>CM062528.1:21779791-31779791 GCA_031439595.1 Pterocarpus santalinus | reverse complement strand
GACAAATAATTAAGTGCATGTTTGGTTTTGATTAATTTTTTTGGTAAAAATGGTTTCTTTTTCCGAAAGTTCTCTCAAGAAGCTTTTGAAATTGATTATAAACTATTCTGAACACAAGAAGCTCTAAATTTTCACAAGATACACACATAAGTGAATTGATACCCTGCTTACTTCTGAGCTATGACTAATGTTATATGGTGTTCCTTCAAAATTTATGTTATCTTTTTCACGACTATAAATAATTATGAACAGTGAACTTTGCTTT
This sequence comes from Pterocarpus santalinus, assembly GCA_031439595.1. Taxonomy (NCBI): domain Eukaryota; kingdom Viridiplantae; phylum Streptophyta; class Magnoliopsida; order Fabales; family Fabaceae; genus Pterocarpus; species Pterocarpus santalinus. The sequence continues at coordinate 31,779,526 of CM062528.1, read as the reverse complement.
GCCATGAACGTTAACCACATTATTACTCGATCAAATACAAAGAGCTTTTAATAGATACATTTCCTCTATTTCCTTTACCTTGCTGTCACGACTCTCAAATTAAAATTTTAAAAGATGAAAGTTATACTCCTTTTATGGTTACTATTTGTACTGGCTCTGTGCTGCACTTCCTCCAATTTTTTGGGTAAATTGGAAAATCTGAGGAATACTAATTCGGGTGCTAGCAAATCCCACATATGTTTACCTGCTGTTATTAAAGACACTTAATTGCAGGCATCTCATGAATCTTTGGTTTCTGATGCTGGATGGGTTTGCAAAAGCCCCAGTGGTGGTTTCTCTTCAGCAGTTTCAGGTTGGCCCTCGTTCAACACCAAGTCATCTTCTCACACTCATTCACTTTCAGCAGAAGAGCAAGCAACTGTAGCAGCACTGAATTTGCAGCTCAAGGCACTAGAAGCTTGCAAAGAATTCTTAGTTGGCAATGCTGGTTCAGACTGTGATGAAGATGACATTGATGATGAGGACGAAGATGAGTTGGTAGATGATGATAACGATTCTCAAGAATATGAGGAGTACAAGTTCTTTGAAAAAGTGTTTAGAGAAGACGGTGACTTGAGGAGATATTACGAGAATAACTATAGAGAAGGACATTTTTATTGTTTAGTTTGTGGGGCTGTATGGAAGAAGGTATGGAAGAGGTTTAAGGATTGTAATCAACTACTTCAGCATTCCACTGCTGTACTAAGAACAAAAAGGAGGCGAGCTCACAGGGCTTATGCTCAGGTCATCTGTAAAGTTGTTGGTTGGGACATTTATCAGTTGCCAGCAGGTTCAAGGAAACTTTTGGTGAGCAGTCTTGACTGATACATCTCTATTCTCTACTTAGAGTTTCTCATAGATACCTTGTTGATGATGCTAACTGGCTGAGTTGGTTTTTTACAGGTTGAACCCGAAAAGCCTGCAGGGAGTCCTGTTGATGATTCAAATGTAAGTATCATATGCAAGATACTTATATGACTTATATAATTTGGTTTGAGATTATAGTTACTTCAAATATATGCTGAGTTGTTCACTAGGCTAAGTTGTTTTCACAGGGTGGACCTGGTAGTGCTGATGATCATGTTGATGATTCAGTACTTATTCAGTAAAGTGCAAGCAAATTGAATAGCAATTGTGATATAGTTTGGAGGAAGGACCATGGTTTTTCTATTTTGCACACTAATGGAAGGCTGCTGATTCTGACTTTAATTTAGTTTATATAGTTTTGTCTTATGAATTCCCCTTGCACAAGGGATAATTCTGTAAATCCTTCTATGCGAATGTTGACCTCTCAAGATGGTGCCTAACTTTAAAGTAGTTATTTAGACTTATGTGTTCCTTCCAAAATTTTCAGTTTCATATATGGAAAGTTTAATATGACATGCAGAATCTCCATGCAGCCTGCCTCTATTCGATTCACTTAAAAACTATTGGAGTCAATTATAAATAAACATTAAGTTGTTTAGAATTTAACTTTGATTATTGTCATGAAGACTAAGAATTTCCTTAAAAATTGGCAAAGCTCAAACACAATAGTCTTAGGTTTGCATAAACTCCAAATTATAGCACACAAATATCAACGATACCATCTCATTTTATGTATATGTGGAATTGTATACCATATTTTTGCGACGAATATATAGAATGAAATGTCTAGGCTTTAGATGATTCATATAACATATTTAGATAACTCTTTTCACTGCTCTCACGTTTATAAGCGTTTGAATTCATCAAAACCCATCGAGTAACGCACGACTCTGAATTTTTAGCATTCAAATTCTATTGGAATTCATCATAAAAACGGAGTTCAAACCTTTTACTCGAAATCTTATCTAACCATGATAGCCAGCACATGGAGAAAATGTGACCATTCTACGAATCCATGCACAATGAGAATTTTGTAGGCAGCTACAAAACCTCTTGATGAATTATGACCACCATATCTCTTATTTATTTATTTATTTATTATTTATTATTTATTGGTCAAATGACCACCACCAGTTCTTGAAACTAGCATCCTAGGGAAATAACCAGGAACCATCAGAAGAGGGTGTATATTAATGTACTCTCTAGCCAAGCAAAAGGTTTGGCATCATGTGCATGTGTAGATCTTGCAATGCCATCAAATCAAACAATCAATAGGGTTCTCCCATTTCTGTGATTCTCCATCAACGTTTACTCATATTGATTTCATCTTGAGCTAAAAAATATTGAAAGCAGCAGATTAACTGGAATACAATTTTCCAAAGTATGGGAGCATAAGGAACATATGATCTCATTGTTCAGATCACCAAATGCCAACTCTTAATAGCCCTTGTTTCCACGAATCCTAGCTCTCATGTCAACCTGATAATAATGAGCAAAAAGGTAGCTGTTTAATTTTAATATCATACTGAAGCTTTAGACATGGTAATGATATTACAAACATAAATCTAATCATCATTTTGTTCACCAACCATGTACATTTGACCGTTAGTTCTATCAGCCCTACTACTTCACATATTATTTGCGCACGTAGATGGAAAAATGGACCATCATACAAATCTAGATGAGCTATTAGGTAATTATTGCCAACCAACCTATAAAAGTAGACCATGAAGGCCTTAACTAATTTAAAAGAAAAAAATTGAAGCCTGTTGCATGTGGGCATTCCTACCAACAAATTCTTGCAACTAGGAAAGAGATCAAAGGCCCCTCCCAAACAGTTGCTTGCAGTATAAAATCTAAATTAACTTAGCATAGAAATTAAAGCTACAGATTAAAGAGACACAAGGCATGCCATATAATATAGGCTGAGTATATCAACTTAACCATCAAACTATTTCAACACTTTTCCAGTCAAATAGAAAGTCGCATTGCTAGCAACTGCTCAAAATTTTCACTTGAGGAAACAGAATCATGAGAACGAGAACTTGCTTTTAAGAGGATTTCAGCAAATTTCCTTGCCAATCAGACGGCAAAAACCTATCATACTTATGTAATCCTACAAATGCCTTCCTGTACTAAACTTCAAATAAATAATTAAAAATTAATTACACCGATTCTTGCTTGCTGAATTCCACCACTTTGAATAATTTTTCAAAAATCCTCTCAAGATTAAATTGCCCTTCCCAACTTTTCAATTCCATCCTTTGCAACCATATATCAGTTACCAAAATCTTTTCGTGCATTATTTTAAGCTACTATAGTTTGAAAATAAGCAACTGAATAATTCGGTTGAACTCCAATTACATGCTGTAAAGACACATTTTACCCTAAAAATGAACTCCATATGAGATGATAAATTGATATTAGTAATGCCAAAGTGACAAATCACGAAATACTCAATATTCATTCAGAATTTTCACTTTAGGCATAAAGTTTCAAGCTTAAATACTAAAATGGCAGCACCAGACAACTACATATGATATGAAAATACCAAAAAGAAAGAATGGTATTTATATGCATATGAAATCACATAAAATGAACCATGCTCAATTCAAAAGGCAAAAACAAGTACCTGGCCTCTCTTGCAATTGAAATAGGTTTCCCTCAATCCCACACACTCACCGGGAATTGATGGGGTCTTCTCTCCAATACACTCCCTATAGGATCGTTTCTCAACCTATTCTCCAAAACACACACACACACACATCCATTAATCACCCCAACATTCAAAATTAAACATTGTACAAATCACACAATAAATAAATAAATAAAACATTCAAATCCAATAACAAAACACAAATCATCCAAACGAACCTGAACACAATCAGATTCACTGATACACTTGACCAGCTCCATGGCCAACCCTTTGCAAGACTTGGACATTGTTCCACCACACGCCACTTCTCATTCACCTCTCTTAACATCAAAAACCACATCAGTTAACATTATATTAACAAAAACAGTTCAAATTTTGATTATAAAACATGGACAAAAGTTTTCACCTTGAACCACGAAAGGAACAAACTTTCCTTCATCTTCATTCAAAAGAACGGGATCCAGGGAAAACCCAGATCGTAATTTTAGGGGTTTAAGCCAAAAAGGACATTTTGGTCCATGAAAATTTCAACCCGGCCCAAATGGGTTGGACCAGCCCAAATTGTCCCTTCTGAGCCGGAAAAAGAAGAAAATGGTCTCATTCATCCAAACCTTTCAGCAGAAAGAGGGAAGAGAGAGAAGTTAGAGAGAGAAAAGAAGAAGAAGAAGGAAATGGCGGGGGTGGGACGCATAACTCAGGATTGGGAGCCAGTGGTGATAAGGAAAAAAGCACCAAATGCTGCGGCAAAGAAGGATGAGAAAGCTGTCAACGCTGCTCGTCGAGCTGGAGCTGAGATTGAAACTGTTAAGAAATGTAACTAATAGGGCTTTTGTTTTGATTCTCTGGAGACCAAAAAAAAAAAAAAACAAGGAGATTTTTTTTTTTCATACTTTGTCTTCTGGGTCGTCTTGTGTTTTTTTTTTAAGGGTTTTAATTAGGACCAAGAAGAGAGAGGGTGAAAAAAAGGAGAAAAAAGTTTGAAAATTTGAAGGAAAAGAGATGATGGGCTAATCATACATGCATGGCTCGTGGTTGTGCTGATCTTTTTATTATTATTATTGTTGTTGTTGTTGTATTTGTTTCCTGTGATGAAACTGTCAATAGGTAGGGGTTTTGATGGTGGATTGTGGAGTGGATCATTTGGGATGACTGAAAATGATGGTTATTTTTGTGATGTTTTTAGTTTCTGATGTTGGGTGGGTGTTTGCTGATTTGCTCATATGTTATGTGTGTTATTAGTTGCTTGTTGACTATTAAAAACATGTTTCTGGAATGAAGTTTTGTTTTTGAATCTGTATAACTGGGCTAGTAGTTACTATTTGCAGTTTTGTCTCTATGTTATTTTTATTTTTTGATTGGGAATTGGTTGATTAATTTAAGTGTCATGGTCTATTTGGTTTATCTTTGGTTAGGAACTGGTTAATCAGGAAAAAAAAGTAGAAAATGCATACCGTGCTTAACTGATAGACAGAGACTAACTGTACATTAATATATACCAAAGCATATGTTTTCAAAATATAGAAACATCTCTCAAGTTGATAACGAAATTTCATTGTCACTTTTTTTAACTCTATATTTCGTGTTCTCCACAGCAAATTCTGGAACAAACAGAGCTGCTTCTAGTAGCACTTCTTTGAACACAAGGAAGCTTGATGAAGAAACTGAGAATCTTCACCGTAAGTACACCTTCTTCTTTTTTTATCTTTTCTATTCTTTCTTTGCTTCATCTTCATTGTAATAGAAATGCTGATCAATTTTTAAGTAGCAGCAGCTTGATGGCTTTGTTTCTCTGCATTTTGCATTTGTATCAAGAGACGTTGTGTAGAGCAAAAGTACCTGGCTTTTTACATATTGACTCGTCACATCTCTTAGCAGAATGACTTTCATGTTAACATTTGAAGGAGTATACTGGTTTTGAATTTAAAATGCACTTTAATGTTTCTCTACTATCAATTGAGCTTTGCTTGAGCATTTCACTCAGTTATATTTTTCATAGAACATTTCCCTCATGTTTTAGGTAGTTCTGTTATCCCATTATCATATCAACTACATTAATGAATGTCGATTGTTACCTCTCTTTGTTGTCTTGACTTTCACATATGATTTAATTTCTCAGCCTCAATAGCGCAATACTGACATCACGTGGTGCAAATTTCCTTATGACAAGTAGTCAATCATAATCCTTGTTATTGTTAATGAGAATTATGAATAATGACTAGTAGTGAGAGCAAAAATGGCAAGGAATGTGGTGACTTATATCTTGATGTCAATGAAAGTGTATTTTGAGCTAGCAGTTAACACTTTGGATCAAATAATGCTACCCTTCGAGATTGAGTGCGAAAACCAGACTTATGTTCATGGTCTTTTTGGTATTACTGATAATTACCTTGAAATTAATTCAAATCACTATTAGGCTATGGGACTATTTTTACAACTTTTTTTTTTTTTTTTTTATTGTCCTTAGTCTATTCTGCTCAACTGCCCTATCGATGTATATATGCAATGGTCTTATAGAGTTGGGTTTGATTGAAAAATATAGTGCAACTTAACCTGCAATCACTAGGGAAGCAAGTGGAGAAAATGTAATTGAGGAAATTGGTGGGAGAAGAGCTTTACCGGGAGTACAAATATAAAATAGATTTATTTCTGTGTTTTCCTGATTGTTGCTTTCTTGAATTCAATTTTTTGGAGGGGTTAAAAAAAGGATGTCGCAATAACTAAGATTATAAAATAAATAGCAAGAAGTGGCATTATAAACAAGCAAAACAGACTGCTGTCAGTTTCTGTTGGGAGTGTAATTTTTCCAACATGAAGTCCCATTTCATTGTGGTCTAGAACATTAACTTTGAGCTTCTTCCTGCCTGTAAGTTCTGTCTGATATGTCCTTGGATGTACTTTTTTCTTGCTACTATAATTGATTGATGCAGATGCAGATCGCAGATCATAGATAGATTCAGTTTTTGATGGTTTTCTTCTAGATCCAATGATGTGCATAAAAGCATCAAACAGAAAATCATGATGTCATTCACCCCTTGTATACTGTTCTAGTGTACTTGAAGCATCCTTGTATGCGGACATCACTTTTTAAACTTCTTCTGTTTAGTTGAGGTGGGTAGTTCTTGTTTGTAATTACACATATACTTCAACTAAAGAACCTTTAATACCGCACGCTGGATGAGTCATAGAAATTCAATTTGTTTCCCAGTTCCATGTCCTCAGCTCCTGATTCCTTGCATTTTTCCGCGAATTTTCTGTACCATTGGCACCATTTTATTACAAATCTAAACATCTGGATTTCTAACCGGACTCGCAGACGAACGTGTACCAACTGAATTGAAGAAAGCCATCATGCAGGCCCGGCTGGACAAAAAACTTACTCAGGCTCAGCTGGCTCAGGTCTCTCACACTCTCATTTGAGTTTGTTTTATCTGTTTGGTTCTAAGCTATGAGATTGATTACCTTTTTTCTTTTGTGTCAGATGATCAATGAAAAGCCACAGGTTATACAGGAGTATGAATCTGGCAAAGCCATTCCAAATCAACAAATCATTGGGAAACTGGAGAGAGCTCTTGGTGTAAAACTGCGTGGAAAGAAATGAAACATGGTAATAGAGGATGGCTATCAATATCAATATCTATGTTTTGTGTCTGTCTTGCAACTGGTGGAGTGCGTTAATCTTTCTCATATTATCATCACTACTTGTTGGAAGGATCTCACCAGCATTTACCTATGAATATGATCCAGGGTCTTGTGTATTGTGACTCATAATGGGATTGTGACATTCTATGTGCCAATGCCAAAATGGCCCTTCTGCTTTTTTGTGGTGAAACAATATAAATAAAACAAAAACCATGGGCCAAAGTGCCAAACCATTGGTCTCCAACCGGTAGGAAAATTCTTGACTGATGGGTTTGGTCTGCCAGCCCGGCAAGTTGTTTAACTTGGTATGAAAAAGAAGGGTCTTTCGTTTATTGGACTGTCAAGTTGTTCAACCTGAGGCTATTGGACTTGTCTGTTTGACCCAACTTGGGTTAGTCTGGTGGCGATCATTCTGGAAAGTTCAATTTTATAGTTGACCATAAAAGTGTTAAAAATTAATAAAAATGGGTGGAAGAGGGTTGATGTGTCAAAAATATGATAGTATGTTAAAACTATTGGTTCAACTTATTTTAAAAGAAAAATTATTTCAAGAAAACATACACGTGGAAAATAAAGATATTCATATCAATTATATATGACATAATTTGAAATATAAATTCATGAGGACAATCTAATCTTATGAGTTTATAGTACTAGTGTCATAAGCATTAGGTTAATTTTCTATTTTCATCTTGTTTATTTCAAAACTTAGTATGTTCAATTTAAAAAAATAAAACGGTTAATACCCTTAAGTGATTATTAAAATAATATAATTGAAACATGTTTCATTTTAATAATTCAATAAATGTCACTCTTTCATCTTATTATAAAAATTACCACAAAAGCAAACATGTACAGGATTATTTGAAATTATGAACGGTATGCGACAATTTCTTTTTTAAAAAAAAAAAAATGGAGCGCCTAAATTATAAGGTTGAGAAATTGAATCCGGCGGAATATCAGCTCGTAGATGCCATTCCACTCCATTCCTATCCTTTATGAGATATTTTGCTAAAGAGCTTAAATTTGTAAATGGAAATCACCTAAAAATTTAAATGGAATGGTGGGACCTTACACCTTTCAATCCCTTTTCCCTTAAGCAATGGAGTGGCCCCAGTCCAAGTAAGCCTACCATAAAAGTAGAGAATAATCTAGGCTTGGACTATTCATACATCATTTATATCATAACCAACCCCTTATCCATTGACAAGCATCTGATGCAGCTTTAGCTTCAATGTCACGGGCCAACCACATGATGTGTCAAATAACAGTTCAAGCTCTTTCACCGGTTCAGAACAATCCGTGCCAGAGCAGAGGGGGGACCAGAAAATAATGTACCGGAGAAAAAAGTATTAAATAAGAAATGCTTGATGATCATTACAACGTGTGTTGTATATGTGCCATAGTTATCTTCCACCTAAACTTAAGATTGATATCATCCCATCCCACCCTATTATGAATAGCTGCTTCTTCCAAAAGGGTATTCACCGTTTCCTGTATCTTTGGTCATTTTCATATCTGCCCCCACAACCTGCCATGATGCCATCTTCGGTTTATATTAAATTCAGATACACATTCCTCATTCCCTCCAAGTTTATCACTGCCCCTCAGGACACCACATCAATATTTACTAAAATATCTGTCCGCTAGCCCAGACAAAGAGTTTTTTGGCTTAAACAATTGCATAGTATGCTTATACTAACGGGAATAAAATTTAAAAGGATCAACTGCAGGAGAGGACCAATATGTTTCATTATGGAAGGTGTCATGTTCTATTAATATAACAACATTTACAATAAGCTTCCTGCAATCAAATTATAGACTCAGCCGAGTTAAAACAAAAAACCAAAAAGACAAAAAACAAAAATAACTATTCACGTAAACATTCCACAGAATAAATAAGCATAATGACAAGCTATATTACTCACATGCCAGTTTAGTGCCAAAGCTAGTCAAGCAAATGGCAAATGCCTGGAAGGCAGATAAAGGCTGCCTATAATCCATGGTAAAAGTATCGTCCCCTACTTTGCCAAACTGGAGGAGAACTGTTTCCTCATCCCCTTTACCTCCTGGTTGGCTTTGGTCTACAGTAGCAACCAGCTGAAAGTTCTTCACTGATGCTACCGTCACACGACCATGGAAATTCAAGCACCAGCACTGCAAATGCTCATGCCACCTTGGTGCTTTGTTCTTCAAGATTGTGTAGCCTGAAGCAGCTTGTTCTTTACTGTGCGTCTTATGGCCGTCCGGAGACATGCTATCTGAACTTTCTCCCAATGGTGACACAGGACACTTCAGTGAGCAGACCATCCTCCTTGGCCCTCTTGACTTCAAAAGGTTGAACTTGTAGGAGACCTGCCCCACCTCAAAGTTACCAGCAGGAACTTGAGGGCTTATCTGCTTGCTGGCAAAACGGCGGCTAGCCCTCCCACTCGATGGTTTAGCACCACTATGGGGCGGTTGGCTGTCATAAATTGTGAAATTGGTGCCAAGAAAATCCGAGCTGCGAAGAGATTTCAGAATATAAGTGCTCAACACAACCAGCCAAAGATTGATCGAACATTCCACATATTACATATAGTTATTTAAATGAGACTCAAACTCTAAGCTATGAACAGAATTCAGCATAAATGTTAATACCAGTAGCAAAAATAGCCCAATATTGAGATCAAGTGCTTTTTAATCAAGATGGGACTAAGAAGGAATTGGGATTCAATCATTTTTATTCAGCTTTGGATGTAGATAGAGGACACTTTGTCATCACTGACTGTAGTTTCATATAAGACAAACAAACAAACTGCAAATTAAGGCTAGTTATATTAGTTTCAATTTTTTAAAACCAATCAACTTTGGTCCTAGATTCACTTTGATGCAGTTTTGATCTTAAAATTGCCTCCAAAACTATCCTGTTTGTGTCCCTGCTTCAACCATGAATAGTATTTAATGCCTGTTAAACACAAGCAAATAGAACATTTTCCCCTTCTTCCCCATGCAAACGTGTGCTTTAAAGTGGAGGTCTTCATTAATTTCCTTTAATATCTCCGTGTATATATATATATATATATATATATATATATATATATATATATATATATATTTGTTGGAAAAAGGTAGGGAGAGGGGACATAGTTCGAATAGGTCACTGAGATGTTCAATCATTTAAATCAAAAGCAAACAAATAAAAATTCTAATCATAGCTGTTTTTATACTTCTAGGTACAGTTTTGTGATTGGGCTTTAACTAAGTTCTAATTCTAACCAAGGCAACAACAAAAAAGATGAAAAGAAAGGCTAAGTTTCAACATCAAAGCTAAAGCATTTTGAAAACACAAACCATCTTTATAAAGGTGAAGAGTGGTCATGCTGTAAGAATACTACACCTCACCACTCAACAAAGAAAACAAAAAAAGGAAGAAGAAAAAACACAGAAGAAATTTGCCTATTTCTTTTCTAAAAGGGTAACTTTCTTTCAGCGCTAGTAAGAAAGTGTTACCTTAACTTTCCAACATAAGCATTGCTTCCCTGTGATAAGTCATCAGCATCAAGTGATATTATATACTCGGTGTGGGTACCACACCTATATCTCCTGGCTGCTAACAAGAACTTCCCTTTATCTGTGAATGCTGTCAAGGAGAGGGAGGGTGGGTGAGTATAGAGAGAAAAAGTGAGGCATAAATTTCCAGCACATAAAGAAAATGCAAAAGAGAAATCACAAATCGTGTACTATCAACAAGACAACATTTCATGAAATATTGAGAAATACAAGCCTCGGACAATCATCATCTGAAAAGTCAATCATCGCTACCATCAACTACTCAACAAATTACATTGATTGGTTACAATGCCTCATAATATTCTGATTTTACAATGTTTTAAAAGTCAAAATTTCAACCAGTTGAAGATTCAAAATTTCAACTCTGCCAAGCTTATTTTTACATTAATAATGTTGCTACCAATAATTGGTCAAGAATTGGAAAGCTTTATTTGAAATCTCACATGACAATCTTGCAGACTGCTCCTACAAAGGGATATCCTTTATATTATAGCCCAAGTGAAAGGGCAAATGCACAACATAAAACTAACCAATTGCTAGCCCATATCATGACCAACTGCATCCTAGAGACCTCATCATTGGTCTACTTAATTAATTTCATACATAAACAGAAAATTAATTTCAAGACCTCTAAATGACTACCAAATGAGTTATTCAAGTGATTAACGTAGCAAGAATTGTTTAAAGGCCTTTCTCACAAGCTAAACCAACACAAACACAATCCTAAAAACCTCTAAGAAATTTAATATGATGCAAGACTGAGGTGTTAGAATTAAGCAACTGGTTATGCCATGCTTTAATGCAAAATAATCTATCTAACTCCTAACAAATCAGAATCTGTATTAAAGCTGCTTTTAATAACATCTATTCTTTTATTACGAAAGGTCCCTTTTCCTGACAAATGAAGCTTCATCAAGGAAGGCCTTCTCTGAGGTTACCTTAGCCTCCTATTAAATCTCCCACTCATATGTTGATAAAAATTCTTCTTTCACTACATGAGAATTAGAATGAAATAAATAAATCAATATTTGCGATGCTAAACTTCAACAAGCACACCACACATGTCATATACCCTTTCACTTCTATCACTGAAAAACACCTCTGATTATTGTTCATAAATATTACATGTTAATGGAAGACTTCAATTCCATTTTGCTTCTATTTTCTTATTCTAGGGAATCAAACTACTTAATATGAGTAAATGGAACAAGTTTTTGGGAGTTGACTGAGGCAAGTCACAATAGACTGGGTCTAGCCAATCAAATGCGTAGATGGTAGAGTCATGTAGTTTGAAAAATATTTTTCGTTTACATCTATCTATTAATATAAATAAAAGTCACTGCACATATTGGCAAACCACAAAGCCCTTCAGACATTTTGCGGTTTCATGGTTGCACAAAAGGATAGCATATCTAGTCAAACAAGAAAGGCTTGAGTCATACGCTTGACAAATCAGATGCTGCCCAATTCTAGTGTTTACACATACATCATGGGGCTTTATATTGTCAACACAAGAAGAGCATAGATGATCATTCAACTCCGGCCATAATTCATTTTCACCCATTTCTAATAGCAGGCCAAAAAAAGCCTTCCACCAACACAATACTTACTTACATGGTGTAAGGGCAAGATAGAGGTAAAATGTTGAGGTCTTCTTGTTCCGCTTTATAAGACATTGGTTGGGAAGTTCACGCGGACCTGGCTGCAAGTCATCGAAACATAATGATACTGTCAACTCCAAGCCTCCAAAATTCAATATTTTATTCAATGCAATATAAACAAATAATAGCCATCAAAAGCAAAAAAAGAAAAAAATATTAAACAAAATTATGACAAAATCGTAACAAGAACATAAAGCATTCATCACAACAAATGTAATAGTAATAGAGCTATTATACATCATGCAATTGACAGATCTTTATCTGCTAAAACTTAGATGAAACTCTCCATCCACCTCTGTGCGCACCGCAAGCATGACAACTATTCGAATCTGAAAATTTCCTCACAAAATCAATCAAGATAGATCACCATCTCCAGCTCTTGCATCTTTTCCACTCTCCACGCAGACAGAACTGCAACAACCTAACAATACCCAGAAACCTTAATCACCAGATTTACACCTTTAAGACCCTTCTGTATTAAACTACTGCAGTTTCCCAAGCAGCAATAGGGCGCCAACCTGAATTTAAGGCATTAAATTACCCAATCATTGCCGTGGCCTAATGCATGGATCCCAAAATCAATACTCCTGATCCTCACAACAACAACATGTAATTCACTACCTAAACTAATTGAACCATTCAAGCACGTGTTTGGATTAGCTAATTTTATGTTCAAAAAAGCTCATAATAATCAAAACCTCACTTACACAGCTTTCTTCAACCTTAAAAAAAAAAAAAAGGATTTTCCCCTAAAAATTAAGCAAATCCAAACATGCCATATAATCAAAATCCCAATTCTAAAGTCACTCAAAAATTAATCTTAAAAATAGACAAATTAATGAGTGCTCCAATAATGACTAAAAGAAACCCAATTTTATTTTTAAAAATTAAAAACAAGAGCACAAAGTATACTTAAACTTTTTTAATTTCGGGGACATATACGTCATCCAATCCACACACATAATTTTTTTAAAAATTAAAAATTCAGGGGAAAAAAAATTAAATCAAATTAGAGAGAGAAATTTTGAATCGGCACCTTCTTGAGGCAGGAAGGGAAGGTGATTTTGCCGTTATGCAAAGGCAACCTAACGATCTCACGCGTCATGTCCCTCCACCGCTTGCAGACGCACGCGCATGCGACGACGTTTTGGCGCTGCGGCCACTGCTCCTCCTCCGCCTCCACCCTCCGTATTATCTCTCCCAGCAGCTCCGGCAGCATCCCCGACCACGCATTCCCCCCCTCCCCCGCCTCCTCCTCGCCGCCCTCCCCCCGCCGGTCGCCGCCGTCCACGCCGGCGACGATAGCAACTTCCTTGAACGACCTCGAGAATTTTCGGGAGCGAAAGACCTTCCTTAGAGACATCGCTGAAGGACAAGAAGAAGGAAGAATAAAATTGGCTTTCTAAGGTTCAGAATCAGACGAAAGAAGGAGTTCTCATAAGAGAGAGAAAGAAGAGAGAGAGTTTTACAGAGAGAAAGTTAAACGAGTGAGGAAGAAGAAGAACAAAAAGACGAAGGAGGGAGAGAGAGAGAGAGAGAGAGGAAAAGGGCAAAGGGGGTTGCGATAAAGTGACGGGTGGGTGAGGCTGATTGAAAGGGAGGGGGGCTGGGGCCGAGGGTGCGGGTGTGGGGTCGCACCGAATGACAGGCACGTGAGGTTAGCGAGTGTGGTTTTGATTTTTGAAGTGTGTTGTGTTGGGTTGTGGCCTGGGTGGTGTTGGTGGTGTTGTTGATTTGACTAGGTCCACCCTGTATTTACCATCTTCCCCTTTTTTTGTTTTTCTTTTCCCTTTTGTTTCTGACTCATGTGCCTGTAATCTTCTAATTATAAAGAAAAAATGCTCATTGCAAATTACAGTTGTTTTTTTTTTCTAGATAAAAAAAAAAATCGCTCTTGTTCTTTTCCTGAGGTATATGATAGCGTGGTTTTCTAATTAAGACCAATATATATATATATATATATATATATATATATATATATATATATATATATATATATAAATAATAATTTTATATTAATTAATACAATTATAGAAAAATATTGTTATAATAGATTATTATCAACTATAATTTGATATTTTTTTATAATTTTATTAATTGATAATATAAAATTATTTTATATTATATATATAAATTAAATTCTTTTTTATTGTTTTGCAAACCTTTTTTTTTCAAAATTTTGTTATTTGTATATGATTTTAAATACCAAAATACAATATATTTTTATATAAATATATAACGTATTATTTTATTTTAATGCATATATGTCTTAATACTTACCTACATTTATAATAATATAGAGCGTCCTATACTACTTATGTTAAGAAAAAAAAAACCATTTGTCTTTTCTTTAGGTATTAGAGAGAGACAATAATTGGGCTTCTAGTTTAAGGCTTTAGAAAAGCAACTTATCACTTTTGGTGCGTAGCATAAAAAATTATCCCTATTTTTTTCCCCAGTCAAATTTACCCTGAAAATTTTCTTTTAATGCATTTATTGTGATATGAATTTTTCATTGTTCAACCATGAAGGAAGAAGTGGTCAGATTTTTTTTCGTATGGATGTACAAGGGAAATACAATTATTTTTTTTTTAACATGAAATGAGAATTAAACATTTAATCATAAATTATTAATATTATTTATATATAACATTTATAAGATATCATATTAATATATTTTTATTTATTATTAAAAAATTATAGATTTTATTCAATATTTATTTAATAATAAATAAAATATATATTAATACAATATCTCATAAATATTATATACAAATAATATTTCTCTCAACCATTTATACTTGTAGGAGATCTTGGAGCTTTAGACGATTTGTTATAAATGACCGGGCAACAAGTAAGTGTACTCTTTGAAAGTTTCAATGGACAATGACGATGCCTCTTAAACACATATGGGACAAAATTAGTCCGCATTATTATGAAGATAGGGGTATAAATATAATTTAAGGTGGACGTACAAATAAGAGATTAATTGTGCATTTGTTTCAATTTTTTAAAAAAATATTATTTCAAAATTTAAATTTTATATATAATTAAAAATTAATTTTTTTAAAAGTTAATTTTTTATTTTTATAAAAATATTAAAAATAATTTTCTAAAATTTTAATTATTTTTAAAATTTTATTTAAATATATAAAAAATATTTTTTATCAAAAAAATCTCAAATAAATATACCATGTAAAATGTTTTATACTTTTAATCAATTATATGGCATTATGTTCGTAATTTTTAAAATTATTACTATAAGAGATTTGTAAAAAAAATTTATGTTAATAATATATTAAAATTAAATATTATATACAAATATAAAAATTTAATATTAATATACAAACGATAAAAAATTATATAAATATATAATTATATATTATGATGTTAATCAAAATATTTAATTCTTATAATTATTATATTAAAAGTTATATATATAATAATAATATATAATTAAATAATAATATAAAATTTTAAACAATACTAATATATCCAAAATAATCTCTAAATATAATTATAATAAACAAAAAAATAAGGATAAAGTAGATATAAATGTTATAAATGATGATTTAGACAGATGTAATATATACTCTCTGCATATGATTATTTTATTTTTATTATTATTGCTGCTTTTATATGTGATGCCTAAATAAAAGTAATAATTAATTTTGATGTATTGATAATATAAAAAAAATTTATATTATCATTCAATCAAATATTTTTATTTTATAAAATTTTTAAAATAATAAATAATTAAATCAAATATATTTACTGATATGATAATATATAATTAAATAATTAAATATTTGTATAAATTTTCTTTTACTAACAATACCTACAAATTAAACTAATAAATGTATAAGAGTATACCTCATTGTGACATCAGAATATACTGACAAGTCGTAGACTCGTAGCGATATGCTTAATGATAATATTTTACAGCAAACTTACCAATAAAAATTCACATATCTAAGAAGGGGACCAAACGCTTTAATTTGTTAACATAATCTGACTCTTTCAAGTCAATCCTCATTGACGACTTATATAATTAAATTAATATCAGCTTAAGTGAGATATGATAATTGGACTCCATGTTGTGTGCTAATAATTTAGTGAAAAGATTATAGATCAATGCCTTATGCTACAAGGATGTCTCATTTATACTGATTAGGTTGGGTTTATAGATTATCTCAAGTTACCGTACACCAAACCGAACAAATTGAGTTGACAATAGCGATTTTCTTAGCTAAAATCATTATGCATCATAATTCATTTATCCTTCTGCGTAATGTGTATCATAAATTTAAGCCTTCATTTATAAGGCATCATAATTTTAAAGTTAAACTAACAGCTTGTGGGTGAACTTGAGTTATCGGCTTTTTTTTTTTCCTAATAAAAAATTATTCAAGGAGAATGATCAAATATTTTTAACTAGTAGCACCAAAAAAAAAAAAAGTAGAAAATAATTAATACCCTTAATAAAATTAGGAATAAATTTATGAATAGTTATTTATTTTTATTGAATGGTCATTTGTTAATATTTAGTGACTAATAAATTAACATAAAAGTTACAAAGCACTTAATTATAAAGAATTTTTAAATTGCCTATTGATTTTATAGCGATAATTGGTTAATACCGAGTGACTAATAATATAAATAACGTTCTTATTATTAAAGATATAATTGTCTACTATTAATTTCTCCATTTATGTATAAATTAAACCCATGGCAAACGTGTTTTTATTTAAAAAAAAAATTGGGTTACCACCCTAATCATTCCAATTGTGGTCAGATTAATTTAGTCTAAATTAGTGGAAAAAGTTTTAAAAAATCAAATTAATTTAAACTTAATCAGTTCTTTTCTTTTTTTTTTTTCCCAATCATAAACTTGAATCAAATTTATAAAAAAAATTGGGCTCTCTCTTATTGTTGGAGGGCTGGTAGCCCAATCCGTTTTGTTGAAACTTTTAGGCTGAACCTATAATTACATATATGACTGGCAGCCCAACCTATTCTGTGTCAATCCATACTCTCAGCGACAGTACATCAATTACGATCCAAAAGAACCAGTCTTGAACATGAGTTTTGTTACTTGCACCTTTTTTTTTTTGTGTACGTTATTTGCACTTTTTCATACAAAAGTATCACTACACTTTTTTTTCTTTTAATATAAACAAGTATTTTTGATGCACTATCAACAATAATATAAAGTATTTTATAATTTAAAAAATCATACATCTCTTTTATATAATTTTAAAAGAGTTAAGACTATGTTTAGAATGATTCAATTTCAAATGATAAGAAATTTTTATTCCGTAGCACCAAAAAATAAAATAAAATGATAAGAAATTTGAATAATAGAGAAATATAATTACAGCAATCGAATTCCTTTTCAATTGTAAGATTTATTTATTTATTTGGTCTAGATGTTTATTTTGTGCAATTCACTTTCTGTGTTGAAAGCTCCCCCCAACATTACACCCACTCCAAACACTATATCCACCATGAAGATGAAGGTACAAGAATAACTAGAAAGAAAAAAAAATGTAGAAGATTTCTATGTCCTCCTCTTCTACCACGACGGGTCCATCAGCTTCATGAACCTTGCGATCTCGATGACATCATCGAGCGAGATATGCCATTGTGCTTGATGTTCTTGGTCTCCTGGCGACCGCACCACTCGTTGAGGACCTTGATGAAAAGCATGGCCAATTGGCAAAAAGGGGATGACACAGAGGAATTTAGATATTCCACCTATTTAAGTGTTGTTTCCACTTTTTCCACTCAAATATTTTAAAACTTATAAATTCTTTCAAGCAAATATTGTATGATCGACAAAGATATTCTAATTCTCTAGTAAAGAAGGGTTTATTCAAATACTCATAGTGAGATAACGATACATGATATATACTTTTAGTACATCAATAATAATAATAATAAAATTTAAATTTGTGACCTTCTGAATAACACTAAGAGATAAATCCATGTTATATAGGCAAACATCAAAATTTTAAATTTTTTTTATTAATACATAGATTATATGTGTATATATATTTTTGCCCCTATTATTTATTAAATTTGATCCCATATTATAATTAAAAATATAATTAAAGGATATTAATCTATTTTTCTATTATTACTTCCGTTACGTAAATTTTTTGCTTCCGTCACTATAAATACTATCGAAGACAATACGTGGCATATATGAGGTAATATTTTTTTTTAAAAAAATTCATATAAAAAGTAAAACAAATTTTTTATTTTTTATTTTTATTTTTTCGGTCTTGATGCCTTGTGTGAATGTTTGCTTTGTCCGCTCGTGCTCAGCAGGTCCACTCGAAAAGGTCACGTAATTGTGCAAAGTGTCACCATGCATGCTGCATGAGCTTGTCGTAGAGACACGTAGTACGTTCGTCCTTTATAGTGAATGACCTAAAAGCCCTTGCCTTGTTGAACCCTCTTTTTCTCGCTTTTTTCAGCGTCCTTTGCGATTGCACCTTAATTAAAGGACTTTAACTCAATTTCTCACAGCAATGAAACAAAATTTCAATTTGCTTTCTGGCTAACCTTATTACCTGTACACTCTAACGTCATGCTTTTTAACTTTTGAAGCTCCAAAATTATGGCTCATCAATTGAGTAAATTTTATGCAAAAATAATAATTTTTTAAAAATTACTTTTTCAAAAATTAAACCAAATGTTACAAATAAGTAACTTCAAGTGTGGTTAAAATTCATGTTTTTACGCTTTACTAGTTACTACATTTAAATGGTCAGAATTTACGTTTAATTTAATTTTTATTTTTATATTTACTAATTTAACAGCCGTGGGAAAAAGAACATCCTTGTGACCCTCTAAAAGGTAAGTATTCTGGCTATACAAGTTGGTTGTGTGTTTGAGCAATCTTTGAGGAAGAGAAAAAGGTTAAAAATGTGCTTATTGGAGGGGTTAGACACACTAGATTGTTGTTTTTTGTTTTCTTATGTTGAGCCCCACATTTTTTAGAATATGATCATGATAACATTTATAAGAACTTCGATAACCTTTTCATTCATAAGCTAACTTTTGAAATTAAATTAAATCTACTCAATTAAAAAATAATACTAAAATTTATCTTGTATTTATTACTGACCCACTCACATATACTCAATCTTACAAATTTCATGTTTCAAATATTTAGTTTCAGATTAGAAGGAAGTTTGTTAAATCTCATATTACTTGAAAATATAACCATTATAATCTTTTTGAGAGTATTCACCTCCCATAAACTAGCATTTATGATTGATTTAGATCTCCTTAATTTTAAAATCTTATTATCTTAAATAAGATTTAAAGTTTGAAACTTATAAATAAAAAATTTTTATATCATAATATATTGATCTAACTTAAAATATATTAATTAAAATCTAATAGACTCCTAATACTAATAGATAAAAAAAATTGTAATTAAGAAAAAGTACTAATAAAAATGGTCTCCTGGATTGGCTACAAAGTCAGTGAAATTTAAAAATGCAAAGTACCATAGTTCCAGTAGAATGACTCAGTAGCCATAATCATAATTCACAATAATTTTAACCCCAAAATGCATTTCAATGAAGATAAAATAGAGAATTTCTTTTTTTGTTGGGGGTGTGTGGGCCCAATGGGTTATCTGCGACGTGGACGGTCGTGATTCAATCCCCAACCACGGATCCCAACGAGCAACTCTGCCGAGGCGATCAAGAACTCGACGGCCTGCTGCGGCGACAGCAACCCAACCACGCTCCGCAACGTTCTCAGCCGTAGATCGTCCGCTTTCTTGATGATGCACACCAGCCGTTCGATCTTCTCGTTGATGTCGGCGCGTGGACCCATCATTTCGCTCGCACTGTCCTGCCAGTCTGATAGTTCATCTGTTATTGCATTCTCTTCCTTCACCTTTTTTTTTTTCAAATTAAGACAAAAGAGGAAAAAAAAAAAAGGAGTTTTAGCGATGAGGAATAAATATTTCACCAAAAGTTGATTAAGGATTCAATTAATAAACTATTTTTTGCAAGCTCACATTATTTCATTAACGTTGCAAACATTGACATTTTAAGTTCAATTTGAAATTAATTTCACTTTTTTTATATAATATTGTCCTTCACAATTCGCCTCATCCATATAAAAGAATACTTTTTGAGCAAATTGCAACGTCATTTACATAAAATGAAAGTAAAGTATTGCATGCAGAAAATGCATACCATTTAACTTTAAAGTTTATGTTTTTTATTTTAACTTAATGAAGCATAAAATAATGTTAAAATTCTGAAATATGCTTTCATTCAAATCATATGAACAGAGAAAAGGTGAGGATTACACTGCGTGTCAAACTTAATTAGGTGATTAAAATTTAAAAAGATTATTATTTTTTCCACAATTCAAATTACTAACCAAAATCGTTTCTCTAAAAATCAATATAGACAAATAATTAAATATTGGAACTGGGCTTAAATTGAGAGGGGGGAAAATCAAGCATTTGATAGAAAATTGGGAAAAAAATATTGAATTAAAGAAAAAAGGTTCGTACCAATTGACGTAACCAAACAATGCACATTATTACCAAAAAAATAATTTATACATTACAACAAGTGTAAAAATGGTGCAGTGCAAACATAACCTTATTGCTAAAAAATTATGCTTGTTATTTTTATTACTCTATATCCCAAAAGAAAAGACAAAGCTATTTCCGAAGTAATATTAATATCTATTCTATTTCTATTACGGGATAGTTTTCTTTGAGGAGCCTATTACGGGATATAGAGTTAGTGTATTATGTATAGTTAACGTAAGAATAACATGCAAATGTAATCAATAAAAAAGAACATGCAACCAACCCTTAGACTACCTCGAACCAAATTTATAAAAATACCTCATAGTCTGAGGAAAAAAAAAAACGAAAATTGCAAAAGTGACGGGAATTAATATTTACAGTGTCGCATTGCAACTCGCTGACTCGTCGGAACTGAGTCGGCGAAAGGTCACCAAGGTCTCCGGTACGCACGCCTCGTAGGATATCAACGATGTGGGACTCGAACAGCACGGAGGACTCTGTGTACACCAGGTGGAACGCCGTCGTGGGCCTCCACCCGGTCACCCAGTGGAGTGACCGCTCCAGAGTGGTGGCCCACGGCGACGCTACCACGCTCAAGGGATCTTTCTCGGTGGCCAAACACTTGGCCCTGTAGTACTCCTCGTGGTGGCACATCACCTTGTCGATCAGCTGCACCAGCTTCTCGTCCTGCTCCGCCGTCAGCGGCGGACTCCCGTTGGCGGCGGTGGCGTCGGAGGAGGAGAGCTGGCGGACCAGCTGGTGCAGGCGGTCGAACCAGGAGTCGTAGAATTGGGCAAAGGCCAAAGGGGTCATTGTCGTTTTTTTTTTTCCCTATTTGTTGGGGTTATTTGTGCCTGTGTTCTCTCGGTTTCGGTTTCAGCGTCGGAACAGTGTGGCGGTGGTGTTTTTCGGTTGAGGAAATTAAGGTTGTGGTCTGCGTTGTGTGAAAAATATAAAGGCGGGTGGTGGGTGTGGGTGTGGCGGAGAGTTTGTGAAGAGAAGGCGCGTGCACACCTTACGTGTAAGACTCAGGTTACGAGCTGTTTGCTTTCGTGTATGCATCGGACTCGTCCTTTGTCATGCAGCTAGATATTTTCAGCACAAAATGTTTTCTTAACCAATACTTCATACAGATGGTATATATACGGTGTGTATATATATATATATATACTTTGAAGTATCAATTAGTGTAATCTAATTTGAGTGAGGTTGATAAATATAATATATTAATACAAATATAAAGTAAATATAAAAAATGTGCACAAGTCCTTTTTTTTATAAAAAATATTTAAATATATTTTTATCCTTAAAAATATAATGAATTTTATTCTTGACAAAATATTTAGTTTATTTTTATTTATTTATTTTTAAATATTCAGTTCCTATTATTCTAAGTTTTGATTTTTATAAATTCTTAAAAATATAAGTTTAGTTCTTACAAAAATTAAAAATTTTATTTTTAATTATTATAAATATTTAAATAATCTTCTTTTGATTTTTATAAATATCACCTTTTATAATAATTGGGTTAATGCATCAGGGACTAAAATTGAACAATTTAAAAAATTTTGAATTAAAATCAAACAAAAAAATTTGTAAAGACCAAAATTTGAATTTTCTTATAAATATAAAGATTAAAAATATATTTAAATCTAAAAAAATATGCACTTGTTATATATCAAGACAAAATAACTATATTACACATTTAAGTGATTAAGAATAAAAAAGTGAGGAAATATTTTATTTAATAATTGATATATTTGTGGATGATTGTTGTCTTTTATTTTAACTAATTTTGAATGTAAGTGTTAAAGTGTTAAATATTAAATAATTTAAAATATTATTATTGTTTGTTAATTTGAGAGAAATTAAGAATTGTTGGTCCTGAGGATTTCTCGACTCTTTTTTATTTTTTAAATTTCAGATTAACAACATATATTTAAATTTGACGTAAATGATGAGTTGTTTTCATGCCGACAAAAACAACAATGATGAGACGAAATTGAGTTTGTAGGGTGTGCTCTTTAGACAAGGGATACGTGGCATATACCAGTTCTGTATTTTTATTTTTTTCAAATAGTTCTATTACATTCACACCTTAAATATATGAATTTAATTTAAATATAGTGTGGAATTATTTTATATTATTAGTTAATAAAAATAATAGAAAATACCAACTCATATAAATAATCACTTATTATAATCAGAAGTCTACCATGATTTATTATTTTATAATATTTTTATTGATTGATAGTATAATACTGTTTTATAATATCAGTACATACCAATTAAACTCTAAATATATACATCTATTTACATTCAAAAAATAAAAACTTTAGATCAGTTCGCATTATAAAGATGTATTCAGGTAATGTATTCTCTCTCTCAAAATCGTGTACAGCGAAATAATATACAATATATTGAGTGTGACTCAAACATTTTTTTTCCAAACAAGAGAGAGAATATTCGGTACTACTTGGCAAAATGAAGACAATGCTGAATCTTATGAAAAGAGAGAATAATAATAAACAAGGAAATTTCATTGAGTCTTTGTTTTATTATTATTATTATTATTAGAAAGATGGGCTTAGGGAGGTGGGTTCTTAGTGTTATTTATGAATGGCAACACTGCTGATTTCAGTGCATTGGACTGTATCACATGATGAATAAGTGCTGTCGGTTTTCATCTAGATTGCTCAAATTAAAGAAATATATCTTGCTTTTTTCTAGTCAACATGCAGTTGTGGAATTGCACGCTTTCGTCATCTTTCAACTTATTGCCTAAGCCCTAAGCAAGGTTTTGCAGAGAAATATTTAGGGGTCTTGAAGTATCACGTAATTGCACTTATAATCAATAAAACAAATAGTATTTTAGATAAAAATATAAATTAATAATAAATTTCATTTAAAATATTATTTTTTTATTGGCAGTACTTATAGCTTTGTGATACTTTAAAATCATCTAAGTATTTATATGTAGTGGGAGACAATGTCATCTTAAGGAGTCACTATGGCTAGCTACAAACACACGGAGAGGTTTTGGATGATGCAGAAAGCAAGCGTTGCAATTTCTTCTGCGGCATGTGGGCTGTGGCCGGAATTTGTTACAGCAAATGCTACGCAGATGTTTTGGTTTTCGAAGTTGCAAGTGATTTAATGAGTTATTCTTGTAAACTTATTTTCGCATTGAATGCAAAAAAGGAGTAACCTGAAATTAGGACTATTTAATTTATACCAAAAGGGTTTCAGTGAAAGAATTTTTTTTTAATAATTTTAGAACATTATTGTTGTTGACATTTGATTTTAATTCTATTATATGGAAATATGTTAAATTTAATCTAGTGATTCGTATGATTATGATATAAGTTATAATTTCAGACTGAGTATATTATTTTATATAGTACATTAAATTTCTCTTATGAAAGCAATTGCGAGTAAAATTAGAATGAACAACTAAATTATGCAGTGACAAACACAAGCTTTCAAGGGGTAAATGATGTTTTTTTTTGGGGGGGTTGCTAAGAGATAAATGATGTTATTTATTGCATTAAGTAAAGGTATTACGTATATATTGTTATGAACCAAACTCATAAAGAGAATTTAATCCAAAAGACTAAGCTATTGGATAGGAGAGCTTTATTCTAAAGCATAGTTGTAAAAATCGGGTCGAACCGGTACATCAGTGAACTAGCCAACTAGACGATTAGAGTTACTCAAAAGATCAGTTATGCAATGGAATTGAAATGAACCAATTTAACATAGCAATTTTTGTTGAAAACAGGTGACTCGATTGATTTGATTAAATCGGATCGAGTCATGAAAAATGAAGAAGTAGAATGATAGAAGGCCAAAAGCACAAAACAAGGAAGTAGTCATTGTCGTCATCACCATTCATCCATTCCATTGCTCGCCATGGTGCCAATCTGGTCATCTTCCCCAGCCACCAGTGAGCCGTCAGTTGTTGTCTCGCATCATTACAGGCCATCGCCACCATCTTGCACTGTCATAGCATCACCACATCTATGATGACGAAGGAAGATGAGAGAGAGACAGAGAGAGAAAGTGAGAGAAAGAGAGACAGAGGCACAAAGCTCATGCTCAAAGGGAGTGTGTTACAGCACTAAGAGAGTATCAAAGAAGAGTTGAGAGAAATATGAAATTAGGGCTTGGTAACTTGCCTTTTTCACTTCTTGTTGGTTTTTTTGAATTAAAAAATATCATAATAGCCCAACGAGCAGTAGTGAGCCTCAATTTATATTAGATAGTTTTTTTTTTTTGGGTGTTGGGCCTAAACTCTTTAGTAAAATTAGAAAAAATTAAAATAATTTTTTATTTTAGATATTATTTTTCAAAAATTTAAATGTACTAACTAGTATATAATAATTGTATACATACTTTTGTATATATTTATATGAGCATACAAATTTTTAAATTGTGTTAAATTATTAATTGTTAGTATCATTTTATTATATTTATATTAACTTTAATATATTTTTATATATTTATTTAATTATATCCGATTCAACTAGTTGGTAACTGGTTGAACTAGTGACTTGGTGCCTTGACCGAGTCGACCACCAATTCAAGTTTTATAACTATGCTCTTAAGTATCACATTGAGTTTACTTATTTACTCAATGTGTCTATCAGTATTCGATAAATACCATCCTTATTATACCTTAATCCAGCTTATAAGGAGCCCTTTTCATAGCCCAACTCTTAAAAAAAACACCAATTATTATGACTCAATCCCATAAAAAGAGCTCAATCCAAGATAATAGCCTATTGAGTAGGAGTACTTACTTATAGCTTAAGTACCACACTGAGTTTACTTATTTACTCAATGCGAGACTTATAATATTACAGCCTCTTTAAGAGTCAATAACCACGGCGGCATCACTACTCTCAATAAAAGCACTAATTGGTATAGAGAAATGTTGATGAGACTCACTTCTTGTGGAATACTATGTCAACTCATCACTTATCTACCATTAGATGGGATGTGAACCCCACTTAGATTGGATCCACATCCCATCTAATGGTGGATGATTGGTGAATCGGCATAGTATTCCACAAGAAGTGAGTCTCCCTATCATTTCTCAATTGTTATATCTAAACCCATAAAAAGAATCCAATCTAAAAGACTAACCTATTGGTAGGAGAGCTTTATAATTTAGGCATCGCATTGAGCTTACTTATTTGCTCGATATGAGGCTCAAGACTCATAACATATATTTAGTACCTACACAAGAGTCTCTTCTTCTCAATAGACTATTTCTTTTTTCTTTTTTTTTTTATTTTGGGTCGAAATTGATGATTCATTGAACAAACCAAGCCCAACTTCGAGTAGGCAAAGAAATACAAAGTAGCACAGCCAGCAGGTTGGGGAGAAGAAACCGACAAACACAGAAGCCCACTACAAGGCCAAGGAGATTACAAACTATCATTGTTTACAATAGATTGTAAGGATAGCGGTCGCCTTGCTAATAAACACTCTCCCTTATTGATCTCGCAAGATAGCGGTAAAAGCCCCCACATGTCTTGCTTCAGAGTAAGTCCCATCCGCATTACATTTCAATATTCCAAGTGGTGGTGGTCTCCAACGCCAAGCGACAGAGGGAGGATCCTCCAATCTGCTGCCAGGATTCGGGTAAAGCAAAGACAGATACAGATATTCAGCCGCCAATAGTGTGGCCCTTTTCAGAGTACCAACTGGTTGGGTGGTCTAATGGTTGAAGACAACCTCATTTTTGCCCTTCCGAATCTGCCACAAAAGACTGACTGCAAGGCCACTACGATGATTAACACTTTCCTTCTCCTTAGCAATTTCACCCAAGATTTGAGTTAACCATAAATTCATTGCTCTTATAGTATTCTTTTCCCCCTTTCTTTTCATTATATATATATATATATATATATATACCCCTGTGGGATGGTGGCCCTCAATTGAAGGCTAGAAGGTGAGAATAGAGCCTAGCTAAGGACTATGAAGTTTGTAAAAAGATGAACGATATAATGCTATGCTTAAGAATGTCTAAGTGTGGTTTGATTTCAGTTTAAAATATAAAAAATTCAAATTGATAAAAAGAAAAAAAAATTATTTCATTTATTTTAATTTTTGGGTGGATTACACTGATATCTCTTGAGATTTAGTGTGATTATATTCGGCACCTCTCTAGTTATAGATAATACATTGAGCAAAGTAAAACTAAGGGATGCCAAGTATAATTATACTGAATCTTAGAGGAGATCAGTGTAATTCACACTTAAATTTTTAACAAATTTGAATTAAAAAATTGATTAAAATCATATTATTTTAGTTCTATTAAGTAAACAAAAAAATTATATACTTCTTTAACATTTTTATCTTTATATTAATAATTAAAAGTTATGCAAAATTAGGACATGAAATACTTGAATAATAGTTTAATAAGTGAACGTCTTAAATGTATGTGAAGCAAATAATGGGTGGCTTAATTATTAAATCTTAAGTGCACAACTTTAAAAATGTAGACATAAATTCAATAAATGTAATTGGCTAGGCGGTCGAATTGTGTTTGAGTTCCAAGTTAAAAAATAATAAATTTAAGAATTGAACTAAAAGTGATTAATTTAAATTGATTTTAATTTAAAATACTCTAATTATTTGAATCAAATAGAATTAATTTTATAGGTTTGGTTAAATTTTCAAGTTCATTACGTTAATATTACATGATCAAGACACCTAACTGAGCTTCTCTTCTTCATATATGTGTTTTAATTGGATGTAAGTAATTATGCTACCAATAGGGATTGATCGACTTGCTAATGTATAACTATATTTCGGATTTGATTCTTAGATTTTTTTATTGGTGGAATGATCTATGAGTATTTGTATAAATATTCAATGAATCTGGAGATATATACTAATTCTAAATTGAGACAAACCTTTTCTCAGCCTTAATTTTTTGGTGCTAAAGAGAATTACGCTTATGGAAAATGGTTGGCAATTAGGCTTCGTGCCCATTCGATGTGCAACAGCAGAGTGAATGGGTCTGGTGTCGTTTTCCTTAGGAAAGGTTAGGGATGGCAAACTTGCTAGATTTGCAGAAATTGTTATTTGCTACGCCTTTTGCGATGTAGACCCAAAAGAAAAAAGCATGGGCACACATGATGGGCTCGAAGTGGGACATGCGGGTACAATTTCATTCTTGCCTTCCGGGTGACCCAAATATCTAGAATGATCAATGAGATAATGCAGTAATAATGCATTATATTTAGATTAGGCAGTGGCAGGGGGGCCGAAAAATACTTCATTATATACTCTGTAAAAAATGTTTAAGGAACAAATTTGATTTATGACACTGGTAGAGTATTACTATTTGTATCCAATTTTACACTTACTTCAGCACAACGCGTCTCCACAAATATTTTTATGAGATTAACTCCTCAATCATGATTTTAATTAAGAACTAATCCTAACAATTATCTTGTACATAGTTGAACCTTAGATTATTCCTGGCTAGTGCAGCTATAATTTATTATTATACTAAACCCTAATTATTTTAATGAGTGTAAATATATCCTCTTATGCAATTCCTCTAGTAAAGAAAAAAGTGTTATTAGTTAGCATTTAATGTGAATATAATTTTTTATCTTATCATTTAATGATGTATTATATTATGAATTTAATTTAATATATTGTTAATATAAAAATATTTTACATGTATATTTATTATATATTATTATATTAATAAAATTGTTTAACTTTTATACATATTATTTCAAAAGTCTCACATATAACATGTGGACGACTATATAATTTTTTTTTGTACTATCAGTGTATCAAAAAAACCAATATCTTGAATTATTAAAAGTTTGATTATCATTTTTTTATTATTTTTTATTTAGATTATCAATATCTAAAATCTATAAGACTTCAATTGATTTGGCTCGACCCAAATCAGCTGATCTTATAAAACTTAAAATAAACTGTTTTAATAAATAATAATGTTACCTACGCATTAAAAGTAAAACTGGTATATCTTTCATCACCACTGTATAATTCTCTTTACCAAACTCATCAATATCAATGATGCATCATATAAATTAGGAACTTCCTGTTAGCGCTCTAGATATAGCACATTCTTTTTCAAACCGTTGCATGATGAAACTTGCATTTAATAACTTACTGTAATAATAAATAAAAAACAAAAGATGAATGTTTAAAAATGCTGTACGTAAAGCACTGGGAGTAATTTAGCAGTGAAAAGTTTTGATAGTATATATAAGATCCCAAGTCCAAATCTCATTATCACTGACGCTACAAAAAAAAAAATGCTATATGTAAATACACAATGGATCTTAAGAATACTAGATTTTTGTTTTTTAAAAAAATTCTCAAATTATCTCCTCATTCATTAGGTAGGAGAGTAATCTTGGTGTACGATCAAATACCTAAACGGAGACCCCTTCTAATAGTATTTTTGCTATATACATAAATTTTAAAATCTAACCCAAGACCTCATATTTAAAAGATCTGAACCTCTTCCACTTAGACCAATACCTTATTGACAAAAATACTTGAATGTTAATAGGTTGATATTTTCTAAAATTTCCTTACACTTTTTTTTTTGATAGATTAAAGTTTAGGTTTAGGAGATGATTTACACTACTCTAGGATCAGGACATATCTCTAGACTTATCGAATACTTACAGAGATACTAACTGATCTCCCATCAATAAAAGAACTTGAGAATTAAACTTAAGTTATGGCAATGCATAAGCAAAAAATCGACCAGACGAGCCCATCCTTGTAAACTTCCTTATATTTTTAGTAATGTAATAATATATAATTAAATAATTATATAAACTTATTTTATAGTGATAATATATTAAAATTAAATCTTAAAAAAATAGTTAAACATAGCAACTAACCAGAAGTTTTGGTGACTCCGACTGCAACTTACGAAAGAGTTTGTGGTAATTTGTGTTTGAAATAGCATATTTTGAGTTAAAAATAGTTTATGATTAAAAGTTCATTAAAATTACTTTTGAAAAAGGAACCTTTTTTTTTTTTCATTTTTTTCTCAAATTTCCAATGATTCCTGGCAGCCCCCACCAAGAGAACCTGCCAGTGCAGACTTATAACCGAACCAGCCATTGAATACTTCATTTCTACTTGTCACATTCATATTTAGTTCAACCCTCTACTACACCCAACCCTGTGATGGAAACAGCATCGATGCCAAAGGCTTTTCAACAAGCAGGTCAAAGTCCCATAGAACTGAACAATGCAATCTTCAAGGTTTGATGGATAAGACTGCAATCAAGATATAACACACACATCAACTTATTTATATTAGCAAGTAGCAACTCACATAGTCATTTACATACATTTAACCTTGAGGCTTTATTGTTTGTCTTTTTTGTCAAACACAAATATGGAAACCATTGATTGTTAATACTTAATATTGAATATTATTATATACAAAAAAGAGACAGATCCTGCTATGATAGCTAGTGTTATAGCTAGGGTGGTGGTGATGACCTAACCAATGTTCTGATTTTACACTCTCTAGAAATTCAAGCATGATGAGTGGCAGAGACGGCACCTCCTTGCATTTGTGGTAATCCCTGCCATTTCGGCTTCATAACCTATGAAAATGGAACCCCATGTATGGCATTGTGTTCAAGCATCTCATTGGCCTTGAGTCTTTGAGTGAATCTGGGGTTAGATGTAGGGAGGATCTTTTGGCTATCTTGGCTTCTCTGATCACACTTGCCCCTTTAATTTTCCTCAACACAAAGTGACTCAAAGGAACCATGTTGGCATGGCATCTTAAGTGGCTAGTCAATCCTTCCTGTTCAGTCAGAATAATGTTACCCCCAGTGGAATTCATGAAGTTCTTTATATATAACCACATTATGTCAACGTAGGAACAAAAACTTGCATGAAAAAAACTCGTGAGTCAAGAGAGTATCACTCTATTTAGCTATATAAAAAATGGAGAAGCACCTCTAAATTGAGCTTCTCTCTAAAATGAAAAGTGATGGGTTATCCGCCTCTACATTTGTTAATAAAATCAACACATAATATATCTTATAGATACTTTCTTACATCAGAGGAAAATTCACTGCAGAGAAGCATCGTCTATTAAAAGATACTAAATGAGTGAAATATATTATTTTATTTTATCTAACGACCATGTTTGTTGTATTCTTGTTAATTCAAGTGTTTTGAAACTAGGTAGTATATATTACTAGTTTGTTTAAGATCTAATTTGCTTAAGGTGTCAAAGGTCCGAATTCCGTATATTATAGTTACCTTAGTATGTCGTGGTTGGCTAGCTAAAAGATTGTTTTGAAGTATGATAAGTATATAATAATTCGTTCACTTGAATTAAGTGAAACTACTTATATTTTAAGGTTAGACGCTGTCAAATCTCTCTGAAGCGGAGGTCCACCAAGTTATAGTTGCTTTGTTGCTCAAAAAGTAGGTGCTGAATTCGGTCTCTAAATAAAAGTAGTACTATGCTATCTAAACAATTTTATTTTTTTTTTATAAAATGGTATATTAAAAATTCTCACGTTGTAACATTGTAACTTTCGATATTTAAACTATAATTTTTTTATATCAAGTTGTAACTTTTGTACCCAGTGTTGTAATTTTTTTTCTGGCAAAAATAGTATCAAATTAGGCGCCTAATGGGGTAAAGCCCACAATTGCATTGTTTATTACAAAAATAATATCTGAAAAGATACTATGCAAAAGTGATAAAAGAAATTGTAAAGACAAAAAATTTTATGAAAAGTTTTTAGCTGTTCCAAGAGCAAAAAAAGAAAAAAAAATTGTGCTATGTTTCATTTAATATTTAATACTTTAATTTTGTATTGTCTTTAATTATAATTATATTTTTTTTTATATTTTTTCCGAAATGTCAAACAATGAATAGTTTAGAGTACAAACTTTTTTTTATTATTTATTCTTAGAGCACCTAAAACTATCTCTAAATTTAATAGTGTTTTGTAAGACTAAAAATCACGTCAATAATAACACCTTTATAGGTTATAATATGAGATTAATTTTGATCTGCTACTAGTATAAAATTTTTTTACATTATTATCTAATTAGATACTTTTATTTATAAAATTTTTAAAATAATGAATGATTGAATTAAAGATTTTGATTGATATGATAATATATGATTGAATGTCTATATAAATTTTTTTTACATTAATAGTACCCTACAATATTAGGTGCATAAATTATTATGCATACTCACACTATATACTGCAATGATAAATCGAGTTTCTCATATACTAGTAAAAATAATGAATATTTATTGGAGATTCTTGCATTGACGAGTTAGATACAACCTTGGTCTAAGTCACAAGTCACCATATTATTAGATGTATGATCGCCACTTACAAAGACACAATTTACTACTTAATGATAATATAAATTAGACCAATTGCTAAATAACTATTTGGTGAACTTCCGACATTACTGAAGAAAATAAAGTCTGTAGTGATTTGAAAAGTATACATCAATTTTTAATCATTATATTTGAACAAATTTTATCTTTATAAAATTTTCACAAATTTTTATACAAATTATAAAATGGCAAATTGGTTGTTCATTTATTAATTTTTCAAAACAATGTTTATTTTTTTTATGCGATTGAAACAATATTAAATACACAGAAAAAATACATCAAAATCCGAGTCAATGGATGAAACTCGTTCATCCATAATTTCAACTACGGAGTCCAGAAAACTTGGGGCCATTGATTTCATTTCATGTGAGAGAAATATGCAGAATCTCTCTTGAATGGCGCGAATCCACCTAAACTTGTTAAAATATATAAAATCTGTGAATATTTTAGAACCAAAACTAAAAGCGCATGCACAAGTTTGCATTGAGTTCCTTGCCAATTAAACACCTATTACTTATTAAAAAATATTAATGAGTTAATTTCATTTTTAGTTCACCAATACAACCTCTTATCTTTTGTTAAATAAATTTTTGAGTAAAGCTTACCGGTCTATCGGACTCTTATTATCATAAATCTAACTAATTTGGCTCGATTCGTGAAGGTTTAAAGGAGAGTTTTAGATTTTTCAATTGAGATTTTTTCCAATCTCAATGTTTGAATCTAAGGTCAAAATACATATCACTTTGGTCAACTCCACATTGATAGAAGCCTAATTAAAATTAAGTTCTAAAAGTGAGACTAAAATACTTTAATCATCGGACCACTTCTGCCGTGCAACTAGCAAATCTTGGCGCATCAATACAATTTCCTGGCAGCACCATTTTAACTTTTCACAGGGTTAATATTATCACGGAAAAAATAATTAAAAAAACTTTTCACAGGGTTAAGTTCACTTTGATCCAGAAATAAATTTCAAAGAGAAGCCAGTTATTGGCTGATATACTTGTTAGATTAAATTATTATAACGATTTTCAATTTGAATTTAATAAGGAAGTTTTTGTGTTAACTTGAGATTAAAATTTGCAATGTTTTGAATATATACGTATATATATATATATATATTGAATGGCCAATAAAACTGTGAACTGATCATATTTATTATTTAAATATTTTTGTGTCAATTATAGTTAATCATATGTAATTTAATTACAAATGTAAACAGTAAAATTAATTAAACCCTGAACTAGAAGTCTCACCGGTTCAAATTTTAATTTGATTTTTAAGACATTAAGAATTTATAATAAAAAAACGCATATATATGTTCCAACTTCCAATACAACTTAGCGTGTTGCACCGTAGAATTTGCGGAAAATTATACCCATTAGTAAACGTCGGTATCGCCAATAATATCACGTGTTTCCCTTTCAATATTGACCAGCAATATGCTCTTGGTATGATTTATTTCAACAAATTAAATATGTGTGTATGTGTGTGTGTGTGTGTGTGTGTGTGTGTGTGTGTGTGAGAGAGAGAGAGAGAGAGAGAGAGAGATTGGTATAGCTTGCAATTACTTTTGATGAAGCTTACCGTGCAGGTGATGAAACATTGTAATTAAACGAGACGATAAAGTGGATAAAGACGACATCATGAGCATGTAATCATTACGTTATTAGCTCATATAATTTCCTAATTTATGATGTGAATGCAAAATCCTCGTATGCACAGAAAGTGAAAAAGAACTTATGTAGTGTAATGTAGTAGAGATGTTTAGTTTCGATGGTCAAAATCTTTGACTAACCTCAATTATTAGCGTGATGATTACATAAACTGGCCATTTTAAGTGAGGTTTGTATGTAACTGATGGCTAAAAGGATCATTTCATAATTAGAACTCAATTCTATAGACTTAAATCCAAATATTATAAAAACTCCTATACCATGGTGATGGTGGCTATAGGCTAAGAATTCTTATATTGTTTCACGAAAATGAATCGACTTACATTTCTTATTCTTGTGACCATGTTATATAAATAGAGATAGATGCAAATAATTAAATTAAGTTTCACCTTAGTCGAGTTCCAATCTTCTAGCGTGCTTGTGTTTATCTTTTTTCGCATGATGTGGTCGGATAAAAGATATGAGAAATTCCATTCTCATAGTCCCACAAGAAATTATTGTATAATCCCAGAATATATACCATGTCAGCTTATGCTTATTCCATTTATATGGTGATATCTTAGCTTAGTGACAGAATCCAAATTAACTTATATATTTATTTTCTTAATTATATTTTTTTATTTTTAAAAATAAATACTAATAAATATATAAATTAGTAGTGAGCCTCATCAATACTGACTTAACTTCTAAGAAGTCTCCAGATAAATAGAATGAGGTGTGCTAATTAAGAACATGTAATAACTTCTCTAGTTTCACCCAATCTTGACCGGGAAGTCCTCAAGCCAATTTATGACCTAATGCTCATTAACTCCAATCTATTGGCTTCTTCTATCTGTGCTGAGAGAGAGAAAGGCAAAAATATCTGAAAGTTAATGGTTGTATCTTTACCGAGAACAAAATGTGAATATGTCATCCTAACTTGACCAGTGACAGAAATATGGCATAAAGGTGGTGGAACCCTCGCAGGCCGAGGTTCCAAATTTAGCAAGCAGTGACCAAACAACACAGGACTTTTTCAGGGCTTGCCCTCCAATAGGATTCCCAGTCATTGGTTTACAAAATTGACGCTCTTCCCACCCCCTTACCATCACTACACTGTCTCATACTAAAATATATATGCGAAATTAATATTTTTTAATGAATGACCGGTATTTAAAAATCTATTTAACTCCAATTAATCTAATTCGAGTAGGATTAACTCACAAAATATATATCAGTAATAGATTTATTATACTTTCTCTTTTAACATTCATCACATTTATACCTTTTTCTTTTATTGTAAATATGCAAGGAGTCTACTTTGTAGAAATAACATTTCTCAATATATATCCCCAACCATTATCATCATTCATCCACAGCTATTCTCTTCTCATCTCGGGTCAGTTACCTTTATCTTCTCTCTCTCTCTTCTTTCTCTCTTATAAGTGGTCATTCACAACACAACTTTTGAGAGATACACGTGCCTTTTTTAATCTCTCTTTTGTAAGTTTTTGAATGACATGATTTTGAGTCAGATACACTTTCCTTTTGAGATATTGCAACTTGCAAGGTCTTTCTGAGGAATCCAAAAAGGAGGCCATGAAGAGGAACAATTTGAGCACAAGCTTGAAGGATTACCCTCACAGCACTGTCAACACCAGCAAGAGCCCAATGAAAGAGTCATCCAGCTATGCCAACAACCACCGCAACAAGAACCAAATGGTGAAGGAGTTTTGGGAATGCAATAACTCACATAGCAGTACTGGAGAGGACTACATGAGTGGTTTTCCATGGCCACCAAGATCATACACTTGCAGCTTCTGCAGAAAGGAGTTCAAGTCTGCACAAGCCCTTGGTGGCCACATGAATGTTCATAGGAGGGATAGAGCAAGGTTGAGGCAGTCACCTCCAATAACTGATCATGGTCATGGCCCTATGCTGAACCTTAACCTTAACCCTACTACCACAACTAACCCTAGCTTTTCAACCTCATCTTTGTCCTTGTTACCATCATCATCATCATCTGTATCAGTTTCTGGTGCAAGTCACAAACCTGTCACTTCCACTACATTGCCCTTGTTTGTTTCTCCTACTCCTCCTTCAACTTCTCCATCTTCTGCCTCACCTTCTGAGTTGAAGAGATGGGTTGTTATGGATGGTATCTTATTGAGCCCTTTGAGCACAAAGACCTCAGAGCCTACAAAACCAAATATTGCAGATCAATCTTTATCTGGGGTTGGAGGATATGATGCTATTGCAAGAGAAGACGGGTGTAAAATCTTGAAGAAAGCTGAGATCCTCAGGGTGGACTTGGAGATAGGTTTGCCTAGAGATTATGATTTAGATCTGGAGCTTCGTTTGGGTACTTACTCTTAGGCTACACTACACTATTAGATATGGATAAAATAGCATTTGTGATATCCTGTATATCACCATGTTAGCTTCCAAGTTTTAAGAGGTAGAGAGAAGATTGGAGTTACTTGAAGTAGGGTCATGTCAACTAAAATGCATCTATATTTACCATGTTAAGCATCTTAGCTAGATTTCATATATATGTTTATGAAGGCTTTCCCTTCCATTACTTCGTTACAGGAGAAAAGTTTCCATCTTATCATTTCTTGATCTGAAATTTAATGACTCATTCTCAGTATAATATGTACCAAAGCTCTGAGAGAGTTTCAACATATATATTTTAGTGCATTTCTTCCCCTATTTGCTGTTGTTGTTGTAGTTGTGTGTGAGCGTTGTAGATGCTACTTACACCTTCCTCAAGCTAATTGTGATTATTCACACCTGTTAACGTCTCCAGTTAGGTTACCTGTAATTTGGTGCATAAGAGCCAACTTTAGTAGACTAACTATATAAAATTAGCAGATTTTAACATTATCTCATTATCCAGTTATTGTGGAATCATTTTGTTCTCTTAAGCAATTTTTCGAAGGCAATGAGAGTGGCAACAAAAAAGTTAATAAAATATACAATCCGTTGTCCAACTATGGCTTTTGAAAGTTGCAATTTGCAAGTTATATATCTACCTACAGAAAAACTTCCAACTTTCGGGCAATATACACTTCAATTGACAAGAGCTATGTCATAAAATAAAACTAAGGTTATTATTTTATGCTAATAAGAAGTGAGATTGGTTCATCTTTTGATCAATAGCTGAATCTTAGTTAATATCATGCAAAAGTATAAATTTTTGTTGAACATTATTCACTGATTTAGACAATAAATTATAACTACATTTAGCCATTTCTATCTTGCCTATCCAATTATACTCGCAGATCTTGCAGCAACTCTTTTAGCTGCATCTCAGAGGAGTTCTTGATCAAATTTTATTAACTATGTCTCCGATAGAAGTTTTCAGCGGTCCTTAAATGACATTTTTTTATAACTAAAAGTTTAAGTTAAGGGAAAAATTCACCTTAACCTAGAGTCAAATATGTATTTGGGTTTATCATACATTTATAAATGTATTTAAAAATTATTTATTAACAAAAAAATATAAGAATTAAACTCAACTCACAGCGATGAATAAGCGAAAAGTTGATTAGAAAAGCCAACCCAATCGGCTATATATCTGACGTTAAACAAGGAATTGAAACTCAGTCTTACAGTTTACGAATCATGGCTAGCTTCATAGTAAATTTATTTGTGTAAAACATTATTCAAGTTACTATCTGACATAGGGGCATACACATTATTGATTCAAGTTCCAACACAAACTTCATTATGGTCACTGCACCAGCAAAATGTCCTACTGGGGCCACTACCCCTACATTATAAAGTTAAGTCGTTCCAACTCGCATGGCTATGAATTAGTATAACATAGTTTTTCATTTGTTTGACTAGCCTCTTCACCATATAAGGCACTTGGAAAACGATGTGAGAAATTTAGAACAATCACGAAACTTACCAATGATACCATCTATTTGCTTTTGCTGATTCAAGCTCCCAATGACACTTTGCACGGAGGCACATATATATAATTACTGTTCAGAATATGGTCACTTTACTTAATATTTATCAAGTGTACTGCTAGAAAACCCCACCAGAGAGAACAAAAAATTTTCAAAAAGGAAAAAAAAATTATATTGAAAAGGCAGAAAGAAACAAAAAGCTGCAAGTTATGAGCAGTAATATCTACCTTCAGAACAATATCTCACAGAGATGTCATTTCATTAAAAACGTTGCATGGTTTTGGTACCCCAATTTGATGGCATCCATTACTCTTTGTATAGCAAC
This sequence comes from Pterocarpus santalinus, assembly GCA_031439595.1. Lineage (NCBI taxonomy): Eukaryota > Viridiplantae > Streptophyta > Magnoliopsida > Fabales > Fabaceae > Pterocarpus > Pterocarpus santalinus. The sequence continues at coordinate 31,741,221 of CM062528.1, read as the reverse complement.
TCAAACGTGGCCATGTGAGCTACCAATCTTCACTTCTCATTGGAAATTCTCCCGAGTGATGAGGACATTTCGTTTCACTACTTTGCTCTTTCGGTCTCTCCTTTTTTTTTCACTATATAAGAACAATGTCATTTATATTATATAATAATGAAACCAAAATAGATGTTACCATTTCTTTAAGTATTTAACTTGGGCTGTTCTATAAGAATTATAGTCATCATATACATGGTTGTATTAAAAGCATTATTTGAAACTTGAAAAGGGTGCAAAGGTTTCTTCTTTCAACTTAGAACATGAGGGAGCTCTCTTTCATTTATATTTTTCTGTTATATTGGTGGCACTGATTTTTTGAAAAGGTTTGTGTTTTTGAGTAAAAGAAGGTGTCCAAACCTTCAATATAGATAGTTATGAGACTGACAAATCATCAACTAGGATGAGTGGCCCCCTCGTCAAAACAGGTACTTTCCTTTCCATTCCCCAAATATTGTAATAACAAAATGGCATGTTGTTAATTAATTCTAGATGTAGTATAAAATTTTGGTTCAAGTTCATAGGTAGTGATAGTAAAAGGGTTGTGGCTGAGTGGCATGGAGTAATCAAGTGAGGAGCGTTTGTAATTATTTTAGTGTCCTTGAGTCTTGATTGAGTGCCAATCTGACAAAAAAAAAAAAATATAGTAATAGTTTGGGGTCTCATAGTTCTCTGCAATGCTTTGAACTGATCAAGACATATCATTCCATTTAAGGAAAGGCCATCATACCCATTTGACACCCAGACATTGTCGGGAACATGTAAGCCATCAGATTTGGGAAAGGAGCACCCCTCTCAAGACCACTACTCCAAAATCATACTTGTAGAAAAATATTGAAATGGCAAACCATGTTAATTCACACATGAATTGATAGAGATTGCTTACGTTCTATCATCTCCCTATCATGTCACTTTTTCTATTTACTTATTTTTCTTTTGTTGCCTATACTTTGTCCTTTTCATGTATGATTTATTATATATAGATAGATATATAGTTAAGTAATATAGGGGATGGGGAGGCCCAACCTTCTGTCATATTCGTTATCTATATATGCATAAGGCTCCTTGGCTTAAGACAAAAACTTGAAAAATGTGCTACATTACATAGTATAGTAACCACACAAGATGATAAGCTTAAAAGAATTAATGAATTCTATGTGAAGAAAATTGCTGCCTTCAAATTAAGGCCAAGTGAGGCATCAACCAAGACTGTAAACATGCATTATGCCTCTTATACACAGGGCCCATACTCTTCTGACAACATCACACTATGATGTAGCCATGTAGTTATGTTCTAAGTAGAGCTTATAGATCCAATAAAGTTTGGTTGTGGTGTTAAAGATCCACACACCTCACTTGAAATGTTGGGATTTGATTTTTAACATTCACATGATAGGGTGTGTATGGTTGGGGGGCACAAATGGGGGAGGGGGGGGGTGAAAATTTCATAGATGCAATCCATGTGTAATTAATTCTTCTAAAAATTTCCGCCATGCACCGATCTTAAAAATGAGATAGTTTCTTTCTTTTTCTTAAACCTTTTTTTTTCCACATAAAAATGTAGAGCTTATAGTAAAAATAAAATATTCAAATTTAGTTTATCTTGTATAGTAAACGAATTGAGTTCAATAATGACTTTAAAATGTTTGGTTCAGTTTGAGAATGATTTAATTAACATTTGCATTTCCTATTGTTTTGGTCTCAATCAGGGTGAGGGGATGAGACACGATGATGAAGAGCTAGGAGAGGGAGGAGTGGAGCTCTTTGGTGAAGGGGCGTCAAGACATGGATGGGGTGTTTGAATAAGCGATTGATGGCTAGATTGAAGATATGGAGAATTTTTCCCATGAGTGTGATGACATGTGCCTAGACTAAATAGATGGGAAATCAGGATAGGTGAGCTATTATGCCAAGTTTTTCTCCATGTTGCTTTTGTCTTTTGTTATACGAGTTATTCATTGTATCCAGATAGATTATTCACGGCTTAGGGTGTGTTTGGTATACATATAATTTTACATATGGAACTTATTTATAAAATTTTCTCGATTTTTATCCCTATATCAAATACACACCTTTACTGTATTTCTTTGTTCCTCCTTTTTTTTTTTTTAATTTATTCATTTGAAAAATTAAAGTTTATACTTTGTCAATATGGTTTAATAATGATACTAAGCGTGTTTTTGGTTTGAGATAAAAATAGGCGGTAAATTTTCTATAAATCCCATCTATTCATATGTAAAAATTACGCATGAATGACATCCATAAAAATTTATCCCAATTTTTACCTCAATCCAAACATGCCTATGTAGCAAAGAAGTAAATCTCCTTTGCCTGTGTTGTTGGTGCGTTTCACTGCAACACCATTTTCACTGATTTCTTGTGCTTTAATTGTGAAAGTGCAGCAGTTAATGTCAACTATTTTCATGTCTATTTGTACATCATTGCTATGGGGCTTGCCCATTGTCCTGAAGTTTGGCATTTCCAAGATGATTGTTGAAAGGAACAGCCTGAGAGTGCAGGTGCCAGGTGGTAATTTTTCTTGAAGACATGGTCAATAATCCTATCTCATTCACAGTATGGCAGGTAGTTTGGTAGTTGCTCCTCTCTTTGTCTATTAACTGTATCATAAGAAAGAAACGAATATGTTGACCAAACAAAAAAATAAATAAATGAAATGAAAATGAATTTATTAGTAAGTTTTGTAGCTTGTGCTCCCAGCAAAGTAAGGATTTTTCTCCTGATACGTTGCCAACTTGCAATCAGCTAATTTTGAGGAATAATAACTCTTTGTTAAGATGTATCACTTCTCCATTAAGGAAAAATTACTTTTATCTTAAAGAACAGATTACTTTTTGCTCAACTCATTGATCTTTTAGATCATGCTCAAATGGTTAATCAATATTCAAATTCATTCAGAATTATGCTTTTTTTAACACTTGATTACTTTAAATGGTTCAGTACTTATTCTTCCTAAATAAATCTTGAGCTCGAATATGATAAAAAAAAAAAAAATTGGCACTCAGAGAACTTTAACCTTATAATAGATCGATTGCATATGAGTTAAATTAGTTAGAATATATTGCATTATAGATACTAATGGTTTATACTAAAAAAAAATTTTGAACCTTCATACAATTCCAGCATTTTTTTTTTTTTGGTCGTGAACAATTCCAGCTAGATGAGCAATTATTATACCTCGAGTAGAAAGCAACAATGTTGATCCAAACATTTAACCTTTTTAAACCATTCTTCCCCTGGTTTTGATTTCAAAATTGCTTAGGACCACAAGTATTTTTAGGTGGTGTTTGATATAAAATAATTCATCTGAATTACTGGTAATGTTTGATTAAATTGGCTGGGCGCATAACATTATCCTATTTAACTAGACAATATTATTGGCAATTCAAATTTTCAAGGTAATGTAGATTACCACTAATATAATAATATGTATTGCTCCCTAAAATATTATTGTTATTATCGCCTGTGGCAATCCTTCCATTATTATTATTATTATTATTGTTGTTGTTGTTGTTGTTCTTCTTCTTCTTGTTGTCGTTATTGTTATTATTAATTATTAAAAATGATATTAATTATTATTAATTAATAATAATATTATTATTATTATCAATAAATAATAATAATAATTTATTAAATAATATGACTAATATTAATTATTTTTTAATAATAATTATTAATAAAATTAACTATTATAATCATAATTAATAATTAAATTTTCTTATTCTTATTAATTAACAATTATTATTAATTATTAATATTATTATAACTAATAATAATAATAATTAACTATTATTATTATTATTATTATTATTATATTGATTTAATATATATATTATTTAATAATCTTTTTGATATACCAAACAAGATAATATAAATTATCACTTAAATTACCTATGCATACCAAATATTACATTTAATATTATTAGCAATTTAAAATATAGCAATATTTCCAAATGGTAATTTATATTACTGACAATCTTAATAAATGATCTACCAAATGCCACCTTAATTATCATTTTAAATGAATTAGTAGAATGGCTAACAAGATATTTTATTTAGATATATAATTTCATAGCCGGTTATTTCTCTTTTTTGGGGGGGGGGGTCTCAACAAAGATTTATAGAGATTTTTTTTTTGGTCTTAACCACCTATATTAAAAGTCCATTACACTATACTTAATTTGATTTGAACCTATGACGTTATATAGGGGAATCAAGTATCAAACTGTTTGAATCAACTAAGTATCATCGCGCTTATAAGTTACAATATATAAACCATATGATGCGGATATCTATTTTTTATTGTATGCCCCAAAAATGTAGTCCAACCCGTTTCTTGAAACCTTTTACGTCCATGATATTTGTATAGAATACATATGCCCAGGTACATTCCATAAACCTGCAGGGGTATGTTTCGTCACTACACCAACACCACGTACAGTGATGGGACCAACTCATGTACATCTACAGAAGAATCTTCTCTAACGTGAGTTTGTTTGTAAAATAAAAAAAATTAGGCCTATCCATCATTAAATTAGTACAAACATGTTTGGTTTTCTGTATTTCAACTCCAAATCATAGTTTGGACAAAAGCATCTCTCCTATGGCTTTTACTTAAACTATTGTTTTAGTGTTCCAAATGAAAATCCAAATATGCACTTAGTGAATTATGATTAAGATAAAAGCATCTAGGCAAAATATTCTTTTGCATTGGTATATGTCCATATTAACAAGGCAGCTACAATTTGTTCCTCAAGCCTCCTTTTTGGTTGTGTATTGCTATTTGGCAATATGGGCAGGGAGGTCTGCCTCTCACCTGTCTAATAGGAATAACCAACACCAATAAGTCAGCTCATTTAGCATAGGTACATAAGATTGGATCAAATAATGACAATTCAACTTAATAATCCGGTCGGCTCAGATCAGCTAATTAAGATCACGTTCCCACAACTCACTATAGTTCTCTTGTAACTCTATCCGCTTTCATAAGTAACATCAATAAAATATCTTCCGTCAAGGGCTTACCGTAGTTTTGCACAGTAGGATTTTTGGTATTGTGGTGTCATGCAATACAATGGGACTCAACATTTATATACATATACATGGTAAGCCCTCGATTTTGCAGCTTCTACTGATTCTGTAAGAAGTTGGCAGGTGGATATCAGCTATGCCGTTTTCAGCTCCATAAATTTTAACCAGCTTACTAAGCTAGATTCTTGGTTGCTATGATCTAAATCTGACGTGGTCTGAATGAGTTTAGCTCCTAGTTTGCATAATACACATGCATTAAATTGTGTCTAGCCAATAATTTATCGGCCTTCATTAGATTTATGATTGACTTGAGTCACTTGACTCTTGATTTGGTTGCACAATGGATGAACCAAAGTGACCAAGATGATTCTGCCAAATTATGGTGAGATGTTAACAAATACTGAAACACATAAGTTTGAAGAAAATAAGACAAGGGAAGCAAATTGGTTTAAGGAACATACAAACACTTTCTTGGGTTGCTTAAAAGATTTTAGTTTGAATTTGCTAAATATGATATCAAGTGAGTATTCCTTTCCGCCTATAGCTGCTAATTCAATTTCCCAACTAGAGAGAAAATCTTGAATGTTGATGCATGTTCCTTAATAGTTCGAAGAACCATAACCTACTCAATCTGAGTTTGTTATTAAGTCCTATGGCATGTTCATATTCAGATACTCAGATATGATCAGCGATCATTTCTGAATAACTCAACCTAGTTATTTGAATAAACAATGACAATTCTGTCACCAATTGTGAGTTCCCCAGCACGTGATCTTTCCATTTCAATCTCCAAAACATTTGAATGCTGATGCAACTTTGAGGAACCATAACCTACTTAATCTAAGTTTGTTATAAAGTCCAATGATACATTTGTATTCAGACACTCGGATACAATCAGCAGCTAATTCTGCATAACTCAATCAAGAACTCTCTCTCTCTCTCTCTCTCTCTCTCTCTCTCTCTCTTTTTTTGGGGGGGGTGGGGGGGGAGGGGCACAATTCTCAATCATGTTGTAAAGGCAATACATTCTCTTAGAGCCTGTGACTATTTCCACAGCTGCAATGCATGAAACATTCTAGTGATCTAGCCTTCGATATCAATTGAATCAAATTCCATCTTTCCAAGCAAGCATCAACAAATATCCCAATCCATTTGCCTAATCTAAGTGGCCTATTTCAGGACTACCCGTTTGGAGGAAGTACTGTACTAACTCCAGAAAAGTTACACTTTGAAAATGGGTGGCTTTTACAGTGGTACTCCCTTATTTTGAACCACCGGTGGTCCCCACCCCCTTAAGTTTTCTTATTGTGATCTTGGCCCCAACCTTAACCAACTACCACACCCTCTCAGGCCTCTCCCACCACCTCATCCACCTCTCCACCACCCTACTTAACCCTCTTCATGTTCTCTAGCCCACAAAAGACCTCCCAGGATTCTAAGATCCCAGCCACCATCTTGGCTTCCATTTCCATGGCTCACTGAAGCCTGTGAATTCTCCCTTTCTCCTTGTTCACTCAAAAAAGGGGGGAAAAAAGAAAAAAGAAAAAAATAGGGGGAGGGGGGAGTCTTCTTCAGATCTGCATATTTGGGAGCACCAGCAAAGATCTATCCCATTTTCCCAATCTTCAGCGGTGATGGAGCCAAGATGATGCCTTAAAACTGCATATTTTGAAGGTTGTTTATTTTATTTTATTTTATTTTATTTTGTCTGTCTTTCTTTTTTCTTCTTACCAATTGAATGTACTACCAATTGCAAAACATCGTAGGACTATTAAAATTGATTAAACACTCATTTAGTGTTATGATGGACTCTGAGACTGTCATGTTCCTGTGTTGCCAATTTTTATGTACACAGCTCCGAAATATAGATTTATGCACAATGCAACATCAGCTCCAAACACCTCCTGCTACGACTACACTGTAATTGGATGTGCGGGAAGGAAGAAGATGGTTACCTGTTGTGGAAGAGGAGGAGCTTGGTTGTGAGGCTGGATGGGGAAAGGGAGCAGAGGTAGTGGAGAAGGGCTAGTTCTGTTTCATAATCTTAATTTTCTGGGGACACTTTTATAATTTTAAAAAGATGTTATATTATTTAATATATTATTTATAATAATTATTAACTTTTAATCTCATCAGTTTAATTTATTTTTGTCTAATGCTAAAATTTTAGGGATGACTAGTGGTTTCCAAACAACAGAGGACCACCCTAAAAGCCACCTTTGGAAGGCTCTTTAATGGAACTTTAGCTTCAACAAGCCGTGACCAAGAAACTACCGGTTTTGGTTGGCAGGCTGGGAATGCCTGACCTACCAATTTAACCAGGAGCAATGTTACATCCTGAACTACGAACACAATGTAGTTACCCTGTCGCTCAGCATGCGTGATAACTTTTGTTACCACAGTAGTATGGTACTCCACGAAAACAGGAGTACCGAAGTGAAGACCCTAATCTAACTGAAAATTTAGAGTTGCAATGATAACAAATCAATAACAGCAATGTTAGACAACCAGAATAATGTAATCAGAGTTTATGACAGAAATTATGGCGTGATTGGATGAAATGGAGTGGTAGGGTCTCCTGATTCACCGAACGATCACTACTAATGTCATATTATTCTAGCTGTCTAGCATTTTTTTTTCATCAAATAAATCAGAACTACATAATACACTTTCCATTTGATGCAAAATTCATCGTCCTACATTACAACCACAGAATAAAAAACACTGGTCGTATATCGCTGAAGGGTTTGCAAATGCCAAATTGCAATACATAGAGCTCAAAAAAAATCCCAAAAAATAAAATAAAATTAAAAACCCTAACCTTTTTTTTTTTTTTATTTGAGAGCTTTGTGCACAGTGGCAACAGCAGAATCCGACGGAGTCTCAGCCTCTGGTGCGACTCCCTTGTTCCTTAGCTGCTGCTGCTGCATGATCGTCTTCCTCTCGTAGTCACGCCACTTGTTGATCGCGACGGTGCAGATCACTGAAACAGCGATTCAACTCGATAATACAATTAAGAGAGAGAGAGAGAGAGTGACCGGAAAATGGAATACCTCCGGCGCCGACGAAGTAGAGGAGGCGGAGGATTTTGGGGCCGGCGGGGCCGGAAACCTCTTCGCCGGTCATGTATCCGAAAACTGCTTCCTTCTCACTTCTCGCACTACTCACTCACCGTCGTTAACTTCACTCTCCAACCTTGTTTCCAGAGCTACCCTGCATTTTCGTTGAAACTTATCTATTTATTTATTTAAGGATTTCTTCAGTAAAACTATAAAATTTAAAGATATGATATTTATTAATTATTTGTGATTAAAAATTTATTATATATTTCACTAATTTAAATTATTAAACTATTTTTAATTATATTTAAGATATATACTTAAATTATAATTATTAAATATAAAAAAAATATCGATACTCTTATATAATCAAAGGTATCAAAGGAAATCTCAATTATTTATTGTCTAAAGCTTAAATTGAAAAAAAAAATTGTTGAAATTATTAAAGTTTGCATAATGCAATTTATACAAGAAATGTAAATTCAAAATCCTTTTCATTTTGCACTAAAAAAAAAAAATCTTTTTCAAACTAGTAAGGTTAATTTAGTTGTGAGGGACTTGGATAGATTGTACACGATTATACATTTAAATCCTATTACTAACAATGAAACCCAAAAAAAATATTTTCATTCTTTTATAAAAAAAAATATTAGAAAAGAATAAAAAGTACAAAAAAAAATAAGACATCCTTGTAATATCTTTTTTTTATTTAATTTGATACATTAATAATATAAATTTTTTTTGTATAGCATTCAATCAAGTCCTTATATATACATAACTTTTGAATTAGTGGATATAAAAGTCAAACTTATTTGTTGATATATTAATATATAATTAAATGATAATATTAAAAAGTTTTATATATCAATATACCAAAATTAAACTCAATTTTTTTTTATTACTAAGAGTTTTTTTAACATAAATTATTCTAATGTCCCGTCTAGCTTTGGGCATCGAATTAAAGCTTGGAATTAGAATTGACTTATCAATTCCAATTTTTATATTTAAAGTAACATATAGAATTGGAATTATAATTCTCCAATTCAATTCCATGGAATTAAAAAAAAAAAAATTAAAATGAGTTCTTCCTAATTTTTAACTCATACCATATGAATTACTAATTTCAATTTCAAGATTTATTAAATGTTTCTCTCTTCATTAAAGTCTATATGATTTTCTCCTTTTTTTTTTCTATTTATATGTTATCTATCATATTTAGTAAAATATAATATATTTATAAAAAAAGAATAATATAAAAAATTTCCTAAATTTTAACTTATCATTTTATATATCCAAATCCAAAAAATATTATTTTTATATATAAATAATTTTCATAAAAAATTACTATAGTTTAAAATTGTTTATTAATATTTTTATTAATTTTCATTTTTTAATCATACATTTAAATAATAAAATTAAAATTAAACTTAGAATTATAATTCATATTCTAAATCGTTAACGAACCCAAACATAAAGTTTAGAATTCCAAGTTAATTCCAATTCCAAAAGAATTGGAGTTGAAATTAAAATTTTATATTATAATTCCAATTTTAGTATCCAAACTAACCAAAAAAATAAAAGTATAAAACATTAGAAGTACAAAAGGAAATTAGGTCTAACCAAACGAACTAGTCTCCTTGGCCAATTATATTTATAGCTTATAAAAAATTTATATCTTTTAGTGATTTTACTTTTATTTTTTAAAAATTTATTCAAATCTATAAAAAATACAAAAAATACTTTTTTAATAAAAAATTGTTTTTTGAAAAAATAATGATGCTCAATTGAGTTGTTAATATGGGAGAGTTACGCCAAATACAAAAAAACGTGTTTTCGCAAAAATAATAATACTCACATTTAATATCTGGTTGCATATTGCTTTTAGTAAAAAATAGATGCGAAAAACAAAAAAAAAAAAATTTGGGGTGTGAAATTTATTTACTCAATTATAGACTAAAAATGGCTGAGAATTCTCTATAACAAAATTTAATTCTGCAAAAATTATCGAAATATGCATTTTTTTTTTCAAAATCTAATAGTAAGTATATTAGATGCACATTTTTTTTTTGGTATAGAATATTAATATCTAAAAATCCATTAAATTCTGACTTATCTTATTTGAGTTCTTGATTTAACATTTACTTTTCAAATAAAATCTCAAATTCTTATTAGGTTGATATAAATGATTTAACATTTACTTTTTTAATTAAAATCTTAAATTCAAATTTTATGAATAAAAAAATAATATCGAGAAATCTTTACTCCATAATTAAATTTATCGAGATTTACAATCTCATCGTAGTGTTAGTTGAATTTTGTTTTTCGGTAATTGTATTAGTTGATTATTGCTAAGTCAGTATTCACAATTTTTCTTGTACTTTTGTTTTCGATTTCGGTATTTCCCATTCAACTGACAGGTTAGGAAATCAAGTCCTCGCATTTGCGGGCGCCTGCCACTGATTTGAGGTGAGCTACGAAAACGACAACGTTTCTACCTGATTACAACGCCGCCGTCTGAACCGCCATAGTCGCCGGCGTCTCCGCCTGCATCCTCCGGCGAACCATTTCTGGGTTTTGTTGCTTTCATCTGCAAATTCCGATCTTTACAGCTAACAACACCACATGGCGAAGGGAGCAACAACCTCAAAGCTCAACATCGCTATTATTCACCCTGATCTTGGCATAGGTAAAAAACCCATTATCTCCCATTAATTTCCCTCGATTTTAATTCCAATAATTAATCAACAATTTCGTTGAATAAATTCCCTATATTTTATTTTTACTTTTTTGCAACTACCTATTGTTGATTTGATTTCCATTACTTTGTCATTGTTTTGTAGGTGGGGCTGAAAGGTTGATTGTGGATGCAGCCGTTGAGCTTGCATCCCATGGCCACAAAGTTCACATGTTTACTGCACATCATGATAAAAATCGATGCTTTGAGGAAACTATTGCTGGTGATTCTCTATCTCTCTCCCTTTATCTGTGTGTGTATAGTTGCGTAGTGCGTTTGGTTTATAGTTTGCAAATCATGATTTGGTCTAAGGGAAAAACAACTTTTTTTTTTTTCTCCATTTTTTTCAGTTCTATTCAAAACATGGGTCGAGAGTAAAAGTCATGATGAAATGTAAATTAGCATGATTTTGCCAATTATGTTGAAATGAATTGAAAAACATGCTCTATGAGTGTCACTTTTCTGTTCATTATAAAGGAATTATTGTATTGCCATTGAGATATGGTTTTGGCCTGTGATCGTGTTTCAGGTACCTTTCCAGTTACTGTGTATGGTTCCTTTCTTCCCCGGCATATATTCTACCGTCTTCATGCATTGTGTGCATACCTTCGGTGCCTATTTGTTGCTTTCTGTGTGCTTTTCATGTGGCCTTCGTTTGATGTTATACTGGCTGATCAGGTCTCTGTAGTCATTCCCATCTTGAAGCTTAAACGATCAGCCAAGGTAGAAACAAAAAATCAAAAGAATCGTATGTAAATTTAAGGTTTGACATACTCATAGTTGTTTCATTTGTTTTGTTTTCTTGGTAGGTTGTATTCTACTGTCATTTTCCAGACTTGTTGCTGGCTCAGCATTCGACTTTCCTTCGGAGGATGTATAGGAAGCCGATAGATTATGTAGAAGAAATAACAACTGGTTGAGCTTTGTGTCCCTGCTTTGTTTTGTTTCTCTGAACTTCTTGAATCGCATATATACTGAATTTTGCATGTATATAAACTTTGTCAAATTGCAGGAATGGCTGATTTGATACTTGTCAACAGCAATTTCACTGCTTCTACATTTGCAAATACTTTTAAGCATCTTGATGCTAAAGGGATTCGACCTGCCGTTCTATACCCAGCAGTCAATGTGGATCAATTCAATGAACCCGGTTCCTTTAAGTAAATGACATGTTTGTAGATATATGGCTGCTTTCTTATTTTAGACATGATTTACAAGATTATTCATGTAGCCTATTCTTATAACCATTTTTACGGAATTTATAGAATCTTAGTCTTATTTTTGCATTTTTTTTCTTCTGTTGTAGTCTGAACTTTCTTTCCATTAACCGCTTTGAAAGGAAGAAGAACATAGAATTAGCAATTTCAGCTTTTGCTATGCTTCACTCACCTGAAGGAGTTCTTAAGAATCAAGATATTACTAATGCTTCTTTGACTGTTGCAGGTGAGCATCTTTTGCTTATGGCTTTGTAGTCTTGATGATAGATGGATAGATATTACGATGATGTTATATGCATTATTAATTGCCTTGAGAGTATGTGTGCTGATGCATATGCTTCAGACTGGAGTTTGGTATATTAGTGTCTTCAATATATAAACTACTATCGAGAAAATTATGTTTGGTGTGTTAAGTTTTGAAACTCTTTTATTCTCTCTCTATCATTTGTGTGTCAAGATGCTAGTTAGCTCTATGTGCTAAGTTTGGTCCATGAGCCAAGAGACTTCGTTATTCTGCCCAATGGTGCAGTTTGGAGGTAAATTATCTTGTGTGACATTTTGGTGCAATCGTTTGTCAATCACCTGCACTAGCTGGGATTTGCCATCAGGTTTTCAATTGATTCTTTTCATAATTGACATGGAAACAGCACTGGCAGGTCATCTGATGTAATTACTTACCTACTATTTGTAAACCATTATCAGGTGACCTAGAGCTCTTTTATTAAACATCTAAGTTCAATGCCATTGTATGGGATATGGAGTGCATTGAATTAACTAAGTTACCAACCTCATCATGAAGAAGCAGATTAAGATGTCTTCTTAAAGAATTAGATTCTTTGTATCATAATACACTATAAGTAATTAACACTTCTATAGACATTGAATAACATGTAAGAGTGAAAAAAACTTGAACTTGATTTTCTGATATAATTTTGAGCTGCTCCTTTAACATAGAATGGCACAAATGTATTTGTCTAACATAACACAGTCAAAATTTTGACTGGGAAATGATGAGCAAATCTTGTAAAAATGGAATTCAGTGCTTCTTAATTATTGGTATCATCGAAACATTTCTCCCTACTCTGTCTAGATGTGATCCACTAGTATTCGCTGATAAAATTGGCCAATAAGTGCAAGGAACTAAGTACACTGCTCTGATGTTTGTGCTGGTTCACAGGGAGATATCAATGTCTCAAGAGAATCTTCCTTATGTTGTGCACTGATAATATCTTATTGCAGATCTTTGAATGTTGTCAGAATTTATCACATTGAATAAGTTTTTGGTGCTTGTCAATTCACTAGTCTAAAAAATAAAATAGGGGTAAGATCTAGTTGGACTCTGAAAAAGTTTAGATTAAGAAATTTATTGATTCATACCTGTTAGTGCTTGTTAGGTTAGTGGTAATATTTGACTTGTGTTTGAAGGCCTTTTTTTGTGCCAATCCCCTTCAATTTACAAATGTATTTTCTTGGCAGAATAGTTGGGTCCCGACTCTGAAGTTTGAACTATCCATACCTTACTCATTCATTTCATTTTTGAAGCATTTGTGTAAATGAAAATTGAGGGTTAAAAAATCTGTTGTCATAAATTGTTCCAGGTGGTTTTGATATAAGGTTGAAGGAGAATGTGGAGTACTTAGAAGAGCTTAAAAATTTAGCTGAAAAGGAAGGGGTCTCTGATAGAGTAAAATTCATCACCTCTTGCTCTTCTGCGGAAAGGAATGCTCTTCTCTCGGAATGCCTATGTGTCCTTTACACTCCAAAGGTGTGTGGAACCTTACAAATTTCGATTCCTCAAAATTGGTAGAAGTTGAATGAATAGAAGTTAGTTTTACATAATACTTTGATGCAGGATGAGCACTTTGGCATTGTTCCTTTGGAGGCAATGGCAGCTTATAAACCTGTCATTGCATGCAATAGTGGTGGCCCAGTGGAGAGTGTCAAGAGTGGTGTAACAGGATTCCTTTGTGATCCTACACCACAAGAGTTTTCTTCAGCAATGGCTACACTCATAAAAGATCCCCAAGGGGCAGAAAAAATGGGCATAGAAGCTAGAAAGCATGTAGTTGATTCATTCTCCACAAAGACATTTGGCCAGCGTTTAAATAGATATCTAGTTGACATTCATAGGGGAAAGGAGGACTGAGTTCAACTTATGAATCAAATTTGCTTCTAACATTAGATAGCATGATTTGGCCCTCAAATTGTTCAATTGGTGACCATTCAATGTGCTGTTCAGATCTTAGTTGACTTAGTTAACTATTTTATACTGGTTCTATTTTCAAGATATTTTTTGTTTTATACCATGTAAATCTAAATTACGGGGTTAGTGACATATTTGATGTTCTGAGGCTTGCAATTTTGGATATTTGCTTTTAATATAAAGGCATAACAAAGACTATAAAGAAATTGCCTCTGCTACTAAAACGTTGTGCCAAAGACAATAGATTGACGGTAACATAAAAAATATTGCCACCCTTCCCTCTCTCCCTCGGGCTTCAACTGTTACATAGTGTGTTTTACTGAGTTTTGATTAATTTAATTCGAATTGGGTGGATTTATTGAGAGGGTAAAATTTATTCGGCACTAGAATTTTATTTGTAAGATCCAAATTGGAGATCTTTATTTGTAAGATTTAAATTGGAGATCTTATTTAAGGAAACAGTGTTAAGCCACTTAATCAAGTGTTAGTTGTGTTTTATTTTTCAAAAAACTGTTATTTTAAGCTCCTTATTTTTGGTGGTGGCTGTTGTTTTCGTTCTCTATTGTGGTTTTTTTGTTTTAAAAATAGGCATTCTTGTGAACACAAACCAAATCCATATCCAAATTCATGATATATACAATTTCATATTCATAATATACATAATATATAATATATTATATACAAATGAGGTCCCTTTTTTCTGTGTGGAAACTTGTCGCCTATGGCTTTTCCAACACATTATTTCAATTTACTATATTTAGTAAAAACCAATCAAATTTAATAAAATTCTACAATTTTTAAATAAAAAATTATTAAGATTATCTTCTATATCTTGATGCAATCTCTACACTCAATGAGATTTTATGTCTATCTAATAACATTCATTATCCCTATACCAAAACAAAATATATAAAACCCTACAATTTTCAAAAAATATTATTAAGATTATCTTTTATGTTTTGATGCAATCCCTACATTTAATAGGATTTTGTATATATCCAATAACATTTATTATTGTCTTTGTTTCGAATAAGGAGTGTTTTTAATATATTTGAAATTATATAATTTTTTAGAGTTAGGTTTATGATCGTTACTCTAAGACCGATAAGAAGAGAGTGATAGATTTATTTTTTTTGTTGCTAATTTATACTAAAATATTGTAAGCATATCCACTAAAGTAAATATGCTTATAAATACATACATTCCTTTATTTTGAGTTTTTTTAATTTATTTAATACAAATTTTCAGCTAGAGGGGTGACCAATTTACTAAAATCTTTTAAGAATATTCCACTTGAGTGAATCTTTGTTAATGAATTCGTATTTACTCTGAATTTTTGTATTTTGTTCAATAAGAATTTTCGGCCACTTTCTTTACAAACTTACAATAACTTATAATAATATTAGCTAATAGTTAACTGTTTTTTTGGGTGAAGAGCTAATGATTTACTTAATATATTAAAAATCTCTTTTTTTTTCATATTATAGGATGTTTAAATTTGAATATTTTTATAAATCATTACATATTACTTCAATTCAAATTTTAAATTGTAAATGATATAGTTTAATATTTATTTGTATATTTATATGTTTACAGACTAAATTAATATTTTATTTAAAGATTTTATCAAAATTTTTATACTGTTATTTGATTATTTTTAAATTATATTTTTATTTATAATTAATTATTCTAAATACTTGTTATTTCTAATTATTTTATTTTTCTTATTAAGCTATTTTATATTACCATACCATAGCTATTTTTTTTTTAAATGAGTATGTTTAACTGGTGTTATTAAATGTCTCTTAAAAAATGTCATGATGTTATTATCTTTTTGGATTTTATTATTTTACTTCTTTCTTTTGGAAATTAAGATAATGGTTATTTTGTATTTAATTTTATGATTTTACTTTATATAATATTTATTTATTATGGTTATTAATTTAATGACATTTTTAATAACACAATGTAATAAAACTTATATAACATCATCTAATATCAAAATAATTTTTTTAGCAATAATTACATCTTAATATTATTATTTTTCTATTTGTTGTATATGATCACTATTATTTAATTATCTTCGTAAACAGCGGTACACACACACACAGAGACAAAGTTGAAGAATGCATGTTATAATTGCATTAATTCCTATATATATATATATATATATATATATATATATATATATATATATATATATATATATATATATATATATATATATAATATGGGCGAATGCTATGGTGCCCCTTACTTGCAAGGGGCACCATGCACCTTGTAAAGCTGTATGAATATGATTTAAATATGTATCTATAAACTAAACACTTATAGTGCATCGTACTAATTTTTAAATTTTAGATAAATTTTAGAATTATAATTAAATATATTTTAAAAATGATCAAAATTTATCTACGTGATCTTGAAATATTCCCAAAAATATATGTTTAATTTTAGGATTATGTAGATAAAATTTTATTTAATTTCAAGATCACATAAATGAAATTAAGAATTACTACAGTGTATCATAAGTATTTTAAAAATAATTAAAATTTATCTGTATGATCCTGAAATATCCTTCAAAAAATCTATTTAATTTCAAGATCATACAGATAAATTTTAAAAATTATAACAATACACCATAGATAATTGGTGTATTAATACACCATCAAATCTCACCCATTGAATTAAGAAGTTGCATGGTGCAACTTCCATCTCCAATGCACCAAAGACACCGCCATATGTACACACACACAGAGAATGATAGAGTTATACTTAACTAAGAATATTTCCTTTTATTATTATTTTTTTCAAAGGCATTGTTATGAATACAAGCCAAATTAAGATTGAAAACCAAGGGGTATGCTGATATCATAAAGTCTTAATTATTATAATATACATTACATTTAAAGGCTATAAGATAGCATTTGGTACATTATCTATTAAGATTGCCAGTAATATAGGTTATCAGTTAGAGAGGTTGTCATCTTTTAAATTGTTGATAATATTAAATACAGTGTTTGATATGTACAATAATCTAAGTGGCAATTCATATTACCCTATTTGGTATATCAAAAAAATTATTAAGTAATATATGTCTTAAACCAATAATAATAATAATAATAATAAAATAGTTAATTATTATTATTATTATTATTATTATTATTATTATTATTAATTATTAGTTATAATAATATTATTATAAAATTAAGTTTTAATAATAATAATAATAATAATAGAAGGATTACTACATTGGTTGTTATCTATATTACCTCCTTCTGTAAAGGTAATCTACATTACTGTATTAGTGATAATCTATATTATCTTGAAAATCTGGATCACCAGTAATATTATCCAATCAAATAAGATAATATTTTGAATCCAAGTAATTTAACCAAATATTATCAATAATCTATATGAATTACCTCGTACCAAATGCTAGCTAAGGAGCGCATTCGGTATCCGATGAAATTTTGGCATAACAGGCGGTGGCATTGTCTTATATAAGTGTGTCGCTGAATATCACAACTCTCATACAGCACGATAATCTCTCCTAGAATGGCTGAACAACGTGATGAATCAGAAGCTGCAGGGGAACCCAAGGTTTATGGGGACAAGTACCGTACAATTTTGAAAGAGGAAGTTGAGAACTCTCACTGGAGGCATGGTGGCCCTCCAGTTTTTGATGCTGTTAACAAGCTCTTTGAAGAAGGCCGAACCAAGGTGGCAAAACTAATGAAACTCAGTGTAAATGCTTAATTACTCCAAAAGTTATGTATGTATATACTTGGCTCTATATTGTTTAGTGTTTTATGTGCAATACATGTGTGCACATGTTTTGCAGGAGTGGCCTAAAGGGTCACTAGAAGAAGCAGTTCAAAATGCTGTGAAGTTATGGGAATTGGAGCTCTCTCACAAGACTCGCTTGCAGGACTTCAAGACCATAAATCCAGAGAAGTTTATGCTTTCTGTGAATGGTAAAAACCTTTTTAAATTAATTAACCCAATAACGATTATTTATTTCTTTTGCTTGTAAACCTTCTTGATTAACTTACTTTAGAAGAGTTATGTGCGCCAAGTAGTATACGGATACTGATCATATGCATATAAGATAAAAAACGGATACATATATACATATTTATAGAATTGATTTTTTTAAAAAAAATTATTGCAATAAAAATTGTTTAAAAATTTTGTGTTATATTATCTTTTAAATGATCTTACCCATGTTGTATTGTACTGTGTGAAGTCTAAAAACTATGTTGTAAATTAACTATATAAAATCGTGTGTCATGTCAGATCCAATACAAATATAAAGAAAATACAAGTTAAAAAAAAAAAAACAAATATAAAGAATACGACACCAAAATAACGTGTAGAATAAAGCTTTTTGGTCCGAACAAATTTGCAATACAACGTATGAATTGAAACTCAAACCGCGTTTCAATCACACACCCACCAACCCACCATGTATGGTTATGGTGGCCCTCACTTTAAATTTGTCTCTCTTTTCCGATTGGACCAGATACTCGTACCTTATTTCATAAAACAATCTCTCACAACATATAGCAATGCTCTAGTGTGAATCCTGCTATTTAGGTTATATGTAAGGAAAAAAAATTTTGAGCTTGAGATATATAAATATCGGATGAGACACCATATATGTGAGAATGTGCAAATATCGAGGTATATAAATATTAAAATAAGATAGATGTAATTTATATTTATATAGAAGGAAAGTGTTGTATTATGTAAAAATTTTGATATACAAATAATAGCAAGTGTAATTTGGCAGTTTTAGCAGTTAGTTTACTAAAACTTTTGATGTAATTGTAACCGAATAGGGAGAGAAGGGCTGTCAGGGGAAGAGACTCTGAGGCTTGGGAGCTACAATGCCCTTCTGAAGAACTCTCTGCCTGAGGAGTTTCAGTTTTACAAAGCATCAGAAGAGACATATGAATCTTCCCATGAGGCTTTTCGCTCGGCTTTCCCTCGTGGATTTGCATGGGAAGTGATAAGCGTTTAGTCGGGGCCTCCTGTGATCACCTACAAGTTCAGGCACTGGGGTTATTTTGAAGGGCCCTTCAAAGGGCATGCCCCTACTGGAGAGATGGCTGAGTTCTATGGAATTGGAGTTATGAAGGTACGTATGTGTGTTCTTGGCCTCCCCCTCTTCCCCCTTTAGAATTGTTGTTGCTCATAGTCAGTATTTATCATTTCAACTATATGAGTTATCATTTTCTCTTATATTTACTTATACTTTTAATGTTAGTTGAGGTGAAGAATGTCAAATGATACAGAATAATTTCAATAAGTTGAGAACATTTAAGAAATTCTTAGCAGCTAAACTCGTATAGCCATATTAACCAATAATTCATTTAGCAGGTTGATGAGTCTTTAAGGGCTGAAGAAGTTGAAATTTACTATGATCCAGGAGACATATTCGCTGTTCTACTCAAGGAACCGCCTGTAGCTGACCACAAAGCAAAGCAGCAGGACACTGTTGATGATGGTTCAAAACACACTCAGCCCTGTCCCTTTGCAAAGTAGAGATACTTGTTGAGGAATTTGAGTGTTTCCCCTTATTGCATACCATGTTAATTACTTATAATGACATTAAAAATATAATAAAAGGTGGAGTGGTATACGTTCAATAATACAAGTTCTCATTTTTGGAACATTATTAATTAATTAGTAGTTCAATGACAAACTACTATTGTCTTAATGGCCTTATTCTTAATTACCATTATGCTTTGGCGTGATTTGTTGTCATGTCGCTCAAAAATTGTTGATAAGTAAATCCTAATAACTATTTTTCTGCCTACTAGTTGATGGGTCATTAGCATCAATGACCTGATGACATGCCTATACAATTAACCAGCTTTTTGATTTATGAAGGATAACGTATGAACGTGGCGTTCACTACTACGCACTACTAGGGGTGAGGTACTTCTTGTTTGACTTATCATACACTTGTAGAGGGGATTATGCACAAAAACTGTGGGATTAATTAATAACCAGTAAGATTTGAATTCGAGGTGGAAAAATATCGGATAATCAGAATCGTTTTCCAGAAATTAAGTGAGAGAATAATGTGATGTTGATGATGATCTTTTGATGAATAAATTGATCTTTTCACTATATTTTATCTAACTATCACTATGATCTTTGTCAAAAATTTAGTTACATTATTCTGATTTAACTTTGCAACACTACTCTTTGAGGTATTATAAAATTATGTTATATAATTACTCAATTACGTATAATTATGTAATTAAAAGTACTGAATTTTTATAATAATTATTTCAAAAATATATTAATTATGCATTAAAATTAATTTTAAATTAATAATATTATTAAAAGAATTAAAGAAATTTAAAAAATTAGTAGCTACTCTTAGATATATATATGTGCCCTACAAATAATGGAAGTCAAGGTTGCTGTTTCATCTAAAACATGCCAATTAAAAAGTTGGGCATCATATCGAGATCCACAAGCATTAACTGCATTTGTGTCAATTTTATTTTATCAAAGGAGTCGCACTCAGGTGGACATTTAAAACAGCGATAATATGACCTGCCTTTATCAGATCAAGCCATTTAGTAAAGTCCATATTGAGCTTATACTCTAATAGTCTATAATAGACACTCTTATTTCCTATTTTTTTATTTTTCTCAACCATGATTTTTCCTCATTTTTTCTCTCTCCTCTTCTCTGTGTACTCCCTACCAGATTTGAAATAGAAAGGTAATTAGGAGAGAGAGGAGATCTTTAAAATTCAAAACTCTAAAAGATCACCAACAAGATTTGGAGAGAAATTAAAGAACACTGCTTAATTTTGTTGTTATTGCAGTTTTTGAAAAGTAAAATTTTAAAAAATAAAATAAAATCTAAGAAGTTTTGATTGACCAAAAGGAATATAGACCAGCCATGGCAACCAAGGGCCAAGCTTTTTTTTTCCCCCTTCTTGTTTATCAATCTCATATGCCAAAGTTGTAGCTTCTTTCTTCCTTTTTTACACCCAAGAAAGCATTTCTTTTCTTTAGATCTATGACAATGGCAAAGAGAGAAATAAAGATATTAACATTAATTTTTGTTTCACCGTAAATTTGGTGCTTGTATTGGGTCCATGGTTTCCACTGACAAGCTTCTAATGGTGGTTAAAGGAGCGGTGACGAAGGACCTCCATCTGGTTGCGTGGCTCGAGGTCGAGGTCGAGGTTGCCGAATTCATGATCGAGGTCGCCGAATTCTTGATTGAGGTCGGCGGCTCATAACGGTGGTTGCAGAGGCACTGTTAGGGAGCAGCGGTGGCTGCCGTAAGGAGTGGCGGAGGTGGTGGATCTTACTACAATATTTTTTTTCTTGGGTTTTGCGTAGTTTGTAAAAGAGAGAGAGAAAAGAGAATGAGGAAAAGGAAAAAAATGAGAATGAGAGCGTTTATCGTGTAACATCAAAGAATAAGCTTCATGATAGGCTTGTCAAATAGCTTAATCTGATAAGGCCATGTTACATTAGCACCGGTGGATCCTTTCTTAAAATATCCACTTGACTGCGACCTTTGCAACAGGGTTTATTTATTCATTACTTAGGCTATTGATTAAGAAATTAAATATATATATATATATATATTAAAAATATAAAATTTTTAAATTTTTATTATATTAAGTATGTTGAAAATTTTAAATATTTTCTTCTTTTTTATATTTCTTAATCAGAGGCACTGATTAACAAAATTTTTATTAAAATAATATTTTGTTTATGCTAATAAAAAGATGAAGAATTTTAAGGTGTACAGTTTTGGTAATTTATATATTGATCATGTAATGTTAATAGTAAAGTAAAGATTTTATTTAATTTTTTTATATAATTATTCATAACTTTATATCATAAATTTTTTTTCTTGTAACTAATATCTCAAAAATTATATATATAATAATATAGAAGTAGATGATATTATAAAACTTTTTACTCTTACCGTGTATCAAAATATAATATACGTTAATAATTGTATTAATAGATCTTGGTTATAAAATATTTCACAACTATCAATTAAATTATAACCTATTTCGTTTAATTTTAAAAAATTCAATTATAATTTCAATAAAAATTTATTTTTGTATATATTTTGCTCAAATTATAATTTTAAAGTTATAAATTAAAAACTATATCACACGTACTATCAGTGTGTACATGCAGTCCCTCAATAATTGACATTGGGGACAAGGCATTTTATTGCGCAAGAAATTCCTCCACACCTGGCAGGTAGTCTGAAAAGTCGGTCGATGATCCTGTCTTCTGGAGACATAATGACAAATTGGGACATCCAAGAAATCCTCTTGAATATACAAGATCGCATCAGTTTTTTTTTAATTTTAAAATGTACGATTGAAATTTTTGCAGTATATATTTTAATTATATGATATGCTCCAAAAATATAAATAAAATAATATGTGAAAACCTAATAATCAAAAGATATAAGAAATTAATGTGATCCAACATATAATTTATATAGATAACAATAGATGGCCACATTCCACTTAAAATTTAAATCTTAAATATATATAAAATATTTTATAGATACTATTTTTTTATTGTGTATATACTCAATACTAAAAGAATATTTAAAAAATTGACAGATTAATCTACATTGATCTTTCTTAATGCGTGTGCTTGTTTCTCTCTTCTCTTGCACTTTGCACTAAAAATAATGTACCTGATATATCTTTAATGAAGTTGTGGAAAGTTTCAAAGACCACAAGCAAACTGAAGTAAGCAGCTCCGCTTGAATTGCACTGTTATGTACAGCGACAGAAAACGAGTCACCAAAAATTGCATTGAATGCAATTTACACGTCTACTTCATTTAGTTCTGCGTCATATGGACCTTTGTCTATCGCTAGAAGCAAGCCATCATATTAACATCATCATCCTCCTACTTGTTATTATTATTACTTTGTACTCTTTCTAAGAGTGCAATTCGTTTACCCCTGAGTTTAACTCTTGTTAGTGTTGAGTTTTAGTTTAAACATGGGCATACACCCTGTAGTCTGAAAAAAAAAATGGGCATACACCAATCGTGTAAAACGAGAGGTGGAGAACAATCCCGAGCAAAGAAAAGCGTAGGATGAAAGAAATATTTGTGAAGAAACATGGAGGAAAAATTATCATGTTTAAATACTATATTACTATAATGTTAATACTTATATGGATTTTAGCATCCTTATACTTTATATAAAAGTGTGATCAGAACCTAAACATGACAACTTTTTATCTGCTTTTTTCGTTAACTAAGGGTGAATTTGGTAGGAAATTAAATAATAGAGGAGAATTTTTTATGAATGAGTCTTATACATATATAATTTTACATGTAAATCTCATTCATAAAAAATCCTCTTCCATTTTTACTCTCCTTGCTGAACTCCCTCTAAATAGAGATTAATGAAAAAGAAAAAGTATCATGGCTTTAGCTTCTATCGAACAATTAGTCTAGAGTATATAACATTTATAATATGTATTAAAGTTCTTTCACTCAAGTTGCTACATGATATTTTTTTAATTTTGACTACTTTTTTTTTCTTACAATTTCATTTTTCACTTTTCATTCAATCACTCTTTAATTATATTTTCCCTGACTCTTCAATTTTTACAATCTTTTTCATTTTTTATTTTCCAAATTTTTCTAAGATTATATTGAGTAAGAAGATTAATGATATACTAATACTTATTAGATTAATTGCTAATAATTTCAATAAAAATTTTATGAGAAAATTATCATAATATAATTAACATTTGAGACTGAAATCTATTTTTCAAAATAATAAGTTTTAGAATAAAAATCATAAAAGTTCTTGATTATCATATTGATATTTTTCTTTTTATTAAGTTATTTATATAAATTTAAAAGTGCATAAAATATTGTTAAAAATAAATTAAGCAAAATGATGTCACATGATTATGAAATTTTAAATATGAGTATTATTATTATTATACTTTATAAATCTATAAGTATATTGAGATGAATTTATTTTATACTGAAAATAAATTACTTCAACCAGTCCATGCTACACATTTTTATCTTAATTTTAATTTTTTCAATACTTTTAAACTATAAATATTTCCTAATTACTATATTATCCCACTAATATTTTTCCATTATAATTACTATGTGATATTTCTCATAAATATATGTAAGCATTTGATTTGATTTGATTTGATGAGTATCGAGTATAGAGCCATACCTTGACCCTGATTTAAGATTCGCCTTCTCAAAACGTAAACTTCACATTTTTTCAAAAAACAAAAAAAAAAAAAAAGCCGATACAAGAAATGGTAGTGAAGGTGGAGCAGACAAGCATTGACATTTAATAGAAGCAATAAATTTAAACTTATCAAGACTTCCACGTGGCTGGGAACGTATAAACCAGGGCATGACCGCTGAATTGGAAGTAAAATTTGCGAAAAATCAAAGAGAGACCAAGACTGAAGAGTGAAAAAGCCCAAGTCATATGCAAATATAACTATTTTTTTGGTGTCTCCTCATTCTAGTGCACTAGCGGCTTGATAGGCACGAACCATATTTTATATTTTTTATTAATATAATAATTAAATATATATTTATTATTTAATAAATATTTTTTAGTAAAAATCAATAAAAATAATAAAATTTCAATAAAATAATTTTTTAAGTGAGAATAACACATAAATCAAAAAATTATGTAATAAAATTATAATTATTATAAGTAAAAGTATATATTTAATAATAAAAAAGTATATTATTAGATAATATTATTTGATTTAGACTGGATTGAATTGATTTTAAAAATTAAATTTAAAATCCGATCCATTCTAATTGGTTTTGAAAATTAAATATAAAATCTAATCCAATTCAATTAAATCAATTTTTAGTTTTTTGGGATCAATTTGTCAATTTTGTTTGGATTGAGTTGTATTTGAATACCCTTAATAGTATACATAACTTTTTTTTTAATTGACTCCCATAAAAGTTCATTTCCTCTAAATTTTTATTATTTCGTCCATAAATGGATCTAGAAAATAAAGATAGGAATCAAAGCTTAGTTAATTCAAGTAGTTTAGTATTTATTCCCTTTAAATAAAATATTAGGTTCAAATTTTGTGAATTAAAAAAGAAATAGCACTATAAGAGCTTTACTCTTATAGTGGATTACCTAATTCGAACTATATTAGTTGGAGCCTAGTGAATTTGGTATTGGTGGTTTAAACCAAAAAGATAGGAAGAGCCAAAATAAATATTTAATGTATAATAATTAAACTTATTTTATTTAATTTTTAAAAAAATTATTGTTTATTACTAAACTTATCTTATTAATTAATTTGCATATTTTAAAAATTATATGTAAATATTGTATAATTTTTACAACAATTAATTATATAAATGAAACTAAGATTTTGAGATTAAAAGATTGAAAAATCGTGCAAAATAAATATTTCTCTGTTATATAATGCGTATACGTGTTTTAAATACACAAAGTTGTATCAGGTGTATATATTTTCACTGGATTAAATTGTTGCTTTTTTCTTCTTTATATTTTTCAAACTATAAATTTTTATACAACCAAAAATTAAAATAATGACATTTCTTAAATAGAGAATAGTCAAATATGTATAATATAAAAATGAGATTAATTTTTATGTAATGCCAATATAAAAGAGTTATACATTATCATCTAATCATATGTCATATATGTAAGACTTTTTGAGGTAGTGGGTATAAGAATTAAATATTTTTATTAATATGGCAATACTCTAATTAGATATTTATGTAAAATATTTTTATATTAATTGTATATTAAAATTAAATTCATTCAAAATTGTGATTATGTTAAATAAAAGTAAACTTAAAATATAAAGATTTTAGAGTAAAATTAAATTATAAGATCATATTATTATTTTAAATTTTTTTACATATTATCTAGTCCTACATTACCATATTAACAAATGCATTTGAACATTATACTCGCTATATCATAAAGCATGCATATGAAAGGATTTAAATGAATGATAGTGTAAAAAAATTTAATACCATCATTATATGAAAATTAAATACTTATTTTTTATTCTATTTTTTGTATATATTAATAAATTGCTAATTTATTATTTGTCTAAAAAATCTAAAGGTTAAACTAAATTAAAAACCTAAATATAAATCAGACAAATTGGACAAGGGGGAAAAAAAAAGAGAAAAGCGGGGGACCCTTTGGATCCGCCGCTATTTACCCTCCATATAAAATTTTATTTAAGTGTCCTGACAAAATATTTATACTTCAAAAATATAAGGAAAACCTTATCTTAGTGATCCAAGATGTGACATTAAAGAGTCTATATATACCATTCATGTTGTTCACCGTGATTGCCATCTTCCTATGTTATTTTGTTTGTGTATAAGCTGTAGCCTCATTTGACATGGCCAGCACAGATCTAGCTTCTGGAAAATTTGCCAAAGACAAGTACAGGTCTTTCTTGCATGATGAAGCTGAGAACATCCAGTGGAGACATCGTGACCCTCCCACCTATGATGATGTCAACAAGCTCTTTGAAGAAGGAAGAACAAAGGTGCATCAACAAGCCCTCTTATATATATCATTCTTCATTCATGTCTCCCTCTATAAATTCTATTGTATTGGTCACTTTAATTTGCATATTTGCAGGAATGGCCAGAAGGATCATTAGAGGAAACAGTGCAAAATGCTATAAAATCATGGGAGATGGAGCTTTCACACAAGACCCGCTTACAGGACTTCAAAACCATAAACCCTGAGAAGTTCAAGCTTTTTGTAAATGGTAAGCAATGCTTTTGAGATGTACCAAATCTTTTTTTTCTTCATCTTTTTCCATTAAAAAGAAAATATACTTTCAATTTTTTTATTAATAAAAAAATTTAGTTTGAGAGAAAGATTCAGTCCAGTCCAATCTCAAGACACTTTTGACGGAAATACACTTTGTTCTAGTATATTGATTCTATTGTTTACTATTTGATTTACTAAGGTGCACATGATTAAGGAGAATAAATGAATCAATTTTTCCGCTGTGTTATTCTCTTGTCCCTTTTATTTTTCATCATAAACTTCCACGTTAAAGATCAATTTTGGCCTTATCACCCACCTTGGACAAAAATTGTCACTGGTTTGGTTGGCAGCAAAAAGAGACCATCATAAGACAACATTTTACTTCTTTTTTTTTTTACTTTTAAATTTCTTCTCATAAGTATTAATGAGGGTTGGAGATATCTTGTCGGTGGGTTGGCTAATAAATAATAGTTGCATCAATTTCTTTTTTATATTAATTGTGTTTTTATGGTACATTAAGTGGCATAGTATACAACACATAAAATAATGTTTTTTACATTTTTCATTTGAAGGGAGGGAGGGATTATCTGCAGAGGAAACTCTAAGCTTGGGAAGTTACAATGCTTTGTTGGGAAGTTCTCTGCCACAGGAATTCAAGCCTTACAAATCAGATGAAGAGACCTTTGAATCATCTCATGAAGTTTTCAGATCAGCTTTTCCTCGTGGCTTTGCATGGGAAGTGATCAAAGTTTATACTGGACCACCTGAAATTGCTTTCAAGTTCAGGCACTGGGGCTTCTTTGAAGGCCCTTTCAAGGGGCATGCTCCTACGGGGAAGATGGTCCAATTCTATGGCTTGGGAACTCTCAAGGTACAACTTTAACCATAGACATGTTTGGGTTTGATTATTTTGAGAAAGAAATAATGCATTTTTTAAAAGGTGATTCATAAAACTTTTAATTACAAGTTATTTTGAATATAAAATAAATTAATCAAAGAGAAATTTTTTGGAAAACAGTACTTAACACATCATCTCTTAAGCATTCTATTCAAGAATTGACAAGTATAAATGCATTTTTGGCAATTGAAGTATTTTTATTGTGAACCATATAATTTTACACCTATTTGATATTTAATATTAAATGAAATGTGTATAAGATATGCAGTGCCCAACAGAAAATTACTCTTAATCTAAACGCACGATATGTCTTTGTGGAGTGAAGTCAATTTTTTTAAAAGAAAATAGGCAACGAAGGTATCTATCCATACAT
Source organism: Pterocarpus santalinus (assembly GCA_031439595.1). Taxonomy (NCBI): domain Eukaryota; kingdom Viridiplantae; phylum Streptophyta; class Magnoliopsida; order Fabales; family Fabaceae; genus Pterocarpus; species Pterocarpus santalinus. Next base: position 31,712,833 of record CM062528.1, on the reverse strand, counting down.
TTAAATATTGCTTACGAAATTCATAAAATAAGAGAAATTTTTTACCATGTATTGGCAATTACTTGCGAATTTTACTGTTTATGATGCACTATAAAATGTGTTTTATCTGAGGCTTTGTCAAAATCATGACTCATTAACTTTAATTTCACTTCATAGGTGGACAACTCTTTGAAAGTTGAAGAGGTGGAGATTTACTACGACCCTGGAGAGTTGCTAGGAGGCCTTCTATCAGGGGCGCACACAAATTACCACATAGAGGATCACACCAAAACTTCAGCTAGTTCTCAAGGATGTCCTTTCTCCAAATAATTTGAATGAAGTTATGAGTGAATTATATTCTTTGATCTAGCTATACAACTTGAATCAATTTTATGTGGGGGTAACTGATATTAAAAGAAAAAGGATATTGCTATTTGTGTTATAGATGTCTGGTCCAGTGAATAAAATTGGAAAAATGATTCGCTTTCGGCCTATGTGATACGTGTGCTGTGTCTAGTTCCTGCTTTGTGTTTATGGAAAGCAACTACGCGTATATGATGGTATGTGCCTATTTGGCTGTGCTGTCTCGTATCTTAAAAGTGATATTATTTTATTTATTTTTGGGAGGTATAGCTTTCTAGTGTCTGATGAGTCAGTCATCAAGATCGATTTTACGATCTTGTGGCAACAAAATTTATTATATTGTTGACTAAAAGCATTTGGAGCTTTTGCTCAACCCACCCACTAATTTCTAAATCTTATTTCAATAATTGGCTGTTTGGATTGAGAGAAAAAAAAAAAAAAGAAAATGAGGAAGAAGAAAATAGCTAGAAAAAGAATTTTTTTGGTTTAATTTACAAGAAAAAATGGAAGAGGAGATAAAAGATGTAATGGACCCCATATGAAAACCTTTCTCCTTCCACTTGCCAAGAAAACCAAAAACAAGAAGGAGAATGGCTTGCAAAAGACAATTTTAACCTCTAATGATGATCAATAAAATGCATCAGTATGTGTATTTACTTGAGTTAAACTAAACGGGAATAAAAAATATATGACATTCTATGACAAAAAATGTTGGTCAATTTTAATAAAATAAAAAATATCATAATAAAATATAAAATGTAGATATCTTTATATATAATATTATAAATTTATTTCATATGAACTTTATTTATTTTAAACAAATCGTTTTAAACTAAATTTTATAATTAAATTCTAATAAATTATTATTTAAAAAATAATATTTATTATAAAATTATTTTTATATAATTTATAAAAATTATTTAAAATTTCAATAAAAGTAACATATTTATATTTTATTATACAACAATGATATATATGGCATTTTATATACTTTTGATTTTTTTTCTTCACATTTTCTTTTTTTTTTTAATCCAAACAATGGGAGAGAAAATATATTTTTCTTTTTATATTCTTTCTTTTTATTTTTTTCCTTTTATTTTCTTTTCACACCCAAATAAAGTGTAGAGCCCATTATTTGTACAGAAAAATTTTGACTAATCCATCGATCATCACATCTACATTTGGAAACATGCACAATTTTTGTTTTAAACATTTTACTTTATTTTTTCTATGAATCATAGGGGTGTCAAAAAATGAGAATATGAAAATGCGTACAAAAATCATTTCTATATTTCAATTGATGCATAGTTCTTTATTTCATTCTTTCTTCTTATTTTAATTGGTCAGAAAGCACAAATTTTCTAGTAAGCTAACATTTTCCTATACTTAATGATGCAAATTATCAATAACCTCAATGCTATAAGCTCATTCCCAAAGAAAGGAATACAGGAAATATCCATTTGTAATGGATTCTCTCTTATTGGGTTGCAACAACATAAAGCTAGATAATTTCATATCTATTTCACTAATCATAAAATGGTGGTTCAATGCGTGAGATTCTTATTTAATGAAATCTGTAAGGGTAAATATGTACCGTTTTAAAGATTGTTTTCAAGATTTGAACATGCGATCTCCAAATCACAAAATAACTTTACTTTTGTGCTAAAGTTCACTCTTGCCTATTTGATTTTCATATTCATTGTCCAAAGGAGAATATATATTCTACAGAGAAACACAAACTAAAAGGGAAAATAGGGAAAAGGACTTAGAATACCAGAAGGCACAAAAACAAATAAGAGTAAACTTGCTCCACATTACATCCTGAGGAACAGTTCATTTATAAGGATCAGGATTGGAGCATTGCTTTTTCTTTTCTTTTTTTGCATGATAAAGTCAAGAACACAATACTTTGCCAAATATAATCCACAAATTAATAATTTAATTTGGACTAACAATATCCGGAGTAAACTTTAATTTCCACAGGCAGATGTATGAAAATAAAGCCTTAAGTCAAGGGCACAATTACACCAATCAATATTTCATCTCTGTATCATAGGATATCAAGTGGTATATTTGGAGCATGACCCCCCCTACGAAAAACAAAAACCCCTTCCTTATTCTACAGTTGTTTTATTTGCCATGTTTGTGCCTTCTTTTTTGTTTTCCAGAATTTATCACATGGCTTGGTATAAATGATACTTTCATAATCCCAGGAAAGCAAAAGTAAATAATTAGAACGATCCAGTTAATGGCTAAAATATTTTACTACATGAGAGAAACTTACAAGAACATAATCTTCGGTTCCTGCAGTTACAACTGTTAAAGAAATAAAAGAAGACCAGTTCTGACATATACCATCAATGAACCGAAAAAAAAAAGAAATAAGTAAGGAAGCTATCTCGATTAAGTTGGTTTACTGGTGAATGGCGAAACTACAGCATAATAATAAATTCTGATGCTGGTGGTGGTACTACGCTGATTTTTGGATTGGTATATTAATATGCAATTTCACAACTGGTGCTGTGAAGTACATGGGTTGGAATGCTACTTTCCCATCCCATACTGGATTTTGCAGGTTTTTGTGGGGTCATGGTTATGGCTTTATCCCTTTTGGTCATCTCTTTTTCTGTTTTGGTCTCGGTCTTCTGTTATGTAATCTGGTTTGGTTTTGTTCCTGTTGTTTTTGATGCTCTCGGATGACTCCTTCTCTGTTTATGGGAATCTATCTTGCTTTATTTATCCAAAAACCAAAAAAAAAAAAGTAAGGGGATAAAGAAATTCTTAGGTAAGAACTTCCTACCATTGACACTAAAATCAACTTAAAATAGGCAAAAGTATTTTTCAGAGATAAGTGTACTTTGAAAATGACATACCCAATGTTACACATATTAATAGTTGATTTGAGTGCCTATGGTAGAAATTTCTTAACTAAGAATTTTTTTACTAATACTTATGTTACAGCACAAAGGGTTCGATTTTATAGAAGCTTTGCTCTTATAAAAGGAGCTTTTCTACCAACAAATGAATTCTATTAACTCTTTGCACAAGCAGTAGTTATTACTTCTCTACTAATTATACTACATATAGAAAGTCATTTTGAAGAATCATTTTTTCTACTTACCAGTTAACCATAAAAGTTGCTCTTATCTCAAAAGGACTATGTGAACAAATAATTAGACTGCCTACAGAGTTAGTGGTGAGAGGGTTCTTACTTTGTATTATTCAATGTGTGTGTAGGGAAAGTCACTAGAAGTGGGTTAGTGATGAGAGATTTGGGAAGTATATATGAGGTCATAGATTCAAATCTCAGTGTCACCAATGTACAAAAAAAACAGTGTGTGAAGAGAGCAGCAAATGAATGATTAGTTATTGACAGCTGTGGTTAGTTATAATCTGTTGTAATCTGTTAGAATTGGTTATAAATCTGTCGCAACAATCTGAGAGTGGATCATTCTGTAGAACATAATAATTGAAGAAGTTGGCCTTGAACTGCTACTGAAATCTCCTGCATGAATCCTTCAGCTGCAATATAGTTATCATTTCCCACCATCACTTTAAACATAAGAGCTCGTTCAATAGGTAGTTTGAGGAACTTTGCCACCCTAGGCCGTAGGAAGTTGTCAGAACTTCCGCAATAAGCATCTGACTTGGCATTTAATTGATTTGAGATGTAAATTTGATTGTTCCTACATCATTAGCTCCCTTTGAAGCATTGAGAGACAAATGGTGAGCCTCATCCGAATTGTTTGGTTGCTGGTCAGTATGATCATGAGGGTTATGATTTTGATTTTTGGATCTGGTTCATTCTCAGATTGTCGGATCATTAGAGTCTATTAGGACATTTATGGTTAAAGGAAAATTTTTCATCACAGGCGAAGCAAAGGCCTTTTTCTCCCCATACTTGCATTTGTGCTCTATTTTTTGATTTTTTTTTATATTTGAGATTCTGTTTGGTTAGAATGCAGGTCTAGTGGGCAGTGATGGCAGCAATGGTGGTAAGGTAGGTTTGAGATGTGGTTTGAGCTTGGTTTCTGTTTGGGAATTTGTAATTGGGTAAAGAGGTGTGATTTTGGTGAGGTGTGGCTGAGTTATAAGGTCTAGTGGAAGGTTGCATATCTCTTCTATAAAGTTTAGCATGTGCTACAACACTCAACAACAAGGTAGGACTTTGTGCAATGACATCCCTCCCGATTTCGAGAAATTATTAGGTGCTCATCGAGCCTTAAGTAGAATTGTGATGATCACTTGCAAAGTGATATTCTCATTTCATGTAGTGAATCTATCACTATTATTTGAAATTGAAATGTCACTCTACAAGTGATCAGAGCATAATCCTATTTAGCGCTCCATGAACACCTAATAATTTCTTATTCCGTGATTTCAACTTAAACCACTCATAAGAATTTAATAATGCATCAAGGCTCAATCCATAAACATGATTAGCTAAGTACATTAACGCTAAATAATAATCATTCACCGATCAAAGTTGCAACAATTTAAACAAGGAAGATCTTGGGCACTCAAAGGATGATGGGCCAAATTCAATCTCCAAAGGCCTGGTCAAGGCTTGCTAAGAAGGAAATGATGTTGTCCTTTGGACCATTTGAAGCCATGGATTGAGGATGTGTGTTCAGTCTTAAAAGCAAGAGAACTAAACTTACTAGTATATGAAACCAGAACCATTAAAATCAAGTCTCTCTCCTCTCTTGCTTCACCACTTAACTCTTTGCCTCAGCTTCCCCATTTTGTTGTTAATGGGTTGTTTGTCAAATTTCAGGTGTTGCAGCAGGGATGCAGAGATTATGTAAGAGATTCTTCCCAATGTTGTGTTACAAATTGAAAATTTATTATGAAGCTTTTTGTTGTGTCCCCTTTTTATTTCTCCTATAGGGTAACATGATTGTCTCATTCCCAGAAGAAGTTACTGACCCTCATCATTCCTAAAAGATTCTACATCTCGTCGTTTAATATTATGAAACTTTTCAACTTGAATAAATATTTGTCTCACCTCTCAACATTCCGTTGTAGTCTAGATGGTTAGGATATTCGGCTCTCACCCGAAAGACCCGGGTTCGAGTCCCGGCAACGGAATTATTTTTCCTTTTCCTTACTACATCGCACATCGAATAATATATTTTTCTGTTTGCCTTTTCCTTACAATATAACTAAGTGGCCAAAACATGTTAAAAGGTTAACTTGACATTAACTTAAATAATGATGTTATTCCCATAAAAAAAAAAAATTGATGTTATTACCTTTATTTAGAAACACATTCTCCCGATTAGTAGTGTGACTCTACCAGGATACTGTCACAGTCCGATTTCCGTTCGTCACAGTATGAAACAATAGAACTTACGAGTTGTTTTATCAAAAGAACTTTTTTTGTTTAAATAAAAAGAACCCATAAATTTTAGATTTATATATAATTTTTAAAAAGTACTTATGAATAATAAAATACCTTTTAAATTTACTTGTATAATAAGTAATTTTTAACAACTAACGAGGAAAGATAAACTTAAATATGTTTCCTGTAAATAGGACATATATACAAAAACAAGATAAAACATGAGATAAAATTGTTAGTAAAGGTTGCTTTTGTTTTTATATATAAATATTTAAAGTCACCTAAATTTTTACTTTGTTTTAAAATAAATAATAAGATTTTTTTCTTTTTCAGCTGCTCAAATTCTTTACGTTTGCAACTTTGCATCCAAATACAACTAAAAATGTTTACAAATGCCTATTTTAAAATAATAAATTCTTATCTTAGAGGGAAAAATACGTATCCAAACCAACTCTCAATTAATTTCAAGCTTGAACCTCTTTGGAAGTGAAAACATTTCAAAAACAATAACAATAACACTACAATAAGTAAGACTAGGCCGCTTAAGCAATCAATTTGCTTCCCCAGCAGCTCCTACTGAACATGAAAACATGGTTTTTAAAGTTACACAGGAAGTCTAACATGCTATGAAAAATTAATTTTTTGTTTTTTCTTCTAGTTCGTATCTCAGAATATTACAAGTACAACATGGCCGGTAGCAACCAATTTGAATTATGTTTTTCCAACCTTAGCTTGAGCAGCAACCAACTCTCTTCAAGGCAGACACATCATTTTTAAGATCTATTTTCTCTCCTTTGGCTGGTACAGATGCAGTTCCATTCTCAGCAGCCTCTACTGCTTTCTTGCTAACAATTCGGTAGATTTGAGTCAGAACTTCAGCAAATGCATTCTCTACATTGGTGGCCTCAAGAGCTGAGGTTTCCATGAAGTACAGTGATTCCTTCTCAGCATAAGACTTCCCATCTTCGGTTGACACGGCTACAAGGTGGCGAAGATCTGATTTGTTCCCGACAAGCATCACAACAATGTTGGCATCCGTGTGGTTTCGCAATTCTTTCAGCCATCTGTCGACGTTCTCAAATGTTGCGTGGCGAGTGACATCATACACGAGAAGTGCACCTACTGCCCCACGATAGTAAGCACTGGTGATGGCGCGATACCTACAAAGAGAAATATTGTAAATTAATTACATGCAGTGTAAGCTAGAATAGTCATTACACATAATTACCCACAAACAATAGATTTTTATGCAATAATGCAAAATTGTGCTAATTATGCTGGCGACAAGAGTGAACTAAGCATAGTCTTGGGCTCTTGGCATTGGCTATACAACATGAACAAGACTGCAATTCCATACCTAACATTTATGAGTTGGATACTCATATTTGATAATTACTCTAAACAAATACTAGAGTCAATATGAAGTCAACAGGGCATACCAAGAAGACTGAAAAGTGCATAACCTAGATCTCTACTTCTAATAAACTGTACACCATACTTCAAAGAAGTATCTCACTACACAATACAGGATTTCTAATAACCTTTTAATAAAATAGCAGTAGAAAATGAAATGAAAAGAAGGCAGCTTTTCTTTTTCCTCTGGGAATATTCTGTCAGCCCAAACTTTGATGGGAAAATACATAATATCAATATATCTATTGACAGTAATAAATAGTATATATTAACAATTTAAGTGATATGGGTAAGAATAATTTAAAACAAACAGTTTTGTCCAAAATACAGTACTATATATGTCTGCAACATATCCTTATAGATATGTGATTTCAACCTTTCAAATGCAATATCAAGTTTCCATTGGATACACTTTCAATTCATTACAAACTCTCCAGGAATGTCTTCTAGTAAAATTTCACTAATGGTTTATTTTTACCAGACACAAGTTTCCACAGGATAGTCCAAGATAGTCTATGGAGAATTCAATGAAGTCACCGAGGGCAAGGAGTATGATTAATTAAGTCTTAAAATTCATCATTTTGACATTCACATTAGGTGGCCCAAGAGAAAGGTCAAAACTTTCACCTTTGCAAGAGACCTTTCATATGACATTTTGTATCCAATGGAAAGCATATGCTTTACTTATACCACCATTCACCTGAGATCTCAAATGATCAAACTCTATAGTCTATAGAAACCACTAATACCAACATGCCAAATCATTTCCAAGCTATAATGCTGAATTACCAAAGCTAAAAGTTCAACATAAGGCTTACCCCCGTATTTAAACTCACAAATCTAGAGATGTATGAAAGAATCCCAAGCTCAGATCATAAAGAAAATAATATTAAAAGTGAATAAACTAATTGAAAATTAAGTCCAATAATAGTATCCATTCACAGATATGTAGTCATGTAGAGTATAAATAGCTTCACTTAAGACAAGAAGTAAAGATCAATGTTCATTAACAATATACTATTAATTAACAGCTGTCAGACATGGACAATGATATATTCAACCAAATTGCAAAAGGAAAATTTTCTGGTTCAGAACAAGAAGCAAAGGCCTTTCTGGCTCTACATCCTCGTATCTAAACTATCCAGACTCTCAAGTTCTGACTTTTGGACTGTACAGGACCTATTTGGCTGAACTCAATGCCAAGTGACCTGAATAAGGGTGCATGACCCAACCAATCCAATTAACCTCAACTCTGCCATACAAGTCCAATTCCCTAATTGTTCAAATCTAAAATCAGGCCATCAAATCCAAACGACCCGGTCGACTCTGAAGCCCAGGTACGCCATTTTGGGCAAAGTACCCGTACCGGGTACATACCGAAAAATAATTTTTGAGAATAAAAAAATTGGGTACGGCTCGGATACTACTTGGGTACGGCTATCTACAGGTTGGGTACGTGGCTCACTCAAAACTGTGTCGTTTTGCACATTTTTTATTTTTTTAATAACCTCTAAATCCTTTCTCTCCTTATCTAGACATAAACCCCTCATTCACACCATCACAGCTACACCTAGAGACCCTCTCTGCCACCAACGATGGCGCCGATAGGCACCGTAAACGACAACAGAGCATGCAGCAACACACTCCTCCTACCACGAGCTGCACAAGGACAGTGGTGCACTCCGACGTCGAGCTGCACGGCGACGGCGAAGTCCCTCGACAGCAGGCACCTGAGCAGCAGCTGCAGCGCACTCCATTCTTCTCCTGTGACCAGCAGCAGCAAGCTCTTCTCCTGTCGGCCCCAAACTTAGGTCTCATTTTTTTTTTTTTAACTCTGAAATATATTTGCACTATAATAGTGGCTCTTGTTTTTGGTGGTGGTTGTCCCCATTGCCATAATTCCATTTTTTGTTCTTATTTTTGGATTTTGGCTGTGGTTGTGTGATGAGTGATTTTTCATTGTGGGTCTTTTATTTAGATTGGGAAAAAAACAAGTTCTAAATCAGTAATTAGACTCTTGGGCATTGTAGGAATTGAAATTATGTAATTATTTTAGTTTTTATTTATGAAATTTGTGATTTAGTTTTTTATGTGAAAGTTTTTATTTGTGATATATATACACACACACACACACACACATACCCATACCTCAATTTTTACAAAATTTTCATATCCCATACCCGTATCTGTGCAACATAGCCGGTCGACCTAAACCTGGACTCGGTCAAGGGCTACCCTGATTCTAGAATGTGACTGTTATGGCTGTTGACACCTGTCACAAGGAGATTAGCTGGTAATATACCAGGATTCTCACCTAGCACCATGGTAATCAAGAAGCCTGGGGTGCAATCCACACCACCAAGCAAGAGCAGAAGCAAAATTTCTCCAGGCGTCCCAATATAAAGAGTATCTCCACAGTATCCAAGGTATGTGCTCTCTCTAGCACACTCACTTATTTTCTCACTCTCATCGAGCATTGGAGTGCCTTTACAAATATTTCCACCACGCCGGAACAATTTCCAATTCAAAGTCATGCAAAATCTATCAAATTTACAGAAGTGCAAAACAATGAAGTCTTTTCTAGAGAAGGAAAAATCATTACAAAGAAGCATGGCTTGTGCATTTGCCATTGTAAAATGCAAATGCAGCACAATCTAGTCAGCGAGGTATTGGCCAACTGCAACTGAAAATGGTTTTACTTTTCTAATACACCCTGATTGAATCTAGTGGTATGCCTATTTGATGCATTCCTAGCTAATACTTAAAACGCTTTCGATAATCACCAATTAATACAGCAATTGAAGTGTTATACAAAGTTCAATCTATATGAGACCTAATGGTTACATTCAATTAAATAAATCAAACACTTTAACGTCAGTTCCTTTATTTTATCAGTTAATGACATTGTACTTATATGCCAAAGACAAGACAACAACATTAGACCACCTTATAATATTCACAATTCGAAAACCGATCTCATAAAAATCAAATATTTACTATTCACCCAAAAAATAAAACAACAACAAAATCAAATACTCACCGATCCACCCAATAACAAAACAAACCCAACCGACCCAACAAAAAACCCGTACTGTATTCCGACTTATTAGTTTGAGTTCAAATCAGCTTACAATCAAAACTTTTGAACTATTAAAAAAAAAAAACAATCAACTTTTTTTTCAAAATAAGCTACTTCCAAACATGCCTCAGATCCATTTTCAAAAAATCAAATTTTTTCTCTCTAGATCGAATCTCAACCCAAATACCCACCTAGCCATTTGCCACCTCAGCGTGATCTTCCCCTTGAACCCAAACAAAACCCACCAAAGAAAAAAAAAAAAAAAAAAGCACACCCAAGCAAGGAAGCATCAAGAAGATGAAAAAGACCCAGATGAGAAAAATGACCTTTCTTGACCCGCGGTGTCCCAGATCTGAGCCTTGATCACTTTGGAATCGACGTTCAAGGTGCGGGTTGCGAACTCGACGCCAATGGTGGACTTGGACTCGAGGTTGAACTCGTTCTTTGTGAACCTTGAGAGTAGGTTGGACTTCCCCACGCCGGAGTCCCCGATCAGCACCACCTTGAAGAGGTAGTCGTAGTCGTCGTCGGCTCTGTAACCCGCCATTGATGAGGAGCTGGTTGGTTCCTTCTTCTAGAGAGAGAAAGAGAGAGAGAGAGAGAGAGAGAGAGAGAGAGAGGAAGAAGGAGGAAGAACGAAGTGTTGGGAGAAGGGAGCTGATAGCGAGTGAAGTATGTAGTGGGAACTGGAATGCGTGAAAAGCGCTTAAAAAAGCGCCATAACAAGTGAAATCATGTTATTTTATCGCGTATGAAAAAACTAATAATATAAATAATCTCTGTTATAATAATAATAATGATCTATTGCTATTAATAAAAGGAATTCATAGAAGTAACTGCTTTTTGGCGTCCAATTTTTTTTTTCCGAAAATACTCTCAATATTCTTTGTCGGTAATTTGCTTGTATTTTAATAGCTTCCATATTCTGATATTACCTTTAAGTTTTAAAAATTCCAATTTTAAAAGTAAAAACATAATCTATTACTATTAATAAAAAAATTCATAAAAGTGACTGCTTTTTGGTGTCCAAATCTTTTTTTTCTAAAATATCCCCAATATTTTTGGTTGATTATTTGCTTACATTTTAATAACTTTCATGTTTTGATATTATTTTTAAAATCTAAAATTTTCAATTTTAAAAGTAAAAACATAATTATATAATAAAAATAATTTATTAATAATAAAAAAATTATATGAAAATAAAAAAATATGGACTGACAATCCACTATTTATAATAATAATAATAATAATAATAATAATATTATTATTATTATTATTTCCAATTGCCTAGACCATTTTCTTTATGCAAATTATTTAAAATATAATATAAAGCCCAACCTCAAATAAATGTTCATTTTAGTGTCTAAAGTATAGAATTATTTTTATCCTTAAAATTTAAAAATTAATATTTTAATCCTTAAAATTGCAAAATATGGGTCATATTAATCTTTAATTTCATTTCTATTACTGTATTATCACATTTTTGCTAATATATCATATTAAGAAACATGGTAGCATTTTATGTGGCTTATGAGGTGGTATGGATGAAAAATATGTTTAAATTATGTTGTTGAAGTTTATGAAAGTATGTTAAAAAAGCCACATAAATCAAATGTGATAGTAATAAAAATGTAATCTCAATAAATTAATTTAAACTTATTTTTTATTGATATTCACAATACAGTTAATGTAACACAACAATAAAAACGTAAAGACACAATAACATGATTCACATTTTGCAACTTCAAGCTAAAAAGTTAATTTTTAAGTTTTAGAGATCAAATAGACTCGCACATACAACTTCAGCAATTAAAGTAAGTATTTACTGATCCAACTTCATTTTTTTCAAATTACTGTTATGCAAAGTTCATTGCACCATAACTAGAAAAATTCTGACATGCCTCAAGAAGGAAGAGCTTTTCTTCCTCCACCATGAATTCTCACCCTTGGATACATGTATGGGCCCACTTGTAGGTATAAAACTCATAAATCTAATGGTCTAAATAGCTCATGGAAGAAGAAAACTTTTACTCTGCAGAGTATATAAGAACGACTTCCATAACTAATGCAACTTGAGTTGGATTAGCTCGCTATAATAGTGTTGTCCACCTTCATTTTAAATACATTCTCTTTTATTGTAATTATTGAATTTGAATACTTAATTTTAATTTAGTTGATATTAAAATGATAAAATAAAATTGAGATTTACTTGAAGAGAATATCTAATGACTTTTAAGATAGTAGTTATGAGAATCAAATATTTTTATTAATTTGATAATATATAATTAGATAATTGTGTAAAATTTATTTACACTAAAAGTATATTAAAAATAAATCCCATTATATAATATAAACAAATTATTTCATATTTTTTTAATAATTTTTTCATATAATATAAACAAAAATCTTAAAGTTACTTTGGATAAAATTTTATTTACATCTCTTATATTTTATAAAGATTTTGATTTAGTCTCAAAAGTTCTTTATTTCTATTTATATCTCTAATATTTTAAAAATATTTCAATCTTATCTTTTTGATAGATAACACTCAAACTATAAATGAAAAAAATTAATACAAAAGTCAAGTAATCCTTTACTTATTTTGATGGGATGGCTTTATTTACCACGTCATTCCCCCCGTCAATATTTCTGTGAGGTATAAAAGGCTTTCCCCTCTAATATTAATCCCTTATAATAATTAATTAATATTTCTCTTATTAAAATTTATATTTAAAACTTTTCTTTGAAGAATTTAAGGCAAAAATTCTTATTGGTAATGTTTTGACAATATTATTATTATAACCTAACCTTCATATTGGCGTTTTCCATTTATAATTTGAATATCGTCTATCGAATGAGCAAAATTGAAATATTTTAAAAAAATTAGGGATATAAATAGAATAAAAAAAATTTATAATTAAATCAAAATTCTTATAAAATATAGAGGACATAAATAAAATTTTATCTTATTACTTTTCAGTTAATCAAAACATACTCTTAAACACTTTTATTAATATTTGACTAATAAAAATTAGATGCAATGATAAATTAGTTACACTTCTAAGAAAAGAATATGGGTTCAATTCTAAGAAAAGGTAATTATTTAAAAAGTTTTAATTTCGATAGTGTATATATATATATATATATATATATATATATATATATATATATATATATATCAAATTAAATTATTATATTATATGATGTGATTTTCTTATCATTTAACGGGTCCAGTAAATTATAAACAAACGTCGTTTTCAAGCATGCCGTTGAAAAGTGCCGAATTTATGATGGCAGGTGATGTTAGTTCAATTAATAATGCTTGTAGCTGTAGTTTGACTTGATAATACAGATGGATTTAATTTTAATCTAGTTTAACATTATCGTTAACGTCATTAAAAAAAAAAAAAAAAAGGAATCAGTGAGCACAGATCCAAGTGGACGAAATTTGAGAGTTTGAAATATTATTTTAAATATGAATTATGTGTATAAAAATTACTAAAATTCTCTTCATATAGATTTTGTTGTATTTAAAATTAATTATATACTTATAAAATATAAAAATATTTGTAATTACATAAACAATTATTCAAAAAGAGGTTTGATTTTCTTAAAACAATTTCAGAAGTTACATTCTTTTAATGTGTACTTGTTCGCCTCGTGGAACAGTAGATAACAGAATTCATATCAGCACTCCTTCAGTGATGTAAGAAAGGAATAACCTGTCTGAAGATGGTATGGAAGAATCTCGAGATGTCAGTGTTGTGCCTTAATCGTGCCCAGTGATAGATGAAATTTTAGCTAATAGGAGCAATATATATATATATATATAAAAGAAGTTTTATATAAATTTTATCTATATAAAATTAAAAGTTTTCCATAAATTTTTTGTAAATATAGGGTCAAATTTAATAAATAATGGGGCAAACTATATATAATACTCATATAGTTCTAAATAAATCCTTAAATTTTAGTGGGGGCAAATGCCCCCAAAGTTCTCTACTTAAATCCGTCCCTGATCGTGCCCTATGCTCCCACCAGGTTTCGACCAAAGGCGAGAATCTTTGAAAAAGGTTGGAATTCAGTTTGAGTTCGAGGATGAATATTCAGTAAAACAAGGCGATCGCAGTGGTAGATTTTTTTAATCATCTACATAATATGAATGGCAAGAAGTAAGAAAAGCTTGGGAGCTCGTAAAAGGTTTAGGACTTACATCAATAAGTGAGATAGATATTATTTGAGCAATAGCGCAAGGTAGAATGGAAAAATGGTATGTTTTGGAGCATACTAGTTTTAAAAGCAGCGGTTTCACATTAAAAAAAAAAAAAAAAAAGGAAAAAGCAGCAATTTCTTTTTTTTTTTTTTTTTTTTGTTGCCAATTTGAAGTGCTTAGATGTTTGATATGGAATGCGATGGTAGCAAGATTCTCTTATTAAGGTGAAGTAACGGCCATTCCAATCAGTGAATCTTAGTTGCCAATACGTTTTGGTTTTCCGCAGATAAGTCCTTCAGATTAAAGCTGAGCTGTAGTGTGATTTTGGTGTTTTTCGGTGTTGTGCTGAAACAGGAACATGGTTTCCTTTATGGAGTAGCCATTTCCTGGCGAATCTTCCAAACTAGGTATATATAGAGGTGGCTCCTTATTTGAGGCTAGAGTCACAGGTTTGGCTATGTCGGTATATGAATATTTTGAGTGTTTTTGCTTCCATGATGTGAATGTAGGCCCTTGGCTGGGTACTATTATCTTGAATTTCTGTTTTATTTATTTATTTATTATGAGATCTCTACTGTTATCTCGTGGTGACTAATCTAAGCAGGTCCTTTTTGTTTATTATGAAGAAAGGCTGATGGCAGAACTACGGGTGGCCATTTTGAAAAATTATGCTGGGCAGGCTTCTTTTGGTGTTTCTGTTTGGTACAAAATGTTGGGTTTGGTTTTAGTTTGGGTGTAATAGGTACTGTTGCTACCTGTTATGCATTGGGGATATCAGAGTTCATTCAAGTATTGTTTAGTTGGTTTTTTTGTGTGTTGCTTAGTGTGTTGTATGTATATTGTCTTTTGTTCATACAGTTTGTTCTTACTCTTCTCTTCTTGAGAGTCTTGAACCTTATTTTTGACCAATTTATCAAAAAGGAAAGTATATAATTAAGTATATTACAAAAAATTTTATATTATTAAAAACATATTTAAACTCATTTTGTATAAGACTTAATTCTAACTAATGAAGAATATTTCTATTGTTAATATATTGTATAAAATTAATTGTTTTTAAACCGTAAAAGGTTTACTGGAATTATTGTAAATGAAAAACCTTTGTTATTATTATAGTAAGTAGTAATATAGTATAAAGTAATTTATATTATATTTATCAATTTATATTCTATAAATAATGTGACCATATTCATGTGGCCTTTTGCTAATGTTCGCAGTCTCTCATCGTGTGCTAAGCTAGTCACTGATACCTTAACATCTGCAGTTTTTTATTTCATTAAAAATAAAAAAAAAACCTGCATTATCCTTTATTTCAGACCATATCGGGCATATATTTAAACTCATCCTTAGATATATCTCTTAAAAATGGCTTTTTTTTACATTGATGCCATTGAAATTTAAATTTATGATTTTATGTAAATTACTTAAAATTTTTATTATTAATTTCTTTCTAGTGGCTTTTTTAAATAATGAATTTTAAATTTTCATAATTGAATAGTTAACCACGATTTAACATCTAACATCTAAAAAATTTTTTTCCTTCCAAACAAAGCAGGACTCCACTTGATCCCAATCAAACTACTTGTTATGCCAACTAAATTTTTCAATTTTTTTTTTCTGTGCGACAGAAGTAAATTTTCAACTAATTTAAAAAAGAAGACTTAAATATGATTTTTAGTTCTTGGTCGTTTTAATTTTAATTCCTTTAAAATTTTTGTTTTGGATCTAATACCTTTCTTTTTCATTGTTAGATTTTTTATGCTTACTATTTAGCCATAGTGTTAAAACGTGATATTTATGAAGAATAAAAAAAAGATTCTTTAAATATTTATAAAAATCAAAAACAAAAATTTTAATATTTATAAAACTAAATATATATTCTAAAATATTTATAAGAACTAAAATTTAAAATAATAGAGACCAAAAAAAAGGGAAAAAAAGAGAAATCAAAATTAAAAGAAAAATTTAAAAAAAATTAAAATCAAAATAACCTATATTTATAAGAACTATAAAAATATTTAAGCCAAAAAAAAGTTCTATTATGATCTTATAAAACTTTGAATCATCTACACTTTCACCTTAAATATTAAAAAAAAAATTTAACAGTACCAGATCCTTTCTCATAAAAAAAAATTTCAAAAAAAAAGTGAAGGATGTAAATCATTAATTGTCGAAGTCATTTCTCGTAACATTATCTTTTATTAGTGGTTTTACAATCCATATTTTTTATTTTTAGAGTATTGATATAAAATTATTTATATAATATATAATTTTTAAAAAAATTTAAAAAATTATGGTGATTAATATGAACATTTTTTATTTTGTTCATTAAACAAAATACACCTTTTTAGCTAATGAAAAAGGTTCACCTCTAATGTAGGCTCTCATAAACTCTAATAGACAATCAATGTCTTTAAATTATGGCCCATATCTCATAATACTGTGACTGTCAAGATATTGCATAACATGCAACGTAACAAAACAAAAACGACAACGTAAAAAAGCAAAAACCTTACTTATCAAAAAAAAAAAAAAAAAGCAAAAAACTTGTATTGCTCCGATTGGCTCCAGAGAAAACGGGATAGTAGAGAACTCGCAAAAAGAAAATAAGCAAATTTTGTTGTACTTTCCTCCTCGTTTGGATGATCATGAACAGTAAACAAAGAAAGAAAATATTGGTGGTCCTATGATAAAAATTTTCTTCGCGGATATGCGACGAAAAGTGAATAGTAATACGTACGCTATCAAAATGACTCTCATGTCCTATAAAAAAAAATGAGAAAGCAATAATCGGATAATATTTTATAATTAACAATTACAATTTTGATTTTAATAGATTATTAATATAAAAAATTTATATTTACAGCTTACATGATTAAATGATTTATATTATTATATTATTTAGTTATGTAATTTATATATTTAAAAATTAAATAAAATAATATTTGTATTTTATCATATAATAAGGATATATATATTATTTTATATATTTTTTATTTTCTTTTTTTATTTTCTCTCTCATTTTGTCTTTGTTCAATCAATAAAAAAGAAAATATATTTTTCTCTTTATTTTCTCTTCTCTTCATTTTCTTTTTTTCTATTTTCTTTCATTTCATTTTCTTTTTATAGCCAAGCAAAGGGGTAATGTGGGTGTAAAAAGAAAGAGCAATGTGGGTGTAGCAGCTTTGGGTGATAAAGGGAAAGAGTAAAAATCGTGGGTGTGGAATGAGGAGTTAATGGATATGATAATTGTATTTTATAAAAATTATTTTATATAATTATCCTTTATAAATATTTTGTTATTACATGATAATGATATTTGACATGGGTAAAACAGAAAAAATAAAATAAAATAAAATAAAAAATGTGACTAGATAAGAAACAGTTAAAGTGGCTTAGCCGCTTAATAGTAGTATGAAGGAATTTTGAGTCAGAATCAATACATCCAATAACTCAAAATTCCTATATCCCAAATATCAATTTAACTCTAAATACAGCATGTGTAATAATCTATAATTATAGATAAGAGATTCAGAAATTAGAATTACCTGAAATGGTTAAATATGAGAAATCTACAATCAGCTAAAAAAGAATCACTTGATAACTTGATCTAAATGAGAAAATAAGAGAAATCTAAATTAGGATTCAGAGAGTGAACTCCTTCAATTCTATAATAGGTATTGTGTGTTATGGTATCAATGAGGCAAACAAAGCACTCTATATATGGGTAGGAGGAGGGCCCTCCAAGGCGGTCAAACGGGCGGGGCTGGCCCATTTAAGCTCGCGAAATAAACGGGTTAAATGGGTTGGCCCGTTTTGCCCGCAGATCAAAATTTTTTAGCCAACCCGTTTAATATTAGTGCACGGCCTTAAAAGAGTTGGCTCGTTTATTTTTTATTTTTTATTTATTTTTATTTTTTTTGCTTTTAATGTTTTAAAAATTAATTTTTTTAAAAAAATAATTTTTATCTTAAAAAACTAAAAAATCTTATTTTATTAAAAAAATAAAAATATTCTAAATTTAATTATTAAATTATATTTTTATGTCTTAAATTTATATAATTTTACTTAAAAAAATAATAAAAAAATAAATGCTGGTAAACAGACCGACTCATTTGCCTACGAGGTTAAATGGGCCTGGTTGAAAACGAGTTAGTTTAAATAGGTCGTTATTTTTTAAGCCTAACCCACCTATTTTTGGCAGGTAAATGGGTTGGCCCAACGGATTTGTCCCATTTTGACGGCCCTAGGGCCCTCTACCTGTGTTAGTAAAATGATTGACCAAGTCGCCCATCATAGTAAGACCCATATTTAGGTATCCACAACAAATCCACTAATGATTAGTGCTTAGGCCTAATGATCTCAATAACGATAGTAATCATATTAATTTTAGCTTAAACAAGTGGCTGTAATTATTTTGACATCAAATTAATCTAGATCCAAAATAAAATGTGACACTAATTTATAATATTCCACACAAAATTTCCAACGTAGAATTGAATAGATTATTCTCATGTAATTCATCAATATTCATTTTGTACATAATAAAACTTATCATTTTAAAATAGTCCAACTCAATCTTTACACTTTAGTTCACAACTATTTTTTTTAATAATAAAAATTTAGGTTAATGGTAGGACTCACCCCAATTTAAGGTTATGGTATACCTCTAAACTTATTGAGCAATTACACAAGTACCTAAAAATTAGCCACCAATAAGGAACCTGAGAATCAAATTATTATGAACTCAAATTTAAGGGAGAGTCCCTAGACTTAAGTATTGCATTGGGATAATATGGCTCTTCTATATCAAATTTGTAACATTGTCACCTCTATTTAAAAGTTGATGACCATAACGATTCACTCTACGCTACCTACTCCTAATGACTTCACTCTAACATTTTTAGGTTGCATTTTCCTAAGTTGCACATTTTCTAGTTTGTCCTCTCCGTGATCACAACAGCTCACTTTAGGTTATCCATTTTGAATGGCTTCAATCTGGCCTTTTAGATAACCTTTTTCAGGTCACTTATTTCTTAGGTTGCCCCTTTATATGTTGATCGTTTAATAAACACATCGATTTTATGTACTTAAATTGAAGGGACAATCTAACCCAAAAGACTAGCATATTGGGTAAAAAAGCCTCTAGATTCAAGTACCACACTCGAATAGTATGACTCCCTAATATTATACTTGTAATACAAACTTGAGTTAGAACAATACATTAGCAGAAAACATGCAGAGCTATTAACCAAAGCATTTACAAACCACTGTATATTAATTTCTCAAATCAATCACTCCCCCAGTCATGTAACATCCCCTATAATAATGGGTAATCCCCAAATCTTACTACCATAAAACTTGTATACAAGCCCCCATCATGGCCACACTCCTGATTTCCCAATTTAAATAAACTCATTGCCCCTGTTTTGGATAAATAGCAGCGAGCTATCACTGCCCCCCCAATTCCGTGAAATTTCAATTAACTCCATGTATCGTCATCATTAAACCTCATCAAGTTGCCTCAGACTCCAGCCGCGTCCTATATGTAACCCAAGTAATTGTACCCAAACTAGGTTCAATAATTCAAAGCTCATCAATATTTGCTCATCTAACTTTTTTTTTTTTTTTTTTTTTACCGTGGCTGGTACACCCGCCCTAGGTTGGAATAGCAAACTAAACCTATTAAATTTGGTATCAAGTCCTTCGATACCATCAATAGATAATTAAATTCAAAATAAAACAATCAAGGTTATATACAGTATCAAACAGTAATTAGTCTTTCAAACAAGGCAAACATATAAAATATCTAATGATCTCACTTAAAAAAATAAAATATAGCAACATGATGATACTTGGCTCAAAGCAATTTATTTACCAATGAACAACCGCAACCACTAAATTTTTCACCTGCATTTACCCCATTTTAGGAGGAGCGGATAAAGCGAGCTTCCCAATATTCGGGTAAGCCGAAATATCACAGTAGCATATTTTAACTGAAAATTTTAAGTCATAATAATCATGATCTTTCCACTTATATGATTTTTTCGTAATTATTTCATGACAATGTTTGACTTGTTTACTCAAACATGGATTCCAACAACAATTAGCACGCTATTAATCGGTTCGAGTTGTGCACTTACGCTATTTGGTGAACTCAACTGTGATTTGTTTGACCCGTACCTCTAAAGAAGTTGCTAGTCCTGTACAATTATTGAAAAACGATCTCTACACTAATACTACAAACCTCAAAGTTTACAACAAAGTATAAGGGAAATAAATTTTAAAGACACAAATGTATAAATAAGTGAATTTATATTAGTGTAACTGTGTAAGTGAATATTCAGATAGACGTATATTAAAATAAGATATACACACACACACACACACACACACACACATATATATATATATATATATATATATATTGGTGTTATTGTGATCTTCGAATAAAACAACTCAAAGTATTAATTAGCTATATGCATGGAACACCTGACACATGCAATCACTTGAGCAGGGAGCAGCTTTGCTTCGGGTTTACCAGGAGTAAGAATCACTGAGGGTAGCTAAGTGCATGCAATTCTGATCATCATATACACTTTATCAAGTTACCTAAAGTTGTAATGATTGTGTATCTTCTACCCAACATTAAATCACTACTCAAATACCTTGTATGTGATTCCCAAGATCTCTGTCCTAGCCTTTTTGTACCATATAACCGATCCATGCCTTTCCAGATCAATTCAAAATTCAAACCAATCTTTGCTAACATAAAGTAAAGCTCACATCGAATAGCTAGTATCAACTTGTACCTAGAAGCAAAATAAATATATTAACTTTAGAGGTGTTTAATCCTTCATTAATTGACTTAATTTAGGGACCCATATGAGAATTAGGGACCTGAAAGTTCACCTAGAATACGTCATGTTTAGGATAAATACTTAAGTAAAAATTTATCTTAAACATACAAATCAAATTTTAACACATGTAAAGTTGAATTAATGATATTAAAAATAAACTTTTAAGATGATCCATATATATAACTTGATACATGTTAAACAATGATGCACAAATACTTTAAGATTATTGATACGCATTCGTATCCAATATCAAAGCTTGTACAATACCTCTGCATTTGTATTTTTTGTATATTCTTTTTTTTTTTTTTGGGTTGATATTCATCATCTTTAAAGTTATGTCACTTGAAAAATGCCATATAAAAATTCAAGTTCTGTCGTTCCGAATTCCTGTTCTCTAGTCATATTCTCATTTTTGTAATGTTGCCTTTTTCAAACTAATAATTGAAAACAACAAATGTTTACTCCCATAAAACAAGTGAGAGGATAGGGATAATGCATATAACTCATATTGTAATAATCATGATTTTATTTTATTTTTATTACATAGTTAAATATTTTATTTAATAATATTGTCGTAACCATACATATTTTTTTTTTTTTTTTACAAAATTATCATATTTACGTATCGTATCATATCATATCATGTCACTTCCAATACTAATGCTTGTATTGTATCCGTGTACATACATGTCAAAAGTTCAAGGGTAGGTCTCAATCTTCTTTTTGCCATGCTAATTTTCTTTTCTTCACAAATATAAAAGCCCCCCCGAAGCCAGTGCTGATAGCCAGAAAGGCCAGACAACAATAAAAAACTCCAATCATAGTTGTCCCAAGTATCAACCACGATTTGCTTATGTGCCCCTTCTCCCCTTTATTTATGTGTCTTTGAGAAAGACTCTTCACATCACTATTAGCCACCTTTGTGCAACCCCATGTGTGTGGGTTCTTCTTTCTCTTAACAACTTCACAATGTCTGTGTCTGAAGTCTCTTCTCCCTCATCATCATTGGAAACTGCCTCTTCCTCCACTGTGAGTCGAAGCATCCAAATGGTCTCAAAATCAGTCTCGGATAGGCTTCTGGGGAAGTTCTTTGATGCATCTCAGTTCGATTTTGATTATCAGGAGAGTGGTTTGTGGTCTCCTCCAATAAGAAGGAGGGTGTTTTTGGCCTCACCAGGTAACATATGCTCTGAGGATGAAACGTTGAGAAAGCTCAACAAGGCAAAGACGGCGTGGAACAAGAGACACATAATTTGCTTCAATGTATATGTATATATGCACTTTCATTCTCTCTTTACTCTTTTATAATTTCTCCTCCCTTTTCGTTCTTGATTAGCTCATGTATAATTAGTTTTATTTTTTAATTTAATTTTAATATTTATACATATATCCAATCATATTAGTAAAAGTATTTGACTTAATTATTTATTATCTTAAAAGTTTTACAAATAGAATAATATGATTGAATAATAGTATAAAGTTCTTTTACACCGACAATATGTTAAAATTAATCCCTTTCTTTTTCTCTACATTTCGATGTACAGTTGTTCTAGTTGTTCCATATAGAATTGAGTTCTATATTACGGATTTGTAGAGACTATAACCTAATTTGAGATGTGTTTGGAACTTTTTCAGGCCTTTTGGTGCTGCTGAAGTTGAAAGATTATATAATACAGGAGGTGCATATATATGCCAACCGTAATCTCTTGGGATAAAGTCATGTTTTGTCTAGGAATATATATGATCTTTACTTTGCAGTGTGCATGTGAGGGCTGCTTTTCCAACTTTTGGGTCTAATGGTATCAGGAACCTTAGGGTTTCCATAGACAGAGATTGAGCTAGATGATGTACAAATACTTGCAAGCTTATATCTTCAATGCTCCCACATATCCTGTACGTTCATGATTCATCTTATTATTATAAAACCACCCAACCTTTTTTTTATTGCTGTAAAATACCCAATTAGTTCTTTTTTTCTTGCTTTTGTCATACAACATTGATCTGATCGCTAAAAGTTTGTCTTGAATAAGGGTTAGTATAAATTAAAAGTAATTTTTCAATTTAATTATTATCTTTGGTGTAAATCACATTCATTTCTAAATGTCTAATCAAAAATGATATTTGGCACGACAACATTTTTGCGCTTTTAATACGAACAGTATTAAATTTTTATCACTTATAAATTAACTCTCTCTCTCCTCCTTAATTTCCGTTGAAAGAACGGATTTTATTGGTTGTCATATATTTCGCACACTTTCGTGCTCTTGGTCTTCGTACCAAGTAGCACCTCTCATGTCTAATATATAGGGCAAAGTTAAAAAAGACTGAACACATGCCAAAGTTAGCTCTCCCCCCTCCCCCTCTTTTTCATATCATACAGGTCTACGTAGTGAAAAACATTTGAATTTGTATAACCATAGTTTTTATTTTTGAAATTCGTCCAAAGTTGAAATAGAAATCTTTGATAACCACTAATTGTACCACTGAACAAAGAAGCAATATTTATGACTTATAAATTGTGTAGAATTTGCTGGTATTCAGTACCTCATGTAAGATTTTTTCCCCCGTTTTGACAAGCTTCATAAACCATCTATATTTGTGAAAATTAATATATAAATATTATTTCTCTAATTAAGGGTGACTTTGGTATAAGAATAAAAATTTCACCCATATTTTACCCCCATATCAAACTCACCTTTAAATATAAAAAATTCTCCGAAATAATTTTATGTTTTGCTATTGCTTTTCAAGCATGCATATATCTATTAAGATTTGTGTGATATTCGTGTGTGCTTTGGTCATGCAGTAGAAATTCAAAAATTAAAATGTCTGTACAAACAGTGACATATCAATTGGAATTCTTGACGTGCTTTGCGACCAACAGAATTTTGCAGCAAGAGAGCAGGAAGAATATTCAGACTGGGTGGTGTTGCTTTTGAGCCATTAGAATAGCAGACAAGAGTCACAACAGCAGACGCTGCAAACAACCGTTGTTTCCTTTATACATTTCTTTCGTCTGATTGCAAACTTGAATTTGATTTGATTCCCTACCCCAACTTTTGGGTTAACTAAGACCAAAGTACAAACCAAAATATATTATTCATTATACTCGTGGATGTAACCGGGGGTGATACACATTTTTTAGGCTTGCAATTTTAACCGGGAGGGTTTGCTTTAATAACCGCGCTGCTATTTTGTTTTAATCGTTCTCCCAATCGTACTTTGACGTGCTATGAATTCGAATGACGAGAATAATTGGCGAATATTATGATTTTAAACTGCGTTGCAAGTGGTTGGTGGTATTGTATTCATTGTAAAAATAATTTTGAATACTAGTATTTTAGCTTTAAATAATAAGAATAAAATGACAGAAACAATAAGAAGTATTAGAAGAAGGTTATCACGAATCGTGCAAAATACTGTCTTTAAGAGTTTAATTCCGCCCTACCCAAAGTTATGCTCGGTGGAACGGCGTTGACAGTTAACCCTCTAAGATTAGACGTGGGTCTCTACAGAAACTCGTCCACACGATGATCCCAGTATGTTGAGCAGCAAATCTTGCAAGAAGCAGAAAACACAGTAGAAGCGGTGGGGTAGCTTCTATTGCGTAGAAGAGTGAGAATGAGGAGATGATTATTTGTTCTGTGTCTTGTATTGTGGCATGTAGTAAGGTATATATAGGGAAAAGAAATAATTGTTGTAAAAAAGCCATTGCAAATTAGCCATTGGATAACGGTAAAAAAAAGAGTCGTTGAAGCATTAAAGAGCTGCAACAGTAAAAAAGAAATTTGACTAAAAATTAAAAATAAAATTTGTACAGGTAGTAAAAAGCTTGGCAAGCCCACACGAACGCAGACGAGACGGGCGAGGCAGGGCACGTGCGTGTATATTTAACTAAGGCCTAAGTCCATAATACTACCTCAATACTATAAGGTATTTATCGATTAAGTATCATCATATATAAATGCTTATTAAAATATTTTCAAGAATAATGTGGGAATTCTTCCGTAGCTAAATACACATAAACAAACTAAGTTTAAAACACAGTAAGACCCATATATATACAACAGTATGCTCTAGGTTCTTATAACAAGTTTTGTTCGTAGTGTGTTTAGCTTTCTGTTTAAAATCTTTAAATTATATTTTGGTGAGGAACACTTTCTTATAACTTTTACGGAAACTATAATTTTACAGTTTTAAATAGAAATCCAACCTTAGTATCGTACAAATAAGTCATAGATGCTTTTACTCGCAAAGGCCTAATTGAGCCATCTATCTTGTGAGGTTGAATTGAAGCAGGCTAAATGCAAGGTTTTCAAGTTTTTGAACGCTAGATCCATTCTAGGTGTTCCTACTTAGGATTTTACACTTGATGTTATTAAAATTGAACCGACCAATAAATCCATGAGACTTTCGATAAAGGTTCGATTGTTTAAATACATTACAAGGTCATAATAATATAAATCAACTAACATAAAATAAAATATATAAAAATAGTTGCGAAATGTAAAACATAGTGAGCCTTTGAGAAAATACTTAATAGTTCAACTAGATGAGCAAGTTGATGCAACCAAGTTTTCACAAACATTGACCAATTTTTTGCCGGGACAAACTTTGACTAATTTAAAGTAGTTTGAATCGCAATTAATTTATGAAATTAAGTCATAATTAATTTAGTCTTTAAATTGCTCATCCCCTCCCTCCCCCCCCCCCCTTTTTCTTTTCTCTTTTTGTTTTTTTTCAACAAATTACTAATATCTTTGTTTTTCCGTTTACTCGCTGTTTTGGCCTGTTATTGATTTTGCGATATGTCGTATCTTTGCTATTGTGCTTTTTACTCTTTTTTTCGGATGCTTATCTTTGCTATTTTTTTTTCGATAACTATTACTAGGCTCAACTCACCAAATCAATGATGAGGAGCAAGCAAAACATAAAACTGGCAAACATATAACCCCACGACATAGAACAACCTAACAAACACTTATTATGGTCCCCCTATCAAAACACCCCAAAATTACAATATACCCTGAATTTTAGCAACTCCGAATACGCCAAGATCAAGTCAAAATGCGAAAATGAAACCCCTATAATTCAATAACTCCAAAAATCAGCATCAAATTACTCCAAGATGAAGCACAAAGATGATCAAAATGGTTGAGAGAAATCTGTGACCACAACTAGAACAAGCTTGATAGATATGCCAAAATATGTTGGTACCAATCCTTGCAAACTTCTAATATAACACCATACCGCACCATACTGTCATATACTCCTAAAACTCCTCACATTAACTATCAGACACCACAGCAGGAAGTGACTCATCTTCTGTGCCATGCTGAGCTCCAGTTGCATTTTGAAACACATCTCTGATACTTAACTCCCATCATTTGAACCTCCTCTTGCTTTCCTTTTCTGCTTTTGTCCTTCTTCTTTTTCGTGTTCTTCCTATTCCCTTTCTCCCACTCCTTCTTTTACTCAAAATAGCTTGGATTGCATCCATAGCCCCAGCTTCATACCCACTCTCCATGTCTCGTTTACTTCCTCATGTTCGTTTTCTTCATCTGATTCATGGTCACTATTGCTGTGATCATCAAGGGGGACATCTGTATGTAACGCTCCAATGGAGAAGGAATTTGGAACATGGCTACAAGATTCCTCCTCATTCCGATAAGGCCCCATACAACCTGCATCACTCATTTGAGGACTGAGCGGCACACAAACTCTGCACCCAATCATATCCTGATTCAGCCCAATACCATCCCCAAGAGAGTTGTTAAAGTCCTTCAGCCCATCCTTTAAAAGTTCCAAGTCCCTCAGCACCTCGAGCGTCCTACGATCATCCTCAAGTGCACTAGTATCTTGAGATCGTACCTTTGATTTATTGCTAGTATCCATCACGTTATCATACTCGTATTTCGATTTAATTTTGCATTTACCAGCCAATCTACTCCTTGATATTCTCCCAAATTCTTAGACTCCAAACACTTCCCCACTAAGTCGTATGATGATTATATAGTCATTGTTGTAGGAGTTGACCATTAGAGACCCCTCATCTGCTCCTTCCACCGTCATATCCTTCATGTCTTCAGCCACCTTCTCCGGTTGGTCAGCCACCAAACTACTAGTCTCGCCCCTGCTTTTTACTTCCCATCGATCAATATCTCTGCCAATCTCCTTCACATACACGTCAAACCCTATACCTCCAAATGACAAATAAACACTTCCTTCAATATACTGGTATTGACACGTATTCACGAGGACTTTTGCAGATGCGAAAGATGCTTTATTCAGAGTTAGGTGGTCTAAACAAACCACCGTTCCTCATTGTTCTGCAATCTTTCTGATATTATTCAAAGACTATGCCTGCAGTGGGATACCGAAGCACTCAACCCACACCCTCCTTGTTTGGCGCTCCTCCTCCACAGACCATGGTCTAACCTCTGCTAGATATTCACGCAGCACATCTCCACCTTCTTCCAAGACGCTCTCCATTTCCTCCTTTGTAGGGAAAGTTATGAGGACCTTATATGCCCCTATTTCTCGGACCTTTTCAATCGAATAAAATACCCTTCTAAGCTTATCTTTCCATTAGAGCACTCTCAATCGGATACAGCGTTTCGCCCACTAAACTCCTTTCAAGTTCAGCCACGAACTGTTCATATTGGTCACCATGCACAACCCTTGTCTTCTTGTATTTCTCTTCATCCTCCTCTATCTTCCTCTTCTCTTCATTATTTACAAGCTTATCTTCTGAATAACCTGCCACCCCATTCTGCACCACCACATCCTTAAACGTCCTTCCACTTCTGTGCCACCCGCATTGAACTGATATTGATTGCTTTTCCTCTTGAACACCGATCGCTCCACTTGGCCTTTGTTGCGCCCATATATCGCCATCGACACCTCAATCTTACAGTCTCTGATCATGATTCCATTTAGATTTTTAATTGCTGCTAGTGCATCCTTTAACAGTGAGAATCTAATAAATGCAAAAGGTGCAGATGAAAGATTTTCGCTGTTTCTTCGACATGTAGATATCCACCGCGCGCGTTGCCTTCGAACTTAAAGATTTGCCAAAGCCAAGAGTTTGTTATCTCCGTTGGCAAGTTATCAACAAAAACCGAATACAAAACTGATTCCAGCTTCTTCCACAGCATATCGTTTTTCCTACATGACACACCACTCTCCCATCTTGTATGCATATACGAGTTAGCATACATACGAGTTAGATGAGAATCCTTTTTTTTTTTTTTTTTTTTTGGCCTTTAAAGGAGAGAACTCTCAAAGTGGTAAATACATAACTACGTACGTCCTTTTTTCGCTATTGTGCCCCTTTGTTTTTTTGGTGAGATATCTTTGCTATTGTTGATCGGATCTGTATGTTTCATCAGCCTTGGGCAATTGGGCTTCACTCAAGAGTTTCAATGTGTCCCTTTTCAAATAATCCCCACTCCTAGAGGCTTAGACTAGCATGAGTTCGAACATTTACGGCCATGACCCAAGAAAACAAATTTTAAAAAAAAAAATTTACGACTGTTTCAAATGGACGTGTATTTTGACATCTTAGGTGATAACGACTAACGAGCTTGGTTGCTCATCCAGCTAAAGTAGTTTCTGGTAACAATATTCATGGGAATTTAAATTTGACCCCTGTCGATTTCATTGTATAGAGCAGTGATACCAGTAAGTAGCTGTGGCCATTTCTGTCTCTTTATTTTATTTTATCTTTTTTTTGGTGCTGGTGTGGGCATCTCTTTTTTTGTCGAAACCACGTATATCTTTTTATTGCAAATAACTCTATTTGAGCATTTGAAATTCAATAAGAGATATGACTCTTCTAATACTAATTATTCCATATTCAAGACTCAAACTTGAGATTATTGGTTAAAAAAAGGAGCATTTGTTACTCTAATTGACCAACTAATAGTTAGTGTGGGCATTTATAACCAACTATATTTTTTTGCTACTGTAAAATAACTTATATTTTTAGGGGGTTTTTTGTAATGAATGTTTGACTAATGGATTATGTAGTTAATAGAATTTAATTATTTTTTATTTATGCATGGGTAGATTAGATTGAGAGTAACCCAATAATCAGCGGTAGAGATAGATTAAAAAAATTATAGATGAAACAATTAAATAATATTTAAATTTTAATGGTTTGATTATAGCTATAGTTTATAATAGATCTATAGATCACTATAAATCACTATACTCTTTAAACCTAGGGGTCATGTCCTAACCTTAGTGGGATAATCTATATCAAACTCACCTAAATTTTGGTTAATCAAAATAATAATAATAATAATACAACACTATATTACTATATGATCTAGGGAGCCAGTCGCACCTTAAGCAAAATTTAGTTGTTGTTGTTTTTTTAAGCAAAGTATTTTTACATTTTGACCATAGACTAATCATGTTCGAGTTATAATTAAACCCTAAACCCTAAATATTGATTTTTTCCTTCTTTAATGTAAAAAGAAAATGTTACTTTTCATTTAACACTTGTTATTAAATCCAAAGCATAGTTTTCTAGTTTTTTTTTTTTCTCTTTTAATAATGAGTTTTATCATATTTTGTTAAAGCATCATTCTAATAATCCTTTACTTGATATAAAAAAGATAAAAGTATTGGATATTTTCTTTATTTAATAATTACAAGGATTAGAACTATTCTTTAATTGAAAAAACAATACACTTTCGTAACTAATTCCCTATATAATTTTTAATTACCAAGTGAAGAAACTATTGATTATCTTTTATATTCTCAAAATATCAAATATATTTACATTTACATTTTTATTTAAAATTTTTATTATGTAGAAGAAGAGTATTTTAGGGAGATAAATTATTACTATTTCTTCCATTTCAATACATATGTCAATTTGATTAAAATGATACATCAATTTTAGAGAAAGAAATTATCTAATTTTTTTGAGAAAATTTGCACTGGAATTCGAAATTTTGCTTTGGGAAGTGGGTTTTTTCGGTAGCATATTAACCTAACATATATGTTATCACTTTACTTAATCATAATTAATTTAAGTAGTTTGATATTTGTATTATTTAAATAATATTTTATATTCAAATCTTATAAATAAAAAAAAATTAACACTAAAAAAGTTTACGTCTATTGTCAACTCACCTGACTTAAATCAAACGAGTAGGAGTCCAATAATTTTTATTTGTTTATTTTTATCATGGAGTCCAATAAGCTTTTGACACTGGTTGGAAGAGAAATAAAAAATTATAGTCACCCCATCGCCGGGGGGGAGTGAGCTTCATGTGAAGGAAACCGTACAGTTTTTCACCCAACCTTAGGTAAATTGGGCCCATGCTCAACCATAACTACAGGCCCGTGATCACTTCCATTTCCTATTGAAAAACAAAAAGGTACCAGATTATAAAAGTTACGGCATAATTATTTGTTTTATTGAGTAGTCAATATTAGAGATAGGAATATGATACGTCCATTTGTTATCATATCATATCATATATCTATATTTCAAAATAATATTATAATTTTTCATATTCTGGATACTAAAAGTCTCAATTAATACTCCAAATTTAATATCTTTTACTTTTATTTTTGTCTTTTTCTAATCTTGCATTAAATAGTTACATGCACCATCAATTTTAAGCTTCACCACCCATTTATTGATAGCCATTTTTCTTTTCCAGAACCAAAATTTTTCAATTTTCATTAATTCATGCATTTTCCAAAATATGTTTTTTTGACACAAAATCAAATATATTTTCAATCAAATAATTTCTATATATTTGTATAGATTTCTTATCAGTATTATTAGTGTATTGATTAAAAAATAAAGAATAGAAATTTAAATAAAACATTTAATATATTAATATCTCAAGCATCTTTATAAATTCTTATTTTAAGTATTTTACATTTTCCAAGGTAATCCTAACACATGACTAAATACTTTTTGCCACATTCATCAATTCTAGCGGTTTGTATATATATTTGGAGTAAAATAATCAAATATTTTTACTTTTAATAATATATAAATAAATTTAGTAAACATAATTTTGCTATATTATTCATGTAATTTATTTATTTTTTACTTTTATGTGTTTCATATATTTATTTTGCAGTTATAATTTGAAATTTTTAATTTAATCAAATTACATAAATGATGATGTATATGTATTTTTTTTAAAATATTCATATCGCTTATCACTTATTCCATAAAAATATGGGAGTATCTTAATTTATATGATGAAGGCAATATCTAAATTTTAATTTAATTTATTTCAAATTTTTTATATCTTTATAAGTTATATCATTTTCAACTAATTCATTGTTTTATTGGATATTCAAAATCTTTATTTTAAAAACAAATGGTTAATCAAATTAATTGTCAAATAAATTATCTTCATTATTTTAATTTAACCTCATAACAAAATTAATTTTATAACCATATTTGAGAGTCTCTTATTCTATAAAACTAATATCTTACTATTATTTAATTTAATTTATATAAAAACATAGCTAATATGTTAATTTAAACTTGACAAACTCAAAACTTTAGGATAATTCAAGTGATTTCATTAGGGATACACTCTATAACATTTTGTAATATTTTACTATACTTATATTATATATTAGTTTAATCTATATTAAATTAAACTTGACAAACACAATATCAACAATTTGGCTTGATTAATTTCAAAATTCTTGAGATTAATAATTGTGCACAATCATTGAATAATCGTAATATACATAAATCATTATTACAGTTTAAAATAGTTGCAGTAATTATCATCAATCTATGACCAATGTATTTATATTAGATTTAAACTAATAAAGGCAATATCTAAATTTTTATTTAATTAATTAGATTCAAAATCTTTATATCTTTATATGTTATATCATTTCAACTAATTTATTGTTTCATTGGGTATTCAATTATTTTTTAAAAATTATGTAGTTAATCACATTATCAAATAAATTGCCCTCAATTTTTGTAAATTTTAACTTATTAACAAAATTCATCTTATAACCATATTTGGGGTGTATGTTTTGAAAAATAGGAGGAAAGTTGTGTAATAAAAATATCTCTTAGTGACAAGATGCCTAATTTACTTTTTTTTTTTTTAATTTTGCATTAACTAATAACAATATATGTATAAAAATATATATATTCAAAAATAAAATTATAAAATTAATTTGTACGCAAAAAATTATAAAAATTAATTTAATATCTTATAAAATAAAATAAATTAATGATAGTTTTAAAAATTGTTTCCCCATACAATGCATGGGTATTGTCTAGTATTTATTTATTGTATAATATTCTAGTGTATTTTTTTTTTCGATAAATTCCCGAGAAAAGCTCAACCCACGAAATAGTGAGGAGCAATAGAAGTCCAAAGTACGCAGCTGAGAAACTGAAAAATAAAAGAGCCGGAACATATTAATATTCTAAGGCACATTCTATAATGCACTTCATAAAATAAGGTGCATCATGTACCTCATGCATAAAGTAAAATGTATTGTGCTCTCCCTCCTCTGTTTTCACTTTTCTTCCTCCATCCAAGCATCAAACCACCATTTCAGCCCAACGCCACCACTTCCACAACCCAGCACCACTGCTTCCACTGCCCATCATTGTGTCTCCTATCTTTGCTAACTCCACCTTCGCATTGCGCTCCACCACCTCCTCTCTAGCTGTCGCATCACGCCACTGCGCTCAGCTGCCATGTCGTGCTCAAGCTATCTCAGCCCATTACGCCACCATCGAAGGCTCCCAATTGGAGCGGATCATCACTTCTCTCTCTCTCTCTCTCTCTCTCTCTCTGTGTCTCTGTGTGTGTGTGTGTGTGTGTGTGTGTGTGTGTTGTCAATGTTGTTTTTGGTGTTGTTGATGTTGGGCTTGGTGGAGAACGGTTGTTTGTAACCGTTAATGCCGCCTTCAAACAAATCACCACCTGTCGTGGTCAGTCTTTGTGACTGGATTCTTCTCCATTTGATCTTCCAAAACATTCACAGCCTTTTTCAGCACGTTGTTCCTTGTAGGAGCTCCACCACGCTCGACCACAGCAAGCCTGTCCATGATGAAAAGACACAACAGCTTGGAGCCACTTCATCTGCAGCGGGACGAGGAGAAGCTGCTGGCCGCAAAGGGGAGCTACAAATGTGGATCAAGGGAGGGAGAGGAAGGAGATAAATAAAACGTCGTTTAGCCACATACATAGGTTTATTTAGCCACATTCTTAGCTTCATTTAACCACATTTCTTGAATGTGAGCAAAAAATAGGTGTAACTACACCTACAAGAATATCACACACCCTATTTTATGGGGTGCATTATAGAACGCGCCTATTCTAATGTATTTTATCTAGAGTTTTGCACTTCTGTTAACTTTAATAGTAAATAGCTAATTATATTTTATTAGATTCGATGTATATCAGTTTTTTTTTCTATTGTAAACATATTGCCTTTAATTTTTGAATTCAATCTCAACATATTATCAATATAAAAAAGTTTTATATAAATATTTAATTATATATTATTATATCAGTAAAAATGTTTAATTCACACATCCACTATCTATTTATCTCAAAAGTCTTATATTTAGTAATATGCGATTTGATAACAGTGTAAAACTCTTTTTATATTGATAGTGTATTAAAATTAAAATTAATCTCTTATTTTTTGTAAAAAAAATAGATTGAAAAAAAAAATACCAAAAAAGATAACTATAGTCAAGTTGATGAAAGTTAGCCGCTTCTTTTTTTTTCTTTTTTTTCTTTTTTTTTTTTACTGAGATGAAAGTCAGCCTTTAACTGTGAAGAAATTCTTAGACAAGGAATACTTACCACAATAACTCAAATTAAATACGTGTAACGGTGTAAGATTATATAAGTTGGATTAAAAATATGCCTACTTTTAAAAAACAAATACAAATTTTAATTATTTATTTGAGTTCTCATAACGGAGAGTACGCCCTTAAAATTCCTCCTTGAACTGAAAGGAAAGTATCATGCTATCAAGCCATATGAGCGCTATTTGTTATTTCTAGTTTTGGATTACTTCAGATTAATGTTGGTCATTTGAGTCCAGAGAGTCCAGGCTTAATAATGGAATTTTCTAGTTTCTAGTTTCTACCTAAAAGACAAAAAAAAAGAGGATTTTTTTTTAAAACCAAAGAAAAACAATAGAATTGTCATTTTATGCAAATATGAATTCTGTACATCTTAGACTGCTATGTAAAACAAAAAGGGGTTGTTAATATCTACACAATAATTTAATAACATTCGAAAAATTTTACTAAATTATTAAAAAAATATTATTAAAACTCTTTAGTAACAGCCTATATATAAAACACTTACAAAAATTTTATTAAAGAACTTTAACATCATTTTTTATATTTTTAATAATATTTTTAAAGGAAAAAAAAAGTGCTTGACTTTCTAAATTATAGATTATATGCACTTTGACTCATATTTTAAAAAGATGTAAATCAGCTCCCTAGACTTTCCTGTATGTGCATGTTAATTAGTCAAGATAAGAATACTATGCTCTCACGGGTTATGTGTAAATCGATCTCCTAAATTTTTCTAAACATATAATTTGATATTCTAAACTTTCTTAAATATGTATTATTTTTTTTAACAATTGATGAAAATATTAACAGAAGGATCGATTTGCATATTCAAAAAAATTCAGAGTGTCAAGATATCTTTTTAAAATACAAAAGCTAAAGTACACAACACTTCTAATTTAAGAGGATAAAATATTTTTTTTCCCTTTTTCAAATGTTACTAGAGACTTTTAATAATATTGTTGCTAAAAGCTAAATATGTAGTTGTGCTAGTGACTAAGAAAATGTGCTCACTATACCTTGATTACTCAGATAACTGAATCTAAGTTGACACATGACGCATGACACAAGTATGAACAGCATCGTATTACCACTTTCTAAGTATTGATAGTTACATATATGTTAGAATACCTGTCATGCTATATCGCTTTCCCCAAATGCAAACAAAATCTTTCGCAAGATATGATACCACAAGTCTTTCCTTTAAAAGTAAGAAAGACTAAAATATTCCTCATTCATGACTTTTTAGTTGCTTCATGGTGGCATTTTATTTTCTCTTCACCTTAACTATTTGTGCCCATAACCCATTCAAGAAGAAATTATATAACAAATCGTACCTTTAAAAGTAACTGAAGACTTATAATATTCTTCCTCATTCATTCATCATTAATTCGTCACATTTTGGTTGCTTGTGGCATATATTTTGTCTTCACTACCCTAATAACTTGTACCCGTCGCTATTGGAGAAGCAATCGTGTAATAACAATTCATCAATAACCTTTTTTTCCCACTTCAAAATTGCAGCTGACCTGATCCACTTCACCGTATACCATGTACTACTATATATGAACACTTAACCCCAATCATGGATTTTGTTAAATTAATTACATATATCATCTCGTTGTAGACAATTGATGGTTAAAAAATTGTTAATTAAGCAAATAAACATTCTCCAAAAATCTTTAAAATATTTGCCAAAACCAAATTCTCTAAATTGATATATAGTTGAGCAAAATTGAACTCAAGTTCTTTTCTGTAGTAGATAACATATATTAGTGAAAGAGCTCACAATAATTTCTCAGAGTTATCAAAGCATTGAGGTGGCTCTATTTAGCCATCCATTGTTCGAAGTCAAAGGAAGTAGTTAACATGCATAATTGATTCACGGATCCAATATAAACTAGGGGCATCGATGGCTCTATGAGACTAGGACCACTATGGAAAGTCAAACTAAGTGCTTTCCATAATTTGAAACTGTTAACCAATGAGCTACGAAAGAGTGCACTTTTTTCCTGAGATCAAAGCGTACAATGCCTCATTGCCATGTGATGAATAAGACTCTATACTCTATAAGCAACTCCGACGAATTTGGAATAAACAAGTAAATAGAGCAATAAGTGTCTCAATGTAACAATAGAAACCAAGGCTAGCGTCAAAGTTCACATGTACCTAACCCAATACCTACAGGGAATTTTAGGACACTTATCATCCTTATAGCACAATACCATGAGCACATTATTTAGTTGCAATTGCATATGGAAGTGGTATCTATTAAAATATAAAATTATTCATATTTCTCTTCCCAACAGTTTAAATTTTTTGAAAAAGATAATTCTTAACATGATATTATAGATTTTATAATCAAGTAGTTTAGAGTTCGATCTTTATTTGATCCATTTGTAAATAAAAAATGTTAAATTTGAGCATAAGGTAAGGTGAATCTATACATTATCTATGTTTCAAACTTAAAGAAACTTTTATATGAGGAAATATATTAAGATATAAAATCATTTATATTCCTCTGCTGCTTAATCTTTTGGAAAGATAGTTCATTACAGCATCCATGTACTCTAGTTTGGCCAAATAGCACGATCCTTAGGTCTCCCTTTACCTTCTCTTTCAAACATCCTCTTGTGTATAAATAGCACAACTATGTCATTCTTTCCTCACCAATCACCGTATCACCAAACACACCAACACATTAATACCTTATTACCTTACTTCGTCTTTGTTAGTGTTCTACATGGCTCGCCTCAATTCTGTTTTGGTCATCACTCTACTTGTTTTGGTGTGCTATTCCTCATTCTTGGATGCACGAAAGATTCTCAAAGTGGAGACACTAGAAGTGCCCTCTTTGCAAGGTACCTTACCTTCATGTGAGACTTATGGTTATCCCGTGCGTGGCAGTGGAAGGCTCAATGCTCGTTTTGCCAGTAATGAAAGAGTTCTAGCTCAATCTACGCCAAGCCCTGGTGCTGGGCACTAGTGACTAAATCACTAGTGATAGTGATAATGTAATATAGGAAAAACTGTATTTTGTCTCCTTTTAACTATAGGTTATATGTACTTTATCTTTTGACTTTTAAAAATATATAAATTGATCCTCTAATATTCTAAAATAGTACAATCGATCATTAAATAACTACTGTCCTCATCTCTTCCCACTTTCTTTCCTTCACTTCTTTAAGACGAGAGCAGTTTAGTCACTTAAGGGTTGATTTGTACCGTCATAAAATATTAAGAGATCAATTTGTACTTTTTTAAAATTCAGGAATAAAGTGCAAATAACATATAGTTCATGGGTATAAAGTGCATTTTTCCCTATGATATATAATCTTACTGATATCCAAAACTAACACCAAGTTTCGCAGCTGTACTTGTGTGTTAAATAATCCCTTGCGAAGAAAAGAGTTATGTATGAACCCCAAAAACTAATAATAATAATTATATGTCGTTGTAACCATAGAGTTATGATATTAGCTAGCCTTCCTCTCTATATTGCATTTTAATGATATTGAGTTAGAGCTTCACATGTATTGATAATATAGATCGAGAATAATTATATGACTATTGTGAGAGAGTTTTAAGTGATCTCCTTTCCTATAGTACAAGTTACCACTATGAAAAGGAATAATGACAATACGATTGGAATATATTAGATACTATTTTAGATTTCATTTTGGTTTTTATCAAAAAGTTTAAAGTGTACATGTCTATGTAACAAAAAAAGACAAAGTGTACACATCTCAGATAATGTGTTCAACACCGCAACTATGATTTTTTTGCACGAACAAACGCAGCCTAACTGCATTTTCTGAATTTGATCTCAAATGGTCACATTTAGCAAGTCTTAATGATAATCCCCCACCTATCGCACGCGAGACTCTTGCAAAAACGTGACTTTCGTTGTGTAGAGTTGCGTCTATTTTCTTGTCAAAAATGCCAAGTTGTACTTAAGAGGAGAACCTAAAATGCTAATTTGACGCATGTGATGATAAGGGTCTCCACAAATTGGCACCCTCCTATCTTTTCTTTTTTACATTGATAATTTAATAAAATGAAAGGTAAAATTAAGGTCATAAAATAATGGTAAGTATGGTTATCTCATTAAGAAAGCTTCCTAAACCAATTTAAGTAAACATAGAGAATATGTTGAATGGAAGCTGCTATATATTAATATGACAAAAGAAAAACAAAAACTTCTATTTACGAATGAAAATAAACCAATCATTTTATTAGTCCAAATGGTTCAACATTTATTCCTCTCAAATAAAATCTTGATAAATTGAGCTGGAAGACTTATTTAAAGTTAAGGCTAGGTCTCTAAAAAGCCTATTAGGTTTATTAGGTTGATTTATTCATGTATTGTTTATCAAATTAAAAAATATTCAATTACTATTTAAATATATATTTAAGAAAATAAGTTACTCATACAATTTATCAATTATAAATTAACATAGCATATTAATTTCGTGCATTATATAAAATTATATTAAAGGTTGTATCAGTAGCAGAAATTGAGCACTATCTTGAGCTACATCACCCACAATCTCACACTTGGTCAACCACTTAAACCTAACCTAACCTTCATCTCAAATCCCAAACAAGGCGAGTGTTGCAAAGGTGCATTATACATCTTATAGTCTAAAGGTGTAGATATGATGATGCATCATATACCGATTACTTATAATGCATTATAATAATTTTTTAAATTTAACCAAACTTCAAAAAGTGGTCAAATGCATTTTAAAAAAGCGATCAAATTTTATTTATGTGATTCTAAAATTAAATAGAATTTATTAGGGATGTTCTCAACAATTCCAAAGTATCACAAAATATTTTTTTATTTATTTATGTGAGCTTAAAATTAACAAAATTATCCTTAAATTAAATAGAAATATTTTTGGACTATTCTTGAACATTTTCAAGATCAAGCAAATAAAATTTGGCCATTTTAACAATCTATTTAACCATATTTTTTAAATTTGAACTAAAATTAGAAATTATTATAGTATACTACAAGTAATTGGTGCATCAATACACCATAGGATCTACACCATCAAATTTTAAGGCATTATGCACCTTGACTTCCAAAGTGCATATTAGACATAACCCTAAGCAAAAATCACGTAAGGTCATGAGGCCTCGAAACCAAATACAAACCTCAAACCTCTAACCTCAACCCACATAAACACTTGTTTTTCTTTGCCAATGTGTACCATTGTATTAGATCCCCATCTCAAAGTCCACATAACATAATTTCTCAAAGCACAACAAAGACATGAGTACCATGCACAAACCTCGCCATATAAACCCTATTCCATTGAACCGAACAACTCAAGAACACAAACCATGATTTGAAATTTCCCATGTCAACCCACTATAATCAACATAGCTAGGGCATCAACTAAAGACCGAAAACCACTACCATGTATGCAAGTTTTTATTGGTTCTCGAGCACCAAGAAGGTGTCATTCGACATGCACCTTACTAACTATAGTGCTTAATGCTCCTTGCTATCTAAAGGATAAGATTTTTGGGGTTATGATACATTATTCTTAGGTATAGCACAATAAAATTTCCATCACTCCCCTTCTTCCCAAACCACCACCCCCAAACTCGACCCCTCCTCCCTTACTTCAACGTGTAAGTCCCTGACCTTATATTCTTCAATGGTTCCACCACTAGGTCCGACGAGAGGAGTGAGAAGTTTCAAGTGGCTTCAATAGGGAAGCTCCTGGAAAAAGTGGTAGGACTTGCTGGAGTTCATGGTTGTGGTGCCATTGATGATGCTAATGATGCTGCAGTGATGATGAATGATCTGGTGGAGTGTGGTGTCATCAAGCTCGCCGTTGATGTTGATGTTGAAGTTCTTCTAGTAGGCGAGGATGGTGAACTCCAGAATGTTGTCAAAGTCATCATTGAAGCTCGATGGCAGTGCGTCGGGATGTAATTGAAGGGTGGAAGTAGTTCATCATCCACCCTTGCACTGACACCAACCATGGCATGGACGACGGATCTGAGAACATGAGTTAAAAGAGGCTACAAATCCACCATCATCATGGTCCTCATCGATGTTACAGGCTAGAATAGGAAAAAAAAAAAAAAAGCCTTACTACAGTGTATAATAACAAATTAGAATACTTATACATCCTTGATCTTCTCTATTGGATCCCCAGGTGCGTGGTGCACCGTTCTTGAGGTGATGCATAGTATAATGCACCAAGAAAAGAAAGAAAGATTGCATTTTTCGTTTTCCTTTGGTGTGGGCTAGGCTGAATAAGTTTACTTATTTTGTAAAGTTTGATTATAATTGTTTTTGGGTCCATAAATAGGTTCTGATTAGGGATTGGTAATTTGTTGATTTAGTTGAATCAATTTCAACTTATTTCTCAATGTGGTTGATTTTGGTTGCGTTAGTAGGGCATTTTCTTTCTTTCTTATTGGTTTTAAATTGGCTCTTTTATATATATAGAAAAGGAAAAAAGAAAAAAGAAAGTAGATGCTTTAGATTTAGAAATAAATAAATAAACTTTAAAAAGTACAAAAAAATTGGTGAAATATGAAAAAAAATTATTATATTATAAAAAAATAATAATATTTACGAGTTGTTTTGAGTGAAACTTAGAGTGTGTTTGGTTTGAGCTCTATTTCCATTTTCACTAAATAGAAAATAAAGATCAAAACGTGTTTGGCTAAAAATTTTTGGAAACATTTTGTGGAAATGTTTTCTAAAATGAGTGAAAATATGGAAACACCAATTTCACATGTTCAGTGTTCCTTTATTATTTGTTGGAAATATTCTCTAATAAAAATGCGATGGCATGTCAATAAATATGAAGAAATATGCTTTATTGTGCTTGATGATCCATGTTCGAATCTACTCCACGCTATACCCATCCAATTTTTTTAAAATGCATCACACCCAATTTAACAGAAAAGTGGTCCAAATTGGGTGATACAGAATTTGAACACAATTCGAGCCACTCACAGTGAGGAACATTACCACTGTGTCGCAATAAATTTCTTAGTGCACTATTCAAGATGCTTTTATGCTCGTTTTTTTTTTAATGAATTCTTGCATATGATTATTGAAGGGAAGACGTGATTATAAATGGACAAGTTTTAAAGGTAAACCCAAAACATATCTACAAAAGATATATATGTATATCTCTTTTTATTATGACTACAGTTTACTCAAAAATAAAGTATATTTCCAAACAAAATTTATCATTACAAGTAATTTTATTAAAATATCTTATTTTATAGGACTATTTATTATTTTAATAAATATTTTTGATACATAAACCAAATGTGTGTGTATATATATATATAAATAGAAAATATTTTCATAAACTAAACGTACGTTTAGTTTTTTTCACATCACCTTTTCCATTTGTTTGGTTTGTTCTCTTAGTGGTTATGTCAATTGACGTTCTACTTTATTTAAATTGAACTAGTATTCTTTGTTTTTCAGAGGGAGGGGGGAATTATTTCAGCATTTTTCTTCTCTTTTATTTATTTATTTTTTTTGTCAACATATTTTTATTGATCAATAATCAAAAAAGGCAATAGCCTATTCACATTTCACGACTAATATAGCAGGATATAATTCAACACAAGCTAAGCCTAAGATTATAATCAACAAAGACTACACAGCCTAGATATTAAATAGCATAATATAGATGATTTTGTCACACTAGAGATATACATGACAGCAAAGATGTGCTTGTCTCAAATCTCTGATATTTGTTTTGAAGCACTCAACAATTTTTAAAACAAGTTGTATAGAAAAAAGGAGTGTACCACAGACAATAAACCATTAACCAATCATCTTACTAGCCTTATTTACGGTATACCCCAACTAATTGGCAAACTTAAAGCATAGCATAAGGCCATATACCTCGGTAAATATATCTTCATCACAAGAGCAGAAAATCATCCAGCCAACAATCATCGGTAGAGGCTAATCTATCACTTGACATAAATACAATCCTTCGATTCAACTCAACATGATAACTACCACAAGAACTACATATATTCATGGTCTAGACGTTGCTGCCATAAAAAAAACTTGTCGGCAGGTATCAACAAACCATTGTGCAATGGAGGAGGTGGGGATGACAAAACGCTTACACACTTGAAAAATGAAGGGGGTAAAAAAAGCCATTAATGATATGTTGGACCGAAATCTCATCTGCCGAGTGAGAAATTCTTATATAGTCTGGGAGTATCATGTGATTGTACTCCTAACCAATCATATAAGTATATTTTCATGGGATTATATATTAGTGATGAGTTCCATATAAAATATATTTACATAATTGGTGAGGAGTATGACCATACAGTACTCTTGGATCATATAAGTATTTTTTTCTGCTGGATATACGTGAAGCCCGTCACTCATAAGTGGTCCAATTAATGGGTATAGCGTAGTCCAAAAGGCGTGTATAGTGTTGGTAAGATTAAGACCTCGAAGTTAACATCATCATAGGTGCTCCAATTTTACAACCCAATAGGCCTACCTGATAGAGCCCTTTTGCTTTTTTTCTCTTGTTGGCATACAAAAGTATATTGGACGTAAAATTGGTTGGCCAAAGTAGAAGTGAATTTATGACCCCGGAAAAAAAATAAATGGTAGAAGTGAATT
The DNA here is from genome assembly GCA_031439595.1 of Pterocarpus santalinus. Lineage (NCBI taxonomy): Eukaryota > Viridiplantae > Streptophyta > Magnoliopsida > Fabales > Fabaceae > Pterocarpus > Pterocarpus santalinus. The sequence continues at coordinate 31,670,085 of CM062528.1, read as the reverse complement.
GTGATCCCGACGTATTTTACATATAATGTTAAGTATTTGAATCTTGAAATTACTGTAGAGAGATTTTGTCCAGCCATCACTCCCAACCCGAAGTTATGAGGAGTGTTATTTGTACCATTCTTTATTGTGGACATCCAAACACCTGAGATAAGATTAGAAAAAAAAATATATAAAAAAAAAAGTGAAAAAGCAAGAGGAAAGAGGAGAGAAATAGATACAGAGTGTCAAAATATATCCATTGGTAGTATGTACAAAAAATATTTCTCCGAAATTATATAGTAAATTCCTAAAATAATAAAAGAAAAAATTGTACTAGCATGCAACTAGGTAAGGTTCACCTAGGTCACAATTTCCTTCAAATGCAACCGAGACTAAGCCCTTTTCTTTTTATATGGTCAAAGCCTACCATGCATTTGTCCCCAGTTATAAACTACTATTAGCAATTAGATGGTCATTTTGCCAACAGCCAATTACATTCCCCGAACCCCTAAAAGTGTGTTTGGTTTTATAGACTTTGAAAGTTGTGCCGAGCATATTTGGATGATTTGCGATAAAACTAAGTTTGGTTTCAAACTTAATTTTGGACCGTTCAACGCGAAAGCAATATTTGTTACTTTTGCATTGTACAAAATATTGTTAGTGTGTGCATTGATATAAATATCATTTTAACTTAATGTTATAGTATTATTTAAATATTATATGCACATTTTTTTTTATAATTATACATATGTAATTTATTTTTATCAATACTATTTAAATAATATTTATCATATCAAAATCAATTTTTAGGTAAATATTGACTAACATAATCATTTAAAAATTAACTCAATTCGGATTAAAATTAAATTTATTCAAAAACTAATCCTATAAACTCTAATTCAAACACACACTAAATTCTATTCCAAGGAAGAATCAATCCCTAAACATCAGGAAACCAGAAGGCCCATAAAACTAAGAGGCCGGTTATTTGGACCCTCTCAAAAGAATGTTGAGTGACATCTCTGAAAAAAAAAAATGAGGTCTGTGAAGAGAGAAGAAAAAAATAATAGATATGGGATCCATACCTTTATGTTTGTAGATGTTGAGGGTGTCCATAGAATAAGTGGTACAAATTCTTTTTCTCTAAAACTAATATTGCACTCTCTGTCACCCTCATCAATAATTGTCTCAATTGTACGAGTGACTTCGTTCAACCGCAAATGAAACTCCAATATATGTATTTTAATAAAATTATACCCAACTATAAGCTTGAAAAATGATGGGTAGTATTAATGAAAATTATTTTTTTAAAAAAATGAAAAATAGTGACATTATTTCACTATCTTTATAACTGCCAAGCTTTTATTATGTCAGTCGTGTTATAACAAAGATAAGAACCTGTCCTGTCACACCACTGAAGCCTCTATTCAATGCCCCTTGGCCCCCTCTCCTGATTGACATGATGCCTATGACCTGGTAAATAATAGGAGAAAAAAAAATCCAGGGCCCCCAATATTGAGAAAATAACCTATATCTAACCCTTGCCACATGGCATATCAAATAAGCAAAAGAATTGACCCTCAATTATTTACCCTGAAAGATGCCATCTTTCCAAGAATTTGAAGACATGACTTGCCCTCAAGATCCATATTATATAGTCCTTTCCAGTTTCAATTTCTACCAAAAATGAGCTGAGCCACACCCAAATGTGCTTCATCAATTGCATATTACTAGATATTTGTAACCGTTAGGAAGCATTATAGGAATATGCATCTTCCATCAAGGATCACATCCTCCTTTATGGGACAAGAAAGGTTTGCAAATATTGCCTTCATATTCACATGCCCCTACGCCACCGACCTCGTTCAGTAAAGGCTGGCAGCATGTGGGGTCCTAAACCTTCAATTACACATTCACAAACCCAATGTGTCATCGTGTGTTAGGAGTACAGTACTCTAGATTCGTTAGATCCATCAAATGATGCTCACATCTACAAGGGCAAAATTGGAATTTGGCATTTTATTTTATTCATTTATTTTTTCCTTTGTTTATCTTGAATCTCAACAACCCACAACATGCAGCATTCCATAAGAAGAATGAAGCATAATACCTCTGACAATACATACGTAGATTTAGAGGCATCCAAGGCTGCAAGTGGCATTAAAATAAACTTGGTGAAGGTCAAAAAGAGAGGGAATTAAACATAAGATTATATTAAGAAAAGAGGATTATAAAATTCCTACCTACATATCATTATGTACATATTATATATCATGCAATGTCTGGTAAAGATGCGTAACAGCTAGACAATCCCTGTCACTGGCCTTACATCAACAAAATTTGGGGCATGTCTTTGATAAATCTGCATGAATAAAAAAGATAAAAAAAGATTCTAAAAGAAAAGGGTTGCTCCCAATGCAACGGTCCACGCGCTTTTTTCTTTTCAAACTGGCCAAAACACAAATGGACAAAGATGCCACCATTGAACCATGCCAGAGTTTGGGTCCCCACAACACACTCAGCCATGCACAGTAACTGCAATGTCCTTGAAAAAATAGAATGGATTCCAGTTCAATCACTTGTGTTGTGTGGGGTCAGTGCCTGACCGAGCTGCTGCTACCTCTGCCTAGTGGACTTAAACTTTTTCACCTTGGTTTTTTGATGCATCGAGAGGTAAACTTGGCACTGTATAACAGTTTTACCAATCCTAAATCCTGGAACTACGGTGAATGCAACTTGTGGATCTGATTCCACTGTCTGGTCTGAATAGAGGAGCATGTCATCATTCACACTCTCCATGTACACATCAGAGAATCTGCAACCCTTCACCACTTGGAAGATTGAGGCTTGAGGATCAAATGAGAAGGCTAAGCAATGCAGGAGCCATACCCTCTTGGCCATCTCAGCAAATGATGCGAAGAATGCTGTGTCTGGGAACCCTCCAGCATTCAAGACGTTCCTCTGGCTCAGGTTGCCAAAGAATGATGACTCCATCTTGGGGTGGACAAGTTTCAAGTACTTGATCCTGCAGAATTTTGCAAATGATGATCTCGGCTTCTCGGCGAGGAACTCCTTTGCTTTCATGGACTTGAGCTCATTGAACCTCCCGAAGAACAGCTGCTGCCGCTTGTTCTTGTCCGGAAGAGACTCATTCGGAAGAGAGAAATTAGGAAAGTGGAATGAATCAAACATCTCCCTGCAAACATAGGACTCGATTGCGTAACACTTGTGATCTTCTACCCAGTAAACCACATCTTGCTCAATAGCATCGACTGCAGCATCAATGTCCCAATTAGCAGATCTCATCTCATCCACCAACATCCTCACAAAGCTTCGAATGGACCTAACCGTGTGGCGAAGAACTGTAATAAAATGGCTAGGACTTAAACCTGATATATGGAGATTGTCAAGCACAGATAGTTGGCCACTTTGATTCAATCTCTTCTCAATTGACTTGTTGTGCTTGTTAGCTTCCTCTAACTTCTCCCTAAGAAATATGATTTCGGATCCCTTAAGACGCACCTGAGATTCTAACTTCTTCCCCATGATCTCATAGGTTCTTATAACACTTTGCAGCTCCTTTGATTCAGCTGCAAGAATAGCCTTCTCTGGTGAAGGGTCAAATTGCTTTTTCAAGTAGCACTGCTTTATCTCGGACAAGTGTTTCAACTCGGAGACTATCAATCGATCAGCAGCTTGAATTCCATCAGGGTCATAAGGAGATTGAGCATACTGCAGCTGAGCATATGCAGCTTTAACTGTCGAAGTGCTAGCAAACAGCTTTGCAAGGAGAGCTTCGAAAGCAACTCTTTCCTGAAGCTCTTCATCATCTTTGTCGAAAGAGTGAGGCCAATTTATTGTAGTCTTGCCCATGTTTCCTTCATCCTTGAGGTTTGCATCAGATATGACATTCTTCAGACCATCAACTGGTGCAATCCCAATCAGTGCTCTAAGATGAAGAACCTTGGCGAAATTGCGAGCCAACTTCTTGCTTGGGGTAACTGCTGATGGCCTCACTGATTCCATCTACAGAAAGTGTCACCAATATCTGCAAAATGAAGAAGACAATTGTGAAATGTATTCAAAGTGTTAACAATATGTAAAAAGGATTCACAAGGAGCCAAGGACAATAAAGTTACAAGATGATGATGGTCATGATGAGGCATGTTCATGAAAATACTATTAAAAAGAAAAGCAAAATGCTTTAACACATAGGTAGAGGCCTTTAATAGAGGCGGGAATTTTTCTTTTTGTTCTTCATCTATAAAGTTCATTGTATTCCTACCTTCAAAAGTGTCAAAAAGTCGTCTCTAACACAGCAAATAGGAAGCAAGAGATAAAAGAATATGAAGGGCAAGATCTAAAGATGCATTAAAGTTCAAAGTTGGAGTTTATCCACGTAATTCTAGGCATTTTGTCCAAGATGGCAGCTTGAAACATGAATCTTAAAACAAAACAAAGGGATTATATAACAAGCAAAGGCAGAAAAGATGAATCAGTAATTAAAATTCACAATAAAATGCCTACTTGACACTATCAAAACACACTGTTTCATACCATGAAAAAGCTAAACTTTAAGCAACAATTTAATCACCACCACCCCAGCAAAAGGAATAAAATCATCATTTCTGCATACTTTATTATGACTAGACATGTTGATCAGGCCTTGTTTAGTTTCCTTTATGTCAAGGAGCGTAGGAGCAATAGGCCCATCAAATCAATTAATCATACCCTATTTGTAATATGTAACCGGTCAAATAGTTTCTTTCTGTGCTTCTTTGGCATGAATTATTATGTAAGTAATAATGATTAAACACAATCACCATCACACTACAGGAATGGTACAATCCAACTCGGGTAAGCCACAACTTTCGTTGGTTAAATAGATTTGAACTAAAAATCTTGTTGTAACCAATAAAAAAAATTGGCAATTGTTTTGTTTTTCTTGTAAACAGATTATTGGTCTGATTCATAACACCCCATAGGATTTCCCTGAGTACTGCATAATCAACATCAAAAAGATATGGCCTTAAAAGTAAGATAGTACTTGGCCAACAGTGTTTGCAACAGGACCAATATCAAAGTGAGTATCTGACAGGAACTTACTGCTTCATGTTATTTTTCAAAATTTATCAACTATCAGCACATGGGAGAACAGATATCCACCTCTCCCTAACAAGAATAATGCTTGGTGTACTTCACAAGCACGTTCCTTCACACACACATAATGTGAGGTACCATAACTAGAATATCAATATACAAAAATCAAACTTAAGTGTACAAAATTAAATAAAAGAAACTATAATTAAATTGTAAAAATTGTACAAATATCAAATAATATATGTACATGTAAGTCTGTGTGGGATCCACTCACTATGCTTTGGTGGGGTAAAACTTTCAAAAATATCCTAAAAGATGTGATGCATAAATATATATATTTAGATTCCATGGTACAAATAGGGACAACAGTTTAGGCATATAGACATTGTGATGATTGTACTTAACAGAGACAATATATCTTTCAAACATAGTGATGTTTCCCGTGACTAAAATCACGGCCTCTGAGCACCTACGCTGCCTACAAGAGTGGTCATTAAAAAAAAAAAAACACCGTACAACAACATCAATTTTTTGCCCCACTCTCATTTGACTGTTTTCTACCCAAATCAACGTTGCATAAATTCTCATATCACACAAAACAGCTTTCCATAAGTAATGTCATTTCAACATTCACTGTGACAGACATTCACATGGCTATGATAAAAAAAGTCAAAATCATACAAGATGAGATTCTTTGATGCTTTTCAAAATCCACATTTTACCTTTATAAAGAATTTGTCTATTATTTGATCATATTAATTGAGACACTAAAATAGACTCCAAAATCGATATATAGTAAACTGTGTATAAATAAATATGAAATTCATTAGAGGTCGATGTAGGTGTATATGTATCATGTAAAGAAAACAGTTTTCTATTAGAAAGAAGGGCACAATACTATTAAAAAAAGGCACAAGACAAGAGGGAGGGACCTCAAAATATACACCCAAAAGCAAACAATTGCAATTTTGCAAACACCAAACTCATTCCAAAGTTCACAACACTTTAAAAAAGTCACTAATGTTGCGAAAAAAATGCATTAACAAGAGAATAGACCAATACAAACAAGAAACAACTGCAAAAATGTAGCACCCTTTTGTATTGCGTAAATCGTTCACTACTATTTCTTTTTCCGCCAAAGGTTGCAGCTTATAACCTAAACTTCCATTAGACAGATACTTCCCAAAAAAAAAATGTAAATAAAGCATATTTTACTTTATTATCACAATAATGACAAAGTACATACTTAAAAAATTCATCTCTTAAGCATGTAAAAAAATATTAAAGTAAATAAAAACATGCAGCAAATTGCGGTGAAAATCCCAAAACCGCAAACTGGCGGCCTCAGCCATTGATTGTACCAGCACAAAACACACACCATTGATTTGAAAATACCACGAGAATATAACGCACCTTTGGGAAATATCGCGAGAAATTCAGCGGCCGAACGAAACTGTCAACTTCTCATTTGCGAAACGTAAATCTCAAGAAAACATTCCAAGAGCAATTAAAAATATGCCTATGTGTTCTCCAAATGCGACCCCTCTGAAACACACCCTTGTCTGCAACCAAACACACCCCAAGGAACAAAGCAAAAACCATCAGATTACACCAAAACGAAAAAGAAAAGAAAGAGAAGGGAGAGGGGGGAAAAAAAGGAAAAGACTTTACTCCAACCAAAAAAAACAACACAACACCAGAAAAGGTAACAATAAAAAGGAAAACAATGAGCTCCTTCACCAACAACAACAACAATAAAAACACCCCAGAGAGAAACCAAACCAAAATGAAAACCCCACAAAACAATGATCATCATCATAGCATGTATCTAACAAGCACAAGGGAAAGAGAAAACCCCGTGTTCAAAGATGGAAACTTTTCCCCAAAGGGTCAATAAAAACGCAAGCTTTCACCTCCAAAACGGGACAGAAACACCAGAAGCAAGCGATTCATTGATCAAGCTTCAGAGAAGCTTGTGTTGTGAAGGACCATGGAAGAATAATGAAGGACACCCAACAAATGAAAAACAAAAAAGGGGTAATGACTAATGAAGTTTGAAGAGTTTAACCTCTAATGAGCTCTTCAAAGCAACCAAAGGCTTGTGCTTTGTTTGTTTCTATGATGGTTCCTCTGTTTTTCTCTGAGCTTCTGTGAGCCTGGAAAAACTTGCCCTTTGGAAGTAGTGGTGCGACAGAAATACCACAGCTGGACGAAGGAAAGAGGAAAAATTTAGAGAGAGAAAGTTTCATGGAAATAGTAAGAGAGAGAAAGAGAGATCAGAGCTTAGAAACAGAGCAGGGAAAAATAGAACTGAGCAAGAGTATGAAATGACCAAAAAGGGCATGGATCGAGAAAATAAAAACTGTCCGAAAACCTGACGTGACATTGGGAATTTAAAGCGTCGCAAAGGTCGAGTCACTCTCCGTAAATTCATCTTACATTTATTATGCCCTTATACTAAGGCCATTAATTAATAGTAATATAGTTTGTTTATAAGAATAAGTTAAAATAAGTATTAAAAAAAGGTTAAAATAAATTCTTTTAAGGTGATTAGGAGAAATAATTGGAGAATCAATATTGACTTGGCAGTAGGCATAATGACCCTTAGATAGAAGTTTCAGTTTTGAGTTTTGAAAATAAGAAAAAATCTTCATTAAAAGATATATATTATTTTCAGATCTCTAATATATCAAGTCAAATTTTTAATAATAAAATTTAGATATCAATAGTTCATCAAAATAAAAAAATAATAATTTGAGAAATTATTAAAAAAGTTTTAATTTTAATAATTTGATTGTAAATATGAAATATTTATATAGTCGGCTTTATTTAATATTTAAAAAATAATATTAAATTTAATTTAATTATAAACTAAAATATTAAGAACTTTACACTAATATTTTTAAATTAAAAATTATTATGATCAATATTTACTTTCAAGAAATAAAATAATAATTTAATTAATTTTAATATATTATCAATATAAAATATTATATATTATTAACTAGTTCCATATTATTATTTGAATGATTTTTTTAGATAATTATTATAAGAATTAAACACTTTTAATGAAATAATAAAGTATAGTTAAATGATCAAATAAAAATATTTTATATAAATTATGTATTAAAATTAAATAGTTTTATTTTATTTTGTGTAAATAGTTTTAGTTTTAATTATTACTCCATATTAGTTAAATCTGTGGGTATTTCGAGTTTGAGGATGGTGTTATTGGAATTTCAGCAGATAGTAACGATAAGTCTACGGTGCTTGTGGATCCTCCGTTCTTACGTAAGTCGCAGGTGGACTAAAGAAACGGACGGTCAGATCTTAGTGACAGGGAAAGTTTTCTGTGCAGGGCATTTATCCATGAGGCGTGCGCTAGTTAGCTGAGTGGCTTACACGTGGGATGCGTGTACCTACCATATGCAAATGCAGTTATGCGGCTGCTGCTTCATTGCTTCTGAAATATTGTTTTGACGAGAAGTTGTTGACTGTTTGGAATTATTTTTTTTAATAATAACTGCTCTTCAGATTTCTCTTAAAAAAAAAAAAAAATCTTCTCACTAGTCCTCTAAGCATGAACGTAAGGCTCGCAATTTTTGAGTCTAGATTTATAAATAAAATAATAATATTTGTATATGTTTGTATTTATAAACTTTTCACTTAGGCTATGTAAACTGTTGGATAGTATTTTTATTAATTCAGATGATTAAATTGTGATTTACCCAAAAAAAAATAGTAAATTGTGCATATGCAGCATTCAATTTGTGTAAATATTGTTGTTTATGAAGAATTTAATAATTTACACACTAATTATTGGTTTTTGTAGTTTTAGCATCATTTTTATTGTCATAATCTTATTTGAATGGTCACTTAAGTAACACTTGTTGTGCTAAAATAATACAAATTAAATGTGAGACTATAATTAAATGATAATTATTTAATTATAAAATCCACGAGCATTGAAGCATTTTAAAGATAATTTAAAATTGGTGCTTCAGAATAGTAATAATAATAATAATAATAATTTTTATAATTTAAGATAAAGCTACAAAATTTATTGTCAGATATTAAAAAATCAGAAGGGGTTATTTTTTAGGAAAAACTAAAAGTTAATTAAAAGTATATATTTCGAAAATTTTGTGACGGCGTTATTCCCTCTTTATTTACCAAATATTAAAGTTTGACAGGATCGAATTTTTTTCATAATGCAAAGAGAGTATTGATTGGTTAAAACAACCCACACTGCCCTACTATTTCCTTTTCCTTAAAATGAGGAACTATGTCGAAATGAATTATGCGGGGTAATGATAACCTTTTTTTTGAATAATTTATGACTTGTGTTTAGTCTGTGTCAATGTACTTGGATAATTTTTTTCGAAAAAAAATATATTTTTAAGACAAAAAAATAGAGTAGAAGTTATTTTTAACCTGCTCCTTAAAAAAAAGTATTATTTTATTCTATTTTTTTGAAAAAAAAACTTACCTAAATAAATTGTACAAACTTTTCTGAAAAAAATTTTCTCCTTATTTTTATTTTTCAACTAAACACTCCCTAAATAAATATTTTTTAATAAATAGTACATTTTTAATAATAAAAAACACAAATAAACATACCCAAATAAAAAAGACGCCTAAGTTTAACCCGATTCGTCTAATCACTTGGCAAATTTGTCAAAAATCACAGCATAAAATAAAAATTGTCAAAAAGCAAAAGCAACTGAACTTTTAAAATTTGGTATTCAGTGCACATTATTTCCAACACCTTGTTTGAAAAAAAGTTCAAATATATCCATAAAGCACTAACAAAAGAGTTAGCGTAACGATAGAGGTGCGATTTTACCAAAAAAAGTTATTTTGATTTATGAAAAAAATATTATTTGAGAGGACAAGTTTAACTACATCCAAAATAGAATTAGTATCTTTCCCTAATTATGGATGGCAGGTACTCTTAGAAATCCCAAAAAAAAAAAAAAACAATTTTTAATAATTTAAGTATTGATTATATTAATTGCGAATATATGTAAATTTATGGAAATTAATATGTAACCTTCTTTTCAGATAACCCTATTTGATATAGAGTCAACTTAACCCTCAACCCAAATACTAAATTTTCGAGGGGAAAAGTGAAAGTTCATGTCACCAAACAAAAATTAGTTAAATGATTTTATAATTATTTAAATAATCTAATATTAATCTAAAGACATTTTCAAATCCACATTTCATACCAACCCAATGCTGAATTGGTTCATTTTGTAATATATAAGATAAGATGACACTTATTCCCCTAAAAATTAAAAAACGAAAACAAAAATGTTTAATATCTAATCAAACTGTACAATTTTTTTTCTGTTTTTTTTTATGTCATTAACTGTACTATTTTTTTTTTTTTTTGTATTTGTAGTTTTCGATAACAAATTAAGGCAAAGTTGAGACGGCAAAACGCGTAGTTTGCTTGCTCACCCAAAACTTTGCCCTCTTCACAATACATATATTTAACAATGACTGTTATTTTCAAAGTTGGAAACAAAGATTTTATATATATGTTGCTTCTTTGTTTGTTAATATGAGATTTAGTTTACTTAGTCTTATTATTTATTTGTGCGACATTTGCCTCTAGTTAGCAAATTTTGATCATGGAGAATAATATATGAATGTCCCCTTTCGCAGAGTTGAATGGTTGGAGTCGGAGAACGCATACGTTACAGCCCAACATTAATAATAAATGCAATTAAAAGGCATCTTTTTCATTATTCCAACTTTGAGTGCAAAACCTTTTCCTGTTTTTGTCTGTGTCTTGTACATGGCACAAGCTATATATATGTGGATGAATTATATTGTATTTATTTTGAGAGTTAGCTAACATCTCTCAATTAATTAAGCCAATTATGCATACCAAATTGTAAAAAATTCAGCTAGTTTTGAAACATAAATTATAAAGAATAATTAAGCACTACAAATATCGCAAAACGAACCATTTTGTATAAAATATGGGGGGAAAATTAGATTAATTAGTTATCAGCATTAGAGACTATTAGATTTGCGTCGTCTAATTGCATATCCTTTTCGTTTTGTTTGTTAGCTTTTTAAAATCGTTCATCCAATTCTGTAACGTTGTGATGTGCAAGCATGATTTGTATTCAAAAATTATATTGAAGTGGAATGCCGAGAACGTGTTTGTTCGAAGAGAATATATGAAATGAAAGAGAATGATTGGTTAGAGTTTGGATCTTCTAATCTGTATTTCTTAGACAATAAAGTGTATATATTAATTGTTGATAACAAAAATAGTGATATAAATTATAATATACGTATAATCTGCCATGTAATATTTAATTTTCGAATAAACCCCAAATTAGTCTATGATAATATTATCAATGGATAAATTGGTTCTTAATAAAAATAAATTGGTCCCAAAGTCTTTAATAATTATAAAAATTAGACACTTTAATCCCTAGCTCACTTGTAATTAGTAAAAAAAATATGATGTGTAAGTTGAATACTAATTAGGACATCCTAATCCCATCCCATAAGACACCAACACCCAAACAAGGAAAAAAAATTACCACTTTACTATTGAGCTCTCTATCTTCTCTCTAATACTACGACTAAAATGGTGATGAATTATTGCAATTTAAGAAAAGATCGAGTTTACGTGGGGTTTTAGTTTTTACTATTGATAGCCAATGATGAATTATCACAATTGGTAAAGGGATGAGGTTTAGTGCTATGTCGTATTATCAGGGATTGATGTGTTGAGGTTTCTTTGTTCTTTTCTTCTTTTTTTATGTTTGGAAAAATTTAAAGCGGTGCCACATGGAATAGGTATAGATAGGGTTAGAATGTCCTAATTAGTGTGTAACCTACATATTATACTATTTACTAGTTGAAAGCGAGTTAGGGATTAAAGTATTTAATTTTTGTAATTGTCAAGGATCTTTAGACTAATTTATTTTTATTAAAGACCAATATGTTCATTGAGGGTATTATCAACGACTAATTTGATAGTTTACTCTTAGTTATCTAAAATTTTTCACATTAAAATTTTTTTAATTGTTCATATGTTTTTGCTAGCAATTAAAAGTTATGTTATTTATTTTTTAAGTTATATCTCATATTTTAGAAGAGTCAAATTTAGTGATTATTTAAAAAAAAAAAGGAGTTAAGCCAATAAGCCGTAATTCAAGTGCATGGCACCTCCCTCAATGCATGTGACAAGAGATTTGTTGGCTTTAAATCAGGACTTATAATCTTACACCCCAAATAAGAATTAGATATAATGGTAAATAAATTACACTTCCAGAAAGAGTACATAGATTCAAATGTTAAAAAAGATAATTATTAAAATAGCCTCTTAATCATAATATCTGAAATTTATTTTTTTATAATTAGAGAGCAATACAAAGCATCCCCGAAAATCAACACAAAGACACATGAAACACTTGAGAAACAGGTCAAACAACCCGATAAACAACATCACAGAAAACTTGGACGACACACACCTAAAACAAAAAAAAAAGAAACTTACAAAAAAATGGTCCGAAAAACATCCACACCTTGATTTCAGAGCACCTAATAACATTAACAGTAATTTATTCAAACAACACCAAATTGGACAATCTTTCTGACCACCGCCATCAAAATGCCCCATAACGACACCACCTCATCCACACATCTTATTCCTAAGGATCATCATCTCGACAATCTACGAAACTCGATGCAAGGTAAAAAATACCTCAAATACTTCTTAAAAAAAAAAAAAACTCTGTAACCTCTCACCAAAAGAAATCTATAACCTAAAACTTAATTTCCTATTAATAGTGCATTTAATCAGTATTTAATTATGGGTAATTGCGTGAATATTTCAGTCATTTTTAAGAGCCTTGAGAGGCCAGAGTGCAATAGGAGTAATTAGTGGATGAATATGATACGACCGAAATTTTTTTTTAAGGTAATTATCGTTGACTATTTCGTATATTATATTGCTACCTTCTTGGATGCTTAGAAACGTTCATGAGTTAACTAGTAATTTTTAATGAATATCACCTCAATATGAAAATTACATTTTTGTATTATCTCAGACTTTCCATAAAATTGTAGCATTTCAGAAAGAAAAGGTTTGGAATTCAGGATCACTAAAGATTGCTCCCTCTTAAATAAATAATCATTGTCATTTTCATAATGACGTGACTTGTTAAATGAAACGGAATATCATACATAATCAACGCAACGTGGATTAATAAAAGACTTGGCGTGCTTGCTCTTTTTTTTATTTTTTTATTTTTGGGATGGGGGGGGGTTGCTTTTTTCAAATAATAACATATTATTAATATGGGCGTGAAGAAGAAAACTAATTTATTTAGTTGTATACATGTGAAAAATATGGCAGCCATAAAACTTGAACGAATTTATTGTTAAGATATTTTTTTTTGTCTGAAATATATTGTTTGTGTAGAAAAAAAAATCATTTTAGCTCATTTTTGCTTTTAACTGACCGTTTTGTCTTAACATTGGGTCTTAAACATTCTGAACTAGCCAAAAAAAGGGACTTACACTACAGTTGTTCGTTTGATCATACTGACAAATCGAGGATTTGGCTCTCTAACAAAAAATATAAGCTAGAGAAAAATCTACTCTAGTCAATGTTAATTTATTTTTTCATTCATGAAAAATAACATAGATTTGGTCTTTTAAAATACTTGATATTAATTTAATTTATTAATAATAAAAGTGATATTAATTTTTTTTCAATTATAAACAAATAACTTTCCTTTAATTTTTTAAATTAGAAGCTCCAAGTATATATGATATTCATTACCGGCCGGTTTGCAGAAGGACAATATTCTAATAAGAAACGAAATTATTTTAACATTTTTATTTTATAAAAAATTCATATACATATGTATCTTTTAAGAATTAAGATGCTTTTATTGCAAAACATTATAGAAAGGAAAATTAAAGACTAATAACATACAGTCACAAAAAAAAGATATTCATAACCATTAACTTTTTAGTTTCGTATCTTCTTCAACTTTTCTTTCTTTGCATCTCCAAAACTCTTTCTCTGATGCACACTTTCTGTTTTTAAAATAATTGACGTAATTAACTTTTTCTAAAATTCGTGGAGTTGATTGAATTATACTCAAATAGAAAAGGGTTCAAGCCTTATTATCAAAGTGACCAAAATTTCGACCAAACCGACCAAGCCGGACCGTTCCAGGTTCTACAGCTGCCATGGAAACCTCAAGCAGAAGCACATTATACATAAATTTTATAAAGTCTCGTATAAAGTATTTTTTTGATTTAAATGATTCCATATTTATTTCTTTTAAACAATAATTCAGATTCAAGTTTTGCTCTTTTGTGTGTGTATATATATTATACGAGTTTTATTCTTATAACGGTTGATCCGATTTAAATCAATTTAAGATTTTATATATTTAAAGCGGTTTATTTTGGGTTGATTTTGATAGTGTCACGAAAGACACAAATTTCATGGGATAAGGAGTTTCAACAAAATAGTTTTTGTTTGATTGTTAATGTGAATTGCAGAAGATTGGGGAATGCTAGAATGCTTTTGAGCGAGTGCTAGGAAAGGGGCGACTGCGCCTAGGTGCAACATGATGTACGGGTGAGATTTACTGATATATTGATACATTAATTATCTAGTAATTCTTCAATTTTAATCAAAATTTAAAATTATAGTTAAATATATTTTAAAAATAATTAAAATTTATCTGCATAATTTTAGAATATCTCCAAAAAAATTTAGTTTATTTTAGAATTATATAGATAAAATTTTGTTTAATTTCAAAATCATGTAGAAAAAATTTAAAATTACTACAATGCACCATATATATTTTAAAAGTAATTAAAATTTATCTATATAATATTAAAATATCCCTCAAATTTTTGTTTAATTTTAGGATCGTACGTACAAATAAAATTTTATCTAATTTAGGCAATTACTATAATATAGTATAGGTGATTGATATATCAATATATCATCAAATCCCATCAATTAGATTTTCAAGTTACACAATGCATCTTACAAGTAGATTTCACCTACGACAGTTCCATACTTTTAAGGTGAAAATAAAGGTTAACAAGCTTGCAGGTAAATGTGTGAATGAACCTATTCTCATGGAGAGCCTTTCTGTATTTGTTTTTGTTGTGTAATTTGTTTCATTTTTACCGTACTCTGTCATGCTCCTCTCTACTAAAAGAGTTTTGAGCCTCTCACATTTTATCTATATAAAAAATGGAAATTTATATGAAATTAATAAAAGAAAATAAAGTATGTGTATAAATATTGTCATTCTATAATGTAGCATGCTGAAAATTGCATGACCTAAATGCCAGAATGGGTTCTGCAGCGCCTAGCTATGATTCTCGTGTCCTTTTCACAGTAAAGTGCAGCCATGAGTGAAAGACAAAAGCACGTTTCAGGCACTCAATGCACAGTAGGCATGTGCACAATATAATAATATTAAAACATCAAATCTAACACATTCCGAGTCCCAACTGAAAATTACGTGACAGAGCAGCATGTGCATGCATATTCGTAATCCAAGGAAGTTTTATTTTTACGGAAAAAAGAAACTAAAAAAAAATTCCTTATCAGAGTGATGCTACGTAAAATTTATTCATATACTTAACGTACAAAATATATATAGTTTATTAATTGTTCGGAAGTGGGTTACCTGACAAGTTTCCGAACTACAGATGGGATCTCAAGCTGCTTGAAAGGGGTGTTTTCACGTTGGTGATAGGTGTACCTGCAAGGACTCCAACGCTCAAGTCAGTGAATGCAGGAATATGTGAGAGGTAGGTCAAAAAGATACCTGTAGTTCAAAATTGGACCCATTTTTATACTGGTGTATAGTTGAGAAGAAAGGGGGATTCGATCCCGCCTTTTTAGGAGATAACTTTGGACGTCCGTTATCTTGGGGATATTGGATGAGTACGAGTTTTCCGGCCGCATGAGGGAAAGTCATTCCGTGAAGCTAGGGCGCAAAGGGCTTGGCCCAAGTTTGGGCCCCAGCTCGAATAAACGATTAGGGTCAATCTCGGATTATAGATCCGTTATCTGTTTGGGCCTAGCCATTGGGTCGAGTTTGGCTCTTGCGTTATAGTCCGGAACAGTGCCCCCAACTCGGTGTCCAATGTGGATTCTTCGGATGCCGAGTTCTTCGTGAACCTCCGAGTTAGCATACTGCTTTCCGACCTCGGGTTGCCGTTTAGGTGATTTGACGTTTGCCCGTGGCGATGTCCTGAGTCTTCGCGAACTGGTGACGTCCTTTTATCTCATAAGTCGCGCCTGATAACCCCGAGCAGACCCGTGCTGTTTTGGTGCCTCGTTCAGAGCGCCTCATTATTTGAACTAGGGCGTTCTTTCCATTTCTGCCCCCACTCCTTTTACGCGAAAAGACGGGTCGCACCCTTGGCGACGTTTGGGATGTGTGGCAAAGGGCGTTTCCGTTCCTATAAAAGGGGCGTCGTGTCTTCGCAACCCATTTCTGTTGTCATACCCCAGAGAGACTCGCCTTGAGGAGGAGACGAAGGAGCATTTTGAAGAGGAGACGAAGGAGCAGAGCAGAGATTCAGTTGCTCGCGCCACCATTGCCCTGCTAATTGATAGGTATGCCTTGCCCCTTTTGCTTACTGCTTCTGTTACTTGGCTTCGTGGGATAGTGTGTCAGTGGGGGGTTTGGCTTCCACTGATATCTTCTGATTCATACTTTTGGGGAGGTTTTTAGTGCCCATTTTGCTTCAGTTTTTGTTTCCGCCGCCTATCGACGGCTTTTCGCAGAGGGAAACCACCGTAGAACGCTTGTCCTTTTAGTTTCCATTTGGTCTTTAGGGGTCTCCGACTTAGGATTTTTCCGAATTCGTGACGTAGTGGTGGTTTCCTGTGTAAGTTGTCTGGGATCGCGAAAAAATGGCCAAAAAGAAGGCTTTGACCTTTCCTTCTGAGATCAACTTTATCTACCGGTGGGTCGACCCCGAGGTTCTGGGGAGTCCATCGGTCGTAACCCCGGAATTCCTGACTCATTTCAGATAGGAGAATCTCATCTCGCCAGAGGGCGAGTACAAGGAGGAGTACTATTTGGAGGCTTCGAGTCCAAGTGAGAGGGTGAGCGACTTTAACCTTGAAGGGGGGCCTCAGTGGATGTGGTTTTATGATGTACTCATCTCCAAGCTCGGAGTTCGGATCCCCTTTACCCACTTTCAAATGCAGATCCTACACCAAACTGAGGCTGCTCCGTCCCAACTACATCCGAATAGTTGGGCGATGATCCGGGGTTTCGAGATCATTTGCGAGTATCTCGGATTGACGCCATCTCCGGACGCCTTCTTTTTCCTGTTCACTCTGACCCGACCTATCGAAGGAGGATTAACCTCGGGATGGCTATCCTTCCGAGCTCATGCCAATCGGAAGATATTCCTTTTGTACGAGGAATCCTTCCATAACTTTAAGCCTATTTTTTTCAATGTCTTCGGGTGTCCGAACTCGATCCCCTTTTGGGAGACCTTGGAGGGGGAGTTTCGATTTAACGTCTTCTGGTGTAAGCATTTTAGCGCTCCCCGGATAGAGGAGAATTCTCTTAAACCCGAGGAAAGAGCCATTGTCGGCTTCCTTTTCGAATGCTTTAGGAAGAATCATCTAAACTTGAAGAACATAGTCGGCGTAGATCCTGGGGAGACCAGGCGGTATTTAGGTTGTTATTTCTCTATTATTGCGTTGTTATCATATGCCCCCTTTATCGGGTACTTACCGTTGATGTTTCTTTTGCAGACGAGATGGCTCCAAAGTCCGCCCTTGCCGAGTTTCGCCGAAGGATATTGAAGAGGTCACACGAGGGGGATGGGAGTAATAGTCCAAGGTCGGTGGGATCCGGAGAACCGGTGTTCGCCTTTGTTCCTGATAAGGCGGCTCCTGAGGCCCAACCTTCCAAGAAACCGAAGTCGAAGAAAGCGGCCAAGGGGAAGTCTGTGGCTGCCGACCCCGAGGCCCCTCCTTCGCCGAAGGATAGGTCCGACGTCCATGTGATGGACAAGGATTTTCCTTATTCCAACTTCATGGATAAGGAGCTGATGGTTCCCTCCCTTCTCGAGCGCTTGCAGGGTGATGATGAGAACTTGGCAGCGAAATTCCAATGGGCGGGGCGCGCTATGCTGAAGTCGGCGGCTTTACTCAGATACTCCGAACCAGTCATAACCTCAGGCATTAGAGCTATAGAGGAGGTAAAAACCTTGAAGTCCCAGCTCTCCGCTCTTCAGGCTGAGAAGTCAGCTTTGGAGAAGTCCAAGGAAGAAGAGATCACCAGGTTAAAAGGGGTGCTTGAGACGAGGGACCAAGAGTTGGAGGATTCCCGTTCCCGGGTACTGGAGCTTCAGAAGGAGTGTGCCGACTTATCGAAGGCTGCCGCGAGGGCTGAGGACGAGGTGGTTCGGGTAGAGCAGCTGTGGGCTAGGTCGGCCGGAGAGATTAAGTTGTCCCTCCTGGAGCAGTACCAGGTTATTTGTCCTGACGCTGATTTCAGCGAGGTCGGCCTAGACAAAATTGTGGTTGATGGTTGTATCGTGGTCCCTCTTGAAGAGGACGACGGCGCCAATGACCCTAAAACTGATCCGAAGGACTAAACTTCCGTCCTCAGATGTTTTTGTATTTGTATTGCCCTGTTAGGTTTAGGGGCTCCTTTCGAATATTTGTCCGATGTTTGGAACCTTAAATGAAATTTATTGCGATGTTATTTGTTTGTTGCCCTCATTGTAAATTTACGCGCCGGTTATTCGCCCAAGTTATACCTTGAAGGGAATTTTGGCGGCAGTTTTATTGTTTTACCGAACTGAAATTTTCCGAGTTGGATTTAGCTAGAACTTAAGGTTGTGCTGAAGTTAGCACGATGTAAACTGACCCGAGATTTGGTACCGGACTTTAATCGTATTCGAGATTGTGTCTGAGTTATTGTACCAGGGTTCTTTTTTCTCGACTAGGGGGTGATCAATCCCTCAGGAGAATTAAGGCGGGTTGATCGTCAACCGTGGTATGCAATAAAGATAATGGAAGTAATGAAAACCAAAGAAAGAGCCGATAACATAAAAATGATAAAAGTAATATTAGGTCAAACAAAATAAAAGTAATATGTAAAAGCGAATACAAATACCGAGAGGGATTTTCTAGCTACTACTCGGCCCACAGAGTCCCGCCTCATTAAAACCTCCTCGGGAAAACCCAGTGGGACAAAACCCGAGGTAGCGAAAAGAGTACGACAATCTCACGTGGTATATACATCAAATAAAAAATTTCCGGAGGTTGGAGGAGTTCCACGACCTCGGAATCTCTGTGCCCGATAATGTGGAGAGTTTGTATGCCCCTTTCCCCAGGACGTCGATAACTTTGTATGGGCCTTCCCAGTTTGCAGCTAGTTTCCCAGGGCCCACGGGAGGTTTTCCGATGTCAGTTCGTCGGAGAACCAATTCTCCTCTGTCGAAAGCTCGAGATACTACTCTAGCGTTATACCTTTGGGAGATTCGATGCTTTAGCGCCTTCTCCCTTAGGTGAGCCATTTCCCTTGCTTCGCTTGACAGATCGGACTCCTCCCGGAGTGCTTGGTGGCCTGTGGGTCGGAACGCGATGCGCGGGTTTATCTCCTCGACTTCTATTGGTATCATTGTGTCCGTCCCGTAAGTCAGCTTGAAAGGAGTTTCCCCCGTCGTTGAGGCGGGGTCGTTCTGTAGGACCATAGAACGCTCCAAAGTTCGTCGGCCCATGCCCTCTTTGCCTCATCGAGTCTCTTCTTCAGTCCTCGGAGGATGACTTTATTGGCAGCTTCAGCTTGGCCGTTTGCTTGTGGGTGCTCGACTGAGGTAAAGTGGTGCTTGACCTTGTGGCTGGCGAGAAATCCTCGGAACTTCTGGTCTATAAACTGGGTTCCATTGTCTGTGACGACCTAGTTAGGTAGTCCGAAGCGAGTGAAGATATTCCTCCATACGAACTTCCGAGCTTGGGCGGCGGTGATGGTGGAAAGCGGTTCCGCTTCTATCCACTTTGTAAAGTAATCTGTGGCTACAATTAGGTATTTTACTTGTCCCGAGGTGAGTGGGAAGGGACCTAGGAGGTTGAGTCCCCACTTGCTGAAGGGCCAGGGGGACATGATTGTCGTGAGTTCATCGGAAGGGGCGAGGTGGAAAGTGGCGTATTTTTGGCAGCTGGAGCACTTTCGTGCATACTCTATTGAATCCTTCATCATCGACGGCCAATAAAATCCAGCTCGTAAAATTTTTAATGCGAGCGATTTTCCCCTAAGGTGATGGCCGCAAGATCCTTCGTGGACTTCCTCAATAATAGGGGGAACCCGATCCGGCCCGACGCACTTCAGCAGCGGCTGGGACAACCCCCTTCTGAATCGTTGATCATTGATGAAAGTGTAATATGAGGCTTCTCTGGCTAGCCTCTTGGCGTCGACGGGATTTTCCGGTCTGGTTCCATTCCTCAAGTACTGAATAATCGAAGTCATCCAGTTCGGAACCCCTTCAACGGACAATGTCGAGAGGGTATCTGATATGGAGGGAAGCTTCAAGGTTTCTTGTATCAAACTTTGATTGTTCCCTCCGGGTTTAGTGCTGGCCAGCTTGGAGAGGATGTCGGCTCTGACATTCTTTTCCCTTAGAACGTGTCGGAACTTTATCTGCGGGAATTTTTTCATGAGGTCTTTTACTTTCGTTAGGTACTTCTGCAAAAGAGCATCTTTGGCTTGATAAGCCCCGGTGACTTGGGAGGTCACGACTTGGGAGTCACTGCACACCTGAAGTCGGGTTGCACCGACGTCGCTGGCTAGCTTGAGGCCTGTGATGAGGGCTTCATACTCGGCCTGGTTGTTGGAAACCGAGAAGTCGAATTTGATGGAGAGGTCGAGAACTATTTCCCCTTCTTTTTCGAGAATGGCCCCAGCTCCGCTCCCCTTCGGCCGAGGCTGGCCCACGGCAAGGTCCAACAGATTCTGATGTATCCGCCTCATCCACCATTTCAACTATGAAGTCTACCAGTGCTTCAGATTTAATGGCTGCCCTCGGTTCATATTGGATGTCGAACTTCGAAAGCTCCACAAACCATGATACCATCCTTCCTGCCAAATCTGATTTTTGAAGGATTTGCCGGATCGGCTGGTCAGTTCGGACAATGATGGTGTGGGCTTGGAAATTCTGGCGAAGCCTTCGTGCTGCGATGACTAGGGCTAAGGCGACCTTTTCAATCTTCCGATATATGTTCTCTAGTCCCTGAAGTACTTTGCTAATAAAGTATATCAGGTGCTGTTGTCGGGAATCCTACCGGACCAGCGCCCCGGCGACGGCAGTGTTACTGACAAATAGATACAGGAACAGTGGTTTCCGGCTTCAGGCTTACTCAGTATTGGCGAGCGGGATAGATAGTCCTTGAAGTGGGCGAAGGCGGCTTCACACTCCGGTGTCCACTCGAAAGTATTACCCTTTTTTAGGAGGGAGAAGAAGGGAATAGTTTTCCTGGCCGATGCAGCCATGAATCTTGAAAGAGAAGCGATTCTTCCCGTGAGGCATTGCACTTCCTTTATTGTAGTTGGACTTTTCATTTCGAGTATTGCTTGGCATTTGTCGGGGTTTATCTTGATACCTCGATGTGTGAGCATGAATCCCAGGAACTTGCCGGCTTCTACTACAAAAGCGCACTTGTGCGGGTTGAGTCTCATGTTATGTTGTCGGACTCGATCAAATACGACTTTCAAGTCGGGTAAGAGATTTCCTTCCTGGCGGGACTTGACCAGCATGTCGTCGATGTATACTTCCATCATCTCCTCGATCAATTCCGCAAACACCTTATTCATGAGCCTTTGGTATGTTGCTCCCGCGTTCTTCAATCCGAAAGGCATGACCTTGTAGCAATAATTGGCTGTTGGGGTTATGAATGCCATTTTCTCTTCGTCGAGCTTGAACATCGGAATTTGGTTATATCCCGAGTAAGCGTCCATGAAGATGAGCAGTTTGAACCTGGAAGCAGCGTCCACTAATCCGTCAATACTCGGCAAGGGATATGGGTCCTTTGGGCAGGCTTTGTTCAAGTCGGTGTAGTCAACGCACATTCGCCATTTCTCATTGGACTTTTTTACCATCACGACGTTAGACAACCATACCGGATACTCAATTTCGCGTATGGAGCCGGCTTCGAGGAGGCTCTGGACTTGCTCTTGGACGGCTAGGGCTCTATCCGGGCTCATTCTTCTCCTCTTCTGGGTAATCGATTTTGAGCCGGGGAAGACGGAGAGTCGATGGGAGACGAATTCCGGATCGATTCCCGGCATGTCGGTGGCGGACCAAGCGAATAGGTTTTGTTTCAGCGATGGCGGAAGGTTCTTGTTGATCAGCATTAATTTCTAGTTTTCCTTCCCGATTTGGATCTCTTCTAATTCGCCATCCGGTTCGGGTCTTTCTCCTTCAACTTTTCTCGCGTCCAAGTCTATTATCATTACATTTGAGGAATTAGGGGGTCTTGCGTCGGCCTGGGGCACCACTTTTCGTCTCTTCTGTATTTCTAGGCTGGCGTTATAGTATCGCCGAGCCGAGGCCTGGTTAGCTTTCACAGTGGCAATTTCCCCTTGGTCGGTGAGGAACTTCATAGTCAGGGAAGCCGTCAAGATAATAGCACTTATCTTATTCAACGTCGGTCTTCCAAGTATGGCGTTGTAGGCGGAGGGGCAGTCGACAACAAGGAAGTTGACTTTGATGGTCCGAGTTTTAGGTCGAGATCCCAAGGTTAGGTGAAGGGTGACGTAATCCTGGAGGAGGACTTTTTCTCCGGAAAACCCGATCAATTCTTCCACATGCGTTTGGAGGTCGGCGTTGCACAATCCGAGCTTGTCAAACGCATCTCGGAATAGAATATCGGCCGAACTTCCTTGATCTATGAATACCCTTTTGACCTCGGCATTGACCATAACTGCGGATATTACCATTGGGTCGTCGTGTCCCGATATCACGCCTTCGAAATCGGAACTCGAGAATACGATGTCTGGTATTGGGCGAGACGTCGGCGCTGGCTTTTTTATCTTCCCAGAAGAAACGTTAAGAACCTCTTGCAAATGCTTCTTCCGGGCTGACTTCGTCGTTCCGCCACTTGCAAAGCCGCCAGCGATGATGTTGATAGTCCTTGTGATCTGTTCCCCGTCATTGCCTTGACTTGCTTCCGGCTCCGAGGTTCTCCGGCTCCTCGGGTTCCTTCTCTCTTCGTCCCCATGGTCGAGAGCTCGTCTTCTTCGTGGACTCCTTTGGGAAGCCACGTACTTCGCCAATTTTCCTTTTCTTATCAACTGTTCCACCGTATCTTGGAGGTCGTAGCAGTCTTCAGTTTTGTGTCCAAAACTGTTGTGATACTCGCAGAACAAGGACTTGTTAGTGTTAGCTCTCATCTTGAGGACCTTTGGCTTGAGGAACCTCTCGACTTGGCCGATCTCTCGGAACAGCTCGGATAGGGATACGTTGAGGGGGGTGTAGTCATTAAACTTACCGGCCCTGGAACGTACGTCCTTCCTCTGGTGTTCATCTTGGCCGCCGAATTTCCTATCAAATTAGTTCCTCGCGGGGTTGGCTGTGGCCCTCTCGATTTCTTCGAGAAAGATGTATTTCTCGGCCCTCGATTGTATTTCTTCCGGGGATTCTGGGGGTTTTTTGGACAGCGAAGTTTTGAACGGTCCCGGCCGTAATCCGTTTAGTAACGTCAGAATGGCCGCCTGAGTCTGCACTTCGCTAACAAGCAGAGATTCGGCGTTGTATCGCTCGAGAAAGTCTCAGAGCGATTCATTTTGCCTCTGGTGAATTCCGAGGAGGCTGGAGACTGGCTTGGGCTTGAACTTCTTAGTGGTGAAGTAGGCCAAGAAAGCTGAAGCAAGGTCGGAAAATCGATTAATCGACCTAGGAGGGAGTGAGTTGAACCACTTCAACGCAACTTTCTTCAGAGTTATTGGGAAGGCTCGGCATTTGACGGGATCTGAGACCCCGGCTAGTGCCATTCTGAATTTGAAGGTATCCATATGTTCCTGGGGGTCAGTGCTCCCATCGTATGGTTCCATGTCAGATGGGGGCTTGAACCCCTTGGGAGGCTGCGTTCTCATTATAAAGTCGGAGAATGGTGTGTCGTCATTGTCTTCGGGGTCCTCGTATCGCTCGGAACCACGTCTGACTCGTTCGTCGTTGTACCGAGGTATAGGTCGGATGTCTGAGTGTTCGTCGGGGCGGCGTGTGCTTCCCACCCGAGGCTCTTTACGGCCGCGGGAGGCACTCCCACGAGGCGAATCCTCGTGGCGACGACGTTCTGAGCTTCTACTTCGTTCTCTCGGACTCTGGCCTCTATGGTAAGCTGGACTCCTCTCGTGGTGGCGTCTATGGCGTTCACGACGTCGCTTTCGATCGGAGTCCTTCATGTGGTCCAAGTTATCTTCCAGCCTTTGAATGCGGGTGGCCTGCTCCCGCATCAGAGTTAACATTTTAGCGAGCGGGTCGGTGGCGGCCTGAGGGCGAATTTCAACCCTGGAGGTGACCACGTTTCCCGCGGCCCGGACAATGGTGCGGTGGTCACGAAGTTCTGCTCATGTCGGGCGTTCTCCCAAGACGCGGTCGAGTCGGAGGCGGTTCGCCCTTCCATTAGCGGTTGGTTGTGGCTCGCAGGTGGGTGTCCTGCCGTGCGTTCTCTCCTTGGGAGGGACGACATTGTTGCAATTACGACCATGGTATGGTGATAAGCAGCGTGAAACTCCCCACAGACGGCGCCAATGTTCGGAAGTGGGTTACCTGAGAAGTTTCCGAACTACAGATGGAATCTCAAGCTGCTTGAAGGGGATGCTTCCATGGCGGTGATGGGTGTACCTGTAAGGACTCCGATGCTCAAGTCAGTGAGTGCAGGAATATGTGAGAGGTAGGTCAAAAAGATACCTGTAGCTCGAAATTGGACCCATTTTTATACTGGTGTGCAGTTGAGAAGAAAGGGGGATTCGATCTTGCCTTTGTAGGGGATAACTCTGGACGTCCGTTATCTTGGGGATATCGGATGAGTCCGAGTTTTCCGGCCGCATGAGGGAAAGTCGTTCCGTGAAGCTAGGGCGCAAAGGGCTTGGCCCAAGTTTGGGCCCCAGCTCGGATAGACGATTAGGGCCAATCTCAGATTATAGATCTGTTATCTATTTGAGCCTGGCCATTGGGCCGAGTTTGGCTCTTGCGTTATAGTCCGGAACATTAATAAACAAGTTTATAGTACTTAGGAGTAAAGAGATAGCCTAAAAGAAGGAATATTTAGAAAATTAAATTTAAACTATCTATTAGTCCACCAAAAGGTGGATATTATTATTTAATAATTACGCAGTTGTCTTTCTGTGCAATTATTCCAATCTATTAGCATTAGCATTCTTACAGCAAACAGCCAGCTTAATTCTCCTACATTGGTGGAAGGGGTAATACTGATTTAAGAATGAAGATGCTTCACTAACCAATTCCCTAGCCACTAAGCAACGCTTTAGAGGACTTTATATATGTGAACCACGAATTTTGTGCATTCGAGAGTGTTCGATGCACAATTGACATCATAATTAACGAATTCCCTCGCCACTAAACAACGAGTTTACTCCTCCTTCATTGGTGGAAGTGTGAATAAATTGATATGAGTATATAAAAATTGAGAAAGTTTCAGGTGTTCTTGACGGTAAGGAAAAAAGTAGCATTTTGTATTATTCATAGTTTAATATACCAAAAGCAAACAAGCCCTAATTCGATTGTTGATCAAGTAAAAAATCTTATTTGTTATTCAGTTCAAAAGCAAAAGGAGGAAAGAAACATGTCCCATGAGATTTTTATCAACTTAGTTAAAGTTATTTACGTACGTCTTCATACACAATTTTCTTTTTCCCTACATGTGTAAATACTAACATCTTAGTCAACTAGATTTGCTTTGTTTCTTTAATTGATATGTTTTCCACTTTTACACACCACCATGTGTAGGTGCCAAGACATAGTAAAAGGCATTTCACTTAGTATTCTCTTCATCCAGAAAACACGGATTTTGGATTATGAAGTAATTTAAACCATGAAGATTGGATTGGTCAAAAAAACCTCAAAAATATTCATGGAAGAAATACTTGGACGGTTCAAAAGTACTCTATAATTGTATTTTCGAACTAATTATATAAATATATTTTATATAAAATTTACTATTAATAAATAATTTTATATAAAATATATTTAATAATTAATAAAAAATACAACCACATAATATAATATTCCTGAATCATGCAACCATTTTCCCATTCATAGTAACGGGGAGAAAGTTACAAACCCCAAAGTGATAGGACCCAAAACACAAGGTCTATTGGATTCTCTCGTGGCAAGAATATAGCGCACGAGTGGGGTACTTTACGATATAGAAATGTGTTGTGGATTATCGACGTTGGCTGGGTTAAAGGCCCCGTAACCAACAGCAATCTCCTCTTTATGCGAGACTATACAACCTATAACCTATAGCTTGTGCTCTCTATAGGCCTGCATGCACCTTCGTTAGGCTCTAGCAGCTTGGGTGTTTTATGCAATCAACGACGCCGAATTATACTATTAGACTGTATTTGGTATATTATCTTTAAAATTAATATAGATTATTATTTAAAAAAATTATTATATTTTAAATTATTAATAATATTAAATATAATATTTGATATACATAAAAAATTTAAATAATAATTTATATTATATTATTTAATATATTAAAAAAATTATTAGATAATATATATATTAAATTAATATAATAATAATAATAATAACAACATTATTATTATAATATTAATAATTATTAATTAATAAGAATAAAAAAATTTAATTATTAATTATAATTATAATCTTTAATTTTATTAATTATTAATTATAATTATAATCTTTAATTTTATTAATTATTAATATTATGAATATTAATTATTATTTAATAATAATTAATTATTATTAATATAATTAATATTTAATCATAATAATTATAATTATTATTAATAATTAATTAATAATAATAATTACGATAATAATATTTATTTTAATAATAATAAATAATAAAAATAATAATAATTAGAGGATTGTCACGTTGGTGATAATCCACATTATCTTAGAAATTTGGATTGCTAGTAATGTTATCCAACCAAACAAAATAATGTTATGAATCCAGGTAATTTAATCAAATATTATCAGTAATCTAGATAAATTATCTTATACCAAACACTATCTAATGTAAAGAGGAAATGAAAGAAAAAATAAAAAAATATTTTCTTTTTAATAAATTATAAAGTAAAGGTGGAATTGTCATGTGAATGGCTTGCTTCACTTCTCAATAGTTTTCTTTGCAGGTTTGAGAAGAAAAGATTGAGATGGTCCCATGCTAGATTTTTTCTCTCTCTCTTTCTCTTTGTAAACCAAATTGAGAGAAAACACCCTAATTTTCCCATTTTTTTTTCCATCCTTTTTCCTTTCTTTTATATTTTGCTGATCCAAACAAGCTGTAAGAGTATGTTTGGTTTAATTTTGGAAAAATTATTTTTAAAAGAATTAAGTTAAAAAAATATTATTTAAAAAATTATTTTTAAAAGAACTATTTGAGTTTAGTTTGAGTATATCAAAAATAAATTTAAGATAATAATTTTTGTTTGAATATAAAAAAATAAAATTATTTTTAATTATTAATATTAGAGTACTAATAAGATTTTTTCTCAAAAATATTTCTCCTAAAATAAAAAATAAATCTAAGAATACTTCTTTTAAAAGTATTTTTAATTGCTTGAAAAATACTTTTAGTGGCATAAAAAAATTGCCAAATGAAGTTACTATGTAATCTCATTTTCATACCAGTAAAAATACTTTTGGGGACCCTACACTAGTAACCAAACGGGCTGTAATTTTTTTTTTATTGAAAAACAATTACAAGTATAAATCAATATACTACGTTTGAATCTTAGTTTAGAGACCTTAAATTGGAGTTTGGGATGTGATAATTGATTTCGTTTTTGGATAGGATGAAAAAATTTAGTTAAGAAGAAGACTTGATTCAATTCAGGATGATAATTAAATTTATTTACAAATAATATTATTAACAAAATCATGATTTAGTTATGCTAATCCTAAATCATAATTTGAATGGAAGTAAAAACAAGTTAATTGTTCTGGTAGACTAAATAATGATTTAGAAAGTATTTAGTTAAAAAAATGCTAGAAAGTATGATGTAGATACTACTCAGTTAATTTTCTGAAATGTTTGTATGCATTATATTTTGTGATGAGTAAATGAGTAAATAGAAATAACCCAAAATGAGGCTAGTGGTTTAGTTTAGCAGACAGAAAGAGAAGGAAGAAAAATTAAAAGAGAAAAGTTCAATGTGCTTTTACTTTTATAAGGAGTTCACGAAATGATAATGATAAAGAGAATATGTTAATATTGTAGAGATAAAAATATTGTGTTAGATAAATGAATATACTAGATAAGATGAAATTGAAAATAACTGCATTAGAGATAAAATTGGAATGACACATAATGAGTTAGATCATTTGACCATAAGACCTATAAAAACTCAACAAGGAAGAATAGATCAGATAGAAAGTAACTTAATAGAGGTAGAAAGAAATCAAAACATTTATAGATAAAACTATTTCAAAAAAAAAAAATCAAAATTTAAATAATTTATCCATAAACATAGCATAAATAATTATTATACACTAAAACACACAAAAGACTTGATCGTTCTTGTTCACAAACCGACAAAATAAAAAATGCTGAATGAAGATGCACGGGAAAGGTCATAAGTGTATGGTGCTTTTTGAACCTTTGTGAATGCATTTAAACACAAGATAAAATCTTAATGAAGTGTGACGAAGATAAATGACTTTGAAAACACGAGATAAATCTTAAAAAATAAAAATAAATAAATAATACACTTTGAAAGAAGCCAATTCGGTTCGTTAGATGCTACTACCATATTTATCGTATTATCTTAACCCAATTCGAAGCGATAATGAATGATGAAGATCATCATAAAATTGCGCCAAAAAAATGCTAACAACTTCATAACATTGCCGGGTTGCCGCTCCATCCTTGGTTGGACTGTCCATGAAGCCAGCGGGAACATTATAATTGCTTAAAACGTCCAAACAAAGGTTACGTTACAAGCAGCTTTCGAACATCATAACTATTCATGATTGTGCGAATCATCCAAAATGGATTTCTTAACCAATCGCGCAGGAAGTTAGAGAAACTTTACATTACTAAGAACTTTCGATAGGTAAATTCATACCTGTCGGTTGGTTAGACGAAATTATCCAAAAACGATTGCTCAACAATATCTGTATCTCAGCAGCTAGATGCAACGTCTAGTAAAGTAATGATACGAGAATGGATTTTCTAACGTAAAAATTTTACATGGTCGTATATTTAATTTTAGCATTAATTAAGATGGCGAGATCAAGTATAGAACTTACAAAAGAATTTAATGTAATATAAGAGCATCTATTCCCTTCTAGAAATAGCCAAATTTAGGCCTTTGTTTCAGACAAAAGAACTTGTTTCATAGCTTGATTTTACAAAGGGAACACAATGCATCCCTATCCTTTCCTGCTTGGAACCACACCCCTAGGTCCCACCCAAGCTTCAAGAAACACCCCCCCTCCCCTAAACAACCCCCAAACAAAAATAATAATAAAAAGGGAGAACTCAATCCAGGCAAGGGCTGAAATCTTTTCATCACAAGAAAGTCCCAAGGCTCTATGTATGAATGGGCACAGCTATGGGAGAACAACGAGGTTCATTAACAAAACAATTTACTTAATACATATCACCGTAATAAAAAAATTTACATCAAACTATACGTTACTACATCATCTAATAAATTTAGCATTTCATGCAAAATCTACATTTAGGATATATTTAATTAGCAGGTAAAAATGAAAAAAAGAATTTCCATAAATCAACTCCATGTATAAGATTACATATGTACACATCAATTAAACTCTATTTACTTACCCCGGCATTATTCGAAAGAAAATTTTATGTAAAAACTACTCCCAGGCTCGTCAGGAAAATCCATATCACATCATATCACACATTAAGCGCTTTCCTTGAACAAGATGATAGTTAAGATCCACTTCATAAGTTATAATAATAACTAGTGCTGTGAGACTTGCATAAATTTAATGATAAATAAGTACTATATTTCAAGGAAAAGAAAAAATGTTTACAATGATAAACTACTTCATACTTCCTCAATTGACAAAACATGATAACAGACTACTCTAAGTCCTCCCTTATGGTGTTAGATGACCTACGAGGACAATGACCCCTCAATACAACAAAACTGCAGGTGCCGGAGTGTGTTCATTAGCGCCACCAACAGCAATTGCTATGCAGAGCTTAGAAACCAAAGAAGCCAAGCTCACTGGCCCTCTCCTTCTCGAATGTCTCGAAGTACTGATAGATAATTGTTACTGCAAGCAATATTCCTGTCCCTGAACCAATTGCTCCCATGAAATCTGCCAACACTGTCAGGGCACCAATACACATGCCTCCAAATGCTGCAGCAGTGGGAATGTATCGGTTCAGCTCTTTCTGCAGATTTGACTCACGGTGCCCAGGCATTACCATTTGTTGTTCCTGCAAATTCATAAACATGTTATAACAGCTGAAATACAAAGACCCAGCATAATAGATATAGATCGTTCATATGAATTTTAACATGAAGATGAACTTCCATATAAACTCAGTTTCAGAGCCACAATTTTTGCTTTTCAAGCCAAATAAAGTTGCCCAAACCATTAAACCCAACCTTGAACCAGTATTGTAGAAGCAGACCCAAAGAAGACATTCACAAACTAAGGACAAACAGACACATTGATCTCTCAGTTATCTCTAGTGTGCCTGTTCTATACTAATCATCAAGTCATTGGCTTCCCTGTTTTGCAGTAGACCTGACCAAAGCATATCATAACCATATCAACTGTACCACTTATCCCAAGATTTGTGATTATGAACAGCTAAAAGTTCAATGACAAGGTGCCAAAAGTCATGCACCTCTAGCCATTGACCCCTGAAGTATAATAACATTTAAGGTCAATTACCAATCTAAATGGTTTGAGAGTTACAAAAAGCAACAATAGCAGAGTAGGGTTAAAGCTTGAAATAACAAATAGCTGTTTAGACATGGCATTGCTTGCTTCTAATTATAGCCAAAACCCAAACGCAGCTAATATTTTGCTTCATGTAAGAACTATATCATGTCAATTGGGAGACTAGTTCCAATGGCTCCTAACATTATAAATCACACAGCTTATCAAGCATGTTAACTTTAATTGCAAAGATATATCTCCAGAAAAATAACCTCTATATATTGCTAGGGTAGTTATAGGGAGGGGCAGGGGAAAATATATGAAGGCGTATCTGCAATAGGAATCTTAGTCAATACCTTCAGCTGCTTGGCAACATCTTTAGCAGATGAACCAGAGACTTCAATCCAAGTTTTAGAGAACAGGGCACAAGCTGACAGCATAAAAACAAGATAGAACAAAGCATGGAAAGGATTGGCTGCCATATCAGCTAAACTGCAAAATGTACAGAGCAAGTTTACAAATTAAGAATTATCAAATGAGAAAGAACACTTTGTGTATATATGGAACTTGGATAATCAACTGTGTGATTGGAAGAACTTTTCTTACCTGGATGGTGCAGTGATGTAGTATGCGATACCTCCAACAGGAATAGACTGACCACCTCCATATTCAGATTCCTTCCATTTTCCCAACAGATTTACAAAGAAGTTTCCACTGTACTTTCGGTGAAGCAGCTGAACAATTCCAGTAACATTAGATCGTTAGAACAGTAAATGCAAAAATGTGAAGTCCAGGTAGCAATTTGTCAACATAAACCTATTATTACCTGGGAGATGAAGTAGAGATTGGAAACAAGAGCAGATTGAAGAATAATGGGCATGTTGGAGGTATAAAACAGTTTGATTGGGTACGAACCCTGCTGTCCACGGGCATTCTTTGACCTTACAGGCAAGACCACACGGAAACCTTGGAAGTAGATCACAATTAGGAAGATCAAGACAGTAGCAAGCAGATTTGTCACATTGGGAAGATTCTGCCGGTAAAATGCCTCACGAAGAGCGCGGACCTTGTCTGTTCTAGTTATCAACAAGTGGAACAAAGCTATGACAGCACCTTCAAATTCAGCTCCGCGTCCGCTATTAATAGTGGTAGGACTGAATGCCTTCCATATAATGTTTTCACTGCAAAATAACAAGAGAACTCCTTTTTTAAGTTTCTGATAAAAGGTCAAATACCAACTCAATAGTTGCTAGTAGACAGCAGAAATTTCATAGATCAACAATGGCAGAAGAAATATCTCACTAGCAGAGACTATAATCTTACCAGATATTAGTTGCTATGAATAGGGAAATTCCAGACCCCAGACCATATCCTTTTTGAAGAAGCTCATCTAAGCATATCACAATTATACCCGCAAAACAGAGCTGGACGATGATAAGGATGGCATTTCCTACTCCAAGTTGCCCCACACTACCATACATTCCAGAAAGAACATAGGCAACCGCCTCTCCAACAGCTATCAAGATACCAAGTAGCTTCTGAGCTCCATTTCTGGGAAAGAAAAGGAAATTATCTCATATGACAAAATATGCCACCATGGAGCTGTACAAACCTAAATAAGAAATACCAGCAACCATAATACATAACACAGAACATACTAAATTTTATACAACATTAAATGATGGGATGAATGCCAAATTGACAACCACAAATGCAATCAGCTGAAATTATTGACATGAGAAAAGAGAAAATATATGACGTTCAATAGAAGTATACAAGATGTACAAAGAAAGACTTACAAGAGGGCCCGGTCCTCTCGTACATTGTTGTCCACTTCAATGATCTTTGACCCAGCCAGAAGTTGCATCACCAGCCCAGAAGTCACAATGGGGGTGATTCCAAGCTCCATGACAGTTCCCCGGTTGGAGGCAAGGATAACACGCATCCAATAGAATGGATCCGCACCTGTTGTTGAGTGTATTCCATACAGAGGGAGCTGACTACAAACCAGGAAAATGAAAAGAGATATTACAGTATATATGACCTTCTCTCTAAATGGCACTTTCCTGTCAGCAGTCTGAACTTCAGGAAGAAACGAGAGAAATGGTCTAACTAAGTGAAGCACTCTAAACCCACCTCCCATCTTTCAACACGACACCAATTTAACCTGCACCATACATTTAAAATGCATATATAAGACGGTTGCCAGAATCGGGGGAAAATCCAAAAACTAGTACTTTTATAGCACACCCCAGCATCCAAATAACAAATCATCAGGTAAATGATACCAAGACCCAATTAATGTTTATTACGTTACTTCCTTTTTTGTTTTTTGTTTTTTGGTTTTGGGTTTTTTTTTTGTTTTTTGGTTTTGGGTTTTTTTTTTTGTTTTGTATTTTTTTTTTGGTGGGGGGGGGGGGGAGCAGAATCAGCAAGAGCTGCACATTAAGTCCCCTCCTCAACCACATGTTGGTTCCAAGATTAAAAGCCAGCTGAAACTTAAAACACGGGCTTTTGGGATAATCTCAAGTTCGAGCATTCAACCAAGCACAGAAAACAAATGATACTGTCCAAAACAAGCAAAATCGCAAAAAATAAAATTAAAAATTAAAAAAAAAAAGGGAGAAAGCATAGCAAAAAGAATCACCTCCGGTTCCAAAGAAATTTCCTGAACGAAAAGGATTGTCATCTCTTGTCTATACAATACTAGCAATCCATGCATTGGCACCTCAATCAATTATACAACATTTACTGCTCCGTATATACCAACTAAAATTACACCAACAACAACCGATTCCCTTTTTCACTGATTCAACCTTATGCATTGAATAATACAAAGCATGCAATCTAGCAACCCGTTATCTGGGGTTCACAATTTTTTTTCTCTTAAAACTTTTTTAAAAAAAGAGATAAATCAATTGCATAACGATATACAATCATACATAACCAGCGTTCAACATCAGATAATCGAGCTAACACATTAAGCAATACCACGGCATGCAAAATTATAGCTAGATCTGTCTCATTTATTCACAAGCACAAAATTCAAACCCTAATTCACACGTGCAAATAAGAATAAACGGAATCAGGTAAGAAAAAACATAGATCGAGAAGAAAACAAGCAAAACCAGAGCGAAAAAAAGCAAAATTCGGAACAAGCAACGCTAGATCTGGGAATTCGGGAAAGACAAACGAAAGCGAATGATGTAAGAAGGAGAATTTTCTTTTACCGTAGCTGAAAGGCGTAATCGCAGATCTACCTACGATTTGGGGAAGAAAATTTTTAGCGAATGAGAAGAAGAAGGAGCGCTTGCGATGGATGTGTATATAAAGGAGAGGGAGGGCTTCCAAACGTGGTCAAACACTGGTTGGTTTTGCTTAATCTCCTT
The DNA here is from genome assembly GCA_031439595.1 of Pterocarpus santalinus. Lineage (NCBI taxonomy): Eukaryota > Viridiplantae > Streptophyta > Magnoliopsida > Fabales > Fabaceae > Pterocarpus > Pterocarpus santalinus. The sequence continues at coordinate 31,635,475 of CM062528.1, read as the reverse complement.
GAATAAATTTATTTTTAACCTAATCTTTTAATTCAGGGATTAAATTATAGTTTTTTTTTTAGAGTTAATCGAGTTGACTCATTAATCTGTTTTTTTATACTTTTAAATTTGAAAATTTTAAATTTAAATTTAATGTTTGAGTTTTTTTTAAAAAAAGACAGTACATAAAAGGGAGGAAAATATATAATTTGTTTTATTTTAAAATTAAAGAAATTTATAATTTATTATCTAATTTTAGATTAAAAAAATAGTATGTAAATTAAAAATTTGAATTTAAATTTAAGTTGATACATTAAATTTTAAATTTAATTATATAAATTATAATATGAAAAATTAAAAAAAAAGTTTGGTTTAACCTATTTATAATTAAACCGATAAACTGACCCAAAAACTATCCAAACTGATGAAATATCAGCTTGTTAAAATCCGTTATAACTTTGATATACTACATTTAATTTATTTATAAATTAAACGAGTTGAGCTTATCCTAGATTAACCTGTTTGACAACTAAAAGATCCTTCGCGAGGATTATTTTGGCGTTGCATGGTTCATAGTGCTTTACGTGGAAGGACCAATCAGGATTTGACATGTGTTCATGGATGGTGACGTGGAGGGCGAGTCGTCCTTTTTTGACCACTTTCTTTATATGTTTTTTTATTTTTTATTTTATTTTTTTTAACCGAGGTAGAAGTAGGATAAAGCCACGAAGATATCCAAGGATCGGGTAATGGATATTTTTCCTTCTTTTAGTCATGGATCACGAGTTGAATTTCTGTGGCAAAAAACTCATTCAAATTTTAGTTCTGTAGAAATAGGAAATTATAACTTTTTTAAAAAAGGAAGATGCCAATGTATTGTTGACACCCGGCACAGAAACATTTTTGGACCAGTTATAAAACTTGTTCCTTTTATGTTTATCTATATTTGGTGACATTTTTTTCTTCATTCTAAGTTTTTAAAAATTTTTAAAATTATAATTGTCATTCCCTTTATTTACATTCTTTTATTACAATTATGTTGTGACATTTCTTTTGAGTTTTATTTTAAATCTATTTTAATTTTAAATTCATTTCTCTTATTTATATCTTTCTTAATTTTTCATTTATTATAATTATTCAAATTTACTTTTTTTAATTTTTAAAAATAGCAATATAAATGTAGTTACTTTTAATATTAAAATAAGATATGACATTTTTTCCTTGCACTACTATTTTAATGTGCCATTTTTTTCTTAATTTTTAATTTTTAATCATTACTTTCATTTATGCTCGTCCATGATCATGTGATATTTCTCTTATGTTCATTTTAATTTATTTTACTTTTGACTTTTTATTTGTTCTTAACTTTGCATCTTCTATAATTATTCAATTTTTTAATTTTTAAATTTCTAAAAAATAGCAATCAAAAAAATCAAATAGCAAGAAAAAATTGAGCTAGTGGCAACGGTTTGCAACACAATATGGAAACAAAGGAATGACTGTTGACAAGGAAAAGAAATAATGGAAACCCAACACAGTGGTAGAGTAAGCCATTAAAGCATTAACTAGCTACAAGAGAGTAAGACAAATTGACAAAGTAGCCATACCTGGACCTGCAACACACTTTAGATGGCAGCACCCCTAGAGGCCAAGCTTTAAAGTGAATGTTGATGCTGCAGTGTTTGTGGATGATGGTGCCTACAGACTTGGAGTAGTAATCCGTGACTGGAAGGGGTTTTGTAGCAGCCCTGTGCAAGAAGATCTAGGGGAGACAGGATGCCTATTATGCAGAAATTCAAGTTATAAGAGAAGGGGTCCTCTTTGCAAGGGAGTTGGGGCTCACTTCAATAATTTTGGAAGGGGATGCAAGATTAGTAATGGATTATATTGAGAGTAGCAGTTTAGACCTATCTCTAAATGGGGTCTTGATCCATGACATTTGGTTGATAGCTGTAGAGTTTGATAGATTTAGACCTATCTTAGTTGAAGCATGACTTAGTTTGGGAGGAGAATATTAAAGCTTTCACTCAAGTTGCAGCTTTATGAAATAAGAATACTTTTGGTCATATCCAAAAGAAGAAGCAAAGAATTTTGAATAAACTGCATGGCATTCATAGTTCTCTTGTAAAGGGGCCGAATTTACTTTTGGAGGACCTTCAACAGTGCCTTTAGTGGGAGTATGAGGTTGTTTTGTTTGAGGACGAGACTTTATAGGCTCAAAAAGCTAGATGTCGGTGGCTAACTTAAGGGGACAGGAATATGAGGTATTTTCACTGACCCACTCTAGCTAGAAAAAGGCGTAATAAAATTTTGGCTTTGAAAGATGATGAGGGTCAGTGGATTCATGATGAGAGTGTGCTTAAGAACATGAGCCGTGAACTTTTCATGAAGCTTTGTTGGTGAAGATTTTGCTAGTGCTAGTTTCGCATTACATAGTTGTTTCCCTTTATTCCCATAGAGGTATGGGATTGACTTCCAAAGAAATTAGATCAACTCTATTCTCTATGGGGGGATTGAAAGATCTGGGGCCGGATGTATTATATACATTATTCTATTAGAGTCAATCGAAGCACATGGATAGTTTGATTTACAGTCCGGTGTTTGACACTTTTCACCATCATGGGAGCACTAGAAGGATTAACCAAACGTTGATTGCTCTAATTCCTAGAGTCAATCATCCTGAGAGTGTTAAGCAATTTAGGCTCATTAGTCTTTATAGTTGTTTTAAATTGGTTACAAAGATTATTACTAATAGACTCAAACCTATTATGCCTATTGCCATTACCCCCTACGCAATGTGGTTTTATTAGTAATAGGAGTGGCTCTCATAATGTTATTGTGGCTCAAGAGGTGACTCATAAGATGAGGAAAGTAAAGGAAAAAAGGCTTTATGGCCATCAAAATTGATCTCGAGAAGCTTATAATTGTTTGGATTCAAACTTCATTATTGATTCTTTTAGAGACTTGGGTATCGATGAGCACTTTTGGAATAATATTTGGCATTGTCTTTCTTCATTTATTATGGATATTTTATGGAATGGTGAAAGAATAGGTGAGTTTGCTGCTTTTAGACATATTCGTCAAGGAGATCCTCTTTTTTCGTATCTTTTCGTTATCTGCATAGAACATTTGTCTCAATTGATCCAAGCTGTAGTTGATGATGGTATTTGGAAGCTTGTTACTTTGTCTCGTGATGGTACCCCTATTACTCATTTGTGTTTTGCAGATGACTTGTTCATATCTGTTGAGGCCTCTATATGTCGAGGTCATTAAGAACTATCTAAACTTGTTTGGTATGTGTTCGAGGTAGAAGGTTAGTCAGGATAAGACTAGGATTTTTTTCCCTAATAATATTCATTATGCTAGAGTTATGGAAATTACTAATGAGTTTGGTTTTTCTCTTAGTGGGGATCTTGGTAAATACCTCTTCAACACAAACAAGTTTTCCAAGGGATTTTTAAGTTTTGTAACTGACAAGGTGATGAGGAAGCTTTCAGCTTGGAAAGCTAATGATCTTTCTTTAGGTAGTAGGCTCACTTTATATTCATCAGTTATTAATGCCATGCCTAACGATGTGATGCAAACCACTCTCTTGCCTTCATCTATTCATTTTGAGCTAGACAGTCTTAATAGGAGATTTTTGTAGAGGCTATGGACAAAAGGAAGGTTTCTTTGTGCAAAGAGGACCAAGTGTGTCAACTTAAGAGTTTGGGTGGTTTAGGCCTAAGATATGTGAGTTGTTCTAATCTAACATTCGTGGCAAAACTTGGTTAAGGGCTAATTAATAATACTGATGAGTTATGGGTCTATGTGCTAAGGTTACTGAGTATGTGAATGCTTAAGATATGTAGGATTGGAATACCTTGTTTGTTGTTTTGCCGAGGAACATTTGTTAGTTCATTACATCATTACTGTCACCATCATCTCTTGCTGAGTGATATTCCTACTTAGAAAGGTAGCCATGATGAGAATTTCTATCAAGTTGGCTTATGCGCAATTTGTTGAGGATTATTTGCCTCTTCCAAATCATCTCTTTCGACTTATTTGGAAATGGAAGGGAGTTAAGAGAATTCATTTGTTTTTGTGGCAAGTTGCAACTAGCTCTCTAATCACTAATGAATTTTGATGTTCCATAAAATAGTTGAGTTTTTAAGAGTTTTTAAGTTATAAAATCCCTTTATTTTGAGTATTTGATAAACGTACTTGCTTGAATTTCTATAAGTTTTTATATGTTTTCTAGCTTGTTTGAGGATCTGTTGTGGTCTTAGCATGTGTTTTGATTGCATTTATTATGAGTTTGCTATAGTTAATTGGGAAATAATGGTCAAAGTGCTCGTTAAGTGTATGGTGCTCAGGTGCCATAGTCTTAGCACTCGGGCAGTGCAACAAACCAAAGAAGCAGCTTTCGGGCAACTTGGCGCTCGAGGGCCCAAAAGCTAGCACTCAAGCGCTAGTATATCTGAGAAGAATTCTATTTCAGTAGGTTTGGCGCTCAAGCTCCTAAAGGTCGATGCACAAACATAGTGTCTGTTTGCTGTCTTTAATAATAAAATTAAAAGAGGAATAAGCCACTCATTTGAGGGGTTGCTAGGCTAGAAAACAAAGGGAAGAAGTTCTAAAGCTGCTAGAACGACTTGGGAGTAAGAGGAAGAAGAGAGATTAAAGATTCATCTTTCCAATTCTTGAATTCTTCATGAGTTTTTTTTCACTTTTCCTTTCTATGTTCTTCCATAGAATGAGTTGCTAAACTTCATAAGTAGGGGAAGGGATTAGGTCTGAAATGGTTACATTGGGTTTGAATTTTTGATACTTTGATGTTGGATTTCTTAGATTATTGGTTTGTCTTTTGTTTTTTATATGCAAAAATTATGAGTTGTTATTCATGATTTGAACTAGAGTTCTTATATGATTTGAGAAAATTATGTATGAATTAGCTCCAAGGATAAACTACATAAATTTCAAGGTTTGAGAATATATCTTGAATTTTGTGTGATCTGTGGATTACTTTTATGCTTAATCCATATTTATGTTGAAATATAAGTAAAGAATTGTCATATTTTAACATAAGTAGGGGAATTGATTCACCAAGAATTAGGGTCTATTCACTAGAAACTCTGTCATTAATCTAAAATTTCCAACTCAAGTGTTTTAGAAATTTAAATAAAAATTAAGAAAATTTAGACAATTCTATAACCTCTTGTATCTTGAAACCTTAAGATCATTCTTGTTTAAGTTGTTATTTATCTTGTTTTCATTCTTGCTTTATTTTAATTTTGAGTTAAGCACTTTCTTCAATCCAAACAGTTTGATATAATTTGAATAGAAATTTAGTTAGTGAAGTGTGATTTGATAACTTCAATTCTCATGGGATGATACTTTCAATTCTCATAGGATGATACCCACTTACCGTGGTTACTACTTAAACTATTCGGTGCATTTGCCGAAGAGTTATCAAATTCAAATGGTTCAGACATATTGCTTTGGATCCGGGTTACACAAGATGCAATGGTGGTTTGCATGAAACCATTTTACATGCATTGTATGATTGTGATACTATTTACCCTCTCTAGCTTCAGTTTGTTAATCTTGTTTCTTGTCCCCAGTTTTTCACATCTAATACTAGAAATTGGATCTATTTGTATTTACATATGCATGTGGTTCATGATGGTGATTGGCATTGGCCTTCTTTGTTTGGGTGTGCTGTTCATTTTCTTTAGAGAGTACGTAATGAAGAAATTTTTCAACTAGCTACTCCTTCATTTTTGGATATGCTGCAGCAATTCTAGCGTATGTTTCTAAGCCAATAGTAGGTTTTTTCCCTCAATCAGGTAGCGTTCGGTGAGTCTTCAACTCATTTGGAGTTGTTTAGCTAGACATATCCTTTGATGGTTAAATTGAACCCTGATGGTTCTATTGTTGTTAATCTTAAGGCCTCATGTGAAAGTATAGTGCATGGTTTGTTAGGAGAATTTCTTAGTGGTATTGCGGCTAACTTGGGAATCTATCCAATTTCAATTACGAAATTATGGAGAGCGTACTATGCTCTTCTCACAGCTTAGAACAAGGGCTTTCAACAAGTTTTGTTACAAATGGATTCATCTTCTATTATAGCACTTATTCATAAGGAGTCCATTAATCACCACCAATTTGCTTTTGTCATTAACCATGTTCATCATCTTCTTTAGAGGAATTAGGTTGTGAAAATTCAGCATGTTTTTTATGAGGCTAATGTAGCAGCAGACTCTACGGCTTCAAAGGGTTATGATGTTCATTTAGAAGTTTGTTTCTATGAGGTTCCTCCTCCTATTTTAGGTTCTTTTTCGAAGGATGATATCGTGGGATTGCCTTTCCAAGGCTTGTTGTTTAGTTTCTTTTGCTTTGTTTTGAGTGTTTAGCCCCATTCAACCACCAAAAAAGCCCAATTCGTACTTAGCCAATGTAATAGGATAGTAGATGTGTTAGCCTATATTTCTAAGAACCTAGATTCACAAACTTGGGTGGATGAAGCTTCTAGGTGTATTATTGAGTCTTTAGCTTAGGACATTTGTGCTTGAATGAATTTGAATATTCCATTAAAAAAAAACAGCAATCCAAATTAAATCATTTTAAATATTGGAATATGTTAAAATATTTTAATAATATATATAAAATAACATGATAACTTGAAGTCTTACACAATGCTTGATGCTTTTAAAAAAATATCAAAACATAATATATAGTCATCACCTTGAAGAGGAGCTAGAGCTAAAGCAGCACCTTGGTGTTGATGATGTTGTTCGGGAAGGAGCAATAAAGTAACAAATTGTGTTTATAGATTGGAGGATCAATCAACCATTTGCAATTCAAATTGGAGATAATATGGAGAGAATATGCTGACTCAGATGCAAGCTGAAATCTAGGAAGATGTTAGTGATTTATGAAGAAATATTCAGGCTAATATAGTTAAAGAGCAATTACAACGCAATTCGAGTGTATAAGGAGCAAATCATGGGTTCAGTTATACCATAGCAATCCATAATAGGAAGCTTTTGACTTGAATTGTATATACATTGAATGTTTTTTACTATATGAAAGTTGTAACTGAAACTCCCTATCATCTTTTGGTAGGTTGAGTACTCCTTATTTATCCAAAAAAAAACACAAAAGTAAAGAGTAACAAATAGAAAGATTTTTCATAACCTGAAAAACACTCATGCAAAATATTAAAAAATATAATATTTTTTTATTTAATTTATATATAAAAAGTTAAAAAATACAAATAAATATTATTCCAAACAAACAAAGCAATTATAGTCAAATAATTATTAACTTTTAAATATGAGTATTTTTATTATGTTTTAAAATATTAAAATTATATTTACTTTAATTTATTTTGTGATAAATAAAAAATTTAAATAAACATTTTATTAATTTTTTTGGTACATAAATATTTTATTAATTTAGTTTAACCAATTTTACGAAAAGAATATTTTATTTTATTTTTGGTCACAGGCACTCTTCTATTGCTATTGTCCATGCTGGCAACTCTTTGATAACCTCATTCCACGTTTTTATTTCATAAGGGATACTTTCATCCCTTCTAAGTTTATAGTTCTAGAAACATTTATTTTGCTTTTCATGGACACCAATTATTAAAATTTAGTACTAACATTTTTAGACCTATTACATATAAATATTTTTTAATATTTGATTCTAATGTACGTATATTTAACTGAGTGAAAGTAAATGCTGATATTTCTCCAAAATGTGGCAATGTCTCATTGACGGTTATTTGACACAGAACGAGTGTGTTCACCTTGCATGACCAATAGTTGCCACTCCTATGCTCAAGTTTGTTGAAGCTTCAAAGCTTGCCTACATTCTCATTCACCTCTCATGATGAGTAACCACTCCTATTCTTCTAATCATTACCCACGATCTCATTTGCCTCTAGTTGTGTTTCAGTGGTTCTGATCATCTTTTATTTGTCTTAATATGACTCCTAGCCTTGGTCGATCACACAAGCTCCTATTGTCCTGTTCTTCATTGTTTTGCGATACGTGATCTTTGTTTTGACAACTAATTGCTTCCTCTCTATCTACACTGGTTTCAGCTCGACCATGAATGAATTCTTTGGTTGATTGTGTTTTCATTCCTCTTCATGCAATGTTCCTCTTTGTCAACTCTTCTATTGTTGACATTTGAATTTAGTTGAGCTCTCATCGTTGTCCAGGTAGGTCTTAAAACGCCTAGAAGCTTTTCTCAATTCCTCCTTCTTATTAGTAATCGTAGTCATTGATCAACTATGAGTCTTCAACTTTCATGACTTGCCGAGTCTTTTCACTCTTCCATCCTAACAAATGTGGAAAATTCTTTTCTTACTTATTTTCTTTTGTGGTAATGTTTAAAATACTCACTCACAAAAAATAAATATTTAATGTTTACCTGATTTTTAATTATTGATCAAATTAAAAAATAAATCTAACTGTTAATATTAAATGATCATTTATATTCTAAATATCATCTAGAGTATCGTAATAAATTTTTATATAATATCAATCATTAAATTAATTTTTTTAACTTAATCGATGATTAAAAATTAAATAAATATTAAATATTTATTTTTATAGGTGAGCATTTTAAATGTCACCTTATTTTGCTGACTATTCTCATCTTCATTGACCTTTTCATTCTATGGAAAATTTCACCCCAACAAAAGGCTTAGTCAAAAGTCGAATATGATAGTAGCAAGCAGAAGGACAAGGTCAGTGAACAGCCTATGTATTTTTTATGCACTTGCTTATGGTTTGAGTCTAGTTGCTGAAATCTTGCCGACAAAACACCCGCATACATTGGGCTTATCATGGCATGTTGATGTTTCCTGCTAGCCCACGACCCTACGTATTGGGGAGTGTCATCGGGTTGAGGATGGTTCACAAGTTGCTAAAATCCTGGCTCATTGTGATGAATAGTCTTCTATTTTATTGTTAATGGAATTCTCAGTATTAACTCGAAGAAAAATTTTATAGATTTTCTCTTTTCAATAAGTATCTGAATTCCACCTTGTGCAATCGAGTTAGGGGGAAGATGTAAAAAGTAAAGACAGTGGAAAAATACTGAGAAGAGATTGAAACGCTTAAGCATTTTAACACTTTTTTTATACATGGTTTTTTTTTTAATCAGAGAAAATATATACAAATCTCTTAAATATTTACTCTTTTATAAATTATCATCATAAACTTTAAAATCTTTCTAATTAATCCATAAGTTTTAACAATCAACTCAATAGATAATTCCATTTTACATTTTTACTAATCACAATATCATATAAAAACATCTCATTCAACCATTTTAAATAAATTATATTATTGATTAATTTATATGTTAAATTTAAATTTAAAGAAATTTTAAATAGGTAAAACAATAGACAAAAATTCCTAAAATTTAAAAAATGAACAAAAAAAATACATTATAATAAAAAATATTAATAATTTATAGTTTTATACCATTTAACGAATAAATTAAACAAAAATCTAGACTAAGATACAGATAAGATATTTTTATGAGTTAATATCATTAATAATTGATGAAACTCTTACAAAAAGAATCAATTTAATCGTTAACTAAATTTTATGGACCAATTAAAAAAATTTAAAATTCATCCAAAAGTTTAAGGAGTGTTTTTTCTTTTTCTTTTTTTTTATATTAATGACAATGAAATTTAGTTAAATATTTGATGTAAACGACCAAAATCCTTAACTGTTAAACTATTTCTCGTGGCTTCAAGAAGTGTCTTTCTCACGCACTATATAGATCTTATTTTATTTTATCTTTTATTTTTTAATTTTTTCGTCTCTGCATTCAGCAAAACAGAATAGAGATTGCCCCCGGAATGCAAGGTAGAGGTGAGAGGCAGACAAGCCAAGCAAAAGCAACTCCAGCAGCAGTAAAAGCGTTTCATTTTCATCACCGCCTTCCCTCCCGCCTCGTAAAACTCACTTTCCGCGTAAATGCTGAAAACAAAGTTAAAATAAAAGACCGGAAGAAAGGCAACAAATAAAAGCACTTTTACTTGGTTTTTGCTAAACAAAAATGATTCAATACTTAATTTTTTTTAAAAGTAGAATCTCGTATTTAAATTCTCTAAATGAAAAAAAGAAATTAATTTTGGAAGTGATTTATTTATTTATTTTTTGAGTGAACGATTTATGTTATTTATATCAAAGTTTACATGACTCAAATTATATTAGTTCAATAAATTTTATAAATAAATAATTTAAAAAAAAGGCACTTTTGTGAGAGAAAGTTGAGTAGAGGGAGAGAGAGGCATTGATTGAAGCCTGAAGAGTGAAGGGCACTGTTGTGCTAAGCAAGACCCAAGTAGTAGAAGAAGAAGGAGAAGAAGAACCCACTTGCTAGCTAGTTCGTATCTATTCTCTAGATTGCGTGCTTTCTTTGCCAAAATGTCTCTTCACCACTTCATTCCTCTTCCATAGCTTCTTCTCAAAGTAACAAGTAACACACACACACACACACACACACACAACACAACCTAGTACTCATTCTTCCCTTTCCCTCTCCTCGGATCATTCGGAAAAAAGTACAATGAGGAATCACGTTTTATTGTATGCTCTCATTGCACTTGCTGCCACCTTCTCTCTCCGCTTTCAAGCACAAGCTGCTCCTGCAGGTAGCCTAAAAGGGAGTAAAAATGAAAATTTCGCTACCCCATTTTATTTAACAACTTGGATTTTCCAATTTCTTTAATGGGAATGCTAAATTTTGAATCTTTTTGCTTTATGTTGTTTAATACTAATTGATTCCCTTCTGACTTTGCATGTTTTTACAATGGGGTATGCTTTTTTTTTGTTTGTGTTTTTTGTTTCTTTTTTGGTTACTTTAAATAATTAATGTTGATAAATCAGGGCCATTGATTAAGCATCTTTCTTCACTTCTCAAATGGACAAGGTCTACCACCAAGACGCCGCACTCAGGTTCATTGTGCAGTGATGATAACTCAGTCATTTGTGTAGTATAAGATTCTTGTGGTTTAGGTGTGTATGTAAATGTAAATGTAACTTGTTATTTATTTATTTTTTTCAGATGGGAATGTTCTTCAATTTGAGAATGGTTATGTAGTTGAGACTGTTGTGGAAGGAAACGAAATTGGGGTCATCCCTCATAGGATCCGTGTGTCTGAGGAGGATGGTGAACTCTATGCTGTTGATGCAATTAATAGTAACATTGTTAAAATTACCCCGCCGTTGTCCCAATGTATTGTTGCTCTTATCCTCTTGAATCTTGATTCTTTATAACTATTATTAGCAAATATGATTTGTTAGGATATGACACGTGACATACATTCCTGGGATGTCCTTACTTTCTTATAATTCTATCAAATTGGTTCTGTACTTTGCACTTGAATTGTAAGAACGATGATAGAGATAATATGAAGGAATCTGCATTTTAGTATTTTCGTATTTTGACTGGTTCAACTTAACTGGGAATTGATAGCTCCCCAGGCAAAAATAAGGGTAAAAGAATGAAAAAAGGAAAGGGAGAAAAAGAAACCAAAGCTTAAGCTTTATGATATATTTGGTTCACGGGTTTATCATAGCGGCATGAGTAAAAGAATGCTAGTATTTGGCAAGTGAAAGAGTATTGGATTAATTGAGAACTAGAATGATTTGATCTTCACTCATTGGATTTATTTTTACTTCCTTGTTCTTCTGTTTTCACTTTTTACTACTGCAGATAGCAGAGGAAGATTGGTGGCTGGGTCATTTCAGGGATACACTGGTCATGTGGATGGAAAACCAAGTGATGCTCGATTTAATCATCCCAAAGGCATAACCATGGATGATAAAGGAAATGTTTATGTTGCTGATACTCAGAATATGGCCATCAGAAAGATTGGAGATGCTGGTATGTGCTAATTGAGTTAAAAGATTTCTGGATTCGTTCTGAACTAACATGGTCTATTGGTATCAGACAATAGTAGAATGAAGTTTGAACACAAAAGTCATAATAGGAATTCAATGTAGAGGTCTTACGAGTACCCCGAGATGCAAATCTGAAATTCTTTTGGCTAGAAGTTTTGAACCCTGCTAGAGAAGTTTAGCTTGTGAAACTCAAGTCTAATACATGGTGTAATGGTTAATCCCTTCATTCTACCACTGAGGCCAGTAGGTTATGGACATGTCCTGCATGCATAATACAGGACCAATAATACCTTACCATTTGTTGAACTTGTGACTTCTGCATTGGTAGATAAAATCCTAATTTATTGGGGGATGGAATGGCGAGAAAGGATATTGTTAATGATCTTTGCAAGTCTTTTTTAGGTGTGACAACCATTGCTGGAGGGAAGTCAACTGTTGCAGGCTACAGGGATGGGCCCAGTGAGGATGCTAAGTTCTCAAATGATTTTGATGTGGTATATGTTAGGCCCACCTGTTCCTTGTTGGTCATTGATAGAGGAAATGCTGCACTTCGGCAAATCTCTCTCTACCAGGAGGATTGTGATTCTCAGTCCAGTTCAATTTCCAGTACAGGTTTAAATTCTTATCTTCTGTTTGATATTTTTTGTTATGTAATATAAGAATCTCTGTTGATATAAGATGATAATAATCTGGTGCTTTTTCCTGCACATTCCAAACATGTGATGACAAGACAGGAAAGTTTTGAATGTTTTATGCTTCACTGAAGAGTAAAAACTCCTGGCCTTTACAACATGGGATTCCGATGTTGAAGTTCTGGTTCTGAATTTTGAATATCACCTGTAAATAAACAAAAAGTAAGAAAAGAAGGAATAAATACATTGAATATCAGTTACGAAGAAAGAAAGATAAAATAACTAAGTGCTGATTGTAGAGCATGAATGTCTGATGAGTGTTGACTACTATGGACATCAGTTCCTGGACAATTTATGATTAGATGGTTTACTTTCATCTTGCCACCATGGCATATTTTAGATAAGCTGGGGAGGGTGGCTTTATTGGATGCAGCTTGATATGAAATGGTAACTTTATTTTATTTGCCTTCCTGGACTAGGCTAGTGACTTGTGAGATCACTTCAATTTAGTTCATCCAAGTGATGTATCTGGTCAGTCCTAGTCTTAACTGCCCTGGCTGTGTTCCATAAGTGGAATGGAAATATGCCAGTCAAGCAATTTCAATTCAATTTCGCTATGTTGTTCTTGGTGGATTGGGTTTATTCTTTATCATAAGTTTGTTCTTTAAAAGTGTTCATTACATACAACAACAACCACCAAGCCTTCTCCCTCTAGGTGAGATTGGCTACATGGATCAGACGACATCATATTGTTCTATCATAAACCATGTCGATAATCAACTATTAAAATCTAAATCATTTTTAATGGTTTCTCATATAGTTTTTCTTGGTCTCCTTTTACATTTAGTTATTAGGCTGCCCGATATCTGATTTACTCTCCTTACTAGGACTTGTATAGGCCTTCTTCACATATAATCAAACCACCTAAGACAAGATTCTACCGTTTTTCCACAATCGATGTTACCCAACTTTTTCTCTAATGCAAGTGTTCACTCTTCCAATGTAATATCCTCATCTCTACAATATTGGGCTTATTTTCTTGTAGATTTTTTACCATCTGACATTCAGTCTCATGCAACACTATTGATCTTTTAGTTGAATGTAAATTTTTTTCTTGAGCTTGAATTTAGTACATATAGTATTTAAATGTGTGGGTGTTTGCTGGAATATGCGAATTTGCTGTATTCAGCTGAGGAATGAAACAGCGTGGAATATGTAAATTTGAAAATTGTCTATGTGACTGCATCTTTTATTTAGCCCATTAGATTTCTCCATCTCCAATTAACTTTCTAATTTTAGTCCATTTTCTTGGTTTTTCTGCAGATATCCTTACAGTTGTTGGTGCTATCATGTTGGGATATGCTACATGCATGCTTCAGCAGGGATTTGGATCCTCTTTCTTCTCAAAAACTGTATGTTTAGTTGTTTACTGTGCTTCAGTAAGATTTGTAAATTTGGAATCTTTCAGAATTATATGATGTTTCGCCTGTTGTAGCCTTACAACGTTGCCAAAAGTTATTCTTTTTTGTCTGGACAATGCTTGCTGTTGATGTGCCATAACATGTCTAGAGTTATTGGAAACTACAATAATTCTTTTCAAAGTCAATTTTTTAACGTGGAATGATTTCTCTCTTTGCTTTGTTCTTTATTGTCTATTTTGCTTTTGGGGTATTTTCCCCGTCATTTGACTTGCATCCTTGTGCTGCAAAATCCTATGTCATGCTGTTGATTATAGTAGTTCAGCCTTGTTGATTGGCTAATTACATCACATAAATGCTGCAGCAACCATCAGAAAGAGTTTTTAAAGAGCAAGCAAGCAATGAGAAATCCATGTCAATCCTGGAGAGCAGTAAAGAGGAGCCAGGATGGCCGTCTTTTGGACAGCTTATTGTTGATCTTTCTAAGCTTTCCCTTGAGGCATTGGCTAGTGCATTCACTCAGTTAATACCATCGTGTTTCAGATTTGACAGCCCCAGAAGAGGCCTAAATCCAATGAAAGATCGTCTTAGGATGCCTGAAGATGAAGTGGAGCCTCCATTGGTCAATAGGCAAAGTGCTCCTGCTCCTAGGCAAAGTGCTTCTGCTCCTCTCGCCGAAACCCGGCAGGTCCATCCTCCAATCACAGCTCAGAAATATTCAGAAATGAAGCCCCCAAAGACAAAATCAAGCAGTTCCAAGGACCCCTCACCGTCAAGTAAGCACCGTTCATCGAAACGAGCCGAGTATACTGAATTTTATGGATCAACTGAAATTCCATCCTACACTAAATCTAAGATCCCAAAAGAAAGGCCAAGACATCGGTCACGAGAAAAGAGCGGAGAAGTTGTTTTTGGGGCAGAGGCAAAACCTGTTGAGACAAGGGCTTTTGATTATAACAATCCAAAATTTGACCATTACAGTATGAGGACTAAGTATGCATCTGCGGAGTCCTTCCGTTTCAACTCTCAGTAGCAAGTTTTGCATGATTTATTTTTCACTTGTTATTCTGTTCTCCATTACATTGAATATGTGCAATTGTGCACCTACATCTGTTTGAAGTTAGTCTGTAATTGAAGCTGTATTATAAGTAAAGATTCTGTTCTTAGATAAGTTCTTAGATAACCATCCAGGTGGGAGGGTTAATTTTGACCCATTTGCTGGAAAAAAACTAGTAGCAAAATTAGCATCACCTACATTCAAAGCTGTTAGTTTCAAGGAGATTGCTACTTTTTTCAAAGTACTTCTCAACTACTTATTCGGAACTCGGTCATTATCTTTTTAACTGGAAGCATTAAATACAAGAATGGATTATTTTATGTAAAAACTTAATGATTTTTACATAAGATAGTGTGTTAATTTTTAGTATTGATTAGATTTTTTTGTGGGATTTAAGCTATAGTCAATCTTCCTAATTAATAATAAAAATTAGAGCATTGCTATTAAGTATGAATAACAACACTACAAAAATACACGAAAAGTGTTTTGACCAATGAAATAAAGCTGTTAGTGGAAAGCATAGAGTAGTTATGGATGAAAGAGACGGTTGAGAGATAAAACTCACGTCCTTTATTAGTGTTACTTAGAAAGAGTAAAACAAAATGACATTTACCTTTTAGGTCATATGAAAGATTTATTTCTTTTAAATACTATGAAAGTTGAAGATGAACCAAGTTATAGTGTCTGTTTGGCATTTGCATTGGTCAATCTCATAGGCTTGAGAAGGCCTTCATCTCATTTTGTGAGCTCATTACTCAAGCAACTATTCCATCCTTCATATTAATAATATATGTGCATCACTTGGTCGAAAATCTGCCAGAAAAATTTGTGGCTTATCTGTTTGACCTCCAAACACGCACGAGAATCCACCGAACACGTTTCTTTTGAAGTGCAAGCTTGGGTCTAAAGGGCTAGAAAAGGAACTTTACATAATTGTAGCATGGTGCTACTGAGCTGTACTGACATGAAGCAACAACCCACATGAAGTTAGCAGAAAATGGGTGTGCTTGTTTGCACTTATTTTATAATAAGAAAAATGTTTTTTTTTAATAAAAAATATTTTTTTAAATCCTTATCATTTGATCTATGTATAATGTAATCACCTCAATTAATGTGATAAGACTTTGTTGATGTGTTGTATTTAGATAAAAATTCATAAAAGGTAAACTAAAAAATATTCAGTTTCGTTTGAAAAGTAATAGTTATTTTTGGATTAAATTAATTCCTTTTTGATAAATTGATAAAATTAAGAGTCTATTTGTTTATATTTTTTTGGAAAAAAATTAGTTTGACAATTTTTAAAAAATAATCAGAATATTAAAAAATTAATTTTTAATTTTTTTATAGAAGCAGAAAATAATAGCTTCTAAAAAAAGAAGTCAATTTTTAGCTTTTTTAACTATATATAAAATTTAAGTTTTATAATAATTCTTTCCCACAAGTTGAAACAAATGCATTCTAATTCTAAGCATTATCTAGATTAATTTTTTTTTTTTAAGAAGTTTATGGAAAGGCACTCAATTTTACTTTATGTCCTTAATTCAAGGAGAAAATAAAGGAGACATGAGACCGGTGACAAAGAAATAGATACATTTTGCACCACAGAAAAAATACGAGAAAGTTATTAGCTGGAATTTGATATTCGGAACATAGAATTCCTATGCCACATCACTTTTCTAATAATCCGAAATATTGAAAAAAATTTGTTTCAACTTTGAATATTTTTAGAAAATATAGACGAGATTTTTGACTAATGGATTGTTTTTTAATTGGACTTTACTGAGAATCTTAAGTTTCGTTAAAAATATGTTCCCACCAGAATCATCACCTCCATGGTACAGAGATTTTTTATCCTCCTTCATGAAGGAAAAAATTCTTCCTCCATTTTTTTTTATAACTATTCATTTAAATTTTTTATTATATCTTCTCTTTCTTCTTTTAAGTATTTTGTGATTCATATTCACTTTTCTCTATGGTATATATAAGAATTTTCCTTATAGTACATATGTGCACTACCATGTCAACCATAACAGTCACTGCCACTGCCCTGATGGCCACAATTTGTTCATTATAAACCCATCCATTGTTATTAGCATTGTTAGTAGGAAAATGATAATTTAATTCAAATGATTTGATATTTATTTTTTTAAAATAAGATTTTGAGTTTAAGTATTGCAAATGAAAGAATAATACTTAAAGAATTTTGTTCTTATAATAAGTCAATTCAACTCAAACCAAGTTAGTTGAGTTTAATAAATTCTGAACCTAGTGGTTCCAGAAAAAAAAAAAAAAATTCCTTCACATAATATCAATACATCAACAACTTTTTTCCCCTTTTTCTCATTTATCTACATAGACTACATACCACACTTTATGTGAATTTTGTGCATCTAACATAAATCTTATAATAGAGAGTTTTGTTATTTGAACGCATAAAAACGGATGTATTCGATGTATTACTAATTTTTTTTTTCAATTACCAACCTTTTAAACTAAAGTTACCAACTAGTTATAGCATAATATTACAGAATATTTTACATTCAACTAATTGGTAATTCAGTCAAATAAGTTAGTAATTTTAGTTTAAAATATTGATAACTAAGAAAAAAATTGGTATTTATATACTGCAACTAGTTGATAATTTAGTCGAAAAAGTTGATAACTTTAATTCAAAAAGTTGATAACTTAAAGAAAAAAAAGATTGATAACACGTCGAAAATGCATCCCAAACACATGTGCAAATAACATTGTTGTGACTATTAACACCATTATAACTTTTACCATCGTCCCCGCTACTTCATCTAGCAATGTTTTGTCATAGAAGTCAGAAGACGAGGAGTATAAGCCCGGTAATACATGAATCCGTACAACACTAGAAAGAAAAAAAAAAAACCAGAAAGAGAGATTGAGAGTGTAATGTGTTTTAAATTAATGAAGGTGGGTAGTCCTATTACTCTTCATCGCACTTAATGTGAATATAATTTTTCATGTTTTTATTCCTTAAAAAAGTTAAATTCTGAGAATCTTCGTACAAATTTCATATCAACGATGGATATTTCACATTCTAGATAACATTCTTAAGAATCTAAGCAAAATTTTGCAAATTTAATACTGGTTTTTTTTTTTTTTGTGCGGATAGGAAATACCGGTCTATTATGTATAATGAAAAAAGATTCCAAATAGAAGAATATTTGAGTAAGTTTGATAAGAGTTTGATTTTAGGAAATGATCATTTTTTTCTTTCAAAAAGTATCTCCGAAAGCTTTTGATAATAAGTTAAGTTGAAAGCAAAATAATTAATCCAAACACACCTTAAATCTAGTTAAGATTTAAGCAAGTTAAATTGAATTAAAAAAAGTATTTCAGTAAATTTAGATAAAACTATAAAAGAGAAATGCATTTGAAAATGTATATATAAAGTCAATAAGATGTATTGAATAAGCGAAAGATGCTAACATGCTCCAAAACAATATGAAATAGGAGAGAGAAGTTAAATTTGAACCGTTGATAATTATTTTTTTGATCCAATTTTACTTTATAATAATGAAATAATGACTCAAGCAACTAGAAATAATTTAGTGGTAAGAATTTAAATAGTTTACATGAGATCTTAAGTTCAAATATTAGTATTACTAGTATATCAAACTAAAACCAAATATAGCAATGGTCTGAAATGTGAGATCATCCATGCTCTCACATCCTTTATGAGCATGTTAGCAAAACCCTAAACGAACAATAGTGCTATATTGTATAAAAAAAATGTTACAAAACAATGAAGAATGAATTTGCTCAATGAAAAATTAAATAAAAGAAAGCAGTTTGAACACTGCAAAAATTATGGACAGGTGAAAATGCAAAACAGCAATACATTCGGTTACTCGTGCGCCGTTTCACGACTTTTACTTCGTACAAAATAGCATTTTTCTCTGAACAAAAATGTGTTGGATTTGATTCTTTCTTCATCTGTAAAACTTAGCTATTTTTTCTATGTGACTAGATGCGCATAACCATAACAATTTGAGATAATAATCCCACTTCTGCTTGGAAAAAGTGGAAATAATATATACGAAGACACGTATTACTAAGAATATAAAGCTCTTCATCCATTTTTTCTTAAATTAAGTTCAATACACTGCTAATGCAAATTGTATTATACTAGCAGCTAATTATATATTATTATATGTATAAATTTTAATGAGATAGTTATTATAAGAATCAAATACTTTAAATAATGTGATATTATATAATTAGATAATAAAATTAATTTTCCAGTATCGTCCTTCCAAATAGGTTTTAATTCACTACCAAATGCATCGGTAATTTTTTTTTTTTCTTTTTTGGTGGAAGCATTGGCAAAATTTAAGCATATAGTTATTTTAATACTCAGAAAATAAACACATTAAATGTTTCAAACTCAAATTCTGATATATCAATATTCCCGAGAAAGTTGTAGAAACAGAGAGGGTTAGGGTGGTTGTTCTGCTTATTTGTTTGCTAGTCTGTATTTGTCACAAGCCATGAAGTCTTTTGGTTTAATCATCATCTTCTTCCTCTTTCTCTTCCAAAGGTTAGGTCCAACCATCCACCTACACGGGCATCTTGCCAAAATGATAACTTTGATTTTATTAGGTGCAAAACAAAACAAAACAGGAAAAGCTTATTTAATAAAAAGAGGATAACAAACGATTGTGGATAACTTTTTGGTTACATTGTTGATAATGAGGTTTAATCCTATAACCTCATACAATTTACCCAAATCCTTTATCAATAAATCAATACAAATGATTATGGATAATTTACATGTGCTTTAACTTATGAATTTAATTTTGATAAAATTATAATGTAAATAATTTTTATATTATCATCTACTTATATATTATTATATCATTTTTATTATGGGTAACTATTATCATATTATTAAAAATATTTAACTTTTATAATAGTAATCTTAAAAATTAATTACTAATGTAAAAACACTTTAATCTAATACCGAATTAAAATTAATTTCTTAACATAAATAAAAAATAATTATTTGTTATAATAACTTTTTCTATGAACAATTTTAATAGGTGATGTGATATTCATTTATGACTATGATTTTGACTTGTGTCTACTTTAAATGGATAGATATATCTTCTTTTCTGACGTTGAGATGTTTGTGCATGCATAAAAGAGTTATTCTATTAGATAAACCCAATGTTACTTATTTTGGTATGAAAAAGAACATCACATTAGAAGCCATGTTTATACATAAACATAGAGACATTAAACTTGATCAGGGACTAGATATCTTCTACACACAAAACAAATCAATAAATATCTTAATCGTTACCAACAAACACATTCTTAGTTACAAAGAATATTTATTGTTTTACACAAATAATAACAAGAACAAATTAAGCAAGTTGCCAAGTTGGAATTTGTTGGTTTCTTAGCCACAACTCACACCGCAGATTCTCCACAAATTGCCGCACTCATTAGGAAAATAAAAGTCCACACACACCACAATGCCACGCACAACAAGGAACATTGACAGCCAACCACTAATTTCTCTATCTTTCGTTCTTCTTTTCTATCCTTTTCTCGGTTACATTTAGCAATCCTTATTATTGAGCCACTATGATTCCCTCTTCCTAACAATCAACTTTAATCAACGCATTTCCTTAAAGATAAAAATAAAAATTTAATTATTTGTATGGAAAGATTTAAAGACTCCAATCCGCATGAGATGGCTATAGTTTAAATAAATATAAATTATAATTATGTAAATATTGAATGAATATATATATTATCTTTACTAATAATATAGAGTTCGAGTTAATATCATGTTCAGCATTTATATAATTAAAATTTATATTTATTTTAATTATGTTTTATATATCAATTTGAGTATCTATATATTATGTTAAAAAAATCTCTGAGAAAATATTTAAGCATTTCCTCTTTAATAATAGGAATTTTACAAATAAGTGCTTCAACTACATTAATCAAAGACAAAACAAAAAATATGAAAGAAAAATATTTATTACGTTGAGAATTTTTGAAAAAAAAAATTTAATGTTTACTAGCTACTCTAAAAATGTTAATTAGCAACTCCATAATAAAGTGTTCTACACAGAAAATAAAAGAACAGGTGCACCAAAGTTTAAATATAATACATTGCAAAATAATAATAATAATAATAATAAAGTTCAGCTCTCATCTGAATGCTTGATGATTCTATGTTTCCTTTTTGATAAACTTATGTAACCATTCGCTTTTTCAATAATCAATGTACATCTGTCATGTTTGCACACTCTAAGTTACACCCAAATTTATACCAGGTCTTAACATTAATAGCAGAACCGATAAGGGATGCATACTTGATAAGTGAAAAAAATGATAAAAATACTTAAATGATGAATTTTATATAATTATTATTATCTTTGTTAAAAAAATTTTATTCATAAATTTTACACAAAATTTATTAACATGTGCACTGTTCATACTAGTAAATTTTGTTAAAAAAAAAACTTGTTAATGTGAACAATACACATACTAGTAAATTTTATGCATTATTCACGTTGGTAAGTTTTGTGAAAAAAAAAAATTTACAAGCATTTTTTAATAATATATTAATAAATTTTACATATATATATATATAATATAAAATTTACTAACATATTATTAAAAAATATCAATAAATTTTTGGATAAGAAATTAAATAAAAATAATAATAATTATATGAATTATCCAAATATTTTTATTATTTTACTCATTTTTTTGATATAGGTCTCGTATTATGTCGTAAAAGATACGTCCTCAAATATTTTTCTATTAGTATTTACCCCCATCTTTGCACGGACTAGCGTCACTTTTACCTTAATTAGGATTTGAGTTGTAGGGTATGAATATTTTAAAACTAACTTTACCAGTTAATTGGTTAAGTCTTTCTTTAAACAATTTTCAGAGATACTTACTTCAACGTGGTACATTTTTTATGTTTTTTGGAGAAAAACAATTCCCTGTACCTTGATTAACGAATTTATGCACATGTGGCGTGGTAAAGGATATGGAGACTACCATTCGTAGTTGCTTAAGAATGATAAAAGTAAAAACTAAAACAAATAGAGTAGGAGTGGCTGCACACAATTACGGCACAATTAGAGGGGCGGCATAAAATAAAATAAAACACAGGCTGTATCTGACCGATCAATGAGGTTGCCCTGATCCCTATAGTCGTATACACAGTTGCTAAGACTTGGTTTATTAGTGTTTTATGACAGGCACCTCTACTTATAGGAGAATGTTTAGCCGAGGCATGAAAATGGATATAAATTTTAGTAGATTTGAATTTATGTGTAAATTTATGTGTAAAATTGCACATAAATTCAAATTCATGAAAATTTATTTTTATTTTTATCCTTTTACCAAATTTATCATTAAAGGAATAAATTAATTTTTTTGTTTAGAAAACTAAAATGATGGAGTGTTTTTCCTTTTGTTGAGGTGATTTGTGAATATTTTATGAGGTATTTTTTAGAGTTAATTTATATTTTTTAATATTTTAAAATTAATATAATTTTATTATTTTAATAATAATGAAAGTAAAAATAAGTCTCTTCAATATTTATTATAATTATTTTATATTTTAAAAATAATTTTATAATATATTTATCAAATATTATTTTTGTGATTTTTCTTTATTGAAAATAAATTTTATATTATTTTATCAAATAATATTATTATAATTTTTAAGAGTAATTTTTAAAGAGATTAAAGAGCTCAATAAATTTAAAAAAATTATAATATTATCAAACCAAATCTAAGTGCATTGATATCCAAAATAAGCACTTAAATCAACATAGTTTATGGTTTAAATCTTGTAAATAGAAAAAAATAAATAAATAGCATTAGAAGAATTTTAATTTCATGGTGGGTTGACTCAGTTAGAAACAAATTAGTTAGAGTTCAATAAATTTCAAATATCAATGATTTAGACAAAAAAAAAAATAAGTAGTTAAATATTGATTAAAAATTGAGTTTTACTGTCCTTAGGATAATAGTTAAAGAATTTCAAAAAGAAAAATTTAATTACAAAATAATTTTTTAAAATTATTAATATATTAAATATTAGGTATATTAAAAACTTCAAAAAAGTTTATTGATTTCTTAATCAGTATCTAAATATTTAAAAAAAAATATTTCCGACACATAATATTTGAAAACACATCTCTCATTAAAGTAATATCATAACCATCGTATAAGTGTAACTTAATTATACTTTAATGGTAAAAAATATATTAGTGTAATTTAATATGTATGTTACGTTATTGAACTGTTAATTATTGATTTTATTATAAATATTTAAAATCTCATTAAATAGAATCTGCAAATATTATATTTGACAACTTACTCTAAAAATTAATACCATTCAAAAAAATTTGAATAACAGAGAGAGATGTAAAATCTTTCATAAAAATAAATCTAACAATTTATATTTTAGTATATTTGTAATAAAGTTAATAGAACTAAAATAAGTAACTGTATATTAAATAAAGTTAATAAAGCTTAATTTTATCATAAGTATATTGAAAGCGGCTTTTTTATTTGTTCACACGACCTTGAACGCATTCAAGCCGTTCCCCTCCCACACAAAAGGTGGATTCATACTATTTTATCATTATTACATTATATTTTTTCAATTATAAAAATCTATAGGGTCTAGATAAATATATCAAAAATAGAGATACAAATATTTTTCCCTGTCAGAAGATTAGATTCATATCCATAAAAAAAATTTATGAAGTAAAAAAGAGGACCTTATCATGTAATAAACCAAGTTGCTTCGAACAAAATTAGTTGACCAGGTTGATTTAATTGTTTCGATATTGATTTTTATTAGATAAAATTTTAGGTTCAAATTTTATAAATAAAAAAATTAATATTAAAATATTTATTCGATTATGAGCTGACCAATTTTGATCCAAATTGCTTGAAATATAATGAATTTTGGATATAATTTTTTTTTTCAAAAAAAGGATTAGTTGGATAAATTGTGAATAAGCATTGATCCAAATAAGGCAACATGTACACTGTACCCATTAACCCCCATTACGATTCACCCACTGAATAACGTGACTACCTTCAAAGACTACATTATTGACTTGCCAATTGCCACCTCACCTCACTGAAGCTACTACTTTCACACCCTCTCTCTCTCTCTCTCTCTCTCTCTCTCTCCACTTTTTCCTCCTCATCCTAAGGCTACTGCTGCCAACCAAGCTCTGGTTTTTTCTGCAATGGGTTGTGCTGCATCCTCACAGTCCAAGACTGATGGTGAGCATCATCCACTATAGCCCCTCTTCTTGTTTCTTTTCTTCTTCTTTTTTTCTTTCTTTTTCTTTTTTGGGTTTTGGTTTGATTTTTCGTTGTGGCCTGAAATTTATCTGGTTTTTTGGTAAAGGCTTCAGTCAATTGATCTTGGGTTGAGGTCAAAATCTGTTCTTTCTGGGATTTATTTGTTGGGGTGCTGTTTGATGCTTGTAATTGTGAAACCCCCCAATGTTATTATTATGTTAATCATTCAAATAGTGATTCTGGAAAATATGAAGAATGAATTTCATTGCATAGGGCACAGTTGCAAACAAGTCTTTGTTTTCGTTTTGGGGGGATGTGTAGTACGTTTGTGTAAAGCAATGAAAATCCTACCCTCTGAAGAATGAAGATACTGACAGCATTAATCTTTTGTGTTTATTTTTCCGAGCAATTGTTGTCATATGTTATTCTTTTATAATCGGCTTGATTTTTGTTAATGGCTGTTTTTGGATAAGAGTTAGGATTGTCTGTTGTACCAAATTTGTAAACTATTGAAGGTGCTTAGATTTGCTTTAACTAGGTTCAAGTGATTTGCTTGGTCTATCTATCTTGTTTGTAGTTTCGAAAATTTAGTCACTAATGAGGACAATTGTAGTTAGTATTTAGTGATTTGATTGAAGATGGAAATTGGTTCTTCTTGATTCCTGTGTGAAGCGGGCGGTTGGAAAGGGTAAAAAAATATCCAACTAGTCTAATTCCTTTTTCCTTTGAAAGCATGTGCTTTTTTCTGGAATGCATCCTACTTCTATCATCTCAGTAGCTTGTTCCTGATGAGAATGCTCAAGTTTTGGATTAAAGTTTAATGTCAGTTGCCATTTACACCAATATAAAATTGATACATTTTTAACAGGGACAGTGAAAAAGATCCGGAAGCCCAAGCCTTGGAAGCATCCTCAGCCAATAACAAAGACTCAGCTAATACAATTGCGCGATGAGTTTTGGGACACAGCTCCTCACTATGGTGGCCGTAAAGGTATTAACAAAGTTTGATAATTTGATAACTGATTATATTTGGATTCTTTCAAGGCCTATGTATAATTAAATTGCCTTTGTAGACAATAGGAGTTTAAGGAGTGCTTTGTATGAATCAGTTCACTTCCCACAGTTTTCTGGATATTGTTCAGATTTCTTTAATTTAGATTATTTTTCTTACTGATTTAAATTAATAATCCACAGCTTGCTGTGTTGCTTCAATCTCTTCTAGTACGGTCATCTTTTAAGATGCCTCTGTATTTACAGTCACAATGTTGTACAAGATAGTTGGTCATTTATTGAAGATATAAATTGACAATAACCAAAGGTTATTACATGTAATTGCAACCTGAACGGGTATTTCCTTCGGGTCATATTCAAGTCAAAGAAATGCATAGAAAGCTGATCCCATGTAATAGGTTGGTATTTCGCTAACAAGAAGTTTGTGAGAATGCATTTTATCAAAGAAATTTTTACGGGGACTCTAGACACCATGTACCCTCCTAATTAGGGAGTCTTTATTATTTGTTTGTTCACATCATGGTGCCATGAATGCGGAAATGAGATTGACGAGTGTGTATTTGGAAAAAGAAGTTGGTAGGAAGCTTCAACTTGGAGGGAGTGGATGGTGGGCTGAGGTAGTAGAGATTGAGCTTTGCAAGTTAATAAATATTTAGTGCTTCATATTTGGTTAGAGAAAGGGAATGTAAATGGCTATTCAATAATTTGTTTATGGCTGAGTTTTTCTTGCCATAAGGTCATTTATTTTCTCTGCAGCAATTGGAGAGAAAGAAAAAATGACAGATCAGAGGATCATCCTTTTAGGAATGACCTTCACCTTCTAACTTCGTGTTATCCCATTGCAAATCATCAGCATAAGGCTTTGTCATTCTTGCGTTTATTATATATGATGCCTCAAATACAGAACGGTTTCTGAGTTGTATAGGAAAAGGCTTAGGTTTCACAAAAGTATCTAAGATCTGATAAAGATGATATTCACTATGTTAAGGGTAAAGTTTATATTTCATTTTGTTATTGAATTTCATAGTATAACTAACAAACATGTTAGCTATGAAATAGAACAATTGGCACATAAATATGGGCCTGAAGCTAATTTTGGAAGGAAAGGATGATACATTTACATCAAGGAGAAAATAGAAAATGCTGTGCTTTCATAAGAGCCCTGCCTGATTGCTTGTGTGGCTCATGCATATATGGGATATATGATGTGGCTTTAAGGGCCATCTTGCTTTCTATGTTGAATTCTGGGCAGCCAAGAAACAGTGAATGGAAGTATACAAATTCTAATTTACTCTGATGATTGAATTTAATTTTCAAAAGAATCCACTGTAGAATTAATGCTTAGCGTCAAGCAGATAAGAAAAAGCAATGAAAGCTGTTTTGTATTTATCAGTTGCAAGAGTGATCATTGCCTGCCTGCAGAGTGACTTTGCCATTGTTTTTAGCTGTAGAAAATTATTGTCAGATAACGAATTCTTCCCATAAATATTAAAGTGGCAGCCAAGAATGATATTATGGTGGGCCATATATATATATATACAAGCTTTTTTTGTTGTAGTCAATCATTCTGTTTTGTTTCATTCTTCCTTAATACATGTGTTAATTGTTTTAAGTTAATCGAAGCGCATATCTTGTTTTCCGCATGCTAGAGATTTGGGATGCTCTTCGAGCTGCTGCTGAGGCTGATCTAACTTTAGCACAAGCAATTGTTGATAGTGCTGGGGTTATTGTCCAGAGTTCAGATTTGACAGTATGCTATGATGAAAGGGGTAATTAGTTCATGTTGAATTCTCTTATTTACTATGTTCTAGAACAAAATTTAAAAAGTAACTAGGACCAGAAAAGGAGGGGGGAAAGAAAAAGCTAATCAGAGGATATTTGATTTCTATAATCTAAATCAGTCTTGAACCAAAAGTTGAAAATTTTAATTGATTTGATTTCCTTTGGCTTTAAAATCTTAATTTGATTTATGAAATTGGAAGTTAAAGATGAAAAGTATCCGAGTGCTTTTATGCCATGAATCACATACGGGCTTCCAGCAGCACTGCCATACTTTTCGCAATAATTATCCAACTGTGGTCCAACCCTACTCTTATCATGTGACACATCCACCTTTATTGTGGATTATGGTGGAATACTTTGCGCTGTTGTAGAAAGCACTATCGCCCCACCATTACCTTTGTTCACCCCGGCTGCCTTACCACATAAACATGTATCCTCACAATCAATACCCTTTCCCTTTACATGTGTTCCCATTTGGAGTTTATTAAAATCCCCTCCTCTTAAAAAGGATGGGGAAAAAAAAACACTATATATGGAAAGCCCTTGGGATATTAAGATTCATCTTCAAACTTAAAAACGTGCTTATGAAGTGTATATATTGCTGGTGAAGTGCAATAAAAAAGGTAACACTAGCTTAAAGTGAGATACTACAAAATCTTGGAAATTATTGGAAGTACTATACTTATTTGATCCTGGACTGGGGTATGTCTTATCCTCGACCTAATTATTTGTCAACAAAAAAGAAAAAAAAAATGAACATGTACTCTTGCACCTTGTGTTCTTTATTTTGGGGCTATAGCATGTTCATTTTTTGCAATATTCATCGACATTTTCTTGTTCTGATTGTTGCTGCAATGCTTGTTTTGCAGGAGCAAAGTATGAGCTACCCAAGTACGTTTTGAGTGAGCCAACTAACCTGATTCGGGACAGTTAATAACAGACAGTATAAATAGTAACATTCATGGGAAAGCTATTGTAAATCATGTATATTATCATCTCATTGATTTGGTAACTTGCATAGTGTAGCAACTGTTTTTCCCTTTCCAACTGCACTCACCTTTGACAACTATCTACCCCTATGTTTCCTCAATCAATTGAACAAGTATGTTCTGTATCAGGTGACTACTATCCTTTGGTAAATACAAACTCCCTTATGTATTTTCGATCCAAGATGAATGGAGTCGACACGGCAATTCCTTAACATCGATTTTATATTTGTGTTCATAGAAAAACACTGACAACTTTTCGATAATTAGTTTCCCCTGGCTAGATGCTTGTTTAAGAACTTGATTACAGTTCAAATTCACTTTGGATCGAGATTATAATTTGCACTTCCCTGAACAGTTTGTATCTGCGTTCCCTTGTTATAAGGATTTTGCTATAGTAAATTCGAGTGCGAAAACGCTTACGAAATGGACTCTGCCTCGGATGTTCATGAAAAAGAATTGATGAACTATTTGTTGGATTGGTAAACACGGTATATTATCAAAATTTAATTGAGAAATTAGGCTATTATTGCAGTATATATTGTCCCCACAAAACTAATCTAATTCTGATGTTCTTTTTATCCAATCTGATTGTTTTTAAAAATAAAAAAGATAACTACGATTTTTTTTTGTTTAAATGTAACAGGTCGGTTGAATCAGTAACCTAACTACAACTCGTTAAACCAATAACACGGATCAACTCACCGAGTAAGATCTAATTCCGTTTATCAAACTACTATTGGTAGTAAGTCAACCGAACCAAGTTGTAAATCAATTACCTCTTGAAATTTAAGGATTGAACTCTCATCTCCAACTTTTATAGCCGTTCTATCATATTTTAAAGCAAACATCAGAAGCTTTGTTTGCTCTCTCGATTCACATTTACCGAACATTTGTGCATGGTTTAAGTGAAAATAGATACATAAAAGAAGAGTGCATCTAAACTTTATTCTACAAATTGCTTTTTCGCCTTTCACCTTTTTTGCATTCGAGTGTCTACTTTAAGTGGCATAGCCTAGGCTTGAAAAGACATCTATAGTTCCTCAAGAAGCCTGGATCAAGAGCTAGCACATGACAGCGTGGTTCATTGTTGTGCATTGGCCTGTATGTGAACTATGACTAAGGCAAGGCAAGAACAGGATATGAGAGTACTATTAGCAAGAGTGTGCATAAGAAGAACATACACATAAATGTATTTCAAACTATCCTGCATTCAGATTCCCGTGAAACCCCCAACTAAGAGGAAAATATCTACATAATCCAAAATCCTCAATCATGAAGGCACTAGCAGCACTAATGGATAATCATGCTGAAAGCATTGTCTCTGCAATTTTGTAATTCTAGCTTGATATCAAACTCTCTTGAAGAACGAAAGAATATTGCCCTGTTTCGGATCCTTTGTGTTTCCTGTCTTCTTGCTTCCTCCTTTTCCAGAAGTCGTATTTGCCATAGCTGGTGTCTTCTTCGTTGCCGGAGCACTGGAATTACGTAGCCAATGAATAAAGTTATGATTAACAAGCTTAGACAACAAAGCAGTGAAATCAACCAAGCTTAACAATCTCCTTCCTTCAGATGCCCTTGGGATGTGCGCTGGCCAACTTATTTTCAATGCAATCACTAAAACAAAGAGGTTTGATGTGCATTTTCTTAAATAGGTTCCATGTTTTATATCAAAAGCTTCAAGCCATAGCAATTTGTCTCTTGAATATACGGGATCGACAAACACAAACATAAAATGATTAAAGACCTTATCTGCACTAGTTTCAAGCACAAATCTCAGCAATATTTTGCATTGGTTCAATGTACATAGTGCATATTTCAATATCACAAAATAAATTTTATTTTATTTTTTGTCAAAAGACCTTGAAGAAAGTTCAGATATACCTTGCAAGGTGCAAAGCAAACCTAATGAAGCACCCTTACAATGCTTCATAGGACAACTGACAGGGCATCATTCGGCCTTTAAAGTATTGCATGTTACCAGACATTTAGCTCAAATGCTTGAAAGATAAGGAAGAATAACACTAACCAGGTGACAGGATTGGTAGATGCATTATTGTCAGCTTTCTTTGCTGTAACCTTATCAGCTTTCTTTGCTTCTGTCTCCTCCCCTTCCCATACTACTTCAGTTACTGGAGAGAATAATAAAACGTAAACAAGAGAAAAATACAAATATATAATATCAAATAACTTAGATTTGCTGAGATTCACTAAATTTCTAGATATAGATCACGCAAAAATCATACAAGTGTAGATGTATAGTTGATGTTTAATAACGAACAAAGTTAAGAATAGAAGTTCCAAAGTAATCTATTATATTCATACAAAAAGTTCGCTTGTATCCCACAAGGCAAATAGGCAATATAGAAGCCGCTTTGTGAAAATAATGCACCAAGAACATGGTACCTTCTCTCCCTCGTTCATCAATCCTGGTCTTCATCACTTTTCTCCTCTTTGGTGAACCAGGTGCAGCATTGTTTAGACTATCCTTATTAACAGAAATTTCGGAAGCATGACTCTGCAACTTCTCAGTAGATGATTTCCCAGTACTTGTGCATTTGTTGATAACTGAAATCTCTTCCCCGAAAGGTTGGTTAGCTTTTTGGTCAGATGCTTTCTCTTCCTTAGCCCTTGATTTATTTTCTATCTCCGTGTCAAAACTCAAAGTGGCTTTCTCTGATGATTTATTATCATTTTGTCTGGAATCTTGAGGTGACTGCTTCTTAGGTAATTCTGGTGATGCTAAATTGACAGCATCTTCATCTTCATCTGAGAAATCAAAGACAACCCTCCTTTTCCTATTGGATGACCGTCTTAAGGTGAGATCTTGATTATCATCATCCCCACTGTCACCCTCTCCCGCTTCACGAGCACTAGTTTGGACATCTTCAGTAGCTACTGAAACATTTATGCGCAAATAAACATGTTGGAGACGGATTGTAATATTACTATTACTATTACAGTCACCAAGAAAATTCTGAAAATCTAATACAAACAAAATAGAATAAACTGCAAAGGATGCCAACCAGTAGGATTTGAAACCGTTTTATTATTTTCTGCTGACAGGGAACAAGGCTTGGGTTTTGCAGATGCACGGCCCCAAAAGCTTGCCAATGAACCTCCAGTAACAGAGCCACTTTTATCAGCTTGTGCTTTCTTTTTGCCTGTGGGCAAGGGAAGGACCTTTTCTCTGTCTTCAGTAGGTTTGTTGATGTGATCATGAACTCCTGTATTCCCTGTACCATTGCTTTCACTCTTGGCATCTTTCACCACATCCTGTGATTTGAGATCAACTTTGGGAATAGTACCACATGCTATATTTTTCGGAGGTTGGAGAACATTACTCTTTGTTGGTTTGAAGCCTACTGCAGATTTTGTTTGTGGAGCTGCAGAAACCACTGGCAGGCCATCTACATTCCGTTGAACAAAAGAACTAGAGATCCCACAGAACCTGAGAAGTATGCTGGTTAGCCACCATGAAAAACCCCAAACATATCTCTATATAGTAATTAAAACATCATATGTCATTTCCGAACTGGCATACAACAATCATGCATGCATGTCTGCTAACAGAGAAGATTAAGCACCGGCAGTAAAAGAAAATTGCTACAAACTTTTCATTGACTATATTCTTCACTATGAAGGGATTCCAGAAATTAAATCTTTGACATTAAGTAAAAAGAAAAAATATGTTCCTACAGTATACAGGACCTGCCAGCAGATTGAGATCATAAAATAGAGTCCTTGTTGCTCATAGATACAATGAATTGAAGAGGGTAAAATCAAATCACCACATTTTTTTGGGTACAAAAATCACATTTTAATGTCAAAAGATTCTCCAATTTCAAAGCCATATATAAACAACACCTAGTTGATCAAATCCAAGTACCAATCAAAACCGCCTCCCCTAATTTCAAACTAACTTGTTTTCTCTTTTAAATGTTTCATGCTATTGCTTGTGCTGGAAAGATGCATTGTAAGTTTGTAATACCATTGCATTCTGTCTTTTATCTTTTCCTAGCAAATAGAAACCAAAAGCAGAGTATATATTTTATGATTTGGATAAAAGAATTTGATTCAGTGAAAAAGGATCTATTATCAGTTCTATATGCCATTACAGTACAGCACACTGTTCTGGAATTGACCTAGCATAACATAAATATGTCTTCATGTTCATATGCATATATACATATGTAAAAGATTAAATGGAAATAGCAAATTGACTGAAATTAATAACAAACTCCAGATAACTTAACACTTTCGACCTGTCTGACCGCTATCACACAAGCTAACCAAATGCATATATACTATACAGATATTCTGAAGACATGGAACCTGCCTGTTATCTCTCAAGCAATTGTCAACTGACCAGGGCTGCTTGAAGAGCTCCTCTGCTTGAATAAATTCTGCATTCCAAAGCACAGCTGGATCCTTTGGAATGCTAGCTTGCACACTATACACCTGAACTGAACAATTGCCATCAAATTCTTGTTGGGCTTCTGCATAAAAAGTGGGAAACAGTTACTGTCCCAATCCCCAATGTTTGTAAGCCACTCCATATCAAACAATGACAGGCAAACATTTTCACATCATACAACTAGTGAAAGTTCTTACTAAGCAGTTCTCCCATCAAAGGCAGAACTGATCATACCAGACTGGTAAGTCACAGAAACACCAAATAGATCCATCTCCGGTTGAATAAGATACTAAATGAAAACCACCATTTGAACAGGGGTTTAAGGAAACGCAAATTATGCAGGTTCTGTTTGTTCTAAGACTGGCCCTCAAGTTAGAGCTTAATACCTTAAATATTAAACAAACAAGCATAAACTAAACAGCAAAAAGACATTGAATAAAAATCACACGAACCAAGTTTTTATAATTAGAGTTAAAGAAACTAAGGCACAGAATAAGAAAAAGTTATCACACCAAACAAGAATATCTTACAAAAGGGGTTCAGCAGTAAAAACACTTACCATCATAGCACAGTTAAATATGATTTTTCATCTTCTCCTATTCTCAATAATTCATATTTGCTGATGGAACCACATCAAGTAAAACACTTTAGCATAGCCATTAATTATATTTTCTTTTTCCCGAAAAGGTCCTAGTAGTACCTGCAAGCTTTGTGCCAGTAACAAGCCTTATGTGGTAACTTAGATGGCTGCTCTTTAACCAGCCAGACAAAGCATATACAACCTCCAACCCACCATCATGCTTTTCAACAAACTCCTGAAGCAACCTAAATATAGCAAAATTCTCAACTGCTCAAAAACATCATAACATAATTTTTCAAAAAAATTCTGCAAGCAATTTTTTTTTTTTAAAAAAGATTTTAATATTACCTCTTTGCTTCATCGGATGATATCATGTAATTGCGACTCAGCCATTTGTAGGAAACCTGAAACAAGATGCCATACCCTATCAAATCAAACATTTGCAACAAAAACGAAAATAATTTGGGATTAAAAGAGATGAAATTTGACCGTAAATAAATAAATAAACAAAAACCATTCAGAAATTAAAAGCCATGAAAATAACGTAACCCAACATAAGGAATTTAAAACCAAAAAAAAAAAAAAAGGGAAAATTCACAGTAAACCGTAAGTGTGAAATGAAATTGCACAAGTAAAACGAGAAATCTGAGTGAATCTGAGGAAAAAGGGGAAAACGAAAGGGACTAAGAGAAAGAGAGTTACCACTTGAAGTTTATCGGAGACGAGAGATTCAATCTCGTCAATCAAAGCCAGGGTTTGGGTTTGCGCCATAGGAGTGGAGAGGAGTGGAAGAGGGACGATGACGAATGGATAGAAGCGTTCGCGGCTTTTTGCTTGTATTATTTCCCTCCGGTTCGATCCCAAATGTTTTTGTTATGGCCTCG
The DNA here is from genome assembly GCA_031439595.1 of Pterocarpus santalinus. Lineage (NCBI taxonomy): Eukaryota > Viridiplantae > Streptophyta > Magnoliopsida > Fabales > Fabaceae > Pterocarpus > Pterocarpus santalinus. The sequence goes on along the minus strand of CM062528.1, from coordinate 31,601,469 downwards.
TTTTCCCGCCAATATATGCATTTTCCTCCACTCACCTCTGTCTGAGACCACATGCTAAACAGGCCATGGATAGCCAGCGTGCGCTTGCTTTTTTCAAAAGAAAAATAGTCATTTTTATAATAAACTATAAAAAATGATCAAAATTTTCAATTATAAGTTATTTTTACTAGAATTTAATTTCAATATATTTTCAATACAAAAATCTGTTATACAAATATCTAATTACATATTGTCATATTAGTAAAAGTATTTGACTTAACTACTCATTATCTTAACAATCTTACAAATATAAATATATAATTGAATGATAATGTAAAATTCTTTTATATTGACAGTGCATCAATATTAAAACTCTTTTTAATAAACTAAGTAAATAAACTAATTCAATGGCATTTAAATTCATTTGAAATATTTATATGAACAATGTTAATTCAAAACATTTCATATTTGCATAATCTTTACCTTTATATAACTGCTATTTGGTTTCAATTCATAATACTCAATATACCCTTATTCACTTAACATAGCATTCACAAACATGTCACACATAACTGGCAACATGGGGAGTGCATTCATTGCCCATATTCATGTCACAGCAGTTTGCACCCATGCTCCTATTCCTATTATGCACAAAACACACTGCAACACCCACGTCTTCCCTCCTTTTATTTCTCATTTTACGTTCCCCTTCATTTTAATAATAATTAAATAATAGTGAAAACTTTACATTACAAATCCTATGAAAATTATTATTGTGTATTAGTAATATTAATACCCAAAAGAATAAGAAAGACGGCTTAACAGGCACAACAGTCCCAGTTAAGCGGCGAGTTTTTATAATATGGTTATGGTTTGTTTTGTCATATCACACATATATTAAAGTGTTATGCTTGATTCTATTGTGTACTGAACCAAGCAATGTCAATTAAAATATAATTTTGATCCTATATGTGTTATTGATTTTTATTTTAGTTTTTATACAGAAATTTTTTTAAATCAATCTCCATACATGCAATTATTTGTAAAGAAATCACTGCCGTCAATTGGAATCATAACTCTATGAATGGATCTTTTATATGTGACGTAGGGAATATGATCCGACTAAAGAAGTCCCTACTTAATACATTAAATGAAAATGATCTACTTACGAGTAGGCAAAAGAGCTGTGTGCATAGGTAAAAACTTATACTAGACTTTGTTATACTTCACTCAAAAGGGAAGTGACTTGGCCTTGGCATTTATTCTACTTATCTGACATTTGCTAGTGCCACATAATAGCCAATTAAGCAAGCAAATAGTCATATCATACTCTGGTAGTCGTATAGAATAACCCACAATAGAGTTATAACTCAGAGACTTCTCTACAAATAATTACGTGTATTAGGATTGATTTAAAATTTTTTATGTAGAGACTAAATTTAAAACTAATAACATACATAAAGAGCAAAATTATATTTTAACCAAAAAACCGAATAGACCGTAATGATTATTACATCTTTAGATCAAATGTTTTTCGATTCATTTACAATTTAGTTCCAGTTACACTATAAACGAGACTGACTGAACCGATGAAAACATGAACCGACAATGTCTTCTTTGAATCACTGGTTCGGTTCTAAAAATATTGGTAGCGTGCATGCACTATTCCGTTTTCAGGGATTAATTTTTCTATTTGACTTCGGTTTGACTCATCATGCATTAGTTAAGCTTCGTTCATGAGACATGACACAATGTTAATTCTAAGTCACCATGCTACAAAAAATCAGTTAGGCGCTTGCGTTTCGAGTACCTCCAGAATTAATCACAAATTGCTTTGGAACAGAATGTAAAATGTTTATATTTTCGTTTGATAACCTAAGCCAATGTACCTCTCACCATTTTTGTGTTTGATTGTTAATCTTCTCTTTAACAAACCAAACAAATATATGGATCATTTGGAACATGCTACAAATCCTTCAACAGGAAATAGTCCTAAAAAATACATGGTTATTTATCTTGTCAACAAGCCATCTTACAGCCATGCATTAATTCTGTACAGTACAGCTTATAGTAGTGGAACTCAAGCAGATGCAGAAGCCACAGGCTGGTCGATAACGGTGTACAATGCACCAATGAGCATAGCTTCGGCACAATGTTAGGCTTCTTACTGTCATTATTGTGCATAACAATAATAATAATTATTCATGTATATACAACATTAAGCCATAATTATTATTGTTATCCACAAAATAATATCTGTTGACTCTTTCAGACGTATGTGAATATATAGACTTCATCAAATCCTCTCCTACAAGCATCATAAACAGTTAAACACCAACATCAGCAACTTTATGTGCAAAACAAATTAACAACACAGTCATACAGACATCTAGAGCTTACCCAGCCTTCCCACAATAAGTGGGACTGTAATTGTAAATAAGATTGTCCAGCACTTCTTGAGCAACTGGCCTGTTTAAGGATTTCCTAGCTTCACTGGATTTGGATCCATGAGGGTGGAAATATGTTGAGTTAGCCATTGATAATTACGTGAAAAACATAGCAAATGGAGCTCAATCATTTCATAGGTAGCAAAATTGTCTTAAAGATGTTTTTCTAAACCTTATTTGGTATTCACAATTAAGTAGCATCTTGGGTGTGAAGGGCATAAAAGGGTAATCCTAACAAGTTTCATCCCATTACAATTGGTACATAGTCACTATCCTCTGCATAATTGTAAATAATAAACACAAATTGCATCATTTTTTATTTGCATTGCACTGGCAATTACTCTGGAGAACTCTGTCAACTGTTAAGGTAGTCCAATGACTTTTGAGAATCATTTATCTGTAATACTAGCGGATGAAGATATTATAAAATTGAGTCCTAACCTGACCAAAAAGTTTGCAACATACTGAGTGACCCGAATGGCATCCTCCGTGTGTGGAATTCCTGGTACACCCCATTCAAAGGTGTTTTTCTATGGCATCATTTATAAAGGACGTTATATAGCTGAAATAATTATGAACTAAGTAGAAAGTGGTGCATGACTGTAGTCCTTAAGGAACTTAACTAAAGTAGTATTTAGAAATTGAAATTCACAATACAGCAAACGATGGCACACAGAATCAATTAATCACCTCTGGATGCCACTGGAAGCCAGTCACAGGATAGTTTCGTGATTGTACTGTCGAAACATAAACCTAAAACAATTACTAATGCCATTAGATTTCCTTATGTTGGAATCCTACGACAGGTTATGAATATGCCAAAAACATAGTTGCAAACCAGCATCACTTTTTAAGAGATGATAACATTGAATACCTTATCATCTTCATCCTTGCAAGTTGTCAAGATCTCAAAAAAATTAGATAATTTCTGATTATCCAGAAACTTTCCTGGGGATATGCCATACTGTCATGTGCAAAAGCAGATAAAATCACGTTAATGAATTTCAAACATTGATATCTGATGAGCAACTTAAAAACATTAAACTGTATTTTATGTTTAAGAATTAAAATAGAGTCAACAAAATGACAACTTAAAAACGCAAAGGACATCCAGGCAACCAGAAAATGGAAAGCATGCAATGAACTATCTTATCTTTAGGAGCCTCTACATAAGAAGCAAACCTTTCCATGCCGATGAAGATTATGGATATAACGGGCAGGCAAGCGTAAGGTAGGGAAACTTTAAAGGGAACACATAATATTTTTTTGTCGTTGATTGGGACACACTGGATTAATGTCAAACTTACAAAAGCTGAGAAAGCACCATTATTCAGTTTCATTCACTGGCTCAATGGATGAATGTTTGATTGTAAAATGTAAAATTTGGCAAAGTGCTGTACTCCTGACTAAGGGCCATTGGATTACATAGACTGTTGTGATATGAGATAAGATTTTTATCCTTTGAAAAACCAGATAACACAACCGAAACTGATGTCCCATCATCTCCTCTCACTGTCTACTGCCTTCCATTATCGTCCAATTTTCAGTCTTCACAATCTTCTTCTCAACCAAAACACCACCCTCACCTCCATCATCACAATAATCACTTTGATTAGGTTATGAATCTACATAGGATGTAGGCATTGGGGTCACTGGCACCATCCCTTAGAGGCTCCAAATGTTAATGTTAGGAACCTGGTACCAGCCATGGAGAATAAAATGGAAATGTTGCATTAATTCACTGGAGAAGATGATATCAGTGTGATATCAGTCTCCTAACGAGATACACTGGTTTCTAGGTATTAGAGAGACCTAGAGCTCTTCCAATTCCAAATCTGCCCAATTCTGAGATGCCCCCCTCAGCACCCCTCCCCTTGCCTATATTGCTTCCCACCTCTCTCCCTTAACAGATTCAGGACATTCTCTCTCCTCTGCCTAGCTGGCAGTTAATTACAAAACCCCTTACCCATGCCTTTATCACATGTCCCATATACATTAGTAACCCCCTTCCTTTTTCTTCCGACATATACTATTAATAACAGCATTAGTATCAATATCAGGGGTCCTAACAGTTAAATCCATATGTGCTTCAATGTCTTCCCCAAAGGTATCAAATAGAAGACGTTGATGCCTGAGGTAGGTGAACTGTGATGGTCATGTCATATATACCAGGTCACCACAACTATACACTTGACCCAGCAGAATGTTGTAACAATGCATTCAAATTTAGGGGGTGTACCACATAGACTTAGCCAAAAATATAATTAGTAAATGTATAAAACAAGACCAATTTAAAGGTAAGCTCATACTGCAGCTAAATACTCTGATTATTGACAATTTGTCTGGTCAAATTGTGGAACTCAGTAAAAGCCTCACGTTGAAGAATTCATTGGCAATATAATACTCACACGGTGATTTTGCATGACAAGACAATCCGTGCTCAACTTCGCTAACAAGTCTGGAGGAAACCTGCAGGAAAAAGAGAAGTGACTATTAACTTGCATATCAGATCCTGTGACAAAAAAGTTAAAAAGTCTCGAAATTTAACAATTTTGGATGGTTAACATATACACAAATGGTAGAGGAGAGAAATTCTTGTATAGAGATAGACTGGAGGAAATCTGTAGGAAAGAGAGAATTTATTGTATCATGACATTGTTTTCCTTCTGGCTTCTCTTCCTTAGACTCTCAATGCCTCTTCTCTGTCTTAAACTGGCCCATTTTTCTCGTTGCCAAGTTATGATTGGTTTTCTCTAAATGATTAGGTTTGTGTGTCAATACAAGAAACTGTCTCTCACAGATGAATCCCAAGCCCTCAATAAAAGTAGCATAGTAGACAAGGAGATAACATTTTTCTTCTCTGACAAAGATGAAATTCCATTAAGATGAAGAAAAGAAAACTACATGGAATTTGGAGGACAGGTGATTCTCTATTGCAAAAAAGTGAAAACTTAAACAGCAGACAAATAGAGAAACGGAACAAAGTTGACCAATCCCTTTAAAGGAAAAAAAAAGGGGGGGGGGTTGGAGAAAACAATTTAAAGTTTGAAGCCCAGCTTGTAACTTCATAATTTTTCCATTAAGGGATCAATATGAAGCTTCAGAAAAATACTATTAAAAATAGATTATTTACCTTTGAAACACAGTTCCTTCAATATTTGCATTCTCCACAAATTGAAGAGTACTTGCCTGATTTAGTGCACTAAATTCTTCAAGAATGTTATTGTCCTATTATCAAGAAAAAAAACAGCCAAACTTGTAAAAGCAAAAAAAAGAATACAGCTAGAGTGTGATGTCAGAAGTTTTGAACTTTTGTCGCCATTTCATTAATCTCATTAAAAGTAAATGCAAAGAATAAAATTTGCCAAGCTGATATAACAGCTAATTTTTTACTGTCTGTGAATTTTGAATCCAAGAGGAATTATGAACAGCAATGTTCACAACACACAGTAAAATAAGATAACATATAAAACGTTTTTATTTTAGCAAATTACAGAGAAAGTATCATATGGTGGCAAAAACTCACTTTCTATATCTGTCATTTAAAAAATCAATCAAGTAATGTACCCTGGTTAGTGGCTAGCGGGAGAGTATCTGACTTACCTGCAGACTCTTCCTATTTAGAAAAGTAATTCTACAAAGTCAGTCACAAATGATAAAAGCACAAGAAAGCTAACTTACCTTGCTAATGATCATTGTCAAAAGTTCAAATCCTAAGCAAACGGCATATAATGGGAAATAGTCTCCAGCATCATTTTTCTCCAAAACTTTCTGCACAGGCAATTAGATAGATATAACTTGATAAGCAATCCTTTAAACCACATAATTGTATATATATTAAAAAAGCATACCTTTACATCTTGAAAACAAACTTATCTAGCGAAACAAAAGTAAAAGTAAAATAATTGCTTGCAAGTAGCAAAAATACTCACTATCAAGTCAGTAATAATAATTCCTACACTCACTATTCACCTTCCAAATTCTAGAAGCCTCAGTTTGACACAGGCGCAAAGAGTGTTTTGCAACAAATGCAACTCAGTTACTTCTAATACAAGCCACTCTGAAATCAATATGCATATTACCAGGTGAGCATCAGAAAAGGATTAACAGATACCTTCAATATTCTCCCAACAGTTTCAAAATATAAACCACTTTTAGCCCATCCACCGGTGAAGAGAACCCCATTTACCAAATCTAGCTTCTGCGATGAGTAAAAAAATGTTGTGAACCATACAAATATTTCTACACCATAAGTGAAATAATCTGGGGCAATGTTACATATACAAATGTTTATTCACCAAAAAAAAAAAAAAAAAAAAGAAGAAAAAAACGGTAAACATCCATACTTCACCATTAGATTCACCTCTCCCTTCGTAGAAGATCACATCAACAGTTTTTGTACACAGATGCTCATACAATCCAGCAACTCTGACAGTAGCAGTGGTTTTTACTCTCAAAAATCGTCTCCCACTCCCTAGCATTATCCAACTAACTTGGATTCTAAAATCTCACCACCTTCATCACCTTTCCCATCCAAGGAAAACTCTCATAGTCAAAAGTTGACCAGTGCTTTTCTTTTCTTCCCCACTTTTTGCAATTTAATACCATATACTATTACTAACCAACACATTTTATAATTTAACGGACTTATAAACACCAACAAAAGAAAAACTGTAAGTATAGGTTGCACACTTAAAACACTTCTTCTGTTTTTCATTAAAAAAAAAAAATGTAAGTATAGGTTGCACACTTCAAACACTTAATGTCTAAATATAAATTAGAGAATAAAATTAATGTTTAATTTTAAATATTGAATCACCAAATCGATGCAGAAAAATCATTAGAGGATTAAGATGATGTTGCATATACTCGATAACATACCTTGAGAAGCTTCTCCGGTGGCTCGTTATAGACGAGGGGAACGACTCTGGCGCCGGCAGCCTCCACAAATTTCACGTACGATGCCGCGATGTAGGAAGCTCCGGTGGCGTTGCTGAGGCGGCCGGAGGCGCCGTCACCGGGGTGGCTCAGGATTCCGATCACCGGCTGGTAGTAGAGGTTCGGGTTGGGAACGGGGCAAGTCGTCCGCGACGACGAGATCGGCAAGTCGCGGCCGAGTTGACTCGGGAGGAGGATCGCCGAGTTGGCCTTCACGGCGGAGAGAACGACGCATTCGAAGATGGCTATTAGAAAGAAGACCCAAACAGCGTCGTTTGGCATGTCGGAAGGTGGAAAATTGAAGTGATCAGTGCGGTTTTGAGCAGTTGGTGTTCGAGAAGATGGTGAAGCAGTTTAGAATGGAGAGACTGACGAGTACGAGACAAAGTTTGATATAAAATATCGAGCGAGCAAAATTACACTTCCCCTCAAAAGATTTTTACTTTAATATTTCAACTTAATTTGGGTGCATTGACTTTTATATTATTATTTAATTAAAATTTTTTATTTGTATGATCATTGAAAAAATAGATAGTTATATTAAAAAATTTTATTAATGTAATAATAAATAATTAAATGTATGTGTAAATTCTTAATATTTTAATTCGTTCAAGATTAATTTAATTATATATATTTTAGCTCTTTAAAGATTTCATGTTATAAACACTTTAATCCACTACTAGTATTTTCTGTCATGAGGAGTGTTATTTGTACTACTCTTTATTGTAGACATTCAGACATCCAGAGATAAGATTAGAAAAAAAAAATTATAAAAAAAAGAAAAAGTGAAAAAGCAAGAAAAAAGAGGAGAGAGGAGAGAGATAAATATAGGATGTCAAAATATGTCAATTAGTAATATGTACAAAAAATATTTCTCTTCTGTCATTTATTAAAGTATTAAAACAAGAGTATTATAATAAAAAAGTGTATGCAAACACCCCTAGTTATTAATGAAAAATGCCGAAGTGTTATAAAGCAAAATATTTTAAAGATTTAAATATATATAATTAATATTTTAAAAATCAAAATATTAAAAAAAAAACTTCAATAAACCAAAGTGTAGTTTTACTTCCGTCGAGTTATGTGTTTCGTGATTAGATATTTATTAATGTCTTTTCTAGTTACTAAGCGAATCATTTGGGAGTAGAATAAAACTGTTGCTCCAAATTTTACATGCAGTATATTAGAGATTTTATTCGTCAAGTTATTGTTTGAGGAGAATTTTATTTTATTATTACTTTAGTTTAAAATTGTGCAAGTAATTGCTAATAGTTTATTCAAATTTTTGTCTGAAAACTGCTTTATTATAATTGGGATAGGAATTATACACTCTCTTATAACTTTCACTCAAATCATAATTTGAGATTTCTAAACACGGAATATATATATATTAGTAAATGGTCGACTAAATAAACCAGCTTTGTCAATATGATATAAATTATTTTGTAACATAGATAGTTAGATACACAGGACACAAAATGAATATAAGGATAAAATGTTCAAATACTTCATTCGTCTCCAAAACAAAGCAGTCCGAGAAAACGGATAAGTTTCTTGTTAATTGTATTCTTTTTGGGTTATGTTCTCTATATTATGCTAATCATATCATTAGTGTTGAAGCATATATTGTTATACGTTTATATTTAGTTGAGAGATTAGAAGCTCTTGGGTGAAGTTGGATATATTATATGAGTTTAATTGGTATGCACTGACAGTGTAAAATAGTTTTACACTGTCAACCAATAGAAATAGGGGAAAGTGAGAAATCATGGTGGGTCCCTCATTATAATGGGTAGTTATTTGTGCAAGTTGTCACTTTCCACTATTTACATTGGTGATGTAACAGAACTGCTTTCTGTCGATATTTAAATTAAATTCATATTATATATACCTAGTTAAAAATGATTTTCTAAATTAAGAATAGGTTTAATTATTCTGAAGATTCTTATAGTTTCACTTAATTTTTAATTTGGTTCTTATAATTTAAAAATTTTTAGTTAGGTCCCTACATGAGATAAATTGTAGTAATCAAGTCCTTAGAGCAACCTCAAATTACAAAATTTTTTAAAATTTTATGTAATTTAATAGGTCCTAACCCAATTTTGTAAGTTTAAACATAAAAATTTATTCAATTTAACCATCAATTTTGTAATGATAGATTACTCCAGGGACTTGATTACAAAAATTTATTTAATGTAAAGATTTGATTGAAAATTTTTAAACTATAGGGACCTAATTAAAAATTTGGTCAAAATACAGGGACTTACAGATTAATTAAACCTTAAGAATATAAAGGGATATTATTAGTTAGTTTAATATATTTGTTTGGGTAGTTAGTTATAAAATAGAAATGAGAGATTTAGGGTGGAAATGGGGTTAGTGACTTAAAGAGAGTCTTATGAGAGTTGAGAGGACTCTTGAAGTATCTCTCATTCTCATCAAGATTTAGGGCTCCTAGTCAAATTAATGGTTAGTTTTCCTTGCTAGAAGGAAGCCTTATAGAGACTGTGAAAAGGCTAGCAAGGTCAAGTTAGAACTGAGAGAGAAAAACTTGCGATAAAGGAAGGTTTGAGGAAGGGTAAGAAAAGGAGACAATGAACAAAGATGAAGCAAAAGAGGAGGACACTCTAGAAAAGAAAGATTGTTCTCTAAACTTGGACCCATTGGACTTTGTCTCAGATGAAGAAACATAAGTGCCAAAACACTCAACATAATCCCATATGCGGCAATCAGTGGCGGGACATCCTCAATCGAAGTGCAAGTAGACGCGGTTGAAAGAGGCATGAGCACAAGTGGTTGAAAGTGTGGCCTTGTAATCCCACACTAGCGGTAGGGGTTCGACCCCCAATCCTACCCCCTTCCCCATAGCAAAAAAGGGAAACTATTCTCTAGAGTTAAGGGGCCAAGTACAACAAGAAAGAGAGAACACTAAATTTTGGTTAAGAAATTATTTTTTGAACTTAGTGGGAATTTAGGAGGAATTATCTTTTACTATACTAAGTTCACTTCATGTTAGAAAGAGAAGCTATATTTGAAGGAAGATGATTGGGTCAAAATGAAGAGGAAAGGTTCAAGTTTTTATATTTCAAGCAACGAGAACCTGGGAGTTAATTGCAATATCTAGTATAAGTCCTTGTACAAGGTTGCTAGAATCACGATCTATACCGTTGGAGCACACAAGTTTAAGAACTTGAATGCCTTCTTCGATCCCGATCCTAGTGTATAACTCGGACTGGTGGGATTGTGGTGGGACTGTAATTGTAAATGAGATTGTCTCGCACTTCTTGAGCATCTGGTCTGTTTGAGGATTTCCTAGCTTCACTAGAGCCATGTCCACAGACGAAAGTGACATGTTAATTCACTTGTTGACAAGTACATGGAGTGAACATAGCAATGGAGAGTGAGTAAGGAGTGGAGAGGAGGCATAAAAGGGCGAACATGACAACTTTCATGGCCCGTACGGATGACAGCTCATAAGAGCTTACTACAGTTTATCGATTAGAATAAGGACTTCTGTTGGTTGAAAAGTGATGTTTGTTTTTGTATTTGTTTTTTTTTACCCCCTCTGAGCTTCTGGCTCCTGAAGAAGCTGTAAAGGCAGCTTATGGAGAATATATTTGATGGAGCTTGTAAAAAAATTAGCTCTGTAACCCCCAGGTTTTTGCCTTGTGACCTGAAGGTCGATGGTTCAAATAGTAAAAGCACCCTCTTTGCTTGCATGATAAGATTATTTATATCTATTCTTTTTAAATCCTATAAGGTGAGTGTAGTGCATTAAATCATCCGTTATATTCAAAGAAGGATGTACATATAAAATGTTGGGCCACATGTCCCACCAAAATTTGAGAATTTTGTTGGTATTCTATAAACATATACATATTTTATCTTATTATTTTATTATGGTTGACCTTACACTAAGATAAAAATTATGTAACACTTGTTGTTATACTTATGTATTATCTTTGCCTTCATTACCTACATATTCTGGATCTGTCATTATATATATGTTATCATTAGTCATTTCCATTAGACTGGCTACTATTGTAACAAACTAATCTTTCATAACTCTTTCTATTCAGATGGCCTGGTGACCTTTTAGAATCACCTATGCATCAGTGATACTTCACGAGATGAAGATATTATCAGACAATGAATTCTAACCTGACCAGAAAGTTTGCTGTAGACTGAATTACCCGAATGGCATCTCCTGTGTGTGGGATTTTTGATAAGCCCCATTCAATGGCATTTTTCTGTGACATCATTTGTAAAGGATGTTACATAGTTAGAAAATTGAAATGAGAACAAGCTTATGAGGAGAATGAGCTAATTAAATGGTACTTAGGAATTGAAGTTTACAATACCGAAAGAAATAATGAAGAGCAAATTTATGAATCACCTCTGGATGCCATTGGATGCCAGTCACAGGATAATTGGGTGAACGCGTTGTGGAAACATACACCTATAACAGTTACTGATTATATCATATTTCTTTTACAAAAGCTGATGACAATTTATGAATGTGTCCAAAAACTTTCTAGGGGATTTGGAAATCAGTATAAAAAATTGAGAATTACTTCATTTAATACCTTATCATCTTCATCCTTACTAGTTGTCAAGATCTCAAAAAAGCTTGATAACTTCTTATTATCCAGAAGCCTTTCTGGGGATATACCAAGCTGCCATGTAACTAATATTACTGAATTTTAAAAATGAATATATGGTGAAGTGCATTAATTTTTTTTTTTTTTAAGACAATACATAAAGATGGAAATATAAACAACATCCAGGTGACAAAAAAATAGCAACCATGCCATGAGCATAACTTAACATGCCAGTAACACACCAGCTTGATTAATAGCACAACTTAACATAGCTACTTAGAAAAGCTGAGAGAGAACCACTTAACATGAAGTTATTGGCAAGTGAATCATGAATCCTTAAAGTTCAAGAAATGGGATAAAGATTTAAATGCCTTGAACAATTTTATCAATTTTCAGTCACCAGCTAGCGTATGGATGGACTATAAAGTTCAGAATATAGGTTGTAGATTAAAAAGAACAAGAATTGTTTAAAGGGAAGCTCACACTGCACCTATATCCTCAAAATGGATGACATTTTTATGCACCCAAAATTGTGAAATTCAGTAAAAGGTTCGTGCAATGCAATAAGTTACTGGCATTGTATAAAATTCACACGATGATTTTGCATGACAACACTACTTGTACTCAAACTTCTTTAACAAGTCCGGAGGAAAACTGCAGGAAAGAGAGAAATATATTAACTTCCTGATCCTATTCGATGATAACAAATGCTAAAGGAAAATATTATTTGAGCACACTACTTATAGACATAGTATATAGATGTAAGTGTGGATGAGTATCGAAATATACGTATATTGAAATGAAAAAAGTGTTTTGTATATTTATGTGATAGATGTTGTGCTTGATATTGAAAAATTATGTATAAATAACACAGTTTGATGCTAAACGGCCTAAAAAAATAACACAAGAACGATTAAAAATTCAGGCACACAAATATTTCGCTAAATTACTCCCACATCCTCCAAAATAAAAGAGGCCTAATTGAAACAAGGCAATAAGGAATTACTGGGGTATAGTATGGGGTATATTATTCCATTCGCAAAACTTTTTGTGGTTAAAAAGTACGTAACGGTTTTAAGTCCAAAGCCTAGCTTCCAACTTCATAAGATGTATCTCTTGGGGTATTAAAATGCAGCTTCAGAGAAGTAATGCAACTTCAATTTGCTTTCTTCACAAATTGAAGAGTAGAGGCTTGATTCAAAGCTTTAAAATTTTCCAGAATATTATTGTCCTGTTCCCAAGAAAAAAAAAAGCAGCCATATTTGTTAATGCCAAAAAAGAATTTGTTTGAAATGTTTTATCAGAACTTTCAAACTGTTTCTGAACATGTCACGAATGTCGTTCAAAATGTTCCACATTGATGAAAAGAAAAAAATTCACTAAGTTGATGCAGAGGCTAATTTCCTACCTTGGTGTGTTGTGAATTTGAAGTTCAAAGAAAAAATCATGAACAGAAGGTAACATAAGAAATAAAGTTATAGATTGTATTCCTTCGGACCAACTTAAGCAGAAAAGAATCCTGTGGCTAATATATATATATATATATATATATATATATATATATGATTAAGATCAAATTATACCGATGTAACTTTAAGCATTGTCACACTACTTAATAACTTTATATAAAATATACTTTTTATCGATCTAACCATCGAATCACATTTACCTATCTTGGAAGAGTGATTTTACAAAGTCATAAATGACTGAAGCACAAAAAAGTTACTTACCTCGCTAACAATTATTGATATCAGTTCAAAACCTAAGCAAATGCCATATAATTGGGAAATGGTTTCCAACATCATTTCTCTCTAAAACTTCCTGCACAGTTAAATAAGAATTCAGAAGTAAACTTACAATAATACAGAGATCCGGCAAGGCATAATTAATTGTAATTGAAACTAAACTAAGGAAATCAAATTAGCTTCTAAATTCACATTACGAACTACTAACCACTAAGTGAGCATTAAAAAAGGATGGGCAGATACCTTAAAATTTTTTTGGACAGTTTCGAAATTGGACCATCTTTAGCCCATCCACCTGTGAAGATCACCCCGTTAACCAAATCGAGCTTCTGCAAGGTGAAAATAAAATAACTAGCGATCACAATTCACAAGTCCCGAAAATTTTTTAAATAAATCAACTAAGGGACTAAATTTTTATAGTTATCAATTAAGTATTTCAACTTGATTAAATATATTTTGTAAATAAATTACTTATTTTTTTGGATATAAAATAATTTAGATTGAGAGAAGAGTTCATCCTAATTCAGAACTAAAGCATATCTCTCAACTCGTGGAGTACTTACAAACATACTTAAGACCTTCAAATTTATACAAAAATTAATGCCGTTAGTCGATATTTTAAAATTGAGGTAATTAATTGACACATCACAATATTTAAAATTTGGGTGCTCCTATTCCACTTTCTTCATCATTTCTTCATCAAAAACAAAACAACTCGGATTCTAAAATTTCGTCTCCGATAATCTTCTTCTCTTCTTTCTATTCGTCTCTCCAACAAACATCCTCAAAAGTATCAAAGGTACTAAGTTACAATATATTAATAAAAGTTCCTGATTAATCATACATATTATGGGTTAGTTTAAAATTCTAACGTTTGTTCCCTTTTAATATGAGATGTAGCAAGTGAGAGGAGTATTAATTTTTATGAGAGACGAAAGGAGCAAATATTAACCATATAATTATATATAGATAGTAGAAAATAAAAGTTATTTAAATGTCATATAACTACTTAAAAATATCACATGATTTTATATTTTAATTTTAACCATTCATATAAATCTCCATGATTAAGATTTACTTCTCTTACTAGGGACAGCTCCTCTTTATGGTGAAGGGGGTGGTGGCATCCCCCCAAAAGTTATAATTTTTTGTAAATATATATTATTTTTTATTTTTATTTGGCCTCCCAAAATTTTTTACTTGATTAGTTCTCATAAATTTTTTTTACTTAATTTAATGTTTAAATACTACAAACTGCACCTATTGTATGGGTAGGATGTTAAATCCATCAAATTCTAGGGGTGATGTTGGCTAAAATAAAGCCAATATATAGTTAGAATTCTAGCAAATGCAAAGTTTAAAGGCTGGGGTATTTATCACGGGATATATAAAGAACATATTACTGAGCATTGTGCATAACATTATTATTTCTAGAGCATACAATCATAACTAGATTTAGACTCACGTATTGCATGGACATCGAAATGAATATGCTTCTTGGTGAGAAAATGAGATAAGTGATATTAGTTAACCAATATAAAAATGATTTAGTACATTTTGTCTTAATAATTTAAAGTCGAATGGAAGGAAAATGTTCCTTATTCAGGATTAGGTGATAAGTGATATTAATTAGACTAATATAGAAATAATTTAGTAGATTTTGTCTTGATAATTTAAAGTCGAATGGAAGGAAAATACATTTTATTCAATATTAGATGATAGTTTGATAGTATAAGTAAAGCAAAGATATTTGTCTATTATGATTGTTTTAAACACAACAAAACTATATACAGTATAGTATTTAAATGAGTTTCATCTTTTTTATGCCATCTTTGTCTTTACTCTTAATTTAAAATTAGATAATATGTACTTTATTTCTATTGATACCTTTCTTATTCCTTTATAAATGACTTTTCCATACGAAGATATTATGTCTTATATTTACTTGTAATGCTTTTTCCTTGACATTTGTATAGATATAAACTCTTCATCTGATGATATTATTGTTAGTGAATGTTCTTGAATTATGTTAAAAATAAATGTTAAAAGTTAGATATCTGGTTATTTTATGTAAAAGGAATTATATGTTTTTCATTTATTTTTCTTTGATTTTGTTATTTTGGAATAATAAAGAAAGGTTAGGGTTCAAAGATGTTGTTTAGAGCAAAAGTTTTTATGATAGTATAGTTATTTCAAATTATGCTTGTTCATCTTTATTTAGAATATAAGTGTGTGATGACAAAGATTTTACAATATTGATGGCATAATAAAGTTAATTTATATGATATTTTTTATTTATTTAGGGTTGTAATTTTATTGTTTTGTGATATTTTATAGATTTATTTTTGTCTTGTTTGGTAGTGAGACCACTAAAAGGATAATAAGGTTAAACAAAAAATATTAAACAGTTGATTAACGGTTGGTAGGAGGTTGATATTTTGTAATTTTTTTAATATTTAAAATAAATATTTAATTGTAGTATTTTTTTTGTTTATTGAAGAATCATTAGAAATTAAAATTTTGAAAATATTAACTTTGAATAATTTTGAGTAAGTTGTTAATGGTATATAATTAATTTAAAGTATATATAACTAATTTTGTTAATATTGGTGGCTTAGTGCATCTTGCCATAATTAAATAGTAGGACGCTAAAGTTTGGCACAGCTGAATGACAACTTACATAATAAAATGACATGATAATATTATGAGATAGGAAATAAATAAAGTCTTAATATCATAACTTGGGCTTTATTTATTCATGATGCTCTATAGACTTTTTTTTTCATATATGATTGTGAGACCATTAAAAGAATAACAAGGTTAAAAAGAATATGTTAAACAATTGATTAACTGCTGGTAGGAGGTTAATATTTTTGTAAAACATTATTTTTTACTATTTAAAAATAAATATTTAGGGTGCTTTTGTTTCAACTTTTTAAAAAAAGATTATAAAACTTAAATTTTTATATATAACTAAAAAAATTGAAGCCAATTTTTTTTTCAAAAATTATTCTTTTCAGCTTCTACAAAAAAAATTGAAAGCAGATTTTTGAGATTATGATTTTTTTTTTTAAAATTATCCAAATATATTAAAATAGATCTTTTTTCCAATAAAAAAAATGATTTTTTTGACAAAAAATCACAAATAAACTCATCCATAACAATATTATAAGATAAGAGATAAATGAAATGTCAATGCCACAGCTTGCACTTCAGTTCTTTAATTAGAGTATGAAACTTAAGAATAGGATAATAATGATATAAAAAATGAGCCTAAATTTTTTATTTTTTTTTTTTGGGTTTGATATGATTTGATCTGTCTAGCTTGGTTCAATCCAGTCTAGTATGGTCCAGTTTGGTTCAGTCAGGTTTGGTTTGGTTCGATTTGGTCCAATCTGGTTCGGTTCGTTCGGTTCGGTCTGGTTTAGTTTGGTTCGGTTCGATTTTGTTCGATCTGGTTTGATTTGATTCGGTCTGGTCCAATCTGGTTCGATTCGGTCTAGTTTGGTTCAGTCCGGTCCAGTTTTGTTCGATCTAATTTGGTTCAATCCAATCTGGTCTGGTTTGGTTTGGTTCGGTTCGGTTCAATTCAGTTTGGTTCAGTCCAACCTGGACCGATCCAATTTCATTTGATCTGATCTAGTTTGATTTTGTTCGATCCGATATAGTTTGCCATGAGAAGATATGACTTTATAAAATTAAAGAAAATACATAAAAAAATGACATTTTTAATAAGAAATTGATGTGACAATATTATAAAATACCTAAGAGACTTAGTGTGCTACAACTTGGGTCTCAAAACTAATATATTATAGATAGATAGACAGCACATAGTGCCCCAAATAGAATCCAGTGACTCCTCCCAGTATTTTTATGTGAAGATATAAACTTCATCATATCCTTTCCTGCAAAGCAGCAGACAACATCAACATCAATAACTTTATGAGCAAAGAAAGTTAATGTATTTGTCCTAAAGATATGTTGGCCTTACCCAGCCTTCCCACCATAAGTAGGACTGTAATTGTAAATGAGATTGTCTCGCACCTCTTGAGCATCAGGTCTGTTTGAGGATTTCCTAGCTTCACTCGAACCATGCCCACAAACAAAAGTGACATGTTAATTTACTTTTTGACAAGTAATTGTAGTGAACATAGCAATGGAAAGTGGGAAAGGAGTGGGGAGGAGGCATAAGATGGTAAGCATGATCATTTTCATTGCATTGAAAAACGTGTTAGATACTTAGGGCCCATTTGGATACAGCTCATAAGACTTCATTGCATCTTATCTACTGGAATAAGGACTTCCGTTTGTTTAAAAGTGATTTTTGTTTGGGTTTTTTCTATGAGCTTTTGACTTCTGAAGAATCTGGAAAGGTAGCTTATGGAGAGTATGTTTAATGAAGCTTGTAAAAAATCAGCTATGTGATAGTCAATATATTTCACATGAATAAAATTGCATCATCGTTCTTTTTTATTGTACTGGCTATTATAATCAATTAATCTCTATAACTCTTTTAGATAGCCTAATGACTTATTGGAACCATCTATGCATCGGTTATACTTCATGAGAAGAATGTTGTGGACTATGCTGCATGGATATGGATACGGTATTCATACCGGGTACAAATACGAGTATGGGATACAAAAATTTTGTAAAAATTGAGGTATGGGTACGTCAATATATATTAAAACTTTACAAATTTTATAAAATAAAAACAAAAATTTCACATCATTGATAAGAACAATTATCAGATAATTACAAAATAAAATAATTATAATATTTTCATATTACTCAAAAGTAAAAAAAAATTAATTAGAACAATTATTAGAACATGAAAAAAATGAAAAAAAATTATAAAATAATTCTTGTCATTAACTCGCTAAGCAAGCATGATGAATGCTAAAGTAATTCCTCTTCCTTTCTCATTATTCTTCCCTCTTATTACTATTAAATTCTTCCTAAAAACTATTGTTTCATTTACTTAGACTAAGACCAATGTAAAAACAACAAATCAAAGGAATTGGGAGACCAACGTAGGAACAACAAAAATCACCGAGACCAATGTAGGAACAACAAAAATCAAAGTTCAAATTTTCCAACAATAGTTCCAGCAAAATATATATATATATATATATATATATATATATATATATATATATGTATGTGTGTCAATAGTACAGAACAAAAAAATAATAAATAGAAAAAGAAGACTCATTGTCACGACGAGACTGGAAGCACCACGTGCTTTTTTGTTCAGAGTGGGATGAGCAGTGCTGTTGGGATTGAGGACTAGGGAGCGCACTGCATGCGGTAGGGAGTGGGGCTGCCGCCGGAGGTAGATCGGTTGAGCGGTGGTGGGTGGTGGGGTGATTTGGCCGATTTGGGAAGAAAGAAAGGCTAGGGAAGGGAAAAGGAAAAAAAAAAGATGAGGAAAGTAGGTGTTATAGTGTTATGCTCTGTTTAAGAACAAGAAAAAAAAAAGCAAAAACAATGTCATTTTGTATTAGCTGTGTACTCGAGCTGCACCCAACTGTATCCAATTTTTTCTTTTCAAAAAAATGAAAGAATAGGTACGTACCCGGGTGTACCTGAGACATACCCGTACCCAAAATGTGCCCGGTACGGGTACTTTTCCAATTTCAGCGTACCCAAGCTTCAAAGGTTGTGGACTATGTTGCACGGATACGGGTACGATACCCGTACCGGGTACAAATATGAGTACGGGGTACGAAAATTTTGTAAAAATTGGAATACAGATACGTCAATATATATATATATATATATATTACAAATTTTATAAAACAAAAACAAAAATTTCATATTATAGATAAGAATAATTATGAGATAATTACAAAATAAAATAATTACAATATTTCCATATTACTCAAAGTAAAAAAAATTTAAGTAGAACAATTGTTAGAACGTAAAAAAATGAAATAATGAACACCAATTATTAGAACATGAAAAAATGAAAAAAAAAATGATAAAGTAATTCCCGTCATTAACTCGCTAAGCAAGCATGATGAATGCTGAAGTAATTCCTCTTCCTTTCTCATTATCCTTCTCTCTTCTTACTATTAAATTCTTCCTAAAAACTATTGTTCCATTTACTTAGACCAAGACCAATGTAGAAACAGCAAATCAAGGGAACTGGAAGACCAATGTAGGAACAGCAAAAATCGCCGAGACCAATGTAGGAACAGCAAAAATCAAAGTTCAAATTTTCCAACAATAGTTCCAGCAAAAAATATATATATATATCAATAGTACAGAACAAAAGAAAAATAAATAGAAGAAGAAGACTCATTGTCACAACGGGATTGGAAACGCCGCGTGCTTTTCAGTTCAGAGTGGGACGAGTGGTGCCGCTGGGACTAAGGACTAGGGAGTGCACCGTGTGCGGTGGGGAGTGGGGCAGCCGCCGGCGGTCGATTGGTTGAGCGGTGGTGGCTAGTGGGTGATTTGGGCGATTTGGGAAGAAAGAAGGGCTAGGGAAGGGGAAAAAAAAAAAAAAAAAGACGGAGGGAGTAGGTGTTACTGTGCTACGCTCTGTTTAAGGATGAGAAAAAAAAAAGGCAAAAACAACGTAGTTTTGTATTAGCTGCGTACCCGAGCCGCACCCAGCTGTATCCAATTTTTTTTTTTCAAAAAAATAAAATGATAGGTAAATACCAAGGCATACCCGAATGTACCCATACCAAAATATACCCAGTATGGGTACTTTTCCAATTTCAGCGTACCCCAGCTTCAGAGGTTGTGGATGAAGATATTTATCAAACCATGAGTCCTAACCTGACCAGAAAGTTTGCTGCAGAATGAGTTACCCGAATGGCATCCTCAGTGTGTGGAATTTTTGCTGAGCCCCATTCAAAGGCATTTTTCTAGGACATCATTTGTAGAGTATGTTACATAGTTAGAAAATTGAAATGAGAATATGCTAATGAGGAGAATGAGCTAATTATATAGTAATAGTATTTAGCAATTGAAGTTTACAATACAGAAAGAAATAATGCACAGCAAATTTAATTTATGGATCACCTCTGGATGCCACTGGAAGCCAGTCACAGGATAGTTGCGTGAACGCGTTGTGGAAACATACTCCTAAAACAGTTACCGATTACATCAATTATATTTCTTTAACAAAAGCAGATGACATGAATGTATCAAAAACTTTACAGGGAACTTGGTAATCAGTATATTACTTTGAAGAATTACTTCATTCAATACCTTATCATCTTCATCCTTACATGTTGTCAAGATCTCAAAAAAGCTTGATAACTTCTCATTATCCAGAAGCCTTTCTGGGGATATACCAAACTGTCATGTCCAAAACAAATTAAAATTATATTACTGAATTTCAAATATGTGTGTGTGTGTGTGTGTGTGTGTGTGTGTGTGTGTGTGTGTGTGTGTAAAATCAACTTCAGCAAACTCCAAACTATACTTTATCCTGTCAGATATATTAAATAACGAAGGGAACATAAACAACATCAAGATGACCGAAAAATGGCAAACATAACATAGCTTCTAGCCTCCTCCTAACTTACCGACCTATCTTTTGATTGCTGATTATAACTTTTCTATGCAGCTATATTTGGTAGGCAATTGCAGGGCAACCTTGAAGAGGTCACATATCCCTTTTTTCTTTTATTTGGGACACACTTGACTAATGTTAGAACTTAACATCTCTACTTACAAAAGCTGAGAGAGAGAATAACAAGAAAATAGATGAAGCAGACAAGTGAATCATGAATTCTTAAAATTCAAGCATTCTGAATATATTGAGTAAGAATTTAAATGCCTTGGACAATTCCATTCATTTTCAGTCAATAGCATATGGATGATACTTCGATTATAAAATCAAGAATATAAGTTGTAGATGAAAAGAACAAGATTTATTAAAGGGAAACTCACCCTGCACCTATATTCTCTACATGGATGACATTTTTATGCACTCAAAATTGTGAAATTCAGTAAAAGGCACATGCAACGCAATAAGTTACCGACATTATATAAAACTCACACGATGATTTTGCATGACAATACAATCTGTACTCAACTTCTTTAACAAGTCTGGAGGCAAACTGCAGGAAAGAGAGAAGGGAATATTAATATTAACTTGCAGATCACATTCAGTGACAAAAAATGGTAAAGGGCCTAAAAATTTAACACAAGGGCAATTAAAATTTCGGGCAAATTAACATCTTGTTAACCATATCCTCTAAAATGAAAGGAATGGAGCATAGCATTCCCTCCCGTGAACTTTGATGTTCAAAAAAATTATATAAAGGGTAATAACAGATTGAGTCAAAAGTGCAGCTTCAGAGAAGTAATATTAACGTAGTAGATTGTGTACCTTTGAAATATACTTGTTACCAAATGTAGATGTGGCCTTAGATAAGGCACGAACAAAGTAGCTCAAAATAAATATGTGGAAGCGTAAGAAAAGAAGACACAATAATTTAACGTGGTTCGGCAAATAGCCTACGTCCACGGGTAAAGACAACGAGCAAATATTCCACTAAGATAATGTGGTAGAGATACAAAAGTGGTAACACTTCACTCAGACCCAGATCCCAAATACACCCAAAATACCTCACAGTATTTTTCTCACCGGTGTATACACTCAATTCCCAAAGAGAAGTATTCGAGAAACAGAAAACACTTCTCTAATACTTAAAGATTAGAATAAGAGTGAAGCTCGGAATTAATTCTTCAAGTTCCATGGCACCGTCTATTTATAGTGCTCCTTGAACTTGATTTTCAAAGAAAGCATTAAATGCTTTATCAACTTGATGCAACGTGAAAGTCCAGGTAGCATTGCATGTGGTCTATTGTAGTCTAGCAACTTGTAAGTCCACTTGATACGTATCCAAAAAAATTGACTACATTTAATGCACAGCTGCAATTTTTTACCACCGCCTTTTACTTGCTAAAAGTTGAATCCAATTAGCCAAATCTTTTACGTAATCATTCAACAATTAGATGGCCTAAAATCGATCTTCAAGTGGCTAAAAAATCAAGCTCAATATGTAGAGCTTTAGGAACCTGTGCAATTCTAGCTACCACCGCCTTTATCATGCCGCAAAATTTTACCAACTAACTTGGCAAGTTGCAATGAAATTAGACAAGAATTTTGTCTATCTTCAATGGTTTGAAAATTCAAACCATATCTAACAATACTTCCTTCAATACTTGCATTCTCCACAAAATGAAGAGTACTTGCCTGATCCGAAGCACTAAATTCTTCGAGAATATTATTGTCCTGTTATCATGAAAAAGAACAGCCAAACTTGTAAAAGCCAAAATATAATATGATTGAAATGTTTTGTCAGAACTTTCAAACTGTTCTGAACATGTCATGAATGTCGTTCAAAATGTTCAACATAGATGCAAAAAATAGAGTTCACCAAGTTGATGCAGGGACTAATTTTCTACCTTGGTGTGGTATGAATTTGAGGTCCAAGAAAAGCTATGAACATTGAACAGCAAATGTTCACAAGGTAACATAAGAAATAAATAAACATATAAAGTTTATGAATTGCATTCCCTCAAAGCAATTTAAGCAGAAAACAATCCTGTAGCTAAATCTGGACATATATATATAAGTCCTTCTAAAATTTCCTAATGATCTATCCAGAGTTTTCCTTTTTCGAAAGAGTGCTTTTACAAAGTCATAAGTGATAGAAACACAAAAAGGGTTACTTACCTCGCTAACAATCATTGTTATTAGTTCAAAACCTAAGCAGATTCCATATAAAGGGAAATGGTCTCCAGCATCATTTTTCTCTAATACTTTCTGCACAGTTAAAGAAGAACTGAGAAGTAAACTTGTTATAATAATACAGACATACGGCAAGACATAATTCAATTATAATTGAAACTAAATTAAGGAAATCAAATTAACTTCTAACTTCATCTTACTAACTACTAAGTGAGCATTAAAAAAGGATGAGCAGATACCTTAAAAATTTTTTGAACCGTATCCAAATATAGACCACCTTTTGCCCATCCACCTGTGAAGATCACCCCGTTAACCAAACCGAGCTTCTGCAGGGTGAAAGTTAAATAAAGTTTTTAAAATAAATCAATTAAGGATTTCAATTTTTTCTTTTTCGGTGTAAACAACCGGTATTTAAAATTTACATAATGCCAATAAATCTGGCGTGCTCGCATGCTAGTTTTTAAAGCTTTGCTAGCGCCGATTCTTTCTTTTCACAACATTCGAATTCAAGATATTGTAAAAAAGAAACAAGTATTATACTATTTGAATTAACCAAGTATCAGTAAATTATATAAAAAAAAACAAAAAAGTTAGATCAAGTAAATAGTTCATTCTAATTAAGACATACCTATCATCTCATTGAATACTTATACTTACCATCCTTAATTAATTATTTATACAAAATTAATGTCACTCGTTGACATTTTAAAATTGAGGGAAATAATTCGGATTCTAAGATATCATTTTCCAATAACCTTCTTGGCTTCTTTCCACTCCTAACAAACATCTCAAAGTATATCAAAGTTAAAATACAGTAGCAAAAATACGTTGTTGATCACTCTTACACACACACACACACACACACACACACACATAATTGGGTAGCTTGTTTGTAGCTAGTTTAAATTCAATTCTAATGTACTATTGCTGTTAAAAAAACTTACAAAGTCATTAATCATGTAATATCACACCTTAGGCTGAACACGTAATATTTTAAATTTCCAACATTTGTTTCCTTTTAAAGCAGTTATGTAGAATTTTAGATTGTATAACAATGGATGATATGGATATACCTTAAGAAGCTTCTCGGGTGACTCATTATAGATAAGGGGAACAACTCTGGCTCCACTGGCCTCCACGAATTTAACATAGGAGGCCGGGATGTTAGAAACGCCGGTGGCGTTTCTGAGGCGGCCGGAGGCACCGTCCCCCGGGGTGGCTCAGGATTCCGATCACCGGCCGGTAGTAGAGTTCGGGTTGGGAACGGGACAAGAAGAACTCGAAAGAAGTGAGTGATGTTGTTGACTCGGCAGAAGAATAACGTTGCCGTTATCATTAATGCTGCTCCATGACTAGGAGTGGGAGTGGAGAACGCATTTGAAGAGCACGGCGAGGAACAGAACCCGGTGAGTCCAGGCGGTTGGCATAGTGAGTGAGTCAGTGTGAGAATTGTTATTCGTTCCAAGGAATGATGATCAATGATCATCGGCTCAGTGCATCAAATATCGGGAATGGAATTTTCCCCGTTGCAGTGAGTTTGATTCATAGCATGTAAAAGAATTTTATATTATTATTTAAATAAATATTTATATTTAAAATAATAAATAATTAAATTAAATATTTTTAATAATATAATTATATATAATTAAATTTTTGTATAAATTTTTTTTATTAATAATATATATAAATTAAATTTTTAGATATATTAAACAATACAAATTTTTTAATAAAATTTTACCTATTTAAAATAAGTATGTTTTATTTTTATTTAACATGATAATGTGCATAAAAATAAAAATAATATAATAAAAGTGTCTATTTCTCATCATGGAACAGGCAAGACAGGACGGTGCACACAGATGGCAGTGACGTAACAACAAACTAACGTTGTCTCTGCACGTGGACATTTCACGGACACAAGTTTTTTTTTATTTACGGCAAGGATATGAATTATTATTATTAATTTAATATGCATATAATGAAAATGATTTTGATTATAGCTTTTAAGGCAACCGGCTTATTTTTAAGTGGATTGTGATATAAGAGAAATATTGAAGGAATTTATTTTTATGGAATATTGTATTAATTTATCACCTATTTATTATTAAATGGAGTATAAATTTTATTTAAATTAAATTTATATTTTATCTTAAATAAATAATGAGTTTACATAATACCTTACAAAAAGTGAGTGTGCCGTCACTTCGCGCGATATAATCATACAGCGCACTGCTCAAGGCAAATGACCTTTCCAAAGGCGGGTTATATCATAAGGTGCAATCATATAACACACTTCAAATTAAATTAGCAATATAAATATAATCACATAAAAATGATATTTTATATAAGGGCTACACAGCTTCCCATCGACACCTAGAGTAGGGAGAGGATAAAAAAAAATTAGAAAAAAAAGGAAAAAGTGAAAAAATTGATGGAAGAAAAAAATAAAGGTGGAGTAATTGAGGTGTCGAATGATTTGGAATGTACAAATACCTTTTCTTCTGTACAGGTACGTGAGTGTAAATTTATGAAAGTATAAAGAGAAATATTTTTTGAATTTTGGAGGAGGTAAATATCTTAAACATTTAAAGAAAGTAGGGAAAAATTTGCATGATAAGTGACAAAGGTACTTTAATTTTATATTATTTGGATCTCCATAACTTCAATATAACAAAGAATTATAGATTTGTTGAGATTAACTAAGACCTAAGAAGTTACCAACTTATTTGATTAAGTAACCAATTACCTGCAACATAAAATTACATGATAAGTGATAATGATTATTTTAATTCTATGTTATTTGAATCTCCATAACTTCAATATAACAATAAATTGTAGGTCTATTAAGATTAACTAAGATTTGAGAAGATACCAAGTTATTCGACTGAATTACCAACCAGCTGTTGCATAAAATTATATGATAAGTGATAATGGTTGCTTTAATTTTATGTTATTTGGATCTCTATAACTTCAATATAGCAATGAAATATAGGTTTGTCGAGATTAACTAAGACCTGAGAAGTTACCAACTTATTTGACAGAATTACCAACAAGTTGCAGCATGAAATTGCATGATAAGTGACAATGGTTGCTTTAATTCCATATTATTTAGATCTCCATAACTTCAATATAACAAAGAATTATAGGTCTGTCGAGATTAATTAAGACTTGAGAAGTTACCAACTTCCTCTACTAGTTACCAACTTATTCGACTGAGTTATCAACCAACTGCAGCATAAAATTGCATAATAAGTGACAATAGTTGCTTTAATTATATGTTATTTGGATTTCCATAACTTCAATATGACAAGGAATTATAGGTTTGTCAAGATTAATTAAGACCTGAGAAGTTACCAACTTTTTGAATTGAAATTATCAACTTATTCGATTGAGTTACCAACCAACTGCAACATAAAATTGCATGATAATAACAATGGTTGCTTTAATTCCATGTTATTTGGATCTCCATAACTTCAATATAATAAGGAAATATAGGTCTATCGAGATCAACTAAGACTTGAGAAGTTACCAACTTCTTCTCCCACTTACCAACTTTTTGAACAAAAGTTACTAACTTATTCGACTGAGTTACCAACCAGTTGTAGCATAAAATTGAATGATAAGTGGCAGTGGTTGTTTTAATTCCATGTATTTAAATCTCAATAACTTAAATATAACAAGGAATTATAGGTCTATCAAGATTAACTAAAACTTGAGAAGTTACCAACTTCTTCTATTAGTTATTAACTTTTTGAACTAAAGTTACCAACTTAATCGACTGAGTTACCGACCAGCTGCAGCATAAAATTACATGATAAGTGACAATGGTTGCTTTAATTCCATGTTATTTGGATCTCCATAACTTTAATATAACAATGAATTATAGATCTGTTGAGATTAACTAAGACATGAGAAGTTATCAACTTATTTGACTGAGTTACCAACCAATTATTGCATAAAATTGCATGATAAGTGATAATGGTTGCTTTAGTTCGATGTTATTTCGATCTCCATAACTTCAATATAACAAGGAATTATAGGTCTGTCCAGATTAACTAAGACGTGAGAAGTTACCAACTTATTCGATAGAGTTACCAGCCGATTGCAACATAAAATTGCATGATAAGTGATAATAGTTGCTTTAATTCCATGTTATTTGGATATCCATAACTTCAATATAACAAAGAATTATAGGTCTGTCGAGATTAATTAAGACGTGAGAAGTTATCAACTTCTTCTCCCAGTTATCAATTTATTCGACTGAGTAATCAACCAGCTACAATATAAAATTGCATGACAAGTGATAATGGTTGCTTTAATTCTATATTATTTGGATCTCCATAACTTCAATATAATAAGAAATTATATATTTGTTGAGATTAACTAAGACATGAGAAGTTACCAACTTTTTGAATTGAAGTTACTAACTTATTCGACTAAGTTACTAACTAGTTATAGCACAATATTGCATGATAAGTGACCATAGTTGCTTTAATTCTATATTATTTGGATCTCCATAACTTGAATATAACACGGAATTATAGGTCTATCGAGATTAACTAAGACCTATAAAGTTACCAACTTCTTCTCTTAGTTACCAATTTTTTGAACTAAAGGTACCAACTTATTCGATTGAGTTACTAATCAGCTGCAGAATAAAATTACATAATAAGTGACAATGGTTGCTTTAATTCCTCGCTATTTTGATTTCCATGATTTCAATATAACAAGGAAATATATATCTATCGAGATTAATTAAGACCTGAGAAGTTACCTACTTCTTCTCCTAGTTACCAACCAGTTGCAACATAAAATTGCATGATAAGTGAAAATGGTTGCTTTAATTCCATATTATTTAAATCTCCATAACTTCAATATAACAAGGAATTATATATCTATCAAGATTAACTAAGACTTGAGAAGTTACCAACTTCTTCTCCTAGTTACCAACTTTTTGAACTAAAGTTATCAATTTATTCGACTAAGTTATCAACCAGTTGCAGCATAAAATTGTATGATAAGTGACAATAATTGCTTTAATTTCGTGTTATTTGGATCTCCATAGCTTAAATAAAACAAGGAATTATAGGATTATCGAGATTAACTAAGAATAAGAAGTTACCAACTTCTTCTTCTAGTTACCAACTTTTTGAGTTAAAGTTACTAACTTATTCAACTGAGTTATCAACCAGTTGCAACATAAAATTGCATGGTAAGTGACAACGGTTGCTTTAATTCCATATTATTTGGATCTCCATAACTTTGATATAGCAATGAATCATAGATTTATCGAGATTAACTAAGACCTAAGAAGTTACTAATTTCTTCTTCTAGTTACCAAATTTTTGAACTAAAGTTACCAACTTATTGAATGGAGTTATCAACCAATTATAGGAAAGAACTGCATAATAATTGGCTAGGGCTTACCAAAATTGAATTTGATTACAAATATGAACTACTTTGACTAAACACAAGGATATATAAGACACATTGAAGATAAATATTTTTTGTGGGCTATTATACATTATGCTTTCACAAACTATAAGAAAGAAAAAAAAGAAAATCTAGTAAAGGCCTATATTGCAATAAAATAGCTAGCTACTATTTTGTGATCCATAACATCTCATTCTCATTGGTGAAAAGACAGCAGTCAGCCTAGCATGATTAGCAAGAGAATAGTTTTCAACCAAAGTCCTTTCTCCACTTCATGAGGGGAGAACATTGCATTCTTCACCTGAAAACAATGGGACATAGTTTGTCCAAATCCTTAACTTGTCTCTTTTTTGCCTAGAGCTTTGCAGTCTTTAGCCTCCTCTTTGCCTCTTATTCCATCATATTAGCACTCCACTCAACATACTTAGCAAAACCATGTTTTGATGGAATCGGGAAAAAAAAAAGTTAGAAAATTTTCTACAAATTCAACAGAATACAAACTTGTTTTGGTATCACAAAAACCAAAGTAGTGCTACAAAACAAAATCATGGCGGTAAACACTTTAGGTCCAAGAAAAATTGATATATAGATTAAACAAATCATAGTAGTGTGACACAGATGCTTAGTATTATACTTAAGTCTTTAGGACATACATGTAACCATATTATAACTTCTAGTTTGGAAAAAGGGGTGCGTAGCACAAGAAAAGCCTAAATATGGTAATGCTTATAGTTGTGTTTGATGCTTAATTTGACCCTAAGATTATTGCACAAGTCATTATTGTTTATTGAACTTTAGTTAATTGATCCTATACAATAGACCACATAACTTATGTAAAAGTCATATGAAGCAACTAGTATAGTAAGTTGTTCAACTAAAGTTATTCATCATTGTAATTGATATAGTAATTCTCTTAATGGTGATATCAGAGAATGATGGTAGAAAAAGCAGTCATAACTTAAATTGTATGGTTAAAAGTAGTGGATCTTTGTTCATAGCCTAACCTTTTTGGGGATTGGAGTAAATTTTTTTAAAATGATTAAAAACACTTGAATATATATATATATATTAGAAATTAAGGACATGCATTTAACAAGTATTATTTTCATGTAATCATGAATGTATTTATGATATTAGTAAATTGAGCTCCCTTTGTGATTGTCTAAGCTGAAGTTTATCATTGAATGCTGATTTTTATTACAAAACTGATTAGGACTACAACCATAAAACTAGCATTTTGAAGTACAGACACTAAAATCATATATCCTTTTTACAATATCAACTAACTATTACTGCAGTAGCAATAAATAATTATGAAAGGTACCAGTTGAAAGGGATATACTATTTAGTCTTATTTAATGAGTATCTACACAGTTTTACCTAGACCCAAGTCAAGACAAAAGATATTAAAGATTTAGAGCAGAAGTTGTAACTAGTTGATGATAAATTCTTAAGTAACCTCTCTCCCAAAAATTCCCAGGGATGCGTTTGTTTATGAAAAGACAGAATAAGGAAAAAATTCTTTTCAAAATAGCATTTGTGCATCATGTTATAGTTTCCCTTTGTCTTAATTGTTTAATTGTTTCATTGTAGGTTTAAATGCAAAAATGTAAGCATTGGCTTTTATTTAATTTCTTAAGCAACTTTTCGGAACATTATTTTTTATTATTTTAATTAAAATTAACTTTAAGTACTTTCTATTACTTTTGGTTGTCATTCTCTTCATGTAAATCTCGACAAACTAGTTCTGATGCAATCTTTTAGTTAAAAGTTCAAAGTTCAAAGTTCAAATACTATGGAGGAAAGAAAGGGGAGGTGAATGAAGCACATGTGTATTTGTGGGGGCAGGGAATAGAAGTGAACCTGAGTAGTGGTCCAATCCCTGATCAAAATCTAACCTTTCTCAGATCTACAAATGCTATTTTAAGATCTACATGCAAGCATCAAATCAACACCACAATAAAAAATTCTGGGCAAGCTCAGAAAACTAGGTGGCGTTGGAGAGTGAAAGAACCAACCTTTTCAAAGGAGATTTAGACAAAGAACGATGATGCTGTGTTGTGTGGTGTGGTTGGGGTGTTATATCATTTCTTTGCGTGTATTTGTGTTGTTAACTTTTGCTCTCTTTTTTTTTTGTTTGTGATGAAAAGGTTTGGTTCTGACGAAGATCATCCTAGGCGTCTAGAAGCAAGGGAGCAGAACAGGGACAAAGCAATGTTGGTTGCAAGGCCAGGGGGTGACAAAGTTTGAAGTCTCAAAGTGGAGGGTGTTTTGGGGGGGGGGGGGGGAAGAAAACGCATGCATGGGAGAGAAGTGAGCGAACCTTTTGAATTCGTGGGGGGAGAGAGTTCGCGGGTAGGTGTGTGTTGTCGTTGCTATAGGGGGAGAAAGTTTTAGACAATTGGGGTTTCGTGGGTAGATGATTGTGGCTTTTCTTTTTTGAATTTTTCACTTTTTCACTTTTTATTTTTTTATCTCTGCTAGTTCACCAGAGAACAATTATATTTTAGTACAACTTAGGTTCCTCCCGAAGGTATGGGATGGGTTGATCACGTTCGTCACTATCTCCGCTACTTCCATTCATATGCATCGCCTTTGCATTGCATTCACACGTTCATATAACGTTTCTCCTTTCATAAAGTTACAATCACATAACTGATAGGTTCTCATATAAGTTATATAATAAAAAGAGTAGGGAGCCACTTACTCCAAGAGTAAGTTTTGACATACTTACACCAATAAATAACTTTTTATAAATATTAAATTTTATCAATCCAACCATTGAATTGAAACTTCCCAATGAGTAGATCGAATGTACAAAATTTCACAAAATGTAAAAATGATTTGATGCTTCATCATACAACTTTATTTTAACGTATAATATAGTTTTGAAAATACAAGTAAATATCTATTACTAGATTATATACCTATTGATGTCCAAATTTTCTGAAATTTGGTAAACTTGATCATTAAGATAATATCACAGAATTCAACAGTTGGATTTATAAAATTCAATATCTATAAAAAAATTATTTAATGGAGTAAGTATATATTTTAATGTAATTGTAACTTCGAAGTAGTCTCACATATAAAAGTCACCATATTAATAAAATGCTCAACATTTTATCAATTTTTTAATATGTTATAATTGAATTATTAATTTAGTTTTAATTATTTTTAATACAATAATTTAGCTATGTATTGTCAAATAAATAAATAATTCAATTATTATAATCATATTCAAAAAGTTTAGATATTTTTAAAAATGATTTTTATATTATTACATAATAATATTAAAAAATTTATATTAATAAATATATTACATTAAACTATTTTTTTTTTGATAAAAATAATTTAAATTAAGAGGAAAGCTCACCCTCATCATAGTGTGTCAGTGGCACATAAATAGATGATTGATTAGATAAACTAACTCTCACTCATACATTATATTTAAACTATTAAATTCAAGATTCTAAAAATTGGATCGATATCGAACTAGATAAAATACTAATTCAAAGATTCATTAGTTCAACTAATTTAATCGAGGGTTCATCATATATATATATATATATATATATATATATATATATATATGCACACATGCACGTGCACACACACACATATCTACTAATATAATTATTTTTAAAAAAATGTTTTTTTTTAAAATACTATACTTATGCTTTTAGGATGCAGGAGCATTTATTTATAATAGGTTAAAATATAAAATACTCAACTCCTACGTTACTAAAACTAGGAGCTTTTTATTCTTAAAACCACTATAAAGTTCCCAAGTCTACATCATTTATACTAGAAATTTTTTACTCCTAATGGTAAGTCATTTACAGAGGAAATAATAGGATTATCAAGTGTAATTATACTAAATGTGATAAAGTGTAAATTCCCCTCATTGATGTCATTTGAGTTACGCAACCCAAGCAAAATGATTAGCGTTTTTAATACTCACTTTCTTGAAAACAAAGTAATGTAACAACTTAATAAATTTAACTTAAATTGAGAGATTCAATTTAGATGTAAAAATGAACCATTGAGATTCATTAATTTTTAAATTTTAACGAATCCATATTTTATTATTCATGTGCTTATGTCTCAACACAAAATTAACCATTACATTTTTTTAATCACTGGTTATTATTTTAATTACATTTAAAGTAAATCTCCCATTTTTTAAAATGCCAAATGATGCCTTTGGAGGGGAATCAGTCTTATAGACCACGTGCTACATCACATTATCAACTCTTTCTAGAAGCCTAAGGCATGGAATAGTTTTGCAGACCACAACCTCAGCTATGCAATTACTGGATTTCAAACGCGTAATACTCTAAGTTGGGGCAATTGCGAGATTAGTTTAACACATTAACGAGCATAACATTGCCCTAGCATAACAATTTTATTTCCTCAGGCATACAACCATAGTCCACATAGTAACATAGTGCACAAAATTATATCCGTGGACTCCTCTGGAATTTAGAACTACGGGAAGAGATAAACTTGATCATATCCGTAGCTGCAAGTGGAAGCCAAAAATAAATAAATAAATAAAATCAACATCCGTAACTTCATGTGCCAAGCAAATTAATAACATTGTCATAAAGACATCTTGGGCTTACCCAGGCCTCCCTCCATAAGTAGGATTGGAATCGTAAATGAGATTGTCTCGTACTTCTTGATCAACTGGTCTGTTTGAGGATTTCCTAGCTTCACTGTGGCCAAATTACACAAAATTGTGAACATTTATACAAACGGAGCTCAATAATTTCGTAGGCAACAAGAGGGTATCAAAGATTCAAAATCGTTTTTCGTTTCAGAACCTTATATGGTATTCACAATTAAATAGTAATTTGTGGGGAGAGATAGGAAGTGGGGAGGAGCTTTAGGACAAGAATGCGTGAGCATGAGAACTTGTGTCCCATGTAAATTATTGGGTTAGGTACATCAATATTGTTAAAATCAAACCAACTTGCCAACTGAACCTGTTAAACCATAAAGTGATGGTCATGTTTTTAAGTCAAAATTTTCTATTCATCAATTACGATTTAATAACCTTTTAATCATAAATTTAACAGATTGAACTAATTAAACCATGATTTGGAAGCTTCACCGGTTCAATTCCAGGTTCAATTATTAAAAATTGCATTTAAGTCAATAACCATGAATGGAATAATTATACTGCATAGGAAGAATAATGTAGTAGATGAAGATATATGATATCAAATTCTGAGTCCTAACCTGATGAAAAAGTTTGCAGTAGACTGGGTCACCCTAACGGCATCCTCAGTGTGGGGATTTTTTGCAGATTCGGCCCATTCAAATGCATTTTTCTGCCACATCATTTGCAAAGCAAGTTATATATATAGTCAAAATAAGCATGAACAGCTAATGAGTCGAAAGTGGTGCGTGACATGCAAAGCAAATTTATGATCACCTCTGGATTCCATTGGACTATAGTTACAGGATACTTCCGTGCACGTGCTGTTGAAACGAAAACCTGAAGCACAGTATTATTAAGTAAAGATTATAATTAAGTTATGAATATACAAACAGGTTTAACTTCTAAGAGATGTACCTTATCATTTTTATCCTTTGATGTTGTCAAGATCTCAAAGAAGCTCGATAACTTTGCATTGCTTTGAAGCTTTTCAGGGGATATGCTAAACTGTCATGCCCAAAAGAAGATTAAAAACACGTTACTGAATTTAAAAAATGTATATGAGTATACCTGATACGCTTTATTTAACTGTAATTTGGATTTTTAAGGTAAAGTCAACAATAACTGAAACAACACATAGACAACATGCAGATAACTAATTTTTCGCACGTGTTGGATAACAACTTAATTTTAAGAAATAAGAACTTTTTTTAAAAGAATTTTTTTATTATAAATTATTTTGCACTTTAAAATATGTTTATCTAATTAAATGCATCTAAAACTCACACAATGAGAAAGCAATTGATAATATAAAACTCACTTCATGGTTGTGCAGGACAAGACATTCTTTCTTTGACTTCTCCAACAAATCTGGAGGGAATCTGTATGAAAGAGAGAAGAGAAGATTAACTTGCATTGCATATCTCATTCTGTGGCAAAATTATGTTATATGTAGAACCTAGAAATTTAACACAAGCATGATTAAAACTTTAGGTACACTGACATTCTGCTTCTTGTTAAATAAATACCATGCCCTTAAAAATGAAAGACTTCCAAGTTCCAACCTTGTAAGATGTCCCTTTAACGTGCCTTTCAGAGAACTAACATTAATGTAGATTGTTCAGTTACCTTTGAAATAGAGTTCCTTCAATATTTTCACTCGCCGAAAATTGAAGAGTACTTGGCAGATTCGATGCATTAAAGCGTTCAAGAATGCGATCGTCCTGTTACAAATAAAAAGAATCCTATGTACTAAGTTAAAACTCGCCTTGTTTATGAGTCATTTGAAAGATTAATTGAAGTAAATTACTCTGGCTAGTAGGAAAGAATGAGACTTAGGATCAGTTTGGCATAAGAATAAAAAAGAGCGTACAAACTTTATAGATAGGATTTATTAACAAAATTATACAAAAAATTCATTCTTCATTTTTTCACTTTATTTTTACCTCGTAACAAACTCACTCTTATTCCCCACAACTTTCGCCTTTTTGGAGAGTGATTTTTCCAAAGGCACAAACAATTAAATCACAAGAAAGATAACTTACCTCGCTTACGATGATTAGTATAAGTTCAGAACCTAAGTTGATACCAATTGTTGGGAAATAGTCACCGGCGTCATTTTTCTCTAAAGCTTTCTGCACACATAAATCAGACATAAGACTTGATAAGTAAAGCTTTAAAATGCACATGTATCTTCTAAAATTGGTGAGGAACTGCATACAGCTTTTTTCTTTTATAAATTTTAGAAATGGCAAAATAAATCTTATAATTTTTAAATACAAAGTAGTTTGCTTTTAAAGTGGGGTCTCTTTAAACCATTAAAAGTGGCCTAATGGTGAAGAGTTTAAGTAATATAAATGAAATCCTAAGTTTATATATTAAGTAATATATATGAAGTTTTAAGTTTAAACGTTATTGTCATTGATATATTAAAAAAAAAAGTGGTGTCTCTGTCTCTTTTCTACTACTGCATAAGATCCATTTCCCAGGGAAATAC
Organism: Pterocarpus santalinus; assembly: GCA_031439595.1. Taxonomy (NCBI): domain Eukaryota; kingdom Viridiplantae; phylum Streptophyta; class Magnoliopsida; order Fabales; family Fabaceae; genus Pterocarpus; species Pterocarpus santalinus. Next base: position 31,565,439 of record CM062528.1, on the reverse strand, counting down.
ACCTTGGAACATTTTCTTTTGATATATCACTATTGATGAGATTTGAACTTATAACTTCGTACAAATTACCCAAATCTCTTACAACTACCCCCATCTTAATGACTTTTTAGGATCTTATATTACTTATGTAAGAATAGGTACGAGTGAAATTACTGCTAGAAAGTTGCAAAAATTACTGTTAACGATTCCTACATCTAATTCAGATTCACTCAGGGGAAGCCAATTTCCATCAAATGCAAGTTGATTAATCACAATACAAGCCACTGCAGATGCATATTGCTTTGCTGCTGCCGCTACTGCTGTTACTATTTTTATTGTTATTATTATTATTAATCGATCATTATTAATTAATGCATATTACTAAGGTTGAAAGTATTAGAAAAATATAAACACATACCTTAAAAATCCACTCAACAGTTTCCGTATATAAACCAGCCTCAGACGACGGCCCACCAGTGAAGAGCACCCCATTGACCAAATCGAGCTTCTGCAGTAGTGAAAAGCAAAATATGAGAATTACAGTCGCATAAATTTCTTATTCATAAGCAAAATAATTTGGATTCTATCTCTTCAAAAAATAAAAAATCTAAAATCTTAGCTCTAGTCACCTTCACTTCTCTGTGCTCCCGACATACCTTACCTACGTCTCATATCAGCAAGGTACACCACATTTTTTTTCTTCTCCTCTTTTTCAACATAATGAGCTATATATTTGTCAAAAACTCTTATAAGTAAAAAGATATCTCATATTTTAAAAATATATATAAAATTATTTATATATCTTTACTTAATAACTTAGATTTTTGAGAAAAATAATTTATGACATGATATTAGAGACCAAATGATCTAAAGTTCGATTCTCATTTACTCCAATTCTTCTAAATGAATGTTAGACAAAATCCTCAAGTTGGTCCATATCAAAATAACACCGGACAAATTGATCCCTAATATATATATAAAACACTAAAAATGTATGATAAGTTAGCCCTTCCTCAATTTTTCGCTAAACATTTTTGTCTTATTTATGTTTTATTATGGATCAAGTTAAACTATTCATAAATCGTTAGGAATTAATTTGTCCTAAAAATCTTTCAAAAATATTAAGGAGGGACTAACTTGTCCAGCATAATTTGAAATTGGTAGGGATTGTAGGTTGAGTTTTTTTTTCAAGGACCAACTTATTAACATAAAAAATGAAGAGAGACCAATTTGAAAATTTTATCTAAATATTAAATTTTATCACAAGATAAAATAAATCTGTATATTGTACATGCTTCAAGTTTAAAAAAGCTCTTATATAAAAAGATATATTAAAATATAAAATTATTTATATATCTCTACCTAATAATTTAAATTTTAGGGAGAGATAATTTATATAAGATAAAAATAGTAAGTAAACTTCCTTATAGCTTGAATTAAAAACACTATCATATCACTTTAGAAATTATTTTTAAATGTAAATTTAATATCTCATATTTAGTGAATTCTAAACAAAATAAGTGAGATCCAAGAGTAAGTAAGTATATCTGAAAAAAAAAAAATTATTTACACGTTAAAAAATAAACGTATTACAAACATAGTAAAAAATCTTAACTTTTTTCTCTACTTAGCATTACATTTTTTTAATCTTTTTCTCTCTCTATTATATCTATATATTAATATATTAATTTTGTTTAACTTCAGATGACATTTCTAGAAACATAACTGATGGATACCAGATTTACTATGAGTGAGTCTTATAGAAGGTACTAGATTAGAGTTGTTATTGCGATCTTCGGAGATCTGATCTTTCACCGAACTGGTACCAAAATAATTAAATACCTTATGAAACCAAAAAAAAAATTAAGAGCATCAATTAATGTGATTAGAGTACCTTAGCAAGTTTCTTACGTGGCTCATTATAGATAAGGGGAATAACCCTGGCTCCACCGGCCTCCACGAATTTAACATAGGAGGCCGGGATGTTAGAAACGCCGGCGGCCTTGCTGAGGCGGCCGGAGGCACCGTCGCCAGGGTGGCTCAGGATTCCGATCACCGGACGGTCGTAAAGGTTGGGCTTAGAAGCCGGGCAACCCGATGAGAAACGGCGGATATTGTTGAGGATTGACATGTCGGATAAATGGGAGTGAAGTGTGTATTCGTGTGAGGGTGTTATGCAAAAGAAGAGGAAGATGGTGGGCTATTTATGGTGTTGGGACGTGAACTGCCATTGAAAAATTATTTGTTTAATAGTTTTAAACTCGCATTAATTGTTAAAAGGCCCATATTTCTTAATTATGTAACCAAAATAGTCTGCATAAAAGATGAACAATCCCTTTTCCATTAGCTAACTTGTTTTGATGTTCAATTTTATAAATTTTACGCTTAAAACATCTAATATTAAATGTGAATAAGGTGCATTAAAATTCCATATTATTTTCAAACTTCAAATGTCTAGCCTTATGTATAGAAGTTTGTATTAAAGAATATTGATTAAAGATACCGAGATAGCCTCTATTCTATCCATAAACTAATTTTTAATATTAAATTAGATTCATTTAATTCTATAATTAATTTAACATATCTAATACTAAAATCTTTTGTTAATATATGGTATGTAAATATTATATAACTATTTAATTTCTTTTAGATTGTCTAAGCAAAAGTTTTTTATATAATTATTTAATGACATATAATAAAGGGATCAATATGTTAAAGATTGTGAAATCAATTATTTTTATTAGAGACCAATGTATTTGTCGAAGATATTATGGGAGACGAATTTAGATATTTACTTTTAATAATATAGACAGCATCACATATGAATGTAGCTTTTTTCAAATAGTATTAAGGATTTAATTTAAATATATTGTCAGTGTAAAATTTTTTTACACAGATATCTAATTATAAATTATCACATCAGTAAAACTATTTAACATAATCACTCATTATTTAAATGGTCATACAAATGGAAGGTTTTGATTGAATGACAGTGTAAAAAAATTTTATACTATTGATATACCTAAATTAAATTCTAGGATTAATGTGTGTATAGTTTGCAGGTGCATTCTACTATGCACCGAATTAAATATGGTGCATGGTGCACCACTTATCTCATATGTGATCCACCATACACCATCCGATTTTGTCTCTCAAACGGCGTCATCCCACATCATCTTATATGTGAGAGTCCCCACTGCCCACCGGCCGACGACGAAATGGTGCCCCTCCCTCTACCCCGATCAACACCGCCGACTCACCGACAAGCTGCAATCCACTTGCTGGCATCCACCACGGTCTTCGATGTTGCTAATGATCATGTCCTCCCTATCGATGGAGAGCTTCACGTCAGTGGCCTCTCGCTGCTTATTTTCATTGTTCTTTTTTAATGGGGTTTGCATGTCCTTAAGTAGGAATACAAAATCGTTTGAGGATTACGGTAGTTCCCGGACTGCCATCAGCAAGAGTGCCTCTAGATGATCCAGATCAAAGGAGCAACTGGTTTGCATTTAGCCACATTTTCAGAGTACATTTCACCGCACTTCTTAAATGTGGTTAAATAATTCACTCATACTCCATAGTCAAAGTAAACGGTGTGTTGTGTGGTACCCATATTTAATTTGGTGCGCCACATTGCGCGTCAAGGTATGTACCATTTTTTTTTATTGATATACGTACCAAAAGATGATGGACATGAAGGACGATAAGACAGTAACGTTTAAAGTGACATCTTCTGTCGAGTTCTGGCCAGCATAAAATAAACTCAACAACTCAACGACTATTATCTACCAAAAGAATCGAAGATAATAATTATATGTTATTTAATTTTTTGTTCCTTCCATTGGAATCATTTAAGTCTCATCAACTACTTGCGTATTTGGTTTTTCGTTTGAGAATCATCAAACTATAGATAAAAACTTGTCATTTATAATTTTTATTTAGTCTATGAGTTTAAAGTTATAAACAAAAATTCAAAACACACTGCATGTCTACGAGTTATATTATAAAACATGTCTGGAAATAATTTTTTAAAGGAAGTAATTATTTTTATCAAAAGTTATTTTTTTATTATAAATTATTTTAAACTTAAAATAAGTTTGTCTAAACTCACATTAATATTTATAAAAATTTGATAGTGGATATGCACCGAATCTTTTAAAAAGAAAAGAAGATGATCAGTCTTCCTATATTACTTACTAATATAAAATCATCATGTTATAAAAGATATAAATTTTGTTATTGAAGGATTTATTTTTTATGTTAATTTATTAATTTTTTAAATATTTTTTTTTCACAACATAATACTGTTATGTTAATAAATAGCACGTGAAGAACTTAGTACGAGCTGCAAGAGTACACAACAAAATAATGCTATCTGGATGCAACGTTTTACCCCGCGTGGATATATAAACGACATTTCTTCGTCCAACCACGTGAAAACAAGACGGTTTTTGTGGTTCCTGCTTCGCCACACACTTGTGTGATCTCTCCCTCCACAACAATATATTAGTAATATTTATGGACATGGACGTCTCGCTCCTCTAAGTGAATACATCCGGACCGCAAGGATAATTATTTTTTATACGAAATTTTTGTGAAAAGTTTTGAAAAATATAGTATTTTGGGTGAAATTAAAAATACATAATATTTTTATTTTTTATTTTTTTCTCTTTTTTTTTTTTCTCTCTTTCTTCCCCCTCTCTCTTCTTCTTCTCTCTCGTCCCATGCACGCGCTCTCTCTCTCTCTCTCTCTCTCTCTCTCTCTCTCTCTCCCTCAAAAACACAAAAACACACACACACAAATGTACAACGCACAGAACACCAAAAAAAAAATTGGTTAGAAATATATCAAATTTCAATTTTTTATTATTAAAATAATAAAATCTAATTGATAATAAGATAGATTTTCTTTTTTTTCTCTTATTTTTTATTAAAATAATAAAATTAGAATTATAACAAATTAGATTCTTTTTTTTTCTATTTTTTTATTAAAGTAATAAGATTCAATTAAAAAAGATGTCAGATTTTATTTTTTATTAAAAATAATAAAATTTAACTGACAATAAATCAAATTTCTTCCAAAATTTTATATTTTACTAATTTTATCAAAAATCTCGTCAATAAACCACACAAAACAACATATAAAAAAAGATTCCCCGATTCGCAAGCGGCTCCCTAGAACGAAGTATTTGTTTAAATGTGAATTTTGAAATGTGCAACTTAACTTTAAAATATCAACGGGGAAGATAACGACGCAGGTTACGCAAATAAAATCTTAATTTAACATCCCGACTGACTAATGAAATAATTAGAAAAAAACTGAAAAATTGCTTTATTTTTGGTACCATAAAGTTGCTTTCTTTCTAATGCACTAGACATGCCTATTGATGACTGACTCTGTGTGTGTGTATAATTCCTAAATTTATAGACTCACTTCAGTCTAATATCTAAAATTAAAAATTAATTATTTAATATTTAAAATTGTAAATTATGTCTTATTTTAATTTGTGATTTATAAAAGTGACACATAATTTTAGAATTAAGATGACACAAAATTTATAATTTTAGAAATTAAATAATTAATTTCTTAATTTTAAGAATAAAGTAAAGCATGTCTACAATTTTAAAGACTAAAATAAACTTTTACTTTAGATCTTGTGCAAAAATCGTCCTTCTTATATCCCTTCCTTAGGCAATTATTCCATGGCGGCAAACCACAGACAACTAGAGGATATATCTTTTTGATAATATCTCTTCAATTCTTACAAATATTTTTGTAAGGTTAGAGAGAAAACCTAACACCTTTATATAATTATCGAACCTTCGTATCATGAATTTCTATAGCAATAGACCTAAACCCCGGTTGGCCTATATTTAACCATCCAACTAGATTTATAATATAAGATATCAATCCTTATATATTTTATATCATATATTTGTCAGTGCAAATTATTTATAGACTATCTCATCAACCTGTTTTTATTTGTGGCAACAGTTGTTCGCGATCGTTGTGGAGGGGTGGTGGTCGGGTGCCATGTGGCAGGTCAAGAAAGGGCGGCGGTGGTCGGGAGAAAGAGAGAAGAAAGTGAAGAAGAAGGAAGACAGCATTACGAAATGGGTTTGATGAGATTTTAAATATCTCAATTTGTGGCGACCAAGTCTGTCGCAAAGTGTTATTTTATTTATTTATTTTTAAAATTTTTTGTAGCGGCCATGGCTGCCACAAAATTTTAATTTTTCAATAAAATCATTAAGTTAGCAGTAGTCAGTGCCGCGGCAAAAGTTGAGTACTATTTTTTTCCCTCTTGCAATGCAATTTTTTTAGTTTTTTTAGTTTAGCGACTTATCAAATAATATCAGTGTAGGAGTTTTACTCTTATACCAATATTTAGCCGTTGATTTCATTTAATGTAACGATTTAAGATTGATGCCATTTGACGAAGAAAGAAAATAGTGAATTCTGGCTGCGGCTTAAATGAAGAGGGTGTAACATTAAATTTAATAATTAATTAAAAAAGAGAATTTGATTATATAAGTTAAAAATTATAAAATTAAGAAAGAATAATAGAGATTTTTGGTGATATAAAAATAAAAAATTTCAATAAAAATATTTATATTTTTTAAAATATAAAAAAATATCTTTACATTGAAAAAAACTAAAAATATTTACAAAAAATTACATATTTTTTATAATTATAAAAAAATTTAGTAAAAAATATTTACATTTTTTAGTTATTTATGAAAAACAGAAACATATTCTCTTAACAATTCAAAATTTTTCACTAAAAAAGTATTTTATTTTCTATTCATGTTTTTAATTTTCATTTTATTGACATTTTTATAGCTATTTATTATATATTTTGGTGTGAAATATTTTACATAAATATTTATTGAAAATTTGAATATTTTTACATTAAATTTTTTAACAAATACTTAAAAATATAAATAAAATAATAATTAAATATATTATAAAAATAACAGTATTTTTTAATGAAATAAAAATTATAAATTTCAATAAAAATATTTATGTTTTCAATAAACATTATAAAAAAACCTAAATGTCTTCAACAATTACTGAAAAGTTTCAACAAAAACTATTTACATTTTGGATATTTTTTAACTAAATTTCTATTTTTCTTTCATTTAAAATTTATGTTATTTTTATTGATAATTTTGTTTTATTTTATTTACATTTTAATAATTATTTATTAAAAAATTTTATGTGAAAACATTTGCGTTTTTAATAAATATTTACATCAATATTTTCCCATTAAAATATATAATAAATAGCCATAAAATGGTCTTATATTTTTAATTAATTTATTCAATAATTATAAACAGTCTGTTTATTATTATTATTTTTAATTTTCATGTCATTTATATTTTTTTATAAATATTTATTAAAAATTTCAATATGAAAATATTTATTTTTTGTTATAATTTGTTTTTAAAAAAAGACGTAAATTATTATTAGGCTTTTATTTCAATTTTTCTTTTGAAGGGAGTATCTTGCTACCATTTTTAGAAGTTAGAGTTTAAGATAAAAATGTTACAACAATAATGCAAAAAGTTATCACATTAAGGTATTTATTATATTCGAAACAAAATAATTATTTATTTTGAATATAATAAATACTTTCTATGTGATAATGTTTGATATCATAATTATAATGTTTTATTTTAATACATAAAGAGATGATATGATACTCTAGCTCTGTAAGTAGAACGCTTAATTTTAACCTAATCTTTGACTTGAGGAACATCATCTTTTCCCCTTTTCCCCCCAGTAGTTGAAGGTACGTCAATAATGGAAACACCTGCATGCCGAGCGTAGACGCAGATGAATCATGATTTGTGCCATAGAATTGGGCCGGCTGTGGGCTGGCAGAAGATTAATTTTGATATGTGCTCGCAGGTCGCCACCACCCCACCACTGACCCAATGACATACGGAGAAATTATTCTTTTTTATGAAATTATCGATATTTAAGTCTTATTATTAATAATTTAATTAATTTAATCCAAGATCTTTATAAAAGGTAAGAGTTTTCATGTAAATTTTTTTTCTATTTTCAAAATTAAAATCCAAAACTTTTGATTGAAGGACCAAGAAACCTGTTATCTTACCTAACCTACTTTAATTCGTACGAGAAATTATTGGGTCCTATCGTTTAACTGGAGCTCATGTATCGTATTATGAGTGGAGTGTCGGCGAGCTTGTTTAGGTATAAATTAAGGTACTTGCTAGAAAAATTCATATATCGTATTATGGCTTCAAAAATTTTCTATTTTAAGTTTCTTAATCAGTATCCTCAAGGCACTAGCTAGAAAAATTTATATTTTAATTATAGTTAATAAATAAGTTTATTATGAATTTCATTATTCATTGTTTATTTTTAATATATATTATTAATTTAGTTAAAATATAAATTTCTTCAAAAAATAGAAATAGTAATATGTAGTAATTTTTGCCTTTTAACCGTCAGCCATTTCTTTTGTCCTTTTCTTGAGGCTCATCCTTGCAATTTATTCCTCGGGCCAACCTGTCACTCATTCTCACTGTGAATCATATTCTCCCAAATCTAAATTGTTCCATGACCAAAAATAAAAATCTTAGCGTGTGTTTGGGTCCGTGGTGGGTGAAATTAGAATTGATTTTGGGATGCCAAAATTGATTCTAACCATTTTTTATGATATTTGATTTTTCAACATCAAAATCAATTTTTACTTTTAAAATTAATTTTGAGAGAAGTGAAAATTTTTAATTTTTTGTTATAATCACTTTTAAAAGAACTATTAAATATAAATCACTTTATCTCAAAATTAATTTTATCTAGAATGTCATGACCCAACCCGGTCATGATCGATGCATAGGGAGGATTTTAATTCTTTTTATGAAATATGTAGCCTTGGATAGCATGTGAGCTCATAAAATGAATATTGAAATTTATGAGATATTGATAACATAGAATGTGAGATTTGCATTATGCAACCTAGTGCAAACATGCCCTAGAAAGGAAATATTAAGATATCTGTTTTTAGAATCCCTTTTTGAAATTCGGGGACCGAATTTCTTAAGGGGGAGTATATAATACCTAGGTCAAGAGTTATATGAATCGTGATATTTTATCTTGTTGGACCCAGCGAAAGTTCGAGTTTGAACCCTATGTTTCATTGAAGAGTTATGTGTTTAGAATATTTTCATGGGATTAAAAGTCCCAGTAATTATTTCTTAGATATTTAATAATCGAAGAATGATTTTTAATGAATTTTTGAAAGTCATTCGCCCTTTTGTTTTTTGCTTGGAAGTTTAAGAAGACAATAGGTTTTTGGAAATTTGTATTAGAATCCAAAAGTTGAATTTTGATTATTAAGGAGTTTGATTTTTCTCATATTTTTATTAGATTCAAATGAAGGTATTTTCTTATTTACATCTATATTTTAAAGTTAATGGAGAGTAAAGTTAAAGGGGACATTAACTTGAGGAGTAAGTGTAAGACTATGGCTTGAATAAAGTAAAAGGGGAAATTAGTAAATATAAATAAGTGTAAGATTATAGCTTGAGGAGTAATGGAAATTAGAAGAGGAAGAAAAAAACTATAATTTTGAAAGTCTAAAAGCCACACTCCAGCGTAGCTTCTTGCGCTCCAGCGTGCTTCTAGGATAGCAAAAGGAGGATTCTGGAACTTGGCCACACTCGAGCGTGGCTCCCTACACTCTAGTGTGCCTAGATCGATAAAAAAAATGAAAAAGAGAAAAGGAAGTATTTTCTTTAGAGAAAAGCTTTGGTTGTTAGAGACTTTTCTACTTTTAGGTTGACATAATGCTCCATGTCGGGTAGAAATCTCTTCCTCAATTAACAAGGAACCATTTCAATAGAACATGATTATGGATGATAGTCCCTTACCAAAGGGACCACTTTTGAAGTGAAAAAAGTGGAAATAACATTCAAGATAGATACGCTAGCAAAAGAGAACGTGCAAATATGGTATTAGTAAAGTTTGAAGCAAATGCTATAGAGGGAGGAAATAAACTGGATGAATATGACCCATGTTCTAGGATGAAAGGGCACAAGCAAATATCTTTTAGTAGGATCACAATTGTGTAAATGAAAGCGCTCCCATTTCTATGATTATGGCACTACGAGAGATCTATCGGAATGATATTCTCATTCTTTGTCTCTTAGTTATTCTAAATAATCTCCCATATTGTGCATATTATTTATGTGATAGTTAGGGCCTATTTATGTTAAAATGACTTATATGTATACATATATTCTGTATATACTAGATTAAGTATTTAGGGATTATTCATAAAAAAGGTTCAATTTTTCAATAAAGATTTAGTAGAGGTTTGCTAGGGATCAAAGGCTCCCTATACGCGCTGGTCATGATTGGGTTAGGTCATGATATAAAATTAATTTTATAAAAGTAAAACTAATTAATTGTTCGTCAGCAAAATAAATATATTTGATAAAGTCCCTCTCTCTCTCTCTCTCTCTGTTCCTCTCTCTCTCTGTGTTATATATATATATTAAAGAAAAACTTTACTACAGTATCAAGCAATGATACTCGTCATCAAGTTTTGTTTGTATCAAGCAATGATACTCGTCATCAAGTTTGTTTGTCTTATTTACAGAAATACAAGTTTTGGCATCAATTAAATGAGGTTAACTTTTACCAATAAAATTGTAAGTGAAAATATTAATTTGCTATAATACGTGTAATATATACGTTTGCTCATATTTATTTATACTTTATAATTTTTTAATTAGATATTTTATGTTGATTTCATCAATTTATATACATACTTATACTTGAGAGGAGAAATGCTTTATCGAACTTCAGAACGGACAAAAGGACATCGAGCCAATTAGCTTTCAATAAAAGATGGGCGCTTTGACAGCCAAACCGCACTCTCTTGTCGTACAAACCTGAAAATATATGATAGAAAGTGGTGAAGATTAATATTGTTCTATTTGTTATCAAAATATTTTTATATTTGAAAAATTATTATTGATATCATTAATTGCTGTTAGCCTTTAACAAGTTGTTACGATATTTTTCCTTGACGGTGTTGTTACGATATTAAATAACAGATAATAACAATCTACGAGACTCAATCATATAATAAGTTTTAATAAAGTTCTACCTATTTAAAGTGGATTTGTTTTTTACATTATTATTTCATAAAAATAAAGGAGAGGAACGTAATATAGGTGCGAGCGATTAACGTTAACTTTCATTACTTAACCCTAAAAATTGGAAGGTAACAAAAGAAAATGGTATGAATTATTTTATCTATGAATTATTAATTAAGCATGTTAAATAGTCCCGATTTTTATATGCCTAGTTCACGGAAATATTATATGACTTGTTCAGCTTTGATCTAATTTGATTTAGCTTGATTTGGCATAATCTAATTTGATTTGATCTAATTTGGTTCAATATGGTCAATTCAATTTAGTCTAGTCTAATTTAATATGGTCTAAATCTAATTTGATTTAATATGGTGTAATCTAATTTAGTGTGGTTTGCTCTGATTTGATCTAATTTGATCCAATTCGTAATTTAATTTGAATTAATTTAATTTGGTTTAATTCAATTTGGTCTGATTTAATTTATTCTAGTTCAACTTCATCCGATTTGATTTGGTTTTATTCAGTTTAATTTAATCTACTCTAGTATAGTTTTCTCCAATTTGATTTGACTTGTTCTAATCTTATTTGATTCAATTTTGTCTAATTAATTCAAGTCAATTTAATTTAATCCAACCTAATCTAATTTGATTTAATTGGTCTGATTTAATTTGATTTGGTCTGGTCGAATTACTAATTTGATTTGATGTATAACTATCAGCCCACTAAGAAAAAGATGAGATTCATTTCATTATCATGATCCACATTAAGATCTCAGTCGCTAACCTCGAAAGCACATTCATTCTGGACTCTGGAGCCACTGTGGAATCACAACGAACTAGACCAACTCTTCATTTTGACAAACACGTAATGTTATAATTATATAAGAATAAAAAAAGTTATTAAATAATCTATAAATATATTAATACTCAAAGATAAAATAAAATAATTGGGATCGTACTTTCATAATTTTTTAATTAAAAATTTAATTTATATATTATTAGTATAAATTTTTTTTACATAAATATTTAATTATATATTATTATATCAATAAAAATATATAATTCAATTATTTATTATCTTAAATATTCTATAAATATAAATATTTAATTAGATGATAATATAAATTTTTTTATATTATTAATACATATAAATTAAACTCTTTAAATAATACATACAAGAATTAAATATTTGCAAAGTGATAAATATTTTTAAACGAAAGAGTAATTTACACCAGATAAGTATCGGGTTCTGGCGAGTCATGGTCTCCCACCAACCTGACCCGACGAAACCAATGCACGATGCTATCGTATTTAATTTTGTTTGTGGCCCCGCCAGTAATAATTGATATGCTAGCCAACAGCTCTAATATGACAAATGCAAATTTTATTATTGAAAGGAAACAAACAACGTTTTTTTTTTTTTTTTTGACGTGGAGAAACAAACAACGTCAATTAATACAATGCCAAAAAAGAAAAATAAATTAAGGAAAAAAAATTATTACCATGATTTTTTTTCCTCAGAAACTTAGAGCTATTTAGATAAATAATTTATTGAAGTATTTATGTGAAATTAATTTTTGAATAAATTATTTTATATTTAAATATGTAATAATAAAAATATTTAAAAAATATTTCTTAAAAAAATAGATATTTTAAATTTAAAAAAATACTAAAAATAACATTTTTTTAAAAGTAATAAATTGTATAGCCAAAACAGAATAAAAAATTAAAAATATAATCTTTTATTTCTGAAAAATTGAAAAAGGTTAAGTGACGTTCCAAAAACAGGCCTTTGTTACCATGCTATGCGCCTGACACACATCAGCAAACAAGGCTTTCTGGTGTCCCAACCCGAAATTTCGATGTTGAAAAAAGCCTATGAAAATTTTGCTAAGGTGGAACCCCATCATTGTCCATATATATATAAATAACATATGAAGAGAGAGTCTTTCAAAAAAAAAAAATGAAAAGAGAGACCATTAACAAAATTCTAAAAACATATGCTACCACATGACAATTTATAATAATAACATTTGTTTATTTTTATTGTTGTGGATGAATGATAGATGATAATAAAATATATATATATATATATATATATATATATATATATATATCCATTAAAATTTCTAAATAATTTAGTTTGGTTTTTTTAGAAAAAAAAAAATCAATCAATTTTGTTAGTATGCGCAACTTAAAACCCCTAATCTATCGATTTTGCTAGAATTTGCAAACTAAAATAATATTTTCAAATCAATTGAGTAATATTTGTAAAATATTTATATACATAATGGTCTATATCATATGCAAATTTATTTTCATATGTTTTTGTTATAAGTCACATTATGCACATGAGTATGAGCAAATATTTGAATTAATATAAAATGGCAAAACTAAAAGAAATTATTACATTTTTTTTTTATATTATGCCGTAGCCCGTTTTGAAATTCTAGGTGGATATGTTGGTGGCTTTGATTATGGACCAAGAGGAGGCTTTGGTTATGGTCTTAGTTGCCATGTGGTGGAGCAATCTAATGGACCCCCACCAGGTTTTGATCTGGATTTGATGGAAGGCACGAGACTTACTCCCCAAACTTGTGAAAATGAATGTGTGCTTGAATCTATTGCAAATGAGAAAGATGAAACCCTGAGTACAGTTTGTCCTAGAATCTTGAAGCTGAGCCAGACGCAACATGATGGTACTAGTGGTGCAGTGGTACAAGCATGGGAGGTTGATAAGAAGCTTGGGTTACATGCGAGTAACTAAAAAGATGTCCTCTTGGCTCTTCAAAAAACCAGAGAAAGAAGACAATCCAATGGTGGAGGAGGTTATAGGGAAAAGAAAAAGAAGGAGGCCATAGAAAAAGAATTAGTGTTTTGGGGCACAAAATAGGAACCCAACGTGTTAACTGTGGTCCAAAGCCTTTCCAGTCCATTGATACTTGGTTCACTCATCCGGGCTTAAGGAGGAATGGTATTCTCTTGGAGAAATCCCTATTATTGAGAAGTTTAAGAAGCTAAGGAGACCTCTAAAAATATAGAATAGAGAAAAATTCGGTGACATTGACAACAATATTAATAAGCTAGGAGCAGAAATTGCCCCCATTGATGAAAAATTAGAATTAGAAGAATTGGATGAGTGGGCGTGGGTCAGTTGTTGGCATTGCAAGGCCAATTACAATTATGCTATGAGAGGAAAGAGCTTTTCTAGAAGTAAATTTCTAGAGAAAATTCAATTAGGTTCAAGGATAGATATACAAGATACTATCATGCAATAGCATCAAGTTGTAAAAGAAGAAACATAATTCAAGAGACTCGAGTTAATGGAAGGCGTGTAAAGGGACCCCGAGTGGTTAAGAATGTTGTTAGAAGATTATTTAAAAGGTTATACTCTCAGCCTCAAGCCCTTGTCATTACTATCCCCGAAGATTTGTTGCCGAAAATAAGTGCAGAGGAAGCTAATATGTTAGAAAGGAGAATATCTTTTGAAGAAGTTAAACAAGCTATGTGGGACTGCAACTCTTCGAAATCTCTCGGGTACGATGGTTTTAATTTCAATTTTATTAAAAATATGTAGGAGCTGATTGAGGCAGGAGATCACTGATTTTATTATAAATTTCTATGATAATGGGGTGTCTTCAGATGAAATTAATATGACTTGGATTGTCCTTATTCCAAAAGTGGATGATGCTGTTAATTTTTGTCATTTTAGACCCATTAGTATGTGGCTAGCCTTTATGAAATCATTTCTAAGGTGCTTGCAAATAGACTCAAAGCAGTACTACCGGTCCTTGTTGGTGAAACTTAGTCTGGTTTTGTTGAGAATAAGCAGATCTTGATGGTGCGTTAATTGCAAATGAGGTGGTGTGGTGGTTGAAAAAGAGGAGATCGAAGGGTGTTATGCTAAAACTAGATTTCCATAAGACTTATGACTCAGTTAGGTGGATTTTCTTGACTTGGTGTTACAAAGAATAGGCTTTGGGGTAGTTTGGAGAAAATGGATTGGTTGGTGTGTATCATTGGCTTCTATGTCCATTCTAGTTAATGGATCTCCTACAGCACCCTTTAAACTTGAGAGGGGTTTAAGATAAGGTGATCCCCTTTCTCGGTGGAAGTCAATGCTTTGCTATTGAAGACAAAGAAAATTAGTATCCTTGAAAGGATCAAAGTAAGTAGAAATAGAGTGGATATTTCCTACCTTCAATTTCTCGATGACACTCTAATCTTTAACTTGGCAAACTAGGAGAATATTTTGAATGTTAGAAGAATTCTTAATTGCTTTGTTGTCATGTCTGGATTAAATATAAATTATAGCAAATTGGCTATTATTCCGATGGGATGTAAGGAATACTGTCCATTTGGCCGATATCCTTAGATGTAATCTATTGAAGCTATCAGTGACATATCTTGGCATCCTTCTTGGTGTTGATCCAAGCAAGGTATCAACCTGGAAGCCTATGATAGACAAAATAGAAAAAAGATTAGCTATATGGAAAGCTAAAACACTCTCACGAGCAAGCAAGCTTGTTCTCGTTAAAGCGATCTTAAATAGCTTACCAATCTATTACATAGGGCTGTTTAGAGTCCCAATTGTAGTGGTGAAAAAGATCATATAGCTTTAGAGGAATTTTTTCTGGGTTGGGAAAGCAGATAATCATGTTGTTCCATTAGTGGCATGGGAGGTTATTCAAAGATCGAAATCGTGTGGGGTTTTGGCATAGGAGACCTAATCATTAAGAACGCTGCATTACTCTTTCAGTAGTAGTGGTGATTCCTTAATGAAGACGACTCCTTATGAAAAAGAGTGGTGGCTTCCAATCACTATAGTGATCCAAATCTTAATGCTTTTGATGTTAAACTTGGGGAAAAGGGTGGCTTATAAGGGCAAATTATCTCTATTTCATATAATCTTAATGAGATAAATAAAGTTATCTCTAATGGCCTATGGAGGAAAGTTGGGAGGGGCAATTCAACTTTATTTTGGGAACACAAGTGGATTGGAGATAAATCCCTCAAGGAATCCTTTCCTAGCTTCACAACATGTCCAACCAGCAATGTACTTTGGTTGTAGATATGGGTTCTTGGGATGGTAACATATGGTAGTGGACTTTCAGCTAGAGAAGGGACTTTCTGCAATGGGAAATTGATTTATATGAGCGGTTTCTAACTCTTTTACAACAGAATCTATTGAATAATGATGAGGAAAACCAAATTGTGTGGAGATACCATCCATCAAGTGTTTTCTCCACTAAAGAATTTTGTAGCAAGATGGAATGTATGGTTGCTAGTAGTACAATTGGCACACCTTCAACTCGGATGGTGGAAAAGACTTGCTCCATTGTGTGCTAAAATCTTAGTTTGGTTCATTTTGCAGGGATGCTTAAATATTAGAGAAAGACTTGCCAGGCTAAATATTATACCCCCTGTTGCGGCAGCGTGTCCCTTCTGCTTTGAAGCTGGTGAGCCCATTGAACACATCTTTTTTAGCTACAAGTTGTCATAGGATATCTGGTCAGATTGTATCCACTGGTGGGGAATGACATGGTGTTATCCAAATGAGTCTTTATCCTTCTACAATGCTTGGTGCGGTTTGCCTTTTAATGGCATTGAGAGGAAGATGTGGATTACTTTGTTTTATGTTATTATTTGGACATTATGGTCTACTGGAAATAGATTGATATTTGCGAACCACAAACTAGATTGGGAGCTAGAGAAAAGACAGGTCAAAGTTAGATGGGCTTATTGGTTAAAATCATGGATGGAAAATAGAACCATAATGGCGGAAAACCTGTCTTCTAATCCTTTATCCTTAATAAAGTGGCGGTGGCTACTCAATGGCTCATGATCGTCATTTAGGTGCTATCACTTATATGTGTTTCTTATGCTGTGATATCTATTAACAGGATGCCGCGATACATGTGGACTCTTGTGCTTCTACTGGTTTTTCTAATGCATCTGCTAATTCTACCATTTGCTTTGCTTTGATAATAGGCATGTCTTTGTCATGTGTAGTAGCTATATTTGCATTGTATTGTTCTGTAGTCTTTTTGGAGAAACATTATGTGTATGCCTTTGTGCTAATGTACTGTAGAACCTTGCTGCCCTACTTTAGGGTCGAGCTATGTGCCTTTATAAAAAAAAAAAAAAAGATGGATATGTTGCCATGTGACAGATTTAACTAAGAGCATGAAGTATTTCTAAAAGTTAATAAGAGTTAAAGAAGGATAATTTTTTATTTTAAAAATATTATTTGCTTTTTTCTAATCAATAATAAAAATTTAAATTCAAATCATTTAAAGACAATGTAAACAATAATTATAGAATATAAATTGAAAATTTAAAATATAATAAAAATTAACTTTATTTTATATTCAGCACCCAAATTTTTTATTGAATACATTTAATCAATTGCGTTGAGTATTAAGAATTTTGAAAAAAAAAAAGAATAAATAAATAACTCATTTATTTTGTATTTTTCTACTTCCTTCCATTATGAAGACCATGTTTTGTTATAATTAAAAAAAAAGAAAGAAATTGCATCATATTCAAATTTAATCTCAAGTGGTCATAGACTTCGTCAAGAAAGTTGTTGGCCCATATCATCTATATGCATGCATTGTGAAGGAAATAAAGGATCTTCTGGCGAGGGATTGGTTGGTGTCTCTCCGCCACACCTATCATGAGGGAAATCAATGTGCAGACTACCTAGCGAAGAAGACAATAAGAGCATTTGGTGGTTCTACAAATTCCCCCAAAGGGCTTGCAAGACTTACTTCTAGCTGGTAGGATGGATGTTGTGCTTGAATGCTAGTTTTCTTTATTTGTCTTTTAATTTTCAGTGGTAGCTAAAAAAAAAAAATCACTTCTTTTTTAATTGTTTTCTTTCATTCCATTTGTGTTAGATAACAAAAATACAAAAAAGAAAAGAAAAGAAAAGAAAAGAAAAGAGTAAGCCCAATCCTTTTTTTCTAGTTTATATCTTTTGTTAAAAAGAACTTTCAGCCAACTTTGGAAATAATGAAAAATCCAAGTTACTCTTAGCCCACAATAACAAATTAAAATTTTATACTTTACTAAAAAAAATCAATTTTTTTCAAAACAAAAAAGAAAACCAAACCAAAACAAAACAACCAAAGCTTGAGCAAGAATGTTTCAGAGTACTAAGGTTGCGCTTTTTTTTTCCTAGATAATTGAATAAGCTCAACTCTCAAAAAGAGAGGAATAATTAAGAGAGAAATACTTGGATGATTTTGGAGCACCATATGGCTGTGCTTACGGCCAATAATATAATGACATTTTAGATGGGACTCATCACAAGACTACCAAAGTATTCCTGTATTTAAGATACATCAAATAGTCCATAAAGAAAGCACAAAACCCAAAATATGTTTCTCTAAACGTGAAGTACAAAAACACAAGACACTAAACTCAAAACCTGAAACCTGAAACACAATACACAAGCTTGAGGGGACCTCGAGACCAATACTAGTAGCATTGAACAATTCTTGCGACTGTCCAACTTCTTAGCAAACCCCTAAAAGACCCTTCGACTTTTTCTAGCCATCGGGTGGCCACCCAAACACATTTGAGACGAGCTAAAGCACCACTTTCGATGACCATGAATAGAGCGCACACTTGCATAAGGTTGCACATGCTTTCATGTCATGCACAAAGGCAACATTGTAGGGGAGGAAGCATAAAGCTCATGGCGATAAAGCTGAAATATCTCCCTGCAACTCTTTGTGCAACAGTTTTTGATAGCAAAAAATTAAACATCCCCTCAGAAAAAATAAAGCGAAAAATCAAAGAGTCAGAAATGGAGTATAATATGGGGAGAACCAAAAAGTAGAAAAGAAAAGACACACTCATATGCTCCAACTTCCTCACGTCATAGGCAAAAATAATATAGTCCCATAAAACCTTCATAGACCCTATATCCAAATCTCATCCATTTCAACCAACAAGCACAAAACCAATTTCTCATAAGCCAAATCAAACCAAAACTTAACACAAAACTCACACACAACTTCTATCAAGCTATGTGGTGCTCATCTAATGACATTTTAGATAAAAGTGCAAGTTAGTGATGGGTCTCATCTAAAATGTCATTATATTATTGGCCGTGAGCATAGCCATGTGGTGCTCCAAGACTACCCAAGTATTCTTGTAATTAAGATAGATCAAATAGTCCATAAAGAAAGCACAAAACACAAAATATGTTTCTCTAAGCGTGAAGTACGACAACACAAGACACTAAATTCGAAACCTGAAACCCAAAACATGATACAAAAGCTTGAAGAGACCTTGAAACCACACTAGTAGCATCGATCAACTCTTGCAACTATTCAATTTCTTGGCAAACCCCTAAAAGACCCTTTGGCTTCTTCTAGCCACCGGGCGGCCACCCAAACACATTTGAGACGAGCTAAAGCACCACTTCCGACGACCATGAACAGAGTGCACACTTGCATGAAGTCGCACATGCTTTCATGTCAAGCACAAAGGCAACATTGTAGGGAAGGAAGCATAAAGCTCATGGAGACAAAGCTAAAATATCTCCTTGTAACTCTTTGTGCAATAGCTTTTGAGAGCCAAAAATTAAACACCCCCCCAAAAAAAATAAAGCAAAAAATCGAAGAGTCAGAAATGAAATATAAGTATGGGGAGAACCAAAAAGTAGAAAAGAAAAAACACACTCATATGCTCCAACTTCCTCAGGTCATAAGCAAAAATAATGTAGTCCCATAAAACCTTCATAGACCTTATATCCAAATCTCATCCATTTCAACCAACAATCACAAAACCAATTCCTCATAAGGCAAATCAAACCAAAACTTAACACAAAACTCACACATAGCTTCTATCAAGCATATGCAAGTCACTCCTGCTAAATAAAACGCTCAGCTCACAACAATTCTTTTTTTTTTTTTGTTTTCCTTTCAATAAAATAGCAGAGCCTTATTTCAAAACACCTTCACCCAATACTGAAAGAAGAAAAAGGAATATGGTGCTCATATCATTCTACATAAAATGCAACCTTAAAAGTAACAATAATTTTCTTAATGTATGATTTTTATCACACAACTTTCCTGGAAACCTTATAATGCAGTATTTTTGGGACAATCATTATGTTATGCGCTACTCCCTCCAAAAAGGGAAAGCTTATATTATAATAAAGGTCTTTTTTGGATATTATTATGTCATATGTTTGAACATATATAACTCAGTTAAGGTGCGAATGCATCATAGTTGCAAGACTTGTTGACAAATAACATCTTTGCCATCTTATAGTTATAAGATTCAAAATTGCACAAATTAAACCTAAGGTGATTAATCAAAAGTATTTGGATGGTAACTACTAACTAGGCTACTTATGAGGGCTAGGCTCAACCAATTGAAACCATATCGACATGTTTCATTTTAATAATGTTGTTTGACTTGAGTGCTAAGGTCGATGAGTTCTTCGCCAATCCAAGCTCTGCACAATGCTAGTAAAAATTTGTAAGGGATTCTAATGCTCAAATTAGTGTTTTTGTTATTGTGAATAAAATCAATGCTTACCTGGGTCCTTGATGGAGGTTTACATTTAAAATTGACGGGGTGAGTCTTCTATTATAGGGCCATTATCCTTAATTATCTCTATTCCGAGTATTATGGGGATATTTCTAGAATTATGGGATTCTTGGACTTGAATATAAGGCAAGACCTTCTGGTGCAAGTTGTTGATCTATTATCAAGCAATTTTGGGTCTGGTAGTTTCTATATGGTTCCACGCTTATGAGCCATTGAGCCGACCTACGAGGCCAATATGGTGGTTCAATACATAGCCCCCAATCTTGTTTAATCCGAGCTTGGTTGTGCCAAAGTCTGCCAATTAGTTCTATTAGCTAATACGATGTATGCTTCGTTGCCCTAATAAATAAAGTTATGTCATCAACATCAACGATTGCCAAATTGGTGGACTTCTTGAAAGTTGAAATATAGATATTAATAATAATTGAAGAAGGAAATAGCTAGAAGGAAAATGGAAAGCACTTATACCCTTAACTGAGGTAGCCTTGGCTGAAGTAATAGGCTTGATGGTAGCTTTGGTATTAGTTTTCCCAATTGAGTGATTTGGTCTCTTCTTTATCACGACCCAACCCGAGCTATGACCGATGCATAGGGGACGAGTTCCGTAGCAAGCCTACACCAAGCAAAATTTTCTTAAAATTTTGGATAGAGTCTCCTTTGTATTCAGGATTATTCCCAAATACGGATCCTCTCTCTGCACAGAAAACACAAATACACAAACCATTGAAGATCCAGGTATTCTCCGAATATATCCCACATCATACAGTATATTATATATGTATATATATACAATTATTCATCCAAAATACATAAATTATTTAGAAAACCAAATCCTTTAGGAAATCCAACAACATAGTATAAACAAATAAAATACAACAGAATCAATATAATCAGGTCAAGACCGGACCCTGCCTGTAGTACCATGGAGCTACCACTATCTAAGGATTTCTCATAACTCAAATATTTATAATATACCCTTGAATAGAAAAGGGCTCATCCACAAAACTCAGAATTCAATCATGAGGGCTGAAGGATTAGATTCTACCGGAATACTTGTATTTAAAAAAGAGAAAGAAACAACAGGGTGAGTTTATGAAACTTAGTGAGAGATAGAGTGTCCCTAACCCACATGAGATAATATGCAAACTTATAGATATTAAGGTAATACAATAATATGTATAATAAAACCAAAATAGAAATCTTAATCAAATATTATCCAAATTTCCTTTTCCAAAAACATAGAGTCCATCTATTCTAAGATAATCAGGTAGGAATCATACTTAGGTGGCTCTTCCTTTGTGTGAATCCTGTAATCAGGCACGCACCACTATTAGAGTGGCTGTGAATACCAGGCACGCATCACTCCCTTGCGTGGCTGTGAAATTCATAATTCAAGGTGCACCAGGGCTAACGTCTACTGCCGTTAGCAGATAGATTCTGGTCTAGGCTTCCCAAGTCTTTCCTTTTCATTATACATAACATATCTAATGATTCTCATAAAGCATACCTATATATCATAAATAAAACATAAAATCGTATTCTCAGAGAAAATAAAGCTTTATTTAGAAAACCTCTCATTTCATCTCTTACTTAGTCATTCACAATTCAGATGTGGAGCAATTTCATACCAAGCTATAGACCATTAAATATATCAAATCCTTTCAAAACAAGATTTATTTTCCAAGGTTTAATAGGAAACCAATATAACAACCATTACTATATTTTTTGAAAATCCAGTCATTGTCTCATGTGGTAAATTTTGAATAAATAGACTACCAAGCTTAAATCAATATTCTAAGATATACCAAATCATTTGCACACGCACACACACACACACACACACACACACACACACACACACATATATATACATATACAAAATATATTGGAAACTAAGATAGGGATAAATTATCTACTTACAGACTTAACGCCAATAGCGGAATCCTAATTCCATGAACTCAAAGAGTCAAAACCAGTCCTCCAATGATATCTACTATCAATAATATGGCAATTTAATTCGGGGTCAGTCACTTAGACTAAGGATTAATCTAATTTACTATCAGATATGAAAATCACCAATTCTTCTAACCTATGGTTCTCCAAGAACTCATTATTGGATAGATAACCCATAATCATAGGAAAAAAAGAGAAAAGGAGTTTGAAGATTACCTTTTAAAAGGAAAAAAGGAAGAAGAAAGCTTTAGGAGCCTTGGTGTCACCTCCTCTAGATATGATTTGGGATTGAAGAAAGAAATTGAGATTAAGTGAGTGGAAATGGTGTAATTTGATAGAAGCATTAGAAAGATTGTGTTTAGGAATGAAGGGAGATGTGTTTTAGAGAGAAGGGAGAGAGTTTGAGAGCTAGAAAGAGAAAGAAAATTGCGAAATGAAGGGGAAGGATGTGTCTCAGCTTATATATTGACTTATGGTAATCGATTACCATATTCACACAAAAAATTTTAACCCGTAGGCACATAGAAAGGATTGTAATCGATTATAGGTCCTCTGTAATCGATTACCAACTCCAAAAACTTGGTTCTCTCCTTCTACAGTCCTTTCTCAGGTCCAAAATATTACACAGACTTATTTATATTTCTTAATTTTAACTTTACTCTTCATTAACTTTAATTTTAACTTTACTCTCCATTAATTTCTTAATTTTAACTTTACTCTCCATTAACTTTAAAACATAAATGTAAATAACGGAATATCCCCCATTTAGATTCAATAAAAATATCTAAAATTTCAAAATCCTTAGGAATTAGAATCCAACTTTTGGGTTTTAGTACAATTCTCTAAAAACTTGTATTTTTATAAATTTGAAGGTTGAAAATGAAGGGGTTATCCATTCTCTAAAATTCATTAAAAATCCCTCTTCAACTCATTGATACCCAGGAAACCATTATCGGAACTTTTGATCTTAAGAAAATGCCTCAATCCTATAGCCCTCTAAGGAGGCATAGGGTTCAGACTCAGAATTTTTCAGGTTCCGATTTCGACGAGTGACTACAACTTATGTTGGGGTGTTACATTCTTTTTCTTCTCCGTGGAAGAATTATCTACTTGATCATCAATTAGCTTGCAAAGTAGGTGTTGGAAGGTAATGGTAGGAATGGAGCTAAAATTCTGGAATTGAAAAATGCCTACCTTCTAAATCCATGTAGGTTTATGTAAAAAATTAAAAAAAATAATAAGAAAAGAAAAAATTCATAAACAACACTCTTAAACTTAAATAAAGCATACATAATATCTATAATTTATTACAATAATACTAAAAACAACATAATCCAAATTAACAATAAAGGTACATGATTATATATGGGGACCTATTGGATCTCCTTAGGGAGGGGACTTCATTCCTTGCTCTCTGCCCCTTTAGTAAACATGGGACTTTCCACGAGGAACCTGTTTAAATGTATTTGTTTTTTGCCATCCCTACTATTGATTAATCCTGCTGATCAAAGGATGATTGAAGTTTCAATTATTTGAACTTAAAATGTTTAAAGTCGTTGTTGTCCAAACATTCTTTGTTGTTTAGTTTGTTAGGTTCTTTTCTGAAAAATTTTGTACTTCAAGCATTTTGGAATGTTTGCATCCACACAAAAATATGGCCTTGCAGGAATTAACCATTGAAGTTTTATCTAATATAGTGGTTATCAATTTTTGATATGTCATTCCAAATTAATTCTCCTTTCCTTCATCTAAATACTGATGTATCAACTCTTGTGATGCTATAGTCTAACTTTTAGGATTATTTGATGTAAAATAACTCTCAAACATTATATTAATATCATGTGTATTTAGGACCAAAATAGATATTTACGCTTCAAATTATAAAATGATTTAAGGATAAATATATCATCATTTATTTAGCTTAGAGAAAAACTTTGCCTTGCAAAATTCTTAGTTCAAGATAAGATGTCACACAAAAATCAAAATGTCAAACTGCCATTTTTTTTTTCCTAGGGACGGTGAATTTGTCTCATGTTTTTCTTTTCGTTCACAATTCGCGGTCCATTATTTTTGTTAATTCATAATCCATTTTTTATGAAAAAGAAGGGACTAGGAATTGAATGGAATTGCTGGAACTCAGCTCAAATTGAAAGGAATAGGTGAGATTGAGGTAAAAAAAAGCATGAACTAGGTGTTTTATTAGTTTTTTGTTAGTAAACAAATAAACGACGACAATCTTATTTCATAATCCCAATTCAAGGAACAACAGTAGTTTCTTTTATAAGTTTTCAAGTTAAAAACTTTTGCTTTACAAGATAAAGTTAAGAAAATTTTAAATTAAAATTAGGAAACAAAAACAGTTTTTTAAAAAACTAAACATGTCCTAAATGTTGTTAATTTATAGGAGTTGTTGGCTTCATCATTAAAAGTGGTGATAGAGTGTTGGTCTTCCAATATAAGGAGGACATGTGGAGGCTTATGCATGAGGAATGCTCATGGCATGAACGACTAATCTAGAAAGAAATAATATTAAATGAAATATATTTTATTTAATTTTACTTTTTTAATCTAAATTTTTAATATTTAAAATTTATTAAACTTTAATTAATCCATCTCAAATTAGTTCGACTTATTATAGGATAATCCTCTCCCAACTCCTCAACATAAAAGTATCCAAATCCATTCTACTCAACCTTATCTAAGCCTAGAGAATTCAGCACTGGTTCCTAGGAGGTGGGACTTGGCTGAATACATTAATATATAACAGCAATAATACAAGAAACTCGCACTTTTTTTTTAAATAAAAATAAAAATTTGCAGTACTTTAATGGCGCGCAAATTATATCATTCTATATCGGCAATAATTTAAGTGCTTGGCTTTTTTTTTTTTCCGTCAGGGGATGGGGGTAATTTAGGGGGTGGGGGATGGGTTCTTTTAACCACTGCCTTCCTCTGGAAGGCTTGAACCCGGGGTGCACATTTGCAAGGCCAAGGTATTGGCCATTTGAGCTAAGCCTTGCGTGCTAAGTGCTTGGCTTGAAGAAGTATAATCTATGTCTTAACAATTCGAGACAGAGTCTAAGCCCAATAATACCTATGCAACCAGCAGACATGAGGGACTGATACTGCTCAACAGCTCTACGTACAGACATAGCCTTTTTTTTTTTTGACGTGTACGTGCTGACATAGCTGATTATAAGCCAAAGTTAAGAAATTACATTTGAGCATGACCAAAAATAAAAAAGAAAGAGAGAGAAAAGATACTGCACTTGAGGGACTATAGTGCTATTGTTGAAGTACACTGACCAAGTAGTCATGGATTCATTTTGATGAACAAATTAATCCGTTGAGCGAACCAAAAGGCTTAGAGAACAGTTCATCTCACATACATAATTTTCCTATAGTTG
Organism: Pterocarpus santalinus; assembly: GCA_031439595.1. NCBI lineage: Eukaryota > Viridiplantae > Streptophyta > Magnoliopsida > Fabales > Fabaceae > Pterocarpus > Pterocarpus santalinus. Next base: position 31,539,389 of record CM062528.1, on the reverse strand, counting down.
GACATTGCATTCTTAGCAGTTACGAAAGTCACCTAAAGCGAAAAAAAGATATTAACATCTCACATCCTGACAGAAGAACTATGGCATCCTTTGGTTCGGTCTCAACTTCATTGGTTGCTCTTTTTATCTCATGTTCTGATTTCATTTCTCAAGATGTCGATTCTTCATTATAATCAAACATTCAGGTTTGTCTAGGATGGTGATTTTGGGGCATTCATTGTTGAGTATGATGCATCTCATGCAAGTTTAATTTCCAATTGCTAAACATCTATGCTTCACCTTTCTAACTTGCATTAGCTTCACTTATACTTTGAGAATATATTTTAATTAAGCCATTAAAAGGTATTTTAAGCGGTTATGCTAATTAAGCACTTACAAAATAAAGAGGGATTAATCTCGACTCCTCTTTGACAAGCTTAATTTCAAGTTTGCTTTCATATTGATTGATTTATGAAGTTCTTATTTCTACATATTATGCTTCAATTACTTGTATAATGTTTGAAATATAATGACATAACTAAGCTTCTAGCTATAATATAAGAAATAATAATTTATTTACTTTTAACGTGCAAAAATAACGTCATGCAAAACTGTTGACCCCACAAATTAAATGTGCTTCTACGTATATGCAAAGCTGGCTAAATAAAATTATGTAAAATAGCCTGCGTTTTATCTTAACGTCTAGGGACATAAATCAGGTTGTCATACAAAAATAAATTTCTGCCAAAACAAAATCAATCTCTAAAATTTGATTCTCAGCCATTACTCTTATGTGCTGCTTGGCCGTGTGGCTGTTACAGTGTTACTCCATGATGATCAACGCATTTGAGACAGGTCAACAAAGTGATACGAAAATAACAATTGTTGAATAACAAGTATTTTTTTAAAAATTAAATCCTTATAATTGTAAACGTTTTAAATAGATCCCTTTCCATTATAGTGCCGTTAAATAAATCTGACATGGCAAATGCCCTGCAGACGTGTCTCTTCTCTCTCATACACTCATTTGCGGACTCATTCACTTGTTATTTTTGTATAACCTAAAACCTAAATAAACAAAAGCGTAAAGATTTTTTAAAGATATTATATTTGAGATAGTGTCCTCCTCCATTACTCTTATTTGCATATGATTATTGGCAGTGTTGTGGTACACTAGGCTAAGTATAGTGCACCACACATCAGGTGGATCTAATGGTGAGGATTGGAGGTACGTTCATACATCCAACAATCTCCAATGTACCTAAATATTTCTCATTTACTCTCTCTTCTCTGATCAACCTCTTGACAGGAAGTCCATCCTCTTTCTTCCTCGTTATTAACCAATAACCAAAACCATGCATTTGCGGGGAGTGCCAAACAAGTGTTGAGGGAAATCATCTGAAAAATGCAGCTGCTAACCACCAACCGACTCACTTTAGGAGGCTCGGATACTCACCATCACTAATCTCCCTTATGAAAAAAATGAAAATCATAGCCTCATGAATAAACAAGAAAAGGAAGGAAGAAAAGAAAAAGTATTGTTCTTGCTTCCAACCCAAATACACGATTCCTTTAATTTGGATGAGTTCAGACCCCCTTGGCAAAAAGTATCGAAGAACCTCTTAGCCATCATGTCCCACCGCACCACCTTCCTTTCACAGCCACGATCTTCACCATCGACTGCCCGGTTTGACAACAGTTAGAGGAAGACGATGATGTTGTTTTGTGGTAGAGATGGGTGGATTGGTGGTGGCTGGTGATGATGGTTGCATGGTGTGGGTTTAGGGTTGCTTGAGGGTGCGTCGTGTTCTTGTTGGTTGGCAGGGCAGTTGGGCTAGGTGCGATCACGATGTTGCGGCAGTGGCGGTTTGAAGATTGATGTTGCGGTACCGATGGTGGTTTTCAGCTAAGTTGGGCCGACGAAGCTGAGTTCTGACGAGGAAGGTGGCTAATGGAGAGTTGTGGAGGGAGAGTAAAAGTTTTATTATACGCCATGGATGTTTAGTATATAGACAGACGTTTAAATCTCGGTCATTAGATAATATGATGTGTGGTGCACCATATTTAGCCTGGTGCACCGAAGCACTGGCCATGATTATTGTATAAAGATTTTTTATGATCTAAATTCTATTTATCAAGGAACTTACTAGTTTTTGCACTTCATATTTAGAATAGAAACACGCAAACTAATAATTTATTTGGCTTTGAGCTTCTTGCTATGTTTTCAATCATATCCATATAATTAAACCTTCTGCACACCCAAAAATGTGAATATAGACAGCCAAACAATTTTTCCAGAAAATAATATTCCCCAATAATCAATTCCTACAACTCACAAAAATCAAACCAAAATATGTAACTAATACAAGAAATCAAACTGAAACTTCAATATGAAGCCCATCAGCTTCAAAAGAAAATTACCGAACAGAATACCCACTTCAATAAGTTTTTTCTGAGTAACTTACATGGAGGACGATATTCAGCCATTGGTGTATTTCACAATAGTAGAATGATAAAGAAAATTCCGTAGACAACGCAAAGCAACTTTCAGCAAATAAAATGCAGCTGTGACTCAAAAACAGGGGAAGGGAAGGAGTCTCTTTAAACTTTCTTTTATTATTTTAGGTTTCAGTTGGAGCAAAATAGAAAGTGAATAAGTCAGCTAATGAGTGCACGAGAGAATGTGTCAGCAGGATATTTGCCATCTCAAACTTGCTTAATGGCGTTACAATGGAAAGGGATCTATTTAAAAACCTTTATAATTATAAGGATTCAATTAAAAAAGGAAAAAAAAAGTATGGAACTAATCGAAAAATCCATGTAAAGTATAGTGACCAAAAACTTTAATTTAACCTTATTATTTTAATTTATTATTCTTTATTATGTTTAAAATATGTAGAAAATAAAATTAAAAAAATTTCTAATAAATATTTTATTAAAATACGAGAATGATAAATGAAATAAACTAAAAATTTTTATTTAACATTACTGTTAATTTGAATAGGAGAGAATATAACATAAAAGGCTAAAAGCAGTATCAAACGCTAAATTTGTAGCACGTTTCAGTTGTGTCCAGACAAGACACGCGACTTCCGACCCCTGAACACAAACAAGTGAAACAACAGGCAACTCAAATCTTTGCCCATTTTATTTCGAGAAATTCTTCCCGACTTTACCAGCATGGTGATATATTAAATGAAGCACTTTTTGAAAAGCATGATGTTGCTTCTTTTGAGGACGGATAATGAAAAATTATAGCTAAAGTTACACATGAGTGGTGCTAGAATGTTTAAACTAGTAAAAGTTGATACGAAAACTTCATTTATTTTATGATGCTAAATGATGCTAAAATGTTTACACGAGTGATGCTAAATGTTTAAACTCTTTGATTTTATGATACTAAAAGAGTGCACTAGAATTGGGGCACGTTTTAGTATGCACCGCATTAAAAATGGTGCGCTATGCATCATGTGATCCATTGAATTGAATGTTCAAGTGTATCTATACATGTATTTTTTGTGGTATGCCATAAAAATCACTATATCTCTCTCTCCATCTTTAGCAATCCGTCACCCATTTGCTGATACCAACCATCATCTTTCTTCCTCACATTGCCATCACTCCTTATTGCTAGCAAAATAAGGACCTGCCGTTGATGCCAGTGTGACCACCGCATCATTCGCCGCACCACCTACTACCTTGCGGCAAAACCACAACCTCTAGGAATTTCTTCATCTTCATCTCAAACATGCAATAGATTCAATTCATAAACACTCTAGATTCAAATCACAGTCACCTTAAAAATGGCTTCAACCCACTCTTCTACCATGTTGCGAACCACCACTTCTTCGACGTAGCTATTAGCTGCCAGTTCCTCTGCCGCACTGGACTTCTTGAGGTTGTGGTCGTCGCCACGTTCCTAGCTATAGCCCCACTTCCACAAACAGTCCCCGCTTACCCACATACACTACAAATTGTCTTGTCATGGTGTTAAGGTTGCGGTCATCAGTGATGACGTCAGGTTTACGGTCATTGATGGTGGCATCGATGATAAGGTGCATGAGGGTGTTGGTGTTGGTGTCAAAGAAGCAGGGGAAGGCAATAGGGTGAGGGAGGAGATTGTGAATAACTGTAATCACAAGAAGGGAATATCGATACATCCGTGACCTTATGGCCTCAACAACTCAAAGATGCTTCAAACACCATATTCAAGGTGGTGCATTAGGGATGGCGACCTAGAATTGGACCCCAGAAATGAGAAGGGAAAAAAAAGAAGAGAATTCACATGATTTATGATAGTTGGCATCTTTCTCATCAGTACTGTATATATTTTATGAATAATTGCACCTAATCTATCGAGTACTTATAAAACAAAAGATATTACATAAAAATTTTTATACATGTCCAAAGTTTATGAGTTTTACTTGTTTGTATTTTAAAAAAAATCTAATTAAAGAAAAAAATTAAATACATTTATAATTAGAAAATGAAAAACATTAAAAAAAAGTTGGCTCAGTTATGATTTTAGTAAATGAGAAAATAAAGGACATAAATAAAGGATAAAAATAAAGGAATCCAGCAATTTTGATTTTTTCTATTTACTCAAATAAATTTCAGGATATAATTTTATTTCATGCATTGGTAGTTACAATTTTATTTCATGTTACACTTGTTCTCCATTTCTTCTTTAGTAGGTTGAGATTTTTTCAAATCATCGGAAAAAAAAATTGATTCAATTATTGATTTTATTTTGTTTTAATTAATTTTTTTATAAGATCACAAAATATTTATTCTAGTTGGAATCATCTCATTTTTATTTTTTCAAACTTACTTTAATCCTGTCAAGTAGATAAATATGATAAATCAAAAAAATAATATTAAATTTGTATCTATCTTTTTCTTATTATTGGAACTCATGTTATACTTTATGTTCACAATTAATTCATTTGTTATATTATGACGATGTGTATTACTTTTCTATTTAAATAATACTTTGTTATTTTTTTTTTTTTTTTTTGACATGTTACTTTCTTACTTTTAGATGTACCAAAAAAAAAATAACAATAATTTGTTATTTTAAAGTAAAACTAAATTATTTACTTTATTTCACAATTTAATCAAATTAAATATTAAAATTTTTGAAATTGAAGTAAAATTTTTAAACCATATGCACTGTATGGGCCACAAAACACTAGTTAAAAAAATTGTCAAAACTTTAAAGAGAAAACAAAGATAGTCATTCAATAAAATAAAATAATGTTATTTATTTATTCGTATAAGAATAGTAACACTTTTAACTTATTGTTACAAAGTTCGATAAAAACTTTGGCTATAGTATTTTTCATAATTTATCGTGGCATTGGTTTGATCTAGATACAACTTTATATTATTTTATATAATATTTTAGTTGACAACAATGACCAAAGGTGGTTGAAGCACCTTTTTAACTTCATACCATATATATTATAAGGGAAAAGTTATCTATAGGCACTATTTATAAACATAGCATAGATATAAATATGCATGTCAGTGGGTATATTGTGTATATCTATATGATAGATCGAGATGTTGTATTTTGAATTTATGAAAAATTGTGAGTTATAATATCGTAACTCATATTATAAACAGAGGCCGCTACACATATGGCATGACACAAATACACAACAACATATTCATCAACCATGGCAATGGCTTCTCAGCCTCACCCCAAAGCCTCTCTTCTTATATTTTTGCTACTCTCCTTCTCCACCCTCATTGCTCGTGCTTTTGTTCCAGAAAACGAGACCTTTACATTTGTTAACTCAGATGAATTTGGCGACTACATTTTAGAGTATAGTGGTAATTACCGATTAATAGACATCCTCAACTCTCCCTTCGAAGTTGGTTTCTACAACACTACCCCAATGGGTTCACTCTAGCACTTCGTATAGGACTTGTACGCTAGGAGCAGATGTTGATCCATTGGGTCTGGGAGGCCAATAGGGGAACCCAGTTGGTGAAGATGCCACCTTTTCATTAGGTGCTGACGGCAACCTTGTGTTGGCTGATGCTGATGGTAGAGTTGCATGGCAAACCAACACTGACAACAAGGGTGTTGTTGCCTTCAGGTCAGTGACGGATCCATTAACAAAACAAAATATGCCCCCACCAAAATATTGGTATAATTTTTTTAAATCTCAACATTGGATTAGAAATTTATATCATATAAATTATCTTTATAAAATTTCATGTTACTATAAAATTATTTGATATAATTTTTATATATATCAAAATCAATATAATATATATGTTCAAAATACACATAAACAAGAGTTATGTAATTACATTCTTATTGATCGATGTTCAATTTTTATAAAATTTAACATAAATGATTTTTATAATATATAATTATAATTTAACAGTTATATCAATAAAAAATATATTTTATAAAAAGTTATTAGATGGTGTAACTATACTTAAAATTATACAAATGTAACTTGATCTTGACCATCCAGCTAAGATAAAAATTATGTGAAACTTTTGTTATGGTTATATATTATTTTTGTCTGTGTAACTTAAGCTTTGTAGGTCTGTTAATGCATCGGGTTGCTCCTAAATGGTAACATGGTGCTCTTTGATTCCAATGGCAACTACGTTTGGCAAAGTTGACGGCCCCACTGACACCCTCTTGGTGGGTCAGTCCCTAAGAGCTGAAGGGCCAACCAAGCTTGTTAGTAGGCTTTCAGAGAAGGAAAACGTCCATGGGCCTTATAGTTTGGTGTTGGAGCCCAAAGGGTTGGCCCTTTACTGCAAGAGCAAGAATTCTCCTAGGCCTGTTCACTATGGGCCCTTTTCAGCCAAAATTTTTTTCTTCACGCCACGAGGCTTCAACTCGCAAAATGTCACCCCCAGATCTAATTCAGAAAGTTTTGTAATTGGATTTGGTTGCAATGCATTGACCAAAGAAGAAAAAAAAATTGGTTTCCATGTGGCTGATACTTTCGACGGTGCCAGGACCATTGCTATGCCAGTTAACAACAGCACCTTAACATATCTTAAGCTTGGAATTGATGGTAACATTAGGCTGCACACTTACTTCCTTGATGTGCGTGATGGTGTTTGGAAAGTGAGTAGAGATTCTGATGAGGAAAGTGAGTGCCAATTGCCAGAGAGGTGTGGGAAATTTGGACTTTGTGAGGACAACCTATGTGTTGCTTGTCCATTGGAGAATGGGCTATTTGGGTGGAGGAAAAATTGCATTGCTAAGCCTGTGACTTCATGCAAGGCCAGTGATTTCCACTACTATAAACTTGAAGGAGTTGATCACTACATGAGCAACTACAATACCGGGGACAGGGTAAGTGAAAGCACCTGTGGAAACAAATGTACCAAGGATTGCAAGTGTGTAGGGTATTTCTACAACAAGGATAACTCAAGGTGTTGGATAGCTTATGATCTGCAAACCCTTACTAGAGTGGCAAATTCCACACATGTGGGCTATATTAAGGTGCCTAATCAAGACAAGCCTTCGTCCTTGTAATGGTCTTGATATGGCATTTTGTATTCTGTAATGTGAATTTTATCAGTTCCTGGTAGTGGTTTCAGATTCCAATAAATTAAAAGAGTGGTTTGTATCTGTTCGATCATGATGGGAATGACATGCATGGATATGTAAAATAAATTAAGAAGTGTCCAATCGATTTGTAGTTGTTTTGTCTTGCAAGTTGCAAATGCAATTCATATTATTTTCTTCTGCAGTTTCCTATGCAATTTGATAAACTCACTGGTAAGCCATGGGCTAAAAATTACTTTTACCCATAGTTAAAAAAGTTGACCTGGTGCTCGACTTAACCAAAACATTGGATCATTGAGTTATTGGTTGAACCAATCAAACTGAATATAATTAAATAAAAGTTGTTCATTATACATGTCCTAGATTTTGGTTTTAATCTTTACACTAAAAAAAATTTTGGCTTAGGTTTCTATACATTTAAAAATTTTTGGCTTAAGTCTCTATACTATCCCTATATTGGTATTGAGTTAATCTCTATTATTAAAAAATTATTAAATAGTGTTATTTTTGCTGATGTGATTAACGAGAATTGATATGAGATATGGTGAAATTTGATTGAAGTCATTTTGGTTTAAAAATAAGTCGTTTGGATGCTGTTTCAGTTACTTTTCTATTTTTGAAAAAAAGTCGTTTCGGGCCTAAAAAATGTCGTCTTAGAATTACATTAACAATAAATTATATCTTTGTTAGATTCTATTAGCTATATCAGTAAAAACTAATACCATGTAGTAATTTTCTAATTGCAGGGATTAAATCCTTAATAGGGTATTCTTGTAAGGACTTAAACAAAAATTTTTTAGTATAAGGACTAAAATAAAAATTTGAGACATGTGAAAGGACCAAAATCCATGGAACAGAAAATCAGATCAAACCGGCTGCTTGGACCAGTTGGACTGTGAACTAGACACTTGGCCGGTTTGGTCATCTTTCTTAAACTGCTAGCCTCCATAATTGGTGACAAACTGGCTAGAACTGGACAAAATCAGCGAATTGGTGCGAACCAAACTGGTTAAGCCAGTTGACTGGTTCGGTTATTATTATTATTTTTTAAAATTTTGGTCAAAATATTGCCTTTTAAAAAAAAAGAAAAAAAGAAGAAGCTTAATCAGAATAAAAGCTCATTTCTTTTGGAATCTCGATTCTTTTGGTATACTTATTTGTTATATATTCTTAAAATAATTTAAAAATAAAAAACTAAAAATAGTTGTTATATTGTCTGTGAGTACTTTCTAAAAGAAATATAGGTAAAGATTAAAGTAAATAGATTTTTCATTTGAGATGTTTGATAAAGTATCTTATAGTAAAATTATTTTGTATTGGTTATGTTATTGTTAATGGCTTAATATGATTTTTTTCCTTCTAATTATTATATGTATATATTTATATATATAAATAATTAAATATATAGGTCGAACCTCCGATTGAACTGATTAGAATTTTGAACCTTTGAACTAGTACCTTGACTGATTTGATGTTTGATCCGATTTTCTTAACCTTACCAAAAACTAATTTTAACCTTTAATAAATATATAAAAATATATTGATTATAAAATAAAAAATATGTCACTTACATTGAAAGCCCATGTAAAAAATATGTATGCAACTTACTTTCTACTATTTTGATCGCACATAAAATATGTATCAAATTTGAGAGGGTGTGACATTTATTATGTCAGGAAAAGCTATGAAGACCTTTTACGTTTTCATTCGGAAATGTATAGATATTAAACCAAGGATAAAATAAAAAAGCAGAGCTATAGAATTAATTGAAGTGTGTCAATGCCTCGGCCCTCTTTGTGTTCTGCTTTACAACTCCTCAAATAGGCAGTCTAAGACAACTTGGTCCTTTAAAGGGAGATTGTGATAATCTATATGGAGAGTCCATCTAGGATAACGATTCCAAGAAACGTGGAATTTTTCTAAGCTGTCCTCATTTAGGAAGAAGGGGCATTCGGACTCCGGAGACTTGACTTGACAGAGCCGCTCTTTAAAGTATTTATAGGAGCTAGAAAACAAGGTGAGTATTTTCCTTTGGGGTTGGCTGCTACGGGATATCCCATACCTTCTCTTGACACCCTTAACCTAAAATAAAGAAGAAAACACCAATGGTCAGTGGGGCCCCTAAAAACTCCATTAAGATATTTAAGATCGAATGAAGACTCCAACTATTTAGATGAAGTTGAGTAGAGGCCACATTTATTTGGTTTAAAGAGGCAACTTGAAATAAAAAAGAATAGAAGCCTAATATCTAGTTTTTCGAAAAAGGTATCATAGACATCGATAACTTATGAAATACAATATATTTTCATCCCATGTTTGTGTTTTAACTGTTTAAGTTTTATCCTCAAATAGCCAATCTCCCTTACTAATTTTTAATAAATTGAATTTATGAGTGTTCTTAACGAGAAATACAATTATTGTTGTTTTAATGGATAAAGATTCTTACTTGATTTATTTTAATACAAGATAAATATAGCGCCAAAAACATTGGGCGATAAAGATAAAGGGAAAGATTTGAAAAGAATTTCAAAAGAACATCTTAAAAAGATTGGAAAGAGATTTAACAAGACAAAAAGATTTTGATAAAGATTTGAAAAGAAATTCGAAAGATTTGGAATAAATTTGAAAAAAAGATTAGATAAGAGATAAGATTTGAAGAGAAAATGGCACAATTTTGTCAACTTTCCAATGAGATAGCACCTGGCTAACACTATAATATTGGTGTTGGAACAATTTATTATAAATTTATTGTAATTCTTTTTCAAAGGGAGTGTATGGAGAACTCGGATGTATTTATTGAACATATTCAAGATTTAGTGCCATAGTGTATACTTTTTGTAGGTGATATAATTCTAGTAGGAGAATTGAAAGAATAACTAAATAGGAAGTTAGCACTATGGAGACAAACTTTGGAAGTATATAATTTTTGAATAAGTAGAAGTAATTTGGAGTATGTGAAATGCAAGTTTAGTAAGAGACAAACAAATTCTAACTTAAAAGTAAAAATTGGGGATAACACCATATCACAAGTAACTTTTTTTTTAATAGTTAAAACAAACACAAGGAAAGACTCAAGAAGAAGTAGCCAAGTGTCTTTTCACATGTAGATTGAAGCATCAAAACTGCAATAAATATTTCAAAGTCAATACTCGCAAGACCATCCTTGAGTGCCATAATGCAGAAACAATGCCAGTGCCGGATATTAGAGCCACCTTTATAATATCAATTCTAAAATTTTATCTCTGAAAAAAAATCAAACTAAACATAATCTCAATTGTAGGAAGAGTTTAAAATCTTGCAATATGTCACTTTAACATGAATAATTATAGACTCCTCAGCAGCCCAAATATCACGAGTTACATGATTTAAGTATCTTAGATACATTATCCAAGATAATGGAAAAATAAATGAAGATGTTAACCATAGAATTCAAGCTGAGTGGATGAAATGGAGGAGTGATGCAAGTATTAGTTGTGATAAAAAATATCACTCAAGCTTAAGAAAAGTTTTATTGCATGGCTATGAGATCAGTGATATTATATGGGATTAAATATTGGATAGTAAAAATCCAACAAGAAAATAACTTAATATTGCAAATGAGGAGATTGCATTAGATGAATAGACATACTACATAAGATAGGATCAGGAATGACTGCATTAGAAAGAAAGTTGGGATAGCACCTATTTTAGAAAATGTGGTATAATATATCTTGCCTTAAGTGGTTTGGGCATGTATGGAGAAGCTTGTAGAATCCCTAGAAAGGCGAGTATATTAGATTGAGGGTAGTGCAATAACTAGAGATAGTGCAAGGCCTAGAAAAATCATAGATGAAACTATTAAAAAATGAGTTAGATTTTAATCGTCTAAACATAAACATAAATTATAACAAAATATTATGAAGTCATTTGATCTATATAGTCAATCCTATCTAGAGGAACGAAGCTTTTGTTGTTGTTGTTATATTTGTATCAAGTAAATTTTGTGTTTGGAAGCTATTATGAAAGATGAGATTTAGATGATTTTATTTTTTGGTACATTGGAAAATAAGAAGAACAAATTAATAAAGAATTAGACAACTCCCATAGCATCTGTTAAGAGGAGAGGGCGCAAACTTGATGGTAGATCTTGCAACATAACCAAGTTCGCATCCTACTAAACACCCAAGTTGTATTTTTTTTAATAATTTAAACTATTATTCAAAGTCTATTAAATTCTAATTTGTTTTGAGTTAAGTCAGTTGCTGTGGGGTAAAATTTTTCCAACAATAATTTTTTATCTACAAAATTCAAACTTAAAACATTGCTTAAAAAAATATATATCAAATTATTTGAATATCAACCAAGACATATACTTCAATTTGATTGTAACTTTTTTTTCTTTGGGGTCAACATAACGCTTTTTCTTTTCCAGCGGATGTTAGTGTTTGTTTTTTTTTTTGGGTCATCTTGGAAAGGGGGTGAGGAACATGGGTCCAAGACCCTTGGAGTCGAACACAACTCCTTTTAAGCTCTTGGGTGTAGTCTACACAAGGCCACAAGTGTAACCATTGTTAAGAGAATTGGACAAATTGGCCGGTTGGACTAGTTCGATCGAGAATTGGACCCCAAGTCAATTGGGTCATCTCTTTTAAATTGTCTGCCCTCAATTGATGTCAAACTGGCCAAAATCGTTGAATCAGTGCGAACCGAACTGGTTAAACTAGTTCGCTGGTTCATTTGTTTTTTTCAAAAAAAAAATTGGTCAAAATATTGTCATTTCTTTAAAAAAAGAAGAAGAAGTGCAGTCAGATCAAAAACTTGTTTATTTATTATATACTCTTAATTAATTTAAAAGTAAAAAATTAAAAATAATTATTGTGCTGTCTGTGAGTACTTCTCAAAAAAAATATAAGTAAAGATTAAACTAAATGGATTTTATATTTGAGATGTTTGATAAAGTGTCCCATAATAAATATTATTTTATATTAGTTATATTATTGTTAATAATTTAATATAACTTTTTACTTTCTAATTAATTATATATATATATTTATATATATAAATAATTAAATATATATATATATACACCCTAGTTAAATTCTCATATAAATAAGTTGAACCTCTGAACCTTTAAATCAATAGTTTGACTGATTTCATATCTAGTTTGATTTGCTTAACTTTGCATGTAGCCATTTGGGCTGCACCCTATTTGCAATGTTAGTGTCAGTTTGACAGAGCACAAAGCAAGATAAAAGTTTTTTGGGCTTGATCTATAAGTGTTAGGTTAGCTTTTAGTCTATCCTATCACAAAAAACAAAGCTTTTAGCCTCTTAAGTATTGGTTGACCCAAAAATAAAAAATAAAGAGCCTTTTAAGTATTATGAGGTTTAATGGCAAACTAGATTTTTTTTTGTCTTTTATCTTTATTTTTTTATTTTAGTTTTTTATCTTTAATTTTTTTAATTTTATATCTTATGTTATAAATTATTTTTAATTTGGCCTGTGATTATTTTTCTATCACATAACTAATAAATAATAATAAAGTGACACAATCATCATCATATTTATGTGTATGTCACATCAGCATTATTTGTGTCATGTCATAATCTTTTGTTAATTATATAACAGAAAAATATTAAAGACTAAATTAAAAATAATTTATAACTTAAGTTACCAAATTAAAAATTAAATAAAGATAAGGAATCAAATCAAATCAAACAAAAAATAAAATAGGGGACAAAATATAGTTTTAAAGGAGGCATAACGCTAAAGTATAGAGCAATAAGGAACTAGAGATTGATTTTGAGTCCATTGTGCGAGCACTGCAATATAATTGAAATTTAGTAAATTTAAAATATGTTACTAAATTTTTTAAAAATATTGCCAAAACTCCTTAGTAATGTAGTATATGTACAACACTTATAAAAATGTTATTATAGAATTTTAACAATACTTTTTATATTTTTAACAACATTTTTTAAATGTTGCTAAAGAATGTTAACACATTATTTTGTTAATAAATGCTGCTAAAAATCAAATATGTTGTAGTGAAAGGAATTTTAATTAATCAAGAGATGTGAATTGTGACAGTAGTGATGTAATTCTGTGCGCAAATATATTCTTAAATTTCGTTACTATATCTTATAGTTGATGACGAGGGATATCTTAATGTACCGAAGTAGGTTAAGGCAAGGCCAAGGGATTGTGAATCTCACAAAGTTACAACAAATATATACGAGGAAGGGTCCGTTGACATCGGTGTAAGACTTAAGACATTTACACTTTTAAAAACTTTTTATACAATATAGTTCTTATCAATCTAACTATTGAATTATAATCACATATTATATAGATTATTTGTGCCAAATTTTAAAAATATTAGATATCAATAAGAATATGATTAAATAGTTCTTTTTATATGCATTAAAGAAGTATATATTATATTTATTTAAATATATATAAAAAGTGTACACGTGATTTCATATTAATATGAAATTTTATAGGCATGATCTATAATATATGAACTTTCAATTCAATAGTTAATTTTGTAAAAAATTTCTTCAATAAAATATTATTCAATGGTGTAAGATATGAGTTGAATTTATACCGATATAATTAAGTTGATCCTCTCCCAACATTATTATATATTTTTAAAAAAAATGCTTGTCACAGCATATTTTTAATCAATTACGTTGATGTATGCTTCTGGGAATTTGATTGTTTATTCATTGAAGTGTTGTAGGGTTTGAGTTATGTTACTGGGTTATTGGATTTTAGTAAAAGTATATTTGCCTTTTCTTTTAAGGGTGTCACTTATTGGAGTTTTATTTTTCTCTCTTTATTGTCTTGTGCTATTTTGATTGACATAATTGAATAATTTATGAATATTTACACTAACTGGTTGATTTGGTTCGGTTGTGATTTTTTCCAAAATTGAATCAAATCAGACTATGAACAGCCCTAAATCTGTATATAAACATTATCCAATAGGTCTTTCTATCAAAAGTTTGTTAGGCTAAGACCTAGGCTATAAACTCATTAAACAAACATTCTATATTCTGACAACAAAAAAAACCTTTCTACATGATAAGAGCCAAAGAAAAATTTCTATATCATCGTTTAATTTTATGTTAATAACACATTTAATGAGTTTAACTATGTTAACAATTATATAAGATTTAGCTTTACTAAATAACATAGTGATATATTATTAAATGCAAGTGTACATTTTTTTTAATACTAAAAATTCTTCACAAATAAATTCCTTAAAGAAAAAAAATACAAGAACAACTAATATTTAGAAATTGAATTAGAGGGACCTCGAAGTTATATATAATTCGATTAATTCAACTACCTGAGTTTAATAATTTAAGCAGGACAACTTAAATACGGAACAAAGAGTAATTTTAGCTACAAACCGGATATGTTTCTTAATTAATGGAGTTGTTACGCAAGTGTATAAATATGATCAAGACGTACATACCCTACTTGTGTTCTATAATGGGAAACGGACAAGTATTATTGAATGAATTAAATTAAAGGACATTATCAAACTATATATTATGTTAAACCAGCCGAGTTTTTGGACTGTCGAACGAAGTCTGAATTCTGAAATTGACAGGAACAGATTGCAGTTTCCACAGGAAGCTTCGTTGGGTTGATACACCTTCTATGTGGTTGTTGGAATGTTAAATAAACGTTTTTTTATGGTATTTCCTCGCATGAGGACATTTTTATATTTGTATGCAATCAGATACAGAAAGAAAATCTTCCCTCAGATTAGTCCGAACAGTTTCAAGGATTAGAGGGTGTTTATTAATTTATCCTTTCTTAAAGGAAATTATAGCCCTGTGTCTGAATATTGAATGTTCTCATTTTTTATTATAAAAAGTTCAATGAAGAGAGACTATTCTACTCGAAAATTAAGGCAATAATGTCATAAAATGATAGAAATGAATAAGAGATTATTATGATACTTACATCTTATTTATTAAAGGGGAATGTTGGATGTTGCAAAAAATCAAAGATTTACGGGCAAAATCCTTCAGTAGCTAAATAAAGCATGCCAACTATATTTATTCAAATTGGTCCTTTGTTTTTTTTAATGTGTGTTCAAATTGGGCCTTGAGAATACACGGAAAATTAAGTTTTATCTTTCAAAGATTTTAGATACTAATTTATTCTTTTATTCTTTTTTTTTTATGGGAACATTGAATTTTTTTTAATTCTCAAAATCAGAAACAACGCAAGGAACAAGAAATTCTGGGGGATCCTCCAACCATATCTCGCTGCTAGTATTTTTAGCATGCTCAGCTAAGATATCGGCCACATTATTACAGCATCTAGGGGCAAAATTGCTTCTAAATCTAATAAACCATAAACCATAAACCATAAACTATAGTAAAAGATATCCCAAGGATAATAATACTCTATCTGTTTCAATTTATTTGATAATGTGGATAATTTGATACATTATTAAATTAATGTATACATACAATTCAATATATCTACCTATAATTATATTTAATTATATTGATTTAAAAATGTATCAAATTGTTCAAATTAATAGATAAACTGAAATCAATGGAATATCATTTCCATTTAGCAAAAGGTCTTCTGATGAATTAGTGAAATTCTGGAATATTGCGAGCATTCCCCTCCAACAAGATTCTACGACAGTCCACGCCCCAGGCAAAAAGAAGACCTTCTCTTGTAGCAAGTAATTCTGCATTGTAAGATATTAATTTATTCTTTAATGATACAAAAGAATTATTTAATTATAAATTAATTTAAATATTAATAACACAACTCATGTCCACAATTTTTGAGAAGTCAAGTACACTTGATACCCCGTGAATAGTTAAATAACTAATTTTAGTATTTATTTTATCACACATTTATGGGAAGTGACCCAAATTTTGCGGATAAAGATTGACATAATTACTAAGAAATGAACCTATATCCTACAAAGATATAGCTTCAATTTCTGATGTTAATTTGAAGACTTTGTTAGCATTCAATTTTATAAATCTCTTATAAATATTCTCTGAATCTAGAAGTCGTGGCTTGATCTTAGTGATATAGCCTATGCTGAACCCACCTAAATTTTTGGGTATTAAAAAAAAAGGGTGACTTGACTTTCGGATACCTTGTCACAAACTCATTCTTAGTTGCTTGCATAAAATGTTATAATTACAATTTATATTTTTATTATTATGAATAAATTGATATGCACTATATGCTAATTTGATTTGAACTTTTAAAATAATTATTATGATAAAAATAAATAATAATAAAAAAGATTACATTGAATTATTATATATCTAGAATAATTATATTTAAAAATAAACATATTAAATCTTTGTTTGTTATAATTTCCGAAAATTTTGAATAAATTAAATGCATTTAGAAACTTATTTTTTATATTTTTAAATTATTATATGAATAATTAATGTTAAAAAATTTTAAAAAAAAACCCGAATAGACAATAAGGTGAAAAGGTTCTCTTAGGACGCTATATTTTTTTCGGTAGATATAGTAGATCTCAACCCACAAGCATGGGGAGAAAACAGTCAAGGTACATGGTCTAGCAAAACAAAATCATAAAACAATAAAAAAAGTTGGTTCTTTTGACACTATATTAAATATTCTAATTTGACGGTTAGGAGGCGACTTCGTTGGACTAGTGGGAGGCGGGTGATTGGTTGTGAACTTGTGGGCTATATGATCGGAAAACTTATTGGGTGTTATATCAATAATCTCTTCCATAAACTCCATTTATGTTATCATAATTACTCTACTTCTTTTATTTAAACGAGGAAAAGTTCAAATAACGCCAATAGTTAGTGGCTGGGTGATGTATTTCTGAAAGCTACAACACAACAAGCCTTCCCATGGAAGGTTTTGGGGTGGCTGCTGTCAATTCTCAAATATATTTTGACGACTATATATCCTGCGAAGTTTCCGAGTAAGAACTTGTTATGGCATAAATAATAACGGGTCACTTCATAATAAAAGTTTAGTGAGTTATCGCGGCCGTTTGAAGAAATTTTTGGGGAAAAAAAATACCTTCTTAAAAATGTGAAATGAAATAACAGAATTAAAAATAAAAGTAGAAAATTATTTTATATTTAAATATAATTATAAATATTTTTTTTATCTCAATAAAAAGTTATGTTATTTCAATGTGATAGATATAAAAATATTTTTTTTTATAAAATTACAATCAAAGATATGAAAAATTATTTCTCATAAAATATGGTTAGATAAAAAAGTAATTTTAAATTATAAAAAAGTACTTTTGTAATATTTTAAAAATTGATAATTATTTTAAATTCTTTTTTATTAAAAATAAAGTGAAATATATAGTCAATAAAAATATATTTTAAAATTAATAAGAAAAATATGTTTTACTAAAAGTGCCATAAATTTATTCAAGAGAGAAGCTAGGATATATACATTGTTATTTTTTTAAAAAAATATCAAGGATGTTTTAGAAAACATAATTGGGTCTATGTTTTATGCATTTGTATGTTTTTTCCCCCCTCTTTTACTAGTTCTATTTAAAATTAGAAGTAATTATGTACTTGCTTCTTAGAAAAAAAAATCTGATTACTTTTTAATTCAGCATTTTTTAAAAATCACAAACAAATAAATAAAACAAATAAGGATCACGTTCAGGTCATAAAAGGAGACCTAAAAGGAGTCCTAGATTTGTTTTTGTAAAAGTTCAGGACAAAAGGTCAATCAAAATAAATCTTGCATTTTTTCCTTCAAGCAATGTTTCATTTAGGTGTCAAAGAGAGTAAAGTAACCGATTTGGCTTTCATCTTAATTATTAGGAGTTTAGGGAGATATTTAGGTGTCCCGCTTTTGCATGAGAGGTGTAACGCTGTAGATTTCCAGTTTGTCATAGACGACTTTTTCACTTAAATAAAATAAAAAATAATTATTTACGTAAATGTCCTGTTTCAAATTTATTTTCAAAAATGTCCTGTTTTTAGGGTCTATTGTTAAATCGTGTGAGGCTGGCACGACTTATGAATGACCTACAAATCGTGTCAGCCTCACACGATTTATGGTTGACTGGCCAACCCTCATGTAAATCATGGCAACCTCACACGATTTACATACAACTTAAACACACATAAATCATGATAGGGTGACACGATTTCTGTGTGTTTAAGTTGCACATAAATTGTGTGACCTTCACACGATTTCTGGTATGTTTTGCCTATAAAAAGAAATCGTGTGAGGCTACTGTTTCATTCAGAAATCGTGGGAAAGGGCGATTGGAAAAATCGTGTGAGGTGGAATTGCGAGAAAAGAGGAAAATTTCGGTAGAGAATGGCTGAAAATAACTTACGTAGATTAGATGAAGTTGGACATATTTCTGCACATATCCAGGAAAAGGTAAATTTTTACTATGTTTTTTAATTTTATTTTATTTAGAAAATAAGATATTTAGTTTAGCTTAACTTAGAAAAGAAAATATTTGTTTAGGGTTTAGATTAGTTTAAAAAAATTGGGTTAGTTTAGTTTATTTTTTATTAGTATAAAAAATATTCATTTAGATTAGTGGAGAAAAATTTGCTTAGCTTAGTTTAGTTTTAGATTAGTGGAAAAATTCTTTTCTTAATTTAGTGGAGAAAAATTTGATTAGCTTAGTTTAGATTAGTAGAAAATTTTTTGTTAATTTAGTTTAGTTTATTTTTTATAGGAACAACAAATATTAGTTTAGATTAGTGGAAAAAAATTGGTTTATATTAGTTTTGATTAGTATAAAAAAATATTTAGTTAGTTTATTTTTTTATGAAAACTTTAGTTTATATATATATTTTAATCATTTTTCATGTATTTAAATTTAGGGTTTAGTTTGATATAGTCAGCTAATTTTATATAATTTAGTTGTTATTCTACTATATTCTACTATAAAATTGAATTATAGTATATATTTGCTTTATTACATAGTATTACGAAGTTTAATTTAATTAGTATTTATTTGGTTTGTTACAGGTTTTTGTTTATTTTAATGTTAATGATATTAAGTTTATACTTTTCAGCCACGTCGAGTGTTGACCACTAGGCGTCGCCGCTTACCTCCGCCTCATCCTCTTACGGAGCCATATTTGAGATAGGCTGGATTATAATATGTAGCCCAGATCCCATTTTATGAGCATGATAACGTGCTGATCAGTGTGTTTGTGGGGCGTTGGCGGCCGGAAATCCATACATTCCATCTTCCCTATGGAGAGTGCACCATCACGCTGGAGGATGTTGCATATCAGTTAGGGCTACGCGTCGATGGACAGGCAGTTAGTGGATGCACAGGTTCATGGGGGAGATATCATGGTCGGAATACATGGACCATATGTTATGACCTATTTGGCACAGTGCCAAGTCTAGATGAGCGGGATGGATACTCAGTATTTTTATCTTGGTTTAGGACTACATTTCATGATTTGGAGGCAGATGCATCTACAGAGACTATTATACGCCACACTCGGGCTTATATTATGATCATGCTTGGGGGGTTTTTGTTGGCCGATAAATTAGGGTCCAGAGTTTATTTGAGATGACTGCCTTTGTTGCATGACTTCAAGTACTTTGGGAGTTTCAGTTGGAGGTCTGCAGTGCTTGCGACTTTATATCACAATCTTTGTCGCGCTGTTAATTTTAGAGTGCGTGATATTTCTAGGTGCTTGACCCTTTTGCAGTCGTGGATTTGGTTCAAAATCCCAGTGTTGAGACCTCCTCCTACTGAGCTCAGCTTTCCACTTGTTATGAGGTAAAATTTTGAACAAAAAAAAGAAATTATTTTTAAGTTTACCTTTCACATTTGAATATCGTTAAGTTTTGTTCTTTATTTTGTTCCAGGTGGGGGATTATCGATGTACCTCTGACAGTCACAAGACACGGTTGCTGGCGTTACAGAGACAGATTGATGATTTTCGCATCACAGAGGTAAGAAGCATTCACTTATCCTATATTGATGGTGCGAATTTGTTGATTTTTGATTGACCTCGTAAAAAAAAAATTAATGATTTGCTGTTAAACATTGCAGTTTAGGTGGACTCCGTACCAGGACCTACATATTGCCCAGATCACACCAGACTTTGTTTTCCGGGATTCCCCTCTTTGGCCATCTGTCACAGCCTTCATCTGTTTCACAACGATTGAGTTTGCCCTAGAGAATGCAGAAATGGTCATAGTGCCTATTTGCTGCCTGTTGATGTCAATTGCTCTCAACAAGGCTTGCGAAAACACTTGTCCACGCGCAAGTTGAGCCTCCGATGCCTTCCCTTTGTTAACAAACAATGCAGCAAGACGAAAATAGGTAGACTTAACTAAGGCTGTAATTGGAAGACTGCATGTACCTTTAAGAACAGCATTGATACATTCAGACAAATTCGTCGTCATATGCCCAAACCTCCGTCCTTCATCAGCATGTTGCGCCCACTTTTCAATGGGGATTCTGTCTATCCAATCACACATGGCTAGATTCTCATCTCTTAACAAACCACGGTAATAAACATACTCTCAACGGGTCTTTGAATATGCTGCATTCATCAGAGCTCATTTTGTATCTTTGCTCTTGAAAGCTAAAGTAAAGTTTAAGACAATATGTCGTATACAATATGCATGATGGGCATGCGGAGGATGCCATCCACTATCTTCAGCATTTAAAGCAGCTTTGATAGCACCATGCCTATCAGAAATAATGAGAATGCCCTCTTGGGGAGTCACATGTTGCTGAAGATTAGTCAGAAAGAATGACCATGCCTCTCTTGTCTCCCGCTCAACCAAGGCAAATGCAATTGGCAGAATATTCAAGTTACCATCTTGATCAATTGCAATTAATAGTGTTCCACCATACTTACCATACAAGTGGGTACCATCAACTGTAATCAGCGGCTTGCAATATTTAAACGCTTCATTGCAAGGAGCATATGTCCAGAAAAACGGTGAAACATCAGACTACTATGATCAATAATATTTTCTACATAGTATGGCTGAGTCATCAACTGAATAATTGTACTTGGATTAAATGCCTGCAGACCTCTTAGCCATTTCGGAAGTTCATTATAGGACTTTTCCCAATCACCATAAATTTTACTAATGGCCTTCTATTTGGCAAGCCAAACCTTCCTATACGAAGTCTTGAAGCCATACTTTACTTTTACTGATCCTTGCAAAACTTTAATGGAAATTGTTGAATCAGCTTGCACCATGGGGAATATATTGGCACAGATAACATTAGTATCCAATTGAGGGTGGTCCTGTGAAAACGAAGCAGACAAACATGTGTGTGGTCCGTTATACTTTCGAATTTCCCACACTCCCTTTTTCTGTCGATAAGTCACATGTATGCTCCAATTACATCCATTCCCAAACTGCTTACATTTGCCATGGTATTTTATATAATCAGACTCTAGGACATTGTACTCAACTGATCTTCGAATACTGTAACTTTTAACTGCAAATAATACAGCATCCTTATCAAGAAACTATTGCCCAACTTCCAGCTCATTTTCTCCTGCTAATCCCAAAATGTCACCACCATCTACAATACCTCCAATCCATGCAAAAGTGCTCTCGTGCATGGCTTCCAAATTTAAAGAATCATAGTGAGATACATGCACCTGTGATTGAAATTGAGATTGGGATCGAAATTGAGATTGATTGCTCCATAGTTGGCTTTCAGTTGCAGGCACTACCTCACTGCTATCATTGTCATCTGGTACATCATCCGGCTCATCTTCATCATCTCTATTATCAACAATAAACTCATAACCCGCAATGGGACCATACTGCGAAAGTGGTGTCGCTATCTCCATCGTAAGCTATGCAAAACTTGGCTCGGCCATCAAATCATCCGCGTCTTGTGTATGAGCATTTTCATTTTCAACCTGCACATGACTCGCCATCGCAAAAGTAGGCGAACGCTCGGCAAGTGATACTGCAATAGATGCTGGATCTGGAGCAGATCCTCCGGAGTTTCTACCGAGTCTTGTAAAACAATAAATAACTCCATAATACGGATTTCCAGAAACTAGGCGCGACAATCGAACATCACACCGATATTCTCATCACAGTTGATCTCAAGACTATTATAACGAATCAGATCTTTTCCAACTGCTATAGGCAACCGGTACACCATTTGTGTTATGTGCTTATTATTTTGTTGGCGTAACTTCTGTAATATTTTACTCTGCAGCTCTAACAAAGAAATAGAAGGATGAATATTCACACAAACTGGATTTGAACTATAAAATGTAACTCCTTCATTTGTATTTGTGATTTCACCATTATGATGAACAAGAATGTAAAATCTCTCAGCCATCTCACTCTAATTTTTGCAGAACTACAGATTTCACTCTCTGGATTATGAAACTGAAATATTCGACGGTGGGAAATGAGGCACAGGACGGTGAAATTGAGTATATGTAGAGAAAGTGATTTCTACAAAAATCCTGCCACCCTTACACGATTTATAATTGATAACATAAAATCATGTGAGGGTCACACGATTTACGTGCAAATTATCCACAAAGAAATCGTGTTAGCCTAAACACAATTTTTGTGTTTTTATGTTGCATGTAAATCGTGTGAGGCTGTCACGATTTACATAAAGGTTGGCCACTGAACTATAAATCGTGTGAGTTTGGCACGATTTGTGGGCAGTGCACTACCATTCATAAATCGTGCCAGCCTCACACGATTTAACAATAGACCCTAAAAATAGAACATTTTCAAAAATAAATTTGAAACAGGATATTTATGTAAATAATTATTTTTTTATTTTATTTCAGTGAAAAGGCCATCATAGACTGTATGAGCAAAAAATTAAATGGTTGGAAGAGCCGGTTCTTATCTTTAGCCGGTAGAGTTACACTAGCTCGATTTGCCTTAGCCACAATTTCTTATATCATGCAAACCATGAAAATTCCCAATGTGGTGTGTGCTATAATTGACCGTATTTGTAAACAATTTATTTGGGGCTCGTCTAAGTCTACGAGAAAATTAACAAAAAAAAAGTGCTTTCTTTTCTGGGTGTAAGCCCCGTAGTTATATATATATATACACTTCTTTTTACCCCTTCCATGTAGTGCACCTGTTATCTCAAAGCATGAAATATGTCTAGCTATGCGGAGCCACTTTTAAGGTGTTCATTTAACTGGATTATCTCAATAAACTCGAAAATACAAATTAAACCAATGCAGTTGGCCTGGATTGGTTCAAGTAATCAGATCATTTCAAACTATACCTCAACCAAACTAATTATTATTTGTTTAATTATTAATTTATGATTATTCAACTTGAAACTCAAATATCCAATCCAATTATATGGCCAATTATATATATTTTTAATGTATTTCTAATTTTGCATTTATACTTTCGTAATTAGGTTTTTTTTTCAATCTTTTCTTAAATTCACTGCTTAATCAAACTATTATCAAGTATCTTGTGCGCTAACTTTACAGTACATGAATTCTTATATAGATTAAAAAAAATGTTAGAGAAAATAACTCGATGGCTTGAACCAAACAAGTCTAATGTTTGATCGGATTAGCTTGTTTCAAATTTGATAAAAAAAAATAAAATTAAATTAGCCTAATTAAATTTAATTAATTTGGATTTGTTTTCTCCTTAAATTCAAACCAAACCAATATGTGAAATTCCTAGGGCGACGTCTAATTTTTATACAAATTTATATATAACTTATTAAAGAAAGTGAAATTTTGCAAGAGTATTGATAAGTTAGTCATTGAACTTGCTTTTAGTCAAAGAATTGACTTATGTGTATGAGAACACAGAATTTATAAAACTTATATTACATTATATAGTGTTGTTTAAGTCTCTAGTGTAGGGAAAACTTAATCGATATAAGTTTTGTATGTTTAAATGCTAACATGTTTGGATCAACATTTGGGGGTTTAGAATTGATTTTGACCCCCCTAAAATTGATTTTGCCAATTTTTTATGTTGTTTGATTTTAATAGATGAAAATCAATTCTTGTCTATAGAATTAATTCTAGGAGAAGTAAAATTTTTTTTATTTTATATTAGAATCATTTTTTAGAGAAAATACTAAACATAAATCACTTTACCTTAAAATCAATTCTATCTAAAATCAATTTTATAAAAAAGAACCAAACACACTATAAGATTAGTAATTATAAATTACATGTGAAAAAAAATTGCTAAGACAGGTAATTATAAATTCAAGAACAAACTGCAAGGACAGGATAATTACACGGAGAAAGATTATTTATTTAATTATTTATTTTTTTCTCAATTTGAAAACTTCACTCAATCACTTAAAAACTTTCACAATTAAGGAAATTAAATTCCATTGGCGCTGTGCTCCAAGATGAAGTCATCAAATGTTCTGCCATCTCTGGAATCAGTTATAATTTTGTTGACCGAAACATGCCAAGCCACCAAAATTCAAACCGCATCCATAAAAATTGTCAAGTTGAACAGTATCGGTGGATGATAGCATAGCAAGATGCCTAGAATAGTCGAAATCAAGTTCATTGTCGCATAATAGGAGGTAATCGGATAAGGATAATTGGTTGTGAGCAATATGGTCATCGTGAATCACTTCCACAGGCTCCTCCTTTTTGGTTGATTCAAAAACTGGTGATGAAAATGGGTGTTCTTGGCTAGGAATGCTGTTATTGAAGCTAAGGAACACAGAGGAGCCAGAAAAAGAATCAGGTTCTAAAATTATCTCCTGATTAAAAGTGTTTTTGCAATTGTGATGACCATAATAGGTTGTCCGATACAATGGTGGATCCTCTTGAATTCTCTGCTCCTGTTTGATTGCTGGGCAACCCTGATCATACTTATGAGTGCACCTGTAGTAGTTCCTGCATGCATTGATTTTCTTGAATCATGCTGGATACATGATTATGAAGAGAGAGCCCTAGAGAGAAAGGGATTATATAATATATATTGGTAGGTTATAATTCAATTACAAATAATTAAATATGAAGCTGAGTAATTTGAAATCGAAGAAAATACCTGAGGTATTTTGATTTCATTGTCTTCTTTTGTCCATACTTTCTCCATGCATGACCATCTTCGATTAGAATTAGACTGTCCTCCTCCCACGTTGGTACAATTGATCTTGTCAACACAGAAATTTGAGTTATAAAATTCTTATTTTATATTTGCTGAGCTAATCCAGTAACCTACTAACTACAATATTATGAAGTATTAGCACTATATCATAGTTGATCCAATTTGTACTGGGGTGAAATAGCATGACTTGGCTATGCTGAAATTATATGGGGAAAAGTTTTAGCACAATAACATGTATATATAGACAAATAAAAATATTTGAAAGGAAAACTTTGGGATTTAAGTGCAAAATTGAACCCAAATATAAAGTTGAGCCGGGACTATATCAGAAAATTGACCTAAAAATTAAAGAGACTAAACATTTACTTAACCTAAAAATTAATTTACCAAGAAAGAGGACAAATAGAAAACATCCATGACGAATGAGTGTTACAACAGGGACTGAGAAAATTTAGAGCCTAAAGAGACACAATAAATTTTGATCATATATTTTTTTTCTCAGAGAACGTTATGTATAATATGTATTACTAAAGGCACCGAGCGTGATTGATTGACTTTTTTTCACAGATGCAGATCATCTACAGTTTTTGTAAAACTGTGGAAAATCCTAATTTTAACAATTATTTAATTTTGTATTAAAGACAATTTAAAAATACACGTTAAATAATAAGGAGCATTGGATTCAAAACTGCACAGCATGCGGTTCTCTTTCCATCTGCACATGATTCTCCTCCCCTTTTAACAGACACATCCCTCTCGGTCTGTTTAGTGAAAGCTGCATCTTCATCATTAACAAGTCACAATATAAAATGAAATATACTATCATTTTTAAACAGAGAATGAGAACATGCAAATCCGAATATCGATAATAACACAGAATTTATTTGTTAGCAAAGGCATCACTTATGAATATTCTTACTTTCTCTTGTTGCGCCTTATTCGATTTTTTGTGTCAAAACTTGTGCTAGCCTCATCCATATCCTCATGCTTTTGGCAACTCGGGGAAGAAGAGAAATCTCCGATATTGATAGGGACAACCACCTCATCGGAGAAGTCACTATTGGTATTCAAGAGCAAAAGGGTATTAGTAAATGATCTTAGCACTTGGTGCACAAGATCTTCAGCAAATGGTAATATCAACCCTTCATCAACTCCATGGTGATTGTTCCTGGATTTATGAACAAGTACTCCAAGCAACTGGTTTGCTATGTCACGCCCTCTGAGTAGCTCTTGTTCCATTGCCCTTCTTCCCTTTGAATGATGAATATTCTCCATTATTTTAGAAACGCGCACAGATTTGGGGAGAAAATGAGAGAGACATATGCCTTTTATTGAAAGTATATGACACTTACATCAACAAGCAAATATAAAAACCGCTGTTTTTTATAGTCGAGCCAAAAATTCCTGAGCAGAAAATTGACAAGGGTTAGTTCACGAGCCAAAGTGTTACCTGCGGAGCACAACCAATGAAGTTTTGCCACGTAAGGGAGGTCAGTATTCTCTTATTGGATGTTTCAAGAGCGTGGATTGGGAGGGGGTGTGTTTGTTTTCATGGAGATGCAAGATGACCTCGTTGAGCTTACTTCATTCTATTAAACTCAGCCATCTCAAAAGGACAACCTTGCCCTTTGGTTTTTGCATGGTGGGGACAGTGGGAGGCCATGTTCAGTCAAATCGAGCTTATTATAATTACGATTAAAATGACAATTCCATGTTTTTATTTGGATAATAAAAAATTTAGGTTAAGAGAAAATCTGGTTTTCGTTTATGATAAGGACATACCTTCACTTGAATTCATTTGAGCGCTGACAAAAAATTTTATAAACAACTCATCAACAAGTGAATTCAGGAATCAAACATAAATCAGGATGAAACGTAAACGTAAATCAAACGTTAATTGTTGGTTATATTCAACAGATTATCTGAGATATTTATGAAACCAATTGTCAATAAAATTTGACAACTAACTCTTTCATAAGAAAGGCACCAATATCCTTTAGTAAGGTCTTAGGAGATTTATCGATGAAAAATATTAATATTTGAAGAATTTTACCCTTATAATAGATTAATGTACTTAAACCATATTAATTGGAGTTGAATAAGCTTCAGATCCTATTGGCTTAGACCTTGAAGGATACCAATAGCAATTATCTATTCCCATTATTGCCACCCTCAACGGTAGTTGGCACGTGTTGAATGTGAATAACGCTGTTATTATCATATGAAAGGTTTTGATCACACTTTATACTTTGATAGTGAAAGAATTGGTTGTTTCCTTTCTGGGTATAGCCAAAATATTCAAGGATTCTAATTCAAAATAAGAAAAGTCAAGTCTTCATGCTAAAACTTTCCGACGGTGATTTCCTAGAAGATTACGATAAACCAGTTCATACTGATATATATTTTTAAAAATCGGTATGCGTATAATGATACAATAAAATTTGAGTGCCTTCAATTTCAGTACGTTGCATTGGATATATACTTGTTTATACCGTATTACATTCCAGCACACAATCCATCCCACTTCCCAGTTCCCACTAATAAATGAGTCTTCTTCACAGTGTAATGTTATGTGTAAACGCGGAGAAAGTTCGATTCTCTCCTAAAAAGAAAAATTGTGGGTCTGTGTCATCCAACACCCAAAATCTTACCTCTATGAGGCATTCATCGTGTATATTTATAATTACATTTTTTAACGCAATAGTTAATACGTTAAATATTAATTTTTTTTTCTAAATTATTAGTATCTCAGAGTCTATTAAATTTTAATTAATATAATTTGAATCGTGTTAGGCCATTATGGGAGTATAAATATAGTTTTCTCAATACTAGTTTTTTTTATTTACAAGATTTGAACTCGAGATATTATTTAAAAAAAAATATAAGAATAAATGGCAAAAAATCTATTTTTTGTCCCTAATCTTTTAGCAATATTTTCATTTCATCTCAATTTTTTTTTCCCAATTTCATTCCTATTCTTTTGATGAAATTTCAGTGTTACTTTTTTTGCTAATACCACCAATTTGATTAACAGATATTGTTGACCTAACTTTGACATATCCATTTTTGTCTCACATGGATGACATGTGAGATAATAGCATTTTGCCGGCGAATTTACTAATGGAAAGTGTTTGCTGGTAAAACCCTACTTGATAAAATTTACCAACAAATAAATTTATTCATTGGTAAACTAGCAATGAACATTCCGTTGGTAAAATGAAATAATCCATCAATGCTTTTTAAGGAAATTTATTCCTATTTTTGTCTTGGAATGATATATTCTCAATAGAATTGAAAAATTAGAGATAGAAAATTCCTTCCGTAATATTGCATTTTAAAAATTATTATTATATTATTATTGACGAAATGTTCCATCGGTAAAGTAAATGTAATTTTTTTAAACTAATGATAATTTTTTAAATTAATTTTAATTTTTGTTTCTGTTTTTTATTTTCTTTATCATTAATTTTTTATTTTACTGAAAAATTATAATTTAAAATAATAATTATGCACACAAATTAATTGCAAGTTGAATACATAAATTAATTAATTGAACTTAATACATAAAATGTTCAAATATAAAATATAATGGGGGAAAAAATAGAAACTGTGTCAAGGGTAGTTCTCAACGTCAGAAAAATCGAACAAATAAGCACTGGCTTGTGTTGAACCACTCGTTTGCCTTTGCTAAAAAAAGCCCATCATCTCCTTTCGCAGCCTTCTCTTGTCCTGCTGTAACTCGTTCTTCAAGGTCTTAGTCTGGTCAATGAATTGCTTCATCAACTCAAATTTCTCTTGGATATGGCACTATTCCTACTCCTTGATCCACTAAGATAGTGCCTGAAGTTCTCTATTGAGCTTGAAAATTATCTTGCAGACCTTATCATCAGTAGCAGACCCCCCCAATCAAGGCTCCACTTACAAATCTAAGGGACACGCTACCAGCATAGTAGGTCCTTGTGCCGTAGATGCAGTTCTTGTAAGAATCGCTAACTGTATCTAGCCCCACCATGTTCTCGACAATAGGTAGGTAGCCCTTGGCACCATCCACAACCTACTGGCTCTGCTAGGACCTACGCTCCTACAGTCGCTGCATAAACTCAGCTTATAATTACAATTAAGTGAAACAAATTAGACTTTGAGGAAGGAATATATTAGGAATAATTAAAAAATGGCTTGAGTTTATAAATTACATACATCTGCTCAGAGCATTGGTTGACTCAATGTGTCTTGTCTTGGTTCCGAGTGTGGGTCTCCTAGAACAACTCTCTCTGAGTAGGTTGCCTATTCCAAAGCTTGGCATGCATTTCAAAGTCATTTTGATGTCATAATAAGTAAATAAAAATATAAATAATCGTTAAATTAATCAAATACAAAAGCAATTTAATTTATCAATCGTGCCTTAATGGACCTTGTGGTGGCTGAGCCACCCTTAACTGAGGCTCTACTGGCCTTAGACTTCGTCTACTTTTGCAGGAACTGGTCGAACTTCTAGTAGTCCTATAAAGCCCTCAGGCTAGCCTCAATTATCTACTGCAAGTTGGGATCACGATGCTAGTGGATGTTAAGGTACCTTCCAATCGCGATACCACTGTTGCTTTTCGTCTTTCGAGAGTTTGCTGAAACTCTTGTACAGCCGATCATGCAGCTCCTGGATGGTCACCCTGATCTTATGGAGACTCTCATATACATGTAGCCAACTATATGAGACACATAACAAATTAAAATTTATATACCAATTAATAATAATAAAAAGTGACAGATATTAAATTTAAAATTTGAAATTACTTACTAAGTTTTTTTGTCCAAAACCAAGTGAATACATGGCTCCGTGGATGACCCTTATGTTTGTCTAGCTAACCAGCCAACTGCTCCTCCACTATTGGGTGTCGGCTACAGCTATGAAATAATGGGGTGATCACCTAGTGATGGAGGTGGTAGAGTAGGGGCAAACACAGTGGCTGAAATTCTTGTGGATGTGCCTAGCGGTGATGGAGTGGGGGTAGATATGGTAAGGGTGGTGGTCAGATTTGGAGTGATAGAGGTGGACGCCGATGTAGGGGAACAGGTACTGTTTTTCTTTAATCGACCTCTACCCATGCCTACCATATTTGAAACAAATATATATAATAATTAGTTCAATAATTAGACCCAATATTCAATAATTTTAACAAAATGTCAATAGAGTCTCCCTTTAAATTAGGAGACTCACAATAATCGATCAGACACAGTATTCTACAATTTTAACACAATTAATGAGAATAATAATAGTAAATTGTAAATTTCAATAACCTAAACTCATAAATTTCAACACAATTCGACAATTTTAATAATAATAGTAATCATAAATTAACATATTAAACTAATAAAATTAGACTAATGTTAAACTAATAAAATTAAACTCATAAAATTAAAGTCATAAAATTAACATGTTATATTAAAGGTTAGTAATCCAAACCTCACAAATTGAAAGAGGCAATGACAGGGCGGTGGTGCTAGTGATGGTGCCAGCAAGAAGTAGTGGTGGTGTGGCTTGTGTCAGAGAGAGAGAGGAAGCGATGGCGGTGGCAGTGATGAATGACGATCGTGGTGACAGTAATGGCGGTGGTGTGAGTGTGAGGAGAAGAGAAGAGAGAGTATACAGAGAGAAGAAGAAGAAGAAGAAGAGGAAGAAGAGAGAAATGAGGAAGGAAGAAGGGGCTTGCATTTAAGTTTTGAGTCTTAATATTACCAATGGATTTCTGTTGGTAATTAAAAAAATGAAACGCAGCTTTTCACTAACTCATCTTACCGATGAATAATTCATTAGTAATATTTAAATTTCTCTCCAAGGGATATAAATTTGAATACTGACAAAATTTCTCTCCAATGGTTATTAATTTGAATATCAACAAATTTTTCCCATGGATAATAAATAAATTTTTTACAATTTAAAAAATTAATTAAATATTACTGACGAATTATTCGCCGGTAATGGTAGGATGAACTAGTTTATTTGTAGTGACGTATACTCCATCAATAATTTTGTCAATATCTTTTTCACGCCATATGGCGCCAACATTATCAACAGATTTTCCAATGGAGCACCTATTCTGTTGATTTTTTTTTGGAAAATTTGTTTATTGGGTTAATGACGGAATGTTTATTGAAAATCCGTTGGCAATGATGATGGATGTTTTCCGTTGGTGATTCACGTATTTTTAATAGTGATTGTAGTTGCAAAAACTCTATTTTATCTAACCACATGCTTTTTAAAATCAATTAAGTTCTATTTATCAATAACTCCTAACTCTAAACACTGAAGTCTTGAAGATCAGGTTGAAAATAGAGCTTTTATACCTATAACATTGCATCCAGCCATCCACATAAAACAAAAAAAAAAAAAAGAAAAATTGGACATGTCAAAGGCAAGTTAATAGTCTCTGTTAATAAAATTAATGTGGTGAGCGAAAATGATAACACTGAAACTTTATCAAAATGTTAGAACGAAATGTAAATAAAAAAAATAATTAGGACAGAATTTAGATATCGCTAAAATATAAGAGATGAAAATGGAGTTTTTATAAAAATAAATAAATAAATAAGTTGTCATGCATTTTAGGTAACACTAACATTATAGATAACACTAACAATATTGGCTAAAAAATTTTAGCTTTGTTGTGCACCAAATCTGTTGAGATTGTTTCAGCCAACTTATCATTTCCCCTCTTGATCAACAAATCAAAACTCATTTAATTTTTTTTTTTGTTAAAATAATCCCCAACAGACTGTCAATAACGTATGTTACAACAGCCTCTGATAACATTAGGGTACTAACCACGTTTCAAAATTCTTGCCATATTTTAAAAAGTAATGTCACAAGATATATTTTAAGAATTTAATTTAAATGTATTAACAGTATAAAACAGTTTTACACCGTCAGCTAATAGAAATAGTGGAAAATGCCAACTCATATAAATAATCACCTATTACAATGAAGGACCTACCATGATTTCTCACTTTCCTCTATTTTTATTAGTTGACAGTATAAGACTATTTTATACTGTCAGTGCATACCAATCAAACTTATATTTTAAATGCTAATCTGGGAAGCAACATTAAGAGCAGTGTTAATTAATTAGAAGCATGCATTTGAAACGTTACTTCTAAAATTGGTTTAATGATTGATTAATATTCATTGCAATAACTTTTAATTTAGAAAATGACTAAAATAAATGCAAATTAACGAATAGAGTTCTAACAAATGAGTATTTACAAAATCTCACCATCATATTATGATTATTGGCATGTTTTCATTTGCAAAAAGGATGCGATTAACTTCCGGTACTTTTCTTTTTCTTGATTAGATAATATTTTTCATCCTAACATTTTAAAATTAGCATCCGTCTAGTCCTAAAATTTTTTTTAATATTAATTTAGTCTTAAATACTTTGAAATTAATATCAATTTGATTTTAAAAAAATTTAACATCAATTTAGTCCTAACACTTTGATATTATCTTTGTTCTTACACTTTAAATTTTGACAAAGCCATCGAGGATAAAAGACGTAGTATATGCGGAGTGAAGTCATGAGTCTTACGCATTGGCCTCGAGCTGTGTCATTAGCTATCTCCAAGGACAATTACTTACACAATTAAATTCTTTTGTTGATGAGCCAAGTACTAGGGCTAAACACAAAGTTTCGTACTGTGTGACGAACTATATAGCGAGTTCTGTCATGCACCTCACAAAATAAGGTACATGACACACCTTGTACATAAAATCAAGTATACGGTGCTCCCCTCCCCATTTTCTCCTCCCCTCCCCCATTTTTGATTTCCTTTCACCCAGCCAAGCGCTGCCACCCAGCTCCAACCTTCTGGCTACGCTCCACCAATCCACTTCAGCTGTCGCATCACGCCACCGCGTCATGCCACCGTGCTATCGCCTAGCTCCAACCTTCTCATCTTGCTGTTGTTGATGTCGGGCTTGGTGAAAGACGGCGGTTGATGGCCATCGGTGCGCACGATGGCAGATCTAACCACTTTCTGTCACTTCTTCTCTCCTAAAATCTGTGTCTTCTGCCGCTTCCTTAGCTCCACGATGTCAATCAGGCGAGTGGCATGATGGATGTCGGCGTGGGTGAGGGTGAGGGTGGCGTCGGCGTCAACGTCGATGAGGCATGGGTGGTCGTGGAGTGGTAGCGCTGGGCTAGGCTGAAATGGTGGTTCGGTGCTTGGATGGAGCGGAGGCGAGGGAGAGGGCACAAGGGATGATGAGCAAGCTGCCACAGTTCATCAGCAGGTTGTTCGCCGGCCAGCCACTAAGGGGGAGTCGCGGGGGTGGACAAGAGAAGAATGAAAGAGATAAATAGGATATTGTTTAACCATATTCACAAATTTGTTTAACTATATTCACAAGTTCGTTTAGCCACATTTTCTAAATGTGGGCAAAAACAAATCCACCTACATCAGTAAAGTGCATCACACACCTTACTTTGTGAGGTGCGTCACAGAACTCGCCTGAACTATATATGTTTTTCAAAAGTATAAACTATTAAATAAGGGTACGTGAATAACTTTTATATCTATCAAATCGGACAATAAAAAGTAGATTCTTTGAAAGTGGGTCTCAAAAAATGTTTCCATCTAAGTTTTTAAGGGTAGGTCTACATTGTTGCAAATCAATACTTTCTGTGAATTTTTTAAGTTTTGGAAATTTTGAGTGCCACACACATGTAATTTTCTAGTAATGACGGCACACACGCAGGTAGATTTATAGGTTAATAATTTTTTTTGTAATAAAAAATATTAAGCACTAATATCCAACATCATCATCAAAAGAAGCTTAGTGGTGAAACTAATGAAGCTAAATTCTTGAATTGATAAGAACTATATTCTATAAAAAATTATTAAAGATGTAAGTTTGTTAAGACTTACATCAATATCAATGGATCCCTTCTCATATGAGAAGTGATCAATTACTTATACCAGTATAAGTTAAACTTATATCTTACACTATTGAATAATTTTTTATTAATGAATTTTTTCACAAAACTAATCCTTGGATTGACAAAGTGTGTTAGAAGTGGGTTCTAAGTGTTGTATTAAGATGCAGGGAAAATTTTCAGTAGATTACAACCCTACCTTGTCTTATCCATTGCCATGCCTAGTTTCGAAAGCAGTATATGCTGATTTCAATTCCCACTGAACTAGGTTACCCATAGCATAAATGGAATATCCTTGTATGCTGTTGAACCGAGGCAAACTTCTCATGCATTTGAAAATACGGGGAATATATACTACAGCTATATTTTAAAATGCAACTACTATGCATAGCCGCATCAAACTTTTACACAAACTTACATATAACTTTTAAAGTTTAATTTTGATTGATTGACAGTGTTAAAAGATTTTATACAGTTAATCAGTTATATTCTTTTATTTGCATGACTACTCAAGTAATAAGTGTGAAACTTAATTATATTTACTGATGTAATAAGATATGATTGGATAAAAGAGTTATACATTATTAATGTATCTAAATTAAATTCTAACTTTTATAGAGAGAGGAGATATTTTTAAGAGTCAATAAATAGCTAAGTGATTCATAAAGATTTGATTGAGACAATAAACAAATATAATTTTTTAAAACAGGAATGCAAGTTCAAATGTTACAAAAGTGATTACTAAAGATACCTCAATTTCTCATTATAGAAATAGAACAAATAACTTAGTCATTGAAACTATTTTTAACTCATAATTTATTAAATTTATATACAACAACACTTTTTTGTTATTAAAAAGTTTAGATTGATGAAAATGTTAACTTCAGTTTAGGGTCTATATATCTCTGGGTTCATTAAGCGCATACAAATATACTTATGGATCACCCAATCAAAGAATCTAAAAATTAAATCTAAATCATGAAGATATATAAATAGAACATTGAACAAGTAAATCAACTCTGGTTGGCCATAAAGTTTTAATACTTATATTGCACTAACCGTTCTTCAACCTTATTTTGGTCTTTATGAAGAACTGAACTGACGAGAATTTTATAAAATTAACAACTAATTTGCACACTCGCATAAATTCAAAAACAAATTGCAATGAAAGGATAATCCCACAGATCAGGTTTCCTATGTCCTTTACTTTTTCTTTTCAATGACTGGATCTAGCTCCCTCAATTTCTGTAAGAAAGTTTCTTAACTTTTATCTTTTTCGGTCTTTGACCACTGTATTATCAAAAGTATTATTGTGAGAATCTTTTAAGTATTGGCGCCACTAAAAGACCTTTTCATCAATTGTCTTCTTTATAGTTTGAACTATGATCCTCTCCTTAAGAGTGTATTTTGCTTATTACCACACCTAATTCTTGCTGGTAACAAACTTTTTCAATTAAGGTAATTTAGTTCCATATAATTAAGCTCTGTTCCAAGATGAGCACAAATACCTTGCGATCTCTGAAATTAACTAATTCTTTTGACTGGAACATGACAACCCATCAAAATCCCAACTACGCTCATAAACATTGTTAAATTCAACAGATTCAGCGGGCGAGAGCATAGCACCATATCTTGAGTAGTTGCAATCATGTTCATAGTGACATAATAGGAGGTCATCTGAGGAGAATGATTGGATGTGAGCAATAATAAAATGTGATTTTTCATCTATTTAAAACAAATACTTTTCATAGAAACTAGTCATTTCAACTTTTAAGTAAAAGCTAAAAATATTTTTTTTTTTCAACTTTTGAGTAAAAGGTAAAATGAATAACTTCTATAAAAATAATTTTTTTAATTTAAAAAATCACTTTTTTTGTAGAAAAAAATTTGAATCAAACACATCCCAAACATTCAAGCAGCCTAAAAAATTTATTTTCTAAGAAAAAGGATAAAAATGAAAAAAATCCCATGACCAATGAAAATTAAGACAAGACTAAATCTGTTCAGAACTACCATAATTATTAAGAGCAGCTACTGACAAAATTTGGATCTTAAAAACCTGGCAATGAACATTGATCATCACTCATTTTTTCCCAAAGAACATTAAATATAATGTAACAAAGAACATTATATATAATGAAATGCAACCAGCAGAGGCAAAGCATAAATTACTTCTGCGAGATTGGTTGACTTCTATTCATTGATGTGGATCGTTAACAGTTTTCATTAAACTATAAAAGATCCTAACTTTAAAAATTATTGGGTTTTGCTAGCCAGGCTACTGCCTTAATTTAAGGCACTGGTCAAATTTCTATTCTTGTTTTCTTAATTAGTGTTTTCATGAGAGAAAAGTCCAAAATTATTTCATTCTTAGTAAAAAAATGTAAAAATTAAATAAATTAATGAGTACTACAACATGATTTATTTAACTGATTTGATACTTATTTTTCTTAAAAAAGTCTCAAATTTAAATATTATAAATAAGAAAAAATAACATGGAGAAAATCTTACTCATAATAAGTCGACTGGATTGAAACACAGTTAATGAGGTTTAATAGAATTGATATAGGTCATTTACTGTTAAAAAAAAGAAATGAGAGCGATTGAATGATGCACTTCCCCTTTTCACATATGCATCATAATTTTTCACAACACATAGCATGTATACATGTGCTATTAAATACTTAAAGAGAAAGCAGAGCATCTAAATCTGGTGATCGACAATGATCACACAATAATAATTCTTACTTATAATCATCATGCCAATAATCGACAGTGGTGTAAAAATAATAATAATAATCAACAATAATAAATAATTTGCTAACAGGACATTGATTATAATTCTTACTTTCTTTTGCAGCGTCGTCTTCGATTTTTAGCGTTAGAACTGTTGCAAGCCTCATCCATGTCCTCGGGCTTTTGGCACCTCGGGGAGGAAGAGAAATCTCTGATAGTGATTGGCACAAGCCCCTTACTGGAGACATCAGTATTGTGTTCATCAAGATCCAAGAGCAAAAGGGTATTTGTGAATGATCTTAGTACTTCGTGAGCAAGATCTTCAGCAAATGGTAATATTAGCCCTTCTTCATTTCCATTGTGACTGTTCTTGGATTTATGAACAAGTACTTCAAGTAACTGGTTTGCTGTGTCACGCCCTCTTAGTAGCTCTTGTTCTATTGCCCTTCTTCCCGTTGAAGGATGATTCTCCATTTCTTGAAGCGCTCACAGGGTTGGAGAAAAAATGAGAGAGACACACGCCCTTTATTCAAAATATATGATGACATTTCCTCAACTAGTAAATATAAAAATCGTTGTTCTTCGTAGTTGAGACAAAACTTCCTGAGCAGAAATTGACGGCGGACAGTTCACAAGCCAAAGAATTACTTGAAGAGCACGATAATGAAGATTTGCCATGTAAGGGAGAGGGTTTTCTATGGTTGGATTTGGAAGTGTTGGATTTAGCATTTAAAGTTTTGATGATGAATATTATTTAAATAAGCAATATAAATATCATCTATTTAAATGAGATAATTATTATTTGCTACTACTTAATATGATTAAATTTGCTTTGATTAGCATAATTACAATAGTTGTGATTTTTTATTGAACTAATCATGTGTTAATCAATTGTGCCATCTGATTTATGAAATGAGATTTAAATTTGAATTTTAAATTTAACTTGATTCGATATATGATTGATATTTAATATTAATTTGATTAATGATTTACGATTTAATATCTCTAATTCATAGAATAAATTATGTTCCAAATGATATAAATTAAAAATATGATGAATTATGTACAGCAGAAGGAAACAACAACTACCTGTAGCAGAAACAACAACTATTACGTTTGGAAACCACAATAATTCATCCATACCACTTGTTTCATCACTTAATGCAGGCTCCAATCACTCTCTAACGGCTAGTAAAGTTACATGAACTCATCCATTGCAAAAGGGAAGCCATTCTTGGAAAAGACAAAAGTGAAGAGGAGAGAAAAGCATTGGCAAGAAACTAAAGAGAAGTACTTTTGCTATCCCATATTCTTCTCTTTGTTGCTACACACCTAGACTGTCTTATCTACTTTAGAGAGAGAATTTTGTTGTAAACCTCGTAACTTATTCATAAGAGCATCCATATCTTAAGAGGGTATACTTTATTTCAAATTGAGATAGGGAAAACTTTATAGTATCTTTGAGAGAAAAAACCTTAAGTATACTCTGTAGGGAGGAATGTTTTATGATATTCTTGAGTTAAAGAAACCATGATTTACTTTATTTCAAGTTGAGGTCGAGGAAGCTTTTTGTGGTATCTTTAGAAAAAATAAATCACAGCATATTCCACTAGGGATTGAATGGAGAAAAGTTCATCGAATCCTTTTAAGAAAAAATTTGACTAGTAAAGAAAATATAAACTATTATTTAGGAACTAGACATAAGTCAGACATTGTGATTGAACCAATATAAAATTGTTTGTGCAATCTTCTCATTCCTATCCTTCTTATTTTTATGCATTCTATTTAATTGTTTTTCAATTGAATAATTAGTTTTAATTTGCTAAAATTTTCTGTTACTGACTACATAGAATCATTCTATTAGGAGAGATTAAGAGGTGAAAACTGAAGTGGTGTGCTTGCATATTCACGAAGATATAGGATGAGCTCAGTCTCACTTGATGTTGTAAGATCAGCATTCTCAAAATACATTTAGGGGTGATCACCGCTTCGGATAAACCTGATTATCCAATTACCTTGCCACAGCTCAATTTAAAATATGTAGGTTCAATTGGGTCATTGGATTAGTTCGAGTCCATCCCAACCAAGCTAATTTATAATTGGTTCAGAAATTGTATCTAATGATGCGACTCAAATGACCCAAAATTGCCTATTATTATATTATTTATTTTTTTAATTACATTTCCTATTCTGAAAGTAAAAAAAAAATCTCATTAATTTCAATTTCATATTTATCTTTCTCAACTCGTCTTCTCACTTCCCTATTGCTAAGTCAAAGCCCTAGCCACCCAGTTCGTTGTCTTCGTCGCCACTGCCCACAGTTCTATTTAAACACCATCATCGTTGTCTCTCGGGTTCGCTAGATTGTTGGACCATTCGCTATTTTATTCACTATAACCCTTCTTTTCGCTCTACCTATCCTCATGATTTTGCTTCCAAGCTCGAGTCCCGGCATCAGTGCCTCACATCCTCGCCATCTTTGGTTCTTTCACTACTCAGCCATCAATGGTTCATTTATTCATTGGTTTGTTTAGCTTTTTATGTTATTTTTTGGGAAATAAAAAAAGCACAACCCGATTATCAAATCTAATTCAACCTAATTTAAATCAGGTTAAGTTGCTTTATATTGCTAATTCCTTTTTGAAAAAATGGACCCAATCATATATTATCTTTTAACTTTTTATGTTATTTTTTGGTTAGAAAAATAGCACAATCCGACAATTGAATCTGATTCAACCTGATTTAGATTAGGTTAAGTTGGGTTTGTCTTGTTATTTTTTTTTAAAAAAAAAAAAAGGACCCAACCCAACCTTACTTACGAAAATTGGGAAAAGGTGTATTTTTCATCACAATAAATACAAAGACCCCTTTTCCTTCTTTGTCTTTCTTATAAGTGGCATTAGGATTAGAATTTTGAGAAGACACATGCATTTACAAGTAAACATTGCTAATTACTATTGATGCCAGGGGTAGAATTCCTAGGCAAAGACATAGTCGTAGCAATAATTCTAACAGATCTAGAATATCCACTGGTTTCTTTCCTAATTGGCTAGTATATATTACCTGCTATTTCCTTGATTATGTTGTGGTTGTTGAAGCCATAATTGTTTCCACTCATGCAACTTGGCAAGAGACACAACTTGCACATAGGAGGCATGTTTTGCAAGTAACAGTTCACAGTGTAAGTGATTCATGTAAACCAGCGACAAAGAAAAAAGGATTAACTACGATTCTGCAAGGCCTATAACCTAGATTAATATCTCCTCAAACTGTGCTTGGTGTTCAGATATCGACCATATTTTCTTAATTTCCTTCAATGCAGCTTTAGTATGGTTTCAAATTGCAATCTGCAATTGCAATTGTGGCCATAATATTGCGGTTGCAGTATCTTCTACAACTATATCGTAGTGACAATTGCAGTCATTTTAAATATACTTTCCCGCAATTTTTCACATTGCAACGCAATCACAATTGCGATCACAACCATAATTTAAAACCATGAGCCCTGGGGTTATGGAAGAAATTGACTCCAAACCTAATCTGTGACTCCCCCAAAAACCTTTTCCAAGTTTAATGAGTTAGATCCATAGCAAGCACTAGCAGCCCCTGAGAGATGAAAAGAAAGAACCCTAGTCCTTTGATATTCTAGGGCCTCATAGATCTCAAAAAACTGCCTCAACTTGAAGATCCATTCTTCAACCCCTTCTCTATTGAAACTGGGGATTTTCACCCTCACACTTTAGTTAAGCTTGAATATGTTATCAGTGTATTCTCATAACTCTAGAATTTGATGCATGCTCCATCGAATTAGAAATGCTGCTGCAAGAGCACCACAATTTTTGGTAGACCCACCATATTCTCAAATAGCACCTTGATGGTTTCATGGAATCCCTTGATTGCATCCTCCACGGAAGCCATTTGGTCTTGATTTGCACAGTGACCTGCTTGCAATTCTGTATGTGCTCTCACGATTCTTTGTTGGAATCTTCCAATTGCCTAAACCGAGTCCGTTCGGCCATACTTGCCCTATGACCCTCTCAACGAGAGCACCAAATGATGAGACTTGGGGTAGAACACTTAAGAATGGCAGTAACACTTTACTTCTCACAAAGCTTCCTCAAGAAGCATGTATGATTACAACTACCGCTCTGATTAAAGCTTAGAGCAACTTCGCCAAATTTAATTCTCTTCTTTGACTATTACATGTAACTACTTCTATTTATGTGTTTGTTCATGTTGACG
The DNA here is from genome assembly GCA_031439595.1 of Pterocarpus santalinus. Classification (NCBI taxonomy): domain Eukaryota; kingdom Viridiplantae; phylum Streptophyta; class Magnoliopsida; order Fabales; family Fabaceae; genus Pterocarpus; species Pterocarpus santalinus. Next base: position 31,497,884 of record CM062528.1, on the reverse strand, counting down.
TCTACTAACTATTCGGTTACAATCTATTACAGGCGTTGATTGTATCAGTGGCTGTCAAATCACATGTCTTCTCCCCCTTTCGCTTGTTAAGTATCTTCTCTTATAGGGCGTAACTATTCTAATTTGGCTGAATTGGGCCTTGGATTGTTGTGGGCTGCTGCTTGGTGTTGTAGTACCGAACCTAACTTGTTAATTTACATCTTAATATATCAAACTTCAGGCAAATATGAAGCACATTGATATAAGTTACATCATAGAATGACAAAGAATTCTGAATTAGTTTTGTCTATGAACAAAGAAGTGATAAGTAATGCAGCTAGAAATCTCATGAAGAGTTCGGCCCTGACTAAAGTTGATTGTTTGTACCTATATAAATAATGCAGACCAAAATGCGGCTAATCATGGATATCTAGCCAATGTGATTTGGCACAAATTGATAATTTTTTTTTTTTTCGATCTTTAAGGTGTTTCTAATGACATTACTATGAGATTAATTTCTTAGGATTAATTTCTTGGGCACTGTCATGAGCAATAGGCCCTTCCAACAATTGTGTTAATCAATTTTGAACCTTAATACTCTTCTGAAGTATGCAGTTTGCTTACCACTATACCTAATCCTCAATAGTGGCTCAATTGTTTAATTAAACAAGTTGATAAAAGGTTTTTGATTTGATATTCGCCAAAGATTCCTTATTATTAGTTCTTCTATAAACACTACCACAAGTATTTCACAAGCCTTGCAGCATGCCTTTATTATGGAATAGAACAACTTCATCTTTCCTTAACTTACATTTGTCATTAAAAGGAAAAAAAGCACTTTATCCCTGAACTACACATGTTATGTACACTTTATTTTCTAACTTTTAAAATTGTGAAAATTTATCTTTAAATGACTAAACTATCATTATCTCTTTCCACTTTCTCTTCCACTTCTTCTCCAAAATGAAGGTAGTTTGGTTATTTAAAGGTTGATTTGCATTGTTTTAAAACTTTCACAATAAATTACATCCATGTGATTGGATGCCTCAGTTGACGAGCGAACTATGACTTGCCCGCACAAATGGGTAATAGGTTGCGAGTCATATGATCAGGGGGAGTGAGTTCCTTAGGATACTATTCCCGCACTAAATTTTGGACCACGTAAAATAAAATAATTCATGAGATAAGATTATGACATATAATAAAAAAAATGATAAACTATAATCTACAACATAAGAAAAAACCTATTGAATGTATAAATAAAACATGTCATCTATAATAAAAAAAAAAAAAATCACCAGACTGTCATGCATAATAGAAAATGAAACTAACAGATAGGCTCAAGTATTTTAGCTCAATTAGTGGACCCTTTTTTTTCTGTTTAATTTAATTTATCATCCCGGGGTTCTCCGGATCAATTAACCCCACTTTGTAAAAATACAAAAAAAATGGTCATGACAAAAAACTATGTATTTGTAAAGATCATTACTATTTTGCTTTCAAAACATTGTGTTGACATCAATTTAGTTTCATATAATAAAAATATATCATAAATTTAATGTCTCGATGATAAATTATTGGCATTAATTTAATTCCTCAATAGTTAATAAATAAGACTAGTTTCTGAATTGGCTTTTCCAAAGAGTTCATCAATAACTTATTAAATGTAACTATTGGCGTTATTATAAATGAAATCTATTGACAAAAAATAATTTCATGAATTACTTTCAGATCCCCAATAAGGAAACTTTCATTGAAGACTGCAGAGACGTCGCCGGTGTCCCCACTGCTGAAAGGAGAATCAGCTATTCAAAAGCAAATTAAAGGGAATTTGTGAAAAATCTGAGTATTGCTGAGCCACATAAATACATAGATCTTCACCTGATGGCAGCACTGACTCTTCTTCAATTCATCTGCTACTTGTTTTACTAACAAAGTTGAGGAAGTTGCTTCGCGGAACTTGCGTTCTAATAAGCGCGTCTGTTGCTTTTATGCTAAGCGAAGTTATATATATAGAGCCGACCAGCTTTTCAATTTAGACTTTGGTTAATACCGTACATTGCATATGATAAGGTGTGTGAGTTTGATAGTAAGTTGGATGGTATAAGTCATATATTGTATAGGTCTTTATATTATCTAACATTTGATCTGGAATATATCATTATATAATTTTATCCTATTTAATTCATATTTATGGGAAAATCAATACCAAGGACCGTTAACATGATTTATTTAATAAAAAGGACCAATTATATTAAAATTATAAAAAAAAGACCAATTTGAATTATATTCAAGGAAAATGACCAAAATCTATTTTTTTTTTGGGAAGATAATAATACCCTTAGACTATCTTTTAATCTACCTTTTCTCTTAATATCATTAGACAATAATATCCAAATAACATGCCTAACTAAGTTCTAGCTTATATTTTAGATAAAAATGATACAAATATTTATGAAACAATAATGACTATATATAGTGAGTACGTATCATTACCATTATGACCAACAAAACAAAATAGTAAGCATATGTTACCACCAAATTTATCGAAATAACTATGTCTGATTAAGTTATAACTTATGTTAGATGAGAATAAAATAAAAATTTACAAAACAATAGCGAGTACATATCAAAACCATCAAAACAAAATAGTAGTACATATCATCACCAAAAAAATAAAATAATGAGTACAAATCATCACCATACTTATTCATGTTTAACTTAATAAACTCTCAAAAGTTACATTACTTATTGAATAATAATAAAAAAAGTCAAACACGTGCTTAAGGAGAGAAATCAGATTAACAAACTTTAAAAAGTAGGAGCTCATTACCTGAAATGCGCATAAAACTATTTGAGAGTAGGATGGAAAATTATTGGGTATGACTAAATACTATATTTCTAATCCTAATAGTAATAGTGTAGGTTCAACTAAGAGAGATAACCAAGTCAATTTCTTGAAGACAAAAGTGATATATATTCTAAACAATTAAATAAATAAAAAAAATAGAAAACTAATCATTTAAGATGAGGCGTAGAACAACAACCATGATATTGTGTCAAATGAGCAATAGACAAAAGCATGTTGGTGGCAAGGGTGAGGTTCAAGAGCCAAGATTGGGAGATAGAAAGCGCACTCCTAAGCATAGGGGAGATAAAGAAGCAAAAGATAGATTGAAAGATGACTTAAGAATATTATTGTCTTACCAAAAAAAAAAAGGCTTTGGTCTCCTATTTAAATATAATTCAAATTTATTCTTCTTAATAATTTTAATATAGTTGGTCATTTTTATTAATTAATCCTTGTTAACAGTCTTTATTACTAATATTTTCAATATTTATTGTATCATCATATAAGGTTTTTTTTCATATTTATTAGAAGTTTATAATTGAATTTTATATAATATGATAAAAAATAAGTTTATTATATTATATCAAATTAAACTGAATATTTAATAAAATAAATTATAAAACATAAATTTATACATACTTTATATAAATTAAAAAATAGACCTTTAAGAATTAGGTTTTGCTAACCAATATCTTAAGAACACTGATTAAGAATACAAAGTGAAAGTTTTTTATGTTTTCTATATATTTAACGTCATAAAAATTTAAACATCTTACTTTCTCAATAAAAATCTTCCACTTTTATGTCCTTAATCATTGGTTGTTAAAACCCTTAAAAATTTGTAGTTAAATACTTTTTGTTTTAATTTTCTAAAACTTTTGGCTAAATGTTGTCGTAAATAGCTAGTATTATTGAGAGATTAATCTTAAGATGCGGTAGCATTCAAGAAACACTTTCAATAATTACCCTTTCAAAATTTCAACTTTTGTCGTGACCTTTTTCCTTAATTTGCCTGTAAAAACGATGTGGAGCAACCCATCATCTCCAATTAACCAATAATTGAAGCTCAAACTTTTTAAATAACCAAAGTGCTAAAGCCAACTTTTGCACGCTGTAACACAATCAATGGAAATCTGCGAAGTATATGCAGAGTGAGGCCAAGAGACCTACGCAACGGCCTCAGCTGTGCCTTCAGCTGGCCACCAACAGGGACATTTAATTATTTAATGAATTAAATATATTATCCTGCTGACGAGTCTAATCTGCAGAGCAGGATAAAGTATCCTATCTGGGGTTGGCTCATGTTATATATTATATGTAAATACTCTTTCTGTTAATATACTTTTTACATATAATATTAATACAGATTTAATATTAATAGTCGATTAGTATAAGTAATTTAATATTTATTCTTCTTAAATAAAAATTTAGATTTTAATTTTGTGAGTTTTAAAAGAATTTTATCTTTATAGTGTTCCAAGTTGGACTTGAATTAAATTTATTAAAATTTAATAGACTCTAAATACTAGTATTTTAAATAAAAAATATTAATATAAATTTAATATAGATCAAATTGAACAAAATTAATGAATTAGTTTTTCAAGACAAATAACCAACAAATTAAATCAATAAAAGGTAAATTTGAGTAAAATGTGTAATGCTACTTTTTTATATATATAGGTAATATTCCTCTTTATTTATGGGTAATAGCCTAATAGATTGACATTTTCTAATATGAAATTTAACGGTAACAATATAAGATATTTCATCATGATGAGCGCAAGGATAGATTTAAATTTTGGTTAGAAATGCTTTGACAGATAATATTATTTTAAATAACATATGATATAACTAATAATAGGTTCGCCTAATCAATAAAGACTTTTGCGGTTTATCGAAAAAAAAAATATTTTTGTGAAAGATGAGCCTTAACTTTTTTATTTATTATACGGTTAAGGTCCTGACATGATGCTTAGGTCTACCATCAATATTTGGAGTGCACTCATGAACTCCAACTATGAATATTTGCATTTGTCTTACTAATTTATTATAATCGATATATAAATCCCTATTAACATTTAAAGTTAAGTTAGTAGCACATCAATGTATAATTTTATGGTCAATTTAATAAAATAATGGAGACCAAATATAAATACAAATACATTTTAAAAGAAATTCTCAAATTTTAGTAGGACATATTGCCCCCAACATATATGTTGCATATGGATCCTCTATAACTGTTTTTCGTGGGTTGCGGAGAGTTGGGGGAACTACCTCGTGGGGTCGAGGCAGATAGGCTTTAGCATTCCCAAATCCTAATTAATTGGTTGGGCTAGGGTTGAAATTTAGATCTTTGTTTTTTATTTTCTAAATGTATCTCTCTTCCCTATTACCAAGAAAAAAATTAATTCCTTTTATATGTAATTAGATTTGTCCTTCCAATTAGAGTTCACTTCAAAAATTGAATCAGAAATCCTCTCTAAAATCATAATATGCCTCTACCACTATATGAACTCTCTTGTTGGTCTATTTGTATTTTGTTTTAGGAAATGATTTTTATTTTTATTTTTATTTTTAATTATAAAAATATTATATTATTTTTATTCTATTTCATATGACGAAAATAGTGGAAACGAATAAATTGTTTTCAATGTATATTTTACAAAATCCTTTAAATAGCAAATACAATAAAAACAATGTAGCACTTTTATAATTAAAAATAAAAAAAAAAGACATTTATAAAACCGAAGCCTTATGTCTCATTTCCAATTTCTCCTTAGATTTAATATATATAAGACCTCTCTAAATCCAAAGAACAAAGAGAAAATAAAGAAAAAAAAAAAAAAAAGAAGAGGTCTTAACTAGAGTGCGTCTACCCTAAAATATATTTAGATTATATAGTGTAGTGTCCTTAATAGTTAATTTAACTAAGTCACTATTTCTCTTAAACTAGAAGGATATTAATTTATTTATTATAAATAGATTTTGAGATTTTATATATTCTACCATATAGTGTACTATATAAAAAAAATTCAACTTTGATATATTATTAGTGTAATTTTTTTACACTATCTACTATATATATGACTTTTAGGGTAGTGAATATCAAGATAAACACTTTTAATGATGTGTCAAAATTAATTAAATCCTAAAAATAATTATGATAGACAAAAATAATATTAGTTTTGATATAGCATAAAGTTTTTTACACCATTAACTAATTATATATGGTATTACCATATATATAACTGTTAAAATAGTTATTGTAAGAATTAAATACTTTTAATATTATAAAAAAATTACACTAACAAAATATCAATATAAAATTCAAATAATATACATAGAATTTAATTTTGATATATTTTCAATGTAAAAAAAGTTATATAGATATTTAATCATATATTATTATATTAACAAAAGTATTTAACTTAACTACATATTATTTTTAAAAATTTATAAATAAATAAATATAATTGGATGATAATATAAAATTTTTTTATACTAATAATATATTAAAATTAATCTCATATACGTAAAATATATATATATATATACTATAACGTTAAGTAATAGGTTATTGTCTATGACATGAGACAAAAATAATAGACTATCATCAGTAATATAAAACTAAAACAGAACAGATAGCCACACATAATATAAGACAAAACTAATAATTTCGTATCTATAACGTAAGACAAAATAACAACTATCATATATAGAAACAATAGACTGCTGTTTTTCATATATATATTTCATAAATATTAACATGAGACAATTATAATATCTCATACGTATACAAGAAACTACTCATAGAAAACAAAAAAACGAAATTGTTAACTACAATATGAAATGAGTGATAGATAAATGAAAAAAGTGGTATAAAATTAAAAACAATATGATACTATATAATTTAATAAACTGCCACTTGTAATGTAAGATAAAAATAATAGTGCAGCAAAGAGATTTGCTTATACCATAGTTAGGATGTACAACAAAATTTTTATATTTTTTTGGACCAAAAAAAACAAAACATAAAGTATCTTTCTATATAGGTTTAACCCATTTCAATTATTAATAAGATTAATTTTCGTTTGACCGTAAAATACAAAAATTATTTAGCTTTTCAGCTTATCAAACTTTTTGTGGGTAAAATATGAAGCTACATATTGTCTTGAAAGCAACTTTACTATTAGCATAATTTGAAGTGTTTAATATCGGTGGGCTACTTATGGGTCTACCATAACCTTATCTTTATCTTATCTTAATAAAGTCATAGCAGAAATCATTATAGCCTTATAAAGATCACGACGGAGTGATTCCGAGCATAGTCCCTTTTACTAACATTAGAGAATTTAGAGCTAAAATTAGTTTTGGTTAATATTTATTAAAATAATTTTTAATGCTGAAAAAGGACTAAAATAAAAGCAAACGGAATAACTTTCAACAAAAAAGAAATTACTTTCAACCAACAGTATGGTTTTTCTGAAATTATCTTTCAAGAATTCACCGAAGACTTAGTAAGATGTTTGATTTTTCGTTTTAAAACCCAACACTATGGTTTGAACAAAAGTTACAATTTCATATGGGAAACCAAACAGGTCATTAGTTAAAAGCAATCATAGTATTGTGGTTATGGTAAGTGAAAGCCACTGATTGAAAAAATGAACCCAAATTTGGCCATAGTTCATGAATTACCTTGTCTTGTAGATACCCTTTTCAATCTTGAATGTTGGAGAACTTGCAAATACGTACCATCCAAGTTTTCATAGCTTGGCCATGAGGATTTCTCTCACTTTCACTGAAGAGACCTCGCCAACATCGGAGGACCAAATAAAAAGGCTATTCAATAGTAAAAGGGTATTTGTGAGAGACCCGATTATCTTGCAAACAAGTCACCAGCGAATGGCAGTACTAATACAAACCTGTCATCTCTCCTCTCCACTTGTTTTGCTAACAAGAACTCGCGTCCTCTGATAAGCGCTTCTGTTGTTGCCTTCTGCGATCCGAAAGGGTGATTCTCCATGGTGGCTGTAAGCTGGTCCCGTTATTAGAAAAAGAGAAATTTTTAGGTTTTTTTTTTGCCTCAAAAAAATTTTTATTTTATATAATTTATACTTTAATATCTTAGTCTAAAATATCAGAATTTCAAATTTGTTGAGCTTTATAATTCAAGTTGAGTGGATTTATTGGAGTAAAGCTTTTTTAATGTTAATTTTTTTATTTATAACACTTAACTTCAAAATCCTAGTTAAAGAAATAAATGTCGAACTATTTAAATCAAGTAAATATTGATATAGTTTAATATATTAATTGTATGGATTATTATTGTTATATTATTATAAAGTGTTAAGCTATAAATAATATTTAATATTATTTTTTGAAAATATTTTAAAATTTAATTTAATTTTGATATATTATTAGTATAAAAAATTTATATAAATATTTAATTATATATTATTATATTAACAAAAATATTTAATTTAATCATTTACTAGTTTAAAAATTTTAGAAATAAAAATATATGATTAATTGGTAATATAAATTTTTAATATATTAATAATATATTAAAATTAATCTCTTTAAAATTTTCTTAAAATTAATTAAGTTTAGATTTTTGGTGTATTCCTTTTAATATTCAATTAAAAATTCTTTTAATTAAAATTTTACTTTCAATGAATTATAGAATTTATATAATATTAAAAGATCATTCAATAAATATAAATAAAATTTTGAATTAAAAAAATTTTAAGCACGCTATTTAATAAGATTTAATGTTTTTATTTTGGAATCTTGAGACGAAATTCGACAAGTGCAAGCGCGGAAACTAACTTTTCCGCGTTCCAAGACACGTAGTGTGAAGGATACACAACCAACCAATGAACGTCTACAACGTATACTTATCGAATAGCATAAAAATAGTAGAAAAAAATAAAAGAGAAAAAATTGGAATTTTTTTTTTACTTCAATAGAAAAAAATAAAAAAATATGAATTTCACATAAAAAAATTTCTCTTCTCTATTAATAAAAAAATAAAAAATAGAAAATTTATGACTTAAATTATTTATTTTACTATTTTAATCTTTTTTTAGTTATATAAAATAAATTAATAAAATTATCTTTTATATATAATCATATTTTCTCCTTCCCTATTTTTTTTAATCAATCAATATATATATATATATATATATATATATTATTTTCTTCTTTTTTAATTTATTTCTATTTATTTCCTCTTTTCATCTGGGTAAAGTTTAGAGTGAGGTCATGTGCTTACGTAAGGGGCCTAAATCTCTGACGGGAACCGCCTTCAACGAGAACTAATTACTAAATTAAATGTTTTATGTTGTTCACACCAAGAACGAATGTGTATGAGGTTGTTGATGAGACAAGTGGCACCTCTTCAAGGTCAATTGATTACTCAATCACATGTATTAGATCCGTTCCTGAACCAAAAAAATTAGTACATCATGGTAGTCGTCAAGTAGATTATTAGAATGTTAATTTTTGGGAATTTTATCTTGATAAATGTTATTTTTAAGAATAATTTTATAAATATGTATTATTTTTAAAATATTTAATAGATAAATTAAATTTTCAAGAATATTTTACAGATCTCCAACAATATTTTTGGTGGAGGATAGCGGTCGGTGACAGGTGATGATAACAGTGACGGAATAATTTGATCTTTTTATGAAAGGAGATATTTTTTTTTTATAAGAATGTTATAATTTTATGTGGAGGATGGATTATTTTTGGAGGAATGTTAAGAAGAAATAAATTCTAAAAATATAATATCCTCAAAAATATTTTTTTAATTTTTATATCAAATAAAAAAATATTTTTATATTCCTAAAAATATAAAACCATTTCCTCTGCCAAAAGCCCCCATTTTGTCAATGAGACTAGGGCTAAACAAATTTTCCTATTGGCGTCGCTAGTTTTGAACCATATATATATATATATATATATATATATATATATATATATATATATATATATATATATATATATATATATATAAGACATTTTTTACATCGTCCATTGATTGATGAATATGAGTATACTGTACTCTATTTGTGTCGTCTAAGAGGAAACAGACAAGTATTATTGGTACACATCTTCAAGAGCTAAATGCCAGGCCAGTCGCACGGTTGGAATGTTGAGTGAAGATTAACTTCTTGATATTGACAGGAACAGATTGAAGTTTGAACGCGAAATTCATTGGATTGACTTTGGTGATATACTGATATATCTTTTAATTAGCGGTTGTTGGTACTTTTTCATTTTTAAAATAATAGTTATTTTTGAAAAAAAAGTTTTATATTATTTATCATTTTAAAATTTTAACAAAATATTAACTATTTTATGCTAATTTTATTCTTACCATCATTATTTGAATAATTTGATTTTTTTAACAAGTCAAAGAATAATTTAATCTCTTAAATTTTTTGAAAAATAAAATTATTAAATTATTGTGTTATTTCCTTAAATAATTATTCCATCCATTTTAAAATAACTATCGTTTTGGTTATTTGTATGGATATTAATGAACTCAAAATCAAGGATTACTTATAAAAATATTTATTGAAATATGTTCATTTTACTACAAATTTATTATATTAATATTTTATTATTTGTTGCATTTAAATTATATAGAGAGTAAAATAAAAAATTTTGCAATAAATATTCATTAAAACTTGAGAATAACAAATAATACGAAACAAAAATTTTTACTCAAAATAACAATTATTTTAAACAAAAAGAGAATATTATTGTAGAATTGAGGGATTATGCCAAAAATAAACAAAGAGTCGCCTTCTGGACTATATTGCATTAAATTATTTTTATAATTATTCTTTTAGTTATTTTATATAACCATTGTTTAGCATTATGAATTACCGCATTAAATTTTAATGTTCCCACCCCCCCGGGGGATAGTTCAATACATGCTTGACCCACAAGAGTGAGAAGCTAAACAAGCAAAAGACATAGAGTATGTAACAAGGAAATCAATCTAAAACTGCAAAATACTAAGGCAACTGTATAAAGCTGTATCAAATTGCCTTTCCATGATGGATGCACTCCTGAAACTGATACCAAACACCCTGCTAAGCAACTCCTACGAGACTTGCCTTCCTGGAAAAGATTGCACCTGACCGACCGAGGCCAAGCCAAATCTCATAAAACATTTGAGTCTCCCTTCTAGCTCAGATTGAAGCATCCTTTAGCACTTGTCTATGTGAGCACTGATTACACTTAGATCTCCATACTTGATACCACTTAAATTCGGACTTCTTATAGAATAGGATTGATACATCTGGAAACCATGATTTAAAGTTCTTCAACCGGGTTATTGCAAATCTATTTTCGTAGTTCACATTGTTTTCGTCAGGTAGCCAATAAATCAAATCCTTTGAGAAAGAGCGAAGCTCCAAAGCTGATACATCATAATCAAACTCCTCTATAGCACTTTGGATTGATTCCTTTAAAGCAGCAACAAGAGCTTCTCCCCAAGATCTTGGCTTTGAAAAATCAATCAACATAGAAATTAAGTTGTTGTTCGGATTATAGATACATCCACCCACAGCATGGACATCTCTGTCTTGCATAAAATCCACAGAAAGCCACCAAACATTTCTAGACCTCAAAACTTGCTGCAATTTTTTATGGAAACTCGCCCTTTTAGAAACCGAATTGCTTCTATGAATGAATTCTTGACTAGCAACAGCACCTGCAGAAATGAAACTTTGCTTACAAGTTGACCAAGATCTCCCCAACACTTTTATTTGCTCCACCAGACTGCACCAATTCACCTCTTTCTTTTTCAAAGATAACCTGATTCCTGGCTTTCCATGTTGACCATACAATAAAAAAAAAAACATGGAGAATCAGAATTTCAGTTTTGACCCTGTTATCTCGCTATCAAACCAAATTTCCGACATTGATCCAAGATCACGAGGCATAACCCAAGATACACCAAACCAGCTTAAACATTCATCCCACACTTTCCATATAGGAGAACAATGAAGGAATAGATGCTCTCTTGACTCTTCTTCCAAATTGCAGAAAATGCACCTGAATGAATTGCATTGCAAGATGTTGAATTTCCTTAACCTGTCCATTATAGATAATCTATTCAAAACTGCAAGCCATGCCATCAACTCCACCCTAGGGGGTGCAAAACTCTTCCAGAGATTAGAGAAGATGTGTTGATTTTCTACCACTATAATCTGTTTTGCAACCACTAGAGAAGTGAAGGACTTTACTGTAAAAGCACCTGCAAATTTACTTTTGCAAATGGTACAGTTAGCTGCCTTAGAACAAAGAGAAACTTACATTAATAAAACCTGCAAATCAAACACACAAGTGTATTCCTGTTCGGAGAGCTATCTTTTTCGATAGGAGATTCGAATTCCACGAACACCCATCCCAAAACCCACACTCTGCAATAGGTGTATGTCTCTAAGAGGTAATAGAGTAAAGGCTGGGGAATTGCTCCTTCAGAGACATCTCATCAAATCCATAGATCTTCCCAAAACAGAGTATTCTTTCCATCTCCAATCAGCATCCATAAACTATTCTTTACCACAGCTTCAACTTCTGGATTAATCTTCTGGATACTGCAAATAGAGGATCATATCCGATCCATCCTTCTATTGATCTACTTCCAAACAAGGATTTTCAGATCAAGGTCATGGTAGGAACACACAATCCTCTTCCACAGCGGTTTCTCCTCTGTTGAGAATAGCCACCACCATTTAAACAATAACCATGCATTTTTAATAACTACATCTCCAAATCCTAGACCTCTGGCTTCCTTTGGCAATTAAATTTGACTCCAATTCACTGCTACCATCCTTTTCTTTTCTTTACTAAACCCCCAAAAGAACATGGATTGCGATTGCAAAGATATTAACTTCTTTGCAACCACCTTAGGCATTTTGAACAAGACCTAAGTAGTAAAGAGGCAAACTATGCAAAACCACTTTGATGAGGACCAACCTTCCAGCTTAGACAACAAATTAGCCCTCTAACTCTATAGTTTCTTCTCGACTTTGTCCCCATGTTGCTACTTGTTTAAGATTCACCCCCAGAAGAATACCTAAATACGTGATAGGTAAGGACGCTTGAGGGCAACCAAAACTTCTCATCATTCTCCCAATATCCTCATATGGACAATTTAATGGAATGATTAATAACTTATCATAATTAATAGTTAAGCCGAACATTAATCCATATCAGTCCAATATTCTTCTGTAATTCTTTACAAACTTCTTATCCGTAGGACAAAAAGAATTATGTCATCTGCAAATTACAAATGCGATCCACGTGATTTATATCAATAAGAATGCTACTGACCAGACCCTCTTTTCTTGCTCTAAGAATTAGCTTGTTCAGAACCTCCGCTACTAAGACAAAATGAAATGGGATAATTGATCCCCTTGTCTAAATCTTTTTTCCATCTTGAATGGTTTAGAAGGAGAGTCATTTATAGGAATTGACATAGAAGCCGACCCAAGGCAACTCTGATTCCATCCTCTTCATAAACTTCCAAAACCCATTCTCTCCAATACTTAGTCCACAAAACACCACCTCATGAAATCATAAGCCTTCCTAAAGTCAAGTTTAATAATTGCTCCTTTTTTTTTTTGGGTCTTTTTGAGCTAGTGCATAGATTCATAGGCTACCAAAAGCACCATCCAAAATTTTCCTATCTTGAATAAAAGTCGTTAACCTCTCCAACCAGATTTTCCATCACCTCTCGGATTCTTCATACTAATACCTTTACTATCATCTTGTATACATATCTGACCATACTTATTGGCCTGAAATCCTTCATTTCCTTGGCACCTTCAAATTTTGGAATCAATGTCACCTACATCTTATTTAAAGCTTTATCAAGATTGCCTGAAATAAAAATTTCCAGTACTAAGTGAGTAAAATCTGCACCCACTACATCCCACATTTTCTAAATAAAGTTCATATTGAACCCATTGGATCTTGGGACTTTCAAAGGATAACAATCCCAAATAGCTTCCTTTATTTCCTCCTCCTTTAGAATCACTTCCAGCTTTGATGCATTTTGGTGATACAGCTCCCTGAAAAATCTTCTAGCTTCTTTCTTAATTCTTCTTGGATCTTGAAGAAACCTGCCGCCTACATTGAGTTCCAACAGTTGCTTCTTCCTTTTTTTTGAAGTTAGCTATCGAATAGAAGTATTTAGAATTTCGATCAAAATCTTTGGCATACATGTCTTGAGACAGTTGTTTCCAAAAGTCATTTTTCCTCTTACACCACAAATCTATTTTAGACATCAAGGGACTATGCCTAGCTAGTAGTACTTCATTTACCTCATTTGCTTCTTCTAGAAGCAAATCATTTTTCTCCATTTCTTCTTCAAGAACTCTTATTTTGTTGTCACTATTTCCAAAAGATTCTTTACTCCACTTTCTCAATGGTTCTTTGATCCTCTTCAATTTTTCAATCAAACCAAAGTCTCCTAATTTTCTCCATTCTGCCTTAACCAATTTGCTAAAACTTGGATGAGAATACCACACATCAAGAGATCGGAAAGGTTTAGGGCCCTAGTTGATCTCAAAGGAGTCTAAAAAAAGAGGGATGTGGTCAGATTTTAGACATTTTACTCTTAACAATTTCATATTTGGATATTTATCAATCCACATCGAATCAATTAGGACCCTGTTAAGCTTGTTACAAGATCTATTCTCCATGTAAATTTTCCCTCGACAATAGGTAAGTCAATGAGATTTATCTCCATGCTCAAATTTAGTCATGCTTCTTGTAACAAAATTAGTACCAAACCTTTTCCTGACCTTCAAAATTTCATTGAAGTCCCCTATAAGCTTAAAAGGGACCCTGAATTTGTTTCTCTCTTTTAGCAATTCATTCCACGTAATTCTTCTCTCATTGATTGAATGGGGACCGTACACCACACCGATAACACAAACTAAATCAACTTCTCTAATAGAGCCCTTCACACAAATCCATTTTTCCACTTTGATTACCTCTTCCTTTTTTAAGAAATCTGAGTCCCAAACACATAATAAACCTCCACCTCCATTCATTGCATCCACAACTTCCCAGTCAAAATTATAAGTACCCTTCATCCTTCTGACTATAAATCCTTTTAATTTTGAATGCTTAGTTAATTAACCCTAGAAACAAAACATTCTGTTTCTAAACCAGCTCTTTCACTACACCTATCTTCCCTTCACCTCACATGCCTCTAATTTTCCAACTTAAAAATTTCATAGAGAAAGAGCCATTGCACTTGGATTTTTGGATTTACCGATGAAACCTTCCGTAAACATGAGGAATCATCAATTTGCTCATCATTGTTCTTGTGAACAAGCTTCTCAGGCCCCACTATACATTGACTCTTATTCCCATAATCTGTCTCCTTTATGATTTTGACCCTTCTGATCTAACTCATCTTCTCTTTCCTCCTGCTAGGAACCTTCAATATCTTCAGACTTTTCCTCTTCACCCCTTCCCTTCTGGCATTGATTCGAATCATAACTCCATAAACTAGCATACTCATGTTGATTTCTTTAACAAATAAAAGTTAATTTCATCCACTACTAATGTTATATTATTTTGAATGAAAGGGTAAAAACTTGTATTTATAAGCACTTTTGCTAAAGAGTAATCATATGCACCCTTCGTTCTTTTGTCCACCCCTATCACTTCTTCCCATAAGCTTCCAACCCTCCTCAAATTTTTTGCTGACCAAGCATGAGGAGGTAAACCAAAACATTCCAACTAAGCTTTATGAGATTAACTACATTTAGTAATGGACCATCTCCTTACTTCAATGAAATAGTTCAACAAATAATGTGACTCAAGAGCATCTTCCATATCCTTTTTAGATGCAAACATTATAACCACTTTGGTAGTACCCATGAGTTTCACTTCATTAATAGTGAACCAGTCATACATGAACTTATCTCTAGTCACCTCAATATTCATGGGATATGAAGACTCTCCAATCAAGTTTCTATATAGCTTCTCTTTCATCGATTCATTAACAATTCCTTCCACTATGACATGATTATTAGTTCTCCCCCAATCAAACCTCTCTTCTGGATTTACATGTCTTTCTTTAGTGATAATGTTCCTTTCATTTTGATAATCTCCATGAGCAAGAATTGACCTTTTGCCTCCTTTTTTGGACACTACCACATCTTTGTATGTTCTGCCATCATGAAGATTTGCATTGCCCATCTTAAAAATTCTCCTTTCTACTTGCTTGTCTGTTTCACGGACCTAGTTCTTAGAACTCCCCTCCGTCTCTTATATTTAGCTTCAAAGATTGAAATTCTATTCCCTTTTATTAACATTCCATCTAGACTCCCAATTGCCCTAGTTGCATCAACTTTCTCATCGAAAGAAGGCAAACGAATAAGGGTTTGTAGCCCTTCTCTTTCTTACCATGAATACGTCAATAACCTGCTCTTCATGACTGGATAGTTGTCGTAGCCAACTAGTTGTCATCGAAACTAGAAGGTTATCAACAAAAACTATGACAATTTTTGCTTCTAATTGTCTCCATGGCTTCAATTTTGCCCCATCTTCACCTAGTTTAAACTCTCGGCTATCCTTCTATACTTGACTCCTATTTTTAAAACCCCCCATATACTCTACGTTGGAAAGAATCGTGGTTTGTGATTGAGAGATGACCCTTCGGCTTCCACTCTCTACCTCTCTCTCTCTCACTCTACCTCTCTTTCTCATCTCTCTCTCTCTCTCCCTCTCTCTCACTTTCTACATTAAATTTTAAGTTGTTTTCCAAGAGATGCTCTTATAAAATAGCCTTCCCCTATATTTTTAAAATTTATGCTCTCTCGTCTTCAAAGATGAATATGTATTACACTTCAATTTTTTTTTGTTAAATAACTATTATTTTATGTTGTTACCTCATTTTTATCGAAATACCTTTAACAGTTTTATGGAGAGGATTAAATAAGAGGAGTGGTTAATTGTAAAAATAAGAGAAGTAAATTTTAAATATTGAGTTTTATATTAATTGTCAAGATTAAAACATAAACTTATTTGACATTTTTAAGTAATCATGTTACCTTTAAGTAACTTTTAATCTTGATTATCTATATATGGTTATGTAACCTAGATTTGGTCCTTTTACTCTTAAAATAAACTACTCCTCTCACTTAATATGCCCATATATATTATCAAGAGAAAAAAAATTATTAATAATAACTATAATTTATGATGGTTGTTTTTTGAAAAAAGTAAGAATTGTGTACTCTTTTTTTCAAAAATTTAGGCTACAATATGTGATAATTAATGTTAAAACATGTTAAAATAAAAAAATGTCAGTGTTTTATTAAATTTAATATTTTTAAAATCTTTTCCTGTAATTCTGCTATATAAAGTTTGCAAATATCCCATGAATTCTTCATGGACCAACCGGTATTGAAGTTCGATGAAAAATTCTGAGATTAGAAGTATGGGAGAGCAAGTATCGGACGTGGATGAAAAAAGAATTATCAGTTGCATGGGCTAAAGGTAGAATTTCGACTACATACATTTCACTATAGCTGATGCTAAAAAAAGATTTGGCTTAGGAATTCAATTACATTTTTTAGGAATTCAATTACATTTGACTACCTTTTCGAATGCTTTCATTTGTGCATAAGTACTCATTTGCCATGTTTGGCTGCAATTAGAATTTTTTATGCAAGAAGTATAAATTAAAAATTACGACATGTTAATTTTAATTAATTATAAGGGCAGATAATACATTTGCTTCTTTTCTTAAGCAATCTATTAGCATTAGACTATATAATAGTTTTTTGGCTTGTGGCTTATGTGTATATTGATTAACCATATATATTCGTTTCTACAATTCTTTGTTTTTATTGTCTAATCATTAATTTTAAGGTTTCTGAAAGTTTGCAGTGCTCAATTGCAATTATTTACTTTAAATTTCCATAAACAGACTTAATTAAATGTCCAATTCCTCATATTGATACCATTATGAATAACAAAGACCGTACAATGCACGGTTAAATAACTATAGTTACCAAATTAATTGTTTTATGTAGTTCACACCAATAAAGAATATGTATGAGGCTGTTAATGAGACAAGTGCCACCTCTCCAAGGTCAATTTATTACTCAATTAAATGTATTAGATCCGTTCCTGAACTTAAAATATTAATATGCCATATTTTTTGACATCTTAGATCAATTGATTGATAAATATTATTGAAAATATACTGTACTATACTTGTGTTGTTTAAGAGGAAACAAACAAGTTTTATTGGTGAATACACATTTAATTTCAAGAACTAAATGTCAAACGAGTCGGTTGGAACGTGGAGTGAAGCTTGGCTTCTTCTTGAAATTGACAGGAAAAGATTGAAGTTTGAACATGAAATTCCTTGGATTGACTTTGGTGATATACTGATATAGTAGTATCTTGTAATTAGGGGTTGTTGGTACTTTTTATATTTTAAAATAATAGCTATTTTTTAAAAAAAATGTTTTATAATATTCATCATTTTAAATTTTTAACAAAATATTAACTATTTTATGCTAATTTTATTCTTATTTTCATTAATTGTATAATGTAATTTTTTAATAAGTCAAAGAATAATTAATCTGTTAAATTTTTTGAAAAATTAAAGTTATTAAATTATTTTGTAATTACTGTGTTATTTTCTTAAATAACTATTGTAGGATTGAGGGAGTATTCTAAAACAAACAAGGAGTCACCTTCTCCGCATAAGGACTGTATTGCATTAAATTGTTTTTATAATTATTCTTTAAGTTATTTTATATAACCATTGTCTAGTATGAATTAGTGCATTAAATTATAATTTTTTTTTTGAGAGGTGCTCTTATTAAACAACCTTCTCCTATCTTTTTAAAATGTATATTCTCTTTTCTTCAAAGATGAATATCTATTACAGTTTAATATAATTTTAAGTGATTTGGTTAAATATCCATTATTTTACATTTAAAAATATTTTATTTTATAAAATAGATTTCAATATATATATATTATATGTATATATATATATATATATATATTAATTTTTAATTATTATTATATCAAGAGAAAAGAATTATTAATAATAACTATAATTTATGATGACTGTTTTTAAAAAAGTAAGAATTGTGTATTTGTTTTCAAGAATTTTAGGCTATAATGTGTGATAATTAATATTAAAAAATGAACATTAATTAAACATTTTTATTGATTTATTAAAATAAAAAATGTCAATATTTTATCAAAATTAATATTTATTAAAACCTTTTCCTGGAATTCTGCTATAAACTCTCCAAATATCCCATGGATTCTTCGCGGACCAACTGTAATTGAAATTTCATGCAAAATTCCGAGATCAGAAGAGACGTATGGGAGAGCAAGGATCGAATGTGGATGAAAAGAATTTTCTCAGTTGCATGGGCCTAGGGGGGAATTTCGATTACATACATTTCACTATAGCTGATGCTGAAAAAAAACAGATTTGACTTAGGATTTCAATTACATTTGACTATCCTTTTCGAATGTCTTCATTGGTGCATAAGTACTCATTTGCCATATTGTGGATGCAATTAGATTTTTTTTTTTTTTTCAAATGCAAGAAGTATAAATTACAAATTATGACATGTTAATTTTAATTAATTATAAGGGCAGATAATCCATTTGCTTCTTTTCTTAAGCAATCCATTAGCATCAGACTATATAATAGTTTTTTGGCTTGTGGCTTATGTGTATGTTGATTAACCGTATATTCGCTTCTACAATCCTTTGCTTTTATTGTCTAATCATTAATTTTTAAGTTTATGAAAGTTTGCAATACTCAATTACAATTACTCCATTCGTTTCAATTTATTTGTCAATTTGGACTAATTAACTTGGTACATTCTTAAATCAATATATCTAGATACAATTGACAGATAAATTGAAATAAAGGAAGTATTTATTTTAAATTTCTATAAACATACTTAATTAAATGCCCAAGTCCTCGTATTGATACCATTATGAATTACAAAGACCGTGCAACCCATGGGTAAGTAACTAGTTACTAAATTATATGTTTTATGTTGTTCACACCAAAAAAGAATATGTTTGAGGTTGTTGATGAGACAAGTGCCACCTCTCCAAGGTCAATTAATTACTCAATCAAAGGTATTAGATCCGTTCCTGAACCAAAAAATTAATATGTCGTATTGTTAATGAGAGTAGGGCTAGCTAAGGCTAAGCAAAGTTCCCTATTGGCGTTGCTAGTTTAGAACCATTTCAAACCTCAATTATCTTAAAAATCCAAATTTATATGTATAAATTAGACATTTTTGACATCTTCAATTGACTGATCAATATGATTGAAAGTATACCGTACTCTACTTATGTTGTTTAAGGGGAAACAGACAAGTTTTATTGGTGAATACATTTTCAAGAGCTAAATGTCAAACAAGACGGTTGGAGCCTGGAGTGAAGCTTAGCTTCTTCTTGAAATTGACAGGAACAGATTGAAGTTTGAACACGAAATTCATTGGATTGACTTTGGTGATATACTGATATATCTTCTAATTAGCGGTTGTTGGTACTTTTTTTCATTTTAAAATAATAATTACTCTCTCCATTTCAATATATATGTTAATTTGGATATATAATTTAGTACATCTTTAAATTAATATATCTGGATACAATTGTATTAAGATATATTAATTTAAAAATATATCAAATTATCCAAATTAACAGATATATTGAAATGGAGAAAGTATTTTTTAAAAAATTGTTTCATATTATTTATCATTTTAAATTTTTTTTAAAAATATTAACTATTTTATGCTAATTTTATTCTTATCTTCATTAATTGTATAATATGATTTTCTAATAAATTAAAGAATAATTTAATCTCTTAATATTTTTGAAAAATTAAAGTTATTAAATTATTTTATAATTATTGTGTTATTTTCTTAAATTACTATATTATTGTAGGATTGAGGGAGTATGCTAAAAATTAACAAGGAGTCGTCTTCTCTGCATAAGGACTCAATTGTATTCAACTTTACTGGAAGAGAAACTCCCCTCACAGTGGGCTAGATGTATTCCAATCATTATAGGGAAAGCACAATACTTGGGCATAGTTTATAGTAGACTAACTTGAGTGGAGTTAGGTATTGAACTTTGAATACCGACAATTTAAATAAAGGAATATCATATTCAAGGGTTAAGTCTCCTATTTAAAAGATGAGGAGAGGCCCCTAATTGTGATGGTGAACATGAATTATTGTTAATGTGGCAATTATTAGTTGCTGAGTAAGCGGTGAATTGTGGAGTTATATATTATTTGGTGGATAAAGATGGCAAATTGGATGGATTGGGATCAGTTGAGCAGATACGATAATACACAAGCCCCTAGCTCATAATCGGAAAATCAAGATACCAATAATATGTTTGGTTTTTTGTTTAGAATATTAATACTATGGTTTAGGCAAAAGTTTAAAAAAAAAAAATAGTTTTTGCCAAGACCATAATTTTGAAATTTTCAAATGAAAAACTAAACATGTTATAAGTGTAGAGAAATACTTACACGGTCGGGGAGCACCATGTGGCTGTGCTCCCGGACCAATCATATAAGTGCATTTATATGATTGGTCCAAGAACACAGTTAAATGGTGCTCCCGGATCATGTAAATATTTCTCTATAAGCGTATGGTGTATAATTAATTTGCTTGTAATCAATTGAATCTAAAGTCTTACTAAATTTACTAGAAAGTACAGATAGAATACTCTTAGTACATGATATCCAAAAGGATCGAGGAGCATCGGGTAAAACACTATAAATACATTAAATTTTCGGGGAGACCAGTAGGAGAAATATTTGTATAGTCTGATAACACCATATGACTATGCTTCTAACCAATCATATAAGTGCATTTTACATGAGATTGTGCGTTAATAGTGGGTTCCATATAAAATACACTTACATGATTGATCCGAGAGCACAGCCACGTGGTATTCCCAAACCATGCAAGTATTTCTCAGACTAGTAGTATGTTTAGTTTTTCATTTGGAATCCCAAAATCTTGGTTTTGGCAAAAGTAAGTAGAGATAGCTTTTGTCAAAATTATGGTTTTGAAATTTTCAACTGAAAACCACACATGCTATATAATAATTTGGCCATATGTTAAAGAGGGTTTGGGTACCTATAATGTGAAGTTATAGTTTTGAAACTTTTTATTTGTTTGGGTATGACTATTTTGATTAAAAAAAATTATAATAAAATATATTTTTTTAGAAGTTATAATTTTTATTTCTTACAGCCAAACATAAAATAACTTTTATTTTTTAAAATAATCTTTAACAAAAATCATTTTAAAATTACCTTTTTTGAAGAAATTCAACCAAACGAGCCTTTTGTGCAATCAAGAAAAGAACTGATATATAATGTTAAGATTTAAATTATAAATTATTTTTTTCGATGTTACGGTTATATAATGTTTCGGCTAGTTTGCATACACAATGACTAGTCCACCTGCCCCGTCAGGTTAAAGCAAGTCATTAATGTTGGAACAAAGGAATTCATATAAATATTCTTTGTGGCCTAATTACTCTTGATAATTGATATAGTGTCTTTGCTTACACATCACATACTTGTCCACTGCTAAATAATATTCTTAGGAAAGATGATATTGTTGGCTTTATTTGGTCAATATCATCTTTAGTACTTGATAGGTTTAACATCTTGATTCATAGCACCAGCAATAGGCAAAGCCGCTTACGTTTGATATAGTTCTAAGAATCTTTAAGGAAATAAGTTACATCCTTACTAATATAGTTACAACTTTTGATTTAATAATAAATATTTGATCTAATAAGTGGTAGATTATTAGTTTTATTTGACTAGTATTACCTTTAAAATTCGATAGGAATCTCAGGCCCATGGGTGCAGTCCCATATTTGATTTGGTTATGAGAAACTTCAAAGAAACAATGTTACATTCTTGCTAATAGTTATAATTTTTGGCATAGTAATAAGTATTTGATCCAACAGGTATTATTCTTGAAAAAGGAACATCTACGCTCTCAGTCAATGGTGTTATCGGATTTCTTCTTATTGAGTCAATTTTTGTTTTTTGAAGTGGAACATGCTGATTTCATTCAGCAAAGGTACATTAAGCATACCAAATTACACTTGTATTTCAATTGGACCAAGGCGTGTATAACTATTATTGTTTTTATGCATTTGAAAAGAAAATACTGCAGATATATTTTATTCATATTATATGTACTTCCAATATGCATATAAATTACATATGGCTTTTCTCAAAGAAACGTGATTAATCGAAACCCCCTTAATCCATGTAAAAATGATTTCACTGATTAAGATTACTAATACATATAGATTTTTTAAGCCCTGTTCCAAGAATATGAAGCCACCCACCGATGACCAACCCCTCTGAAACAAATTTGTGGACGGGAACATACCTAGCCGTCAAAATCCAAAGCGGCCATAAACATTGTCGAATTCAATAGATTCGTGGATGATAGCATAGTGGCATGCCTTGAATAATTGAAATCAAGCCCATAGTCACATAAGAGGTTGACGTCATGTGAAGAGGACAACTGCTTTTGAGCAATATGGTCATAAGGAATCACTTCCACTGGCTCTTGTTTTGTTGATGAAGAAACTGATGATGAAAGCGGTTGTACTTCTTTGCTTGGAATGTTATTATTAAAGCATAGTAATGCAGAGGACTCAAAAGAAGAAGCTGGTTCCAGTTGTAACTCAGGGTTGAGACAGCTTTCGCAAGTGTGATGGCCATTATACGTTGTCCGATACAATGGAGGGTCCTCTTGAATTCTCTGCACCTGTTTTATTGCTTGGCAGCCTTGCTCATTCTTGTAACTGCACCTGTAATAGCATCTACTCGCATATTTGAGTCATATTAGATCTATAAAGTAGGGAGATATTTTTAGCTCTAAAAGTAAGAAAAAATTTTTGCTTTGAATCATTATACTTTAACAATTGTATTAAAAATATAGTTATAGTAGAAGACAATAATAACCCACATAATTGAGGTGTAAAATATTAATACCTAATTTGGTAGTACTTTCTAATGGAGTGCTCCTCCTAAGTCAATTTTTTTTTTTCTGTTTGGTAAACAAAAAAAAATTATAGTGTTTTTACTCTTGACTTTTAAAAGTTTGAGGTATTTTTAAAAACCCTTACGAGGCACATTTTAGAATTGGTTTCTGCTCTCTAAAATTTAAAAAATAATATAATCTTATTATCTTTAATAACAATAAAAGTAGAAAATATTTATGTCTATTATAATTATTTTATATTTTAAGAACAATTTTATTAAATATCACTCTTATAACTTCTACTTATTAAAAATAATTTTTATATTATTTTAATATACAATACTACTATAATTTTATAAAAATAATTTTTAGAGATACTAAAGAATTTGACAACTTCGAAAAACTAACAATGATACCAAATCAAGACTAATGAACCAAAGCAAAAGCTTTTTCTTGCTCTTGACGCTCTTAAGAGTTTTTCCTAAAGTAGGAATACACCAAATATAAACTGTCAAGTGTTATAGATAAAAGCTATATAAAATTTGGAAAAAAAAAATAATACACAAAGATTTGGCCAAGTTTAATTTTTTAAATAATTTTTAACAATACAAAATAAAGTTACAGTATTGTTATTGATGCATTAATTTTTTAGACATCAATGGAAAGATATGGAAAATCATGTATTAATATATGGAAATATCATTTGTATTATTGGTGAATCTATTTGTAAAAAATATGAAAAATTATATATTAATAAATGAGAATTTCAATTATTCTACCAGTGAATCCAATAAAAAGATTTTACATCTATTATTTACTATCTTATTATATTCACCATATTTAAAAAAACTAAAATCCTCAATTATTTATGTACCAATATCCAAATGTCTAAAATAATATCCAAAAGTTAGGCTTAAGTATCACATTTCTCTTTTTAAAAAATACTTGTATCCTCCTGAAGGTCCTCCACATGAATCTCACACCATCCATTTTTCTTATGAGAGTAGTAACAATGATGGGATCCAACATGATTTAATAGCGATAACATTATGGCGAGAAATATATATATTTTTTTCCCTCCAGGAGGAGGAAAGAAAAACTCGCCTTGTATCCATGTCATGGTGGGCCTCTTTGTAAGTGCTTTTGGAAGAAATAAAAATATTTTTTAAAAGTTCATATAAAAGTACTTTTAAAATTTTTTGTGTTATCATTTATTTGTATTTTTCAAAAAAGTAAATATAGAAAATAATCATTTTTTTAAACTATTTTGAGGAATTCATAAAGAATTATTTTTCTCATAATAAGAAGTAGTAGAAAACAAAAAAAAGTATTCTTTGAATTTTGGAATCTACTAGCTTCCCAAAGACTTACCATTCTATCCTTTTTTTTTTTAATTCAAAATATCCCTTCTTAGCCACTAACGTAATTATACAAAAAGAAAAAAAAAGTGTGAGCCAATTTGAATTGGCTTTTTTTAAGAAAAAAGTTACTTTTTTTAAGAAAAAGGGTACTTTTTTTAAGAAAAAAGGTATTTTATAAATTTTTATAGGTGTTTAGGTATAATTTTTTAAAAAAATATTTCAATTAAAAAAGTCAATTTATCATTTTTTAAAAGCTAGAAATACTTAGCTTTTGAAAAAAATAGAAGTAGAAGTAGTTTTCAATAAAATTATCTTTCAAAAATATTCTTTATCTTTATTTAAAATTACAACATATATCATTTTTTTCTTATTTCTTATCAAATTATAGTTTTCTTTCCTTTTATTAAATATCTTTTTTGATAATTTGGCCATAAAAGAAGTATTTTTGTTCTTTTATATCTAAACAAACTTATAAATATTTTTAATAATTAAAAATACTTTTCAAATAATCTATCCAAATAAAAAATAACTTTTCTTAGAAATCAAAATTCTACTAAAAAAAATTTAGAAAAAAAGGTCGTTATTTTAAAAGTTTATCCAAATAGACTATATATTTATCATATCCAAATAATTTAATAATTTATACTTATGATAAAATATACTTTTATAATTATATTCAAATATAAAATAATTTTCTAATTTCATTTATGTTTCCGAACAAATACTTCTATCAAAATCTTAACTGGTAATGTTCTAGTTAGCGTATATACTTAAAGAATTGAATACGTCAGTCAAGAGAGAGAGAGTGATGGAGAGAGAGAGAGATTATTAGTAGGTTATAAATATGCAAAATTAAAGCTGAGCAATTTGGAAAGGAACCATGGAAGAATACCTGAGGTATGTGGAATTCGTTATCTTTTTCTGTCCATACTTCCTCCATAAATGGCCATCTTCACACAGAATTGAGCTGTCCTTCTTCCAAGTTGGTGCAATTGACCTTTTGCCAACATAAATCCTATTACGAATTCCTTAACTATTTAAATATTTTTAAAACTATCAAATAATCTACGACAAATTTAAATATATTTTTAAAGAAAAATACTAATCCAATCCAATGATTGTGAAATGGTTAGCATTTTCGACTCTGGTGGACCCAGTCGAGGTTAAGTTTATAAACAACAAGAACTTAATTGGTTAATATGATATTGGATCGGTTCCGTTCATTATCGGAAAAGCTAATATACACACGCAAGACAGGGGCAGACAACAGTGACACTGGGGGAGTCATTGATAAGAAGCTAAAAAGAGAGAGAAAGAACCAACAAGAAAAACGAAAGAAGGGAGATTCCAAATCTTGTGTAAAATATGTGAAGAAACTTGTCATTGTAAATATCAATGGTTGTTTACATGGGGTGCAATTGGATTCGTTTGACTCTCCCGAAAGCTTTAGATGAATATTTTTTTGTTCTCAATATATAGTATTTGAAAGGGAATGCTTACTGGATTAGAACAATCGGAAGCTTAAAGACAGAAAATCAATTTTTACTAAAATTAAAGAGACAAAAGCCGGTTTAATCTAGGAATGAAATTCTTTGGAAAGTGCAGGCGTAAAATTACGTCTGAGTATTTGTTCACTAGGTCAGTTTGGTTTGACAGTAAAAATATCGTGAAAATTTCATAAATTTAACATACGAGCAAGATTATATAAAAATTGGTCCATGAATTTTTCATCATATTTTTATCCCAAACCAAATTCACAGGAGATTAGATCCCAAAGACAACCTGCATAACATTAACAATCACATATATAATGAGTTAGCTAGATATATATACAATTCTTACTTTCTCTTGTAGCACCCTCTTCGATTTTTAATGGTGAAACTCTTGCAAGTTTCATCAATATCCTCAGGATTTGGGCAACTACTCGTGGACAAAGAGAAATCTTTGATAGTGATGGGCACCACCACCTCGCCGCAGTTATGATTGGCGTTCAATAGCAAAAGGGTATTTGTGAATGTTCCCTGTATCTTGCGCACGAGATCTTCAGCAAGAGGTAACATTGACCTTTCCTTGTCTCCAAGATGAATATTTGATTCATCAACAAGTACTTCAAGTAATTGGCTTGCTATGTCACGCCCTCTTGTTAGCTCTTGCTCCATTGCCCTTTTGCTATTTGAAAACTGATTCTCCATTCTTCACAGAACAGAATTTAGAGATCACTTTGGGGTGAAGCAAAGATCAATACGGCTTTTGATTCAATATATATAGCACTCCTCGAGGACTTGCAAATTAAAAATTGTTCTTGTTCAGAGTCGAGATAAAAAGATTCCTATGCAGGTTATTATTATTTTTTCTTCGGTCAAACCTCAGCAGAAATTGAAGACCACGAACCAAAAGAGTTGAGTGAAGAACACAGCCAGTGAAGACCTGCAACGTAAGGCATAAGGGTTTTCTCCGATTGGATAGGTCCAGACCGTGGACAAGGAAAGAAGGTGTTTTCCAAGACGTTCTAAAATTAAGGAAGGAGCAATGTTATGTCAACCATCATTTTCTTATACTTTATTAGCATTTTTAATGGTATAACAAACTAGGTGACAAATGTTGAATATTACATAGCAAAGATTTTCTCTCTCGCTCTCTCTTTATATATATATATATATATCACTTCACGCTATGAACTAAGCCATCTCAAAGTACCATCTTGCCCTTGATTTGTGCACGGTTGCACTGTGGATGCAGTTCCACATGTTCAGTCAAACAGGGGAAGGGTAATTAGGACTCTATGCACTAAATACGGCAAGTACGAGGTCGGATGATTCTGCGTTGCTGATTGATGCTTGGGCGGTAAAGATTATAATGTCATCTTCATTACCGTTGTCGCTAGTTGGCACGTTTTGAATGTGAATACTCTTGTCTTTTGAATGGTTTGTTTACCCGATTTTATCTTTGACTGCCAAAGAAATTGTAATTTCCTCGTAAGTTGACCATACAGGGATACTATTCACCTCTCGTTGTTATTCAAATTCAAAATCTGAAGTTATCTTCTAATACTTTCCAACAGCGATTGATTGATTGCAATCTTATGTTAATATATTCTCGTAACAACTAGAATTAGACATATATGTTATAGTAAATTAGGATTGTAGACCTTATCCTTGTTTTCATGACTACCAGTGATCTGAATACAAAGTGCCTATTTGGATTGAAATTTGCAATTTTTAGAAGGCTTTTTAGGAGAAGAAAAATGACTTTTTATAGTAAATGGTAGTGTTTGATTTAACTTTTTTTAAAAGACTTCTTCCAGAAAGTCTTTTAGAAGAAGTATATTTGATATTACTTTTCATTTTAGAAAAAGATCTTCTTAAAAAGAATCTTACTATTACTCTCATATCAATAACCAAAAGTAATTTTACTTTATCCTATCCAAATAAAACTCATTCTCCTAAAAGATTTTTTGATATATTCAAACCAAAAAAAATTATTTTTTTAAAAATAATTCTTTTAAAAAATCTTTTTTACAAAAAATTTTCTCTCGAAAATTAAACCAAACGGACCTAAAATTGGTGGCTTCCATCTTGTATATCATTCCATCATTATGGCGCTACTTTGTTTGTCAAGAGCTGATAAGACAGCAAGACAACATAGGATGGAATCTCTAGCTAGCTAAAAGGTTAAGCTGAGAATGATATTAGCCTAATATATGGCTATTCCACTTTAAAAAGTATTTTTGTTAATTAAAAAAGTTTAGAGTGATGAGAAGCTTTCTCCATTTTGAAGCCAGGTAAACATAAACAATCAATGATTTACAAATTACCTATAGAGGGAGATGTTTAAATTCAAATTATAAGTTATATAATTAATTACATCTATATTATAAGAAGTGCTTATAATTTTGGTTAGACTTTGTCTTCTATGTCTAAATTCCATATCAGAATCACAAATTTTTTGACTGCATCTTTGAGTTTGTTCGGCAGCCTTGTTTTTTGGACAACAACTTCTTCTTAAATGTTGCACAATAAAACATATGTTTTTGTGCTTCAGCAACTGAAATTTGTAAAACGCAAGTAAACTGCTGATCCTTCTCTTTCTTCTCAGGACATGGGATTTTTACATATGAGTTGATCTTTTGTAGCTCATTTCATTCCTTTACCATTACCTCTTTTTCATTTTTCTCTTCATCTTTCTCCTCACTATGAATTTTTTGCAGCTATTTTGGTTTTTCACCTTTTTCTGTACCCTCCTCCTCACTCATTGTATTCTCATCTTATCCCACTATGCTTTCATTCCTAAGAATAATTTCATCACATTACTCACTTGGCTTAGGAATGGTGTTACTAGGAAAAGTCCTCTATTGTATGTTAAAAAGATGTTTGGATATTCGGCTGAGATGTTCCTTTATATTTCGAAAGCTTGCCTCTTGTTCCTTGCGAATTGTAGCAAGTTCCTCAACAAATTTCTTAGTTTATTGAGTGAGTTTCTCAATTTGTTGAGCAAGCTTTTCCAATGCTATCTTCCAATCAGCTTTATTCTCTTGAAGAGGAGTTAGAGCTTGATAAGCATGAACCAGTGGTCTTATATGTCCTTGTTTACTTCAGGAGAAGTTAGGGTGATTTCTCCTTCCTGAGTTGTTCGTGTTGAAATATGGGGCCATTGGGAGTTGTCCAAATAATTTAGCTGTGATATTATGCAAAAAATTTAGCCAGTACACAATTCCTATATAAATGGTTTCCTCTACAGAATTCATATCTCGATGGAGGATGATCTATAGCTTCAACCTGTATCTATATGATTTGTGTTATGAACGCAAAAAACTATTCAGTCAACCATTTGTACAAACCAATCAGAGCTTCCACATCATGTACCTTGCAAAACAAGAGTTAAAGGCAAACAACACTCCGTAGGGAGGTAAGTTAAGAAGAAGAAGAATAAAAACACAAAGTTTTTTTTTTTTTTACGAATATAAAATAAAATAAGATCAACTAAAATAAAACAAAAAAATATTTATTTTTCGAAAAATGAAAATAAAATAAAGCAACTAAAAATATTTCTTATTTTATTTTTAAAAAGAAAACCAAAATAAAAAATAATAATAGGAACAAAAATACCCCAAATTAGCAACAAAACTACTAATAATATTGATTAAATAATCCTATGCAACAACGTCAAAAACTTCTTAGCTAATTTAGAAAATTAGATCTAATAAGTATACCAGATCAAGAACAAGTAAAAAAAGTATTGTTCCCATGATAATTGCAAACCAAGGACCAGTTCATTTAGAACATTTATTATTTGAGTGGGAGAAAATATGAAGTTTAAGAATAAAAATAAACAAACAAAATAAAATCAAATAAAATATGCAAAGAAAAGAAAACAATAAAAAGACAGATATTAGGGTTTGATATTATCTAAGTTTCCAAGTTTTGTGATATCCAATATTAAATTAATTTCTTAACAATATTATTATCGGTTGAATTACTCAAAACTAATAATCAAAATTCAATCCCTTGAGTCTATGATCCTTTTAAGATAAGTTGAATGATTTAATTCCTTAAACTATTCTAAACTTATAGTAAGGATGAAGAATAAGAATTCAAAAGTCCACACAATTGAGTACTTATATTCCTAACTATTCTAACCTATGGCAATTTCTAGATTGACTTATTTTATTATAAAGTGAAATTTCTTTTGATAATATAAAATTATACATTAATTAATCAATGATCAAGACTAAAAATAGCATGAAGATTACTAAAAATCATGCAATGTATTGAAAAAGAAAATTAAAATAATGTAATGGAATATAAAACCTATTCTCTTAAACTACATCTCCCTAACATTAAAAGTAAACTAAGAAAATATATTAAAAAAAAGGAATAAACTAAACAATAGAAAAAGCATTCTCCTTGCTAGCTTCCCCTCCCCCCAAAAAAAGAAAACAATTATAATAAATTTATAATAAATTATTTTAAAATCAGCATAATCTTCTTTTGATCTTTTTTTCAAATCTTTTTCTTTTAAATCTACTCCATTCTAATAATCTTCCAAATCTTTTTCAAATATTCATAAGAATATTTTCTTTTTATCTTTTCATCTGCTGGTGCTATTTTTATCATATATCTAAACAAATCTAGTGTGAATCTTTATCTATTAAGTATCAAAGAATTATATTCTTAGTAATAGCATACATAAGTTAAATTTGTTAAGATTAATTAGAAAGAATTATCTTTTTGACAACAAAATTATAATTAATATACAAATATGGGATAAAAATATATATTTTCACAAGTTATCACTTGTTAATCATATAATCATTGGAAATTCTAAAATTCAATTTTTTTGGAGTAAACCCCCCAAATTAACCTATGACAACTTCCTTGGTGGACACATTCGTCTATGCCAAAAATCAATTGATTCTATGGTCTCTTACAGTTACAAAAATTGAACACTCGTGATTCTTGATTCACTTAAGAGTTTGATAAGTAAAATGATGATTAGAACTTTTCTAGCTCTGTCTTATATGGTATCCTCTAAATGCATAATTTGTGTAATTTTAAGGGATAATAAGCCTAAAATGAGAGATTTTATAAAACATATGAATACTAGTTTTGGTCCATTTTAGTTGCCATTTTAAAAGATTGTTTATAATTTTTTTATGAATTTAATTTTAATATATTATTAATATAAAAAAATTATACAGACATTCAATTATATATTACTGTATTAATAAAAATATTTAACTCAATGACCCACTATTTTATATGTTTTACAAATAAAAATATATGATTAAACGACAGCTTAAAACTTTTATAATAATAATATATTAAAATTAAACTAATTTTTTATTTCTTACATATTAATGAAAAATTATAATATTGTATCCTTCATAATTAAAATTAATTAACAAACTCTAATATTAATAGAGTATTTTAACTAGTAGTATGAAATATTAAATCAAGAAATTTTAATAAAAATCTCATAAACCGTAATTTTAAATCCTTAATTTTCATACTTCGTGCACAATAGACGAAATGAACGCGAGAGAATAATTAAGTTTAATTTTTTTAAATTGGAATCTCGAGACGAATTCGACTATCAAAAACTGCTTTTCCGCACTCCAACACACGTTACAATCAACCAATCAAAATCTACAACGTATACTCAATGAGGCCTTTGAGCAGGGTTTCGTGCGCATCGTCTAGATTGATTTTGCGTAAAAAAACTTATCCGACCCAAATAATAAAATAGATAATAATTTAAAGTGGATCAATTTCATTAATTTTTTAAAATATATATATAATATAAAATATTATAAATAAAAAATAATTTAAATTAATAAATACATATAAATAAAAATAAAAATAATTTATATAATATATATAAAATAATATTTAAATAAAAGTAATATATAAATATAAAAAAACTATATTATATAATATTATTTAATTTAAATTAAATTAAATCTAAAATCTAATCTGATCTAAGTAATTTGAAAAAAATAAAATTAAAATTAATCCAAACTCTTATAATTTTAACCAATTTTTGGTTTAAATTGAATTGATTTAATAATTTTAATTAGATTGAATTAGATTTAAATTCTTCTAATCACGAAACTTGTGGAAGGGCCTCAAGCTCTAACGAGAGCTATCTCTTACAACAATTAATTACCAAATTAACTGTATTGTGTTATTCGCATGCATAAAAAAAAAAAAAAAGCATTACCTGTTAATGAGGAGACATTTCTACATCTTGTATGAGTAAAAATTTTTACTCTAAAACAATCTTAACCGTTAATTTTAAAAAGTATAAAAGAGAGAAAAAAAGAAAAGAAAAGAAAATTAATAATGAATAAGAAGAGTGAAGTATAAAAAAAAAAATTTCTTCATGAAAAAAGTAAAAATTTTCCGTTAATGGGACATGTGCCGCGGCTCCAAGGTCAATTAATTACTCAATTAAATATATTTTGATTGTCAATGGACTAGTGCTGGGGCTAAACAAAGTTTACTATTGGTACCGCAAGTTCAGAAATCAGAACCATTTCAAAGCTCAATTATCTTTAAAATTTAAAGTCATAATGTCAAATACTCCTAGGTATGTACTTAATATATATATATATATGATTGAAAGTATATCGGACCATAATTGTGTTGTTTAAGGGGAATGTAGACAAGTATTACTGATGAATACATTTTTAAAAGCTAAATTAATGTCAAACCATGGTGATTAGAACTTGGAACGAAGTTAGCTTATCAATGAAAACGATAGGAGCAGAATGAAGTTTGAACACGAAAATTCATTGAATTGAATGTGGTGATATGTCTTTTTTGTTCTTTTTACATTGGTGACAAAAAAAATTTAAACCTTTAATCTTATTCAAACTATTCAAATCTTTTTCATACATTCTAAATATTTCACAATTGTTGAAATAATTTTTAACGTTGAAAAATAACACAATAAATGCAGAGTACACACAAGATGACAGTATTTTACAGTTATATTATCATGAAAATTTGGTACACTTTTTAATTATTTTAGTTAAGAAAAGTACAAGTTTAAGCATCAAAAAAGAAGAAAAAAAAACAAGTGCAGATGCTCCAGCCCCTTGAATTCACCAAAAAAAAATAAAATCAATTGTCTTTTGAAATCATTTGTGTATGTAGCTACTTTCAGACAGTAGCATAGCTGTAATTTTCTTTTAAGATTTTCACCGAAGATTAAAAATTTTAAAACAATACTATTTTGGCTCTGATTAGTGAAAGTTACTGAGAAAAATAATTCCAAACTAGGGTATAGTTCATAAATTACCTCCTGTGTCCTCTTCTGTCTTGAATGTTGGAGCACTTGCAATTTCGTTCCAAATTTCAACAAGTTGGCCACGAGGAATCGCTCACTTTCATTGCAAAGTCGGAAGCAGAAAAGCTATTCAAAAGCAAAAGGTTATTTGTGAAAGATCTGAGTATTTGAAGGAAACAATGGCAGTATTGACCCATCTTCTTCATCTCAACTTGCTTTTTAACATGTTGAAGAAGCTGATTGGCAAACTCACGTCCTCTGATAAGCGCTTCTGTTGCCTTCCTGCGATCTGAAGCTTGATTCTTTATCCTGAAATTGACTGGTTTGTGGGTTTACGAGCTGATCACTTAAGATTTTTTCTCCCCAGTTTGACTGTTTGGGAAAGAACAAGAACATTAAACTTGTCGTTCTTTTCTTTTTCCTGAGGAAATCTAAGATATCGTGTAGAGAAAAGAAATGACTGCTAGTCAAGGTAAACAAAAATAGTTTGGTAAAGTTCCTTTTTGAGATTGCATAATCGAAGGAAACTCAATTTTTTTTCTAGGGATCTAGAGAGATACGTGGAAAATGAAATGTTCTTAGGTAAGTTTGATAAGAGGTAAAAACAGTGTTAAAAATTCTAGGAATTAATATTTCATACGGTTTTATTTATAAATTTAATTCATAAAATTTTCTTCCTTAGTTTTATTTCATTCTAAACTGACGCTTAAATTAGGATACTATAATCCAGTGCCAATGCAATATTTACCTTCTCATTAACACGTATCTGGAAAAAAAAAAAAAAAAAAAAAGACACATGCAGCATGTGTCTTCTTTTTTTTTTTTTTTTTTTGGTTTTACAAGAAAATTGAGCGATTCTTTAATACTCTTAAAATCTGTAAAAAAAAATAAAAATCTTTTAATTATGAAATTAAAAAATATTTTTATAGTTTTAAAATACTTTTATAAGAATACAAATTTTTGGTATAAAAATCAACCAAGCTTTGGTTTTTATAAGAACACAACTAAACTTTTATCTTTTGCCTCTTTTTTTTTCTCATAGAGATTAATGTAAACTAAAAAAAAAAAGAGAAATTCAAGGATAATAACGTTTCTATTTGAAAATACAAACAATGAAGATATAAAACGTATATATAATGAGAAATGTTAGATCCTCCTAATAATCCTTCTAATTGCTAAATAAAAAAGTATTGAATACTTTTTATGTATATAAGATATTAAATAAATTTACTTTTTTATTTAATACTTTTTAATTAAATATTAAGATAATATTTTAGAAAAACATAACAAAACCCTTATATAATATGCGAGAGAAGTCAAGAGAAAAGACCGTAAGGGCTCCCTCCTCCAAGGACAATTAATTACTCAGTTAAGTATATTATCATTATGTTCAGAATGAGACAAGTACACAAATTAATGTCATGGAGCTTTGTCTTTGAGGCACCTTAAATTAGGGATTACATGTACTATTATGTTATCCTTTGTTTGCATATAATTTAACGATTACGCGGCTGTTGAGGCGTTTGGAGGGACTGTTGAGTAAATATCTCAAATATGAGTAATGATGATCATTTTTCACCATACCCAATAACCATTTACGTGGCGCTTTTGGCTAAGTTTGCGGATAAATATATATTTTGCTAGCATATTTCGAACGTAATATAAGTTTAGGAAAATATGACAACATGGATAAAATTTATGGGGAAGAATAGAATTGCCTGTTCCATTTGAAATTTCCAAAATTCAATGTTTTTTTTTTTTTTTGACGTGAATTGTTCGGGTGTCAGCTGAGTACTGTGTTGGGATGTTATGTTTACAGGCAAAGACTTGCATGGAGAGTTAAAAAAGGACGATCATCATGGTGCCAGTATATGAGCCGTCGATTGCGAGATTGATGATCCAGATTTTATTACTGTGAGAGTGTTTTAAAATTGTAAAATGGCCCATAGGTGTTAAGTTTTAAAATATGAGAATTGCAATTTGATCCTTAGTTAAATGGTGTAATTAGTTTGTCAAATTTAATTGTGGGTTTAAAGTGTATTTGTGACACATTAAGGAAGGAGTCAAAGGTCAAGCATAGTTAGCATGGTCATGCTTTGTCTTGAGCAAATAGGGAAAGATGCAGTGCGAAGCGCGGTGTAGGGTGTCATTTCGTAATGAGAGGAGATGATAGTTCGAAGACCGATGAAATCCAACCAAGGAATTCGAGAGCCAAGCCAATCGAATGATGGCAAATTGTATAATGGGGCAATTGGAGATCGGTTTGGGCTGGATGGGAAAAGAGAGATCTCCACAAAAACAAAGACAATTACGAACAAGCCCTTGATACCTATCTCTTTCTTAATTACATAGTACCTTTATGCTTGTATATATTGTAGATTGATGTATATTATAATGGAGATGGCTTTTACAATGGTCCTTTCATGTTTAGACCATACGTGGATTTTATTTTTTTTTCTGGTTGTTGTTGTTGTTGTTGTTGTGTGTGTGTGTGTGTTTTCATTTGTCGAAATATTGAATTTCAATAATAATCATTCCAACATATAAGTGAGAAAATATAATAAGCAAATAACTCAAAACTCACAGTTGAGAAGCAAACACAAGAGCTCAATATAACTACTAGATATTAGAAACGTTGAAATAGGCCAAACCCAATAGGTTAGCCCAAATAACCTGACTCGAATAACTTGAAAAAATAGTTGGACTAAGCTGTAAAAATAGGAGTAAAAAAAACATTTAGCTCAACCTGACCCCACCTGATTTGGGTTGGCCTGAATTGGGTCATTTTGTTTTAGGCCCAGCTAACTCGAATATTTTTTTTCCCCCAAAAAATATCAAGCTGTTATATAAGCTATAACCTTTTAATAATGTTTGATATATATACTTTTTCAAGATACATAATTTTGCCTATGAATTTTCAATTGCAAGCATGGACTTAAGCTACAATTTGTTTCAATCATTCTTGGACACCTCACGACATAATATGATATTTGAATTTACAATCTTAATGGACATCCCTTAAGTTGTGTTACATATTGGACCAAAAGGGGAAAAAAGAAAGAAAGAAAAGAAACGTACATTATGACAAAACGAAACCCGATTTTGGGTTGGGTTAGCACCTCTGCTCTTTATTTATTTATTTATTTATTTTTGCCTATTTTGTGCCTTTTATATATATTGCATTTAAAAAAATTCATAGCTTGGCCTGATATCTTGCCTATGGCCTGCAAAGAATTGGGTTGGGTTAATATTTTGTTAGCCCGAAATTAACTTAACTCGATCAAATCTAACTTGAGAATGGCCCAGCCTGAAGTGACAAGGCTCGAATGGGCTGAGCCAATTCAATTTGACAGCTCTACTAGATAAAGAGAGGTTGGAATATATTGAAACAAATGATAGCAACTCTTATTTAATTCCAAACAAGTTTTTTCTAAAACAAACAATGCAATTTAAAAATAAAGATACATATATGTAATTCTGCTTTGTAAGAATTCTTTGAGTTTTCTCCTGAACTTGATCTTTTATTGTATACTCAAATTATATCATCTTTAGTATGCAGAAAACTTCACTTTTTATTTTCTTTGGCCTTCTTCTCTAGACAGGATAAGGCATGATAAATATGCTAATGACATAAAGCAACAAAATAAAAGTCCTAGTAGTCCACAACTAATAGAGGAAGTTGATTTTGTCATATCATAAGTGCAATATTTCGAAGCCGTAAAGTGTGAGTAATCGCAAGAAGCACAAAGATGGCAAAAGCCTTATTCTATTGTTATTATTCAGATACTGCTGCTGTTAAGAAATATTCACCAAAAATAAAATCAAAACAAATTATAAGTAATGGAGAAGTGAGACACATATAAACATACACTAATTAAAAAAAATAACAAAAAGAAAAATGAAGAGAGGGTGCTGAAGCCACTATGGATAGGATGAATCACGTCCATAGAGTTGGTTCCCCTTAAACAAAAAAGTGAAGAAGCTTGATTGACGTGTTTTGAGATATTTTATTGTCGCGTTTTAAAGCCGAGAAAATATTTTTCATATAGAGTAATATTATATGAACATGCAGAAGCAACGAAAAAGCAACGTACACGCACAAAACAACTCTTAATATGAAAAATAATCAATTGGTCTACGGGTGGACTAGTGGAATTTGTGTTGTTTTGTGCGTATGCATCGCTTTTGCATCGCTTATGCGCTTTTACATAACATTACCCTTTCATGTATATGGCCCTTAGTTAAAAGCTGTTTTTAACATTTTCCCTACTTTAAGATATTAAAACATTCTTTATATTTGGATATTGTGAGCTAGGTTGTTTAATATAATGGTAAGAAAAATGTCTATTCCTCATCAAAAAAAAAAAAAAAAAAAAAGTTATACGAAACATCGTTTGTAAAAATTAAAGTAACTTTTGTTTCGGTTACAAAATCGCATGCGACTTTTGAGGAAAAGGAGAAAACTTGAACAGTAAATTGAGGAAGGAAAAGAAAAAAGAATGCTATAAGTGAAAGAAACAGTATTAATAGAAGGTTTATATTATTTGAATCCAGTAGTGAACATTTCAATTTAAACTTTATTTATGTAAATATCAAATAATATTATTTTAATGAATAACGGATATCTATTATAAGTTTATTATTATTATTATTATTATATTTAATATTTAAATAATTAAAGTTCATACTTTTTTTAAACTGCTTATGCCAATGGAGTGTTTAAATCATTATACAAAAGTAATATTTTTCTCAACATTAATATAGTTCTAGCCAACGGGTTTTGATCTAGTGGTAGAAATTAATAGCGTGTTTGAATAATGACATATCTAAACTTAAGTTTGGAGCACTGCAGGTGATTTTTTCCAGAATTTTTCTTATACATTCATGGAATTACAGTTGGCATTTGAGCAATAGCTATTGCAGCATAAAATTTGCTTTTGGATGCCATCTGATTACATTCTAAGTTGAACTTTTGATGAACATTCGGAAAACAGAAATAAGTGAACAGCATACGGGGGATGCTAAATGATCATGCTTTATTGACCTGATTTGAGAGTATGAATCATTTGATAATTTAGAATGATCTGCTTCGTTTTGTCGTACGCTAGTGAAAGTAATCCAACATAACAAATGGTCACTCTTGTAAGTTTCTTGACCGGTAGGTTTGGTTCCTTTCATTCCAAACACGCAATTCTTCCGTGGAGGATCCAAGCAGACTCCCACCCGTCAAATGCAAGTGTGTTTTTCTACCTTTTTTTATGGGGGCAAAAGCATGTTTAATAACATATTATTTTCCATCATTTTTTTCTTTTCAAAAGCTACGGCAACCTCAGAATTTTTTTTTTAAAAATTATATTTCTCTCTCCCTCTCTCCCCCCCCCCCTCCTGAATAAGAGCAGGTTGGAGTGGTTTGTGCAACGATGCTGCAGTTGCTGTAGAGGGTTTTCTCCAGTCTTCCTAACACCACATAACAGCTCAAGGATTCAATGCAGTGGTTAATAGAGTTTATTCCAAAAGATTATAAGGCATTCAGTTGGATGGCTCAAACAACTTCTAACATGTCTGCTGCATTCAATCTCCTCAACAGATTTTATTTTTCCTCAATTTTCTTTTTAGACAAAGTTGAAAGGCATTCTGCATTCAGGTACAATTGAACAATTAACATATCAGTAGTAGTTGAGATATTCATTGAGACTCCTATTTTGCCTATGTGCTATTCAGTAATTTTTCCGAACCTCAATGTCTTACCCCTTGGCCCCCCAAAATTGTTCGAGCTCATGAATTATTATGCTCTGTATATACATAAAAACATTTTAAAAGTCGACATGTAAAATGCCAGAGCATAAGCATCTATAATGTAATACACCGAGGACGTAAAATGTGCAACTACACTACAAGATAAAATTTACAATCTCAATCGTTGATAAAAAATTTAATAATTTAAAATTTTACAAGATATGAACATCAATATGATAAATTATACATGTACAATATTTTATTTTATTAATTTTCTTATCAATAATTAAGATTAAGCATATCCCCTAAAGTGTAATCCACATTTTATAGTCAAATTCGATTTAGTAACTGGATAGGCATACAATGAATATTGTGCCACAATAGATCAATGATCTTGGAACCGAAATATTTAAATTTAGAATAAAGGCTAGAGAAAGAATTATCAACCATAATTTTGGTCCAAATTTCAGTCAGTATATTATGGATGATATTAATAGTAATCACGGATTCAACTTTAGAGAGGGCAAGGGGTATAAAGAGGGGTGACCAAATACCCTTCATATGTTTGGTTTGGTAATAACAAAGCAAAAAACGTGTACCAAAAAAAACAAACAAACAAACAAAGCGAACATAGTTGGATCTCAATCATTTTACCCAAAAGAATAATAATTTAGTTCTGAAACAAGCAACTCTTTTATGTTCTACATAGCAACTGGTTTCTAAATTATGTTTGCAACATTTTAATCCATTTATACAAGCACACTGTATCACTGTGGATTTTGCTGTCTCTGTTGAGAGAAATTGGTATGATTCTGTTGTGTGTTCTGAAGCGTCACCATTCCGGATTGTAGATTCTGAGCATTTGATGCCATACTACCAAATGCACCTTGTGAACCATGCTGCTGCTGCTGCTGCTGCTGTATGGGCATCATACCACCTGGATTGCCACTTCCGATGTTAAACACTGCAATGTGAACGCCCAGTGGTGTTCAGCATAAAGTCAGACATACATACATAGGATAAATGACACTCGGGTTGCATCACAACCATCTCAAGGAGGGCAGACTAAACACAACAGGTTCCACAACTAACTAATAATAAAATAAAACTGAAGATATTAAGGAATAAATTCATACTTTGATCACCCAACATTTGTGACGCATGACTTCGCTGAGGGTTGTTTCCAGATAATCCAAACTGAGGAAGTAAAAAATGTAGAACAAGTTTGAAAATGTCATCCTCGTATGATTAAAGGTTAACCAATAAGCAAGGTGAAACAAATATACATTCTATGCAGCTAATGAAAAAAAAAATGAAGGCAAAACAAAAATTATTTTGCGCAAAAAATGGGCCAACCTGTCGTTAGTGCCAGGGAAGACCAGCTGAGCCTTATGCAAAATGAGAGATGTGATAGTGAAAATTATGTCATAAAATTTTTTTTTTAAAAAAAAAAAGAAAAAG
Source organism: Pterocarpus santalinus (assembly GCA_031439595.1). Classification (NCBI taxonomy): domain Eukaryota; kingdom Viridiplantae; phylum Streptophyta; class Magnoliopsida; order Fabales; family Fabaceae; genus Pterocarpus; species Pterocarpus santalinus. The sequence continues at coordinate 31,456,620 of CM062528.1, read as the reverse complement.
AAAAAGAGAATAAAAATTGCCTTATTAAAATATGAATTTCTTAAATTTGCAAATAGAACAACCCCTAAAAGCTACCCAGCAATATCTATTATAATTGTGATGATACACTGATGAACAAGTGCAATGTGCCACAAGTGAGTGTTAGACAGATCTTCAACTCCTTCAACTTCTTTTGTTCATACCAATCCAACAAAATTTATACTTAATAAGACCATCGAGATCTATTGGGAATACACCACAGGCAGAGAAAATCCGAAACAAACCTGCATCCGCTGAAGAGACTGAGAAGGCATTGTGGCCGAAATGTTTGGGATCTGCAATTTTGAAATAAAAACCATCATAGAAGTAATGATTGAAGAAGAAAAGCACATTACAGTAAGGGCAACATTAAGGAAAATTATATTTTCATATAGGGTGATATTCGATCCCAAGAGAACTGCTAGTATGTCCAATCAGATTCTGCACCACTAATAATTACATTTTCAACAAAACAACTTGATCACAGCCCATTTTCCTAACACAAGGAGCCATCAGATCCCTCTGCCTGAAGGATGCTCCAACAATGTGAAAATGAACACAAACTCCCACATAGCACCTTGTAATAATAAGGCTATATATACAAGTCAGGATTAAGTTACACCAATGTAACTATAAGCAACTTACACCATTAAATAACTTTTTATTGGTGAATTTTTTTCACAGAACCTGTTGGATTGAAAGTTGATGTCTTATATATCATACCTATAAAATTTTATATTAATTTAAAATCATTTGATATATTTTTTATATATATCAAAATCAGCAAAATACATATATTTCAAATGTATAAAAATAAGAGCTATTGAATCACATTTTTATTGAAGTTCAATATTTTTTAAACAAAAAATTGACACGAATGATCTACATAATAGATAATTGTAATTCAATAGTTGGATCAAAAATTATATTTTATAGAAAGTTATTAAATAATGTAACTATACTGAAGTTACACTAGTATAATTTGACTCTAACCCAATATATATGTACATAGGCTTGTTGCAAAATAACTAAAATGGCTGATTATTCTTGGAGTGCAAAAGCTTTTGAAAAGCCACCTAGTCTATGAACTGGCAACAATGCACAAAGCTGAAAGAATTCTATAAGATATGGCCATCTGAACACGTATACTTAATTATAATATGACACCCCCCCCCTTTTTCGAAAAAGAAGGTCTACAAGATGCAAAAGCTTAAAATTGTAGCAAACATCATACAAAGGAGGAAAATGGACATACTAACAATGACAAAAGTGGCCCAAAAGCCCAAAAAAAGAAAAAGGCAGGTGAGGAGCACAACAATACAAAAGTAATGAATATGATCTGGACTCAACAAGACTGCCTCGCTTTAAAGATTTATTTATCACTTTTGGGGTTGTTTTTCCCTTCAAAGAAGTTAACCACTCAGAGAAGACAGCAGGAAAGCAAATACAGCACCATCAAGTTGTCAAAATAATTCAACAAGTTAACTATTCTAACTCCTCCTATTAGCTGCTCATGATAGGGTGGAAAAAATAGTCATAGTAAAAACAACCGCTGTTTGATTAAATTATATTACATGACTATCGTACCATTTGGGTATTAGGCGTTGTTTGAGCAGCACTGAATAATGCGCTATTAGCAGGCCCAGAAAACTGGCCTAAACGAGTCATCTGATTTCCTTGATTTAATTGGCTTTGACCAATGCCATGTTGAACATGTCCTGAAGGAAGCTGCCTACCCTGAAATTGCTGATGCCCAAGTGGTTGAGAAAATTGCATCTGATGTTGTCCATGCAACTGAGTGGGAAAGCAAAGCGTGTTACCACCAACAAAGAAAGAGAAGCATACTAAAAGTCTCTCTCTCTCTCTCAGAGAGAGACAGAGACAGAGACAGAGAGGAGACAAACTCATTAGAATTCAGAAACACAGAGCAAACTTGTTAGACAGAAAATATTCATTTAGTGAAGCTGTCCAAGCAATAATTATCTTTTCTTCTACAATCCCCATCGCTTTCCCTAAGTTAAGTGGATAAGCAACTAGGCATCAACTTGGCAAAAGGTAAGCAATAATAAAATTTACAACAAAACAATAATGACAGGCACACATCTGTGACAACTCACGAAGAGAATGTTACATATGGCCAACTTTGTAAACAAGAACTAATATGCATAACTGCAAGTCTATAAAACACAATGTTGAATTGGTACTTGTGATTTGTGCCATTTTGAGCTCTGACACAATCGTTCATGGCAAGCAGCCAACATAAACGGGTCGGGTGTAATAAGGGGACATTTTGGCCCCCTTGCAAATCATGTGGCTGAAGGTAATGGTTCCACATTTACGTTAAGGAAAGCTAGCATCTAGATGGTTCAATTTGATACTATTAAAGACACAATATGGTTTAATGAACATAAATTTCGAGACCTACTTTATCTGGATTCCAAAAATAAATAAATAAACTTCAACCAATATACGGCCAAACATAAAAGAAAAATCAAAATTCAAGCCATTGATCCATTGACTCTTAAATTGTTATTCTCCTTTGCATTAAACAAGATTAGAAGGATACAAATCTTTCTCAATGTTGAGTTGTTCATCTAAGGAACTTCTCAGCACCAGAGAACTTTGCAAGACCATCAAAACTCCAATATTTGTTTCTTTCGCTTTGTCCAATGATTTCAAAACCGAATTGGTCAGTGAAATGGTAAAGGGAGAGGTTTAAGGTTTTGAGGCTGAATATGTATTTGATAGCATGTAAGAAATATAACATACATATTTAGGTATATAAATAAAACTATAGAAGAAAAACATCAGAATGTACGTCATATGATTAAAGTGATAAATGACACATATAAGTCAACATATTAATAAATTTATTTTTCTATAAAAAAATCAACATATTACAGAAGTGTAGTAAGCATAAATATATATGAGATTAAGAAAACAAAATACAGTGTAAAAAAAAATAAAAATTAATCTTACATAAAAATATACCAATGGCTTAGTGACAGCTCATTTGGTTTTTCATAATGTAATTGGGTTCAATTCTTGGAGTTGTAATGATTTATTTTTGCATATTTTAAGTCAGTACAATACATAAAATCTTTAGATAAAACATCAGAAAGTGCCTCTAGTTCAATGGTGAAACACTGGGACTTAACACCACAGTGAAGGTTCAACTCCTTGATATGCCTATTTGTATAATTTGCTCATCAAAATGAACTGGTATATCTAGTTAAACCATGACTGGTTCACAAGATTTAACTTGTTTGGTACCAATTCATCAGTTTCTAAGCTGGTGTTGAACATATTGGTGTATACCAGCCAAAGGACCAAATCTCAGTTAACCCATATCAGCCAAAGGTCCAATCCAGTTTCCAAAAATTTTCCAAAAGTGATTACCAGACTTAACGAACCATATGTATAATATACTCTAACCTAATCCTTTAAGCCTACTCAAGGATGTACAAACCCCATGCAGAGTACATAACTTGCAAATTTTACCTGCCCCAGTCCTTGCATTGCAGATTGCCTGAACTGTTGCTGCTGAGCAAGAAGTTGTTGCTGCTGTGAAGGTAACGGCATCAGTTTCGGCCGTTGCTGGGGCTGTGCTGGTGGTGGTTGTTGCTGCTGTTGTTGGGTCTGTTGCTGAGGGGAAGGTGTATTCATCATATTTGTAGAAGACCTAGGTGAATTGGCATATGGGATTGGCGATGCTGTTGTATTGTCAAAAGAAGTGGTGCTGGTTGCAGCAGACGGAGAAGCTGCTGATCTTCCCAAAAGTTGTGATCCTGAGGCCTACACTAGTAATGTTAGCTGAGAGGATAAACCAACCCCAGCCCCCCAAAAATTAAATAAATAAATAAATAAAAAGTAGAAGAATCCATATTATTCAAAATTTAAACCACCAAATGAGGTCACTAGTTCTCATCACATAGAATTAAGAGTTCAGCAACAAGGAGGGTACATGAAAGGAAATATCAAATAGGAAGAGCCAAATAAGGTTAACTGGGGAATCAACCATATCGACCCACTTATGGTAGTTCTGAAGTCCAACAAAGTCTAATATCCTTCAACACAATAAGGATGAGCTGGGTTCTCAAGTCTTAAAAAAATATGAGACTATAGCATGGGGCCATTTCAGCCCAACAAATTGGATATGCCAAGTTTGAATGAAAAATAAAGTTAAAGCAAAAACAACCAAAATCATAAGTAATTATAAATCCCTTTTATTTACAATATTTTATTTACAATATTGACTACCAAAAGTAAAAGATAATTGAATATACAAATGAATATCCACATATGAAACTTTCACGAAATGACAATGACCTAACCTGTAACAGTGAATTCTGACCACCCATGCTGTTTGATGAAAGTGGGTTATTCTTCATATACATACCTGAAAGTAATACTTATACATGTCACTCAATGCTAGAATGACAAAATCTAATGGTGACATACGTGATATTTTTGACATGGCGAGTTAAAAGTGATTAACCGTTATTAGATGCATCAGAAAAAGGTTGTGTGCCCTCATTGACAGTAAGTGCTTCTACCAAATGCATTGGAAGTGCAGGAGTAATCTGCCTCTGATCTGCAGGTATCCGTAATCCTACGTGCAGTCCAATTTATCCAAATGATCATCATAAAGAACATGCTCATGAGGTGTTTAATATGGAGGTGTATAGAGTTTCAACAAACAAAAGCTTTCTCCATAGTAAGCTAGCAAAATACACCTTAGTTTAAACAAGTCCTCTATAAATTACACTAAATCTAATGTTAACAGTGTATAATAACAAAACTACCCTTATGAAAGCAATTTTGGAATTGGATCTCAACATATATGCTGAACAACAGCCTCCAATTTCCTTAACAAAATTAGAAGATGCTATTGATCCAAAGTTGAATGGTGTAAATTTTAGTGGATTTTGTTAAATTCTCAAATGTTTGACACACTTTATAAAGGAGGTGCCGTTGCAAACACAACAAGAAGAACAACATGCCTCATTCACAAATTCTTGGAGCGCAAACTTTGATCCCAAATTATGCCATTTTAAACCCTGCACACGTCACCCCTTGACACTAAAGCATGATTTTATTGTATAAACAAATCAAAATAAAGAATTAAGCATGAGCACATCTTGTACAAATACAATTTGGATATGGCAGCAGATGCAACTATTACCCTCACCAACATTGACAGCAGCTCGGAGCAGATTTTCTTGTTCTTGAATCTTGGCAGCCTGACCCTTGTCCAAAGTCGGGGCAATGGCTGGGCCTTGGCGAGTTCCAAAGCAATAGGCTTTGCGAGTGTCGGCCAAGACTTTCTCAGCACCTTCACAGGCTGCTGCAATCATATCAATTCTAGCCTGCAAAAGAATTGATAATCAAGAAGAAGTGGCTCAAAGTAGAAGGTAGGTGACTGGTAAATGAAATGGAATGGGAATCACCTTAAGCTTGTCAATTTGAGTAGGTATTGGGAGGTTTTGCATCCCCAGAAGCAACTTATCTCTCTTAGAGTTGTCGTCCATCTCCATTTCAGGGAGGAGTTTTGAGGAGAGCATAACAGGAAGTACTGAATCAAAGAATACATTGAACAGTGTGGAGTATGTGTTCGGGGAAATATTGATTCAATATTACTCATGAGAATGGAAAGGAGGAGCGCATACCAGTAGCATTCTCAGCATTAACATTCTTGGGATGGACTAGAAATGCCTTGGAGACCTTCTTCATTTCATCAACGATGTTGAAGAGCTCAAGGTTCACCATGGAATACTGCCCCAGAATGTCTTGCCTGCGAGTAGGGGCCATAGGATAGGGTCAAGTCAAGAATTGAAAGAAACAGCATTCATTCATTCATTCATTGATTAATAATGATAAATAATTACGGAAGAAGAAGAAAGAAGGAAGGAAGGAGAAACAAACCACTTGGGGGTGGTGTTGGTGCGAGCATAGGCGTCGAAATCTTCGAGGATCCGTGAGATGGCCTTGAAGAGGCTGATAGCACGGGTCTTAACTTGTTCCAGGTTTAGCTGTTGTTGCACTCCCTGGTTCAGCCTCTCTCCCTGTCCTTGACCACCCTGACCACCCTGTGCACTCTGTCCCTGAACCTCCATTGCTAGGGACAAAGAGAGAGCTATTTGCTGGCTGCAGCTGCCATAACACAACTCAAATCAACACAACACAACACAACACACAAAGGTATTATTTTTATAGTCATGTCGATTCTTACTAGAAGCGAAGTGGTGAATGGAAGAGGACAATAAGTTAGTTGGATTGGCTTGTCTGACCCTAATCCTAAGGCTAAACCTCAAACACGGAGTAGGCCGGCGATGACATAAGAGGCAATGAGTATGACATCTAGAGGTGGAAACAAGCCAGGCCAAGCCAGGCATTCGCATTAACAAGCCAAGCCTGTATAGTAACAAATTGGCCTGGGCCTAGCCTATGGCCTATTGTAGGCTTTTTTATTTTTTATTTTTTATTTTGCCTAAGCTTGGCCTATTAATAAGCCTGGCCTGGCCTAGGGATTGTTTACAAAGCCTGTAATTCTGAACATTTTATACAGGCTAACAGGCCAAAGCATTAAACAGGCCTTTGTCCATAATTAGGCCTTACATATAGCCACCCTTCATGCGTGCCTCAAAACAGGCCAGGCCTACAAATATGCCTAGAAAGGCCAATAAACAACTATGAACCTGTCCATAATGATAAAATCAAACTACTTCCAATATTCAAATTATAACAACTTAGTCCAATTATCCTAAATACTAATTTAACAACTTAACTAAGGGTGCCAAATTATCCAAAACAACATCTAAATTCTAAATTATCCACACACAACAACAAACACAACAATTCAAACCAAGACAAAGTGAAATCCAACACCAATTCAGTCCATAAACCATAGTATAAATAGAAATAATTAGATGCTCTCCAAACAAAAATAATGATCTTATGCTCTACTCATAGTTAAACATTTCAGCTAGAGATGTTCTGTTTCATTCAGAGCATTACCTTTTTTTTTTCCTTAAGATCAGAGCATTACATTTTTTTTTTCCTTTTATTTTCTGAAGATTGAATGCAGCTATAAAATGCAAGTGGTTGGCATCTTCAATTCTTAATGCAGTGCGAATAATGTCAAAGACTTTTACTAAATTGGTTAGAACATATGCATTAGCAATGGCTGGAAAAAATGGCAGGGAATAAAAATAAGCTGGTTCTTGTATAATTTCAAAACATGACCACATTTTCTAAGATGAAGAGCAGCTATGTTTTCTAACATGACCACATTTCAAAACACCATACCCATGAAGTGATAGATCGACAACCGGTGAGGAAGATCCGGCGGTGTAAGCAGCTCCAGCGAAGGCGGCAAGGCTCTTCACGGTTCGCAGCAGCAGCAGGACCTAGAATGCAGGGCGGCGGACGGGGCGGATGGCGGTGAGAGCTTGAGAAGGGGTGGGCGACTAGTGACTGCTAGGGTTTACAGAAGTGGGCAAGAAAGGGGAAAGAGTGATGCGGCTTTTACTAAGCATGAAGAGTGATATAGGGGTGGCAGTGGGGCGGGTTGGGGCAGGTTTTAGCCCAACCCTGCCCCGCCCGACACCCTATTAAACACTCATCAACCCGTCCCGCACCCTACCCGCGAATTTTAACAATCAAAAACCAAACCCTATCTGCAAAGAATCCATCCTAACCCGTACCCTGCCCGCCCCTACCCGCTATTTTTCTTTAAATTCCAAAAAAATTATTCTAAAACACAATAATACAACATAATACGCAAATATAACATAATTATTCAAACATAACAGTCATAGAAATTATACCAACATCATATCCAGTCATAACATCTAAAAAGTGGAATTAAAAAATAACAAATAATAAACTAAACAAGTCTAACACAGTTATTTAAAATACAACAAACACAACACTTTAAAATACAACATGAACATGAGATAGCATTCACTGATTTGTCTTGGTCAAGAAACATGAGAAAACATGAAAGGAAAAAAGTTGAGAAGAACAAAGAAAAGGGAAAATGAATATTGGAAAATAGTGAGGGAAGCTTTAGTCAGGTTGTTCTGTTGTTCATGTATCGGCAGTGATATTCAGATCAAACAAGTGGAAGCAAATGATTCAAATTAAGGACATTCAGATCATTCTCCAGTGCCTAGGTAAGAAAAAAAAACTATGCCTTAATTAAACTAAAAAACTATCATTCTAACAAGCCCTGCACAGAAGATCAAATCAAATAAGTGAACCATGGTTTGGACTTTGGAGTTCAGACAACAGAGCCCACAGTACAACTGAGTAGACTATCAATATAGAAACAGAAGCAAAAAAACAAATGGACCATTTATTTTTGTACCCATTCACCCTTGGGATATGACAGTTATTTCCAGCAAAGTATGCAAATCAGGAAATCCTTTTATGAGTGATTGCACATTACACACATGAAAAACCCCACCTCCCAAGAATAATAATGAAAACAAAGAATTAAATGCCTCACAGCAAGAAAATTAAATGCATTTGAAAAGCAAATTATTTTCTTCCTCTCATTGCTATCTTTCTATTGCTTAAACCTGACAGATATTAAAAGAATTCTTCAAGGCTGATAATGACTCCACACGCAGAGCCTGTTGTTATTTGTTAACTAATTTCTATCTCTTCTGGCTAGGTAGAAAAAAACATAAAAATATTCCCTTTTCGAATACATACAAAATGTGTTTTCTCAGTTACTGAAAGTACGGGTACTTTCTAATGCTACGGTACTTCTTTTGAATGGATTGATACTTGGTATAAGTAACATCATGATAAGCAGCATCAAGACTACATTAGAAAACCAAGTTATTTTCCCACCAAAAAGAAAACCAAATTAATGGAAAGCAAATGCCAAGTTGCAAAAACATGGATCCAATGCCTGAAGTTTTATCAAAAACTGCATCTGAAGGCAGACTTGGCAAAAGGCAGCCAGATTCTAGATGAAATCGAAATGATTGATTAAGTTCAGATACTAGATCACCAAGGAAAATTAGATGCAGTCTTCAGAAGAATCTGATATACAAATTCAATAAATATACACTATGATATACTTAGAGCATACCTATCAAAGTAACAAGCGTATGATTTTCTCCATTAATTAATCTTATAACTTTACATGGGATAAGCTAGTTGCCTTCAAATGTCATCAGGAATGAAACATTTGACTCTACTAAAATTACTGACAAATTGTGTGAAAATTTATCCTTTGAAGTGCCTAATTGCAGTTACTATAAGTTTTATTTTAAACATTTTACCCCAATATAGGTTCACTCCTAAGTGAAACTAAAAAATAATAAACAAATGGAAAGTAATCAGAAAACCACCGTAATTATGATGACAAAAGGGAACAAGAAAAGAAGTACAAACTCTATTCTCATTTTAGTAGCGTGGTAAAGCACTATATCAATAAAAAATTTATACTGTAATAGATACCTTGTGATCCAACTGATCCATCCATAAGAAAATCCAACGACCATCAACAATATATTGCAGAACATGACAAGCATCAGTATCAGTACTTACAGAAAGCTAAAATAGTAGTTTCCTAAGCAAGAGAAATGTAACAATGCCAACAATGCAAAACGAAATTAACCTAGGGATATATCTAAAATATTATTTATTTTTATAACCATTAAACAGAGGAAAGACAAAATAAAATATTAGTAAATTAGGAATTGAAAAAATGTATGAGCTTTAATAAAAATACAAGTGAAATCAGACTTGCACAAAAAATATCTAGTTAAGAACATCGTAAAAGCTTGAGAATTAATGCTAAACACAAGCCAAGCTCTCAATATACTCACAGGAAAAACAAATGCCTCACAGCAACGTTGCAACTGCAATCACAATATACTGCAGAAAAGAGGGATAAAAGAGGGAAGAAGAAGACGCAGAAAAGACCTTTGGCGGACTGGACTCGCGGCCGAGCAACAATGGGCAGCGCCGGCGGTGGCTGTGCGACGCGGTGTCTCTGGGATGCGGTGGCTACGCTCTGCGACGAGGTGTTGCGGGGAGGCTCTGCAAGACTGCAACGCACGGTTGTAAGGAAGAAGGAGATGGGTGAAGAAGAGGCAGAGCAGCAAGATCAAGGAGGGGATCTAGGGGAGGAGTGTGACTGCGACACGGTCCAAGGAGAAGGATAAGGAGGCGCAGCTTCAGAAGGAAAGGAAAGGGGGAAAATGTCAGGTTTAGGCCACTACTAGTACAGTAACAGAAATAAAAACGACAAAAAAAAAGGTTAATATATATAATTTATATAATTGTATTACATAAAAATTAGATATATGTAGAGTGCGAGGCGGGTATATACTAAACTGACTATACCTGCACTCAAAACCCGCCCGTGCCAATTCGTTCTGCTATGAGGTGGGTTTAAAATTCGACTAGATCAAGTTGGGTAGGGGTGGATTTCCACAAGTCGAATTATATTTGCCACCCCTAAGAATGAAGAGGGAATAAAAATCTTAGGGTCTGATTGATTTTAAATGTAATATTATAAAAACATAAAGGTATAAAATATCCACATTATTGCTACAAGACACCAATGGCGTAGTGGTAAAGTGGGTGGTAACTAGTAGTTTTCATTATAGATGGGCTTGAGTATCGACATGAGTGGTGATGATTCTCTAAGCAAATATAAGTGATTAAAAACTATTGCCAGAAAAATCATTATATCATTAATATAACTCATATAATATAACATAATTGTCTGTCCTTTTTCTTTTCCTAGTTACAACTTACAACTCAATTTTTCCAAACTAACACCATTAACAACAGCAACAACAATAATAAACACACAAATTTCCTTCCTACCTCTCACAATGCTACAGAGGTCTAGTGCGATGGGTGCTGCAACAGACATCTTGATGTGCTCCATGACTGATGGAGGATGGCATGGTAGATGGTGCGATGGGTGCTGTAGTGGAAGTCCTAACGAGCTCAACGCCTGACGAAGGACAACGTGGTGGACAGCGCTGGGTGTGACGGTGGAAGAGGTAGGTGAAGCTGTGTCAATGGCTTTTGGAGTTAGGGCTCCCTACCCTCTTTAACTTCCTTTTCCTTTACTCGATTTTTGGGGCTTTGCAAAATAAAATTGAATCAGATTTCAGGCATCCCTTTTTTTAAAAAAAAAAAAAAACCCCAAAATGACGCCGGTTTGAGATGGGTTTCTTCTAAAACTAAAACCACCCAACCACTGAAATCAATTCGGTTCAGCAATTTTTGGGCGATTCTCAACGGTTCTCTTTTGGTTTTCAAAAAATGATTCTTAAAGCTATGCTCGTACTAAATATTTGGTAAATTCCCGATTCAACCCGTCTGACCCACCAATCTAGTCTGATTTTTATAACTATGATTTATAGGTATGATCCTTGTTTTTTTTAATGTTGGGTAAGAGTTTTTTTTTTTGGAGTCAAATATTGTTTTTAATAGCATAATACTCTATATGTAATTAAAAGCATGTATAAAATTCATCAAAAAAAAGTATATGTAATTTTTTTGGACTAATTAGCATGACTATCATAGAAATACAAGAAAGTGTCATATTATTATAGATCTCTTATTATATTGGGTAGTTACTTATATGAGATATCATTTTCTTGTATATCTATTGGCTGACGTGTAAAATTATTTTATACTTTCAATACATACAAATTAAATTCACCTTTTTATATTGATAATTATTAAAATCAATTTTTTTAATTATCATAACAATTAAATAGTTTTAATCTATTGAAAACTTTTTGAATATTTTAATATTATAATAATAATAATATATAATTAACAAATATGTATATATACAAAACTTTCATGCTAAAATTATATTGATTTGACATTTATTCTCGTTAAGTATCATATCATATTCGAGTTTTATAAATGAAAAAAACTTGCATTGGAAGAATTTTACTTTAAAAGTGGGTCGATTGCATTCAAATCAGATTAGTTAGAGGGCAGAAAGGTAGTTTGGACAAAAAGGGAAAAATAAAAATTAATGAATAAATAATAGACCAATCAAATTTTACATATGCATAATTATTCATAATAAGTTAACCGCAATTAATTAACATTCCTGAGTGATCGTGCAGCGTGGACCGCAGGTCCAATTGCCTAAGCCTTTAGTTTAGTCCACGTAATTTTGGGTCAAAGTGACTAGACTCTTGGGTGGGCTTAAAATTCATTCAGTAAAAAGGTCCAAAGACCAAAATTTAGAAAAGGAGAAGAAGAGAAAAGGAGAAGGAGATGTAAGGAAGGAAGGAGTTGGGGTGGTGGTGTTGTTGTTAACATTGACGTTGGCATTGGGGTTGGGGTTGGGGTTGGGGTTAGAGTCGCTATAGCAACCAGGTTGGTTATAGTTGAATTTAACGAGATTGAGATCAAATAGGGGTTTGCTTATAGAAGCAATTGCAAGCCTTTGTCTCCCTCTATCTCTATCATCGTTATTATCATTTAGGTAAGCCCAGTGAAGAAGGCAATCAACTAATTCTCTCTTACTCACTTTGCAAGCAAATCAAATCAATTGATGAATTCAATTCAATTTACGCTCATTTTCTTTTCCTTCCTTTTAAATTTAATTTGCAAAGCTACCTGCCTCAGGCTCAACCTCATACAGATGAGATGAGATGAACCAAAACTTGAAATATTTTGGCTTTGCTTCTTAGATCTTATCGTCCTTCTTCTATTCTATCTTTCTCTTTCTTTGTGTGGTGTTATGTGCATTGTTTCTGTGTTATTAGGAATGAGATGATGTTATTGTTCCCCTAGACCAGACCTAGAGGGACCAAAATCAAAGTAAAAATTTTAGAGAAACCAAAATCAAAATAACCTATATTTATAAGGACTAAAAACATATTTAAGCATAAAAAAAAATAATATCAATCTTACATTAAAATATACCAATGGCTTAATGGCAACTCATTCAATTTTTCATAACGTAACTTAGTTCAATTCTTGGAGTTATAAACATTTATTTTTGCATATTTTAAGTTAGTATAATACAGTAAAATCTTTAGATAAAACACTAGAAAAATGCCTCTAACTCAGTGGTGAAACCACAAAGAAGCTTCAACTTCTTAATATGCCTATTTGTATAATTTGCTCATCAAAATGAATTGGTACATCTAGTTAAACCATGACTCCATGACTGGTTCACAAGATTTAAAAGGTTTGGTACCAATTCATCAGTTTCTAAGCTAGTGTTGAACACATCGGTGTAGACTAGCCAAAGGACTGAATCTCAGTTAACCCATACCAGCCAAAGGTCCAATCCGATTTCCTAGAATATAGCTTTCCAAAAGTGACTACCAAATTTAATGAACCATATGTATAATATACTCTAACCTAGTCCTATAAGCCTACTCAAGGATGCACTAACCTCATGCAGAGTACACAACTTGCAAATTTTACCTATCCCAGTCCTTGCATTGTAGATTGCCTGAACTGTTACTGCTGAGCAAGAAGTTGTTGCTAATATGGAGGTAACTGCATCAATTTCGACCGTTATTGGGGCTGTGCTAGTGGTGGTTGTTGTTGTTGTTGTTGGGTTTGTTGCTGAGGGAAAGGTGTATTCATCATATTTGCAGAAGACCTAGGTGAATTGGCATATGGGATTGGCGACGTTGTTGTATTGTCAAAAGAAGTTATGCTGGTTGCAATAAACAGAAAGCTGCTAATATTCCCAAAAGTTGTGATCCTGAGGCCTACACTAGTAATGTTAGTTGAGAAGATAAACTAGACCCCCCCCCCAAAATAAATAAATAAAAAGTAGAAGAATTCATACTATTCAAATTTTCAAACCACCAAATGAGGTCACTAGTTCTCATCACATGGAATTAAGAGTTCAACAACAAGGAGGGTACAAGAATGGAAATATCAAATAGGGAGAGCCAAATGAGGTTAATTGGCGAGTTAACCATGATGACCCACTTATGGTAGTTCTAAAGTCCAACAAAGTCTAATATTCTTCAACCTAATAAAGATGAGCTAGGTTCTCAAACCTAACAAAAAAATTTTGAGACTATAGCATGGCACCATTTTAGCCCAACAAACTGGATATGCCGAGCTTGAATGAAAAATAAAGTTAAAGTAAGAATAACAAAAATCCTAAGTAATTATAAATCCTCTTTATTTACAATATTGACTACCAAAAGTAAAAGAGATAACTATATAGACAAATGAATATCCACATATGAAACTTTCATGAAATGATAATGACCTAACCTATAACAATGAATTCTGACCACCCATGTTGTTTAATGAAAGTGGGTTGTTCTTCATACGCATACCTGAAAGTAATACTTGTACATGTCACTCAATGCCAGAGTGACAAAATCTAATGGTGACGTTAGTGATATTTTTGACATGGCGAGTTAAAAGTGATTAATTGCTATTATATGCATCATCAAAAGGTTGTGCACCCTCATTGATAGTAAGTGCTTCTACCAAATGCATTGGAAGTGCTAAAGTAATCTATTTGTAATCTGTAGGTATCTATAATCCTACGTGCAGTCCAATTTTATCCAAATGATCATCATAAAGAACATGTACACGAGGTGTTTAATATGGAGGGGTGTAGAGTTTCAACAAACAAAAGCTTTCTCCATAGTAAGATAGCAAAAAACGCCTTACTATACACAAGTCCTCTATAAATTATACTAAATCTAATGCTAACAGTGTATAATAATAGAACTATCGGTATGAAAGCAATTTTGGAATTGAATCTCAACATATATGCTGAACAACAACATCCAGTTTCCTTAACAATATTAGAAGATGCTATTGATCCAAAGTTGAATGTGTAAATTTTAGTGGATTTTGTTAGATTCTCAAATGTTTGACACACTTTATAAAGAAGGAGCCATTGCAAACACAACAACAACATGCCTTATTCACAAATTCTTGGGGTGCAAGACTTTGATCCCAAATTACGCCATTTGAAACCCTCCACATGTCATCCCTTGACACTAAAGCATGATTTTATTGTATAAACAAATCAAAATAAAGAATTAAGCATGAGCACATCTTGTATAAATACAATTTGGATATGGCAGTAAGTGCAACTATTACCCTTACCAACATTACTAACAGCTCAAAGTAGATTTTCTGTTCTTGAATTTTGGCAGCCTGACCCTTGTCCAAAGTCGAGGTAATGGTTGGGCCTTGGCAAGTTCCAAAGCAATAGGCTTTGCGAGTATCAGCTAGGACTTTCTTAGCACCTTTACAGGCTACTACAATCATATCAATTCTAGCCTGCAAAAGAGTTGATAATCAAGAAAAGGTGGCTCAAAGTAGAAGGTAGGTGACTGATCCATGAAATGGAATGGGAATCACCTTGAGCTTGTCAATTTGAGTAGGTATTTGGAGGTTTTGCATCCCCTGAAGTAACTGATCTCTCTTAGAGTTGTCGTCTATCTCCATTTTAGGGAGTAGTTTTGAGGAGAGCATAATAGGAAATATTGAATCAAAGAATAAACTGAATAGTATGAAGTATGTGTTGTGGGAAATAGTAATTCAATATTATTCATGAGAATGGAAAGGAGAGCACACCAATAGCGTTCTCAGCATTACCTTTCTTGGGATGGACTAGAAATGCCTTGGAGACCTTCTTCATTTCATCAACAATGTTGAAGAGCTCAAGGTTCACCATGGAATATTGCCCCCGAATGTCTTGCCTAGGAGTGGGGGGCATAGGGTAGGGTCTAGTCAAGAATTGAAAGGAATGACATTCATTCACTTATTCATTGATTAATAATGATAAATGATTATGAAGAAAAAGAAGGAAGGAAGGAAGGAAGGAAGGAGAAACCAACCACTTGGGGGTGGTGTTGGTGCAAGCATAGGCATCGGAATCTTCGAAGATCCGAGAGATGGCTTTGAAAAGGCTAATAGCATGGGTCTTAACTTGTTCCAGGTTGAGCTGCTGCTACACTACCTAGTTCAACCTCTCTCCCTCTCCTTGACCACCCTGTGCACCCTGTCCCTAAACCTCCATTGTTAAATATAGATAGGGAGAGAACTATGTGCTGGTTGTAGCTGCCACAACACAACTTAACTCAACACAACACACAAAGGTATTATTTTTATAGTTGTGTCGATTTTTATAATTATGCAATTCTTGTTGAAGAAAACAGGAAATTTTATAGAAGATAGTGCAAGAATATTCTTGAAAGCATATTTTTTTTAAAGCCTAATTCAATCATATAGATCTATTTTAAATTTTCAAATATTGATGAAACAACCAAAAAAAAAAAATTTCATTTCTTAATCTTTGCCTTTTATAGAAAAGTTTATTTTATTTCTCACTTATTTACTTTTATATGGCCTCTTTATATAGCTTCCTAATAGCGATATATTAAAACCATAATGTAAATAATATATATTAATTATAAAAAATAAATTTAATTTAATTTAAAAACAATAATGTAAAAATATATATTTATTATAAATACTAAAATTAAAATTAAAATTAATTCCTACAATATTTATATAGACATTGAAAATTTTATATGAGATACATCAAATAAGATAATTTCTTAACTATTCTCAAATATTTTTATCCTATAACAATTTTCTATAAAACTTTCAATCAAGAACATAATAATATAAATGAATCTAATTATTATGCAAGATTGAAAATAGTATAAAGAACCATTTGAATAGTTTTTTGGAAAAGCTAAAAAAAGAAAAAAAAAACTGGATTTCTATTAGTTATAGAAATTCTTCCAGTTCCATCCATTTCAAAAAAGAGTCCATGAAATATTGTCAAAGATATGATTAATTAAGAAATAGTTGCATAGGTTAACATAAAAGATAATAAAAAAATTAAAATAAATGAAATTAATTGATTCAATTCAAATTAGTTGATTAGTAATGTTACCAAAAAAAAATTAATTGATTGTTAAAAATTGGTAGTTACATTAATTTCTTGGTTAGCGAACTCTTGAAGATAGTGCAAATAGTGAGATCAATAAATAACGGAGAGTGATAACTAATAAAAGTAACTTACCAAAAATAGAATTATTTTTTTGTAGAATTTTAAAGAAGGAGAGTAGGAAGCTGCTACTTATCAAAACTTTTCAAGTTATGTTTCTAAAATATTATATTAGTAGATAGTAGATAGTTGCATCGGTTAACATAAAAGATAATTAAAAAATAAAAATAAATGAAATTAATTGATTCAATTGATAGTGTAAATAGTGGGATCAATAAATAATGAAGAATGACAACTAATAAAATAACTTACCAAAAATAGAATTGTTTTTTTGTAGAATTTTAAAGAAGGAGAGTAGAAAACTGTTACTTATCAAAACTTTCCAAATTATGCTTCTAAAATATTATATTAGTACATAGTTGCATGGGTTAACATAAAAGATAATTAAAAAATAAAAATAAATGAAAGTAATTGATTCAATTCAAATTAATTGATTAGTAATGTTACCAAAAAAAATTAATTGATTGGTAAAAAATGGTGGTTACATTAATTTCTTGGTTAATGGACTCTTGAAGATAGTGCAAATAGTGGGATTAATAAATAATGAAAAGTGACAACTAATAATAATAACTTTGCTATAAATAGAATTATTTTTTTTGTAGAATTTTAGAGAAGGAGAATAGGAAGCCACCACTTGTCAAAACTTTTCAAGTTATACTTCTAAAATATTATATTAGTAGATTATATTAGCAGATGCACAATGATTTGTTTCGTCGATTAAGAATAATAATGAGGCAACCATAACTTTACAAACTACACGTTTAGATATTTTACAATGACTTGAGTTTAGGAAATACTCAACCTTTTTGTTGAAAGCTCCAAGAAAAAAACAAATGAAAATTGAGACAACCAAAAAGCCATAACCGTGACCGAAACTCCGGATTGGGTACTTTTGGAAACTCCCACAATGTCTTAAGAACATAATAAGTTGAATAAATTAAGAGGGGAAGCAAGACCTTCTTCGAAGGCCAATTAGATTTTTCACAGCAAGCTAGCAGTAACAAGAATAGGCAAAGTGGTTTTTCTTGGAGACGTATGGGGACAGGAAATTGGAGGCAGAAGCAGATGAACCTGAAGTATCAGCCGGAACCAATATCTGGGTTTTACCACAACCGATTCTCTTACCAACTACATTTGCATAGAACAGACCTGAAATTGCTGATACAAAAACGTTACTCTGAGAACTTATGTAGAAGTCAATCACTTTCTCAACCATTAAGAGCCCGTTTGGATTGCGGTTTACATCAGCCAAAAGGCCTTCTAAGAAAAGGAAAATGACTTTATACAGAAAATGGTAGCGTTTGTTGTAACTTCTTCTAAAAGGCCTTCTAAAAAAAGGTCTTTTGGAAGAAGTATCTTTGAGGTTATTTTTTATTTTAAAAAAAGATCTTTTGAAAAACTATCTTACTATTACTCTCACATCAACAACCAAAAATAATTTTACTTTATCCTATCCAAACAAAATTCATTCTCCTAAACTTACTTTTGACATATTCAAACCAAACAAAAATAATTCTTTTAAAAGTAATTCTTCTAAAAGGCCTTCTTTCAAAAGACCTTCTTTTAAAAAATCTTTTATCAAAAGTTACATCAAACGGACCTTGAGTCAACCAGTTCATGCATTTCTGGCTGCAAATCTAAGCTTCCAAACATTGCTAAGCATGCAACAGAACCAGTGTCACCTTTTTTCCCTGCCTTTCTCATGTTCATTGAAGGGAAGTAAGTTGCAAGCCTTATATTTCCCTTGGTTCTGTATATTGGCTCAACATGTTCAGCTACGTAGTCTTCCGTAACCCCATTAGGGATTTTCACAGCAGCAATATTCCGTGTTGACATATGAGCGGAAAGATCCTTTACCACTCTGACCACCCCTTCCACGCTTTTGATGAACACATCAACATCATAAATATCCTCAAAGTTCCTGAAACATCAATTATATTTTAGTAATAAAAGAATTTCTTCTTTACCCTCAAAAGTAAACCAGACTGAATTCTAAATAGAGTTCAACTTTGAGCTATTATTCATTAGTGTAATAAACAACTACGCATTTTCAAATTGAGCTACCTCCAAAGCAAGCTTGCAATAAGTATGGGGCCTGAAATAACAAAGATGAAAAATGGTCCTTGTTTAATGGATAAGTGACTTCTTTAAGTTTTTAACCTACAACTTGGCCAAGGGGATTGGCCTGGCCCTGGCTTGCCTCACCTCAGCCAGCAGTGTGCTTGTATGTTTAAAAAAGGGCATGGAGTAACGGGAAAGCTGAATGTGGCACAGGTATTAAGAAGTAAACCTTATAACAATACAGGAGAAAAGTTTTTTGCCAGGCATTTCAATCATGTGGCTGATAAAATGATCACAAACTTAAACCACCTATATAATCCCTTCCCTGTGATAATTATTTGTATTATGTTTCACTAACAACAGCAGCAATACAATTAATGCTAGATATCCAGTGAAAGATGAATCAAATTAGACTGGCATTACTTACGTGAAGGACCAAGTATCCTAAGAAGCTTAGCCGCTAGGCAAAAGCCCGAGATCGGATTATGAAGTTATTTTGAGATCCTAACTATTTACAAATGAAAAGGCAGTAAAAAAGAAATCTTCAGCAGTTGAGAAATAAAGCTAACTCAATTTCATCTTTCCATCGATAGTGCATAAATCTTGGTTGATGACACAAAAAGATGAACAAAAATGAAACATGGAAAGCAAAACAAGCAACAATATTAAGGTTTGGTAATGGAATAGATAAATTAGAAAAAAAGAAAAAAGTCTTTTTGACTCTGCTAGGTAGAAGCCAAAATGCGCAATTGATTAAATAAAAATCTCCTCCTTACACACCTCTGCCAAGTACATCCTTAATCTTACATAAAGTGAAATTCAGCTCTAACCTCTTATCACCAGGTTGGCTTCCTCTGATGTCAGGTATCACAAGTGTTGCCCCTAAGATTTCTAGCAATAATCACCGCATCAGCTATCTGAATAATTACCTCAGAATTAGGGAATACAGGAAATGATAATTGAAATTACATATTGGGGAGGTTCCAGCTATCAGGATCAGATGGCATCTAAAGTTATGAGGCAATGAATAAATAAGATACCAATTATATATTTTGCAAATAGCAGAATCAAAAGGCAGACGAGGGGAAAAAGAAAAGGAAAAGCAATTCTTCATCACTCTTGGAAAGGGTTCAACTCAATATACAAGGCATAAAGGATAAGTTCTAGATGATAAATAGATAATATATTGAGAGAATCACATGTAGCGTGATCCACCAACTGATAAAAAGATTACTGGGTTGGGTAACAACGTAAAAATTCAGTCATTTAAAGGGACATTTGGTGATAGGAGAAAAACTTCTGAGAGAAAAGGATAAAGCAGTGCACAGAAAAGCAGAAAGCCAAGAGAATTACGAATGAAAATGTATGTATGTAAATAACCTCAGAAGTTACTGATAAAGGAGCACATGAATAACACAGTAGCAAACCGTTATAAATCTTAGCATAACCATCATTAGTAGTGAATGGGTGACCAGAATATGTCATAAAATAGTCTTTCCCTTTCCCACTAACAATCCACAATAATGGCACCATTACTATGGCAGGAGAGGGATGGGCAATATTAAAGGAAAAATACTGCTAATGTTTGAGGAACTGCTGCAAGTAGTCATACATATGATACATAAGCACCACCTCAATATGTTAAGCATGATGGTTGAATCAGTTATCTGAGAAATATGGTACTCCGGGCCATTGGTTAATGCAAAAGTAACAAACCCTTCAGTCTGGTCCACAGCTTCTGCCAGCCATGACAAAATATGAATTTCAGGACAGAAAGACATGCAGTAATGTCGATTATTTGATATAACTTCCTCAACAAAGTGCAAGTCTTCAAAATCAAATCTTACCTACAGATGGCTTAACCCAACATGGTTTTAGGTCATCCACATCTCCCTTCCAAGGCCCTATATTCTTTCTTACATGAGTAGCATCAAACTTTACATTCTCAAAGATGACATCCTCTGTTCCACCCGGAAGTTTTTCCTTGTAAATCAAAAGTAAAAGGCCGAATGAAGTAAGCTTAATTGCAACTATGATTAAATCATTGTTTGAAAATTAGGAGAGTAAAAGTCGAAATCAGCATTAGAAAAGCACTTGGTAAGGTATTCTGAGTTTGTGCTACGACAAGGGTAGAGAGATAGAATGGACGGGACTAGAGTGAAGAGATATAAGAGAAATTGGGATTTTTTTAATTAACTACCATTGCTTAAATAATCTATTTGACTATACACTCGGCCACAGCTTTTACTTTCCTCCAGGAACAAGTTTCTACTGTTAGAGAAAGGGGCTTCTTTGCAGGAGCAGGGACGCCAATTGACTGCTACAAGAAATCAATTCTCACACCAAACCGGACAGATTGCCTTGTGCTACAAGTCTATACATTGAAGGATGAAGCATAACAATTAAATAATTATAATAATAGTGTGGCAAAAAGATTCTCGTATAACATAGTTAGGATGTATAAAAAGGTTTTTTTAAAAAAAATAAAAATAAAATGGCATAATGCATCTTTGTAAGTTTGACCGATTTCAATTATTCATAAGATTAATTTTTGCTCGATTATGAAAATAAAAAAGATTATGTAACTTTCCTAAAAAATTATTTTTATAAGATTTAAACTTTGTGTCATTATCATAACGAGCGGATCAATGTTGCCTTTCTTTCAACCGACTCTCTGTGAGTCGAATAGATTTTTTAAAAAAAATTAAAAATTGTTGCTCATTTTTTTAAATTAAAAATTGTTGCTAATTTTTTTAAGGAGTATAACGACATAATCTACATATAAAATTTCAATCCCGACAAGCAACTTTACAATCAGCTTAATTAGAAGTTTTAAATCCTTATAGGCCTACTACAAACTTATCTTTATCATATCTTAAATAAAATCATAGCAGAAGCCATCATAACCTTAAGAGCCCATGAAGAAGTGACTCCTAGCATATTTACTAACATTAGAAACTTTTGAGCTAAAACTGGTTTGGGTTAATATTTACGGTATGTTTGATACAAGTATAAAAATAAGAGCAAAATTTCATGGATTAAATTCATGAATAACATTCCAAACACAGCCTTACTGAAATAACTTTTAATCCTAAAAAAAACCTTGCATAAAAAGTAAATGGAAGAAGATCCTAAATTATTGCTTTCAAGCATAGTTAAGTTTTTTAAAAGTGTCTTTCAAGAATTCACCTGAGACTTTAAAAGCAATCATAGTATTGTTGTTATAAGAAGTAAAGGCCATTGATAAAAAGAAAATCTCAAATTTGGCCCCAGTTCGTGAATTACCTTGTCTTGTATATGATAAAGCAAAGATGACATCATATTTTAGTTAGGATTTAGATATTTAATTTGTTAGGATTTTGATTCTGTTTATTCTATCTTATCCTTAATTGTAAGTCTTATCTTTATTTTTTAATTATTTGTTAATTTTATCTCCTATTTTGTTGTTATCCTTGTAACCACTTTATTTATATAATAAATTTCATGATATGACTCATACTTAAGTTTAACCAGTCTTTTATTCAAAATATCTTCATGGTACACAGCCTTTTTATGGTTAACACCAAATCAAACACTAGAATGTTTGTTGTCTTTTTTAATGGACAAACTCCAATGCCTGTCGGCCTTGGTAGCTTTATCGGAAAAACTCTAGCACTGCTCCCAATGATCCCTCCCCTTGGACGTATATGTAACCAGGCAAAAAGTTTGATCATCTTATCTTTAGTTTTTGCCACTAGTGTATCTCTTTTTATCTTGTTCGAGCATGACTCACAAATTGTCTTATTGAAGACCCCCTGCTATCTATCCATGGACCTAAGATTTTTTTAAAAGATTTGGTTGATACTCCAATATGTGTTTCATGTTTACATCTAATATTTCAACATCAAATATGATGATTTTATGGTTATTGACAAGCTGCCTTCTAATTAAGATCAACTTATTCATTTCTGCTGCCATCATTATCCAAACATGGTCTTTGCAAAGCAATGTGTAGTTTGAAGGGGGTGATAATAGTAAGGATGCCACCTTATCTTAGTTAGGATTTAGATACTTAATTTGTTAAAATTTTGATTTTGTTTATTCTATCTTATTCTTAATTGTAGGTCTTATTTTTATTTTTTTATTATCTATTGATTTTATCTTATATTTTATTGTTATCTTTATAACTGCTTTATCTATATAATAAACTTCCTGATGTGACTTACACTTGATTTCAACTAATTCTTCGTTCAAAACATCTTCAGTATATACCCTCTTGCCTCTTCAATCTTGAACAATGGAGCACTTGCAACTATAGAGACCGCGCCTTCGGAGAATTGAAAAAGGCTTTTCAATAGCAAAATTAAAGGGTATTTGTGAAATGCTTAAGCATGTTGCACACAAGATCTTCAGTGAATGGCAGCACTAATATATAGGCTTTTTCACATAAATAAAATAAAAAAATAATTAAATACGAAAATGTCCTGTTCCATTTTTTTTTTCGAAAATGTCCTGATTTAGATTTGTATGTAAATTGTGTGAAGCTGGAATGATTTATAAATGAACATAAATCGTGACAATCTCACACGATTTATAACCTCCAAAACTCTCAACCAGAAATTGTGGGAGGCTGCCATGATTTCTGGTTTGCCTATAAAAGCAAAATCGTGTGAGCATTGTTCAGTCGTTCAGAAATCGTGGGAGAGCCATTTGCAAAGAAATCATGTGAGAGCCATTACAAAGAAATCGTGTGAGAGCGAAGGAGAGAGAAAAATGGGAATTTTTGCACAAATGGCATAAAATAATTTAGGCCGTTAGATGAAGTTTCACATATTTTTGCACATCTGCATGAAAAGGTACTTTTCTACATACTATATTTTAATTTAATTATATTCCAAAAAATTAATATTTAGTTTAACTTTATTTAGATTAATAAAAGAATATTTGTTTATTTTAGTTTAGATTAGTGTAAAAAATATTTGGTTAGTTTAGTTTAGGGTTACTATTAAAAATATTAGTTTAGATTAGTGAAAAAAAATTTAGTTACCTTAGTTTAGTTTTGGTTAGTTTAATAGAGAAATCATTTGTTGGGTAAATATTTTTTTGTTAATAAAAATTTTGGTTTACAGATTTATTTTAATCGTTTAGGGGGTCTAGTTCGCAGATGATGGGGGTCCTAGTCAGCAGTATATGGCTAGGCCTAGCTCTCAGTTGCTATCCAGTCCTAGCCAACAGTTTAGTCCTGGTGTAGGTGCGATGTGTGCTGAGCTTGAGACTTTCCTAAATGCTTCGGCAGGTACACCTATTCAAGATGAGACGGTGCCATCAGATGTATATAGGCCATCATTGGATGGTATTGATCTAAATGTGAACCCATCTACACCAGTGCCTTCTTATTAGGGATTATATGGATTTGATTTACTTGGCGAGACTCCACCATCAGCATTCACAGTTGGTCAGATTGACCAGGAGGCTTAGCAGGTTCAGCAAAGAGAGCCCGCTCAGGACCAGGAGCAGTAGGGAGAGCTTGAGCTAGGGCCGAAGCCAGAGTACGATCATAGGAGGGGTCGGCTTATGCGGGAGATTCATCTTCGCCAGTGCCACACAGGTTGTCATTTACTGGCCCCTCGACGGGATAGACGGGACTAGATGTCCATGTATGATGCGTATAATGTTGATTTGCCTATGGACATTTTGTATTTCAAACTCATGTATATAGTTGTTTTCTACTTATTTAGATTCTAATATTTTGTTTATGGCGGATGAATAAATAACTTATATATAGAATATGTTAAAAAGTAACAAACTCCAATTGGATATAGTCTAAGTGCATATTTATATTAAAAAACACACAATCGAAATTACATTATCTAAGCATTTGGAAAATTAACAATAGTTGAATAACAAATCAAAATCAACAACACGAAACTAAAAAAAATACACAATAGCTGGAAATTAATTGCCTTCACTAAGTTGGCTGGAGGATGAAGAAGGTTGAGTAGGGCATCTTCATCTAGTGTGACCCTCTTGTCTGCACAAGCCACACCTTTTTGGTTGTCCAAATTCAATAGCATCCATTTCATTATGGATTCTGGTTGAAATTGGACGTCCTTTATCGGCTCATCTTAGTTGTGGATTTGGACGTATTCGAGGTCCACTGTACTTAGGCCAATAAGCTGCATTTGCAATAGCTAAGAATTCCATTCTGCATACATTAAATATAGTATGCATGCGATAAACATCATCAACAAAGGAGCCCCAATCAAGATATGCATATGCACACGCAGCAAGTACATGGCAACAAAAGGTAATGAAGTGCCTGAAAATACCCACGATCACACCAACAATTTGACAGTCTCACCCTATAGGTTCCTTGACTGTAGTTCCCTCTTCATGCATGCTCCTCCACCACAAAAGACTCTTTGCCTGAGAGAATACAGAAACAGTCATGGAGCCTATTTCTTGCATGTTGATTTTAATTGCTCGCAACAAGGCTTACGAAAACACTTGTCCACTTGCAAGCTGGGCCTCCGCTGCCTTCCCTTTCTTCACAAACAATGATACAAGACGAAAATAGGTAGACTTCACCAAAGCTGTAATTGGAAGATTGCATGTGCCTTTAAGAACAACATTAATACACTTTGACAAATTCGTTGTCATATGCCCAAACCTCCGGCCCTCATTGGCATGTTGTGCCCACTTTTCAATGGGAATTCTGTTTATCCAATCACACATAGCTGGATTCTCATCTCTCAACAAGCCACGATAATAAACATACTCTTGGCGGGTCTTTAAATAGGCCGCATTCATCAGAGCTCGCTTTACATCTTTGCTCTTGAAAGCTAGAGCAAAGTTTGAAACGATGTGTCGTATACAATATGCATAATGGATCCGTGGAGGATGCCACCCACTATCATCAGCATTTAAAGCAGCTTTGATAGCACCATGCTTATCAGAAATAATGAGAATACCCTCCTGGGGAGTCACATGTTACCGAAGATTAGTCAAGAAGAATGACAATGCTTCTCTTGTCTCCCCCTCAACCACGACAAATGCAATTGGCAGAATATTTGAGTTACTATCTTGAGCAATTGTCATTAATAGTGTTCCACTATACTTCCCATACAAGTGCGTACCATCAACTGTAACCAGAGGCTTGCAGTATTTAAATGCTTCAATGCAAGGAGCAAATGTCCAGAATAAACGATGAAACATTATACAGCTATGATCAACAAAATTTCCTACATAGTATGCCTGAGTCACCAATTGAATAATTATATCTGGATTAAATGCCTGCAATCCTTGTAGTCATTTCAGAAGTTCATTATAAGACTCTTCCCAATCACCGAAAATCTTACCAATGGCCTCCTTCTTATACGAAGTCTTGAATCCATACTTTGCCTCCACTGATCCTTGCAAAATTTTAATAGAAATTGTTGAATCAGCTTGCACCATGGAGAATATATTGGCACATATAACATTCGTATCTAACTTAGAATGGTCCTATGAAAGCGATGCAGATAAACATGTGTGTGGTCCATTGTACTTCCGAATTTTCTACACTCCCTTTTTCTGGCGATAAGTCACACGTATGCTCCAATTGCATCCATTTCCAAACTGCTTGCATTTGCTATGGTATTTTATATGATCAGATTTTAGGACCTTGTACTCAACTGATTCTCGAATACTATAAATTTTAATAGCAAATAATATAGACTCCTTATCAGGAAACTGTTGCCCAATTTCCAATTCATTTTCTCCTGTCTCACCCAAAATATCACCACTATCTACCATGCCTCTAATCCCTAGAAATGTACTCTCATGCATGGCTTTCAAATTTAAAGAATCATAATGAGACACATGCACATGTGATTGAGAATGAGAATGGGAAACGAACCTAGATTGTCTGCTCCATGGTTAGCTCTGAGTCGCAGGCACTACCTCCCCATCTTCGCCACTATCACTATCATCTGGTATTTCATCTGACTCATCTTCTTCATCTCTATTATCGATAATAAAGTCATAACCTGCAATAGGACCATGCTGTGAAAGTGGTGCCGCTATCTCCATCGCAAGCTGTGCAAAACTTGACTCGCCCATCAAATCATTCGCATCTTCTGTATTAACATTTTGGTTCTGCACAGGACTTTGCAATGCCATTGCAAAGGTAGGTGGATGTTCGACCAGTGACAATGCAACAGATGCTGGATCGAGAGCAGATCCTCTAGAGCTTAAAGCTGAGTCTTGTAAAACAATGAATAACTCCATAATGTGAATATTCGGAAACTGAGCATGGCAATCAAACATCACCCCAATATCTTCATCACAGCTAATCTTAAGACTGTTGTATCGAATCAGATCTTTTTCAACTGCTATAGGCAACTTGTACACCATTTGTGTTATATGCTTGTTATTTTGTTGGCGTAACTTCTGCAATATTTTGCTTTGCAACTCCAGGAAAGTAATAGAAGGATGAATATTCAGACAAACTGAATTTGAACTGCAAAATGTTACTCCCTCATTTGTATTTATGATTTCACTATTATGATGAGCAAGAATGTAAAATTTCTCCGTCTATCACTTAAATTTTTGGGAGGATACATATTCTTCTTGTTGGAAAATGATATTAGATGGTTGAAAATGACACTGGACAGTGGAAGCTGAGTATATGTGGTGGGGGGATTCATACGAAAATCGTATGAGACTCACACGATTTACGTACAGTAACCAGAAATCGTGGGAGGCTGACACAATTTTTGTGGGAGTCAATTGAATAGAAATTGTGTCATCCTGGCACGATTTATGTTCAATTGACTCCCACAGAAATCGTTGCAGCCTCCCATGATTTCTAGTTGAGAGTTTTGGAGGCTATAAATTATGTGAGGCTGCCACAATTTCTGCTTATTTATAAATCGTTCTAGCCTCACACGATTTGCATACAAACCCAAATCAGGATATTTCCGAAAAAAAATGAAACAAGCCATTTTTCGTATTTTAATTATTTTTTTATTTTATTTATGTGAAAAAGCCTATATATATATAACCCTTCGTCTCCACCTGTTTTGTTAGCAATCTGAAGATGTTTATTTGTAAACTCATGTCCTCTAATAAGCGCTTCCGATGCCTTTTTGCGGTCTGAAAAGGTCATTCTTCATCATAGCTGTAAGCAAATCCTTAGCTATTGGAAAATCAAAAGAGAAATTTCGAGGCCTGCTATGTTGTTCTCCTATTTCTTAAATGGGTATTATTCTATCTCTTATAGTGTGCTAGGCTATGGAGCATGGATACACCAATTTAATGGTGTGTTCGCGTGTTTGACGCGCAGTCTTATATGTTTTATTTAAAAATATTATTTTTCGATTTGGATATGTGTCGGACGCAGCTCGAGCACATGTTGGACATGGCTGGATACGATCGAAACATGACCTAATACTTTTTTTTTCCAATTATTTTGTGAATCAAAAAAGAATTCAAAAGTTCAAATACCCAAGTTTATTTAGGAACTTTTTTAAGATGTCAATAGAAATAGTATTTCATATTTTTGAAAGGGGTATAGGAAGTATATATGACATACATTAAGAATACTTCTTTTTTTGTGTTTAGGAAGTAATAAAAATTGGTAGTCTGAGATCTATAAATATCTAAAAATATTATAATATAATATTATGAATTATGAATTTTTTTTAAATATATATATATATATATATATATATATATATATATATATATATGTCGTGTTCATGTACTGTAATTTTATGATTTGGTGTGTCTCCGTATCTGTATTTGTGTTGGTATATGTACTTCCTAGGTGGTTAGGCAAAGGAAAGAAGATGAGAGGATAGAGAACAAAAGAAAAGAGAATAAGAGGAAATAAGATAAGTGAATTTTTAACTTTCACAAGTATGTTTGGATGGAAGGAAAATGAAAGAAAATAAAATAAAAGAAGAATTATTTATTTATTTATTTGTGTGGAAAAGTGAAAGGAAAGAAAAAGATAATGATATCAAATAATAATATTATCCTTATAATATTATTATAAAAGGTTATTCCAACCATAAATATGGAGTCATATAAAAAATGAGTGAAAATATATTTATCAAAAAATTATCTATCAAAATAATGTAAATAAAAATAATAAAAATCGATCTTCTATATTTATATAAAAGTATTTAGATTTATATCTACTTTATCTATTGTAACTTTTATTTTTTATTTTATTTTAATATTATTAAAACAACCTTAATTAAAATTGTATTAAATTATTGTCATTTCTATATTTTTAATTTACATTTAATAATTATAGTAATTAATATTAAGTAGAAAAGTTATATTGAATACGAAAAATATATTTTACAATTTTATATTTTCAAAAGAAAAAGAGTTTAATTAGTATGCACTGACAGTGTAAAATAATTTTACACTGTCAACCAATAGAAATAGGGGAAAGTGAGAATTCATGGTGGGTCCCTCATTATAATTGGTGGTTATTTGAATGAGTTGATACTTTTCACCAATTTTATTGGTTGACAGTGTAAAATTATTTTACACTGTCAATGTATTTAAATTAAATTCAAAGAAAAAAACCTAAATTTAGTATATAGAAGACGATAGCTAGATAGAACAGTTTATAGAATATCTAATAGGCACTTTTGCATAGTAAGGAATTGAATTGCAGCACTTTTGATAATGACAGCACAATACTATAAATTTATTATAGGTAACTATTGCTCTGTTTGAGGTGCGGACAGGCTAAAGGGTAGTATTGGAAACAACGTCGTTGAGCCATTTTCATTCCATCTTTTGCCAACCGTGGGGAGGGAAAAAAATTAGTGGATCTCATAAACATTTTTACACTGTATGTTTTTTCACCTCACTTTCTTATTTTTATCCAAATAAAAGAAATTGATCCCTTTCTTTCCAATTTTTTCCTTTCTCTATACTTCCTTTTATTTTCCATTCTACCAAATAATGCCTTAATGAAGTTATGTTTTCATTCTTTTTTGGATTTATCTAATCAATATCCTTAATGCAATGACTAAGAAATCAAGAAGGGAAAGGGTTTATTAAAATAAATATTTTTAAGGTTTCAATACATCAATTAAATGTATTAGAAATTTAAAATTTTTTTTTCTTGATTCCTTAACCATTATTTTTAGCAAAATCCTTCTTTTTTTTAAAATTTAAATTATCAATATTCAAAAATTCAGTCTTGTACATTTCAATTAATCTATCTCTGGCCAGGTCACTCTAGTATCGGAATAAATATCTTCCAATATTAGTTATTTTCTACTTAAGAGAGTGTTTGATAAATCAAAAAAAGAAATGGCTAACTAGATATAATGGAGCCTAATTTTTAATAATCGTTATTTAGTAACTATGTAAATATTTTAGTTTTTATTTGAATCAATTTGAACCTAAAACAAGTTATTAAAAAAATTAATCTTAAATTGATTTTATTTCATCTCAATTTTTTCTTTTTCTATCTTATATCTTTTCACTACTATTTTTGTTACCTCACACCAATTAATTCTTTCTTTATTAATCTTGTCAATTATTTGCAGTCATTGTCCACCACTGATTGCTGCCGCAGTCCACCACCATCTGCCGTAGCAGTCCACCATCCTTTGCTGCCGACTAGCATCGCAGTCGCCGATCGTTACTGATTGCCACCGTCAGCCGCCACTAACTGCCATCATCCATCATTATTTGTCATTGTTTGCCGTTGCTATCACCCCATCCGCCACCATTTGCCATCACTAGTCACACCATTTTCCGCCACCTGTCATCACCGGCTGCCAACATCCGCCACTGCCGGCTACTACAATCTACTAGATTGATTTTTTAATGACACAATCAAGAAGAAAGAATAATGAAATAATAATAAAAAAAGGCAATGTATATTAAAACTAATTTATAAATTGTCAAACTAAACAACGTTCAATAAAAAACTAGTTCATTTTTATACCGGTTAATATAGCTAGTTCTACTTTATATTAATTTAATTTGATTTTTGAGATTGCCAAACACATTAAGATTCAAACTTAAAACCTTGTTAAAACATACAACTACTGGATCATTTGACACAGTTAATCACTAGTCATATTTGTTACATTCTAAACGATTCGTATCGAGCACGTTTAGAAAGTGGTAACTTCTGGATTGCATTCTCAATCTATATTAGTCAAGATATAACAAATATTTTTAATGCATTAACTTTTAATATTGTTATTGTAGTTTTTTTTCTTTTAGAATATATTCACTCCATTTTAAAATATATCTCACTTTAGGTAAAATTTTTCGTTTTAATTTATTTGTCAATCTTACATTTTTATAAAAAATTTATTATAAATTTTCAATTTTACCATTAATATTAACACAACTATACAATGACATGTTAAATATTAAGATAATTTAATGAAATTATTTTATAATTAACTCTTGATTTTAGATTTTTTAATATCCATATAAATATCTAAAGTGGGAGATACTTTGAAGGGAAGTG
The DNA here is from genome assembly GCA_031439595.1 of Pterocarpus santalinus. NCBI lineage: Eukaryota > Viridiplantae > Streptophyta > Magnoliopsida > Fabales > Fabaceae > Pterocarpus > Pterocarpus santalinus. The sequence continues at coordinate 31,425,031 of CM062528.1, read as the reverse complement.
AGTAATATTTTAAGAGATAATATAATACTTCTTTACAGAAAAATGCCAAACTGTATTTTTTTTCCACCTTAAAATTGATGTTTTATATCATTTATAGTTTAATCTATTATTTCTATGGGTTATTGTTGTATTTATAATTTGATTATATTTTATTAAAATATGTTAAATTGTAAATAATACATAATATGATTTTTTTAAAAAACGTATTTAAAATTTTCTCTCAATAAACAATTAAGTTTAACTTTTTTTTTCTTTTTTTCTTTTTTCCGAATTTGGAATCTCCAGACGATTTCGACAAGTGTAAGTGCTAAAACTAACTTTTCCGCGCTCCGTGCACGTTTTGTGGAAAAGCACAACCAACAAATGAAGATCTACGACCTATGGTTACAGTGAGGTCATGAGACTTACGTAAGGGGCCTTAAGCTCTGACGACAGCCACCTCGAACGACAATTAATTAGCGAGTTAAATGTATTATTAGCATGTTTGGAAGTTTGTTTGGATTCTTCAAAATCAATTCTAAACTTTTAGAATTAATTTTAAGAATTTTTGATTATATTTGATTATTTATTTTTAAAATTATTTTTAAAAGAACTACTAATTAATTAATTATATTCAAATTAATTCTATAAAATTAATTATCTCTAAAATTAATTCTATAAAAGTAGAATCAAACATGCAATCACGACAAAAAAAAAAAAAGTAAGTTGTTAATGAGACAAGTGCCACCCCTAAGGTCAATTAATTCCCAATTTATATGTTATATTCTTCATGCTCCAAAAAATTAATATGTCAACATTGTTAATGAGAATAGGGCTATATATAGGGCATTGTCCCTGCACCAAAAAAATTAATATATCATATTGTTAATGAGACTAGAGCTACCTAGGGCTAAACAAAGTTTCCTGTTGGTAGAGGTAGTTCAGCACAATTTCAAAATTCAATGATCGTAAAAATTCAAAGGCATATTTATAAATCTGACATTTTATTTGTCTGATGCCATCTTCAATTGAGTAATAAACATGATTGAAAGTATAATGTATTTTATTTGTGGTGTTTGTGGGGAAACAGACAAGTTATATTGGTGAATGCATTTTCAAAAACTAAATTAATGTGAAGCCAGACTATTAGAACTTGGGGTGGTGGGCTAATCCGAATGAACCATATTAGCGCATTTTAATAGCTCTAAACTATATTTAAAAGTGAACATGCCAAGAGATTAGTTTGTTAATTTTATCAAAGTAATGGCTAGTTTATTAAGTTCATATTCATTTGATGCTTATTATCATTTTTTTCAATCCATTTTTTTTAATCCTTTTAGAGAGTAGAAATAAATAGGAAAGCAAACTTATATAACCTCTATGAACGGTTGTATAAACTCAAAGGAAAGCCGAATGAGTTTCGTACGAAAAAACAAGCAAAGGTTGACGTTAAGTTACATTACTTTGCAAATATAAACTTTGTCTATAATTAAATTTTTTACGGCAAAAGGATATTGCTATAAGATCCATTCATGTAATAAAGATGCACCAGTGGACGAGAGGTTTGCAAGCATGATGCTTGCGAGAAATATTTGCATGATCCGGGAGTACTATGTAGTTGTGCTCCCGGCCAATCATGAAAGCGTATTTTATATGAGATTCACCATTAGTATAATTGGCTGGAAGTATAGTTCCATATAAAATATACTTACATAATTGATCAGAAGTACAATTATATAATGCTCTTAACCATGCAAGTTTTTCTCTTATTCTTGGTGATAATTTCAAGACATCGCCACCATTCAAAGCTTGCACCCACACCAGAGTATAACCATAATGATGACACGGTTGATGGTGTAGAGTTTGATGACTCGTAGATTTTAGTTGAACTTTATTTTAAGGGCTTAAATTTTAGTTATTGTAATGACAACTTAAATACTACTTTGGACTTTGTTGGTAGTTTTATTAACCAAATATATTTAATTTTTGTATTAAATTTTGATTATTATCTTAGTATTATGGGATGTATTTGTTTCAACTTTTAAAAAAATTGATTATGAAACATAAATTTTATATATAATTAAAAAAATTGAAAACTAATTTTTATAGAAGTTATTCTTTTTTATTTTTACAAAAATGTTAATTTTTTTTGAAATTGTGATTATTTTTAAAAAAATTATTTAAACATATGAACACTGATTTTTTAGTAAAAAAAATAATTTTTGTAAAAGAAATTATAAATAAACACCCATAATTTGTAATATTGCATGATCGATTTTCTATAAGTTTAAATCAGCATCAAATCAGTAAAAAAGTTAGTTTAAGCTATTTTATTGAAATTAGAGACAGAATTTATCTGTCTAAATTTAGAGATTATACACCTCTGACTTAGAAACAGAAACGTATGAATTTCATCTAATAAAATATTTTGTTGTTGGAAAATAATTTATGAGACATGGATCATATCCATCTCTAAATTAAATTAGAGGTGAAATATTTAAGTTATAGATAGGATAATTCCATCTCTAATGAATTTATTCTTTAAGAAAGCAACCAACTCTTGGTCACATATTGGAGACAGAAAGTCTTTAATTTAGAAGTGAATGTTTTCTATCTTTAATTAGAGACAGATGAAGGAATTGGATCGAGTTTTGATTCTGATTACAGTATGAAAATCAAGAACAGAATAGGTGCGAGAGAACCTGGTTCAATCGATGAAGAACGACCGATCCAAGGCTATTTTCCGTTCTATGATCCTAGAGAAAGAAGAAAGAAATTGGCTAGCCAAAGGGAGAGAAGAGCTCCTCCTATTCCTTATGGAGCGAAAAGGATGTTCTATTTCAATGTGGCCACAGTGCTTATATATAGGGTTAGGAGGAGGGGCCTCTCCCTGTGTTAGAAAAGTGATGTGCCAAGCCACCCATTATAGCAAGGCCTATACACACAGAAATATATAACAATACTCACTAATGAGTAATGTGTAGGCCCAATAACAACAATAATTGCAATAATTTGGGCCTCAACAATTGACATTAATCAATTTTGACATTCAGTTAATCCGGGTTCAAAATTAAATACAATTTGATTTATGTAAGTCCACAAAATTTTCCAACAATCTCCCACTTAGACGCTATAAATCAAATCCTTACGAAACAATTCCCCAGACTCATCACAATATGTGGCCACAATATTATGTTAAAATTGAGCCCGCACTTTTAACCAAATGGTCCGATATGGGATAACAAGCACTCAATAACGTAGAGAATCATACTCGAAGGAGTACTGACATCATATACGTGAGATACTCATCTCCCAGTGACCCAATAAATGGTGGTACATAAGCCAATGGGAATGCATAATAGAATAGCGTACCAATAGATTATCAAAGTGCAATTCCCAATAAATAGCCCTAGCATCCGCTCCAGATGCTATATAAGATCTAATATATCTTATTACAATATAAAACGGGTCTGAAATATCTCCAATATTTGCCATATCAACATAATGTGCATAATAATATATAGCAACATAAGCATCCACTCAAGATACTCTCTGAGATTCAGCAATAAATTTCAGCATAACAAAATTAAAATTGGGTCCAATATGTCTCAATAATAATGCCATTATGCAAATTGCATAAACAATTAAGCTGCGTAAACTTAAATGGCATTAACAGTAATTTAAGGTCATGATGAATTTATAAAACAAGCTCTCACTAACCCAAAATGCTAAAGAGACCTCCATATACCCATATGAGTTACAAAATCAATAATAAAACCTTTGGCAACTAACATTTGGTTAGGGGTTCAACAATAATATATTTTGTAAGAATATACTTAAGAAGAATATCGAGTCTATCACGAATTGCCATATAATCATAAATGGATACAAATTAATATATAGCACAATATCTCCCACTAATCCAATATATCAAACAATATAAATGATCCCATTAGAGACCATAAGATTTCAATATATTCTAACAGTATAATAATCAATAGTGGGATAAGCAATAGTTTTGTGGTAGAATGCTCAATGTGAGTTTGAAACTCACTACTATTCTCTCTAACAATAAAAGTACAAATAGAGAGAATCACAAAAATGTAGAGTTAATGAAACTTTTAGCCATAAAGTTTTACAAAATTGGCTTCACTTACCCTCCTTATATATAAATGAGGAGATCATAAGTGTCTTTGACACTTTAAAATAAATATCCCCTCTTTCTGTCATCACAAACTCAAACAATAAATTGTTAAGGCATAGCAAAATTAATATGCTAGCCAAATCATTTTAGACCTATATATATAGCCATTAATAAGGACATAATAAAATCATAGAGTCTCTAACTCCCATTATAGCAATAGTTTCTACATAAACGGGATTAACATTATATTCTAAGAGACTTAAAGTGTCCTCAATATAAATCTCAAAATAATAGCACAATAACAGCCTAATAGGAAAAAAGAAGACCTTACATTAGAATATCATAATTTATTCATATAATAAAATTGGCTTTCTCACGTTCAATCAATTGGCCAATTAATTGAATTAAAAATCTTGTATCATTGCAATCCTATCAAAGGGTTTTGGATCACAATACACAAGTCTCTTCCACTTGATAGAGTCTTCTCTATCACACAATAATTATGTCAAATAATGTCACACCGAAGGGTATGTCCATTATCTACATAACCCAACAATATTTGCAATCCATACATAATTTAATTCAACATAAAATCAGCTTCACCATATGTTGAAGCAAAATTCACAAAATATCGAATTGCTATCAAATTGCTTCAAAAACCCAATTAATAAATGGAGTCTCATGTAATTGCAATACCCTTTTAGGGTTTCAAAATTTAACACGAGTAGACTTCAATAAATAATAAAATCACGTCTTTAAAGCTAGTATCAAGAGGATACTGAAAACCTTAGGATACAATTTTCAAATCATTAAGAATTATGTCAATAAAGACAAACCAAACGGTATGTTCATTATCAACATAATTCTCAATGCAACATAAATAACGATATTTAAAATGTCCACAAAGAGAAAGTATAACACAAGCAAAATAGGAGAATAACCAAAATTTTGAGCTTATCAAATAAATGCCCACAATATTGAAAACAACTCGTTTGAAATTTCACAAACTAAGCACAAACGAATATATAATAAATAATAAATTGTGAGCTAAATTCTCCATTCAAAATCAAAAAGAGAAAATGACTATCAGATTATGGAACAAAATATAGAGAGATTTTCAAAATTTAAATTATTTCTCTCATTTTATAATGGTGAATCACATCACCAAAAAATAATCTTCCCTTTATGGAAAGTGAAATTTTTAGACAAAATCAATAATACTTGATTATCATAAATTTTGTGCTTAAACAACAAACACTCTCTATAAATCAATATTTTCGAAATCTATAACATGCTCCATTATTTAAGCATGTATTTAGTTTGGATTATATCCAAATTCAAACTTTGATTTATGCAAATCTATTCTAATTTATGCAAGTCCACAAATATCAAACATTCTCCCACTTGGACTGCATAAATCAAATTCTCAAAATTTTATATAAAAGAAGCCATTATTCCATATAAAATAGGAGTGCATAGCAAAATCATGTTCTAAAATTTTAGAAAATAATTCTCAGAATAATATTGCCTACCATTATTCACAAAATTAATATTTATCACAATTGGTCCCGTAAAGGCCAGCTCACAATCATGAAAAATGTTCAAGAATATTATCAAAATATTCTAGAAATTAATTCTCAGAGTAACATTGATAAAATCCGACATAATTGCAAAAAATTGCAATATTCCATAACCAATATAAACAATAGAGTTGCTCAAAATTATTTTAATACTCAAAATATTCTAACTCTGAGAGTGCATAAATTACGATATGCCCAGATATATCATAATTATCCACAAAATTTTTTAGAATAAAATTGGGATAATATCATACTATTTTAGACAATTTAATTTTTAGAAAACTCAAAATAATTTTTTTGATGCTCAAAATTTTATTAATACTCAAAACAACAGTCTTAATATTCCTTAAATTGTAATTTTCAGAGTAATATTGCACAATATTCAACAATAGTGGCATATCATAATTTTAATATATAATATAATAAATATAAGGAGCTCAAAATTTTTCGATATGCAAAGTAAAGTACATTAACTCTGAGAGTATACTTAACACAATATGCCCAATAATAGACAAACATGCACAAAAATTTTTAGACCAAAATTTGGAGAGTACTACATAATTTTGAGCATTTTAAAATTGAAATAAATTCAAATAAATATATTTAATGCTCAAAAAAATAAATAAAATTCACCAATAATTTTATCTCAATCAAAAACCCAAGCCTGCAAATTTTGGTGAATTTTGGGCCTCATTTGAGCCCTACACGCACCCCCACGCACCTGGGCCCACGAGTGGGCTTTGCGGGATAGCTACTATTCATCGTCCCTAACCTCCATATGGGTCATTTGACCCAGTTCGCGACCTGCATAGCCCCAAAACGGGTCGAAGGCCATATCTACCTTATCTAGCCTCCGTTTGACGCGTTCTTATTGCCTATGAACTCATGAGAGAGAGAGCTACAAAACCCATATAATATCTCGAAGAACCGTGGTCAACATTTGTCGGCCTTGCTCCAAGAAGAACCGCATAGGTATTCGTGGTTTTTCGCAATTTTCTCCCTCAATTCTCAACGAAAATTCATGTTCTTGGTCTCTATAGATTCAACTTGAAAAGCTCTACAAAACCCATATGGAGTTTGAACGCAAATCGCTCAAGATTACTAAATTGGAATTTCGATCAAAGAGGTACGGTTCTTCGGTTCTTCCCTCGATTTCTCTCTCAATCCAACCCCAAATCACATAGTAACTAGCTCAATAAATTCACAACAACACGAACAACAATGATCCTCAACAAATTTTGGAATTACACAGTCAGAATCAAAATTCGAAATTAACCCCTTTGGGGTTCATGAATGTTTCGAACCCAAAATGCCCAATCACACCAGAAACACAAACAACAGCCATAATCAGAGATCAAACAAGGCTTTGATACCACTTGAAGGAATTTCAATGCCCTTGGATCAAGTTTTGATTCTAATTACAGCATGAAAATCAAGAACAGAATAGGTGCAAGAGAATCTAGTTTAATTGATGAAGAACGATTGATCCAAAGCTGTTTTCCATTCTTTAATCCTGAAGAAAAAAGAAAAAAATTGACTAAGGAAGGCCAGAGAGAGAGAAGAGCTTCCCCTATTCCTCAGAGAACCAAAAGGATGTTCTATTTCAATGGAGCCACAGCATCTATATATAGGGTTAGGAGGAGGGGCCTCTCCTTGTGTTAAAAAAGTGATGTATCAAGCCACCCATTATAGTAAGGCTTAAATACACAGACATATATAATAATACCCACCAATGAGCAGTGCATAGGCCTAATAACAATAATGATTACAATAATTTGGGCTTCAACAATTGGTATTAATCAATTTTGACATTCAGTTAATCTGGATTCAAAATTAAATTCAATTTGATTTATGTAAGTCCACAAAATTTTTCAACAACAAGTAGAAAAATATGTCTCTAAATATCTAGTGACCCATTTTTTAGAGTTGTCCTTCATCGATCTCAAATTCTATCTCTAATTCTGTTAGAAACAGAATTTTTATGTTTTAGAGATAAATTTTTTTTTCGTCTCTAAATCTGAAATTGTCGGTAGAGCGTCCAGAAAGAATCGGAAAAGCACCGGGTACAAAATCTAAATGCAATAAACTGTTGGAGAGATTATAGTGATTATGCCTTATGTACGTCAAAGGGGGTTTGGACGTCTAATGTGAAGTCATAGTTTTGAAACTTTTATGCAGTCACGGTACTGAAGAAAAGAGGAGCACTGTTGTGTAATAGTGAGTTGATCCAAAATAAAATTTGTATCTTCTGTTCTTATTTTTCTGATTACTATTTTGTTTTCAGTATTGCGGTTATATAATATTCAGGCTAATTTGCATATACAATGAGTAATCCAACTTCCACGTCGGTTAAAAGCAAGTCATTAATGTTAGAACAAAGGAATTTATCTAAATATTCTTGGCGTCCTAATTACTCGAAATAACAGATATAAATCAGGATTCAAATATGTGATTTTTGCTTGCACGTCACATACTTGTCACTTCCAAATCATATTCTTAGGAAAGATGATTTTTTTTTTCGTGAAATGAAAATCTAGATTCTTAAACGACGGTGTTTTGCGATTTCTCCTGTCACTTTTGTTTTTTAAAGTGGAACATGCTGATTTCATTAAGCAATTAAATATGCGAGCATATAAGGGGGCATTTGTTAGGAATGTGAAAATTTTCTCATGTTTAATATAAAGTTTAAGCAATATTTGTAAAAATATCGTATTTTTGGAAATAAAAATATCCCTCAAAATATTTCCACCCCTCACGAGAATTCAACATTTTTATAGGAAAGGAATATTTCCTACAATAAAAAGATTAAAATGTTCCTATTGTCACTCAAAGCCATCTGTTACTCCCGGTTGGCCACCCATCATTGTGGCCGCCTTTTGTCATGGATATTTTTGGAAACATATAAAATATTTTTGAGATTTTAATTTACATACTAAATACATCTAAAATATTATATCTAAAAAAATTATTATCAAAAATATTTTTTTTAATGAAATTTTTTCATATCTACCAAACGTCTCCTTAGAGTAAACTTGTACTTGCACTAGGCCAATGCATATATATTTACTATTATTTCTATTCTTTTGAAAAGAAAAAGATATTACAGATATATTAATTTTATGCATACGTATTATATATGTTTACTTCTAATATGCAGAACCACATCAATTTTTTGTACAAATTCATATGTAACTTCTTTTTTTTTTTTTTTTTCCAGGAAAGAAACGCTTATCTTTTTAATAAAACCCCCTTGATCGCTGGAAAAATGATTTCACTGAGTAGGCTTACTAATAGACATATATAGATTTAAGCTCTGTTACCCACCAATACCTTGCCCTCTCTGAAACAAATTCGTAGACAGAAACGTACATAGCCGTCAAAATCCAAACCGCCCATAAACATTACGTACTCTTGGTGGATGATATAGCATAGATACATTCCTCTAATAACTGAAATAAAGTTCATAGTCACATAAGAGGTCATTTGACGAGGACGATTGGTTGTGAGCAATATGGTCATCAGGAATCAGCTCCATAGGCTCCTGTTTTGTTGATGAAGAAAATGGTTGTGCTTGTTTACTTGGGAGGGTATTACTGAAGCATAGTAATGTAGAAGGCTCAGAAGAAGAAGCCGGTTCTAGTTTTGTGTCAGGGCTGAGAGAGCTTTTACAAGTGTGATGGCCATAATAGGTTGTCCGATGCAATGGAGGATCCTCCTGAATTCTCTGCACCTGTTTCACTGCTTGGCAACCTTTTTCATTCTTGTAAGTGCACTTGTAGTAGCTCCTGTACACATATTCCAGTCATACTTGATACATCATTCAACGGAAAAAGAAAAGAGGGAGAAGGAAGGGGGGCGGGGGTTATTGTCAATTATAAATAAGAGAAGTGTTATTTGTTATGTTTTGATTGAGACATATTAATCGCATCTACGATTTATATGTGTAAATTTCAACTATAAAAGAGTGAGGAATCAATATTTAGCCTTCACTAATAGCATAGATACATTCTCAACTAATATCACAATCGATACTTATATACTTGAAATATACGCTTATATAAACCGACAGACGTTGATCACTATGTTTATATACTATGTCCAAATAATATGCCTATATACTTACAAATATGAAAAAACTAAAGCTGAGTAATTTAATCGTTGAAACGAAACTATGGAAAAATACCTGAGGTATTTGGAATTCATTGTCTTTTTCTGTCCATACTTCCTCCATGCATGACCATCTTCACACAGAATTGAGCTGTCCCTCTTCCAAGTTGGTGCAATCGATCTTTAGCCCACAAAAGTTCCAATTACAAAATCCTTAATTATTTTCACAACTAACCACTATACGACAAATAAAAAAAATTGTGAAACCAATTTAGCAGGACTAATGCTATGCCTTGATTCAATAAGTGAGTAATCATGCGTGTATTCAAATCCGGTGGACGTACTTGAGTTGAAGTGCGAAACATCATTGATTCGGTTCACTATCGGAAAAGATATAAGCATAAACAAGACAGGCAGAGAACATTTTGGAAGGTCAGGAAGCTCAAAATTTGGAAAAATCTCTATCAATACTTATTATATATATATAATATACTTGTCACTACATCTTAATTAAAACTTCTAAGATAATAACTAATAATAAGTATAAAGATCTTCTCACCTTTATGTCATCCTTTAACCTTTTTTTATTTAAAAAATTTAGGTTAAGGGAAGGGTACTTACCCCAATTTAGGATGAGAACATGTCTCCAAACTCATCGAATACTTATAAGGGTACTTATAAATCATTTATCAACGAGATACATAGAATTAAACCCAAGATATAGTAATACATGAGCTGAAGCCAATCAAGTGAGCCAATCCCATTAATTTATTCGTTATTAGTACAGAATTTTGTTACTCATATTTGAATTTTCAACACAAACACCAAAGAAAAAGAGAGGGAAAATCATTGTAAGGAAGGAAGAAATGTAAAATCTATAAAGATTAAGTATCACTATATTGGCTCAGTATATGTGGATTGAAATAACACAATTACCTTTCTTTTTTTGTCAAAACCACAAATATTTTTTTATTGGAGCCAATTTTGTTCAAATAGTGGGGATTCTATACGAGCTATGGTTCACCCAGTAATCGTTGTTCTATATCCAAAAGATTCAAACTCCAGATCACCGGTTAAGGAGAATGAGCATATACTACTCCAACTGACTATGTATTGATATAACACAATTACCTTGACTATGCCAAAGCATTGTGAACCCTTTTTTCTTCTAAATGCATAGAGTAAATTTTAACGAAAATATTTGTAAGAGAGAGCTTCGATTCAATTGAAACAATAAAAATTATTAAATTGAAACCCACCAATGAAATTGCAGACTAAATTAAAATAATGAAAGCGCCCTCGGAGGCAGAAAATCAATTTTCATTAAAATTGAAGGGACAAAGTCTAGTTTAACCTGGAAATGAATTGCATAGAAAGGACTAATAGAGAGTAGTGTTAAATCCCAAATTGGCTTGGTTGGTCAGACTCTATTTTGGATGATTGCAGGTCCTTGACCGGCACGGTTAGGCATCACTTTTCAATCAAACAGTTTTATAATTTGCCATTTTTTTTACTCTGTGCCCTCAAGTATTTTCTATGTTGGCAATAATTTTCTTGACTAGAATGAACTGGTTGGGTGGAAGGTCGGATTTACCATTTATATATCTGGGTTTTATATCTATGAATCAGACGGTTTGAAATCACAACTGAGTATTTGTTCGTATGTGAAAATTTAGATCCTATAGAGAAGCTACATAACAATATGTGTAATGGCATATATATAAGAGTTTGCAAGGTTTGTAAGCGATTCTTACTTTCTCTTATGGCACCCTCTTCGACTTTTGCTGGTGACGCTCTTGCAAGTTTCATCAATACCCTCAGGCTTTGAGCAATTCGTGGACAAATAGAGATCTCCGATAGCGACAGGCAACACTACCTCACCGCAGTTATGATTGGTGTTCAATAGCAAAAGGGCATTTGTGAATGATCTCAGTACCTTGCGCACAAGATCTTCAGCAAAAGGTAGCACTGACCTTTCTTTGTCTCCAAGATGAATATTTGACTTATCAACAAGTACTTCAAGTAACTGGTTTGCCATGTCACGCCCTCTGATTAGCTCTTCTTCCATTGCCTTTTTGCCATGTGAAGGCTGATTCTCCATTAATTCTTTCCGCAAACACAGTTTGAGACAATAACCTTTAATTTGGGTGAAGCATTGAGAAGCACTGCTTTTAATTCAAGATGGCACTCCCCGACCACTTGCAAATTAAACAATTGTTGTTGTTCACGGTTGAGAAATATAAAAAGATTCCTCAATAGATTATTTTTTTGGTTTCGATGGGTCAATCCTCTGCAAAAATTGGAGGCCACTAGCCAAAGAATCAAGTGAAGAACACAACCAGTTAAGATCTGCCTGCCACGTAAGGCATAGGCCATAGGGTTTTCTCTGATTGGATGGATCCAGACAGCCAAGAAGGGTGTTTCGAAGATGCCCTTAGAATTATTTCTCTATTATCATTTAGTATTTGTCACATTAGTTATGTCAAGTATCATTGTCTTCTATTTTATTAACATTTTTAATGCTATATCTGATGTACGGACAAAGGTTAAAAACTATACATAGTAATAACTTTTAATTTTTCTCTTGGAAACAGTTAAGAATTTAACTATATATATCTCTGGGATAAGCTAATAGCCTAATATTAGGGCTTACTTCATGCCACAACTCAGCTATCTCAGTGTACCATCTTGCCCTTGAATTTTGCATGGCTGCAATTTGGGATGCAATAATGCTACAGTACCAGAATTCATTGTCAAAATTTTTAACCGAAAAAAAAAATAACTATTGGATGAAATAAAATGGTATGACTTACTTATCCAATAATCTAAATACACATCACATCATTTTAATAAATAAATCTTAAACTCTAAACCCTAAATTCAGGTGAAAATTTTGGCTTTGGAACATTTTATTTTGGGATGCAATTCCACATGTTCGGTCAAATAGCGAAGGGTAATTAGGCCTATATATATGCACTTATGGACAAGTACCAGGTTGGATGATTCTTCGTTGCTGATTGATGCTTGGGCGTAAAGATTGTAATATCATTATCAATACCCTAATTGCTAGTTGGCACGTTTTAAATGTGAATGACGCTGTTATCTTTTGAATAGTCAGTTTGGATTAGATTGTAACTTTGAGAAGAGAAACTATTCACCTATTGTTGTAATTCAAAATCAAAATCTGAAGTTGTCTTCTATACTTTTCTGACAGTAATTGACTGCAATCTTACATTAATATATTGTCGTAACAACTAGAATTAGAGTTATGTGTTATATGAAACTAGGATTAAACCTTATCCTTGTTTTCATAAATAACGGTGATATGAATATAAAATAGGTGCTTTGCATCTTAGTGTATTTGCAATATAATTCCATCATTCTGGCACTACCTTGTTAAGAGCAGATAAGACAGCAAGACAATCGGATGGAATCTCTAGCTAGCTAAACATGCTCAAGTAGCCTAATATGTGGACTCCATTTAAAAAAGTTTAGCAAGTAAGGGTAGCCGAGGTTGTTTTGGTTTGACTGTAGTAGTTTTTCAATTTTTTGTTAATAATAATAAAAAAAGTTGCGACCGATGGGAAAACTTTCCATTTTAATTCAAGGTAAACCTAAACCATCAACAATTATAGCATGTTTGAATTTCAGGTTTGCACACTCAAACTATGATTTAAAACTAAATTTTAATCCATTTTAATATATTTGGTAAAATCACGTTGAGTTATGTTTCAAAAGTTGAAATAAATTGCAACTGTTAAACTAGTCTAGCTATCAACTAGTTATTCTATGGTTTGAGTTTGAAAATTATCAGATTCAGTTTCATTTTGACTATAAATTTTGAGTATTGAAACAATTAAATTGTAATCCAAAAGTCTTACCAATTTAATATTGGATTCAGTTTTTAAAACATTATTAATTCTAACACATGAATAATTTTCATATAATAATAAGTAATGCGTTTGATGAATTATTGCCCACTATCGACTTTTGTTAGCTAAAGCGAAGACAAAGAAAGTTGCAATCACAAGCCTAAAATATATTTCATTTTATTAAAGAAAATAGTATGCTGTCTATAGTAACAAGTATTTCTAACAAACTAGAAGAATGATCACGCTGTCAAGTTTCAAACAAAACTAAACGAGGTGCACATCATCAATATATAGTTGTTAACTTGAACGACCGTATTGTATTATATAAACATGCACCAATCCCAGAAGCCATGCGCCCTTGACTAGCAGCATCAGAGAGACCAGTGAAGAAGACCATTGACAAGCGCTTCATACAACATAATCCATCATTTAGTAAAAGGATCTTGCTGAGCACCTTCATTTTAATGAAGATTATGTAAAGCAAGTGCTTTATGTTGTTTCCAAACCCCCTATAAAGGTTGTGAGTTTTGAAAAGAAAGAAAATAAATGTGTTATAATGTTTATTACTGACTTTAAAATTATTAATTATTTTGTATATATTATATAAATCATAATGTATCACACTATATCATGTATAAAAAATATAAAGTAGATCAGATAAGAAAAAAAAAAAAAGATAAGACAAAAGAAACTATCATACATAATATAAGACAAAAATAACAGATTGTCATCTATGATGTAAGATAAAATTAATAATCTGTCATTTATAATCTAAGATAAAATTGACATAATATAAGATAAATTTAATATTTTTTAAATAGATTAAACTAATGGATTGATCAAAGTCCATTTGCTCAAGTTTTCAAGATTTTTTTTTCAATCTAGCTTATCAAATTCTCTTCACGCCATCACAAACTCACCTTTGTAGCCAGAAAGGTTCTCTTCAAACATGGAAAGGATACACGCTAAGTTTTAAAATGGTAGCTATTATTGGACCAAAAAAATAGTAGCTATCACACAGAACCTAAAAAATTTGTAAAATCTACTTTTGAAAGCATTTAATTTACTGTTTCATTTGGGTGCAAAGAGAAAATAAGAGGAAAAAAATGAGAAAAGTAAAAATAAAATAAAAAAGTCTTTTCACCCATTATTTTATTGAAAAGAAAAAAATAAAAGGAGAAATGTCAATATATACATAAATAAAATTAATTGCTGTTTCATGTAGTGAGTATAGAGATAAAGTTGTAATTTTATAACATCATCTAGTTCTTCATTCATTTTCTTCCTATATAGGAAGCCTGTTACTACGGTGTAGATGAAAAAAAAATCTGCACCATGAAGATGTGAGATGTGAGCATAACATATGTGTGGTGTATCATATGGCTCATTACATGTGATCTATTAGAGAACCCTCTTCTACTTATTCTCCCCTTTCCCATCATTGCTGTCTCGTTCTCAATCTCTCACTTTCCATGGCTACCCCAACTCAACTATCACTCCAGATCCACCACCACCTTTCACTACCACATATATGTTTTTCTTTTTTTCTTTCTTTCTTTCTTTTTTCCTTGTTCTACCCTTCTCCTGTATGCTTCCCCTTTCCTTTCTCTCATGAAGGTGAGTCTCTTTGTTGACACCCACCCACCACTCTCAGTCTTCCAATCATTCTCAATCCTTCCTGAAATCACCACCGCCAATCACCCATCCTTATTAGCTACTGTCAATTACCCTTCTTCAAACTTAGATCTACTCAAATCATTCTATCGGTAGCGAAAGGTGGATCTCTACAAGTAATAGCAATAAGTGCACAACTGATCATGATTGGATGCAACTGGGTGAGGCGGGGCCGTAGAGAAGGACAATGGCAGTTGAGGCTTGCAGATCCAAGAAAGATGATGACAAAGGACAGTGGCTTATTTTGGTTCAATCTGAATGATAATAGTGTTGCTCCATTGGGGTTTATGGTTGTGCTTGAACAAGGATTTTTTTTAATATTTGTTTTTGGTCTGATTGAATTGTATTTTGAGTTGAATATTACATGTTAATATTAAAAATATGTTCTGGATTCTTGAAAGATTTGATTTTTACTGTAATTTTGTGGTATTATTTATCCCCACGGCTTGGTTTTAATTTTTTTTTTAATTTAGTTTGATGTTCATTTCATGTTTTTTTGATTTGGTTTAATGTGCTGCTATTGCTATGGTTTGAAGAAGGTTCAAATGTTTTTCTACCATATTCTAAGCTAGGTCCTACAATAAAACATGAAAATGCGGAAGGAGGCACAGTGGAAGGGGGAACGTTACGATGCGAAGGGAGGAACATGAGAAAGGGGGTTCTTTGATACACTATATATAATAAGTCACATAGTATGCTATACCATATGTTATATTCTCCTTAATTTATGCTCACATCTTTATGGTAAAGATTTTTTTTCATCTTTACCAGAGCAACGGCTATATAGAAAGAAAAATTCTCTTATGAAACCCACTATTAATCATTTTTTGAGCAATATTACATAGTTAAAAAAATGTAATCAGAATTTTTTTCAGAAATCATGATAATGGTTGGATGATATAAAATGGTGGAATCTATCTACTCATCCAAGAATTAATAATAATATCACATCATTCTGACACTAAAATTTAGACACAAATTCTGGATGTCTAGTATTTTCTTTATTTTTTCTTTCCTTTTTTTAATTATTTAAATAAGAAAAGTCATATATTTCACCTATTTTTTTCCTTTATTTTTTTCCTCCTATTTTCTAGTTAGCAATAAAGGGGAACAAATAGTATTAACTAGAAGTATATATATGAAACGTCACTTAGTCGAATATTTAATTCATATTTATTAAAATAAATTTTAAAATTGAAAAATAAAACAATAAATGCAAATGAAGAAAGTACACAAAATAAATGTTTGGGGAGTATTTCACAGTTATATTTTCATGAAAATTTGGTACGTTTTTATTTTAGTTTAAAAAGTACAATTGTTAGCACAGAAAAAAATAAATGAATGTAAATGCTGGAAGGGGCTCCTGCTCCGTGGATTCAACAAGAGAAGAGAGGGGGCGGGGGGGGGGGGGGAATGGTCCAAGTGTTTTCTGAAATCATTTGTGTATATAACTACTTTCAGACAATATTAGCATAGTTTAAATTTTCTTTCAAGAATTGCATCAAAGATTAATATTTTAAAAAGTTATACTATATTGGTTCAGATAAGTGCAAGTTAGAAAATAATTCCAAACTAGGGTATAATTCATAAATTACCTTTTTCTGTGCTCACTTGCGACTTCATTCCAGATTTAAATGGGTTGGCCATGAGGAATCGCTCACGTTCATTGCAGAGTCCGAAGGAGACAAGCCATTATTCAATTATCAATAGCAAAAGGGTATTCGTGAAAGATCTGAGCTTTTTTCAGCAAACAATGGCAGTATCGACCCATCTTCTTCATATATCAACTTGCTTTTAAACATGTTGAACATTTTGATTTGCAAACTCGCGTCCTCTGATAAGCGATTTTGTTGCCCTTCTGCGATCTGGGTTTAGGAGCTCATCACTTACTATTTTTTCTCCCCTGTTTGACTGTTTGGGAAAGGATAAGAAGATTAAACCTTTTTTTTTTCTGTTTACTGAGGAAATGTGAGATCTTGTGTGGAGAAAAGAAACGACAACAAAAATAGTTTAGTATAATAAATAGAAGAGGAAAAGAAAGGAAGAGAGAAAAAGGGGAGTGGGGTAGATAGACGTGAAAATAGGCACCCTTAAAATTAGGAGAACTCGCACTAACACGTGTTTAAAAGAAAGAAAATTTTACGCTTCCTTTGCACATTTTTTTTCCAATTAAGAATATAACAAAATTTTTCTCTTTTTCTCTTTATTTTCCAAATAAAAATTATTGTAAACGAAATGCATAAAAATTTAAGAATAATCTATTTGATTTTCTTTTTATTTTCTGAATTTTCTGTTTTTATTTCATATTTTTATTATTTTTTCACAAAATCTTAAAAATAAAAAACATAAAAAATAACAATAGAAATTAAACAACCCTTAACATTTCTGTTTCAAAATATATTATTATGCAAGTTAGGTCACGAGCTAAGATCATAAGAAGAGGTAGAAATAGAGTAGGTAATTTATAAGAAGCTTTTGATTTAACTCGCATTAAACTTGACCTAACTTAGCCTATTTAGTAAATAAATTAAGATAGAATTTTTCATAAAGTCTTTTTACCCAAAAGAACAAGACTATTGAGTCTAACAAACTAGTTTGTTTATATTACTACTACTACTACTACTATTATTATTAAAATTATAATGATTATAATAGAAGCCTTTTCACTTATTTAAAGGAAGGGCCTTATTATCGAGTAAAATAATAAAAAAACCTACTATTAAATACATTCATTACATTGTGTTCCCCAACTTGAAATTGGATCTTGAATCTTAACTGAAGTATGAATGGGAAATATACATGAGAATGATCCAGCGGCCATGTTCCTGGCTGAACTTGCCCAACTTAAACTTGATCATCAAGAAGGGCTAATTCAAATAACGCAGTACTCAGGTGTATTGAGCTTCCAATTTTGCAGTCTCTGGGTTGGTTATTGGTTGAATTGACTTGGTCAGTCCAAACAATCTCATTTGGTTCTATTTGTTTGAATAAATTGTTAAACTTGGCTTGAGGCATATATATAATTAATTAAGGTAATTAATATATATCATCATGGTCGAATAATCAATGGCAGCTTGAAATCTAAAGTCTAAACTGCTATTTGATCAATTTGGTTGATGCTCTTACAATTGGACATACATCAATACATAACAGCAATTAATGGTTGAAGAATGTTGCAAATTTCACATGAACTCAGATAAGCTACAATGGTTGTCTTGTCTGAAACAATTGCACGCAGAACAACACATACGTTAAGTCATGGAAAATTCAAATGCCTCTAGCGAGATACAAGAACTTACGTCCGTAGTTCCTTATGACTAGATTACAGGGTTGAACATAGCAGTGACTTACCTTTACAAATTGGATGATAGGTTGTTAATCACATGATAATCGGGAATCAGTTCCTCAAATTCAATTTTCGCTAATGAAGAAGACGATGAGCAGTAAGTGTAGTCGTGCGAGTTACTGAAATTAAGTAACATGGAAGAGCATTGAGGAGAAGTGCAATCCAATATCATCTCATCAGGATTCTGTAAGTTTTTGCAAGTGTGGCGGCCATAATATGTTGTACGGTACAAGGGAGGATCCTCTTGAATTCTTTGAACCTGTTTGGCTGCTTGACAAGCTTGATCGAACTTGTAAGTGCACCTGAAGTAGTTTCTGCACATTTGCACCCTCACCAATTAAGACTTTTCAGAAGGTATTCTTAGACTTGATCAAACTTAGCTTGTATGCGAATTGAAGCAGCAGCAGAACAATTGGAAATGAAAATATACCTGAGGTAATTGGAATTTAGTACACGTTTGTGTCCATACTTTCTCCATGCATAGCCATCATCAATAAGAGTTGAGCTGTCCTCCTCCCACGTTGGTGTTAGATTTCTCCTAAATCGTTATGTCAAGCACGAGAAATGTGTTTCATGAATTAATGAAAGTAATGCAAGTCATAATTTGGAGCCCATGTAGCCTGAAATATATTTTATTATTTTCTAAAGCTGTCTATAATGATTAATTTCAATGTTTCTAGTTTGTATAAAAAATTCCGAAAATACTAATTACTTTACAACTATTCTGTAAATCATAAGATAAATACATACTTCCATGTATAACATCTAATCAAAATAACATATTCTTCCCTAAAAATCAGACAGAAATTACCAAATAATAATAATAATAACAATAACATGCTGTCATCTATAATGTAAAATAAAAATAACAGACTATCATCTATGACGTAAGATAGAAATAATAGATTATCATCCATAACATAAGATAAAAATATCAGGCTGTCATCAATGATATACGATAAGAATAATAGACTATCATTTTATACATATATATATATTCCTATTAATTAAGATGATATATTGCTCAAAAATTAGCATTTAGGAGAATCAATTCCTTGAATTTAGGAAAGGCGAATAATTTCATTGCCGTAAAATCTAATTCAAAAAAATGTAAAATAACATGTTATCATCTATAATGTAAAATAGAAATAACAAACTGTTATCTTGATGTAAGATAAAAATAACACAACAAGAGAAAAGATTATTTTCCTATTAGCTAAGATGATATACTACTCAACCATCAGCATTTCGGAGAATAAATTTTCTTAAACTGATGTGGGTACATGCACCCTTAAGTTTTGGAAAGGGCCTAATTCTGTTGGTGTCAAATCTAATTCAAAAAAATAATATAGAATAACAGGTTGTCATATATAATATAAAATAAAAATAACATATTGCCATCGATGGCATAAGATAAAAATAATATAGATTATCATAGTATAGGATAAAAATAACAGACTGTCATCTATGATATAAGATAAAATAATAATAATAAACTGCCATCTATAATATATATAAGATAAAAATAGCTCAACAAGATAAGATATTGTTTTCCTATTAATTAAGATGATATACGACTCAACAATTGGCATTTAGGAAAATCAATTTTCGTAAATCGTTGTGGGTACATGCACCCTTAAATTTTGGGAAGGGGCCTAATTTCGTTTGTGTAAAATCTAATTAAAAAATACTGTTTTGATGAAGAAAAAAAAGGGCATAAGCTACATGTTTGTAAAAGCTAATATTGAAAGCAACTTTGCAAGTAGAATAGGTTGTACGGCGCGAATGCGTTTTAAGAATCAGAAATGATGTTTAATTTGAACGTATTTTTCTATCAGACTTGTTGGATAAAAGTGTATGATATATTGCTAAAAGGGGGAGCCTATAATTTTTTGTGAGCGTATGTATCAAACAGTAAGTCCTAATTTATTAATGCAAATATAATTATTCTTTAAGAATTAATGCTTATAAATGGCGTGGTGATTGATTTACTACTGATTCTACAGTAAGGTTTAACATTAAAAAAAGAAAAAGAAAAACTCCTATACGTATAGAGGCCAACTCATCCATGTCACACTCATGAGCTTTGGTTTTGTGTCACTCAATCATCATTTCTCTTGCAAGAAGTGTTCATTAGAAGAATTCGAATATACTTATCATGTATAATTTAAGATGAAAATAACATACTGTCATCTATAATATATAAGACCAAACTAATAAATCATCAGTTTATGAAAAGTAATAGAATATCATTTGGTATAATTGTGATGAATTATTTTTAGGATTTAATTTTTATATATTGATAGAGTACATCAAATAATTTTACACTACTAGTCACTACAATTTTAGAAAAATGATAAATTATAATGAGTAACTATCCACTAATGACAACAATCCATAATGGTTTATTATTTTTCTTAAATTCTATTAGCTAATAATATATAATTATTTTATATTATCATTATATAAAAATTATTCTATATCTTTTAATATATATTATAATTAGATAAAATTGACAGGCTGTCATATTATTATAAAAGTGTAGTACGTAATATTCCTTACAAGTTTATGGCATGATTAAGATGTATGCTGTGTTTTAAAATTGTTATTAAAATTTTCAAAATAGTAAGGACAGAAGCTAAAATATTTTAAAAGACTAGTAGCTACTCTTGAAATAAAATTTACAAGTGTTGTTATTGTTAAATAGAAGTGTTTGGATGTTTGGAAAATATATGTTTATAATTTAACACTGAAAAACAAGAAAATAAATGCAGCTGGAAAAGTTTTAACAAAATAAAAGTTTTAACAAAATAAATATTGTTAACACAATTTCAAGGTAAAATTGTCATGAAAATTTGGTGTGCTTTTATATTAGAAAAGAATGCAAGTGCTAGAAATTACCCATGTACATATAGCTGCTTCCAAGTAATAGCATTAATTTAATTTTTCTTTCCAGAGTTGACCAAAGACTTAAAAGTTATATTGCTTAAAATCAGTTTGTTTTGAGATAAAATGGGAATGAGAAATTCATAGATGAATTTTTTTATATAATTTTATTAATAAATATAATTCATGAATTTTTTATCCTTATTTTTATTCCCACACCAAGCTAACCATTTAAGATTATTAAAATTGAATGTTACTAAAAAAAAGGAGAGAAAGAAAGAAAGAAAGAAAGAAATCTCAGGCTTGAGCCTAGTTCATCGATTACCTTCTTTTGTGCCTTCTATCTTGAATGTTAGAGCACTTTCCTTCCAAATTTTCACGGTCTGGACATGAGGAATCGCTCACTTTCATTGTAGAGACCTCGCCGCCACCAGATGGACAAACGCCATTCAGAAGCACAAGGGTATTTGTGAAAGATCTGTGTATCTTGCGCACAAGATCTTCAGCTAATGGCACTATTGACCATTCCTCTTCTTCATCTCCACTTGTTTTATTAACAAGTTGAAGAAGTTGATTCGCAAACTCGCGTCCTCTTATAAGCGCTTCCGTTACCTTTCTGCGATCCGAAGGGTGATTCTCCATCTTTTTTGCCGACCAGCTTCTCGATTTAGGAGCTCAATTATAGCTTAGACTTCAGCTTTTGCTTGTCGGAGTAAAAAATGCGGAGCAAGCAACGTGCAACTTATTAAGATATTATCTGTTAAATAGTATATGTTATCTTGCATAAGATCTGGTAGCTTATGTTTCTATTTTATTATTTATTTTTATCATATATTTAATGTCACATATAATAAAATAATACTATCTAATTTGATCTCTCTCTCTTTTTTTTATTTTTTTGTTTAAATAATCAGTCTCTAAAGTCCATTAAACTCAAATTAATATGGCTCAATTAAGGTCAGTTCAGTATGAAGGCCGGTAAAACTTTCGTAATGCTAATTTTTTTCATTCACAAAATTCAAATTCAAGATCTTATTTAAAGGGAATAAATCTCAAATCACTTGAATTAATTGAACATTAGTCTAATTTAATTATTTTTTTATTTAATAAATATGGAATAAATTTGATTCATTATATTAATTTTTATTGTATTAAATAAAATTAATTATTTATTTTAAAGTTATTATAAATAAATTATTAATATTTACATATATAAAAATGTTTTCTAATTAAACTATGATATAATAAATATTTAGTAAATAGAGTTATATAATCATAAATGATACATTAAATATTGAATAATATAAAAAATTACATAACATAATTTATACTCTATTGTTAAATCTTTATTTTATTAAATTTTATACTATCAAACGACGTACCTGGCTTTAATTGTGAAACAAATTTTGGTAAGTGCAAGTGCCAAAGCCAGCTTTTCCACGCGCGCCAGTATGTTGAGTACGAGAGCACAAACAATGAAGATCTAGAAGGTACATATAATATAAATTTTGCAGAATTGCGAAGTGATGTCACTAGGCTTGCGCAAGTGCCTCAAGCTGTGTCGTTAGCTAGCTCCAAGGGCAATTAATGGTTGTATCAGTATATTTTGTTGTTGTTTGGTCCATTTGGTAAATACGGAACAGGGTGATTTTTGAATCCTTCAAACCAGATTGGGTTTTTGAATCTAACCACATCAAATTGACTCTAGGATACTGGACAAAAGCTTGGTGTTCGGACTTCCCATTCTCCCCTGAGCAGATGCTATCAGCAATTTCAGAGGTTAGAAGCTGTAGAAAATGATAAGAGGTTCTTCTGGTCTCAGGCTGGATACTATGAAAGTTTTCTCATTTGCTTGCTACCACACCTGATTTACTGTTGGCGTTTTCATAAACTCATGAGGGTTCTGTTTGTGCTCATATCAGAAGGAGTCAAGGATGCCAGCTTATGTTGAATTGGCGAGGATATGTCTTGTCAAGCTTGTGTTGAATAATGCTTAGTGCAGTCTTTATGAGGTAGGCTACTCCAATAGCTTCACCTTTATGCCATCGTTTGTTTTTTATTTGCTGTCTTTGTTGTGCTGTTTTGCATCAGTTTGGGCAACTCTATCATGTTAAGTGAATTGTTCTAGCAAACTTCTCGACAAAAAGGGGGTACGGGTAGGCATGCTTCATTTCTTAGTGCTATTAGTGGCATTATCATATGATCTATTAAAGTGTTATTAAGTGAAAATTAATTTCACGTCAAAAACAAAATGTAGAAATAAATTTAAAAATCTTTAACTTGAAAAATTCTTTAGATACTTAATATGTGACATTTTTTTATATATAAAAAATAAAAGTTTTTATGGATTCAATATCGCTAACTAATTTTTCATATCGGCAGCAAGAAATAAACTGCCATCATTTCAGAAATATGAATCAATTTTTTACCACCTGCGTCAACCTTTTTTGGTCTTCTTACGTGATAAAGTATTTTATATATATATATATATATATATATATATATATATATATATAATATTTTGGATTGAAATGAAAAGGAAAAATGATTTAATTTTCAATAATATTTTTAGTAAAGTGAGAAAAAATATTTTAACCTCTCTAATCATATAATCTTAGATGTTTAATGTAATGCAATTCTTACATTTACTGTTTGCAAATGAAATTATTTTTGCATAAACAATTATAAGCATTATTGTTGGTCTGTTGCCATTTGAGTATACGGTAAATTTCGCGTAGAATCACCGTTTTTATGTATTCATCCAAAGTTTATATGAATACGTAATTTTACCTAATTCTTAATCTGCTCTGAAATTTACCTGTTACTTATTAATTTTATATAGAATTACATATATAATTAAATATATAATTGAGTGTAGTTATAAAAGAAAGGGAAGAAAAAGAAGAAGAAGATGGTGTATGCTACGAGTCCCATATCGAGAAGGTCACCTAAAAGTGAGTCTTATAAGGCTAATTTCATGCTAAACCTATGAAATACTTTGTCAGTTCGATATTTGCTTCATTATGATGTAAATCTGAGAGATTTTATTTTTTTAAAGAGTAAATACCCATTTTCATTTTTGACAAAAATTTTGAGGGATAAATTAGTCCCTCAATATTTTAGAATTTTCGGATGGTCTTGCATTATTAAAAAAAAAAAGTAAAATATATTTAACTTTCTTGAGGTATTAAGAAATAACACTCCACCCCATTTATTTGTAAAATATATACTCCACCTCAATTTACTAGAAAAATGTTTGGATTTTTTTTTAGTGAAAAAACACTTTTTAAGTGTTTTTTTTAAATTGCTTTTATAAATTTTAAAATATGTGTTTGGATATAACTTAAAAAATACTTATAGAAAAAAACCAACTTACCCATTTTTTAATAAAATTTAACAATACCCTCCTTTTAATAAAAACAGGAGCAGAAGTGGCTTTTGAAAAATAATTTTGGGTGTATTTATTTGTACTTCTAATACAGAAAAAACTTTTTATTCCAGAATTTTTTTAAAAAAATTACTTATAAAATTTTTAATGATACGTGTTTGTGCTTTTTGAAAAAAGTGAAAGCTGAAAATAATCAATTTTTTACTTTTTTGAGAAATAAATAAAGAGCTATTTGTTTAAAAAGAGGAAACAATAAAAGAGAGCAAATTTTGTTCTTCAAATCTAGGAAGCACTCCATTTTCACTCTTGTTCTCACTTATTCTCTCTCTCTCTCTCTCTCTCTCTCTCTCCATGCCTTTTAATTATATTTTTATCAAAAAAATATACTTCTATATTTATTACATTCAAATAGTTTAATAACTTCTAATTTTGATAAAAAGTATTAGTACAATTATATATTCAAATATAAAATACTTTTCTACTTTTGCTTCTAGTGGTGCTTCTACTTATGATTCTGAAAAAGTACTTTTCCTAAAAATTTAATCGAATAGACCCTTAATTAAAAATTATTTTTGTTTCTACTTTTTTTAGAAACTGTGTATTACTAATTTTTTAAAAAAGTGGCAAGTTAACTTTTTTTTTTTCTACAAGTACTTTTTTTTTAAAGTTATATCCAAACATACTTAAAAACTTATAAAAGCAATTTTTTAGAAAAAGTGTTTTTTCTAAATAAAAACCAACCAAACACACTTTTAGTGAATTAGGATGGAGTGTATATTTTGTAAACAAATGAGGTGGAGTGTAATTTCTTAATACTTCAAGGGTGTTAAGTGTATTTTACTCTAAAAAAAAGAGCATGTTAATTCCTAAATTTAGAATTTTTTTACTAGTATGGATCTGTATGAAGGGACTACTGTGTCCCCCTTTTTAAATAATGAGGGACTATTCAGGAATTTTTAAATCATGAGATATTAATTTATCCCCCAAAATTTTTGTTAGGGATTAAAATGGGTATTTTGTCTTTTTTTTTTACAAGAGAGAAATTTTCATTAATGAAACAGTCTAATGGCACTTACAAATTGAAAAAGACATATTAGATCCAAATTAAATTAAAAACAAATACATTCTATATTCTAAACTAATTAGCAATATGTGGCTCTGCTTCTTGCTTAAAGACTATCGATGTCTAAACATTTTTCACATTGAAGACCAATATGAAAACAGTTGCAGCTTGAAGTATGTATTACCCCTTTCTTCAAAACAGATCTAAACATATCTATTATATGTAAAACCATCAAAATTAAATAGAAATATCACAAGGGGAAAACCAAAACACCCACAAAAGGTGGTCCGGTCAGCATAACCCGACTTTCATGGTCCAACCGACGACTTAATCGAGCTGGAGGCTGTGGGGCTTCATGGTCTAGCCAACCTTCAGGTCCAACAGACTTACAAGCTTGTTCTCTAAGTCGACCTTGTTGGGGGTTGATCTACCGACCCTCAAGTGCCCAATTTAAGACATACATTAACCCATTAACTACCATATATGTTATCACATTTATGATAATCCGCTAGGGTTTTCTTTCCTTAACGTACGCCTCAATGACCCCTCCCTTGTCATAACTGTACCAAGCCTTACATATACCCCTGCCTTCTCTACAGTGGAGGTAGGTCAGTGGTTTGCCTAAACACCAGCCTACCCCACCTCAAAGTACTAGACAGGAACAAAAGGGATAACATAAACACCCATAATAGGAGCAATGAAAACACTTACAAAGGGGAGAAACAAAAACACCATGAAGGGCATAACAAAAATAAAATGAAAGACACAAACTCTAAGTAACTAATAGAAAAGAAAACAATAGAGCTACTACCAAAAAGGAAATATGGCAGCCCTCTCAACAACACTAACACAAGGAAAGACTAGAGAAAGAGAGAAGAGAGAAAAGAGAAAAGAAAGATTAGGGCTGGCTACCCTGAATTAATTACTCTTAGGAATCAAATTTGGGGGATGTTTTACATAAATATGAATTTAAGAATGCATATTTAGGTAAAAGTTCCATTAACTTTATTATGAACATGAGGTAGTAAATTTATATCTATTCTTACTAATTTAGGTGCAAAGACATTGAATTTGTATTCACTATGCTAGCATATATGGTTATATATATGTGTGTGTATACACACTTGATGTCTTAAAATCATGGAAAAGAAAATAAACACCACTGTTATTTGAAAAGAAAAAACCACAAATCTACTTTCCTTAACCAATACTATTACACAAAGCCATGAGACAAGTCAAAACTGAAGATGTGTTTGTGAGTTAGATTTAGGATAAGAAAGAGAAGGAAATGAAAGCTACAGTATACATCTTTTACTTGTTTGGGAGTTTCGTAAAAGGAGGGGAAGGAAATATGAGATTTTTCATAAATCTCCAATGTCCTAAAACTCCCTTCCCACTTTTATTGGATGTCTCTGAATGCAACAAGGAAGAAAATATGGCGGTCTTGGGGCACAAACTAGAAATATCATATATGTGGAACAAAATGTGTCTACAACCATATTTCAACGGATGGTAGAAAAAGATTGGCAATGGAGCTTCTACCATATTTTAGTTGGACGTATAGTTAGGTAATGATATTTCTAAAAAATCAGGATAAGTTGTTAAAGGAATTTCGACTCAAAGGATTCTTCTCAGTTAAGTCTTTTTCTCTATAGCTGCATGTGGCTATGTTGTCTTCTTCAAGCTATATGTATATGAATGGTACTAAAGGGGTATTTTGGAAAGGTTTAGCATGTCCAATATCTAAACTTTTGGTTTGGTTTGTTCTTCTTAAAAGCATTATTGAACACTAAAGATTGGCTGCGTAAATTCAATATTCTGCAATAAGGTGATTTTTTGTGTCCTTTTGCTTATTGGTACAAGAAGTAATATGTCATCTATTCTTCACTTGTAGGAAATCTTAGTTGATATGGTGCTCTTGCCTATCATGGTGGGATTTACAATGGTGTATAGTGAATCAACCAAGAGTTTTCTTTGAGGCATTTATGGGAATGCATTTCTATGGATTTCAGAAGAAAATGTGGGCATCCTTATTCTTTTGTTATTATCTAGTTTGGAAGATTAAGAATCGATGGTCTTTCAAAACTTTGTTCCGGGATTGGTATCAAGAATTGGCACAATTTAAACTAAGACATGGATAAGGGGACGGTGTTCAAAATTTCCATTCTCACAAGACTTTGTGGTGTCTAGCTTGAAGATGGTAAGGAAATCGAAAAAGCTAAAAGACTAATATATATGTTATCTCCCTCCTTGTGGTGTCTAAGTTGTATCCTGTTTTCTCATGTGGTGTGGATTCAATTTGTTGCTAGATTCTTTTATGTAGGAATAAAATGTTTGGCTGCTAAGCAAAATGTTTATGAACAGGATGTTTGATGTGTAATTGATTTATAATAATGCCACAATATCTTGGGACAAGTTGAACTACATATTTGTACATTGAGGTGTTAAAGTGCCAATGAGATAGCTAGGAGGTATTGTTTCTGGTTTTTTTTTTTTTTTTTATGATTGTTGTAATACTATTCTAGATGTACTTTCTCATGGCTGACTCTTTGTTCTTTGAGCCAACCAATGTTTCTTTTCTAGCTATTTTTTTTCAAAAAACACTTAAAAGTCCTTCTAAACTTTATTTTTAAAATCCCCCCACCCCTCTAAAAGCAAAACAGCATACCCCAAGAAACATTTCATAAACTTGTATTTCTTTCAAAAAAAAAACTTAAAAGTCCTTCCAAACTTGATTTTTAAAATCCCCCCACCCCTCCAAAAACAAAACAACATACCCCAAGTACATTTCATAAACTTCTATTTCTTTCCCGTTACATTTTTAAACTCTTAAACTAGGATAATGTTAAATTCTCCAATCTCCCTCCTTCATTTTCTTTTGGTATCTTCTTTTTCCTTTCTCTCATAACTCTTAAAGAAACCTTATCAACATGCTAGTTGGAAGCTTTGACTCAACTCAGTTCATAATTTATTTATTTATTTTCTCTTCTTTACTAGCCAAAAAGCAAGTCCCCTAGTGATATGCCAAAGCTATAGCTATAATCAGGTACATTTCTGGTACCAAAATAACTTATAAAACCATGTAATAAGTACATATTTTATGGGTGAGGATTATTTAGTGGGAAACATTCCAAGCTTAATATGGCTTACTTAAACTTGAGCATTGAGAAAGGCTCATGTTTGTTTAAGGACCATCGAGAAAGGCTCATTCCAAATTAACAAAAATTGTATTAAGATTTGGATTTTAGAGATTGGTTGGTTGAATTGAGATTACAAAAGTCAAAACAGTCTAATTTGGGCTCAATGGATTGAATAAACATAATTCGGGCATGTTAATGCTCGCGTCAGCTTCTCTGCTAAGATTTGGGCCCATCAGCTTACAACCGATGACTATGAAGGCGGAGTCTGTAGTGGTCTCTAATGAATTTTGGTCCAAGTTGGTAACTGGTTAATATTGCAAGAAAAAGTGATGGTTGGGATAGAATTATAATTTTAAAAGTTGTTTAATAATTTTTGATTAACCCATAATTAACACGCACTTATTCTTTCATCTTCCATACACCCTCCTAATCTATGCCACTACCACTGTAGTTGTTTAGGCCGCCATCATCCCCACTTTGCTATTGAGCCCCCTCTCCTGCCCCTACCACCGATGACATAAACCGGGCTTGAGTGGAACAAGGCCTGGCCTAGGAGCTTGGTTCCATTGATGAAGGATGGCATCATGGAGATAAGGAAGAACCACTCGATGTCGGTGACTTCCTTGTCCATATCATCAACAGGGTTGGCAAAATTGTTGAAAATCAAAGAACTGAGCTCACGAAGGACCTTTGTGCAATGGTCCTACTTTGCCGACGATGGCGTTTTGGCAAACTTGGACTTGGCCTCGTCCTCCTCACCTTTATAGTAGTCATCGCCCCAGTCGAGCTTGCGAAGGGCCTTCTTATAGTTGTCCTGCCCATACCTCGTGCCTTTACTTGGCACACAACCACTGAAAGCAACAACCACCACCACACTCGTGCATAACCACAGTCTTGTCCATCAACCAATCGTCAGCACAAAAGCCAAATCCAAAACTACTACATCCTCCACCATGCCTTGCCTTGCGTGGGTAGACCTACCTTTACCATGTCAACTACCTTCGCTGTGATCAATAGCCACACCGCCATGCACCAACAATGGCATAATGGTAGTTTTTCTTTCTAAACCAACTGAGATAATATTAAAGTTAATGGAAATCCTAATCTATTTTCAACAATATTACATCATTGATCCTATGTGCTTAAATTAAAAAAAGGGGTCATAGTATAATTCCACAATTTTAAATATAAAGCTTCTACAGGTGTGAAGTAGGATTCTAAATAGTACTAAAAATATGGGATCTTAGCCATAAGATCAAAATTCAATATGGCACAGATTTAATACTAACGAGTCACCAACTTAGATCAAAACTCGAAACGGTCCACCATAGGCTCCACCTTCCAAACTACATTACCAATACATGGTTGGGCTTCCACATTTATTTCTTTAGAATAAATGAATGATGATAAATTGATGAATTATATATATATATAGAAAGCGTATCATATGAGATGAGTGGTTTATTATGAGAGTGAGAAAGGAGAGCTGTATAATCATACATGGAAGTTGAAGATTTAAAGTTGTTCAAAGGTTACATGATTACTTAAAAAAGTCACATGACTTTATATTTTAATTTTGACCATTCATGTAAGATCCAATAGTCAAAATTTATTTCTCTCACTCTCATAATTAATTACTACTCTCATTTGATTCTCTCGTATATATATATATATATATATATATATATATATATATATATATATATAGAGAGAGAGAGAGAGAGAGAGAGAGAGAGAGAGAGAGAGAGAGGTGTATCACATGAGAAAAGTGATTTATTAAGAGAGTGAGAAGAGCAAATATGAGCTATATAACCACACATAGATGATCAAGATTTAAAGTTATTTAAAGATCATATGATCACTTAAAAAAGTCACATGACATTCATGTAAGATCTAATGGTTAATATTTACTCCTCTCACTTTTACAATTAACCACTCCTGTCGCTTGATTATCTACCTATATATATAACTGATGAACTTTTTTAAGGTGGAAAACATATTGTATAAAACTAAAGTAGCATCACAAGTATTTTTCATCAGCTTTCTCATGGGAAAATTTATGATGCCAAATGTGAATATAGATATTTTATTAGAAGTTTCAACACATAAATATCTATTTTTGTTTACTATTCTAATTTTTAATTAGTGTCCCAAAAATACTTGACAGCAAAATTCTGTATATAAAAAAGTATGCTTAAGTTGATTCAAATTTTTCAAAAATAATTTTAACTCAAACATATCGCGAGCTCACCAGCTTAATTTCTTTAACATATATGATATGGTAGCTATCTAATATTACACAGAGTAGCATCCATGTACTTTTTGTATGCACAAGACAAAACTTTTTGATTTGTATTGAATGGTACTGTAACGATTAGAACTTTTACTACACAAACACTAGGTGCATGTTTTGATTAGGATGAGAATGATATTGAGAATTAGGATGCGGATGGTGGGTTGATTGATCAGAAGAAAAAAAAAACCGAATGTTTAATGGTTGTATGAGATTATGATATTTTGGAGGAAGCAAAAAAGTGTGGGACCTGCGAAAAATGTTTGGGCACTCTGCTGATAATGAGATTGATGCTATATGGACGTTGGCAAAGAATCGAAAAGATATGGGGAAGAAAAATAATCATAATAAGGGAAGGAAGGAGGGTAAATCAAACAAGTAGTGGGCTTGCGAAATTACCCTTGATGTTTGTTGTAGGAGTTAGAGGTGTAGTGTTCTTTGGAGACTGATTGGTGTAGATTTGTCATTAGTATTTTAGTTTCATTTTGTTTAGTTGCCTGTGGGTGCTATTATCTTTAAGATGAAATGGGGGTTAGTTGTGATTTTTATGATCTGTTTATTTTCTTTTGGGTTGTTATAGGTGTGTATTAAGGTGTTTATTTGTTCTCTACTCCTCTCTTAGGAGAGCTTTGAGCCATTTTCAATAATTATCGAAAAAAAAGCACGTGCATGTCATTTGTATTTGTACGGTATTATATTCAAATACATTATTACTATGTTTTTGTTTGTTTCTTTAGTTATTAAAAGCACTAATGTTACCCCTTTATGATCTATATATTATATTTTATGTTAAAATATATCTACACCTATTGGAGATTATGATTAGTTAGTTAGCTGAATAGATTGGTCAATTAATGAGTTAGTAAGTTAACTCAATAGAAGTTAGTTAGGCTAATTAATGGAGCGCATGTTAAATTTTAGTCTCACCTCTGTGTATTCGGAGGCTATATAAGGACCTCCCTGTGTTTATACTCCAAATTTGATGGTTTAGTATGTGTTTGGATTAGAGTTTGCAAATTGAGATTTATACCAACTTGATTCTACCAAAATTTATTTTGATCAAAAGTAAGTTGATGCCAATGTGATTTATATTTGAAAACTTTTATCTCAAAAGTGATTATCATATAATGAATATTGTTTGAGTGATGTGAATCAAAATCAATTTTAGATATGTAATTACCAAAAGGACTTGTGTTTTTATATTATACTTTTAATATTATCCCTTTATTTCATTTTTATTTTAAGATATTTGAGTAGACTTTATTACTATTATTATAAAAAATATTATTTTAAGATATTATATAAATATTATAAATAAATTATTATATTATTATAAATAAAATTATATTAATATTATTATAAATAATACCATTTTTAAGATACCTGACTAAATGTTGGGTTCTAGTATTAAATTATAAAAATATTAAGAAAAAATTGCACTTTACTCCCCCTTTGAAAGTGGATGTAGCATGAGAAAAGGGATTAAATCGTATATTTTAAAAATACTTCTAAACCTAAAAACTTTAAAACAATTTCTCAAGTCTTTAGATTTGGACTGCGGAAGCATTTAAGTGTTAGAAATAAAAGTTATTGAATTCACAACAACTTTGTTGGATAGCAAATAGAATAAGCACATAGAACTTGAAATAACAAAATAAAATTAGAGATAGGGATAGAAGATCACACAAGACGATTTGTACTAGTTCAACCAAACCACTTGCCTGTGTCCAATCATCAACAAATTAGTTGAGATTTTTATAACCACGAGTATTTTTGTACAAGTTTTTCCAAGCTTAAGGCTAAATACTCTTTTCCTAACTCCTCTAAGCTAATCAAATCGAATAGTATTGTCTTAAGCTACTCAAATCGAGTAGTATTATCCTATCTCTCCAAGCTAATAGTGACTACTATTGGGTTAGATTACAATCAAAGAGTTTTAAGGTTTGTGTTTGATAAACACTCACACTAAAGCACCCAAGATGTATAGATGTATTAAGTATAATGTGAAGTGACTTCTTACAAGTCTCACTAAGAGGTTGTTTGCTATTACAAAGTAATGAGAAGACTTTTCTCTTGATAAGCTTCTGAAAGAAACTTTCTGGTCATTCAGAAGGTTGAGAAGGATGAAAACTTATAAGATTTTCAATCAGCAAAGTTCCATCTACTTCTTTTTAATCTTCAAGATTTATATAGGCTTCAAAATCTAGTTGCTGAAACTTGATGTTTAGAGCCTCTAGAGCTTTTAGATCCAATGGTTTTGACCTAGAGGAAGAAGTATGTTGTTTTCTTTCTTAGCAAGTAAGTACATTATCAAAGAGGAAAACTAGTTGTTTGAGTCAACTGGCATTTCAAAGTGTTAGCGCTTTTTTTGGATCTCTATCTTGTCAAGTTTGACCTTTAGAAAATATCTATGAATTGTGTAGTGAAAGTTTTTTGAGTGAGGTCTTCTTCACATAGACCAATATTCTGGAAATTACCCTTTCGGTCAAGCTTCTAGATAGGTCATCCTTCTAATATACTTGTGCGCCTCTTGATGACTTAGTATCCTTTTGATGATATACGAATATCCTTCTAATCCTTCGACATAGCTTTTTATAAGAGATAAGATTTTCAAAGCATAGATTCTTTTATCAAAAGCTTTTTCCTTTTAGATTAAGTTCGAGATAGGAAAGAAATCTGTTTGAAAACTAAATATTGCATGATCCAATGCTCCCAAATAAGCATATAGAGTGATCTATACTTAATCAAACCAAACACTAAAGCAGACTGTTAGTCTGTACAAAATATTTTCATTAAGAGTTAGTTTGTTATCGATCAAAACCCTTAAAGATGTATTTCAAAGATCACTTAGTGGCTTCTGAAGGGTGTTGGAGCTTACAATCTCTCCATTTTTTATGATGGCAAACCAATACTTAAGAAAAATTTTTGTTCATAAGATAAAACTTGAAAGCGCATAAGCATTTGGATGGTTTGTATTGTTTTTATCTTTCAGATTTCAATTCATGCTTTTTGAAGTTGATTTTAATTTGTTATAGCATTCAAAATTTTCAAGATAATATACTAATTATTCTAAGCTATTAGAAACATCTAAAGCAACCAATCATTTTGCTCAAAACATAGGATTTAGGTAATATAAAGAACATGGTATTTATCAGATCATGAATTTGAGCAAATATCAGAACAAAAGATATAACTCATAAAATAGAGCAATAACAAACCAATATTAGAGCAATAAGAGATATCGAAATATGATAAATGCCATAATATGATTAACTATATCAAGAAAGATAAATATTGTTCTTATCTACATAAAAAAATGCAAAATACACAATGAATTTTTTTTTTTTAAGTTCGCAGCTCCTCTTTAACCAAAGCTTTTCATATCTTCTCCCCTTTTTGACATTAGCAGAAGATGGTCAGGGATCATGGAAGGCCATCATTGATTGCCCTAGTTGTTTCCCTTTTGAAGTGCTCGTATCAACTACAACATGAGACTTTCCATCTTGTCCATTTTTCTTTCCATGGCATGTTGGTTAGTGATCTGTTGTTGTTGATTTTCCATGATAGTTTGTTAACTGGCCAAAAGAAGATCCATTTGAATCTCATTGGCACTTGGAAAGGTGTGGGCATGAGTTGATGTAGGTCCTTTAGAAGGTGGCTTGTCAGTATGAGCAGCTAAAGACTTAGCAAATTCAAAAATAGCTTCAGACGTTGTTTTGTCAAATATAGGCCCAACAATCAATAGCAAAAGGGCATTTCTAGTAATTGGGGTGGCAGGAACATATTGAGAAGCTTGTATTTGATTTTGAACAGGAGTGGAGATAAGTGGAGCTTCAATATTGGCTTCTGTCGCCAAAGTCCCTTTTGGTGCAGTAGTCTCAACTCTAATCTCAGCCCTTTCAAGCACACCGGTGTCAACCCTAGCAAGTGCTCGTTTTGGACCAGCAGAAATAATTTGAAGGCTTTGTAGTTAAGTTTCAGCTTGCGCTACTTGTTCTTCAGACACTAGCACCACCTTTCCCCTCTCAAAAAGAGGATTCACCTCCTCTATCACCACAAAATGTTATTCTACCTCCTGAGAGATAAAAGAACTTCTCTATTTAGATGCTCCAACTCCAATGGCTCTGTTCCTTTGCTTTTGGAGCCAAGCTTTTTCTTTTAATTTATTTTCTTTTGCATCCCTTCTAGCTCTTCTTATAGGTAAGGGAGTGGAGTCTCTTGAAGAAGTAGTAGAAGTTTCTTTTTGCCTTTGCCTTTTGGAACCTCTTTGAGTGATGGCTCTTTTAGTGCAAGCTCCCTTATAATAATCACTCTCTGAGCAGGTGTAGTAGCATGAGGAATAGAAGGGGCAGTAGGAGTGGTAGCAGTCTTAGCCACATTGATGGGGTCTACAGCAATAGCAAACACTTCATCATCAGCCCTTAAAGAAGAGGGAAACTCCTTAGCACATTTTGGCAATCTTCTCTTGCTTTTCCTTTCTTTTGGATTGGGAGAGATGCTTCTTTCTCTACTTGTTTTCCTTTTTCTTACCCTCCTCATAAGGTTTTGATTTTGTCTTTTTGATGCTAGGCACCACAGCAGCAATAGTATCATCTTTCTTTTTTTTTCTCTCCTTCTTTTCTTTGTCTTTGGGTTTTAGACCTAGAGCTAAAAAAGTCTTCATGGTGGCAGTTGATCTCTTCTTGTCACATCTTTGACCATCCAAAGGAAGCTATGCCTTGATGAAGACCCTCGTCAGAAACATCCCATAAGGCAAAGTTGCATGTCTACTTCTTTTAGCACCAATGGCAGAAATAATAAAATCAAGAGTCAATCTCACCAAATTGACCTATCTTCTAGTCATGAGATAGAATATGACCATCTAATCAACTTCACTCATTACATCTGTGTTGACTTCTTGGTAACATAGTATATTCAACCATAAAGTAAATAGCCCTAATAGAAGTTTGAATGTCATTAACTCTCATACCTCTATTGCTCGTGAGAGTCTTTACAACATCTGCCTCAGTAGCACCAAGCTCTTCTCACCATTTTTCTCCACTATGACATAGAATGCCAGCACCATTGTTAGAAGTGTTGGTGGATTCTACAATACTAGAACACAAAGCTTGAAGTTCAAAACTCGAATGAAGTGTTGTCCTCATCAGAGGTATTTAGGGTGCTATAAAATGTAGGAACAACCTTTGTATGGATGTCCTCTAAAATCCTCAAAAAATCTCCCGAACTCTAAAACTCGAAGATGATGTGCACTTCAGGCAGGGAGGTGAAGTTTTTTGAGTAAAAGCTTCTACCTTTAGCAATAGTTCTTCGAAAAAAGTTTCTCTCAAAGTTTTCTTGCATTACTTTGTCATTATATATGTAAGGAATGCTTTGTTTTCCTTATCAGCCATTGTATATAGGTTGCACGAAAGGTTGGAGCTTGAATAATAAAAAAAAAATGGATGTATTTGGGGCAATGTTAAAGGTGAAGGCAGAGAGGTATTTAAAGTTTGAATCTTTGAGAGGATAAACAATGTATGAAAAGTGTTTGAGAGGTTTTAGTAATTGAGAGAGACAACAGAAGAGAGAAAAGTGGGTTCAAAGTAAGCAAATGAATTCATTGGTTAAAAGAAATAACCAAGAACTGGAAATATGAAAAGGTTATTGTTTGTGACAGAAAGCAAAAATAATAATATGTTACCTATAATTTAAGATAAAATTAGTAAACTATCATAAATAATGTAAGACTAAAATACAACAGCCAGCCACCTATAATATAAGACAAAAATAATAATTTGCTACCTATAACATAAGACAACAATAACAACTATCATCTATAGAAATAACAAACAATTTTTTATGTATTTCATAAATATTTACATAAGACAGGTATAGTATGGCATCATGTATAAATCAAATGAAAACATGAAAGTACTCATTAAAAAAAAAAAAAAAAGAAATTTGTCAACTACAATGTAAAATGAATGATTGATCAAGGACAATCGTGACCTAGATAAGATAAAAAAAATTGTTATCATATAACTTATTAAACTGCTATTAGAATGTAGGATAAAAATAACATACTATCATCTATATTAGAATATCAATAGATAATTATAATGAGAGTGTGGCAGAAAGATTCTCATATAACAAAGTTAGGGAAGGTTTTTTTTTTTTTTTTTTCCAAAAAATGTATCTTTGTAAATTTGACCGATTTCAATGACTCACAAGATTAATTTTTGTTCGATTATGAAAATAAAAAAAATTATGTAACTTTTCTACAAAAATTATTTTTATAAGTTTTAAACTTTGTGTCATTAGCATAAAGGGCGGATCAATGTTGCCTTTCTTTCAACCGACTCTGTGAGTGGAATAGATAAAATAAAAAAATTAAAAATTGTTGCTAATTTTTTTAAGTAACGACATAATCTAGATATAAAATTTCAATCTTGAAAGCAACTTTACAATTAGCTTAATTAGAAGTTTTAAATCCTTATAGGCCTACTATAAACTTATCTTTATCATATCTTAATAAAGTCATAGCAGAAGCCATTACAACCTTATAGAGCTCATGAAGAAGTGACTCCTAGCATATTTACTAACATTAGAAACTTTTGATCTAAAATTAGTTTGGGTTAATATTTATGGTGTGTTTGGTATAGGTATAAAAATGAGAGTAAAATCTTATAGATTAGATTCATGAGTAATATACCAAATACACTCTTATTAAAATAACTTTTAATTCTGAAAAAGACCATGCATAAAAGCAAATGGAAGAAGTTCCTAAATTATTACTTTCAAGCATAGTTAAGTTTTTAAAAGTGTCTTTCAAGAATTCACCTACGACGTAAAAGCAATCATAGTATTGTTGTTATAACAAGTAAAAGCCGCTGATAAAAAGAAAATCCCAAATTTGTCCACAGTTAATGAATTACCTTGTCTTGTATATGCCCTCTTGCCTCTTCAATCTTGAACGATAGGGCACTTGCAACTACAAAGACCGCGCCTTCCGAGAACTGAAAAAAGCTATTCAAGAGGAAAATTAAAGGGTATTTGTGAAATACCTGAGCATGTTGCACACAAGATATTTATCGAATGGTAGCGCTAATATAGACCCTTCGTCTCCACCTGTTTTGCTAGCAATCTGAAGATGTTTATTTGTAAACTCGCGTTTTCTGATAAGCACTTCTGATGCCTTTCTGCGGCCCGAAAGGGTCATTCTCCATCGTAGCTGTAAGCAGATCCTCTGCTATTAAAAAATCAAGAGAGAAATTTTGAGGCCTGCTATGTTGTTCTCCTGTTTCTCAAAGGGGTGCTCTTCTGTCTCTCAATGAAGTTATATTTAGCATGTTACATTCTTTTTTTTGAGGTATATTATTTGTACATACCAAAAACTCTAACACCCTAATATTTTCTCTCAGCTGTTTCTCTCTATCAATCATTTCACTATTTTTATTTTATTTTACAATTTTTTTCTCCTTTTTATCTCTGAATATTTAAAATGTCTGCCTACCCCAATAGTACAAGAAATATTTCTTTCTTTGTTGGATTTATCCAAGCAGGGCCTTGACACGATGGTTAAGGAATTAAAAAGGAAAAAGGTTTATTAAAAAAATAATATTTTTAAAATTTTAATGCATTAATTAAATGTGTTGAAGTTTTTAAGTTTTTCTTTTCTTCATTTCTTGATCAGAACTTTTAGTTAAACCTTTCTTTTTTAAATCTAAATTACCAATATTTAAAAATCTACCATTATACAAAATCTTCTAAATGCTAATTAATTTGTCTCCGGACATGTCATTCTACTATCTGATTAAATATTCCAACATTAGTTATTTTTTATTCTTTAAAACTCGAATTTAAAATCTTATTAAGACATACAACTACAAACCATCTGACACAATTAAGCATTAGTCATATTTGTCACATTCTAAACGATATGTATTAAGCATGTTAGGAAGTGGTAGCCTCTGGATTCCATTCTTAATCTATATATTATTCAAGATATAACAAATATTTTTAATGCATTAACTTTTAATATTGTTATTATAATTTTTTTGTTTTAGAATATACTCTCTCCATTTTAAAACATTTGTCACACTAGATAAAATATTGTTTCAATTTATTTGTCATTTTTATATTTGTGTAAAGAATTTATTACAAAATTTTCAATTATACCGTTGATACTAACACAACAATATAATAGCATATTAAAAATAAAATAAAAATGATTTAATAAAATTGTCTTATAATTAACTCTTAATTTTAGTTTTTTAAATATCCATATAAATAATCAAAGTAGCAAATATTTTGAAGGGGAGTGAATAACATTTTAAGAGATAATACAATATTTCTTTAAAGAAAAGTGCGAAACTAAAATTTTATTTTTCTTAAAATTGAGAATACATTTATTTGTGCTTTTTTGAAGTAAAAAATCATTTTTTTCATTGAAAAAATTAATTTTCATATGTTTGGTTAATTTTTAAAAAATAATTAGATTATTAAAAAAATCTATTCTTAGTTTTTTTGGAGAAACTGAAAAAAGTAACTTCTAAAAAAATAAATTTTCATCTTTTTCAATTATATATAAAATTTAAATTTTAAAATTATCTTTTTAAAAATCTGAAACAAATACATCTTGATATTTTATATCATTTATAGTTTAATCTATTATTTTTAGAGTTTAATTGGTATGTACTAACAGTGTAAAACAGTTTTACATTGTTAACTAATAGAAATAAGGGAAAGTGAGAAATTATGATAGGTCTCTCATTATAATGGGTGGTTATTTATATGAGTTGGTACTTTTTACTATTTCTCCTAGTTGACAATATAAAACTATTTTACACTGTCAGTGCATTTAAATTAAATTCTTATTTTTATGGGTTATTATTATTATTATATTTTATTAAAATATGTTAAATGGTAAATAATAAACAATATGATTTTTTTTGAAAAAAACATGTTTAAAATTTTCTCTCAATAAATAATTAAGTTTAACTTTTTTTATAATTTGGAATCGCGAGACCAATTCGACAAGTGTAAGTGCTAAAACTAACTTTTCCGCACTCCAATACACATTGTGTGGAAAAAAAACAACCAACCAATGAGGATCTACGACATATAGAAGGGCCATGCTCAGGTGGATATTGTTTCAAATATCCACCCATGGATATTTGAGGTGGCCTACCCAAATTAAGCCATATGGCAAAGTCTATGATAGGGCTTGTTTTCTATGTTTAAATTAGAGAAATCCAAGCTCAGAGGGCAGAGCCACTCCTTCACTACAGCAGCTCCCACATATCTCTCCCAAATCAAGCACCCACAACCTACCCCACACCTCTGCCGCACCGCCTCCACCGCACCTCTGCGATACCAGCTCCCACTCCATCTTCCCCTCCTCCTCCAACATCACTCACCCCCACACCTTCACTGCATCAATTTTTTGGTCCTTTTTCAGTTTTATTCATCACTATGTTACAACTCCATATAATCACAATATCAACACTAAGTCCAATCACTCAAAACATTGAAAAATTTTCCACACATGCAACAGATAATATGCAGCAAAAACCCAAAAAGTCATGAAATTTTTCCAACTCACATAAAAATGAAGATAAAAATTGAAACTTGAAGAACACCCATTAAACCCTATTATCCCAAACACTGAGAAACACAAAATCAAGGAAAGACAAGAAATGGAAGGACATAGATGGAGCTGGTTCTGTGTAGAGGGATGAGAGTGATATATGGAAGAAACAGAGTTGCGGATGTAAGGAAGGAGAGGGAGGTCGCGAGACAGAAAGTTCGGGGCACAGATGAGGGCCTTGACATGCTCGATGGGCGACGGTGGTAGTGGCTAGGATGGGTGGGTGGTGGTTAGCAAGTGATAAAGGGGTGAGGATAGAGGCGCTTAGGTGAGTGGGCATTGGTGGCCAGTGGATGTTCGTGATCGAGCTCAACAACAATGAAGGTCAAGGACGGTGCGGTCTTGACAATGGTGAGGGAGTGTGGGTGTGGCGGTGTGATTGGAAGAGGAGGGGGCTATGGGGTAGAAGGGAGAGGGAGAGTGAAGACAGGTGGTGGAGAAGATGATGGAAGGGAGATGGAGAAGATACAAGGGGTGTTTATCATGGATTCAAAAAATTAAGGCTCATCATAGACTAATTTTCTCTGAAGGTGACACAACAGGTTAGCCCCAGTGGATATTTTTTTAAATATCCACCTGAGTGCGACCCCATATAGAAACAGTGACGTTTTGAGGGAGAAATTCTTATATCCATGTGGGGCATAAATTCTTCTTATGGATCTTGTATCATTATTAGTCTTAAAAAATGGAGAAAGGCGATAAAATTATGCAGTGAGGTTATGAAGGAGAAATTCTTACATCTATTATGGAGGAAGAAATTTTTTTTTAATATATATTTTGTACTATTGATTACTGTTAAAAAATAAAGAAAGTGATAAAATTAATATATTATATATAACCGAAAAAAAAAGCTTTCTCCATGAATGAAGGAAGGAAGACTTTCTCGGTCATGAGGGACGTAAGGGGCCTTAAGCTCTGAAGAAAGCAACCTCGAACGACAATTAATTACTGAATTAAATGTATTATGTTGTTCACACCGAAAAAAAAAAAAAGTTCGTTGTTAACGAGACAAGTGCCACCTCTACCGCTCTACGGTCAATTCATTCTCAGTTTATATATTAATATTAATTGTTCATGCTCCAAAAAATTAATATATCAACATGGTTAATGAGAATAGCGCTACCTAGGGCATTGTTCCTGCACCAAAAAAATTAATATATCATATTGTTAACGAGGCTAGAGCTCCAAGGGCTAAACAAAGTTTC
Organism: Pterocarpus santalinus; assembly: GCA_031439595.1. NCBI lineage: Eukaryota > Viridiplantae > Streptophyta > Magnoliopsida > Fabales > Fabaceae > Pterocarpus > Pterocarpus santalinus. The sequence continues at coordinate 31,382,726 of CM062528.1, read as the reverse complement.
CTGTTGGTATCGCTAGTTCAGAACAATTTCAAAGTTCAATTATCGTAAAAATTCAAAGGCATATTTATAAATCTGATATTTTGTTTGTCTGATGACATCTTCAATTGAGTGATAAATGTGATTGAAAGTATAATGTATTTTACTTGTGGTGTCTATGAGGAAACGGAGAAGTTATATTGGTGAATGCATTTTCAACAACTAAATTAATGTCAAACCAGACTATTAGAACTTGGAGTTAAGCTTAGCTTCTACAAGAAATTGACAGGAGGAGATTGAAGTTAGGATTAGGTTGAGCCAGGCTGTGAGATTTTTTCTTTTCAACTCATTATTAGAGTGATCGAGCCAATTTGTTTTGACTCGAATACATTAACCCAGGGTAGGCTAATCCGAATGAACCATATTAGCCCATTTTAACAACTCTAAACTATATCTAAAAGTGAACATGATAAGAGATTAATTAGTCCAGTTTTATCAAAGTAATGACTAGTTTATTAAGTTCATATTCATTTTATACTTATAATTATTATTATTATTATTATTATTTGTCCTTTTAGAGAGTAGAAATAAATAGGAAAGCAAACTTATATGACCTCTATGTACGGTTGCTCAAACCCAAAGAAAAGCCAAATGATACGAAAGAACAAGCAAAGGTTGATATTAAGTTACATTACTTTGCAAATATAAACTTTGTCTATAATTAAATTTTTTACAGACAAAAAGATATTTGCTATAAGATCCATTGATATAATAAAGATGCACCAGTGGGACGAGAGGCTTGCAAGTATAATGCTTGGTGATAATTTCAAAACATCGCCACCTTCACAAGCCGGTCCTTCACAGCTTGCGCCCACGCCAGAGGATAACCATGATGATGACACGGTTGATGGTGTAGAATTTGATGATTCGTAGATTTTAGTTAAACTTTATTTTAAGGGCTTAAATTTTAGTTAATTGTAATGGAAACTTAAGTACTACTTTGGACTTTGTTGGTAGTTTTATTAACCAAATATATTTAGTTTTGTATTAAATTTTGATTATTATCTTATATAGTATTATAATTTGTAATATTGCATTATCGATTTTCTATAAGTTTAAATTAGTATCAAATCAGATATGAAATACAAAAAAGTTAATTTAAATTATTTTATTAAAATTAGAGACAGAGACGAATGAATTCCGTCTAATGAAATGTTTTGTTGGTGGGAAAGAATTTTTTAAAGACGGATCATATCCATCTCTAAATTCGAGATGAAATATTTAAGTTATAGACAGGATAATTCCATCTCTAATTAATTTATTCTTTAAGAAAGCAACCAACTCTTGGTCACATATTGGAGATAGAAGTTTTTAATTTAGAAGTGAATGTTTTCCATCTTTTTAGATCTAGATAGAAAAATATGTCCCTAAATATTTAGTGACGCATTTTTTAGAGTTGTCCTTCATCGATTTCAAATTGTGTCTCTAATTCTGTTAGAAACAGAATTTTTATATTTTAGAGATAAGTTTTTTTCGTCTCTAAATCTGAAATTGTTGGTAGAGTGTCCAGAAAGAATCGGAACAGCACCGGGTACAAAACTCTAAATGCATTAAACTGTTGGAGAGATTATAGTAATTAGGCCTTATGTACGACAAAGGGGGTTTGGACGTCTAATGTGAAGTTATAGTTTTGAAACTTTTGTGCGGTCATGGTACTGAAGAAAATAGGAGCACTGTTCTGTAATAGTGAGTTGATCCAAAATAAAATTTGCATCTTCTGTTCTTATATTTCTAATTACTTTTTTTTTTCAGTATTGCGTTTATATAGGATTCAGGCTTATTTGCATATACAATGACTAATCCACCTTCCACGTCGGTTAAAAGCAAGTCACTAATCTCAGAACAAAGGAATTCATATAAATATTCTTTGCGACCTAATTACTCGAAATAACAGATATAAATCAGGATTCAAATGTGTGATTTTTGCTTGCACGTCACATACTTGTCCACTTCCAGATCATATTCTTAGGAAAAGTTGAAATTATTTTGTGAAAAGAAAATCTAAATTCTTAGACAACGGTGTTATGGGATTTCTCTTGTATTTTTTTGTTTTTCAAAGTGGAACATTCTGATTTCATTCAGCAATTAAATATGCAAGGACATAATGCATATCCCAGGGCGTTTGGTGGAAATATGAAAATATTATCATATTTAGTATAAGATTTTAAATAATATTTTTGAAAATATTTTATTTTTGTAAATAAAAATATTCCTCAAAATATTCCTATCTCTTCATAACAATCCAATTCATGGGAAGGGAATATTTATTATAATAAAAAGACTAAAATGCTCATATCACCATACAAAGCCATCCATCACAACCGGCTAGCTAGCCATCTATCGCCGTTGCTCACCTTTATCAAGGGTATTTTTGAAATATATAAAATATCTTTAAAAATTTAATTTATATATTGAATACGTCTAAAATATTATGCCAAAAAAGTTATTTTTAAAAATGATATTTGAAAATAACATTCTCAATAATAAAATTTATTTCATCTATCAAACACCTCCTTAAAGTAGACTTATACTTGCACTAGACCAATGCATATAAAATTACTATTATGTCTATTCTTTTGAAAAGAAAAAGATATTACAGATATATTAATTTTTTGCGTGCGTATCATATATATGTAGTTCTAATTTGCAGAACCACATCAAATTTTTGTGCAAATTCATATATAACTTCTTTTTTTTGGAAGGAAACGCGAATTTTTTTAATAAAACCCCCTTGATCTCTGGAAAAATGATTTCACTGAATAGGCTTACTAATACACATAGATTTAAGCTGTGTTACCCACCAATAGCTTGCCCTTTCCGAAAGAAATTTGTAGACCGAAACATACTTAGCCGTCAAAATACAAACCGCCCGTAAACATTACGTACTCTTGGTGGATGATATAGCATAGAGATATTCCTCTAATAATTGAAATAAAGTTCATAGTCACATAAGAGGTCATTTGATGAGGACGATTGGTTGTGAGCAATATGATCATCAGGAATCACTTCCATAGGCTCCTGTTTTGTTGATGAAGAAAATGGTTGTGCTTGTTTACTTGGAAGCATATTACTGAAGCATAGCAATGTAGAAGACTCAAAAGAAGAAGCTGGTTCTAGTTTTGTTTCAGGGCTGATAGAACTTTTACAAGTGTGATGGCCATAGTAGGTTGTCCGATACAATGGAGGATCCTCTTGAATTCTCTGCACCTGTTTCACTGCTTGGCAACGTTGTTCATTCTTGTAAGTGCACTTGTAGTAGCTCCTGTACACATATTTCAACACATATTTCAGTCATATATTGGATACATCATTCAATAGAAAAAGAAAAAAGGGGGGGGGTTATTGTCAATTATAAATAAGAGAAGTGTTATTTGTTATATATTGATTTAGACATATTAATCGGCATCTACGGTTTATATAAATGTGAATTTCAACTATATAAGATTGAGGAATCAATATTTGCCATTTACTAATACCATAAATACATTCTTAGTTAATATTACAATTGATACTTATGTCATTGAAATATACACTTATATAAACCCAGAGACGTTGATCAATATGTTTATATACTATGTCCAAATAATATGTCTATATACTTACAAATATGAAAAAACTATAGCTGAGTAATTTAATTATTGAAACGAAACTATGGAAAAATACCTGAGGTATTTGGAATTCACAGTCTTTTTCTGTCCATACTTCCTCCATGCATGACCATCTTCACACAGAATTGAGCTGTCCCTCTTCCAAATTGGTGCAATTGATCTTTAGCCAACAAAAATTCCAATTACAAAATCCTTAATTATTTTTACGACTAACCACTATACAACAAATAAAAAAATTTGTGGAACAAATTTAGCAGGAGTAATGCTATGCCTTGATTCAATAATTTTGTAATAACTCTTGTATTCAACCCTAGTGGATGTACTTGAGTTGAAATGTGAAACATCATTGATTCGGTTCATTATCAGAAAAGATATAGACATAAACATAAACAAGATAGGCAGAGACTATTTTGGACGGTTACGAAGCTCAAAATTTGGAAAAATCTCTATCAATACTTACTATATATATAATATACTTGTCACTACATCTTAATTAAAACTTCTAAGATAATAACTAATAATTAGTATAAAGATCTTCTCACCTTTAGGTCATCATTTAACTTTTTTTTATTTAAAAAATTTAGGTTAAGAGGAAATTGCTTGCCTCAATCTAGGACTAGAACATATCTCCAAACTTATTCAATACTTACAAAGATATTTATAGATCACTTATTAATGAGAGTATCTAGAAATCAAATCTAAGTTATGGCAATACATGAGCTGAAACCGATCAAGTGAGCCAACTTCATTAACTTATTCTTTATTAGTGAGGATTTTTGTTACTCATATTTGTGTTTTCAACACAAATAATAAAGAAAAAGAGAGGGAAAAATAATTGTAAGGAAGGAAGAAATATAAATTCTATAAATATTCAATATTGCTGTATTGGCTCAATATATACAAGTTGAAATAACACAATTACTTTTTTTTTTCTTAGTTGAAACCACATATATCACTCTATTAGAGGCAATCCTATTCAAATATTAGAGATCTCATAAAGGGTATAACTCTTCTAATATTGATTATTCCATATCCAAAACTCAAACTTAAAACCACTGGTTAAGGGGAAAGAGTGTCTATCACTCCAACCGACCATTTGTTGGTATAAAACAATTATTTTGACTATGCCAAATTAAAGCATTGTGAACACTTTTTTCTTCTAAATGTATAGAATTGATTTTAATGAAAATATTTGAAAGAGAGAGCTTGGATTCAATTGAAACAATAAAAATTAATAAATTGAACCCACCAATGATATTGGAGACTAAATTAGAACAATTGAAAGCGCGCTCTGAGGCAGCAAATCAATTTGCATTAAAATTGAAGGGAATCTAGTTTAACCTAGGAAATGAAGTTGCAAAGAAAGGACGAATTGAGAGTACTGTTAAATCCCAAATTGGCTTGGTTGGTCAGACTCTATTTTGGATGACTTTGGGTCCTTGACCGGCACGGTTAGGCATCAGTTTTCAATCAAACAGTTCTATAATTTGCCTTTTTTCTTTGACTTTGTGCTCTCAAGTATCTTCTATGTTGGCAATAATTTTCTGGACTAGAATGAACTGGTTGGGTGGAAGGTCGGATTTACCATTTATATATCTGGATTTTATATCTATGAATCAGACGGTTTGAAATTACATCTAAGTATTTGTTCACATGTGAAAATTTAGATCCTAAAGGGAAGCTACATAACAACATGTGTAATGGCATATATATAAGAGTTTGCAAGGTTTGTATGTGATTCTTACTTTCTCTTATGGCACCCTCTTCGACTTTTGCTGGTGACACTCTTGCAAGTTTCATCAATACCCTCAGGCTTTGAGCAATTCGTGGACAAAGAGAAATCTCCGATAGTGACAGGCACCACTACCTCACTGCAGTTATGATCGGTGTTCAATAGCAAAAGGGTATTTGTGAATGATCTCGGTACCTTGCGCACAAGATCTTCAGCAAAAGGTAGCATTGACCTTTCTTTGTCTCCAAGATGAATATTTGACTTATCAACAAGTACTTCAAGTAACTGGTTTGCCATGTCACGCCCTCTGATTAGCTCTTCTTCCATTGCCTTTTTGCCATGTGAAGGCTGATTGTCCATTAATTCTTTCCGCAAACACAGTTTGAGACAATAACCTTGGGGTGAAGCATTAAGAAGCACTGCTTTTAATTCAAGATGGCACTCCCGGACCACTTGCAAATTAAACAATTGTTGTTGTTCACGGTTGAGAAAAATAAAAAGATTCCTCAATTTATTATTTTTTTTGTTTGGATGGGTCAATCCTCAGCAAAAATTGGAGGCCACTAGCCAAAGAATCAAGTGAAGACCACAACCAGTTAAGATCTGCCTGCCACGTAAGGCATAGGCCATAGGGTTTTCTCTGATTGGATGGATCCAGACAGCCAAGGAGGGTGTTTCCAAGATGCCCTAAGATTAAGAATTATTACTCTGTTATCATTTAGTATTTGCCACATTAGTTATGTCAAGTATTATTGTCTTCTATTTTATTAACATTTTTAATGTTATATCACAGGTTGAATACTATACATAGTGGTAACCTTTTTTTTTTTTCTTTGGAAACAGTTAAGAATTTAACGATATATATCACAGGGATAACCTAATAGCCTAATAGTAGGGCTTACTTCATGCCATGAACTCAGCTATCTCAAGGTACCATCTTGCCCTTGATTTTTGCATGGTTGCAATTTGGGATGGAATAATGCTATCCTGTCAGAAATTATTGTCAAAACTTTTAACAAAAAAAAAAAAAATAAAGATGACTATTAAACAAAATAAAGTGATATGATTTACTTACTCATCCAATAGTTCACAGACATATCAAATTATTCTAATAAATCAATTCAAGTGAAAATTTTGGCTTTCGAACATTTTCTTTTAGGATGCAATTCCACATGTTCAGTCAAATAGGGTAGGGTAATTAGGCCTCTGTATATGCACTTATGGACAAGTACCGCTTAAGGACAATTACCAGGTTGGATGATTCTGCCTTGCTGATTGATGCTTGGGCGTAAAGATTGTAATATCATTATCAATACCCTGGTTGCTAGTTGACGCTGTTATATTTTGAATAGTCAGTTTGGATTATAACTTTGACAAGGGACACTATTCACCTATTGTTGTGATTCAAAATCAAAATCAAAATCTGAAGTTGTCTTCTAATACTTTTCTGACAGTAATCGACTGCAATCTTACATTAATATATTGTTGTAACTACTAGAATTAGAGGTATATGTTATATTAAACTAGGACTAGACCTTATCCGTGTTTTCATAAGTAACGGTGATACAGATATAAAATAGGTGCTTTGCATCTTAGTGTATTTGCAATATAATTCCATCATTCTGGCACTACCTTGTTAAGAGTAGATAAGACAGCAAGACGATCGGATGGAATCTCTAGTTAGCTAAATATGCTCAAGTAGCCTAATATGTGGACTCCATTTAAAAAAGTTTAGCAAGTAAGGGTAGCCCAGCTTGCTTTGGTTTGACTGTAGTAGTTTTTCAATTTTTTGTTAATAATAACAAAAAAAGGTTTCGACTGATGGGAAAACTTTCCATTTTAATTCACGGTAAACCCATACCATCAACAATTTATAGCATGTTTGAATTTCAGGTTTGCACACTCAAACTATGATTTAAAGGGTAAAACTAAATTTTAATCCATTTTAATATATTTGGTAAAATCACGTGGAGTTATGTTTCAAAAGTTGGAAATGAAATTGCAACTGTTAAACTAGTCTAGCTATCAACTAGTTATTCTATGGTTTCGGTTTGAGAATTATCAGATTCAGTTACATTTTGACTATAAATTTTGAGTATTGAAACAATTAAATTGTAATCCAAAAGTCTTACCAATTTAATATTGGATACAATTTTTAAAACATTATTAATTCTAACACGTGACTAATTTTCATATAATAATAAGTAATGCGTTTGATGAATTATTGCCCACTATCGACTTTTGTTAGCTAAAGCGAAGACAAAGAAATTTGCAATCAGTAGCCTAAAACATATTTCATTTTATTAAAGAACTGTCTATAGTAACTGTTCTTTCTAACAAACCAGAAGAATGATCACGCTGTTAAGTTTTAAACAAAACTAAACGAGGCGCACATGATCAATATATAGTTGTTAATTTGAATGACCGTACTGTATTATATAAACATGCACCAATCCCAGAAGCCATGCGCCCTTGATTAGCAGCATGAGAGAGATAAGTGAAGAAGACCATTGACAAGCGCTTGATACAACAATATCCATCATTTAATAAAAAGGATCTTGCTGAGCACCTTCATTCTAATGGAGATTATGTAAAGCAAGTGCTTCATGTTGTTTCCCAACCCCTATAAAGGTTGTGATTTTTGAAAAGAAAGAAAATAAATATGTTATAAATTTTATTACTGACTTAAAAATTATTAGTTAGTTTCTATATATTATATAAAAAGTAAATTACACTAACCTTTCTGAAATTTGGTGAAATTCATCTTGACTCCCTTATATTTATGTAGGCTATACTAACCTCCCTTTAGAGGAGGTTAAGGAAGGTTAATGTTATATTTACAGGGATATTTAGTATCATATTTTATAAAATATAAAAGGATCAAATGTAATATTACTTAAAATTCAGGAGAGGTCAATGTATAATTTTATAAATAGAGGAGAGTTGAATGAATTTTACTAAACTTCAGAGCAGATTAATGTAATTTACCTTTATATAAATCATAATGTATCACAATATCATGTATAAAATATAAAATAGATCAGAAGAAAAAAAATAGATAAGACAAAATAAACTATCATTCATAATATAAGATAAAAATAACAGACTGTCATCTATGATGTAAGATAAAATTAATAATCTATCATTTATAATATAAGATAAAATTGACATACTGTCATTTGTATATAAGATAAATTTAAAAATTTTCAAATAGATTAAGTTGATGGATTGATCAAAGTCCACTTGCTCAAGTGGTACTAAAATTTGTTCAAGACTTTTTTAATCTAACTTATCAAATTCTCTTCACACCAAATTATAACCTTGCCTTCGTAGCCAGAAAGATTCTCTTCAAACATGGAAAGGATACATGCTAAGTTTTAAAATAGTAGCTATATTATACAGAAGCTAATCAGTTGTAAAATCTATTTTTGAAAGTAACTAATTTACTGCTTCGTTTGGTTGCAAAGAAAAATTGAGAAAAATAAAAATAATATATTCCACCTTTTTTCCTCACTTCATTCTTTTTTCTCCTATTTTCTATTTAGCCAGACAAAGGGGAATAAATAGTATTAACTAGAAGTATATATATGAAACGTCACTTAGTTGAGTATTTAATTCATATTTATTAAAATAACTATTTTTTTTTTTGATAAATTTATTAAAATAACTATTAACATTGAAAAATAACACAATAACTGCAAATGAAGAAAGTACACACAAGATAAATATTTGGGCAATATCCCACAGTTATATTGTCATGAAAATTTGGTACGTTTTTTGTTAGCACTGAAAATAAATGAATGCAAGTGCCGGAAGGGGCTCCTGCGCCGTGTATACGCCAGGCAAAAAAAAATGAAAAGAAAAGATAAAAGAATCCAAGTGTTTTCTGTAATCCTGTGTGTATAGCTACTTTCACATAGTAGCATGGTTTAAATTTTCTTTGTGGAGGTTAGAAAATAATTCCAAACCAGTGTATAATTCATAAGTTACCGTTTTGTGTGCTCACTTGCGATTTCGTTCGAATTTTAAATAGGTTGGCCATGAGGAATCGCTCGCTTTCATTGCAGAGTCGGAAGGACAAAACTATTGTTCAAAACTCGAAAGCAAAAGGGTATTCGCGAAAGATCTGAACTTCTTTCAGCAAACAATGGTAATATCGGCCCATCTTCGTCATCTCTCAACTTGCTTTTAAACATGTTGAGCAAGTTGATTTGCAAACTCGCGTCCTCTGATAAGCGATTTTGTTGCCCTTCTGCGATCTGGGTTTAGGAGCTCATCACTTACGATTTTTTCTCCCCCATTTGACTGTTTGGTAAAGGATAAGAAGATTAAAATTCGATTTTCGCTGATGAAGAGAAGACGATGAGCAGTAAGTGTTGTCCTGTGAGTTACTGAAATTAAGTAACAAGGAACAGTATTGAGGAGAAGTGCAATTCAACATTATCTCATCAGGGTTCTGTGAGTTTTTGCAAGTGTGGTGGCCATAATATGTTGTACGGTATAAGGGAGGATCCTCTTGAATTCTTTGCACCTGTTTGGTTGCTATTTTTTTCGATATTTATTCAAAAAAAAAAGGCTTAACCCAGTGAGGGAAGCAAAGTATAAACAAGGAAAAAGAAAGGCAAGACAAGATACACAAATTTGGATTACTCCTACACCAAAATTTCACTGCTGCCGAATAGCAGGATTCACCATATCAGAGTGTCGTGCTATTTGCAATGCGGAAAACCGCCACTTGCAACGATTCATAAGCTCCAACATGAAACTTTCCCAGCATAAATCAGCATTCTGAAAAATGACCTTATTCCTTATCTCCCATATAGACCAAAGAACGGCATAGAAGCATACCTGCCAAGCTTTTCATTGCTCACCCCTAAGACCACTGGCTCTCCAAGTTTCAAAATTGATTCGCGGACAATCAGATTGAACCCAAGAAATACCCCATGAGTTACAGCAAAAGGACCACACCCTCCATAAAAAATCGCAAGTGAAGAAAAAATGAGAGGGACTTTCATTACTTGAGTTACAAAGCACGCATCTTGTATCATCAAACCGCAGCACATTGAGCCTCTGCAGCCTATCCTTTGTATTGATTCTTCCAAGCAAAATAAGCCACACCAGTAATTCCACTTTTGGAGGACAAAAACCGCACCAAACTTTGCTAACAGAAGTATCATAGCGAAAAATTTACATCTGGGCCTCATGATATACTTATGATGGAAAGGCTTAACTGAAAAGCATCCCGAGCTATGAAAGCTCCACCACACTTTGTCTTGAATGTCTTTCATAACCGTGACCTGGCCGGTCCAACAAGATCTACAAATTAGCAATCAAATGTAATTCGCATTGGAAAAATTCCCTTCTCCACCTAAGGTTCCACTGCCAAATTGCACCATCCCATAGACCACATTCAAGTTCTTTGTAGCAGAGACATTGAATACAACCTCGGAAACTGCACCACTAGGCTTTTATCACCAAGCCATGTGTACTCCTAAAAGCGTTTGCTCCTGCCATTGCCAACTATTTCCCGAATGCCGCTTATGGTTTTTTCTTCAATGTTTTTGTCTATACGCCAAACATCACATATACCACCCCAAACTCCACCATTGTGCTTCATAGACTGATCAACTATTGGTATGTCTGTATTCGGGTTATTGCAGGAACATATTACTTTCTTCCAAAGCTTGACAAGCTTGATCAAACTTGTAAGTGCACCTGAAGTAGTTTCTGCACATTTCCACCCTCACTAATTAAGACTTTTTCAGAAGGTATTCTTAGACTTGATCAGACTTAGCTTGTATGTGAATTGAAGCAGCAGCAGAACAATTGGAAATGAAAATATACCTGAGGTAATTGGAATTTAGTACACGTTTCTGTCCATATTTTCTCCATGCATAGTCATCATCAATAAGAGTTGAGCTGTCCTCCTCCCAAGTTGGTGTTAGATTTCTCCTAAATCATTATGTCAAGCATGAGAAATGTGTTTCATGAATGAAAGCAATGCAAGTGATAATTTGGAGCCCATGTAGCCTAAAATATATTTATTATTTTCTAAATCTGTCTGTATTATTAATCTCAATGTTTCTAATTTGTATAAAAAATTCCGAAAATACTAATTACTTTACAACTATTATGTAAATCATATGATAAATATATACTTCATAACATCCAAAATAACATGTTCTTCCCTACAAATAAGATAGAAATTACAAATAAATAATAAAAATAACAGACTATCATCTACGACATAAGACAAAAAAAATAATAGATTATCATCTTAACATAAGATAAAAATAACAGACTGACATCTATGATATATATATATATATATATATATATATATATATATATATATATATATATATATATATATATATATATAATCAATTTTCTTAAACCAATGTGGTTACACCCTTAAGTTTTGGAAAGGGGAATAATTTCAATGGTGTAAATCTAATTAAAAGAAATATAAAATAACAAGTTATCATCTATAATGTAAGAAAAAAAAAGATTGTTATCTATAATATAAGATAAAAATAACAGACTATCATCTATAACATAAGATAAGAATAATAGACTGTCATCTATAATATATATTAAGATAAAAATAACTCAATAACGTAAGAGCTTATTTTCCTATTAGCTAAGTTGATATACTACTCAACAATCAGCATTTAGAAGAATCAATTTTCTTAAACCGATGTGGGTACATGCACTCGTAAGTTTTGGAAAGGGGCCTAATTCCGTTGATGTAAAATCTAATTAAAAAAATAATATAAAATAACATGTTGTCATATATAATGCAAAATAAAAATAAATACTATTATACATAAGATAAAAATAATAAATTATCATCTATAGTATAGGATAAAAATAATAGACTGTCATCTATAATATAAAATAATAATAATAATAACTCAACAAGATAAGATGTTATTTTCCTATTAATTAGGATGATATACTACTCAACAATTAGCATTTAGAAGAATCAATCTTCTTAAATCGTTGTGGGTACACGCGCCCTTTTTGGAAACAGGCCTAATTTCGTTGGTGTAAAATCTAATTCAAAAATACTATTTTTTTTTTTTTTTTTGGTGAGTAGAAGCCATAAGCTATATATTTGTAAAAGTTAATATTGAAAGCAACTTTGCAAGTAGAATAGTGCTGTACGGCGCAAATGCGTCTTAATAATATTTGAACACATTTTTTTGCCCAACTTTATTGCTTGATATTTAAAGGAAGAGAGTTATTAAATAAAAATATATGATACATTATTTAAAAGTGGAGCTCATAATTTTTTATAAGAATATATCAGATAATGAATTTCAATTCATGAGTGCTAATATCACTCCTCTTTAAGAATTGATGCTTATTAATGGCATGGCGATTGATGTACTACCGATTCTACAGTAAGGCTTAACATTAAAAAACGAAAAAGAAAAACTCCCTTATGCATAGAAGCCAGCTCATCCATGTAACACTCTTGAGCTTTGGTTTCGTGTCACTCAATCATCATTTCTCTTGCAAGAAGTGTTCTTTAGAAGAATTCGAATATATTTATCATGTATAATTTAAGATAAAAATAACATATTGTCAACTATAATATATAAAACCAAACTAATAAATCATCAGTTTGACAAAAGTAATAGATTATCATTTAGTATATATTACAATTATAATGAATTATTTTTAATTTTTATATATTGATAGGATACATTAAATAACTTTATATTGCCAATCACTATAATTTAAGAAAAATAACAAATTATAATGAATAATTATCTATAATAATTTATCATTTTCCTCAAATTTTATTGGTTAACAGTATATAATTATTTTATATTATCAATACATAAAAATAATTCTATGTCTTTTAATATATATTATAATAAGTACAAAAAAATATATATGTTATAATTAGATAAAATTGACAGGCTGTCATATTACTATAAAAGTGTAGTAAGTAATATTCCTTACAAGTTTATGGCATGATTAAGATGTATGCTGCGTTTTAAAATTGTTATTAAAATTTTCAAAATAGTAAGGACAGAAGCTAAAATATTTTAAAAGACTAGTGGCTACTCTTGAAAGAAAATTTACAAGTGTTGTTATTGTTAAATAAAAGTGTTTGGATGTTTGGAAAATAAATATTTATAATTTAACACTGAAAAACAAGAAAATAAATGCAGCTGGAAAAGTTTTAACAAAATAAAAGTTTTAACAAAATAAATATTGTTAACACAATTTCAAGGTAAAATTGTCATGAAAATTTGGTGTGCTTTTATATTAGAAAAGAATGCAAGTGCTAGAAATTACCCATGTACATATAGCTGCTTCCAAGTAATAGCATTAATTTAATTTTTCTTTCCAGAGTTGACCAAAGACTTAAAAGTTATATTGCTTAAAATCAGTTTGTTTTGAGATAAAATGGGAATGAGAAATTCATAGATGAATTTTTTTATATAATTTTATTAATAAATATAATTCATGAATTTTTTATCCTTATTTTTATTCCCACACCAAGCTAACCATTTAAGATTATTAAAATTGAATGTTACTAAAAAAAAGGAGAGAAAGAAAGAAAGAAAGAAAGAAATCTCAGGCTTGAGCCTAGTTCATCGATTACCTTCTTTTGTGCCTTCTATCTTGAATGTTAGAGCACTTTCCTTCCAAATTTTCACGGTCTGGACATGAGGAATCGCTCACTTTCATTGTAGAGACCTCGCCGCCACCAGATGGACAAACGCCATTCAGAAGCACAAGGGTATTTGTGAAAGATCTGTGTATCTTGCGCACAAGATCTTCAGCTAATGGCACTATTGACCATTCCTCTTCTTCATCTCCACTTGTTTTATTAACAAGTTGAAGAAGTTGATTCGCAAACTCGCGTCCTCTTATAAGCGCTTCCGTTACCTTTCTGCGATCCGAAGGGTGATTCTCCATCTTTTTTGCCGACCAGCTTCTCGATTTAGGAGCTCAATTATAGCTTAGACTTCAGCTTTTGCTTGTCGGAGTAAAAAATGCGGAGCAAGCAACGTGCAACTTATTAAGATATTATCTGTTAAATAGTATATGTTATCTTGCATAAGATCTGGTAGCTTATGTTTCTATTTTATTATTTATTTTTATCATATATTTAATGTCACATATAATAAAATAATACTATCTAATTTGATCTCTCTCTCTTTTTTTTATTTTTTTGTTTAAATAATCAGTCTCTAAAGTCCATTAAACTCAAATTAATATGGCTCAAGTAAGGTCAGTTCAGTATGAAGGCCGGTAAAACTTTCGTAATGCTAATTTTTTTCATTCACAAAATTCAAATTCAAGATCTTATTTAAAGGGAATAAATCTCAAATCACTTGAATTAATTGAACATTAGTCTAATTTAATTATTTTTTTATTTAATAAATATGGAATAAATTTGATTCATTATATTAATTTTTATTGTATTAAATAAAATTAATTATTTATTTTAAAGTTATTATAAATAAATTATTAATATTTACATATATAAAAATGTTTTCTAATTAAACTATGATATAATAAATATTTAGTAAATAGAGTTATATAATCATAAATGATACATTAAATATTGAATAATATAAAAAATTACATAACATAATTTATACTCTATTGTTAAATCTTTATTTTATTAAATTTTATACTATCAAACGACGTACCTGGCTTTAATTGTGAAACAAATTTTGGTAAGTGCAAGTGCCAAAGCCAGCTTTTCCACGCGCGCCAGTATGTTGAGTACGAGAGCACAAACAATGAAGATCTAGAAGGTACATATAATATAAATTTTGCAGAATTGCGAAGTGATGTCACTAGGCTTGCGCAAGTGCCTCAAGCTGTGTCGTTAGCTAGCTCCAAGGGCAATTAATGGTTGTATCAGTATATTTTGTTGTTGTTTGGTCCATTTGGTAAATACGGAACAGGGTGATTTTTGAATCCTTCAAACCAGATTGGGTTTTTGAATCTAACCACATCAAATTGACTCTAGGATACTGGACAAAAGCTTGGTGTTCGGACTTCCCATTCTCCCCTGAGCAGATGCTATCAGCAATTTCAGAGGTTAGAAGCTGTAGAAAATAATAAGAGGTTCTTCTGGTCTCAGGCTGGATACTATGAAAGTTTTCTCATTTGCTTGCTACCACACCTGATTTACTGTTGGCGTTTTCATAAACTCATGAGGGTTCTGTTTGTGCTCATATCACAAGGAGTCAAGGATGCCAGCTTATGTTGAATTGGCGAGGATATGTCTTGTCAAGCTTGTGTTGAATAATGCTTAGTGCAGTTTTTATGAGGTAGGCTACTCCAATAGACCTTTATGCCATCGTTTGTTTTTTATTTGCTGTCTTTGTTGGGCTGTTTTGCATCAGTTTGGGCAACTCTATCATGTTAAGTGAATTGTTCTAGCAAACTTATCGACAAAAAGGGGGTACGGGTAGACATGCTTCATTTCTTAGTGCTATTAGTGGCATTATCATATGATCTATTAAAGTGTTATTAAGTGAAAATTAATTTCACGTCAAAAACAAAATGTAGAAATAAATTTAAAAATCTTTAACTTGAAGAAAAATTCTTTAGATACTTAATATGTGACATTTTTTTATATATAAAAAATAAAAATTTTGATGGATTCAATACCGCTAACTAATTTTTCATATCGGCAGCAAGAAATAAACTGCCATCATTTCAGAAATATGAATCAATTTTTTGTCACCTGCGTTAAACTTTTTTGGTCTTCTTAAGTGACAAAGTATTATATATATATAATACTTTGGATTGAAATGAAAAGGAAAAATGATTTAATTTTCAATAATAATTTTAGTAAAGTGAGAAAAAATATTTTAACCTCTCTAATCATATAATCTTAGATGTTTAATGTAATGCAATTCTTACATTTACTGTTTGCAAATGAAATTATTTTTGCATAAACAATTATAAGCATTATTGTTGGTCTGTTGCCATTTGAGTATACGGTAAATTTCACGTAGAATCACCGTTTTTATGTATTCATCCAAAGTTTATATGAATACGTAATTTTACCTAATTCTTAATCTGCTCTGAAATTTACCTGTTACTTATTAATTTTATATAGAATTACATATATAATTAAATATATAATTGAGTGTAGTTATAAAAGAAAGGGAAGAAAAAGACGAAGAAGAAGGTGTGTGTTACGAGTCCCATATCGAGGAGGTCACCTAAAAGCGAGTCTTATAAGGATTTGGACTCTCCCACTACAATAGCTAATTTTTGTAGTGGGAGAGCCTAAGTCACAGTGTGTCTAGTATTTTATCATTTAGCACATATACTATTCGTAATTTACCATGCGACGAGCTAGGTCAAATGTTACAATGCGCTGCGTGCAATGTGATGATATTTTAGTAAGAAAAATACAATGGGATGTGGTCCCTTAAAAAGAAAGAAAGAAATGAAAAATAAATTAAATAATCACGAATGTTCATGTATGTATAATACTAACGAATAAAAAAGCACGATTTCACCAAGAAATCCGGTCTCTTATCCCAAAAGTCGAGATATATAACAACAAATCGGCTAATTTCGAGACTAATCGGCTAATTTCATGCCAAACCTATGAAATACTTTGTCAGTTCGATATTTGCTTCATTATGATGTAAATCTGAGAGATTTTTTTTTTAAAGAGTAAATATCCATTTTCATTTTTGACAAAAATTTTAGGGGATAAATTAGTCTCTCAATATTTAAGAATTTTCGGATGGTCTTGCATTATTAAAAAAAAGGAGTAAAATATATTTAACTTTCTTGAGGTATTAAGAAATAACATTCTACCCTATTTGTTTGTAAAATATACACTCCACCTCAATTTATTAGAGAAATGTTTCGATTTTTTTTAAATGAAAAAACACTTTTTAAGTGTTTTTTTTTTTAAATTACTTTTATAAATTTTAAAATGTATGTTTGGATACAACTTAAAAAACACTTATAGAAAAAAACTAACTTACCCATTTTTTTATAAAAGTTAACAATACCCTCCTTTTAATAAAAACAGGAGCAGAAGTGGCTTTTGAAAAATAATTTTTGGTGCATTTATTTATACTTTTAGTACAAAAAAAACTTTTTATTCCAGAATTTTTTTAAAAAAATTACTTATAAAATTTTTAATGATATGTGTTTGTACTTCTTGAAAAACATGGAAGCTGAAAATAATCAATTTTTTGTTTTTTTGATAAATAGATAAAGTGCTATTTGTTTAAAAAGAGGAAACAATAAAAGAAAGAGAATTTTGTTCTTTGAATCTAGAAAGCACTCCATTTTCACTCTTGTTCTCACTTACTCTCTCTCTCTCTCTCTCTCTCTCTCTCTCTCCATGTCTTTTAATTATATTTTTATCAGAAAAATATACTTCAATATTTATTATATTCAAATAGTTTAATAATTTCTAATTTTGATAAAAAGTATTAGTACAATTATATATTCAAATATAAAATACTTTTCTACTTTTGCTTTTAGTAGTGCTTCTACTTCTGATTCTGAATAAGTACTTCTCCTAAAAGTTTAACCAAACAGGCCCTTAATTAAAAATTATTTTTGTTTCTATTTTTTTTTAGAAACTGTGTATTACTAATTTTTTAAAAAAGTGGCAAGTTAACTTTTTTTTTGCTACAAGCACTTTTTTTTTAAGTTATATCCAAACATACTTAAAAACTTATAAAAGCAATTTTTTAGAAAAAGTGTTTTTTCTAAATAAAAACCAACCAAACACACTCTTAGTGAATTAGGGTGGAGTATATATTTTGTAAACAAATAAGGTGGAGTGTAATTTCTTAATATTTCAAGGGTGTTAAGTGTATTTTACTCTAAAAAAAAGAGCATAAAAAAGAGCATGTTAATTCCTACATTTAGAATTTTTTTACTAGTAGGGATCTGTATGGAGGGACTATCGTGTCCCCTTTTTTGAATAATAAGGGACTATTTAGGAATTTTGAAATCTTGAGATATTGATTTATCCCCCAAAATTTTTGTTAAGGATTAAAATGGGTATTTTGTCTTTTTTTTTACAAAAGAGAAATTTTCATTAATGAAACAGTCTAATGGCACTTACAAATTGAAAAAGACATATTAAATCCAAATTAAATTAAAAACAAATACATTCTATATTCTAAACTAATTAACAATATGTGGCTCTGCTTGTTGCCTAAAGACTATCGATGTCTAAACATCTTTCATATTGAAGACCAATATGAAAACTGTTGCAGCTTGAAGTATGTATTACCCCTTTCTTCAAAATAAATCTAAACATATCTATCATATGTAAAACCATCAAAATTAAATAGAAATGCCACAAGGGGAAAACCAAAACAACCACAAAAGGTGGTCCGATCAGCATAACCCAACTTTCATGCTCCAACCGACTACTTAATTGAGCTCGAGGCTGTGGGGCTTCATGGTCTAGCCAACCTTCAGGTCTAACGGACTTACAAGCTCGTTCTTTAAGTCGACCTTGTTGGGGGTTGATCTACTGACCCTCAAGTGCCCAATTTAAGACATACATTAACCCATTAACTACCATATATGTTATCACATTTATGATAATTCGATAGGGTTTTCTTTCCTTAACGTATGCCTCAATGGGCCCCTACCTTGTCATAACTGTACCAAGCCTTACATATATCCCTCCCTTCTCTACAGTGGAGGTAGGACAGTGGTTTGCCTAAACACCAGTCTACCCTACCTCAAAGTACTAGACAGGAACAAAAGGGGTAACATAAACACCCATAATAGGAGTAACGAAAACACTTACAAAGGGGACAAACAAAAACACCACGAAGGGGATAACAAAAATAAAATGAAAGACACAAAACTCTAAGTAACTAATAGAAAATAAAATAATAGAGCTGCTACCAAAAAGGAAATATGGCAGCCCTCTCAACAACACTAACATAAGGAAGACCAGAGAAAGAGAGAAGAGAGAAAAGAGAAAAGAAAGATTAAGGCTGGCTAACCCGAATTAATTATTCTCAGGAATCAAAATTGGGGGATGTTTTACATAAATATGAATTTAAGAATGTATATTTAGATAAAAGTTCTATTAACTTTATTATGAACATGAGGTAGTAAATTTATATCTATTCTTACAAATTTAGGTGCAAAGACATTGAATTTGTATTCACTATGCTAGCATATATGGTTATATATATGTGTGTGTATACACACTTGATGTCTTAAAATCATGAAAAAGAAAATAAACACCACTATTATTTGAAAAAAAAAAAAACCACAAATCTACTTTCCTTAACCAATACTATTACACAAAGCCATGAGACAAGTCAAAACTAAAGATGTGTTTGTGAGTTAGATTTAGGATAAGAAAGAGAGGGAAATGAAAGCTACAGTATACATCTTTTACTTGTTTGGGAGTTTTGTAAAAGGAGGGGAAGGAAATATGAGATTTTTCATAAATCTCCAATGTCCTAAAACTCCCTTCCCACTTTTGTTGGATGTCTCTGAATGCAACAAGGAATAAAATATGGCAGTCTTGGGGCACAAACTAGAAATATCATATATGTGGAACAAAATGTGTCTACAACCATATTTCAATGGATGGTAGAAAAAGATTGGCAATGGAGCTTCTACCATATTTTAGTTGGACGTATAGTTAGATAATGATATTTCTAAAAAATAAAGATAAGTTGTCAAAGGAACTTCGACTCAAAGGATTCTTCTCAGTGAAGTCTTTTTCTCTATAGCTGCATTGGGCTATGTTGTCTTCTTCAAGCTATACATATATGAATGGTACTAAAGGGGTATTTTGGAAAGGTTTAGCATGTCCAATATCTGAACTTTTGGTTTGGTTTGTTCTTCTTAGAAGCATTATTGAACACTAAAGATTGGCTGCGTAAATTCAATATTCTGCAATAAGGTGATTCTTTATGTCCTTTTGCTTATTGGTACAAGAAGTAGTATGTCATCTATTCTTCACTTGTAGGAAATCTTAATTGATATGGTGCTCTTGCCTATCATGGTGGGATTTACAATGGTGTATAGTGAATCAACCAAGACTTTTCTTTGAGGCATTGATAGGAATGCATTTCTATGGATTTTAGAAGAAAATGTGGGCATCCTTATTCTTTTGTTATTATCTAGTTTGGAAGATTAAGAATCAATGGTCTTTCAAAACTTTGTTCCGGGATTGGTGTCAAGAATTGGCACAATTTAAACTAAGACATGGATAAGAGGGTGGTGTTCAAAATTTCCATTCTCACAAGACTTTGTGGTGTCTAACTTGAAGATGGTAAGGACATTGAAAAAGCTAAAAGACTAATATATATGTTATCTCCCTCCTTGTGGTGTCTAAATTGTATCTTGTTTTCTCATGTGGTGTGGATTCAATTTGTTGCTAGATTCTTTTATGTAGTAATAAAATGTTTGGCTGCTAAGCAAAATGTTTATGAAGAGGATGTTTGATGTGTAATTGATTTATAATAATGCCACAATATCTTGGGACAAGTTGAACTACATAATTGTCCATTGACGTGTTAAAGTGCCAATGAGATAGCCAGGAGGTATTGTTTCGGGTTTTTTTTTAGCGATTGTTGTAATACTATTTTAGATGTACTTTCTCATGGCTGACTCTTTGTTCTTTGAGCCAACCAATGTTTCTTTTCTAGCTATTTTTTTTCAAAAAACACTTAGAAGTCCTTCTAAACTTTATTTTTAAAATCCCCCCACCCCTCTAAAAACAAAACAGCATGCCCCAAGAAACATTTCATAAACTTGTATTTCTTTCAAAAAAAAAAAAACTTAAAAGTCCTTCCAAACTTGATTTTTAAAATCCCCCCACCCCTCCAAAAACAAAACAACATACCCCAAGTACATTTCATAAACTTCTATTTCTTTCCAGTTACATTTTTAAATTCTTAAACTAGGATAATGTTAAATTCTCCAATCTACCTCCTTCATTTTCTTTTGGTATCTTCTTTTTCCTTTCTCTCATAACTCTTAAAGAAACCTTATCAACATGCTAGTTGGAAGCTTTGACTCAACTCAGTTCATAATTTATTTATTTATTTTCTCTTCTTTACTAGCCAAGAAGCAAGTCCCCTGGTGATATGCCAAAGCTATAGCTATAATCAGGTACATTTCTGGTACCAAAATAACTTATAAACCCATGTAGTAAGTACATATTTTATGGGTGAGGATTATTTAGTGGGCAACATTCCAAGCTAAATATGGCTAACCTAAACTTGATCATCGAGATGGGCTCTTATTTGTTTAAGGACCATCGAGAAAGGCTCATTCCAAATTAACAAAAACTGTATTAAGCTTTGGATTTTGGAGATTGGTTGGTTGAATTGAAATTACAAAAGTGAAAACAATCTAATTTGGGCTCAATGGATTGAATAAACATAATTTGGGCATGTTAATGCTCGCGTCAGCTTCTCTGCTAAGATTTGGGCCCATGAGCTTACAACTGATGACTATGAAAGCGGAGTCTGTAGTGGTCTCTAATGAATTTTGGTCCAAGTTGGTAACCGGTTAGTATTATGAGAAAAAGTGATGGTTGGGATAGAATTATAATTTTAAAAGTTGTTTAATAATTTTTTATTAACCCACAATTAAAACCCACTTATTCATTTGTATTCCATACACCCTCCTAATCTACGCCACTACCACCGTAGTTGTCTGGACCGCCATCATCCCTACTCTGCTATTGAGCCCCCTCTCCTGCCCCTACCACCGGTGACATAAACTGGGCTTGAGTGGAACAAGGCCTGGCCTGGGAGCTTGGTTCCATTGATGAAGGATGGCATCATGGAGATAAGGCAGAACGACTCGATGTTGGTGACTTCCTTGTCTATATCATCAACAGGGTTGGCGAAATTGTCGAAGATCAAAGAACTGTGCTCGCGAAGGACCTTCGTGCAATGGTCCTACTTTGCCGATGATGGCGTTCTGGCAAACTTGGACTTGGCCTCGTCCTCCTCACCTTTATAGTAGTCATCGCCCCAGTCAAGCTTGCGAAGGGCCTTCTTACAGTTGTCCTGCCCCTACCTTGTGCCCTTACCTGGCACACAACCACTGAAAGCAGCAGCCACCGCCACACTCATGCATAACCACAGTCTTGTCCATCAACCAATTGTCACCACAAAAGCCAAATCCACAACTACTACGTCCTTCACCAGGCCTTGCCTTGCGTAGGTAGACCTACCTCTACCATGTCAACTACCTTCGCTATGATCAGTAGCCACACTGCCACGCACCAACAATGGCATAATGGTAGTTTTTCTTTCTAAACCAACTGAGACAATATTAGAGTTAATGGAAATCCTAATCTATTTTCAACAATATTACATCATGATCCTATGTGCTTAAATTAAAAAAAGGAGTCATAGTATAATTTCACAATTTTAAATATAAAACTTCTACAAGTATGAAGTAGGATTCTAAATAGTATTAAAAATATGGGATCTTAGCCGTAAGATCAAAATTCAATATGGCACAGATTTAATACTAACTAGTCACCAACTTAGATCAAAACTCGAAACGGTCCACCATAGGCTCCACCTTCCAAACTACATTACCAATACATGGTTGGGCTTCCACATTTATTTCTTTAGAACAAATGAATGATGATAAATTGATGAATTATATGTATATAGAAAGCGTATCACACGAGAGAAGTGGTTTATTATGAGAGTGAGAAAGGAGAGCTGTATAATCATACGTGGAAGTTGAAGATTTAAAGTTGTTCAAAGGTTAAATGATTACTTAAAAAAGTCACATGACTTTATGTTTTAATCTTGATCATTCATATACGATCCAATAGTCAAAATTTACTTCTCTCACTCTCATAATTAATCACTGCTCTCACTTGATTCTCTCGTATACATACATACATACATACATATATATATATATATATATATATATATAAAGAGAGAGAGAGAGAGAGAAGGAGAGGGGGGAGTGTATCACATGAGAGAAGTGATTTATTAAGAGAGTGAAAAGAGCAAATATGAGCTATATAATTACACATAGATGGTCAAGATTTAAAGTTATTTAAAGATCATATGATCACTTAAAAAAGTCACATGACATTCATATAAGATCCAAGGTTAACATTTACTCCTCTCACTCTTATAATTAACCACTCCTGTCACTTGATCATCTCCCTATATATATAATTAATGAACTTTTTTAAGGTGGAAAACATATTGTATAAAACTAAAGTAGCATCACAACTATTTTTCGTCAGCTTTCTCATGGGAAAATTTATGATGGCAAATGTGAATATAGATATTTTATTGGAAGTTTCAATACATAAATATCTATTTTTGTTTACTATTCTAATTTTTAATTAGTGTCCCAAAAATACTTGACAGCAAAATTCTGTATATAAAAAAGTATGCTTAAGTTGATTCAAATCTCTTTTCAAAAATAATTTTAACTCGAACATATCACGAGCTCACCAGCTTAATTTCTTTAACATATATGATATGATAGCTATCTAATATTACACAGAGTAGCATCCATGTACTTTTTGTATGCACAAGACAAAACTTTTTGATTTGTATGGAATGGTACTGTAACGATTAGAACTTTTACTACCCAAACACTAGGTGCATGTTTTGATTAGGATGAGAATGATATTGAGAATTAGGACGCGGATGGTGGGTTGATTGATCAGAAGAAAAAAAAAGTGAAAGTTTAATGGTTGTATGAGATGATGATATTTTGGAGGAAGCCAAAAAAGTGTGGGACCTGCAAAAAATGTTTGGGCACTCTGCTGATAATGAGATTGATGCTATATGGGCGTTGGCAAAGAATCGAAAAGATATGGGGAAGAAAAATAATCATAATAAGGGAAGGAAGGAGGGCAAATCAAACAAGTAGTGGGCTTGCGAAATTACCCTTGATGTTTGTTTTAGGAGTTAGAGGTGTAGTGTTCTTTGGAGACTGATTGGTGTAGATTTGTCATTAGTATTTTAGTTTCATTTTGTTTAGTTGCCTGTGGGTGCTATTATCTTTAAGATGAAATGGGGGTTAGTTGTGATTTTTATGATTTGTTTATTTTCTTTTGGGTTGTTATAGGTGTGTATTAAGGTGTTTATTTGTTCTCTACTCCTCTCTTAGGAGAGCTTTGAGCCATTTTCAATAATTATCGAAAAAAAAAACACGTGCATGTCATTTGTATTTGTACGGTATTATATTCAAATATATTATTACTGTGTTTTTGTTTGTTTCTTTAGTTATTAAAAGCACTAATATTACCACTTTATGATCTATATATTATATTTTATGTTAAAATATATCTACACCTATTGGAGATTATGATTAGTTAGTTAGCTGAATAGATTGGTCAATTAATGAGTTAGTAAGTTAACTCAACAGAAGTTAGTTAGGCTAATTAATAGAGCGCATGTTAAATTTTAGTCCCACCTCTGTGTATTCAGAGGCTATATAAGGACCTCCCTGTGTTTATACTCCAAATTTGATGGTTTAGTATGTGCTTGGATTAGAGTTTGCAAATTGAGATTTATACCAACTTGATTCTACCAAAATTTATTTTGATCAAAAGTAAGTTGATATCAATGTGATTTATGTTTGAAAACTTTTATCTCAAAAGTGATTATCATATAATAAATATTGTTTGAGTGATGTTAATCAAAATCAATTTTAGATATGTAATTACCAAAAGGACTTGTGTTTTTATATTATACTTTTAATATTATCCCTTTATTTCATTTTTATTTTAAGATATTTGAGTAGACTTTATTACTATTATTATAAAAAATATTATTTTAAGATATTATATAAATATTATAAATAAATTATTATATTATTATAAATAAAATTATATTAATATTATTATAAATAATACCATTTTTAAGATACCTGACTAAATGTTGGGTTCTAGTATTAAATTATAAAAATATTAAGAAAAAATTGAACTTTACTCCCCCCTTGAAAGTGGATGTAGCATAAGAAAAGGGATTAAATCGTATCTTTTAAAAATACTTCTAAACCTAAAAACTTTAAAACAATTTCTCAAGTCTTTAGATTTGGACTGCGGATGCATTTAAGTGTTAGAAATAAAAGTTATTGTATTCACAACAACTTTGTTGGATAGCAAAGAGAATAAGCACATAGAACTTGAAATAACAGAATAAAATTAGAGATAGAGATAGAAGATCACACAAGATGATTTGTACTATTTCAACCAAACCACTTGCCTGTGTCCAATCGTCAACAAATTAGTTGAGATTTTTATAACCACGAGTATTTTTGTACAAGTTTTTCCAAGCTTAAGGCTAAATAGTCTTTTCCTAACCCCTCTGAGCTAATCAAGTCGAGTAGTATTGTTTGAAGCTATTCAAATTGAGTAGTATTGTCCTATCTCTCCAAGCTAACAATGACCACTATTGGGTTAGATTACAATCAAAGAGTTTTAAGGTTTGTGTTTGATAAACACTCACTAAAGCACCCAAGATGTATAGATGTATTAAGTACAATGTGAAGTGACTTCTTACAGGTCTCACTAAGAGGATGTTTGCTATTACAAAGTAATGAGAAGACTTTTCTCTTGATAAGCTTCAGAAAGAAACTTTTTGGTTATTCAGAAGGTTGAGAAGGATGAAAAATTATAAGATTTTCAATCAACAAAGTTCCATCTACTTCTTTTTAATCTTCAAGATTTATATAGGCTTCAAAATCTAGTTGTTGAGACTTTAGGTTTAGAGCCTCTAGAGCTTTTAGATCCAATGGTTTTGAACTAGAGGAAGAAGTATGTTATTTTCTTTCTTAGCAAGTAAGTACATTATCAAAGAGGAAAACTAGCTGTTTGAGTCAACTAGCATTTCAAAGTATTAGCGCTTCTTTTGGATCTCTATCTTGTCAAGTTTGATCTTTAGAAAATATCTATGAATTGTGTAGGGAAAGTTTTTTGAGTGAGGTCTTCTTCACGTAGACCAATATTCTGGAAATTACCCTTTTGGTCAAGCTTCTAGATAGGTCATCCTTCTAATATACTTGTGTGTCTCCTGATGACTTAGTATCCTTTTGATGATATACGAATATCCTTCTAATCCTTCTAAATAGCTTTTTATAAGAGATAAGATTTTCAAAGCATGGATTCTTTTATCAAAAACTTTTTCCTTTTAGATTAAGTTCGAGATAGGAAAGATAAATATTGTTCTTATCTACATAAAAAAATGCAAAATACATAATGAATTTTTTTTTTTAAAGTTCGTAGCTCCTCTTCAACCAAAGCTTTTCATATCTTCTCCCCTTTTTGACATTAGCAGAAGATGGTTAAGGATCATGGAAGGCCATCAGTGATTGCCCTAGTTGTTTCCCTTTTGAAGTGCTCGTATCAGCTACAACATGAGACTTTCCATCTTGTCCATTTTTCTTTCCATGGCATGTTGGTTAGTGATCTGTTGTTGTTGATTTTCCATGATGGTTTATTAAGTGGCCAAAAGAAGATCCATTTGAATCTCATTGGCACTTGGAAAGGTGTGGGCATGAGTTGATGCAGGTCCTTTAGAAGGTAGCTTGTCAGTATGAGCAGCTAAAGACTTGGCGAATTCAAAAATAACTTCAGATGTTGTTTTGTCAAATATAGGCCCAACAATCAATAGCAAAAGGGCATTTGTAGTAATTGGGGTGGCAAGAACATCTTGAAAAGCTTGTATTTGATTTTGAACAGGAGTGGAGATAAGTGGAGCTTCAATATTGGCTTCTGTCACCAAAGTCCCTTTTGGTGCAATAGTGTCAACTCTAATCTCAGCCCTTTCAAGCACACCAGTGTCAACCCTAACAAGTGCTCGTTTTGGACCAATAGAAATAATTTGAAGGCTCTGTAGTTAAGTTTCAGCTTGTGCAACTTGTTCTTCAGACACTAGCACCACCTTTCCCCTCTCAAAAAGAGGATTCACCTTTTCTATTACCACAAAATATTGTTCTACCTCCTGAGATAAAAGAACTTCTCTATTTAGATGCTCTAACTCCAATGGCCCAGCCAAGGTTTTTCTTTTAATTTATTTTCTTTTGCTTCCCTTCTAGCTCTTCTGATAGGTAAGGGAGTGGAGTCTCTTGAAGAAGTAGTAGAAGTTTCTTTTTGCCTTTGTCTTCTAGAACCTCTTTGAGTGATGGCTCTTTTAGTGCAAGCTCCCTTATAATAATCACTCTCTGAGCAGGTCTAGTAGCATGAGGAACAGGAGGGGCAGTAGGAGTGGTAGCAGTCTTAGCCACATTGATAGGGTCTACAACAATAGCAAACACTTCATCATCAGCCCTTAAAGAAGAGGAGAACTCCTCAACACATTTTGGCAACCTTCTCTTGCTTTTCGTTTCTTTTGGATTGGGAGAGATGCTTCTTTCTCTTCTTGTTTTCCTTTTTCTTACCCTTCTCAGAAGGTTTTGATTTTGTCTTTTTGATGCTAGGCACCATAGCAGCAGTAGTATCATCTTTCTTCTTGTTTCTCTCCTTCTTTTCTTTGTCTTTGGGTTTTAGACCTAGAGCTGAAAAAGTCTTCATGGTGGCAGTTGATCTCTTCTTGTCACATCTTTGACCATCCAAAGGAAGCTATGCCTTGATGAAGACCCTCGTCAGAAACATCCCATAAGGCAAAGTTGCATGTCTACTTCTTTCAGCACCAATGGCAGAAATAATAAAATCATGAGTCAATCTCACCAAATTGACCTATCTTCTAGTCATGAGATAGAATATGACCATCTAGGCAACTTCACTCATTACATCTGTGTTGACTTCTTGGTAACACAGTATATTCAACCATAAAGTAAATAGCCCTAACAGAAGTTTGAATGTCATTAACTCTCATACCTCTATTGCTCGTGAGAGTCTTTACAACATTTGCCTCAGTAGCAGCAAGCTCTTCTCACCATTTTTCTCCACTATGACATAGAATACTAGTACCATCGTTAGAAGTGTTGGTGGATTCTGCAATACTAGAAGGCAAAGCTTGAAGTTCAAAACTCCACACTATGCTTCTGAATGAAGTGTTGTCCTCATCAGAGGTATTTAGGGTGCTATAAAATGTAGGGACAACCTTTGTATGGATGTCCTCTGAAATCCTAAAAAAATCTCCCTAACTCTAAAACTCGAAGATGATGTGCACTTCAGGGAGGGAGGTGAAGTTTTTTGAGTAAAAGCTTCTACCTTTAGCAATAGTTCTTCGAAAAAAGTTTCTCTCAAAGTTTTCTTGCATTACTTTGTCATTATATATGTAAGGAATGCTTTGGTTTCCTTATCAACCATTGTATATAGGGTGCATGAAAGGTTGGACCTTGAATAATAAAAGAAAAAATGGATGTATTTGGGGCAATGTTGAAGCTGAAGGCAGAGAGGTATTTAAAGTTTGAATCTTTGAGAAGATAAACAATGTATGAATAGTGTTTGAGAGGCTTTAGTAATTGAGAGAGACAACAGAAGAGAGAAAAGTGGGTTCAAAGTAAGCAAATGAATTCATTGGTTAAAAGAAATAACCAAGAACTGGAAATATGAAAAGGTTATTGTTTGTGACAGAAAGCAAAAATAATAATATGTTACCTATAATTTAAGATAAAAATAGTAAACTATCATAAATAATGTAAGACTAAGATACAACAGCCAGCCACCTATAATATAAGACAAAAATAATAATTTGCTACCTATAACATAAGACAACAATAACAACTATCATCTATAGAAATAACAAACAATTTTTTATGTATTTCATAAATATTTACATAAGACAGGTATAGTATGGCATCATGTATAAATCAAATGAAAACATGAAAGTACTCATTAAAAAAAAAAAAAAGAAACTTGTCAACTACAATGTAAAATGAATGATTGATCAAGGAAAATCGTGACCTAGATAAGATGAAAAAAATTGTTATCATATAACTTATTAAACTGCTATTAGAATGCAGAATAAAAATAACATACTATCATCTATATTAGAATATCAATAAATAATTATAATGAGAGTGTGGCAGAAAGATTCTCATATAACAAAGTTAGGGATGAATGAAAGGTTTTTTTTTTTTTTCCAAAGAATGTATCTTTGTAAATTTGACCGATTTTAATGACTCACAAGATTAATTTTTGTTCGATTATGAAAATAAAAAAAAATTATGTAACTTTCCTACAAAAATTATTTTTATAAGTTTTAAACTTTGTGTCACTGTCATAAAGAGCGGATCAATGTTGCCTTTCTTTCAACCGACTCTGTGAGTGGAATAGATAAAATAAAAAAAAATAAAAATTGTTGGTAATTTTTTTAAGTAACGACATAATCTAGATATAAAATTTCAATCTTGAAAGCAACTTTACAATTAGCTTGATTAGAAGTTTTAAATCCTTATAGGCCTACTATAAACTTATCTTTATCATATCTTAATAAAGTCATAGCAGAAGCCATTACAACCTTATAGAGCTCATGAAGAAGTGACTCCTAGCATATTTAGTAACATTAGAAACTTTTGAGCTAAAATTAGTTTGGGTTAATATTTATGGTGTATTTGGTATAGGTATAAAAATGAGAGTAAAATCTTATAGATTAGATTCATGAGTAATATACCAAATACACTCTTATTGAAATAACTTTTAATTCTGAAAGAGACCATGCATAAAAGCAAATGGAAGAGGTTCCTAAATTATTACTTTCAAGCATAGTTAAGTTTTTAAAAGTGTCTTTCAAGAATTCACCTGCGACGTAAAAGCAATCATAGTATTGTTGTTATAACAAGTAAAAGCCGCTGATAAAAACAAAATCCCAAATTTGTCCACAGTTAATGAATTACCTTGTCTTATATATACCCTCTTGTCTCTTCAATCTTAAGCGATAGGGTACTTGCAACTACAAAGACCGCGCCTTCGGAGAACTGAAAAAAGCTATTCAAGAGGAAAATTAAAGGGTATTTGTGAAATACCTGAGCATGTTGCACACAAAATATTTATCGAATAGCAGCGCTAATATAGACCCTTCGTCTCCACCTGTTTTGCTAGCAATCTGAAGATGTTTATTTGTAAACTCGCGTTTTCTGATAAGCACTTCTGATGCCTTTCTGCGGCCCGAAATGGTCATTCTCCATCGTAGCTGTAAGCAGATCCTCTGCTATTAAAAAATCAAGAGAGAAATTTTGAGGCCTGCTATGTTGTTCTCCTGTTTCTCAAAGGGGTACTCTTCTGTCTCTCAATGAAGTTATATTTAGCATGTTACATTCTTTTTTGGATTTATCTAAGCAGGGCCTTGACACGATGGTTAAGGAATTAAAAAGGAAAAAGGTTTATTAAAAAAATAACATTTTTAAAATTTTAATGCATTGATTAAATGTGTTGAGGTTTTTAAGTTTTTTCTTTTCTTGATTTCTTGATCAGAACTTTTAGTAAAATCTTTCTTTTTTAAATCTAAATTACCAATATTTAAAAATCTACCATTATACAAAATCTTCTAAATTCTAATTGATTTGTGTCCGGACATGTCATTCTAGTATCTGATTAAATATTCCAACACTAGTTATTTTTTATTCTTTAAAACTCGAATTTAAAATCTTATTAAGGCATAGAACTAGAACCACTGACACAATTAAGCATTAGTCATATTTGTCACATTCTAAACGATATGTATTAAGCATGTTTAGAAAGTGGTAGTTTCTGGATTGCGTTCTTAATCTATATATTATTCAAGATATAACAAATATTTTTAATGCATTAACTTTTAATATTGTTATTATAATTTTTTTTGTTTTAGAATATACTCTCTCCATTTTAAAACATTTGTCACACTGGATAAAATATTGTTTCAATTTATTTGTCATTTTTATATCTGTGTAAAGAATTTATTACAAAATTTTCAATTATACCGTTGATACTAACACAACAATATAATAACATGTTAAAAATTAAATAAAAATAATTTAATAAAATTGTTTTATAATTAACTCTTAATTTTAGTTTTTTTAATATCCATATAAATAATCAAAGTAGGAAATATTTTGAAGGGGAGTGAATAACATTTTAAGAGATAATACAATATTTCTTTAAAGAAAAGTACCAAACTAAATTTTTTTTCTTAAAATTGAGAATACATTTGTTTGTGCTTTTTTGGAGTAAAAAATTATTTTTTTCATTAAAAAAATTAATTTTAATATATTTGGATAATTTTTTAAAAATAATTAGATTTTGAAAAAAAATATATTTTTAATTTTTTTAGAGAAACTGAAAAAAGTAACTTCTAAAAAAAATTAATTTTCAATTTTTTCAATTATATATAAAATTTAAATTTTAAAATTATTTTTTTTTAAAATCTGAAACATATGCACCTTGATATTTTATATCATTTATAGTTTAATCTATTGTTTTTAGAGTTTAATTGGTACGCACTGACAGTATAAAATAGTTTTATACTATCAACCAATAGAAATTTGAAAAAATGAGAAATAATGATAGGTCCCTCATTATAATAGATGATTATTTGTATGAGTTGGTACTTTCTACTATTTTTCTTAGCTGACAGTGTAAAACTATTTTACACTATCAGTGCATTTAAATTAAATTCTTATTTTTATGGGTTATTATTATTATTATATTTTATTAAAATATGTTAAATGGTTAATAATAAATAATATGATTTTTTTTGAAAAAAATGTGTTTAAAATTTTCTCTCAATAAATAATTAAGTTTAACTTTTTTTTTTAATTTGGAATCTCGAGACGAATTCGACAAGTGTAAGTGCTAAAACTAACTTTTCCGCACTCCAATACACGTTGTGTGGAAAAAACAACCAACCAATGAGGATCTACGGCATATAGAAGGGCCATGCTCAGATGGATATTGTCTCAAATATCCACCCATGGATATTTGAGGTGGCCCACCCAAATTAAGCCATATGGCAAAGTCTATGGTGGAGTTTGTTTTTTATGTTTTACATTAGATAAATCCAATCTCAGAGGGCAGAGCCACTCCTCCACTACTACAGCTCCCACACGTCTCTCCCAAATCAAGCATCCACGACCTACCCCACACCTTTGCCGCATCGCCTCCACCACACCTCCGCGATACC
The DNA here is from genome assembly GCA_031439595.1 of Pterocarpus santalinus. Lineage (NCBI taxonomy): Eukaryota > Viridiplantae > Streptophyta > Magnoliopsida > Fabales > Fabaceae > Pterocarpus > Pterocarpus santalinus. The sequence goes on along the minus strand of CM062528.1, from coordinate 31,350,282 downwards.
AACTCCCACTCCGTCTTCCCCTCCTCCTCCAACATCACTCACCCCCACACCTTTCACTACATCAATTTTTTGGTCCTTTTTAAGTTTTATTTGTCACTATGTTACAACTCCATACAATCAAATATCAACACTAAGTCCAATCACTCAAAACATTGAAAAATTTTCCACACATGCAACAGATAATACGCACAAAAAACCCAAAAAGTCATGAAATTTTTCCAACTCACATAAAAGTGAAGATAAAAAATGAAACTTGAAGAACACCCATTAAACCCTATTATCCCAAACACTAAGAAACACAAAATCAAGGAAAGACGAGAAACGGAAGGACATAGATGGAGCTGGTTCTGTGCAGAGGGGTGAGAGTGATATATGGAAGAAACGGAGTTGCGGATGTAAGGAAGGAGAGGGAGGTCGCGAGAGAGAAAGTTCAGGGCACAGATGAGGGCCTTGACATGCTCAATGGGCAGTGGTGGTAGTGGCTGGGATGGGTGGGTGGTGGTTAGCAAGTGATAAAGGGGTGGGGATAGAGGCTCTCGAGTGAGTGAGTGTTGGTGGGCAGTGGGTGTTCATGATCGAGCTCAACAACAATGAAGGTCAACGACGGTGCAGTCTCGACGATGGTGAGGGAGTGGTGGTGTGATTGGAAGAAGAGGGGGCTATGGGGTAGAAGGGAGAGGGAGAATGAAGACGGGTGGTGGAGAAGATGATGGAAGGGAGACAGAGAAGATGAAAAGGGGTGTCTATCATGGACTCAAAAAATTAAGGCTCATCATAGACTAATTAATCTAAAGCTGACACAACAGGTTAGCACCGGTGGATATTTTTTTAAATATCCACCTGAGTGCGACCCCATATAGAAACAATGACCCTATGGGGGAGAAATTCTTATATCCATAATGGGGCAGAAATTCTTCTGATGGATCTTGTATCATTGATTAGTCTTAAAAAATGTAGAAGGCAATAAAATCATGTAAAGAGGTTATGAAGGAGAAATTCTTAAATCTATTATGGAGGAAGAAATTTTTTTTTATATAGATTTTGTACTATTAATTACTCTTAAAAAATAAAGAAAGTGATAAAATTAATAAATATTATATATAACAAAAAGAAAAAAAAGCTTTCTCCATGAATGAAGGAAGGAAGACTTTCTCGGTCATGAGGGACGTAAGGAGCCTTAAGCTCTGACGAAAGCAACCTCGAACGACAATTAATTACTGAATTAAATGTATTATGTTGTTCACACCGAAAAAAAAAAAAAAGTTCGTTGTTAACGAGACAAGTGCCACCTCTACCGCTCTACGGTCAATTAATTCTCAGTTTATATATTAATATTTTCATGCTCCAAAAAATTAATATATCAACATTGTTAATGAGAATAGCGCTACCTAGGGCATTGTTCCTGCACCAAAAAAATTAATATATCATATTGTTAACGAGGCTAGAGCTCCAAGGGCTAAACAAAGTTTCCTGTTGGTATCGCTAGTTCAGAACAATTTCAAAGTTCAATTATCGTAAAAATTCAAAGGCATATTTATAAATCTGATATTTTGTTTGTCTGATGACATCTTCAATTGAGTGATAAATGTGATTGAAAGTATAATGTATTTTACTTGTGGTGTTTATGAGGAAACGGACAAGTTATATTAGTGAATACATTTTCAACGACTAAATTAATGTCAAACCAGACTATTAGAACTTGGAGTTAAGCTTAGCTTCTACAAGAAATTGACAGGAGGAGATCGACGTTAGGATTAGGTTGAGCCAGGCTGTGAGATTTTTTCTTTTCAACTCATTATTAAAGTGATCGAGCCAATTTGTTTTGACTCGAATACATTAACCCAGGTAGGCTAATCCGAATGAACCATATTAGCCCATTTTGACAACTCTAAACTATATCTAAAAGTGAACATGATAAGAGATTAATTAGTCCAGTTTTATCAAAGTAATGACTAGTTTATTAAGTTCATATTCATTTTATACTTATAATTATTATTATTATTATTATTTGTCCTTTTAGAGAGTAGAAATAAATAGGAAAGCAAACTTATATGACCTCTATGTACGGTTGCTCAAACCCAAAGAAAAGCCAAATGATACGAAAGAACAAGCAAAGGTTGATGTTAAGTTACATTACTTTGCAAATATAAACTTTGTCTATAATTAAATTTTTTACAGACAAAAAGATATTGCTATAAGATCCATTGATATAATAAAGATGCACCAGTGGGACGAGAGTTTGCAAGTATAATGCTTGGTGATAATTTCAAAACATCGCCACCTTCACAACCCGGTCCTTCACAGCTTGCGCCCACGCCAGAGGATAACCATGATGATGACACGGTTGATGGTGTAGAATTTGATGATTCGTAGATTTTAGTTACACTTTATTTTAAGGGCTTAAATTTTAGTTATTGTAATGGAAACTTAAATACTACTTTGGACTTTGTTGGTAGTTTTATTAACCAAATATATTTAGTTTTGTATTAAATTTTGATTATTATCTTATATAGTATTATAATTTGTAATATTGCATTATCGATTTTCTATAATTAGTATCAAATCAGACATGAAATACAAAAAAGTTAATTTAAATTATTTTATTAAAATTAGAGACAGAAACGAATGAATTCCGTCCAATGAAATGTTTTGATGTTGGGAAAGAATTTTTTAAAGACGGATCATATCCATCTCTAAATTCGAGATGAAATATTTAAGTTATAGACAGGATAATTCCATCTCTAATTAATTTATTCTTTAAGAAAGCAACCAACTCTTGGTCACATATTGGATATAGAAGTTTTTAATTTAGAAGTGAATGTTTTCCATCTTTTTAGATATAGATAGAAAAATATGTCCCTAAATATTTAGTGACCCATTTTTTGGAGTTGTCCTTCATCGATTTCAAATTGTGTCTCTAATTCTGTTAGAAACAGAATTTTTATATTTTAGAGATAAGTTTTTTTCGTCTCTAAATCTGAAATTGTTGGTAGAGTGTCCAGAAAGAATCGGAACAGCACCGGGTACAAAACTCTAAATGCATTAAACTGTTGGAGAGACTATAGTAATTAGGCCTTATGTACGTCAAAGGGCGTTTGGACGTCAAATGTGAAGTTATAGTTTTGAAACTTTTGTGCGGTCATGGTACTGAAGAAAAGAGGAGCACTGTTTCTGTAATAGTGAGTCGATCCAAAATAAAATTTGTATCTTCTGTTCTTATATTTCTAATTACTATTTTTTTCAGTATTGCGGTTATATAGTATTCAGGCTAATTTGCATATACAATGACTAATCCACCTTCCACGTCGGTTACAAGCAAGTCATTAATCTCAGAACAAAGGAATTCATATAAATATTCTTTGCGACCTAATTACTCGAAATAACAGATATAAATCGGGATTCAAATATGTGATTTTTGCTTGCACGTCACATACTTATCCACTTCCAGATCATACTCTTGGGAAAGATGATATTATTTTGTGAAAAGAAAATCTAAATTCTTAGACAACGGTGTTATGGGATTTCTCTTGTATATTTTTGTTTTTTAAAATGGAACATGCTGATTTCATTCAGCAATTAAATATGCAAGAACATAATGCATATACCAGGGCGTTTGGTGAAAATATGAAAATATTTTCATATTTGGTACAAAATTTTAACTAATATTTTTGGAAATAAAAATATCCCTCAAAATATTTCTATTTCTCTGTAAGAATCCAATCCATGGGAAGGGAATATTTATTATAGTAAAAAGACTAAAATGCTCATATCGTCATACAAAGCCATCCATTACTATCGGTCAACTGGCCAACTATCGCTATCAGCTATCTTTATCAAGGATATTTTTGAAATATATAAAATATTTTTAGAAATTTAATTTATATACTAAATTTGTCTAAAACATCATGCCAAAAAAGTTATTCTTAAAAATGATATTTGAAAATAGCATTCTCAATAATAAAATTTCATTCCATTTATCAAATACCTTCTTAAAGTAGACTTGTACTTGCACTAGACCAATGCATATATAATTACTATTATTTCTATTCTTATGAAAAGAAAAAGATATTACAGATATATTAATTTTATGCGTGCGCATCATATATATGTAGTTCTAATTTGCAGAACCACATCAAATTTTTGTGCAAATTCATATATAACTTCTTTTTTTTTGGAAGGAAAGGCGAATCTTTTTAGTAAAACCCCCTTGATCTCTGGAAAAATGATTTCACTGAGTAGGCTTAGTAATACACATAGATTTAAGCTGTGTTACCCACCAATACCTTGCCCTCGCCGAAAGAAATTTGTAGACCGAAACATACTTAGCCGTCAAAATACTAACCGCCCGTAAACATTACGTACTCTTGGTGGATGATATAGCATAGAGATATTCCTCTAATAATTGAAATAAAGTTCATAGTCACATAAGAGGTCATTTGATGAAGACGATTGGTTGTGAGCAATATGATCATCAGGAATCACTTCCATAGGCTCCTGTTTTGTTGATGAAGAAAATGGTTGTGCTTGTCTACTTGGGAGCATATTACTGAAGCATAGCAATGTAGAAGACTCAAAAGAAGAAGCTTTTTCTAGTTTTGTTTCAGGGCTGAGAGAACTTTTACAAGTGTGATGGCCATAGTAGGTTGTCCGATACAATGGAGGATCCTCTTGAATTCTCTGCACCTGTTTCACTGCTTGGCAACCTTGTTCATTCTTGTAAGTGCACTTGTAGTAGCTCCTGTACACATATTTCAGTCATATGTTGGATACATCATTCAATAGAAAAAGAAAAGGGGGGGGGGAGTATTGTCAATTATAAATAAGAGAAGTGTTATTTGTGATATATTGATTTAGACATATTACTCGGCATCTATGGTTTATATAAGTGTGAATTTCAGCTATATAAGATTGAGAAATCAATATTTACCATTTACTAATACCATAAATACATTCTTAGTTAATATTACAATCGATACTTATGTCATTGAAATATACACTTATCTAAACCCAGAGACGTTGATCAATATGTTTATATACTATGTCCAAATAATATGTCTATATACTTACAAATATGAAAAAACTATAGCTGAGTGATTTAATTATTGAAACAAAACTATGGAAAAATACCTGAGGTATATGGAATTCATTGTCTTTTTCTGTCCATACTTCCTCCATGCATGACCATCTTCACACAGAATTGAGCTGTCCCTCTTCCAAGTTGGTGCAACTGATCTTTAGCCAACAAAAAATTCCAATTACAAAATCCTTAATTATTTTCACGACTAACCACTATACAACAAATAAAAAAAATTTGTGGAACCAATTTAGCTGGAGTAATGCTATGCCTTGATTCAATAATTTTGTAATAACTCTTGTATTCAGCCCTAGTGGACGTACTTGAGTTGAAGTGTGAAACATCATTGATTCGGTTCATTATCAGAAAAGATATAGACAAAAACATAAACAAGATAGGCAGAGACTATTTTGGACGGTTAGGAAGCTCAAAATTTGGAAAAATCTATATCAATACTTACTATATATATAATATACTTGTCACTACATCTTAATTAAAACTTCTAAGATAATAACTAATAATAAGTATAAAGATCTTCTCACCTTTAGATCATCGATTAACTTTTTTGTATTTAAAAAATTTAGATTGAGAGGAAATTGCTTGCCTCAATCTAGGATTAGAACATATCTTCAAACTCATTCAGTACTTACAAAGACACTTATAGATCACCTATTACTGAGAGTACCTAGAAATCAAATCCAAGATATGGCTATACATGAGCTGAAACCGATCAAGTGAGCCAACTTCATTAACTTATTCTTTATTAGTAAGGACTTTTGTTACTCATATTTGTGTTTTCAACACAAACAATAAAGAAAAAGAGAGGGAAAAATAATTGTAAGGAAGGAAGAAATATAAATTCTATAAATATTCAATATCGATGTATTGGCTCAATATATACAAGTTGAAATAACACAATTACTTTTTTTTTTTCCTTAGTTGAAACCACATATATCACTCTATTGGAGGCAATCCTGTTCGAATATTAGAGATCTTATAAAGGGTATGACTCCCTTAGTATTAGTTACTCCATATCCAAAACTTAAACTTGAGACCACTGGTTAAGAGGAAAGAGCATCTGTCACTCCAACCTTCCATCTGTTGGTATAACGCAATTATTTTGACTATGCCAAATTAAAGCATTGTGAACACTTTTTTCTTCTAAATGCATAGAATTGATTTTAATGAAAATATTTGAAAGAGAGAGCTCGGATTCAATTGAAACAATAAAAATTAATAAATTGAACCCACCAATGATATTGGAGACTAAATTAGAACAATTGAAAGCGCGCTCTGAGGCAGCAAATCAATTTTCATTAAAATTGAAGGGAATCTAGTTTAACCTAGGAAATGAAATTGCATAGAAAGGACTAATTGAGAGTAGTGCTAAATCCCAAATTGGTTTGGTTGGTCAGACTCTATTTTGGATGACTTCGGGTCCTTGACCGGCACGGTTAGGCATCAGTTTTCAATCAAATATAATTTGCCTTTTTTTTTTTTTTTGACTTTGTGCTCTCAAGTATTTTCTATGTTGGCAATAATTTTCTTGACTAGAATGAACTGGTTGGGTGCAAGGTCGGATTTACCATTTATATATCTGGATTTTATATCTATGAATCAGACGGTTTGAAATTACATCTAAGTATTTGTTCACATGCGAAAATTTAGATCCTAAAGGGAAGCTACATAACAATATGTGTAATGGCATATATGTAAGAGTTTGCAAGGTTTGTATGTGATTCTTACTTTCTCTTATGGCACCCTCTTCGACTTTTGCTGGTGACACTCTTGCAAGTTTCATCAATACCCTCAGGCTTTGAGCAATTCGTGGACAAAGAGAAATCTCCGATAGTGACAGGCACCACTACCTCACTGCAGTTATGATCGGTGTTCAATAGCAAAAGGGTATTTGTGAATGATCTCAGTACCTTGCGCACAAGATCTTCAGCAAAAGGTAGCATTGACCTTTCTTTGTCTCCAAGATGAATATTTGACTTATCAACAAGTACTTCAAGTAACTGGTTTGCCATGTCACGCCCTCTGATTAGCTCTTCTTCCATTGCCTTTTTGCCATGTGAAGGCTGATTCTCCATTAATTCTTTCCGCAAACACAGTTTGAGACAATAACCTTTGGGTGAAGCATTGAGAAGCACTGCTTTTAATTCAAGATGGCACTCCCGGACCACTTGCAAATTAAATAATTGTTGTTCACGGTTGAGAAAAATAAAAAGATTCCTCAGTACATTATTTTTTTTTTTTTTGTTTGGATGGGTCAATCCTCAGCAAAATTTGGAGGCCACTAGCCAAAGAATCAAGTGAAGAACACAACCAGTTAAGATCTGCCTGCCACGTAAGGCATAGGCCATAGGGTTTTCTCTGATTGGATGGATCCAGACAGCCAAGGAGGGTGTTTCCAAGATGCCCTAAGATTAAGAATTATTACTCTGTTATCATTTAGTATTTGCCACATTATTTATGTCAAGTATCATTGTCTTCTATTTTATTAACATTTTTAATGTTATATCACAGGTTGAATACGATACAGAGTGATAACCTTTTTTTTTTAACTTTGGAAACAGTTAAGAATTTAACTATATATATCACAGGGATAAGCTAATAGCCTAATAGTAGGGCTTACTTCATGCCATGAACTCAGCTATCTCAAGGTACCATCTTGCCCTTGATTTTTGCACGGTTGCAATTTGGTAAGGACTAATGCTATCCTGTCAGAAATTATTGTCAAAACTTTTAACAAAAAAAATAAAGATGACTATTAAATAAAATAAAGTGGTACGATTTACTTACTCATCCAACAATTCATAGACATACCAAATTATTCTAATAAATCAATTCAAATGAAAATTTTGGCTTTCGAACATTTTCTTTTGGGATGCAATTCCACATTTTCAGTCAAATAGGTAGGGTAATTAGGCCTCTGTATATGCACTTATGGACAAGTACCGCTTAAGGACAATTACCAGGTTGGATAATTCTGCGTTGCTGATTGATGCTTGAGCGTAAAGATTGTAATATCATTATCAATACCGTGGTTGCTAGTTGACGCTGTTATATTTTGAATAGTCAGTTTGGATTGTAACTTTGACAAGGGAAACTATTCACCTATTGTTGTGATTCAAAATCAAAATCTGAAGTTGTCTTCTAATACTTTGATTCAAAATCAAAATCTGAAGTTGTCTTCTAATACTTTTCTGACAGTAATCGACTGCAATCTTACATTAATATATTGTTGTAACTACTAGAATTAGAGATATATGTTATATTAAACTAGGACTAGACCTTATCCTTGTTTTCATAAGTAACGGTGATACGAATATAAAATAGGTGCTTTGCATCTTAGTGTATTTGCAATATAATTCCATCATTCTGGCACAACCTTGTTAAGAGCAGATAAGACGGCAAGACAATCGGATGGAATCTCTAGTTAGCTAAATGTGCTCAAGTAACCTAATATGTGGACTCCATTTAAAAAAGTTTAGCAAGTAAGGGTAGCCGAGGTTGCTTAGGTTTGACTGTAGTAGTTTTTCAATTTTTTGTTAATAATAACAAAAAAAGGTTTCGACTGATGGGAAAACTTTCCATTTTAATTCAAGGTAAACCTATACCATCAACAATTTATCGCAAGTTTGAATTTCAGGTTTGCACACTCAAACTATGATTTAAAGGGTAAAACTAAATTTTAATATATTTGATAAAATCACGTTGAGTTATGTTTCAAAAGTTCGAAATGAATTGCAACTGTTAAACTAGTCTAGCTATCAACTAGTTATTCTATGGTTTCAGTTTGAGAATTATCAGATTCAGTTACATTTTGAGTATAAATTTTGAGTATTGAAACAATTAAATTGTAATCCAAAAGTCTTACCAATTTAATATTGGATTCAATTTTTAAAACATTATTAATTCTAACACATGACTAATTTTCATATAATAATAAGTAATGCGTTTGATGAATTATTGCCCACTATCGACTTTTGTTAGCTAAAGCGAAGACAAAGAAAGTTGCAATCACTAGCCTAAAATATATTTCATTTTATTAAAGTACTGTCTATAGTAACTATTCTTTCTAACAAACTAGAAGAATGATCACGCTGTTAAGTTTCAAACAAAACTAAACGAGGTGCACATGATCAATATATAGTTGTTAATTTGAATGACCGTGCTGTATTATATAAACATGCACCAATCCCAGACGCCATGCGCCCTTGATTAGCAGCATGAGAGAGATAAGTGAAGAAGACCATTGACAAGCGCTTGATACAACAATATCCATCATTTAATAAAAAGGATCTTGCTGAGCACCTTCATTTTAATGGAGATTATGTAAAGCAAGTGCTTCATGTTGTTTCCCAACCCCTCTAAAGGTTGTGATTTTTGAAAAGAAAGAAAATAAATATGTTATAAATTTCATTACTGACTTAAAAATTATTAGTTAGTTTGTATATATTATATAAAAAGTAAATAACACTAACCTCTTTGAGGGTTGATGAAATTCATCCCAACTCTATTGTATTTTGTCTAGGCTACACTGACCTCCCTTTAGGAGAGATTAAGGGAGGTTAATATTATATTTACAGAAGTATTCAGTATCATATTTTATAAAATATTAAAGTATCAAATGTAATATTGCTTAAAATTCAGGATAGATCAATATATAATTTTGTAAATAAAGGAGAGTTGAGTGAATTTTAACAAATCTCAGAATAGGTCAATGTAATTTATCTTTATATAAATCATAATGTATCACACTATCATGTATAAAATATAAAATAGATCAGAAGAAAAAAAAATAGATAAGACAAAATAAACTATCATTCATAATATAAGATAAAAATAACAGACTGTCATCTATAATGTAAGATAAAATTAATAATCTATCATTTATAATATAAGATAAAATTGACATACTGTCATTTGTATATAAGATAAATTTAAAATTTTTCAAATAGATTAAGTTAATGGATTGATCAAAGTCCATTTGCTCAAGTGGTACTCAAGACTTTTTTAATCTAACTTATCAAATTCTCTTCACACCAAATCATAACCTTACCTTCGTAGCCAGAAAGATTCTCTTCAAACATGGAAAGGATACATGCTAAGTTTTAAAATAGTAGCTATATTATACAGAAGCTAATCAGTTGTAAAATCTACTTTTGAAAGCAACTAATTTACTGCTTCGTTTGGTTGCAAAGAAAAATTGAGAAAAATAAAACTAATATATTCCACCTTTTTTTCTCACTTCATTCTTTTTTCTCCTATTTTCTATTTAGCCAAACAAAGGGGGAATAAATAGTATTAACTAGAAGTATATATACTTAGTTGAGTATTTAATTCATATTTATTGAAATAACTATTTTTTTTTTGATAAATTTATTAAAATAACTATTAACATTGAAAAATAACACAATAAATGCAAATGAAGAAAGTACACACAAGATAAATATTTGGGCAGTATCTCACAGTTATATTGTCATGAAAATTTGGTACGTTTTTTGTTAGCACTGAAAATAAATGAATGCAAGTGCCGGAAGGGGCTCCTGCGCCGTGTACACACCAGGAAAAAAAAAAAGAAAAGAAAAGAAAAGAAAAGAAAAAAGAATCCAAGTGTTTTCCGTAATCCTGTGTGTATAGCTACTTTCAGGTAGTAGCATGGTTTAAATTTTCTTTGTGGAGGTTAGAAAATAATTCCAAATTAGGGTATAATTCATAAGTTACCTTTTTGTGTGCTCACTTGCGATTTCATTCGGATTTTAAATGGGTTGGCCATGAGGAATCGCTCACTTTCATTGCAGAGTCGGAAGGACAAAACTATTGTTCAAAACTCAAAAGCAAAAGGGTATTCGCGAAAGATCTGAACTTCTTTCAGTAAACAATGGCAGTATCGACCCATCTTCGTCATCTCTCAACTTGCTTTTAAACATGTTGAACAAGTTGATTTGCAAACTCGCGTCCTCTGATAAGCGATTTTGTTGCCCTTCTGCGATCTGGGTTTAGGAGCTCATCACTTACGATTTTTGCTCCCTCATTTGACTGTTTGGTCAAGGATACGAAGATTAAAATCATTTTTTTTTTTCTGTTTACTGAGGAAATGTGAGATCTTGTGTGGAGAAAAAGAAATGACAAGTCAAGGTGAACAAAAATAGTTTAGTATAACAGATAGAAGAGAAAAGGAAACAGTCTTTTACAGTTCCTTTGCACATTAACATAAGAATATAACAAAACCCTTCTTCTCTTTAATTTACTCATAGAAATTATTGTAAACGAAAAACATATAAATTCAACGACAATCTGTTTGGTTTTTTTTTTATTTTCTTTATTTTTTATTTTCAGGATTTTAAAATAAATAGTGAAAATAATAAAAAATTATTTTTTTAATAAAATCCTGAAAATAAAAATAAAAACTAAACATGCCCTTAACATTTCTATTTCAAAATATATTATTATACAAGTACGGTCATGAGCTAAGACCATAAGTAAGGGTAGAAATAGACAATATGATTTATAAGGAGTTTGCAGTCTGATCCATGTTAAGCCTCGTATTATTTAGCCTATTTAATAAATAAATTGAGATAAGGCTTTTCAAAAAAAAAAATTTAACTAAAAAGCCTAGACTACAAATAATAAAAAAGGTTATTGAGTTTAATAAGTTGGTCTATTTATATTATTATTATTATTACTATCATAATAAAAATTCTAATAATTATAATAGAAACGTTTTCACTTATTTAAAAGAAGTTTTTTCCCCTATTTGTAAGCCTTATTCTCTGGCAAAATCAATAAAACCTACTCCTAAATACATTCATGAAAACATTTGTTCATAAATACATTCATTACATTGTGTTCCCCAACCAGAAATTCTTGAATCTTAACTGAAGTCTGAAGGGGAAATATGCAGGAGAATGATTCAGCGGGCCATGCTTCTCGCTGAACTTGACCAACCTAAACTTGATCATCAAGAAGGGCTCATTCAAAAAACGCAGTACTCAGCTGCATTGAGCTTCCAATTTGCAGTCCCTGGGTTGGTTATTGGTTGAATTGACTTGCCTCAGTCCGAAAAATCTTATTTGGTTCTATTGCTTTGAACAAATTCCCAAACTTGGCTTGAGGCACATATATAATTAATTAAGGCAATTAATATATGTCTTCATGGAGGAATAATCAATGGCTGCTTGAAATCCAACTGTCATTTGATCTATTTGGTTGATGCTCTTACAAGTTACAATTGGACCTACATCAATTCATAACAGCAATTAATGGTTAAAGAATGCTGCAAATTTCACACGAACTCATCAGCTGCAAATTTCTCATGAGCTACAGCAAAAGGACCACATCCTCCATGAAAAATCGCAAGTGAAGGAAAAATGAGAGAGACTTACATTACTTAAGTTAAAAAGCACGCATCTTATATCATCAAACCGCAGCACATTGAGCCTCTGCAGCCTATCCTTTGCATTGATTTTTCCAAACAAAATCAGCCACACCAGTAATTCCACTTTTGGAGGACAAAAACCGCACCAAACTTTGCTAACAGAAGTATCATAGGGAAAAATTTACATCCGGGCCTCATGATATACTTATGATGGAAAGGCTTAACTGAAAAGCATGCCGAGCTATGAAAGCTCCACCACACTTTGTCTTGAATGTCTTTCATAACCGTGACCTGGCCGGTCCAACAAGATCTACAAATTAGCAATCAAATGTAATTTGCATTGGAAAAATTCCCTTCTCCACCTAAGGTTCCACTGCCAAATTGCACCATCCCATAGACCACATTCAAGTTCTTTGTAGCAGAGACATTGAATACAACCTTGGAAACTGCACCACTAGGCTTTTATCACCAAGCCATGTGTACTCCTAAAAGCGTTTGCTCCTGCCATTGCCAACTATTTCCAGAATGCCGCTTAGGGTTATTTCTTCAATGTTTTTGTCTATACGCCAAACATCACATATACCACCTCAAACTCCACCATTGTGCTTCATAGACTGATCAACTATTGGTATGTCAGTATTCGGGTTATTGCAGGAACATATTACTTTCTTCCAAAGCTTGACAAGCTTGATCAAACTTGTAAGTGCACCTGAAGTCGTTTCTGCACATTTCCACCCTCACCAATTAAGACTTTTTCAGAAGGTATTCTTAGACTTGATCAGACTTAGCTTGTACGTGAATTGAAGTAGCAGCAGAACAATTGGAAATGAAAATATACCTGAGGTAATTGGAATTCAGTACACATTTCTGTCCATACTTTCTCCATGCATAGTCATCATCAGTAAGAGTTGAGCTGTCCTCCTCCCAAGTTGGTGTTAGATTTCTCCTAAATCATTATGTCAAGCATGAGAAATGTGTTTCATGAATGAAAGCAATGCAAGTGATAATTTGGAGCCCATGTAGCCTAAAATATATTTATTATTTTCTAAAGCTGTCTGTATTATTAATCTCAATGTTTCTAATTTGTATAAAAAATTCCGAAAATACTAATTACTTTACAACTGTTATGTAAATCATATGATAAATATATACTTCATAACCTCCAAAATAACATGTTCTTCCCTACAAATAAGATAGAAATTACAAATAAAAAAAAATATCAAACTACCATCTATGACAAAAAAATGATAGATTATCATTCATAATATAAGATAAAAGATAAAAATAACAGACTGTATACATATGTAAGATAATATATATATATATATATATATATATATATATATATATATATATATATATATATATATATGAATCAATTTTCTTAAACCAATGTGGGTACACCCTTAAGTTTTGGAAAGGGGAATAATTTCAATGGTGTAAATCTAATTAAAAGAAATGTAAAATAACAAGTTATCATCTATAATGCAAAATAAAAATAAGAGACTGTCGTCTATAATGTAAGAAAAAAAAAAGATTGTTATCTATAATATAAGATAAAAATAATAGACTCTCATCTACAACATAAGATAAGAAAAATAGACTGTCATCTATAATATATATTAAGATAAAAATAACTCAATAAGGTAAGAGCTTATTTTCCTATTGGCTAGGTTGATATACTACTCAACAATCAGCATTTAGGAGAATCAATTTTCTTAAACGGATGAGGGTACATGCACTCTTAAGTTTTGAAAAGGGGCCTAATTCCGTTGATGTAAAATCTAATTAAAAAAAAATATAAAATAGCATGTTGTCATATATAATGTAAAATAAAAATAAATACTATTATACATAAGGTAAAAATAATAAATTATCATCTATAGCATAGGATAAAAATAATAGACTGTCATCTATAATATAAAAATAATAATAATAATAATAATAATAATAATAACTCAACAAGATAAGATGTTATTTTCCTATTAATTTAAATGATATACTACTCAATAATTAGCATTTAGAAGAATCAATTTTCTTAAATCGTTGTGGGTACACGCGCCCTTTTTGGAAACGGGCCTAATTTCGTTGGTGTAAAATCTAATTCAAAAATACTTTTTTTTTTTTTTTGGTGAAAAGAAGGCATAAGCTATATATTTGTAAAAGTTAATGTAGAAAGGAACTTTGCAAGTAGAATAGTGCTGTACGGCGCAAATGCGTCTTAATAATATTTGAACATATTTTTTTTGCCCAACTTTATTGCTCGGCATTTAAAGTAAGAGAGCTATTGAATAAAAATATATGATATATTATTTAAAAATGAAGCTTATAATTTTTTATAAGAATATAACAGATAATAAATCCCAATTCATGAGTATTAATATCACTGCTCTTTAAGAATTGATGCTTATAAATGGCATAGCGATTGATGTACTACCGATTCTATGGTAAGGTTTAACATTAAAAAACGAAAAAGAAAAACTCCCATATGTATAGAAGCCAGCTCATCCATGTAACACTCACGAGCTTTGGTTTTGTGTCACTCAATCATCATTTCTCCAAGGAGTGTTCTTTAGAAGAATTCGAATATATTTATCATGTATAATTTAAGATAAAAATAACATATTGTCAACTATAATATATAAAACCAAACTAATAAATCATCAGTTTAACAAAAGTAATAGATTATCATTTAGTATATATTACAATTATAATGAATTACTTTTAAAATTTAATTTTTATGTATTGATATGATACATTAAATAACTTTATATTGCCAATCACCATAATTTAAGAAAAATAATAAATTATAATAAATAATTATCTATTATGATAACTATCTATAATAAGTTATCATTTTTTTTCAATTTTTATTGATGAACAGTATATAATTATTTTATATTATCAATATATAAAAATTATTCTATATCTTTTAATATATATTATAATATATACAAAAAAATATATATTATAATAAGATAAAATTGACAAGCTGTCATATTATAAAAAAAGTGTAGTAAGTAATATTCCTTACAAGTTTATGGCATGATTAAGATGCATGCTATGTTTTAAATATGTTATTAAAATTTTCAAAATAGTAAGGACAAGCTAAAATATTTTAAAAGACTAGTGGGTCCTCTCGAAAGCAACTTTACAATTATTGTTATTGTTAAATAGAAGTATTTAGATGTTTGGGAAATATAATTTAACACTGAAAAACAAGAAAATAAATGCAGCTAGGAAAAGTTTTAACAAAATGAATATTTTTAACATAATTTCAAGGTAACATTGTTATGAAAATCTGGCGTGCTTTTTTATTAGAAAGGAATGCAAGTGGCTTCTGAAATTACTCATGAATATATAGCTCCTTCCAAGCAATAGCATTAATTTAATTTTTCTTTCCAGAGATTCACCAAAGACTTGAAAGTAATATTGTTTAAAATCAGATTGGTTTGAGATAAAATGGGAGAGAAAAAATTCATAGATGAAGTTTTTTATATGATTTTATTAATAAATATAATTCGTAAATTTTTTACTCTTATTTTTACTCCGAAACCAAGTTAACCATTTAAGATTACTATAACTGAATGTTATTAAAAAAAAAAGAAAAAAAAAAAAGAAAGAAATCTCAAACTTGAGCCTAGTTCATTGATTACCTTCTTTTGTGCCTTATATCTTGGATGTTTGAGCACTTTCCTTCCAAACTTTCACGGTTGGGACATGAGGAATCGCTCACTTTCATTGTAGAGACCTCGCCGCCACGAGATGGAGAAACATCATTCAAAAGCACAAGGGTATTTGTGAAGGATCTGAATATCCTGCGCACAAGATCTTCAGCTAATGGCACTATTGACCCTGCCTCTTCTTCATCTCCGCTTGTTTTATTGACAAGTTGAAGAAGTTGATTAGCAAACTCGCGTCCTCTTATAAGCGCTTCCGTTACCTTTCTGCGATCCAAAGTGTGATTCTCCATCATTTTTGCCGACCAGCTTCTGGATTTAGGAGCTTAATTATAGCTTAGACTTCGCTTTTGCTTGTCGGAGTAAAGAATGCGCGGAGCAAGCAACATGCAACTTATTAAGATATTATCTGTTAAATAATAGTTAGTATATGTTATCTTGTATAAGCTATAATTTGATTTTTATTTTTTTTAGTAGCAACTTAAGCTCACTGAACTCTAACTAATCTGGTTCGAGTCAAGTCGGTTTATTATAGAAGTAAAATTCTCTTAATACTAATTTTTTATCTATAAAACTTAAATTTAAAATCTTATTTAAAAATAACAAATTTCAAACTATTTGAATTAACCATATATTAGTCAAATTTGATCAGTTTATTTTTATTTAATAAATATGCAATAAATTTAATTCATTATATTATTTTTTATTAAATTAAATAAATCTAATTATTTATTTTAAAATTTATTATAAATAAATTTTTAATATTTGTATATGATATAATAAATATTTAGTAAATAAAATTATATAATCATACATAATACATTAAATATTGAATAATATAAAAGTTTATATAATACATAATTTATACTATATTATTAAATCTTTATATATATTAATAAATTTTATACTACCAAACGATGTACCTGGCTTTAATTATGAAACAAATTTCGATGAGTGCAAGGGCTAAGGCCAACTTTTCCACCCGCGCCAACGTGTTTGAGCAGTGTGAAAACACAAACAACCAAGATCTAGAACGTACATATAATATAAATTTTGCAGAATTGTGAAGTGACGTCACTTGGCTTACGCAAGTGCCTCAAGCTCTGTCGTTAGCCAGCTCCGAGGGCAATTAGTGATTATTGTTTTTTTAGGGTACGGGCAGCCGCGGTAGGCCCCATGCCTCATTTCTTATTGCCATTAGTGACATTACCATATGATCTATTAAAGTGTTATTAAGTAGACATCAATTTCATGCCAGAAAAAAAAGTAGAAATTAATCTGAAAATTTTTAACTTGAAGAAAAATTCTCTAGATGCTTATTATCTGATTTTTTTAATGAAAAATTTAGGTGAATTTGATACCAGCTATCTCATCAAGATTAGGGCATGTCCCCTGAGTTTATAAAGTACCTATAGAAAATTTACGAGATCACTTACCAACAGATTTCTCGTATAGACAGGGAGAATTAAATTTACATTCTTGTGAGATACGAGTTTGTTCCTTATCAATTATGTCAATTCTCGTTGAGTCTTACATATATATATATAATCCTCTAGATTTAAAAAAATAAAAAATAATTTAATTTTCAATTACAGTTTTAGTAAAGTGTGAAAAAAATATTTCAGCCTCTCCAATCATATAATCTTAGGTGGTTAATGTAATGTAATTCTTATTACCTTTACTGTTTGCAAATGAAAATATTATTGCGCAAACAATTATAAGCATTAATTACTGTTGGTCTGTTGCCATTTTGAGTATACGGTAAAATTTACGTACTATCGCAACGGGTTTGTGTATTCATCCAAAGTTTATTTGAATTTGTAATTTTACCTAATTCTTAATCCGCTCTGAATTTTCCTGCTTCTTCGTTAATTTTATATAGAATTA
This sequence comes from Pterocarpus santalinus, assembly GCA_031439595.1. Taxonomy (NCBI): domain Eukaryota; kingdom Viridiplantae; phylum Streptophyta; class Magnoliopsida; order Fabales; family Fabaceae; genus Pterocarpus; species Pterocarpus santalinus. The sequence goes on along the minus strand of CM062528.1, from coordinate 31,332,254 downwards.
CACATATAATTAACTATATAATTGAGTGTCGTTATTAAAGGAAAAAAAAAAAAAAAAAAGAGGGTGTGTCTAGTATTTTCTATTTTATCATTTAGCCCATATACTATTCGTAATTTACAATGCGACGAGCTAGGTCAAACGTTATGCGCTGCGTGCAACGTGCATGATATTTTTTTTTTTTTAGGAAAAAGACAACGGCGTGTGGCCCCTAAAATAGAAAGAAAGAAATGAAAAATAAATTGAAAAAAAAAATCACGAATGTTCATATCTGTATAATACTAATGAATTAAAAAGAACGATTTCACCAAGAAATCCGGCCTCTTAGTTTCAAAAGTCAACATCTATAGCAGCTAATCGGCTAATTTCATCCTAAGCCCATGAAATGCTTTCTCAGTTCGATATTTGGTCCATTATTTTAACATGATATAAATTTGAGAGATTCTCGCATGGACATAAATTTAAGATTTTATATTTAAGCAAAATTTATATCTATTCTCGTCAATTTAGGTGCAAAGACATTGAATTTGAACTCACTATTATATATTTCATGATTTTAAAGATATAGATTCAAAATCATGGAAAATTAAAGAAAATAACACCCCTATTATTTGAAAAACAACAAAGAATCCACAAATCTACTTTCCTTAACCAATACTGTCACATAAAGCCATGAGGCAAGTCACAGCTGGCAGCACAAATAAGTTAGGATGCGTCTGTGAGTTAGATTTAGGATAAGAAACAGGGAAATGAAAGCTATCGTATTTATCTTTTTTTTGTTTGGGAGTTTTGTAAAAGGAGGGGAAGGAAATATGAGATTTTTCATAAATCTCCAAATTCATTAGAATCCATTCCCACTTTTATTGGATGTCCCTGAATGCAACAGGAAGAAAATATGGTGGTCTTTGGGCACAAATTAGAAATATCACAGATGTGGGACAAAATGTGTCTACAGCCATCTTTCAAGGGATGGTGAAAAAGATTGGTAATGGAGCTTCTACCATATTTTGGTTGGACATATAGTTAGGGAATTATTGTCTGAAAAATAAGGATAAGGGGTTATGGAACTTGATCATTCTTGGTGAACTTTCTCTACAGGTGGCTAAGTTGTCTTCTGCGGGCTGTATGTACATGAACTATACTGAAGGGGTGTGGAAATGTTTAGCATCTCCAAGAGCTGAACTTCTGGTTTGGTTTTTTCTTCTTAGAAGCATTGAAGACTAAAGATCGGCTATGCAAATTCAATATTCTGCAACAAAAGTGATTCTTTGTGTCCTTTTTGTATGTTGGTACAAGAATTAGTATGTCATCTATTCTTTACTTGTAGGAAATCTTGGTTGATATGGTGCTCGTGCCTAGCTTGGTGGGATATTTAGAATGTTGTATATATAGCAATATTTATAGGAAGGAATAACTAAATAGGAATATTTTAGAGATGGGTATGTGAGAGAAAGAGCTATTAGTAATTTGTTAGGGAGGGAGAATTTTAGAGTTGTTGACACCATTACAAATATAATCTTTTGAGAGGAATGAATCAAAGAAAAAAATATTCAACCTTAGTTTTTTCTATGTTTTGTTTCCTTTTACTTTAGGGAACTCCTTCCTGGAAGAAAGGAAATTATCCACTATTTTTGTATTATATATCAACCAAAACTTTTTTTAAGGCATGAATTGGAGTGCATTTAATGGATTTCAAAAGAAAATGTGGGCATCCTTATTTTTTTATTATCTAGTTTGGGAGACTAAGAATCAGATTGCCTTTGAAAACTTTGTTCTGGATTGGTGTCAAGAAGTGGCACAGATTAAACTGGGACATAGATAAGAGGGTGGTTTTCAAAATTTCTCCTCTCCAGATTTTGTGGTGTCTAACTTGAAGATGGAAAAGAAATGGAAAATGTCAAAAGACTAATATCTATGTTATCTCCCTTCCTGTTGTGTCGGATTCAGTTTGTTGCTAGATTGTCTGACGTTGCAGTAAAATATTTGGCCGCTGAAAGAAACGTTTATGAAGAGGATGTTTGATGTGTAGTTGATTTATAATAATGCTACATAATTGTACGTTGGGGTGTTGAAGTGCCAATTAGATAGCCAGGAGGTATTGTTTTTGGATATTTTATGATTGCTGTAATAGTACCTCTCATGGCTCACTCTTTGTTCTTTAAGACGATCACCATATCTGTTCTGGCTATATATATATATATATATATTTTTAGAATAAAAAAATAATATTTGTACATAACTCTTGGACGTACATTGAGATACCTTATAAGTACAATAAAATTTTAAATACTTTTTACTACACACTTCTAAATGCATTTTTATCTTATGTATTAGAGGGTGTTTGTTGGATTTCAAATTAAATATGTACACCACTCCAACACCCCCAAATGAAAAATTTCATAAACCTCTATTTCTTTCCTCTTATATATATTTTAAATTCTCAAACAAAGGTGATATTAAATTCTAGAATCTCCTTCCTCTCTTTACCCTTTCCTCCTTTTTGATACCTTCTTTTCCCTTTTTCTCATAACTCCCAAACAAACCTTTAATCAATATGTCGGTTGGAAGTTTTAAACCAGCTCAGTCCATAATTTTTATTTATTTATTTATTTTTGTGTCTTCTTTGCCATCCAAAAGGCAAGTTCCCCAACAATATGCTATAGCTATATGTTGTAATTAGGTATATTTCTGATACCCAAATAACATGTAAAACCATGTAATAACTAATAAAGTACATATTTTACTAGTGAAGATTATTCAATAGGCAACGTTCCAAGTTGCATATGATGATTTACCATTTTTATTAGACAGTTGAAAAGAAGGCTCAACCCTCCATTGGAGAGCAGCACAACACCCAAACCTGAAAATACAAATATTATATTGTATGATATGTATTTTGTTTTGGTGTGAAAAGGGTTGATACAAAATCCAAGCTGGGTCCACCCTTAGGGCTTAAACTAAGTCGGGGCAGTAGAAATCTTTTGATGACTTTTTCCAAACCTGATCAACGAAAAGGGCTCATGTTTGTTTTCGGACCGAAGGGAAAGGTTCAATTTTTTGGGCCTGAATTTTTTGGACCCATGGGAAACGGTCACAAAAACTGCATTTGAGCGTTGGATTTTGGAGGTCGGTTGTTGAATAGAAATTACAAAAGCCCAAATACTCTGATTTGGGCTCAATGGATTGAATTTACATAATTTGGGCATGGTAATGCTTCCCAGAACTTCGGCTAAGATTTGGGCCCATGATCATACAATCAATTGAAGTTTGAAATCCAAACTGTCACCCATGACTTTGGTTGAATCAAATACGGTTGGGCTTCAACATTTACTTGGGTTTTTTTTTTGGGTCTGAACTTTTATTTCTTTAAATAAATGAATGATGTCAGGCAGAAAAAAAAAATGAACAAATGAATGATGATAAATTGATGAATTTTTTTGATCAAAAAGGGTTGATAAATTTTTTTGACCAAAAAAGAAATTGATAACTTTTTTAACGATGGAAAACATTGTGTGAAAATAAAGTAGCATGCTAGGTCAAAAAAAAAAAAAAAAAAAGAAGAAGTAGCATGCAAGACCTAGCTCAAATGGCATAAAGCGGAGGTGCCTTAACTGCAATGCATATGAGTCGAAGGTAGTGTGTTCGACTCCTAGGTAGCTGAGCTCCCATGTCCCGCAACTCCACAAGAAAAAAAAGAAAAATCCACCACCACCATCACTACCACCAAAATAGAGTTGCCTCCACCCGTATACCAAAAAATTAAAAAAAAAAAATAGCATGTTGACCTTAAAAAAAAAAGAGTAAATTTTCATCAACTTTCCTGTGATATAGATATTTTATTGCAAATTTTGATATATAAATATTTATTATTGTTTAACATTTTAATTTTTAATTAGTATTCCAAAAATATTTGATAGCGAAATTCTGTATATATAAAAAAAGTATGCTTAAGTGGATGCAAATCTTTTTTTCAAAATAATTTTAACGCGAACTTATGGCGAGCTCACCAGCTTAATTTCTTTAACATATATGATATGATAGCTAACTAATATTATACAAAGTACGATAGGAACGAATAATTATAATATTCTAGATTTAGGTATGAGGTGTCCATAATTTGTTATGAGGAAAGAAAGATTTAGAAGAATTTACATCATTATAAATATAATCCTTTATATGAATTAATAGTGAAAAGAAAATATATTTAATCTTTAGTTTAATTTAGCTTTTAGCTTTTCTATCTATTATTTTTTTATATTTTTTGGTCACAACAGAGTAGCATCCATGTACTTTTTGCATGCGCAAAACAAAACTTTTTAATTTGTATGTGCACTGTAATTATTAAAACTTTTAGTACACAAACACCAGGTGCATGTCATTTCTATTTGTACGGTATTATACTCAATTAGATTATTACTTTGTTTCTGTTTGTTTCTTTAATTATTAAAAACATTAATATTACCCTTCTATGATCTGTATAATATTGCTACATTCCATAATGTACAATACAAAGTAGGGTGCTTGTGCACCTTATACATAAAATTAGGTGTTTGATGCTCACCTTCCCACTCCTCTCTCATTGTCGCTTTTCTTTCCCCCAGCTAACTATCGCACTGCCATTTTCGCTTAGCACCACCGCTTTCACTACCCATCATTATGTCGCAACCACCCACTATGAGGATCTCTATGTCGTCTTCATCCCTCACAAACCTACAGGCTATAGCACAGGAAGAAAACTTCCTTGTTGGAGGGCATGCGTGGCTATGCCGTAGTGGGCAGAAGTCGACATGGTGGAAAAGGCTCTGCCACATGGAGGAGGCTGCCACCTCATGCCAATGTCTTGTTGACGTGTGCCCAACAACACCTTCGATTGGTGTTGGTTGGTTGTGCCTCTGTCCCTTCCCTTGCCGGAGCTATTGTTAATCGGTGCGCGATGCAGAGGCCATCGGTGGCTAGGTGCAGAGGGGGAGCTACGAGGCTTCATTGACGGAGCGAGAAGAAGGAGATAATGGGGAAGGTCACTTAGTCACATGCTTATTGTCATTTAGCCACATTTTTTAATTGTGGATAAAAACTAGGTGTAATTGTACTAACAGGCGCATCATGCACTTTACTTTGGGCGGTGCATTGTAAAATGCACCTTTGTATATAGTTTTATTGGTTCATTTATCTCTATCAAAATTAGTTTATTTGATAATGTATAAATTGTTGATTTTTTTTTTCATTTACAATATAGTTCCTAAGGTTCTATTGGTAGTTAACACAAATAATTTACAGACACCATCTAACAAAACAAAAAACTAAAGTATGAAATTTGCTGCCAATCTAATTAAACACCAAAAATCCTAGATTATAGAATTATATTGAACACCGCCCACTTACTCATGGCATGCTAGTGCTCCTCTCCTTTTGCCATTGCCATTGTGACAGACACTATTACCACTGCCGCTGGTTGTAGCTCCTCTATTATGACTCTCACTCACCATGCCGATGCATGACTCTATTTTGTTGAATTCCACCAAATTTTTTACAACCAATTTTAATATAATATTAATCTAAACCTCAGCAAATAGTTGTTTGCTTGCCTAACATGCTTTAGATAATCATAGGACTAACTAAAAATTTGTGTTTCTTTTTTTTTTTTCCAATTGCTTTTTTCAATAATTTATTGAAAAGGCTCAAAACTCTACAAAAGGAGAGGAGCACCGATGAGTGTACATCAAAGAAAAGCACAAAACAAAATATAGCAAACCACTACACCTAGACAAAAGCAAATTAGCACCCAAAACATTCTAGTGACCAAAGCGGAAAATATAAAACCCAAAATTGACTCCAAAAGTAACCCCAAACAAACTAGAAAATAACATCAAACTACCAAGAGTGAAATACACCTAGGACCTGATACACAAACACACTAAAAACTCCAAGATACAGATCAGGACAAAAAACCACCACTCACCCAAACCCCACGGAACTACAAAGAAACTTAAAGACAAAACATGTTGAGTACCAATTAGATATCCATGATTTCCAACTCTTGAAACATCCCCTGCTTCTTCTTTCTTGCAAGCTTCTAATTCCTTGATCTCATCTTCTTATTATTTTTCGTTTCAAGTTTTTGATACATGATCGACTCTTTTAGAACACCTTCATTTAGAGTTGTGAGACCAATTATTTTACCAATATGCCACGTCCCAACTGCATTGTCAAGATTAGCCCTCTCCACAATTTCTACATCCAATTCGGTTTGAGAGTCTAAAAGTGGATCATCTCTACTTGCATTCTCTACTTCTGGTCATATCTCATTATTGGTATTAAGCCCCATAAGCACATGATTCGTTGGAGGCCCAAAACCAAGGGGCACAGTTTGGCTTATATTCTCTTCCTTCACATATACATCAAAACCAATTCCATTTGTAGAAAGATATACAACACCATTAATTTGATGGAATTAGCATGTATCAATTAAGATTTTGGCAGAATCAAAAGCAAGACTTTAAGTAGTATAATTGTCAAAACAAACCACAGTCCCCCATTGACATCCAATTTTTCCAAGGTTCTCCAATAACCAAGCATGAGAGGGAATGCCAAAACGTTCCAACTAAACACGCCTAGTTTGACATACTTCTTCAACACACCATGGTCTAATTCTAGCAAAATATTCATGTAGTATGTCTCTACCCTCATTCAAGACCCCTCCCATTTCTTCTTAGAAGTGAAGGTTGTAATACCTTGTTTAAACTTGTTTTAATATTTTTAATAAGCTAAATTACCTTAAAAAATTTTAAAATTAAAAAAAATAGTGAATGAAATTTCACTTAAATAATATAGAATAAAATAAGTAGGCTACATAATTTATATCTAAGTTTAACTCAAAGGTAAATGTAATAAACTAATTAGGATGTGTAAATAAGAAGTTCACAAATAATAATTAAGCATAAGTTTATAACGTAAAGTCCATAAATTAATAAAGTATAATAACAACATAATCTACAATAAAAACTCAAAAATTAAAAAAAAAAATATTTATGTCCAAAAAAAGAAAGACAATCCCGTAATTGGCTGGTTGAACTGGCCTAGCTCCACCAAAGTCCATGGATTAGGCGGGGCGGGTTTGGCAGATTGAAAAATTTTGGCGGGTCAACCCGGTAAGTTGAGCTAATTTTGTCATCTCTATATATAACTTTTAAGGTAGTAATCATAAAAATTAAATATTTTTGTTGATAAGACAATACATGTTTAGAGAACTATACAAATTTTTTTTATACTAATTAATAATGTATCAAAATTAAATTCATCAAGTTTGTACATATTTTTTCTACAAATCATTGCATATATGATATTACTGTATTCTTTTTAAAAAATTAATTCAAATTCATTCTTTGAGCTGAAAAAAAAATTCATATTCTTTACACACACACACACACACACATATATATATATATATATATATATATATATATATATATATATTGATTGCAAGGAAAATGCTTGTCAATCAAAAAATTTGCCTTCTCTGTGCCTACTTTGTGTGACAAGATGTGAGAACTTTTCATAATTTTTTTCTTGTCCTTCAACTTAAAAATTATCACATATATCTAGCAATAGTTTCTTGACAAATTATGTTGGAATTTCAAGTGTGAATAACAAAATTTCATATTAATTTATTTTGAATTAAGTAAAGAGTATATAATTTGAGAAGACCCATAGACTGATTATCTCAAAATATGCTAAGTATTTGAAACTTAAATTTTTAGATATGGTAGTTCGTTTGTGCTTGAGTGTGGTACCAATCCTAGAAACTTTTGGTCAAGACTTTGTATCACCCATAACTTACACTAAAGGGGAACACACCATGTTGAGCCTCTTGCATAAGAGAGGAGAATATTGGAATTACAAATATGATGAGTAGTGAACAATTCAATGGTCTAGCTCTTCTTTTCTAAATTTTGAAAAGGGGAGGACAAGGAACAATTCAAAGTCTATTTTCCAATTTGAACAACTCTCATGTCACCATCAACGTGCAAATTATGAGTTTTTTTTTTTTTCAAAAATTTACATCTGTACGACTGTACCTTCTATATATTTTTTATTCAAATAATGTTTGATTATACTTTCGTCTGGTTTTACTATGCTTTTTTATTGTTATTATTATTATGTTATTATTATTAAATGGTTCAAATTATGAAGGTAAACGCTGCGTTTTACATTAGTCTCATTGTTAAGTTACAGATCCAATAGCGCTGCAAACTTCGAGCGCTTATGAGTTACGAGCTCGAGTGTTTTGAAATACCTCTAATTAATAAACTGCCTGCCTCTAAAATAATGACATTAATTTTTGAGTTTAATCTTGATACATTATTAATATAAAATGTTTACTCTCATTGATTTATCTTTTTCTTTCATATAGGAGTAACTTATAATATAATTATGATAGGATTTAACTTGAATACATTGATAATGTAAAAAAAAAAATTATATTGATATCTAATCATATATTATCATATTAATAAATATGATTAAATCTCTCTTCTCCTATTTGAATAAACATGTAAATAAAATATTTTGATTAAATGACAATATAAAAATTTTTGCATTAAAATTAAACCTATTACAACAAGAGTTACATAATTTTAATAATATAACTATAATGTATAAAAATTCTTACACTGATAATCTACCAAAATTAAAGCCCTAAAAAGTGCTATTAGCTAGCTATTTGAAAATTTCTCCACTTACAGTTGTAAAGAGTTAAACAAATACGCGTTTAGCAGTCTGAAATCGTTCTCGATGCAGCTGAGGCTTTTCGCATTTACTCCATATAAAATTTATTAGGAGGATTTCACATAATTAAATATTTGGCTTATAATATTACTTTTTTTAATTATGTTGCGATTTTAATCAGACTTGATACACCTTCTCGAAAACAGATTTGAATAACCAAGAAAAAAAAATCAAGATATTATATCAATACATGCATTATATTTTATTTTATTTTGGGTTAATTGGAGGACTCTTGGAAAGTTATTATTTTACTAACCATAATACAAGTTATATGCGTCGTTGAAAGGGACAAAAGTATTTGGAAAAAGGGAAAACGAAAAGAAGAAAGAAAACCATTATCGTGTGAAATGTTCATGTTCAGTCAGACAACGAGTGGCACTTAGACTGCCCATTTTATAATCCAATAAAATATAATACACGCTCTATTGACTTTGAGCACCTAAAATTCTTGCATGTTCTCACATCAAAAAATAAAAAATAAAATTCTTGCATGTTGAATTTTTCTTATATTCTTGCATGCTTCTTCCCTATAAACCCCAGCTTCAACGCCCCACTAAAATGGAACATAAAACAAGGCTTTAAATCTGTGGGTTGAGCTATATATACTCAGCAAGCAAGCAGGCGCTACAGCATTACCTCAGAGAGCACGAGAAATTAAATCAACTTTAATTTGGTCTCTTGCTCATGGCTCTTGCTGCAGGTAGCTCCATGTACATGCCAGTGCTGAGAACGTCCAATTATAACTCTTGCCCACAGAAACCTATGACGATGACCATGTAAGTGTTTGATGTACGATAATTCTATCAATATTTCAAATATTGCCGTTTTTAATGAACCAAAAAATATTATGCTGTTTTCATTCACACTTCCAATTATCGTGTTTATAGATAGATATCGTTAATTGCAATTTGTCTAATTATATATGCTTGATCGATGCTTCCTATTCCAATCTGTCATCATAGCTATATAATTTGACTATGATATGTGGTTATAATTAATCCATAGTGACATAAGTGATTAACCATATTCGTTGCTTTCTCCGATGGATATCAGAAGATCATGCGCTAGCCAAAACAAGGAACCAAACCAGGCAGATGTTTTACTTTTATCCAACAAGAAGGAGAAGGGGGCGCGATCCACAAACAAATCTTGGGTCGGGGATAACACAAGCGATATTTGCCCCTCTTACGACCAGCCTGAGTGTTAATGAATACGAGAAGAAAAGCAAGGAAAATCCAGGCAATGGGACTGATCCACAAACAAATAATGATGAACAGCCACCCGAAAGCACAACCTAGCATTCTCCTGTTGAGGACACCGCCAGCTTGATTGCTAATGAAGGCGAGAATGAAAGCATGGAAAGGATTGGTGATTACTCCAGCCGAAATAAGAATTGAGCCTCCTCATTGTCCTATGGCCAAGTTGATGATGATCACTATATATAGATATTAAATATTGGGCTGTGTTTCTTTGTTCTACTTGTGTTTTTCTATTACACATTTTGATTTGATAATGATCTTAATAACTGTAATAATGTATTGAGACATTTTCAGTATTGAATCATTGTATTTTAGTTGGGTGAAACGAATATTTGATAACAAAGTTGATTTTATATAATCTTAGTTATAGATGGTGCAAAACGAAATGATAAGATATGCCACTAATCTAATACACAAAAAATATACTTTTTATTCCTTAATGTACAGGGCAGTTGAATATGGCATTTATAATCCAAGAGGAGAATTTTTTCTTTCCTTTTTTTTTTTCGGATAATTGATTACATCAACGCTCAACTCTGGCTGGAAAGGAGAGGAGTTAACCAATGTTCAAGAACAGAAAAAAATAACAGAACATAACCTTTAAACATAACTCGATTCACCCCAAATCCTATTCCTTCGTTTTCTCCCTTCTCTCTGGTTTTCCCTTATGCAAGTGTTGTTGAGAGAACTGCTATATTTTTTCTTTAGCAGTAGCCTCACCATTTTTTTTTCTTTTCATTGGTAGGCTTTTGTATTTTTTATTTTGCTTTGTTGTCCTGCTCTGTAGATGTTTTTTGCTGTCCCCTTTATGATATTTTTGTATTGTGGGTGATTTTGTTTCCTCTTTTTAGATATTTTGGTGTTCCCTTGTGAATATTTCAGATTTATTTTGAATGAAGATGTAATATATTCTTCAAATTATAATATTTTTTGTATTAATCTCCGATATAAAAGATGTTTAAATATTGACATTCTTCAGCAAGAAGCACAGCCATAGATCTTTGGTTAGTTTAAAATGAAGAATGTATTTATTTTTTATTAAATTTGGATTTGATATTTCTTTTTCAATTTGTAAGTGTTGTTTGGTTTATTTATGAATGGATAATTTGTTTCTTGTCAAAAAAAAAATTATTCCACTCAAATATTCCTTATAATCAAATTTTTATCATGATGATTAAGATCTAGCCGAAATAAAATCATAATAATTATATTAATATATAGTATCTGAAAGGTATCAGACCGCAAGTGTAATAAGAGAGAAAGAATTGACAGAATTGAAAAGGATTGTGAACTAATAAAGAGAAAGAACTTGAATACATAGTAATATGAATGTATTGATTAACTCACAAAGGGATACAACCAGTGTTTATATAGAGGTCAGAGTGCTATGCACTCAGCATATCATATCCAGAAGTAACTAACATAACAAATTGATTAGAATCTAAACAGCCACAACTAATCCTATCCTTTACGAACGGAAATAATAGAATGACTATCTTCCTCTTCAGCACCTTGCAAACTCAGTGTGGAATAAGGTGAAACTCTGAGTTTGGAGCAAAATTTGATGAAGGAAGTAGCTGTGAGTGGTTTGGTGAGAATGCCAGTCACTTGTTCCAAGGAGGGGATATGAACAACAAACACTTTATTTTGATTAACTTGATCACAGACAACATAGAAGTCAAGCTCAAAATGTTTTATTTTGCTATGGAGAATAGGATTGGCGGCTAATAAGATTGCACTCAAGCTATCACAACACACAGTAGGTTGAACAGGACACTTGATGCGCAGTTCTACAAGAAGAGATTGAATCCAAGATTATTCTGTAAGTATGGCAACAAGACTCCTAAACTTTGCCTTAGCACCAGATGTCTAGATCTGCTAACTACTGTTCTGCTTTTCGCTAGACCATGAGATAAGATTTGAACCTAAGTACATGCAAAATCTTGATGTTGATTTTCTATCATCAACATCAGCATCCCAATCAGAATCACAAAAAGCTAACAATCTCAAATCCTGACATTTATAAAACATAAGACCTTGATCAAATGAAACCAGATAAGTATCTTAGTATAAGTTTTACTACTTTCCAATGAGAAACAAGGGTTTTATGCATATAATGACAAAACTTTATTTATGGAAAATGAAATATTTGGCCTCGTTATTGTTGCATACTTCAAGATCATAATCTCCCTCAATAGATAGTTTCAAAGTAGATAACATTGGGGTAGGCATCCCCTTAGCAGCAGGCCTTTCTCTCTTGTTACACTTTTTATAACTTTGATATTTTTCCTTTCTTTGATGACAAAACGTTGAAGGTAATTACTACATCATTTATTTTGCATGACTATCATGAAAAATATTAATAAAGGTAATTTTCCACCATTCTTTAAATCTAATCCAACTTTTGAATCAATTTTGTTAATCCGCGCTTGTCATATTTAGTATCATATAGAGGAAATGGACTAGAGAAAATTATGAATTACAAACAAAAATGTTATTGTATTTTTAAACAAACTTTTAATTAAAACCAACTAAGATTTAAGTAATGAAATTAAAAATTAAAAATACAATAGAAGGAAAAGAAAAAGGTGTAGTTTTAACTTTCTCTTTGTGCCACAAATATCTTGTTAAGTGATTGGTTCCAACATAAGAACTAGATAAAATAGTTGATCATGTCCAGTAGAAAAATAAAATAAAATAAAATAGTGGATCATGTGCACGAATTGGATTAATTACATAAAAGTTGTAATAGCATACAGAAAATTATAACAAAATATATTATGCAAAGACTCGATTTTTCCAGTTTTTCTATTTTGAGAGAAAGAGTTGCGCATTTTCTTTTCTTTTGTTTTTAATCTAACTTCTCTAATTCTCCAACATTGGGTTACGTTTTCTGAAGCATCACAAGTTATTATTAGAGGCTTCTTCAAATTTTGACATTTTGGCTACGATTTGTAATGAGATTTATTATTAATCTATATATATTTGTTATTTTTATACAATAAATTTCATCATTAATAATAAGTAATGAAATTTTAAATTTTACATAAAATAAATACAATTTTACAAAACACTTTAATAACATTTACTAATTTCCTTTTGAGTGTGGTATTGTATAGGATATATAATGAAATGTAATTTTTAGAGTATCCATGGTGCATATAATTAATTATCTGTATTAGAAAATTATAAAATATTTATATATAACCAAAAAATTTATAATATATGTATATTTAAGCCACAAATACTACGCGACCAAAGTTTGGTTGCCAATCTATAATACTGTATAAGTGTACATAGTTTATTTTCTGTTAATATTTAAATAAAATTCGCTTGTCAGTCATGCATCACGACGAAGAGCAACTGTTCAAAGAGACATAGAAACTGTCAAAAGTAGAGGAGGAAAACGAAGGATATAATGTAAACACATAAAAAAAGTGGGATATAAACCTGGACGGCCCTAGTCAACTATCCAAGTCTTCTTCAATGTCGTTACTTAAAGGCTGAGAATTAAGGACCCCTACAAAATGCTTATTTATATTTAGAGTATTGTTATATTTACATAGTCATCCTTGTACTTTGTCTATCATTTATTTATTATTGGATATAGTATGAAATCTAATTTAAATAAAGATCATACCTTATTTAATAGTAGATGGATAATATATTAACACAGAATATAAGAATAGTATAAGGATGGCTATATTCCAAAAATATTTCACTTATAATTATCCAATAATGTTTCAGTATCTTAGGCCCCATAATGGGGAAACCCCAATGCTAGTTAACATGGTTTTGATCTCTTGTAACTCGGAATATTCCTTGATTATTTCAATCAATAATTAGATATACCGAAAAAAATATGTTACAGACTTCAAAAACATTTAATTACAACTATTGATTTCTTTTTTACTCTTTTCTTTTCTTTTTACTTTTTCTCTCTTATAAGTGGCTCAAATTGATTTCTATGAGGGTCAATTATATAGATAATACGAATATACTATCTATCTTTGAGCAAGGGCAATTATCATAACTCTTTTTTTGATTTTTCAAAGTATTTCCTTACCCAATAGATGATATACTAATTTCTCGGGTGCAGTTAAGTAGTTAAACAAGACCCTCCCAATAATAATTTTTTCATACGTGTAAATTATCATAACTTCAATTTATGACGGCCACATTATATGTTTATGGGGATGGTTCTCTCCGAGTTTCTGGGTCCAGCTTGTCTAATGGTTCGTCTTTGAATATATATATATACAACCCTGAGTAGTCAACACGCCTATTAGAGTCACCATCTAGACAAGGCGATCTAGTATGAATAAGATACAGATCAACCATGTTAAATATTGAATTGTGATATGTGAAAAACAAACATGGATAGTTGGATACCAATCAAAATGGACCCACTTGAGCAAAGGTAAAAATACATGAAAAGACAAAAAGTAGAGAGCCTGGCAAAAGAAAAGGGACTATTTCTTATTATGGATTAAACGATAGGAATTATTCCAACTTGCAGTTGTTGAGTCAGTATCAAACCTCAGTTAAGCTCTTTAAATCTCCCATTCTTGCTCGCTTTGCAGCAATCCAAAGTCGCTCACCCCTCACCTTACCCTTTGTATAGCTGAGCAACTTGCAAGTTCACTTGCAGTTTGATCATCATGTCTCGTCGTCTATTGGGAAACTTCACACCTGAAAAGTTTGTTCAAACACTGGCTTCCTTGCCCCGCCTAGCCGAATCCCTTATCATGTAACTAACTTCTTTTCCTTTTGCTTGCCCCTTTGCTGCATCGTTTGTTTCGTTGGTTTAAACCGTTGGTCTAGAACTGCGGACACTAATTTCATATATTTTTATCCATGGATGAAAGTATAATAGGATAGATAAATTAAAGTTGTCCTTTAAGTAGGAAGAAGGTACATGTTCTTACTAGAAGGCACAGTTATTCTTCCAGTTAAAAGTGTTAAGGGCTCTTGACATGCATAATTCTCATTGTTAGCTAGACGTTCTACAAAGGTATTCTCACTGAAAAAAAAATGTTTAATTTTATTTATAGTTCAACACTTTATCTTTAAAGATTATTATAAAGATATTATTGTTTCTCACTTTTACTATATTTTTAAATTTTAATGTAATCAAAGAGATAAAGCATCATTTTCTTTTTCTCCGAGAGCATATCAAAATCTCTCTCTCTCTCTCTCTCTCTCTCTCTCTCTATATATATATATATATATATATGTGTGTGTGTGTGTGTGTGTGTGTGTGTGTGTGTGTAGATCTTTCACTCAGAAAATGAAACTTCAATTATGCGTTAACATGATTAGTTTTTTTTCGGGTCAGAACTAGACCAAGAAGGCCACCCCTCAGCCCGGGGAGTGGTGGACAACATAATAAGTTCGGAACAATGAGTGTCATGCAGAAGGAGGGTTCGGCCAGCAACTCCAAAGTTCAGAATAATAACAATGGAAGCTAAAAAAACCGAGGTCAACGATAGCTAATAACGTAGCCAATGAGTGGCTAACAAGTAATTACTGTTAATAGCAAGTTCGTGAGTTAAAAACTAGTTAGCAGGCAGCTCAGGGAATAGTGATTTTAGTGTTTCATGGTGAGTGATTAGGTGAGTGATCTGATATATAGCATATGGGATAACAATAAATTGTGTTGATTTCAGCTTTTGCCATGGTGTATTACTTGTGCTTTTTCATCATTTGCAGACTTACAGATGGTGTTTCTATCTGTAATGAGCTGCTTAGCTTATGAGTTGTACGTTGCAGTGTGTACGTTGCAGTTTGTTTCCTTTCAAGATTATCATGTATTCTTGAGAATTTCATGTGGATTTATCCTTTTCCTTACTCATGAGTCATGACAAAAAGACATTAAACTTTGGAAGCCAATACTCAAAATTCAGCAGGGCATTATGAGTGCATAATTTGGATTAACTAAATTTTGGAATTGATTTAATTTAAATTGAATTGATTTGATTTATAAATTAAATTTTATGTTTGAAATGAAAGTATAAAAGTAGGATTTGAATTGATTTAAAAATCAATTCTTATGTTCATAATATATTAGATTATATTTGCAATGATTAAGAATGAAATTGATTTGATTTGATTTGTATTTAAATTTTAAAATTAAATCAGTTTCCATTAAATTCTTTTAATTTTAATAAAATTTTAAATAGAAAGTAGTTAAATCCCATAATAATTAAAAATCATTTCATTTCTTATTTTTAAAACACTCAAACACAATATTTGATTTCTAAATCAAATCATTTTCATTTTTTTAACATTCCAAACGCACTACGTGAGCACCGGTGAATAGTCTTACACATCTAAGATCAAATTGATATCGTTAAATTAGAATAAAACACCTATGTTGAATAAAGTTTAAACGTGCATACGTTAAGATCTATCCACAAAAAAAGTACATACGTTAAGCTTGCTTAAATCAATCTTAAAGTAGATAGGTCAAGTCTTCTTTCACGTATACTCAAACAAAGTTGGAGAATACTGACCAATTCAAATTCAATTTATTTCCCCGTTGACAGATGGGAAAATAAACCATTTTTCCCGCAGTGATCACTTGTCAACATCTATCGCTCATACAGTGCTACATTCACACTGCTTCTGGTTAACTTCGGACAAATACAACTGCTCTCATCGTTATATGTACTGTATGTATTAATCTTCACTGGCATATATAATACAACATTATTATGAGTAGCTACACTCGCAGTTTATATGTTTTCTTCGGCAAATAATAAAATTAGTAGACGAATTTGTTTATCAATACTTAATAAGAGATTAAAAAAAAAAAAAAACCCACCAAGTTAGGTTGAATTCATTCACCTTTTTCTGTCTTTGGCAGCATATTGGTTGTCACTAATTGGCACGGTATCACTCGCCTTCCTTTTTGTCAAATTGAGTACGTAGGATGCTATTAATGTGGACCACAAGCTTGATATGTTGAATAGTGAAAGGTTTCTCTGTATACTGCGGTATCCAAGAGCTACTTGGATTATGTTTATTAAGTTCTAAGTAATAGATACAATACATTTTTTAATCAGGTTTAATTTAAGTTATATGTGGGGTTGACTTAACTTGACCTGAAGTTATATGATTTTTTTTTTTGAAATTATAACTTTTAACAATAAAGTATTAAACAGTTCAAGAAAAACAATATAAGTAAAAAATTATAAGATTTTTAGAGTTAAATTAATACATTTTGTATAACAAAATAATATTTTAATTTGTATGTACATAATAATTGGTTTGAAATAAATACTGAAGAATATATATTAGATTTATTTCTTATTCTAAAATTTTGTGATTTAATTATGTACAATGTCTAAATTAAGTGTCGAGTCAATCCGACCACTAGTCATACAATAATCTTGTCAAATTTGGGTTCAAATAAATTATCCAAATCAAATCATTAAATCATTTTCGGATCTAGCTATAAATCTATTTCGACCAATCATATGAATGTCTCTAATGTAAAAGGAAAGAAAGAAAGAAAGAAAAAATCCCACCAAAAGAAAAGAAAGTTGAAAAAAAAAATGAAGCTTTCAAAGTGTATACCTTGACCTGATCTTGTCACCCTCATGCAACACTAACAACCAACTATATGTTTGTTTTGGGGTAATCAGGATGTAAATTTTAGAGGATTAAAGAGTAAGTTATGAGATGAGATGAGATGTGTGTGTGATTTATGAGCAAAAGAAATGAGAAAATTTTGGGGTAATAGTTAGAATGTGTTTGTACAATTTTTTCAAGAAAAAAATACTTTTTAATTAATAAAATAATATATAATTTAATATAATCAAATAAAATTTTCAAAAAAATAATAGAAACTCAAAAGAAAACAACTTATAAAAAATTTATATCATGAAAAATATTTTTTAAAAAGAACTTAAACAAAGATACCCTTATTTTTGTTTTGGAAATAAGTTTTATCCTCATCCTTAATTAGGATTAAATTTCTTTCTTTTTTTTCTTAAAAGGAAAGCTCTTTTGTCAAAAAAAAAAAAATTGTTGAGTAGGTAATTAATATTAAATATGCAATGCTTCTTAATTATATATGGATATATCACCCTATAAAAATTATTATATGTTATGACTTAGGTTCAATTCTTATGATTTTGCTATTGGTTGGTGGTATGCTTTGATCCTAAAGCAAATCACAAAATATCCTCCTACCAGAGGTAATCCTACTCAAGCTAAGTAGAACTACTTAAACGGTAAAGTTCTCCCTTCTAAGATATAGTTGGATACTCAATGCTCACATCTGAGACCTCGGTTAAACTACGCGCTTGTTGGTCTCAACCTTCCACACACACACACACACACACTTTAAGTTTTCAATTTTATTAGCTTTTGTTTTTTAATACAATTGCATCATGTTCTAAAACTTCTTTTTGAATAATGTAAACATAAGGGGAAAATTAAAATAAAATTGTGAGCAATTGGTTGTGAGGAACCAATTTCTTAAAAAATTAATTTATCAACATTTTATATATGTAAAAAAAATATAATTCACATCAAGATGATTTGTGCCAAATCGATTTTTTAGGGTGCATTTAATTTTTTTTTTAACGAAAAGAGTTTTTTTAATTATTAAAAATCACTTTTTATATAAATTACTTATTTCAACTTTTACTTAAAAATTAAAAATAATTTTTTTAACTTCTTGGTAGAAGTTGAGATTAATAATTTCAGTAAAAAGTAATTTTTTTCAATTAAAAAAAATCACTTTTTGTGGAAAAAGTTGAAACCAACTCATCCTCAATATGAAAAACGAGCACATTTGAAAAATTAATCTTGTAAATATGGTAGATTGAAAATTAAAGCTAAAATTTGTATTGTTTAAATAAAAAAAGCTGTGATATAACACTTTTTTTGTGATGCAATACTTGTTTTCTAATGGAACAATGGAGCCAAGCCCAAACATGAAAAACTACAATAATAGCCTAGGAAAGGCCACACCATGAAAGTATTCCATTAGATTAGAGCTCAAGCCAACACCAGGAGGAAGCTCCACTTGTTGAGTGAGGTTCAGTTCCCAATTCCAGGAAAGGAGATCTTGAACCTTCACAATGATAGATGTATTGTAAATGAAATGAATTTTTATTACTTGGAATAGTATTTTTAGGAATTCTAGTTTCAGAAATAACTTTTCAATCATAATATTTTAGATATATTTAATATGCAAATTGAATTTTCAAGAACATTTTATATATTTTCAAAAATAACCTTGATAACAACAAGTGCAAATGGCAATAGTGGGTGGCAATGAGTGGTAATGGGTGGCTATAAGGTAGTATGGTCTTAAAAAAAAAAAAAATTTGCCTTCTCATAAGAATATTAGATTCCTACACGGGATTGGAAATTGATGACGACATAAAAGGAAGCAAGTCCAAAAAAGGCAACAAGGATGAATTACAAGGTCTTAGAGACTCAATGACAAAGATAAGATCTAAAAAGGCTTAAAATAGCTTTGTATCAATTTCATTTGAAGCAGGCTCAAGTCTTGAAGAACTGAAGCCCAAGATAGTGAATTGCTTAATCCAAATTAAAGAAATAGAGGCTTGAGGGCTGCATTCAGTTTGTGACTAATTTTTTTTTTTCCATCCAATTACTTGAATCCAAATTGGTGAAATGGAGCACGAAGGCTGCGTCTATATTTGGGCCAATTTGCACCTATATTTTCTTTCTTTTTTTGAATTAAAACTTATAATAAGGCCCATTTAGTCAATCTTAGTTAGTACTTTTTTTTTAATGGGTTGAACATTCTTATTTTATTATTAGTTTTATTTATAGTGGTAGGCTGAATTAATAAGTTGATTTGGGACTAATTATAAGGGACTTAAGCTAGGTCAGGCCTAAGCAAATTTGTAAGGTGCTGCCCATTGTAAAAGTCAACCCTAACTTTTGGAAATTAGAATTCAGAACATATTTGCTTTAAGGGTAAGACTTGCTCTCTCTTGGTTCTTCATAGAATCTCTTAACTTATCAAGGGTGCTCATCCTTATGACATTCCTAGGCTTATCAATCTCTTGAATGTTGAGCATTGTTCATCCTCTTCCATTCACGTTTTGATTCACATTTTAATCCTGAAAACGTTCACGTTTTAACCCAAAATGTCCATTTGACCTTCATCTTTATCTTAAGATATACAAATTGAATTTTAGTGATTATTGAGCCTAAATTACTTCCCAAAACGTCAACTTTCTTCTCGTTTTTTAATCATCCAATTCTAAGACTTATAGTGTGAGATACGTGGTTTATTAACTTCTTACTGAATTACGTTTTCCATCCTTAGTAGATCCTTCTTGCGTGATTCATAGAGTTTGGATCATATCAGAAATGATTTTGAGGAAATTTTTACTCTTGAAAATACAATACTATCAAAAAATTTACTTCAAACCGCGTACAAAATGTGAATATTTTGACAACTTCTATGGAGATCTAATATTAAATGTAGGTAGTGTAATAAACTTTAGTAAAAAGTAAAATAAACTATTATTTCGTCGTAAATTCTAGGTTGTAGAACCGAAAATCAATTTTATATTAAGTATGTCCTTAAATGATTTATTTTAAATTTTAGACATTTTATTATTAATTTTCTATTGGAAGAAAATTACTTAGAAAACAATTATTCTCCAAATAATAATAACAGATATTTAAATATTTAAAACATAACTATTCTCTAAATAATTATAATAATAATAAAAAAGGGAATGCCCCTCATTGATTACTTTTTGGTATTTAATTTTAATTTTTTTATTTTCATCCTTATATTTTATTTATTATATATATTGATACAGATGTTAAAATTGTTTTTTACACAACTCATATTCTTTGTTAGCCTCATTTCTTGATAACTTTTAATTTTCAAGAATTTATTATTTAAATTTAAATTTAAATTTTTTTAATTGAAAATATAAAAAATTATATAATAAAAATAATTAAGTAAATTAATTCAAAAAATTATTATTCATATATTTAAATTAATTTTACTTTTAAATATTAATTTAAATTTGTAAAGAGCCGAACAAAAATCATTTTTAAATTTATATTAAATAAAATGTGGAAGTGCCTGTCAAATTTCAATCTACCCTAATATAAAAACAGTAATCCCAGCACATTCTATGTTACTATTCCCAAAACCCCAATGCCATAAACCCTTCTTTACCTTTTTATCCCAAAAAAAAAAAAAAAAAAAAAAAAACCATTCCCCATCTAGTTCCTTCTGTGCACTGCCGCCACTTCCATTTCCATGGTTTATTCTTCAATCACTCTGCTCCTTCCACCCTTCTGAATCTCCTTCCATCATGTCTCTCCTCAGGAACCTCCTCTCTCGCCGCCTCCTCACCCACACCCTTCACCCCCTCAAAACCCCCCCTTTCCCTCACACTCACACTCACACTCACAGACCCATCATCACCATTTCACCCCAAAATCATCAAAACCAGAAGAAGCCCCTCCATGCCCTCTTCATGGAAGCCGTGGGGCTGAACGAGACAACACGAACCACCACCCCAGAAGAAGAACAACAACAAGAAGAAGAATCAGGGAAGAGTGAGTTGCAAAAGAACCTGAGGCAGTTAGAGGAAGATGTGAGGAGCTTGAAGCTGAAAGCAAAGAAAGATGAAGGGAAGAAAGATGTGATGAGGAGTAAGAGGAGGAGCTTGTTTGCTGTGTTCACCAACCAGCCTGATGATGATGATGATGAGAGTGTTGTTGGCAATGTGAATAAGGGACTGAAGCTGAGGGAGCCAATGGTTTTGAAGGAGCTTTCCCCTGATATGGAGGTGTTCGTGGAGCACCTGTTCCGAAATGGGTATTTTAGAGATGCCAATTTTGCAAGGGGTAAGGAGAGGTTTGATCTTAGCTGGTTCGAGAGTTACTTCGCGAGGGGCTACATAAAGTTCGCGGCGCAGAGATTCGGGAGAGACAATCAAGAAATTGCCAAGTAAGATGATGATGTTAATGATGATGATGATGGTTGTCGCCTTCTATTTACATTTGCTTTTTTAAGTGGTGTTGGACGGTTCATGGTTGCCTTTACTTCATGTGTTTGATTTAATGAGAAGAAGATTAATTAGTGTGAAAGCATGTGAACTAATAACATTTGGTTACCACAGTGATAGATATTGTTGTCTTATTGTGTTTGATTTACTGAGAAGATGAAGATAAGAGAATGTGAACTAGTAACATTTGATGAAGACAGTGAAAGAGAAGAGTGAGGTTTCTTGTTTTCTAAGAGCAGGAATGAACTCAATGAAGCCAATTTCTTCCTCTTTGGATTAGTAGAGTAACTAATGAAGTGCAAATGTTTTCAACTTTGGGGATAACTTTGGATTGTATAGACTTTTGGATTGATGTACCATCTTATGGTAGGCACTCGGCAGCTTAAAGAATAGCAAGGATATTGTTGTTTAAAGCCTATGAAGTTGTGATTAGATAATATCTGGGAAGGATTATCAGGAAGCATTATTTTCTTGAGAAGATATGAGTGATGCTCTATGAAATATAACTTTTCTCGTCTAACATGGTGAAATGTTGTCGTGTTTGGATAATAATGTCTACTTGCATCTGTATTTTTCAGATACCTGAGTAGTCCATGAGATTGAAATTAACTAAAGGGGTACCTTCTCCCACCTCACCCTCATTTATTTGTTTTTCATATCTTTATCTATTTGTTTATTTGACTTATCAAGTATGTTTGGTGTTCAGCATAGGGTTGCATGACTTGTATCATATCTGAACTGGTATGCAAATTGTCACAACTACTGAACTTGTTGGTTTAATGGCACTTTTGGTCCTCTAATTTAACCACAGGTTGATTGCAGTCGCCCTAGTTTTAATTGTAACAATGTTAACCCCTAAGTCTCCAAGTTGTTGCAATTAAGTGCCCTACCCATTTGCTGTTGGCATTGCACTTTTCTTTGCTGTGTCTGTATGCCATGATGTTTGGAGGGGGTGGGGGGAGGGGGAGGAGAGAAGGGAAAAAAAAAACTTGTGTGAAACTAGGAAGACCAAAAGGTGTTAACAGACCTGCTAGCATTTTTAAGAGTAGAAGCTCCTTGAATTTCCTCAATTGAAGGGTACATTTTTTTCACTTTATTTTATTTAGGAGAGAAAGGGGGCTGACTGACAAGCAGTATCAGTGTTCTGCAGGCAGACTAGTTATGTTATCATCAAATCAAAATAAAACTCTGTTCTTGCATTCAAGATACAAAATCAATGAAAGTTATGTTGTATCTTATAATACAGGATACACATCTTAAAAACATGGTTTATGTACATATTAGAGTGTCTATGGTTTTTATCCCAATACTGTAAAGTAAGTTTATTGCAAGATATTATGTGTATTCGAGATACATGCTTGTTGAATATTGACTGATATTTTGAAAAAAGATAAAACAACCCTGTAAACAACATATATTTTACCTTTTGATGGTTGGGAAGCAAACATACAATGTGTGTTTGGAGTGGATTTTGCTTAAAATTGTGTGTGTAGTGGAGTGATTTATGTTTAGAAACCTTTATATGTAGTGATTTTGGAAGAATGAACATTGTTTGAATAGTGTTGATAAAAATCACTTTCAGATGGGTAATTACCAAAAAGAGTATGAATTCCTTCTTGCATTAGATTGTAAATAAATTGATGTGACCAGAACTTCTGCTTGACCAGAAACCTGAAATTTGTTCTCCCTTTTTTTTTCTCCTGAGCTGAGACTAAAATCATTACTGTCATAGAACCAAATCATCGAGCACAGTAGTCGTTGTAAAATACACAAATAGCCAGTCCATGATGATAAATGAGCATATAGGATTAAGAATTTGTTATCTTGTTAGACATCGAGGATCTTGTCCATTAATTGATTTTAATAGTAGTGTGACATGTGGTTAGTTTGGCAATCTAAAACACAATTAGTTTGTGGTGTGTCTTCCAAATACAAGAAAATGCTTTAACTAACAAATATTCAACTAATTTTAATTGTCATGATGAAAAGAAAAACTAATATCTGATTTTAGGATTGTGGATTTATTTTTGATATTAAGTGGACAATTTGATCACATGTGACAAAGAAATCATAGAATTGGTTAGTATTCATTAAGCTGTCATCCATTGCTGAGGAATCTTTTTCCTTCTATTGATAAAATCATTGCAGATGGAGATTATCAAATTTCTGGTCCTACCTGTCTGATATTGCCTATGCAAACTTGCAAATAACTCAAATTGCATTTCCCTTTATATAAGTAGGCAACCTCACCTGTTTTAAAATTGAATTGACTCCATGGTACATTTCCATTTCATTTTTTTCTGGTGCTTATCTTTTGTTATTTTCCCCAAGTTATTTATTTCTATATACATTTGATTCACAGATGGCTATCAGGAAGTGCATTGAAACAGGTAGCAGTGTTTGGCTGCCCCTCTGTCGACAGAGGGAGTGTCTTTCCTGCTAAAAGACTGCGAAAATTTTTTGAGGTTCCAGAAAACACTGTAAGGCATAACATGCATGAAGACTTTCGCTGTGTGTTCTAATTTATCTATAATGTATCTGTTTACTTTTTGTTATTTAGAGTTTCATTTTCCATCAGGTTTGCAGTATATGCACATTACGACAGTCATGCAGGTTTGCAAATCAAAGTGTGTGGAAAGGTGACACCAAGACTTTGGATTTGGTTGTTGTTATGAGGGTACTGACTTCATATGCTTTAGAGTTAGTGCACTCTCAGCTGGTAGTGCCTGATGAAGTTAACAAGTCTGTCAGTCAATTGCTGAAGGAGGTTGTGAAACTGAGTCAAACCACCTGAGTTGCTTCTAGGTGACTGAGAATGACTTACATTTTTTTTTAGCTTTTTCTAACAAATCTCTTAGAAGCATTAGACTCCCATGACACATGAGGTGCAGTCCAGCTCTCGCATTTTTACCAAGTGGTTACTTGTGAGCATCTAGGTTTGTGTATATCTACCCTTCTTAGACCCTATTAGGTGGGAGCCTCGCATACTAAACTGCCTTTTTGTTGTTTGCGAGCATAATCAGGCCTTTCAAACCTTTTTTAAAGATTACTGTTCTTACCGCACAAGCCTAGAAGTTGTCAATTGATGCTCAAAGGCAAAAGAAGTCAATTCATCTGAAGAAACTACTTCTCCATAATTCAGAATTTCAGATGGGTGGCGTGTGTGAAATGGAAGCATACTGCATATCACTTTCATGGACTTTTGCTTTCTTTAAATTTTGAATAGAATGTAAGTTTGAGAATATATCTCATGTAACTGCTGGAAAAATTCTAATTATAAACATAGAAATGGGGTGCTATTATTATACCTGGTCAGCTGCAGCATTAAGCATAAAGTTTTGCCAAAATTATTCTATTGTTGAGTGTTTATGATATTTGCAGAATTCAATTAGTAAATATTAAAATGGAGTCATCAATTAGGGTTTCTTCTGAATATCCATAACTCACCACGACAGCAAGACAACTCACTAATATCTCCTCTGGAAAAATAAGTTTGTGATTGTAGGAAGTGCCGATAATAAAATCTACAGGGATTAGTGATGTGAAATTGCAATTGAGAGCGTGTTTGGATTAGAGTAATAATGGTGAAATTTTAGGGGACCTTTTATTTTTTTGTTTGAAAAAAAATGAGAGTAGGATTTTTAATAACCATGTCGAGGTAAGAATAAATGTGAAGATTTTGTTTTTCTTTTTTTTTTTTTTTTGGGGGGGGTCAGGTGAAGAGAGAGAGAAGGAGGGGGGGTGTTGGGGCTGACCCTACTAGTGGTTCTTTGAGGCAATAATGTTAACCACTTTGCCTCAAGTCTCTACCATAATGCTTTTCTTCTTTATGGTCGTACCTCCATTACATGCATACGTCTAATTTTTTGGCCCATGCCAACATACAATTGTTGATTGAAAGCACAAACCGACTTAGCCCAGCAAATAATATGCAAGCAGGGAGCGCATCTAAATTCATGAAATACCGTTTCTTCTTTTTAGATTTTTGGGAGCCCTTCCAGAGACTAAGAGAAGAAGAAAAGGGATGGACAACTGAAGCATCGAACTCCCAACCCAAAATTAATAGTGTTGATAGAATAATTAGCGTTGAATTCACCTAAACTTATTTTATAATTAAAAAAAAAAAAGCTTTTGAATGATCATCTCCTTCTGACAAAATAATAATAATAAGAGTTTAATTGGTATCTTGTGACGATGTAAAATAGTTTCTGTTGTCAACCAATAGAAATAGGGGAAAGTGAGAATTCATGGTGGGTCCCTCATTATAATGGGTGGTTATTTTGATATGTTGGCACTTTCCACCATTTCTATTGGTTGACAGTGTAAAATTATTTTACACTGTCAGTGTATTTAAATTAAATTCTAATAATAATAATAATAATAATAATAATAATAATGATCATCTTCTCAACACAATAAACACATTCAATTTCTATTCCGTCTTTTAGCAAATATCATCTCCTTGAAAACTTAAAAGAATGATGTTTCTTTCACAAAATTACTTACTATTTTCCTCTAAGTTCAAGAGGATTTGGTAAAACACAGCATTTATTTTGCATATCCTAAAAACTATATCTCTATGTCTCGCAAATTATGAAGAATTGAACATGATATGGTAACTTGGATGAAAGAAAAGGAAATCAGAGAGATATTTCGATGACGTGAGGGAAGAAGCGGAGGTAGCATTTGGCAGAAGTTGGCATCTGTCTGTTTCTTGATGTCGGTAGGGAAAAATGCAGACTACGAATCACGTATTCATATACAATATCATGTTAAGACACGCATTTTTGCACGTGTACAATACAAATACAATCGTTGTTTCTACGCTGACCGGTCTTTCCCACACTTTTGCACGTGCTTTGATACTGTTCAATTTTTTTTTTTTAATACCTCCGTAGCGATACAGGGAGGCACCGCCTCGCGAGATGTCACGCTCTGCCACTATCTCATAATATTATATTTGTGAATTTCTTATTTTATAAACATTTTTACTTGATTAGAAAGAGTATTAAGACATGGCGTGGCAGTGCAGGAAAACTAGCTTGATATTGAAATTTGATTATGGAATTAAATAATTGCTAAAAGAGATTAGTATCACTTTAATTAAAGATTTTTTA
Organism: Pterocarpus santalinus; assembly: GCA_031439595.1. Lineage (NCBI taxonomy): Eukaryota > Viridiplantae > Streptophyta > Magnoliopsida > Fabales > Fabaceae > Pterocarpus > Pterocarpus santalinus. The sequence continues at coordinate 31,305,065 of CM062528.1, read as the reverse complement.
CTTGATGGTTTGTTTAGATATATTATAAAAACATGGCTTATATTTTATTAACGATGCCAAATGTCAAATATCAGATCTTTGTTAGCTAACTTTTTGCAAATCTTTTTTCTATTACAATGAACAGATTTGTTGTAAGAATGTAAAGAGTTTTTTCCCCCCTAATTCATTTTTGACATTTAAAAGGTAGGAGTAAAGAGTAAAAAAAAGAGTACGTTAAAATCGGGGCAAAAGGAAACGGTGTTAATGGAACTCAATTTTAAAACGAAGTAGTCCTTCAATAATTTGATACCACTTCTTTTTACCGGAAATTCTTGATATCGCTTAACCTAAAATTCATAAACGACATAATTTACAATAGAATTTTATGCTGCCAGACAATATTTAATTATTATGGTATTTATAAAGAACTTCGAACTTAGAACTATATTTATGTTATTCCATCAAGTGTTATATATCTCATTTTAATTGTCATCTCTAACTATGATCAATTAACTTGTTTAAACACTATAAGTTCATCACCATAAAAGAAAACTCATATGATCATTTTTCTCCTAGATACTTTGTCTTTTTCTCGCTATTGGTTACACTAATTGGATCCCTCAACTTGACCGATATTTAATTTCTTTGATCCGGTTAGATTGGTGCAGTTGGAGTGAAGAAATCTATTTTTCATTTTTTGTATTATAAAAGAACAGCTCCAAAGGAAATTAGTTTTTAATTTTGATGCATTATGTATGGGAAAGCCTTTCACACATATATTTAATCATGTATATGGCATTACAAATATTTGATTCTTAAAGTAAATGTCTTAAAGACTATACATATAATGTTAAATGATTGATTAACAGTATAAAATACTTTTACATCACAATGTATCAAAATTACGCTATATTTGTTTGGGATTCTTTTAGCTAAAAATTACTTTTTTCATTAAAAAAAATTAGTTTTCACATATTTAAATAATTTTTTAAAAATAATCATAATATAAAAATATCTATTTTTAACTTTTTCAATTATATATAAAATTTAATATTTAAAAATCACTTTTTCTAAAGATTGAAATAAATACACCCTTAATCTTAAAAAATTATTATGATGTATAAAATTACAGTTTACATATTACAATTTTAATGAAAGAGTAACCTTTTATTTACTTTTATTTAAATGAAGATCTGAAACCCATATTTAAAATGTAATACAGCTATAATTTTTTTAAAATATGTTAAATAAGAATGAAATTAAATTAATACACATAATCTCTAATTTAAGATGCTGAAACTATAATCCAAACGTAACTCTTAAATATAGAAAGCAAAGAAAAGAGAAATAAGATAATGAGTTTAGGAAGAAAAAGTGGTAGGGCACACACGTTAGCAATGGGGCGAGTTGCGTGAGAACAGTAAAGAGAGAGCAAAGGAGAGAAGAGTGGGACCCACAGGGGTCATGCAAAGGCGTGGCGTCACGTGAAGGACACCACCTCCGCCACCAGCATCATCGGCTCATGTCCTCCCTCCCCCACGCAACGCGTGCACGCCACTGTCCCTCTCCAGCACGTGCGCCCCCACCCCCACACGCGTGCCTCCTTCCCTCGTACGCTGCCGTTTTGCCATTCATCTATATTTCTCTACGGATTGAAATCTTTTATGGGAGAAATAAAAGATTTCAACTCCTAGAGAAATATATAAGTATTAAAAATAAATTTAATTTAAATGTACTGATAGTTTAAAATAATTTTATACTATCAATTAATAGAAATAATAAAAAGTGTCAATTCATACAAATAATTACCCATTATAATAAGGGATCCACCATAATTTCTCACTTTTCCTTATTTCTATTGGTTGTGATGTAAAGCTTTTTCTGCTGTCAGTCAAGATACCAATTAAACTCATTAAAAATTTTGACATCTTGGATTTGGCTCTTCTAAATCATGTCTCAAACTTTAAAAAATAAAATGTATAATCTTAATCATTAATAAAAATTGACAATTTAAAATTTTATAAAATATAAATATTAGTATAATGGATCATTAAGACATAATAATTTTTATAATTAATTTTCTTATTAACAGCTGAGATGACATACTTTAAATTTCAAAATGCCTCTCGGAATCAAATTATGTTAAATTATATCATATCACTTATATTTTTTTCTTAACTAACTTTTTAACAGATTGTTTGGATGCAATTATTAGTATAAAATTTTTTAGACAATTATCTATTTATATATTATTAAATTATTGAAAAGATTTAACTGTTGTTATAATTATTTTTCATATTAACAAAAAGGGGATTTAATTTGTATATACTATTAATATAAATTTTTTTTACTTTATCATTTAATCATATGTTTCCATATTTATAAATATTGTTAAGTCTCATATTTAATATTTGAATGATCATGTAAATAAAAAAATATAATTGATTGAATATGTAAATATTTTTTATACTATTAGTATATTAAAATTAAATTTTAAAAAATTCTGTTATAAAAAACATTAAAGAAATCACTTAAACATTTTTAATTGATTAATGATATTAAACATTTTTAATATTTATGTATAAAAAATAATTTTTTTAAAGAAATTACTTATAAATTTACAGATAATAATTTTTTTAGATAATAAGTTTTTATTACAACAACAGAGAAAGGGATAAGAGAAAGAAAATCCATCTTTCTATAAGTTATTATAGTGGACTAGTGGTGAATAATTTGGATAGTATGTATAAGATTTAAACTTTATTACCATTTAAAATAACATCTATGTCTTTCTTTTTCTTTCTTTTCACACTGGAGAGACCGTTACGGAAACGACGCCATAGCTTGTATAGCACATTGTATGTAATGGTACGTATTAGAATGGACAGGGCCATAAATAATAAATGCATCCGTTATCCATATTAAAAAGTGAAAAAATGATAAAAATATTTAAATAATAAGTTTTATATAATTATTATTATTTTTATTTATTTTTTTAATCCAAAAATTTGCTAACATAAATAATACAAATCCTGATAAATTTTGTAAAAAAAAAAATTATCAGTGTAAATGCTAGTAATTTTTGCATATATGTAAACAAAATTTATTAATATTGTATTATTTATGTTGATAATTTTTTTTTATTGCAAAACTTATCAATATTAGACTGTTTACATTGATAACTTTTTAAATTAAAAAATTAAATAAAAATAATAATATTTACGCAAAATTCATCTTCCACATATTTTTATCATTTTCTTTATTTTCTTCGTACATGTTGTGCGTTGCGTAAAAAACGGTGCATCCCTTAACATTTTTCTATGTATTATCATCATGTCACCAGTAACGTTCCTTTGCCCCTGAAAAAGCTTCGTAAATTCCCAAATTACCCCTGAGACAGTGCCATCTTTTTCTTCGTCTTGTTGTTACCGGAATTGTTGAATTATCCGTGTTCCCATCTATCCCCATCAACGAGGCTCATGGCCTTTCAACATCAGTTTTGGGCTTTTCAGGACAAATAAGCGTGCTTTGTAATAATGCAACATTTTGGCCTTTTGCCATTCCCCCTCAACCAACAACAATGTACACATACGGCAAATAAATTAAGGAAAACATTAAGGAAAACAGTTCTATGTTCTACCTTAATCACTTGAAACAAGCTAGCTTATTTTGCCTCTACTGTATATAAATTTTCAACAAACTCTTTAAATATAATAATGAATGATTTAAAATATTTTTTGTAAGTAAGATTTTGAATTTAATCTTAAAATTAAGTGGGCCTAATTAATCAACTCCAAAAGCTAACTTATGCGAAATTGCTCAAATATTTATAAAAGCTATCTATATGATATCTTTAAGTAATGTGAGACTCTAACACAGTCCCTTACGCTTAGGACAGGACATTTGGAATGTGAAGTTTACAAGATTAGATATTTACGGATGACCCAATAATAATCACAGAATAGATTCTGATACTATTTTAAAATTAATTGGGCCTAACTTAACTCCAAAAGCTAGCTCATGGGAGGAAGGTTGCCCAAGTACTTATAAAGACTATCTATGCCATATCCTTAAGTGACGTGGAACACTAACATTTAAATATTGTAAATTAAAAAATTAATACTAAGAAAGTTTCGTCTTTGTAATAAATCAGTTCCACTCAAATTATATTAATCTTGATCAAGTAAGTCTCAACAGTGGAGATGCAATCCAATATTTTACATAATACTTGTTGCAAAGTAGAGAATTTCTTTGAGTTATTTTATGAAAAGAAAAATCAAAATTTATATACACATCATGATTAGGCAAATTATGCTACGTTGACCATTAAGAACTGCCTGTAATATAGATTGTGAGAGAAAAGCATGATAAACATCATGTGAATATATAACTGAATTTTTTTTCTTTAAGGATATGTTTAGATTGATAGCAAGTAATAAAGTTCAAATGAGTAGAATAAAATATAATAAAATAAAATAATTATTTCACTCTATTATTTAGTTAAAATAGAATTCCATCTAAAATCTCCAGATTGAGATAAACAAAAAAATGGAATTTTAGTGGAATAGATTTATTTTACACTTTATTTCGTTATAAATTTATCAATTTAAATAATAAAAGCTTATTACAATCCCTTAAACTCTATTCCACTCCATCATAAACCACCAATCCAAATATAGTCTCCTAAGCGGTTTTTTGCTTCTGTTATTATTTTTTTTCTTTAAATCGTGCTGCTGCATAGACAACAGTTCACGCTAACAGAGAATAGCCAAAACCCACAGGTTTGTCTTCCACTTTTATGCGTCGAGGCATCAGACAAATTTGAGCTGGAGAAGTAAGGAGAAAAATAAATGACAGTACATATATCATTAATGAACGTTTAGACACCGTCTGTTAGATACCTTGATTTTAAACTACGAGGAGTGTTTTTTATACCACTCTTTATTGTAGACATCCAGACACCCAAAGATAAGATTAGAAAAAAAAATTGTAAAAGAAAAAAGAAAAGTGAAAAAGTAAGAGAAGAGAAGAGAGAGATAGATATAAGATGTCAAAGTATGTCAATTAGTAGTATATACAAAAATCATTTCTCTTAAACTACACCAGATACATTTTCTGAGTTGGCGAAAGCAAATTGATAACCAATTAATTACAAAACTTCCATTATTAAGACTAAACTAAAAAGCTACCCTCAGTCACTCATACAGAAGTTCATCTCTGCAAGTTTAAGTTTCACTTCATAAATATGCTAAATAAAGAAAAAAAAATCATATTCCTATAACGCTTCACATTCACGATAAAATGTAACTAAACTTGGCCACTCTTGTTTTTTATTTTTTTTTTCTTTTTTTCAAGAAACAAAATGTTTCATAAACATTACAACTTTTTATTTACAAAATAATTAAAATATTTGAAAATTTTGGACAGCCCTCGCGATGCCATCCATGTGGGGGCAGTGCATGGGGTCAGTCAAACTTAGGCACGTAGTCCAGTCACACACGTACGAAATCACAAATCCATATTTAACTACTCTAATGGCACAATCGTAAAACCCTTAAAAAACCATGGTCAGTTAAGTTCCCCCAACATATTTAACCCGCCCTCCTCAGTTCACACACTCTCTCCCTTCGTCACGGTCCCAATCCATTCCCCATTTCCCGACGACCTTCCGGGGCAACTCCACTCCGATCCCGCTCCGGCGAATACGTCAACTCCCACGCGTCGATCCCTTCATACACCCACCGCTTCGATTCAACCCACTCGCATGTCACAGTTTCGTTCGCACCTGAGATTTTTCTAGAATCTGTTTTCCTCTGGTTCAAGTCACTCGAGTTATCCGATTCCCCTTCGTTCCGCGCTCGACGATAGGGGGATGACGCTTCCCTGAGCGATCTCGCCAGATAACCTGCAGGAATCGCGGCGTCGTCCGGATAATCCGTGCCGCGGCTTGATCCCTTGTGAAGAAGCGGTTGCATTTGACTACTATCCGGCGCCTCGATCCCTATTTATTCGCTCGTTCTCTGAGAGGGCTTTCGCAGTTTCTTCGGTGGTGCCGGGGGAATTTCCCGGCGAATTTTTCCGGCGATGACGGGAGTGAGGCAGCCGACGTGGAAGGAGAGGGAGAACAACAAGCGGAGGGAACGGCGGAGGAGGGCGATCGCGGCGAAGATCTTCACCGGGTTGAGAATGTACGGGAACTACAAGCTTCCCAAGCACTGCGACAACAACGAGGTGCTCAAGGCGCTATGCAATGAAGCTGGTTGGACCGTTGAACCTGACGGCACCACCTACCGGAAGGTAATCACACTATCAACCAAAAGCTTCATCTGTTACTGTTGAATTAGTTAAACATGCAAAATTTTTACTGTATGTATATTTGTTGTTGTATCAAAATTATTAATTGTGATCTTCTTTGGTATTTGAGGATTGTTTCTTGTAGCTATATGTGATTTGATTGTGATTGCAGTGGTAAAATGCTGATGAAGCTGCATTTGCTGCTGTTGTTAGTGTTTGTACTGCTGTGTGTGTCGCGTTTTTGGTCTATGGTTTTGGGGTTGGTGATGAGTGATGACTTAGGAGTCGGGCTAGATTCTATTGCCTTTTGAGGGGTTTCACCGGTGTACGTTAGATCTGGTCGGTGCTGTGTGAAGCACAAAAAGATTCGCTGCATAATCCGTGGTGGTGTTTTTATGAGTCGTATAATATAACAATAACAATCCATGAGAGCCCCAAAGAAGAGGGGCATAGATCTCGAGGGTAGGGAAAGAAGAAAAATGCCCGTTATGGATTCAAGGGAGTGCCAGAACTGAGAACTCTCTTACTGGGAATAAGAGAGATTTAAAGGGGTAGTTTTGCCAGTTTAGGTGTCCTCTTTGGGATATATTATTTAGTTGGTTGCTGCGTGCTTGTTGTAACATGGCAGAAGCTTTTGCAGACATAAAATGGTACTCTGATTTGGATGGCCCTTTTTCTTTTTACCTTCAGTACCCGTGATTTGCAGTTATATTTATTTGTTTTGTGCAGCGGCACCTTTATTGATGACACCCTACATAAAGTGTTTCAATAATACCGGCTATAACGGGAGATATAGCTTGTTTTGACTCGCCAGATTTGTTTAGGCTCATTAGGGCTTTCTGGGTTTGGTTTCTCTTCTTTTACTTTTTCCTTTTTTTCTTTTTATTGTTTTTGGTAAAGAAAAGGGGTTGGAAGTACGTGTGTGTAAGGAGGTACATTATTCTATCTTTGTTAAAAGCAAACAACTTGTTGATAATTAATATAACTTCAGTTAAAGTATTAAATGTTGCTGTAGATGCTTTCAAAAGAATCGATATCTAGCTTGATGATATGTACTTTTTAAACAATTTAATGCATATAAACATGTAAATATGTCGTACTCTTCAATGCTGAACTTTTGGATGCTGGTTTTCATCAATAGTGGAATGGCTGTAATTGAATTGAATGAAGAATGATGAAGGCTTGAAAATGAGTTGGATCAGACAGAATCATCGTAAGCTATTTTGTAGGAGTATTTGTACATTTTGTGCATTGATTGTTCTAACTCCATCTTGGTCCCTGATGCGTTGTGTGGATGTACTGATTGTTCTAACTATAGAGAAAGAGATGTTAGTTACTATAATCTTTGCTTTTATTGCTTACCAATGCTCTGTTGGTTAATTCTCTCCTTTATTTATATATTTCTCCTTTTGACACCATCAATGTTGGATATAAAGTATTGTTACTATTTTCTACTTGAAAAAAGGTACTGTTATGATTTAAGAAGTATTTAAATCAATATTTTGGAATCTTTAGGCAGAATTTTCTTCCACCACTTTTCTTGTGGCATAGGATATTGATGTACGAAAGTAAGATTTTAAGAGCATAAATAGATGCCTTGTTCAAGACGAAATGGCTACATTATTGTTTATAGTCTATGGATGATGGATCTTTCTAGTTGCTAAGGTGATATATCTTGGCTATAAGAATGCTATCTCTGGATTGTTAACTGAAGATGATTTGTATATAAAGGGATGCAAACCTGTTGAACGGTTGGAAGTGGTTGGTGGTTCTGCAGTGGCAACCCCATGTTCATCTTTCCATCCAAGTCCCTGTGCTTCCTACAACCCAAGCCCAGGATCTTCTTCCTTCCCTAGCCCCCGTGCATCCCCCTTTACGGCAAATCCTAATGCTGATCCCAATTCCCTCATTCCATGGCTCAAGAACCTCTCATCTGGATCATCATCAGCAGCCTCTTCCAGGCTTCACCAGCTATACATTCATAATGGCTCCATAAGTGCTCCTGTGACTCCTCCACTGAGCTCTCCATCTGCTCGAGCTGAATGGGAGGAACAGTCCGCCCATCCCATGGTGGGTGTACAGCAGTACTCCTTCATGCCCTCATCCACGCCTCCAAGCCCTGCACGCCAGGTTGTTGACCAAGATTGGTTCAGTAAGATCGGGCCTCCCCAGGGTGATGGGACAACTTCTCCAACCTTCAGCCTGGTCTCTTCAAACCCATTTGGCATCAAGGAAGAGGCTCTTGGTGGTGGTGGCTCCCGCAACTGGACGCCAATGCCGAGTGGGACATGCTCTCCTGTTGTTGCAGCAAGCTCCGATCACACTGCCGATACTTCGATGGCTGAAGCTGCTTCAGATGAGTTTGCCTTTGGAAGCTCCAAAAAACGTTTTGTGAACGCATGGCAAGGAGAGAGGATCGTTATCGGATCAGATGACCTTGAGCTCACTCTTGGGAGCTCAAAAGCCAGGTAGTCAGAATCTTTGAAGATAAGCACTAAAATTTCGTTTATATATATATATATATGATCAATTGGAATTTTATGGCTCTTCATTCTTTCCAAATAAGTTTTTAACCTAAATTTGTTCTGTTGCAGGCAAACTTCTGCATAAATGAACAGCCAGTGGTTCCCTTGAACTTTGACCCTCTTTTTCTGCTCTGTAGAAAGGATGGAAGAAGGGGGAACTATGGTGAGCACAAGCTGCTGCTGATCGTTTAGTTTGTTAGTTTTCTCTTAGGTCTTAACCTATTCTGTAGTTTTGTATACAGCTTTAGGTGTAGGGGTTTTGCTGCCATTTATTTGGTCAGTGTCTTGTCCAAACCCTGAACACTATTAGAAAGATCAATATACCTGTATGGATCTTGGTTTAATATTTAATGAAAAATTTGCTTGAAGATTCAAGTGTACCTGAATGGCCAACTATGTTTCCGTGTTTTTCTGATTTTATTTTCCTAATGTGGGCGACAGATATTTATCATATAGGCGCGGATTTGTTAGTGAGTTTTCTTTGATATTTCTATTTTTTATTAGAGTATCTATACTCTTCAATAATTAATATCCTTTGAAAAATTAACTTTATCAAAAACCCTTATTTATGACACCTGAAGTATTAGTTATGAGAATAAAATTTCAAATTGATCCTCAAAAGATTTTTGAGCATTGATTTAGTTTTTGAAAGATTTGTGATATTAATTTAGTCTTCGAAAAATTTGTGTGATATCAATTTAATACTTGAAAGATTTGTGAATATTAATTTGATCCTTAAAAGATTAAAATTAATTTCAAATTAGTCCGAATTTTTTCAATCTTTTGGATTAATTTAAAATAAATTTTAATCTTTTAAAAACCAAATTGATGTTATAAATCTTTCAAGGCCTAAATTGATATTAAAACCTTTTTTGAGGGCCAAATTAATGTTCCAGAAATGTTTTTGAGATTCAATTTGAAATTTTACTCGTACAATGATGGACCAGAGCACTACTAGTACTTCTCAATGATTCCTGAAACTGGAATGCTTCTGGCCTATGGATGCGTCTATTTTCCTAACTTTTTACTTTCCTTTGACCTGATACTGGCTAAGAAATGAAGACTACGAATTTTTTGCTGTCCTAGTCAATCCTTGCTGTAATGATGCCATTATGCGAGTGGCATCACCTTCCTATCGTTACACAAAATGTCCCTCGCGCACTCTTTATCACAAAAAGGCTCACACTTCCTTGCCGATAATAAAAGAGAAGGAAAGTTCTTACCCCTTCATTTCTTGTCAATTTGAGTTGTTTTGCGCTTCGCTTTTTATCGAGAGTGTGACCGTCATTTTCAGAGTAAAAGTAACACAGGTATGGCTAACTCGAAAAGGAGCATAGGTCGTGACATTTATTGATTTTCACAATGTAGAGAGTCAAAAACTGAGTTGGCTAATTCAAAAATGAAGAGTGCTCTATCCTCGAGTCCAGTAACTGGATTAAGAAACTACAGAAAATATGACAAAATAATTCATATAAAGACTTCAGACGATAATCAATTTGCAATGCCAATAGCAGCAAACAGTTCATTAATTAAGCCACTTGCAGCGGTCTAATAGTAAGGAACTATGTAAGAGGTTTGAACTTCATTTTCATTACCGTTGATGTATTTCAACGAAAAAAAAAATCGTTGATTAATCAATTCCCAAAATCATATATTATAGCAGCCAAATAATCAATGTATATTAATCAATTAAATAGGACCAGTAGATACTATAATTACAACACTAATCAATTCTTACCAAAGTCATAAATTCATAAGTTTACCCAAAAGTGAAAATCCATAATGCTAATCAAGTCATCGGCATAAGCTTTAGACACAGAATTATATCAATAACATTAATCAATTCAATCTAAAATCACCTTCTCCGGAACAATGGTTCAATGGTTTTAACTAATTGATTGGGCTTAACAAATTTCAATAGTAAATTCAATAACTGAATGGTCAAATTAAGCTAGAGCTACGCAAAGATTAGTACCAAACATGTACACTAAGTCACTGTTACATATATAAATGGAAGTAGTAACCACAGGCACACAAGCTTGACATAGCAACGCATCTAACAAAAGCAACCACAAGGGCACACTATGCACTCGACTCGATTAGGGGTGGCAATGGAGTGGGTCTTAACTCAATCTGGATCCACTCCATACTTTATTGAACAACCTTCAACCAACCCCTACCCTATTCGTGGGTTTTGACATTTACAAGTCGAACCCTATTTGCAGACAACCCACTTGAACTCTATCTTACCCGCTGCTTCTTTTAAATAGCTAAAATTATTTTAAATTTTTTCATTTTAAAATTTAATTCAGACTTAGGATGTGTTTGTATAAGGATAAAAATGGAGTGAAAATTTTCATAGATTAACTTTATATATGTTTGATGCATTGATCGACTAGGAAATTGACTTAATGCATTAGGTGTCAAAGTTTATATGTATTAGTCCCACCGGGGATAAGCCAATTTGTTTGATGCTAATTCTAGCATCAAAAAATAAGTTTGACAGATCTATTTTGATTCCAAATCTCAATTTGGGGAAGGGAATCACTTTTTCTTAAAGGACGCAAGGTTTATGTGAAATGAAAAATTTGATGTAGGAGCATTACTCAGTCATTGAATATATTCTCAAATTGAGGATTGTAATTGAGAAATTTGATTGAATAGAAATTTAAATGAAATGAAAGAACTGAAAGGAGTAAATTGATTGAAAGGAAATGAAATAAAAAAGCAAACTAGACTAAGGTAATGCTATTATACTTAGCGTTTCTCTGTGACTCCATTATCGCAGTGACATGTGGACTATAAGATACTTTGTGAGTGTTTAACTATCCCCTTCTGAATGATCTAAAGGTCTTATTTATAGACAAAATTCTAATTGAACTCCAACTAACTGCTCTGCCACCTGGCAAAATCTTGACTCTTGGAAGTAAGTCAATCTTTTGACATCTTAGACGTTGATTTCTACCACATTCTGACTAGCCTAATAATTGCTCCTCACATTCTGATGTGCTGATCTAGACTTGATAATCGTTGGTAATCGTTTTTGAAATCTCAAACACGGTCAACCATGGGTTTGTGCTCCTTTTTCCAAATTAGCAACAAGCAATCTATTGATCGAAGTCAACAGCTTTCTCGACCATACATCTTTCATGAAATTCACTGACTGTTGCGTATGGCCTCATCTCTCAGTCCATATTGAGGCCGAACCATTCTCTATCGAAAACATACTCATTTCTTCATGCATCATCATCCACCTCAGAAGCTTATAAACTCAACAATGACTTAGTCCCCATAATTGGTAATTTTTTTACTGTCAAAACATTCATGCATATTTTTGACAAAGACTTATATTGCATTCCTTGTCAAATAAACCTTACTAAGTTTGACGAACAAGCATCTACTCCATTAGTCAAAATATACTTTTCGACCACCCAACAATATGTAACCTACACATTAAGTTAATTTATGAATTTTTTCTCTTTATCTTTACTCTCATACCAAACACCCTTAGAATGATAGAAATTTTAGAAAAAAAACATATATATATATATATAATAAATATTTATTAAAATTCATGTAAAAATATATAAAAATTATATTTTATGTGTGTCTGTGTGCTTGTGCATCAGGTGCAAGGAGGGTTTGCCTTAAATCAGAACCTGAACTTTACCTACACCAAAACCTGCCCTCGCACCTAGCCACCCCGTTGCAAGATGGGTTCAAAACTTAGCCCAACCAGGTTGGGGCGAGGTGGGTACCTATAGATCGTATTGTAATTGCTACCCTTAAACTCGATGGCACATAGGCCTTTGACACACACAAGGTCACAACCCTAGCAAATCACACAATCGTGGAGCCATGGTGAATTGCACCAAGTAATTAGCATCGATAAAAAGCAAAAAATCAGAGCTTCACTTGAGTAGGTCAAGCCAAGGAATAATTCTAGCGTACACTTGGAGGAAAAAAAGGTTCTTCCTCTAAGAGCTATTTTCACCCCAAAATTTCCTAACTTTGTGCCAACCAATGGGTCCCATGTAAGCTTTTAGAGGCAGCAATTCATTGTGAAGGAAGAAAAACTCTTCTTCTGGAAGTATAGTAAACAAGTGATGAGTCATTAAGGTTTTCATGAGTTTAACTATTTTTTTGTGATTTTTTTTTTTTTTGGTTTTTTGTTGGGGAAAAGGGGGGACATGGGTCTCAGACCCAGGAGTCAAACATGGCTCCTTAAGTTCCTTGGATGCAATGTAAGAAGGCCAAAGATGTTGCCATTTATGTTATGCCTCATCTACTGAGTTTAACTGGTTCGATCATCAAAATAGTCTAATACGATCCTCAAACCAATTTGGATCCCAATTAATGAGTGTCAATAGACAAATAGATATTAGGATCATTTTTTGTTTCTAGTTTTTAAATTTCTTGTAGGATGGGAGTTATTTATCTTTTTTTGTTTTCCCTCTATTATGCGAGTACTTGAGATATATTGAAAAAAAATCTTGTCTTTTGTCTCTTTTCTCTCTATTTATATATTATATATTTTGTAATTTGTTTCTGCTGTGAACATTCTACCTTTTCTTACTTTCTATATGGTTCTAGCGATTCGAGGGTGACTAGAGCCATGGTCAACATTATGACCATGATAGAAGCCACAAGGGTGCATTTGGACAAACTTTTCCAAGAAAAAATTTATTTTAAGATAGTAATCAAAGTTGATTCTTTTGGAACTAATTTGATCAAAAGCAACTCTTACTAGCTTCTTCGAAAAGAATTAAAAATTGATTATTTTTTGACTTTATCTTGGTAGAATCCTATTCAAATAGTTTATAAAAATTTAAGAGGTGATGTCTTATTTTAAAACAGCACTTTCCTTACTAAATAAGAGCAAACACATGCACCCATTATTAATGTAAAAGTTATTTTTTGCATTGTTGTCTAATTCTATATTGTTATGTTATTAAAAGTATTTAACTCTTATAATAATTATCTTAAAAAAATATGTATGAAGTCATAGATAATTAGTTTATTGATGGGGACCATATTGCAAGGGATCTAATTGATTGGGTACAAAGATCAAAGTTAGAGATATGGGCTGATTTGTAGGAGATTACTGATCAAGATATTTTGATATTTGGTTTTTTTATTTGGGTTTTTAATTAGGGTTTGTTAAGTTCATATCTTTTAGTTAGCATTATATCTTTTAGCTAACATTAGTTATGATTAAATCTTTTGAGATAAGATCAAATCTTTTAGGATTTTCAATTTTTCATTATCTTTTCTCTTTTGTATGTTTAAATAGGCAAATTGGCCTATAAACCAAACAGAATTTTGATAATTAATACATTTGTGAGGTTATTCCTTTTTACTCTCATACTTTGTGAGTTTTTAGTATTCTTGATTCTTGTTTCATTTATAAACAATGGGCTAAGAATCTTAATTTTTATCCTAAGGTTTTCCATCATGGGTTGATTGACAGTTGCAGGTGGTATATCCCAAGGTTTTTATTCACGGGTTGAGTAAGGTTCGCAAGCGCCATACAGTTCCAAATCTCTTATGAGTGTTGCATTTCTACATGGGGTTTGTATCATCTATGATATAAAAAAATTACACTGAAAATATATTGAAATCAAACTTATAATTCCCAACAATGTTTCTTTGGTAAATTTTTCTTTTTTCTTTTTCCTGTTTTTGGTAGAAGAAAACTCAATGGAGATAAAGTTATTGCCCTTCTATTTACCAAGGAGCTATACTACTATAAGAGGAAGATAAATTAAAGTAAAGAGGCAAAGTGGTCTACTTTAGATTGGGATTAATTTAAGTAGTTTTAAAGAAAACTTGATACCACTTGAATTAAGTTTCTTGCATTAAGGTGATGTGTTATTGACGTACCCAAAAAAAAGTCATGTGTTATTCTTTTCTAAGGTAAATAGTAAATACATGTGACAATATTAAAATTTCAAGATGAAATCTCACTTTAGTTAGGAAGGAGTTAAGTGTGGACTATATAAGTTTAAAGACTTATAGACTCAATGCCTTAGATTTTGGGTCAAGAAGTCGTGTCAAGCTCACTATTATGCTTTCTTACTTAACCTGTTATTGGTGATCTCCTAGAATGTTGGGCTCCCTTTGACTGCTCTAACAAATAGTATCAAAGTTGATAGTTTAATTAGGCTCAATATTGGTGGATGGTGATTGGTTGGTGTATGGGAATTACACTCATAGGGCCACATTGGTTAAAAATGTCCTAAATGAGGACCATATAAGTGTAAAAACCCATAAAATTATTGCCTTAAAGTTTTGGGTCAAAATATGATATCAAATTGATTATCATAGTTTCTTACGTAGTCCTGATGGATAATTTTGAACTCTCCCTCCCCATTCTAAAGAGAAAACTCAAATGCTGACAAAAAAGGAGAAAACTTAAATTTTGCAAGTAAATTTTCTAATATTTCCTGCGTTAAATTGATTTTGTCATCAAACATGATAAACTTGTGTAAATTTGATAAAACTAGTAAAGCCTTAAAAGCATGCTACCTATCTATCATTACTGTCCAGCCATATTCTCCTAGCATAGGCACTTTGAATTACCATCCCCATTGAGTTAGAAGATGGACGGAGGAGGAGGAGTTCAAACCTCGAACAACAGAAGAAAAGAATGTAATGTGACTCTCCATGCTAGAAATAATCTCTCAAAACGTATGCTATAATTAGTAGTGATTGATTTATGATGCATTTGTTTCAACTTTAAAAAAAAATGATTATGAAACTAAAATTTTATATATAACTAAAAAATTTAAAAATTGACTTTTTTTTCAAAAAAAAACTGCTCTTTTTCAGTTTTTACGAAAAAACTAAAAATAAATTTTTTTGTGAGATTTAGATTATTTTTATAAAATTATCCAAATATATAAAAAGTTAATTTTTTAGTAAAAAAATTTTTTGACCCAAAAAATCACAAACATATGGACCGTTAATTACCCGAATGAGTCAGCTAACTAATCAGTTGATTTTCTTCTGGTGATCAGATGAAAGGCATTGTAAAAAACTCTGCTCTCAATTATAGGCTCTTAATCTAATTAAGGAAAACACTTAGCCGAAACTATCACTTTGAAACAAATTTGTTGATTAAGTCCCCTTTGATGGTTAAAAGCTATTGACTAATTGCTAATGGTAAATGTAAATTAATAAAGATAGTAAAGGCTGAAAGGTAAAATGCTTGGAAAAAATATAGTAAAATAAAAGATAGTTTCTTCATTCTATTTTATTTGTCATTTTAGACTTATGCACAAGATTATGGAATTCAACATTAATGTTTGATTAGACAGTATGATACCAAATATTTAATTTTTAATATGTAATTAATTTATTATTAATATCACATTAAATTATAGAATGTTTGAAAAGATAAAATTGTAAAAATAGTGAAAAATTCTACATTAAAATGTAAGAATGATAGATTATTTGGTATGAACCATTCCGAAAATTTATTGGATTTCGATTAATCTAGTTCGAATCGGATCCACCTACTATAAGGGTAAAGCTCTTCCAATGTTTGTTTTTTTTTTTTTTATCCATAAGACTCGAATATGAAATCTTGCTTAAAAAAATAAAAGTTGTACTATTTGAACCAACTAAGCATTGATTGTGAGAATGATAGATGAAATGAAATGAAAAATTTCTTCAAAATGACGAAAAATAGAATGGAGGGAGTAAATAAGAAGAGACTTTGGTGTGATTGATGGTGGTGTCACCCATTACAAATGACCATTAAATGATATCTATAGGCCTAAAATTAGTTGTTACGCCCATTAAAACCATATCCCATGACTTTTCAATATTAACCCCACGTTACGGATCATGTAGAGTAGTAACTAACAGTTTTAGTGCAGCATATTGACAGGTCACTTAAATTCATGTTGAATTAGCTAATCTGGAACAATAAAGATCCCAAATAGTTCTATTACTAGATATTAGACGATGGGTCCAGTTCTTCTCCCACAGTGTTAACTTGTTCAACGTTCTGGAGCTCTTTGAATCTTATTTACTTCAACTACTTTCCAGTTTCTTCAAATCAATCCCCATATTTTAAGAAGTTGGTTAAATAACATAGGACTTGGTCAAATCTCCTTCTTCCTTCAGCTCAATGCTTTGAAACAAAAGATGAAAGTGTTTAAGAGGCCTAACGAAACAACTTTAGATTCTGGCTCAGTCCAATAAAATTGTGAGGCCAATTCAACTAATTCCTTATTTAGCTTCGACTAACCAACTGCCTAACAACAAATCACCCCTCAAATAGTTTGTCAATTTTTTTTTTTTTTGGTGTAAACAAGCAGAAAAGAAATTATGTATATGTATATCATCCCAAACTTAAACGGTATATTACATTATATGGGTAATGTTAATTTCCCAATTGTGAGAAAATGATGAATATAATTTTTTCCCAATGAAATGTGACTAAATTTGTGTTTGAGGTAAAAGCGTTTGGATATACATTAAATTTAAATGCAACCAAAATGAAAATTTGTAAAAAAAATTTCTCTATGCAACATTACTGATTAAATTTCCGTATATATTATCTACAATAGAATAATTGCTTATAGATTAGCTACTTGCAGATATTTATTCATCATCTTAGAATATGTTCATGAATTTGATTTAGAAGAGAATATAAAGAAAGGAAAAAACTTATGAGAGTTACACTTTATTTACGAGTTTTACTTCTTGGAAAAGAAAGATATATAGAGATTTTAATTAGTCCTTTAAAACTCTCTAAAATCTCCCATTGCATGGTTCCTCTAAATTAAGAGATTTTGCTGAGTTTTGAATTTAATTTACTATTATATCTTTATTAAAATATAAAATATCATTTTTATCAATCCATTATAATTTTATTTTAATTTTTTTATAGAAATTATATTTCTCTCCTAATTTTTTTTTATCAATTTCTATCAAAATTTGTCCCCTTCTGAAAAATATTTAGAAAGGAAATATTTCTAAATTTACAAAATATATATAATATTTTCTAAATTTTTTTCAAATTAATATTACTATAAAATATATTAATTATACTTAATTATTTTAATAAAGGGCAAAATTATAAAAATATATTATAAGCTCTCAATTTTCTTTCTTTTATAAATTTTAAATTTGTGATAAGATTAATTGAAACCTTTTGAACCCCTTTCTTTCATTTTTTTTTTCCTCTTGTACATCTTTTCTTTCTTTTTCCTCATAACTCATGAACACACTTTTAGTATATTGAAAAATCAAATCAAACAAAATGTTTATATATTTAGTAGACACGATATGAAAAATAGAAACTTAGTTTATCTATCTGTTTATCTTATATTTATAAAAATTTTAACTTTAACATTCATAAAAGCCTTAAAGACTTATATGGAGTCAATTTACCTCCCACGTACGAGAGGAAAGCAAACAAATTTGTGAGACCCAACCCAATGGCAAGCTGAGCCAGAAGCTTACATGACATAACTTTCCAATTATTGCTCCCCCATGAATTATAATAATGAATAGAAGAAATGACTAGTGAAAGAAATCATTTATGTTTAGGAAAAACAGAAAGGGGATTTGGGGAAAGGGCCACTGAATGGGCGAGTTTACAGAACAGTAAATTATAAATCCGTTTGTTAATTACTATTTACTATCATATTGTTTGTTTTTGTGAGACATTGTCATTGCGAATATGTGTAGGCCACTCTAGAGATAAGCAAGGAATCATCAATCACAAATCAAAGCTACTCTTAAAATTGAAGATACACTCCAGCTAAAAGCAAAACATAACAACACTCGTGCCTTAATTAAAGGAGAATCAAAGTAGAACCCTAGTGTGTTGTGATCGATTGGGGCTCAGATTGAGCACACACGTAGAGCTCTTTTATTTTTTTCACCAACACAATCTCGTATGTTTGATATTACCATCAAAACTGGTAAATCTGTCCCATCCATCTTCAGATGATTCCTCAAAACTTGATAATTACGTTGAGAATATGCGTATCTAGCTGTCATGTCATCAGATAGTTGGATGCGGTGGCTTGTTTGTTAATCTTATATGAGTTTTTTTTCCCCCCCTAAGTATTGATATATTAATTGTATTTTGAAATTTTAACTCAGTCACGAAGAACAATCCTAAAGCATCCAAACTTTCGGGGGCAAATATTTAAGATAAAATTTTGGAAATAATTTTTTTTTTGTGTCTCATCTATATTTATATTTTAATATGGTTCCTTATATTTGATTTTGTGGTTTGTGATTACTTTTCCGTCACCAAATTAATGGAAAAAAAAATACTATAGTCATTCAAATAGTATTGACGTGGTACATACTCGAATGCGACACCATTTGTGCTAGCATTTTCCCTTAATTCTATAATAGAAAAGTGATAAAAGACCATATTGCAGATCATTTATAATGTAAGGGATCACATTTTACGAAAAAAATTAAAGATAAATAACTACATTAAAAAATAAATAAAGATAAGGAAAGAAAAAACACATTTTACCTAAAATTTTAGTATTTAAAAGTTTAAAGTATTATAACATGCTTTATTATAGCTAAGTTAAATTTTCAATATTTATGAGCATAAAATATAGATACAGACCATAGACATGCAGAATGCGCATAGCGGCATAGAGGTAAATAAATTGGCAAGTATCTCGTACAATTCATTAATATATTTAAATCCAGGTAAGATTTAAAAAAAGCCAAAATATAATGTTTAACAGAAAAATGTTTAAAATTAAGGAAGGAGACTAATCTTTTTTGCGCATAGTTAATTTTGCCTTAGCAATTGAAATGTTTTCCAGAAATTAAATAGGAGTCCTCCTAGAGTCATAATGTGTCTCTAGCTTTAATAAGTAGGGGTAAATTATTTTAGATTTTATTTATATAATAAGATAAAAAGTAATATGATAAAATTTGTTACAACAATGAATGAAAAATTGACATATTGGTAAAGACACACTATGATCCTAAAAAGAACATCAACTCGATTCTTGAAGGAAATATTAGTTGGAAGGATAAGTTTAATTATATTTAAAAGAAATTAATCTTCTTCTTTATTAGTAAGAAAGGGAAATGCTCTTAAAAAATCAAAAATAAAATTTGTTACAGCATGATATATAATTAATTTTGATATAATAAATGGATGAAAGTTGATTCCCTTATAAGTGAAGATAAATTATAAAAACTCTTTGTCGTATCCCGATATAGTCAAATTTATCAAATATAGCAATATAGGAAAGAAAAGATAAATTGTGCTAGGAAGCTTACAAATATGTGGATTTTTGTTGAAATTAAAAAAGTATTTTTGCTTGAATAAAAGTATTTGAGCCACTTACTTTTTCTTTTGGTACATATTTGACCCGCTTACTGTATCATGACATGCAAAAGAAGACATTGACCACTGAGTAAACCACTGCCTACGTCCACGAAACCCAACCTCTACTCCCTTTTGTAGATCATCTTAACTATATCACCATCAGCCATGTACACCATTCCCTCTATGTTGTTCACAAAAGTCAATACGAAGGCTAAATCATTAATACCGAAAAGTTTGACAAAAACTTGTATCGTATACGTAGATTTGGCGCTCATCATCCCACTAGAGTCAAAACAAAATTTTAGGGCTTGCCATGTATTTATAGTGAACTTATAAAATTATTTATTAAAGAAGTTTTCATATTGATAATAAAAATCAAACTCATATATTGTGAGATATAAAATCGTTTCTTAAATTCTTATTGGTGACAAAAATTGTAATTATTCAAGAGGAAAAAAATTATAATTATTTAACAATTTTTGTTAAATTATAGGTATTAGTTGATTATTGTTTCTTACAAAATCAAACATATACCTATTTTTAATACACAATTTTGTAGCTAAGGGGAGACTTTTCTCATTCTAAGAGTAGGATAAACCACCAACTTTATGAAAGATTTATAATGTAATTATAAATCATCTGCCAATACATAATTCCAAGATTCAAACATGTGTGTGTATACACACATATACTAAGCAATAAATCAATAAATAAGGCAATCACATTGCTTCATAATGTATAACTTAGGTCTTATTTTTATTTCACCTTTCCTACATACTTAGGTGAACTTGAAGGGGCCTTTATGTACGTATTTTTATCTTAGGTGACAGTTCTAATTTATTGAATATTTATAATTAAAGTAAGTTTTTAAATTTTATTTTTATGACCAAATTGATCCTTTAAAAATATAAAATAATCACTAAAAATTTTATTTTATCACTATTTTAGTTTTCTAATATAACTAACGTGGTTCTATTTTAAAAATTTTAAAAGAATAATTTAGAAAAAATATATTTAAAAAAATATGAAGATATCTCAATTTTTAAAGAATTTAGGGTGTATTTATTTCAACTTTTAAAAAAAATAATTTTAAAATTTAAATTTTATATATAATTGAAAAAAATAAAAATTATTTTTTTAAAAAATTTATTTTTTAATTTCTATAAAAAAATTAAAAATAAATTTTTTATATTATAATTATTTTTTAAAAATTATCCAATATACAAAAACTAATTTTTTCGATAAAAGTGCTTTTTTATTAAAAAATTTCAAACAAACACACTCTCCTTAATTTTTAAAACATCTTGACTTTAAAATATTATTATAATTAAAAGATCATTTCAATAATTAAATTTTTACGATTCGAATTTTGGTCATCTTTTTAAGTATATAGCTCAATTACGACTGCCCACCAACCATCTTCAGGTAAGAATTGATTTTTGAAAATGTTTCTTTTTTAATAATATCCGTTAAGATAAAGAAAAAGAAAAAAGTTTGAAAAATTTTAGTTGACTAGATTAGAGACAATGGGACCCATTGGCACGACAAGAAAAGGTAGGATCCACATGAAAGTGGCACTTGGATTGGGTTTGGGGCCCTCCACAGCCAATTCCAACGCAATGTCAATAAGATCATCATCATCCTTCACTCTTCATTGCTTTGCTCCCCACGCATTCTCAACGTAGATAACGGGTCCGAATTCATCTTACACGTGCACCGAACTCTAACACGTGCATATTTTATTAATCGAATTCCAAATATATGGGATAGATTAATTTTTGTATGAATTTAATTTAAATTCATCGATAGTATAAAATAATTTTATACTATCAATCAATAGAAATAGTAGAAAGTGTCAAGAGTCCATCATGATTTTTCACTTTTCAGTGTTTCTATTGGTTGAAAGTATAAAACTATTTTATACTGTTAGTATATATCAATTAAACTCTTTTTGTATCTTCTTAAAGAATTCTTCTAATATTTAATAAAATATTATTAAATGAAAATGGATATCTTAGAAATATTAAAAGTACTTAATATTTTTTTATATAATAATTAAGAGGATTATTAAAAACATTGGTTTCGAGAATTTATTATCATTATTATTATTATTGTTATTACTATTATGTTTAATATAGTTTTCAATGAACCAACCTAATGTAAAAAATGCCTCGATTTAGTCCTTTCATAATAATTTACCTAAGATTCACCTCATTACCATAGTTAAAGGGATTAATTGATACTCATGTTTTTAACTTTTAAATGACTTTATTTACTTGATTAAATTCTAAACATACAGG
Source organism: Pterocarpus santalinus (assembly GCA_031439595.1). Taxonomy (NCBI): domain Eukaryota; kingdom Viridiplantae; phylum Streptophyta; class Magnoliopsida; order Fabales; family Fabaceae; genus Pterocarpus; species Pterocarpus santalinus. Next base: position 31,282,635 of record CM062528.1, on the reverse strand, counting down.
CAATGGAAGTTTTTTATGTCTTTCAATTATGTGAGATGATCGATAATTTTTAAAATCTTGATGTCTCAAATTGTTTGGAATACCCTATCATAAATTTTCAATGCTGTGAAGTATCACATTATTAGTATAAATAAATTAATGTTTAAAACTTCTTCTAATCGGATAAGGTGAGGAATATGTAGCGTGCGAGTTATAATGCTTTGATGACTTTCATAAGAGTAGGTAGGGGCTTTCGTTTTCTAGAACATGCAAAATTGGCAAGAGCTAGTAAAATGCTATCCTAAGGGAATGATCTTTAATAAAATGATCAATCTTTGATCTGGATTCCCCAGGGCCTCCACATTTCTTTTCGCTACCATAATTGGCGTCTAGATTTCAAGAAACAAGCAAGGTATTGATTGATAGTAGGTGATTGTATTTACTTGTTTTTAACAAGAAACTGGTCTTTTTTTTTTTTGAGGAATCAAGAAGTTGGTCTTTACCAACTGAAATGTGTATAGTATAAACAATCAAGCATGTAAACACAGCTATATATGCATCTGTTTTATAGGTTCTTTTCATCATTTTGCATTTGTCCTTCCAGATATGAGATATCTATGCATTTTTGCGTCTGGCCAAATCAAAACTGTGTCTTATTTATGCTGTAGCCCCTGGCCCTTCCCTCGCCAAACATTGATTAAAGGTACTTTGGTTGGTGGGAGAGAAGACATAAAGAGAGAACTCGGGCCACGTTCTGAAAGGGTTAATTCATTTGTGGTGGCACTGCCCCTTTCTCATTCACAATTGACAGACGAAGAGAAAGTTTATAACAAGTGTAAATTCTTCTTTCATCCCTTCAACTTTCCCTACCCTAAACTTTACATGCTCAAGGATGTAAAGATCAAATAACCTCATCCTTTTATTTACGTTCTTCCATGTCCAAACTTTTTTTTTATCACTCTTTTTTCTTTTTATTTATTTGCATTCACTTTATATTCCTTCAAAATAACAATTCAAAGTTCGTTATTGTATTATAAAAATGTTTATAAAATTCCTGATACATAATTTTATGATTTTCATGATAAAATAAAATTTATATAAATTACTATTTGTGTACTTGTATAAATCAACACCTAATTATCAATATAAACAAAACAAAACAATAGAATTAGTTTTTTTTTTTTTTTGGTTGAGTAGGCTGGGGAATAACAAGGAAAAGGAAAGAATAGAAAAGAAACAAGAGACAACAAGCAAAAATTTTATACGCATTACCTCCAGATTTTTATTTAGTCGTATCCTTTATTCACTTTGGAGACCGAGCTTTTAAAAGACATGAAATTAATGTGTAATTAATTTAAGTGATATATTTATTCGTCTTAATCAAAATCTTGAGTTTGAATTTTAATTGATTCGCCTCAAATCAAATTAGAAAGAAATACAATAAATTGTAGATATTGATATTTTATAAGAAAAAATAAATGACATTATGGTGTAGAAAGAAGGGAGTAGACAAAGTTAAAGGCAAAACGACATAACTGGAATTCCATTTTGAACAAAAGGTTATTCTCCATGATAGATTTCCTCATTCTTGTGGGAAAAAGCCGCATTAATTCGACCCCAATTACTGAACTTTCATTAATAAAACCCACATGACCATGGCCAAAGTAGAAAAAAAAGGGAAATCATGCTCCACACTTAAATGTTTTTGGGGTTAACTTTTAAAGCAAGAACAAGAACAAAAGTTGGCACCACTTTGACTACTACTAGTTTACTTTCATTAAAGCGCATATGACATCTTTGTTAAAAGCTATCCTTATTCCCCCAGTAATATTAAAAATAAAAAAGAAGCCTTTAAAAGAGAAAAATAAAACGGAAAATTCATATACCTTTTATTTAAGGAGAAATTAACTAGTTTAGCCAAATTCAAAAGGAAATATTATTTGAATATGTTATATTTATGAATTTAATTTTACTGTATTATATATAATTAAATTTTATATAAATATTTAATCATATATAATAGTATTAGTAAAAAAATTTTATTTAACTATCTATTATTTTAAAAGTCTTATTATTAAAAATATATAATTAAATAATAATATAATATTTCTTTATACAAATAATGGATAAAAATCAGTTTGAACATAGCATAAATATAATATATGAATGTAAATATACGTGAGTATCAAAATATATAGATATTGAAATAAAAAAATATTATATATATTCAAGTAAAAGAAATATTATTTTAAACAAATCTGTAAAAATTATATAGCTTAATTCGAAAACCCAAAAGTAGTTGTTTTTGTAATGCAAGTGAACTGTAATTCAATTAAACTTTATTTATAATTTCAGAATTTGAATGATATAATCGCCACTTTACTTAGCTATTTCCTAACATAAAATTGGTGTATTTTTACGAAAAATAGCTAAATTTAGAAGGAAAAAAAATTTAAAAAATCTTACACAGTGATGGTCGTTTAAGTCCGAAGGCTGTCACAAATTCACACTCGCGAGTCCTGCCAGTGCCAATACTCATTCTCTCTCTATCTCTCTCTCTCTCTCTCTCTCTCTCTTCCGAATGCCATGATCGTGAATTTGATCCGCAAATTTGGCTAATCAAGTGCCCTCCACAACGTGTACTCTACCCAAAATCCACGCTTCCCTTTCACCGCTTTCCCTTTTCTTTCTTTCTCGTCCCTTTCTCATCAAAAACCATTCCCCAACTTTCCGACCAACTTTTCCGGCACAGATCTTCTCCGGCCACCGATCGCTCTCCAACTCCAAAAACCCATCTTCCAAATCCACTAAAATGTGCTAACTTCGCCACTTCTCACCATCAACACACACTCTTCCTCACTTAACATCAGGTTCTATTTCCAGCTTCACTACCTTTTTTTTATTTTTTGCCCTCAATTTCTCGTCGACCCAGAAGTTTTTAAGACCCTTTCTACCCGAATCTGCTTCAAAGTTCTGTTCTTTACGCTGTTTCGTGGGTACCCTTTTGGTGTTCATAGGCTTTGAAATCGTGTTTTGTGTGAGAGGATGACTTCGGGGACGAGGCTTCCGACATGGAAGGAGAGAGAGAACAACAAGAGGAGAGAGAGGAGGAGAAGGGCTATAGCGGCGAAGATCTTCGCGGGACTTCGAATGTACGGCAACTTCAGGCTCCCAAAACACTGTGACAACAATGAAGTCCTCAAGGCACTGTGTAACGAAGCTGGTTGGACCGTTGAACCAGATGGCACCACTTACCGCAAGGTAAACAAATCTAACGTAACATAAACATTCAATTCTTTACTTTTTTTGTCCAATTTTAGCTTCGTTAAAGTGGTTTGGTTAAGTGATTTTGTCTCTAAGCAGAGAATTTTGCGTTAGTTAAGAGCTTTTCCTTGGAATAATGATGTTTATATGGCTATATGCTATTTCTTGTCTATACCGCGCCAGAGTAAAGCTATGGTCTTTTAGTTCAAAAAACAAAAAAGAAAAAAAAAAACCCTATGGTCTTTCGGCGCTAGAATTTTTCGTTTGCATAATTCGAACTTTAAACTTTATTCGAGTGAAATAACTCACGAATCATTCTGACTATTGATTTGAGCCTTGTTGGTACATTATGAAATAAATTTCTCTCAACATTAATTTTTTTTTTTCATTCATACAATTCCAATTAAAAATTGTTTAAACTCACTTCTTTAGATGCTGAAAAAAAAAAAAACCAGATGTCATTGTTTCAATGTATTTTCTCTTTTCATTTCTTTCTAAAACTAAGAAATGTAAAAATTTGTGTGAAATTTATGGTGTAAAGAGGAGGAAAGTCTAGCTAAGCGCTTCTCTAGACTCTAATAAGCCGAAAAGGGCTTTTTTATTTTTGTTTTTTTTCCTTTTATTTTCATTGGTCCTGGCATTTTAGTGGGAAGCATCAAAGATTCTATGTTACTTGACTGATCGTCACCTGAGGAGCAAGAACTTTCCTTTCCGATCTTTAAAAAGACGAAAATGCCCTTGGTTGATGCTTTTGATTTGTCTGCCAAAAGAGGCACATGAACCGGCTAATACGGGGAAAAGTGTGAGGGTATTTTTGCCAGCTCAGGTTGTTCCCTGGGTGGTGTGTCACTGTGTTGTTTTGTTTTGTGATTTATGCGTTGCAATGTAGCAACTAGCAGCAGCTTTTTTCAGACTATTATGTGGCCATAGCCATATAGGATTCCATTTTGGAGCGTCTCTTGCCCCTGTTCGGATGACGGTTCCTTTCTTTTTCTGAGGGGATCATTAAAGTTACTGTGCATAATTCATTTCCATATGCAAAATGAGAGGGACTTGTTTGAGATGTAAGTTCTTTAATTGTAAGTTCTCTGTGGTGAAAAGGACCTAAATCTTTCTTTAAAAAAAAAAAATTTGTTTTAGAAAAACTTTTGAGTAACAAAATTCTTGTATTGCTGACTGAGTCATAGCCATTAGCCGAGTAATTACAGCTATAAATGCAAAACCATTTAATTATTAGTAAAGAAGTTTTCTTATAAAACATTTATTGATATTTAATAAATTTAAATGTGTTTCTGTTTGTTTGAATAGATAAAAGAAAAATGTTAAGTTGAAAATGACTTACACACCTCTCAAATTTTGAATTTTGGCCACTCATATAGCATGAAAATGAGTTGAAACATGAAAGTGATTTCTCTCTACTAATTAAACAGCCAATGGAACTCAAGATCAATGTATCCTACTCCATTTTACGCCTTTGTTTTCAACTTCTCATTTTCCACCTATTCAAATCGGCACAACCTTATCCCAAATTCTTAATATAGATTTTTTGCCGCGCTTCCTTGAGCAGCAAGAAAGCCAGGACATTTAGTTCATAATTTAGGCTTGGTAAGTGCATGAAAGTATAAAAGATTGTGCAGTAATTCAACCAAATAGTCTAATGCTCGTCAGCATTACAATCGATTTTTATTGCAGAAGTACAATCAGTCAATAGCTACATCGTTCCTGGTGTCATCAGACAATATTTCTGTTGATTTTAATAGGAAGACCTGTGTTTCAGGTTGAATTGAAATAGGTTGAACTTGCTACCATGTATTCTGCTGATCATTCAATTCTGTTGCCATTCTATAGATTGTGCCTGCACGAACTAAGGCTTTGACCAGTTATACCATGTGGTTTAGACTTCATAGTAGCACTTTAGACCTGAGAACATGCAGAGTTGAGTATCACTTCATTACACTTCATTACAAACATGTAATCTTTGCTTGATTGTTTATCTAATTGTTTTGTTTAAACTTTTTCTGGTCATGCAAACCCCACCTATGCATTTGAACTACTTGGTATGTTCATGCTACATTTTGATCAGTTAATGGAAAAATTTTTGCACAACCAGGGATGCAAGCCTCTAGAGCGCATGGATATAATTGGTGGTTCATCAGCAGCAAGCCCTTGCTCATCTTACCATCCAAGCCCCTGTGCCTCCTACAACCCGAGCCCCGGCTCATCTTCCTTCCCAAGCCCATCCTCATCCCCCTATACATCAAATCCTAATGCTGATGGCAACTCCCTCATTCCGTGGCTCAAGAACCTCTCCACTGCATCGTCTTCAGCATCATCCCCCAAGCTCCCCCACCTCTACCTTCACAGTGGCTCCATCAGTGCTCCTGTCACACCTCCACTGAGCTCTCCAACTGCCAGAACACCAAGGATCAATGCTGACTGGGGGGATCAGTCTGCCCGGCCGGGGTGGACCGGCCAGCATTACTCATTCCTGCCATCTTCTAGTCCTCCGAGCCCTGGCCGCCAGGTTGTTGATCCTGAATGGTTTGCTGGGATTAAACTTCCCCATGTGAGTCCAACTTCCCCAACATTCAGCCTTGTATCTTCCAACCCATTTGCCTTCAAGGAAGAGGGGCTCGCCGGCAGCGGCTCGCACATGTGGACTCCTGGACAAAGTGGGACATGCTCTCCGGTGATCGCGGCAGGTTCTGATCACACTGCTGACATTCCAATGGCTGAAGCTGTTTCAGATGAATTTGCATTTGGAAGCAACACATCAGGCCTTGTGAAGCCATGGGAAGGAGAGAGGATCCATGAGGAATTTGGATCAGATGATCTTGAACTCACACTTGGTAGCTCAAAGACCAGGTACTTCAGCATTATTATATGATCAATTGAATGTGTTTTCTTTCATTTTAATGTTTTCTTATTCCTTTTTAACATTATTATTATTTGGCAGGTAATGTCTTTATAAGTAGGAATGTCAGTAATTGAATGTGATTATGTGAACATCGTCTTTTGTTGGTCTTGTTCTGTAGAAATGTTAGAAGGTAATCAAGGTGAGTGCAAGCTGGTGCTTCCTTTAATCCCCCCCTCCCCTTTTTTTTTCTCTTTTTCATTTTGTTAAATTCTCCGGTAATATACATGTCTAGTTAGGTGTGGGGTGGCTTTGCAACCCATTCATTTCATCATTGTACGTCTTGTTAAACTTTATTATTGGAAACATCAATATACATTGTATGGATTGGCTTGGTTTGCCACTGAATGAACTGAATGGCTCCAGAGGTTGCAACTTTAACTAAATGACCAAAAGCCCTTTCGGTTTTGATTTCTTGTAAGTACATATAAAAAATTTTCAAGGTGACTTAAACGTCTATGTAGCAGTTGGATGGCCGAAATTGCAAGGACCTATAAGGTACAGTGTCTTATCTGATCGAGCTTTCCCTTAAACTGGAAAATTTATTGTGCAGATAGATACAAGTTATCCAAATTAAGCTATATTTGCACATGTGACTTATATGAGTTTGTAATTGGCTTGTCTTACTAATTCTATCTAAATAACTATGCACATACATATATTCATGTCTTGATGATTTGATTACAATTTGTTTTATTTGGCTTAATCTCATTTTTTGCATACTCGCGTCTTGATTTTGTCACCTCATACACATATTAAATGGTGTGCCTGGTGCTGTATACCAAGCATTATTCAGAAAAAAGCGCTTCAAAAGAGTCGGTGTGTGTTTGGCCTTTGTATTTATAAAACTATGGAATTAATATTGTTAGAATTGAGTTAGTTAAAATTAATTTTGAGACAAAGTTATTAATCTTTGATAATTTAATTTTGGAAATGATTTCCAGAGTAAAAAACCTATAATTGATTGAGTAAAACCTTAAAAATAATAATTGTTTATTTCTATTTAAAATTAATTTTAAATTCAAAGTTGATTTTAGAGAATAAAGTAATATATTTGGGAGCATATTTGTCATATCTAAAATTGATTCTGACCCCTAGAATTGATTTTATCAATTTTTTATGAAGTTCGTTGATTTTTAGAATTAATTTTTGTTTTTATAATTAATTACGATAAAAGTAAAAATTTTATACTTCCTATCAAAATTATTTTTAGAAGAATTATTAAATATAAATTAGTTTATCTCAATTAATTTTATAAAAATAAAATCAAACATGTGTTTTATGTTTGTTTAAACTTATTTTTATTATAAAAAGTAATTTTTTAACTATTAAAAAAATAATTTTTACATAAATTATTTATTTTAGTTTTTAATTAGAAGTTAAAAATATTATTTTTTTAGCTTTTAAGTTAAAATTAAAATAAATAATTTTTATAAAAGTAATCCTTTTAATTAGAATATTTTTGTTGTCGAAATAAAGTAAATGAAACACATCCTGTATATGAAAGCAAACAACATGAGAAAATAAAGCGATTATTTTCATACTTAAATCCCGTGATCGGATCTTGAGTAATGTTGAGCATCAAAATGTCTACAGTAAATAAATATTAAATTTTGCATAGGACTTCGTGGAAAAAGCTGAGGTCTGCTTGTTGATTGTAAGCAGACCTATTTTTCAACTGAGACAGCTGTTGATTGGGAAATAAAGGGCATAAAATCAAAGAACCGGCAGCTGCAGTACTGTGAAAAAGTAACTAAGATTCCTTCTACTTTTGTGAAGCGTTGAAAGATGCAGTTCATCGCTTACATCAATCTCATTCACATTGTCACAAATAGTAGTATTTGACGGCAAGATGTGGTTACATATACAACTCTTTTATGAGGGTCTTGTACTGGGATCTTGTCACATGTCCGTAGCATTAATAATTATAGAGTAAAATCTTAAATTAATTTTTCAAAAAATTATGAGATATTAATTTAATTCAATTGTGAAATTAATTTAATTTTTTAAAAGGATTATAATATTAATATCATAATTTTTTTAAGAATTAAATCAATTTTTATTTATTTTTTGAGAATTAAATTAATATTATAAATTTTTTAAAAATTAAATTGATATTCTACATCCCTTTTTGAAAATAAGTCAAAAATTTACTCATAATAATAAGAGTAACTGTTAATTTTGATATGCGTCACATCAAATCGCCACTTTAACCACAATTAATCCTATCATTAACCTTGAGCTTGGTTTTAGTGATCATAAACTTGGTATAAGTAACACATGAATCTTAAATCTCTACCCTCTATTTTTTTTATCCAGAAAATTTATGGGGAATAATACTTGATATATGTTTTTTGTCTATGTTATTTTTTACCATATTAATATTTAGTTGATTCAAATAATTTAATATTTATTTTTTTAAATAAAATTTTATATTCGAGTCTTGTGTATAAAAAAAATTAATACAAAAAAAGTTTTATTCTCATAATAGATCGACCAAACTTAAGTCAAATTATATTGATTGTTAGATCAAAACAAAATATGACCTCTAATTGTTAGAAATTACAAAACTTAAATATAGATGTAAAAATAAAATAATATTAACTATAATAAGGTAAAAAAATCTTAACATACGTAAAGTGGTGTGTGCATAGATGTGAATGTATAGAATTATTCTTCTAAGAGAGATAGCCTTTTAATAATTATCTTTACATAAAAAAGTTAGACAATCAGAAAAAATTGCTAGAATTTAAATTGATAGAAAGTTATTGTATGTTGTTAACTCTTGAATGAATAAGTAGGTCTTATCATTTTATATCATTCAATAATCTTTATGATTTTTTATTTTTAGAAATTCTGATAGAGATTTTTTGGCTATGCAGTATCTTCCTATGTTCACATGTTTCATTCTATAAGACCAACATGTAATTTTGAAGGATACTTAGGTAGTATGATTTCTTAATTATCTGTTGAGTATATGTAGTGGGTTTCTTATATTTATTGTGGAAGAACAGCCTATAATATATTCGACAATTTACCAAGATATTGTTACCTTAAAAAATAACAAGATAGACCGTAGTAATACCTTAATTTTGATAATTGACAAGATAATTTTACGGGTTTTCATTAATTAATTTCTCTTCAATTAATTCTATTATGGATTAATTTCGATAATACTAAGAATTTTTTATCTCTTCCATAAAATTGCCCTCGTGATTAATGCTTCAAGTTTAAACATGTTTCTTGTTTCGGACGTCAAATTTTATTTTGTTCTAATCAAGTTTGATCATGCTCAAGGAGTTGAGAACAAGTGTTTTTTACTTTTAACAGAATAAATGTGTTGAAACGGACCTTTAAACTGGCCAAGTCGGGCCACTGGGGCATTGTTAGGCTCTTTCATTTTTATGGGTTGAATCTACCTAGCACAAAGAGGGTTGCCAAATTTTGACCGAAAAAAAGAAGAGGGTTGAAAATTTTGTTTAATCCACAAAAATGGGCCAGGAAAGGTCCAAAAAATGGTTGAGGTAAATGGGTTGGTTGGGCGAGCCGAAATTAAATGGACTAGCTCTAGGAACCTTGTGGCCGAAGAAATAGAAAACCAGCCAAGTTCTTGGGGTAGTAGTGGCTTTGGCACGTCAGTGTATGGACTCTGTTGAGCAGAAATTATCTGTTTTATTTTATTTCTTTTTTTTGGTGTGTGTTGGGCTCTACCCCAAAACTTGAAGTCGTGACCCCTCGAAGATCTGCTCCCTTGAGGCGCGGAGGTATGCCGCTAACCTGTGCTTCAATCCATAAATTATCCCTTTTCCCTACGTGCTATTTTGCGGTTTAAATTTGGACATAAAAACGGAGAATAAATTTTTATGAATTTCATTCATATATAAAATCAAAATACTCTTAATATTAGAAGGGCCTAATAATGTTTAAACTTACCTTGCTAATCTCTTGAGGTACTTGAGTTGTCTAATTTGTTTACTTCAACAAGCTACTTTCTATTTACAAAAATAAAAGAGAATTGTGTAAGACTGAAATATTTAAAAAATATTTCCGAAAGAATTTTAAATAATGAAGGAAAATGTTATTTAAACACAAGATACTTGTATCTTTTTAAATTATCATTAGTTTTTTTTAAAAAATGAATTTTACAAGAAGAAGAAAATGAAGAAATTTTTTTTAAAAAATAATTTTTTGAATTAATTTTCTAAAATTCAATTTTATCTCAAATTCTACTAACCTAAGAATAAATTGAAATACCTTTTTTTTTGTCACAAAAAATTTAAATATTTACCAGGTATCTTACATAACTTAGCCCACGGTTCGTGTTTGACATAGAGGACCACTGTAAGTTGCCGCTGCTTTGGACTCGGTCAATAGCATACCTTGAGATCTCTGAAATCGAGAGATCCTCTATGTTCTAACCCATTGGTTGGATTGAGTGAAAAGGAAAGAAAAGAAAAGGGAAGGAGAGAAAATAAGTGGATTTTGAAATTTTTTCTCACTCGATTAAGGAGAGTACGTGAAAGAAAAAAAAATAAATAGGTTTTATTATAAAACTTTTCTTCCCAATTATAGGAAGAAAATGAAAGAAAAGATTAAAAAGAGTGAGGTTTACTATTAAATGATTCATAATTTAATTGATTTTACATAAAATAAAAAAATTAGTTAATTATAATTATATTTTTTTTTTCATTTTTCTATCAAATTAAAAATAAAAGAGGTATTATATTTTTTTATTTTTTATTTTATTTTTTTTCTTATCTCTTTTCTTTCAAACAAAGTGTAAAAAGGTTGTTTGTCAGAAGCGTTCCCATTGGGCAGTGACCGTCACCTCCATCCTCGAAGGGTGACACGTTCATTCCCTCCAACTAAAATCTTCACTCCTCCTCATCCACAACAACACATTACACGCAACGTGGCACCAGAAAAAACCCCGTGCGCACTGCGCATCACGCCCATCTTAGGCTCGTGCCCCCATGGTCTCATTTATCCCCCTTTTATTTTCTCTCTCCTGCAAGGCCCTCTCTCCCTAAACACCTTCACTTCCATTTCATCCATCCCACACGCACAGCACCCTTTGCAACTGCCTCAACAACTTACACCTTATCTTGTTCACTTAGTATTGAAGCTTCGACTCGTTTCGCTTGTTCGGACAATAAATATTCATATTCAGCTCTTGAAGCTTTGATTCGTTTGATTTTTGAACTAGGTTTTGTTAATAAACACAAATTCATATGGGGAGTTTATGATTTTTGGCTGCAAGAAGAAAAAACATGTCCGTGGAAAGGTCGTTTGAAGCATGGGAGGAGGTGCAGCGGCACGGTCAGGACCTAGCTGACCGGCTTGCCCAGGGTTTCAGCGGGTTGATCCAGACCCACATGAACCCGCCGCAGTTCGCGTGGCCCAACCCACCGAAATCGAAGCTCTTCGATCTCGAGTTCCCGACGCAGAGCTTCGGGAGCAGGGATCTCGCCCTCGCCACGCAGGAGTACGGAATCAACGGCGTATCGGCGATTTTCGACATCGGGAACCGGATCGGGCAGGCCGGGGCGGACTTTGGGGCGAGCTTGAACGGCCTGGTTCAGCAGTTTTTCCGGTCGCTGCCGTTGCCGGTGGTGCAGTTTAAGCAGGAGGAGGCGGTGGTGGGTTCGGTTCGGATGGATGGGGAGAAGGGTAGCCAGAGAAGTGGCGGCGGCGGTGTTGGGGTTGCTGTTATGCAGGAGGATTTGGGTTTGGGGTCACTGAGCGAGAGGTTGAAGAATCATGGGTTTGCTGAGAATAATAGTAGTGGTGGTAGTGGAAATGGGGAGCAAGAAACTGGTGGCGGCGGTGGCGGTGGCGTTAACCTCGGGTCTATTGGTCATATGGGTAGGCGACAGGTAATTTTTTTGTTTTGTTTTGTTTTTTGTGTTGGTGTTGTTTGATTATTCAGTTTTTTCTCCTTTTGACATAGGATAATTGTAAAAAGATTGTGCAAATTTTTATTTTTGTATTTGTTAATTTGCTTGTGGATTGTTGGATTTTGAATTGATTAGTTGAAGCTGTTTGGCGTCTTGTTTAATGATGGAGAATAATTGATGTTCAAATGTTAGGAGAGCTTACCCTTTATAGGATCTGTTTGATTTAGTTGCTTCTTATGGTTTATATGATGAAATTGTGCGAGTCATGTACAAAATTTGTATATGTTTCTAAAATCTTATTTTGTTATGGTTTAAGTCGCTATTATGTTAATAGTTGGCCAAGGGCCTGGTCATTTGTCTGAAACAATGCAATTAATGATTTTACCTTTATTGTTTAGTTTGTGGCGTTAGATATTATGAATTTATGGGGAGGAGGGTGATGTCTGTATGTTCATTTGAAAGGAAGCTACAGCAGGTTGGTAAATTGCGTACTTATGTGCAGGAGTTGTTTTCTGTGCATTGCTCATAGTTTTCTTTGGAGTTGTTATCTTTGTTGGTGTAGCATCTATTGTGGAAAAATGGAAGAATCTTGCCTTAGATGGTTTTGGCACATGTGAAGAAGATCTATAGAATGAGAAGAGCAAACCAAATGAAGAGTATTCTAGTAACTAGAGGGAGAGGGAGACCAAGAAAAACTTTAGGCAAAACCATTAAAAAAGGATTTAAATTTTCATGGTTTGACTGTAAACATTACGATAGGACATTTTAGTGTCTTCTGATCCATGTAGCCAACCCTTACTAGTAAGACAAGGCTTTGCGGATTCATGATGTGTGAGGAGCAGTGGCGTCTTGTGGCCTTTGTATAGTTGTTCAAGTCCTCCTTTGAGAAAGACAAAAGGAAGAGTTGAGCAAAAGATTATCTACTTTATCAGCTGTAAAAACTGCACCTTGATGTTTTATTGTCTTGCTTCAGCCCGCAAATTTCACCTTTATATGCAGCAAGAAACTCATAATTTCAATAATCAGTACTTGCTTTTACTGGTTCAGAGTAAATTATTTATTTATGAAATTGATCATGTTACCAACCAAGTAGCTTGATAATATTGTTCCTATTGTTCAGTTGGAATGTCAACTTGAAAATTGATCTACATTGGGAAGCAGAGACTTTAGACTGATTTATTCGTATTTGGTCAGTGGCTACACAACTGGCAGCTTAGCGTTGTGTATATTGGGAACTTTTGACTTTTTGGGTTAAGATATGGACTTCCTACCACTTTACCTCTGGGAAAAACTCAGGGTGGCACATGTTAAGCATAAAAATGTCTAAACCAGTCTTGTACTGGATTAACCGTTTTGCAGTTAATTTAGTTACTTAGTGACTTAAATAATCTTGAACCATTTCTACTAGTCAGTGGTAAATGTGTTGTGAAAAATTAATTTAAACCATCACAGGTCAGCATATCTAATTTTCCCTATTTCCGTTCGTTTTATATTCCTTAGAATTGTGTGAGTTGATTTTCAATGTATTCAACTAAAATTATTATCTGGTATTCTTTATGGTAGTTTCCTGTCCTACAATTTAATATATAGCCAAATATCTTTTGAGTTTCCTTTGTTGTATAGGAGATATTTCTTATATCGATCATTTATTTGAAATATATGTAAGAAAATGTGCAAGGCTGCAAGCTCTTAAATCTCTATCTTGTAGTGTTAAATTCTTGATATGTATTATGGCCAAATTCTCTTCTCTCACTCAGTTGCCTGCTTCCTTTACTTTGCTATTTCCCTGACTGTTTGTTTTTTTTTTTTTTTTTTTTTTTGGTAAGTGCAGGGGATCATAAATTTTACGTCAACTTATGATAGTAGAACACAAGACGTGGAAGGTTCTGTAGTTGCAAGGGGAGATCTGTGGAGAGTAGAAGCATCACATGGTGGTTCTACATCTACATCTGGAAATGGAAATTCGTCTCTTTTTCTGGTCCAGCTTGGACCTCTCCTCTTCATTCGTGATTCAACTCTCCTTCTGCCTGTTCATTTGTCAAAGCAACACTTACTTTGGTATGGCTATGATAGAAAGGTAAAGACGTGGATCAGCTGGCTAAATTGGACTTTGCTATAACAATATTAACATACAAGAAATTAAGCATGCTTGTGGAAATGCAGCATCTTGGTGGGCTTGAAGTTGTGGTTAGCAAAACCTTTTATGACTTGTCCTGAAAGTCTTATATACTGTATCATATGCATTTAATCATTGAACACTATTTCTCCGTTAACATGATCAACTTTCTGCTCCAAGCTAGTGCAAGGTTTGCTAATTGAAATGAGACATGTATTAATTCTGGGTATTTTGTGGCCAAAATAATAATAATAATAATAATAATTCTGGGTAGTTTTGGTTTTTTTTGGATAAGCAAGCTACCATTTACAGTGATAGATTGTATTTACTCTCATTCACTCTAGCTAAAATTGTTTGATTACCTTTTGAATTGCTTATTTAGTGTCCATCTTGGCTCCCTTCCCTCCATTTTCTTGTTATCTTACATGATCATTTACATGATAACTTTTTGACTGCCAGAACGGAATGCATTCCCTTTGTCCAGCAGTGTGGTCAAAACACAGAAGGTGGCTGTTGATGTCCATGCTGTGCTTGAATCCCTTAGCTTGTGTAAGTTGATAGCTTTTGATGACCCAAAAAACTCTTGCTCTAATTTTTATTTGTGCACTGATTTTGTATACAGCACTGTGATGACTTATATGATATTAGTTTACCAACGTTAGTGCTTTGGTTGCTTTATCTGCAAGTTGATTTCATTTTTTATTTGATATATATTGGACTATAATGATCTTATCCTAAGGCATAATCTAACATAGTTCCTGAGCCAATCATACTTGTGTTTCATTGCTATTGTAAATTTGTCATAGAACACTTGAATTGATTGCCTATCATTGGTTGTATTAGTCTTTTATTCAAGAGCACAGGACAGATAGAGAGGCTTGTCAGTATTGTTTGATTTTGAGGGTCAATTCCTTAATACTTTTTAAAGTTTTTATTTATATAGATAGATTTTTACTGAGAAAGATATGAAAGATTTAGTGTTTTACAGCAGATGACATATAACTTTTGGTAGGAATCCACCCAACATTAAAAGGCAAATAAGTAGGAGCAATGAAGTTGGTTTTAAAATCCCATATTCTGGTGATTCCTCAGTTTTAAAACCCCGTTCTGATTTGATATTTTTCTAAAGTCAAAACTTGTTTAAAGAATGCTATAATAAAGTCGGTTTTAAAACTAATTGGTTTTTGTTCAAATAAAAAGTATTCTTATTTTTACCTCCATTTTTTTTTCCCTTTCTACTTTATATGAAATTTTCAAAAAAGATCCACCAAGTTTTACCTAATGATATTTGATATTAAACTAGTTCAAAACCAAACCAAATTTTAGGCACACTATGAATTGTTTGAAATTGAAACTGACATAAATTTATAAAGAATTCAGTTTTAGGTTTAACCTAGACAGTTCTGGACGTGATCTTCACTTTGGCAAACTGCCATTGAAGTCACTTAGGAGGTCATTGTTCATGCATAAAATACTGGATTTAATATTTAGATGGAATATAATTTACTATTATATGTAATGTTAATAATTTTCTTGGTATAAGCCTGTAAGAATTATGATTGTCTACTACTTGAATCATCATGTAATAAATTTCCTTTCTTCATCCTCTTTTTTTTCCCTCCATGTACTCAGTCATTTGTGGATCTGCAATTTCCTAATGGACAACTAACCTACGTATCTGGTGAGGGTCTAACTACAAGTGCCTTCCTTCCTGTTTGCGGAGGTCTTCTTCAAGCTCAGGGTCAATATCCAGGGGAAATGAGATTCAGCTTTTCATGCAAGGTTAGAATCCAAGCTATTGATGGCTTCAATAGTATAAATTTTTTTAAGTTTACAATAAGTTAGCTAGGTGCAGAATTTGGTGATCTCAAACTGCTATTCTCATGCATGGGAACTAATGTATGCTATTCCTCTGTTTTCTTAGAATAAGTGGGGAACAAGAATCACACCAATGGTACAATGGCCTGACAAATCGTTTTCTTTGGGCCTTGCTCAAGCCTTGGCCTGGAAGAGATCTGGTCTCATTGTGAGGCCAACCATTCAATTCAGGTAAGATGTTTCAACCTTATTAATAATCAAAGAGATTGCATTTGCTCTACAAACTAGAAAAATACATTAAAGGAGAACTTCTTTTAATAGAAGACCTCAATCTGATAACATCAATAACAACTAAGCCTTGTTCCTTTAGGTGGGGATTGGCTACATGGACTAGACACACAATAGTGTCCTATCATAAGAGTTTAAAATTGGAGCACGAGAAATCCTTGTTAAGCAGACCAAAGATACCCAACCAAAACAAGAATAGATAAGCTCGGGAGAGTTCTCCAGTTACTTTCCAAATCAAATGAAGGTGGTTTTATAGAGAAACCAGTAGCTAAATATTGTCTCCTTTAAAGCTGAATGAAATTATTTACCGAAGTGATAAGTATGGGATTCCCATCATGTACTCTAAACTCCTGAAATAGGCTCACTCCCTGTCCCTGAAGAAAAGAAACTAAGGATCTATGTTTGGAAGGGTGACAAGGGAGGAAATGACATGGAATGGAATGAACAAATTCAAGTAAAGTGTGTTTGGGAAATGGGAGCAATTTAAAAGAGGGACTGGATTGGCAATTGCCACTCAAAGCCCTCCTTTTTTTCTCTCAAAATTGGAGGGTCAGGGAGGAAATAACATGTATTTCTCTTCTTTTCCTTCATTAAACTTATTGGATAACCAAACAAGAAGGCACGAGGGTGGTATGTTCTATTCTATTTTACTCCTTACTTTTTCATTCTATTTCAGTAGGAATCTGTGTTTGGGAGTCTTATAGATGATTGAAGGTATTGATTCGTAATGGAATGGGATGGAAAGACAAGGGATAGAGTGGAATAGAATATGCCATCCTTATGTTTGGTTGTTCAATAAGTTTAATGAGGGAGAGGAAAGGAAATGGATATGGCGCCCTCCTTGACCTCCCAATTGGAGGGATAAAAAATGGGTACGACGAGTGACAAGGGAGGGACAAGGTGTTCCTTTATTACCATTTGACTTCCTCCTTTTAAATCATTCTCAAGCACAGTTTTGCCAAAATTAGACATTGCCTTCCTCGTCATTCCCTTCTTTACCATTCTTTCAAACATGGCCTAGGTTTAGTGTGATCATTCCATTCATGAGCTGAGAAAACAAAGGCTTTTTAGGATGTCCTTTCTAGATTCTACGTCTGGTTCAGGAAGCATTTGGACTGTGCAGTGCTGCTATGCTCTTATGTTTACTTTGAGACGTACATTCGAACATTGGAGGTTGGATGGGTAACTTCTAGTTTCCTGAATAAGAATGATTTTCTGTTATAAAAAGGTTCTGTTTTGCCCCTGCTTGCAAAACTATTTGTTTCGGATATTCTATCAATACAGTTACCAACTGTCTAAACTCTAAATCTTTCCCATGCATCCAATACAAGGCTAACTAATCTTTTGGTGTGCTTCATAGTTCTCTGTATTTATTAACTTTTACTTTCAATTTTGTTGATAAACCTTATCTTCCATTTTTTCTATGTATGGTCAGTGTGTGTCCTACAGTTGGTGGAAGCAATCCAGGGTTGCGGGCTGAACTCATACATTCTGTTAAAGAGAAGCTTAGTCTAATTTGCGGATGTGCCTTCATGTCATTTCCTTCTGCGTTTGCTTCAGTATCCGTAAGTTGATGTTGGGAAAGTTCTTTTTTCATGATAATCTAAGTGGTTTCTTGGCTCACTTATTTTTATTGTTGTGTTTTCAGATTGGTAGATCAAAGTGGAATGGAAATGTTGGGAACTCAGGTGTTGTCCTTAGAGTTGATGCTCCCCTCTCCAATGTTGGGTGCCCTTCCTTCTCCATTCAGATAAATAGTGGCATTGAGTTTTGATAAAGTGTTTGTCACTATCTGTTCCATATTTTGCATTAGAAGTGTACATAGGTTTGGTTCCTTGACACGTAAAGAAAGCTCCCAAGTCCTAACATCAGCAAAGCGTACAGTTTTTATGTGAATAGAAAATCTCTTCCTCGCAGTGTATTATTTTTGGAGTAACGATATATTAACATACAAAATGGACGTATTGTGGATGTATTACCAACTTTTTTTTTTAATTATTAACTTTTTAAACTAAAATTACCGATTTATTCGACTGAGTTACCAATTAGTTGTAGCATAAAATTACATATTTTTACATGCTATAACTGGTTGGTAATTTAGTTGAATAAGTTGGTAACTTTAGTATAAAAAATTGGGACCTGGAAAATATTAACGTTGGTAATGTGTCCACAATGTATCCATTTTACAAGTATAAATATCATTTTTCTTATTGTTGACTGCTTCAATGGTTTGGCCCAAATCATTTGAGAGCCTCGTGTTCCTATAATTGAGTTATTAATTAATTGATGTGCTGGCTCAATTTCTAAAATTGGGATTCTCAATTGTTATTTTTGGCTTAGTATTAGTATTCGTATGCTTAAAGTTATTAATGAAGAATCTTCTCCTTGTTTCAACTTCTTAGTCAATGTGAGCTATGAAAGGGGAGAATAAGTCATGGATTTTGATTTAAGGTGCCTTGCTGTGTCCGTAATTTGTAAATTTGACTATATGATATCCAGTCAATAATTACCAGAAAGCGGCTTGAGGCTGCAATATTGAATTCTTTTAGAAGGATATGATGAAAGGGCCATGTAAGAAGTTTGAAATTGACTTGGACGTGGTGATGGGCACGAATGAGGTGAATGATTTGAATAATTATTTTTTAGTCAAACGAGTTGTATAATGAACCCCAATGAATTGTATGACCAATCTCAGTTTGGTTATGCTCAGTGAAACCAAAATCCCCTAAAGAAATTCGCTCCCTGTTGTGGAATGCTGTCTCTGTCTCCTAAAACTTCTAGAGCCCTTCAAAATTTTGGCTTTCGTCTCGCCAAGCGCCTATTTTTTAACTACTTTATGCTTGGTTTTTACCAAAAATTCTTTACCAAGCTAAAGAAATAATCTAATGAAATACCAAGAGCTAAGCCCCCAAATGAAATACGCTCCTCATTTTCTGCGTTTTCATGGGAAAAAAAAGTACTTCAAAACACTTTTTTTCTTCCACCTACGATTTGCTATGTCAGGGACCAATTCTCTAAAAGGTAATAATAAGTTTATGGGTTTCTCCACTCATGGTCTTCACTCAGTTTAAGTTTAATAAATGTGGGGTTTTATTACTAACTTGAATCATGGAACTTAAGTCTTGGCCAATGACCCAGCATGGGTTAGGGTAAAACTCAGAATAGTAACTATCATCTCTAAATACTTAATCAAACCGAACCATTGGCTTTAATGTCACTTGTTAGAGTGGTTATGGAGGGTCCAAACTCTTAAAAGTTCTCCATCAATAGGCCAAGTAAGAGATTATAATAATGGGTCTAATATGACATTTTAATCCAACATATTAAACCAACCAGTTTATAGATGTTGTCACTTGTATGGCCATCACATAGTGTATCGTTAGCCAATATGGGAGTTTATTGCTCACTTAAAAATCCTGATACTCTATGCTTCAAAAAGAATAGTGCACAATTATAGTCATGGATAATAAAACCAATGATATATAATTTTGAAAAACACATGCACTTGCCTAATAGATTATAGATGTAAAATAATCGTTTTTTGTTTTCTTCTCATTAATGGTATAATTGTGAATTTTACTAAATAAAATGCACGGTGCATTTTAAAAAAGTCAAAACCGCGGTGAAACCTTGCTACTTTTTTACTCTATAAGGCTGACATTTCATTTTGTTTCTCAAATTTTTAATAAAGATTTTATTCCCATGCTCTATTTTTGAGCTAGATTCTATTTTGTTAGTGATAAGATGCTTCAATTGCTTCTTAAACCAAATGCTAGCTATCATGAAAGAATAAAGTTTCTGATCATCAACTAATTCAGCAACATCATATGTTCATAAAATCCTATGTATTCTTTTCGGTTCATTCTGCATGATTATTCATATCTCTACGTATGAGAATCTTTTCTTTCTATGTGATTTCTTGAGCTAATCCTTATCTTTTCATGATTTTGCCTTTTGTTATTTCTCTATTTGTGATTCACACTATAGACATCAAATGTTTTCTATTTACCGATAAGAACGGGAGAACAAAGATCAAGATAATGAAGACGACTATTACAGACTAGATCTTCCCAAATCTGACAGGGAGAACAAGGACAAGTTAAGCTCAATAAAAGGATATGAACCAATTCCACAAAGTAATATAAAAATAAAGCACTTTCAGAAAAGATGCTCTTAATGACTTAAAGAACAATAATTTTATCAATACTCTCAGTAAGGTTAATCACTCAAAGCATAAAATTCTCTCGCTCAATAGTTTATGAAAAGTATTCTGACAGCATTCTGAATAAGGATAATTATGTAAGGCGAAGAGTTCCTAACTCAGTAATTTTAATTTTGTCAACACTCTCAGCAAGGTTAATCATTCAAAACACAAGATTCTCTTGCTCAATAATTTATGAAAATTATTCGAACAGCACTCTGAATAAGGATAATTATGTAAGGCACGAAGGTTTCCTAGCTCGATAATTTTTGTTAGCATATTCAGTAAGGATACTTGAGATTCCCTAGCTCATCCTCAATAATTTTTCATATTCAAAAAACTTTGAAATAAAAAAGACTCTCAATAAGAAGAGGCTTATTATAGTTAGGAGACACCGATCTTTCTTTACTCTTTCTTTGCTTTATGTGTATTTGCTGAAGTTTTAAAACTTTGCTTTGTGTGTTCCGTCTTGTCTTCTTTCATCTTGCACCTATGATCAACATTTCTGTTTGTTTTGATCAGAAAATTTTAGTATTGTAAGCATTATCTTGATCTATATTCTTTTATTCTATATCTTTGTTATTTATATTGGTTGAGGTATGTTCCGAATCATTAAGATCTGGTACCAGACATTAAATGTTTTCTGTCTGCCAATAAATAGTTCCTTTTCTTTCTTTTCTTGGATGTAATTCGAAGACAAATTTTAAGGGTATGATCCTATCTTGAAGCCTTTGTTATTCAGCCTAGTCTTATACACAATATTATCTCCCAAAAACATACACCTTCCTTGGATGTCGTTTAATGCCTAAAGAAATCAGCGCATTTGGAGGTTTGAAACTGGAACTGAATTAACTTGTTCAAGAAATCAACCCATGAAATGATTTTAAACCACAATATTGCAACAACCAATGAAACATGTACTATACACTGTAAAACCTGCTGCTTGACTTCAACATTTTATTGTATGTCATTTTTCTATGTCTGCTATCACCCTCAATCTGTTGACTGCTTACATCCTTTACAAAAAGAATCGGAATTTAATATGATTTGGCCTCCCAAATTTCGTATAAATCACAAATTATGCTAATCTCTGATAAGATTATCGGTTGAAGAATAATCTTCTCTGCTTGTAAGAGAAATGGAGGAGTCAATCCATGGTCCATCCATGGATTTGCTTGTTTGCTCAAAACTTGGTTGTGAGAACGCAGCAGAAGAAACATGAGTTTCGCTGTCGTGTGACAGCATCTCAAAGGCTTTAAATCTTGCATCTTGTGTACCCTCACCGCGTTTGATTATCGGTGCTTGAATTGGAGTTTTGCCTTCAAGCATGCTTACAACAGATGACATGGGTGGCCTGAGAGTGGGAGATGGATTGGTGCATAAGAGTGCCAACTGCAGCATTCTCATGGCCTCTTCAGGGGAGTAGCTTGAGCCAAGACTTGGATCCACTAACTCCAGAAGGTTTCCTTGCTCTTGAAGAACGTAGGCCTTCAATGGCATGCAAAACATAGTAATTAGAAATTTAACCAAATCATAACTATAATGAGAAAATCAAGAATGATTATTGCACATTTATGATTTGTCCTGCAAGTATACATCTTATAAAATTCTAAACTATCAATTTTCTTGTCAACAGCAATGATTGTGTACTTTACTTTCTAAAGTGCAAAGTGCGCTTTAGAGTAAGTCCAATTCTTTGGCAAGAGCCTAGTTTTATTGTAATGGGATGAAGACCCAGATACAGATGAGAATGGGAAAAATATTTTGAGCATATTGAAATCAGTTTAATATGTGAGGATGACAAAGTAAGTTGGTTATTATCACCCAGATACTCGCACAAAACTTCAGGTTATCATAAACTCACAAAGCCCAAAAAAAGTGCAACTTACCCAATCAAGAAGATAAACAAACTCCTCCTTTGGCCTGTAATTTGTGTTGCTCTTTCCACTAACAATCTCTAAAGCTACAATTCCAAAGCTATAGACATCTGCTTTGTCAGTCAAGTAACCCCGCATAGCATACTCAGGAGCCATATAACCACTGGTAAGAGAACATTTAGAATCCTTGAGTTAGTGATTTCACAAAACAAAATAAAACATAAGCATTTATAGGATTATGTAAATTATTATAGCTGCACACATGAGCGAGACTGTGGATAACAGTGCAAGCTAACTAATGACGAATCAAGTCTAGGATTCCAACTTAAAATGCTGTGGCATAATACTAACACTGTTCCAGCTATTCTTGTGCTGATATGGGTATTCTCTTCTTCATCAAGCTTGGCTAAACCAAAGTCAGAGATCTTAGCATTCAGATGCTTATCAAGCAAGACATTGGTTGCCTTAATATCCCTGTGCACTATTTTCAACCTTGATTCCTCATGTAGATAAGCTAATCCCCTTGCTATCCCCACACAGGTCTTCATTCTTGTGGGCCAGTCCAAGTGCATCCTCTGTTCTTCTTTACCTAGAAGAGAAGATTTTTTCAGTTAGATTTAACTAGGATCATACACACACAACCACAAGTTGTTCATGAAGTTTACCAAAAAGTGCACGTGCAAGACTATTGTTCTCCATGTATTCATATATCAGTAGCAGCTGGTTTCCTTCAATGCAACATCCATACAGCTTCACAAGATTTGGATGCTGCAAAGCAGATATCATGCCTATTTCATTAACAAATTCACGGTTCCCTTGCTTTGATTTGGAGGAGAGCTGCTTAGCAGCAATCACAGTACCATCTGGCAGTACACCCTGTGAATAGACAATGTATTTAGTATCATGTTTTCATATATCAGTACTGGGGATAAATGACATACCCCAGTATTCCAAAACTTCATACTGCTTAAGTAAGATGATTATATTCTATTCAAAGTTACCTTGTATACTGGCCCAAAGCCTCCTTCACCGATCTTATTTGCTGAGTCAAAGTTATTAGTAGCAGCTTTGATTTGTCTTAAACTGAAATAGCCTGTTTTCAGATCTAAAAGTTCTGCAGCAAGGTAGGTGTAATGCTACTTAGAAAGAAGAAGTGTGAATAAAAATGAAAGAGAGAAGACAGGGATAAAGAAATATAGAATTAAAAAGACAAAAAAAAAAAGTTCCAGAAAGAAAGCAACACGTTTATGAGAAACCATGTCTGCATTTTCTGTTAACTTAAAATTACCATACTTTTGTCAGCTCAAAAATAATATTAAAAGAAAACATCATTTTGGATCTTTGCAGTAAATTTCATATATTAAAAAAAGAGTTTAATTTATACACACTGATAGTGTAAAATAACTTTACACTGTTAATAAAAAAAAATATAAGAAAGTGTCAAATTATAGTGAGTCTCTCATCATAGTGAACAGTTATTTAGTATGATTTGACACTTTCCTATATTTCTATCAGTTGACAGAGTGAAGTTACTTTACACTATTAATGCATACAAATTAAATTCTTAAAATAATCTAATATTAATAGATGTATGAAAGTCATGTCTATTACTATATCAGAGATTATCATAGATGTGCCTTTATCCTGCTTCACTGCTAAACAATCTGAACCTTTATTAGCAAAGCCAAATCTTAAGGGCAGCAACTGCTTGCTTTATTTTGGACTTCAATCTTACCTCTGTCTGTTGGATCTTTCCGACATAGGAAACCCTTCTTCCAAAGGGCAATGAGTATCAGTATGACAAGCGCGCATGATCCAACCACGATTCCAGCAATTGCTCCAGTAGACAGTCCATTTGAAGGAACTTTAAAGTCTACAACAAAGCAGAAGTGCTTATAGAACATGAAATAACAGGGTAGGTAAAAGAATTAGAGGAAATCAAGAATGTAAAAACTGCTTACTTGGGGTCACGGTGATAGCAGATATAAGAGGTCCATATACACTTCTCACAGGAATGGCATCAGTCCCTTTCCCTGCCCAGGATAAGTGGATTTCCAAGGTACTATCATTAACATCTACATTAAACTCCTTAGTGATTGGCTTACCAGCTCCACCAGCTTCTTCCATAATGTTAAAGTCTTTCAGATATCTAAAACCCTGTCATGAGAGAGTATTCAAAGTATCTACATTCAGAACTTTTGTTTTCTTGCAAAACCAGGTGCAATATTTGAGTAAAATGTGAAAAGCAATTAGAAAAATATGTAACTTATATTTTGCTTCAGAACTCACTTGGATTGAAACATCAAATATGCGCCTTCCAAGGCTGCTAAATGTCTGGTCATTAGTAAACATTATCTCAGCAAAATGAAGCTTCACTTTATAATTGCCCTTACGCATACAAAGGCCATAGTAATTAAGAGACAGAGGGGCAAGGCGCGCTGTTTGGTAGTATTCAGGTCCACTAATATTCAAATTAAAATCATTTGTTGCTACATGAGGAGTTTTATAATTTGCAAAATATACTCCTGTGCTACTATAAGCCCATTTGCCATTATTACTAGGATGAAAGTTTGAAGTGCCACTTCTGCTGAGGTCGGCGTCATAATCATTTCCGTCAGAGTCAGTTTCAGGTCCTCCACAGTTTATGAACAGTGAATAATCTGCATAAACATAGTGAAAATGAATCATTTTTAAGAAAAATAAATAAGCTTAACACAAAAGCAGAAAAAGAAACAACAACTTTCTCTCATAACATATTACTTCAAAAGGAAACTACCATTGTTTCATTTACAAAATTAATGTAATGTATGAAAACAATATTGATCTACTATGTTTGAGCACTCACACTGTGGTTTTCCTGAACATGGCAGGCCCATCTTCAAACAAGAAACTCTATAAGATATGAAGTTAGTTTCAACAGATGATTCAAAGCTGATATAGACAGAATCAAATCTAGACCATAACCAGGAACTTACGAAGTGCTTGCTGAGGGAGAGAGGCTGGAAGCTAAGTTCCTATTCAATAATAATACTGAGCTTAGTATTGGCATAGGTGAGATGCTTATATAGTTTCTGGACAAAGAGAAGCTTACACATCCTGGAGTTGGCAACTAGGTGCAGAAGACGCTGTAAAATTATTGTAAGATAAATCCCTGAAATAGAACACAAGGTAGTTTATTTTCTTCATAATTCAATGAGTGCTCAAGACAAGATGAGTATATGGTGTACTTGTGTAACAGCTAAATTTGAACAAGTGACTGTAAAGAGTGCAATTAAAGGGGAAAAACAAATCAAGGAAATATGCTAACATGTTCTGAGTGCTGCTTTGAATCCATCCAGGAATTGTTCCAGTCAGAGAATTGTTGGTCAGGAACCTGCATCCATCAGTAATATGTCTCCTTCATATCACAGAAGTTCTAAAATCGATAAAGCAAAAGGAACCAACATTCTTGAGATCAAATTACTAGGTGAATATCCACATCCTTTCATGTTAGTCTTCTGGCCAGGAAATGAATTTGTTCACTTACATGTAATTTATTCCATTCAAGTTCTGAAGTGAATCTGGGATTGGACCATTCAACCTGTTGAAGCTCACGTCTCTGTAATTTTTTTAATATTAATTTAAAAAAAAAAAAAACACATAAGCTTGCAGACTCACTCTTGCATATATAACACTAAATTAAAATTACATATAGATAATGAGAAAAATCAGATCTATTGGTAAACAGGTAGAGAAAATTGTACTCGAAGCATAGATAACCAGTAATATATACTTAAGGAAACTCACAGAATTTTTAAACTTTGCAATTCACCAATATAGTCTGGAATGGGACCAGTGATATTGCAATTTCTCAATTCCCTAAGTCACCAGAAAAAAAAACAAAAAGATCACTTAATGAAAAGCCTGAATGAATTATGTAGTTCTTCATATAATAGCAGGAAAGGATTTAACTCACAGTCTCATCAAGCTCTTCAAATCCCTAAGATTAGGAAATGTCATGGTTGGTCCCTCCAAATCAGTTATTCTCCTGATATATATAAGCATTTCATCAATGGAAAGAACATGTTCGTCTTTTGAAGATTGTATTCCACAACGCAGACAATTCAGGAATATGTTAAAAAAGATAAAGTACTCACAGTTCTTGCAAACTTTTCAACTCAGATATGGCAGGAGGAATTGGACCTTCCATGGATGTGCCCTGCAAATTCCTACAAAATACAAGCTTTCCTCAGAGAATTATAAGCAATTTACGCATGATGTAAAATTGTGCCCTTCTTTAACAAGGAAAAGGTCATGCATGAACCAAAATTTAGACTCACAATGTAATAAGTTTAGTCCAGTTCCCGATAAAGCTGGGTATCTTCCTTGATAAACTGCTCCCATCTATCCTACTACAAAAAAAGTTGAGTGATTTCAGAATTCAACATAGACAAAAGGAAAAAAAGAAAAAAAGAAAAAAAAGGAAACAGTTGTATCAAATCATATCACTCACAAATCAGTGAGATTCTTTAGTTTGCCAAATGCTTCTGGTATTGTCCCAGTAAAATTATTTGCAGAGAGAAGTCTGCACAAACATTCAAAGTTAAAAAAAGTTAGGTATGCCTGGGAAAAGCAATATGAAATCATAGATAAGAAATGCATCATGCAGAAATGAGATTAATTTCTATGTATTGACAGTATGAAACAGAGACACAAAAAATTGCAAAAAATTGACTGATCATGGTAATTTTATATTGTCAGCCAGTAGAATTGCAAAAAATTGTCAAATTATGATAGTTTTACACCATCAGTCAATAAAATTGCAAGAAATTGTCTAATCATGGTGGGTAATTATTATGATTTAGGGAGTTACCTATCATGCTGACTAATTACCCATCATAATTTGACAATTTCTTGCAAATAGTGTAAAATTGTTTTACATTATTAGTGCATAAAAATTAATCTCAAACATAAATGATAGGAATTGACTATGCATATCAAATGAAAATGACTTAAAAGAAACAACAGTCTCACAATTGCTCCAAGTTGCTTAAATTTCCAAGGCTGGGTGGAAGAGGTCCTCCAAGTTGATTATCTTCCAAGTTCCTGTTAACATGGATTACAAATATATATTTATTCTACTTCCAGTAACAACCAATCTGACATGATATTTTTTTCAAACACTTACAGTTGCTCCAGACTAGCAATATCACCAATTTCTGAGGGAATTGGACCGCTAAGTCGATTTCCCAAGAGTGACCTGAAGCATAGTAGCAGTTTTAGATTGATGATTTAAAATATGTATACATAGCAAATCATGGAAGTTAGTTAAAGCAAAATTGAAGAAACTTATTGCTCCCTCCCAAAGGTTCTAAGTATTAATAAAAGAAGTGCAAGCACAATACACAGCAAGAAAAGAACGCACAGATAGATAGAAAGGTAAGATTGACTTACAGAATAACAAGAGAGAGGCGTCCTAGACTTTTTGGAATTGAGCCATTGAAATAATTGCGAGTAAGATCACTGCTCAGTATGAAAGTTTCAGTTAGTTACAGATTCTGTTTTGCATTTGATGAAGTTAATAATATTTGGTTTCACATAAAAGAAATAGAATGCATACGAATGTTAGAATAATACATTAATACTACAATCATGCAATTTCGCAATCACGAGTCACAAGTCACAATTCTTCATTGTTCATAGTTGTACAATTGCATCCATTAGTGGCTGACTACAACAACTAAATGCATGATTATAATCTATAATTGACATTTTCTAACAAAATGGCAACATTTATGAGCATACAACAAGAAAAGAAGAAGGAAAAAGAATTTATTAAAATCACTTACAGTTCAGTCAGATGAGTGAGATTTCCAAATTCACTGGGTATAACTCCAGATATATTGAGACCCTTGAGCACGCTATCATATACAAAAAGTTGTGTTAGTAAGTACTAATGATCTAAGACACGTTGAAGCGCTAACCGTCAAATTCAGTTCGTAAATGATAGAAAAATGTAAAATGTAAGTGCAGGTCACATTGCACATATAGAAAAGATTGAGATGTAATTTTAAATATTCCATAACTAATGGTTAGTTAAAAAAGAACCAATAAAAATTGAACTATTTAAGATTAAATTCGCAAAACTATCTTTTCAAAATTGATCCATATTTTAAAAATAATTCACTTTTTTTTTGTCATTTTCTCTACTCTTATACAGCTATTGGTGTCAATAACCAGAGTCCTCTTGGTCAAAGTTGCACAAATTGAAATTGAATAAAATACTTAGCAAAACCATCAAGCTATCGGACGATTAGTAAACAATTTATTCCCCTGTAAATATAAGGACACAAGTTCGATTCCTAAAAAACACATTTGGTGGGAGAGATATCCTCAAAATTGTGAGAGCAATGTATCTCACAATTTTATATAAGAAAATAAATAATAATAACAATAATAACAACAACAACGACAAAATACTTAGCAAGAGACTTATTATCAGCATTAGTTTTTCAAAGTGGGGAGAAAGGGGAACTTACATGTTTGTAACATGGCAAACGGTGCTACTATTGAAAGAGCAATTGCATGTGACATTCCTTGCGACTTGTTTCCCTGAAATAATGCGGTTCGCAAATCCTCCATCTCCGCTACAGGAACGTTGTGTAACTTTCCAATTCAAGTTCTTCACTTTGTCCGATATTGTTTGTAGTATTTTCACTGAAACACAAGACGATCCAATTGGCTTTTAGCTACATGCATTTCATCTTTTTTATTTTTATTTTTTTGCTACATACATGCATTTCATCTTTGTTTCAATATTTACCTCAAAGAAAAAAGGATCAACAAGTACCGAATTAACCAAGGGTTTATCATTTTTCAACCACATTAATAAAAAGACATATATGCATTTACTAATTATAAGAATTATTGAGGAAGATATAAAATTGTTTTAAATCTAACTCTAAGCTTTTATTAAATTCGACCATGTCAATTCAGGTAAATTCCATATTTCTAGATATTGACGTACGGATATTTCAACAATCACATGCTTTGGATCGTAATTTGAAACTCTCATGGTCAAAAGCTTTAATTAGCTCATACTTTCAATTCACGTGGTCAAGAGCCTAAATAAATGAGCGCGATGCTGTATAATAATAAGAAAAAGAATACGATACCACCTTTTTATCCTTAGTCTAACCAAGTCATACATGGTGGGCAATATAATCTAAAATGAACAAAAAATCAAACTTTTCATGCAACGATACAAGTCCCTTTCAAATTTCATATTCTCAAGGCTTATCATATTGACTTAAGCAGCAGCCTACGATGTTTGTCTTCCGTTTAAGATATGTGTGCATAATTCATAATCTGAAATATTCCAACGAAAAAGTAAACATGCTACTAGTCCGATTAGATTATTAGGATTGAAACGACACGTAAAAAGGAGCATTTATGCCGTCTACAGTAAAGTTGAAGAAAAGTCAAGTTGACGATATCACATGGTTTTTAACGGGCGCAAATTAGTAGTAGTACATTACACAGCACTAACATGAAAAGTATATCAAATAACACAGCACGTAAATACATTCACCACGTTCAAAGAATATCATGTAAATTATACTCACAACAATAATAAATAATATTTTAAATAAAAATATAAATAAGTAATAAATTTTATCTTAAAATATTATTTTATTATTGACGGTAAACATATTCATGTGATGTTTCAAGAACATAAAAAAATTTCTATTAAAAACCATGCCATTTTTAGCACAATTGTCACATAGGGAATTTATGATCTGGCTCTTTCCAATGTGGAATTAATGAATTGCTTAGCCTAACCCTTAATTGGGTTACCGCTGTAGTGCAGCATGTGGTAATGGCCATTTCTTTATTTCCTCTGTTAGTTTCCATCAACCACTTGCCAATAAATACTACATAGTATTCAACTTCACCACACCTTTGTCACAGGTGAAATGATAATGGCAGTAAAATTAAAATCATCTTCCTCTTGGAAAAGTGTTCGTTAACCCAAAATGGCAAAACACAGAAAAGCAACATTCAGCCTTACTAATATGAAATAAATCGGTTGGCCATTAAGTCAACAATTCACACTTGAAACTAATAATTTTCAAGCTTATAATTGGTCGATAATTTTAAAATATCTTGTACATAATTAAATCATAAAACAACCTATTTTACGTTTTTTATTTTTATTATCAAAGTATCAGCTGCACGATCCATCCCTTCGTTTGACTACAACAAAAGATATCATCTATCTACTATTAGCATATACATAATATACATAAAAACAAAAAAGTGGCCCCCCTGTCCTCAAGGATGAGGCCACCACACATTGGATGACAGCCAGCAATCATAGTGATTTTTATTGGAAAACTAAAACACTACAAGATGACAGTAAATCTAAAAGAGAAAGACTCATATATTAATGATCCCATATAACTTTTTTTAATAAAAAAAAAGCTAAAGAAGAGATGATTCCTTGATGTATGATAAAGAATCCACCACAGCAAGCAGATGAGTTCGGAGATATAAGAAACCAAAAAGCAATAATTTTGAGCAAGTTGATGCAAGCAAAAAGCTGCTCAGATGTTAACAGGAAGAGTAAATGCAGAGAATAAAAAAATATGAAGATTGGTGAATTACTTATAGATCTGGCAACAGCCATCAAAACCCAGATAGCAAAAATAGCAATGAAAGTTGATGAACTAAATTCTGGAAGTGAAAGCAGAGGCCACTCAACACATCCTTAGTTAACACAAACAAAACAAAGGAAAGCAATACAAAAATTTCCATGCTTATTAAGAATCCAACTTGCGCTCTTCAGAAAATGATTGTATTGGATTATTCACGTATCATTATCAGTCAATTGAACGAATTGAAAGGATAGCAACGCAAAACTTTCCATGCTTATTGAAAATCCAAGTAGCCCCCTTCAGACAAAGTTTGTGTCGGACAAATTTTCAACATCAAAGTTTCTCTGATTCTATGTCGATCTATTAAACAAGTGAGAAAGGTTGGAACTTAGAAAAAAAAAAAAAGCGGTGTTATTTTTTAAGGCAGTTTCATTTTTCACGGTTCAAAACAGCAAAAAAAGAAAGCCAATTCCGGAAGTTACAAAAGCGTTCCTTAGTAGTTCCAACAATTGCACTTCGGAGCAATCAAATAAACATCAAAATTCACCGTAAAATAAAAAAAAGGAAAGGAAGCGTACCTTCATCTTGTGGTATAAGTTGAGCGTTGGATCCAAACTCATGGAAGCAATTCAGATTCAGGAACATAAAGATGAAAACAGAAACAAATTTGGAGCTTGGCATCACAAACTCCATCATGGTGTGTAATTGAAGGCCACCTTCCTTGGTTTTGTGACACAACCGTTCAGAATTTGTGGAATAAAGACGACAAGCAGAAAAACCGAGACAAGAACAAAAGAGCAGGAAGCAAAAACAAGAAGAGTTGTTGAGATTATTTGTCTGTTTGTTGGAGGAAAAGAGACTGAGAAACGTTTTAAAGTACGGTGTAGAATCTATTTTTTTTATCATGAATGAAGTGGGAAACTTAAAAGCGATAAAAGGGTCCTTTTCGTCGAACTTGAAGTAGATTTTTTTTAACAAGCGTGTTTGCTTTTTTTTTTTTTTTTTTGAGAAAAAAGAAAATTTGGTTTTGTGTATTTAGTAGTGGTTACTTTATTTATTTTTGGGGTTCAGTTTCAGAGTACGTAGTTCAGCCACCGGCAGCAGTTTCCATGGTCTTGACAGGGAAGAGTCAGAGGACGGCATTCCTTAGATTGCCCAATCTGTCAAAAGCAACCGCCAACGGTTCCTCTTCAATTTTCATTTTCCATCACCCTTGACCCTCCCTGTTTTAAAATGATTTTTACATTATTAATAAATAAAAATATGAATTTAATTTATATGTATTATTAGTATGATCATATTTATAAAAATATTTGATTTAATTAATTATTATCTTAAATATTTTTTAAATATAAATATTTTATTAAATGACAATAAAATTTTTTTTATAGTATTAATATATACCAATTAAATTCTAAAAATATTATATTATTTTCACATAAAATACTGTATTATTTGTAATAAATTAATAAAACATTTAAAACTTTTAGGGAATATTACATAATTTAGCATAATCGTATGATTAAATTTTTTGAGGTGAATTTAATAATTAATTTAATTTTTGTATTACGTCAAACTTAGACTTTACAGAGATTGTTAACTTCCAATAATTTTGATAAAAGTAAAAGAAACCTTAATGTCAAGAGATAAATTAATTTAATAAAAATGTCTTTTTTGTTCACTATGAATGAATATATAACATATATTTAGAGTAAAAGTTTTTAAGATTAATTTTTATGTATTGATACTATAAAATTATTACATTATTAACTAATAGAATTGTAAAAAAATATCAAATCATGATTGAAAACTACCTACCATGTTTGGCACTTTTTTATAATTTTATTAGTTAATAGTATAAAATTATTTTATACTGTTAATATATAAAAATTAAACTCAAATTTTTTTATACATATAATTATATTATCATAAGTGTTTAATTTTTATAATAATTACCATGAAAATGACTCATATAATGAGATTTGACTTGTGAATAATATAAAATAATTTTATACTAATGAATTATATCAAAATTACTCTCGTATACTATTGCTCATCATAAGTAATATATTTTATGGTTGTCAATTTGACACTTGCCTTGCTGGCTTTTGACTTTTTGAGATTTGGCTGAAATTGATTTTGAGAAAATAATATATTTTATATTAATTTAAATTAATTAAATTAGTTTACTTTAAAATTTAAAATCCATCAAGTGTAATGGTTTTAATCAAATTAAATTATGTTGATTTAATTAGAATTTATTTAATCATTTATTGTTACATGTGAGATTTTTGAAATAGTAAATGTGAGAGTTAATCATTTTTACTGATATATTAATATATAATTAAAAAATAATATAAAAATATTTTATACTAATAGTGCATCAAAATTAATTTTATTTATTAATTATCTTTTGATAAAGAAGAACTAAGTCTAAAATTTGGTATGTTAAAAATAACTCATGCTATTAAAAAAATTAAAAAAAACCTAGAAAGGGTTAATTTAATGTCTATAATATATTATAAATTATATTTAATTCAAACTGATGCAAAAGTAGAAGATACACGTATGTAATAAATTAAAGTTAGACATTAATTTATTTATTGATATAAATAATTTGACATCAAATTAATTCTTTTATGTTAGAAAGGACATTTGTCCATCGAGGTGCAGCAAAAAGCGATAAATTATAATTGAGTCAGCTAATAAAATTAAATAACTTGATTGTCGCTTCGTTTGTTTACTTTTGTTTAATTTTAAGGAAAAAATTTTACGTCTATAAAAATTGATATAAATTTTTTATCTCTTGCCTTCACCTATTTTTTTTAATTTGATCCTTTATATTTTAAATTATTGTTAATTTAATCCCAAATTATTGTTGTATCATATAACTTATAGAAAATGATAATATAAGTTTAAATTTGAAAGAAAAAACTTTACTCAAACTTAAGCAAGATCGCCTTCAATACAAAAATACTTGTGATTTTGAAAAAAAAAAAAAAAGCTATCCTGCAACCTGTAATTGCATTACGTTAGTTAATCCTCTAAAGAATAACGAAAACGAGAGCAATACATGACAAAAGACAGGTCCTAGCTGACGCAACTTTGATCATCAACAGGGTCTAATGTACTGTTTAAGTCTATTATTGCACACCAAAAAGATCCCTTCAATGAAATCTTTAGGGTGCATGCAATGAATGTTGTAGCAAAAAGATCCTTAGAAAGTGCATGCATAGTCTGTCCAAAAAAATTAAAAATCACCGATTCTAATTTCTTGTAGCATTTGATATGGTCCTAAAAACTTTAGAATGATGGGTGGTCCTAGTGAAATATTTACTATTATAGATTTAAGTATTAAGTATGGTTTGATTAGAATTTATTTCAATTTGATTCTACAAAATTAATTTTGGCTAAAAGTGAATTAGTATAAATATAATGTATATTTGAAAACTTTTATATAAAAAATAATTATAACAAAATAAATTTTATTTGAATGATATTAATTAAAATTACTTTTAAATATGTAATTAATGAAATGAATTATATTATACTTTTAATATTATCTTTTTATTTTATTTTTATTTATAAGATATTTAAATGGATAATATTGATTATTATAAAATATTATATAGTTATTATTTCAAGATATTTATAAATATTAGCGGCTTATTAGGCACTATCATGACTGTTAAGCCACCTTTCTTGTTCTTTTAGGTATTAATATTACTAAAACACAATAATAATTTTATTAAAAATTTAATTGGTATATATTGATAGTGTAAAATTATTTTACACTATCAATATATTTAAATTGAATTCTTTTATTAATATTAAAATATTATTAAAATAAATAGGAGCATAAAATGAGAAACAGAGTGAGAAAGGATGAGTGCAGCAGTGTCTTTTGTGAGCATGGGTGCAAGCTGCTGTGACATAAACGTGGGCAATGAATGTGGTCCCCACATTGCCAGTTATGTGTGATATGTTTGTGACTGTTGTGTTAAATAAGTAAGGGCATATTAGGTATTATAAATTGTAGCCAAATAGCAATTATATCTCTCTAGCACCTTTATATAGAGGTAAAGATAATTATGAATATTATAAATAAGACAACATATTTTGAGATTTTAATTATAAATAAATTGATGAAGAAATAATTTTTATATTGTTAACGTTAACTTAAGTATTATAAAATAATTTTTAAAATTTTTGAATATATAATTTTAATAATTTTAAAATTATTAAATCTTATATAATTGTTCGAGGTTATAGTATTGGAAATTTAATTCTTAAACAATATATATATTCATTGAACGTGAACTTTCCAACGAAAAAGCAACCATTTGTTGCTTTTACCCTAACCTAGGTTTGAGGCTACAATTGATTTTGTGAAGAAGTTGCCAAACAAAAT
Source organism: Pterocarpus santalinus (assembly GCA_031439595.1). NCBI lineage: Eukaryota > Viridiplantae > Streptophyta > Magnoliopsida > Fabales > Fabaceae > Pterocarpus > Pterocarpus santalinus. The sequence continues at coordinate 31,247,234 of CM062528.1, read as the reverse complement.
ATTTTTCACTCAAAAATCAAGTCGGCGATGATTTGAACGTGGGTTCGGCTCCCCAAATGTTAAACTAAATACAGGCTAAAGCATTAACCATAGTGTTGTATATATAGAGATCATGTTTAATTTTTTCACTATATTAATTAACATTAACCTGCGAGAATGATAGAGATGAGTATGAGGACAAATTCAATCTATGCAGGGATGGGAGTCCCTGTGTATCAAATGGAGTAAAAGGGGTGATGGAATCTCATCCCATAGAGACCTTTTTAATCCACATTTTTATGAATTTATTTAAATGCCCTTTATATATATATATATCGGTTATATTATTAATATTGTAATAGATTATAGAATTTATGTATATATTTTTAAATTTAAGAGTATTTTTTATTTTTCTATTTGTTAAGAATTTTTAAAATAGTTCATATAAACTTGCAAATATATGGGGAATGCGAGAATTTAATTTCTCACAAGAAGTGGGGAATGGAGACCAGTGACAACAATGAGAACGGGAGACAAATTTTTAAACAGCCACGGGCCGGGAGTGATGCCATGTCCCAACCCCTTTTGATATCCATTGTCATCTTTATCACCAATACTACTCCTTCACTCTTAAAAGCGTTGTAGAATCCCAAAGTCATAATAGTAGATGCTCCCATTGAGGCCCTCTTAACACGACCATAAACAAGAATTTTTTTCATTATGCATTTTGTACTCCATCTGACTCATATATGCAGGAGAAACAATAGAAGAAGGAATTATAGACGCTCCCGGTGCAAGGATTGAAACTACGCGATATCCTCCATGCATTGGAATTTCTATAAAACAAAATTATAGGCATGTTACCACAAGTATTGGAAAAGACAACTCAACACAAGCATTGTTCAACATTACAAATTGCTGCCATGTCAATTTGACTCCCAATGGGTTGCAATATTGATATATAAGTTACATTAAATTAAGGATGGAATGAAGAAGGATGCACTAAGGACATGAGGTTGTTACTTGCATAGACTAGTTGGCGCATTGTCGACAATAAGAATTTGTCGACACCCTCAAGCAAGCTACAAGTGTTGAAAGGCTCGAAGCAATATATTGGCATCCGATTATCCAATGAAGCAAGTGTCGAAGTAAGTGAAGGACTCGACAATAAGAGTTAAAGAATGCCTACATCATTAAAGCACATGAAGCAACAAGTGGATCATGAAAAGCACTACTAGTAGGCAACATGAAAGTTATTTCTAGAAAAGAATGATATGAAACTGCAACATATCAAATGTGGAAGGAGCCAAGCTTTGGAAGGGCCTACGCACAACTTAGAACATGGGATAATGGATTTAATTTTTAGAGATTTCTTTTATTTATAAACAGAACTTCTAGGACTAAAATCAAGGGAGTTGAAAATATTTTTGAGAAGTACCTTACACATTCTTTCGTCACTCTAACATCATAGGATATATAAAGGAAAATCAAATATTTCATCCCATCTCATTTTCTCTTCATCTTCTTTCTAGTTTCTTTTCCATTACTTTTTGTTCATCTCTATCCAATTTATCTTTTCTTTTAATTTCAATTTATGTACTTCTTACATTTTAATTTTTCTTTTTTAATTTATTTTCTTATTTTAGTTTATTGATGCTTTTTTTACTTTATTCATTTCAATTTTGCTTTATTTTATTCTTGCATTATTCATAATTTCCTTCCATTCAAGTTTCTTTCACTTTCTTTTTCATTTTACTTGAATTGGTTATTTTCATTTACTATATTTATTCTATTTTCTTTGCTTCTTTTACCTACTATTTAAAAAATCCTGAGAGTCTATAAGAGGAACAGTTTCGTTTCTTGATCGAATTGAGATCAAGAAATTAGGTTATTGTTGTTTATTTGTTTACGGACGAAAAAACCAATTAAACTCTTAGTTAACTGTCAAGTGTTCTGATGTAAAAATGAAAGTGTAACTCAACAAATGGCTCAAAGAAAAATAACTAGAAACATCTCCCCAAAGTATAATATAGTGAGTCAAAAATAAGAAACAAATAAAAGAAGTAACTCGACAACAAATGACTTTAGCCCGATATTGTTCCGTTGGCTGGATAAATCCTTTACTGCAGAAGAAATAATTGGCAACTTCAATATAGAAAGAGTAGAAAGCTAAGAATGTACATCAGAAAAGGGGAAAATTAGGGGTGTTGAAAACCAAATATTAAAAAAAAAAGTGATCCAAAAAGTTGAAAATTGATCAAAACTGAAATAAATCAATTTGGATTGGTTCTTATTTTATGAAAATTGATTGGTTTGGTTCAATTTTTGGTTTTACTTTCCAAAACCAAACCAATAATATATTACACATTAATAGTTATATATATTTATGAAATGTATTATATATTACATATTACTTGTCCATATTTATATTTATATAAATATACATGATTTTTGTTAAAATCTTTTATTATTTGCTTAACTTGTTAATATTACACATTAGTATAACGTTTGATAATTAATTTGGGTTTTATAATTGCATGGTTTTATTAAAAAAAAACTAATGATTAATCTAAATTAATGAAGTTAAAAGTTACCCTCTTATATTTTATAAAACATTTAATAGAAAATAAAACCAAACTGATTCAAATTGGTTTGGTTTGGTCTGATTTTTTCAAATATAATTAAATCGAATCAAACCAAATAGAAATAAAATTTATTGTTTGAATTAGTTGAATTTTGTCTCAAAATGAAACCAAATTGAACCGCCTTTAGAAAAAGGCAAAGAACATTCAAAGAAATTTAGAGGGAGAGAAATTTGTCCTTACTTCACTCGTGCCTCTTTCTATTATTCCTTCCTCCGCTTACTCCATTCCACACTATCAATTGGGCTATTTGGCTCACTGGACTCATTACATTCTTTTGTTACCATCATTACTAGCGGCAAGAAAAAGGCAAGCTCGCTTGCTAAAAAGAAGAAGGCATATCAAGTAGTTTTTTTTTGTTTTTGGTAAGCTAAGATAAAAAAGGAAAACAAAACAAAAGACCACTATGTAGTAACATCACAGGAAAGAAGAAGGGCTTGCACCCAAGGCCGTGGAATAATTGGACATACGGTTGGCCTTTAAGAAGCAGGTGCACTGGGGCACGAGTTCGACTCGCAATTGACCCCAAATGCCCTCCCCCCCTCCTCGAGAAAAAGACACATTTCTCCACTCGCAAAGGGCTGCACCCAAACACGATCCACCTTAGCAAGATGGTCGGCAACCATATTAGCTAAATGAAGGACATGCTTAACATGAATCTGCCAGTCTCCATCCAGTAGCCTCTGATTATGCTCAATTAGAAAATTTAAGTCATTGTCCAAATGCCCTCCCCCCCTCCTCGAGAAAAAGACACATTTCTCCACTCGCAAAGGGCTGCACCTAAACACGATCACCTTAGCAAGATGGTCGGCAACCATATTAGCTAAATGAAGGACATGCTTAACATGAATCTGCCAGTCTCCATCCAGTAGCCTCTGATTATGCTCAATTAGAAAATTTAAGTCATTGTCTTTGCAATCCACAATATGCTGGAGCAAGTTAAACACCTCAAGACTATCTGTTTCACACCAAACTATTTTAAAACCTTGATCCTAGGCTCTACAAATACCAAACTTCATGGCCTCTAACTCCACCCCAAAGATGCTAGAATGAGAACTGGGCATTGAGAAGCCATGCAACCATTCGCTATCAAACCCCATTTACGATTATTATTAGAATTTAATTTTGATACACTGTCAGAGTAAAAAAATTTTACACAGATATCTAATCATGTATTGACACATTAATAAAAGTATTTGATTCAACCATCCACTATCTTAAAAATAGAAATATATAATTAGATGATAATATAATTTTTTTTTATACTAACAGTATTATATCAAAATTAACTCTTCTTATTATTTAGTGAAATATAAAATATTAATAAAAGTATAATACTCTTTATCTCTTATATCTTTTAATATTTTTTAATTTAATTTAGATGTATTGATAGTTACAATCAACGAATCATATCATTCCATTTATATGAACATTTAAATAATAGTTGTAAGACTTAACCATATTTATTATTGTGACAAGATATAATTAGATAATGTTGTAAAATAGCTTTACATTCTTAGTGCATTCAAATTAAATTCATACTTTTTGCATGTAATTTTTACTATAATATATAAGAACAAAAAAATTAAAATAATAATTTTTATAAATCATTTAACTTTAAATTTATAAATAAATATTATGATTTTACTACATTTATTTATTCGTTATAACAATTTATATTTTTTATTTTTTATTATATATATTTATGGTTTATATTAAATATTATTTACTATATATTTAAATATTTTTAATAAATACTAATCTATATATTTCTTATATTATTATAAATAGTTCTTTTCATATTAAATATCTTTTCTTTAAAATAATTGGTCTTCTATTTATTTATATTAATAATTATTTTTATTTTAATAAAAATATAAAAATAATGTAAAAGAGACTTTGTTTATTAAAAGTTAATTAAGTCTAAGGTGATTTTGCGACAACTGAAATCGTTTTAATTTTTCAACATAATTTTACTTATATTATATTTATGAATACAAGTTAAGGTCGTTACTAAAATAATTTTTTGTGATAACTAAAAGTCATTGCAAATGATATTTTTAGTGATGACTTATAATAATTGTCACTAAATATAATTTTATTATTCCAGCCACCCAACAAAATTTCCCTCCAAGGATTTAGTGACAGCATTTGATACTCTTTGGTGACAATAATAATGTCATCACAAAAGGTAAAATGACTTTGGTGATGTCTTTTATGAGTTTTCGCTATAAGTTAGATCTGCTATGATGATATTTTTAGTCTTCATAAATATATTGATTTTAGTGATGATTTATCGATCATCACAAAAAAGTCATCACAAAATATATTTGATATTGTGGTTTTAATGACAAATATCAAAACTCAGTTGCTAAAATTTTTGTATAATGAGACGACTTTAGGAACTTGTCACTAATAACTAGATCTATTGTGATGTCTAGCAAAATCCAGCTTTTAATGAAACTAGCAAAAGTCATAACAAAAATGCCACTATTACTGATGATTTTTTGGTCGTCACAAAATAAGTAGTTAATAAATATCAAATTTCTTGTACTGACTGTCATTAAGACTTGTCACTGTTCGATTAGATTTTAGAGCTTGAATTGATAATTTTACTGTTCTGCTTGAATTCTTGATGCGTTAATCCGACTGTCTTAATCGGTGTTGTTTTATAAAGCTATGAGAATGAAGGTAAATAATTGCGGCTAATAACAATTACGTGAACTATATTACTCATTCTCATTCCCCTAAGAACACAAAATTAACATCCAATCGGGAGCACGTTGCCGACAAGGTTGATTTGGGCGCACACCAGAATAATTTAATTTGCAATGTCTTTGTCTTGCTCTTGCTTTTTACCAGTCAATACTCACGGGCTGGTTTAGGACCCTACCACCTAGCTAGCTTGATTCTCCGCGAAAAGTTTCTCATTGTTGCTCCTGTTGAAGCCATGATTTCCTATGTAGTTCTTCTCTTTCGATCGATCACATTGATCTTATCTGAGAACCGCAAAAGGGCAATGCTAGATCATGTTTCTTAGTTGTCATTTGTCTTTCTATTCTTTCCCTGTACAGTGCATATAATTATATCCCAAAAAATGAAAAAATGATAAAACGGCAAAATATAGTAATGTTCAAAAGATAGCCAGCCTTAACGTACTTAATTTAAATATGAACGGGTTTATGATATGCGAACGGGTTTAAATATTATTTTTATATATGTTTAACTTCCCGAATCTTCATTATACCAATTATTTAAAATTAACTTTTGATGAATATCTTCATCAGGCTGCAGATAAATAACACGAATACCTCTTGACTGTAAATTTTTTAATAAAAAATGGTCAACCAGCTTATGACCGCTTCAAATCATAAGTTGGGATTTGGATTTAGTTTGCCAATGGTTAAATGTCAAATTCATGCTGAGAAATGAAATGGTATAACGAAATTGCACTGTTTGTTGTTTTTTTGGGCTCTAAAATTTGACGAATAAACTTGAAATTAGACTAAATAAATTAAATTCTTCAAAGGCAGTAAATTTAAAACACTATAGTCAATAATCTTGAAAATGGAAGCATTTAAAAGTCTAATAGTTTACAACGTGATATGTAATCATCTAATAGCTAGTTTGCCTGACCATGAAAAGAAGATTTATTTCAAGAGAAATTATATTTATACCCATAATTTTAAACATTATTTTGATATATGAGGATCAATGTATAAGTAGTTAGGAATTTAATTATGTTTCCGGTGAATATGATATATGTGTTAAGGTAACCAATAATTGATGTAAAATCATTTTATCAGATTCAACAATAAGATAACTAGTACTCACAATTATTAACATGTAATTCTCCAAATATTCTTATTAGCAGATTTACAAAAATTGCAATTGAAATTGTCGATTATTTACGCTATTCTCCAAGTATTTAAATAGTATCTATAAAAGTAAGAAAATACTATTTGAACGGAATAGATTGACCGAAATTGACTGCCCGAAACAGTTGGCATGATAGGTGGACTTACACATTATCAAGTATTAACAGGTGTTTCTCTTCCTCGACTTTTCTCTCCTTAACTCCTTTTCAGTTTTTCTCTCTTCACGTCCTGCTAACGGCAAGTTCTTATATTTTGCTCTCCATAAGAAATTGCATAAGAATTCAATCAACTTGTCTCCTCTTATGGTCATGTGAAAATCCCCATTCTCTTCTTGAGTAACTGTGTTATATCTACCACATTTATAACACACATTAAATATTTACCCCATACTTCTTCTCCCCTAGAAACAAAGCATTCTTTTATCCATTTTTTCCATCTAATTTTAATATAACTTATCTCTATCTCCAGCACGTATAACTTAAGATTGTATAATCCTACTCTAGCAATTGTGGGACTTCCTCTCGTAACAAAGGTGGCCTTGACTGCAAACATTTGCTGGACTTCCATAACCTACATACCTGTTACATCGGATTATTCTTTAAATAAAGAAATAAAGGAGCAAAAAATTTAAGAGCAAAGACATAGACGAGTTGTACGCAACAGTAAAGACGATCCATTCTCCGCAATAATTTCGATAACTCATACAGAGCATTTTTACTAATTTTAAGAATTTATTAGAATAAATATATTATTTACATTTAATAATTATTAAATTTAAGTAATTGCCACGTCACTTTTAAAATCTTGCCATGTCATTCTGTTCGGTTATTTTTTATGGTCGACTAGCATCACTCATAAAAGTAATGTTTAAATAATATCACTCTCATTTGAAAGCTTCTTTCACTTTGTACTATATATATGGATTTTTTTTTTTCCCTTTTTGTTAAAGAGGATAATCAATCACCGAAGCGGGGAGAGCAAAGTACAGTTATCATATATAGTAGAAGCATATGCCAAAATAAATCATAACATATGTCCTGATAATCATCAAAATACAGAGTAAAACCATAATCATCGATGAGATAGCAAACGCCAATGCGACCAACTCCAGTGAGAGAACCCCTGCGACTCTAGCTACTAATGAGCCTGTTTGTTAATGGGTGAGGCCAGCATCTCACTTCAGCCAAGTGTTGGGCTATGAAATCGGGGGAGAAGGGGAGATCTTTACACCAAGCCTTCGCCCAATGCCCCAACCGGACTTTAATCTGCACAATGTCAAACTCCCACCGTGGTACGAATCTTTCAAACATGATCCTGTTCCTAACCTTCCAAATGGACCGGAATACAACGTACATCAATGAAATCCATAAATGTCTATCCACTCGGATACTTTGATGCAGATGAAATTTAGTCTACACGGCGCAGATTTGTTTTACTTTTTATAACATTTCAATGCACCATCTCGCAACCACGCGATATCAACTTGTTGGTGAGTACGCTGGTCCACGAAGCTGGGGTGGTGGGTCCGAAACTCACCCGCAAGTATTTTCATGCTCTTGTGTAATATTTTATAAATATGTGCATTTAATCATGTAATATTAAGAGTTATTTATATTATTATATACATGAGCCTGAAAGCTTTATGTAAAATATAATTAAATTAAATGTGCAATTTTGATTATAATATTAACCAGCAATTAGCTATGGTTGTCATTCAAAATATTTAGTCATTTTAATCATGAATAGATATTCAATATTGTCTCCAAAAAAAAAAAAATCAATATAGCTCAAGTTACTAATTTTATGTATGGTATTTATATCTAAGTAACTAATATGCTATCTATACAAAATCACCATGGGCTCTAAAAACTCATGCTTGACATTAGTTAATTAAAAAAATTATATGAAATAAGTAATTTTTAATTGTGTTTCATAAGTTTTTTTTATAGATAAATACCTTTAAAAAATAAAAAATACTATGATACTTAAAAGAAAAAAATATTTAAAACCTTAAATTGAAATGGCTTCAGAATGCACAAAAATGAGGAAATAGATTAATGTCAAATTAATTATATTTAATGTAAATAAAACAAGATATTTAATGTCAAGTTATAGTAACATGCCAAAAAGTAGAGCAACAAAGGTTTGAACACACGACCCTGGAACTTCTGGACCAGCAAGCTGACTAGATGTGCTGGCACCGCGTGCGTTGAAGAAGGCACGTTTAAAAATTGTTAAAGTAAAATTACTCTGCATCGTGCAGATTAAAATTCATGCACGTGCCGTCTATCAAATCCCCAGAAAGGAGCACCTACCCAAGCTTCAAAGAAATCCAGTGGCGTATTAGCATAGCAGAAATGAACACCCCACCATGGCATACAGTTGTACCAAACCTCTAAAGTAAATGCAGGTAAAGTATATGATTTTAATCGTTAATATTAAAAATTAATAGTTTTTATTTCTAATGTGTACATCATAGTTTAAAGGGGTCAAATTCACACTACTAAATATTTAGTTTTCAGTAACATTCTGTTTAAAATTACAAAATTTAAAAAAGACTATTAAAAATATAAGAAAGTGTTAAAATTCCTTAGCAATTTTATTTAGGGTATATTAGTGAAGAGTTTAAATAATACTTTTATAATAATTTAATAATATTATTCAATTTCAATTATGTTGTAGTTCGAAGAGAATCAAATACAAACAAGCCACAAGTATGCTCAAATTACGTGCGTGCATAAAATAATGTTATTTTTATACCCAGCGTGGAGGTTTGAAAGATGGAAAATTCAAAATGAATACAAAATTAGTTTTGATCAAAGTCTAGGTAGATCAGTTAAATTCCAAGGTTGCTATATAAACAACTGGAAAGCGTATTTATAGAGTGCAACGTTTCCATGCATATAATATAAAACTGTATTTTAAAATTTAAACAATGCTATATATTATCCTAATAAATATTCTTTCATCCTTTTTGTTATTTAAAATAGTAAATTTTAAATAAAATATTCAAACCATAATATCTTAATAAGAATTTTAAAATTATTTAATACTTTTTTTTCACTTTCAATGATCAAGATAATTATTAAGAACATTTATTAGCAGCATATAAAATTATTGATCAGTATATTTTTCATCGGTCGTAGCTAGCTAGCGTGCGTCTGGAGAGAATCCCAACTGAGGTTGCCTCTGTCTCGAGACACAGCGAGTGATTATTTGCACACGGAAAAGTGAATTCAGGGAGCAGGGGTCATAATCAAGCAGAATCATTAAATCGTTAATATATATATATTCCTCCTTTTTACATGACGCGTTTAGAATCAGCATCAGCTTCAGGTCAGTAAATAAATGTTCCTCTGCAAGTCTTCCATTTGCTCAGCTAATTAAATAAGGGTTTTATTTGTCCGTGTCTTAAGGATACTTTCAATAGTAGAAAATTTTAATTAAAAATAAAATTTTTAAATTTCCAATATATTTATTACATTAAAAATTTCACAATTTTTCACCATTAAAAATTTTAACCGGTGTCTTAACACATTTATTAGCAAAGCACATTAAATAAAAGAACGTACACGTCGGCGATTTTTTAAGAGTTGACTTGCTTTTTTCCTTCCTGTTCCCTATTATTTGTAGTTTTTCCTGAGTATACATCTGCGTGCGAGCAATCAATATCATCCAGGTGGCATGTCTATGGGTATGTTTGTTTAGAATTATTTTGTTAAAAATTATTATTTTTTATAAAAAAATTAATTTTTATATATTTAGATATTTTTTAAATATAATTAAATTATTAAAAAATTATTTTAAATTTTTTTAATTATATATAAAAATTTTAAACTTTAAAAATTAATTTTTTTGAAAACTGAAACAAACGCGCCCTGTGTCACTAGCCGGACTTGAATTTACCCACAGTCCAAATTTTGATTCTATTTAGAATGAAATATTTTAATAGAAGAAATCATTTGTGAAGTTAATTAATTAAATTAAAATGAAATCTTTTTTTTTAATGCAATAAAAGGGTCATAAATTTTACAAGTGGGTGGTAAGTTCTATAGCAGTCGCTATGCATTTATTTTTTTGTACATAGTCGATATACAATTAAAATATATATAGTTTATAATAACTTGCATGATTTTTTTCCCCCTTGATTCAAACATTTTAAATTTGAAATCGTGTTATTTCTTTTTGCAATAAAACGGTTCATAAATTTTACAAGTCGGTGTTAATTAGTTCTATATCAGTCGCCATACAATTCTTTTTTGGTACATAATCGCCATACAATGATTAAAGTATTGTTTATAACAACTAGTATTATTTTTTTCCTTGATTCAAACATTTTAATTTTGAACTAGGTCAAAATTTAATATCAATCCTAGTAAAGAACAGCAGCGTTGTTTAAGTACTTCAAAATCAGCAGAGGTTGAAATCTAAGCATAGTCCTAAAAACCGGGTATTGGAAAAAGCTTATTGAAGGTGTGAAATATTATATATTTTGTTGTGTTTTAAAGCTTGTGACGTATTTCAAAAGTTTTATGTCTGACATTATTTAGAGCAAAGTTTTTTAAAGTGTATACATCATGGTTAACAATTAAAGAAAAAAAGATCAAAGTGGTTTTTGGAGAGTTACAAAGGCTTCGAGAATGTGAGCTCGCACATATAAAGACTTGGGATAATTTGATCTCTGTGGCTTTGCTAAGGAAAATTGGTGTCGAGATTTCTTTTAAATCTTACAAAATTGTGATGATCAAGAATAATGTGTTTATTGGGAAAGTTATTATAACCAAGGACTATTTGTATTAAGCGCTTCAAATTGTGATGACCAAGAGTAATGTGTTTATTGGAAAGATTATTACAATCAAGGACTGTTTGTATTGAGTGTTTCACAAATAATAAATGAAAATGTATTTTTTTCTGCTTATTTTTTTTATTCCATGAATATGTTTGGATTAATTTCTGATTTAACTGATTCATGCTTGGATAAATGTGAAATATGTGCTGAATCAAAATTAATTAAAAAATATGTCTATCCAGACATAAAGAAACAAAACTTCCAGAATTAATTACTACGGAAATCTAAAACAAACTATAACTATAGGAGGTAAAAAATAATATTTACTTTTATTAATGATTTTTTTAATTGGATATACTAAAATATACTTAATTAAAAATAAGGATGAACCTTTTGAAATTTTTTGTTGTTTATAAAAAGCCAGAAGTGAAAAATCAATTAAACATAAAAATTAAAAGAGTTTGATGAAATAAATTAAGATGAATACTTTCTATTTAGTGAAGGAATAATACGTGAATTAACTCGTCTATATAATTCACCTGATTAAACAAATGATAAATGTTTTTTCAGTTAGTTTTAATTAATGCACATGACAGTCTTTGGGGCAGAAGCTTTATTAGCATGACGTCATTTACCAAATAAAATTCCCTATAAGAAAATAAATAAAACACCGTTTGAATTGCGGAAGGATATAAGCTTAAGTTAAATACAATTATTTAAAATTGTGAGGGTGTTTAGATTAGATAACATTATTGGATTAAAAAAAATACCTGATTCTAACTCATGTGAATTCAGGTTAAACAAACCATTTTGTGGTTTGGCCCATATACCTAGCTCTAGTTATGGAACCCAAGAAAAAAAAAACTAGAATTAAAGACACATTGTGTGTTTATAGGATATATTGAACCCAACGGAAGAAAACTAGAATTTGGCACAATTTTTACATGCATTGGCTGAAGATAATAATTTTAAAAATTCTGTTCTATATCCTTAAGTGATGTTATCTGATAACTGTTATCATTATTGTTTTCATAATATTTTTAAGCAGAAATTTTTTTAAGAGAATAAAATATTATATCCTTCTGAATTATATTATAAGTTATATCTACTTTATTCTTTTAATTTTAAAAATATACAAATTGATCGGATGAATTTTCCTAAATGTGTAAACTAAATCTTCTATTAATTATAAAATATTTAAGAAGGTTCAAGATATTGAATTACATATTTACAAAAATTCAATAGGTCAATTTTTGTATAACCCAAAGTTCGAGGGGTATAGTATATTTATTTTAACTAAAATGTAGATTTGCAAAAATTAAGAAAGTTGATTTACATATTTTTAAAATATATAAATTAAAGTAGATATGTTTTATAATTTAGAGGATAAAATATAGTTTTTCCTTCTTTTTATATGAAATTAAAACAAATTTGACTATTAGACATAGCCTGCCTTGCTCTGCCTATATCGCCTACTTTTTTTTCCTTCTTCCTTTGCCTATTTTCAGAATATATTTAAGCGGTAATATTCTTTTTATATGAAATAAAATAAATTTGACTATTAGCCAGGGACATCGCAACCTGCTTGCTCTGCTTATATTGCCTGCTTTCTTCCCTCTTTAATTCCTTTGCCTGGCTTCATTCACAAATAATCAAGTTGCTATTTTTGGTGCATCTAGAAGAGTCTGCGGTATCTTGGGAGATTTTCGCACTGCACTAAAATAATTCTTAAGAGTAATGCAATCCTACACACAATAAGTTTTATACTGTTTATTCGTTTATTTCATTGCAGGGTGGTCTATGTTTACAACATATTTTGATCATCCCCAAACAAAATAGCTTTCATGCTCTGCCCTTATTAAACATCAGAAATGCTAATAAAAGTAATTTCTTTTGCACTGTCATTAAGTTATTTTGCATTAATAGTAATAGAGAAGGCTCAACATCTGTACCCCTCCAGATTCCTTATTCTTTCATTTTTCTACCTATTTTGGTTTATGAGCTATAAGAGCTTTACCCCTTCATTTTTTTCATCCTCACATGAATCACATTTGAAAATTGTAAACGACATGTGCTGCTGAAGGTTCATTCCTAGTAACTTCTATTTGTTGGAAAAGGTGATATGCTGGATCCAGGTCACCCCATCGAAAGGGTGAACTCAATTCGTCGATCGGTTTTATTTTTGTTTTTTAAAGATAAAGAAAGGGGGATATAACCAAAAAAGGGGGGAAAAAGTGCCTAAGGGGAAAGTATCCTTAAGTGGCATGGGATTTTAACACACTTTTTTCAGATTCAGGATATATAAAGCATGAAGTTTGCCTAACTATTTGTGGATGGTTTAATATAAACTACATGATCAGATTTGAAAGTTAAAATTGAGTGAGAATAACTAAATCCCTAAAAGCTAGTTTATGGGGAAAAATTACCGAAATTCTTATAAAAGTTATTTTGACTATATTTTTAAGTAACGTGAGACATTAATATATTCCAAAGTTTAAAAACAAGAAAAATGCATATTTTTGGAAGGGAAAAAACAAGGAAGACAGACAAAAAAAGCAGCCAGCGTGAAGGTGCGGCTGCTAAAGAAAATCGGAAAATCACAGAAGTTGTGAAGCCAAGTGAACAAGGGGAGGCTCATATATGCATCCTATGAAAGATTGGGAAAAAGCAAAGAAGACAAGGATACATTTTTCAAGCCCTAAAGAAAAATTCGAAGACAAATGTTTTGAAGCCTCATTTGATGTGGTCATGACACCAGAACGACTCAAATTAATTGTCATTTTAGAATCAATACCTTAAGTTATTTTAACCTTAGCTTGTAGCTAATATTCAATATAGTTGAACCAAAATTGTAAGAATTATAAACGAGAACCATACATATTAGTTGATGTTAAGAACCGTGGGTTAGGTTTCATACCGTCGCAATTTAATTGATATACTCCATCCACCCTTTGATTTTTAATATTTAAAAGAGATTTTTAAAAAAGTTGACTATGAAGCTAACTGTACTCTGTGCGGCTGTCATCGCCAGCTGCTTTGGGTTTATATATATATATATATTATAAAGCAGTGGTCTCTAGTCCTTGGTCTTTTATATTTTACCAATTCTGCAACGCTTATCTTATCTTCTGCTTCATTTATTGTTTTGGGAAGCCAACCTCAAATATTCTGAAGCACCATACTGTTCCTTTATGCCTTTTGCTCATCTATATTCTATAATTCCTTGGGAGTTGACTTCGCCTTAATCTGAACGTACATTGTTTTAAGGTCTTCAATAATGTGTTTTCCAAAACCACTTTTTCTCTGTCTATCCGTGTGTGAGTTTCCACTTTCTTCATTTTCTCACCAACCCGGAAACATCCTCTCTGATCCTTGTGCTCATGTTTCCCCACAACCATATTTTCACATCATAAAGTCCATTCCAAACGGATCCTATACATGATATGTTCCTACCACTGAATTAATTGCTTTTAATTCCATCTACTGTGAAGCTTTGTTTAGTCATCAAATCAGCAAGCATGAAAATAACCGCCACTCGTTTCTTCTTCCTTTTACTCCTTGCTGCCTTTAGCTTTTCCTCTTTAGCTTTTGGAGCCACTCTGTCAGAAGATGAAGGTACATGTATACGCACATGAACATCTTACACACCATTGAGAAAAACACTCTCACAAATGAGTGTATATACAGTCGTAACCTTGTATTCGTTTTTGATTCTTCATGTAGTCTTTGTGTGTGTGTGTGTGTGTGTGTGTGTGTGTATTACCATGTAGATAACTAAATATATGACTTGCTTTATGTATTATAGTGCAAGCTTTGAAAGACATAGCTAGGACACTTGGGAAGGAGGATTGGGATTTCAGTGTGGATCCATGCAGTGGAGAACGTAACTGGACATCATCTGTTCAAGTGAAAGGGAGTGAAAATGCTGTCATCTGCAATTGCTCCTTTGCCAATGGCACCGTCTGTCATGTCACCAACATGTACGTCTCTCGCTCCTTCTTTGTGTTTTTGAGCTTCCTCATCAGCGAACGGTGTGGTTGGGAAATTATGATCAAGAAATTTAGTTACATATACGTAGGGTATTAATTAGATTTTTGAAAGAATACATATAATTTCATTTCTTGAAATTTTCATTGAGTTGGATACAATCACAAAATCATCTATAGTTTAAAAATTGTGAATTAAATCCAGTAAGAATTTAAAAGGTAATGAAAATTTGTGTAATGTCATGGAAAATAAATATCTGATTAATGAAACAGAGAAAGGCCGCTACTTGATGTGTCACTTTGTCAGTTTGGTCCACAAGTTGGTTTTGTCAAATTTAGGATGTATTTATTTGGAATTATTTTGATAAAAAATTATTTTTTATTTAAAAAAATTAATTTTTGTATATTTAGATATTATAAAAGTAATTAAAATTTAAAAAAAAATTATTTTTAATTTTTTTATAAAAATAAATTTTTATAAAAAATTAAAAATTCTTTTTGTATATTTAGATAATTTTTATAAAAAAATTAAAAATAAAATTTTTTAAAAAACTGAAATAAACACACTGCTGCTCTTTAACGTAGAATGTACCACTTGTACTGTTTTATGAAAAATACAAATAGTGAGTGGTCAATTTTTCACTTTGACTTTGGCCTTTTAAGCTGTCATGCGCGATCTTGAAGTCTCTTGTATTTTCACAACTTGTTTGTGTCGGTTTGGCTGGGTCTGTTTCTCTTGAAAAATTTTAGTTTTACTTACTTCGAGGCTCATTATACATATATAATAAAGAGAGAAATACATAAGATGATAAATATTATGTTAAAAAAGAAAAAAATAGTGGACTCGTTATCTTATATCGTTTCTCTTGTTGTGTCTCTAAACATGGATTTAAAAAATAAGTATAATTATAAATAGAGTTATGTTATTTATACTTAATTAAAATTCTTTTTATAAAATTTGCTAAGATATTTTTTTTATCATTGATTAGAAGTGGTCTCATTTTTTTTTTCAACCAATAATTAAAAAATATCTTAGTAAGTCCTAACCATAATCACAAATAACATTTTTGTTACAAGCAACACTGCCACTTTCTCCCACTTACTATTCAGTCACCATGCAAGGCTGTCCTGCATGTGTCCGCAGAGAAGAGTGAAACCAACAAGTGGATATAATATATTCTTGTGATCTAAATGACACAAATGATAATAAGTCCAACTCTGTGGATGATGAAACATTTAGCAGTACTCAACCACCACTTTCCTTTGTTTAGGAAACCCTGTTTGTCCTTATAGGCATAATATAGAAGTGCTACAGTATACATACGGACAAAGACCATCCGGTGAGAGAATGAGCTGCGACTATTAAAAAATTGGATGATTGCAACCAATTTTTCAATCGCACAATTGATAAAATTAGTTATAAAGATCATTTGTGACCGATTTTTTTAGTCACATTTAAACAGATTGTAAATATATTTTGCGATCAATTTCGATCTCGGAATTGGATCTCTTAAGCATAAAGTTATAATTTCGACATCAGAATTCAAGTATATAGGAAAAAAAAAACACCATTAGAAGGAATTCTGCTTCCAAGAGTTTAGAGCATTGATTATCTATCAAAAAAAAAAAGGAATTCCTCATAAATGTCTAACCATATTTTGTAAGATTAATCTCCCACCTGTTGGATGAAAAAATACTTTGAGAAATAAAAACAATAATATATTTGATTTGCTGTTTGTGTAAGACTTTCAATATTTTGTTTACCTTTCATAACACATCAAATCTCTAAGAACCATTTCGGTGCAAATAATAATCATATAATGGGTGTGTTTGTTTGTTTTTTTTTTAATAAAAAGTGATTTTTTAACTACTAAAAAATATCTCTTTTCACAAAAATTATTTTTTTCATCTTTTACTCAAGAAATTAAAATATATTCTTTTGAACTTATAGAAGTTAAAATGAATAGTTTTTATAAAATATTTTTTTAATAAAAAACCACTTTTTTTTCCCAAAAAAATTTAACCAAAACGCACTCAATATTCACAAGAGACCACAGCACTTATAGTTTCTACATTAGTATTTAATTAAGTTATTTTACGAAAAAGTTCTAGATAGTAGCATTTTCTTACAAACATTGCCAAGTATATCTCTTATTCCTATGTCTTCTGGATTGGGTAGGGGTGCGGAGAAGAGGAGGAGGGACAAGGAAAATGGGGCTATGGGTGTTTATGTTCTGCTCCTCATTTGGGATTGATTTAAAGTCAATTCCTTATATATGCTTAGCTTGTGTCACCCTAGTGAGTAAAGCTTATATTGTTCTGATTTGACAATGATTAAAACAGTTTCAGATTTTTATTGATTTCACTAGAGTTTATTAAAGGACTAGGAAATGCTACATGGTCTTTCATCTATTTTGGTTTAAATCTACAATCTACTAGGCAATTAGTGATTTAGGGTTGTTACAAAAGAGAAATAATTATCTAAACCAACAATAATATATAAAATATTAATCTTACAACTTGAGCTTTTTCGTATTTTCCTTTTTTTTTTCCTTGAGTCAACGAGCTTTTTTTTTTTTTTTGGTTAGAAAAGCTTCTTTGATTAATAACTAAAGGCAAAGTCTAATTACAAAAGAGAAACTGGTGCAATAAAATCTATTGACACAAAAAAATTAAATCTAGCAAATTAACCAATGCACTATATAATTTTAGTAGATGTCTAAGAATATGGACGCAATTGCATTACACTACATATACCGATTAATGCAGAGATAAGCATGTCAGATCTAATCTATTTAAGCATCATTAAATCAATATACCTAGACTGTATAGAAACTAAATATTCCAGCTGTAAATTCTCATATCTCGGATCCCGGAGCTTTGTTATGTTAAACTTGATCATCCTTGTTATTTTATTGGATAGCTTCTTTTAGGCCCATATTCCCATGTAGTGATAGTTCTAAGCCCATATCGTCGTGGGATTTTTTTTTTCATGAATTATTAAGTTTTTATAGCATTTTTAAATCTCTATTACAAGATTGCATAACACATAATCAAATGACATTTTGACAATATATGCACATTAAAAACATTTTATTTTAATTTAATTTTAATACACTATTATTATGATATTTTTTACACTAAACATTCACACAAATTTTACACTTAGCTAATCACGTATAAATTTATGGTTAATCCTGTATAGGTTTTAGTTAACTAGTTAATAATAGTTTAGTATTGTTACATTATAAGATTAACCACGATATCATGATAGTTGACTACTATTATATTACCAGATCATATACACAATTAATTGTAAACTTAAACCTAATTAATCGGTTCGAAAAAGATGATGTGAGAATATTGTGTCTCAACTTATAATTGAATAATATAATAATATAAAAACTTTTAACTGTATCAAAATTAAATTCTTTTCAATTTGACTTTATTTTTATAATATTTTTAAAAACCATGTGTGGTTAAATGAATGTGCAGACTCTTGAAACAACAAAGTCTTCCCGGCAAACTGCCGCTGGAACTGGTCAGGTTGCCATACCTTCAAGAAATGTACGTAATTCCCTAACTTTGCTGCTTAAATTCAACCTCAATTTATGGAATTGTTTCATTTCTTCTATAACATATATCTATATGTATTATTTTGCATGACAAACACTCTTTCTCTCTTTCCTACAGCGATCTTACTCGTAACTACTTAAACGGTACAATTCCTAAAGAATGGGGCTCCTTGAAACTCGTCAGCATGTATTCTCTTTGATTTCTCTGTTATTTTTTTTTTTAATAACTAGTTTTTATAATATATGAGCCTGACATACTTGCCTTATTTTATAATTGTTATCGTACATAGTAAGTAGTAACTTCATGTATCAAGAAGCTAATGACAATGTGCTTCTTCATTATGACAGCTCCCTCCTTGGAAATCGAGTAACGGGTTCAATACCAGTAGAGATAGCAAACATATCCACTCTGCAAAGCTTGTGAGTTTCTCGTTATTCACCTTATTGCAAAATAAAAATTTCCCATTTTGCATGTTTGTAATAATTTATTCAAAGAGTTTAGGTGGAATTTAACTTTTAACTTGAAATGGACAGTGTTGTGGAGTCCAATCAAATGTCTGGAAATCTTCCTCCAGAGCTTGGCAATCTAACCCAGATTCAAAGACTGTAAGCACTTTACTGGCCATTTGGCATGTTTGATTTCCTTGATTGATGATTGCTCTCCAAATATGAAAGGCCAATGTTTGGAATTCAGTTTAAATTCCATGGTTTAGATTCATAATATCTATTTTTGTTGTTGATTATATACATATAGGCTACTTTCGTCCAACAATTTTACTGGAGTGCTACCTGCAACACTTGCCAATCTCACTTCATTGCAGGATATGTAAGTTTCATATTTTTATTAGACTAATAACTGATAAATAATCACAAAATAAAAGTATATTGGTTTTGAACAAGCAAGTGGTAACTTTTCCTTGTTTTATGGCCTTTGCAGTCGACTTGGGGACAATCAATTTTTTGGGAAGATACCTGATTTTATTCAGAGCTGGACAAGTCTCGAGAAATTGTGTGAACCCTTTATTTTGTTTTATTTTTTGTTAGCCATAAGTTGAATTACACTATGTCTTTATCTGAAGCCACTAATGGTTGCTTTATTTTGACAGAGTGATTCAAGGGAGTGGATTAAGTGGGCCAATTCCTTCTGGAATTTCACTTTTGGAAAAATTAAATGACTTGTAAGTGATATTTTATATGGCGAGCAAGGTTATATACGAAAAGTTACTTTCACTTTGATTGTTTTTAATTAGCTATGGTTCTAATTTTATATGCAGGAGAATTAGTGATTTGAATGGGTCTGAAAATTCACCTTTTCCACAACTTAATAATATGACATTGAAACATCTGTGAGTTGATTGCTTTGACTCTATCAGAAATAGAAAGTGAAAAAAAAAAAAAAAAAAGAAGAAGAAGTCGAACAAGTAGTACTCAACATCTTATTGTCTATCTGATTGTTTCACAGGGTTCTGAGGAGTTGCAACATTAATGGAACACTACCTGCATATCTTGGGGCAATGACTAGTTTAAAGACTTTGTAACTTCCTACTTTTCCATTTTGTTTGATTGCAACAAATGGTTAAATTTTCTTGTAGTATGTTCAGCTTATTTTGTAATCTTTAATAATTTTGCGTTTTATACTCACTGTTTTGTTGCATACAACTTTTATATGGTTCTCAAGTCTACCACTTTGCAGGAAATTATTTATTTTGATCATCTTATTCATCAGCTGTTGTTAACTCATTATTGATATAATTTCTCTTTCAGAGACCTTAGCTTTAACAAATTGAGTGGGCCAATTCCACCTACCTATGATGGCCTAAGAAAAGTGGATAACATGTAAGAAATTTATCCTACATTCCCAGTAGTTCTTAGTTTGGATATATTTTTAATCACAGATTTGTTGGCTTCTATACACGTTAAACTCTAGTTTTAACCGTATGATATCTAGATAAACCCAATTAGATTCTTGAAGATTAAATTCAACCAGATCATGGATGCCATACTAATCGACCAAGATCTTATTGTAATGGTAATGGCGACTTGGTATGAATAAGGGATGAGTCAGTTTTGGAATTTAGTTATGCATGCAAGATATTATGTTGTAGGTATTTTTATTAATATGTGTTCTATTCATATAAAATTCATACAAACATCCGTGATTGGATTCTGTTTCAAAAGTTCTCTCTTATTTACATACCTTTGTAATGCAAAATTTATTCTATCAAAGGATCATGTGTCTGCTTCTATTTTTAAGGGAAAAAAATCAAAGAGAAAGATGACAGTATGTGAGTGGAGATAATGAGAATCAAAGTGAAAAACATAGGATTTTTCATTCTAGTACATTAACGACATTTTATGTCATTGATCTTAGCACACTTGTGACAATTATGTGAATTAATTCAATCCTTCATAGAGAATAATAACAGTTATATGGGTGTGATTAAGGAAGATTAGCTTGTTCTCCACGTTGCTAGGTCCTCAATATATGATGAGTTCTATATATTAATTTCTTGATTTCTTCTATGCCGTAGATATTTGACTGGAAACCTTCTCACGGGATCAGTGCCTGCATGGACAGAGAAAGCTGACAACATGTAAGTTCTCTTTTAGATGCTACTTATAGAATTGGTTGGATTGAACAATACAGATCATCTGTGTCACAAAAATACTAGAAAAACATAACTGGTTCCCTTTTCACTTTCTGAGTGGACATGATCTTTTCCATTTTCTTCCTTCTTCACATCAGAGAAATGTTGCTTTTGTTGTATAGTTTTTAAGTCCATGGACATAGTGCATGACCACCAACCATGTTGTAGAGTTTTGATCATAAAATGCAGAAATGATCCTAACATAAAATACTAATTAAACAGTCTTTTGATATAAAAAAATCAAGAAAGCTTATATAATATAAAATGGCAAGAATTTTTTTTTTTGGTCTAAATCATTTTCTGTAAAAAGTAAGAAACAAATATAACAGCTTACACCTTTATTCTAGTTCTCTTGAAATCTAATGCTTGGTCCATAATCGGTTAAGTTTCCCTTACATCAAAAACTTAAAATGCTGTAATCTCTCCTTTTTCCGTGTGTACTATACCTTCTGAGGTACAAGGGGTATGTCGTGCAAATCTATGTTCAGGATGGCTATGTCTAACTTTGCTTTCTTGTCCGTGGTTTAATTAATATTATATCTACAATCTTAGATTCAACTGGGACACAAAAATAGCCTTCTCAATTCTTTTTCATTCTACTGTCATTTGTTTATGAATGGTTTGAGGTTCCTTTCTAGTGAAGGTTGAGTTTTCTCATTTAGTGTTTGATGAGTAGCTCATCTACTTCACTGTAAGGAAATCATTTTGGAATTTTTATACTCATGGAGTTTGATTATGTATGCATTTATTGGATTATTGATGTTAATATTCTTGGGTTTCTTTGGAGTCCACAAATATTTCCTTGCGTCTCTCTGATTCGCATATTATTAGATTCTAAATCAAATTTTATAACTTTTATATAGAGATATTTCATATAATAACTTCAGCATTGGAAGCCAAGGAAGTCAGACATGTCAAGATGGAAATGTGTAAGAATCCTTGCATTTATGTACATTTGTTTGAAAATTTAAGAACTTATCTGAGTAATAACCTTCTCTTACGTGTCACAGGAACTTGTTTGCTAGCTCTTTGACACGCAATAATTCGTAAGTTTGGCATTCTACATGTTGAATTATTTTTCCTACATATATGTAGCATTTTCATTTCCCTTATTATGTGAGGGATCTTACTGATTGTGATGAGATTATGCTAACTTATTCTATCCCTTCCATCATTTTCTCAGAGGAAAGGTTTCGTGCTTGAGAAGCTTTGATTGTTCTCAACGTAAGTTTCTTTGTGGTGAATTTCCTACAAAATGTTAAGGTTTCACTATTGCTTAGGCATTTTAAATCTTTTTTAGCCCTTTTAAATGTACAAGGGGAAGTGGAACCAAATACCACCATGCTTATACACAAGAGCTTGTTATGGTAACCCAAAACCTCTCAGTGTTGAACCACTTATCAAAATAGTATAAACCATTTGATCTAGGATTTCTTTGGCATCCTTTTCATAGTATTTATACGAAATGTTCTAAAGATCAATACTTTATAATATATGCCTAAGAGTGCTACATATCTTGATAGGATTGGATTACATATTAGTTTGTTAATTTTGTAAGAATTTTGATTTGGCCACCCGACATTTGATTCCAAGAAATGTTTCATATCAGAGCCATACATGGAACTCATTACAAAGGGTATTCTTCATTTTTTTTTTCTTTTTTCTAGGTTCACCAAATTTACTTTATAAGTTCATGCATAAGATTGTAGATATTACTGCACAATCTGGACTTTTATTCGTTGGCAGTCTAGTTATCTTCTCATTTGGCTTGCTTATGAAATTGGTGCAGAGCTTTCAACATATGTCACTCAACTTGCGTGTGTCATGAATATAGATTATCGGCAGCAACTCCCTTTGACTAGACTCATATAACTCAACATGACTCCTTCGATTCACCTGCATTTCCCATAGGAAAGAATGATACTTAATTAGAGGGAGAACGGAAAAATAAAACTTAAATGAAAGCAATTTTCGCTTGTGATTTGCTTTATATTATATCTTTGGAAGGTTGCTCACTTTATTCTACTTGTCACAGTCTCATACTCTCTCCATATAAATTGTGGTGGAAAGTTGGTAACAGTCAATGGAAGCACATATGATGATGATGCAGATGCAGCAGGACCAGCCAGATTCCACCAGAGTGGAAATCGAAACTGGGCATTTAGCAGCACTGGTAACTACATGGATAATGATGCTGCAGACTACTATACCACATCAAATAAATCTAAGCTCTTTATGATGAATGCTGAGTTGTACATGAATGCACGTATTTCTCCCATTTCTCTAACTTATTATGGATTTTGTCTGGGAAATGGGAACTACACGGTAAATCTACATTTTGCGGAGATCATGTTCACTGATGATCAAACATATAGCAGCATAGGAAGGCGTGTATTTGACATCTACATTCAGGTACATGATTCATACTTTTGTTACTCTGTCATACGGGTGTTTCATATCGAAAAAAAAGGCCTTGAGTCAAGTGGTTTCTATGCCCCTTTATATGCATTATAAATATAACCCAAGATTTCTTATTCAAATCATAAAATATGCGAAATAACTTAAAAATTGTAGATTTTTTTTTTTATCAACAATTTGCTAATTGTCTTAATTCATAAAATCAATTGCTACATTATTTTTTTGAAAAAAACTATGAAGACTGAAATATGTAATTCTTGTAATCAACATGAAGCTGAAATATGTAAGTCTTGTAATCAACATGAAGCATTGAGGTTTGCATTGAAATGTTGCAGGGAAAACTGGTGCAGAAGGACTTCAATATTGCAGAAGAAGCAGGAGGAGTTGATAAAGCAATTACAAAACCGTTTGCTACTGCTGTGACAAATAATACCTTGGAGATTCGCTTTTATTGGGCTGGAAAAGGGACAACTGCTATACCATTTCGATCAGTCTATGGTCCTCTTATATCAGCTATATCTGTGGAACCTGGTGGGTTGTAATTCTTCATAAGTTCTTACTCTTCTGCAGCCATCATGATGTTATTATCTAATGTGTATCTCTTGCATAATAATCAAGCAGGTTTTACACCTCCCTCGGAAAAAGGAAGTAGCATATCAGCAGGGGCTGTGGTTGGAATTGTGGCTGCAGTGGCAATTATTATCATTCTAATATTTGGTATACTTTGGTGGAAAGGCTGTCTTGGAAAGAAAAACACTTTAGCAAAAGGTGAGCACAACGAAATTACTAACATTGTCATGATTATCAAACATTTTGCTAAGCATATGGATTTTTCGCATGCAAAAAAAAAAAAAAAATGCATGTAGAGTAATTGAATATGTTTGAGTGTCTATCTTAATTAGGGTATTGACTTTTGAGGATATTTAATTATGTTGCTAAAAAGAAAGTTGCAGCTTGCAGCATGCGGACTGTTGATCCGAAGTGTCAATATGGAATTTTCTCAATATAAGAGGCCACTGATCTTTTTTTTGTTTTAATTAATAGAGCTAAAGAGTTTGGATCTGCAAATGGGCTTGTTTTCCTTACGACAAATCAAAGCAGCAACAAATGACTTTGATATTGCCAATAAGATTGGAGAAGGAGGATTTGGACCGGTGTATAAGGTATTTTGCACAATATAACATATTATCTTGCTTATCATTCATTTATTATAATTGTAAATATTTCCATTTGAAAATTCCTTTTTCAGTATTCCAAAAACTATAAAACATTTCTCAAAATGCAGGGATGTCTACCAGATGGTAACATAATTGCTGTCAAGCAGCTTTCTTCTAAATCAAGGCAAGGGAATCGCGAATTTTTAAATGAGATAGGCATGATTTCTGCTTTGCAGCATCCTTGCCTTGTTAAACTATACGGTTGCTGTGTTGAGGGAGATCAACTATTACTAGTATATGAATATATGGAAAACAATAGCCTTGCTTGTACTTTATTTGGTAATTCTTCTCTCTTTGATCTACTTCGATTGTCATTTTCGCAATATTCCATATCTTCTTTCTTATGTACATGAGACTGTATGGTACCATTGTCTATTTTCTATCTTATTGACATATAAAGGCCGAGAAGAACATCAAATAAAATTGGATTGGCCAACAAGGCACAAGATTTGTGTCGGTATCGCCAGAGGTTTGGCATACCTCCATGAAGAATCAAGACTGAAGGTGGTTCATAGAGACATCAAAGCCACTAATGTGTTGCTTGACAAATATCTCAATCCAAAGATATCTGACTTCGGTTTGGCCAAGCTTGATGAAGAGGACAACACCCATATTAGCACCCGAATAGCAGGGACATAGTGAGTTCCAAAATTTTGATTTCTTGTATGCAAATTTTATCAAAGGAGTTTTCTTCTGTGCAACCTTTTTTTGTTTGGAAAAGAAAAAAAGAAGGATATTCATGTTTATACAGTTAATTTATTTATTAAATATTTTAATTTTTATTATGCAGTGGATATATGGCTCCAGAGTATGCCATGCATGGTTATTTAACTGACAAAGCAGATGTTTATAGCTTTGGAATCGTTGCCTTGGAAATCATAAGTGGGAGGAACAATACAACTCACCGAATGAAAGAAGAAGCACTTTATCTCCCTGATTGGGTAAGTACTCTCATGTCGAGTCATGCTACTTGTCTTTGAGAATATTAACCAAGAGGGAGTATGTTTGGTGAGAACTAATTTACCAATAAAAATGTTGGACTTTAATCTCGTGGCTTCCTTTAAGTCTACCACACTTCCTGCCAACCATCATTTTATATATATATATATATATATATATATATATATATATATATATATATATATATATATATATATATATATATATGTTAGTGTTATTAATTGCTTGCTCCTTTTAATAGTTCTATGTACTCTTTCCATTTTTGGGCTATGCAAATATGTCCGGAGCCTTAGAATGTAAAAATATGTAAACTAGGAGATAACATTTTAATTGTTTCTTACTCAATTATGATAGAAAAGAGTGCTTTCATTCGTTGTTTCTTGAACTTTGAATTGACTTTGGAATAAACCTGCCTTCTTTTATCATTCTATATACTAGGCACATTTGTTGAAAGAGAAAGGTAATCTAATCGAGCTAGTTGATAGAAGATTGGGTTCAAACTTCAACAAAGAGGAGGTAATGGTGATGATCAATGTGGCTCTCCGATGCACTAACGTGTCTCCAACACTTAGGCCTACCATGTCTTCAGTGGTAAGCATGCTAGAAGGCAAGACTATTGTTCAAGAACTAGTTTCAGAGCCAAGTGAGGTAATGGATGAAAAGAAGTTGGAGGCAATGCGGCAGTATTATTACCAAGACCAGAGTATCTCAATGGAGGGCCCATGGACTGCTTCATCTACTTCTGCAGCAGATCTGTATCCTCTACACTTGGACTCTTCTTACTTGGAGAAGAGAGATTAGAGACTATGCGAGAAATTGCATTAATCTGTATCAATTATGTATATCTATCCATAAGTTGGTGTGTAAGATTGTTTTTTTCCAACAAACCCAATGTGATTCCACTATGGCTTTTTTTGTTTCTCTCTCACTATAATACATTTTTTTTAAATGTAAGTGATTATATTAATCACTCACAAATGGTTAATAAATTACTAAGTGGTATTAGAGCAAGTCATGAGTTTGAATCTTCTTTTACTATCAGCTGGCATTGGAGCAGGTCATGAAATTGAATCCTCTAGCTGACACGTGGGGAAAGGAGATTGGTGACTTTATTTGGCCAATATTACTCTTAAAATTTAATATGCTTAACATCTTAGCTTGTGACTCCTTAATGCATGTAGCTTGTTATGCTAGTTATATTTCTGAAAAATTTTAAGAAAATAAAGTTGTACTTTTGTTATCAGCAATAACTTTGTCCAACAATTTCTTTTTCATCCACAATATAACAAACCAAATGGAGACATGAAGCCCATTTGTACAAAAAAATGTTATGATAGCGTAGAAAAATCATTAGCGAATGATTTTAACAAGTTCTTTTATTGATATCAGGTGTAGGCATTTGAAATTGAATTAAAAAAGGGTACGGATGCATTCCTATAACCAAAAGTCATGGAAAATTTCTGCAACCTTTTTGCTGGGAATGACAATTTTACTTTCTCCCATGGATATCCATTCGTAATACCTGCGACAGGGTAGGTATGGAGGACAAATTTTCCCTTTTCGGGTAATGGGAACGGATATTTTTAATACCCGTTTACTAAATGAGATAGGGGCTGGGATTATTATATCCATACTTGCAAATACCTATTATATAAAATGTCAAAAAATTATATCTTTCTTTTAATATTTTAGTTTGTTATTCAAAATTAGAGAACTATTGATTTGAATTTATATATGTGTATTGTTGGTTTGGATTTATTATATTTTGATTATGACATTTAACAAAATAATTTAATTCAAAAGAATTTTCAAACACAATAAGTAGAAAAAATAAGCAATGTTTTGACTTATATTCTATTGCTCATAGGATGTCAATGTAAATTAGAATCCAAAAATAATTGTCGTTTTCATAAACCATAGCATTTCAATATTTCAAAATTTTATGAAATTAGAATTTTCCTTCACTATTTTTTTTTTTGAATTTTTAAAAATTTGTAGTGATACATTGGGTATCCATGGATATCCACAAATATCCATTTACCTACGGAGGAATTTAAAGATAGGCATCCGTGTAGATATGGGGTGAAGATAGGGTTGACATCCCTACATTTTACCATCATTAGGTGGAGTAATAGTTAATGGGAAAAGAAAGGATTTTATTCCTCAGCCTAACTGTGTCACAAGATGAGGTTCTTGGTATTGACTTTTGTTCCTACTTCATAAGCCATTTCTCAAATTGTAGCTACCATTGTTGAGTTCTTATTTTATGCAAATGATGTCCTTGGGAAGCTTATTTGAAAAGAATCGCACCCATATTAAAAGATATGAGGAGAGAAAAAGTTAATGTTTATGAGACACTCAGCTATAGAGGTTCTGAATCGTGAAGTTAGAGATGTAAAGCAATTGGCTCAAGAATGCAGCAAGAAGACAAGGTATGGATCATAAGAAAGTGCAAATCTATTGTTAAGCATTTAAAGAACAACTCAAATGAGATCAACAGGGGGCTTATTGGTATTTCTTAAATATATATATAATTTCTAGGTTAGTTTTTATCCATATGGTTCTTAACTTATATAGTTAAGATATTTTTTGAATTTGAAAACCAAAGAAACACTAATGGCATTAATTATTTATTGAGTAACAATTGATTTTAAAGTGATTGACAATTAGATAATTATTCACATGCCATATTAAATATAAATTACAAATTATTAAAGTTTAAACAATTAGTTGCCAAGTCGCAAAAACATACTTCTTTGAGAAGAAAATTTGGTTTATATTATCTGTTATTCTCACACTTCAATAAAATATTTATTGCAAATCTTCTTATTTTATCCTCCATACAATTTTAAACACAACAAATAATTAAATATTAATAGAATAAACTAGTTATTAAATAAGCATATTTTAGTAAATATATTTATAAGCAATCCTTGATTTTGAGTTTTTTAATATCTTTGCAAATAGTCAAAGTGACAATTATTTTGAACTAGAAGAACTAATATATAATTGCCATGTTCCATAAATTTAAGAACTTAAAATATTTCAACTCTTAATGCGAATTACCACATGGTAGAAGGCCATGTATGTTCTTTTTGTTAGTAAAATTGGCTCATCTGTATATCTTAATAAGATTGCAATTGATTTATTTATGTATATTCTTAAGATGTGTATCTTTATATTTAAGAATATTTAACTTAAAGATACAGTAGAATCTTAAAAGAAAAAATATGAAAAATCTATTAGGATTTGAAAAATCTATTAAGACATGGGATAAGAATTCTTAAAGGTTAAGGACCCTTGGTTATAAATAAAATTAATAGCCCAGATGTGTGACAGTCAGAGACTCAGAGAATGTAAAAGAGGGATACTTTGGACTATGAGAGAGAGTGTACATGGGGCTTTGGATATGAAAACAAAGTGATATTCTTGTACTATTATTCTTCTCCTAATGAAAGTGTTTATCCTCTGGGGGCGACTTAGTCATGGGATATTGCCGAACCACATAAATTTTTATGTCTCTTCACTTATTGCCATCTTGTTAATTTCTTTTCCTTGATATTTTGTATCTATATTTGGTTTATTGGGTTCGTATGAATATATGTGAGACCCATTTCACTGTGCTATCCCCAACAACTGGCATTAGAGCTCGTTTGAGCTTGATATGATCCAACAAATATGTCTAGCATAAGGAAGGGTGAAGCACATCCTAGTTCAAAAAGGTTTGGTTAAAAACCTTGAAGTGAAAGGATGGGAAGTCGGAGAAGATAACGATGTTGAGTGGTATCATTAGGTTTTGATGATGGATTGCCGTGCTACACACTCATTGATCGAGGTTTCGAATCATGTGGAGCCATGTTATATGGTTGATTCAAGTTGTGTGTAGTTGGTTTGCATTTAGGCCAATAGTGCTTATTTGTGCTATTTACATATAAAGGTTCTTCATAGCATTTATGAAGGTTTGCATGTGACTAGGCAACTAGGATCTAGATCAAGGTGGAGCTGTTAAAGATTTCCAATATGGTAGGACATTCGCCAAGGTGGAGATTTATTAGAAAAGTTAGCTCATGTGTATATCTTGATAGGATTATAGTTAATCTTATTTATGTAGATATTTAAGAAATGTGTATTCTTAGATTTAGGAATATTTAAGTTAAGGATACGGTAGAATCCTGAAAAAAAAAATCTATAAAATTAATTTGTTAAGATGGCATATTAATCTGCTAGAATTTGAAATATCTAGGATTGGAAAAATCTATTAGGATATGAGATAAAAAATTTTAGAGGCTAAGTACTCTTGATTATAAATAAAATTAATGGCCTAGATGTCTGACAATCAAAGATTAAGAGAATCTAAAAGAGGGAAACTTTGGGTTACGAGAATGCGTGTATAAAAGGTTTTGGGTATGAGAACAAAATGATATTATTATACTGCTTTTCTTTTCATAGTAAAAGTGTTTATCCTTTGATTTGGACATAAGCATAGGATAGGCCGAACCACATAAATTCTTGTATCGTTGCACTCATTGTCATCTTATTAATTGTTTTCCTTGATATTTTGTATTTATATTTGGTTTATTGGATTCGTACTAGTGTTTACAAGACACGTTTCACCATGCTATCGCCACCACTATTAACATATTATATTAGACTATAAGTAAATATATTCATAGGATTACATCTGCTGACTTGTTTAAGCTTAGGCTTACTAACTTATTTAGGCTTGTTAGCCTATTTAATAATAAGTCTATTATTCTATTTAAAGGGATTAAGTAAGCTTTTAAATACACTTTCAGAGTAGGACAAACCTTGAAAAAAGGCCCAAACCAAGTAAATAAGCCATATTCAGAGTTTGTATTCATAAAACAGGTTGTGTTTTGTTTAAGCTAAAGCTTTGCTTGACCTACTTGTTTCCACCATCTACACAAGGTCTCACTACTCGGTACTCCTTTGTCACATCATTGCCGTTGACGATCACTACTCACTGGCGAGAACATCCAACTATTCTTCCTGTAGGGTTAGAATGGGATCCACCACCTAGTTGTATCGCCCTCATATGGTATGTAAGGGTTTGTCTAAAAAATAATGGATTCACACCTAAAGGCGAAATAAGAATCATGACTATACAACAAACCTCTATTCTAGCATAAAAGAGAAGCAATCATAAGAAAGATTTTTTATATATATAATTTTGAGATAAAGCTCAAAACACTGTAAAAAGTGAAGCATATACAAGACACCTGAAAAGGTGGATCAAAACAATAGAAGATTGTAGCAAAATATATCGTAGTAGTATCAGCTGTAAAAACGAAGACCTAATGAAAAGAGGCACGAAGCTAAGCCTATGGCAACCATAAACATCAAGGATCACTTAGTCAATTTCTTCTCTTCCTACTCCTTTTGCCTCTAGCACGAGCCCACTTGTCTCATCCTCTTTTTCCATGTGAAGGTCAGCCAAAGCATTCACAATGACATCTTCATTCTGAGCATATAAACGCAGACTTTAACCAATGCCCGCATGCGTTTAGCTTCCTCTGTAGAGTTAGAAAAAGCCTTATCATTAACACCTACTGGGTTGGTAAAAAAGGTCTGGTTATCTTCTCCAACTTGCACTTGAGAGATATCCAACTTATCTTTACACTTGGAAAGTGTGTTCTTTTGCTTCAAGATGTATTCAAATTGCTTCTTTTTCTTGCAATCCAAAACCAAATCAGCCAAGACCACATCTTCCTAGTTAGAATCTATCAATATGTTGGACTTGTCTGTTTTTGCAGAGTCATTGTGAACCATGGGCCTATCAGGATTCTGTCCAACTAAAAGAGGTCCAGGATCATATTGAGTTGGTTCAAAGCCTGGTGGATAAAGAGGTGAGCTTATTGGGCTGGAGATTATTGAGCATTAGCCCAAACCACACAACTCAATAGTTCAACTCTCATCCTCCAACAACCCTAAATCTTTGCGAACTTCCAACAACAGCTCATGATTAGATCGAGGGCACTTGCTTGGGACACAACACACATTAGAAACCTGCTCATTAATAAGCCCACTTCCTAGCATTCCACAACCTTGGGTCTGTTGCCAATCAGTGATGACAGCCACACGTGAGCTTAGATTGGTGGTTAACCTTCCATGTTCCTCACGTGAGCTTAGCTGACACTTGGTATTCCAAGAAATTGCATCATCACCGCCGGAGAAGGGGAACTCCATCATGACCGCTGCCTTTGCAAAAATAGTTAAAGAGCATGGGGCCAAAGGACACACCGAGATCTCTCTAACTCTCACTAAAATCATGTGATCTCCAAGAACAAAATTCACATGCCTGTCAATATGCTCCATAGACTCTATAACAATCAACAATCTTGCACTTTCAAAAGGCATTCCTCTCACTATTCTTTCATCAAATCCTCTAACTTCACCCCACTGGTCTGCAATACTGATCATATTTTTGCTTGACCATGCAAAGGGTGGTAAGCCAAAAAGCTCAATCCACACAAGCCTAGATGGTGTCCAACCCTCCATACTCCATTGTTTCACAAGTTAGAGCAAAAAGAAGATACTGGATGCACTCCTCTATAGAGAGTAATTCTCATGGCTTCAGAGGAGTAGGAGATTACTAGAAACTGCATGGGGTTAAGAACACGAATGTTAGAGATGTCCCATGCACATAGCCTTAGCCAACCCAAAAAAAGAATTAGAAATTAAGGACCCTTGGGGGGCCACAATCATACTTCTAGCAAGCCACACTGAATTGCATTCAAACCCTTGAATCATGGTAGCTTTTGTCATCCCTCTTTGATCAGAAGAAGAAGCACAGGCACCAATCATGGATGGATAGGCTTCGCATACATAATCTTCAGAAACTAGAGGTTACTTATCTTCAGAAAAACTCTTAGGGGAAGATTTTTTCTTAGAAGCATTTTGCAACCACTAGTTGGCAATCATCCACCAACATCCCATTTAGCTCCCAAATGGCTACACAAGCCCCAACCACCGAAGAGAAACGAACAAAAGCAAAATGGAGAGAAGATGTTCTTTTTGGTTTTCTAGATAAGAAAATATCTAATATATCACCAAAGCACTTGAAAGTTGATAAATGGTGAAAAAATATTATTTTCCCCCATATTTGTATATTGAATTTTTTCAAATTTATTCTCATAATGATAATTTTTTTGGATTAATTTAATAAATCTTAATTGTTGATGCTTTTAGTGAAAAATTAATTATTGAGTTTAATTGACAAATATTATCACTAAATTTATTTGATTACAGAATTGATTTTTAGCATCAATTTCTTTATGTTTTGATTTAAATTCTTTTATCTGTGAGAGGGGAGAGGTATTGTTAGAGAGAGGGAAACATAGACTAAGGACTAGAGACTCTAGAGAGGCCTCTTCTAGTTGACATGACTTTGAGTATTGTTTTCTTTTCTTTTTCCATATCTTTCTAAATTTCTCTAGGTGTTAGAAAGATGTAGTTTTAGAGAACTAATTTTGTATTCTGTTTTCTTATTTTAATTTTCTTTTCAATACATTACTAAATTTCTAATGTTCTTAATACTATTTTTGGCCTGATGACCTATTAACTGATATATGGTTTTATGACGTCGAAAACCATTTCACTTCATAAAATAATTCAAACTAGAAATTAACATAGGTTAGAGTAGCCAGAAATGGAAGTACTCATTTGTGCGGTCAATTGAATTCTTATTTTTTTCATCCTCAGAATAGGTTTAGAATAGTCTAAGAAATTAAACTTTTCAACTTGTTCTAAGAGGGCCTTAATATCAAGCTGTTGAGCTTTGACTATAATTAAGAGTAATTCGACCGGTAATAATATTGTCAAGGAATTAATTTAATAATTGGGTAATATAAAAATTAGGAAATTTTGATGAAATCAACTCCTAACACCTGTTTTCCATCCATTACTTATTTCTATTTTTTATAGCTTGTTTATTTATAATTTTTGTATTTATTAAAATTCCAATTTTCTCTCAATTATGTTTGCTTAAATAGTGATATGCCCAAGTGAGCTGGTAATTGGTTTTAGTCCTCACAGGAATAACAATCTCGTACTCGTTATTTTCTTTATTACTTGTGATCCCGTATATTTGCTGGAGCTAATTTGTCGTTGAAAACGGGAGGTTTCCCACACAAACTGAGAAGGAAGAAATACTGGTTTTTCATCTCCCCGTTCTTGTCATGGCCATCCTCCTCAACTCCACCACATACCAGTGTTCCATTCAATCCACTAGGTTTAGGTGGAGAGTGATGGCCTAGGGCAAGTGGGAGAGAAAGCGCCACTTTCTTCCTAAGCCTCTTAATAATTAATTACCCAGAAACAATGAAGGGATGGATCAGAAGCAGCGCCAAGCTGAACAAGCATTGAAGAAACAAAGAAAGCCTCATGTCTCTGCGTTGAGCCGATAAGAAAATGTATGAAGAGATATTCAAGGAAGCACCTTTGTGTTATGTATGGAGAAACTGGTTGTGATAATTCAAAAATCATAGGAAAGAATGTGTCAGAAACTTAGAGAAATCCAAAGTTTTACCCTACAATCTATCTATTACATGGGCTTCTAAGTTTTTCCATATTGGATGCACGTAAACTTGACCCACACAGCAAGCTTCTAAATTTGAAGGCTTCTCTTTTTCTTTATCTCTACGTGTCCCTTCCCCTTTCTTGGTAGAACAAATTTTTAACCAGACCCGCATATCTTGCTGATTTCAATAAGCCAATGAAATTTATGCCATTATTACATATTTATTTTTAATAATTTTTTAAAAAAATTATAACATTATATTTAGATTATATTACTAAATTTCAATTATTTTATAATGAGAAAAATATCATTTCTTCCATTCAGACATTTATAGTGCTTTTACTCTTACATCTAGAATATAACTAGTTGGTCTGGCTCAATTTTTCATTTTAAGTGACAGTGTATGCACTTGGTTCTCTATCACTAGTAGTGAAGCGCTTCAAGCATTGCACGTGCCACTCAGTTATGGGCTAATTGTTGAATTTCCTAAGGGGAGGTGGACAGTTGAATTATGTGGTGGATCCCATTCTAGCCGTGTAGCTAGGAGGAGCCGATGGACTCCGTCAAAGTGCGTAGCGAAACTGCCATTCTGCCAATGAGTAGGGGTATCTCTGCAAATACAGGTGTACAATTTAGTTTGTTAAAAATTATAAGTCCTCTATAAACATCTAATCATAGAAAAAGGATCGAAAATTTATCATTGTCTCAATGTATCGTAGGATGTGGACACTATTATATTGATAATTATCAGTTAGTTCACAGATGTCAAAGTAATTTGAGCCACTCAAAAATTACATTTAACTCCTCTATAAGTATCTAAATTTAACCATCTAGAGAAAGGATCGAAAAAGTGTCACGGTCTCAATTTATTGCAGGATGTGGACACTACAATTATTACATTAATAATTATAATTATCCGTTAGTTCACAGATGCCAAAGTGTTTGATCCACTCGAAAAGGTGACTAAACCCACCCTTTATGAATTAACAATATTAAACTTAAATACAAGAAGAGATTTAAAATTTTAAGGAATAAACTGACAAATTATTTCAAAGGGGCTAATAAAGGATGTATGTTTCAAGAATTAAAATAAGGTTTTATTTTTAATTTAATTGTAATATATTAAAAATATAAAAATATTTTACACTGTCATTCAATCAAATATTTATATTTATAAGACTTTTAAAATAGTTGATGATCGAATTAAATATTATTACTAATATGATAATATATAATTAAATATTAATATAAAAAAATTTTATATTAATAATATATATAAATTAAACCCTTTATTTTTCTTAATTTGGTTCTATTTTTCCCTTCTTTCTATTTTTCTTTTCCATATAGGAAGGGCATGAGAAATTGCTTGAACAAAGAAATTGCAAACCAATTTACTGACCTCGAAAATTTTAAGCAGAACGAAAGCTTTCCGTGATTGACAATGAAATCTATTTTATTGTACGTGACTTGTCTCTTTGAAAATTCTTGGGTTCATAAATGACGAAGAATTTTCAAAGAAAAGACAAGCTTGCTTTTGAATCTTCATTGCAATTTTTTTTTAAAATTTCTATATTTAAAACTCATTATACTATAATTAATCGGATTTGAGTTGCTGGTCATTTTAACTATCATAATTATTAAGTTTTTGAGTTAACTCTTAAACTTTTATAAGTTTACGATTTTATTATTCTAAAATGAGTTAATTCATACATAAATTCTTTTTTTTGTTAAATTCATATAGATTTGGGTAAACTCTCGATTCTATAAATGAGTTTATGAGTCTAAAATTATACTTGATTTTACTTTCCAAATATAAAATATTAGTCATTTTTATTGTGTACTTTAGTTTATTTATTTGTTTTATACAGTATTTATTAGTTTTATTAAACTAAATTTTTATTTATTATTATTTAATTATATTTTATTGAACTACAAAATAATATATGTATAGAATAAAATATGATATAAGCTATATATTAAGCTATATTTTATAATTTTTCCATTTATATTGCTTCAAAGTTAAAATTGTTCAATATTAATCATAAAAATATCATTTAATTATATTTAATTATTAAAATACATTTTTAAACAATATTTTTTAAATATGTAAACTCTTATAAATTTACGAATTGAGTTTACGATTCAAATTTGCTAAGATTTCACATATTTACTTAACTCTCGAGTTTGATAATCTTGTTAACTGCTAATTTTTTTTCCTTATTTTACCATTACACATTTGACATTTGATCTTTATTTTGTTATTTTAAAATTGTAAACAAAGGATAAAACTGTAACTGTATGTCGTTCATTTTTTTTCTCCCTCAAAGCACTACACCGTGCACTGGACATGAAGAGCATGCAGGGCTTTGAACTGCAGCCAAAATGGACGTTAAAATCAAACAGAAGAGGAGGAGGACACCTGGAGAAAGATGGAAAATGGAGATCCAGGGAGTGTGAAGCAAACGATGGCAGTGGGACGCTAGCATGTAGGGAGCGGGGATCTTATTCTTAGTCAGTCCTATTAAGCAATGCCATAAGGCATCTCCGTTACCACCCTGCATGCCGCATGTTCGCTTTCCCACACTAATATGCACTACAAGTTCCTTGCAAATTCAAGATCAGTACCTCGGGCTCAATACTTTTCCAAGGACATTTTTTTATCGATATTTTATATTAATATATAAAAGAAATGAGAGATTAATTATCATACACTGACAAAGTAAACTAATTTTATACTGTTAGTCAATAAAATTTTAGAAAAACAATAAATCATGATAAATAGTTATTGTAGTGGATAATTACCTATCATGATATGGTAATTTTTTAAAATTCTATTAGTTAACAGTGTAAAATATTTTTACACTGTCAATATATCAAAATTATTCTCAAGAAATAAAATACATATTTATATAAATAATAATTTTATATCAATATTTAAAAAATAAATATTTCAAGTTGACGGGCACGACTTGCCTTTAATTGATAATAATTGCCTTATTCTCAATTTTGAATTCCATGCGTTGAAGTAGTTATTGCCACTCTTTTTTGTCTATTATTACTCACACTCAACAACCTATTTATTAATTTCTCTAAATTATCCTTTCCTGATTTCATAATTAAATTAGTAAAATTGTTTGACATCATAATTTCGTATAAAATATATTAGACTAAATACTATAATTATAAATAAATAAAACAATTTAGATGTAGCTTATATTTATTATCATGATAACAAAATTACTTTAGATGCTAAATTCAATCTTTACTTCGCATTTTTTTAAAAGATATACTATTTTTTATACTTTTATATTGTAATATTATTATATATATATATATATATAGAAGAAAATTTGATAAAATTTTATTAATTTGTCAAATTTTGAATTCAAAATAATTGTTTTTAATAACCTTATATAACACATGAATTTATCATATTTACTAATGATTCTTTTAAAAAAAAAAACTTGAAATCACGTTAGTTTGATACTTAGTGTTTAAATTTATATTAGATAAGTAAATTTATAAATTCATAAAATAGTTGTCACAAAAAAAAACCAAAAATCAAGAGTGATAATAAAAAAAATTAAATAATTAGTTTCATTAAAGAAGGAAAAGAGTATTTTAGATATATTAAATAAATTAAATTAGATAGGATTGACAACAAATACATTGATGATAATGACCCCTTCTTAAAAGTATGAAAAAAATGTGAAGTAAAGATTGAATTTAGCATGTAAAATAATTTTATTATCATGATGATAAATATAAGCCACATATTTAAATTATTTTATTTATTTTTAATTAAAGTATTTAGTCTAATATATTCTATAAGATATTGTGAAGTTGAACAATTTTGTTATTTTAATTATGAAATTATGGAAGGATAATTTAGAGAAAGTAATGAATAGAATTATTGAGTGGGAATGGAGATAGACAAAAAATAGTGGTAATAGTCACTCCCTCCATGTATAACATTCAAATTTCATATTTCATCAATTGCATGATTAAGTATATTAATACTAAAAAAATAAAAAGGCAGCACAGGGGGGGAAGTGCCTGCCAAGTCACTATTAAGAATAGAGCTTTTTTAATATTAATTTTTTTATTTACATGATGCAAATTTTAAATAATTTCCTTTTTTTAATATAGACTTCCAATATTCGAAAGTCTATTTGATTCTGATTAATTTTGTTTGAGTCAAATCAATTTACTATAAGGATAAAGCTTTTTTAACATTAATTTTCTTCATCCACTTGTCTTGAATCCAAAAATTTGTCTAAAAAAATTAAATACTAAATCACTTAAAATATCTGTTTTATTTATTTTAAAAAACAATATTACTTAAAAATAAATAATTACTTATTCATTTAAACTAAAACATGCTTGCGTCAGTGTTATACAAAAGAATTTCCGCGTGGACCCAGTCCCTTCCTTCTTTCATATCTGTCTCCTTATCCGTTTGCTCTTTTTTCAATCCCACCATTTAATTCAGATGATAAAACATGTTTATAGACGTTTTTTAAAAATGGTCCATGTCAGTACTTTTCTTCCCCAGAGTACGATAACATCTAACAATTTCTCATATTCCTTGTGCTCATCTATATTCTATAAAATTACACAAATTGGCAATTCCTTATGAGTTAGACTTAGCCTTGATCGGAATATATATTGTTTAAGGTCCTCAGAGTACTTTTCCAGCACCCTTTAATTTTTGGAAAAAAGGTCCTCTAAATTGAAGAAGATTATAAAATAAGAAAATGAGGGGTTAAATATTCTTAGACCAATAATTTTTATTGTGATTGAGATCTAATAAATAATCTAAGAATAATCAACTACTCACTTTTTTATTTTATAAATCTTTTTACTTTAGAATATTTAAATCCAATTTTTTGTGTGTCTCCGTGTATGACCTTTCGCTTCCTTCATTTCCTCACAAATATCCTTCTCGACTTTTCTCTGCGCTTAATATATG
Organism: Pterocarpus santalinus; assembly: GCA_031439595.1. NCBI lineage: Eukaryota > Viridiplantae > Streptophyta > Magnoliopsida > Fabales > Fabaceae > Pterocarpus > Pterocarpus santalinus. Next base: position 31,207,631 of record CM062528.1, on the reverse strand, counting down.
TTTCTACACAACGAGGGGTAGTCAGAAATTTAATAGAAAGGGAGCGGAATGAACATATATAATTTAAAATTAAAAGAAAAATTACCATATAAAAATATACTATATAAAATAATTAAACACAATTACTCAAATATATTTATGATGAATGTAAATTATACACATCAACATATATATATATATATATATATATATATATATATATATATATATATATATATATATATAGATTTTGAAACAAATGACCTAAGATTGGGAACAATGCATCCTCCGATCCATGTATGAGACCATGGCTAATTCTAACCTGGTCTGCGACGAGTTTTGGACCAGGTTGGTCCGGATGACTTAATGGTAGATAAAAAAGGTGTATTAATACACTCTTTTTTATTTGATACATTATAATATTTTTTAAGATTATACAAATAAAAATTAATCAAGTTTGAAATTGATTAAATTTTTATTTTTGTAACACTTAAAAATATCAAATTTTATCTGTGTGATATCTAAAAATTTTCAGTTAATTTCATAATCTCGTAGAAAGTGATCAGATTTTACTTGCATAATATTCTTTGCATTTCAGGAAAAACCAAATTTTTATTTTTATAACACTAAAAAATATCAAATTTTGTCTGTGCAATATCTAAAGACTTATTATTAATTTTAGGATCTCACATAAATTTTTTTGATAATTTTCAAAATATATTTAACCTTTTTTCTTTTTAATTTGACTAAACAAATAAAATTCTAATACACCATATAAAAAAAAGGTGTATGAATACACCCTTTATATCACCCATTAAATTTTCAAGACCAACTTGGTCCTTGTTAAAAACTCCCCATATTAGAAACATCCTTCAAACAAAACTGGACATGCCTGGAGGTAGAGGCTTCTCTTCAATTTTGCAACACTAGAAATACGTATTCGTCAACATCCATATTCTTTGACGGATGATACAAAAAGCTTTAAACTTTAACCAAAAATTAGAATGATGATATAAAAATATGATTGTAAAGTAAGAAAGTGAAAGAATATTTATCCTTTAATTATTTTGCTAAGATCTCTACATAATAAAAATCATTAATCCAGGTATGAATAATTTTTTATTTTCTTATTTTATAATTATTTTCATATTAAATGATCAAAATTCTTGAAACTTATTATATTTTAACTAATCTAACTCAAATTGAATCGATTTATAATGGGAAGATAAAACTCTTTTAGCACTTATTTTCTGTTTACAAAACTTAAACTCGAAACAACTTTATTTAAGAAAAACAAATACCGTATTACTTAAACTAATGAAAGTCACATGCATGTGGCGATATTATACTCAATAATTTCCGCGCGGGCCCTTTCACAATCCCTCCCTTCTTTAATTAATATCTGTCTCCTCACCAACTTGCTCTTTTTTCAATTCATCCCCACCATTTTTTTCGATAAGGATAGAAGGCTAAACTTCCAAAGTAGAGGCAGCACTTACAGAACGGCATCCAATACCGTGAACAAAGCGTAAAATAAGACCCAAAAATGTAAAGAAGTAAACACAACACCGATCGCTTGCCACCTATTACAGCCAAATATCAACTAAGACGACCCTGGCAATTGAAGAGAATCCGATTCAATGTATCATACTGCGTGTGAATGGTCCATACTAACTTTTTCTCAAATTAACTGAAAACATCTAACAATTTCTAATATTCACGTCAAAAAAGAAATTCTCATATTCCATTTGCTCATCTATATTATATAAAATTACACAAATTGGCAGTTTCTCATTAGTTATGCTTTAGCTTAATCAGAATATGTGTTTGTTTGGGTGCCATTATTTTGATAATTTTTTTTAATAAAAAAGTATTTTTAGTATTTTTTTATATGTTTGAGTAAAACTTTTTAATAAAAATAGAATCACCAGAAAAAACACAAAAAAAAAAATCTTTTTTAAGAAACTATAATTCTCATCTTCTAATTTTTTTTTTTTTATAACATAAAAAAGATGTTTAAGGATACAGAATATTTTAATATTAAATCTAAATATAAATTAATTTTATATTTAAATATAAAATAATTTTTACTTTTTTAAAAGATCTTTTAAAAAAAATAATTTAAAAAAATCTTTATAAAAAAACTCATCTAAACTGGCATTATATATCTTGTTTAAGGTCTTCAATCTGATTTTAATCACCCTTTTTCAACTCTGTCTCCGTGTGTGAGCTTTCATTTCTTTCATTTCCTCACCAACAGCCAATATCCTTCTCTACTCTATTCTCTGCGCTTAATATATGTTTCTCCACAACTATTTTCGTATCATAATAAAGTCCAAGCTCATCCTATTTATGATCCGCTCTTACCACTGAACTGCTTTTATTTCCATCAAATCTGAAGCTTTGTTTAGTCATCAAATCAGCAAGCATGAAAATAACCTCCACTCGTTTCTTCTTCCTTTTACTCCTTGCTGCCTTTTGCTTTTCCTCTTTAGCTTTTGGAGCCACTCTGCCGGAAGTTGAAGGTATGCACTTAAAACATCTTACATAGTGAGAAAAACACTCTCACAATGGATTAATATATAGCTGTAATCTGATGTTATTTTTTGATTTTTCAGAAGTTTTGATATATTGTTTCTGTAATTTTTTTAAAAATATTTTATACGGACAATAAATAATATATTATAATATGTGAAATTTTAAAAGTATAAAAGTTTAATAATTTAATGATATGCTATTGAATTATAATATGAATCTTTTTATATTGAAAATATATTAATAGTAATTGATATATATTGCGTTGTAGATATATAAATATATTACTTGTTTATTGTATTATAGTGCAAGCTCTGAAAGACATAGCTATGACACTTGGGAAGAAGGATTGGGATTCCAGCGTAGATCCGTGCACTCTCCAACGTGCTATTAGTTCGTGTTACGATGTGAAAGACGGAATTGTTGTCATCTGCAACTGCTCCTATGCCGATAGCACCGTGTGTCATGTCACAAACTTGTATGTCCCTGACTCCTTATGTGTGTTCCTGAGCCCTCATAAATCAACGGTGTGGTTGGGTAATTATGATAAAAAATATTTATTTTAAGAGTAAGTTTTGCTAATTTACTTCATTGAATAACTTGTTAATTGTTTTGAATATTAATTTTTGTCAATCTAATTGTTAAATTATATGATATTATTTTGACAATTAAACACACTAACATCAAAATAAAAGTGAGACAAAGAAGTATTAAATCTTTTTAAAATGGTATAAAATTTTATATACTTGAACTTTTTAGTAAAAATTTTTAATTTAATGATTAGATTGATGAAATTTAATATTTATAAAAAAATTATTTAATAGAGTAAATATATTAAGACATACTTTTAGAATAAATGGATCATATATATATATATATATATATATATATATATATATATATATATATATATATTCAATGAATTGGATAAAATCATTTATAGTTTAAAAGAATTATGAATCAACTCCAGCAAAAGTTTTAAAAGTAATGAAAATTTGTGATGTTATAGAATATAAATAGAATAAATATGTCTTTTAGTTTTTAAAATATTGATGTGACATTATTTTATTGTTTAAATTTTTTTTTTTTTACATCAAATAGGTTATTAGAAGTTAAAATGTGACATTTATTGGTCCTTGAAAATCATTTAACGATAAATAGATTTCTGAAAATTAAAATATGACATCATTTTAGTCATTTCAAAAGTTATTTGACATCAAATAGGTCCCTAAAAATTAATACTTTATTAAAAAAGAAGAATTGAATAGTCTTAGTCCTTGTAGAAGTTATTTGATATCAAATAAATTCTTTAAAACTCATATTTTATTGAAAAAAGGGTTAAATAATCTTTCAAAGGACTAAAATGAGATCATAATTTAACTTTTAGAACCTACTTGATGGCAAAAGTTATCAACGACTAGCATGATGTCACATTTGACTTTTCAAAGACCTAGCTATTTGATCTCAAAATCTTTATAAATACTAAATTGATGTGGAATAAATCTTTGAAGAACTAAAATACATGTTCACTCAATATTTAGTGCTTGCAATAAAGATCTAATCAATGTCAAATTTGGATTTGAAAAGAAAAAAAAAATCATTTCCCTTATTATTATCTAAAATACTTGTGCACTCTTTTTTTTTTTCTTAATGAAAACATATGTCCTTTCATTAGAGATAATTTTAATTATTTTATGTGGAGAATGACTTTCCAACTACCAATTATTCTATATCCAAAACTAAATAAAAACTTTTTTTTTTCCCATAAAGTCTCAACGTCCTCGTTGAGAGTCGTTTTGCGAGAAGTCTAATTTGGTCTTCAAGTCATAAGTTTCAAGCCAAACATAGGGATGGATCTATTCATTATATGTCCCGATCAAAATTTGAATTTTTTTTTAAAGTACATAAATATATACATATTTTATCTCAATTATCTTATTAAGTTAGAACTTACTTTAAGATAAAAATTATATAAAAATTTTATTATATATTTATTATATTTACTCCCGTTACTTAAATTTTTTGGATAGCTTCTCCCAGCTTGCCTTGCTCTCAGCTTGGCCCATCTACTTATAAATGAGCAAATTAATGGAATAGAGAAACCCCACCTCCTTGCTATGTCATAAATGGGCAAATTAATGGAATAGACAAACCCCACCTCCTTTATGTGTCAATTTGTCAATTTGATCCACAAGTTGGCTTTTAGTCACCTTCCAGCTGTTCTTTACGTAGTACGCACTGTTTTATGCAAAGAATACAACGAATGTGTGGTCTATTTTGTCTTTTGCTTTTTTGGGGCCAGAGTGTGGTCTATTTCTTAACTTCGACCTGTCATCCATGATCTTTCATGGGCTTTTCACAACTTGTTCGTGTTGGTAATTTGGCTAATGGCTAGGTCCTGTTCTAACACACACTAATTAGTCGGCCGGACTATCCTGCATCTATCCTTTATTCCAACGAGTAGATACAAACAAAATTAATTTATAAATTTTAAAAAATTTATAATTAATTTTATTTTTTATTTTTAATTAAAAAGAAATTAATTAAACATATCGTCAATAAAAAATTAAAGTTAATAAAAAATTTATTTTTATAAAAGTATCCTAAATTCATAGATAAAGAGTATATATATATAGAGTTTTAAGAATTAAAAATAGAGGTGAGGGTATCTTTTGTTATTTTAAAAAGTATTAAAGATATTTTAGAAATGTAATTGACTCATTTATTATGTTATATTTTTTCTCTCTTCTATTGCTTTTGCTTAAAAGTATAAGCAATTCTCTACTTGCTTCTTAAAATAAGCAAAAATCTGATTATTTTCAACACAAACAAATAAATAATATAATGCTAAAAAATACTTATTTATTAAAATAAGTACCATTTCTCTTTCTCTAATCACTTCCAAACGGACCCATTGTGATCTAACCAAGCATCTTAAAAATATAATGACTAAAAGTGCGTTTATTTGTATTTTTCTAGGGGAAAAAATCATTTTTTCACTAAAAAAAATCAGTTTTCATACATTTGAATAATTTTTTAAAAATAATCAGATTATCAAAAAAATTTATTTTCAACTTTTTTAAAAAAATTAAAAAGAGTAGCTTATGAAAAAAATTAATTTTTAACTTTTTCTGTTATATATAAAATTTAAATTTCAAAATCACATTTTTTTAAATCTGAAACAAATGCACGCTAAATAACAGTAGACAATAAAAGTAGTCCAACTGTTTATCAAAAATAAAGTAAAATGAAAGTAGTCCAAGTGTGTGGACGATGAAAAATTAAACGGTGCTAAATAACTATTGTTGTTGTTGTTGGCTTGTTCTTTTTTTTTTTTTTTTCCGGGTCAAGGAAACCCTTTTGTTTCTAAGGGCGCATAATATAGAAATGCTAGTTAATAAATGGACAAAGAAGTTCTGGTAGGATTAATATCTAGTTTGTTCAAATTGTTTGATATTTATTATTTTTAATAAAACTTCATATCCTAGACTTATAAATAAAAAAATTAACGCTAATATTGTTTTACTTCGTAGTGATCTAATCGGATAGTTTTTATAGACTTGAATCAGTAAAATATAATTGAGATAACAAACTCATAATGATCTTGCATGGTAGCATTAGAATCTTTAACATAATTGATAGTTTCAGAATTATTTAGTTTATCTGGTATAGTACATTTTTCTGGATTACATCCACAATTTACTAGGCAATTATTATTGGAGGGCTTCATTTAGCGGCAAATGGGTTATAAGCTTAAAGAACAAAATCTGAAATTTTTTTTTTTTTGAAAAAAGGTGAAATTTAAATACAAAACAGTAACTCATCATCGCCTATTTATTTATTTATTTATGTTCATAAATCGTGTCATGAATTGTTAAGCCGTTTAATTTTTTTTATTAAAAAAAAGTTGTTAAAATCTCTATTACAAGATTGCATAATACATAATTATTGGCAGTTTCACAATATATAAAATTTAAAGAATTTGTTTTGATATATTATCAATATAAAAAAAATATACAAATATCAAATCAAGTATTGCTATATTAACAAAAATATTCAATTCAATCTCTCAATATTTTGAGAATTTTATAAATAGAAGTATTTGATTAGAGAACAATCCAAAATTTTTTTATATTAACATTGCATCAAAATTAAATTCGAATTTAAAACATTTGATTTTGCCTTTTAATTTTATAATATTTTGTAAAACTATTATTTTCACGGTTAAATGAATGAGCAGATGTTTGAAACGGCTAAGTCTCCCTGGTAAACTTCCGCCAGAATTAGTCAGGTTGCCTCACCTGCAAGAAATGTACGTAATTCTATAACCTTGTCGCATTCAACCTCATTTTATGGAATTGTTCAAGGACATATATCTGTATACAATTTTGCATGACACATCCTCTCTCTCTTTGTTACAGTGATCTTACTTCCAACTACTTGAACGGTACAATTCCCAAAGAATGGGGCTCCATGAATCTTATCAACATGTACTGTCTTCGATTTCTCTATTAATTTTCTTTTGTCATTAGTCTATATGATATATATGAACCTGACATATGTCTTATTTTATATTCTATTTAGGTTAAAATATACATATCATAGATTTCGAATTAAATTCTTACACAATTTTTTTAATAAAAAAATCAGTTTTTATACTTGCAATTATTTTTAGCTATTATGTGGCAAATTACGGATCGGCAGAACAAACACTTAGAACAAATCACTTCCCTCCAAGGAAGTGCAACATATCCTAACAAAAATTTTCACTCATGCGCATGCTCTAGTCTACCCACAAACATATCATCGTTATTTATAATATTAGATAGAGATCTTTAGCGAGATTATACTCAGTTAGTCACAAATGACAACCTATTCACAATGTTATAACTCAAATTAATAGTAGGGACTTCTTTAAATACAATTGCATGTGTAGGGGCAGATTTTTTTTTAAATTATGTAGGAATTAAATTTAAAATCGATGACATATATAAAGAGACAAATTATACTTTAACCTTCTATTTAAGACTTCCTGTTTGACAACCTACATCACGATTAATAGGGTAAGCTAATATAATACTTTATAATTTTTTTAAAAAAATTTGGTACAAACAATGTATTTATTAATCTGTCCATAAAAATCCTTTTATACATTAAAAGGGTTGATAACTTAATTAGATTTTGAGATGTAAGATTGGGTTAAATTGGATTTTAATAAACAAAAACTTTCTTTTTCGTTTGCTTTTTACACATTTTACTATAATAAAAAGAGTAAATATGAAAAAAAAAACATAAACAAATAATAGCTAATAAATATAAATTAGAATTATATATAAAATTTAATTTTAATATATTATTAATGTAAAGAAGTTTTATATAAATATCTACTTATGTATTGTCATATTAGCAGATTTGTTTGACTAAACCGCCAACTATCTTAAAAGTCTTGTAAATAGAAGTGTGTAATTAAATTATTGTATAAAATTTTGCTACATTGACAGTGAATCAAAATTAAATTTTTTTATATATTAAATTAAGAAATAAATAAATAATTCAAATTAAATAGAAAATAAAATTTAAATAATAACATTTTAAAAATTTATAATTATAATTTTGTTTCTTGTTATATCCTGTAATAGGAGACATAAACAAAAATATCAAAATGTATAAGAAAGAGAGTATCATGCATTTATTATTTTTGAAATTTTATTAAAATAAAAATAATTATCAACAATATTAATAAATAAAAAATATTCAATATAAAATACAATTATATATAGTAAAAAATATCAGAAATATGAAATAGTCATAATTAAAAAAATGAATATTTACATAATAATATTGATTTTAAAATTTGTAATTAAATTATTAATAAAAATTAATATTTTTATAATAATTTCTTTAGCCTCATTGGATTTTTATTTATATGAACAAGCTCAATACTATCATACCGGCATACCGCTATCAGAACCTATACTATATTAAAACTTATCTTTATCATGTGTAATAAATAGGGCCTTATAATAATTTCATGCAGCAAGAAGCTAATGTCGACCTTCTTCTTCATGATGACAGTTCCCTGGGGGGAAATCGATTAACGGGTTCAATACCAGTAGCGATAGCAAACATATCCACTCTCCAAAGTTTGTGAGTTCTCGTCGTCCACTTTTTAGCAAAGAAAAATTTCGCATTTCGCATGTTTAGAATTATGTACTCAACGAGTTTTAGTGGAACTTAACTTTTAACTTGCAATGAATAGTGTTGTGGAGTCCAATCAAATGTCTGGAAAACTTCCTCCTGACCTTGGGAATCTAACCCAGATGCAACGACTGTAAGCACTTTACCTTAATTTTATTAGCTATTTACACCCAACAATATATATGTCGAAATCTGTTGGCTGTTTGATTTCCTTGATTGATGACTGCTCTCTGTTAAGATATTTATTTCTATATATTATAATAGATATATTGCAATTATTTGTACATTATTTTAGACAGTAAATCATTAGATGATAATAATATTATCATCTAATGATTTACTTATTATTAGATAATAATTGCCAAATTTTTATATAGCGTGAATTATTTTTTATTTTAGATATATTAACTGTAATAAATTTTAAATCTAAGATTTTACGCTATCTATCCAAATTTTTTATTATTAGATCAATTCTAATAATTTTATATAGCGTGGATTATTGGACAATTTTATCATTAAAAAATAATATTCAGTATTACTTTTCTTTTCAAGTTGGCATCAGTGCTCTCAATTTGACAGCCGCTGCACCTTTCACTGCTTCCATTACGTCTGTCCTCAGCTTTTATTGCTAGACCTAACGAAAATATTATAGTCTTAATTTTTGTTGTAAAGAATTTTATTTCGTCACCCTTCTTCATCCCAAGCCACTTTATCTTTTTCCTTCTTTTTCACTTATTCTCGTCTCCTACTTTTCTCGCCTTCTGATATTGTTTACTACCATCAGCCAACTTTTTGACATCTTTTCTGACCAATGAATCCTACCAAACCCAGATTGAACAATTTTCAATCGTCCCGTCATTCTCCACTACCATTCTCTGTGAATAGCTCCACGCGCCAAATCTCTCGCAGTGTGTGCCTCAGGCGTGGCATTGGGACAGGTTTTATCCCAACCCAAATCCGTCCTATATCATGATAAACTATTATCTATCTATCTCACATCCTATCCATAGGTTTTAATGATCAACATTTGCACCCTATCCGCAAAGAACCTGCATCTTATCCGCCCTTACCCACTATTTTTTTCTTTTTTTTTAAGCGAGGAGCTCAACAACACAATAATTAAAACAAAATCAAGACAATATAATAACTTCATAATCTTCACATGAAATGACTAAGCAACATTAATTACTAGACATGAGACCACAACAACAACAAACCTTTAGTCTTATCCATTAAAAAAAATATGAAACTAAATAGAAAAAACAACTCTGATTCATTCATTTTATATAAATTTCTAGGCAAGAATTGCAGCTCTTGGAGTTCCAATATAGAATCTAAAGTCTCTTTGGAAGAAGTCATCAAATTTGAATGTGCTAGTTTAACATTCTCGTCTGATTCATAGAATGAAGACCTAATTGGCATTTGCAGATAATTTACCATGTTTCCATGACAATCAAATATGATATATAGCAAATCACATTAAATCTTAAAAGCAGTGTTATTGGCAAATATCTAAATAGTACCATACAACAAACACTGCAGAAAGGGGGAAAAAGGCTAATAATAATAATACTCAAATACAACATAATCATTCCAATATAGCACTCATAGAAACTCTACCAACATGACATATTTAGTCATAACATCTGAAAATATTAATTAGAAAATAACAAATAACAAACTAAGTAAGTCTAATATAATCATTTAAAATAACAACAAGGACAACACTTTATCTCTAGTCTGACAACTCTTCAGTAGCCATCAATCTGGAATGTTCGCTTCTTCATCAACCATGTTTGATTGACAATCAGTTATTTTATCTACAAATTAAATAAAAAGTTGATTAATAAATCAATTAATATTATCTCGATGAAATAAAAAATAAGATAAAATATATAAGACAATTTACCTTTGTTTTGTGAATTTGCCCACAACCAATTTTAAGCACACATTAAAGCTTCTACTGTGTCTTCATTTAGACTACCACGATGAGGACTAATCAAGTGACCACTCGCACTAAAGCTAGATTTAGAAGCAATAGTGGACACAGGAATGACAAATAAATCTCTAGCAATTTACTGAGGAGTAGGATACTTGGCCCCATTTACCTTCTACCAAACCAAAATATCAAAATCAGGTGTTCTTGGGGACAACATCTTCCTCTATATAATGATCAAATTCAGTTTTCACAAATGAGCCCCTTGCCTTCTTCTTATTTTTAATATACAATTCATAACCAGCATCATCATCTAGATCTATAGAAACATTGAGTTCTTGTGTAGAAAGATCTTGCATATTACTTGAAGAACTTGTCTTTTTTTAGTACTCATTAAGCAAGTTATAACATAACTATTGAATTCTTTCAACTTGCTTTGAACAATTAATTGGATTTGAATACAATTTTGAGAATTTGTACTCAAGCATAGCAAGCTTATATCTAGGGTCTAGGACAGCAACAACACCCATAATACCATGAACTTCAGCTCAATACTTTTCAAACTTCGTCTTCATATTACCTGCCATATGACTAATTAATGGATATGATTAGAAGAAGCAATCCATTTTTCCAATGCTAACTTTATTTAACAAATTTTGTCAACATATGTATTAGCAGTTGGAAATTGTGTCCCAGAAAACAATCGAGTCACATTATAAAACACTTTCAATTTACCACAAATTTCCTTAGCAAGTTCCCACTCCTCATTACTTGACACACTTTTATATTGAGATTCCTTTTGTCTTAAACGAGAGAACACATCTTTATACAACCAAGCAGTTTCTAACATCACATAAGTTGAGTTCCATCTAGTTGGGCAATCAACAACTAATTTTTTCATGAATGGAACTCTCGTTTTACTACACCAAGTCACAAATGTTTCATGCCTCTTAGGGGTTGCACTCCAATATAATACACTATGACGAATCTTCTCACACTTTCCTTAACTATATCCAAACCATCTTTCACAATTAAATTCAATATGTGAGCAGCACAACGCATATGCAATAATTTACCCCCCAGTAACAAATATGCCGTATCCAAATGACCCAACAATTCATCTATCATGGCATCATTAGTAGAACAATTATCCAGTGTGATGGTTAATTTTCTATCTATGTTCCATTCCAATAAAATTTTCATTAATGTGTGAGTAAGTGCTTTACTTGTGTGAGGGGTAGGAATATAAGAAAAGCTGAAAAGTTAAAAGAACAACATATTATGAAATGATAAAAATCATTAAGAGCCAATATTAAATATAAGATATTCAGAAAAATACCTCAAAACGTGCATTTGCAACTTCCATGAGCTATCAATATAGTGTGCCATGACAATCATATATCCTTTATTTTGATTGGAAGTCCACATGTCCGAGATAATTGCCACTCTACTTCCATTTTGGTCCAATGCTTAGTTGATTTAAGCTTTTCTTCCTCATATATTTGAAAGATCTCTTTCTTGGTTGTGTTTCGACTAAGCACCTTAAATGAAGGTTGTAAAGCGGCAACAAACTCCGTAAATGCAACATGTTCCACTGTACTCATTGGATATTCATGCATGATAATCATCGTGGCAAGACACCTTCTTGCATATGTTGGATCAAAAGTAAAATTGTCTCCACTTTTCCCTTGTTTCACAACATATTCAGCAATAGTTGATTGCCTTGAGTTAACTTGCCTTATTCTCTTACAATAGTGAAGCACATGATTTTTCAATGCTTTGGTCCCATTCCTTGGATTTGCTCCAAGTACATTGCCACAATGATTGCATTTTGCCTTCCATTCTCTATCTACTTTATATCTTTGAAAATATTGCCAAAAAACACTCTTGGTATTAGATTTGTTGTCATCTTCAAGTGTGTCTGCTTCATCAACTGGGATAGTATTAGATGTTGCTTCTGTGGTTGGATCAACACTTTCTCTTGTAGGAATAGAACCCTCATTAGATGTCATTGCATCATTCTCCATTTGAAAACAAATTTACAACACCTACACAAACATGAGATAGCAATCACTAATGGGCAAAACAAATTAGCATTCACTAATCTAATGCTTCCTAATGATAAGAGTTTATATATCTTGAAAGGCTTCAAAATTATTAGTATGATAATTAAATAACCATTCCAATAACAAATGAGCAAAACTCTTTAAGTGACAGAAGAAGCAGAATCTATGCCATTAAAGAGTAGCAAGAAATTTTTGATCTTCCTATGAAGCAACCAAGAATGTAGATAGTTACTTAAATACATATAAGACTATAACATTTTCCATATACTTCTTCAACTCAACTCATTACAATCTTGTAGGTACAAAAGTACAAAAATCAAAATGTATAGTGAATTCTTCTTCCTCATAAACTTATTCAGAAAGAAATATCCATCAATCACTATAATTGCTCCCTTATGGGCTCTTAACAACCACAGCAAATCAAAGCAGTTACAAAAATCTAACATAAGAACAGATCCTTCAGATATTTGGATCTATATATTCAATTTAAAATGACAAAAATTACCAAAACATTCATATATAACCAGTCTTTCCAGATTACAAAAGGCAGACCAAATTAAAAAAAAAAAAAGAATCAAAATAAACATCAAACCTTAAATGTAGATCGTCTTAGAGATGAATTGCTGCCAACAGGAAAAGCCACCTGCAAAAACCCACAAAGGTTTCAGAACTCATGCAAATAAACTTTTGTTCAACAACTAAGAAACACATAAAAGAAAAAAAAAAAAAGAGAAGAAGAAGACCCTTGGGTACTGGAACTTGTGGTCTCGTAGCAGGGGTAGCATTGGCGAAGAAGGAAGGAGTGGCGGCAGCTTTGGACGAGAAGGAGCAATGGCGGTGGCTCATAGCAATGGCAACACCGGTGAAAAGGCTCACGCGATGGCTTTGCGACGCTTGTAGTGTTGGGCAAGGAAAGAGGAAGGAGTGGTGGCAGCTTTGGACCAGAGGGAGCAGTGGCGGTGGCTCATAACAGGGGGCAGTGTAGACGAAGAGGCTCATTGGTGGCTTTGCGACGCGTGCGGCATTGGGAGACGAAGGAGGAAGGAGTGGTGGCAGCTTTAGAATAGAGGGAGCAGCGGCGATGGCTTTGTGACATGCGCAGTGTTGGCTTTGCGATGCAATGTTGCCAAGGAGGAATGAAGGAGCAACGACAGTTAGTTTGCCAAGAAGGAATGAAGGAGCAGTGCATCTTTATTTTTTGTTTGGTTGGTTAGTTTGTTGAATCAATTCAATGGAAGATGTGGAGAATGCAGACGGTAGAGTGAGGAATGGGGCAATCCATACCAACATTCAGTCTTCAGAGGAAAGGGGCAAAACGTAAACATCTCCTTCAAATTAGGTTAGAAGATATATATAAATATACATATAAAATATTGATAATGTATTATATATATATATATAGTGGGGCGGGTTTTCCCTGAACCCGAACTCGATCCTACCCGCACTTAAAACCCGCCCCATGCCAATCCGCCTCGTTGCGGGGCGGGTACCCGCGGATCGGGTTACATTTGCCACCCCTAGTATGCCGGTGCATGAGACCTCCTCTATGGCTACCTTTTCACCTCTAGCCATCATCGTCCACCTTTTAGCCACCACAAACCCTGCTTTCACTAGGATAGAATGCAAAATTCCAAAAGTCAACCCTTATCCCACCATAGTTAACCCAGAATCCTCTATAACTCAACCTACTTGTCTAAATCATAATGACCTTCTGCCTATAACCTAAATGGGAAAAACTACTTGTAATGGGCTTAGGCTATTTGGATTGCCCTCAAGGTCGCCTAAAATCAAGCCACAATTAGGCTATGTTTAGTTGAAGGAATTTTGGAAGGAATGAGAGGAAAGAAAAAAAATAAAAAGAAAAGAGATAAGCTTCCTTTATTGGGATGTGAGGAAAATGGAAGAGGAAAAAATAAACAATGCTGGGCCCAACATAAATAGTGCAAAAATTTTCCCCATAACCAGGCAAAAAATTTACGAAGAAGGGGGTTTTATTGATTTTCCAATCTTGCCCACTCCCCCACTCGATGGCAATAATGTGGTAGCGCATGTCGCAAGTGATACTATGCTGAGAGCAGTATGGGGTTGTGGCATTCTAGGAGGAGAGAGTGGGTAGGGTGGCATTGGTGATGGAGGTTCTGTGAGGGAGAGGAACAAAGAAGGAGAACATCAAGAGAGATGAGGATGCAAGATGATGAAGAAGAGAAGGGGCTTAGGGTGTGCAACACCACTTAAGGTGTTATGTGGTCCTTCCCCTCTTTTATTTTTTATTTTTTCAATCAACACTTCTAAAACATCTATCTAAACAATTTTGATTCATCTATCACTATATTATTAAAAATAAATAGAGAAAAAAAAAATCCCAAAGCACAAACTATATAAAATTTTAAATTTTTTTTTTTACTGGTGTTTGATTCTAAACATGTATTTTATTTTAAAAAGGATATTACATAATTTTTTATTTTCTTTTATATTGGGTTAAAAGTTTAAATAATAGTTAAATAATATTTTTGGTATTATTTAGTTAGTTAAACATATTTTAAGTAATATTTTTAAAATATTAGATTAATTTAAAATAATTATTTTATTTTAAATAATTTTGAATAATTCATTTTTATTAATATTGGTTTGATTTAATAAGTTGATATTATTCTAAACTTGTTAAATTAAAAATAGTGAATTTTTTATTTGGCATTAATTAATATAATTATTAAATATAAATAAAAAATATTGACATGAATGCTTTTATATAAATATAGAAGGTCAATTTTTATTATATTTATTTATATTATTTTGATAGATAAATTTATGACAAAAGTGTATTAACTTATAGTTGAAATATCTTTTATAATAATAATAAGGGTAAAATTATCATTTGTCAGCATTAACTTTTTCTTTCCTTTCACTTTTCCATACAAACAAATAAGAGAAAATAATTCTTCTTCTATTTCTCTTCCTCTCATTTTCTTTTCATCCAAATATACCTATAAAAAATACAAATCCACTCAATTTTTTTCTTCTCAACTTCTTTCCTTTCATTTTTTTTCCTCCCCTTGGGGGACTGCTCCTACAAAGAATGAACCACACTTTGAGACATGGGATGATGACGACTCGTTTATTGTGACATGGCTCTGGAACTCCATGACTCTTAGCATGATCTGGAAATGTATCTTCCTTTGTTCCTAATGTGAAATTTGGGATGTCCTTCTTCAAAAAATCTTCTCCATGAAATATGACATTGCTAGTTGTTATGAGTTGAAGACAAAGATATCATTAACCAAGTAAGGTGCGGTGCTGGTTACTGAATATCATAGGACTCTTATTGGTTTATGGATCGAATTGGACCATATTAGTATTTACATATGTAATATAGCAAGCATGCTTCCATGTAAGCTTTGTTGAATTAGATAGGATCTTTAAGTTTCTCTTTGGCTTAAATATGCAAGATGATCCTATTTGGGTTTAAATTCTACGTCAAGAGAAATTGCCCTCACTATCTCAGGTGTTTTACATTGTTTTGAGGAGAGGAAAGTAGTAGAGTTATCATGCTCGATGACAAACTCAGTAGCAATTCCGTCTTGGTAGCAGCCAAGTCAAAATCTTCATCTTTCTCACAGCCTAAGAGAAAGATTGCAAGAACTTTTGTCATGACAAGGAGGATTACTTCAAACTCTATGGAAAGAACGAATTCTTAGTTGTAAAGGATTTAATGGTTTTCCAAATAGCTAAGCCAATGTGACCACCTCAGACAATGTCATCACAACAACACATTCATAGTTCAGGTGGAGGATGAGGTTCTGCCCTTAGTAACGATGAGCTTGAACACTTGTGGACTCTCTCTAGTTCCCTTAATAAGCTTGCTAGCTCTTGCTCTCTAATCTTGTTTGGTATGAATTTATGTTCTCAATCCTCTAATGTATCTATTAATATTCTTAAAGATTTATGGATAATTGACTCTGGTACGACTGATTGTATGGCCTTTAAAGTCTGTACATTTTTTTCATCTTACCATCCCTCTCCTAGTAAACACCATGTATCTATAGCTAATGGTTCTTATTCCACATTTGCAAGTTCAAGTACTATTGTTCTTCATCATTCCTTACACTTAAATAATGTGCTTCATGCTCCCTAACTCTCCAATATCCTTACTTTTATTCATAAACTTACCCCAAAAAAAAAAAAGAGTTATGCAACAATGTTTTTCTATTCTCATTGTATCTTTTAGGACCTATTTATAGGGAGGACAATTGAAATTGCTAAAGAACAATGAGATTTGTTGTAACATCCTCCTAAGTATAACATTATACTTAAGTCATAACATTACATTTAAGGGTTGCCACTAAAATATACATACACACAAGTGAATAGCTAGGGAAGATAGGAAATCCTTTACATACACAAATATTAACATCACAGTAATAGCCTTTTTAGATTACACGAGTAACTTTACTAAAAGCTTCAGCTAGCAAATAGCTATCTAGCATTAATGTCTCTCTAGCAACAAGTTTTCGATAGCTAATTTAGTCTCGGTCTGATCCCACCAAGATGGTCATTGTCAAAATCTCCTGAGCTGTCTAGAGACAACATGGGAATACACACATAAAAGTGAGAATTTTATATTCTCAATAGGCATCCTAGGCTACTAGACAATCTATGTCATCGTCAACGTCCCAGCTGCTTCGGTTTATTAAGAAAAATGTGATATCATATATAGGGATAAAGGTTCATTTATTAAGCTTAGAAAGCATATCTTTTCAAAGCAGATTAATTTTAACTCATGCACTTAGTTCTAGTTTGGCAATAAGCATACAATTAATAAATATGCATTATCCTGACAGACTAAACTCTTAAAAAAAGGTAAATATGTTACATGCTCATGAATGCATGACTTAATGCACTTTCTCATTTGCTTTCTTACTTAGTATGTGCCTTTAATCTTTACTGACCTTGGATAGCTTAATCTGGGAAATGCTCTCATCTTGCGATCATTGTCTCATAGTACTAATCGATGAAGGAACTTATGTGCCTCTAAATTGGAGGGATCTCATAATTTTTTTATAATTGCCTTCAAATAGAAGGATCTCATAATTGCCTCCAAGTGAAAGGATCTCATCTTATCTGTTCACATATTTTCTTAATTTATATGCTCATATGCATTTCTTCATTAAGAGAACATAGTCATATCAATATATAATACTTATTTGCATTCCTTTATTAAGAGAACATAGTCATATCAACATGAACATTGGGCTCTCGTACTTCAAGTTTCAAAAAGGAATTGAGAGAATATAAATAGTCTCAAACTAGCTCAATTAGAAATATAAGTTACATAATACATAGAATTTGTCCTGAGTTAAGAAAATTCCCTAAAATTCGTTTTTAGGTCATTTTTGGTTCTAAATCGGAACTCGAAAATCAGAAACATGGTGAGTCTATTTAGGTTCAAGCATGGAGCTAAGAACTAGGAAACATGGGTAAGTCAACTTAAGTTCGAGCTAGTGACTCGAAACTCAGATCCAAGATGAATCCGAAACTTGCATTACCTCAGTTTCCTTATTTTCTGACTTGTGAACTTGGAACCAAGGACATGCAGTATCATGGTAGGGCGGAACCCAGACCTCGAACCTTAACTCGAGCTCCCAACACACAACCTTGACCCCAGAACTAGTATCCTGAACATTCGATCTCAGGTCCAGGACCCCGAAACCCGGTCATGATGGGTTAAAAGTGGATGAGTATTCTAATCTCACTCAAACTCCCTCTTTCTATGAACTCAGAACTAGGAACTCGATGTTTAACTCACTGCTGCCCTATTTCAGGATAGACTTATACACCTAAAATTGGAAAATCACTAAAAATCTATTTTGTATTCTTTTGCATTGAAATTTTACCAGGATATACCTACACAAACTCTCTTTCAAACAAACAAAGTCCCACTCAATTTAGTTAAGCAGAGCTTAAGATATAAACTCTAAATTGACTCTATCTTGTTTCAGTATTCATAGAATATGGGGTAACTTTGGGAATTACCGGGAGTAATCCACTAAATATCTAAATCTAAAGTTTATAGGCATGATTTTTTATGTGTTAGCTTTGTAACAAAGGTGGTTTCACTCAAATTGGAGTTGCATAGGGCAAAATATGTCTATTATATCATGCACTAGTCAAAACTAGGAGTATTAACCAACAACTTACTTTAGAAAATTATAACTCTCTTATCCTACTCCCAGTGAACCTCAAATTTTGTGAATATACCCTATATGAGTGTATTTTCATTAAAATTGGTTTTATTTCAATTGGAGTTTTCTAGCCTTAGATATTACCCACATACTGAACACTATTCGTGTAACTCTCATCAGCAAAATTTCTATTGTATATTTCTTTGTTTCTTTAACTCAATATTTCACACTAATCCAATTTCTCTAAATCATTAAATCAAAACCATATAACATCTTATTTCAACCACTAATCAATCATAAAGAATCAAGAGGAAACCCTAAATTTATGGTCCAAACTTAATATAATACAAGTTCTAGGACACCTACCTGACTTCTAAACTTACAAACTCTTCAAGACTTGCTTCTTTAGGCTCCAAACTCTCTTAAGCCAAGCAAAACACCACCAACAAGCTTTCTTTCCTCTATATGGCAACAACTACTATCACCAAGGGAGGAACATTTTTAGTTTTTTTTTTTTTTTTTGGTATTAGTGTGGGTGGTGGAGCTTAGGCTTTGAGTGGTTTACTAAAAGAACAAGTAAAAGAACAAGATTAGAGAACAAAGAAAGCAAAAATGGAGGTAAAGATGAGGGAGAGGGCTGGCAATTCTTGAGAGGGAGAAGGAGAAGAAGATGATGATATTTTGGGTTATAGAGAGATATTTGCACAAAAGTAAAGGTGACTCACCCTTTGGGTGTGTGACCTACATTGTGTGATATAATTTGGACTGTGTGGCCCATTCTGAACCACATATAATAAGTGTGGTCTTCTGATGATTAACTCTCTTGGATTAAATGCTCTTACCGAAACAATTTATTATATCTTGAGAAACTATTTTTAAAATTTTTATAGTGCGACTAAAATTCTACTTTCGTAGAAATTCTAACTACATACTGCTATTACTTGTATTATCCTACTGGCACCCCTATTTTATAAATTTAATGTTGATTAATCTTTAACAATGTTAATTATAGACATGACTAAATCAAGATGTTACATTTGTAATATCTCCTAACCGTGCAGACCACCCAGAATTTGCTTGCTTTATATTACAAATCCAATTTTGAGTCTGATTCCTTTGAAATGTGGTTATACAACAAGTACCTTGAAACATCGTCTTTCACATTACTTACGATGTTTTTTTAACTTATTTTTGAAAGAATCAGTTGAGTTGTTTCATTGTGATGTCACTCTATTTACAAAACAATATCATGTGAAATTTCATTCTAATTATGATAAAAGTAATAATCCTTTTGAACTTATTCATTTTGACATTTTGAGCATATCTCTGCTCCTAACATATCTGGCACAAAATGGTTTGTTTCATCTATTGATAATTGTGCTAAAGTAATTTTGCTATGTCTAGTGAAAAATAAGTCAGAGATTTCTCAATTATATCATATGATTCAAACACAATTTGACAAATCTATTAAGTGTTTACATTTTTATAATGACAGTGAATCATCATTTCCATAAACTTTGTTAAAGAGCATGTAGTATTATTCATGAGCTTACATGTGTTTATACTTCATAACTAAATGGTGCGGTAGCAAGAAAAATTCGTCACTTTCTTGAAGTCACTAAAGCTTTACTGTTCCAAATGTTTGTTCCTAGCTCTCACTGGGGTGAAGTTTTTTATTGGTGCTTACTTGATTAATCAGATACCTTATCATGTTCTTGGCAGTGTGAATCCTATGCAACTTGTGTTATCTTTCTTTCCTTCTATCTCTATCATGCAAAGTTTACACCTTGAGTCTTTGGTTGTGTGACCTTCGCCACTTGCATTGTCAACATTATAACAAACTTGATCTTAGAGCTATCAAATATGTGTTTTCTTAGGTTATGCTCCTAACAAGAAATGGTGCAAGTGTTTGCACCCATCAAGTCACCATTTCTTTGTTTCCATGCATGTAACTTTTAATGAAACTAAGTTATTCTTTCGTCCTTGGTTTCAAAGGACAGGCTTCTGGAAGCTGAGTTGTTTTCTTTAAGCCCTTTCTTCTTCTCCTACTTGCATGAGAATTAGCTCCCTATGTTTTCTCATCTAATTCTACTGAAGATATTCTATTACAACACTTGAAAGAAAAAGGCAACTCACCATTCTAGGGTACCAAAGATGAAATCTAGCATGATCCAATGAAAACTTCAAGAGTTTGAACCTATGGTAACTACAAGAGATACTAACTTTTTTATTCTTGACCTAGATGATAATCATTTGAATATTTGTGAATCTAACCTAAATGATTTTCAAACTACATTGAGGAAAGGAAAAAGAATTGTACCGAGTTTCTTATCTCTCAATTTTTTCGCTTCTAAGCATATCTCCTTACAACACCAAAGTTTCATTGCAACCATTGATTCTATCCATGTTCTGACCCTAGTGCAAGAAGCTTTAAAGGATGAGAACAAAGTTTAGACCATGAAATGAGAAAATGAGGGCATTAGAGAAGAATGGAACATGGTAGTTGTTAGAGACCGAGAATAAAAGACTAGTAAGATGCAGGCGGGTAAATACTTTAAATATTAGTCTGGTGGCATCTTCGATCAATATAAAGCAATATTAGTTGTAAAAGAATATACATAGATATATGGGGTTGATTATGAGTAGAAGTTTGCTCCATAGCAACAATAAACATATAAAGAACTTGTTTTCTCTTGTCTTTCACTTTGGATGGGAGTTGTATCAGTTTTATGTAAAAAATACAGTCCTTCATGGAGACATACAAGAAGAGGTTTACATGAGTTTTCTCCTGGATATTATGTCACTGGTGAAAAGAACAAAGTAAGCAAGCTAAAATGGCTTTATGGATTGAAACAATTGCCTCATAATTGTTTTGGGAGGCTCACAAAGACAATGATCTCACTTGGATACAAACAGAGTGAAGAGTATCAAACACTCTTCTTTAAATGCATACTTGGGGGAAAACTTACCATTCTACATGCATATGCTAATGACATTATTATATTCGATGATGATTTGGTTGAGAAACAACTTTTGAAGGAAAGATTATTAGTTGAATTTGAAAGGAAAAATCTTGGGAAATTAAAGTACTTTCTTGGAATTAAGACTGCCTACTCTAAGTATGGTATCTTCATTTCTCAAAGGAAATATATCCTAGATCTTCTCAGAGAGACTAGAAAACTTGGGTGCAACATTACAAGTGTTCCTATTAAGCATAATCATTGAATACGAGGTTACGAAGAAAGTCCTAAGGTTGATAAAGCACTGAATTAGAGGCTAGTAAGGAGATTGATATACTTAGCACATACTAGGCCAGATTTGACACATGTTGTTAGTGTGGTTAGGCAATTCACACATGACTTAAGGGTAAGACACATGCAAGTAGTATTTAGGGTCTTGCAATGTCTCAAGGTCACATCTGGGGAGGGATTGTTATTCTAAAAGGGTGAAATTTAGTCCATGGAAATCTATGCTAATGTTGACTATGCTAGTTCAATTATTGACAGAAGATTACATCAAATACTACATGTTTTTGCGATCAAATTTTATGAGCTACGAGTAAAATATAAAGCTTCTATGAAGATGTTTGTGACAACTAATTAATCATTATTATTGCTTATAGTCCAGCCTAACATGATAGGACTAATCACATTTAGATTGATTGACACAAGGAAAAGTAGGACAATAGACTAATAACCAGAACAAATGTTGCTTCAGGACTCTAGCTGACAAATGTGTTGGCCAAAGGCCTATCCAATGAACAATTTCAAGAACTTACCCACAAGCTAGGAATGATAGATATTCATTTACCAGCTTAAATGAGAGTGTTGAGGTATCCAATATTGTTTGGATCAATATTTTATTTACTTCCGGTTAATAGGATAAATATGCCACGGGTACTTGTATCTTATTTTAGGCAGAAAGTCATTAGACAATAATTACTAATTATTAGGTAATAATTGTTAGATGTTTTATATTATAAATTATTGTATAGCTTTATCATCAAAAACCAATACGCATTACTTTTCCTTTCAAGCCTCACCGAATATGAAAGGTCAACTTTTGGAATTTAGTTTGAATTCCATGGCTTAAATTCATAATTTATATTTTTGTTGTTGCTGATGATGATTATATATCTATAGGGCACTTTCTTCCAACAAATTTACTGGAGAGATACCTGCAACACTTGCCAAGCTCACTTCATTGCAGGATATGTAAGCTTCAAATATATATATATATTTTAAGACAGATAAGTAATAACAAAATGAAACAATATTGGTGACTTTTCCTTGTGTCATGCCCTTACATTATGCAGTCGACTTGGGGATAATCAATTCTCTGGGAAGATTCCTGAATTTATTCAAAGTTGGACAAGTCTCCAAACATTGTGTGAACCCTTTATTTTATCTTGTTTTATTTTGTTAACTTTAATTACTATTCTGTTGTTGATTTATACTATGTCCTTATCTAAAACCGCCAATGGTTGATTTATTTTGATAGATTTATGTTAGGAAGTGGACTAAGTGGGCCAATTCCTTCTGGAATTTCACTTTTAGGAAATTTAATTAACTTGTAAGTATGATATTTTATATAACAAGCAAGGTTCAAAAGTTACTTTTCACTTTGGTTGTGTTTAGTTAATTAGCTTTGGTTCTAATTTTATATGCAGGAGAATAAGTGATCTGAACGGATCTGAGAATTCAAGTTTTCCAAAACTTAGTAGTAAGACAATGAAATATCTGTGAGTTGATTGATTTGACTCTTTCAAAAAGAGAAAGTAAAAATAAAAAGAAGTCATTGAAGAAGTGGTACTCATAACATTTTGATGTCTATCTGATTGTTTCACAGGATTCTAAGGAGTTGCAACATTAATGGAACACTACCTGAATATCTCGGGCAAATAGAGATATCACAAATCTTGTAATTGCATACTTTCCCATTTTGTTTGATTGCAATTTGCAATTATGATGTACACAACTTTTATATGACTTTTAAGCCTATTACATTTCAGGAAAATTTTTTTTTTGGGCTATGATCATCTTCATGAACTTTTAACTCATTCTCGATATTTGTTTTTTTCTCAGGGACCTCAGCTTTAACAAATTGACTGGAACAATTCCACTTTCCTACAAAAACCTAGCAAAAGTGAATTACATGTAATAAATTTATCATATTTTCCAAGCAGTTCTTAATTTGGGGCATATTTTTAATTACACATGTGTTGGCTAATTGGCTTCTTTGCATCGAAAGCTCTAGTTTCAACTTTTAGTCTATAGAAGGATACCTAGATAGGCCTAATTGGATCCTTGAAAAGCTTCTCAACCTAAATACATTCAGAGTGGACGTCAACATAATGGAGCTTATGTAGTCGAGATTCCAACCAAGGTTGCATTGTAATGGCCAGTATTATGAACAAGGGATGAGTTAGTTTGGACTTTGGAATTTGGATAGGCATATTGAAAATATAATGTTATAGGTATTTTTGCTAATTATATGTCTATTCATATAAAATTTATACAAACATCCATCCTTGTATTCTGTCTCAAAAGTTGAGACTTAGGTTTGTATACCTTTTTAAAGCAACATATTTTCTGTCAAAGGATTGCGTGTTTACTTCTCTTTGAAAGGAAAAACAAAATTCAAAGAGAAAGAAGATGACAACATATGAGTAGAGAAAGTGAGAGTTTGGTAAAAAAAAAAAAAAAAGGATTGGATTTTCAATTCTAGTACATTATATTACTGGCATTTTATGTCGTTGATCTAAGTTCCTCTTGTGACAATTTTGTGAATTGATTCAATCCTTCATATAGAACAATGAGAGATAAATGGGTGTCATTAAGGATGACTAGCTTGTTCTCCATAATGCTAGTCCCTCAATATATGATATGTTCTATATATTAATTTGTTAATTTCTTCTAATGCAGATTTTTAACTGGAAACCTTCTCACGGGATCAGTAGTGCCTCCATGGACAAACGACGCTCGCAACTTGTAACTTCTCTTTCAGATGCTACTTATATAATTGGTTAGGTTGAACACAATACATACTATCTGTTCATAAAAATACTGGAAACACATAATTGGTTCCACCTTTTACTTTTCCTTTTTTCCCTACTTCCCATTGGAGAAATGTTGCTTTAGCTGTGTAGCTTTTGTTTATGTCCATAGGCATTGCATTGCCACTAACTATGCTATGGTGTTTATTGATCACCAAATGCATAAATGATCCTAACATAAAATACTAATTAGGTAGTCTTTTAGATGTAATGAATCAGGAAACGTTGATATAACATGTCAAGAATTTTTTTAAACAAAATAACAAATAAATCTGTTTTTGTAAAAAGTAAAAAGAAAAAAAAAACAAATACAACAGCTTAATCCTTTATCTAGTTCCCCTAAGATCTAATGCTTCGTCAATAATCAGTTTAGTTTTTGATACATTGATATGTTGTATACTCCCCTCTTTCTATAGTGCACTGTACCTGATGGAGGAGGAGATGTATGTTGCCTAAATCTATGTTCAGCACAGCTATGTCTATCTTTAGTTTCCTGCCCGTTATTTGATTTATATTATACTTATAATCTTAAGATTCAACTGGGAGATAAAAATAGCCTTCTTAATCCCTTTTCATTCTATTGTCATTTGTTTATGAATGGTTTTTTGTTTCCTTCTAGTGAAGGTTTTCTGCTTTCTGCTTACAAATGTTTGATGACTACCTCCCTTACTTCTATGTAACAAATTAAAATTCATTTTGAAAATTTTATGTTCATAGAGTTTGATTGTGCACGCATTTATTGGATTATTGATGTTGATATTTTCTTGGGTTTCTTTGAAGTCCACAAATATGTCGTTGTGTTTCTCTGATTAGCATTTTATTAGATTCTGAATTAAAAATTTTTAACTTGTATATAGGGATATTTCATATAATAGCTTCAACATTGAAAGCCAAGGGAGTCGAGAATGTCAAGATGCAAAGGTGTAAGAATCCTTGTACTTATGTGCATTGGTTTGCATATTTATGAACCTATCTGATTAATAACCTTTTACATGTCACAGGAACTCGTTTGCTAACTCTTTGACACGCAATGACTCGTAAGTTTGGTAGTCTATACGCTGGATCATTTGTCTTACATGTACATAGCCTATTCTGAGTGATCTTATACTGATTATGAGGTTGTGCTAATTTATTTTATCCCTTCCATCATTTTTTCAGAGGAAAGATTTCATGTTTGAGAGGCTTTGATAGTTGTAAAAGTAAGTTTTCTCTTTGTGGTTTATCTACAGAACGTTAAGGTCTCTCTATTGCGTTGGAATTTTTGTGCTTTTCTTAGCCCTTTTAGGTGTACAAGACGAAGTGGAACCAAAGAATACCATGATCATAAGCAAGATCTTGTTCTGCTAACCTAAAACCTCAGAGTTTTGAACCACTTATCATAATAGTATAAACCACTGGTCTGCTATTTCTTTGGCATCCTTTTTAAACACGAATTGCTTAAAAGATCAATATTTTATAATATAAGTCAGGGAAGAGAGCAACATATCTTCATAGGGATTTTATCATAGTTTTTTTCCTACTATATTGGTAATTTATCAAATGACATTATATTCATAAATTGGTTAACAAATTGTTTGTCTTTTTTCAATGTAATCATGGATTAGTTATTAATTTGTTAATATTGCAAGAATTCGTTTCCATCAGAATTTTCATGTCAAAGGCATACATTGAACTCGTGCCAAAGGTTTTTCTTTCATTTATAGGTTGACAAATCTACTTTAGAAGTTCATGCATACAATTACAGATATTACAACACAATTAGGAGTTTTATTTGTTGAAAATCGCAAATGGCTAGTCTTCTCCTTTTTCTTATTTACAAAAAGCTAGTTTAAATCTTTGAGCATACTTTACTGAACTTGTGTGTCTCAAGGGATATACAATATTACCGACACCTCCCTTTGACTGCCTTCTTTCACCTTCATTTCCAAAAGCAATGAGAGCAAGATAGTTAGACAGGGAGAAAATGGAAAAATAACACTTGAATAAAATACAATTTCTTTATGCGATTTTCTTATTTTGCTTGACATCTTTAGATGATTGTTCACTTTATTCTACTTGTCACAGTCTCAAACTCTCTCTATATAAATTGTGGTGGAAAGTCAGTAATAGTCAACGGAAGCAGATATGATGATGACACAGTTCAAGAAGGACCAGCTACATTCTACGAAAGTGAAAGTAACAACTGGGCATTTAGCAGTACTGGCGACTACATGGATTATGAAAAAGAGTATTATATCGTATCAAACGGATCTACGATGTCTATGACGAATGCTGAGTTGTACACGAATGCGCGTGTTTCTCCCATTTCTTTGACTTATTATGGATTTTGTCTTCGAAATGGAAACTACACGGTAAATTTACATTTTGCGGAGATCATGTTCACAAATGATCAAACATATAACAGCCTAGGAAGGCGTGTATTTCACATCTATATTCAGGTATATGACAAACACTTTTTCTACTTTGTCATGCAAGGGTTTAATATAGGAAAATGGACTATAGTCTATTGTTCAGTAGATTCCTATGTTTTGTTTTATACATTATGAAATATGATAAATACCTCAGTTTAATATTGTAGAATTTTTTCCCACTTAGCAGTTCGCTAATTGACATAATTCATAAAATGCTACAATATTTTAAAAACAATATGAAGACTACAATATTGTCTTATAATCATCATGAAGCACTGAGGTTCGGATTCAAATGTTGTAGGGAAACCTGGTGCAGAAGGACTTTAATATTGCAGAAGAAGCAGGAGGAGTTGGTAAGGCAATCACAAAATCGTTCGCTACAATTGTGACTGATAGTACATTGGAGATTCGCTTTTATTGGGCTGGAAAAGGGACAACTACAATCCCATTTAAATCAGTGTATGGTCCTCTTATATCAGCTATATCTGTGGAGAATGGTGGGTTGTACTTCTCTTTAAGTTCTTGTTATCCTGCTATGATCTTGATGTTACCATCTAATATGTATATCTCATGTAATAATCAAGCCAACTTTATACCTCTCTCAGAAAATGGAAGAGGCATATCAGCAGGGGTTGTGGTTGGAATTGTGGCTGCAGTGGTAATAATTATCATTACGGTATTCGGTATACTTTGGTGGAAAGGCTGCCTAGGAAAGAAAAGTTCTTCTACAAAAGGTGATTACAAAGATATTACTTCCAAAACAAAATTTTGTTGAAACACATGGATTTTCATGTATAATGACAGAGTTAGAGAGTGTATATTAACTCAAGAAAGTTACTAGCTTCCAATATTTGATTATTAATCCAGAGTGTTAATATGGAATTTTCCCAATATAAGAGTTCTCTTATCTTTTTTTTTTTTTTTTTTTGCTTTAATTAACAGAACTAAACGATTTAGATCTACAAACGAGTTTATTTTCCTTACGACAAATCAAAGTCGCTACAAATGACTTTGATATCACCAATAAGATTGGGGAAGGAGGATTTGGTCCTGTGTACAAGGTATTTTGCATGATAGAAACTCATTTGAATATCATTCATTTATTATATTTGTAGATGCAACTTTTGTAAAATACTTTTTCAAAATTCCAATTATAACTATATAACATTCCTCAAAATACAGGGACGTCTACCGGATGATACAATAATCGCAGTCAAGAAACTTTCCTCTAACTCCAAACAAGGCAATCGTGAGTTTTTGAATGAGATAGGAATGATTTCTGCTTTGCAGCACCCTAGCCTTGTCAAACTCTATGGCTGTTGTGTTGAGCGAGATCAACTATTGCTGGTATATGAATATATGGAAAATAATAGCCTCGCTCGTGCTTTATTTGGTAATTCTTCTCTCTTTGGTCTACTTTAGTTGTCATCCTTGTGATATTCCATATTTTCTTAGTTATGTACGTAATTGACTATATCATACCACGATTTAATTTCTATCATATTCACATATAAAGGTACAGAAGAACAACAAATAAAATTGGATTGGCCAACAAGGCACAAGATCTGCATTGGTATTGCTAGGGGCTTAGCATACCTCCATGAAGAATCAAGACTGAAGGTGGTTCATAGAGATATCAAAGCCACTAATGTGTTGCTTGATAAAGATCTCAACCCAAAGATATCTGACTTTGGTTTGGCCAAGCTTGATGAAGAGGACAACACCCATATTAGCACTCGAATAGCCGGGACATAGTGAGTTCCCATATTTTAATTTCTTCTATGCAAATATTGTCAAAGAAATAATTTGTAGCATGATATTATTGGACTGGGAAGGTCTTCAGTTTAACAAACATGTTATTATGGATAAAATTTTTGGAGATGTTAAAAAACTGAATTTTGCTCTAAATGGCTTTATTAAAATGTTTGCATTTGACATAGTGTAACGACATTGACTGCTCACATAGCGTGACAAGATGTGGTTATTTCTGTTGTTGAACAGAATAAAAACAAAAATTAAAGACAAAGGATTATATAGGTTTCTAAAATTAATATATTTCATAAACTTTTTAATGTTTTTTATGTAGTGGTTATATGGCTCCAGAATATGCCATGCATGGTTATTTGACTGACAAGGCAGATGTCTATAGCTTTGGAATTGTTGCCTTGGAAATCATAAGTGGGAGGACCAATACAACTCAACGACAGAAAGAAGAAGTACTCTATCTACCCGATTGGGTAAGCACTCTCATGCTGAGTTCATGCAAATTGTCAAGGAAAATATCGACCAAAATGTGGTATGTTTGGTTAGAATGGGTTAGTAATAAAAATGCTTCAAATTTAATCTCATGGCTCCCTATAAGAGTAATATACTCCACCCTAAGCATGATTATATAAAAAATCATAAAAAAAAAAAAACCATATTATCTAACTGCTTCTTGTTTTCAATAGTTCTATGTACTCTTTCAATTTCCTAGCTACGCAAGCATGTCTGGCGCCTTTGAATGTATAAGTATTCAAAGTATGAGACATTATAATTGCTTTTTATCAATTGTAACAAAAAGAGTGCTTCCATTGGTTGTTTTATGAACTTTGAATTGACTTTGAAATAACCCTGCCTTCTTTTATCATTACGTATATGCACTAGGCACATTTGTTGAAAGAGAAAGGCAATTTAATGGAGCTAGTTGATAGAAGATTGGGTTCAAACCTCAACAAAGAGGAGGCAATGGTGATGATCAATGTGGCTCTTCTATGCACTAATGTGTCTGCAACACTAAGGCCTACCATGTCTTCAGTGGTGAGCATGCTAGAAGGGAAAACTATAGTTCAGGAACTAGTTTCTGAGCCAAGTGAGGTATTGGATGAGAAGAAGTTGGAGACAATGCGGCAGAATTATTACCAAGACCTTAGTATCTCAATAGAGGGCCCATGGACTGCTTCATCTACTTCTGCAACAGATCTGTATCCTCTACACTTGGACTCTTCTTACTTGGAGAAGAGAGATTAGAGACCATGCAGAGAAATTGCATTAATCTCTATCAGTTATGTATATCTATCCATAAGTTGGTGTGTAAAATTCTTTTTTTCCAATAAACCCAATTTGATTCGACTATGGTTTTTTTTCCCCTATCAAAATAATACTTTTTTTAAAAAAAAATTGTGAGTGATTGTATTAATCACTCACAAATAGTTAATAAATTATTGAGTGGTATTAGAGCAAATTCATTAGCTTGAATCCTCATTTACTATCGAGTAGTATTAGAGTAAGGTCATTGGTTTGGATCCTCTAGCTAACATTGGGAGAAGGGAGATTGTTAATTTTATTTGACCAATGTCATTTTAAAATTTGATATGCTTAATATTTGGCTTGTGACTGTCTAGTGAGTGTAGTCCATTATGCTAGTTTCAATTCTAAAAAACTTTAAGGAAATAAAATTATATTTTTGTTGTCAACTATAACTTTTGGCCTAGTATTAACAATTTGATCCAATAATTTCTTTTTTATCTACAATATAACAAACCAAATGGAGACATGAAGGCATGAAGCCCATTTGTACACAAGTTTTTATGTTAGTTTATCATTAGTAGTAGAAAAAAATTCATTAGCAAATATGATTTTAACAAGTTCTTTTATTGATATCGATCAGGTGTAGGCATTTGAAATTGAATTAAAAAGTGTACGGATGCAACCTTTTTACCATCATTAGGTGGAGTAATTGTTCATTGGAAAAGAAGGGATTTCATTCCTTAGCTTAACTGTGTCACAAGATGAGTTTCTTGATGTATTGACTTTTGGTCCTACTTCAGAAGCCATTTCTCAAATTGTGGCTACCATTGTTGAGTTCGCATTTTATGCTAATGATGTCCTTGTGAAGAAGGATAGTCTTAAGAAACTTGCTGCTTATTTGAAAAGAATCGCACCCATATTAAAAAATACGAGGAGAGAGAAAGTTAAGGATCATGTGACATTCAGCCATGGCATAGAGGATCTGAATCGTGATTTTAGAGACGTGAAACAATTGGCTCAAGAATGCATCAAGAAGACAAGGTGTGTATCATAATGAAGTGCAAATCTATTGTTAAGCATTTAAAGAACAACTCAAATGAGATCAACAGGGCGCTTATTGGTATTTCTTAAATGTGTATATAATTTCTAGGTTAGTTTTTATCCATAAGGTTCTTAACTTATATAGTTAAGATATTTTTTGAATTTGAAAACCAAAGGAACACTGATGGCATTAATTATTTATGGAGTAGTAATTGATTTTAAAGTGATTGACAATTAGGTAGTTATTTACATGCCACATTAAATATAAATTACAAATTATTAAAGTTTAAAGAATTAATTGCCACGTCGCAGAATTGTAGTACACATATAATGTTGTTGTCTAACTGACTCTTTCACAGGATTCTAAGGAGTTGCAACGTTAACGGAACACTGGATACTACCCGCATATCTTTCAAAAATGACAAAACTAGAAACTTTGTAATTGCATACTTTCCCATTTTGTTTGATTGCAATTTGCAACTATTGGTTACACTTTCTTGTAATATGTTTAGCTTATCTGCTATGTTATAACTTTTTTATTAACATTATTGCGTTTATAATCACTGTTATGATGTATACGCCTTTTATACCGCTTCCAAGATTATTAGGTTCTAAGATTTGTTTTTTTGTTTTGTTTTTGTTTTTTTGTTTTTTTTTCTTAGTGATCTTATATAGTTTTTAACTGCCATATTGTTAATCACAGATCTGTTGGCTTCTTTACATCTTGTTGTGAGTCTCAAAATCTTGAAAACATGATAGAACAATGTTGGAAATAATATGGTCATTAAGTGTTTTTTTTTTTTTTTGATAATTAATCAAGCTCAATAAAACTTTCATTGTGGAAGGAGCCAAGCATAATGCAAGAGAACTAGTTCAACAAAAAAAGACAGAGGAAAGAAAACTACAAACAACATTAAGTACTAAAAGAACATAAGCACATTCAGAGCCTAAACTACATGTGAAAGTAGGCCAGGCCAGAATTTAGCTTAAATAGATTTAGTTTCCATTTCAATTAAGTAATTTCAACCTAAACCTATTACTTGATATAATTTTTTTTTTTCTTTTTTCTAAGGCCTGACCTTACGTTTTTAGAAGTCTGGCCTAAGCCTCTTTAGATGTCTATTTGATATCAAGGCATTTGAATAAGCCAAAAACCTATTTTATAATTCCTCACAATTTTATAAACTCAATAGGCATCAAGATTCAACTCTCAAATTATCCAATAACAGCTTAATACTAAATCACAATTTCACAAATTTAAAACTAAAAAGCCTCTTGCTTCATCCAACAATGCAGTATAATGATAAAAACTAAAATCAGTATGATACTATCAAATTTACATATAATAGAACAATGATAATACCAAATTCATAAGTCACAAGTTACAATCATAAAACAACAAAAATGCAGCAAACACATGAAATCCTCCCAAGAAGTGCATCAAAGAGCCACAAGATCGAATCTTCAAATATATTTCTTCTTGTTCGTACACATTCAAAACAAGAAAATAGTTATTGTTAGCATAAAATATTTTAACAACAATCAATTTAATATGTATTAAAAAAAAGGATCATTTCAAAATATTTTTAACAAAAAAGAACTAGTATTATATCAAGTTAGAGTTGCTGGCGAATGTTATCGATAGAAAACTTCCACGGATCATGATTGGGCTCATGTTTTTGCATCTGCCATTCATTATCTTTGGAGAGCGAGGAACGAAGAGCTTTTTGAGCTTAAGACACCGTCTGATGAGGAGCCATTTCTTCGTTTTTGGGCAGTTTATAACAGTCAACAGCTACGTGGCGATAAGTGGGCTGTGGTGGATGGTAGTCATGACAAGTCCCTGCATCATGTTTCTTGGTTATTCCCTGATGAATGGTGGGTAAAACTTAATTGTGATGGCTCGGTACTTCATTCTAGTAAAGCTTCTTGTGGTGGTTTGATTAGGAATGCTTTGGGTGAAGTTCTGGCCGGTTTTGCTGCAAACTTGGGATGTTGCCCCATTAGTGTTGCAGAAATTTGGGGAGCTTTCTATGCGTTGGAGATGGCGTGGAATAAGGGCTTCAGAGCAATTATACTCGAGCTGTATTCTTTGAGTGCTATTAAGTTAATACAAGGTGGTGTTGATAATAAACATCCTTATAGCTCGGTCATCAATCGTATCAGAGAACTTTGTGGAGACATCTTGGCATGTTCGACTTCAGCATATCTATAGGGAATCAAATAGAGCCGCAGACCTTATGGCTTCTTTGGGGCATAGTTTACAGATCGAAGTTTGTTTTTATCTATTGCCTCCTGAGGGTGTTTCTTTCGAGAGGATGTAGCAGGTGTGTCTTTCCCCTAGACTAATGGCTTAGTTTTTTTTTTTTTTTTTGGGGGGGGGGGGGGCTTTTGTTCTGTATTTTACCAAAAAAAAATCATACATCAAGTTTATCAATAAATACATTATGTGCTTGAAAAAATTGTAAAATTAAAATTATTTTAATACTCATTTATTTATATAATTATTTTTTTATAAAATCGATTATGTAAGAATTAATTTATATTTAGATATTTGAGGTGAAAAATAATTTTATATTAATCTATTTTATTTCAATTATATGGAAAAAATTATTTTTGTATGATAAAATTATTAAAAAAGATATAAAATAGTTATTTAAATGATATAATATTTGATATTTAGGAATAGGTTGAGAATTTAGAGTAATGTAAGTACTATACAAATAGATTATAATTAGATAATACTCAAATTTTAACTTATACTTTTTTGCCCTCTAACAACTTAAATTATCTTACACTAATTATAATATATTTCAATAAAATTATCCAAACAAGACTTGTATTTTTAGAATTGCCTTTTTATTCCTGGTTCCCAAACATGCACACAAACCAGCAAGCAGCAGTACCCATACATTATCTTTTTTTTTTATTAAAAAAAAAAAGGAACTGGAAATATTAGAAGCCCCATACCTAGAAGGGCCAAGAATTAAAAAAATAAATACCTGTAAGAGTTGTTGCAGGCGAGTGGCGACAAGGAGGAGGAGCTGCAACGTAGAGTGGTGGAGGAGTTGTGACAGTGCGAGAGTGGGGTGTCTTTTGGTTTTCCGGGTAGGCAGCTGAGTGAAAGAGTATTAAGGCATTACTACTATAACAGAGAATTATTTTGGGTTTTTCTAATAATAATAATAAAAAAAAGGCCAGCCCATCATGTTGATTGGACTGTTTTTCATAACTTATAGCTAACATATTAAGTTAAAAAGTTTTTAAAAAAGCACGGTCCCATCTTGTTTATTAAATGGGCCCGGCTGCCTACCCTGATGGGCGGCCTAGCCTTCTTCCTTTCCTAGACTAAACTTTCACCATTGAATTGCATAATCTCTTTGCTTTTGTTCTACATCTCCTACCTCCCTCTTACAACACGTGGATTAGAAATCAGATATTCAAGAGAGAATGGAAGCTCGTGGCATCGCCGCTTAGTCTAATAACCCGACCTTAATTTAATTTGCAACAGCCCCATTTTTATTTTCGGGGCATAATTGTCAAAGACTATCTGGTTCGTTATTTTCCAAATGGAACATACCACTTTATAAAACATTGCTATTCACAATTTTTCTCAAAACCGTATACAAGATGGCATCCCTCACAAGGCATCAAAGAAAGCACAAGGTTGTTTGGAACAAACATAACAAACGTTTCCCCAAGAAGACAACCAGACCATATTCTAGAAGATATATCACAAGAGAAAAACAAATGATCAATTGCCATCATTACTTGTGCGAAAATAACCTGGGCAATTTGCCTCTACTCCATGAATTGAACTTGAATAGCCTGTCCTTTTATTTTTAGGTGCTCCATTAACACAAACCAAGAGAGAAGTTCTGTTCTAGGGGTACAATACAAGGCCTCTCCAAACTCGATTGATACGATAAGCCTGAGTAGATGAGGAAAAATCGAACCTAAATACATTTAACAGATATTTCCAGCAAATCGAATCCCCCCCTCCTTCCCCCATATTTAACTACCGAGTATTTTGTTCATCTCAAAAGTTTCTCCAATTCCATTCCCCTTAAAAATGCTGGCATCTCAATTCTAAATTGTAGCACCATACATAGCTGTCCCAGGACCTTGTATTTGAAATAAAACTAATTTTTCATACTAAGATAGCATAGAACCTGGGGAACCTGGATTCTAGGTATTCGTCCCCTACCTTTTGTGTATATATGTATGATGATTGAATGGAGATAACAAGTTTAAGTACCACATTATTTGTTCTCTAGTTCCTTTCTTTGTTATTTATTTATTTGTTTTCACTCTATTAACAAGGTATCTAGAGCCTAAAGAAACGAAACCTATAACTGAACTTGTCTGGTAGAGTCACTGTCCTTTGGTGCATTTTTTTTTTTTTTTTGTTTTTTTGGGTGATCAACCAAGACTTCTTTTCGGTCTGCTGTCAGTTTAGCTACCTCTGTGGTAGCTATTTTACCTTTTTATTGTCATGGTTTACTACAACTGGCTAGTTTTTGGGCCGATGTTCACACTATTGGGGTCTGCCAAACGTCTGTCCTCGCACTCAGAAGCCATCTCCAAGGTGGTACTGCCATGTGCTTTCACGCTCGATTGTTCCTTTCTACATGTCAAGTTACGTGCCTCCCTATTCGTAAGCAACAAAGCATTCCATTGTCTCACTCATTTGGGCTTCAATGGCTATCATAGCCGAAGCATCTTTAACCTACTCTAGGTCTCCTCCTCTCATTTGACTCATTATAAGTACTTCTGTCCGTGGATAGACCTGTCTTCTACCACTTCTGCTGAGTTTTTTTTTTTTGTTTTTTTTTTTTAATCCATATCTTCTTTTGCTTCTCCGAACATTTAAAGGCACCATGTCTCTCACACTTCCTCTCTACGCCGTCTAGTGCCAAGAGTTCTATCTTCAACTCTGTGATTCCCAACTCACTCGTCATCAACACCAAACTCCTCAGCAGTGCTAATTATTTATAGTGGTTAGCAGCTATTGAATTTTGATTTAAGGGTCATTTCGTATTATGTTCACCTAAAAATAAGCTTATGAAATATAAATTGTCTAAAAAGAGGAGTGGGATGCCATTAATCATCAACTGTGCACTCTTTTGTGGGATTCAATTGTTCATTCTCTA
Source organism: Pterocarpus santalinus (assembly GCA_031439595.1). NCBI lineage: Eukaryota > Viridiplantae > Streptophyta > Magnoliopsida > Fabales > Fabaceae > Pterocarpus > Pterocarpus santalinus. Next base: position 31,171,069 of record CM062528.1, on the reverse strand, counting down.
GTTGACTTGTTCCGTCCTTATTAGACTTGCTATGAAGTTTGGGAAAAGGATCAATTGCTCTATAATAATGATATTCAGCATTTTTATGATTTTATTTCTGACATTCTTAATCTACGAAAATAGGATTAGTCCTTGTCGACTTATTTGGGGCATAATCAAGGTCTTCAATCGATGTTCTTCAACCTTTTTGCCATTGCTTTTGATACTAAAAAAGTAGAAGAAAATTATGACAAGTTCTTCATACTTCTCACATTGGTTGGATTGCCGCTCCTGTGTTTGATTCTATTAGTCAACATTTATTGGCTAGTGCTTCTACTCCATCTATGGAGGATGCTTTTGCTCGACTAAGTCGGGTTACTCAACCTATACAAGAGTCTGTTGGTTGTCATATCTCAGCGGAAGTATGCCCTTGATATATTAGTAGATACACGATTGTTAGATTGTCAGTCAACCTTTGATGGATCTGAACGTTAAGCTTTTGCCAAGACAGGGGGAACCCGGAGCCCTTATCAGATCTTGAGAGATATCATAAGCTTGTTAGGAAATTGAACTACCTTATCATCACTCAACTTGATATTTCCAGTTAGTGTAGTCCGCAGTGAGCCAATTCCTGCAGTCTCATTGTGACAACCAGCTGCAATTCAAAAATTTAGATACATTAAAAGAGCAGCGATCATGGACTCCTATATAAAGACATTGGTCACTCTCAGATTGTTGGATTTTCATACACAGATTGAGCTGGTTCACTTTCAAATAGACGAACAGGTTTTGTGCAATGATTGGAGGTACTTACTATCTTAAAAAAGCAAGAAACAAGATGTTGTACCTAGATCAACTGCAAAAGCAGAATATCACGCGATAACTGTAGGTGTATGATAACTTATCATACATTCAAAATACATGTGAAGTTAATGGAGCTTACGTAGTGCAAACTATAAAGGTATCAGAACAAGGCTTGAAGAGAGAAAGGAAAAGAGAGGAATGGAATGAACTGAAAATGTAATTTGTGTATTATGAATGTTACTCTTACGATGCAGTTGATAATTCGCTTATATACTGATAGCTACAAGGCTAATACAATCAAATTCTAGACAACATAATTAACTGATCATAGAGTCTCTTACAACCAACTTCATGACAGCTGGCTTAATAACTAACTCTCATGGGTCTTACTCCTTACATCCCTCCTCAAACTCAGCACTTGAGAGTCCTCAATGCAGAGTTTGGCACTAAACTTAGAGAAATAAGAGCTAGGGACAGCTTTGATGAGCACATCAGCCACTTGGTCGGCTCCAAGAATGTGAGCAAGTTGAAGCCTGTGTTTGAGAATAGAATCTCGAACAAAGTGTAAGTCTAATTCAAAATGCTTTGTTCGAGAGTGCAAGATAGGATTGGCAGCTAGAAGGATTGCACTGATCTTGTCATACAGCAGCTTGGGAGTAGCAGGCAAAGTAACATCAAAGTTCAGAGAGCAAATTGCAAATCCAAGTAATCTCGCAGTGGCTAAGGCAAGGCTATGAAATTCATCCTCTGTGCTGGATCGAGACACAGCATGCTGCTTCTCTGAGGACCAAGATACCAAATTGGAGCTAAGGTAAATGCAATAGCCCAAGGTAGACTTGCGATCATCAAAGTCAGACCTCCAATCAGAGTCAATGAATCCAGTGAAATGGATCTAAGGAGACTTGGATGTGTGTAAGCCAAAGTGTTGAGCGCCACAGAGGTATCTGAGAATACGCTTAATTGCCTTCTAATAAGCTTCTAAGGGATTTTGCATATATTGACAAACTTTGTTCATGCAGTATGCTAAGTCAGGTCTAGTAATGGTAATGTATTGGAGACTGCCAACCACAAATCTATATAAGTTGGGATCATCAAAGGGAACACTACCAATAGCAGAAAAATGAAGATTCACAGTCATAGGAGTGGGGTAAGGATTGTAATCAATCATGTTCGCCTTTTGAAATAGATCTTGGATGTACTTGGATTGAGACAGCAAGAGACCTTCGGTTGTGGTAGGAATGACTTCAATTCCAAGAAAATAATATAAAGAGCCCATGTCTTTGAGTGCAAAGGCTTTGTTCAGCTACTAGATCATCAGATTGACCTTAGAGGAAGAGTTGCCAGTAACAATAATATCATCGACATAGATGAGAATGAACATAATAGATTGAGAGCCAAATCTGGTAAATAAGGAGGAGTCCAATTTAGTTGTAGAAAAGCCCAAAGAGAAAAAAGCTGAAGACAGTTTATGGAACCAAGCCTTTACGGCTTGTTTAAGTCCATACAAAGCTTTAGTAAGCTTACACACCAAGTTACCATTGCCTACTTCATAGCCTTGAGGTTGAGCCATGTAAACATCTTCTTCTATATCACCATTCAAGAACGCATTGTTGATGTCAAGCTGCCAAATACACTAGGATCTTGACACATCCAAAGACAACACAACTTGAATGGAGGTGGGCTTCGCAACAGGGATAAAAGTCTCACTATAGTCAAAGCCAGCTCTCTGGTTGAACCCTTTTGTAACCAGCCAAGCCTTGTATTTTTATATTGAGCCATCGAGGTGTACTTTACCCAAAACACCCACTTGCTACCAATTGGGTTTCTGCTAGGGGACTATATAAGAGTCCATGTATTGTTGCCCATTAAGGCACTATACTCATCATCCATAGCCTGTTTCGAACGAGGCATGGAGAGAGCAAACTTGATAGAGGTTAGTTCTAGGGAGGGCATGATAAGCCTTAGGTTTGTTGATGCTATTTTTGGCTCTAATGTTCATATTACAAGTGTTGGAGGGTGAAGGTTTGGTAACTGGTTTAGAGGTACATTTAGATGGAGGCTTTGAGGGAGGTGGTGTTGTTATGGTTGTTTCAGCAGGAGATAGGAGAGAAGTGAAGTCTAGGCTAGCTTGTGGTGGAGATAGGACTGGTGATAGAGGTGGTGTAGGTGCAGGGACAAGTTGTGAGTTGCATGGGGTGATAATAGGAATGGAGGGAATGGTAGAGGGAATGGGGGTTTCTGATTTACTTAGATTAGGTTGTTGACAGAATAGAGGGTTTGAGTGAAAGGGAAAAACATACTCATCAAACGCAACATGTCTTGTAAGGATTATTTTTCTTGAAGCACTGAGACACTTGTAGCCCTTTTGTCTTGTGGCATAGCCAAAAAACACACATGGTTTTGACCTAAAATCCAATTTGTGCTTGTTATAAGGCTTGGTTAGTGGGAAGCACAAGCAACCAAACACCCATAGAGACTAATAAGGAGGTTGTTTGCTAAACAAAACCTTAGAAGGAGAGGAATGTTGTTGTGTTGGTGTAGGTAACAAGTTTATGAGTAAGGTGGCAGTAATGAAGGCATCTCCCCGGTAAGTAAAGGGTATGGAGGCAGTAGCTAACAAAGTGAGAGCTATCTCTACTATGTGCCTGTGTTTTCTCTCTGCTTGCCCATTCTATTGATGAACATAGGGATAGGAGAACCTATGCACAATGCCCTTAGTAGACAAAAATTTTTCTAGTGCTATGTATTCTTTTGCATCATTAGATTGGAGACATTTCAATTTAGTTCCTAATTGTAACTCAGCCATTTATTTAAACTAAACAAAGATAGAGTTAACCTGTGATTTATTATGCAGCAAAAATATCCAAGTATATTTTGAAAAGGCATCAACAAAGTGAATATAGTATCTTGCCCAAATGGCTGGACCCCATATATTAGTAAAAAAAAGTCCTAAAAGAGCAGTATAGTCACTTCTGAACCATTTCTAAACTAGTGTAGTCACTTCGATCAAGAAGGTTTGTAGGATCTAGTGCCATGTGGTGAGTTGCACTTGAATTAGGATATAGGCTAGGATCAACCAATGCAAAAGAAGTAACCATGGAATTGGCCAAGGGATCAGTCATGGAGAGATTGGCTGTTGATTTCAGATGTGAAGGTCTTGTTTGATGATTTCCTTGAGGTGAAGGATAGGCTTGAAGGGCAAAATTCTGATCAAAGCGATGCTAGCAATCAAGAACAACATGACCTGACTTTCCACAAAGCTGACATATGGGGTGATCAGTGTTGAATCTGCCACCATAAAAGTGACCTCAACCACCTATTCCAGGTCTTCCTCCTCGTGGAATGAAATTTTGAGACCTTGAGTTGGAATCAAATTTCCTTTGTTGAGATTGATTTGAGAATTGAGCTACATTGGCTTGGACATCATCTAATTTCTTGTACTTTTCCAATCTCTCTTCATGAGCCATCAACAAAGCTTCAACTTGACTCACCAACATAGGATTAGATTTGGAGGTGATAACAGTGACTAGAGCAGAATAATCCTCTGATAAACCATCTAAAATCACATCTACATGATCTCCTTCATTTACTAATGCTCCAATAGAAGCAAGATTATCCATAATTTTCTTGATATCTAGTAGATATGTACGAAGAGAACTCGTTTTCTTGGTATTTCGAAGTTGAGTCTTAAGCTATCTTACCTTTGCTTTAGTTTGTGAAGCAAAAAACTCCTCCAATCTATTCCAGATCTGTTGTGAAAACCTGCATCCCACCATTCTTGTGGTAAATGACTTGCTCATTGAAGCTAGGAGCCAAGACCTCAGAAGAGAATCTTGTTGCTTCCAATTCAAGCAATCTTCGCTGATTGATCCATTTGCTCAATCTGCTTCTGCCACATACTCTTTTGGAATTACTTCGCTTCTGATATAATTCATCAACCGATAACCTTCTATGGTGGCTTCAGCTTGATCTTTCCATGAAAGATAATTGTCTTTATCGAGCTTGAAGGCAACAGGATTTGAGAAAGTGTATAACACAAAGTTGCTTGAGGAAGAGGATTGTGAATCGTGAGTAGAAGACTGAGACGTTAGTGCAGCCATGGAAGCACAGGCTCTCATACCATAAAGGTATCATAACCATGGTTGAAGAGAGAAAGGAATAGAAAAAAAAAAAGGAATAAACCGAAAATGTAATCTGTGTATTATGAATGTTACTCTTACAATGCACTTGATAATTTACTTATATACTAATAGTTACAAGGCTAATACAATCAAATTCTAGACAACAGAATTAACTTATCATAGAGTCTGTTACAACTAACTTCATGACAGCTGGCTAGATAACTAGCTCTCATGAGCTACAAGTTGAGAAACACAAATTTTCGAACAAAAAACGAACACAAAGCACACATAAACAAAACAAATGACCTAAATGAAATAAGTTTAAGTTAAAAAAATTAAATAAAAAAGTCTAACATAACAAAACAAAAGCAAAAGAAAGGGGGAAAATTGGAATAGTCTAAAAGCTCATCACATGGGTGCCATGGAGGCGTGAATGAGAAGGATGGTGGCACTGCAAGGTCAAATAGTGGAGACCACGATAGCTGGAGTTGGAGGCCATGCACAGAGAAGTTGATGGATTGATGATGGTGTGTAGTCACGGTCGCTGGGATTGTGAGGAATGATGGTGGACATGGTCAACGGGGTGCGGTGGGAGCGCCAATCCTGTGGAAGAGGAAGCTTGATGGCAACAGGTAGCTTGGTGACGACAACAACAAGGTTGTGGGTGCAAGGCAGTGACATTTTGGTGAAGCTTGCAGGTTACTATGGTGTGGGTTGGTTGTATGGTGAACTTGGGCATGTCTTTATTTCAGCAAGTTTTGTTAATCTTAGGTTGGTAGAAGATAAGGGATATCTATGACTTTAACCATTGGCATCAATTCTGAATGTGAAAAAATTGAATGCAGAAGTAAGAAAGAGTTGCTTCAACAAAATGAGGTTGGAGATCAAAAACCCAGTGGAAAGATGGGAACTGGGAGAACACCCAAACATGCTTGGACCTACGTTCAAAAACTATGAATGTGCGTTGGGTGCTTGAAACGCCAAAACAAAAGCTTGGGGCTACTATGAACTTTGTGCAAAAATAGATTTTGTTTCAAATAAAATTGCTTTATCAAAATTGTTTTCACAAAGATATCAAAAATACTTTCACAAATAAAATTAACCTAGCACACAATCATTTTTTAGAAGAGTTATGAGACTAAATTTCTTATTGTATCAAAAGACATGTAAGAGTGTAAGTCAAAGTAAAATTAAGAGGTTGTTTGGTTTGTCATTTTTCATTTTCATTTCTACAAAAAATAGAAATTGGGACTGGAAATGTGTTTGGTGTTAGTTTTTCAAAAATATTTTCAGGAAATATTTCCTAAAATGCTTGAAACTATGATAATGATGAATCTATGTTTTCAATGGTTTTGGGTCTGTTGCTGAAAATATTTTCACTAAAGAAGCGGTGGCACAATGGTAATAATTAGCAAGCCACTCTTCTCACCCACGTTCGAGTCTGGCACAAGATGGTTTGCATTTTTTTTTTGGCTAATTTTCCATCACTGTTTCGAGCCACAAAGGAAAGGAAGAGAGCATTTTTCCCCCAAGTCAAGACTCAGCCCTAACCACTTAACACCCATAGCTCGTCCCCTTCCTTAACCATCTAATTGTCGAGCACCTCGCCGCCGACCAACTTTCAGACCACCATCAACACCTCGGTCTTTTCTTCCGTCAGATCGATGTCACTTGCTTGGTCATTGCCGTCAGTCGTTCAGCCGTTTCCACCCTGCTCTGACTTCGCACTACTCACAGGGACAGTCACCGATCACCGCCGTTCAGACCTCCACCACCACTGCAGCGATTCCCTTCCCTCACCCCTGGTTTTGCTTCTTACACGGTATGGATGTATATGTGGTTTTTGCCTATTTTTTCGTTGTTTTTCTTCCCCTCCCTAAACCATTGTTGCGCTGCCACAGGGACCATCGTCGCCACTCACTGCCGCTGCTTAGGCCATCACCACACTGTGACTTCCTCCCTCATCCCTGTTTTTGGGTTGTGTTTTGGTATGGTTGTTTTTTTTTTTTTTTTCCTCCTTTGCTGGTTTGGTTTTTTTTTTCTGTTTTAGTTTTTTTTCCCTAATTTGGTATATTTATTATGTTAGCTATCATATGTGGATATGTTTCTATGAATGGCTGATATGTTCAATTGAAATCTATTAAGAATTGAATAGAGAGAATTTCCTATTTTTTTGTGGCTTCTGTTTGATATGGTTTCGGCCTTATTTTTGGATTTTTTTGGGCTGGTTCTGCTTGTACATTTCATGCTTTCCTTTTATTATTGTTGGCTAGTTCTGCTTGGTGGTTCTGCTTATTGTTATCGCATTATGTCTTTCCACTCTTGTATTGCTGATGGTTTTAAAAGTTTGTGTTTAACACATAATGGTGTTGCTGGATAATAGTGTTTCTTGGAGCTCCAGGATGCTACTGATCAAGAAGGTGTTGATATTAATATTATTGAAGCAACTCAAATGACACAAGTTAGAGAGACAATTGCCAATCAAATGTGGGATAATTATCATCAATGATTGATGACTATCACTTTTTACATTTTGTTATACGATGATATATTTCTCTTTTTCTTTTTTCTTTTTTTTTTTTTGGGTATGTTTAGCTAGTTGACAAGTTAAATTATAAACAAAAATTGTAATTTCATGATAGTACTAGTTATTTTGTTTAGTTATGTCTCTTTTCAGTTAAAGTTTCATTTCTAGTCTTTAATTATGTAATAATTTATAATGATAATAAATTACTTAAAAGTGAGCAATTTATTTTATTTTTAATCTTAAAATTTTATAGAGTTATTTTATTTTAATAAATACTTTTAAATTCATTTTAAATTTGTAAATAATAAAGTTCATCTAAATGTGTAAAAAAAAAAATATAATATTTTCATTATTTAATAATACATATAATTTTATTATCTCAAATTTAATTTTGAAAATATATTTTGAAAACAAATAAACTAAACATATTTTCATTGTTTCCCCTTTTTAAAAATAGACAAATCAAACGTATTTCCTAAATTCAGAAAATTTAAAAATGAAAATTATTTTCAAAAAATAAAAACAGACAATGAAAATAACAAATATTTTCATAAATCAAATGCACCTTAACTTTTTTTAAATTTTATTTTTTTAAAATAATTGTTAGAGTTCTTTTAAAAAAATAAATATTAGTATAATTATTAATTTACATTACAAATTTTAAAATATTCATTATAAAATAGATATATTAGAAATGCAATGAAATATACTAGAGATACAGTGAGATATATTTCCTCCCTATCTGATGTATAACCAAATTTTCGAACTCAATTTCATTTTCAAAAATCGGTTTTGCAAACATAATTTTTTTCTGATTTTTTCATAAATAAAAATTAACGGCGACTCTTTTGAAATTTTTTCATTAAATTTTTGGTCACCTCCTGTCACCGTGGCCTCTTGGCACGTTGCGATACGTCTACCACATTTTAGGCTCTCATAAAAGAGGATTTCAAAGGGTTTTTGAGAAAATTTTTGCTATTATTCTTCGATGATCAACGCGGCTTTCCTCCGCATTGATGTGTCTTGTACAGTTTGGCCTACCATTTCTTCAATGATGTGCAACACCCGAGAAGGTTCACAAGCTGCAAAAGCTCAGTAACTTGATTTGACCGTCTGCTTTTGCCTCTACACACGTAGTCCCACTCTTCACTCCTTTGTGACCTCACTATCCCCAGCTGTCACAACCTACTGCCTCTAGGGTTCAAACTCAACTCAAACCAAATCAAAATCGAAAACTAATCAAAAAAAAAAAAAGTGAAAAACTAATTAAAACCAAACATAATTGGTTTGTATTAGTTGTTTTTATGAAAACGCATAGGTTCAATTCTGTTTTTCGTTTTACTTTTAAAATGGATCTAAAGTAAACTGAATCGATAATACTCAATATTTCATACGTCTAATTATCTAATTTTCATTTTATTCAATAGTTTTGAGTTCATATGTATTGTTTTTGTTCAAATCTTTTATGGAATACCTGCCGTATTATTTTGGATAGTGTATATAACTTTTGATAATTAGTTTAGAATTTAAATTTACAACGTTCATTAAAAAAATAATAATTTAATTTAACTTAAGAAACTTAAAAGTTATTATTTATATTTTATAAATATTAGTAAAATCTAAATCAATCGAATTAATTTAAACTAATTTAAATTGATTTATATTGGTATAGTTTTTAAATAGGCTCAAAAAAAAAAAATTTCTTTGTCTAGATTGATTAATGTTTTGTCCCTGACCCAAACTTTGAGTACTCTTAATGTCGGCAACACACCACAGCAACAAGGTCTACCCCTTCCTCCTGTAGGCGTATTGTGATTTTGCCCTAAAATGGGATCCACACCGAGCTGAATTGCCCATCTTGTACGCAATTAGCCTAGAAAATGATGGATTCACGCGAAAAGGCGAACTAAGACTTGCAACTATATAACAAGAAAAAATTCATATATATAATTTGATTGTCCGAATTATATAATATTATTATTTACTTTTAAATAAATAAATAAATCGTACCAATTTTATATTATTTAATTATTATCATAATTTCTATATAAAATTTTAATTATATTCTTCTAATTTTGTAGCATTACTCATGTAACAAACCCATGTTCTAGCATGAAAGAGAAACAACCATAAGAAAGAATATAACAGAAAAGTAAACCCAAGATTTCACAAAATCACAATATGGGCTGCTAAGATCTTCTATATTGGATGTATGTAATCCTGGCCTAGTCAACGAGCTTCTCTCTTTTCCCTGCCTCTCAAATTCTTTACAACACTTATCTCTATTTGCCCCTTCACCGGTTGAACAAATAGTTATCCAAAGCCGCGTAACTTGTTGATGCTGTTGTGATGCGGTTGCAGTGTGATGCGGTTGTGGCTGTAGCTCTATGTTTCTTAGTGTTAGTTCCTGCACTTCGGTCTCTAGCACTAGCAGTGAACGTACTCCATGTATTGCATGGATCATTCATAATTGCGGGCTAATTGTGGTGTATCCCATTCGAGTCCTGGAGGAAGATGAGGAGGACATGGACGCCATCGCAGCAGCAGTGGAACTGGCATTCTCTGTCACCGATGAGTGGTGAAATCATGTGTACAAGTGTAGATTTATGATTTAGTTTGTGAAAATTACGTATTAAGTCCTTTATGAACATCTAAGCAAATAGAAAAGGTGTCCGTGTCTCAATTTATTACATGTTGTCGACTACATTGTTACGGATAGTGATAATCAATCGCTGCACAGATGTCAAAATCATGTTTGACCCACTCAACAAGGCAGTTCTTAAACTCTCCCTTTTACTTGATTACCAAAACATTCACCAAAAATGATTTTTTAAAATTAACAATATTAAACTCAAATAGAAAAAGAGATGAACAAAATTAAAGATTTATAATTTTAAGGATTAAACTGATCTATAAAAATTATTTTTAAGGGATTAAACTAAATTGATAAATGAACATATATATACTTGATTGGAAAGATAGATACAAATTTTTTTTAATTAGTAATCTCAAATTTTGAGTCTTGGGTATGGAATAACCAATCCTAAAAGATATCGAAGAATTATATGCTTATATTTATATAAAATCTCAAACCCTTAAATAAGTTGCTTCTAATAAAACGATATATATGAAAAATGAAACAAATAAATAAATAAATTGATAAACGATTTATCTTTCGCTAATGAAAATATGGTTTTATTTTATATAAAATTTTGGTTCTATTTTTTTGTTCCTTTTTATTTATTCTTTATAGGAAGGGCATGAATAATTACTTGGAAAAAGGCATTTCGACCCAATTAGTATTGACTTTGAAAATTCTACGGAGAACGGAATCGAGAATTATTGCACTGATATTAAAGGTATGCAAAGGACAACTTAAGCTGAATCCGAATCTATCCGATTTTTTAATTCAAAAATGCTAAATGGTGCGAAGAAATTTCGTAAAGACGACGCACGAATTGATAAAATATAAATAAATGAGTTGCGTTTTTATATGTAATCATTTTTCCTTCACCTCTGAAATTGTCGTGATTGATTATTTAACCCTCTTTATATCAGTACGAATTTCGTTTCGCATTCTATAGTATCGCTCTTTTTAATTAGATCATTTTATTAAATTTAGATTTTATTTAATAATAACTCAATTAATGATTAGGTCAATCCGGACCAATATGACATTTATAAAATCTATAAAAAATTTTAGATTATATATAATAAAATAATAAAATTTTGGAAATAAAAAATAAAATTTAAAAGATATTTTATAATATATATTTTAAAATATATTATATTAATATAAAAATAATATTATATTATATAAAATTTATTAATTAAAATATAAAAAACTTATAACTTATCACTATTTTCTTTTTAAAATTATAATTTTTAAAAAAATATTTAACTTTAAGTCAATTTGAGCTAACACGTAGCATAATTCAACTTTAACTTGAAAAAGATACTAAATCAAATTTCATAACTCAAATTTGCCCCAAAAAATTTTGGGCCATAACTGGTTAGTAGGATGGATTGAATTATGAATACCTCTAATTGATGTCAAATCGATCTTTTCTTTTATTTTTATTTCTTTTTTTATATATATAACAAGATATGAGATCTATCTTTTTGTACATGACTTGTCTCTTTCTAGTTTTGGGCTCATAAATGACGAAGAGCACGTTACGAGCTTGGCCATAAATTTCCAAAGCTACTACAAGTCTCGTCCTTTTCCCACTTTCTCAGACATCTCGCACATCTAATTTTGTTCATTTTCCGAGAGTATATTAAACGTTTATGACCCCACCAACTTTATTATTATTATTATTAGAGTTTAATTAAAATATATTGCTATTATTATTTAATTAAAATTTTTTATTTGTATGATTATTTAAATATTAAATAATAATATCAAAAATTTTTACTGATATGATAATATATAATTAAATATCTGTATAAAAAAATTTTATATTGATAATATATTCTAATTAACTTCTTATTATTATTTTATTTTGAAAGACCTACTGATATCTAAAAAGCTGTTGTCAAAAATTCAACTAATCCAATCTAATTTCACTCTTAGGACACCAACTTAATTAATTTTTTTTTAATTTCTTTTAAGTCAGTGCTCAGGCATGCGCGTGTGACGTCCCGATGGTACACACTAATTTGTGGGTGGACCCTTTCCCAGTGCCTTCTTTCATATCTGTCTCCCAAGCTTTGCTTTTTTCATTTCCACAATTCAATTCCGAACTTGACTTCTTCACTTTGTAATATTGGAGGGTCAACTCTCTTTCTTACGTTTCAAATTCCAACGCCAAGACTAGTTTATGTATACTCTACTCTCTGCCAAAGCTAAATCACTGTGATTTCTCAGCTGCCTTCCATTCCAGCTTTCAACTAGCATGAAAAATGATCACTTCCTCTCAATTTCGCTTCCTTTCATCACTCCTTGCATTTTGCTTCATATCACTTGCTTTAAGAGCCAGTTCTCGGCTGCCAGACGACGAAGGTATGATATATCTAAACCCCCCAAATAAATAAAAGGTTTTGTCAAGGTGTACTTTTAGGGCTCAAGTTAAAAATTAAAAGTGATATTTATAACTTATTGTAATTAGTTAAAGAATAACATATATTAAATATTTTATATATTTTTAAGATAATATAAATAGTTATATATGTATCACATATTAACAAAATCCATAAAAAAAAGTTAATATTTTTGCTAAGGTTTCATGTGGGTATATATAATGCTATCATTGATGTTTTTGTCATAGTTCTTGTAAAGATATATTGTGTATTAAATTGAGAAGAGAACTTGGGTGACCCTGCTGATATCACTTTAATTGGTATATTTTAGTGCAAGCTCTGAAAGATATAGCTAACACTCTTGGTAAGAAGGATTGGGACTTCAATACAGATCCATGCAGTAATCAGCCAAACTGGGTTACTACGCCCAATAACAAGACATTGGAAGCAGTTAATGTTTCATGTGATTGTTCTGTCGGCAGTGACAGCTTCTGCCATCTTGATACCATGTATGTCTCTTTCTCTATGTGGGTCAGTCTGTGTTTGAATATCTCCACGTTTTTGCAATTTGAAGGATGTTGTTTAGAATGTGGATATAGGAAAAAGGAAAGACCCAAAGTGGTAGAAAATAAAATTATTTAAAATTAATACTCGTTATATCTTTTATCTGATAGTATTATTATAAATACTTGAGATAAAGTTTGCAATTATAATTATTGATGATAAAATTAAACGTTTAAAATTTTATAAGATACAATAACTCGTATGAAAGATCATACATGGAGTTAATGTATATAGTTTTATTTTTCATCAACAATTAATATCATGTATTTTTTCTTTTAAAATGCATCCCATACTTTAATTAGAACAATTATATCCGGAAATAAACTAAAAAGGCCAGTTGTTAAAATTATGTTAGAGTTCAAAAATTCTGAAGTCATTTCTATACATAAAGTTTATTTGATAGTTAATGAAATTTTTAAATTATAGTTCAAATATCAGATTGGTATTTAATAATAAATATCTTAAAATAGTAATCTATTGTTAAAATTTGATATTAATTAAATCGAGATTGGTTAATGAATAAATGAACATATGTTTTGTATATAGTTACATTTTGACTGCAATATAAGGAGAAAAAAAAAACAAATAAGACACCGGTTTGGTATTTTTAAAGAATTAATCTGATGCCAAAAAATTACATTAAAGGATTGAATTAATGTAAATTTAATAGTAAAAAATTATTTATATGTGTTTATTATTAATTTTGAGACTAAAATGATAATATTTATATCTTCGCGGAATTAAAATAGTTGTTTATTCTTTTTTCCCCTTTTTCTTACATAATATTAAGTAATTGATTAAATAAAATAATTATCTTTAATTGACAAGATTATGAAAATAGTAGTTACGAGAGAGAGAGAGAGAGAGAGAGGGAGAGAGATAACTATTTAGTTGGTAGTTATTAAAAGAGAGAAAAAGTTGTAACGATTATTGTTATTAATAGAGAAACATACAATTGGAATTTCAAAAGCATAAATGATATAATTTTAGATTTAATATTAATTTGTTCATATTATGAAGTTCTCATATATTATCATCTAATTATGCCCTATTATTATTTTAGTAATATAGAAATATATGATTCCATGCTACTATAAAAAAATTTACACTAATAACAAATTAAAAGTTTAGCATCTTTGTAAAAGTATAAAAGAAAATTTTATGTGATCTTTTTCTTATAATTTTTTCTCATAAAATATATTTTGAATTCGATCGGTGCTTCCATTTTGTTAAAATTCTTTTTGAAATGTAACAGAACATAAGTAAATGATAATGTAGTCATAATAAATCATATTAAACACCATGAGTTAGTTTGGTATCTTGTGATTTGAGTTTAAAACAAAAAATGAAGGGGTGAGTTTTCATATATAGTTCATCTCTAAACCTTTCAATTAACTATAACTTTTAAGATTTTGACATTCGACAAATAAATAAAAAATACACACACCATACCGGTTACATTAAAGTTTCAATCAATCTGCCTTTTTTTTTTAATAAAATTTTGTGCCTTAGAAAATTCTTTTTTTTTGGGGTAAATTTATTTATTTATTTTGGTAAACTTAGAAAATTCTTTTGTTATAGTGTTAGGAAGAAAAATGCTTGTCTTTTTAATATTTCAAATTATTTCCAATTTTCCATTGTGAAAAAACGAACAGAGTTCTGTGCGCACAAAATCTTCAAGGCAAGCTCCCACCGGAACTGGTCAAGCTGCCATACCTCCAAAAGATGTATGTAATACTCTTCATTGAAGGAAGCCATATATGACCTAGTTTCAATAATTAGCTATCTTGCATGCGTATTTTTTCACTATAATTTACCTTTTTTATATTTTTTCTCCCCCTTTGGATAGTGACCTGGCCCTCAATTACCTTAACGGTACAATTCCTAGAGAATGGGGCATCTCGAAACTTCGTATCATGTGAGCTTTCTTCCTCTTTATGTTTTTTCTTTGCTATTATCTTTTCTTCTTTAGCATATGCCTATAAGATGTTAATATGAAGTCACATATTTACTTCTGTCTAATAATTTAGTCTTTCAAGAGATTAAGACACAGTATCAAATACAAAAGTGAATGACTTTATATCCTAAAGATGGGATATTGTTTTATATATATTGTATAAATTTTTTTTCTTTTTTTTTTTAAACATTTTTTGTTTCAAATTTTTTTTTAAAATTTTATTTCTTATTTTCATTTTTAATTATAAAAATTTCAATTTTTATTTTATTTTTTGTTTTTATAATTTTATGAAAAATAATGAAAACAATACTCTTTTAATTTTTTTTTCTTTACAAAATTATG
Organism: Pterocarpus santalinus; assembly: GCA_031439595.1. Classification (NCBI taxonomy): domain Eukaryota; kingdom Viridiplantae; phylum Streptophyta; class Magnoliopsida; order Fabales; family Fabaceae; genus Pterocarpus; species Pterocarpus santalinus. The sequence goes on along the minus strand of CM062528.1, from coordinate 31,155,753 downwards.
AAAATAGAAAACAAATTAAAAATTATGTGATATTTTTATAGTTAAAATTAAAAATAAGAAAACATATTTTAAAACTAAATACACCCTTATTATTTATTTTATTTTCATGAAATAGTTATCAAACTACAATTTCCATTCTTCTGACAGTCACCTTGTTGGAAACCGACTAAGTGGTCCAATCCCAAAAGAGCTGGCAAACATCACTACTCTCGAGCAATTGTGAGCACCTGATTATCCACAATTATTAAGAATTTTTCTTTCCTTTTCAATTTTATGAATATTCATTGTATCGTAAATTAAAATGCACAGACTCCTCGAGTTCAATAATTTCTCCGGAAATCTTCCTCCAGATATTGGTTATCTTCCACGCCTTGAAAGATTGTAAGTTTTTTACTATTTTAGTTACCGCAGCATGTTAGTATAATTTCTTTTTAATCTTGTCATTTAATAATATATACTACTATTAAAATTATTTAATTCTTATAATAATTACTTTAGAAGTTATAAAAAATTATATAATTAGTTAATAGTATAAAAAAATTTACATAAACAATGTATCAAATTGAACTCTTATTTTTTCTCCATTTTTTGATGGCCACTTAATTTATTTGAAGCGGAGGAAAAATGATAGGAGAATGAAAATAAAATGAAAATATGAAAAATAAAATTTTGAATTTTACTTGTATGACCTCTATATAGAAATCTTAAAAAAAAAAATTAGGATTTCACATGTAAGTTAAGGATTTTATTTCAATGAATTGTTGTTGTAGAATTATTTACTTAGCAATCATATACTATCATATCATAAAAAATGTTTGACTTTTATAATAACTACCACAAAAGTCAGATATATGATGAAATTTGATTAATTGATAGTATAAAATATTTTATACTTACAGTGTATCAAAATTAGTCTCATAAATAAGGAAATAAATTGGCATGGATGTTTAGCCATGATTGGTTGAATAAACTTCTTTGAGAAAAGGTCTTTCCCTTGATACTCCAAACAAATTGAACTTCTCAATGGGCAAAACGTTGTGTTATGGATTAGAGGGGAGTCCTCTCTCTCTCTCTCTCTCTCTCTCTCTCTCTCTCTCTCTCTATATATATATATATATATATATATATATATATAGCCCTCTTATCATAGGCTACCAAGATCATTGCCTACACTAAGCTGCTTGACATATCGGCTCACTAACATGTGATAGGCCTAGAAATAAGTGGATCACCCCGGCCTATCCTGATTCCCAAATGGATTGCTAATCAACTTGTTTTTATAAAATCCATAAAAACATCAATTAGTGGTAGCTCATAATAGAAAAATTCTTACATTTTTCCACATGAGCAATATTTATTGAAGAGTTTATAAGAAAACCAACTTTATTTTGAAAATGGCTCTCGAGTTTATAGTTTTCATAACATGGCCATGATTTTCAAAAATGTGATCCATCTGATAACACCTTTGACCTAACCCGGTCCACACAATTGACAAAGTTGAATCATGGTAGCAATTATGCGATCTATCAATGTAAGACTTTCCATGCATCACCAATCTTATGAACCAAAGTCACAAATATGGAAGTGTAACATAGAAAATGGAACCAACTTGCTATTCAACAGTGCTACATCTAATGTTGGTCCTCATGTGATCTTCCCATAAAAAATACAACCACTCTGATACCACATATAATAAATTTCAAATTTCATATATAATTATAGAGCAGTACATATAAAATTAAAGCAATAAATTGCATACCTATTTAACCATGCATGATTAGTTGAACAAACTCCTCCAAGGCTAGGTTTTCCCCTCCATGCTCCAAACAAATTGCGAATCTTGATAGGTAGAACATTGCGTAATGGATTGGGAGAATGCATAGCCATGAATTATAAAAGAAAATGTAGAAAGAGGGGCTCCAACTTCTCTCTAGGGTCCAACCCTTCCTCTTCCTTACCCTTTCTCTTCCATTTGCCTTATCTATACCTTCTTGTCAATGTTTTCATGTTTCTTTCCCACCTTTCCTCTTTTTAAGCTTTCTTCTACCTTTTTCGGTGGAGGCCCCAATATTTGAGCTTAAATGTTGACCTTGCCTTCTTCCCGTTGTTTGCCATGCCTTTTTGCCTTTCATCCTCTATTCTTTTTCGAGTTTGTTTCTTTTGAACTGATTCTATTGCAGGCCCGATATCCATTGCTCTTCACAATCATGTTGCATAGCTCCATGCAGAGCTTCTATGTTTTGTGTGCCCATTGGCCTCTACTTGCACGTGGGAGTTTGTGACGATGGTAGTGTCGTGAGATTTTCGATGACAATGTTGGTGGCCCCTACAAGTGGGATACTCGAGACCATCAAGTGACTGTTGTTGATGCTCTTAGCAGTTTTGGTGTTTGCATGGGACTCTTCCTCTTCTTCGTCAATCTTAAGATGCCTTTCTAACTTGCTCTAAAGATTATGAACACATGTTTTTGTGTTCATGTTCCTCAGTTTTGTGTATTCACGTTTTTCATGCTCAAGTTTTGTCGATGCCGCTTTACTCAAATCAATATCAGAGAAATGGAGTGGCCATTTCAGTGGCCGAAATTAGTAGTAAAAGGATCATATTTCCTTACTTTTTTTGATGAGTTGGATAGTGTTATTATTATGTCTTTGGTTTGAGATGTGTCTATGTTTGTTGGAAAAGCATGTTTGAGTCGTTTTCCCTTTTTCAAGGGATGTGATATTAGGTGACAAGGATTCCCATTGTTCAAGGTGTGTTTAATTTTTAGTGGGTGTTCCTTTTGAAAGGTGTTAGAGGTTGTCTTGGCTAGTAGGTGTTATGAGTGATGTCATGTGGAGAATCTTGTTTTGTGTTTTGAGAGTAAGATGTACCCTCCTATGCTCCTCTCCTTTTAAGAGTTGAACCTTTATCTAATTATCTAGGGAAAAAAAAAAGGGATGCCAACCCTATTGATCCCTCCTATCACAAGCCACCAAGCTCCCTAGACACCAAGCAACGTGACATATTAGTCGAATAAGTTGTGATAAGCCTAAAAATAAGTGCATCACCCTGGCCTATCTTGAATCCCTAATGGATTGCACATCATTCCATTTTTTATAAAGTCCATAAAATATCAATTTGTGACAATGCATATATAATAGAAAAATTCTTGCAAGAAAATGAAGAATGGCTTTCTATTCAATTTTATATTATTAAAAAAATAAAAATTTATGATGAATGTAAATAAGCCAGATTTGATAGTTCCTCATTCACAACGATCATACCAAATAAGTGTGAAATAATTTTCATTAGAATATTTTTTACCTTTCCATTCTTCAATTACAAACAAGCACAATCTAAACTGCTTATAGATTCATTTAATGCCTCATTTCATAATTTCTTGATACTATAGGCATCTTACATCCAACAACTTTACTGGAGAGTTGCCTGAAACATTTTCAAGGCTTACGACATTGAAAGGACTGTAAGCTTTGTATATTTGTTTTCCTTTAGCTACAATGAATCATAATTATATATTATATGGTGATTTTTTGGTTCTAAATTGGTGGTACACTTTTCTTGTTTTTTACTCTTACTTGAGGCAGTCGACTTGGTGACAACCAATTTTCTGGAAAAATACCTAATTTTATACAATGATGGATAGGTCTTGAAAATCTGTGAGAACCATTTATTTTAGTGAACTTTATTTGTGTATTTTTGTTGTTGGTTATGCATTATCCATACATCTATAGCAAAAGTAACCTTATTTATTTTGATAGAGTAATTCAAGGGAGCGGTTTTAGTGGACCAATTCCATCTGGAATTTCATCTCTACAAAACTTAATTGATTTGTAAGTATGATGTTCCATACTACACCAATGGTTTCAAAATTAAGTTACCTTCCTAGCTAGAATCTCATTGTTCTTCCTTGTTTCAAATGTAAAATATGCAGAAGGATTAGTGACTTGAATGGACCTGGTTCTACTTTTCCAGCAATCAATAATATGACAAATTTGACTACATTGTGAGTTAAAGAGTACATTGTGACCTTCTATTTTTTTCTCTTTGCAACTCAATGCCTCAATGTGGCATCAATATAATGAGTACAAAATTTAAATGAAAAGAGACATTGATATCTTCATTCTTTTTGTGTTATTGTGATAACTTCATTCTAAAGAATGTATTTATTTCATTTATATTTTTGTAGGACATTAAGGAGTTGCAATATTAATGACACACTCCCTCAATATCTTGGAAACATAACTTTGAAAACATTGTAAGCACTGCTTCTCTCCTTTTCAAACATATTTAGTTGATGCTAGTAGTCAATTTTTCCTGTTTTAATTAGAGGAAGTTCCTACTATTAGACTGGAAGACAAGTATAGAAAGACACATACACACACTAATTGAAGAAAATAATTTTACTTCATTTTTGCTCTTACTCAATAAACTCTAAAATACATAATTAACATAGTTATAGGAATAATTTTATGAGAGGCTTTACACTTTCTATAACTACCACAATTAACAAAAAATATTTTTTATTAACTCATACTAGCTCTATAACCCCAATATTATTCTCCCTAAAGACAAATAACTCACTCTAATTCCAACATTATTCTTCCTAATGACTAATAAGTGACACTAACAAATGGTTACATAACCACCAAAAGTATCAAATTCCATATTAACTTTAAATTACTAATAATTTATTTTATTTTATTCAACACTCCCCCTAATTTGAAGTCTTCTTCTTCATGCCAAATCTTGCTCTTGATCTTCTAAGTTCTCAAATTTGAGGGGCCTAGTAAATTGAAAATATCATCAATTTGATCTTGATTCTTCACATAATTGGGCTCTATCTCCTTCTTGTCAATATACTCTCTAAGGAAATGAAATCTTTTGTTTATATGCTTGTATCAATCAAGTTGTACTGAATATTTTGAAACACTTCTTCATAATTAATTCCATACTTTTGCCCATAACCTTTTGCAATTAGTCTTGCTTAATATCTCTCCACACCTTTCGCATTTTGCTTTGCCATGAAGGCTTATTTGACTCCAATTGTTTAATAACCCTTGAGAAGAGTAGATAACTATCAAGTGGTATTCTTCTTAATAGCTTGAGTCTCCTCCTATATACAAGACTCAAGACTCTCTAAATAGAGAGGAGAAGAATAAAGACAAAACCTACAAAAATCTCCTCCTCTATGGCTTGTCTTGACCTTTTGTCTTTAAAAGCCTCATCAAAGTTTAAAGGCTCACTATCAGCAAGAAGACAAAACAGATTAAAAGACTCAATTACATCATATAATTCTTCAATATTTCTCATTTTTCTAGGCCTTTCACTAGAACTATCTTCAAAAGATAAGGATGCTTCATGTATGGGTGACGGTGGTAGAGTTTCCTCTTGAACATGTATGTTTGGTCTCTTGATCTTCCTCTCCAAAAAATAGAAAGAAATCATGGTGCTTTCTTCGATTTCTTCCTATCTCCAAGTGGCTTTTTCATCAAATTTCACATCACAACTCACAACAACTTTACCATTGCTTAGGTTGTACTAAGGAAAACATGCTTCACATTTCGACCATCTAGTTTTGATCTCCCTTGTTCAAGCACATGGACATATAGCAATTTCAAAAATCTAGAAATTATTGACACTTGATTTGTTTCCACTCCATACCTCATGCAGTATTTGACCCTTCACACTCTTTGTTGGAGAGCAATTGAGCAAATAAACTATACAATAAATAGCTTTAGCCCAAAATTGCTTGGGCATAATTTGGCTTTCAACATACATCTAACCATGTTAAGAACAATTCTATTTTTTCTCTCCATTACACTATTTTGTTGTGGTCATCTACGAACCTCTAGAGGGCAGCAAATCCCATCTATTTTGCAATATTTATTAATTCTTTGGAAGAGAATTTGCCCCTTCTATTGAATATTAGAGCATTAATTACATAACCACTCCCCTTTTTCTACAAAAGATTTGAATTTTTTAAAGGATACAAATGCTTTTGATTTTTTTTTTGTGAAAATACCCCCTAGTTTCTCTACTAAAATCATTAAAAAAAGTAGGCAATATTAGGATTTATTAGGCCACGCGCATCGGTGAAAACATGTTGCAATTGCTTGGTTGCTCTTGTAGTTGTTTCATTTGGAAAGCTGTCTCTTGCATGTTTACCAAGGAAACATGTTTCACATAATTGATTGGGATGATTAAAGAAGGGAAGCTTATTCATTATCTTCTTTTATTTCTAAAGCTTTGAGTGCATCAAAATTCAAGTGGTCAAATTGCATATCAAACACCATGCTTCATCTCCCACAATGGCTTTCAAACACCTTGCCTTACTTGTGTTGAGATTCAACGAAAAAAATTCTTTTTCTTGTCAAACACCTTAGCAATCAAGTTAGCATTTTGATCTCTAATTAAGCTGAGGTAATAATCTTTTATGTGAATTTCATATCCCTTCTTAACAAGTTGTCCTACACTCAAAATATTATTCATTAATTTAGGTACATAGTAAACATTTGTTACTAACGTATAGCTACTATTTTTAAAAAAAATTAAAACAGTATGATTTTCCTTGAATTTGCACCTTTGAAATGTCTCCAAATGGAATATTTCCCTTCACCTTATCATCAAGCTCCACAAATTTTTCCTCATGGATTGCTTGCTCCATTAACCAAGTACCATGAATTTCTATCATATTTTTTACCATCTTTGAGTGCCAACAATAAGGTTGCCTTTTCATCTTCTTTCTCAATAAAATTACCTTTTTTTTTTCTTTCTTTTCAACACCATTATATCATAACAGCATTCCGAAGCATAATGACAAAATTTATGAGAATTGAAAGAGTGAATGTGAGAATTGTCATACCTCTTCTCGTTTGTTCTAGCATAGGTATCTCTTCCTCTAGTGACTCTTCTTCCATAGCCTCAAGTTGAATGATGAGTTGTCTCTTCATTGGTTGAATTGCCACGATTGTCTTTTTGTCTTCCACCTTGGCCATAACCATGCCATTTTCCTTGTTCACGTTCATGCCCACTTTAACTCTTGTCTCCTTCATCACCTTTTAACAAAACTTTGGGTTTGAGAACTTGTTCACTTTTCCTTTTTAACTTTATTTTTTCCTTCGGCATGTATAGCCCCAAATATCCCTCGATAGTCATTATATCTAGCTCATTTGAGCTCCTAAAAATGCAAGTAACATAATCAAATTTTGGAGTCAGAGCAAAAGATTCTTATCCTTCATGCAATCATCTACAATACTTTCTCCATACCTATTCATTTGAGTAACATTGGCCAACACACTTGAATAGTAATCCAAAAATGATGCAGATTTCTTCTTGTGCAAAGTTTCAAATTCACAATGTAGAACTTGAAGCCACACCTTCTTCACGTTATCCACTCTTTGGATAGATTTTTGTAAAATCCCCTATGCTTCTTTTGTAGTGGATGCATTGTCCACCTTCTCGAAACATCACATCATCCAAACCTTGATCGATGAGACAAGGCTTGTTGGTCATTTTTCTTCAACTTTGTCATTGTCTCTTTCTCATTTGGAGACAATGTAGCCTCATTCTTAGGTTTAGAATAACCATTTTTCACAATGTCCCCAGCATATTGGGATTTGAGCAACATCTTCATACAACTAAACCAAGACTCATAGTTATCCTTTGTAAGACAAGCAAATTGAGATGGAAACATTCTGTTATTTGCTTCCATCTCTAAAAACTCACAAGCTTTGAATTACAAGCTTTGTTTCCACTTTGTTAGAATGGAAGGAGAGTATAGGAAGAGACATAAATGCATATTGAAGTCAATAATTTTATTTCTCTTTTGCTCTTATTCAATAAACTCTAAAATATATAAAATACTTATAGGAATTTTATGAGAGGCTTTACACTTTATATAACTACCATAATTAACAGTAATTATTTTTCCTAAACTCATACTAACTCCATAACCCCAATATTATTCTCCTTACAATATGACACTTAATAACCATAATATCATCTCCATTAAGAGTTACCGAATATGAGTTAATAGAAGGACTAACTTGTTACACTGTGTTTAATTTTAGGGATGAAAGTGTTACTAAATTTTTTTAAGGGACTATTAATACTTTATTAATTGTATGGATGGTTCTCATAAATGAGAAATTCTTACTTACAATGCATAAACAATTCTCTTCCATGATTCATACATTAACTCTGATTGATTAACATTAAAATAGCTAACACAAACAAAATGATACGATATAACATAATTGCCTCACATCTAATGTTCTTAAGAATCTTTTCTTGCAATATAATTTTAGAGTCTTCCGATCTTTGGAGTACTTCTAGTGAAAGAAAGTCGCATTTTTTTGTTTCTGGGTGGGGGTTCAATACTCACTATGAGTCGAAAAAGAGCACGTTGAATAATGCAAGAACAACAATGATGGTAATTACAACGGTAATAATGATAATAACGTGGTGAAAGCAAAATTAAGAACTACTAAATGGATAGGAGAAAAGTACTCGAGAATGAGAATAATGATGAAGCTTTCATTGTTAGGAATTTTAAGATGTGCGGCAGAAGTAAAACACAAAAATTTATATTCCTATAAATTCCATTGATCTCCTTGATGTGATTTAGAATTCAAAGACATTGGTTTAGAAACATGTCTTCGAAATGAGCAATGACTTATTATGTATAATCCTTCAATTAGACACACAAGAGCACATCCTCCGATGGTGATCCACACCAAAAAAAAAAAATCATATAATCCTAATCACCTTGATAAGAAAACTCAAGTCTCACTCTTTTTTTTTTTTTTAAAGTTTACTGTGCATGGCTGATTCTTATTATTATTACACCCGGCATATCAAGAGGGACAAGGCTCCTATGCCCAGTATTTTAGAAGGGGTGTAGTGCACCGTGTAAAATTACCTGTTAGTAGAGGTTATTAGGCTATATAGGCAGTCACCCGCGACTAAAGTAATAATGATTGATATCTTGTTTCAAATCCTTCATTGGTGACGATTAAAATAAGTGGACCTAGTCTCAATCAAAGTAAAAAAAAAAATTAGTAGTCCCTTTATCGAACAAAATAAGGAGAAAGAAGTCCCTTTCTGGATCAAGAAAGAAAAAATAGCAACCCTTTGTCGACAAGCAAAAAAGAGCAGTCCCTTTCTCATGTGAGAAACCTTTCTCCTGTTCATGCGGTACTGACATCCGCCAAGATTAGTGCATCATGATCCTGGCGGAGAGAAGGTGTGACAAGTGGGTTCATCTCGGAGAAGACAAGCCTGGACGGCAGGTTTTGATGAAATGTTCACATCCTAGACATAATTAGGAGGCTTAACTAGAGTCAAAATGCGATTCAACACTCCTAAGACCTAACCATGAAAAGATACAACTTACTGTCATCATCTTTTTCTAAACAACAAGGCAGTCCCCTACCCGAAATCTTTTTCCCACAAGAGTAAACCAAACTCCACTGCGAGCTTCCACCATGACCACTCCTCCCCTGACCTTCTACCGAAGCGACCCACAAAGCCAACCCAAATCCAGCACAAATCGCCCACCAATCCAACTTCAGCTTTTCACAAATCGAGTATATATCCACTATGAAGATAATTTTTTTTATCTAATTTTATTTAAATACGTGATTGGTTTTTTTTGGCACTATTCTAATAGCTTTCGCACTTCAAATTGCTAATAGTGATACAATCTCAACTCATGAACATAATCTTTAAGAGACTAAATGATGTTTGGGTATAAGGTTTTCTCACTCAAGAGTCAAGATGACATTACATATTCAGACTTTAACCCCATATTATGTTTACATGGGGTATTTATACATGAGAAGGGGCAAGGCGTGAAGATATAGGGGATTACCAAAATACCCCCTTAGCCGCACTTGTTTCACTTATAGAAGTATTTTTTGAGGGCTTATTCTATTTATAAAATGTATAACTCAATTTTTTTTTTATTTGATAAAAAAGTTGAATGTTTTTGCTCCAAATTTTTAAAAGTTAGAGAGTGCTTTAAAACTCATATAATATATATTTTATAGTTGATTTATATTTTTTAAAATTTAAAAAATTAATATAATTTTAATTTTTTTAATAATAATAAACATAAAAATAATTTTTTAATATTTATATTCATTATAATCAATTTAAATTTTAAAAGCAATTTATCAAATACTATTTATATAGTTTATATTTATCGAAAATAATTTTTATATTATTTTATCAAATAATGCAACTATAATTTTTTTTAAGAATAATTTTTAAAAAATCCAAAACACTCAACATCTATATAAAATATCAGCAACACCAAAACAAGCCTCATTCTTGTCTGGAGTCACTATTTCCTCTTGGTCACATCATCAAGCATGCCAATTATCTTTGTCAGATCTAAGGAAACCGCGGGATGAGCATTCAATGGTGGCCATTCTTCATCAAAACGATTAATAAGCTGAAGCGGTTTGTTACTTAGCCCCCATGGGACGAGCCAGGATGACTAGACGTGGGCGCATTTACCATGACTTCTATGTGTAGAAATAGAAGTCTTTTCTTAATAGTGGATTAAAATTAATTTCTTACTAATTTAATATTTATTATTTTTTAAAAAAATTTAAAGTAAAATTGAAACAATAAGTGTATATTGATGACAGACTTTATCATCAATTAATACTTAAATATTACGTTGTGAATAGAAGGAGAGCGTAATCTTATAAGAAGTTCAAAAACAAGGGAAATTCTATAATCCTTTACAAATTTTGGGGTTCCAAAACCCTGGAACACATGAACCAAAAAAAAAAATTCATATATGTAGATTTACAATAATGGCATATAAATTGTATTTATATTAATATTTATTTTTGCAAAATAGTATTTAAAGAAATAATATTTATAAAAAATAAATTTTTTTATTTTTATAAAAATATTACACCCAACTCAGCCTATTTAGGTCTAACCCATTTAGGCTCACCAATTAAATAGTCATCCAAGCTATAGTAAATGTTTGCGAGCCCACACAATATTGGTTCGACCCGTTTAGACTTAATCTATTTGGGCCTATTAGTTAAATGAGTTAAGTTAACTCTTAACAAATGTGAATGAGTTAGTATAATATTGGTCTTAGCTCTTTAGGTTTGGCCCATTTGGATCTTTAAGTTAAATAGGCCAAGTCAACCTAAAGCAAATATTAACGAGCTTGCATAATGTTGGTGAAACCCATTTAAAGTTAGCCCACAAATTTAAATAAGCAAACACAATCCATTTAAGCTTAGCTTATTTAGGTGTGCTAGTTAAATAGGTCAAATAAACCTATAGTATATATGTTACCCAGTTAGCATAATATAGGCCAAAGCTATCTAGGCTTAGTCCATTTATGTTTGCTAGTTAAATAGATCAAATCAACCCTAAGAATTGTTAACGAGCTAACATAATGTTGGTCCAACTCGTTTAAGGCTAGCCCATAGACTTAAATAAGTCAGCACAATCCATTTAGGCTCAACCTATTTGGACTTGCTAGTTAAATTAGGTTAGGTTAACCTATAGCAAATGTTAACAAACTAACATAATATTGGTTTGGGTCATTTAGGCCCAACCTATTTGAATTCGCTAATTAAATAGATCAAGTCAACATATAGCAACTGTTAATGAGATAGTATAATATTGGCCTGACCTATTTAAAGTTAGCCTACAAATTTAATCAGGGCAATATAGCCTATTTAGGCTTGACACGTTTAGGCCCGACCAAGACCCATTTGAAACCTGCTAATTAAATGGGTTATGTCAATATATAGTAAATATTAATGATCTAGCATAATATTAGCCCAACCCATTTAGGTTCTGCCTATTTGGACCCGCTAGTAAGATAGGTTAAATCAACTTGTAGCAAATGTTAAACATTTTAAAATAATTTTTTATAATTATTAATAATTAAATTTATAAAATTTTATGCATATGTATAAATTATATATCATTATATAATTAATCCAATTCAGCATGACTTCTCAACCTATTAAATTTTATTGGGTATCATAGAAAACTCCCAAAGACAATAAATTATTGTTGCGAAGTAGCAACTAGTAAATACTAGAATCCACCACGTATGACTGGCAATAATAACTAATAAATGTTTGAGAATAAATATATTTTCTTTATCTTTTTCCTTTGTCTTATTCTCGACTATATTGCACTGCAGAGACCTCAGCTACAACAAATTAAGTGGAGGAATTCCAAACTCCTTTGAAGACCTAATAAATGTAGTGGACAGGATGTAAGAAAGTTTTCACAGTTTCCAGTAATTACTCCATGGATACCGGCGATGCTTTCGTTAATCTTTGTTAGCTAGCATCTCAGTATTAAATCAAGATATCTATGCAGTTAAAATAATTTAGTTAATAGAAGGATCAGTGGGGACAATTCTTATAATTGAATTATTTTTAGAAGAAAGAAAGTAAAAGAACGAAGGCTGGGAATGAGGACTCGGTTTTATATGTTTATCATTTTGATATGGGTTCATTAATGACTGATCAATTATACGCATTGTTGGCTTTTGATATTGTTCTACTTAGATATTTAACTGGAAACTTTCTTACTGGACAAGTGCCCAAGTGGACAGAGAAAATTAAATCCATGTGAGTTCTCTTTTAAATGCTACTTATGCTTACTTGAATCAAATAATTCAAATATTCTCTGTGGTGAAAAATAATGGATACATTTATTTTTTCATTTACTCTTTTTCGAGTGGAAAACTTGCGATTTTATCGTTTGGGAAATATAATTTTATATATTTAGGCCTAGTTTAGTAGTACTCTTTAATAGGGTGTTTTATCTTATTAAAAATATAAGTTAATTTTTTTCTGTTTAATAAATTAAAAAATTAGGATATTTTTGCTTATGATTTTTAAAAGTCAAGGGTGCTCTAGGGAACCTTTACAAGATACTTTTTAAAACTGACTTGTACTCTTTAAAATTTAAAAAACTAATATAACATTATTCTCTTTAATGACTTTAATAGAAGAAATTATTTTTTTTGGTATTTATATCCATTATAGTCATTTTAAATTTTAAAAGTAATTTTACTAAATATTACTTTTATAGCCTCTACTTATTGAGAGTAACTTTTATATTATTTTACCAAATAGTATTACTACAACTTTTTGAGAGCAGCTTTTAGAGAACCCAAAAAGTTCAATAGCTCTCAAAAATCATAACAATACTAAACTAAGTTTTAATTCTTCATACATGTGTATGCTTACATCTCAAGTATTTAGTAACAGGTCCCCTAGATAAAGCTTTGCTATAATTAAGATGACATGATGTAGCTCTTTGAAATTAAGATATATATCTAGATTTTGTTTGGTTTCAGAAAACATTTACTCTTTTGATTTTTTTTATTTTTAATATTAATTATAAAATTACCATATTATTTTATTTTGTTTCTTATTTTTAAGATTTTGTGACAAAACACAAAACCTTATGTCTTTTTTTTTTCTAGTCTTGGTCATAAGTTATAATATTGACATATACAATGAGCAACCAGAGAAAAAAAAATGTAGACTAGGGAATTTCTAAAAGGACTGCACAGCTTGAGCTCATATATATTTTGTACTAGTGCATCGAAAATGTAAAACTTGAGGTTTTTTTATCAGCTAAATAGTATTTTTTTAATTTAATCTAAAGAGAAATGTTGAGAGAACTCACTTTTGTATGACACCATATCGATTCATCATTCATCAACCATTGGATGGGGTGTGGATCCCACTTAAATTGGGCCCACATCCCATTCAATGGTGAATGAGTGGAGAGTCAATACGGTGTCCTACAAAAAATAAGTCCCTCTATCACTTCTCTAATCTAAAAGCTAACTTAAAAGTAGTTTTCTTCCAACAATATTTATCTCCAACTTGGCACTTGAAGTATATTTTCAACCATATTCTGTCTGAGTTAGAATAGTATTATTTCGTTAACTATAACCTTTACAAGCTTGAAAAGATACATTATAAAGTGTAATCTTATATATTTGTTTCAAAAGAGTGTATTTTATAGTTCTTTCACACTAGGCAAATTGTGGGCAGTAAACAAAGTTAATCAACTATGAATTGTTAGATATAAAACTACACACCCTGCAGTTTTTTTCTACATCTGCAAGGAATCCATTTCCTTGCTTAACGGATCCCATGTACTTTTGTTATTCTTATGTCTTCATCTTTTGTTGAAGGAATGCTTTTCTGTACCACTATATTTTTCAATTTGTCTTAGTAATTACTCATGCAATTCCAAGTAATGAGTGGTAATTAAGTAAAATATTTTCCAAGGTACCAACTCTAGAATGCCACTATATATACTCTTTTAAAACCAAATAAGAATTGCTTATTTCCGTAGCTAATGCGCAGCATGCCCACCTATTAGTCAAAGAAATCATTTTGAGACTTCTCTGCTCACGAATTTTTCGGTCATAATTTTCTTGTCTATTATCAATGAATCTATTTTATCTTCTAGTTTCTGAATCATATTTTACACATCATCCATAGAGATCTTTCATATAACAACTTCAGCAATGAAATCTCAGAGCCAATTTCATGTCAAGAGCAAAACATGTAAGAATTGTTGCATTCATTTTTGTTTTAAATATTTCGTGAAGTTATCTTAGGCTTACCCATGTCTTATATGCCGTAGGCGGAACTTGTTTGCGAGTTTTTCAAATGGCAATAACTCGTAAGTTTTATATTTTATGGGCTAAATTTTGTCACATACATACGCCCTTTTCGTTTCTTTTCTCTTTGTGAAATTTTGATCTTTAAAATAGTTGTTTTCTGGATTTCTCTATCCCTCCATTATTTCCACAGAGGACCCCTTTCTTGTGGGAGAAACAAAGAAACATGCCCTGAAAGTAAGTTGACGTGATGATATATAATTTTATGTGAACTTAACTATTAAAATTCACTTTTGCAATACATGCTCGTATGATTATTAAAAATATTTACAGTGGTATGATATCAAAATTAAATTCTATTGTTAGTGCATGATTAGATAATAATCAAAGATCTCTTTTATACTTATAGTATATAAAAATTAAAATTTTAATTTTAACAAATTATTAGTATAAAAGAATTTTACACTATTATTCAATTATATAATGTTATATGTGAGATTTTTGAAATAGTGGGTGTGAAAATCAATAGGTAAGATATGATTGAATATATGTGAAAAAACACTTTTACTCATTCAAAAATTATTTTTTTTCTTCTTATGTTAGTTTCTTATTATGCTTTACTCCTTGTAGCTTATAAGTTTTGGCCCTTTTTCCCCTTTCGCCAGACTTCTATTCTTTCCACATGAATTGTGGTGGAAGTCAGGTAACAATTGGAAGTACAACATATGATGGTGATTTAGATGAAGGAGTACCATTTAAACAGAGTGGAGGAAACTGGGCATTTAGCAGCACCGGTGACTTCTTGAATAATGTTTTTCGTTACAACCTTACTCAAACAAATGAATCTAGGCTTTCAATGCCTGATGCTGATCTGTATATGAATGCACGTGGTTCTGCCATTTCTCTGACTTATTATGGATTTTGCCTAGTAAATGGGAACTACACTGTAAAGCTTCACTTTGCAGAGATAATGTTCACAGATGATAACACATATAACAGCCTAGGAAGGCGTGTATTTGATGTCTACATTCAGGTAGCTGGTTTCACCTTGTTTTTCAAAATTTTTCAACCAATTATTTCATATCAAACATGCTATATATTAGCCAACTTGTCACTAGTTCCCTAGAGGATCATCATCAAGACATAAACCAAGGATCATTGTTGGATCGTTAGGGACAATTTTTGCTTTTACTTTTCAGTATGAATCCAAGTTGTGTCTAAGTTAAATGTATAGAGTATCAGAAGATACATGTAGAAGTGCTTGTAATTAGCTTATTGCATTGACTTCATCTATAGAATTAGTTATTGCAATATTTTCAACAAAATCCGGATTAAAGATTTATAACTGTGATATCAAAAACCATATTGCTTTAAATTTCAAACATTGCAGGGAAAGCTGGTTCTGAAGGATTTCAATATTGCAAAAGAAGCACAAGGAGTCGGTAAGGCACTTATAAAAACATTTCCTGTTTATGTAAGTAGTAATGACTTAGAGATCCGCTTCTACTGGGCTGGGAAAGGGACTACTGGTCTCCCACATAGATCACTATATGGTCCTCTTATATCAGCTATATCTGTCACTTCTGGTAGGTTATCTTCTCTGTGAACTTTAACTCTTGTGTTATTACCTTGGTGCTTTCACACAAATCTATTATCTAATATGTGAGGCTCTTGTGTAATAATCAACCAGACTTTTCACCCCCATCGAATTCGAAGGGCATACCTACAGGGGAGGTGGCTGGAATTGTGGTTCTTGCTGTGATAATTGTCATCCTAATTGTTTTTCTACTTTGGTGGAGAGGTTGGCTAGGGAAAAAGACATCATTGGCAAAAGGTGACCCACAAAGCAATTACTATTGTTAACTTGTTATCTTTTGCATAATGTTGACCTTGTAGAAACATTTAGGAATTATCATGCACAGAAATGGGCTTTTGTTGCAAATGTTTGATCTTTGATATCCATAGTTAACTATCTCTCTTACTCTCTAGAATAAAATTATGGCATATGTGCGGTGAATCTTTATAAAAAAATGGTCCATTTATTTTGGTAATGAAAGACTAAGATAATGCCTACTTTATGTAAACCATTGAACTTGAGGAATTCTCTGAAAACAATATATCTCTTATGTTGGTTTGCTTTGATAAGCAGAGCTAAGGAATTTGGATCTGCGAACTAGTCTATTTACCTTACATCAAATCAAAGTAGCAACAAATAACTTTGATATTTCAAATAAGATTGGAGAAGGAGGCTTTGGTCCTGTTTATAAGGTATCTTCTCTTTGCTATCATCATTAATCTACTGTGATTATGGGTATTAACTATTGAAAATCATTTTTAAAAAATTTCACAAAAAGTTTTCACCATTTCCTAAATACAGGGTATTCTATCAGATCGCACTACAATAGCAGTTAAGCAACTTTCATCTAAATCAAAGCAAGGAAATCGTGAATTCATTAATGAGATAGCAATGATCTCAGCTTTGCAACACCCTTGTCTTGTTAAACTTTATGGTTGTTGTGTTGAGGGAGATCAGTTATTGCTGGTATATGAATATATGGAAAACAATAGCATTGCACATGCTTTATTCGGTAAATGATCGTCTTATCTAATCATTTTTGGTTGCCGTTTTTAATTTTTCATATTCCAATCTTACTAGCATATATGCTAGACTCAGTGACGTGTTTGCCTAATTTTTGTCCATTCACAAAGGCCCAAAAGAAAGTTGCTTAAAATTGAATTGGCCCACAAGGCACAAGATCTGTGTTGGTATTGCTAGAGGTTTGGCTTTCCTCCATGAAGAATCAAGATTGAAAATTGTTCACAGGGACATTAAGGCTACAAATGTATTGCTTGACAAGAATCTAAACCCAAAGATATCTGATTTTGGTTTGGCTAGGCTCCATGAAGAGGACACTACTCACATTAGTACCCAAATAGCTGGAACCTAGTAAGTTACAATAATTTTTGTCTTCTTTGAATTCACTAAAAAAATTCAAGTAGAATGTACACTAAAAACCAATTTAGCTCCATTTAGCCAACTTATAAGATTTTAGATATTAAAATTTGAGCATTATGCAGTATGCTAATTTCAAGTTGTTGTAATGATGTTTTTTTATACTGCAGTGGATATATGGCTCCTGAATATGCAATGCATGGTTATTTAACTGATAAAGCAGATGTATATAGTTTTGGAATCGTAGCCTTGGAAATTGTTAGTGGAAAGACCAACACCATTCGCCGGTCAAGGGAAGAAGAAGTATTATATCTTCTTGATTGGGTAACTTATTTTCATGCTCTCCATTCTTCATATGGATTTGATTTATTTTTAATTAAGAATGTTATTGAGACAAAAAGAAAGACTATCAAAAGTGAATAAGATAATGATTCCTTTTAAATCACAAAGAAGAACAAATAGAAAGTGAATAGGATAATGAATCCTCTAAATCGCAAAGAAGTAGAAAACTCACAAGAAAAAAAAAGTGGGAAAAAAAAAAGATCAATGCATCAAAGCGTTTCAATGTCTCAACTTATCATTTAAAGAAACTCCTAAGAAAAAGTGATGACTTTGCACCAAATAGACGGAAGCTATCAAATCTTACCCAAAATCAAGTCCCTGTGTCATAAAAATCTCCTTGAAGATAAAAGAGTTCCACTCCAACCAAATACAGCATATTATAATCTAGATTGTACATTGTCATAAAAGTTTACTCTCTTTTCTTCTCCCTACACCATAGAAGCTAACCTTCAAGAACTAGTCCAATGTAACAAGTAAACGTAGGCTGCCAAATCTTATCCCAAATCAAGTCGTGTGAATTTGATTATCCATGATACAATGTGCTTATGCTTTAAGTGTTGTGTCAAACATATATTGTCATTTAATTACCATCTAATGCCACTCTAAGAGAGCAATAGTGCAACACATTTGACATTTTCTGAAATTTTATTAACTTGAATCATCGAAGTGACATTATTGTTGGTCATTTTCAGAAATTATAGTTGCCCTCCACACAAATAAGGCCAATGTATTTAACTTTGAAAAATCTTCATACTAGTGACAACATTATAGGTTGAATGTTTACATCCTAAATGTATTCTTTAGTCTCAAATCAAAGTGATTTCTTCATTTCATTTGCTAGGCACATATGTTGAAAGAGAAAGGCAAGCTCATGGAGCTAGTTGATCGAAGGTTGGGTTCAAATTTCAAAAAGAAGGAGGTAATGGTGATGATCGAAGTGGCTCTCCTATGCACCAATGTCACTCCAAACCTTAGGCCTTCCATGTCTTCAGTTGTAAGCATGCTTGAAGGCAAAACTGTGGTTCCAGAATTTGTTTCAGATCAAAGTGAGGTAATGGATGAAATGAAGTTGGAGGCAATGCGACAATGTTACTATCAAAAGGTAGATTGTGAGATAAGTGGGACACAAAGTGCGTCAAATGACACCGATTGGCGATCAACTGCTTCCTCTTCAACGGACCTCTATCCTGTGCACCTTGATTCTTCCTATTGGGAGAAAAAAAATTAATTAATAGTGTTTATAAATTGAACCCATCTGACTAATATCCTGCCAATCTATCGGTGACACAACCATGATGTATTTCTCCAAAACAAGTATTTGTACTAAATTATAATGAGTTAGCTTATGTTTAAGGACACCAAATTTTATGCTTTTGTGTGTGATAGTAAGAAATCAAGACCTAACCATTTTGATGTGATTCCTTCAACTGTGAGTGTAATCCTAACCTTATTATTCGACTGACTGCAGACACATTTTGGCAGCTGAGAATGCTACGTTATCCAGAATCAATTGAAAATAGTAATGCTGGCTATTTAAATGAAAAGTTAGAACTAGAAATAATCAATAATTTTAAATATTCAATAAATGTTATGTTGATTCGTTTCGATCTTTATACTTTGCTAAATTCAGATGACTAAACATATTTTCTCCAAATTACTTCAGCTTTCACTCTTCGAACTCTAAATTAGAGTTGGCAGGTAACAATATCCCTTACCATAGATTGGTTGAAATTGAAACCATTTAGATTGAAAGCCATATACTAATATCTAACACGATAAGCCAGATGCCAATTACATGCCAAGCAGCTAGGAAAAAAATATAAAGAACGATAACTGTTAAAATTAGAATATCGAAATATCAATTGGCCAAAATAATCATGAGCAGCTATAATATTATATGTTTCTTCCTCTTGACCAAACATTGTTTCTATCTTTTCTTTCCTCACTTTTTCTCACATTGCCTTTTATTTTGTGGCACGAAAGATCAACTTACTACTATAAGTATTTGTAGTGCCCTTAGACTTGGTCTCACTTGCTTACGCACCTGACTACGTTCTAACCATTTTTTTTTTGTTTGAGGGGGGGGGGGTGGTTAGCTTTAACTTTTCTTCTCTCACATTTCTATTCTTTTTCTTTTATAAAACACACATTTTTTTATTTTAAAATATATAATATTATAATAAACCTTATTCTTAATTTGGTGTTACATATTTTTAATTAATTATTTATCTTACTATAATAAATAGACCTAACTATTTGATTAATTTTTAATTAGTCACTGTTATAAAATAAAATTTATACAAACCAAGTAAAATATTTAAATCAAGTAAAGAATCCAAAAACTTTTATTGCACAAAGTATTTTATGAAACGGATGTTACAATTATAAATATTTTTAATTAAAGATTTGATAAACAATAAATATTTTAAAATAAATTATAATAAATATATAAATAACAATTAGAATAATATAAAAAATATATAAATACATAATATTAATTACATCATAAAAATAAAAATATTTAAAATAATTGTAATAAATATATAAATATTTTAATTATAATATCTGGTTTTACATTTATATTTAAATAGTTGATAAAAATTATTAATTTAATAAATTTTCTTTTTTTTATGTATATGATGAAAAATACAAGTAGGAAATATTAAAATTTATAAGAGAAAGAAAGTATTATATAATTTTTAACTTTTTATATTTTATGAAAATAAAAAATAGTTATTGAAAAATATTGAAATGAATAATAAATAGAATTTAATATTTTATATAATAAAAGTTAAGAAATATTCATAATATATTTCATTTAAAAAAATAAAAATTTAAATAATAATATTTATTTTTAATTTATAATTAAATATTCATAAAAATTATTATTTTATTAAAATTATACTTTTATTAATTTTTTCATATAATTAAAAATATTTACTTGCTTGAGCATAATATTATATATTATAATATAGTATCTTATATAATGTCATGCCAAATACTGTATAGTATGAAAATTTTATCAAATCCGATATTATTAAGTCTTATACTATCAAATTTGGAATTAAAAAAATATTATATTATCAAGTTTTATATTATCATATGTATCACATGGGCCCTTAGTTGTTAAGATCAAGAATTTCTTTTTCTTTGTTTTCTCCAAAAATTTAATTAATGTGAAAATAAAATTTTTATTAGCTAGAAAATTACAAGGCTGTTTTGCTATTTAATTTTTCCATGTCTTCTTTTTTAAAAAAAATTATCTTTATTTAAATCCAAATGGGCTTTGATCCCTTAAATATAAGATCTTGGATTCAATTCCAAAATTTATATACATAAAAAAAAAATATTATTAGGAAAGGTCTCTATTTAGAGATCTAATTATATCCTGAAAAATTAATTTCTTACTTATTAAATAAGAAGATACTCTAAAAAAAATAAAAATAAGAACAAAGATGTGACACTGGTTTTGAAAGATTTTAACTGAAACACTGGTTTTTCTATGCATTTATTGGGCTTGCCTAGTTTTGAGAAACAAACAGTGAACACCGGGCCACACACAATAAATAACTAAGGTAGTTAGGTTTGCCCTTTAAATTGCTGGGAAGAGAACCATGGCGACGAGAAAGGGAACAAATAAGTTGAGTTGCACCCAGAGACCAGCACAGAAGGTTCAGGTTCAGATTCCACCTCTTAATGCAGGGTGCACCTGCAAAGGGCGCAATTTCGAGTCGCGAAGGGGCATAGCCCAATCCTCCGAGACCTGAAAAAAAAAACAAAAAAAAACCAAGTTGAGTTGGTGACATCTGCCCACCACTTTCAATAGTATATGGACATCATTAATAGAATGGACTTATATATAATATAACGGATTTGAATGAGAACGAAAAGTTTCTTCGTAAGGTTCGCTTCATTTTATTTCTTTGGATCCATTAATGCTAGACCCAAAACTTTATAGTTGATATCATAAATTTTATGCTTGAACATGTTTGTACTACTTATAAAAATAGAGTATTTTAATTTTAGTTTATCTAAAATTTTGGTTTTAATTTTGATTTCTCTATTTTTCCTTCTTTTATTTTTTATTTTCATTACTCTAAATTTTGATCCTATAAATATTTTAGAATATATATTTAGTTTGTGTAAGTATTAAAAATTTTGCTTTTGACTCTTATAAATATTTTTTGAAAAAATCATCCTTATCAATATAATATTTTAACATTAAATCAAACGGTAGGAACAAAAAAATTCTAACAACACAAAAAAGAGGGGCGGAAACCAATGTAAAAATATTAGAAAGACCAATATCAAAACAACTCATATTCTCTGAAGTTCATTTAGGGCTGGTATTGATTACCTGATATCCAGGGAACTTGTAATTTTTACTGCAAAATAAATCTTCAAATATTTTTAATAGGGAACACATCCATCTTAGCATACCCATCTCCCTCTCTAGTTCGCCTCTCAGATATGAATTGGCGCTCAAAAATAAAATACAAACTAATAATCTGTTTTTAAAAAATATGAAATATATGCTATTTCACCCAAAATAAAATGAAGAAAGTCCAAATATCGAAACTTAGTAAAAGAAATTCTCAAAAATCTAAACTATTTCAACAACAAAAAATAATTCAAATTATATACTAAAATTTCAAACACTGACAAAAAGGGCAACGCCCACCATGATAGGAACCCAAAATCTTCCCTAAAGACACAGCCACCATATCTTCTCCGCCTTCAAACAATCATTCCAGCTGAACACAAATATAAAATCGCAAAAAGGAAAAATTGAATACCCGAGCAACTACCAGCCATGCTACAAAGAAACAAGACGCCAACAGTCAACGGAAAATATCAAAAAAGAAAATAGTTTAAGAAAAATGAGAACAAATAAAGTACGAGAGAGAGAGGGAGAGAGAGAGAGTTTAATTCACAAACCACGTAAAATTTCCAATAAATCCATTATCTAACGACCATCAGTATTGTAATTTGAAAAAATAAATAAAAAATCCGTTAAATAAAGACAAACGTATCCCAAACAAATGCGTCCTGTCTGAAAAGTCAGGTATCTAAGTACGGTGAATCAGAATTTAAATAAATATTATTTGGTAATTAATAAAAAATTTTAAAATTGATTTTTATCTTTTAAAATTAATTTTCATCCAAAACAATTCAACCTGAAACTAATAAAAAAATCAATTGTAAATTAATTTTATCTAATCTTTTTTTTTTTCTCTCAATGTATCATCTTATCATTTTCCAACAACTTAAAAAACTGATTAAACTAATTTTTAAATTAGTTTCCAACCAAACATTTATTATGCTAGTTCATTTTGTACAATTCAAGATAATCAATTCTATTTTATACCATAATAAATTAATTTTTTAGGTTACCAAAAATCGTTTACACTCGCCATTATTATAAAATTAGCATGCAACCACCGTTGTGCAAATTTAATCAAATAAATTTTGAAGTTAATAAACAGAAATCAAGTTTATATAATTGTATTGAATTTTATTTCCATCAATTGTTTTTCCTTTTGTAATATAAAAGATTCATAAATTTGATCGTGTCTCAATTTATTATATAATGTGGACAGTACTATTACGGTAATAATCAATGAGTCCACACGAGACCTTCTTCGGTATCCTGAGAGCACACATTTTTCCTATGAGATATTTAATGTTTGACACTTTAATTATTGTATTAAAAACATATTTATAGTAAAAAATAATGGTGATTTAGAAAACCAAGATATTAAACATTTAATAAAAGTATTTGGAAAAAAAAAATTGGAACAGAGTAATTTTCT
The DNA here is from genome assembly GCA_031439595.1 of Pterocarpus santalinus. NCBI lineage: Eukaryota > Viridiplantae > Streptophyta > Magnoliopsida > Fabales > Fabaceae > Pterocarpus > Pterocarpus santalinus. Next base: position 31,131,995 of record CM062528.1, on the reverse strand, counting down.
TCTTTTTTTTTTTACATTATGAGTACCTAGAGATGGTAAAACAAGTCATCCCACCCCAACCCACCAAAAGAGGGGAGGGGAGGGGAGGGGCAGGGCAGGGCAAGCTGAATTAAGAAGACGGATTAACCCACCCTGTTTAAAAGCAGGTTGACGGGTTGGCCCGTCAAAAAAATAAAAATATAAATAAATTTATTTTAATATTTTTTATAAGTTAATTTATTTTAAAAATTAGAAAAATATTTTAAATAAAAAATTTATTTAAATAAAATAAAATAAAATAATTAAATTACATATTTTATATTTAAATTTAGCTTAAATATAAATATAATAAATTAATCAGAATATATAAATAAATTTATAAATAATAATTAAATATAAATTTATAATATAAAGTCTATAGTATAAAATTAATAAATTAATAAAAATATAATAATAACATAATTTATAATAAAAATTTTAAAAATATTCTTGAACCTTGAAAAAAAAAAAAAGAGACAAGCTTGGTCTGGTGGGACTATTAGGTGAGTCAAAAATTTTTGGCAGGCCAAATATATCAACCCAACCTGTTATTTTTGGCAGGTTTGGCAAACCAATTCGCCGGGTTAAGCCCATTCTGCCATCTCTACGGGTACCTAAGAATTTTTTGGATATATAGACATTAAAAATCATAATTGACCCAGAAAGCTACTTAAATCTTCCCTTTTACTTAACGAAAATTTCAACAAACAATATTAAACTTAAATAAACGAAGAGATTCCAAATATTAAAGATTTAAAATTGTAAAGGACTAAACTGACAAAAACTATTTCTAAAAGACCAAACGAATAAATTGATAAAGAATGTATCATTAAAGAATTTAAATAAGGTTTTACTCGTTTTTTATAATTTGGTTGTATGCTTTTTCTTCTTTTAATTTATTCCTTATAGGAAGGGCATGAAACTTGAATAGAGAAATTGTCAACCAATTCATCAACTTTGCAAATTCTAAGGATATTTGGTTTAATTTTTAGGAGAATTATTTTTAAAAAAATTGATTTATATTTGATTTGAATATGTTAAAAATAAATTTTAAAAAATAATTTTTATTTAAATAGAATAAAATAAAATTATTTTAATTTATTAATATGAGAATAATTATAAAATTTCATCTCAATAGTATTTTTTTAAAATAAAAATTATATTAAGCATATTTTTTAAAAAATATTTTTAATAAAATAAAAAATATTAAATATATTAAATTATTATGTAACTTCATTTTTATACTAACAAAAATACTTTTGGGACATTAAACTTTACAACAAACAAGCCATTATTGACAATTATTGAATTGATGTGAAATCATCCATATCTTGGTGTACATGGCTTGAATCTTTCAAAAATTTTGGATCACAGATGCAGGATACTTTACAAGCTTGGTCCTGAATTTCCAAAGGGACGACAAGCACGTATGGGGATCAGTTTGAATCCTTCAAAGTCAGCACACTAATTTTGAGTACAATTTTGTCCTTTTACATTTAATTGTGTTCGCCTTTTGATAGCAAACTACGCGTTTTCTTGTTTATGTGGACCCCACGCAAATTCTTGATAAGTCCCACAATTGACTGCCACTGAAAAATCATTGCTCGACTACTTAATTTCTTCCTCTTCTTTAAAGTTAGCGCTTAGGCATGCATGCATGTATCGACATACTCCACATAAATTTCTACGTGTGCCCTTTCCCAGTTCCTTCCTTCTTTCATTTCTGTCTCCCCAACTTGCTCTTTTTCCATCCGAATTCAAAACACCTTTTAGGTCAAAGTGGTTAAATTCTCTTAAAATATTTTTAATATATTTATTTTTATTTAATATTTTCTTTATTAAATATTAAAATAATTATTTAAAAAATATTTTAGCAAAATATAGCAAAACTCCTTTCAGTTAGCTAGAGTCAAATGGATTTTTTTCACTCTAATTTAAACCAAGTAAACTTTTTATTTTAATCGATGCAATTGATGGGCACATTTCACCCTAAATTATAATATATTTTTTGTAAAAAATTATTAAAACTAAGAATTATTTAAGAAGCTATCATCTTCAATTGTAAAAACTTCTTTATATTTAGTGAGTTATATTGACCATTTAAAGTCTATTTAACCAATCTTCTTTTAGTAACTAACTAACAATAGAATTGAGTAAATACACTAATTGCAGTTATGAATATCGTATCATTAGTACGATATAATATTATAAACTCAAGTTCAATGCTGTCTAATCCAAAAAACAAAATTACTATTGAGTGGAAAATTAAATACCATACTTAGATAGTGTTAGGGGTATAATTTCTTCGACAAATCTTGCTAATAATTAAGGCCAACCGTCAACAAAAAGAGTGATTGAGTAGCAAAAGCAAATTGAATGATTTGGGTTTATGATGCATGATGTGGTACTAGGAGGACAAGTATGAGTACATGATGAAAAATTCACTAAAGTGCATACTAGAATTATTGGAATTCATGCAAGTCACAAGTGAAATAATAAAATAACGTTTGAGTAAAGATGCTTACATCAAGCATGTTGAACTTGATTCAAAACCATGAGTATGTTATTTTGTCTTATGTGGCTTGTGTGTTATGTGGCTTATAAATACTTGGTTTCATATCCAAAAATACATATACACTGCCAACAAGTTTGACAATGTGTTTAGAATGAAATGATTAATTTTGACATGTTGATCAGAGAAGCTCTCGAGGAAAGTAGGCATGGGTTCGTTGCATTTTGAGTGTCGAAATAAGAAAGATATCTCAAAGGTCGAAATATAAGGCAATATCGACATGGTAATGTGTAATCAGCAATGTTGGTAGAAGGCCATGTCGACTTGGAGGACTTTTTGCATTGTATTATCAAGGAAAGGAATGAATGGATAAAGCAAAATGTTGAAGCCAAGTGGGTGAATGACTCAAAATAGTAATATATCGTGGAATGCATGTATGATGGGGAATACATAACGATGGGTCAAAAGGTGACATTTCTTGTGTGTAATTATAGATGTCGAGGAATGAGAGCATATTGAATTAGAGTAAAATGTCGAAGCTCATGGAGTCAAAGTGATAAATAAATATGGACAAGAGCAGTTACTGAATGTGAAGTCATGCACCTATTTTTAGGAGCCAAACATTGGAAGGGCCCACACATAACTCAAAAGAGGGGAGTAAAGAATGGACGTGATTTGAGGCTAAAGTTGGAGAACGTGGGATAATAGGCCTAGTTTCTAGAGATTTCTTTTGTCTATAAATAAGACTTGTAGGATTAGAATAAAAGACGGGAAATACTTTGAGAAGTACCTTACGTATCCTTTAGTCACTTTGACATCAACGGATGCACAAGGGAAAATCAAGCATTCCATCTCATCCTATTTTCTTTTCATCTTCTTTCTAGTTTTATTTTTATTACTCTTAGTCCATCTCTTTCCGATTTCTTTTTTTTTAATTTCAATTTATGTACTTCATATATTTTAATATTATGATGCTTTCAGTTCATCTCAATTTTTATTTCTTTAATTTGTTTTATTATTTTAGTTACTGATACTCTTTTACCTTGTTCATTTCAATTTTGCTTACTTTGTTCTGGTATTTGTTCATAGTTTCCTTGCATTCAAGTTTCTTTAATTTTTCTTTTCATTTCACTTGAATTTGCTTCTTTAATTTTCTACATTTATTCTATTTTCTTTGCTTATTTTATTTACTATTTAAAAATCTTGAGAGTTTATAAGAGAAACCGCTTCTGCTCCCCGAATTGAGATCGAGAAGCAAGGCTATCGTCGTTTATTTGTTTATCAGCGAAAAACCAGTTAAACAAATAATATGGCTGCTGATGTGGAACTTGTAACACTGTCACCTCCATTTTGGGGCCGGCAACTATGTTAGCCCACTTTGAGTGGCTTTACTCTAACTTCTTTAGGTAGCTTTTTTTCTAAATCACTCTTTTCTGAAGTCATTCCCTCCATGATCACAACCCGACTTTGTGAAGATGAGCATTCCGATGAGCTCATATCTTATTTCTTTGATCACAACTATGCTTCTAATGAGATATCGTAGGTAATTTTATTTAATGAAATCATAATCCAATCGCCTTGCCAACTTTCCTTACTTATGGCCATTTATTTGAGCTTTTTCTAAGAAAAATTGATTCTAAATTAAAATATATATATTAAAAATTTGACACGAAAACATAAGATTTTTTTGTTGAAAAAAACTGAAACTCAAAAAATATTTTATTATTATTTTTATTTAAATTATTAATATCTAAAATTTATTAAATTTTGATTAATTTAATTTGAATTAAGTTGGCTCATTTGAGATAAAAGCCTCTCAACAATAATTTTTTCTATTATTTGAATTTAAAAATATATTTAAGAAAAATAAATATTAAATTACTTGAGCACCAACTAATCATTGGTTGCACTTCTTTCATAAACTAAAAAAAAAAAAAAATCTTATTTAAGTCTAAAAAATATATATCGTAGTTTGTTTTTGAACTAAAAGAAACACATTCTATATTTTATTTCTGTGTACTCTGATGGCCCTTGGTTCTTTTTTAATATTTATAATAATTTAATAATTGCTTATCAAATGATTTCGTGTCGCACCAAAAGAAAAATGCTTATGTGTATTTCATGATATTTCACAAGTTCCCTTCTTCCATGCACCTTATTAAATAAGGTTTTTGACACCACGGTTCTAATCTTATCCACATCGTTTATTAGGATTTACTAATATTGAACAATGTAGATTAAAAGTTGTGACTAAGTCCACACTGTGATCCCTCTTATCTCTAACTTTCTTCCCCTCCCTCCCCTTTTTTCCCCCCACGAATTCCCCTCTCACCTCAACTCCTACCCCCTCATTGATGGCCGATGGAAGGAACCTCAGGCAAATGCATCCAACTCTATGCTTGCCGATAGTGCAACCATCGCATCCTCCAAAACAACGTCCTCCCGCTCCCTGTCCCCCTGCAACTCCACATATGCAACGACCAATACTTTGGCACCAGTCCTAATCCTCTCAAAAACCTTATCATCTTCGAAGCGATTATGGCACAACAGCTTGTGGCCATTGGAGAGCAAGCTAGCAACCCGACCTAAAGTGGCGGGTGTGTGAGAGAAGAGAAGACAGAGAGCGGTGTGGAGGCCAAAGAAGTCAGTGGCACCAGGGTGGTGGGGGAGATGTAGGGAGTGGAAGGGGAGTCGACTAAGCGGAACCATGGAGGGAGAGGAAGGAGGTAAGGAGGAAGTCAATTTGCCATGCTTTTAATTTCATTCAGTCACATTCTCAAGCTCATTTAGTCACACTCTGATGTTCATCTAGCTACATTTCATAAATGTGGCTAAAAATTGGTGTACGATACATCATCAAGTGCATCATGCACAAATATTCTTAGTGTCTACTTTCTACAACGCATTAAAGATGAAACCATTCTACAATGCTTATCTTGGCATATGCTTCATTAATTGTTTTGAAAAATATTTTTTTTGAAAAAACCAACTGACATATTTTCAACTATTATGTTCGCCCAATGCATTCTTACTTTTGAATGGTTATGTAGGACCCACCTTTACACAATTCAGAAAACTAATGGCCACAATGCTCAATGGAGGAAGAAAGTTCTTCCTTGCTTCACGAGTACAAAAGTCTTACTTGTTGCTCTATTTCATTGAGAAAATTTTAGATATTCCTAGAATTAGAAAAATACTTTGTGCTAAATTCAACCCAAATTTCTAATTAAAGATTATTATTGATAGTTTTATATATTTAGAAAAAAAAAAAGAAAATCTTTAAGAAAAAATGAGACAAATTTGACCAAAAAAAAAAAAGGAAATTTATCGTCATGCAAATTATTTGTGAGCTATAAATATTTGTATTAAGAATTGTTTATGGCATAAGAAGGGAACATATTGAGAGGTTAAAAATGGAGGATGGTGATGATGAGAAAAACATTGATGGTGATGGGGAAAGTGATGGTTGCTATGAGTTTGATAAGTAAGGTAAGAAGGAGAGTTAAATTGATAGGTAATTTTTACAAATGTACGAAGGTGGTTGGTGGATCTATGTACGGAATCCCTTGTATTGAAAGTTTTCCTGATGATGTGGAGGTTAGACGGTATGTTCTGTGAATACCAATGATACAAGTGAATAGGTTGGTCAAGTATTGGAAGAATAATGATTGGTAGATCCATGTATGAGATCGTTATATCAAAGTCTTTCTAGCAATATAAAAATAAGCAGCAAATTCCATTAATAATGGCAGCACATGAATTTTATTTGAATGAGAATAATAATATTTTGTGAGATTAGGTGTATTTGAGATTTTGAATATCAGAGAGATTTTTTAATATTGATAATTGTAATTTTTAATTAAATTTACTGGATTAATTTGTATAGTCGTGAGTATAAGTAGTAAAGGTCAAATCATGTTAATTTTTTTGTGTTTCTTTGCTTTGATTATTTGTTTGACATGTGTAGGTGGGAAAATTTTCCGCAACAATTCATACCATTCATAGCCTAGCATGTCAATTTTGTAGGTAAACCATTGTCTTTCCCTTTCATAATACTTTTATGGGTACACAAAAATTTATATCAATCAAGAGAATGACTCTTTAATCCAAGGTCAACACATGCTTTTGAGCTCATCAAGTTTTAGAAATGATAAATAGTTCAACCCGTCCTACCCTATCATTTGTTAGCTTAAAAATCGAGCGAGGCAAGTTGATCTATTTTTATAAAAGGACTGAAGTGTAAAATTTATTGGATCAAATACCAGAAATTTAGAACATTAATCATAATAGGAATTTAGGTAAATGACAATACGTACCTGTTAAATTCATATTATCGAAGAATATTGTCTATGAATCCTGTTACAAAAAGAAAATGTATGCACATATATATATCAGATACAGGAGAACTCACTCTATTTTCTTCTCTTCTAGAGGGCTACATTGATGGAGCATTAGCCATCAAGAGTGTCAAGACTAGAGTGGAGATTCTGCCCGTAATATGGATATATATAGTACCCTAGTTTTATCTATCAAAAACCTGGGTTATCTTGGACCTCTACACTCTCTAGCATGCTTATCATTGAGTCCAAACCTAACAATATATAGTGAATCACAAACCTATAATGGATAACTTAATAATTATATGGTTTTAAGTTAACAATCAAGCTATCCATTCAACCTGTTGGCTTTATTTGGCTAGCGTCACCCTTAGGATTCGATGGGCTTAACATCCCGGCCCATGGCGCCTGTAATGGGTGCAGCCCCTTATGCTTGATGCGGTTCTGAGAAACTATAAGGAAATAAAGTTGCACCCTTGCTCACAGCTATAGCTTTTAGCCTAGTGGCAAGCGCTTGATCTAACAAGTGGTATCAGAGCAAGGTCATGGGTTCGAATCCCCCGGCTGACACTGGGGGGGAGATTGTTGGCTTTATTTGGCTAGCGTCACCCTTAGGATTCGATGGGCTTAACATCCCGGCCCATGCCGCCTGTAATGGGTGCAGCTCCTTATGCTTGATGCGGTTCTGAGAAACTATAAGGAAATAAAGTTGCACCCTTGCTAACAGCTATAGCTTTTAGCCTAGTGGCAAGCGCTTGATCTAACACAACCCGTTTTATTAAACTAACAAGTCCACCAATTAATAAAAGCCCAAACCTAAAAAATTCTAACATGAATTTGTCATTTCTCCCCATTTTATGGTGGGTTGGCATATTAGTACGTCAATCTGATTAAAAAAAATAAAAAGTAAATAAGTTGGTAAATTATTAGGTTAACTTGCCTAAATAGTAGATTAAGTAGCTTAACCCACAAGTTGACATACTAAATCGCTTATCCATTGTTTGGATTGAGAGAAAAGGAGAGGAAAGAAAAGGGGGGGAGAGAAAATGAGAAGACTTTGGAGTTTTTTTTTGTTTGGTTAAGAAGAGAAAATCAGAGGAGAGAAAAAAAAATAAGTGAGGTCTATCATAAAATTTTTCTTCTCAAATATGGAGAGAAAATAGAAGAAAAGGTAGAAAGAATGTGATCCATCATAAAATTATTTATAATTTAATTGATTTCAAATAAGATAAAAGAGTAAAAAGATCATTTAATTATAATTATATTTTTTTCCTCTCAATTTTCTATCAAATCAAACAACAAAAGAGAAATTATATTTTTTTAATTTTTTTTTCCTTTATTTTCTTTTCTCATACAATTAGAGTGAATGGTTAAGAACCTGTTTAATCCACCTAAAAGGGTAGCATAGTTGACCGAATCAGTCAACTTGCCCTGTCTTGTCATAACCGCGGATTATGTAGAACAAGTTAACATAGGGTATCTAGGAAAACGCGTTTGAAAATGTCATCAAATCCTTCATTTTACCATTTTTACCTATTTTACGTATTTTACAATTTTACCAATCAAATGGGTTGACTAGTCAAATTTAACCTATTTTACCATTTTTATTGAATCCTTGTCATAATATTTGTAATTTATTAATTAATATATTAAATTATGAAAGGTACATATTACAATTTTTTTCAATGTTACCCATTAAAAATAATTAAAATTTGAACCCAAGTCATAATAATCAAAGAAGGTAAAGTAAACTAGTGAATATCGTCGGTTGCACTTTTGTAACAATTTTAATTCATAATTAATATGTATTAAACTGTGAATGATCTTTTTTTTATCTTACTATGAAGAAAAAAGTTACAATTTCTCCTATTCCACTTGCATCTATATTCTATAAAATTACATAAACTGGTAATTCCTCATGAGTTGCGCCGGCATTCGTCTTAGTCATATGCGCATATCTTGTTTAAGGTCTTCAACGTATTTTTAAGCACCTTTTTTCTCTGTCTGTGTGTACGTACTTTCGCGTGCTTTTTCTTCATTTCCTCACCGACATCAGGTATCCTTATCTACCCTTCTCTGCGCCTGCTGCCAAACTATTTTCACATCATAACGAAGTCCAAACTGATCCTATATATGTACGATCAGTTCTTACCACTGAATTGCTTTCAAGTCCATCAACTCTGAAGCTTTGTTTAGTCATCAAATCAGCAAGCATGAACATAACCTCCCCCGGTTTCTTCTTCCTTTTACTCCTTGCTGCCCTTTGCTTTTCCTCTTTAGCTTTTGGAGCCACTCCGTCAGAAGATGAAGGTATGCGCATAAACATCTTACACCTGTGAAAAAAAATTCTCACAATGGATATGTTATTTATATATAACTGTAATATGATGTTTTTTTTTTTCATTTTTCATAAATCTTTATATATTGTGGATGTCAAATTTTTTAAAAAATTTTTTACACAATCAATTAATAATATATTATAATATATTTAATTTTTAAAAGTTAATTATGATCTACAGCGCAATACGCATTATTTAATATTAATATATTACCAATATATTATTTGTTTATTGTATTATAGTACAAGCTCTGAAAGACATAGCTAAAACACTTGGGAAGGATTGGGATTCCAGCACAGAATGCAGTAATATGGGTTCGTGTGTGGATGTGAAAGACGACCAAACTGTTGTCATCTGCAATTGCTCCTCCACCGTCTGTCACGTCACTAGCTTGTATATCTCTCACTCCTTATCTGTGTATTTGAGTCCTCGTCAGTCAACCCTGGGGTTTGGTAATTATGTTCAGGAAATTTATTTAGACATATGGAAGGTATTAACTAGATATATATATATATATATATATATATATATATATATATATATATATATATATATATATATATATATACACTATTTTTCATTGAGTTGGATAAAATTATAAGAATTTTTTTAACCAATAACTAAGAAATCAAGATTGAAAATTTTTAAAACTTTTTAATGCATTTATTACAATTAAAAATTCAAAAATCTTACTTTTCAATAACAAATCTTTTACTATTGATAATTAAGAGCACTTGTTTGAAAAATCCAAAATTATTAAATTCCTTATAATTTAAAAGAAGAATTAATTTTAATAAACTATAAATCTAAATTATGTTATATCATTAATTAATTACATATTATTTTTGGCATGGGTTTTAAAATAGTTATTAAAAAAATTACACTCGTTCGATTAGGTGACTAATAAATATAATTAAATAATAGCGTAAAAAATTGACCCTATTAATATATTAAAATTAAATTCTAAAATTATACCAAAAAAAGTAAATTCTAAAAAAGTTATAAATCTAATCCTCATAAAAATTTAAAAAATAATGAAAATTTGTGTGATGTAATAGAATATGGATATAAATGAGCAAATTAATGGAATACAGAAACGCCACCGAGCTCATTGATGTGTCAATTAATTTGATCCACAAGTAGACAAAAAAACGTAAGTAGGATGTGCGGTCCATTTTCTTAACTTCGATTTTTAAGTTGTCGGTCATGATCTTAAAGTTTCTTGTATATTTCACAACTTGTTTGTGTTGGTAATTTGGCTGTGTCTCCCGTCTCCCACACTCTCTAATTATGTAAGACAGTCCGGCACGTGTCCAGAGGGAAGAGTAAATCCATCAAGTATATTTACCATTCGAGTGACCTAACCGAGAGTCTTAAAAATACAATGACTAAATAGCAAAATATTGGACACAGTGAAAGAAGTCCAACTCTGTGTGTGGACGATGAAAAATTAATCAGTACTGAACCACTATTTTTTTCTTATATATTTTCATTTTTAGGAAACCTTTTTGTTTTAAAGGGCATAATATAGAATGCTAGCATGTGTATGAACAACGATAATCCGGTAGGACCGATGGTTAGTTAGCTTAAACGGTTAATATTTATATTTGATTGATACTATAGGAGATATTGCTCTTGCAATTATGAATGATAAGCACTTACAGTTATTCCTCTTTCCAATAAATGCATTTATCATAAATTGAAATTGCGTCCCCCTCCTTACAGAAAGCTAAGTTATTTACTATTTGACTAACAAATTGTTGATAGTAGTTAAATATTTATTATTCTTAAGTCAACTCTAGCATTTTAATCTTGTAAATAATAATTAAATAAAAGAAGCTTACTCTAAAAGAATTTACCCTCGCAATCTGATAGGAGCTTTAGCTAGTTTTTATATAGGGGGTAGGCACTGGGTTGGGCCAACGGATTTTAATCTAATCCAATCCACAAAATATGAGCTGAGTTAGGTTAATAAGTTAGATCACATTAAAAAATTTATAACTTATATGATATGGGTTAGGTCATGAGTTTGAAAATTTGACTCACACAACTCAACCTAACCTATCTATAAGAAGTTGATGGAGTATCTCATGGATTATTGTAATGAAAATTTAGTGGATTGTCTGAATAATACTGAATATCTTAAAATGATTGAGAATGAAGTTAATAATTATGTCAATTGATATGCTATATGTGATAACTGATTTTAATAGGCTCATGTAGAGTGTTTTTTTTTAGGGCTTATATATATTTTTCAAAAATTGACTAGAGCTTAAATATGTTTCGTTTTTAAAAACTTCTAGGACTTATAAATTTTTTTTAAAATTTATTTATATTGAGATTGATATAATTATTAAAATATTTGATATTTATATTACATTTTATATTGTATATATTTAGATTTATTATATTTGATTATATATTTTGTTATATTCTAATAGGTAATTTTTTGTAATGTATATCGAACTCACGGGTTTGACTTAACTCAATCCATTCATGAGTGAGATAGGTCGAGTCGAGTTGAAAGAAAATATTTGTCAATCTAATCCAACCCAACCCACTATTTGGATGAATGAGTTAAGTCGAAAAAGCCCTATGCCCACCTCTATTTTTATAGACTTGTGTAAGTAATATATAATTGAGGTAGCAAACTCAATTGATCATGATGCTTTAGAACTTTTTATTAGTATATCAGTTCTCATGAGATTTGAAACCTTGAACTTATACATACTATACAAACTCTTCACCCAGAAATTATTCCTAGTGACTTGCAGCTTTGGAATTTTTATCCCAACTGATTTTAGAATAATTTTGTTTACCCTAATGTTTCACGAATCGTGTCATGAATTGTTAAGTTTTTTTCTTTTGAAAAATTGTCATAATATGTATTAGAAGAATGCAAAATACATAATTATTTGACAGTTCCACAATATATTAAATTTAAAACGTTTTATTTTGCCTTTTATTTTTATAATATTTTTCAAAACCATTTTCACGGTTAAATGAGCAAGCAGATGTTTGAAACGACAAAGTCTCCCGGGCCAACTCCCGCCAGAATTAGTCAGGCTGCCTTACCTTCAAGAAATGTATGTAATTCTCTAACTTTGCTAAATTCAACCCCAATTTACGGAATTGTTTCATGTCTTCAACTACATATATTATATCGGCGCCATCTACAGTGCTCCTTGCTGGTCAAGAAGCATGGTGCATCTTGCAATCTGATGGTGAGATTGTGAGGTGCATTAATGCACCAATTATCTATAATATACTGAAGTAATATTTAATTTTAAGAAAATTTAAAAATATAATTAAATATATTTTAAAAATTAATTGTCATATACTGACAATGTAAAATTATATTCGCAGTAAAAATAATTTTATACTGCCAGTGTAATCAAAAAATTTTATTAGTATAATTTTATTTTGTTAGTGTAATTTTACATTATTAGTGTATAAAAATTAATTTCTAAAAATCATAAAAATTTTATTAGTGTAATTTTATTCTATCAATATAATTTTACACTATCTATCAATATAATGTTATATTGATACTATAAAATTATTTTATAGTATTAATGTAATTTTATATTATCAATATATAAAATTAATTTTTAAAATATATTTAAATATATTTTAAATTTTTTTAAATTAATATATTACCATAATATATTATAAATAGTTAATTCATCAATACATCTCACAAATCTGTATCATCCAATATGCTACCGTTACAAGGTGCGCTAAACAGCTTGTACTGCAAAGCGACGGCGCCATATCTGTATATTATGTTACATGACAAGCTTTGTCTCTCTTTGCTACAGTGATCTTACTTTCAACTACCTGAATGGTACAATTCCTAAAGGATGGGGCTCCATGAATCTCGTCTTCATGTATTCTATTTGATTTCTCTATTAACTTTTTTTAATCATTTTTCTATATGATATATGATCCTGACATGTCTTATTTTATATTCTTTTTTTTTTCGGGAAGCTTATTTTATGTTCTATTTAAGACTTCATAATTGTTAATTTTAAGATATGTTTGACATGTCATATTATGATTAATAGATAAGCTAATATAATAAACTATAATCGTTTTGATTATGTAGTATAAGTAATATACTATGTTATCCTATCCATTATAATCCTCTTATATATTAGAATAATTAATAACTTAATCAGATTTTGATGTATGGGATTAGACTTGATTAAATTTTAATATATCAAATCTCTCTTATTTTTATTTTATATATTTGACTAAAATAAAAAGAATTAGTGTTAAAGTATATAAAAATAATAAATAATAAATAATAATATTAACTATAAATTATAATTATATATAATGAGGAATTGAAATAAATACAATAATTACAATAAAAAACAACTAATATTTAAACATTGATATTTTAAAATTTTATAATGAAATGATTAATAAAAATTATTATTTTTATAAAATTCTTTTTTGTTATATCCTGTAATAAGAGACATAAAAATATCAAAATGTATAAGAAAGATGCATTTATTAATTTTTACATTTTATTAAATAAAAAGAGATTTTTAGAAAATTAATAAATAAAAAATATTCAATATAAATTAAAATTGCATATAATGTAAAACAAATATTTAAAATAAAATAATAAATAAAAATATTTACAAAAGAATATTAATTTTAAAATTTATAATTAAATAATTGTAAAAATTATTATTTTTACTATAATTTCCTTTTTCTTGATAGATTTCTAGCTATAATTATAATTATTTATGACGGTAAAAAGATAACATTATTTTCTATAATACATTATTTATAAAATATCACGACAATTACCCTATAACTAACAAGTCTTGTACAATCATGCCAATATTAAAACCGTAAAACTTACATTGTTAAATTTATCTTTACCGTGTGTATCAAATAGGGCCTTATAATAACTCCGTGCAACAAGAAGCTAATGTCAACTTGCTTCTTCGTTATGACAGTTCCCTGGGGGGAAATCGAATAACGGGTTCAATACCAGTAGAGATAACAAAAATTTCCACTCTCCGAGTTTTGTGAGTTTCTCGTCATATCCACCTTATAACAAAAAAAAAAAAAAAAAATTCCCATTTCGCATGTTTATAACTATGCATTCAAAGAGTTTTAGTGGAACTTAACTATTAACTTGAAATGGCCAGTGTCGTGGAGTTCAATCAAATGTCTGGAAATCTTCCTGCCGAGCTTGGGAATCTAAACCAAATTCAACGACTGTAAGCCCTTTATTTTATTTTCCATTTACACCCCCGCCATGTTAATATATTTTGGCCTTCGATTTCTTTGATTGATGATTGCTATCCAAACATGAAATGCCAATGTTTGGAATTTACTAATTTAGTTTTAGTTTCATAATTCCTATTTTTGTAATTGCCATATATAGCCAACTTAACTCCAACAATTTTACTGGAGAGCTACCTGCAACTCTTGCCAAGCTCACTTCACTGCAGCAAATGTAAGTTTCGTATTTTTATTAAACTGATAAACAAGGGAAAAATTAAGCATTATTGTTTGTGAACTAGTTTTAATTTTTCCTTGTTTCATGACCTTACATTATGCAGTCAACTTGGGGACAATCAATTTTCCGGAAAGATTCCTGATTTTATCCAAAGCTGGACAAATCTCCAGACATTGTGTGAACTATTTATTTTATTTTATTTTATTTTATTTTTTTCTCCGCTTTAATTATTTTTCTGTTGTTGAATTACAATTCTCCTTACATAAATTAGCCACGAATGGTTACTTTATTATTTTGTCAGAGTGATTCAAGGGAGTGGACTGAGTGGGCCAATTCCCTCTGGGATTTCACTTTTGAGAAACTTAACTGACTTGTAAGTATGATATTTTATATAAACAAGCAACATTTCAAAAGTTGTTTTCGATTGGATTGTGTTTAATTAGCTATGATTCTAATTTTTTATGCAGGAGAATTAGTGATCTGAATGGATCTGAAAATTCACCTTTTCCACAGCTTAGTAATATGTCAATGAAAAATCTGTGAGTTGATTGATTACACTCTTTCAAAAATAGGAAGTAAAAAAAAAAAAAATGTAGAAGAAGTGGTACTCAAAGATTGTTGTTGTCTATCTGATTGTCTCACAGGATTCTGAGGAGTTGCAACATTAATGGAACACTACCCGCATATCTTGAGAATATGACAAACTTACAAACCTTGTAATTGCATACTTTCCCATTTTGATTGTTTGCAATTTGCAACTAATGGTTAAATTTTCTGGTAATATGTTCCCGATAAATGAAGTAGAGCTCAAACCGCTCCAAGATGGAGGGGAGCAAACTTCAGAAAAATTTAGCTTATATGTGTAACTACTATTATTCTTGCTCATAGTGTAGAAAAATTTGCATGTACCAATCCTGCAATAGTTTGGATAGAGGAGTGTCTGCAAGCTGTGGCTATTCTAGCTCTCAATGATTGTATGAGTTCATCTATTTAAGAAAAAGCCTTTCTTCCACGTCAAAAAAAAAAAAAAAAAAAATTCTAGCGTTTGTAATCACTACTCTGATGTATACAAATTTTATACGGCTTTCAAGCCTATTACATTTCAAGAATTTTTTTTTTTATCTGATGATAATCTTCTTCGACAGTTTTTAACTCATTCTTGTTATAATTTTTTTTTTTCAGGGACCTCAGCTTTAACAAATTAACTGGACCAATTCCACCTGGATATAATAACCTGACAAACGTGAAGTACATGTAATAAATTCATTATACTTTCTCAGTGGTTATTAATTTGGGGCTTATCTCTAATCACATATCTATTGGGGATGTTCTTGGAGTGCTATGTAGAATATTGTTCACTCTATTCATTATATGTCAATTTAATATTTGTTTGTGATAGGATCACCACTAACACATATATCTATTATGTTATAGGTATTTTTTTAATTATATGTCTACTCAAATAAAATTCATGCAAATATGCATCCTTGGATTCTATTTCAAAATTTCACACTTATCTATATATAACTTTGCAATGCAACATATTTTCTCTCAAAGGATCTTGTGTCTGCTTCTATCTGAAAGGGAAAAGAAAATCAAAGAGAAAGAAGGTGACAATACAGGAGTGGCGAAAATGAAAGTCAAAGTAAAATAAACATAGGATTTTGGATTCTATTACATTATTGGCGTTTTATGTCATTGATTAAGGATGACAAGCTTGTTCTCGATAATGTTGGGTCCTCAATGTATGCATATTGATTTCTTGATTTTTTTCTATCGTAGGTATTTAACCGGAAACATTCTCACGGAATCTGTACCTACATGGACAAATGAAGTCCATCACAACTTGTACGTTCTCTTTTAGAGTGTGTTTATGAGTTTTTCATTTTGAAAGAGAATAGAAGGAAAGGAAGGTTCTTCTCCTCTCACGTAAAACTCACGAACACACCCTTAGGTGCTACTTATATTATTGGCTAGATTGAAAATATATATCATCTATTTATAAAAATAATATAAACACATAATTGGTTCCTTTTTCACTTTTCTGGGTGGACTTATTCTTTACCCATTTTTCCTCTTCTTCCCATCAGAGAAATGTTGCTTTAACTTTATAGATAGTTTTTGTTTTTGTCCATGGGCATTAAGTTCATGGTCACCAACTATGCTGCATAATTTATTGATCATCAATTGTGCATTCATTTATTGGATCGTTGATGTTAATATCCTTGGGTTTCTTTGGAGTCCATAAATATGTCATCGTGTCTTCCTGATTCTCATATTATTAGATTTTGAAACAAATTCTATGACTTGTGTAGAGATATTTCATATAATAACTTCAGCATTGGAAGCCAAGAGTGTCAAGTTGGAAATGTGTAAGAATCCTTGCATTTGTTGAATTTGATAGCAAATTTAAGAACCTATCTGAGTATTAACCTTCTCTTATATGCATAGGAACTTGTTTGCTAGCTCTTTAACACGCAACGACTCGTAAGTTTGATATTCTACATGCTAAATTATTTGTCTTACATCTACATTGCCTTTTCATTTTCCTTATTATGTAAGGGATATTATACTGATTATGATGAGTTTATGCTAACTTATTTTTCTCTTCCATTATTTTCTCAGAGGAAAGGTTTCATGTTTGAGTAGCGTTGATTGTTCTAAAAGTAAGTTACTTGTGGTGAAATTCCTATAGAATGTTAAGGTCTCGCAATTGCTTTGGCATTTTAAAGCTTCTCTTAGCCCATTTATGGATACAAGAGGAAGTGGAACTAAAGACTACAATGCTTTTTACACACAAGATCTTGTCTAGCAACCTAAAACCTCTCAATGATGAACCACTTATCAAAATAGTATAAACCACTGATCTTGGATTTCTTTGGCATCATTTTCAAAGTATTTATACGAATCACTTAAAAGATCAATACTTAATAATATAAGCCACAGAAGAGACCAACATATCATGATAAGGATTTTATCTTAATTTTGTTCTTTTTGCATCAGCACTTCACCGAATGACCTTATGTTCATAAATGGGATAACTTTTTTTTTTTGCCAATGTAACCATGGGTTATTTATTAATTTGTTACCATAGGTTATTTATTAATTTGCTTATTTCGTAAGAACTTAGAACTGACCACCCAACATCTAGTTCCAAGAAATGTTTCATATCAAAGGCACACATGGAACTTCTGCAAAAGGGTTTTCTTTTGTTTTTCCAGGTTGACCAAGTCTACTTTGGAAGTTCATGCATAAGATTGTATCTATTACTGCACAATTAGGAATTTTATTGGTTGGCGATTGCAAATTGCTAGTTATCTTCTCTTCTTGTTTGCAAAAGCTGGTGCAAATCTTTGAGCATACTTTACTCAACTTGTGTATGTTAAGGGATATAGAATATCACCAATGCCTCCCTTTGACTACCTCCATTCACTTGCATTTACGAAAGGAAAGAAAACAAGACAACAATTAGACAAGGAGAGAATGGAAAAATAAAACCTGAATAAATGCAATTTTCATATGTGATTTTCTTATTTTGCTTGATATCTTTGGACAGTTGCTCATTTTATTATGCTTGTCACAGCCTCATACTCTCTCCATATAAATTGTGGTGGAAAGCCGGTAACAGTCAATGGAAACGGATATGATGATGATACAAATACAGGAGGACCAGCTATGTTCTATAAGAGTACAAATGGAAACTGGGCATTTAGTAGTACTGGTAACTACATGGATACCCAAACTCAGCCACATATCGCATCTAATGAATCTAAGCTCTCTATGACGAATGCTGAGCTGTACATGAATGCCCGTGTTTCTCCCACTTCTCTGACTTATTATGGATTTTGCCTTGGAAATGGAAAATACATGGTAAATCTACATTTTGCGGAAATCATGTTCACTGATGATGAAACATATAATAGCCTAGGAAGGCGTGTGTTTGACATCTATATTCAGGTATATGACTAAAATTTTTTCTACTTTGACCTCTATCATATAGAAAAAAGACCATCATTCGAATCATAAAATAAAAGATAAATACCTCATTTAAATATTGTAGAATTTTTTTTTTTCCTACCTAGCAATTCACTAATTGACTCAATTCATAAAATCAATTACTACAATATTTTAAAAACAATATGAAGACTGCAATATAGTCTTATAATCATCATGAAGCATTGAGGTTCAGATTGAAATGTTCTAGGGAAACCTGGTGCAAAAGGACTTCAACATTGCAGAAGAAGCCGAAGGAGTTGGTAAGGCAATTATAAAATCGTTCACTGCAATTGTGACTAATAGTACCTTGGAGGTCCGCTTTTATTGGGCTGGAAAAGGGACAACTGGTATCCCATATAAATCAGTATATGGTCCTCTTATATCAGCTATATCTATAGAGCATGGTGGGTTGTACTTCTCTTTAAGTTATTACTCTTTTGCTACCATCTTGATGTTATCATCTAATACTTATAGTTGTGTAATAATCGATCATGCCAACTTTATAACTTCTCAGAAAATGGAAGTAGCATATCAGCAGGGGCTGTGGCTGGAATTGTGGCTGCAGTGGCAATTATCATCATCTTGGTATTTGGTATACTTTGGTGGAAAGGTTGTTTAGGAAAGAAAAACTCTTCTACAAAAGGTAATTAAAAAGAAATTACTACTATTGTCATGACTGCCAAAGTTTTTGCTCAGACATATTGATTTTTCATGTATAGCAACTAAATTAGTTAGGGTGTATACCTTAGTTATGTTTCTATCAATAAACTTACAGGCTTCCAACATATGATTGTTCATCCAGTGTGTCAATATGGAATTTTTCCCAGTATAAGATGTCTCTGATCTTTCCTTTGCTTTGATTAACAGAGCTAAAGGGTTTAGAACTGCAAACGGTTTCAATTTCCTTACAAAAAATCAAAGCAGCAACAAATGACTTTGATATCACCAATAAGATTGGAGAAGGAGGATTTGGTCCTGTGTACAAGGTATTTTGTCTAATAGAACATATTCCTTTTTAATATCGTTCATTTATTATATATTTTTATATGCTACTATGTGAAGATTATTTTTCAACATTCCAATAACTATATGGCATTTATTGAAATGTAGGGATGGTTGTCAGATGGTACGATAATTGCAGTCAAGCAACTTTCTTCCAAATCAAGACAAGGGAATCGTGAGTTTTTAAATGAGATAGGCATGATTTCTGCTTTGCAACACCCTTGTCTTGTTAAACTTTATGGCTGTTGTGTTGAGGGGGATCAACTATTGTTGGTATACGAATATATGGAAAACAATAGCCTTGCTCGTGCTTTATTTGGTAATTCTTCTCTATTTGGTCTACTTTGGTCGTCATTTTTCTAATATTCCATATCTTCTTACTACTTATGTATTTAAATATATGATACTGTTGCATGATATCTATCATATTCACATATAAAGGCCCAGAAGAACTCCAAATAAAATTGGATTGGCCAACAAGGCATAAGATCTGTGTTGGTATTGCTCGAGGATTGGCATTCCTCCATGAAGAATCAAGAGTGAAGGTGGTTCACAGGGACATCAAAGCAACCAATGTGTTGCTTGATAGAGATTTCAACCCAAAGATATCTGATTTTGGTTTGGCCAAACTTGATGAAGAAGACAACACTCATATAAGCACTCGAATTGCTGGGACATAGTGAGTTCCCCTATTATAATTTCTTCTATGCAAATTTTATCAATAAATAATTTGTAGTATGATTTGATTGAATTATGAAGACAAAAAAAAAAAAAACTACAAAGGGCATATACTGATATTTGACTAACTTATTGTTATAGATAAAAAAATCTTAAGATTAAAAAGATGAATTCCGCTCAAAATAGTTTTACTGAAAATTTTTGTTATTTGTTTGTAGTCTAACAAAATAGATTGGTTAAATAGTGTGATAAAGTTTGGTTATTTTTGTTGTTGAAAAGAAAAATAAAAACTTAGAATTTTGCTGGTTTCTAAAGTTGATTTATGTGATAATCATTCTCATTTTTACTATATAGTGGATATATGGCTCCAGAATATGCCATGCATGGTTATTTGACCGATAAAGCAGATGTATATAGCTTCGGAATTGTTGCCTTAGAAATCATAAGCGGGAGAACCAATACGACTCAACGGCAGAAAGAACAAGCACTCTATTTGCTTGATTGGGTAAGTATTCTCATGAAAATTTCATGCCAATATGTCTTTGAGAATATTAACCGAGATGGGTCTGCTTGGTGAGAATTGACTTACTAATAATAATGTTTAAATTTAATCTCATGGCTCCCTTTAAGAGTATCATGCCGACCATGATTATATATACCGTACTACATCCTCATCTTTTAGCAACATTTACTAATAAAAAGTGTTGTTACTCTAATAATATTTTAAAATGTTGTTAAAAACATAAAAATTGTTAAAACTCTTCAATAATATTTTTACAAGTGTAGTATATATATATATATATATATATATATATATATATATATATATATATATATATATATATATACTCACACACACAATGTTACTAAGGAATTTTAACAAAAGTACTTTTGTCTATTTTAGTAACGTTCCTTTTCAAATTTTGCTAATTGTTAATTATGTTGTACTATAAAAAATTATTGGAAAATGCTTAAGTGTACGAAAATTAGTTTCGTAAAATCACTACGAATCAACAAGATTGGCCATGGGTCTGTAAATTTCGCCGAAATCCATTTTCTCTCTCTCTTGCCTTGATCTACAAAGCCTGATGAATGGTTATAGATGCATTCATGACAATTTCGCGTAATTGTTTTCGCGCAATTAAGTACTACTGAAAATTATTTTATCTCACTACTGCTTCTTATTTTCAATAATTCGATAACTCTAACTACTCTTTAATTTTCTGGCTAAGCAGATATGTCCAATGCCTTAGAATGTGAATGTATTCCAACCAGGAGACCACAATTTAACATCCTTTTACTCAATTATAAACATAAAAAGAGTGCTTCCGATCAATTGATTGTTTTTCTATTTTTCAACTTTGAATTGACTTAGGAATAAACATGCCTTTCTTATCATTTTCCATGCCAGGCTCGTTTGTTGAAAGAGAAAGGTAATCTAATGGAGCTAGTTGATAGAAGATTGGGTTCAAACTTCAACGAAGAGGAGGTAATGGCGATGATCAACGTGGCTCTCCTATGCACTAATGTGTCTCCAACACTTAGGCCTACAATGTCTTCAGTGGTGAGCATGCTCGAAGGCAAAACTGCTGTTCCGGAACTAGTTTCAGAGTCAAGTGAGTTGTTGGATGAGAAGAAGCTGGAGGCAATGCGGCTGTATTATAACCAAGACGAGACTATCTCAATGGAGGAGGCACCATTGACTGCTTCATCTACTTCTGCACCAGATCTGTATCCCATACACCTGGACTCTTCTTACCTGGAGAAAAGAGATTAGATACTATGAAGAGAAGTTGCATCAATTTGTATCAATTATACACCTTGCAATAATATGGTGTGTAAATTTTTTTTCCCTTCTAAATCCAATGTGATTTAAATAGTTTTCTTCTTATTGTAATACTTCAATTGTGAGTGACGGTATACAAATCAATAAGAAAAGTTCAATTCTCCTATCAGACAGGAGCCTTCACTGTTTTCGCTGACCAAACCTTCTTTAAGCTAAAACTGACAGCAAGCCACCCGTGTCGAAATCATGCAGCTGAAGCCATATTTCAGATTAACACCACATCATCATATTTCAGATATGTCAGTCCTCATGGAATAAGATATCAGTTAACTGAATTGATGTTCAACGCCATCCAAAATCCGGAATTTCCATTTTTGCATCAGATCAGCTATAAAAGAGTTGTAGTCAAGTGTTCCATTTTAAAAATTGGTATTGTTTCTTAGTTCCCAGATTGACCACACCATAAAGAACAAATGAGAGATATCTTCCTCCTCCTTTTTTCATAACACACACAAATTATCATCATTCCTCAGAATATTAAGACTGAAGATTTACCTTAGTGTCATTCTGCCCAGAATGACAAACCAGACTAGGATCCACACACCATTTGCAAAGCTGAATGTCTGAATCTCAATGCCTTTGAGAAAAATGCATGAGACTAGAGATTCGAATCTCAATACTACATATGTACCAAAAAGAAATTGAGTTTAAGAACAATCTCATAAGAAAATATCCTGATTTATGAAAACACTGTTAATAATTTAGATTTTAAATTTATAAATTTTTATTAAAATAATGATTAATTTAATTTAGTAAAATTAAAAGTTATTATGTTATATTTTATAAAATTTTTGAAAAAAATTAAATCAATCGATCAACTAATCCAAATTGATTTAACCTGCAGGTTTGGATTGGTTCAATTTTTAGATAGAGTCAAATCGATGCACCAAACTCGAATAAATTTCATTGTATAAATCGATTTACATTTTGTCTCAAAATTAAACTCAATTGTCGATACTCCTATCACTGGTGACAAATTGCTGCGACAGTCTCTAACCCGTCCTCCTCCATGCACAGAATGGGATTCACCACCTGGTTGCACTTACAATCTGGTATGTAATTGAGGGTTTGCCTAGAAAATGAACGCACAAAAGAGCTAATACTCCTGACGATATAACAAATCCATGTTCTAGCATGAAAGAAAAGCGATCATAAGAAAGAATATAATGGAAAAGTAAAGAAATCCAAAATTTCTCAATCTATTTATTATATGGGCCGTTAAGATTTTCTATATTGGATGTATGTAATCCTAGGCCACACAACAAGCTTTTCTCTTTTCCCTGCCTCTCAAATTCTTTTCAACATTTATCACTGCCAGTCCTTTGCTTTCTTGGTAGAACAAACTTTTACCAAAACTGCATTACTTGGTTAGTGCAATGAGCAAATCTTCATTTAGAAATGTATAGTGCTTTTACTCTTAACATTTGAGAATATAACTAACTAATTGGTTTGTTTAAGTTTTTCTTTGTTAGTGTTCGTGTCTGCATTTAGGTCTCTAGCACTAGTAGTGAAAGTTCCCCAAATATTGAATGGGTCACACTCATAATGGCATAAAGTTTGAATCTATAGCTTTATACAAATTAAATTACTTAAATCTCTCGCCACTAATTCATTCTTATTAGCTTATTACTCACTCCATTCTATTATACATGTCACTTTAGGGAAAAAAATTTTGTTCCACACATATATGTTTATACCTTTCACAATGTTTTAAGACTACCATATATATATATATGTGTGTGTGTGTGTGTGTGTGTGAGATTAAAATCATGAATCAATTAGGAGTGTGTTTAATATATTGTATTAGACATGATATGATAAGCTAATAATATACATTAATTTTATCCGTTGTATGGTATAGACCACATATTATATAAGCTTATTCATTATACCCTCCTTTACATCATAATCATGGATAATTTAATTAAGTTAAGGGATGTTATAATAGATCTGATTAGCTTTTAATATAGGGTTAATTACAGTTTATCTCTCTGTATTATAGGTTATATGTATTTTACCTCTTATATTTTAAAAATGCGCAACCTGACATTCTGCATTTTCACAATATGTATTTTGACCTCAAATAAGTGCAATATCCTCTCTTGAATTTTTGGATCATGTACAAATTAACCCTTTGAACTTTTCAAAATATGCAACCCGCCATCCAGTATTTTTGTTTATAATTAACGAAAAAATCAACAGAAAGGGCCAAATTGCATAATGTGAAAATGCAAGGTATTAGGTTGCACATTTTTAAAATATAGTGGGTAAAGTACACATGGCTTATAATAAGGTAAATTGCATTTAACCCTTTAATATATAAGGACTCTTTTACATTTTTTTGTATATTTTATTAAAATAAAAAAGTATTAAATAAATTACAAAAACTATATAAATAAAAATAATATTTTTAATACAAATATTTAATAATAAATAAATATTTTAAAATAATAATATTTAATATAAACATAACTATTCAAACTATATATATATATAGTTATTTAAAAAATAAATAAATTACATTTGATGTATTTATAAAAATAACAAAAATAATTATTTAAAATATAAAAAGTAAATAATAAATAAATTTAAATAAATAATTATAATAAAATAATAAATATTTAAACAATTATGTTAATTTTTAAATTTTTAATTAAATAATTAATAAAATTATAGTTAAAAAAATTATTTTATTTGTTAATATATAATTAATAAAAATAACAATTTTAAATAAAAAATACTATTTTATTATAATTTTTTATTATTTTTTACTTCTCACTACATTTATTTGTGGTAGTTAAAGAATATTATTCTCTTATATAGTATTATATAATGACATAACAAACATGGTATATTATTAGAATTTTATTAGATTTTAGACTATTAAATTTTATTCTATTAGATTTTATTTTTCAGGCATGCCAAATAAAATAATTAAAATGTTAGATAAAATGAAATGAAAAGGAGTATTATTATTATTATTTTTATTTAAATGGAAGGAGTATTATTTTCCTATGAGGAGGTTGAAAATTGAACTACGTGATCGAGATAAAATGAATTGATGATAGGGGTAGCAAATGGGTTGGTCTGTCCTGTCCTACCATGGGTCAAAGCCGAAATGGGGTGAGCGTGTAGACTCATCTTGGCAAAACGGGTTAAAATCACTAACCCATCTTCAAATGAGTTGGCCGGTCAATATACCAAAAAATTAAAAATTAAAAATTAAAAAAAAAAAGATGATTTTACTGATCAACCAAAAAAACTTAAATAAAAAATAAAAAAAAAAACCAGAGTCAGAAATCGAACAACAATCTAACAATAAATATTGAGCAACACAGTACTCAGAATCATTAGACCCAAGAGTTAGATGCAACACGCGGTACCAAGGTAAAAAATAGATGCAACATTTTGACTTAAAAAAAAAAAGAAGAAAAAAAACATTCGAAAGAAACAGTTGCCGCAAATATTGTTGGAAACAGAAATTGACTTGTCTGCAACCGGAGTGTTGCGCCGCAGGAGGAAACGCAGAACCCCGTCTTGGCTGTTTGAAGTTGGAAGAAGAACCGCAAACTCCTTGTGTCAGTGTGCCTCGCCATCCAAAACTAGCAACTAGCAACTCGTGGACTATGGAAGAAGAGGTGAGTGAGCGGAGTTGTGTTGTGTGGCTGTCGGCTGAGAGAAGAGATTTAGTGAGAGGACAGCAGTTGCAGGGGCAGGGGCTGGGGTTGGGGTTGGGAGAAATGGACTGGTCAAATGGGTTATTGGGAGCACCAAGCATTTCGACGAAGATTGTGCCAAAAACTTGGTTGAATTAAGAACTAAACAAAAAAAAAAAAAAAAGCAACCTGCGGACTCAACCCACCCTGTTAAAGATGATAAGTTGGACGGGAAAAAGCCGATGAATTAGATCCATTTTGCCACCCTTAAATGAAGAGGATATTAATTTACGAGGAGGCGGACAATTGAACTTTGCAGGAAATTCTTTCGTCGAAAGCGTATCATATTAGATGACTAATTAATTGTGAGAATGAGAAAAATAAATTTTGATTATGAAATTTTATGTAAATGATAAAGATTAAAATTTAAAGTTTTATAATTTTTTAAAATAATTATATAATTTTTAAATAATTTTAATTTTTTTTGATTATCTATAAATGATTATATATTTTAAATTTATTCCTCTCATTATTATAATAAATCACTTCTCTTTTATATATATATATATATTTAATTCTCATATTTTTTCCTTCTTTTTGTTTATTCTTAAATATGTTTGATTCTCATAATTTTTTTTCCCTTCTTTCTGTTTTCTCCTTTTAGGAGAGGGGCATGAAAAACTACCTGCATAAAGACGTTGCCGACCAATTACTACCGACTTTGAAAATTCTAAGGAGAATGTAATTGAGAATTAGTGCATTGATATCAAATCTATCTTCTTTTTCACACACGAGATATGGGTCTAATTAGACACGACCTGTCTCTTTCCAACGAAACCATAGGTATGTTAGATTTAATTTTGGGGAAATTACTTTGAATGAAAATCTTTTAAAAAAATTATTTTTAAAAGAATTTTTTTTAAAAAAATTAATTTATATTTAATTTGAGTATATCAAAAATAAATTTAAAAAATATTTTTATTTAAATATAATAAAATAAAATTACTTTTAATTATTAATATAAAAATAATAATAAAATTTTCTAAAAGAATTTTTTTAAAAAAATAACTTTAAGAATATTTTTTAAAAAAATTTTCTAAAATTTTAAAAATAAATTTTAAAAAAATATTTATATATCTAAATATATTAAATATTATGTATTTTTATTTTCACATCAATAAAAAGTCTTTTATCATATATATATATATATATATATATATATATATATAACAAGCTCAAGTAAGTAGGATCAGTATCGTAACTAAAATTTTGAGTACAACTTTGTCCTTTTGCCTCTTTCTTGGTCCTTTAACATTTAATTTTGTTCACTTTCTGGGACCACGATAAAGGTTTCCCTTCTTATGAACCTCACCGACTCAATTCTTGATAAGTGCTATAAAGTGAATGCTTTTGAAAAATCAAAGCTGAACTATTTAATGTCTACTTTCTTTTTCTAAGTCGTGGCTCGGGCATGCATGCATGTGCCGTGCCGATGGTACAGAACAGGAAATTCCACGCGGACCCTTTCGCAGTCCCTTCCTTTTTTTCATATCTATCTCCTCAGTTTAGCCTTTTCATTCACGCCATTCAATTATGAGGTTGTCTTCGTCACTTTGTAATATTAAAGTCTAATATCCTTTCCTACGTTTCACATTAAAATTCCAAATTCATGACTAGTTTATATATCGTCTACTTTCTACCTAAGCTAAATCATTGATTTCTCAGCTCCTTTCCATTCTAATATTCAATCAGCATGAAAATGATCACTTCCTCTCAGATTCTCTTCCTTTCATCACTCCTTGCATTTTGCTTCATATCATTTGCTTCAGGAGCTACTTCTCGGCTGCCAGACGAAGAAGGTATGATATATCTTATCCCCCAAATAAAGAAAAGATTTTGTTAACGTAGGGCTCATGCTAAAAATTAAAAATAACAGTTATCAATTATTCTAATTACTTAAAGAACAAAATATTAAATTTTTTTTTATATTTTTAAGATGAAAATACTTATAATTTTTATTTTTAATTCCTTAATATGTATCACATATTAACAAAATCCATAAAGAATATATATTTTTGCTAAGGTTTCATGTTAGTATAATGCTATGATCGATATTTCTGTCATCATTCATGTAAAAGATATAAGTGTATTAAATTTAGAAGACAAGTGGAGAGACTCTGCTGATAGTACTTTAATTGGTATATTTTAGTACAAGCTCTGAAAAAGATAGCTAGCACACTTGGAAAGAAGGGCTGGGACTTCAACACAGATCCATGTAGTAATCAGCCTAACTGGGTTACTAAACCTATTCGCAAGACATCAGAAGTAGTTAATGTTTCATGTGATTGCAAAGTCGCCAATGACGGCCTCTGCCATGTTGTTACCATGTATGTCTCTTTCTCTGCCTGAGTGTGTCTGTGTTTTGAGTATCTTTACATTTTCAACTATATTACACATAACAGAAGAAGATGGAATGATTAAAAATTATTACACATTATATTGTTTACTAGATAATGTTTATATCACTTATGAAACTTTATCGAAATTTTAATTGCTTGCTATTGTGGGTGAACAAGATGCAAGCGAACTCATGCATGAATCATTAACTACAATCTCAAATGCCATCGATCCATAATGTAAAAGGCAATTCAGAGTGCTGTACGATTTGCAAATAGTTTTAGTTTTGATGTACACTCGTTATAATATATAATTTGTTAGAACTAGATGAAGAATTTGACCTATTAAAATATTATAATGTTATTTGGATATATTCAATGAATATGTCTGCTGACATTTATAGGAGAGTCTATGTGTTAATAGCGAGAAATTTATATTAATTAATGAAAAAATTTGGAGAATTGTAATAGAAAGTGACAATAATGTTATTCGTTAAGGATTCATACATAAATGAATGGGAAATTTATATACATAAATGAAGAATCATAATGACAATATTTTCACTTATTATTGCAATGACCTCACTTTTATTTATAAAATATATTTTGAATTTTGCACTTCCATTTTATTAAAGTCCTTTTTGTAATGTGTTAACACATAAGTAGATAATAATGCAGTCATAATAAATCACATTAAACACTGAGTTTGTTCCGTATCTTTTAATTTGAGTTTGGAAAAAAAAATATCGGAGGTGAGTTTTCATATTTAGTTAATCTCTAAACATTTTTAATTAACTATACCTATAAGTTTTCACATTTAATAAAAAAAAAATTAATAATATATACATAACATCGTCGGCTGCATCCGGATGGCAAGAGGACAGCACGTGAAGCGAGAGTTAAAGGCACGTTGACGTTTACTGTTCCGAAGGAGGGCGAAATTGTTAATTGCGACAACGATATGTGGGGACGAATTCAGAAAAATTACAAAGGGATCGAAAATCTAAAATTATATTATTAAAAAAATATTATAATCTGTACTGAAAAAATTCTTACAGTACAAAAATTAATAATATACACATCACGTTTATCGACACCGAGCTCGGCGTTCCTTTAAATTATAAAAATCGTAAATAATAAAATCTGCATCATTTTTTTGGACAATCTTTCTTTTAATGAGTGATAAAACAATCAGCAAGATATTTATCTTCTATCTTATTTCTAAGTCAACTCTTCACAATATTCATAACTGAAAAAATTATGTTATATGCTTTCAATAATTATATTATATACTTTTAAATCAAACAATGGATAAAATAAATAGAACATATTAAATTTAATAGCTTACAAGGCCTATACTATTTTCTATTTATACTTTTTTTATTTTCTCTTGGTTTTTGTAAAAATATATATTTTTATTCTTAAAACTAAATTAATAAATAAGATAAATAAAATTTAAAAAGGAAATAAAAAATAATTATTTTATCATTAAAAATAAATAAGCATACTTGCACTGCACTTTCTCACTTGAGTTCCAAGTTTTCAATTACAATGGCAGAACATCTAGATGATGATCTAAATAGGTGAAAAGATAATTTTTGAATTAAAAGGATATATATAATATTGTAGAGTAAAAGTGATAAGCTAAAGAGATAACAAGTTGCGCTGGACACATCTCTAATGTCTTGCGCGAACCCCGTACCTCCTACATAAGGAAATTGGCCAGCACTGGCCCCACTTGAGCTACATTCACTTAATGATATCTTTATATAATTTTCGAGAAAAGAGAGAGAGAGAAGAGAAAGGGGGGGAGGGGTGGCACTTGCTTGCCTCCTTGTATTCATCTCGGACGAGACGGTGTATTCGGTAAAAGGAAAAAAATAGAAAAAAAAATTTATGAATAAATTTCATATATAAATTTATTGATGAAGTTCTTCAATAAAAAATTTCCTCTATCAAACAAACTGGTGAGTGGAGAAAGCCATTATATGCTCTGATGATGAGCATTTATGTCATGTCTCTACCAATCAATATGGTGGGGTGAGCCGCACAAGGAGCCTCCACGATGACACATGTGCGGAGGAGGTCTTTTTATCGTTTTTGGTCGGGTGCGGAGGAGGGCATTAGCACCAAGAGGCATGGCCAGGATCTGGATTTGGACCAGGTATCGAATAGCCGAGGATTTGTTGGTGTGGAGATCATCCAGGACTATGTCATGACGATCGACCAAGCCCAACTCATTCTCCCTTCCCCCTACCAATTTTCGCCCGGCTTTGAGCCCAGTGGCCCTCTTGGTGTTGATGCTTTAGCTCATAATTGGGAGTTCGTTCGAGAGACCAAGGCTTTGGATGCCACAATAGCGAAGGTATTTTGAATGAAAAATTAGTTAAACTTAAGTATGAGTCATATTAAGATATTTATTATATAGATAAAGTGGTTATAAGAATAATAATAAAATAAAAGATAAAATTAATAAATAATAAAAAAATAAAGAGAAGACTTACAATTAAGAATAAAATATAATAAATAGAATCAAAATCTTAACAAATTAAGTATCTAAATTCTAATTAAGATAAGTTGTCATCCTTGCTTTATCACCTTCTTAAACTGGACATTACCTTACAAAGGCCATGTTTGGATAATGATAGCAGCGAAAATATGTGGTGAGTCCATATCACAACGAAGGTGAATAAGTTGATCTTGATTAGAAGGCAGCTTGCAAACAATTATAAAATAATCACATTTGGCCTTGAAATAACAGATGTAGATATGAAACACAAATTGGAGTATCAATGAAACCTTTTGAAAAAATCTTATGTCTATAGCCAGATAGCGGAGGGGCTCCAATAAGACAACTTGTGAATCATACTCGAACAAGATAAAAAGATATGCAACAATGGCAAAAGCCAAAAATGAGATGATCAAATCTGTTGCTTAGTTATATGCATGTCCGAGGGGAGGGATCATTGGGAGGGGTGTTAGAGTATCTTCAATAAAGTTATCAAGATCGAGAGGCGTTGGAGTTTCTCCATTAAAAAAGATATTAAGTATTCTGATATTTGATTTGGTGTTAACCATAGAAGAGGCTCTATACCATGAAGAGGTTTTGAGTAAAAGACTTATTGAATTCAAGTATGAGTTATACTAGAAAGTTTATTATATAAATAAAGCGATTATAAAAATAACAATAAAATAGGAGATAAAATCAACAGATAATAAAAAGATAACGATAAGACCTACAATTAAGGATAAGATAAATAGAATCAAAAACTTATAAATTAAATTGCTAAATCTTAATTAAGATAGGGTGTCATTCTTACTTTATTAAATAGAAAATTATGAAGGGCCGATGAAGGTATAGCTCAAGATAATGAGCTGCATCATTGGAATTTCGGTAAAGGCTTGGGACACTACGGCTGATGAAGATCAGGTGATTGAGGTCTTGGCTACAAGAAACAAATCTAAATAGGCAAAAAAGAATACTAAAACTCGAAGAAAGAAGCAATTAATGTGTTTACCAACCAGGTAATAATGATGCGGCCTTGGATACAGGGGTGAGGGAAACAATATTCTTATCAAATGATGAGAATCCTACTTACATGGATTCCCCCTGAGGACGAGGATCATGTTGTTCACGAGAAGAGGAGTATTAACAAGGTAAGGAGGACGTGAAAGTTAGGCAAACAGCTTTGCTTGCGGTGGTAGGGAGTTTCACGCCTAGTTCTCTTTTTTCTGTTTGTTGTTTGTTATCCCCCTTGTTGGGTGTTGGTTGAGGTGTTAGGGGTGACATCTGGTATCTATGTTTGTATGTTTGTATGTTTGTATCTATGTTTGTATTTTTTTTGTGGGTCTGATGTTCTTGGCTCTTGCTCTGCTCTTCGGAGTGTCGAGCCTTTTCCAACTATCAAAAAAGAAAGTTTAAAGTTTAGCAATCTATTTTTTTTTTAAATTTTATTTTGTGTCTTAAAAAAATGCCTTCGTTATAGTGTTAGCTTTTAAACCAGTTTTTTGAACTTTCAGCGTGCGAGAGCAGATGTAACAGCATGTTATAATATAACTATTTTCTTTTTTAGGTTAAAATATAATTTTGGTCTCCATATATATCATTGAATTTGAATTTGATCCCTACAAAAAAGTTTTTAAATCAGTCTGCACACATGCAATTGTTTGTAAACAAATCCTTACCATCAATTGAATTTATAATTTCGTGAATTTTATGTAATTAAAAAAATATGATTTGGGCTCAATATGTGCTCTACTATATAATATTTACCACATAATAGCCAACTATACAAATAAAATAGTAAGATCATACTCTGTCAACTACGTAAGATCCATGGAATTATAACTCCTATTGAGGGTAGGGAATTTTTTTACAAACAATTGCATATGAAAGGACTAATTTAAAAACTTTTTTGTATAGGGGCTAAATTTGAAATTAATAACATATATAGGGGTTAAAAGATTAACCTTCCTTTTATTTAGTTTTAATGAATTATATTGATATTTGAAAAGGAAAACACAAAAACAAAATGTGACCACATACTAACATCATCTGCTAAAAGGAAGTGCCACAAAGCTATAATATAATTGTTTGAATTTATTTGCTAAAATGATGTGATATATATATATATATATATATATATATATATATATATATATATATATATATATATATATATATATATATATATATATATATATATATATATTTGAATTTATAAGTAAGTTATACTACTTTATCTTATTTAATGACTGCTTCCCTTATATTTTGTTAAACATTTTGACATTTTTTTTTTCCGGTATAGTATTACTCTTTACTAAAGGTAAAATACTACTAGATATACTATAAGAAACTGTAGAATTTGTGTAGGAATATCATTATATATATAGGAAGAAAATTCTTATCTTGCTAGAATTTTCAAGTTATTTCTAATTTTCCAATGGTTAAAAAATGAACAGAATTCTGAGTGCACAAGATCTTCAGGGCAAGCTCCCACCGGAACTGGTCCAGCTGCCTTACCTCCAAGAAATGTACGTAATACTCTTCATTGAAGGAAATCATAAACCAAAAATATATATATGTCAATAATTGACAATCTTGCATGCGATTATTTACATGCTTCACTATGATCTACTTTACCTTTGTTTTTCTTTTTTCCTTTTTTCACTTTTGGACAGTAACCTCACCCGCAATTACCTTAGCGGTACGATTCCCAGACAATGGGGTGCCATGAGACTTACCAAAATGTATGCTTTATCTCTCATCTTTTTTTTCTGTGATGTTACCCTTCTTTTCTTTTTCTTTTTCTTTTTCTCTCTATTGCATATCCCTCAAAGATGGGGGTATTGTTTTATCTTGTATAAATCTTTTCTTTTCTCTTTCTTGCTGAAATATTATTTGCTTTTGATTCATGAAACGATTTTCATTCTCATGATAGTGCTCTTGTTGCAAACCGACTAAGCGGTCAAATCCCAAAAGAGCTGGCAAACATCAGCACTCTAGAAACTTTGTGAGTGTTTGATTATCCACATTTATTATTATTATTATTATTTTCCATTTCAACATTACTATATTGCTCATTGTAGCTTAACTTAAAAATGCGTAGGTCCCTGGAGTTCAATAATTTCTCCGGAAGTCTTCCTCCAAATCTTGGGTATCTTTCACGCATTGAAATACTGTAAGTCTTTTACTATTTCAACTGCGAACATAGACGGTGTATTGTTTTTAATTTAATTTTGATATATATATTATTAGTATAATTTTTTTAAATATTACGTTTTTTATAATTGTTTTAAAAATTAAAATTAGTATGTAATTAATTAATAATAAAAACAAGTTTGCATAAATTCTGTATGAAAATGAAACTCTATTTTTTCTCCACCTTTTTATGGCCACTTAGTGTGTATATGTTTGGTTCTGCCTATTCTTAATAAAATTGATTTTGTCAGAATTAATTTTAGTTAAAAGTCATTTTAAAAACAACCAAACATAAAATTTTATACAAGAATCATGTTACCTATTTTCAAACGAGGGTTTGGGACTTGCAACCGTAAAAGCAAACAAGTTACTAATTTATTTGATTGAGTTTTGCTGTTGAAATATCAAGGATATGCTTGTTTGAATTGGTGGAAAAATTATAGGAGACTGAAAAAAAAATGAAAATATGAAATAATAAAGTTTTGAATTTTATTTGTATTACCTGCAGATAGGAAATGAAAAACTGCTTTCAGTTCAACTTTATATTGTAAAAACAATCAAAAGTTATATGAATGTAAATCAATTATAGTCCATATTTGATAATTCCGCGTTCCTGTCATAACATGTAAGTGTGAAGTAATTTTCATTTGAATATATTTTACCATTCAATTCTTCAGTTACACAAACAAGCATAAGCTAAATATAAATGCATATAGATTCATTCAACGCCTCATATTCATAATTTCTTAATGATACAGGCATCTTACCTCCAACAATTTTACTGCAGCGCTGCCTGAAACATTTTCGAAGCTTACAACATTGAGGGAACTGTAGGCTCCTATATTTATTTCCTTTAGCTACAATGAATAACTATAAATGTCTGGTGATTTTTCGGTTTTGAATTAATAGTATATTTTCTTGTTGTTTACTCGTACATGTGGCAGCCGACTTGGTGACAATCAATTTTCTGGAAAAATACCTAATTTTATACAGAGATGGACAAGTCTTGAAAATCTGTGAGAACCATTTATTTTGGTGAACTCACTTTGTGTATTTTTTTTATTGGTTATGCATTATCTTTGCATGTGTAGCAAATGTAATCTTATTTTGACAGAGTAATTCAAGCAAGCGGTTTTAGTGGACCAATTCCATCTGAAATTTCATTTCTACAAAATTTAAGCGACTTGTAAGTATTGTGTTCCATACTACACCAATAGTTTCAAAATTAAGTTACTTTCCTAGCTACAATCCTATTATTCCTTACTTCAAATATGAAATGCAGGAGGATTAGTGACTTGAATGGACCTGATTCTACTTTTCCACCAATCAATAGTATGACAAGATTGAAAACATTGTGAGTTAAAGAATACATTGTGACCTTGTTCCTTTTCTTTCTCTTTGCAAGTCAATGCCTCAATATGGCACCGATACATATAATGAGTACAAAATCTGAATACAGAGAGACATTGATATCTCCATTCTAAAGAATGCACTTATTTCATTTTATTTTTTTCGTAGGATATTAAGGAATTGCAATATTAACGACACAATACCTCATTATCTTGGAAACTTTACAAATTTGACGACATTGTAAGTGCTACTTCTCTCCTTTTTGAACATACTTTGTTTTTTTTTTTTTTTTTTTGACGTGGGTACTTAGTTGATACTAGTAGTCAATTTTTCTATTATTAATTAGAGGTAATTCCCACTGTTAGAGTGGAAAAGGAGTATATAGGAAGAGACACACAAATAGGAGAAAATAATGATACGATATACCATAATTGCCTTGCATCTAAGGTACTTAAGATTTTTTTCTTACGATATAATTTTATAGTCTGCCAATAGGACTTCCGGTGAAAGAAAGTCTCACTTTCTTTAAATTTTCATTAGTCATCGGTATTACATGTATCAAAATGGGTTAAGTCCAACAAGTCAGTTTAAATAACTTGACAAAATATACAGGTTATGTCAATAAAATAAGAAAAATACTTTGGCTCAACTTAACTCGCCCCAATTTTGACTTGTCCTAATTAATACGGACTAGTTCACAAGACGTCAGATCGGTCTTCAAGTCCAAAAATGTCAAAACAATCATTAAAACTATTGTGTTATTGAAAACCCGTGAGCCATTTTAAAAGATTTATGTCCCACAGAGTGTGAAGTAAATATTTTAAAGTATTCTCTCCATTTTATTTTATCTGTCAATTTGAATAATTTGGTTAGATATATTAATTTAAAAATTAACTAAATTATTCAAATTGACAAATAAATTAAAACGGAGAGACTACTATTTACATATCAAAGTGATCTTCTAACATTCCAAAAACCTACAAATAAAGTGGGCTCGCATGCACACAAGCTTGGGTGAGTGATGTTTGTTCAATGCAAATCTGAAATTTATCCTTTCCATGTGCAAAATAATACAACTCACATTGTGTTTTGCGTTTTTAATTAATTTTTTAAGTTTTTAATTATTATTGTTTTTTGAATTAGCTTACAGAAAATGTTGTTTTAGAACCGCCCAACTATTCTATTTTGTGTAAAATTGATTTCAAAATCTGCACATTTTTTTCGTTAAGTGAAAAAGTGCTCTAAACTTTCCACACATGAGAGGAGCAAAAGACAAGAAACAGGACTAGTCTCAACAGGACTGCAAAAGCAACACAACAACAATCAACAAAGACTCAACAAACCAGCAACAGCTAAAAAAACAGCAACAAGAATCCTCTATAGGTTCAATAGAGCACCAAGCTAACCAACCACCCCACAGCCACTTGCATAGTCACTTGACAACGAGCACAGCATATCACTCCAACACCACGTACAGCCTTGAGCTTTCATGATTCTGCCACCGGTCGAGTGCCATATTTCCATACCAACCCTTAAAAGCATCATTTCACCACCAAAACTCTCAACTGATATAATAATTACATGGATATCTCAATAGGCTATACTCCACATCTATATCCTTTCTCGGGATAGGTACCTCCTTTAATCTCTCATGTTAGATGCTCGCACAAAACTGAAAATCACAACACACAACTTGCACTCCAAATGCTTAAAAATGTCATGAGGAGAAACCACCACACAAACAAATCAGCCACGTTGCTTTTTTTTCGTCGATATATATAACAAGACTCACTCCAGAATCTAGGAGCAAAACAGCAAAGTATGTCAGAACTAAATGATTTAAAATTGTTATTGCGGTCACAGTTGTAGTTGCGTCGTGATGCAGAAAATTGTAAGAAAACTTACTTGAAACGGCCATAATTACTACTACAATGCGGTTGTGGAGGACATCGCAACTGTAATATTACAGCTGCAATTACGATTGCGGATCGCAATTTAAAACAATGGTCAGAAAATACAGCACCAGGCACAACTGATAGAGGCCAGCAATCCATAGACCAGACTACAACAGCCACGTTGCTATTCATCAAAGTGCCACCAACTTATAAAAACACTGCTCTTATGTTACACCAAAATATCTCTTCATGTTATATTATGCGGCTGTGTCCCACAACCCAGAGAGATAAATCCACACTACGACCTCTACCTTCTCCCGTTGTCTTCCTGCTCCTACTTTTCCTTCTTCTCCTCCTACCTCTTCCACCTTGGTCATACGCGGAAAATTGGCTTGTTGTTTTTTGAGTTCTTGGTCGAAAATTAATCTTATTTGAATTGGGTTCCAGAAATTTAACATTTTTAGTTATTACAAGAGAATCAGCAAGTTTATTTCAAACTATAAAGTTTTATTCTGTTTAAAATTGGTTTCAAAATCTGCATTATACAACTTCTACCTTCTCCAGCTTCTTCTCCTCCTACAACTTCTACGCGGGCACTTGGCATGTTGTTCTTAAGTTCCGGGTATGACGAGAATAATCTGTTGTACTCCTGGGTTTTCCACGTTGGACCAGAACAATCTTTAAGGGTAGTGCAAGCTTGCAGACTCCAGACTTCACATTCTTTGTTCATTTAATTTATTTGCAGGGTCTTCATTTTCAACAAAAACTACTAAGTTTTTCTTTTTATAGTTCATGTAAATATCATTTTAAAATAAATATTCGTATACTTTAAGTAATAATTAATTTTAAATATTTCAATGCAAATGAATTTTTATCTTTTTATATAAGTTATCAAATGTCAACAAGGGTTAATTAGCTCACCTAGTTAATTTTTTGTTAATGCATCACCATGATTTCAGTTTCATTCTTAGAATTTCTCATTAGTGGATGATCTGTAAAAATCTCTATAAATGCTTAATGAGTTCAAAAGTATATTCTGACCCTAAAGCTTTCCCTGCAATATAAACTTTTTATATATCAAAAAATATAAGTTAATCAAATAAAATATTAAGAATTAATACTCTAATTATATAAATAAATAAATAAAATATAAGCATACAGATCGACTTGAATAACCTATAACTTGTACAGAGGTGAGCTGGGCTAGCAAATTATTGGCCATCATTTACTTGACCTATAATGTGTTGACTTGGATTTAGATCAACCAATAATTAATCCTAAATAGGTCAAGCTGAACTAAATTGACATCCCTAATCACTATTGAAAATTATGTAAAAATAGATTTATAGTGATAAAATTTAAAATACTTCTACATTTAGTAAGTATAGGGACGTTCATTGAACTGAATTGATCTAATAATAAATTCGAAAATCAAACCAAACCAAAGAAACTAATTTGAATTAGCATGAGTAGTTAGTTCATATTAAAGTAAAACTAAACCAAAATAATTATTATTAATTTAGTTTTGACTTATGATTTGTCAACTAGAAATCCAAAGTCCGAACAAATCCGATCAACTGTGTTTTTATCATTTATTTCTAAACTTGCAATATCTTGCCCTAAGCTTTTAGTAATAAAATTACATTTTATCTTGTTTGTATTTATTTAAGACATTTATCTATTCATATTATTATTAAGTATCTCATCATAAACCAACCTTACACTATTATTAATTATTATAAGGATAAAAAATAATTAAAAAACCATAAGTTTTTATTTTATTTTATTTTGAACCAACTTGATTTGATCAGGTTGCTTAGGTTCAAATTTGCTTAAAAGAATTTCAAAAACCAAAACAAATTAATCAAATTAAATTTAATAAGTTTAAATTTATTTTCCTCTCAAATCCAAAGCAAAACCAGTCCACTTACACCCCTAAATAAGAAGAAATTGTTACATGTTCTTAGAACATCATATAATATTATGTTTATTTTATTAATAACATGACATTTTAATTAGCACTAATTAATGATAGGATTCATTACTAATTTAAATATAATTTTAAAATAGTTAGTACACTCTCCATTCCACAATAATAGTTGATTAAGACTGTGACACAAAGATTAAGAAAATAATTTAACGGTTTCAATTTTTGGAAATCGAAAAAAAAAGGAAGAATTAATTAGGAACAACTAAATTTTCCTTTAATCTTTTGAAGCATCACATTATTTGATAGGTCAATGGCGAGGTGATGAAAAAGAGTAAAACAGTTGCAATTAATGAAGACTGAGATAAAATTAGTATAAAATAATTAATATTTTGTTGGGAGGCAGCAACTAATAAATACTAGCAAGTAGCAACTAATAAATGTTTGGAAACCAACATCACCTCCATTTCATTTTATTTGTCACTCTACGAAAAAAAAATTTTGGTTTATAATGTCTGTCATTTTTATTTATCAATAAAATATTTATGGTTGATATTTTAATTTTATCCTTCACAATATTTTAAGCACATTAATAATCAAAGAATGTAGCGAGATATTATAATATAATAAATTTAATTCAGTTAAAAAATAATAAATTTAATTAGATATTAAAAATTGAGTAAGGATATTTTAGTAAAAATATTTTATAATTAAGTCTTGATTTTGGATCCTTAATTCTTATACATATAGTTAAAGTGATAGATAAAATATAACAAAGAAAAATGTTTGATAGTAATTATTTTAATGTTTTATTTCTTTATTTTTTTTCCTTTATTTTTTTAATTAATCCTTTATCTTATTCTGGATTATATTTACCTTGCAGAGACCTCAGCTATAACAAATTACGTGGAGGAATTCCAAATTTCTCTGAAGAGCTAACAAACAAACTTAAACTGTAAGAAAACTTTTAACATTTTCCTGTCATTTCAAATTCCAAATATTTGATAATAATTTTTTTTAAGATGACTAGCATTAGTCGATTTCAAAAATTGAGTTGCTTTCACCTGTAGTGTTTTAGGGTTTGGGGTTACTGCTGCTATTGCTGCTACTTTAAATTGTTGTGTTTTATAGTTTAGAGTTTAGGATTT
Source organism: Pterocarpus santalinus (assembly GCA_031439595.1). Lineage (NCBI taxonomy): Eukaryota > Viridiplantae > Streptophyta > Magnoliopsida > Fabales > Fabaceae > Pterocarpus > Pterocarpus santalinus. Next base: position 31,091,709 of record CM062528.1, on the reverse strand, counting down.
AAGGTTATTACCACCACCACAATTTGTTTTTTTTTTAAATGAATAATAATATCTTACTGAATAATTCAAAGTTAAACTTTGGGGATTGAGGTGAAATAACGGTTAAATTCAAAGGAAATGTTACTTATACATGGTGAGTTAGAAACTCAATTAGCAATTAGTGATAGTAGTTTAAATAATTGTGAATTACAGTTATATAAGTATTGAATATAATATCAATTGATAATAAAATATATGCTGTTTATGAAATCAATATATTAATTTGATATTTATATAACTGAAATTTATAATTATATGAACTTGATCACCATATGAACTTGATCACCACATGTCTATTATTAAAGGTAATGTGTCAATTAAACACTTATAACTGAAATTTACACTCATTTAGATTATAATTATAGGATGTCAATTAAGGTGTCTAATTCACTATATAAAAATAACATAACTCTATATTCAATTGAGGGTGTATTTGTTTCATTTTTTTAAAAAAAATAATTATAATATTCAAATTTTATATGTAGTTAAAAAAAGTTGAAAGTAAATTATTTTGAAATTCTAATTATTTTTAAAAAATTATAAAAATATGTAGAAGCTGATTTTTTAATAAAAAAATAATTTTTTGACAAAAAAATCATAAACAAATACACCCTAAATCATTTAAGAGGAAAGTTAACAAGAATGCCCTTTTTTTCCGTATACATGTAACACATAGAATACTGCATCTGATAAATTTTTCTTCAAATTATATTGAAAATGCTTCTTACACAATTTTTTTTTTTCATTTTTTTTTAACATTACTCAAAGTCATATAGTTCTTCTCTATAGTACCTATGCATTCTTGGCTATGTGATAGAAATTAGATTAATCTAATAAAAGTGAAATGGAAAATGATTTGCAAAGCTATATAGAAAAAGTTTAAATATTTGACATACGAAATACACATGTTCATCAAACAGTTGAAATTTGTCTAGACAGTTATAATGTATAAATTTTTCTAGATCATTTTTCCCCCTTCTCCGTTAGGATTCTGCTCCTGCTTCTTGCCAAGGCAAAAATATGGGGAACAATGCTAGGTGGATAAGGAGAAGAGAAATAAGCGCAACTAATTAAACCAATTAAAATTTTAGTTCTAATTTTTTTACCAAGGATAACTTCATTAATCTTTGTCAGCTAGCACCTCCATATTAAATCAAGATATCTATGCAGTTAAAGTAATCTAGTTAATAGAAGGATCGTTGGGGGACAGTGACAATCCTATAATTGAATTGCTTTTAGGAGAAGGAAAGTGGAAGAACGAAGCTAGGAATAAGATGACTATGTTATATATTTATCATTTTGTTCATCAATGACTGATCAATTATATGCATTGTTGGCTTTTGATATTGGTTTACTTAGGTATTTAACTCGAAACTTTCTCACTGGAAAAGTGCCCCAGTGGACAGAGAATTTTAAATCCATGTGAGTTCTCTTTTAAATGCTCCCTATTAGTTGAATCAAATAATTTAAATTTTCTTTGTGGTAAAAGATACTGGATACATTTTCTTTTTGTTTCCTCTTTTCCCATTGGAAAACGTGCCATTTTCTCGCTTAGGAAGTATAATTTTATACACTTCATACGTGTATATGCTTATGTCTCGAGCATTTAATTCTAGGTCACCTACTTTGGTAAAGCTTAGTTATAAGATGATATGAAGTATAGCCCTTTGAAATTAAGATATTTCTTTATAGTCTTGGTCATGAGTTATATAATATTGGCACATACAGTGTCAGTGAGCAACCAAAAAAAAAAAAAAAAAAGTAGACGAGGACATTTTTAAAAACTCAAATTATAAAGATGAATACAGAAAGGACAGAAGAGCTTGAGCACATATTTGTACTAGTGAATGCAAAATGTAAAGCTCGTGATTTCTTTTATCAGAGATCGTATTTTTCAACTAATTCACGATAACATATATAATTGAGATTAAAAAAATATTTTTAAATTATTAAAAATTAAAATTCTTTAGTGATATATTTGATATACAACATTTATAAAAATGTTATTGAAGAGTTTTACAACACTTTTTTTCATACTTTTAGTAATATTTTCTAAATATTGCAATTTTAATAAATGTTAATAAAAACTAAATATGTAGTAGTGACTTTGAAGCTAAATTAAAAGTTGTTAGTAGTTAGTTTGATCTTTTTAATTTTCAGATGTACCAACAAAAAAAAAAAGGGCTAAATTAAAATTAGTCTTCTTTCAACAATATTTTCTCCAAGTTTGCACTAGCAGTATTTTTTCAACTATATTCTCTCTGAAATGGACTATTAGTTTTTCATCAACTATTACCTTTGCAAGCTAGAAACAATATATTATAGAATGTAATCTCACAAATTTCTCAAAAGAATGTATTTTGTTGTATGGAATTACGACGATCATCTGCAGTTTATTTCACACTAGGCAAAATGTGGGTCGTTAACATAGTTAAACAATTATACTTGCTAGATATTAAAACTGCACTCCCTGCAGTTTTTCTACGACTGCAGGGGATCCATTTCCTTGCAATACAGATCACATGTAAACTTCTGTTATTCTCATGTCATCATCTTCTGTTGTGTGTGTATATATACATATATATATTAGTCACGCAATTTTGAGTCATAAGTGATAATTAAATAAAACATTTTCGGAGTGCCAATGGACTCTTTTAAAATCATTATGTACAAAAGGGGGAAAAAAAGAGAGAAAACAAGGAAAGACCCTTCCAAATTAAATGAGAATTGCTTAGTTCTATAATTAACGAGCAGCTTACCCACTTATAAGTCGAAGAAATTATTTCGAAACTTTTCTGCACACGAATTTCGGTCATAATTTTCTAGTCTTTTTTCAATAAATCTGCTTTATCTTCCTGGTTTCTAAATCATATATTATACATCCTGAGCAGAGATCTTTCATATAACAACTTCAGCAACGAAATCCCAGAGTCAACAGTGAAATGTCACGAGCCAAAAATGTAAGAATAGTTGCATTTTTGTTTTGAATATTTCACGAAGTTATCTTATTAGGCTTACCCATCTCTTATATGCCGTAGGAACTTGTTTGCGAGTTTTTCAAATGGCAATAACTCGTAAGTTTTATATTTGACGGGCTAAATTTTGCCACATGTATATGCCGTTTTCATTTCCTTTCTCTTTGTGAAACTTATGTTCTTTATAATTAGTTGTTTTTCTGGTTTTCTCTATCCGTCCATTATTTTCACAGAGGACCCCTTTCTTGTGGGAAAGACAAAGAAGCATGTTCTAAAAGTAAGCTGATGTGATGATATGTAATTTTTTGTTTTTTGGTGAACTTAACTATTTAAAGTTTACTTTTACAATATATGGTTGGATGACTATGTAAAAATACGTGTATTGATATTATATCAAAATTAAATTCTATTATTAATATGGATGATTAGGTAATAAGTGAAGACCTTTTTATACTAATTGTATGTAAAAATTAAAATATTAAAATTAATAAATTACCAATATAAAATAATTTTATATTATTATCAATTATATACTAGTATATGTGGAATTTTTGAGATACTGGATATGAAAATTAAACACTTTTACTTATGTGTAAGATATAGTTAAATATATGTGAAAAATACTTTTATGCTAAAACTGTATCAAATTTAATTTAAAAATTATTTTTTTCCCCTCTCATGTTAGTTTCTTCTTATGCTTTACTCCTTATAGCTTATGAGTTTTGACCCATTTTCGCTTTCGCCAGACTTTTATTCTTTCCATATAAATTGTGGTGGAAGTCCGGTAATCATTGGAAATACAGCATATGATGGTGATTTAGATGAAGGAGTACCATTTAAACAGAGTGAAACAAACTGGGCAGTTAGCAGCACCGGTGTCTTCTTGGACAATGTTTTTGATTATGACCTTATTCAGAAAAATGAATCTATACTTTCGATGTCTGATGCTGATTTGTATGTGAATGCACGTGGTTCCCCCATTTCTTTGACTTATTACGGATTTTGCCTAGCAAATGGAAACTACACTGTAAAGCTCCACTTTGCAGAGATAGTTTTTACTAATGGTAACACATATAAAAGCCTAGGGAGGCGCGTATTTGATGTATACATTCAGGTACTTGGTTTCAATATTTTTCATTATTTTTCAACTAATTGTTTAATATCAAACAATGGCTATTTACCAACTCATCACTATAGTTCCCTTGAGGATCATCATGAAGACATAAATCGAGATTCAAATTTTTTTCACAGTAATAATGTAAAGAATATCAGATGATACATGTAGAAGTGGCTGCTATACACATTGCTTTGACTTCATTTGCAGAATCAGTTGCTACAATAATTTGAAAAAAAAAAAACAAAAAAAGGATTGTAGACTTATAACTCTAAACACTGAAAACCATTTTGCTTTAAATTTGAAATATTGCAGGGAAAGCGGGTTCTAAAGGATTTCAATATTGTAAAAGAAGCACAAGGAGCTGGTAAGCCAATTATAAGACCATTTCCTGCTTATGTAAGTAACAATGACTTAGAGATCCGCTTCTATTGGGCTGGGAAAGGGACTACTGGTCTTCCATACAGATCACTATATGGTCCTCTTATATCAGCTATATCTGTCACTTCTGGTAAGTTATCTTCTCTATAAGCTTTAACTCTTTTTTTGCTACCTTGATGCTTTCACACTATCATCTAATATGCATGCCTCTTGTGTAACAATGAACCAGACTTTTCACCCCCATCGAATTCGAAAGGCATGCCTACAGTGGCGGTGGTTGGAATTGCGGCTCTTGCTGTGATAATTGTCATCCTAATTGTTTTTGTGCTTTGGTGGAGAGGTTGTCTAGGGAAAAAGACATCATTAGCAAAAGGTGACCCACAAAGCAATTAACTCGTTATCATTATTGCTGACCTTACCGAAACATTTAGGAGTTATCATGCACAGAATTGGGCTTTCGTTGCAGATATTTGATCTTTCATTCTAGCCAACTGTCTTGCTAACTCTCTAGAATAAAGTAATGGCATATATGTAGTGAATCTAATTAAAACAACAGACCCTTTATTTTGGCAGTCAAGAATATGCTATTTTATCTAAACCATTAATTCTATTGAATTCTCCCAAAATAATAGATCCCTCTTTTTGGTTTGCTTCTATAAGCAGAGCTAAGGAATTTGGATATGCAAACTGGTCTATTTACCTTACATCAAATTAAAGCAGCAACAAGTAACTTTGATATCTCCAACAAGATTGGTGAAGGAGGCTTTGGTCCTGTCTATAAGGTATCCTTTCCTTACTATCATGATTGATCTATTGTAATTATGGATATTAATAATTGAAAATTTTTTTGAAAAAATTTCACAAAAAGTTTACAACATTTCTTATATGTAGGGTATTCTATTGGATGGCACTATAATAGCAGTTAAACAACTTTCATCTAAATCAAAGCAAGGAAACCGCGAATTCATTAATGAGATAGCAATGATCTCATCTCTGCAACACCCTTGTCTTGTTAAACTTTATGGCTGTTGTGTTGAGGAAGCTCAACTATTGCTGGTATATGAATATATGGAAAACAATAGCCTTGCACATGCTTTATTTGGTAAATGATTGCCTTATATGCTCATGTTTGGTTTCTTTTTGTGAATAACATATATGCTTGACACAGTGATATTTTTGCCTGATTTTTGTTCATTCGCAAAGGCCCAAAAGAACGGAACTTAAAATTGAATTGGCCAACAAGGCACAATATTTGTGTTGGTATTGCTAGAGGTTTGGCTTTCCTCCATGAAGAGTCAAGACTAAAAATTGTTCACAGGGACATTAAAGCCACTAATGTGTTGCTTGACAAAGATTTGAACCCGAAGATATCCGATTTTGGTTTGGCAAGGCTCAATGACGAAGACACTACTCACATTAGCACCCGAATAGCCGGGACCTAGTGAGTTACAAACATTTTTTCTTCTTTGAATTTATTAAAAATATTTGTTAAAATAGAATGTAAACTAACAAAGGTAATCTAGCTCAATCCATCCAAGTTATGAGATTTTAGATATGAACATTAGAGCATTATGAAATATACTAATATCAAGTTATTGCAATGCTGTATTTCAATACTGCAGTGGATATATGGCACCTGAATATGCAATGCATGGTTATTTGACTGACAAAGCAGATGTCTATAGCTTTGGGATTGTTGCCTTGGAAATTGTTAGCGGAAAGGCTAACACCATTCACCGATCAAAGGAGGAAGTATTATATCTTCTTGATTGGGTATGTAACTTACTTTTGTGCTCTCCATTTTTCATGTGAATTAAAATTCTTTTTTTTTATGTATATAGAAAAATGAATTTTATTAAGACAAAGACAAAGATATAAAAAGTGAGTAGGATGAGAAATCTTCCTAGAACACAAAGAAAAACAAAAATCACAAGACAAAAAGGGGGAAAAAATCAATGTAATAAAGCTTTTCAATGCATCATCATATCATTTAGGTTTTGTTTGGTTGGAGTAATTTAGAAAAGAATGAATGGGAGGGGAAGGAGATAGGAAGGAAAGTGGTATATTTTCCTTGTTTAGTTGGAGGGAAAAGTTGGGAAGAAAAGCTTTAATGGTACCCAAAAGTTAGTGAACCCCACATGAACACTACAAAAATATTTTACCCCGCAAGTGGGCAAAAAATTGGGGGAAAAGAGTAGTCCATTGTAGTTTCCCTTTTTGCCCTCCTTTGCAAGACATCAGACAGAGAGAGGGGAGATGAGATGAATCACGATGAGAGGGGATGGGACTAGGGTGTGCAACACCATTGAGGATGTTACGTGTTCCCTCCTCTATTTTATCTTTTCTTTTTCTTACCAAATCAATATTTCAAAAAATTTCATTAAAATAATTTTATTTTTTTATCATTATATTATTAAAAATAAATATAAAAAATACCCAAAGCACAAGCTATGTAAAATTTTAAAATTTTTCAATTATTAGCATTTTATTCTAAATAGGTATTTTATTTTAAATAGTGTATTACATAAGTTTTAATTTTCTTTTATACTATGTTAAGAATTTAAATAATTGCTGAATAATATTTTTGATATTATATAAGGTTTGATTTTCTTTTGTGCTATATTAAAAGTTTAAATAATAGCTGAATAAAATTTTAAAATTTCTTTTGTGCTATTGTTTAGTTGGTAACACATATTTTTAAGTAATGTTTTTGAAATATTATATTAATTAAAAATATTAATTATATTTTAAATAATTTTGAATAATTTATTTTTGTTAATTTTAGTTTAATTTAACAGGTTGATATTATTTTAAACTATTAAATTAAAAATAGTAAAAAATTTTATTTGATATTAATTATATAGTTGAAATTTCTTTTATAATATATACGGATAAAATTGTCATTTGATAGTATTATCTCTTTTTATTCTTTCACTTTTTTAGACAAATAAATAATAAAAAATAATTCTTCTTCTATTTCCTTTCCTCTCATTTTCTTTTCATCGAAATATACTTATGAAAAATACAAATCCATTTTATTTCTTTCTTTTCAATTTCTTTCCTCTCAACTTCTTTCCTTCTATTTTCTTTTCTCCATCCAAACATAGCCTTAGAGAAATCCATAATAAAAAAAAAAGCCTTGAGTTTTTAACCAAATAGAGGCAGGCCGCCTAATGTTATCCCAAATTAAGTCTGTGTCACAGAATCCTTGTTGAAAATACAAGACTTTCTCTCTAGCCTAAAACAACATGTTGTAGTATAGATTGCACGTTGCCATAAAAGGGTTCTATTTTTATTTTTATTTTTTTTTCATAAACCATAGGAGCTAACACCTCCACCGAAACTTATCGCAGATCAAGTCATGCGAATCTGATTTTCCATGACACTATGTACTCATGCTTTAAGTGTTGTGTCAAACATATAGTGTCATTCAGTTATTATTTGGAGCAGTAGTGCAACACATCTGACATTTTATGAAATTTTGCTAACGTGAAGCATTTATGTGACATGATTGTTAGTTATATGGTTCCCCTCCACAAAAATATGGCCAGTGTCTTACTTTGAAGAATCTTGATGCTAGTGACATCATTATAGGTTGAATGTTTCCATCCTAAATGATTCTCCAGTCTCGAATCAAACTGATTCCTTTATTTCTTTCAACAGGCACATCTGTTGAAAGAGAAAGGTATGCTAATGGAGCTAGTTGATCGAAGGTTGGGCTCAGATTTCAATGAAGAGGAGGTAATGGTGATGATCCAAGTAGCTCTCCTATGCACCAATGTCACTCCAAATCTTAGGCCCTCCATGTCTTCAGTGCTAAGCATGCTTGAAGGCAGAACTACGGTTCCAGAATTTGTTTCAGATCCAAGTGAGGTAATGGATGAAATGAAGTTGGAGGCAATGCGACAGTATTACTATCGGAAGGAAGAAAATAATATAAATGAGGTAGAAAGTGCGTCAAATGAAATTGATGAACGATGGACTGCTTCATCTTCAACAGACCTTTATCCTTTCCACCTTGATTCTTCGTACAGGGAGAAAAGAAATTAATTAGTAGGGTGTTCATAAATTGCATCCATCTGTCTAACATCCTGCCATGGCTTCTATGATGCTGCAACCATGATGTTGTTTTGGAGTGAAATGTAATAAAATATATTTGGAATAAAATATATTAAGAGGAAAAAGTAAAAAAAAAAAAAATGATTAATGAATATTTGTACCTATATTTGTTGTTTTATGGTTCTATTCTAGATGGTGCATGGACAAAAAAATTACATTACAACTGTCTCTTGTGAAAAAATATGGCTCGTATTTTTGGGCTATAAAAATACCAAACCCTATTGATGGAATAGAATAACAGCATTAATGAAGAGAATATCTTCAGCTTTTTCCTTTTTTCTCCTTTCCCTTTTCTTCTCCAATCACTGTGTTTAGAACCATACTCTAAAACAGATGTATATCTCCAGAACGAGTATTAGTATTATATATAATCAGTTAAGTAGTTAACTCATGTTTGAGGACATCATGTATAAGTGTCATCCTAGCCTTACTGTTCTGCTGACCGAACAAAGATTTTGGCGACTGAGATAATTGAGAATGATACCTTATCCAGTGGAATTGAAAAATGAAAATAGTAATATTGAATATTTAAATAAAAATTTAAAAGATAAAAAATATCAATGTTTTTTCGATTGGTTTCAAAGTTCGCATTCACTTCAGTTATCAACTTTGAATCTAAGTTAGATTTGAGATGGTAACAATAGCCCTTAAGTATAAGTAATTTAGTTTTTAGGCCATTAGTGGTTTAGATGATGAATTTCTTTCTTCAAAAATTGAATTAATATATAAATGAAATATTCGATACTTGCAGACTTGCACGGTTCAAGTAAGGCCGTTTTGCTATTTTTCCACAGCCTACTATTTTTTTTTTTTTAAATCTGCTCCTTATTTATTCAAATAAGAGCAAAAATGAGATATTGGTTTCCAAAGATTTCAGCTGAAACATTGGTTTTTCATCCATAGGCCTTGACTTGTTTGGAGAAACAAATAATGAAAACCACCCCACATAGTAGCTAATTTAGGTAATTAGTGCTACAACCTGGCAATATGGAGGCTACCAAAATTATTAAAAGAGAAAAAAATAAAATTTTATTATTTATATTTGGTGGAATGATGAGAGAATTGTGTGTTGAGATTTAGAGTTGCCACCAATCAATTTTTTCAGTAAAAATAAAATGGCATATTAGACATCAAAAAAAGAAGAAAAGGTTTGCAATACCAGCATTCAAATTTGAGGGTACGAGTAAGGAAGATAGTAGCACCTTATTCCATCCTTTCTAAGAACACTTACATGTTAATATGATGTTATCATGTATTGTTGACTGCATTGGTCTTTTTATACCTTTGTTTAAAAAACAAAAGTATTCTTATTTTTATTTTTTAAATATCCGCTTTTGCAACATGTTATCATTTATCATGGGTGACAAATGATTAAGACAAGGAATGATGGGCTAAAGTGCCATTATTGTGGAACAAAATTAAGGCTCACAGCATATTGCATAAAATGGTGAATTGAAGATATAATTTTTTTGAGATGATTTTGCAGACTATTTTATTTGTGAGAAGACATTTTCAATGGAAAAGTAAAATTTAGAAACTATTTTCATGGAGGAAATTATTTCTATTTTAAATGAGTATTTAAAAAAAAAATCCAATCCACCATGATTATAATGTTGTGACTGTATGAATTTGTTCACCATTATTTGCTTATTTTTATACAAAAAGTAGTTATAAAATATTTTATTTTTATTTGGCTATCAAATTCAGATCCTACTAGCACTCCTAATAAAATCTAATATGAAGTCTCAGGAGTTTCAAAATAAGTTTACTTAATCAATCAATTATCTCCTGATTTTTCCATCATTGACTTGTTTCAAAATATTTATTGATATAAAATTCTAAATGGAGGAATAAACTGAAAGAAATTATTTAAGTTAGCATTTAACAAATTTCAATTATGATGTTGAGATTATATGGATTGGTTCATTGTTATCAATGGTTTATTCTTACATAAAAAGTTATAACAAAAAATTTATTTTATTTAGTTGTTGAATTCAGATCCTATTAGTGCTCCTGACATAACTTGTTATAAGACTTCAAGAATTTCACGAAGAACTTCTATCATTGACTGGTTATTTCACAATTAAAATTTATTTTACACAAATTACAAGAAGTGTATTCATGAACATAAATAATTAAAAATTACATGTCTTTCACCTGAACTTATTTATCTCACATATTATGTAGAAAGAAAACAAATAGATATGTGAAATAAAAAGAAAGTTTTTTTTTTTTTTTTCCCACTAGTAACTAAAGGAACTAAACTACTACAAGAGTTTAAAGTCAAAACGACGCTGCAGCCCAAGAAAAATAGAAGACGAACATATAGGGCCTCCAAAGAGAGCTTGAGGCTCCAGGCCATGAACCAAAAATAAATTCAAAAGGAAAACATAAAATAAATAAAAGATTTAATTAATTTACAAGTTTCTATAATTTCACTCAATTTTTAATTAGGTCCCTATAACTTAAAAATTTGTAATCAAATCTCTACATTATATAAAATTTTATAATCAAGTTCGTGCTTATAATTATTGTTACAAAAATGTGAGATTACCCTACAATCTGTTGGTGTACTCACCAGTTCGTGATCTTCGCAGTCCGTTGCACCAGCCTGTATTATCTAAAGGAATCTTCTAGTTTGTATATCTTTCTGTTGCTAAAGCATTGGTCAAAGCTGTGTAATCCAGCAATCTTCTATTCTCATATCATACCTTTCTGTTACTATAGTATAGGTCAAAGCCATGTAATCTCTGATTTAAATATTACTGTACAGTATTCAAAAAGCAAATGCAATTAGTTTCTACGTTTCACATGGTATCATCGAGCCTTTTTGCTTAATCAGCATCCTACGATTCCCACTATGGCTAGCACCATTCCTCCTCCATTCCCATTGAAATCAATACTTCTACCTCCTTACCCATCAAACTCACCTCCAACAATTATCCCACATGGTATAACCAAATCACCAAACTCCTTGATGTCCATAATCTCCTTGGATATGTTACTGGGGATACTCCATGTCCCCCTTCTAAGATTGGCATTGGTGCTGTTGCTACTGACAATCCTGCCTTCTTTCTTTGAAAACGTCAGGATAACTATGTGTTTCTTGCACTCTTGGGCTCCTATGGACTAGATGCACAAATTGTTATGTCTTTTGCTTCGTCATCTGCTAATGCATTATCTCGATTGAATAAGGCATATGCCAATCGATCCCAAACACGCATCATGTCATTGAAAGAACGACTTGCCTGTATCACCAAGGGAGAGTCAAGTGTCTCTGACTATTTACGTTCCCTTCGAACTATTGTTGATGAACTTGCTCTCATTGGCCATCCCGTTGATGACTTGGATCTTGTCATTGCCGGTCTCAACGGTCTTGGTCCAACATTTTGTGAATTCTGTGCCTCAATTCGTACCCGTGACTACCCTTTGTCATTTGATGATCTCTACAACAAGCTTATTGATTATGAGATTTTTTTACAACGAGATAAGCATCAACAAGCCTCATTTCCAGCCACTGCTCATTATGCCTCTCGTTATCAAAGTCGTCAGAAGCACCATCCATCCTCTCCTAGCTCTGGCTCCTCCACTACATTTGTGTCACCCAACGACTCCTTTACTCGTGGCTCCCTATCACGTTCAAATTTGATCTGTCAATTTTGTGACAAGAAAGGCCACACTGCCAAGACCTGTTATCGCCTTCATGGCTATCCTCCTGGTCACCCAAAATACCAAGCAAATTTGGTGCAAAAAGAATCATCCTCTGAGTCCACCTAGTTACTGGATTCTGGTGCCTCCCATCATGTCACTAGAGATTTGGCAAACCTTTCTCTAGCCAATGATTACACTGGTAATGACCAACTTGTTGTCGCTAATGGTAAAGGACTTCCTATCACTCACTATGGATTAGCTTCACTTCAAACCTCCTCATCACCCCTTCGTCTATCCAATGTTCTATTTGTCCCTAACGTATCTCAAAATCTAATTTTTGTTTCCCAATTATGCCAAACTAACTTTATTTCCATTGAATTCTTCCCATGGCATTTTCAGGTCAAGGATTTGAGCATGAGGGCTATTCTGTTGCATGGAAAGAATGAAGATAATGTGTACAAGGTTTCTTCCAAGTTATCTCAACCAACCATCCATCATGGTCAATCCACCCCACCTCTCTCCCTCTGGCACAGTCACTTAGGTCACCCTGCTTCTCGCATCCTTCACCATGCACTAAAGGACCATGCTCTTCCATTCTCTTTTTCATTAGATAAATGTTTAGATTGTTTAGCCAACAAGAGTCATAAGTTATCTTTTTCTAAGTCTAGTTTGTCTAGTTCTTGTCCATTAGAAATTGTCTACTCTGATGTATGGGGTCCAGCCCAAATTTCCTCAATAAATGATTTTGTCTTTTACGTCATTTTCATTGATCATTTTTCAAAATATGTATGGCTGTATCCAATCAAACACAAATTTGATGTCTCTCAAGTTTTTCCCATTTTTAAATCACTAGTTGAAAACCAATTGAACACAAAAATAAAAACTCTTTACACTGACAATGGTGGTGAATACATCAAGTTAAGATCCTTTTTACAAACCCATGATATTTCTCATCTTCCAAACCCTCCCTACACCCCACAACATAATGGTTTGTCTGAACACAAACATCGTCATTTAGTTGAAACTGCACGGTGTCTTCTTCATCATGCTTCCTTTCCACTCAAATTCTAGTCCTATGCTCTTCAAACTGCAGCCTATCTCATTAATTGCATGCCAACTCCTGGCCTAAACATGAAATCCCCTCATGAAATCCTCTTCCACACACTCCCCAATTATGACAAGTTACGTGTCTTTGGTTGCCTCTATTTCCCATGGCTTGGTCCATACACTTCCAATAAGTTGCTTCCAAAGTCTCAACTGTGCATATTTCTTGGGTATAGTCCAACACAAAGTGCCTATCTCTGCTTTCACCCACAAATCAAAAAACTCTACACCTCTCGCCACGTCACCTTTGTTGAAACAATTTTTCCTTTTTCCAATCAACAACCTTCCACCATGTCAAACCCCATAACGTCCCCTGACCCCTTCCCCATGCAACCAACGCTACCTTTATTCACATCCCATACTCCTTTATTATCTCAACCTACACCTGAATTAAACTGCCCTTCTCACACTCAAAATTCAACATCTACTCCATCTCATATTTCACCTTCACCTCACCATACCACCAACACTATCGAGGCCATCTCAAACTCCACAACCCCAACATCTTCTATGGATGACATCTTGTACACTGAGTCTTCCTCTTAAACTGTGGCAGCAGTATTACCTCGATGCTTTTCCAAGCATAGCTTGCCCCCACATCCCATGGTCACAAGATTGAAAAATGGAATTTTTAAGCCTAAATATTCTTACTTAGCCACTAGATTTCCCATTCCTGAACCTGTTGAACCTTCCAACCATACCCAAGCATTGAAAAATAGTGAGTGGCGTCAGGCAATGTCTCAAGAGATCACTACTCTTCTTGCCAATGGAACTTGGTCTCTCGTCCCCAAGCAACCACATTTCAACATCATTGGTAACAAATGGGTCTTTCGCATCAAAAGACATCCTGATGGTTCTATTGCTCGGTACAAGGCTCGTTTAGTTGCCAAAGGTTTCCATCAACAACCTGGGGTCGACTATACTGACACTTACAGCCCGGTTCTCAAGCCTCAAACCATCAAAATGGTTATGTGTGTTGCTCTATCTCATAGTTGGCCGCTTTGCCAAATGGATGTTAATAATGCGTTTCTTCATGGGAGCTTAAATGAGGATATTTACATGTCTCAATCTCTTGGCTCTGTGAACTCAGAATTCCAAATCATGTTTGCAAACTTCATAAAGCCTTGTATGGTCTCAAGTAGCCCCTCGTGCTTGGTATCATACTCTAAAAGCCTTCCTACTAGAGTTTGGGTTCATCAACTCTCAGACAGATACATCTTTATTCATTTACAACAAGAATAATGTAATTGCATATTTTCTTGTTTATGTTGATGACCTTCTTCTCACTAGGAATAATGCTAACTTCCTGTCTGATTTCAAGACTGCACTTGCCAACAAATTTTCACTCAAAGATCTTGGTCAACCCCATCACTTTCTTGGGATGGAAATTGTTCCAACCCCTCACGGTTTATTTTTAACTCAACATCATTATGTCTGTGATCTCCTTTGCTCAACCAACATGCAAGAGGCCAAACCTGTCTCAACTCCGATGTCTACATCTTGTGATTTAACACCTTCAGTGGCATCTTCTTCTTGCGATGCTAGTGACTATCGTCTCATTGTTGGCTCCCTGTAGTACTTGTCGTTAACACGACCGGATGTTTCCTTCACTGTCAACAGGTTGTCCCAATACATGAAGGCTTCCACTGACTTGCACATGCAGGCTGTGAAGCGTTTGCTACGCTATCTTAAAGGAACTTTAGCTCATGGGCTTCACCTAACTAAGTCCAACGATCTCTCTCTCACTGCCTTTTGCGACTTTGATTGGGCTGGTGACACCCAAGATCGAAAATCCACAACATCTTATCTCATTTACATGGGACCAAATGCCATCTCATGGTCCTCTAAAAAGCAGTCGACAGTTGCTCGCTCATCAACAGGAGCCGAGTATCGAACCATATCAACCACTTCAACTGAGTTGATCTAGTTACAACAACTTCTTATGGAACTCGCCATTTCCACAGTGAAGCCACCATCTTTGTTCTCAGACAACATTGGAGTTAGAGATGGCAAAACAGGCTCAACTCGCCGTATTGGCCCGCCAAACCCGCTAAAAATAATGGGTTGGGTTGATATATTTAGCTTGCCAAAAATTTTCGGTCCGCCTAACCTGTAGGCTTTGGTGGGTTATGCGAGTTAGTGAAGCTGCATCTCTTTTTTTTTAGGTTCAAGAGCATTTTTTAAAAAAGAATTTAAATTTTTATTATAGATTATGTTGTTATTATACTTTTATTAATTTTTGAACTTTATATTATAAATTTATAGTTAATTATTATTTATAAACTCATTTATATATCCTAATTAGTTTATTATATTTATATTTGAGTTAAATTTGGATACAAATTATATAATTTAATTATTTTATTCTATTTTATTTAAGTAGATTTTTTATTTAATATATTTTTCTAATTTTTAAAATAATTTAACTCATAAAAAATATTAAAATAAATTTATTTATATTTTTTAATTTTTTGGCGGGCCAATCCGCCCTTAAATGGGGCAGGCTAGAATATTGAGTCCGCTTTCCTAATTCAACCTACCTCGCCCAAACCCGCTTTTGGCAGGTTAGGGAAGGCCAGGGCAGGCCGCCCCACTTTACCATATCTAATTAGAGCAACATACCTTTGTGCCAACCCAGTGTTCCACACTCGCATGAAGCACTTGGCAATCGACTACCACTTTGTTCGTGACCTCGTCCCATCTAAGGAACTGCTCGTCTCTCATACTCCATCAAGTTGCTAGCTTGCAGACCTCCTGACCAAGCCTCTGTCATCTACACAACACTTCTTTCTCATGGACAAGATTGGTGTTTGCTGCCCCTCCACCATCTTGTGAGGGCGTGTTAATGTACTCACCAGTTCGTGATCTTCATAATCTGTTGCACCAGCCTGTATTATCTATAGGAATCTTCTAGTTTGTATTATATCTTTCTGTTGCTAAAGTATTGGTCAAAGTTGTGCAATCCATCAATCTTCTAGTCTCGTATCATATCTTTCTATTAGTATAGTATAGGTCAAAGCCATGTAATCTCTGATTTAAATATTGTTGTACACTATTCAAAAAGCAAGTGCAATCAGTTTCTACGTTTCACACAATCACGCATCAGTGTATTATATAATTTTTCCATCTTCTCCCAACTGCAAATAGCCGCCTACAATAACACCAATAAGCCATTGCAGAACCAATTCAATATCTCATTTCACCACACACTAAACAACTACTAAACCAACAACCACACAATCCAAGAAATAGAAACAAACTCATTTCGAAAACCCACAAATAATGACCATGCCCACATCACTTCTCCTCTTCCTCGCCGCCACTCTCACTATAGCTGGCGGCAACTAATGGCAACTACTCCAAAAAAGCATTAGCATCATGGTAATAGACATGCAGCTACTCCAAAACGACCACGTGGTGATCTTTGACCACACCATTATGCATTTTTGATCGCATGGTGTTTTTATCCTCTCATGGATATTTGATAATTCAATACTTTGTTGTATAAATAGGAAACTATTGAAGCTTGCTAGTAGATGCATAAGAGGATGTTAAAACTTGAAGGAGGTTTTGGTCATGATGAAATTGGGAAGGCAATTGGTGGTGTCTATAAATCACAAACAGCGAAACATCATAAATAGAAACTGTGGGAATGAAATGGAGGTGGTGGGGAAGGGGGAAGAATGGAAGAGGATGGAAAAGCTATAGAGTACACCAATTATGTGGGTTGTATAGAAGCTCTATAACAATCTCAACCGTTAATTTCTATTGAATGGCTGTGATTAAAAGGGTTTGGATTTGGTGGTGATGAGGGTAAGGAATATTTCATGAATCTTCTGTTTAGTTTCACATTTTTTTAATGGTAGTTAGAGATAGGGATTTGATTACAAATTTTATATAATATAGGAAACTAATTGTAAATTTTTAAGCTATAAGGACCTAATTGAAAATTGAGTGAAATTATAAGGATTTACAAATTAATTAAATCGAAATAAATCAAAAACAAAAGAGCATATGCCATGGTGAGGTGAGGCTTGCAAGTTTGGGTGGTGGTGAATAGGGATGGAAATAGGCTATGTTAGGATTTGGCTTAAATAAGTATGGCCTGTATTTCGAATATATAGTTTGATTCTGGGCCTATTACTTGATATGAGACTTTTTTTTTTAAGGCCCAGCCTAATCTTTTAAAAAGTATGACCTGGTCTGAAATCCTATTTAAAAGCTTATGTAATAATTAAACTTTTAAATATGCCAAAATTCCTACTCTTAATTAAATATGTCAAAAGACTTTTAAATATATCAAAAAAATTAATTCTAAATAGGCTAAAAGGCTTCCTAAATAGACCGAAAAACCTATTTCTAAATAGACCAAAAGAGTTCTATTACCATAAGCATTTTTGAAATAATAATGATAATAATATAGTATGAATAACTCAAACTGTTGTTAGACCCAATAAGTTTTTATCATAGCCTATATTATGACCTTTTTAGTTAAAAAAAACTTTTTGAAAAGCTTTAACTCAACTTATTTATTAAATAGGCTAGACCTAACTAGGCCTAATGCAAGCTAGGCTAAAAGCCCCAATGAGCAGTCTAGCCTATCTCCACTTCTTGTGGTGAAAAAGACGAATGCTACTGTTAGGGTGTTTGGGCGGCTACAAAGAAGGAGCTATTGGATTTGGGCTATGGATTGGTGGTGGTTTGGGGTTTGAAGCTACTGAGTTTTGGGGTTGATGGGGAGGTCCTTGGCTTTAAAATTTTAACTTTCATCTTACTTTGTTATTATTTTTTATTTTATTTTTGCATTATTTCCAGGTGACCTTTTGAATTTGGTTTGAGGTTCTCATATGTTGTTTATGCTCTTTATTTTTCATTTTTTTTTTATTTTTTTGGTTTTTATGGATGGTTTGTAAATTAGAGTATTGAGATAGTGTGGTGTGTGTGAAGATAATAAGTGTTGTATGTGTGAGAGTGTTCACTTTTTCATGAAGACTCTATTTTTTCTTTGTTTTGAACCTAGAACAAGTATATGTACATGCAATGAATGTTTTGACAATTTGAGTGTATCATGATCATAATTCTAAGAATCCGACTGGATCGACTAGATCAACTTGTTAAACCCAAAGTCGGCCAAGTGACAGGTTCAGTTGCCTTGAAAAAATCAATAGTTCAAAAACTGCCATTGACCCACTAGAATCGGTTGGAAATCGATAAACCGTCCAAATTGGACTAGTTTATCTAGTCAAACAGTTTCAAAGAAAAAAAAGAAGAAAAAGTGCAAAACAATGCAGCTTGCAAGAGCCTTGTATTTGGCTACCATAATCGAGAGAGAAGATTGAAGCCATTCATCCTTCACCTCCCCAGTTGTTCACGTGCAAACCTCTACTGGTCGCAACTAGTGCCGTCGCAAGATCCATCGTTGCTTGTGGATTCGATCTTTAACTAGAGAATACCAATAGACAGAAGATGATTTGGGAGCTTCAAGTCATATAGAAGATGAAGGAAAACTTCTCTAGATGAGGCTTCGAGCGTAGAGAGAGAACATGGATGTTACATCACTATTAGCCTTGTGGGAAATCCAATATTGATTGGAGCTCTAGATTTCATTAATAGATAGAGATGGCACAGCGGGCTGGCCAGTCCTAGCCTGCCAAAAGCCCGCCCAAAATAAGGTGGGGGCAGGGCAAGCGCTTTAAGAAAACGAGCTGAACATGCTAGCCTGCCCCGTTTGTAGTCGGCTTGGCGAGTTGGAGGGCTAGCCTGTCAAAAAATAAAAAAAAAATTAAACAAGTTAATTCTAATATTTTCAATAAGTTGAATCATCCAAAAGAATTTGATGAAAATTCAAAAGCAAAACTCATTACTATTAGATTAATTATTAAAAAAAAAAAAGAAAACTACCTCAGAATGTTGGAGAAGAAGCATCAAGAACTCTACCAAAAAAAAAAGGGAAAGCATCAAGAATGCTCAGTTACCATCAAAGATGGATCTATAAGAAGCAACTAAAGCAATCTACAGTGGATCTACATGAAGCTGCTGCTGTTTGCTAGAGACAAGAGATTGTCGTCATCGTGTCTGCTTCTTCTCATTGAAGATTGCTTCCATCATTGCATCTGCTGCGGCGGTGCCAATCGTTGCCTGCACCACGTCTGTTGTTGTGCTGGTGATCAATGAAGGAGCGAGAGTGAGTTAAGAGAGATGAGACATTGAGAAGCCCTCAAATCAAAGAAGTCAGAAGCCATTGCTATTGTTGTGTTCCTTTCCTTCACCTTCTGTAACTGTGTTCTTTTCTTTCACTTTTTTGGGAATGAGAGAAGTGAAAAAAGGCTAGTGTTTGAAGTGGGTGTAGACCATAGGTCCAATTGTTCAAAAAAAACAATGCATATCTGCTGATTCTATTGATAATGAAGCAAAAAAAAAAAAAAAAAGCTTTCCAGCTCGTGGGCTAAGCCTGCCTCAACTCGCGGATTAGGCGAGTTGAATTTTTTTGGCAGGCTTAGCGAGTTAGGCGGGACAATCCAAGGGGTTGATCTTGTTTTGTCATCTCTACTAATAAATAATATTTTGAATGAATCTTATGTGGGATGAGTTTTTTGTTTTTTGGCTTTTTTTTCGGTTTCATTGGCTTTTAGGGCACATTAAAGTATCCCAATTTTCCTAAGCAATTACAATGGAAATTCAATCTTACAAGAACAAAATGCTAATTAGGTTGGGCTTTACTTGTTTTTTTTTTTTTTTAATAATCTAGTTCTTTTTGGTTTGGACTTGTGTTTTAATTGTGTTTTTCTTTTGCATTATTTTTTCAAAGAAATAACAAAGATTTATATATTTTTTATTCCACTTTGGTTAAATTCTGATTGAATAAGTTGAGCTAATAAATCTTTGAACCAGTGCCTTATCTAATTCGATATTCGGTTAGGTTTTCCGAACCTTGATCATGATGCCATAGTTTAGTTAGTAAATCAAACAAGGATCATGCAAGTGCAATATTCATTCAAGTATCACATAATTTCTCAAATCAAAATATTTAGAATGAATTGTGAGAATTTCTTACTTATTTTCAGCCTTCAAGAGGTGGAGATAAGTGCCTTTTGTCTTCTCTCTATCTGATTTTACTCTCCTCTGGTTTTTCCAAAACCCCTTTTTGTGTAATTGTATTTTCATGATGCCATAGCCTAGTTAGTGAATCAAACAAGGATCAAGCAAGTGCAATATTCATTCTAGTATCACATAAATTCTCAAATAAAAATATTTAGAATGAATTGTGAGAATTTCTTGCTTACTTTTAGCTTTTAAGAAGTAGAGATAAGCACATGTTGTCTTCTCTCTATCTGATTTTACTCTCCTCTTGTTTGGTGCAGACTATAGATTGTATAAGTTTATCCATTATAATCCTTCTTTATAATCAAAATAATGGATAATTTAATCAAATTTAGTGAGGCTAGAATAGGCTTAATTAGTTTTTGATATATAAGGACTATTTTACTTTTTTTAATATATTTTATTAAAATTAAAATAAGTATTAAATAAATAACAAAAACTATATAAATAAAAATAATATTTTTAATAAAAATATTTAATAATAAATAGATATTTTAAAAGAATAATATTTAATATAAAAGTAGCTATTCAAACTAATTTTAAAAATATATAAATAATAATAATAATAAAAGTAATTATATATGAAGTACTTGAAATGTGAGAGTAGGCTTGATTGAACTTTAATGTATTTATGAAATAATAAAAATAATTGTTTAAAATAACTAATAAATAATTATAATTAAAATAATAAATATTTAAACAATTATGTTAATTTTTAAAGTTTTAATTAAATAATTAACAAAATTTATATTTAAAAATAAAAATCATTTTGTTTGCTAATTTATAATTAATAAAAATTACTATTTTGTTACTTTTAACTATAATTATTTGTTTTAGGGAAAAAATATTATTATCTTATATAATACATCATTTTATATAATGATATAACAAACATTATATATTATTAAAATTTTATCAAGCTTTATATAATTAAGTCTTATATTATCAAATCTTATTTTATCATATTTTATTCTATCAGACATGCTAAATAAAATGATTAAAGTGTTAGATAAAATGGAATGGAAAGAGTATTAAGGTGTGTTTGTTTCAGTTTTGTTTTTAAAAAAATTGGTTATGAAATTTAAATTTATATATAGCTAAAAAAATTAAAAAAATTCAGAAGATATTTTTTCTAATTTTTTAAAAAAATTTGAGAACAGATTTTTTTATATTCTAATTATTTTTAAAAAAATTATTCAAATATATCATAAGTAAATTTTTAATAAAAAATAATTTTTTTTGTAAAATAATCATAAATAAACGTACCCCTATTTTCCTACGAGGAGGTAGACAGTTGGACTTTCTGGCGGATCCCACTGCATATATTCGTCTCTCAATTTAATGCATGATGTGGGCAATACTCTTATAGCAATAATCAATGAACGGACAGATGATAAAATCATATTTGACCTGCTCAAAATAGTACTTAAAACTCTCTATTTTACTTGGATACCGAAAAATTCATTAATTTTTCTTTTAACATTAACAATATTAAATTTAAATAGATAAAGGGATTAAAAAATTAAGGATTTAAAATTTTAAGGAATAAACTGACAAAAGTTATTCTAAGAGACTAAACTATCAAATATGTATCTTGGAAGAATTACAATAAGGATTTGTATTTTTGATAAAAATTTTATTCTCATTTGTTTCCTTCTTTTTGTTTATTCCTTATAGGAGAGGGGCATGAAAAACTACTTGCATAGAGACACCGCCAAGCGATCAGTACCGACTTTGAAAATTCTAAGGAGAATGGAATTGAGAATTACTGCATTGATATGAAATCTATCCTCTTTTTTGTTTTTTTCACACGAGATATCAAATCTACCTTATTGGACATGACTTGTCTCTTTGAAAGTTTTGGGCTCATAGATGATGAATTAAAAGCTTGGCCATGCCTTTCCAACGGAACGACAAGGGATCAGTTTAGTAAGTAAAAAATTGAGTGCAACTTTGTCCTTTTGCCTCTTTCTTGGCCCTTTCACATCTAATTTTGTTCGCTTTCTGGGACCGCGATAAAGGTTCCTTTCTTATGGAGCCCACCAACTTGCTGCTCGACAAGTCCTATGAATATTTGAATTGAAAAAGGCAATCAATGCTCGAGTATTTAATCCCTACTTTTTCTTCCCCCCAAGTCGTGGCTCAGGCAAGCATGCATGTGCCGAAGCTACACAGGAATTTCTACGTTCACCCTTTACCAGCCCCTTCCTTCTTTCATGTCTATCTCCTCAGCTAAGCCTTTCCCATTCCCACCATTCAATTCTGAAGCTGTCTTCTTCACTTTGCAATATTAAAGAGTCGAAATTCTCCCTTTCTTACGTCTCAAAAATTCCAAATTCATTAAGCTAAATCATTTTTCTTCTCAGCTCCTTTGGATCCTTTCCAACATTTAGTCAGCATGAAAATCATCACTTCCTCTCAAATTCTCTCTCTTTCGTCACTTCTTGCATTTTGCTTCATATCACTTGCTTTAGGAGCCACTTCTCGGCTGCTAGACAAAGAAGGTATGATATATCTGTCTCCCCAAGTAAAGAAAAGATTTTGTTAATGTAGGGCTCAGGCTAAAAGTTAAAAATAACATTTATCAATTATTCTAATCACTTAAAGAATAGAACATTAAACTTTTTTATATTTTTAAGATAAAAATATTTATCATCGTTATTTTTAATTTCTTATATATGTCACATATTCTGGTAAAAAAAAAATCACATATTAACAAAATCTATATATATATTTGATAAGGTTTTATGTTGCTATAATGCTATTATTGATATTTTTGTCATCATTCTTGTAAAAGATAGAAGTATTAAATTTAGAAGACAACTGCAGAGACTCTACTGATAGCAGTTTAATTGGTATATTTTAGTGCAAGCTCTGAAAGAGATAGCTAATACACTTGGTAAGGAGGATTGGGACTTCAACACAGATCCATGTAGTAATCTGTCTAACTGGGTTACTGCACCCGATCCCGTGACATCGAAAGCAGTGAATGTTTCATGTGATTGCTCTGTCACCGATGACAGCTTCTGCCATGTTGTTACCATGTATGTCTCTCTCTCTCTCTCTCTCTCTCTCTCTCTCTCTCTCTCTGTGCGTGAGTGGAGATCTGTGCTTTGAGTAACTTTTTTTCCCCCTTATTGGCAATTGTGTTTTGAGTATCTTCACATGTTCAACAATCAACTAAAGGCTTCTCATGGACTATCTTTAGTTATGATCCAAGTTAATGATTGGTTGATATTAAATTTGTGCTATTAAATTTTTATCTTATAGTTAAGATTTTATATTTTTAATAGTATTTAGAATCTTATTTTGCGTCCATAAAAATTTTATATTTAAAATTATGGAATTATATTGCGACTTCATTTTAATTTAAGCAGGCGGCAGGATCAATGACTTAATGTTATTGAAAATAGATTAAAATAACCATTATATCATATCATATTATATCATATATCTATATCTTAAAGTAATATTATAACTTTTCATATTCTTGATATCAAAAATCTTAATTTAATACTTTAATTTAATATTTTTTATTTTTATCTTTTTTCAATACTTATATTAAATAATTGCACAACCAATTTTAGACTTTTCCACTCATTCATTAATAGTTATTTTCCTTTCTCAAAACAAAAATTTTCAATTTTAGAATAATTTATACCTTTACAAAATACGTTTTTGGTTAGAAATCAAATTTGTTTTTTTTTTTTACAAAATTAAATATATTTTCAATCAAATAAATTTGATATGCTTGATGAGATTTTTTATTTGATATAATTAGCATATTGAATTTAAAAAAATATAATCTTTTTTAAAAATTTAATATATATTAATGGCTCAATTTTTTGGACGTTCGTATAATTTTTTGAGTGCTGATTATTTAACTTTACTTTTAAAGTTAAAATTTTACCCGATTCACTACTTTTTTTCATAATATTCACCCGCTACCAATTTGAATCAAAAGTGGAGTTGGTCTATCACAAACACTGTCATCAACTACATGTGTATGAAAAAAGAAGATGGAATCACTTCAAATTGTTACACACTTTATATTGATTGGATAATATTATTATATTCATAAGAAACTTCATCTAAGTTAATTTTAACTCCTTGCTATTGTTGGTGAACAAAAAAAAATTTACCAAAAAACAGTTTTAATTAACAATTTTTTTTTTTGTCTCCAAAGTTTTCTTTTCCTTTCCTTTTTGGTCAACGTCTGCAACATTTTCTTAATTCTTACGTCTTCTCTTTTTTGGTCAATAATGGTTTTCTCATATTTTGAAAGCGGGGCTTTTATGTTGGGCTTGGAGAGTGGTATCTGGCATAGTTAAGAGAACCGGATAGGACTGGTAAGTCGAATTGGTCTAACTGAGACCATGATCTCAAGCTGGTCTAGTCTTCTTCATAAAATCGGATGCAATCAAAATCGGTCAAAAATCAGTCAAAATTGGAAAAAAAAAAAAACAAGTGAATCAATGTGAAATGGACCGGTCAAATTGGTTGACCGTTTTGTTTTTTTTTTTAATTTTGATAAAAATATTATTGTTTCTTTTATAAAAAAAAAAAAGAAAAAGAAGTTCAGTCAAAATAAAAATTTATTTATTTTATTACCTTAATTCTTTTAGTATGCTTATTTGTTATATACTCTTAAATTAATTTAAAAATTAAAAATTAAAAATAATTATTATACTATTTGTGAATACTTTTCAAAAGAAATATAATTAAAAATTAAAATAAATGGATTTTATATCTAAGATATTTGACAAAGTATCTTATAATAAATATTATTTTGTATTAGTTATGTTATTGTTAATAATTTAATATAATTTTTTACTTTTTAATTAATCATACGTATATATTTATATATAAATAATTAAATACATATATTTTATTATGTCCCGATCGAACCCGTGATTGAACCACTAAACCCCTATCTTGGCCAGTTCGATACTCGATTTGATTTTCTTAACCTTGGTATCTAGTGACAAGTTTGTGAGGACGGAGAAACCATGTGGCGGGAGAAATGATAGTAATAGAAATTGGAAGATAAGCAAATGAGTTATAGTTTAAGTAACATCTCTCTTGGTCCTTGTGCCAAGAAATTGTGGTGTTGGGTCAAATGTTCGATCCCCACATTCCTATCCTTTCCCTTATCCCCTCAGCTCTAGTAGGAACTACTTATAACAAAAATAATAATAGTAATAATAATAATAATAATAAAAGAAATTGAAAGATAAAGAGGTTGGGACTTTATGTGCTGGGTAAAACAGATTACATTATTATGATATCACTTGATTATTTATATGAGCAGCAGGTGGGTGAGGGAGCATGAAAGGGATAAGATGTTGAGAGTGTGACTCGCACCAGAGCCTCAGATCCGAGAATCAAGGACAAGATCTAACGAACATATCACAACATCAAATACACAAAATAGAAATGTAAAACAGAAAGAAAATAAAATGAAGGAGCGGTGGTGATCCTCGTGCATTTCTTCCAGATCCCTTCCGGACCCTTCTTAGAGGTAGTCTTCTACTAAGTATCAGTGATTTGGTCTTTGGACTAAGTAGGCTTGGGCAACTCCTCAATGGGCTTGGTCTTGGTTTCTCTTATCCTCTACAAGTTGGAGGATGAAAGATACCAATCATCCCTAGCTTGGGAAGGAAGGCACGCAGAAAAGATGGGAACTCCTTTGGTGAATATGCTCATAATTTGTAGAGCAGATGGAATAGGAAGCAACCCCAACTAAGATTTCTCACGAATGATGTGGTAATCATTATCCAAATGCTTCATTCATTCATGGAACATTGGATTGGCAGTGATGTGTAACACGCTTTGATTATCGCAGTAAAGAACTGAAGGTCGAGAGGGATGAACATGTAAGTCATGGAGGAGATAGCTAAGCCGTTGTAGCTTATAGGTTGCAGAGGCCAAAGCACAATATTTTGTCTCGGTGGAGGAATGCAATACAATGGCTTTCTTTTTGGCGCACCAAGAGATGAGCGAGCTTCCAAGGAAAAAGTAGAATCCAGTGATTAGGTGTCATATGTCTGGATAGCCCCCCAGTCGGCGTCACTAAACCCTAACAATTGCAACTCATAGTCTTGACGAAAGAACAAGTCATGACGTGGGCTTCCTTTTAGATAACACAATAGGCGCATAGTAGCATGGAAATGGGTGATTGTCATGGATTGGCTATGTTATTGGGTAGCGAAACTGATGTCAATCAGGACGAGTGGTGATGGGATAGAGGAGCCAACCCACAAGGTGCTTGTAGGTAAGCATCAGCGTAGGCAGCCATTGAATCTGGATGAAAAGATGAACATGCATCTATTGGGGTTTGGGTTGGCATGCGTCCCAAAAGCCCAAATACTTCATACAGTAGTGACATTGACAAAGTGTGATGCCAGAATGTGAATAGGCTACTTCAAGGCCCAAAAAATACTTGAGGAGCCCCAAATCTTTAATTCTAAAGTGTTAATCAAGAGTAGCCTTAATAAAAGCAAATTCTTCCAAAAGATCCCCAATTAAAATAATATCATCCACACATATAAGTAGAGCTCTAGTACGAGAATTTGCATGTTTGAGAAACAAGGAGTGATCACTAGGGGATTGTACATATCCGTACATGACAAGAAGAGTGGATAATTTCCCAAACCACTATATGTTTGCTTGTTTGAGTCCATACAAGGATTTCAATAATTCAAACACTTGGTTAAGCCAAGAAGTGGTAACACGAAGAGGAACTTGCATGTAAATGGTTTCTTTCAAGTTGCCATGTAAAAATGCATTATTTACATCAAGTCGGTGTAAATGCCAATGTCTAATAGAAGTAATGCTAAAAGAAACTGAACGGTAATCATCTTAACGACCGGAGAAAATGATCAAAATAATCAAGGCCCTCTGCTTGGATATGCCCTTTTGCCACTAGATGGACCTTGTACCTCTCAATGGACCCGTTGCCAAAGCACTTAATTTTATGCACCCATTTGTCAAGTGTGATGCTTAGAGGTAAGTCTGCCAAAATCCATGTCTAGTTCGGCTCAAGAACGGCAATCTCCACCTCCATGGCTTAGCGCCAACATGCTGATTTGCTAACCTTATAATAATTCTTGGGTTCAATTTTTTATGAAAGGGTTAAGGCATAGTTCTTATGAGAGACAAAAACATTATTTAAGGTGTAGCACTGAAGGTATGGATCGCTTGGACCAAGTGGTTCGGCGGCCTTACTAATGGCACTATAACATATGTAATTCCTCAAAAGGGGCATGTTTGTTGTGAGTGGGCAGAAGAGTAATAGGCCCAATGGTGCGAACACCATGCATAGGAGGTGAACACGTAGTATTAGGATTAGTGCTTGAGGTAGTGAGCATGTTTCAGGTGTTGTAGCCCTAGGCCGACCTATGATTGTGGATGGCTTATTAGTAGGTAAGGACAACCTAAAAGGAATGGAAGTTTGACTGTTTGGTGTGGAAGTGGGTTCTGGCCGCTGTCAGAAGTAGAATGATCTACTGGGGTGCTATTGGGGCAAAAGGAAGCAATTGGGTCCGCAGTTGGATGTTGGACTGAAGAAAAAGGAAAAAAATTTAATTCATCAAATCTAACATTCCTTGTAACATTTATTTCTCGACTTTCCAAATCATAAAATAGTTATCCTTTAACACCCACACAGATACACTATTTTACACAAGGATCAAATATGTGTCTGTTATGTGTGAGAGTGGAGACATAATGAAGGCAATCAAAAACTTTGAAAACTTTATAATTTTGCCTTTTGTTATATAATAACTCGTATGGAATAACCTTTACCAAAATTTGTGATGGAATTTGATTAATGATAAAAACAGCGTGTAAAACTGTGTAGAACCAAAACATTTTGGATAAGTGAGATTGGCAGAGTTAGGCTCTAGCAACATTGAGCATATGTTGATGCTTATGCTCGACGCGTCCCTTTTGTTGCGGCATTTCTCTATAATTACTTTGGTGGATAATGCCCATGGAATAATAAAATTGTGATATTGCTTCTAATAAGTTTGATGTGAGCATTAAAGTGTACCTTGGCAAAGTTAACAAAACTCTGCACCTTGTACGGCACTTCTACTTTTGATTTTTAATGAATAAATCCAAGTAAACCAACTATAGTCATCAAGCAAAATGAGGAACAATTTACGGCCATGAATTGAAGGAGTATTGGATAGACCCCACATATCAAAATGCACTAGTTCAAATGGTTGATTTGCACTGTCTTTACTAATACTTCATGGGAGTCACTTTTGTTTTGCACATCGGCATACATCACACAAAGAAGAAAAACTAGCTGCACAAGTAATGTTAGGAAAATGGTCAGTTAGGAATTTAAGACGCTTAAAAGATAAATGTCCTAATTGGAAATACCCAGAGTTCATCTGAATTAATGGAAGATTGTAGTGTGGTCAATCTGGTGATGTGGTTGCAGCCTTCCATATGGTACAAGTCGGTTTGTATGCTTAGCCAAATCAATCATCCTCAGTAATCTCATATCCTAGATGTGACAATAATTAAGGAAAAAATTTAGTGAATATTATAAGCTTGTTGTCAATTTTAGAATTGAAATTAAATTGTAAGTGAAGTGAGAAACATATAACGCAGTAAAAAGGACTAGGTGAGCTGAGACATACGTAGTGCCACAGGTTTGGGTTTCCATACAGCGACCACGAAGGAGATTAATCTTAATGGGCTTTATTTTGTGGTATGAACTAAAATGGGCCAAATTGATACACATGTGATCCGAGTTACCACAATCAAGGATCCAAGGCTCCTCGGTCACCCCAGAAGCACTCATAAGGGCATACGTTTGGTTACCTGATTCGATTATAGAGGAAGAAGATTTTGGAACTTGTGAAACATCAAGAGGAGCAGGCTGGAGCAAAGCCATCAAGCATTGATATTGGTCCAAAGTGAGATTAGGAATCATGGTCTGGTTTCCTAACTACGGATCATCAGTCTTTGTGTCACCCTCATCTTTTCCGATGACATTATGGGTTAAAGGTGATTCCCGGGGATGAGAACCCGGTGGTGCTTGCGAAAGCACTTGTCCACAGTGTGTTCCATTTTCTCATAAGATGTACAAAACTTCCCATGACCAAAGGATGGAGGTCTCGCTCCTCATCCTCGGCCTGTTCCCTTACGATATTCGGCATCATTGCCACGGAGTCTTCAACAAATCCTGGCCACTTCTGACACTCATGTTGCTTAACCATCGAGTAGACCTTAGTTAAAGCTAGAACTAGGTCAATAATAAGTATCAGGGATCGCACACTTGCAAATTCATCATTGAGTCCATGTAGGAATCTAAGGATATAATCATGTTCCTTGAAAAGAACTGCATTTCTTGATGCAGTATAGCTATACTTCACTGGACAAAGGCAATTAAAAGGAGGTCTATAATGTTCTAATTCTTCCCATAAAGTCATCAATTCAGTAAAATACTCACTTGTTGACATCGTCCCTTGCTAAAGCCAATACGTCTAATATTGAAGGTTGCCAATGTGCATGAAATCCCCTCGCGAGAATCGCTTCCGGAGATTATGCTAAATGTCTGTTGACATTCTCGATCGCATTGACGCTCTTCACTGTGGAAGGAGTCATGGAGTTGGTCAGCCAGGAATGGATCATCATGTTGCATCATTCCTACTATTTGTGCAGTGCGTGGAAAGAATCAAGTGCGGGAATAAATCCGTCAAGAAACCTATACTTATTTTTGGAGATCATAGCTCATTTCATCTTTCTTTCCCATACATGATAATTCGGTCTAGTGAGTTGAAAGGGGACCATGATGGTTGAAGGGAGCTTATTTGGGTGCAAGTCGTAAGGATCCTGATTGGGATCAGTTGGGCTAGCAATTCCCCCGGCTACTATGTTGCTGGAGGTGGACTAGTTGGTTGATGTGTGGCTTTTTCTGGCTATTGGTTGCAGCGAAAGCTAAAGGGGGTATGCTCTGATTACTATAATAGAAATTGGAAATGGAAGATGAAAAATATCATCCCTAGCTCTAGAAACTTCTACATATTAGAAGATGAAATTGAGCAATAGTAGCGAGAAGCTTCTATATGCTCAAAGAAATTATGCACCAGCTTTAAGCAGAAACTTGGAAGCTTCATACACATGGAATTGTCTAGAATTGCCAGAAAAATCTAGCTATTTGCATGTCGGTGCTTCACCGACCTTGATAGGCTATAAATACTAATGGAGTGCTCTAGTTTGGGTGTGAAAAAAAGAGAGGTGTAGGAAGTGAGTGACGTGAGTGTGGCAGAGAGAAGTAGTAAGTGTGTGAAGTGAGGTACTAGTGTGTGCCATAGTGGTGAGTGTCTAGGTGCATTGGTGTGAGAGTGTTTAGTGTATGCAATGTGAGTGAGTGAAAGGTGAGTAGATTTTAGTGTGTGTATATCCAAGTAAGGTGCATGTGTGCACTAGTGTGAAGGTGTTTAATGTGTGCATCAATCAAGTGAGCGTTTGAGTGATATTTATGTTTCACTAAATTTGTAGTCTTAATTTTTTTAATAAATTAAAAAATTATTATTATTTGTATAGAGTTCATTTCCTTATTTTATAAGAAATAAAGAAGTTGGGATTTTATGTGTTGGATAAAATAATAACTTACATTATTATGATATCACTTAGTTATTTATACAAGCAAAAGGTGATTAGAATATATATATATATATATATATATATATATATATATATATATGCACCAAAAATTAAAAATGGGAATTGTTTTTTTATTTAAAACAAAAACTGAAAAATAAATTATTCTAATCAAACAAATCCCCTTTTTCTAACATTACATATATACTACTATCTTTTTATTTGATCTATTCTATTATTTAAATATAGTGATTTGGATATTAAAATTGATATATAGTTATTGCAGTTTAAATAAGTGTAAATTTTAATTATATAACTATTAAATTAATATATTACTTTTATGAATAGCATTGTAGATATTAGTTAACATTATGTTTAATATTTATATTATTAAAATTTATATTTATTTAAATTGTGATCATTGCATATTGATTTAAGCAACTATAGGCTATGTGCATAAAAATATTTTTCTTTTTTAATAGTACAATAACAAAGCATAAAATTATTTGAACCCTCACCACCCACTGGCCTATAGTGGCTTGAAAAATTAGTATAATCCTATTATTTTGTGTTCGATAATTATCTTTTTATAGCAATTGTTTGACAACATATTTAGATGAAAGATAATAAAAGATGAAAGGAAATAAGGAAAAAGGATTTTTTTTTTTCAAAATTAAGGTAAAATTGAGTGAAGTGAAGGGAACTAAAAATTATAACTTCTAAATAATATAAAATTTTGTTCCATTCTTTTATAATATAATTTCTGAATAAGATTAATAGTTTAATTCTATTTCTTTATTAATATAGGCAACTTTGTGTCATTCCTTCACTTGTCTTTTCAACCCTTCTTATTAGTTTTGTTCCATTCAATTAATAAAAAACCATCCAAAAGATTGTGTGAATACTTTCATTATCAACGCACAAGTATAAGATACTTAAAATAAACATGAGTTGGTAATTACAAAAGTGCTTCTATTCATAAATTTTTCTAATTATTTTTAATTTTTTGTTGTAAATAAACTCAGAGTACTGACGTCACAAAATCTTCAAGGCACTCTGCCACCCGAACTGATCAGCTTGCCTTACCTTAAAGAAATGTACGTAATACTCTTCTTTGAAGGACAACAAACTTGTCTGTATCTGCATGTTTCACTATGAATCTAATATTCATTTCTGGTTTCTTGCTTTGACACAGTGACCTTACTCTTAACTACCTTAGTGGTACAATTCCTAGAGAATGGGGCTCCTTGAATCTTCTCAATATGTGTGCTTTCACTCTCCACTTTTCTACTTTCCTCTTATAAGTTTCCTTCATTATGCCTTTAGCGTATGCTTATGTTATATGATTGTATCGTTTTATGTTGTATTAGCTTTTTTTCATATAAAAATTTAATTGTTTCCTTGGACATGTTTCATGAAACATGTATCTAACTTATGTTTTTTCATTCTCATTGTAGTTCTCTTTATGGAAATAGATTAACTGGTCCAATCCCAGCAGAGCTGGCAAAAATCACCAGTCTCAAGCTTTTGTGAGTTTCTGGTTATCCATATAGGTTAAGAATATGTACCATTTCAATTTTATATTCATATTCGTTGCAAGTTAATTTCATATGGATAGGGTCCTTGAGTTCAATCAATTTTCCGGGAATCTTCCTCCAGAACTTGGGAATCTTGCCAACCTTGAACAACTGTAAGATCTGCATTTTAGCTGTTAAGAGACACTTTATTATTTTTGTCTGCTTTTTTATGGCTAGTAATTGATTTCATTCAGTCTTGTTGTTGAAAGATCAAGATTATGCTAGGAGAGCAACAATATATATTTTTTCCTAATTTATATTTATTGTTTCTTGACAATTGACATTATATTCAAAAATTAATTTGAACTAACATTTGTACTATAAAGGTTGTTAAAATTTATGTGACATACATAATATCAATGCTGATAATTTTTTGTTGCTATAGGCATCTAAGCTCCAACAACTTTACCGGAGAGTTGCCTGCAACTTTTGCAAGACTTACTACATTAAAGGAATTGTATGATTCTTATTTTATTTTATGTGGAATTATATTGTTATTTTTGGTTCTGAATTAATAGTAGCTTTTCGTATTTGTTCTCACATGTGGCAGCCGAATTAGTGACAATCAATTCTCCGGAAGCATACCTGAGTTTATTCAAAGATGGACAAGTCTTGAAGAGCTGTATGAACCTTTTCTTTTGAGGGTGGGATTTAATTGTATTTCTATTGTTGATATTTACACAGCAAATGTATTCTAATTTTGACAGAGCGATTCAAGTTAGTGGTCTAAGAGGACCAATTCCTTCCGGAATTTCACTTCCGCGAAACTTAACTGACTTGTAAGTATGGCGTTTTGCACCATAACCAGAGTTTCAAAATTAAAATGCTTTTCAATTGTATTATTCCATCTTTAAAATATGAAATGCAGGAGGATTAGTGACTTGAATGGATATGATTCTACTTTTCCACGAGTTGACAATTTGAAAGATTTGAAAACATTGTGAGTGAATTGCTTTGATTGTTGTTAGTTTTAGCCTTTTCTCTTTGCTAGTCAGTGCCTCAATATGGCACTGATTTAATGAGCACTAAATCTAAATGATGAGATATTGATATTTGTTGCTGCAAAGTTCACATATTTGATTATTTGACAGGATCTTAAGGAGAATATCTAGGGAACCTGACAAACTTGCAAATCTTGTAAGTGTTGATTCATTCATTTTCCAATGTATATAGTTGTGCTAATTGCAAAATTTTCTTGTATTAACTTTATCAATTATCATATTTAATCACTTGCAATTTGAAAAATCTAAACCGGGCAATCAGAAAATCAAAAAGGATGTAGCCCAAAAAAATGTACTAATAAGTGGGTTTCATGAATAACACATCATTCAGATGCTGTTGTTTCGAGTTTTCTGCATGTTGTGCAGTGTCAGGTTGAATAGCATTGATGGCTCCTTTTGTTTTATGCCTTTTGTTTTATGTTGATGCATGTAAAAATTTCATATGATTTTCTCATGTGTTGATTTTTAACATTGATTAAAAATATGGAGCTAAGTATGAAATTCGTAAGAGCATTTAATCAATGGTAAAAATTAAGATAAAATAAGATCATTTAAAATTTTCACATATGAGGATCTATTCTCAAGAGGGATAATATGCATACGCCTGTTGCGATCATCACATCTGGAAATTTAACATTTCAAAGATTTTCTTTTTGGAAATTCTTTTAACTTATTTTTGATAAAATCTCTTTCAAAGACCTCAGTTATAACAAGTTAAGAGGAGACATTCTTGAAAATAGTGAGGAGTTATTAGGAGCAACTTACATGTAAGAATTTTCTTTATTTACATTTTTCATTTTAATTTAACTCCAACATAGGAGTAAACATTTCCTTTGGTTGCTGAATAGTGTTAATTAATTTGAAAACTATGGCTTCTCACCATGTAGAAGCCACTTTCAGCTTGTAGATAATATACATTAGGGTTCAGACCTTATACACCATATTGTACTAGTTTAAAGTCTATGCATCTTTGTTGACAAAGTATTAATCCTAGTGGAAGGGGCCTAAATCTTTTAAATATGAGATTCTGGATTTGATTTTAAGATTCATATATATAAAAGGAACACTATTGAAAGAGATTCATGCTTAAGTATTTGACTGTATTTCAGAAGATTAATTTCTCACTTGTCGGGTAAGGGGAATAGCCTATGAGAAATTACAACAATCTATAATGTCTTTACTGGTTTCTTTACATAGAAAAGTCATGTTCTCTTTGGTTTGACATGTAATAGCCATGTAAAATCAATCGAATCATTGATGAGGGAACTCAACAGTCAACACCAATTGATCCTAGTGTAGCTTAAGTAGAGCAAGCCAAGTTTGTGAGTATTGCACGATGAAATTGTGTGCTTTTATGAATGGGAGACGTAACCTTTTTGAAGTGTAGATGGATAAAAGTATACAACTGTGTCTAACAAATTTGTATCATATTGTCTTCAAAGGATCAGGATCCTTAAGGTGCACCTTTCATATGGAAGAGAAAAATGCAAAACTGATAGTTGTTAATGAAATAATCAACAATTCATTAAAGCACTTGAAAGATGCATCTATATTGATTTAGTCTTTCAAAGTTGTGTGACATTAAATTAGTTTCTGAAAGTTAAAATATGATATTGTATGATATTAAATAGGTCTTTAAAAGTTAAAATATAATATTATTTTAATCCTTCTGTTATTTTGATAATGCAAAGGAATAAGTAAGTTTTCTTATTTCCTTGTTTTTGGTAATATCAAATAAAGAAAAAACTAATATGATATTATATTTTAACTTTTAAGAATCTATTTGATAGTATGCAACTTTCATAAGTTAAGTTGATATCACATACATCTTTTATAGACTAAATTGCATGTTTTGATTACTCTATAAAATATCGTGGATATATGAGAGTCCACTTGCTTTGATTTTCTTGTTAGCAATGTCACTTGCACTGTATTCTCTAAAGTGCTTCCTTCATTTCGAAGGATCCAGCATCCATGTTGAATGATGACTCAAGCACATCATCTTATATTTACATTACCTATTTACATCTAAATGTTGGCCAATTCTATAATGCACGAGATTAAGTTCGCTGTGCAGTATACCATTTAAAAAATTGAATGTGCACTTTTACTCATCAAAACTGTTTATTTGGATACATTAATCTTGGATGGTTGAGATTAAAAAGTGGCAACCGCTGTTGTGACTATAAAATTTTTGTTTCTCTTCCCCCCTTTCCCCTCTGCCCTCCCGACACCCAACTTCACCCATCTCTCTCTCTCTCTCTCTCTCTCTCTTCTAGGTCCAGGCCGCCACTTTCGCTAGTTTTTATTGTTGAGTGGCATCATTTGAATGCTTCTTCAATGATTGCCACTCTTTTCTGTGCTGGAGTTGATTCTTGGAGGACCTGTCTTATATCTCTTCAAGTTTCTTAATCTACATAAATAAACTATAAAATGATTTAGTGATACTACCAATTTATCTACCAATTTATAATTTATTTTATTATTTTATTGAATACCAAATAATAGCTGATAAATGTTGATTGGGATGGCAAGGTTGGGCAAATCTGCACCAATATATTCCAAAATAGGGAAAAAAAAAAAGAAAAAAAGTAAAGAGAATGTTGTGTGGAGGAAGAAGGGAATGGTTGGTGAAAGCTGCAGAAACGCAAGTGAAGTTAACCAAAATGAAGAAAGTTAACAAACACATCCAAAGAAAGCAGTTTGTTAGATCAGGCGTTGGGGTGATGGAGGCGGAGCAGAGGCCGAGTGTGATTCGGAGGTGCAGCGCTTACTCCCTCCGTCCCTCGTGGAGGGCGTTCCAGCCAACCGAGTTCTAGGAAGACATGGACAGAGCACAGTTTTGATATTTGTTCAGATCTGTTAGAGAGATTGTTTGAAAATAAAATAAAATGCACTTTTGGAGAGTTCTGTTATGGTGCTCTTCCATGATGCGCCATCAAAAGCCTCTAATTCAAGGTGCTTTTCCAAAGTACGCCTTCAAAGTTTTCAATGGCGCTCTACACAGTATACTTAATCTGGTAGCACTATAGAACTTGCCCTAAATCTTATATAAAATTAGTTTCTGTGTTGGATTTATGCATTAGTAGCTTTCTGTACAGGAATTGGATTAACATCTAAGCCAAAATTGAAATAATTAAAAAAATGACAAAAGAAGATTATGTGCAAAAGTAAAAGTCCGTATATGTTTTGTTCACGTTAAATCTTCATGATCATCCAATATTTAAATTTCTTTTTGAAACTTCTGACCTATTCGTATGTAATGCCGGGATGGTCTACTGGAAGGGCAAAAAGGGGATTAGGGAAATGTAAATTGAGAGAAGGAGTAAGGAGAGAAATTAAATTAATTAAAGTTGTTAAATAATATTACTATTTTTCTTTTAGATAGAATCTCTAATTAAACTAAGATATCGATGCAGCTAATAAGGCAAATATATAGGAGGATATTGGTACAATCCAAATTAATTGAATTTGTTTCAGGAGATAAGGAAATCAAAACTGCGATTACGGATGACTAGCCTACGTATCATTTTTATGAGCTCATCAGAAACTGATATGTTCTATGATTTGGTTTTTGCATATTATTTACTTAGATACTTAGCAGGAAACTTTTTCACTGGTTTAGTGCCCAACTGGAAGTCGAGCACAAGTAAATACTTGTGAGTTCTATTTCAGACATTACTTGCATACTTAAATAATTGAAGTATTCTTTGTGGTAACTACTATATAGATTCATATACTTTTCTTGTCCTTGCCCAGTGAAGCCAGTTCTATTTTAACTTGGGAATTGCAAATTTACTTCATGCTTCTATATTTCATCTCAAGAATTTGCTCCTTAATCACGCTGAAGTTTCATGGATTAATTTCTAACAAACTTATTGTAGTTGATTGACGATTACTGAAAAATCATGTGTACGTGTATAATATTTGATGCAATGAAGAGGATCCAAAGCATCAACATAAGTTAATCAAAAAAATTATTTTAGATGGTCAATTAATCATAAAAATGAATGAGACTTCTAAAATATGATATGAAAAGTAGCAAAAAGAATTAAAAAGGATTTCAGTTTTAGGAAGGAACCTTTTCTGTTTCACAATTATTTTTCTTGGCGAAGTAAATGACATTGTTTTATCTTCTAATTTCTCAGTTACCTAACAGTCTTATAAACATTATGCAGAGATCTTTCATATAACAACTTCAGTGTCGAAAACCCGGAGCCACTATGTGATAAGCAAAATGTGTATGAATACTTGCATTCATGTCCTTTTTCTTTCTTCTTTTGGGTAATTGCATGAAGCTATCTGAGTGTTAACAATCTCTTTATATGCCATAGGAACTTGTTTGCAAGCTTTTCAAGGAATAACTCGTAAGTTTTATATTCAATGTGCTAATTTTTTATCACATGTACAACATACCCTTTCCATTTCTTTTCTCCTCTCAATTTATGTTGTTTCCGGTTAGATTATACTGACTAGTTCCTTCCCCTGCTTATTACCTCAGGGGACCAGTTTCTTGTTTGAGCTACACTAGACCTTGTACTAATAGTAAGTTCACCTAAGGAAATATAATTTCTATGCATTAACATGGTAAAATAACTTTATACTAACAATCAATAGAAATTTTAAAAAATGCTAAATTATGGTTAATAATTATTATAATTAGTAGTTATTAACTATAATTTGGTACTTTCTTAAATTTTTATTGGTGTCAATACATAAAAATTAATCTTTTAATCTAACCTTGAGATACTTGTTTGCCATCATGTATAACAAGATAGGCGGTTTTTATTGCCTAGAATATCATGAGCATCCACCTATTACAAAAGTTTACCCTAGGATGGGTATGAAGGGAATAGGAGATGAGCAGGAGGGCAAAGTGGGAATAACTTACTAAACATGTAATCAACTGCCTTTGTTAGTCGAAAACATGAGTATGCAGGAGAGTTGAAAACACCTGTCCCATTCTCCTGTCTCTCTTACTCTTCTCCCATTCATATTTTGAGAATGACAAACATAGCATCAAACAATATCATTCATCATTGGGTTCATTTGGTTTAATTTTTAGGAGAAAGTCTGTTAAAAGAATGTCTTTTAGAGGAATTACTTTAAAAAAAATAATTTTTGTTTGGTTTGAATATATCAAAAGTAAGTTTTGGAAAATAAATTTTGTTTGGATAGGATAAAGTAAAATTATTTTTAGTTGTCGATATGAGAGTAATAGTAAAATTCTTTTTCAAAAGGGTTTTTTTCTATAATGAAAAGTAATCTTAAGGATATTTCTCTCAAAAGACCTTTTAAAATTTCAAAAGGCTTTTTAAAAAAAGGTCTTTACATACCAAACACATTATTACTATGTATTTTTATTATCATTCCAATAAAATGCCTTCTAGGCCTCCCAGAAGTGTAATCGAACGGGCACATTCTTGTCAAAACCAACTTCTACAACTACTTCCAATATTACACAAAGCAAATTATTATGTGGGTAGTTTGTGTACATGTGGACAGTTTCTTCTAGTAATGAATAAAAAAAGGGGGTGAGAAAGGATATAGACACCCAACACACTAAGACTCAAGAGTGGGAGAGGGAAGATTGATAAAAAAAAAAGTAAGCAATGGGCTTATGATTTTTGTGAGTGGGTGTTGGGATATCTAGAAAAGAAGAATGACTCAAATAACATTTGTTGATATGGAAAATCTTGTAAAAGAGAAAGTTTGGGAGGAAGTCCATCCCTCTAAGAATCTATTATATTTTATGTTTTTTTTTTTCCCATTCAACTATTAGAGTTGTGTTTTGTAGAGAAGTAAAAATAAAGGAAAATTTTTCATAAATAAGCTTTATATGTAAATTTATCCATAAAATTTATCTATGAAATTTTTTCCTTTTT
Source organism: Pterocarpus santalinus (assembly GCA_031439595.1). Classification (NCBI taxonomy): domain Eukaryota; kingdom Viridiplantae; phylum Streptophyta; class Magnoliopsida; order Fabales; family Fabaceae; genus Pterocarpus; species Pterocarpus santalinus. Next base: position 31,052,139 of record CM062528.1, on the reverse strand, counting down.
AACCTTCTAATAAACAACCTAATATAAATCTTCTTTCTTAACCACCATTATCAAACTCTCACCATTCAATTTGACTCCATCCCTTCTCCATTCACAGAAGAAAACAGAGAAGCAGAAAAATAAGTAGAAAATGGAATAACATAAATTTAAATCAAATTCTTTTTCTTGTGTCTGTTTCTTGTTGTACGTGGTTCATCTAATTCTAATGGTTTCCAAATTTCGACCCTTTCCTTCTTTTGCCAGACGTTAACTCTCTCCATATAAATTGTGGTGGAGGACAAACTACCGTTGGAGATATAACATATGATGGAGATACGGATTTAGCTGCACCAGCAATATATAAACTGAGCACAGGCAACTGGGCATTTAGCAACACCGGTCGCTTCTTGGATAATAATACTGTTAGAGGACCTCTCCCCTATACCTCAGAAAACAAAACTAAGCTTTATATGCCTGATACTGAACTATACAAGAATGCACGTATCTCCCCCGTTTCTCTGACTTATTATGGATTTTGCTTGGAAAATGGAGACTACACAGTAAAACTCCACTTTGCAGAGATAATGTTCACTGATGACAACACAATTAGCAGCCTAGGGAGGCGTGTTTTTGATGTATACATTCAGGTACATGGTATCATTATTTTTCTAACTTTATCCGCCAAATTTTTAATATAAAACAAAGGCTTTCCAGATCATCATCAAGCAATGTGTAGGTCCTTGAACTTCATATGTAGAATAATTAATATTGTATCTTCAACGCAATTCAGACCGCTTAGATAAATTTATAAATATCGAAAACCATTTAGTTTGTATTTATAATATTGTAGGGAAAGCGGGTACTGAAGGATTTCAACATAGCAAATGAAGCACAAGGGGTGGGCAAGGAACTCATAAAACAATTTCCTGTTCATGTGAGTAGTAATGACTTGGAGATTCGGTTCTATTGGGCTGGCAAAGGGACAACATATATCCCATATAAATCAGTAAATGGTCCTCTTATATCAGCTATATCTATTGTGCAAGGTGGGTTGTCTATTCTCTAAGGTTTAGCTCTTCTATTTTTACCTTGATGGCTTCATCTGACAGACTGACACCTAAGCCTCCTGTGTAATAATCAAGCAGACTCTTCAGGTAGCATATCTGCAGGAGCTGTGGTTGCAATTGTTGCTGCAGCATTAATTATTATTGTCATTGTGGTTGTTATACTTCGGTGGAGAGGTTATCTGGGAAAAAAGCATTCATTAGACAGAGGTGATTACAAAGCAATATAAGTAGCTGCTATGGATATATAGTGAATCTAATTAAAAACATTGGGGGCATGTTTGGTATATTTTCTATTTTCATTTTTAATTGATTTGTTTTCACTCATATATAAAAAAATGTTACCAGGTTTTCATTCTATTTTCCATATTTAAGCTTGTGTTGTTTTCATCATTTCCTCACAAAATCTGACAAACAAGAAATTGAATAAAACCCTAGGCAAGTTTGTACTTAAAAGTAAGAACATGTGAACTAAAAATGAAAACAAAAAACAAACCAAATGGGCCTTGATGACTGTTTTGCTTTTTTCTAGGCAATGATTATTGAAATAATGCCTATTTTTACTAAAGCATCAATGACGTGTAATTTTATCAAGGTAATAGATTTCTCATTTTGGTTTGGTTGTACTACAGAGCTCAAGGATTTAGATCTGCAAACAGGTTCATTTACTATACGTCAAATCAATACAGCAACAAATAACTTTGATATTTCCAATAAGATAGGAGAAGGAGGGTTTGGCCCTGTTTATAAGGTATAAACATCTATTGATTTTTGTTTGATATATTATGATTATGGATATTAAAGTGAATTTGTACTTTGAAAATGGCACAAAAATATACATCATTCTCTCGTGCAGGGTATTTATCAGATGGAACAATAGTAGCAGTCAAACAGCTATCATCTGAATATCAGCAAGGAAACCGTGAGTTCATAAATGAGATAGGCATGATCTCAACTTTGAACCACCCTTGTCTTGTTAAACTACATGGCTGTTGTGCCGAGAGAGATCAGTTGTTGGTAGTTTATGAATATATGAAAAACAATAGCCTTGCACACGCATTATTTGGTAATTATTGCCTTATATGCTTAACACTGATTGCTTTTTTGTGATGTTCTATTCTTTATAGCACGCTTGGCTAAATGATATATTTTCTGTTACATTCACAAACAAAGGCCCCAAAGAATGGCATTTAAAGTTGAATTGGCCAACAAGGCAGAAGATTTGTGTTGGTATTACTAGAGGTTTGGCATTCCTACATGAAGAATCAAGATTGAAAATTGTTCATAGGGATATCAAGGCCACTAATGTGTTGCTTGACAAAGATTTGAACCCAAAAATATCTGATTTTGGTATAGCCAAGCTTAATGATGAGAACAATACTCACATAAGCACAAAAATAGCCGGAACTTAGTGAGTTCTGACATTCTCTTTTTTCTTGTATGAATTTTTTTTTAAGTATCTATAAATGAGAATGTAACATGAAGTTGAGAGAGTTTAGATATAAAAACATTTATTTCCACTGTAAACACCCTTTGCGTGGTTAGTGTTTTGCCTTGTCCTTGTAAACAGGAGAACCTCCCCCCATACACTACTTCTCACCAAAGAAAAAGATTTAAGAACTTGAGTATTATGTAATTTGAAGTTGTCACAATGATTTTTTCAATATTGCAGTGGATATATGACTCCTGAATATGCAATGCATGGTTATTTGACTGACAAAGCAGATGTCTATAGTTTTGGTATTGTTGCCTTGGAAATTGTAAGTGGAAAGAGAAACACTATGCACCGGTCAAAGGAAGAAGCATTCTATATTCTTGATTGGGTAACTTTTATTCTCATCTCCTCCGTTGTTCATGTGAATTTGAAAATAGATCATACAATGTATTAAGGCTTTCTGTGTTGTGTGACACAGATAATGCCATTCAATATTAAGTGTGCCACTATAGGAGAGAAATATTTTCATTCATCTCACCCTTACTATGATCATCTGAACTTCCAAGCATCATTTATTGAAATACAAAATGACCAATGTTCCCTGCTGAAGCATTTTCCTACTAGGAACCTACACTATTATATGCTTTTTTTCTCAGCTATAGGTTGTGTGTCTCAATTGTAAAAGACTCTTCAATCAAACCAACGCTTGTTATTCCTTTCAACAGGCACGTTTGTTGAAAGAGAAAGGCAACCTAATGGAGCTAGTTGATCAAAGGCTGGGTTCAGATTTCAACGAAGAGGAGGTAATGGTGATGATCAGAGTGGCTCTCCTATGTACCAATGTCACTCCAAAACTTAGGCCCTCCATGTCTTCAGTGCTGAGCATGCTTGAAGGGAAAACTGTGGTTCCAGAATTTATTTCAGATCCAAATGAGTTAATGGATGAGATGAAGTTAGAGGAAATGCGACAGTATTACTATCAGAAGGAAGAAAATAAGATAAATGAGGCAAAAAGTGTGTCAAATGATATTGATGAACAATGGAGTCCTACATCTTCATCAGACCTCTATCCTGTGCACCTTGATTCTTCTTACTGGGAGAAAAGAAATTAACTAGTAGAGTGCGTTTAAATTGCATCCATCTATCTGATATCCTACCAATTCAATGTTTCTGTGATACAACCATGGTGTATATCTCTGAAATGAGTATTTGTACCATATTATTATGAGTTAGTTCATGTTTATGGACATCAAATTTTATGCTTGTGTTCAGCACCAAAAAATTTTTGCTTGTGTTATACAATAATAAGAAATTGGGACTAAGAGTTTTGATGAGATTCCTTCCATTCTCAGTGTCATCCTTACCTTACTATTCTACAGGCCGAACGCAGATTTTGGCAGCTGAAGATGATATCTTATCCATGGAATTTAAAATAGTAATATTGGATATTCAAATAAAATTTAAAAGATAAAAATATCAATATTTTTAATTTTTTAAGGAAAATTATTTTAATTGGTTACAATTTGTTTTCGAACTTCGAAAAATTAGATTTGGAAGTTAATAAATAATATGGATGTCAAACTCGCTTAGATTACAAAATTGGTTTCAAGCAAATAATATTGTAGTGCATGTCACAATATCCCAGGACAGTGTCGCGAGAAAAGCAACTAAAAGTTTTTGAAAATTCAATGCAGTCTTCATCGATTTCTTTTTTGTGGAAAAAATTTGGAAAATTCTCTTATTTTAGTAAAACAAGTCTTTGGAAAATGGCAATAGGCTTAGCGTTTGATTATGCACAGGAAATCATAAAAATCGAATCTCATTGCAGCACTAATATATTTGTTTTACAACGTATGATTATCTTAGAATTTATTATGCAAAATTAATTAGTAACCTTGAAAATGTTTATCTTTTCCCTTGAAAAAATATTAAAGCCTGGCAACCATTTATAGAAAGATGAAAAAAGAAAAAAAATTTGCTCACTTCTATATATCACATGGTGCAACGGAAAATTCAAAACCCTATCATTTTGTAGGAAAAATAATTGTGTGATCGTTGCTTTTATTTGCAAAAGGATTTTTGATATATTTAAGAAAACAATTTAGATAAAACATTTTAACTAAGGAAAAAATATACTTTTATACAAAGTTTAACTTGGCACTAAACAACTCAATAAACCATACGATTACGATTCAAATAATGATAAAGATAGTACTAGCTACTTACCAATTATATTGCCATGGCTGATTGTTGTGCGAATGGAAAAGAGATTTTATGAAAGGATTTTTGTTATTTTTTATCATTGAAAAAATAAAGAAATAATTCATTGCTAAGGATCCTAAGATAGAAATTATGGGATAATTCAAGAATAGATAATTAATTTTATATATTCAATCACATCCTTTATTTTTTTTTACTGTTTAATTTTTTTTCTCATTTTATTAATTTTTTTTCTTTAAAAAAAAAACATTAACCTAAAGAAAAGTATATTACTCTTTTTCTTTTTGGTCTTTTTATTTTTTTATTTGATCAGGGGAGAGGTAAGGGTTCGAAAGTTGTGCATGTGGTATTACGAGGTAGCTCTTTTACCATCAAGCACGTTTTTTTTTTTGGGTCGCTCTTTACCATTAAGCCTTTTTTTTATTTTTTTTGGTTGGTCGAATACCATTAACCTTTAGCCTCACTCTCATCCACTCTTTTAAGTCTAAAATACTCTTTGTATTCTTAATTTTTTTTTTTGATTGGGGGGTTTGTATACTATAAACTAGGATCCGCCTGGTATCAAATTCAACAATAGTTAGTGAAAGGCAGGCAAAACCACCATTTAAACCAGTGCCTTAGCAGCACTTTTTGAATTACTTGGTCCACTCAATTTGGGCCAACTAAAACAGTTACCGAAGAAAACCAACAAAGGAACACAAGCCCAAAAATGAACTGTAGAAAAAAAAATAAGCTTTTAACGAGCCATACGGTAAGGCCATAAGAGAGAAAGCTAGGGAGAGGGTAGTGTGTCGGGGCGGCGATGTTCCGCGACAGTGTTCCGGCGGTGGCTGCGATGTGGTAGTGACTCTAGTAACAGGGTAATGAGAATCTGAAGATAGTATTCGACTAGATAATGAAAATGTGTAATATATATGATCTATACTCTGCAATAAAAGAAAGACTAATATAGCCAAAATGGTTAAACACATGCAACAAATCGTTTGTTAATAAATCCAAAATAATTAAGCACAAGCACAAGAAATCACACCTTGAGCTTTCTCCTCACAACGTCACTAGCCCACCAATTAGAGACGGGGACAAAAAGGATTTTAGCTTTTCTTTCTATATGGGTGGATATGGTGATTTCTTAATCACTGAGTAATAATGTCTATTTATACAATTTTTGACATTAAATGTGATTCATTATAAAATGATTTAATTTTATATTGACTGATATTTCTCTTATAATAATGGATAAAATTTTGATTTGATTGATATTAATTAATAAAATTTTGATTTGATTGACAATAATTAATAAAATTTTGATTTAATTAATGTTAATAGATAGTAACTAATGCAATTATTTTTTTTAATTTCATTTTCTTTTATTATTTTTGGGCTAAGAAGGGTTATGGGACTTTTTCTTTTCATCTTTGTCTCTTTCTTTTATTCTTCTTTTATTTATTATTATCATTTTTTTTTAACCTTTTGCATTTTTGTTATATACATAAAAAACTCGAACAAAATATAGTGTTTAGAGTGCAAACTGAATCGTCTCTCACAGGATCATAGTGCAATTCAATCAAGACTAGGTTATACAGATATTAAAGAAGCGTTAATGAATGATAATACTAATTATGAGCAACCAATTCAAGATTCCATTAAAAATAGTGATGATTTATAAACTACAAAAAAGTGCATCAAAATACAGAACATGTGGTTAATTGGAGTTGGACCGAAATCTCTGCATTCACTCTTACACAAGAACATCTCCTAGAATTCAACTTGCAAATGATCTAGTAGTCCTAAGATCTTAAAATCTAATTAGAAAATGCTAGCTTGAAACACAAGAATACATTAATCTATATTTCAAATTTGAAATCTAATCTCTTCAACATCATATGATCAATTTCGAATTAATCAATCAACTAATCACAATCTAATCATAAATCTTGATCAAGAGCTTAGAATTAATAATCATCAGTTAAGAGATTCAAGATCAAGAGAGAAGACGGTGAGAAATGAAACATTGCTAAAATTCACATCCAATTAAGCATACAATCTCAAAATCAAATCACAAATCTCGTTTGGAATCCTTAAATTAATTAAAGGTTCCTATTCAACGATGGATGCATAAATCTCAAAGAAAAAGAGGAAAATCACACGTGAGAAGAGGAGGGAGGATAGAAACTTGTGGAAGCTACTCCTGTATATTCCTAAACCTAAAAATGCTACAAAAAGTAAAAGGTCTCTACAACCTCGAAATTTATAGGCTTGCCTAAGTGTGCTTATTCGAAAATATCCTCAATCCTTTGTGTATAAACTTCATTTAGACTCCTCATTTGCCTTAATGGGATCAAAATTAAACAATAGGTCTATTTTTTTGCCAACTTTATCTACTGTATTGACCGTAAAAACAACTTTGTTTGACAAACTAGTCTTCATGAAATTTAAAGCCCTATCTCATAGCTTTCAATAAGTATTGATTTGACCTTTATTTGACTTCTAAAGTCCAATTAAAGGCCCAATAAGTCCACACTATTTACGTTCCAACTACATCTCCACTAACTCTTCTTCAAGACCTAACTCAACCTTCTTAATATCCAAATTAGTTCTTGATCTTTTTATCACAATTGTAGATACCTACAAACCAAGGGCATAATTTTTAGAGGTCAAAACCTCATGATATATCCAAAGTATAACAAGTAGTGTTAAAATGACAATAATATAAAAAATTTACAATTAGGCCCAAATAAAATTCAAATATTGGATATGAATTTAATATTGTACAATTAAATACTATAGAAGATTAAAATATTAAATATGAGTGCTGATCATCATATTAAAAAAATCTCAATTATCAAGTAACTATCACCAAGTTAGATTTGAGAGGTAACAATAGCCCTTATACACAAAGCCACTAGAGGCGGTTTAATGGCGAGAAATTTGGATAATTTGTATAAGATCTTAGGTTCAAATCTTATTGCCATTAATATATTTAAAAAAAAAAGTAGCCCTTATACACATCTTCATTTTTAGACCTTTAATAATTAAGATGATGAATTTCTTTTTCCAAAACAGAATTAATATATAAATGAAATATTTGTTAGCTACGAACTTGCAAGGTTTGAGTAAGGCTGTCTTGCTATTTTCCCACGTCTTGCTTCTTTTTTTTCTTTTTTTCTAAGTTTGCTTCTTATTTAAATTTAAATAAGAACAAAAATGAGATATTGGATTCGAAAGATTTCAAGTTTTTTTTTTGTCAGCCCCTATTTTTGGGGGGGAGGGGGGAGGGGGGGGGGGGAGGACAGTGGGGACTCAGCCTCTATGGGAGCCAAACCGGTGACTCCAAGCTCCCTAGGTGCACTACTAAAGAGGAGGCCATATACATGACCACTAAACCATGTCTCCAAGTGCCGAAAGGTTTCAAATTAAACTTTGGTTTTTTCTACGTATTTATAGGCCTTACCTTTTTTGGAGAAATAAATAATGAGCACCAGACCACACATAGTAGCTAACTAAGGTAAGTTAGGTTGCACCTCTTATAATTGCTAGGAAACGGACCATAGGGAGGCAAACATTCATGTATCATTTATTGTAGTGTTTAGTAACAGATATCTAACGTCTCAATAAGCTTTCTATTATGAATTATTTTTAAAAGTTTTTCTAACTAATATTTTCAAGGCACTAATTAAATAATCAATAAAAAGAAAGTTTTAATTGAAAAACAAGATTTTCAATTTAAGTTTCCAAAACCTTTGAATGAATTAGAAATTCCAAAAAAATTTAACTCTTGATTTTCATTACTTTTAGGGGCACTAATTAAAAAAACTCTTATTTTAAAGCTCAAATGAGCTTCTTTCCTTTTTTTTTTTTTGAACTTTTAAAATATTCCCTTATTTGATAATTGAGAGACTAATATCTCAAAGTATGGTTAAACACTTAAGTGAAGAATCTTGAGATCAAATTTAGAACCACATATTTAAAGGACCTAAGTCCCTTCAATTTGGACCAATACTTTGTTGAATAAAATAAACTAATCTAAAGGCACATATCTTCACTCACCTTTGACTGGCTGGATCCTCAAACTGGGTTATGACACCTTGCCCACTAGTATTGGGGGTGCCTGCCCTTTTGGCATTTAATGTACCCTTAAATGAAAAAAGAGACATATTTAGAAAGGAAAATGAAAAAGTTACACTCTCACCTAGCAAAGTCTTAAATGGACCTAATAAGTTAGTGAGTTACATGGTCCTTGAATCTAGACCATACAATAACTAATGAATGGTTGCGGTTGGGTGTTTCTTAAAATGGCTCTGAATCATAATTTTGGCCCGAAAGTCTATCGAATTAAAATTTTGAAATTGCATAAGCACCCAAAATTTGAGTATTGTGTTAATTAGATGGATTTAAACACGTCAATTAGTTATGGTTAATGGAGATTATTAACACATTTGGATTTAGAATATTATTGGTATTTCAAATCCAAAATGAAAAAAGAAACGGTACTCATAAAAAAAAAAAGGTACGCATCTACCTAAACCAAAATGCGGTTAAACTGAGCTCTGTACATGTACTATTTATCAAGTTCCTAGGTAATCTATGGACTTCTTTTTTCACAAATTTCAGTCAAATCTGAATTTAATATCATATCACCTTCTTATAATTTTCTCTAAAACAAGTGGCACATGCCTTCTTCAGGATATTTAGTGTACGGCTAAAACGGGGAATATCAACAGTATACCAGATCAATTCACTTTACCTCATTGCATATTAATATCCCGAGCCAAGAAGAAGAAAGAGGAGCAGAAAGAAAAAGTGCGCTATGAGCTCGGTGGACTCAACAAGATTCAAGAGGTTTATATGCGGATGCTCCTAGTGGTCATGTTCCATGTTTGCAATTGGTGTAGTGTAGTGTGGGATCATGATGTAGTACCAAGTAGCTTCTTGTGTGTTGTCTTAGTATGTCTTAGCTTGTTTGTTGGGTGGCTTTGATCGCCTTGTATGGCTTTTATTGTCGTGTTTTCTTGCTTTACGGTGCATCACTTTGTTTGTTTTATTCTTTGCTCTCTCCTTGGGGAGAGTTTTGAGCATTTTATCTATTATTGAAAAAAGATGTCTTAAGCTTTTTCAAATTAGTCCCTCAGCTATGTAAGAATCCCACAGTTGTTAATTATCCAAGGACAATGTAACTCACTAAGTTACACGGACCATGCAAGAATTCGCCCTCCCCACCACACTCAAAAGAATATTGGAATGAGAACAAAAAGACTTTGCTGGTAAGGTTGACTGACTCAGTCTCTTGTGCTGGTTCTTCTGTATTATAATTGAGACTTTGGGGTCTTCCCCGGACCCTTCTCCACTCCTTCCGCCTTTAATTAATGTCTGTCTCTTCCTCAACTTATTCTTCTTTCATTGTCACCAGTCACAAGGTTTATATCTTCTTCAACTTGTCCATTCCAATGATAATTAACATGAAGATGATAAATGCCTCTCAGTTTTTGTGCCTTTCAATCCTTTCCATTTGTTTCACTTTGCTTGCTTTTGGAGCCACAAATCTGCCAGACTATGAAGGTATGATACATCATACATACCTCATCTATAACAGATATTTTTGCTGATAGCAATTCTTTTTTTCTTTTTTGTTTTTTTTATTTGTGGGTACATTTTAATGATAGCACTTTAATTTGTGTATTTTAGTGCAAGCACTGAAAGAGATAGCTAAAACACTTGGTAAGATGGATTGGAACTTCGATGTAGATCCATGCAGCTGGAAAAAGGATACTCCAAACGTGTCTGAGTCTGGAGTAGTGAGTAGGGTTCATTGCAATTGCTTTATACCCAATGACAACTTCTGCCATGTTGATGTAATGTAAGTCTCTTTTTTTTTCATTGGGTGTCATGAAATTTTATTATCGATTACTCATTGATTTCCTTAGGAAAGAAATTCATGCTTGAATTACATCCAGAATGTCACAAAACGTTTTTTTTTTTTTTTTCTTTCCTTTTTTTTTCAATTTAATTTTAGGTTAAATATTCCGTTTTAAAAAATAGAACTGTCATTAACTTAGTGAATAATTGTTTACATTAAACGGCTTGTTTAACGTTAAAATTTTACTTTAAACCAGAGTAATCTGACAGTTTATTTTTTTGATATTGAAGAATTATATTGATATGTTTATTCTTGATTTAATACATCATCACGTCAATAAGTTTTTCTGTTGAATAAAAATTAATTATGGATTCACAAAGGAAAGTTATAGCTATACAGATGGATTTCACAAACTGTGTTTTTTTAATAAATTATAATATACAACATACACATCCAATCAGCCATCTAGTGTTTAAATAATTTTGTCTAGTATTAAATAAACATATTATACAAACATTTGCAGTATCAATCTCTTAATTTCTATTATGTTTTCTAATTTTTCATTTTCATTCTTAAAAATTAAGGTAGTATAATACAATAAGTTAATTATTAATTTTATTATTATATACTATATATTAGAATAAAAAACTACAATAATATTTGATGATGTATTGTCACAATATTTCAGGTGTTTTGATAATATATGAAATATCAAATTCATTAAATAATGTGACAAAACTTTATTAAAAGACAACATAAATTTTACACTAATAGTGAATATTGATTAAATTTTAAAGTTATTATCAAAAATTATTTTCTTTAATTCAAAATTATTATGTTACTAATGATTTACTTAACTTATTTTCATTTCATATGATATTTATTAATATTCAAATACAAAAGTATAAAACTATTATTATTTTTAAAGAAAGTCATGTGAAGTTAAAAATTTAATTCAACTTATGAACTGTCTTTAAAATTAAGAGAATTAATTTGTGACATAATTATATTTTTTTGTTCTTTTATGAAAATTTAAATTAAATACATTTTATAAAAAAATCCAAAAATGAAGATTTTTTTAGAAAATAAAAAAATCACGGAAACAACAATAATGAAATATTAAAAAAAATTCAAAATATTAGTAATAGTGAGTTTGAATAAAATTAGAAGTAAAGTTTACCAATGAAGAAAATGATACTTTAAAAATATTGACAAAAACTAACTAAGTGTGAGTGATAGATATTAAAGTGCTCCACTATGAATAAAAATGCTTATAGCCAATGAATTGTAACTCAAGTGATATCTCCTCTAATTTTATCTTAAAGAATAATTAGCATTAGGTCAGGATTTAATTCTTATTATAGGTCCTTTTCACTATCCTCTAACTTAATTAGGAGTTCCCTTAAAAAAATTCTATTGTAATTGAGATTTTTTTATTTAAAAATGGAAAGTTTTCTACTGAAAGTGAGACTTTTAAATTTTTAATATATTAAATATATTAAAAACTTAAAATTTTTTTCACTCTTAATTTCTCTTAACTATTATTTTTAGGGTACTGGTGAAAAAGACGTGAAACCCCAAAGGAAATTGAAATGTATTTCAAATAAAAAAATATTCTACCAAAAAACTTTTTCACAGTTTTTTGGTCTACAAAGTTTTCTCATGTTTTGGATCAGAAGATTTTTGGTCAATAACCTTTTGACCTTTTATGTTGAATTGGGGGCAGAGACCGCGGGATTGATTGCGTGGGTGTTACTTCAACTCGAGTCACGCCAAACATTTGACGACAATAGTTCACATGAAACAGATTTTTATTTTTGTGACAAAAAAAACCAGATTTTATTTTATATATTTGCACCCAAAGTTTAAAATTGAAACTGTTAACAAAAGAAAATAAAATTAAAAATTATTCTAGTCAAACAAATTGTTGTGGCTCAAGCCCCTGAAAAGAGTGAAGCCCAAAAGATTAGTTTGTTGGAAGGGAGAATTTCATTGTTCAAGTACTATATTAAGCCACAACCAAAAAGAAAAAAAAAATGCTATATTTAGCTTACTTCTTTATTTTTATCCAAAAAAATTTATTTTAATTTTTTTTTATATGTGAAACTTATTTATTTATTCAAAGTGGGATTCAAAACAAAAATCTCATCTTTTTTACATGACATGTGTACTAGTATCTTTTTCTTTAGTAATTTCCATTATCTTAAACATAATAATTTAGACAATTAAAATGATATGTGGTAATTGTAATTTAAATAAGTGTAAATTTTCATTATATAAATATTAAATTAACATATTATCTTCACCAATAATATAGATCAGTTATTAGTTTATATCACGTTTAATATTTATTCCTAAAATTTATACTTTTGTAAATTATATTTATCACATGTTGATTTAGATATCTATCAACAATATTAAAAAAAAAAACATTATTAACCTTTTTAACAGTACAATAGCAAAGCATGAAATTATCTGAACCCTCACCACTCACTGGCTGATAGTGGACTTAAAAAACTACCTATAGCACTATTTTATTATTTTGTGTTAGATAACTATCTATAGCACTATTTAATAGTATATTTAAATGACACATAATAAGTTAATAAAATATAGCTCAAATGACACTTCCCTTAATTTATGCCATAAAGGGTTTGTTAACTCTGGGTTAGGAGTGTATTTTCCAATTTGTCTATCTCCTTTTTCACTTCCCTCTAACTCCACCTAGAGTTCTCTAAGAAAAATTGACAAACAATAAAAAGAGGAAGGGATATAATAAGAGAAAAAGATATTCTCTTATATTTGAGAATTTAAACGTATATAGCAGTGGATAGAAATTTTAAGGGATACAATATTTATCCTCTTTCCCCTCTCAAAGTCCATTTCTTTTTTTTTTTTTTTCCAAAATTAGGGTAGAGAGAAATAAAGAGAACTAAAAACTATAAATTCTAAACAATGTAAATGTTTTACTCCATTTTGTTAAAGAAAAAATTGTATTTTATCCCCCTAAACTATATATCATGTATTCTTTAGCCCCTAGACTTTAAAAATATACAATAAACCTCCTAAATTTTCACGAATATGTATTTTAGCTAAAATAAGTATACTATACTCCCTGAACTTTAGATTATGTTTAAATTGACCCCCCAAATTTTCTTAGATGTGTAACTCAATATCCTAAATTTCTTTGAATATGTGGTATTTTTATTAATAATTAACAAAAAATACTAACAAAAGGTCAATTTACACATTCATAAAAGTTTAAGAGGTCTATTTGCATATTTTTAAAATTTAAAGGCTATAGTATACATAACCTATTATTCACAGGATAAAATGCAATTATCCCTTTTTTAAATAAAAGTGAAAAAGTTTTATCCCATTTTCTTATTTATCTCCTAAATAATAAAGAAGGTAATTTCGTTAATTCCTTCACTTTTCTTTTCAGCTCATTTTTATCAATTCTATTCTTTGTTAATTAAAAAACATTCAAACACTTTGTGTAAGTTAAATTATTACCACTTTCATTCCCAACGCATAATTATGAGTATGTTTGTTTGTACTTTTTTTAGGAAAAAATTATTTTTTATTGAAAAAATCAATTTTCAGCTTTTTTTAAAAAAGTTAAAAAGAGTAGCTTTTGAAAAAAAATCAATTTTTAGTTTTTTTTATTATGTATAAAATTTAAATTTTAAAATCACTTTTTTTAAAATCTAAAACAAATGTACCTTATATCTACGTATAATAAACCTAAGTTGCTAATTCCAAAAGTTCTGGTATTGGTAAAATTTTCTAATTATGCTTAATTTTTCATGGTAAATAAACTCAGAGCACTGAAATCACAAAGTCTTCAAGGCACTCTCCCCCCACAATTGAACAGGCTACCTTACCTTACAGAAATGTATGTAATACTCATCTTTTTTTGGAGGACAATAAACTTGCCTGTGTCTGCATGTTTCACTATGAATCTAATATTCATTTTTCTTATATTATCACTTTGATATAGTGACCTTACCCGTAACTACCTTAGTGGTACCATTCCCAGAGAATGGGGTTCTTCGAATCTTCAACAAATGTGAGCTTTCTCTCTCCACTTTTCCACTTTGCTATCATAAATTTTTGATAAAATAGATTTTTTGATCCCTTATCTTTATCTAATTTTTCAATTTAATCCTTTATATTTCAAATTATTTTTAATTTGGTCCCAAATCACTGTTCCGTCGGATAATTGACAGAAAATGTTGATGTTGCAGCAATGATGCTATGTGGCATACATGTGAATCTGACATAAATTGTGTTACAACAGTATTTTCTATTAGTTAGATAACAGAATAGTGATTTAGGACCAACTTAAAAATAATTTGAAACACAAGACACCAAATTAAGAAAAATAAAAACTAAAGGATCAGATTGAAAAAGTGGTTAAGATAAGGGACCAGAATATTTTCATTATGCCTAAATCGAATAAATGGACAACGATAAGGGACCAAAAAGTAAGGGATCAAAGATAAGCCTTTTTTGCCTAAATATTTTTCATTATGTCTTTAGCATATGATTATGCTATATGAGTGTATCATTCTATATTGTATTACTTTACTTGTATGTAAACTTAGTAGATGAGGGTTGATATACTCTCACAGTGTAATTACACTATCAAATTTCAACCAATCAGATGTCACCATATATCCCGCAATTGTTTCCTTGCACTTGTTTCATGAAACATGAATCTAATTTATGTCTTTTCCAATTCTCATTGTAGTTCTCTTCTTGGAAATAGACTAACTGGTACAATCCCAGCAGAGCTAGCAAACATCACCTATCTCAAGCGTTTGTGAGTTTCTGGTTTTCTACATTGGTTAAGAATGTGTTCAATTTCAATTTTATATTCATATTCATTGCAACTTAATTTCAACTGGATAGGATCCTTGAGTTCAATCAATTTTCTGGGAATCTTCCTCCACAACTTGGGAATCTTGCCCACCTTGAACAATTGTAAGCCCTGTATAGTTGCCATTAAGAGACCTTATACTGTTTTTGTCTCCTTTCATTGCTACCTATTGATTTAATTCAGTTTTACTGTTGAAACATCAAGGTTATGCTAGGAGAGCAACAGTAGATTTTTTTCCCTAATTTTCATTTATTTTTGTTGCTTGACATGTTCAACTAAATTTCGTACTATAAAAGTCGATAAAATTTATGTAACATGATATCGATGCTGATGATTTTATTGCTATAGGCATCTAAGCTCCAACAACTTTGCCGGAGAGTTGCCTGCAACTTTTGCAAGACTTACTTCATTGAAGGAGTTGTATGATTCCTATTTTTATGTTTTGTATTTAATTTGAATTATATTGTTATTGTTTGTTCTGAATTAGTGGTAGCTTTCATGTTTGTTCTCACATGTGGCAGCCGAATTAGTGACAATCAATTCTCTGGAAACATACCTGAGTTTATTCAAAACTGGACAAGTCTTGATCAACTGTACGAACCTTTTCTGTTGGGGGTGAGATCTAATTGTATCTTTTATTGTTGATATTTACATAGCAAATGTATTCTTAATTTGACAGAGTAATTCAAGGTAGTGGTTTAAGAGGACCAGTTCCTTCGGGAATTTCATCTCTGCAAAACTTAACTGACTTGTAAGTACGAGATTTTGGCATTTTGTACTATAACCAAAGTTTCATAATTAAACTTCTTTCCAATTGTATTATTCCATTTTCAAAATATGAAATGCAGGAGGATTAGTGACTTAAGTGGACCTGATTCTACTTTTCCACAGGTTGATAATATTAAAGGATTGAAAATATTGTGAGTGAATTGCTTTGATTGTTGTTATATTGATTTTCTTTCTATGCCAGTCAATGCCTCAAGACGGCACTGATTTAATGAGTACTAAATCTAAATGATGAGAGATTGATTTTTGTTGCTGCAAAATTCATATATTTGATTGTTGATAGGATCTTAAGAAGTTGCAATATTAATGACACGTTTCCTCAATCTCTTGGGTACATGGCACATTTGCAAGTCCTGTAAGTGTCGATTCACTCATTTTCCAATATATCTAGTTGCTGATAATTGTAAATTTTTCTTGCATTAATTAACTTTATAGTAATATTTAAGATTAGTTAAATTACTTGCAATTTGAAAAGTATAAACCACGCAATCAGAAAGTCAAAAGGAGGTAGCTCGAAAATAAAAAAATCAGTAAATAATTAAAGGGTTTCATGAAAAACATATCATTCAGATCTTGTTATTTTGAGTTTTCTGCATGCTGTGCACGTGCAGTGTCAGCTTGAATAGCATTGTGGCTTCTTCCATTTTATGCTAATCTCTCTGATGGGTATAACATGAGTATGCTTGCTGCAGTCATCACATATCTGGAACATTAATATTTCAATGTTTCCGTTTTTTTGGGCATTTTTTAACTTATTTTGGCTAAGATCTCTTTCAGAGACCTCAGCTATAACAAGCTAAGAGGAGACATTCCAAGAAACCTTCAAGAGTTAACAGGAGCAACTTACATGTAAGAATTTTTCTATTAACATTTTCCATTTTTATTTTACTTCAAAATGGAGGTAAATATTTCTTTTGGTTGCTGCATAGCATTAGTTAATTTAAAAACTCTGGCAGCTCAAACTGTAGAAGCCATTTTCAACTTGTAGACAATAAATATTAGGCTATAGACATTATACTCCATTCTACATGTTTAAAGTCTATAACATCTTTACTGGTTTCTTTACATAGAAAAGTAAAGTTGTCTTCGGGTTTGACACGTAATAGTTATTCGAATTCAACCGAATCCTTGAAGAGGGAACTCAACACCAATTGATCCTAGAATAGCTTAAGTAGAACAAGCCAAGTTTGTGAGTAGTGCACAATGAAATGATGTAATTTTATGAATTAGGGATGTACCCTTTTTGAAGTGTAGATGGATAAGACTGTATCTAATAGGATTTTATCCTGTTGTCTTGAAAGGATCAGGATCTTGTAAAGTGCACTTTGCAGATGGAAGAGTAAATTGCAAAACTAATAGTTGTTGATGAAATAATCAATAGTTAATACTAGCACTTGAAAGATGCATGTACATCAATTTGATCTCTAAAAGTTGCGTGGTATCAAATAGATCCCTGAAAGTTAAAGTGTAACATCACTTTAGTCCTTCCATTATTTTGATATGGTGTATGAACAGGTTGATTTTCTTGTTTTCTTATTTTTTGTAACATCAAATAATGAAAGGACTAAAGTGATGTTACATTTTAATTTTTAGGGACCTATTCGATGTTATGCAACTTTTAGAATCAAATTGATATTACATTACAACTTTTAGTGACTAAAATGTATGTTCACTCTATAAAATATCATGGATATGTGAGAGTCTACTTCCTTGGTAAGTGCATCCTTCATTATAGAGGATCCAAAGTCCATGTTGAAAGATGATTTAAGCACATCATCTTTTATTTACATAAAAATCTTATATAAAAAGTTTCTATGTAGATTTATGCATTAGTAGCTTTCCTATACTAGAATTGGATCAATACATATAAGGCTTAGTCCACAAGACTTCCACCTACTGAGATCTAGAAAGGATAGATATATGTAGTCTTACCCTCACAAGTGGAGAGGTTGTTTCTAGAATTCGAATCTGTGACCTCTAGATCACAAGACAACAACGTTACTGTTGCACCAAGACTCAATCATCTGAAAAAATGAAAGAGTGACAGAAGAAAATTATGTACACAAGTAAAAATACTTTTGTGTTTTGTTCACATGAAATCTATATGATCATCTAATATTGAAACTTCTCTTTGAAAGTTCTGACCTAGTCGTATGTATTTTTCTGGAATCTAGATCCATAACTTTTCTCTATCAGGGTGGTGTCCTACAAGGGAAAAATGGGGGTTGTGGGAATGTAAATTGAGATAAGGTGTGAGAAGAGCAATTGAACTAATTCAAGTTCTGGGTTCTAGTTGGTTTCTGTCATTAATTTATATCACTATTATTATTATTTTTCAGATAGAACCTCTAATTAAATTAAGATATCTAAGCAGTTAAACTACTAAGTAAATAGAAGGATATCGGTAGAATCTAAATTAATGAATTCGTTTCGCGAGATAAAAAGGAAATCAAGACTGTGATTACAGATGATTAGCCTATTTATCATTTTTATAGATTAATCATCAGAAATTGATATGTTCTATGATTTGGTTTTTGTATATTATTTACTTAGATACTTAACAGGAAACTTTCTTACTGGTCTAGTGCCCAATTGGAAGCAGAGCACTAATAAATACTTGTGAGTTTTGTTTCAAACATTACTTATATGCATACTTAAATAATTGAATCATTCTTTTGGTAACTACTAGATTCATATATTATTGTTCTCCTTACCCAGTGAAAACAGTTCCTTTTTAACTTGGGAAACACAAATTTACTTCTTCATACTTGTATCTTGCATATCAAGAATTTACTCCTTGATCACCTACAACTTTCATGGTTTTATTTCTAACAAACTTATCGTAGCTGATTGACGGTGAATGAAAAATCATGTATACAAGTATAATATTTGATGCAATGAAGAGGATTTAGGGCATCAACATAAGTTAATCTAAAGAATATTTTAGATGGTCAATTAATCATAGAAATGAATGAGGCTTCTAAACTGTGATATGAAGAGTAATTTAGCTCAGGGACCACCTTTTGTATGTCCCAAGTTTCCATGACATTTACTTCATCTATCTCCTATGAACGATTTGCTTAACTAATATTTCAAAATAGCATTTATCACAGTTAATTATTCCTTATTCCGTCATCAATTGCTTGCGGAATGTGTCTTGTACCAATATTCCCTTCTCAAAAAGAATTAAATCTGTTTGATTTTTGTAGTTAGCAAGCAGCTTGCATACATTTCAGTTCGAACATTTTCGGACTTTGCTACTCGAGGATTTCGGTTTTATAAAGAAGCTTTCTATTTCACAATTATTTTTCTCGGCTAAGTAAATGACATTGTTTTATCATCGAAGTTTGAATTACTTGATAGTCTTATACATATTATGCAGAGATCTTTCATATAACAACTTCAGTGCTCAAGGCCCGGAGCCACCAACATGTCATGAGCAAAATGTGTATGAATATTTGCATTGATGTCCTTTTTCTTTCTCTTTTTAGTAATTTCACAAAGCTCTCTGAGTTTTAACAATCTCTTTACTTGCCACAGGAACTTGTTTGCAGGCTTTGCAAGGAGTAACTCGTAAGCTTTATATTTAATGCGCTAACCTTCATCACATGTACATCTATACCCTTTCTATTTCCTTTCTCTTGTCAATTTATGTTGCTTCTCTTGTTCTGTGCCCTCCTTATTCCCTCAGAGGACCTGTTTCTTGTGAGAGAAGCACTAGAGTCTGTACTAAAAGTAAGTTAATCTAATTCTTAATTGCTTTTTACTCAATTGTCTCACTAATTGAGGCAGCCTAACCTCGTAATACTCAGTTTGCAAACATGTATAACAAGATAAGCATTTTTTCTTCCTGGACTCTTATTGTTCAATTTGACTCCGTCCCTTTTCCATTCATAGAAGAAAAGAAAAAGGAAAAAAAAATGGAAAAATATAAATTTAAATGAATTTCTTTTTCTTGTGTCTGTTTCTTGTTGTGCTCTTGACTCTTCTAATTCTAATGGTATTCTGAATTCTGACACTTTCCTTCTCTTGCAGAAGTTAACTCTCTCCATATAAATTGTGGTGGAAGACAGATAACCACTGGAGGTATAACATATGAAGAAGATACAGATCCAGGTGCACCAGCAATATATAAATTGAGCAGAGACAACTGGGCATTTAGCAACACTGGTCACTTCTTGGATAATAATACTGTTAAAGGACTTCTCCCCTATACCTCAGAAAATAAAACATTGCTTTATATGACTGATAGTGAACTATATAAGAATGCACGCATTTCCCCCATTTCTCTGACTTATTATGGATTTTGCCTGAAAAATGGAGACTACACAGTGAAACTCCACTTTGCAGAGATAATGTTCACTGATGATAACACATTTAGCAGCCACGGGAGGCGTGTTTTTGATGTATACATTCAGGTACATGGTACCAGTATTTTACTAATTTTATCAACCAAATTTTGATATAAAACAAAGGGCTTTAGCCAATTGTCCACTATTTTTCTATAAGGTCATCATCAGCCAATGTTTAGCTCCTTTTTGTGGACTTTTCTTTACATAAATCTGTGTTCTGCCTTATGTTGATATACAGAATATCACATGATCTTAGTTGACTCTAATTTGCAATTTAGCCCTTGGACTTCATATGTAGAATATTGCTACTATATTTTCAACATAATGCAGGCTGCTCAGTTAAATTTGTAAATGTCGAAAACCATTTAGTTTGTATTTAAAATATTGCAGGGAAAGCAGGTACTGAAGGATTTCAACATTGCAGATGAAGCAAAAGGAGTTGGCAAAGAACTCACAAAACAATTTCGTGCTCATGTGAGTAGTAATGACTTAGAGATTCGGTTCTATTGGGCTGGCAAAGGGACCACATACATCCCATATAAATCAGTAAATGGTCCTCTTATATCAGCTATATCTATCATGCACGGTGGGTTGTCTTCTCTCTAAGGTTTAGCTCTTCTCTTGTTACCTTGATGGCATCATCTGACAGTGACACGTATGTACCTTGTGTAATAATCAAGCAGACTCTGCAGGCAGCATATCTGCAGGAGCTGTGGTTGCAATTGTTGCCGCAGCAGTGGTTATTATTGTCATTGTGGTTGTTATACTTCGGTGGAGATATTATCTAAGAAGAAAGCATTCATTTTTCAGAGGTGATTATGAAACAATATAAGTAACATCTATGGATGGTGAATCTAATTAAAACATTGGGCCACATTTGGCTTATTTTCTATTTTCATTTTTAATTGATTTGTTTTCACTCATATATAAAAAGGTTACCTTGTTTTCATTCTGCTTTGTGTTCAAGTTTGTGTTGTTTTTCCATTTCCAAACAGAAAATTGAATGAAAACAAGTAGGCAATTTTGTGCTTAAAAGTAAAAACATATCAACTACAAATGAAAAGAAAAAACAAACCAAATGGACCTTGATGACTATTTTACCTTTTTCTGGGCAATGATGACTGAAATAATGCTTATTCTTCCTAAAGCATCAATAATGCGGAATTTTATCGAGGTAATAGATTTCTCATTTTGGGTTGCTTGTACTAGCAGAGCTCAAGGATTTGGATCTGCAAACTGGTTCATTTACCATGCATCAAATCAAAACAGCAACAAATAACTTTGATATTTCCAATAAGATAGGAGAAGGAGGGTTTGGCCCTGTTTATAAGGTATCATGGAAGATATAAACAACTCGACTTTTGTTTGATATATTGTGATTGTGGATATTAAACTGTATTAATTTGTATTTTGAAAATTCCACAAAAATATACATCACTCCTGCATGCAGGGTGTTCTGTCAGATGGCACAACAATAGCAGTCAAACAGCTTTCATATAAATCTGAACAAGGAAACCGTGAGTTCATAAATGAGATAGGCATAATCTCAGCTTTGCAACACCCTTGTCTTGTTAAACTATATGGCTGTTGTGTTGAGGGAGATCAGTTATTGCTGGTGTATGAATATATGAAAAACAATAGCCTTGCACATGCATTATTTGGTAAGTGTTTCCTTATACGCTTAACACTTATTACTTTTTTGTGATGTTCCAGTCTTTATTGCATGCTTGGCTGAATGATATATTTTCTGTTACATTCACAAACAAAGGCCCAGAAGAATGCTATTTAAAATTGAATTGGCCAACAAGACAGAAGATTTGTGTTGGTATTGCTAGAGCTTTGGCTTTCCTACATGAAGAATCAAGACTGAAAATTGTTCACAGGGACATCAAGGCCACTAATGTGTTGCTTGACAAAGACTTGAACCCAAAGATATCTGATTTTGGGTTGGCCAAGCTTAATGATGAGAATAATACTCACATAAGCACAAGAATAGCGGGGACCTAGTGAGTTCCTACATTCTTTTTTTTTTTTTTTTTTTTTTTTTAAACTTGTATGAATATTTGTTATAAGTATTTTCCAAAGGAGGATGTTAAATGAAGTTGAGAGATTTTAGATATAAAAACCTGTAATCCCCCTATATTAACACCCCTTGTGGTTGGTGGTTTGCCCTGACCTTGTAAACAAGAGAGCCTCTCCTCACCAAAGAAAAACATTTAAGAACCTGAGCATAATATAATTTGAAGTTGCCACAATGATTTGTTTCAATACTG
The DNA here is from genome assembly GCA_031439595.1 of Pterocarpus santalinus. Taxonomy (NCBI): domain Eukaryota; kingdom Viridiplantae; phylum Streptophyta; class Magnoliopsida; order Fabales; family Fabaceae; genus Pterocarpus; species Pterocarpus santalinus. The sequence continues at coordinate 31,029,291 of CM062528.1, read as the reverse complement.
CAGTGGATACATGGCTCCTGAATATGCAATGCATGGTTATTTGACGGACAAAGCAGATGTTTATAGTTTTGGTATTGTCGCCTTGGAAATTGTAAGTGGAAAGAGAAATACTATGCACTGGTCAAACGAAGAAGCATTCTATCTTCTTGATTGGGTAACTTTTATTCTCATCTTCTCCATTGTTTATCTGAATTTGAATGTCCATCATTCAATATACGAAAGCCTTCTGGATGTGTGAAACAGATAATGTCATTCAATTTTCATCTTGTGCCACTATACAAGAGCAATATTTTCATACATTTCACCCTTACTGTGATTATCTAGTGATTTACCAACTTCAAGGCATCATTTAATGAAATAGAAAATGGCCAATGTTCTATGCTGAAGCATCTTCCGACTAGGAACCTATAGTTTTGTATACGTTTTTTTCTCAGGTACATGCTGTGTGTCTCAATTGTAAAAGACTCTTGAATCAAACTGACTTTTGTTATTCCTCTCAACAGGCACGCCTATTGAAAGAGAGAGGCAACATAATGGAGCTAGTTGATCGAAGGCTGCATTCAGATTTCAATGAAGAGGAGGCAATGGTGATGATCAAAGTGGCTCTCCTATGCACCAATGTCACTCCAAAACTTAGGCCCTCTATGTCTTCAGTGCTAAGCATGCTTGAAGGCAGAACTGTGGTTTCGGAATTTGTTTCGGATCCAAGTGAGGTAATGGATGAAATGAAGTTGGAGGCGATGCGACAGTATTATAGTCAAATACAAGAAAATCAAGCAAGTGAAACACGATGTGTGAGCTTGTCAATTGATGAGCAATGGACTGCTTCATCTTCATCAGTTGCTGACCTTAGTCCTTCTACTATGAGGCTTCCTATGGGGAGGAAAAGAAACCAAGTGTCTGTATAAATTGCATCTCTATATCAGTGTGATCTCCTATGTTCTCAATTCTCATGCATTATCACTTATTCTCTCTATTTTAGCTTAATGTCATGTACATTTTGTGGTCCCCAAAGTCATACTTAGGCCGAACAATTGAGAGGATATGAAAAGGTTCTTTTTCAATTATATGACAAACATGTGAACAAAATGACATTGCTATGGCTTCTAATAACAAATTTTATACGATTAGACTTTATATTATCAAATCTTATCATAACATACATACCCAAAAAGCCACTGGTAGTAAATAAAAAGTTAAAAAATATTAGTTATGGCATAGCTTTTCTTCAACATATGACTCCAACTATAATGTCTCAAACCTTTATAATTGAGCCAAAGTCATGATACCCTTTATATATTATCCTTCAAGGTATTTTTTTTTTCCCATTTAACTCTGACTCTTTTTTTTTTTTTTGGTCATATAAATTTGACTCCACTTAAGCCTTGTCAAAGCAGAATATTGATATGCATAACTAACTTTACAATATTATTAAAACTAAACTGAGACCCGCACAATCTGCGGCTTATAAAGTATAGCAATAATTTAGTAAATATAACATAAATAATTAAAATTGAAATAACTATATAATAAAATAAAAATATTCTTTATTAATCTTATCAATGAAAGTCTCACAGTATATATATAAAAAAAAAAGGTGTATGGATTTTATGGTTATATAGAATGTACTGAAATTATATTGACGTACCTGGACTCAACTAATATATACATATGAGCTTAGGATCTACTTTAGATTTTTCAGCCGGCCTATGTTCAAATTTCAGAATTGTTGCAATGCTGTAGAAAGATCATATGATTACCATAATGTTTAATAGTTATTCCTAATATATCTATTTGGAAAAGGCATGATTTGACAGCAAATACCATTCAGAAATTGGAAAAAATGGTTAACCAAAAATAGAAGTCAACACTTTTTTAAAGAACATCTAAAACAGAATGGAGCAAGGAAAATAGATTTCTATTCCATAGCACTGGAAGTCCATCAATCAAACAATGTAATTTCCAGAGTACAAAATCAGGGAAGTCAATGGCATACCTTGTGTCTCTTTTTGCTTTTTCATGATATTTGATATGATTGTTCATGCATCTAGTTGCATGATTGGTTTTCTAATTGAAATGAATTATAGCCTAGGATAGTTGTCTTGTTTGAGGCAATATTTTGGTAGCTCTTCTATTGCGATTTCACATTGGAGATACAGCCTAAGAGGCTTCAAAATTCAAATTATTGATGGGGCATTAGAGGGTCTGATCCATACTGTTTCATGCACAACAAATTATATTCAAGACTCAGTCAAAGCTCAACTTACTTTCTTTCTTCTTTGCGGACTTTTTAGCAGCCTCTCTTTCCTCTACTGCCTTCTTGTCTTCCTCTGTCTCATCACTAAAGAGATCAAGATCATCATCATCATCTTCCGCAGGAGCATCCCAGAAAAATCAAATGAATCACAATGATCAAATTAGGTGAATTACAGCAACTACTATTTACAGTTCACAAAAGCTTAAGTATCTGTCTAAAGTCTAAATCCTACAATTTGACAATGTGTGCACTGCCACGAATGTTGCTATCTTAGCTAACATTAATTTTTCTATGTAACTACATCATAACAGGTACAGGTACATCAATAACTCTCTCGCCCGAGGCATCATTAGGGATAACTCAAGCAATAATCTCATGTCCAAAGTGAACTGTATTAACATATACCCAACTCTAGAATGCATGAATTACCTTCAATGTTGCTATCTCAGCTAATAACAATCCCACTCAGAAACAACTACGGACATAGACACATGAATATGGCTACGAAATCAAGCTCTGTTCTTTCTAGAAATGAATGTCCAAGTAAATTCCATTCAAGGGTCATCCATGCGAATGTTCATAACACAAAACATTTAATTTCAAATTCACAAAGTTATTATTGTAACATTACATAATTACATTACATAAAAGAAAAATACCAAACAAGTATATTATGGAAACATTATTTTCATTTGAAAAGAAAATAACAGAAACAATAGACATAAAGCACCGAAGAAAAGACAGATGCATAATGCATACCACTTTGGCAGGCACAGCGTCTGGCTGTGGGGTGGAGGCTCAAGTTGCAAATAGATAGCGCATAGTTTGCATCTAGCGGCACGTGGAACAGCGGCATGGTGTAACACGGTCAATGAATGTCTAATTAGATCTGGTGGCGGGTTGCTGTCTTGCACAAAGAGGAGGAGACATGGCATCGTTATGCTGTGTGCGGTCAATGAGATTCGAGAGGGCAGCATGGTGTCGCCGACGGAGGGGGCGGCGGAGCGACCAGGGAGTAGTTGCGACGGGGCGGAGAAAGGGGGTTTCGGGGGGAGAGAGGCGGCTTTTATTTTGCGCAGCTGCAATTACCCAGAAAAAAAAAATGGTATCATCGGTGATTGCATAGCCAAGTAGGGGATAAGCCCTATCAAAACTATCAACAGGGACCAATTCACATGCCACGAGTTGAGTAGCTACTCTCCTGTTTTGGAATTGAAGGATGAGGAATAATAAGAGTGAAACGCTGCTTGGTGGGGGAGACTCATTTTGTTGGCAATTTTTTTTTCAGGTAGTACAAAGCACACCAGTGCCAAAGAAGGGGAAAGAAATGGGCACAAGAAGAGTAACGGAACGTGTTATGAAAACACAAATATTAGAAGTAAGTGTATAGTAACGTAAAATATGAAGAGCAAGAGGTAAATAGACGGGGAGGAAGAGGTTTATGTGAGAGTAGACTAAATTAGAAAATGCCAACTCTAATAAAATGATGATGTGGCAAAGTTTTAGGTTATTTTAGATGGCAGTAGCTCAACTTATTATAGCTTTGGTCTCAAAATTAATATCTTATAATAGAAATAGATTTAAATTTATGAGCGAAATTTACCCCTATGCGTTGCACAGGTGCAATAAAATATCGATGCACCGTAGATGATAGACCAGAGACTAATCTGTATACTATTGGAGTATTTGGGGCATACATCATGCCCCCACTCATCTTCCATAAATTTTTTTTTAATTTTTTCTTTTTGTTTAAACCATGAGTATTTAGAGTTTATTGTATTTCTATTAATTTGTTTTGAGATAAGTTGATTTATTATAAAATAAAGTTTTTTAACATTACTTTTTATTAATAAGATTCAAATTTAAGATTGTATTAAGAAAAAAAAAAAAAGCATCAATGTACTTGAACTAATCATGTGTTGGTTAGCTAATTTTCAGTTATTATACTATGAATTTATCATTTTTATCCCCAGTGTCATTTATATTATCCCCGAATCGATGAACTTCATTGATTCATGTGGTAGAAAAGTCAAACGAGTCAGTTGCTTATAAATCCCAAATCCTTATTTCCCCACTTTAACAAATCCATATCCGGTGTATTTTTATGTTTGTATCTTGTTTTTTTCTTTATGATTGTGATTCTGTTCTCTCATACTCCCCACTCTATCTTTGGTAGGTTGAGGTTTAGGCAAATTATATTTATGCAAAAAAAAAATTCCATCCGGTCGGCTTTGTTTCCAAATTCTGATTGGCAAATTTTACCAACTTCCACAAAAAGTTTGTCCTATCCTACAATATGAACCCTCACTGCCATAACTCCCTCGTTTTTGGCTGTACATACCGATTTGGTGAGAAACATCTTCCAAATAACTACTAATTAACAAATTAATATGTTTTTCACCGATACTCAACAAAATTCGATCATCACTGGTGCTCAATAAAGCCCAATCTTCACTAGCATTCAGCAAAATTCAATTTTTACTGGTACTCAATAAAACTCAATTTTCCACCTGTACCCAACAAAATTTGATCTTCATTGGTGCTAAACAAAAACTCGACAACCTTAACAACCTTGACACTATTTAAAAGCCCAGCAACCTCAACACTTTATTAAAGCTCGACAGCCCTGGCATTATCTAAAAGCCCCAGCAACCCTGGCATTATCTAAAAGCCTGGCAACCCTAGGTACTATTTGAACTAACAAGCTAATGCATGAACATCGCATAACATGAATGTTACTTAGTGGAAGAGTCTCCCTATCTAAAAGTTTGGCAACCCTGGCATTATCTAAAAGCCTGCCAACCTGGGCACTATTTGAACTAGCGAGCTAGTACATCAATGTCGCATAACGTTAATGTTACTTAGTGGAAGAGTCTCCCAAAGCAAGAAAGTTTTGTTGCCGAGGTCCAAAAAAGGCCACATACAACAACTTTGTTGCGTCAGTGAGCTCAAAAGGGAAAGAAGGGGAAAGAGAGAGATGATCGATATAGTAGCTTAATCGAGTGGCCAAGGCTGCAAATTTACTCAATCAAAGCAAAGAAATGAGATATCACACTTAGTAATCTTACTACCCACTCATCAAGTAAAAGCTTACACTGCAAACCGGGTGAGTCTACTATCCTAGTTTTTTTCCAAGCAAATAATCAATCAATAAAGAGATTGGTTAGCAATATTCCTAACCCAATCTAATACATTTTTTTAGCCTTGTCACTTTTTCAGAGCTTGGTGCTAGGGCTTGTGATTCATTTGATCACTCAATCCCTTGACCTTTCTAAGGCATTTGTTAGCCTCTTTGCTCTTTTAGAACTTAAGGCTAGGGCTTGTGATTTGTCCGGTCTCCCAGTCCCTCAACCTTCCTAAGGTATTTGTTAGCCTCTTCACACTTTATGAGCTCAAGGTTAAAGAGTTTGTGATCCATCCGAATTTCTTACCTACTTGGTCCAAGGCCCCCTCAGAGAGAAAATTCTTCTATATATGTATTGATATATGTCTCATATTAATAACAGGTACTATTCTCATCTTCTATAAATACTATAGCAGGAGAGGGGGTTATATAACTTTATCTTAGCCCATATATTAAATCCCCCAGGACAACAACACTTTTTCACATTACTTTTTATTAATAAGGTTTAAATATAACATTGTATTAAGAAAAAAATAAGCGTCAATATACTTGAACTAATCATGTGTTGCTTACCTACTTTTCAGTTATTATACTATGAATTTATCATTTTTATCCTCAATGTCATTTATATTATCCCCGAATCGATGAACTTCAATGATTCACGATTTGTCAAATCCAATGGCTAGCAATTACAGCTGCAAGGATCTAACGGTAGCATTTTTTGGGCACAGTATATATATATATATATATATTTCCAAATTCTGACAAATTTTACCAACTTCCAATATATATATAGATATATATAAACAAAAAGTTTGTCGTATCCTACAATATGAGCCCTCACTGCCATAACTCCCTCATTTTTTGCTGTACATACCGGTTTCGTGAGAAACATCTTCCTAATTACTACTAATTAAGAATATGTTGTTCTATCGTCAGTAAACTCTTTTTCTCCCTCGTGTTCACATGCAGCCACCTTTGAGACTTTTCTTGTTTTTGTTATTGTTTAATGTTTACTTCATTGACTGTATTTACTAGTACCAATTTAAGTTATTAATAATAATAGACATTCAAATCAAACCCACAGCAAAGTCAACAGTCTTTTAATTAGAGACAATTAGTGCCAATTGGCAATTTAATTTGACAACGAAAGTTAAACTAAATTACAAACAAACTTGAACTTGACAGTTGACACATATTCCAATGTTGAAAACGTGTATCCTTCTTTCCAAGATTTAATAATTCACCTGTTTAAGTAAAAAGAATGTTATTTATATTATTTTTTATGATATATTTTAAGAGATATATTAAAATATTTTTTAAATATTAGTTGAGAGTAAATTTCAACTTATCTTCTAACTAATATTTGAAAAACATATTATGATATTTCTTTTAAGATATCTAGAAAATTAATATAAATAATATTATTCCTTAAGTTAGACTAGCATTAGCTTTTAAGCAACCGTCCATATTTTCCAATTGCTCGTCTAGAAAAGTATTAGCTGGCAGGCTAAAGATCCAATTGACTTCCTGTGCATTTACTTTCTCTATATCATAAGCAGGATTCGCCCATTCTTTCTATCTTTCAGTGTGCTTTGAGCTTTCTCTTCTTTAACTCTGAACATATTATATACATTCATACCGAAAATCTCTTTCTCTTCTCTACTTACTTAATTACTCTTTAAAATCTGAAGCTTATTCCAGCCATCATCTCTTTTTGTCCCCTGTAATTCACAGTTCAAAATAAGGCTCAAGACTCTTCAATACGAAGAGAAGCTTCTTCCAGCCATCACCGTTAATTAACATGACTTTCCCTCGACTTATCCACCTTTGGCTTCTTGCTTCTTGCTTCGCCTCTTTAGCTAGTGGAGCTACTCTGTCAGAAGACGAAGGTACATGCCACCCATATATATAATTATGTTATATTATATATACATTTTTAATGGGAAGGGAAAAAAAAACAATATGGATGCATCTCTAATTTGAAGTTTTTGTTTTTTTGAATAATATAGTGCAAGCTATGAAAGATATAGCTAAGACACTTGGGAAGAAGGACTGGGACCTCAGCGTAGATCCATGCAGTGGACAACGAAACTGGACATCATCTGGTCGAGCGAAAGCATTGATAAATGCTGTTACCTGCGATTGCTCTTTTGCCAATAACACTGTCTGCCATGTTGTTAGCATGTATGTCTCTGAACTCCCTTGGTGTATGTGTGTATGTTTGTAAAATCAGTAATTTTATCGGTACAACAGTTTTCTTGGCATTATTAGAGAACACTTTAGGGAATCATACATTAATAATGGTGAATTTTAATTGCATTACTGATAAATTTGTTTGTAAAATAATTGAAAAATCATGTGTTAGTAACGGATGATTTTAATTATCTTATAGATGAATTTGGTAAAAGGATTTTAAACTTATTGTTACTTATCTTATCACTATATATATATATATATATCATAAACATAATTAAATTTTTAATTATTTATACATCAATCACTAATATCTAAAGTCATGTTCTAAAATATGAGTTAAAAAATATTTCTTTCGTAAAATATCCGCTTTAGAAGTCTGTCACCCTGAGGTTAATTTAGCAATGCACTTTGCTTCGTTTTTGTTTTTTTAGATTAATTTGGTTTCATTATTATTTTTGCTTTTTAAAAAAGGGATAAGGGAAAGAGAAAATTTTTGAATTCAAATAATTAATAGAAATTATCATTTTATTTTTATTTTTATTTTAATATAAGATGATAACAAGAAAAAAATATTAAAATATATAAAAGAGAGTATTATACATTTTCAAATTATTTATTTTTTTAAAATTATGAAAATATGTAAATAAATAAAAATTAAACTCTTTAAAGTTAATAAATGTTTATAATAATTATAATTAAAAAGATAAAAATATTCAAAAATGATAATTATTATTTAATTTATTTATTTTTTCATTAAATTTTCACTTATGATTAGAAAGATTATGATAAGAGAATAATATTATATTATATAATATAATATTTTATATAATATTAAAATAACTATATAAAAAATTTTCACATTAAAAGTCATAAAAATTAAATCCTAAAAAAGACATTTATCCTGATTTTTCACTACTAAAATAAAAACTCTCTCACTCTCTCTCTCTTTGGTCCTAAATAAAGCTGTCTCTTTAAAATGTTTTCTTTGCAAGTTAAAGTTGTTTCTTTTTTTTGGTGACATGTAAATTAAAGTTGTATGGTTTCGATTCAAGATCTTCTATCCTCCTGCATAAAAGAAAAAATCTTCCTCCACTTTACTTAATAACCACTCGTCCATATCTTTTTTTAAGTTTAAAAAAAAGTACTTTTTTTTAATTTTTCAAAAAAATATATTTATAGAATTTTTAATGTTGTTTATTTATGCTTCTAAAAAAAATTAGAAATATAAAATAATCAACTTTTTTATTTTTTTAAAAAATAGATAAAGAACTGTTTCTCTCAGAAATAAAAATAATAGAAGAGAAAGAATATTACTCATTAAAATTAATAACCACTTTTTTTCCACTTAATTACAATTTTATTCTTAAAATTTTTAAAAACTATCACTTTCTTCCCACTCCCATACTCTCTCTTTCTCTATATCTTTAATTGTGATTTTATTAAATAAAGTACTTCTATATTTATTACATCTAAATAATTTAATAAATTCTAATTTTGATAAAAAATACTTACACAATTATATTCAAACATAAAATAATTTTCTTCTTTTACTTCTACTTCTATTTCTTAAAAAATACTTCTCCTACAACCTTAGCACGGATCCATTCTGTGGTTGATATTCCCCTGGAGAAAAAGAAAATCATTTCCTATACCAGAATTTTCCTGTTCCTTTTCTTTTGGGTATATAAGTCGTAGTCCCTAATTATTGGTTTTAAGCCCAAAGCAGAAAGCACCCAGGTCCAATTGTGTACAGAGGATCAGGGAATGAAGTGAACAGCACAACCTTGACCAAAACCAAAAAAGAAAAAGAAGAGAAAAAAAAAAGGGGGGGGGGGGGAAGTACAACCGCAACTAAATTAGCATGTGTTAGACAAGCTCATTATATTATAATAATTTTCTAATTTTCGGTAATGATTTTCATATTTGGATCAATAAATCGTGGTACAGTGTTCTCAAGTCACAAAATCTTACGGGTACACTCCCAAGTGAACTAATGAGGTTGCCTTACCTCCAAGAAATGTACGTACTTTTGAACTCCCACTTACACTCTTTCTCTGATCAATTAAATTTGCATGCTTGTCTTTATCATCATCATCATTTTCTTCTTTGATTCTCTCTCTTGCTTGGTTACAGTGACCTCACCCGCAACTACCTTAATGGCACAATTCCACCACAATGGGGCTCCATGAATCTTGTCAACATGTAGTACTTTCTCACTCATCCTTGTCATTTTCTTGCATACTAACGCCAAGAGTTTACTAATATCATTCTTAGATTTATTATTATTATTATTATTATTATTAAGTATAATCTTCTATTCTACTTTATCTTTTGTAATAAAATGTTCAAGTTGAGGGAAAGATTTGTCCGAGTCTAGTTTCAAGACATCTTTTATTGTGCTCTATGAAACATGAAATTAGTTGTGCATATTTCTTGAATTGTGGCAGTTCCCTTCTCGGAAACAGAATAACTGGTCCAATTCCAAAGGAGCTGGGAAACATTACCACCCTGCAAAGTTTGTAAGTTGCTGATCATCCACATAGATTTTTCTCCCATTAAAAATTTAGGAAAATCTCTGAAGGAACTTGAATTGCATAGGGTCCTGGAGTTCAATCAACTCTCTGGAGAGCTTCCTCCGGAGCTTGGGAATCTTTCCCAGCTTGAAATAATGTAAGCACTTTATAAAAACTTGGCATTTATAATTGCTATGTTAGTGTTTATTGTGTTACTTGATTGTTGAGAAATGATACACGGCCTACAGGAAATAGCTAAGATTTGGACATAATATTGAATAGAATAAAGTGATGAAAACTACTTATCCATCCAATTTAAGAGTTAACAGGCATGATTTTGTGTTATTTGATTGATTTTACATCTACGTTTTTTGTCTTTGATTAGGGTACTTTACAAGCGCTTGGATAATCATTGATGAGAAATTTATTAACCAAATTCATTTATTGCTATAGGTTGCTTGTATATTATAAAACCCTAAAATGTTGAATTTTATCCACTCCAGACTTTACTAATAAAGTGCACATTACTCTTTAGAGATGCCTTATATTCTAAATATCAATTTTGCTATAGGCTTCTTACCTCCAACTATTTTACCGGAAATTTACCTGCAACATTTGCTAAGCTTACTAAATTGAAGCACATGTAAGTGTCTTTACTCATTCCTTTACATTCTCTATATTGTTGTTTCATATTGATAATAAACTTTCTTTGTTGCTTACCCTCTTATACTGCAGTCGGCTTGGCGATAATCAATTTTCCGGAACTATACCCAACTTCATTCAGAGCTGGACAAGTCTTGAGAGACTGTGTGAATCTTTACTTTCTTCCTGTGAAATTTAAACCTTCAATTGTTTCATTCCGAGTCACATAATATTTATTAGTTTACGAAAGGAGAGTTTTTTATTTTTAATTGTGCCAGGGTGATGCAAGGGAGTGGTATGAGTGGGCCAATTCCTTCTGGAATTTCAATTCTGAAAAACCTCACTGACTTGTAAGTATGGTGTTTTGATTGTAGCCAAGGTTTCAGAATTTAATATTTGCTCTTTTATTCTGTTTCAAGTTTCAACATGCTTCAAACATGCTATGCAGGAGAATTACTGACTTGAAAGGATCAGATTCTTATTTTCCACAACTTCATAACTTGACAAATTTGGAAACACTGTGAGTTTAATACTTGGAGTATTATTATTATTGTTATTGTTATTTCTCATTTTCATTTTGCAAGTTAATGCCTCAATAAGGAAATGCTTTTAGCAATGAGAAAAAAAAGGAGGAGATGCTAATGCCTTTTCACCGTCCCAAATTTACATATTGTCAAATTGTTTCCCAGAGTTCTGAGGAGTTGCAATCTTATAGGAATGGTTCCTGAATATCTTGGAAATGTGACTACTTTAAGATCATTGTAAGTGATGCTTTATCTGTTTTCAATTCTTTTTTTGTTGGCACTATGTTCATAAGTTTCTTATATCGAATGTATTTATTTAGAAATTAGAGGCATTTATAATTCTTGCATTTTATACTTGTCTATTTGATGAAGTGCATCAAGATGCTTCCTCTGTTGATTGCATTATAGGGACTAAACATTTTCATGTTGATTTTTTGAAGCCATTTCTTTCCTCTCTTGAACAATGCTTATTCTGGACATAATTTCTTTTTCAGAGACCTTAGCTTTAACAAATTAAGTGGACTGATTCCAAGCTTCTTGGGAGGCCTAGCGAACTTGAATATACTGTAAGAAATCTTCTTTAGTTTCTAATGTGACTTATGATTACACCAAAATGAGGACATATATTTCTTGTAGTGTGCCTGTGTTATTCTATTTTCCCTGGTGGCTATGATTCATTAAGGATTTACAGTTGACCTACTTTCCCTTAACATTATAGAAGCCAATCAGCAGCTCTAAATAATCAAATGAATATATAATTCTGACAATGCAAGTGGTAACCAAAAGTTTGAATCAGTCTACTAAATACCTTTACATTACTTGTATAATCCAAGTTCTAGTTTTAACTCTGAACTGGCATGCTAACTAAATCTAAACCCCAATTGGATTCATAAAGACACCTGGAGAACCTAGTTTAAGTTGATCAAGACAAGGTTGACTTGCTTGAAACAAGATGGCAAGCATTTTATAACTAAGTAACGCATTGATTTGTATATAAACACGCACACATACATGCAAAAGAGTGAACCAGATTGACTTCAATGCAAATTATGTTTTCATTACCAACACATGGTTGGTTGGAGTGGTAGATGCTCCTTCCTCTTAACTAGTAGTCTCGGGTTTGAGCCCTGGGCATGGAGTAACCGGTGTTGAGAGAGCCATACCCCTATGGGATCTCAAAAGCTCGAGCAGGATTGCCTCTATTGGGAGGATAAGAAATTATGTTTTCATTTCATGTGAAGGAGCTAGTGCTATCAAAATGTCATTGATCAGTCTTGTCTAAATCAACTAAATATTGATATGGTGAAACCGGTTAAGTCAATTAAAGGATGCTAGGGGGAACATCCAAATTTTTTGGGAAATAGGGTTTAATTTACTAGATTTACCATTTTGATTATTTGTCAGTAATCGATGAGTTCTATAAATTGACTTCTTGATATTGTTTTTACCTAGATACTTAACTGGAAACCTTTTCACTGGACCACTGCCCAGCTGGATAGATAATCCAAACTACACGTGAGTAATCCTTCATATGTTATATGGTTTACTGAGTTAAAGTATATCTTTTGCTTGGTAAATTATTACACCATTATTCTTAGGATTCTTCTTTGCCACCAAGTGCTCCATGCAGTTTGTTTGTTCCATCTTTGATTCTGAATCAGATTCATAAATTGATACAGAGATCTCTCATATAACAACTTCAGCATCGAAAATCCAGAGCAGTTGACATGTCAACAGGGAAGCGTGTAAGAATCCTTGCACCTGCATACATTTTGTTTTGGTAATTTTAGGACGCTATCTGAACCTCGGCCATTTACTATGTTTGCCTTAGGAACCTTTTTGCGTCATCTTTGAAGGGAAATAACTCGTAAGTTTTATACTACTCATGATATATTATTTTATCATATTCATATGTATATAGCTCGTACTGATATGATGTGATTATGCTGACTTGTTATGCCACCTCCATTATTTTCTCAGGGGAATTGTTCCATGTTTGGGAAACATTAACTGTCCTAAAAGTAAGTTGATTTGTCATGGATATCCTATAGACTGTTAAGATATTGCTATTGCTTTAGGATTTGAACGTGTTCCTGTTTATTTATCTATTATTGTGGAGGGACAAGGTGAAACAGGGGATTATCTTATAAGTGGTCCATTTTTCTTGGTTTCTCCTTCTTTGGAAGTATTTATCAACAACGACCAAGAAATTATACTTGAATTCTGTGATGACACAAAGATAACAAAGCCAGTTACATCAAGTAGGGATTGTATCTTAATTTTAGTCACATTGAATATGTACTTCTTGTACTGATCTTAATGTTCAATGAGTTGCAAGATTTTTCCGTCATATGAAATCATGGAGCATTTACAAAGTTAAAAATGTAGAGTTCTTTTATGGAAATCTAAACATCTACTTCCAAGACTATGTTTCATATCACTAGGTGTATATGGCACTCACGCACAAGGTTTCTCATTTCCCCCCTTTAATATTCTTCTGAAAGAGTGTAGATCTAATAACACAATCCGCTATTTTTCAAGTTGTTGTGAATAATTTATAACCAATCATCTTCCAATTTGTCTTTCTCATGAATGAATATCTTTCTCTAATGTGAGCTTCTTATTGTGCTTGATTCCTTTATTGACTTTCACCCATTTCTTCTTGTCCCAGATTTGTACTCTCTCCGTATAAATTGTGGTGGGAAGCTCATAACTTCTAATGGAAACATTACATATGATGACGATTCACAAGAAGCTGGACAAGCAAGATTTCGTCGTAGTGGATCAAACTGGGTATTTAGCAACACTGGTCACTTCTTTGATAGCGGCCGTGTAGACTACTATAAATGGTCTAATACATCTAAGCTTACTACAAACAATGATGAATTGTATATGGATGCACGTGTTTCCGCCCTTTCTCTGACATATTATGGATTTTGCATGGGAAATGGAAGCTACACAGTCAATCTCCATTTTGCAGAGATAATGTTTACTGATGATCAAACATATAGCAGCCTCGGAAGGCGTTTATTTGACATCTATATTCAGGTTTGTGGCTTCATCATTTTACCTCTTTCAACCACATGTTTAATATTGAACGACGACCTCACCTAGTGGGAGAAGGCTTTGTTACTGATATTATTGTTGCTGTTGTTTGTTTGATATTGAACAAATGCCCTTTAACAAGTGGGTACTATTCTCTTCGGGGACATTGTGATAGAACTGGACCAGAGAAAGGATAAGGAAAGAAAAAATGGAGCAAGAACAACCAAGAAAGTGTGTTACTACTATGGCTTCACTTAGGTTAGAGTAACCTTAAGGAAGAAAAGAATGTATACAAGCATCAGGGGGTATTCCACCGACCCCTTTCCTCTTCCAAACCTATCTGAATTTCAACCTACTTAACTCCCACTCTCTGCTTCTCTAGTACCTTCTGAAATATTTTTCTATTACTCACTAATTCTAATTTCCGACTGCAAAGGCACATTAATCAAAGGCCTGCTCCCTATCATTTTGTTATGCTGATTCAGATCTTTTTGGGGAGTTTCTAGTGTAAACAAAGATTTCTCATAATCAAATGTGAATAATGATGTAAAATTGGCCAGTGTCATTGGTGTCAGTTATTTGATTCCATTGTTAGATTCACTTGCTACTATTATTTTGAAAACAATTTCTAGACAGAAAATATATAAGCTGTAACCATCATGAACCATGTGAACTTGGATTGAAGTATTGCAGAGGAAGCTGGTGCTGAAGGATTTCGATATTGCAAAAGAAGCAGGAGGAGTTGGAAAGGCAATCATAAAAAATTTTACTGCTCTTGTGACCAGTGGTACCTTGGAGATCCGCTTATATTGGGCCGGGAAAGGGACAACTGCTATCCCATTTGGATCAGTATATGGTCCTCTTATATCAGCTATATCTGTAGTTCCTGGTCAGTTCTACTTTTTTGTAAGTTATTTTCTTTTGCCTTGACCTTCATTATCTAATCTACTGTGTAAATGTCTTATATCATAATCAAGCAGACTTTATACCCCCAGTGGAAAAAGGAAGTAACAAAAATGGAAGTGGCATACCAGTGTGGGCTATTGTTGCAATTGTATTTGTTGGAGCACTAGTTATCATCGTGGTATTTGGTATGGTTTGGTGGAGAGGATGTCTAGGACAAAAAGGTTCATTACAAAGAGGTAAGAACTAAGATGCTACTATAACTCATTATTAACAACATTTTTAGCTGAAACACTCAAGTTTCAAAAAAGAGATATCTTATTCTTTTTTTTTTTTTTTTTTTTTGGGCTTCAACTGACAGAGCTACAAGGTTTAGATCTAAAAACTGGCTTATTTACCTTAAGGCAAATTAGAGCAGCAACTAACAACTTTGATGTTGCCAGTAAGATTGGAGAAGGAGGGTTTGGTCCTGTCTACAAGGTATTCTGGATAACCAACAGTTTTATTTTATTATCATTGAAAGATGTAAAAATATTGTTGCTTCTTTTCAACTTTGCTGAAAAATTAAAAATAAGAAAACCTTATAGTTATACCAATCTGGAAATTCAGGGTGTTCTTTCAGATGGCACAGTAGTAGCAGTTAAGCAGCTTTCTTCTAAATCAAAGCAAGGGAATCGTGAGTTTACAAATGAGATTGGCATGATTTCTGCTTTGCAACACCCTTGTCTAGTTAAGCTTTATGGCTGTTGTGCGGAGAGAGATCAGTTGTTGTTGATATATGAATACATGGAAAACAATAGCCTTGCCCGTGCTTTATTTGGTAATTTTTTTTTCTTCATATTCAAGTTTGGTAACTCTTTCATTAATAATCTAAAATCTTGTATGCAAAGCATATATGTATGACCATGGTTATGTCGTCTAACTTTTGTGACAACTGCAAATGAAGCCCAAGAAAAAGATCAATTGAAATTGGATTGGTCGACAAGGCACAAGATTTGCATTGGTATTGCTAGAGGTTTGGCTTACCTCCATGGAGAATCAAGGCTAAAGATAGTTCACAGGGACATCAAGGCCACGAATGTGTTGCTGGATAAAGATCTAAATCCAAAGATATCTGATTTTGGTTTGGCCAAGCTCGATGAAGGGGTCTATACCCACATAAGCACCAGAGTAGCTGGCACCTAGTGAGTTCTCATATATTTTCATTTTTACGAAATGTTTTTTTAATGATATTTATTATTTTGTACACATGATTGCACTATGAGGCAAAGAGAGAGAGAGAGAGAGAGAGAGAGAGAGAGAATTACATGTCTTTTATTGAGATACTTCACTAAGTTCAATTTACCCCACTTCTTATGAATTTAAAAAATATATCTCTTCTATTACTGTATTATGTGAATTTTCTATATTGCAGCGGATATATGGCTCCTGAATATGCAATGCATGGTTATTTGACTGACAAGGCAGATGTCTATAGTTTTGGAATTGTCGCCTTGGAAATAGTTAGTGGGAAGAGCAACACCATGAACTGGCCAAAGGAAGAATGCTTCTCCCTTGTTGATTGGGTAACTTATGCTCTCATGATCTCCTGCATTCATGTCAATTTGATTGTCCATTAGAATATCTAGGCAGATTGGTGTTTATTTTGTAAAAGCTTCAGTAAAAATCGCATCTCATTTTCATCTAGTTCCTCTTTTGAATAGCAATACAATTTTCACTTTCTGTAATTTAATGAAATATGCTGTATTTTCCAACAAGAAGGTGTCCAAATTAAGTTTCATCCATGCTTGCTAGTTTTTAAAGTTTTAGTGTCTGTCTGGCCTTGCAAATCTGACAGATGGCTTTCTTTGCAAAATCTTTGGTGTCTAATTGCTTCTTGCTCAACTATAGTCATTCCATACTGTATTTCCAATATACTTTTGTAGATATCTTTGCACCTTACATTCAATCTATTTTTTAATAGTTTCAGTTGCAGATTGATGATAGAATTAAACTACAATTTATGTTTTGTTTTACCAGGTGAATCTCTTGAAAGAAAAAGGTGATTTAATGGACATAGTTGATGAGAGGTTGGGTTTAGACTTCAAAAAAGAGGAAGTAATGGTCATTATCAATGTGGCTCTTTTATGCACACATGCTTCTCCATTGCAGAGGCCCACCATGTCTTCAGTGGTAAGCATGCTTGAAGGCAAAACAGTTGTTCAAGAGGTGGTGCCAGACACAAGCCAGGTATTCGACGACAGGAAGTTAGAGGTGATCCGAGAATATTACCAAAAGAGAGGGAAAAAAATGATTCCTGAGACTCAAGAAGAAAGCATCTCAATAGATGAAACTGCTGCATTTGTGTCTAATTCAGGGCTCCATTCCACCAACCTGGGTTCTTCTTACTGGGAGAGAAGTGATTAGATAATCTACAGAAGTTTCATCACTTTGTAGATATTCCAATTTTATATCCCCTGTGATGGCCTTGATGTATCTCCATCTCCTTTACTGCAACCAAGGTGGAAATATCTGCCATGGAGGTTATTTTATTTTCATTATTATTATTCTTTTGCATATGTAGTGTAGTATTTTTATACTACTGAAGACGACAAAAACACCATTCGCACAAGGCAGGGACGGATCTGTTCATAATAGGTTAGGGACACATATCCACCAAAATTTGGGAATTTTTTTTAAGTATATAGGTATATACATATTCTGCCCCATTATCCTATTTTGACCCCACATAAAGATAAAAATTATGCATATCTTCTTGTTATAATATGTATTATCTTTGTTCCCATTCCCTAAAATTTTTGGGTCTATCAGTGGGACAAGGCATTTATAGACTTCAGAGCCCTCTTCAAGGATTAAGAGTATGCAAAATGTGAAAGCACTAGGTTTGACTCTTCTCACTGTAGAAAAAGATGAGGCCAAAATAAGGGTCTAATATGAGAAAAGGATGAGAGAGAGAGAGAGAGGGGGGGTCATTAACATAACAATGCATCATTTTTACCAAAAGAAAAAAAAAAAAAAAAGTGGATCAAGAAGACAAGAACTAGATTCTGCGTATTACTAAATTTAATTGTTGACAATGACAGGTAACTATTGTTGGTCTCAGTCTGTGTCTGAAATCTTTGTCCCCTCTGGTCCTGATTTCTATGGTCTCAATTTCCAAAAGCGGTTGTTCAGGTGTCAATTTAAGATCACGTTGATAGCAATGAATCAAGCCACTCTTCTATTATTTTAGCCAACCTTGTTTGAATTCACACCAGCAGACCCGTGCAAATTTTAACTACATTTTATAAGGAGGATTTAGTTGACATTTAATAGTAAGACTGACTCGGACATAGAAATGAATACGCTTCTTAGTAGGAAAAAAACATAAGTAATATTAATTGGATCAATATAAAAATGATTAAGTAGATTTTGTCTTAATAATTTGAGGTTGAATAAAAAGAAAATATTCTCTGTTTAGCATTAGGTGATAGTTTGATAATATAAGTAAAATAAAGGTATTTATCTATTTTGTTTGTTTTGAATACAACGAAACTATATATAATATGGTATTCAAATAAGTTTTATCTTTTTTACGTTATTTTTGTCTTTACTCTTTATTTAAGATCAAATAATGTGTGTTTTATTTCGATTGATATATTTCCTATGCCTTTATAAATGTCTTTTTCATATAAAAATGTTGTGTCTTATATTTGTTTGTAATGCTTTTTCCTTAACCTTTGTATAGATATGAACTCCTTATATGATGATATTACTGTTAGTAAATGTTTCTGAATTATGTTAAAAATAAATGTTAAGAGATAAATATTTATTTATTTTATGTGAAAGCAATTATATATTTTCCATTTGTTTTTCTTTGATTTTGTTACTTTAGAATAATAAAGAAAGCTTAGGTTTCAAAGATGTCGTTTAGAACGAAAGTTTTTGTGATAGTATAATTCCTTCAAATTATGTTTGTTCATCTTTATTCCGAATATAAGTGTGTGATGACAAAGATTTTATAATATTAATAGCATATCAAAGTTAATTCGTGTGATATTTCTTATTTAGTTAGGGTTGTAATTTTACTGTTTCGTGATATTTTATAAACTTATTTTTGTCTTGTTTGGTAGTAAGATTGTTAAAAGGATAATAAAATTAAAAGAAAAATGTTATAAACAGTTGATTAACGATTGGTAGGAGATTGATATTTTTGTAAAATTATTTTTTAATATTTAAAATAAATATTCAACTATAATTTTTTTCGAAGAATCATTAGAAATCAAAATTTGAAAATTTTAACTTTGAATAATTTTGAGTAAGGAGTTAATAGTATATAATTAATTTAAAGTATATATAACTAATTTTGTTAATATTGATGAATTAGTGCATCTTGCCATAATTAAATAGTAAAATGCTAAAGGTTGACATAGTTGAATGATAATTTGTATAATAAAATGACATAACAATATTATAAGATAAAAGACAAATGAAGTGTTAATGCTATAATTTGTGCTTTACTTATTCATAATGTTCTACAAACTTATTTTTTTTATATTTAATTATGAAACCATTAAAAGGATAATAAGGTTAAAATGAATATATTAAACAATTGATTAACTATTGGTAGGAGGTTGATATTTTTGTAAAATATTATTTCTAATATTTAAAAAATAAATATTTAATTGTATTATTTTTTGGGTTTATTAAGAATCATTAAAAACTAGAATTTTAAAAATATTAACTTCAAATAATTTTGAGTAAGGAGTTAATGATATATAGGGTGCTTTTGTTTCAATTTTTTTTAAAAATTGATTATGAAACTTATATTTTTATATGTGGAAAAATTGAAAGCTGATTTTTTTTTTTTTGCAGAAACTATTCCTTTCAGCTTCTACAAAAAAGCTCTACAAAACCATTGAAATCAATTTTTTTTTTTGAAATCATAATTATTTTTAAAAATTATCTAAATATATGAAAACTGATTTTTCCTTAAAAAAATGTTATTTTTTGCCAAAAAATCACAAATAACACACCCATAAGTAGTTTAAAGTATATACAATTAATTTTATTAATATTGGTAAATTAGTGCATCTTTTTATGATTAACTAATGGGAGCTAAAGATTGGCATAGTTATGTAATAATTTGTATAATAGGATGGTTTAGCAATATTGTAAGATGAGAGATAAAGAAGTGTCAATACCATAGTTTGCACTTCAGTTCTTTAATTAGTGTATGAAACTTAATAATTAGATAATAAGGACGTAAAAAATAAGCCTAAGTTTTATTTATTTGATATGGTTTGGCCTGTCTAGCTTGGCTCGATCTGGTCTAGTAAGGTCCGATTTGATTCCGTCCAATTTGATTTGGTTCGGTAGTGTAATAAAGTCCAGTTCGGTTCGATTCAGTCCAATTTGGTTTGGTCTTATTCAGTTTGATTTAATTCGGTCGTTTGCTCCGATTTAGTTTGGTTCGGTTCGGTTCAGTCCGGTTCAGTCAGGTCTAGTTCGGTTCGCCCTAGTCTAGTTTGGTTCGGTTCAATTTGGTCTGATTTGGTTTAGTCCAATCCAATTTGATTTGGTCCGGCTCAGTGTGGTTCGATCCGATTCGGTTCAGCTCGGTATAGTTTGATTTGGTCTGGTCTTATTTGGTTCGGTCCGGTTTGATCCGGTTCAGTTCAGTTTGGTTCGGTCCAATTCGGTCTAGTCTTGTCCGGTCCGGTCCGATCTGGTTTGGTTCGGTCTAGTCCAATTTGATTTGGTTTGGTTCGGTGTGATCCAGTCCTGTTCGGTCCAGTCCAGCTTGATCTAGTTTCGTTCAGTCTGATATGATTTGATTAGGTTCGACCTAGTCTAGTTTTGTTCAATTTGGCCCCATCCTATCCAGTTTGGGTCTAAGAAGTTGATATGACAATATTATAGAATATCTAAGTGTTAATATTTTAATGTGCCATAACTTGGTCTCAGAATTAATATATTATAAATAGATAATAGTTACTTCAATGTCGGAAATTTTACAAAATGTTTTGATATGAGTGAATTTTGAGATGCAATTCCTTTGGTGTTACTCAAGAGATGCAACTACGAACATACACGATTTGCAAAGCACAGCTTAATACGACAATCTTCTGATTCTCTCGTAAAGACACATTTGAATTATCTTTTTTTATTTTTATTTTTCTTAAAGAAAAGACCATGTCCACTTATGATTTAGAAGAGAATGATATAATTTTGTTATGCACTGCTCATTTTTCATGCAGAATTCTCAACTAACCGTAGCATAGATGCTAAATCCTTTCCTTTCTCTCTTTGATTAGAAAAAAAAAAAAAGGATGAGGGTCACTCCCAATTTCTTTATTTCCCAAGTTACTGTTATCATGGCATACGATTGGATTGAAGCTGCACATGCATAAACTTATGCTTCTGTCATTGGCGTTGTTCTTTCTTTCCCTTGACAGCGCTTCCTTTGGTTGACACTTGACTGTATAGCAGACACTGGTCCTCAGGAGTTAAAATAATATACTACATGTCATGTTTTAATAGGCTAACCTGATGGCAACAATTGCATGTATATGAGGTGTTCTTTTTTGTTTCCCCCAAAATACAGTACGAATTTTGTTCTTCGTTAATACTTGTATTATACTTCTTTTCTAACAACTTTTGACATGAATGTTAATTATTGTTTAAAACAAAATAACCTCATGTAAATGCTCAACAACCTACTCTTGTCTGCGGCTATCAACTTGCTCTCCTTTTAATTTTGTCAAACGTCATTGGAAGGAAAAGATTCTGTTCAGTGGTTATTTATGTCCTTAACGCGAAGAAACAATATAGTCTCTGGCTATTCTCCTACTTCCTCTAGCACTAGTTCCTCTTATCAAGTCTCTCGTTAATCATGGTTTATTAATTCATACCTGCAAATGAATTTGCTTCGATTTAAGCTCCACCTTCCTCTCCTTGTTCTTTGCTTCACATCATTTGCTTTTGGAGCCACTACTTTGCATCAAGATGAAGGTGTAGATATTTTTAATAGACTGCACATAACATTTTTTTTTCCCACTTAGTACGGAAAGACTTAGTTGTTGTTGTTGTTGTTGTTGTTGTTGTTGTTGTTGTTGAGTGCTTAGTTATATTTAAAAAAAAAATGACAATATGCTGCATCATTTTAATTATGGGTATACATAATATAGTGCAAGTTTTGAAGGAGATAGCTAAGAAACTTGGGAAGGAGGATTGGGACATCAGTGTAGATCCACGCAGTGGACAACGTAACTGGACATCATCTGCTCAAGTAAAAGGGTCTGAAAATGCTGTTACCTGCAACTGCTCTTTTGCTAATGCCACCTTCTGCCATGTTGTTAGCATGTATGTCTATGTCTCTAGTATGTTATGCCGAATGTGAGCCATTCATAAACAATTTAAATTGGGAAATCTATCAATTTAAGTGTGGATGGAACATGAAGAATTTCTGTAACAAAAAGAGCAAAAGAAATTGGTAATAACAATTTTACGTAATTTCATAAAAAGGAAAAAAAAAAAAAATATCAATAACAATGTCTTGCCCTTTTGGTGGCTCCTTTCTGTCCCCACCAATCCGTGGATCTTTGGTATAAACTTTTCTCTTGTTAATTTGATCCA
The DNA here is from genome assembly GCA_031439595.1 of Pterocarpus santalinus. Taxonomy (NCBI): domain Eukaryota; kingdom Viridiplantae; phylum Streptophyta; class Magnoliopsida; order Fabales; family Fabaceae; genus Pterocarpus; species Pterocarpus santalinus. The sequence goes on along the minus strand of CM062528.1, from coordinate 31,006,467 downwards.
ATTTTTATTCAGCAATGGTTTTAACTTTTGGGAACGACCTCTATGTGCTTCGCAGTCGAAGATGCTTAGTGCATCTTGTGACTGCAGTGCATCGGATGATGGAGACCTGTGAAGTGTATTAATATATCAATAATCTATGATGTATTATAGGAATATATTAATTTTAAAAAAATTAAAAAATATAATTAAATATATTTTAGAAATTAATTTTTATATACTGATAGTATAAAATTATATTAATAACATAAAATAATTTTACACTATCAATGTAATATTACACTGATAAATAGTATAAAATTATACTGACAGAGTAAAATTACACTGATTAAATTTTATAATTTTTAGAAATTAATTTTTATACACTAATAGTGTAAAATTACACTGATAATATAAAATAATTTTATACTATCAGTGTAAAATTACACTGACAGAGTAAAATTACACTGATAAAATTTTTTGATTACACTGATAGTGTAAAATTATTTTATGCTATCATTATAATTTTACAATATCAATGTATGATAATTAATTTTTAAAATATATTTAATTATATTTTTAAATTTTCTTAAAATTAAATATTATTACAATGCGTCATAAGTGATTGGTGCATCGATGGACATCACAATCTCACCATCAGATTGCAAGGTGCACCACGCTCCTTGGCTAACGAAGTGTACCGTAGAACGCGCCTTAACTTTTGACACTTTTCATGTTTGAATGAATAATCATTGTACAGAGTTTTGAAGTCACAAAATCTTCAGGTACACTCCCAAGTGAACTGGTTCGGTTGCCTTACCTTCAAGAAACGTAAGTGCTCCAGAACCCACTCTCTCACAATTGAAAGTTAACACCCTTTGAAGTTTGATCATTATGTTTCTTTTCTTTAATGTGTTACAGTGACCTTACCTACAATTCCTCCACAATGGGGCTTCATGAATCTTGTCAACAAGTACACTCTAGCTATCTCTCTGTGTGTCAACTTTTGTTGATCTTTGATCATTGCAAAGTATATAATATGCTTCTGACAAGGTCATCTTTTGTGTCATGTTAGGATTTTTCATTTTGAATGTAATCTTGTACTGATTTCAATTCATGAAACATGAAGCTAATTGGTAATTGAGTGTATGAATGTTTCTAAATTGTGGCATTTCCCTTCTAGGAAACCGACTAACAGGTCCAATCAAAGTTTGTAAGTTTGTGGTGTCTTCCACATAGAGGTTTCCCATTTCAATTTTAGAAAAGTTTCTAAAGGAACTTAAACTACTAATGGATAGGGTCCTGGAGTTCAATCAACTCTCTGGGGAGCTTCCTCCGGAGCTTGGGAATCTTCCCCAGCTTGAAAGACTGCAAGCACTTTTATATGAATTGGCATTTACAATCGCTGCGTTCTTTTTTATTTGGTTAATTTGACTTTTACTACTACTTTAAGCTTTAGTGTTCAGTGTTCACTGATAGATTTTTCATTTTTTACTTCATGTTCTATGCCTTTGATTTGGGTCATTTAGAGATCATTGATGGGAAAATTACTTCCCAATTCATATATTGCTATAGGTTGTTTGTATTTTACGAAAAACTAAACTGTTGATTCTTATCCACTCCAGACTTTACTGAATAAACTGCATACTATTATTTAGAGAATCCTAATCCATATGCCTTATATTCTAAATGTCAATTTTGATACAGGCTTCTTACCTCCGACTATTTTACTGCAAATTTACCTGCAACATTTGCTAGGCTCACTACATTGAAGCACCTGTAAGCATGCTGCTTTTATTTCAGCCAACCATATTCAGTCTATTGTTATTGAACTTAATTCAAATCAATAGTAACATTGATTTCATGCTTACCCTTCTATAATACAGTCGAATTGGCGACAATCAGTTCTCTGGAAAAGCACCTAATTTCATTCAAAATTGGACAAAAGTCTTGAGATACTGTGAGATTTTTTTTTCTTCAATTTTGTGAACTTACAATTGGTTTCAGTTGTTATATAACATTGTCATTAGTCTGAAGCAATATTTTTTTTTGCTCTGACAGAGTGAGTCAAGGCAGTGGTTTGAGTGGGCCAATTCCTCCTGGAATTTCTTTTCTTAATTTGTGAGGTGCATCACATACCTTCTAAAATTAATAATTGAATGTGAGGAGTCCTTTACTGCAGCCAAGGTTTCAAAATTAAATTTTCTATTTATTGTTTTACTGTCTATTCATGCTTATGATATAATATGCAGGAGAATTAGTGACTTGAATGGATCTGATTCACCCTTTCCAGAACTCAAGAATATGACAAACTTGGAAACATTGTGAGTGGAATGCTTAATTATTATTTATTTGCCTCCTATTTAATTTGTGAGTTAGCGCCTCAATAAGGCAATGTTATTAGTGGTACAAAATTATGGAAAAAGAATTGGCACACTGATGCCTGCTTGCTATCACAATTTTACATATTGTCTGTTTGTTTACCAGAATATTGAGAAGTTGCAATATTGAAGGAACAATTCGTGAAAATATTGGGACCCTGACTAGTTTAAAAGTATTGTAAGTAGTTCTTTATTTCATTCACATTTTGCAAGTTTTGCAATTTTCTTGCATTGTGTATATTTTACACCCTTTTAAAGCTCTTGCATGTTATACTCATTAAATTCAATATGATTTTTTTAATCATCATATATATATACAAACTAAACATTTTTAAGTTCCTCTTCTTCGGCTGCCTTGTTCCTTGAAAAGAGGAAGTGATTCTGGATGTTTTTCATTTTCAGAGACCTTAGCTATAACAGATTAAGTGGAGAAATTCCAAGCAGCTTTGATGGCCTAAAGAAGATGGATACGCTGTAAGAAAATTTTAGTAGTTTCCAATTTGAGTACACCAAAATAATTACAGAAATTCTTGGTACCTGGATGATACTATCTAGTTGAATGTGTATGCTTTAGGTAAGGGATCTACAGAAGTTGAAAAATTAAGTTTTTTCCATAGAAACTGCAGAAGCCACTCACCAATTCTAAATTATCAAATAAAATGGGATTGTGACCTTGAAGTGCTAACCATTCTGTATGTTTAATCTAGTCAATAAAACACTTTCTTTGTGCAGCCTCAAGTTGTAATTTTAGGTTAGAAGTGGAGTAGACTAAATGGATAATAAATTATAACTACATATATATGTCAAATTAAAAAAAAAAAATTGACATTAATAAGAATGTGATTTTTATAGGATAGTTATACCGCTTATAGCTTTTTATATGATATACTTTTTATCGATTTAACCATTGAATCACAATTACTTATAATAAAGATCATTTGTGCCAAATTTCATTGAAATTGAACATCAATGAGAATGTAATTAAAGAACTCTTATTTACGTACATTTTAAACATATATACTACGTTGATTTTGAAGTGTATAAAAAGTATATCAAACGATTTTTGATTGACATGAAATTTTGTAGATATAATCTATAAGATATAAATTTCTAATCTAAAAGCGGATTTTATAAAAAATTACACCAACAAAAAATTATTCAATGGTATAATAATTGTTTAAAGTTACACTAGTATAACTTGGTCCTAATCCACACACACACACACACACACACACACACATATATATATATATATATATATATATATATATATATATATATATATATATATATTCACTTCAAATTAATAATTCAAATCAAACCAACCCGATATTGATCGAATCGGTTTTGTTCATATTTGTTGAAAAAAAATTAAAAAAATAAATTAATCCAATCAAATTAAATTTGATTCAATCAAATTTATCTTTCGTTTAAATTCGATCCAAGCTAACTTGTTTATATCCCTAATTTTGCGATTCAATCTCTTGAGGTTGAGCTTTGATTGCTCGAACTATTTGTTTTTTTAGACCACCAGTATCTACAATCTGCTAAACTTTAACTAATCTGGTAGGAGTAAAGTTCTCCCAAATACTAGTTTTTTTATTCACAAAATTCATATCCAAGTCCTTGCTTAAGGGAAACAAAGGCACACATTTATCGTGTTCTTAAAAGTGGGTGATGATGGGTTGAATAATTAAAAATATGATAAATGTGTGGAATTGATATTGAAATTAGTTCCTACATGAAAAAAGTTTTTAAATTAGTCCTATACATGTAATTATTTGAATAATAGTCTCTATCATTAATTAAAGTTATAACTTCGTGAATAAATTATTTTGCATGGCTAATAGAGTGCAATCTGATCCAAAAAGTCCCTATCTAATGCTATAATTGAAGATGATTTACTTATGGATGGACGAGAGAGTTGTGTGCATAACTAGAAAATTTTGTTGGGCTTTGTTAAACATTTGTTAAGGGAAAGTGATTTAGCTTGTATATGTGTTACACCTATATGTCATTTGCCACATAAAAAACTGAAATAGTTAAATCATGCTCTGTTATCCACGTGGCCACGTAATATGACATAGTAATATAATTATAATTATAATTATAATTGACAGTAGGAACATATGTACAAATGATTGCAAGTATAAGACTGATTTAAAAACTCTCTTTCTGTAGTGATTAAATTCAAAATCGATGACCTTTATAGGGATCAAAATTTATATTTTAACCACCGCATTATTATCTTTTATCACTAAACATCAAATAGAACGCTACAAATCAAAGAAATCACGTCGACAATGCAGTGTAACATACTCTTCGCTAGTCAAGGAGCATGGTGCACCATGGAATCTAAACGTGTAGATGTTATGGTCTATAGGTACACCAAACACTTCTAATTCAGCCTAACATTCTCAAAGCTCTATCCACCCCAACCACTTCCCCCTTCATCGAAGTTCTCCGCCACCTCCTTCCCCAGAGGTCCACCTTGCCCCTCTCCCCGATGGCGCCAAGATCCCCACCATGCTTGCTGCCGACACAACCCAACACTCATTGGAACCACCCACCAACCGGCAACAATGAAAAGAATAAAGATTATGGGGTCAATCAAGGAATTGAGACAAAAAATCAAGGACCATAATCAGCAAAGCAAGTACAATCCAGAACAATCGCACGGACACAAGCGGTGATGTGATTCAACAATCAGCATAAAACATCGCATATTCAAAACTCTAACAGTGATTTTCCACATCAATTTGAAGTAGGTTTGGAGGTCTTTCCCATCCATCAATCAATGCAAGTCGCCGATTAAGAGGGCGTGGACCTCGTTGGCGCTGTGATAGGCTGGAAAGAGAGAAGGGGTTGTGCATTGTTTTGTGGCTGCCTATGTGGTGCTATCGCGGTGGAATGGGAGGTCCCACTTGACACGGCCGAGGGATGGGTGGTGCAGTGGATGGCGAAGCAGCAGTGGAGGGTCGTGGGTCGCGGGTCGCGAGTTCGACCGCAAAGTGCACCGCACAACGTGCCTAATAGAAGTAAATTAATATATAATCAAAATTAAAATATTTAATACTACAAAAACATAGAAAAAAAATTAATTCATATATGCTGTCAATATAAATTTTTTTATATAAATATTTAATTATATATTATTATATTAATAAAAATATTTAATTTAATTATTTATTATTTTAAAATTTTATAAATATAAATATTTAATTAAATGATTCTTTTTTATATTATTAGTATATAATAATTTAATTTAAAAAAATTAAGTAATTATATTGAACATAAAATTTAAAATAAATTATATTAATATTTTGTAAAATTAGATAATATTATATATAATATCTTTTAATTTATTTTATATATATATATATATATATATATATATATTAATGGAGATAATTTACTATCATATTTATAAGGATATTTAATATTATATTTTACCAAATATAAAAATAACTGTCAATAATATCATTTAAATAGCAGGATATGGGCGTAATTAGGCATCAAAATTCTTATAAACTTTTCTTCTGTGAGCGTCGATATTACTTTTCAAATGTCTAGGCCTGGCTAGCTATATATTACTATTAATTCAACGGTCGTCCCATAGGCAACATTTACAATGATCAGTAAAAAATTTGGACAGTGATGATCCAGTGACTTATGGCCGCATAGATATTAATAAAATAAACGGAATGGTTTAGATTGATAAAGTAAATATATGTGGTCATGTACAATGTTAGACTATTGGTGGAGAAAAGGTTAATGTGATTTTTTATTTAAACAATAAAAATAAAGACATATTAAAATGTCAAAAGTGGACATATTGGGCATGAGAAGCACGCGGTGCTACTAAATGTGCATGGGAAAATCAAATGGAAAAACTCGTAAAACGGGGTTTGAATAGTGGATACGAAGATTGAACATAATATTTTAAAAAAATTATAGCTAAAAATAATAGGAGATTTTATAAACAACTTGAAGGAGATATAGAAAATAATAGAAGACAGATAAGGAAAAAATGAATTAATATTTAGTAAATAGTCAATATATGTACAAATTAAAAATTATTTATGTGCAAGTGAAATAAATAAAATTGCGGAGAGAGTATTATGTGATTATTAATCTTTATAGTTTTTAAAAGATATAAAAAAAATAGTAAAGATCATTTATAATATTAACCTATGCCGCATTTAATAATATAGGGAAGCAAGGAAGTATATGTAAATATAGAATTTGATTTGTGAATGAATTTATAAAGTACAAAAGGTATTAGTAATACAATGTCCAAAACCTGTGAGTATAAGAATATACAGAAATTAAGGTAAAAAAAGTATTTATATTTAGAATTTAATTTGTCTGTATTATCAATATAAAAAAATGTTATACAAACATCCAATCATATATTATTATATCAACAAAAGTATTCAATTTAACCATCTACTATTTTAAAAGTCTTAATAACATAAACATGTAATTAGATAATAATATAAAATTCTTTTATACTGTCAGTATATACCAATTAAACTTTTCATATTTATTTTAGGCAGGAATATTGGGGCAAGAATTTTTTAGAAATATTCTCAATTTTTTATGTTTATTTAATATTATTATAATCTATATCTATATTCTATATTTATGGTAACTGAGGATTTTGGTGAGACCACTTTTTGTGCAGAAAAATTTTCACCTCTTCAGTGGTGAAATTTTGAGTCAGAAATTTTCCGCCAAAAATTTACTCTCCATTTCTTTTGAGATTTTCTTTTTTCAAAATTTTTGTTCTACTTTTGACTTTATAACAAAAATTTCCACCAAACACTTTTTCTATTATTCATATTAAATAAAAAATTATAATTCTGCTATATAACTTAAAGGAACTAAAAATGTAAGACTATATATAAAATTAATGTAAGACTATATACAAGATTGAGGTGGTTGGGTAAATGACTTTCTTTTTTTTTTTTTTGGGTTAAAACGAAAAAAAAATTCATTGCTTCAATTTAGGAATTCATTATGTAAATGGGCATTTGTAAATGTGTATTAGTGGGTATTATACTTTCACTATAAAAAGAAAATGTAAATAGCACAAACACTCCTTGAGATATTTTAAAATAACACTTAATACCATTTTTGATTCAAAATTGCACTCTACCCTATTATGAGAATATTTTAATAGAATATTCTCATTTATTTAACTAAGATTAACCTGAAATGGTTTAAAAAGAAAACAAGAATGCAAAAACTTAACTAACATTAATTCATAAGTTTTATTCTTCAACCATCACTTGCCATTATCAATATCTGTTATGTTATTCAAAACTCACAAAAAATAAAATGAAACTCTTTTATCTCAAAAAAGTAGAATATTAGAAAAGCATCTTCTAAGGCGTTTGACAATTGAGCATCGGATCTTGTACAATTTTAATAAATTTCACATGTTAAGAAAGTAAAAAATTTAGAAAAAAAAGGCAAATGAAATTTTTCAAAAATTGAAAGAGATTGTTAAAAAAGAGAGAATACAAAAAAAATTATAAGATAGAAAAATTTTATCTTATTCATTATGAGTTTTTAATAATAGATAAAACAAAGACTGCTAAGTGTAAGTGATAATCGAGGATAAGATTATGTGAGTTAAGTTTAGTTAATTATTTTTTTCCTTTAAATATATTTGATTAACTATGGTTAAATAAATAAGAATATTCCATTAGAATATTCTTATAATAGAATGAAGGAGAATTTTTTAACAGAAAATGAGATTAAGTGCTATTTTAAAAAACCTTTAAGAAAATCATGCTATTTACCCAAAAACAAAACAACTTTCCTTGTGCTTTGTTTAATAAGAGTAGTGGGTATTTCTAAAAGATGTAAATTTGACATATTTTGTTAACATCTAAGTGAGCTTATTATACATATTTTGATTTAGATAAGTATATAATTTTTGGCAATTTTAGTGACTTTTTGAGAAAGAATTTTGTGATAAAGAATTTTGATGAAAATTCTTTATCTTGTTTTTTTAGAGAATTTTTTCATATACTTTTTGAGGGATATTTTCGGCCCATATTTTATTCTATTATTTATTTATTTATTTATAAGATTTTAAATATTATAAAATTAAATAAAAATTTTAATTGATATATAAAAAAATAATTTTAATTTAATTTGGTTATAATATTTATTGTATTCTAGAATGCTTAATAATATTTTCGGCCCATATTTTATTCTATTATATATTATATATTAATAATTATGATAATGGATAAAATTATCCTTCTAATACTCTTTACAATAATTCTTTCACCTCGTGCCACTTTTCATGTAGCGCATGATATTGTACACCACAAGGCCATTCTTATGATATGCCATCCAGCTTTGGCTTATTTGATCTTTCGAAACAGATTACCAAGGGGTCACCGGTAAATTTTTGGATCATGAGTGTCCAAATTTTGGACAGGACCGTTTTAAACGCAGCCCGTCCCATAAACAACAGTACGATTCAACAATGTCTGCTGAATTACCATAATATGAGTGTTGCATGGGGCATGTGTGCAGGTGGCCCTGTTCCTATTACAAGTACCAAATTTCCACGCTGATTAATTACTTTTTTAAGTCCTGGGAATTGTCCTCTCACCCCACCATATTCAATCATGAAGGTCATGACTATCTTCCCCCTACTTTCCCTTCTCCTTGCATCATTGGTTTCTGCAGCCACTCTAAAAGATCAGGAAGATAAGGTTAATCAAGTAACCCACGTGCTGGGGTAATAACATAAACAAATATTTTGCCTTGATAATTTCTTTGTTAAGTTGATTATTTCATGGTACTATAATTTCTTGCTGCAGAGATGATGTTTTAATTTGTTAATATATATGTTTTGAGTTCTAAACAAACAATGATGACTTTGCTTCTTAATTAATTATCTCTGATGATGTATGTACATACATATTTATACTCGATTTGAGTTTTTGGCATGTATCAAATATTCCTAATTTTGAGTGGTGGTGGCATTCTAAGATGCCGTTCCAATTCGAGAGTACATTATCATACTCTAGAATGTTGCTTTACAGCAAGAGTTGCATATTTATGCAGTTTTGTGATGTATGCCGAGAACCCATATCGCGCAAATATATTCTAAGCTAATTTAATGCTAACTCAAATATCAAAATTTTTTCACTAAAAAATAATATTGAGACTAAAATATTAAAATTAATAATAATTAAATTAAAAAATTATTTACAATTTTTTAATTAATTATCATTATAAAAAATTTATTATCTTAAATTATTAATTAATTTATTCTAATTCTAAATTAATAAAATAAATAATTTATAAATTTTATTTTATTATAAATAAATCAAATTTATACATAGCATATAAATCGATTTATACCGTGTGTATAAATTTGATTTATTTATAATAAAAAATAAAATTTACATGTATACTTTGTTTAATAAAATTTATATACTATTTATATTATTTATTTTCTTCATTCTTTTATACTTTCGTCCAAATTCAAGGATAAAACAAAATTGCATAGTTCTAAGGATATGCATATATTTTTGAGAAGGGATGATATTTGATAAGGCGGAAAATACTTTCCTACTCTTCCTTTTTACCACCTCATTTACTTTTATTCTTGTTATTCTATCTCTACTTTTTTTTTTTATTCCTTAATTTCCTACAAGTCCTTACAGAAATCATTGAGCAAGTCAACAAAATTAGAAAAATATAAAATAAAATTTTGTAAAATAAAAATAAATTATACATTAATTAGTATGAAAATAACATTAATAAAAAAATTAACTAATTTTTAGTTTTTATGCAAAAATTATAATAATATTGCAAAATATTAATTAAAAAGAATACTATATATATATATATATATTATAATTTTTATAAATTATATACTTTTAAATCATATCATATTAAGCAAGTCATGGATGATTTCTTTTTCTAAAATAGTATGCAGTTCTGTGATGCATGCCAAAAGCCTATATCACGTAAATATATCTTAAACTAATTTAATGATAACTCAAATATCTAAATCACTAAAAAATAATATTGAGACTAAAATATTATAATTAATAATTATTATATTTTAAAAATTATTTACAATTTTTTAATTAATTATCATTATAAAATAATTATTAACTTAAATTATTAATTATCTTATTCTAATTCTAAATTAATAAAATAAATAATTTATATATTTTATTTTATTATAAATAAATTTAATTTATATACTATTTATACGAATAATATATAAATCGATTTAACTCAAATCAATTTATACACTATTTATATGAATAATATATAAATTGATTTGAGTGAAATCGATTTATATACTGTTCATTCAAATAATGTATAAATCGATTCAGTTTGAATTGGTTTTTTTGTATCGGTATTTGTTGATAAATTGATGTAACTTGAATCAATTGTCGATGCAATCTAAATTAATTTATCTATGGTCCAGAAAAAAAGATATTTTTAAAAATAATATTAAAATAGTATATATATAAATATTTTTTTTTTTTCATTTTAAAAGAGTAGAAAAGCCAAGAATTAGCCCGCTACTCACGACTGCGGGTCAAGTCAATTCGATAAAAGCTACTTTGTCATTGGGTCTACGTATACTCACCACGCTGGGTCAACTCAATGCCATGAAAGCTACTTCACCGTTTGGATCTTCGTAATTTAAATCGGGAATGCATTTGCCGGTGGACAAGGCTATACATACATTAATTGCCTCGGCTCAATTAGACGAAATTTTCCTAAATGAGGCTGACTATTTAAATAGTTTTTGGCCGTAACCACAGGGGAATTTCTTGAAATTTTTTTTCTGTATATGTGATTGAATGACCAAGTTTTCAGTGCACCTTATATATATATATATAGTATATACATATATATTATGTTATAAAAATACATTTTTCTCATACATTTCGTGTCTTGTACAAAGGCTATACTAGTAAGAGGTAAAATTCTCAATTTTTAAAAGCATAATAAACATATTTAAGCAGAAAAAGGGGGAAGGGAAGTTCATAGTATACTCTAGAAAACAAGTAAAAGAAATACCTGTACGCAGGTGACACTCCAGTCTCGTTAACATTTTCCCTAGCTTATGCCTTCGCTGTGCAGCATCTACACGAAGAATTTTGAGCAAATTTATCACTAACTGCATGCATAATATTCCACAGATTAAAAAAGTTGGTCGTTTTGTTATAGGTTACCTTTAAGTACGAGGGGTTCCAAGTAATTGCCAGGGGTTCCAATTACTTTTAAGTGTTAATAATTTTCCTCACATCCCGCCGTATTCAGCCATGAAGGTTATGGCTATCCTCCCTCCACTTTCCCTACTTCCTCTTCTCCTTTCATCATTAGTTTCTGGAGCCACTCTACAAGAAGAGGAAGGTTAGGTTAATTACGTAACCCATATGCTATGGCAACATAAATAAAGTATTTTGCCTTGATAATTTCTGTGTTAAGTTGATTATTTCATGGTATTATAATTTCTAACTGCAGAGATGATCTTTTTATTTGTTAATATATATGTTTCGAGTTCTAAACAAACAATGATGACTTTTCTTCTTAATTAATTATCTCTGATGATGTATGTATGTACAATTAATATATATATCAATCAGTGCAAGTTCTGAAAGAGATAGGCAAGACACTTGGGAAGAAGAACTGGGACTTCAGCGTAGATCCATGTAGTGGAGAACGTAACTGGACGACGCCTGGAAAACCTTATTCAGAAATTAATGCTGTGACTTGTGACTGTCCGTCCTCCAATCGCACTCCTTGCCATGTAGTAAGCATGTACGTGTACGTTTCTCTTTCCCTCCATCTTGTAGGTCAATAATTATTAAGAGTATTATCCCGTTTTCAACTAATTATGTGATAATTAATTGTAATTCAATGATTGGATAGATAAAAATTATATTTTATAGAGAATCATTAAGTGGAGTAATTATACTTAAAAATTTCATTAGTATATATGTGTGTAAAATATTTTTATTAATATGTTTATTAGATAATTATGTAAATTTTTACATGACATCAAAATTTTATTAAATTCAATTATTAATGTTTGCACTGTATATGATATGTAGTTTTATATACATAATAATACTTATTAAATAGGTTATATTTTTAAATTTTTATAGATTTATTTTAATTTTTCAAAAAGTCGAAATAATAATCATAAATCTTAAGCATTTAAAAAAACTTATTCTTATGCACCTTTTTATACATTTAATTATTTAAAACAATTAATTACTTTTGTGCTTTTAAGTATTTTTTATTTTTTAAAAAATTTGTACATGTTGGATATTTCCTTTTTCAAATAGCTAAGTTCGTGAAAAGTGTTAAAAGAATTGAGTGAGAGTAGTTTTTCCTATTCCAAATAAATTCCATAAATTAAAACTATATTTCGAAGAATATTATTTATTTATTTAATAAAGAGATAATACCCACTCTTACGGTGATTTATATCTTTCTTTATATCAATTAATCATGAATTTAGATAAGGTTAAATTATTATTTACAAATACATAATTTTTTTTTATAAATACATAATTTTTTATTTTTTTATTACATAATTTTATAATTTTCTCAAGTGACTAGAAATAGTAAATACTAGTACATATCACATATGTCAAGAATGTTCAATATTTTTTGGGAAAGACTTAAAAAATAGAAAGCATGGGCAGTGTGAGATCTATAAATATCCAAGACCAAAAATATTGTAGATCTTGAATCTTTTAATATCACACTCAGTATAATATATAATATGATCCAACAATTTGATTGGATCGATAATAATTATATGGCTACACTTTTTGGCCTACATATATAGATACAAACCCCGTTGAGGGTGGAGCATTACAATGGGTTGTAACATACATCACGAAACAAAAGAAACAAAAGAAACAAAGACACAGTGCAAGAGCTTAAGTGCACTCAAAAACAACAACGGACCATACAATTAATTTGTTTTCTTCTTTCCCTTCTTGGCTCTTGTACAAGTCCACTTCGTTCCATCCTCTTTTTTCATATGAAAGTCAACTAAGACATTTATAACATCATGCTCATTTTCAGCATACAATCCAATTTGAGTACCGAGATCCCAAGTGCCTTTAGCTTCTTCCACAAAGTCGGAATAAGCCTTTTCATGTGCTTTCCCTAGGTTGGTAGCCACCTTAGGTTGGTCTGCAATTCCCCCATCAAATGGCACGATAGATATATTTTCCTTGACTGAACTTATAGACTTCACATTAATGTTATTCTCTTCATTCACCGCATATCCAAGAAGCTTCTGCCTTTTGCTTTTCAACACAAAGTCCGCAAGGACCATATCTTCATCAGTTGAGGAGCTCATCCCACGGCCCACATCAAAATATGCCGAGAAGCAAGAATCCATGGGTTTAGATAGAGCTAGCCAATTAGCAATGCGCCCATCGTTTTGCCCAATCAGTTCAAAGCCAGGGGTACACAGGGCTTGAATTTGTTGGGCTTGGAATATTAGAGCATAAACCCATATCACACATAGCCACATCAGAACCTTGGCCTAAGTCTCTCAAATCAATGGGCAATTTCCTGTTATCAAGCCACCCCAACCATGCGAGGCTTTTGTTCTATGGCCACATCATTGGCCTTTCAAAGAGTGCACCCGGGTTCGAAACTGGCCAGAGGCCAGCAGTGGTCCAGAACCCTCCCCCCAAAATCAATCCCCCTCCCTGACCAGAAAAAAAAAAAGCTAGCCCAAGTCTCTTTGTACTTTCAACAGTAATTCCTGCTCAGTGCACGAAAACTTTTTTGGAACAGAAAACATGTGATCAATGTAATCAATGATTGGCTTGAGAATCATTGCTCCACCAACTTGGGACTTCCCACATTCATTTATGACAGGACCACATGAATTTATATTGATGACAACCTTTCCAACTACCTAACGTGACTTGCATATGGATGACATGCTTGGCCCTTCATCTCCACCAGAGGACGGGAAGACTGCCAAAACCGCCATCTCCACCACACTGGCTAGGCAGCAAAGTGACACAGGGCAAATTGGGACCTCTAAAACACTCAGCGTAAAGTGATGATCACCAGAACAAAATCAACATGTCCAAGAATGGGATCCTTAGATTGTGTATCAATCAACATCCTTGCAGTGATAAAAGAATTTCCTTTCATAGTTCTTTCATTAAAAACTGTGAAATTGCCCCATAACTTTTCAATACTGATCCAATTGGAACTCGACTAAGCCAAGGGCGGAAGACCAAACACTTCTACCCACACAAGCCTAGAAGAGGACCAAGCATTCATGCTCTACTTTCTTACACTCGAATAAAGAGAGGAAACTAGTTGCATCCCTCCCCTAAGAGCACACTACATGGCTCAATGAAGAAGGTCACTAAGAATTGCATGGGACTTAACTCCCGAATATTAGAAACTTCCTCCTAAGCAGCCCTAGCCAACGTAGAGAAAAGGATAGTACTCAATTACTCCCTGACATCCACAACCAAGCTTTTGTTAAGCCACCATGAGTTGCACTCCACACCGTGAATCACTGGTGCAACTGGCAAGTTAGCTTGGACAAGAGCGAATTCAAGGTTGCCTTCCCTGGCTTTGTTGTCTTGACAGAAATTAGTTCCATCTGCTGCTTGTGTATCTATTTCTAAGATGGGATTAGAAGCAGCTTTTTTCTCTGAAGCTTGAGCCACCACCAAATGATAGTTGTCCAGTTCCACGCTATTTAGGGTCTTAATAGCACTTCAAGCTTCAACCTCTGTTAAAAACCTAACAAAAGTAAACTGATGAGATGATGATCTCTTCAAATTTTTAGATAAGAAAATATCTATAACCGAATCAAAATGTTCAAACAGATCATTAATCCATTATGTGGTCACTATCAAAGGGAGATCTCCAGTGTAAACTGAGCATGCATGAAGGTTTGTTTTCAATCCCGAAACCTTGACATGGCTATTCTCAACATCACCACTGCAAACTCGTGTTCCACTAGACATGCAAGCTATAGATGGTGAATGGTGGCGAAGGACAAGAGGAAGAAAAAATGCCATAGGCCCAGTTAAAGAATCATTAAAAAGAAAAAACAAAGAAATTATGTTGGAGCACCACCATAGGTGCCAAAAAGCTATATTATTTGGACACTCAGAGGTTTCAATTCAGCCCCACCTCAGTGGGCCAACTCCTAGCCCCCACATTTCAAGCCCCAATTTATTTAGCCCACTCCAATGAGGGGCCTTGTTAGCCCACAACCTACATAGCCCCCCAATTTGGTGGGCTAGGGCCGAATAGCCCTGTGGGCTCTCCCATCGTCAAACAAAATCCTTGTTAAAAGTTAAAACCCACCAAATCCTTGTTTGACACCTTGAAAGTTGCACCCATGATGTTTGTGTAAATTTTAGTTTGTAATAATTGGTTTCATCTGCAAAGCACCTAGACTATTTTTTACCTACATTCAAAAAATGTGGCTAAGGAAAGATTATAGTGTGGCTAAATGAATCTATGAATGTAGTTAAACGAATATGTGAATGTGGCTAAGTGACTCCTCTCCTTCCTCCCCCTCCACAACTACCATTGTCATCTCACTATCACAATCCCTTAGCCACCACCACGTCTAGTCCATGAAGAGAAGGAGGGATAACCATTTTTGCTTGTTACCACTGCTTCCTTCTCCGTCCACTACCGCTCTTCAAGCCACCACCACTGGTTTCAGTCTCCGTCGTGCTATTGGTAGCCGCCATCGGAAGTGGTTTGTTGCAAGGTTGCGTGCGAGAACGGAAACTCGTGGTGTTGCATTGCTGCGATTCGATCCCAGATCTAGCTGTCATTGTGCGTCTTGCATTCCCCCCATTTGGAGTGATCGGCATTGCTGCAAGCTTGCGAGTGTGTCCGAACTCATCGTCCTGGAGCTTGCCAATGAAGGTGGTCATGCTGCCGAGCTTGGCGACGGTGATGGTGATCGCGATGGGGATGTTGGTAGCGGTGCTATCGGGGGACTTGAGGAAGCTATGAGCCTCCGCAAGGGACACATCGGAGACGATGGGGATCATTAATAAGCATCTTGCCGAAGCTAACGATGAGGCCCTCACTGATGCTTAGGATGCCATTGCTCATTACAAGGAGGAGTTTTTCAACCACATTCGCAATTCATTTAAATGCATTCTTGTCTTCATTTAGCTACACATTTATCTTCTTTTAACCACATTTTCTGAATGCGGATAAAAGTCAAGTCCAGCTACACCACCAAGTGCATCAGGCACCATATTTCATGAGGTGCATTGCAGATGGGACCATAATAATTCTCCATGATTTTGCTCCAAACCAAGATTTATCCAAAGGCAACAATTTCTCATTGTTCCATTGGACAAATCATGGTTGATCATTGACAGTGGATCCCACTTATTATACTTTCCATTCTAGCCCTTTATGTATCTTCTTGATTTTTTTTTCCAACGTTAATATTGATGTACCCTCTTTTGATAATTTTACAAATAAAATTAATTTAGATCAATATCATTCAAACAATATCTATTTTATCAAATTCACTTTTAAGATAAAAAATTTCAAATATAAATCACATTATACCAAACTTAATTTTAACCAAAATTAATTCTGCAAAATCACATTAATTTACAAACTCCAATCCAAACACACTTTTTAAGCATTGAATATATGTCGTTCTAAGCGCAACAACATAACAATGAGGCCCCGTGACCCACATTTCCTAAAGCCTCCTTCCCTCATCTGTTATCGACGCACTATCTCGAGTTTTGCTAAAACACAAAATAATATACTTTAAATTTTGTTCATTATTTTATTATCAAGCATAACTATGCCAAACAAAAAAATGCATAATTTCGATGGGGCCCATAGGTTGCATTCTTGCATACTTAGACATAAAGAATGGTTTTCTTAAAGCATTAGCAAGAATGAAATGCATTTTTCTGATGATTTGAACTTCAAATACTTTTCTTACATAAAATCATCCAAAATGGCAATGAAATTTAATTAGTTCATCTCTTTCCATTCTTCAATTCAAACAACCAAATATTTTTTATTCCTTAAAATTCTTAGCTACTGCACATGCTGCTATTTTTTTTAGGATTTGGATACTCTAAAGTAAGTATGTTTGTAAAGTAAGAAAGTGAGGGATTAATTACTTTTAGATCAATAGATGGGACCAACATATGGTAAAAATTATTGATCCAAGGATGATAAACCCCTCATTTCCTCACTTTACAAACATGCTCACTTTAGAGGATCTAAATCCTTTTTTTTTAATGTACAATGGGGTTAAAACTCAAAAAATTACATATGAGTTATCTTGGATCTACAATCCTCCATAGATTCAATAATGATATCTTGAGATATAAATTGTGGTAAATCATCATATACCACAATACCTAAATGGAGAGAATGTCCATATTTAGCTAATTTTACTATGTATAATTTTTAGTATATATATATATATATAATTTATATTATTAAAAAATACATAATACTATATTTGAATAAATATAAATATAATTGAATACTAAATATTATATTTATTCGAATATATTATTATATATTTTTTAATAATATAAATTATATATATATATAAAAATTCAATTAGTGAACTACAGGGCAATTCCTAATCCCGTGGCAAGGCTCAAATTAGCGGGACTGGGGGGCTTAAATTGTGGGGTTGGGAGCTAGCCCATCCAAGTGAGGTTCTTTTGATAGCTCTACACTGTATTTGAGAACAACACTAAAACAGTTTTGTTTTGTTTTGTTTTGTTTTTTTTTTTTTTTGAGGGGGAGGGGGCTGTTTAAGTTTTAAAAACATCTACGATGTTTGGGAAAAAATTAAAATGGATTGTAATCAAATTATTATAACTTTATGTTAAAAAATAATTTATAATCATAAGTAATTTTCGAAATTTTTAGTTATAAGCAGAAATTAATCATCTTAAAATTGAGATATTTCATACATTTAATATGAAAAATTATATTATATCATATAAAAAATTATTTTATACATTTTTTAATAATTTCATAAATGAAAAGCAGATTAAAAAAAATCAATTTTTGTAGACTTAAATTGACTCTTAATTACTCTTTAGCATTTTGGCAAATTAATTAATCTTTCGATAGCCAACAGTTTGTATGCTGCACGGGCGCATATTGCTAGTTCCAACTCCACGTCATATTCGAATTTTCATTTAGAACTTTAAAAATTTTAATTTAAGTATGATAGGATGGTTTTCGTATATTACTATAATTTGAGTTAAATTTTGAATTTTTTGTCAATAATTTTTTTTTAAAAGGTAGTTTTTTTGGCCCATATGTTAAAGTCTATTAAAAAAAGTCAGAATTTATATAAAAAAAGATAAAATTTGATAATTTTGTAAGTAGGCCAATCTATTAGATTAGGGATAATTCATAGGTGGGCTAGGGTTGGCCCATATTCGGGTCAAGGATAAAATTAACCAATTAAAAAATAGATTTTTTTTAAGTGCATCAATTCACAGACTAGTTTTGGCCTTCATGGGCTTTAAGCCCAATGGATTTTTTATCCCTAACCCATGTGGACAAGTTCAAAATGGAGGTGGGCCAACCTATTTGACATCCCTTACACACTTATTTAGGATACTATAAATTTTAATCTCTATATATGTTCTAAATTTTTGTTTTAATTCATACACTAAAAAACAATGTAGTTTGAGTCCCTATATACTAAAAGTGTTTTAGTTTGGATTCCTATTGTACTATTGTTCTGCAATTAAAAAAATTACTAAACAATTTTAGTTTTTATGCACATAACAAAAGGGAGTTGATATGAGACATAGTAAAATTCGGTTGAGATTGTTTTGGCCCAAAAAATAGTTATTTCAATATTATTTCAATCACTTTTTTTATTTTTTAAAAATTCATTTTAGGGAAAAAAAATTGATTTCAGGATTATGTATACAACATATCATATCTATACTAATTCATGTTGGCCATATAAACAAAATTTAACACAGTCTAATAATTTTTTAATGATGTGGGACTAACTCTGGAGTATTATTATAAAGAAATATATTGACAGGATGAAATAACTTTAATAAGTTAACCAATATAATTTAATTTGTCATTTTTCTCTGAGCGTATAGAAATCAATCTCAGGAGGAAAAAAAGAAAAAGAAAAAAGAGAGAAGTTGTTTCTGATGAGTTGTGAGTGTGACAGTTGATGAATGAATGTATCCACTACGCAGAGTTCTGAAATCACAAAATCTGTCGGGCACTCTTCCTTCGGAGCTTGCAAGGTTGCCTTACCTACAAGAAATGTAAGTATCACACACACACACACACACATTCCTCTCTCTTTCACCCACTATATTTACTCTCACTTCCTTGGTTCTCTCTCTCTCTCACAGTGATCTCACCCTTAACTACCTTAACGGCACAATCCCAAAGCAATGGAGTTCCTTGAATCTTGTCAACATGTAATCTCTCTCTCTCTCTCTCTGTTCCTTCATTTCGGCCTGTCATTTTTTTCTTCATTACATGTGAAAAGCGTATATATGATTAAGGCGTCACATAATACTTATTCAATTCAGTGCTTGACATTTCAATCATGACTCATGATAAGGTCTATTACTAATTTACTTATTAATTATTAACTACACTTTATCAAATCTTAAGTGGAGTAAGTATAATTTTACATACACTACGAGCATGTAATAACTTTCGGTTTTCATAACATCATTTGGATATGTGTGTGTGTGTGTGTTTTTCTTTGTCCCTTTTTAAGTTGTTATATTGTACTATGAATCTAATATTCAGATGTTCCTTTTGGCTAGTTCCCTTTATGGAAATCGTCTAACGGGCCCAATCCCAAGGGAGCTGGGAAATATAATCACACTCAAAAGTTTGTGAGTTTCTGGTTTTCCAGCATAGAATTTTTATTGTCCCATTTCTTTATTTTATTCTTAATGGAAATGTTTGGAGGAACTTAAATTTTAGTGGATAGGGTCCTAGAGTTCAATCAATTCTCCGGAAATCTTCCTCCAGAGCTCGGGAAACTTCCCCAAATTGAAAGACTGTAAGCCCTTTACATGACTTAGGCATTTAAAAAATCACTGTGTTACTATAATTATCTTTTATTTGGTTGACTGGTTTCTACTTCTGATATGTTACGTCTCTGTTGTTCATTGACTGATTGGTTTTAGGCTTCTTACTTCCAATAATTTCACTGGAGAGTTACCTGGAACATTTGCTAGTCTCACTACATTGAAGCAAGTGTGAGCTTCCTGCTTTTTCTTTTTCCATTTTTTTCCCCCATTAGACTGTTTTTTTATTTAACTTACTAGTTACTATCTAACCGTGACTTCTCTTTGTTGCTTCCCCTCTTGTAATGCAGTCGACTAGGTGACAATCAATTCTCTGGGGCAATACCCAATTTTGTTCAGAATTGGACAAGTGTTGAGCTAATGTGTGAAATTGTTCCCTTTTTCTTTTGTGATCTTTAATTGCTCTCATTGTTTTAGTTATTACCATTTTTTCAGAACCAATGGTGTTTTTCTTTTC
This sequence comes from Pterocarpus santalinus, assembly GCA_031439595.1. Taxonomy (NCBI): domain Eukaryota; kingdom Viridiplantae; phylum Streptophyta; class Magnoliopsida; order Fabales; family Fabaceae; genus Pterocarpus; species Pterocarpus santalinus. Next base: position 30,985,522 of record CM062528.1, on the reverse strand, counting down.
AAAAAAATAATTATAAAAAAAAATCACAGGGTAATCCAAGGTAGTGGCTTGAGTGGTCCAATTCCTTCTGGAATTTCACTTCTGAAAAACCTTACCAACTTGTAAGTATGGTGTTTATTTAATGTAGCGAAGGTTTAAAAATAACGTCATTTATTTTTTATTTTTGTAACCATGCTTAAAATATGATATGCAGGAGAATTACTGACTTGAATGGACCTGATTCATCTTTTCCTCAACTTGATAGCATGACAAATTTGGAAACACTGTGGGTTAAATGCTCTGAATTATTATTGTTATTGTTGTTGTTGTTATGTTCACTCTGTGAGTCAATGTCTCCATAAGGAATTGCTTTAGGGATAGAAAATTAAGAAGTGATAATCATGCCTTGTTCCTGTCATAAATTAATTTACTGCCTGACTGTTTCCCAGAATATTGAGGAGTTGCAATATTATTGGAGCAATGCCTGAAAATCTTGGAAATTTGACTAATTTGCAAGTGCTGTAAGTGCTGCTTTATTTCTTTCCATATTTTTCGATTTGATATCGACTTTGGAATTTTTCTTGCAGTCTTTTAAACTACTTTTAGAAATTCTCCATTTGTACTCATTAATTTGGTGAAGGGCTGCAGCGTGCTTTCTTTGTTTGCAGCATACAGGATTGGGAACCATCTTCTTTTTTTTTTCTTTTTTTTTTTTTAAATTCTAGTTTTTTTCTTACAAATTATTACTCTCGATATAATTTCTTTATCAGAGATCTCAGCTACAACAAATTAAGTGGACAAATTCCGAGCAGCTTTGCTGACCTAAAGAAAATGAACACGCTGTAAGACATTTTCTATGGTTTTTTTATAAGATTACACCAAAATGGGGAAAAATATTTTCTTAGTAGTTGGGTGGTACTGTTCTATTTAATTTGGAAGCTACAATTTTCAGATAGATCTAGCTGCATTGCTTCCCTTGGGCATATAGGATTTTGTCATTGAAAGTGCTGACCAGTGACTACCAATATGTTGTTCAAATAAGGCAGTATCTGAACCTTTTTTTTTGTGCAAATTATATGTTGCAGTCATTTGAAATAACAAAAAAATGTATCATTGGAATTTGTTTTAGTGTTCATACCTATGTGTTTGTAGTTTCATACAATTTAAAGCAATGTTTTTGGTTGGATAATCATCTTCCTTAAAGAAAAAGTAAAAAAAGGAAAAACTGTGAGGTGCCATAAATAGAGAGAATAAAATTTATGTGCTACATACAGGAACTGGCATTTGTATCATTAATTCATATTGGTGACTGCATTAAAATAGATATTGATGCAGTCCAACCAGTTAAAGCAATAGAAGAGTCCTTGGAGACAGTATAAATTAATAGAGATGGTGTTTACTAGCCTATTTACCTCAATTTTCTGGTTCATCAATAATTGTGAGCTTTATGAACTGACATCTTTACTTTGATTTTAATAGATTTTTAACTGGGAACATTCTAACTGGACTGCTGCCTGACTGGCTATATAAACCAGATTTTGTGTAAGTTATCTTTCAAATGCTAGTACATGATTTCTTGAAATAAATAAGTCAAGTTATTTTGGCTGGGTAAATATTGCCCTTGCACTAGTTATTTGACCCTTTTCTCCTTTGAGTGGAATGTACATTTTTGTTTTACACATCTGAGAACTTTGCTAATATCCGTGTGTTTTATATCATCAACTCAACTCTTTTCATTGGACCAAAAACCACTTTGGCTTTCATTCAGAAGTAATAAACTTTGAGGGTATTTAGATAATTCTATGGAAAAAGATTTCTAGAAACTTGAACCATTCATTGCAGTTTCATCTATGCATTGAGACAGAATGCTTGTTTTCCCCTTCCTCTCTTTTTGCTATGAACATCCGTTTGAGAAAACAGATTTTTTGGAATATGAAGAACAGACAACTTTTTGGTAACATGCCATACTATGCTTTTGTTTCAGTATAATGTGATCTAGGGTTGTATTTATTAGAGTAACAGAAGCACTTGGAAGGAAGTATTTTCATGAGCTTTAGTACTTCTCAGATACAAGTAAAAAGAAGCAACCATTGTTTTGTTCCCTACTATTCTATTAATTGAATATTATAACTGAACATTATCGACAATTTGTCCTCCAAAAGTATACCAATTTGATGTCAAAATTGACGTTGAAGGGCCATTTTGATATGTTTATCATTGGAGGATCAAACTGATGACACTTGTATTAAGTAAATGGAGAAAGAGCTCTATGAGGCCTATGAATCTGTAACATGTCTTTAGTTTAGGTCCTGCTGGTGTCACGTACTGTTTTAGAAATAGATTTAAATCTCCATATGCCTTAGGAATATGCATAAGTAAGACAAGAACTGATACTAGATTGGATGTCTGCCAGATAATAAAGCAGAAGAGCTTCCATATTTTTATATTGGTATTGTTACCATTTTGTTGAGCAATAGGTGTTCGATGAAGTCAATAAGTTGCATCTTCTCATATTCTGAATCACATTCTATGAATTTTATTCAGAGATCTCTCATTTAACAACTTCAGCATTAGAAGCTCAGAGCAGCCAGGTTGTCAACAGGGAAGCACGTAAGAATCCTTGCATTTGTGTATTTTTTATATTTTTTTCTCTTCTTTTCTTTTTGTTTTGTAATTTAGAAATCTATCTGAGCCTTGGCCGTATAACATTTTCCACAGGAACTTGTTTGCATCCTCTTTGAATGGCAACAGCTTGTAAGTTTTTACTCCTCGTGCTTAATTATTGAATTGATTATTTACATGTTTGTAACTTGTACTGCTTATAACGTGTGCTGACTTTTTCTTTGCCCTCCCTCCTTTTATTTTTTCAGAGGAAATATTTCATGTCTGCCAAACACTAGCTGTCCTAAAAGTGAGTTGATCTATCATGGATTTACTTTAGAATCAAGTATAACTTAAACACATGAACCTGTTAGCTTTTAATGTATAAGTATATTTTTGAAGTTTGAGCTACAAGGAGAAATGGAGAATTATCCTTTCACAGATTGCCATACTTTCATGAAGAACTCGTTCTAGGATTGCTGAAGTTAAAAATATGTTATCAAGTTTTTTCCAGCATCAACACTGGACACTTTAAACCTCTGGGGCTAACAACATCGAAGATCAAACTCAAGACAATGCTTTCCTTCATTCCCAAAAGGGAAGAAATAAAAGGAACAATAGACGCAGATTAAAAATAAAACATTTTTATAAATATCTTTTTTCTATTTTGAGTTTCTAATTCTGCTTGATTCCCTTAGTAACTGCTCACCTATTTCTGCTTGTCCCAGCTTGGTACTCTCTCTATATAAATTGTGGTGGAAAGCAAGTAGTTTGTAATGGAAATAAGACATATGATGATGATGCTGGTGAGACCGGACCAGCAAGGTTTCTCCTTCAAGAAACAAACTGGGCACTCAGTAACACTGGCCACTTCTTTGATAGTCATCACCCAGACTACTATACATGGTCTAGTGCAAATAAGCTTGCAATGGACAATGCTGAACTCTACATGGATGCACGCGTTTCTCCCCTTTCTTTGACTTATTATGCATTTTGCTTGGGAAATGGAAACTACACAGTAAATCTTCATTTTGCTGAGATAATGTTCACTGATGATAAAACATATAGCAGCCTGGGAAGGCGTGTATTTGACATTTACATTCAGGTGCATCATTGCATCACTTTCATACCTTTGTCAGTGACGTGTATAATATTCAACAAATGCCTTCAACAAAGTGGGTACTAGTCTATTTCGTGACATTATGATACCAGATTCAAATCCCTTAGGGGATTTATTAATATAAACCATCTTCTTGTAACCAAATCAAAGCATGAAATGGTGATGTAAAATTGCACTCTACAATATTTCCAAACTGAAAATTTGAAAGTTGGAATGATCATGAAGCATTTCTTTGTCGATTTCAATGATGCAGAGAAAGTTGGTGTCAAAGGATTTCAATATCGCAAAGGAAGCAGGGGGAGTTGGAAAGGCAGTCATAAAAAAATTCACTGCTGTTGTGACCAATAATGCCTTGGAGATCCGCTTATTATATTCTGGGAAAGGGACAACTACTATCCCATTTGGATCAGTATATGGTCCTCTTATATCAGCTATATCTGTTGATCCAGGTGGGTTGTCTAAAGTTTCTTATTCTCCTGCCATTACCTTCATCATCTAATCTAATGTAGATCTCTTATATATAATGAACCAGATTTTGTACCACCTCCACCATTGGCAAACAACGGTAGTGGCATGGCCGTAGGGGTTATTGTTGCAATTGTTGTTGTGGGAGCAATTATCATCATATTGGTATTTGGCATACTTTGGTGGCAGGGCTGTTTAGGACTGAAAAGTTCAGTGGCTAAAGGTAAACCACTCATCAGTTACTTCAGTAATCCTAATTACCACCCTTTCAAATGACACACTCAAGAATATTATGCACAAAAATGGTATTTTGCTTGTGTAGAATGTAAATTTGTTTGCATAAATTGCTTATGTATCTATTTATTTGATCTTTCATCCTACTTATCTATTTTGCTTATTAGTCTTGAAGAAAGTCACAGCATTGGGGTGGTGGATCGAATAATGCCATTATTGTCTAAAATGACATCTGATCCACCAATATTATAATGATGTATAACTTTCCTAATGCAGCAATAATTTGTTTGCTTCTACTGACAGGACTAAAGGGCATAGATTCACAAACAGGCTTATTCACATTAAGGCAAATAAAAGCAGCAACAAGCAACTTTGATAGAGCCTTCAAGATTGGACAGGGAGGGTTTGGTCCTGTTTACAAGGTTTATTTTGCACAATCCAACAGTTTTACTTGAACATGATGAATGATCCGTTGTAATTGTGGTTAATGTTTGCGGATATATATATTTTTTTCCAACTTTGCAAAACTATTCCATTCCACAAAATGCAGGGTGTCCTGTCAGATGGTACAAGAGTAGCAGTTAAGCAACTTTCTAATAAATCAAAGCAAGGGAATCGTGAATTTATAAATGAGATTGGCATGATTTCTGCTTTGCAGCACCCTTGTTTGGTTAAGCTCTATGGTTTCTGTATGGAGGAGGATCAGTTGTTGCTGATATATGAATACATGGAGAACAATAGCCTTGCACATGCTTTATTTGGTGAGATTTCTCTCTGTGTTCAAGTGGTGTCACTGCTGTTTCTGTTATAATTTTCAATCTTGTATTGGTAATGTTTTCATGAATATAAAGTACTTTTGCCAAATTTCTATGGCAGATCAAAATGATGACAAAGGGACAAGTCAATTGAGATTAGATTGGCAAACAAGGCAGAGGATTTGTGTTGGTATTGCTAAAGGTTTGGCTTACCTTCATGGAGAGTCAAGACTTAAGATCGTTCATAGGGACATCAAGGCCACTAATGTGCTGCTAGATAAAGATCTCAACCCTAAAATATCAGATTTTGGTTTGGCCAAACTTGATGAACAAAACAATACCCACATAAGCACCAGAATAGCTGGCACTTAGTGAGTTCCATATTTTATATTTTTTTGTCTTAATCTTGATTGGGTGTTTTGAATTTTGTAGGAAAATAAAAGAGAAGGAGGGGAGTAATAACAATGTGTGGCTGAATAGTTTGAGTCCTTAGGTTCAATGCTTGAGTTCTTAGATACCCATCAGCACTATATATAGTGCAATAGCGAGTAAATACATGCATAGTCTGAAAGAAAGATAATTAATGCTAGCTATTTTCTAAGACTCTACGTGTTTCCAATGCTATATTAATCACATGGCATCTACACATTCCCATGCAACATACATGATAGCTACACAGTCCAATGCCACATATGTTAATCACATGCATCATTTTTAGCACGATGAAATATTTTACACATGATTCAACTGCAAAGAAACAAAAAATTAGATGTCACATACTGAAATACCTTATCAATTTTGAATTAATCATTTTATCCTGGATTTATAATGAAAATAATCATGTTCTAGTTTCTATAGCTGATAAATTTTCAATACTGCAGTGGTTATATGGCTCCTGAATATGCAATGTATGGTTATTTGACTGACAAAGCCGATGTTTATAGTTTTGGAATTGTCGCCTTGGAAATTGTTAGTGGGAGGTGCAATACCCTTAGCCAGCCTACGCAGGAATTCTTCTCTCTTCTTGATTGGGTAACTTATTTTCTCCTGCTTTCCAACATTCATGCCAATCTGATTGGCCTTGAGAATATTTAGAATGGTTGCATATGTTATGTAGAAACTATATAGCAAATCTTATTCAACTTTTATCTTTTGCGACCCTTTATGGGCAATACATTTACAGTTATTAGCCTTTATAAAAACTCCTGTAGTTTTCTAAATTGAAGTTACCCATGTAAGTGTGATCAATGTCCCAAATTTTTAGAAATTCTTGTGTCTGTCCAGTCAAATATTACACAATCTTCAAGTTTAATGGGATACTTTTATTACTTCTTGTCAGCATCTTAAATTCAATGGATTGAATGTGTCAAAAGGAAAATGGCCAAATAAAAATCAATGGATTGTTTATTTCAACTGTTAATTGACCTTGGAATCAAATGGCTATTTGTATTTACTTTACCAGGCACTTCTCTTGAAAGAAAAGGGCAATCTATTGGAACTTATTGATTGGAGGTTGGGTGAAGACTTCAACAAAGAGGAGGCAATGGTCATGATCAATGTGGCTCTTCTATGCACCAATGCCTCTCCAATGCTTAGGCCTACCATGGCTTCAGTGGTAAGCATGCTTGAAGGAAGCACTGTTGTTCCAGAGGTGGTGCCAGACACAAGTAATTTATTGAATGAGAAGAAATTCGAGATGATGAGACAGCATTACCAACAGAGGAGAGAAAAAGAGATAAGCGAGACTCAGAGCCATAGTATCTTAGTGGGTGAAACTAGTGCATCTATAGGTGACACGGATTCTTTACTAGAATGCCAGAAATTAGAGAACCATTAGAAGCTGCATTAATTTGCATCACATATACATCTTGCCGGTGTTTCGTGTATGGCTAATGATTTCCCTTTGATATCCCTCTAATGCAACCATAATGTTACTACTGTTCTCAAATGATAGATGGAAATATCTGACATGGAAATTGTTCGATTTTGCTGCATAAACTTCTTTGTATTTTCCACTACTGGATGATTGTGTACAAAGTCCCTCCCTTGATTTGGCTGCACATGATTAAATCAATTTCTACTTTTCAGACAATTACTAAGTTCATTTATAGATGAGATGTTATGAACTTGTGGTTAGTATACAGGCTTTCCTTTAGTAAAGGAAAAATAAGCAAGCAAGAAATACTCTTGTGGGAAATGCAATATGAAACTGAAACAGAGAAGTGACGTACAATATCGGGTCATATCAGCTTGGGGCATGTTTGGTATACTGTAATTGTTTTTATTTTTATTTTTTATTTTTTTGGATATCACATAAGATAAGTGGTTTATTATGAGAGTGGAATGAGTAAATTTGAACCGTATAATTATATATAGATGATTAATATTTAAAGTTATTTAAAGGACACATAATCATTTAAAAAAATCACATAATTTTATGTTTTAATATTGATCATTCATGTAAGATCCAATAGTTAAAATTTGCTCATTTTATTATCACAATTAACTATTTTTTTCACTTGATCCTCTCCCTTGTAGTGGAGATAATAAGATAAGTTAATACAATAAGTATAGTTTTACCCGTTGTTTAGTTTAAGCAATTTATTGTAACATTTTCATAAAATTTTCTTATACATTAAAATTATGAATAACTTAATCAACTTTAGAGAGATAAGATTAGGTTTGATTAGTTTTTAATGTATAAAGTTTTATTCTCTGATTTTTTATATTTTATTAAAATAAAAATAAATATTAAATAAATAAAAATAATAAGAAATTTATATAAGTATAATAAATTAATTAAAATAAATGGTATTTAAAATAAATAAATATTTTATAATAAATAATATAAAATGTAAAATAACAATTCAAAATAATAAAAGAATAATAATTAATTATAAAAATAATAAGTAGTATTAGTCTTGAAGAATACTCAATATAAATTATAATTATGTATAATAAAAATACAAATAAAAATTCTAATTCTAATATTTAATTAAAAATATAAATTTAAATCATTATTGAAAATAATTATTTTATATTGTTTTGGTTTTACTTTTTATATATTATGATAAAAATTACAAGTAAAAATATTAAAATATATAAGAGAAAGAGGTTATTATATATTTGTTAATTTTTGTATTATAAAAAAATAATTATTAGAAATGATAAATAATATTTATAAATTATTCATAACAAATAATCGAAATAATTGTAATTAAAATAATAAATGTTATATAATAATATTCATTTTTAAATTTATGATTAAATAATTAATAAAATTATTGTTTTATTATAAAGGGAAAGGATCAAGTAAGAGGAGTGGTTAATTGTGAGAGTGAGAAAAACAAATCTGAATTATTGGATCTTACATAAATAATCAAGATTAAAACATAAAGTCACGTGACTTTTTTAAGTGATCATATGACATTTAAATAACTTTAAATTTTGACCATTTATTTACAGTTATATGACTCATATTTGCTCCTTTCACTAATAAACAACTTCTTTCATGCGATATGCCCTCTTATTATAAATTTACTTTTTGTTTAATTTACACTTCTGAATAGAATTAATTGTGGTAGCAAGAAAATTATGTGTATAATATAGTACCTTATACGGTTTAATAATAAATATTGTACAATATTACAATTATAGTAGATCTTATATTATCAATCAATACTTAGTTCATTCAAGTGATTCGATATTTATTCTCATAAGCAAGATCTCAAGTTTAAGTGTAATATACAGGAATAAAACTGCGTTTGGCTTAGACTTTATACAATTAGCCCTACCGTGTGTAGCGAATGAGACCTTAATGTATACGGCAAGATCAAGCCATTAGAAGTAGGCTAGGGGTGAGAGATTTGAATAGTTTACATAAAGTTATAGATTTAAATCTCATTGTCATTGATATATATGATAAGATCATAAAGACTTGCAAATGCTGCAAACCATTATATGGGTTGAAGGTGGTTATGCAATTGCTACTTGCAAGAATTCATTTGCGGTCGATAGATAAAAGTTGATTAAGATTGACATCCATATCGATAGACAATGAGAAATTATTATGTGCTCACTGACTACATCCATGAGTGAAAATTTTGTTCTATCCACTTATACACTTTGCTTGGATCATAAGAGAAAATGGGAAGAAAGAAAAGAAAATGAAGAGAAGAGAAAATAGAGAGAAAAATTTATTCTCTCTCCTATTGCTTGGATGAAGAGAAAACGGAGAAAAAGAAAATGAGAAAGTTTTCTTTCTCTCGTTTGGATAGAGAGAAAAGTAAGAAGAAAGAAAATGTAATCATATCAAATGACTATTTTACCTTTAATACAATATAATGTAAATATTTCTCTATATTTTTTATTTTTAATTCATTTATAATGGATTTAACTTCTATATACTGTTAATGTAAAATAATTTTACATTGTCAATCAATAAAAATTTAGAAAAATATCAAATCATGATAAATAACTATCTACTATACTAACTATCCACCATAATTTGTCAATTTTCTGTATTGGCTAATAATATATCACTTTTTTTTTCAACTTAAACCCAAATCTCCAATTTGTCATCCCTGCTTCATTGTGTATTAGTTAGTATAGAATGGCATTTGGACTTCTCACTCTTATTAATTTCTAAATCCTCGGCCACCCTTTGGCCTTTTCTTTAATATATTAATATATTAATATGTAAAACTTATGTAAGGAAGAAACTTTTTCTTTTCGGTGACAAAAAGGAAGAAACATTAAAAATAATAGATCAAGTCTCCATAAAAATATTTCAAAATAGGGAAAAAAAAAAAGAAGAAATGGGAAGGAACGGAGAAAGTGGACTCTAGCTTACCTACAAAAGAACAGGAATGTGAGCAATGAATAAAGCTTGTGGATAAAAGCGAGTCTTGATTGATAGCTTTTGTTGTTGAGTGATTTTCTAGCTACTTGAGATATCACCAACGAGCCTATGTTGAAAGAAGTGAAGAGTTCTCTCCATTCACTATAGCGCATCATAACAATAAATGATGAGGATAGGATGGTCATTTAATATAAAATCATCCCATCATATCAGTTTTCTCGTCTATGGAGATGAGAACAAATTTTTATGGGTCCCACTATCAATTTTTTCTTTCTCTTCTATTTTCCTCTCCCATCCAAGCAAAGGAAATGTTGAAAATCTCTCCATTCTCCTTCTTCCCAATTTCTTTCTCTCCTTGTTCTCTAGATCCAAGCAAAGGGATAGAGTTATAAGTGATATTTCAAATTCAAGCAATGGAAGGATTCACTATCAACATACACTTTTAATTAAAATAATACTATACATGGGCAGGCCTGAGTTTTAACCAGTGCTCCATAAAATGTACAGTAATTTCTCATACAACAATAGTCCTTTCAATTACAGCTTAAAAGCTCTCCCATGTGCACCAATTTTATTTGGTATACCAAAGATATTGTGCTTTTTCATTTTTCCTTTTAGCTTTCATATTTTTGAGAGGAAAGAAATAGAAAATGAAAAAGAAACAAACTACATCGTAAGAGATATCATTCCTAAACTATTAGCAAACAAGCAAAGCATGAAGCACTAGAGGAGGGCTTGGCCGTATCTTTATGTCTCTACCAAATATATATATATATATATATCCTAACATCTCTCTGTTTTTTTAATTATTTTCTATCTTTTACATATTTTATTGTATTTTAGTTATTATTTATTTTTATTCTCAACCTTAGTAGCCCATATTGTAGGGATGGATCTAGGTGTTGGGAGAGTGTCCCTACAACTTATTCTACCCTTTCTTCCTAGATCTCTTCCTACTACTACCACTCTTTGCTTTGCTTTGGATTGAGACTTTATTCTTGGAATCAAAACCTTTGGCTAGAGTCGCAATGATCTCTTCCTCGTTACCTACATACGGCCCAAGCTTTTTACCTAGATTCCATATATTTCTTACTTCGTCAAGATCAACTATCTCTGAATCAGCATGATCAACACACATCTCATTGTCATTCAGTGTTCCATTCCATTTAGCCTCACTGCATTTATGCTTATAACTTTTCTTCCTCCTTAATTTGAAAAATTTTTCCTTTTTTGGTATTCTTTTTTGCACCCTTCCCAAGCTAGTTGATTTTTTTGCATATGAGATTTTGATTGATATATTACCAGAATATGGGTTCTTTTGCAAAATTTACATGTATATGGTATTTGGTCAACTCGCCACCATATGTGGCAGATTCAATTTAAAAAATAATAATAAAAAAATAGAATCTGCCATCATGTGTGGTGGATTTAGTTTAAAAAATAATTAAAAAATGGAACTAGCCACCACATATGATGTATTCACTTAATTTAAAAAAATAATTAAAAAATGAAATTTGCCACCATGCATCGAAGTCACTTTAAGAGATAAAAACACCCCCATATTCTTGTAATTTTCTCAAATTTCCCATATTCTCCAAATTTTTACAAAAAAACACCATATGAAAATTGATTTTCCCTAAGGCCGCCAACACTTGATCCTCATCAATCGAAGCATTTCCTAAGCCTTTGCCAAAAATTTGAAACCTTATAAATAATTTGTCATTGCATTCATCATGACTTTATTTGAATTCTCAAATTTTGTATTACCTAATATTAATATAATTTTTTAATCAATTCAATTATTAGTCAAATTACTCAAAATTTATAATAACAATTTAATTCCTTAGGATTGTAATCTCTTACGATAAATTTAATAAATTAATTTTTTTATGTTAATATTCTAAACTTATCAAAGGATGAAAAATAGGAATTCTTAGGATAACATAAATGAGTACTTCTATTCATAGCTACTCTAGCTATTTTTAAATTGACTTATTTTATAAAGTAAATTTATATTCAATAATATAAAATCATACTCCATACATCATTCAAGCATAGCTAAATCCAAGAAAGTATTACAATGGGTAAAATCAAGAAAGTATTAAGATTACTAGAATTAAAATAATATATAGGAATACAAAATATATTTTTTTAGACTACATCTCTCTAATACCTAAATAAAACTAAGAAAATATAGAAAAGAAAAAGAACCTCAACGATAAAGAAGCCATACCAGCTAACTGAATCATTCTCTTTCTCTCTCCCTAACTCTCCACCCCAAAAGAAAATAGTTACAACATATTTATAATATAAATTCTTTCAAGGTGAACATAATCTTATTTTGATTTTCTTTTGATGTTTTCTTTAGGTTTTTATTTTCTTTTCAAATCTTGATTTTTTTTCAAATATTCTCCAAATCTGTCTAAATCTTCTTTTCAAATGGTCAACTAATATTTTCTTCTTCTTTTTGCTTTTTATCTCCCAATTTATTGGCACTATATTTATCCTTGTAAAGTGGAAGTTATTGATCTAAAGATAACTCCTTATTTTCTCATTTTACAAAGATATTTACTTTAGAGGAACTAAATCCTATTAAAATAAATCAAGCAACAATCTTTATCCAATAAAATAACAAAAAATTATAATTTTCACTGACAATGCTCATAAATTTATTCAAATTAATTAGGGAGATTAACTATTTGAGAAGAAAACTTTGAACAATTAAAACACAAAAGCAGACCAATTGAGATTTGGTCTAGTGGTAAAGGGCTAGTTTATCACAATGTGGTGAACCATGAACCATGGTTCAAATCTTAGTTAGAAAAGTCACCCACATTTGCTTAACAGTACTTAAATAGGATTATCTCTAATGGTAGGTTACCTATGGGAAACCAAACAAAACACAAATGTAGACTCAACTTGGGTTCCTATATTAACTCTTGTCTCGGTGCACCACCCTCCGGCAAGGGATTTTTCTTGTTTGAAATATATGGATTGAAGATGGGAATTTTGTGACTTAGAAGTGGTTCCCAACCGCTTTTTATTAGAACTAGACACTTATAAAGCATGGGTATTCCATTTTGACAAATACAGGTACACCTTGGATATGCCTGAATATACCTAGGTACATACCCATTTATTTTTCTTTTGAAAAAAAAATTAGATACGGCTCGGGTACTGCTAGGCATGGCTCTAGGTATGGGATTTATAAAACAATGTCATTTTGGGTGTTGTTTTTTTCTTTTTTCTCGGTGCCTTTCTTTTGTTTTTCAACGCCTTTCTTTTGTCTTTTCCTGTTCAGAACAGAACCCTATCCCCACCCCCTTCTCTTTTTTTCTTTCATTCAAAATCCCCACCCCTTCTCCTTCTTTCTTCCAAAACAATCAAAACTCTAGACGCTTCAGATCTATCCCCTTCTTTCTTTCACAGTGTTTCCTTTCCCTACCCACTTCTTCCTTCTTTCATTTGAAACAGCCTTCACCCACAGCCACCACCACTCAACTACTCCACTGGTGGTGGTCCTCACGTGAGAGCGATGACGGTGGTCCTAAGGCACGACGGTAGCGGCAGCAGTGGGAAGGCACGACAATGGGAAGACACAACAACAGCGGTCCTCATGCATGCGAAAGGTAGCTTCTCTGCCTTTGGTTTTGTTGTGTTTTTATTTGAGTTTTGCTGGTCCTAGAAGAAAATATGCGATATGAATGTTGTTGGTTCTGTTTTTATTTGTTTTTGTTGTTGGTTTTTTTTTTTTTTTGAAAACTTGTGATCTAAAATAAAGCCTGAGAAATTGAGAGACTCTAGTGTCTTGGTTTTGTGTTGTTGTTGCCATTTTTTATGGGCAGTTACTATGCTACCTTTTCAATTTGAAGGGGTTTGAAACCCTGCTTACATGATCCACTAATTTTATGACAAATGCATATAACTTATCCAAGTAACTCTATGACATGGCAAAATTTATAATATTCTTAATGAGGATATAAAAATTTTTATTTATTTTTTAATCCTTAAAGATCTTTTTAGCAGTTATATAATTAATTACATTATAGAATATAAAATTTTCTCAATTTTTTTCAACTTTTTTTAATCAATCTGGAGCAATTTGACGAACCCTAATTTTTTTTGGTCTTCCTAATCCCAGAGACAAATCCCTATCTCACCATTAGCATCTTCCTCTAGAGCTTCCATGGCACCTTGTGTCCCCACCAGTGCATCCAAGCTCTAGTCCCTTTGAAATCCTTGGCTGCAGATCTTGGTTCCACGACCATGTAAATGGGGAAATGAGTTTTGCATAACCTCACTTGCCTCCCAAGGTTGGTAACCGCCTAATTAAGATCCTCAAGTAATGGAGTAGGATGTTGCTGCTACCATTTCCACTATAACCCCTGTAGAACCATGACCATGTCCTAACCCCAACCATGCATCACATATTAATTCTGTGTCCAATTTTTTTATTTTTGAAAATTTTGATAAGTTAATTTACCATCAAAATTTCAAAGAAGTAGTCCCAAAATGGTGCACAAGGATGCAAAAGTAACCTATAATTTAGAGTTGATCATAGGATGAAGATATTGTCCCCTGGAGAGTGCACATTTAAGTTTGCAATCAACACCAATTCTTTAACTAATTAAATCGAAAATTGGAGACTAATCCAAGCAGAATAAAATCATGGGTGGACGAATGGAATAACGAAGGCAAAAAGAAATAAGGAAAAAGCAAATGGGGGAAGATGGAGAGTACTAACGAAATTGGGAAATAAAAAAAATTAGGGACCTTCAAATCGTTATTAGTAAAAGTTGGAAAAGATTAATAAGTTTTTTAAATTTTAATGTTTTAATACATGGATTTAATATTTAATTACATAACTGTTAAAATGATCTTTAAGGATTAAAAAACAAATAAAAATTTATATAGTCCTCATTAATAATATTATAAATTTTGCCATGTCATTGAGTTATTTGTATAAATTATATGCATGTGTCATAAAATTAATGGGCCATGTAAGAAGGGTTTTAAACCCCTTCAAATAGAAGGGGTACTATAGAAATTACCTTTTTTATGTTTGCTCATGTTGAATATTCTGGAAAATGAGTGTGATGGTGTTAGATTGTTGCTCATAGTGTAGTTTTTTATTTTTGTGATGTGATATTGAACAATTTAGGCTTGTTTTTTTGTTGAAGTGGTAAATTTTCTAATTTATCATGTGAAATTTTAGTTTTTATTTTATAAAATTTGTGAAATATATATATATATTGCCACATACATACCCTAGTTTTTACAAAATTTTCGTATCTCGTACCTATATCTGTACCCAGTACAGGTTTCTTATCCGTATTTGTGCAACATAGCTAGACACACAAGGAGAAAAATGAGAGGGAGAGGTTGATGTAGCACCTTAGAGAAGGATTGGAGTTGGTAGAGGATGCATTTGACAAGGCAAGCAAAAGTAAGGACTTTTTTTTATGGTGACCAAATTGGGCACTTGGGCATTGCATTTGGGAGCTTCTTGGGGTGGTTGAGGATGGTAGAGACATCCACCGGGGCACCTAGGCTATTTTGTAAGTTATTTAGTTACACTTGGGATTATGATTTTCTGAAGGCCTACGAGCCATGTGAATTGTTTTTTTGGTCAAGGGAGGGGAGATTTGTTCGGGGTAATGGGGCTCTGTCCCTTAGAGTCAAACTCGCACCCTTTTGGTTACACCCTTCTTTAGAGGTAGGAGTTATGCCATTTGCGCTGGCCTCCAGGTGCTAAGCCATGTGAATTTAGAATGCCAAAATATGCATCATTGATAACGGATGGCCATCCACCACCGCCTCAAAGCCCTGGTGTCATTGTTTGCTTGTTATTTAATATGCATAACTAACCCAAATTATATTTAGTATAGAATTGATATTTAGTTATTAAAGTGAGACTTTCTCTTGGTAAATTATATTATAGCAAGTTACAACACACGCCAGTTTATTCGCCTAATGCAACTCCATGGACGAGAATGAGACGGGTTAGCAGGGACGGGGGAAGTGGCGCTGCTAGAGAAGGGGTGCAGTGGCGGGGTGGGGGAAGAGGGGAGGGAGGGAAAGAGGGTTTGAAAAGAAAGAAAATAAAAATGATAAAAAAGTTTTTGTATCATTTTTTTCATTATAGTATTATTTGTGACTATAATAATGGTCACTAGCTCACAAGCCCCGCCTTCAAATTCATCTTAGTCACAAAACAACTTAAAGGATGAGAGAGATATAATAATAAAATAAATAAATAAATGGTTGAGAGACTCTGCAAAAGAAAAAAAATTTTATTCCATAAAATATGAAAGAATGACTTCATAAATCCCATCACATAATCCATCTTGGTTTTATTAGTTTTCCTTTAATTTTATCATAGAGTAGATATCATATCACACATTTTCATTATCCAGCTCAATACTGTCATTAGAGTATCATTATCCTATTATCTTAGTCACTACCATTTGCACACAAAGTTCATTTTATTAGAAATGGATGCTCCTTGTCAAGCCAAAAATAAGTTTTTTTCAAATTTTTCCTTTTTATCTTTTTGTAAATAGTTGTTAGGCTTTAATTCAAGGGGAAAAGTAACTATTGTCAGAGTTATTAATTAATTTACATAATAAATTTTATATTAACCATTGCAAAACAAATTTATTAGGGTTTGCAATTGGATTGAGTTCCATCATTTCCTTGCATAATCACACTCTTGAGCCTATTCTTATTTTAAAAAGACCAATTTTACAAAAATAGAAGGATTTTTCATTTTTTCCCTCATAAAAACAAATTGGTGGAAACTATATTAAATTTTCAGTAAATTTTAGTTGTTTTTGGACATGGCACTTTTCTGGTACATTAATTGTTACATGCACTCTATAATACTATTTGCTTGAAATCAAATTTATGATTTGAGTGGGCTCGACTTTTATATTATTACATCTCAAATCTAATTTAGACTTTGAAGTGTGAAAACTCAAGTAAACGTGAAAATTATAACTAATTAAAATAACCTTTTCTAAAAAAATTAAGAATATCGATATTTTTTATCTTTTAAATTTTTATTTAAATTTCCAATATTACTAGTTTAAATTCCATGGATAAGGTATCGTTTTCAGCCACAAAAATGTGTGTTCGGTTTACAAAATAATAAGGTTAGGATGACACCCAGAGGGGAAGGAATCTCATCAAAACTCTTAGGTCTTTATTTCTTATTATTATATAACATGAGTATAAAATTTAATGCCCACAAAATGAGTTAACTCACTATACTATAGTACGAATACTCGTCTTGGAAGATATATATCATGGTTGCATCACAGAAACATTGGCAGGATATCAGACAGATGGATGCAATTTATACGTACTATACTAATTAATTTCTTTTCTCCCAATAATTAAGAAGAATCAAGGTGCACGGGATAAAGGTCTGATGAAGATGTAGCAGTCCATTGTTCATCAATGTCATTTGACACACTTTTTGCCTCATTTATCTTATTTTCTTCCTTCTGATAGTAATATTGTCGCATTGCCTCTAACTTCTTTTCATCCATTACCTCACTTGGGTCTGAAACAAATTCTGGAACCACAGTTCTGCCTTCAAGCATGCTTACTACTGAAGACATAGAGGGCCTAAGGTTTGGAGTGGTATTGGTGCATAGGAGAGCTACTTGGATCATCACCATTACCTCCTCTTCATTGAAATCTGAACCCAACATTTGATCCACTAGCTCCATGAGCATACCTTTCTCTTTCAACATATGTGCCTGTTCAAAGAAATAAAGAAATCAATTCACTTCGAGAATCAAGAGTCATTTAAGATGGAAACATTCAACCTATGCTGATATCACTGCTATGAAGATTCTTTAGAGTAAGACATTGGCCATATTTGTGTGGAGGGGAACTATAATTTCTGAATATAACTAACAATGATGTCATTTAGATGCTTCAAGATAGCAAAATTTCAGAAAATCTCAAATGTGTTGCACTATTGCTCTTTTAGAGTGGAGGTAGATGGTAATTGGACGACAATATATGTTTGACACAATAATTAAAGCATAAGTACATTGTATCATGGATAATTTGATTCATTCACATGACTTGATATGGTATAAGATTCCATGACTAGCGTCTTTTTTGTTGCACAGGAGATTGGACTAGCTCCTTGAAGTGTCAGCACTAGTTACTCGAAAATTCTACACTCATGGAGATAAAAATAGAGCATCGATCTTTGCACAGCAAAACTAGATCTTTCTAGGACTATAATATTTGAGTAAAATGAAGAACTATCTAAAAAATATAATAAACAAATGTGTTGCAATTTTCTAGTTGCTGGAGGTTGGTTGCTTAACCAACTTGCTAGGCCTATATATACTACAATGTGCTCGTATTGTAAGTGTACGAGTCCAAGTGGGCGCCGTGAAGTAGGTGTGTGAAGTGTGCAGAGTGTGTGTGTGCAGCGTAAGTAAGGGTGCAAGTGTAAGTGCTTTGGTGAGTCTAGAGTGTGCATCACAAATAAGGTGTAGAAGTGAGTCTAGTGTAGTGTGTGTTAATATTGAGTGAGTGCCGTGAATGCACAAGTGAGTGTTTGAGTGAAATGTGTGTCTCATTAAATTTGTAATCTTGAGTCTTTATAAGTAAAAAAAATATTATATTTATATAGAGTTTACTTCCTAACTTTACACTCCTGAGGGTTAGCTTTTTTGGTTTTGGAAAAAGAAAAGAGGCTAAACTTTTGTGGCAACGTGCAATCTATACAACATAGTGTATTTGGCTAGAGCAAAACTCTTGTATCTATTTGGAAAAACATTTGGCTCCTTGCGTTTATTTGTTGCAAAGCTCACATCCGTTGCTTAGGGATTTCTCTAAATAAGATGTTGAGGCATTGAAAAAGCTTTGTCACATTGATTTTTTTTTTGCCTTTTTTATCCTATGACTTTTGTTTTTGTAATTAAGGAGAATTCCTCATTCTACTCAAATTTTGTAATTCTTTCTCTTTGTCTTGGTAAAATTATCTTTCTATGTAAAATAATTAGATCTACATGAAGAATAGAGAGCATGAAAATAAGTTACCCAATCAAGAAGATAGAGTACTTCTTCCTCCTTTGATCGGTGAATGGTGTTAGCACTCCCATTAACAATTTCCAAGACAACAATCCCAAAACTATAAACATCTGCTTTGTCAGTCAAATAACCATGCATTGCATATTCAGGAGCCATATATCCACTGCAATATTAAAATACATCATTGCAGCAACATGATATTAGTATAATGTATAAAATCTCATAAGTTGGATGAATTGAGTTAGATTGGTTTTGCTAGTGTACATTCTATTTTGAAAAATATTTTTAAACAATTCAAAGAAGACAAGATTTTATAACTTACTAGGTCCCAGCTATTCGAGTGCTAATGTGAGTAGTGTCTTCCTCATTGAGCCTAGCCAAACCAAAATCAGATATCTTTGCATTTAAATTTTTGTCAAGCAATACATTAGTGGCTTTAATGTCTCTGTGAACAATTTTCAGTCTTGACTCTTCATGGAGGAAAGCCAAACCTTTAGCAATACCAACACATATCTTGTACCTTGTTGGCCAATTCAATTTCAAGCGGCCTTCTTCTGGGCCTTTATAAATGGACAAAAATTGGGGGAAAAAAAGAATAAAAGGTCATGCATATATGCTACTAAGACAAGAATATCACATAAAAAGTGACCAAACATAAGCATGCAAGGCAATCATTTACCGAATAAAGCACGTGCAAGGCTATTATTTTCCATATATTCATATACCAGTAATAACTGATCTCCCTCAACACAACAGCCATAAAGTTTAACAAGACAAGGGTGTTGCAATGTTGAGATCATTGCTATCTCATTAATGAACTCATGGCCTCCTTGGTTTGATTTAGACGAAAGCTGTTTGACTGCTATTTTAGTGTCGTCCGATAGAATGCCCTGCATTTGGGAAATGATATAAACTTTTTATGAAATTTTTTTAAAAATAATTTTCGATGATTAATACCCACAATTGCAATATATCAATCATGATAGTAAAAAGAGGATACCTTATAAACAGGGCCAAAGCCTCCTTCACCAATCTTGTTGGAAATATCAAAGTTATTTGTTGCTGCTTTGATCTGATGTAAGGTAAATAGACCAGTTTGCAAATCGAAATTCCTTAGCCCTGCTTATTGAAGCAAACAAAAATGAGAGGTATATTATACTTGAGAGAATTCCACATCATTGATTGTTTAGATAGAATAGGCATTTTCTTAGTCCCCAAAATAAAGGGACCTTTGCTTTAATGGATTTATCACACATACGCCATTAGTTTATTCTAGAGGGTTAGCAAGATCAAATATCTGCAACAAAACCCAATTTTTTGCATGGTAATTCTCGAATGTTCCAGCAAAGTCAGCAATAATGATAACAAGTTAAAAACATTATTTGCTTTGCGGATCAACCTTTTGATAATGATGTCTTTTTCCCTAGACAACCTCTCCACCGAAGTATAAAAACAATCAGGATGACAATTATCACGGCTAGTGCCACAATTCCAACCACAATTCCAGCCACAACTCCTACAGGTAAGCCCTTCGAATTCGATGGAGGTGAAAAGTCTGGTTGATTATTACACAAAGAGACATACCATATATGTTAGATAACAGTGTGAAACCTTCAAGGTAGCAACACAAGAGTTAAAAAGTTCACAGAGAAGGTAACCTACCAGAAGTGACAGATATAGCTGATATAAGAGGACCATATAGTGATCTATGCGGGAGACCAGTAGTCCCTTTCCCAGCCCAGTAGAAGCGGATCTCTAAGTCATTACTACTTACATAAACAGGAAATGTTTCTATAAGTGCCTTACCAACTCCTTGTGCTTCTTTTGCAATATTGAAATCCTTCAGAACCAGCTTTCCCTGCAATGTTTGAAATTTAAAACAATATGGTTTTTGATATTAAAGTTATAAATCTGTAACCCGGATTTTGTTGAAAATATTGCAAAAACTAATTCTATAGATGAAGTCAATGCAATAAGCTAAGTACAAGCACTTCTACATGTATCTTCTGATACTCTGTACATTTAACTTAGACACAACTTGGATTCATACTGAAAAGTAAAAGCAAAAATTGTCCCGAAGGATCTAACAATGATCCTTGGTTTATGTCTTGATGATGATCCTCAAGGGAACTAGTGACAAGTTGGCTAATATATAGCATGTTTGATATGAAATAATTGGTTGAAAAATTTTGAAAAACAAGGTGAAACCAGGTACCTGAATGTAGACATCAAATACACGCCTTCCTAGGCTGTTATATGTGTTATCATCTGTGAACATTATCTCTGCAAAGTGGAGCTTTACAGTGTAGTTCCCATTTACTAGGCAAAATCCATAATAAGTCAGAGAAATGGCAGAACCACGTGCATTCACATACAGATCAGCATCAGGCATTGAAAGCCTAGATTCATTTGTTTGAGTAAGGTTGTAACGAAAAACATTATCCAAGAAGTCACCGGTGCTGCTAAATGCCCAGTTCGCTCCACTCTGATTAGATGGACCTGCGTCTAAATCGCCATCATATGTTGTGCTTCCAATGGTTACCCGTTTTCCACCACAATTTATATGGAAAGAATAAAACGCTGGCAAAAGGGGAAAAGCGGTCAAAACCAAGAAACTATTGGGAGTAAAGCATAACAAGAAACTAACAAAAGAAAAAAATATATATTTAATTTTTACATACTGTTGGAATAAAAAGGTTTTTTTAGCTATTACCTAATCATACGTTAACATGTTATTATCGTGTTTTATGTCATGAATTGTGTCCCTTGAAACGTTAAGTTATTGGATAGAAATATATAAATAATTTTATACTCTAACACATCTCTCATACAAGAGCCTCTTTTATTATGTTATAAATTATTTTTCTCAAAAATTTAAGTTATTTGATAGTGGTATATGAATAGTTTTATATTCGAACATTTAACTCTTTAAATAATTATCTTAAAAGTTACATATGTAATAATAGCATTTAATTTTGATGTAATGCCAAAATTTTTTTACATAGTCATCCAATTATATTATTATGTTACTAAAAGCACTTGACTCTTATCATAGTTATCTTAAAAGTCACATAAAAAATAATATATTGTTGGTTGACGGTATTAAATTTAATCCCACAACAACATATGATTGAAAAATAAATTAAACTCATAAAAAATGAATTCCTTCAAATTATATTGTTTGTTTCTCTTATTATTTATTTATTGTCTTCTTTTTATTTTCTTTTTAAAATGGAGAAGACAAAGAATTAAGTTTGGATTATAAAAATTTAGGCAAGGGAAATTGCTTATGTTAAGCTACTATGTGATGAGAAACCTTACTGTTCTCCCTTTAAGCTTATATATGATGTTTTTGATGTTCTAGGTTACTTTAGGGACCTACCACAAACTATTGATATGGATATAAACTCTCCTTAATGGAAGGACAACTCTCCTTCTTTCCTCTTTGTACCACTTTTGAGATATGGATATAAACTACTTCAAATTCTAAAACAAAAAGTGATTTTTCAATTCAAACGTCCTTTTTTTCTTTTTTGGGTTAGGTTTTTTGTTGGGTTTGACTCCAAAGTCAAACTCGCATCTGTTAACTAGTCTCGAGTGCACTATACAAAGATTGGTGGCATTGCCATTCGATCTTGCGCCTCGCATGCGATAGAGATATTATTTGTACATTATGTTTAAGAATTTAATTTAAATGCACTGACAGTGTAAAACAGTTTTATACTGTCAACCAATAGAAATAGTAAAAAGTATCAACTCATACAAATAACCACCCATGATAATGAGGGACCCACCATGATTTCTCACTTTTCTAGAATTTCTATTGGTTGACAATGTAAAACTGTTTTATACTGTCAGTGCATATCAATTAAACTCTATGTTTAAACATATTCATCAATATTTGTGGATTGTAATTTAAATAAGTGGTGGATTCTAGTTAAAAAATAATCAAATTGACTCTTCAGCCTTCGCTAATAATGTATTATCATCTTTAGTTAATATTACATTTTATACTTATATAATTGAAATGAACACTTAGAACTACGATCTACATATGTCACATAACATTTCTAGTAACTTTTAACAGTTAAGTTGACAAAAAATTACATATCAGATCAACTTACTTTCAGAACATGCTACTTTGGTTCTCCCACAAGAAAGGGCTCCTCTATGCAAATGATGGAAGGATAGATAAAGTCAGAAAAACAATTAATTACAAAGAGCATAAGTTTCACACAGAGAAAGGAAATGAAAAGGGCATATACATATGACAAGATTTATCGAGTAAAATATAAAACTTACGAGTCATTGCCATTTGAAAAACTTGCAAACAAGTTCCTACGGCATATAAGACATGGTTAAGCCTAAGATAACGTTGTGAAATATTTTTTTGAAAAAATGAAACAATTCTTACATGTTTTTCTCTCGACATGTCATTGGCTCTGGGATTTCATTGCTAAAGTTGTTATATGAAAGGTCTCTGTGCAGATGTGTAATATCGGTTTAGAAACTAGGAAGATAAAATAAATTCATTGACAAAAGACAAAGAAAATTATGACCCAATTTCGTGTGTGGAAAAGTCTGGAAATAATTACTTTGACTTATAAGTGGGCAAGCTGCTCATTAGTTATAGAACTAAGCAATTCTCATTTGATTTTTCAAAAAGAGTCCATTTTTTTTGGGCGGGGGGTTTTTTGGGGGGGGGGGGGGTGGGTGGTATATAATGATGTTAAAAGAGTCTAGTGCTTGACCGAAAAAACAAAAAAAAAAAAAAGAGTCTAGTGACACTCGGAAAATGTTTTACTTAATCACTCATAACTCAAAATTGCATGGGAAACTTTTATTTTTCAAAAATACTATAGTGGTATAGAAAGCATTCCTTTAACAAAAGATGATGACACGAGAGAACAAAAAGTTTACATGTGATCTGTATTGCAAGGAAATGGATTCCTTGCAGTTGTAGAAAAAGCTGCAGGGAGTGCAGTTTTATATCTGACAATTTCTAGTTGTTTAACTATGTTAACGACCCGCATTTTGCCTATTGTGAAAGAAACTGCAGATAATTGTCGTAATTCCATACAACAAAATACAGTCTTTAGAGAAATTTGTAAGATTACACTTTATAATATATTGTTTCTAGCTTGTAAAGATTATAGTTGACGAAATGCTAATAGTCTAACTTTGAGAGGATACGGTTGAAAAAAAAAAAATATTACAAGTGCTAAGTTGGAGAAAATATTGTTGAAAGAAGACTTCTTTTAATTTACCTTTCAAAGTTACTACACATATTTAATTTTTAGCAAAATTTATTAAAATTACAACACTTAAAAATATTATTAAAAATATAAAAAGCGATGTTAGAACTCTTTAATAACATTTTTACAAATATTATATATAAGTTATATTACTAAAAAAATTTAATAATATATTTTAATAATTTAGTTAAAAAAAAAAGTCTCAGCCGATAAAAGAAATCACAAGTTTTACATTTTGGATTTACCCATACAAAATATGTGCTCAAACTCTTTCTGTCCTTTATGCATTCATCTTCTGTTTGTTTTTTAGTATGCCATTTGCCTTTATACTTCCAATTTTTGAAATGTCCCGGTTGCATTATTATTATTATTATTTTGGTTGCTCACTAAGTGGATCTAACTAAACTTTAACTGCTATCTTATTCAAAAAAGATTGTCCAAGCTCTTATAAAGGTTATTCAGGCCTTATCTCTAGTTGATGTGGGATTCTAACACAAGGCACATAAATGATTTTATATCTTAATACATTCTTTTACACAAGAGCCTCTGTTAGGCTTGAAACGTGGACCTATTTGAAAAAATGGAGACAAATGAATATCAAACTCTAAATTACTGAGTCATTAAAATTCTGATATCATGTAATAAAATATTTCTCTCAAAAATTTAAACTGTTGGATAGAGATAATAAATAATTTTATATCCAAATATTTTATAATTGAATTGGTCTAAATCAACTTCAGAAAATAACTCATAGAAAAAAAGTTGTTCAAACTTTTACAAAAACTATCTAGAACTTATCACTCTAGTTGATATGGGACTCTAACGTTTAGCGATACTGTATATTCCAATATTATAACTTATTACCAAGACTAGAAAGAAATATCTTAATTTCAAAGTGCTGCATAATGTCACCTTATTACTAAGCTTTACTAGACTAGGTGACCTAGAGCTAAATGCTCGAGCTGTAACCATATACATATATGAGGTATATAAATTATATTTCCTAAACGAGAGAATGTGTTTTTTTAGGATTTTTTTTTAGTAAAAAGTCATTTTTTTATTGAAAAAATTAATTTTTATATATTTCAATAATTTTTTAAAAATAATTAAAATCTTAAAAAAATTTATTTTTAATTTTTTTAATTATATATAAAATTTAGGTTTTAAAATCACTTTTTTTTAAATGAAAACAAATGCATCCAAAATTGTACGTTTTCCGGTGGAAAAAGAGTTATGTTCTTTTAAAGAAAAAAATTGTATCCAGTATCTTTTACCGCAAAGAATGTATGAATGATTTGATTCAGCTAAGCACAGGAAGCATTTAAAAGAGAACTCACATGGATTGAAAGTTCTTTGTCCACTTCGGCACTTCTCCAGTGAGAAAGTTTCGGGCTAAATATCTAAGTAAAACAATATCAAAAGCCAACAATGCATATAATTGATCCGTCATTGATGAACCCATATCATCAAAATCATAAATATATAACATAGTCATCTACTCATCTTAATCCGAGCTTCGCTCTTTACCTTCCTTCTCCTAAAAACAATTCAATTATAACAGTTGTATCCCCACTGATCATTCCATTAACTAAATTACTTTAACTGCATAGCTATCTTGATTTAATATGGAGATGCTAGCTGACAATGATTAATGTAGTTATTCCTAGAAAAAAGATAGAAATAAAACTTTAATTGATTTAACTAATTGCCCTTATTTCTCTTCTCCTTATCCACCTAGCATTAATCTTCCCTTAGCTAGAAGCAGGAACAGAATCCTAACAGAGAAGAAAAAGTATTGATCTAGAACGCATAGGCATTAGATAAGAAGTATATCTTTTATGACTTTGAGTAATGTGAAAAATAATATGTGCAACAAGCATTTTCAACATAATTTGAAAACAAAAAAAAAAACCATATAATACAGCTTGTGTTTGGGAAAATAATAAGATTAAAATTATTTCAATAATTAATTTTAAATATAATCTTTTTCTATAATTAATTATGTAAAAATTAATTTATGTTTGGATATATTATCTTAAAAGTAGTTTTAAAGTTATATATTTTATTCGAATTATATGACAAAAATAATTATGTTTCTATGATAAATTATTGAAAAAATATATGAAATGAATTGTTTATATTATATAGCATTTGAAACTTAGGATTAATTTGGTAAAATTATCATAATTCTAAAATAATCAGCTTCTATTTATAATAAAAAGTTTCAAAAATTGCTTATAATTATAAGTTATTTTTTAACTTAAAATTTCAAAATGCATTTGTTTTAGCTTTTTTGAGAAAAATTAATTTTTATAATAGAAAAAAATTACTTTTCATAGACACTAATCATTTCATATTTTACTCAAAGTTAGAAAATAATTATTTTTAGTTTTTGAGTAGAAACTAATTAAAATAACTTATACGAAAAGTGTTTTTTTTTCCTTAAAAAATCATTATTTTTTGGTTGAAAAAAGTTGGTATTCCCTATCTTAGTAATGCTTAAAAAGGCACTCTTGTCCAGTTAACTTTCCTCTTATAAAGTATTCAATTAAATATTGAATTATATTATTTATACTAGACATCTTATTAGACATTATATAAATTTTGAATCGACACATTATTTTTGTGATGATCACAATTTAAATAAATATAAATTTTAATTATATAAATATTAAATTAATATATTAACTTTATAAATAGTATATATTTCATTATCAATTAATATCACATTCAATACTTATTTAAACTACAATCACTAATATTAATTGAGTGTCTAACTCATTATATATAAATAACATTTCTCTCCATGCATTATTTCACATCAGTCCCCGGGTTTAACTTTGAATTTCTATGTACAGTATTCGCCAATATATATATATATATATATATATATATATATATATATATATATATATATATATATATATATATATAAATAAAAGCAGATTGTGTTGTATAGCACTTTAAACTTTTGAAGCATATATTTTTGCAGTCATTTATTATTATTATTATTAAAGTGGCTACACTACAGGTTAATGCAACTCAAGTTTTGAAATTGACTAATGCTATTCACCTAGCCAGGAAAAAAAAAAATATCTGCTTTCCTATGGAGTAATTACGGGAAAATGTTAAAAACTCTCTTACAGTTGGAGCACTACATTTGTTAGCTGTTCAAAGGAGTCTGGAATTCCTCCACTTAATTTGTTATAGCTGAGGTCTCTGCAAGATAAATTTAGTCCAGAACAAGATAAAGGATTAATAAAAAATTAAAGGAAACAATAAAGAAATGAAACATTAAAATATTTATTATCAAACATTTAGTACCCCCTCTACTGTATTTTATTTGTCAGTTTACCCATATGTGTAAGAGTTAAGATCCAAATGGCTTAATTATGAAATATTTTTATTAAAATATTCTTACTCAATTTTTAATATTTAATTAATTATTATATTACAATATCTTTCTAATTCCTTGATTGTCAGTGTGCTTAGAAGAATAAACTTAAAAAGTCAACCATAAATATTTTATTGATATATATGAATGATAGATATTATAAATCAATTTTTTTTCTAAAGTGACAAATGAAATGGAATGGAAGTGACATTAGTTTCCAAACATTTTCTAGTTGCTACTGGCTAGTATTTATTAGCTCCTGCTTCCCAAAAAAATATATTAAGTATTTTAACATCATAAACTACAACATACTTGAGATTTAGTATATCTGAAAAATATTACTGAAATGCATAAAAGCATTAGTAAAGCTCTTTAGCAATATAGCTTATATACTGCACTTATAAAAATATTATTAAAGAGTTTTAACAATACCTTTTATTATATATTCCATCCATTTTAAAATAATAGTCTTCTTTTACAAAAAATAATATTTATTATTTTATAATTTCAACAAAGTATTAATTATTTTGTACTCTTTCTATTGTATTTTATCTGTCACTTAAGCCTTATACACAAAAATTAAGGGATCCAAAATCAACACTTAATTATAAAACAGTTCTACTTAAACATTCTTCCTCAACTTTCAATATCTAATAAGTTCATTCTATTAATATCTCTCCACATTTCTTGATTATTAGCATGCTTACAATATTGTGAAGAGTAAAATTGGAAAGTGAATAATAAATATTTTATTAATGTGTGAGAATGATAAATAAAATAGAATAACAAATTTTCTTTAAAATAATAGATAAAATAGAATGGAAGGAGTACCAATTTTATCCTAGTATATTTCACTCTCTTTCATCTCCTCTCCATTGACCTATATCATATAATGCGACATTCAGGGGGTGTTTGGCATGCCGCATTAGGCATGATAGGATAAGGTAATACAATACGTTATGACCTTATCCATTGTTTGATGCAGTCAACGTATTGTATAAACTTATTCATCAAACCTCCTTTATACGTTATAATGATAGATAACTTAATACGGCATAGAGAGGTCATGTTAGGTTTGATTAGCTTTTAATTTATAAGGGTTCTTTTACTTTTTTATTTTTTAATATATTTTATTAAAAGAAAATTAATTATTAAATAAATAATAAAAATTATATAAATAGATAAATAAAAAATAATATAATTTAATAATAAATAAATATTTTTTAAAAAATTATTGTAAAATAACTATTCAAACTAAAATAATAATATTTAATATAAATTTAATTATATATAATAAAAAATATAACCAAATATAAGAATGTGATACTAAATATGCTTAAATTTTGATGTATAAAAATTTCATCTCTATTTCACTCTCTCTCTCTCTCTCTCTTATATTTTTTATATTTATGAAAAAATATTAAAAATAAATAAATAAATAATTTTTAATATAAAATTATTTTTATATATAATAAAAAATAGCTAAAATAATTATAATAATTATTTAAAAATTATATTTATTATAATCTCTTCTTCTGGTTATATTTTATATAATACAATATTTTATACAATGACATATCAAATATTGCATAGTATTAAATTTTTATCAGGCCTTATACAATCAGGCCTTGCACTATCAGCTCTTATCCTATGAGGCCTTATACTATCAGGCATACCAAATGGGCCCTCAATAAGTTAAAAGTAAAATTTAGCCATTCCCTATTTTTTTTTCAAAAATTAAACTATTAAATTATTTTCTTGATCATTGTGTCATTATCTTAAATGACTATTATTGTGGAATGGATGAAGTACTTGTCATTTTAATCTTATATTTAATTTAGTAATAAATCCTATCATTAATTAGTGTTAAAACATCACCTTATAGTAAAACATAATATTATATTACACTGCAAGAACATACAATAGTTTGTTCTTACTCAGGCGTGTAATTAAGTGGATTGGTTTGGTTGGGTTTGAGAGAAAAATAAATATGCACTGATCAAATTTATTTGGGTTGGTTTGATTAGTTTTGAAATTCTTTTCAACAAATTCAAACCAAACCAAACCAACTTATTGTGTGTTTGGTTTTGCTTTTATAGAATTGATTTTAGATAGAATTGATTTTGTTGGAATTGATTTAGTTATAATTAATTTTTAGATAAAGTAATTTATGTTTGATAGTTTCTCTAAAAATGATTCTAACAGAAAGTAAAAAAATTTCACTTCTCCCAAAATTAATAATCAAACATCATCAAAAATCTCCAAAATTAATTCTGGGGAGCCAGAATCAATTCTGGGACTCCCTAACGGGCTCCCAAACATGCACTTAATAATAATACTAGGTTGGCTTGCTTTGAGTCATCAGGTTGAAATAAAAAAAATAAAAAATTTTAGCTTTTTAACAGCTTTTTTCCTTATAAAATAATTAATAATAGTGTAAAGTTTGATCATAAGATAATTAATAATAATATAAATAGATAAAATGCCATAAACACCTACAAACAAATAAGATAAAAAGTGACTTTACTATTGAAAGTTTAAGTACAAGATATTGCAAGTTTAGAAACAAATAAAAAAAAAGTTGATTAGGTGATCGGGTTTGATATTCAGATTTCTAGTAAAAAAATTATAATCCAAAAACTAAATTAATAACAATGGCTTTGATTTAGTTTTAACTTGAAATGACTAATTACTTAAACTAATCCAAATTAATTTGATTGGTTTGTTTTGATTTTCGGACTTATCAAATCAATTTAATCTTATTAACAATCCTATGCTTACTAAATGTAGAAATATTTAAAATTTTGTCACTACAAATCTATCTTTTTGTAATTTGGTGCATGCTATGGTAGATATGTAAAATGGTGGATTTTGTGGATTTTTATGTATTTACGAGCGTCTTGAGCAAGTTACCACGGTTTTAGGTAAAATTACCAATATTTTGGACAAATTTACCAGCGTATTATATAGTTACTAGCATTGGTAAATTTACCCAAAATACTGGAAACTTTGTCCAAAACACTAGTAAATATATAAAATACGCTGATAATTCGCTCAAAATGCTGGTAAATTTGTCCAAAATGCTGGTAACTTTGTTCAAGATATTGGTAAATACACAAAAATTCACAAAATCCACCATTTTGCAAGTCCACCAGAGAATTGGCCTTGTGATTGTTAGTAGTGATTACGGATGTCAGTTTACGTTAGCCTGACTTATTTAGGATGACTTATTGTGGGCTGATCTAAATGCAATGTGACATAGTACAAATAAAATTAGGTTCAAGCCTATTTATCTTAATAATCTAGGCCTAAGCTCTATGTAAAGCATGTCAAGCCAGCCTGTTACAAATATATGTTGTGTAAATTTCTAAAACATCAAAGGTAAGATTTGAACTCAACACCCTTTAGATATGCAATTAGCCATTTTACCAATTGTCTAACATAGTTTCTTGTTAATGTTTTGCGTTTTTTATATATTGAAAGTTTTACATTAACCCATTTAAAAACTTAATTTGAAAACATATCTGATAACTTGGCTCAAATCCTTCATGGTTGTGGAGGAGTATATTAGAAGGAAGGAAAGTCATCGAGAAAGGAGCTGAATGGCGTGTTGGCAATGGTCAGAACATTGGAGTGTATGAAGATCCTTGGATGCTAGGGAATTATCTATTTACCATTCCTAAAGATGTGAATCATGACCAGTCCCTCATTTTGGTGCAACAATTACTTCGAGAAGATGGTTCTTGGAATGATACTTTAATCTAAGAAAGATTCCCCCACGAGGTTGTAGGGTAGATCTAGTCTTTGTCCCCTTCGATTTCTGAAGATAAGTTATAGTGGAGTTTGAATTCTGGAGGGAACTACTCGGTTGCTTTAGGATATTCAGTGGCTTTTGGCTTTTGCCATTCCCCCTAGTGAAGCTCTTTTGGCTACAATGAACAATAAGACCATTTGGAATGCAATATGGTCTTTGAAAGATGCCTCACAAGTCACAAGACTGAAATCTTCATGTGGAAGTTGATGCATGAAGGCATTACTATGAGATCAAACATAAAGAGAAGAATTGCATTAGTGACTAATACTTGCCCGAGATGTGAAAGCCACCAAGAATCAGTGCTACATTGCCTGATATATTGATGCCATTCCTCTGCAATTTGGTCCCTTCTTCCTTTCCGTCAGTAGTGCAATCTCATGTGGTAGATTGGTGGATCAGAGTCCTCAACATAACCAAATCGACCCCTGGAGGTAAGAAGCTGCTGGACCTCATTGCTATCTTCCTTTGGAATATTTGGAAAGCTAAGAACCTTAAAGTGTTCGAAGGGAAGGATTCTTCACCCCAGGATATTCTGAACTCATCATTGAAGTTAGTTGAAGAATTCGAAGTTGCTAATTCTGTTCTGATACTCTGCTCCCAGTAGTTTCCTTTATGGTATATTGATATTATCTACTGCATGAAGTAGTGTACTTTGGGTGGTTACCCAATCCCAATTCTTTGCCATGTGTCTGTGGAGACATCTTGTATGCTTTTCATATTATGAATGCATAATCTATCTTTGGCAAAAAAAAAAAAAAAAGAAAAGTGACAATCTCTCATCTACCCTCACCATCTAACTCAATTTGCGGCCTAAACTTTCTCATTCACCTAACCTAACCTTGATTCTCTCCTTCCGTCATTCCATCCAAAACCAAGATGCATCTCGCCGGCCCTCGTCACTGGACTCCATAGCTTCCCACACTGCCACTTAACTGTCAAGATGCACTCCGTAGCACCGGCACATCTTTCCAGAAGGAGGTGAGTTAATTGGCTTCATAAAATCTATTTCTTGAATTGTTTATTTTTATTTTTAGATTCTTTTTTTCGGATTTTTTTTCACTGTTTTGATAATTATTTATTATCTTTTTGCTTTGATAATGCGATGTGAGTGCTTTGCTTTTTGATGTTTTGAATCGAGTATTATAAGGCCTTCATCCATGGGCGTCTTTTAAGCTAAGGACTATATTGAGTGCTTGTAATGTTTGGGTTTTTATGTGTGTTTAAATTGCAGATTTAAGATGTTGTAGATTCAAGATGCTTCCTGTATGTCTCGGCGCAATCTTAAATTTTTCTATCGTGCATGATTAGTCTTTAGTGGATTTGTGACTGTCTGTGTCTGGGTGGTCTGATTTTTTTATGTATATTCATCTAGTATGACCTATGTTTGTGTCTTTCAGTACTAATATAATGATGTGTTGGTGTAATAGCTCTATTTTGGGAATCTTTTTAGATAATTATAAAAAAAATTACAAGCTTAGTGAATAGACTTTAGGTCAACCTTGGCTTTTGAACAAACCAAACTTAGGCCTAAAAAAAAAAAAAAAATCTATAACAAACCATAAGTTAGCCTCCAGCTAAAAAGTTACTACAAAAAAAATGGGTTTTAATGCCAAAAATTTCACAGCAAATGTGATTGATCGAAAATTTTCAATGAATCAATTTTCAGCAAAATTTCTAACACTGTATCCACTGGAAACTTTTTTCTTTTAAAAAGAAAAAAATTTGCTACTTTTTTATGGAAATTTTTGGTGGACATTCTGGAGCCATATCTAGCGAAATTTTTTTAAAAAAATAAATTTGCTGCTTTCCGATATATTCAATCCGCCAAAATTAAAAATAAATGACATAATGAAAAAAAATATTTGGGTACATTCCTGATAGATTCATCCATGGAAAATTTGAATTAACATTTTTTTAATTTTTCTCGAGAAAAAGTTCACTAAAAAAGGGTATAAAATCATTTTTTTTCAAATCATCACGTGAAAATTTTTATATATATCTCCCCTCTTATGTATTTTTACGATCTCCTTCTAAACTAATGCCCTTTATTTTTATTTTTTTTCAATTTTCCATCTCTTTCTTCAACTTATACTCTACTATCTCTTTCTTACCACCATAACCATCTCCTCCACCACGACCTTTTTTTCACCACATCTTTCCACCACCTTCTCCCACCATCACTTTCTACCACCACCAACTCCTTCCACCATAACCATCACCATTACCATCCAAGGTGGAGCTAGACTATTTCTATAGAAGAGGCCAATATTTAATGGTTAATTTTATATAGAGAATAATATTTATTTTTTAATTTTTGTTCTTGCCTAAAAATTTAAAAACAAGTCACAATATATAAGAAAAAATGAATATTTCATAATCAAAACTCAAAAGACACATATGTATACATATTATCTATTTGTAGTATCTAAACATCTAATTAAGTAAAAAAAATTATAAAAATTGACCAAGTAAAAAATTTTAAAGGGGGCCAAATTAAAATTATATACATATATTAACAAAAAAATTAAAATTTTGGGAGGCCACGGGGAGGGGGGGATGCCCACTTTAGGCTCCAAAAGGAGCCGCCCCTCACCACCATCACCACCACCCATCCACTCTCACTATCCAACCACCACCATCATTGCCACTGTCACCTTGCTCCAGCCACCGTTAATAAATGACTATTCTCTCTACCTTTTTTATTTTTTATTTTTTTGTGGTTAATTTTTTAATATGCTCATTTAGAGTATCTTCATTTTCATATGAGTAGTTTTAAACATAAGTGTGATTCTTGCTGCAAGATTTTGTACACAATAGTATCTTAAAATTGTTGCAAGGGAATATAGAGAAAAGGATGATACTTGTTTTTATTCGAATTAGCTGTTTTTGGCAGACATTTTCAGCTAAAAACCCACCAGAAATTTCCTTCAAACAATGAATTATAACTCCACCAAAAATTTGATTGCATCGAGTCATTTTTCAGATGATCCTGAATCCATCGAAAATCCATCGTAAATTATTATCCAATGAAAGCAGCATGTTTTCTCGTAGTGAGTTACAATAGGCCTAGCCTGCTAAGCATAAAGCATAACCTGGCCTAACTTATTCCAATCCCTACTGATCTAACATTATTAGAGGTATTTATAGACCCTTCACCTATGGGAGAACCAAGGAATAAATACCAAATAATGGTTATAAATGAGCAAAAAATCGATTAGGAGAGCTAACCTTGTTCACATTTGATGACTTATAGAAAATTATAAAATGAATTTGTATCGATATATTTAATTAATTATTACTTAAAGGAGATGAATATTTGTTTTAAAATGATATTTACATGAATTTAAAAAAGAAAAAACTTAATACTTTTTGCTGAAAATGAAGGCCCTGCAAAGAAGCTGAATGAACAAAGAATGTGTAGTCTGAAGTGTGCAAGCTTCCACTACCTTAAAGATTATTTCGGTGCAAAGCAAAAACAGTAGAATATTCTGGTTAGACCAGGAACTCAATAACGACATGGCAATGGTCGTGTTAGTGTATAATCAAGGTGGAAGAGGTAGGAGGAGGGGAAGAAGAGGAAGACAGCAAGAGAAGATAGAAGTTGTGTAGTGCAAATTTTGTAGAACATTAACGTTTGAAATAAACTTGAGTAACTGTGGTTTTTCGTTTTTTTTTTTGTGTTTTTTTTTTTTTGTTTTGGGGTTGCCCCGGGGGGGGGGGGGGGGGATGAAAGTGGATGGTTCTGATTCTCTTGTTATTGCCACAAATGTTCACTTAATAGTTGTCCATTTTCTGGAAACCAAATCAAAGCAACATTAATTTTGGACCAAGAACTAAAAACAAGAAGGAAACTTTCTGTGTATAATCGAGGTGGAAGAGGCACGGGGAAAAGAAGGAAGAGAAGAAATAGGAAGACAACGGACGAAGGTAGAGGTCGTATAGTGCAGACTTTGAAATCAATTTTAAACAACATAAAACATTAACGTTTGAAAATAAACTAGAGTAAGTGAAGGCTAATGATAGTGGGAAGTTCTAAATGTTCACTTTTTAAAACGTTTGCATTTTCTGGAAGCCAGCTCAAAACAACATTCCAATTCAAAACAACATTGATTTAAACAATCTTATCCTCTCTTTCTATTAAATTCAAGACCTATTGCTGCGACTGAGATACTTTGGATCGCAGCATTCTATTAACTTTGTTTTACTTTTATATTTTGACTAAAATATACTTAGCATCTTTAAAATATTAAAAAATAACACTTTCCCCATTTGTTTATTAAATATACACTCCACTCTAATGTATTAGGAATATGTTTGGATTGATTTTTTTAAGGGAAAAATACACTTTTTTAAGTATTTTTTGTTTACAAAAAAGTGCTTTTATATGTTTTTAAAAATGTGTTTAGATGCAACTTTAGGGAAAAAAAAGTTACTTATAGCAAAAAATTAATTTACCATTTTTTCAAAATTTAATAATACCTAGCTTTTAAAAAATTAGATGTGATTTTGAAGAATAATTTTGTGTACAGTTGTTTCTGTCTCTAGCACAAAAAATTCTTTTTTTCAATATTTTCCAAAAAATTACTTATAAAATTTTTAATATTATTTATTCGTATATCTCCAAAAAAGTAGAAGCAAAAAATAATTAATTTTTAACTTTTTTAAAAAATAGATAGGAAATTGCTTCTCCAAAAAAAAAGTAAAAGAGAGAAAATTTTATTCTTCGAATTTAGAAACCACTACCTTCTCAATAAAAAATATTACTCCCTTTTTACTATTGTTCTCACACATACTCTCTCTCTCTCTCTCTCTCTCTCTCTCTCTCTATATATATATATATATATATTCTTAATTATAATTTTATCAAAAAAATACTTGTATATTTATTATATTTAAATAGTTTAACAATTTCTAATTTTAATAACAAGTACTTGTAGAATTATATATCTAAATACAAAATGTTTTTCTTTGTTTTCTTCTAGTTTTCTTTTAAAATTTTAATCAAACAGACATTTTATTAAAAATTACTACTACTTTTACTTTTTTTTTTTAAGTTAGGTATTACTAATTTTAAAAGAAAGTGGTAAATTATTTTTTTTGCTAGCACTTTTTTTTTAGTATCCAAAAAGCGTGTTTGGACAAGCTTACAAAAAAATGATCTTCTTTTTCTCTAAACTTTTCTAGCAAAGCATTATTTTTTAGAAAAATTTATTTTATATTTAGATAAACTATCTGAAAAGTGCATTTAATGATTAAAAGTATCAGTCTATTTTCATACAAAAGAGAAAAAGTATTTTTTTATAGCCAAATTATTAAAAAAAAATCAAAAAGAGAAAGGAGAACTGCAGTTTAATAAAGGATAAGAAAAGAATGATCTATATTGTAATTTTAAATAAGGTTAAAGAATATTTTTAAAAGATAATTTTATTAAAAATATTTTTGTTTCTACTTTTTTTAGAAATTGGGTATTTTTAGCTTTAGAAAAAAATGATAAATTGATTTTTTTTCTTACAAGCACTTTTTATAAAAATAATTCTTTTAAAAAATTTGCTTTTTTCTTTAAAAAAATCAATTCAAACAGGTTCTAAAAACTTATAAAAACCACTTTTTTTAAAAAAAAAACCATTTTCTAAAAAAAATTAATCAATTCAAATATACTCTTAATAAATTGGGGTGAAGTATATATTTTATGAACAAATGGGATGAAATATTATTTCTTAATACCTCAAAGATGTTAAGTATATTTTACTGTTATATTTTGAAACACTTTTTTAACTTTTATAGCAATTTTTCAGTTTACTTTTCTCACATACTATCACAACTTGTCTCAATTTCCCATGACTCAATGAGAGGGATATTGTACAACATTTTCAATTTAGGTTCTTTTTTAATTTTTTAATTTTAATTTTTTGCGGTGTAAAACCAAAGATTGGAAAGAACTCTGCTGTATGATATTGTCTATGATAATAACTTGTGATCTACTGTATGTATCTTTTTCAAAATATTGGTCCGAAACTGTATGTTGTTGCACATGTTTTGATATTTTAATTATTAAACTCCTAATTAAAATTTGAGATTATTTTTATAAATATTAAGGTATTTTTACAAACATGGTTATGAGATTAATCTGTTCAACAGTATTATAATTAAAAGTTGAAATTATTACACATAATCTTGGATGTTTAATATTATGTAAATATTTCTCTTTGTTAGTAATTAACTATCCATGTGATGTATGAAATGATTTAGAAAATATATAATAATATTCGTAATTTGTTTTTTATTATATTAATTTAAATATTTCCTCCTACATATATATTCATAATGTGACTTATGATAAAAATATAAAATAATATTTTTTTTATGAAATCTGCAATTTTGACATTTTAAAAATCAAATGCAAATGATAATAATTAGTGTTGATTCACTATCAATATAATATTTTTTTATACTATCATATAATCATGTATTGTGACATTATTGAAAATGTTTGACTTTTATAATAACAATCTCAAAAATTATACAAATTTAATAATATATAATTAGATGGGTAGGTTAATAACTTTATACTAATAAATTATTAATTAAACTCAATAGATTTATTAAAACAATAATAAAAAGAATTAATATAGAACTACACATGGTAGTATTGTAATTCATTGCATCGTAATATGCCATTGTGATATTTTATTGTTAGATTTTTTAAGTTAAAATTTTATACATATTAACATTTTATCTTATCACATTACAATATATCATTGCAAACTATAGAATTATTTTTTCTGCTTTTCAAAAACTTATTATATTTACATAATATTTTGATATTTGAAATATTAAAATTGAACATATATTATTATATTTACATTATTATTATGATTAAAACTAACCAAAAAATACTTTTAAAATAAAATATTCTCAATGAACTTTCACAAACTTTTAAAAAATTACATATGTTCTTTTAGAATTTCATAAATAGACTTTCTCTTTCATAATATTATATTATATATATAGATATTGTGGAGATATTGCTTAGGTGATATTTGAAGATTATTTTATAGTAAATGTTAATAAAATTGATATATTTGATATTTTAAATTATATATACTAACAAAATTGATTAAATTCATCAATCAAAATTGATTAATTTTTTTTTATTTGCAGAGATTTTTGTTATGGATGAATGTTATCAGAAATACTAACAAAATTAATAGATTTGAGATTTTAAATTATAAAAATTAATAAATTGATTAAATTTTGATAACAGAGCTGATTAAATTATTTTAAATAATTTTAATAGATATTTTATTCTTGCTTGCCATTATTTCACAACAAAAAAGGTCATTATTTTAGACTACCGTGCTATAACATATATTTTCAGAATTTTGTTAATTAATTTTCTATGCGTTATGTCGATTTTTTTATATAAAATATATTAAAGTTTTCTAATATTAGAAGTATGTGATTAGACAAAAGTATTTAAATCAATACAACTAATTTCTAAATTATACATGAGTTAATGGAATTCTTTAACTCAATAGGATGAAAAAAAAAAAGAAAAAAGCTAAGTAATGCCCTGCACGGGCTACTAATTAGTTAATTATAAACGCAAAGTACTATTTTGCTCATAGGGAGGACAAATTGCATATTTGCACTCAACCCAAGTCTCTTGCCCAAGGTTTTGTGGGTGTGCGAGCCCACTTTTTTTTTTTTTTTTAAAAGGGTTTTGTAACTTTAAAAAACCAATCTCCGAGAGATTTTGCTTCAAACAACGGAAAAACGTCTCCTATACACAGTATTTTACAAGGTACACGACATATCTTATTATTTGATGGTTAGGATATAATAATATATTTTATTTATAGTATATCATAAAATTATCTTTATCTCTTTCTAACTCCTTGATACATGTTTTTGAGTTTTGAATTCTAAGCTCAATATATCACTTAATATGAGAGAGAGTTCATTTCTTTCTAGATTCCGTATTCCAAGTTTAAGAGAGTTAACTTCATTTTTGTTCAAGTTTTTAACTTCTAAGTTCAACATTTCACTTTATCCGCAAGTTTTCCAATTCCACGTTTAATATATATTTTGGAATGTAGCACAATATAAAAAATATAAATATACCATCATATCTTAATTTTTAAATTATAAAATATGTGATATATTTTATAAAGCAAGGTGCGCTATAATCTTGTCACAAGCAATGTGGGATGTAAATCTTTTGAACTATCTCAGAAGTTTTTAATAACACAACAATTTTAATAATTGTTTTATATTTTTGGACTTTGAGGACCGACCTAGCCCATGGTGAACTAGTCTGTATCAGGACAAGTCAAAATTGGGGGGAGTTAAGTTGAGCCAAAGTGTTATTCTTAATTTTATTGACATAACCTATATATTTTGGGGAAATGCTGTGCTACACCAAGTTAAATTTGGTGTATTATACATTGGGTAATCTAATAAGGAGATGGAGGAAAGTATTCATACACTAAAGTACGTGTGATGCACTACATTTTTTTTTTTTCAGTTTAGCCAAATTTTAAAAAAAAAGATTAAATACATTTTAGAAATAATTAATTTCTTTTCCATATAATACCACAAAAAAATTATATTTATTTATAGGATCATATAAATAAAATTTGATAACTTGTGAATTGATTAGATTTTATCTGTATGATATCCATTGTATTTTAGAAGTAACCAAATTTTATTTGGGTAATGTCAAAAAAATTTCAATTAATTTTAGGATCATACAAAAAAAAAAAAAAAATTGTCCACTCCTAAAATGTACTTAACCATATATATATATATATATATATATATATATATATATATATATATATATATTGTTCCGGACTATAGCGTAGGAGTCTAACTCGACCCAATGGCTGGGCCCAAATGGATAACGGATTTATAATCCGAGATTAACCCTGACCGTCCATCTGAGTTGGGGCCCAAACTTAGGCTGAACCCTTTGTGCCCTAGCATTGCGGAACGACCTTCCCTCGTACGGCCGGAAAACTCGGACCCATCCGATATCCCTAAGATAACGGACATCCAGGGTTATCCCCTACAAAGGCGAGATCAAGTCCCTCTTTCTTCTCAACTACTCATTAGTATAAAAATGGATCCGATTTCGAGCTATAGGTATATTTTCTGACCTACCTCTCACGTATTCCTGCACTCACTGACTTGAGCGTCGGAGTCCTTGCAAGTACACCCTTCACCGCCATGGACACGCTCCTTCAAGCAGCTTGAGATCCCATTCTTAGTTCGGAGACTTCCCAGGTAACCCACATCCGAATATTGGCACCAATATTCCCTTCAAGGTTTAACTTAGGCGAATAACTGGCGCATAAACTAATAATGCAGGCAACAAACGAAATAACATCATCACAACAAATTTCATTAAAGGTTCCAAACATCGGACAAATATTTGAAAAGAGCCCCTAAACCTAATAGGGCAATACAATACAAAACACATCTAAGGTCGGAAGTCTAGTCTTTCAAATCAGCCTCAGGGTCATCGGCGCTGTCGTCTTCTTCAGGAGCGACCACGATACGACCGTCAACTACAATTTTGTCCAGGCCGACCTCGCTGAAATCAGCGTCAAGACAAGTAACCTGGCACTGCTCCAAGAGGGACACCTTAATCTCTTCGGCCGACCTAGCCCACAGCTGCTCCACCGAACCACCTCGTCCTCCGCTCTCGCAGCAGCCTTCGAAAAATCGGCGCACTCCCTCTAGAGTTCCAGCACCCGAGAACAGGAATATTCCAATTCCTGGTCCCTCGACTCAAGTGCCCCTTTTAACTTGCTGATCTCATCTTCCTTGGACTTCTCCAAAGCCGATTTCTCAGCTTGAAGAACGGAGAGCTCGGACTTCAAGACCTTTGCCTCCTCCATAGCTCGGACACCTGAGGTTATGACCAGTTCCGAGTATCTGAGTAAGGCCGCCAACTTTAGCATAGCACGCCCTGCCCATTGGAATTTTGCAGCCAAGTTCTCATCATCACCTTGTAAGCGCTCGAGAAGGGCGGGAACCATCAACTCCTTATCCATGAAGTTAGGATAAGGAAAATCTTTATCCATCACATGGACATCGAACCGGTCCTTCGATGAAGGTAGGGTCTCGGGGTCGGCAACTACGGACTTCCCTTAGGCCGCTTTCTTCGACTTTGGTTTCTTGGAAGGCTGGGCCTTTGGAGCCGCTTTATTAGGAACGGAGGCGAACACCGGTTCTCCAGACCCCACCGACCTCGGATTGTCACTCCCATCCCCCTTGTGTGACCTCTTCAGTATCCTCCGGCGAAACTCGGTAAGGGTGGACTTTGGAGCCATCGCGTCTGCAAAAGAAACATCAACAGTAAGCACCCGATAGAGAGGGCATAAGATAATGCAATGATAGAAAAATGACAACCTAAATACTGCCTGGCCTTCCCAGGATCTACGCTGACTATGTTCTTCAAGTTCAGATGATTCTTCCCGAAGCATTCGAAAAGGAAGTCGACAACAGCTCTCTCCTTGGGCTTAAGGGAATTCTCCTCTATCCGGGGAGCGCTAAAATGCTTACACCAGAAGACGTTAAATCAAAGCTCCCCCTCTAAGGTCTCCCAAAAGGGGATCGAGTTCGGACATCCGAAAACCTTGAAGAAAGCAGGTTTGAAATTATGAAAGGACTCCTCGTACAGAAGGAATATCTTCCGATTGGCGTGAGCTTGGAAGGATAGCCACCCCGAGGTTAATCCCCCACCAGTAGGTCGGGTTAGAGTGAACAGGAAAAAGAAGGCGTCCGGAGATGGCGTCAATCCGAGATACTCGCAAATGATCTCGAAACCCCGAATCATCGCCCAACTATTCGGATGTAGTTGAGAAGGAGCGGCCTCAGTTTGGCGTAGAATCTCCATTTGAAAGTGGGTAAACAGGATCCAAACTCCTAGCTTGGAGATAAGGACATCATAACATCACATCCACCGAGGCCCCCCTTTAAGGTTAAAGTCGCTCACCCTCTCGATTGGACCCGGAGCCTCCAAATAGTACTCCTCCTCATACTCGCCCTCCGGCGAGATAAGGTTCTCCTCTCTGAAATGAGTTAGGAATTCTGGGGTTACGACCGATAGAGTCCCCAGAACCTCGAGATCGACCCACCGGTAGATAAAGTTGATTTCAGAAGGAAAGGTCAAAGCCCTCTTTTTGGCCATTTTTCGCGATCCCAAACAACCTACACAAGAAACCACCACTATGTCACAAACTCGGGAAAAGCCTAAGTCGAAAACCCCTAAAGATAAATGGGAACTGAAAAGACAAGAGCCCTAGGTGGTTTCCCTCTACGAAAAGCCGCCGATGGGCGGCGAAAGCAAAAGCTGAGCAAACAAAGTAAACACTAAAACCGCCCAAAGTACAAATCAAAAAGGAATCGATGGAAGCCAAACCACCCCTGATACACCATCCCACGAAGCTATACAAGTTACAGAAGCAGCAAACAAAAGGGGTAGAGCATACCTGTCACTAGCAAGGCAATGGTGGCGCGAACAATAGTGTTTTTGCACCGCTCCTTCGTTTCTCCTTCAACGTGAGTCCCTTTTGGGTAAGGCAAGAAAAATGGGTTGCGAAGACACGACACCCCTTTTATAAGAGCGAAAATGCCCTTTGCCGCGCATCCCAAACGTCACCAAGGGTGCGAATCATTTTTTCGCGTGAAAGGAGTGGAGGCAGAAATGGAAAGAATGCCCCAGTTCAAATAATGACGCGCTCTGAACAAAGCGCCAAAGCAGCACGTGTCCACTCGGGGTTGTCAGGCACGACCTGTGAGACAAAGGGACGTCACCAGTTCGCAAAGA
Organism: Pterocarpus santalinus; assembly: GCA_031439595.1. Lineage (NCBI taxonomy): Eukaryota > Viridiplantae > Streptophyta > Magnoliopsida > Fabales > Fabaceae > Pterocarpus > Pterocarpus santalinus. The sequence continues at coordinate 30,942,142 of CM062528.1, read as the reverse complement.
CTCAGGACATCGCCACAGGTAAATGTCAAATCACCTAAATAGCAATCCGATATCAGAACGCAGCATGTTAGCTCGAAGTTTCACAAAGAACACGGCATCCAAAGAATCCACCTCAGATACCGAGTTGGGGGCACTGTTCCGGACCATAGCGTTGGAGCCCAACTTGGCCCAATGGTTGGGCCCAAATGGATAACGGATTTATAATCCGAGATTAACCCTGACCGTCCATCCGAGTTGGGGCCCAAACTTGGGCTGAACCCTTTGTGCCCTAGCATCGTGGAACGACCTTCCCTCGTACGGCCGGAAAACTCGGATCCATCCGATATCCCTAAGATAACGGATGTCCAGGGTTATCCCTATAAAGGCGGGATCAAGTCCCCCTTTCTTCTCAACTACTCATCAGTATAAAAATGAGTCCGATTTCGAGCTATAGGTATCTTTTCTGACTTACCTCTCACGTATTCCTGCACTCACTGATTTAAGCATTAGAGTCCTTGTAGGTACACCCTTCACCGCCGTGGACACGCTTCTTCAAGCAGCTTGAGATCCCATTCTTAGTTCGGAGACTTCCCAGGTAACCCACATCCGAACATACATATATATATATATATATATATATTAAAGAAATATTGTAATATATCACATGCAATTTGGTATACGGATACACCTTTCCATTTCACCCATTAAATAACCCAATGTACGATACATCAAGTTTAACTTAAGTGTATTGCAGGCACTGCCTACATTTTGTCAAGTTATTTAAATCGACTTGTTGGACTTACCCATTTTGGTACATGTAATACCGATGAATAATGAAAATTTAACGAAACTGAGACTTTCTTTCAACAGATCTTCTATTGGTAGACTCTAAAATTATATTATGAAAAAAATTCTGAAGTACATTAGATGTGAGGCAATTATGGTATATCGTATCATTTTGTTTGTGTCACTTTAGTTATTTTTAAAGTTAATCAATCTGAGTTAATATACGAATTATGGAAGAGAATTGTCCATGTACTGTTCATAAGAATTTATAATTTATGAGAACCATACACACAGTTAATAAACTTTTAATGAGCAATCAAAATTTTTTAATGAGTAATCAAAGGCAATGGCAACCGATACTCCAATATTCTCTTCATTTCAATATATTTGTCAGTTTGCTTAAGTTGATATATTTTTAAATCAATATATTTATATATAATTGTATCTAGATATATTAATTTAAAAATATACTAATTTAGTAAAACTGACAGATATATTAAAATGGAGGAAATAGAAAATTTTCAATTAGGATTTGGACTCTCTCATATTAGGGAGTAACATGACATTGTCATGTTCTTACAATCCTAGCCACTAATTATAATTAAAAACAAATCAACGGCTTGATTTTTACTACATTAGTATTTAAATTAAAAGATACCATTTTAATTCCTATCAATACTAATTATTTTTTAAACTAATTTCCCTTCCTACATTTTCCACCCTTTGCCTTTTGCTTTGCAATGTCTTACGCACTGTTCTCCACTCTTTGTTTACGTTCAGTTATGTTTATCTCTATCTTAAATGGTCTCACCCGTCATCATTCGGCCAATTATATAAACTAAGAGTTTAATTGGTATACACTAACAGTGTAAAATGGTTTTACATTATTAACCAATAGAAATACTGGAAAGTGAAAAATCATAATAGGCCCCTCGTTATAATAGGTGGTCATTTATATAAATTGACACTTTCTACTATTTCTATTGATTAACATAGTAGTGTATTTAAATTAAATTCATAAACTAATATCATCATTCACTAGTATCTTTCAAGGATAATTGGCTAAACTTAATGTAGTCCAGGAAGGGGTTTAACGCTAGTATTACTTCAGGTTTCATTTTGTTGAGCATCAATGCATGCCTTTCTTTTGTGGCTGCAATATACAAAAGAAAGTAGATTTACCAATCTAACCTACGCACAAATACTAAATGGATGTGAAAATTATGTTAGTCAGCAACATACCAATAAGTTCATCATATTGCCAGAATTGAACCCAAAACCACAGCAAAAGTTTTATAGTAAGCAAGCCACTCTCCAGCAAAATGTGACAGAAATAGAGAAATTGAATCAAACCTTTACTGAAGGAAACACCGGATCATTTTATCTAGTTTTAAATTACTAATATTCATTTTTGCCTAGCTCCAGAGTATTCTTTAAATAGCGGTACAGATTTGCATAGCAAAAGGCAGAGGGGAAAAAGAAAGCCGAAAAGGAAAATAGTTCCAGAAACAAATAATTAGGATTAACAGGAATTAAAATAGTATCTTTAATTTAACTGCTGACGTGGTTAAAATCAAGCCATTGATTTGTTTTCAATTATAATTAGTGGTTAGGATTGTGAGAACATGACAATGTCATGTTACCCCCTAATATGAGAGGATCCAAATCTGTAGGGACTCCTTAAAATTAATATTATTAAATTTGACCACTAGTAACAACTAAATATGTTCCAAAAGGAGTGAAGTAGTGCTTACAATATTCTCAATTTTGCAATGTTTCCAAGATGAGGTAGTGTGCTATTAATATTGCAACTCCTTAATATCCTGCAAAAAAAAAAAAAAATGAAATAAGTGTGCACTCTATAAAATGAAGATATCAATTTCTCTTTGCATTCGGGCTTTGACTTGCATAAGAGGTAACCACAAAAAAAAAGGTCATAATATATATGTACTATTTAACTCACAATGTTGTCAAGTTTTCCATATTATTAATTGGTGGAAAAGTAGAATCAGGTCCATTCAAGTCACTAATCCTCCTGCATGTTCAAATTTGAAGCAATTATTAAGATGAACACGATCACAAGTGTGGGGTTTCTTGCAAAGTAAGAAAAAGAGAAAGATGAAACTGAATTCTCATTTCTCAGTTAAGTGAAAAATATGTACAAGTGTGCTATTTATACATCAGTGAGTCTAACTAACTGAAACTAATAGAAACTAACTAGCTTGATAGCTAACTATTAGTAAGACAATAACTAACTTAACTACTTAACCAATTGACTCTCATAATAATTATATTGCTTAACAGTCCCCCTCAAGATGGATGGTAAATATCGAGAACACCCATGTTGGACATCAGATTCTAGAACTGAGAGCTAGCAACTGGTTTAGTTAACAAATCTGCCAATTGGTGTTGAGTTTTGACATGAACCAAGTGGAGCAACCCATAATTCACCTTTTCTCTAACAAAGTGACAATCGATTTCGATGTGCTTGGAGCGCTCATTGAAGGTGGGATTGGTAGAGAGGAAGATTGCTGACTGATTATCATAAAACGTTAAAGTGGAATCGATGAACACTTCAAAGTCTCGAAGTAAGGCCACCATCCATGTAATTTCATTGGCTATAGCTGCTAAAGACCTATACTCTGCCTCTGCTGAAGATATTGAGACAATGGCCTGTTTCTTGGATTTCCAAGACACCAAGGAAAATACAGAAGCTAGTGGTTGACCTTCGGATGTCAACGCAGCTCCCCTAATCTACATCAGCAAACCCTTTGATACTCAAATCAAAGGCGGCTGAGAAGAAAAGACCCTGATCAAGACTACTCTTGAGGTATCGTAGCAAGTGGTGTAGTGCATTAAGGTGGGGGACCTGAGGTAAAGACATATATTGGCTCAACATATGAACCGTGTAGGCAATATTGAGCCTAGAGATTGTGAGATACATCAGTCTTCCTAGGAGTCTCCTATATACTGAGCCATCTTCAAGGAGATCACCCTAGGTTGCACTCAACTTGAGGTTTGGATCCATTGGCAACGCAGCAGGTTTGGAGTTAAGGAAACCAATATCTTCAAACAAGGTTAATGCATATTTGTGTTGGGAGAGATGAATGCCTTTCTCAGACTAAGCAATTTCTAATCCTAGGAAGTACTTCAAATCACCAATGACTTTGGGCTTGAACAAGCGCTAAAGTTGACCGTTAACTTGTTGAATCAAATCGGAATTGGGGCCAGTGAGAATGATGTCATCCACATATATTAGCAGCAAGACCAGTTTATCACCCGACCCTGTATAGAAGAGTGAATAGTCACTTTTAGACTACACAAATCCATTGCCGATCAAGGCAGTTGAGAACTTATGGAACCATTGTCTAGATGCTTATCTTAGGCCATAGATGGATTTGTGTAATTTACAAACTAAATTCTCCTCCTCAATCGAATAACCAAGGGGCAAGTTCATGTACACCTCTTCGAATAAATGTTCATTAAGAAAAGCATTGTTGATGTCTAACTGCAACATTGACCAATACTTGACAGTTGCTATACTCAATAAGATTCTAACAGTTATGAGTTTTGCAATTAGAGAAAAGGTATCTAGGAAATCAATAGTCGCTTGTTGAGTATATCCTTTTAAAACTAATTTAGCCTTATATCGATCAACTTGGCCATCTGGTTTGTATTTGACCTTGTAAACCCATCTGTAGCCTATACTATGTTTACCCTTAGGTAGAGGCACCACTAACCATGTGTTATTTTCCTCCATGGCTTGAAGTTCCTCAGACATTGCATGTTGCCAGTGAGGAAACTTAGCTGCCTGATGGTAAAAGGTAGGTTCATATTCAACATCGACTTGGTAAACAAAATTTCTGTTGGTAGGACTAATCTTGTGATAGGAGACATAGTCAGTAATAGGATAAGGTTCTAAACTAACTGCGTATTGGTAATCATTCAGATATGAAGGGGGTCTAGACACCCTATAGGATCTTCTAAGGGCCACACTAGCAGGAGTGGTGACAGAATCTGAACCTTCAATGTGAACAACTCCATCAGAAATGGGTGGAGAATCAGAAGTAGTAGGCTACAAGTCAGGTTAAGCGACAGTGGATAAATTAGGCTGAGGGGTGGAAAGCACCAATCACCAAACAAATTAGGTAACTGTTCAATAGATGATGACTTGTGAAAAGGGAATGCTAATTCACAGAACTTAAGATCCCTACTAATGAAAAACTATCTTGTCTCCAAGTTATAGAGCTTGTAACCTTTGTAACCATTGGGATAGCCAACAAACACTGCTATTATAGCTCGAGGATTGAACTTGGTTCTCTGTGCAACCAAGGTAAAAGCATAACATAAGCATTGGAACACCCTTAATGCATTATAAACAGGAGGCTTACCAAACAACAATTGATAAGGAGTTGAAAACTTCAACAAAGGGCTAGGTAGTCGATTTGACAAAAAGGTGGCATTAGCCACACAATCCCCTTAGAAATTGATGGGTGCCTTGTATTGGAAATAAAGTGCCTGGGCAATGTTGAGAAGATATTGGTGTTTTCTCTCTACAACTGCATTCTGTTTTGGAATTTTGGACACAGGAAAATTGATGCAACGCCCTTCTTTCTTGGAGAAAAGAGGTTAAGGCCAGCTCTTTAGCATTGTGAAACCTCAATTGTTTTATTTTATTACCAAATTGAGTCTCAATCAAAGTAAAAAAAAAAGAAAAAAAGATAAGTAATGCACTAGCTTCAGATTTGGAATGCATCAAGTATGTTTAGGTAAAACGAGTGTAATCATCTGTTATGGTCAAGAAATATCTTTTTCCATCATAGTTGGGCACATGATAAAGGCCCCAGACATCACAATGAACTAAATCAAATGGAGTAATACACATGTTATTATTGGAAGGAAAAGAAAGATGCTTGAGTTTGGCTAAAGGACAAATGTCACAATCAAAACTAATATTGGAAGACAAAGACAAAACATCAGAAAGTTTGTACAACACTTTATTATAAACATGGCCTAGCCTAGCATGCCATGTAGCAATAGAACCATTATTCACCAAAGGTATCCGAAGTGCTGAATTGAAAAATATGGAAAAGATTTGCTACAAGACATAAAGCCTTTCAAGCAAATCGCCCTTACCAATCACCTTTGAGGCAAGTTTGTCCTGAATAAAGCAAGAGGTATTAGTGAAGGTAACAATGTAAGAAGAGTTTGTCAACAAAGCTAGTATAGAACGTACATTCACCTTGAAACCAGGAACATAAAGGACATTACCAAGAGTAAATTTAGCTTGTAACTTAACCACACCAGTGGAATGCACAGGAACTCTAGTGTGATAAGGTAAAGTAACATAAAGATTGTGTGTAGGTTTATGAGTGGCAAAAACAGAAAGAGAAGATGCAATATGTGAAGTTGCTTCACTATTAATAATCCAAGAATGTGATGAAAAGGTAGACTTATGATGGCTAGTAGAATAAACAATACCTACTTAGACCATAGTAGGATCATGTACTTCTGCTACTAGTTTGATTTGCTGAGCATTAAGGAGAGAAATCAGGTGTTGATATTGAGCCTGAGTCATACGAGCAAATTGATGAAGAAGTGAAGAAGTGTCATCCTCCTACTGAGTGTTTGAAACACGATGAATAGCTTGTTTTCCTTTCCTTTTGCCATAACCAAGGGGAAAGCCATGAAGGCGAGAATACTTGTCAACTAAGTGGCCTAGAATACCACAGTGAAAGCATAGTGGTCGATCATTCTTCCCAGACTTATTCTTCACATCAGAGGTTGATTTTGAGGAATTCTTGATAGGAAACACAGGCTATCCAGGATCAGAATGCGAGAAAGATGCAGCAATCTCTCTCTACTTTTCTTCTTGAACTACAAGAGAGAAAGCTTTATTTATGTCTAGCATAGATTTGTAGCAAGGATTTGACCACAAATTGCAGAATAGGACTCATCCAATCCCATGAGAAAGCAAAGAACATACTCTCGCTAAAAGAAGGCTTGAAAAGTACCATTGCCACCACATTGACAAAAAAAGGAAGGACTATAACAACTCAATTCTGCCCAAAGAGACTTAATCTTGGAAAAATACTGAGTGACAGTCAAATTGCCTCGACGAAAATTAGTGAGCTCACGCTTCAATTGAAAGATACGGGATCCATTACCATGGAGAAAATGAGATCACAAATTTGACCACATTCCAACAACACTCTCGTAATAGATGATGCTCTCAGTAAGATCCTTTGAAATTGAGTTCAATAACCAAGAATTGACAACATCATTTGTACATTGCCAAGATTCAATGAGTGCAAGATCAGCATCATCATCAGGCCTAGGGATAGATCCATTGACAAATCCAAGCTTCTTCTTCTCATTGAGTGCCAAATGCATAGCTCTGCTCCAAGAATGGTAATTGGTTTCAGTCAATGGCTGTGAAACCAAAACCAAACCTGGATATTAGAAGGAAAAAGTGCGTAGGCATCCACAGGAACTTCATTAAGAGCCATGAGGAATGAAAAAAAAAACACCAAGAACAATCAGGGAAAAACAAAGAAAAAGCGATGAGAAGAAGCAGAATTGCGATCACAATCGGATCAAGAACAAAGCAGAGTTGGGAAATCACTTCACCAAGAAGCAAAAGAGAAGAAGAACGTGGAAGCATGCAAGAATATCAATTGATACCATGTTAAGATGAACATGATCACGAGTGTGGGGTTTCTTGTAGAGTAAGAAAGAGAGAAAGATGAAATTGAATTCTCATTTCTCAGTTGAGTGAAAAATATGTACAAGTGTGCTATTTATACATCAGTGAGTCTGACTAACTGAAACTAATAGAAACTAACTAGCTTGACAGCTAACTAGCTAACTATCAGTAAGACAATAACTAACTTAACTACTTAACCAATTGACTCTCATAATAATTATATTGCTTAACAGCAACAAGTAACAATAGGATTGTAGCTAGGAAAGTAACTTAATTTTGAAACCATTGATGTAGTATGGAAAGCCATACTTACAAGTCGGTTAAGTTTTGTAGAAATGAAATTCCAAATGGAATTGGTCCACTAAAACCGCTCCCTTGAATTACTCTGTCAAAACAAGATTATATTTGCTATTTGCTATACATGCAAAGATAATGCATAGCTGATAACAAAGATACAAAAATAAAGTCCAAAATAAATTATTCTCACAACTTTTCAAGCCTTGTCCATCCCTGTATAAAATTAGGTATTTTTCCGGAGAATTGATTGTCAGCAAGTCGGCTGCCCCATGCAAGGATAAAAACAAGAAGGAAAAATACTGCTAATTCAGAACCAAAACGTCACCATATAATATATAATTATAATTATTATTGTAGCTAAAGGAAATAAGCTTACAGTTCCCTCAATGTTGTAAGCTTCGAAAATGTTTCAGGCAACTCTCCAGTAAAATAGTTGGAGGTAAGATGCCTGTAGCATTAAGAAATTATGAATATGAGGCGTTAAATGAATCTATAGCATTTACATTTAGATTATGATTGTTTTGTGTAATTGAAAAATCGAAAGGTAATAAAAAAAAATTCAAATCAGAATCATTTCAAAATTCAAACTTATTTGGTATGATACGAATGCGAAATTATCAAATGTGGTCTGTGACTCATTTTCATTCATCATGAATTTTGATTGTTTTTACAATATAAAATTGAACTGAGAGCAGTTTTTCATTTTCTATCTGCAGGTAATACAAGTAAAGTTGCTGTTGGTTCTTATGAACGTTGTTCCTCTGCCCCTCACTTTCTTTCCAGTGAGTTGAGTAGGTCTTTTTTACTTATAAAAAAAACAAAAAAAGTAAAATTTAAACTTTATTATTTTCATTCTCCTATAATTTTCCACCAATTCAATCATGCATATCCTTGATATTTCAGCAGCAAAACTCAATCAAACAAATTAAGTAGCCATGAAAGATGGAGTAAAAAATAAGACTTTAATTTTAATAAATTTTTTATGTAAACTTTTTTTTTAATTAATTATCTATACTATTTTTATTTTTAAAACTATTATTATAAAATTATAATATTAAAAAAAATTTATACAGCCAATATCTTAAAATTAAATTGAAAACAATACACCTTGTATGTTAATTGCAACTGAAATAGTAAAAGGCTTACAGTTTTTCAATGCTTGGAAGATACCCAAGTTTCGGAGGAAGATTTCCAGAGAAATTATTGAACTCTAGGCCCCTACGCGTTTTTAAATTTAGCTACAATGAACATACATAATGTCGAAATGGGAAGAGAAAAAAATAATAAATGTGGATAATCAGACACTCACAAAATTTTGAGAGTCGTGATGTTTGCCAGCTCTTCTGGGATTTGACCACTCAGTCGGTTTCCAGCAAGAGCACTATCATGAGAATGAAAATTATAGTTTGACACATATTTCATGAAACAGAAACAATTAATATTTTAGCAAGAAAGCACAAAAGAAGAGATTTATACAAGATAAAACACTACCCCCATCTTATTAGAGGTACAAATAAGCAATAGAGAAAAAAGGAAAAAAAAAATATAAAACCTCAAAATAGTTCCTATTGACTCTTATACCGTATAAATTAGTTTTTAATAAAAATAAATTAATAAATTACTTCTTAATTTTTAAAATATTAAATAATTTAGTCCTAATAAAAATAAATAAATTAATTAATCTCTAATTATTTTAAATTCAGACAATTTAATCTATTTATTAAGTCTTTTCAATAAAACTAAATGATCTGATTTTGAAGATTAAAGACTAATTTGTTCGTTTATTTTTTATTAGAACTAATTTATAAGATATTTTAAAAAATTAAGGACCAGTTTATCAATTTATTTTTGTTAAAGATTAATTTATTTGACACAAAAATTGATAAAGACTATTTTGGGAGTCTATTCAAAAAATAATAATAATAGCAGAGGAAAAATTGATGAGAGAGAAAGCATACATTACGATAAGTTTCATGGTACCCCATTCTCTCGGAATTGCACCGCTCAAGTAATTGCGGTTGAGGGTACTGTCCAAAAGTATAAAAATGACAAGGGGGAAAAAAAAAAAAGTAAACCATAATGACACACGTAAATGAATGCCAGCAAGATTGTCAATTATTGAGAAATATATTCATCGTTTCCTTCCACGAAGAGTATTACATACATTTCTTGGAGGTATGGCAGCTTGACCAGTTCCGGTGGGAGCTTGCCTTGAAGATTTTGTCCACTAAGAACTCTGTTCATTTTTTTTTTTTTTGATACCATTGAAAAATTGGAATGAACTTGAAAATTTTAGCGAGAGAAGAATTTTCTTGCTATATAGTCAGATTTCTACACAAGTCTATCATAGGAGCTTACCAACAGAAAGTAACAGAAAAATAATAGAATATTAATAAACTCTCATAACTAACTAACTGAGCACTAATCACATCTCTCCCCTAACACTCCCCCTCAAGTTAGGAGGTAGATATTCAGAACACTCAACTTTGAGGCTATCAAGTAAACTAAGGCAGAGGTAGTGGTTTTTAAGCGGATGAGCCAATTGATGATACGACTTCACATGGGTAAGTTTGAGAAGGCTAGACTGAACATGCTCCCTCACAAAGTGGCTGTCAAAGTCTATATGTTTCGTCTATTCATGAAAAAGTTGGGTTACTTGCAATGTGCATGGCAGTTTGGCTATCACACATCAATTTCATCTTAAGACCCATCTACATCCACTAGGGTTTTTGTTACTCAACAATGGCGCCATTGCCCAAGTGCTGTCCAATTCTTCTTTCATAGCTTCCCTCCACTCAACATGTTTAAAAGCCTAATGATAGAATTTGGGTTCAAATATTGTAGTGACATCATGAATGCAGGCTGAATATGTAGGACTAAATTTGGCATATGACAGATGCTGACTAATGGGATGAGGCAGTGCAAGCATAGTCCTACCAGTATGCAGGTGGCCTAGATGGCCTAAAGGACCTTCTGAGAGGTGGTTGAGGCTATTAGCGCTTAATAGGATTAGATGGAGATGGGGGAACCTGAGTAGCAGGTGTAGGCAATAAATTAGGATTGAATTCCAAGGATCTTGGTATGATAGCGGTAGGGAAAATATCGATCTTAAAGGTTCCAAATGAAAATTATGAAATGGAAACTTATCCTAATGAAAGGAAACATCTTTTGAGATATGAAAAGTTTTGATCTTGAGATTATATAACTGATAGCCTTTATAGCCAACAGGATAACCCACAAATACACAAGGTTGAGCTCGAGGACTGAACTTATATGTAGTAGAAGAAAGGCAGAGGCATAGCATAGGCAACCAAAAACTCTCAAACTAGCATAGTCAGGGTCTTTACCATAAATCAAGATAAAAAGGGTTTGAGTCTGTAGCAATGGAGAAGGCAATCAATTGATGAGGAAAGCTGCAATAGTAATCAAGTCCTTCCCCAAAATGACAAAGGAACCCGAGACTAGAAGTACATAGCTCTAGCAACATTTGAGAGATGTTGGTGCTTCCTTTTGACAATTGAGTTCTACTGGGGAGTTTCCGCATATGAGAACTAATGGTTTATCCTTCTTTTGGCCAAGATGTGAGAGAGCAATCTCCTTGGCATTGTCACTTCGAAGTAACTTAACAGTGGTATTAAACTGGGTATGCACCTAATTAATAAATTATTGTAACAGGATAGTAGCCTCAGATTAATGTCTCATCAAATGCATCCAGGCATAGCTTGTATGATCATCAATGATACTCAAGAAGTAGCAATGGCCAATCCATGTAGGGACATGAAAGGGTCCCCAAATGTCACAATGTAACAATGTAATGAGTCAAATGCATGTGAACATATATGATTATGAAATGGAAAAATGGTGATTTGGGCTATTTAGCTAAGGGACAAATTGTGCATGAATCAGAAACACACGTTTTATTATATGAAAGTTGTAACTTCTTACAGAGTACAAGAAAACATTTATGTGAGGGGTGACCTAATCTTGAATGTCAAGCAGTAGAAGAAACTGTATGAACATCTAAAACATGTAAAGGAACATTATTCGAACATGCAACTAATGAATTGTAGAGAAAAGGTAAAGGTGCATCAGGTTGAGGTGAAATCTTAAAGACATATAAGCCATCTATAAGATTACCCTCGCTAATAATCATCTTCAAAGTCATGTTGTCCTGAAATAGAAAGGGAATTAGAGGTGAAAAGAGCACTACAGTCTGAATCATGCAATAAAGCACTAACTACCAACAGGTTGATTTTGAAATTAGGAACATAATAAACCTTGTGCAGTGTAATGTTAGCATTTAAAAGCACAATACTAACAAAACGAATAGGAATTTTAGTCTGGTTATGAAGTTGAACACAATATTAGACGCAAGTTCAACATGGACAAAGTTTGTCAAAGAAGAAGAAATATGGCAACGTGCACCTGAATGTAAAATCCAACTAAAAGGAGGACACTGATTGGCAATGAAATGAGTGGGTAGAACTATACCTACTCGACAATATTAACGACCACATGTCATTCATCATTAGACTTGGAGACTTGTAATAAATGAGACTGCAGCAGAGCAAGCAACTACTGATACTGCTCAATTGGTATGCTTATAATCTCACCACCAACAGAATTAGAGCCATTAGAAAGTTAATTTATAGTAGGAGGCTTCGATTTGAACTTATAGCCAAGAGGATAGCCGTGTAATTTGAAGCATTTGTCAATGTTATGGCCTATGATCCCACAATGAGTGCAAATTAGCCAAGATTTCTTGCAATTTTTTCCTTTATAGTTAGGATCATTGCCTTTAGCAGCAAAAGCTAGTTGAGAATCCAATATAGAAGTGTTCTTACCAACAACCTTCAACCTTTACTCCTGAGCCACAAGAGAGTACACTTTATTGATATGTGGAAGAGGCTCCATCATCAAGATTTGGCCTTGAACTTGACAAAATTCCTCATTCAATCGCTGAGGAATTAAAAGGACATATTCAGTTTGAAGGTGATCAAGGAACCTTCACACAAGCAAGATACCATAGGGCAATGCTCGTTCATCTCTTCCTAAAGGACCTTCAGTTTTGAATAATACTGAGCAACCAAAGATTGACCTTGAGAGATAACAATGAGTTTGCACTTGATTTGATAAAGGCGAGGACCATTCTGCAGTTGAAAAGATCCTTTAGATCAGACTAGATCTTTGCTGCCGAATGATAGTACGTGGGAAGAATCACTTTCAGGTTGTTTGGAATGGAAAAATGAGATAGAATTGAATTCAATTCTATTAGTAATTAAATTAAATTGCGTTATGGTTTAAATTCTTATGTTTGGAATAAACCAGTAAATTACAAAACTAAATTCAATCATCCATTTTAGAATGTTTGTGAAACTAAATTGAATTCTTTATCTTGATTATTTTGCCCTTTATTAGATATTAGATAGGAGAAAAAGAGAGAAAATATTAGATAGGGTTAAAGATATTTTTGGTATATCAATTTTTAACATTAAATCTATAGGTCAGGAATTGTAAATCAGGCTTGTTTAGTCTAATTTACTTTTGGGCACTTTTACGGAATTAAATTCTCTTTGAATTTTAATTCCATGCCATTAATTATTTCCAAACTAGGGAATTGAATTCAATTCTATGGCTTTCCAAACAACCCATTTTGAAATAGAATTCAAGAGCCACAAAATCACCATGTTATTGGAGCATAACAAAATCTGGTGCTGAACATACTCTTCCTTAGCGTTGGGAGTAGGGAGTGATCCATTGACAAAGGAGAACTTGTTCTTCATGGAGAGTACTGAAATGTCGACACTAGCAACGAGGTTAAAGTGCTTGAATTTTCTAGAACAAGGAAAGCTAGAATTGTCTAGCATAACTCTAGAAACTAGGAGTCAATAAAATAATATTCTTAGAGAAATTTAGTCCCTAATTTCAGTTTTATACCACTGACTTATGAAGCCTATAAATTGGCGTTGAAGACATTGTGAGTGTGTGCAGTGAGTGTGAAAATAAAGAGAGTGCTCTAGTGTGTTAAGTACAAGTAAGATGCAAATGTGCATCTAAAGTGAGACTGGGTGACATGAGTGGGTGACGTGAGTGCAAAAAGAGAGAAACCGTGAGTGAGTGTGTGGTGTAAGTGACTTGGTGAGGAGTCTAGTGTGTGTGTGTGTGTGTATATGCAAGTAGGGTATATGTGTGTCAAATGTATGTGTGTCTAAGTGAGTGAGTGCTACTATAAGCAACTAGTAAGTAAGTGTTTTAGTGTGAATTTGTGTCCCCCTAAATTTGTAGTCTTGATTCTTTATAAATAAATAAAGCATTATTATTTATATAGAGCCCACTTTCTTGCTCTACAATTTGATACCAGAGCCAGGCGGGTGGGGTCGTTTCAAAGATGATCAAGGATCACTATTTCTGAGGCAGCTTTTCAACGTAAGTCGCAGTCTAGGACTGTAAAGCTATTGCTCTGGGACCAAAGCAGTAAGGAAATTCCATTAAGTTACTATGGCAGATATTCAAGTGCTTGGTGGAATAAAGAAGCTCAATGCCTAGAATTACGATACATAATAGACGTGTATGGAGTCATATCTCCAGGGCCAAGACTTGTGGGAGGTTGTTGGAGGTAGTGAGACAACGCCACCTCCTGCAACAGAAGCAGAAGCACTGAGGAAATGGAAGATTAAAATAGGGAAGGCTATGTTCGTGATCAAGACTACGGTAGAGGACGAGATGCTGAAGCACATAAGGAAGGCTTCATCACCAAAGGAAGCATGGGACACTTTCATAACGTTGTTCACCAAGGAGAATGATGCAAGGATGCAACTTTTGGAGAATGAGCTCTTATCATAAAACAAGGATACTTGACGATCAACCAATATTTTACAAGGTAAAATCTCTCTGCCAAGAAATTTCTAAGTTAGATCCAGATAGCAAAATATCTTATCAACGTATGAACAGAATAATTATTCAGGGTCTAAGACCAGAGTATAAAGGATTTATTGTTGCAATTTAAGGTTGGCCTACCCAACTTGCCCTTTTACAATTAGAAAATTTGTTGGCCGACCAAGAAGTGTTTGCTAAACAAATGGCTGGAGTATTAGTGAAGAGTGAAGAGAAGCACTTTTCACTGGTAAAAGGAAGGGAAGAGGGAAGCCACCTATTAATAAGAATGAGAAGGAAGGGAAGGAGCAAGAAGAAAATTCATGTGCTAGAAAACCCCATGTTAATACAAAGAAACGTGATGATGCCTACTTCAATTGTGGGAAGCGGGGCCATTTTGCAAGAGATTGCTAGTTTAGGAAGAAATCGACAGAGAGCAACACGACAACCTCAAGTTGTCTGTCAGAAAAAGAAAATGACAGTAAAGAAGAATGAAATGTCTCTGCCTCATTGGCAATAAAGGAGGAAATAAACTTTGATGACAAGAATTCAAAGGAGCTTGTGGAGTCATCAAAGGTAGAAGTGGCACCCACAACAACATATCAATCAGCTGTTGATTATAACAAGGATTAGATTATTGATTCGGGCTACTGCAATCATATGACGGGTGATAAAGAGAAGCTAGAAAGCACTGCAGAGTATAAAGGAAACCGAGTAGTGGTAATAGCAGACAATTCAAGGTTCCCGATTACTTATGTTGGGAAAGCAGTAATCTCGCCACATTGCTGCAACGATCAGGTATATTTACAAAATGTCTATTATGTACCTAGAATGAAGAAAAATTTACTCTTAGTATTACAAATTACAAAGTCAGGAAGATATGTGGTGTTTGGCCTAGAAGATGTGAAGATTTATGACAAGTTAAAAATCATCAGGAAACCTATGTGAAGAGGGCAACATTTAGAGTCAATCTACGTAATGTCTGTAGAGTCAGCTTACGTAGAAAAGAGTCGCAAGAACGAGATTATGGATTCGTGGCATGCACGCCTTGGGCATGTGAGTTATCACAAGCTCAAGGTGATGATGAAGAAGTCAATGCTCAAGGGTCTCCCTCAGCTGGAAGTACGAGACAACATTATATGTGTCGGGTGTCAGTACGGTAAGGCACATCAACTGCCATATGACGGGTCGACTTTTCAAGCCAAGAGGCCTTTGGTGTTAGTTCATTTATATGTGCTTGGACCAATAAAACAACTCTCAATAAGAGGATATCATTACATGGTGACTTTCATCGACAATTACTCAAGGTACATGTGGGTATATATCATGAAGGAAAAATTAGAGACATTAGCAAAATTCAAAGAATTTAAAGAGAAGGTAGAAAGCAAAGTTAGGAAGAAGATTTGGTGTCTACGCATAGAAAACGGGGGAGAATACACATCAAAAGAATTCTATGACTTCTTGAAGGAGTGCAAGATAAGAAGATAGATAACATGTCCAAATACTTCTCAGAGTTCAACCGAGGTGGAGAGACACACACAAAGTCCTTGGCAAATAGGAGTGCATCAAAGGCAACAAAGAGAGTCTCAATATGAAGAAGAAGAAGAAGTCGAAGACCAACCACAACTCAAAAGATCAACCAGACAAAGAAGGCCAAATTTGAAGCATGCAAATGTTGCAGAAGTGATAGAAGAAAAAGAGCCTATAAAATATGAAAATATCTTCATAAGAGGATCGAGGAGCATCAAGACTTCAAAGTTCCATAAACAATTGGGAATGTGAGGGGCAAAAATGAAAAGTCAACACTAATAATGAGGTTAAAGTGCTTGAATTTTCTAGAACAAGGAAAGCTAGAATTGTCTAGCATAACTCTAGAAACTAGGAGTCAATAAAATAATATTCCTAGAGAAATCCAGCCCCTAATGTCGATTTTATACCACTAACTTATGAGAGAGTGCAGTGAATGTATGCTGTGAAGTGTAAAAATAAAGAGAGTTCTCTAGTGTGTTAAGCACAAGTAAGGTGCAAGTATGCATCTAAAGTGAGTGAGTTGAGTGAGAGAAAATTAGTTAATGTGGAAAGTGAGTGACGTCAGTGCAGAAAGAAAGAAATCATGAGTGAGTGTTGGTGTAAGTGAGTTGGTGAGGAGTCTAGTATGTGCAAATGCAAGTAGGGTGTATGTGTGTTTAAGTGAGTGAGTGCTAGTGTAAGCAACTAGTAAGTGAGTATTTGAGTGTGAATTTGTGTCTTCCTAAATTTGTAGTCTTGATTCTTTATAAATAAATAAAGCATTATTATTTATATAAAGTCCACTTCCTTGCTCTACAAGTACAACATGCATTGCATGATGCCAAGGAGAATAGTTTTCATCGATCAAAGGCTGAGAAACCAACATAAGGCAAAGGGTATTGGATTAGTCGAGAACAAGAAGATTTGGAAGTTATCCAATGCGGCCATGGCATCGAAAGAAAAGGAAAAAATATGAAAAAATGGAAAGGTGGGACGTGAAATCAGAGAACTCAGACTCTTGATACCATAATACCAAAATCTGATATAGTGAATAAATGTGACTCAAGTGTGTATTCTATATACATATAAGAGTCTATCACAGAAGCTCACTAATAGAAAGTAATAGAAATATAACAGAATATTAACTAACTCTCATAACTAACTAACTGAGCAATAATCATATCTCTTCCCTAACAAGTTTAAAACTCTTGATTTTTCTATCAGTCATTGTAATTATATATTTTACTATCTACAGTATGCCATATATTTTAATACAGCCAAATTCTTTATTTAGTTATAACTAACTGCTAGGTCTCCAAGATTGCCTACAACTTCTCTCGACTTCAAGTGCAAGAAACTTCAAGAATCAAATTCACTTTATTCAACTAACTAATTTACAATAAGAGCAATCCCTTTATTTATAGACCTAACTAAGAGACGTAAATACTAACTAACCAATGGGTTGTAATAGTACCCCCTTCAAATCAACCTTGCCCTCGAAGTTGAAAAAGAAAAATAATTTATTCCTATTTATAGCTAACTAATTTCTTAGTAAGTACATTTATTTTCTTTAAATAGTTACAAATAATTTCCCACCACGTCCCATTGTCTAATTGGACTGACAACAAATTAATATGGGCTTATTGACATCAGAAAATCACTTTTTTTGTGTGCTAGATGAAGTGGGACTTGACCCATTAGAGCAAAACACCACATATTTACTATATTTGCTAAATTCCCTGTAATACCCTGTTAAACAAAGTAATAATAATAAAATACTTGTTTAAAATAAAATATTGGTAATTGAAAACTTTTTAAAAAATATTTATGGCTAATGTTTTGGGTTTTTTTTATGTACTATTTTGAATATAGTGATGAAGGAATTAAAATTGTTAGATGGAATTTTTAAAAGTGCTTGTAAGTTTTTTTGAAAAAAAAGAATAGGGACCAAGGTGCACTATAAATGATATGGTGCATCATAGACCCTTCTTTTTCTTCATTTCACGTTTGGAGCTCCTCTACTTGAGGCACGATTCATTCTTTCTTTTTCTTCCATTTTTTTCGTTATGCTCTGTCTCATTCTCTTCTCTCTATCTCGTCTCCCTTACTCTCTATCTGCCTGCGATCCTCTCTGTGTTTACCACTTGAGTCCTGGTAAAGGTCAAGAGTAAAGTGCCATGGTGATAAAGCTCTTGGGGGCCACCTCTTGAGTCCTAGTCAGGGCTAGAAACAAAGTGCCATGAATCAAACAAATGTCTAGAGGCCATCTCTTGAGCCCTAGTCATGTTAGATAAGCTCTGAAATTTTGATATGTCTTACTAGAGGATTTCTTGATGTGATAATCGAATGGATTTTCTAGATTTTATACTAAAGCTTTCCCATTTTAATATGAATGGCTTTAAGCTATGCTTGGAAGTTTCACTAAAGATGGATTATTATGGGTTTACAATTATGTTTTAGAATAGAAGCATTCCTTTATAAATGTGTGTCATTATGATGAATAACATGTGCCAAAGCTTGCCCATTTCTGTTATAAAAATATTATCTTTCACTAAGTCTATTTGACTCACTATTTGTCTCCACATGTTTCAGGCATAGGTACAAGCCCATGCTCAGGTCCTCCAGTTAGCTGGAAGTATTAAATCTTCAATCAACCCACATTCTTATGTGTGTGGGCCTTGTATTTGTGTACATGAACTAGGTTTATTAGTATTCCTTGAACATCTTGTTGTGTATAATCTATAGAAATGCTCCATTAGGTACAGGCAAGATCTGCTTCCCACATATTACTTCGTTAGTGATAGTATCCTAAAATCTTTATTTCTCGTGATGTGTTTTGGAAATGAATGGCTAATTCTGTGCTTATGTCTGTATGGTGAGATAGTTAACAAGGTTGATGTAAATTATGAGAATGTCCTAATTTGGGGGAAATTCTATCAAATTTTTTGAAAAAATTCCTATTTTGGCTTACTAAGGAGTCGATGCTCACCATGTGCTAGTCATGGCCCCAGGGGGTCGTGACATTCCCACTTTTGTGAGTACCCAATTGAGCTTAGCCCATTAGCCTAGTAAGGAACCCTAAGGGGCAAAATTCCCTTTAGGCCCCACCTACCTTCTCCTTTTGCACATCACAAAACTATCATAATGGGTTGGTGCGAAATGGTATAGCAGCTGCCATTGCTGCTTGATTCACTGCAGTCGACTGCTCATCGATCGCTGCCACTCCATTCTGCTGTTGTGCTCCATCAAAAAGTCATGTTGCGATGTAGGTTCAGTGCCACAGTTATGGCACCTGGTTCCAACATTGGTGGTTAAGCACCTGTGTCCTCCTCATTGTCAACCACTTCTTCCTTGTTGTTGGCCACTATGCATCCAATTGGTTGCCGCGCCAAGGTTTTCGCCTAGCCATGAGCACTTTCTCCATCTGCTTCACATCATCATCATCTAGTTCGAGGTGCAGCGAAGCAAGCATAAGCATCGCAGCTTTTGTTGCCGCCTCCTCCTCCTCCCCTAGTGGTGGTGGTTTGTGCTATGCTCTGCTTTGCCGCACAAGCTCCATCACGTTCCCTTGTCTTTGCCACTCATATTGGGCCACAGGAGTGATTGCATGAGTCTCACCTCTTGTTGATTCGATGGTTGGTCATATCTCCCAATATCATTCTCCAATTTTGGTAAGAACCCTAATTCCTATTATCTGAACTTGAAAATGGGATTGCTGTTGATTCTTGAATTTTTGCACCAAGAATCTTGTTCTATTTTTCCAGCATCTCGAGTATCTTGGCCAATCCCGATTGAATGCATTCTTGGAAGACTAAACGCTCTTTCTTCATCTCACGGAGTTGATTCTCTATTCTATCCAAGAATGCATCTACATCAAGAGTTAGTGGTTCTTCCAATTCAACCATGGAAGATTCAAGAGCCAACTGAGTCCTTCGACCATGGAAGGCTCTCAGTGAAAGCACCAATATCAAGTTTCTAAGACTGTCTACAACTTTCTTTAATCTTGAGTGTAAAGAACTCAAAAAATCAAATTCACTTTATTCAACTAACTGGTTTACAACAAGAGAATTCCTCTATTTATAGACCTAACTAAAGGACTTAACTACTAACTAACTAATGGGTTGTAACACTAATTAAATATTATAGCGAATGTACATGAAAACTAAAGCTATTAGCAAATCATACGTAAAACTTTCAGAATTGCTTTTTACATGATGGATGGGTGACATTTGAGATTTGAGTTACATGATTCATGCATCAACTCGCTTGCATTTTATTCATCAGCAATTACGGAATTAAAACTTAGATAAAGTTTCTTAACTGAATATAATAATATAATCCAATAAACGATATAATGTGTAATAATTTTAAATCATTCCATCTTCTGTTGATATATGTGGTTGACATTTGAAAATGTGAAGATACTCAACACAGAAGCACACTCACGCAGAGAAAGAGACATACATGGTAACAACATGGCAGAAGCTATCATTGGTGACAGAGCAATCACATGAAACATTCACGGCTTCTTTTTTCACGGGATTGGGTGTAGTAACCCAGTTAAACCGATTACTGCATGGATCTGTGTTGAAGTCCCAATCCTTCTTACCGAGTGTGTTGGCTATCTCCTTCAGAGCTTGCACTAAAATATACCAATAAAACTGGTATAAGCAGAATTTCTCCAGTTGTCTTCCAAGTTTAATACACTTACATCTTTTACAAGAATGATGACAAAAATATGAATGATAGCATTATATCAACGAGAAACCTTAGCAAAAATATATATTCTTTATGGATTTTTTTTTTTTTTGACTCGATGGATTTTGTTAATATGTGATGGAATTAAAAATAAAAATTATAAGTATTTTTATCTTAAAAATAAAAAAAAAATATTTTACTCTTTAAGTAATTAGAATAATTGAAAGATGTTATTTATAACTTTCAGCCGGAGCCCTAGGTTAACAAAATCTTTTCTTTATTTGGGGAGTAAGATATATCATACCTTCTTCGTCTGGCAGTCGAGAAATGGCTTCTAAAGAAAATGATATGAAGCAAAATGCAAGGAGTGATGAAAGGAAAAGAAATTGAGAGGAAGTCATCATTTTCATGCTAATCGAATATTGGAATGGGAACGAGCTGATGAGAAATCAAAGATTGAGCTTAGGTAGAAAGTGGAGTCTATATAAACCATGAATTTGGAATTTTGAAACATAAGAAAGGAAGAATTTAGACTATTAAGGGTGTGTTTGGGATAGTGTAAAAATGGGGCGGAATTTTCATGCATTGGATTCATATGTACTTTTACCCCATACCAAACTTATTCTTACGGTATGTTTAATAAAAAATAAAAATGGAGGACAAAATTTTATAAATAACATTTATGTATAAATTTATGCCTTATTTTTATCCTATACCTAATACACCTATAATGTTATAAATGAAAAAGACAGCTTCAGAATTGAATGGTGGGAATGAAAAAAACTAAGTCAAGGAGATAGACATGAAAGAAGGAAGGGACTGAGAAAGGGTCCACGTAGAAATTCCTACGTAATTTTTCACAAGGTCCTAAAAGCAAGAAACAAAAATGAAAACAGAAAACCAAATAGATAGTAAATAATCAAGTATTGATTTTTCTTTTTTCTTTTTTTCCGAAAGCACTTAATTTTGTGTCTGTTTGGTTCCCAGTTTGCAATGGCTAGAAGGCCTTTTAGGAGAAGGAGAATGACTTTGTATTGTAAATAGTAGTGTTTGGTTTAACTTTTTATAAAAGGCCTTCTTCCAGAAGGCCTTTTAGAAGAAGTATCTTTGAAGTTACTTTTCATTATATAAAAAGACCTTCTGAAAAGGAATCTTACTATTACTCTCACATCAACAACCAAAAGTAACTTTATTTTATCCTATCCAAACAAAACTCATTATCCTAAAAGGCCTTTTAACATATTCAAACCAAACAAAAATCATTCTTTTAAAAGTAATTCTTCTAAAAGGCCTTTTTTTAAAAGACCTTCTTTTAAAAGATCTTCTCCCAAAAGTGAAACATAACGGACCCTTTATTGGTGGATGAACCCAACGTACACGCAAGAGATTACAATAAAAGCAACAACTCGAAGCTCACAGTTGGAAAATAGGCATTAAAGGCTAATATAGCTTACTAGCTACAAATTTGATATGCTACCTATGGCCATGGGGTAAACAAGAAGAACATCCTCTATCTAATTTTATGCAAGCTTTCACTACATCAAACAATTTAATTTAGAAATAAAAATATACAGAGGCAATCTTACTTTGCGAGAACTATATAAGTTTTCTCCCATGTCTAATCTTTCATTTTATATTTGAACTAAATCATTTTCAACCAATTGAAAGCTTCACTTTTTTTTTTTCTTTAGCCTAAACAAGCATATTCTTTATCATCATAGCATCTATCACATGTGTGGTGCATCTCAAAGATGAACAAGAACCTACAACACATCATCTCAATAAAAGTGTACTAAACACACATATGCTAAAAAGACCCAAAAAAAAAAAAAAAGCCCTCACATCCACCAAAGAGTGTTGTTAAATTATTATGTCCTAACATAATCCTCCGATGCTAGGTATACAATAGCAATCACGAGAAAACAAAACAAAAATAGCATGTTCGTATCATTTCTCACAATTCCAGATGCAACTAATATCAAGAGAAACACATTAAACAAAAAAAAATCACATAAACTACTACTCAATGAGGAGGTGGGATAACAAATATAGCTAAAAAAATAAACAAATAGAAAAAAAAAGGAAAAAAGAAGGGGTCACCAGACCACCATAGAAGGAGGTGAACCCCTCCATGGAGACGGTTCCTCAAGATCAGGCTAAGAAACTGTACAATTGTTGAAGAGAAAGGGAGAAAAGTAGAGATAACATAATAGGCTCAACTTGTTGGGTTAACCCGTCAAACCTACTAAAAAAAAGTGGGTTAAATTAACATATTTAATCCGTTAAAATTTTTCAACTTGCCTAACTTGCAAGATTTGGGCTCACGAGTTAGGGGTGCCTCTTTTTTTTAGATGCAAGAGTTTTTTTTTATAATTTTTAGGTTTTTATTATAGATTATATTATTATTATATTTTATTAACTTGTGAACTTTATATTATAAATTTATGGTTAATTATTTTTTATAAACTTTTTATTCATACATCTTAATTAATTTATTATATTTATATTTAAATTAAATTTAAATATAAATTATATAATTTAATTATTTTATTTAAATAAATTTTTTATTTGATATATTTTTTTAATTTTTAAAATTTTTAAAATAATATAATTTATTAAAAATATTAAAATAAAACTTTTTTTAATTTTTTAAATTGGCTAACTTGCCAATCCACCCTCAGTTAAAATGTTGAATTTATTTTTCCAATTTAGCCTGTAGTATTCTGCCCTATTTTTGATAGACTTTTGATGGGTCGAAGTCGGTCGCTGCACTTTGGCCCCTCCAGAGGGAAAAGGACGAAGGGTTGCGGCCTTTATGGTGACTCCATCCGTGCAAGCGTCGATTTTTCAAAAGCATTCATAAAAGGACACGTTTAATGTGGTCCTTAGAAAGGGATCAAAATCTGATGCAAAAGCACCAAGAGCAAGAAAGAGGTAAAAGGACACAGTTGGGCTCAAAATTTTTCCCCTTTTTTCTTCTGCTCAAAATTGTACAGCCCGTTTCTCTTTACCCCACCGGGGCCGGGGGACAGTTTAATTTCTACGACAAAGTAAAAAAAAATTTAATTCAACGCTCATTGGGTTCAAAGTTCAAACCAAACATACATCCTCTTATTTATGTCCGTTTGGATTTAAGTTTGTAATGGCTAGAAGGCCTTCTACGAGAAGAAAAATAATTTTATATAGTAAATAATAGTGTTTAATTTAATTTCTTTTAAAAAGTTTTTTTTTAAAAGGTCTTTTAAAATAAGTATTTTTGAGATTATTTTTTATTCTAGAAAAAAACCTTATAAAAAGAAATCTTACTATTACTCTCACATCTATAACCAAAAGTAATTTTACTTTATTCTATCCAAATAAAACTCATTCTTCTAAAAGGCCTTTTGACATATTCAAATCAAATAAAAATTATTATTTTAAAAATAATTTTTTTAAAAAATTTTCTTTTAAAAGACTTTTTTTCAAAAAATCATCTCTGTAAAGTTAAATCAAACATACCTTTGCCGTCTACTTGGAAAGGCAGGGCCAAACGTGAAAAGTGCCCTTCACCGTGTATTAGCCCAAAAATTTCAAACAGATAAGTGTGCAATAAAATAGAGTCCATGCCTTCTTACCAAAAAAGGTAGTTTCATGCCTCGTTACAAAAAAAAAAAAGGGGGCAAAACCTGATTTTATATATCAATGCAATAATTGCATGGCTTTTGAATTTTAATATGGGAATAGTGTAACGATATTATGATAATATTGTGTTTTGAATTTTATTATAGAAGTATGAGGTTGTTGTGAGGAATTTCACCCCCACGGAAGTAGAAAAATATTGTTCATGAATTTCTACTTCCTGGAGGGCAAAATCTAGCAAAGAATTCGCCCCCTATGGTGTAGAAAATTGAAAAAAATAGAAACAAGTGCAATTTCTGACACATAACAACGTTCATTGCTTCTTTCTCTATTCTTGTTGTTTTTTGCCTTTTTATTAGTGTGTCTTATTCTGCTTTCTTTAAAATAAGAGTGAATAATAATACAAAAAAAATGTGAGGAAATTATGTAAGAAAAATCTGTAACATAAAAGTAATGTTGATTTTGTTAAATCCTGCTATTAATTACAATTTCAATCCTCTCTTCTTCAACTCCATATTGATCATCCTCTCATTGTGCATGCTTCTGATTAATATTCACATGGATGCTTTCCAAGGGTGACTAAATGGAACCCTCTTTATTATGCAAATCTCTGCTTTTAATATATAAGTCATTTACTTTAAATGGACGTAACTTTTGACCCTGGAATCCAATTTGCTATTATTATACCTTTTTGGAAAGCTCTAGATGAGCCCGTCAGCGTGACAACTGGCAACAGACTATAATGCAATTCATGCCTCATCAAGTTTATAGATTTTAACATTTTTTGAGATAAAAAATCATACAAATAAAAAAGTAGCCAAAACATCTTCAAACAATATTTTTTAAGGCAAAAAATGGTACCAATTGGCTTCGTCAATTGTCATGCTGATGGGTTCATCTAGAGCTTTCCAGAAAGGTATAATAATAATAAATTGGAGTCCCGAGTCAAAAGTTACGTCCATTTAAAGTAAATGACTTATATATTAAAAGCAGAGATTTGCATAATAAAGAGGGTTCCATTTAGTCACCCTTAGAAAGCATCCATGTGAATATTAATCAGAAGCATGCATAATGAGAGGATGGTGAATATAGAGTTGAAGAAGAGAGGATTGAAATTGTAATTAATAGCAGGATTTAATAAAATCAACATTACTTTCATGTTATCGGTTCTTTCTTACATAATTTCCTCACACTTTTTTGTATTATTATTCATTCTCATTTCAAAGAAAGCAGAGCAAGACACACTAATAAAAGGGCAAAAAATAACAAGAATAGAGAAAGAAGCAATAAACGTTGCCATGTGTCAGAAACTGCATTTGTTTTTATTTTTTTCAATTTTTTACACCATGGGGGGCGAATTCTTTGCACTAGATTTCGCCCTCCAGGAAGTAGAAATTCATGCACAATACTTTTCTACTTCCGCGGGGGCGAAATTCCTCACAACAACCCCATACTCCCGTAATAAAATTCAAAACACAATATTACCGTAATATCGTTATACTATTCCCATATTAAAATTCAAAGGCCCTAATTGCATTCTCCTTGGAAGTTTCAAAGTCAGTACTAATCGGTTGGCCGTGTCTTTATTCAAGTCATTTTCATGCCCTCCCTCTACGTAATAAATAAATAAATAAATAAATAAAAGGGAAAAATGAGAAATAATTTTTTATTAAAAATAATTATTTTAATTTTTGAAGGATACCTGTTTATCAATCTAATTTAGTCTCTTAGAATAATTTTCGTCCGTTTAGTCCTTAAATTTTTAAATCCTTAATTTTTTTATCCCTTTATCTATTTAAATTTAATATTGTTAATGTTAAAAACTTTTTGGATGAATTTTTGGCATCTAAGTAAAAGAGAGTTATAAGTATGGTACCATTTTGAGTGCATCAAATATGATTTTAGCCTATGAAACACAAAAATAAAATATGATATTAGTACGGCAAAAGTGAAAAAATGTAGAATATCCATTGCCACGTGCCGTGATGGAGACCAAATAGTAGTATTGTCATTTGCGTGACAAGAGAAAAGAATTGCCAGCAGAACAAATTTTTTATATAGAAAAAAATTGTGATATGAAAAGTGAAAAGATATACTCTTTTAACAGTATTTACACTTCGTAAGCAACAACTCATCGTTCTCTCTAGCTGTCGCCCATCTTTTCAGCTCCAGCGCAAAGAGCACCCAGTGACTACGCCTCCCGCATCCTTCCTTCCTGCATTACAGCAATATTGTGAACGTATCCAATGGTCAAATGGCATATTTATATAGTATTTTTATGTTTAAAATAAAAAATAAAAACTGGATTACGACATGTATGACTGCATCGCGTCAGTATCAGACACCGACATGACCTGGATTTGGGAAATGGCGTGAAAGTGTCATGTTCGTGCTACATATTTTTTAACGTAAGTGTTCTTTTCATACATGATTTAAGAATATTATGTGATCATATTTTTAATTAATTATATAAATATATTTTTATAAAATTATATATTAATAATAAATTACATATAAAATTCACTTCTGTGATTAATTTTAAAATATAATCGCATAATACTTCTAAATCCTGCAGATAATTCTCTCACCATAATAGTATCGTCCTCACGAATACTTTAAAAGTTTAGACGCAGGCGAGTGGGATGCAGCCTGCATTCGGGAAATGGCGTGAAAGTGCCGTGTCAGTGAATGGACATTGTCCACATCATGCAATGAATTGAGACATAGATACTTTTTCTTTTTGGACCCAGTCGAGTGCTACGTATGCAACGCTGTCAAGGGGGCATTATGCACTTATGATTCAGTGGCGTAAGCAGATTCCATAATGTAATGATACATGAATTAGCTATAATATATTTTAATAATTTTTTAATTTTAATTGGATCTTAAAAATATGATTTAATATATTTTAAAAATAATTAAAATTTATTAGTATAATTTTTAAATTAAATAAAATTTTTTATTGAATTTTAAATCATGCTTAATCCAGTAATTCTCAATTCCATTCTCCTTAAAATTTTCAAAGTCGGTAAATTGAACAATTTCTTTATTCAAGTTTCATGCACTTCTTATAAGAAATAAATTAAAAGAAGAAAAAAAAATCAATTTATAGCAAATAAGTAAAACCTTATTTAGATTCTTTAATTATATAATTTTGGGAGTAATTTTGGGTGTAGTAACCCAGCTAGATCGATTACTACATGGATCTGTGTTGAAGTCTCAATCCTTCTTACCAAGCTTTTTAGCTATCTCTTTCAGAGCTTGCACTAAAATGTACCAATTAAAGTACTATCAGTAGAGTCTCTCCACTTGTCTTCAAAATTTAATATTATTGGATAAAAATATGCAATCGATTAAATCTTTAAGAAGAAACTTATTTGAAAAGCAGCATCTCAAAAATTACCAAATTCAGACGATTTGGGCTAAAGAAGATACTCTACTCCTTAGCAAATGAACTCCTCAAAAAGCTCACGGGAACAAACCTTTGAGCAAGACTGATCAACGAAAAATTGAATAGAAACTTAAACTTCTATTAATCAACTATGAGTTCATACAAAGGCTTGAAGATAAACAATAAAACTAAAGAAATGATATAAAGTTGAAAATAAACTGAAAAGTAAAAAATAAAAGCCTTGGTAGTGGTAACTGCTACTATATCATAGTTTCAGTCTCCAACTACTTTTCTATTATCAACCATTGGACTCAGTCATTTTTCTTAGTCTAATATTCCATTCAACTAATGCAACATTTTTAAGCCTACTATTACTTTTCAGCTGATGAGCATTTGTCTTAGACCCAATTACTTTTATTAGCTGATTTCAGCTTCTGAACAGGCCTTCAATCATTTCTTCTTCAGTGGAGTCATAATCGTCAGTTGAGATTAGCTGTGATCCTAGGCCTCCTGTTTCATTGGACCTCTTTTGCTCTTTTTCCATAATAAAATGCTCAATTTTAAAGGCCTTGGCTATTAGTTGCTTGAAATTTACATACTCTAGAGCAATCAGCCTCTTCCTTAACAGACGATACATGCTGCCTATAGCAATGATGGCGTAATTAGCTCCTGGCAATTTAACATTGCATTTGCTCCTCAGCTGAAAAAATCTTTCTATAAAATTAGCTACAGTCTCGCCATCCTATCGCTTAAGGCTTATGAGATCAGTGATTGTACCTTTCGGCTCAGGCCAATAAAAGCGATCATGAAATAATCATTCCAAGTCCACCCAATTTTGCACAAAATTGGGAGGCAAAAATGAGTATCAAATAAAAGTTGTCGCAATTAAAGACAAAGAAAATAATTGCAGCTTATGATACTCATTTTGGTTTGCCTTTTCGCATTGAGCAATGAATCGATTAATGTGCTTTATAGTAGACTTCTTATTTTCACTTGAGAAAATAGTGAAATTTGAAACTTCAAATTCTCTTGGCAAAGGCATTGTTTTTTCTATCCACGCGAAATACGACCTTCGGTAAATAAGCCTGTTGAGTGGCCTCGGCTGCACACCAAAATACCTTCTGATGGTCTCAGCTGTTATATTTGGATATGTACTCGCTTGTTAGTTAGCTGGTTGCACCGATGCGGATAATTGGCAAGCTTGCCGTTGTGGTGTAAGAATCGGCTGAAATGCTGGCAGTTGATTGCCCAGTGATCGAGTATTCATCCGTTGAGAAGCAAACTATAAATTATTCTATTGATAGCTCGGTTGCTGAGTTATCGGTTGATGCACTAATAGTTGAGCATTCGGCTGTTAGTCAACAAACTGCGAACTATTTTGGTAATAGCTCGGCTATTGTACCATCAGTTGAGACACCGAAGGTCGAGAGCTTGGCAACCGAGCAGCAAACTGCGAACAATTCTATCAACTATTCGGCTAATTAACTAACTGAGCTCTCGGCTGCTGTACCATCAGCTGAAACACCCGAGGTCGAGAGCTCGACAACCGAGTAGCAAAATGCGAATAATTCTGCTGACTATTCGGCTGATTAACTAACCGATCTCTCGGCTACATAGTTTGCTGTTGAGCAACTGGCTGCTGCGATGAAATGATGTACACAAGTTGACTTATTGCTCGAGGTGGAGATTATCCCCATGACTTCTCTACAACAAAATCTTCCTATGCTTTGCATTCATTTCTCTGAAGTAGGAGAGTTGAGTCTACCTGAGTAAGTACGTATTTTAGTGCTTTTCGTTTTAAGCTTGAAATCAACTCGAACTAATAGATTAGCTAGATATTGGAATAACCCTTGTCTCCAATTAGCCGATACCCTCAGCTGATAGTTGATCATCTTTTTTTATAGTATTGACATTGTGCATCATGGGTTTATATCTAGAGACATGCAATGCTCTTTTTTTTTTTTTTTTTTTTATAAAGTTGGTCATCTCCATATTAGTCTCTTTAGAACCTTTCTGAGTCTTGCCCAACTTCCTTAAGATTTCTAATGGTATAACATTTATGATGGCGTCATTATCTACCAACATTCGGCTGATTGGCTTGCCATCAATATAAGCCTTTTTTCTTCATCGACTACTTCTTCATCGGCTAAATCACAATCGACTAAGACAACCAGCTGAAAACCTCTAGGTCCTACTCTATTAGATATCTCTATTCTCTTTTTGTTATGAATTGCTCAACTCGAGTTGCTTTTCATGACAGTTGAGCCAAATCACAATAGTCAAAAGTAATCAACTTTTCTTTCAACTGAGGTTTCATATTATTCACAGCAATATAGGCGCATTCAACCTCTAGTAATTGTACGTTGTATTTTCCTTTTATCCTTTTAAATCTTTCCAAAAACTCTGTCACAGGCTCACTGACTTGTTGTTTGATGCCCAACAAGTTTAGCATAGAGGCCTCTGACTGGAGCCTATAAAATCTATCATGAAATAATCTCTCCATATCGGCCCAACTTTGTATAAAGTTTAGGGGCAATGATAAATACCAAGTAAATGATATTTCATTTAAGGATAAAGGGAACAATTATAATATTAAAAAGTCATTTTGACCAGCCTCAGCACATTGAGCTACAAATTGGCTGATATGCTCCATAGTTGATTTACTATCTTCGCCAAAGAATGTTGTAAAGTTTGGGGTTTTAAAACCTCTTAAAAATTGGACCCTATCCACGCAATCTGGGTATGGTTTCTTATAAACCGACTTCTCTAAGGGTCTAAGTTAGACACCAAAATGCCATATCATAGCCTTGGCTATCATATTGGGATCAATCAGCTGAGGTACCACTCCCCTCGGCTTAGCACATAGTTGAGCTTGAACGAGTGTTGTCTGCCGATTGTCCCTTGGTTCAATTCCTTGAGGCATTATGTTCTGAGGTTGCATATAAAGTGAAGGGTATAGTAGCTATTGAGGTATACTTATTAGTTGCGAAGCATAATTTGTTGGTGGTATATATGTCGACTAAATGGATTCTATGGACTAAGCCAAGTAACCACCAATCGGCTGAATATTGGGCTCTTGATTGTAAATGTTCCATTGATCATCTCCCTGAGGCCAATTAGCTTCGCTTATTGGATCAACAGTGGACACAAGGCTAGTATAAGTAGGTTGTTCTTAATTATTATTAGAACTATTCCAAGAATCTGTATTGGCAAAACATAGTCCCAAGTTTCCTGGTGCATTAGGGGGTCTTTTGATTAACTGCATTTGGCCTAATTGAGGCCCTGAATGCCCCCCAGTGTAAGCCACTGTTTCAGTAGTAGTTTCATGTCCACCCTCTTGCATAGCCTCAACTAAATGACCATAAGTTTGGGATATTTCCTTTTGTTGTTGTTGGAGAAGTTGCATTTCGTTTCGCACCATTCGCTTCACTATCTCAGCCAATTATTTAAATACTTCGTGCACTAGATCATTTACATTTGCCTCGATCTATTGTCGGATAAAGGATGCAGACATCACTAACAGCTGCCTTTCCTCGTGTCCAGTCTGTGTGGAGCTAGTCATGTCAAGAGAGGCTGCCGAGACCCTCGACGACTGAAAGGTCGCAGCTGTATTCAGCTGCTTTGAAATCACCACTTGAGGTGTAGTCAAGGTTGCCGCATACATAGCTGATTGCCCCCTTGCTTTCTGCCTTAGGGTAGAACTGGAATCCCTAGGTGGCTGAGAGGTAGCAAATGTATTCGGCTACTCTGAAATCACCCCTTGAGGTGCAGTTAAGGCTGTCGCATATGTAGCTGATTGTCCCCCTATTTTCTACCTTAGAGTCGGATTAGGATTTGTTGAACTCATATTGATGACCTTCTCAAATCATAGATTCATATGCCAAGTATGATCTAGTCCTGGTATAGAAAATTTTTGCTAACCTGATCTTGGAAGTCACACCAAACCTGCCAATTTTATGTTAGATGAGAATATACAATCGGCTAAATCTCTAAGAAGAAACTTATTCAAAAAGCAATATTTTAAATATTACCAATATTCAGATGATTTAGGCTAAGAAAGATACTCTACTCCTTAACAAATAGACTTCTCAAACAGCTCATAGGAGCAAGCCTTTGAGCAAGATCCGTCAATGAAGAATTGAATAGAAACTTGAACTTTTATTAATCAATTATGAGTTCATACAAAACCTTGAAGATGAACAATGAAAATAAAGAAATGACACAAAGTTAAAAATAAATTGAAAAGTAGAAAAAAAAAAGCTGATAGTTAAAATGACATAATATGTGTTTGATCTAAGTGATGTTTTTCTTCTCTGTGCATAAACCTTTTATAATCTTTCTTGATTCTCATCATTTCCTTATTTCATACATGTGGTGATCATTTATGCACCCACGCTCTTGGTAGTGGTAACCACTGTTTTATCATGGCTTTAGTCTCTAACTACTCTTCTATCATCAACCATTGGGTTCAATTATTTTTCTTAGCCCAACATTCTATTCAACTGATGCAGCACTTTTAAGCCTACTATTACTTTTCAGCTGATGAATATTTTTCTTGGATCCAATAGCTTTTCTTGGCCCATTTCAGCCTCTAACCACGCCCCATTTCGAGTCATTTGTTAGCTTAATTTACGGTGCCAACAAATACACTTACATCTTTTACATGAATGATGACAAAAATATCGATTAT
Organism: Pterocarpus santalinus; assembly: GCA_031439595.1. Lineage (NCBI taxonomy): Eukaryota > Viridiplantae > Streptophyta > Magnoliopsida > Fabales > Fabaceae > Pterocarpus > Pterocarpus santalinus. The sequence continues at coordinate 30,909,595 of CM062528.1, read as the reverse complement.
AGCACTATACTAACATGAAACCTTATCAAAAATATATATTCGTTATGGATTTTGTTAATATGTGATACATGTCAAGGAATTACAAATAAAAATTATAAGTATTTTTATCTAAAAAGTTAAAAAAGAAAATATTTTACACTTTAAGTCATTAGAATAATTGAAAGATGTTATTTATAACTTTTAGCCTGAGCCTTAGGTTAACAAAATCATTTCTTTATTTGGGGAGTAAGATATATCATACTTTCATCGTCTGGCAGCTGAGAAGTGGCTCTTAAAGAAAATGATGTGAAGCAAAATGTAAGGAGTGATGAAAGGAAAAGAAATTGCGAGAAAGTCATTATCTTGATGTTGACCAAATATTGGAATGGAAATGAGTTGATGAGAAATCAATGATTTACCTTAGGTAGAAAATGGAGTCTATATAAACCATGAATTTGGAATTTTGAAACATAAGAAAGGAAGAATTGGAAGAATTTAGACTATTAACGGTGTGTTTAGGATAGCGTAAAAATGGGGGGAATTTTGATGCATTAGATTCATGTGTAATTTGACCTCATATCAAACTTATTCTTAGGGTATGTTTAATATGGAGTAAAATAGAGGATAAAATTTTATGAATAACATTCATTTATAAATTTACACTCTATTTTATCCCTTATCAAACACACCTATAATATAATAAATGAAGAAGACAACTTCAGAATTGAATGGTGGGAATGCAAAAACTAAGTCACCAAGATAGACATGAAAGAAGGAAGGGACTGCAAAATGGTCCACATAGAAATTCCTGTGTATCATTGATTTTTCGCAAGATGCTAAAAGCGATAAACCAAAATGAAAATAGAAACCAAACAGATCATAAATAATCAAGTATTGATTTTTTTTGGTCAAAAGTACTTAATTTTATTGGTGGACAAACCTAATATACAAACGGGAGATTATAATAATTGTAATAACTCAAAATTCACTATTGGAAAAAAGGCATTAGAGGCTAATATAACTTACTAACTACAAATTTGAGATGCTACCTACGGCCATGGGGTTAAAATACATTAAAATAAGAAGAGCATCCTCTACCTATTTTCATGCAAGTTTTTACTAAACCAAATAATTTAATTTAGAAATAAAGATACACACACAGAATCCTGCTTTATAAGAACTATCTAATTTTTTTTCTCGTGTGTAATCTTCTATTTTATGTCAGAATTAAATCATTTTCAGCCAGCTGGAAGCTTCACCTTTTTTTCTTCCTTTAGCCTTGACAAGCATATTTTTTATCATCATAGCATCTATCAAATGTATGGTGCATCTCAAAGATGAACAAAAACCTGCAAGATATCATCTCAATAAAAGTGTACTAAACACACATATGCTAAAAAGACAAAAAAAAAAAAACCTTCACACATCCACCAAAGAGTATTGTTGATTTATTATGTCCTAACACAGTCCTCCAATACTGCATATACAATGGCAATCATGAGAAAGCAAAACAAAAATAATATATTCATATCAATTCTCACAATTCCAGATGCAACTAATATCAAGAGAAACACATTAGATAAAAAATCACACAAACTACTACTTAATAGGGAGATAAGCTAACAAATATAGATAAAAAAAGAAATAAATAGAAAAAAAAGAAAAAAAAAAGGTCACCAGGCCACCATAGGAGGAGGTGAACCCCTCCATGGAGATGGTTCCCCAAGATCAAGCTAAGAAATTGTGCAACTACTGAAAAGAAAGCGAGAAAAATAGATATAGCAAAATGAGCTCAATCCATCGAGTTAGCCTACCAAACTCAGAAAAAAAAAAGGTTTGGTTGACATATTTAATCCGCTAAAATTTTTTAGCTTGCCTAACCCGCAGGCTTTGGCAGAACAGGCAAGCTGGGCCTGTGGGCTAAGGTGACTCTTTTTTCTTTTTAAGGTACAAGACTTTTGTTTTTTAATTTTTAGGTCTTTGTTATTGACTATATTATTAATATATTTTATTAATTTGTAGACTTTATATTATAAACTTTATATTATAAATTTATGATTAATTATTATTTATGAACTTCTTATTTATATATCTTAATTAGTTTATTATATTTATATTTGAGTTAAATTTAAATATAAATTATATAATTTAATTATCTTATTCTATTTTATTTAAGTAAATTTTTCATTCAATATATTTTTTTAATTTTTTATATTTTTAAAATAATTTAATTTATTAAAAATATTAAAATAAATTTATTTTTTTTAATTTTTTTTTTAGCCAATCTGCCCAATCCACCCTTAAACGGACAAGTTAAAATGTTGACTCTATTTTTCTAGCTCAATCTGCTTTGTCCTATCCTGCTTTTGGCAGGTTGGTACTGGCCGGCCCCCTTTGCCACCAGAAAAAGATGAGGGCAGCGCTGAAAAGAGGGAAAAGGACGAGGGGGCTGCGGCCCTCATGGTAACTTCATCAGTGCAAGTATAGACTTTTCAGAAGCATCCAATTCTCACCTATCACTCGTCAAGTTGGTGCGGTTCATAAAAAAGCAAACGTTTAATGTGGTCATTTAAAAGTGAACAAAGTTAGATGCAAAAGGACCAAGAGCAATAAACAGGAAAAAGAACGCAGTTGGGCTCAAAATTTTTCCCTTTTTTGTATTTTTTGGTATTGGTTCTGCTCAAAATTTACAACCCGTTTCTCATTACCCCACCGGGGCCGGGGAACACGTTATTTTATACGACAAAAAAAAAAAAAAAACCCTTAATTCAACACGCATTGGGTTCAAAGTTCAAGCCAAACATACATACTCATACTTATTTGTCGTCTACTTGAAAAGGCAAGGCCGAACTCGTAAAGTGCCCTTCATCATACATTAGCTCAAAAATCTCAAACAGACAAAGTGTGCGACAAGATAGATTTCATGCCTTCTTACTAAAAAGGATAGATTTCATGGCTCGTTACAACCAAAAAAAAAAAAAAGAAGCAAAACCTAGATCTTATATATCAATGTAATAATTGCATTCTCCTTAGAATTTTCAAAGTCAGTACTTGGCCGTGTCTTTATCCAAGTCATTTCCATGCCCTTCCTACAAGGAATAAATAAAAAAAAAAAGGAAAAATGAGAAACAAGTTTTTATTAAAAATTATTATTTTAATTTTTGAAGGATACATGTTTTGTCAATCTAATTTAGTCTCTTAGAATAATTTTCGTCCATTTAGTCCTTAAATTTGTAAATCTTTAATTTTTTTATCCCTTTATCTATTTAAATTTAATATTGTTAATGTTAAAACCTTTTTGGATGAATTTTTGGTATCTAAGTAAAAGAGAGTTATAAGTATGTTACCATTTTGAGTGGATCAAATATGATTTTAACCTATGAAACACGGAAATGAACCATGATGCTGGAATGATATGATACTGATACCGTAAAATTGAAAAAATATAGGATACCGATTGCCACGTGATGTGATGGAGACTAAATTGAACTCTTGTCATTTGTGTGGCCAAAGAAAAGGATTGTCAGCAGAACAAATTTTTTATATAGAAAAAAATAGTGATATGAAAAGTGAAAAGAAACAAATTTTTTACATAGAAAAAAAATAGTGATATAAAAAATGAAAAGTTATATTCTTTTAATAGTTTGAATAATATTGATATATTTACTTTTTCTAGGATATTAAATTGATTCACTATCAATCTACTGTAGATCTAATATAAATAGAATTTATATTTCACCTAATAATAAATAAATAATAAATTAATACAATATTATAAAAAATATGAGTTCATCCACCATTCCTTCGAGTTTTTACACTTGAGCAATAACTAATCGCTCTCCCTGGCTGCCGCCCATCGTTTCAGCTCGTGCGCAAAAAGCACCCCGCGACTGCGTTTCCTGCATCTTTCCTTCCCGCATTGTAGCAGTATTGTAAAGGTGTCCAATGGTCAAATAATGTATTTATACAGTATTTTTTTTGTTTAAAATAAAAAATAAAATAACAAAAACGGGATTAAGACATATTTGACCGTATCGTGTCAGTATCAGACACGAAGACCGCCTGGATTTGGAAAATGGCGTGAAAGTTTTTTTTCTTCATTTGGTTGCAGCATATTTTTTTTCTTCATTTCTAATTTATTTTTGTGCTTTCTTTTTTTCAAAGACTTCTGCCAAGTCTTTATATTATTTGACTAGTGTCTTTCTCCTTTATTTTTTTGTTTTTTTTTTAAACTCTCATCCAAAGACTTCTTGCAAGACTCCAAGCCGTGGGGTCGATTTATCCTGGACGCCCCCTAGGGCCGGGAGCAGCGACATGAATCTTGCACTTTTAACCATTGATACAATCAAAAAGAAATCAACGAGTAATTTTTACTTACTATCTTATCAATGGGTAAACCGGAACGGATTCTCTTGTAATATCCCTTTGCCATAAAATATTTTATTTAACTTATAAACATTCTAAAGTTAGACTACAAATGATAATTTCAAAATATGTTGCTGAAGTTAATAAATAATACTAGCTAAACATTTTAGAGGTAAACTAATAATAACAACAATGATATCATAATAATGTATAAAAAGAAAGAAAATGGAAAGAGAAGAAAGACTAACGGCTTGGCGGTCGTTTTGCTATAGGTTACTTTTAATTTTGAAATACGAGGGGTTCCAAGTATTGCCAGTAGGTCTTGACTTGCACACCGGTTAATTACTTTTAAGTCTCTGTACTTTACCTCACATCCCACCATATTCAGCCATGAAGGTTATGGCTATCCTCCCTCCACTTTCCCTACTTCCTCTTCTCCTTTCATCATTAGTTTCTGGAGCCACTCTACAAGAAGAGGAAGGTAAGGTTAATTACGTAACCCATATGCTATGGCAACATAAATAAAGTATTTTGCCTTGATAATTTCTGTGTTAAGTTGATTATTTCATGGTATTATAATTTCTAACTGCAGAGATGATCTTTTTATTTGTTAATATGTATGTTTCGAGTTCTAAACAAACAATGATGACTTTGCTTCTTAATTAATTATCTCTGATGATGTATGCACAATTAATCAGTGCAAGTTCTGAAAGAGATAGGCAAGACACTTGGGAAGAAGAACTGGGACTTCAGCGTAGATCCATGTAGTGGAGAACGTAACTGGACAACGCCTGGAAAGCCTTACTCAGAAATTAATGCTGTAACTTGTGATTGTCCTTCCTCCAATGACACTCCTTGCCATGTAGTAAGCATGTACGTATACGTTTCTCATCCCCTTCATCATGCCGTTGGTCAATAATTATTATTGAAAAATATTATTTGAATTTACGCCTCTTGTTAAAGTGCATTTAATCTTGTCTATGCTCAAAGGATAGAATTTGAAAATGATTAAGAGATACCCAAAGAGGCCTTGGAGTTAGAAAGGCAAAATCCAGTAAAATAAGACTAATAGTATATTTGGATGACATGTAATAAAAAAGGCAAAGGAAATAAGAAAAAAGAGGATTAGTTCCCTTATTTGAGAATTTAAGATTCTGTCTAGTTTTTATTTTTATTTTATATTTTTCTGTTTTTAGGATTTTGTAAAAGAAATAGTGAAAAGAAAAAAAATCTTATTTTCTATTTTTATTTTTTATTTTTACTATTTCTTTCATAAGACCTTAAAAAATAAAATAAAAATAAAAATAGGAAATGAAAAGTAGGCCCTAAATATGTTTAGAAACGAAGAGAAAATTTGTGGGAACTATTCCCCCATTCACGCTCAAAGTTTTTTTTTTTAATATATATATATATATATATATATATATATTCTTAAAATTGAAGTGGAATGGCAGAGAAAATGGGAGAAATAAAAATTATAACTCCTAAATAATATAGATATTTCGTTCTATTACTTTACAATATAGCTTTCAAGCAAAATTAATAAAATTCTATGTATTATTGTATCAATATCTTGGTGCGACTCCGGCAAGTATACCGGATCATACAAGTAATAAAGTGATAAGTAAAGTATCGTTCCCACGAAAATAGATCAAATACCGAAATAGTCTAAGGGAATAACTATTTGGACAGAATGGAATTACTGATGAGGAAATTAAAATTTAAATAAAATAAAATAAATAAGAAAAATACTAATGCAAAGAATTCTAACAGTATGGATAAATGCAATGGGATGGATGCTAGGGCTAATTAATTTCACCTATTGCAGACACATTTACTATGAATTTCTGTTAATCTGTTCCTATCTCAATTGACTCACAGTCGGTTCCCCTTAATCTATTCCTAGCCTCTCTCGAGGTCAAGCAATACTCTTTATCCTGAACTGATTATCTAATCTCTTAGCATAAACTAATCTAGGTAAAGGTTGAAGCTCTATGGGTTCCTATGTTGACCGCACGAACCGCGTTTGTCTATCTCTAGTTTTCACTCAATTCACAGTGTTTATGTTAAGAGGCTCTATTCACAAACCCTCTTTCGAGTTATTGTAAATCCCCAAATCAATTAATTGGTGATCAAGCAATTAAAAGCATTAAAGAACAGACAAAAACACTAAGCAATAGAGATAGAAAACAAGATTAACATTAATCTATGAATAAACCTGTCATACAAAAAGGATCCATTAACGCCCTAGCAAAAGAAAAATAATTCATAATTGAAGAAAAAAAAACAATGAAAAAGTATAAAGATGAGAAGATAGAAGAAACAAAAGCCATAAAGATTTCTGGCTAGAGACAAGATATTCAGAAGAATGTGGATCTCTCCGTATTGAAGTTGAGTTCTAGAATCCTTGAATCTTCGCCTTTAAACTCTCTGGAAGAATCTTCTGTCTTCGGAAGAGTGTATGAGTGTCCCGGGGATCTCTTGTGTGATATGTGTGACCCCCCTTTTTATAGTGCGTATGTCCCTCTTTTAACTCTCAACTCGAATGGATAATCTGCTGCAAACGGGCTTGCGTTATATCGCAAAGGGTTGCGCTATAGCGCAAGCCTCAATTCTTGGCTCATTTGCGAAATCCGATGGCACGCTATAGCGCGCTGCTTTGCACTATAGCGCAACAAAAATTTGTTGATAGAGTCTACGAACACGGCAGCGCACTATAGCGCAACATGAAAAACTTGGGAATTTGATAAAACGGGAGCGCCCTATAGCGCGCTGGGTTGCGCTATAGCGCAACATGAATGTGACATTTTCTTCCTTATGCAGCAGTGCGCTGTAGTGCATTGGCTTGTGCTATAGCGCAAGGTGCTGAGTCTGAATTCATGGCTTGGCTTCTTTTAACTTCTTTTGGGCCCACTTGTATCTACAATAAATCAAATAAACCTAAAATAAGTATCCAAAAGATAGGAAAATAATAGAAAATAAGAATACCACCTAATCTAAACTACTTAACTAAAATAAAATAAAATAGCAACAAAGCTAAACAACTACATTCTAAATTAAATAAAAATTAGCTAAAAATATAACTCACTAAAGGAGTTATCATGTCCCAAATAAGAAGGAAAGTAACTTTGTTCTACTCTTTCTTTTCCCTTTCCCTTTTCAATCTAGTTCTGTTCATGAAAAAAAATCCAAGCATAGTGTAAATTTGAAAAATAGAGATGGATAACGCATAGTTTTAAAAGGAAAATTATATTCATATATCATTTTATGACAAACTAAAATAACACCAAAGGGTCTAAAAAAAATCATATATATATAGAGAGAGAGTCCATTTACTTCAAGAATAACTTTAGAAATTTACTCTCAATCCTTACAGTTTATTTTCTTGATATTTAGGATGTGTTTGGCATGACATATTAGGTATGATAGGGTAAGGTAATATAATATGTTATGACTTTATCCGTTGTTTAATACAGTCAACGTATTGTATAAACTTATTCATCAAATGTTCCTTATACGTCCAAATAATAAATAATTTAATTCAACCTAGAGAGGCCGTATTAAACTTGATTAGTTTTTAATATATAAGGATTCTTGCACTTTTTATTTTTTAATATATTTTATTAAAATAAAAATAATTATTAAATAAATAATAAAAAATAAAAACTATATAAACAAAAAAATAATATTATTTAATAAAAAATTTATTAATAAATAAATATTTTTAAAAAATAATAATTATAAAATAACTATTCAAACTAATATAAAAATAAAAATTTATTAATAAAATATATAAATAATATTTAATATAAATTTAATTATATATAATAAAAAATACAACCAAATATAAGAATATGATATTAGGCTTACTTGGATTTTGATGTATAAAAACTCTTTTATTTTTTTTCTCTCTCTCTCTCTCTCTCTCTCTCTCTCTCTCACACTCATATTTTTTATATTATGAAAAAATACTAAAAATTAATAAATAATTTTTAATACAAATTTATATTTATATATTATAAAAAATAGCTAAAATAATTGTAATAAATATTTAAATAATTATATTAATTTTTAAATTTTAAATTTAATATTAAAAAATTTTATTTATTATAATCTCTTTTTTCTGGTTACATTATATATAATACAATATCTTATATAGTAATATACCAAACACTGCATAGTATTAAATTTTATCAGGCTTTATACAATTAAGCCTTATACTATCAGACTTTATCCTATCAGGTTTTATACTATCAGGCGTGCCAAACGGACCCTTAATGGTTTTGAGTTGGATACTTATTTAATCACGTGACCTCCCCTTCCTTACTCCCTTCCTTGTTCCTCCCCTACATGGTAGGCACTCCCTCGCCTACAAGTAGTGACCTCCTTCTACCACTCCTCCATGACCTTCCCTTGGTGCGAGAATAGACAACATGGAAATGATTATAAGATAGTTTTTGGCATAAGATAATTCATCTAAAATATTGGCAATCTTTAATTAAATTATCTAGATCTACCATATAAATTATTTGGTATGATATATTACTTGGTAATATGGATTACTTAAGTAATCTAAAATACTTCCAAAGTGGCAATCCATATTGCCTTCATGGAGTAGGTAATTTGGATTAAAATCTATGTGGTAATCTAATATTACCATTATTATTATTATTGTTATTATTTTATTATTGCTATTATTATTTTTTATTTTTATTATTATTTGGAAGGTGTTTTAATAAAAGAAATATATTACCTACTAACAAGATAATGTGAATTGTCAGATGGATTATCTATATATACCAAATACTGCAATATAATATTATTAACAATTTAAAAGATAATAATATTTTTAAGTGGTAATCTGAATTGTTGATAATCTTGTTAGGTAATGCATCATACACCACTTAAGTTATTCCCATCATATAGTTTAGTAAGATTTCATTGAATTGGTGCCTAAATACATGTTTTTTAGTGCATTTGTTTCAATTTTTTTAGATAAAAAGTAATTTTTTAACTACTAAAAAAATCACTTTTATAAAAGTTACATATTTCATTATTTACTCAAAAATTAAAAATATTTTTAAAAATTTTTTTGAATAAAAGTTAAAATAATAATTTCTATAAAAAGTATTTTTTAATTAAAAGATCACTTTTTTAATGAGAAAAAGCTTAACCAAAAGTAAATGCTGTCAAAGATTCCAAGGGTGGACCGTTTGGTAGCTTACTTTACATTAATTTTTTATTCTAGATGGCCAAAAGTTGTAGTATTCATGTTGTATGTAGGGATAGAAGTAGGTTATACTAAGTTAGGCTTTAACTTAAATGGGCCTATTTTGTATTATAAATATGCATATTGAGTTTGAATTTATTACCTGATATAGACTTATTTTTATAGCCTTAATCTGGCCATTTTAAAAGCTTGGCCTAGCTCAACATGTTTAGAAGCTTATTTAATCACAATGTTTAAATAGACTAAAATATCTACTCTTAAATGGGCTGAAAAGTTTTTCAAATTAGTCAAAAAGACTATTCAAAATATATCATAAAATTTCGTTTATCATTAGAATTTGTGAAATAATAATAATAATAATAATATAGTATTAATAGGCTAATGTGTTGGGCCTAATAAACTTTTTTCAAAACTTGTACCTTAGCTTATTTGGCTAAAAAAACTCTTTAAAATACGTGGGCCTAACTTATTTACTAAAAACTAGGTTAGACTAGACAGAATATAGGCTAGGCCGAAGGCCCCGACGAATCGTTGGCCTACTTCCACCTTTTTTGTATGGTATGATAATTGTGTCTCTCTCATTCTTTCTTCTGCTTGCACTTAAAAAGTAGGTAAATGATATGTTTATCCCCACAAGTTTGAGAGTTACGTTTGTTCCTTTTTAAAAGGGGTGCATTATTAATATTCACATCGTTGGATCAATTTTATTTAAAATTCAATGGCTATTATTCAACCTGGATTAGTATCTCAGAAATGATTTTAAAAATTGTTGCAAGTGATAATATTTGCATAAAAACCCTTAAGTCATTGTTGGCTGGAGATTTGCGAGTCACTGCCTACCACCTTTCCTCCTCCCCAACCACCATCTATTGCAAGCCGCCCCCTATCACCTCTCCTCCCACCTACCATTGCCTCCACCCGCAGGCTGCTGCCCACTACCTCTCCTTCCCCTTGATATAGTCAATTTGGCCTCTGCACTTTCAGTAGTTGGGTTAAGACCCAGGCATTTGGAGAAAATTTTCACAATTTGCTCTAAGAAATGGCATGGGATGTATGAATCCCAAGCTGATTCTCTTTCTCTTTGCACCTCACTTGGGCCCTCCATGTTCCCTTATCTGCCTTCTTCCTCTCTCTTTCTTTTGCTTCCTTAACTCTCTTTTTTATTTCAATAGTTATTGTTTTGCTAGCTAGCTAGCTAACTAACATGCCCACTTTGTGTTCCAAAGGTATCACAGCAAAGAGACACATTTCGCAATGCATTTTTATTCCTAAGTATTTATTCAATGATTAATTTTGAAATTTCCTAAGTTTTGAATTTTCCATATAACATTGTGACTTTGTTTCTCAAATTTGGGAAGCATAAAGCCTACAATGTCTACTGATTTTTTGGATCTTATCTTGTTTACGAGCCTGTGAATATAGGTGACTCACTTTCTAGTGGGTAGGTAGTAAGTTACTCTCCCGAGTAAGACTTTGTGGGCGAGTTTATATCTACAAAAAAGAAAATGCCAATAGACCCTTTTTGCAATTATTTTGTGGGGGTTATTTTATAATTTTAAAAATGGGACTAACATAACTCCCAAACGACCTATGTATCACTCACCCAAAAAGTAAATATAGCTAAACTAAAGGAGCTATTTAGATGATGAGCAAACTTAGCAATAAGAAAAACAAGAAAGGCTATGAAGGAGTACTTGACTCACCATGTATGATTTTTGTGGTGCCATGAGAATAAACAGCAAGGAAATTGTTTGGAGATGTTGCAGGTGATAGGTTGTTTGGAGCATTATCGTGCTAGTAGGAAACAGGGAAGAGAGTAAGAAAGAGGGGGTATTGTCTTAAATGTACATGCTTTTGCAGGTGCACTTGTCTTTTGGCCGCATTCAGCAAATGTGGCTAAATGACTTGAGGAAGTGGCTAAACAAACCTGAAAATGTGGGTAAATATCTACTGAAGCTATGGCTAAATGACGCTCCCCTTGGGTTATAGCCTGGTGGTTCCCTTCCCCCACTCCTCCTTTCCTCCATCATCTACAAGATTGCAATAATGAGGACCTCTGCCCTCTCATCCACAAGACCTTCGCTCCGGCAAGCCAAAGACACTCCTTGCCAGTTCGTACTCTCCCAAGAATCCGACATCGACGACCTCAAGTTCTTCCTTTCTAACCTCAAATCCAAGCTCTAATCCATCGTGCACCCTCTCTGTTCCTCCCTTGCAAAGCTCCTTCGTCGCCCCCATTGGAAACGGCCCATCGCAAGGTTGCCACGCCACTGCAGTTAGGCCTAGGTCTAGTTGATGTAGTTGGATCCTAGATCTAGCCGCCGTCATCTATCTTGCCTTCAACTCTCTCAGATCTCGCCTTTCACATTAACATTTGCAACCTCTACCTGCAGCAACATTGGCAACGAACTTTCTTCTTCTTGATCGGACTCAGTATTACATTGATGGCCCTTTCTCTCCGCAAATCAGGCGTAGGGGTATGGTGGTGGGCAGGGATTGTGGCCAGTGACATGGTGGTGGTGGTTGTGGAAGGGGACGAATGAAATAAAAAGGAGTTACTTAGCCACACTCACAATTTCATTTAACTGCATTCATAGTTCACTTAACCACACTCGTATCTTTCTTTGGCCACATTTTTTGAATATGGGTAAAAAATAAGTCCACTTGCACCAGTAGATGTATCAGGCACCATCTTCATGAGGTGCATTGCAAAATGACTCAAACAAGGGTGGGTGATTTGTTACTTCAGCCTATGTTTGGAGTAACATTACTCCACCCCAAATTTACCAACAAGTCCCTAGACACACTTTTGCACTTACGAAAATGTCCTCAACATTTTTCCTGTCTCTTCCTTTTCTTCTGTCGCATTGACTCACCGCCAGCACTACCTACTCCTATACTGACAATTCCAAACTTTCACCTTGTTCTTCTTCACTGACCCAAAAAATCAAAAAACTAAGGGTGCGTTCGGTTCGTAATGTTTTCTATTTTTATTTTCTATTTTCATTTTCTAAAAAGATTTTCATTTTTAGATTTTCTGAATTTAGGAAATATATTTAGTTTATAAAAGTTCATTTTACTTCCAAAATGTAAAAATAATGAAAATATGTTTGGTTTGTCTGTTTTCAAAATATAATTTTCAAAATAAAATTTGAGATAATAAAATTATATTTACTGTTAAATAATAAAAATGAGATATATTTGATTTGCATATTTTGTTCATCAAATGAAAGTATTTATTAAAATAACAAATAATTATAAAATATTAAGATTAAGAATAAAATAAATTGTTCACTTTAAAGTTATTTTGTTATCATTATCAATTATTCTATTTTGATTTTTATACAGTGAAATATTTAAATACTATAGTTCGTATTATTTTATTGCTTATTTAAAAAAATTGCTAGAAATCCTTACTTTAAAGTGATAAATCATATATATATATTATACGCACGATATATGATAATATATAATTAAATAATAAAAGTAAACTTTAACTACAAAAATTACTTGTAATGACAACATATATTTGAAATATATTTAATTTGTGAGTAAATTATAGTCACACCAAAAAGAGAATATTAGGATATAGGTAGCATCTAGTGCTTTTTTCCCCCTTGTTTTATCCTTTTTTCTCTTTTTTTTTTTTTACTTTCAGAAAAAAAAAATTAAAATGATTGTAAAAAATAAAAAATAAAAAAGAGTAAGAAGATTCGAAACCCAACATTGGGTTTGTAGGCTCAACATACGAGCCAACTGTGTTGCCAACATTTGTTTTAATTGTCTTGTCCCTTTTTTATCTTTTGTTTTTTCCTTTCGAATATGATTGATAAAAATGGAAAAGGTGGGGTAAAGGGGATTCGAACCCCCACCGTCAAACTTATGAGCAACCATGCTTGCCAACTATACTGCCAACGCACAACTATCATAGGGTGTCATTAATTATATATAAAAAAAATATACAAAAAAGCGTTCAAAAAAAAACAAACTAATCCTCACCAAGGATCGAACACGCGTATTGCATGAAGAAAAGAAGGAAGTTCCACATATTTACCATGATGCTACCGCATTTTTACTGAAAATATTTCCAAGCTTTAGAACTAAAAACTCTGAAAATGCTGAAAATATGAAATCACCATTTTCAATTTTGTGTGTGTTTCTGAAATCATTTTCAATGAAAATGTTTCTCATGAGCATAACATAACATATTTTCAAGTTTATTTTTCATTTTCACTGAAAATGAAAATGAAAATGAGCAAATCAAACACCATCTAATCTTCACTGAAAAAAAGGCAATCTTTCTTTTTAATCGAATCAACACCCCCTTGAAAACCAATTTATTGGGTTTCTTTCCCCTTTGAAAATCCTATATTAAAACACCAAGCTGATCTCGGTTGTGATGTTTTTCATCTAAATTGAACGACATTTTGAACAACTAATTGGAAGAATACAGAAGGCAAAATAGTTTGTATTTTTTTCTTTTATCAATATCTATGTGATTAACCTAGGTTTCTTATGATGCTATTATCGTCTGCACCCAATTCTTTGTTGGAGCCCAAAAATGTTGGTTAAGTAGGTTCGTTGCTTCGGAAGAAGGATGAGAAAGCATATGATATGGGAGGAAGTGAACCCTTAAACCATGGATCTAAAGTTGTTGGTGTCGGTGGTGGCTGTTGCCACTACCGCAAAAAAGATCCTCCCTCTTCTGCATCTGCTAATCACCAAGTCACTAACAAGTGCATCAACCCACCAACGCTGCTATCGCATGGTCATGGAGCAGCAACAGCCCCTCCTCGCCTCGATCTTGGACATGTCGAGGGGGATGGTGATCTTGCCAGCAAGGAGGATGGCATTGTCGGTATTGTGGTAGTGGTGGTGGTTCTGCCAAGGATGGTTGGCGGGGATGGCGCAGTTCGTGATAGGCTAGAGAAAGATATTCATGAGGGGAAGGGGCAAGGAGAGAGAGTGTGGAAGAAAATTGAAAAAGGATAAATGTGTAATTTTCAAAATATAATATTAAGTAAAAAAGTGTATTTAGTGTTGACAAAAAATAAAAATTATTTAATAACTTATGTGTTCAATGACTCAATCACAACCATTTAAAATAGATCTGATGGTTATAAATAAGGGGAATAGCATTAGTCCGAAACTAGAGTTGGACTAACGAATGCCCCACCAAGGAAATAAATCATAAAACTTGAGTGAGAAAAGTCCACATAAAAAAAAAAAAAGAATGAGTGGAATAAATTTGAAAAATATAATCATATATAAATAGTTAAGATTCTGTGTGTGTGTGTGTGTGTGTGTATATATATATATATATATATATATATATATATATATATATATATATATATATCAATGAGGGCAATCTCATTAGAGGCACTATCAAACAATAAATGGGCACTTTGCCACCTGGTGGGGCTAACCGTTCCATTAGATGTAACCCTCCTTGATTAGAGAATTATATATTATTAACTTGTGATTTTATTTACCTTACTAGCAAATCTAAGTTTAAAATGTTTGAGAATTGTATTTCCTTTTCATTAGTATATATTTGCAAATGTTACCAATAGATTAAATCCAGTGTTCTAAAAATCGGACCGGACCGGACGGTCCGACCGATTAAATTAGGAATCGGCCAGATATGTGGTCTAGGTATAACAAAAGAACCGCTTTGTCAAAGAATTGGGATTGAATCGGCTAAATCGGCCAAAAACCAATAAACCAGCTAAACTAGACCGATTTTACTGGTTGGCCATTTTTTTTTTAAAGAAATACAAAATTATTTTTTGATCATCAATGGTGAAGATAACTCTTCATTATGATGAAAAATAGCCAAAAATATATTTTGGTTAGCCAAATAAAAAATTACTATATCTCTTACTCTTTAAAAAAGAGCTTAGAGGTAATAAATATAAAAAAAATGATATATGGATACTATTTATAGAAGTTTCAAGAGTAAAAAACTTTTACTCTAAGCAATGTGAAACTTCTTGAATGCTTTATAGTAGTTTTAAGAATAAAAAATTCAAAATCTAAGCAAGGTGGGACTTATAGTGTGTTTGGTTCTGCTTCTGTAGAATTAATTATAGAGAGAATTAATTTTATAAAATTGATTTTAAGATAAAATGATTTATGTTTGGTAGTCCCTCTAAAAGTGATTCTGATAGAAAGTAAAAAATTTTCACTTCTCCCAGAATCAATTCTAGGAATCAGAATTGATTCTGGAAATCCAAAACCAAACAACACCAAAAATTGTTAGAATCGATTATTGATTCCAACTTCATCCAACCCATCTAAACACAGGATTAATATTTTACTTATATTGATTATATTAATATAACTTAATATAGTGATTTTGATTTTGAAAACTATTTTATCATATTAAAAATTTTAATTATTTTTATTTATCTCACAACATGTTATTCGAACCTCTGATTAAACCATTGAACTTTTAAACCAGTGCCTTGTCCAATGTAATATCCAGTTTGAT
This sequence comes from Pterocarpus santalinus, assembly GCA_031439595.1. NCBI lineage: Eukaryota > Viridiplantae > Streptophyta > Magnoliopsida > Fabales > Fabaceae > Pterocarpus > Pterocarpus santalinus. The sequence continues at coordinate 30,893,525 of CM062528.1, read as the reverse complement.
TTTCAGAACCTTGTTAAATTCTCAAATCCTGTTGTAATTAAAAGGTCTTTTTAGCAATTGTCTTTTCTAGATTTTAAAATTTAATCTCTCTCTAAATTATAACACACTTATCATTATATCAAACATTTATTAATTTTTTTGGAAAATTATGTATCAATAACTTAGAATTTAAAATATTATTGATAAATCTATAATAAAATTTTATTTTATTAATAAATCTGAGAAAAAGGGTTAAGCACGTTAATAAGATTGCATATCAATTTGAGTTGGCAATCAAACATACAGTCATGCAAGGCAGTGGGGGTGAGACCCTGATATGATTGGTGTGTTTAGTTGTAAATGGCTATAGGATTGATCTAAGATAGAATTTCTTTATCATAAAAAAAAAATCTAAAATAGTATTTGACACATTGCCTAGCAAAAATGCTAATAATTCTATCACTATTTACAAAAATTGCTCTATTTGATATATCAAAAAGATTATTAGATAATATATATCTTTTACTAAAACACCATGAACAAATAATAATAATAATAATAATAATAATAATATGTCTGTAAATATTGCCATAAAATTAATGAAATGTCATTTGGATAATTATACCACGTTTCCCTTTTTTTTTTTTTTGGATAAATAGATAGAAGGCCATCTCACACAATCACATTGTGAAGCATACAAGAGGTAACAAGTCTAACATAATAGGATACTAACATCAGACCAAAATGCTAGCTCGACATCATGTGAAAAACCAATACAAACACCGGCTCCAACTTCATAAACACAATCTTCATAAATCAGAACACAACTCCTCTTGATCTTGAGCCAATTGGCATCACTTAACACAGCACCCATGAGATTTATGACAGCACTAACAGATTTGCAAAACAACCATATAAGGCATCATTGAGATCAAATTACCGGCACCACCTCTGTTTTCAGAACAAAAACCCTTAACAAAAAGCAAAAAACCAGAGACAATAAAAATAAATTGAACCTGCGACAGCTGGACTAGATAGGCGACCTTGTCGAAGTTCTGTCTACGGTTGTGAGAGGGCTGAAGAGAGGATGTTTGTGGTGGGGCGGTCTACAGCAATGAAGTCGAGGGACTGATAACAATGGGAGCAGGGGTTCAGAGGGAGAGAAGGGTGTTTGCCTTGGTAGGGTTAGGGTTTATTTTGTCAATATATATATATATATATATATATATATATATATATATATATATATATATAAGAATTGCCACATAGTTGATAATTCAAATAGACACCTCAAAAGGGCTATGTTGGTTATAAATTTAGAAGCAACAATAATTTTCTAGGTAATCAACATTGTAATGGATAATATCAAATAGAACAATGTGGTAGATCTAAATAATTTAAGAGTTTAATTTGTATGTATTAACAACGTAAAATAACTTTATACAGTTAATCAATAGAAATGCAAAAAGATGCATCTCATATAAGTAATTATACATTCTGACGGGGGATCTACCATTATTTGATATTTTTTTATATTTCTATTAGCTGATAATATAAAATTATTTTATACTGTCAATACATACCAATTAATCTCATAATTTAATTATAGACAACAAATAATTCACATAAATTAGCTTATACCAAATGTCATCACTTAAGGGATGACCCATAAGGTGCATTTTAAAAATGTGTTTCGAAGATGTATTTTTATTTAAGGCTTTAAAAAACATGAATAAAATGCCTCTATGTAATTGCTTTTTGTACATTAAAGTGGAAAATATTATATTGGCTCATAACTTTCCTAATGATTGTAATATTTTAAAATATACAGAAAATATTTCGGACATGCCTTATATATACACACACACACACACACACGTGTAATACATGAAAAAGAATGAATATTTTTAATTATTAACATAATAAAAATTAAGTTTATTAATGAATGATGTTGTTAAAATCAAGTATATCAAACAATATTGAACAAATAATTTATAAATTAAAATTTTTAAAATAATATTTCATAATTTTATTCAGAATTGAAAAAAAAATTCTATTCAAAATATCATCAATGTAAAATAAGAAAGATAACAAAGATCATGACTTAAAAATAATAAAAGTAATTTTTTGTGCTTGACCTTACATTGAGATTTTGATTTTTGCACGTCCAAAAAAAAAAAAAAGAATTTGATCTTTATATAAAACATTGCATTGAAAAAAAATTAGTAATTAATTAAATAAAGTAAAAATAAACTAATATAATGCAGTGAATAAAGTTTTAAATAAAGAAAAGTATATGTAACCCTGCGATATATGAGTGTGAGTTGTGAGTAACATAATATAATTTAATGCAATAAAAGTTTGATAGGATTTTTATTATACTATATAAATATAATAAAGAATTATAAAATTTATATCTAAAAACAGTTATACATATGATGGCCTTTCTTTCAAAACAACCTGCAAATAAAAGTTGATGTATATTATAGAGTAGCACACAAAAGAAGACTTTGCTATGGTAAGCTCGAGTAGATCTAAGTCTTCACTAATAAAATTTGTATTTTCTTTTTCGAATTGATATACAAATTTTGATCATGTTTTATTCATGTAAGAGATCAAACATTAATTTTCACAACTATATATATACAGTATCTTGAATACATACACCTTATTCTCTAACTAGGAAAAATTGATAAATAGACAAATTCAATAGCATAACTTAGAATCTAAATATATAGATTTGAAGCCACACCCATGTCTAGTACCATTTCAACTCTTCTGTTTGCAGCAATTATTAATCATCAGCGGTTGTGGCGCGTTCTTGATTAAGGTAACCCATTTTTCAGTCGCATTTAGGACGAGATAACGAATGAGGGCTTGATGGGTGAACGAGAATGGCGTAGAGAGAAAAGAAGTTATCTCTACATAATTACGGATGAATATCCGATAAATAAGAGAGAGGAAGAGTAACAATAAAAAAACTAATTTATGTTATTAAAAAACATATTCAGAAACATTCTTTATTATTGCAAGTAAAACACAATATTTATTGGCATTCATTAACCAATGAGAAATGGATGGCGATGTACTTTCCACTATTTAAAATTGTAAGCATTTTTAATTATAAAATAATAAGAAAAAAGAAGTTCAAGTTGGACGATGATGTTAATAGGTTTTATTAAAGGTATTGGTGGAAATATTTTGAAATGGACGATGATACTATTGAAACTAGTGGATATTATTAAAGATATTAGGTGGATAAAGCATTTAAGAGATGCAGTGTGTCTGATTTTTATGTTTTAAAAAAATATTAATTAGCAAAAACTAATTAATTGTAGTGAGTCTAATTAAATCTTTTCAATTAAGGAAATATTTGAAGGTATTGAAATAAAAAGTGCCTAATTGATGAATACATGGAAAAACTCCAGATTATACACCTTATAATAATACTTTAACTAAAGCCACTTTAGACCCCCCAAAAAAATTACTAATAGAGTATACTCTTAATCATAGAAAGAGATATCAACAATGATAAAGAATTTAATCGTTCATGTATTTAGTTCTATGGTAACAATAATGATAAAGAATTTAATACTTTATATATGACTAGTTCTATTAGGAGATTTCGTTTAGAAATTTTCTTAGCAATGTCAATAGAAATGATACCCTATATTTATTGGAAGTGACTTACAAATAGCAAATATTTTCACATTTACAAATATGATATATATCAAGAATATTCAACATTTTTGGGAAGCAGCTAAGTAGTGAGTATTGATAGTTTGACATATGTAAATATCCAAAAATAGGGTAAAGCTTGAAATCTTGAATTTTTTTAAGATTTGAGACAAATAATCCATATAATGGATAAATTATGATTGAATGATTCAATTGATAATAATTATATTTTATAAAAAAGATTAATTTTGATATATTATCAGTATAAAATAGTTTTACACTATTATCAAATTATATGTTTTTATTTTTAATATATGATTGGATGTCTATATACAATTTTATGATAATATATTAAAATTAAATTTATTATAAAATATTATTGCAAGTACAAGTGTGTGTGCTAAATCCTTTATTAGAAATTTATATCTTATAGGTCATATTTACAAAATTTCATATTGATTTAAAATCGTTTGATATATATTTTTTATAAATATCAAAATTAACCTAATATATTATTTAAAATGTCTAAAAATAAAATAGAGGGAGAGAAAGAGGGGTTGTTTCTGATGTGTGTTTTTATGTTAACAAGTTTTATCCGAGTGCAACAGTTGATGAATATTATTACATATAAACTATGTATATGTAGAGTTCTGAAATCACAAAATCTTTCGGGCACTCTTCCCCCGGAGCTTGTGAGATTGCCTTACCTACGAGAAATGTAAGTGTCACCCTCGCACTTATCTCTCTCTTTCTCCTACTCTGTGTCTTCATTCTCACTTCGTTGCTTCTCTCTCTTTGTTACAGTGATCTCACCCTCAACTACCTTAACGGCACAATCCCAAAGCAATGGAGTTCCATGAAGCTTGTCAACATGTAATCTGTCTCTCTCTCCCTCTCTCTCTCTCTCTCTCTCTCTCTCTCTCTCGAAGTTGGTCTCTGTTTTTTCTTCCTTATACGTGAAAAGCATATGATTACAGTGATTTTCATTGAGAAATTATTACATGATCTTATTACGATTCAGCACTTGACATTTCAATCATGATTCATTGCAAGGCCTACTACTAGTTTACTTGTCATCTAAACTTAATCAAATTCTGAATGGATTAAGTACAATTATTATTAATAGAACTCTCTGAATTGATAAATTCTCCTTCATTCGAATCAAGGAGTAACTAATATTATTAGTTTCACGATGAACTAATATTCACCCAAATGATACAGTTTTGGCTCATGTTATGTTACTCCCACTTAGTTTGGGAGTAACTTAGTCTTGACTTTTAAAATGAAAAACAAAATTGCTAAAAAACTGTCTCTTTTTATTATTTGCAAATAGCGGCCTTCCCCTTCCCAAGCATATTCTTCCTGTTCTCTCTGTGGGTTTGTGACTGCTGAATGGCACATCTGAAGTGCAATCTCAGGGGGCCTCCCACTACTCAAGCTCAAACAAGTCAAATGGATTAAAAGGTTGAATTTTGTGGGGATTACTCTGTTCAGTTGCTAAAAATGTTGAACGAAGAAAACTAGAGAGAAAAATGCTGCGTATTTTTTGTTCTTAGCAGTTCCCAACGTTGCGAAGTAGAAGGGAACTGAACTTGAGCGAGGTTCTTGTAGTTTTGAAGAATATGGATCCGTGTGCCATTTTGTTACCCAATTGACGGCATTGGGGAAGTATTCAGAGGAAAATTAGAGAGAAAAGTTCCTAGCTTTTTCAAAAACCACGCAGAGCATTATTACCCTTCCATTCGTGTTATTTTCTTCTTGCTCTTTGTCTTATTGAAATGAGGTTGAAAGTTAGACCCAGCTTGTTTGTTTTTGATTTGCGTGTTGGATAGGTGAGGGAGATGACGATCTGTGCAATCAGCTATGGAAGCTGTGTGCGGGGCCTTTGGTGGATGTTCGTTGTGCTGAAGAGAGGGTCTACTACTTCCCTCAAGGTCACATGGAACAAGTATGGCGCAGAGGGAGCGAGGAAGAGAGATCCTGAGATTTGGAAGAGAGGGTGGCGTGGGCTGTGGAGCATGAAGGGGAGTGGCAGGAGATAGGGTTGTTTGGCTGATGGTGAGGAGGGGGGAGAATGGTGCTGAGGTGGGGTTGTTGAGGTCACAATAGTCGAACAACAGTCGCAAAGGGTGCTGGGGAAGGGGAGGCTTTTGTTTGCAAATGATAAAAAGAGATAGCCTCTTAACGATTTTGTTTCATTTTAAAAGCTAAGTTACTTCCAAACCTACGTGAGAGTAACGTAACATGAGCTTACAATTTTCTAATGAGCCACACTAACTATTTTAGGCCTATTTCTACACTAAAGTACTAACTAATACAATTCCTATCAATACCTCTTCCTTCAAGGTTGCTAAAACACAAACTATCCAGTAGTTCGATTTCGAAAATGTAATGACACAAGCATGCTATGATAGAGCAGAGAATGCTCATGCAGCAATCAAACTTCACAGCTGCATCGAAGGCACTTGTACATGAGATGTTTTGGTACAACAAATTCCAAATCTGAACTGCAGATTTCATCCCACACAGACTTCTCAATAGCAAGTAGCAACTATTTGCTCTAAGCAGCTCAACCAAAACAAAAAAAATTTCCAAAGGTCGTAGACATCATTCTCAAGCCTCTGTTTTGGCCTACATCATGATTCACGAGTATGGCCCTTCCAAAATTGTTTCCTAGCAAGATAGGATCTGAACTTGTGCTGACATGAGCCATATGCAAGCTATAATGGAGGCAAGATAAACCTCTTGCTAATGCTATGCCAACTACAATCCTAATAACCAGAGGCCATTCTAAACTTGATGGAACTATATACTTCCGAAGCATTTCATTGGACACCACACATGCACAATTTATTGTAAGGCAACAACCATTATGAATCATCATGCAGAAAACTAACAGGCACTTCTCAAGCATCAATTTTTTTTGGTGCGCGTCCAAAGTAACAATTCAAGAAGCTTAACCGATACCTCGAAAGAAACAGGCTCATTTACCAAACATCCAGAATAACATCATCCATTTTCACTGTAATCACCTTCTCCATAGCTTTCCCTGAGCCAGCCATGGCCCTCAAATTGAGCTTTCTCTCCCCCTTATGCACCTCCATCCACTCTACCTCATTCACACTGTTGTTGATATAGCCACAAGCACAACAAGCATGATTGTTGTATCATACCATTACCAATCCTCAAGAATTGGAAACCCCCAGGATCAAAGACACAAATTCTAGTCTTAGCAATTTTCTTGGGAGGTTTATTAAGGAAAAAGACTAGTGAAATCTCCAGTTGTGGTGCAAAAAGTGCGAAAGGATTGGGTCTACTTGGAAACCGGGGAGTAAATTCAACACAATTTCTAACTTCTCTTCATTCGTCGTCTGTTCGACCTTCTCAAGCACCACCATTGTTGGTCGAATGCCTAAATCTGCCAGAGCTCTCGCTTGGTCAGTGCCCCAAGAGGCCAAGAGCCTTGCTCTTCTTCCAGGTCTATTTTTTTTGCTCGTCAACAACAATGGCTTCGTGACTATTAGAATCAAGAGTAAGTGATTCTTGTCATGCTACTTGGCTTTGTTTTTCAATCATCTCGAATATCTTGGCTATGTTTTTTGATCATCTCGAATATCTTGGCTAATTGGGATTCAATGCGCTCTTGGAATGCTGGGCGTTGTTTCTTCATCTCGCAAAGTTTATTCTCAATTCAAGCTATACGTGCCTCTTCCCCTATGACTGCGGTCGAAGAGCTCAATGAAAGCACAATGATAGAACTCTTAATTGACAAATTCTCCGTGTTTTGATTCAAGAAGAGAAAAATCAATGACGAACCAACTTTCACCCAAACAATATAATTCACCAATGATTCACACTAACTATTTTAGGCCTGTTTATACACTAAACTGCTAACTAATTAATACAATTCCTATCAATTACACATGACACTAAGAACATGTAATAATTTTTGGTTTTCATTTCATCATTTGCATGTGTGTGCGTGTTTGTCCCTTTTTTTATTATTATTATTATTTTAAAGTTGTTATCTTGTGCCATATACTCTGGAGGAACATGAATCTAATATTAAGATGTTCCTTTTGGCTAGTTCCCTTTATGGAAATCGTCTAACAGGCCCAATCCCAGCGGAGCTGGGAAATATAACCACTCTCAAAACTTTGTGAGTTTCTGGTTTTCCAGCATAGAAATTTTTTTGTCCCATTTCTTTATTTTATTCTTCATGGAAATGTTTGGAGGAACTTAAATTTTAATGGATAGGGTCCTGGAGTTCAATCAATTCTCTGGAAATCTTCCTCAAGAGCTTGGGAAACTTTCCCAGATTGAAAGACTGTAAGCCCTTTGCATGACTTGGGCATTTAAAAATCACTGTGTTACTATAAATTTTTTTTTTTTTATTTGGCTGATTGGTTTCTACATCTGAAATGTTACACATCTGTTCATTGATTGATTGGTTTTAGGATTCTTAATTCCAATAATTTCACTGGAGAGTTACCTGAAACATTTGCTAGGCTGACTACGTTGAAGGACGTGTGAGCTTCCTGATTTTTTTTCTCATTAGACTGTATTGTTATTTAACTTACTAATTACTAACTAACAGTAACAACTCTTTGTTGCTTACCCTCCTGTAATGCAGTCGACTAGGTGACAATCAATTCTCTGGAGCAATACCCAATTTTATTCAGAACTGGACAAGTGTTGAGACAATGTTCGAAATTGTTCCCTTTTTCTTTTATGAACTTTAATTGCTTTCGGTTGTTGTTTTAGTTATGAAAAATCGTATTTGGCAGGAAAAACTAACAAATGATGTGGCGTGCTTTGATTTCCAATGATTTCTTTATCTTTCCTTTGATTTCCAACATTTACTTTTTTTGTACATTCGTATTCGCACCATTTAGCAAAACTATTTAGTTATTAACATTTTTCTTCTGAAATAAATGGTGTTTTTTTTACCTTAACAAAAAATCATAGGGTAATCCAAGGTAGTGGCTTGAGTGGTCCAATTCCTTCTGGAATTTCACTTCTGAAAAACCTTACCGACTTGTAAGTATGATTTTTACTTAATGTAGCCAAGGTTTTAAGTATAACTTAATTTATTTTTTATTTCTGTGGCCATGATTAACATATGATATGCAGGACAATTACTGACTTGAATGGATCTGATTCACCTTTTCCCCAACTCGATAGCATGACAAATTTGAAAAACCTGTGAGTTGAATTCTCTGGATTATTATTATTATTATTATTATTTTCAATCCATGAGTCAATGTCTCAGTAAGCAACTGTTTAGGATAGAAAATTAAGAAGTGATAATCATGCCTTGTTGCAGTCATAAATTGACATGCTGTCTGACTGTTTACCAGAATATTGAGGAGTTGCAATATTATTGGAGCAGTGCCTCAAAATCTGGGAAATTTGACTAATTTGCAAGTGTTGTAAGTGATTCTTTATTTCTTTCCATATGTTTTATATTTGATGCTAACTTTGCAATTTTTCTTGCAGTGTTTTAAATTACTTTTACAAATTCTCCATTTATACTCATTAATTTGGTGAAGAGTTGCAGTGTGCTTTCTTTGTTTGCAGCATATAGGATTAGGAACCATCTTTTATGTTTATTTTATTCCAAATTTTTTGTCTATAAAATAACTTATTCTTGATATAATTTCTTAATCAGAGATCTCAGCTACAACAAATTAAGTGGACAAATTCCAAGCACCTTTGCTGGCCTACAGAAAATGTATCTGCTGTAAGACATTATCTATGGTATTTTACATGATTACACCAAATGGGGGAAAACGTTTTTCTTAACATCCGGGTGGTACTATTCTATTTAATTTGGAAGCTACGATTTGCAGATAGATCTAGCTGCATTGCTTCCCTTGGACATATAGGATTGTGCCTTTGAAAGTGCTAACCACCAATTTTTGTTTTTTTTCAAATAAGATAGTATCTGATTGGTTTTTCTGCAAATTATATGTAGTGGTCGGTTGAAATCCACAAAAATATCTATCATTGGAATTGGTTTTAGCGTTCATACCAATGTGTTCGTAGTTTCGTGCATTTTAAAGCAATGTTTTAATTTGGTCAGAGAATCATCTTCCTTTAAAAAAAAGGGGGGGGGGAATAGAGAAAAAAAACTGTCAGGTGAGATAAGGAGAACAGAATAAAATTTATGTGCTAAATACAGGAACTGACATTAGTGCCATTAATTCATGTTGGTGACTGCATAAAAACAGATATTGTTGCAATGCAACCAGTTAAGGCAATAGAAGAGTCCTTGTGGACGGTATAAATTAAGGGGGATGGGGTTTACTAGCCTATTTACCAATTTTCTAGTTCATCAATAATTTTGAGCTATATGAACTGACATATTTATATTGATTTTACTAGATTTTTAACTGAGAACCGTCTAACTGGATCGCTGCCTGAGTGGATATACACACCAAGTTATGTGTAAGTCATCTCTCAAATGAAAGTACATGATTCCTTGAATTAGATGTCAAATTATGTTGGCTGGCAAAATATTGCCCTTGCACTTGTTATTTGTTCCTTTTCTTCTTCGAGTGGAACGTGCATTTTTGTTTTACATATTTGATAACTTTAGCTGATATTCTTATGCTTTATATCTTCCAACTCTTTTCGTTGTACCAAAATCCACTCTGGCTTTTTGTTACACTGGTACTAGCTAAATGAAGAAGAAGAACAGTAATTATGAATGCAGGGACTGAAATTCCAGTGAGAAACTCAATCCCGAATCAGTATGAAAGTATGGTATTAACAGTGTGTAAATGAAGGATTACAAACAAGGAAATATCCTGAGCATAAAGGAGCCCTTTAACCTCTAACTTCCTATTTCTCAGTCTCACAATGATCATAACCTCACTCCCCTCATTCCCTGTAACTAACTGCCTTACCAATTCCACACATTCTCTCTCCTCCTCACTTCCTAACAAACTACTAGCATGTTATTTTACTCTCCTTCTGGGCCTGATTGCAGCCCAACTCTACCTCTCCTCATACGTTCATAAACTTTACCATATTTGGGGTCTCTAACAATAAGCCCCCTTGAAGTTCCACCTTGTCCTCAAGGTGGAAATCAAGAAAACTCTGCTGTATCATGGTCTTCAATCCCCAAGAGCTCTCAAAATCGAGTAGATCAGCCCATTTCACCAAAACTTCCTCTTCGCCAATTGCATTCAGCCGGGCAGCAATGACTGCTTCAGGAAAAACCTTCAGTTCCTACTCATCTGTCAAGCATTTAGGCAGAGGTTGGCTCACTACAGATGGGGAAATGCACCGCTTTAGCAGTGACATATGGAAAATCGGGTGGATGTTGGAATCAGGAAATAACTTCAACCGATAGGCAACCTCCCCAGTCTTCTCAAGCACTTCAAAAGGCCCGTCGTATCGAGGGCTTAGCTTCTAGTTTTGTCTCTTGGCCAAAGACTGAAGCTTGTATGGTTGAATCTTCAGAAACACTTTCTCTCCAACCAACAACTCCACCTCATGCCTATGCTTGTCAGCCTAATTCTTCATCTCACCAATTGGTCTTTGAGCTCATCAACCATCATATTTCTCTCATGCAGCAGCTGGTTCACATCCTCGACCCCAGAAAAGACATCTTCCCGAAGTAAAGAAGGGGGATCCTAGCCATATAGGGCCTTAAAAGGAGTGATGTTCATAGAGGCATAGCAGTTTGTGTTATACCAGTATTCCGCCCATGGCAGCCACTGTGGCCATGATTTGGGCTTCACCCAGCAAAGCACCTCAAATAAGTGCTTAAACATCTATTAACAACTTCCATTTGACCATCGGATTATGGATGGTAAGCTGTAGAGTAACATAGCTTAGTTCCTGCTGCCTTAAACAACTCAATCCAGAAGTGACTATAAATAAATGGTCTTGGTCAGTCATAATGGTCTTGGGAAAGCCATGAAGTTTGACAATCTCCTTGACAAACAATTCAGCAACTACCTTGGCCGTATAAGGGTGGGCCAAAGCAAGGAAGTGAGCATATTTGGACAACCGATCCACCACAACCAAGATGGTGTCCACTCCCCTCGCCATTGGAAGACCCCCAAGGAAGTCCATGGACAAATCTGTCCAAATAGTGGTGGGTATGGTCAGGGGCTGTTACAAACCTGCAGGGAAGAGGGTCTCAACCTTATTCCTTTGACAAATATCACAAGTTCGAACATACTACTAAATATCTTTTTTTCATTCCTTACCAAAATAACAAAGCTGAAATCCGCTTGTAAGTCCGAAAAAATCCTGAATGTCCACCTGCTGCAATGTCATGGAATTCCTTGAGGATAGAAGGAATTCTAGTTGAGTGTTTTGCCAGAACCATGTGCCCTTTATAAAGCAATCTGCCTTGCCCTAACTCAAACCCTAGATGACTGTCGGGGTTGTCAACTAAATCATGCAACAACTACTTTATTTTGTCATCAGCCATTAATTCTTTTTCAATTCCTTCCCAATCAACAAATTACACGGATGAGATAGTAGCAAAATACATCCTCCTAGATAACGCATCAGCAGCACCATTTTGCTTTCCGGATTTGTATTTCACTTCAAAATCATACCCCAAAAGCTTGGAGATCCACTTATGCTGATCTTCTCCCATTAATCTCTAATCCAGCAAGAATTTGAGACTCTTCTGGTCTGTATGCACCTCAAAGTGCCTTCCCAAGAGGTAATGATGCCACCGTTGGATAGCCAACACTATGGCCATTAGTTCCCGCTCATAAACTGACTTCTTCTAGGTGCACTATGACAGAACCTTGCTCATAAAAGCTAAGGGTCTGCCATCCTGCATCAATATGACTCCAAGCCCTCTTCTTGAATCATCAGATTCAATGATAAACATTCTTTCGAAATTAGGCACAACCAGAATGGGTAAATCCACCATAGTTTTTTTCAATGCATCAAAAGCAGCTTGAGCCTCACAGTTCCAAGCAAAGTAGTCCTTCTTAAGTAGCTATGTGAGAGGGGCAGCAAGTCCACCATACCCTCTGACAAAACATCTATAATAACCTGTAGGTCCCAAGAATCCTCTCAGACTCTTTATGTCCTTGGGAACTAGCCATGTTAACATGGCATCAACCTTCTTAGGGCCAGCTGACACCCCAAACCCTGGGATAATGTGCTGAAGGTACTCTAATTCCCCTTTACCGAAGCTACACTTCTTGGCATTCACAAACAACTGATGTTGTCTTAAAAGCGTCAAAATCTGCCTCAAATGATCAATGTGCTGCATCATATCAAGGCTATATATCATAATGTCATCAAAGAATACCAACACAAAATGCCTCAAAAAGGGCCTCAGAATCCGATTCATTAATCCCTGAAATGTGGAAGGGGCACTGGTCAAGCCAAATGGCATGACCAGAAATTCATAATGACCCTCATGGGTCCTAAAGGCAGTCTTGGTTACAACTTTTTTCTTTATTCTAATATAATGATAACCATATTTAAGGTCCAGTTTGGTGAATATCGTAGCACTCCCCAACTCATCTAAAAGCTCCTCGATCATAGGGATAGGGAATTTATCCGCCACTGTTACCTTATTCAAAGCACGGTAGTCCACACAAAAACACCACCCTTTGTCCTTCTTCTTGACTAAATTAGCAGGACTACTAAAGGGACTCACACTTGGTTGAATAATTCCAACTTGTAGCATTTCATCTATTATCTTTTCTATCTCATTTTTTTGGTAATGAGGATACCTGTAGGGTCGGATATTTGGAATTCCTGCACCTTCCTTCAACACAATAGCATGATCACAATCCCTTTGCGAAGGCAAACCTTGGGGCGTTTGGAAAATAGCATAGAACTCATGTAACAATTGCTGGAGCTCACACGGAGATATATTCCCTTGCTATTGCTCCAAGATTGGGTGATATAGAACCCTTCACCTTCCTCCTTCAGCAATCTTAATGTGGTCTTCCAAGAAGCTTGAGCATGGCATAAAGCAGGGTCACCAACAATCTCCCACACCTTGCCATCGGCCTTCCACTTTAGTGTCATCTCTTGGAAGTTAGCCTCAATTTTGCCTAGACTACAAAGCCAGTCCATTCCCAATATAACCTTCATGCCCCCAAGCACCATGAGGAAGAAATTTTGCTGAATAAGTATCCCCTGGACCACATCTTCACATCACAACACACTTCTTCTCCTTTCCGTTACCCACTTCTATAGTGAAATTGGGAATGCTCTACACATCCAGCCCCAACTCTCTTGCCAACTTACTAGTCATAAAATTTCCAAAAGCTCCATTGTCTACTAACACCACCACCTTCCTACTTGCTATTCACCCTCAACCTTGAAAGACTTATTGGAAGTAAGTCCTACAAAGCTCTTGAGTGACAACCGCATGTTATTCATCATTCTCCCATTGCTGTCCTCTTCGAAAGGGTAAGTCTCGTCACCTCTGCTATCCTCTTTGCCCTCATCATCCTCTTGCACTAGCAGTAACTGCATTCGTCTCATTGGGCAAACATGGTCTTGCCCCCATGGATTTCCACATTTAAAACAAAGGCCATGCCATTGTCTCTTCTACCATTCCTCTTGAGAAAGCTTTCTAGGCTCCGCCTTCCTTCGGTCCCCTGTTCCCTTAACTACTCCTTGTCCTCCATGTTTGCTATACGCTGCAGAACTCGATCCCCCCACTAATCGGAATGGTCCAAAGGGCCTTGAAGACAGAATCCCCTTGGAGTGGCTTGGTCCTTTCTGAAAACTCCCCACACCTCCTTCCTTCCAAGTTAAATTACGTTCCTTTAGCTCCAACACTTGTCCATCATTGCGGAGAGAGTATGGAACTGACTTACCTTTAACTCCGCTTGTATATCCTCTTTAAGCCCATTCAAAAATATTCCCATCTTCACTTCCGGATCCAAATGCCTCACCCCTCCTATAGTGAGCTCAAATTCACGTTAGTACTGCTAAACTAAGCTTGTATGTTTGACCCGCAATAGTGGTCCATACAGGTTCCGTGCTACCCCCGGTTGGAATCTTTTCATGAGTTCTTCCTTGAATTCCCTCCAAGTGGGGAAGGGAACTAGTTCCTCCCACCACTGGTACCATATCAATGCCTCACCTTCCATGGCCACAAGCACCAAGTCCATCTTGTCATAATCCTCGACCTCATTGATGCGGAAGAAATGCTTAACACGAGCTAACCACCCAAACACATCATCTCCGGAAAAGAGAGGGAGTTCGAGTTTCTGTCCCAAATTCCGCTGGCGATCGGCGATGCTTCATGTCGACGATCATAGTGCACATGCGCTCAGGGTGGGTCTTCGCGTTGCGCCGCCCCTCGAGCCTAAGTCGGAACTTGAGCTCCGTGAACGGGGCTCTCCGAGGGGTGTGGCTGGAACTCCTATCGCGCAATAACTCTCCGATCTGGTGGGAAAGAGCAGCCAACATCTGACGCAGCTCATCCTGACCCCTTTCCACATGAGCCAGTCTCTCCAACCTGTGCTCGACCTCCTCCATCCTTGCCTCCATTGCAGTAGTGCGTGTATGGACCATCCACAGAGTGCTTCAAAATCAAAGGCTCTGAAACTAGTTGTTACATTGGTACCAACTAAATGAAGAAGAAGAACAATAATTATCAATGCAGGGACTAAAGTTCCGATGAGAAACTCAATCCCAAATCAGTATCAAAGTATGGTATTAATAGTGTGTAAATGAAGGATAAGGAAATATCCTGGGCATAGAGGAGCCCGTCAACCTCTAACTTCGTATTTCTCAGTCTCACAATGATCGTAACCTCACTCCCCTCATTCCTTGTAACTAACTGCCTCACCAATTCCACACGTTCGCTCTCCTCCTCACTTCCTAACAGACTACTAGCGTGTTATTTTACTCTCCTTTTGGGCCTGATTGCAGCCCAACTCTACCTCTCCTCTTATGTTCATAAACTTTACCATATTTGGGGTCTCTAACACTTTTACTTGAAACAAATAAACTTTGAGGGTATTACACAAATCCATGGTAAATGATCCCAAGAAACTTGAACCATTCATTGCAGTTTCATCTATGCATTGTGATACAATGCTTACTTTCCCCTCCCTCTCAATTTTTACTTTAAACATGCGTTTCAGAGAACAAATTATCCGAATATGAAGAAATACAACATTTTGGTAACATGCTACGCTTTTGTTTCAGCATAGAGTGGTCTAGGCTAGTCTTTATTAGAGCAACTGAAGCACTTGGAAGAAAGTATTTTCAAGAGCTTTAGTACTTCTCAGATACAAGCACAAAGAAGCAGCCATTGTCTTGTTCCCTGCTATTCTATTAATTCAATATTATAAGTGAACATCATCGACAACTCGTCCTTCAAAAATACACCAATTTGATGTCGAAATTGACATTGAAGGACCGTTTTGATATATAGAGGATCAAACTGATGACACTTGTGATTGGAGAAAGAGTTGTATGAGGCCTACAAATCTGTATAATGTCTTTAGTCTTGGTCCTGCTAGTGTCATGTACTGTTGTAGAAATGAAACACTTAACCTTAGAAATAGATCTAGAATTCTGTATGGGCTTAGGATAATGGGTAAGTAAGACAAGAACTGACAATAGAATCGACATCTGCTAGATAACAAAGCAGAGAAGCTTCCATATTTTTATATTGGTATTCTTACCATTTTGTGGAGAAATAAGTGCTCCATGAAGTCAATATGTCGCATCTTCTCAGATTCTGAATCACATTATAAGAACTTTGTTAACTTTATTCAGAGGTCTCTCATTTAACAGCTTCTTAACTTTATTCAGAGATCTCTCATTTAATAACTTCAGCATAAGAAGCTCAGAGCAGCCAGATTGTCAACAGAAAGGCGGGTAAGAATCCTTGCATTTGTATATTTTTTGCTTTCTTTCTTCTTCCTTTTATTCTGTAATTTTAGAAATCTATCTGAGCCTTAGCCATATAACATTTTCAATAGGAACTTGTTTGCATCCTCTTTGAATGGCAACAGCTTGTAAGTTTATACTTCCCATGCTCAATTATTCAATTGATAATATTTTACATGTTTATAACTTATACTGGTTATGACGATTGCTGAATTTTTATGTGCCCCTCCCTCCTTTTATTTTCTCAGAGGAAATATTTCATGTTTGCCAAACACTAGCTGTCCAAAAAGTAAGTTGATTTATCATGGATTTCCTTTAGAATTAAGTATCACCTGAACATTTGAACCTATTAGCTTTATATATATATTCAAGCTTGAGGTACAAGGATAAATGGAGAATTTTTCCGTTCACAGATATCCATACTTTCATGAGAACTTGTTCTATGATTGCTGAAGTTAAAACGATGTTATCAAGTGTTTGCTAGCATTGAAACTTGACACCGTGAACCTTTGGCACTAACAACATTCAAGATCAAACTCAAGACAATGCTTTCCTTCATTCCTAAGAGGGAAGAAAGAAAAGAAGCGATAGACAAAAAAGAGATTGAAAATATAACATTTTAATGAATATCTTTTTCTATTTTGAATTTCTAATGCTACTTGATTCCTTTAGTAGCAACTCATCTATTTCTGCTTGTCCCAGCTTCGTACTCTCTCTACATAAATTGTGGTGGAAAGAAAGTAGTTTCTAATGGAAATAAGACATATGATGATGATGATGCTGGTGGGATCGGACCAGCAAGTTTTCTCATTCAAGGAACAAACTGGGCACTCATTAACACCGGCCACTTCTTTGATAGTCATCGCCCAGACTACTATACGTGGTCTAGTACAAATAAGCTTGCAATGGACAATGCTGAACTGTACATGGATGCGCGCGTTTCACCCCTTTCTCTGACTTATTATGCATTTTGCCTGGAAAATGGAAGCTACACAGTAAATCTCCATTTTGCTGAGATAATGTTCACTGATGATAAAACATATAGCAGCCTGGGAAGGCGTGTATTTGACATTTACATTCAGGTGCATGGTTGAATCATTTACATACCTTTGTCAATGACGTGTATAATATTGAACAAATGCCTTCAATAAAGTAGATAATAGTTTATTTGGCGACACTATGATACTGGATTCAAATCCTTTAGGGGATTTATTAGTATAAACCATTTTCTTATAACCAAATTAAAGCATGAAATAATAATGTAAAATTGCACTCAACAATAATGAAGTACTTCTATGTTGATTTCAATGTTGCAGAGAAAGTTGGTGTTGAAAGATTTCAATATTGCAAAGGAAGCAGGGGGTGTTGGAAAGGCGGTCATAAAAAAATTCACTGCTGTTGTGACTAGTAATGCCTTGGAGATCCGCTTACATTGGGCTGGAAAAGGGACAACTACTATCCCATTTGGATCAGTATATGGTCCTCTTATATCAGCTATATCTGTTGATCCAGGTGGGTTGTGCTTGTCTAAAGTTTCTTATTCTCCTGCCATTTCCTTCATCATCTAATCTAATGTAGAGCTCTTATATATAATGAACCAGATTTTGTACCACCTCCACCATTGGCAAACAACGGTAGTGGCATGGCCGTAGGGGTTATTGTTGCAATTGTTGTTGTCGGAGCAATTATCATCATATTGGTATTTGGCATACTTTGGTGGAAGGGCTGTTTAGGACTGAAAAGTTCAGTGGCTAAAGGTAAACCACTCGTCAGTTACTTCGGTTATCGTAATTACCGACCTTTCAAATGACACACTCAAGAATATCATGCACACAAATGGTATTTTGCTTGTGTCGAATGTAAACTTGTTTGCATAAATTGCTTGTCTATCTAGTTGTTTGATCTTTTATCCTACTTAAATATTTTGCTTATTAGCCTTGAAAAAAGTAACAGCACTGGGGTGGTGGACCCATTAAGGCCATTAATGTCTAAAATGATGTCTGATCTGCTGACAGTATTAATGATGTATAACTTCCTAACACAACATTTTTGTTCGTTTCTACTCACAGAACTAAAGGGCATAGATTCACACTCAAGAATATTCACATTAAGGCAAATAAAAGCAGCAACAAACAACTTTGATAGAGCTTTCAAGATTGGACAGGGAGGGTTTGGTCCTGTTTACAAGGTTTATTTTGCATAATCCAACAGTTTTGCTTAAACATGATGAATGATCCATTGTAGTTCTGGTTAATATTTGCTGATATGCCTTTTTTTTTCCCAACTTTTCAAAACCTTCATATCATTCCACAAAATGCAGGGTGTCCTGTCAGATGGCACAAGAGTAGCAGTTAAGAAACTTTCTGATAAATCAAAGCAAGGGAATCGTGAATTTATAAATGAGATTGGCATGATCTCTACTTTGCGGCACCCTTGTTTGGTTAAACTCTATGGCTTTTGTATGGAGGAGGACCAGTTGTTGTTGATATATGAATACATGGAGAGTAATAGCCTTGCACATGCTTTATTTGGTATTTTTTTTTTCCTCTATGTTCAAGTGTCACTGCTGTTTCTGTAATAATTTACTATCTTATGCTGGTAATATATTCATGATTATATGGTACTGTTGCCAAATTTCTATAGCAGATGCAAATGATGACAAAGGGAAAAGTCAATTGAGATTAGACTGGCAAACAAGGCAGCATATATGTGTTGGTATTGCAAAAGGCTTAGCTTACCTTCATGGAGAGTCAAGACTGAAGATCGTTCATAGGGACATCAAGGCCGCTAATGTGCTGCTGGATAAAGACCTCAACCCTAAGATATCTGATTTTGGTTTGGCCAAGCTTGATGAACAGGACAATACCCACATGAGCACCAGAATAGCTGGCACTTAGTGAGTTCCCATATTTTATATTATTTTGTGTTAATATTTTTTTTTTTTTTGGGGTACATATTTTGTGTTAATTTTTATTTAGTGATATTTTTGTATACATGATTCAACTGCAAAGAAACAAAGATTAGATGTCATATAATGAAATACATTATCAATTTTAAATTAGTGAATTTATCCTAGATTTAAAATGAAAATAACCATGTTTTAGTTTCTGTAATTGATGAATTTTCAACACTGCAGCGGGTATATGGCTCCTGAATATGCAATGCATGGCCACTTGACTGACAAAGCCGATGTCTATAGTTTTGGAATTGTGGCCTTGGAAATTGTTAGTGGGAACAGCAATACCCTTAGGCAGCCAAAGGAAGACTGCCTCTCTCTTCTTGATTTGGTAACTTATTCTCTCATGCTTTCTTACATTCCTGCCAATCTGATTGGCCTTGAGAATATTTAGAACGGTTGCATATGTTGAATAGAGATAATGTAGCAAATCCTATTCAACTTTCCTGTAGTTTTCCAAATTGAAGGTACCCAAGTACGTGTGATCTATGTTCCATATTTGGAGAAATTCTGGCGTCCATCCAGGCAAATAGGAAGAATTCTATTTTCCTTCTTGCTTGATCATATTAAAAAAGGATTCCTCCACACTATGTTTCCTGTATACTTATCTATATTATAAATATCAGCACCTTAAATTCAATCGATTGCGTGTGCCAAAAGGAAAATGAAAAAATAAAAACCAATGGATTGTTTGTTTCAACTGTTAAACTGAATTTGGAATCAAATGGTTATTTGTATTTTACTTTTACCAGGCACATCTATTGAAAGAAAAAGGCAATCTATTTGAACTTGTTGATCGGAGGTTGGGTGAAGACTTCAATAAAGAGGAGGTAATGGTCATGATCAATGTGGCTCTTCTATGCACCAATGCCTCTCCAATGCTCAGGCCTACCATGGCTTCAGTGGTAAGCATGCTTGAAGGAAGCACCGTTGTTCCAGAGGTGGTGCCAGACACAAGTGATTTATTGAATGAGAAGAAATTTGAGATGATGAGACAGCATTACCAACAAATGGGAGAAAAAGAGATAATCGAGACTCAAAGCCATAGTATCTCAGTGGATGAAACCAGTGCAGTTTTATGTGACACGGATTCTTCTTACTGAAATCCCAGATAACCATTAGGAGTTGCATTAATCTGCTTATCCGCATCACATATACTTCTTGCCATGGTTTGATGTATGCCTAATGTTCTTGCCTTCAATATCCCTTTAACACAACCATAATGTTACTCCTGTATGTCACATGACAGATGGAAACATTTGACACTGAAATTGTTTAATTTTGCTGCCTAGACATCATATCATGATATTTTTTATTTTACTACTGGATGATTGTCTACAAAGTCCCTCCCTCGATTTGGCTGTACATGATTAAATCAATTTCTATTTTTCAGACAAATAATAAGTTCACTTAGAAATGAAATATTTTAAAGGTTAAAAACCACCTTTTCATCCTTACACATGTTCTAAATTTCGGTTTTAGTCCCTACACTAAAAGAAATTTTAATTTAAGTCCCTATACATGTAAAAAGTTTTAGTTTAGATTCCTATAGTGATATTAAATTAGTCCCTATTATTAGAAAATTATTAGATAGTATTAATTTTCACTGATATGGTTAATAGGGTATAACATAGGATATGACAAAACTTAGTTGAGGTCTTTCAAGCTTAAAGAAAAGATGTTTTAATCCTAGAGCGATCACTTTTGTATTTTTGAAAAAAAAAATATCGTTGGGCTTTGCGCTTGTAGCCGTAAGAACTAAAATCAAAATTCAAGTCATGTGTAGGAACCAAAAGGTGGATTCAATCTATTCTAAATTTGTGGTTAATATACAGACTTTTTATCTCAAAAAGGAAAAGTAAGCAAGCAAGAAATCAACAGGTACAACTCTTGTGAGAAATAAAATATAAAACTGAAAAATATAAGAGACGTATGATATTGGGTCTGTCAGCTTAGTGTATGGAACGGGGCCAGAGTAGACTTGCTAAAGCTGCAAACCATTATATGGGAAGCTTAGAAAGTGGTAATGCAATTGCAAGTGCAACTTGCAAGCATTCATTTGTAAGTTAACAGACAAAAGTGGATTAAGACCTACATGCTTATCGGTATAAAACTATAGCCCTGTTAATTACAACTTAAATGTTCCTATGAGCACCGATTCACATTACAGTCATCGCTTGACATTATTGAACTTATCTTGCTTTCTTTTTTTTCTTCAGCCAACATGTTTACATTTAGAAAAGAATTTAATTCTGAAAAGGTGTTCTATTTATATCTAATTGTATATTATTATATTTATTTAATAAATGTAAGACTTCATATGAATGTTAATTTATCAAATGGATTGTGAACACAACACTAAATATACAAAATGAAAGTCCATGACATTTAAAAAAAAAAAACGCTTGTCTGGGTTCCGATGTAACCGCATTTGACTTAAGTACAGTGCTTGCCCAAGTTTAGGTCTGTGTCCATTTCTGTTTTTTAAAATGCCGGTTTAGTTACTTTGAACATTGGGCCAGGCCCGATCCATGCTTACCAAAACTTATTGGCCGATTATAATTGGTGTTTTCCAGAGATGGTAACTAGCTTTCTTTGCTTCTGTTGTGGGTCCTCGACCCCATTTAACTATTTTCTTAAAAAAGAAAAAATTCTAAGAATATCGAGTATTGACCGTCACCTATCGGTTTTTTTGAAAAAAAAAAAACTAAAATAAACAAATACATAGTAACTATATACAAAAAGCGGTTTTGAAATCAATAGTAAGGTTGTAATAAATATAGAAAATGAACCATTGAGCTAACTGCATATAATAAAGTTTGACTAAACAACAGTAGTAATTTATAAAAGAAATGGACATCATAACGAGAAATCGTTTGTATTTTGTACACGTGAATACAATTAGGTTTGGTTTGATATTGTTGTAGCATTTTAAAAGCTATTAAGCTCTCTTGATTTTTTAAAAACTGCTCTTAAAAAATCATAGTAGTACTATTTGGTAAATTAATGTAAAAGTTACTCTCAATAAGCATAAGTCACAAAAAAGAATAATTTATATTCATAATATTATTAAATAAAGTAAAGTTATATTAGTCTTTTAAATTTTAGAGAATACAAATCAACTTTAAAAAGTACCTCATGAGAACTTTCAAGAGCACCCCCTGGCTTTTAAAGGCTAGGAACAAAAGTATTTTAGCTTTTTGATTTACTAAATAAAAAAAATTATCTTATATTTTTCATAGGACAGAACATCTTTACATAGAGCATTATCAAACTAGGCCTTAGTCAACCACAAAAACTAAGATTTCAAAAAAATTATAAACATTTGTTACATATATATTATCAACAAATTAGTATGTAATAATACTTTTTGAATTAATCTTGATGTATATAGTGGATTGACAGGCAGTCCATATTTTTTATTTTTAGTGTAAATTTTAAAATAAATTTTTATTTATTTTGTGAAAAATACATTCAAATTAAGAGAGAATAAAATTGTATTAGTGGTTTGTAACAGTTGTGGATAGTTTTAAAGTGTATATAATGAGAGTTGATCAATTAATAAGCAGTTTTTTTTAACAATTTTATCTTTTTTTATTTGTATTTAATTGATTATATATAGATATTAATTAAATATATTTATAAAACTCAAAATTTTTTAATTTAATTTAGAGAGACTAAAAAGTAATTACTAGTGAGAATCACCTTTATATATATATATATATATATATATATATATATATATATATATATATATATATATATATATATATATATCTCATAAATTATCAATTCGTATATCTGATGTTTCATTTTTTTTCTTTTTTTTTTTAACAATTTTGAGTTAAGAGTAGCAGTTAGGAAAAGTTTAATTCACTTTTACGATCACCTATCACTTCTGGGCGTTTTGTATTGTTTTTGTTGTTAATTATAAAAAATTAATAGAAAAATTCTTTTTTTTCCCTAAAAAATGAAGAATCTAACTTATAGTAAGAAGGATGAATTCCCAAACAACAGATGAAATGGTAAATACTACTCCAAAATTTACTTTTCTTAAAATAATTTTTTATACATATATTTTATTAATATGTTATAGTTTTTCCTATTTTGTTTTCCATAAGTATCCTCTCACTGTAAACAATTCTATTCGAATATTATCAAACACTTAAATATGGGTGATTCTTTCAACAGAGATTCAAATCGTGGTTTAGCACATTATGGTGGATTAACTCTTATTGTTAAACCAAATCTCAATTGGTAATATAATAAAGTTTAAATGAAAGGATTATCACATTTTAAGGTCATATATTGTCATAAGTTTGAATAGAAATTAGTACTTATAATTTTTTTTATCAAGAAAGATTATTAGAAAAATGAATTTAATGCATATTTAAATCAATTTATTGAAATTCAAAATAAATTACAATTAAAAATATTATGAACTTATAAAAAGGTAATTATTTTCTTAAAAATAATTAAAATGAAATTCTTTTGAGTGGATTGATTCAATTCTTATTATTTAACAAACTCTACTGTAGTAATTTACTATCATTATGAATATATGGTATTTATTATTCTTAGTATAAAATTTTAGGATGAGAGTAATCTGCATTTTTATTTATAATGTTTAAAAAGGAGGGGGGAAAATGGAAAAGGAAAGCCACCAAATAATCTAGTCATGGCAACAACAGGGACGGTAATGGAAAACGACGGTTGTATGGGTCGTCGTGCATGACACGCAACCAACAAGTTGCAGCCATTCAATCAGAACCAGTGTTCGGTAATTCCGTTCACCAAATATATTGCATTCTATTGAATAGCTAAATCCCAAAGTTATGTCAAAACGGTCATTTCCAAACTTTTACTTTGGTGTGCATCACTCTCTTAGACTTTAAACCCCTGTATCTTTGGTTTAATCCGATTAAGGCATGTAAATAAATAGAAATCAGTATCCAGACTTCGTCAATTATCTGGAGTGATTGAGGAGCCAAGAGATTCCATAGTTTTGGCTTGGAATTCTTCTTTTCTTGATTTTACATAAGCAGAGAAAGAGATTGAGAAGAAGCAGAGAGTGAAGAGGAAGATAGATAGAGAGAGAGAATTCTCCTATTTTTGATAAATTTTTAGAATAAACGTTCTATTTTAATTGGATCACAGACGTCTATATATAGGGTTAGAAGAAGGGACTTCTCCCTACATTATCAAAACATAGAACCAAATCATGTATTATGGCAAGGCTTACTCATAGGACCCATATTATATCCTTTTATATTATTAAACCCAATAACAATATGGATCAAATAATTTGGTTAAATAAAATACTCTAATAATTGGTATTTAATTAATCTGAGTTTTAAAATTAAAAATTAGAATCTGATTTATGACAGTTTACATATGATATACATGATAATTCATCACACTCTTTTTTCACCACAAAAAAGGGTATAATTAAAACTAATGCTTTCACTTGAAAAGTTTTAATCTTTATACAAGTATGTTAGATAATTTAAGTAAGATTTACAAGAAACTAGTAATTTGAGCCAAAATCTTAAAATTTTCTTCTTCCATTAAAAAATTTGTAAAATCTCACATCATATTGATGGGAAGCTGAAAAGGGCAAACCATCCTCACCTTTTAATATACAATTATTACACAATGATGTATCAACTTGAAAAAAATGTTGAGAATATATCTTGCGTGCATGATTTTATTGCTATTTTATTTTTCATTAATGATGATTTCTTGAATTGATAGTTGAAAAGTAAGGAAATAGTCAATGATGAACATACTTTCGAATCATAATTTGTTTCATTTTTGCAACTCGTAGAGATAAGAATGATCGATCACTCCTGAGGAGATAAGAATGACATTATCTTGCAACTTGAAATGAATCGACAATTTGTTTCATTTTTTTATTCATTTTCTTTAATTAAAATTATAATTTCATTTCTTGCTAATTTTACGTGCCAATCATTAAAAAAGAATAAAAAAAAGTTCATTGCGAAACGCAGAAAAAATTAAATAGGAGTGACTATTTGTTTTTATTTGGCAAAAACTCTATTTTCATTCATAATCCTTTAATAATATTTTAATTTTATTCTATAAGTGTTTTATTTCAATTTTATTCATAACATTTTGATAAATTTTTAATGTTATCCTTTTTTAGTAATGCATCAATTTTTTCATTTTATTTTTTGTTTACTTAATACTGTTAATTTTACTAAAATAAGTTGTTGACTTGACTCCAACGTATCAATTTCTATCATATGTGAATATCATACTATATATGAAAAAAAAACTATATTTTCTTTGAACTAGATTTATTGAAATGATATAAGTCTTATTTATACACAACTCCTAACTCTAAATACTAGAGTTTAGAAGATTATGAACAATAATAGAGATTTTACATAACATGATATCCATATGAAATAAAAATGGATATACATCAGAAACAGGGTCAACAATCTTTGTTAATAAAATTGAACGCATTAACATTAAAACTATATTAAAATGTTAGGAACAAAATTAAAACAAAATTGAAATATCGCTAAAAAAATGAGAGACAAAAATAAAGCTTTTAACTTCTTATTCCTATGCTAACTTTATTAAAAGAATAACCAAAGATAAAATTTAGTTCGTAGATTATATGTGTTACGTGCAGTTTGTACCTGGATGTATATGAGTGATCACTCATTTAATAATTAAAAATTCAAGTTAACTTTTAGTGCTTGATAAGTAAAATTTAGCAATTAAATCATGAGTATTGAGGGGCACTATTTTTTTTTTTTTTTATAGATAAAAACAGGTGAACTCCGACAAAGTATCGAGGGGCACTATTAGTTTAGTCTTCTGAATTATTGAAGGAGCAAATAATTAAAATATATATGTCCAATATAATTAGATTCATTCAGCAAATATAATTCATGAACTATATATGTTTAGTAGAACTTTCGCTTTAGATGAATATTTTCAGTAGAATCATCAATTTTATTCGTATCCCGAATATTCTTTAAGTGTAACTATAAGTACTGATATGTAGTTTTCATAATATTAAACAATATCTATTTAGTAGGTAATCTGTGAATAACTAGTGAATACCACCGATCTATTACATCACGTCACCTTTTTAAACTTGGGCAATGTTTTTCCCATTTTTCTAGAATACTCTATAAGCACTGTGCACTGATCTATGATGCGTGTGTCTCTCTCTCTTACTTCCTTTTTATTTTTCTCATAATGTTAAATGTAATCTCTAGTCCCTAAAAAGTGGCAAGAACACTTAAATTAGCTCAAATAATTTGATATTAATTTCTTTTAAATAAAATTTTGAGTTTGAATATGATAAATAAATAAAACTAATATTGATAGATTTTTATTTTTATAGTAAGTTAATTTAATTTGAGACTAGTTAGTTAAAATCCACTAAATTTCACATACTATCATATTTCACACACTATATTTGGGGGGACGGATTTAATTTGTTTTCATTGATAATATAAAATATTTTTATATTATCATTTAATTATATATTATTAAATAAATAAATTTATATGACTTTTATTTTTATTATTCTAAAAATTATATAAATAAAAAAATATAATTAAATAATAATATAAAATAATATTATATTATCAATACATATAAATTGAATAAAAAAATTAAGAAAACCACTCATTTTTATTTTCTTCATTCCCGTTTTCCTCGCTCCTGAAATCAAATAACGCATCATGAAAATCTAGTTTCACCCCCAACCGCAGGTACAATCCCCCAAGTTTCAACAATCCCTTGCACGCTGAGACATGACTTCAGCGTTCATTGGTTACCAAAACCCAAAACCAACATCCCAAAAAGTGGAATTTAAAAAAAAAAAAAAACAACAACAACGGCAACAAAATAATAACTCTATTCCAAGAATGTCCCTGCATTCATAAACACGTGCAGCCACGCTTATATAAATGCCGATACCTTTGTAATCAAATGCCATAAAACACAAAGAAACATAACGAGAGAAAGAGAACAAAGAGAACCTCCTTCTTACGCCTCTCTCTCTCTCTCTCTCTCTCTCTCTCTCTCTCCTTGTACCCTTATCTCGTTGAGAAAGAGAGAGAGAGATTCAGCAAAATGGTTAGATTTCTTCAATGTTGTCGCCGTTTTTCCTTCCCTGGCTATGTTTCCTTCCTCTTCCTCCTCCTTCTCCTTATGTTGCTGCAAGTGAAGGGAAAGGGTTGGGGTTCGGAGCAATGTGACATGTTCACGGGTACTTGGGTATTGGACCCTTCGTACCCGCTTTACCGACCCGCCACGTGTCCTTTCATCGAGCGCGAGTTCAGGTGCGAAGCCAATGGACGCCCTGATCTAATTTACACCCACTATAGGTGGCAGCCACTTGCCTGCAGCTTACTCAGGTCGGCACCCTCTCTTACTCTAATCAAAATTATCATTCACCTTCACCATTTCATTGTTTGTTTGTTTGTTTTTTTCTATCTACCACACTCTTTTTTAATAATTTCTTTTGAAACAAAAATATATAGAGATTAATTTTTATGTATCATTAAAAGAGTTTTATACTATTATTCAATCACATATTTAAAATAATAAATAATTGAATAAAAGATTTTTATTAATACGACAATACATAAATATTTATATAAAATTTTTTTATATTAACATTATATCAAAATTAAATTCAAATACATAACATAATTTTTGCTTATCTTATTAAGATGAAGTATAAATTATTAAAAAATACTGATATCAATAATAGAGAAGAGAATCTTCTTTTAAGATTAGTTATAGTTAACATTTATTTAGTTTTATATTTAATAAATTGTTGAATGTTTATTTGTAAATGTTATAATTAATAAATATTCAGTGACGCCAGTATAATATTCATAAAGTACCGTAAATGTAGTTTACGATTAAATATAAATATATTATAAAGAAACATTTATCGTTTATTTTGAAAATTATCTTAAAATTGTTATATTTAAATGAACTTATGGAAGATTTATTAACTTTAATCATTATTTTATTTTCTATAAGTTATCTATTTGAAACTTGTTAATTTAACTGTTATAGCGAAGTATAGCAGATCATGTGACGTTTTGGTGATGATCCCATCATCCCAGCCTGTAAAAACAATGGGGGGAAAAATTTAAAACATCTAAACTCAAAAGGACATTAGCGGCGAATTAAAGGTTCCAATTCCAAATGAATGTTTGGGTTGGGTTGGCAATCGCAGCTTCACGTGCAGGTGTGAAGCACTTTAGTTGTTGCTGTTTTGAAAATGGCGCTACGTAACATGTCAGTGACAGGCATTCACCCCGCCAATCTCACATTAGATTGAGATTCTTACATTTTAATTTTAAATTTTTTTAACTAGTATTGTAATTAAAAATGAATTTTAATTTTAATATATTATTGATATAAATTTTTTTACAAATTTATTTAATAATCGTTAACTTATTATTAAAAATATTTTATTTTATAATTTATTACTCACACGTTTAATAATATATAACTAGTAACAAAATTAATATTTTAAGAATACTAGTTAAGAAAGTAAAAAATGATTTTGAAATATTTAATATATTAAATGTATTGAAAACTTTTTAAAATTATCTTTTATTCGAATTTTTTCTTTATTTGTCGACTAATTAATATTCTCTTTTGACGTGGTTGAATAATTAATATTCTTAAAATACTCGTTACAAACATTCTTTATTTTTTATTGCAAAAAAGTTACCGCGCCTCTTAATTGTCGATTTGTAGTGTCGGCTCCCTTGCTCACGGGTTAATTGGCTGTCGGAAGCTCCTGCCATTTTTATTTTAAACTTTAGGTTCCTTTCCTCTTACCAGTCTTCATATTTTTTCGCTTTTGTAATGTTTTTGCTTTTTGCTATAAAAGAAAACAACTTGAACTGCAAAGTGGAGTCAGCAACAAACTAATTCAAATTTCTATTCGGTTGTTTCATTATTTATTTTTCTTCAGATTTAATGGACAAGATTTTCTGGAGAGGATGAGGGGGAAAAGCATCATGTTCGTGGGTGATTCACTTAGCAGAAATCAATGGCAGTCTTTGACTTGCTTGCTTCACTCAGCAGTGCCCAATTCCAATTATACTATAGACCGAGTCGGAGATGTTTCTATATTTACATTTACGGTATGAATTATTATAATTTTGATTATATACTATGATCTTATTTTAATTTGTTAATTTATTCTTCCTTTTCATTTATGAATAAAAAATAAAAATATTCGTGGGTCATGCTCATAATTATTGTCTGACTTCTGCATTAAAGTTGAGTAAAAAAGAATCTTTTCCGTTCGTAAAAAGATGTTGGTGTAAGAGATTGTTTGTAGTGCCACCATACGGAATGCCCAATGTAGGGTAAGTTAAAATATGGTTAAGTCACGAGTGGTCCCTTTAATTTGCTTGTCCATATTCATAAGTCACTTGTGGAAATGGCTACCTTCCAAATGGCTTCCATTTTTTGTAGTTAATGGGTCCTCTTTCGCTATTAGGCTATTAGCAAAGCCCCACCGTTTTCTCTTTCACTTATCTAAGGTATTATCGAAGCTTTCACAATCAAAAAGGCTTGAATGTTCAGAGAATGATCATCCTCTTTCCTTATCTTTATTGCTCATACCGAATAACTTCTTCGCTTGTTATTTCGGTGATTGTATCTGTTTGGCATCTTCGTTAATGTGATTACGTAAAAATAATAATAATAATAATAATAATAATTTGCAGGAATATAAAGTGAAAGTGATGCTGGATAGGAACGTGTATCTAGTAGATGTTGTCCGAGAGGATATAGGCAGGGTCTTGAAGCTTGATTCTATTGAAGGAGGCAAGCTATGGAAAGGCGTCGATATGCTTATCTTTAACACTTGGCATTGGTGGTCACGTAGAGGACCCTCTCAACCGTAAGTTTCTTAATTTTATGGGATATATAACTTTAAGTAATAAATACATTTGAAATTAACTTAACTTGAGGTCCATATAATTATTAAAATTATTGGAAGATGAAATAATTGTTGATATTTTTGTCATTAAATTTGTTTCTCTTAGATGGGATTATATTCAACTAGGAGGTCAAGTTATGAAAGACATGGATCGGATGAAGGCTTTTGAAAAAGCACTTACGACATGGGCTGCATGGGTGGACGCCAACATAGACCCTACAAAAGTAAAGGTCTTCTTCCAAGGGATTTCTCCATCTCACTACAAGTAAGCAACAATACTAAACCATTTATTTCATATTTCTCATCCAAAACTCAAAAGTAACAACTCAGCTCATTATAGAAAGTAAATTTAGCAAGCCCAACTAGATGAGGAGAAATAATATATAGAAGCTTGTTCTTTTTACAATTGAAACACTATTAACAGCACATCACTAATTTAATTAGTTGCATTAGCTATAGTGTAATTGTTAGTGTTTAGTTTATGAACTATTGATCCAATCTAAATCTTATAAAAAATATATAAATGATTGCACAACAAAATTTGCTATTGCATGACTATGGATTTAATTATTTGAATACTGATTACAGTGGCAGCCTATGGAATGAACCAAGTGCAAAGAGCTGCATCCGGCAGACAACACCGGTGGCCGGATCAACGTACCCTGGGGGGTTGCCACCGGCCGTGGCGGTGTTGAAGGGTGTGCTGGCCACGATTAAGAAACCAGTAACACTGCTTGACATCACAACCCTCTCACTGCTGCGAAAAGATGGACACCCTTCAATTTATGGACTTAATGGACCAAATGGCATGGATTGCAGCCATTGGTGTCTTTCTGGAGTTCCAGATACTTGGAACGAGATACTTTTCAACCTTATTATTTGATGGGAAAAAAATAGTTGATTCATGATTGAATTATATTGGGGGGTGGATTCTTATAGAAAAATTTATATAGAAAATTGCGGTTGGCATAACACAGGCCATGCTCATTGTAATAATCTGCCTTGTGAGACTGAATAATAATAATGCAATTATTCAGAATACGTCATACATCTATATATATTTCTACCTTCTTCAGTTTCCTTCTCATTTTTTCCCCTTAATTTCACGTAGCTGATCGCTTACTAAACCAACAAGGGAGTTTACATTCGCGTGAGCTTATATTGAAGCGGGAAATTTCTCTCTCTCTCTCTCTCTCTCTCTCTCTCATCTTTAAGATCAAGTTACAGCCGTGAAAATTTTATACGGCTTAATAACTTTTATAAAATATGCTTTTTATTGGTACTAAATCACAATTATCAATCATAAAGATCATTTATGGCAAATTTCATCAAAATTGAACAAATATTTTAAACATATATATTACATTGAATTTGGCATATATAAAAAGTATATTAAACCATTTTAGATTAACATGAAATTTTAAAGAGACAATCTATAAGATATAAACTTCTAATTCAAGGATAGATATTATTAAAAGTTAAACCAATAAAAAATTATTGAATGATATAATAGTTACTTAAAGTTATATAGATGTAACATAATCTTAACTCATATATATATATATACAAAGAAAATGATTCGATGCAATTATAATTTGATCTTGAAATTACTTTCCATCAAAGAAATTTAATTCCATAGATTGAATTAATATAGCTCAAATATAATAACACTTGGTTACTTCAAATGATTTGATATTTATTCTCCTTATTAATTAAATAAAATCTTGGATTCGAGTTTCATACATAAAAAATTAGCATTAGGAGAGACTCATCCCCATAGCGGGCCGATCCGACTCGATTTAGACTAGTTGAAAGCTAGTAAATTTTGGATATTGGTGATTTAGATTAAAATAAAGATAACTCAAATGCGACTTTTTACCTTGAAAAGTATCACCCAAATATTTTAATGAGAAATTTTAAGTATATTATCCTGAATTAATTGGTGGTTTTTTGGTTGATTAAAGAAAGAAAAAAGAGGGTTCGGGGACATAGTATAAAGACCATGAGGATCCATATAATACAAGAGTACTTACAAAAACCACCAATTGAGGATAACATAAAATTCCTGGACCTCTTTATTACTTATTTCCTATATATATTATGATCAATCTGTTGCAGGTTTGAAGCAATGATGATGATCAAGGAAAGACAAGAAGCTAGAGAATAATATTTATCGGAGATTCTCTAAGTGTCAACCACATTGGTAGACACTTGCAAGCATATTGCACGCGGCAGTTCTCCAATCAAATTATTTAAAATGACAAAACCAGCTTGGCTTCCTTTGTCGGTGAGCTTCTCTCTCCGAACACACAAAGTATACTGCATCCCTACATGCATGATGTACAGATCAATGAATCAAGCCAATAATTGAGGTCCCTTTCTACTTACAATTAGATCCATCTAATTTCATGAACAATAAAGTACTTTGATATGTACGTTCAGATGGTAAAAACAAGAGAGTTATGTTTTTGTGATATGGCAAATTATTTTTATAAGTTTGACTTATTTGAATAGCTTATAAAACTAATTTTTATTTGACTATTAAAGAGTAAGAGTTGTGTAATTTTCTTACATACAAATCTTGTATACATAGCAATAAGATATCTTAGTAATATTATTTTTTTTCAAGTAAAATATACTATCTCCTTAAAGTATTAAAAAATAATACTTTATCTCATTTATTTGAAAAACAAACTCCATCCCAATTTACTAACTCCTACTTGACGGCGTTACTCTACCCTATCTCACTAACCTAAATTAAACCCAATAATAGTACCACAGCCTCACCTGCCTTGGCAGTAATGTCTCATAAAGGTAATGCACCTTTCGATTTTCTTCACTCTAGGCACACATTGCAGCTTTTTAATTTTGTTGGATGCAGAGGTCTAATTGTTATGGATGAACTTGGGAGGGATACTTTGTCCTTTGATGGATCGGATTTGCAGTTGCATGGAGTTGCTGCGAGCATCTTTTGTCACTTAAAGCGTAATTTGTTTCTCGACTTGCAATTATCAGTAAGCATTAGTAGAAACTTTAGTGTTATGGATTATAATCAACAAATTGAAGGTCTTAGGTCGCTCTTCAAATTCCTATTAATTTAATAGAGAATAATTCGAAACAATTGTAGTGAATTGTTGTTGAACTGTTCATTGTGAAAACAACTGGCGTAGAGGCGGTAGAGCTCTCCTCAATTATCAAAAGGTCTCATACATCCAGCATTTTTTTTTTGTATCAATTGCTTTTTGCTTTTTGATTATAAATGATACGAAAATTTTTTATTTCCATAAGGAAGGAGGTTAATTGATCGGCTTAACTTTGTTGTCAAATGTCCAGCGTAATTAACATAACAAAAACTTAGAGTTTACCAAGCCTTCACCAACACAAACTAGAAAGATATAATACCTATTATTAATCTAATTAAGGGTGGATAATTAAGAAATGTGATATTACAAACATATAAAAGTACAAATATATGTACGAGAATATTCTGTTAGCATATTCCAAAACTGTTAACAAGAGATTAGTGAATTGAAATGGAGTGTATATTTTGTAAATAAATTGAATGGAGTATTATTTCGTGATATTTTAAGGGAGTAAAGTGTAATTTACTCAATAATTTTTTTTAATAAACAAAAGTTTAGTCCTATCAAGATCAATACAAAGCTCTAGAACTCAGAAAATACTTATAGAAGACTTACAAGATTGTCCCACCAAAAAGAGTTTTCACATTAGCAATGGGAATCAAACCTGGCTCCTTCTAGAATACAAGACCACTCATCTTTACTAACTGCCCTAATCCTCGTTGGCAATATTCTAATAATATATAGTGTACATTAGTGGGATTATGTAAAATTAGGCTTAATATTTTTTTTTCCATAATATTAAAGCCGCAACCTATTCACAATATGCTTTTATATTTTTATTTTAAAAAGATAAAATATGTGATTTATATAACATTAATTACTAACGGCTAAAGATTACTGATGATGAAGGCATCAAAGAAATTAACTTCTATAGAAATAATGAAGGAAAGATGTTTCTATTATGGGTCCTGATAAGACCTTAACCACCATGTCCATACAGCTGATGTCTATGTGGTTGCGACCGTTCGGTGGAACTAGACTATTCAAGATGGTGATGGGATAGTCATAGGTATGGATCCAGCCAGGGTCTAACAACTTGATCTAAGTGGATGTGATCCTATGTTAATCCTATATGGTCACAAAAGTGTTCCCCCAAGTCGTTTCTCCAACTCATTATGGGTAATTTCTTCTTTTTGTCTAATATTATTTCTCGGAATTATGTTATTTGTATACCCTTTTGTGGGATACCATGTTGACACCCCACCCATCCATTATTTGATAGGGTTTGAGCCTTAATTTAAATGAGATTTATATCCTATCCAATAATAAATAGATAGAATATTAGCAAAATATCTCACAAAAAAAGGTATATAAATAATATTTTCCTATTATTAGTGCATGGAGTAACGACAAGTAAAATGGGCCAAAGTCAACTGCTACCTGCTAGCAGGAACAAACTGAACCAATTAATTAGTGGTTGAACATATCAATGATGTTCACCATTGCGAGTGACGTTTGTAAAGGAAGTGTTAGCTAATATGTCAAGACATGTTGTTTGCTTGATGTAGCAACCTCTACACAACTTATGGCAACTTCATGCCATAAACAAATAAAGGATAGTAACTCCCGTATCTATGGCGTGCATGGCAAAGAAAGAAATAATTGTAGTAATTGGCATGTAGATTGTGTTCCCTATGCTTAGATCCACTATCATCTACAATGCTTGTATATTTAGGAAGATAGGATACAAAGGAAAAATGATGTTTGCACGTAAACTTTTTCTTACAAATCTCTTACATATATTAGTTAAGAATCAACTTGTACAGGCCATTCCCAAAAAAAGAAAAGAAAAAAAAAATTGTTTTATCGACACGCGGGTATGGATTAAAATAGAAGGAGGTCAAATTTTTCAAGCATACTGTTTTAAGGTTGATTTATGTGTATGAAAAATGTAGTTAGAAGCATTTTCCTATATATGTGTCCGTCTGTAACTAAAATATAATTAACTTCATAATCAAAAGCGTATGAGAATACTTCTAATTAAATAAAAAAAATGAGTTTCAAAAGACTCACTCTTGAATATTTAATTTTTAATAACACTTTTTAAAATTATAACATTTAAAAAAATGTTACTAAAAATATAAAAAGGTGTTGTTGAGACTCCCTAACAACATTTTTATTAGTCTTGTTTTTAGGCTACATGTTACTAAAGAATTTTAAAAATATTTTTTATAGTGACTTATGCGGATAAAATATATACAAGTATCATTATTTAATACAAATTACAAAAAACTACATGATTTGTAAAAGAAAAATGATCTTTTAAATTATAAATCCAAAGTGACAACAAAGGTTAGCTTAAAATAAATTTATTAATATACTACAATTGCGTTCATTTTACTAATAATTCGATATTTCAGCTTTAGTGAATAATAAAATTCACACTGTTAATTTATTCATTAATTTTTAAATTTTAAAATTGATAATATAATTAAAACAATAAATATAAAAATAATGATATTATTTTTATTCTTGAGAGTTCCTACTGAAAGAAACTCATAAGAAAAGAGAGAGATAGATAGGTAAATAGAAAATTCAAACTCTTAATCTAAGGTTTGATTAGATATTGTTGTGACTTTTTGAAAACTGCTCAGTTCTTTAAGCTCTATAAAAGCAGCTCTTGAAAAGTCATAATAGTATCGTTTGGTAAAACAATGTAAAAGTTGCTCTCAATAAACATAAGCCACAAAAGTAATGTTTGATAAAGTTATACTTAAAATCTAAAATGACTATAGTAAATATAAATACCAAAGAGAATGATTTCTACTTTTAATATTATTAATGAGAATAATGTTATATTAGTTTTTTAAATTTTAGAAAACACAAGTCAACTCTGAAAAACACCTCATGAGGGATCCCAAGAGCACTTCTTGGCTTTAAAAGCCAAAAATAAAAGTATCCTAACTTTTTGATTTACCAAACAAAAAAAATTGATGACTTATATTTTTCATAAACCAAAACACCCCTTCAAAGAGCACTACCAAATTAGGCCTAAAGCTACATCAGCCGAGGTCACAAGAATTAGGAGAGGTACCATTAACTCATTGATTCTGACAGCAAGCATCCTTATGCTAGTAGATAGAGTTCATGATCTTTTGTGTAAGGATTGGCAGTTCAAATTTGCCATGTCTATCGAGAAGTTAATCATGTTGCAGATTATCTTGTTATTGTTGGGCATTCTATGAATTTAGGTGTTTTTTTTGATGTAGGACTCAATCCCCAAAATAGGGAGAGCACAAAAGTTTATAGAGAAAGTAATCCACAAAGAGAAAAAGACACACTCCTAAATTCTAGCAGAGCCTAGGAACCAAACACAAAACTAATCCTCAAATAATGACATTTACCTCTCATGTACTACTAGCAACAAATCTAGTAGAAAATAAACATGGAAGTCACCACATAGTATATATAGCCCCTATAATAGCATCCCAACAACCAATCATAATAGCAGCCCAACCCTTGACAACATAAAAACCATCATATCAGCATTTCAGCACCTACAAAATCAACCAAGCTAGGCATTTACCCATTGATGACATCTAGACCACATTAGCTCCTTGCAGTTGTCTATATGTGAGTCCACCTTCACAAAGACTTGCTTGTTTTACTCCTCCCAAATGCCCCAAATGATAGCAAAGAAACATACACACCATTTACGCTTCATATGTTTGCTAAATTTAACATCTAACCAAGATTCAAAGGCACATCTTGGCTTGATAGGCATCATCCAAGCTAAGTTCCAAGCACACCACATCTACCATGCAAAGTCACATGAGAAGAACAAATGTTCAATGTTCTCATCTTGTTTGTTACACAGTATGCATCTAGCTTCCTTGCTATCAATGATATTTAGTGCACCAATCTCTCTTTTGTGTTGAGTTTACCAAGTACCAAGAACCACACCACTAACTCTGCTTTAGAAGGGGATAATTTGCACTACACTCTAGCCACAAAGCTATAATTAGTATGTGACTCCACTTGCTTCTTCATGATTGTTTGAGAGAAAGATTTTGAAGAGTATATACCAAAATCATCGAATGACCATTTCTTTATGTCTGCCATGCCTTCATTCAACTGCACTTGTTGTAAAAGCTCAAGTAATTCCGCAGGTTGCTCATTTTCCCACTAAAAATAGATTTCTTCTCTAAAGTAAGTTCCAATTCCAACTAAAACCATCCCATAAGCCACACTCTGCAATTAACATATGTTTTTGTTTTGAAATTAGATATAATCTTGGGAATTTCTCTTTTTGCACCATATCCCTAAGCCACAAGTCTTCCGATAGTTGTGTCCTATGACCCTTGCCCACTCTAAGGCTAACACCAGATCTGCATACCTCCTCGATTTCCTTATTCAGTCTCCATATATTACAAATACCATGCCATGGATCGTTGCCTCGCGGATTTGATTGCACCGAAATCGGATTGTCAATATTCAGATTGTGACATGAGTACACCATTCTTTTCCAAAATGCATCATTCCCATCAAAGAATTTCCAACGCCAGTTGAACAATAGAGCAGCATTTTCGATAACTAAATTCCCCAATTCCCAGCCTCCAAATTTTTTAGGAAGTTGAATGATGTCCCATTTTACTAATGGATGAAATCTTTCCCTCTCTCTTACCCCAAAAGAACCTCAGCTGAATAGATATGATTTCCTTGGCAACCATTTTGAGCATTTTGAATAGGCTCAAATAGTATATAGAGAGGCTGTTTAGTATTGATTTTATCAACACAATCTTACCTGCCTTAGATAAGACATTAGACTTCCAACCACTCATCTTCTTCCTAATTTTGTCTAACACATGATTCCAAGTACTCACTCTATTTGGATTTGCTTTAAGAGGCATGCCTAGGTATTGTATGGGTAGGCAAACAACCATACACCCCAACATCCTTTTCATCTCAATCACCCAATCCTCTTTAGACAAGACTGGAACCAAATCTGACTTATCATAATTAATCCTAAGACTGGACATAATACTAAAAAATTCCAAGATATGCCTGTAATTGACAATTGTTTGTATTCCCCCTTTTGTCTTGGTTCTTTTCATAGAGATGATTTGATTGGGGTGGTTTTGCCTCGGCTTATTGCTTGGAGTGCATTTGATATGAGGATAAAAAAAGGTGAAAGTTTTCATTATGAATTAACTTCATGTGTCATGCGTAATTTTACACATAAAGTTAATCCATGAAAATTTTTATCGATTTGCTATCCCGATATTAAATATACCC
Organism: Pterocarpus santalinus; assembly: GCA_031439595.1. NCBI lineage: Eukaryota > Viridiplantae > Streptophyta > Magnoliopsida > Fabales > Fabaceae > Pterocarpus > Pterocarpus santalinus. The sequence goes on along the minus strand of CM062528.1, from coordinate 30,854,704 downwards.
TTAGTGTTATTTTGTTTTACTTTAGGCTTTAGCCTTGTTTAATCAAAAAAGAAAAAAAAAAAAGACAATGATGAAATTTATTATTAATTGAAAATAAAATATTAATTTATAAATAATGTACAATCTACAGTATTTTATGGTAACTAGTAAGGTATTCAATGGATCATATATATCCGCTGTTATTGACTCAATCTTGTACCTCAACTCGTAATTAACAAACACTCGTCAGAAAAAAAAAAGTCGAAATTGCAAATATTAGTTTTGTAAGTAACGGTGGATTTGCTGAAACGAACGTTCAGTGAATCGCTTTAATTGTGCGATACAAATTAAATTGATCTTATCAACAAAATAACGTATGTAATGAATTGAAATGAAATAGACGTGGAATCTGAAAGCAAATGCTCCTTAGCTAGTGTTTGGCATTATTAAAATTAGGATTTGATTTGATTTATAAGTTAAAACTAATGTTTAAAATAATTATATAAAACCATATTTGAATTAATTTAGAAATCAATACTTATATTTAAAATACATTAGATAGTGTTTAAAATGATTAAAAATGGAATTGATTCGATTTGATTTGTACTTAAACTTTAAAATCAAATTTATTCCTATCAATTTTTTTCAATTTTGATAATATTTTAAATATAAATGAATTAAATCACATGTGATTTGATAAATGAAACCATTTCTTATTCTTAAAATACCAAACACAAAATTGGATTTACAAATCAAATCAATTCTTATTTTTCCTCATTCCAAAACACATTCTTAGGATCTATTTGGCAAAGAAAAGAAAATGGGAGGAAAGAGAATAAAAAAAGAAAATAAGTAAATTTTTATTTTTGACAAGTATGTTTGGATGAAAGGAAAATAAAAGGAAAGGAAATAGAAAAAAATTATCTCTTTTTTTTGTGTAAAAAAGTGAAGAGAAGGAAAAAGTTAATAATGTCAAATGATAATTTTATCCTTATTTCCTTATAAAATGTTATATGAAAATAATATCAACTTCTTAATAAATTAACCTATGGAGTTATGTAAAAAATCAGTAAAAACATAAAAATTAATACAATTTTATCATACATTTATCTCTCAAAATAATATAAATAAATATATAAAAGCCTTCACATTTATATATACTTTATCTATTGTCACTCCCATTTCTTTATTTTTATTTTAATATTTTTAAAATACCCTTAATTGAAAGTGGGTTCATCGTCAATATTTGCCTTTCAATTTTAGCTACTGAATCCCCAGTCAATTTGCTCAAGTTAACCATCATCTTCAAGTTATGATTTTTTTTTCTAAGTTAGAAGTTTAATTAATAGTCAAAAAATATTTAATTATTATTTAGTTAGTAAAACATCTTTTTAAAATAATATTTTTTAAATATGGCTTGATTTAAAATAATATTTTTATTTTAAATAATTGTGAACAATATATTTTTTAAATAATTTTCACATATTTAGCACATGTTAAAATAAATTTAAATAATACTTTTGTTAATATAGATTTGATTCAATAGGTTGAAATTTCAAAGCATTGCAACTTGTTTCTTACCAACGAATATATGATAATGTGATTATGATTTTACTAGTATTCAGGATATCCCTTTGGTATGATAAGGATGAAGCTCTGATGCATCTTCACATTTTAGTATTTATCGGTCCCTTTTGTTTGCATTGTTAAAAAAAATGGCATTTGAATTCAAGTGGTTCGTTTTTAACACTTTATCATTGTATGTAATGATTCATTGTATAAATTTGTAGCTTTTAGGAGTTGTGGGTATTAGTGGAAAGAAATAATACTGCCCACTCCTACCTCCATTTTCTACCTCGATCTAAGGAGAAAAAAAAAATAAGTGGGTTCCACACACTTTTTTTATTATTCATTCTTTTCTCACATATTTCTCTTCACATCCAAACAAAGAAAAATGATCTCCCTCCTTTCTCTTTTCTTCCTTTTAATTTCCTTTCAACCAATACTGTCAATCAAAAGATAGGGTAAGAAAATGATATGAAATTTGCTTTTCGTAACCATGAAATGGTTTGAAATTTTTAAAAAAGCAAATAAAAATGTAAATCTACAATTTAATCCCCCCCCCAAAAAAAATTTTCATTTTATCATTAAAAATTAAAATGCATACATTATAGTTCTTAAAAGATTTCACGTTAGGCATTATACACATATTAATCCCTGAAGCACCTTTATCCCTTCATTTGATTGTAATGAGGTTTGACAATTATAGCATAACACCTAGGACTTGTACGTACTATTTTCTTTTGTAATTTTGGTTTGGATGCTCTTGTTCTTGTTCCTCATCCATGTTTTGATGAGTTGAAAGTCGATGCCCTTAGTTTAAGTTAATATATATAGCAGCACCAAACATGAAGTGCCTCTTTCTCTCTCTCTCTCTATTTTCTCGTGATTGGCACAAGTCATGGAAGGAGAGAGAGAAAGAGAGAGAGGGGGGAAAGGTGTCCTACATATGGTGTTGCCACATGGAAATGGTAGCTTCTTTGTGACTCTCAACCCAAAGGTGCTCCATAATCTCTCACCCCCTTACTCTTCTTCGTGTATGAACCCCACAAGCCCCATAAGAGAACTTGTTCACCTTTCTTTTGTTTACTTCTTAACAATTTTTTTTTCCTGCTAACTCTTCAAATTTATCTGCACAACAAGTGAAAACACTACTCAAAACATTGTGTTTTTTTTTTTTGGTAAGTCTATTTTATATCATTTAAAAATTGTAACATTTTTACTTATGTAATATGTTAGCATTTTTTAATTTGGGGCATGTAATATGGTTACTGTTAATATTCATTTGATAATATGCTTACTTCATAAGAGAAGTGATAATTTGCCTTTTTTTTCTGAATTGCTCTTTTTATTTTTTTTATTGTATCTTTCATCTTTTACTTGTTCTCCTTTTTATTTTGGTAAAAATAAAACTTTTGAAACACTAACAGATTAATTGGATACTATTTTTCAGTTTATATGCAACGATTAATTTTAAAAAAATTATGAGACCAAACATAATCATTAAAATATCCCTATTTTCTTTTTGACTTCAATGTCAAAAAATTACATTACCGTAAAAACAATTATTAAATAAAAATAAAAAATAAAAAAATAAAAATTTAATAATGAAAAGAATTATTTATCTAGATATTTACTTCTTTCTGTATCTTTAAAAAATAATTTCATGTAGGTTTATAAATACCCATTTGATTGTATATTCCAAAATAAATCAAAATATGACATTAAAAAGAGAAGCAATTATCATAAAAAAAAGGTTTGTAATTTTTATATCTATATTTAAATAGTTAAATAGTAAACAATAGTCTTTTTTAAAAAAAAATGGAAGTAACCCGAGGCATGCCCTGATAATAGTATCAATATATTAACAAATGGTTTCGATAATTAAAATTTGAATAAATGTCATATTCTCGGCTTAAAAGAAAAAAAGAATAATTGTCATAATTATTTTTCTCATCTTCTTATTATTTTTTAATTTTTTTTTTACTAATGATTCGTTTGGAGAAAAAAGAGCTATATAACATTTAAATATTTTGTTTTGCCAAAATATTACAATTTAGTTTTTCTTCATCATCATGCATTATTCACTCTGGCCAGTTGATCCATTATCGTTGACACTACAGGAGACACATGTTTCCTAGCACTATTAGAATGGATAGCTTGATCGGATATTAGTTGATAAATGGACTCGATTTCTTGCTGCGAGTGTTCCACATTTGTAGTAGCCAGGATTTTTGGGAGTTGCATAGGTGGCATTCTTCCAAATTGAGCATATGTTGATATCTGCTGTAGCAGAGGGTTGGAGACTAGAGACACATATACACATTTCACATGCCTCTAGGATTATGCACTACTACGTTTGAAGATGTTGCTATCTAATTAGGTCTTTGCATTGATGGGAGGCCCTATATTGGCCAGTGGTCATGCTTTGGCTTGATGGTCACCACTTGTTAAGTGATTGTTAAGCATAACCCACCCGAGGATCAATTACATGTTGGTCGACTGTGTATGAAGTGGTTGGATCATCATTTTAGTGATATAAATGACCATATGGGTGATGAGGACAGCTTCAATGATTTACTTGGGCCTATATTTTGAGGGTGATTAGTGGAGTTATGTTTCCATATCATTCTGGTACAAAGGTACCTTTTGGGTATTCGATGTTGTTAAAGAAATTCGATGAGGGTGGACAATACAATTGGGGATCAGCAGCATTGAGTTATCTCTACCATGAGCTATGCTGAGGACAAATTATGATAAAAAAAAATGGGAGTGTTGTGTGTGTTGGTCCAATTATGGGCATGGATCAATTGCCCTGAATCCTCTAGAGCAGCTAACGATCGGTGCCTTATATGTTACTTGGTGTATGATATGTATTTTTTTTTAATGTTTTACATAATCATTGGATGTTTATCATGTTTGTTTAAGTATTTGAAAACTAACGAATGGTTACGAGGTCGGACTTTTATAGCAGCCTGACATAATTAACTTGCCATGCTATCATTACATGTTTGATCCTCTAAAGAGAAACAATGTAAGTGACATATACTCGAAGTTTTAGAGTCCTGAATTATGCTATAAAATTAGTGATACTAGTATTTCACGTGCATATTGTATAATGTGTTCTTTTTTTTTTTTCTCCTATTTTCTATTTGTCTATTTTGTTTTGTTTTAGTGTTTGTCTAAATGGGTCATACCAAAGAAGAAAGCTAATATTACTTGGACTCATTGTGAAAATGTTCCTCCACAAACTCTCAATTAAATGCTTGTTCACATTCTTGTTGAGGTGGTGTTGCAAGAATGAAACATCATCTTGTTGAAACAAGGGAGAATGTGAGTGCTTTGTACAAGTGTGCTAGGTGATGTTAGGGAAATATTTATCAAATTATTTGAAATAAAGAAAAGAGGAAAAATGCAAATATTCTCGAGTGTTTTAAAGAGGTTGGAACTTGAGATGGAGATGCTAGTATAAAAAAAAGGGGGACAATGGGCTTATTTGTTAGTTAGGGAAAGGAAGGAACATGTGAAGTTGTCAAACAACAAATAATTAATCAAATGTTGAAAGATAAGGAAGTGGTAATTTAATATATTTGTAAATGCATATATGGTAATGCTTTGCTGGTAAGAACTCCTTTGTTTATTCAAATGTTGAAAATTGTTGGTATGCTAGGGTTTGAAACCTACTTATCATGAGGTGAGAGTTTTTTAATTGAAGAAAATTGTTGATTATTTTAAAAAAAAAATGGAGGTATATGAGAGTGAATGACAAAAATAGGGTTGTACTTTTATGTGTGATAGTTAGACGGATGGAAAAGGTGGGCATTACCAATGTTCAAGTGGGATTGTTTTCCAACATTTGTCGACACTAGTGATGCAATCAAGGATATCAAACAAATGTTTACATTATTGGATAGCATGGTAGAAGAATCTTGGGAGGATAATGTAGTGCAAGTTGTAATAGATGGAGCTTCTAATCTTATGGTAGTAGGGGAAATGCTAAACCAAAAGAGAACAAAATTATTTTGATCCCCTTGTGCAACCCACTACCTTGATTTAGTCATCGAGGATATTGGATAACTTCCCGTGTTCTACAACACCATTGGAAATATGCAAAGAAAATTACAACTTTCATATATAGGCATGCATGGATCCTTAACTTATATAGAAAGTTTTCCAAAGGAAGGGAATTAGCTAGACTAGCCGTAACAAGGTTTGCAGTAGCTTACCTTGCCTTAAATTGCATTACGTAGCAAAAGAATGCCCTCTGATCTATGTTTGCTTTGGAGGAATGGGCTTTTAGCACTTATGTTAGCAAAAGTAAGGCTAAGGAAGTTATGAACTTAGTTTTGGGTGTTGCTAGATTTTGAAAATCCATCCAATATTTCCTAAAGTATGTGATTCCATTTGTCCAAGAATTAAGGCTTGTAGATAGTGATTCAAAACTAGCTATGTCATATATTTATGTAGCAATGGATAGAGAGCTAAAGAGCAAAGTGTTGAAAACTTTCAAAAGTAAGAGTCAAGATATAAAAAAGTGTTGAAGATTATTGATATTTGTTGGAATTTATAACTACATAGGTCCTCCATGCTGCTACCTATTATCTTAATCCTAAATAAGTAGAGTAATGGTGTATCCTCCTAAAATATTCTCCTAATCTTTCTCCTGATTTCTAAATAAGGAAAATAATGAATGCTTTTTATATTTTCAAGATAATAAATGGCCTTGCAAAATATTCAATATTTTCCATATCTAGTAATTAGGAGGATTGTTTGGAGATGTTTTAGGAAGATATATCATTTTGCAAGTAAGTAATATCATCCTCAATCTTTAAGTTTTTTATATTACTTAGGTGCATGTTAAAATATATTAAAAGTCTTCTTATTTCTTGTTTAATTAGGTTCCATTTGAAGACGTTTTGAATGAAAGAAGATAGGGTGTTATCCTTACTTTATTACCATTATAACAAAAGCTTTAATTTAGACGAAGTATTATTTAGTTTATATGGATGCATTCAGGGAAATGGTCCTAGACAAAAGGATAAAATTTTTAATTGATTAATAACTTGAAAAATTCAAGACAACTAAGGGGCATTTATGGAAAGGGAATGACAATGAAACTTGGGACTAGAAGCAACTCGATAACGTTTTACATTGTTTTTTAGAATTTTAACTTTAAATCATACACATAATTTGCTAACTAGCTTTTATACATTAGTTTTAATAGCTCTTTGGCGGTAGAGTTAAGGAGGAGAGGGTAAAGAGTTACAAAAAGCTAGCCAAAAGTTTTGAATTTCACATGTAGTTCTATGAAATGTGAAAGAAATTGGAGTACATTTGACCAAGCATATGCTAAAAGAAGAAATTGCTTGGAGCAACAAAGATTAAATACACTTGTTTTTGTAAAGTATAATCTTCAATGTGAGATGAGACAAAAGTGTAGAGAAGAGAAGGGAATATAATCCTATGTGCTTATCCTTAATTGACTTGAATCATGAGTGGATTACTAAAAAAGAGGATCCTTACTTACCAATTGATGGTTCATGGATATATATTAGTGCTTCACTTTTGATGAAGCAGCTCCAAGAGAGAAAAAGAAGAGAGATATTTGTTTAAACTTTAAAACTTAAAAAAATTATGTACATACTATCATACTCACACTTATTAATTTTTTTCCCCCTTTTTCTAAGTCCAAGGAGCTTAAATATGAAAACCAAGGATAAGAGTAAATTTAAAATAGGATATAAAGGTGAAATTGAAGAGGTTGTTGGAGAAGGGGAGGAAGAGGAAAAACTAATGACATTGGAGAATGAAGATGAAACTAAGTGGTATTGATCTTGGAGATGAAGAATGATGATCAATAGTTTAAGCATTGGAGTTTAGGAATAAGAAATAGTGACTTTTGCCTTTCTTTTATTTTTATTTTTTTGAGGGGTTGAATTGCAAACCTTGTGCAGTCACTATTCTATTTGTCATTATGATTTGTGACTATTGTTATGATTTGAATTTTGGTTTATTTGAAGTTATATAGTTCTGCTAATTAGTTATACAATAAGTTATTTGACTCTTTTTTTTTTATGGTTATTTGACTTTAAAATGTCAATATATAGTTATTTTTTTCTTATGTTTCTCTACATTAAAAAAAAATTCTATGCTATATTAAATTAGTGATTATGATTTGTAAGATTGACGATACTGTTCAATTCACGATTTGAAAAATAAGCTTTCTAATTCACTATTTGAATCCCCAATTTGACAATCATATGCTCTAGCCAGCTAGCATAAAGAAGATAAATAGACTACAATTGATTTAAAACTAATATATTAGACAGTGAGAATAGGTTGGATAATTTATAAAAAATCTTTGGCTTCGCTTGCATTAGGCTTGACAGCGTAGCATGTTTACATTATCATTAATTTTTTACGCAATAATAATAATTTTATATAAATATTTCTTTTTTGATCTTATGGAGTATATCTCTACATGATTTTATGTAAATAATTTAAATTATATTTTTATTTTTTTTAACCCCTAATGATACGTTGATACCCTAGCCCAGGTCTCTTTTCCCGCTCACTCAGTCACCCCCCTTCTCTCTCTCTCTCTCTCTCTCTCTCTCTCTCCCTTCTACCCCCTGTCACCGCTCCTAAGACGTCGTCAGCCGCCGCTCCTGCTGCCCACAAGCCAGGTAATTGCTTCCATTCCCAAATCTAGCTGCTTCTACTGCTGTTGGTCATTGCTGAACTCGATTGATTTTTCTTCACCTTTACTAAAATTTTTATTTTTATCTGTTCAATATTGCCAAATAACATTGTTTCTCTTGTTGTGCAATCAAAATTTAGAACACTGTTTATTATTATTTCGTTCTAATATTCTCTTCGCGTTGACAATCAAAATTTAATATTTTTTATAATTAAATGCAGCTTTTGAGTAGCCAATAACAAAAGACCTTCCCTCCCGCCCATATTTCAAATTCGCATTCGGCACATTCTCTGTGGTGCACTCTATTGAAAGTGAAGACCAAACCCTAAACCAATCGAATCAAATCGTGGAAGAATGAGGGAGGAAGAGATCGAGAAGCTTCGGGGAGTGGTGAGGGACTGTGTGAGTAAGCATCTCTATTCGTCGGCCATATTCTTCGCCGACAAGGTGGCTGCCTTCACCAATGACCCTGCTGACATATACATGCAGGCCCAGGCCCTCTTCCTCGGCCGCCACTACCGCCGTGCCTTCCACCTCCTTAACGCCTCCAAGATTGTCCTCCGCGACCTCCGATTCCGCTACCTCGCCGCCAAGTGCCTTGTAACTATCTCTCCTCCAAAATCACCTATTTAATGAAATTACAGATTAATTTTGATATACTATAAAAGCGTTTTATACTGATATCTAATCTTGTATCATTATATGTGAGATTTTTGAGGTAGTGGATGCAAGAGTTAAATACATTTTGTTGACGTACCAATATATGATTGGATATCTTGTATAAAAGTTTTTATGTTGACAGTGCATTAAAATTAAATTTATGAAATTAATACAAGTTCTGTTATTATTATTTAATAATAATGCATATCCTTTTGATTTGGTAGCAATGTTTATGATTTGGGCATCTGATATGGTTTAATTAATTTTTATTTGTTGTTGTTATTATTGCTTTTGCTAGGAGGAACTTAAGGAGTGGGATCAGTGCCTCTCAATGCTGGGTGAAGCTAAAGTGGATGACGACGGAAATGTTTCTGACACGAAGGATACTAATGCCATGTACTTGGATAAAGATGGTGAAGATCGCGAAATCAATGTGAGCTCCTTTTCTGGGTTCCGTTTCGTTTTAAATTGTAATAAATTGTAGTATTTCACCGTGTGCTCTTTTTTTTCCTATTTTTCCTTATGTGTACAACTACAATAGGTGGTGAAGAACATAAGTTTTTTGTTTTTGTAGCCATACATAGTTATTTCATTTGTGCTTTTCTTTTCTCTTCTCTCTCAACAGTATGATTAGGTTATCTTTGTGTATAATTTTGGCAATATTTTCTATGCTGATTAGGAAGAGACAAATGAAAAGAATGATACCACATATTTAGACCTGATCTGGTGCCCGATGGGTTTTTCCCTGATGTTGGATTGAAACTCTGTATTAGTTCTCTTGCTTTAATCTGACATGATAGAATAACATGGTAGAAGTGAAATTTTGGGAATGTCTTGTTATAACTGGCATTTGTGGCATCAGAAATGTGCTTATTACTTCAATTTTTTGCTTATGTGAGTGCATTTTATTATGCTGTAACAGATATCTTCTGCAATATGCTTCTTAAGAGGCAAAGCATATGAAGCTCTAGAAAACCGTGCTCAGGCTCGATTGTGGTGTGTTTCCTCATTTTGATATGATACTTTTTTTTATCTTGTGATTTTCCTCATTTAGTATACGAAGGATGTATTACTGCTTGCTTGCTACCTGTGTGAAGATTATAGAAGTATGATGTGTGTCAATTTGATTAAAAATTCTCCCTTTCTTTGCTGTATTTGCTTTTGTTAAAGGTACAAAGCTGCTATAAAAGCGGATCCTTTATGCTATGAGGTATGTATTGATATTCTCCTTATGGGCTTTTGTATGGTTTATTAATAATATCATGTAATGCTGGCATCCCTTGACTTCTCTAATGGCTATTACTGTAGAAACTAAGCTAAATTTTTATCATGTTAGTGTCTCTAAATTAGTAAATTAATTCATGGTTGCCTTTAATCAAAGTTATAGAATGCTCTAATTTATTTTTGTCTGTTCCAATAAGTATCATTTTTACCATACTTATATTTATCTCAACATATACATCATCTAATTTTTTCCTGGCTGTTTCGTAATGATGTTAGGCTTTGGAATGTCTTATTCAAAATCACATGCTTACATGTGAGGAAGGTAAAAGTTTTTGACTGATCCTGTGGAAACTTCATTGATTTCCTTTTTCATTGGGAAAAGTGGGTGTAAGAAATAGATTATGTAACTGAAATTATCCTAACTAGCATCTTTTTCTCCTCTCTCTTTGTGATGAATATCAGAAGCAAATTTGATCTCATCATTGCAATTTGTCAGTGAAGATGGATGGCTCTTGTCATTTTATTCGTGTCTGATAAAGAAGGTAATGAGAAGTGCCAATTGGGATTTGCTTCTCTTCCAATGTTTTGAGAACCAGAGGATTCTATTTCCAAAGATGGCTTAACTTCCTCTTTCTAGTTACTAATATTTATGTTGGTGATTATGCTAGCTTCCTTCGACATGTATTAATGAAAGATTATTTCTTTTTCTGCTATACAGTATGAAAAGGAAAATGCTGTAGAAGCCAAGTTTGGAGATCTTGAGAATGAAAGTTGCAAAAGTGACCAGTCTGATCCTTCTTTCTTGCGCACACTGAAGTCCAACACTGATCTATTGGCTTGCAAAGCTGAATACTACCATCAATGTGGTGAATATCAGAAATGTTTTGAGTTAACATCCGTGTAAGTTGGGGATCTGACTTTGAGACTGAAGTGAGAGTGAGATATGGCTTTTACCTCATTCACTGCCCCCCTTCCTTTCTTCACCCTTTCCTAACTGAGCTTAAGCACTTCTGTTGCAGTTTGCTTGAGAAGGATCCTTTCCATCTCAAAAGTACATTAGTACATCTGGCAGCTGCTATGGAGCTTGGGCATTCAAATGAGCTCTATTTGATGGCATGCAATTTGGTGAAGGATTATCCCCAAAAGTAAACACTTTTTCCATAATATTGATTGTTGTCTTCTAAAGACTTTGCTACATGTATGAATTCTTTATTTATTATCTTCCAGAGTAAATTGCTTTTGCATAATATTTGTTTTTGTCTTCTTAAGGTTGGCTACATAAAAGAATAAAATAGTTTTAGCTTTCAACTTTTCTAATAGCTTGTCAATTTGCATAGACTAAACTTCTATAGAGTGCAGCAACAAGGGACATGTTGCTTATCTTAAAGTTTGACAATTTGGAACACATAAGAAGGAAAAATAAATGCCACAGAAAAATAATTCAAGGGCAGAAGTTAGCATTTATGAGTTAAACATCTCTCATTCTTTTATCATAAAACAAAAGAACAAAACTTCATTCACCAATCAGAATATAATCTTTTAATATTCTTTGATACTAGGTTGATATTTTGCACGTGACTTGTTAGTTATTTGATGCTTTGTTTATTTGTTGATGTTATTGTAGGGCTCTGTCATGGTTTGCCGTTGGTTGCTACTACTATTGTATCAAGAAGTACGACCAATCCCGTCGTTATTTCAGGTAAACATAACTTATTACCATAGACCCTAAATCCTAAACAAATAATCTTGATTTTGGGACATCTAATGCTCAAGCATCTTTTGTAATTTATTATTATTATCATTATTATTATTTTGATAAAAGAAGGATTTTATTGAGATGAAGAGAAGAATGATACGAAAAAAATTAGACGACGAGAGATTCTCCTTACAATAACAAAATCAAACAAAAGAAATTACTATCAATGGAGCATAACTTTTCAATCTCTCAACATGTCTGAGAGGGAAATTCCTCTAAAAAGGTAATGTGTTTTACACAAAATAGAAGTCAAATGCCTGGCCCTATCCCACAAAACTTGATTGTTTGAAAATCTATTATTGAAAGTGCAAGAATTATGCTTCAACCAAATACTCCAATCCAAAGAATGGCATTGATAGTACATTGCCACACAGATTTGGCCTCTTTCCTTTTCCCAAGACCAGCAAAACTGGTTAATAGGAATTGATCTAAGGTTGCAGGGCACACCTAACACTCACCAAAGATATCAAACCAAGTATTCTGTAAAAAGTTAGCCAAATGACAGTGCAGAAACTGTGATATTGATTCTGAATTTGTCCCACACATAGTACACACATTATGAAATATGATTTATTGATCATAGAAATATGGTTCTCGCTTTACTGGAAATGCTAATTATTTAAAATTATGATCCGACTTTCTTATTTACCTGAAAGTGCAGTACAGTACTCTAAAATTCGTGTTGTTTCACATTAAAATGCTTATGATGCTTGATGACATTGGGAAAATTTTCATGTTTGACATTTATGCAGTTGCCAATTGCCATTTTGTTTCAGAATATGCAGTGATGATATTGATAATGACATTGTATCAACCCAGTTGTAGATAATTGCATGTTAAGTTTGCTTTAGTCATCTATCACCAACTTAAGTTGGATTGCTTGAGAAATCGGTTCTCTGTCAAAGTTGCTCATCTAACCCATCATTGAAATTTTCAGCATGAATTTGGATTGCTTTTGTAATATCAGAGTTATTTGTTATCTACCCTTGCATCATTGCCGAAACTTATTGTTCAATATCATTGACTATCATACAGCAAGGCAACTAGTCTAGATGGTACATTTCCTCCTGCATGGATAGGCTATGGAAATGCCTATGCTGCTCAAGAAGAGGGTGATCAGGCTATGTCAGCTTACCGCACTGCAGCACGTTTGTTTCCTGGGTAACATATTCATGTTTTCTACGAGATGTTCTCCCTTGCCCCCAAAGATTGATAGTATAATTCTTCATTCTTCTCTGATTTTTGTCTAAGGGCTAAAATATTGACTTTATTGATTCAAAACCCTACAAAAGAGGACCCTAAATTTTGTTCCTTTCCTTTTCTATTTGCTATTTTTTTTTTCCATATAACCATAAATGTTTTTCTCTCTGTTTGTGATTTTCTTTACATTGGATAGGGATAAAAGAAATTTAATTTGAGCTTTGTGAGCTTGCAACCCTTTTTGCTTTTAGTGCTTCATAATCCTGTATTGAATCGGACAGTTTGCTACTGATTTTCCCTACACCAAGCAATTATCCCAACCAAATTTCAAAACAAAACACAATTTTGATTTCCAATGTTGTGATTCTTATACCAGATGGTCACTTGCATTTATATGTTTCTGTGTGTTTCTTGTTTTGAAACTTAAGTATGAAGTATGAAGTCCATATGAAATCCTCTTATTATCTATAAATTGTTCTTTTACAGGTTAAAACTTGATATTCTCTTGATCCAGGTGCCATTTACCAACTCTTTATATTGGAATGGAATGCATGCGGACCCACAGCTACAAGCTTGCTGAGCAGGTATGCTTATAATGTTGGGTTCAAGCAAGGGTTGATAGGAAGGCTTTGGTCTTCCACTACAAATCTGTGTACAGTCATGCGTTATTTGTATGCTTTCATAGAAATACTAATATTTGTATATTTTTCCTCAGTTTTTTATGCAGGCTAAGGCAACATGCCCCTCTGATCCACTTGTGTATAATGAACTTGGAGTCGTTGCTTATCATATGCAAGAGTAAGGATGTCCACCTGCTTTGAATTATTCTTAGTTAATGTGATGTTCACATTCATTTCCTTAGAATTTCCCCCTCCAGCAATTCACGTGATACTATATGAAAGAAACCACAGCTTGTATGTGAAGAAACTGATTAGTATACTCTGACCCTGTTTAATACAAAATGAATTGCTTTAATTATACCAAAGGAATATATGTTATTGTTAATTGTCATGAATTCTGTGGTGTGATAAATCGATATGGCACAAAGGAAGTTTTTGCAGAGTAATCTTTTATATTTGTAAGTGTATTCAGAGTTTATGAAGTTTGCAATTGGGCAGCTGCTCATGTGCCTAAAAGTTTTAAGTCTGTAAAGTTTGGACTATGAACATATATAGTCTGGACTTTGAGCACTACATCTTGTTAACAATTATTTGCAGTCCCCCCCCCCCCTTTTTTTGTTTAACTCAAGATGTAAATATGTTCAATCTTTCCAAAGTTTGTAAATTGTTAATTTTGTACTGCACTGTTAGTCGCTCCTACAAGCATTAAAGAAACAAAGATTCTCTCTTTACATCTCTGAACTCGCTTTACAATGTCTGACAATTAGAATGTGGATGTATGTAGTCCAAACTAGTTCAGCTCATGTCCTTAATATTAACCCACATCTTTTCATGATGACAGTCTTCAGGATCTTGCCCTCATTGTGTTTAAGATTTCAATTATATTTTAGTATTACTTATTTACCATACAAACAGCTGAGAAGGAGTATCGTTGAGAGTGGCTGAAGCCTAAAAAGCATTCAAAGAAGGAAACTAAGCTCTTGTTAATAAAAGCAGGCTTCTATGAATCTCTGAGAAATTTCTTCTGATCAAATACTTACAAAACTCCGTTGGGGACATGGGGATACATTTTATTTCAAGAGACCATGAACTATGCTATGCCTAATGAAGATATAAGGTGATTAGTTGATGCAAGGAATTATTTCTTGGTCAATATTGCATCTATGGCGTTATGAATTGAGAAATCTTTGTAGAGCTTTCTTATCATGAGGGAAAAAGATGGTAGGAAATCAAGACCTTGCTAAAGTCCTAGGGTGTAAGGAGGCTTATTAAAGCTTTCAGATTAACAATATACCAATTTCTTTTCAAGTATGTGAAATTATCTTATTATTATTATTATTATTATGAGGAAATAGGTAACTTAGTTTTCCATCCTCTTTATCGGCAAAACAGACACTATTGACTGTTTTCCTTCTTTTGTGAGCCCAAGTTTCCATGCCAATTAGCAAAATTGAGTGATTTGATAGGGGGGCCTTCAGTGAGGCATGTCAATGTTAGGCAAAGGGGTAATGGGGCTGGCCCTATGTAAGCCCGAATTGTAAAGATCACAAAGTACATACGGAGTTAGTTAGGAAATGAGGAAAGAGAGTGGTCTGTTAGGAACAAGGTGCTAGAATAAATAAGGGAGGGGGCTTGGAAGGAAAGGCAGTTTGATTTTTGAGAGATTGTTGTGAGGAGAGGCTGGTGGGACTCTCGAATTCCCTGCCATTGTTGTACCTTCTGAGTTCTAGGCCACATGGTCTTGGATCTGCATATACATATTTGCAAAATTACCTTTGTTTCTTCACTTTTCTTCTTTTTTCTCTGTACCAGTCTGTCAGATTTCAGCATGAATAATTGTGACTTCTGATTCAGGTATAAGAAAGCAGTCTTGTGGTTCGAGAAAACATTAGTCCTCATCCCAAACTCTTTAAGCGAAATGTGGGAGCCAACTGTTGTAAACCTTGCTCATGCATACAGAAAACTGAAGTAAGTTGACAAATGTCTTAATGGTCATTTCACATGAACACTTCTTGTCCACACCTGTAGAATTTTTAGCATAAAGACAAGTTTATTATGTGAAATTGAAACTTCATTGTTCGCTAGATGCCCCCCCCCCCCCAAAAAAAAAAAAACAAAAACAACCCTTTTCTTGTTATTTTCATAGGTGCTTTGATTATGTTTTAATTTTTTCTCCAAAAAATTCTTATTTTTCTTAATTTCCTCAACTTCTGGTTTTGAAGTTTGATTGTAGGATGAGATATCATTCCATCAAGCTGATATCATTGGATGTTATGATAAAAGTTAATATAAATAATGGTAGTTAGTATTGTAGTGCTAATTTGTTATCATGACTGGTGAAGTGCAGTGTTCTTAATCCTGCTTTGTCTAAATAAACTTTCTCAGGATGTACCGTGAAGCAATTTTGTATTACGAGAAAGCACTTGCATTATCAACTAGAAGTGTGAGCACTTATGCTGGTCTTGCATACACTTACCATTTACAGGTATCCAAAATCATCTTCCTATTTTGCCTATTCTGTGTGTATTTTTAGTATGCAATAATGTATTCTGAGATAAGCTAATGTCCTGCACTTGTGTAGCTTTTGCAGTATGAATTGCCTAGGGAATGTGGATTTGTGATTTCTTAGGCAAAATAGTCTGTGTTTGCTAAAATCTATATAAAAGTCTGTTATGGGAATAATTGGTCTTAACTTATATATGTTTTTGTAATTTTTGAGAGGAATAGAGGAACCTGTATTTCTGTTGAAAATATGGTTCCCCCCCCCCCCCCCCCCAAAAAAAAAAAAATAAAATTTCACGTTATATGGTAGTCATTCATTTCAGATCTTTCATAGTACATTGTCTGAACTACTAAAGTTCTAAATGCATTTACCAATAGAAGTCATTAGTTTATGGCTTTTTCCAAGTATATCAATGAAAGCAGATCTCAACTCATGCATTAATGCATTAATGGATATATTTAATGAAAGAATTTAAGGCAGGTTTAGGGTGCATGTGGAAAGAATACATTCTGCTATTTAATGTAAAGCCATTGACCTCTAGCTACACTAACTGCATCTCCTTCCTTGTCAAGATACTCTGGTCCTCAATGGCATGTCATGTGCATTCCAAATCTCTATTAATTCTTGAAAAGTATTTGTGCATCTTTATATTTGTTTGTTTTACTTTTTTCTGGGTAAAGTTTATTCAAATTTTCGTTAATAGATACTTAGATATATCAACATTTTCCAGTTGTGAACTTTTAGACTGAGGTTTTCCTTTTGCTTTTGTAATTCACGCAGGATGATTTCAGCGCAGCAATTACATATTATCACAAAGTGAGTGATTGTGGTTCAATATTGCTTATGGTTTTGTCTTTAATATGCATATGGTGTTTTGCTTTGGCATGAAGCTCTCTCTCTCTCTCTCTCCCCACCCTTTGCTTTGATTATGTATTTAAGTTCCTAGTATGGTTGGTGTAATGTGGTAAACTGGTAATCGCTAATGTGATAATCATTATTTGCAATATAGTGCCAACAGCAATTAATAGCAATCCTTAGATAGGCACTTCCTGCGTTACCACGGGCACTACATTCGACATTGGGTCTGGTTATGTGGTTAATGCTAGAAACACACTTAACTCTAAAGAATGCCATTGCGTATGTTAACTGTTGACTGAAGTGTCATGGACAGTGATTTCCTAAGAATTTCTCTTGCTTGACGAATGTCAGCTTCGGGCAATCATACCATGTTGACCTATATGTGAATGTTATTGTTCAAACATATCACACACTCGATTAAGGAAGGGAATCTCCATGTTGTGTGACCATTTGTATGTTTTCCCTTAACATGCCTTTGAGTTAACTTATCATTTTGTTCCTTGAAAATCAGGCCTTGTGGTTGAAACCAGATGATCAGTTCTGCACTGAAATGTTAAGTTGGGTTCTAGTGGATGAAGGCCGAAGGGGCGTTGACCGCATTCTTGAATTCCGGTAGTCTGAGTTGAATATGATGGGGCAACTTCGTTTACTCTTGTAATATGTGTATGTAAAAAGTACATTAACTCTAAGTTAATGTATTGCAATGAATTTTATTAGTTATTATTACTATTGTTTGTATTTTTTTGTGTAAGACACGATTATTTTGTTTATATTTTCCCGTATTGAGGAATGTAATTTAGCGTGTTGCATTTAATGAGAAGATGTATAATTGTCCAGATCTGAGCTTTTGCTCGGCTTCTACCTTTATGCTTATTTAAAGTTGGCCCATGTTTATTGAGCGTGAAAAACACAAGAAGCGGTTCAATATTGGTTCAAATATAACTTAGAGTGTTGCTATATTCTGTTAATAATCAACTTAAAAATTTTTCTAATTCAAAATTTCATTCATAATGATTTATAATTTATACAATATTCAACGATTATTTAATAGATGTGAACTTTTGAATTAAGAGGATTTTTAAGAACATTACCTAGGATTTAGCATTTTTGATATAATTTAAAGCTAGAATTTAGATAATAGCTAAAACAGAAATAATGTTCTTCTTGCATAGGTTTCGGAGATGCCATTTTGATACTTAGAGATGTATTAATAATTGAGAATTTTAATTATGTTATTGATGAGTTTACTTGTGAGAAGGACAACATATAACAAACGAATACATAAATTAGTTCTACCTTTAATGCATATATTAGTCATCATATAACGAACGTAGAAATAAAGGAACACGTGCAGAAAGATGAAACATCGAGTGTTGGCTGACTGTTTCTTCATCTGGTTGGATAATTTGTTGGAGAAATAAGCTAATGGATGATTATCTTGGCTTAATATAGTCCCCACCCTACTGCCTGATGCATTTGTCTCCAAGACAAAGAGTTTAAACAAATTATAGAAAAGCTAGCATTAGGGCTGTTGTTATCGCTTGTTTTAATTTGCAGAATGCTTCTGCAGGCTGTGTCATCCTAAGCAAAGGCCTCCTTTAATAATTATGTCAATGGAACTGCAATAGATGCATATCCTTTAACAAATCTCACTTACTAACCTGTCAGACCCAAGAAACCTCTTAATTACTTGAGGTGTTGAGGTGTAGGCTAGTCAATAACAGCCTTGATTGTCACCTCATCCATAGCCCCTCCAGAACCTGGGATTGTATGGCTTAGATAATCTATTTTAGAAAGTTTAGCACAGAAGGTTTCCCTTTTTAAAATCTACAAGACCACTTCCAAATGATGTAAATGATCACTCCATGTAGGACTATACACCAGTATATTGTCAAAGAAGACTAATACAAACTTTCTTAGAATGTCATGAAAAATATCATTCATTATACTCTGAATTGTAGCTGGTGCATTAGCGAGACCAAAAGGTATAACCAACCATTCATAATGCCCTTTGTGAGTCCTAAATGCAATTTTACATGTATCATCAAGATTGACCAAGATTTAATGGTATCTAGCCCCTTAGTTTAGAAAAGAAGGTGGCTCCAAGCAACTCATCAACAGTAGGGATGGAAAAACTATTCCTTAATTGTAATCGCATTCATTGCTCTATAATCAGTGCAGAATCTCCAACTGCCATATTTCTTTTCAACTAACAAGCACAGTTGAAGAAAAAGGACTCTTACTGAATTATCCCTTCATCAAGCATATCTTTGACAATTTGCCAATTTGTTGCTTTTAACTATGGGGGTACCGATATGGCTTAACTTTGACAGGATTGGCAACCTTGGGAGAAACCACCTACAGCTCGTGAGCTTAACATGCTCGCGGGTATACCGGGTGCTATGCATCTAAGATAAGAAATCTTCATTTGCCCTTTTGTTTTTCTTAGATACTGTACAAAAAAAAAAAAATAATAAAAAAAAATTCTGTGGCAATCACTCACATGCATGTCGCATGCTGCCGTTCCTCAATCAAAATATAATGTTGAGAGAATATGGGGAATCTCTACAGTTTTCTTTTACTGATAATTTTCTCTGTGTAGAGACCACATAAAACTAAATTATTAATTTTTTTTTAACAAAAAATAAAAGCAATCATACATAATTAGATGATCAGATCACTACATGGTTCTGAGGCTTTGCACTTACCTTTCTTGTTCTAGCTGAACATTATAATTGTTACATTTGGAGAAGTTATTATCATATTTTTTGGGCCATGCATGAAAGAGGTTATTCTATTTATTTACATATTTTCCATGAGGTAGTTCTATTTAATTTTGCAGGAATATGACAATATGGCATTTCTGTGATTTTATCTCGCAATGCATTTCTGGTGGATCGAGTAGAAGAAGAGATAGGCACGGTTCTAAAGCTTGATTTAATTCGAAATGCATGGCAACTCGTGGGAGGGTATGACACGATCATCTTTGATACGTGCAACTTGTGGCTTCATAAAGGAGACACAAAACCGTAAGATCCATGCAAGTTCAAGTAACCTTCATTCATAGCAAATGTTAATTTGTGCACTGCTTCGTATTACATGTTCACTCCAGCTTGCTTCTCTAAGAAAATAGAATAGATAAATATGCATAAGGTTTGCCTCTTTGTCCTTTCAATTACTTGAGGCCTAACATATACATTCATGTATATTGGTTACTTGTAGTGGAAGTAGACTATGGTCCTAACCAAATTTTACCTGTAATATTGAAAGTTTAAATTTTGGAGTTGCCATTTTAAAAAAAGTTTTACGTAACCAGCACTTCTATTATATTGCTTGTGCATATATTTTAGATAGAACAATATATAAGAAGGCACAAATGTTGAGCAGAACGCGAATCGTTTGACAGCGTTTGGGATGGGATTAATGACATGGTCAAAATGGATGGACTCTAATATGAATGCCAAAGTCATGAAAGTATTCTTTTAGGCCATTGCTCCAACCCACTATTTTTGGTCACTATTTATAGAGGAACCCTTCTTTAAGTTTTTCCTTTGTGATTCAGATGTCACCAAAAAATAATAATTATAATAGAATCAAATCAAACAAAGTGAGAATATATTCAATTTGTTACAAAGAAAGATTATAGACTTTGTCTTGATTTAAATTTCTAAATCTTATGCGGTGCATATCCCTCATGATTAATTGATTAAGTTTATATTCCTTTTGTAATACAAATACATGCAATATACAATTCAACTTAATTAATTGGTTTTTCAAAATATTTGATGGAGCACTATTCGTGAAGCGTGGAATGAATCAATGGAACGAAGTCAGCCACATGCGAAGGGCAAACTACACCGTTGCGTGGTTCAAAATAACCGCCAGGTTCACCTCATGGCCAGAAACAATTGTGAAGGAGGTGCTGGCCACCATTTCCAAACCTATTACTTTTTTGGATGTAACAACCCTACCACAGTTCAGGAAAGATGGGCATTCCTCTTAGTATGGCATTAACCCAAAAAAAAAAAAAAAATGGAAATGATTGAAGCCATTGGTGTCTTGCTGAGTTGGAATCAAATCTTGTATGCAATGCTTGCTCTTCAGAAAGATAAAATAAATTAAATGCTTGTTCTTCTTGGTCGTTGATTTTCACAAACAAAGAGATCTTTTTACTTTCAGATATAATTAGACTCAATAATTTAATTAGTTAGGTTAGTGAATTGAGGCTTAGGAGTTTGAAGCTCTATTTGGTTACGTGGATGGGTTGCACAATGGCATTTAGATATTAATTAGTTATGTTTTTTTTTTTTGGGGCACTATATCTTTAAATCATGTTTTTTTTTTTTTGGGCTCTATATCTTTAAATCATGTTAGTTTTGAAATATATATATTTTTTCCCTAAGAGATATTATTTGTCTATGCGCATCAACAGGAATCAATGAAATAGGGTTTGAGAACGGAGAAACAAATTAACTCTCGCATAATAAGATAATAAGATAATAAGATACTTCCTTCATTTTAGAATATTTGTCCAAAATAAAAAAATATACAAATTAAAAAAAATTAATTTTAATAGTGATATAAAATTATATAAATAGATAAAATTATTCCTATATAAAAATAATAGGTTAGTGTAACATATTTTTCAACTCTGATTATGATAATAGTAGATAACAATTAAATTAAGAATATAATTAAAAGAAAAAAAATTTAATCCTACCTTGATACTAAAAATAAATAATAAAATCCTTTCACGAGGCATCATGGACATTCATGCATTTAAATCTGTGTTGTCAAAGAAGGCGTATAAAGCGAATAATTGCCGCAATGCAGTGCAGTGGTCAACGTATATTACCACCGCACGCAGTGGCGTTGACTGGTAAAGATGATCTCATTAGCTAGCTAATTGCCTAATATTCATTCTGCATGCAACGAAACAGCTTAAGCTTTATTTTCCAATTAATTTAATAGTGAAGATTTATATTTTTTGTGGGCATTGATGATCTATTATAATTACGATGATGCACTATGAAAGTTTTTTTTATTAATTTATCCTTTAATTTGATTTAGATAAATCATCCGGAATAAAATCAAGAAATTTGCTAATTAGTTATCTAGGCAAAATAAAATAAAATAAAAAATCAAGGAGAAAAAGGATCATGGATGAGTTTTAATTAATTATTTTTTAGTTGAAATTCTTGAAGAAGAGAGAGTATTAATATAATGCAACAGTGTAACGAGTTGGTATACCTATAAAAATACTCTAACCAAGGATTAGAAAATGTTTTAGGAATTGATCTAATTTATAAATTAGATCCTTTGTTTGAAAATAAAAAATATCCAATTAAATTAAATTAATTTTTTTAATTTTAGTTGTGCATAAAAAAAAGAGTAACTTAATGACGAAATACTACCGGTGGACTAAAGTGTTATAATAAGAAATTGTTTAAAAATTTAAGTATATGCAATTGATTTTTTGAGAACTAAAATATTAAAATAAAAATCATTTAGGAACCAAAGTATAATTTTACTTAAGAAAACATAATCATATTAAATGGCATTTTTATTCTTATTGCAATTGAAAAGTAGAGGAAAAAATGAAGATAAAATTGTTATTTGAAAAAATCATCAAAAGTGAAGAGAAAACTTTTTTATACACTTCACAAGCCTATCTTTTATTTTTTTTTATTTTTTCCATACATCCAAGTAAGTGAAGAGTTCAAAATCTTCCTATTTTCTCTTTCTCTAATTTCTTTTATCTCCATATTCTCTTTAATCAAGCAAAGGGTTAGAGGGAAATTTGGAAGCTCTCACTGCCCTCAAACTCAATCCCAAGGATGAGAAATGATATTTGGACTCATAATATTCATAAAAGTAGGATAGAATCTTGAGATTTTAACTAGTTTTAATTATTTGATTTTATCATAGATTCATACATGGGCATACATAATTAAAATTATTTGACTCTTGTTAGAATTTTGTTTAGCTTTGAGCTTTATTGTTTCATGACCTTAATCATTAATTTTGCATTATAACACTTGAGTCCCACTAAAAATTTTGTATTATAATACTTCAACCACCATTAGTATTGTCCGTTAACCCTTAATAGAATACACTAATAGTGAATTGAAGTGTTATAATGCAAAATATTTGAAGAATTCAAGTGTATATAATTAATTTTTTAAATATTAAAGTACTAAAATAACAATCTTCGAGGGATCTAGCTGTAATTTTACTCATAAAAAAATTCGACTCAAAATTTAGATAGTCTTTTTGGTTTGATTTTAATTATGAAATTGACATTTTTACCGGTATAAATTTAGTTATTTATTCTACTCTACTTGTTAGCAACCAATTTTTTGAGTTTACAAAAATTAATTAATGAAATATTTTATGATTTTAAAAAATAATAAAAAAAGGACAAAGAGACGGAGAGCTCGATAAGAGGAGGCAAACCATTTAGAAAATTTGTCGTTTCGAACCCTTTAATATTTATGGTAATTTCATGTCATAATGGTTATATTTTTTATGAAATAATTAAATGACACTTCTATCTCCTTAAATCTGTCCATACCGTGAAGTAAATAGATAAAATTTCTCTCAAATCCTCTACTAATATGAGTAAGACGGAAATTATATCCTAAATCTTGTCATATTATGAAATAAAGGGATAAAATCTCTCTCAAATCCTTCATTAATACTAGTAAGAGGAAAATTGAATCCTAGATAGATTGCTCCCAAAAAAGCAACTAATTTAGTCTCTATATAAAAGTTTTAGCCACCGAGTTATGAATCATCTTCTATAGAGTTCGTCTCTATTTTCTACTGTCACAGTGCAAATTTTGCTTGAGCGACAGTGGGTCTTTGTAGGTACCATTCACTTGCTTCTTGTTGTATGAGGAGCTAGGAGCTATGACTGATAATAACCCTTTGCCGAAGTTCAAGTGCGTTCTTCAATATTTACCAAAAAGAAGTACGTTCTTTAATCCTTATCACTTATTTCTTCCACTTTCTTTTATTTCTACTTATTTTTGCAATAAAAATAATAAAAAATTATTTTGCTCAGTATTTAAAAAAAAAAACAAAATTATAAGTGATTTTTAAAATTTATACATTTTTAAAAAGAATTTTATTTTTAATTATTTTTGCAACAAAATAACAAAAGAATTGTTTTGTTCACTATTTTTAAATAATAAAATTAAATTTTTTTATTTTTATTAAAAATTTTTCTAAAGAAAAAACAAAAATATTTTTCCTAATTAATATCAACTAACCCATAAATATTTTCTAGAAGAATGATGTGGTTTTAAATTTTTTATTGCACCAGGGATACAAAGAGCAAATACTCTCCATGGTGCCAAAATTAAATTTTCTAATTTATATTTTTTGTTCGTGAATAGTTATCTTAAAACCAAGTTTATTCTTTTTCCAATTTATTTTTATTTTTATTTGTGAGCAATTATTATATCTTAATTTATCCTAAACTTTTTTGTCATATAATTTTTTTTAATAATTTCTAAGCTTTAATCTTTTATTAAATGAAAAATAAAATTATCCAATTTATTAATTAATTTGCATAACTAACATTATCAATGGGATTCAACTTAGGGGTGTCAAAAATTCCCACTTCACGGGGATCCCGACGGGGACTGCCCCATTCGGGGACCCGCGGTCGGGGATTTTTTCCCTGCGGGGACAGGGACGGGGAGAAAAGTCTCCCAATAGGAAATTTGGGGACGGGGGCGGGGATTACTTTTCCCGCCCCGCGAGGACCCCGTATATATAAAAAGATCATATTATCCTTACTAAAAATCTATTACATTCATACATATTTATACTTTTAAGTAATTTCACCTATATTTATTTAATTTAATAATTTAAAAAATTTGGAAAACCTAACCTGACAGCTGCTTCTTCTTCGTTCGTGCTCCTTTTCTTCTATTACTCCCCAATTTTGAACCAAAGTTCATCCGTTCCCCAATCCCCACTATTGCTTCTTCTTCACGTTCTTTTTCTTCTTCAACTAACAGCAGCGCTGTCCGCCTCCGCCGTCCACCGTTCGATGTCCGCCGTTCACGTCTCAGCCCAGCAACGCCGTCCACGTCTCAGCCCAGCGTCGTCCGCAGTCCGCGCTTAGCCCAGCAACGTCGTCCGCGTCTTAGCCCAGCAACGCTGTCCGCGTCTCAGCCCAACGCCGTCCGCCGTTCGCGTCTCAGCCCAGCGCCGTCCGCTGTCCGCTGTCCCTGTCTCAGCCCAGCAACACTGTTCGCATCTCAACCCAGCAACGTTGTCGCCTCTCAGCCCTCCAACACAGTCGATTTCTGCTTCTTCTTCTCCTTAGCTGCTTCTTCTTCTACGCAGTACGCACCGCAGCTGCAGATTGGGTTTTTGCTTCTTCTTCTTCGCAGCTGCTTCTTCTTCTCCACACTGTGGCTGCAGATCCACACGGGGACCCGCGCGGATGCAGGGAATGGGGATGGGGAAAAAAAATCCCCCATGGCAGGGATCGTGGACGGGGGCGGGGAGAGTTTGGGGTGAGGCACTCCCGCCTCGCCTTGGGTGACAAGCCTAATTCAACTTCTACCTTTCCTTATCTATAATAAGACTCCTGTACATAATCTCATTTTTAAAGCACAGTTTTACAAAATTAAAATGTTTTTCAATTGTTTCCTTAAAAAGAATATATATATATATATATATATATATATATATATATATATATATATATATATATATATATATATATATATATTTGTTGCAACTTCATAAAATTTTCAACAACTTTTAGTTGCCTTTCGTGGTAATGTCCTCCAAATATATTGTGACACTAGTGATGAAATAAAGTAATTTTTTTAATATAAATTTGAATCAATATTTCAATTATTATTAATTAATATATTCCAAATATAAAAATTATTTTTAAAATAATATTTATAATAAGTGTCAAACATATAAAGTTATAAACTAATTTATAAATTCATTCCTTCTAGTTCATGTTTTGATAATTCCAAACATAATATTACAGAAATTCGAAAATGAAAGGGAAAGTCCAATCTTTTTCTGTCGGTGAATTGTATTGGTTGAAGCATAACTTCAAAACGAGAACACAAAGACAAAAAAAGAGTATTAGAAACCTTAATGTACATGCATTCACCGAAAAGAGAAACAACTTGATTTGCATCACAGTCACATATATGAAGTCAATAATTTCTGTCGATATTTTCTCAATTAGTCTATTGTCTAATATTATTATATGTAAAAAGAATTAAACAGTGAGCTCGTGTTACATGGCTTCTTCATACTTATTATTTTTTAAGAATTGATTTTTATCATAAACTTTAATAATTTAATTGTTTCAATCTAGGATTCAATTTATTAAATCATATAGTTATATATACAATTAATATAGTGAATTAATTGCTTTAATTTAATATTCAAATCATTGATAGCATTACGAACAAAAATATATTCATTCTTTTTTTGGTACATAAAAAATATACTCATTCAATTCATTATATCAATAATTAAATTATTAATTAAATCTCTAAGTAGGTACCATAATCATTAATTAAAGAATAATATAATATTGATCACGCGGTCTCAACAGGTATCATACAATCACAAATGGCATTCACGTTCTGGCTGGTTCCTCTGGCATTAGCCTCTGCTTTTCTGCTGGCAGTGGCACCTCCACCACCATACCAAAAAGTGCAGAAGGAGAAAAAATTATACGACCAAGTTAACCAGCGACAAGGGTGTGATCTTTTTCAAGGCAACTGGGTCATTGATGATGCCTACGCTCTCTATGATGCCTCAAGTGATTGCCCTTTCATTGGCCAGGGATTTGATTGCATCAGAAATGGCAGGCCTGACAAGGAGTACCTCAAGTATAGATGGAAGCCCACTAGTTGTGACCTTCCAAGGTAATGTTAATTTTTCAGTTCCTTCTAAAGACCATATATTTTTTGTAATATGCCATCACATGGAAATTTACCATATGCTTTTTCATATTAACCATTTTATGTGGCATATATGAAAATTGGCCTCTCGAAGTTCAAAGTTGATTTTAGTTTTTTTTTTTTTTTTTGTCTTTCCAAATGATATTGGTTGATAGGTTTGATGGTGAAAAGTTCTTGGAGAGAAACACAGGGAAGAAGATAATGTTTGTTGGGGACTCCATTAGCAACAATATGTGGCAGTCACTCACGTGTTTGCTTCACATTGCTGTCCCAAACTCAAATTACACCTCAAGTCGAACAAACGGGCTTTCTGTGTTCTCATTTCCGGTAATCATCTTCAGTTTTGTCTCTTCGAAAATAATGAGCCTTGCTAATTGTTTGATTAGCATAACTAATTTTGTCCTTTGCTTTTATTATTATTACTATTATTATTATTATTTTGGATTATAGGAATATGGAGCCTCAATCATTTGGTTGAAAAATGGGTTCCTTGTGGATGTGGTTTATGATGAAGAAAAAGGCAGAATTCTAAAGTTGGACAGCATTAGCTCCGGGGGACAGTGGAAAGGAGTAGATGTTTTGATTTTCAATACCTTCCATTGGTGGACTCATACAGGACACTCTCAAACGTATTGAAGTTGTTCAACTATTTTAACCTTTTTTATTTTTGGTCAAGATTTTGGGTGCAGGGTATTTATTGGAAGAGGCAAGCAAATTGCTAATGCGTCCATTTTAATGTTTGACAGATGGGATTATTTTCAAGTGGGCAACAAGTTAATCAAGGACATGGATCACTTGGAAGCCTTCAAGATTGGGTTAACCACTTGGGCTAAATGGATCGATTCTAACATTGATCCTTCAAAGACAAGAGTCTTGTTCCAGGGTATTGCTGCTTCCCATGCTGAGTAAGTCCTTTTTTTTTTGGGGGGGCGAATTATGCTGATTTCCTTTTTCATTTTTATTTTTTCAATTGAAGTGAAGTATGCTGATTAAGTTTCATTTGCTCATTGATTCTACTCTAACTGAAATTTCACATTACAACTCATATATGTGCGAGTTATATATATTCGGATATTAATAAATTTGATAGTCCGTGAAGGTGGGATAAAAAGTGGCGGGAAATTTTATTGTATTTTATTTGTATTTGGCTCCAATAAATACGGAATATATTCTGAAAGAACTGTACAATTTCAACTGTTATAAAAAAAATAATTATTTAAGATTTTATAAGATATAAATATCAGTATGGCACATCTTATATATCATTAATGTTTTTATTTAACAGATAAAATTATGCACATTTTTTCAGTAAAATGTATTTTACATTTAAGAGGAGCAAATTCAATTTACTTCCCTTCTCCCAAGGAAGCAGATTGAATTTTAAGTCCTTTTGCCGAATGCAAAAGATTTTCATACCATTCAGATATCATTAGTTTATAAGAATCAAAATGAAAGTTCTTACAATTAACTT
This sequence comes from Pterocarpus santalinus, assembly GCA_031439595.1. Lineage (NCBI taxonomy): Eukaryota > Viridiplantae > Streptophyta > Magnoliopsida > Fabales > Fabaceae > Pterocarpus > Pterocarpus santalinus. The sequence continues at coordinate 30,826,214 of CM062528.1, read as the reverse complement.
ATATGACCAGCCATCTTGAGTGATAAAGCGTACCATATACCTCTCTTGTTGAAATTTTAATAGTCAAGACAGAGGTTTCATTAGTTAATAATATCCCTGTCTTTTATGTTTAATGAAAAGTTTTGAATAAAAAAAGCATACAGAACACGGGTAAAAGGGTACTTCAATTAAAAAATAAAAAAAAGTGCCACTTCATTGTTCGTGGACTTAGAAGTGCATGAATTATAAGTACTCTTAAGAGGGAGCCATAAGAAACAATTGCTGGCAGCCTTTAAGTGACTACGAAATATACACATAACTCATATTTAAGTACTATATAGTATTGTTGATTATAAAATTGGACTAAAAAACTAAAAAAGTCTTGTCTTTTTCTTTCTTTCTTTCTTTCTTTCTTTCTTTTTAATTATTGAATTGAATATTCAAGTGGAAAGGGCTGCCTGAGACAAACTCAACCGGAGCAAGGATCAATGCCACGTTACCCTGGTGTGGACATTGTGAAGAGCGTTATAAGTAACATGACAAAGCCTGTTGAATTGCTTGACATTACTTTGCTCACACAGCTGAGGATAGATGGCCACCCTTCTATCTACACAGGCCGTGGCACTTCTTTTGTTGACTGCAGTCACTGGTGTCTAGCAGGTGCTCCTGATTCTTGGAATGAAATCTTGTATGCTACTCTGCTTAGAAATTAATATTTTCATCCAATTTATCTCTGATCTATATATGTTATTCTTTCTTAGGGTTTATTTTCTTTAAGGAAACAGGGTTTTTATAAATTTGAGTATGGACTTCGAAATGTATGTTTAGATAAGTTTATAGCGAATTTAAAATAATTTATAATTCAAACATTCTTGTGATATTGTTTTTAAAATAATTATTTCTTCTAATTATATAATCAAAATTAAATATACTTCATAAGTCAGAAAAATAATTTTCTTAGGAGAAGGGAAAAAAAAAAAAAAAAGGAATCAGGTTGACATGCTAATGTTACTTTGTCCTTATAGCAGCTTGGGCTATAGTCTCAACAGGTATAGTTAAAGGCAGGAATTAACCATCAATTTTCCTAGAAAAATTATTACACCCTCCGTTACCTTTAAGTGGTGCAGTCTTTAGTTCCCTAGACGAACATGGTATTCTGGCTCCGTTCTTTTCAAATTACTTGCAGCATTTCTCTTGCTGATTTGTTTTCTTCATAAAGTCAGTGGGGACTGCGAAAGCCACCGACAATGAATTGACAAATATGAAAAATTATATTCCTTCAAATTTTTACTGCGAGCAAATCGCCAGAGTTGATCTAGTTATGCAGACAGCCACTGCTTTCGTGTGTTTATACGGATTGGATTTTATGATGTTGTTTACTGGTTAAACTAATCTCTTGCTCCCTAAACTTTTTTGAAAAGTTCAAATAGATCCTAATAATTTGAAAGTATATAATTGAGTTCTGAATTTATAAAAATATTTATAATTGAGTCCTTGAACACAAATGTTCATTAAAAATTTATCAATAAAAATAAAATATTCTCAAATACCTACTCAACATGTATAAAGCATATAGAATTACATCTTAGAATATTTCATTTTCATTGACCAATTTATTATAGATGTTTGTGTCGAAGAACTCAATTACAAACGTTTTGTAAATTTAGGGATTTAATTACAAACTTTCAAAATTTAGAAGCTTATTCAAATTTCTCTCAAAAGTTCAGAGACTAATAAACTAATTTAACCTTGTTTATTTAGATAAGACACACTTTAAATATGTGAGATTTTATTAAACTGGTGATATTTAAAGTATTTGTCTCTATTTCTCTCTTTACATGATCATGTAGATAATTAAAAAAGAGTTTAATTGCTATATACTGATAGTATAAAAGAGTTTTATATTGTCATTCAATTAAATATTTATATTTATAAGACTTTTAAGGTAGTGGATGATTTAGTTAAATATTTTTACTGATATGACAATATATAACTGGATGTCTGTATAAAACTTTTCTACATTAATAATATATACAAATTAAATCTATTAAAAAATATGAAAAAAATTCATATTTGCATAACTACGTGCATTCCCACACGCACACACAGATATATTCAATGTTAATGTTACATGCACTCGCACACAGCACGTTACAAGTCCCACGCTAAATAAAGAGCCCATTTGGTTGTTGTTTTTTGAGAGAAAAAAAGTAGTACTTTTTTAAATAAATAAGTACTACTTTTGAAGAGTGTTTTATTTATTTGATTGTCATCTAGAAAAAAGGTCGAATTAAATAATCATATATATATACAGGTGGAAAATTGCTTCTAATTTTAAGGAGGGGAAAAAAAAAACGTATGCATAAAACATAAAACCAGTTTCATTTTAAAAAATATGCTTGATATTTTTTTGAAGTAACGACATGTACCTTATTTATACATATATATATGAATTTATGACACCTTTATTAAAATTATTTTTTTAAATTAACTTTAAACTTAACTTTGTATTGACTATATATTTTTATTTTATATCTAGTTATAAAAAAATCTTCTAATTCTGATTATGCTAAAGGAAGTATTTTTTTCAAAAGCTTATTCAAACAGAGGTTGCTTAAAGTGATACTATAGTCATGAGATTCTCCAATCTAATAGACCAACTTTGGGTTGAACTTTTTTCATAGACTTAAAATTATAATATATAATTGGTGCTTTAGTTAAAAATTTTCTTATAGAAAAGGTTATCCATAAATTAAAGTACAGTAACGAGAGTATTGTAACCGACTTAGTATCAATAGATGAAATTGCTGTGAATATTGGCTTATAAAGGAGACAACAAGATTATGAATTTCACATTAACCAAATCATGTTGGTTAATATAGCACTTGAATCATAGAAGTCTTCTACATAATAAGATAATCTTTTGTATCTGAGTTCTTATCATAAGTGTATGTTATTTCCTATCCTCTGCTGGCAGCTCAGCATGCCACTGGCACCCTGTCCAGGAGAATTGGAGGTGCCATTCCTTTCTACCATTTTATTCACCAAAAAAAAAAAAAAAGCGAAGAAGTAAATGCACATTTTTTTTGGTCGACTTAAATGCACGATTTCGTCTTCCAAGTTCCAATTTAACATCGCTAAATGGAAAGTGGAATTCTAGTCGAGTCCATCATGAATGTGTAGGCTTCTTATTCTTTTTGTACGGGAATTTGTAGGCTTTGGGCTAACGCTTGTGTCCTTTCGTCATTGGGCCGCCAAGGCCATATAAGGTTTCGCCCGATATCTTAGTTGGACCGAATTAAAGATGGTGGTAGCAAAAACAATAGAAGCGTTACATCATCAGAATCAAAATTAGTATAGAATCATGACCCAAAAACACAAAAGAAGGTATAGAATGAAAAAATGTTTCCAAAAGTGTTTCCAAAAGTGCTCTATGGCCGTCATAAACTCGCCCAAATTTGAGTAAGCTCAGTGACAATTGTCCTATTCACATGTTTAAAGTCCCTGTCTTTGCTTGAGTCCTTAGTACATGTTTAGTTTCGCTTTCTTTTTAAGAAAAAAAACTGCTTCTGTTTTTTTAAAATCTTTTGGGAAAAAAAAAAATAATTATAGACTATTGAAAACATAAACTAATTTAAACGGACACTTATTAATTTCACCAATTTAATGTCAATCTTTTCATTGATTAATGTCACCACTCAACATCTATGAAATATTTTAATGCTGTTGTATTTGTTATAATTATTTTAGATTTTAAAAATAATTTTATTAAATGCTACATTTATAGCTTTTATTTATTGAAAATAATTTTTATATTATTTTATTAAATAATACTATTATAACTTTTTAAACGAAGCTTTTAGAGAACTAGAGAACTTAATAGCTCTGAAAAAGCTATAATAATACCAAATTAAAACCTTTGAAATGCTATTTCCATAATATTCTATTATTGCATTTATTTATTTTGTTCTAATCTTAATCTTGCTAATTAATAACAACAATAATTAATAATAATAGCAAAACATGCATTTAGATTTTCTAAAAATAAATTTTTTAAGAAAAAAAAAAGAGTAAATTTTAAGGCGCATACTGCGGTACACCAGATTAATTATGGTGCATCACACACCAGGTGAATGTAACGGTGAAGATGGGTGGAGCATGTATACAACCCATAATTGTTAATTCACCTTAGAAAAATCACTTTCTTGTCCTTTGCTTCTCCTCAACTCCACCGTCTCTAGTATCCAACAATGGTATAGAGAATCATAAGCAAACCAAGCTTTCTCCTTTTTCTTAAAATCATTCACCACCATCTTCTTTTTCTCTCAACACTCCTTCAATTAGCACTCTCTATGACTACCATGTGACTACCATATGAATCCTACTAGTTCATTTTCCAAAAACATGAGAGTGGTGCTTCCCACCACGAATCATACGAACTGTGAGTGCTACTTAAATCGCTTGCAAAAGCTCCAACCTAGGTGGTCGACACTGTGACTCCGTCATTCACCTCAAGCACTACTGCTTTAGCTCTTAGTTTATTAGTTCCAGATGGCCTTTTCCCAGTTCCAAACCATATTTAGATAAACATCAGATTCCTAAGAAAGTTATAAGATTTACCACAATGAGAGACTTTTTTTTTTCCAACTTTAGATTCTTACTTGAAAAGGGAAAACGAGTTCTTACGCATTCCTTGACCAACATAGAGACGAGGCTGCCATTTATATAGCATCAAAGACACCAAGTCAAAATCTCACTTGCAATGGCACAAAACAATTGCCATTTGGTGCACCAAACCAAAGGATATATAAGAAAAACAAAGTTCCTATATCACTTACCTGTGACCACCACATCATTTTAAGAGAAAAAAGAAAGCTTGGCTTGCTTATGATTCTATGTGCCATTGTTGGATGCTCGAGATGATGGAGCCAAGGAGAAGCAAAGGAGAAGAAAGTGATTTTTCTACAATGAATTAATAATTATGGGTTATATGCATGTTTCACCCATCTTTACCATAAAATTCACCTAGTGTGTGGTGCACCATACTTAGCCTGGTGCACCATAGCACACACCAAATTTTAAAATATGAGTCTAAAAAAATATTTAGTAAGATCATTTCTTTATAGTGATTTTTTTTTTTAAAAAGAAGCGAGAAATATGCGAGTAATATTTGTTTGTTTACCCATTACCAATAGCAATTTAATATGATAACTTTAATAAAGTTATAAAAATAAGACTAATTATTTTCACAGAAAAAGAAAAGATTAATTATCAAACAAATATAAAATCCCTTTAATAAGAAAAAAATTTTACTTAGCTATTTTTTTGGTCTAAAATTATGTAAATAATTATTAAGACAAAAAATATATCAAAAGAGAGACAAAGATATTTATCCTACACTTAGTTTAGTCAAAGGAACCAAATGAAAGCAAACAAATAAATGAGATTATAGTAGAGTGTACCTCCCTTCCAAGTGAAGTCTTCAAAACAATTATCTGACAAAACAAGGCTTCTCAATTCCTTGAAGGGTAGGAATAAGGACCAGTTTAAGCGTCTATAGCCAGCACATTCAAATCCACAGCCGAGATCCACAGAACTATTTCTATTTAGGCCATCAAGAGAGAGATTGATGACAGGACCGGAGGAGGAATCACAAGTGACGCACTCCCAATCACAGCAATTGCTCTTTGGGTCATCCACCCAGGAAGGCAGCAATGACTCATGGTAATAAGCAGCCTTGAATTCCAGCGGCGACCTCTTCTCTTCTGGGAAGCACCCACTACCACTCCCAAACACCATCAATACCAACCACGGCTTCTTCCATAGCCACTCCATATCAAAAGAGGACTTTGAAGATCAACTCTCAATGCTTGGTATTAGTTTTGAGCCTCTTTTTTTTTTTACCTTCTTCTTGCCCTTACGAAATGCAATGACCGCGTTTATTGATACCCTAATCATTGAAGAAGGTAGCCCGTTGCTCACCGGTCTCAGTCAAGTCAATTTGACAAAAGCTACAACGAAATCATTATCAACTGGGCCTTCTTCGTAATTTACTTCGGTCCGGGTATCCGGTCGTCGTAATTGAATTTCTTTATTGTCGCACTTATGTTTTGTTTATTCTTCTCCGGCTCAAGTTAGGTCTGTCTATTGTGGAGTGAAGTTGTTTTAGTGCTAATTTTTTATATTCATAAGATTTGATATTTTATTTAAAAAAATAAATATTAAATTATTTAAATTAATTAAATATTAATTATTATCACTTTTATTTAATATATTTATTTATCAATTTTATTAAAATACTCTTTTTTATTTATCATAGTCAAATTAATAAAAATTTTAACTTCACAATTTTTTATAAAAAATATTAAATTAAAATTTTTATATAAAAATAATAAATAATATCTTTAATGTAATTTATATTTATTATCATGATAATAAAATAATTTAAAACTGAATATGATCTTTTATGCCAAAATCTATTTTGCTCCACACACACGACAGATAACTTGTAGCTTAGTAATTTACACATCACTCTTTTTTCTCCTTTATGTTCTTTCCCCGCTTTCAACTCTTCTCCTCTGTTCCTCATCCCATCACCGTGGAACATCCCCAACTGCTAGTTGTCTCACAGTTAAACATTTGGCCGAAGTTCTTCTTGTGTGAGGGAGTTGCCCATCAATCAATCTCCCTTGCTCAAAATTTGCGACCTCCCTTCTCCTTTGTCTCTGCTATAAATCTTGTTGGTTTTTTACACGTCACATTGAAGCTTAATTAGGTCATTTGGAGTTACCTTCCTCTGGACAAGGAAATTAATTAGTCATAAAAAAAGGAGTATGTAGACTACACTTTTATTTGATTATGAACTGTGATATTGAATAAGAATTGGACCTGAAAGTTATTGCCTCCAAAGTGTTTGTAAAAATAATTGTTAGAGTAAATTTTTATTATATTTGTTGTTGTAATTAGAGAAGAGTGAATTCCCATTATTTTTTTTTCTGGAGATTCTACCTGCTTACAATATTTAGATGTTATTTGGAATATCAGAGGAAAATGTTGCCGAATGATGCCATATCTCCTATCTCTAACTTACTGATATTGTACACTATCTATTAATATATAATAGTAGGATAGTGGTAAGGATTCTTTTTTCGCCTAAAGTTGCATTGCGGCTTTTTTCACATTTGGCAATTGGACAAAATTATTGGTAATCTATTACACTAACTTATTATTGAGATATTAATTTATTATCAAATTATTGTCTAAAAGATAACGTGTAATCCAATATCGTAAATTTTTTTGAATGTGTAATATTTTTATTAATAATAAATAAAATAATAAATAGAAGAATCAATTTACATAATTAGAAATCCATAATACTCGAATTGTCTCAATCACAATTAGAGAATGCATATCTTGTTGAGTCTGTCATGAATTTATAGGTTTTAACAGTTGTGTGATTTTAGATCTGAGCCCATAAGACTGTTCCGAGTTTAAGCCATTATCTTGATAAGTCTGAGGTGATGTTATGTTAATAAAGGCAGTAAAAATAATTTAATCATGAGAGATAATTTTGAAAGTGTTATTAAATTGGAAAATGTTTTTTAAAACTGCCGTGTGGCTGTCAAAAAGTCCTCAAAATTTTGAGCTCTAACGAACAACTATTCCATTCTTTTTTGGGATATGCAACAATTATTCCTTTCTCATGTTTATATTTGCTTTCAAAGCATCTAGTAAGCCTCTATATTTATTAAGTCACTTGTAATACTGGTTTAAAGTAAAACGTTAATAGCGGGAAAACTTTCAAATTTCTAAAGAGTTTGAGTTTTTGGGGGTATTTTCTTTATCTATTTTAAATCTTAAAATGATAGAAAAATTAAAATTAATTAGATAAAGATATTTTTATTGCAAAATAATAAATAAATAAAAAGTTGAGACCATGCTACACCCTCACTTAGGCGATCACCCTAGTCCCCTCTACTCTTTTTCTTCTTCCTTCCACCACTGACACACATCCACTCTCACCGATTGTCTCTCTCGGCCTCGCCACTCCCTTCCCCGCTCTGTGTCCATTTTCGCTTTCCGTCTCATCGTTCCCCTCTCAGTCTCGTTATCTCTCTCTCATAGCCTCACCGTCCCAGCTTTTTCTCCGTCATTCCTCTCTCTCTCTCTCTCTCTCTCTCTCTCTCAGTCGCGCCCTCTCTCCGGTGGCGGCTGGGCTCTGGGTTGCTCTTTCCCAATTCAAACCGCAATTCAATTGGTAAGTAACCATTTACCATTTTACCGTGTTGAATAATTTTACTTAAACTTATTGGCTCTGATTTTGTGCATTATCAAAGTAGGATGCTGAACTCAACTTTGCACCATAAAATATTAAGGGTAGATTTCACTTAACCTTCCTAAAGTTTTCGGAAGCGGGTTATTTCCCAATAATCATTTTTATCCCCTCGTAGAAACTCTCTCTGATGCCTTAACTGTCATGTGTTATTTATTCATTCTATAAGTTTTATTAATGTTTGCTTTGGGGCTCCAAACAATCAAACCTTATGTTGGATAAAGAAGTGAGAGAATAGTTCTAGGTTCAGTTCTGTGGCTATTCCCTTGGTGTAGATGTGTTAGTCAGCTAACTAGATTTGGTCGGAACTAGTATTATGATATGTGCTTAGCATTTCATTTATTCTTTTGTTTTGTTTTGCTTTTCTGTCGGCTATAAACTTTGAGTCTATCACAATGAAATGATTCAACCTAGTGCATGTTTTAACTTGCATGTGTTTATCAAAGTATATGATTCTCTCTTCTAACTGAGGCATAAGTTCGTTGTATGTTTATCACTGAAAAAGTGGAAAAAACTTCATCTGCAAAGTTTGGAAACTCACCTTTAATTTGAATGGATTAAGTTAAAATAGCACCGTATGGTTTTGACTTATTAACTTGGAATTGTTCCTTTTTCAAATGCTAGTGATAGTGTTGAGAAAATTATCTATCAAAAAGAAAAAGGGCGCCAGTGGTAGTTAAGGGCTAAGGAGTGATGTTTATGGCATTAATTGATCCTGTTTTGTCGCAGTAAGTTGGTTATTTATGTTACTTGTAATTAAAGCCCATCCTCAGTTAAACTATGGCTTAATAATTGTTCCTTGGAATATTGAATCTGCTTCTTCATCTGTTCAGTGTCTGTGTTATTTTGTGTTCATGAACTCCTACATATCCATGGGGACACTAATCCCTTTTGCTGGTCACTTGTCCCTTTTTTTTTTCTTCCCCAATTGGTGATCATGATCTTTGTCAGATAGAACTGATTCCTTTTGTGCAATTATTTGCATTACTAGTGGTAATTCTGGAACAACTTTGGAGTCTTGATTTTGCCTTTTGTAGTATGGAAGCTTATACAATATTACACTCATATCATGAGTTCTAGTCTGAGTTAAGATTCTGTTGAGGTATTCTCTGTTACTGATCCCTCATTTTTCTTGTAAAAGGAAATCTGTGGTACTCCATGTGGAATGAGTACCATAAGCTACAAATTTGAAATTTGCTTTTATATTGCCTAAGATTTATTTTGTGTGGGTGATGAAAAAGGATTGGGGTTATATCCTAAAGCATAGATTTTTGTGTAAATTGGGAGTAATTGGTCTGCTGATTTCAGATTCTCAGGGAGATCGACCTTCTAGTTCGACGGCCCCTAGGACATAGATTTGATGTCTCTACCGTTCTATGAGTGGACAATACTTCTATGGCTTACGTGCCTTATGCAAACAGTATTTTGTTGATTTTAGATAAAATTGAAAGCTCATCTCTATATACTTTGTCAATTGTGATTATTTTGTTTGGTTTTGTATAAAATAACCTACAATTCGATATGCTTAACCATCAGTAGATAATTATTTTATTTATTTATTTTTTTGGCAAAATAATTTAGTTTGATTTTACTGAATGTTCTGGAAGGTTTTTGGAAATAGATTTTGGATTTTACAAATGCAGAGCAAGCTCTTTAAACAGTTGTTTGGTTATTTGTATGGAATTGTTGAGAATTATACTTTGGATTTTGAAACCTTATTTAGCACCTTTGCACCTTGGAAACTGTTTAATATTAGAACTTTGTTGACATAATTGTGGGGGGAATCTCAGACAATTGGTAGCTAGTGGTCACTGACACTAGCTTTGGTGCATTGTGATTTGGACCCAGTTAACAGTGGTGTTACTTGCTTGGTATGTGTATGGGGGCAGCACACACAACCAACTTAGTCAAATTGGAATGAACAAATTCTTGTTTGAAAGAATTTCTAAATTGAAAACCTCCTCACTTCGTTATTTATGTTTGGAAAGTACGCTATTTTGGAAAATATTTTATTAGCATCAACAATTAACATATATATATATATATATATATATATATATATATATATATATTTTATCCTTAAAGTTTGTTCTCATATATTATAGTGTCATTGCCCCTCACTGAGTCTACTTGACTCACTCCTTATTTTCGCCCTATTTCAAAGCCAAGTGTAGGTCCGCGAGTAGTTTGTCTCAGTTGTGAGAGGTTTTGAAGCTCCATGAGGTCGACACATTTTTTTGTGTGGGCCTTAACGTTGTCATTGTTTTGAATGGTGTTTATTTGAATATTGGTCAGTATATACTCTAAGCTATGCTCCATAAGCCATAGGCAAGGTCTGGCTTCAGTTGTATGTAAAGTTATAGTAGAGTTAGTTTTGAATTAGTATATCAATGCTTGTATACATCTGTTTTGCATGTTTTGAACCCTGAGAGCATTTTGAAAATGCTCATTGTTTCGAGTTTATATTTTGAATATGGTTGATATGTTGGTTCTATGGCTGAGCTATATGCTCTCGTTTTGAATAGGAATTATCTGTATTTTGGCAAACATCCAATTTTAGCAAAGACTCTGTTCATTTTCTATAGAAATCCCCATTAGATTTGCTAGGGGGCCAATGCCCTCTATGCATCGGACATGGCCCAAATCGAGTCATGACATCACTATTAGGTGATTAGAGGTAAAAGACTTAAATAATACGCACAAGATCATATGTTTAAATTTTAGTATTGCTGATATACAAAAAAATGTTCATGTTTACTTTTTGAAAAAAATGTTTTCTTTAGAAAATTATTTCTTTGTAAAATATTAATTTAACTATTTTTAAAGGTATAATAAGTTAATTAAAACATATTTATTATTTCCATATTCACATCATTCCACTAATTTAATGTGAATCTTTTCATTGGTTATTATCAACTCTAGGCGTCAATGAAATATTTTCATCCATTACATCTTGAGAAATAGTACAGAATTGAAAAATATGTTCAGAAGTGTGTATGGCTGTCAAAAAATCACCCAAGTTTGAGTCAGCTCTAACAATTGTCCCATTCACATGTTTAAAGTCTTTGTATTTGCTTGAGACTTAAATAAGTGTTTGTTTAGGATTTTTTGGGTAAAAAAATCACCTCTTTATTGAAAAAAAATTAGTTTTCATATATTTGGATAATTTTTTTAAAAAAATCAGAATTTTAAAAAAATCTATTTTTAATTTTTTTGTAGAAGCTGAAAAGAATAGATTTTGAAAAAAAAATTAATTATTAATTTTTTTAGTTATATATAAAATTTAAGTTTTAAAATAATTTTTTTTCAAAATCTGAAATAAATGCACTCTTAGTATATGTTTAGATTTGCTTAATTTTTAAGAAAAACTGCTTCTGTGCTTTAGGCTCTTTTGAAATAATAATAATAATAATAATAATCATTGACTATTGTGAACGTTAACTAATTTAAATGCACACTTATTCATACCACTGACTTAAAGTTCTGAAATATTTTCATGCTTTTCAATCAACCCAAAAATTGTGATTGAAGTATTTAACCTCTAAACTTAACAAAAAGTAAATGTCGTCCCCAGATACGGTGAAGTAGAAGAACTACCTTGACTGGTTTACCACTAGTCTAGTTTACATAAACTCGCGTCACGTTATTTTTCAGATCATTTAAAGTCGCATTAGGTTGGTGGTATACTTGTTCTTGATAGAAGGAAGAAATTGGTATTCGATCCACTATCAGTTCTAGGTATAGAAAACGTTCGTAAAACTTATGCTAAAAAAAAAAAGAATCCCATTATCTTCTACCTTAGACAAATAGGGTGCCCTATTCCTTCAATGAGGCCTGGGCTGACATACGTTTTGATGTGATAAAGATCTAACAACCGGGGTCCTATTTAAAGAATTTGCAATGGTAAATATCTCAAGCATTTAATACTTTAAATAAAATCTTCTCAACCTTATGAATGTATCTCGTGCATTTGATTTCAAAACGGACAAACGTATGTATGAAGCATGATAGTATCATCAGTTCATCATTCCTGATGATGTTAACTCCATTTTGTAATGATTGTGATCTACTTCAACATTCTTATTACAAGCTACGAAATATATAAAACATCCTCGAGCAATTTATTCCACAATTTTCTAGCAGAATGCTCCAAGAAATTGGCCAAAACATTTAAGAAGGCGCCTTTGGACAAAATAAAACCATGTCCTTCGTTAGTAGGGATTTATCCAAAGGATCGTCACCAACAGTAAGAGCAACGTGACGTAGGATGTAGCAAAACTCCAACAAGAGGAAGTGAAATCGATTGCAGAATTATCTTTCTTTCCCTCGTCCAAGGGAGTTGGAGGTGGTGGCGGCATTGCAATTCTTCTGTCACTATTATTCCAAATGAGATATGGATTTCCTATGTAACTGCTCTCATCAAAGGTAGAAAACTGTCCCGCGTGAGGTGCTCTACCTGACAGATTGTTGTAGGAGACATCGAAGGTAGACAAATTATGCAAGTCTTGTAGCTGAAGAGGGATTTGTCCACTAAAGTTGTTATTTGAAAGATCCAAGCTTTCTATGCTTTGTAGCTTGTGGAAGCTCTCTGGAATCGTTCCATTCAGATGGTTGTGGGATAAGTTGAGTGCAACAAGGCCACCTAGATCTCCTAATTGGTTTGGAATCTCTCCTGTAAATTGATTAGATGACAAATCTAATGCTGGAAAAAAAGCTGCGTCCTTACCAAACGTGGTATTGTCAAAGCAAGAAGGTATGGACCCAGTGAAGTTATTGTGTGAAAGGTCCAAGATTTGAAGTTTTCTTAATTGGCATATCGGATTGGAAAGTTGGCCTTGCAGTTGATTACCTGCCAATAAAAGTGACGTCAAAGACTCAATCCTATAGGTGCTTTCTGAAATAGTTCCCCCGTAAAGTTGTTGTCACTCAAATCAAAGACCAACATGCGGGAGCTATTTAATATTAATCCTTCAGGGATTGTGCCAGTAAGGCTTTCCCCGCAAGTTAATGATTTTTGCTGATGACATGTTCAAGCAAGAAGGTAATGCACCAGAGAATTTATTGTAAGATAGTTCTATAATGAAAAGGTTAAACTAGCACTTGTCTTGTGTTATTGGATCTTCAAAGTCCTTGATGCAATTAAGGTGCAAAGCCCAGGTTTCCCAATCAAATTCAAAAGTGTTCCATTCAACTGGTTATTATCCATAAACAGATCTAAAAATGAGCTGCATCGATTAACAATGTGCTGAGGTATGTTGCCAGAAAAATTATTGCTCCCCAGATTCAACACTATCAAGTTTGACATCTCTCCGATTGAAGCAGGAATATGACCATCAAACCTGTTGATTGAGACATCCAAATATTCTAAATGTGGGAAGAAGAACCCAATGTTATTGGGGAGCTCGCCATGGATCTGGTTGTTTGATATGTCCAACATGTGTACTTGATTCATGTGATAAGAAATATGTGACTAATATTTGTTTGTGTCCACATTTTTTTTTTGTTTAAACTATTAGTATTCAAAATCCGTTAGATTCCAACTAATCTAGTTTGAACCGAATTGGTACATAATAACGATAAAACTCTCCTAACACCAGAAATTTTTCAATTACAAAATTCAAATATTCTATTTATTTAATGGGAATAAATGTTGAAATTGAATCACTTGAATCAATTAAGAGTTAATTTTTATTTGAGTAAAATACACTTAAACCCTTAAATTATTAACAAACGACACTTCACCCCATTATCCTAAACCTTCATTAATATTTGGTCAAAATAAAGATATTTATCCTAAAATAATGTTATTTTGATATAGTTCATTTATACTTCAGGCCAACATACCACCCATCCATTATTGGAAGAAGTGTGACTTCCACTTTGACTGGAGTCCTACATATATCCAATGGTGAATGAGTGGTATATCAGTACAGAATACAAGGTGAACAATCTCAAAATAATATTTCTCTTTATCCTATACTTGGTTTAGTCCAAGGAAGAAAATAAAAACAAACAAATACTTGATATTGGATTAGAGTGTACCTTGCTTCCAAATGAAATCTCCAAAACAATTATAGGATAAATTAAGGCTTCTCAATTCCTTGAAGGATAGGAACAAGGAAACGTTTAAGCGTGGAAAGCCATAACAGTGAAATCCTCCATGGTCGTCCGGCATAGAACCATTTGTATATAGACCATAGAGAGAGAGAATGATGACATGACCCGAAGCAGAATCACAAGTGACGCGCTCCCAATCGCAGCAATTGCTACTTGGGTCATCCACCCACGAAGGCAGCAAAGACTCATTGGAATAGGCAGCCTTGAAATCCAGCAGCGACCCCTTCTCTTCTGGAAAGCAGCCACTAATACTCCCAAACACATGAACCAATACTATAGTTCCAACCAAGACCAACCACGGCTTCTTCCAAAGCCACTCCATATCAAAAGAGGAATATGAAGATCAACTCTCAATGCTTGGTATTAGTTTTGAGCTTCTTTTTTCCCCTTCTTCTTCTTGCCGTATGAAATGCAATGGCTACATTTATTGATACCCAAATCATTGAAGAAAATTGGCCCGCTACACACGGCAAAGTCAAGTCAATTCCGCTACCCAAATCATCGAAGAAAATTTGCCCGCTTTATCATTCGTTCTTCGCAATGATGGTGGGTGATAAAATGGCCTGCCACATGTTTTGGACTATCTTTTAGTCCATCCTCTTAACATAAAAAATTACTAAATTAATCTTTTTTGACTTTTAAATTTTCCATTTCAACCATTTATCTTCCAACTCCACTCCTCTCTACCTTTACCCACTCTTTTCCATAACTCCTCCTCCTCCACCACCACCATTATCACCGCCACCACCGTACACCAAAATCTTTATCAAAGGAGAAAAGAAAAAATCATACACCAAAATCAAGCTTTTGAACCTCGATTACTGTAATTTTCAACTAACATAACAACAATCAATATCCCTTAAAAAAACTGCTGAAGGCACAATCCCAAATTTCAACTTCCCATGATTCATAGCTCATATATTTCACACACCCCAGTTGCACAAAAAAATAAAACAAAAATCTAGAATTTCCACATGCTCATTAACCGAAACCCAAAAACGAAGGTAGCCAATGGAGCTTGCAGTGCGAGGCTTTGACTTAGGTTTGCTGAGGATGTCACTTTCACCAAAAAGAGATGCGCATCACTTACTCACTTACTTCCCACTTTGAGCTAGATGTCTATGTTATTCGTCACAGTCATATGTTCGAGAATATTTTATTTTGCTTATCGGTTTTGCTTACTTTGATGTTTATAGCGCTGGTGACAATGAGGGCGCCGGCGCCGGCAACTGCTGGGGTGGTGGGCGGCGCCAACGATTGCCAGGGCGGTGGGTGGCGGGAGTGGGTGGAGTGAGACCGGAGGAAAGTAAATGGTTAGAAGGTAGATTGGGAATTAAATGAAGGTTAATTTCGTAACTTTAAAATTTATTATTTTAAGTTTAAAAATTATTATGTACTTTATAATTTTATATAATCATTATATATTTTAATCTCAACCGGTCAAATTTTATCTGATGGTTGCAAATAGTGGATCATGACTTGGTCCAAAATAAATATTGGATTATGGAATATTTGATTTAATTTTGGGAGAACTATTTTTAAAAGAAAATCATGTAAAATAATTATTTTTTAAAAAATTAATTTCTATTTAGTTTGGATATATTAAAAATAAATTTAAAAAAATAATTTTTATTTAGATAGGATAAATATAAAATTATTTTTAATTATTTATATGAAAATAATAATAAGACTCTTTGTCAAAATATCTTTTTTTTAAAATAAAAAATAATTTTAAAAATTTCCTCTTAAAAGATCTTCTGAAATTTTAAAATTAAATTTAAAAATAATTTTTATATATCTAAATACATGTATATTTTTTATTCCTATACCAATAAAAAGTTTTTCTCCCCGGCTGTCCAAACGAGCTCTAAGTTGTTGAAATTGAACACAACTTGTCGGTGGACAATGCTACGTATTAATTACTTTAGCTGCATAAGATGAAATTTAATTTTGAATGAAGTTGATATTCTAAACACGTTTTTGGCCGGAAACGAATTTTTCATAAAATAATTTATCTTTAGAAAGTTCAAAAGAAAAGCAAGTTCAGCCAAAAAATTATTATTTATAGAGTATATATTATTTAAAATTACTTTTTAATACAGAATTTCTTATGATGGAATAAAAGGTTTAGTTAAAATAAACGGTCTCTGAATACAAAAATAAATAAACAAATAAATAAATGTTCTCCTAATCACAAGGTCAGACAAATCATGAATCTATGATAAGATTATTGAATATCTATATCTATTATGAAATTTTTACATTTGATTGCAAAACGGTGTAGCATTATCATGCTCAAGGAATTTTTCCTTTTCCAAATGCTAGTGATAGTGTTGAGAAAATTATCTATCAAAAAGCAAAAGGGCGCCAGTGGTAGTTAAGGGCTAAGGAGTGATAATTATGGCATTAATTGATCCTGTTTTGTTGCAGTAAGTTGGTTATTTATGTTACAAGTAATTAAAGCTTATCCTCAGTTAAAATATGGCTTAATAATTGTTTCTTGGAATATTGAATCCGGTTCTTCATCTGTTCGGTGTCTCGGTTATTTTGTGCTCATGAACTCCTACATATCCATGGGGACACTATTCCCTTTTGCTGGTCACTTGTCCCTTTTTTTTTTCCTTCCCCAATTGGTGGTCATGATCTTTGTCAAATAGAACTGATTCCTTTTGTTCAATTATTGCATTACTAGTGGTAATTCTGGAACAACTTTGGAGTCTTGATTTTGCCTTTTGTAGCATGTTATCGGAGCTTATACAATGTTACACTCTTATCATGAGTTCTAGTCTGAGTTAAGGTTCTGTTGAGGTATTCTCGGTTACTGATTCCTCATTTTTCTTGTAAAAGGAAATCTGTGGTACTCCATGTGGAACGAGTACCATAAGCTACAAATTTGAAATTTGCCTTTATACTGCCTAAGATTTTTTTTTTTTTTTTTTTTTTTGTGTGGTTGATGGAATAGGATAGGGGTTAGAGCCTAAAGCATAGATTTTGGGTAAATTGGGAGTAATTGGTTGTGCTAATTTTGGATTCCCAGGAAGATCAACCTTCTAGTTCGGCGGCCTCTAAGATGTAAATTTGACGTTCTTTAATGTTCTGTGAATGGACAATGCTTCTATGGTATATGTGCCTTATGCAAACAGTATTTTGTTGATTTTAGATAAAATTGAAAGCTTATATCTATATACTTTGTCAATTGTGATTATTTTGTTTGGTTTTGTATAAAATAACCTACAATTCGATATGCTTAACCATAGGTAGATAATTGTTTTATTTATTTATTTATTTTTTTGGGAAAATAATATAGTCTGATTTTACTGAAAGTTCTAGAAGTATTTTGGAAATAGATTTTACAAATATAGGGCAAGCTCTTTAAACAGTTATTTGATTATTTATATGGAATTGTTGAGAATTATACTTTGGATTTTGAAACCTTATTTAGCACCTTCGCACCTTGGAAACTTTGTTTAATGTCAAAACTTTGTTGACATAATTGTAGAGGGAATCTCAAACAATTGGTAGCTAATGGTCACTGATGCTAGTCTCGATACATCGTGATTTGGACCCAGTTAATAGGGGTGTTGCTTGCTTGGTATGTGTATGGGGGCCAGCACACACAACTAACTTAGTCAAATTGAAATGAACAAATTCTTGTTTGAAAACATTTCTAAATTGAAAACCTCTTCACTTTGTTATTTATGTTTGGTAAGTACACTATATTGAAAAATATTTTATTAGCATTAACACTTAAGATTGATTATATATATATATATATATATATATATATATATATATATATATATATATATATATATATATATATATATATATATATATATATGATTTTTGTTTTATTCTTAGAGTTTATCCTCATATGTTATAGTCTTATTACCCCTCATTGAGTCTACTTGACTCATTCCTTATTTTCTCTCTATTTCAGAACTAAGTGCAAGTCCAAAAGCAGTTTGTCTCAGTTGTGAGAGGTTTAGAAGCTCCACGAGGTCAGCACATTTTTTTGTGTGGGCCTTAAGGTTGTAATTGTTTTGGATGGTGTTTATTTGAATATAGGTTTGTATCTACACTAAGCTATGCTTCATAAGCCATAGGCTTCCATTGTGATGTAAAGTTATAGTAGAGTTAGTTTTGAATAAATATATCAATGCTTATATACATATATTTTGCATCTTCTGAACCCTGAGAGCATTCTAAGAATGCTCATTGTTCCATGTTTATATTTTGATTATGGTTGATTTGTTGGTTCTATGGCTAAGCTATATATTCTAGTTTGTAATAGAAATTATCTATATTTTGGCAAATGTCCAGTTTTAGTAAAGACTTTGTCCATTTACATAAAAATCCCCATTAGGTTTGCTAGGGGGCCAATGCTCTCTATGCATTGCTCATGAGCCGAATCAAGTCATAACATCACTAATAGGTGATTAGAGGTAAAAGACTTAAATAATATGTATAAGATTGTATATTTAAATTTTAGTATCATTGATATACTAAAAAAATGTTTATAATTACCTTTTTTAAAATATGTTTTCTTTAGAAGAATATTTCTCTGTAAAATATTAATTATAACTATTTTTAAAGATATAAAAGTTAATTAAGACATATTTATGTAACGAACAAAAAATGGCCCAAATGGCCCAACGCATGGGAAAAGATATTGCAGCCAGTTGAGGGCCCAAGAATGCAGCTGATGGTATTTAGTCCCAAAAGTAATCCAAGGAAGGCGGCTGATTGTGGTATCCTCCCTTCCCCTCTATTACTTCTTCCTCCTCTCTGATTTTTCTTCTAGCCCTCGCTAATCGTCTTGTTCCTTTCTTGGTCCAGGTTTATCAAAGCTTCTCAAGTGGAGATAATCTTGCTCCATTCCTATCCCAATTTTATATTTCTATTGCTACCGTAATTGCATTGTTACTGTTTTATTAAGAAACTTGAGACTTTGAATTCCTGATTCTGGTTGTTATTCACAATTCAAGCATTGTTTCTGTAGTTCAATTTTCATATTGTTACAATTTATTATTTCCATATTCACTTCATTCCACTAATTTAATGTGAATCTTTTCATTGGTTATTATCAACTTTAGGCATCGATGAAATATTTTCATCCATTACATCTTGAGAAATAGTACAGAATTGAAAAATATTTTCAAAAGTGTATATGGCTGTCAAAAAATCACCCAAATTTGAGTAAGTTCTGACAATTATCCCATTCACATGTTTAAAGTCCTTGTATTTGCTTGAGACTTAATAAGCGTTTGTTTAGGATATTTTTGGGTAAAAATTTGCTTTTTTTATTAAAAAATTATTTTTCATATATTTGGATAATTTTTTAAAAATAATTAGGATTTTTAAAAAAATCTGTTTTGAATTTTTTTTTAGAAGATAAAAAACAATAGCTTTAAAAAAATAATTTTTTTACTTTTTTAACTATATTTAAAATTTAAATTTTAAAATAATTTTTTCAAAATTTGAAATAAATGCACCCTTAGTATTTGTTTAGATTTGCTTACTTTTTAAGAAAAACTGCTTTTGTATTTTAGGCTCTTTTGAAATAATAATAATAATAATAATCATTGACTGCTGTAAACATTAACTAATTTAAATGCACACTTACTCATTCCACTGATTTAAAGTTATGAAATATTTTCATGCTTTTCAATCAACCCAAAAGTTTTGATTGGAGTATTTAACAGCTAAACTTCTACAAAAAGTAAATGTCGTCCCCAGATTTCGTGAAGTAGAAGAACTACCTTGACTGGTTTGCCATTAATCTAGTTTACATAATCTCCCGTCACGTTATTTTTCAGATCATTTAAGTCGCATTAGGTTGGTGGTATACTTGTTCTTGATAGAAGGAACAAATTGGTATTCGATCCACTATCAGTTCTAGGAATAGAAAACGTTCGTAAAACTTAGGCAAAATAAAAAGAATCCCATTATCTTGTGCCTTACATAGACAAACAGGGTGCCCTATTCCTTCAATGAGGCCTGGGCTGGCATGTATTTTGATGTGATAAAGATCTAACAACTAGGGTCCTATCTAAAGAATTAGCAATGGTAAATATCTCAAGCATTTAATACTTTAAATAAAATATGAATATATCTCGTGCATTTGATTTCAAAACGGACAAACATATGCATGAAGCATGATACTATCATCAGTTCATCACTCCTGAAGATGTCTAACTGCATTTTATAATGATTGTGATCTAATTCAACATCCTTATTACAAGCTACCAAATATATAAAACATCCTTGAGCAATTTATTTCACAATTTTCTAGTATAATGCTCCAAGAAATTGGCCAAAACATTTTAGAAAGCATCTTTGGACAAAATAAAACGAGGTGCTTCGTTAGTAGGGATTTATCCAAAGGATTGTCACCAACAGTAAGAGCAACGTGACGTAGGATGTAGCAAAACTCCAGCAAGAGGAAGTGAAATCGATTGCAGAATTATCTTTCTTTCCCTCGTCCAATGGAGTTGGAGGTGGCGGCGGCATTGCAATTCTTTTGTCACTATAATCCCAAGTGAGATATGGATTTCCTTTGTAACTGCTCTCATCAAAGGTAGAAAACTGTCCCGCGTCAGGTGCTCTACCTGACAGATTGTTGTAGGAGACATCGAAGGTAGACAAATTATGCAAGTCTTGTAGCTGAAGAGGGATTTGTCCACTCAAGTTGTTATTTGAAAGTTCCAAGCTTTCTATGCTTTGTAGCTTGTGGAAGCTCTCTGGAATCGTTCCATTCAGATGGTTGTGGGATAAGTTGAGTGCAACAAGGCCACCTAGATCTCCTAATTGGTATGGAATCTCTCCTGTAAATTGATTAGATGACAAATCTAATGCTGAAAAATAAGCTGTGTCCTAACTACCAAACATGGTATTTTCAAAGCAAGAAGGTATGGACCCAGTGAAGTTATTGTGTGAAAGGTCCAAGATTTGAAGTTTTCTTAATTGGCATATCTGATTGGAAAGTTGGCATTGCAGTTGATTACCTGCCAATAAAAGTAACTTCAAAGACTCAAGTCCATAGATTCTTTCTGGAATAGTTCCCGTAAAGTTGTTGTCACTCAAATCAAAGACCAGTAGGCGGGAGCTATTTAATATTAATCCTTCAGGTATTGTGCCAGTAAGACTATTTCCCCGCAAGTTAATGATTTTTGCTGATGACGTGTTCAAGCAAGAGGGTAATGCTTATTGTAAGATAGTTCCATAATGAAAAGGTTAAGCTGGCAGTTGTCTTCTGTTATTGGACCTTCAAAGTTGTTCCTTGATGCAATTAAGGCGTAAAGCCCAGGTTTTCTAATCAAATTCGAAAGTGTTCCATTCAACTGGTTATTATCCATAAACAGATCTAATAATGAGATGCATCCATTAACAATGTTCTGAGGTATGTTGCCAGAAAAATTATTGCTCCCCGGATTCAACACTATCAAGTTTGACATCTCTCCAATTGAAGCGGGAATATGACCATCAAACCTGTTGCTCGAGACATCCAAATATTCTAAATGTGGGAAGAAGAATCCTATGTTATTGGGGAGCTCGCCATGGATCTGGTTGTTTGATATGTCCAACATGTGTACTTGATTCATGTGATAACTTGTATCAATGGGTAATTTAAAAGGTTCAATGAAAGAGTTACCACTTAAATACACTTCTTCGAGTTCTGGGTAGTTCATAAGCAACCAATTAGGAAACATACCAACCAGATTGTTGCCTGATAGATCAATATATTTCAATCTATTCTGAGATGAAAGGAAAGTAGGAGTTGTGTTTGTAGGTGAGTTGACTTTACCAGAGGACATGTGTAGTAGCTCCAACTGAAATGATGCATTCCAAGGGGGATTTCGGTCTGCACTTGAAAAGTTTTAGAATTCATATCTCCAAGTCGTAACACATGTTTAATGAGAATAGGCCCTCAAATTTGTTGCCACTCAGGGAAAGATGCTCCAGCGATGCAAGGCTAGCAATCAAAGGTGCTGAAATCCTCCCACTTAAGGAGTTATTTGAGAGATCAAGAGTCCGAAGCGATGTGAAATTGCCAAGACATGCATCCAAAGTTCCATTGAAATTATTATCGTGGAAATCTAGCACTTCAAGTTTCTTCAGTTTACATAAACCTAGATTTAAAACCCAACGTATTTAACATTATTAGAACACAATTGTGAGTCAAGGTATGTTTGTGAAGGTTTTGTGAAGGAAACAATTTTATTATTTTCACAATTTTCTATATAAAATTTTGAAAATACGAAACAAATTGTAAACAACGTGACTTTTTTATAATTCCATTGAAAACAAAAAATGAAACCATGCTGCATGGTTCATTAGCATATATCTATATATCATGGAGCGGAAAAATTGTTGTGAACATCATATACCCCAGACATATTTGTTAGCATTGTAAATTCGTCTAAAAGTACAAAGTAGAAAACACAACTGGATGAAAACATTTGTTTGTTAAAAGTGAAAATACTTATTTACGAGGAAACCATGTGTTAATTTCTAGGGAGATAGAAAGAGGAGTTTCAATTTCCTGTTAAGAAAACTAAATTCATTACCTATTAACATATGGCTCCCCAATGAATAAATGTGCATGTAGAACATGAAAAAGATAAAGAGAGATAAATTTATGTTCTCAGTAAATATATTGAATTCTCCAAAAATTAACTCATAGTTATTCAGTATTATGAAAAAAAATTAAGAGGATGTTTTGAGCATTACATGCTCTTAACTTTGTTGGGGCATAGTAAACAAGGCCCGTACTTTCTTACTTTTGATTTATATCTACGCGCCCGACGAACTTGCGCTAGTAAGTAATGAGTAAAAAATAGCAGGTAGTCATAAAAGCCTTTGATGATGGCTCGAAACAATATAAAACCTTGAGTTGTCAAGGGGCCATTAAGATTATTGAAATGCAAGTCTAAACTAGCTATTTTACTTCATAAAATAAGTTAAACTAGAAATTAACATAGGTTAGAGTAGTCAGAAGTAGAAGTATTCATTTGTGCGGCTAATTGAATTCTTATTTTTCATCCTTAGAATATGTTTAGAATAGTCCAAGAAATTAAATTGTTCAACTTATCTTAAGAGGGTCTTAATATGGAGCAATTGAACTTTGACTATAATTAAGAGTAATTAAACCAATAATGATATTATTAAGGAATTAATTTAATAATTAGGTAATACAAAAGTTAGGGAACTTTGATGAAATCAACCGCTAACACCTACTTTCATTGCTTATTCCTATTTTTTATCATTTGTTTATTCACAATTTTTGCATTAATTTAAATTCTAATTTTCTCTCAATTGCATTTGTCTAAATAGTGACATGTTCAAGTGAACTGATAATTGATTTTAGTCCTTGAGGGAACAATAATCTAGTACTCATTTTTTCATTACTTGTAACCTGGTATACTTGCCAAAGCTAATTTGCTAAAATTGGCTAACATTGGTTGAAGTGGTTCCTTATACTTGTTCTCTTTAAACCTAAATTATGAAAACAAGTGCTACTATTCTTTGTAGAAGTAAGACAATTTTTGATAAAGTAGAGGTGAGTTGGGAGTGTCATGAACCATCTCTCCCAAAAGTTTAAGTTGTTGGATAAAGGCATATAAAATGGTTTTATATCTTAATATGCTTTCTCATGTAAGAGCCTCTTTTGGGCTTGAAGTGTGAATAATGCACAAGCTTATCATATCTTGTGCTGAAATTAAACTTTTTATTTTGAAGAATGGCAGCAAATGAGGATCGAACTCTAGACCTCTGATACTATGTCATGAACCATCTCTTCCAAAAGTTTAAGCTGTTGGATAGAGGCATATGAATGATTTTATATCTTAGCAGGGAGGATACAGTTGCACAAAGGAAGTTTAGTTTTTACTTTTGACTTGTAGATAGAGGCTAGTGTTAAGAATCATCTTTTGCAGTTGTTTAAAAAACATGCTAATTTTCAAAATCAGTTGCACAAATCTTTTGTTGTTTTCATTGAATTGTGGTATCCTGAGTCAAGGCATGACGCTAAAATTATTTGGTAGCAGATGCGATTTTTTCCTTTTTTTTTTTTGGTAATGTTTCCTGCTCCTATGTGAAGTTCATTAATCAATCGATAGCTGTATTGATCTCTAGGTTCCGTGATGCGCTTATGAAAGTGAAATTGGAAATTGCCAGAGAATTGCTCATCTGCTTGTGTGAGATGTTTAGTCTCTTAAGGGAGTTTGGCTGCATCAGATTGCTATGCACATTCATGTATAATGATGCGAAGGGGTCCTCATATGTCGGAGTCTATGATGTGGTTTGATGTGATCTTTGACTAGTAATAATGTTATAGATTTGCCTATTTTAAGAAGTGTTTTGGTTTGTGTTACAAAGTAACTAAATCAAATTGGAGATTACCTAGTCTCCGGTGTAGGTTAGGAAACACATTGCCATTGATCATCGTTCTAAGCTCCAAATTGGTAGGGGTGTACCTACAAGGACTCCGATGCTTAAGTCTGCAAGGGTCAAGAAGTACTAGAGAATAAAGGATTAGATGTTATACCTGAGTTCCTAGCTCAATGTTTATAGCAGGTGATTAGAGGTGGTGGTTCCACCATTTGGGGGATTTGGTAATTGCTTATCCTTAAACTAGAAAGGTTTAAATAACTACTTTTTAATATAATGATAATCTTTCTAGAACTATTCCTTGGGGAAGCAATTAAGTCGAGTATTAAGCCAATTCTCATATTGGGCTTGTCTATTCAGTCCTTTTGGCCTTTGCCATCTTGGACCTATAGGCTAGTTCGTAATAGAGCCCCTAACTTGGTTATGAGGTTATAACCTTGGATGCTAAGTTTTATTCATGTTGATAGCTAAGTTTTATCAAAGATTTAAGTGGATATTATTTTGCTAGTTTAATGACATCAAAATTAGGATGTCTCATGACATGATGGATATTTAAATCTTTTTAGAACCACAATGGGTTGTATTGCCTATGGAGATTACTTTGCTATGATCTATTGGTCACATCTCATCATGAGTTAAATGTGAGGTGATGGCAACTATTGTGAATGGAATTGGGTTGTTGAGTTTAATCCCAAAGCCCCCATCATCAATTATTCAAAGATCCATGATCGTTTTTCTTTTAGAGGAAAAGATATGAACTGTTACACTTGGAGTGGTATGAGGTTGAGAACAAAGATTCTTTTCTCTTTGAACTTGATCTTCGCATGTTTTAAGGAGGATTGTCGAGGGGAGCTTAGATCTAAGTTCCAAGCTTTGTTTCTATAGGGCATTTTGCCCTAGGCTTTTATTGGCTTTGGTTCAAGTCATTCAACAACTACTTTTGTCAAAACTTCACATTTTTTACCTCAATCTTTGTGAATCCGTTGAAGTCTTTTTCAAGAGGTGTCAAGCTCATTCTTCCAATCTTATCTTTGTGGCTGGGCCTATTATCTTTGAGCTTTCCTCATGTGCTAGTTGAACACTTATAAACGTCTCTCTGTGTATGGAGTGGTCATGTCTATGGAGATCTATCCATTGAATCTGAGTGGGTCAAGCCCCTATCGTTGATGAGATCATTGGCTAAGATTGTCTCTTGTTAAGAGTTGTTAATTTGCTAGTGTTGAAAGAGGGTCACAGCTCTTTACTCACAGTCCAAACTTTTGGGATAGGAAAGCACAATATAACCGCTTTTGGGATAGCATAGCATCCCTTGACATTTGCTTCTTTGGTTGTTTACATTGTCAGCTTTTAGGTTGGTTTCCAGTTTGGGTTGTTAGCATCTTAGGCCTTTGGGCCAGCTTGTAATAGTGCCCTTAACACAGGTCCGAGATTAAGACCTCTGATTACATGTTCTATCTTGGTGACGGATTCAAAAATCATATTGATATCATATTGTAATCATTCATACTTGTTTGAATTTTTTCTTGGCTTTTTTTGCTGGGTTTATTCAATTTTAACTAGGTTTCTATTTGCTCTCAGGACTTGTATATTGGTCATATTCTTGACTTTTGACTAACGACTTTCTTGGCCAAGGTTTTGCACAGTGTTGGGGTTGTTGGGCTTTGGATGATGAGTGTTAAACCAAGGTTGCCTGATGCTAAAGTTTCTTGGATTTAGATAATGCCTGGGTTGCCAAGGGCTTTATTTTCGACTTTAAACTAGGTCGATCTTCTTGCCTCAATCTGGGCTTTTAATAATGCCTACTATTCAATCGAGTCTTGGTATCGAGTTTATTGAATTTGAACTTGGTTGCTCTTCTTGATTCTAACCTTATTTTAGGCCTATTTTTCCATACCTCAGTCCATGTTTGGTCTTTTAGCAACAACATGAGCTTATCTTTCTGACTTACAATCTAGGAAATCTTATTACTTGCGATTTTCTCTTGTAGGTCATTTTCCAAGTATGAGCTAGAAGCGAGTTCATTTGCCACCTAAAGTTATCTAGCTTTTGCCCTCAATGAACTCTGCACATCAATGAGTAGACAGATAAAAAAGGTCTTTGGGAGCTCCATCCTTATACGAATGTGTATCTTCATTTGCTTAAGTTGAATGTGTTAATTACTCGTTTGGGAAAGAGGGAAGATTAGTATATCTTGGAATCCGCAAGGGAACATGAGAGAATATGCTACGTTAAGCATTCCGACAGTCCTTGTTTGAAGTGGGTGCATAATACTTTATTCACGTATCTTGGGGTCTAGCTTTCGTTCTTACCTTATTTGAAACTTTACCCTAATATGGGCTTGTTGTATGAACATTTTGCCCTGACATGCACTACTAGAAATGTGTTGAATACTGATGGAAACATAACAAAATTCCATCGATATATATTTTATCAACGGATTAATTGACGTATAAAATCCATCGGTAAATGACACATCGATAATAAAAAATATTAATATTACCAATGAAAAAATCGTTTGTCGGTAAATTTTTAATTTTTCTAATGGAAATTTTTGTCAGTAAAAAAATTACGTCAGTTAATATTTTTAAATATATTGATGGATAATTCATCGGTAAAAAAATTATTTATTATTATTATTTTTGGCCAAGGATTATTTATTTTTTTAGTTTTAATTACAGAAGAAATTAAAAAAATTAATTAAATAAAAATATATCCAATTTCATTAAAAAAATTTACAATACAAATTTTAAATAAATAAATAAATAAAATCTACGAATACTACTCATCGTTAGTATCCAAGATGCCATGGTCGTCGTCGTCGTCGTCGTCTTCGTCTCCGACTCCAGAAAGGTGGTCGTGTGGAGAAGAGTGAAGCGGTAGAAGTGGAGGCAGGGTCGAAGGTGGAGCAGTGGATGACAAATTGCCACTCTGCATCTGCTCATAAAATTGATACATAGTCACCACCTTCTACTCCATAGACTGTAGCTGCTACCTTCACTGTTACATGTCTCTCTCTTGGCGTCGGTACAGCTTCATGTACCTCCTATCGACCTTCTCGAGCTGCCTCTGCATTGACTCATTCGGTGCATGGACATGATCACGGATGGCCTTCGGATCAATCCCAACAGACCCAACTTCAGATACAGAGCTTGGAGAATATGATCTACTGTAAGAAGTCCCTATCTCGTAAATCCGGCCCTTGTAGCGGCTGCCGACTGTTTGGACCCATACCTCATCATCGCTAACAAGTGGGCCGGTAGGAGTACTTTTGTCCCGTTGCTACGATTGTTGTGATCAAGCCGTGGTTAGCCGCTAGGTGAACTCACGCTATAATTAGAAGAAATAAAATAAATTAGATTTAAATAATAATAACCATAATAAATTAAAAAAATTTAAAATTGTAAATTATAATTACTTACGTATGTGGTCTCTGACTGCGTATCAACCCATTGGGACTTGTCCTGTTTTCGGGTGTAGGTCTCCTGGAATAGCTCCCCCTAGGTTGGCGGCCTACTCATCGTCTTCTCCTACATTTCAAAGAATTTTCACGTGATTATATACAAAAATAGAAAAACTAAATGAGAAAAAGACAATATTTACCATCCTGAGCAGCGTGCCCTCAATAGTAGTAGAGCCTCTAGTGTGCAGAGAGCCACCGCGGGTTGATCCTTAACTCATTCGAGCCTTCACTTGCTTCTCCTTAAATGCAGGTGAGTCCCAGTGGGCCCTCAAGGCCTGGAGGATCTCATCCATGAGCTAATGGGTTCTACGTCCTTCATGCGAATGTTGTAAACTTATCGTGAAGGTGCTTGCTAGCTTTGGTCCTCTACGTCCTGTAAATGGCAACCTCTTTGCTTGGATCAATAATGAACACATGCTACACACATATAACATAATAGTCAGCAGGTGAAGTAAAAATTAAAACTAATAAAAAAATAAAAAATACTAATTATTTTACCTTCCACTCATTCCACCATAATTGTTGTGTGTCATCAGGAGCCTGTAGAAAATTGTGATGTAAGGCATGGAAGTTCTCCTCAAATACCTCAATAATCTTGCGTAGCCCTAACCGAGGTGGAATCTAGCTGTGTCATAGAATAGTAGATGATGTCAGATATCTATTAGTTAAATTCTTTAACACAATATTTATAATAAATTTAAAGATTAAATTACTTACTAGGATTTACCATCGTATCTAAGTTCTACTTGCTAGATTGTGGAGCCTTGTGAGGGGGTGGACGAAGAGGCTTAGGCACCCTGCGAACAAGGTCGACTAGGTGAAGGCGTAGAAGCAGGCTAACTGTGAACCTCGCCTTTTGGAGATGGGGTGGAGGTGGAGAAGCCTGTTGTGGGAATGAAGGCTGAGGCTCCGAGTTATGATACCCAGGGTTGGGTATCATAACAAACTCTTGAGTATGTGGACCATGAGGGATGGAGGAGCCACCCATGGAGTGGGGGATGTAGGCGTACTGGAAGTGGTGGGTGTGATACGAGTGTACGGGGGTATAACATGCTTCCTTGGTCTACCTCTAGCTCGTCCGAAATCTGGTGTCCTTCCTGCTACAACTAATCTGTATAACATATAAAAAATAAAAAAAATATAAGACATATATTAACTAAATAAAGACATAACACATTTATCATATCAATAATTATTTAATTTCAATAATATATTAAATGATTAACCAAAATTTGGGCAGAGTCTCCCCTTAAATTTGGAGCCTCCACAAAAATTAATTCAGTATATCAACACTACAACATAACCAGAATAAAACACAATAATCATAGTATTCTAAAGTTAATCCTAATAACTGTTCTAGAGCACATAATATCACAACACTCAATTCAAATAATGGGAAAGAACTTTAAGCCTTCCCCCAGTCATACAATCTAATCCTACAATTCTATCATACAAAATTTCAATCACTAACTAAGAAAATAACTAAGTTAACGAACTAACAAACATAAAACTTCGAGTAAATAAATAGAACAAAAAAAGACTAAACTAAAAAACTAAATTGATTAAAACATTATAAAACATACTAGGAAATAATGGCGGTCTCGGATCATGAAATAGAAGCCTCGGCAAAGGTGAAATGGTAGAAAAACACGAGGGCGAGTGAGAGAAAATGAAGAGGAAAGAGAGAGAGAGAGAGAGAGAAGAAAAGTGAAATGAGGAAGAAGAAGAAGAACGGTAATGATCTGTGTTAATTTTATAGACTAATTTTCCGTTGGTAAAAAATAATTAAAACGATTCGTTTCATTAACTCAATATTACCAACAGATTTTCCGTCAGGAATGACAAAACAAAACAAATCGTTTCGTTATATATTACCGACGGAAAACCCGTCAGTAATATGGAACATGAACGACATGAAAAGACAATGGTGGTCAATTCCAACTTTCAAATACCGACGGATAATCCGTTTAAATTTAACCAAAAATAATTATTCTTATTTACCAATGGTTTCTTCATCGGTAAATGTTTGATGCAATATGGTGCCAATGTTTATCAACGTTTTTAATTACCGATGGAAAAATTATTCAACAGTAAATTCACGGTTCAATAATATAATTTAGTTTACCATTGGTTATTAACAAATTTTTAGTAGTGATAGGCTACAATATATAACCAATATCCACCTTATGCAAATGTTTGATGCTTAGACCATTTGTTTAAGGGTTCTGGTTATTTGACGCTTAAGGCTTTTGCTTAAGGGATTTCCGACTTTCCTACTTAAGATGCATGCTTAAGGGTTTTGATATTTAAACTTTACGCTTGAGTAAATTTGATATTCCATGGAAGCCTCAACTGCTCAACACCTAGTCAATTCCATTCTCATACCCAGTAAAGCATAATAGCCATTGCCTTCACTTCACACGATGGAAACCGTAAGCCCATAAGCTCATGCTGGTTTAAACTAAGATTGATTCTAACTACCCAAATAGCACCAATCTCCCATCTACCTTTCCAAAGAACAATTAGAGATCTTACCATTGCTAATATACAATACCGAAACCAAGAAAAAATTTCAGAAGTTTCCATATTTTCCACATCCAAACCCACAACATAATCCTGATAACTTTGGGAAAGAATATTCATCCCATAACTTTCGGATATGAACTTCAAAACCACCTTGATTATCACTACCCATCTAGGATTACACGTTACACCAAAATAGACTAAAAGGAACTGACACCACCCATCAAGCCTTACTTTCTTCAAATACTTGGCTAAAAATGATCTAATTCCCAAAATTACCTCTTGATTTCTTCTCTCTCCTTTTTTTTTTTTATTTTGAGTTTTCTTATCTCTTGTGATTCCAGCTCCTTTATCCCCTCCCCCAAACTTCTTGCACTACGACATATGAATTTCAGTTTGGAGAATGAGATTCACCTAATAAACTTATCTAGGCGATCAATTCGGCCTCCTAATTTCTTCTGTTTTGGAGGTCAACCCCTCCTCCTAGTACCCTCTTTCCTTGTGCCCTTCCTTGTCTTAATAAGAGCAGAAATCATCTCCTCGTCCTCCATAGATTCCTCTGCTTTCTTGCCATCATGATCTTGTCCCTTATTCACAAAGCATCCCCATTGTGTCTCTGGACCCCTCA
Organism: Pterocarpus santalinus; assembly: GCA_031439595.1. Classification (NCBI taxonomy): domain Eukaryota; kingdom Viridiplantae; phylum Streptophyta; class Magnoliopsida; order Fabales; family Fabaceae; genus Pterocarpus; species Pterocarpus santalinus. Next base: position 30,794,783 of record CM062528.1, on the reverse strand, counting down.
AGTCCAGCTCTACATTTTGATCCCGAACTCGATCGTCATCAATGGAGCATCCACATTGTGTCTCAGGAATCCCAAGGTCCGGCTCTACACTTTGCGTATTCTAGCTAACATGGGTCTGATTAGGGGCTGTGTTATTCTCAAAGCCAGGTGGAACACTAAACTCAATTGATTTATCAAACATAGGCAAACAAATAAGGTTCGTGTCTTCTTGAACCTTACAAGACAAACAGGGCACCCTGTTACTTCAATGAGGTTTGGGCTAACATATATTTTGATGTGATAAAGATGTAACAACTAGTGTCCTTTCTAAAGAATCAATAATAAATATATGAAGCATTGTTTACTTTAAATAAGATCACCTAAATCTTGTGAACATATCTACTGCATTTGATTTCAACATGGACAAACAAATGCATGAAGCATGATAATATCATCCGTTCATCACTCTTGAGATGTCCAACTGCATTTATAATGATCTTGATTTACTTTAGCATTCTAATCCCAAATGCACTTATATACAGGCGTGCATGTCTTTAGTATAAAGTTGGCAAATTCTCACATGAAAACATATTATTAAGGACAAATAACAACGGAATGACATTAAAATAATTTACGAGAATTTGATGACTTAATTACTAAAATAGAAGTCCAAAACAAAATTTGTTCCTCCTAGATGATGTTATGAAAAGCATGGTTTCTTATTACAAAATATCAAATATATCAAACACCCTTGAGCAATTTATTTCTTAATTTTCTAGTAGAATGCCTCTTCAAGAAATCGACCAAAACATTTAAGAAGGCAACTTTCCATGAAATAAAACCATACTCTCCTCCAGTAAGGATTGATCCAGAGGATTGTTACCAACACTAAGAGCACGGTGACATAGGACGCAGCAAAACTCCAATAGAAGGAAGTAAAATCAATTGCAGATTCATCTTTCTTTCCCTCATCCAATGGAGTTGGAGGTGGTGGCGGTGCTGCAATTCTTCTATTACTGTTACTCCAAGTGAGATATGGATTTCCTTTGTAGCTGCTCTCATCAAAGGTACCAAACTGTCCCTGGTCGGGTGCTCTACCTGACAGATTGTTGTAGCACACATTGAATACAGATAAATAGTGCAAGTCCTGTAGTTGAAGAGGGATTTGTCCACTCAAGTTGTTATTTGAAAGATCCAAGCTCTCTATGCTTTCTAGCTTGTGGAAGCTTTCTGGAATGGGTCCATTCAGATGGTTATGGGATAAGTTGAGTGCATGGAGGCCACTTAGATTTCCTAATTGGTGTGGAATCTCTCCTGTCAATTGATTAGATGACAAATCTAATGCTGACATGATCTCAAGTTCATGACCTTGATATGGAAAGGATGAACCTTTTGTTATCAATTGCGCTTCCATGCTATGCTCAATCATATCAATCAGTTCCATGAAAACATATGACACTCCAGAAATTCTATTTAGCAAGCCACTGCTTTCTTTCAAAAATTGTATATTGTTGAAGCAAGAAGGTATAGAGCCAGAGAAATTATTACGTGAAAGGTCTAAGATCTGGAGTTTTGTTAACTTACATATGTGACTGGAAAGTTGGCCTTGCAGCTGATTACCTGCTAGTAGAAGAAATATCAAAGAATGAAACCCATAGATGCTCTCCGGAATAGTTCCCGTAAATTTGTTGTCACTCAAATCCATCAGCACCCATGAGTTGTTTACTGATGCTTCAGGTATTGTACCAGTAAGATTATTTCCTTGCAAGTTAATGAACAGAATATTTAAGCAAGATGGTAAAGTACCAGAGAATTTATTGAAAGATAAGTCTAAAATGAAAAGGTTATACTGGCACAACTCTTTTGTTATTGGACCTTCAAAGTTGTTCCTTGATGCAGTTAAGCAGCGAAGACTATGCTTTCCAATGCAACTCGGAAGTGTTCCATTCAATTGGTTATTATCCATATTCAAAGTTGATAACCAGATGCATCCATTGAGAATGTGCTCATGTACATTTCCAGAAAAATTGTTGCCCCCCAGCTTCAACGTTCTCAAGCTTGACATCTCTCCAATTGAAAGGGGAATATGACCATCAAACTTGTTGTTTGAGACATCCAAATAATCTAAATATGGGAAAATGAATCCTATGTTGTTGGGGAGCTCACCTTGGATTTCGTTGTTTGATATGTCCAAGTACAGTAGTCGATCCATGTGATGATTTAGATCAAAGGGTAGTTTAAAAGGTCCAGTGAAAGAGTTACCACCTAAGCTCACTTCTTCCAGTCTTGGGTTGTTCACAAGCAACGAGTCGGGAAACATACCAACTAGATTGTTTCCTGATAGATCAATATATCTCAAGCCAGTCTGAGACAAAAGGAAAGTAGGAATTGTCTTCGTAGGTAAGTTGACCTTACAAGAGGAAATGTCCAGTTGTTCCAATTGAAATGATGCATTCCAAGGGGCGTTTTCGGTCTGCACTTGAAAAGTTTCAGAATTCATTTCTCCAAGTTGTAACACCTTAAGCTTTGAATGGTTAGCCAAGATGTTTAATGAGAATAAGCCCTCAAATTTGTTGCCATCAAGGGAAAGATACTCCAACGATGTAAGGTTAGCAATCGAAGATGCTGGAATGCTCCCACTTAAGGAGTTCCTTGAGAGATCCAAACTCCGAAACGATGTCAAATTGCCAAGACATGTATCCAAAGTTCCTTTGAAATTATTACCACCCAAATCTAGCACTTCAAGTTGCTTCATGTTACATAAACCTATATATAAAAGTAATAGTATTTAACATGATGATTAGAATACAATTTTGATTCATGGCTACCTAATCTATCAATATGCTAGATTCAAAACCCCCGCCTTTATTTCGGGGGGTGTGAATAAGTAATATTGAAGAATATGTTCGCTCACCTTGTATTGGGAAAGATCCATTGAGATATAAAGCACCTAGTTCAAGGACTTCCAACTTGCTTAGATTTGCCAAAGCTTCACAAAAATAAAGAGAGACATCCTTTTAGATGCATTATTAGTTTATGAATTATAGTAAAATTATGCTACAAGCAAGCTTAATTGAATCCGTCATTTATATTTTACACCTCCAACGCAACAACAAATATTAAAGAGAACTTTAGTTTGGATTGGGTCAAAATGTATTATAACTCCACTGGAAGAAAGTAATTATGTTCGAAGCATGGTCATGCACTAAATGTGAGTATCTAAACCCTCATTGGTTTTATATATATAAGAGAAAAGAGATTTATCAAGTGAGAGTGAGTATTTTAACAATTGGATTAAATTGTATGACTAAGATTAAATTATTAGTTAAAAAAAAAAGTCACAAGACACTTTAAAGCAAGACACTTTAAAGCTACTCCCAAGTCTCAGCCTTCCCTTCCTCCTATTTACCCAAGACCCATACCATCTCCTCCTTTCTTTTGAGCAGTGATTAGGCATCAAGGTTTTATTAGGAAAAAAAAATCAAATTGGAATAGAATGCCTCAGCCAACTTTTACTTTGACTGGAATTATTCATTGCATTGTTCTTTGTTGAATTCATATAAACTAATGTCATTTGGAACACTAGTAACATTTGATAAGTCTTTTGGAGCTACCATGAGGTTGTGTTAGGACCACCTCTGGAGAGACATATGGCACCTTCCAAGGGGGCTCCTACGAGAAGATGGGCTCCTTCTAAGGGGCTTGCCGCAAGAAAGAGAGGAGTTCTTCAAAGGGGGTCTCGGGAGAGGGTGAGGCAACCTCCAAGGGAGCACCTCAGAGAGGGTGAAGTGCCCCAAGAGATAGTGAGGTGCTTACCACGAGATACCAGTTTGTAAAGGAAAGACACTTAGTAGGGAGCTTAAGATGCCCAAGTTTCAAGCCATAACTCTCTCCTCTCCTAAGAAGCAATGACCAAGATTGGAGATGCCTAAGATGGAGGATTGAAGAATGATGTTAGTAACTACACAAACACCTAACAAAATGGATTTGGGCTAGGCTCCTAAGGGCCCATAGTCCAATGATTAAGAGCCAATCATAATGCAACATCTCAGTATTCATTAATTAAAAGAGGAAAAGACAATTATATCAGCTAGTATTGCTTATAAATATGAGGTGATACTATTTATCTCACAAGCATATACTCATTCTTGATTTTAGAGAAAAGTTAAAGAGAGAAAGTGCTATTGTAATCAAAGAGGGGCATTATTTCAATAAAATGAGGAATTTCAATTATTGTTTTTGCTCTGTTCTTGTTGTTATATTATTTGATTTTAGTTAGTTTACTTTCCTTGTCTGTTTGGTGTTTATAGAACCCAATTCCAAAACATTTGGTAACTCTACTGGGGAGACAGGGAAGTGACTAGCCAGGGCTCTTTTATCTTTGAATTTGGAGGACATCCCAAGTGATGATGAAGGGAGTAGAGGAAATGAAAGGGCGAAAGGATGAGCGATTAAAGATGGACAAGGCGATCCCATCATGGACTTCTTAAGGAAGGCGAGTGCAAATGGCAGGTTATCTTCAAGGGCTCAAAACAACGTCATTGTTCCGTTGGAGATTTAGCAAGTGCTCGTCAAGAGGCTAGAGAAGAATCAAGAGCACAAGTATGACATGGCGAGGGAGATGAGATAGGGAGATGATGTGGAAGTCTCAAGAGTGGAGCGAGAAATGGGTAACCCAAGAGGAGTTGATGAGGATGGTGGAGACTCTTAAGGACAAGCAACCTAAATCCTTTGATTTATATCCCCCTTACCCCCTAGATATCAAGTGCCGCTTTAGGAAGTTTGATGGGAGTAGAAGTGCAAAGGAGCATCTAATATCACTTGTGGATGATCTTGCCATTCATAAGGAGAATAGAGAGCTCATGTTAAAGGACTTCTCTATATCATTCATGAGACATGCCCCTACTTAGTTTACCAAGTTGCATCATAGGTCCATTCATACGTAGGAAGTGTTGGCTACGGGGTTTTGCAATAAATTCTTGGAGGAGGAAAGAGTGACTTATATTATGGATCTTGGGAAGGTAAAGTAGAGAAGTAATGAGGGATTGACCGCCTTCATCAATGTTACGGAGACAAGGCACTTCAATGCAAGGAGACTTTACCTAAAGCAGACCTTGTGTATGGTTGCATCGGGAATACTCTTCCTATCTGTAAGAGGAATATCCATGTTTATAAAGCCAGTGAAGTGAGCTACAAATATCTTTGAATCACCAAGATATTAGTGGAAGTGCTTGAAGGATGGCAAATTAGTGTATGAGGTACATGTTGTGAAAGGTAAGAGTAAAGAAAGGAGGAAAGACTATAACGATTGCCTGAGGGGAGGGGGAGTGAAGAGTAAGGTAAGAAGCATATCGAGAGTACGATGAAGAGTCTAAGGGGAGTTATCTTTAATGAATGGAAGAGCTTCCCTCTAATAATGAATGGAAGAGCTTCCCCCTAACTCATTGTCTATAGATGAGACATTCAGTTAGTTGAGTAGTGGCTCGATGAAGGGCTACTTGAGATGAAAGCACAGGGGAGGAGATCCATAGAGGTAGAAAAGTAAGATTGTGAGTTTTATTTTATTCATAGATCAAGAACCCATAGGTTTAGAGATTGTCATCAAGTAAAGAGGCTATTATACAAACAAGTACGGGAGAGAAGACAAGCGTAAGAAGACCTTCATGTAGTGAGAGTTACAAATATTAATAGGTATTACACTTCCTTCAACCTAAATATTAAATAAGAGTAAGTCCTTTAAATTTCAAATATTGTGCTTAGCAAACTTAGACATGTGATTATAATTATTAATTATGATTGATGTGTTTCATGAGATTGACACTTTTTATGTTACCTATGAGCATTTACAAGCAGTAAATTAACAATAACCTAGTAAACTAAGGCAAAAATATATATTAAAAAATTTTTTGAGAACCTTACCCTAGTATTGCTGGGTGGGAGGCATCGCCTTAGGATTGTTAAGCAATGGCTAAGAAAATTAAAAGAGACCCACCCTAGGATTGCTAAGTGGAGGCCTTACTATAAGTTGCTAGGTGATTACTAACAAATTGAAGACAACCCACCCTAGGACTATTAGGTAGGAGGCCTCACCTTAGGACTACTGGGCAATGGCTAAGAAAATTGAAGACAACCCACACTAAGATTACTGGCTGGGAGGCTTCACTCTAGGATGGCAATGGCTAAAGAAAATTAAAAGACACCTAACTCTAGGACTATTGGGTAGGAGGCTTTATCCTAAGATTACTGGCGTTTGCTAAGAAAATTGAAGACACCCTCCCTAGGACTGCTGGGTAGGAGGCCTCGTCCTAGGATTGCTATGCATTGGTTAGGAAATTTGAAGACACCTACCCTAAGACTGTTGAGTAGGAGGCCTACCCTAGGATTGCTGAACGATGGCTAGGAAAATTAAAGATACCTAACCCTAGGATTGTTAGGCGTTGGTTAGGAAAATTGAAGATACCCTACCTTAAGTTTGTTGGGTGGGAGGCCTTGCCTTAAGATTGCTGACCATTAACTAAGAAAATTGAAAACACCTTACCTTAATACTATTAGGTGGGAGGCTTTGCTCTAGAATTACTGGCCGATAACTAAGAAAATAGAAGACACCCTACTTGAGAACTGCTGGGTGGGAGGCCTCGTCTTAAGACTGCTGGGTGCTGGCTAGGAAAATTAAAAAGCACCCCTTAAGATTGCTAAATGGAGGCTTTGCCCTAGAATTACTAGGCATTAGCTAAGAAAATGGAAAATGCTCTATCCTAAGATTACTGGATGGGAGGACTCACCTTAGGATTATAAGGCAATGGCTAGAAAAATTGAAAACACCTCACTCATCAACATATGAGTAAAGGCTCTAACTTAAAAAGGCTAATTGGGGGCTACAACGAATCCAGGGCCCACTTATCAAAATATAAGTGGAGGCCCTTACCCTTTGTGGCTAAGTAGGGGCTAGTACAAGTTCAGTACTCACTCATCAAAATATGAGTAGAGGCCCTTGCACTTTGATGTTGAAAGGGGCTACGATGACTAAAGAGGGGGCTTGAAGTTTACTTTATGGCGAACTGCATTCCCCATCAAGCAAATGGCTAAGGATAGAGATGCCTCGACATGAGTGGTCAAGTGGGTTAAAGCTCTTGAAGCTTAAGGAGTAGACTAAAAATAGAAAAAAAAGAAGAAAATGAAGCAACTTACTCATGAGGCTGAAAATTAGAAAGAGCTTACTTAGAGCGAGTATTAGAAAGAAGAAGAAGAAAAGAAGTACTACAAAGAAAAAAAAAGAAGCAACAGAAAACATTTAAAAAGGTGCCAAAAAGAGTTGAGGCACTTATAAAGAGGTACCAGAGAAAGAGAGAATAAAGTGCTTATGGAGAAGTAGGCGATTAAGGATAGAGATGCCCTAACATGTGGGTAAGAGAAAGAAGGACAACTTTTTTTTGAAAAAAGATCATGCAGAAAAAAAAGTGGCCAACCACCCTTAGAGGAGCTAGAGAAGAAAGAGAAGCGTCAGGGGCACAAAATTGAGGCAAGATGAAAGCCTTGCATGAAGGAAAAATCAAGGTTGGGGGCTTCTTGAAGAAGACTTTGAAAGGTTTATTTTACGAGAAATAACCAAAGAAAAATGCTTAATGAGAGGAGCTTTTCTCCATTAAGTAGGGGGCTAATGTTTTTGAGTCGTCTTGAGATGTATATTGTGACTGCCTCTAAAGAGACATACAACACCTAGGAGAAGGAAAGGTGCCCTCCAAAATGGCTCCTTGGAAAAGGTGAGTAGCTTTCCAAGGGAGCTTGCATGAGATGGAAAGGAGCCCTCTCCTGCAAGAAAGTGGGCCACCTTCTAATTGGTTCTCGTAAAAAGGCAGGGTGCTCGCCAATAGAGCTTTAGGGATAAGGTGAGGCACCTTCCAAGGGGGCTTCGACAATAAGGAAAGGAGCCCTCCAAAAGGGTTCCCATGAGAAGAAGAGGCACCTTACAAGGGGTGCAAGAAGGTGGGTCGCCTTGGCTCCTACAAGAAGGAAGGGAGCCCTCCAAAGCAATTCTGAGATATGGTGAGGCACCTTCTAAGGGGTACCCAAGAGATGCTGAGGCAGGCTCCGTGAGATACTAGAAACAAAGAATATAATGTTTGTGAAGGTAAGACGCTAAGAAGGGAGCCCAAGACACCCAAGCTTCAAGCCATGACTGTCTTTTCTCCCAAGAAGCAATGACCAAGATTGGAGATGCTCAAGATGGAGGATTGAAGAATGATGTTTGCAATCGCACAAACGCCCGACAAAATGGATTTCGGTTTGACTCCTAAGGGCCCATAGTCCAATGATTAAGAGCCACTTGTAATGCAACACCTCAGCATTTATCACTTAAAATAGGAAAAGATAATTATATCCCCTAGTATTGCCTGTAAGTAGGAGGTGATACTATTTTCCTCACAAGCATATGTTTATTCTTGATTTTAGAGAAAAGTTATAGAGAGAGTGTGGTATTATAATCAAAGAGGAGTATTCTTTCAATAAAAAGAGGAATTTCAGTGATTGTTCTTGCTATATTCTTATTATTATATTTTTGACCTTGGTTAGTTTACTCTCTTTGTCTCTTTGACATTTGTAGAATCCGACTCCAAAACAATAAGCATACTCCACATTCATTGATTCATCGATCGTATGGTGAATGGATAATGTCTTTAACTACACCAATAGGTGTTTGCCAATTTTTTAGAGTAAAACTACAAGTTGGTCCATAAAAGATTTTTGTTTAACACTTTAGTCTTTGAAAGATCACTTGTACACACTTGAATCCCTCAAAGATTTGACATTATAATACTTTAGTTCTTGAAAGATCAATTGTATACATTTGTGCCCCTCAAAGATTTGGTGTTATAATACTTCTATCTCTAAGAAAATAGTAATGGTAGACCAAGTGTTATATTAATGCTAAATCTTTGAGGGACTCAATTATATACAATTGATCTTTTGAGGACTAAGGTGTTAAAACAAAAATCTTTCAGCAACTAAAGTGTAGTTTTACTCAATTTTTTATGTGCTTGGCATCCTCAACTTTAGTCAATGTGAGTCATTGATGGTAATTTGATATTTTCAATCAAGATAAGTCATCACTTGTGTTTTAAATGGACATATTTGTCATTAGTGTTTATGGTGGACATCAGTTTATTCATTGGATACAAAGTTGACGGAGGATGAAGCAAGAAAGGTCAAGAGAGGGATGCACTTTCTAACATGCACTGTAGTTAGTTATGCACTGCTGTCACACCTATACCTTAAGTTAGATCGGACGGTTCTTTTAAGTAAAATGCTAATTGAACGGCGGAGATTTAGTTATTAGCCACTTAACAACCAGGTTTTCAGAAGTCGTACATGACCATAAAGAAAAAGTGAGGCAAACAATAAAAATGCTCAGATAACTAGTCCCAAATGATCATTGTTCCATTTGAATTTTTTTTCTTGAAAATTACCAGCGTCTTTGTTGAAAACGCTAGTAAATTTGCCAAAAACGCTAGTAAGTTTCTAGAAAAAATAAATAACTTGAATAAAAGTAATAATGATCACATGGGATGCTAGTAAATTTACCCAAAATACTGGTAAATTTGTCCAAAATGCTAGTAAATTTGCCAAAAATACTGGTAAACTTTTGGAAAAAATAAAAAATTGAACAAAAGCAACAAAGATTATGATATGCTAGTAAATTTGCCAAAAATACTGGTAAATTAGTCCAAAACGCCGGTAATTTTCCAAAACGTTGGTAAGTTCCTGGAAAAAATTTAAAACTTAAAAAAAGTAAAAAAGATCATCAGACACTGGTAAATTTTCTGAAAACGTTGGTAAGAAACACTGGTAAATTTGTAGAAAATGCTGGTAAGAAATTCTTACTAGCATTTTTAGCAAAGGCGCAAATAAGAGAGAGTTTTTTTGTCATATTTTTAAAATATTGTTAAGTATGTTTTATATATATATATATATATATATATATATATATATATATATATATATACTTAAATAAATATATTTGTAACTATAAAAATAAATATATCTATTTAATTATATATATATATAAATATAAATATATAAACATTATATTTTATTTATATATAAATGTATAAACATATATATTTATTTATTTACTTAAATTTATTTATTTAAATTTATTATATTTATTTATAAAATTATAAATTTAAATTATATATATATATATATATATATATATATATATATATATATATATAACTTACTAACTAGTGTTTTGGAAAAAAAAAATTTAAACAAAAGTACCAATGATCATATAGGACACTAATAAATTTGCCCAAAGTGCAAGTAAATTTGTCTAAAATGCTGGTAAATTTGCTAAAAATGCTGGTAAGTTTCTGAAAAATAAAAATTTGAAAAAAAATAACAAAGATTATGGGATGCTGGTAAATTTGCCTAAACCGCTGGTAAGAAAAGAGTTTCTTTCCAACATTTTCAGCAAAGATGCAGATAAGAAAGAGTTTTTTTGTCCATTTTTTTATAACACTATTAATGTTATACATATATATATATATATATCATATTTTATTTATATATAAATATAAATACATATATATATATATATTTATTTATTTATAAAATTATAAATTTAAATTTTGTAAATAAATATAATAAATTTAAATTTATATATATATATATATATATATATATATATATATATATATATATATATATATATATATATATATATATAAAACTTACCAACTAGGGTTCTGGAAAAAATAAATAATTTGAACAAAAGTAACAATGATCATATTTGACACTACTAAATTTGCTCAAAACGCTGGTAAATTTGCCAAAAATGCTATTAAGTTTCTGGAAAATAAAAACTTGAAAAAAAGCAACAAAGATTATGTGACGCAAGTAAATTTGCCTAAAATGCTGGTAAGAAAAGAGTTTCTTACTAGCATTTTCAGCAAAGACGTAGATAAGAAAGTTTTTTTTATTAAGAAAGAGTTTTTTTGTCATTTTTTTATAACACTGTTAAGTGTGTGTGTGTGTGTGTGTGTGTGTGTGTGTGTGTCTATATATATATATATATATATATATCACATTTTATTTATATATAAATATATATACATATATATTTTATATACATAAATATAAATATATAAATATCATATTTTATTTATATATATATTTATTAATTTATTAATTTAAATTTACTATATTTATTTATAAAATTTTAAATTTAAATTATATATATATATACATAAATATAAATATATAAATATCATCTTTTATTTATATATATATATATATATATCAATTTAAATTTATCATATTTATTTATAAAATATATATATAACTTTCTAACTAATGTTCTGGAAAAAATAAATAATTTGAACAAAAGTAACAATAATCATATGGGACGCTAGTAAATTTGTCCAAAATACTGGTAAATTTATCCAAAATGCTAGTAAATTTGCCAAAAACGCTGGTAAGTTTCTGAAAAATAAAAACTTGAAAAAAACTAACAAAAATTATGGGATGCTAGTAAATTTACTGAAAATGCGGGTAAGAAAAGAGTTTCTTACTAGCGTTTTCAGCAAAGAAGTAGGTAAGAAAAAGTTTTTTTGTTTCAAGTAACAAAGATTATGTGGAACGTTTATAAATTTACCTAAAACACTGGTGTGTGTGTGTGTGTGTGTGTGTGTGTGTGTGTAGTTTTCTTTCTTATCAATGTATTTGCAAAAAATGCTTGTAAGAAAGTCTTATTTAGTAGCTTTTTACCGGTGTTTTCAGTATTATACTGATAAATTTCTAGACCAAGAAAAGTCTGAAGAAACAATGTTACTGTGGGGCCAATTGTATAAGTGTTTTTGTCGTTTTCATAACCGATTATTAGGAGAAAACTTCAAATTATTCGTGACGAATCACATCAAGTGCCTAATAATATACGGTGCCATATTTTATAAGGTGCGTATTAGCAATCACCAAAGAGGGGGGCATGTAAGTTTTTAAAATTGGTAATATAATCTTAGCAATACAATTTAATCCAATGGTTAAAATACTTATTCTCACTTCTAGCATAAAAAACTTATTTTATTATTCGTATAAGATTTAATACTTAATATTTACTCTTCTCTAATATAATAGCCCTGGTCTAGAAAAAAAAAATTTTAAAAGCTCTTATTTCAGGAATGTTCTTTTGATTATGTTTGAAGCTTCAAATTATTTTCATCTTTGATACAATTATCCGTGTTACAACAGTCCCATCAACTTAAACCATCTTCCAAATGCATCAATGACAGGCAAAGGGTATTTATATTGTAACATATTAAGAAATGTCATGTCATTTGTGAAAAATTAGAATCACTTCTCTGAAATTAGATCCAATTTACTTTGATTTGATATGAATGATTCAAATTAATTTATTGATTAATCGGCATATTTTGAATTCGTAGTAAAAAGTAAGATTTGAATTGATTTGAAAACTAATTTTAATATTAATTTTACTTCATATAATGAATAATAAATAAGAGTAAAGTTATCAATTCAATTAATATAATCAAATAAACTCAAATTCAACTGAAATTGAGTAAATTTCTAAACACACACAATTTAATTTAAGATATTTTTAAAATAAAACTAATTTCAATTTGATAATCTTTCAAACAAAATCTGTATAAACTAAGTCGATTATCAAGTTTAAAAATTTGAAACATATTCTAATAAATTTTACAAAATATTGAATATTTGAAACAAATGTCGAAATTCCAAGCCAACCATTACCCAATAAAGACCCAGAATAGCTAATAATAAACCAAAATCCCTTACATGATTAAAATGAATGCAACATGTAAGAAATACATGAATTGGTTCAATTAAGGATACTTGTAATGAAAATCATTTTACATTAGTTTAGTGTACTACAAAAATAAGCCAAGGGAAAATATAAAATATCTCTCATTTTCAGTTTTAATTAAAACGCATTTTCATTTGATTTTATTTTCCACTTTCTACTTTCTCACTTTAATTTACATTTACTCAAGCTCAATGTCACAAAAAAAAAAAAAAAAAGAGTTAGGTTGGCTGCTATATCTTCCATCCCATTTGTGAGCCATTTGAGCAAGTATTTGGGGTTCTAAATGGTACAAGAAAGGATAGAAAGTAGAATTTTAGTTTTCTTAGTGAGAAGATGCAAGCTAGATTAAGTGGGTTTAGTTTTTGTTTCATTTCCTATTTTCATTTCTTGTTTTTATATTTTCATAATTGTGTAAATGAAATAGTGGAAACAAAAAATGAAATCAGGATATAGAATTAACTTGTTTTTACTATTTTTCTCATAGAATCTTGAAAAAAGACAAATAGAAAATGAAAATAAAAACTAAGCAAACCCTAGGGTGATGATTGTTGACGCAAGAAGTGTCACTCTTGCTAGGCGGTTCTTAATTCCATGCTTGTGTATAATATGCAAACAATTTGGATGTTGAGGTGATGAAGACATAGATAAAATGACTAGAAATTTTATTTGGCACTTCGGTGATAACAGAGGATTAAAGTTGGTTAATTGAAATGTGTTCTCACTAATATTTTAAAATGCAGTGTGCAACCGCATCGGTAACACAACTGCAAGTGTGGCCACATGGGTCACATTTTCTTTCCACAATAGCAATAATTATAATGCAATCGCAACCACAATTTAAAATTATGGTTCTTGCAACCTAGATATGGTGGTGGTTTAGGGGTGAGACAAACAAGAGTAATTGACATGGCTTTGCTAGGAAAGTTGGTTTGGGAGATGACGCGTCCTTCTTGCAAGCTATAGGTGAGGTGTTATGACAAAAATATGGCTCCTTAGAAGGAGTGCTTGATTTCAAGTTTCATGGAAATAAGTCCTTAACATGGGATGCAAGAATTTGTTGTGGCTTGGTTTCTGCATGTTCTTAGGTAGAGGGGATGTTTCCTTTTGGTGTGATAAGTGGGTACCAGATGGTCTTCTTCACAGCATGTTCCCCCTCGTGCACATTTCCAACTCTCAACTGAATGTTTGTGGTGCATGGAAGGAGGGAAGGTAGTGCTTTGATAAGTTGTGTACTCCAATGATGTAAAATGTGGTGCAATAAATTTGCATGAATTTGTTTAGCTTCATTGTGACGTTGATGACTGCATTGCATGGACAGGCCGATGCCGCTTTTGGGAAGTAGATGAAGTCCATGAAGCATCAGAGTTGGGTAAAAGCTTAGGCCTTTCTTCACCTAATGCGATTGATATTATTTGAGACAGGTAAGAAGTCCTAGGATTCTAGAAGAAAAACTAAAGAAAGAAAGAAAGGAAAAGAAAAGCTATGAGTAAGATCCAGAGATAATTGAGGTAATCTTGCTGCGGTGTGTGCTTCTTGGTTCTGTGAGAACAGAAGGGGCAAATGGGTATGGGATACATGAATGATGGGTGTCAAATTTTAGTCTCTAATCATTTAATGGAATGGCTTATGGATCAAAGTTGCTTGTTTAAAGACTGGAGTTAATCATCACCTAGAATATGAAGGTTTAAACACATCAAATGGGTGAGGCAACTAGTGTGAAGGTGGTGTCAACTAGAAGGCAATATGCTATCATGGAGTTTGGTTTTGTTTTGTTTTTGTTTTAGGTTATTTCTTTTCGAAATAGGAGTTAATATGTCATATCTTAGAGTTTGGTTTGTTTTATTTTATTTTTATTTTTTTTGGGTATCTTGCTGTATCTTACCTTATTACTCCTCTCATTTGGATAGTTTTGGACTTTTCCAATAATTATTGAAGAAAAAGGTAGCTACATCATTCAATAGTAGGAAGTAACACTGTTAGAGATTGGAGGTGGCTTTAGAACCTGCCAATGATGAAGAAGTGCAAACATATGATATGGCTCGCGATGCACGACTCCTTGCTTATTAACTTGCTTAAGCAGTGAAAAGGAATATGTCGGTTGGCTATTTATAGTAGATGCTCTACTAGTGATGAGTTTATGCTTTGCCTCAGATTATAGGAAAGCGGCTATCATTTGGAGGCATCAGGGGTTGAAGCAGTATTTCGCTGGACCATATCATGATCACAAAGACTTGCTGGGGGGTTTGCAGATACGAAGAATAATTCCCTTCTTTGTGTAGCTATGTGGTGGGTTTGGCAGAGTAAGAATGAGGAGTTATTGAATGGTAGATTTCTTCATGAAGTCATAATTTTAAGGAGTATTTCGTATGAAGTGGAGCAAAAAATGCACAAATTCTAATTTAAAAGTGAAAATTGAGGACAATATTATATCACAAGTTACAAGATCTAGATATCTTGAGTTCATTATCCAAATGATGGGGAAATAGAAGGAGAAGTAAACCATAGGATTCAAGTGGGGTGATCAAAGTGGAAGAATGCTTCAAGTGTTCTTTTTTTTTGTTTTGGGATGCACTAGAGAGCTTAAGCCCAACAAAAACAAAAAGATTACAAAGCTATCGAGCGGGGCATAGAAACCCCAAAATCATCACGCAGCAACACCTCCTACGAAGAGCTCAAGGTTTGTTGCTAGAAAGTAATATTAAAAGATCCCTCTAGACTCAAGTTGGCCATATGGTTAGACCAAAATTCCCTTCGCGATAAGTATGCTGAAATATAATAGCTAGCCCCCTTGGTTGGCTCCCAAATATTTTTAACCAAAGTTTGATGGTTGTTATTGGTACCTCCGGGGTTACTAACAAAGTCTACTAGCCTTTGAATCATTCTCCACGATGAGCTCGTTGTTATTTGTTTCTTTTTCTTTTCTATACCTTGCTAAATTTCTTTAAGTGTTAGGAACAATGTAGTTTGAAGGAATGGATTTTATATTCCTGATATTGGTCTAATTTTCTTTTTCTTTTTCTTTTTTTCAATCAATTGAATAGTTTTTAGTATTCTTAACGCTTTCTAGGAATTAGCTATTCCTTTAATGTTTTATGGTTTTATATTGATGACTTCCAATTCACTATATAAAAGGAGCCACTCTAAAAATTATCATGAATTAGAGTAGCTAAAAGTAGAAGTATTCATTTGTGTGGTCATAAAAATTCTTGCTCTTCATCCTTAGATAAATTTAGAATAACATTAAGTCATTAATTTATTCAATTTATTTTAAGACAATTACAATTTCAAGCCATTGAATTGTAATTACAACTTTGAGAAATTTGACTAGTTATTGAATTGAGAAAGAAATTAAATTAATATTAGGTAACACAAAATAAGGAAATTCAAATGAAGTTGTTTCTTAACACCATCTTTCATTGACTATTCTTCTACAATCTCTATTGGTTTCATGTTTTTAGTTTTCATTCTTGCATTACTTCAATTTCCTAGTTTCCCTTAATTGCGATTTGCTTGAATATTAACAAGCTCAAAAGAACAATTACTGGTCTTAGTCCTTAAGGGAACGATAATTCCTTACTTACTCTTATTACATGTGGCTTGGTATACTTGCCAAGGCTGAGTTTAGAAATTGGCTATCAAGTTTTTAGCGCCATTACCAGGGCCTAAAGATCAATAGGTTGGCTCGTTTAAGCACGCAAAATAAATGGGCTGAGTTTTGGCAACCTAGCCCATGTAAGACTGGTTTGCATTCTTAAACAAACAAACCTGTTTATTTTGTTTTATTTTATTTGCTTTTTTTGCTTCTAAAAATGTTTTTTGATAAAAAAAAAAACAAAAATTCTTTTTTCTTATTAAAAAAAGTGAGAATGTCCTAAATTTACGATCGTTTTCTTAGAAAAGAAAAAGAAAGAAACAAGGGCTGGCCCATTTAATCTATGGATTAAATAGGTTAGGCTAAAAATAAGCTAGTTTAAACAAGTTGCTATTTTTTAAGCCTAGCCTACTTAATTTTTGCAGGTAAACAGGTTGCCGGACAAGTTTAGCTTATTTTGATGACTCTAAAGATCAATATCATTAGTAATTTGGGTGTTGCTACTTTAGGTTGTTTATTTTTCTTATTTTTGTATTTATTTGTTCCCTTTATTTTCATTTTTTTTTAGTTATTTATTTTATCCTTGCCTCCAAAAAAAAATCATTGTCTCTAGTTACTTATTTTAATCCATTTTACTACTCATCCTTTGTGGAGTTTTTTTGTGCTCTTTGCCTTGGTTTATGTAAGGTACTATTCCACAAGCTTCGCTCTTGTTTGATCATGAGATAGAGAAAACTGCCAATAAAAACAAGAAACGTGCCAAGAAAAGGAAGCAAGAAGATGGTGCATCAAAGCATCAAGAGATACAGATGGCTGACGCAAATCTCCTCCTCCATGAACTTTAGAAGACTACGCCATTCCAACTATTGATGGTTGTGGATCAAGCATAGCAAAGCCACCAATGCAATAAAACAACCTTGAAATCAAGCTAGCAATTGCCGGATTGGTGCACCAAAATCAATTTGGATGAAGTCCTCTAGAAGACCCTCATGCACACATCACTAGTTTTGTTCAAATTTGTGATACTTTCAAGATCAATGGAGCAAGTGATGATGCCATTAGGCTGAGATTGTTTTCTTTTTCTCTAAGAGATAAGACTGCTCATTAGCTATCTTCATAGCCATCAGGGATCGAGTATTTCTACTTGGGATGATCTTGTTTATAATTTTTTTGGTAGATATTTCCTTCGTTCTAAGATTGTTAAATTGTGGTCTGATGTTTCTTGTTTTATGTAGAAAGAATGTAAGTCATTATATGAAGCTTGCGATTGTTTCAAGGAACTTCTAAGGAAGTGTTGAAATCATGCATTTGCAGACTGGCAGCATATGTAGATCTTTTATAGTCGCATGAATCTTACTACAAAATCTATGGTAGATGCATCTACTGGTGGCTCATTGAATACAAAGGCTCTTGAGCAAGCAAGAGAGTCAACTGAGTACCAGATGCCATCTAGAAGGCAAAGAGGAGTTATCCAAGTTGACACTAAAGATGCCTTCCTAGCTCAAAGTAAGCCCTTGACCTAAGCAATGACTACCATGACTCAACAGATGGTTGACATAAGTAACCACATGAGTAAAATGAGATTGGTAGTTGTGCAAACTCCACCACTCATTACTGGAGATTGTACTCCGGAATTTCCAGTCTTGTTAGAGTAGGCCAGTTACATGGGACAACCACAGAGAATAATCCTTAGTCCAATACGTATGACCAAGGATGGAGAAACCATCATAACTTCTCTTGGAGTAATCAAAGGAATATAGGGCCAAACCAGAATGCTCTTCCAAAGAACAGAAGGTTTACTAGGAGCCATAGAAAAGCTTGCTCAATAGACAACTACGTTCATGGAAAAATCAAGAGCAATCTTCAAGAATCATGAGGCAAGCATTTGAAATTTGGAGTTGTAACTAGGTCAACCATCAAAGCAAATTTCTAACTTGGAAAAGTCACAAGATACTTTACTTAGTGATATTATTGCTAAACCAAGGGAGCATTGCAATGCCATCACTTTGAGGAGTGGGAAGATAGTGCAGCAAAGTGAAGAGTTAAGAAGGGAAGTTGAAAAAGAAAAAGAGAAGGAGAAAGAGTTAAATGATGAAAAAAAAGAAAAACAAAAATAAATATAAGAGTGAGAAAAAAATGGAGAGAGAAGAACATAGAGAAAAGAAGAAAAAACAAAAGATAGAGAAGTGGGAAAAATGAAAAGATAACCTACATGCAAGAATTCCATATCCTAGCACATTGATGAAGAAGAAGAAAGAGGAGCAGTTTGCTTGCTTGCTTTCTGAGTTGTTTAAGAAGCTCCAAAGTAACATTCCATTTGCCGAGGCACTAGAACATATGCCATTTTATGCCAAGTTCATAAAAGAACTACTCTCAAAGAAGATGAAGCTAAAAGAGGATAAGAGAATGCCACTCACTGAGGAGTGAGCGCAACTGTTTAGAGGAAGCTGCCACCAAAGTTGAAAAATCTTGGAAGTTTCTCCATACTGTGCACTATTAGCAACATGGCTATTGGTAAGGCACTGTGTGATTTGGGGGCAAGCATTAACTTGATGCCTCTATCCATTATGAATAAATTGGGCATTAATAAGGTGAAGCCTAGTATGGCATCTCTTTAATTAGCAGATAGATCCATAAAGTTCCCATATGGCATTGTGGAGGATGTTCTTGTGAAGGTGGACAAATTTATCTTTCCTACAAACTTTATGGTATTGGACATGGAAGAGGATGCTAATATTGCTCTTATACTTGGAAGGTCATTTTTGGCCACTGGAAAAGCACTAATAGATGTTTAAAAAGGGGAGCTAATACTCAGAGTCCAAGATGAAAATGTGAACTTCAAAGTTTTTCAAGTAATAGACTACCTTACAGAGAAAGATCATTACTACAAAATCAATGTTAAAGATCTCCTAACATAGAAGGTACCCCAGGAAATCATATAGACAACACTTGAGGCAAAAATGAAGTATAGCGGGGTGGTAGTAGACACACAAAAGGAAAGATTTTAGCCTATCAAGCGCCATAGCACAATTCAAAAGAAAAGGTGCATACAAGGAAGCAAAGTAGGCATACATCACCAAGAAGTAGGAGCTAAGCAATTCCTCAGTTAGCTTTTGGGTTGGTGCAGTTCAAATATTTCTAAATGGCAATGGGAAGGTCTGAAGTACTATTTGGGAGGAAAAGTTGATGATAACAGCTCCTCCATCAGTTTTGACAAGACATGAAAAGGGGCATAGTCTAGCTAGGACTATAAACAAGGACTTTTTGGGAGACAACCCAAGTTTTATACTTCCTTTCTTTTATATTTTTGTTTAATTATTTATTTTAAATCTTTGCCAGTTATTGTTTATGTTTAGTTTTAATTTTCATGTTAATTTCATTATTAGGTGTTCAGGTAAGGTGAAAGATAGTTGTTGAAGCTAGAATTGGAAGTTAGACAAGCAATGTTGGTGCTATAGCAGTTTAGCAGATGCTATAGTGCCCAACATGCATAACTTAGGTAGAACATTAGTGTTATAGCCCATTGGGCAAGTTTTCGACTTTAGTTGAGCGATGTTAACGCCATAGCGCTAATCTGGGTGCTATAGCGCTCTAAAAAAAAGCTCTTAATGCTACAGTGGTAGGAGAGCTATAGTGCCCAAATGTGCTACAGTGCTAGGCTTGGACGTTTATTACCCCCAAACACCACCAATTTCAATTTTTTAGGACTTATAAAGGGGTTTTTACTTTTTTATGTCTTGACAAGTACTTAACTTGGCCTCAATTTGAAATACAATTTAAAGATCGATGTTGGAAAATTGAAGAGCTCTAAAGCGAAACAAATAAAATCACCAAATCCAACAAGAGAACAAATGGCTTCTAAACAAAAATTTGGAAAGTATCTGCTATCCTTTTTCTTTGCTTTCTATTTTTCTTAGTCAATTTGATATTTTCCTTTAATTCAAGTTATTTCTCATTTAGTTTATTTTTATTATTGGCTTAGGATTTCTAGTCATTTTAGCTTAATTTTTTGAGTCATGTCATCTTAGCCATATGTGACCTTACTTCCTTTTATTTTATTGGGTCAGTGACATAAATTGGTACTTGATTGTTTATGGTGGTAAATGCCAAAGTCTTCTCAAAATTGTTTTAATTCACTAATATTTCTAGCTTTTGACTTACTACCTTGTTAGAATCTCTTTAAGTTTCGTATAAGCTTTTAGCTCATTCCATTATTCTTAGTGGCTTTTTATTTGGAACTAAGTTATTTATTGTGTGCTTCTAATATTGTCCATGTGGTAGTTGGAATTTTTTTTACAGACCCTATAAAAAAAAAAAAAGAGAAAGAGACAATAAAAGAAAATAAAAATTGGGGAAGTGTCAAAGGCTATAAAAATCTTAAGGCTCTAAGTACCAATGTTTAGGCTACGTATGTTGCATATTGTTAATCTTGAATAAGTACTTGTGGTGTTTCTATGCCATTTGATGACTTTAAAGTAGATTCGAGGGGTTATCACCTAATGTCTTAGGCCAATTGGAATGGGAGTTATTGATCAAACATTTCTTTATAGAGCATTTAGAGTTAGTCAAGCCTCGAAAATTAAATTCAAATTAAATGTGCTAAATATGTCACTTGTATTTTATTTTTGCCTCATTGGTGAATTAAAAAAATTTTGTGTGCCTAATTTGCTTTCCTTTTAGAGAGTCCATAAAAGAACTTGATTTGAGTCATCTTATCCTTATTTAAATTGATTAGAGCTTTCTAGTATTGCATCAAGGTTAGACCTCTAGGGTAATTTTGCAAGTTTGTATTAAAGCTGACATTTATGAATCCACTACTATCTATAATATATATAATTTCAGTTGGTGCTTAGTAATTGGGAGGTTGTGAGATGTCCCTTTCTTATCCTTTTTTACCTCTTATTTTGCTTGAAGACAAGCAAAAATTCAAGTGTAGGGATGTGATAACTTATGAAAATATATTATTTTTCCTTAATTTGTGTATAGAACTTTTCCGAATTTATTCTCATAATGATGATTTGGATTAATTTAATAAATTTTAATTATTGATTTTTTAGTGAGAAATTAATTATCTTAAGTTTAATTGGCAAATATTCTCACTCAATTTATTTGATTGCAAAATTGATTTTTGGGATCAATGATTTGAAGATTAGAAAGGATCATTTGAATAAGGATTTGAAGATTTGGAGAAGCAAAAAGAAGATTTTTGAAAGATTGAGTTTGAGTTAAAGAAGAAAAAAGATAGAAGAGATTACTTAAAGATTTGAATTAGATTTAAAAGAGAACAAGCTAAGAGAATGGGCATGAAGATTTGAAAAAGGAGAGAAAATCAAAGGAATCGATTTCTTTCTATCTTGTTTCAAATTCTTTTATCTTTTAGAGGGATGTTATCCATTGTTAGAGAAAGGAATAGTGGCCAAGTTATGGAGACTGGGGAAAGCTATCAAATGCCTCTTCTAGTTGACATGACTTTGAGGTTTATTGTTTTCTTTTTCTTTTCTATGTCTTGCTAAATTTCTTTAAGTGTTAGGAGCAATGTAATTTGAAAGAATGGATTTTGTATTCCTGATATTGGTATAATTTTCTTTTTCTTTTTTTATAATCAATTAAGCAATTTTTAGTATTCTTAATGTTTTCTAGGAATTAGCTACTCCTTAAATGCCTTATGGTTTTATATTTTGATAAAGGCCAATTCACTACAGAGAAAAAGCTAATCTAAAAATTGCCATGAATTAAAGTAACTAGAAATAGAAATACTCATTTATATAGTAATAGGAATTCCTACTTTTCATCTTTAGATAAATTTAGAATAATATTAAGCTATTAATTTATTCAATTTATTTTAAGAGAATTATAATATCAAGCCATTGAATTGTAATTACAAGTTTGAGAATTCGACCAGCAATTGAATTAGGAAAGAAATTAAATTGATATTAGGTAACGCAAAATTCATAAATTCAAATGAAATTGTTTCCTAACACCACCTTTTATTGATTGTTCTTTGACACTCTCTATTGCTTTCATATTTTTATCTTACATTATTTTAATTTCCTGATTTCCTTTAAGTACAATTTGCCTAAATAGTAATAAGCTCAAATGAACTAGTACTTGGCCTTAGTCCTCGAGCGGATGACAATCCCTTACTCACTCTTGTTACCTGTGCCTTAGTATGCTTGCCAAGGTTGATTTTACAAATTAGCTATCAATCAAACCACTTATCCCGCCATACCAGGATTGCCTTTAGCCATGCCATTAGTGTTCAACTTAGCCTAGCCTAGCGGGAGGTGGCACTAGCGAACATGATCTTGGGCTCTAGTCTGAGGAGTAGTATCCCTCTGGTAAGAAAGGACCCTCTTAATCTCTTTTGCTTGATCAAGGATGATACGGTGAGCAACTGGAGGCTATGAAACCCCTCCTCAAAAATCTACTTATTCTTCCAATTCCATATTCTGTGGCAAGATGTAAAGACGATGTCAATCCAATTGCAGGTAGCATCTCCATCAAGTTTACTAGAGAGATTTTAATGTAATCCAGCTTCTGATATCAAGGGAAAAGAAAATGGAAGCCGCAGCAGGTTATAGAAGTTTGTCCAATCTGAGCAGCCTTTGGACAATCTCTTAACAAATGAAAGGAGCTCTCAGTTTTATCCAAACAATTGTGACAAAAGGGCTAAAGCCATACCATTTACTCCTTCTCTGGGCCATCAGAATCGTACCATGATCCATTTACCACATAAACATCTTCATACGTTAGGGCCCTCTCCACTTCCAAATGATCAGCCATATAGCCCACAAAGGTTGCAAATCACCCATAAAGCAAAAGTAGGCTCTCTTGACCAAGAAAGAGCCTTTCTAATTAGGTTTCCAAAGGAAAACATCCTCTTTATCAGAAGGAGGAGGAGCAAGGATGCTATGGAGATTTGACAAAATTTTGGGATCCATGAGGGGAAATTGGACATAAAAGTCCCAATTACCCTAAGGAGAGACATAATCAACCGCAAATTTGTTGGCCTCTGTTTGAGGGATAGTATGCCTATTAATTTGTTGGAAGACTGCAACTTCATTTATCCACCAGTCTTTCCAGAAGAGAGTACGGGTGTCATCTCCAATTCGCTTTATCACGCAAGACATCAGAGTAGGCCATAAGTTGGCCAAATTCTTCCAAAGCACTGAGTCCTCATTTAAAGAGATAGAATTATCACTTAGGTCTTTACTTCTATCATATTTACCAATCAAAACTTGGGTCCATAATTGATTAGACCTAGAAAGCATCTCCTAACCCAATTCAAGGAGAAAAGCTCATTCATTATGTCTATTCTTTTAATCCTCAAACCCTTATTATTCTTCGACAGGCAAACTGTAGCCCAATTGATGAGGTGGGCTTTTCTTTTGTTCTCCATGTCACCCCAAATAAAGGATCTTTGAGCCTTCTCAATTTCCCCATCTTGGGAATTTTAGTATATTCCATTGCACGATTTCTTGAAGGTCCAATAACAGATTAGGCGAGAGTTATACAACATGCCATGGAGAGGCATTTTCTTTTCCATCCCTAGAGACATCCTTTAATTCTTTCCATGATGTGACCAAATTCCCTGTAAAAATTTTGACCACTGATAAGCTGAGCAACTAAACATCTTCCCATTTTAGTAACATGCTTGTAATGACATCTTCTCAGGATTTGATCCTTGAGGGCCTTAGAGACATTTTTTGAAAACAAAATTTGAGTCTTAACCGGGTTTATTCGTGAGCTAGGTGCTTCGGTGAAGCTTTCCAGACACCTCAACACTTCTTCCATCTACTCAATAGAGGTGCCAGCAAATAGGAGTAAGTCATCAGCAAAGACTAGGTGGGAGATTTTTGGTCCCCCCCCCCCCCCCCGCCCCCCGGGCCTGCTCTCATTGGGTTCCATCGACCTTTCATTACTCTTTCTTCAATAAGACATGAAAGCCGGTCCATGCAAATCACAAAGATGTAAGGTGATATAAGATCACCCTGCCTGATACCACGCGAAGGGAAGAATTGCTTACTTTTCTCCCTATTCTAGAGGACTTGGAAGGACGAAGTTGTGATGCAGCTCATCATGAAATTAATCAAATGTGAAAAGAAATGCAGATCCCTAAACCAGTCTCTAATAAAATCCCAACACAACCAATCAAAGGCTTTTTCAAGGTCAATTTTGATGGCTATGAACCCCTGCTTGCGTCTTACCTTCTTCATGGAATGTAACATCTCCTTAGCTATGACAATATTATCATGAGTCCTCCTACCTGGAATGAAACTCGCCTGGAAAGGGGAAATAAAGTCATCTAAAAGAGGTTGCTTCTGTTAACTAGCATCTTCGAAAGAATTTTTATAGGACACATTGCAAAGCGAAATAGGATGGAATTGGTTGATGAACTTAGGGTGGTTGACTTTTGGGATGAAGACTAGTAAAGTGCAGCTTAATTCTTTAATGAGTCTAGGATTTTTCCAAATGTTTATGACCAGCTCATAAATTTCGTGCATTAGGAGGTCTTGGCAATGTTTATAAAAAATGGCAGGCAAGCTTTAGGAGACCCCATAGAAAAAAGGGCATTGATTCATGGAGGAGGGAGTACAGATGATTAATGAGGATAGAAGGCCGAGAAGGGCTATCCTCGTGGAAAAGTTGATTGAAATAATCAATCACTAAAGATTGGAGCTGGTCTCTATCATAAATCCAGTCACCATGATCTGACCTAAGGCAAGAGATCTTGTTTCTCCTTCATCTCGTAATCATCTTAATGTGATAAAAATAGATATTACAATCACCGTCAACAATCCAACTTTTCCTGAATTTTCGAAGCCAGAAGGATTACTTATAGTCAAGGATCCTCTAACTCAACTTGAAGATCAGTTTCTTGTCCTTCAGGGAATTTGTTATAACCATAATGGGGAGAGTTCTGAATGCCTTGAATGCGTTTTATTAGGAGCTGCTTCTGCTGAAACGAGTTCCCAAGACACTATCTATTTCATTCGTTTACTTTGGGGATAAATTCGGTAGTGGCTAGATGGAAAGGGAAAGAGTGGTTCCAATTTTGTTGTATCATACCCTCAAAATCTAGGTATGTCTTTGCTGGGGGTTATTGGACATGTTGACAAAAAAGGGATAGTGATTTGAGTAGATTCTCAGAAGAACTTGCACCATAAACTCATTGAAGGTATTCCTCCAATGGGCATTGCAAAGGCCTCTATTGAGCCTTTTGAAAACTCTAACCATATTGTTCCATTCAGGCCCTTCTAAGTGTATCGAGAACTAGAGAAACCCATGTCAATTAGGTTATATCTATTAATGCAATCGAAAAATTATCACACTTAGTCCTATTAACTCTACGCTTCTTTTCTTCTCATCCAAATGCTATCTCGTTAAAGTCACCAATCACTAGCACTCATTATTCATAGAAGTGGCAGTATGATGCAACTTTTTCCAAACTTCCTTATGCTCCAATTCATTTGGGCTAGCACAAACGATCGTCAGGAACTAGGCTTTTCAGCGGCCAACAACCAACTTGATATGAAGAAACTAGGGATGAAGTCATTTTTGGAGGATATTAATATCTAGTTTATTTCCATCAACCAGATACCCCCAGCAAACCCACGGGCCTCCAGTCTAATATTATTGCTAAAACCCTACTTGTGAATAACTCATCAGCTTTCAGGTCACTACATTTAGTCTCTAGTAAAGTAATCAAGTCAGGATGATATAGCTTTAAGATATGATTCACGGCCTAGGCGAACTTTCTATTTTCAGCCACCTTAAAATTCCAAGACAGAATATTCATTATAAAGAAAAGTAAGAAAGAGAGAAATCAAAAGAAACGCAGTACCAAGACCACAATTTCAACATATTTGCATCGTCTCCTCCCCTATAGAGGGTGTAGGATCATCTAGCCTAACAGTAGGAATAGCTTCCTCTGTCATAGCTTTATTAGATTCCATAATCTGGATGACTGGGATATCTGGTTTGGGTTTAATTCTTCATCTTGGCTTCTTAGATCTTTGTGCTAAAAGGTTGGATTAACATGAAAGACTAAATGCTGGCCCAAGTCCTACGGCAAAGAGGAGTTATTGTTATGGTTTACACCAATGGGCTCACAGTTAGACTAGTGGGCCACCATAGTGTTTATGGGAGACAAACTAAAGGCTTTTAGGCTTGGGGGAACAGATTTGGGCCCTAATGTTTCTCCTTCAGTTGTTGGCAGCTACCTGATGAGCCTCGAAATCCCCTTTACCTTGTTGAGCCTTCTCTTATTTTAGCATTTGTGATCTTAACAAAAATTCGACCATCCTAGCACTACATGATAAGGTAATCATTAAGGGCCCTACTGCCAATGATCATGTTTCCACTACGATGTCTCTCCTCATTCCCCAGAGTAAAGAAGCATGACCTAGAGGTGATAACCTGCTTGCCTTTCTCCAAATTTTGCTGGTCTTAGTATTGTTCTTGGATTTAGTGCCATATCTTGTACAACATTTTTTCTGTACAACCATCCAAGGACCATAAGGACCGTTTTTGTGTTGAATGGCTTTTTTACACTTATCTCTGTATGTTCAAATCCTCCATTGTCTCCTCCAAATTAGTGCTGGCCTTCCCCTTGTGGCGGAGGAGTGTGGAGTCAACTTCCTTTATGTCTAGGCAATTACCTTTTGCATGACCAAACTCCCCACAAGTAAAACACACTAATAAGTGTAAGCCTTCATATTCAATCATATGCAATTTTGCATTCGCCAGAAATTGGGGTCAAAGGGGCTTCTCTAAATCCAACTTCACACAGGCCTTGCAAATTTTCCCCTATACTACAACTCAATGTTTGCATCAATCTTTAGAGTGGTGTCTATGTTGTCACCAACCTCACTCAGAACCTCCATAACACAATACTCCACTACAAGCCCAAGAAGTCTAACGTAAGCAGCTTGTATGATTAATGGGGCCCTTATAGGGATCAAAGTTAGGCTGCCGTTTCTAATAGTGTGGTAATGATCAAATATAAGTCACGACCCTTCCCTTCCATCAGAGTATAATCATAATCGTCAAAAGAAAAGAACTTAACAAGAAAATACTCATTCCCTACATTAATAATATTAAGGCACCCGTGCTTTGCCCATATAGCTTTCAATCTTTTATTTAACACAACATACGAAATCCTTCTACCCAGGAGCTTAACTATAAGGGTGTTTCTCCAAGGTTTAGCAAGCTTGTTCTTCTCAGCCTCAAAGATGACTATGTTGAACAGCCCATTCTCCCGGTGCTTCACCTTAATCCTTGGGTATTTACTGTCCCTATTTGAGTCTTCATTACTTGTTTCCAAATCCAATAGCTCTTCAGAACAGTTCTTGTCATTGCCCTCTTCCTTGTCAGAGGAATCCTCTTCCATACCTTCATCTTCTAAGCTATCATTGTGAGCACTGGAGCCAATTTTCAGAAGTTCGGCATAGGTTTTCTTTCTTTGCTTCATTAAAGAAGTCTCCAGTAGGCCATTTGACATCCAGGGATCTTCCCTTGGGACAAAAGATGATGTACCTTCCAAGCATCCATCATCATTTTGGACCTTTTTCTTGCTTCGATTAAGTTAGTTATGCTCCTCTTATGAGGTTTCTTTGAGAGAGTGCTTGGCTTCAATTTTTTTTAAAAGTGTTTGCTTTGGGTGTTCTTTGTGACCCAAAAGTACCACTAAGGCCTAAGGGTAAACTTTACTGCATAATTATAAGATTGGTTATGTCATATATGACTAAATGTTGAGCAGTAAAAAGTTAACAACAAAATAAGTCAAATGTTGTAGAGATCATGATGTGGTGTCGGATGAGTAGATACACTAAACAAAATAAAATTAGTATTGAGCATGTTAGAGTAAAAGTTGGGATAATGTCTTTTATAGAGAAGATGGTAGAATCTCGCCTTTAGTAGTTTAGACATATATGAAAAAGATTTATAGAGGCCTGAATAAGGATAATGGATCAAATAGATTGTAGTTTAATATCTAGAGGTAAAAAGAAACCTAAAAAAATCATAGATGAAACTATTATAAGAAATTTAGATACTAATAGCTTAAATATAAATGTGATCTATAATATAATACTATGGTGTTGTCTGATTTATGTAGCTAATTCCACTTAGTGGGACAAGGCTTCGCTATTGTTGTTGATATTTGGCATGAAGTGGAGGCTTTCTTACGTGGTGTAGAGGAGAGAGTTGCTAAGCCGATGGTGGAAAGGCTAGTCAAGTGGGCTTGGGCAACTAGGGTTGTCAAGTTAAGTGTTGATGGGAGCTCCAGGGCGAATCCTGGCCAAGCGGGTTTAATTTGGAGGCATCATTAGGGAAAATAATGCTAACTGGTTAGTGAGTTTTAAATGTTCTGTTGGCTTTGCGGGAACCTTCTTCTTGGGTTATTGGCTGTTCGATAGGGGTTAAAGCTAGCTTAATGTAAAGAGAATTTCAGAACGCTTGGTGTGAGAGTGATTCTTTTGGGGGTCATTTGATTGGTGCGTTCGAATTATGAGTATTCTCATCTGCTCTAGGCAGTAGTGTCGGATATCAAGAAGTGGCTCGAGCTGGAGTGGGAGATTACTATAACTCATGCTCTAAGAGAGGCCAATGCTTGCGCAAATTTTCTGGCTAAAACAGGGCTTAGTGGCAATGGAGGCTTTTGTTATTCTCGAAGACTTTCCAGTGGATTTACAACCTTTGTTACTTGAGGGCTGATTATATGAGTGCCACGTTTGTGAGAACTTAGTTCTTTATTTTTCTTTGCTCTCTTGGCTGATGTATATATTAAAAAAAAAAAAAGAGCAACTAAGATACACGTAGTGACTAATGAGTCAAGTCATAAAGCCTTTCATGAAAGTTCCAAACACATAAAAGCAGCCTCACACTCGCGGGTACGTACCTTGCGTTGTAAAGCCGCCGCTAAGATGATTGAAACTCAAGGACAACATCTTCAAATTTCGTAGAAGTGATAATTCTGAACAAATATTGCAAATTAGAATCTATAAAATCTCCAAGTATGAAATATATAATTATCTACATTCATACCTTTGCTAGGAAAGAGTCCACCAATATTGTTATCATGAAGAATTAAATTCTTGAGGGATGTTAGACCACACAAGAATTCCATCACACTCTCCTTGAAGTTATTATGACTGAGATCTAATGTCTCCAGCCTCTTTAATGTTGACTTGCTTCTATTATCTTCAAAAGATTATTCAAAAAATCACATCCATGAACAATAGGCAACAAAATATATATATATATATATATATATATATATATATATATATATATATATATATAGTGTGTGTGTGTGTGTGTGTGTGTGTGTTTAATTTGTGTAAAATCTTTTTACACATCAATCAATAAAAAATAAGGAAGTTGCCATGTCAACCAATAGAAGTCAAGTCTATATAACTACATAACATGATATGGCAACTTGTTTTTATCTCTATCGGTTGATAATATAAAATATTTTTACATTGTCAGTATATAAAAATTAAATTCTATATATATTTCTTTTAAAAAAAATTAATTTCAATAACTTGTTGACATAATTTTTTTTTTTACAAGTTCAACATAACTTTTTATTTAAATTCAAGCACAAAGCCTTTTCTTTTCCTTTTAATTAAACTCAAACACAAAGCTGTTAATTCAATTGCAAGTTGAAAGACTGTGCTTCGGCTTGTAAAATTAACACATACTTATTCTATGCCCCCCCGAAATCGGGTCTAATCGAATTTAGTTTACTTTTAACTAGTTTGCACTGTATAGCTCATTTTTTATTCTATTTTATTAATATACAATATTTACAATGAATTATAATTATGTAATATTTATATTTTTTAAATTAAAATATTAAATAATAGCGAAATGTATTAAAAGAAAATTTTAAAATATTTCATTTTGATGCATAATAAATGTAAAACTTTTTTGTGCAATCATCCAATAATTATATAAAATTATGCCATTAAAAATGTTTACACTAATATTGTATTAAAATTAACCTCAATTTTAAATTTATAACAAGAATTGATGAAAGTATGATGACAATCAAAATATTGATGGACCACTCAGTCTAATTTTGGTTTATATTTAGGAAAACAAAGGAGTGATAATGAAGAGTTCATATTCGTATTGAATAACAATATTGTTTTCCATAATATCGTTTTATATCTATGTAAATTCTTTGTAATTTTAATATGTTTTAATTTTGATATACTGACAATATAATAGAGTTTTATACTATTATTCAATCCACATCAGTAAATATATTTAACTTTTACACCCATTATTTCTAAAGTCTTGCATATGATGAGATTCGATTGGATAATAGTGTAAAATTTTTATACTGTTAATACATCAAAATCAATCTTATTTTAATATTATGTGTTCTAATAATAATAATAATTTAATTTTTATATACTGGCAATATAAAATAATTTTATACTATCATCCAATAGGAATGCAATGAAGGCAATTGCATGAATTTAAATTTAAAAAACACAACATGACACACTCTTACATTTATATTAGATGATAGTATAAAATTGTTTTATACTATCAGTGCCTAGGAATTAAACTCTAATAATAATAGCAAATGATACATCTAAATATTATAATCATAATGCTTTTAGCAAACACATGAACAAATTTTAGAATGAGTCTAAAATAAATATCTAGTAAGATCATGTTTGTATATATATACATTATTTTAATATGATAACTTAATAGGGATTTAAAAATAAATTGATTATTTTTGCAGTAAAAGAAAGGATTGATTATCTGACAAATAATAAAGGAAAAACTGCTTCGTGCAAATATGCTAAAAGAATCTAAAATTGGTTAGTCTATGTAAAAGTAGAATGTGACGTCAAGCTAATTATCCTATTTTATTCCTAGGTAGATCGCTTAGGGTGTGTTTGGAATAAGGAAAGAAATTACAATGAAGGAAGTTGAGAGGAAAAAAATAGAGTGAAACGAAATAGAGTGGATTTGTGTTTTTCATATGTATGTTTGAATGAAAGGAAATTGAGAGGAAAAGAAAATGGAAGGAAAATAATTTTTCTTTATTTATTTGTGTGAAAAAGTAAAAAGAAAGAAAGAGGTAATGCTATCAAATGATAATTTTACTCTTATATTGTTATAAAAGGTATTTCAATTATATTCATTAATATCAAATAAA
This sequence comes from Pterocarpus santalinus, assembly GCA_031439595.1. Lineage (NCBI taxonomy): Eukaryota > Viridiplantae > Streptophyta > Magnoliopsida > Fabales > Fabaceae > Pterocarpus > Pterocarpus santalinus. The sequence goes on along the minus strand of CM062528.1, from coordinate 30,763,187 downwards.
ATTTTTTACTATTTTTAATTTAATAATTTGTAATAATATCAACCTATTTAATCAAATTAATATTAATAAAAATAAATTATTCAAAATTAATATTTTTAGCTAATCAAATGTTTTAAAAATATTATTTAAAAATATATTTTATCAATTAAATAATGACAAAAATATTATTTAATTATTATTTAATATTCTATTTATAATAAAATATTTATTTAAAATAAAATATTAATAATTAAAAAATTTTAATATTTTATATAATTTGTACTTTAGATTTTTTTATATTTATATTTAATAATATAGTTATAGAGAAATTAAAATTATTTAAAAAAATTTTTAAAAGTGTTGATTTGAAAAAAACAAAAAAAGAGGAACCATGCAACATTTTCCATATTGTTATACACTCTAATCTCTCTCCCTACATCATATCTCCCGTCTCTGTCTCTCTCTCTCTGTGTGGTAAGTCAAGGGCAAGAATGGAAAAGGACAAAATGCACCATTCCTCTCCCACTTTTCCGCCCAGAACCGGAGAGAAAAACACTCACCTCTGTTTAGGTAGGGCCCATAGAATTTTATATACTATTCAACTCTTCCTTTTCAACCTTTCCCTCCAATCAAACAAGGGAGGTGTATTCTTTTCCTTCTTATTTCCTTCCTCTCCCTTTCTTTCCTCTCTAAATCACCCCAATCAAGCACACCCTTAGAAAATGACTTAACTAGCTGATGGTTAAAGATACCTTAAGAGTTTCTCTGATATAGCCCCTAAGATTGGGGATAATGGAGTCTCTCTATTAAAAATTTTTAAAAAGACAAATCAAGAATTCTAATGTTGAATTTAGCATTAATCCTTGAAGGCTTTGATATCATAAATACGTTATAAATGAAGGTTTGTTAAACTCAATTATAAGTCATATTAAATAATTTATTATATAAAAATAGTGGTTATAGCGATAATTTATTAGAGAACAATACTATAAAATATAAACCTACAAATCTATTAATCTATTAATTCTAATAATTAAAACTCAAAATAAAGAAAGGTTCATTATGTGTTAATATATCATGAATTATAATCCTCTATCACTATTTAAAAGTTACTATTAGAGAAAATATTTCAATAATTTAATCTACCATAAAAAAATTGCCTTGATTCCCTCACCCGATGATCTTGAATGATGATATAATATTGAAATATCTTTCTCTCATTTTGTTTAAGCCACACAATTTTTTTTTAAATTACTTTAAATAAAATTTAAATTTTATTATTTAATTTACATTTAATGAAATATATTAATTCTTTTCTTTACTAACACTTCTTAAACTCACAATTATCTAAGATCTCTCTCAATCTTTTCATTTGAGCCACACAAAGATTTATTAAATTAATTTAAATAACATACTACTTAATTTTAATAATCAAGACTCAAAATTAGAAAAGGTTTGCCATATGTCAACTTCTCATATATTCTAATTAGTGTAGACTATTATTTAATAAGATTATTACTACATAATTAATAATTTATAAATGGTTTGTTAATATAAAAGGTAATATAAGTATTAGACGTGTGATTGATATATTCAATCTCTGATTTCTAAATCTAATGCTCAGGGCCATTTCTTTTTTTTTTTTTTCGGCTGTCTCCTATTTTATTTGTTAAAAGGTTTTTATTTGGAAATCTTTATTTAATGTTTTATAAAAAATCGTTATATCTTAATATTATATATTTGGAGTTTATTACAGCTGTACCCAACATTTTTAAGATCAGTATTTTTATTTTATTTTAATTTTTTTTAACTTTGATTTAAATTAAGAGTGCTGATATTTGAACATGAGCATCGACGCATGATGCAATGTATATGCACAAAGCAGCATAAAACTGCTGATCCACCATAGATCAATAATGTTATTATGCACCTTAAATTTCCTTTTGTGTGTATACATCGCTTTATGCGTGGCTATCACGCGTGCATAAAACATTTCACTTAAATTAATACTTATTTCATGATTTTCACCCTTCTGCTTTATCGAAGCAACTCTACGATCTCTCTCTCTCTCTCTCTCTCTCCATCTTAAAATCCATTCAAATCTTCTCAAATTTTCTTCCCATCTGTTCCAATTTTACTATTTATCTTCCCTCGGATTTGGTTGTTTTAAGCCCTTTGTTTTGTTGCTTTATGTTATGTTTGTCAAATTTTATTTCTCCTATCTTCTGATGGTTTTATATTTGTTTTTCTCTCTCTTTCTTCATCCTCCCTTCCATTCAACTTCTTTCTTTTGCAGTTTAAATGGGTTTCATAACAGAACATACATTACAAATTTTAACAAACAATTTCAAAATTTGAGTAATTATGATATTTGGTTGTATTTAATTGCTAGATCTGAAGTAAATTATACCAAAAAAAAATTGAAGTATGTTAGATGCGTTTATTTTAGATTTTAAAATAAATTTGAAATTTAAATTTCATATATAATTAAAAAGATTAAAAATTAATTTTTTTTCAAAAATTACAATTTTCAGTTTTTACAAAAAAATTAAAATAATTTTTTTAAATTCTAATTATTTTTTTAAAATATCTAAATATTTGAAAATTAATTTTTTTAATTAAAAAATAATTTTGGAGCAAAAAAAATCCCAAACAAACAAAGGTTATATAAGGCATGTAGTCGAAGTAATTTATAATTACCAACAAAATAATTAATTAAACCTAATAATAAAGGAATGTAATAAATATACTTAACTGTTTTTGTCAATTTCGTGATTAGTTTCATAAAGTTTTATACAACAGCTATTATTTTTGTCAATTCTCACAAGTATATATCTTCAATCATTAAGTATTAAACAAAAAGTTTAAACTCAAATATATATATATATATATATATATATATATATTAAATATTTGTATTTTTAAAAATCATATGTTTAAAATAATAATATGTTCCAACTACAATTTTATTGTTTATTGTTTACTTTTTTATATATCTTTTTTTTATTCATATAAATTAACAACTAAATGAAATATAAATTCATAAGCTTCAATTTCAAATTAATTCTTTTAGCCCGTACATTGCACGGGTATAACACGCTAGTAACAATAAAATAAAAGCCAAATATACAACTAATTAAGGATACTATGGAACAAATTAAAACTAAATCTCAAAATAAGATAGGTTGCTGTCTTTGATTTCTTATCATCATTAATTTGAAATTACTTCAGTAATTATCAAGACAAAAGAATGCATTTATATTAAAAGAATAAAATAGAGATATTAGTTGAGTCAAAAGAAGAAATAGAGCAGCATTATTTATATATTGTAATAGTATATGTAATGTTATCAATTTATTTTAGAGTCATCACTTTGGTGAGTGTTTTACTTGACCGCACCTCATGTCAAAAAATTGATCTGAAATTGCATGGGTAATTATTAATTTAAAAAAAAAACTATAACACCAAATTTACTTACATATATAGTAGGTCTAGGGGTGATAATTACTATCCTACCCGCTGGTACCCACCCCGCCCCAACCCGATCAGGTCGGTTTTAAAACCTGCCCCGTTGAGTAGACATTGGGGCGGGTTTGGGTGCAGGTTGGGTAGAGTCGGGTCGGGTCCTGATTCAAAACAAATCCATCCCTACCTTACCCGCACCATATATATATATATATATAATATTTTTCTAAATATTTCTATCACTCTCGGATAGTGTTTAGTTGAAAGTAAAGATAGATATAAAAAAATTTTAATATATAACTTTTTATATGAAGTTAACCTATGAAAATTTTTACTTTATTTTTAACCCCCATTTCAAACACACTCCAAATATAAAGTAAATTTTAAAATAATTTTTATATCAAAAAATTTAAAATAATTTTTTAAGTATTTAAAAAGAGTAATAGGTAGAGGCGGATAGGATACGGGTTGGGATGAGTTGTCTGTAGTTAGAATTTGAATTTTAAATGTCAAAACTCATGGGTAAAATAGGGGCAGATTGAAACTTATTTAATGAATTATGGGGTGAATTCGGATTGAGTTAAAATCCGCCCCATTGCTACCCTTAAGTAGGTCTACCCTATCTCGATAGGCACGCGTCTTTAATTTGACTCCGTACTCTTACACTAATATACTATATTTATACAATCTCTGCATTTCATGGGTTACATTTTTTTATACCAAAAAAATATTTTTTCTAAAATAAAAATAGACAAATATTGAAAACAAAAAACAAACAAGTATAAGAGATTAGATTAGAGTGTACATACCTCCCTTCCAACTGAAGTCATCAAAACAATTATCAGACAAATCAAGGTTTCTCAAATGCTTGAAGGATAGGAAGAAGGACCAGTCCAAGCGTGTGTGTCCCCTGCCTATGCAACCGAAGAACGGACTACTAGGACCATGGTTTCTATTTACAGTCTCCAGAGAGAGACGGATGACACGGCCCGAGAAGGAGTCACAAGTGACGCGCTCCCAATCGCAGCAATTGCGCCTCGGGTCATCCACCCACGAAGGCAACAAAGAGTCATTGGAATAAGCAGCCTTTATACGCAGCAGTGACCTCTTCTCTTCTGGGAAGCAACCGCTGCTACTCCCAAACACGTGAACCAATACTATCACTACCATCAATACCAACCACGGCTTCTTCCATAGCCACTCCATATCGAAGAGGAATTTCAAGATCACTTTCTTTCCAAAACTTTGTATAGTTTTGAGCCTTTTTGTTTTTTTTTTTTGGCACCTTGCCCTATGAAATGCAGTCGCTACATTTATTGATATATACCCAAATCGTTGAAGAAAATTAGCCGGCTACTCACGGGTCTGGGTCAAGTCAATTATTTAACAAAAGCTACAATGAAGTCTTTATCCTTTGGAACTCGGAACTTAATTTGGTCCGTGTACATGGCCGTCCAAGTTGGGTGGATAATGCTACACATTATTTTTAATGAAATTTTTTATTTGGATTTAATTTATATGTAATGTGAGTATAAAAAAAAAATTTATACAAATGATCGATCATGCATTTAATTATTTGACTTAACTATTCACTATTTTAAAAATTTTATAAATATAAACATTTAATTGGATATGAGCGTATAGCAATTAAATTCTTTTCTATTTTTGGTACATGTTTGAATATCCATCAACATGAAATTGTCATAATTGATTGCAAACCTTATAGTTATATCATGAGCAAATTATCCTCGATTCCTCGTTAATTTTTCTAGTCTATAATTATTAATTAAGACTACGATTTTTATTGTCTGGTTATCAATTAGGAATATTAATTTTATATTATTAACACTTTACTCATTTTAAAGATTTATTTTATTATTCCAGACTAAAACAAATTATTATTATTATTATTAGTGACTAGCGCCTAAGAGTCACCATTACCCAAGACCAGACAGCCACACTATCACCGAAGCATGCAGGAAAAATCACACAACGCGGAAAAAACTTCATTTTCATCTCAGCCAACGCGTATATATCAACGTCAGATGAACGCAATAATCAACCTTGAGTTTTGTTTCCTTGCAACAGAGGGACTCCCGAGTCCAAGTCAATCTGATGAAAAACAACAAAGGAATCGTTGTCGTTGGGCGTTCTTTGTAATTTCGTCCTTAAAATATTACATATTTTTGTAAGAATGTATATTTTTTTAAAAAAACTGAATATAAATTGTTAGAATTTACTTTTTGGTGAAAAAAGGTTAGACATTTACCGAGTTTTCATTAATTTATTTACTAAAATTGATCGAATGGTAACTTGATATTTCCTTAGATCCATTTTAATATGTAGTGATCGTATGAATTATTGACAATTATATGTTGCCTTTAAGCTCAAATACGATGGTGTGCTTAAATATGTATTAGCCCAGAATTATTTGTTCTATGATGAGTTGAACAAAATAATTAAAGAGCCTACGGAGTTGGCGTGGCAGCAAATTCCAGCCTCGTGGATGACTGCACCCGGGGAGTTTTATGAGTTATTTTTGGTGCTTTACTATACTGGATTCAAGAATAAAAGAACCAAGTAGAGCCAAATGAATCAGCAAGCATTACCAGTTTTAAGGTTCAATGAACCAGATACATGACCTCTTTATTAGTTGGCTGATTTGGCATTTTTTTTTCTAAATAATTTTTTTGGTTCTAAAATTTTATAGTTAACATCAATTTAGTCCTTAAATAATTTTTAACATCAATTTAGTTCTCATATTTTAAAATTTGATATCAATTTATTTTAATGGTCAAATCTTACTAACTCCATCAATAATCCATCTACCTAAATTATAAATTTATCCTCCTTAATATCTATACCCTTAAAATTACAAAAATAAAAAATAAAAAAAAAGCATAAAACAAAAATTCGAAAGCTTTCCCTCTTCTAATGCCTTCTTTATGTTTTCCTCTTCGCCAAATAGAAACTGAAGTAGGCGCTTTCACGGACAAAAGGAAATAAAGGTACAAACTTTAAACACAAAGAAACCAAAACCTATGAAAAAGTTTGCACGTTTCGCGTTCCATTTCAGCAAAAACAAAACACAAAACTGGTATAAGTGAACAAAATAAAACTGGGTAGCATGAAACAGTGAGCAATCCTAGAAGAACGCCTTGGGGGTGATTTATTAGGTGGTAAGGCACCGTGGGTGTGCTTCTCTTTGCCTTTTTGTTGCGGGTTTTCCTTTTGGTGTTGGCTTTGGAGACTTGAGAAAGAGGTCCAATAAGCCAAGCTTTTGCATTCGCTCCTTGTTACTTTGATCCTTTGGTCCCAAATCTGCTCGTAGTGTGAAGGGTTGTCACCTTCTTTGGGTCCTTTCGAGGATCCCCGTTCTATTGATGCATGGGCTTGCAGGAGATGTGCTTCGTCGTCACAATAGGGGTGGATTGCCGGAGGTGCTCGCGGTCATGGTTGGGTTGGTTACCAGCAGGATGGATGGTGGCTGGAGGAAAAAAGACTGGGAATGATGATGGTGGCCAGGTGCGATGAGATCGGGGATGAAATGAAAAAAAATGAGAAAAAAATTTGGATGGGAAAATTAGGGGAATTAGGTTTTTTTTTTTTTTTCAAAAAAGGATTATAATTTTAAACATATGAAAATTTGTAATTTAGATAGGTGAATCATTAAAGGTGTAAGTGAAATTCGAATATCAATCTAAATTGATATCAAATTTTAAAATGTAAGAACTAAATTGATATAAAAAATTATTTTAAAATTAAAATGATGTCAACTATTAAATATTAAGATTAAAAAAATTATTTACTCTTTTTTTTTTCAAACACATGTTTTAATCAAGTTCTTTTAGTAATTAATACTCTCTCCATTTTAGTATATATTTCAAATTTTAGAATATTTTACCATATTTAATATTAAAATAATAATAATTATTCTTTTTGCAATCTTTTTAATTTAATTGTCATGATTAAATAATTATAAATTACGTGCATTTACCTACTTTTGTTTTAGATAGGAATAATTTCATTTTTTTTATAAAATTTTATACTATTATAAAGATTAATTTATTATTTTTTAATTTATACCTTTTTTATTTTATGATAGTTATTTCAAAACAGAAGAGTATATTTTAACAAAGAACAATACACATAAGCAATTAGAAAAATACCTATACGATCAGAAGACACATACCAAGTCTAACAATCATATAAACTACATTTTATATGCGATTGTATATTAGTGGTAGATTCTATATAAAATATAATTATATAATTAGTTTGGAAGCACAACCACGTAATACTATCAGACTATACAAATATTTCTCTAAGCGATTATACATGTGAATGTCCAATAACTTAAGTATAACTTCTAAATTAAAGCTGGACCCAAAAGTCGCGTGGTTAAAGATGACTGAAACTCAATATATATATATATATGCACCCGAGGGCGTAGCTGCAGTGGTATATCTTCCGCCCCTAAAGAAGCAGGTGCATGGCAGGCGCTGAGTTCGACTCATGAGCAGAGCCCCGTGCCCATAAATATTCCCCCTCCCCTAATTAAAAAAAAATATATATATATATATATATATATATATATTGAGAGGAGTGGTCTATCATGAAAATGAGAGGAGCAAGCCTCAATCATATAATCATATATGGATGGTCAAGATTTAAAGTTGTTTAATGGTCATATGATCACTTAAAAAAGTTATATGACTTTATGTTTTAATTTTGACTATTCACATAAGATCTAATGATTAAGATTTACTCCTCTCACTCTCACAATAAACCATTTCTCTCCTATAATATGCTTGTTATATATATATATATATATATATAGAAAATACATGGAAACAAAACATAAGCAAAACGGAAATCAACATTCAAAGATTCTTCTCCTTAACTATTGTCGTTAACTCTTGACTTGACTGAAACTCAACTAACCTTTGTCTCCAATCAAAATCAAATAATACCATCAATGTATCACATATTAAATCTTAAATGAAATAATTTAAAAAATTCATGTGGATTGGTAAAAATAAAAAGTAATGAAGAAGAGCCACGTATCTGAAATTCTAATCAATTAAAAGGATGCGGATATTAAGAGAAAAAAGAAATGAAACCTTGAAAAGTGTTAGAAAGGAAATAGAAAAAAAGCTAGTAGAAGTAATCTAGTGATAAGAGGTTTGGATAATTTATATGAAGTCCTAAATTTAAATTTTTGTGATCCTAATGTACCAAAAAAAAAAAGGAATAAAAAAAAGTAAAATAAACAAGTAGGTAAACAAAGAAATTTAAAGCAAACATCTTTGTATTGCAACCAACTCTATATCATACAAACGCTTCAAATTCTAACAGACATTTAAGCTGACTGGAATCATAAAATGAAACTTACATTACAAAATAAAAATAAAATACATTCACATAAACCATAGGATTTTTTACGTAAATAAATTAAAAAAATTTAATAATTATGAAAATATGATAATTAAAAACTAATTACGAAAATTCGGGGGAAGATCGAGAAATCGGCCTACCAAAGCCGATTTACGTGTTAATCAGTTTCGGCCTATGTGGGCCAATTTTTGTTGAATATTTTTCTATAAAAACCCTCCAACGGGAAGCAGATGCACATGACTCTTTGTTTGTTACAAATTCTATCTTTACGAAAAAAAAATGTCTGAGAGATTTATCATATTAATTCACCACAATGGTAAAATCATAAACACAGCAAAGGGTACTACATTTTATAGTCAAAATCCAGTTGGTCTGACTATTTCGTCATCATCTACAACTCTATCAGTGTTGTCAAATAGAATATTGAAAAAGTTGGGTCTTCTCAACTGAAAGCAAATAACTGGAATGGTGTACAGAATGCCCGCTGCATTTGGGCCTGGTGTCGTCTGATACACAAGTTTTCCAGTTGAAAGTGATGAAGATGTGAATCTGATGTTCTACTGTCACTCCCAATGTCCTGGAATTCAGATTATGGAGTTATTTGTGACCCTTGAAGATATAAACGGCAGCTCCAAAGGATCAACTCTCAACCCACAGTCTTTTAGAATGGAAGCCAGTGGTAGAAGGTTAGGTTCTAATCCTATACTATGTCCAACTCTAGTAGTTGCAGCTTCTCCGTCTTTTGATTTCTACTGTCAAAATGAAAATGTTGGGCGTGAAGATACAGAGGATATAGAAGATGGTAGAAGTTTAAGACAGCTAACAATGGACATTGCACAAACGCTTATAGTAGATGGCCCAATTGTGGGTGTTGAAAGTTTTGATCATCATGGAGACGAAGAGGCTCAGATGGAGAGGCTGCCCCTATGACTGATAGCTAGCCATCGGAAGCTTGACCAGCAATGTCCGACTCACAGAATCATTTGCGTCATTATTCATATTTGAACTTGGATACAATGCCACAAAGCACATTTGCAAGACTCTGTGGAACTGTAGGGGATATCTTGTATAATGCAGGGGAGAATGAGTTATACATTGGGCAACAATTTCCTAATAAGGAAGCTGTGTTATTTGCTATTAAAAATTATAGCATTCAAAGATCAGTTGAGTACAAGGTATTGGAGTCTGATCAGTTGACATACCACGAAAAATGCCAGCATTTTGGTAACGGGTGTACGTGGAGTATACGCGTTACATATCGTTGGAAAAAGGAGCGGTGGGAAATTTAGAAGTATAATGGCCTACACATGTGTTTGTCCACTTTCATTTCGCAGGATCATCCGAAGTTGGACACAAATGTTATATGTGTGACCATATTTCCTATGATACAGGCTTATCCGACGATATCGATTAAAGTGTTGCAAGGATCGGTGGAGGCGATGTATGGTTTCAAGACTTCGTACAGGAAGGTATGGCTAGCGAAGCAGAAGGCTATTGCTAAGGTTTATGGCGATTGGGAAGCGTCGTATCATGAGCTTCCGCGATGGCTGCAAGCTTTGTAGATGTTTGTGCCAGGTACCATAGTCCAATCGACTACTTTGCCATATTATAATGGGAATTTTCTCGATAGGAGCTGTGTGAAGTTCCACTGTTTATTCTGGTCATTTCAGTCTTGTATTGAAGCATTTAAATATTGCAAGCCATTCATTTCAATCGACGGCACCCACTTATATGGAAAGTATGGTGGCATACTTTTGATGGCAATCGCATAGGATAGAAACTCTAATATTCTGCTAATTGCATTTGCAATGGTTGAAGGTGAGACCAGGGATGCTTGGTCATTTTTTCTTAGCAATTTGCGCCAACATGTGACACCACAGCAAGGAGTTTTAATAATTTCTGACCATCATGGGGCTATCAAAGTAGCATTAAATTTAGAAGACAGTGGGTGGTTTCTGACCATCATGGTGCTATCAAAGCAGCATTAAATTTAGAAGACAGTGGGTGGCATCCTCCAACGGCATATCATGCATATTGCGTACAGCACATTGCTTCGAATTTCGCACTTCAATTCAAGAGCAAAGATGCACGTCGAGCCCTTGTGAATGCGGCGTATGCAAAGACTCAGCGGGAGTTTGCATATTATTATGGGTTATTGAGATATGAGAACTCAGCAATGTGTGCATGGATTGATAGGATCCTCAAAGAAAAGTGGATACAACATTATGATGAGGGACAAAGATTCAGGCATATGACGACCAATTTGTCAGAGTGTCTTAATACTATTCTGAAAGACACCCGCAATCTTTCGATTACAGCCCTTGTAAAGTCCACATACTTCCATCTTGTTGAGCTATTTGTAAGAAAAGGGCAGGACGCCGAGGCCCAACTTGTGAGAGGACAAGTGTTTTCACAGGCGCTGACGCGGGCGATTGAGATAAACAAGCAGTTAATTGCCACCATGAATGTGTCATAGTTTACACGTGCAAGTGAGTCATTCATAGTGGAAGAACTTGCACCAATAGCGGGTTGGAGTCACCGAAGCTATAGGGTGAACTTACGAGAGCGTCAGTGTGACTGTGGGTACTTTCAGGCCTTACACCTCCTACGCCCACATGTACTCGCTGCATGTGCATATGCTCGAATTGATTGGGGTACTTATGTGGATGATGTTTACCATATTTAAAGTGTATTCAATGTCCACAAAATGGAGTTTGCCGCTATTTCAAGTGAAGAATTTTGGCTTGAATACTATGGAGTTTTAGTACGGCCAAATCCAGTGCGTAGGCGATCTACTGAGGGTCGACCGGTTTCAACGAGAATCCACAAAAACATGGATGAGGTTGAGCCAGGGCAACCAAAGCGATGTGGTCTTTGTAGGCAAGAAGGGCACACTAGACGAAGATGCCCAACCTTACACGCTTCAAGCTCCAGCCGTCCTAACATAGACAACTAATATCTTTGTTTTTAGTTCGTCTCCCTATATTAATTTCTATTGTTATGTACGTTAATATTTATTATGTTGTATTTGTAGTTAATTTATTCTGTTATTGTATTTTGTTCTTATTTGCACGTTAATTTTTGTATTTTTAATTTGGATAAGTACAATCTACATTATATTTTGGAGAAGATGCAATCTTGAGTTTAATTTGATACAGATAATTAACTTTCTTTCAACCAATCCCAACTTTATAGCCACGAATCACTGATAAGAAAAGAAAAAAAACAGAGACTGAGAGAGATGGAGAGACAGAAAGAGTAAAATAATATAACATTAAACATTAAATTACAATATCTAAACTAACTTAAAGTAAATCAAGATAAAACTAAATAATAATGTCACTACTAAATTAGATTACAAGATTACAATTACATTTAATTAAAATTATGCTATTACAGTTAATTAAAATGAACTCTAAAAAAAAAATTAAATAAGTAGTGAATGCCAAACAATATTCTCTGAGCAATTCCTACAAAAAAAATTGAAAATTTTTCCAAAAAGTAAGAAAAAATACTATATCTAAAATTTAAAAAATTGGGTATTATAACTTATACCTGATTCATGCATATCCTAACCATTTTGATGGTGTCATCTAGGAGCCAGAAGAGGACAACCCGTGTGACACTGAAGGGGTCAAATCTCCCGCATCGGTCTGCCTTGTCCATCCACTGGTTGTTGCACCTGATGTTGATCCTGATCCTGATCCTCATGGTGGTGGTGCTAATCAAAAGTACTAGGATTAATATGTGCTGCAGTGAATGCGGACGGTGGTGTCCCACCAAATAAATCAAAACCATACATCATCCGATGCATAGACTCAGGCGACTGCATTGGTATGGTCGAGAATGGTATGTCTGGTGCATTCAGGTCAATAACATCATCCATAGATAGCCTGTAGCACTCAGATGTTGATGATACATCATGTGAAACTTGAGGTACAACAACAAGGACAACAGCCTCTTTGTATGACCTGTATATGTCCATCTCCTGAATATGAAAATGAGCATACCCGGGTGGCATCTGTGAATTGAATAGCTCGTCAAAACTCACAGAGAGTCTAGGGTCAATATCCTGGCTGAACCCAGTCATGAACTGATGAGCAGGGCTGGAAGGGGGTCTAAACTAGGAGCTAGAAGAAGCACCGACTTCGTGGGTAGAACCATAAAATTGATGGCTGAAGTCCGACATAGAAGGGTCGCTGCAACTCGGCATAGAAAAGAGGCTTAGTTCCACGTGATAAAAATCATGATACTCCTCATAGGCGTCCTCATTAGAGCTAACATCCCATCGATTGGTGCGACCACGGGAACGGCTCCCTCTATGTCCTCTACCCTTCCGACCTCAACGAAGTGGGTCGGGTACATGATCTGGTCTTCGAACAAATGGCGGTGGTGGGGCATCAACAGGTGCTTCAGCTAGGAGTTCTGCCACCATATGGTCACTTCCAGCTCTTTATGTTGACAAGAAGCGATGTGCAACACCGAAGTACCATTCGAAGTACTCGACTGATGGAAGAAGGCTCTGTGCAGGCAGAAACTCAACAACTTGGCCCTTACAGTCATCCCATATCTCATAATACTGTCGATAGTACGTAGGCCACCAATAATCAGTGCCTCTCCCATCAGTACGATGCAGCCTATCAATGTTTAGTGGCTCCTCTAGTATATATTACTGTCCGCCAAACTATCGAAGGACGCAATCAACTTGACGCCACTCCACGATAGCGAAGCATAACAAGGATGTCATTAATAGCCAAATGTCAGATTCAGCATACACAAACTGAGGTGTCTTTGCTCTCACTTCTGCATACTCATAGGGCCTCCATCGAAACTGCAATGTACATCAATTAACTGTTAGATGCCATTTTAAAAAATTACAGTCCTTAGTCAATATTCTCTTTACACAGCTTACCCCATCAACGTTGATAGTGTCAAGATCTTTTCTAGCATGAAGCAGTCGTCTCTTCTCTAAATCAGACGAACATCGATATCCTCCCCACCTGTTTAAAAAATTACTTAGTACACTTGTAAACTAAAAAATAATAAATCAAATTGACCATTTTTAAACAAAAATTACCTCCCAGCCAGCGAAAACCTCAATGGACGTCGACGATATTCTGCAGGACATAATGCTGGTATTCTGTAGAATGTCCATGATTGTAGAAGGGCTAGGCACCCAGCAATGTTTTGGGTTGACTGCTTAACACCATGACATAGTTAGCGATAGAGATTCGCCAATACTGCAGAGCCCTAACTAAGCCTCCCAATCTCACCAAAGTCACGAAGAAGAGGAAGCCACTTCAAACTTACTCTCGCAGCTGATGCATCTGCCATAAAAAATCCGCCAAAAAGCCGCAGAATAAATGCACTAGTATGGCGTGCAATCATCTCCTCCGATGTATCAACATCCAAAGTTCGAAATTCTGAGCTCAACCAGGTGAGTGTAACACTGCTTCCTTGTATCTGTGACTCATCTGGAACAGCCCCAAGAAGCTCTCTATAAAAGCTCCGTATATCACAGGTCTAGTAGGTCTCCCATTTAGTTATGCATCCGCTAACTGACTCACCATCAATGCATAATCCAAGTTGAAATGCAACGTCCTGAAGTGTGATGGTGCACTCTCCAAAAGGCAAGTGAAACGTATGTGTCTCCGGATGCCACTTCTCAACAAGCGCACTAATCAATGTGCTATCATAATCAAAGTATGGAATATTTGCCGCATGCCACAAGCCTGCTTGCTGTAAATTATTCTGTATAAGTGGGTGTGGTATCACGACTTGAGACTCCTGACGCCGACCTCGAAGCACTTGCTCAGGCTGTATGTGCAAAATCAATTTCAAAATTATATTTCAATTCAATTCAAGTTTAAATTGTCACTCAAATCCAAATTACAATATTCAAGACATATGTAATATCGATTTTAAATTCAAATTCATATTACGACTGGCATTCTAATTCACATGTCAAATACAGATTCAAATTTGAATAGCAAATTTAGATTCTCACTGAAGTTCTAATTCTAATACAATATTACATGATCAAAATTCAAAATCACAATTCTCATGAAAATTCAAATGCAAGATTTCAAATTCAAATTTTGAAATTAAACAATCCTGTTAAATTCGATATTCGAATTTCAAATTTTAAATTCAAACTCATGCAAATTAAAATTCAACTTTAGAATCATAGTCAAATTCTAATTATGATTTTCATTCTATCACATACAAATTCAATATTTCCGCTCAATGAAAATTTGATTTTGAAATTCCAAATTCCCGCTCAATAAAAATTTGAATTTGAAATTTGCAATTCCCGCTCCCACTTAATAAAAATTTGAATTTAAAATTTCCGAAAATCAAATTTCACATCCAAACTCACATTTAAATTCAAACTCAACTTCATAATTATATTCAGGTTCTAATTATGATTTTAATTTTACCACATTCAAATTCAAATATAAATCCAAATCCAAATCTAAGTTCATAAATCTACGAATCTAAATTTAACTACAAATCCAAATATAAATTATATTATACCTAATTTAGTTTAACAAATAAATTATCTCTATATTCAGTTATCCAGCAATATGATCAATGTAATCCAAACGGCGTAAGTCATACTCCATATCTTCTCCTTCTTCTTCTTCTTCTTCTTCTTCTTCCCACACTCCTTTCTTATCTTTCTTTCTGCCTCTCTCTCTCTCTCTCTCTCTCTCTCTCTCTCTCTCTCTCTAAAATGGTCTTTCTCTCTCTAAGTTTGTCAAATGTATAGAAATCGGCTTACCCAAGCCGTTTTTATAGGAGAAGTTTTGAATGGAAATCAGTCTAGCTAGGCTTCTCTAATGCCCAAATTACTCCGAATTTTCGTAGTTACTTTTCAATTATCGTAATTTTGTAATTATTTAATTTTTTTAATTTATTTACGTAAAAAAAAACCTAAACCATAGAGCAATACAACCATTATTAAATCAAATCTCTTGAGGAAGAATGTCTATTAACCGGTTTTTCTTACTAAAATAAAATAAAAATTTTATTATATACCTAAATATCCTATTTCAATATTATTTACCAATTTGTACTTTTTTCGTATATTAGGGAAATTGGCCTAGGTTAGGCCAATTTTGAATACATAGAAATCGGTTTATCCTATAAATCGGTAGGCCAATTTCCATGTATTTAAAATCGGTTTAACCTAGGCCAATTTCCGTGTTACAGTTTTCTTAAACAAATTTAAAAAGAAAAATGATGATGAATACTTGATTTTTTTAAAATACTTAACTGGAAAAGAAAATAGATGGAATATTTGATTAAAATAATGGTGAATATTTTTGGAGGTTTGGGGTACTATGAACCTTCGTAAATGATAAGGATTTGACCACACTCCCCAAGTTGACCATTTATGACAGCAATGGCCACACATCCAAAGGTTGCACTACTGAGGTCAAAGTGGGTTGAGTCGAAGAGGCACCCGGGACATTCATCTGTGATTATGACCATCATGACTTGTCTCGTACATATGGATGAGTCCAAACATTTGACCTTGTAGTATGCACTGCACCATTTCTCATTCATGAGTAGAACCAAACCCACCAATCTTACCCACGCCCAAAATGGTTTCATGTCTACTATTGTGCCGTACCCACATACCTTACCTTTGTTTCATAGTTATACACACACACACACACACACACACACACACACACGCAATAAGTCATAATTGTCGAAAAAATCTTACTAATAAGTAATAAAATAATAACCACTTGTTAACACACACACACGCAATAAGTCATAATTGTCGAAAAAATCTTACTAATAAGTAATAAAATAATAACCACTCGTTAACAAATTGACACAACTTTAATATTTAAATTTTAAACACACAAACACACACACTTTTATCTATCACAAAAAAAGGTTACACTAAATTGATAAAGTAATTTTCAAAGCATTTTCAAAAACCCACCAAATTAATTTCACAAAAGTAATTTTGCGAGAATTTGAAAAATATTATATACAATTACTAAGTACTACCTTTTTTTTTTTCAGAGAGAATATACTAAGTATTATTATATGTCTTTTTTTATGTATTTATTTATGTCAATATTCTAATTAGTACAATTAAGGGTATGTTTGGTATGAAAACAAAATTAGAGTGAAATTTTTCAAGAAATAGCTTAATAGTAAAAACCATGTGACGTGACTATAAAAGTGAAATAGTTTAATATTCATCATCATTTTAATCAAGTATACCGTCCATTTTCTTTTCTAGTTAAGTAGTTTTTTTTTTAATTCAGGTATTCATCATTGTTTTTTTTTTTTTAATTTTTTTAGGGAAACTAGTAACATGAAAATTGGCCAAGTTTAGGCCGATTTTCCTAATATACAAGGAACAGGACAAATCAGTAAATTATGTTAAAATAGGTTATTTAGGTGTATAATAATTTTTTTATTTTATTTTAGTAAAAAAAATTGCCATTAACCATGTTCCTTAGTTGTTTATTTCAACAGGAATAGCTTGGAGGGGTTGATTCATATCCATATCCTCATGTTTGATATTGCTTTCAAGTTTCCAAACTAATGATCCCAACATCACATGCAACATCCTGAGAGCTAGTGGTGAGCTACTATACATTCGTCTCCCATAGCCAAATGGTGTGAGCTAAAAATCTCGACCTTTAACATTAATTTTAGATCCCAAAAACCTCTCTGGTAAAAAAAAATTTGCATTGTCCCATATGCTTGGGTTTTTACCAATAGCCCACTCATTTATTAGGACTCTTGCACCTTGCGGGACCGTGTAACTTGATATTTCCACATCTATCTTGGCTTTCCTAGGGAGCAAAAGTGGAGTCGGAGGGTGTAAACATAAGGCTTCTTTTATTATTGCATGTAAGTATGAAAGTTTAGCAACATCTGATTCCTCAAAAGGACTTATTCCAATGGTTTGCTCCAGCTCTTGTTCGGGTTTTTACATAACCTCTGGATTGTGTAGTAATTTAGTCATTGCCCTATTTAATTCATTGTAGTTGTGTTTGTTTCGGCACCAAGCACATCCTGCGACAAACCATATTTATTCTAAATGAGAGCAGCGACGGATCCAGAAATTGTATTAAGGAGGGGCCACAAGTAAATATATCATAATTAGCAAATTAATATCATAATATGTACTAATAAAAACATAGTATTTCATAATATTAAAATTAGTGTAAATATCATACTTTCACTGATATCGAGTTCATTATTTTTTCAAATGATAACACTCATCAATAATAAAATTTGTGTTAAATTTTTTCAGTAATTCGTCTCTCAATGTAAATTAAAAGACAACCAACAAAAAGTTCATCTTTCATCTTCCGTTTTATTTCTAAACATAACTTTTTTTAGAAAAAAAAAAAGGGAAAATTTTAAAATATGAGTCTTAAAAAGTATTTGGTAAGATCATTTCTTATTTTCTTTATAGCGATTCTTTTTTTTTATTTAAAGGAGCAAGAAATATGCGAGTAATATTTGTTTGTTTACCCATTACCAATAGCAATTTAATATGATAACTTTAATAAAGTTATAAAAATAAAACTAATTATTTTCACAGAAAAAGAAATGATTAATTATCAAACAAATGTAAAATCCCTTAAATAAGAGAAAAATTTTACTTAGCTATTATTCTTGGTCTAAAATTATGTCAATAATTATTAAGACAAAAAATTATATCAAAAGAGAGATAAAGATATTTATCCTATACTTAGTTTAGTCAAAGGAGCCAAATAAAAGCAAACAAATAAATGAGATTATATTAGAGTGTGCCTCCGTTCCAAGTGAAGTCTTCAAAACAATTATATGACAAAACAAGGCTTCTCAATTCCTTGAAGGGTGGGAATAAGGACCAGTTTAAGCGTCTATAGCCATCACATTCAAATCCATAGCCGAGATCCATAGAACTATTTCTATTTAGACCATCAAGAGGGAGATTGATGACCTGACCAGAGGAGGAATCACAAGTGACGCGCTCCCAATCACAGCAATTGCTCTTTGGGTCATCCACCCACGAAGGCGATAATGACTTATGGGAATAAGCAGCCTTGAATTCCAGCAGCGACCTCTTCTCCTCTGGGAAGCACCCACTACCACTCCCAAACACTTGAACCAATACCATTACTCCCATCAATACCAACCACGGCTTCTTCCATAGCCACTCCATATCAAAAGAGGAATTTGAAGATCAACTCTCAATGCCTGGTATTAGTCTTGAGCCTCTTGCCCTTATGAAATTCAATAGCTGCATTTGTTGATACCCTAATCATTGAAGAAAGCTAGCCCGTTGCTCACGGGTCTGAGTCGAGTCAATTTGACAAAAGCTACAATGAAATCATTATCACCGGGTCTTCCTCGTAATTTACTTTGGTCCGCCTATTCCGTCATCGTAATTGCATTTCTTTATCGTCGCACTTATGTTTTTGTTTATTCTTATGCGGCTCAAGTTAGGTTCATCCATTACAAAGGTAAAGTTGTTTTAGTGCTATTTTTTATATTTATAAAATTTGAGTTTGATATTTTATTTTTAAAAAAGTATTAAATTATATAAATCAACCAAATATTAATTATTATTATTATTATCATTTTTATTCAATATATTTATTTATTAATTTCATTAAAATACTCTTCTTTATTTATTATAATCAAACTAATACCAATTTTAACTTCACAATTTTTTTTACAAAAAATATTAAATTAAACTTTTTATATAAAAATAATAAATAATATCTTTAATGTAATTTATATTTATTATCATGACAATAAAATAATTTAAAAATGAATATAATCTTTTATGCCAAAATCTATTTTGCTCCACACACACGACAGAGAACGTGTAGCTTAGTGATTAACACATCACTCTTTTTTCTCCTTTATATGTTCTTTCCCCCGCTTTCAACTCTTCTCCTCTGTTCCTCATTGGAGCATCCCCAACCGCTAGTTGCCTTACACTTGTACATTTCGCCGAAGTTCTTGTTGTGTGAGGGCATTGCCCGTCAATCAATCTCCCTTGCTCAAAATTAGCGACCTCCCTTCTCCTTTGTCTCTGCTCAAAATCTTGTTGGTTTTTTACACGTCACATTGAAGCTTAATTTGGTCATTTGGAGTTACTTTCCTTTGGACAAGGAAATTAATTACTCATAAAAAAAGGGGTATATAGACTACATTTTTATTTGATTATGAACTGTGATATTGAATAAGAATTGGACCTAAAAGTTATTGCCCCCAACGTGTTTGTAAAAATAATTGTAAGAGTAAATTTTTATTATATTTGCTGTTGTAAGTAAAGAAAAGGGAATTCCCATATTTTTCTTTTCTGGAAATTCTACCTGCTTACAATATTTAGATGTTATTTGGAATATCAGAGGAAAATGTTGCCGAATGATGCCATATCTCCTGTCTCTAACTCAACTGATATTGTACACTATCTATTAATATATAATAGGAGGGTAGTGGGAAGAATTCTTTTTTCGCCTAAAGTTGCATTGTGGTTTTTTTTGACATTTGGCAAGTGGACAAAATTATTGGCAATCTATTACTCTACTTATTATTGAGTTATTAATTTATTATCAAATTATTGTCTAAAATATAATGTGCAATCTAACATCATAAACTTTTTAAATGTATAATATTTTTATTAATAATAAATAAAAAAATTAAGAGAAGAATCAATTTGGACAGTTAAAAATTCATAATGCTCGAATTATCTCTTTAGCTCGATCATAATTGGAGAATGCATGTCTTGTTGAGTCTGTCATGAGTTTGTAGGTTTTAACAGTTGTGTGATTTTACATTTGAGCCCATAAGACTGTTCCGAGTTTAAGCCATTATCTTGATAAGTCTGAGGTGATGTTATGTTAATAAACGCAGTAAAAATAATTTAATCATGAGAGATAATTTTGAAAGTGTTATTAAATTGGAAAATGTTTTTTAGAACTGGCATGTGGCTGTCAAAAAGTCCTCAAAATTTTGAGCTCTAACGAACAACTATTCCATTCTTTTTTGGGATATACAACAATTATTCCTTTCTCATGTTTATATTTGCTTTCAAAGCATCTAGTAAACCTCTATATTTATTAAGTCACTTGTAATCCTTGTTTAAAGTAAAACGTTAATAGCGGGAAAACTTTCAAATTTCTAAAGAATTTGAGTTTTTGGGGGTATTTTCTTTATCTATTTTAAATCTTAAAATGATAGAAAAATTAAAATTAATTAGATAAAGATATTTTTATTGCAAAATAATAAATAAATAAATAAATAAAAAGTTGAGACCATGCTACACCCTCACTCAGGCGATCACCCTAGTCCCCTCTACTCTTTTTCTTCTTCCTTCCACCACCGACACACACATCCACTCTCACTGATTGTCTCTCTAGGCCTCGCCACTCCCTTCCCCACTCTGTGTCCATTTTCCCTTTCCCTCTCATCGTTCCCCTCTCAGTCTCGCTATCTCTTTCTCATAGCTTCACCGTCCCAGCTCTTTATCCGTCATTCCTCTCTCTCGCTCAGCTCCCTTTCTCCGTCATCTCCCTCCCTCTCTCTCTCTCTCTCTCTCTCTCAGTCGCGCCCTCTCTCCGGTGGCGGCTGGGCTCTGGGTTGCTCCTTCCTAATTCAAACCACAATTCAATTGGTAAGTAACCATTTATCATTTTACCGTGTTGAATAATTTTACTCAAACTTATTGGCCCTGATTTTGTGCATTATCAAAGTAGGACACTGAACTCAACTTTGCACCATAAAATATTAAGGGCAGATTTCACTTAACCTTCCTAAAGTTTTCGGAAGAGGGTTATTTCCCAATAATCATTTTTATCCCCTCGTAGAAACTCTCTCTGATGCCTTAACTGTCATGTGTTATTTATTCATTCTATAAGTTTTATTAATGTTTGCTTTGGGGCTCCAAACAATCAAACCTTATGTTGGATAAAGATGTGAGAGAATAGTTCTAGGTTCAGTTCTGTGGCTATTCCCTTGGTGTAGATGTGTTAGTCAGCTAACTAGATTTGGTTGGAACTAGTATTATGATATAGCAATTCATTTATTCTTTTGTTTAGTTTTTGCTTTGCTGTTGGCTATAAACTTTGAGTCTATCACAATGAAATGATTCAACCTAGTGCATGTTTTAACTTGCATTGTTTATCAAAGTATATGATTCTCTCTTCTAACTGAGGCATAAGTTCGTTGTATGTTTATCACTGAAAAAGTGGAAAAAACTTCATCTGCAAAGTTTGGAAACTAACCTTTAATTCGAATGGATTAAGTTAAAATAGCACCGTATGGTTTTGACTTATTAACTTGGAATTGTTCCTTTTTCAAATGCTAGTGATAGTGTTGAGAAAATTATCTATCAAAAAGAAAAAGGGCGCCAGTGGTAGTTAAGGGCTAAGGAGTGATGTTTATGGCATTAATTCATCCTGTTTTGTTGCAGTAAGTTGGTTATTTATGTTACAAGTAATTAAAGCTCATCCTCAGTTAAACTATGGCTTAATAATTGTTCCTTGGAATATTGAATCTGGTTCTTCATCTGTTCAGTGTCTGTGTTATTTTGTGTTCATGAACTCCTACATATCCATGGGGACACTAATCCCTTTTGCTGGTCACTTGTTCCCTTTTTTTTTTTCTTCCCCAATTGGTGGTCATGATCTTTGTCAGATAGAACTGATTCCTTTTGTTCAATTATTTGCATTACTAGTGGTAATTCTGGAGCAACTTTGGAGTCTTGATTTTGCCTTTTGTAGTATGGAAGCTTATACAATATTACACTCATATCATGAGTTCTAGTCTGAGTTAAGATTCTGTTGAGGTATTCTCTGTGACTGATCCCTCATTTTTCTTGTAAAAGGAAATCTGTGGTACTCCATGTGGAATGAGTACCATAAGCTAGAAATTTGCTTTTATATTGCCTAAGATTTATTTTGTGTGGTTGATGAAAAAGAATTGGGGTTAGATCCTAAAGCATAGATTTTTGTGTAAATTGGGAGTAATTTGTCTGCTGATTTCAGATTCCCAGGGAGATCGACCTTCTAGTTCGACGGCCCCTAGGACATAGATTTGACGTCTCTACTGTTCTATGAGTGGACAATGCTTCTATGGCTTACATGCCTTATGCAAACAGTATTTTGTTGATTTTAGATAAAATTGAAAGCTCATCTCTATATACTTTGTCAGTTGTGATTATTTTGTTTGGTTTTGTATAAAATAACCTACAATTCGATATGCTTAACCATCAGTAGATAATTATTTTATTTATTTAGTTTTTTGGCAAAATAATTTAGTCTGATTTTACTGAATGTTCTGGAAGGTTTTTGGAAATAGATTTTGGATTTTACAAATGTAGGACAAGCTCTTTAAACAGTTGTTTGGTTATTTTTATGGAATTGTTGAGAATTATACTTTGGATTTTGAAACCTTATTTAGCACCTTCGCATCTTGGAAGCTGTTTAATATTAGAACTTTGTTGACATAATTGTGGGGGGAATCTTAGACAATTGGTAGCTAGTGGTCACTGACACTAACTTTGGTGCATTGTGATTTGGACCTAGTTAACAGTGGTGTTACTTGCTCGGTATGTGTATGGGGGCAGCACACACAACCAACTTAGTCAAATTGGAATGAGCAAATTCTTGTTTGAAAGAATTTCTAAATTGAAAACCTCCTCACTTTGTTATTTATGTTTGGGAAGTACGCTATTTTGGAAAATATTTTATTAGCATCAACAATTAACATATATATATATATATATATATATATATATATATATATATATGTATTCCTTAAAGTTTGTTCTCATATGTTATAGTCTCATTGCCCTCCACTGAGTCTACTTGACTCACTCCTTATTTTCGCCCTATTTCAGAGCCAAGTGTAGGTCCGCGAGCAGTTTGTCTGAGTTGTGAGAGGTTTTGAAGCTCCATGAGGTCGACACATTTTTTTGTGTGGGCCTTAACGTTGTCATTGTTTTGAATGGTGTTTATTTGAATATTGGTCTGTTTATACTCTAAGCTATGCTCCATAAGCCATAGGCAAGGTCTAGCTTCCCTTTTATGTAAAGTTATAGTAGAGTTAGTTTTGAATTAGTATATCAATGCTTGTATACCTATGTTTTGCATGTTTTGAACCCTGAGAGCATTTTGAAAATGCTCATTGTTTCGAGTTTATATTTTGAATATGGTTGATATGTTGGTTCTATGGCTGAGCTGTATGCTCTAGTTTTTAATAGGAATTATCTGTATTTTGGCAAACATCCAATTTTGGCAAAGACTCTGTTCGTTTTCTGTGGAGATCCCAATAGATTTGCTAGGGGGCCAATGCCTTCTATGCATAAGACATGGCCCAAATCGAGTCATGACACCACTATTAGGTGATTAGAGGTAAAAAGACTTAAATAATACGCATAAGATCATATGTTTAAATTTTAGTATCACTGATATACAAAAAAATGTTTATGTTTACTTTTTGAAAAAAATGTTTTCTTTAGAAAATTATTTCTTTGTAAAATATTAATTTAACTATTTTTAAAGGTATAATAAGTTAATTAAAGAATATTTATTATTTCCATATGCACATCATTCCACTAATTTAATGTGAATCTTTTCATTGGTTATTATCAACTCTAGGCATCGATGAAATATTTTCATCCATTACATCTTGAGAAATAGTACAGAATTGAAAAATATTTTCAGAAGTGTGTATGGCTGTCAAAAAATCACCCAAGTTTGAGTAAGCTCTAACAATTGTCCCATTCACATGTTTAAAGTCCTTGTATTTGCTTGAGACTTAATAAGTGTTTGTTTAGGATTTTTTTGTGTAAAAAAAATCATCTTTTTATTGAAAAAAAATTAGGTTTCATATATTTGGATAATTTTTTAAAAATAATCAGAATTTTAAAAAAGTCTATTTTTAATTTTTTTATAGAAGGTGAAAAGAATAATTTTGAAAAAAAAATTAATTTTTAATTTTTTTAGTTATATATAAAATTTAAATTTTAAAATAATTTTTTTTCAAAATCTGAAATAAATGCACTCTTAATATGTGTTTAGATTTGCTTAATTTTTGAGAAAAACTGCTTCTGTGAACATTAACTAATTTAAATGCACACTTATTCATACCACTGACTTAAAGTTCTGAAATATTTTCATGCTTTTCAATCAACCCAAAAATTGTGATTGAAGTATTGAACCTCTAAACTTTACAAAAAGTAAATGTCGTCCCCAGATACGGTGAAGTAGAAGAAATACCTTGACTGGTTTACCACAAGTCTAGTTTACATGATCTCGCGTCACGTTATTTTTCAGATCATTTAAAGTCGCATTAGGTTGGTGGTATACTTGTTCTTGATGTAAGGAACAAATTGGTATTCGATCCACTATCAGTTCTAGGCATAGAAAACGTTCGTAAAACTTATGCTAAAAAACAAGAATCCCATTATCTTCTACCTTAGACAAATAGGGTGCCCTATTCCTTCAATGAGGCCCGGGTTGACATACATTTTGATGTGATAAAGATCTAACAACCAGGGTCCTATTTAAAGAATTTGCAATGGTAAATATCTCAAGCATTTAATACTTTAAATAAAATCTTCTCAACCTTATGAGTATATCTCGTGCATTTGATTTCAAAACGGACAAACATATGTAGGAAGCATGATCGTATCATCAGTTCATCATTCCTGAAGATGTTAACTCGATTTTGTAATGATTGTGATCTACTTCAACATTCTTATTACAAGCTACGAAATATATAAAACATTCTGTAGCAATTTATTCCACAATTTTCTAGCAGAATGCTCCAAGAAATTGGCCAAAACATTTAAGAAGGCACCTTTGGACAAAATAAAACCATGTCCTTCGTTAGTAGGGATTTATCCAAAGGATTGTCACCAACAGTAAGAGGAACGTGACGTAGGATGTAGCAAAACTCCAACAAGAGGAAGTGAAATCGATTGCAGAATTATCTTTCTTTCCCTCGTCCAATGGAGTTGGAGGTGGTGGCGGCATTGCAATTCTTCTGTCACTATTATTCCAAATGAGATATGGATTTCCTATGTAACTGCTCTCATCAAAGGTAGCAAACTGTCCCGCGTTAGGCGCTCTACCTGACAAATTGTTGTAGGAGACATCGAAGGTAGACAAATTATGCAAGTCTTGTAGCTGAAGAGGGATTTGTCCACTCAAGTTGTTATTTGAAAGATCCAAGCTTTCTATGCTTTGTAGCTTGTGGAAGCTCTCTGGAATCGTTCCATTCAGATGGTTGTGGGATAAGTTGAGTGCAACAAGGCCACCTAGATCTCCTAATTGGTATGGAATCTCTCCTGTAAATTGATTAGATGACAAATCTAATGCTGGCAAAAAAGCTGCGTCCTTACCAAACGTGGTATTTTCAAAGCAAGAAGGTATGGACCCAGTGAAGTTATTGTGTGAAAGGTCCAAGATTTGAAGTTTTCTTAATTGGCATATCTGATTGGAAAGTTGGCCTTGCAGTTGATTACCTGCCAATAAAAGTGACTTCAAAGACTCAATCCTATAGGTGCTTTCTGGAATAGCTCCCGTAAAGTTGTTGTCACTCAAATCAAAGACCAACATGCGGGAGCTATTTATTAATCCTTTAGGCATTGTGCCAGTAAGGCTTTCCCCGCAAGTTAATGACTTTTGCTGATGACATGTTCAAGCAAGAAGGTAATGCACCAGAGAATTTATTGTAAGATAGTTCTATAATGAAAAGGTTAAACTAGCACTTGTCTTGTGTTATTGGATCTTCAAAGTCCTTGATGCAATTAAGGTGCAAAGCCCAGGTTTCCCAATCAAATTCAAAAGTGTTCCATTCAACTGGCTATTACCCATAAACAGATCTAAAAATGAGATGCATCGATTAACAATGTGCTGAGGTATGTTGCCAGAAAAATTATTGCTCCCCAGATTCAACACTATCAAGTTTGACATCTCTCCGATTGAAGCAGGAATATGACCATCAAACCTGTTGACTGAGACATCCAAATATTCTAAATGTGGGAAGAAGAACCCTGTGTTATTCGGGAGCTCGCCATGGATCTGGTTGTTTGATATGTCCAACATGTGTACTTGCTTCATGTGATAAGAAATATGTGACTAATATTTGTTTGTGTGCACATTTTTTTTTTTGGTTTAAACTATTAGTATTCAAAGTCTGTTAGATTCCAACTAATCTAATTTGAACCGAATTGGCACATAATAACGATAAAACTCTCCTAGTATGAGAATTTTGCATTTACAAAATTCAAATCCTCTACTTATTTAATGGGAATAAATGTTGAAACTACATCACTTGAATCAATTAAAAGTTTATTTTTATTTGAGTAAAATACACTTAAACTCTTCAATTATTAACAAACGACACTCCACCCCATTATCCTAAACCTTCATTAATATTTGATCAAAATAAAGATATTTATCCTAAAGTAATGTTATTTTGATATAGTTCACTTATATTCCATACCGATATACCACCTATCTATTATTGGATGAAGTGTGATCCCACTTGGATTGGAGTTCCACATATATCCAATGGTAAATGAGTGGTATATTAGTACAAAATACAAGATACAGAATACAAGGTGAAAACTCTCAAAATAACATTTCTCTTTATCCTATACTTAGTTTAGTCCAAGTAAGAAAATAAAAACAAACAAATACATGATATTGGATTAGAGTGTACCTTGCTTCCAAATGAAATCTCCAAAACAATTATAGGATAAATTAAGGCTTCTCAATTCCTTGAAGGATAGGAACAAGGAAACGTTTAAGCGTGGAAAGCCATAACAGTGAAATCCTCCATGGTCGTCCGGCATAGAACCATTTGTATATAGACCATAGAGAGAGAGAATGATGACATGACCCGAAGTGGAATCACAAGTGACGCGCTCCCAATCGCAGCAATTGCTACTTGGGTCATCCACCCACAAAGGCAGCAAAGACTCATTGGAATAGGCAGCCTTGAAATCCAGCAGTGACCCCTTCTCTTCTGGAAAGCAGCCACTAATACTCCCAAACACATGAACCAATACTATAGTTCCAACCAACACCAACCACGGCTTCTTCCAAAGCCACTCCATATCAAAAGAGGAATTTGAAGATCAACTCTCAATGCTTGGTATTAGTTTTGAGCCTCTTTTTTCCCTTCTTCTTCTTGCCCTATAAAATGCAATGGCTACATTTATTTATAGAAGATTGGCCCACTACACACAGCAGAGTCAAGTCAATTCGACAGTTTCGTAATTAGCCCGCTACCCAAATCATCGAAGAAAATTTGCCCGCTTTATCATTCGTTCTTAGCAATGATGGTGGGTGATAAAATGGGCGGCCACATGTTTTGGACTATCTTCTAGTCCATCCTCTTAATCTAAAAAATTACTAAATTAATCTTTTTTGACTTTTAAATTTTCCATTTCAATCATTTATCTTCCAACTCCACTCCTCTCTACCTTTACCCACTCTTTTCCATAACTCCTCCTCCACCACCACCATTATCATCGCCACCACCGTACACCAAAATCTTTATCGAAGGAGAAAAGAAAACATCATACACCAAAATCAAGCTTTTGAACCTCGATTACTCTAATTTTCAACTAACATAACAACAATCAATATCCCTTAAAAAAACTGCTGAAGGCACAATCCCAAATTTCAACTTCCCACGATTTATAGCTCATATATTTCACACAACCCAGTTGCAAAAAAAAAAAAAAAAAAAATCTAGAATTTCCACATGCTCATTAACCGAAACCCAAAAACGAAGGTAGCCAATGGAGCTTGCAGTGCGAGGCTTTGACTTAGGGTTGCTGATGATGTCGCTTTCACCAAAAAGAGATGTGCATCACTCAATCACTTACTTCCCACTTTGAGCTAGCTGTCTATGTTATTCGTCAGCGTCATACGTTCGAGAATATTTTGTTTTGCTTACTTTGATGTTTATAGTGCCGGTGACAATGAGGGCGCCGGCGCCGGCAACTGCTGGGTGGTGGGCGGCCCCAACGATTGCTAGGGCGGTGGGTGGCAGGAGTGGGTGGTGGTGAGGTGGTCGGTGGAGTAAGACGAGAGGAAGGTAAATGGTTAGAAGGTACATTGGGAATTAGATGAAAGTTAATTTTGTAACTTTAAAATTTATTATTTTAATTTCAAAAATTATTATTTACTTTATAATTTTATATAATCATTATAAATTTAAATCTCAACCGTTCAAATTTTATTTGACGGTTGCAAATAGTAGATTATGAGATGGTCCAAAACAAACATTGGATTATAGAATATTTGACTTAATTTTGGAAGAATTATTTTAGAAAGAAAGTTTTGTAAATGAATTATTTTTTAAAAAAATTAATTTATATTTGGTTTGATTATATTAAAATTAAATTTAAGAGAATAATTTTTATTTAGATAGTATAAAAATAAAATTATTTTTTATTATTGATTTAAGAATAATATTAAGATTCTTTATCAAAACATCTTTTTTTAGAATAATAAGTAACTTTTAAAATATTTATTTTAAAAGATCTTCTAAAATTTTAAAAATAAATTTAAAAAAATTATATATTTAAATATATTAATTACTATATATATTTTTATTTTTATACTAATAAAAAGTTTTCTCTCCCCGCATATTGCGGCCCAAACGAGCTCTCGGTTGTTGAAATTGAACACAACTTGTCGATGAACAATGCTACGTATTAATTACTTTAGCTGCATAAGATGAAAATTAATTTTGATTGAAGTTGATATTCTAAACACGTTTTGGCCGGAAATGAATTTTTCATAAAATAATCTATCTTTAGAAACTTCAAAAGAAAAGCAAGTTCAGCCAAAAAACTATTATTTAGAGAGTACTTATTAATTTTGTCTGATGCCTGATGCTAGAGTTTCCTGAACTTAGATAATGCCCAAGTTGCTAAGGGCTTTATTTCCGACCTTAAAGTAGGCCGATCTTTTTGGCTTAATAAGGCCTACTATTCACATCAAGGCTTGGTATTAAGTTTATTGAATTTGAACTTGGTTGCTCCTCTTAATTCCGACCTTATTCTAGGCCTATTTTTCTAGACCTCAATCCATGTTTGGTCTTTTAACAACAACATGGGCTTATCTTTCCGACCTTACAAATAGGAAATCTTATTACTTATGATTTTCCCTTATGGGTCATTTTCCAAGTACGAGCAAGAAGCGAGTTCATCTGCTGCCTAAAGTTCTCTGGTTTTTGCCCTTGATGAACTCTACACATCAATGGGTAGATAGATAAAAAAGGGTGTTTGGGAACTCCATCCTTATACAAATGAGTATCTTTATTTGCTTAAGTCAAATGTGTTAATTACTCCTTTAGGAAGAAGGGACGATTAGTATATCTTGGAATATGCAAGCGAGCACAAGAGAATATGCTATGTTAAGCATTTTGACAGTCCCTGTTCAAAGTGCGTGTATAATACTTTATTCACGCATCTTGGGGTGTTGCTTCCATTCTCACCTTTTATTTAAAACTTTACTCTAACATGGGCTTGTTGTATGAACATTTTGCCTTGACATGGGCTATAATATATAACCAATATCCGCCTTATGCAAATGTTTGGCACTTAGACTATTTGTTTATGCGTTCTGGTTATTCGACACTTGAGGCTTTTTGCTTGATGGATTTTCGGCTTTCTTACTTAAGACGCATGCTTAAGGGTTTTGATATTTAAACTTCATGCTAAGCAGATTACTCAAGGGATTATGTAAGGTTTCCAACCTAGGGCTTATGTCAAAAGCTTTAGCCAAGATTTGACTTGGAGTCATTTATTTGGCTTTTATGATATTCCACTCTTAGAACATCTGTCTAAGGGATCAAGTTAAGGTTCTACATTAAGTCATCCTATTTCATTTAAGCTTTATCTTGAGAGTACTTGTCTAAGGGAATTGGCGCTTTCTTTGTCTACACTTTAGAGTACTTGTCTACAAGGGACTTAGTTGTTTTCCTTCACTCTAAAGTTGTATACTTAAGGGATTTATACCAAATCTCAAACCAAAAGGTGATCAATTTCTTAGGAGTAGGCCAAATTCATGGGCCAATGGCCTCATTTAGGGCTTGCTTGAGCTCTCTTAGAGTGGAGGAGCAGTATCTAAGGCCAAGGTCGAAGTTTTCGACTTAGGTTGATTGCCTAAATGGCTTAGTTAGGATCCGACTTTCTCAAGTCGTCCTTTATCGTTGCTTTTTTAACAACTTAGTTTCATTTTCTAAGTGATTCTAAAAGTCGCATTTTAACTTCCAACTTAGTTTAATTTTCTAAGTGGCTAATAACGTTTTGACTTCAAGGCCAGTTCCAATTCAAAGGAACCAGTTTTCTGTAGGCCTTCCATGCTTGTGCGAGATTCCAACCTTAAGGCTGGTTTACTTCATTGCAACTTAGTTCCCTAAGTGGGTTAGTAAGCTTCCAATGCTAGGATTAGGTTTTGCCATGATAGGTTCTAACTTTAAAGCCATTTTGTGCTCTATGCTTAGATGATTTATCTAAGGGAAATGGGTGTTTCTTTTTGTCAACACTTAAGACTTTTTGCTTAAGGAACTCTATGTTTGGGAGGATCTTTCCCATCCCACATTGCTATTATTGCACCCTCATAGCAAATTTTGCTATTTGGCGGCTGAAATTCATGCTCAGAGCATTTGTCTAAGGTATTTGATTTTCACGCTTAGATCATTCATCTAAGGGACTAATTTTAACACTTAGATCATTCGTCTAGGGGATTTATTTGAGATCCATGTACGGGAACTGTTTTCCTTTGTTGGCTAATCTCATTATGAGTTGGAGGTATTTTGTGACTTGTTACTCGATCTCATTTCGAGTTGGATGTGGGCTTTGGACTTGGTGTTTGTCGATCTCATTTAGCGTTAAAGAACACATCTAGTCGAGGGCCAAGTATGGACTTTGCTTCATTTTCAGCATGTTTCCACTACTCGTGAATGTGCATTGTCTCTGCCATATTTTCGCTTTGGGATAATAAAAGACTTTGTAAAGTAACCAAAGCTCAATGATTGAATGACTAAAATTGTACATATGAGTGAGAGTTTAAAGAAAGCTCCCCTTTAATCTTTGGGTCTCTTGTTAATCTTGAAGAGTTGTTATACCTCCTCAATTCATGAGCACTTATCAAATGAATTCTCTTTGAGTTTGTAGTTTGATTGATAACTTGTCTTATCTTCAACGTAAAAAAGGGCCAAGTATAGTATGTAACAGCTAAAGAGGTATAAAACTCTCAATGAATTGCTAAAGAGGTATAATATCAGAGTCACATATCAATTTCAATAAAATAAATAATTACCAAGTTCCACTCTAAGCTTTCTTAGTCATATAGTTTTGAGCTTTGTGCAAAAACATCTTATGTAGCAACTCTCAAAATAATGTTGTGCATTAATAAGAGCATTTATATGCAATATTGCACACATAAAGAAAATCGAAATCATTTAAATGATCAAAATATGACATGCCGAAGATATAATAGACATCCCCAAAAATTTTTAGATCCAAATTCGGAGAAATATCATGTATTTGAAATAAATATATATGACATAAAATTGAGAATATATCTATATATGAAGTGTACCATTCCATTGGCTTGGTGGTGGTCTGCTCTACATGAGTATTTGAAGTTGCGGGTTTCCCCGACTCTTGGTTCCTTTTGAATTTTCATGGTTCCTTTCTGTCAAGATATTTTTAAATAAATCGCGGAGTAATCACTCCACACATCATTCAGCTGGCGTGTTAGTAAGCTGTTATGTATCTCGTGGGATGCGGGTTCGAGTCTTGCATTCCATGTTTTTTCTTTTTGCACCTTCAGCTTCCGTTGCCAGCCCTTTTCTTCTCTCACCGATATAAATAAATGACGCATACTTCCTTCCATCGGTGGCGCTCTGGTCGAGTGGAACAAGTGGCAGTGTAACACGGATAGCAGCGGTGCCCGCTTCTCCCCTCCCTGGTGAAAGATATCACGCCTTTGCGAGCCGCTCTCCGTGCGCGTTCAGCAGTTTCTTCTGGTTCGTGCAGGAGAGAGAGATTGTTACATACGTGAACGATGATAGCAGTAGGGACAAAGGGGCAGAAAAGGAAATTGAGGCTGAAGGGAGCAACAAGGGGCGTGAGGAGATGAGTTAAAAAAGGAAGTTAGTTAGAGGAGGGTCCCACGTGGAAAAGGACTCCCTAAAGGAGGTGCTGAGAAGGAGTGAACATGCACCTAAACCAAATAAGAAGTGGGATGCCTTCATTTGAAGGGGACGGAGAATTTGGTATGACCTTCCCTCTGATATTCTTCTTACCTTCTCTCTGGCAGCCTTCTTCCTTCTTCCTGTCTTAATTCTTACTTTCCTTCACATTTTAGGTGGACTTTCCCCATCAATAACACAGTGCTCACAGTCCTGCATTCGAGATTTAAGCCTTACCTCATCATAATCTTGTTAGTTCCTATTTGTCATTTCTGTTACTTCTTTATACTACATTTCATACTTGTATTCTGTTATACACTCAAGTTCATACACACTATACGATTGGAAGATTTTTTTTGAATATGATATCAATACACTTAAGGAATTTCTAGTATCTTTCATTGGTGCTTTCATTCCCACTATGGCTGAGAGTACGAGGATGAAAGAGTTGCAAGCAGAGATCAAGAATAACAACGCTGAGCTCAAGTGATTGATGGATCTCATAGAACTCCGTGATCGGGAACAAAGAGCGTTTACAGCTCAGGTCCAGACAGATGCCAATGCTCGCATGACTCAGCTGCAGACTGCTATAGATTTAATGATGCAGACACGTCCTCAGCTACATGGTGGCTTGAACTCAACTTCAGTAAATAATGAGGCTACAGCAATTTGCACTGCCTTTCAGGTAAAGGGCATTACTCTTGAATTTCCACGTTTTGATGGCAATAATGTCCTCCATTGGATTTTCACTGCTGAACAATTTTTTGATTATCACCATACACCGGATAAGGATCGAGTAGCTATTGCTGCTATACATTTGGACAAAGAGTTGGTACCTTGGTTCCAAATGATTCAAAGAATCACTCCATTCAAAAATTGGAATGAATTAACGAGGGCCTTAGAATCTCAGTTTGGTCCATCACCATTTGATTGTTCGATGGCTGAGTTGTTTAAGTTGCAGCAAACTGGATCTGTCTCAGATTATTACTTGAATTTTATGTTACTGGACTCCTATAAAATATGCCAACAAATCATCAGATAACTATAAATTACTTCTTTAGTACAAGCAAGCCAAGCTTTCTCCCTCTAGATGCAATCTCCTTTCAGCAAACCATTCAACATGATATTACTCGATCTGCCTAAATTCATACTGACACCTGTATTCATCCATCTGCATCAACCTTTTTGCAAAGCAGAGATAAAATTCTTGCAAAAAAGACCCAAGAGATCATATTATTCCACGTAAGCCTCAACTGCTCAACACCTAGTCAATCCCATTCTCATACCCAGTAAAGCATAACATCCATTGCCTTCACTTCATACGATGGAAAACCGTAAGCCAGAAGCTGATGCTGGTTTAAATTGAGATTGATTCTAACTACCCAAATAGCACTTACCTCCCATCTATCTCTCCAAAGAACAATTAGAGGTCTTACCATTGCTAATATACAATACCAAAACCAAGAAAAAATTTCAAAAGTTTCCATATTCTCCCCATCCAAACCCACAACATAATCCTGATAACTTTGGGAAAGAATATTCATCCCATAACTTTAAGAAATGAACTTCAAAACCACCTTGACTATCACCACCTCTCTAGCATTACATATTACACCAAAATAGGGTAAAAGGAACTGACACCAGCCGTCGAGCCTTACTTTCTTCAAATTCTCGGCTAAAAATGATCTAATTCCCAAAATTACCTCTTGATTTCTTCTCTTTTTTTGTTTTTTTTTTTTTTTGAGTTTTCTTATCTCTTGTGATTCCAGCTTCTTTATCCCCTCCCCCAAACTTCTTGCACTACGACATAGGAATTTCAGTTTGGAGACTGAAATTCACCTAATACACTTGTCTAGGTGATCAATTCGGCCTCCTAATTTCTTCTGTTTTGGAGGTCCCCCCTCCTCCTAGTACCCTCTTTCCTTGTGCCCTTCCTTGTCTTAATAAGAGCAGCAATCATCTCCTCCTCCTCCGTAGATTCCTCTGCTTTCTTGCCATCATGATCTTGTCCCTTATTCACAAAGCATCCCCATTATGTCTCTGGAACCCTCAAGTCCAGCTCTACATTTTGATCCTGATCTCGATCATCATCAGCGGAGCATCCACATTGTGTCTCAGGAACCCTAAGGTCCAGCTCTGCACTTTGCATATTCTAACTAACATGGGTCTGATTAGGGGCTATATTATTCTCAAAGCCAGGTGGAACACTAAACTCAATTGATTTATCAAATAGGTGAAAAAATGAGGTTCGTGTCTTCTTGAACCTTACAATACAAACAGGGTACCCTGTTACTTCAATGAGGTTTGGGCTAACATATATTTTGGTGTGATAAAGATGTAACAACTAGTGTCCTTTCTAAAGAATCAATAATAAATATATGAAGCATTAATTACTTTAAATAAAATCTCCTAAATCTTGTGAACATATCTCCTGCATTTGATTTCAACATGGACAAACAAATGCATGAAGCATGATAATATCATCAGTTCATCATTCTTGAGATTTCTAACTACATTTATAATGATCTTGATTTACTTTAGCATTCTAATCCCAAATGCACATATATACAGACGTGCATGTCTTTAGCATAAAGTTGGCAAATTCTCACATGAAAACATATTATAATGGCAAATAACAACGGAATGACATTAAAATAATTGACGAGAATTTGATGACTTAATTACTAAAATAGAAGTCCAAAACAAACTTTGTTCCTCCTAGATGATGTTATGAAAAGCACGGTTTCTTATTACAAAATAGCAAATAGATCAAACACCGTTGAGCAATTTATTTCATAATTTTCTAATAGAATGCATCTTCAAGAAATCGACCAAAACATTTAAGGAGGCAGCTTTCCATGAAATAAAACCATACTCTCCTCCAGTAAGGATTGATCCAGAGGATTGTTACCAACGCTAAGAGCACGGTGACATAGGACGCAGCAAAACTCCAATAGAAGGAAGTAACATCAATTGCAGTTTCATCTTTCTTTCCCTCATCCAATGGAGTTGGAGGTGGTGGCGGTGCTGCAGTTCTTCTGTTACTGTTACTCCAAGTGAGATATGGATTTCCTTTGTAGCTGCTCTCATCAAAGGTACCAAACTGTTCCTGGTCGGGTGCTCTACCTGACAGATTGTTGTAGCACACATTGAATACGGCTAAATGGTGCAAGTCTTGTAGTTGAAGAGGGATTTGTCCACTCAAGCTGTTATTTGAAAGATCCAAGCTCTCTATGCTTTCTAGCTTGTGGAAGCTTTTTGGAATGGGCCCATTCAGATGGTTATGGGATAAGTTGAGTGCATAGAGGCCACTTAGATCTCCTAATTGGTGTGGAATCTCTCCTGTTAATTGATTAGATGACAAATCTAATGCTGACATGATTTTAAGTCCACGACCTAGATATGGAAAGGATGAACCTTTTATTATCAGTTGCACTTCTTCCATGCTATACTTAAAATCAAACATATTGAGTGCATTATAGGTTCCTAAGGCTGAGCGAGAATATGCCAAAACACCTCTTTCATACGAGGAATCGAAATATATGTCCCGAAACGCTATATTATTGAAGCAAGAAGGTATAGAGCCAGTGAAGTTATTACGGGAAAGGTCTAAGATCTGAAGACTTCGTAACTGACATATGTGACTGGGAAGTTGGCCTTGCAGCTGATTACCTGCCAATAGAAGAAACACTAAAGACTGAATCCCATAGATGTTCTCTGGAATAGTTCCCGTAAAGTTGTTGCCACTCAAGTCAATGGCCACCACGTTCAAGCCAGAAAAAAATGATTCAGGTATTGTGCCAGTAAGACTATTTCCCTGCAAGTTAATGAATACTAGATTTTGCATTTCGAAGGAAGAGGGTAGTTCACCAGAGAATTTATTATGAGATAGGTCTATAATGGAAAGACCTGCAGCCGTGACCGGGATACTTGGACAACTAGTTACGTCGATAAATGGACGCTTTCCAAGCCAACTATCAAGTGTTCCATTCAACTGGTTATTAGCCAGCACCAACACACTTAGTGGGGTGCATTCACCAATAATGTTCTCAGGTACGCTGCCAGAAAAATTATTGTGCCCTAGATCCAATGTTGTCAAGCTTGACAACTCTCCAACTGAATCAGGAATATTCCCACTTAAGGAGTTGTATGAGAGATCGAGAGTCCGAAGTGATGTCAAATTTCCGAGACATGTATCCAAAGTTCCTTCGAAATCATTGTGATTCAAATTTAGCGCTACAAGTTGCTTCATTTGACATAGACCTAGATTTAAAAGTTATAGTATTTAACATAATTAGAATACACTTGTGAGTACCCGTCAAAAAAAAAAAAAAAAAAACCCTTGCAAGTCGAGGGCTCGAGGCTATCCAATCTGTCAATGTATTAGATTCAAAGGCTAGGCAAAACGGAAAAAAAATAAATAGATCACATAATTAAATAAGAGATAAGGGAATACTAAAGAATTATATATTTGATATCACCTTGACGTGGGAAAGATCCATCGAGGGATAAATAACTTATTTCAAGGATGTCCAACTTGCTTGGATTAGCCAAAACTTCGCAAGAGTGAAGAGATATGTTCAGACTCGTTATTAGTTTGTTAATTATTGTGAAATTTGGCAGAAAGCGTGATTAATTGAGTACGTAATATCCATTTTGGATTAGAATATTCTAAAACAAGAATAAAGTAAATGGTTATTTATTTTTAAATTTATGTATGAATTTTATTAAATAATTTAAAAATAGATAATCTCTTATTTTTTTATTTTATAAAAATTCTCATTTTAGATGATTCAAATCCATATATACACTTCAAATAGATCAACAAATATTAAAGAACTACAAGTCATGGGTTGGGTGAAAGTACGCACTATCTCTTTAGTTAAAATAAGATAATAGTCAAATGTGGCAAAAAAAGAATTGTATTTTATAATAAAAAAATTGAAGGTGTAAAGACAATTGAAAATTTGATGGGCCACTCTATCTACTTTTATTTTTCTTTTAGAAAAACTACAATTTCGTCCCTAAAGCTTTGAGGTGTAACAAATTTGTCTTTGAAATAGAAAATAAATATAATTTGATTTATGAATTTAATCATATTATTACAAAATATATATAATTTGGTCATCGAATTTAATATATAGAATTGGTCGCCCAATAAGATTGACTTATTCTAATGTGATTATATTTAGGGACCAAAATGTATATGCTTTTTATCATGGGGACAAATTTGTTATAACTCAAACTTTTCAATAATAAAATTGTAGTTGTTCTTTTTATTTTTTACTTTAAATAATAAGTCATAATAAAAACAGGCATAATACTATCTTTCTATTATCTATCATATAATATAAAAAAAAAAATTCACTAGAGTTGTTACGCTACATTTTCTTAAACTTTATTTTTCAGATCCTTTTTAATTATTACCTTAATCTATATTTTTGACTTTTCATTCTTTTTATTCATTTTTAAAATAGACTTTCATCTTTTCCAACCTTTCAAAATTTTTAAAAGATAACAACCAAATTGTAATTATTTTCAATAAGATAAAAAGTGCATACTTTCTTTCAAATATCAATCTTAAATGGAGAAGAATAAAATATATATTTGGAAAACGCTTTTCCCTAATACAATTTTTTTTCTAATCTTAATCTTGCTAATAATAATAATAATAATAATAACAGCAAAAGATACATTTAGATTTTATAATCATAACGCTTTTAGAAAAACATGACCAAATTTTAAAATGCGCGTCCGGAAAATATATTAAGATCATATCTTTATAGTGAATCTAAAAATAATTGTAAGAAATACGCGAGTAATATTTGTTTGTATTACTAATACTAGTTTAAAATAAGATTGATTATTTTCACAGAAAAATAAATGATTGATTATGAGATAAATGTAAGATCCCCTTAATACATATATATTGGTCACCTTAAAATATGAATTTTCCAATAGTGTCAGAATTTAAATCTCGGAATAGTCACTTAAGGGGTAAAAATAAATTACTTAACTATTATTTTTTGGTCTAAATTTATGTCTGCAGTTATTAAGACAAAATATACATCAAAGGAGCAAACACAAACATGAGATTAGACTAGAACGTACCTCCCTTCCAAATGAAGTCTTTAAAACAATTACGGGACAAATTGAGGCTTGTTAATTCCTCGAAGGACAGGAACAAGGACCAGTTTAAGCGTGCGGACAAACAGTCTCCGTGCATATCACGCTTTGTTATATTCTGTAGGGAGAGATCGAAGACGTGGCCCGAAGAGGAATTACAAGTGACGTGCTCCCAATTACAGCAATTGCTCTTTGGGTCATTCGCCCACGAAGGCAGCAAAGAATCATCGGAATAAGCAGCCTTGAAATCCAGCAGTGACCTCTTCTCTTCTGGGAAGCAACCACTACTACTCCCAAACACTTGAACCAATACTATTACTCCTATCAATACCAACCATGGCTTCTTCCAAGGCCACTCCATATCTGAATAGGAATTTGAAGATCACTTTCCAATACTTGCTATAGGCTTGAGCCTTTTTTTTTTTCCTCCCCCCCTTGCCCTGTGAAATGCAGTGGCTACATTTTTTTGATATATCCGAACCGCTGGAGAAAATTAGCCGGCTACGCGCGGGTCTGGGTCAACTCAACTTATTCTTTGATGGGTGGGTTAAATTGAATTTTTCATGAAAGCTACAATGATCAGTGATCACGACCCAAAAAAAAAAAATTGCTACAATGATTATGACATTTAACCTGTTTGATTCTATTTTAATAGAATTAATTTTAATAAAATTAATTTAGTTACAATAAATTTTAAAATAAAATAATTTATATTTAATAATTTAATTTAAAAATTAATTTATATTTAAATAATATTAATAAATATTATTTTAAAATATATCATTTATAAAAAAAATTAAAATTATTTCTAATAAAATTGATAAGTAAAATTTTTTAATTTTTTTCTAAAATTAATTTTAAAATTATAATTAATTTTAACATAAAAAAATAAATAAAAACAAAAAAGAGCAGAACTACTTTCCACACGCAAACTGGTGTCCAAACACGCTAGCGACTCTTATTCTTTGGAATTCCATTTGGTCTATACAATTGCGTGTCGAGGTTGAATACAACTACTGGATGGATAATGACGTTACTTTAGCTTTAGAAAATGAAACTTAATTTTGAATCAAGTTAGATTTTTAAACATGTTTTTGGCTGGCAATAACTTTGTACTCCATTCTTTTATTTATAAATTTTTTTAAAAATTTTTTTTTAAATTATTTGTCATCTAAAAATTTTATGAAAGTATTATTTGCTTTTCAATTTTATCTTCATGTTTTATATGCAACTAAATTTAATAACTATAATTAATAAAGAGAACGAAAGCATAATTTAGTCAAACTAAGTTATATTAATTTTTCTATATTTAAGTCTTTTAATATATTCTCAACTCTTGTGCACAAAAAATATACTTATAACTAAATGAAAGGTGTAAAATAATAATGTGTCTTATGAATTTTTTTTATTGAAAGGAAAGTATAAAAAAATATTATTTAGATAATATCATTTAAGGATTAACTATTTTTAGTGTATAATTGTTGGTGGAATAGAAGGTTTAAGTTGAAGAAAAGTTCTCTTATTAGTAAGGTCAAACAAACCGTCAATGTCTGTAAGAATTTATAGTTAGATTATTGAATACCTCTCAACATGAAATTTTCATGGAAATTTATCGTGAAGGAACGCTAAGAAAAAGTATTGAATTTTAATAGATATAAAATATGTAAATTATTAACAAGAATTACGTAAAATTTGTTTAGAAAAGACCAATTTATTTTACTTATTAACAAATACTCTTAATAAAATGAAAGAATTATTAAGTAATAATAAACAATCACTCGTATTATATAAAAAAAATCATTCATAAAAGTGATAGCCCATTATATATTTTATTAACTTCATATAGTTTAATTATAAATAAAAATAACCACTCATTGAGAATAAATTATTACTCAATAACAATTAATAGTCAGTTATAAAAAATAATTGTATATCTATTATACAGTTTCATTTAAAATTAAAGTATACCCTGTTTTAGTCTCCTGCTCAAAAAAATATTATCATTATATTAGTCCTGAAAAATCTAAAAATCCAAAATATTATCATACTCAGTCTAATTTTTGAATATTAAAATAGTGACATAAAAGAACATAAAATCAAGAGAAATAATTTTTGAACATGTTATGTATAGATATAATATGAGACATAATATATTTATAGAAATGTAGATAGTATTGAGATACACTTGTATTGAGATAAAATAATATATTATATATTTATACGAGAATGTATTGAATTTGGGTATCCACCCTCATACACACATAACACAACTCACAGCTTGTTGGTAACTATTTTATATCTTTTACCGTCCATGGTTAAACATTTACAATTTCATATTATTACTAACATTTATGGTGGAGAGACATTCACTATTTCAACTTGAGGTATTGTAGCAAGCCGCTGTGACTTGGTCTCGTCCATGCATATCTCTCTCTAGTTTCCTTCCCTTTTCTTTTTGGTTGGTCAGCAGAACTTAATCAATTAAATAGATATGTTTGGATTGATGGCAAGTAATGGAATTAAATAGAATTTAATAGAATGGAATGAGGTTTCATTGTTTGGATTGACAAATTTATGATAGAGTGGAATGGTACATGATGAACCTATTCCACTAAAACCTCCCTTTTTTGTTTCCTCTCAATTTTGGGGATCACTACTAGAACATTGCTGATTGCGACCCATTTTTTAGTTGCAAAATGGGTTAATTCGGTTGCAAAGATCATTTGCGACCAATTTTGTCTGTTGCATTTAGGCAAGATGCAAATATATTTGCGACCGAAACAAGATACATATATATTTGCGATTGACGTTTTTAGTCACAAATTTTTGTATTTGCGATCGATTTTGCAATCGATTTAGGGCAATTGTATACCATGTTTGATTTGGTCGTTTGTTGATTAGTTTGCAACTGATTTCGATCGCAAATTCCAATTTTTGTGATGGATAAATCGGTGCAAATTTCCAAATTTGTGACTGAAAAACCGATCGCAAAACGGTCGCAAATGTGGAATTCGATATGCCTACTATCATATGTTTTCAGTAGCAAAATCGTCACAAACAATAATCGGTCGCAAAGTTTAAAAAAAAAAAAAAAGAATCACCAAAATCTTATAAATCCAAATTTAATACACCTGAATTCAACAACAATGTAGAAAACAACATTTAGTAATCCATAATGCATCTTTTTGCCTAAATAATATTTAACAAGAACAAGTTATCCAACATACACAATATAGTTAACACTACTGTCAATTACATATATCCTGAACACAATATACATAAACTACCATAATATAAAACTATAACAACATACATTGTGACGAAACTATAAGGTTCTTCTTAATAAAACTTTGGAAGATAAATTTTTAGTATACTTCTAACTAGTTCTCGTTTCCATGGTTTTTCAATTCTTTCCATTGAGTCTTCAAATTTCATTGGTTCCTTATCAACTTCTATTGTATTTTTAACATTATCCATTGAGTCTTCAACAATTTCTCTTGAGTCTTCAATTTTATCTAATGAGTCTTCAACTATTGAGTATTCAACTTTATCTATTGAGTTTTCCATTAACTCTATTAAGTTTTCAACTTGCTCAATTCAGTCTTCCATGACCTCTATGTTATTTTCTGGTCTATCCATTTAGTCTTCAGCAAATTAAATAAATATTCAATAATCATTAACTTTATATTCATTTAGTATAGATCAATATTACACAAACTCAAGAGTGCAATAAAATCAAAAATTAATCCCAAATACTTGAACCAATTTAAGAACACAAACACCTAAACAATGTATAAAGAACTAAAACCAAACCAACAAACCAACAATCTAACAACACCCAAATCCCTATTATTAAAAAAAATTCAAATCTATAAATTTTTTTTTATAAAAAGAAACAATAATATACTCTTATACTCAACTGACAATATAATTAAACCCAATTTCAATTAAAACAACCACCTTTAACAATAACAAACTCTCTTAAACAACCAACAGCAACAAAAATCAATCCACAATACCTCAACTAATTTAAGAACACAAACACCTAAACAATATAATTTAAAGAACTAAATAAAATAAAAAAATCAACAATCAAACAGCACCCAAACATCCGTTATTAAAAAAACTAGATATGAAAATTTCCAACAAAAAAAACAACAACAACACACTTTTATATTCAATTAACAATATAACTAAACCCAATTTCAATTAAAACAATCACCCTTAATAGCAAGAAACACCCTTTAACAACCAATGGCATCAAATATCAATCCCAAATATCTCAACCAATTTAAGAACACAAACACCGAAACAATATAATTTAAATAACTAAACAAAACTAACAAATCAACAATCTAACAACACCCAAACACCCATTATTAAAAAATCAGATCTAGAAATTTTCAATAAAAAAAAAGAAACAATAACATACTCTTATATTCAACTAACAATATAATTAAATTCAATTTTAATTAAAACAACCACCCTTAACAACAACAAACTCTCTTTAACAACTAATAACATCAAAAATCAATCCCAAATAATTTAACCAACTTAAAAACACAAACACCTAAACAATGCAATTTAAAAAACTAAAGAAAACCAACAAACCAATACTCTAACAACACCCAAACCTCCATTATTAAAAAAAAAACCATATATGTAAATTTCAAAAAAAAAAAAAAGAAACAACAACATACTC
Organism: Pterocarpus santalinus; assembly: GCA_031439595.1. Taxonomy (NCBI): domain Eukaryota; kingdom Viridiplantae; phylum Streptophyta; class Magnoliopsida; order Fabales; family Fabaceae; genus Pterocarpus; species Pterocarpus santalinus. The sequence continues at coordinate 30,719,302 of CM062528.1, read as the reverse complement.
TTATACTCAACAAACAATATAATTAAACTCAATTTCAATTAAAACAACAACTATTGGCAACAACAAACTTTCTTAAACAATCAACAATATCACAAATTAATCCCAAACACATCAACTAATTTAAGAGCACAAACATCCAAACAATATAATTTAAAGAACTAAACAAAACCAACAAACTAACAATCTAACAACATTCAAACCCCCATTATTAAAAAACAATCAAATCTGAATTCTTTTTTTTTTAAAAGAAATAAGCAAAAGGAAGAAGAGAACCACGATGGGGAAAACAACAGTGGCGGTTGCGTCTTGTGGGTGAGGGATGGTTAAAGTGGAGGAGAAGAAGAGTTAGAGAGAAAATTAGACACTGCATAATGTTTCTGATCTGGGAAATTTTCAGATTAAGTATTTGAATTTGTAATCGATTTTTTAGTTACAAAATGGGTTCTATTTCGTGAAATTAATTGTTTGAATTTGCTACCGAAATTGGTCACAAATTTCAAGTTTTTTTTTTTATTTACATTTGTAACCAATTTATCAGTTGCAAATTTCAAGTTTTTTTAACGTAAAGTTTTTAAATTTATGACCTATTTTTCAGTTGCAAAAATGAAATCGGTTGCAAATTTCAATATTTTTTTAATGTGAAAGTTTTAAATTTGTGACTAATTTTTCAGTCACAAATTTCAACATTTTGCGACTAATTTTTTGGTTGCAAATTTCAAGATTTTTAAACTTAAAAGTTTTTAAATTTGCGACTAATTTTTTGGTCACAAATTTTGAGTTTTGCCATTCATAATTTCAATTTTTTTTAACATAAAGGTTTTAAATTTGCGACATATTTTTCAGTGGCAAAATTCAAGATTAATGATCAATTTTGTGACCGAAATTTTTTCAACACGTTGTTTTGTTGAATTTTATAAATCGGTCGCAAATCTTGAATTTGTAACCGATTTTACGATTGAAATATGATCCCATTATTTTTCTTTCCTTTTTCATATCGGTCACAAATTTGGTTGTAAATTTAGAATTTGTGACCGACCAATTTTGCGACCGATTTTATAATCTACATGTTTTTCCTATGTGATGCAAATCAGTTGCTACATCGACAATTTCTTGTAGTGGATTTCTAGTATTTCCTTGCTTTTATTCTTGAAGAAATATGTGTCCTATATTTGGCGGTCACTATTCTAAGGTTCAAAGGTTAAACGTAGTGGTGCATTTAAAGTTTAGATTTAGCTTATGTTAGTCTAAGTGAGTGTTCTAAAATGGTTTTTGTGAGATGAAACTCTTAGAAAAGTAATTAATCAAGTTATGACATAAACTAGTTAGAATAGGATTTTAGGGTCAAGGCTTGAGACCCTAAGAATTAATGTGAGATTGAGGTTCCTACATGTTTGAATAATTTAGTTGACCCTAAATATAAGTATAATTATGGATACAAACTTGTTAGAATTACTATCCTGAATTTTGTCATAAAGGGAGTAGTTGAAATCTTACACAAACAAGTAAGAAAGATGGAAAATTAACTATCATGCCAAAGGAATAAATGCAAACTAGTTTTACCTAATAAAATACATGATATATGGAGGTAAAATTGTCCTTGATTAGTTGGTTTGGTAAAAGAATAAATAAAAATAATTTTAGATCTAAACTAGCCATTAACCCACTAGAAAGGGGAATTTCGATTCCTACCCTCAAAGGATGACAAAACTGTTTGGAATTGATTTAAAATGAATTATTGGAGAATTGAGTGTTAACTAGTCAAGTTTTTTAGCCCATAAGGTCATCTTCGATCATGTACTTAGAGGGCGACCAAAACCATGTTTTAATTAAGTATTTAAAGTTATTATGGTGAATTTAAGTACCTTGGACCATGTGCAATAAGGTGGGGTAAGTTTAAGAAGGTTTAGATTTGGTTTCAAGGTATTTATGTCAAGAAAAAAGCATGTTACTATGACTAGGATAATGAGGATGCTAAACTATCCCCTTTGTTCGGATTAAGGATTTGGAATTTAATTTAGTTATACCAAAAGTGCTAATTAAGTTGAAATAACCTTCAAAGCCAAACGTTTATTAAGAAAAAGTGTTATGTTTTCATTCTAGTATTTTTATATATATCTATTTAAAGCGTAAATTGAGTATGATAGTGGGAAACCATTTGGAATTGAAATGTTTGGATGAATTCTTTTGGCCATTGAGGCCGATGATGGAAGCCAAGGTATGTGCTCTACTTTTGATTCTTGGAAACCTTGATGGTTTATCATCAATTCTTATATATATGACTTATCATGATGATAGATTTATTTGTTATAAAGAATGTATTGGAATTATGGATTGATAAGTATTTATTGATTAATATTATGACTAGGAATTTTCTGGCTATTTATTAGCATTTCAAATTTTTGGATTTCTCTCAGTACAACTGTTATGCTGCAAAATTTTTGTTTGAAAATATTTATGAGTTGCATCATAAGGCATAAGTGCATGAAATTAGAGAAGATTGTGCCATGAACTATGACTTTTATTTTAAAGAATGTTAAATGTCAAAGTAGAGCACAATTCTCTAATTAAGACTTGGAAATGACCATTCAATAAAAGAAAGTGATTCGCAAAGACAAGATAATTTGGCATGATCTTTCAGTAAGGAAAGGTGACCCAACAAGATATCCCTCTACTTTAGAGGCATGCGACTAAGATAGATCCCTCCGATTGTAGACATATGAGATCCCCTTGTTAGCCAAAGTTTGATTTAGATAGTATTGTATAACGAAGATTACAAAGTGAGCTTACATCCTAGGACAGTCTATCCTGGGGCACATAATAACTAAAGCACGTGCTAAAAGATAGCCTTAATGGCAAAAGAATAAAGAGCATAAGCATGGCATTTATTGCATGCAGACATTAGAATGATGATTTAATGTGTTAGTAATGTTATTCTTATTTTAGAGTCTTGATTTAAAGTGAATGAATAAAAATGGACCTACTTTGGAGTTTATATTTTTAAAATTAGTAAAAGGAATCTTCATTTATTTAAGCCTGCTCATTGATTTTATTAAATAAACTGAAGTAGTTGAGGCACGATGACAACATTGGTTGCATGCTTAGTTAGAATTCATACTAAGAAATACTTTATTTCTCATCCTTGTGTGTTCCTGTATCGTCCTCAAATGTAGCAGATGGTGACCGCGGTGATCTTCCTGGAGGTGCCTGAGTGGACTTAGTACTATGATCCTGGCATAGACTCACTGGCTTTGGTAGCTCACAGTAGCTTTAACCTATACATTTTCTTCCACCACCTATTTAGGGTCCATGTAGTTAGTTGGCACTTCGACCCTTGTTGCCTGTATGTTGATCTCTCAGTGCGTCTTGCTCACCAGTTGTACTTCCCAGAGCCTGCTCCTTCTGCCTCTTCGATGGAGACCAACCACTCCGAGGGAGTTTGCCTTACTCCTTTCTGCATGTAGTCGAATCCAATTCTTCTTCTGCAGAGATGTAGCAGGACGAGAACCTTGGGGAACCCATGCTGGAGAATGGGTGTCACACTCCATAGGCTTGGGTTATCATGTGGCTAGTCTTTTTACTATGTATATTCTTGGGTTATGAGCTAGTAAGTGCATGCATGTATTGGAATACTTTAACTGTGGTTTGAAACTATATATTTTGGATGTCATAGTACCTTATGCAAGCTTGGATATTGATCATGTGGATATTGTAAGAACGTTTATGCTGGTTTAATTTCTTTTGGGATGACTATACATCTATTTTGTTTATATTGGCTTAGGGTTTTGCTAATCTAATTTGCTTGGGTATTTTTGAGATGCTATTGTGTAAATATGTACACTCATTACTTATTTCTATAAATATATATATGAATGCACAGTTGTCCATATAAATTATATTGATTCTATACTCTACATTTCATAATGCAAATTAAATTACGAATTTTAGTATTGCATGCCGTAACAATATTATCGATTATATGCGCTAGGAGGCTTAGTTTTAGAAATCATTATTTTCACAAAAAAAAAAATATATGTTATTTTCATTACCAACATATTTTATAGGTTAAAAAAAAAATGTTCCGTTAGTTCAGGTATAACAATTAATAAATATCACAACACGGCTTAAGCATATTGTGATCTTATTAGGGCATTATCCTTTCATCTTTTACAACCTTTCAAATTTTTTAAAAGATAACAACCAAATTTTAATTACTTTCAATAAGATAAAAAGTGCCTACTTTCTTTCAAATATCAATCTTAAATAGGGAAGAATAGAATATACATTTGGAAAATGCTTTTCCCAAATATAATTTTTTTTCTAATGTTTATCTTGGTAGTTATAAACTACTACTACTAATAATAATAATAATAGCAAAAGATACATTTAAATTTATAATCATAACGTTTTTGGAAAAAATGACCAAATTTTAAAATACGAGTCTAAAAAAATATTTAGTAAGATCATATCTTTATAGTGATTCTGAAAATAATTGTAAGAAATATGCGAGTAATATTTGTTTGTATTACTGATACTAGTTTAAAATAAGATTGATTATTTTCACAGAAAAATAAATGATTGATGATGAGATAAATGTAAGATCCCCTTAATACATATATATTGGTCACCTTAAAATATGAATTTTCCAATAGTGTCAGAATTTAAATCTTAGAATAGGCACTTAAGGAAGAAAATTTACTTAACTATTATTTTTGGGTCTAAATTTATGTCTTCGTTTAGTCACAGGAACAAACACATACATGAGATTAGATTAGAGGCTACCTTCCTTCCAAATGAAGTCTTCAAAACAATTATGGGACAAATCGAGGCTTGTCAATTCCTTGAAGTGTGCGGATTAACAATCTCCGTACATATCACGCTTTCTTATTTAGAGAGAGATTGAAGACATGGCCCGAAGAGGAATCACAGTTGACGGGCTCCCAATCGCAGCAATTGCTCTTTGGCTGATCCTCCCACGAAGGCAGCAAAGAGTCATTGGAATAAGCAGCCTTGAATTCCAGCAGTGACCTCTTCTCTTCTGGGAAGCAACCACTAACTAATCCCAAACACTTGAACCAATACTATTATTCCCAGCAATACCAACCATGGCTTTTTCCCAAGCATTTCCATATCAACGAGGAATTTGAAGATCATTTTCCAATACTTTGTATAGTTTTGAGCTTGTTTTATTTCTTGCCCTGTGAAATGCAGCGGCTACATTAATTGACATACCATACGCGCAAATCATTGAAGAAAATTAGCCCGCTACTCACGGGTCTGGGTCAAGTCAATTTGACGAAAGCTACAATGAATTCTTTATAAATGGGTATTCTTTGGTATCTGGGATTTAATTTGGTCCATATAATCTTCCACTCGGTTGTCCAAGTTGAATTCAACTTGGACGCTTTCTAACGTGCATCGTAGTTTTTCATATATTGCGGGTGTACATACACCTTAAGTCATATCGAAGGGTTTTTTAAGCAAAATGCAAATAGAATGGTGGAGATTTGTTATTAGCCACCTAATAATCAAGTTTTTAGAAATTTGAATTTCTAAAGAAAAAATAAGAAAAACGACAAAAATGCTCAAATAACTGGTCCCACATGATCATTGTTCCATTTGACAGATTTTTTTTTCCATAAAATTACCAGCATATTACTGAAAATACTAGTAAAAAACTCTTATTTATTAACTTTTTACCAGTATTTTCAATAATACTCTGGTAAATTTCAGAAAAAAAATCTGACAAAAATTATTTTTTATCAACATATTTGCTGAAAACGCTAGTAAGAAACTCTTTTCTTACCAACGTTTTCAGCAAATACACAGATAAAAAAGAGTTTCTTTTGTCATTTTTTTCAGGACACTATTAAGTTATATATATAAATTTATGTTTACAAATAAATAAAATAAATTTAAATTAATAAATATATATATATATATATTTATGCAAAATATAAATATATTATATATACATATATATTATAAATATAAATATAAATATAAATATGTATAGTTTTATATAGACATAAATAAATATTGTATATTTTTATTTATATATAAATATATAAATATTTACTTATAAATAAACACACACATATATATATTTATAAAAAATGTTTATATATTTATATTTATATTTATATATATAAATATATACATAAAACTTGCTTTTTAGTATTATCGAAAAAAAGACAAAAATAACTCTTTTTAATTAGCATATTTGCTGAAAATGCTGGTAAGAAACTCTTCTTTATTAGCTTTTTACCAGCATTTTCAACAAATACGCTGGTAAAAAAGAGATTGTAACCTTTTTTTTTCCAAAATATTGTATAACAAGTTATATTTATATATTTGTAAGTAATGTATTATAATTATATATTTATATATATAAATAAATAAAATATGATATTTATATATTTATATTTATGTATGTATATATATATATATATATTTGAAAATCTAAATAATATATATAATATAATTATATTATATATATGTACATATATATTATAAATATAAATATATATAAATATAAATATGTATAATTTTATATTTAAATATTTATGTGTATATATATATATATATATATATAAGGAATGTACCTTATCGGAATAGATTTATTATGTGAGAAGTGATAATATTTCCACCATTGGATAATTGAGTGATTGAGATTAAATCATTAATTTTAAAAGGTCACGTGCAACTAACATTGGATTTATATGTGCATATTGATGATGTTGATAAATTTGTAAAAAATGATGGTAAATTTTGCCCAAAAGGTTGGTAAATTTGCTAAAAATATTGGTAATTTTATGGAAAAAATAAATAACTGGAACAAAAGTAACAATTATCATACGAGATGCTGATAAATTTGCCCAAAATGCTGATAAATTTTTTCAAAATACTGGTAAGTTTTTGGGAAAAAAAAAACTTGAACAAAAGTAGCAAAGATTATGGAATACTAGTAAATTTGCTCAAAACTCTTGTAAATTTGTCCAAAACGCTTGTAAATTTGCCAAAAATGCTAATAAGTTTCTGGAAAAAATTAAAAACTTGAAAAAAATAACAAAAATTACGGGACGCTGATAATTTTCCCTAAAATATTGGTAAATTTACCCAAAATACTGGTAAATTTGCCAAAAATATTGGTAAGTTTCTAGAAAAAATTAAAAACTTGAAAAAAAGTAACAAAAATTATGGGATGTTAGTAAATTTGCTGAAAACGCTAGTAAAAAAATAGCTTTTTACTAGCATTTTTAGCAAAGACGTAGATAAGAAAAAGTTTTTTTGTCATTTTTTTTAGAATATATATAACTTACTTACTAGTATTTTAGAAAAAATAAATAATTTGAACAAAAGTAACAATGATCATATAGGAAGCTAGTAAATTTGTCCAACATGTTGATAAATTTATCCAAAACGCTAGTAAATTTGCCAAAAACGCTAGTAAGTTTCTGTAAAAAATTAAAAACTTGAAAAAAAGTAATAAAGATTATGAGACGTTGGTAAATTTGCTAAAAATGTTGGTAAGAAAAGTGTTTTTTACTAGCATTTTCAGTAGAAATATGGATAAGAAATAGTTTTTTTGTTTCAAGCAACAAAGTTTATGAGACTCCGGTAAATTTGTCTAAAATGCCAGTAAGTAAAGAGTTTCTTACAAACGTTTTTAGGAAAGACGCAGATAAGAAAGACTTTTTTGTCATTATATATATATATATATATATATATATATATATATATTCTTTCTAGTGTTTTAGAAAAAAATTGACCAAAAAACTTTCTTATCAGCATATTTGTTGAAAATGCTAGTAAGAAAGATTTACTTAATTGCTTTTTACCAGTGTTTTTAGTATTACGTTGATAAATTTTTGGACAAAAAAAAAAGGTTAAAAGAAATAATGATACTATGAGGCCCATGCATCGTCCGAGTATTTTTGTCGTCTTCATAATCAGTTATTGGGACAAAACTTTAAATTACCCATAATAAATCACGTTAAGTACCTAATAATATACGATGTATCATGTACCATACTTTATAAAATACGTATAAGCAAGCACCTTCAACTTGTGGTTGTTGGTGGAAAATGCTACATATTAAATTTTACATGTGGTTTATTTTTTTGAACATGTTTGAATATCTATCAACACTGAACCTGCCATCTGTCATTTGTGGTGGCGAAGCATGCCGGAAAAATTACACGACACGGAAACAACTTCTATTTTCCATTCCGTGCAGGAGCAAAGTCAAATAAAAGGATAAAAACAAAGAATCTTTGTCCTTGGGCTTTCTTTGTAATTCCATCCATACACTTGGTTGTATATATGTATATAGGGCCTCTCGAGTCTAAGTCAAGTCCAATGATAAAAACGAAAAGAATTTTTGTCGTTGGGCTTTTTTTTGTAGAGAAATATTCGATGTGTTCATTTTTTATAGAATACCATATCAATTTACATCCCATCCAATAATGGATGGGGTGTAAGTCGACATGGTATCATATGAGAAATAAGTACTTTTATTATTACTCTTCTTTATAATTCTGTCCATATATTTGGTTATTCTTATATTATTAAATATTTTCATTAGAATATATAATTCCTTTTAAAACATTGAATATAATAAGTTTACTGAGTTTTCATTAATTTATTTATAAAAACTAGTTAAATGGTAACTTGATTTGTATCCAGATACATTTCTAAAATGACAGTTATTGTTAGTATTATCTATAATCTATTTTAATATGTTGCAATCATATGAATTATTGAGGGTGTATTTGTTTCAAATTTTTTTAATAAAAAGTAATTTTTTAACTATTAAAAAATTATTTTTTATATAAGTTACTCGTTTTATCTTTTACTCAAAAATTAAATATAATTTTTTCAACTTTTAAATAAAAACTAAAATGAATAACTTCTACAAAAATATTTTTTTATTACAAAAATCAAATTTTTTTATCCAAATAAGGTAAGTCAAATATATCCTAAAAATCATATGTTGGCTTTAAGCCCAAATATGGGGTAAGCTTAGATATTTATTGGCCAAGTTATTTGGTCTTATTAAAACATTATTGAGAGTTAAAGGTTACTAAATTATATAAAAGTATTGGTAAAATTACTCTTTAGTAATATAGCTTTTATACCACACTTGTAAAAATATTACTAAAGAGTTGTAATAGCACTTTTTATATTTTTAATAATATTTTTCAAATAATATTGATTTTATACTGATAAATTAGGACTCAATTATGGAGTCTATATCGAATAGTGTATCATACACTTTTATCTATCAGCACTACTTTCTTGAGTGAGTCAGGGAGTAATATATAAACATCATTTCTTTTTTTCAGATGTTGTTAAAAAGTTTTAGCAGCATATATATATATATATATATATATATATATATATAAAAGATTGAATGATTTGAAAATTATTTATTAGTCCATTAAAAAACACATAGTCAACTTAAATTTTCTAAATCATTAATAAATATAAAATAAGTGTAAAATGTACTCTGCATTTGTTTTATAGTCTTTAAATTTAAATTGTGTTCTTGAAATAAATTACATAGACATATACTTTAGTTGTTTTGGTTTTATGAATTATTTTTGGTGCTTTACTACATAGGATTCAAGAACAAAAGAACCAAATCGAAGTCTTATTCTTTTTTTTTTTGGTAATGATCTCATTCTTTTTGAGGAAGCTTCAGTTAGGCAGATGGAGGTTATAAAGAGATGTTTAGATTGTTTCTGCTCTTGTTCCGGGAAAAGGTGAATCGACAGAAATCTCGGATTTTCTTTTCGAGGAACGTTTGCCATGCTAGGCGCGCGTATGGAGATGTGCGAGGTGGTGGGTTTCTCTATTACTATTGATTTAGGGAAGTATTTGGGAGTGCCTCTCGTCCATAAAACGTGCAGCACAATACACATCAGTATCTTGTATATAAAACAAACCAGAAGTTGTCTTGTCTTCTTGGAAGTCTAAGGTTCTTTCCCTTGCCGGGAGGGTGGTTTTAACTCAAACTATCCTATCGGCTTTGCCAACTTACACACACAAACTGCATTGCTTCCTAAAGGTACCTGTCAGTCTTTGGAGAAGATTTGTCGATGTTTTGTTTGGGGTGCACAGCTAGATAAAAGAAGCTGTCATACTATCACTTGGGATTATGTTGCTCAGCCTGAGTCTGTTGGAGGTTTGAGTTGGGTTTGAAGCGACAGCGAACGTTTAATGAAGCTTTGATAACAAAACTGAGGTGGGGTTTGATTCAGAAGCCACAAGCTCTTTCAGAAGCCATAAGCTCTTTGGGTGCAGGTCCTTCGTGGTAAGTATAAGTGTGGAGATGGGATCTTCCAGTAGTGAAGAAGAGAGCCTCCCAGTGTAGTGTTTGGGCTGGGATTTGTCATATATGTGGGATCACTTTTGCTCTAGCATTTGGTAGCAGGTGGGAATATGGGTGGCAAGTGAAATTTTGGACTTATGTTTGGCTTTTGCCTGGAACCGTGTTGAGACATGTGGCTTGTGTCTCTCTTTTAGATAATGATCTTCAACGACCAGTGTCCTTTTTGGATCCAAACATATGTTGCCGAACTTTATGTGTATGGAGATAGCATGTTTTCCACCACCTAGAGCTAACGATGGTATCCTTCTTGGAAATACTCTTCAGATGGTGAATCTACTACAAAATAACAAGGAATGAATAATGGCTCCTGGAGGAGGATTTGGCAATGGCCTGGACCTGAGAGGATCAAACGCTTTATGTGGAAAATAATACTGCATCAGGGGCTGATGACTCATGAGCTTCAGGTTAAGCATCATTTTGTTGTTGATGTTACCCTAGCTAGATGTCATAACATGCATGGAGTCCGTCGTCGAACACGCTTTACGCGATTTCAGTAGCATTAGACAACTTTGGCAACGCTTTGTCTAGCCGTGTGGTGGGTTGTGCTGTTTGGAGAATTTGGTCGAACAGGAATTAGTTAGTCTTTCAGAGGCTTGAGTGTGATATCTAGGATATGTTTTTTCGGGATTAGTTGGCATGTGGATGAGTCGCTTTCATACGCTCATCTTGGGCTTGCAAAAGAACTCCTTTTTGACTAGTTACCAGCAAGTGCAAGTGGGCTAGTGTTTTCCTGTGGGTGATTGGATAAAGTACAATGTTGATGCTTCTCTGAGGATGGACTCTACAAACCCTGGCGTTTGGTGTTGTGTTTCGAGAATGCTAGTGGTTCTTGGTTGTTTGGATTTGCTAGAAACTTGGGAGTGTGATCAATTTTCATATGGTGAGCTCTGGGGGATTTATTGTGGTCTTATCTTACTTTGGCTTGGGAAAAAAGAATTCCAAAGCTTTGGTTAGAGTCTGATAATGGATGTGCTGTCAACTTTGTGAATGGTAGGTGCCCTTCCTTTCATCCTTGTGTGGTCTTGGGTAAGTGATAGGGAATAATAACTAGGAGGAATATTAGAGTGAGTATGTGATGATGACCTATGTAATATTTGTGAATATGGCATATTCAATAATAGAAGGATTTAGAATTTTTTATACAATTATAAATGTAATATTTTAGAATAAATGAATTAAAGAAAAAAGTTATTTTCTTAGATAATGTTTAATTTCGAAACTCACATTGAAGTTGTGAGGTGGACAAATACAAAACTATTGGTTATAGAATTAATAACAAGAAGGATTTTAAAATAGTTCTCACAACTAAAAAACCATTGAGATCTTTTCAACTTTTTTACCCACATTTTTTTCTCCTCCTGCTCCTACTCTTTCAGTAGCGACGATGAGCCCAACTCACTTCAAATGCATCCATAATTCCATTGCCACTGAACATTCCGCTATAGACTTGCAAAAGGCTTTCTTTTTTTTTTTTTTTTTTGACCTTTATTAGCCATACACCACTCAGCCACCGATCAGCCACATGCCACACACCACGGTCCAGGATCACGACCGCTTGCATGCCACCATCCCAGCAACCTCGTTGCTTCTATCGCGCAACTAGACACTACCAATTGGCCATCCTTAGCCACCGTTGTTGGCTCTCACCATCACTGTTCACTGTCGTGAGAGTGGGCAGAGCTCCAGACAAAAATGGGACACACGGATCTGGTTCGGGAGAGGAGGAATTGTGGCTATGGCGGAGTTGTGGGAGAAGGCTGTCCTGAAAAAATAAAAAAAAAATTGAAGGTTGGAATTGAGTGGCTCCCATGGTTGCTAAATCAATGAGTCCATTGCAGAATTCTCTAATTACACCTCATTCCACTGTCGACCAAAACGCAACAAACCCAAATAACTCCTCCATATGTGGTTTAATGGTTTGATACAACTCACAACTTTACCGTGAGTTCCAAAATTAAACTTCATCACAGAAAGCACCAAGAAAAACATGTTTAGACAATTAGCTTTTTCAGCTTAGCTTTTAGATTTTCTATCCTTAGCTTTAATTTTCGTAACAATTTGATGCTTTTATTTCAACTAATCATGTTTCTTTTTCATCTCCATTCCAGTTCTAGCAATCACCCCTTCTAACTCCCATTCACCAACAGTTCTTCAATCCATTAGAGCACAATTTGAGATTCTGCCACCAATTCCCCGATCCCACACCCAGCACAGTATCACTTCATGCTTCTATTATCTACAACACCACCACCAGCACTACCACCACCACCACCACAGCAAATCAGTGGTGGAAACCACCAGAACCACCACCACCATGGCAACCAACAGCTCTACACAACAAATCAACAATAATAGCTCTGTTCCCTCCAACAAGCTCACAGCTATCATTGATTATTAGCATCTTTAATTAGAGATAATTGATGCAGAGCTCACAATCTTGGAATCCCAGCAAGGTGTAATAGCAAATCCACCGTCCACGGCTAAAACAAATCAAGATTCAAAGATCTCACATCATCCCCAACAGACCAGTAGCTCTAATTTTCTTAACTTTAAGCGTATTCAGGGCCTTCTTCGGCAATCGTGGCAAGCTCGAGTGAGTGACTCGTGTTCCGTGAGGGAAATAGGGTGGCGGATTTCATTGCAAACTGGGCGCATTCTTGCGATGAAAATCGTTCGTTACTGGCTGAGCCCCCTGCAGGTTGTGGTGCGGTTCTTCAAGAGGATATGCAAGGGGTCTCTCGGTTGCGCTCAATTGTAGTCTCGGTAGTTTTGGGGTAAAAAACCCAAACAGAACCAAATAAATCAACAGTGATTGCCAGTTTTAAGGTTCAATGAACCAGACGCATAACCTCTTTTTTTATTAAGTTTGCTGATTTCCCTTTTTTTTCCCCATGCACATGTTTTAATCAAGTTCTCTCTTGATTAAGTTTCCAAACACATACCACTTGATACACGGCACATGTTTTTTCCAAGCACATGTTTTATTGTGTGTAAAAAAAATGGAAATTATTTAATTTGGAAATCAAATTTTATGTTTAGATATTTTAAAAATAAGAGATGAATTGATTTTTAATTTCCATCAGACTTGATTCTTTTATATTTGAAATTCTATCAAAATTAAAAGAATTTGATAGAAATTAATTTGATTTTAAAATTTTAAGTATCAATCAAACCAAATCAATTCTATTTTTAATCATTTGAAATATAATCTAACATATTATAAATATAAAAACTATTTTCTAAATCAATTCAAATCTTATTTTTACATAATTATTTTAAACATAAAATTTAATTTATAAATTAAATCAATCTAAATTAATTCAATTTAAATCAATTTCAAAATTTAATCTTTTCAAACACTTCCTTAGAGTAGTAATTAATATTTTAACAAAAAGTGATACACACAAGCGGTTATGCATGCAATGTGCAATAAGTTAAGTATGATGACTAAATTAAAGTTTGACCCAAAAGTTGCGTGGTGATCAAACATGGCTGAAACTCAAGTAATCTTTCTCTCTTTTTTTATTTCTTCTTCTTCTTTTTCTTTTTTCTTTCCTTTTTTTTAATATCAGTGATATTAAAATTTGAACTTCCAATATCATATATACTATTCAAATCTCTCCCCACTAGACAAATTCTAGTGACTTAAGTAATCTTTCACTCTAATCAAAATCAAATATTATTCTCAATATATCCAATATTAAATCTTAAATGAAATAGTTTAAAAAATTATCTGGATTAAAAAAATTAAAAATTAATGAAGAAGAGCCACGTATCTGAAATTCTAATCAATTAAAAGAATATGGATAGTAGGAAAAAACCAGTGCAACCTTGAAAAGTGTTAGTAAGGAAGTGAAAACTGAAAGTAAAATAAATAAGTAGGTAAAGAAAGAAATTTAAGGCAAACATCTTTTTATTGCAGCCAACTCTATATCATACAAGGGCCTCAAATTCTAACAGACGCTTAAGCTGACTGGAACCATAAAATGAATTTTACTAGAGAAAAATACTAGTAAAATACATTCACCTAAAACTATAGAGGATTAGAGCCATTTTTTTTTTTTTTTCCGATGAAAGATTATTAGAGTCATTATTAAATCAACTCTGGAGGAAGAACGTCCATTAATAATGTTCCTTAGTTGTTTATTGTCACTGGAATAGCTCGGAGGGGTTGATCGATGTCCATATCCTGAGGCTTGATATTGTTTTCAAGTTTCCAATCAAAAGCGTTGATTAATGATCCCAACATCACATGCAACATCCTGATAGCTAGTGGAGAGCCAGGACATATTCGTCTTCCGCTACCAAATGGTGTGAGCTGAAAATCCCGACCTTTGACATCAATTTTTGATCCCAAAAACCTTTCTGGTGAAAACAAATTTGCATTGATCCATATGCTTGGGTTCCTACCGATAGCCCACTCATTTATTAGGACTCTTGCGCCTTGTGGGATCGTGTAGCCTGATATTTCCACATCTATCTTGGCTTTTCTAGGGAGCAAAAGGGGAGCCGGAGGGTGTAAACGTAAGACTTCTTTTATTATTGCTTGTAAGTATGGAAGTTTAGCAACATCTGATTCCTCGATGGGATTACCTATTCCAATGGTTTGCCCCAGCTCTTGTTTGGCTTTTGACATAACCTTTGGGTTGTGGAGTAGTTCGGTCATTGCCCTTTCTAATCCATATGCAGTTGTGTCCGTTCCAGCAACAAGCAGATCCTACGGCAAATTAAACCATATTTATTCTAAGTGAGAAATTCAACAATTGTATGGCCATACTACATATATAGTATGATATATCTTTTAAATATTGATTAAAAGAAAAGTTAAGATTCACACTTAACCAATATTTAAGGAATATTTTTTGGTGTTCTTTTAAAGATATCCCAAAACTTTGGGACAAATAACATTTTTTTTTTCACAAAATATGAGTTCAAATAATAAGACTTTGTGTATTATAGATAGGCTCACATTAGATGGAACCCACCATAGAGTGAGACCAATCATCCCAATCCCACGTGAGCCTATCATGTATAGTGACAAACAAGTGAAAAAGGATAAGAGAGAGGAATATTACAAGCAAAAAATGTTTGATCTTTTCTCTGTCCATCTTCTGGCTATCCTCTTGAGAAATGTTGAGGAGTGTGTCCAACATGTCGTTGTTTGTGACATAGCGTCCCCCTTCTCTTAGCTTCAATCGTTTGTCAATCAACTTGTCCAAGTGGTGGAACACCTTGGTAACGTAATTAGTGGTGTTCCTTTGAAGGCCTTGTGGGTCCAATATCTTCAACACCGGGAAAATATCCACCACATTTGTTGTTCCAGTTAATTTCAAGAGAGTGGACACAGTGTCCTTGTACTCGTCATTCCCTACAGATTGAACAAAATCCTCAGAGACAAAGGTGTAAGACAAGAAATTAATGCATGCCTTGAAAGCTGCTCTCCCAACATCAACTGCTTCACCGGTTAGGCTGAATGTGCGCATATCACTGAGGAGTTGTTGCAGCTTCTTGCGCCTGAGGCCTTGGCTTGCATCGAGGGTCTTGTTGGAGAACAATTGTTCATTGCAAATTTTCCTTAGATCTTTCCAAAGTGGTGAGACTGGGAGGAAGGGCAAGCTATAATTGTGGTGGTCGAGAGCAGTTACAATACTTGGGACTGTTCTGTCTGAGAACAACACATCATGGGTTTGGAGCACCTCTTTGGCAATGTTTGGTGAAGATATGATTATGGTGGTTGATTGGCCTAGCTTCAAAAGCATTATGTCTGGTGCATGAAGCTTAGCGAGCTTCGTCAATGTTTGTTGTGGCTTTCTGCAAAACTCAGAAAGGCTTCCCACAATGGTAAGAAAGGAAGGTCCTGGTGGAAGCTTGTAGTTTGCTTTTGTGGTTTTTGCATGAAGTGAGCGAAGAAATTGTGTGACAGTGCATGTGCAGAGGACGATCAGTGATAGGGACAAGTAAGAATGCTTAGGTGATAAGGGGATATGACTTTTTGATGCATCCAAGCTACCTTGCTCAAGGAGTGCACCAAATGTTGAATTCATTGCAGCACGCCAGTGTGGTGATACTGATTCCATTGCCTTTGACAGAGGTTGGTTCAAGAGTAGTGTTGACTAGTGGGAGTGGTGAGAATGAACTTCTTTGGCTTGTATATATAATATTGGGCATGAAGAAGGGGAGACAGTCTATGCGATGCTTCCTAGAAAAATGTTCTTTTAAGCACCTTTTGCACATGACCGTGGACATCATAATCTGTAACATAAATATTGGCCGGTTTACATTAGAAAAATGTTATTTAGACATAGTTACTACTGAGGGATATTATTCCATTTTTTGAGGTATCTTTTAAGAGATATGTTAATGCATCTTATAAATATTAATTAAAAATAAATCTTAATTTTTCTTTCAATCAATGTTTATAAGACAGTTTAAAATATCTCTTAAAAGATATCTTAATAAGTGGTATAAATAATATTATTTATATTTATTTATATATTTATTAATAATAAAAAATTTATGTACAAATAAATAGAAAATTTATATATATAATTAAAGAATTAAGTAAGAATATAGTTATTAATCATCGTACTCATCTTATAATTTAATGATGTTGGTGAAATCATCGCTTATTTATACATAAAATAATACTAATCGATAAAATAAAAAAAAAATCCAAATAACATAGCACTTTACATTAATTAATATGACACCACATTTTTCTTCTAATTTTGTTTTTTAGTGACTTTTTTTCATTATTCTGATTTCATCTTTAAATGATAGGACTCTTTTTAGACTTACTTTTTAAACATAACTACAGAAATAATATAATTTATAACTTAGCATATAAAAGTTTTGAGACCTAATGTTTTTTCAAGTCTTATATTTTAATATTCTAATTTGATGTTGAAATAAAATAACTCTTTTTCACGTTTGGTGGGCCAAGCTTGGCGGCCGCGTTGTCACGTTTTTTTTTTTTTTTTTTTCGGGGTCATCCGTTGTCCCGTTTAAACGAGTTCCACGATACTTTAGCACAAAATGTTTATATTGACTAGCATGGATTGGACTATTAGACGCGTAACAACTTGGTGGTCGAGTTTTTCCGCACATTGCAATATTACATGGGGAGATACAACATGAGCCACATATGGGGGTGAAGTTTGATCCATGTGTTGAGATAGGTTGAAAGAAAAATGTTTGGGGATGCACTTTTTGTGACGCACTACGCGATGTATACAAGAAAGAAGAGAAAAATGATAAAAATGCTTAGATAATAGATTCTACATAAGTATTATTGCTTTTGTTCAATCTTTTTTTTTATTCAAAAATTTATCAGTGTAAACTGTATAAACGCTAATAAGTTTTGTATATATTACACAAAACTTACCAATGCCTGCACTATTCATATTATAAAAGATGCTAGTAAGTCTTTTTTTTCCTTTTTTACAAAACTTACCAGCGTGAATAATGCAGACGTTGGTAAATTTTGCGTATATTACACAAAACTTACTAGCGCCTGTACTGTTCATGCTACAAAGACGCTAGAAGTATATATATATTTTTTTTACAAAATTTATCAACGTGTGCACTGTTCACACTGATAAGTTTTTTTTTTTTTTAACATTTACAATACTTACTAGCGTATGCACTGTTAACGCTAGTAAGATTTTTTTTTTGTTTTACAAAACTTACTGGTGTGAATAATGTAGATGTTGGTAAGTTTTTGAATTAAAAAAAATTAAATAAAAGTAGCAATAATTATATGGAACCAATCATCCAAGTATTTTTATCATTTTTCTTACTTTTCAGTATACGTCACATATATGTCCACTGTTTGTGCGTCCCTCTATTAGTTTTCATGTTGAAATGAGGTGTTCGTGTCACTGCATAAGGTACAGTCAGTATGTAAAAGAAAGAATCTGTTGTCACCTTCATTGAAAAAAAAAAATGCAGAACAAAGAGAAAGCCAACGTTGTACAGTTGTTAATAACAAACTTATCTTTCTGGAACCACCTTTCTTATCTTTCTTCCGAATGAATTTCTTCTTCCTTTTGGTCCTTTTGGCGAAAAGTTTGTTCATCCTACTAATGAGGCACGCAACTTCATCCTATTCTTGGTTATCTTTAGAAGCTTCTTCATTCTCAGATTCTTCTACATCTACCAAGCCTTGGTCCTGTAATCTTTTGAAGTGACTTTAATGCCACATTCTTTCCTTTCTTAGACACGTTGGCGTGTGCTTCAACGAGTTCAATCTCATGGATTTTAAGAGATCCAATAAGGGCATCAAGGGATAATATGTTGAGGTCCTTTTCCTTTTGTATCATTGTGACATTAGGTTGCCATACTCTCGGTAAGCTTATGAGAATCTTCTGACCATTTCGGCATTGGAGTATAATTTTCCCAAAGTTTTGAGTTAATTGATAAAATGCAAGAAATGGGTTGTCATCTGGTCAATGGACTCATTATCAGCCATTTTGAACATTTTGTATTGATGGACAAACATACTGATCTCAATTAGTTCCTTCATGATTGCAAGGTCACAAGATATGATATTGTCATACCTACTCTTGCTAAGAACGTAAGTAAGCAAGTATTTCTCTTTAACATTTAGTTGGACTCTTCCTCTAAGCATCTATCCTTTAATTTCTTGGAATGATGACTTGACATGGTGGCTAAGGATGTTCATCTGCTAGTTACAGTCCTTGGCTTTTTTGCTCTTCCAAAGAAACATAATCTCCTTGCTCAATGATCTCCCATATGTCAAGAATTGTGAAATCAATGAATGATCTCATCCTATTCTTCCAATCTAGATAATCTTCTCCATTAAAGAATGGAGGTCTGTTGATAGAGTGTCCTTTTTGGCTTTGTGAGACATTGGTTATGCCATCTTCGTGGATCTTTTCTTTTGTAACCGTTAAAACACTCAACTATAGAGGTTGAGCTCTAATACCAACTGTGGATGCTAGTTGGCATAAGAAGGGGTGAATCAACCATTGAACACTTCTAAAAATCTGAAACTCAAACAAAATTTCTCAATTATATTTCTACTTGAAATGCAGAATTGTATGAGTTAGTTCGATAAATTGATTTTTATCTTGGAGAATTTGTTTTATCAAAGCGTTCTTTATGATACTTTAGAAACATGTGATTATCATTAAGGGAGAGATGAGAAAGTTGTGCACTCAAAAAGTAAAAGATCAATAAGCGTAAGAAATATAACACAAGATATTTATACTGATTTGACCAAATCAAGCCTACACCCAATGCTTAACAATAAGATAAGACTTTTATGATCAGAGTAGTATTGTACAAGCCTCTTGAAGCATACAATAGAGTTGTTCTGCTTTAACCTAATTAACCAAATAGTTCTATACTGTCATCTCTAAGCTAACTTTCTGAATACTAATAGGCGAATTACAATAAAATATATGAAGTGGTTGTGTATTCTCTTACTTAAACAATATACTAAGTGTGGATATACAATATTTGATAAGTGAGATAGATTTTTCCAATGACTCTTGAAGAGGATATTCGCTAATATGGCTCCTGGAGAAGGTATGCTCCTTTCTGAGGTGGATTCAAGAGAGTTTATGATTAGAAACTTATTCAAAAGGTTGGAAGACAATAAGTGCTCTAAGCAATAAATTTTTAAGTGCCTTTCTCTTCTTTATTTATGTTATCTTGAGCTAAATTTATAGGTGATCATGAGCTGACCATTAGTTCTTGTATGATACTAGACTTTATTTTATTTGTATTTAGCAGCAAGTGAACTTCTGCCTATTAAACAGTCAGTTAGCCAAAA
The DNA here is from genome assembly GCA_031439595.1 of Pterocarpus santalinus. NCBI lineage: Eukaryota > Viridiplantae > Streptophyta > Magnoliopsida > Fabales > Fabaceae > Pterocarpus > Pterocarpus santalinus. Next base: position 30,699,110 of record CM062528.1, on the reverse strand, counting down.
CAAGATATTAGTCATTGGAGGCAATTGTCTATTGTACTTCCTTCAATGTGTTTTTAGGCTTTCCTGCTGCATATATTCTTTTGAATCTTCCAATCAAAGCATATTAGGAATTTTTTCATGAGATGATTTGTTGTACAAATCATTTCTGAGACGGATCCTTCTGATTAGAGTGCCTTTTGATGCTATCATCTTTCTGATGTGGGCAACTTTTTGAACCTTGTTTGAGACATTCGTTTTTGCATGTTGATGCTTTTCTTATTTTTCTAAGAATGATGAGGCTTTGAAGTTCTTAAGATTCATCCTTGAAACGTTTCTCATCTTTAGAAGTGATCTTCTTCATTTGAAGTCCTTCTTGTATGCTTAGAATCAACCTACAATTCATTAAGTGCAAAAGCTTTTGACTGAGACTTTCTTAGTGTGTAACAAATAAGCTTCAAAAGAACATGTCTTTAAGATCATCATTCAAATAAACATATTAGTATTGCCGCTAGGTTTTAGATTGTTTGTTATCTGTTAAAACCACGCAAAATAGTTGTTCAAAGCAATTATTAGTGGCTTCTAAAGGGCTATGGAGTTAACAGGTATGGCAGTGTCTAGCTTGTAACAACTAGTGCTTTTCTTGCAAGAGCTGAACAAATGTTACCATTGACTAGTGGTGAGCTCCAAGTTGATTTTTTCTATTTATTTTTTGTTCTCTTTCTCTCATAACTTTGTTGTACTGTTAATTAATCTATTTTGTATGCTTGATGCTGACATTTTTTGTGATTGGAAGTGTATTCCCATCCTTGTTTTTTGTTTAGATTATGAGCCATCTGTTGAGCTTCTTTGATCCAATGTTGAACTATTGGACTAGTGTTTTAAATTGTGGTTGTAGCTGCAAATATGGTTGCCATTGCAAGTATTACAGTTATCACAATGTATATTGCGGCTGTTGTAATATGAATTTTTTTTTAAATTTGCCACTTGAAATTAAGCCTCTTGCTATCCGTTGCAGCCTGTTGCAGAACATAACAGTTATATTGCAGTCAATTTATGTGAATAGGTATAGCATTGCAACTACTATAATTGCAATTTAAAACCTTGTATTGGACTAAGAACTAAGAAGTGTTATTTTCTTTGCGGAGCAATGACGGTTAATTTTTCACATATGTTGGTTTCTTTTTTAATTAAAGATTGCTTTTCTTCTAGTATTTTAATTTGCTCTTTAAATTTGTTTCTACCTTGAATGGTTAAGTCTCGATTGTGGCTTCTATCATTGGTGGTTTAACCTCTGCAGCTCTGTTGTTGTCTGACGTTTCATTATTTTTGCTTTTGCCAAGCTGTTAAACGTTGAAGTCAGCTTCTGCTTGAGTAGTTAAGATTTTGCCTAATTGGCGTTGATGCTTGAACCCATAGCTAGGATTATTTGGGATCATATAATGCATTGGAAGTCATAGAGCTCTTCTTGTTTTAGAATGAATCCAGTGGCGACGCCAGAAGAAGATTGAAGAACCTAAAAGAAGGTTGAAAACTTCTTAAAACTATGCACTTCAGCTATTGCCAGTATCATTTTCAACTTTTCTTGATAATGAATGTAATTATAGTTTTCCTCTTTCTTTTGTTGTTCAATCATTTTGTTGGGCAGGAGATTGCAAATATTTACCACTCTCCAACATGGAGGGGTATAGAGCAATGGAGGGAATCTCCTACAAATGCAAGGCAGGTGTAACAGATTCCTTCACACAAGTGCATCATCGTGAAGTTCAGCACATAGGCCTCTTCAACAACACGTAGTCCTCTCTTTCTTTCACGAGGAAAACATTTTCTGTTATAGGAATACCCTCATAATAGGAACCAGAACCACACACTTTGCATGTATGTAGTACCATGCACTTGTACCCCAGTCATGTATGCAGTAGCATCCTCGAACCTTTTCGGATCTTTTGACAACGTATGTATACGTCAAAATAGAATGGTATCAATGGGAAGGCTCTTTTCGGTCTTAAAATGATTTCTTAGAAGAAGGAAAATTTTTCTTAACTTAAAACGTTCGGACAAATTATCAAACTTAGTCCTGATTTTATAGTAAAATTATGAAGTCCCTATGGACAAGAAATTCATACCATTGAACGCAAATCATGTAGCCACGTCATGAGATAAAAGTCGACTAGATAAAAAAAACCTCGTTAGCTTATTGCATAATTATAGATATTAATTCCATTATCATATTGCTTATTTTTGTTATTGCCCCCAAGAGCATCTTAAGCAAGACCACACATTCATAATTTTACATTAGTACTTAACAAACGCCACTTGGCACCATCTGTCGTGTGTCGTGAAGAAACGTACACGTAAAATCACATGACATGCACGTAATGCATATATTTTGACTTTGAATGAAGTTAATTTTTTTAAAAATAGGCTTTTTTTTTTCAAAAATGAATTTATAATGAAAAACTTATTTATGTTTAGAAGGTTTTATTATTAAAAAATTGAACATAAATATAATTTAGATAATATTGTTACAAATGACCTCTTGATGCATCTTTTAGAAACAAAATAAGAAGCCAAGAGATTATTAAGGTTTATAACAATTTATAATAAGATTATAGATCCCTTGTCAATGTAAAGTTCAGGCATTTAATGTAAATTGAGTAATTATCACGAGTGAAAAGTGAATTGAATGAATCTACTATATCTTTGTTAACTTTTTACTTATAATTATTAGTATGGTTTTCGTATTATTATAAATAGAGTAAAATACACTTAACATTCTTGAGGTATTATCCCATTTATTTACAAAATATACACTCCACCTCAATTTTCTAAAAGTATGTTTGAACTTTTTTTTTTTTGGAAAAAGTACTCTTTTAAAAAGTATTTTTATAAGTTTTTAAGTGTATTTAAATAAAACTTTAGAAAAAAATACTTGCAAAAAAAAAAAGAGTTAATTTACCACTTCATTATCTAAAATTTGTAATACCCAATTTTTTAAAAAAAGCATAAGCAAAAGTAATTTTTAATAAAGAGCCTATTTAATTAAAATTTTAAGAGAAGTATTTCTTTAAAATAAAAAATAAAAGCAAAAGTACAAACAAACCTAGGAGCAGAAAAATATTTTGTATTTTGATATATAATTTGAATAAGCATTTTTATCAAAATTAGAAATTGTTAAACTATTTGAATATAATAAATATGAAAATATTTTTCTAATAAAATTATAATTAAGAATATGGAGAGAGAGAGAGAGAGAGAGAGAATGTCTATGAGTGAAAAGATAGTGGTATTTTAAAAAAAAAAAAACTTTAAGGATAAAATTGTAACAAGATAAGAAAGTAGTGGTTCCTAAATTCGAAAAATAAAATTCTCTCTCTTCTACTGTTTTTCATTTTGAAAAAGTAGCTCCTCATCTACTTTTAAAAAAAATAAAAAACTAGTTTTTTTTCTTCTACTTTTGTTTGAAAAGCACAAACAAACAATTTTAAAAATTTTATAAATAATTTTCTTGAATTTATTTTTGTTTTTTGCTAAAAGCACAAACAAATATATCCAAAATTATTTTTCAAAAATCACTTCTGCTTTTACTTTTTTTAAAAGTCGGGTATTACTAACATTTGAATAAAAATGGTAAATTAACATTTTTCTTACAAGCAATTTTTTAAGTTGTATCCAAACATATTTTTTAAAACTTATAAAAGAATTTTTAAAACAAAAAAAAAGTTAAGTGTTTTTTCCTTAAAAAAAAAAAAAAATCAACCCAAACACACTCTTGGTGGATTAGAGTGTAGTGTATATTTTATAAATAAATGGTTGTAATATTATCTTTTAATACTTTGACAAAGTTAAGTGTATTTTCATTTATGTAAGTTCTATTGTATCTTTGTTAATAACCTATCATGATATAACAACTTTTATTATTCTTATTAGTTAATAATATAAAATTGTTTCACGCCATTAGTTCATGAAAATAGTCTCAATTTGAGAATAATTTTCATGTTTGGCCGGTGCAAAACAATTTTAGTCATCCAATAGAAATAAAAAAAATTACCAATAAGGTCCATTTGTATATAACTACCTTGTGACATGATAATTTCCATAATTTTCATTAAATGATAATATAAAATATTTTAGCATGGTGAATGCATGAAATTAGTCTCTAGCTATTTGAGAATAACTTTCATGCACTTTTACATGGTCACCTGATAGAAATAAAAAATTGCCAATATGATTAATTTCTATGTGGCTACTTATCATAATATGATAATATTTATTATTTTTATTGACTGACAAAGTGTATAAAAATTAATCCCTTATTATTTTTGTATCGGAGTGTAAAAGGATCGATTGAATAGACTTTGGGTTTAGAAAAATGGACGATATTAAAAGCTAACTATTAATTAGACATAGGAAAGAAAAACAATACCTTAAGCAACCAAATTCAAATTAATCTTTATTTCACTTCTTACTGGTATATTTAACAAAGCACTGAATTCCAAGTTATATCGGTTTACTCTTTAGTAGTGGAATAGAGGAAATTTCATTGGTTTGCTTTTGATGTAAGCTTAGTCTCAGGATTGCCCAGCTTCAGGTTTTTGTTGAGTAGTCACCATGAAGTATTTGGAGTATCTCCTATAATTTCCACATAAAATATGTTCCTACAGGCTACAGCTTTCCCATACATTGGTAAGCTTTATTCACAAATTAAAGTGGGCATGTTTTGTTGCAAGGTAAGGCCCTTGACTCCGCCTCCACCATCGTGATTGATTTATATTTCGGAGATTTCTTCTGGCTTACTGATGCAAAAACAGCCAAAGCTTGCCAAAACGAATATTTTTTTTTTTATGAAAAATATTTCACCCCCATGCAAAATTTATGCATGTCAATAACATTTTTTTTTAATTTATAACAGGCAATCTTTTATGAATGGACTGACTATGAATTTATATGATGTGAAAATTAAAAATACACATAGTTAGTCCAAAATTTCTGAATCATTAACAAATATAAAATAATGTCCTATTTGGCATTTGGAGTTGGGTATGGAATTAAAGCTTAGATTGGGATGTGAGTTTCTCAATTACAATTTTCATATTTAGAGTAAGATATAGAATTGGAATTATAATTTCACAATCTAATTTTATAGAATTAAAAAATAACTAATATGAGCTCGTCCTAATTTTTAGCTCATATCATATGAATTACCAATTTCAAGACTTATTACATGTTGCTCTCCTTAATAAAGTCTATATAATTCTCTCTCTTTTTTCATCTATATGCTACCTATCAGATTTATTAAAATATACTATATTTATAAAAATAATAATATTAAAAGTTTCCTAAATTTTAACTTATTATTTTATATATCCAAATCCAAAAAAAAATTATTTTTATATATAAATAATTTTCATAAAAATTACTATAGTACAAAATTGTTATTTATTAGTATTTTTATTAATTTTAAATTTTGAATCATACAATTCAATATTAAAACTAAAATCAAACTCAGAATTACGATTCACATTCTAATTTTTTAGCAAATTCAAACATAAAATTTAAAATTCTAAGTCAATTCCAATTTCAAAAGAACTGGACTTAAATTGAAATTCTATTTTACATTTCCAATTCTGGTTATAGATCGAATTTGTTTTGTTGCCTTTAATTTGTGTTTGTAAGTTACCCAAACACATAATTTTGACGTTTTGGTTTTATGGATTATTTTTGGTGCTAATACAGGATAGAATAAAAGAACCAAATGAACTGGTGATTACCAGTTTTAAGGTTCAAATGAACAAGACACAAGACCTCTTCTTTATTTTAAAAAAAAAAAAGGTACAGTTGTCTGATTTGGCCTTATTTTTTTTGTTTTTTCCTCTCAACAATATAAAGCACATGTTTTAATCAAGTTCTCTCAGTAAAATAATTTAACAAAGAATAATAAGCATAAGCATGATGACTAAATAAAAAGTTTGACTCAAAAGTCGCATGATGAAATATGACAGAAACTCAAGTAACCTTTGCCTCTAATTAGACAAAGGCTCTGGTGTGCCTTTCTTAACAAGGTGTGTCACATATTTTATTATTTAATAGTTTATATTTTAGTAGAAATAGTAAAATGGATTCAATATGTCGAATTGACCTACCAAACTCATAAAAAATGGTAGGTTAGGTTGATATTTTTAGTCCGTTAAAAATTTACAATCTATCTAACCCATGAGCTAAGGTGGGGTGGGGCAGGTTGAAGCGGTTGGGCCCATAGGTTGGGATGGCTATTTTTATTTATTTATTTATTTTACGAGAATTAGGCATGGTTTTATTTTGTTTGACCCAAGCCCATTTATTTATGATGTTTATGATGTATATTTAATTTGTGTATGATAGTGGCGTAGTATATATTCTATCCAGTGAAATAAGTATAAATATGGATACTTCGATTAAAAAAAAAAACGCTTGCAGTAGGAACTTGGAAAAGATAACTCATTGCATCATTAAATTCTAACCCTTAATTAGAAATAAATATGTGACATATAAATATAAAACTGGATGTTTTACAGTAGGAACAGAGAGTTGAAAACAAGTAGTATGGCTTTAGTTTTTGTTTGTTTATTTAAGCAATGAAATATGTAATTTGTATGGTTGTTCCCTTTTCTTTCTTGACTGGGACTTTAGTTAAATTGGAAAGAGGTTCATGTGTTTGGCAGAAACAGTAGCTTCACGCCTATCCAGTTCCAATAGGCAATATTAAATTAACTTAGGATACAACTAATGTAGTTTAAGTTTTTTTTTAAAGTTTATGTGAATATTATTCTATTGTATTTAAATAAATTTTTTATTAATTTTTTCAATTTTTAAAATTTTTTTAAGGTGATATAACTCATTAAAAATATTAAAATAAATTTATTTATATTTTTTAATTTTTGTAGGGGGTCAACCCGCTCACAAACAGAATGGGCTAGCATATTCAACCTGTTTGACTAAGACGGCCCACCCTGCCCCACCCCACCCCATTTAGGTAGGCATTTGGAGTGCCGAAGTGGGGTGGGTTGGCCTACTTTGCCATCACTAGATTTGAGAGTGTATTAATACATTGATAAATATAAAAATTTTCGTTTGGAGACCCTTACCTCCTTTAGGACCCTTCATTGAGTTGGGCCGAGTTAGTCAAGTTCTAAGTAATAAGGCCCACATACCGATGGCGGTCGTGGTACTGGTGGTGGTGCGAGGTGAAGGTGTCATTGGACTTTTGAGCAAAGGATGCAGCTGTGGCGACTAAAGGTAGTGGAGGATGGATGAAGTGTGAAAGTGAGGTGGGAGATGAGTTGGGGAGCTACTGAAGTGCACCATCAAAGTGTAAGTATAAGTGCATGGATAGTCTATGTAATCGACATCATTAGATGAGATGGTGCATGATGCACCTTATCTAGTAGGGTGTACTACAGCCTTCACCCTCCTCTAATCAAGGTCAAGTCAATCTAATAAAAACTACAAAGGAATCTTTGTCCTCGAGCTTTCTTTATAAGTGCTATCTAATTTGGTCTCCACTATTTTTGACCATTACATGGTCCACTTTATATACCGTTAGATTTGGCTTAATAACAATTCTATAGCTAAGATAACATGTATGTGGATATAGACTCTAATTGAGATAAAGCACTCAAATGTTACCTAGATATTGTGGCCTTTTCCATCAACACAACACCAATGTGACTTCTCTCACTCCAAGGGCGTCAAGTTGTGCTTTGGACTTTGTTTTTTCACTGCAGTGAACTTCCTCAAGTAACGAAGTTAAGTTCCAACACAAATGGATAAAAAAATTAAAAAAAATCTTTTTCTTAACTTTTAATTTCTTCTTCAACCATTCACTCCTCCTCTCTCCTAGCCTCAATAACTCAACCCTCTTTTTTCCTAGCCACCATCGATAAGGCCAACGTAGCATTGCCTTACCCCTACCAATTATGCGGTGGTGGCACCCATTCTGAGATGAGGTTCATCTTCTTTTTCATTTTTTTGTGCATAGGCGAAGATTTGGAGGGTGTTTAGTTACAATTTTTGGTCTATTGTCACATACAAAATCATAAATTTCTTATTTTCTATCACTTTTCATTGTGCTTTGGACTTCAGGCTGAGATGGGCTGTGTTATTTTACTTTAAGGTTGAAGTTTTCAACCATTTTCATAGGTGGCTCTACAATGGCAAGTTGGGATTGATATTTTTTCTTTTTGAGATGTTTTGAGAAATGGATAGGGGAATAGCCACTATTGACTCACTAGATTGCTCCATTCATTCAATTGCAAAAATTTAAAAATGAAAAAAAAGAATGAGGATGTCTTTAGATTTGTAGTCATCACTTTCTTGTCAGATGTGAGACTTATCATTTGTGGAGATGTTGAACTATTAGTGGAGAGGGGATCGAGGAGCAAGGGGTAACACTTGAGTGCTTTGTCTCAATTAGAGTCTATATGCACTCACATGTTATCTCAGTTGTAGGATTGTTATTAAATGAAATTTAATGGTTGACAATAATGGATTATGTAATGGTCCGAAATAGTGGGACCAAATTAGACAACACCTTTATAATTCCATCCTCACACTTAGTTGTTGAAGTTGAGTATAACTTGTGGTTGGATATTTATTTAAATATATATAAATTTGATTTTATTTTTATATTATCAAATATTTTTATTAGAATATATAATTTTTTTAAAATTGAGTATAAATTGTTAGAATTTTTATTTTGGTGCAAAAATTATTACTATTATTGAGTTTTCATTAATTTATTTACTAAAACTAGTTGAATGGTATTTTGATATTTTCTTAGATCCATTAATATGTTGTGATCATATGAATTATTAGAAATCATATATTGGCATTAACCTCGAGCTGTGCTTAAATATGCATTGGTCTAGTTATTTGATCCATATGATGGATTAAACAAGACAACCAACGAGCAAATTCTCTTCCTACTCTCTCTCTCTCTCTCTCTCTCTCTCTCTCTCTCTCTATATATATATATATATATATATATATATATATATATGTATGTACTACCTCCGTCCACAAATAATTGTGACTCTGACAAAATTAGAACATCCTTAAATCAATGTATCTAAAATATAATGATCCAATTTTGTCAGAGTGTCAATTATTTATAGATGGAGGTAGCATTTCTTTTATTAATGAACGAATTATGAATCTGAATGATGTGGAAAATATTTACTAGGCCATTAAAAAAATGTACATAGTTAATTTAAATTTTCTAAGTGGTTAACAAGTATAAAATAAGTGTAAAATTTTATCTCGATTTGTTCTATCATCTTTAAATTTTGTTCTTAAAATAAAGAGTAAAACATACTTAATCCTTTTGAGGTATTAAGAAATAACACTCTACTCCATTTATTTACAAAATATATATTTACCCCAATTCACGAAAAATGTGCTTGGGTTGGTTTTTTTTTTTTCTCCTTTTGGAAAAAAACACTTTTTTAAGTGTTTTTTTAAAGTGCTTTTATAATTAAGTTTTAAAAAGTGTGTTTGAATACATCTTGAGAAAAAAATGCTTTAAAAAGAAAGTCAATTTACTATTGTTTTAAAAGTTCGTAATCCTTAGTTTTTAGAAAAAATAGAAGTAGAAATGATTTTTAAAAAATAATTTTAGGTGAATTTGTTTATGCTTCTACCAGAAAAGGTACTTTTTTTTCACACTTTTCAAAAAAATTACTAATAAAATTTTTAATATTATTTATTTGTGATTCTGAAAAAATAAAAGCAAAAAATAATTAACTTTTTGCTTTTTCAGAAACAAATAGAGTTACTTCTCTCAGAAGAAGAAACAGTAAAAAAGAGAATTTTGTTCTTCAAATTTAAAAATCACTACTTTCTCACTCTATTAATTATGACTTTATCCTTAAAATTTATAAAAAAATATCACTCCCTTTTTATTCTCATTCTCACTTCATCCTTAATTAAAATTTTATTGATAAAAAAAGTACTTCTATATTTATCACATTCAAAAGGTTTAGCAACTTCTAATTTTGATAAAAAAAAAATGCTTGTACAATTATATATCTAAATGCAAAATATTTTTCTTCTTGCTTCTATTTCTACTTCAACTCTTAATTCTAAAGAAGTATTTCTCTTAAATTTTAACCAAATAGACCCTTTTATTAAAAATTACTTGTGCTTCTGGTTTTTCTAGAAGTTGAGTATTATCAATTTTGAAAAATGAGTAAATGAGCTTTTTCCTACAAGCACTTTTTTATAAAGTTATATTCAAACACATTTAAAAACTTATAAGAAACTTTTTTTTAAAAAATGTTTTTTTCTAAAACAAAAATTTCCAAATGCACTGTTAATGGATTGGGATGGAGTGTATATTTTACAAACAAATGGGGTGGAGTGTTACTTTTTTGATACCTCAAGAATTTTAAGTGCATTTTACTCTAAAATAAATTACCCAAACCTTAGTTGTTTTGGATTTATGAATTATTTTTGGTGCTTTACTATAGAGGATTCAAGAATAAAAGAACCAAACAGAACCAAATGAATCAGCAGTGATTACCAGTTTAAAGATTCAATGAACCAGACACATGACCTTTTTTTTTTCTTTCAAAGCACATGTTTTACTCAAGCTCTTAGTGATTAACATTTTAAGCAAGAGTAATACACATAAACGATTATGCATGTGAATGTCCAGTAAATTAAGTATGATGTTTGACTCAAAAGTTGCGTGGTTAAACATGACTGAAACACAAGTAATCTTTCCCTCTAATCAAAATCAAATATTATCCTCAATATATCCAATATTAAATCTTAAATGAAATAATTTGAAAAATCCTCTGGATTAAAAAATAAATAAAAAGTAATGAAGATAAGCCTCGTTTCTGAAATCTAATCAATTAAAAACATAGTAAGAAAAAAAAAATGCAACCTTGAATAGTGTTATTAAAAGGAAAAGAAAAAAAATTAAAAGTAAAATAAACAATTAGGTAAACAAAGGAATTTAAAGCAAACCTCGTTTATTGCAGCCAACTCTATACCATACAAAGGCTTCAAACTCTGACAGAGACTTAAGCTTACTTGCTGGAACCATAAAATGAAACTTACTAGAGAAAAATAAAGGTAAAATACATTAACATAAACTATAGAGAATTGGAGACATTATTCCTCTTGAGGAAGGGCGTCCATTAACCATGTTCCTTAGTTGTTTACTCCAACAAGAATAGCTCGGAGGGATTTATCCATATCCATATCCTCAGGTTTGATATCGTTTTCAAGTCTCCAATCAAGAGTCGACTAATGATCCCAAGTCCTAACATCACATACAACATCTTGATAGCTAGTGGTGAGTCAGGACATTTTCGTCTGCCGCTGCCAAATGGTGTGAGCTAAAAATCTCGACCTTTGATATCAATTTTAGATCCCGAAATCCTCTTGTAAAAACAAATTTGCACTGTCCCATATGTTTGGGTTCCTACCAATAGCCCACTCATTTATTAGGACTCTTGCATCCTGTGGGATTGTGTAACCTGGGAGTAAAAGCGGAGCCGAAAGGTGTAAACGTAAGGACTCTTTTATTATTGCTTGTAACTATCGGAGTTTAGCGACATCTGATTCCTCAATAGGATTACCTATTCCAATGGTTTGCTCCAGCTCTTTTTTGGCTCTTAACATAACCTTTGGGCCGTGGAGTAGTTCAGTCATTACCTTTTCTAATCCATATGCAGTTGCATCTGTTCCAGCAATAAATAGACTCTACGACAAACCATATTTATTCTAGGTGAATAGCGATAGATGCAGAACATGTATCAATTGAGGGGCAATATGTATTTATAAAAGTATATTTCATAATATTAAAATTAGTATAAATATCACACTTTCACTGAAATCGAGCACATTTTTTTTTTCAAATGATAAAACTCATTAATACTAAACAAAATTTATGTTAAACTTTCCAGCAATTCTTCTCTCAATATAAATTAAAAGACGTCCAACAAAAAAATTCATCTTTCACTTTCCATTTTGTTTCTGAGTTTATTTTTCACAATATTCGAATTGAATGTATACTAGCATTTTATTGCTCTCTAAACTCCAAATCTTTTAATGTCAAGATATTTCTTACTTTTATTTTACTTTTTGTCTTCTCTCCACATTGTTGTAAAAATGTATATTTTTATTCCTAAAAGTAAATTAAATAAAAATTATACAAATAAAACTAAAAAGAAAAGAAAAACAAATAAAAATGATTGCTTTGTCATTAAAAAACAATATCATACTTTGTATAAATCATGATTTAGCCTGATATTTTAAATTGTATTTTACAAGTTAAATTATAAATTATAAACCACAAATATTTCATCTGAGTGACACTCATAATGATAACATGAGAAATTCAATTGGCTATTTTTCAAATTTTATCTCATAGACCAATTAACAAACTTAGAAATAATTAGTAAAAGTGAACATAAAATATTTATAGGATAAAAATAAAATTTTACTAAACTATAGGTATTAAAAATATTTATTATATCTATAGATGCTTGAAATGTTTTTTAAATATAAAAAGTGAATATAAAAGGAATAGTTTGAGAGAATTAAATATTTTTGTCGTTCACATATATTATTTGAATATAAAAAATGGACATGAGAGTAGACATTTATAAAGAAAAAGATACAAAGTCTTAATCTCCGCCCACTCTCATGAGAGACTATGTATCTTTCTTTGAGTTTTCACGTTTATGCTCACCGTTTATATTCAATTAACATTATTCGTCATATTATTGTTTGGTCCACACCTATGAATCCAGCGAATATCTTTTTTATGTCTCAAAATACAGTAATATCATTTATACTATTTTTTAGGATATATTTACAGTATAAACTGTATTTTAAATATTGGTTGAGAAAGTAGTTGAGATTCATTCAACCAAGATTTAAAGAACATTTCATGGTGTCTTTTCAAAAATATCCCAAAAAATAGGATAAATAAACATTTCTCTCAAAAATGAGTTCAAATAATAAACTTATTGTGTAGTATAGATACACTCATATTAGAATGAACCCACCATAGAGTGAGGCCAATCAGCCATGTGAGCCTCTATCAAATATAACTTGAGTCTATGCCAAAAAAAAGAAAAAAGGTTTTCAAGATAATGCTAATGATAGTGACAAATGAGTGAAAAAGTGTAAGAGAGAGGAATATTATAAGCAAAAAATGTTTGATCTTTTCTCTGTCCATCTTCTGTCTATCCTCTTAAGAAATGGCGAGGACTATGGCCAACATGTCGTTGTTTGTGACATAATGTCCCCCGTTCCTAAGCTTCAACCATTTGTCAATCAACCTGTCCAAGTGGTGGAACGACTTGGTAATGTAATTAGTTGTGTTCCTTTGAAGGCCTTGTGGGTCCAATATCTTCAACATCGGGAAAATATCCACCACATTTGTTGTTCCAGTTAATTTCAAGAGAGTGGACACAGTGTCCTTGTATTCGTCATTCCCTACAGATCGAACAAAGATGTAAGACAAGAAATTAAAGCATGCCTTGAAAGCTGCTCTCCCAGCATCAACTGCTTCATCGGTTAGGCTGAATGTGTGCATATCACTGAGGAGTTGTTGCAGCTTCTTGCGCCTAAGGCCAAGTGATGACACTGGAAGGAAAGGCAAGCTATAGTTGTGGTGGCCGAGAGCTGATACAATACTCGGAACTGTTCTGCCTAAGAACAACACTTCGTCGGTTTGGAGCACTTCTTTGGCAATGTTTGATGAAGATATGATTATGGTGGTTGATTGGCCTAGCTTCAAAAGCATTATGTCTGGTGCATGAAGCTTAGCAAGCTTGGCCAATGTTTGTTGCGGCTTTCTGCAAAATTCAGGAAGGCTTCCCACAATGGTAAGAAAGGTAAGTCTTGGTGGAGGCTTGTAGTTTTTTGCTTTTGTGGTTTTTGCATGAAGTGTGCGAAGAAATTGTGTGACAGTTCATGTCAAGAGGAGGATCAGTGGTAGGGACAAGTAAGAATGCTTAGGGGATAAGAGGGTATGACCTTTTGGTGCATCCGAGGTACCTTGCTCAAGAAGTGCACCAAATGTTGAATTCGTTGCTGCACGCCAGTGTGGTGATACTGATTCCGTTGCCTTACACATAGCTTGGTTCAAGAGTAGTGTTGACAAGTGGGTGTGGTCAGAGTGAACTTCTTTGGCTTGTATATATAATATTGTGCGTGAAGAAGGGGAGAGTCTATGAGATCATCCCAGAAAAATGTTCTTTTAAGCACCTTTTGCACGTGACCGTCGGCATCCTAATTTGTAATATATAAATATTGGATGATTTACGTTAGAAAAATGTTATTCAGATACATTTATTTATGTATTTATTAACCGCAAAGGGTTTATATGTAAATAAATAAAAAATTTATATACATAATTAGACGATTGGATATTATTATTTATCACTATATTCATCTAATAACTTAGTTATGTCCATAAAATCACCACTTATTTGTATATAAAATACTAATAATCAATAAAAATATAAAAAAATAAGTCCAAATAATAGGACACTTAAACATTAAAATGACACCAAAATTTTCTTTTAATTTTGTTTTTTAGTGACTTTTTTCAATATTCTCGATTCCTCTTTAAATAGTAGAACTTCTTTTAGACTCGGTGTAATTTTGAACAAAACTATAAAAAGAGTTGTGTTATTTGTATATATATATATATGGTTGAGACTCATTTTATAGAACTTACTAAAATATCTCTTAACTACTAGATAAGAGTAGGTCATACATTTTTTCTATCTAATGATTAAGTAGTGACAACTTAGTGAATACCACAAAATGAGTTATAACCATAAATATAAATAATATTTTTGCTATAGAAATAACATAATTTATAACTAAGCGTGCATAAGTATTGAGACCTATTTTTTTTTTAAAATTTTAAGTGTTATATTTTAATGTTCTTTTTTTTTTTCATAGAACCATCGGTATCCAGGGTCCTATTACTGGAAATCCGACCAATTTAGCTCAATCCAACTAGAATTCCTAAAATGGGTAAGAGTCTCACAGCAGCGGCCCTATTTTAATATTCTTATTTGACATTGAAATAGAATAACTCAACTTTTTTGTCAAATTGCCACAGTTACCCAAACTATTTATTAATATGCCACGTTTTGGAAACTATTTGCCAAATTGCTCCCTTTTCATTTATGCTGGCATTTTAATCTTTTTTGGTAGTCTACGTGGAATCACCTTTGTGTGTGGCGATTATAACGTGTAATCTCCAAACATAAAGGTGATTATAAGTAGGAATCACCAAATGCAAAGGCAATTCCAGTGCGCATTTTTATTTACCAAACATCATTCCCTCCCTTCTTAATTTAGCTTTAGTCTTAACATTTAGATTTGATTATAAGATTTAATTTGGCTATCTTATTATTAATTATGTATCATGCCATACTTTTTTTTCCACTCAACACAACACAACTCTCATAGTGTTATATAGGGTTTTTGCCTATCTTATTATAATTTTTCTATCATCCTATCCCTTTTTTTCCACTTAACATACTCTGATAGTGTGTGTTATGTGTAACACCTAGCTAATTATAATACTATGCTTAAGTTATGATACCCAATTAAAGGTTCCTACAATCAATCTTTTATTTGCACTTTAAAATACTTCTATAGAATATAGGGGTTATAGATATGAAAATATAAATCTTTTGAAAAACTAAGCCCTTATAGGAGCTTCACAATTCTCATTCACTATCTTTATATTCATCACAAAAGTTGTAAGAACTTGTCTCGCACTTTACACTTCATGAGAAATTGAAAATACATAAGCACTAGAGAATAAACACAAATCCTATCTACGTAACTGTCAGGTGCACACAAATCCATATATGCACCCAAGTAGCCTTGGTACAAACAACTGAAATCTTCAAGGGGCATGGAGCCCATCCTCTTATGTTGTTGCTGTAACATCCTCCTAAGTACAGTACTATGCTTAAGTCATAATACCTCACCTAAGAGTTGTTACTGTCATCTATTCGGACCTTGTCTGGCGGCAACCTTCGGCCGCCTTTGCCTCGAAGGGCCTTCTTCGGAACTTTGAAGCTATTTGGAGACAACACAGAAATAGAAGTGAGAATTTTAAAACTCTCAGTAGAATTCATTAAACTACAATATACCGTGTCATCGTTGTTATCTCTAGCTGCTTCGGGTTATTGTGAAAAATATGAACATTCATAAGGTTCAGTTCTTAAGTTTTCAAAAATATGAATATCCGAAGTAGATTCAATTTTAGCATATTCTCTGGTCATTTATATTATAACATACATGGGTACAAGTATAATTACACAAAATATGGTTGGCTATACTAGAAGCTTCTCTTGACTACTTCCCTCCAAGGGTTTGAACCGAAGTCCCTTTTCTTTCCGTAATTTAACTTTATCTTACGTCTTTTTCTTTTCACCCACTAAATATAGATTCTCGGTACTTGCACTAGCTAGGTCATGCCATGCCTCATATAAGCCCTATCCCCTATACTCACACTAGCTGGGTCATGCTATGCCTCATGTGAGTCGTGGTTGAGGGGAGCTTAATTTGGGTTCTTTTCTTTCTTTACTTCTTTTAATATTTATCTTTACTTTCTTCATTCGACACACCTAGGCGTTACGTATCGCAGTCCCTAGGGTGCTTGCATCTGCTTACACTAGCTGGGTCATGCCATGTCTCATGTAAGCCTTATCCCCTATACTCACACTAGCTGGGTCATGTCATGCCTCATGTGGGTCAGGGGAGTATATATTCCAGAGTACGATCACCATATCATACCCCATCAGAGCGTGTTCGCCATGTCACGTTCATTAGGAATATATTCATCCAGCCATGTCCCAAAGTATGATCGCCATGTCATACTTCATCGGAATGTGATCGCCATGTCACATCCCTTAGGGTGTGGGATCATCATACCACATTCCAGAGTATGATCGCCATGTCATACCCCGTCAGAACGTAATCGCCATGTCACGTTCCTTAGGAATATGGGATCTTCATTATATATTTTAACTGCCTTCATGGGGAGGGATTCAAAGTACAACTACCTCCAGGTGAAGGAATTCACATCTTTATCTCATTTAACTGCCTTCACAAGAAGGGGCCTCATAACTGCCCCCAGGTGAAGGGACCCACATTCAATATATTCATATGCTTTCATTCTCATACATAATCATGCATAGCCATACTGAATGCACTTATACATATGCTTCATCATTTACTTTCATATATTCTTACATCTAGAACTTCATATTCATAACTTAGATGTTCCTAACACAAGCTATTATAACTTCATACGATTCTGCTGAAAATTCGGCAGTATAACGGAACGTGTTCGATTTCCCATGAATAGTGCCAGTATTCAGGCAATCCATTTTACAGGAAATTCACAATACTTCACTCACATTTCAACATCAATTTTATAGGAACATTAGTTGTATTCAAAGCATAGTTGCTGTCTTAGCACGTTCACTCAGCCCGGTTTTGTAAATTGGGCCATAATTTCTATGTAACTCATCTAGACCTCAATTTTGGATATGTTAGAGTATTATATGTCTATTTTCTAACCTCTTTTATCTCATCTCATTTAGACTTGTATAGCTCAAGATATTCAAGTTTTATACCAGACTGCCCTATAGCAAGCCAAATTTATATATTTACAAGTAAAAATCCACTAAAAATTGACAACCAGTCCAAATCATACGAAATTGGTATTCTATAAAAGCTAACAGAACAACCTTTCATTTGCAAAAAATTTCATTTCATTTGCCTTAGTAGAGCTCGAGTTATAAGCCTCTAATTTTGACCTTCCTGAACTACCCTATTTTGGCCCGGTTTGGACATAGGGCAATTTCTTCCAATCACTAGGAGCAACTGGGACCGCAACAAACTCGAAAATTCCCATGGGATCTCCTCCTATGTGTAAGCTTTCTAACAAAATTGGTTTCACTCAATTTGAAGTTGTATAGAGCACGTTATGTCCTGAATAATCCAGTTTGCCCAATATCAACCTCTAGAATCTAGGTTAAAATTCCAAAATTCATATCTCTCTCAATACTGATCCAATCACCTTATATAATATATGTATGGAAAGCCTGAATGTCTACTTTCATTTAAAAATAGTTTCATCAGATTTGAATGACTGTAGGCGGAGCCATACACTCCGCCATACAGACTGCTGTGAGACTTCTTACTCATATAGCGTCCCAATTCCTCACTTCTCCTAGTTTTCTTCTTCTAACCTTAATTCCAACTCAAGATTTCATATTAATCTCATATTAATCCAACCATAATTCATCATATACATCCAATATATCATCGAGTATATATAGAAGAGTAATCTTTTATGCATCCTCAGTTTAGAGAAATTAAGATTAGAGATTGAATCCTACCTCTTTGAGTGAGATTTTGCTAAGTCTTGGAGTTTGAATTAATAGAACCTTGCAAAATTTCAAAGTTTGATAGAGTTGGTTGAGAGAAAGAGGGCAAAGTTTGACAGAGTTGGTTGAGAGAAAGAGAGAAAAGGAAGCTGAAATCAGAGAAGAGAGTGGCGTAAGGAAGAGAGAAAAAGTCTGATTTAAACATTGAAGTGGTAGGTGGCTTTGTGAGTGTTGATTGGCTGAAATCTTGCGAGTGAAGTTTAGCCATGTCTCCCTCTTTCGTGGCTAAACCATTCTCCACGTCGCCTAAAAGTGGAACTCGTCCTCACTCTGCCTTAAATCGGAACTCGGGCACATTATCTTTATATCGAGAATCACGTCATTTTATTGGAAACTTAGGTGAAGTCGGAAGTCGGTAATGATGTCCATTTGATTTGAAACTTGAAGACGGCCTCATACCAGATATCTGGACTCGTATATATTCTTATGATGTCGGAACTCGTGTTTATTCTCGTAAACTCGGAAGTCAGAACCAGGTATACTCGTTCCAAAGTTGAAGTTGAAAGTCGTAAGTCATGTACAGCATAATTCAAACTCTATGTCGAAGATCGGAAATAGGTCCATTTTCTTTGAAACTCGAAGACGAAGTCGGAAATCAGAAATAATGTCCATTTTCCTAAGTTTAAATCGGAAGTCAAAAATTGGGAAGATGAAGTCGGAACCCATGGGGTGTTACAGTTGCCACTTGTACTATTTGGAGATCACACGGGAACATACATAGGGGTGAGAATTATAAATTCTTAGTAAAACACCTTAGACTACTGCATATAGTATTATTGTCATTATCTCCAGATGTTTTTATTTATTTAATAAAACATGTTCTCAACAGATAAGAGAGTAAAGGGTTATCTTCTAAATTTCTAAAATTCCTTATTCAAAGTAGGTTTATTTTATCCACACATTTAAAATTAAGAAATAGTTCATGACATTGATAACAGTATAGTAAATTAATGGAGTATGCTTATATAATACCAATCAAATAGGCTATGCAAGTGCATTTGACTTTCCTATTCTTTCTTCTACTTGTATCATGAGTATCTATACTTGGTCCCTTGGGAGTGTTGCATCATTTTTAACTTCCGGGTTGCTTTTGCAGACCAAGCTTGTTTTTATACTTGATTGTCGGATTTACTTTCTCTGACTTTCACACCAATCTATTTCACTTAATTTATTCTAAGGCTAGCCCAAGTAAAATGGAATTATGATCATCTTGTATACTCATAGACACTTCTCATCTGTAGTTATAGATGAAAATGTTGGATGTGCTTATTATTATGCTATAGAGCTCATTCTCAACAGCTTTTGCTGATAATTCGGCTGCATGACAGTTTTAATATGAAGATTTCCAAAACTTACAATAGAAATACTAGACAACTAATCACGGAAATAACAATCTCAACATAATGCCAATAGAAATTCAAGCATAATCATCATCATAAAGGCATGGAAAACTCAAGGTTAGAAATTTCAATACATAGCTACATCATAGCTACTATATCAATATGATGTCATTCTAATATATAATTGCATAAATTCTCATTCAATCTAGCCCCACACAGTTTTGGGACTCTTAGGCCGCTTAACTCACAAGTTGATTTAATTTCCTTAAAATCTATCCAAAATTTACTAATTGCACCAAAATCCCATTTTAATTCATTTTAGTCTCAAATTTTATTGCAATGTAGCTTCATTAATCTATTTTCAAATTTCTTTAGTTTCACTTAATTTCGATGTGTATAACTTAGGTTATTAGAGTTTTACTCACCGTTACCCTGTTCCAAGGCAGACTTACACATCTAGAACTGGAAAATCACTAAAAATCCATCTTGCACTCTCTTGCTCCAAAGTTTTGCTGAAAGATAGCTACATGAATTCTCTTTCAAACCCAACAAGTTTCGCTTAATTTGATAAGTATAGCTCGAGTTATGAGCCCCACATTAGGACTATCTTGTTTTGACCCTTACATAGCATAGAGCAATTTCACCGATTTTTTGGGAGCAATTTACTAAGAATCTGAATCTGAAATTTTGTAAGCATGACCCCCTAGGTGTTAACTTTTTAAAAAAAATAGTTGCATTTAACTTAAAGTTATATAGGATGAGTTATGCCCATTATAACATATACTACTCAGGTGTTTGGTCTCTAGTTTTCAGCTAGATTGAAAAATTCATAACTTCCTCATCCTAAGTCCAGTCTATATTTTATATGGTTAGATTCTTCTTTGAGTCAACTTTCATCTAAAACTAGTTTCATCTTAAATTGAATTTTCTAGCTTAAGATATTCCCTTTGTGATACACATTATTCACAGGCTCCTCAACATCAGTTTTTCTATTTTTGAACTATCTTGATTTTCAAACTTATATTTCAACACTAATCAAGTTTTTGTAGCCTTAAATCACTAGAACATGCTCTATTAACATCATAATAGCCTCAAAATAAATTGAGCAAAGTGAATTAAGGAAAACCCTAGCTTATAAGAAACCCTATAATACAATCAAGTTCTAGGAGTTCCCAAGCTTCAAGCTTTTCAAATTTTGCTTCCTTGGGCTCTAAACTTCCCTCCAAACACCAAGTTGACAATTAGCCTCACTTCCTCCTTGTGATGGCCAAAGATGTATAGTCCAAGGGAGGGAATTTCGCTTCTTGTTTTAGTTGAATTATAAGAACAAAGCTTAAGTTGCAAGTGAAAGCCAAGAGATTCAAGAAAAGGTGAAGTTTTTAGGGATGAAAAGGAAGAAGAAATTGACAAAAGCTACAATGAACTCTTTATCAATGGGTATTCTCTAGAATCTGGAATTTAATATGGTCCATATAATCTTTCATTCGGTTGTCCAAGTTGAATTCAACTTGTGGTTGTGGGTGGAAAATGCTACACATTAAATTTGAAATGTAGTTTATTTTTTTGAACATGTTTGAATATCTATTGGCACTGAACTCTCCATCTGTCATTTGTAGTGGTGAAGCATGCAGGAAAAATCACACGACACGGAAACAACTTCTCTATTTTCCATTGCATGCAACAGGGACTCTCGAGTCTAAGTCAAATCAAATGATAAAAACAAAGGAATCTTTGACCTTGGCCTTCCTTTGAAATTCCGTCCACACACATGGCTGTAGAAGTTGTGGATAACTTTACGGATATATAATTCCTTTTAAAACATTGAATATAAATTGTTAGAATAACTGTTAGTGCGTTTTCTGAGTTTTGATTAATTTATTTATAAAAACTAGTTAAATGGTAACTTGATTTATATCCAAATACATTCCTAAAATGACAATTATTGTTGGACGAAGGGAGTATTTTCTTTAATCCATTTTAATATGTTGCAATCGTATGATATTGGTGGTGCTTTGTTTTAACTTTTTTTTTATAAAAAAATAATTTTTTAACTATTAAAAAAAAAAATTTCATATAAGTTATTCATTTTACTTTTTTTTCAAAAATTAAAAATAATTTTTTTTAACTTTTAAGTAGAAGCTAAAATAAATAACTCTTATAAGATTGATTTTTTTAATTACAAAAATCATTTTTTCAATGGAAATAAGCTAAACCAAAAACATTCTAAAAATCATATGTTGTCTTTAAGCCCAAATATGGGGATAAGCTTAAATATTTATTGGCCCAATTATTTGGTCTTATTACAACATTATTGAGATGTGAACGTTACTAAAGTATATAAACGCGTCGGTGAAATTACTCTTTACTAGTATAGGTTTTATACTAAAGTAATCTCTCACCACTAGATTAATTTTTGTAGCTTAAGTAATCTTTCACTCTAATAAAAATCAAATATTATTCTCAATATATCCAATATTAAATCTTAAATGACATAGTTTAAAAAATTATCTGGATTAAAAAATTAAAAAGTAACGAAGAAGAGCCGCGTATCTGAAATTCTAATCAATTAAAAGGATATGGACAGTAAGAAAAAAACAGTGCAACATTGAAAAGTGTTAGTAAGGAAATGAAAACAGAAAGTAAAATAAACAAGTCGCTAAAGAAAGAATTTTAAGGCAAACATCATTTTTTATTGCAGCCAACTCTATATCATACAAAGGCTTCAAATTCTATTAGACACTTAAGCTGACTGGAACCGAAAAATGAATCTTACTAGAGAAAAGTAAAAGTAAAATAGATTCACCTAAAACTATAGAGGATTACAGCCATTTTTTTTTTTAAATCCCGATGAAAGATTAATAGAGCCATTATTAAATCAACTTTGGAGGAAGAACATCCATTAATAATGTTCCTTAGTTGTTTATTATAACTGGAATGGCTCGGAGGGGTTGATCCATGTCCATATCCTCGGGCTTGATATTGTTTTCAAGTTTCCAATCAAAAGAGTTGATTAATGATCCCAACATCACATGCAACATCCTGATAGCTAGTGGTGAGCCAGGACATATTCGTCTCCCGCTACCAAATGGCGTGAGCTGAAAATCTCGACCTTTGACATCAATTTTTGATCCCAAAAACCTTTCTGGTAAAAACAAATTTGCATTGTCCCATATGCTTGGGTTCCTACCAATAGCCCATGCATTTATTAGGACTCTTGCGCCTTGTGGGATTGTGTAGCCTGACATTTCTACATCTATCTTGGCTTTTCTAGGAAGCAAAAGAGGAGCTGGAGGGTGTAAACGTAAGATCTCTTTTATTATTGCTTGTAAGTATGGAAGTTTAGCAACATCCGATTCCTCAATGGGATTACCTATCCCAATGGTTTGCTCCAGCTCTTGTTTGGCTTTTAACATAACCTTTGGGTTGTGGAGTAGTTCAGTCATTGCCCTTTCTAATCCATATGCAGTTGTGTCCGTTCCAGCAACAAGCAGATCCTATGACAAATTAAAACAAAGTGAGAAATTCAACAATTGCATGGCCATACCACATATATAGTATGATGTGTCTTTTAAATATTGGTTAAAAGAAAAGTTAAGGACTCACGTTCAACCAATATTTAAGGAATACTTCATGGTGTTTTTTCAAAGATGTCCCAAAAATAACATTTTTCCACAAAACATGAGTTCAAATAATAAGACTTGGTGTATTATAGATACACTCACATTAGATGGGACCCACCATAGAGTGAAACCAATCATCCCAATCCCATGTGAGCCTATCATGTATACACTTGAATCCGTGCAAAAAATGCTTTATACTGATGTTAGTGACAAACAAGTGAAAAAGGATAAGAGAGAGGACTATTACAAGCAAGAAATGTTTGATCTTTTCTCTGTCCATCTTCTGGCTATCCTCTTGAGAAATGTCGAGGAGTGTGTCCAACATGTCGTTGTTTGTGACATAATGTCCCCCTTCTCTTAGCTTCAACCGTTTGTCAATCAACTTGTCCAAGTGGTGGAACACCTTGGTAACGTAATTAGTGGTGTTCCTTTGAAGGCCTTGTGGGTCCAATATCTTCAACACCGGGAAAATATCCACCACATTTGTTGTTCCAGTTAATTTCAAGAGAGTGGACACAGTGTCCTTGTACTCGTCATTCCCTACAGATTGAACAAAATCCTCAGAGACAAAGGTGTAAGACAAGAAATTAATGCATGCCTTGAAAGCTGCTCTCCCAACATCAACTGCTTCACCGGTTAGGCTGAATGTGCGCATATCACTGAGGAGTTGTTGCAGCTTCTTGCGCCTGAGGCCTTGGCTTGCATCAAGGGTCTTGTTGGAGAACAATTGTTCATTGCAAATTTTCCTTAGGTCTTTCCAAAGTTGTGAGACTGGGAGGAAGGGCAAGCTATAATTGTGGTGGTCGAGAGCAGTTACAATACTTGGAACTGTTCTGTCTGAGAACAACACATCATGGGTTTGGAGCACCTCTTTGGCAATGTTTGGTGAAGATATGATTATGGTGGTTGATTGGCCTAGCTTCAAAAGCATTATGTCTGGTGCATGAAGCTTAGCGAGCTTCGTCAATGTTTGTTGTGGCTTTCTGCAAAACTCAGAAAGGCTTCCCACAATGGTAAGAAAGGAAGGTCCTGGTGGAAGCTTGTAGTTTGCTTTTGTAGTTTTTGCATGAAGTGAGCGAAGAAATTGTGTGACAGTGCATGTGAAGAGGACGATCAGTGATAGGGACAAGTAAGAATGCTTAGGTGATAAGGGGATATGACTTTTTGATGCATCCAAGGTACCTTGCTCAAGGAGTGCACCAAATGTTGAATTCATTGCAGCACACCAGTGTGGTGATACTGATTCCATTGCCTTTGACAGAGGTTGGTTCAAGAGTAGTGTTGACTAGTGGGAGTGGTGAGAATGAACTTCTTTGGCTTGTATATATAATATTGGGCATGAAGAAGGGGAGACAGTCTATGCGATGCTTCCTAGAAAAATGTTCTTTTAAGCACCTTTTGCACATGACCGTGGACATCATAATCTGTAACATAAATATTGGCCGGTTTACATTAGAAAAATGTTATTTAGACATAGTTACTACTGAGAGATATTATTCCATTTTTTGAGGTATCTTTTAATAGATATCTTAATGCATCTTATAAATATCAATTAAAAATAAATCTTAATTTTTTTTTCAATCAATGTTTATAAGACAGTTTAAAATATCTCTTAAAAGATATCTTAATAAATGGTATAAATAATATTATTTATATTTATTTATATATTTATTAATAATAAAAACTTTATGTACAAATAAATAGAAAATTTATATATATAATTAAAGAATTAAGTGAGAATATTATTATTTATCATAGTACTCATCTTGTAATTTAATGATGTTCGTGAAATCATCGCTTATTTATACATAAAATAATAATAATCGATAAAGTAAAAAAAATCCAAATAACATAGCACTTTACATTAATTAATATAACACCACATTTTTCTTCTAATTTTGTTTTTTAGTGACTTGTTTTCATTATTCTGATTTCATCTTTAAATGATAGGACTCTTTTTAGACTTACTTTTTAAACATAACTACAGAAATAATATAATTTATAACTTAGCATACAAAAGTATTGAGATCTAATGTTTCTTCAAGTCTTATATTTTAATATTCTAATTTGATGTTGAAATAAAATAACTCTTTTTCACGTTTGGTGGGCCAAGCTTGGCGGCCGCGTTGTCACGTTTTTTTTTTTTTTTTTGGCGTCATCCGTTGTCCCGTTTAAACGAGTTCCACGATACGTTTAGCACAAAATGTTTATATTGACTAGCATGGATTGGACTATTAGACGTGTAACAACTTGGTGGTCAAGTTTTTCCGCACATTGCAATATTACATGGGGAGATACAACATGAGCCACATATAGGGGTGAAGTTTGATCCGTGTGTTGAGATAGGTTGAAAGAAAATGTTTGGGACTCACTTTTTGTTACCCACTATGCGACGTATACGAGAAAGAAGAGAAAAATGAAAAAATTGCTTAGATAATGGATCCCATATAAGTATTATTATTTTTGTTTAATTTTTTTTTATTCAAAAATTTATCAGTATAAGTTGTATAAATGTTAGTAAGTTTTATGTATATTACATAAAACTTACCAGCGTAAATAATGCAGACACTGGTAAATTTTGTGCATATTACACAAAACTTACTAGCGCCTACACTGTTTATGTTACAAAGACGTTGGAAGTATATATATATATATTTACAAAACTTATCGGTGTGTGTACTATTTATGTTGATAATTTTTTTTTTTTACATTTACAATACTTACTAGTGTCTGCACTATTCATACTGGTAAGTTTTTTTTTTTTAACAAAACTTACCGGTGTGAATAATGTAGATACTAGTAAGTTTTTGAATTAAAAAAAAATTGAATAAAACTAGCAATAATTATATGGGATCAATTATCCAAACATTTTTATCGTTTTTCTTACTTTTCTATTGCATATACACCCACTATTTGTGCGTCCCTCTATAAGTTCTCATGTTGAAATGAGGTGTTCGTGTCACTGCATAAGGTACAGTCAGTACGTACAAGAAAGACTATGTTGTCACCTTCATTGAAAAAAAAAAACGCAGAACAAAGAGAAAGCCAACGTTGTACAGTTGTTAATAACAAACTTATCCTTCTGGAGCCACCTTTCTTATCTTTCTTCCGAATGAATTTCTTCTTCCTTTTGGTCCTTTTGGCGAAAAGTTTGTTCATCCTACTAATGAAGCACGCAACTTCATCCTATTCTTGGTTATCTTTAGAAGCTTCTTCATTCACAGATTCTTCTACATCTACCAAGCCTTGGTCCTGTAATCTTTTGAACTGACTTTAATGCCACATTCTTTCCTTTCTTAGACACATTGGCGTGTGCTTCAACGAGTTCTATCTCATGGATTTTAAGAGATACAATAAGGGCATCAAGGGATAATATGTTGACGTCCTTTTCCTTTTGTATCATTGTGACATTAGGTTGGCATACTCTCGGTAAGCTTATGAGAATCTTCTGACCATTTCGGCATTGGAGTATAATTTTCCCAAAGTTTTGAGTTGATTGATGATATGCAAGAAATGGGTTGTCATCTGGTCAATGGACTCATTATCAGCCATTTTGAACATTTTGTATTGATGGACAAACATACTGATCTCAATTAGTTCCTTCATGATTGCAAGGTCACAAGATATGATATTGTCATACCTACTCTTGCTAAGAACGCAAGTAAGCAAGTATTTCTCTTTAACATTTAGTTGGACTCTTGCCTCTAAGCATCTATCCTTTAATTTCTTGGAATGACGACTTGACATGGTGGCTAAGGATGTTCATCTGCTAGTTACAGTCCTTGGCTTTTTTGCTCTTCCAAAGAAACATAATCTCCTTGCTCAATGATCTCCCATATGTCAAGAATTGTGAAATCAATGAATGATCTCATCCTATTCTTCCAATCTAGATAATCTTCTCCATTAAAGAATGGAAGTCTGTTGATAGATTGTCCTTTTTGGCTTCGTGAGACATTGGTTATGCCATCTTCGTGGATCTTTTCTTTTGTAACCGTTAAAACACTCAACTATAGAGGTTGAGCTCTAATACCAACTGTGGATGGTAATTGGCACAAGAAGGGGTGAATCAACCATTGAACACTTCTAAAAATCTGAAACTCAAAATTTCTCAATTATATTTCTACTTGAAATGCATAATCGTATGAGTTAGTTCAATAAATTGATTTTTATTTTTGGAGAATTTGTTTTATCAAAATGTTCTTTATGATACTCTAGAAACATGTGATTATCATTAAGGGAGAGATGAAAAAGTTGTGTGCGCTCAAAAAGTAAAAGATCAATAAGCGTAAGAAATATAACACAAGATATTTATACTGATTTGACCAAATCAAGCCTACGCCCAATGCTCAACAATGAGATAAGATTTTTATGATCAGAGTAGTATTGTACAAGCTTGTTGAAGCATACAATAGAGTTGTTCTGCTTTAACCTAATTAATCAAATAGTTTTATACTGACCTCTCTAAGCTAACTTTCTGGCTACTAATAGGCGAATTACAATAAAATATATGAAGTGGTTGTGTATTCTCTTACTTAAACAATATACAATATTTGATAAGTGAGATAGATTTTTCCAATGACTCTTGAAGAGGATATTTGCTAATATGGCTCCTAGAGAAGGTATGCTCCTTTCTGAGGTGGATTCAAGAGAGTTTATGACTAGAAACTTATTCAAAAGGTTGAAGACAATAAGTGCTCTAAGCAATAAATTTTTAAGCGCCTTTCTCTTCTTTATTTATGTTATCTTGAGCTAAATTTATAGGTGATCATGAGCTGACCATTAGTTCTTGTATGATACTAGACTTTATTTTATTTGTATTTAGCAGCAAGTGAACTTCTGCCTATTAAATAGTCAGTTAGCCAAAACAAGATATTAGTCATTGGAGGCAATTGTCTATTGTACTTCCTTCAATGTGTTTTTAGGCTTTCCTGCAGCATATATTCTTTTGAATCTTCCAATCAAAGCATATTAGGAATTTTTTCATGAGATGATTTGTTGTACAAATCATTTCTGAGACGGATCCTTCTAATTAGAGTGCCTTTTGACGCTATCATCTTTCTGATGTGGGCAACTTTCTGAACCTTGTTTGAGACATTTGTTTTTGCATGTTGATGCTTTTCTTATTTTTCTAAGAATGATGAGGCTTTGAAGTTCTTAAGATTCATCCTTGAAACGTTTCTCATATTTAGAAGTGATCTTCTTCGTTTGAAGTCCTTCTTGTATGCTTAGAATCAACCTACAATTCATTAAGTGCAAAAGCTTTTTTGACTGAGACTTTCTTAGTGTGTAACAAATAAGCTTCAAAAGAACATGTCTCTAAGATCATCATTCAAACATATTAGTATTGCCACTAGGTTTTAGATTGTTTGTTATATGTTAAAACCACGTAAAATAGCTGTTCAAAGCGATTATTAGTGGCTTCTAAAGGGCTATGGAGTTAACAGGCATGGCAGTGTCTAGCTTGTTACAACTAGTGCTTTTCTTGCAAGAGCCGAGCAAATGTTACCATTGACTAGTGGTGAGCTCCAAGTTGATTCTTTCTATTTATTTTTTGTTCTCTTTCTCTCATAACTTTGTTGTACTATTAATTAATCTATTTGGTATGCTTGATGCTGACATTTTTTGTGATTGGAAGTGTATTCCCATCCTTGTTTTTTGTTTAGATTATGAGCCATCTGCTGAGCTTCTTTGATCCAATGTTGAACTATTGGACCAGGGTTTTAAATTGTGGTTGCGGCTGTAAATACGGTAGCCATTGCAGGTATTACAGTTATCACAATGCGTATTGTGGCTGTTGTCATATGAATTTTTTTTAAGTTTGTCACTTGAAATTAAGCCTCTTGCTATCCGTTGAGGCTTGCTGCAGAGCATAACAGTTATATTGCAGTCAATTTATGCGAATAGATATAGCATTGCAACTGCTATAACTGCAATTTAAAACCTTGTATTGGACTAAGAATTAAGAAGTGTTATTTTCTTCGCGGAGCAATGATGGTTAATTTTTCACAGATGTTGGTTTCTTTTTTAATTAAAGATTGCTTTTCTTCTAGTATTTTAATTTGCTCTTTAAATTTGTTTCTACCTTGAATGGTTAAGTCTCAATTGTGGCTTCTATCATTGGTGGTTTAACCTCTGCAGCTCTGTTGTTATTTGACGTTTCATTATTTTTGCTTTTGCCAAGCTGTTAAACGTTGAAGTCAGCTTCTGCTTGAGTAGTTAAGATTTTGCGTAATTGGCGTTGATGCTTGAACCCATAGTTAGGATTATTTGGGATCATATAATGCATTGGAAGTCATAGAGCTCTTCTTGTTTTAGAATGAGTCCAGCGGCGACGCCAGAAGAAGATTGAAGAACCTAAAAGAAGGTTGAAAACTTCTTAAAACTATGCACTTCAGCTATTGCCAATATCATTTTCACTTTTCTTGATAATGAATGTAATTATAGTTTTCCTCTTTCTTTTGTTGTTCAATCATTTTGTTGAGCAGGAGATTGCAAATATTTACCACTCTCCAACATAGAGGGGTATAGAGCAATGGAGGGAATCTCCTACAAATGCAAGGCAGGTGTAACAGATTCCTTCACACAAGTGCATCATCGTGAAGTTCAGCACATGGGCCTCTTCAACAACACGTAGTCCTCTCTTTCTTTCACGGGGAAAACATTTTCTGTTATAGGAATACCCTCATAATAGGAACCAGAACCACACACTTTGCAGGTATGTAGTACCATGCACTTGTACCCCAGTCATGTATGCAGTAGCATCCTCGAACTTTTTCGGATCTTTTGACAACGTATGTATACGTCAAAATAGAATGGTATCAATGGGAAGGCTCTTTTCGGTCTTAAAATGATTTCTTAGAAGAAGGAAAATTTTTCTAAACTTAAAACGTTCGGACAAATTATCAAACTTAGTCCTGATTTTATAGAAAAATTATGAAGTCCCTATGGACAAGAAATTCATACCATTGAAGGCATATCATGTAGCCACGTCGTGAGATAAAAGTCGACTAGATAAAAAAAACCTCGCTAGCTTATTGCATAATTATAGATATTAATTCCATTATCATATTGCTTATTTTTGTTATTACCCCCAAGAACATCTTAAGCAAGACCACACATTCATAATTTTACATTATTACTTAACAAACGCCACTTGGCACCATCTGTCGTGCATCGTGAAGAAACGTACACGTAAAATCACATGACATGCACGTAATGCATATATTTTGACTTTGAATGAAGTTAATTATTTTAAAATAGGCTTTTTTTTTTTCAAAAATGAATTTATAATGAAAAACTTGTTTATGTTTAGAAGGTTTTATTATTAAAAAATTGAACACAAATATAATTTAGATAATATTGTTACAAATGATCTCTTGATGCATTTTTTATAAACAAAATAAGAAGCCAAGAGATTATTAAGTTTTATAACAATTTGTAATAAGATTATAGATCCTTTGTCAATGTAAAGTTCAGGCATTTAATGCAAATTGAGTAATTATTACGAGTGAAAAGTGAATTGAATGAATCTATTATATCTTTGTTAACTTTTTACTTATAATTATTAGTATGGTTTTAGTATTATTATACATAGAGTAAAATATACTTAACATTCTTGAGGTATTATCCCATTTGTTTACAAAATATACACTCCACCTCAATTTTCTAAGAGTATGTTTGAATTTTTTTTTTGAAAAAAAATACTCTTTTAAAAAGTATTTTTATAAGTTTTTAAGTGTATTTAGATACAATTTTAGAAAAAATTACTTGTAGAATAAAAAAGAGTTAATTTACCACTTTACTTTCTAAAATTTGTAATACCCAATTGTTTTAAAAAAGCATAAGCAAAACTAATTTTTAATAAAGAGCCTGTTTAGTTAAAATTTTAAGAGAAGTATTTATTCAAAATAAAAAATAAAAGCAAAACTAGAAACAAAGCTAGGAGCAGAAAAATATTTTGTATTTGGATATATAATTTGTATAAGTATTTTTTTATCAAAATTAGAAATTATTAAACTATTTAAATATAATAAATATGAAAATATTTTTTTTGATAAAATTATAATTAAGAATATGGAGAGAGAGAGAGAGAGAGAGAGAGAGAGAGAGAGAGTGAGAAAAGATAGTGGTATTTTTAAAAAAACTTTAAGGATAAAATTGTAACAAAATAAGAAAATAGTGGTTCCTAAATTTGAAAAATCAAATTTTCTCTCTTCTACTGCTTCTTATTCTGGAAAAGTAGCTCCTCATCTACTTTTTTAAAAAGTAAAAAACTAGTTTTTTTTTCTTTTGCTTTTCTTTGTGAAGCACAAATAAATAATTTAAAAAATTTTATAAATAACTTTCTTGAATTTACTTTTGTTTTTTTGCTAAAAATTATTTTTCAGAAAAATCACTCTGCTTTTACTTTTTTTTAAAAGTTGGCTATTACTAACTTTTGAATAAAAATGGTAAATTAACATTTTTCTTACAAGCATTTTTTTAAGTTGTATCCAAACACATTTTTTAAAATTTATAAAAGAACTTTTTAAAACAAAAAAAAAAATTAAGTGTTTTTCCCTAAAGAAAAAACTAATCCAAGCATACTCTTGGTGGATTAGAATGTAGTGTATATTTTATAAATAAATGAGGTGGAATATTATTTTTTAATACTTTGAGAAAGTTAAGTGTATTTTCATTTATGTAATTTCTATTGTATCTTTAGTAAAAACCTATCATAATTTAACAACTTTTATTATTCTTATTAGATAATAATATAAAATTGTTCCACGCCATTAGTTCATGAAAATAGTCTCAATTTGAGAATAATTTTCATGTTTTAATAGTGCAAAACAATTTTAGTCATCCAATAGAAATAAAAAAAAATTACCAATAAGGTCCATTTGTATATAACTACCTCGTGACATGATAATTTTGATAATTTTTATTAAATGATAATATAAAATATTTTAGCATGTGAATGCATGAAATTAGTCTCTAGCTATTTGAGAATAACTTTCATGCACTTTTATATGGTCATCTGATAGAAACAAAAAATTGCCAATATGATTAATTTCTATGTAGCTACTTATCATAATATGATAATATTTATTATTTTTATTGAATGACAAAGTGTATAAAAATTAATCCCTTATTATTTTTGTATCGGAGTGTAAAAGGATGGATTGAATAGATTTTGGGTTTAGAAAAATGGACGATATTTAAAGCTAACTATTAATTAGACATAGGAAAGAAAAACAACATCTTAAGCAACCAAATTCAAATTAACCTTTATTTCACTTCTTAACGGTATATTTAACAAAGCACTGAATTCCAAGTTATATCCGTTTACTCCTTAGTAGTGGAATAGAGGAAATTTCATTGGTTTGCTTTTGATGTAAGCTTAGTCTCAGGATTGCCCAGCTTCAGGTTTTTGTTGAGTAGTCACCATGAAGTATTTGGAGCATCTCCTATAATTTCCACAGAAAATATGTTCCTACAGGCTACAGCTTTCCCATACATTGGTAAGCTTTATTCGCAAAATATATGTCCAGTGGGCATGTTTTGTTGCAAGGTAAGGCCCTTGACTCTGCCTCCACCATCGTGATTGATTTATATTTCGGAGATTTCTTCTGGCTTACTGATGCAAAAACAGCCAAAGCTTTCCAAAACGAATATTTTGTTTTATGAAAAATATTTCATCCCCATGCAAAATTTATGCATGTCAATAACATTTTTTTTTTAATTTATAACAGGCAATCTTTTATGAATGGACTGACTATGAATTTATATGATGTGAAAATTAAAAATACACATAGTTAGTCCAAATTTTCTGAATCATTAACAAATATAAAATAATGTCCTATTTGGCATTTGGAGTTGGGCATGGAATTAAAGCTTAGATTGGGATGTGAGTTTCTCAATTGCAATTTTCATGTTTAGAGTAAGATATAGAATTGGAATTATAATTTCACAATCCAATTTTATAGAATTAAAAAATAACTAATATGAGCTCGTCCTAATTTTTAGCTCATATCATATGAATTACTAATTTTAAGACTTATTACGTGTTGCTCTCCTTAATAAAGTCTATATAATTCTCTCTCTTTTTTCATTTATATGCTATCTATTATATTTATTAAAATATAATATATTTATAAAAATAATAATATTAAAAGTTTCCTAAATTTTAACTTATTATTTTATATATCAAAATCCAAAAAAAAAAAATTTATATATAAATAATTTTCATAAAAATTACTATAGTACAAAATTGTTATTTATTAGTATTTTATTAATTTTAAATTTTGAATCATACATTTCAATATTAAAACTAAAATCAAACTTAGAATTACGATTCACATTCTAATTTTTTAGCAAATTCAAACATAAAATTTAAAATTCTAAGTCAATTCCAATTTCAAAAGAACTGGACTTAAATTGAAATTCTATTTTACATTTCCAATTCTGGTTATAGATCAAATTTGTTTTGTTGTCTTTAATTTGTGTTTGTAAATTACCCAAACACATAATTTAGACGTTTTGGTTTTATGGATTATTTTTGGTGCTAATACAGGATAGAATAAAAGAACCAAATGAACTGGTGATTACCAGTTTTAAGGTTCAAATGAACAAGACACAAGACCTCTCCTTTATTTTTTTCAAAAAAAAAGGTACAGTTGTCTGATTTGGTCTTTTTTTTTTTTTTTCTCTCAACAATATAAAGCACATGTTTTAATCAACTTCTCTCAGTAAAATATTTTAACAAAGAATAATAAGCATAAGCATGATGACTAAATAAAAAGTTTGACCCAAAAGTCGCGTGATGAAATATGATAGAAACTCAAGTAACCGTTGCCTCTAATTAGACAAAGGCTCTGGTGTGCCTTTCTTAACAAGGTGTGCCACAGATTTTATTATTTAATAGTTTATGTTTGAATAGAAATAGTAAAATAGGTTCAATCCGTCGAATTGACCTGTCAAACCCATAAAAAATGGTAAGTTAGGTTTATTTTTTCGACCCATTAAAAATTTACAATCTGCTTAACCCACGAGGTAAGCCGGGGTGGGGTGGGGTAGGTTGAAGCGGTTGGGCCTGCAAGTTGGGATGGCTATTTTTATTTTTTGATTTTTTTTATGACAATTAGGCATGGTTTTATTTTGTTTGACCCAAGCCCATTTATTTATGATGTTTATGATGTATATTTAATTTGTTTATGATAGTGGCGTAGTATATATTCTATCCAGTGAAATAAGTATAAATATGGATACTTCGATTAAAAAGAAAAAAACGCTTGCAGTAGGAACTTGGAAAAGATAACTCATTGCATCAGTAAATTCTAACCCTTAATTAGAAACAAATATGTGACATATAAATATAAAACTGGATGTTTTACAGTAGGAACAGAGAGTTGAAAACAAGTAGTATGGCTTTAGTTTTTGTTTGTTTATTTAAGCAATGAAAATATGTAATTTGTATGGTTATTCCCTTTTCTTTCTTGACTGGGACTTTAGTTAAATTGGAAAGAGGTTCATGTGTTTGGCAGAAACAGTAGCTTCACGCCTATCCAGTTCCAATAGGCAATATTAAATTAACTTAGGATACAAGTAATGTAGTTTAAGTTTTTTTTTTTTTTTTTTAAGTTTATGTGAATATTATTCTATTGTATTTAAATAAATTTTTTATTAATTTTTTTCACTTTTAAAAATTTTTTTAAGGTGATATAACTCATTAAAAATATTAAAATAAATTTATTTATATTTTTAAATTTTTGTAGGGGGCAACTCGCTCACAAATGGGATAGGCTATCATATTCAACCTATTCGACTAAGACGGCCCTCCCTGCCCCACCCCATTTTAGGTGGGCATTTGGAGTGCCGAAGTGAGGTGGGTTGACCTGCTTTGCCATCACTAGATTAGAGAGTGTATTGATACGTTGATAAATATAAAAAATTTTATTTGGAGACCCCTACCTCCTTTAGGAACCTTCGTTGAGTAAGGCTAAATTAGTCAGGTTCCAATTAATAGGGCTCAGATACCGATGGTGGTCGTGGTCGTGGTCGTGGTACTGGTGGTGGTGCGAGGCGAAGGTGTCATCGGACTTTTGAGCAAAGGATGCAGCTGTGGCGACTAAAGGTAGTGGAGGATGGATGAAGTGTGAAAGTGAGGTGGGAGATGAGTTGGAGAGCTGCTGAAGTGCACCATCAAAGTGTAAGTATAAGTGCATAAATAGTCTATGTAATCGACATCGTTAGATGAGGTGGTTCATGATGCACCTTATTTAGTAGGGTGTACTAGAGCCTTCACCCTCCTCTAATCAAGATCAAGTCAATCTAATAAAAACTACAAAGGAATCTTTGTCCTCGGGCTTTCTTTATAGATGCCATCTAATTTGGTCCCCACTATTTTGTGACCATCACATGGTCCACTTTATGAACCGTTAGATTTGGTTTAATAACAATCCTATAGCTAAGATAACATGTATGTGGATATAGACTCTAATTGAGATAAAGCACTCAAATGTTACCTAGATATTGTGGCCTTTTCCATCAACACAACACCAGTGTGACTTCTCTCACTCCAAGGGCGTCAAGTTGTGCTTTGGACTTTTTTTTTCACTGCAGTGAACTTCCTCAAGTAACGAAGTTAAGTTCCAACACAAATGGATAAAAAAATTTAAAAAAAAAATCTTTTTCTTAATTTTTAATTTCTTCTTCAACCATTCACTCCTCTTCTCTCATAGCCTCAATAACTAAACCCTCTTCTTTCCTAGCCACCATCGATGAGGCCAACGTAGCATTGCCTTACCCCTACCAATTGTGCGGTGGTGGCACCCATTGTAAGATGAGGTTCATCTTCTTTTTCATTTTTTTGTGCATAGGTGAAGATTTGGAGGGTGTTTAGTTACAATTTTTGGTCTATTATCACATACAAGATCATAAATTTCTTATTTTCTATCACTTTTCACTTGCTTTGGACTTCCGGCTGAGATGGGTTGTGTTATTTTACTTTAAGGTTGAAGTTTTCAACCATTTTCATAGGTGGCTCTGCAATGGCAAGTTGGGATTGATATTTTTTCTTTTTAAGATGTTTTGAGAAATAGATAGGAGAAGAGCCACTGTTGACTCACTAGATTGCTCCATTCATTCAATTGCAAAAATTTAAAAACAAAAAAAAAAGAATGAGGATGTCTTTAGATTTGTAGTTATCACTTTGTTGTCAGTTGTGAGACTTATCATTTGTGGAGATGTTGAACTGTTAGTGGAGAGGGGATCGAGGAGCAAGGAGTAACACTTGAGTGTTTTGTCTCAATTAGAGTCTATATGCACACACATGTTATCTTAGTTGTAGGATTGTTATTAAATCAAATTTAATGGCTGACAAGAATGGATTATGTAATGGTCCAAAGTAGTGGGACCAAATTAGACAACACCTTTATAATTCCATCCTCACACTTCGTTGTTGAAGTTGAGTATAACTTGTGGTTGGATATTTATTTAAATATATATAAATTTGATTTTATTTTTATATTATTAAATATTTTTATTAGAATATATAATTTTTTTAAAATTGAGTATAAATTGTTAGAATTTTTTTTTGGTGCAAAATTTATTAGTATTATTGAGTTTTCATTAATTTATTTACTAAAACTAGTTGAATGGTATATTGATATTTTCTTAGATCCATTAATATGTTGTGATCATATGAATTATTAGAAATCATATGTTGGCATTAAGCTCGAGTTGTGCTTAAATATGCATTGGTCTAGTTATTTGATCCATATGATGGATTAAACAAGACAACCAAAGAGCAAATTCTCTCTCTCTCTCTCTCTCTCTCTCTCTCTCTCTCTCTCTATATATATATATATATATATATATATATACTACCTCCGTCCATAAATAATTGCGACCTTTGACAAAATTAGAACATCTTTAAATCAATGTATCTAAAAATATAATGGTCCAATTTTGTCAGAGTGGCAATTATTTACAGATGGAGGTAGTATTTCTTTTATTAATGGACTAATTATGAATTTTAATGATGTGGAAAATATTTACTAGCCCATTAAAAAAATGCACATAGTTAATTTAAATTTTCTAAATGGTTAACAAGTATAAAATAAGTGTAAAATTTTATCTCGATTTGTTTTATCATCTTTAAATTTTGTTTTTAAAATAAAGAGTAAAATATACTTAATCCTTTTGAAGTATTAAGAAATAATACTCTACTCCATTTATTTACAAAATATATATTTACCCCAATTTACGAAAAATGTGTTTGGATTGGTTTTATTTTCCTTTTAGAAAAAAACACTTTTTTAAGTGTTTTTTTAAAGAGCTTTTATAATTAAGTTTTAAAAAGTGTGTTTGAATACATCTCGAGAAAAAAATGCTTTAAAAAGAAAGTCAATTTACTATTGTTTGAAAGTTCGTAATCCCCAGTTTTTAGAAAAAATAGAAGTAGAAATGATTTTTAAAAAATAATTTTAGGTGAATTTGTTTATACTTCTACCACAAAAAGGTACTTTTTTTCTCAAACTTTTCAAAAAAATTACTAATAAAATTTTTAATATTATTTATTTGTGATTCTAAAAAAATAAAAGCAAAAAATAATTAGTTTTTTGCTTTTCGAGAAATAAATAGAGAGTCGTGGAGGAGAGAATTTTGTTCTTTAAATTTAAAAATCACTACTTTCTCCTTCTATTATGACTTTATCCTTAAAATTTATAAAAAAATATCACTCCCTTTTTATTCTTAATCTCACTCCCTCTCGCCTTCTCAATGTCCTTAATTAAAATTTTATCGATAAAAAAAAATACTTCTATATTTATCACATTCAAAAAGTTTAGCAACTTCTAATTTTGATAAAAAAAAAAATGCTTGTACAATTATATATCTAAATGCAAAATATTTTTTTTCTTACTTCTAGTTCTGCTTCAACTCTTAATTCTAAAGAAGTATTTCTCTTAAATTTTAACCAACCAGACCCTTTTTATTAAAAATTACTAGTGCTTCTAGTTTTTCTAGAAGTTGGGTATTATTAATTTTGAAAAATGGGTAAATGAACTTTTTCTTACAAGCACTTTTTTATAAAGTTGTATTCAAATATACTTAAAAACTTATAAGAAACTTTTTTTTTAAAAAAATAATTTTTTCTAAAACAAAAAATTCCAAATGCATTCTTAGTGAATTGGGGTGGAGTGTATATTTTATAAACAAATACGGTGGAGTGTTATTTTTTGATACCTCAAGAATTTTAAGTGTATTTTACTCTAAAATAAATTACCCAAACCTTAGTTGTTTTGGATTTATGAATTATTTTTGGTGCTTTACTATAGAGGATTCAAGAATAAAAGAACCAAACAGAACCAAATGAATCAGCAGTGATTACCAGTTTAAAGATTCAATGAACCAGACACATGACCTTTTTTTTTTTGTTTCAAAGCACATGTTTTACTCAAGCTCTTAGTGATTAATATTTTAACCAAGATTAATACACATAAGCGATTATGCATGTGAATGTCCAGTAAATTAAGTATGATGTTTGACTCAAAAGTTGCGTGGTTAAACATGACTGAAACTCAAGTATTCTTTCCCTCTAATCAAAATCAAATATTATCCTCAATATATCCAATATTAAATCTTAAATGAACTAATTTAAAAAATCCTCTGGATTAAAAAATAAATAAAAAGTAATGAAGATAAGCCACGTATCTGAAATCTAATCAATTAAAAGCATATGGATAGTAAGCAAAAAAAATGCAACCTTGAATAGTATTAGAAAAAGGAAAAGAAAAAAAATTAAAAGTAAAATAAATAATTAGGTAAACAAAGGAATTTAAAGCAAACCTCGTTTATTGCAGCCAACTCTATATCATACAAAGGCTTCAAACTCCGACAGACACTTAAGCTTACTTACTGGAACCATAAAATGAAACTTACTAGAGAAAAATAAAGGTAAAATACATTCACATAAACTATAGAGAATTGGAGACATTATTCCTCTTGAGGAAGGGCGTCCATTAACCATGTTCCTTAGTTGTTTACTCCAACAAGAATAGCTCGGAGGGATTTATCCATATCCATATCCTCAGGTTTGATATCGTTTTCAAGTCTCCAATCAAGAGTTGACTAATGATTCCAAGTCCTAACATCACATACAACATCTTGATAGCTAGTGGTGAGTCAGGACATTTTCCTCTGCCACTACCAAATGATGTGAGCTAAAAATCTCGACCTTTGATATCAATTTTAGATCCCGAAATCCTCTTGTAAAAACAAATTTGCACTGTCCCATATGTTTGGGTTCCTACCAATAGTCCACTCATTTATTAGGACTCTTGCATCCTGTGGGATTGTGTAACCTGGGAGTAAAAGTGGAGCTGGAAGATGTAAACGTAAGGACTCTTTTATTATTGCTTGTAACTATGGGAGTTTAGCGACATCTGATTCCTCGATAGGATTACCTATTCCAATGGTTTGCTCCAGCTCTTTTTTGGCTCTTAACATAACCTTTGGGCCGTGGAGTAGTTTAGTCATTACCTTTTCTAATCCATAATCAGTTGCATCTGTTCCAGCAATAAATAGACTCTACGACAAACCATATTTATTCTACGTGAATAGCGATAGATGCAGAACATGTATCAATTGAGGGGCAATATGTATTTATAAAAGTATATTTCATAATATTAAAATTAGTATAAATATCATAGTTTCACTGAAATCGAGCACATTATTTTTTTTCAAATGATAAAACTCATTAATAATAAACAAAATTTATGTTAAACTTTCCAGCAATTCTTCTCTCAATATAAATTAAAAGACGTCCAACAAAAAACTTCATCTTTCACTTTCCATTTTGTTTCTGAGTTTATTTTTCACAATATTCTAATTGAATGTATACTAGCATTTTATTGCTCTCTAAACTCCAAGTTTTTTAATGTCAAGATATTTCTTACTTTTATTTTACTTTTTGTCTTCTCTCCACATTGTTGTAAAAATGTCTATTTTTATTCCTAAAAGTAAATTAAATAAAAATTATACAAATAAAACTAAAAAGAAAAGAAAAACAAATAAAAATGATTGCTTTGTCATTAAAAAACAATATCATACTTTGTATAAATCATGATTTAGCCTGATATTTTAAATTGTATTTTACAAGTTAAATTATAAATTATAAACCACAAATATTTCATCTGAGTGACACTCATAATGATAACATGAGAAATTCAATTGGCTATTTTTCAAAATTTATCTCATAGACCAATTAACAAACTTAGAAACAATTAGTAAAAGTGAACATAAAAATATTTATAAGATAAAAATAAAATTTTAGTAAACTATAGGTATTAAAAATATTTATTATATATATAGATACTTGAAATGTTTTTTAAATATAAAAAGTGAATGTAAAAGGAATAGTTTGAGAGAATTAAATATTTTTGTCGTTCACATATATTATTTGAATATAAAAAGTGGACATGAGAGTAGACATTTATAAAGAAAAAGATACAAAGTCTTAATCTCCACCCACTCTCATGAGAGACTATGTATCTTTCTCTGAGTTTTCACGTTTATGCTCACCGTTTATATTCAATTAACATTATTCGTCATATTATTGTTTGGTCCACACCTATGAATCCAGCGAGTATCTTTTTTATGTCTCAAAATATAGTAATATCATTTATACTATTTTTTAGGATATATTTACAGTATAAACTGTATTTTAAATATTGGTTGAGAAAGTAGTTGAGTTCACTCAACCAAGATTTAAAGAACACTTCATGGTATCTTTTCAAAAACATCCCAAAAAATAGGATAAATAAACATTTCTCTCAAAAATATGAGTTCAAATAATAAACTTATTGTGTAGTATAGATACACTCATATTAGAATGAACCCACCTTAGAGTGAGACCAATCATCCCATGTGAGCCTCTATCAAGTATAACTTGAATCTATGCCAAAATAAATAAATAAATAAATAAAGGTTTTCAAGATAATGCTAATGATAGTGACAAATGAGTGAAAAAGTGTAAGAGAGAGGAATATTACAAGCAAAAAATGTTTGATTTTTTTCTCTGTCCATCTTCTGTCTATCCTCTTAAGAAATGTCGAGGACTGTGGCCAACATGTCGTTGTTTGTGACATAATGTCCCCCGTTCCTAAGCTTCAACCGTTTGTCAATCAACATGTCCAAGTGGTGGAACGACTTGGTAATGTAATTAGTTGTGTTCCTTTGAAGGCCTTGTGGGTCCAATATCTTCAACATCGGGAAAATATCCACCACATTTGTTGTTCCAGTTAATTTCAAGAGAGTGGACACAGTGTCCTTGTATTCGTCATTCCCTACAGATCGAACAAAGATGTAAGACAAGAAATTAAAGCATGCCTTGAAAGCTGCTCTCCCAGCATCAACTGCTTCATCGGTTAGGCTGAATGTGTGCATATCACTGAGGAGTTGTTGCAGCTTCTTGCGCCTAAGGCCAAGTGATGACACTGGAAGGAAGGGCAAGCTATAGTTGTGGTGGCCGAGAGCTGATACAATACTCGGAACTGTTCTGCCTAAGAACAACACTTCGTCGGTTTGGAGCACTTCTTTGGCAATGTTTGATGAAGATATGATTATGGTGGTTGATTGGCCTAGCTTCAAAAGCATTATGTCTGGTGCATGAAGCTTAGCAAGCTTGGCCAATGTTTGTTGCGGCTTTCTGCAAAATTCAGGAAGGCTTCCCACAATGGTAAGAAAGGTAAGTCGTGGTGGAGGCTTGTAGTTTTTTGCTTTTGTGGTTTTTGCATGAAGTGTGCGAAGAAATTGTGTGACAGTTCATGTCAAGAGGAGGATCAGTGGTAGGGACAAGTAAGAATGCTTAGGGGATAAGAGGGTATGACCTTTTGGTGCATCCGAGGTACCTTGCTCAAGAAGTGCACCAAATGTTGAATTCGTTGCTGCACGCCAGTGTGGTGATACTGATTCCGTTGCCTTACACATAGCTTGGTTCAAGAGTAGTGTTGACAAGTGGGTGTGGTCAGAGTGAACTTCTTTGGCTTGTATATATAATATTGTGCGTGAAGAAGGGGAGAGTCTATGAGATCATCCCAGAAAAATGTTCTTTTAAGCACCTTTTGCACGTGACCGTCGGCATCCTAATTTGTAATATATAAATATTGGATGATTTACATTAGAAAAATGTTATTCAGATACATTTATTTATGTATTTATTAACCGCAAAGGGTTTATATGTAAATAAATAAAAAATTTATATACATAATTAGACGATTGGATATTATTATTTATCACTATATTCATCTAATAACTTAGTTATGTCCGTAAAATCACCACTTATTTGTATATAAAATACTAATAATCAATAAAAATATAAAAAAATAAGTCCAAATAATAGGACACTTTACATTAAAATGACACCAAAATTTTCTTTTAATTTTGTTTTTTAGTGACTTTTTTCAATATTCTCGATTCCTCTTTAAATAGTAGAACTTCTTTTAGACTCGGTGTAATTTTGAACAAAACTATAAAAAGAGTTGTATTATTTGTATATATATATGGTTGAGACTCATTTTATAGAACTTACTAAAATATCTCTTAACTACTAGATAATAGTAGGTCCTACATTTTTTCTATCTAATGATTAAGTAGTGACAACTTAGTGAATACCATAAAATGAGTTATAACCATAAATATAAATAATATTTTTGCTATAGAAATAACATAATTTATAACTAAGCGTGCATAAGTATTGAGACCTATTTTTTTTTTTAAAATTTTAAGTGTTATATTTTAATGTTCTTTTTTTTTTTTAATAGAACCATCGGTATCCATGGTCCTATTACTGGAAATCCGACCAAATCAGCTCAATCCAACTAGAATTCCTAAAACGGGTAAGAGTCTCACAGCAGCGACCCTATTTTAATATTCTTATTTGACATTGAAATAGAATAACTCAACTTTTTTGCCAAATTGCCACAGTTACCCAAACTATTTATTAATATGCCACGTTTTGGAAACTATTTGCCAAATTGCTCCCTTTTCATTTATGCTGGCATTTTAATCTTTTTTGGGAGTCTATGTGGAATCACCTTTGTGTGTGGCGATTCTAACATGTAATCTCCAAACATAAAGGTGATTATAAGTAGGAATCACCAAATGCAAAGGCAATTCCAGTGCGCATTTTTATTTACCAAACATCATTCCCTCCCTTCTTAATTTAGCTTTAGTCTTAACATTTAGATTTTATTATAAGATTTAATTTGGCTATCTTATTATTAATTATGTATCATGCTATACTTTTTTTTCCACTCAACACAACACAACTCTCATAGTGTTATATAGGGTTTTTGCCTATCTTATTATAATTTTTCTATCATCCTATCCCTTTTTTTCCACTTAACATACTCTAATAGTGTGTGTTATGTGTAACACTTAGCTAATTATAATATTATGCTTAAGTTATGATACCCAATTAAAGGTTCCTACAATCAATCTTTTATTTGCACTTTAAAATACTTCTATAGAATATAGGGGTTATAGATATGAAAATATAAATCTTTTGAAAAAATGAGCCCTTATAGGAGTTTCACAATTCTCATTCACTATTTTTATATTCATTACAAAAGTTGTAAGAACTTGTCTCACACTTTACACTTCATGAGAAATTGAAAATACATAAGTACTAGAGAATAAACACAAATCCTATCTACGTAACTGTTAGGTGCACACAAATCCATATATGCACCCAAGTAGCCTTAGTACAAACAACTGAAATCTTCAATGGGCATGGAGCCCATCCTCTTATGTCGTTGCTGTAACATCCTCCTAAGTACAGTACTATACTTAAGTCATAATACCTCACCTAGGAGTTGTTATTGTCACTTATTCGGACCTTGTCTGGCAGCAACCTTCGGCCTCCTTTGCCT
Organism: Pterocarpus santalinus; assembly: GCA_031439595.1. NCBI lineage: Eukaryota > Viridiplantae > Streptophyta > Magnoliopsida > Fabales > Fabaceae > Pterocarpus > Pterocarpus santalinus. The sequence goes on along the minus strand of CM062528.1, from coordinate 30,654,768 downwards.
CGAAGGGCCTTCTTCGGAACTTTGAAGCTATTTGGAGACAACACAGAAATAGGAGTGAGAATTTTAAAACTCTCAGTAGAATTCATTAAACTACAATATACCGTGTCATCGTTGTTATCTCCAGTTGCTTTGGGTTATTGTGAAAAATATGAACATTCATAAGGTTCAGTTCTTAAGTTTTCGAAAACATGAATATCCGAAGCAGATTCAATTTTAGCATATTCTCTGGTCATTTATATTATAACATACATGGGTACAAGTATAATTACACAAAATATGGTTGGCTATACTATAAGCTTCTCTTGACTACTTCCCTCCAAGGGTTTGAACCGAAGTCCCTTTTCTTTCCGTAATTTAACTTTATCTTACGTCTTTTTCTTTTCACCCACTAAATATAGATTCTTGGTACTTACACCAGCTGGGTCATGCCATGCCTCATGTAAGCCCTATCCCTGATCCTCACACTAGCTGGGTCATGCCATGCCTCATGTGAGTCGTGGTTGAGGGGAGCTTAATTTGGGTTCTTTTCTTTCTTTACTTCTTTTAATATTTATCTTTACTTTCTTCATTCGACACACCTAGGCGTTACGTATCGCAGTCCCTAGGGTGCTTGCATCTGCTTACACTAGCTGGGTCATGCCATATCTCATGTAAGCCTTATCCCCTATACTTATACTAGCTGGGTCATGCCATGCCTCATGTGGGTCAGGGGAATATATATTCCAGAGTACGATCACCATGTCATACCCCATCAGAGCGTGATCGCCATGTCACGTTTCTTAGGAATATATTCATCCTGCCATATCCTAGAGTATGATCGCCATGTCATACTCCATCGGAATGTGATCGTCATGTCACATCCCTTAGGGTGTGGGATCATCATACCACATTCCAGAGTATGATCGCCAGGTCACGCCCCCGTTAGAGCGTGATCGCCATGTCACGTTCCTTAGGAATATGGGATCTTCATTATATATTTTAACTGCCTTCATGGGGAGGGATTCAAAGTGCAACTGCCTCTAGGTGAAGGGATTCACATCTTTATCTCATTTAACTGCCTTCAGAAGGAGGGGCCTCATAACTGCCCCCAGATGAAGGGACCCACATTCAATATATTCATATGCTTTCATTCTCATACATAATCATGCATAGCCATACTGAATGCACTTATACATATGCTTCATCATTTACTTTCATATATTCTTACATCTAGAACTTTATATTCATAACTTAGATCTTCCTAACACAAGCTATTATAACTTCATATGATTCTGCTGAAAATTCGGCAGTATAACGGAACGTGTCAGCTTCCCCATGAATAGTGCCAGTATTCAGGCTATCCATTTTACAGGAAATTCACAATACTTCACTCACATTTCAACATCAATTTCATAGGAATATTAGTTGTATTCAAAGCATAGTTGCTGTCTTAGCACGTTCACTCAGCCCGGTTTTGTAAATTAGGCCATAATTTCTATGTAACTCATCTGGACCTTAATTTTGGATATGTTAGAGTATTATATGTCTATTTTCTAACCTCTTTTATCTCATCTCATTTAGACTTGTATAGCTCAAGATATTCGAGTTCTATACCAGACTGCCCTATAACTAGCCAGATTTATATACTTACAAGTAAAAATCCATTAAAAATTGAAAATCAGTCCAAATCATACGAAATTGGTATTCTATAAAAGCTAACAGAACAACCTTTCATTTGCAAGAAATTTCATTTCATTTGCCTTAGTAGAGCTCGAGTTATAAGCCTCTAATTTTGACCTTCCTGAACTACCCTATTTTGGCCTGGTTTGGACATAGGGCAATTTCTTCCAATCACTGGGAGCAACTGGGACCGCAGCACACTCGAAAATTCTCATGGGATGTCCTCCTATGTGTAACCTTTCTAACAAAATTGATTTCACTCAATTTGAAGTTGTATAGAGCACGTTATGTCCTGAACAATCCAGTCTGCCTAATATCAACCTCTAGAATCTAGGTTAAACTTTTAAAATTCATATCTCTCTCAATACTAATCCAATCACCTTATATAATATATGTATGGAAAGCCTTGAATGTCTACTTTCATTTAAAAATAGTTTCATCGGATTTAAATGGCTGTAGGCGGAGCCGTACACTCTGCCATACGGACTGCTGTGAGACTTCTTACTCAGATAGCATCCCAATTCCTCACTTCTCCTAGTTTTCTTCTTCTAACCTTAATTCCAACTCAAGATTTCATATTAATCTCATATTAATCCAACCATAATCCATCATATACATCCAATATATCGTCGAGTATATATAGAAGAGTAATCTTTCATACATCCTCAGTTTAGAGAAATTAAGATTAGAGATTGAATCCTACCTCTTTGAGTGGGATTTTGCTAAGTCTTGGAGTTTGAATTAATAGAACCTTGCAAAGCTTCAAAGTTTGATAGAGTTGGTTGAGAGAAAGAGGGCAAAGTTTGATAGAGTTGGTTGAGAGAAAGAGAGAAAAGGAAGCTGAAATCAGAGAAGAGAGTGGCGTAAGGAAGAGAGAAAAAGTCTTATTTAAATATTGAAGTGGTAGGTGGCTTTGTGAGTGTTGATTGGCTGAAATCTTGGGAGTGAAGTTTAGCCATGTCTCCCTCTTTTGTGGTTAAACCATTCTCCACGTCACCTAAAAGTGGAACTCGTCCTCACTCTGCCTTAAATCGGAACTCGAGCACATTATCTTTATATCGAGAATCACGTCATTTTGTTGGAAACTTAGGTGAAGTCGGAAGTCGGTAATGATGTCCATTTGATTTGAAACTTGAAGACGGCCTCATACCGGATATCTGGACTCGTATATATCTTTATGATGTCGGAACTCGTGTTTATTCTCGTAAACTCGGAAGTCAGAACTAGGTATACTCGTTCCAAAGTTGAAGTCGGAAGTCGTAAGTCATGTACAGCATAATTCAAACTCTATGTCAAAGATCGGAAATAGGTCCATTTTCTTTGAAACTCGAAGACGAAGTCGGAAATCAGAAATAATGTCCATTTTCCTAAGTTTAAATCGGAAGTCAGAAATTGGGAAGATGAAGTTGGAATTCATGGGGTGTTACAGTTGCCACCTGTACTATTTGGAGATCACACGGGAACATACATAGGGGTGAGAATTATAAATTCTCAGTAAAGCACCTTAGACTACTGCATATAGTGTTATTGTCATTATCTCCAGATGTTTCTATTTATTTAATAAAACATGTTCTCAACAGATAAGAGAGTAAAGGGTTATCTTCTAAATTTCTAAAATTCTTTATTCAAAGTAGGTTTATTTTATCCACACATTTAAAATTAAGAAATAGTTCATGACATTGATAATAGTATAGTAAATTAATGGAGTATGCTTATATAATACCAATCAAATAGGCTATGCAAGTGCATTTGACTTTCTTATTCTTTCTTCTACTTGTATCATGAGTATCTATACTTGGTCCCTTGGGAGTGTTGCATCATTTTTAACTTCAGGGTTGCTTTTGCAGACCAAGCTTGTTTTTATATTTGATTGTCGGATTTACTTTCTCTGACTTTCACACCAATCTATTTCACTTAATTTATTCTAAGGCTAGCCCAAGTAAAATGGAATTATGATCATCTTGTATACTCATAGACACTTCTCATCTGTAGTTATAGATGAAAATGTTGGATGTGCTTATTATTATGCTATATAACTCATTCTCAACAGCTTTTGCTGATAATTCGACTGCATGACAATTTTAATATGAAGATTTCCAAAACTTACAATAGAAATACTAGACAACTAATCACGGAAATAACAATCTCAACATAATGCCAATAGAAATTCAAGCATAATCATCATCATAAAGGCATGGAAAACTCAAGGTTAGAAATTTCAATACATAGCTACATCATAGCTAATATATCAATATGATGTCATTCTAATATATAATTGCATTAATTCTCATTCAATCTAGCCCCACATAGTTTTGGGACTCTTAGGCCGCTTAACTCACAAGTTGATTTAATTTCCTTAAAATCTATCCAAAATTTACTAATTGCACCAAAATCCCATTTTAATTCATTTTAGTCTCAAATTTTATTGCAATGTAGCTTCATTAATCTACTTTCAAATTTCTTTAGTTTCACTTAATTTCGATGTGTATAACTTAGGTTATTAGAGTTTTACTCACCATTACCCTGTTACAAGGCAGACTTACACATCTAAAACTAGAAAATCACTAAAAATCCATCTTGCACTCTCTTGCTCAAAAGTTTTGCTGAAAGATAGCTACATGAATTCTCTTTCAAACCCAACAAGTTCCGCTTAATTTGATAAGTATAGCTCGAGTTATGAGCTCTACATTAGGACTATCTTGTTTTGACCCTTACATAGCATAGAGCAATTTCATCGATTTTTTGGGAGCAATTTACTAAGAATCTGAATCTGAAATTTTGTAAGCATGACCCCCTAGGTGTTTAAAAAAAATAGTTGCATTTAACTTAAAGTTATATAGGATGAGTTATGCCCATTATAACATATACTACTCAGGTGTTTGGTCTCTAGTTTTCAGCTAGATTGAAAAATTCATAACTTCCTCATCCTAAGTCCAGTCTATATTTTATATGGTTAGATTCTTCTTTGAGTCAACTTTCATCTAAAACTAGTTTCATCTTAAATTGAATTTTCTAGCTTAAGATATTCCCTTTGTGATACACATTATTCACAGGCTCCTCAACATCAGTTTTTCTATTTTTGAACTATCTTGATTTTCAAACTTATATTTCAACACTAATCAAGTTTTTGTAGCCTTAAATCACTAGAACATGCTCTATTAACATCATAATAGCCTCAAAATAAATTGAGCAAAGTGAATTAAGGAAAACCCTAGCTTATAAGAAACCCTATAATACAATCAAGTTCTAGGAGTTCCCAAGCTTCAAGCTTTTCAAATTTTGCTTCCTTGGGCTCTAAACTTCCCCCCAAACACCAAGTTGACAATTAGCCTCACTTCCTCCTTGTGATGGCCAAAGATGTATAGTCCAAGGGAGGGAATTTCGCTTCTTGTTTTAGTTGAATTATAAGAACAAAGCTTAAGTTGCAAGTGAAAGCCAAGAGATTCAAGAAAAGGTGAAGTTTTTAGGGATGAAAAGGAAGAAGAAATTGACAAAAGCTACAATGAACTCTTTATCAATGGGTATTCTCTAGAATCTGGAATTTAATATGGTCCATATAATCTTTCATTCGGTTGTCCAAGTTGAATTCAACTTGTGGTTGTGGGTGGAAAATGCTACACATTAAATTTGAAATGTAGTTTATTTTTTTGAACATGTTTGAATATCTATTGGCACTGAACTCTCCATCTGTCATTTGTAGTGGTGAAGCATGCAGGAAAAATCACACGACACGGAAACAACTTCTATTTTCCATTGCATGCAACAGGGACTCTCGAGTCTAAGTCAAATCAAATGATAAAAACAAAGGAGTCTTTGACCTTGGCCTTCCTTTGAAATTCCGTCCACACACATGGCTGTAGAAGTTGTGGATAACTTTACGGATATATAATTCCTTTTAAAACATTGAATATAAATTGTTAGAATAACTGTTAGTGCGTTTTCTGAGTTTTGATTAATTTATTTATAAAAACTAGTTAAATGGTAACTTGATTTATATCCAAATACATTCCTAAAATGACAATTATTGTTGGACGAAGGGAGTATTTTCTTTAATCCATTTTAATATGTTGCAATCGTATGATATTGGTGGTGCTTTGTTTTAACTTTTTTTTTTTATAAAAAAATAATTTTTTGACTATTAAAAATTTTTTTTTCATATAAGTTATTCATTTTACTTTTTTTTCAAAAATTAAAACTAATTTTTTTTAACTTTTAAGTAGAAGCTAAAATAAATAACTCTTATAAGATTGATTTTTTTAATTACAAAAATCATTTTTTCAATGGAAATAAGCTAAACCAAAAACATTCTAAAAATCATATGTTGTCTTTAAGCCCAAATATGGGGATAAGCTTAAATATTTATTGGCCCAATTATTTGGTCTTATTACAACATTATTGAGATGTGAACGTTACTAAAGTATATAAACGCGTCGGTGAAATTACTCTTTACTAGTATAGGTTTTATACTAAAGTAATCTCTCACCACTAGATTAATTTTTGTAGCTTAAGTAATCTTTCACTCTAATAAAAATCAAATATTATTCTCAATATATCCAATATTAAATCTTAAATGACATAGTTTAAAAAATTATCTGGATTAAAAAATTAAAAAGTAACGAAGAAGAGCCGCGTATCTGAAATTCTAATCAATTAAAAGGATATGGACAGTAAGAAAAAAACAATGCAACATTGAAAAGTGCTAGTAAGGAAATGAAAACAGAAAGTAAAATAAACAAGTCGCTAAAGAAAGAATTTTAAGGCAAACATCATTTTTTATTGCAGCCAACTCTATATCATACAAAGGCTTCAAATTCTAATAGACACTTAAGCTGACTGGAACCGAAAAATGAATCTTACTAGAGAAAAGTAAAAGTAAAATAGATTCACCTAAAACTATAGAGGATTACAGCCATTTTTTTTTTTAAATCCCGATCAAAGATTAATAGAGCCATTATTAAATCAACTTTGGAGGAAGAACATCCATTAATAATGTTCCTTAGTTGTTTATTATAACTGGAATGGCTCGGAGGGGTTGATCCATGTCCATATCCTCGGGCTTGATATTGTTTTCAAGATTCCAATCAAAAGAGTTGATTAATGATCCCAACATCACATGCAACATCCTGATAGCTAGTGGTGAGCCAGGACATATTTGTCAATCAACTTGTCCAAGTGGTGGAACACCTTGGTAACGTAATTAGTGGTGTTCCTTTGAAGGCCTTGTGGGTCCAATATCTTCAACACCGGGAAAATATCCACCACATTTGTTGTTCCAGTTAATTTCAAGAGAGTGGACACAGTGTCCTTGTACTCGTCATTCCCTACAGATTGAACAAAATCCTCAGAGACAAAGGTGTAAGACAAGAAATTAATGCATGCCTTGAAAGCTGCTCTCCCAACATCAACTGCTTCACCGGTTAGGCTGAATGTGCGCATATCACTGAGGAGTTGTTGCAGCTTCTTGCGCCTGAGGCCTTGGCTTGCATCAAGGGTCTTGTTGGAGAACAATTGTTCATTGCAAATTTTCCTTAGGTCTTTCCAAAGTGGTGAGACTGGGAGGAAGGGTAAGCTATAATTGTGGTGGTCGAGAGCAGTTACAATACTTGGAACTGTTCTGTCTGAGAACAACACATCATGGGTTTGGAGCACCTCTTTGGCAATGTTTGGTGAAGATATGATTATGGTGGTTGATTGGCCTAGCTTCAAAAGCATTATGTCTGGTGCATGAAGCTTAGCAAGCCTGGCCAATGTTTGTTGTGGCTTTCTGCAAAACTCAAAAAGGCTTCCCACAATGGTTAGAAAGGAAGGTCCCGGTGGAAGCATGTAGTTTGCCTTTGTGGTTTTTGCATGAAGTGAGCGAAGAAATTGTGTGATAGTGAATGTGAAGAGGAGGATCAGTGATAAGGACAAGTAAGAATGCTTAGGGGATAAGGGGATATGACTTTTTGATGCATCCAAGGTTCCTTGCTCAAGGAGTGCACCAAATGTTGAATTCATTGCAGCACGCCAGTGTGGTGATACTGATTCCATTGCCTTTGACAGAGGTTAGCTCAAGAGTAGTGTTGACAAGTGGGAGTGAAGAGAATGAACTTGTTTGGCTTGTATATATAATCTTGGGCATGAAGAAGGGGAGAGAGTCCATGTGAAGCATCCTAGAAAAATGTTCTTTTACGCACCTTTTGCACATGACTGTGGACATCATAATCTGCAATATAAATATTTAGAAAAATATTATTTAGATACTTTAGCAAGAGATATTATTCCACTTTTGAACATATCTTTTATCAAACATCTTAAGGTGTCTAATAAATATTAGTTAAGAGTGAATTCTAATTTTTTTTTCAATCAATATTTATAAGACACTTCAAGGTGTCCCTCAAAAGATATCCTGATAAATGGTACAAATAATATTACTTATTTTTATTTATATATTTATTAACCATGAGAGATTTATATACGAATAAATAAAAAATAGATTTAATTAGAGTATACTGTTAGTATAAAATCTTTTTACACAAACATCTAATTATAAATTGCCACATAAGTAAAATTCTTTGATATAACTACCCACTACTTGAATAGTCATGTAAATAGAAGGTTTTGATTGGATGACAATGTAAAAAAATTTTGCACTATCAATGTACCTAAATTAAACTCATAAAAAATTTAGAATTAAGTAATAATATTATTATTTATTATTGTGCTCATCTTATAACTTAATTATGTCCGTGAAATACAACTTATTTGCACATAAAATATTAATAATTGATAAAAATAAAAATAAAAAGAAAAATGTCCAAATCACACAACATTTTACAATAATATCACACCAAGTTTTTCTTTTAATTTTGTTTTTTAGTGACTTTTTTCAGTATTCTCATTTCATCTTTAAATCATAGGACTCTTTCTAGAATTACTTTTTAAATATAATTATAGAAATAATATAATTGAGACCTAAATTTTTTTAATTATGTAAGTGTTATATTTTAATATTCTTATTTGATGTTGAAATGAAATAACTCTTTTTCACGTTTGGTGGGCCAAGCTTGGGGGCCGCGTTGTCACGTTTTTTTTTCCTGTCCTTTTTTGGGGTCATCCGCGTTCTCACGTTGAAACGAGTTGCGAAGATATTTTGGCACAAAATGTTTATATTGACTAGCACGGATTGGACTATTAGACATGTACGTAACACAATTTGGTGGTCACGTTTTTCCGCACATTGCAATATTACGTGGAGAGATATTTCACGCGGATAATTTGGTGAATAGTATTACAAGGAGAGATATACCCGTGCATGGCTTGGACTACTAAACTTGAGCCACATATGGGGGCGAAGTTTGATCAGTGTGTTGAGATGTTGAAAGGATGTGTTCGTGTCACTGCATAAGATACAGTCGGTACGTACAAGAAAGAATATGCTGTAACCTACAATTAAAAAAAAAAATACAGAACAAAGAGAAAACCAACGTTGTGTAATTAGTTGTTAATAACAAACTTGATCCCTTAAAATATCAAAAATTATGTAACACCTGGTCTCTTAAGATATAAGAAATTATGTTGACCACAAACTTGGTCTCTTTGCCCTTAGGATATCAAAAATTACGTTGACAACAAACTTGGTCTCTTAAAGTTATGTATATCATTTGCAAAATCACCTCTAATTTTCTTTCCGCTTAGCTTATTTGTAATTAAAAATGTTAAAAAAGATAAATAAAAAATAAAGTGTTTTTTTTTTTTTCAAATGTAATCACCTTCCTATCTAAGTATGTTTAAGATAAATGACAAAGCTCGAATAATTTAAATGAAAATTTAAACAAATAATTATCATTCTTCTTCACATAACCTAAACAGGCTTTATCCAGATAAAGGCTCTTGACATCCAAGTATCATATCAAAATTCTTGGGATCTATGGACTATCCTCCCAAGGAGAGAAGTGAGAAACTTAACTGTCTTTTTAAATTCAGAAACTTCAAAAGGCATTTAAAAGAAGACTTTGAGGTCTTAGTTGTAATAATCTTGATATCGGCCTTGAGATGGTTGTTTCATTTATGAGCTCATCCTTCTTATTTCTAAGCTTTTCTTTCTCTCGCTTTAGAAGTTTAAAATCTGAAGCCAACTTTTTAAAACTTTTTGTTGGAACAACATATTGAGTAGAAATGACATGGGAATCATTCAAAAGCTCATCAAATGCTTTAGATAATTCATCACAAAAAGTTCCGGTTCATAAATTTCTACTTTGGTTTCTTCTTCATTAGAAGCTATACAAGCCATGAAACACAAATTGGCAGCCTTTGATCCATCTCTTGATTTGCCTCAGCATGTTGTTCTTCATCAAGATCCTCTCATATAGCTATCATTGCTTTCTTCTTAGTAGGTTTATTCTTTTAAGCCTTCTTTAATCGGGGGCAATTTGGTCTAATATGACCAATTTGTTTACAATCTTAGAAAATAGGTTCATTCTTTCTAGAATCACCTTTCTTAACTTTCTTATCTTTCTTTTGAACGAATTTCTTCTTCCTTTTGGTCCTTTTGGCCCTTTTGGTGAAGAGTTTGTTCATCCTACTGAAGAGGTGGGCAACTTCATCCTATTCTTCGTTATCTCCAGAAGCTTCTTCATTCTCAGATTCTTCTACATCTACCAAGGCTTAGTCCAGCAGTCTTTTGAAGTGACTTTAATGCCACATTCTTACCTTTCGTAAACACATTCTCCTGTGCCTCAATGAGTTCAATCTGATGGGTTTTAAGAGACCCAATAAGAACATCAAGGGATAATATGTTGAGGTCCTTTTCCTTTTGTATCATCGTGACATTAGGTTGCCACACTCTTGGCAAGCTTATGAGAATCTTTCTAATCATTTTTGCATTGGAGTATAATTTTCCCAAAGTTTTGAGTTGATTGATGAAATGCATGAAATGGGTTGTCATCTCGTCAATGGACTCATTATCATCCATTTTGAACATTTGGTATTGATGGACAAACCTATTGATCTCAATTGGTTCTTTCATGAAGAATTCAGAGTCGATCTCAAATCTCTTTTGCAGGATCACAAGACATGATATTGTCATGCCCACGTACTCCTGCTAGGAACGCAAGTAAGCAAGTATTTCACTTTAATATTTAGCTAGACTCTTGCCTTCTGAGCGTCTATCCTCTGATTTCTTGGAATGATGGCTTCACATGGTGGCTAAAGATGTTCATTTGCTAGTTGTAGTCCTTGGCTTTGTTACTCTTCCAAAGAAACATAATCTCCTTGCTCAATGATCTGTCACATGTCAAGAATTGTGAAATTGATTAATGAGCTCATCTTACCCTTCCAATATAGATAATATTCTCCATTAAAGAATGGAGGTCTATTGACAGAGTGTCCTTTTTAACTTTGTGAGAAATTGGTTGTGCTATCTTCCTGAATCTTTTCCTTTGTAACTGTTAAAAAGCTCAACCATAGAGGTTGATCTTTAATACCAACCATAGATGGCAGCTGGCACAAGAAGGGGTGAATCAACCATTGAACACTTTTAAAAAATCTGAAACTGAAACAAAATTTTCTCAAGTACATTTCAACTTGAAATGCAAAAACATATGAGCTAGTTCAATAAATTGATTTTTATCTTGGAGAATTTGTTTTTATCAAAAACGTTCTGTGTGATACTTTAGACACATGTGATTGTTGTTAAGGGAGAGATGAGAAAGTTGTATGCACTCAGAAAGTAAAAGATAAAGGTGAGAAATATCACACAAGATACTTATACTGATTTGACCAAAACAACCCTACACCCAATGCCCAATAATAAGTTAAGATATTCATTATTAGAGTAGTATTGTACCCTCTTGAAGCATTCAATAGAGTTGTCCTATACTAGCCTTTCTAAGCCGAATCGTTCTATACTGGTGTGGCCATGGGTTTGACTTTGTTCATTCCAATTTTTTTTAATAGCTCCTTTGTATATTTTTCTTGACTTAGAACAATTCTATTTGTTGTTTGTTTGATTTGCAGTCCAAGGAAGAAGGACAGCTAACCCATCATACTCATGTCAAATTCACTGGCCATAAGTTTAGAAAATTTTTCATACAAAGATGGGTTAGTGGATCCAAAAATGATGTCATTAACATAAATTTGTACTAAAAGAAAATCATCATTAGAGTTCTTAATGAATAAAGTATTGCGAACCTTGCCTCTTTGAAAATGATTTTTAAAGAGAAATGTACTAAGTTTCTCATACCGAGCTCTAGGATCTTGCAGTAAGCCATACAAAGCTTTGGAGAGTTTTAGCACATGATTAGAATGCTTTTCATCCTCAAAACCTAGGGGCTATTTGACATATACTTATTCATTAATGAACCTATTCAAAAATGCACTTTTTACTTCCAGTTGAAATAACTTAAATCCTTTGTGAGCTGCATATGCTAGTAGCATTCGAATAGCTTCTATTCTAGCTATTGGAGCATAAGTTTCATCAAAGCCTATACCTTCCTATTGATTATATGCTTGTGCCACGAGTTTTGCTTTGTTCCTCACAATGTTCCCATTTTTGTCTAGTTTATTTCTAAATATCCACCTAGTTCTAATTATAGAGCAACCTTCAGGTCTTGGAACAAGTGTCCACACATCATTCTTATCAAACTGCTGCAATTCTTCCTTTACAGCTTTGATCCATGCTTCATTACTTAAGGCCTCATGAATTGATTTGGGCTCAATGGTAGACATTAAGGCCAAGCTGACTTGTTTGTATAAGCCTCTAGTTCTTATGCCTTAACATGGTTCTCCATTATGAATTCGTGTGGATATGTACGGGAAAATCTCCATTCTCAGGATTTTGCTTTGCTTGAGCTTCTAGTAGGATCTACAGGTTCGCCTCATTGCCTTCACTATTTGTAGAAGGAACTTCTGCTGATGCATCGAGAAATATCTATTGATTTTTCAGATACCTCATGTTTGACTTCTGCTATGGGTTCTGCATTACTAATCTTATCTTATTGTTTTCCTATATCAACATCTTTAGGGACTTTTTCTATACAGTCTTGGTCAGTTTCATAGAAAATAACATGCATAGTTTCTTCCACTTTTCTTGATTTATTATTGTAACTCTATAAGCTTTGCTTCTTTGAGAATAACCAAGAAATATACCATCATCAGTTTTAGAATCAAACTTTCCGAGGTTATCTTTGTTGTTCAAAGTGAAACACTTGCATCCAAAGATATGAAAGTAATGAAGTGTAGGTTTGGCTCCATTCCATAGCTCATAAGGAGTTTTCTTGATAAAAGGCCTAATCAAGGTTCTGTTTAAAATTTAACAAGCTGTATTAACAGCCTCAACCCAAAAATATTATGGCAAATCATTTTTGCAAAGCATTGCTCTAGCAATCTCTTTGAAGGACCTATTTCTTCTTTCTATCAGCCCATTTTGTTAGGCAGTCCTAGGACACAAGAAGTTGTGAGCAATTCCATTTTTTCACAAAAAGAGTCAAAATGTTGATTTTCAAATTCAATTCCATGGTCACTTCTAATCGAAACTATAGAGGTGCCTTTTTCATTTTGTGTTTTGTTCTAGACTCTTTCAAAAAACTTAAATGCCTTATCCTTATGAGCTAGGAGCATTACCCACCCATACCTTAAAAAATCATCAACAATTACCATACCAAACTTTTTCCCATCCAAGCTTTGTGTCTTAGTAGAACCAAACAAATCAAGATCTAAAAGTTTTAGAGGTTTGGTGGTTGAGACAGCATCCTTAGGCTTAAAAGAGGTTTTAGTTTTATTCCCTTTTTGACAGGCTCCACAAACAATATCTTTGTTAACCTTTATATTCACGATGCCTTTCACTAACTGCCTTTTCATAAACTTGGATATTTGGTATAAGCTAGCGTATCCTAATCTCCTATGCCATAACCATTTTTCATTTTCAAAAGAAGCTAGATGCTTCATATCTTGATTCTTTGAGTCTCCTAAGGTAACACCATAGATGCTTCTACACCTTTGGCTAACAAAAAGTATGCAGTCATTGTTTCTTTTATGAATGATGCATTTAGATGTTTCAAAAACAACACATGATGACCTTCATCATAGAACTAACTTATACTTGATAAATTGTGTTTTAAAACTTTAACGAGATACACATTGTCAATTGTGGTAGAGAATCCTCTGCCAATTTTACCTACTCCAACAATGTGTCCTCTAATATTGTCTCCAATTGTTACATATCCACCATTATATTTGTGGATTTGCAGAAATATTGATGAATTTCTTGTCATATGTCTTGAGCACCTACTATCCAATAGCCATAAGTCATCATTGGATGCCATATAAGCTTGCAATACAAATTATTTACTTTCTTTTAGGTATCCAAAGTTGCTTGGATCCTTTGTAGTTAGCTCCTCTTTTCTCACCTATAGCATTAGTGTCACATAAGATAGGAATAAATCTATCTCCATCCTCTCTCCAAAAGATAAAACATTCATTTGCTAAAAGGCCCTTACCTCTACACTTATAACACTCTTTTGGTATCCTTGGTAAGGTTTGTTTTTTATTTCCTGAGCTTCTTACAAAATGTTTAAGATATGGCTTCTTTTTTTGCACATTGTTGCTAAAGGATGGTGAGGATTTTTTATCAAACTAATTCTTATAGAATCTATTTTGATTATTTTCAACATAGCCTAAACCAGCTTTGTTGATAGTGCATCTTTGTTGACCTAGCAACCTTTCAAGGTTCTAAGTTCGTTTGACAAAGTTTGCAAGATCTTTGGTTAATATCTTAACCTTTTGATGCAGCATTTGATTTTATGCTTTTAACTCATTTGAAGTTGGGTCATGCATATTTTCTTTTAAATATGGTTTTCAGATTTTAATGTAGAATTTTCTTTAGCAAGCTTTTTATTTTCCTTATTCAACTCATTATATTTGGACAATAGAGTTTGTGAGTTAGGAAGCATTTCATCTAAAATATCAAGTAATTCTTCATGAGTAAAGTATGAGAAATCTACCTTATCATCACTATTTGCCATGAAGCAGAGGCTAGCGACTTCTTCATCCTCCTCTTCCTCCCTTATGGTTTCATTCTCAAGATCCTCCTCTGTAGATAAGAGTGCTTTCTTTTTCTTCTTTAGCTCTTTCTTCAATAGAGGACATTCATTTTGAAAATGTCTTGGTTGTTTGCATTTATGATAAATGACATCCTTTTTGTTGAATGGTTCCTTGCCTCCATCTTTCTTTGAATTGCTTGCTTTCCTCAATTTTCCTTTTCTTTTTAGCATCCTGTTCAGCCTTTGAACTGCAAGTGCAAATTCTTCAATTTGAATTTTAGATTCAAATTTTATTTCTTCTTCTTTTTTGGCCTTCAGTGCTAGCTCTTTCTTTTTCTAGGTGTTGCCTTTATTTTTTAGGTGAGTGGTTTCATAAGCTATAAGATTTCCTCTTAGCTAGTCACATGTAAGGGTGCTGATATCATGTCCTTCTTGAATTACTGAAATTTTGGATAGCCACAATTTGTTAGATTTCTCAGCACCTTTCTTACCAATTCTTCATCCATGTTTGATTTTCCAGACACATCTAGATTGTTAACTATGACATATAATCTCTTGAACATTTCATCAATGTTCTTATCTTCCTTCATGTGGAATAATTCATACACATGAATCAACATATCTGCTTTTGTTTGTCTCACTTGCTTGGTTCCTTCGTGTGTAATTTGAAATTTGCCCCACATCTCTTTAGTAGTCTTACATCTTGAGATTTCTTTGTATTCTTCAAAGTTGATGGCATAGTGCATCATGTTGATTGCCTTTGCATTGAGCTCCACTCTCTTTTAATCTTTTGGACTCCATTGATCTTTAAGCTTAGGCACTTTTGCTCTTCTTCATTTGTAATGGTTGGCATCTCTGGTCCATTGGTGATGATTTTCTATGGTGCATAGTTTGTCGATTGTATGAAGATCCTCATCCTCTTTTTCCAATAAGGATAATTGTTCCCATTGAAGAAAGGTGGCCCAGTAGTGGATTGACCCCCCTGAATGGGTAAAAGGAAATATGTTTGTCATCCTTAGTCTTGGATCTACTTCTCCAAGCGGCTAAGCTTGACCCCTTGAGATCAAGCTTTGATACCAGTTGATGGTACTAAAGGACTTGAGAAGGGGGGTTTGAATCAATTCCCTTGGTCTTTTAAAACTTTTCTGCACACTTAAGTAGCTTATCAGCAAATTTCACACAGTCTCTATCCCACGTTTAGGAGATATCTCCTAAACTTGCTATAAACATAGTAATAAAACAAAGCATAGAATGCAAAATATATTTCAATTATTTCAAAAGAATAACTCAGATTAATTTAAGACAGATATAGTAGAAATATGACTAAATTAAAAGAAAGGGATAAGAGAAGCTTGCACCAGAGATTTTATACTTGTTCGATCTCAAATGTAGAGTCTATGTTCAGTCACCACCTATTAGCTAAGAATTTTACTATATCAAGTACTCTTTTACAATAGCCTCTTCAAGCTACAATCAATTTGAGTCCTCTTCCTCACTAACTAAGATTCACTCTCTTGATGGCTTCCTTGAGGCACTCTTCCTAGTTCTTTGAGTTACTCTCCAGCTCACCACCCTTATTTCACTCACAAGAACTACAATTTCTAATTCAATTCTCACAAAGTAAAAGACCAGAAAGTACACTCACACAATGACTTTCTTACAACAGAAAAACTCAGGTGAATGAATAAAATTACAGATGAAAACAAGGATAACTCTCTTTATGTGCTTCTCTTTTTTCTTGTTTTCCCAAGCTTGATGGCTGTAGCTACTTCTAATATATAGATTAATATGATGATCCACTGCTAATGCGCCCTAGTGCAACAACCAATTTTGTCCTTGATTGAGTCCGAAAATGGAATATTCATTAAGCACAAGACCATTGCCTTCCTCTCTTAATTTGTTGGTGAATTTGTCCTTCCTTTGTGAATGTAAGTTTCCTTTTATATTTGATTTTCTATTCTGATTCTTTCCCCTTATTGTTGTTCTTTAAAGCCATTGAATATTCCTTAATTTCTATTTATGATTCATAGCATATTCTTTGAGTGATATGCTCCTTTCCTTCTTTATTTGGCTTCTAGAAATCTGCTTTGAGATCTTTTCTAGGATAGGCTAACCAAATTCTAACTCTACATTAAATATTTTCCTTTTCTAGGCTTTAGCAAGAGCAGAACTTAGAAACCAAAGCTTGGAACCTGGATACTCTATCCATGGTTATGGCAAGCATTACTACTCATGGTAGGGTGGAACTTGGAACTCGGATACTCTCTATGTGGTTATAGCAAGCTTTCCTACTTGTGGTAGGTTGAATCTTGGAAACTGAAACTTGGAACTTAAATGCTCTATATGTGGTTAAGGCAAACATTCCTACCTGGGGCAGGGCAGATCCTGGAACGTGGATACTTTGTCGACGATTACGGCAAGCATTCCTACCCGTGTTATTGCAGATCTTGGAAACCGGAATTGAAACTTGGATACTTTGCTCCCTGCAACATAAAAAGGAAATACATCAAGTAATAATATTTATAATCATCACTAGAGTAAACATTTTTATTTGACAAGTCAATCTATTCTTTCGAAAATTGTATATTGTCGAAGTAAGAAGGTATAGAGCCAGTGAAGTTATTACATGAAAATTCTAAGATCTGGAGACCTCTTAACTTACATATGTGACTAGAAAGTTGGCCTTGCAATTGATTACTCACCAATAAAAGAAACTTCAAATCATTAAGCCCATAGATGCTCTCTGGAATCATTTCTGTAAATTTGTTGATACTCAAATCAATGTCTAGCATGCTTGAGCTATTTGCTATTGCTTTAGGTATTGTACTATGCTATTTCCCTACAAGTTAATGACTTCTACTAATGGCATGTTGAAGCAAAAGGGTAATGAACCAGAGAGTTTATTATGAGATAGGTCTAAAAATTGAGGGTCAAGCTAGCACATGTCTTCTGTTATTGGGCCTTCAAAATTGTTCCTTCATGCAATTAAGATGAAAAGCTCGAGTTTTCCAATCCAACTCAAAAGTGTTCCATTCAAGTGGTTACTATCCGCATTCAAAGATGCTAACCAGGTGCATCCATTAAGAATGTGCTCAGGTATATTTCTAGCAAAATTATTGCTCCCCAAATCCAACGTGTCCAAGCTTGACATCTCTCTAAATGAAACGGGAATATGGCCTTTAAACTTATTGTTTGAGCTACAAGAATTCTAAATGTGGGAAGAAGAATCCCATGTTGTTGGGGAGTACACCATGGATCTTATTATTTGATTTGTCCAACACTTGCATTTGATCCATGTGATGATCTAGATCAAAGGGTAGTTTGAAAGGTCCAGTGAAAGAGTTATCATTTAAGTACACATTTTCAAGTCTTGGGTTATTCACAAGCAAGTAGTTGGGAAGCATACCAACTAGATTGTTTCATGATAGATCAATATATCTCAAGCCATTCTGAGAGGAAATGAAAGTAGGAATTGTCTTTGTAGGTAAGTTAACCTTACAAGAGGAAATGTCTAATTGTTCCAACTGAAATAATGTAATCCAAAGGGGGTTTTCAGTCTACACTTGAAAAGTTTCAGAATTCATTTCTCCAAGTTGTAACACCTTGAGCTTTGAATGGTTAGCCAAGATGTTTAATGAGAATAAGCCCTCAAAATTGTTGCCATCAAGGGAAAGATACTCCAATGATGCAAGGCTAACAATCGAAGGTGTTGGAATGCTCCCACTTAAGGGGTAATGTGATAGATCAAGAGTCCAAAGTGATGTCAAATTGCCAAGACATGTATCCAATGTTCCTTCAAAATCATTATAAGACAAATCTTGCACTTCAAGTTTCTTCATTTTACATAAAAGTATATTTAAAAGTTAATTAGAATACACTTGTGAGTCAAGGCTACCTAATCTATCAATATACTAGATTCAAAGTTGTGGGGAAAAAAATAGAAATCACATAAGCAAGAGATAAGGAAACACTAAAGAATTATATATTTGTTTACCTTGACTTGGGAAAGATCCATTGAGAAGTAAGCGTCCAAGTTTAAGGACCTCCAGCTTGCTTAAATTAGGCAGACCTTCACAAGAATGTAAAGAGAGAAAGAGAGAAAGAAAGATGTTTAAAAATGTTATTATTCACAAAATACTGTGGAATTATGCAAAAAGCAGACAATACTATTTTAATCGACACATGCTATTTTCCCCTCATTCGAGGCAATGTTTATTTCTCAGTTGGAGGTGTTGGATATGATGTTTACATCAAGGAAGCAGGTAAAGAAATCCGTCTATGGAATGCACCCAATATCCAGGCTAATATCAATCCTACTTGTGAAAGCCAACCTTGTTATTCTAGTACTGGAGAAGGTGGAGGAAGTGCTCCGGTGATTGGAACTGGCGGAAAGGTGATGTCCATGGGAAACTTCAATCCTAAAGATAGCAATCATGACCATAGTATCGAGAATGGTGATAATGCTGCAATTAGTCACCAGTTACTACAACCAAGGATAAACCAATTGTGGGAGGTGATTTTGGAATTGTGAAAAAGTTAATGGTCGACCAATTGATTTCGTCTCCTTCGGGGAAGACCGTTGAGTTGAGCAATGACAGACGCACTAAAGAAGTACTCTGTGATTTGGGCCTCTCCTTAAACGGCCCAGGAGCAAACATAACCATCATCAATACACTAAATGAATTTAACTCTGCAATGAGGCTGGATGGAGTTTGTGGGCTCGAAGACTCTAGCCCAACAATTCCTCTTGGGTTTGAATATCCAATCGAACATATCAACATAAGGACATCCCAAGCCACTTGTCAACTCCAGAACTCTCGACTGCCATCTGTCAGAGACAACAATATTGCTTCGGAATGTGAAGCTAGAGATTCAGAGGAAGATATCAATGTTGAAGAAGACGCAGTTGCCACTTGGGAGACAGGAAGGAAGCTCGGCTTGCTACAAGCAACGATGGAAATGCAATACAAGCACTCATTGAGGAGAGGGATGAATGGAAGTTTGCAAAGAAGAGGAGGTGCTCAAACAACAAGAAGAAAAAAGGAAAGATTGATGCAAAGTGTACAAGTGTGTCTAAATCTTTTAAATGAAGCTTATTTATTGGAATTTAAGGGGCATTGGGGGGGTTGGAAAGGTAAACGAAGTTGCAAAATGGGTTAGGCAGAAACGTGTTGACTTGATTGGTTTAATTGAAACCATGAGAAATGACTTTCGTGACCATTTTCTTAGAAGATTGTGGGGTTCTAATGACTATAAGTGGGCTTTTGTTGAAGTAGAAGGGGGGAGCGGTGGTATTCTTTGTCTTTTGGACAAGAGTTTTATAACAGATGAAATGATCTCTAAAGGGGCAAGATGGCTTTGGGTTACTGGTTTTATTAAGGAAATCCAAAGGGTGGCAACTATTGGAATTATTTATGGTTATCATACAAGCTCAGATAAGGTTCGTCTTTGGCAAGAGCTATTAGAAAGGAAGTCATTTTCTGATAACCCCTGCTTCTGATGGGTGATTTTAATAAAGTGAGGGTGCCTAACAAGATAAAAGGTTACACTACTATAACTAGCAATATAGTGGATTTTGACTCTTGGATTAATGATGTGGCTCATTGAAATACCTTTACTTGGAAGACAATTTACCTGGAGAAGAGGAGCTTCCTGTAGTAGACTTAACCGTGCCCTTATGGAACCTCTATGGTTTCAATTTAATCTTAACTTGAGATTATTTGCGATCTAATGTTCTCTATCTGATCATATACCTTTAATTATTGAATCGGAAAATGTCAACTGGGGTGCAAAACCTTTTTGTAGCATTGATGCCTGGTTTTCTCATCCGGGTTTCTTGAAGCTGGTAGAGAAAGAATGGAAGGTTCTTGGTGACATGAATGCTCCTAAAAAATTAAAGAAGCTAAAAGATCCCTTAAAGAAGTAGAATAAGGAGGTCTTTGGAATAATTGACTATAATATTCAGCAATTGGAAGAAGAAATTATTGTTGTCTTTGATAAACTAGAAGTTGGAAGTACTGACGAGGTTGATCTCGCTAGATATAAGGCTCTGAAGAGTCATCTGAACAACTAGTATGCCCACAGATGCTGTTACCGGAAGCAATTATCAAGAGACAAATTAATTAAGCAAGGTGATAGGAACTTCAAATATTTTCATGCCATGGCCACTGTCAGAAGTCGAAGAAAATGAATGTTGGAAATTAGAAGTGGCAGATGAGTTTTTCGTACTCCTAGAAGTATCAAATTTGAGGTGAGGAGTTTTTATAAGAAGCTCTACAAATAGAAAAAAAAACCCCCGTTATACACTTCCAGGAGGACTTGGTTAACAAAATTTCTGAAGAGGATTCTTTTTGGCTCAAATCTATAACATCACATGACGAGATCAGGAATGCTGTATGGGATTGTGATTCATCAAAAGCTCCTAGGCCGGACGACTACAATTTCAATTTTATCAAGAAATGTTAGAAT
This sequence comes from Pterocarpus santalinus, assembly GCA_031439595.1. Classification (NCBI taxonomy): domain Eukaryota; kingdom Viridiplantae; phylum Streptophyta; class Magnoliopsida; order Fabales; family Fabaceae; genus Pterocarpus; species Pterocarpus santalinus. The sequence goes on along the minus strand of CM062528.1, from coordinate 30,633,622 downwards.
ATTGTTGGTGATGATTTCATGCAATGTGTAGGTGACTTCTTCAACACTAGCATTTTACCTAAGAAGGCAAACATGACATGTGTCACCTTGACACCCAAGATAGATGAGGCTAAGGAAGTTAAAGATTTTAGGCCAATCAACATGATCGGCTGCATATACAAAGTTGTGGCCAAAGTCCTAGCCAATCGTCTTAGAAGAGTGATGAATGGCTTAGTGGGGGAAACTTAGTCGGCTTTTGTTCAAGGTCGTCAAATTTTAGATGGTGCTCTCATTGCAAATGAAGCAATGCACTGGCTTAAGAGAAAGAAGAAGGCTACTATCATCTTAAAGCTTGACTTCCACAAGGCGTTTGACTCGATTAGATGGATTTTTGTGGATCAAATTCTTGATAAAATGGGCTTTGGCACATTGTTGCGTAAATGGATTAAATGTTGTTTGTCAATTGCAGAGATGTCCATTATAATCAATGGATCCCCAACCAAACCTTTCAAAATGGAGAGGGGTCTGCAACAAGGTGACCTGCTATCACCCTTTCTTTTTGTTTTGGTTGGTGATGTCCTTAACTGTTTACTACACAAGGCAGGGAGCATTGGTTTGATAGAAGGGGTCAAAATTAGGAGGCATGAGGTCCTTTTGACTCACTTACAAGCCGCGGATGACACATTTCTACTATTGGCCCCAAATGAAGAATCATTGTTGAATTTGAGGAGAATTTTGGATAGCTTCAGCTTAATGTCTAGTCTAAAGATCAATTACAATCAGTCAGCTCTGTTCCCTATCAACTGCAATGCTGAGACAATTTTTGGTATTAACCATAAACTCTAGTGTATGGTTTCTTCTCTGCCTACTTCGTATTTGGGAATTTCGTTGGGAGCAAACCCTTGAAGAATTGAAACATGGAAACCGATTATTGACAAGATCCAGAAGAAGCTTGGTGGCTGGAAGATTAATCTCTTGTCCAAAGCTAGAAGGTTGACACTCATCAAAACGGTTTTAAATAATCTCCCCATCTACTGCTTGGGTCTCTTTAGAATACCAAAGACATTAGCTAAAAGGATTATTTCATTGCGGTCAAAATTTTTTTGGGGTTTGAAGGAAAATGGATCTACAATGCTGCTCATTAGCTGGGAAATTATCCAAAAACCCAAGAAATATGGTGGTCTAGGGATTGGCAGTCTAGTTATGAAGAATGCAGCTTTTCTATTTAAATGGTGGTGGAGGTTCTCCAATGAAAGCTCTAGCCTCTGGAAGCAAGTGATTTGTTCTTGTTATGGCATTGATCCGAGAAGGACTTTGTGTGATCTGCTGAACATAAGGGGTGGTGGCCCTTGGGGATTCATTTCTGACTATAATTCTGAGAATTTGTTTTTCAATGGCATTAGAAACTTGGTGGGCGATGGATTTAATACATTGTTTTAGGAAGATTTGTGGCTTGGTGATATTAGGCTTAAAAACAAATTCCCAAGACTATTCTCAATTTTTTTGTTGCAGTATTTCCCTATTTCGAAATGTGGTACTTGGGACGGTTGTTCGTGGCATTGGAATCTGACATGGTGCAAGGAGTTATTTCAATGGGAACTTGATCAACTATACCAATTGCATGGTCTGCTGGAGCAAACAAGACTCATTGATGATCAAGCTGATAAGGTGTGGTGGACTCATGATAAATCGGGTAAGTACACTGTGAAATCCTTTATAGAAAAGCTATATGAGTCACAAGGACTGGTTGCACAAGATTCAAACTCTGTAAGCAGAATCTGGCACGGTTTAGTCCCCCTCAAAGCAAAGCTACTATTGTGGTTTGTAATTCAAAAAAGATTAAATACAAAGGAACGGCTACAGAGATTTAATATAATCAGGTTAGAAGATTGTAAGTGTGTCCTTTGTTCAGACAAGGTTGAGACCATATCACACTTATTTTTTCCGTGTTCTTTTGCTTGGAGAGTCTAGGGTTCATGTTGCAATTGGTGGGGTATGGATTGGGTGATTTCGGAGGATCCTATGGTGAATTTTGATTCATGGATCAGTATCAATTCTTCAAAGCAGAAAAAAAGACTGTGGATATCTTGCTTCTTTGTTGTTGTTTCGTCTCTTTGGGATTTGAGGAACAAGGTCATCTTTCATAACAAAAGTGTATGTTGGGAGTCTTTTATGATTGAACTTTGGAGCAGTTGGAAGTTCTGGTGTTCCAACTAGAGATTCTAATAAGAAAATTATTTACGGTGGATCAATTTTTGTGCTATTTGTGAGCTGCAATTGGTATTTTACAGCTGTGATCCAACATGATTCTGAGGCTTTCTCACAATTCAAAGGAATGGGGCGATATGAAGTAATTTACATGGAATGTCTGCAGCAGTTGTTGATATCACATCAGAAATTTTTGGTGGCCCCATTGCTCACTGATGTGCTAGTTTGGTTTGTCTACAGCATCGTGTTTATGCTTTATAATTTATAGCTACTTTATGTGGATGTTATTAGTTCCGGGTTTTCTTTTGTCATTTGCATCCTTTCTGGTTTTTGGTTTGTTTCTGACTCTTGCTCCATTTTCCATGAGTGTTGAGCCTTATTCAATAAACTATCGAAAAAAAAACAAAGGAATTGAATACATCATTTATATTTTATTCGTCTAATATATATATTAAGTGTGAGATCAATGATTGTGTATGGGAATAGGAGGAGTGAATATTTGTCATTAAACTATATATAGATAATTAAAATTAAAATATAAAATTATATGACTTTTAAGTAACATTTTGAATCTTGACCCACACGAACATATTTATATGAACAAGTTTTATTCAATTGATCATTATTTTTTTTAACGTGGAAACTAATCACTAGATTAAAAAAATTTTATTAAGTAAATTAAGTTTATGCTGTCCAAAAAGATTATGTTTTCACATATGTGCATATACATAGTGTATTTGATGCAAGAATTCAATTGTGATGTAATGTTAATATAAAAATATTTTATATAAACATCTAATTATCTTTAAAATATCACATATAATAACATATAATTAGATAATAGCATTAACTGTTTTGTATTAACAGTATATTAAAATTAATCGCTAAACACAATTGACTACTACTTCAACCCAAAATAAACGATCGTCCAAATCCATCAATGACAAGTAAATATTTATATTGTAACATATTATGAACTTCCTAGCCATTTGTGAAAAAATTGAATCATCACTTCAACCCAATTAAAATAAACGATCTTCCAAATCTATCAATGACAAGTAAATATTCATGTCAGCTGTGAAAAGATTGAACCGTTTCTCTATAATTGAAATCGATTTTGATATGAATTGATTCAAATTAAGGGTGCATTTATTTCAGATTTTGAAAAAAGTGATTTTGAAACTTAAATTTTATGTATAACAGAAAAAGTTGAAAATTAATTTTTTTTCATAAGTTATTCTTTTCAGCTTCTCAAAAAAATTAAAAATTGATTTTTTTTTAGAATCTGATTATTTTTAAAAATTTATTCAAATATATGAAAATTGATTTTTTAATAAAAAATAATTTTTTGCTAAAAAAGAACAAATAAACGCACCTTAATTTATAGAATTAATGCTCATATTTTGAATTTTAATAAAAAGTAAGATTTGAATTGATTTGTCAACTAATATTAATATTAATATTAATAAATATTTTTATTTTTATTGATAGTAAATAGATTAAATATATCATAAATAAAAATGAAGTTATCAATTCAAGTAAATATAATCAAATATACTCAGGTTTGATTTCGGATATTAGCGGTTTAAACTAAAAAATAAATTCAATCATTTTCAATTTTATGGTTTTTCAAACAAACAATATATATAAATCAAATAAATTTTCAAGATTAAAAATTTGAAACATATTCTAATAATTAAATTTTACGATAAAATGAATGTGATATGTAAAAAATATATGAATTTTACATTAGGCTAGCGTACTCCAAAAATAAGCCAAGAGGAAATATAAGATATTTTTTTATTGGATTTAATTTGAATGCACTGTCAGTGTAAAATTTTTTTACACAAACATCCAATCATAAATTACCATATCAGCAAAACTCTTTGACATAACCACCCACTACTTGAATGGTCATACAAATAAAAGGTTTTAATTGGATGACAGTGTAAAAAAAATTTACACTATCAATACATCTAAATTAAACTCCTTTTTATTTTCAATTTTAATTAAAAAATATTTTCATCCTTTTACGATTTTACTCCTTACTTTTTCACTATCCTCTATTTTTTTTTAAAAAATTTTGGGAGAGAGGGGGGAGGGATGCTAGCGGAGAGGCTGGGGTTGGGGATCGAACCCCTCTCATGTGGTATTCCAAGACCACAATTTACCACTTTTGCTCAACCAAGATGCTTTTCCACTTTAATTTAATTTACTTAAGTTCGACCAACATTAGTAGTGACAACTTAGTCCAGCCAAAAGATTTTGATGAAAGCTCCAAGGTGGATGATACGTTACTCCTCCTATGTTTGAGAGTTACGTTAGTCCCACGGAAGGAGTGACCTATTTATATGCTCAGAATAGTTGGATATGTTCTATTTTGGATTGAATAGCTCTTATTTAATTAGTCTTTTTTCAAGTAAGAAAATAATTTTAAATGATTAAAATATTTATATTTACATAAAGGCCCTTGTGATTTTCTCCACTGGAGTTGAGCAATGGACACTAGCGATGTTTGAATGGTGGAGCGCTTGCTAAGTATTGCAATCAAAGGTGGTCGTCGGATCATCATGCTTAGGTAAGGAAATAAGGAGAGGAGGAGTTGTGGTAGAGTGGAGAATCTTGTGTCTGCGGATCACTATTTGCTTCCTATGCAACCATAGTGTGCTACGAACAAAACCAAAAATGAAATAAACAATGAAAAACAAAGATTTAATGGAATAAAATAAATATTGGTAAGTAAGTGGGTAACTATTAGCTTGCGTCAAATAATATAATCCCAACAGGGAATGGAAAGCTTTGGAAATGAAGGTTGAATATTCCTTGACATCCATTATAAAATTGTCAACACAAGGTTGTTGAGGCCTCTCTATCACAAATGCTTTTATTTAATAACTTTGATAATTATAAAAAAAGCTTGTCTTAATTTAATTATTCAATAAAGATGGTATCGTTTTTGTCAAAGGTGCAGAAAGTGTATCTACGGAGCTGAGGTGAGGCACCAAAAGGAGAAACAAATGAAAAACACGCTCCTTTTCTAGAGTCTAGTGTTTTCTTGGACTTTTCTTCTTGAACAGAAAGCACAGTGACACAGGGAAGAAGAAAATGGTGAGAGGTTGAGATTATGGCCTTGGATTTACCTCTGCCATTTAGAAACACTCAACCGGCTACGGTAGTCTTCAACTTTTTGCATGTTGCATGCCTTGCTACCAAAACAAAGCCCAAACTCCTACACAATGCCATTCTTCCTAAACCAAGCCAACCTTCTTAAACCCTCGACCCTTCTGTCCCAGAAAGGCCTGTTTCTTTTGCAGATCCTGAATCTCATCCTCAATGGATCTGTTGAAGCCAGACAAATTTCTCCGACAGTGTATAATCAAGCTAGGACTCTTTTTGCAAAAAAATATTTTAGAGGCCCTATTTTGCAAATATAATTTATTAATTTATTAATAAGGGACTAACGATAGTCCCAAACTACAAGGGACCAACATATCACGTGCATGTTAACATGATCCACCATGTGTTTTTGAGTTTCTGATGCTCCTGCATTTTATTTACAAAAATGCCATCACACATGTGAATCTAAAATTTCTAGTGAGGACCTAATGTATTTTATTTGTAAAAAAAAAGTCTTTGATTTTTTATGGGTAGCTCATCGGAGGAAAGATGATTGGCATCCGAGTGGTTCTCTAGGGGTAAGATATTTCTTGCCTAGGTATTGTCACACTTTACAAATATTGTAATAATATACTAAAATACAAAGGGAACAATTATGATGGTTGTTTTCATTGCATTACATTGTTCTGCTATCGTTCTGCAATTAAATTGTGATGGTTATTTGTTCCCATGTTGTTGAATGATGGTTCTTATGGGGTTGGATATCATCGAACTCAGCCCCGATCAGCTTGCTATCATTCTGCTATTCAATTATGATGGTTCTTTGTTCATGTTCGTCCGCAAAATAGGTTGCCTTTTTCATTGCATTGATTGTTCTTATAACCAGCAAGATATTTTAGGTTAGCTTACAAAATAGCGTTTGAAAACAACTTATAATAATTGAAGAAAAAGCAATTATGAAGAGGGGCTATGGGATATAGTAGCGGTAGAATTTTTGCTTGAAGCGGTTGATGATGTCAAGGCGAGAGGCCATGTTTGCAGAGATGAGTACGTTGGCCCAATAATTGGTCCACCAAGGATCGCTATCGCTGTCATAGTCGCGCTGCTTCTCTCTTCACCTTCTGTGCTTCTTCGATTGGTCTTTTAATTGGGGATTAGGGTTTCATTTCCATTGCCGCCGATAAGACTTCTCTTGCCAGGACAGACATAAATAGAGGGGCTCTTTAGCAAAAATAAACACTAGAGCTATTTATATGTTAATTTTAAAAATATAAAGAAGCGGATTAAACAACAACAGTTGGATTTCATTAAAACACAATCCAACGGCTCTAAGGGGTGGACCATCAGACACTCCAGAACATATGCTAGACCATCTTATTCGCCACCAACATATCGCTCACCAAGCTCCGAACAACATAGAAATGTAGCCTCACACGCGCGCGCGCACGCGAACCTGGAGTTGTCAAGCCGCCGCCAAGATCATTGGAATCCAAGTCCAATAGCTTCAAATTTCGCAAACCTCATAATTCTGGACAAATATTGCAAATTAGACTATATACGAATCTCTAAGTATGAAATATATAGATATCTGCATTCATACCTTTGCTAGGAAAGAGTCCTCCAATATTATTATGGGCAAGAATTAAATTCTTGAGGGATGCGAGACCCCCCAAGAATTTCGTTTTGCTTTCGTTGTGGTTATTGTAACTACGATCTAGTGTCTCCAACCTCTTTAATGATGGCTTGCTTCTACTATCTTCAAAAATTTATTCAAACCATTACTTTCATGAACCATACATAATAAAAAATATAAAATATTAATACCTTATATTTCTTTTTTCTTTAAAAAAACAAGTCAATTTCATTAACTTGTTGACATATGTTTTTCTAGGTTCAACATTACTTTTTTTTTTTAAACTCAGGCACAAAGCTATTTCTTTTCCTGATAAACTCAAAAAACAAATCCGTTAATTCAATTATAGCACTGTGCTTCAGCTTGTAAAAAGTTGCTGTAACCTATGCTTATTCTCTCGGACAACAAAAATTCAGGTCTAATTGAATTTAGAGTGCACTTTTTCCAACACGTAAAAAAAGTGATCTTAAAACTTGAATCTTTTATATAGGTGCAAAAGAGAATTAGATCCTCTAAAATGAGAGTGATTGTAAAGTGAGAAAATGAGAAGTTGTTGGGTGGTCGAAAAGTATATTTCGACTAAAGGAGTGGAATGCTTATTTGTCAGATCTTAGTAAGTTTCATTTGACAAGGCATGCAACATAAGTCTTTGTCGAAAATATACATCAATGTTTTGACAGTCGAAAGTTTACCAATTATGGGGACTAACTCATTATTGAGTTTGTAAGTTTATGAGGCATATGATGATGCATGAAGGATTGAGTTATGTTTTCAATAGAGAATGGTTTGACCCCTGAATGGAGTGGGAGATGAGGCCATATGCAACACTTAGTGAATTTCATAAAAGACATATGGTTGAGAAAGGTTCAGTCAATATATTGCATGTTATTGAGTCGAAAGAGGGAGCACAAACCTATGATTGAATGTGTCCAAAATTTCAGGAGCGGTTACCAGTGGTTATCAAATCCAGATAAACACATCAAAACATGGGGAGTAGTTATCAGGCTAGTCAAAATGCAATACAAATCAACAGTGATATGTCAGAAGATTGATTTACTTCCAACAGTCAAGGTTTTGCTACATGGTAGAGGAGTTACTTGGAGTTCAAGTAGAACTTTATCTATAAATAAAACCTTCAGCTCATTTAGAAGAGGATTTTTAAACACTCACAAAATACCTTATAGTTCACATGTCACCACAATAATGGTGCCACCGGGAATTGCTAAGTACAACATCACTGTCCTCACTTTAGAGGATCTACTTATTTTAAATAAATTTATCTAAATATGTGAGAAGTAATTTTTTTAATTAAAAAAGTGATGTTTTTCTTTTTTGAAAAAAAAAAAACCAAAACAAACACACCCTTAATTTACTTTATTTTAGCTTGCACTATATAACTCAATTCGTGTGTGTACTTTAATTTATACATGAAACATATTTATAATAATGAATTATAATTATGTAATATTTTTGTTATTTCTATAAAATTAAAATATTAAATAATAGTAAAATATGTTCAAAGAAAATTTTAAATGATTTAATTTTAATACACCGTATTTGTAAGTATTTTTATACAATCATCCAACAATCATATATAACTATGCCATTAAAAGTATTTGACTATTATCATAATAACCTCAAAAGTCAAATAAAAAATAAGATATAATAGATTGACAATACTATAAAATATTTTATACTGACAGGATGTTAAAATCAATCTTAATTTTAAATTTATAACAAAAAAATTGATGAAAGTTTGATGACAATCAAAAAATTGATGTTCCACTCAGTCTAATTTTCTTTTATATTCAGATTAAAAAAAAAGGGAGTGATAATGAAGAGTTCATATTCGTATTGAATAACAGTTTTGTATTCCATAATATCATTTTATACATCTGTAAATATTCTTTCTATATTTAGTCTTACGTGTTCCAATTAATAATGATGATGATAGCATAAGATGCATCTAAATATTTTAATTATAATGCTTTTTTTCAGCAAAAACATGAGCAATTTTTAGAATGAGTTTAAAAAAATATTTAGTAAGATCATGTTTGTATAGTGAGATTCACAAAAATAAATAAATAAATAAATCAGTTGTTTATTTATTATTATTTTATTATTACAACGTAGTAGAGAAGTAGAGATTTAAAAATAGTTTGATTATTTTTGCAGAAAAAGAAAGAATTGATTGTTTGACAAATGAAAAAAAAAAAAAAAACTTCATGCAAATATAGCAAAAGAAATGAAAATTGGTTAGTAATAGTAAAATGAAAATGTGATCTCAAGTTAAATTATCCCGTTTAAATCCTAGAGAGATTACTAAGAAAAGACTTAATTAACTGAAGTTGAAAGATGCAATGTAGTTTTCGCTAATACAGCCACTAAAGACAAGGGATATGGAGTCTCTCTATTCGGGAAGAAAAAAAATTAAAGATTCAGGTGTTCGATTTGGCATTAACAAATATATAAAGTATTAATATAAGAAATATGAGAGGCTTATATAGAGATATATAGTGGTTATTATAAGGATAGTTTACTAGATAGTAATATAAAAGATGAATCTATAAAAATAATAAAATAAAAGATAATTCTACAAGTACGAATTAGATGAGATAAATTAAAATAGAATCTTAAAATAAGATTGTCGTCATCTTTGATTTATCATCATCATTATCATTATCATTAAGTTAATATACAAAAGGAATATATCATAAGAAAAAGTAGAGATATTCGTCTCCTACCTATTTGACTTAAAAGGAAGAAAATAAAAAAAAGTTGCATTATTTATACATCACAATAATATATGTATATTATGGATCTGTATCTTAGAGTTACAAAAGAGTTATCAATTTAGCAAGAGTTTTATTTAACCATCATCCGAACTCAAAATTATGTACAACATCACTTTCAGATAAATATAAAATCTGTCTATCCTATCTCAATAGACATATCTCAACAATCATGCACCTTCACATTAATATACGATATTTATATGATGTTTATACTTCATGGATTAAGAAAAAATATTTTTCAAATAAAAACAAACAAATATTGAACCAAAAAAAAAAAAAAATCAAACAAATACAAGGATCTAGATTAGAGTGACCGTACCTCCCTTCCAAACGATGTAATCAAAGAATTATTAGAGAAATTAAGGTTTCTCAAATGCTCGAAGGAAAGGAACAAGGACCCGTTTAAGCGTGACGTGCGGTGTAAACATCCAAATCCTTTGAGAATATTGCTACGACCATGGTAACTATTTAAAGACTCCAGAGAGAGATCGATGAGCAATTGTTCTTTGGGTCGTCCACCCATGAAGGCAGCAAAAACTCATTAGAATAAGCAGCCTTTATATCCAGCAGTGACCTCTTCTCTTCTGGGACGCAACCACTACAACTCTTAAACACTTGGACCAATACTATTACTCCCATCAATACCAACCACGGCTTCTTCCAAATATGAAGCATGGGTGCGGCTGTTTGACAAAAGTGCTCGTACTGGTATGTTTGGGGTACGGGTACGAAAAGAGGTACGAAGCATTTTTTTGATGGTCTATGCAAGACTTGCTATAGTTCTAAGTCTTTTTTTTTTTTTTTCCTTTCCTGCCCTGTGAAATGCAGTGGCTACATTTGTTGATATACTCAGATCACTGAAGAAAATTAGCCCGCTACACACGCGTCTGGGTCAAGACAATTTATTTCTTTGACGGGTGTGTCAAGCCGATTTGATAAAAGCTACAATGACATCCTTTACCATTTGGTCTTCTTTGGAAATTGGAATTCCATTTGGTCCATACCGTGTCGAAGCTGAATGCAACTTGCGGGTGGATAATGACATTCTTTAGCTGTATAAAATGAAATTTAATTTTGAATGAAGTTAATTTTCTTAAACATTTTTTGGCCGGCAATAAATTTGTACTCCTTTCGTCTATTTATAAATATTATTTTAAAAAAATTATTTCAAATTATTTATCATTTAAAAATTTTATGAAAGTATTAATTAATCTTTTTATGTTCTATCTTTATTGTTTATTTTCAAGTATAATTAATAACTATAATTAATAGGAGAATAAAAGTATAATTGAGTCAAACTAAACTATATTTTTTTCCATATTTGAGCCTATTTAATTACTATATTCTTATTTCCCGTGCACGAAAAGTATATTATAAATAGATGAATGAAGTAAAATAATAATGTGTCTTAAGAAACTTTTGTTGGAAAAAAAGGTTTTAAAAAAATATTATATCGATAATATTATTTAAAAGTAATTTTTAATTTTTAAATAAGAATATTGGCATAATGGTAAAAATAGACTACGATCTTAGGCAGAACCTCAGTGTGACTCTTGAAGAGAATATTAGTTGGGAGGACAAATTTGACTATATCCAAAAGAGATTAGTTTCCTTTCTTAGTAATAAGTATGGTGACACCTTTGAATAATTAAATAAATAAATTTTTAATATATAATTTTGGGTGAAATAAAAGGTTTAAGTTGAAGAAAAGTTCTCTTATATATAAGGTCGGACGATCAATATCAATAAGAATTTATAATAGAATTATGTTATTTGAATACATGAAAATGGATATATTGAAGGGACATAGAGACAAAAGTAAGAGTTAAAAAAAAAAAAATTAAGCCCACAATGATATGTATCCATCACTAATTACATTTCAGCTCATAGTGTCTTTATAAATATGTTGAAATAATAAATATAAAAAATATTTTTGTTTCCTCATTCTCTAAGTTCCACTAGAAAACTCTTCAATGAAAAGAAAAGTATCATATTTTCATAAATAGTTAATAAAAATTGAGCAAAAAAAGGGAGAAATAGTTTGGAAAGTAATATGGAATTGAAGAATATTTTTTAAAATGGTATATGGCTGTCGAAAAATACCCCAAATTAAATTTGAGTAAGCTCTGCAATTGCCCCATTAACAGAACCGCAGGCTTGAAGTCCTTGTATTTGCTTGGGCCTTAACGTGTTTAAATTTGCTTAATTTTTAAGGAAAAAACTGCTTCTGTTTTTTTACGCCCTTTTTTTAAAAAAAAAAAAAACTAATTTTGAACTATTTCAAACATAAAATAAACTAATCTTCACAGTTTTTGATATTCATTTCATGCCACTGATTCAGTGTCAATCTTTTCATTGGTTAATGTCACCTCTAAGCATCTGTGAAATATTTTCATGCTTTTCATGCAACCCAAAATCTTTGATTATTTAATGTCACCTCTTTACAGATAGTTAATTTAAATTTTCTAAATCGTTGACAAACATAAAATAAGTGTAAAATTTAACCTAAATTTGTTTTATAGCATAAACTGTGTTAAAATAAATTACGCAAATGCATCCTTTAGTTGTTTTGGTTTTATGAAATATTTTTGGTGCTTTACTATACATGATTCAAGAATAAAAGATTCAAACAGAACCAGATGAATCAGCACTGATTCAAGGTTCAATGAACCAGATACATGGTCTCTCCTTTTTAATTGAGTTGGCCGATCCCCCCCCCCCCCTCGCTCTCTCTCTCTCTCTCTCTCTCTGTTTTCGCAAGCACATATTTTAATCAAGTTCTAATTAATCTATTATTATTATTATTATTATTATTATTATTATTAATTGAGAAGTATAAATTAGAAAGTGTTGCCACTTGACAACTTTAAGTGAGTTTTCTCTTTTCCATACTTCAAAAACTTACTAAAAGAGGAAACAATTTCGAGATAATACACATATTAAAAAAATATTAATAAAAATAAATTATTCAAATGCTTATTAGTTACATTTGCCATCAACTCTATACATCTCTCCCACTATCTAGATAATTTAAATCCACTAGCTCTTTTGTTCATTAAATTTATGATACTATCTTTGCATGATTTAGCTTCCTTCATACAACATTTAATATTGATAACTTTTTCTTTGTTTTTTTTTTTTTTTGGAATTGTTCTATCCTGATTTAAACAATTACAAATAGATATCTTTATAAAGTGAATCTCAATTTCAATAATAAATTATCAAACAAGATGCTTGCTTTGCATTTTATTCATTTAAAATCACTTACTACAAGGCTAAAAAAGGATGGTGAGGGAAAAGAAATTATTTTTAATTCAATTCTCACTTGAAAATTATATATAAATATTCTTATAAAATAAATTATACTTTTAATAATGAGTAAGCGACAAATTTTCTTTAAAACTACATTATTTAGATGTTGAGGCAAGGGAAGAAATATATATTTAGATAGAGGAAACTTTCTTTTTAATTTTATAAAATTTTAGATTACTTCATATACTATATTTTAATTCAAATTTTATAGATTTTTTGTTTTCTTAAACTTATACAATAAAGTAATAAAATTTTAATACTAAATTATTACATCATATTATATTATAAAACATGTTGAATTCCTTTTAAGTGTAATAAAATGATTTTGAAATTAAAAAAAAAATTGTAAAGTGCTTTGCAGGATAGCATATTCTATTACTTTAGTATATATGGTTAAAAAAGGAAGGAAGCGAAGAAAAAAATTAATTTGTTTTTCATTTTTCAGTCTCTATTAAAAATTATAGGTGCATATCTTTATAAAATAAATTATATTTTTAATAATAAATTATGAGATTAATTTTTATGCATTGATAGTGCAAAATAATTTTATACTATCAATTAATAAAGAAGGAGAAAGACAAGGAGGGAAAGAGATTAATCTTCAATAAAAAAGTGTAAGGTATAGTATTTTTGTAAAATATATTATACTTTCAACAATTAGTAAAATGAGATGCTTTTATATAATTTCTTCTTTAAAATCATTTTATCACGAGTTTGATAAAATAAGAGAGAGAAAGAAAAGAAGTTAACTTTTTTTTTTTAAAAGTTTGTTGTTCCTTACTTAGAATTTAAAAGTGTATATTCTCATATAATGAAGTACATCTTTAATAAATTGTCATCATATGGAATAGTTTTTTTCTTTAAAATTACTTTACCAGAAAAAACAAGAGGGATAGGGAAATTGAAACTACGCAAATACATCCTTTAGTTGTTTTGATTTTATGAAATATTTTTGGTGCTTTACTATACACGATTCAAGAATAAGAGAACCAAACAGAACCAAATGAATCAGCAGTGATTACCAGTTTTAAGGTTCAATGAACTAGACACATGACCTCTTTTATTATTGAGTTGGCTGATTTGGGTTTTTCTCTTTTTTTACAAGCACATGTTTTAATCAAGTTCTAATTAATGTTTTAATCGAGCACATGTAATACACATAAGCGGTTATGCATGTGAATGTCCAATAAATTAGGTATGATGACTAAATAAAAGTTTGACCAAAAGTCGCGTGGTTAAACATAACTGAAACTCGAGTAACCATTGCCTCTGATCAAACTAATCAAAATCAAATATTATCCTCAATGTATACAATATTAAATCTTAAATGAGATAATTTAAAAAGAATCATCTGGATTGAAAAACAAAAAGTAATGAAGAAGAGCCACGTATCTGAAATTCTAATCAATTAAAAGGATATGGATAGTAAGTAAAGAAAATGGAACCTTGAAAAGTGTTAGAAAGGCAATGATTTAAAAAAAAAAAAGAAAAAGAAAATCAGGTTTAAATATTTTCAATGTCTATAAATATGAATTATTTTGGTTTTGATCACTTTAAAATTTTTGCTTTACTTTTGGTCTTCTTTTTTCATTATTAGGTTTTTGATCCTTATTTTTAAGACCTAGCTAATGTTAAGTGATAATATTTATAAGAACCAAAAGAAGATTCAAAAAATATTTATAATGGTCATACACAAAATTTCTAATATTTGTAAGCACAAATGCATACTCTAAAGTATTTAGAAAGGTCAAAATATTTGGAATGATAGTGACTAAAAACATAAAAAGGAAAAAAGGATGAATCAAAACTAAAGCAAAAATTTTAGAAGGATTAAAATCAAAATAAATTATATTTATAGAGATTAAAAATACATTTAAGTCAAAAAATTAAAAGTAAAATAAACAAGTAGGTGAACAAAGAAACTTAAAACAAATATCTTTTTAACAAAGGCTTCAAATTCTTACAAACACTTAAGCTGACTGGAACCATAACATGAAACTTACTGGAGAAAAAATAAAAGTAAAATACATTCACCTAAAACCATAGAGCATTAGAGCCATTATTAAATTAACATTGGAGGAAGAACGTCCATTAATCATGTTCCTTAGTTGTTTATTACAACTGTTCCAATTAATGGGGTTGGTCAAAGTCCATATCCTTAAGCTTGATATTATTTTCAAGTTTCTAGTTAAAAGAGTTGGCTAATGATCCCAACATCATATGCAACATTCTAATTAGGAATGTCAATTTTACTAGTCCCATGGGTAATACTCGTGATGGGGCATGTATGGGGGGAGGATTTTTCCCTCGTGTATAATGGAGATGGGAAATTCAAATATTCATTTGTTAAATAGGATAGAGGTGGGGAGCATGATCCTTGTACCCATGGGTGCTAAATGATACACACACACACACACACACACACACACACATATATATATATATATATTGTCAAGCTCTAATTTTGTAATCAATCCTCCTCTCAATTTCTCTCACCCTTTTCCCTATCGTCGCTTCCCCTCTTTGCCTTCAATCTCAAATTGTCTTCACTCTTTCACGACCCTCTAGTCTCTTCTTTTGCACAGGTAGGCACAACTCTTACTCAAGAAACTCAGCCTTACAAGTCACAAACCTTAGAACTTAACCTCACAGCCACCAGCACCAGCACCTCTACCTTGCTTCGCTTTTTGAGATTGTCCACCTTTGCCATCCAAGATTACCATCCAAGATATGTTTCTCTGGTTGTTGAGACACTAAGATAATATTCTAAAATCAACTCCACTCTCACCTCTCTTTTCTCACTTTAATTCCTTTGTTATGCTATCATGAGCTCATAAAATTTATTTAATATCAAAATTTCAGTTCCTTCTTTTGATTTCAGGTTCAACCATGACATCATCCAAATCTCAATCACAAGGAATTTCAGTCTTAACCTCTTCCTATGGTTTGATGAAGACCTTGTTTATCTATGTTTTGAAAATTAATGTTTCATTACTTTAAGCCTTAAGGCTTAAACTTAATTAGGGTTTGGTGTTGAACTTTGTCTTTCCCTCCTATGCTACTTGACTTCTAATGTATTAACTTGTTAATTTTGTATCAGACGTAGGTGATTAATTTTATATTGATTTGTGTAAGTGGGTACCCTTGGATATTCGCAGGTACCCATTTATCTGCAAGGGTCTCCAAACATGGATATTCATGCAGGTATTGGGCAAGTGATGGGGGCGGGGGTGCATCCCCTACCCTCGCCCCAACCCATTGACCCTCCTAATTCTAATAGCTAGTAGTGAACTTGGACATATTCGTCTCCTGCTGCCAAATGGTATGAGTTGAAAATCTCAACCTTTGACATGAATTTTAGACCCCAAAAATCTCTCTTGTAAAAATAAATTTGCATTGTCTCACATGTTTGGATTCCTACCAAAAGCCCACTCATTTATTAGGACTCTTGCACCTTGTGGGATCATATAACCCAAAATTTCCACATCTATTTTGGCTTTTCTAGGGAGCAAAAGTGGACCCAGAGGGTGTAAACATAAGGCCTATTTTATTATGGCTTCCAAGTATGGGAGTTTAGCAACATCTGATTCCTCAATAGGATTACCTATTCCAATGGTTTGCTTCAGCTCTCGTTTGGCTTTTGACATAACCTCTTGGTTGTGGAGTAGTTCAGTCATTGTCCTTTCTAATCCATATGTAGTTGTGTCTGTTTCGGCGACAAGCAGATTCTACAACAAACAATATTGATTCTAAGTAAGAAGCGACAGACGTTAAACATGTATTGAGGAGGAGCTAAAAGTAATATATCATATCTATCAAATTAATATCACAATATGTATTAATAAAAACATATTTCGTAATATTAAAATTAGTATAAATATCATACTTTTACTGAAATCAAGTACGTTATTTTTTCAGATGATAAAACTCATGATTAATAAATAAAATTTGTGTTAAATTTTCCAACAATCCTTCTCTCAATATAAATTAAAAGACATATAAAAAAAATTCATCTTTCATCCTCTGTTTTATTTCTGAGTTTATTTTTCACCATATTCAGTTTTGCTTCTGTTTTATTTCTGAGTTTATTTTTCACCATATTCATGCAAAACTGAATGTATACTAGCATTTTATCTCTCTAAACTCTAATTTTTTTTAATGTTAATATATTTCGTACTTTTATTTTGCTTCTTGTCTTCTCTCCACATTGTTGTAAAAATGTATATTTTTATTCCTAAAAGTAAATTAAATAAAAATTATTCAACTAAAACTAAGAAGAAAAATGCAAACAAATAAGAATGATTGCATTGTCATTAAAAAATAATATCATACTTGCATAAATCATGATTGAGGCTCAGATTTTAAATTATATTTTATAAGTTAAATTATAAATTATAAATAACTAATATTTTATCCGAGTGATACTCATAATGATTACATAAAAATTTCGATTTGTTATTTTTCAAATTTTATTTCAGATCAATTAATATATTTAGAAAAAAGTTAATGGAAGTGAACATAAAAAAATTTAAAAGATAAAAATAAAATTTTAGCAAACTATATATTTTTTAAACTTTTATTCAACATATATATATTGTTCATAAAGTTTGAAGTGGGCGTTAAGACATAAGTGTAGACATCAAATGGAATACTTTGAGAGAATTAAAGGTTTTTGTGGATCACATATGTTATTTGCATATAAAAAATGGATATAAGAATGAACATTTATAAAAAGAAAGATATAAAGTCTTAGTCCCCACCCTCTATCATAAAAGACTTTGTATGTTTCCCTATGAGTTTTCACTCTTACGCTCACCTTTTGTGTTCAAGTAACATTATTCCTCATACTGTTCTTTGGGTCTACACCTATGAATCCCATGCTAGTTTTGAGGGTGGGTATCTTTTTTATGTCCTAAAATAGAATAATATTATTTATACTACTTTTTGGAATATATTTATAGCATGAAGTGTTTTTTAAATATCGATTTTGGTTGATAGAAAAATTGGGACTTACCCAATCAATGATTAAGGAATATTTCATGGTATTCCTTCAAAGATGTCCCAAAAAAAAAAATAAATAAACATTTCTCTTAAAAATATGAGTTGAAATAATAAGACTTCTTATGTATTATAGATACACTCACATTAGATTGAACCCGCCAAAGAGTGAGACCATGATTTTAAATTACGGTATGCAACACTAATTGCAGCTACAATATTGTTGTTGTGGTGCCCTATGCAATTGTATCGCAATGACAATTATGGTTGCTTCAAGCATTTTTTCTCGCAATTTTTTTATCACAACACAATTGTAACTGCAACTGCAATTTAAAATTATGAGTGTGACCAATCATCTCGTGTGGGCCTATCAGGTATACACTTGGATCTACGCAAAAAAATGTTTTCAAAATAATATTTGATAGTGACAAATTAAATGAGTGAAAACGTATAAGAGAGAGAAATATTACGAGCGAAAAATGTTTGATCTGTGTCTGTCCATCTTCTGGCTATCCTCTTGAGAAATGCCAAGGAGTGTGTCCAACATGTTGTTGTTTGTGAGATAATATTCCCCTTCTCTTAGCTTCAAACGTTTGTCGGTCAACTTGTCCAAGTGGTGGAACACCTTGGTAATGTAATTTGCAGTGTTCCTTTGAAGACCTTGTGGGTCCAAAATCTTCAGCAGTGGAAAAATATCCACCACATTTGTTGTTCCAGTTAATTTTAAGAGAGTGGACACAGTGTCCTTGTACTCATCATTCCTTATAGATGGAACAAAATCCTCACAGACAAAAATGTAAGATAAGAAATTAATGCATGCCTTGAAAGCTGCTCTCCCAACGTCAACTCATTCACTGGTTAGGCTGAATGTGTGCATATCATTGATGAGTTGTTGCAGCGTCTTGCGCCTAAGGCCTTTGCTTGCATCAAGGGTCTTGTGGGAGAACAATTGGTCATTGCATATTTTCCTCAGGTCTTTCCAAAGTGGTGACACTGGAAGGAAGGGCAAGCTATAGTTGTGGTGGACGAGAGCTGATACAATACTTGGAATTGTTCTGTCTGAGAACAACACATCATGGGTTTGGAGCACCTCTTTGGCAATATTTGGTGAAGATATGATTAAGGTGGTTGATTGGCCTAGCTTCAAAAGCATTATCTCTGGGGCATGAAGGTTAGCAAGCTTGGCCAATGTTTGTTGTGTTTTTCTGCAAAATTCAAAAAGGTTTCCCACCATGGTAAGAAAGGAAGGTCCCGGTGGAAGTTTTGCTTTTGTGCTTTTAGCATGAAGTGAACGAAGAAATTGTGTGACAGTGCATGTCAACAAGAGGATTAGTGATAGGGGCGGCAAGTAAGAATGCTTAGCGGATAAGAGGGTATGACCATTTGGTGCATCCGTGGTACCTTGCTCAAGAAGTGCACCAAATGTTGAATTCATTATATACGGCCAAAGTGGTGATACATATTCCATTGCCTTTGGCACAGACGTTGGTTCAAGAGTAGCGTTGACAAGTGGGTGTGGCAAGAGTGAGCTTCTTTGGCTTGTATATATAATATTGTGCATGAAGATGGGAGGAGAGGGAGTCTACGTGATGCATCTTAGGAAAATGATCTTTTACCTCACTTTTGCGTATGACTGTGCATATCATAATTTGTCATATAAAAAACGGCTGGTTTACATTAGAAAAATGTTATTTAGATATAGTTATTTGTATATTCATTGATTATTGGAGATTTATATGTAAATAATAAATGAAGAATTTATATATATAATTAGAAAATTGAGTGATAATATTATTATTTATCATTACATTATCTGATAACTTAATTATGTCTATGAAATTACTATTTATTTGCATATAAATCATTGGTAATTGATAAAAACACAAGAACTTTTGTCCAAATAACAGAACGCTTTACATTAATATGACATCGAGTTTTTCTTTTAATTTTGTTGTTTTAGTGACATTTTTCAATATTCTCATTTCATCAGGGCTCTTTTTAGACTCACTTTTTAAACATAAAATACTATAATTTATAACTTAGCAGGGATAAGTATTGAGGCCATTTTTTATATATTTTCCCAATATTTTTAAGTGTTATATTTTAATATTCTTAATTGAGTCGTTGAGCAAAATAACTCTTTCACATTTAGTGGGCTAAGTTTGGCGGCCGCGTTGTCACGTTGAAACGAGAGAAATAGTTCTTGCGGAGACATTATGGGATAAAATATTTATATTTGGCTATCATGATTAGACTATGGGACAGGTAACAAATTGGTTGGTCAACTTTGCTCCGCGTATTGTGATATTAAAAGGAGAGATATAATTCATGGGGATATTTTGACGTAAGGTATTTGTGACGGGTGATGGGATAGGTATTTGGATCAATCACACTTTAAAAGTTAGTTATTAAAGTTGAAAGTTTAAGTTTTTATCAGATTTCTCTTACAATGTGGCCTTTTCGATATGAAATTTGTTATATTGTTAGCCCTTTCAAAAGTTGATATCTTGGCAACTACATAATGCAACACTTCACCCGATCATAATTAGCTCCTCTACCAATTAGAACTCTACGTAGGAAGCCTCTTTCTAATTAGCCAACTCTCAATAAAAATATCATTTGTAATAGGCATAAATTTTTGAAAAAACTATACCTTAACAATTAACTATTAGAGTTAAAGAACCTAAATTTTTATAACATCTCCCATCCAAAATGATATCCGAACGCGAGACTGATTTCAGCATTACAAATAGAGATATACCTGTGCATGGCTTGGACTATAGAACACGAGCCACATTTCACATTTGGGGATGAAGTTTGATCCGTCGTCCGTAGAGATGCTGAAAGGATATGTACGTGTCACTGCATAAGATACAGTAAGTATGTACAAGAAAGATTACGTTGAAACCTACCATAAAAAAATACATAACAAAGAAAAAACCAACGTTGTGTTTGTTGTCAATAACAAACTTAATCCCTTAAAATATAAACACTTATGTACACAACACACTTGGTGTCGTAAGATATAAAAAATTACGTTGGCAGCAAACTTGTCTCTTAGCTCTTAGGTATGTTTGGCACATTTGATAAGATAAAATTTAATAGGGTAAGATTTAATAATATAAAACTTGATTGTATAAGATTTACTAAAGTTTTAATACTATGCAGGATGTAATATTTGATATGTCATTATCTAAAATGTTGTATTATATAAAATATAACAAAAAAGGGAGATTATAGTAAAACATAATTTTTATTAATTATTTAATTGAGAATTTAAAAATTAATATAATTTTTCAAATATTTATTATTTTAATTATAATTATATTAATATTTTGTTGTTTGTATTCTATATAAATATAATTTATATTTAAAATTATTTATTATTTATTTCATTACTTTTAATAATATTTTTATAATTATTTTTATAGTTATTTATATTATTTAATAATATTATTTTATTTTAATAATGAATTATTATTTATGTTTTATATATATTACTTTGAATAGTTATTTTAAATTAAATGTTATTTCTTAAAATATTTATTTATTATTAAATAATATTATTTCTATTTTTATTTTTATTTTTATTTTTATTTTTAATTATTTTTTTAATAATTTTTTATTTTAATAAAATCTGTAACACTATAAAAAATGAAAGAGTCCTTATACATAAAACTCTTATCAGGCTGAGTTGATTAAGTTATTCTTTATTTTAATATATAAAAAGATTATGATAAATAAACTTATATAGTACATAGTGTATACCAAACAATGGATAATATTATGATATATAGTATTAACTTATCTTATCATATTTTATATAGTATACCAAACACACCTTCTTAGGATATAAAAAATAACGTTGACAACAAACTTGATCTCTTAAAGTTATGTTTATCATTTGCAAAATTCTCTCTAATTTTTTTTTCTTTTTGCCTATCTTATTTTTTGTTAAAAATATTGCAAAAGATAAATAAAAATTTAAAAAAGATTTTTTTTAATGTAATTCACCATCCTATCTAAGTATATTATTTAAGATAATTGACAAGGTTGAAATAATTTAAATGGAAATTTAAACAATTAATTATCATTCTTCTCAATATAACATAAATCGGCTCTGTCCATATAAGGTTTTTGACCTCCAAGTATCAGATCAAAATTATTGGATCCATCGACCATCCTCTCAACATCCAGAGTTAGAAGCTTAACTGTCTTTTTAAGTTCATTAACAAATAAACCTGAATATAGAATTTGTTTTATTGTCTTCATTTTGTGTTCTCAAAATAAATTACCCAATCACATACGAACTTTAGCTGTTTTGGTTTTATGAATTATTTCTAGTGTTGATACAGGATTCAAGAATAAAAGAACCAAGAAAAAAAAAATGAACCAGTGATTACCAATTCTAAAATTCAAATGAACCATACACATGACCTCTTTTTTTAAAAAAAAAATTGAGTTGGCTGATTTGGCGCCCTTTTTTTTTTTCGCTCTCTCAACGATATATGGCACATGTTTTAATCAAGTTCTGTCAGTAATTAATATTTTAACAAAGAGTAATATGCATAACTGGTTATGCAAGCGAATGCTAAGTATGATGACTAAATAAAAGTTTGACCCAGAAGTCGTGTGATGAAACATGACTAAAAACTCATGTAACTTTTGCCTCAAATCAAAGTCAAGTCAGTCTGATAAAAACTACACTGGAATCTTTGTCCTTGGGTTTTCTGTATAATCCCATCCTTACACTTGGTTGTCGAAGTTGAGTATAAGTTGCGGTTGGATATTTGTTTAAACGTATATGTATTTTATTTTATAAATGTATATATATTTTGTAAATGATTCCATGTATAATTGCTTAACTACCCCAATCAGGGAGTCTTACCACAGTTATTGGTTGCCTTAGTGCAGGAAAAGACTATCTCATGTGCATCTGACCACAGTCTATAGCTTCTATGTCACATTAGTGAAGTCTCATTTTTTATCTAGTTCTTCCTTGGTCTGCATAAAACAATGTCTCCTTAACACAGATATGCAACATTGTTGCCAATAGTCCAAGTATCATTTCCTCTTCCCCCATGTTCTTACCCCTCCAAGTTGTGTACAAGGTGCTCAGGGATATATGGAAATTCATGGCACCATCCCTTCAAGCAATAACCCTGTCTCAATTTTATTAGATATATAGCTTACATTCTCCGGCCAGTTTATATTCTTGTTCAGAAAAATAGCCTGGTTCATCTCGTGCCAAACCGACCACACCACATCAAAGAATAAAGAGATCCACAACTTCTTTTGAAAACCATGAAGCTTAACACCCATCCACTAATCAAAAAATTGCCTAGGTTGATTATGATAGCACCAAGAGAAGCCCCACCATGACAAACAAGAGCACCAAATTTTCCAAGTATGTTTACACTCACAAAATAGGAGGTTGATTGTTTCTTCATCAATATTGATAGTGGACACATTGTCTGATCAACTTTAATTATGTTAAGCTCCATTAGTCTTCCTTTAGTATTCAGTTTGCCAAGCATAAGCAACCAAATCAGAATTTCTGTTTTTGGGGAAGCCACGCTAGCCCATACTCTTGCTGTAAGGTTAGCTAAATTTGTGCCCTAATTGGATGATAAAACCTGCAAAACAAAAGATTTAACTGAAAAAATCTTGTTAGCATTAAAACACCACACCAAGCTGCCCTCCTCTTCACCACTCAGCACACTTAACATTTCATGAACCAACTGTTGCTCCCAATGCAAGAGTGGTCTTCTCCACTCAAAGTTTCATCTCCATAATGCTCCATCCCACACACCCATTTCAGATACTAGTTTATTTTTTTGCATAGAAACAACAAAAAGCATTGGGAATTTATTTTTTTGACATTCATCTCCTGTCCACACCTCCCACCAAAAGAGAGTATCAGTGCCATTCCCTACCTTCTTTACAAAACTCCTTTTAATTGTTTCCATAACAACATTTCCCCATTCATGCATGCTACAGATTTGCCCCTCCATGGAGAGGAGCTTCTCTTTACATCTTGCAATAAGATTGGCTTAGTCACATCCAAGTCATGGATGAAGCATACCACTCTTTTCCAAAAGGATTCTCCACTCTCAAAGAACCTTTACCATCACTTAAAAAGTAGTGCGGCATTTTTAATCTGCAAATCACCAACTCTAAGACCACCCATGGATTTGGATTATAGAATAATTTCTCACTTAACAAGTAGGATACCTTTTCTTTCATTACCCCCACCCGAAAAGAACTTCTACTGCAAACTGATAATCGTCTTCAACACAGATTTAGGCATTTTAATTAGTCCTAAGAAGTATAAAGGTATGTTGTTAAGCACAGCTTTTATAAGTACTGGTCTTCCAGCTCTTGAAAGTAAGAAACTTTCCATCCTGCTAACTTCTTTTTGATCTTTTCAATCACCATTTTCCATTGATGCAGTCTCCTCGAATTACCATCTAACAAAATCCCCAAGTATTTTAACGAGAGCAATTACACCATGCACTTCAAAAAATTACTGATATTTTCCACCCACTAGTCATGGAAGCTTATAGGAATGACGATAGATTTCGAATAATTAATCTCCAAGCCTGAAATAATGCTAAAACCATCTAGGATGCTTCTATAGTTCAACATAATCTGAGTATTGGCTGGGTAGAAAATGAAAGTATCATCTGCAAATTGTTGATCTGTGACCTCTTCCCTCCGTTTCCCCACCTTCACCCCTTCAATTAATCCTTGTTCCCTAGCTCTTCCTACCAACCCGTTAACTACTTCAATCACCAAGAGAAAGAGGAAAGTGGATAACGGGTCCTTTTGCCTTAAACCCCTCTGCATGTTACACGGGCCAGATGGTGAGCCATTTCTCAAGGCTGACATAGATGCAGTGGATACACAATAGGTGATCCACTACCTCCATTTCTCCCCAAATCCCATCATTTCAAGCACATGAATCAAGAAACTCCATCTTACACAATCATAGGCCTTCGGGAAATCTAGCTTTAAAAAAACAACTTGTTTCCTCTTCTTCTTTACCCATGCCGCTACCTCATCTGCAATCAACACACCATCCAAAATCTGTCTGTCTTTAGCAAAGGCCGATTGGGATTCACTAACCAGCTTTGACATCACCCCTGCTAATCTCTTTGATAGAAACTTTGTAATCACCTTATAGAAGCACCCCACTATAGATAGGTCTAAATTTTGATATATCCACAACATTTTCGCATTTGAGGATAAGTGTTACCTATGTCGTATTGATCTCTCTCGGGAAATGTCCATTCTGAAAAAATTCCAACACAAAGTGAGAGAATTCTTCCCCTATTATGTCCCAATTTTTTTTTATAAAATTGAAATTAAAACCTTGATATCCCAAGGCTTTTGTAGAGTCACAACTCCACATTGCTACTTTTATTTCCCCAGGAGATAGCTAAGATTAAAGTAATAAAGCTTAAACTTCTGTTAACTTTGGTAGAGGACACCCCTGAATAAAAATTTCTGGCTACTGTTTTTGTACATAAAGATTCTTCCATATTTTTTATGCTTCTTGGCTGTGACACAAAAAATCTACCTTTCCTCAGCCTTAAGATGCATTTTTTCCTCTTCTTGCAGTTCTCCAGAATCTGGAAATACTTTGTGTTTCAGTCCCCCTGTTTGATATATTTATCATGGGATAAATATTATTTATGTAAGGAAATGGATGTTAGAGGAAATATTATTTATGTTTAAACATGGAGTGAAACATATAGCAATATCTACATCTGTCGACCATGAGGTGCAAAGAAAAGATGGTGAGGTGATAAAGCATTCAGTGGTGGAGATAAAAGGCTTTACAAAGAGGTGTTATGTGCCAAAAACAATGGAGTGGGAACATCGAAGAATCAGATTGCCTATGATAAGTCACGACTAGAGGAACAGATAAAGCAAACAATCAAAGGTGTTATTTGCATGGAGAAGGTGAAGTGGCTAAAAAGAAGCCTTGATTGGAGAAATGAAGGCGTTCATTGACTTTGATATTCTGGAAAATAAACTATTACATGAATGGTTTCGTTTATCTTATGTAAGGGAAATGGGTCTTCTAAGTGTATTCTAACTTTTGAGACAGAGAAGGACATGGAAGAAGCACTGGCATCTGAACGAGAAATTTTGGGAAAATCATTTTTCTGATGTGAGGAGGTGGTCAGAGAAGGAGTGCCGCCAAAATAGACAAGTATGGGTTGAATATCTTGGGGTGCCTCCACATGGATGGTTTCCTAGACATTTTAAAAGTATTTGTGAATTATGGGGGAATGTTATTGGCGTAGGCAACAATATAAAGTCTGGGAAAGATTTGAGTGCAGGAAGGGTATTGATTGAAAACTATGTTTTTACATCCATGCAAGGATGGTTCAAGCTATCACTGGAAAATAATGAGTTCGATGTTTTTATTAGAGAAGTAGAAGAATAATGGTTGAAGGTTCAAAGAAGAAGGAACATAAAGAGGTGCCTAATGCTATTTTTGATGAGGATACAGGTATGGCATTCAGTTCTATGAAGAGGGCAGAAATCGATCCGAGGATTTTGTAAGTAACTAACACAGTGATTAGTGAGGAGGCAAACATACAATTTGATCAGGACAAAGAACTAGGTGGGAAAGTGCCAGAGATTACGGCGAGTGAAGGTGGTCTGATGCACATGGCTGGTGGTGCATCTCATGAAATTCAAAATTATGATGCAGGCGGTGTATTTATTGCTAATAATGAGTGTTTATTGGAAAAAGCATATGCAAATAACGTGGGTGAGATTTCTAAGAAAGGTTTGCGTAAATTAGGTGATGAATTGGTCAATGATTCTTTTGAAAATGAGCTTTCCAAAATGGTTGCAATGTATCAAGTCCCATGTCCAGATTAAGGAGTAATTATGGGTCCACTAACATTCAATCAATATTCAAGAAAGGAAGGGAATCATGCCTCAATTAATTCTAATATGGGCTTGGACGATTCTATTGAAACATCTAACCCACAAAAGGAAGTACATAGCTCAAGTTCATTGACTTGTCCTCCTAGCTTCGGTCCTATGCACGAGACTGGTGGTGTTGATTTACATTCTTATGCTCATGAGGAGTTGAAAAATATTTAGGAGAAATTGGTGGAGTCCAAATGCTTGAAAGTGTCAAAAGAAAGTCTTTCTATTCCACTAGCTTTTGAACCACAAAAAGCCCCTCATGAGAATAACATTGAGAATGAGGATGAGGATGGTGGTGTGTCTAATATGAAGAAACAAAGCAAAAGTCTAATAGTTGTAGGAGATAATGATATTTTGGAGGAAGCCCAAAAAGCATGGGATCTGGGAAAAAGGTTTGGATTTTCTGCTGATAACGAGATTGATGCTATATGGGTGTTAGCAAAGAATTGAAGAGCTAAAAAAGGGAAGAAAAATAATCCAAGAGGTCAGAATAAGGGAAGGAAGGAGGGTAAATCAAACAAGTATTTGGCTTGTGAAATTACCTTTGGTATTTGTTTAGGAGTTTAAGGTGAAGTGTTGTTTAGAGATTGTTTGCTGTAGATTTGTCATTAAGATGTTTAGTTTCTTTTTGTTTGATTGTCGGTGGATGCTATTATCTTTAAGGTGAAATGGGGGTTAGTAGTAGATCTTGTGACCTGAATGATTCTTTTGGGGTGTTATAGGTTTGCATTATGGTGTTTATCTGTACTCTGCTTATCTCTTTTTTGGGAGAGTTTTGAACCATTTTCAATCATTATTGAAAAAAAATATTTATCACGAGATAATTATCTCCAAAAAAATCTCTTTCCACCCGTACTATTTATATAAATAGTTGGCCCTGAATTGCCTTTCTTCTTGCATCTAGCTCCCTCATCTCCTCACCTTGCTCAATTCGATTATCAATACTCCCAAAATTCTCCCAATTCCATACTCTAAGTGGATCTTTTAATTTTTTGAAATTTTCCGCAATCCCCATATGATGGAGGTTTCTCCTTTCTTCTTTAACTTTCTTAACAAAACATGCATGAGTGAACCACATATCCAGTACTCAGAATGGCTTAGGACCCTAATTTATATTCCTATCTCCAAGCAGCAAAAGGGTATGGTTAGACACCAATTTGCTTAGATCCATAGTTTGAGTTCTTTGAATTCCTTAAGCCATTTGGATTCAATAAGCTCTCAATCAATCCTGCTGAAGGATGTGCCTCTGGATCATGTAAATTTCCTACCAATGATTGGCAGGTCAATACGATGCATTTGTACGTAGGATCCACTCTACATAATCCTTCATATTTCTAGTCATGGAGGTAGCACTGCTTCGTTCTTCACACTTTAGAACTTCATTGAAGTCCCCATAACAAGTAAGGGACTTGTCACCATGTCTTCAACATTCAGCAACTCTACCCAAAGATCCATTCTTTCTCTTCTACTGTGCATTCCATAAATCACCAAGAAGGCCCTTTCAAAGTTCCAACTATTTAGTCTTCCTTCAATACACAACCATCTACTTCCACATAGGAAATTTCTTTCTTCCAAGAATTCCTTATCCCAAATACAAATCAGTCCATTGCTCCCATCCATAGTTGCTACATGCCTTCATTCACAACCATTATTCCCCCAAATTCTCCTAATTTTATGGGTATTTAAATCTGAGTGTTTGGTTTCAACTAAACCCACAAAAGAAATTTGCTTTTCTTTCACCAATTTCCTCATTGCCAAAGCTTTTCCACTCCCTCCAATTCCTCTAATATTCTAGAACAAACAATTCATTGAGATGGAAGATCAATGCCAAATTTATGCCCCTAA
This sequence comes from Pterocarpus santalinus, assembly GCA_031439595.1. Taxonomy (NCBI): domain Eukaryota; kingdom Viridiplantae; phylum Streptophyta; class Magnoliopsida; order Fabales; family Fabaceae; genus Pterocarpus; species Pterocarpus santalinus. Next base: position 30,604,780 of record CM062528.1, on the reverse strand, counting down.
CCTAGCTTACTTGCCGCTACTACTTTTCTTTGGCCTTCCTCTCTTCGTTTTCACAGTCGATTCCTTTTCTACCACATTCCCCTATTGCCGCCCTTCTTCTCTACAAAGCTCCTCCACTACCTCTTCTTCCTTTCTTGACCACAGCACAATGTTCTTTATAACCTCCCATGAGTTCCTTGCATCATCAAGGTATTTATCACATTCTTCAATTTGCTACAAATTTTGGGAGCCTGCGTAGTTGCGATTTCTCTAGACTTCATCCCCTTGATTTTGGAATTCTCCCATTTGTTTTCTCATTACCCACAAAGCCGTTATGCACTCTAGAACAATTCTCATTATACCCATCTTGTTCTACTCTATGCAAGTTGCTCTCCATACTAATGTGGGACAACATTCTTTTTAGAGTTAATACCTATGCAAACGGCTAAAGTGACAGTAATCGAAGAGGATAATATGTTGTGATTGTATGGATTATAAGAAATCGTATGTTGGCATTAAGCCCAAATATGGCGGTGTGCTTAAATATGTATTGGCCTAATTATGTGATATATGATGGATTAAACAAGACAATCAAAGAGCAAATTCTCTTCCTTCTCTCTCTCTCTCTCTCTCTCTCTCTCTCTCTCTCTCTCTCTCTCTCTATATATATATATATATATATATATATATATATATATATATATATATATATATATATATCTGTGTGTGTGTATAACATGTATTTCTTTTATTAATGGACTAATTATAATTTGAATGATGCCAAATTAAATATTCCCTTAAAAAAAATGCGCATGGTTAATTTAAATTTTCTAAATCGTAAACAAATATAAAATAAGTGTAAAATTTAATCTGGATATGTTTTTGGTCTATAAGTTGTGATCTTAAAATAAATTACCCAATGATATACTTTAGTTTTTTTGGTTTTATGAATTATTTTTGGTGCTTTACTATACAGGATTCAAGAATAAAACAACTAATCAGAACCAAATGAATCAGCAGTAATTACTAGGTTTGAGGTTCAATGAACCAGACACATGACCTCATTTTTTATTGAGTTGGCTGATTTGGTAATTTTTTTTTCCAAGCACACGTTTTAATCAAGTTCTCTAAGTAATTAATATATTAACTAAGAGTAATACACGTAAGCGATTATGTATGTAAATGTCCAATAAATTAAGTATGACGACTAAATAAAAGTTTGTCCCAAAAGATGCGTGGCTAAACATGACTGAAACTCAGGTAACCTTTGCCTCTAATCGAAATCAAATATTATCCTCAATGTATCCAATATTAAATCTTAAATGAGATAATTTTAAAAAAAAAATATCTGACTTAAAAAAATAAAAAGTAATGAAGAAGAGCCACGTATACGAAATTCTAATCAATTAAAAGGATATGGATAGTAAGAAAAAAAAATATCAACCTTCAAAAAGTGTTAAAAAGGAAATTAAAAAAAATTAAAAGTAAAATAAACAAGTAGGTAGACAAAGAAATTTAAAGCAAACATCTTTTTATTGCAGCCAACTCCATATCATACAAAGGCTTCAAATTCTAACAGACAGCTGACGGAAACCATACAATGAAACTTACTAGACAAAAATAAAAGTAAAATACATGCATTCACCAAAAACTATAGAGCATTAGGGCCTTTATTAAATCAAATCTTTTACGGAAGAACGTCCATTAACCGTGTTCCTTAGTTCTTTATTCCAACAGGAATAGCTTGGAGGGTTTGATCCATGTCCATATCCTCAGGCTTGATATTATTTTCAAGTTTCCAATCAAAAGAGTTGACTAATGATCCCAACATCACATGCAACATTCTGATGGCTAGTGGCGAGCCAGGACATATTCGTCTCCCACTGCCAAATGGTGTGAGCTGAAAATCTCGACCTTTGACATCAATTTTAGATCCCAAAAATCTCTCTGGTAAAAACAAATTTGCATTTTTCCATATGTTTGGGTTTCTACCAATAGCCCACTCATTTATTAGGACTCTTGTACCTTGTGGAATTGTATAACCCGAGATTTCCACATCTATTTTGGCTTTTCTGGGGAGCAAAAGTGGAGCCGGAGGGTGTAAACGTAAGGCCTCTTTTATTATTGCTTGTAAGTATGGGAGTTTAGCAACATCTGATTCCTCAATAGGATTACCTATTCCAATGGTTTGTTCCAACTCTTGTTTGGCTTTTGACATAACCTCTGGGTTGTGGAGTAGTTCAGCCATTGCCCTTTCTAATCCATATGCAGTTGTGTCTGTTCCGGCTACAAGAAGATCCTACGACAAATCATATTTATTCTAAGTTAGAATCAACAATTGTATGGTCATACCATATATATAATAGGATTCTTCTTATTTAGACATAAGTGCAAGGAAATACTTTTTCATAAAAAATGAATATCAAATGCAATAATTTGAGAGAATTAAAGGTTTTTGTGGATCACATACATTATTTGCACAAAAGATGGTGGACATGTATAAAAGAAAAGATACAAAGTGCATGTTTGGAAACCTTTCAAAACATTTTTTTAAAGCAAAAAAGCTATTTTAAAAAATCTATCATATTTGGTGAAAAGATAAAAATGAATTATAATTAAAAGTTAATAATTTTAAGCTAAATCAATTTAAAATCATAAACAATGTTTTGAAACTTTTGATTATAAGTAGAAGCTGATTATTTTATAATTATGATATTTTTATGAAATTAGCCCTAAGTGTCAAATATTATATAATATAAACAAATTATTCCATACCTATTTTGGTAATTTGCTATATAAAAGTAATTTTTTATACAATTTAAATAAAATATACTACTTTAAAATTATTTTTAAATTAATACATCTAAACATAAATTAATTTTCATATAATTGGTTATATAAAAAGAGATTATATTCATAATCAAATATTGAAATAATTTTAATCTAACTTTTTTCAAAAACACACTTAGTCCCACCTACTCAGATAAAAGACTTTGTATCTTTCTCTCTCCATGAGTTTTGATTCTTATGCTCACTTTTTATGGTAAAGTAATATCACTCATCGTACTATTCTTTTGGCCTACAGCAATGAATCCAACAATAGTTTTGAGCGTGGGTATCATTTTGAGGCTCACAAATAGGGTAATGTTATTTGCACTCTCTCTACACCTTCATGTAAAATTAGTAAACTTCATATTTTATTTTAGACTGAAAAAATCAATCTATCTCTTTTGAATCATTTGGTAGGTCTGGATAATTTCATAATTTTATTTTTATCCACAATAATTACTCCATTAACTTTTCTCTCTCTTAATTAATGTATACTCTTCATTATTTCTCTCTACCAAAATAACATTTTCTTATTTATATTTTCTCTTAAACTCCTACCTGAATAATATATAAATAATTTAAAATTTTAATAAAATTATTATACTTAATAAATATATTTTAATACTACTTCAATAAAATTATTCTTTATATAATTAAAAAACAATTACAAAACTCTGAATAATCTTATCAAATGATCAATCGCACGATAGAGTATGACAACGTCAGAAAAACATAACAACCGAAGGTAAGTACCAAAATATTAATATAGAAACTTAAAAAATAGTAAAAATAATGTGTCTACCAAATCTGACCTTCCCGTATACCAAAAAATATTACAATGTAAAAATATAACAACGTAATAATACTATAACATAAAATATGATAACATAATAATATTACATAAATTTTTAATTATTTTTATATTATTCAGATACGAGTCAAAGAGAAAATATATAAAAAATTTTATTTTGGTAGAGAGAAATAATGAACAGTATATATTAAATAAGAGAGAGAAAAGTTAATGGAATAATTAATATGAAAAGAATAAAAATTTAAAATTATCCAATCTTATAAAATGATTTAAAAAAGATGGATTGAATTTTTTTGTTGAAAGTAAAATGTTGAGTTACTAATCTCCACGTAAAGATATGGAGATTAGTAATATATATATATTGTGTGATACGATCCTAACAATAGTTAGGAGGTAAGTTAAAAATATAAATAAGAGATTATTACTGTTGTAACTCAAAAGTGAATGATAGCAGTAATCTCTTATTCATAGTCCTATTTTATTCTCTAACTAATTAAGATCGCATCAGTGTGTCCCTTAAATATTACTCTCTTTATTTTAATTTATCTATTAATTTAAACAATTTTGACAAATAAATTACAATAAAGAGAGTAATATTTATCAAAGATATCCAAAATAGATAGGGTAAATAAACATTTCACCGCAAAATATGAGTTCAAATAATAAGTTTTCTGATATACACTCACATGAGATGGAACCCCCCCTACGGTGAGACCAATTATCCCATGTGAGCCTATCAAGTATACACTTGAATCTAAGCAAAAAATATTTTCAAGATAATAGTCGATAGTGACAAACGAGTGAAAAAGGATGAGGGAGAGGAATATTACAAGCAAAAAATGTTTGATCTTTTCTCTGTCCATCTTCTGGCTATCCTCTCGAGAAATGTCGAGGAGTGTGTCCAACATGTCGTTGTTTGTGACATAATGTCCCCCTTCTCTCAGCTTCAACCGTTTGTCAATCAGCTTGTCCAAGTGGTGGAACACCTTGGTAATGTAATTAGTAGTGTTCCTTTGAAGGCCTTGTGGATCCAATATCTTCAGCACTGGGAAAATATCCACCACATTTGTTGTTCCAGTTAATTTCAAGAGAGTAGACACAGTGTCCTTGTACTCGTCATTCCTGATAGATGGAACAAAATCTTCAGAGACAAAAGTGTAAGATAAGAAATTAATGCATGCCTTGAAAGCTGCTCTCCCAACATCAACTGCTTCACCGGTTAGGCTGAATGTGTGCATATCATTGATGAGTTGCTGCAGCTTCTTGCGCCTAAGGCCTTGGCTTGCGTCAAGGGTCTTGTGGGAGAACAATTGGTCATTGCATATTTTCCTTAGGTCTTTCCAAAGTGGTGACACTGGAAGAAAGGGCAAGCTATAGTTGTGGTGGTCGAGAGCTGATACAATACTTGGAACTGTTCTGTCTGAGAACAACACATCATGGGTTTGGAACACCTCTTTGGCAATGTCTGGTGAAGAGATGATTACGGTGGTTGATTGGCCTAGCTTCAAAAGCATTATCTCTGGTGCATGAAGCTTAGCAAGCTTGGCCAATGTTTGTTGTGGCTTTCTGCAAAATTCAAAAAGGTTTGCCACTATGGTAAGAAAGGAAGGTCCTGGTGGAAGCTTTGCTTTTGTGCTTTTAGCATGAAGTGAACGAAGAAATTGCGTGGCAATGCATGTCAACAATAGGATTAGTGATAGGGGCAAGTAAGAATGCTTAGGGGATGAGAGGGCATGACCATTTGGTGCATCCGTGGTACCTTGCTCAAGAGGTGCACCAAATGTTGAATTCATTATAGTAGGCCAAGGTGGTGATACAGATTCCATTGCCTTTGGCACAGACGTTGGCTCAAGAGTCGTGTTGACAAGTGGGTGTGGCGAGAGTGAACTTCTTTAGCTTGTATATATAATGTTGTGCATGAAGGTGGGAGGAGTGAGAGTCTATGTGATCCATCCTAAGAAAATGTACTCTTACCCGACTTTGCATTTTATTGTGGACATCATAATTTGTAATATAATGTTTTTTAGTGACTTTTTTCAATATTCTCAGTTCATCGATCAGGACTCTTTTTAGACTCATTTTTTAAACATAAAATACTATATTTTATAACTTAGTAGGGATAAGTATTGAGGCCTAATTTTTTTTATTTTTTAAATGTTATATTTTAATATTCTTAATTGACACGTTGAAATAAAATTACTCTCTCACATTTGGTGGGCCAAGCTTGGTGGGCGCGTCCTCACGTCGAAACGAGAGAAATAGTTCTTGAGGTGACATTTTGGCATAAAATATTTATACTTGGCTAATGATTGTACTATAGGACACGTGACAAATTTCGTGGTCAACTTTGCTCCACGAATTGTGATATTACACGAAGAGATATAATTCATGGGGATATTTTGACGTTAGGTATTACAAGTAGAGAGATACCTGTGGATGGCTTGGACTATAGAACGTGAGCCACATTTCACATTTGTGGATGAAGTTTGATCCATGTGCTGAGATGCTGGATGCGTACGTGTCACTGCATAAGGTACAGTCAATATGTACGAGAAAGATCCTGTTGAAACCTACAATAAAAAAATACATAACAAAGAAAAAACCAACGATGTATAGTTGTTAATAACAAACGTGATCCCTTAAGATATCGAAAATTATGTACAAAACACACTTGGCTGCTTAAGATATAAAAAATTATGTTCACATCTGGGGATGAAGTTTCATCCATGTCCTGAGATGTTGAAAGGATGTGTACGTGTCACTGCATAAGATACAGTCAGTATGTACGAGAAAGATACTGTTGAAACCTACGATAAAAAAAATACATAACAAAGAAAAAAACCAACGTTGTACAGTTGTTAACAACAAACGTAATTCCTTGTCACTGCATAAGATACAGTCAGTATGTACGAGAAAGATTCTGTTGAAACCTACGATAAAAAAAATATATAACAAAGAAAAAACCAACGTTGTACAGTTGTTAACAACAAACGTAATTCCTTAAAATATAAAAAATTATGTACACAACACACTTGGTCTCGTAAGATATAAAAAATTATGTTAACAACAAACTTGGTCTCTTAAATTTTTGTTAATCATTTGCAAAATCATTTCTAATTTTTTTTTCTGCCTAGCTTATTTTTAGCTAAAAATGTTGAAAAACATAAATAAAAAATTAAAAGATAAAGATTTTTTTTTTTAATGTAATTCACCTCCCTATCCAAGTATATTATCTCTTATTATAAAAGGAGTGAATTTGTCCACACATACTTTTCCGCTCAGTTGTATGGCAAGATGGTAATTTTATTGTTCTGTTTTTATTGGATTTTACATTTTTTTTATGTTTTACTGTTTTGACATTTGGTTTGGTTAATTGATGGAGCCATATGCATTGGATTAGAGTTATTTCTATCCGATTACACATATGGGGAGAGATTATGTTTTTTAATTTTTTGCAGTTTACTTTATTGACCTTACTTTTTATTTGTTGATTCCATAGTAGCCATTCGATTAGGGGCAATTTGATCTTATTGGATAGAGAGAGAAAGCTATATACATACAGTGTTAGGAAGTGTCTCATATTTTGAAGAGTGATTATTGCTGCTCCTAAATGTTTATTAGCACTGCCTTTTAACTATAATTTCTTTAACTTCACTGAAATACTCTTCTTTTTCATTTGTTAATGAAAATAAATATCTAACATTAAATATTTATTATTAGTTATATTTTATTTAAATTTAATATTTTTATCTTTAATATTACCAATTTTTATTTTTATATGTGTGCAATTAGCATATTTAACACAATTTTTTGAATATAAATGTTAATTTTTAAAAAAAAATTATCGAACGTGTATACTCTTCTATCTCTAGCTAACTTTAAGTAGTTATAATATTTTATTTTTTTATTTAACGCATGTATCCAATTTTTGGTTTAAAATTAATACTTTCAAAATGAAAAATATATTTAATATTCAAAATGTCTTTTAATGTTTCATATTTTGTCTTCGTCTTCTACTCTTTTTTTATATCTTTTTTTCAAGATTATCTTTCAATTATTCTTCTTTTACAAAACAGTTAAATTTATATTTTTTTGTAAAAAATTAGGAAAATATGTGATTGTGATTCAAATAAAAAATTCTTATTTTAACATTAAAAAAATAAATCTAGCATGTTATATGAAAAAAAAATAAGTGAAGGATTAAAATTTTTCACAAAAATTGAATGTAGATCATAAAGGTAAAAATAATAGAACACTGCAAGAAGTTCTTTAAAAAATATTAAAAGCATATATTTTAATGAAATATTCGACATGTGCTTCATAAATTATGATATTAATTTTTTTATTGTTATTCACTTTTGCTCATTGTTTCTTTTAGAATACTCATTATTATATATATTATTTAGATAATAGTTACATTAAGAAAAAAAATTCAAGAAAACAATTTAATAGTTAAATGTCAATAATTGTGCTAAATATGTTAATTTCACATAAAAATGGATATTAAATATTTATTATTTTAATTAACAAACAAAAAAGAAAGATATTTTAGAGAAATTAAAAATATAATAATTAATTAAGTGACAATATACGAATGCCCATAACTCATCCTCATATTTTGTTATGTAACTTGATTTGTCATATCTAACCAATTGATTTGTCATCAACAAAATATTTTGTGACTCATATTTTGTTATATAACTTCAATTGAAACTACAGGAACGGTTTCGAATTAATAGCACTTGAACTTTAACACGTGCTATTGTTGAAGAGTTATGAACGTTGGTGAAGGACTCGTAAGTCTCGCTTTGTGCAAGAGTAACGTCACTCCACCCCTTATACACCTTAACGGTTCAGATAAATCATTTATAATATTATATATAATTTATTAAACAATATATCAATTTTAAGATTATAATTTTACCCTTCTTCAACCTTTTCCCCCTCTCTATCTCTCTTCTTCCTCTCCCTCCCCCTCTCATTCCTAGAGAATGCCAAACATCCAAAAATTTATTGGGCTGAGCTTCATCAATGCCGGACTCTGAGAAGACATCAATCAAGTAGGAAGACTCCCAGCCATCTTCAGTTCTGAAATTCCAGTAGATGCTTCGATCTCATCTTCTTCACTTGAAGTTTGCATGGTTCCTTCCACATATTCTTCAGATTCCAACTTTAGTTAAGCTAAAGAAGGTTATTGACAAAAGCTTCAAAACAAAAGCTTCAAAACAAAAGCATGGTTGCAAGTGTAAGGGATAAATTCATTTGCACTGGTTATTTTTCATCACACCGGAAAAATAAACATTCACACAGAATTTTTTTTTTTTTAATTTGCATATAACAACCAGGCTAAATAATAAATTCACTAAAATTAATCTCATATATGTGGACCACGATAGCTTTTACGTACTTGGATTAGATTTGTATAAGTACTTAACTCTGCGAACAAATTTTTACGTATTTGAAGAGGGGTACTGCAAAAGCTTCACATAACGTTTGGGAATAGTGGTGATGGTGACGGGGGTGCAGAACGCGGGTGAAGGAAGAGAGTGGTGACAAAAAGGAAAATTAAATAAAAAAAAGTGAGGTTAATTTAGTAATTTTGGTGGGTGGAGTAACATTACTTCCAAACATGGGACAAGTAACAAATCCTTCACCATGTATCTTGTTTGTGTTTCCGCTTTGGTGTTTTGGATGTAGTAATCACTACCAAGAGTATCAAATTACAAACCATGTGACAAGTGCTATTTTCTACCTTAGTGTTTTTAATTGATTATCTAAGTTACTTAATTTCGTATCCTACACTATACTTTTACTGGTTTTTGTCAGTAGTTTCTTTTTTGGGGTTCAATTTCAAGTTTAGCTTTTAATGTCATATATTTTATCAGTTATAATTTTAATTAATAAATGTTCATTAAATTTAGAAAATGATTGATGTGAAACAAAGATAAGCTACAGTAGAAAGCGAAATTCATGTTCATGAATTAAATGTGAATGGCGAGATTTGACAAGACTCCTTGGACATTGAAAGTTAAGAGTGTGTTTGGTTTATGAAAATATTTTCTATTTCCATTCTCTATTTTCATTTCTTAAAAATCATTTTTATTTTCAATTTTTCAAATTTTGAAAATATGTTTGTTTTGTTGTTTTCTCTTTTCTCCTCCATTTTACCTCACTTATAGCTTCCCCTGTCCTCACGTTGCCTCACCTGTAGCTTCCCCTTCCTCACTACTACACCACCATTTCACCATCTTGTACCATCTCCTTCCTGAGCCACAAACTTATGTCAATACCAAACAATGGTCCCTCAATTTACCTACTACACTTCAATTTTGTCGCTGTCTCCCTTTGCTCTACCATATCTATTCCTCTTGCATAGGACCATGACCCTTGAGTAGAACACATATCATACAACACAAGAAGGATTACCTAGCACTAGCAGAAAACAAAAACACCATCTGGGTGCCACCATCAACAACTGCTCACCCTTTTCGTTGCCGCCTCATCAACAACCACTCCCCACTCATCATGCCTCACTCACCCACGACCTCGTCAACACCTCAGTAACATCTCTGACCACGCCACCTTGCCGCCGCCCTCTGTCAGTTGCACCTGCACAACCGCGAGTCCGCTTCATCGCCGGCGTGCGGCTATCCTCCATGATGGGAATCACCCACCGCTGGCCAATGGACACAAAATGAAAGCTTGCCTGCGGCCCTTTGTACTTGCACGATGAGTTAGATAAAGGAATGAGAAAGAAGCAAAGTTGTTGAAAACTACAAAATTGCCACCGCTCTAAAATGAAAACACCAAAAACATCTTTTTTTCATTTTCAAAATTTTCAGAAATTTGGGGTTTGTTTTCTAAAACTAAAAACGAAAATGAATGAGCAAACATATTTTTTATGGCATTTTCTGTTTTTTGTGAAAATGAAAACAGAAAATGCCTAAACCAAACAGCACCTAACGTGGTGGAGAATTTTAGTGTAAATTGCTAACATTGGAGGCTAGAAAGAAGCAAGCAAAATTTTGTCGGGGCCGGAGATTCTTTTGTAGGAGTAAACCATCTCAAAAAGAATGACAGTCCACATTCAACATTGTTGATGGTAAATCTCTCTCTTCACAAAAAAAAAAAAAAAAAGAACATTGTTGATGGTAAAAACAAAGTGGTGGATGTGTTTGTTGAGCACTCTTGATATATGTTAGCAGCTTATAAGAGTGCAAACATTCTAATTAACTAAGTTATTTATATTATAAACCTCTATTTTTTGTCTAATTTAGTAATGTAATATGCTATAATGATATTTATATTTGCTATTCTAAATGCTGGACAAATAGTTAGTCTTCTTGTTGGATTTAGAACTATTTATTGATTAATAAAATAGCAAGCTATATATTTTGTTGCTTTAATTATTTCTATATTTGTCCATGTTTGTTGATATATTCTGCACTTAAGAGTTTTTAAACTACATAGCTAGAGATTGATCATATTGTATTTCCTTCTTTATGAGTGTTTTGTGAAGTTAACTCTAATATTTCATACAAAATTTTGGTCCTATTGTTACAGGGATTATGCTCTTACATATTTTTTAAATTTTTAAATAGGCATACTAATGTTTCTTATTATAGACATACTCTAATTGCAGCATTTGATTTCATTTTTATGCATTAAAATCATTCTAATTTATTATAGATGTTTATATTTACTTAATAACTCAAATGTTTTTTAGTTATTGAATATAATTCTGAGAACACATATGACTTATGCAAACATATACGCATTAATAATTAATAATATATAAAATATATTATTAATCTTTATCTTAAATGTTTTTTTTTTAGTTCTAATATTTAGCAATTGACAGCAATTTAATATTATTTTGGTCTTAGCACTTTAAATTTTGACATTAATTCAATCCCTCCATTAAAATCATTAGTAATTTTCATTACAATTAATCAATAATTTCAAGTTAATAAGGTGGAAATCATCATCTCCTCATCAGTTAAAAAGACAAATAAAAAGATAAATAAGCAACATATGAAAGGTATCAGAGTAGATGAGAAAGAGAGAGAAAGAGTTGAGTTGAGAGAAAAGGAGAGAAGCTCTGAATGTGAGAAGAATGTGTATTACTAAATTTTGAGTATGGAGATTACAAGTGTTACTATATATAGTGGTGTGTTGTATACATTAGCATGAGTTCTAACTATACTAACTAACCATAACTATCTATTGGTAAGTTACTTACAGACAGTTGTGAGGCAGTCTCTCTTACATCCCCCCTCCAAGCTTAGTGAGGCATTTGGATGGACCCTGAGCTTGTTCTTGAATATATGAAATTGAGCAAAGGAGATTGGCTTGGTAAATATATCCACAATTTGATTCTCAGAGGGAATATGCTAAATTAAGACCTTCTTTTGGATCACCAAGTCCGAAACAAAAAACAAATCAAGCTCAAAATGTTTTGTCTAATTATGTAGAATAAGATTATCAGCTAATTGCACAACACCTTGATTATCACAAAATACTATAGGCATTGCAATTGGAAGATGCAACTCAAGAATGAGGGCTTGGAGCTAAGCTTATTCTATCATGACTGATGCAAGACTTCAAAATTCAACTTTTGTTGAGGACCCAGAGATCACATTCTGCTTCTTAGAGGATCATGATATGAGATTACTGCCAAGATAAACATAGAATCTGATTGTAGACTTTTGATCATCCAAGTCTGAGCCCCAATTAGCATCGCAAAATGCAAAAAGCCTTAGATCAGAATTCTTATGAAAGGTCAACCCGTGAGAGATAGTTCCACTAAGGTACCTCAGAATTCTTTTCACAGCTTTCTAATGAGATTCTAATGGTTGATGCATAAACTAACAACACGATTCACAACATAAGTGATGTCAGGCTTGGTGATGGTTGCATATTACAATCCACCAACCATTGACTTGTAGAGACTAGGATTACTAAAGGTGGTTCCTCTTAGGTAGTGAGTTTGTGGCTACTGATTATTGGGGTAGGCATGGATTTGGCTGCATCCATCCTAGCTTTGGCAAGCAATTCAATGATATATTTGGATTGATTAAGGTGAATGGCTCCAATGGAAGAGTAGGTAACCTTGATACCCAAAAAATAGTGGAGTGGACCTATATTCTTGAGAGCAAATTTACTGTACAAATTAGAAATGAGTTGAGAGATTGTTGCAAAGTCACTACCAGTGATGAGTATGTCAACCACATATGCAAGAACATAGATTATTGAGCCTAAGCTAAAACGGCAGAATAAGGAAGAATCACTACTAGTGTTGATGAAACCAAATTGCTTGAGAGTTGTGCTCAGGTTATCAAACCAAGCACAGGGTGCTTGTTTTAGGCCATAAAGTGCCTTTTTTAACTTGCAAACCAAGGAAGCATTAGAGGAAATGAATCCCTCAAGTTGCATCATAAAAACCTCTTCATCCAAGTCCTCATTGAAAAAGGCATTGTTAAAGTCACATTGCCTTATTTGCCATCTCTTAGAGAGAGCCACAGTCAACATGGGACGTACAATAGCAGGCTTCACCACAGGGCTGAAGGTTTCTAAGAAATTAAACCCTTCTCTCTGATGGAAACCTTTTGCTACAAGCCTCGCCTTGTATTTTTGGATACTATCATTAGGGTTCTTTTTGACTCGAAACACCTATTTTGAGCCAATTGCCTGCCTCCCAGGGGGAAATGGTACTAGTGACTAGGTACTAGTGCACATCAAGGCTGCATACTCCTCCTTTGTGACTTGAAGCCAGTGATCACTGGATAAGGCTTGTTGAACTGAGCTTGGTTTATGCCATAGTAGATCAGGTTGAGACTTGACAGCAGTAGCACAGGTTTTGGGTTTAAGAGTACTTGCTTTGGCTCTTGTGACCATATTATGATGGTTCTACAAGGGAGGAGCACCTAACCTTCTGGTAGCTAGTACATCTACAAGGTTCTCAAAAGGCAACTCAATTTCTATGGCTGCAGTGTCAATGGAATCAGCAGGATTAGCATAGGTAGCAAAAGTAGAGTTAGTAAGTATGGGGGAGCATATTCAATAAGAAAAGGACAATCAGAGGGAGAAGAGGGAGTTGTAGCACTATGGGAATGGAAGGTAATGAACACACAGGGGGTAGTGAAGATGTAGGAGAAGTAGATAGGGAATTAATAGGAAACTGGTCTTCCACAAAAATGACATGCCTAGAGATAAAGGCTTTTCCATCAAGTGCCAAGCATTTATATCCTTTGTGATTAGGAGCATAACCAAGGAATGTGCATCTTTAGGATTTTAAGGCAAATTTGTCTTGGTTATATGGTCTGAGGTAAGGATAACAAATGCATCCAATGATTTTGAGGGAGTGATAGTCAGACTTTTGGTTGAATAAAGTTTGAAGCGGAGATAGGTTATTTAAGGTGGCTGTGGGGAGAAGGTTTATGATATGGGCAGCAGTGAGAAAGGCATCATCCCAATAGCATAAAGGGACTGAAGCTTTTGCTAAGAGTGTAAGGCCAATTTTGGTGAGATGTCTGTGTTTTCTTTTAGTAGAGCCATTCTGCTGGGGTGTGTGAGGACAGGTCAGCCGATGCACAATATCATTGGTTTGCAAAAAGGAAGTGAAAGCATGTGAGACATATGCACCACCATTATCTGATTGAATAGCCTTAATTTGTTTTCCTGTTTGGTGCTCAACAAGAGTTTTGAATTTGAGGAAAATAGAAAAAACTTCATATTTGGCATGTAACTGATAGATCCATGTAAATTTAGAGGACACATTTATGAAAACCACATAGTATTTATAATCGAAATAAGAAGGAATAGGAGTAAGGCCCAAACATTAGTAAAAATAAGCCACAGTAGTTTAGTATACTGAGTAATAGAAGGTAAGAAAGGCATTTTATGAATTTTGCCAATGCAACATGCACCACAAACTGAGTATTTCTTATTTCACAAACAAGGTATATTACAAGAATTCAACACTTTTTGTGCAATAATAGCAGATGGATGGCCCAAATGATGGTGCCAAAGAGTGAAATTGTCATTGAGATTACATTGAGTATGAAAGGCAAATTTATTTGAAGTAGCACTAGCAAGTGAAGCTATTTGTACTTGATCAAACGCATATAACCCATCTCTAAGGGTGCCTTGGAGTAACACCTCCTTGGTATCCTAAGATTTGAAAAAACATTTATAAGCATGGAATTCGAAGAAGATACGATTGTCATGAGCAAATTTAGAGACACTTATTAGGTTTTTGGCAATCTCAGGAACATATAAAAGTTTATCAAGAATGAATGAAGTGTTAAAGAGGCTTGAGTGTATAGCAGATTGTCCAATTATGTTAATGAACATACCTTACCCATTACCTACATGAACCAAGTCTGAGCCCGTGTAATCAGCTCTGATTGCAAGATTGTTGAGGTCATGTGTTAGATGGTGACTTGCTCGTAAATCAGGGTACCAGTTTGAGTCAGCGACTAAGGCATAAGAAGCAAGATAGGCTTGAGGATTATGGAAATTTGCTTGTGGTGGTGGTTGTGCACCAAATGAAGGAGCCTGATTTGAATTTGGCCAATTGTGATCAAATCTATGGTACAATTCCATGCCAAGTGTCCAAACTTACCACACACTTGGCATTGAGGCCTGCCATTGCCTAAGCAGTTTGATTTGCCTTGACCTCTTTGACCACGACCTTTGCCACGTCCCACCACCTCGACCATGGCCATTGAACCCCAAACTTTGATCTTTTGATCCTTTTAATGCTTGACCATTGGTTTGTGCTAGATGTACTTGCACGTTGCTAGCTTCCAACTTGTCATACCTTTCTAGCCTTTGCTCTTGTGCCATGAGTAAGGCTTCCACCTCAGAAACTCGATAGGGATTTGACCGAGATACCACAGAAGTAATGAATGAATCATAGTCACGAGAGAGTACATCAAGAATTACCTCAATGTGTTCTTCAGTGGTGACTGGAGATCCAACAACTGCAAATGTATCAACTATTTTCTTGATTTCAAGTAGATAATCAACAATGAAACCTTGCTTCTTCACAACCTTTAACTGCGTTTTGAGCTATTTGACTCTGGCACGAGTATGTGATGCAAAGTATTCATCAACATGCTACCAAATCTGATATGAGGCTTTGCACCCTACCATGTGAGTGGTGAATGGAGCTGTCATTGAAGCTAGCAACCAAGACATTAGCAATTTGTCCCTTTCTCCCAATGGCGAATTCTTGCAATATTTTTCCTGAATCTGCATCTTCTTGCGACGCAAATTTTTCTAGAATTTGGTTCTGATCAAGATATCCTTCCAGATCACAGCCGATGATTGTTGCTTCGGCTTGTTGCTTCCATGGCAAGTAATTCTCTTTGTCTAGCTTGATTGATACTAGATTTGAAAAATTCTGTGCCGCTGGTTGACATTGAGATTGGGAGCGCATGCATTTGCACTCTTGAATTCACTTCTTGATTTGATAAGGTCTCCATGGATCAATCTAGCTCTGATACCATGAAAGGTATCAGAGTAGATGAGAAAGAGGGAGAGAAAGAGTTGAGTTGAGGGAAAAGGAGAGAAGCTCTGAATGTGAGAAGAATGTGTATTACTAAATTATGAGCATGGAGAGTACAAGTATTACTATATATAGTGGTGTGTTGTATACACAAGCATGAGTTCTAATTCTACTAACTAACTGGAACTGTCTATTGGTAAGTTGGTTACAGAAATTGTTTAGCTAGTTATAGATGGTTGTGAGGCAGTCTCTCTTACAACATAGCAGTGCACTAATGTGTCAACTATGATGAATCATGATGGACCTTACTAATGATTTTGACAAAAAGATGAAATTGATATCGGTATTCAAAATGTTAAGATTAAATTAATATTCAACTTTTTTTAAAAACTAACTGATGTCAACTTTGAAATAATAGTCATCCTGTCAAAATGTAGTTTAAGATAATTGACAGGTTCGAATAATTAAATGGAAATTTAAACAAATAATTATCATTTTCCTCAACATAGCCTAAATCGGTTTTGTCTAGATAAGGTTTTTGACCTCCAAGTGTTAGATCAAAATGCTTGGATCCATTAATCATCCTCTCAAGATCATAGGTGAGGAGCTTAATTAACTGTCTTTTTAAGTTCATTAACAAATAAACCTGGATATAGAATTTTTTTTTATTGTCTTTAATGGGCTAAAATAAATTACCCAAACACATAAGAACTTTAGTTGTTTTGGATTTATGAATTATTTTTGGTGTTAATACAGGATTAAAGAATAAGAACCAAGAAAAACAAAACCAAACGAACCAGTGGTTACCAGTTTCAAAGTTCAAATGAACCAGACAACAAATGACCTCTTTTTTTTTTTTGTTTCTTTTAAAATTGAGTTGGCTGATTTGGCGCTTTTCTCTCTCTCTCTCTCTCTCTCTCTCTCTCTCTCTCTCTCTCTCAACGATATAAAGCACATGTTATAATCAATTTCTCTCAGTAATTAATATTTTAACAAAGAGTAATACGCATAAGAGGTTATGCAAGTGAATGTCAATAAAGTAAGAATGGTGAATAAATAAAAGTTTGACCCAGAAGTCGTGTGATGAAACATGACTAAAATCTCAAGTAACCTTTGCCTCTAATCAAAGTCAAGTCAATCTGACAAAAACTACAAAGGAATCGTTGTCCTTGGGCTTTCTATATAATTCTATCCTTACATTTGGTTGTCGAAGTTGAGTATAACTTGCGGTTGGATATTTGTTTGAATATAAATGTATTTTCTTTTATAAATATATATGTATTTTATAATTTATTTTTATATTATTAAATATTTTTGTTACAGTATATAATTTTCTTAAAAAATGGAATCTACATTGTTAGAATTTACTTTTGGATGCAAAAATTGTTAGTAATTTACTGTGTTTTCATTAATTTATTCATTAAAACTGGTTGAATAGTAACTTGATATTTCCTTAGATTCATTTTACTCCCTCTAGTTCAAAATAACTATCACTTTGAGTAAAAAATTTTGTTTATATTCTATGTCATTTTTATATTTTAATAAAATATTTATTATAAATTTTTCTATTTTACTCTCCAAGACAACAAACAATGAAATATTAATACAATAAATTTAGTTATTAAATAAGGATATTTTAGTAAATATTTTTATAATCAATACTTGATTTATTTTAGTAAATATTTTTATAATCAATACTTGATTTTGGATTCCTTAATATCTGTGTAAATAGTTAAAGTGACAATTATATTATTTTGAATTGAAGGAAGTAATATGTTGTGATTATATGAATTATTAGAAATCATATGTTGGCACTAAGCCCAAATGGTGGTGTGCTTAAATATGTATTGGCCTAATTATTTGATATGTGATGGATTAAATAAGACAATCAAAGAGCAAATTCTCTTCCTAGTTCCTACTCTCTCTCTCTCTCTCTCTCTCTCTCTGTATAACATGTATTTCTTTTGTTAATGGAGTAATTTTGAATTTGAATGATGTGAAAAATATTTACTTGTCCATTAAAAAAATGCACATAGTTAATTTAAATTTTCTAAATCGTTAACTAATATAAAATTAGCGTAAAATTTAATCTGGATTGGTTTTTAGTCTATAAATTGTGTTTTTAAAATAAATTACCTAAAGATATACTTTAGTTGCTTTGGTTTTATGATTTATTTTTGGCGCTTTACTATACAGGATTCAAGAATAGAAGATCCAAACAGAACCAAATGAATCAGCAGTTATTACCAGTTTTAAGATTCAATGAACCAGACACATGGCCTCATTTTTTAGTGGGTTGACTGATTTGGCAATTTTTTTTTCTCAAGCACACGTTTTAATCAAGTTCTCTTAGTAATTAATATTTTAACTATGAGTAATACACATAAGTGATTATGCATGTGAATGTCCAATAAATTAAGTATGATGACTATATAAAAGTTTGGCTCAAAAGTCGCGTGGTTAAACGTGACAGAAACACAAGTAACCTTTGCTTCTAATCGAAATCAAATATTATCCTCAATGTATCCAATATTAAATCTTAAATGAGATAATCTATACTACTTATAAAACAAAAGACATTACAAAGAAAATTTGTCCGTGTGTCATTTTCTGGTAATTTTGATTTTTCAAAATTTAATTTCCCTTCCTAAAAATAGAATTAAAGTACATTTCACAACTCATATAATTTGCTACAAAATTTAAATTTTAACTTCAAAATCATCTTCAAATCAATGCATATTATCATTTCCTAATCTATCATAATAAATAACAATTACTATATCTCAATCCACTTTCTTTCATTGTTATTCATGCACACTCCTTTTTTCAAAAAGTTTTTAATTAAAATTCTAATTTAATTTACTAGATGAACATTAGTTGAGATATAATTATATTAGTTCTATAGTGGGAGCCTTTTGGAGCTTGAAATTCTTAGAACCCTAGCCACTTCTCTCTTTCTTCAATTGTCTATTATTTTCTTTCATTCTTTAACCTCTCCTTTCAATTCCTTCTTACTCGATATTCCTTTCTCCCATGCACATAATTTCTACACCCACTATCATGAATATTTTCTCTAGCAGAGTCTAACTCCTATATATGTAGTTTTCTTATCAAGAAAAGGAGCTACTCAAGATTATATTTTGTAGGGCTTTTCATTAACAATATTCTTTTACATATACATGAATCTTTCAATCAATCTTAGAATCACATGTTTAAGGAATCCGAACCCGTTCCACTCGGACCAATTAATTGTAGGTTATATTTAATTATTTACACTTTATAGTTATTAAATTTTTTATCTAAAAATAATACAGCAAATCTTGTTAATTTCATTATCCTCATAAAAAATTAAAATTAAATTGTAAGCTTAAAGTTGCAATAATCTAAAAATAAATGACAAATATATATATATATATATATATAGAGAGAGAGAGAGAGAGAGAGAGAGAAGTCTTATTTATGTTCTCATATTTTACGGTGATTTTAGTTAGTCCCAAAAAAAAATGTTTTATATATATATTTACATCCTTAACATTTTCAAAACGTTTCAATATTGCCTTTTTGATAGACGATATCCAAATTATAGACAAACAAAACTTATATTAAAGTCAAATTACGATATTAGTGATATTCAAATACCACTAATAGAGATTGTTTGCCTTCAATTCTCTAACAAAAAGTTTTGGGTGTGAGTTTCAAGAGAAGAAAGATTAATTGAGCATTAAGGAGCCTTAAATTAAAAAATTATTTTCATATTCTATGGGGAGAAATAATGGTAAATAATATTATCCAATTCATATAAATAATAAAAATATTATTACTAATATTATAACTTGACCTTCATATCAGTTTTTTCCATTTATATTTTGAATGCCAAAATGATAAGATTAAGATGTTTTAAAAACTTTTGAGACATAAATAGAACCAAAAAAAAAAACTTTTGGGACTAAGTTAAATTCGCTGTAAAGTGAAGAACGTAAATAAGACTTTACCTTATATTAATGTGATTTATTCTTTTTAACCAAAATTTCAAATTAACTCAAGTTAAATATTATTATGTAAACAAATTACTTCTGACAATTTTGTCTAATTGATAATCCATATTTTATAACATCAAATTATTTTACTAGTGAGCTGTTATATGAAACCAAATGATGCATTTTTATTTAAAATTATTTTAATAGGAGGCTGAAGAATAGGAAGAGAGAAAGAAATGGATTTTTTTTTAGTTCAATCCTCACTAAAAAGTTATAAGGTAATATCCTTATATAAAAAAAAAAATTGTATTTTCAATAATGAATTATACGAAATTATTTATTCATCATTGCTTAGCTAAAAATTGGATATAGATATTTTTATAAAACAAATTATATTTTTAATAATGGTTGACTATATAGAATGATTCTATACAATTCTTTTAAAATTACATTATTAAGATACTAAAATAAGGGAAGGAACATATAAATGGAATGAGTTTTTTCCTCACCAAAAAAATCAAGTGATATTTTTTTTGTCAAGTTGTTTGATCCTCACTTAAAAATTGAAAGTAGATCTCCTTATATATAAAATGAATTATACAATTAATATTAATGATTTGTTATTTGAAATGTATTTATCAAATTTTATTTTTCAAATTATTTTACTATAAAGCTAAAGAAATGGGAGGGAGAGGGAAAATTTTTTTAGTCAAGTTGTTTGATCCTCACTTAAAAATTGAAAGTAGATCTCCTTATATATAAAATGAATTATACAATTAATATTAATGATTTGTTATTTGAAATGTATTTATCAAATTTTATTTTTCAAATTATTTTACTATAAAGCTAAAGAAATGGGAGGGAGAGGGAAAATTTTTTTAGTTGTTGAGTCCTTATCCGAAAATTAGAAGTACATATCTTTATAAAAACTAATACTTTCAATGATTGATTATTATATGAAATGAATTTATACAAATACTATTTAAATAATTTATTCAATAACAATTTCATAATTATAATTTTTATTTACGTAATTATTTCATTCTACCTAATTTTAATTTTAATAATAACTTATATTATTAAATCATATTATATATTTCACATAATTTATACCCATGTATCGCACGGATCAAATTCGCTAGTTTAAAAAATATATATCTGGATTTAAAAAAATAAAAAGTTATGAAGAAGGACACATCTGAAACTCTAATCAATTAAAAGGATATGGATAGTAAGGAAAAAAAAATTGCAAACTTAAAAAAGCGCTAGAAAGGAAACGGAAAAAAAATGTAAAATAAACAAGCAGGTAAACAAAGAAATTTAAAGCAAACATCTTTTTATTGCAGCAAACTCTATATCATACAATGGCTTAAAATTCTAACACACACTTAAGCTGACTGAAACCATAAAATGAAACTTACTAGAGAAAAATAAAAGTAAAATACGTAAACTGTAGAGCATTAGAGCCATTATTAAATCAAATCTTTTAAGGAAGAACATCCATTAACCATGTTCCTTAGTTATCTATTCCAACAGGAATAGCTCGGAGGGGTTGATCCATAGCCATATCCTCAGGCTTGATATTATTTTCAAGTTTCCAATCAAAAGAGTTGACTAATGATCCCAACATCACATGCAACATTCTGATAGCTAGTGGTGAGCCAGGACATACTCGTCTCCCACTGCCAAATGGTGTGAGCTGAAAATCTCGACCTTTGACATCAATTTTAGATCCCAAAAATCTCTCTGGTAAAAACAAATTTGCATTTTTCCATATGTTTGGGTTCCTACCAATAGCCCACTCGTTTATTAGGACTCTTGTACCTTGTGGAATTGTATAACCCGAGATTTCCACATCTATTTTGGCTTTTCTGGGGAGCAAAAGTGGAGCCGGAGGGTGTAAACGTAAGGCCTCTTTTATTATTGCTTGTAAGTATGGGAGTTTAGCAACATCTGATTCCTCAATAGGATTACCTATTCCAATGGTTTGCTCCAACTCTTGTTTGGCTTTTGACATAACCTCTGGGTTGTGAAGTAGTTCAGTCATTGCCCTTTCTAATCCATATGCAGTTGTGTCTGTTCCGGCAACAAGTAGATCCTACGACAAATCATATTTATTCTAAGTGAGAAATTCAACAATTGTGTGGTCATACCATATATATAATAAGATTCTTCTTGTTTAGACAAAAGAGTAAGGAAGTATTTTTCCATAAAAAATGAATACCAAATGGAACAATTTGAGAGAATTAAAGGTTTTTGTGGATCACATATATTATTTGGACAAAAAAAGTGGACATTTATAAAAAGAAAGATATAGAGTGTGCTTGGTTGTGATTTTGGGGACAAAAAAAAAACTTTTTCATTAAAAAAAATCACTTCTTATATATTTGGATAATTTTATAAAAATAATTAGAATATCAAAAAATTTTATTTTCAATTTTTTTTGTAGAAATTGAAAAAAATAGCTTTTGATTAAAAAAATGTTAAAACAAGTGCACCCATAAAATGCTTTTTTGGGAAACCTTCCAAAACAACTTTTTTTTTCATTTAGCAAAAAAGCTATTTTTAAAAATCCATCATGTTTGGTGAAAAGATAAAAATGGATTATAATTAAAGGTTAATAATTTAAGCTGAAAATAGTTTATAATTATAAACAAATTTTTGAAAATTTTGATTATAAGCAGAAACTAATTATTTTAAAATTATGATATTTTTACCAAATTAATTATAAGTATCAAATATTATATAATGTAAATAAATTATTTCATATCCATTTTAGTAATTTGTTTTAAAAAATTAATTTTTTTCATATAATTCAAATAAAATATAATACTTTAAAATTATTTTTAAATTAATATATTTTGATATAAATTAATTTTTATATAATCAATTATATAAAAAAAAAAAGATCATATATATAATTGATTATTACAATAATTTTAATCCAACTTTCTCAAAAATGTACTTAGTCCCATCTACTCTTACAAGAGACTTTGTATCTTTCTCTCTTTGGGAGACTTCACTTTTATGCCAACTTTTTATGTTCAAATAATTTCACTACTCGTGCTATTGTTTGGGCCCATATCTATGAATGCAATGCTACTTTTGAGAGTGGGTATCCTTTTGAAGCCCTCAAATAAGGTAATATTATATATATATATATATATATATATATATATATATATATATATATATATATATATATATGAGATGGTTAACCTTTACATGATATATTAGTAATATTAATAAGTTCTACATTTTATTTTAGACAAAAAAAAAAAAGATCTATCTCTTTTGAATCATTTTATAAGTCTAGATAATTTTGTAATTTTATATTATTTACATTAATTACTTCATTAACTTTTCTCTCTCTTAATTAATATATACTATTTATTATTTTTATCTATCAAAATAATATTTTCTCTTAGAATCTTACCTAAAAATATACAAATAACTAAAATTTAAATAAAACTATTCTTCATAACATTAAAAAATTAATCGTACGGTAAAGTATGACAACGTCAGAAAAACATGACAACCAGAGGTAAGTACCAAAATATTAATAAAGAAACTTACAAAATAATAAAAATAATGACGACATTAGAATATGACAACCAAAGGTAAGTTACAGAATATTAAAAAAATTAAAAACAGTAAAAATAGGACAACGCATTAATATTACAATGTGTGTTCCAAATCGTTCCTTCCCGTACACCAAAATATATTACAATGTGAAAATCCGACAACGTAATAATATTATAACATAAAAAATATGATGGCGCAATAATATTACTTAAATTTTTAATTATTTTTCATATTACTCAGGTAAGAGTCAAAGAGAAAACATAAAAAAAAAAATTATTTTGATAGAGAGAAATAATGAAGAGTATATATTAATTAGGAGAGAGCATTGTTAATGAAATAATTAACTTAGAAAGAATAAAATTATAAAATTATCCAAACTTATAAAATAATTTAAAAAGATGGATTGGTTTTTTGGTCGAAAGTAAAATGTGGAAGTTATATATATGATCCTAATAATAGTTAGGGGATAAGTTAGAAATATAAATAAAAGACTAATATTATTATAACTCAAAAGTGAAAGATAATTGTTAGTGAACTTTGATTTATTTTGGAGTTTTCTCTCCTTAACTAGAAGGAAAGAGAATTTGGGTTCTATTTATTTACCCCCTAACTAATTATTACTATAGGATAATATTAGCATATCCTTAAATATTAGTTAATAGAAAAGTTACAACTTACACTCAATATTTATCAAAGATATCCGAAAAATAGGACAAATAAACATTTCACCAAAAGATATGAGTTAAAATAATAAGATTTCTAGCATATTATAGATAACTCACATTAGATGGAACCCACATAGAGTGAGACCAATTATCGCATGTGAGACTATCAAGTATACACTTGAATCTATGCAAAAAAAAAAAAAAAAAAAATTCAAGAAAATATTTGATAGTGGCAAACGAGTGAAAAAAGGATAAGAGAAAGGAATATTACAAGCAAAAAATGTTTGATCTTTTCTCTGTCCATCTTCCGGCTATCCTCTTCAGAAATGTCGAGGAGTGTGTCCAACATGTCGTTGTTTGTGACATAATGTCCCCCTTGTCTTATTTTCAAGCGTTTGTCAATTAACTTTTCCAAGTGGTGGAACACCTTGGTAACGTAATTAGTGGTGTTCCTTTGAAGGCCTTGTGGGTCCAATATCTTCAACACTGGGAAAATATCCACCATGTTTGCTGTTCCAGTTAATTTTAAGAGGGTGGACACAGTGTCCTTGTACTCATCATTCCTTATAGATGGAACAAAATCCTCAGAGACAAAAGTGTAAGATAAGAAATTAATGCATGCCTTGAAAGCTGCTCTCCCAACATCAACTGCTTCACCGGTTAGGCTGAATGCGTGCATATCATTGAGGAGTTGTTGCAGCTTCTTGCGCCTAAGGCCTTGGCTTGCATCAAGGGTCTTGTGGGAGAACAACTGGTCATTGCATATTTTCCTCAGGTCTCTCCAAAGTGGTGACACTGGAAGGAAGGGCAAGCTATAGTTGTGGTGGTCGAGAGCTGATACAACACTTGGAACTGTTCTGTCTGAGAACAACACATCATGGGTTTGGAACACCTCTTTGACAATGTCTGGTGAAGAGATGATTACGGTGGTTGATTGGCCTAGCTTCAAAAGCATTATCTCTGGGGCATGAAGCTTAGCAAGCTTGGCCAATGTTTGTTGTGGCTTTTTGCAAAACTCAAACAGGCTTCCCACTATGGTAAAAAAGGATGGTCCTGGTGGAAGCTTGTTGTTTGGTTTTGTGGTTTTTGCATGAAGTGAACGAAGAAATTGTGTGACAATGCATGTTAGCAAGAGGATTAGTGATAACGAGAAGCAAGAGTGCTTGGGGGATAAGAGGGTATGACCTCTTTGTGCATCCAAGGTGCCTTGCTCAAGAAGTGCACCAAATGTTGAATTCATTGCAGCACTCCAGTGTTGTAATACTGATTCTGTTGCCTTTGACACAGGCTTGGTTCAAGAGTAGTGTTGACAAGTGGGTGTGGTGAGAGTGAACTTCTTTGGCTTGTATATATAATATGTGCATGAAGAAGGAGAGAAGGGGTCTACGTGATGCATCTTTCCCACAGAAATGTTTATTATTGGAGAAATATTTTTTTACCCACATTTTACACATGACCGTCGTATATCATAATTTATTCATAATTTATAATATAAATAGTGGTTAATGTATATTAATGCGGCACCAAGTTTTTCCTTAAATTTATTAATTCTTTGTTGTTTAGGTGATTGGATACTTATTTCTATAAATGAAAAAAAAAAATTGTGTTAGAAAAATTGTATACTTACTTGACTCGAGCAAGATAAATTTTACCCATTTTTTAAACACAACCATGGTACATCCTAAGTTATAATGTAAATAATTGTTAGTGTATATTAATGTAACAACAAAGGCTTGTTTGGCTTGCTTTATAGAATAATGTTTGGTAGTATAAAGTCTAATTATATATATATAAAAGTAGATAAAAATTTTAATATTGTGTAGTGTTTGGTATATCATTATATAAGATACCAAGCACAAAAGATAACATAATTATTTCATCATCACAATAATTCTAATCAAAATACAGAAATCTAATAAAAAATAAAATTATAATAAAAATAATTGTTTATTAATTACAAATTAATAAATATAATTATTTTAAATATTTATTTTTTAATATATGCATTTATAATATATATATTCAATAATATTTATTATTTATTTGTATACATATTTTTAATAAGTATTTATTATTTAAGAAATTATAAAAATCAACAAATACATAATATTCTCTTTTATATATTTTTTTATTTTCTATTTTTTATAAAATATAACAAGAAAAAATAAATTTAAATAAAATAATATTTTTATTCATTAGCTAATTGTAAACTTAAAAAATAATACAATTGTTTGAATATTTATTATTTATTATTTATAATTATCTTAATTATTTATAATTTTTATTATATATAAATATAATTTATATTAAAACTATTTATTATTATTTACATATTTCTAATAATTATTTTTATTATTCTTGTAAATATAAAAGCATAAGAGAGAAAAAAAGATGAAAGAAAAAGGGAGTTTTTATATATCAAAATCTAATAAAATCTAATCCTACTCAACAAGTTTGATCGAATTATACAACATCTTAATATATAAGAATAATCAACCTTATAGTGTGACAGACGAAGTCCAATCTTTTTACTTTAAATTTTATCTTTCTTTAGCTGTTTTTAAATCATCATTTAATTTTTAAACAATAGAACTCCTTTTATATTAATTTTTAAACATCTTTATGGAGATACTATTTGTGTTGTCGCTATTCCTCCTTTTTGTGTTGTTTTGTTTTGTTTTATTATTATTATTATTATTTTGTTTAAATCTTGCTTTGCCTTCTTTTAAGTGAAAGCGAGAAATAGTATAAAAATTTTGTTTTTTTTTTTTTGTTCAAATCTTGCTTCGCCTTCTTTTAAGTGAAAGCGAGAAATAGTATAAAAATTAGTGTATCTACCTGTCCAATATGATAATTTGTAAAAGTATATTATTTTAATCTTATATTTGTGCATTAATTATTTTTTCAACATGATGATTTTTCTAATTATTTTCAATAAATTTATTTTATGAGTACTATCAGTTAGAACATAATTATTTTGTATTTAATAGATAAAGATTCTCACTAGATTTATTTGGATATAAGATAAAGATAATATTAATTGATGAAAAAATAAAGGAAAAAGATTCTGATGGAGATTTGAAAGATTTTAAAATTTGAATTTGAAGATTTGAAAAAAAAATTGGAAAAGGAGCGCTAAAAATTTGATCTAAAGATTTGCTTTGTAGAGAAAATTAAGAGATCCTAAAGATTTGACTCTTTTTCTTCTTTTATAAACAATTGTAATAGTTGAGAGCTGGAGAGGGAGACAAGGAATGTTAACTTTTATATGGTTTAGGTTCTTTTCTTTTTTAATATTTCTTTAGTTTTCTTTAGATGTTAGGGTAATGTAGCTTGATAGAACAAATTATGTATTCTTGATTTTTAATTAAATTTTCTTTTTCAATTAATTGAGTAATTTTTAGTGTTCTTAATACTTTTTAAGAATTGGCTGCTCCTTTGAATGTTCTATGGTTTTATATTGCTAAATACCAATTTACTGTATAAAATAAGTCAATATCAAAATTGCCATAAATTAGAATAATTAAAAATAGAAGTACTCATATGTGTGGTCATAGGAATTCCTATTCTTCATCCTTAGATAAATTTAGAATAATATGAAGCCATTAATTTATTCAATTTATTTTAAGAGGATTACAATATCAAGCCATTGAATTGTAATTACAATTTTTAGAAGTTCGATCAGCAATTTAATTGAATTAGGAATTAGATTTTAATTAGGTAATACATAGTTTGGGAAACCAAGTGAAATCATATCCTAACACCTGTCTTTTTATTTATTAATTTTATCATTTGCTCATTTTATTTTATTTTTATTCGCAATTTTCATATTTTTTATTACTCAAATAGTTACTGCTCTAAATGAATTGGTATTTGATTTACAATCCTTGTGGAAACGACAATCTTGTACTCATTTTTTTTATTACTTGTGACCTGATATACTTGCCGGAGTTGATTTGCCGAAATTGGCTAACAAGTTTTTGATGCTATTGCCGGGAATTGTTTTAATCAATCTCATTAGTAGTTTAATTGTTGCTAATTTGAGATTTTTTTTGTTTTTGTTTTATTTTTTCTAGTATTTTTTATTTTTGTTTTTCAAAAAATAAAAAATATTTTTATCTTATTTCATTTGATTTTATTTTGTTTAAAAAAACCAAAAAAAAAACTTTTCATTATTCTCTTTGATTACTCACCTTTCTAGGAAGTTCTATTTTGCTGTTAGCTCTTGTTTTGGTAGGTATATGAGATGGAAGCTCTATTTGCTTCTTATAAAGAGTTGACTAGATAGTTTTCTGAGTCCACAACATAAATCAGACAAACGCATATTGGAGTTTTAGATCATCTTCCATTGAGATGTGACTTTTGAGGAGGAGATCATTTGAATGGAAGGTGCGTGATTAAAGTTGCTCATCCATATCAACCTCTATCTCCTCTTCAAGAAAAGAAGGCTGATTGAGAGATAGTCGTTGAAAAGCTTGCTCAACCAAATGTTGTAATTATGGAAGAGAATACAGCAAACATCAAGAACTAGGAGGCACGCCTCCAGAATTTAGAGGTACAAATTGGCCAAATCTCTAAGCAAATTGCTAAGATGTCATAGGAAACTCTATCTAGTGATGCTACTCCAATCCCAAATGAGTCGTATGTTGTTATCACTTTCATGAATGAGCAAGTAGTGAAACAAAATGAGATTAAAATGAGTGAAGAGGACAAAGTTGAAGATAGGACCGCAAAAGAAAAGGAGCAAGAAATAAAGCTAAAAGAAAATTACGATAAGGAGAAAGATAGAGACAAATGGGAAGGAGGTAAAGGAAAAGGAATGGGATGAGCCACATGAGATCAATTTATACATAAAAGTCCCATGTATTGAGAAAAAGACAGATCAACAGACTTCTTGGTTCTTAGAAAGTTTAATTGTTGAAGTGCGGAAGCACATGCCTTATTACGCTACATTTAAGAAGAAGCTCTTATCTAAAAAGAGGAGGCTGCCGCACAAACTCAAAAAAGTGATGAGAAAATTTGTGATTCTAATATGGGATCCAGGCATAGGAGGTATGGTGCAAGACAGTTGCTAGAGCTAGAATTTAAAGGTACTCCACTTAGCCTCAACTTGAAGCTTGATATTGGAAGATTGAAGAGCTTTAGAGGCAAAACAGACGAAATCACCAGATCCAACAAGAGAACAAGGGGCTGCTCAACAAAAATTTGGGGAGTATCTGCTACTCTTTTTCTTTCTTTTCTATTTTTTTTGTTAGTCAATTTGATATTTTCTTTTATTTCAAGTTGTTTCTTATTTAGCTTATTTTCATTATTAGCTTAGCATTATAGTCTTTTTAGCTTAGTGTTTGAGCCGTGTCATCTTAGCCATATGTGATCTTGTTTCCTTTTCTTTGACTAGGTCAATGGCATAAATTGGTAGTTGATTGTTTGTGGTAGTAAATGTCAAAGTTTTCCCAAATTGTTTTAATTCATCAATATCTCTATTTTTTGCTTTACTAATTTGTTAGAATCTCTTTTAGCTTTGTGCAACCTTTTGGCTCATTCCATTATTCTTAGCGGCTTTCTAGTTGGATTAATCTGTGCTTCTAATATTGTCCATGTGGTGGTTGGATTTTTTATAGGCCCCCAAAAAAAAAGAGAGAAAAATTAAGGAAAATAAAAATTGGGGAAGTGCCAAAGACTATAAAAATCTTAAGGCTCTGAGTACCAATGTCTGGGCTATGCATAATGCATAACATTTATCTTGGAAACATATTTGTGGTGCGTCTATGCCTTTGGATGACTTGAGTAAGTAGATATGAGGGGTGCTTTATCACCTAATGCCTTGGGTCCACTGAAACAGTAGTCATTAATCGAATACTCCTCTAAAGAATCACTATAGGACAAAACATTTAGAGTCAATCAAACCCCAAAAATTAAATTCAAATTAAATGTGTTGGATATGTGATCTGTATTTTATTTTTGCCCCATTGGTCAACTTAGAAAAAATTGTTGTGTGCCTAATTTGTATTCCTTTTAGAGAGTCCATAAAAGAGATTGATTTGAACCATTTTACCCTTGCTTAAATTGAATAGAGCTTTTTAGTATTTCATCAAGATTAGAACTTTGGTGTAATTTTGCAAGCTTGTGTTAAAGTTGACATTTATGAATCCACTACTGTCTATCTTGCATATAATTTCAATTGGTGCCTGGTAATTGAGAGGTTGTGTGATGTCCCCTTCTTATCCTTTTTACCTCTTATTTTGCTTGAGGACAAACAAAAATTCAATGGTAGAGGTGTGATAACTTGTGAAAATATATTATTTTAACCCCATATTTGTGCATTAATTATTTTCTCAACATGATGATTTCCCTAATTATTTTCAATAAATTTATTTTATGAGTGCTATCAGTTAGAACATAATTATTTTATACTTAATAGATAAAGATTCCCACTAGATTTGTTTGGATATAGGATAAAGATAGCATCAGTTGATGAGAAGATAAAGGGAAAAGATTCTGATGGAGATTTAAAGATTTTAATATTTGAACTTGAAGATTTGAAAAAGATTTGGAAGATGAGCAAATAAAGATTTGATCTAAAGATTTGTTTTATAGAGAAAATTAAGGAATTTTAAAGATTTGAATCTTTTTCTTCTTTTATAAACATTTGTAATTATTGAAAGCCGGAGAGTTGGAGAGGGAGACAAGGAATGTCGACTTTTTTACGGTTTACGTTCTTTTCTTTTTTTTATGGTTCTTTAATTTTTTTTAGGTGTTAGAGTGATGTAGCTTGGTAGATCAAATTATGTATTCTTGATTTTTAATTTAATTTTCTTTTTCAATTAATTGAGTAATTTTTATTGTTCTTAATGTTTTATAGGAATTAGCCACTCTTTTGAATGCTCTATGGTTTTATTTTGCTGAATGCCAATTCACTGTATAAAATAAGCTAATATAAAAATTGTCATAAATTAGAGTAATTAGAAATAGAAGTACTCATTTGCGTGGTCATAGAAATTCCTATTCTTCATCCTT
Source organism: Pterocarpus santalinus (assembly GCA_031439595.1). Lineage (NCBI taxonomy): Eukaryota > Viridiplantae > Streptophyta > Magnoliopsida > Fabales > Fabaceae > Pterocarpus > Pterocarpus santalinus. The sequence goes on along the minus strand of CM062528.1, from coordinate 30,573,403 downwards.
AGATAAATTTAGAATTAAATTTAGAATAATATAAGTTATTAATTTATTCAATTTATTTTAAGAGGATTACAATATTAAGCCATTGAATTATAATTATAAGTTTGAGAAATTCAACCAGCAATTTAATTGAATTAGGAATTAGATTTTAATTAGGTAATACATAGTTTGGGAAATCAAGTGAAATCATACCTTAACACTTGTCTTTTTATTTATTAATTTTATTGTTTGCTCATTTTATTTTATTTTATTTTATTTTTATTCTCAATTTTCATATTTTTTATTGCTCAAATATTAACTGTTCTAAACGAATTAATACTTGATTTACAATCCTCGTGACAACAACAATCCCGCACTCATTTTTTTTTATTACTTGTGACCCAGTGTACTTGTCAGAGCTGATTTACTAAAATTAGCTAACATAATGCATAAGAAAATTATATAATTTAAAAATAAGAAGGTTTATTTAATTAAAATATTAGATCAATTTAAATATATAACTATTATTTGTACTTATTTTATATAATATAATTATGAACATATAAAATAGATGAATTTGATAAATAGTATTTTTTTATGATTATAAAGATATATAAATTTTAAAATCAAATTTTCTAGTATTAGCTTATGAAAGATATTGTGATCAAGGAAAATTTTACTGAAGAAACTATCTTATTATAAAAGTAGGTTCATTGAGACACTATTCATAAGTCTAATCTACAATAAGTTAAAACAATAAATTTATTAAGAATAGTTCATATTATGAGTAGATTATAAAAATTAGTTAACAAAAATTTAAATTACCAATTAAAAAACTAAATTGATATAATTTTGTAGTGTGCTATAAGATTTAAAGTTTAAATAATTTTAAATTTGATTTTAATTAATAATTATAATTTATATTGATCATTATTTATGCAATTTGTAGGTTTGCATCACCTATATAATATATTTTTAGTGTCATTTTAAAGTGCAATTTTTATGTTTGTATCACCTGTACAAAACACGTTTAGTATCACTTATTTGAGATATCAATATTAGTTAGAAAAACTAGTCTATGACTATTTTTTTTGGTGCCATTAAAATTTTTTAGGTTATTTAAGTTTAAATTTGATTTAAATTGATAATAATTATGATTTGTCCATGCAATTTATATATTTATATCACCCATGTGATATATTTAGTATCACCTCAATATTTGCATTGCCCATACAATACATGTTTAATATTACCTATTTGAGATATCAATAGTAGTTAGAAAATCAATTTGTGGCTTTTTTTGTGTCATTAAAATTCCTTTAGTTATTTGAGAATATTATAAAATTTTAAATTATGAGTAAGTTCTAATTTTCCATCCTTTGTTTTTTGAATCATTAAATCTATGACATTTTTATTTTCTCTATTTTGTTATCACTAGTTTATAGAGCATTTTAGTATAAATAATTTTAATTTAACTAAATCAAAGCTAGCTTTGGCAAACTATTATTGAAAATTTCCTCCTTTAAAACTCTAAAAGCATTCCTGGTTGAGGGAATAAATTCATATAAGGAATATAAACTTTCTTACTAATACGATTGCTTGTAACAACATTAAAGCTTAAGATATCTTATCCATTGATATAGATGTAATACCTACAATTGGAATATCGTAAGAATAAAAGAAATGAATTAATACAATTCAAATTACTTATATTTTCTTGTCAAAGTTAAAAGAAATTATTTATTATAAGATTTAAAATATATGTGAATATAATTCATCAATTTAAATTTAATATAAACCCGTGGTATTTTTATTAATAAAAAAAGTAAAGAATATTGTTTATCAAAGTTTAAAGTATCTAATCTAATAAATATAATTGTAATTTTTAAATATCAATATACAATTTGGCTCATGTAAGACTAAACAAATTAATTAATAATAATTTTAATTGCTAATATTTTCTCACTAAGGTTATAAAATTATTTATTATAATATTAAAAATACATATAAATATAATTTTATGAAAATTATAAACGTAATAAAAATATATAGATTTAACATTATTCTATTATTTATTTTATCAATATTGCCCAGTTATCTTTCTATAAATTAAGCACTTTTCTTTAATAATTTTTTAATATTTACTATAGAAAAATTGAGCTTCAAATGCGAGCATACATGTAATTATAATTATTTTAGAGTATATTTGCGAATAGAGATTTTGAAGGAAAAGAGAGAAAAAGAAAGAGTTTAAAGAGTACTTATAAGTCAATTTTATATTCCGAACTTTTTATAGAAAATAAGAGAATATTTGGTATAAGATAATTTATTTGAATTACTAGTAAAATAACTTTAAATTACCTAGGCTTATTATATTATCTTATTTGATTGAGTCATATTACTAATAATTCAAATTTTTAAGACAATCCATATTATCTTTGCAGCGTGGATTACCTTATAAAGGGTATCTATGTAAATTATCACTCATATAGTAATAATAGATGGTAATCTTCCCATTAATAAAAATTAATAACGCAAATTATCACAACAGGAAGCAGGGGACGGGTTCTTCCGTTCAAACCAGCGCGAGCGACCATTTGAATGCAAGCCTCGTTGGGCGGTCACATCATCAACAGCTCCCTTTTTCAAAACAAAAAAAAAAAAGCAAAAATCTGGGATTTTTTTTAATACAAGATTTGATTTATAAATGTATTAGAATATATAATTTAGGAAAATTTTATATGAATATGATTTTAATATGAAATCAAAAATTCTTATTTCTATTTGTACTTAATCAAAATTTTCAATTTTATTGTATATCATATTCCTGTAAATATTGTCCAAATTCGATAATAATAAAAAACTAAATTCATATCCCATATTAAAAATAAAAAACCTAATTTATAACACAATTTTTTTATAGAGAAATATTAACTAAATTTATTTTACTTATATTAATTTATTTATCATCTATTATTAGAAATAATAAATAAATTGACACAATATTTCAAATAAAATAATTTGGATCTTTTTTTTATATGAATTTTGAAAATATTATATACCATTTACTTAATTTTTTTTTATTTTTTAAAGTGTTACAATTAAATATTCATATTTTGTGTTGAAACAGAATAAGTCGTTTCACATTTGGTGGGCCAAGTTTGGCGGGCGCGTTATCACCTTGAAGTCGGTGGAATAATTCGTCCAGAGATACTCTGGCATTGTATCCGATAAACGAAAGAGACATTATAGCATAAAATATTTATATTTAGTAGTCCAGTTTATCGTACATATTGTAATTATTGCAAGGAGAGATATAATTCTTGCCGTGAAATTTTGGCAAATATTTATAGGATTTAATTTAAATATATTATTGGTATAAAATTTTTTTATATAAATATTTAATTATATATTATTATATTAATAAAAAATTTTAATATAATCACCTATTATTTAAATAATTATACAAATAAAATATTTTGATTAAATAATAATAGAAAAAAATTTTAATACACCCTAATTAAACTCATTTATAATGCCCAGCATACACTGTACCTTGGACTATACGATACATGGGCAACAATATGGGGGTCAAGTTTGATCGGCGTGTTGTGCTGATGAAAGGACAGAAGGGGTCAAGTTTGATTGGCGTGTTGTGCTGAAGAAAGGACAGAAGGACGTGACACTGCACATGAGGCCGTGACATTGCATAAGATGCAATGACTCTATACAGAAAAAATTCCGTATAAGCTAGTATGTCTGAAGAATTATTCTGACATCACGGTATGATGAATTACTCACCATTAAACAACAAAATGATAAAAGAGAAAGCCTCGCTCACAACGTGTAACTCGTGGTTTATTATTTTTTATATGGGAAAGAAGTTTAAAATTATGAAGAGTATGGGAAATATGGGAAAATTAGAAAAGTATAGTAAAGAGATCCGGTAACTGGGGGCACGAATCCTGCAATCCATTCCAAATAAGATCAGATTCCTTTATTTTGTGTAAAATAAAGGGATTTGGTGAATGAGAGACCGAATTTTATATTTTTTTAATTTTCTTTTCAAAATTCGGTTTACATTTTACCGGATTTGATTTTTTAAATTTTTTTTAATTCATAATCCGGTTTGTATTCCATTGGATTCCATGTTTGTTTAATTTTTTATAATTCAAAATCTGGTGTTTATGTAACCAGATTCCCATTTTTTTCTTTTTTGAAATCGGATGAATTCGGTGATTCATAAATGGATTCTTAACAAACACGTATTTTTCCAATTTTACTAAAAACTTATATATTCCCAATACACCACTAAAAAAATCATATATATATATATATATATATATATATATATATATATATATAAATATATAAGAATTGTTATTTGTTAAAAAAAAAAAAATAGATACAAAGTGCATGTTTGATTTGTTTGTTAGAAGCTTCCAAAATTAATTTTAAAACATCAGAATTAAATTTGTACTTTTCGCATCTTATTTATTTTTTGTTCAATCCATTCTTTAAGATTAATTTTGGATTCAAAATCAATTCTAAATGAAAATGAAAAATCATTGTGTCTAAATTTTTAGTCTCTTAACTTTTGTTAAAATTACTTCTTAGATCAAATTACCAAACATAAATTACATTACTTGAAAATTAATTTTATCTAGAATTAATTCTACAAAATACAAAGCCAAACACATTAAAAAGTGGTGGGGTACAAAATAATTAAAAAAAGAAATGAATTCACCACCTTTATATGTATGTTGCTCTTCTAATATGTCTATTGTTGATTACGAGTCCAAATTTTAGGTATAAATAATACTTCTTTATAAATATATAATCAGAGCATCAAGTGGTGATATTCTTCTGATTTTGAGTTTTACAATTGCAGTTAGTGGTTTTGTTTGTCTTTGGTGATCTCTCTTTCACAAGGCATCTGCGGTATTGGTTCTTGCTCCATCGAGTTGTATCGTGCAACCTGTGGTATTTTCCTTTGTGTAGTTCTTGTAGGACTTTTGTTTTGTAGGCGATGTCGGTGGTGGATTATCTCTAGTTTTGGTTCAAGTTGATAATGGGTGAATATTGTGAAAAAAAGTAGTGAGTGGGGCAAAATTTTAATTTTAAAAATAAAGTTAATAATTTTTAATTAATTCATAACCAACACCTAAAAAAATTATATGGACATCCAATAAATTTTTGAGCCATTAATATATATTAAATTTTTTTAAAAAAATTTATATTTTTTTAAAATCAATATGCTAATTATATCAAATAAAAAATCTCATCAAGCATATCAAATTTATTTGATTGAAAATGTATTTAATTTTGCAAAAAAAAAAAAATTGATCTCTAACCAAAAATATATTTTGTAAAGGCATAAATTATTTTAAAATTAAAAAATTTTGTTTTGAGCAAGAAAAATGGTTGTTAACGAATGAGTGAAAAAGCCTAAAATTGGTTGTACAATTATTTAATGCAAGTATTGAAAAAGGACAAAAATAAAAATATTAAATTGAAGTATTACTTTAAGATATAAATATATAATATGATATAATAGTTATTTTAATCTATTTTTAATAATATTAAATTATTAATCCTGTATGCTTAAATTAAAGTAGGTCACAATATAATTTCATAATTTTAAATATAAAATTTCTATGAGTACAAAATAAAATTCTAAATATTATTAAAAATATAAAATCTTAGTTATAAAATCAAAATTTAATAGTATAAATTTAATATCAATTAATCACTAATTTAGACCATAACTAAAGATGGTCCATCACAGCTCCCGCTTGTTTTGTATCCTGTCTTCCTTGTTTCTGTGTTTTTGTTGTTTCTACTTTTTGGCTCCTCACGTGTCGTGTGAGTCGAGTGTTGCGATCAATTATCGAAAGAATGAAAAAAATGAAAGATTCCGTAAGCTGCCATAAAATGAAAAATTCTAACATTATGATAACGACTCACCATAGAAAACAAAGAAAAAAGAGCTAGCCTTGCTCACAACTACCAGTACTGTAACTCGTGTCACGCATGGGTATACAATTATTTCATACTGTAAATATGCAAAAATAACAGTGGATAAAATTTGTGCAAAATTACAAATACATATTCTTTAGTGACAAAGCAGTGGGTTAACAACATAAAATAACAAAAGACATGATACTTCAACGCCACTTAATATAATTCATTGGACCGGTCCTACAATAATGCTTGCATGTCTACGTATGAAATTTGGAAAAAATATATATACTACATTATTTCACACAAAATCACTTATTTTGCAATCAAATTTTTTGAAAAACTACCTTAAATACATTTTTAGTGGTATGACACAAGTTAATTATCGTCCTCATCACATATTTATATCTTTAACCCATGACTGGATTTAACTTTTGAAATTACAACACATAGATCAGCATGAGAGAACGCAAATTTTGGCAAAAATAATTCAATATAGGACAATGTCTGGCCTTGATCACTTTTATTTATAGTCATTACAAAGCAAAAACATCTTGTAGGAACTAAAGTGAGACACAAAACATCTTCTAGCTGTAACAAAAACATCTTGAATTGCATCCTCTGAAATTTGAAGGGTATTTCACTGCCAAATGGGGTTTAATAATAATAAAAAAAAAAAACTTTGATACATCAAAGTATAGAATGAGACTAACTGAACACCTTGTAGCTGTAATACAAAAATTAACCAAATAAAATTTAATAAAACACATAATTTAGCTTCCATGAACGTTGGGTCGACTATATAAGAAATGTCTAAAAGTCAAGTTGTTGTCCAATACAATAAATGTCTCCTTGTAAAAACAAACATTCAAAATAAAACAAATAATAATGAAAAAAGATAGCTTCCTTCTGAGGGTCAATGGCTTGCGCATGATAACCCTTTGTGTCGCTTGTTTAATGATCTTGCAGGCATAAAAGGAGCAAGGTTGCTCAAATTGGAATTCTTTGTTAAATATCTAACCTTCAAATAAACAGCAAATATGGTTACTTCTAATTAACATGTAGCAATTTGATATGCAGAATGGGGTTTAAAGTAACAACACCACATCCATAATCTATACTAATAATAAAACAGAAGACATAGCAAAGAAACTTTTACACGTGTTATAACTAGGTTAATTTCACATTAATTGCATTTATTTGCAAAATAAAAAAATGAAAAATAAGTGAAAAAAAGAAAAAAAAATAAATAAATGAATTCATTTATTTGGAAAAAAAAAAGTCACCTACATATAAGAAATTTAAATTTTGGGGAAGTTTTCAAATTTTGAACTTTATTAAAAAATAAAAAAATTTAAAATATTAAATGGAAATAGTTTAACAAATCAACAGACACACCAATAATGATTTAACTCATCAATGTAAATAATTAGGGTATAAAAATTATAAATTTGAACTACTCATAAAAATATTTTTTATTGGTCTAAATAGATTCTAAATGAAGAAAATAACAAAACATGAATGTTAATAATTATAATTATATTATTTGTAATCAATATTTATTACTTAATTATATTATTCATAATTAGTAGTTATTACTTAATTATATTATTCATAATCAATAGTTATTATTGATGGGATTTAATCCGCAATTTTAATTAAGAAAATACTTTCTAATTGTGTTGCTCAAATATTTTCATTTGGTCCATATGGATAGTAGAATTTGAATTGCAATATAGAATTTCAATTTCAATTTTAATTCCAATTATTTTGAAATTGGAATTGGTTTGGAATCTTAAATTTTATATTTGGGTTTGCCAAAGAATTAGAACAAGAATTGTAATTTTAAATTTGATTTTAATTTTATTATTTAAATGTATAATTTGAAATTTAAAATTAATACAAATACTAATAAACAACAATTTTTTACTATAGTAACTTTTATGAAAATTATTTATATATGAAATGGTAAATTAAAATTTAAGAAAATTTCATATTATGATTTTTATAAATATGATAGATAGGATATAATAAAAAATGGAGAGAATTATACAGGCTTTGTTGAGGAGAGAGAGATTTATGAAGGTTTGGAATTGATAATTCATACAAAATGAGTTAGAAATTAAGAAGAGCTTATCTTAGTTATTTTTCAATTTTATAGGGGGTGTTTGACAAACTAGAAAAACTAGTTAACTAGGTACAATAGGGCCTAATTTTTAGTAATCATTATTTAGCAGCTACCTAAATATTTTAAAATTAATTTTTATTTGAATCAATTTGGACTTAAAACCAGTTCTTAAAAAAATTAATTTTAAATTGGTTTTATTTTGTCTCAAATTTTCTTATTCTATTTTATATCTTCTCACTACTATTCTTCTTACTTCATACCAATTACTTATTTTTCTATTGACCTTATCAATTGTTTGCCATCATTGTCCACCATTGTTTGCTACCGCAATCTACCGTAGGTTGGCATCATCCACCACCATTCACCGCTGCCGCCTACCATCATTTGTTACCTACTAGAATCGCAGTTGCCACCATCTACCGCCAACTACCATCACGATCACCATCATCTGTTGCCAGCTGCTACTGATTGTCATCATCCACCACTGTCTGTTGTAGCTGCTTCCCCATCTGCCATCATTTTTTCATCACTAGCCATCACCGTTTCCCACCACCCGTCACCATCAGCTGCCATCATCCACCACTATCGACTAGATTGATTTTTCAATGACATAATCAAGAAAAAAAGGTACAAAATAATAATAATAAGAAGCAGAAGATAACGTATATTTAAATTAATTTATAAATTGTCAAATTAAACAACGTTCAATAAAAATCTAGTTTATTTTATATCGGTTAACATAACTAGTTCTACTTTGTACCATGTTAACTTGATTTTTAAGATTGCCAAACACCCCCATAGAGTTGGTATATGGAATTATAATTGCAATTGTATATACTTCTTTAAGTATAAAATTAGGTCAGAATTGAGAAGCTCAATTTTATTTCTAAACTCTAATTTCAGGCTTAATTCTGGACACCAAACAGGATAAGCTAAACAATACCAAAAAAAAAAAAATCCAACAACCAATATCCCATCATTAAGTCATAGTTGAAGAAGTAATGATAGAGGTACTCATTTTTTATGGGACACCGTGCCAACTTACATCCCATCCACCATTTCTACAATGGACAGCAAAAGTCTCACTATGGTAATTTTCACCACAAGTGAAAAGGTGTCTAAAAAATCCATTCCAACTTGTTGTGTGACCCTTTTGCCACTAAGCGAGCCTTGTATCGCTTAATCTCACCATTAGCCTTGCATTCGAACTTGTAAATCCAACGGCACCCAATGGCATGTTTGCCCAAGGGTAAAGAAACCATTGACCATGTATTATTTTCTTCCATGGCTCAAAGCTCAACTGCCATGGTCTACTGCCATTCAGGGAACTTAATTGCCTAATGGTAAAAGGTAGGTTCAAAGGTGGATAAGACTTGAAGAATAAACTGCCTACACGAGCGAGACAGATTATCATAGGTGATATGGTTGGAAATGGGATAAGGGTTAGAATTGTGGCACATAATAAGTGAAGTGGGAAGATGGGCGAGATGCTTGAGAGGACATTCTCAGGGGAATGGGAAGGTTAGGGACTAAAGTGGCTGCAGGGGTTAATTGTGGTTATGGAGGGAATGGAGTGGTCATGGCTGGTAGAACATCACTCATAGGACATGGCAGAACAACATTAGAGACAATGGAAATCAAACTTAGATCCTTGTGCAATTCGAGCTCGTTCTTGACCAACTATGTCAACCCTTATTGGCAACTCTGTTATTGTATAAATCTGTATCAAAATATCAATGAAAAATCATCTATTTGGAGAGAGTTCACTTCTTTAAACTTCATCGTTTTAACATAGGTATGAGTTGAACTGTATATCTTTAATACATAAATTAAGTGGATATAAATTACAATATACACTGTCTAGGCCATCTTGACATAGCCTTGTATGGCTTGAAGCAGGCCCTCGCACATGTTTTTCCAAGCTCACCTCAACTTCGGTTCAATTTGGTTTTCAAGCTACCAAGTGTGACTCCTCCTTGTTCACTCGATTCACCTCTCACTCCTCAATATATGTTTTGGTATACGTCGATGATATACTCATCACTGGTGACAACCACACTAAAATTTCTAATCTAATTTCTAGCTTCCATCAGGCCTTTACTCTTAAGGATTTGGGTGAGATGAATTTTTTCCTTGGCATTGAGGCTCAAAATCCCACCTCTGATGTAGTACTATTTAATCGAGCCAAGTACGTTAAGGAGCTCTTAAAGAAGACTGGCATGGAATCCGCCAAGCCTATGCTTACTCCCATGATGAGTTGTTAGAAGTTATCTCCTCATGGTGATGACAAGTTCCATGATCCCACTCTATTTAGGTCAGTGGTTGGTGGCCTCCAATATGCCACAATCACTCACCCTAATATAGCCTTTGTGGTCAACAAATTAAGCCAGTTCATGCATGCTTCACTTGAGTCACGCTAGAAAAGTGGTAAAATGAGTACTAAGATATCTTGCTGGCACTATTTCCCATCGTCTCACTTTCCAAATTAAAAATATTAGAACCAAATTAAAAATAATGTCGTGCATGAAGATAAAAAATAAGTATTTTTAGTCCTTCTGCGTAACATTTATTTTGAAGATAGTTTATTTATACATGACATTTATCTTTAACTTAGTTTTCGAAATTTACAGTAACTTTTTGTTAAGCTCACAATATTATAGTACAACAGATAATAGGCATTTTTACCTCTTTAAAATTTAAAAATATTATCTATGTATATTCGCCTTTTAGAGTATGAAAATTGATCATCCAAATTAAATCGAATTGATCACTATTCATATAAATAGTGATTAAATTGATCCTATTTAGATTAATTTCACTACTATTTATATGAATAGTGATGAATTTTCCTTTGGTACTGACATTTGTGTGTATCTTTTTTCAACGTACTCTTCTATTATCCTTTGGCATTAACATTAATGTATGTATATGTGAAAAATAAAATAGTGTGAAAACAGTAATTCGAAAAAACAGATACAGAATCAGCTTTTCATTTTTTATATGGCACACATATAATTAATTTATCATCATACGAGATATTTTGAAGATTAATAGAAATATAGATCTAGTTAACACAGCCCGCCCTTGAATATGTAGTAATTCATTATTTTTTATTATTTCCTTTTTTTGCTTGCAAAAGCTGAAATATATGGAATACACTGCCTGCAAAAAAGCTGTCATTTTTCTACCTGAGCCATGGCAAAACTTGGCACAGATGCTACAATGGCAGCTCGAAACCTGGAATCTAGAACCTAGAGGAACACTAGAACCAAGAACTTGGAATGCGGCTACTAGATAGGTATCCCTATCCATGGCAGGGAGGAACATAGAACATAGCAAGAGGAACCTGGAACATGAATAGTAACAGTTAGAGAATCTTTGTCATGTCTTGCATAATTTTTCTCTCAAAATTTGCCCTCTAATAGGTAGGATTTTGAGCCAAATATATTTTTTTTCAAGCATATTCCTATACAATAAGGGGCAGGTCGTATAACAAAATTTTTGCATTCCCTCTATGGTGGATTGTCTCTAACTAAACTTGTATTACCAAAATAAAATCTAAAACACAGTATTATCACACCCGGATGCCATATTGAAAAAAATGGAGCCGAATCATCATATGGAAAAGTAAACAGTGTCAATGCCAAAGGATAATGGAAAAGTATGTTGATCACCACAAATAATGTATCAAGCTGTCTTACAGATATTTGCGTCAATCTTGATATTTTGGAGAAGAGAGGCCACTTGGCATGCTTAATGCATGAAAGGTGAACAAAGTCTTTGACAATTCTGACTTCTTTCACTATTCCAATTTTTGATGCCCCTAAGGCACACTTGTTTATGCGGCCATGAATCTTACCCGAGACATTGATTCATTCACTAGGTGGATCTATGCTAGCCTGTTTTATTATTTAAGAATAAAACCAGCGGCTGAAAGAAAAAGAAAACTGATCCGTCCCTCATAAATACGAAAATCCGTCATTATTCATGTAAATAATAATAATAAATTTGATCTAACTTTGATTGGGTTCCATACTTTTTTCGCACTTCAATCTTAAATTTATCCAATGATAAAATTGATCTAATTTAAATTGATTTTCCTATAATAAAAAAAAGATATTTTAAAAAATAATTTTAAATATATATATATATATGTAAATAATATTTATTTTATTTTAAAAAGATAAAAAAGCCACATATAATAAGGATACAATTGAAGTGATTGTATGTATAAGAATTAAATTAAAAATTTTTCACATAAAAATAAGCATAATGTATAAAGACTAATAATATATTTTAACTAAGAAAAAAAAACCATGTGTGCACCACTTTTTTTTTTTAAGCTGATGCTTTTGTAGGTATTATTTTTTCAGATATGAAGGTGAAACCAACCAGAGACCTATACTTCCTCTCTTCTTCTTTTTTTTTTTTTTAAACAGCATCAACTTGGCAAAGAAATGTAGGGATTGTTAGAATTTTTCGAGGTTGAACTTTTATTAATTGATTGGTGGATATTATAATTTTATAAAATAAGTTGAATTGATAATTGATAATTTGATGTTTTCCAAGAACCTTATGTTATTATTAAGTGATCTGCTATGCATTTAGGAACTGTCATGTGTTTTTTGGGTATGGAGCCAATGGTGAGTGTATTGGACTATGATGCAGAGAACTAATGGCCTACATCTTTGATAAACTTAACTATATTATTATATATTTATATTATGAGCAAGATTTTTAATCCACTCTCGACATCTCTAGCAGCTCACTCCTTCATCAATATGAGGATTAAGAGAGAGAAGTAAAAGGCTACGTTCTTGATGTGTACCATGTGTATGTTTCTCTTATTTTTCAGGATTTGCATACTGCACTTGTGCGTAATATGAATCAAATTGGTATGCAATATTATTGACTTATGTTTATATTATATCGATGTTCCAAATTCTAGTATAAGTGCAGTTAAATTCTACGCGTTGTATTAGAGTGAATTATAGTAGGCTTAGAATCCTAGATAAAATTCTCAAATTTGTTGAAATTGGGAATTAATATTTAGGGTTTTAAACTCTGTTTTTCTGAAGAATTATATTTAATATGCCCAGGTTAGGTATATTGTTTTTGCGGTACTTGGCAAACAATTTGGAATTGATTAATGTCTACATGTAAACGATCCTAGGCATTCTTGATAGTCAAAATTGTAACAACTATATATTTTATGTTGTTAATATTATTTAACAATGGAGCTAAGCTTGAGTTATATCATTTTTAAACCTAAGTTGATTACGCCTCTTTAGTTTGATGGATTAGTGAGAGTTGGTAAAATTGTGATTACAATGAAAATATGCACATGTTGGTAATTTCATAAAAATGCGATCTTATTGTATTATAATACACTTTAAGTATCATAAATATATCTCAAGTATGGATGTTTTCTTTAGAGAACATTGTCCTTTTATAAGAAAGATGTTGTCAAAGGTATTTTATGTGAAACATATTTTGCTCCCTTTTGAAAATGGTGTTTCATAATAAATACGTTATGATTTCTTTTAGAAAGACACAATTAGGGTCCCTCTATATATTGAGAGGATTACATAGTATACTATAGTGTATATTTATACTTGCACACTAATTTTGCGCGATCATTGTGGATGAGGTTGTTAGTTATGTCTTCTTTTTTCTTTTTTCTTTTTTTTTTTGACGCAGAAACTACAAAATGTATGGATTAATCAAAGAGAGCCATACAATCAGCAATCACCACAGTTGCTATCTCCTGTGGGTACTCCTCAATCCAAGCTAGATCTGGGCATGAGCATGCTAGCTTAGCCAAAGCATGAGCAACCTTGCTTCCATCACGCTTTAGATGAGAAAAGGTACAAAAGGAAAAATGCCTAGGTAGATGCAACCAATCAAAGACTGCCAAATTGAAAGCGGGGCTGTCTGTGTAATGCTGCAGGTTTGTGATCACATCTGCATTATCAGTCTCAGCTAAAAGGTGCTAGAAACACATATATCCTTTGTTAGATTAATTCCCCATCGAAGTCCCAAGCACTCCGCTAGCCCGATGTCATCTCCACAAGTACCTGTTCATCATGGTCTCGGAAATGATCACCGCGCCAATACCCCAATTTAGATCATCAATTTTGGCAACATCAGTATTCAATTTATACTTATAGATAGCCTCAGCTAGCAGGTGGCTTCCATCGAGATTGCTCAGAACTGGGCTGGGTGTTGACGGCATTTCGAAATTTCACCTCCCCATTAGCCTTGTGGTAGGAGGACTCAAGAATACATAAAAGCATTGAAGATCACCTTGCTGGGTTCAATAATTTTGCTCTCAAACACACAGCATTCCCAGCTAGCCAAATTCCATGGGCAAATCATCATCATTTTCTCAACAGCATCCATAGGGGACTCCAGAATAAACTCCCGAAACCAGTTCCTCATCTCCTGGCTATCAACATTATCCATTCCAAGATATAGAGGGGATTGGAAACCGCAGTTTATGTTTTCAATGATAAACTATATATATAATTTATCATCTTTGCAGGCACTTATATATGGTACTTGGCTAGTAACTTTATTGGCTGAAATTAAATCGGGGTATATGAGCCAACGTAGTCTGCACTGGCCTTGTTCACAGTGGACCAAGAATTGATGAGACCGACCAAGTTGGTCTATAAATATATATTATAACTTTTATTTAATAAACAAATATTCAATATATGGTTTAACTTGTTTATTTATTAAAAGTATTTATAATTAAGTATTGGAATAAAAATATTGAGTTAAAAAATTTAACGCAAAATAAATTAATGTGAATATAATTATAATATTTTAAAATTTAATCAAAGAGACTTGTATTAAAATTTTACTAATGTTTTTAGAATGATATTTATATGTGCTTCTTAACTGCATATATATAAATTGAATGAAAAATTATTATATTTATTCTAAGGTTTAAAGGTTTTTTTTTTCAGTGTGAAATCCTTAATAATTAGCACTCTTTATTTTTGTTCATTTTCCAAAATAGTATTTTACTCAACTTTCTTATTTTGACAACTTTTTACTTAAAGAAATTAAGTACGAATTAAGACCGTAATTTATTGTGTTATCTCATGTATATTTTTAAAAATATATATACATCTTATGCTAATACTAAAAATAAGTACATTTTGATTTCTACTTTTAAAATTAAAAATAAAAATTTTAATAATTATAGAAGATGAAAAATAAAAAAAATATTGACTAAGATAAAAGAAAAGTATAAAATGAATTTATGATAATTATCACATTGTAGCTGTAATGAAGAACGTTAACGGAAGAAACGGAGAGTAAAGAATAATTGTAGTTTAAAAGGATTTAAAAAATTAAAATTAAGGGGGAAAAACACTGTATGAACTTTTTAAATTTAATATTTTTTATTATGAATATTTTATTTAATAGTTAAACGTTTCGTGTATATTTCTAATTCAAGTAATTTATTTTTCGGTAAATAAATGAATCTAAAATATACTTATCAATTTACAAAGTATAATAAAAAGACACATTTTTAAAATCAATAATTATGTGAAATAATTTTATTTTAATTTTTTTTAACAATATTTTGATGCACTTTTAACTTTAATGAAAATAAAAATTGCAATATGACAATGAAAAACTTATAAGGCTTTTAATCTACAACATTTTAGTTTGCAAATAGATTTTTAGTGTTAAATGTTAATTATATTAGGATAGTTTTGTCTTACAATTATTATTAAAATTATGAAGATTTAATTAGTTTCACTAATTTTCACACTCAAGATCATCTTAGAAAAGTTTGAAAAATAAAAAAATTAGAAGATTGTAAAAGATGAAGAGTTAAGAAAAATATATGAAGGGTGGATAAACAAAATGTTGAAAAGAAAATGACATTATAAGAAAAAACAATTAAATATAATCAAAATTTAAGGAAAAAAATACCATGTGACAACATTAGTGGAAGAATTTTAATATATATTAGATTACAGATGCAAATAAAAAAATATAAACTAAAAGAAAAGAGATACGAAAGAAAAATAAAAATGATCAAATTTTTGGTTATTAATTTTACAATGAAAGACACATCACCATTGTTTGCTTAATGTGATATAGGGCTCATTTGGATAAACTTTAGGGAAAAAAAAGAGGTCTTTCTTAAGACAGAATTAAAAGTAAAAGTAGAGATATAAGCAAAAAAATTATTTATATTATGATATAATTATTAAAGTACTTTTTATCATGATAAAATATTGTTAAATTGTTTAAATATAACAGATATAAAAGTTTTTTTTTTAATAATAAAACTACAATTGAGAATATGAAATTCTGGAGAATTGTGGGAAGGGTGGTAGTTGTCTTTTTGAAAAAAAAAAAATTAAAGATAGATTGGTGCAAAAAAATGATTCTATATTTATTAGGTATATATATATTGCATAGCTTCTCTTTTCTTTATTGTTCTGGTTTTTTTTTTTTCAGAAGCAATTTTCTATCAGCTAAATTGATCAAAGAAAATTGATTATTTTATGATTCTGTTTTTTTAAAGAAACACAAACAATCAACTCATTCCTTAAAAGTAGTACCTTTTTCTCCCAAGAAGCACAAATAGACTAACTCTTAAGCTGCTTATGATATAGTCAACTATTTCAACATTTATGAAAATAATACAATAACAATATATAGAGCTTATATCCAATAAGGTAAAGCGTATCATGTGCATTAGTTGTTTATTGTAACTGCAATAGCTCTTGGTTGCTGATCCGAGTCCATATCTTCCGGTTTCGTACCATCTTCAAGTCTCCGCTCAAAAAAGTTGATTAATGACCCCAACATAAGATGTAGCATCCTTGTAGCAAATGTCAATCTAGGACATATTCGCCGTCCAACCCCAAATGGTATGAACTGAAAATCGTGACCTTTGATATCAATTTTAGACCCTAAGAACCTCTTTGGTGAAAACAAATTTGGATCATCCCATATGCTTGGGTTCCTACCAATGGCCCCCTCATTGATTATGACTTGTGCACCTTTTGGGACAACATAGCAATGAATTTTCGCATTTGCTTTGGCTTTTCGAGGGAGCAAAAATGGAGCTGGTGGATAGATACGCAAAGTTTCTTTTATTATTGCTTGCAAGTATGGAAGCCTATCAATGTCTGATTCTTCAATAGGATTACCTATTCCAATGGTTTGCTCTAACTCCCTTTTGGCTTTTAACATGATATCTGGATTGTGAAGTAGTTCAGTCATTGCCCTTTCCAATGCATATGAAGGTTCTATCTGTGCCCGCAACAACTAGATTCTGTTACAAAACCATATTTATTTAAGTGAGATATTCAGCAATTGTACGGCCATACGTTATATACTAGAGGATGGATTTTTAGGAGCTTACTCAATACCAATGAATGTATATGATCACATCAATCGTACTCAGCAAGAGAAATGGAAAAAAGTGGAAAAAGACTAACGCATTTTTTTAAAATAAACTCATTAATTAATTATCCAAAGATTAATGTTTACGACATTAGTTGTTGAAATTTTTTGCTTACTAAACTCGTAAATTGTTCTTCTCTATGTTCCCACTTAAGTTTTTTGATAGTGATTTTATTTGGTGACAAAAACCTTTGAAAAAATAATTTGATGATATGCTATGCTATTTTTTAATGGACAAACTTATGTATTTAATCTATTTTTTAAGACAAAAATTGACAAATAAAATGTTATGAAAAAAAGAAGAGCTGAAAACTTAAATAATTTTAAAAAGTTAAAATAAGTGTTAAATTAACCCCCAAAAAAAGAAAAAGAAAATATAGATAGTAAAACATGACTGCAAAAAAGGGAGAGGAGAATACTAGGAATAAATGTTTAATCTTTTCTTTGTCCATCTTCGGGCCGTTCTCTTGAGAAATGTCGAGCAGCGAGTCTAACATGTCGTTGTTTGTTACATAATTTTCCCTTTCTTAGCTTCAACCTTTTGTTAATATGGCCATCAAATATATGGAACAACATGGGAACGGATGCTGTTGAGCGCCTTCTTATGCCTTGTGGATCAACTATCTTCAACACTGGAAAGAAATCCCCCAAATGTGGTGTTGCAATTGCTGTTGCCAAATTCACCACCATATCCTTGTACTCATCAATTTCACGTATCGATTGAACAAAATCCAGAGAGAAAAATGTGTTTGACAAGAAATTAATTAAAATCTTAAAAGCTGTTCTTCCGATATCTATGGCTTCACCGTTTAGGCTGAATGTATGGACATCACTGAGGAGTTCTTGCAGCTTCTTGCGCCTAAGATCTTGGCTTGCATCAAGGGTCTTGTTGGAGAACATTTGGTTACTGCATACCCTCCTTAGATCTCTCCAAAGAGGCGACGAAACTGGGAGGAAGGGTAAGGAATATTGATCATGGTTGTGAACAGTTGCTGCCTGAGGAACTGTTCTATCCGAGAATAACACATCATTGGTTTGGAGCACCTCTATGGCTATGTCTGCTGAAGAGATGACTATGGTGGTTAATTGACCTAGCTTCAAACTCATTATCACTGCCCCATGAGCCTTAGCAAGCTTGGCCAGTGTTTGTTGTGGCTTTTTGCTCAATTCAACAAGGCTTCCTACTATGGTAAAAGAGGAAGGTCCTGGTGGAAGCTTGTAGTTTGCTTTTCTGCTTCTTGCATGAAGTGAACGTAGAAATTGTATGAGAATACATGTCATAAGGAGGATCAGCATTCCACTTATAGAATCCATATATGGAATTATCACAAGGTACAAGTAGATGTGTACAACAAATAAGAGGGTTGCCCAACTTGGTGCAATTATGAGGCAATGAATATATAGAGCTTAAGAATCAAAAGTCAAGGAGTTGAATCAATCTGACTCTTAAAGATCAAAAGTCAAAAGTCACGGTACATGTAGGAATAAAGTATGCATTGATATGGCAATGGTCAATAAATTTGAATCAGTGATTATCAATCATTTTGAGAGAAATTCTCAGATGCCATACACTAAGAAAAAAAAGTTTTGCTCTTTATCATTCATTACTCCATATATTAGCTATTACATTAAAAATATGAAAAATGAAGAAGGCAAGGATGACCCATAAAAATTGATATATTGATTGATGAATGGTGCAGGTAAAATCTTTTCTTTTGATTTAAGAATATATAAGAATTTCTCTTATTTTAAATTTGAAAACGTAAGATGGACGAAGGAAGTCACCTCAAAATTGGGTTGAATTGAGTTCCTGATAAATTATGCTTACAAAAATGTAATCCAACATGCTGTTTGGTAAAAATATTAAATATTTTATTTGCAGGCTAATTTGAATTTTTCAGAAAATCAGTTTTACACTTATGGTTTGAACTTTGAAAAAATTTTAGAGAGCCTCTGCTGTACTGCACAATCCGCGCTCGCCAACTGCAGCTGCATCAACAGTAGGTACTTTCGTTGACCTTAATAATGGCATGTTTGGAAAATTGTTTATCTCTATAATTGATTATGGGAGAAATGAAAATTTTTGCTTTCTTTTATAATCATTTTTATAGGAATTATCAAATATAAATTATTTTACCTCAAAATTAATTTTAACCAAATTAATTCTATTTAAAATCAATTCTATAAAAATAAAACAAAAAACGTACAAAGTATGGTTCTTTCAATTAGTTTGAATCTGTTCCAGTTTTCTAGGAAAGGTATGCAGATAATTTTTCATTTTTCAAAAGTTCAGAGGTGTCGAGATACTTTAAGAAACCGTACGAGAAAAACTCTAAATAGTGGTGAGGAATATGGATCAATAATATAAATCAGTCAAATATTATACCATGATATAATCTCTCTTTCGTCAACGAATACTATTGGTTCGATTAGTTGAAGTGAACCGTGATGACCAAAAGAGGTTTTTGAATTCAACCTCTTCGCTAAATTTTTTTTGTTCATCAAAAGAATAATATAATCTCTAAAGCAGTATGTCCCATAAATCCAGTCAAAACACTTACGCATTCGGTAGGATTTTGATAATCTCTAAAAGGCTAGATTAAGTAGGTTTTTGATAATAGGATCTGGATATTAGTAGTTTCATCAAAATCAAAAAATGGAGGAAAATTAGAGATAGTGAGTCAAGAAAACAAGCCTCTAACTACGAAATTCTTCAAAGAACAAATTCTTTTCTCAGAAATGCTTCACATCTCTTCCCTTAGCCCTTCTTCACTCTCTCGGTTTACTGTTTTTCTCAGCATCCCAAATCAATTCAAGAGAAACCTCATTAATTTCCACTGCCGCATTCCTGTACATATATTGAGCAAAGATTTTGAAGTAGGTTGTTAAGCCTCATACTACTTAAGAATGAGAAGATAACTTATATAAATACTTTGGGCATCCTTTTTCTTTGAGCTAGTTTTTTATGTGAAATTAAATATATAATTTTAAGATAGTATCAAAGTCTACTCCATTATATTAGGCCACCCGTAAATATTTGATCATAAAAAGTTTTTGCTCTAATTATAAGTAGTTGTGTTTATTAATTATACAATTAATCTCGACCGTAAATTCCGCAGTTCTGCTTTCAATCAATTGAATATCTAATCAAATTTCAACACATTGTTTTATTAGTGCTTCGTTGGAAATGGTTTGTACCATAGCATCTGCGAAATTTTTTTTTTTGGAATGGCCTATTAAAGAATTATGCACATTCGTTATGACTATGATTTTAAACTGTGGAGTACAATCTGTAATTACGGCTATAATATTGTTATTGCGGTGTCTTTTACAATTGCATTGCAATAGTAATTACAACAGTATCAATTACATTTTTCTTCAATTTTCCAATAGTAATCGCAATGCAATCACAATTGTGACTGTAACTGCAGTTTTTAACCATGGTTACGATGAATGTCAACTGACTCAACTTGCTGGCTGCTGCTGAATGTCAATTTCTTGTAAGTGGTCAAAAGCAGCTACCTTCCAAACATTTCATTTATAAAAACAAAAAAAGTATTCTTTCAAGAATATTCTTTCTCCTTTTTTTATTGTTTTATATTATTACCAATCAACATTTCCAAAAGACCTTGTTTCTGAAAGTACATTTTTGTTCCCATACAGGGTGATCTTTCCAATTGAGCACGTTTCCTTTATTTTTTTGCCCTTTTGTTAAAGTGAGCCATTTAGGAAAAATTAATTATCTTGGTGGGCTTCAAGTGGCAAATTAGATTAATGATAATGAGGCTTTTAGGATATGTTTAATTAGCATATGTTATTTTACTTTTTACTTTTAAACAATAAATTAATTAAAATCTGCCACAATGGAGCACTGATAGCTATTATTAAGAACGGTCGAAACTCAACTTCATAACTTGTTTGAGCACGAAGTTAATTGAAACAGGTCTGAATTTTTAAAATTAAACAAATATATTTTACAGTGGAACTCCAATTACACTAGAAGTTAATTCAGTCTAACTTGAACACATGATACATCACTTATAGCTTCTTAGAATAGTAATAATTTATGACTATATATACTTGTATATAATATTTTATAAATTTGTACATTTTACATAAATATAGAGTCGACTACCTAGCCACTCCGTGGCTGAGGCAAGACTAGATTTGAAAAATTGACTCTATCAAAATGTCAAGCCAGAATATTGTATTAGTTTAAACACTACTACATATTTAACTTTCAGCAACTTCTAGTCTAGTTAACGCAACATTTTTATAGATGTTGCTAAAAGTATGATAAATGTTGTTAAAAATATAATAAATGTTGTTAAAAAGTATATTATAGTGTTATTAAAACCTTTTAGTAATATAGTCTAAGCACAACACTTGTAAAAATATTCCTAATGTAAATAGTAAAACATTTTCATAATTTAGTATCTGACTCAACGTGACTCATGAACTCCTTTATCAAAATTATTGTTGAGTATGTGCTAATATTATTTTAGTAGATGCAAAATAATTAAATAATTTTTTAATATAAAAATGGCTGAAAATGGACTACGTAAATTGCGAGTTTTTGAATAATTGGTAAATTAATTAATAAGAATTACAGTAAATTGCTAGTTCGTTGGATTAACGATTCTACTGCAGGTTAATTGGTCAAGATGAAAGATTAGAATTAATAATGAAAAAAGTTGTCATATAATGTTTTTATATTTTTTAATACCACACAACTGCAAGTGGCTCTATATAGTATTATGAACAAATATTTGTAGTTAATTAACTACGTCAAGTTTAGTGGGTGAAACGTCCACTTTCAGGAATACAACCCACCAAAGCTGGTCTTTGTCTGTGAGAGAGGAACATTGAGAAAGTAATGTTATGCAATGTGTTATGTGGAAAGAGTAGTATATTTGGATGTTTGGTATAGAGAAAGTGATTGTGCTAAGTGCTCTATCTTATAAAAAACAATGTGCTTCCGCGTTCCGCTACTGATCTCTTTCAGAGTCAAACCAGTTTCATCTGCAATGAAACGTCTATCGTATGACGTTAAATAACGCTTCTTCTATTTCTCAGGAAGAAAAGACAAAATAAAAATGCTCTTGTTTATTGTTTTAGTTGCTCAATCAGTCTCATAAGCCATAGTCAAGGAGATATTCTTAAGCAATCACAAATCAAGAAAAAGGTGATATCTATTCTATCATATAGTTAAGTTTTGTAAGCTTTTACCGTGTAATAAGTTGCATGCAATAAAGTTTGATGTTACGGGCCCAATTGGCGCAGTTGTGGTTAAGAACTGAAATGCAACTCATGCTGAGGATGGTGAAAGGCCACAGGAGGGAAACTCTGTTGAAAAGAGTTGCCACGTGGACGCAGATCCGAATTGCAAGGAATTGGGCAAAGGGAATCGAATGAAGGTCCCAAACCGCATGCTCAGGGACTACGTGAGCACTTGAGTATTTATACGGGGGACCAACCAGAGAAGAGGCTTAGACCGGCATGATAGTTCAATTTCCCTCTCTGGTGTTTCTGCTCTTCGTACCTCTTGGCTCTCTTTCTTCTTCTTCTCTTTGGTTCTGATATTCTCCCTGTTGATTTCTCAGCTGTGATAGTTCTCAGCACGGTGGTTGGATCTAGAAGATTGCAGCACTATTTTCCATTTGTTTCTCTGTTTTTGTTTGGATTACTGAGATACCTTGTTGTTTCATACTGTCATAAGTCAGAAACTGATATTACCAATTTTTTTTATAGTTGGAATTGCATTGAGTTCCCTTAGATAGGTGCTTTCACTCAACTTATTTAATCATATATTTTTGACAAAAAAATGACAACTAATTCTGGCTGTATATAACATTTCTTTTTGTGAGAAAAATCTTTATATGGATTTATATTAATAAACTTATTTTATTATTTTTTATAAAACGGGTTAATGAGATAATTCATAAATGATTAGTCAATAAGTTGTAACTTAAGTGACACCCCTAATCCTTTGTGTTTGGAGACTTATTGGCTCTAGTTTAGTTTAGGAATTCAATCCGCACTTGCTTATCTTGTTTCTATTCCTCTAACTTTATTAAGAGCTCCTTATAACTCCTAAAAAAAGTGATATAAAGTATGAGTTTAATTTGTATACACTGAATTTTATATCGTCAATCAATAGAAATACAAGAAAGTACTAAATTATACTAGATAACCATCTACTATAATGAGGAACTCACCATAATTTGATATTTTCTTGTATTCTTATTGATTAATAGTATAAATTTCTTTTATACTGTCAATACATATAAATTAATCTCATAAAATATATTGTATTCGGCATCTTATTTTATAAGTCTAGTTAGATAGTTAATTCTAGGCTCAATGGGCTATAGGCCTAATTAATGTTACTAGAACAAGTGATAGGATGGTTAAGTAATTGTATAAACATATTCAAAATCAAAAGGGATATCTCCAATAGTTGTGCCCTTCCATTTGGTTACCCTGATAAATAAGTGTCAAAAGAAGACAGTACAGAGGGAAAGATCTTACACAAGATCGAATAATATAAACCATAACACAAACAAGTACGCCTTTATTAATCACTATTTATTGAATGGCATTCTAATATATCATGTGTTAAAGATATAAAGAGTAAAGTCAGTGGACGTAAAATTTTATAGCATTTGCTATCAAAGGCTCCATACATAGATTATGACCCAATTTATAATATGTAACTATTGACACATGAACATATATGTTATTGGTTGCCTTGAAAGTTGTTTGTTACTGCCAATTTTTATTTGTTGGTTTCAAAATTTTATTAATCATATTTCTTTCATTCAATACTTCTTTCGTGTATTAATGTTGTGTGTTCAGGGAAATGTGTTTCACATTTTGTGGTTTCTTTTTGGAGTATATCCTAATTGCTCCTCTTTCTTTGAGAGTTGAACCTTATCTAATTATTTAAAAAAAAAAAAGATTTCATAATTGCATGAGTCATGTTTGTGTTGTATCATTAGAATCTTTTTCTAACATTTGTTTCATATTACACAAGTTTAATGTTTAAATATTAATGTTAGTATGCCTTGTATGTAAACTTTGAATCCATTTGACATCAAATACTCATTTTCATCATGAAAACTTCGTGAATCAATCCTAAAACCGTTATAGAGAACAACCAAAGCACTCAAACAATTAGATGAATCTTGACCATGTGAACTCTTACATATTAGTGGTAACATTCATTTTTCAGCAGGAATGGACGAAAATATCATGTCTTTCTTTTGGTATAAACAAGCTCCATTTAAAATTTAATGAACTTCAACTAATTTCTAACTCAAGTGGGATTAGCCCACTATGGGTAAAATTCTCTTAGTGCTAATTATTTTTTCCAATAATAAGACTCAAATTCAATACTTTATTTAAGATAAATGAATATCGAATCACTTAAACTGACTAAGTATTGCTACGGCAAGTCTTTTTTTGATATCTTTTTAATCATTTTTGGCCTTTTTCTTAATCAAGAAAATTACATAAAACCAATCCTAAAACGTTTTTTTAGTGAGATCGAAGCCTTCGGATATGTGAGTAAAGACATAACCTTTTTGATCTCCAACCCAACCACTCTTTTTTTCCGTAGCTTGCCAATGGACATGGCCACTAAGAACGCCGAAGCAATGACTCCAATAAAGAACTCACAAGAGTACCAACCGAATAATCGAGAACCATCCAAATATGCTGAGAACGACAACCCCAACAACGCTTCCCCTTCCCATCAAAGCCCAGTTTCCAAACCCTTCTCCAACACTTGTTCTTATTCTTCTTCACTAGCCGCGAGGAAGTCTTGTTCAAAGTCTCAGAAATCAACAACACCAAAGAACCCCGACCAAGTTGTGCACTTCCCTTAGAAGTTAGAACAATGCAGAGGAGGTTCGTGGTGGCGAAGAAGAACATAATGAAGAAGGAAAAGGAAAATGGCGGGGGCTTAACAGTGTTATCTTGAAAGTGCAGAGAGAACTTTTTGATGCATAGTACACATACACCAACAGGGAGAACTGACCGGTGGTACTTGGGCATGCCATTGCGCTCGTGGAGTGGGATTGAGGCGATGGTGATGCTGAGGGCACCATTGTAGAATTGCTTCTCATCGAAGTTGACAAATTCTGGGAAGGGGATGAGGAGGGTGGCAAGGTTGACGAGAGCTAGCGATTTTCCAGAGCGGGTGGCGCCCATGATGACGACCACCTTGTCTTTCCATCGGTGGCACTGGAAGGCAGTGGTGGCGACAACACCAATATCCATGCAAGCCAGCGGTTGAATGCGGAGTGATTTGGGTTGACAAATAAATTTAACATCTTTTACACTATTTATACATGGAAAATGATATTTGAACACTATATATATATATATACACACACGCGCGCGTGTGTGTGGGAATCGGATTCTCTAAAATAAATATATTTATAAAGTAAAAATGTGAGAGATTAATAATTCTTAAATTATTTAGTGGAACCAATACACAATAAAAATTATTGATTTAAATATGATTAATCATTGACTTTCTTTTTTCACAAAAATATCCACTTTAGAAGATTCAAATTCATAGACATTATATAGGCAGTTTAACATTATTCAGTTACCAAAACAATTGAAAGGCTTGGTTGTTAGAGACATTTTGAAGAAGAGTGCCGCAATGCTATATAAATGGTGGTGGAGGTTTGTATCAGAATACTCTCCACTTTGGAAAAGAATTGTTGTTCCTATAACAACATTGAAACCCAAGCGCCTGTTTTGAAGTTAAATCAGATTAAAAATAATGGCCCTTATGGGGAAATTTGCAGTGCTGATAATAGAAGCAAAGAAGTGGAAGAACTTGTGAGAAAGGGCTTATGGATGATAGAGGTAATGGGAATCAAACACTATTTTGGCATGGCCCGTGGATTGGGGATCTATGCTTGAAGGAGAAGTTTTCTAGGTTTGTAGGTTGTGTCCTCCCAGAAACTTCATGTCATATCTGAGTGTGGGTTTTGGGACGAGCTTGAATCGATTTGGAGCTTCCAATAAAGGCGTAACCTTTTTGAGTGGGAAAAACAATTTTTCTTTGATTTGCAGGTAATGTTATCGCAAGTGGTTCCCAACCAAGACTTGGAAGACCGCGTGGTGTGGAAACATTAGGATTCAGGTGTGTTTTCAGTCAAATCTCTTACTAGAATGCATGGTAGATTGTGCAGATCATATCCAACACTTTCAAATGGAGTCACACAGCTTCTTTAACAATATTTGGAAAGTTTTGGCGCATCCAAGGGCTGAATTGATGGTGTGGTTTGCATTAATTGGGAGGCTCAAAACGAAGTACAGGTTATACAAGCTCAACATGATACAAGACAGGAGCTTAAGGTGTGTTCTTTGCAATAATCATGCTGAAATAGTTAATCATCTGTCTATGGAGTGTACATCTGCTTGGAATTCTCGATGTATATGCTTCATATGGAGGGGTTTGGACTGGGTTGTCCCTAATACTTTAAAAAGTATGTTTGAAGCATGGTCATGTGTAGGTCTAAGTGGTGAAAAGAAGAAATTATGGGACTTCTTATTTCGTATGGCTGTGTGGTCTTTGTGGGGATAAGCAGCGGCATCTTTGATAACAAAACAGTTAATTGGGATGAATTTGTTCAAATTAGCTGGATAAGCATGGTTCAGGGATTATGTTCATCATAATATTCAAAGTCCAGAAGAGGTATTCTCGGCAATGGTTGTGCTAAGGACCAAGGTGGTTTAAACATATAAGTGTTTGTTTGTATTGCAGTTTGCATCTACTAGAAGGCCTTCTAGGAGAAAGAAAATAACTTTATACAGTAAATGGTAGTATTTAGTTTAACTTTTTA
The DNA here is from genome assembly GCA_031439595.1 of Pterocarpus santalinus. Classification (NCBI taxonomy): domain Eukaryota; kingdom Viridiplantae; phylum Streptophyta; class Magnoliopsida; order Fabales; family Fabaceae; genus Pterocarpus; species Pterocarpus santalinus. Next base: position 30,546,028 of record CM062528.1, on the reverse strand, counting down.
TTTTTTTGAAGGTCTTTTGAAATTTCAAAAAGCCTTTTAAAAGAAATATTTTTAAGATTACTTTTCATTCTAGAAAAAGATCTTTTGAAAAGGAATCTTACTATTATTCTTATATCAACAATCAAAAATAATTTTATTTTATTCTATCCAAACAAAACTCATTGTCCTAAATTTACTTTTGACATATTCAAACTAAACAAAAATTATTCTTTTAAAAGTAATTTTTTTAAAAGGCCTTCTTTTAAAAGATCCTCTTTTAAAAAATCTTCTCTCAAAAGTTAAACCAAACAGACCCTAGATCAGGAAAAAAGCAAAGTGATAGCAAGGACAAATGAGGGAAGGAGGAAATTCAGTTGGTGGCTTTTTGTGGATTTCATGGCAGAAAATCAGATTTATGCTGTCGGGGTTTCGCTGAAGGAAAATGAACTGTGTATAAGATGTTTTTTAATTGACTTTCTTGAAGCAAAGTCCCAAGGTGAAGCAGAAGTATTAGCCTTCAAAGTGTTTTATTGGAATATAACATCCCAGGTTTTGACGTGCAGATTATTTCTTCATCAAAGGTGCTTGATTCATTGATTAATCATTCAGAGCTTCTTAATTGGGAGACAAGATTCAAAAGAAACTTATTTCTAAGCTTTAAGAAGTGGTTGCAGAGTATTTGTTTTCTTTATAGTCCGAGGCTGCGAAACAAGTTTCAACACAGATAGAAAGGGACAACTCTCAAAGGTTATTAGTGAAATGGATATCATGAAGGCAGGAGCAGAACAATCATGTCAGATTACAAGCTTTCCGGGAGTATGTTAGTCGGTGCTGCATATCGTATTAGCTTCTGTGTTTTGGCTTAGTTCAGATCTTATTTTGTTTTGTCATGCTCTATAGTGCTGCTTGTTTTATTGAGATGAAAAGGTATTGTATGTATTTATATAAGAGAGATGTATTTTATATTGAAAAATTATGTACAAATTACATAATTTTTTATAAATTAACTTGGGTAATGTTATTTATATTATTTTTGGAACATATTTTAAGGGACATCTTAAAATATTTTTTAAATATTAGTTGAAAGAAAATTAATTAAAACTCATTTTTAATTAATGTTTATGAAACATCTCAAGATATTTTTTAAAAGAGGTAATGTCTTTAAAAGACGTAATGAAAAATAGTACAAATAACATTTTTCAATTGACTCTCATAATATACTTTCTATTTCTTAGAATACCTACGGCCTACAATCGTCCCTAATTCAAGAGGCACCGCAACATAGAATTCGTAATAAGTTGCATGCAATATAATTTGACAATATTCTTTTTGATGAGTACCTTGTATGGGATACAAGGCGGCAACAAAATTCACCTTAAATGTAGCTTGGTCTCCATCATTATGGAACCAATTATGTAGCTTTTTTAAATGACTCCTCAAAATCTAGAGTAATACTAACATTAATCTAATACATACAATAAAAGAAATGACGTAAGAGAAATAGAAATGATCGATCTTACGGTTCTTATAAATTTTACGATGAAAGACACATCACCATACAAATGTTTGATTAAAGCGACATAATCAGCCTCTATGATGTAGCCAACTATTTCCACATTTAATTATAAAAAAAATTATATTTCCACATTTATGAAAATAGTACAATAACTATAGAGTTTATATCCAATAAGGTTAAGCATATCATGTATGTTACTTGTTTATGCTAACTGCAATTGCTCGTAATTGTTGATCCAAGTCCATATCTTCTGGTTTCATACCATTATCAAGTTTCCAATCAAAACAGTTAATTAATGATCCCAGCAGTGGAGGCAACATCCTAGTAGCTAGTGTCAAGCCAGGACATATTCGCCGTCCACCACCAAATGGTGTGAACTGAAAATCATGACCTTTCACATCAATTTTAGACCCCAAGAACCTCTCTGGTGAAAACAGATTTGGATTATCCCATATGCTTGGGTTCCTACCAATGGCCCACACGTTGATTAAGAGTTGTGCACCCTTTGGGACAGTGTAGCCATGGATTTCCACATCTGCTTTAGCTTTTCGAGGCAGCAAAAATGGAGCTGGTGGATACATACGCAAGGTCTCTTTTATTATTGCTTGCAAATATGAAAGTCTACCATTGTCTGATTCTTCAACAGGGTTACCTATTCCAATGTTTTGCTCGAGTTCCCTTTTGGCTTTTAACATAACATTAGGATTGTGAAGAAGTTCAGTCATTGCCCATTCCAATGCATACGAAGTTATATCTGTACCCGCAACAACTAGATCCTATTACAAAACCATAGTCAAGTTAGAATTTGGCAATTGTAAGAGAATTTAGCAATTGTATATATGGTCATCCCATGTATATAATATAGGATAGATTCCTAAGAGCTTACTCAATAGCACTGAATTTATATCACATGAATGATACTAAGCAAGCGAAATGAAACCAAAAAAAAAAAAAAAATGTGAAAAATGAGCTTATGTGACCCGTGATCCTCTAAAGGTTAGTGTGTTACGTACGATACTAGTTCCTTAAAGATTTTTTTTTTCATTAATTTAGTTCGTAAAATGTAAAATAATTTTTATATTTATTCTTTGATGTCATTATTTTTTATCTTTCTTAAGAATGCATGGTAGTTATTTGTACCTTTAAATGACACTTTCAATGACAACAATTTCAAGAAATAATGAGATGACATATTCTAATCCTTAGATTATCAGTTTAGAAAATTCATAGAATTTTTCAAGAAAAAAATTGAAAAAAAAAAAGAAGAGTTGAAAATTTTAAGTAATTTGAAAAAATAAAAATATGTGCTAACCAAAAAGCAATTGAAAATTGTAGATAGAAACAGAACTGCAAAAAAAAAAAAAAAAAAAAAAAAGAAGAAGAGAGAATAGAATACAAGAAATAAATGTTTAATCTTTTCTTTCTCCATCTTTTGGCTATTCTGTTGAGCAATGTCGAGCAGCGAGTCTAACATGTCGTTCTTTGGTACATAATTTTCCCCTTCTCTTAGCTTCAACCTTTTGTTAATGTAGCCATCAAAGATATGGAACAACATGGGAATGGATGTTGCTGAGCGCCTTCTAATGCCTTGTGGGTCAACTATCTTCAACACTGGAAAGAAATCTCCCAAGTTTGGTGTTCCAAGTGCTCTTACCAAATTCACCACCAAATCTTTGTACTCATCAGTTTCACCTATAGACTGAATAAAATCCAAAGAGAAAAATGTGTTTGACAATAAATTAATTGAAATCTTAAAAGCTGCTTTTCCAATATCTATTGCTTCACCGGTAAGGCTGCATGTGTGGACATCACTGAGGAGTTCTTGCAGCCTCTTGCGCCTAAGGTCTTGGCTTGCATCAAGAGTCTTTTTGGAGAACAATTGGTTATTGCATATCCTCCTTAGGTCTCTCCAACGTGGTGAAACTGGGAGGAAGGGTAAGCAATATTGTTCATGGTTGTGAACAATTAGAGCTTGAGGAACTGTTCTATCTGAGAATAACAAATCATTGGTTTGGAGCACCTCTTTGGCTAATTCAGCTGAAGAGATTACTATGGTGGTTAATTGGCCTAGCTTCAAGCGCATTATCATTGGGCCATGAACCTTAGCAAGCTCGGCAAGTGTTTGTTGTGGCTTTTTCCCCAATTTAACAAGGCTTCTTACTATAGTAAGAAAGGAGGGTCCTGGTGGAAGCTTGTAGTTTGCTTTTCTGCTTTTTCCATGAAGGGAACGCAGAAATTGTATGAGAATGCATGTCAGCAAGAGGATCAGCATTCCACTTGTAGACTCCATATCTGGAATTATCACAAGTAAAAATGTATAAGAAATAAGAGGGTAAGCCCAAGTTGGTGCTATAATTAAGGAGGCAATCAATTTATAGTATTTAGGAATCAAAAGGTCAAGGAGTTGAATCAATTCCATTCTTCTTCTTTTTCTTTTCTTTTTTTTTTTTTTGACACGGTGCATGCATATATGAACAATGGACAATAAATTTGGATCAGCGATTACAAACTAATAAAACTATATTGAATTCGAGAACGATAGATGAATAAAGAAAGCAAAGGAAACATTAATCTAGTCGAAATGAGTTCCTGATAAATCACGCTTACAAAATACAAGAATATTACATGTTTTATTTTCAGGCTAATTTGAAAAAATCTGCGAGAGCCTCTGCTGTATCTGGACAGTCCGCTCCCCACCTGTAGTACGTTGCTTCAACAATAAACACTTTTGTTGACATATAGGTGGTTATTAGAGCCCACCACGCACAAGAGGGTAATGCTATTTAAACATGCGTTCTGGGACTCACATCTTTTATTGTAATTTGGAGTTTCAGGTATTAAAAATGTAATGCGATCCAAATACGTCTGTTTTACATTTTCAAATAACATTACTCCGCACAACATGGACATAATTGTTTGATTCCCGAACAGTATTTTTAAAGCTTATTGTACTCACACTTTGATTTGCCTTTTATGTCGGGTTGAAATTTGTTTTCTAGTTCTAGGATAATTTACACATAATTTTGTTTTCATAGTTATTTTCTTTCGTGGACTTATTCGTTTACTAACTGAAATATTTTATGTAAACAAGCTGAAATATATGTTTATTAATTTATATTTATAATCTTATTCAATGTTTTTAAACAACATGGAAAAAGTTTTTCTTTTACTATAACTCAAAAGTAGGTTAAAAAAAAAAACTAGATAAAAGAAGTACCCTAATTAGAAAATACAAATTACACATAATAGCTTACATTCACACAACAAAAATATTAGATTAAGAAATTTACCAAAATTTAATTATTAAAATGATGTGATATTATTAACTTTTAAATGAATATATGAGTCATGTTTTACTTCATTTTATCTAACAATTATGGGGTGTGTCTGGATGTTCTTTTTTAAGGAAAAGAAATACTTGTTTTTCAAAATTTTTTACAAAAAGTAATTTTAGTAATGTTTGTTTATGCCTCTCCAAAAAAATAAAAGCAAAAAATAATAAATTTTTCTTCTTTTTTAATAAGTAGATAAAGAGTTATTTCTCTAAAAATTAAATGCCATAGAAGAGAGAGAAAATGACCTCAAATTTCGAATATACTATTTTTTATATTATTTTACTATTATACCATTAACTTTTTCCTTAAAAACGCTACTCCTTTATCATTATTATTGAGTATGTGCTAATATTATTTTTAGTAGATGCAAAATAACTATATATAATGTTAAATAACACTTTTTTTTATTTGTCAGGAAAAAAAAGATAAAATAAAAGGAATTTAATTTATATATACTATTAATATAAAAAAATTTTACACAAACATCTAATAATATATTGTTACATGAGCCAAAAAGTTTGATTTAACTATTCACTAACTTAAAAATCTTTCAAATAGAGTATTTCATTAAATGGTAGTATAAAATTTTTTTACCCTCTCAATGTATAATAATTAAATAAACTCAAAAAATACCAAAAAGCTCTTGTTTATTGTTTTAGTTGCTCAATCACTCTCACAAGCCATAGTCAAGGAATCACAAATCAAGAAAAAAAGTGATATCTATTGGAAGCTTTTACCGTGTGTGTGTGTATATATATATATATATATATTTTGAAGAATACTTCCATTATATTTTTAATACAACAATTAAGATGTTAAATTATAAATGTAACATAGCATAATTTTTTTGCTCTAGAAATATATAACAATTTTTCACAGTGAAGTCTAAACAGAATAATATGAAATTATTTACACCGCATGTGTCACATTCTTCGACAAAAGCAGCATTCAAACAACCAATCCCATCTAACAGGACATTAAATATTTGGCGGCCACATGGAAGAACACTTAAGTATTCTTGCACATATATATATTTTGAAGAATACTTCCATTATATTTTTAATACAACAATTAAGATGTTAAATTATAAATGTAACATAGCATAATTTTTTTGCTCTAGAAATATATAACAATTTTTCACAGTGAAGTCTAAACAGAATAATATGAAATTATTTACACCGCATGTGTCACATTCTTCGACAAAAGCAGCATTCAAACAACCAATCCCATCTAACAGGACATTAAATATTTGGCGGCCACATGGAAGAACACTTAAGTATTCTTGCACATCTTGACTTTCAATTAAGAAATGGTTTCCATTTCAGGCCGGTGAATTGCAAATTAAAATAAAGAACAAAGATGAAAGTAGATTGCACGTGGCACTCAACGGAGTAAGAATTGCATCCTGTCGGTCACACGTCTAGAACAACAGACAGCGCAGCCGGCAGCCTCTCAGCTAAGGTAATATGCGAAAAAAAATCATGCCCTTTTGTTGCCATTTTTTTTTTTTCTAATATATGACCGTTTCAAGCAAAAGCGGATTGGTCAACGACCCAACGGATTAGTGCACCCTGTGGCACGGTGTAGCCATTGATTTCTACATGTGTTTTGTCTTTTGGAGGCACAAGAATGGAATGAGAAATGTTATTGTTGGATAGTATATTTCGACTAATGGAATGAAATATATGTTCGTCAAATCTTAGAGTTTTATTTTATAATTGATGCAATGTAAGTCTTTGTCGAAAATATGTATAAATGTTTCGACAATTGAAAGTTTACCAATTGTTTGAATTGACTCGTTTTTTAGTATGGAAGCATGTAAGGTGTATGATGATGCTTAGAGGAGTAAGTCATATTTCTGTAAGAGAATGGTTCAACTCCAGCATGGAATAAAAGATAAGACTATGTGCAACATATGGTTGAGGAAAGTGTTGACGTTGGTCAATGAATTGTATGTTGCTAAGTTGAAAAGAGAGCACAAATCCATGATTGAACATATCCGAGGTTTTAGGAGCGGTTACCAGCTGTTATTGAATCTAGATTAATACGTTAGAATGTGGGGTGGTTATCTAAGTCAGTTTGAATGTGAGAAGAATCAACAACTAAGATGCCAAAAGATTAATTCACTTCTAATAGTCAGCATTTTGCCATGTGTCAGAAGAATTACTTGAAAATCGAGTAGAATTTTGTCTATAAATAAAACTGTTGGGTTATTCAAAAAAGGATAGTTGAATGTTCACAAAATACCTTATAGTCCGCATGTCACGGCAACAATGAGCCACAGGGAAATGCTGAGTACATCATTGCCTTAGTCTAGTTTGCTTTTTCATTTCATTCCTTTTCAGTCAATATACTTGCTTTGAGTTATTTTGTTTCCTTTTCATTTTTGCATTTTATTTTCATTTTAGTTCCTGTAATTAATATTTACATTTTTGTTCAATCAAATTTCTCAATTACAATCTTCAATTTATGAATATTTTCGACAATTGAGTAACATTTCTACATCGAAAGCTCCACTTCACATAAACCCTATGTCCATTAAGAGGAAGTGATTCCCTCATCCGAATTAAAATTTGAAATCAAAATTGAGCTGTTGAAAAGCCACCTGTAGACGCATCTTACTACACTCTCTTTTTCCCTCAATTTTCCTTTTTTCTTTTTCTCTCAATTCGTTTCTCCTTTCCATATTCATTTTCCTATTATTTTTTTTAACACAATATTCCCTCTCTAGTTTAATCTCACTTTTTTCTTCTCTTTTTTCTCTTTCTCTCTTTTTTTTCCTAAAAGAAAAAAACTAAGAACACAGACATGCCAAGAAGAAAAAAGACAGGAAAATAGCCCCAACTACGAATTTGCTTCCTAGACAGTACATCAAAACAAACCCCTAATTCTGTCTTACACTACTAACCAAAAGCCGCAAACCGTAGACTAGTTAGAAACAACTTATAACCTACATCAATAAACTATCCCATTGTATTTTGCCCTTTTTAAATCACCAAGATAGTAGACACCACTCTTAGCAACTATTATCCATGACACCTAATTTTGTTTTCTCAAATATTTGCACAAAAAATACAATTCATCCTAACACTTTATGTTGTCATTGACTATATAACTGAATGTAACAAAAGGTGGATAACAATGTAGAAGATATCCATAACCAAAAATATGTCCAAAACAGAAAGATAAACATCTATTAACAATTATTTAAAACTTGAAAAGATCATATATGATCTGAGCCTAGAAAGAAGGAACTATATATTGACTTCTTCATATGTAATTGCATAAGGTCTCTTTTATGAGTGATTATTGGTTAGGTATAGTTTATCATAGAGACTCTATTCAATAATAAACATGCATAAGTTGTGTAGCTCACAAAAAAATGTATCCTAAACCAAAAATATATTTATGTCAACTATGGAATCGAGTGTCTAATTGATAATCTATTAGTCACTACATATCTAAGGATTTCTCCTCTTTTATTACTTCTTGCAAGAACATATTGTAGTCTTGCATGTTAGAGATAATTGAAATAAAATATCTCGAAACAAGTTCCATATTGCTTAGACCACAAAGAAAGGAGAGTCGAAGTCCTACACCACCTAAGATTGCAAGGGGAGAGGGAGACCAAGACTATATATATGAACTCAATTTCTTTGTTTCAATTTGCACCAGTCAGAAATAATTTAAGCTTATATCTGAATTTCTTATTTCCTTTGTACTCTTGACTTAGAGTGTTGTGAGGTGTAGATCAAATATTTGCTTTGGAGAGCATAGGTGTATTAGGGCTGTGGAATGTTTGAAAGAAAAGTCTGTGTATTGTAAAAAATTTTATATAGTATTATTCTCTGGTTGTCTTTAGACAATGATCGTGGGTTTTCTCCCGTTTTAGAATTTTCCATGTTAATTCTTCTATTGTGATTGTGGTCTGTTATATTTTATTTCTCTATTTTAAGGTAGGTTCTCAAAGGGAAAGTGGCATTTTTCCCAACAAATGGTATCAGAGCCAACAATTTGGATTTGGCTTAATCGAGTATTGGAGAAATGGTGGTTGTTGGATCCAAGTATTGGATCCCTTGTGTAGAAAGTCTTCTTAACAATGTGAAAGTTAGGCAGTGTGTTCTATAAAGTACAATGATACAAGTATGAAGAGCAAGAGTGGCTCTTGTGAACACCATTAAATACTCAATAGGGCTTCTGCTAAAGGGGAATATACCGTGTTAGGTCTCACACTTAAGGGGGAAGAATGTTGGAATTTTATGTATGAGCGGTGAAGTCCCACATTGGTTAAAAATAGACTAAGTGAAGAGTATATAATATAGAGGACCTATATACCCATTGCCTTAAGGTTTTGGGTTAAGATGTGGCATCTGACCTGCTATTGTGGATTCTCACTTAGTCCATTGGTTTAGATTTTCTTAGGTTTTGGGCTTCCATCTCAACAAGTGGTATTAGAGCTTATGATTTGGTGGGATATTAAATTGTTAGTATGCTTTGTGGTTGAAACATTATCTAATCTTCCACATCAAAAAAGAAATTTTATTTGTCATTTGAGAATCATCCTTGGTTGCTAGAAGGAAGTGCGATACTATGAGAATGCTATTTTGGAAAGGATTTAACTAGGAAAGACTTGGTACTTAAGTGTGTCCATTGTGACCTACCTCTCTCTCCTAGGAACCTACCTAATGCATGGTTTATGGTCTGCATACACTATTTTAGTATACGGTTGCAAAGTTAATTTTTTCAAGTGCTTTGAAGTTTGACATAGAAAAATTTGATGGAAGAATCAATTTTGACTTATGGCAAATACAAGTCAAGGATGTCTTGATATAATCAGGATTACACATGGCATTGAAAGGAAAAATTTTCAGTATGGACAATGAAAAATGAGAGGAAATAGATTTGAGAGCTACAAGTGCAATTTGCCTGTGTTTGGCTAAGAATGCTCTTGCAAATATGCAAGGAATATCAACAGCCAAGGAACTTTGGGAGAAACTCAAAAAGTTATATCAGGCAAAAGGCATCTCCAATTAGTTGTTGTTGAAGGAAAAATTTCATAATTTATGCATGGATGATAATATGAAAGTCTCTGATCATCTTAGTGCTCTGAATGGTATTGCCTCTAAATTAGAAGTTATTGGGGTCAAGATTGATGATGAAGATAAAGCACTAAGGCTCATATGCTCTTTTCTGTCTTCCTATGGGCATATCAAACCTATTTTGATATATGGGAAGGAAACTTTGAGTTTTGAAGAAGTTGCTAGTAACATCATTTCTATGCAAAGAATAATGAATAGCACTTCATCAAACTTAGTGTTGTAGCTAGAAATGGGACTTATAGGAAGAAGAACCATGGAAAGAGTGTGACATGTTGGAAATGTGGAAAGCTTGGGCATGTAAAGAAAAATTGTCTAGGTGGTGCAGTATTTGAAAAAGGCTTTAAGTCAAATGCTAGCAATGTCTCTCTCATTATAGGAGAGAATAATCTTTTTTAAAAGATGAGAAGTGTATCTTTATGACATTACTGTGTTGCCATGGAAAAGGATAAGCTATTGCTAGTGGATTCACAATTGCATATGGCACTAGTTGGTGTTGATGTAAGGTATGTGGTAGGATTATATCGATGGTTGAAGAATTTCCGAAGAAAGCCAACATAGAAGTTGCATCATGAATTTTTCAGCATGATTTTGGTATGTGTCGAGATGAACTTCTTGGAATTGCCTAATTCCAAGTGAGTATACTTTTTATGATGGAGTATGATAACTCTTTTGAACTATGATTATTGATGTAGACAATGAAAGCTAAAGATGTGTCCATTTCAATTAAGGTGGAGATTGTTGGAATTGATTGAAATAAAATATCTTAGAACAAGTCCCATATTGCTTAGACCACAAAGGAAGGAGAGTCCAAATCCTATATTGCCTAAGATTGCAAGGGGAGAGGGAGGCTAAGGCTATATATACGGAGCCAAGTCCTTTATTTCAATTAACACCAATCAGAAACACTTTAAGCTTGCATATGAATTTCTTATTTCCTTTGTACTCTTATCTTAGAATGTTGTGAGGTGTAAATTAGATATTTATTTTAGAGAGTATGGGTGAATTGAGGTTGTAAGGTGTTTAAGAGAAAAGTCTATATGTTATAAAAAGTTTCAAGTAGTATCCTTCTCTAGTTGTCTTTAGACAATGAGCATGGTTTTTCTTTGATTTTGCAATTTTTCACGTTAATTCTTATATTGTGATTGTATTCTTGCTATATTTTTTTTTCTCTATTTTAAGGTAGGTTCTTAAGGGGAAAATGGCTTTTTTCCCAACATTGCAATGCCTAATTCCTCAATAGCATTACCTATTCCAATTGTTTGCTCAAGCTTGTTTTCTGGCTTTTGATATGGTATTTGAGATTTGACTCTTCAAAAGTATACAATGCATTTTAGAGAATAAATTGTACAATTTAAATCACTGATAAAAAATAAATAAATAAATGGTTTAAGAATTTATAAGACATAAATCATGGCATGATATTATACGTGTATAATAATATGTATAATTTATTTTTCACCAATGGTTGATATTATATACTTTATCATCTGAAATGCATCAAACTTTGGAAGAGCCAAATCTTATATTTGGTTTGTGGATTAGCCCTGCCATTGTACATTCTAAGGAGTTGTTTTTGTTCCAAACTTCCCCTAACAAGTAGATCCTTGTATAAGGATTTCACATTCCCTACACCGCCCTGTGCACGCACGCCCCAAAACACATAGACACATACACACATATATATACATGCGGGGAGAGAGAGAAATAGACAAAAGAGGGATTTATTGACACTTCTATAAGATTTGACACACTTATGCTTTTAATAGTTTTTTTTATAAAATATATGGTTCTTATTAATACAACTATTGAATTATAATTACATGTTATGTTGATTATTTGTGCCATATTTTGAAAAAAACATTGGACACCATTGATAAGAATATGATTAAATAATTCTTTTTTACATACATCTAAAGAATATTTATTATGATGATTTAAATGTATATAAAAATTATATTAAATGATTTTGTGTTAATGTGAAATTTTATAGATATGGACTATAACATATGAATTTTCAATTCAACGGTTAGTTTTGTAGAAAATTTCTTTAATAAAAGGTTATTCAATGATGTAACATATGAGTTTAATTTACATTGGTATTAGTTGATCCTCTCATATATATATATATATATATATATATATATATATGAGTAAATAATTTAATTTTGATGCACTATTACAGTAAAAAAGTTTTACACAGATATCTAATTATATATTATTATATCAGTAAAAAATATTTGACTAAACTATCCATTATCTTAAAAGTCTTACAAATAGAAGCATATGATTGAATGATAGTATAAAATTCTTTTACACTAATAATGTATCAAAATTAATTTTATAAATTAAATAGGATTAAAAAAAAAAACCTAGTAAGAGAGAGGAAAATACGTGCAATAGATGTTCAATCTTTTACTTGTCCGTCTCCTAGTTGTCATCTTGAGAAATTTTGAGCATGGCAGCTAAAATGTCCTGTTAGTGTAATATTACAACCCATTAGTTAATTAGGGCCCTAATTAACCAATGGTTGTAACACACAACCTTTTCCTTCTCTTAGTATCAACTTGTTGTTAATCAATTGGTCGAAGATATGGAACAATTTTCTAGCACATGTAACTAAGTGCCATTCTAGTGCCTTGTGGATCAACTATCTTGAATATGGGGGAACAAAAATTTTTTTTGCCATGTTTGGTGTTCTAATTGCTTTCAAGGTATTCACCAATACATCCTTGTACTTTTACTCTTCAGTTTAACCTGAAGAGCGAACAAAATCTAGAATGAAAAAAGTGTTTTAAGAAAAAATTAATTGAAGTCTTGAAAGCATAGTTATAAAATTTGAACCGATAATTGACTCGACTATGGCATTAGGTCATTGATTTATCCAATGAGTCATTGGTTGAACCGAATATAACTAAATAAATATATAAAAAGATATTAAAGTTTATATAAATCTAACATAAGTAATCGATAATTAACATCCTTTAAAACCTTTTATATACATATACACTAACTAGCAATTAGTACATTTAGATTATGAAAAAATGCATTTAAAATAAAAACTCTTTTTAATTATGATATGTGTGTATAATTTCTCAATCACAACCCTATATCTGTTGGACTAAAAGTTGATTAGGAGATAGGGCCATTGGCTACCTATCATTAATTTTTTTAAATATTAAAAAATAATAACATAAAAAAGCAAAGCCAGCCCATAGTGAACCCACACATGTGCTAGATCCTTCTCTTAACTCTCTTCATTTTCTCCACAGGCACACGCACCACACAACCACAGTGTGCCCACACACATGCTTGATCCCAAACCTATTCAAATCAACATAAAAGGATTAACATGGAAGAACAACCAAACCAAAGCAAACAAGCGATGGCCACAATAGGTGGACGGCGGAAGCACCAACATGGAAGAAAAACCATACCAATGATGGTAGACAGCGACGAAGGGGTGGATGACTGGTGGTGACGTGACTGGGGCATTCCTGCTTCTTCCTTTGCGCTTTGCAGCTGGGGTTGGACTAGGGTTCCCTTCTGGCCTCCCTTTCTTTGTTCGTCTCTGTATCTCTCTTTCTCTATTTGGTTTTTTTTTTTTCTTTTCCTACTAAACTAAAGCAAAACAACCTCACTTTTTTTTTCAAAAAGAAGTGGAGCAAGCATGACCCTGCTGGTTTACTCAAACCAGACCGGGTCATCAGTTTTTAGGATAACCGATCGAGTCATACCGGGTTGGTCCGGTTCTATTGCAAGGCCAGTCCAATAAGCAACTTGAATCAATTGGGGCACCGATTCACTGGTTTTCTGGTTGAATCAGTCGGTTCAAGTTGGGTTTCACAATTATGCTTGAAAGGTGCTAATTTCAATATCTACTTGCTTCACCAATGAGGCTGATTTGGTTTATATCACTAGGGAGTTGCTGCAGTTTCTTGTGTCCACGGTCTTGGCTAGCTTGCATCAAGAATCTTGTTGGATATCACAATTGGTTATTGCATTTTTTCTCAGGTCTCGCCAAACTTTCACAGCCTGTTGGAGAACGATTCTATTTGAGAATAGTTGATCATGGATTTGGAGCACCTCTTGGGCCATGTCTGATATATATATGGTGGGTGCTTTTTTTAAGGTCTTATATACTGTCGTTGCTTGACCTTGCTTCAAACGGATTACTGGGCCATGAAGTATAGCAAGATTGGCCCAGGATTAGTGGGGCTTAATACCTCGTCGAAGGAGGTTTCCCGAAATAGGCATGGCAGCATAATACTAAACTGTATCCATGTTGGACCAAAAAAATAAAAAACTGAATCCATGATATGACCAAATAAAAGACTGAATCCAAATTCTTGAACGAGAACCTCTCATTTTGCAGATTTAATTTTGACATGTGTTATCTATTATTACATATATAATGGGGATTCTATGCCATTCACAATAATTTCCATGCTTACAACTTCAAAAATAACTACCCACACTTACAGTAACTTTTCCAACTTCTCTTTTGTTACTATTTTTTTTTCAAAATACTATATCTTTTATTTTAAAAAAATAAAAATGCAAATTGACTAGCATGAAATTATCTATCAATTTGCTAGTGATGATAAAGAAAGATAAATTTTATGTACCCAAAAGATAAAAAAGAAAAAAACTTTTAACATGATCTATATAATTAAACACATTACATAATGATTAACATGCTTAAGAATGAACATGATAAAAAAAATGCTTGAGAATTAAGATGGGAATTTTTCCCCTTGGAATTTCTTCTGCATCCATTTCATCTCAGGTATCAACAGAAAATATATGACTAAAAAAAAAGTATCAACATAAAGACGTAAAAATGCCTAAAGAATGAGAGGAAGGGACTTTTTGATGCTTTGGGTTACTTGGACATTCAATTTAGGGTAAAATATAATTTACTCTTTTATACTATACTTTATATGTGATTTATTTCCTAAAGTTTGAGAATATGCAATTTAGCCTAGGTGAATTTGGTATAAGAGTACAAAGAAGAAAAAAAAATAATGAATTAAATTTATATGTAATTTTACACACAAATCAAACTAATGAAATTTTCACTCCCCATTTTCACCTCATATCAAATACATTCTTAAAGTTAAAAAGTATTTTTTAAAACTCCTTTCATATAAACAATGTTAACATACTTAATGGAGGTATGAAAATTACATCCTTATGCTGAATTTCTCAAGACCTAATTTCTTGAACATTCATCATATTATACACGATGAAAATCAAGTTTTGAATTCTTCAATTTTTCTTAGTTGAACTCTCATTAATATGGTGTTTGAGCATTGCTCTACAATTATCATTGAGTTCAAGGATAAAAATGGAAGAATTCAAAGACTAATTTTCATTATGAAAAATATGATGTGTTCAAAAAATCGGGTTTTGGGAATTTCGATATAAAAATGTGATTTTTAGACCTTCGTTAAGTATGTTAATGGTGTTTATGTGAAAGGGATTTTAAGAACCATTCATTAACTTTAAGGGGTAAATTGCATCTTCTCAAACTTTAGGAAATAAATCACACATGAAGTAAAGTTTAAGAGAGCAAATTATATTTTATCTTATATTAGAAGCCATTAAGAGCTTTACAAATGGGAAAAAAAATAAATAATGCTAAAAGAACTTTACTCTTATAATAAATCGACTCAACTCAAATTAGATTAATTGAAATTTAATAAACTTTAAATATTAATAATTTAGACTAAAAAATGCGACTAGGAGTATACTAACGATAAGAGAGCTAGGTGGCTTGAAGGCCATTATAAGTTGAAACCTCAATCCCATCTATGTATGAAAAAAATAAAATATTAGTTACCACCCAAAAGTCACATTTATGTATGGTAAAACTTGATAATAATGTATCCTTTCTAAATTGTCAAAGTGCGAGTCTTCCCTGTTTCCTTTTCATTCACGCACCCTTTCTCCGTACAAAGCAATGGCACGCATCATCACCAGATTCCCTTCCCTCGTCTCCTCTACACCCTCCCTTCTCTCTCAAAACCCCACGCTCTTCCCTCGCCGCTCTCACCCTTACCCTCACCCTCACCACCACCATCATTATCATTCACACAGCAACATCATCAGCCTCCCCAAGAAGAAGACGATGATGCAAGCGACTCCACGCGTCAGTGGCAGCAGCGTGCAGGACGCGCTGGGAGGTGCGGTGGCCCTGATCCAATCGTCGCCCGCCACGTGGCGCTCCGCCCTCCTCAGCAACGTCCTGATCTTCGTCGTCGGCTCTCCGATCCTCGTCGCGGGGCTGTCACTCGCCGGAATCGGCGCCGCCTTCCTGCTGGGGACGCTGACGTGGCGCGCTTTTGGCCCTTCTGGGTTCCTACTCGTTGCCACCTATTTCGTCATTGTGAGCATCAATTTCTTGCCCACTTTTAGCTTGTTTTTAAAGTGGTATTTTTTTTTTTTTTGTGGCTTGTTTTGAGGAAATTTTTTTTCCTTGTTTTGTTTATTGATATTATGTGAAAATTGGGAAATGGTTTTTTGGGCCCCCCCGGGGGGGGGGGGGGGTGTGTGTTGAGACTGTGTGGTCTTTGAAAGTGGTGAATTTTGAGAGTATGAACTTCTTGCCTTTTTTATATACCCTTTTAGCTTGTTTTGAAAGTGGTTTTTTTTTTTTTTTGATGGAGCTTTGTGCAATGCTTGATTTTGTTTCTGGGTTAAGATGTTGTGCATTTTGAAAGTGATAAAGTTTAAGAGCGAAATAGTTAAATTTCTGTGATGCGTTTTGGAGTTTTCCTTGTGTTTGTTTCTGAGGTTGAGACTCTGTTCGCATTGAAACTTGAAAATGAAAAGTTTTGGGAGCAAAATTGGTTATTCATGGAGTTCTAAGCAATTTGGAAAAAGGGTATGAGAATTTTCCTTGTTTTTGCTTCTGGGGTTGAGGCTTTGTGTTCTTTGGAGTTGATTTGTTTGGGGTTTATTAGGGTACCGCTGCAACGAAGGTCAAAATGGCACAGAAAGTGGCTCAGGGGGTTGCTGAGAAGAGAAGGGGAAGAAGGGGTCCGGGCAGTGTTATTGGATCCAGTGCTGCTGGTTGTGTTTGTGCTTTCCTCACCATTTTTGGAGTTGGGGGAGAGGCATTTGCTCAGCTTTGGAGACTTGGGTTTGTTGCTAGTTTCTGTACCAAGCTGAGTGACACTGTCTCAAGTGAGATAGGAAAGGCATATGGAAAGACAACGTGAGTAGTGAACTGTGGTGTGGAACTGGCTGTGTTCTGTTGTATCAGTACTTGCTTATGAAGAATTGTCATTATATATATATTCTAAATTTTTAGCTCAATACAAGTTCCATATTCCATGCAATGAAACTGATGGAAGGCCTTTGCAAAATCTTAATTCTGTACCGAGACAGAAATTTTTAAGCTGTTTTGTAACCTGTGTTGATAAAATTTGCACTGGAGACTAAGGGATGCCCCTCTGTTCGTGGTAGTGCATGGAGTGGGCGGGCAATATGTATTGCCTTGTTAATTCCTTGCATGACAGAACCTTGTTTCATATATTTGCTTGTTCATTTTTCTTGATAGGCAATGCTATTATTGTTGGTCTGAATTTATTCTAGTATTTACTGATTAATTGTAAATTATGATGTCCCTGCTAATTTAAGATTTCTGTTCTTCCCCAAATATATATATATATATATATATATATATATATATATATATATATATATATATATATATATTTCTTTCAACTTGTGGATTTGTAACATTCCAGTACTGAAATTCCTCCTGCATAATGTCCAGGTACCTAGTCACAACATTCAAGATAGTTCCAAGGGGGACAGAAGGGGCGGTTAGCATTGAAGGAACCTTAGCTGGAATTTTAGCTTCCGTAGTTCTTGCCTTTGTTGGTTTTCTCATGGGTGAGGTACTTCTCTAATTTCTAACTCCACATCCTATGAGATGGGCATGAGTGGGAAGAAATGGTGGGGGTTTTTAGGAAGGTGTTAATAGGCCTTGTGTTTTATTGTGAGAATTCATTCATGTTAGTGTTTAGATACAATTCTACTACCTTCAGTCCACATTATCTATCACTTTAGTCATATGCACAAGAATTAAGAAACTGAAAATCAAGGCGTAATTATGAAACATGTTTACTAAAATGCCCTTCTTTAATTTTAATATCCAATTAATTCATTCTACTAATCTCATAGTATATTTCTCGATTAATAGCGTGTTTAGAATTATGTGAAGGATAAAATTGAAAAAATAAATGCGTTATTGATATGTAAGAATGACAGATAAAATGAACCAAGATTATTTCCTTAAAATAACAAATAAAGTGAATCTGAGTTAGTACATTAAATTGTTGCTATTGGGACCAGACAGTGTGCTTCAAGCTTGCGATTACAATCATTCAGTTTCAGGCACCATTCTAATGCATTCCTTTGTTGTGGAGTCGTAGTTGTATAGGCATAAAACGTGAATTTAATGTGTTATAAGACTAATATTGTGGGTCCTACAAGTTGGGGGAACTCTGCATTTGACTACTAATTTTCCATTCCATGTGTAGATTAAGATTGGTGGGTCCAATGAAATGCTGAAATGTCAATGAGGAAGTTTCCCCATGCATATAGATTTTTAGGTAGCATTTCACTTTGCATAATGAAATGAATCCCATCAAAGGATGTCAACTTTCCACAACCTCTTGTCCAACCTCTTCCACTTAAATAACCACAACTGGGAAGTCAATGAAGAAGTATCCTTACACAGTAGTTATTACTTCATGCCCCGTAGCTTGAGACTAAGTTCAAGGACTTGAGATGGGCTAATTTTTTTTTTTTTTTGTTAATCAGGTTAGTTCACGTGAAGCGATTATATGTGTATTAGCATCCCAGATTGCTAATCTTGGTGAGAGCATAATTGGTGCTGCACTTCAAGAGAAGGAAGGATTTCGATGGGTAGGTTCGCAAAAACTGTGATGTTTTGTTATCGAGATTATGCCATAAATTTACCTGATCTTTCCTAATAAAGTTGTGTACTTGTGTTTAATGTATTCAAGTTTTGTCTAAGACAGGGTTCAAAAATCAAGTACTTAAGTGCCAAATTGCCTATAAAATCAGCTGTTACCCAATATTCTCAATAATTTGTGACATGTGGCAAAGTCCGATAGTATGCTTGACTGCTCGTTTGAGCATACATGATAACAGTCCACATGAGTTACTATGGATATTTACTGCGATAATCATACTTTTGTATGTAATTTTTTTTCATTTCTGCTACATGCTGAAACTGATGTAGGCTGGATAGCATTTTTGTCAAGGATGTTCGGATTTGCTTCACCAGCTTAACCTGTATATCTGGTAGCAATATGTACTTTAGCACTATTTATTCATGATTACTTTATCCTTCTGCAGCTTAATAATGATGCAGTCAATATCATCAACATATCAATGGGCAGTATCATAGCAGTATTGATGCAGCAAGCACTCCAGAGCTGGCATCCCTAAATTTGCTGCAACATTTCCTAAGAGCTCAATCATCATAATGTTGAGGCCATCTTGCTAAGTGCTTATCTAGAACACCGGCATTGAGCATTGGAGCAGGGTTGATAAAATTATATGGCATCCAAATCTCGCTTTTTGATATGTACACTACTGGATGCTCAACTTTCTTACATGAAGTCTATGTGGCATGAGATTTATCTGCTAGTTTAATGTGGATAAATGCCCTTCTTACTGATCAAACTCAAGCCTGTTGGTCGTCACAAAGATTAGTAACAGTCGCAATCAAAGCATAGGAACTCAATGACCCAAATCCATGATTCAGAATCAGTGGTTGATTCAAATTATAGATGTAAATTTCCTTTTCTTGATCCAGCTTATTATCGAGAAATTGAACTTTGAAGCTCCTTAATTTTTTTTTTTTTTGTTTCTGGTAGTTCTGGCAGCTGGGAGGGTAGATGGTTAGTTTCTTTGTTCTATGCCTTGATCCTGATTATTTTCAATACATGCTTTAATTCAAGAGCATCTGAAACGTAGGCCTTGGAAGAATAGTGGAAGAGTTACTGCGTGTCACACTTACATTCTGGTGTAGCTAATTTTTAGAGTTTGGCGCTTGATGCTTGGCATCATTGCATTCTTCTGTGTATTACTCCTTCCAATGCCAAGTTGCCAACTACACGTCATTTGCATAGCCCCAACAATGACCGGCTATTTTGAGATGGCATATGAAATTCTCTTGATTTACTCAATAGGCATGTTGGGGAAAAAAACATAAATATTGAACACAGTTGCCATGTCATTGAGTAATGAGTATAGCCATTTGGTGATGTGTTTTTTAAGGGTGTGTTTGTGAGTTGGGGTTTTGGAGGGGAGGGATTCATTTTACTTTTCAAATCTTTCCCTCTCTTCCCTTCCAAAATCTCAACTCACAAATATATCATAAGTATATACGCGGAATTTGAATTTGAGCTAGGAGAAGAAAAACATCCGCATAGTATTACCCAGTGGTAAAACACTGAGGTGGCATTTGATATGAGATAATTTATTTAGATTATTGGTAATATTTGATTGAATTGTTTGAACCCATGATATTATTTTGCTTGGTTGAGCAATATTACTGACAATTCAAATTTTTAAAAAAATGTAGATTGCCACTAATGTGTTGCCCCCTTGAAAGACGGTAATGTAGATTATCACCAATATGTCAATCTCTTTACTATTATTATTATTATTATTATTGTTGTTGTTGTTGTTGTTGTTGTTGTTAATTATTAAAAATAATATTAATTATTATTAATTAATAATCTTATTATTATTATTATCAATAAATTAATAATAATTTATTATTATTAAAAATAAATATTATTATTATTATTGTTAATATTACCAAGATTAATTATATTAATAATTAATTATTATTAAATAGTAATAATATTAATTATTTTTAATAATAATTAGTAATAAAATTTACTATTATAATCATAACTAATAATTAAATTTTCTTATTCTTATTAATTAATAATTATTATTACAATTAATAAACAATAATAATAATAATAATAATAAAATAGTTAATAATAATAAAATAGTTAATAATAATAATAAGCTATATTGTTATCATTATTATTAGTATTATTATATTGGTTTAATATATATATATATATATATATATATATATATATATATATATATATATATATATATATATATTATCTAGTAATTTTTTTGATATATCAAATAAGGTAATGTAAATTGTTATTTAGATTACTTATGTATACCAAATGTTGTATTTAACAGTATCAACAATTTAAAATGTGGTAATCTTTTTAAGTGATAATTTACATTACTAGTAATTTTAATAGATAATATATCAAATGTCATCGAAGGATATGTTTGTGAGTACAGATTTTAAAGGGGAAGAAAAAGAAATGAATGATTTAAAAAGTAATTATGAGTTTATTTTATTTTTCAAACTATTCCTTTCCTTTTCTTCCCCTCTAAAATCTCTATTCAAAAACACACTCTAACACTAAGCCAAAGTCCAAAGGCCCCGCTGGCTGATCTCACAGTCTTGACTTTGAAACTTGCTTGTGCTATGCATGGCACCAAAGAATTCAGTAATGCTATTTTAGTACAAAAATATTTTTAACGAAAAATTTTGAATTCAGTAATTTTAGTAGAGTAACCAGTTAAAGGTGGTTAAAAAATAAACTCAAAAAAAAAAAAAAAAAAGACTTTTCGTTTTGTATTATTGGGCGTTATTTCCAAAGAATTATCTTATTGATTAGGAGTAGTTTTCATTTGGACAACTTCAATAAAATTGTAACACTTTTTTCTGGCCCCAGAAAAGCATGACACGTTGGGTAATGTTATTTTATACTTCTTTTATATTTATTATTCATAAGAAATAACAACTTATTTGATCATAAATTTATTAGTGTGTCGATTACTGTCGGAGATATATTCCTCTACAAGGAAAACAATCAAATAATCTTCTTCAGTCTATAATATCTTCTTTCAACAATCAAAAAAGTTGTGTCCTCACATGATACCTACCTAAAGTTTAGATGTTTTTAATAAATTTGGCAAGGCATTTTTAAGCCGCAACTTTTAGACGAAATTCCAATTTTCATACGCCAGATTAGGTCCTTTGCGGGCATTGGTTAGCTACGTCCATGATCATAGGCATTTGCCGCCTTTAGGAAAGAATCCTGTTCAGAGATTTTGGATATGAAAACTGGTCCAGTTAGCCACGACATGTCTATTGCTCTTGGATTCCAGAAGCTCCTAGTCCGTGTGTATAAAATGCGATCTCTCATTCTCAAATGTTGAAATTGACACTTCAAAGAAGGCCAAGCATTTGCAAGATACTAGCACATCTGATTCAAAGCACACAAAAAGATTACGTTTGCATGATTGATTCAGTCAATTTTCTGCCCCACACATGTAGGGAGAAACGCAGAATATGACTATAGATGCCCAAGTGCAGTGTTTGTCTTGGTGTTCCATTCTCATCCACTCAATATAGGGAGGAAAATAGTTCAAGATAAACGGTTTGATGTGACTCAGTACTGTGGAGGATTTTTTTGTTTGTGCGTAAATATTCAATGAAATACAAAGACTTTGGAGATGTACGGGAATTAACGTTTGGTAACATGTACCAATCTTTGAGGTAGACTTAGGTGAAATAATTATATCATATTAATGGCTGGAGGCCTTTTATCAGGAATATCCTACTTGTTGGTCCGGGGGACTTAAATTCACCACTGCCCATTAAATTTCTGGCGTGATCTTAGCTTGTTGTCTGCATGTTTGTTTTATTCAGCCTTTAAATAGGAACACAACGAGTGTGAACAGAAGGAAATATCATTCCACCTGATCATGGTTATCAAGGATAGCCATGCATCCAGACACGTTTCACTGCACTTTATTTATTTATTTATTTTAGAATTTAATTTAATAAAATTTGAAGTAAATTCTAAATTATGATTAAGAATCATCCATGATAACTATTCACTATAATTTGTTATTTTTCTTCAAATTCTATTAGTGAATAATATAAAATTATTTTATTAATTGTCAATATATAAATATAGCAACCTGAACCTTCTACAGTTTTTTTATTTTATTTTTATTTTTATAAACTGCAAAGGATCTCAAGTCTAAACCATTAATTATTAATTATAATAGAAAATTAAGATTAAATATTAGAGGGACTAATGAGTTAGGTTTTGACTACAAAACTGCATCTCCTGCACTTTTAAAAGGAAATGCATAGAATTCGGTTCCAAGAATTAAACAACACACAAACAGAGAAGTTCCTACAATCAAACCCCAAATTTGCCACGTAGTCAATTACTTTGGAGACCAACCAATAAGCATGTGTCTGCTCCCCCACTCCCAAGGTGTAATCAGCAGCACACACAGGGAGAAAGGTGTTGGCTAGCATTACCATTCAGGCATTGCAAACAGACAAGACATCACTTTCAGCTTATCATGAGTTTCTATCAAGCTTAAATATTTGAGTCCTTGGTGAACCTTATCAATGATAAAGACAATAATTAAGATTGACAACAGGCCTTGAAAGGGAATCCCATGTAAGTACAACAGAATGTCTGCCGTGATTTATCCAATAAGATTATCTTCTTACCTCGAAAATTTAGCGAAGTAAACCAGATTTTTTCAAGAACAGTACTTTTTGAAGGGGGCAAAAAATGGAAATTCTTTTGATTAGCTTTACCGAACAAGATGTTGCCATCCACATACCAAACACCGAGGACAAACTCAAACCATGTTCACATTGTTTTAACAAGATCCCAGAGCCTGTTTTAACATTGGTCAATAATCCAAATCTAGGCAAAGTATAGAAACGTAGCGGGACATGTGGTGCCTCCACTAACAAAACTTCTTATGAACCAGTAACAAAAGTCATTTATAAATTTTATCAAATCAGTCTTAATTAATTTAAAAAAAAAAAAAAAAGGGAGACTACACTGAATGAGGGCCATTAGCTTTTTCAAAATCCAATTATACTTCAACTCGATAATACCTCGCAAAAGAAACTCCTTACTTTTCAACATACTCTAAGAAACAATAATAGAAATTAACATAACACAACCAACTAATACTGAACAAGATCTCTATGATAATAACCAAATAGATGCATCTACATTGGACTCCCGAACAACAATGAGAATGCCATAAGACCATCATTAAATTGAAAAGCTTTTCACCTTCCCATTATTTATTGCTACTTTGTTCTAGCACATTCCCAATGACAATTGAAGAGTTAGAGATCTACTCTAAAAGAAGAAACTGAGACCAGCCATAAATTGAAACATGTAGCTAATCAACTTAAACTTCTGTGTAAGAGGAGAGCACTTCATATCATATAGTAACAAATGAAAAGCATTGTCTCTAAGTTATAAGGGTAGGGATCAGTGAAACCAACTTAAAGATGCCTCCGCCGTCTCGAAAAAATGGTACTATTCCGAGTTTGCATGGGAGAACAGCATATGTCAGGAACAAACATAGCATTGTCACATGAATATTGAGGGTCTTTTGGCCAGTATAGGCCTGAAGCTGTAGGAGGAGAAGGGATCTGAGGAACTGTCCAAGACGAATCCGGGACGCGCCCCAAGCACTCATCGTCCTCCATTTCCTCTTCGCTGGATCTTAAGACAGGAGAATCAGAATCCCCAAGCTTACCACTGTCAGCCTGCACAAAAACTCATCAAGAAAAGAAGAGGTGAAAAGCATAATCACCGCAACCACTCTCAAAACAAAGCTCAAATCTCAGCGCCAGAAGGAATACTAACCGGAGCCATAAAACAAAGCAATAAAGGATAGAAACTTTATATAAAAACCAATGAACATATGAGGGTATATTGCAACCACTATGTACATACCTTTGATGATTCTTCCATGTAATTATAATTCTGACTGAAATCATTAAGGCCAAGAAATTCATCAATTGGCCACTGTGAGATGTTTCCGGTGGTAGAACCACCACCATAAGACACCTTAGCTGGTGGAAACTCCCCAACTTCAACGGGTAACGCTTCATTGTAATCCAATGACTGGGGCATCGTGGAAACCTTTCTAGAGACAGAAGAAGACTTTGTATCAGAAACTTTCTCCCCAGAATCTGACTTCAAAGAGTTTGACGAAACACCAGGCTCAGTTGCTTCAAGGCCAACTCTTACACCAGTGAGAAGAAACCTTTGATGACCAGAGACATAAGCATTTGCAGTGTGTATTGCCAAATCACATTTTCTACACAGTAAAGCTCGGTCCTCCAGGCAAAAGAAATAGCCAAATGCTTCCTGTAAGGAGTAGCAGATCCTACCATCATCACAAGCTGATCCAAAATGACAAAAACTTCTAACTCATTTAAACTGAACCAGAATAAGTAACAAATTAAGAAGGACCCAACCAAACAAAATGTCAACAATGGTTTCCGTCACATAAAGACATTCCAGAACTCACGTAAAAAGCCAAAGGTTTCCTACTTCTTTAGCGGAGAAGCAGCAGTTTTTCTTGACTGAATATAGCTACAAGAGATTACCATATACCAATGAAACAATTCACTTCAAATTTAGAGAAAAAAACAATTAAAGAATATCTCATGCACTTTTCACTCACTAATTTACCGCAAAAAGCAGACAGCAGATTATGGTTACCTCCAACATAGAAATAGTTATGAACAATAATCAAGACATTCATGGAGCTGTTTCTAACGACAAGCTACATTGCACTAACTTCGCAACATCGTCCACTTCCCCTCCCCAAGACCAAAACAGCAATAGAATGAGAAGGGAGTGAGAGAGGGGAAGAAAAGAAAATAACTGAATATCTCCATGAAGCACTTATGTGAAAATCAAATATGCCATGAATAAATGTGGGAAGTAGAACGCTGCACAATGGTTAGAATCAGATTAGACACAAGGGAAAAAAGCGAAAAAAAAAAAAAAAAGTATGGCAGACAGTTAGTTATCAACATGTTTCCAAATGTTTTCACTGTTCCTAATACTAAATATCTATCAAGATTTTAAGTTCTGTTACAAGACAGAGATTCCCCCATCACACCCACCCTTGGAATTCATGGATGCAAAGACAATCTTCCGAATTCATGTAGACCATATCAGTTTCAGCTTCGTTTATAATAAAGTTCCCCAACAGCTATAACTAGGAGTAAACATAAATTTTTATTTCATACACTGAATGCAAAATCAGAAGCATAATTTCTTACAATCCAAAAGAAGCACCTTTGCAAAAAAATCTTCCAGTGTCCTATACTGCCTTTTGACCCTACACCATGTTCCTTTTTTCCATAGATTTAGCACTACTAATTAATTCCACTACCCACCAAACCAAAATCAAAAGGAAAAACTCACAAAAAAGCAACACACAATTTATACCTGACATATATCACATTTTGGCATATGAGCAGAAGACATGGAAAGAGGAACCCTCTGGTGCTTGCTGGCAAGCTTGTTAGCTGCATGAACCTTCTCATCACACTCCCAGCACAGCGCAGCCTCATCAGCACAGCACAGAACCTTAGCCTCAGCAGCTTCACACACGTTGCACTGAATCTTCATCCTTTTCTTTCACCTCAAAACCCAATTCCACTTCCTCTCTTTTTTTTTTTTCCCCCTATTTTTCCCACATCAAAGTTCCTCCCTCTTCCTCAAAAAAAAAATCTCTCCACCCCAGAAAGTTTCAAACTTTATCGTCTAAACCACAGGAGAAAGTGGAATTCAGAGAGATTCGAAGAACTTCAATTGAAATTGAGAGAGAAAAGCAAGGGAATGAAAGAGGCTTGATGTGGAGGTAGGAACAACGAGAGGAAGAGGGTTTAAGAAGTTGGGGTTGGGGGAAGGGAAAATTGGAGGATATTTTTTGAGGCCACGAAGCAACATGTACACGTGGCAGCAAACGGGTAGTGTCGTGGCAGGGGAGACCGCCTTTGCTGGCTTTGGTTCATGGCGTTGTAAAAACTCTAAATCTTAAAAAAGAACAAAAATCTAAGCTGTCTTTTTTTTTTTTTTTTTTATATATATACATATATACATGAAGAAAAATAATTGGACATTTTGCTCTGTGGTGCTGGCCTTGATGTTGCTCTTGCCTTAAAAAAAATTTTGCTGAAAAAGGCTAGACAACAGGCTTCTTTTTTCAAAAAAGAAAAAGCACATTAAATTTTATACACTATATTTATATTAGTAGTTTATATTTATACAGAACAGATATCATATAAGATTGGGATTAATATGACACGTGTATGTAAATATAAAAATATTTAAAATTTTTTCTGTAATATATAAACCAAATCAAAATGCTTAGTACAATGAATATTTAGTAATAAATGACAAGATATCTACTACTACATAATTAGATGAACTTAAATCAATTTAGTTGTTTACAAAGTAATTTCATAGTTTATTAAATATGCAACATAATTTAGTAAGATATTAAGTTAGCATGAAACTAGATTTATAACTAGATATAGAATAGAAAGTTTAAATATAAAGGCTGAATGGTAAAGAGAAACTTCCAAACACAATTTCTCCTTGTTCGATCTTCAAAATTTGGGATTTACATCCAATCTCCACGCCTTGTGTGATTTTTCACTATATTGAATAGTTTTTATAATAATAACTTCTGTAAAATAACATCAAGTAGTCTTTTCTCATCAACATTTTTAAGTTAAAACCACATAATTTTTTCCCATTAACTGCTCCAAGCTAGAATTCAAATAGCATTTCCTCGCTAATCTCTCCGAGTTAGACACAAATTCTTTTCACTAAGAGTATAAGAGTTTTGAATATGGGTAATGCAATAAGTTTTTTATACAGAGAAACTCTCACCACACAACTGTTTAAAACTCAACACTCTTATGCACACATCTTACAAAGATTTAAACACACAACCCTTAGAACAAAGAACTTGAGCACACAACTCCTCTTTCCTTTTTCTTGATAATCTTATGGCTTGCTTTTTCTCTTGTATATATATATATATATATAAAAGATCATTTGATCATTCTAGTTGTCATGTTTTCATTTGCAACACTTTTACTCTTGTACATTGATAATTTTCTCTCTCATAGTAGAGAAGGTGATTTTTGTTTTTACTCTTTTTGTATTTCTCTTTCATAAGACACACTTTTTGCTTTCGTTAATTCATCACACATTAGAGCTTGTAATGTCCTTGTTATAGCATTATTCTAATGTAACTGTTGGGCTCTATTCAACATTTTTTATCTTTGTGCTTTGAGACTTTAGTTTCTCCTATTATCTTCTGCAGTAATCTCCTTTTGACTTATCTTATCACAATTTGTTAGATATTTATCTGTAACTTCTATCAATCTTCTTTGTGTTCCATCTTATATGTGGGTTCCCTTTCCTTTCATCGTAATTGCTCCCTCTTCATCTTAGTTTTTCCTTGATCACAACTTTCACTTGAGATTTGCTTTTCTTGGCCTTTTTATCTTTGCTTTGTCTTCTGTTGGGTTCATTCTTTAGCTTTTGACTTTCTCCTTCTTGTTGCTCCATATGGTTCATAAAGGATTTGCACATATAGTCTTTTGACAAGATTAAGTGTACACATTAAAGTCATAATATAGTATGTTTGTTATTATCACAATTCACAAAACTTATCCAAAAATAATATTTCGGGCTAACAAGAAAAATAATGATTTTAAAGTTCATATAAATTATTGTAAACATAATAAAATATCTATTTGATTATTATCAAAATGTCATTTACATATGTATAAAAATTTAAAAAATTAAGTAAAACTTTATAAAATATAATGAAGAGTATCTAAAAGAATTTGTAAAGTATTCAACACATTAATGTTCGACATAGACAGAACAATTAGTTTGAAGTATCTATGGTTCATAGGTAAATAATTGGTAATGGTGTATGTGATGATTTGATATAATAATTGATCACTACATACGGTGTTTACTACATTATATGATGACCAGCATGTATTATGTAATTTTTTTTTTTTGATAGTGCATTATGTAATTAATTAGTGTAACAATTATGTGCAATATAACGTGCGAAAAGCAAATAGTTTGAAAAATAGTGTGTGTGGATAACAGACTGCTTTTTCTTTCCCTTTTTTATATGAGAACTTTTTTTTTTCTTGTTTCTTTGCTGAGGGACTGAGAATACATATGCCACTGGTTTTGTGAAATGTTTTCATTTATGTAAACAAAATGAGAAGGCACAGTGTTAAGTTATACGCATTGTTGTCCCCCAAGAAAATGGAATATAGTTTTGAGAGTGATCTCCAGGCGTGAACTGAGGCCCATGGTTGAGGCAAAGTGGGGGAAACGAAAATGAGTTTCTGGCATAACTGGGATATTTTCTAGCATGAAATAAGATACACCATAGTTTAAGGAAAAAGGGAGGGAAAAACAACAGTTAAAAAGTTGGATCTCAGCGGGTGGAGTGGATTGGAGCAAGAGAAGGATATTTTCTTACATTGATTGTGAAAATTCAATGTTTAGATAATTAAATCAAAATAAACTGATTTTATACCACAAAAAGAAAAGATAGTTAAATCCAAAGATTTAATTGGTATACACTATCAGTGTAAAAAATTTTTATATAGATATATAATCATATATTATCATATTAATAAAAATATTTAAATTATGTAAAAGTATTTAATTAATTATGTAATACGTCCAAATTAAATTCTAAATCAAATATTTATTAAAAAATTGCAAACATCATTAGAATCCAACTTTTATTATCACGTCTGTATCATGTTCTATTTTATGATAAAATCATATATATTGATAAAATTCAAAATAAAGACGTAGGGAAAGAGAAAAAGAGGGGGGGGGGGGGGAGGACATGTCAATCTTAAAAAATAAAAAAGATTTTGGGCCTGGTCTAGATCAAGCTTAAACAAGGCCTTAAAATTGCTTAGGCCAAGGCCTAATGTTGGGATTGGCCGAAAATGTTCACTCTGCAGTGATAGCTCCATCACTGTGATATTGTGCCAATAATTAAATCAGAAAAAAATCCTCACAACAAAAGGTTGTTAAGAATTTATGAACGCTAGATACATTCTTTTACAGGAACTGTGTTCTTATATAAACGAAAAAGAGAAATATTTTGTGTATCATAGAGTAGATAAACATCTTAGACACCCAGAAATAGAAAGGAAAAAAAATTATAAAAAAATAAAAAATAAAAAGAGCAAAATGATTAATGAAAAGAGAAAAAATTGAGAGAGAATGTTGGGGTATTAAGGTTTTGAGTATATACAAATAATATTATCCAATGAAAAATAGATTTTATACCAATTTGCTAGACATCACTATGAAAACATCATAATATAAAACATGAATATTGACAGATGTACATCATAGGGCCTAAGTTTTCTCTTAAATTTATTTCTTTCTTGTGAATCTATTGTGATATCTCATGCGATATTCAAATAATTAAACTCTTATGTAAAATTGGACAGTCATCAATGAGGTATATCATTTATACAAAGCTTTGTTGTAACACCCTCATGACCAGTCATCAATAGTAATCACATAACGGAAAAGTTCTAAGGGTGTACTTCATTGAGTTGGTGGAAAACAGAATATATAGATGTTAGATGAAAGCATCTTTCACCCAAACATAAATACACGATGTAAAAATCTAATCAAAAAAGGCATGCACATCTTCTTTTTTTTTTTTTTTTTTTTTTTTTTTGCATTTTTATGGTAAATGGGGCAGAGATTGCAGCGATGCATCCGCTGAGTTACTGTTGAATTATGATGCATCCCTACATCAGCCTATAAGAGACATAAAGAAATGTTAATCTGCATGTAATCATTAAAAACGAACCATAAGCAGGGGACTGGCATATTTGGTCATGTAATGGATTCCAAAAGCATTATCTCTGGCCTTAGCACCAAAATACAATAAACCGATACAATATGTTCAAGGCATCTTGTTACCAAAATACAATAAACCGATACAATATGTTCAAGGCATCTTGTTTCTAACTGAACCATAAGGGTATGAGCATAACAAAACTCTTGATTCCTCTAGAGAGACTGATATATACTGTCCTCCTACCAAAGGATATAAGAAGTTATGCACTACTGCAAAATGCCTTGGCTATTTGATGAACTTCAAGACTATCCGTTAAGAAAATACTCCCCATTAGAGCTTATGAGTGATGGATATATCATAAATTTTATCCTCCTCAATTTCAACGTCTATTCAGCTTCATATTCGGGGCTCGGATATGCAGATGAGATTCTGAATTGCATTTGTAGTTGAACCCTTATGAAGGAATGGAACATTGCACTGATCCTCTGACAAAATTGGCATATGCTTCTTCTGATATCAGTGTGTTGCGAAATTCACTCCACATCTTTTTTAATTATAACAGCTGATGAGGCAAGAAAAGTTTCAGAATTGGTGCTTTGGAAGATATCTCAATGAAATCCCCATCTTGGATGGTATAGTTGACATGAGAACCATCAATATATATCACACCTTTTCTACTAGACCATGTAATGTCCATTGTCTGGTCATGTTCAATCAGTCCATGCATAAAGTCTGACACTGCCCCAGGTGAAATAGGCTCCCTTACCATGTATTGAAGATCCTGAGATAAAATGTGCATTGGAAATCCTCCTGCTGAATGCATTGCAGCTGTTGAACCAGCAGGTGTTGAAACTCTTAGACCACTTGATCTACAGTTGACTTTTGGGGAACATGGCTGATCATCCTTTCTGATTCTGCAAATGCACATGCTTAATTGGCTTCTTTTTGTTTTCTATTATTTTCTCTTTTCAGCCCCTTTTTACTTTTGTTTCGGGGGGATGGGAGACAAAAAATTAATGCTTTGAGATTAAACCAAGGGAGTAAGGAGAAGGCTTTGGTACATTCTACTTTACAAGTTGTATGATACATTTGATGATCTAGTGGTGAGGATTTATTCGGAGTATTCTTACACCAAGCACTAGTGATGTGCAACAGAAATCGCTCACCCCATTCTCCCCACCCTCGCCGGCCTCTTTGCGTCTCTGCCTCACTCTATTCCTTCCACCATCACCATTGCCGTTGCCACTACTGCCACCACCAACAACAACAACCGATCCCTCACCTCGAGCCCTCCCTCTCGCACCCTCGTCCATCCTCCACCACCTTCCACCGCCATTGCCACTCACCTCCATCCCCTACAACCACATGGTCCTCATCTCGCCCTGCCGGCACACCCTACATAGCCACGGCAGTCGCAGGCAACAACCATGGGTGATTCGATGACAATACTGGCACATCAGCGAACAAGGCACACCCACAAACTTGCAGCAGTAGCATTAGACTAGGATGGACCAAAGGTGACGCGGAGGTAGCTAAAGGTGCCGCCAACGATGGGCACGTCGACAGCGAACTCAGTGTAGCAGAAGGCGGAGAGGAGGGCGCAGAGGTCAGCAATGGCATAGGAGACGATGACGGCGAGGCCGGCACAAAGGTGGGTGGCGCGGCCGATGGTGACGAAGACGCAGATGTGCACCAATAGGAGCTGCAGCGGTTAATGATGGATGTGGAGGAAGAGGAAGGAGTGGAGGGGAGGTGGTTGGGTTAGTGTTGTCGGAGGAGGTTGATAGAGAAGATGATGTGCACCAATGGACTCTAAGGAGAAGTACTATGTGGTGAACTCAATGTACAATACAACTTGCAAACTACAAGGTACCAGAGCCTTCTCCAGGAAGTAAATACATGAATCAAAGAGTTTCACTATCTCACAGGGAAGCTTTACCTGAAGGAGAACCTAGAGAGTGATGCAGGACATGGATGTGCAACTAAAATATCATTCAGAGCAAAAGTTGACAATTGATGTGCATTAACAGATATCATTATCCTCATTAACCTGGAAGGAACAATTTGACCTTCAAGTATGCCATCTAAAACCTGAAAAAGATTAATAAATTTATTTTTTTCAAACAAAAATGTAGATATAAGAAAGATAACACTGAAAGCAGCTACAATTATCATATTTATAGTTGTTCAAGGTTTAATGAAATGGATGAAATGATGGAGGAGACCAGGAGAAAAATGAAGTCTATAGTGCTTTCCTCTGTTAAATTGATTTGGTTGAAGTAGTGCATTACAAGGAAGTTTCTTCCATTTGATGTTAAAGAGGTGCTGCTGAAAGAGAAAATAATTGTAATTCTCCCATTAACATTGATATAACACAAATATGAAGAAAATCATAGACACAGCCCTGTGTATGTTTATTACATCAATGAACTTGCCAGTGATCACCAGGTGTATTTTTGAATAAGTGGTAAGATTTAGAAGTTTATCTTTAATTATAAGGGCTAAAAAGCAACAAAATATAAAGGTAAAATCATTTTTATTTATAAAATATTAATACAAGCCAGAAGTTCTATCCATTTTTCAATTTTACACTTCATCCTAGTTTCATTTTCAAATATTCCATCCCATATAAGTAAGGGAATGCTCTGCACAAATTTCATATATCAAGCGAAAATCGCTCAATTTGCAAATAAGTTCCAGGAGTATTATTTCACTTGAAAAGAGGATTTGATGCTGAATATTCAGTACATTATCCGCAAAGACGTTGTTAGGACCCCTGACACTAAAACTGATGCTATTTTTATGAATACCCCTAGGAATGTAAATATTACCTCTAGTGTTATTTCTCCTTATGCAAAGGTATATGTGAGGAAAAATAAGAGAAGGGGTGCTGAGGTGGGAAAGGCGTGTGGCCAAGATAGTGGAGAGGGTAGTGTAACTAACTTTGCCAAGCTGGCAAAGTTTGGATAGGAGAGAGAATGTACTCTGATTCTGCTAAGGAAGGCTTGGTGGGGATATAGGGAAATGGGACGTGTATTAAGGGGGGTATCACCAGATTAGTGAGAATTGGGAGAGTCCAGTCTCTCGAATACCTTGAGTTATCTTGTATTCACCATATTTGAGGAAAGGGATATCATACTAATACCTGCTTCCTCTAGTGATTCAATATAGAGCGTTCATTGTATCCATTTACTGATTCTAGTTTCTAACAGACATCTACATAATAGAGTAACATATTAACAATTGAACTCTAATTTGGGGAAACAACACCTTAACATCAACAGGTTCCCCTTGAAAAGATAATGTCACTTGGGCCGCAAGCTTGCAGCTCATCAACCTATGGACCAGATTGGTAATTTGGTAACAAAATTGAAACTTCCATCAAAGTTGAGTGGCCCAAAAAGCATTTAAAAATTATGAGTATGGATACTGGATGCACATTTATGTAGGCTGTTCTAATCTCACCATGTCAAACCAGTCCTACCTTTTATTCCGTGCTAAATTGGCTTTGACAGGTTAATTACAGTATAATAACTAGCTTCACATGAATAAATAGTGGTTCATCATTAAGATAATAGACTCATCAAATTTGAACATTTCATGTTATTGCATATTGAAGCTCTCATTCCACAACATCCTAGTTGCCACACCCTTGAGGGAAACAAAGGAAGAAAAAACTATTACGGATATTATTTCCTCCAAACGTATAGCTAATCTTACTTGTTCAAAGTTTTCAACAGTTGCAGCACAAAGATGGCCAGTGCTTCTGGTAGCATCAAATTCACTGCTGAACTTTTCCACCTATTGCAAAAGAAATATGAAAAAAAAACATTGACTCTTTAGCCTAAAGAAAAATGAAATTGGCATATTCCAAAAGATGATCAAATAAAATGTATCTGAACTCTAAAGCGAATATATTAATGACAACAAAAACTGCATGTATATACACCTCATCGATCCTTGTAGGGTCAGAGTTCACTCCAAGGACTGGAATTTTATCATCCATATAATGGCTGGCCTGCAGAAGTGTTCCATCACCACCAACTGTAACAACCAGGTCCACATCACTGATAGGCTGGGACAAATTATTACGGAGCACAGCTTTCCATTCCACTGACTTTTTCTGGATAATTGCTTGACAAAAGTTTATGGCATCATGGTGTACCTTATGCCTACTATCCAAGAAATGTAAGACCTGCAAGTTTTCCAACAAAACTCAAATTACATAAGAAAATATTACAATTATGCCTATTAGTACTATCCCAGTAATATGTAAGATAAAAACCCTGGAAGCATCCCTTATTAAGCAAGCATTCAAATAAAGTTCAAGTTCATGGAGACATGCGCTGGAATCAAATCATAAAATTGTGCTTATCACTATCCTCATTCGTTGTACATACATATGTACATATTTGTATTCCTGCATATGTATGTGTGTCCTTAGAGGGTGAGTCTCAAACTAACAGTAAGGTTGTTGCCTTGTGACCTAAAGGTCATTGGTTCAAATCATGACAACAGTCTCTTTGTTTGTGGGGGTAAAACTGTGTATATCTACCCTCTCCAGACTCCATCAGGTGGGAGTATCGTATATTGGGCCATCCTTTATATGTACATATGTTCGTACCAATATGAATATACATATATACATACATAATATGTATGTTTGCATTATATATATATATATATATGTACGTAGAACTATTTCTTGATTCTAGTTCATTTGTAAGAAATTACTACCTCATCTTTTACCAACAAACAAGCATATCAAGTAATCAAGCATTGACAATTTAACTGAAGGCTATGCTGGGCAGAGATGAAAATGGGCAAATTGAAAAAATGGCAATGTAGGTGGACAGAGACATTAAAAAAAAAAAAATCAATCTTGTCATTTCCCACATGCCAATTTTGACTCCAACCAAACACACCCCACTTTGACATTTTATCAAGCAAAATGCGTGCACGAGGGAAATTGCTGAGCCAACCCTTCAACCGTGGATTCCCAAAGGCTGAATAACACAAACAAAAACCACCACAGGAAGTGGACAACCAAGCATACGCCAAAGAGAAGAAACAAACGAAAGGGAAGGGAACATGGTGCAGCGAATATTGAGAGAAGAGAAGCATCTACCTGAGGGTGGGTTTGGGAAGG
This sequence comes from Pterocarpus santalinus, assembly GCA_031439595.1. NCBI lineage: Eukaryota > Viridiplantae > Streptophyta > Magnoliopsida > Fabales > Fabaceae > Pterocarpus > Pterocarpus santalinus. The sequence continues at coordinate 30,510,106 of CM062528.1, read as the reverse complement.
TGGTGGTGCAGATACATTGAAGGGTTTTAACAGCAATAGCAGTCTCTTCATTGCCATAGCCATTTCCTTCAACTCTCAAAAGTGTTTCTTTAAATTGCAATTCCAATAGCAGAAAAATAAGCTTGACAATCTTAACATTACTTGACATAACGAGATTCCCGTGAGAAGCGAAAAATAAAATTGGTTTTAACATTAAGTATTATTTTGTGTGTTCATTTTTTTTTTCTTTTCTTTTATTTTATTTTTTAAGTTTTACTCTATAAACGAACTTTAAATAAGCATTAGCTTTATTTCAACAAAAATCTTTTAGATATCATTGAGATGCTTGAAGAATCACATACATAAGAATGTAGATTTTAGTTGCATACACGGAAAATTTTGATGCGCAAAAATATAAAAAATTATGTGTTAATTTGATTTTGGAAAAGGGTGAAGTGCTGGCTATTTTTTAAAATATGGAATTTAATAGCATATAGAATCAGAATATGGAAGTTTGTATATATTTCTAAAAATATAGAAATTTTTAGGAAGCAACTGATATATCAGGTTGATTCCTTTTTTTCAAAAGTAAAAAATTAATAAAAAAACTGTCATTGCTAATAAAAAATAGAATCGACCAATATTTTAGCCAGTTCTATTTTTTTATAATAAAAACATATCATTGTATACTATACTTTTTTTTCTTCTTAAAATGAACCAAACTTTTATGGTAGATAAAACAATAAAAAAATGGAACCAGCCAATGGTACAAGCTGATTCCTTAAAATCTCTATATTTAGGTAATTAACAAAATCATTTATATAATTAGCAAATTTATTTTATAAAAAATAATTCTCCTAAAAGGCCAAATTGACAAGGTGAATTTTTTTTTTTTTAAAAGGAACCCCCATTCTTCTTATAGCTAATACGTGTTAGCATTCCATACAATTTAAAACAAGTACACTATTATTGGTGAATTCACTTAAAAAGATTTTATTTAGGTGTATTGATAGTCATCTAATCAAAACATTTTATTTATATAATCATTCAAGTAGTGAGTAATTATGTTAAAGAATTTTATTGATGTGGCAATTTATAATTAGATATTTATATAAAAATTTTTTATATCGATAATACATTCAAATTAAATCCTATTATTAATTATTTTATTACTTTATTATATTCATTAGAAGTCTAAATAAAATTTTCAACTATTTATCATAGTTAAGAGAACTAAACCCCAGGTCAGTCTGATCTTCATTATAAAATCAGATATAGTCAAAATCGAGAAAAACTAGTGAACCAGATTGGTGGAACAATTTGGTTTTTTTTTTTTTTTGTAATTTTGGTAAAAATGCTATTATTTCTTTTATTAAAAAAAAGAAAAAACTCAATCAGAATAAAAACTTATTTCTTTTAGAATCTTAATTTTTTTAGTATACTTATTTGTTATATACTCTTAAATTAATTTGAAAAAATTAAAATTAATTATTATATTTTCTGTGAATATTATTCAAAAAAATATAAGTAAAAATTAAAATAAATAAATTTTATATTTAAAATATTTGATAAAATATCTCATAATAAATATTATTTTATATTAATTATATTATTATTAATAATTTAATATAATTTTTTATTTTTAATATATATATATTATATTCCAATTAAACCTCCAGTTAAACCTCTGAACCTTTAAACCCTTACCTTGATCAATTTAATACTCGGTCTGATTTTCTTAACCTTACTATTTATACATCAATTCTTAGGTACCAATAAGCACATAGATCAACTGACATTATGTGAATTTTAATTAAATTAATTAATGTTCGTTAAAATGCAAATAATTCAATTAGTAAAATAATATAGATGTATGTAAACCCTGAAACCCAACAACTTGGCTCCGGGCAATTCTGAATCTGAACCCAACGGAAAACAGGCCGAACCGGATCCCGAAACGATCCGGATCCGGATCCTGACCACCCGTTTATGTGTCCATCCAACCCATGATCTATCTGAATCGGACCTAACCCAGATTTCCACCACACACACGCACGAAGCAATAGCCATATCTTATGATATCGGGTTGAGTCTCTCCCCCAATCCGCAAACCCTAATTTTGAAACGGACCATCCGATCGGATTCTGCCATAATCCGAACACTGCAACCACGTTCCCCTCATTCTTCTGGGTAAGACAAACAACATTCAATTCAAGTTTTTCCCTTTTTATTATTAATCTTTAAAAAATTCATTTTGTTTCTTCTCTCAAAATGATGATTTTAACTAGTTCATTCAATTCACGTGTATTAGAGAAATGCTTTATTATTATTATTATTATTATTACTTTCTCTTTAGAGTCTTAAATGAATTTGTTTATTGGTTTTGTGCTGTGATGTGATGTGCTAACATATGCCTGGTTTTGACGTGGGAAATCGGGTTGTTTTTAATGGTTGAATTTGTTTGAGAGTGTTAAAATTGCAAAAATTGTGATGAGGGGTGTTTCATAATTGATTGGAAATTTTGCTTTCATGTGGGTTTTAGGATTTGTTCCGAATTGGAAATCAAGCTAGTCTTAATGATTGTTACTCCTTTTATTTTTCTCTAAATTAAGGGGGACCTTCATGTTCAATTTAAATGTAAATATGATTTATGATATAACACTATGGCATGGTCTAATCCATGTAGCCGACCCCACAGAGTGTGACAAAGTTTAGTTGTTGTTGTCGTTGTTGCATTTTGGATGGACACAGTTCAATGGAGTTTCCGTCTTAGTGGTCTTTGATATTAGAAGGGGGAGGGAGAGGAAGAGATTGGGGCTTTTGTATTGGTGTTCCATCTTTTTGTTGGATGTTCAAAATCTTCCAAAATTTGGGGAATTTTGAAATGTTTATAGAAATGAATAAGAGAGAGTTTGAAGGATCACATGGCAATCCTTCATTTTCTTCCCTTATTATAAAACTCCCCAAAAAGAGAAAGTTTGCCCACAACCTTCTCTGCCCCACTCTTTTCCTCCGTTGTCCTCTACCCAGACATACCTTTTAAGGATACATTAAATTAACAGAATGAAGTGTACAATTTACCTGTCTCTACATCTTTGTGCTTTGTGTCAATCTGTTTTACAGGGGTAGCAGTGGCTTTATATGATTGTATAATACTTTACCTAGCCCTTCCTTTAATGCTGCGGTGCTTTATAATTGTTGACGTTATGCATTTATTTGTTTCCCTTATTTACAATATTAGGTGGTTTCTGCATGGTTATTTCTTTAACCTTACAGCATCTGCTTAGGTGACTTATCTACTAGTTTTGTTTGACAAGCAGCATCCCCAGCCTATTTGATGGAAATATCAAATGATTCAGGGATAAAGAAACCAAAAAGGCTGACATCTGTTGTATGGAATCACTTTGAAAGGGTTAGGAAGGCTGACATATGTTATGCTGTTTGTGTGCACTGTAACAAGAAACTTAGTGGATCAAGTAACAGTGGAACTACTCATCTTAGAAACCACTTGATGCGATGTCTGAAAAGGTCAAACTTTGATGTGTCTCAACTACTTGCAGCAAAGAGAAGGAAAAAGGATAATACCATCAGTGTTGCAAATATTGGTTTTGATGAAGGTCAGGGGAAAGAAGAATACATAAAGCCAACAATCATCAAGTTTGAACCGGAACACAAGCAAGATGAAATCATTAACTTTGGGGGTCGTAAATTTGATCAGGAGAAGAGTCGACTTGATCTTGCACACATGATCATATTACATGGATACCCATTGAACATGGTTGAACATGTAGGATTCAAGGTCTTTGTGAAGAATCTTCAGCCTCTCTTTGAGTTTATGCCAAATAGTGGTATAGAGGTTTCTTGTATGGAAATCTACATGAGGGAGAAAGAGAAAGTGTATAACATCATAAACAAGTTGCATGGTAGGATTAATCTGTCAATTGAAATGTGGTCATCAATAGAAAGTTGTTCATATTTATGTATAGCTGCACATTATATTGATGAGGGATGGACATTACAGAAGAAGATCCTGAACTTTGTCACACTTGATCCTTCTCATACTGAGGACTTGCTTCCAGAAGTGATCATTAAGTGTCTGAGTGAATGGGATATTGACTGTAAGTTGTTTGCCTTAACACTAGATGATTTTTCCGTCGATGATGACATTACACTTAGAATCAAACAGCGAGTTTCTGAGAAAAGGCCTTTTTTAAGCACGCGTCAATTACTTGACATACGCTCAGCAGCTCATCTCCTAAATTCCATGGTTCAAGATGTCATAGATGCACTGCATGAGGTGATCCAAAAGATTCGAGAAAGCCTCAGATATATTAGAAGTTCACAAGTAGTACAAGGAAAATTTAATGAAATTGCTCAACAAGCTGGCATTAGCTCTCAGAAAGCCCTGTATCTAGATTTTCCAGGTCAATGGAAATCAACATATCTCATGCTTGAAACAGCAGTAGAATACAGGACTGTTTTTGTTCTCTTCCAAGAGCAAGATCCCTCCTATTCATCAGCTCTTAGTGACGAAGAGTGGGAATCGGCAACTTCAGTTGCTGGTTATTTGAAACTTATAGTTGAAATTACCAATGTCTTTTCGGGCAGCAGATTTCCTAGTGCAAACATATATTTCCCTGAGATTTGTGACATCCATATCCAATTAATTGACTGGTGCAGAAGTTCAGATAATTTCCTTAGTTCCATGGCTCTGAAGATGAAAGCCAGGTTCGATAAGTACTGGAGCAAGTGCAGCACAGCTTTAGCAGTAGCAGCTATTTTAGACCCACGTTTTAAAATAAAGCTGGTTGAATACTACTACTCCCAAATCTATGGCAGCACTGCTTTGGATCGTATCAAAGAAGTGTCTGATGCAATCAGAGAACTTTTTAATGCATACTCTATCTGTTCAACCATGGTTGATCAAGGGTCAGCCTTGCCTGGCATCAGCTTACCTAGTTCAAGTTATGATGCTAGGGATAGACTCAAAGGCTTTGACAAATTCCTTCATGAGACATCACAGAGTCAGAGCATGACATCGGACCTAGACAAGTATTTGGAGGAACCAATTTTTCCTCGTAATTCTGATTTTAACATATTGAACTGGTGGAAAGTCCACATGCCAAGGTATCCAATTTTGTCTATGATGGCACGCGATGTTCTGGGGACTCCAATGTCAACAATGGCGCCAGAATTGGCATTTAGCACTGGTGGAAGAGTGCTAGACCCTACTCGTGCTGCCTTAAACGCTGATACACGAGAGGCTTTAATATGCACACAAGATTGGCTCCGAAGTGAATCAGGAGGTAAGTACTTATTTTATTCTCTCCCTTCCCCAAGAACAATCATGATTGTTGTGTTATATCTGATTCATTATTTTTACTCTAATATCTTATCAGATTTAAATCCATCCTCAAGCCATTTTGCTCTGCCCCTTCGCATCGAATCAAATTAATTTTTCCATGGTATGCTAAATCTCTCCATATCCCATTGTTGAACATTTTTGCTTTCTACTTAACTATCGGCTGTGTATCAAGATTGATGAATCTTCCAGCTCATAAAATATCTTTATCATTTGTGTTTTACAATGTGAGGTCTATCCAAAGACTAAAGAAGCTACCTTAGAGTTGTCAAGTGGGCCATTGTTTCTCCTGTGTAGTCTTTATGTTGCTGGGAAGTGGTCTGGCTTGCAAAGATTCAATCAAGAAGCAATGTATATTCTTAGAACAACTAGATGCTTGTCTGTATGACTGGATTTTATATCATCCGTCAGCCGTTATTTGACTATTGATTCAGATGAATCTGAGTTTGTACAGAGGGTTGCATGCCCTTAATATTGTCCCTTGTATAAGCAAGTCTCCCCCCCCCCCTAATGTTACAGTTCATCTTATTCATGTAGCCGATTCCACTTGGTGAAATAAGGCTTAGTTGTTGTTATTATGTCGCAATTCACAAAGTAGGTTTGTATATAGCCAATGATCTACATTGTTGAAAATCAGGAGTGGATGATTTTAATTGTCATTTGATCTCTACGGCCATCAGCCAAGAGAAATTACTATAGACGCTTACTCATATCGGGTCAGACTGACATATATTGTCAGGTTGGTTTTAAAGCGATCTTGTTCCCAAGGCAAATCATAAGAACTGGGGTGTTACATGTTTTTCATGTGACTTTTTAATTGAGCTCTCGTAAACAATAAAAAATTATTAACCCTTCCAAGTCTCTACTCAGATTTGTATAAATTTATAGCTTCGGTTAATCGTTCGTCATAATGGGTTAAAATACATGATTCTGTTTTAACCAAGCCAGTGAGCCACCAAGTGTTTCCTTTGTTTTTCTGGGTCTGAGCCACCACTTGTTTCAGGTGGAAACATTTGAGCTTGAAGCCCAAGACCTAGAGCCTAAGGCCATAATCATTGGTTAAAATTGATTACCCCTTCTCTTTAGAACCAACTAAATAAATAAAGGTAAATTACCTTGTTTTATACTGAGGCATTCAATCAGTGATTCTATATCCCAAGAATCTAAAATTGGTCCCATGTCAACATCTTCATGCTCCTCAGTACTTTTCTCCTCCATAACTGAGCAATCCCCTAAACAGCAACAATGGAAAAGGGATTGTGGTGGCAGGTTGGCCATGTGAAAATTATCAAAAGGCCTGACAATGCTGACAATAGAGTATTTGAAATAGGACGCACTGCACGGGTTTTTATAGCAACATTACTACATCATGATTAAGATTTACTTGTCATATGAGAAAAAAGGGGTACCAACGAGAAAAGGTTATGAGCATACCAAAGAAGAATATAATTATTATTAATGCTGTCAGAATCAAATTTTTTTTGTATCATTATTTATTACACATTCATGTATGGTGAGCTTTTATTTTTTTTAATTATTATTATTATTATTATTTAAAAAGAATCTCTTTGTACCCTAGGAACATGCGGTATTTACCATAGGCCTAAACATTCTAAAAGATTAATGTTGCTATTTAAGGTGTAGAATAGCTTCATCAAAAGATGGCAAAACACACATTAAACGGCTACGATTTCGTTTTTATTTATTTATTTTTGCTTTTTATTTGCCATTCGACTTAGCATTGAGCTATGGTTTGATGCACAGCATCAACATCAACTAGAAGAACATTTCGGGCCATTTTGCCTGGAAAGATTTGCGCAGAGTTGTAGTTGTTGACGAAAAATAGCCGAAAGTGGAGGTTACATTTGGTTGCTTGAAAATTATTGTTACAAGAAATTAGTGGCAAACTTGAATAGGGGACAATTAATATCCATTCTGAATAAAAGAACAAACAAATTTACATATCACATCTTAGAGACCCCATTTGTGTAGAAGATTCCCAACATGGAAATCATATTCCTAAAGTTAGAAAAACCGTTGATAATTTTGAAGAAAATTTAACAAAGGACCCTCACTACATGGCATGATTTGACATCTGCTTACTTGCAAGTTGGAGTCTCTCTTTTGTTTCTCTACCTGCTCCCCGTGTTCAACTCTCGTCTGTGTACCATGATTTTGCTCAAAGCCTTATCTACATGCCTAACAAACGGAAGGTCCAATTGATAGTGATATGCTTCCTTTAATGGCGAATATCAAGAGAATAATGAAAAGCAAAGATGTACCCAAAAAAAAAAAATGAAAAGGAAAGTTTTTGTAGGTAAAGTTTGGAATCTTATTATGTAATTTGACAAGTTCACCCTTTAGTTTTATTATAAAACTAATATTTGAATTTAACGCACTACTTGATGCCCATAGTACTTAAGATTAGATTCTTCATTAATTTGTACTAAGAGGCACCACATGTCATAAGCAGAAATTACACCATTAATTTAAACTACTCTATTCTTATTGCCCGTAGTTGTACTGAATACAATTTATACAAAACTTTTTTCCATTTTCGAAATTTTGAAAATACATCTCTTAGATAAGAGTTTAATTAGAATTATTAATATAATTTTTTTATATTTTCAACTAATTATATATTATTACGTGTGATTTTTAATTTTTTTTATAAAAATCAAATAATTTTAATAAGATATTAATATATAGAAAATTAATAGCATAAAAGCCTATTATGTGTCGCCTGAAACGAAGTTGAGCGTTGAAAATTTGACATTTTGAAAGTAATGCACAATCCTGCTTGTTGGTGGGGGACTAGGATCCAAAGTTCAGGCAAGGGTTCCGTCATTACAGGCAGCACCAGGACATTCCTAAATACCCAAATTACTTTGGTTTGGTGAATGATGATTCTCATTGTTGACTTCGTCTATCCATATATCCACCACCATGACCATATGTGTCTGCGTTTGAAATGTTTAGTTTGTGTTTATGATGCTATCTTGAATTCGTAAAGCAGCCACCAAAGTTGCTGTTTTCGACATGACACCTACCACTTTAGACCAAACAGATCTTAAAACATGATAAGCATGCTAACCAATTTTATTTTTTTGGTACACTATGTTAATAAAATTATAAGAAAAACCGCATAAACCCCCCCTCCCCCTTTTGTAAATTTAAAAGTAAGGTCAACACATATCTCTTTTTTTTCTATAAATAAAATAATAACATGATTTTAAGTTTGCATGCTTAAATTTGTCTTCATGCTTTTTATTCAAAAGGGAGTTTGGAACATGCTTGATTTTATTATGATACAACTTTTAGCCATTGGATGTATCCCGTTTTCTTTAATGTGGAGCGTTACACTCACTACAAGACTAGAACGTTGAAATTGTTGACTACTGCTTAATTGGTCCCACTTGCCGTTGCTGATCGACCTCGTTAAGCATGATACCACTTAATTATGAGCACTCACCACTTTTATCAGACCAAAAATCATAATGGTGGTGTAATTTTTTCACTTAAATCTATTAGTAAACCTTACAATTTAACATGACTTCCACTTCATTTGTTCTTCCTCAAGATAAGATCTTGACATACAGTAATCGACTGTTCACTAATTTTAATTCCAACAAAACTTAAGAAATTAATTCACCTAATGAAACAATAACCTATACATAATATATATATATATATATATATATATATATATATATATATATATATATATATATATATATATATATAGAAAGTGATGCAGTTTTGTAATACGGATATATAGGCCTACATACATAGTCGCATAGGATAAGGTATGAAGGGAGGCTGTTAGGTATGGGAAAAGACATAATGATAAGCGATTAGCGATGATGGCGAGCATTATGGGTAAATGTCTGTATCAATTGCATGGCATCGTTTAGTACGTCAGAGAATCTGAAACAACGCTCAGAGTATCACTACGTGCATGGAATATGGAATATTATCTATCCCTGTCCTCGAATCAAGGCCTATCATCATAGTGTCGCTTCCCTTTGGGTGCGACTCAGCTCATCAATCAATCTGCGTTTTCTTTGCTCTTTAGTCCACAACAGTGCCTGCACTAGCGCCGCGTTAAGCAACCAATGTAGCAAAGTTTAAGAGACTTTTGAATTGAATTTAAATTTAATATTTTACATTTAGAAAGTTTTGTCAGTTTTGTTTAATATTTATTTACTTTTGAGTCTTGTTAATTTTATTATGAGTGTATTCATATAAAATATAAAATTTATATTTATTGGAAAAAATTACAAAGCTAGTAGTTAAAAACAACTAATTTTACTAACATTTAATTAGTATAAATAGTTTGATCTTTTATTTTCTTTAAATAAAATCTTGAATACAAATTTTGCAAATGAAAAAGAGAATAAATATTCGTTTTAGTCCAAATATTTTGAAATTAATATTAATTTAGTTTTGAAAAATTTTTAATATTAATTTAATCCTAATATTTTGAATTTTGATATCAATTTCATCTTTTTGTCAAATCATTGATAATTTCTGTTGTTATTTATCATAATTGGCGCATTAGGTTCGAGCTATATTGCTTAATTATTTATTTTTCTTGATTGATAAAAGGAGACAATTTCCGCTTCATCAACTTAAAACTAAAAAAATATGAATTGACCGGCCAATCAATAGATTAACTCACTAGTTGTGAAGATATCCTCCATTCGAGTTGTGCTTGGATTAGCAGCTAATTTGAATTTAGAGGTTGGGAAGCTAGCTTGATTTGATGATTGCATTTCTTCATGGTGTCTTGGAAGAAGAAATTTATACAAAATATCTAGAGGGTTTTATGGTTAAAGGAAATGAGCAACTTGTGTGTTCGAAGAAAAGTTTGTATGGACTCAAGTAAGCACTAAGATGATGCTATGGTAAATTTGATTCTTTCATGCAAAACATGGGTATTGTCAGATTGCTTTTGACATTATGTGTTTGTCAAGATATTATCTTATGGTAATTTTATCATTCTCTTACTTTATGTGGATGACATGTTAATTATTGGTCACGACACTTAGAAGATTGAAAATCTTAGAAGAGACTTGAGCAAGTCCTTTGCCGAAAAGGACTTCGATTTTTTCAAAGCAAATCCTTAGAATGAGAATCATTCGTGAGAGGAAATATGGTAAGTTATGGCTATCTCAGCAAAGGTATATTAAGAAGGTATTAGAGAGCTTTAATATTAGTAATTCAAAACGTATTAGTACTCTACTTACTAGTCATTTTGAGTTGAGTTCACAACAATGTCCTACAAGTAAGAAAGAAAAAGAAGAGATGAAAAAGGTTCTATATGCATATGTTGTAGGCAATTTGATGTATATGCTTTGATGTGTACTAAGTCGAATATTACTCATGTTATTATAGTTGTTAGTTGTTTTCTCTAAAATGCCTATAAAGAACATTGCCAAGTAAGTGAAGTAGATCTTCAGTTATCTTAAAGACACTTCTAAAGTTTGTTTGTACTTTGGGAGTGGCCAAACAATGTTGGATGGATATAGATATGCTAATATGGCTGGTGATATTAACTCTAGGAAGTCTACTTCTGTGTTGCTTTATCTACCACAGAGATTGAATATATTGGTATTATTGAGGCTTCTAAAGAACTTTTGTGGACGCAGAAATTTTGACAAGAGTTGGACCTTAATCAGAGAAGTTTATATTGTTTTATGATAGTCGAAGTGTAATTAATCTCAGCAAAAACCAAAAATTTCATTTCAAACTAAAGCACATAAAGAAGCAACATTGTTGGATACATGAAGCACTAGAGATGAAGTTGTTATCACTTAAAAAAGATTCATGTTGACGACAATTAATGGTTCAGATATGATGACAAACACTTTACCTGTAATGAAGCTAATTTCTTGCAAGAAGAAATGAGCTTGGTGGAGCACCACCTCCCTACTTGTCATGTAGGTTCCCTCCAAATAGGGCCACAAGAAAATATGTATATATGTAGAGAGAGAGAGAGAGAAAGGGGACATTAGGAAAAAGCCACAAAAAAATAGGTTAAGAAGGGAAGAAAAGAAAGAAAAGAATGTGTGAGTGGCGAGAGCAGCACGGAGAAGGAAAAATAAAAAAGAAGCATCTTATGCCTCTTCATCAGATGGGTAAACTTGCTCATTGTCTCATTAAATTTTAGTATGCTTGTTCTTGGAGTTGAGCTATATATTTTGTCGTAATTTGAAATTTATTTCGTTTTCTCATTTGGCTAAGTTGTGATACGTATATTGGGTGACGGTTTGTTGATTGCTATGTTCTCTAGTGCTACTAAGAAGTTTGATTACACACCCATTATCATTAGTGGAAGCATTTTCCCATACTAGGTCCCATGGACTTTTTGTCTCTCTTATTGAAAGTTGTGAGGTCTCTGACCTTCATTTTCTAGATTATTTGCGTTATTGATAATTTGCTACCTAAAACATTTTGGTAGTGCCTATTTAATTGCATAGGTGTGGATAAATATTTCTTACTTATGCTATTATACAGCAACTACCTACCTAAGATTTTTCCCTAACACTTTTGATGTTATAGAAAAACTTTTGAGAAGAGTGGTTAATTGTGAAAGTGAAATGAGCAAATCTTGATCATTAGATTTTATATGAATGGTCAAGATTAAAATATAAAGTTATATGATTTTTTTAAGTGATCATATGATCTTTGAATAATTTTAAATCTTGACTATCTATGTATGATTATACAGCTCAAATTTGCTTCTTTCACTCTCATAATAAATCATCCCTCTCATGTGATATGCCCTATATATATATATATATAGTTGAATTTGATTTTAGATATAAAAATTATATTTATAATTTGATAATTTTACGTATTACTATCTTTACACAGTTAGTATATCAAATCAATCTTAATTCTTTGCGTCCCTAATATTTTCAAAACATCTTAAACTTATTATTTCGATATTTAAATTATAAATGAAAAAAAATTGATATGAAGGTTAGGTTATAATGTCAATGATTATGTGTTCATTATTTATATAAATAGGATGATATTGTTTACTATCATTTTCCCCCTTATTTTTGTAGGATATCAAAGTTTTTCTTTTTTAATTTAAATCTCTTAACACTTAATTAATCTTTTTCATACTAAAACGCATACTCAAAGCTTTTCTTTGGAAAATTAAAGACGAACAATTTTTATCGGTAGTGTTTGGATATCAATAACATCAAAAGTTGACCTTAATATTGATTTTTTTTTTCATTTATAATTTGGATATCATCTGTCGAGTAGATAAAATTAAAACATTTTAAAAACATTAAGAATATAAATAGAATAAAAAACTTTTGGATGTACATACCTCAAGCTTTTCTTTAGAGCATTAAAGTTAAATAATATCTGTTGATGGTGTTTGGATACTATTAATATCAAAAATGACTTTAATATAAGTTTTTTTATTTATAATTTGGATGCCATATATTGAAAGAGCAAAATTTGAAATATTTTAAAAACGTTAGAGACATAAATAGAACAAAAATGAGTTTTGGGACTAAGTTGAAATTGTTGTCAAATGTGAGGAACATAAATAAAGTTTTACCCTTTAAAAAAATTATAATTCCAGTAAAAAAAATTATAATTGAATTGTTATGCTTTTAAATTTTTTTAAATGAATTGTTAGTCAATAACACACGTTAATTTTTATTAATTAAGCTATAAGACTTATTCAAAAATTTAGATAAATTATGGATATATTTAATTATATTACTTGACAAATAGATCCTTATAATTTTATTCACTTTTTTTTGTCTGAAAAATGAATTTATTAAGCTCTAGCATCCAAAGAGAGAACATCCCTAATATATCTAAGAGCCTCATCTATCCACACTTGGCTATTCCTATGTTTAGCTAACTCAGCTAATCTATCTGCCACAGAGTTACGCCCTCTATTTACAAGTTGGGCTTTAAAAAAGTGGAATTTAGAGGCTAAACTAAATGCTTCCTGAAGGATTATCCCAGTGTGGGTGAAATTCCTTTCATTGTTCTCAAAACACTCAATTATGTTTTTTTGCATCCTTTCCAATACAATATGTTTGAGACAATCTCTCATGCTAGCCCTAGGCCCTCTTTCGCTGCCATCGTCCACGTCACCTTCAAATCTCGTCGCCATAGCCGCCGTGCAACGACACTGCCTGCCCAATCTCCAATCACAATTCCAATGCCAAATGCTTTGTCTTCTACAAAAACAGCTGCATCGGTGTTCACTTTAAAGACCCCTAGTGGCGGAACCTCCCATTGAACAAGCTTGGTATCCGTGGAATCTCGTCTCAACTCTTCCCTTGCTTTTGCCTATTTAAAGCTTCTCAAATTTGTTGTTGTTTGTAGGAATAGCTGAAATGAAGGGGCTTTACAGTTTAATAAAATTCTGTCATTGAAGACTTATTTAAAAAATTAAAAGTATAAAACTCAATTATTTATTTAAAAATCATTAATAAAATTGAGCAGACTTAAAAGCTAATTAAAATCTTAAAGAAATCTTGATTGTTAGTGACAATTCAAAAGAAGGTTAAACATTATTTGTAACAAAGAAAAAAAAATTGTTAGTTAGAATCAAAACAAATTTTAGTCGAAACAAAATTAATAATAACTTATAGATGAAGATATGTAACTCAAGTGCCACCAAATTTGAGTTAAAAAATAATTATAGGAAAATCTAAATTTTATAATGCCATAGATCTGGTAAAGATTGTACCAGTTGTTGGTGTAAGAATGATATTGTATATATCGAATATCGTTCATATGCATTAGATACTTTTTTTTTCCCCTTGCTGATGGGGTATGCATTAGATACTTTAAGCATATATGCAAGATAAAATAAATAAATAAATAAATTACTTTATGCATACAATTTTAATTATCATTGAGCTTTCTGTATCAATATAAGCTAAATTTCGTAATTAGTAAATAAATTAAAATATTCCGTTATTTTCGAAATAATTAGTATCGTCTTATCAAGCCATAATATTTTTATTTTAATTTAGCATTTTTGTTGTTATATTACTATTCATTACTTTTATAACTATGCCCTATTATTTTGTATAAGAGATTTATTTTTCTAAAAATATGCACCTTGGGAAATAAAAAGTATAATTATCAATAATTAATAATATAATTAATAATTTCAATTTTTTTAAGATATAAACATTTACACAAATTATATAAAAGATAACTTATTTTTTCAATTTTGCATCTTAATTAAGATTTTACTTTCTTTCTTTTTTTTTTTTAAAAAAAACGCTTATATATTGGAAAAGTGAAATTCTTTTAAAAGTCTGTCATATTTATATATGTATGTATTCTGTGTCTGCATTACAGTGGTGGAACTTGAAAAAATTTCTTAACAAGGCTAAACAAAAATTGAAGAGTTAAGATAAGATGAATCAATCTATTAATTAAGTAGTAGTATTTTTTTGTTTCTACCAAATATCTATATAATTTATGAATAATTGATAAATTCTTCAATTTTGATTATTGACAGACATCAAAATGAATGCCAAAGTTGAAAATATAAATTAATCTTTTCCTATTCAGTGAAGTCCACAAAGATAGTATTTATCAACAAAAGTACAAATGTTAGTATGTGTTTGCATCAGCTATGAGATTACACTTATTTAAATAATCGATTCTAAGTTTAATAATTTTTTTATAATAATTTTATGTTTGGGTATATTAACTTATAAATAATTTTAAAATAATATATTTTATTTGGATTATATGAATAATATTTGCTTTTGTATGATAAATTATTGAAAAGGATATGAAATGATTTATTTGTATTTCATAATATTTGATACTTAGGGATATTTTGATAAAAATATTATAATTCTAAAATAATTAGTTTTTACATATAATTAATTTTTTAAAAAAAAATTGGCTTTCACTTATAAGTGAATTAATTTACACTTAGAATTAGTTTTTTTTCACTTATAATCCATACAAACTTTTTATCTAAGTATGTGAAATTATATCAAACTGACTTTTATTTAAAAAGAAAAGAGTTGTTCTCTTGTATTTTCAAACATATACTTAACGTAAACATCCTTTAGAATCAAAACAGACATTAAATTTTGATCATTGAACCTATTATTTAAATCTTATAATTGTTTGTCTATTATAGCAAAAAATATTTTTTTCTCTAAATTAATGTTTAATTGTGATGTAATCCTTTTTTATTTTTTAATTGAAAAATAAGTTAATAAATTTTTAAGTTGGAGATCCATTTAAATAGGGCTCCATTGTCTTAACTATGCGCCGCCACTGGTCTATATTTATAATTCCTAAACATAGATTATTCTGTCTTTTTTAATTTTTTTTTTGGCATATTCCTTTATATAGGTTTAACAACGGTTAAGATATTTGGTTGATCTCTATACTATTGAGAAAAATTCAAATAGATATCCATTTTTAATTCTATTTTAATAGTTTAAAATAATTTTAATTGAATTCTTATTTCTAGAATTCTATTGGATTCTTGCATATAGAGTAACTCATGTTCAGAGGCTACAACCTCTATAGAATTTCAAATATTTGAACAAGATTACTTCTAATAAGATGATACCTAAAAATCCAAAAATAAAAAAAAAAAAGAGAACACGCTATAAAAACCAAAATGTACACTTTTAGTAAAGACTTATTTAAATATTTTTAAAAAGTATAGATACTAAAATTGCTTGAAACATTAAAGCCACAAATTATATGGTAATCGAATTCAGTGTATATAAGATAGTAATATTTATTTATAATTTCCTGTCATCATAGTTTTTTTTTTTTTTTCAAAGAAAGGTTAATGTGTCATTTTATATCAAATCCAAATTCCATCTACTTATTTTATATCCAAATAATAGAATCTCTAATTATTTAATCTATTTTCATCTCATTTCATATTCTTCCACCCATCCCAACACACGTGCCCCTAACAACATCAACATCAAAGAAGCATAGAATAACATTGCAGAAAGCAACAACACCGTGGCTAAAAAGCAACAAGAAGAAGAAAAAGTAGACTCGCGGGGCTGGTGACCTCACGTGAAAGCAAATGGGATGTAAAGGGAAGAGAGGGAGAGGGAGAGGGAGAAGGAGTGGGAGAGGGAGAAGGAGTGGGAGAGGGCCATCACATCCTTGCGATATCGCGTATCGTCCTGCTTTGCCACAAAAGCTGACTCCCACCACACACAACCAGACAACCCCTTAAAGTTGGATCCTTTTCGAAAATCAGTGTTGGCTCCCATATATAAAAGATCCTCCTGGAATCGAAGTGGATTCCAGACACACCCCCCCCCCCTCTCCTTCTTTCTTTCTTTCAATGCTGCTGCGGCATCCATGGGTCCTCATCAATTGCCTCCTAGAAAATTTGCGGTGATCACAACTATATATTAAAGAATCCAACTTTTGTATTGTTTGGACGCTTTGGTGAACTTTGTGGTGCTTTTTTTTCGTGGGGAGGGGATTTCTTTTGTTTGCTAGGCTCTAGATACCTTTTTGAGTATATTTCCAATAGGAAAGTGCTTGGTACAATGGTTGCTTTTTGGTTGGTAATTAGTAAATTAATTTGATTTAATGAATAAATAGTTATTTTTACTTTTGTTTAAATTATGGTTTAAGATTAAAAAGTTTATTAAAATAGATTTAATTTGAATGCATTATTAATGTAAAATTTTTATATTGACATCCAATCATATATTGTTATATCAGCAAAATTATTTGACTCAATTATCCATTATATTAAAAGTTTTACAAATAGAAGCATTTATTGGGCAGCAATATAAACTGTGTATACCATTTAAACTCGATTAAAATAAAACATATATATAAAAAAAATCAACCAAAATTTAAATTAATGTAATTTTGTCAAACATGTTAGGTGTTTATTTAGTTTCAATTCTTTCTAGGGTTTTTAGTATGTTTTGGTGGGAACATGAAACCCTTTTTTTCCACATTTTTCGTTTTTGCACCATATGTTTTTTTAATTAAATTTTCACACCATAATATTACTTAGGATCCTAGTGTTAATTCATAGCATGGTTCCATAGTAAATAAGTCTACGGAACATGAAGAGATGATTTATATCCCCGTTAAATATAATGAAATTCCCATAAATTAACACTCAAATTCCAAATAAATTTTATATCGTTTGTGAGAATAGTTCTCCAAAACATAAGATGTTAATATCATCGCCTTTTCCCTAACTCTGCCCCTCTAAAAGTTGAGAGATACTTTTAACTTCATCGATGACCCAACTCTAACTTACTCAACTTGGTGTATGTTGGGGCCAGTATGACCACAATTCTCGGTCCTTCACATGTATTCTTTCCATTTTTTCTCCCTTCCCTCTATTGAACTTACGAGTTCTTTTAGCATGTGGCTAAATAATGATTTATGTATATCACTTTTTGATTTTTGTATGAGGGGGGCTAAAGTCTTATATCTCTCTTTTTTATTAAGTTCTAACATTTATTATTAATTGTTGATTATCTCACACTTAGTGTACTTTAGTGCGTGATCTCGAGAGCCTTCTGTCATATATATACAAACCGCCATGGTTGTTTCCTCTTTCCTTTTCTTTTGAGAATAGTCCAAATCGATCACGCTTCCAAAATTTTCAAGCTTTCTATTAGGGTAACTTTGGTTTGTTGTGGCTTAAGGGCACGAACGAGACATATTCGAGTTGTTGTCCAAGCCGATCATCCTTCCAAAATTTTGGCGCTTTCTATTAGGACCGTTTTGGTTTGTTGGGGCTTGGGGAGATATTAGAACGAGAGATAATCGGGTTGTGGATTTTTGAGTTCACGTAATTAATTCTTTATTAGCAGGAGATTCTTTTGATACTCTTTTAAATGTATCAAATATCGTTAGTAATTAATGGGGATTAATATGTAGGTATATCTCCACTTACTAATTTAAAATATAATTTTTATTATTGTTAAAAAAGGTAAAGCATGTAACTTATATTTGTCTCTAATTAGTAAAGACTATCTTCGTACTGTAGTCAAAATGAATGACTAGATTGATTGAAATATTTTCCACTTTTTTATAATAATTTCTTTCGTAGTAATATTGATAAGAAACAAAGACAATCTAAACTCTCACAAAAACACGCCTAGAACTTTATATATCAATCACAAAAGAGAGAGACAAGAATTAAGAGGCAGCATGATGGAGCAACATCAAATTGTCCCAACATTATGTTTGCAAGACACTGGCAAATTGATTATCTCTGCAAGGCAAAGTGTTAGGTACAAGGCGAAGTGTTAGGTAAGTTGGAATGTTAATAAGATAAGCTTTATTTATAATGTTAAAATTCAAGTTCTTTTAAAAACACTTAATAAAAGGGACAATCTTAATATTCCAAATCAGGATTAATCTCACTAAGAAAATATAAGTAGAATTTTAATATTCTAAATAAAAGGGACAATCTAAATATTCTAAATAAGAAATCTTTGTAAATAGAAAAATCAAATTTTGTATAAGTAGAACTTATCTGCAGTGTAAAAATTCAAATTAACCCATTGAAAACAGGTCATGGCTAATAAGTCAAATTCCAACTAGTGATTAGTTCTATATCCACAAAAGTACGAAATAATGTCCTTAAATTACCATGATACGTTAATTTAGTCCCATATTCAAAAAAAATTGAAAACAACTCATGCTGGTTAAGAAATAGTTTAATTTTGAAAGAATAATACTGTCAATCAATTATATACGCTTATACATATGATTTTTAAAGTATTTATTTTAAAAGTCAAATATTTTCAGATATAAATTTATGAGTTGAATGATTGTATATAAAATTTTTACATTAATAGTAAATCAAAATTATTTTTTTGAAAAATCGTCGTCAATTACTATGTTAGGTTGGATTTACGTCATTCACTTAAAAGTTGGAAAGTTGCTTTTGATTATGTTAAGTTTCAAAGTCATAATTTTTAAACTAAAGAATAGGGCTTAGACGAAAGAAATGCATACTTGGATTAAATTTATATTTTCTAAAAAGTATCATAAACGTTTGTCTAGAAAAAAAAAAAATTAAAAGTATACGTTTCTAATATAGGAATAGATTAGGTGGCTTGTAAAAGGCATTCGGTCTAACCTAGCCAATTTAATAAATGAGTTGGGTTAGGAACTTTCAAAAAGCTTTTTTAACAAAAAATATTAGATTACATGCTATCAAAAAAAGTTTATTGGCCCGACACACTAGCTTCTTTATATTATACTATATTATTATTATTATTATTATTATTATTATCATCATCATAATTTAAATTATATTATATTATTATTTGAAAAGACTTTTCAACCTTTTTGGCCTATTTAAGTGTAATAATTTTAATCTATTTAAATATTTTATTATCAATTAGGCCTTTAAATTGGTTTTTTATGCTTTTAAAGAGGCCATATATGGCCTTAAAACAAAGCCTACGTTAAGTAATATGCTCAGATTTAGACTATATATTTGAAAAATATGCTAGAGATCCGCTTAAGCCAAAGCTTAATTCAGTCTATTTCGACCCCTAATTTTCAATATTAAATAAGTTAATCAAAATCTATGTTTAGTTTGTTTCGGTGAGTTGATATTTGTTATCTTTAAGTTTAATCTTAGATTCAAATATTATGAATAAAAAAAATTAGTTCTAAGAGAGTTTTAACACCATAATAAGTCAACCTAACTCATCAAAACAGATAATAAGTTGAGAGATTTAATAGAATTTACATATTGATGATTTAGACATTTTTTTTAACTTACAATAATAGATCCTAGCTATTTGATAGGTCATGGAAAATTAAAGGGAAGAACCCACGTTGAAGCTTAAGCCAGCTCAAGCCTCAACCCACATGTGACTATACAAGCCTTGACTATAGAAGTACTAATAGATAAATATTTTTTTTATCCATATCTTTAAAAGATTAATGTTATTAATTTTATTTATTTTTAAATTTTAAAATTCAAGTAAAGTTTAAATTTGATGCAAGGTTACTGAACATAAACTGCATCGTATATATCTTCATGTCATGCAGGCTATATTTACTAATTAACAATTGGTCGTATAGTAGCTAATCCTAATACTGCATGTAGAATTATTGTAGACTGAGAAATAATTTTTGAACTCTTGGGGAGATAGACACCTTAGATATCTAGAGAGAGAGAGAGAGAGAGAGAGAGAGAGAAGGCTGTATGCCATCAAGAACTGGCCATTCAAAGTCCAATCTGCCTTTCTTGTTGCACTACTCTATAGGACCTTGGTGATGGAGGTAGTTCCATGAGCATATTCTTATTTGCGATCGCACTGTTGCATTTGTAATTATCCAACTCATCCTAGTGTTTCACCTCCGTGAAGTAGCTGTTAATTGACATTTACTTCCACTAGCTTGAAGGAGCAAATTTTATTCTGAAGTTCCAAACGTCAATCGCCTTGTCTAGCCACATATATAATACACTAGGCATGTGATTGGAGTAGAAATTGAATGAAGAATCCAAGAAATCCCAAACCTCTTGCATGTATATTTCCCAAATAGTATACATTAAATCATCATTCTTTGGCATTGTAATGCTCTTGTCTACAAAACCAATCTTGTTCTTGAAAGTACAGGACCATCCTATCTCATGGCCTCGGCCCAAGCATTGTAGTTGGAGCCTTCAAGGATTGAATGAATATTGCTGTAGGGGCTACTCGCGGGGTGTTTTGTGAATTGTGATTGATCAATGGATCTTGTTGTATTATACTTTGATACTTCCATGAGGATGTAAAGTGTGAGTAGAAAGGTTGGGGATTTTTTGCCACATTATGGGTCGCTCAACAGGGAGCTATGTGTTTGTTGTGAAAAAGTAAATATGATGCTTTCCGTTGAACTATGAAACAATTTATACACCGATGAATGAGAGGCACGTAATCTAAAATTGAAATTCTAATTGACAGAATGAAAACTAATTGTTTACATCCACTTAGGGTTAGCACCAGTACAGATAGTAAGTACATGATATAGCATGCATGAAAATGCGTGAATATATCATTTGCAGGGACAGTAAGAATTCTCTATATAAAAATTTTTACATCATCATTCAATCAAATATTTCATAATCGTAGTTATATTTTCTAAACAATGTAACAAGCTTTTTACGAAGTTAGTAATACAATATTCAATAGCAATATAAAATGATTAAATTAATGATACATCAAAATTAAAAGTTTTATGACTATCTTTAATTTTTTAGTGAGACCACAAAGTACCATTATAAGTTTAACCCATTTAAAGTATTGATATATAAGACTAATTTTTGTCCAACTGTAAAAGTGCAAAGTTTATGCAATCTCTTCGCTCTTTATAAATTTCAAAATAGCCTCGTTCCTTGATCTCTTTTTTAGTATAATTTGGATAAAATGTGTTGGAATGTAATAGCTTCGATGTGGATTTATTTTACTAACAAAGATATGCTGAAATATAAAGACAAATGTGATTGTTGAAGATATAAAAATTTTAAATTAAATGAATAAAAAAATGAGTTTAATTAGTATATACCGATAATATCATCCAATAAAAATTATGTGATGTGTCATATTATCATATGTAGTTACCTAAATATGGACTATGTTTGTAATTTTTTTAACTTCTAGCGGATGACAGTGTACAATTATTATGAACTGTTTTTGTATGTAAATTAAATCTTAAAAATTTTTAAAAGATGAAATTTATAAAGAATGTAATTGTGTGGAATGAACCTGATAAATTTTAATTAAAAAAAATTTAATTGGGATACATTGATAGTGTAAAATTTTTTTATACTATCATCCAATCAAAATTTTATACACTCATCTAATCAAAACTTTCTATTTGCATAACTATTCAAGTTGTAGATGGTTATATCAAAGAGTTTTACTGATATGATAATATATGATTGGATGTTTGTATAAAAATTTTTTATATTAACAATATCCAAAAAGAAAATACTAATATAAGAAAAAGAAAAAAGAAAGTTAGAACTTCAGCATAATGCCTATTAATCAACTTCGTAAAATCAGCAATGCTGAGGAGTTAGTTTTATTTTATTTTTTTTGACGGGTCAATGCTAAGGAGTTAATTAAATGCATCAAAGAGCTTTGTTATACAGTACGATGGGAATTGCACAGACGAAAATTAAGGAGGGTTAAAGATGGAAATGAAAAAACTGATTCCCCTCCTTGATTTCTGTCGGTGTTATGTGTTTCTTCATTTCCACCTTTTGTCTTTTCTTAATTTTCGTTCGTGCAATTCATATTCATATCAATTATATGGCAAAATTCAAATGAAAAAAATGAAAATGAAAGCTTCTTGAAGATTCTTAGGAGAGTAAAATTTTTCAGAAAAATCCAATTCTTATTGAGACGTTTTAGTTATTCTTAGATGTGGTTTTGGTATATGATCTGTGGTCCGCAAGTTAATTGTATAATTTCCAATTTGCGCAGGTTAAAACTCTACAAATTATAAGTCTGTTTAAATATAAATTTGTTGGCTCGGTCTGTTTAACCCATTGGTTAAATGGGTTGTTGCCCACTAGACTCACTTAATTAATAATTGAAACAAAATAAATGAATTAAATAAACTCTAACAATTTAAATGTTCAAACAGAGTTTAAGATTTTAAATAATTTATGAGAATTTTAAAAAAATTATAAAAACAGAATTTTTTTTAAAAAAAATCAATAAATAGGCTAACGAATCAATCCACAAATTTACGGGCTTATGCGGTACGGACGTGTGCTTAACGTTTTCTTAACTCACTTAATTCGTAGAATAACCCAAGGCCGTTTATCTGTGGTTCATTGCGAATAAAGTCCCGTATATCTAGCTATAGTTGTTCTCTATCTTTAGTTTGGTACAAGGTGAGCATGGAATGAAAAAATTACAAATGATCTTTTTTTATAATTTTGTTTATAAATTTAATTCATAAATTTTCACCCTCTTTAGTTGGATCAGTTTGATGGAAAAAAAATTGAGAAATTAATTTTATATAAAATATTAAAAGAAAAACTCATTCTTGATTTATTTTCTGTTCATTTTAAAAGTATTCTTAACTTAATACAGAGAAGAAAAATATTTTCCTATCTACTAAAATAGAATTATTCCTTGCAAGTGATATTACAACAACTTCACGCTCACATACCATTTCTCTCAGTTATCTTTACTTAACCTGTTTTTAATTGTGATTTTTATTTTTTATTTTTTATTTTTTGAAAAAAATATTTTACCTAAAGTGAAGAATGTAACAGTAGAAAATGAAATCATAATTAAAGGAAAAAAATCCTCTTTATTTATCACATCAATTTTCATTATACATATCCTTGATTAGTACTTCGATGCATATCATCTTTATCAAAAAACACGCCACAATCCAAGTTCAGTTCTTCTAAACTAGAAGAACAATGCCCTATGATGAGGCTACGAGGCATCCCAAAAGCACACACTAGGTACAAAGATGCCGTCGGTTGTAAAGCAAGAGAATATTTTCTAAACAAATTGCTTGCTACGTAGCACCCCCCATAGGAATCTCCGTAACACAATGAAAAACCAGCAGCACAGCCGGGAAGAGAATCAAGTGAGTGGAGAAGAACGCTTTTGAAGCTGCACCACAACCGTAAGTTAGTGTTTAACAATAATAATAATAATAATAATAATAGTGAGTGATCGTACTGGCACTAGTGACATATAACTTTAAACAAATTTCACTTATAATATTAAGGTTTGAAATTTAGAGTTATTCTTCTAAAAGTATATCTCATCTCATAAGGCCGAAATGACTTTCTATTTTAATCAATTCTTTATCTAAATATCACTTCTAGTTTAAAAGATTAATCTTGCAACCATGCTTTTTTTTTTTTTTGTAAATATTTGCAGTTAATAATAATAATAATAATAAAATTCAAGTAGTTCCACAATTATAACATTTTTAAGTAAAAATTTGAATTTGAGCATTATGGATGAATTAAGCTAATGCTAAGAGCATTTTACTCCACAATATGTGTCAACTAACTCAAGTCAGATTATTTGAGGTTTAGTCAACGGTAGTTGATTTATTTGATCAATTTTTTGCTCATATACAGCAACTTTAGAAAAGATGTTTCGATCTTGTTTGGAGCGAATTTTTCCCTAAACTAAATTTTGATTTAAAAAAAAATTGAGGCTCAATGATTTTTTTGTTTTTGGTAGCACAAAAGTTTAAATTAACAAGAAGACTCGTCTCAATGCAGAGTTAAGACATATCTCCAACTTCGTCGAGCACTTACAAGATATTAATAGATCATTCATCATGGAAAATTTTTGAGAATCAAATCTGAGTTATATTGATGCATGTGAAAAGCCGACCAGTTGAGCAAACTTTAGTTGATAAGGTTCAATAAATTGTAAATACAGTGGTTTATATATATATAAAATTTAATAAATGTTTAAAAGGGGAAATTCAAAATAAAAAGAAAAAAGAAGAAACAACAAAAATTGGAACAAATTCCCTCCAAGTGATTGGGCATGAGCAAAGTAACTCGACTCTCCGCCACCCTCAGTCAGCCCTTCTGTGCTCCGCCAAAAATATATGCGTTCGTGACGATACCATGTCTGCCAAATGCTCCCTCTTTCACTCTCTCTCTCTCTCTCTTCCTATTTAAACCCATTCGGTTTCTCTCTCACTCTTCCAGAACCACCACAACAAACGCAATCTCCCCTCTCTCTCTGTCTTTTTCTTGGTTCTTTCTCTTTCTCTCTCTCTCTGTGCAAAAATTGCAGAGAACCTAACCTCCATTTTCACTCTCTCCCCGTACTCGAACCAGCAAGAACAACAAGCACTCGCACTTCACAGAATTTCGCGCCGTTCAGGTTAGCTCTCTCTCTCTCTCTCGCTCTTTCTCTCTCTACATATACATATACATATATTGATAGAGATATATAAGTCTAGCTGTTTGTCTGTGCTGCTGTGATTGAATTGAGTCGATGTTTGAATCGGAGAGTTAGATCTGGTGAACTGCTTGATTGTTGCATGTTTGTTTTTTTGCGTTTAAATTTCGGTGATTATCTTGATTTGGCGTTCTCTGTGATTTGGATGTGTGTTGAATCAACGAGAACGAGAAGTTCTCTGTTTGGCTGCTGAGAAAATTTTCGACGGAAACCGATGACGAAAGCCAGAAAAACGAAAACGACCTCGTTACGTTGCTCTTTCAGTTCGAAGTTCTCGAGTAGCACGCGATTTTCGTGCGTGCCCAATTCTAAGTTAGTTTATTTAAGTTTTTCTTGTTTATTTATTTATTTTTTATAATTCTTTAAATTTAATTAATCCCCTGCCTCGGCCTCGCTTTTAGCCAGCGAGGTATACCCGAGCAAAAATGTCGAGTCTCCGATTAGAAACACTGTTGATGCGTAATCTTAGCCTCTGTGTGCGAAGTGGAGTATGATTGTATTAGAATTCCAGAACTCAGTTATGGTCAAAATGCACTGTATTGTTTATTGGAGATTTTCCAGATATTTTAGAGTGGACATTGGCAGAATACAAGTTGCTGAAGTGCTCCTGGATCCCAAAAAAGAAAAATGAAGTTATTACTGTATCACATCAGCGTAGAGCTTGCCCATTAAAAATTATAGTTAAAGTTGTCTTTATTATTACTTTTTTAGAACCGTTGAAAATTTTAAATTATTTAAAAGTTGTCTTTAAAAAATTATATAAATATTATTCAATAAAATGATATTAAAGTTACCTCTAATAAGTAGAGATTATAAAAATAATATTTAGTAAAATTATTTTTAAAATTTAAAATAATTATAATATATATAAATATTGAAAAAAATAAATTTTATTATAAATATTATTAAAAAAATAAAATTATATTAATCTTTTAAATTTTAAAGATTTCAAACTCACTCTAAAAAATATCTCATCAAGATTCTCAAGAGACTTTTAAAATTCAGAAGTTAAAAATCCAAATTTTTTGTATCAAATAATTTGCTTATCCTTTTCATAAAATAAAATACCACTGCTAAGCTTTAGCTGATGTGGTGACTGCAGGAGCTTTTCACTTGCTTCGGTGGAATATCCAATTAGAATTTCTTATACTAGTGATGTAACCGTCTTGCGGGTTCGTGGTCCCCCAGCTAGGGTGCTTGTTAGTTTGTTTCCTTGTTCCCTCATTCGTTTCTTGGGAATGCCCTTTGCGACTTTGAACTTCAGCCTGTGAACTTGGTTTCTAAAGTGCTTTGGCTCACAGTTCGCACTTCGCTGCTGTCCGTTGTGTGTGGAGTGGAATGGAAGTTCGGAAGGAGAAAACGTGATATTATTGTTATTTTTATTATAATATATATAATATAATGACGAGGGAAAGAAGCGGTAGAAATGAATTGGGGCCATGACTTCTAAAGGTAGGCTTTTCAGTTAAAGATGGTTCTCATCTCTCTCTCTGTCGATCAAAGCAGCACATGTGACTCACTGAGGCACCCATGTGGTTGAGTTTGTGAATGCCCGGAATAATGGACCCTGAAAGAGTTTTTCTCAAGGTTTCTCCTGTTCTCTATGTATGATAGGTTTGCTAGATGTGGTTAGTTTTACTCAACGTTCCGCAACACGCCCGGGTCAATTTCCAATTTTCCATGTGATAATGCAAAATCTACCCATCTAGAGTATCTTATCTCGTAATGGGGACGCTCCTGTAGAAAATAATGATCAGTGGCTCAGTACGGTAATTCAACTTCAGCCTTGTCGTTATAGGGCTGAAGTCTAGTAACTAAAATGAGAATTCAACTTAGTCATCCGGGGATTATGGCAAGTATGAGATTAGCCATTCACAAAATCTTATTAGCCTAATTATCTTTGTACCAATTAAGAAGATTATGCCCTCAGCTTTGCAACGCAAGCTCATTGCCAGTGTAAATGGTTCTCCTTTTGTCAAGTGTTATGCGACTTGGAATTACGAGACTAAATTTTTTGTAGTGCCGTGCTTGATGCAGAATGCAGAGGTATGGATTCTGCATCTGCATTTTAAGCAATGAACTCTGGCTTTCAGGGCCTCAGTTTTTTGAGTTGCTTCTTAGGTTACTGATTGATATTGTTGGAGAGATGGCACGCAGAGATTAACTGTTACCTTTCATTTTAGATTCACTTAGACATAGTGCACTGCCGGTGAACCACGCTGTGGAGAGAATAAAAATCTTGATAGGAAATTATCAATTGCGTCTTTTAGACCAGTATTGGGAGCACTTACAAGCAAATTGACTGATATTGGGGGAGAAATTCTTATATGATTCGGGAGTACCATGTAGCTGTGCTTTCAAATCAGTCATATAAGTATATTTTATATAGGATCTATTACTAACACATAATTTCATAAAAATGTACTTACAAAATTATCTGAAAGCACAACTATATGATATTTTCGGACCATATAAGTATTTCTTGTCGGCCGGTTCAGAAGAAAGGTAGAACTGATGAGGGTAGTTATCTCTTGGACCGGGAGCTACAACGCAAGCTATGGAACATAGACCGGTGAAGAGGATTCGAGTTTAGCAATTAATGATGTCCACTTGATCTAGTTTCTTAGTAAGACTGATGGCTAATCAAATTTGACGATCTCATTAAAGTCTCATTTCAGGGTCAATAGAGTTTAAAATTTAAATAATTCCAAGCTTACAAAATTTTACACATCAATTTTGAATTATTTGGTTTAACTTTTGATAGAATTATTTTTAAAAGATTTTTTTAAAAAATTTATTTTTTTATAAAAGAATTACTTTTAAAAAAATAATTTATATTTAGTTAAATTATGTTAAAAATAAATTTAAAAGAATGATTTTTATTTAGATAATGTAAATTAAAATTACTTTTATATATGAATTACTAAAAAGATAAAATTAAATTTTAAAAGAGAGTAAAATGAAATATTAATAAGGATAATATAATAAAATAATATTTTATTATGATAAAAATAGAATGAAAAGTAAATCTTTTCCTACTCCTACTAGAATACTTTTTCTCATTAAAAAAGTAATTTTTGTGCTATCCAGACAACCTATTTTACTATAAATTCTCTTATTCTACAGGAAAAAGTGGGTTTGGGGACACGAAAAGTGTAACCAAAGAGGCTCTTCGTTGGATTTCAACTTAGTTAATATCATCCTGAGTCTAGTAAGTTCCGGTTTAATTTTTGCCCTTCCCTAAAATCACTAACCTAACTATTTTATACTGGTTGAGTAACTCGGGTCATTAGCAAAAGATTCCGTTTACAAAACCATTGTTTTCTTAATACGCGGTAGGCAATTTCTATTAATTTCACTAAGATGGAAGCTGTGTAGTGAACAGAATGTTTTGAGGGAGGGGAAAAATTCACATGTTAAATAAAATAATTGAAAAATGGGGATATCACCCGATAAATGATGAAGCCGCTAAAATATTACGTCAAATTATATTATTTTACCAGGATAGTATGCGATGGATATCGACGGTAAGTTGCTACTTGCTGCACGATAACGAAGATGAGTAATGCTAAGTAGTTAAAAGGAAATAAGTAAAATTTTTGTTAGAAATTATGGTGGTAATTGAATGATATAAAATAATCAGACTTATTTATTTATCCAAAAATTAATAATAATGTCATATCCTTCTAATACGAAAATTTTGATAAAAATTCTGGATATCTTAACATTTTCCAACGAAGATAGAGGTCTTTCTGCTTTTTCGGACATCGTACGCGAAACTTTCTGACTTTCATTCTTGTGCAAAAAACTGTCGTGCTGTCTCAGATGCTTCGATTGATTACACTCAACATGTTTCTCTTTAATAAGTCAACTTCATATCCGTCTCTAGGAAGCAGCCGCATCCCTCTTAATTTTGCCAGCTCATTCTTATTCATTGATCAAAGCAAGCTTAATTCGTAAAGTTCTTCTAAGAAAAGCGCTTTTGCATACGCTTGGTGGGTTAATCTCCACAAACACTATCAAATTAGAACGGCTTTTCCAGCCTGACAAGCCTTTTCTTCGGCAAAAGTCTACTTGGTATGTTTAAGATCGTTAAAATGCTTTATACTGTCCTTACCAAAAATGGAATGCTTTATATGGTACTTTCTATTTCATTTTTATTAGAAAGATATGCCCTATAGTTCAGGCCTTGACACATTCTTTCTATAATTGGGATATAGATAGCCTATGTTGTTGACCTTGTTTGAAAGTGAGACAGGCCATGTTTGCAACTTGCAAGGGGATTTTATATAAGGATACTTTCATACCGTGTAAGGTAGATTAGAACTATTCAATGCCATGTTTTGCTTCCCCCCAAAAAAATTGTGTTTTGATCATGCACATCCAGAGTCACATTTCTCTTCAGGACTTCTTTAGTTGGTGTTGCCATGACTAGGAGGGATGGCATTTTGATGACCTGTTGGAAATATGCCATCTTTAAAAGAAAAGTAGTGTTATTTGTACATAAAAGATAATCAAATTATAAACTTATAAGAAAAGGGAAAGATTAAAAGTAGCTGGTTTACTATCTTTTCTTTTTCTATGCTTATCACCTTTATATTTTTTTTCTTCCCTTTTATATTTATAATGAGTCCAATTTTAACATACAAATAACACTTTTCTTCAAATAATGCAATTGTTTGGCTGGTCTAGGATTCGATTGGAGGGGCATCAGTGAGAACAACTTATTTGACCATCACACTTGCTATGTAGGTGTTAATAGTAACTAGAATGTATTGTCTATCTGCCTCAGAATGGACTGGATGGTAAAGAAATATAATGGTCTCGCTTTTTATTTTTTTATTTTTTTGTCTGAATAAAATGGTCTCGTTGGGTGATGAGGTTCTTCGGCCACGCTGTCAATATGCCTTTCGGGATGGGCCCGTAAAATTTGTGGTACCTACCCTACCTACACGAATGACAAATTTATGGTTTGCTGGAACTCCCTGGTCACCGTGTCCCGGGGCCCCTCCTTTGAAAAGTTGAATCTCGCGTGTCTGGCTATGGCAATAATGCGAACTCCCCTCGCATTCATAAGGAGCGGAAACAAATAACAAGGCTGCAAGTCCTTCCTGTTAATTTTTCTATTTTTGTCGCTTTTCCGTGGACCTCTTCGTCCATTTAGTCACACGTTTTATGGTTCATTATCATGAAGTTCGTATTCTTTACCTCTACAAATCCTATTTTATTTTTTTGATTATATAGCTCTAATATTTACCAGTATCACAGTGGATGACAAGGTTGCATTAAATATTTCACATTACTGTCTGATGGTAGGCTGTGTGATTATGAGTAGTGGTCGAGTAACGGTGCATTCTGTACTATTGCTGTTTTACTTTGAGTGACAAATCACTGATATGTGAATTGATAAAATATAGCTAGTACTTTCATAAATAAAATGGTATAGATATTAATTTTGACACATGATATATGTTAATATAAAAGAGTTTTATATTATTATCCAATATTATGTTATTATATATGAGATTTTTGAGATAATGAGATTAAAAGTTAAATATTTTTATTGATGTAATAATATATGAATGGTGTATCAAAATTAAATTCATATACTTACAACAAAATATGCATATTGATAATTATATTAACAAGTTGTCTATAAGTACTGGTGTAAGTTATTATTGATACATATTGAGGTTTCTATTTGTTTGATCTTTTAGTGACGATCTGCCCTCCCTTTAAAATGCTTACTTTGAGTCTTATGTAGTTATCTACTGCACATTAAAATATTAACTCACAAGTAATAGCAAAAAATCTAGGGTTTCCTTTATCAAACACTAGTACCTCTTACCAAAAGAATGAATAGCATTGGAAAAATTTGTCCAAATCGGTTGAAAACCTAGAACTACAAAAAGCAAAATATTTTCATTTTAGATGTTATTGATAGAATTTTAAAATAAATGGATAGAGTGAAAAAAGGTGTTATTAATTCCTTCACCGATACAAGGGTACTAATTAGATAAACCCTTGTTATAATATAATAATTTTACTCTTGGAAAAAGGTTGCTTCTGAGTGAGTGAGTGAGAGAGAGAGAGAGAGAACCTTACAAATCCCGCTGGACCTCCCAAGTTTCAGTTTCGGCCGCCTTAAATTTGCATTTGGTTGTGGAAAAACAAATAATCCAAACACCTAGGATATCGTCCACCTCCACCGCAAAATCATCCTTCCGCCGTTACGGGTTTTATATTATCCTTTAAAAAATAAAATGTTAATTACACATAGCTGTGCATCGTACATTCTTTCTTTTGATCTGTTTTCTATTTTTATATCCAAGATTTTGGTCCCTCTGCCACAAAAATACTATACAGTAATACCCAGACATATTCCGACGTCAAGGAGTACATTTCAGAAGCCAATTTGATCAAAAACAAGGAACAATGTAGCAGATAGAAACCCATTTGGTAGTTCAGAAAGTCGAAGAGGCTTGGCGTATTCTTTTCTTGTTTTATTATTAATAGATACCCTAATAGAAAACGTGAAATTCTTTTTTTTTTTCAGAAAAAGTAGAAAAGGTGATATTCATTCCCGATATTTCTTTCCTTGATATTTTGTTTATCAAGCACTCTTTTTCCCCACTTTTCTGGTCGTGTTTTTAAGGCACTCTTAAGTATGTATGAATTGGAGCTTGATATTCCAATTTATGGTGGCGCAGATGAAGTTACGAAAGAAAATGGATTTGATTTCATTCCGTTTTATGATAAAGTGTTCCAATTAAAAGTCTAAACATGTTTATAATGACTCTTATCCGTTTTGATTTTATTCATTCCCCATTAATTCCCCCAAATCTTTTCTATGCGAATATTCTTGTTATAGCAAAAATTTAAAATCCTGTTTAACAGAAAAGAAAAAATTGAAAACTTATGTAGCAACATGGCTGTCAGGCTGTGCCAGGAAGGATTGGCTTTTCCATACAAATCCCGTTATCAAATGCCCATCTTTCTCGCGAGTAAGTTTTAATAGGATGGGTAAAACAGATAGGGAAAAGGGCTTCGTTGCCCTGGAATACACTGCATTACATTATCACTTTATATTGTAAATACTTAAAATAATATCTTTATTGATGCATATTATTAATCTGCACCAAAAAGGATAAATCTTAAGGGTTTAATTTATATATATTAATAGTATAAAATTTTTTTATATTATCATCTAATTATATAAGCAAATAAACATATATAATTCTTATCGTCATTATTTTAAAGTTATATAAATGGAAGAATATGATAGGATGATAAAATAAAATTATTTTATATTGTCAATATATATAAATTAAATTTAAATATTAAATGTTAAAATTATTTACAAATATGAAAAAAAGGCCAGAATAAAACTATGTGTGTTAGCTGTTTGAAAAAAAAAAAAAAAAACCTATGTGTTAGAGCTGGAGACCTTGGGTTGGTTCGAGAATCTTTTCAACACTGGTTTATCTTTTTTTTTTTTGAGTAAAATGTTTTTTTTCTGCTTTCAAGAAAGAGTAGTGATATTTCAACAATTTCGTAGGCACCCACACACATGAAGAAGAAAGAAAAAATTGTAAAAGAAAGTTAAAAAAAAAAAAACCAAGTGATGGAGCGAGAAAAAAAAAATTAAAGAGAGGATGTTGAGAGTATCTATCACATGGCATGTACAAAATCACTTCCCTTCAACAAACTCCTGGGTGTCACCTGCATGGCAGGGAAGCTATATGTGCCTTATAAAGCTTACACGAGGATTCCACTGCTTTTTCTTTTTTCTTCTCTCACTATGATAATTCTCTGCCATTCAGATTCTGGAGATTTCCTCCTCTCTTCTCTCACTAAGCCTCTCACCCTAACCCAGCTGGAGATTGACGTGTTGAACCAGAATTGCCTCTTGCTTTTAGCCTCTACCGATTTCCAAGGTGTCTCCTGAGCTGGCCTTTGAAGTTGTTCCTGTAATTTTCCTTACTCTATGGCTTCTCGACTGTTTTCAATACACTTTCTTCTGTGCAATGTGTTTGTTATTTCATCAAACACTATTCGGGAATCCTACTGCCTCCTCTGTTCCCGTTGTTCTCTGCTTTGTTTATATTCCATTCATATACCTGGCCCAGGGACGCTGATAATTCCGTTTCCAAGTATAAGCTTATGAATGTGAATTTTCTAACTCATTGGCCCACTCTATTGACCCCATCCTCTTGCCTTTTGTAATTTTGTGGATAATATTTTCTCTTTCTTGCCTATATTTCATTTTGATTTTCAGTGATTGGAAAATTTTCTCCTTTCTGCCATTGGAATACTCTGTTTACTTTAGATGCTTAATTTTCTTGTTCTTGTCACTGCTGTTATACTCAGTTTTATTTATAACTGAATTGGGTTTGACAGTTTTGTAATTTTTTTTTTTTTTGGCAAACGAAATGCAGGGGAGAAAGTTCGACTACTTGCAACATTGATATTCAACGTCAATGGTTGGATTCCAGAGTGAGCATATGGCCGGCAACAAGTGTAACGGTAATTCTAACAATTTCCCAGGTCGTCATGAGCGACTTATGAGAGGAAGAGTGCAAAGAAGAAGCGGCAGGGCACCTCTTTCCTTTGAGTCTCCTGATAATTGTAATAATTATAGTAATGGGGTTGCTGAATCATTTGAGCATGAACCGCGCTTAAGAGAAGAAAATAACTTGGGTGCTTCCGATGTTGAACAATGCCTGGCAGCAGCAAGGGCTCTTGGTGAAAGGGATGATGGGAAGCCTTTTAGACAACGACTTTTGGTGGTGGCCAATAGGCTGCCAGTCTCAGCAGTTAGGAGAGGTGAGGATTCATGGTCTTTGGAGATAAGTGCTGGTGGCCTGGTCAGCGCTCTGTTAGGTATGTAGTGATGAAGCTCTTAATTTGTGTTCCTTCCTTCTCTTTTTTGGTTTTCCCTTTCAGTGTATCATTTTTCTGAGTGGGCTGCATCTGCTCTAAAGTTCTTAGTTTTCATATGTTTTAAATGTTATTGATTTAAGACGGTAGGTTCCAAAGTTTGAGTTTTTGGAATGAACTTGGTCCTCTAATTTACAATATCTAACACGACTACGTTCTATAACGAAGGTGTGAAGGAATTTGAGGCGAGGTGGATAGGTTGGGCCGGTGTCAACGTGCCTGATGAGACTGGACAGAAGGCGCTCACTAAAGCATTGGCTGAAAAGGTAATAAGTTTCTCACTCACAATGTTGAAAATAACTTTTGCAACTTGCATTTATTAGTGTACCGTTTCATCTGTAGATTTTATGATTATTTTTTTTCTTCTCCTTCTCTTGCTTGTGACCTGTGTAACAGAGGTGTATCCCAGTATTTCTTGACGAAGAGATTGTTCATCAATATTATAATGGCTATTGCAACAACATTTTGTGGCCCCTTTTTCACTACCTTGGACTTCCACAAGAAGACCGCCTTGCTACCACACGTAGTTTCCAGTCTCAGTTTGCAGCATATCAGAAAGCAAATCAAATGTTTGCTGATGTTGTAAACAAGCACTATGAAGAGGGTGATGTTGTTTGGTGCCATGACTACCATCTTATGTTTCTTCCACAATGCTTAAAGAATTATAATAGCAAAATGAAAGTAGGCTGGTTTCTACACACTCCATTTCCATCTTCCGAAATTCACAGAACACTGCCATCTCGTTCGGAGCTTCTGCATGCTGTTCTTGCAGCTGACTTGGTCGGGTAAGTCGCAACTGGCTACTCCATTTAGGAATAACCTCTTTTTTATTGGTCTACTAATTTTGTTTGCTGTGCTTTTGTTACTTAAATGAATATGTTTGGTTCGAACATGCTGACTTCTTAATACGATTGTTTCACACCATTGGACAGTTTGGGAATGGGAAGTGGTGCGATGTACCCTAGCTATTTGTCCATAAGTATGAATTTTAATTCCATTGATGAATTAACTTCTGGGACACAGCCATAACCACTAGTTGAGCAAATCAAGTGTCAGTCAGCCATCTAACATAAGCATTAATTTTGCTTGCGGAAAACTACAGTTGAAAGAAAATCAAGTTACTCTGTACTAAAGATAGAGGGTAGTGCTATGACCACACTACATCTTGTTTAACCAATATATTTGTAAAGAAGAGAGCTCTACTTTCTTCTTTTTACCCAATCTTACCAATATGATCAATAACCTTCTGAGTATACTTCTATGAAAATTCCTTACCTATATCAAATATTTGGAGTCTAACAGAATTTCTTGTAAACTAAATTTTTTAAAACAGATTGTGCTTACTTATTACAGTCCTCCTGAGTTCTGACTACCTGTCTGCCAATTCTTATGAAAATTGAATCATGAGCCTCCACAAGCCATGGAGATATTAAGTCACAAAGCATTTTTTGCATTAACAATTTGCTTTCTGACTAATCAACAAGCATACTTGAAAGCTTAAGTGCCATAATTTAATTCTTGCCCCAATTAATCAATGTGGCTAAACCATGACTGCAATCCAAATGTTAATAGTTTCTTTGTTGTGATCAAATCAATGGTCAAAGTGGTCCAAAACATTTCATTGAAAACAGTTTGACGGGGCTGGTTCGGTTTTAAACCAGTGCAAATCAAAGTTGCCCAAACAAAGGTGTGATAAAATGGCAGTATGCTGCTCTATTAATATTTCCAATTCAGTTTGACAGTCTTTTTCTTCTAATTTCTTTTAGGTTGTATACTTTGTAATTTCCTCCCTTTATGCTGGATGTTGTCTTTTCCAGTTGGATCATTTTCGTTTTCTAGGATTGTTGTTGCTTCTGACTCAGATAAGTGTAATTTTTGTTGACAGTTTTCACACCTATGATTATGCACGGCATTTTGTTAGTGCATGTACTCGCATCCTTGGACTTGAGGGCACGCCAGAAGGGGTTGAGTATCAAGGGAAGTTGACTCGAGTTGCTGCAGTATGTACTCACAGAATTTGTCTATAAGATCACTCATGCTTCATACTTACAATCAAAATTACTTATTGAAAATTCACAACAAACTTTATCTGTGAAAAAGTGGGGGAGGGGGTGTTCGAAAGAAACTTTTTAAATCAAACTGTTCTTTAATATGATGAGCTTAACCTTAGAGCTACTTATTTACTTCTATTGCTCTCGAATGTCAGTTTCCAATTGGTATAGACTCGGAACGATTCATACATGCACTTGAACATCAACAAGTCCAGGATCGCATCAAAGAATTGCAAGAAAGATTCAAAGGCAGAAAGGTTCATCTTTTACTTCGAATTAACTGCTTTTATTGTTTATATCTTATAATGTATTGTGCATGTTGGTCCTATTAATTTTGAGATTGTTTCAGATTTACTATTCGTAATTTTTTTTTTTCATTTTATAAATTAAGGATTTTAGAGTCATGGTAGTTTTGGACTAGTCAAACAGGGTTAAGGATTACAGATAGAAAATTTAGGTGATGCTTTACACCAGAGTAAATTAATATGATTTGAAGCAAATTAGATAAACAGAAAACAAATCGAAAAAAAGGCATTAAGACTGGCAAATATTGCTGGCCACAAAGGACATCATAACTATGATTATTATTTAGCACACCTCAGAATGCAAATGCAGGTAATACGCTGTGCCACAATTACTCATCGATCATTGTTCAACTATCGTGTTGCTTCAGCTTGTTAATAACAGACTCTGTTTAGTTTGTTTTGGAGCCTAATTTCTGAAATATCTTGACTCCTCATTTTTAAATTTATTGGTTTCTTTATGCAAT
This sequence comes from Pterocarpus santalinus, assembly GCA_031439595.1. Taxonomy (NCBI): domain Eukaryota; kingdom Viridiplantae; phylum Streptophyta; class Magnoliopsida; order Fabales; family Fabaceae; genus Pterocarpus; species Pterocarpus santalinus. Next base: position 30,473,047 of record CM062528.1, on the reverse strand, counting down.
ATTTTGCCTATTATGATGTCCAATTTCGTGGTTAGCAAGGACTAGTTGTCTGTTGTGTTCTTATGCTAATATGACAACAACCAAGTCTTAACTCTAAAGGTGGGTTGGCTATTTGGATCAAATGATGCCATTGTGCTCTATAAATTTCAGAAAAACGATTTAGATCAAGGTCTTGTTTAATGAATTCTCCTAAAGTTTTTTGGTTTTCCGCTACCTCTTTTAATCAGACTATCTTCCATTTGATTTTCCTAAAACTTTCTTTGGTCGTCCTCTACATCTTTTAATCAGACTATCTTCCATTTGATCCGCCATTCTCACTGTGGTTGGTCTTCTCCTCTGTCCTCATTTGTCCAAACCATCATACGTGAGATTCTTCTCTTGATAATGTATAGTCAAAGAATTAATAATTTAAAGGTATACAATTAACCATAACAAACTTATACTTCATTTGTCTTTCTTTTTCCTTTAAAGGAAATATCATGTTTCTTAATGTAAGAGGGTTCAAACTATCTGCAGAAAATCTTTATCATTTCTTAATCAGATCCTTCTGCCAGTTTGTCTCAGAAAGCAATCAACATCAACCTGTGGCAACTATCTGCCATGCTTTTACCATGTGATGTTAATATGAATTTGTATTCTTTTAATTTTTGAAATTGTTATTTTTCAATTTATGGTGCATTCTTCTAGTAATTGGGCATTAGGATAGTACTATAGGAGTGACATTATTACGGAGTTGCTTTCACTTTTTTGGTATGTTATGCCATGATATTCTTTTTTTTTTTTCCCTTCTCTAGAGCAAAGTGCTACTTTAATTTGGTTCCATCATTTGATTATCACTTTACCTTTTTATGGCTTGACAGGTCATGTTAGGTGTTGATCGACTTGATATGATCAAAGGAATCCCTCAAAAAATTCTAGCATTTGAAAAATTTTTAGAAGAGAATACTGATTGGTGTGATAAAGTCGTTCTACTTCAAATTGCAGTGCCAACAAGAACAGATGTTCCTGAGTGTATGCTGCCTATATTATTTCATTCTTTTATTGTGCCAGTCTTCAGTATAGTAATTAGTAAGCAATGAAATAGGCTTCTTGTTTGAGTTTTCCCCTGTTGTTTCTACACGTGGAAGATCATTTTCCTTTCTCTGAAAGGAAGATCTAATATTTTCTGCTTATTTGTTGTTTGTACTAGTACAATTCTCTACAGTCTTATGTTGTACAAAATGAAAATTTTTTACATTTAAAATGAAAAAGAAAAATAATAAGGACAAAAAAATCATTTCTGATCTCTTCATGTATTCTGGAATGGTAAAATATATAATTGCATTTTCAAATTCATGCATAAAGATTTTGATTAATGGAAAAAAATATATATTTCATTGAAAAATTGGGTACACAATCAATATAATGTGCACATAGCACTATTGTGCCATTTCGTTCGTTCTTCATTTTATGTACTTAATGGTTTTGCTGCTAGCCTTGAGTTCTACTGCTATCTCTTTTTTAATTTATTTTGTGTTAAGTACTAGCTCTCCTAAAAGCTTAAGCTTTATCAAACGCTTGATTACTTGCTCATAGAGGCTCTAGTAAAATGTGAAAGACCAACTCTTCTAAATGCTTAAACTATTAGGTAGAGATCCAGCAGTGGTTTTATATCTGTAACACAGGTTGAGATAGCTTTTCGGGGAAAACATGCTTAACTGGTGTCATGACCAACTCTATGAAAAGCTTAAGCTGTTTAGGTGAAAGCCTAGAAATAGTTTTATATCTTCAAAAACTGGAATCTGAAGCATGTACTCGTTATTTATTCCCTGCATATTTACAGATCAAAAGCTTACAAGCCAGGTCCATGAAATTGTTGGGCGCATCAACGGCAGATTTGGTACACTGACTACTGTTCCTATACATCACCTGGTGCGTTCTTAAGACAGTAATAAACTGATGAATATTACATTAAAGCCGATAAACCATCAATTATTATACAAGATTTATCTTCTGTGAATGTTTCTGAAATCTCATTGGATTATCTAATTCAGCAGGACTGATTGCATATAATTTTGTCAATTCCTGTCTTGCTATGTATTCATTTTGCACTTCCTTTGGAATGGATGAAAATGGATAATCACATCTTGGGAGGGATGAATATTAGAATTAAAATTCATTTAAACTTGTTTGTGAAGCTAAATGAGAAAATATGGGAGGAATGAAAATGAGGAAAGTTTTTTAAATTTAACGCTTTCAACAATTACTTTTCTCCAGAAACGGATAGAAAATAAAGACAAATTGAAAACGTACAGGTGTGTTTGGTTTCTGTTTTCATTTTCAGTTTTCTTATTTTCTGGATTTTGTGAAGGAAATAGTAAAAACAAGAAAATCCTATTTCCTGGTCTTATTTTCTGTTTTCACTATTTTCTCCACATAATCCTGAAAATAGGAAAACAAATGAAAACAGAAACCAAACAGGTCCTATGTTTACCGTATTCAGCATAACACAGCTATCCTTCTTTAAACATCTTTCCAGGAACAATCATCTATGAGTGTGGATGTAATTTTACACTCTTTTCTTCATTTTCATTTCCCTAATGTACATGACACATCCAACAAGAGGGGAAAATACCCTGATTGTCATTTTTTTTTTTTTTTAAATCTCCTCCTGCCAAAATTTCTTGCCCTTCTAACTTTGCTCCCAAACCAATGGTAAAAAATATTTGGATCAACATATGAACTGTGGGTGCTTTACCTATGTTGGACATTATCCTCGGTTCATTTGATGCGCCCAGCTCATATAAAACAGTAGTATGCAGACAAATTATTTAACTTGTCAATTAATAATACTGTATAAAACTATAAATTACATAATGGACAGATTGATATGAATTGAACGAATGTTTGATATTCCTTTTCCGATCAGTAGAAGATACATATGTGAGTATGATGTTTTTGAATTTTCTTCTTTATGTGAAAGAATCAGATCAGCTTAGTAGAACACAAATAAGAACCCAGGTAATGGATTAGGAGAATGGTATCTAAGTATCTTTTAGATTTGGATGTTCTGTGTATAATAGACTTTCAACTAATGGTCTTCAGTTGAAACATGATAAATTAAATTAGGCAAATAATTAACTATTGGCAACAGGACCAATAGTTGTCTTTTCCTCTTCATTGAATAAAATCTGACCTCAATTAATTTAAATTTTTCTTGTTGTTTACATTGTACCTGAGGCAGTTGATGTTTGAAGCTAACAATGACCAAGGATAGGGGTTTTATTCATTGCTATGAGCTTCTAATGTCATATCATATGTAGATAACATCTGACATTCCTACATGCTTATTCTGATAATTGCTCTACATTGTTTATTTATTGTTAATCTCATTGCTATGCTAGATGGCTTAATCTATTTTCTGTGCCTGCAGGATCGCTCTCTTGACTTTTATGCATTATGTGCTTTGTATGCTGTTACAGGTACAATTTATGTGATTTTAGATTTTTTTGCTACTGAAGCATTCCTGTAAATAATTTAATGTCAACTGGCCATTTGCCAATAGATAGCACATGAGAAGTACTTATATATTTAAATTGGAAAATTCATTGTCCTTTTGGACATGATTCCTGGCATCATTTAATGGCCATCGGCATTCCTTTTAATCTCTTAATTGAAAATGGTGTATAAATTTGTCTGTTTCTTTTTCCCCTACATCTATGAATTTATCTGCCAAACCAAAAGGTCTGTAAATAGTGAGAAACTGCTTTGAGATGTTACACTTGAGAATGGATGCACTAGCACCTAAAATGTGGTTTGTATATGTGTTACCTTTTATCTTAAAATTTTAAATTTGACTTGCCTTGCCTTTTTTATTGATGCAACACATTCTTCGCTGAGCTGTGATGTTTTGTCTTCATTTAATGGCATATTTTGCTCATTTTTTATCTGTGGCTTGGGTTCATAATTTTTGGTGCTTGATGCCTTGTTTATGATCTGAGAAAAAGAACCATACCACAGAAATATAACAAAATGGATGTTTTTTCTTAACAAACCCAAGCCACATACACCACATTTAAAACCAAAAATACGCTTCCACTTCTTTCATTGGCCACTGGTAAATTTTTATTTGTACACACAGTTACACATGCAGTAGGCCAGTGCTAAAACTTTCATGCATTATCAGTGAAATTTAGTCTGGTGTTAAAATATATTTTTGGGAATAGATGAAATTATGTCTAATATGTCTAGAGCATTACCCCAAGTCTTTTAAAGAATAATTTAATCCATAATTCCCTGAATTCTCAACTGTCTTTTAACGGTTAAATTTGTTTACTGCTGATAATCAGTTTTATTGTAAATTTTTCTGCTAAATAGGATGTTCATACTCTCTGTTTCTTTCCCAGATGTAGCACTTGTCACATCGTTGAGGGATGGAATGAATCTTGTCAGTTACGAATTTGTGGCTTGCCAAGATAAAAAGAAAGGGGTTCTCATTCTTAGTGAAGTAATTACAGAAACTTATTAGTGTATTTTATCTTTTATTATAATTCCCCAATTCCAGCTATGCTAAAGTTGAATAATTGTTAGCAGCAAGTAGGTTTAAAAGTTAGAAGATGGAAATCTAGAGCCTTCTACAGTCCTAGATTTTTACGTTATCACGCACCGATTTCTTTCAGGCTGTTGCAAATAATCTAACTAGAGAGTAGGGATAATAACGATATACCCTGGAAAAAAAAAAAATTCAAGCTGTACTATGTTGTGTGTTTCATATCCTGTCCATTTTCCAAGGCCATTTTTTAGTTACCACCACATCTTCAAATAATCTTCCATAATGTACTCTTGTTCTGTTCCTGCTATGTAACTGTTTCAAATTTCAATCAGTAACTAACTTTCCCTGTATCTTTGGGGAAGCATTGTCAAATCTGGCCATGCTTGGTGATAGTCATGTTACCCAGCAGCATTTGTTGTCGCATGCCCTTATACCCATCATAATCAGTTTAACAAATCACCAAATGAATTTTTTCTTTCAATTCCAATGTCAAACCTCTTGCAACTATCTGCAGTTTGCATGAATGAGATACTATGTTTCATCTCTTTATTCCTTGAAAAATTGTAGATTAATAGTTCTAATCTCTGTTTGTAGAAGGCTCTTAATGCCTCTCATCTGTGGTATTTTTAAATTAACTTTTGCATATTTTTTCCTTTTAATTAGATGTATATATATGTAGTCGAATAAGGTTCAATTTTTTTAAGTAGATATGTAACCTCTTGATCTGATATCTGAGTTCTGGTATTCTTCTAGTTTGCTGGTGCTGCACAGTCTCTTGGTGCTGGGGCAATTCTGGTCAACCCCTGGAACATCACAGAAGTTGCTGCTGCAATTGACAAGGCTCTGAAAATGTCATCAGGAGAAAGAGAGAAGAGACATAGGCATAACTTTCATCATGTAAAAACCCACACTGCTCAGGAATGGGCAGAAACTTTTGTAAGGTACATATTTGCATTCTGAGTATCCTTTCTTACATATTAGAAGTTTGTGATTTATAATGAGGGTGATGTTTCTTATTGGGGCCTGTTGATTCTATACATATTGGTTCAAAAGTTAGTCTTCAGTTTAGACTCTGAATGATAATTCTGTTGGTTTTTCTTGAATAATAGTGGAAGTCATTTGCTTGTTTTGCCTAATTAAGTCTAAAGGCTTCTGTTGCTAAGGGAAAAATCTATAAAACTTTGCAGATTGAAATATACTTTTTGATAGTTACTTGTGACACTGCATTTTTAGGAGTAATAGAAAGACATGCAGATGCCTGATTTTAATTTATGAACTAAAATATGTTAGTAAAGTATAGACATGTTGCTTGGAATTTTATGATAGATCCAGAATACCGTAATGAACCTTATTTTCTAATATTTGCAGCGAATTAAATGATACTGTTGTTGAGGCACAGCTAAGGACAAAACAATTTCCACCCCGACTCCCAACCAAGACTGCAATTGAACGTTATCTGCAGTCAACTAACCGATTGCTCATTTTGGTATTCTGTCTTATCATGAAGCTTATGACCTCTTTGAATACTGATCTTTCAGGAGCCCTTTTAGATCTTCTGGTTTTCTCCAAGTATTTCATTCTAGTCTGAATGTTTCCTGCTAGCTACTTTAGAAAGACAGAAAAGCACTTGGTTGCAAACTAGTGAAATGCATTTTTTTTTTTTTTCTATATTGAGGTGAAAACTAGGAAAGCTGTAATGGAGACTGATCTGTAGTGTATTACAAGAATGAGTCATCAATTGAAAAGGAAAAAATATTGTAATTAAATTAAGCCATTTTCTCCAATCTAACAAATTCCATGTTCTTCCATCTTTTTTTAGCCAAAAAAAACTAGATGTAATGAAATAACCAAATTTTATTAAGGATAACTCCATTGTAAAATGGTGAACTTAGCTAAAGATGACAAAAGTTATCCCAGATGGAAAAATTAGCGTGGACATTTGCAAGAGCTTTATATGCCTTTTTGAATATACAAGCATAGTTTGTATGACCTGTCCAAATTCTTATTAAGCATCTGAAAATTTGTGGTGAACCCAGTATACTGTGGTTGTTTGTGGCCAAATAGTGAAGACCAACATGATGCTTGATGGGTGAAAGATAATTGTTTTAGTACCTTAATAGTCATAGAAAAAATGGCATTCAAAGCTGTAAAAGACTATAAAAGTAGTAAAGAAACGAAGAGGACAAGTCATTAAGATGAATATTTTTGAAAGATGTATTGACCGGTTAAGACTAGAAAATAGAGTCTTGGTTGGTCGCCGGCCAGAATGTGTTCCCATGGAAGCTACTTTCTTATTAGAATATTGAATCATAGACCTTTTCAGGGTAATGAATTTTAATTCAAAAGTTTCATTTTATTCTCTAAACCCTATAACAAAAATATTACCCTAATACCATTGAAAAACTTAAATTTTTTTTTTTTTTATTGTTTTGCGATGTTTCATTAATAATAGATTATGAAAACTAGCATCTTTTTATATTTTAACATGTTCTCTTGACACTGGTCATACAAACTGCAGGGATTCAATGGAACTTTAACTGAACCAGTTGAGAAAAAAGGTGATCAGTATAAAGAAATGGAGCTCACAGTCCATCCAGAACTGAAACAACCCTTGACAGAACTTTGCAGTGACCCAACGACCACAGTTGTTGTGCTTAGTGGAAGTGGTAGAACTGTTCTAGATGAAGTAATTCTCAGTACATTGCTTCCTTCTTTGGGAACTACTCGATCAAGTTTTAACTTATTGCTATTACAGAACTTTAAAGAATATGACATGTGGCTGGCAGCAGAGAATGGGATGTTTTTAAACCCTTCAAAGGGAGAATGGATGACAACAATGCCAGAGCAGCTGAATATGGAATGGGTTGATAGTGTGAAGGTGCTCATTTTGAAGTTCCAGTTCTTTTGATTGTGCCTCTCCTTCATGATATTGACTTACATTGGTGATCCTGTGTTTTAAGCATGTTTTTGAATACTTCACGGAAAGGACACCTCGGTCACATTTTGAAGAAAGGGAAGCTTCACTTGTATGGAATTACAAACATGCAGGTTGTTAAGTTGTGTTTAGGAATTTTTTATGTTCTGCCTGCTGTCTTTCCAGTTACTGATCCTCTCACAACCATCATAGATGCCGAGTTTGGAAGACTTCAAGCAAGGGACATGCTGCAGCATCTCTGGACAGGCCCAATTTCCAATGCATTAGTTGAAGTTGTTCAAGGGAGCCGATCCGTTGAGGTGCGAGCTGCTGGTGTTACAAAGGTGAACGCTTGTTTGTAATAATTGACTTTTCTCCTGAAAATTTTCAAAATAATTTAATTTTAAATTTCTACATCAATTATTTATTTAATCAGGGAGCAGCTATTGACCGCATCCTAGGGGAGATAGTCCACAGTAAATCCATGACAACACCAATTGATTATGTTCTGTGTATAGGACATTTTCTTGCAAAGGTGAGTTAAATTTCATTTGATGTAATTTGCAAATTACTTCTATTGTCTTGTTTATCTGTCTAATATGAGAAATTGTGTTTTTTATGTCCTTCTGAGCATGCTTTCATATATGACAACTTCTTATTGTTTGTTGTTTCCCATAGCATGCAAGACTATCTAGCATATACCTGCACCATTACCTCAGTAAGCCTTATAGTGCACTATCTTTTATTACGTTAAAAAAGGAAAAAATTGAAGCTTAAAATTTGGTGAACATCCTAGGATATAATTCAAACAAGCTTTTCTGAAATACCAAGAGAGATTTCGTCAGGTATCATCAGGTTTGGAAGTTACCATTTTCACTCCATCTCCCTTAAGTGCATATAATTAGCCCTCATAAATATTGAGAACCCTTGGTCAGTTTAAAGAGTTCTAATTTTTCACTTAAAGTTCTGAACTCCACAATTGATTTTATGTGCTACACACCTCAATCACTGCCAAAATCTTGGTTCTGTGGCATGGAACTTACTGTACACTTGCCATCAAATTGCCGGTTAGGCTTCATTTGTGATTGTAACATGTGTTAGCTATAGTGAAATTTTAAGATCTTTAACATGTAAATCAAAGTGGTTAAGTTAAATTATTTCTTTGCTTCTAGTAGTAAACGCATGTACGCTTGATGTCATTTACTCCTAGCTCATTCTTCCATATTTGATTTCTAGGTGAATCTATAACAATGTCGATGCTAAGAATCTTGAACTCTAGATGATTTTCACTAAGTATTCTTGGTTTAAAATGTGTTTCGAACTCTGTTGCCCTGATCTATTTTTCGTACTTTGCAGTTAACTGATGAGTATTTGAAAGAACTTGCGGGATTGATACTGTACAGTTTTATTTCTAAAAATTATAAAAGCCACTCTACATTTCTTTGGGAAGTGAGGAAAAAGTTTGATCAGTCGATATTTCTCTATTGTCCTACATCTCTTTTAACTTTAATTCTATGTGTTGCTCTTAAACTGAATAGTGAATACTATGGTAGGAACTGAATTTAACATTATTGATTGCAGCAGGATGAAGATATATATGCCTTTTTTGAGCCTGAGCTTCCTTCTTCTGGTGTGGCTCTTCCACGGAGTAAGGTATCAGATGGAATTAAGTTTCCTTTTGAGAGGATACCAACCATAAAGATCCCTCCGAATAAAAATGGAACAAAGTCATCTCAAAATAAGACACAAAGGCCTCCTCCAAATTCTGAGAAGAAAACAACCAATCATGTCTGCCGCGCATCGCGGCGGCCTGCTCCCGAAAAGATCTCTTGGAGTGTCCTCGACCTGAAGAAGGAGAATTACTTCTCTTGTGCTGTTGGACGAACCCAAACAAATGCTCGGTATACGCTTGGATCTTCAGATGATGTCGTTGCATTTCTGAAGGAACTAGCGGGTGCTTCTTCAAGCTCCTGTATTACTGATTGCCTGAGATTTTGCACATGAGAATTTGGTATATCCTAGTAATCCTACTTGCTTGAAATGCGAAGCAACTCTCCGCTCCCCCACCCGCTAAGAAGAAAAAGGAAAAAAGAAAAGAAAAAAAAAAAAAAAACAAGGTTGTTATTCCCATAGAGTGGGAAAGAAATGAGGACACAAAAAAGGAAGATTGATGTTCTCAAATTCAGAGACAAAGAATGTTGGCATCTTTGTCTCAGAATTCCTTGTACATGTTCGTGCTTCATCTAGTTATGTTTACTTTCTGTTCGGTAGCCTTTCCACGATCCCTCTCTAGCGAGTAATTTCAATATTTCATAATCATCTCAATGGCGTGCATGAGCAGTTTACTAACATTGTTTTTCCTATTTTTTGTATAATTCTAGATTGATTTTTACAATAATTTTGGCAATATAAGGATAGTAGCCAGGACAGGATCTAGTTGCCAGACACAAATTTTAAAATTCCAGGCATGGCTGCATGGGATTACCCTTTCTTTCAGTTGACAGCTGGATTAGGGTTCAACCTGTTCAGAATGTAGCACTTTAACGAAGGATATTTGTTTCTTTCAAATTCCGGGCAGTATGAAAGGATATTGATTGTAAGATTCAAAATAATACACAAGCTGTTTGCATTATCAAACAATCCTCGTAAAAGTATTGCACATAGTTGAGAGATACAATATATAGTAATAGAAAAATGGTTGGGGGATGCATCTTTTGCGATGCAGTATGCAACATATGCAGAAAAAGTGAGCAAAACAACAAAAATACTTTGATGATGAGTTTCATATAATTAGTTACTTTTGTTCAACCTTTTTTTTTATCCAAATATATTATTGAAAAATGCTAATAAGTTATATATATATATATATATATATATATATATATATATATATATGCAAAACTTACTAATATTTTTTAACAATATATTGATAAATTTTTTAATAAAAAAATTGAATAAAAATAACAATAATTATATAAAATTTATCATCTAAATATTTTTATTAATATTTTTATTATTTGCTCATTTTTTTCGTATATATCACGTATTTCATTGGGAAAAATGCGCCTCGCTATCATTATTTATAGTAATATGGGGATGGCATTGCACAGGAGGGCGGCGAGGAGCATTTCCCCATTTCCTGTCTTTATTCTTACCAGTTATCACTTTATTTTCTCTTTGTCCTCGGTTTTCGTTTCAGGTTTGTTTTCTCTATTTTCATTTTTGACATATCCAACAAATAAATAAAAGATTTAATTTATTTATATAATTTTATACAAATATTTAATTACATATTATCATATCAGTAAATATAATTAATTTAATTATTTATTATTTTAAAAGTCTTACAAATATAAGTATTTGATTGATTGATTATCAGTATATAATAATTAAACTCATAAATAAATCAAAAAAATATAAAATTATAATTATAATAAAATTGAAAAACATAACTAAAAAAATGACGAATTATAATAAGACTAAAAAAAATAGTCATATAAATGTAATAAAATAAGATCAATTTTAATGCATTGATAGTGTGAAAATTTTATATTATTATTTAATCAAATACTTCTATTTATAAGACTTTTAAAGTAACGAATAGTTGAGTCAAATACTTTCGTTGGTTTGGTAATACATAATCGAATATTTATGTAAAAAAATTTTATATGGACAATACATACAAATTAAATTCATAAAATAGTATACAAATGCTAAAAGAAATATCTTTATGTATATAATATTTATTATAATAAATTTAATTATATACAAGGATTTTACGGGGGAGAAGACTTGCATTAAGTTCCTTATATCTATTTCAATTAATTTTTAAATCAAATAATGATATATAGATATTTTTCCTAAAATGAGTAATTTAAAACTTAAATGTATACATTTTTCTAAAAAAAAAAATCCACTTATCATTATTTAAGTTAAGAATTGAATAGAATAAATACAAAGAACTTAATCTAATTTGTTTTTCTCTTGTGGGAGAAAGTGTGATCTGTCCCCATCTTCGAGCTTTTAAAATAGTCTCTTAAAATAATAAATCTAATTCCCACCAAAATAAATAAATAAATATAAAGCTAGTAGCTCCATTTTTCATGGTTGGTCAAAATCATAAATATTCTCTCATCAGAAACAATTATGCTCAAATTGAATAGGATCTCTTGAACAACAAACTCAATTAAATTAACCTGAAGACCTATTATTTCCTTAGACTTGTTATCTTAAGGTGTTTACAATTAGTTTTCGTTTGGGCATTACCTTGACCCTATTTATAAGGTGTCTTTAATAGTTTTAGACTTGCCTCAAAGTTTGCTTATATAAAATTGATTTTGATTTTGATATATTGATACTATAAATAAATTTTATACAATCAATTAATTATATATTTTTATTTATATAATCATTCAAATAATAGATATGATACTTAATCATATTTATATGATAAGATATAATTGATCGATAGTGAGTGCAACAAAATTAAATGCAATCAAGTTTGCCATCTAAGTCATACGTCATGATTTCATTTTTTTACAAGAATTATTCAAAAGAAGTTCACGTGCGGATCAAATTGAATATGATATTTTAGTGATGCAATTGAGGGACTTTCTTAGGGGCACTAATTTGCATGCAGCCTTACTTAGAAAGTAAAATTAAACAATTTACGCGCTCGCCTCGCGTCAAGCGTGGTACGCATGGCAGTGGGAAGTGAGCAACGTTCCCAATAATTTGATGATTGAAACTTCAAATATTCATTTTTAGGGTCGCTCGTGCATCGCGCTGACGTACATGAGGGACTACAAAATGTATGCGACATCTAGTCATGATTGTAGTGCAATAACCGGCGTGTGGTTAAATTGGTTTTAAATTTATTTTTCTTAAGCAAAATTTTTATAAAATAATATTAAAAATATTTTACCTTACAGTAAATTAACTCAATTTGAGTTAAATTAGTTAAAGTTTAATAAATTTTAGATATTAATAATTTAGATCTCAAAAATTATTTGGGACAAAAAAATCTTCCAAAGTTGGATTGCTTTAGATAATTGAATACCTGATTTTTTTTTTAAATTAAGTATCAAATTTTATTTTTATGAATAAAAAAATAATACTAAAAAAATTTTACCTTTATAATAGATTAATATAATTTAAATCAAATTAATTAGAGTACAATAATTCAAAATACTGAGAGTTTTAAAATAATATTTTTCTCCACACCTTTATTATTCTACAATTATGCTCTCACTGTTTCATTTATCTATTACTTCGGCCATATGCAAGAGAATTAAGATTTGGTTATGAAATATATTTATGAAAATATCCTTACTCAATTTTTAACATTTAATTAATTATATTAATGGCACACTATATTTCATGTATCTAGAATAGTGTAAAGAGTAAAATTGAAAAGTTAATATAAGCACTTCATTGACATGTGAGAATAACAAATATTATAAACTAATTTTTTCCCCCCAAATCGAAAGATAAAATAAACCAGAAAGAATATTAGTTTGTTTTTTAATGCATCTAAAAATGAACACAAAAGGAAGGAGTATTAGTTAATCATATACAATTTTCTTTTGTTAATATCACGTATTGTATAATTAATGCAAAAATATTTAGTTGTCATGATAGTTAACGAAATAAAAATTTAAATAATAACATATATTTTATAATTAAACATCAAAATATAATTTTATCACGTTAACTATAGAATTATAGTATACACATCATTAGCAGAAAAAATTATACTCAATTAACTAGATGTAAAAAAGCATAAAAAATATTATATGAAAAAAAAAATGAGAACCGTTGAATATTATACAGCTAAATTTTTGGACAGAGAATTCATGCATACCATACTAAAGATAAGTCTCTATCCCAATAATGTCCTACTAATATGGGATTTATTTGTTTTGTGTAATGCATTTCAATGGTTGAGTATTAACTATTTCCATATTCAATATCATTCAAATTCGATGGTTAGTAACTGAGACCACAACAACAACAACTACTAAAACAACTATTAAGCCTTTTTTTTACCGGCGCATAAATCAATCGAGGTCATAGTGCTCTATTATATATCATATTTATGTTTAAATTATTAACATAGAAATCTATTTTAACTTTGTTACCTATGATTTTTCTAAGTCTCTCTCTATCTCTAGTTACAATACTATTCTGCATCTTATCCACTTTTTTACTCGGGCCTTTACAGGTCTCCTTTGTACAAGTCCAAAGAACTTAAGGCACACCCCAACTCTCTGTCTAATGCACTAATTCCTAATTTTAGCATGTCTAGTGCTGCCATTTGGCTTATTTTTATGTTAATTTTTTACCACCCAACATTTAGTCTCATACAGCATTGCCAATTTTATAGTTGTGCGGTAAAATTTACCTTTAAGGTTTGACGGTAATTTTTTATCACAAATAATATTCGAAGTACTTTTTCACTTTAACCACCTAGCTTAGATTCTATGGTTTATATCTCTTTCTATTTCTCTATCATTTTGAATAATAGAATTAAGATACTTAAATCTTATAATTTATGATATAGTATCATTCCCAATTTTCCTTCTAAGTTAGAGTTTGTACCACTCTTGCCAAACTTGTACTCCATATACTCTGTTTTACTTCTACTTAAACAAAAACCTTAAGCTTCCAAAACTTCTCTCCATAACTCTACCTTCTCATTTATATCTTCTCTCGATTGTCCTACTAAGACTATATAAACCACAAAATGCATGCAGCGATTAGTAAGTGAAACTAACACTATTTAATGAGTAACGAGCCAAATACTAATTTGAACGGTGTCAGCTTTGTATCTTGCACATCGAGCGTTATATAACAGTAATTCATCATATTAACTGGAGAAAATTGAATGAATATCTCAGTCGCATCCGTCTCACTGCATATACAATGCGAACACGATACAAGCATAACCCTCAAAAGGGGATACATATGAGCAATAAAAGAATACATGTCTTACAGGTAACAAGACACTATCTAAGGCTGCTCATAATAGAGAACACTAGAAAACTAGAATAAAGATGTGGAAATGAAAACTTAGGAACCATAGCTAACACAATCATAATATTTGCCACCCTCTAGGCACAGCAGCTAGATGGAACTACCAATGAAATAATGAGTGATCTGTGTAGCTCGGCACAAAAATGCAGAGAATAACCGTGATGTCTAAATCATGACACTGCTTAATTTTTCAAAGCAGTTTTCTTGTTTGGCTCAAAGACATACTTGATCAGTGATTCCTTGATGGGAAGCACCTCCGGGAACTCTTTCTTCAGTTTGGATGCATCCATCTCATTGTTGCTTCGCGGCGCAACGATCACCTTAGCTTGCTCTTCGAGTGTAAAGTTAACCCACTTGAAGTTGGGGTCAATGTAAGCCCTGTACATCTCAAGAATCTCATTGTGGCTCACAGCGCCTGGATTTGTGAAGTTCCAGATGCCCCTCAGGTTTCGCTTCGCCATCTCAATTGAAATTGGCAGGAGTTCATCCAAAATAGTCATGCTGTTTGGAATGTTAACTACTTTGTTATAACGAGAAATCTTGGTAATGAAATTGCGTGGGTTACTCAGGTCAGATGAAATTGGCATGCGAACCCTGAGGGTGCATACATTGTCATATTCTTTCAAGAGCTCCTCAACCTGATAAAAGTTCGTAAACGAAGTATTAGAGATATTCATAAACATAATCATGATGGAAAGGGAATAAAATCATATCATTAAAGCAAGCTTACCATAGCCTTAGTTTTGGAATAGAAAGAACCAGTGAAATTGGGTTTGTCTTCCTCCTTGAAACCAATGCCAGAGCCCTCTTGATGAGCTTCATCATACTCAAAGATGCAACCAGTAGCATAATTTATCATCAAGAGCCCATGCTCTCTGCTGACATCAGCCAGTGTTAAAGTCCCGGCAACATTGGTGCGGATGGTTTCCGTCTTATGAGATTCACACCAATCAACATTGGGTCTGCCAGTCACTCCTGCAGCATTGAAAATATGTGTTGGCTTCACACTCTGAATATCAGCCACAAGTGAAGAGCGATCCTCTAGGCGCCCTTTTCCATATTCGTATGGAATCCCTTGCTTTTCACACAATTTCCCTAGCAAACCACCAATCCATCCGGTTCTGCCATAGATCAGGAACTTGAGAGTGTGTTTCTGTGAAGAGCCAGTGTTCTTGGATGGTGGAACCAGCATTCGAGTATTAGTTGAGACATATGAACCAGGTTTTTCCTCTTCAGATCCATCCAAATGTCTCTCCATCCCACCAGGCATCATCAACATCCTTGGATGAGGAAGCAATGCACCACTGACATCACCCCACCAATTAGGATTTTTGATATACCAGTCCATGGTTTTCTTCAAGCCCTCTTCCCAAGTGGTCCTCTCAGACCACCCCAAGTTGTTCAGCTTTTGATCATCAAGAAAGTATCTCTGGTCGTTAAATGGTCTGTTCTCCACAAATTTTATACTAGTCTCTGGGTCCATTGAGAAAAGTCTGCATATATCTTTGGCTACATCAATAACTCTCCTTTCCTTCTTGGTCCCAATATTGTAAACATGCCCGACCTCTCCCTTGTGAAGGATAACTTCAAAAGCCTCAGCAACATCTTCACAATATAAATAGCTCCTCACATTAGAACCATCTCCATGAATCGGAAGAGGCTTGCCTTGCATAGCCAGGAGGATGAACTTTGGAATTAGCTTCTCAGGAAACTGATTGGGCCCATAGACATTGTTTCCCCGTGTTGTGATCACGGGTAAACCATACGATCTACCGTATGCCATGACGAGCATCTCTGCCCCAGCTTTTGTTGCAGAGTATGGGTTTGTGGGAAGTAGCTGAGAAGCCTCATGGTTTCCAACAACAGCATCCTCCTCTGTCTCCCCATAGACCTCATCGGTGCTCACGTGGATGAACCTTTTGATCTGGCCGGTTACCTTGCAGGCTTCTAATAGGACATGAGTGCCGTATATGTTGTTCTTGGTGAACTCAAAGCTGTTGCCAAAGGAGTTGTCAACATGTGTTTGAGCAGCAAAGTGCATTATTGTGTCAATAGACTCAGTGATGAGAAGGTAGTTGACAAGGTCAGCACTTCCAATATCCCCCTTCACAAACTTAAAGTTGGGAGATGATTTTGAAGGAATGAGGTTCTTCAGATTAGAACAGTAATCAAGTTTGTCGAGAACAACAATTTTGTAGTCAGGATAGTTCCGGATGAGCCGGTTGGCAACATGAGATGCAATAAATCCAGCTGCACCAGTAATGAGAATATTCTTTGGGGTATGCGTTGCCATATCAAGCAACTTCTGCAATAAAAATAAAGGCAAATCACAATATATCAAACAGAACCACAAATTAAAAAAAAAAAAATCAATATATCATTCTATTTAAAAAAAAAAATCACTTAAAGTAGAATAATACAGCATAGGATACTACAACAGCTATTGATCATAAACAGAATAACATTCTGTATTAAGGGTATGCTAACGAGAAGTTAACGAGACAGAACAATGACGAAATCAAGCCACTAGGACAGGGATCAGGGTAATGTGCATCACTGCAGGAGGTGGTAGATTGAACCCTTCATGCCTTGTGTGCACCAAAGGGAAAAAAAAATTCATGAGGAAATTCATGAGAAAAAAAAATTCATGAAAAAATTCATAAAAAAAAATTGCACAAGAAGTCCAATAGAAAGAACAAAGAGAAAAACAAGGCAATTTTGTAAGATGAAAAAAGGAATCCTCAAATCAAGTACAACATCATTCTGCAATGAATTGCAGTATGAAGTCTAGTCTACAAGTCAAACATCTAGTAAAAACCAAACAGTAGAATATCTAGAGCTAGACATTTTTTCCTACCTTCCAATATACTAAAGCAATGGAAAATCACCCAAAATAAAAATAAAAAATAGAAGGAGACAGATTAAAAAGAAATAAAAAAAAAAATTGACTCAGATTCCACAAAAACACAGCAAAATGCAATGAATTTTTTAACACAACCAATCAACCCAGCTTCAGAATCACAAATCCAACACAGATCTGATCATTTCACTAGCTTCAGTTAAAGCAATCACGTGGATCAAAGATACAACACTAACACCGCCCAAAAAAATACGATCACCTTCAGAATTAGCACAGATCCAACAAAACAGAGCAATACCCAGATCACAAAAACCACCCATTAGCCCAAATTTCAAACCTTTACAAATGAAAACCCACAAAATCCAAATGGGGCAGAACAATTATCATCATCATAAAAAAAAAAATTGGAGCAAAAAAAAAAAAACACAGGAGTGGAAAAAGTAAACTTACGAATTGGTAAATGAAGCAAGCACCGATGAAGAAGAGAAGAGGACCAAGACAAAGAAAAGAGAAGGAAATTGTTGAGACGCAGAAAGAAAGAAGAATTGGGAAACGGAACCTCGCAGATTTGGATTTGGAGTCTATACACTTTCCATGTATTTATATATACACATGCATACGCGGTTCTGTATGATCAGCTGAGCTGATGTGACGGTTAACGGGGAAGCCTGAGAAGGTCTTGTTAAATGACAAAACTGCCCTTACGTTTTCGCACAATTATTACGTGTGGTCCATCCTCCTATTTCCATTCACTTTTAATATTTCTTTTTTATTTAAATTACTCACATATAAAATTAATTGGATTTCTACTAATTTGATTTAAACGAAAATAATTAATTATGAAATTAAAGTTTTCTTAATATCAATTTTTTTCTATTTATAATATTTAAATTTGAGATTTTATTTAATAAAATAAATGTTAAATTACTTAAATTAATTAAGTATTAATTTTTTTCTTATAACACTCATATTTAAAATTTTATAAATATTAATTAATTTATTTTAAAAATAAATTTTAATATATTATTAGTGTAAAAAAAATTTATATTATTATTCAATCATATATTATTAAATATAAGATTTTTATTATAATAAATATTATAGATAAATACTTGTAATATAGTAATACATAATTAAATATCTATTTAAAATTATTTTATATTGATAATATATCAAAATTTATTTATTTTTAATTTAGGTCAATTAATAACCAAAAAATTATAGTACTAATTTTTCCACATTCATAACATTTAAATTAAAAAAAATTTAAATAAAATAAGTGTAAAATCTCTTAGAGTAATTAAGTATTAGTAAATGATTTCTTCTCCTATGAACATGATTAGCTTCTCGTAATTTTTTTATGTTTCTAACTGTAGGTAAATACTAAATAGTGTAAGAGAATACTTTTAATAATATTTTTATATGCACATAATTTAATGTTTAAACGAAATTAATCCTTTTCGCTTGAATCCTAATGCTTTGCAATTAATAGGACTAGGGAAACTTTTCATTGTGAACATTCTTAAATGATAAATTTGTCCAAACAATGACGATCAAGCAATGGTTATTAATTGATTAGTTAATTAGGTACCAATGATTGTCGGTTATTTCAACGAATTAGATTAAGATTATCCATGATTATTTAAATAGAAAAAGCATTTATAAATAGGTTTCGTTAAGGATATTATCTAAAAAATAAAAAATTTCAGTTAAAAAGATAAAATTTTTTAAGTTTTTAATACATTAAATGAACTAAAAATTATCAAAATATTCTGCTTTTTATTTTTTAACCAGTGCGTTTACAGCACTGGTTTTTTGTTTTCAATAAATATCACTGATTCTTTATAAGCAGATGACACACAGAATATAATGGCTGGAAATTATATCGATGTAGTATGACACAGTGACATTTACAATTTTACACGTGTACACGGGTCAATGTTGGAGAGCTTTGAATTTGAATGTCACCATTAAAAGGCCGAAACAAAATAAACAATCAATATAAATGATAATAAAACCAACTAGACGACAATAAATAGAATTTATTTTGATGAAAATAACAATATATAGTACCTTCAAGACTAAAATAATACTGTCACATAAAAGAAAAGGACTAAAAACAATACCATTTTCTCTTTTTCAAATAATTAATCAGAAGAGTTATTATATTTCCTCACCAAAAAAAAAAACAAAAGAAGAGTTAGTAGCTTTATTTATTTTCACGATTTTTAAGTTTTTTAATTATAAACAAAGAAAATAAAAAATGGGAATTTGTTTAGGAGTAATTTTTTTATCTTTATAATTAAGAGAATTGAGAAGCTGAATACATAAGAATATTTAACATTTAGTGAATAAATATATTAAAAGAACATGCACATCTAAGAATTTTAGAATTATTTTTATGTTTTAAAATAATGAAGAAAGTTAATAGATTGCTTTTCTTACCAGAAAGATATAACATTTCTCATAGTAAATTTACGTGGAATAAAGGCTGTGCCTCATTGGACTATTGGACCACCGACGAAGAGGGGAATACTCATTGGATGAATTTATACGTTCTCTATATATGTGATCATCATCCCTTTCCATTTGGGTAGGTAGCACATCTTGATTTCGCATGTACAGTTAGATATTATTTGCGTTTCAACTTCTTTTTACTCCTTTTTATTGTCCTTTGTATTGTAATTAGTAAGGCCAATGTAGTCAATACAGCTTCTATGTTTTTATACGGAAGAGTGATCTTTCTTCGTCCTCAAGGTGACAACTCATCCTTATGAAAATAAAGGTGTTCCTTTTCTTATCATAAATCTGACGAAATGTTTATAAAATATAATAAAATTATTTAATTAAAAATGTTCTTTCTTCTCTAAAACTAGATGTTTTCCTAATTAATAAGAATGCCTAGGTAAGTCTACTCGCAACCTAGTTTGAATTTTTCAGCGTCTAATTTGTTTGAATTTTTCAGTCTCTAATTTTGACTTTGTCGTTACTATTTACGAAATTAAATTACGTAAGGAGTCATAAATTTAAACCTTTTGTACCTTCGTTATAATAACCAAAACCCAAAAAAACAAACCCCGGGGGGGGGGGGGGGGAGTGAATTGATGCGAGTATACAAGCTGTGGATGCTACAAGGACAGCTGCAGAATATTATCATGAAAACAAAGTTTGTGGAATATGAAAAAACTAGCCTGGCTTGTGGCTTTGGAGCCTACAATTTATGGGAGTATAATTATTTATTTATTTATTTTTTAAATTATATTTATGGGAGTATAATTTACCAGAACAAAGGTCGGTGGCATTTGTGGTTCACTTTAGCTCCACTTGTTCAAGAGCATCATGTTAAATTAATAAATGCCAAACAGCTCCCAGCTTCTTCCCAAGGTCACCGAAAAAAAGTGGTGTGTCTATCGCATTGTTCTTTTATATGTGACAAAATCATTATGTCCATATAAAATTAAGTGAGCCTAATTATAATCAAGTGATGAAAAGTTAAATGTTTTATATTTTACATTTTGTAAGGCAAAATCTGATAATATACGATTTGATAGTAAAAACTTGCTAATATAGTATAAATTAAATGCCATATAAGCTTCTATATTATTCAATATTTTGTATGTGATATATAATCATATAAGTCATTAGGATTGGGTTAATAATAAAAAAATTTAGTAATATATATAAAAGTATAGGTTCAAATCTCAATATTATCAATGTATAATTTTAGTTTTAAAATACTTATTGTGTAAGCATTTTAATTAATAAAAAATATTTTATATATAAAAGTATTAAAAATTATGCTGTAATATATTTAAAAGTAAATGATCTGATTTTATTTAATCTGATTAAAAATAATAAATTTTATCAGATCTAATTAAACCATATAAAGCTCAATAAATTCATGCTATAATCAGAAATTAATTTGAATAATTTTATTTTATTATATCTCATACCAAACATATAATACCAAGAAATAATGTAATAAAATAAAATATCAATAAATAATATAATAAAATTTACACCATTAAATTTTATATAATATAAAAAGAATATAATTTAAATGTACTGAATTTTATATTGTCAGCTAATAAAAATAGTGGAAAGTATCAACTCATACAAATAACTACCTATTATAATGAAGGATATATCATAATTTTTTATTTTTTCATATTTCTATTTTACACTATCAGTGCATATTAATTAAACTTATATAAAAAACAAAATCTAAATGTGTTAAAAATATGACATTGCCAGTTATCATGGGTCTATTAACCCAAATCACCAGAAACCGCCGGTCAGAAAAAGTATAACCCAACATCTCCGTCCATGTGAGAACCAAGATGCACACCCCAGCAAACCCTCGAGAATGGATCTTGCGTAAAAATTTTACCTGAGTCACGTACAGATTTTGACTTTGAATCTCATAGAATTTAATTAATAATAATTTTTTTTTGGTCAGTTAATAATAAAACTTACACATAATAAAGTCATATATAATTTCCATATAAGGGGATTTATTTCCATGAGCAGCCACATCTCCTTCCGCTCAAATGCCATTTTCATTTTTGTTCTTGGTCTCAAAATCTGTTTGTCAGCGTTGGGTTTTGTGGCTTGGATATAGTATTGTTTTTTTGGGTTAAAATTTGGGGTCTGACTTGTCTTTAACACCGTGTCCATTGGGTTCTTCTTTTTCAGTGGGTCAGATTCTAGTGGGCCTAAAATTTTAGAGGGCTAAGTTACAATTGTCCAAATTAATAAAAGTTTTTCCTTTTTAACTTTAGAATTTAATTCCGATAGACTATTAATCTAAAAAATTTTTATATAAATATTTAATTATATATTATCATATTAATAAAAGTATTTGACTCAATTACCTATTATCTTAAAAGTTTTAAAAATAAAATATATGATTGGATGATAATATAAATTTTTTTTATACTAATTATGTATTAAAATTAATCTCTTAATTTTAATCTAAATCATGGTTTAAGGTTCTCGAAAGGAAACCAAAAATGTTCTTAATCACCTCACTGACCAAAAAAAAGTAAAACACATAGAACAATGCGCAGGGTTTATGCTTGAGTTTTGAATTCTGATAGCATATTTTATACATATACATACGATGCGTGTAATGTTAATTTTATAAAATTAAAGTTATAACATTTTATTGCATTTAGCCAAAAAAATAAGTATGTGAGTGTTTTAACTTTTTGTGGTTTCCCAAAAGTATCTCCTTTCTATTATTAGGGATAGAAACTAATTTTCTTCGGGCATAATCGGTCTTGCCCTTTGAACTAATATTTTCCCTAAGAATCTAACTGATCCCTCCCTAAAAATATAGTCCTATGTTTGAATTATTTATTGTATTACCAAGGAAACAACAGTACAGTAAATAAGTTATATTGACCAAAAAATCAAATAGAAAAATGAGAGTGAGTACTAGTGCGCACCTCACAAGTTAAGATGCATCAAGCATTTGACAATCAATGATGAAAATTTAGTGGTTTATAAATACACTAATAACTTGTGATGCATTATAATAATTCTCTAATTTTAACTAGGCTTAAAATGTGGCCAAATGCATTTTAAAAAGAACTAAAATTTATGTGCATGATCCTATAAATTTTGAGAACATCTAAGAAAAGTTCTATTTAATTTCAAGATAACCTTGTTTAATTTTCGGATCACACAATTAAATCAAAAAATACTTTATGATACTTTGAAATTGCTGAGAATATTCTTAAAAAAATTTATCACTTTTAAAATATATTTAACTCTATTTTTTAGGCCCAGCTAAAATTATGGAATTATTATAGTACTTCACAGAAATGTATCGATTATCGTTGAATCTTCATTGTTAGATTACAATGTGCTTGATGCCCTTGACTTGGAAAAGCATGTTAGACAATGCTAGAAAAAAGAGAAAATTGGTCAACTGGGTTTCCTATCTTAAAACAATGAGAATTCTTGTAAAATAAGAAAGTGAAATATTATTTATATTTAAATCATTTGCTGAGATTTACACATTATACTAGTTATTGATTGAAGAGTAAATAATCTGATCAATTGGGGTGAATTGCAACTTGGAGTAGATAGATTTCCAGAAAAAATATCCAATTCAATTGATTTTCTTATGTTTTATTTGATTTCAAAACATAAAGTTGTTCCAATATAATTCTAAATCAATTTAGAACGAATCGATTCATTGTTTGAGTGATAATGTTTTTTTAGTTCACAAATTCATTAGACTTGATTAGAATACTAAAAATTTAAATTATCAAAACACAAATAATACAAGTTTAAATTATTTGATTTATTTCATCAATCTACAAATCTAAACTCCACATACTACTCTAAGTTAATTATCCAAATTAAATGCCTAAACTGGGAAACTATAAAGGAAATCAAGTTTGATTTAGGATGTTATGAATTTTTTTTTTTTTTTTGGGTTAATGATGATAAATTTATACTTCATTTTTTGTTTGTTTGTCAACATCAACAGATTTCATCAATTGATAATCAAGTTAAGCATGCTTACAATAGGAAAATTGACAACATAACTTGATATCACACATTTAAGTCAAAAACTACAATCAATAAACTTTATACAGCCCTAAACAATAGGTATCAAACCATATATGGCTTTGCTTCACATATTAGATGAACTTAAAAATATAAATGAGCTCATCACTAATCTCTGATTTAGGTCATGATACAACTTTTTAGTGTTAACTACATAGAAAGAGAAACAACTATATATTCTACTAGACAAAAGTATCAAAATAATGCACTATGCCAATTCTGAATTATACATAAGTTAACCCTGTATTACATATAAGTACACAACAACCATAAAAGCATAACTGAACTTCGTAGACTAGAGGCCTAGCACAAAAGATCACAACTCATCCATCTACTAAAAGCAACCATTGTGGATCTATCACTAGTCCCACGTGTAGTCATCCTACATAGTCCGAAGCATCAACTATTATGAGATCTATAGATCACACAATACAGATACCATTACTATAAAAGGAAACTCACTAGATGGTATATATCAAGGAGAGATGGAAAAAAAAAAGACGAAAGATAGAAAAAAAGGGGGGGAAGGGGGAACTGAAAACCTCCATGAACAAGAGGAGCTGCCTTCATGGGTTCAGCTCCCTCTTCAAGGAAGGTGAAAATGTTGCTTGCAAGCGATAGGTAGAGTTAGAAGGCAAGAGGAGATGAAGTGGGAGTGTGTTTTTGCTGTAAAGGGGATGGAGATGGGAGGGCAGCCTGTGTAAATTTGGATTGGCCCACTCACTTGGGCTGTTTTATTGCAGACCGAGTGCGGATTCATCCAGGACAGGTGAAATATTGGGCTAGCATTCTCACTTGTTCTGGACTTTGTCCCTTTCTATGTATTAACTTCGGACTGATAAAAAAAAAAGATGTTGACCAATAATATGGAAAAAGCGAGCTAATTGATGGCCTAATCATTTTGATATGTAATTGATGGATGATGGTCTAATCTAACATGGCACTAAGCAATTTGCAAGTTTTTCAGATCAATCTCACAACCTGAAAAAAAAATAAAAAAGCCATATATATATATATATATATATATATATATATATATATTGACCATTAGCTCGTATTTTTTTATTTATTTATATAATTACAATTTCAAAATATTATTTTTTAATAATTTACTTGATCAATTTATATTAGAAGAAAAGCAACCATACATTTATTATTTCATCCTTCTCTGAGTTGCATAATTATAAATCATATAGCATACCTCTTTCTCTTTTCTTCCTATCACACATTTTTCTTTCTTTTTTTGGTCTATCAATCCATGCATATTGGCAAAATCGGTTGGATCTGCCGAGTTGACTTGCAGAATCCGTAGTTTTTAATAGGGTGGGTTGATATTTTTAACTTGCAAAAAAATTTCAACCTGTATAACCCACCCTGCTTGGGCTACAGATTGAAGCGGGGTAAGGCAGATTTGGCCTAAAAGTCATTTTTTTTTTATTATTTTCATCTTTTTTTTTTCTCATATAACACACACAACATTTTGGGCCTTTTTAGCTCATGCACACATGCTCAACTCTCAAAGATTCAATTACATATTATCAAAAAAAAAAAATTATGAATGATTTATAAGTCTTAGTCTACATCTCTCAGTGTGTATGGGTTAGACGCAATGCGGACGTTAGGTTTATTAGCACGATCACATTTCTTGATTACACACAAATACTCTACAATATTCAATGTTATTTTGTTATATTTAATTAATTTTTTTAATTTTTTTAAATTGATGAATTACTTCATATAATTTTTTTTCTTTTTAATTTTCTATTTTTTTAAGACAGGATGAGGCAAGTTGGGATATTCAACCCAAATTATTAACACAAGTTGGCTAACCCTGTCTTGCTTAAAGCTCAAATCGTGGTCGGATTGGTTGGCATGTTTGCTATTACTAAATATTTTGATATATATTATTATGTGTATTGTAAAGTGTTATTTTTTTTTTTTCTGGCTTTAATATCAATATACATGGACGATGTGGAGTTATTGAGCTATAGTAAAATAACTACCATAAGGCAAGGTTCACAATTTTTTTTCTTTTGGTTTTTTTGGCCAACAATGCCATACTAGAATGAAGATGGAAAGGAATCAGCGGGCAAGGACTAGTTGTACGGCCCAAATCTCCAAAGCCCAGTATTAGACTTAGATTGTTATTATTATTATTATTATTATTATTATTATTATTATTATTATTATTATTTCTAAGGATATTCCTCCTTCCTATTATCAAGAAAGAATATTAATTCTCTTTAGGCGTAATCAAGCTTACTCCCAATTGATATTCTCGTAAGAAATCGAATCGAGATCCTCACTCGAGGTATAGTATACGTCTATTTTTTTTGTTGTAGTTTTGTTTCAGGAGTATAGGCCAATTTCTTTCCATTTACCCTTTTATCAAAAAATTAAGAAAAAAATATTGCCAGTTTATTCATGTATTCTAAATCCTATCATTTTACCCCAAAAAAGAGAAAGAAAAAAGTAATTGTATCATTTAAGATTTCAGAAAATAAATAACCAAAATATTTAATAAAAATATAAAAATAAGTAAAATTTATGCAAATTTTTGCATCATTTCATCTTAGCATCAAACATATTTGCTCTGAATTGACTATTCATTAAAGGAAAAAACAATTATTAACATCTAAAAATATAATATAGACGTACTGTCTTTATTGACTAAAATGTCTTGAATATTTTTTCATATTGAATCAGGTTACTTTCCTTGGCCTTTTCTTTATTTTTTTCATCCCCAAACTTGATTGTGTGTGTTTAGGTGAGCGCTTGCACAACTCAAATTAGGGTTCAGAACTAGAGAATGGGCATTATCATGTGATGTTTGGAAAAAATTCTATTTGCAATAAGTCAAACATAATTTTTTCTTCAAATCAAGGTTTGCTTAGAACCAAAAAATTGTCACTTTTGCATTAGAAAAACCTCCATTAATCAATGATAATTGATCTCAATTATTATAATTTCCATTCTCTCCTCCTGCCCTCTCTCTATTTCTCTTCTTTTTTTTTTTTCCCTTAATTTCATCTGAATTTTGTTTGTGCTTATTGAACCTCTTCACTATAGTATACATTTTTTTATTGAACCTCTTCACTACAGCCATACATATCATACTTGGAGTTAGAAAAAATTAACTTGCAAGGTAAACAATTGGTTAACTTTGAGAGTTGAGATAGAAATTAAATTGAAGGTAAATTTTGGAACATAAAGGACATTTGTAAGGTAAAATGGGCGAGAAAAAACAAAGATCCCTAATATTGTAACAGTGAATAGGCTGTCATCTAGGAGTTTTATGGGAATCGGTCTAATTGCTATATAACTTTGATATTTTGACGAGGAGTTATAGACTTGGTCTATTTCTCTTGTGATAAGAATCCATGAATTGGGTTTGAAGGTGGAAAGAGCTAAGATTTGTGGTATAGTTGAATTTAGATGCGAAGGACTAGAGGAAGTGTGAATTTGGTTAATGTTGTGCTATGAGCTTGATGCTTGCTAGATCATGGCCAAGATTGCCTTATGCTCCTCCTTTTAAGAAACCATGCTATTGTTGTCATCTGGATCTTCTTTAGTGATGTAGCTGTTAACAACCCTAGTTCTAGGTGGATACCCATACTTCTTATAGCATGCATGTATCAAATGATTGATTTTCCTTCAAAATGTACAAACCTTGTTGGATTGCCCCTTGCCACAACTAATCTACCACCCGAGGGATTTCCAATTTACCCTCTCATTCCTCTTCCTTGAGCTCTTCCTCTACCTACTCCATTAGAATTTTCTCCATTCGTCACATTTAAATGAACTCTCAGTTCTGCCATTGGTACATTAATTCCTAACCCAGAAACACATGGATAAGGATAGTAAGGACATGGAGGGATGGGTCTGAACTCTTCTCGAATTTCCTTGAATCTAGTGTAGTATCTTGCAATGGACGAGTCACTTTGCTTCAAAGTAAATAATTCTTCTTCAAAGCAAAGATACTATGTGATTTACAACGTTTACTGAAAAAAGAGATTTACAACGATGTAACGTCCGAAAGAAAATTTTATCGTTAATAAACGAGTTGTTCAATTTTTATCAAATAAATGGGTTTAATCGGAATTCAATTAAGTATTTTACTTAAAGCCAATTAGAATGAATTAGGCTTGATAGAATTAGATTAGGAATATGGGAAATCTCACATAATTTTTCTAAAATCGATTTACCGATTTAAGAGAAATCGGTAAGATTTCGGTAATTTAAATTATCGAAACCGGATCAATAGAAATTATATAGTGAGAATCCTAGGATGAATGGCCAAGATTTAGCCAACTTACCCATGCAAGTGGTGCCATCTCAGCCCTCCATATGGGCTGCCAAACTAAGTTAAATAACATACTCAAATCCACCAATCACATATAACTTGCTTTAGAAATTTTTAAATTTTTTCCTTTTCTGCCCTTGCAAAGATTCGGTCCATCTATGCTGATCCATCTCCATTCTTTTCTCCATCGTCTCATCTCATCTCAACTCATATCATCCTCCTCTCCCACAAACTTTCAAGCCACAATAAGATTTCTTCAACTCCAACCACAAACCTAACAAGAAGCATACATAGGAAAGGTAGGAATCTTACTCTTCTTCTTATTTTCCTTGGTGTGGGGTTATGTGGGGGTCTTGTATATCCCATGATACTGATGAGATTTGAAGTAATGATGATGAATTATAGTTGGTTATACATGCATGTTGTGATTAGAATTGGAATTGGTATGAAGGAACTTGAAGAAAAGAGAAAACTCAAGAAGTTGTTAGGAACTTTCCTCGGCGGTCCTATGACGGAGTGTACAGCTCCGTCTACAGCCGTTTAAATTTTATGAATCTATTTTTATATGAAACTAGACATTTAGGGATTTCCATACATATATAATATAAGGTAATTGGATCAATATAGTGGTAGTTATGAATTTTTGAAGTATAACTTAGAAATTAGGACTTTCATCTGGGCAGTGTGAGTTGAGATGGGTGTAACTCACCCTACACAATTCCAAATTGATTGAATCCAATGTTGTTTGAAATATAACATATTAGGGAACATCCCATAAAAATTTTAGAGTCAGATTCTTTGCCATCTATCCTCAGTACATCAATGAATTCATCTTAAGTTCAACCTGGGCTGGAATAGGGTAGTCCAATAGGGTCAAGTTTCATGGCTTATATCTTGAATTATACTTATTCAAATGATATGCAACTTTTTTCACTTGGAAACTTGCTCTGTTAGCTTTACATTGATATAAATTTCCCATGATTTTACCCAGATTTCTATTTTTGGTGAATTTTCTCTTAGAAGAGTGTAATTTTGGCTAGAACTAGGACAGTCTGGAATAAAACACAAATAACATAAGTTAATATCGGAACTCAGGACTTAGGAGACAAAGAGCTAGATCGGGTATACTTAAGATTGAACTCCAAAATTTAGCAAATAGAGAGTGTGAGAGTTAGATCGGGTATACTTAATATTGAACTTGGAACTCAGTAGATAAGAAACTAGATCGAGTATAGTTAATGTCAGAATTCGAAAATTAGAGACACATTCATGAAAGTCTTGGAAGACTAATTATAGATTAAGGATGGAGATCGGGATTACAAGCCCATAAAACTCTTATACATGTAATTCCAAAACTCGACTCAAAATCAATCTCGGAGGTCAAACATGACCCTAGAAGTCGGAATTTATATAAGCTCGGAACTCGGACCCCATTTAATCTTGGAGGTTGAACCCGGGAACATCAATAGGAATTAAAAGCTTGTAAGATGGATTAAGACTTAAGATTTTAAAACTTGCTTGCATTGATATTGTTATGCTCTTGGTATGAATACGATGTTCTATGTTGGATTTGCTGTTTGATTTAAATTTCCAAGTTATCTGACACTATTCATGGGGAAGCGAATATGATCCGTTATGCTGCCAAAAATTCGATAGAGATCTCAATTAATATGAATATACAAGTTATGCATGCATTAATCAAAGCACTAGATAAACAATGCTACATTTATAAGAATGAGGAAGGATTTCCATGTGACTTAGATCAGCCCCTGAACAAAGTTAAGGGGAATAAATTAGTGGGGAAGTCGAGGAAAGTAAACTCAGTAACCCTGTATAGGAACGAGCTCGATCCTGAAAAGCGGACTATTACCTAGGAGTCTTATGACCAATATACTCCCAGGGGACCAAGTATGGAAAAATATGAGTTAAGTTCAAGTGTATTATTTCTTATGCATATCCATAATGTCTGTTATCATGCATTGAGTTAATAGTACCATTGGATGTTTAAACTCCCAGGTATGGTTGCTTATTTCTCTGCTTAATTTCCTTTACTTTCTTAAGTAAAACTAAGCTGTGTTTCGGGTTATGATTTCTATAATTACTTAAGTAGAACATCCTGTTGATATAACATTTTCTTTTAATTAACAAAAATCCGAAACACTTGAGAATGACTGCGAGGACAGGAATGCATAGATTTAGGATTTCCTACTGAAAAATTTTTATTTCTCACCCTATTATATATTTCCACGTCATTCTCATATCATGGAGAACGCGGCAACCGGAGTTCTATTCATCGAGTTCCCTGAGCTCCATATCCACCTCGATCCCTTCTTAGACTCTGTATATATATCTGGTAGCTGTCAGTTCCACCTTTATTTCTTTTTCCAGAGAAATTTTGCTATTTTACTCATGCATCCACTATTCGACCTTGCTATTCCTTATATTGCCATTCCCTTCCACATGGCCCATCCTTTTCCACCGCCACCTACAGCAGCACCGACAGTCGCACCATCCATTGCTCCGCCAGTCTCACCACCGCAGCAAATGCCCTCGGTCTCGATGTCTGAGGAGAACCTGTCAGAGACAGCGAGTTCATCTTCCTCATCCTCTGCTCCGAGTATAGACTGCACTCCTACAGATGCCGGGATGGCGGATGGATTCCTTTCCTCGGAGTCCGCCTAGGGTGCCTGTGCAGTGCAGTAGTAGGATATGTACATAATGGCCCTCTTTTGACATTTTGGGCCATAGGCGGTAGTTTAGTAGAGATGGTATTTGAAATGTCCCATGGGGACCAAATGGGATTCTGATTGTAGTGACAAGCCGTTTTATTTTTTTTAGCGGCTTCATTTTCTTACCTTGTATAGTTGTGTATATCTTTTAACAACTTTGCAAATAGATGTTTATATATATATATAATGCAGTTTTCAGTAGTTCTGTCTATTTCGCATTTATATTTATGTTACTTTACTTCCGGTACAATGATTATCTAGCATTTATTTCATCGTCAAATAGAAATTGTGAAAAGCAATAGTTAAGAATAATGAAACAGAGAATGAAATTTATTCAGCTAGTCACACGTGATAACTTATCAGATAATATATTACGACTTAAACATAGTATTTTATCTGGTAAGGTGCTACAAACGACAAAACAGAGGCACGACACTTGATTTTGATTGAATAATACAACTACTTTTTTTTTTTTTGGCTAAATCACAAATATTTGAACCCTTTAGGGTTGGGTTCACCTACTGACTTACTATAAAGATCAAACTTTTATAGCGCTAATTTTTTTATATCTACAAGAATCAAATATGAGACCTTATTTAAGGAGAACAAGTATCAAATTACCTAAACCAACCATATTTGGGCTGAATAATAAAACATATTTAGCCTTATGCAAACAACGTAACTATTTTTTTTAAAACCACTAGTATCTAGAGTTTGCCAAGCCTCAATTAATCTAGTTCAAATCCAATCAGTCCATTCCGAAGAGCAAACAACAAAACTATCTATATGCTTCGTAGATTGGTAGAAGTACCTATGTCAATAGAAAATCAAATTATATATTGCTTTATAAAATATCTTTGATTTAGATTTATTTAGGATTGATGTTCCTCCACACACTACTGATCCAACTTGCTTCCTTCATCATGCATGCCCTCGTGGTGGTCTCCACTAACATGGAAGTCTCTTTCCATGATGATTCCTTGTAAACAACTGTTCCAAGCGTAAAGCAAAGTCCCAAGTTATTATATAGCTGGATCCGAAGTTCTAGTTGCCATGTTCATTTCCAAGGATTAATAAGAGTATGTTTGAGACAGAGGGTTTTCAAAGAAAACAAAAATAAGGATTTTTTTTTTCATTTTTTATTTTAAATAGAGTTTAATCTTTATGCATTTACAATATAAAATCAAAAGAGTTTTATACTATCATTTAATCATATGCTTATATTTGTAAGACTTTCAAGATAGTGGATAGTTAAGTCATACATGTTTGTTGATATAACAATATATGATTGAATGTCTATATAAATTTTTTTTTATTAATAGTGCATACAAATTAAATTCTTTTAAATACATATGTTTCATTTAAAAAAATAAAATTATAGAAATAAAATAATAAATTACTATAAAAATTTGCTATTTCGTACTAATTTTGTTATAAATGGTTTATCATCTTCTAAATTTAAAAATTAGCTTTCTAAAGTTATGATACCGGTTGGAATTTTAAGGAAACGATTTTTATAGTTAAACTGCATAATTTTTATATTTTTATTTATTTATTTATTCATTTTGATACATCAGCAAAGAAAGAAAAGGGAAAGCAACTTTAATGTCTAAGTTTTAAAACAATTTTAATGGACCAAACACTTAAAAATGACTTGTGTTCTAAGTTGCTGAGAGTGGACTAGTAATGAAAGATTTTAAATAGTTTGCATGGAGTTTTAAGTTTAAATTAACTTTAATGTCATTGATATACAAAAATAAAAAAGCTTGTGTTCTTATTAATAATAAATTAAAAACTTATCCTTTTTTTCCCATCAAAACCCTCGATCGTGCACACGTACATTAGTTCCTCTTTGAAAGGTCCCCCTCAAAGTGATAATAATCATCATATTCAAAGCTTTGGATTAAACCAAAAAAACTTAACTCTTCAAATTAAGAAAAAAATTATACTGCGATGCTACACCTTTCTTGACAAAATACTGGTGGAAGCAATCAACTGCAAAACAAATGTTAACTTATTCAAATTGACTTTATGGTTAGACATGAACGCAACATTAATAAGGGGCACATTTAGCCGTTCCGATAAATATAGAATTTTATCTAAAATGAAGCGCGCGGCATTAGCATTTCCATATCAAAATATGAGTTTTGAATGAAGTATTTTGGGTTTCTTCCTCCAAAATATTTATTAAAATCAGAATTCAAACCGTAAGGTCTTGTGCGTTATCAGTCTCTTCATATAAAAGAATGTATAACATTATCAAAGTAATTAGAAATTTCTTAAATTATTTTTCTATATGTAAACTTTCCATGTATGAAAGAATGTATAACATTATCAAAGTAATTAGAAATTTTTTAAATTATTTTTCTATATTTAACCTTTCCATGACTAAATTCTTTAAATTAAACTAATCAAAATCACAATATACCCCATACAATTATCTGAGTTGGTTAAATTTAATCCCTTCTAGATACATAGAATATTCGTATGGTATGTACCATAATAAAAAAATAATCCTATCTCATGGCAATAGTCAAAGTCAGCTAGGAGTCCATGTCAATGCAGCTATGTTTCTATTCCAATGTTTGTACATGGATTATGCCCCACACTCCCACCTAGTCCTCATCCGAACAGCTCAGATGGGGTCCAACCACACACACTGACACGCACATACAGACAGCACAATCACAGTAACACACTTTCATATAAGCCTTGAGTCAATTTTTGAAGCCTGCTTACACTCATCGTGTGGATTTACACAAATGCAAATTGGTTCAGTTTTTTCGTGGCTCAAAAGGCCTTTTATTTAATTTGTGTAAATATCTGTGATAACTATATATGAGGTTTAGCACTACAGAGAGGGTTGAGCTGACAGATTTGCATTTATCACCCTCAGGTACTAGATTTGGAGAGAGAAAAACCTTCTGTGCCTATTAGCAAACGTGGGGTATTTATTTATTTATTTTCTTATTTTTAGTGAGAGAGGACCTTATAATTAGAAACACATAGGGCATGTCTTGAATCTCACTATCAATTTTGTGATATAGATTGAGGGTTCGGTTTTCATTTGGTTGGATTTGTTGTTGTCTTGTCTGGATTTGGTGTTTGAAGCTTTAATGTCTTTGCTTGCTGCATATTCCATCTGTGAAGTTGCCAAGGATGCGGCTGGAG
The DNA here is from genome assembly GCA_031439595.1 of Pterocarpus santalinus. NCBI lineage: Eukaryota > Viridiplantae > Streptophyta > Magnoliopsida > Fabales > Fabaceae > Pterocarpus > Pterocarpus santalinus. The sequence continues at coordinate 30,438,922 of CM062528.1, read as the reverse complement.
TCGCAGGTACTTTCTTAATCTTCTCTTTCTCTAAGTTTCTGGGATTCTTTGCTCTCTGGGTTTCTGTAGATGAATTAAAAAGGACCTTGTTTACAATATGCTAGTGGATTACCCTTTAGACCTCTTTTTTATAATGATCACTATATTTAATTGCTTATTTGCAGGGAACATCTTTGCTTTTGGGTTGTTTGTATCTCCCATGTAAGTTTCCTTATGAATTGTTAATAATAATTGAGCTCAGGAGAAATTATAGTTGATCTCCCTTCATTGTTTTTAACTCTTGTTCTGTTCTGAATTATAGACCTACATTTAGGAGAATTATCAGAAATGGGTCAACAGAAATGTTCTCAGGGTTGCCATATATTTACTCCCTCATGAACTGCTTGATCTGCATGTGGTATGGCACGCCTTCGATATCCCCTGATAATTTGTTGGTAACCACTGTTAATTCAATTGGAGCAGTTTTTCAGTTTGTGTACACAATCATCTTCCTGATGTATGCTGAGAAAACTAAAAAGGTTACCTTTCCCATTCTGTTGGAAGCTTATGATATGATATAGCCCAAAAATCATTGGTTAATTTCTAAGATGTGAAGCTCTTTATTGCCATTTGATAGGCGAGAATGTTTGGATTATTGCTGGCAGTTCTTGGCATATTTGCAATCATATTAGTTGGGAGCTTGCAGATAGCTGATAGTCAAATGCGCCGCTTTTTTGTGGGATTCTTGAGTTGTGCTTCTCTCATTTCGATGTTCGCTTCACCATTATTTATAATAGTAAGTTCGTCATTTCCTAGATATCCATCTAATGTTGGTAAGTATTTTTTTAACTTGGTGAATTAACTTAAATTATCTATGTATGTTTCCCAGAAATTGGTCATTCAGATGAAGAGCGTTGAATTTATGCCGTTTTATCTCTCGCTCTCCACCTTTCTAATGAGCACCTCTTTTCTTCTTTATGGATTGCTCAATGATGATCCCTTCGTTTATGTAAGCTTCTTTCCAGCTCTATTTTATATTTCCTATTGATTCTTGAGATACTCATTTTAGTTCAAAATGTTTATTTTGTTGGTTATGTATGCAATTTAACATTTACCTAAATCTGTTTTTGCTAGGCACCAAATGGGATAGGAACCATTTTGGGAATAATACAGTTGGTTTTATATTTCTATTATGAGAGTAAATCTAGAGAAGAGTCCAGAGAACCTTTGATAGTGTCATATGCATGATCAGCACAGCAGAAATAAAGGTATGAGAAAATGCACAATATTTCTGAATAAGATTTCTGGAGATAACCTTTGTTTCTGAAATTGGCACGGTCATCCTTTTATGAAAATCCAAGCTCAATGTTTGAGATAGTTATCCTGAGTTGACTGTGTTCAATATATAGTTTTGATAAATAAAGTGATTCTATTCCAGATAAGAAAAGCAGTGATGCAGCATATTCTTCGGGTGATACTATGTATTTGAGAGTCCCCCCCCCCTTCTCTCTCTCCCCCCCTTCTTTTTTTTTTTTCTCTTCTTTTGGTTTCATTTCTGAGGTTGTCTTTTCTCTACTTATTACTAGGTAAGAATGCATTTTTTTCATGAAATAAGCAAACGAAGACCTTTCTCATAGTGCCAAAAGACTCTTAACATTCTTACTTTAGATATTCAATCTCTTCTGTTACCAGTACAGTCAATTTTTTCTTTTTCCTTTTCTAGTAACAACATCAGTTTTATGAAGCAACAATCATCTCTTTACAATCTAAAGTTTATCCACGTTCAAGATAAGTTAAAACATTAGTTTTATTTCCATTTTATCATGTTGTTCAATGCTATTGTTATACCTCTTACTTCCTAGATTCTGAATTTGTTACTTGCTTTTGAACTATTGTTTGGCAATGCTATTTTGTCCTTGATTAACCCACCTGAGATATTATGACATTTATGAGCACATGCACTTAATTTTTTCCCATTATGTTTATTGGGGATTGGGTTCTGTAGTTGGTACTCTAACAGGCAACCCGTGATTCAGTAGTTGGCCTTCCGTCCATCTGATCTGCAGGGTACAGCATGATTGATCCTTGTTGCTTGAAGATTATTCTAGATCTGGATATCTTAAGTTGCTAACCTATATTTCGTATTTGAATTGCATGTCAGCATGAATTATCCAGTTAAAGTAATATTGAAACTTGCAAGTAAGAGGTTAGGTGAGAGGGAGCCACCATAGAAGAATACTTGAACAGTCTAGTTGTTCTGAATGATTTCCTACTAGATAACATGTTAGTTGAAGCAAATCCCACGTTTTTTTGTTTCCACTAAATGTTCATTACCTCTCTCTCTCTCTCTCTCTCTCTGTGTTTGTTTTTCTTTTTCGGAGTAAATGTTCAAATTGGTCCATAAAAGATATGCAGGACACCAAATTAGTCCTTCAAAGACTTCTCACATCAATTTGGTCATTCATAGTATAAAATAATCATCAATTTGAGGATTAAATTGATGTCTAAATATACATTGGAGGACCAAATTGATGTCCACTTCAAGCATTGAAGGACCAAGAAATTAAAAATTTTTAGAGAACTAACTTGATGTTGAGTATATCTTTGAAGGACTAACTAGGGTATTTACTATTTTTTTTTTTTTTTTTTGTCTTTTCCTGGTTTTGCTTCTGCCTACTAGCTACTATTAGTAAAAAAATATCTTTTAGTCAAAATAGACAAAGGGAAGGAAGGATTGCATCCAGTTTAGAATTTTCACTACTGAAATGGAAATACATTGTCATATTGTGAGAGTCGAGGACAAAGCGCAATATGGTAAAAACAAGCATTGTGTACTATAACTAGATCACAAGTACCTGGTGCAAAATCTCGATGTTAATCTGTTACAACTAACCAGAAGAAGGAAAACAGGTCAAAATAAGTACTGCAGTAAATTTTTAATAGTAGTTCTCACAATAACAGCTGCTTTTTTTTTTTCTCCCTGTACAGAACAGAAACAAATGTGGAAATAAACAGTTGCTGCTAAATGAGGTCTGACACTGGAGTTGGCAACATTCCGGTTTGATTCTATTTATTGGTGCAATTATTGTTGCATCCTTGCGAGTGGCCAGAAGTTGCTATAATGAATAACTTCCAACTGTCTGTATATGTATGCATTCATTGGGGAGGTGAATGATGCTAAACGGGAATATTGCAAGAGAAGTTTGCATTATTCCTGCAGTTGTTCATGCCGATCTTAGCTTTCATCTCTTGCAATTAGGCCATTTCCATGTTCATCAGATGTAACAGACAGCTATATACACATTTATTTGAGAAGCATTTTTTTTCATTTATTAGTGTCTGATGTTACAGATTGATCTCCATTTGACTACGGGCAGAAGGCTGAATAAAGAGCTAGAAGTGATATTCCTACAAGTGCCTGCTGCCTACACTCATGCAGATTTAAATGTCATGCACTCACTTTGTGATATAGGGGATAATAAGAATAATAATAATTCACATTTCATTTACTGCATTATTTGCATTTACAGTAGTTTTGCATTGTTTACACTGATAGTAAGGGCAATTGTGGCACTTTCCAAAAGTTGTTATTAGGTGATTTGGTGGCACTGGATCCGAGAGTCAAGGACCTAGGATTGCATTCTGTTAGCTTTTCCCTTTCAGCTTTCACTTTTCTTTACATAGTGTATCAGCATATATGGTGACGGATTCGATTGTTCGTTTCTACTTTCGGGACTAACTTTACTCCTAGCTAAAATAATCCGAGATAAACCCCCGAACATTGGCCAACCATATTGGAGAATAGGGCTCCTTGTTTTTTATTTGCAAAAGAAGTCTTTCTCCGTTTCTCCTTTTTGTATTGGAGCAACTTTTGTTCCAATGTAAATAAACTGGTAGATCCATGACATGACACCGCTGGGAACTCTTGGACTCTGCCTCCCTTAGGTTCCCCTCTCCCCCTTGATCGCCAACCTAATGCCCACCTGCATTTACATTTGACATCCTCAAATCAACTGAATCATTATAAATTTCCCTAGACATCAACCTGGTAAGTAACTATCTTGCATTTTTCCTTGAAATGGTTGAACAACTTGTTCTTTACCCATCTTGCATTCTAAGCTGCATCTTAAGTTGGTCCATTTTTTTAACAAATGAATCAAGCTCATGATAAATGGTCAGTATAAAATCTCTAACTCCCCTAAATTCAATATCATAATCAATATACTATCAATTCATACCAACATTCTTAGTCCAAAAGTTGAGCATCAAGTTTATGTACTAAACAATCCACGATGCAACCATATAACCTTGACGACTCCAAGATATGCCTTAAGTTCATCCTGTTCTTGTTCAAGAGACACTATTCAGTGCTCAGGCAAGTTCCTAAAGGAAGAAAAAATTGCTCAATTAAACAAAATAGCTAATAAATTTTAGACACTACTTACCAATGATGTGCTATCTAGGTACAAACTAGTATATGTGACTGCAATCATTTGCTCTCAAACCACATTAAACTGCAGGCATCGAAGTAAACTTCAATCAAGGAGTCCTCGTTTCCGAAATAGGGTTTCCCATGTCGGCACACCTCACATATGCAGTTCGCCCATCTTGCAATACTGCTCATCTCCTTCCTCCAATGGTTACATGAGGGCTGTTAGCTGAAGACTGGGTATTCTATAACACCCTTTGGCACCCCCAACCCCTCGACGAAAGCTGTCGATGTAGATATCCCCTTCGTTCATCAAAGACAAAGGGGCTGCTCTGCAAATATTAACAGCAGAAACATTTGATATTATTTTTTTAACTCTATTGCACGAATCAAATCACTGCCGTTTGATTTTAATAAAAGGACATCCAATGGATGCAATAGTCTTCCATGCAATGGGAGTAACATTAGTCCAAAACTTGACAGGACCAAAGAATTCGTCACCTCAATTACTAAGTTCCAACGAATTGATTTCTTCCTTTATCAGTTCCTAGTGTTTGCCTTTGGGTTTCTCGAATCGCTTAGCATTCCCTGAAACTTGAAAAATTCCTTAACACCCCATGTCACTTTGATTGTATCTGGGTCGGTCACCAAATGACTTCTGCGTCATTCTTTATTATTGTCATTGTGTTAAGAATAACCTTAAATAATTGGGGTGTGTTACGTTACTCCCATTTAACTTTAGGAGTAACTTAATCCCTTTAAAAATATTCCAAGACAATATTGCTAAATGGTTGTCATATGTTTTTCTTTGCAATTAGAGTCATGTCCTGACTATTGTCACCGGAGGTGGATGTGTGACACCGCGTTGCCCTAGCCAATGCGGTATTAGGAGGACTGTGGAGCAACATCGGAGCGATGATTAGTGGCAGCATTAGAAGTTTGGACATATAGCAACCTTTTTGGTGATGGGTTTGCTAGAAGCAAGAGTCCAAAGTTCAAGAACGTCTCTGGTGCATCGCCGGTGGGTGGGGTGTGCATTATGGGTAAAATAGAAAGGTAATAAACGATAATGAAGTGCTTGGGGGAAGCTTTAACAACAATATTGAAAGAAGATAGAATAGCAGAGGAAAGGCAAGGCCAGGCCGAAAAGCCCCTGCCACTAGTGATCCAGAAGGAGGCATCTGCGAGGTGCAGCGATTCGGCAAGGTACAGAGCAAGTGATGGGCCATCAGCAGTGAAACTACTTTTGACAGCGCCAGCAGTTCCAAGCGGCATTCGAGAAGGCTTCCATTGTGGACCAGATTTGAGGGTGGAACCCGCGACGAATCTTATCGCGACAACAGCGCTTGTTTTTGCAGATGAAAAAAAGGATAATGGAAGCTTGAAGGAACGGCGAACACACGAACACAGCAATGATGAAGGACAACAGTCACACGCGATTGTCCTCGCTGTGGTTTCAATGGCCGAAGCCATCGGAGTGGCCTTTGATGGCGGCATGTTCAAGATGAAGCAGAAGATGGCAACAACAAGGTTCGACAGCTCCGGCGTGAAGAGGGAGGAAACAAAAGCCACGGTGCTGCGTTCTCATAGTCGGAAGGTGGCAGCATAGGCCGTGATAATGGCGGCTGCTACATCTATTTGCAGAAGTAGATCGAAACTCACAGTGGTGGTCGCGTCTTCAACAGCCCTCTGCCCGATCATTAGCTTCGTTGCCATCAAAGTGTCTCGGAAAGGAAACAGATGGCAGCTTGTTTGACCCTACATGGGGGCACCTCTAGTCCAGGCTAATTTGAGTTTGCACCATGTTGCTATTGTTGTCGAAGGAGTTCGGACAAAGAAGGAACTCAACACAACCACGAAGGACAAGCCTTGCAAATAAAAATGTTAAAGTTCCAGTTTATAATAATAAGTTATCATATTTTTAAATTAAAGTAGGGGCATGTGTTACTCCCAAAGTTGAAGGGGAGTAACGTAACAAACCCCTAAATAATTTAGTTGATTAGAGGAACCAACTTATATATGCAAGATTTCACTCTCCTATACAAGAGTGGCAAGGTGGTACTTGATGGATTCCTTGCTATTAGCTTCCTTCTCAATTCTGGAAGCAGTTTTTCCTTTTCATTCATAGAGAATAAGGCCACAAAGCCTCGGTAGCTCCCACTTCTCCTCCCCTAGTACTAATCTTATTCTCATTTATAACACTTTATTGATGCACAATCTTAGACTCTATTTGGGAGTTTTATAGATGATGGAGTTGATTGACTTGGAATAGGATGGAATGGCAAAGGGTGGGGGTGGATTAGATGATGCCATTCTCATGTTTAGATATTTTACAAGTTTAGTGAGGGAAGAAAAAAGAAATATATGACAATTCCTCCTTGATTCTCTAATTTAAAGGACAAAATTTGGGGACTTTGAGTAGTAAAGGAGGGACACTTGCCATTCCATTCCCTTTTTTGAATTACTTCCAAATATGGTCTATTTAAATTTGGCCATACCATTCCATCTCAATTTTTTTTTTTTTTTTTGCCATCCTTCCAAACATGACCTTATTTTTCTGCGTCTTCTTGTTATGTATAATCAAGGTGCAAAGGCAAATGATTGCAAAGATTGCATAGATTAGTACAAGAATGGCTTCTCGAGAGGAAAGGTTCAATTTACTTTTCAAGTTCTACAAAGCTTCTTCATGTGCAGCTTTCTTTTCTATTTGAGTTTAACGGAGCGAGCCGAGAGAATCATCAGCAAGCAGAGTATTTAATTTTCTACATGGAATAAAATGTGCACAGTTTTGGGGGGAAAATATTGTTTTGAGAAATATTGCACATTTGGGTTTTTAGTTTGACAAAGATTTTTTGAGATTAGTTATTGTATTTTTAAGAGTTTAGTAGATTGATTTATAAAGTCATAAATATGGATAGTAAAGGACGAATTACTTTAATTTTCTTGTGTTCTAAACAAATATCAAAATTTCCAATTTTTTTACAAACAAAAACAATTCTCTGAAATCGAAACTCGGAATTTTCGATTTCAGCTTCTATCGTTGAATTCTATATACAAAACTAAAATTGAAATTTTTGATTCTATTAAAGCCCATATTTCTATAAATACAGTCCAAATTCAATATTAGTGAATATATCAATCTCAAATACCACATAAAAAAATAAATTCTCTCGTCGAAACTCATATTGTTGTATATAGGGTTTAGGGTATATATATATATATATATTGTCTATTTTCATTTCTCTTTATATCATAAAGATGTATAGTTCAGGACATATTAATATCAATTAAGCCCAAAAACAAAGTTATCAGCCTTTTATTTCCAGAGCCTCTTCTCCCTGGTACATATTGCGTTTCTTGACTTGCATCATCTCAACTTGCAACTTGCCCTATATTCGCATCTTGTGATCGATTATTTCCTCTACCGTTTTGTGCCATGGGTGAACAATTCCGTATGGCGCTGTTGTTAGCCTCATCAAAAACATGGCTTCACCACCAAACAAGTTGTAGGACAGGGGATAAGCAGCACCACCTCCTATAAGGATAAGATCATAATTTTTATTTTTTTTAAAGTGTAAGGAGGAGATTATACGTTTGAATATCAAGAAACGCATTAGTTAAAAAGAGGAGTAACTTTAACTACTCTATCCTTCAAAATTGTGAGAATAATCTCTACTATTTTATTTATAAAAAAATAAATAAATAACTTGGCTTCACTGGCCGTGCGTGAATTTGAACGCATTTATAGACTCTCTGCTGAGCTGGATAATGTACTCGAGAATTGAGAATCATGCGTCACATCCCAGCTAAGCATCGTCTCTACCATCTGTGCAGAACATCACATACACATCTGATCTCAGAATATTGGCTATGCTACAATCAATTGAGGTATTTCACATTTTTAACTTGAGCTACACTTTTTCCTTCTTCGATTAACTTACACTTGGGCAGAGGATTCAGTCCCATAATATGGTCTTGTGTATACATAATTTTCTTTTTGCTCGGTCTCTTTTAACTTTTAATTGCTTGAGTTACCTTTTTTGTTCCACAAGTAGTCTATCGTTGGTTGCAGGCAAAGCTCATAATACTGTTACATGTCCTAAATGATATATTTTAACTTTCATATTTTGTATGGAATTCTAATCTTTCTGGCCATATTTATTTCTTAAAAAAGGATAACCACCGGCAGAAAAAGAAAATAAATAGAGAAGTAGGTGTCACATTTTACAATCGCTTAGGCCTGCTGCCATTGTCGATTGCCTTAATTTAGTGTAGTTGCCTGACCAATATAAAGACACTATATACCAAATTTTGTCCCTCCCTCCATGATGGATGGTAGATCAAAAGCAGAGAAGATTGGTCCGGGATTGCACAATCCCCAACCGTAAAAACCTGCGTGTGTTGATTCTTCTAAAATGGTTACAGACCAAAACTGGAATACTTATTTTTCAATGGCTGTACTTGAGAATTTATATTTTACAAATCTTCCGCATTTCACTATTTAAACTCTATTTTTAATGTGACTGGACGATGTAATTGCAAGACTTTAAACATCAAAAATGGAGAAACATTCCGGGATTAAGTTGACTGATAAATATTGACAGAGAAATACTTTTTTAAATCTTTGTCTTTGACCAAAGAGCTGCAGACAACTGTCCATTCCTCAAATTATATAAGATCTTGCCCTCTCCATATCGAGTTACTTCGTGGTTGCTTGAATTTGCTTTCTCATGAAAGCATTTACTATTTGTCATATACTCGTCTAATTTTGTTTTATAAAGTAAAAAAAATTCAGATATTGATTCCTGTAGTATTCCACAAAAACGTTGGTTTCTTTTTGTTTCCCTGTATTTTGCATTTTATGCACATCAAACTTTGAAATTTTAGGAGGGTGGGGAAATTCACAGTTTGAACATTGGCAGGTGAAGTTAGGAGAATTCAGGAAAGAAACAGACCCCCAATTTTGTAGGTGAAAATGAGAAGAGTCGCAATGTTCTCCCTGCAAAAATTGGAAGGCTGAAGATTGTCAAAACTTGCTGGAGTTCCAGATTCTTGTACAATTCAGGTATTCTTGATTGCATGTCTTTGTTACTGCCTGGTGAAACCATCTATTGGAACAAAACTGGATACGTACATACTATAAATAATGAGAGGGAAGTTGCTGACCTTATTTTAGTAAATTGTTTAATTCTACTCATTCAAGTAATATTCTTTTAATGTGACTGTCTAGAAATTAGTCATTCACTTTACAATAAACAGAGAGATTTAGGTTTCATTTAATTGTCCTCTCGTCTTGAAACACTAGCTCTAGTACCTTGCAGCTTTTTCTTGGCATTCAATCCATCATTAGCTGGGTAAAATAGTAACCAATAACACTCTGGAAAGTAGAAATCATGGTTACTGACAGACAAACATAAACGGGGAGGTCACATAACCAATATATAGTTTAAAAGCAACATGATTATATTGAGCTCTTGAGCCATATAGAGCACCAACAAATAATCCATTAACTTTTTTGATATGTAATTTAGCCATGTCTGGAAGCTATACGTATACTTCTTTTAAGTGCCAATTTTTGATTGCCTATATATATTTGGTATAGGAGAAATGCCATCATTTGTAGTTCTTATTTACGGAGAAGTTTGTTTAATTGTTTTTGTGCAGCAATATCCTTTTTCTTACTGAAACAGATGCAGGATGAGCTTTTGGAGTTAAAATTGCTGGACATGATATGTAAATTCGATGGAGACATTGCTTGCGGATGTTCCAGGTTTGAGTTTGTCTCCGTTCGAACTTTGAAGTTTGATATCAGCAATATTTGTGAAAGAATCATCTATCATTTGAGAAAAATACTTATTCCATAACTTCTCCGTGTTCTTTTTACACACTGTTTGTCTTGAGACTTATGACTTCTTATGCATCCGTTTCTCCAGGTCTCTAACTTGCCAAATTGGAGGAAACTGGGAAAAAACACTATGTAGTGGTAGTGGATGGTATTTATAATGCTGCAATTCAGCATATGGTGGATTTGCTTCTCGTCTTCTTGAATGTTACTTTCATTCATCCCATTTAATCACCAAACTTCATAAATCACACCAATTAGTTCTGGTTTCTGCACGTTGTCTACTGCAGCCAAGTCAATCTGTGACTTTATGCCTAGTTTTGGTCCTTGGATTGCCTGATATTTGTTTCCCAATGGCATGATCTTAGCGTGAGCTCTATGTTGGGAAACCTGTATTTGGTAATTTGTGCTGCCTATCATAGGCATTTACTTCGTTTAATATTTGTATATGTGTATAGTTGTGTTACCCAAAATAAAAATGCATCAATCACCAATAATGTATTTATACATGTCGAGTGTTGAATAGAGTGCTTAAAAGACCGTGTGTCAGGTACTATTTATTTAAGAGTTTCTCCTATATTTTCAGTTGCCCTTGAAATGAAGGGAATCGCTTCAATTGCTGCGGGCCTTCAGTCTGCCCTAATGAGAAATGCACGTAACAAGTATATATTAATGAGTTAATTTAAGAATTTAATTTTAATATATTATCAAGTGAATCAAATTATTAGTTAATTATAATTTATATTTTACGTAATTTCTGAAATAGCTGAGGGAAATGGTTAATTTCTTCTTTAATAACATGGCTATATATAAATGGATGATTAGAAAAAAAAATTATTATACCAAAAATTTATGAAAATTAGATTTTAAAAAATTTTAAAGTGTAAAAATTCGATGGTATAATATATGATTGCTTAATAATAGTGTAAATAATTTATATTAATAATGTACTAAAATTATTTTTAATAAAAATATTAATTTATTAAAAAACCAATCATGGAAAAAATTCAATAACTATATAACAAAATGACAAAATAACACAATAATACATTTTTTTAGTACATTGAAATTTAGCCGAATGGAAGGCAGGACTTTACGGTTTTTGGCAGTATTGCAAGAGAGCCGAAGCCCAAAAACGAAATTATGTAGGGCAACATGGGAGACGTCACCTTGGTAACTATAGTGCTTAGTGCACCTTGTTATCCAAAGGTGGAGATTTGTTAGTGTTATGATACATTATCGTTAGGTATATCACAATAAAATTTCTATCACCTTTCTTCTTCCCAAATCACCGCCCCCATCCTGTCCCTGTCCTCTCTCACCGACCTTGGTCTCTTAACCGAATTGTCCCTTCTTCCATCTCCAACACTACGCCTTGTTGCAGTGATGCAGCAACTACAATGCTAGTTTCGGAACAGTCATCGACGTCCGACGTTGGAGGCGGAGACGCGAAGGAGCCACTGGAAGTTGGAACGCGTTCTTGCGAAATCCGACAGCAGTGGCGGTGGCGATGAGCATCGGCAGGTTATCACCGAGGCCGCGAACTCCGCTGGACCTGCCACATCAAGTGGGGCTCATCTCCTTTTTGCGACATAAGCTCCGGCACTACAGCGGCGACTAAAACACAAGGGGTGCTCGGCCAAAAGAGTGACCAGCGACGGCGACGACATGATTATCGGCATCCACGAAGTCATCGAAGCGACGACAGAGGAGGCCAAAGAGTGTCGAGAGACATGAACCAAATGGAGAGAGATGCAGATGAAAAGATTTTAGGATGCACTAATAGTGATTGGTTGCACCTGTGCGGCATTAATCTTTACCATTTACATCAATACAGTGCATGGTGCACCAATTGACAAAGAGCGTAGCATACGCTGCCGGGAAACATGACCCCTGGTACATCATGTCATTGAGAAGGGTATTCCTGATTGTGGAAGGGGATCTATGCCGTAGGACAGTCCCGCAGTCTCCATTGAGGCTATAGTTAGCGAGCCATTCAGCACTGCGGTTGGAATGGAAGACATGTCTTAATTTAAAGATAAGACATGTTCCAGAAATTTGTTGAAATTTAGGTTCATTGATGGTGACATGACATGAATAATAAATTTTAAAATATAAATAACACAAAATCTATTTAATTTGAAATTCAATAGAGAAAAAATCTAATAATATAACACAATAGTAAAAGAATAATAAATATGAAAGAAAAATTGGGCTTAAACTCTCTTTTCATCTAAAAACAAGACCAATCAGAGCATCACAGTTTAATTAAATAAATATAGGATATATATTTTTTTGTTTTTCCAGTTATATGATTTGTTATAATTTTTTCGATTATATTATACCAGATAATTTTACATTATTTTCTAATTATGCTAGATATTGACGAGACTTTTAGATTTACCTTTGCTCATAAAAAAATATTTTTTGACCTGTACGAGATTATTGAATAAATAATATAAACTTTGTTATTAAATTAAATCAATTTAAATTAGTTAATCTAATCAATTTAATTTTTTGATTGCGAGTAGCTAATAGTAAGAATAAATTTAAGTACAAATCAAAACTCTTGTTAAAGGTTAAAATAGTTTTCTTTCCATTTCAGACCCCGATCACGTTTTTCAAAGCTCTTGTTACCTCTTACATCCTATATTCTGAATTAATTACTTGTTTTTCAATTACTGTGGCCATACTATCTTGTCCTTGATTAACCCACTTGAGATATTGTGACAATATAATAAGCATACGCGCTTAAAATTTTCCCATTCTGTGTGTGGGGGATTGGGTTCAGTAGTTGGTAGTCTAAAAGGCAGCTCATTATTCAGAAGGTGGCCTTCTGACCATCTGATCTACAAAGCGAAGCATGATTGATTTTTGTTGCATAAAGATTATTCTGGTCCTAGATATCCTTAGTTGCTATTATATAGTTGCATTGCATCTCTGCATGAATTATCCAGCTAAAATAATATTGAAACTTGAAAGTAAGAGTTTAAGTAAGAGGGAGCCAACATAGCGGAATCGTCTACTTCTTGTGAATGTTTTCCTAATAGATAACATGTTAGTTGAAGCAAATCCCCTTGTGTGTTCCATATTTTCCAGGCCCCTCAAATATATATATATATATATATATATATTTTTTTTTTTTTGGTCCATTATTTTTCTCTCTGTGTGGCTTTCCTTTTTCTGGTTTTGCTGCTGCCTAGCTATAAGCGGGCTGTTAGTAACAAAATGTCATTTAATGGTAACAGACAGAGAAGAGGGATTTCATCCAGCTTAGAATTATTATTATTGGAATGGAAATACACTGTCATAGTGCAAGGAGTCAAGGACAAAGCTGCAATTTTGTAAAAATGAGCATTGCATATTTTAACTAGATCGCATGTCCCTACTGTACAATCTCAACGTGACAATGTCTATCCGCTACATCTAACAAGAAAATGGAAAATCCTTTAACAAAAGTACTAACAGCAGAATCAATGGGAAAAACAAACAGTTGTTGCTAAATGTGGTTGCAACTGGAGAAATTATTATACATTCCTGGAACATAAAGTGAATTGTGTTCATATTTAAAAATAGAATGACATTTTAGGATATAATTTACCCCTAATTAACTTACGCTTTTATCTCAAATATGACTCTATTATTGGACAAAGCAATTTCATGAGTTTCTAATAATTTCTCAAGATGCATATTCCTAGGCTTTTTTTTTACCTAAATAAAATAAAAAATTATTAAATACCTAAATGTCCCGTTTCAACTCTATTTTCGAAAATATTCTCTTTTGATCGTTTATGGAAAAATCATGTGAGACTGACATGATTTATGACTAGTTCATTGCTGATCACAAATCATGCAAGCCTCACACGATTTATAGCTTAATTCCCTAACCATCCATAAATCATGTGAAGGTCACACAAATTATTTGCAATTCAACTATACAAAAAACTGTGTGATCCTCACCCGATTTATGGTTGACACTGCCAATTAAACCATAAATCGTGAGATCCTGGCATGATTTTCATATGAATCACAATATATAAACTCAGTTTCTATCGTCCAGTGTAGAATACATCACTTAGTCTTAGCAAGAGCGTGTATTTTTCCAAAAATTTGAGTGAGATGGCAAAGAGGCTTTACATTCTTATTCATCATAATGGTGAAATCATAAATACAACTGAGAGAGTAATATTTTGCAGTTCAAACCCAATTTGTGTGAATATTCATCCATCTATGACATTATTAGAGTTACAAAGCAGAATTTACAGAAGTTATGCAACAAAATAGCAAGCAGATAACACAAATGGTGTACAAGTTGACTATAGCGGTTGAGAAAGACTTGATTCACTACAACAGCCTTGAGATTAGCTGTGATGAAGATGTCGATGTGATGTTCGATTACTGTGTCTGCGTTATGGAGTTGTTGATTGTTTTACAAGACTTGGCCTTAAGCTCCGGAGGATATGCTCCCGATCTAGCATCTGTTGCATTCTCCATGGCCAAGCATTCACACACCTTTACGGTGGCGAGTCCATTGAAGAATGAAAATACTTGAATAGAAAATGCAGACGATTTGATGGGCGAGCCAAATTTTGCACAACTTGCAATGGAGATAGCAGCACCATTGTTGTGGCATGGTCCCATTGCGGGTTTTGACTTTATTGTTGATAATGAAGATGATGAAGATAAGCCGGTTGAAGTACTAGTTGACAGCAATAGTGGTGACAATGGGGAGGCTGTGCCTGCGACTCAAAGCCAACCATGGAGCAGCCAATCACAGTTTCGATCCCAATATCAATCACACAAGCACGTGTCTCACTATGATTCTTTGAATTTGGAAGCCATGTACTGCAGTACTTTTCTTGGTATTAGTGGTATTGTAGATAGTGATGACATTTTGGGATTGCCATGAGAAAATGAGTTGGTAGTGGGGGAACAATTTCCTGATAAGGAGGCTGTATTATTTGTAGTTAAAACTTACAGTATCTGAAGATCAGTTGAGTACAAGGTCTTGGAGTCTGATCAAATAAAATGCCATCAGTTTCCAGTGAAGGCAATTAACCTTTTGCATTTATTAATTTGTTAGCTTCCAGCTATTGTGTAATATTCTGTTAGTTTCCTGTAGTTGATTTTCACTTGTTAACCAGCTGTTGTTAATTTTCAGAATGTTCAGATAATGCAATTTTTGTTGTGTTTTTTTAAATATAAATGTTGCACTCAGACTGTATCCAATTAGAGTTTGTTACTTTTTCGCATATTCTTATGTTGCCTAAATGATCGATCTACTTTACATATAAGTTGTTTATTTATCTAGCATAAACAAAATATTAAAACTAAAAGAAGTAGAAAACTACCATAGACATGAGTTTATAATAGAAAACGTCCATAGATAAGTAAACATTATAAACATCTTACTACTAATTAAATAAAAGCTAAAAAAATACAAACACAACTAAATAAAATATAATTTCACAATATATGAACAAAAAATATAAAATGATAAAATAGAAAACTGTATTGCCAGGTCCCACCATCTCCCCTCCATTATGCCTGCAACATAGAACATAAAAGTTTACAGAAGATAACAATCGATAATTTAAGAAATTGATATAAAGACCACAGAACAATATACCTACATCATGCAAAATCCAGTCTTGTCTATCCCGATGAGGGGCCAGTAAATGACAACTTGTGTGGCATTGACGAGGATGAATCTCCCGTGTAGGTCGACCTCTCCCATGCTTCTACTTTCCCTGCTTCTGGTCCTACTCTAACTTTCCTTGCTCATGCTTGTGCTCTGGCTCTACCTGTTCCTCCTGGTGAGCCTCGTGGCCAATTTGTGCAGGTGTGAAAGCTGATGGTGGAGTCTCACCAAATATATCAAAACCATACATGCCTTGGTAAGAAGGCAGATGCATAGGTGATAGTGATGGTTGTAATGGATAAGTACTCACCGTTGGTGTAGACGGGTCCACATTTAGGTTAATACCATCCAACAATGGCTTGCAGACGTCTGGTGGTACTATCTCATCCTGAGTTGGTGGAATAGCTGGAATAGGAGTATTAAGAAAAGTCTCAAGCTTAGTACACATCACATGCACCCTGAGGCTGAACTGCTGGGCTGGACCGGATACAAACTAGGAGCTAGACCCAATCATGTATTGCTGATTGTGACCCTCCATTGTCTGTGAAGTAGGGCCAGACATACCTCTGTGGCTGGATCCATCGTATTTAGGCATGGGTTGCTAGCTTGGGTTACCGGTAGAAGAGTGGGAGTGACTCCAATCCTCATCATCACTATTAGCAACTCCCTAGCATGGATCTTCATAATCATCATCATCATCATCATTGTCTCTATGATGGCTAGCGTGAGTCCTAACGTGTAAACGATGCTCCCGTCGATGCCGATCTAGAGCATGAGCTGGAAGAGGCACAAAAGGCACCAACGCAACATGGTTAGGTACATCGAGAGGCATCTCGACCCCCCGAGGGTCACAAAGAATCTGATATGAACACAAAACCTCCGCACAACATTCGAGTACCATCTCATGTATATAGATGATGGACAATTGTTCGAAGAGGCCTGATACCAAACTACCTGGTTCATCCGTGCATCCCAATAATCATGACATGCCCTATATTTATTAGGCCACCAATGATTTGCCCTATGCATCCTTGCCGTGAACCCTATCAATGTTTAGCGGCTCAATCTGTATGGATTATTGTCTACCAAATTACCAGAGAACACGATCTAGCTACTAAAACTCAATCATAGTGAAGTAGATGAAGGTTGTGACGGATGGCCAAAGAAGGAATCCTGACAAACAAAATCTAGTATGAAATGGGCGACATGTATGTCTTGGTATGGAGTCTATCTAAATTGCAATATATAACAACAATTTATTAGTTTTTCTCAATGGGGTCAACCTAGAAGCATCAAATTCATAAGTAAAATGAATGAAACTAACCCCTCAAAGAGTTAAATCATCAATTTGTCTCCGTAACGCCAGTAGCCATCTCTTGTGAATATTTGATGTGCATCATTAATTCCCCCACTATAGCAAAATAAAGTATTAATGTTAATAATATTCCAATATGAAAGGTAAATAAAATATAAAATCGCTTTTTTCTGTACCTCGCAGGCTCGCAGCTAGTGGGAAACTGAGCTTAGTTGGAGGAAGTCTCAACTTTGGGATTTTGAACCACACCCATGACTATAAAAAGGACAAACACCCAGAAATATCATGCACTTGTTCATTGATAGCGCAACATAGATTGCGGTACAGTGTTGCCAGCACTGCAGACCCCGAACTGAAGCTCCCAAAATACCCAAAGTCATGGAGATGAGGCAACCATCTCAAATGCACTCTGGAGCTTGATTTATCTGCCATTAGGAACCCCCCAAGCATCTGCATGATGTATGCTCGAGTGTGGCGTATAACTGTCTCCCTTGGTGCATTTGAGGCCAAGTTACTGAATATAGTACTGAACCAAGATAAAAACATCAAGTATCCATCCCACTTATCCTTACTTTGCACAGTCCCAAATAGGTCGTAGCACATGGTCTATATATCACAACCATGATATCTTTTCCATGAAGCCATGCATCTGCTAATTGGCTGTCCATAGACGCGAAGCCCTAACTGAAATGCTACATCCTCAAGTGTGATGGAGCACTCTTCGTAAGGAAGGTGGAATGTGTAGGTCTCTGATCGCCAACGCTCGACAAATGCATTGATCAATTAGTTATGATACTCATAAAATGGAACTTGAGTAGCATACCATAATTCTGCCTGCCTCAAGCATGGTTCCATCAGAGCATGTGGTGGAGCTATATCGTAATGCTTAGTGATGAACACTCGACATGGCTGTAATGCATGAACATAACATCATTAATATTAAAAAACTGAAACAAAGCTAAATGACTTATCATCAACCTTAAACTAAATATATTAAAAATATACTAATTAAATTAAATTTCATCACACTCTATAATAAATCAAATAAACACTAAAATTCAACTTTATAGTAGAATAACAACTAAATTACTTAAAATTAACCTAACTATATGAACCTAAACCTTAAAATGATAATCTTGATTAATATTAATAAAATCCTAAACTAAAATATATTTAATTTCTCTGAATTCACATTACACAATGTTCTATAATATAAATAAACATCAAATGTTAAACCAATAATTTTGCTTTATATTAAATAATCCTCAATTTAAATATATGAAAAAAGATACATAAAGTAACCAAATATTTTTAATACTAATCAAAACTAAACTAAATAACCAAATATTTTTTTATACTAATCTAAATTAAGCTAAACTAAATATGTTATTTTCTAAACTAAATTAAATTAAAGTATGATAAAAAAAAACTACCTTTTCATGTAGATGTGCAAAAAATATGCCCAATTTCATCTAACCGGCATAAATTGTTCTGTGCCATCTGTCTCCAATAATATTTTTCTTTATCAAAATTTTCCTTTCTCTCTCCTCTAATTCTCACACGATTTTTGAACGGTTTCCTTCCACGATTTATGAACAAAAGGGACCTTCACACGATTTACGTGCAATTCAACTGTATAGAAATCGTGCACAGAAATCATGCAAGTTTAGCACGTTTTATGTGCAGTTAAAATGCACATAAATCATATGACTCTCACACAATTTATGGATGGTAAGGGAATTAAGTCATAAATCATGTGAGGTTGACATAACTTATGGTCAGTAATGAACTGGTCATAAATCGTGTTAACCTCACACGATTTCCACATAAACGATCAAAAGAGGACATTTTTGAAAATAAAGTTGAAATGGGACATATAGGTATTTAATGATTTTTTTTTTATTTTATTTAGGTAAAAAAGTCATGTTCCTAACAAAAGTATTTGGTGACTTTTCTTCGACCATCATTGCTCATCCATGCCACTAGACTTTTCGTTGCATCTAGCTTGGACCTTTAGTGTCTTTTCAGTTTGTGTTTCATGGAAGGTGCCTCATATAGAACGTAGTGACTTTCTGGGAAGCTGATTTTTCTTTAGTCCTTGTTGTATTTATTATATTTAGTTATTTTAAGCCTTCCATTGCCCACCTTAACGACCCCTGCTTATTGCTATTTGCTATCCAACAACTTTCTACTTTTTCCTCTCTTTTAGTCACCTGGTTCTTATTCTGATCCTTTCCTTTCCACTTGTAGGATGGCTGAACAAATCCCTTATGGTGTTGCAGTTAGCCTTATCAACAAACTTGCTTCATCAACATACTGTGAATTTGGATGAATTTATGGAGTCATGGATCAGCTGGGAAAACTTAAGACAGCTCTTGAGTCTATCATAGTTGTGCTTTCAGATGCTGAACACCGGATATGTAGCTTCAAACAAGTTCTACATGATGTTGATGACTTACTTGATGCCATGGCTATTAAAGACTTGAGGCGCAAAGTTGATGGTGGTAGCAAAAGTGCTAGTAAGGTGCGTGGCTTCTTTTCATCTGAAAATCCACTTGTTTTTTGTGCTAAATGTTGTTGACGATATGTCTAATTTGAAACTAAACCCAAGTTTGGTAATTCTTAAGCAAAATGAGTCTGTTAGCAAGGAAACAAGTTCTTTTGTTTTGCAATCAGAAATAATTGGCAGGGAATAAAATAAGAATGATATTATGAACTTGTTGAGCCAAACCCATACCGGTCAGAATGTCTCTTTAACTACTATTGTTGGTATTGAGGGTTTAGGCAAGATAGCTCCTGCTCAACTGGTGTATAATGGTGCTCAAGAGCATAAGCTCTTTTAGAAATATATGTGGGTGTGCATTTTTTAAGATTTTGAAGTGAAAACTATTTTGAAGAAAATGTTAAAATCCTTGAAAAAGAATGAAGTTGGTGACATAGAATTAGACATCCTACAATAGATGGTTAGAGAAGAATTAAATAGGCAAAGGTATATGCTTGTTCTTGATGATGTCTGGAATGAAAGTCAACTTAAGTGGAATGTTTTAAGAACTAATTTGATGTGTGGTGGTGGAGGTAGTAAGATATTAGTTACGACATGTAGTAGAAGTGTGACACAAACAATGGGGATAAACACCCCTTATGTTTTGGAAGATTTGACAAAAGAGTAATCATGGACTTTGTTAAAGAAGGTAACATTTGGTGTAGATGCCAGTAGAATAAGCCCAAACTTTGTATCAATTGGTGGAAAAATTGCATAGAAATGTCGAGAAGTTCTGCTTGCAATTAGAACAATGGGGGCCTTTTACAATCTAAACATGAAGAAAGTGAATGGACGAGACTTTTAGATGGTGATTTTTCGAGGCTATGTGGTGAAAAAGAAAATATCATGCCAGTGCTAAAATTGAGTTACCAAAACTTGCCACTTGGATTAAGACAATGTTTTACTTACTATTATTTATATCCAAAAGATTGGGAAATTTGAAAGAATGAACTAATTCAATTATAGATGGCTCAAAATTTTCTTGAAAGTTGAATTGAAACACAATCTGTAGAAGATGTTGGCAATCAATATATCAAAATTTTGTTGATGAGGTCCTTTCTTCAAGATGCATCCATGAATGAATATGGTGATATTAAATCCTTCAAAATGCATGATTTGATGCATGATCTTGCAAAGTTAATAGTTGGAAATGATTGTTACCTTGATAGTGAGGGAAAAAGAATTGTTGGAAGACGCATGCATGTCGCATTCCTATCTAGCACTGTTTGTTCATTGGATTTGTCAGATGCAAACTATTTGCGGACTATTATTTGTCGCAATATTGAAGCAATGACCAACCCATATTTCATAAAAAGTTTGAAGTACCTACGAGTTTTTAATTTGCTGTATTCTTCTATAATTCAATTGCCAGAATCTACTGACAAAGTCAAGCATTTAAAATGTCTTGGCCTGTCATATTATAGAGAACTAATTAGTTTGCCCAAATTTGTTGGCAATCTTGTTAGCTTATAGACTTTGAATTTGCGTGGGTGTCGGAGACTTCTTTTTTCTATAGAAATTACCGTATAGTTGATCAATTTGAGACACCTTGACATCGACGGTTGTAAAGCCTTTGAAGAAATGATGCCGACAGGATTAGAGAAATTGACTTCATTGCAAACATTGTCAAGTTTTGTTGTAGGGGATGATGAGAAGAGCAAAAGCGACAAATTGAATGAATTGAAGGAGCTTAATAACATAATAGCTGGTATTTGGATTAGAAATATGGGTTCAATAAAAGATGTGGGGTCGGAGTCTCAAGAAACAAATTTAAAATAAAAAAAACACATTCGACACCTATAATTGTTGTAGGGGAAGGAAGAAAAAAATAAAAGCAGTGACAACTTGCAATTATTGGATAACCTTTATCCTCATCAGAATTTGAAACAATTGTGGGTGAGCGGATATCCGGGAATAAGGTTTTCAAATTGGCTTCCTTCACTCACTAACATTGTTAAAACAGTAGTGCTAAATGGTACGAACCCTTTAGCATGAACTAAGTATGAATTTTGTTGCTGTGCGGAATAAAAGGGGTAAAAGCGGAAAGCACAGTTGAGAAAAAAGTGAAAGTAATTAATAAAAAAGAAATAAACTAATCAATGGGATTCGTGCTTTTCGTATTTGTACTATTCATCGATTCTCTTGTTAAAATCGACCTCCATTACTTTTCTAACTAGTATTTTTTTTTGCCCGTGCAATGCATGAGATTTAAAAATTGAACCTAAAATATAAGTAATATCTTTGAAATATATTATTATTTGTATAGAGTGATATTACTACCTAGATAAATAAAATAAAAAATAAAATCAATTTTATTTCTCTCTCTCTCTCTCTCTCTTTTATTCAAACCTTGTACTAACAATTTATTTAAATTAAATGATCAAATGAAAGGATATGCTCTTGTGATATTTAAGTAAAAGTTCAATAAAAAAATTGTTTTTTTCACCCTTTTAACATTTTTTTTGGTATCTTAATAAAAAAAATCTTCAAATTAAAATAAAGCATATTTATAATATCCATTTATCATTAAAATTAAAATTAACATTTAGCATATGATACACTACTGTAATATTTAAGTAAAAATTCAATAAAAACAATTATTTTTTCCGCTTTTAACATATTTTGTTTTAGTACCTTAATAAAAAAATTTTAAAATTAAAGTGAAGCATATTCATAATACCTATTTATAAATTATTTTATTTGAATTCAATATAACCTAATCCATATAAATTATATATCAAAAATTCAAATTGTTTATCATACCCTCTTACTTTTTAATTTAATTTTATTTTATGTAAAGCTCCTAAGCTCATATATATATAATAATATAAAATATAAATAATTCTAATATTACATGATAAAATACACATACTTATAATGTATTACAAAATACATCTTTATATATAACTAAATTAAGATGAAATAATTATAAAAATGAAAAGTATAATTGTGAGATCATTATTGAAGAAAATAAATTACTTTAAAGAAAATTTGTATAATTTTATTCGGTATAACAACTCATTATTAAAAAAGTATAACTCGTTTTAAAAAATTTTCCAATTCTTTTGCAAGGATTGGACAATTGAAGGAAAAAAATCATTCAAATAATAATAAATAAAATTTCATAGATTCGTTTGAACGATAAATACAAAGTTCAAAAAATTAATGTTTATATCTTATATCGAAGCTGTTAGTTTCACTAATAAATAAGTAGTTCAATATATTAAATCAACAATAAATACATATATAGTTCAATATATTACAAAATTTCCAATAATTCTCGAAAAGCATCAATAGCAATTTAAAATCTCAAGTTAAACTATCATAGTATTATAAAAGTAAGTTATCCCACGATAAGAACTCCATGGAGATCTCAGTAACTATAAGCTCGGCAAAGTAATTGGGAGTACAATAAACATTTAAGCATCCACGTAACAGATAGTTGTAACTATGCAGAATTAAAATACGATCAATATGGAATCACCAACCAAATGGGTAAATGACATACTAGTTATTAGTTATAAAACTTAAAAGTGATGACTTCAATATGTCATGCCATTCACAACGCCTCAATAGAGAGACAGTCTAAGAATGATCTCTTTCCAATGTTACTCATGCTGGTGTTGAACCACTTGGATTAACAAATGTGCATGATGTCAGTAGAGAGATAGCCTAGGAATGATCTCTTCCATATGTTACTCATCTGTCGGTGTAGCGCCACTTGGATTAGCAAAAATGCGTGATCTATCTGCGAGATTGTGTGAATGATATTGGATGAGTAGTGCACTGGCGAAACTCACGGTTCCGGACAAAACTGGAGTTTAAACATGAATTCCCTTTGTAATTGGGTGAATTGTTATACATTTTGATTGCCTTAATAATGAATATTAATTTCTTGATTGTAAAACTGAATAGATTACCATTTTAACCCGAATAAGATCTCTTAATATATGAAAAAATGACACGGCTTTCTGGAGTATTTATGTGCGCATCGTGCATGCATAAATACAAACCTTAATTTGTTTTTACCCTATCAAAAAGTATGATGTTGAAGTAAAATCGAACTACGTAAGTTAAAATATAAGTTGATAAAAAGAGTACAATAACAGTTGTGCAATATGCACTAATTTTTCAATTTGCTTGTCTCTAATGACTTTCAAAGTAAGATTGAACATAAATTGGCAGCCATTACATAATAATCAAACTCAAGAAAAAGTCCAAGGTTTAATTTGCCGCATAAAAGAAATGAATTACTCGATCTAAAACTGTTCTTTTCTGTGCATCAAGTGAACTCTCTGGTTTATCAAAGTCCATATTTAGATGACAGAGCTTATTAGGCTACAAATGCTGCAGAAAATATCCTCTTCATTCCTCCCCAATTACCATCGGTCTTGTGTTCAAATTCACAAATTTGTAAACCTCCCTTCCCTGATATTTCTGCAACTATAACCAACTTAACTTCCCTTGTATTCCCTCAATTTCAATTTATCTGTCCATTTGGACAACTTGATACTTGGTTTGGGAATGAATCAAATAAACCAAGTTGTCCAAATAGACAATAAATTGAAATGGAAGGAGTACTATCTTGAATGTCAAGAGAATAATACACAGAAGTTAAAATGAGATTTAATCACATATGCAAAGATATCTAGCCACCAATTCTATGATCACAAAGATATTTATGATCACAAAAGTACATTTCAGAGAGATAAACTTATGCTCTTTCTATTGTCTAGTTAAATTCTATGTAAATTGCTTTATGTAATGGTCATTTTTTTTATCATAAATGCAGCAGCAATGTTTCCCTAAACCCCAATACATCATAGCAAACTTTGAAAACAATTTAAAAAGTTCAATAGCAAAAACAAACTAATGCTTATTCTACCATTGATTATAGTGTTGTTACCCCTCAAATACAGGGAAATTTGTCTAATCATGACCAGATCCTAAGTCACAACACCATCACCACTTGGCTCACATTTTATAATTGTCATAGAAAGTAGCAGTGA
This sequence comes from Pterocarpus santalinus, assembly GCA_031439595.1. NCBI lineage: Eukaryota > Viridiplantae > Streptophyta > Magnoliopsida > Fabales > Fabaceae > Pterocarpus > Pterocarpus santalinus. The sequence goes on along the minus strand of CM062528.1, from coordinate 30,414,165 downwards.
TGGAAAGAGCAGTTCAACCCTTTCTGCTTGTAAAAGAATACCACTAAATATTTTCCAAAACCTTTCACACCTTCCGTAAGGAGAAACTTTTGGACATTAACAACTTACACTTTTTCTTTTACTTTTTAATTATATCTTTTCTTTTTCAGTTGAGACAATAATTGAACATAACATACAGTTATCATTTTTTCAGAAAGATGAAACATTAACAGGCTTGTAGACAAAGTTGATAAGCACACATTGAAATTTCTCATAGATGCAGATTTAGTTAATGATGAAAGGAAAATTGCAATATATATATATATATATAATACACAAAAGTCTACCAACAATCAAATGCCTAAGAAGTTCCAAATATGTCATCATCTAAAATCGTCAAAAAGTATCATACAGACAAGTTAGTCCTAATCTTTATAATAATCAATGTTTTCAATATAATCACGTTTAACACATCTTGTCTTTTAAGACATCATAATTATCCCATTTGAATAGTTCAAAATAAAAGAAAGACTTTAGAGTTTAGATACTTAACAGGAGCAAAAAGGATCATACACATAAATTAAAAGCTTGTATAGTTTCTCTTCAAAGGCACAATGTTCGTCTAACCTGTTAAAGTTGAACTTCACATATGTTATTCGTTGTTTGGGCATATGCGAAAGAAGTATCAAGCAATTGGATATTTGATACTGGGTCTATTTCATCATCATCAACACTTTCAAGAGGTGCATGTGCAGTATACACCTATTAAAAAAAAAAAGAAGTCATGAAACAGAAGGATTAAAAAGTGACATTTCCAATTAGATGAGAATTATTTGATAATATCACTTTGGTCCACACAATAGCAACTGTAAAAATATACGGCGTAAAATTTGATATAACATAAAATACAATGAAGACAAATTCTCAAAAAAAAAAAAAAAAATGAAGACAATATTCAACTCTCATTCTTTAAAGGTGGCTTTTCCTTATTAGTGGAATGTCCTATAGCATTCTTCGCCGTAGTATTATGCTAAATAGAAAAGAAAAAAAAAATAATAGTATTGTCATCACAATGCTTTAATGCCATCAATGAAAAAAAGATAGTAACTTTTGCGGCATTTAAGTTTGGTGGATTCTACGAAATCCTTTCCAAATTAGGGGGTTTCTCAACCTTCTTAAATGGCCTAATCTAATGTTGCCATTTATTCAGTTTAACTCACCTAAACATTTAGTTATCAATATTTTTATACTTTTCCCCACAAAGTTACTAATTTGCCCAATTTTTATTCTTCTCAATCCATATTCCAATTAGATGATAGGTTACCTTGTTCTAATCCCTCATCTGTCACTCTCATGTCATGAAACCTAAAAAGTAAACAGACTTTTCTGCCTCTGATTCAACCCTAGCAAGTTTGTGCCTGCCCCGACCACCGTGATGCCGTCTACCACCCCCTAGCCCTATTTCGAACAGAAAAGCGCCCAGCCCCTCACACCCAGTGCCAGCGAGCATCATCCTCTTCCACTCGTGCCGCCGGCAATAGCGGGCACCATCGACCCCGTTTCTGCCACCAACCAGTATTGTCATTCTGCAAGGTCAAATTCTGCATGTGGAACTTTAGAGTACATGGTCCCTAAAAGCATTATGAGGAAAGGTCATGATAAAGCAGCAGATTGATGGAGAGTAGTTGCATCATTTAGTATGAAGTAATAGTTATACAAATTTTTTTTTGTCCCATTCCAACTTGACATATGCCTCTATCGAGCATCTACTGTTAAAGATGAACTTGGATTTCTTAGAACTTGATTGATTTACTTGATTATTATGTTAAAAGAAATTAAATATTTTCTATTTTTATATTTTATATATTTATTACCCTTAGTAAGGTCCAAAGCTGCTACTTCAAATCTCTTTGTCAGGTGTGGCTTGAGTTGTCCTATCTGAGCAGCCACTTTTATATAAACAATTTAATGAAAATCATCTTTGGGGATTGAAAGGCTTTTTTGCCTTGCTGCAATTCCAAGGCTGTAATCCTGCAAGTATGCAGTTTGCTGTTTTGATGTAAGTGTTGGTGTTTTGAGTATAATCTGGCTGTCCATGCAAGAATGGATACACTACATTTTGGGTCTATAGAATATAGGTAGTGGAGCCCAAGTTTCATTCAAAGCAAGGATTTGTACATTGTACTTGTTACATTAAGCCTGTGTACAAGTATTTCAGTTGAAGTTTGGTTTTTCCCAATAATCAACACTAACAACTTTCAATTGATTTGCCTAATTTAGTGGCTCAAGATGATTTTTGCTTTCATGGTTTTCTTTTGGAGTTCAGCTATATGACAGAATTCCACAAGTTTTTGGACCATGAATGGAATCTTTTCATAAGAAGGTATGGACTACACTTCTTTTCGTGGTATTGTGGTCCCTGTGGAATAGGAGGAACAAAATTATCTTTGAGAATGTTGTGGATGGCTGGGATGTGTTTATTTTTCAGGTTAAACTTGGGTTCTAGGTCTCAACTTGGTATTTTGAATTTCCATTCTCCGTGGATTCCTTGTCAATAATGCAGAAGTGGTCAATCAGTGGCTGAAACAAAAAGATCAGAGAAGCATAAAGGATTGGTGGTAAATCCTAGAGCAAATTTAACATGGTGGATCTGTGTTGTGTACAATGCTGATAAGCAGAAGTTTGCTAGTGGAAGACTGTTACAAAAGGCTTGTGGAAGTTTCATTGGTTGGTTTAGTGATTACATGGAGTCGTGTGATAGCAGGGCCGCAGGATTTTATGTTGCGGTGGAAGTTCTGAAGCTGTCATCTGGTCACCTTTGGATACTTGAGTTAGAACTGGCTGTCATATGCAATTGTAGTTATGTGGTAATGGTATCTGGTTGGAATCCAAGGAATGTTCTTGTTGGAACACTCGTTTTGTTTGGAACATGCTGCAGTCAATTAAAAGGAAGTTCAGGCATTTATCCTTTGTTCATGACAGCAATGATCACAGGAAAATGTAGATCATTTGGACTGATTTTCAAGGGAAGCATAGTGAAGACAGAATAGTCAAATGGAGTTTCAATCATATTGAGTCTTCTGATAAGAAATGATCTAATGTTTGTGCTAAGATTCTGATGCTTATATGGTAGCTGCATGAGGTGTTATTTTTCTTCTATTCAAACTTATATCAGAGCTGGTTACTGAATACTCAGCATATAGCGGTCACGGAACGAAGATTTATGCAGAAAATTCAGCTTTCGACGCAGGATTAGAGTTAAGTTTGGGATTATGCTGATTCTGGTCTTTTGGTTATATTTTCATTTAAGTTCAGTGGGGTTTATTGTAACCTGCTAAGTATGTCCTGGTACCTTTATTTGGTCCACATTCATTACATAACAGCTCCACATTCTTTGCATCTAATCCCACAAATAGCTCCATATTTGCTGCGTGAACATGCACGTCAATATCTTACTGCCACAGAATATTCGCAGACCAATCAATTTACTTTCCATAAGTGTGCATATCATTAGTGTGTGATATCAGTCAATGTATGATTGACAGTGAATTTTCATTGTTATATCTATTTATGATTAATCATAATATAATAATTAATTATCATTTTAAAATTGTTTTATTAAATTACTTTCTCACAATTTCTTTAAATTATTGTTATTTTTAAATTTTAATATAAAATAAAATTATAAATATATGTTCAGTTCAACAAAAATTATAAATATATAATGTTCATTTTAATTAATTTTTTATTATCTACTAATATAGTACTTCAAAAGCATAACTTGGAAAATTCTTTTAAGTGGCAATTTCTTAGCCTCCTTTCTTACAATTATACAAAAAAAAATCTATTATTAAATTTATATAAATAATGATATATATAATATATGCTGTAAAAAAATATAACAATTTGAAAAACATAAGTAAATATCTATACTATATTTTTCTAAAAAATTATAATAGCCATAAACAAATATCTGCATTCTCCATGTATATATTATCCTTAATCAACTTTTTTAGTATTGGAATGAAACAAAGTTTGGAATAAAGATAGTGGAGAGGGAATTGGAATGATTTTCTTTAATTACAAACTGTTTTAGTTATAATAAGAGAATGATTTTTATATCAACTTTTTTATTCTAATTTCCAAATTAGGAAAATAAATTCTTATAAATAGATTCATTTGTGATAATGGGTTGTCATACAAAATAAATTATATGAACTTTTTAGACAAAGGATGCTTTTATTTGTGATTTTTTTCAGCAAAAAATCATTTTTTTATTAAAAAAATCGGTTTTCATACATTTAGATAATTTTTTTAAAAAAATTATAGTATCAAAAAAATCTGTTTTCATATTTTTTGTAGAAGTTGAAAAGAATAACTTCTAAAAAAATTCAGTTTTCAGTTTTTTTAACTATATATAAAATTTAATTCTATAATCAATTTTTTAAAAGCTAAAATAAATGCACCCTAAATTATTCTTAATAATGATTTAAATATTAAACTTTTCATTTCCAAATTTAATTCATTATATATGTGATAAGTATTATGTTTAGAAAATAAATAACTCTCCATAAAAAAAAAACTCTTTGTAAATAAGTATGGGCTTATTCAACTTTTTTAAATTATTTTTCTAGGAAGCCAAAGATTTGGTACGAAAAAAGAAATGAGATGATTTTAATATGTTTTCAGTAGTTCAACCATCACTTAAAAATGCTTTTCACTATTTTTTCAAATAAAATTCTAAAATTATACATTTAATTTGAATACAATTATATCCAAATATATTAAGTCGAAATTAGTGTAGAAAAATTATATTCATACATTGATTTAAAAATATATCAAATTATTTAAATTGACAGAAAAATTGAAACGGATGGAGTATTTTCCAATAGTTAATATATATTTTGATTCTTCAAAGGATTGGGATTTATCATATTAGTCTTTTAAAGAAAACTTACTACCAATTTTATAGTTAAAGTTAAATATATTATAATAAGTTAATCTTTTTATTTGATAATTTGGGCCTTCATTATATATATTATTGAAATATGATAGTTGAATTAATTCTAGATCAGATATAATATAATACTAACATATGAAAATTAATAAAAGAATTAAATTCTTGCAATATATTTTAACTTTAGCAGTGAAAGTGACAAATTTTCTTTAATTGACTAACATCTGTAAAAAAATTTTTGTTTTTTGGACCAAGACATATATTAACTGATTTTTCAAATAAAATTTAAGGATGATATTAGATGTAATTAATAAATAAATTTATTTAAGAGCTTTATCGCTTGATTTCATGATGGCATCTTGGCAAGTTATTTATATTTTCAGTTTTTTTATTTTTATTTTTTATACGTTGTTTTTTTAATAAAAACAAGGACGAATATCTTAAACCTTAACGAATGTGTACTTTATCTTGTAAGTTTAAAAAGTATAAATTAACTTTATCCATATAAATAAAACACTTGATATTTATTTACTTCATTAAAATTGCTTATTTTATTTATTAATTATGGATTGATTAAACTATTCTTCTATCCCTGCATCGTTTTTGAAAGAGAAACATCTGGATGTTTCTATGCGCATTATGCAATGATTAGTGAGAACATTTTGTGAATTCCATCAATTAAATTCCATTGATCAATCCCAAGGACCTAGAAAAGGTTTGAATATTTTTCCCGTCAGATATTTTTAGGTCACTGTATTCCATCTCGTGGTCTAAATTTTTGTTAGGCTTACGCGTTGAAATCACATTTTGCATTAAAATGTAATTTAAAAATAATTAAAAATATAAATATTATATTATAAGAAATTATTTTTACAAATATGCTTATTACATGATAATAGCTTATACTACCTAAAAATAATTTTCTTTACCATTGTTAAATCATTGCTCACACTAAACAACAGGGATACCAAAAGTAAAACCCTCTTTTAGTCTGGGACATTACTAGCAGTAAATAAAAAATGTAGGAATTATTTAAAATTTTAAATTATTTACAAATTTATTATGTTAAATGAATATTTATTTTTTAGTTAATGTATAAATTATCTTATATAGTGATTAAGAATTTAAAATATTTATTCCTTTCATAATTTATCATATTATTTTTTTAAGAATTTATATTAATTCTATTATTTTATGAAATATTTGTATTATTTGCTTTAAAATTGTTAAAAATCTCATTTTAATATTTTTATGTTGTATGTCTTTTATACTTATTCAAATTAATTTGAAGAAAGATTTTTATATAGATATTGAAGTTATTATTATCCTACATAATATGTAATTTTTGAAAAAAAAAAGATTACTGGAATATCCTAATTATTAAAAAATATTTTTAAGTAACTTTTTTTTTTTATAGAAGCAGTATATATCAATATTAATTAAAATTGAAATTCTTTAGGAAAAAAAATTAAGATAAACTATCTGAGCATCCTACAAAACAACTCTAGTATGCTTCTTTTGCCTTAGTTTGTATTGTAAAACTATAATAGTAGAAAAGCAAAAAAAAAAAAAAAAAAAAAAAAACAACAACTTGATTAATGTGTGTATACTGTGTAGTGAGTGAGAATATTTTTGGCTGATTCAAAATTTCATGAAAATCAATTTCATTTATCAACTTTGAGGACCAATGACGAGTGTGGACATTTTTTATTTTCGACCAGAACCATTTTTATTTTTGTATTTGAAACTTTTTCGTTCATTAAGTATCTTTTAGACATTTATTAGAAAACCTAAAAAGATATTTTACGAAAGATAAGACTTTTCAAAATATTGAATACATTAAAATTTTCAAAGATTATTATTTGTTAATTTTTAACCTAAATATCCAAAGTCACCTGTATTCGTATAATTGTCACTAGAAAAATGATATTTGGACGCTCATTAGCGACCCATATGCGACGTATCCATCCAGAAGTACATGGAGAAGCTAAGGCATATGCAAAAGGAGGTATTTAAGATGGACTATTATATTATTAGTCTATGGTAGACTAGCAGAGATAAAAGCTAAAAATCATGATGCAAAAGCGCACAGAGAAGTGAAGGCATATGCAAGCGAAAGGAGAAACTTAAGGTGGAGGACTATATGATTGATCTACAATAGAGTTTATTTATGTATTAACAATTTTTATCCTAAACTCTAGTTAATATAGTATTTTTAGTAAATTTTCTTAACTTCTGTTACATAAACTCTAGTTAATATAGTATGAGTTGAGGAAGTTTAATAAAAGGATAAAGGATTTTATTAGTATTTTTTTTAGTTTAATTCCTGTATATTAATAATGTAAAATATTATAAATTGTTAATTTTTTATAATTCTATTAATTGATAATATAAAATTATTTTATATTATCATTGCATAGAAATTAAACTCTTTTTTTTATTTATAAAACTTAAATATGAGATTTTGTTTTAAAAAATAAGTGTTGGATGACTTAAATCAACTATAACATCACTCACATATATGTTTATATACACATTATTTATATTTGTATATTTTTTATCATTCAATTAATTAATTTAATAAAAAATTTTGCAAATTTACGTAAAAAATGATTGATCACATAGTAAAAATATATCATAACTCCATAAATTTTATTTACAGTGTCAAAATTTGAATCCCAAAAAGATCTACCATCATACTTGACAAAAATTGCAAAAGCTATTCCTAAATCTCAAAAAACTTCTACACATTTCATTTTACCAAGAGATGCAAAAAATAAGTCTTGTGCAACTAACCATGAAGTAATTCTCATATACAACACATCATGGTCTTAGTGCCCAAAGTGTCTACTCCATATCTACTTGCCTTGTTGACCCCAAAAAATTAAAAAAAAAAAATATCTACTTGCCTTTAATAAAAATGTTATTTTAATTTTTCAATGACATCTTTTTCAAATAATAACGTAAAAAGATTTCTTAATATATTTTTTAATTTTCCTCTTTGTCCCATATTTTCATTTTTGTTGATACCATGTTAAACGAAAATAAGGCAAGAATGATACCCGTATTTTTTTGAATGAAATATTTACAATGAGGTTATGCCTATTTATGGGCCTGCATAATAAATTGTTACAAATCATAAGATAAGAGGAAATCTGCTATAAATCAAATCACAATCAAATCATGAATCTAAATATGATACATATCCTACTTAATATGTTAATAGTTTACAAATAAATCTAAACAAAATATGTAAAAATAAATAAATAAAGTACAAGAATTATTTTTTATTTACAAAAATAAAGATAAGCTAGACATTAACAATGACCTGCCGGCTAATTCTTACCGGAGAAATGATATTTGTTCTTTTCCCTGTTACCAACTTATTTAATAGAATTGTCAACCAGTTGGAGGAAATAATTACATAATAATTGGCAAAAGTCATTTTAGTTCCATATTATTTAGATCCCCAAAATTTCAATATAATAAGGAATTATAGGTTTTTGGAGATTAACCAAGACCTGAGAAGTTACCAACTTCTTATCTCGGTTGCCAACTTTTTGAACTAAATTTATCAACTTATTTAACAGAGTTACCAACCAGTTGCAAGAAAAAATTGCATGGGATTGGCTAAAATAGCATTAATTCCATGTTATTTAAATCGCCATGACCATAATTGATGGTGCCAACTAAGCATATTGCTCTGCCCCCCAACCCAAGTTAACAAGGTATTATAGACCTTTGGAGATTGATCAAGATTTGAGAAGTTATCAACTTCTTTTCTCTATTACCAAATTTTCACACTAAAGTTACCAATTTATTTGACTAAGTTGTTAAGCAGTTGCAACAAATAATTGCATGATAAGTGGCAAAGGTAGCTTTAATTTCGTATTATTTGGATCCCCATAACTTCATTTAACAAGGAATTATAGGTGTTTGGAGATTAACCAAGACCTAAGAAGTTACCAATTTCTTCTCCCTACTACCAACTATTTAAACTAAAGTTACTAACATATTTAATGGAGTTACCAACTAGTTAAAGGAAATAATTGTATGATAATTGGCAAAGGTCACTTTAGTTCGATGTTATTTAGATCTCCAAAACTTCAATATACTAAGGAATTACAAGTCTTTGGAGATTAACTAAGACCTAAGAAGTTATCAATTTTTTTGATGGAGTTACCAATCAGTTGCAATAAATAATTACATAATAATTGGCAAAGATAGCTTTAATTTCGTGTTATTTGGATTCCCAAAACTTCAATATAACAAGGAATTATATGAATTATAGGTCTTTGGAAACTAATCGAGACTTAAAAAGTGACCAAGTTATTTCACTGAGTTACCTATCAACTATAGCAAGTAATTGCATGATAAGTGGCAAAACTTTAATTTCGTGTTATTTAGATCCCCTTCTATATAATAAGGAATTATAGGTCTTTGGGGATTAACCATAACTTGAGGAGTAACTAACTTTTTCTCTCGATTACTAACTTTTTGAATTAAAGTTATCAACTTATTTAATGGAATTACCAACTAATTGTAGAAGATAATTGCATGATATTTGGCAAAGGTCACTTTAGTTCCATATTATTTGGGTTCCCAAGACATGAATGTCATGGTGCCAATCAATCATCTTGCCATGCTCCCTAACCAAATCTTAGAAGGAATTATAGGTCTTTGGAGATTAAGCAAAATATGAGAAGTTGCCAACTTCTTTTCCCAATTATCAACTTATTTAACCGAGTTACCAATCAATTGCAGAAAATTATTGCATGATAATTGGCAAAGGTAACTCAACCGATAGCTCCACTAAATAAGTTGATAACTTCTCCTGCAACTAGTTGATAACTCTATTAAATAAGTTGGTAGTTTTATCCAAATAGTTGGTAGCAGAGAGAAGAACAAATATCATTTCTTTAATAAGAATTCACCAGTAGGTCGTTGTCAGTGTCTACCTTATCCCTTTATTTTTGGAAATGAAAGATAATTGTTGTACTTTATTATTATTTTTAATACATTTTGTTTAGATTTATTTGTAAACTATTAACATATTAAGTAGGATATGTATCATATTTAGATTTATGATTTGATTATAATTTGAGTTATACTAGATTTACTATTATCTTATGATTTGTAACAAATTTATTTCATAAATAGGCATAACCTCATTGTAAATATTTCATTCAAAAAAATACAGATATCATTCTTGCCTTATTTTGGTTTAACATGGTATCAACAAAAATAAAATATGAAAGAAAGAGGGAAATTAAAAAATATATTAAGAAATGAATTTTTTTTACTTTATTATTTGAAAAAGATGTTGTTGAAAAATTAAAATAACATTTTTATTAAAGGCTATATATATATATATATATATATACAACAAGGTAAGTGGATATAGAGTAGACACTTTGGGCACTAAGAGTATGATGTGTTGTATATGAGAATTATTTCATTGTTAGTTACACAAGTCTTATTTTTTTACATCTCTTGGTATTAGTATCTGCATTTGACAAAATTAAATGTTTAAAAGTTTTTTGGTATTTAGAAATTACTTATGCAATTTTTGTCAAGTATGATGGTAGATATTTTTGGGATTCAAATTTTGACATTGTAAATAAAATTTGTATGGAGTTATGATATATTTTTTTACTACGTGATCAATCACTTTTACATAAATTTGTAAAAATTTTGATTAAATTAAATAATTGAATGTAAAAAATATACAAATATAAATAATGTGTATATAAACATATTCGTAAGTGATGTTATCATTGATTTAAGATTTAAGTCATCCGACACTTATTTTTTAAAACAAAATCTCATATTTAAGTTTAATAAACAAAAAAGAAGAAGAAAGAGTTTAATTTCTATGCAATAATAATATAAAATAATTTTATATTATCAATTAATAGAATTATAAAAAATTAATAACTTATAATATTTTACATTATTAATATATAGAAATTATGCTTAAAAAAAAGCAATACTAATAAAATCCTTTATCCTTTTATTAAACTTCCTCAACTCATGCTATATTAATTAGAGTTTATGTATTAGAAGTTAAAAAAATTTACCAAAAATACTATATCAATTAGAGTTTCGGATAAAAATTATTAATACCTGAATAAACTCCACTATAGACCAATCATATAGTCTTCCATCTCAAGTTTCTCCTTTTGCTTGCATATGCCTTCACTTCTCCGTGTGCTTTTGATCGCGATTTTTAGTTTTTATCTTTGCTAGTCCACCATAGACCAATGGTATAATAATCATTTTAAATTCCTCCTTTTGCATGCTTCACTTCTCCGCGTGCTTCTCTTGTCATTACGATGTAATGAGATAACAGGAACTATAGTCAAGGTAAGACTAAGACACTCCTTTATAGATATGCCTGCGAGCGCCATGCAGAAGTAGTGGCTTATAATCAAGAGGACTTTTCTTTTGCCATCGATCATTGCTCTTGTCTCGTTATCCATTTCATTTGCATCTGGTCACTTCCATTGCCCACTGGCCACTAGACTTTTGGCTGCATCTAAACTTGAGCCTTCACTGTCTTTATCAGTTTGTGTTTTGTCGAAGCTGCCTAACAAGAAACGATCAAAGTAGCAGTGACCTTCTGTCAAGACGACTTTTCTTTTCTTTAGTTCTTGTTCTTATTTATTGCATTTGGAAACCTTCATTGCCCACCTGAACCCCCCTTAGCTATTGCTATCCAACAACTTCCTTTGTTTTCCTCTCTTTAACTCACCTGGTTCTTGTTCTGATCCTTTCCTTTCCGTTTTGGGCGATGGCTGAACAAATCCCGTATAGTGTTGTTGTTAACATCATCAGCAAACTGGTCTCATTGGCCTTCCGTGAAGTTGGAAGGACTTATGGAGTGACGGATGGGCTGGAAAAGCTTAAGGAAACTGTTGAATGCATCCAAGCTGCACTTTGCGACGCTGAGGAGCGACAAGATGAGGATCGTGCCGTCAAGATCTGGATACGCAGGCTCAAAGAAGTAGTACACGATGCTGATAACTTGTTCGATGACTTGCTTATTGATGACTCGAGGCGCAAGGTCAACAGTCACAGCCCGGTTCGTGACTTCTTCTCATCCAAAAATCCACTTGTTTTCCATCGGAAAATGGCTCGTAAGGTTGAAAAGATTCGACAGAAGTTTAATGATGTTTCCAATGATATGTCAAGGTTGAATCTAAATAGAAGAACTGTTATTTTCAAGGAGAATGGGAGTTCTTCGAGGGAAACAAGTTCTTTTGTGTTAAAGTCCGAGATTATTGGAAGGGAAGAAAGCAAAAAAGATATTATTGACTTGCTTAAGCAATCTCGTACCAATCAAAATGTTTCCTTGATTGCTATTGTTGGTATTGGGGGCTTAGGCAAGACAGCTCTTGCCCAATTAGTGTATAATGATACTGATGTGCAAAAGCTTTTTCAAAAAAAAATGTGGGTGTGCATATCCGAAGATTTTGAAGTAAAAATTGTTCTTACTAAAATCTTAGAATCATTGAATGGTAGTGTAGCTGGTGACTTACAACTAGACCAACTACAAAAGGAGCTTCACGAGAAATTAAACGGGCAAAGATATATGCTTGTTCTTGATGACGTGTGGAATGAAAGTCACTTAAAGTGGAATGTTTTAAGAACATATTTGATGTGTGGATGCGAAGGTAGTAAGATATTAGTAACAACACGTTGTAAAAGCGTGGCACAAACAATGGGTATAAATACCCCTTATGTGTTAGAGGGTTTGACAAAAGAGCAGTCATGGACTTTGTTAAAGAAAGTGACATTTGGAGAAGATGCTAGTAGAATGAGCCCAGATCTTGAATTGGTTGGTGAAAGAATCGCAGAGAAGTGCATAGGAGTTCCACTTGCAATCAGAACAATGGGGGGCCTTTTACAATCTAAACTTGGAGAAAATGAATGGATGAAAATTTTAGATGGTGATTTTTGGAGGCTGTGTGGTGAAAAAGAAAGTATCATGCCCGTGCTAAAATTGAGTTACCAAAACTTGTCAATTGAATTACGACAATATTTTGCATATTGTTGTTTGTATCCAAAAGACTGGGAAATTACAAAGGATGGATTGGTTCAATTATGGATGGCTCAAGGTTATCTTGAAAGTTCTAACGGAACGCAATCTATGGAAGATGTGGGCAATGAATATGTCAAGATTTTGTTGATGAAGTCATTTTTCCACGATGCAACCATGAATGAATACGGTGATATTAAGTCCTTCAAAATGCATGATTTGATGCATGATCTTGCGAAGTCAATAGTTGGGGAAGATTGTCAGGAGGACAGCGAGGGAAAAACAATTGTTGGTAGGCCTATGCATATTTTTGCATTGCAGTCTAGCACCGCTTGTTCATTGGAGTTGTTAGATGCAAGCCATCTGCGAACTATTATTTGTCACAACATGAATCCATCTTTGGTAAAAAGTTTGAAGTACCTACGTGTTTTGAATTTGTCATATTCTTCTATAACTCAATTGCCAGAGTCTATTGATAAAGTCAAGCATTTAAAATGTCTTGATCTGTCATATTGTGAAGAACTAATTAGTTTGCCCAAATCTATTGGCAATCTTGTTAGCTTACAGACTTTGAATTTGCATGGCTGCTTGAGACTTGTTTTTCCTATAGAAATTATCATAAAGTTGATCAATTTGAGGCACCTTGACATTCTTAATTGTAAAGCCTTTGAAGAAATGATGCCGGCAGGATTAGAGAAATTGACTTCATTGCAGACATTATCAAGTTTTGTTGTAGGGGATGATAAGAAGAGCAAAAGTGGCAAATTGAATGAATTGAAGGAGCTTAATAACATAAATCACATTTGGATTAGGAATCTGGGTTTAGTAAAAGACGTGGGGTTGGAGTCTCAAGAAACAAATTTGAAATCAAAAGAGCACATTCGGCACCTAGAGTTGTCGTGGGGGTTGTGGTGGGGAGAGGAAGAAGCAAAAAACAAAAATAGTGACAGCTTGCAGTTATTGGATAATCTTTGTCCTCATCAGAATTTGAAACAATTATCTGTGTATGACTATCCAGGAATGAGGTTTTCAAACTGGCTTCCTTTACTCGCCAATATTGTTGAAATCTACCTCAAAGGCTTTTCTAATTGCCAATATCTCCCACCATTGGGAAGACTCCCGTACCTTAGGACGCTTGGGATTTGGAAAATGGGCGAACTAGAGTGCATGCACTATGAAGAGATTTCTGATGTGTTCTTCCCATCTTTGGAGGAACTCCACCTTCGTTCATGTCAAAATTTGAGGGGATGGCAAAGGATAGGAGATGACAATAAGCTCTGAAGCACAGGTACATTATTTTATTAAAAGTACCCGTACTGGGTACATTTTGGAGTGCAGTGCGTGTTGGATGCGTTCAGGTGACGCACAGTGCGTCTATTATTTAAAAAAAATAAAAAAAAATTGGGTACGGCTTGGGTATGGTTCGGGTACTACTGGGTATTGTTCGGGTACTCTTGAGTGCAGTGAGTGCGGCTGCAGTTCGGATTTTATAAAAATGGTGTAGTTTTAAATTTTGTTTTTTTTTCCCTTTTTCCCTTCTTTGGCGCTGCAGCATTCTTTTTTTCTTTTTTTTTTTTTTCCCTTTTTTCCCTTTTTTCCTTCTCGGTGCCTGTACCATTTTTCTTTTCTTTTTTCTTTTTTCCCTTTTTTCTTTCTTTGTACGTTGCCTACCCACAGTAGTACAGTACCCACTTCTCCCTTTCTTTTTTTCGTTTTCCCCTTTCTGAGCCCTTATTCTTCAGTCCTTCTCCTTCTTTCTTTCATTCAAAATTTCTACCTCTCTTCTTCTTTTTTCTTCTGATATTGATATCTATCTTCTTCCTTCTTCAAATACTCATCCCCTTCTCTTTAAATAACAAAACTCTCCCCTTCCTACTCCCTTTCTTCTTCTTCTTCTTTCTTTCATTTCAAACGGCCTTCACCTAGCAATGCATGCATACAAGGCAAATTCCGACAAAGGAGAAGCAAATGGCAAAGACGAAGACAACAAATGTGGTCGGCGGTCCTTCACCCAAGTAACGTCTGATCTGCCTCTACTTTTTGTTCTGTTTTTTTTTTGTTGGTTTTTTTTTGTTCTGCTGTTGCTGATATTTACTGTTGGTGTGGTTTTATTTTTATTTGGTTTTTGTTGTTGTTTTTTGCTGTTGCTGTTGTTGATTTTTCTTGTTGATTCTGTGTTTTTTTTTTTTTGGAGCTGCTGATTCTGTGGTTTTTTTTTTTGAGAAAACTTGTTATCTGAAGTGATTGTGTTGTTGCTGCTGAAAATTAAATTTTTTACTTTTGAATAATATAGAAACTTTGTAATTTTTTATCAGATGTTTTCACAAGGCTCAACAGCCGGGTCTGGTAATGGTAGTGGGTCTGGAAGTGGTAATAATGCTGTCAATTCCTCTGCTTCTTTGATTAGTAAATTTGCGACTGGAAAATCTGAGAATAGTGGTGCCCTTTGGGCTTATGTAACCGTGTTGCAAGATAAGAAATCCGAAGGAGGGAATGTAAATTGGCGTTGCAATTTTTGTAATGGAGCTTACAAGGGATCTTATTTTCGGGTAAAATCTCATTTGTTGAGAGAAAAAGGAAAAGGAATTGCTATTTATACACAAGTGAATAATGATTATCTTGAAGAGATGAAGCAAATAGAAAGGGAATCTATTGAAAGAACAAAGTCTGTGCAAGTTCCTTTTTCTACTGGAACTACAAGTTTGAACCCACCTAGAGATAATATGTTTGATGGGAGCAAGAGAAGAAGAGGTAATGAAGGACCTTTACAAAGGGCTTTTAATAATGAAGCAAGAGAACATTTGACTTGTGAAATAGCTAGGTTGTTTTACTCCGCTGGTTTTCCATTCAATGTTGCCAGAAATCCTTATTTTGTTAGTTCATTTACATATGCTGCTAACACCAATATTTCTGGCTTTCTTCCACCTAGTTATAATGCCATTAGAACTTCATTATTGCAAAAGGAGAAAGCTAATATAATGAAGTTACTTCAACCTATCAAAGACACTTGGCCGGAGAAGGGTGTAAGTATAGTGACTGATGGTTGGACTGATGCACAAAGAAGACCATTGATTAACTTCATGGCTATCTCAGATTCGGGACCTATGTTCTTGAAGGCTATTGATGGTTCAGGTGAATATAAGGATAAACATTACATTGCCAACTTAATTTCGTCTACCATTGATGAAGTTGGATCACAAAATGTAGTTCAAGTCATTACAGATAATGCACCTGTTTGCAAGGCTGCTGGATCAATTATTGAATCTATGCATCCTCATATTTTCTGGACACCATGTGTAGTGCATACCCTAAACCTTGCTCTTAAGAACATTTGTGCTCCTAAAAATACACTAACCAATGAAGTTGTTTATTCTGAGTGTAGTTGGATTTCTCATTCTTCGATGATGCTTTTTTCATTAAAAATTTCATCATGAATCATTCCATGAGACTTGCCATGTTTAACAAATTTGTGCATCTGAAACTACTTGCCATTGCTGAGACTAGATTTGCTTCCATCATTATTATGCTTAAAAGGTTGAGAACCATTAAGCACGGTCTCCAATCTATGGTTATTAGTGAAGAATGGTCTCATTATAAAGAAGATGATGTTCCAAGAGCAACATTTGTGAAAGAAACAATTCTAAATGACAGTTGGTGGGATCAACTTGATTATGTTTTGAGCTTCACAAAGCCTATTTATGACATGCTTCGATCTTGTGATACTGATAAGCCATCCCTTCATCTGGTTTATGAGAAATGGGATTCCATGATTGAGCAAGTGAAGAAGGTAATATATCAACATGAAGGCAAAGAGTTGAGTGAACGGTCATCCTTTTATGAAGTGGTACATAGTATTCTAATTGATAGATGGACTAAAAGTTATACACCACTTCATTGCTTAGCTCATTCAATTATTCCCAAGTAAGTTTAAATGTCTAAATTTTAACTTCTTTTACCTTTTGTTTTTTAAAATGTACTTTAACTCTTAGAATTAGTAATGCATTATACTTTATTTTATAGGTATTATTGCAGACAATGGCTTGATGAAGCTCCAAATAGAATTCCCCCACATAAGGATAATGAGATTTGTTTGGGAAGAAACAAATGCCTTAGGAGTTATTTTCCAGAATCAAAGGATAGGTTAGAGGCAACCCAAGAGTTTGTCAAATTCTCAAGTGGTGAAGATGAGCTTGGCCAATTTGATAGCTTACAAGATAGATGGAACCTATCACCCAAGGAATGGTGGGTGATGTATGGATCTTCACTTCCAAAACTTCAAAATGTAGCCTTGAAGCTCCTTTCACAACCATGTTCTTCCTCTTGTTGTGAAAGAAATTGGAGTACATATTCTTTTATTCACTCTTTGAAGAGAAATAGACTTAATCCTAAAAGAGCCGAAGATTTAGTATTCATACACACTAATCTTCGTCTCCTATCAAGAAGGACTAAGAGCTATCATGAGGGTGAGACAAAAATGTGGGATATTGGTGGAGATGAATGGGATCCATTTGAAGGAGCTGGAATTCTTCAAGTAGCTAGTCTTTCACTTGATGAGCCTGATTTAGAGACTGTTCTTTTCACTGATGATGGGGAAAGAAATGATGAGATTGAGACTGTTAGAGTTTAATTATTTGTACTTGTTTAGAACAATATTTTAAATATTGTAATTTTTTATTTTTGTAATGTGATGTTGAACAATTTAGACTTGTTTTATATTGAAATTGATATATTTTCTAATTTATCATATGAAATTTTAGTTCTTATTTTACAAAATTTGTGAAATTTTTATATTTTTAAATATATATATTGCCGTACCCATACCCCAATTTTTACAAAATTTTCAGTCTGCAGACAGATGCATCGCATCTAATACCGTGCAACATATCAATAAGGCAAATAATACTGATAACCATCTTTCTTTACCTCCTTTTTCTCGTCTTTCTTTTTTGGATATTTATGATTGTCCAAACCTGACATGCATGCCTACTTTATTACACCCAGTTACGACTCTGAGGTTCAACGAGGGTAGCACAAAGTTATTGGAAAGATGTTTGGGTCAATTAGAGTCTTCCTCCTCCTATCCTCCCTCTACACTCAAGCACTTGAATATTGGTCATGTTGAAGAGGTAGAAGCAATGGCAGAAGATTGGATGCGAAACCTCACATCACTCGAGATTCTCCGCCTTCGTGAAATGTGGATCGTTCCAATACTGTTACGACACTTGCAGCATCTTCCTTCTGAACTTCAGGAACTGGAAATTAACGAATTCAGAGGCGAGAAGCTTGATCTATGGAAAGATGAGGAGGATAACATTACACAATGCCATGGCCCCCCTCACGGGCTCCGTTCTCTACAGAAATTGACCTTCTACTATTGTGGGATGACGGCTATATCAGAACAGATTGGGGACCTCCAATCACTAAGGGTTATTGAGTTTTTTGAGTGCAATAAATTAGAGTCATTGCCTGAAGCCATGCGTCGTCTTACCAATTTACAGACACTACATATCACAGATTGTTCCATCCTACCTCATAGATGCCAGGCTGATATTGGGCAAGATTGGCCCAAAATTGCTCACATCCCAAACATGTACATAAAGTTTTTGGTTTTCAATTGACAAGTGAACATTGGTAGAGAAAGAACTTTGCTATATATTCACATGACAAATACAACTACAGGTGAATGTCTCCAAGTCCTTAAGTTATGTAAGGTTCTCTTCTTTATATATCTAGTTACTTCTTGATTTCTTATATTTATGCTTACTCATAAAAGCTTCTTACTAGTTTCGTTATGCATTCCCATAATATCTGTTTAGTATAGAAAATTTATATGTCTATCTATTCTTGTCTTCGACCAAAAAAAGTTATTTTTTTGTTTGAATAAAATACATTTAACATCATTAATAAATTACACTCCACCCCAATTTACTAAGGGTGCATTTGGTTGATTTTTATTTAGAAAAAACATTTTTTTCTAAAAATGTGCTTTTATAAATTTTTAAGTGTGTTTGAATACAACTTTTTTTTTTTAAAAAAAAGGGCTTGTAGAAATTGCCACGTTTTTTTAAAAAAATTAGTAGTACATAACTTCTAAAAAAGGTAGAAACAATAGTAGTTTTTAATAAAAAGTCTATTTGGTTAAAATTTTATAAGAATTACTTCTTTAAAATCAGAAATAGAAGTAACACTAGAAGCAAAATTAGAAAAATATTTTACATTTAAATATATAATTGCACAAATAGTTTTTTTATCAAAATTAATAATTGTTAAACTATTTGAATGTGTTAAATATAGAAGTATATTTTTCTAATAAAAATATAATTGAAAGATATGGAGAGAGAGAGAGAGAGAGAGAGAGAGAGAGTGAGTGAATGGGTGAGTGAGTGAATGAGAATGAGAGAGAAAAAAGAGTGCTTTCTAAATTTAAAGAATAAAATTTTCTCTCTTTTATTGCCTCTTCTTCTTAGATAAATAATTCTTTGTCTATTTCTCCAAAAGATAAAAAATTAATTATTTTCTATTTCCACTTTTTTTTAGAAAGCAAAAACAAATAACATTAAAAATTTCATAAGTAATTTTTTTAAAAATTTCTGGAAAAAGGTACTTTTTATGCTAAAAATACAAATAAATCCAGCCAAAATTATCTTTCAAAAACTACTTTTACTTCTACTTTTTTGAAAAGGAGGGTATTATTAGCTTTTATAAAAAATAGTAAATTGACTTCTTTCTACAAGCATTTTTTTAAATTGTATCCAAACACATTTTAAAATTCATAAAAGTAATTTTTAAAAAAAGAAACTTAAAAGTGTTTTTTTCCCTAAAACAAAAAAAAAAAAAAACCCAAACATCTCCTTAGTAAATTGGGATGGAGAATATATTTTGTAAACAAATGGGAGTGCATTTTACACTTTTTGTTTTTTAATTTTTTTGTTTTTTGCCCCCCTTTTAGATTTAGCAGTTTTGAAGAGGGAATTCACAATTTTATCATTGACAGGTCAAATTGGGATAATTCAAGAAAGAAATAAACCTCCAATTTTGCAACTGAAAATGAGAAGATTCATGATGTTGTCTCTGCAAAAAGTGGAATGTTGAAGATCACTAAAACTTGCTCAAGTTCTTTATTCCTGTGCATTTCAGGTATTCTTGATGGCATGTTTTTGCTAGCCGTTTGGTGAAACTGAACATTGAACTCAATTTGGTTACAATTCAGTTCTGTATTCTTGCACAAATTCTTGATTGAGCTTCCTCCAATAAATTGTTCAGTCCTTCCCATTCAACTAATAATATTTTCATATGACTAAACATCTAAATATATTTCTTTCACTTTACAAACATTTGAGAGAGATTTAGATTTCATTTAATCATTTTGACTTCTTGAAATACTAAAATACTGCCTCTTGCACCTTACATCTTTTTCCTTGCATAAATATGTACTTCCCATTCTATCCATCAATAAAATGGGCAAAAGAGTAACCACTCAAATAGTAGAAAGTAATCGTGGGTACTGTAGACAAACACAAGCGGACGGGTACATTTTCCTGTACATTTGGAAGGCAAAGTAATTATGTTGAATTATGCAAAGTAATTACAAAGAATCCATTAGCTTTTGGTGTTTATCAATCTCTTTTTGAACAATAGCATGTAATCTTCTTCTTCTTCTTCTTTTTTGGTGGGGTTCGATAGAAACATCCTGTAAGGCACTGGAAAAAGAGGTAAGAGATGATGAAAATAAACTGTATTATAGAATTGGAATTGGTCTAACATCAATGTAATATCAGCCAAGGTCTGGTATGATAACACGAGGTATTAGAAGGTCCCAGACTCTCCTTAGCCATTCCACTCCAAAATTTGACTACCCTTCTCATGCCTCACACACCCTTTATACACATTACACACTCCCCCTTCCACTACAATTGCTTCTTCTCTCTCCACTCTCACTTTGCTGGGTTGGTAGAGTTAGTTATTATTCCTTCTCCATATTCTTGGTCGTTTGCACCACTCCCACTCCCTCTAGCTTTGTTTCTATTTCTTCTTTTGTATTACTTTCATAATAGGTGAGGTAATATTAACATGTGGAATCCAAACACCTTCTAATCTCCCTTGTTGGACATTTCTGCATTGCAAATTTAGCTATGTCCAGAAGTTATATATACACTACTTTTAAATGTCAATTTTGATTGCCTATATAGTTTGGGAAGAGAAATTGTCATCATTTTAGTTCGTACCTGAAAAGTTGTTCGATTAATTATTTTTGTGCAGCAATGGTTGTGTCTGACTGAAACTCATGCTGGATGAGTCTTGTGCAATTGAATTTGCCGGAGGTGTTATGCAAGTTTGAGGGATATATTGCTTGGAGATGTTCCAGGATTCATCATCTCTCTGTTTGGTGTTAGATATTAGCAGAAATGTCAAAGAAACAACTGTGAGTTAGGAAAACACTTACTACATGGATTCGTACATGGTTTTTACAAAATGCTAAAGCATGTTTGGATCATCTTTAAAATTTTAGTGAATTCACTCTTTTTCATTGATGCTTTGTATTGGATTTTAGTTAATGATAATAGTTGTACAATGGAAAAAAGAGGGAAAAATTGTTTTCAATTAATAAGTAGGCTTTCGTTGTTCTGGTGTTCATCATTCTCCTTCTGAATGATGCCAGCAACACTGTAGTCTCCTCCCCCCCCCCCCCTTTTCTTTTTTTTGTCAGTGGTGTTTGAAAGAAACATTCTAAGCTCTCTTATCAGGATGTCATATATATGTTTTTAGATGCAATTTTTATTGGCTATTCATATTAGTGGAAGGATAAATGTCATCATTTATAGTTGATCCCTGGAAAGTTATTAGTTTCTTTTTGTGCAGCAATAGCTAGCAAAACTCATGCTAAAGAATTCTTATGCAATTAAAGTTGCTGAGATGTTATTCAACTTCAAGGGATATAGTGCTTGGTGATTTTCTAGGATTTAGTTTCTCTCCGTTTGATGGTTGGTATCGGCAGATAGGCCAAAGAACTATTTGTGAGCTAGGAAAAACACCTATTACATGGATTCCTACATGGTTTTTGCAAAACGTTAAAATGTGATTGTTTCGTCATTAGAATTTCAATGAATTCATTCTTTTTCGTTGATGCTTTTTGTTATATTTTTCTTTAGCTTATGATAATAGCTATATAATGAAAAAAGAAGGAGAACTTGTTTTTAATTAATAAGTAAGCTTTTGGCACAATAAAATTGAATATTTTGCTTGTCTTATCTGGTGCTGTGAATGGATAAACTATTGTCTCTTGAGGGAGTTTGGTGATTGGCTTATCTACATTTATGTCTGTTTTCATTTTTGTTCAATATATAACTGTAGTCAGCCCATTACCTTATTGATGTGAGCTATCTATGTTATGGTGGCAATATTTGCAAATCTAAACTTGTTATAAATTTGTAAATAGGTTTATAAGCATAAAAAAAGCATGATATGTCAGATGTGAATTCATATGTTTCCAACTTTCCACTGGAAGAGAAGGTAAGCACTGTCCAATCTCCATTTGATATTCTAAAGTAGATTTATTCAACCATCTCATAGTTTTAGATCTCAATTAGACAGGTTTAGTAATTTATACTCTATGGTTGAGACTATATAAGGTAAAATAGATGTTCATTTACATTTTGGTCTCAGCCTCACATTACTGCCTGTTTAAAATGCACATATTATGAAATCTGGCATTAAATAAATATTGTAAATTAAAAGCTATATGTGGTTAATTGCAGGTGGATTTCTATACGAGCTGCTGCCGAAAGATTGACCACATCATTTTCAAATTTGTTCACGAGCATATCCCCATTGTGCTATCCTTAGCAGCTTCCCTCGACTGAACCTCCATGACTCGTGTGCCAGGGTATGCAGTTCAAGTTTCTGCTTTTATTTCATTTTGATTTATAGTTAAAAAATATTTGTTAAAATGAGGAACTAACATCTAGTATTTCAGAGCTGTGATGCCTCTCTGCCTATATGCTTCTAAACTCAACAGACACTAGTAAAGCTGAAAAGCATGTTTCTCCAATTCTTACGCTCCACTGCTTTCACTACATTGACAAAATGAATAGCCTTGTTGGAGCTGAATACCCTGTGCTAGTCTCTGTCTTGTACTGATATGTTTAGCTTTTTATGGCCAGCGACTCTCTTCATGCCATAGTAAGTTTAACCTTCTATATTTTATTTGTTATTTCATTGTTCTCTCTCTACCGGTGTGTCGATTTGATTTGTCATTCTGGAAGAGCAGGCAAGTGTGACTTCTCTTCCTAGTCTTCTGTTTTGCACTGGAATGTTTTGAATATTAGCTATTAATTCTGTAGATTTTGGCTCTGCTATGTTGCCTTGAACATGCATATTTGTACTTTGATCTGTTCCTCAGTTTTTCTCCGAACATTTGTTTATTCCTCTTTGGGATATGTGTTGCTATTACTTCTGCTCATAATTGCTTTGAGTGAGGAGTTATTTCAGATATGCTTAGATTGGCAGAATTAATTCATTCCCAATTCTTTTCTTGTTCTCTAATTTATTTTCCTTTTTTCTGTTTTGGAGGATGTTATCCCTCCATAGCTTCACTACATTTATCAATAGTTATAATTGAGTACAGTAGTTATAATTAGTGTATTATATTTTACTAATGACTAATGAATAGTTTTATTTTAAATAATGCTACAGGGCCCCATAAATTCCCTCCTTCTATAGCACCACCTGTATCTGGGATATGGCTCTACTAGTAGGATTGCCTCTCGTGCTTTTGCTGCTTGCTCCTTGGGGAATCTACTACACACTCTGGCAATTGCACTTGTGTCGTTGCAGGCAAGGGTAACGTGTATAAATTGGGCTTGGAGCCCATCAGTGGCAACCTACCCAATAGAAAGGGCAGACTCTACAAAAAGGGGGCTGACAGATGTCATGTACTGGAATTGATTACTGATCTTTGTGTCTAAGCTTTTCTTACTATTACGATCAACATGATTGAAATTGTAGTTTGTAGAGGTGCCCAATGAGACAAATGTCCTATTATTTTGTTTGTTGTTATGTGGTAGATCATTCAGATGAATCTGGGGAAAAGTTATGGTTTCAGCTAATTTGTCTTTGTAATTTAGTTGCTCATAAGATAATGCTACTGACCTCGTAAACAAGCAACCTATGGCTTATAAATACTCTCTTAGTTCTCTCTGTAACGTAGCAGCTTTGTTTTGTATTTGGGTGTAGCCGTTTAGGCATCGTGAGCAAGTGTATGATTTTTTTTTTCGGAATGATGGAATAAACCGAACGTGATTGAATATTTTTGGTGAAATGGAATAAATAGAATGGGGCTATTGATAATTTTTTCTTTTGTCTGTTGATGCTTTTTTCTTTTTAATAATTGTTTTTAATTTTTCTTTAATTATCTTTAAGTAAGTTTAAAATAAACATAATTTTATTTATATTTTATATTATTGTTTACTTGTCATAATATGCCCGAAGAGTGCTATAATGAGATACAACCAAAATTTATTTAAAAATTCTAAGAGTCGCTACCAATATTTTATTTAAGGAAAAAATATTGAAAAAATTTTTAATTTGGCAAAATGGTCTTTGACAATATTTGGTTCAAGTGCTTGAATATACACAGCGAAGGTGGAAACTTGTTTCCAGCACCCTTGATCTGTCTTATAATGGTTACTTGGAACTTGTTATGGAAACTAAATAATTTTGATAATTTTAATTTCTCCTTAAAAAATTCAAACAATAATTTACAACTAAATAAATAACTAGAATGAGACCCGCACATTACGCAGAGCAGATAAACTATAGGAATAATTAATAAATATTGTAAGAATAATTTAAAATGAAATGCCTTTGAAATATTAGTAGTTTAGCATAGAAAGATCAAACATATTTCTTAAATTAGATTATTAGTGAACTAACCTGGGCGTGTATAGGATACTTGTTTCTAATTAAATGATTTAATTCAAATTATATGGAAGTAGGGGAGACAGCAGATAACATTATTTTAGTTTTATTTAATTGCTATCATGTTGCATGCTCATTAATCATTAAAGGATTTTATTCTGGCATCCATTATATCAATATATTGTGGGTTCTTTACTTTCTAATAATTTTCTACATAGGGCATGAATACCAAATGCATAAATTGTGCATATGAAGGATTTGAATGACCTATATCATCTAAACCTTGTAAGAGTTGTGGCCAACTGACAGTTACTTCTTCCTTCCAATAGCTTATTAGGTTCAAGCTCATATTGCCAAACCCAGATTACATATTAGTTTGATAGATGGGCAACATCAACAATTTAAATTTTCTCCTGACTAATAGATGTACAATTAGGATACAAGTAGGATCCGAGGTTTGTTTTCTAAATTAGTGATGGCATGGAAAGAGTTAAGTATATACTATGGAGTCCAAAAGAGAGACTATGTAAATTCCTGATATATGATCCAAATTTTAAAAGATTTCATATGCAAACAAGTCATTAGCAATGGATGAAGAAATAGTGCCACTAAGATAGAAAATGCATTCAAAACCAAAGGGACCAAGGCCAAGTTGGTTGAATGCAAGGAACTCCTCCATATCCTTCTCTTACATAGTTGGTGAACTCTTTTGCCTAGGATGTCCTTGCTCTCTGCCATAGATCAAATAAATATATAAATAAATAAATATTTCTACTTTTGTGATCATCAACTACTAAAGTGAACTATCCATAATAGTGTCTAAGATATTTTTATATTCACCACTTCTAACGGTCTTATTCATCACAATTTACAATTGTTTGCATATATGTGGATGAATAGGAATTCATGCACACTAATTAGATTGAAATTCTTAAAAGCAAGTACCTGTATTATTTCTAAAGCATCTGTCTTTGGATTAAAGTCATAACAGGTAATTGCAATAGTAAGCATAGGAATTGCAAGTAAAACCAAATGCAAATTGATAATAAGGTTACGTTTCAAGTATCTTTTGCTAGCAATCAAAGTTAACTTTTTTTCCATTCCTTTATTTCGACTTTTGGTCACTTACCTCAACTTGATGCTGTAAGGATTGGACATAGTTTATGATCTCGTCCAACATTATGGCCCTTCTTACGGTCTACAAGGCCATTAATATGAAAGTGAAAAAGAATTAGATATTGTAAAGAATAGTTGTTTTACCTTGTAACATCTTGTGACAATATCTTGTAAGCACCTAGGTTTTTCATTGATTCTCCCTCTTCTAACTTGAATCACAACCGACCACATTCATCTTGACCAAAGTAGGAAAAAAGTCATGAAAGTTCATTTATATATGATAATTTTATTCATTATTCTTGGGTGATAGACTGTTCGGTATTGAATTTTGCTTTCTTGGTCTGAAGTAGGGGACTAAAAAATGTATCCTTTTCTGCTAAACTGTGACTATCAATAGCTTGACCTCTTCTAGCTCTAACATGAACAACTTCCACTGGTGTCTTGTCATTTGTTACATTCCTTTTAATTCTCTTACCTCTTCCAAATTTCTAAAAACATGTAAATAGTATAAACCATCAATCTCTATGCTGCACATAAACATAAAAGATCCCAAAAAAATCAATTTATATTTATCCTAATTATGAATGAAGAACAAAAGAAACTATCACAAGGAAACATACCTTCTTTATCTTGCTCCCACTCTCAGAAACTACATGACTTGAGTTGGCTGATATTGTCTCCAGCATATCCATTCCCTTTCTATGGTGGATGGATGGCGTGCTTCTTATGTCACTATCAACTACTCCAGAAAACAACTCGGTGCACCCTCACTGCTTTGCAATGTTGCCACTCTAAGAGATTCATCTGCTAAAGATTGTGAACAAAGCCTTTGATCCCAAATTGGCTATTATCAATGGTTGCACTTCATGGGACAAACCCCTTACCGATGGGAATCGTTATCAATGGTTGCACTTCATGGGATAAACCCAATGGGAATCACTGATGCCACCCACAACAATAGCCGCTGATAGATGGCCATTAATGAGTTTGAGACATTGAAGTTGTCAAACCAATTTCCTATAGGAAAGTATGCATCAATAGCGGCAGCCCTCAACTCCAACACCGGTGACACCAAAACCCCTTTTCCTAGTAGAAACTGTGAATGACATCTTTAGGGAATCAAAAGAAAAGGGGTCGTGAAATGGGTGTCCATGGATTGATAGTGGTGGCTCATATCATCAGTGGAGAATAGAGCTGGTGGCGGATTGCTATCTCGCACAAAGAGGAGGAGACATAGCATCATTATGTTGTGCGTTATTGATGAGATTCGAGGGGGCATCATGGTGCTGTCAACGGAGGGGGCGGTAGAGTGAGCAGAGAAGAGTTATGACAAGAGGAGAGAGGGTTTAGCGGAGATCAATGGCGATACACGGTGTTCTGGGTGTGACCCCTTGGTCATTTGAGGTGTGGGTGGAGGTTGAGGGATGATCCCACAAATTGCTGCTGCATCCATGAAGGAAAAGGGCTGCCGTTTGTTGCATTGTTAACAGGAGTTGCAGGAGGAGAAAGTGGGGTTTCAGAGGAGAAGAGAGACGAGTCTGGGGCATAAAAGGAATGGGAAAATTGTGAAATGTAAAATGTAGAAATAAGAGTATGATAACATAGAATACAAAGAGTAGTGATAAAATTAGAGAACGACAACTCTAGCAAAATGATGATGTGGCAAACTTTTAGGCTATCTAACATGGCAGCAGCTCAATATATTACCACCTTGGTCTTAGAATTAATTTATTATAATAGATATAAAGGAAACAAAATTGTTTTGCTATATCGAATGAGTTTGAGTCGAAAAGTGCCAAGAAAGTATTCCAAGATTTATCAATAGTCTTGGTTGAAGTGAAATAAGAGAGGTTTTATTTTTGAGTAATGAATCCTCAAACCATTTCAAAGAGAGTTTGAAAGTAGGCTGAGGAGATTTCCTCAAATATCTAAAAGTAAAGAAAAGAAAACAAGTAAAATATAGGAAAGACTGAAAAAATGTAAAGTGCTAGAATGTGAAGAACTTGAAAATAAAAAGTGAAAGATAAAAAGATACTTGTAAAGAAAAAACCTGTGCTTTCTGTATAATTCATCTCCTGTACAATTTACACTCATTTAATTGTATGTACACTTACAAAATCTTGCAGTTATTATAAGATTCCGTTAACTATCTACCACGTGGTCAAAAAACTTACCCTAATAATTACATGTTTACTAGTAAAATATTTCATAGTTTAGAACCTAGATAGAAGCTTTTGTTTCCTTTCTTTTTAGGTTGTTATTATAAACTAGGCTGTCCGATGCTTCGTGTTTACTATTTCATTTTTTATTTCATGGACAACCATTGGAGAGTTATATTTTCATTTTATCATGTCAAGGCAGAAACAGTTCTTTTTTTTTTTGTTGGGGGGGGGGGGGATAAGACATAGATGGCACATACTGATCTCCTAGGCGAGAATGAGCAGGTCCATAATACAAAGGAAACATAATTAGAACATAAAACAAGACACAACGACAGCTTTGTATGCCATATCCATCTCAATTCAGAAAAATAAAACGCTCATATCCGTGCTGCATAATTTTTACCCCTTTTGATCAACTCATTCAGTGCCTCCAATCAGAATGTTGCATAGACATGTTCTGTTGTGTAAACCAGATGATTCTTGATCCTTAATTCTTCTTCACAATCTGAAAGTCACCTATTTTTCCGCACTTGCAGCATTTCTTTGTTATAACCAGCATCTTATATTTAGGAACAAATTCCATTCAAAGCGAAGAGACCAATTCCCTTGTGACTAGACTTTTTGCCATGATTCCAGCAATGAAGAGCATGTTTGTGTCTCCAACTCAGTGACAGAACACCCAAAATCATGAACAACCAACTACAGGACCTTATCGGGTTCTTCTATAACTAAGTTGCCGGAGACCATTGGTAAATTCAAATATTTAAGATATCTTGAGGTAACAAGTTGTACAAAACTAGTTAGTTTGCCCGAGTCAATTGAAAATCTTGTCATGTTACAGACTTTGAAATTGAATAGGTGTATGGAACCTTCATAGAGATGATTCAAGCTAGCATGGGGAAATTGAATTTGTTGCTGTACTTATCAAAATTTGCGGTAAGGGATGACACCCAGAGCGAAAATGGTAGACTAAATGAATTGAAAGAGCTTAATGACATACCAGGCCATTTGAAAATTCATAATTTGGATTTAGTAGAAGACGTGGCATTGGAGTCACGAGATATAAATCTAAAAGGAAAAAAACACATTAGATTCCCAAAGTTGATCTGGGGAGAGACGACAATAAATGGAAACAGCAACAGTCAGCAGTTACCGAATAATCTTTGTCCCCTTCAGAATTTGAGAGGATCGCAAGTGAAACGGGTATTTAGGAGTGAGGTTTTCAAATTGGCTTTCTTTGCTGACTAATATTGTTGACATCTACCTAGAGGTTTTTCCTAATTGCCAACATCTCCCACCATTATGAAGAGAACTGCTTCTAACAATTTTAAGATTTATTCCAAAAATGCTAATTTTGGTTTATCATGCACATTAGCAGTTCCTAACTAAAAGAATAACCCATTAATGATGTCATTTTAAAAAAATTATACTGTCACAGACAATTTTGTTACAAACATCTTTGAACCCCTCTTCAAAGAGATCAAATAGCTAGGTAACCACCCTTCAAAGAGAATTCATATCTTTATTTTCCAAAATTACAAAATCAAAGAGAAACAAATGTCAATCACATTATTGACTTCGTATAAAGTGAACAAAATTTACTGTTAACATTTAACTCAAACATAGCGTGGAAACCCCATTTTTCAACAATAATATCATCAAATAAGAAATTCATATCTACACAAAAGTTAAGAAAAAGATATCACAAGTAATGTTAAGATTTTGAAGAGGACAATTATAAAGGAAGAATCAATCTTTAAAGAGTGATAATTATAAAAAAGAATGGAAAATTACATAAAAAGATGTGCATACACACATTATTTATCATGTGAAGAGTCAATCTTAATTAAAAATTAAAAAATAATTAATCTCAAATGAGCAACCCAAAATAAAGTGCAAAAAAAAAGGCAAGTGATAAAAATGAGCAAGACAATAGTGGAGTCAAAGGATAAAGCTCATACAAAATGACTGAAAAATACATATACCTTTATTTTACTTGTATTATTAAACTACTAATTTTATTATAAATAATTAATATTTTTGTTCCATTACATAATTATTAGATTTTACGTTATTCAGATATTATTTGTTAAATTATTTCTAACATATATATATATCGCGCAGAATACGGGTCTAAATCTTTGTTTAAAATGCACATATTTCACAATCTGACGTTAAATAAATGCTGTATATATTGACAGCTGCAAGGAGCTTGTCAAAATATTACTATTACGCAATCTGACATTAAATTAAAAGCTGTATGTGGTCATTGTAGTTGGGTTTCTATGCTCGAAAAGGTTTCATTAAATTAAAAGCTGTATGCGGTCATTGTAGTTGGGTTCCTATGCTCGAAAAGGTTTACTTTTTTGTCAGGGTTTGAAGTTCGAGTTTCTGCATTCATTTCATTTTGAGTTATAGTCAACACGTATTTGTTAAAATGATGAGCTAGGATCTATCACTACAGGCTATAATATAATGTTTCTATGCGTGTGAACTCAACAAAAACCAGTCAAGCGGAAAAGAATACTTTTCCAAATCTCATACCCGATTGCTTTCACTCATTGATATAATAAAGAGCCTTGTTGGACCTGAATGTGTCGGGGAAGTTTCTCTCGTGCTGATATTTTGGCTTTGACAAAGAGACTGTTCATGCCATAGTAAGTATTAACCTTTCTATATTTTATTGTTTTCATTGCTCTCTCTCTCTGTGCGTGTGTGATTTGTCATTCTAGAAGAGCAGGCATGATTGAATTATTTGCCTAATCTGCTATTTTTTGCTTGAATATATTGAAGATTAGATTTAGACCCGGGCATTGAGTGGGAGACATATATTTTTTAAAAAATAATTTAGTAGATGATGCTTTAATTATGTAAAGTCTAATAACAACGTAATAGAAAAAACATAGTATTTATTAATGATAAAATAATAGTTTAGTAATATAAGTAAAATAAAAATATATTTTCCTTTTAGTCATATATTTTGAATGTAGTGAAATTATATATATTCAAATGAGTCTTATTTTTTTTACTATCTTTATTTTTATTCTTTTTAATATTTATCTCTTTTTTTGCACTTGTATCACTTTTTTTTGGGGGTTTTTCTTCTAGGACTTCTTATTAAGATTAACTATTCATTTGATAATAATGTGTGCTTTTCTTTTCTATTGTTTGGAAGTATTGGTGAGGAATGTTGACAAGAAAGTTGTGAGCCAAAAAAATAAAATCCTTTTATTGTAAAGCTTTTTCAAATGAACTATTTTTAAATTTCTTATGGTGTAAACGTTTTCCTTTATATAAAAGAGTCGCATGTGTAAATGTGTAATAGAAAAGAAAATAATTCATAAAGTAAGAAGGGATAGAGCTAAATTGTTTGTTATAATATTTTGTATTTTAAATATTATTGTGAACCTTTTTTATTTTTAATTTAAAATAAAATAAAAAGAATACAAATTAAGGTACTATTTATAATTGAATAGAAAATTAAGAAACGAAATTATATAATTTGAATTAATTTTAATTTTTTGAATTTTTAATATAATAAAAAGGTTCTTTTATTAAAATATTTTTAAGTCTATATTAATTTTTAATTTTGAGCTGTAATTCATTATAGTAACATGTTGCAAATGATAAATTATATAATCTTAGAAATAAGTAAAGATATATTTGTAAAGAGCAATTATATGTTCATCTAATAGTATCATTTAAGATTTTCTCGTACGAAGACTTCTCAAGACGCTCCATTTTTTTTTTGTTAAGGTAACTAATCTAATTTAATTTTTACTAAATTTGCTGTTATTTTTTTTTATCATTAAGTTGGATTTAAGACAATAAATTACTTTTATATCATGTTATTGTCGCTAAATGCACGCTTCTATTTTGAATTTTCTATTTTTTAACCTTCTATCGGTTACGGAATGAGGAATTAATATCACTTAATGTAAATATTAACAACTATACCATGGAAAAAAAATTAACGATTATGAATATTGTTATTGAGAAACTATAAATATTAACAATTATCATTTAACGGTAGCACCTGGTTTAGATAAAACTTCAAGTGAAAGAAGTGATTTTTCAATCCATCAAATAGTATTACGACAATAAGACGATAAGGATACATGCCAATGAATTATTGGAAAGAAACACAAGAGGAAAAAGAAAGTGCGACATAGTTACCAATATATATTATACTAATGGGAGCAATAAATCTTTACCTGAGAAATGAAAAAGAAAAAAGAAAAAAGAACCAAGTGTATGCCACTACCTACGTTGAATTAGTATTATGGTGCTCTCATGCCTGACTCCATCACTCAACAATCTATACCTCAATGAATAGTAAATACCATGTGCAGCCACTAAAACTTTAGAATTGCACCAGTATACGCCTCATGCATGACTTCCAAAGCTTTGGAACTGCAAGGAGAAAGGAAAACAATCATTCGTGAATCTCCATTCACTATTTAGGGGATAAATCATTCTTTGCATGCCTTCTATGTATTCATTACTACGCAAGAAAGCGGTAATAATGTAGAAAAAGTTACTACGATTTTCTTGATTGATATGATTATATTTGCATTTTGCTGATCATATAGTGACTAAAATTATCAATTAAAGTGATTGTTGATACTAACAAATAAAGAAGGAAAAAGAAGAAGGGAATATGCATGCTGAATCACAAATAATAGATACTGAAAATTTAGGTGAAAATGATAACTATTAATTAACAAAATGAACCTTTGAAAAAAGAATTGAATTAAGCAACTGAAGCTATTAAAACAACTGCGAATTCGGCAATCATTCGTTATGAACTTGTAGAGCACATGCACCATCACCGTTTTCTATTTGCACCATTCCACATATTCTTCAGTGACATTGGCAGCATGGAAGAGGGCGAGTTGATAGCAGTCAATGGAGGGACAACCGGGGAAGAGGTGGTTGCTTATGGCAAAACAGGAAAACTGGAAGGGGAAGGGGGAAAAGGGTGTGTGTGATGTGGAAAAAAATAAAAGAAGAGATAAAGTGAAACTGATATACTAACATGGCTCCATAAAGTAAAAGTGAGTAAAAGAGAGCATGACACCTTTGGCAATAAACTGATGTGATAATATTATAAAACTTCTAATATGCCATTATCATATTGTGCCAAAATTTGGGTCTTAATTTTAATATATTATAATAGATTAGCTAATATTTTGTGTGCCTCGCGACATTATATTTCCTTCAACTTGCAAATTTGAATTTATTGTGGTTCATCATTTTTTTTTTCTCTTCCTGAGCATTTGTTTTACCTCTTTGGGACATGTATTGTGATGCTCATAATCTTCTGAGCGAGTCGTCAAACAACAGCTTAGACCCTTAGAGTCCCAGCAAAAACTAAAACGTTGGTATGGAAACTTACTCACAATAGTGTTCCTACTAAACAATAGCTTAGAAATAGAATTCCAACCGTAAAAAATCATTGCCCTTGGTGCCTCAATGAGTTGGAATCAGTGATGCATTATTTTGTTACATATTCTCACTCTAAACAGATCTGGAACTTGCTTGACATTCCTCATCAAATCTGGTCACACACATCATCTCCATTTTGGAAGTGGTGGATTGAATTGGTAGATTCTTTAAAAGCTGCCCACGATAGACAGGATATGTTAGCTCTGTTTGCTTTTGGAATATGGAGACTATGGCTTACAAGAAATGAGAAAGTTTTTTGAGGGCAAAGATTGCCCACCCCAAGATATATATGCTATAGCATTGAGTCTGGCGAAGGAATATAAGATTCATAGACTCCCTTTGTCTCTTCTTTCCTAAGATTTATTCTAGTTAATATTGTACTTGCTGTTTGGCAGTGCTATGGGTTCCACTTTTTTTCTGTATGCTTGTTATTCTGATGGGCTTTGTCTTGTACTATTTCATATCAACGAAATGAAATATCTACCTTTGTCCAAAAAATAAAAAGTCGTCAAATTGTCATTTCGGATATGCTTAGACTGTGATTATCTTTTTCTGTTTTAGAGGATATTTTGTCGTCCGGTAGCTGCACCGCGTTAATAAGTACTTATAACCGAATGCAGTAGTTATAATTAATGTATTAGATTGTATTATTCAATAATTTTATTTTAAATAATGCTACAGAGCTGGAGAAATTCCCTCTTCTCATTGTCGCACCTATAACTGAGAGATGACGCTATTAGTGGGGTTTCTTCTGGTGCTTTTGCTGCTTGCTCCTTTGGGACTCTACTATCCACTTTGACATCTGCACTTGTGTTATTGGCTTATTGCTTGTCAAGTTGACTATCCCGGTGGCATTTCAGCTCCCAGTCTGTCTTGTTGCTTTTGTCACAGAAGCTACTATCTATTGTGGTTACTTATGTCCACTTATATACTTGTAGTTGTACTGGAATTGATATCTGAGGTAGTTATGTCTAAGCTTTTGTTATTGTTACTGTCGACTTGTTTAAAATTGTAGTTAATAGAGGTGCTAATATGCTAGACAAATGTCCTATCATATTGTTTGTGGTTGGTGGAAGATCATTCAGTTGAATTTGGAGGGGGGAAAAAGTTACCGTTACTTGTTATTTGTATGTGTTATTGTTTAGTTATTCCTAATATAGTGCTACAATCTCGTAAATAATTAACCTATGGCTTATAAATACTCTTTCTTTCTTCTTTGATACGCAGCAGCTTTCATCCCAAAAAGGCTCATTGATTAGAAAAACATAAATTTGATAAAGAGTATATGGGTAGCTGTCAAAATAAAAAGGGAGTGCCGGGCTTAATCCAACTGGCTCTGTCTATGGTGCACGCGGCAAGATTGGGTGCGCCACACACTAATTTATGACAGCCGTTCATCTTGATGGTGTATCTATACAGCTATACAGTGACAGTGTATTCTAATATATATACATATATTTTAAATTTTTCTCTTCTACAGCCCCAAGCCCGTCGGAACCATCGCACCAGGGGGATGTTCTCTCGCGTTGAAGTCACATTTTGGATTAAGATGTAAATAATAGCTTATGCTACTCAATAACAAGAGTAATTTATACCAATCTTTCTTTTAAGTCTATTGATATAATATTTAGATTTTTTAAAATTTTAAATCCACATTCAATTCCCTTATTTTATTTAACTCTATTATAATAATCTTCTTTAACCTAAAATTTTAAATTATTAAAAAATATATATAAAATAATTATTTATTTTATTTTTATTCAATACTATTCTTCTCTCTCCTCCCAACTTGCCATCTTTAAACTTAATACACAGTACGCACACGAAAGAAAGCTCAAAACAAAGCAACGATATCTAAACACAAAAGCCAAGCCCGCAGATTCACAAGTTTCAAATGAAAAAAAAAATGAAAACAGAACAACAAAATTATTTCTCCATTGTCATCCTCGACTCTTTGCTTTATTCAATCCCAGCTGCACAACACCGCGAACCACCACTCGTCGTCGCTAAGACCACCGCGCCCCCAGCCTCGCCGGAGCTCCGCCATTTGGTTGCCACAGCGCTACCGATGTTCTCTGCCTTCCATCAAGCTCCACCGTCCCTGCGCTTCGTCTCGGCCACGAACGAACAACTGCTTCTCTGCCGCGCCTAAGGCGCCACCTCGCCGCTGCCTCCGCGGCGCTGTTCACCCATTGCAGCCGCGACATCCACTCACTAGGCACGGTGGTATGGTTCCCCCAGCAGTGGCTGGTTGCAGTTGTGGAATATCTAGGGCAAGAAGGGGGTGTTAACGGCAAGGCTGCGGTTTTGGATCTCTGATGGCGGTCTTTCGCGGTGGTTAGTGGCGGTGGTGGTCTGCAATGGTTTTGAAGGAAGGATGACAGTGTGGGTCTTAGTTGAAAGAAGTGTGGATAGAGGTAGAAGAAAACGAGATTATGGAGATGTTAGTGTAAGAATTTTTGAGCGGGGGTGGAAATAGAAGAAGATGATGTTAGTTTTTCGTTTTTTTGTTGGGTTTTGGATAAATTTAAAATTTTAAAAAATATATTAAGAGAAAGGAGTCATGTGTTTGGAGTTTAGGATTTAGAAAAAATAGTCGTGTCAATTTGAAATTAGCGTAGGTTTAAATGTAATATCCATAGACTATAGTTAAGAAAATAGGACCAGATTAACTGGTCTGGTTGGAGATTGGTCCCTAGATCAATTCGATCAAACCCAAAAAAATTGAAAATTAAAAAATCGGAGAAAACCATATGAAACAGCCTAACCTATTGACCCAATTGGTCAATTCTGATTTTTTTTAAAAAAAAGACTTATTTTAATCGGCCAAATAAAAAATTATTTGGTCTCTTATTTTTAAGAAAATGCCTGGAAGAGATAAGTATGAACTAATATGATACATGAGTATTTATAGTTATGTTAAGAGTGAAAATTTTTTAGTATAAGTAATGTAGGACTTAAATACTCTATATTTCAACTCTTTTAGATAAGTAGTCTTACATCATAAAAGCATGAGTATAATTTTTTTAAAAAATAATTATATTTATATATAACTTGATATATTATATCATTAATTTATCATGTTAAAATTTTACTCTTCATTGTATTGTTTTATTTCATTTAGTTTGAACTAGTGCTTTATTTGATTCAACGTCCAATTAGGCTTTTAGAATCTTGGTAATATCAATAGACTTCAGGACATATTGGTATAATTTGCAATAATAATAATAATTGTCATTAGCTTTTGTGGAATCTTTTTGATTTCTCATACTATTCCCTCATCTAATAGGTGGGAGATTAGTCTTTCAAAATATAGTCAGGTATATAAGTGGAGAATTATCTCAATAGTATTTTCATATGTATAAATTTCAGGATCAAATTTAAAACCACAATCTTAACGAATATGAAGTTCTACCACTTAAACCAATACCTTATTGGTTACCATTGTGAAATCTATGCATCAAACTAAACAGGGGATACCAAAATTAAAATCCTTATTTAGTATGGGATGCAATTATTTTAAAAAGGTTATGTACAAATTTATTATGATAAATGGATATTTTATTTTTCAATTAATGTGTAACATTATTTTATATAGTGATTACGAATTTTAAATATTTATTTCTTTCATAATTTATTATATTAATTTTTAAGAATTTATATGATTTCTATTACGTTATGAGAAGTTTACATTTATTGTGTTAAAAATGTGAAAACTGAAATTTTAATTATAATTATTCAAATTAATTTAAAGAAAGTTTTTTTTATAAATATTCAAGTTATTATTATCTTATATAGTATGTGTTTTTTTAATAAAAATAAACTAATAATATATCTTAATTGTGAAAAATTATAATTTTAAATAATTTTTTATAAAAGTATATTTTATAAATATTAATTTAAATTGAAAATTTTAAAATATACTTTGGAATAAACTCTCTGTGCATTGTACAAAACAACTCTAACAATGACCTAAAAATATACCGAACTCTTTGTAGACGTCAGTGTTGATGCCTAGTATGCTTCTCTTGTTTTTCTTTGTATTGTAAATATAATAATAGAAAAGAAAATATCAAGTTGATTAATATATTGTGTATATTGTCAAGTGAGTGAGAATGTTTTTAGTTGATTCAAAATTTAATTAAAATCAATTTCATTTATCAACTTCAGGGACCAGCTACGACTGGGATTTTTTTTTTTTTCTCGATCAGACCATGTTTAGAAATAACATTACTCTTACTTTTACAATTGAAATTTTTTCGCTTATAATTATTTTCTTATACATTTATTAAAACACTTTAAAATATATTTTTTGAAAGATAGAAAATTTAAAATATTGACTATATTAAAACTTTTTAAAAAGTTATTATCTTCTAATTCTTTAACTAAGTATCTAAGGACAACTTTAATAATTGTCTTTTTTTCTTTTTTGTTGACAAAATTTCATTTTGGTTCTGATAAAAATTGTGGAGAATAAATTAGTCCTTGGAATTTAAAAATTTAACAATAGTTTCTTATTACTCAAAAAAAAAGGGACAAGTTAATCTCTCCTATAAGGTTTGCATCAATTTTAAGAATTATTTTATTTTATTTTTGTTATCATTAAGGATTAAATTTGAATATATATGATTTTTTGAGAGACTAATTCATTCTCAAAATTGATCATTGATTAATAACAAATTCACAAATGAACTAATATATCTTTTTTTAATAATGAGGGGCTATTATTGGATTTTTAAAACCTGATAGACCAATTTGTCCCCGCAATTTTTATCAGGGATTTTTGTCTTTTCTTTTTTTTTTTTTTTTCTGGGATGTAAATATCCAATGACAACTTTCATAATTGTCATCACGATAATGAGATAACGAGAACATATATTGTCAAGCCTAGGACTAAGTTACTCCTTTATAGATATGCCTGTGAGTGCCACGCAAAATCAGTGGCTTTTAATCAAGAGGACTTTTGTTCTGCCATCGGTCATTGTTATTATCTTGTTATCAATTCCATTTGCATATGGTTACTGGCCACTGGCCACTGGCCACTAGACTTTTCGTTGCATGTAACTTCAACCTTCACTTTCTTTATCAGTTTGTGCTCGTCGCAATTGCTTAACGAGAAACATACTAACTTTCTATGAAGACAACTTTACTTTTCTTTACTCCTTGGTTTGTTATTTGTTACATTCGGTGACTTCCATTGCCCACCTCACCCCTTAGCTATTGCTATTTGCTGTCCAACGACTTTCTACGTTTTCCTCTCTTTCAGTCACCTGGTTCTTGCATTTTTCCGGTGCTTTCCTTTCCTTTCCTTTCCTTTCCGTTTGAGGGATGGCTGAACAAATCCCCTATGGTGTTGCTGTTAACCTCATCAACAAGCTCGCTTCATCAACATGCTGTGAGTTTGGTCGCATTTATGGAGCCATGGATCAGCTGGAAAAACTTAAGAAAACTCTTGAGTCTATAAAAATTGTGCTTTCAGATGCTGAGCAGAGACAAGGTGAGGAACCTGTTATCGAGCATTGGATACGCAGGTTCAAACAAGTACTACATGATGCTGATGACTTGTTCGATGGCTTGACTATCAAAGACTTGCGGCGGAAAGTTGATGGTGGTAGCAAAAGTGCCAGTAAGGTGCGTGGCTTCTTTTCATCTGAAAATCCACTTGTTTTTCGTGCTAAGTTAGCTCATAAGATTAAGAAGATTCAAAAGAGCTTTAATGATGTTGCTGACGATATGTCGAAGTTGAAATTGAACCCAAGTTTGGTAATTCTAAAGCAAAATGAGACTGTTTGGAGGGAAACAAGTTCTTATGTTTTGCAGTCAGAAATAATTGGCAGGGAAGAAAATAAGAATGATATTATGAACTTGCTAATCCAAACCCATACGAGTCAGAATGTCTCTTTAGCTGCTATTGTTGGTATTGGGGGTTTAGGCAAGACAGCTCTTGCTCAATGGGTGTATAATGATGCTCAAGAGCATAAGATTTTTCAGAAATATATGTGGGTGTGCATTTTTGAAGATTTTGAAGTGAAAACTATTTTGAAGAAAATGTTAAAATCTTTGAAAAAGAATGAAGTTGGTGATATAGAATTAGACATCCTACAACATATGTTCAAAGAAGAATTAAATGGCCAAAGGTATATGTTTGTCCTTGATAACGTGTGGAATGAAAGTCAATTTAAGTGGAATGCTTTAAGAACTTATTTGATATGTGATGGTGTAGGTAGTAAGATATTAGTTACTACACGTAGTAAAAGTGTGGCACAAACAATGGGGATAAACACCCCTTATGTTTTGGAAGGTTTGACAAAAGAACAATCGTGGACTTTATTAAAGAAAGTAATATTTGGTGAAGACACTGTAGAATGAGCCCAAACCTTGTATCAATTGGTGCGAAAATTGCAGAAAAGTGTCGAGGAGTTCCACTTGTAGTCAGAACCATGGGGGGCCTTTTACAATCTAAACATGAAGAAAGTGAATGGATAAGAATTTTAGATGGTGATTTTTGGAGGTTGTGTGGTGAAAAAGAAAGCATTATGCCAGTGCTAAAATTGAGTTACCAAAACGTGCCACTTGGATTAAGACAATGTTTTGCTTATTGTTACTTATATCCAAAAGATTGGGAAATTCAAAAGAATAAATTGATTCAATTATGGATAGCTCAAGATTATCTTGAAAGTTTAATTGAAACTCAGTCTATGGAGGATATGGGCAATCAATATATCAAAATTTTATTGATGAGGTCATTCTTCCAAGATGCATCCATGAATGAATATGGTGATATTATATCCTTCAAAATGCATGACTTGATGCATGATCTTGCAAAGTCAATAGTTGGAAATGATTGTGATAGGATCCCATTAGTGAGGCAAGTTTATGTGAGGAGGGGTAAGAGGAATGCAGAA
The DNA here is from genome assembly GCA_031439595.1 of Pterocarpus santalinus. Taxonomy (NCBI): domain Eukaryota; kingdom Viridiplantae; phylum Streptophyta; class Magnoliopsida; order Fabales; family Fabaceae; genus Pterocarpus; species Pterocarpus santalinus. Next base: position 30,373,641 of record CM062528.1, on the reverse strand, counting down.
ACTAACAACCAAGGCTGAATAAGGAAAGTTAGTTAGGAAATGAGTCAGGAGGGAAGTATAAAAGGCAGGGAATCAGTTAGTGAGGGGGGAGGGGGTACAATCGTTTAAGAGAGTGAGAGGACTCTTAAGTTCCTCTAGGAGTGATCCTTGTTCCTAACAGATTTTGTATCAATTTCTAGGGTTCTTGGTGATTTACCAACAACCTAAGGTCAATAATACTTACCAATTCTTTCTTCATCCTCACCACTGATATCAGTTCTAACACTGGTATCAGAGCTCAAACCGATCCTGGGGAGGGCTCTTCATGGTTGCAACAAGGAAGATGGACGCGAAACTCGAGGCGTTGGAGAAACGAGTGGAGGAGCGAATCGCCGGAGAACGACTCGCGCATATAGCTGCGATGCAAGAGGCGATTGCACGTCTATGGAAGAAGATTGACGAGAAGTTTTCACATGTGACGGAGACGAACGGTAACCACGGGCCGGCGGGTATGAACCGATCGGAATCGCGAGACCATGGTTCGAACGCACGAACTGAGAACGAGGAGATTCCGCAGTCACACAGGGGGTTCGGGTACGAACAGTGGAGACGGATCGACCTTCCGTTGTTCCAGGGAGAGGACGCTCCGGGGTGGGTTGACCAGGTAGAGCGGTACTTTCAGATCCGCGGGGTGCCACCGGAGGAGTGGTTGACGGCGGCGAAGGTCGCCATGGAAGGTCAAGCTCTGACATGGTTCCACTGGTGGGAAGCGACCGCGGCGCTGCACTCCTGGCCGAGGTTTCGGGATGCCGTGGTGAAGCGGTTTCAGCCCGAAGTGGCATGGGACCCGTATTCTACTCTGTTGGCGCTAAAACAAGAAGGAACGGTCCGTGAGTACAGGGACAGGTTTGAGGCTCTGTCTAGACCTCTGAAAATCGAAGAAAGGAAGTATCTCCGGAGCCTTTTCCTGAACGGCTTGAAAGAAGAGGTAAGGGCTGAAGTTAAAATTCATAAATATGACACTTTGGATGAAATGATAGATTTAGCCGAGGTTATTGATGACAGAAATAGGCTACTTAGTAAGAGCCAGAATAGGGGATACGTGGGGGGACACCGAGGTTCCACTTGGCCAAGACCTCTTTTGGTGGATAAAGGAGGGTCAAATTTGGGATTAACAGGGGGCACTAAGGGACCCACCCAAGTGACTAGCGGAGGAACTAGTGGGTTGGTCAATAATACACCTAGTAGATTTGAGGGTCGTGGTCATGAAGGAGGTAGTAGGAATTATAGGCAAATGAGTGATGTCGAGTATAGGGAAAGGAGAATCTACGACTAGCACAGCAGCGCATGAAGTTGTTGGCTGACAAACACCGCAGAGAATTGACTTTTGAGGTGGGAGATTGGGTTTACTTGAAGATCCAGCCTTATAGACTGAAATCCTTGGCCAAGAAGCGGAATGAGAAACTGAGTCCGCGGTTCTTTGGCCCATATCAGGTGATTGACAAGGTGGGGTCTGTTGCCTATCAGTTGGCACTGCCTCCTTCTAGTCGGGTGCATCCAGTCTTTCATGTTAGTTTGCTCAAGAAGGCCCTTCCACCACAGGGTCAGGCGCATGAGTGGCCTGAGGAACTGACCGAGAATTGGGAATTACGGGCAAAACCGCAAGAATTGTTAGCGTTTCGCTATAACGAGCGAGGCAGCAGAGGTGTTAGTGCACCGGCAAAGATCTCCCAACTTGTGATGATTCTTGGGAACTGGTCTCTAACTTGTTGCAGCTGTTTCCTGATCACCACCTTGAGGACAAGGTGCATCTTTTGGGGGGGGTGATGATAGGATCCCATTAGTGAGGCAAGTTTATGTGAGGAGGGGTAAGAGGAATGCAGAAACTAACAACCAAGGCTGAATAAGGAAAGTTAGTTAGGAAATGAGTCAGGAGGGAAGTATAAAAGGCAGGGAATCAGTTAGTGAGGGGGGAGGGGGTACAGTCGTTTAAGAGAGTGAGAGGACTCTTAAGTTCCTCTAGGAGTGATCCTTGTTCCTAACAGATTTTGTATCAATTTCTAGGGTTCTTGGTGATTTACCAACAACCTAAGGTCAATAGTACTTACCAATTCTTTCTTCATCCTCACCACTGATATCAGTTCTAACAGATTGTTACCTTGATAATGAGGGAAAAGGAATTGTTGGAAGGCCCATGCATGTCGCATTGCTATCTAGCGCCATTTGTTCATTGGATTTGTTAGATGCAAACCATTTGCAGACTATTATTTGTCGCAATATGGAAGCAATGACCAACCCATCTTTCATAAAAAGTTTGAAGTACCTGCGTGTTTTGAATTTGTCACACTCTTCTATAACTCAGTTGCCAGAGTCTATTGATAAAGCCAAGCACTTAAAAAGTCTTGACTTGTCATATTGTAGAGAACTAGCTAGTTTGCCCAAATCTATTGGCAATCTTGTTAGCTTACAGACTTTGAATTTGCGTGACTGTTCAAGACTTCTTTTTTCTATAGAAACTATCACAAAGTTAATCAATTTGAGGCATCTTGACATTGATGATTGTAAAGCCTTTGAAGAACTGATGCCAGCAGGATTAGGGAAATTGACTTCACTGCAAACATTATCAAGTTTTGTTGTAGGGGATGATGAGAAGAGCAAAAGCAGCAAATTGAATGAATTAAAGGAGCTTAATAACATAACAGATGATATTTGGATTAGAAATCTGGGTTCAGTAAAAGATGTGAGGTCGGACTCTCAAAAAACAAATTTAAAATCAAAAAAATACATTCGACACCTACAATTGTCATGGGGGGAGGAAGAAAAAACCAAAAACAATGACAGCTTGCAGTTATTGGATAACCTGTGTCCTCATCAGAATTTGAAACAATTGACAGTGCACGACTATCCAGGTGTGAGGTTTTCAAATTGGCTTCCTTCAGTCACTAATATTGTTAAAATCGACTTCAATGACTTTTGTAATTGCCAATATCTCCCACCATTGGAAAGACTCCCGTACCTTAAGATGCTCGAGATTGGGATAATGGATAAACTCGAGTGCATGCACTATGAGGAGATTTCTGATGTGTTCTTCCCATCTTTGGAGGAACTCCGCCTCCGTTGGTGTCAGAATTTGAGGGGATGGCAAAGGTCGAGCGATGACAATAAGGCAAATAATACTGATAAACATCTTTCTCTACCTCCTTTTCCTCGTCTTTCTTTATTGGTTATTTATCAATGTCCAAACTTGACTTGCATGCCTACTTTATTACACCCAGTTAAGACTCTATTGTTCGTTAATGGTAGCATGAAGTTGTTGGAAAAATGTTCGGTTCAGTTAGAGTCTTCATCCTCCCATCCTCCTTCTACACTCAAGCACTTGAGCATGGGTCTCATTAAAGAGGTAGAAAAAATGCGAGAAGATTGGATGCGAAACCTCACATCACTCGAAAGCCTCCACCTTCGTGGAATGTTGGTCATTCCACCACTGCCATGACACTTGCAACATCTTCCTTCTGAACTTCAGGAACTGAAAATTCGCGAATTCAGAGGCGAGAAGCTTGATCTATGGAAAGATGAGGCAGATAATATCACACAATGCCATGGCCCCCCTCATGGGCTTCGTTCTTTGCAGCAATTGACCTTCTCCCATTGTAAGATGATGGCTATATCATAACAGATTGGGGACCTCCAATCGCTCAAGTTTATTGAGTTTTTTGAGTGCAATGAGTTAGAGTCATTGCCTGAAGCCATGCGTTGCCTTACCAATTTACAGACACTACGTATCATAAATTGTTCCATCCTACGTCATAGATGCCAAGCTGATATCGGGCAAGATTGGCCCAAAATTGCTCACATACCACACATAGACATATGCTGATATTGATTCCTCCAAAGGTAATATGCCAACACTAGTACACCTTTTTTTGATGGATTGACAGTGTATATTTGTGCTCTATTATTTAATTTTCCCTATTTAAACCACAAGATTATAAATCTCAAAATTGGATAAACTTTTCTTTTTTCAATTGACAGGTGAATATTGGTAGAGAAAGACTTTGCTATATATTCACATCTTCAATTGCAAATACAACTACAGATGAATGTCTCCAATTCCTTAAGTTATGTAAGGTTCTCTCTTTTACATATCTAGTTTCTTGTTGATTTCTTATATTTATGCTTACTCATAAAAGCTTCTTACTAGTTTCATTATGCATTCCCATAATATCTATTTAGTATAAAAAATTAATATGTCTATCTATTCTTGTCTTCAACCAAAAAACAGTTTCCCCTCTTTAAATTTAGCAGTTTTAAAGAGGGCATTCACAATTTAAACATTGGCAGGTCATATTGGGATAATTCAAGAAAGAAATAAACCTCCAATTTTGCAACTGAAAATGTGAAGATTCATGATGTTGTCTCTGCAAAAAGTGGAATGCTTAAGATCACTAAAACTTGCTCAAGTTCTTGATTCTTGTGCATTTTAGGTATTCTTGATTGCATATTTTTGCTAACCATTTGATGAAACTGGAAATTGAATTCAATTTGGATACAATTCAGTTCCGTATTCTTGCACAAATTCTTGATTGAGCTTCCTCTAATAAATTGTTCATTCCCACTCATTCAACTAATAATATTTTCATATGACTAAACATCTAAATATATTTCTTTCACTTTACAAACATATGAGAGAGATCTAGATTTAATTTAATCATTTTGTCTTCTTGAAATGCTACCTCTTGCACCTTATAGCTTTTTCCTGACATAAATATGAGCTTCTCATTCTAGATATCCATCAATAAAATGGGTAAAAGAGTAACCAATCAAACACAAGAAAGTAATCATGGGTACTATAGACAAACACAAGCGGACAAGTACATTTTTTTTTTTTTTGTACATTTGAAAGGCAGAGTAGCTATATTGAATTATGTAAAGTAACTACAAAGAATCCATTAACTTTTGGTGTTTATCAATCTCTTTTTGAACAATAGCATGTAATCTTTTTCTCCTTCTTCTTTTCTGGTGGGGTTTGATAGAAACATCCTATAAAGTATTAGTAACAGAGGTAAGAGATGATGAAAATAAACTGTATTATAGAATTGAAATTGGTCTAATATTAATGTAATATCAGCCAAGCTTTGGTATGATAACTCTGGGTATTAGAGAGTCTCAGACTCTCCTAGGCATTCCACTCCAAAATTTGACTACCCTCCTCATGCCTTGATGTAGTTCCGGCAAGTATACCGGGTCATACAAGTAATAAAGTGATGAAAAAGAGTATATTGTTCTCATGAAAATAGATCACATACGAAATAGTCTAAGGGAATGGAATGAATTCACGAATGAAGAAATTAAAATTTGCATAAAATAAAATAAATAAGAAAAATAGTAATGTAGATAGATGCTAATGGGGTAGATAAATGCAATGAAGTAAATGCCAGGGCTAATTGATTTTACCTATTGTAGACATATTTACTATGAATTTCTATTAATCAGTTCCTATCTTAATTGACTCAAGGTCGATTCTCCTTAATTTGTTCCTTACCTCTCTCGAGGTTAAGCAATACTCTTTACTCTAAATTAATTATTTAATCTATTAGCACAAACTAATCTAGTAAAGGTTGAAGCACTATGGGTTCCTATATTGACTGCGTGAATCATGTTTGCCTATCTCTAGTTTTCGTTCAACTCATGGTGCTTACGTTAAGAGGTTTTATTCAAAACCCTCTCTCAAGATATTATAAATCCCCGAATCAATCAATTATTGATTAAGAAATCAAAGGCATTAAGCACAAACAAAAATATTAAGCAATTGAGATAGAAACAAGATTAATATTAATTCATAAGTAAAATTGTCTTGCAAAAAAGGTCCAATAACACCCTAGCAAAAAAAATTTAGTTCATGACTGAAGAAAAGAAATAATGGTAGAGCATGAAGATGAAGTAACAAAAGAAGTAAGCGTCATAAAGAATTATAGCTAGAGACAAGGAATTATGATGAATCTGGATCTTTCTGTGTTGAAGTTGAGTTCTGAAATCCTTGAATCTTCGCCTTTAATCTCTTCAATAGAAGGCTTCTATCGTGGAATGTGTCAAGACATGTCTTTGGATTCTAAATGTTTGCCTTTTATAGTCCAAAGTCCCCCTTCTCGAAGTTAGGCCCGAGCCCATTAATTTCTGCAATCAGGGACGTGCTATAGCACAGGTGTTGCACTACAGTGCAATAAATGCTCAAAACAAAGGGGTGTGTTATGGATGTTGCACTATAGTGCAACTAAAAGTGTCCTGGCCTACAATGGGGTTGAGCTATAGCATAGAAAATTGTGCTATAGTGCATTTGCCTGACAGTGCTAATTTCTTTTCACGTTTCCAAGCTTTGTAGTGATCAGAATAGTTGGAATTTGCCCTCAAAGATAATAATAACAATTGTATCTTTGAGTAACTTTCAACACTATAAGAAGCACCTAAATCAGAGTTCTGTAGCTCAAGGTATGGGCAAAATATTGATGAAAGGTCAAACTTGGCAGAATTAGAGACAAGATGAAGCTTCAATCTTGTTTCGCCTTTTTCTCCTAGAAGACTCGAGAAATGAAAAAAGTGTCCAATAACAAAATTTGAGATCGTCTTCTATTCTTTCCAACGAATCTTGAATTATTATAATCCAACTACTAGAGAGCTAGATATTGAATTTCCAATGTTAGAAGGTTCTGATTTCATGTAAGATAAGCTCTCTCATGGCTCTAAATTCCAACTTGAGTGCTTGTACATAATGACAATTAGACAAAAATATAAATAAGTATATAAAAATATGATGAAATGACAATCACATTAAAAAAGACCCTAAATCAAAATAACCAACTAAAAATAACTAAAATATTAAATAAATTTAAGTAACTAAAGCTTAAATCTAAATAAAATAAAACAAAAATAACTCACTATAATGAGTTATCACAACCCCTAACTTAAGAACTTCTTTTCCCCAAACAAGACTCAGACAAAACTAAAACCAAGAATAAAGTAAAATAAAGACTCAAACAAATCAATAACAGAAAAGACTCACTATACAAAATGTTCAATCGGAAGTTGTTGCCTATGGAAATTCTCATCATTGCTCCATAACTTAATTTAGTAGTATCCAAGAATCCAAATCTAAGTATCAAGACCATCAAATTATGCAACCATATTATCAAGGGAAAGGATCAAGTGTATGTGTGTGTACAAGGAAAGCAATGAAGTATTAACTCACCCTATGTCTGTGCAATGTTTAAGAAGAGACAAAATTATCACAATATCCACAATTCTTTTTCTATCTCTACATGAATATCACTTAACCAAAGATCAAAAAGACTTTTTATCAGCTTATAATGGTAGGCCAAGGTAAAAGGTATGGTAGAAAGTCATTTAAGCATAATATTACCCTTAACTTAAGGAACCTTCACCCTATCTCTTTCTCCTTGGAGTACCCCCAACTTAGTTGCTTGCTAACTCATATGCTTTTCTTATTGAACGTTGGCATTTATTTTCCCTGTATTACCATCCTTTTCTCTTTTCTTTCTTTACTTGTTATTCTTCCTTCATTCTTTCTCTCTTTTTTTTTTTTTTTTTTTTGGAGTATATTCTCTTACTCCACTTTTGCCTTTAGAAAGCATGAGGTTATAGTAGTGGAGGTGGTACCCTATTCAAATAAGTTTAGAAGTTAAGGCTTGAGGGTAAGCCATGGGATCAAAGAGGAAGAAGAAAGAGGGGCATCAAGCTCATAATGTGGTTCAATCCAAGGATAGGCTTAGAAAGCTCAAATGGAGTAACTATGGATCAATGACCAAGGGTGGGCAATGAAGCTCAATTATGGCTATCAAATATGGCCTAAATCACTTCCAACTTCCAAGGCTAAGATTCAGTCACATATATTTCAAGAGAGATTCAAGTGAACAACAATGCATGTCTCAACCTAAATAAAGCGTAAAAGCACAAAGATTGCAAACCCTAAGTTGTTAACACTTATCCAAGTACAAGAATATGATCTTTCCTAATTCAATAGTAAATGCACAAGAAGATTTTTAAGACTCAAATTAGGTTCCAAAGTTACTTAAGAGTTAACAAATAGAGCAATATTTCATATCATAGGTACAGACTAACAACAACCATTTGACCAACAAAAAAATAGAAAAATGGCCTAAAGACAAAAATCTTTTTTTTTTTTTCATATATAGGTAAGAAAACTGACAATTAACAAAACTAACAACCTAATGAACAAAACTAACAAAAGGAAACAAGAACAAATAAAAAATGCAATAACAAACTCTCCCAACCCCCATCTTAAAATTATGTATTGTCCCTAGTGCATGAAAATAAATTCAAAAGAGGGAAAGGAAAAGTGATTGCTCAGATCTAGTTATCATCATCTATGGAGGCCTCAAATTCACACTTTGCAGCAACGAGTTTGCACTATAGCACAAGTCAATGTGCCATAGCACAGCCCAAAAACCAAAGCTAGTTTCTTTTGGGTGCAACACGCTATAGAGCATGGTAGCGCATTGTTGCTAATACTGGTTCTGCATTTTTTTCTCTGCATGCCCATGATAGCTTCTTTTTCTCGTTATGCACGTCCTAATTGTTCATCAAACCTACAAAACAAAAGTAGATGAATTAAAATCAATCAAAAACAGAATTCTACCTAAAATAGCAAATCAAAAGAAAAACTAGAAAAACACTAAAGAATGAAAAATAAAAGAAAGGTTAGAAAAATTGGGTTGTCTCCTAACAAGCACTTTGATTTATTGTCCCTATGTTGGACATGGCCCCTACAATTCATTGGGGAGAATGAGAAAGGATTGAGGCCTTGTATTCTTTTTGTCCTTTTATTGCTCTTTCTAAGTCATGGTTTAGCTCAGACCTGCTTCTAACTTTCAGGGCTTGATAATGAAACATTTGAATTGTACCTTCTCGAAAGATATCACTTGGATCCCATAAATCAGTGGCTTCTCTATGCTTCACTTTCTTGTAAATCAGCTTCTTTAGTTTTGAGATTGAATGATTAACTGGAATGTCTAGTTAGGATTCCTCTTTCACTAGGGGCTCCTTTACATCCACTTTATAGTATTGAGCTGTCTTTGTAGGAAAGTCCATTGCTTGGAAGACTTTGAACTTCACCTTCTTATTTTGAAATCTCAGAGTTAGCTCCCTTTTTTCCACATTAATCAAGGCTCTACTAGTGGCCAAAAAGAGTTGCCCAAGAATTAGAGGAACATTGCATCCACCTCCATATCAAGAATAAGAAAAATCTACGGGAATAAAGAAAAGATCCACCTTCACCAAAATATCTCAATAATACCATAAAGAAGTTTGACAGATCTATTAGCCAACTGCAGAGATACTCTTGTAGGCTTCACTTTAGTAATACTCAATTTATGCATGAGTGACAAAGGCATTAGATTAATACTTACTCCAAAGTCACATAGTGCCTTGTTAATCCTCAAATCAATAGTGGTGCATGGCATAGTAAAGATCCTAGGGCCCTTCAGTTTAGGTGGCAGTTTCTTCTGAATGATTGTTGAACACTCTTAGTAAGTGGCACGGTCTTATCAACATCCAATTTTCTTTTCTTGGAGAGTAGCTCCTTCATGAACTTGGCATAGTTTGACATAATGCCTCAGCAAACGAAATATTGATGTGGAGCTTCCTGAGCACATCGAGAACCTTAAGGAATTGTTGCCCTTCCAGTTCCTTCTTTTGTTACTTCATTCTTTGAGGATATGGAATTGGACGATCATAAGCAGAAGGTGTCACATATCTTTTCTTCTCAAGTGGTGCCATATTGAAATCTTAATTGGCTTTTCTTCTACTCTGCTTCTTCCTCTTAAAACTCGACCAACTCTTTCCCACTTCTCACTATGATTACATTCACATGATTTCTTGGATTCTCAGTGGTGTTACTAGGTAAGGAACCTAGTGGCCTCTTAGTTAGCTACTTGGAAATTTGCCCCACTTGATGCTCTATGTTTTTATTGCTATATCATGAACTCTAAATTAAGCCTCTATCCTCCCAATAAAAGCTTCAGGCTTCTCTATAAAAGACATATAGCTCCTTATGAACAATTGAAATATGTCTTCTAATTTAGGCTTCTTCTTTTGTAGAAGTTGATTGAACTGTTGTCCCGGAACATAGGTGTTGGAGTGGAAGTTGTGCCTCTGATCATTCATGTAATTAACTTGCTCCTCAGAAGAAGAAGTTGTAGTGCACTCACCATTCAGGCGGTTCCTATGGCAAAAATCATAACACATGACATGTGTAGGTGAAGTGTTGGAGAGCATGTTTAGTTGCTTTTGAATGTCTACATTCTAAACAGAGAGGGCTTGTATCTGGGCTAAGAAGGAAGTGGTAGTATCCACTTCTAAAACTCCCCTCTTCTGCATTCTCTCACTGGGCCTCTGATGGTTATTGTTAGCGATTACTTCAAATAATTCTCAGGACTGCTCTAATGTCTTGTTATTTAGAGAGCCACCAGCTATTGCATTCACCATAATTTGGATAGACATCAAGAGACCATTATAAAATGTTTGAACTTACATCCAAAGTGGGATGCCATGATGTAGGCATCTAGATAATAGCTCCTTGTACCTTTTCCAAGCTTCATAAAAAGACTCCCTTTTTGATTGGGTAAAAGAGATTATGTCATTTCTCATCTTAGCAGACTTGGTCGAAGGGAAGTACTTCTCTACGAACTTTCTGGTCACCATATCCCAAGTAGTGATTGATCCCTATGGTAAGGACTTTAACTAGGCTCTGGCTTTATCCCTTAATAAAAACTGGAATAATTTCAGCCAAATAGCATCTTCTATGGAACCGTTAATTTTTATGGTGTCACATACTCTAGAAAAGTGTTGAGATGTTCACTAGGGTCATTACCAGGCAGCCCAACAAACTAGTAGTTTTGTTGCATGAATTGAGTAAGTGATGTATTCAACTCGAAGGTATTAGACTGGATTGGCGACTTCACAATGCTGGATGAATACCCTTGAAGAGTGGGTGTCAAGTATTCCTTCATGGCTCCATCATTTTGCTCATTTTCACTGGCCATGCATAGTAGCTTCTAGAAATTCTTTGGTTGCTTTTTGTTCTCTCCCAAGTAGATGCAAAGTATGGTTGATCTTTGGATCAAAAAATAAATCTTCTGTAGATTGATTCCTTCGCATAAATTACAAAATAGAACACAAGAGCAAGTGAAGGTAGGAATAAAATAAAATAAAATAAAATAAAATAAAAAATTAAAAATAAAAGTCCAATCTAGTATCTCGTCAACTAAGAATGATATTGATATTATCCCCAGCAATGCCACCAAAAACTTGATATAGCTCTAGCAAATATACTGAGTCATATAAGAAATAAAGTGATAAAAAAAACTATTATTCTCATGAGGATAGATCAAGTACTAGATAGTATAAGGAAATGACTATTTACACGGATTGAATTCATAGATGAAGAAATTAAAATTTGAATAAAATAAATAAATAAGAAAAATAGTAATGCACACATATGCTAATGGGGTGGATAAATGCAATGGGATGAATGCTGGTGCTAATTAATTTCACCTATTGTAGACATATTTACTATGAATTTCTATTAATCAGTTCCTATCCTAATTGATTCATGGGTGGTTCCCCTTAATTTATTCCCCTTAATTTATTCCTAGCCTCTCTCAAGGTCAAACAATACTCTTTATCCTAAATTGATTGCATAATCTCTTAGCATAAACTAATCTAGATAAAGGTTAAAGCTCTATGGGTTCCTATGTTGACTACATGAGCTGCGTTTGCCTATTTCTAGTTTTTACTCAGCTCACGATGTTTATACTTAGAGGCTTTATTCACAAACTTTCTCAAAATATTGTAAATCCCCTCATAAATTAATTGGTGATCAAGCAATCAAAGACATTAAGCACAAATAAAAGCACTAAGCAATTGAGATAGAAACAAGATTAACATTAATTCATAAGTAAAATTGTTATACATGAAGGATCCATTAACGCCCTAGCAAAAGAAATTTGACTCATGACTAAAGAAAAGAAAATAATGGTAGTATGAAGATGAGGTAACAAAAGAACTAGGTGCCATAAAGAAATATTGCTAGAGACAAAGAATTCTGGTGAATCTAGATCTCTCCATATTGAAGTTGAGCTCTTCAATCCTTGAATGTTTGCCTTCAATCTCGACAATAGAAGCCTTTTATCTTGGAATATGTCAAGATATGTCTTTGGAGTCTAAGTGTTTGCCTTTTATAGTCCATGAGTCCCTTTTATCAAAGTTAGGCCCGAGCCCATTAATTTCTGCAGTCAGGGACGCGCTGTAGCACAGGTATTATGCTACAATGCAACAAATGGTCAAAATAAGGGTGTGTGCAGTTGATGTTGCGCTATAGCACGTTTCCTTGACAGCACTAACTTCTTTTGCGTATTTTCAAGCTCTACAGTGATCAAAATAGTTGGAATTTGCCCTCGAATATGGAATAACAATTGTAGATCTTTGAGTAAGCTTTTGAACGCAATAAAAACCACTTCAATTGGAGTTCTATAGCTCAAGATATGGGCAAAATATTGATAAAAGATCAGACTTGATAGCATTAGATATAAGATAAAGCTTCAATCTTATTTTGCCTTTTTCTCCTAGAAGACTAGAGAATTGGAAAAGGTGCCCAATAACAAAGATTGAGATCTTCTTCTCTTTTTTTCCAAAGAATCTTGAATCATTATAATCCGATTTCTAGAGAGCTAGATATTAAATTTCCAATGTTAAAAGGTCCTGATTTCATACAAGTTAAGCTCTCTCATTGCTCCAAATTCCAACTTGAGCACTTGTACCTAATAATAGTTAGACAAAAACATAAATAAGTATCTAACAACATTATGAAATAACAATCACACTGGAAAACCCTAAATCAAAATAACGAACTAAAAATCATTAAAATGTTAAATAAATTCAAGTAAATAAAACCTAAATCTAAATAAAATAAAACAAAAATAACTCACTACAAGGATGCCTCACACACCCTTTACACACATTACATACTCCCCCTCCCATTACAACTGATTCTTCTCTCTCCACTCTTACTTTGCTAGGCTGGTAGAGTTTATTATGATTCCCTCTCCATATTCTTGGTTGTTTGCACTGCTTCCACTCCCTCTAGCTTTGTTTCTATTTCTTCCTTTGTATTACTTTCTTAATAGGTGAGGCAATATTAACATGTGGGATCCAAACACCTTCTAATCTCCCTTATTAGACATTTATGAATTACAAATTTAGCTATGTCCAGAAGTTATATATATATATATATAGACACACACACACACACACACACACAAACACACTACTTTTAAATGTCAACTTTTTTTGCCTATATATAGTTTGGGAAGAAAAATTGTCATTATTCGTAGTTCATACCTGAAAAGTTGTTCACTTAATCATTTTTGTGCAACAATTAAATTTGCTAAAGGTGTTATGCAAATTTGAGGGATATATTGCTTGGAGATGTTCTAGGATTCATCATCTCTCTATTTGGTGTTTGATATTATTAGGGATAAAGGATAATAAACACAAGCTATTGCAATTAGTCAGGAACTGTTGTAGTTATGTAAGATTAAGATGGCAGTTATGTTAGTTATCTGAGTCACTTGCTTATGCAGCAAGCTATTGAGTTTGTATGCTATATATACTGTGTTGTACTCATTGTAACAATCAAGCTATCAATCATATTCATTTCTCTTTGCTTCTAATTCATCTTCTTCACTCATTTCTCTCTCTCCCAGCCTCTGGCCCTGACACCTTTCATGTTATCAGAGCTTGTAGTGCTTTGATGGTATCGTCAACCTTATCACAAACCATTCAAACGGTTGTCTCTTCTCAGTTTGTGCACAGACCTTCTCAAATCTTGTTGCCATCAAACTAGATGAAGAAAACTGCCTTCCATGGAAACAGCAAGCAAAAGCTACGATCAAAGGGTATGATTTGGTGAAATACATTGCCAGAGAAAACATTCCTTGCAAGTTTGCTTCAAGTGAAGATCAAGAAAATGGTGTAGTTTTTATTGAATACCAAAATTGGAAGAAACAAAATTCCTTGTTAAAGTCATGGCTTCTAGCATCCATGAGCACTTCTTTCACCACAAGAATGGTAGGTTGTGAATTCTCTCATTAGATTTGGAAGAGACTTGAAGTGCTCTTTGCATCTCAAATTAAAGCCAAGGTAAGGCAACTAAAAACCAAGCTGAGTCATACGAAGAAAGAAGGCACATTATCCCCTTGTTTGCTTGAAATTAAGAAATTTGTTGATGCACTAATTTTGGTTGGAGCACCATTAGAAGATACAGATTATGTTCAAGCAATCTTGGAAAGGTTAATAGAGGAGTATGCTTCATTTATTACAACTATTACTTCTAGAGAAAAGGCAATATCGGTGGGCAAACTAGAAGCTCTACTCATGGCTCAAGAAGAATGGATTAAGAAATTCAAAAAGGATGAACCTATTGTTCAAGCCCATGTGGTTCAACCTCAGTATCAAAGAAAGTCTCAGTACCAGCAAGATGGTTCAAGGTTTGCAGAAAACACAAGATCTCATGGCAGAGGATAAGGATTTGGTTTTCGAGGTAAAGGAAGATCTAGTCATGGCAGAGGCAGAGGCAGAGGCAGATTTGGTAACTTTGAAAAGCCAACTTGCGAAGTGTATGGAAAATTTGGTCATTCTGCACTTGAATGCTTGCATCGATTTGATAGACAATTCTCCAATGGTGGTTTTGGTTCAAGCAGTATGCAATCAAATTTCAGGCCTCATGCTAATCTTTCTATTGGTAATGCCTTAGCTACTCACTCCACCATCTATGATTCAAGTTGGTATCCTAATTCGGGAGCAACTCATCACATGACACCAGATGCCTCATATATGCTAGATCGAATTGAGTGTAATGGTGGTGAACAGGTTCTTGTAGGCAATGGTAAGGGATTGTATATTCATCATATTGGTAGTTCTATCTTTAAGCCATTTTCTTCCTCTTCCTCTTTTAAACTTAAGAATCTGTTGCATGTTCCTGAAATTACAAAGAATCTCTTAAGTGTGTTTCAATTTGCTAGAGATAACAATGCTTATTTTGAATTTCATCCTAATAGTTGCTTTGTCAAATCATAGGTTTCCAAGGAGACACTTCTCCAAGGAACTATTAAGAATGGTCTTTACACCTTTGGTCCTGTGCAGTCATCTCATTCTGCTCCAACCTCACTCTTGGCCTCTACAAAGTCTGATTCTGGTTTTAAGCTTTGGCACTTGAGACTTGGTCATCCTTCAGCTGATATTGTGTCTAGGGTTCTAAAATCTTGTAATTTGCCCTTTATAGTTTTAGATTCTATTTGCACTTCCTGTTGAATGGGTAAATCTCAGAATTTGCCTTTTGCTTCCTACAAAACAGTGTATTTTGCACCCTTAGAACTTGTACATTCTGACATTTGGGGGCCTGCCCCCTTTTCTTCAGTAAATGACTGTAGATATTACATTCATTTTGTTGATGCCTATTCCAAATTTACTTGGATTTACTTGATGCATAGCAAGTCTCAAGTTTACTCTATCTTTCTACATTTTAAGAAAATGGTTGAACTCCAACTTGGTGTTAAACTTAAAGCAATCCAAAACTGATAATGCTAAAGAATTTGATTCTCTCTCTAACTACTTGAGGTCTGCAGGTATATTGCCTATATTCTCTTGTCCTTATGTGCATCAGCCAAATGGTATTGCAGAAAAGAAGCATAGACATATCACTACCATGGATCTTACACTTCTTGCAGAAGCTGGTTTGCCTCATTGTTATTGGGTGAGGCTTTTATCATTGCTACTCATTTAATCAACATGCTGCCTACACCTTTACTGCAATTTAGTTCTCCAATTGAAAAGCTGTTTAAGAAACAACCTGACTTTAATTCCTTGAAAGTCTTTGGTTGCTTATGTTTTCCACATACAAAACCCTATCAGAAAAATAAGCTCTCATTCAGATCTAAACCATGTGTCTATTTGGGATTTGCTCCTCAATATAAAGGCTACAAATGCTTGTCTAGATCAGGGAAAGTATTCATCACTCGACATGTAATTTTTTATGAATCTACTTTTCCTTTCAAGGACTATGGTACTGGTTTCTTGTTAGCCAAAACTGATGCAGGTGCAGGTGCTCCATCTTCCTTGGTGCCATCAATTGTTGTCTTATCTCCTCCCAGAATTCAGCATGAACCAACTCATCCTCTTATGGCTCAATCTACACCTGCCCATGGGTATGTTGTAGCTGATGTTGTTGCACCTTCCATTGTAGAGGCTCCTCAGATCCTTGCTGTTCAGCCACCTCCTACAGTGCTTCCCATCATTTCGAATGACCATAACATGGTCACAAGGGCCAAGGTTGGGATCAGAAAACCAAAGCTATATGCTGCCCCACTTGAACCTAAAATTGCCAAGCAAGCTTTGGCAATCCTTCATTGGAAGCAAGCTATGGATGAGGAGTATGCTGCCCTTATAAGAAACAAAACTTGGGAATTAGTTCAGTTACCCCCCAACAGAGTTGCTATTGGTAGCAAATGGGTTTTTAGGACCAAGTTCAATCCAGATGGTTCAATCCAAAAGTACAAAGCTCATTTGGTGGCTCAAGGTTTCAACCAAAGGCATGGTTTTGATTACTCTGAGACATTTAGTCCAGTTATCAAACCAACTACAATTCAGCTAATTCTCTCTTTGGCATTGGCAAGGGGTTGGCCTATTAGGCAACTTGAGTTAGGAAAACACTTATTACATGGATTCCTACATGGTTTTTACAAAATGTTAAAACTTGTCTGCATCATCTTTAAAATTTTATCGAATTCACTCTTTTTGTTGATGCTTTATGCTAGATTTTACTTTAGTTAATGATAATAGTTGTATAATGGAAAAAGAGAGGGAAAAATTGTTTTCAATTAATAAGTAGGCTTTCGTTGTTCTGGTGTTCATTATTCTCCTTCTGAATGATGCCAGCAACACTGTAGTCTTCCCTTTTTTTTTTTTTCATTGGTGGTGTTTGAAAGAAACATTCTAAGCTCTCTTATCCGGATGTTATATATAATTTGTTTTAAGATGCAATTTTTATTGGCTATTCGTATTAGGGGAAATTTCTAGTTCATCCCCGAAAAGTTATTAGTTTCTTTTTGTAGTAATAGCTAACAAAACTTATGCAAGATAATTCTTATGCAATTAAAGTTGCTAAGATGTTATTCAACTTTAAGGGACATAGTGCTTGGTGATGTTCTAGGATTTAGCTTCTCTCTGTTTGATGGTTGATGTCAGCACATAGGTTAAAGAACTATTTGTGAGTTGGGAAAAATACCTATTACATGGATTCCTAGATGGTTTTTACAAAATGTTAAAATGTGATTGGATCATCATTAGAATTTCAATGAATTCACTCTTTTTCATTGATGCTCTTTGTTAGATTTTTCTTTAGCCGATGATAATAGCTGTATAATGGAAAAAGAGGGAGAACTTGTTTTTAATTGATAAGTAAGCTTTTGGCATGATAAAATTGAATATTTTGGTTGTCTATTCTAGGGTTGTGAATGGATAGACTGAGATCTCTTGAGGGAGTTTGGTGGTTGGCTTATCTATATTTATGTCTGTTTTAGCCATTTTTTGCTCAATATATAAACGTAGTCAGCTCATTACCTTATTGATGTGAGCTATCTATGGTATGTGTCAATATTTGCAAATCTAAACTTGTTATAAATTTGTAAATAGGTTTATAAGCATAAAAAAAAGCATGATATGTCAGATGTGAACTTATATTTTTCCAACTTTCCACTGGAAGAAAAGGTAAGCACTGTCCAATGTCCATTCGATATTCTAAAGTAGATATATTCAACCATCTCATAGTTTTAGATCTCAATTTGACAGGTTTAGTAATTTATACTCTGGTTAATACTCTATAAGCTGAAATAGATGTTCATTTATATTTTGGTCTTAGCCTCACAGTATTGCCTGTTTAAAATGCACATATTATGAAATCTGGCATTAAATAAACATTGTAAATGTTAGCCACTGCATGTAGCTGTTTAAAATGTTACTATTATGCAATTTGACATTAAATAAAAAGCTACATGTGGTTAACTGCAGTTGGATTTCTATACAAGCTGCTGACGAAAGATCGACCAGATCATTTTGAAATTTGTTCATGAGCATATCCCCATTGCCCCATCCTTAGCAGCTTCCCTCGTAAGTCTGAACCTCCATGACTCTTGTGTCAGGGCATGCAGTTCAAGTTTCTGCTTTCATTTCATTTTGATTTATAGTTAAAAAGTATTTGTTAAAATGAGGAACTAACATCTAGTATTTCAGAGCTGTGCTGCCTCTGTGCCTATGTGCTTCTAAACTCAACAGAAACTGATAAAGCTGAAAAGCATGGTTCTTCAATTCTTACACTCCACTGCTTTCACTACGTTGACAAAATGAACAACCTTGTTGGCGCTGAATGCCCTGTGCTAGTCTCTGTCTTGTATTGATATGTTTAGCTTTTAAGGCCAGCAACTCTCTTCATGCCATAGTCTCTACTGGTGTGTCTATTTGATTGGTCATTTTGGAAGAGCAGGCATGCGTGACTTCTCTTCCTAGTCTTATGTTTTGCACTGGAATGTTTCGAATATTAGCTATTACTTAAGGAAGCTGATTGTGGTTCTCGAAGTAATTCATGTGGAGAGCAACCTGTCTTAACCTTTCCTTATCATTTGATCATTGTTATTTTTCTTGCTGATATTATACTGTTACATTGGGAGACCTTTACTCATTGTTGCTAGATTGGCTTTTGTTATTTCATGTCAGTATTTCCTGATTATTTTCATATCAAGACTGTTACCGCAAGTTGATTATCCCAGTGGCATTTTAATTTTTAATCTTCTCAATCTTACGGTTGGTTTTGTCCTGTGCTTTTGTTTTGTTGCAAGTGCTCTTGTCTATTTTGGTTACTTATATCCATTTATATTCTTGCATAGTTGTACTAGAATTGGTCACTGACTTAGCCATGTCTAAGCTCTTGTTACTGTTACTGTCAACATGATTGACATTGTAGTTTGTAGAAGTGCCCAATGTGAGACGAATGTACTATTATTTCGTTTGTTGTTATGCGGTGGATTATTCAGATGAATTTGGAGAAAAGTTATTATGGTTTAAGCAAATTTGTCTCTGTAATTTTAGTTGTTCATAACAGTGTTACTGACCTCGTAAACAAGCAACCTATGGCTTATAAATACTCTCTTTTTGTTCTTTCTATTACTTAGTAGCTAGTTTTCTATTTGGGTGTAGCCGTGTAGGTACCGTGAGCAAGTGTATGATTATTTTATTTTATTTTTTATTTTTGGGAAAGATGGAATAAACCAAACGTGATTGAATATTTCTGGTGAAATGGAATAAATCGAACCCAAATGGGGCTATTGATAATTTTTTCTTTTTTCTGTTGATGATTTTTTTTATAATTGTTTTTAATTTTTCTTTAATTATCTTCAAGTAAGTTTAAAATAAACATAATTTTATTTATGTTTTATATTATTGTATACTTGTCACAACATGTTTGAAGATTGTTATGACGAGATACAACCAAAATTTATTTAAAAATTCTACGAGTTGCCACCAATATTTTATTTAAGGAAAAAATATTGAAAAGAAAATTTAATTTGGCAAATGGTCTTTACAAATAACATTTGGTTCAAGAGTTTGATTATGCACTGCAAAGGATGTTAAATCTACCTTATGATTGTTATCTAGAGCTTGTTATGGAAACTAAATAATTTTAATAATTTTAATTTCTCCTTAAATAATCCAAACAATTATTTGCAAATAAATAAATAATATAGAGGAAACAAAATTATTTGGCTACATCGAATGAGTTTGAGTTCGAAGAGTGTCAAAAAAGCTATTCCAAGATTTATAAATAATCTTGACTGAAGTGAAATAATATCATTTCCCATATTCAAACAATTTTGCTCTGAGAGGGAATAGGAAAATAAAGGGTGAAGGATAAAAAGAAACTTGTGAAAAAACTTGTGTTTTGTATCATAGTTCGTCTCCTATATAATTTACACTAATTTCCTTGTATATACACTCACAAAATCTCGCAGTTATTATAAGATTTTGTTAACTATCTACCACATGATCAACAAAACTTGGTGCCTGTTAACATGTGTTTTGGACCTTCTCATGGTCCTACAAAATATTTACAAAACTAAGACTGCATCCTTATATTTAAAATTGTAACTAAGGGCCTTATGTATTTTATTTGCTAACATAGTCAGGTTTATATGACCAGTACCTCATCGGAGCACGATGTATTGGTGGTGGAAGTGAGGAAAAAGCTCCTTGATAAGTTCGGGATCAAATTGGTCCAATTAATATTATAATAAATAGAATAAAGTAAAATTATATTATTGTCCTTCCTATTTTATTTCCTTTCTTGCTCTCTTCCCCCCCCCCTCTCTCTCTCTCTCTCTTCCTTTGACCCGTGCACCACCACCACAACATGGCGTGCTCCATAAGCGACCAGAACTCGTCCTCAAGGTGGAAACATGGCATGCTAGAGCATGTCCTTAGCGCATGCGAGGCAAGCATCTAGTGCTTTTATCTATAAATAAGCGGGATCACTCGACGGTAGTGGCGATGAGGTTGTCAACGATGTTGAGGACAACGACGGCTCAGAGTCCGCCTCAGATTGGGTGGACGGAGCTAATGAAATGCGAGATCGAGTTGGCGGAGAATGCACTGTTGGACTCGAAGGAGGAGCAGAATGAGGAGGAAGAAGTCGTTAACACTGGGGGCGACAAAGAGGAGCAGATTCCGCTGGCGTTGCCGGTGACGAACTACGACATTGTGATCGATGCACTCCCGGCAAGGACAATCAACGACCTGCGTGAGATTGTGTGGCGCACGGTGGCCAGTGGGTTGGGGAAGTAGTGCTCGCACATATACAGCAACTGCCGGTGGGAGTTCCAGGAGGAGAGCTTCTCAAGGCTAAGGTTGTAGAAGCAAAGCATTGAGGAGGTTCACAAGATGTCATGGACCTCATCCACCTGCAGTGACCTTGTGGACGGCGTTGACGCCGATGAAGATGCAGTACAGCATGAGTCGGGGCAGGCGATGGAGTGGAGTCGATAGGAAGGTTATAGAACTAAAATGGTAGAATTGATATTTTATGTTTCACTAAATATTAAAATATAAATATAAATTATTATTGAATTATTTTTTTATAATAAAAAGATTTTTAGATTTAATAGTTAAGATTGAGGGATCAATTTGGTTCCAAATTTAACATGAACCACCAGAGTCTCTGCCGATAAACTAGCCTATCTGATGCTTTGTGTTTACTATTTCATTTTTTATTTCATAGACAACCATTGGAGAGTTATATTTTCGTTATATCATGTCAGGGCAGACACAGTTCTGTTTTTTTTTTTTTTTTTTTTTTTGGGGGGGGGATAATACATAGATGGCTCAAACTAATCTACTTAGCGAAAAGGAGCAGGTCCAAAATACAAAGGAAACTTAATCGGAACATAAAACAAGACACAAGGACAGCTTTATATGGCACATCCATCTGAATTCAGAAAAATAAAACACTCATATTCGTGCTGCATAATTTTTAACCCTTTTGATCAACTCATTCGGTGCCTCCAATCAGAATATTGCATAGACATGTTCTGTTGTGTAAACCAGATGGTGCTTGATCCTTCATTCTTCTTCACAATCTAAAGACGCCTATTTTTCCACACATGCAGCAATTCTTTGTCATAACCAGCATCTTATATTTAGGAACAAATTCCATTCAAGGTGAAGAGACCAATTCCCTTGTGACTCAACTTTTTGCCATGATTCTAGCAATGAAGAGCATGTTTGTGTTTGCAACTCAGTGACAGAACACCTAAAATCATGAACAACCAATTACAGGACCTTACTCAATGTCGTGGTATCTACGTGTATTGGATTTACCGTGTTCTTCTATAACTACGTTGTCGGAGTCCATTGGTAAATTCAAACATTTAAGATATCTTGACTTAATAAGTTATGGAAAATTAGTTAGTTTGCCCGAGTGAATTGAAAATCTTGTCATGTTACAGACTTTGAAATTGAATGGGTATATGGAGCTTGTATTTTGTGTAGAAGTAATCACAAAGTTGATAAGCTTGAGACATCTTTATATTGATGATTGTGAAGCCTTCATAGAGGTTATACCAGCTAGCATGGGGAAATTGAGTTTATTGCAGTACTTTATCAAAATTTGTGGTAAGGGATGATGCCCAGAGCAAAAATGGAAGACTAAATGAATTGAAGGAGCTTCGTAACATAGTAGGTGATTCGACAACTCATAATTTGATTTAGTTGAAGACCTGGCATCGAAGTCACGAGATGCAAATCTAAAAGGAGAAAAAAAAAAAAAAATTAGACTCCTAAAGTTGGTCTGGGGAGAGACGACAATAAATAGAAATAGTGATAGTCAGCAGTTATTAGATAATCTTTGTCCCAATCAGAATTTGAGAAGATTGCAAATGAATGGGCATTCAGGAGTGAGGTTTTCAAATTGGTTTTCGTCACTGACTAATATTGTTGACATCTACATAGAGGGTTTTCCTAATTGCCAACATCTCCCACCATTGGAAAGAATTGAAGTGTATGAATTATGAAGAGATTTGTGATGTATTCTTCCCATCTGTGGGGACACTTTTATTCTTTAATTGCCAAAATCTGAGGGGATGGCAGAGGTTGGGAGATGTTAGCAACGCAAATGATATTGACAACAGTCTTTTGCTACCTCCTTTTCCTCGCCTTTCTTCTCTGGAAGTTTTCGGATGTTCAAACATGACATGCATGCCTACTTTCCCATACCTTGTTGAGAAGTTGGATTTTCTTAATGGTAGCGTGAAGCCATTGATTGAAACATGTTTGGTTGAGCTTGATTCTTCCTCCTTTTATCCTCTTTCTGCCCTCAAGTTCTTGCACATAGCTTGATAGACTTAGAAGCAATGCCAGAGAAGTGGATGAAAAACTTCATATCCCTCGAGCGTCTCTCTCATTGGGATTTGTCAATTACTCCACCTTTATTACAACACTTGCAACATCTTCCTTCTGAACTTCATTCACTTGGCATCACATATGTCCATGATTACAAGCTTGATCTGTGGGAAGATCATCATGGTGACATAACACAATGCCTAGCAAACTTTAACTGCCTCCGTTTTCTGCAAAATATCATTTTCTTGCACTACAAGAATCTGAAGGCTTTACTGGAGCAGATTGGCAACCTCCAATCACTTAGCACTATTGTGATTCTTAATTGTCCTAAATTAGAGTCATTGCCTGAAGCCATGCATTGTCTTACCAATTTATAGACACTATATATTGATCATTGCCCCCTTCTACAAGATAGATGTCAGGCTAAGACTGGACAAGATTGGCCCAAGATTGCTCACATTCAAAACATAATCATCACTACATGAAAGACTGGCCCGTGCCAGTTGGATATGGAATGCAATAAAGGTAATATGCCAATATTGGCCCACCTTTTTTTTATGAATTCATAATATATAGTTGTGCTCTATTGTTTGCATTTCCTGATTTTAATTACAATACTAGAAACATTTTCTAGATCTTCATGCCTTTGATTAAATACATCTATCGATGACTATCTCTCTAATTCCTTATGTAAGGTTCTATCCCTTACATATCTAGTTGATTGTTAATTGCTTGTATTTTCTTATTACTCATGAAACCTTCTTACTAGTGCTGTTATATATTCGCTTAATCTCTGTTCATAAGTTTCGTCAATTTTAACACGACAAAGTTTCAAGTTGCAGTTGAGGAAATTCTTCATTTGTACATTGATTGGTGAAATTGAGAGAATTCTATGTTGTCTTTGAGAGAAATTCTCCAATTTTACAACTAAAAATGAGAAGATTCACTATGTTGTCTATGCTAAAAGTGGAATGCTGAATATCACCAAAACTTGCACAAGTTCCAAATGTGCAATTCAAGGATTCTTGATTGCATGTCTTCGCTAATAGTCCAGTAAAACTTCGAGCTGAACTGAATTTTGATACAGTTCAGTTTCACGTGCTTGTGCAATTCTTGATTGACCTTCTTATGATAAAATATGTGGTTCTACTCAGTCAGTAATATTATTTTCATGTGACTGTACTTCAAAAAAAAAATTCTTTCACTCCACAAAAATTTGACATAGATTCAGCTTTCATTTAATCATTTTGTCTTCTTGAAACTTTGACTCTTGTACCCTTACAATTTTTTTCCTAGCATAGATAGAATGTATATAAGAGTAACCAATCAAGCATTACAAAGTAGAAATCATGGTTACTAATAGACGAACACAAGTAGGGAGGTCACATAACCTACACAATTGATAGGCAAAGTAATCGTATTGAACTACACAACTAAACTACAAAGAATCCATCAACTTCTGGCATTTGTCATTCTTCTTCTAAACGATGGTAATACTTTTAGTCTTCTTTTATTTTTTATTATTTTGCGGGGTTTGAAAGACACATCCTAATCTCCCTTATTAGACACTTTCAGATTGGAAATTTAGCCAGGCCAAGAATTTTATGTATATTGCCTTTAAATATCAATTTTGATTACCTATGTATATTTTGGGGAGGAGAAATGCCATCATTTATATTTCTTTCAAGCGAAGTTGTTTTTTTAATTCTTTTTGTGCAGCAGTAGCTACTTCTAACTGAAACTCATGCTGGAGAAGTCTTTTGCCGTTAAAATTGCTGGAGGTATTATACAACTTTGAGGGATATATTGCTTGGTGATATTCCAGGATTCAGCTACTTCTCGATTGATATGTGTGATATCAACAGATATGACAAAGAACCATCAGTAAGTTGAAAAAACACTTATTAAATGGATTCCTTCATGGTTTTTATAAAATGTTAAAATATGATTATATTTTCTTTAGAATTGCAATGGATTCACCCTTTTTTGTTATTGCTATCTGCTATATTTTTCTTTAGTTAATGATAAAAGTTGTATAATGGAGGGAAATTTTGTTTTCAATTGATAAGTAGGATTTTGGTGAAACAAAATTGAGTATGTTGCTTGTCCATTTTGGTATTGTGAATCGATAAATTAATCCCTATTAAGGGAGTTTGGTGGTCGGGTTATCTAAATTGATGTCTATTTTAGTCATTTTTCTTCAATATAGAAATGTTTTTGACCTTTTACCTTGCTAACGTGAGCTATATTTTTTTTCTCAATAATTTGAAATAGAGGCTCAACACTCATGAAAAAGTGGAGCATCGATGTACACAATAATAGTTACACAAGATACCTCAAGCACCACACAAAAAGAAAAAACAAATTGCAAAATGCAAAGACAAGGACATACGAAACATAGCTAAACGCCAAAACACAAGGGCATTTGAACATCGAGCAGTCTTCAAATTAAAACCGGCTTGCTTTTATCAACCCTTTCTTGTCTCTAATTCTCACGTGCTTTGAGCCTTCATCTTTACATAATTGGGAATAGATTAGAATATTGATCACCTTTGCATCGTCTTCAGCATAAAGACCAATACTATTTCCAATCACTTATATGCAATTTGCTTCCTTAACGGTGTTGTTTTCATGCATATTGGTGCACATAATCCTTTCCACTTGTTCTTCGTACAGAATAGTGCATAGGAATAACCATAGCATTTAGTGCCTAGGACTTAGCACCTTCACCTTTGTTGTAATGTCCCCAATCATTGAAACTCTGGATGCATTAAGATGCATCGTTAACATGTGCGGTGTTTCATATTCTTTCACCACCCACTGAACATCATACTTGTGGGTACCACCATCACTACGGCTGCAAATTATGTTAGCACCACCTTCACACATTCCCACAACTAAGTGAAGGCTGACAGATAGCACAAAACATACTCACACATTGGTTTGGAGACCACATTGTCTCCGTCAAACAATTTGTATCCCACAATTCTTGATTTGCCTTCATTGGATCTTCATCTTACAATTCTCACACCAAAGAGTTGATCTACCCAGCAAATGCATTCGTGAAAGATTATATCTAGCAGCACCAAAAACATATATCCTAGCAATTAAGCATCAGATCTACAAAAGCCAAACAAGAATTGGATGTACAGAATAAGCACACAAATAGACCACTATCTCAGAGCGATATTTGGGTCCGTGTCGTATGTCCTTTGCCCCGTTTTTGGAACCCTGTCCTTTTACCACCATCAACTTTGTGCCGCAAGTATTTAATGGCCAAGCTATCGAGAAAGCCATCAGCATCATGCAGTACTTGTTTGAACCTCACGCAGGAAGCCGACGTAGTGACATCCATGGGAGGGCTGTGACACAAGAGCGGAATTGTCATCTCAACAATCCGCTTTCTTGCCTTTTCCTCCCAGTGCACAATGCCGCGCTTTTTCTCCACTGCCTTCAAGAACTGCGAGATGCACCAACAGAGGCCAAGAAACACATCTCACCACCTTCAAACCCTCCTCCAAGACCGCAGCAGCCTGACGACAAGGCCATTCTCCTCCGTGTGAATGGACAAAAGTGCAAGCTGCAGAGGCCTCCCTTCTTCCTCGCAGAAGACAGCCACAGTGGTGGATTTGGCTTCTTCTTGACGTGACGGACACGACTGCCACAAAAGACATGGGCAGCAATGAGAGCCTCCAGCGGCAGTGCGAGAAACTGGTGGCAGTGGTGTGGCAAGCTTGGGTGGCTAGCATGGGTGAGGGCGGCAGTCTACTCTCTCTCGACAATATTTGCCAATCTAAACTTGTTATAAATTTGTGAATAGATATAAGCATCGTATAAGTGTGATATGTCAAATGTGAACTTGTAATCTAGAAATTTTACTTATTCATATTTTTCCATTGGAGTAAGAGGTAAGCATGGTCCAAATGTCCATTTGATATTATAATAATACTGCACTTCCATGACTCTTTTGTTAGGGTATGCAGTTCAGGTTTCTGCTTTAATTTTATTTTGATTTATTTATAGTTAACAAGTATTTATGCAAATAAGGAACTAACATCTAGCATTTTAGGGCTGTGATGCTTCTCCTTTCTTTTCTCCTTATTCTCTTCTCCTTTCTCTTCTTCTTTCCTCCTCCTCCTATACCCACTCTCATCCTCCTCCATCCTTCATTGTCTTCATCCACCACCTTCCTTCTTTTCCTCTCTTGTTCCTTCTAACTCTCTCTTTTTTTTTTTAGTGCAATTTTCTCTTCCTTCCAAACTTCTCTAACCAACTCTAGTTATTACCGCCAACTACCCATTGTCGCTGCCGACCATCCACTGCCGCTGCTGCCAGGTTTATTTTTTTTAAAAGTTGTTTTATTAATTTTATTATTGTTGATATTGTTAATGATTATTGTATATTTCTTTTTTAAAGATTTAATGGATGTATTTGAAAAAATAGAGATAGTAAAAGACTCACTAGAAATTGCTCAACATTCAATGGAGAACAATGTACCCTAATGGCTTTGAGATAAATCAGATACAGTTAGAGTTATATTGAAAATATGACTTCTAAATTTTATTAAGATATCTATCTTGTTTATTTGTATGAATTTACAATATTTGATTTGATGTGCTTTATTATATAATATTTGTATGAATCTCATAATTTTTTTTCTTGAATTGGTGGTTTGCGGGGCAAAGTCCCCTGCTAATTAGAGGGGGATATTGCCGACACTAGTTAGAGAGGGCAAAGTCCGCCGTAAATTAAAGAGGAACAAGCCTACCTCTAATATTTGCATTGTTGCCGCAAATAATTAGTAGCCCTTAATTATAGGGTGGCTTGAGGTCCGGCGCATATAAACGTTTTGTGGCTGTTTTTGGCTCATTTGTGATGGCAAAATCTGCTACAAACGACCAATTTTCTTGTAGTGAGTAGTCTCTCTCGAGTGTTGATGTCGTAGCTTTGACTACAGGAGACGATTTTCATGGCATGGTAAGTATAAATTTTTATATTTGATTGTTATTCATTTCTCTCTCTCTCGCTCTCTTGGTGTGTGTATGTGATTTATCATTCTATAAGAGCAAGCATATATGATTTATTTGCCTCATCTACATATTTTCCCTGGAAAGCTTTGATGATAGTTATTATTCTGTATATCTTAGCAAGCATTGATGATTTATTTGTCCCTTAACATTTGTTTATTCCTCTTCGCAATATGTATTATACTGCATTTGCTCATGTTTTGAGCGAGTTGCCTTTTCAAATATATACGCTTAGACTGAGCAAAATTGCTGCATTCATGATTCCTTTCATTTTGTTTTGTAGGATATCTTATGCTCTAGTAGTTGCGCTGCATTAATCAGTGATTAATTAGTGTATTAGGTTATATTAATTAATAATTTTATTTTTAATAATGCCACAGGGATGCAGAAACTCCCTCCTCTTATAGCCTTATATATATCTAAGAGATGGTGCTATTAGTGGGATTACTTCTGGTGCTTTTGCTAAAAAATATTTGTTTTGTCTTGGAGCACCACGTGTGCTAGTAGTGGATCCCATAAAAAATATATTTATATAATTGGCTGGGAGTACAGTCATGTAATACTTCAAGACCACGCAAGAATTTCTCTTGTTTGGTACTCTACCGCCCACTTTGACTTCTGCACTTGTGTTATTGGCTTATTGCTCATCAAGCTGATTATCTCGGTGGCATTTTAATCTTATTTGTTTTTGTCCTATTGCTTTTTTGTTTTTTGATAACTATGTAGTTATGTTATGTGTAAGCTATTGCTAGTGTTTGGGTCAACTTGATTGAAATTGTAGTTTTTAAAGGTGCTTAAGTTGGGTGGAAGATCGTTCACATGAAATCGGAAAAAAGTCATAACGTAACTCGGTAAAGACTTACAGTTTTATATATTCTTCAAGAGTTAATATATATTTTAGTTCCTAAAAGGATTAGAATTTATTGATTTAACAAATTAGTTCTTTAAAAAAAATTTGCTAACACTTTCATCCTCGAAGTTAAATATATTGTCACAAATTAATCCTTTTATTTGATAATTTGGGTCTTTATTATA
Organism: Pterocarpus santalinus; assembly: GCA_031439595.1. Taxonomy (NCBI): domain Eukaryota; kingdom Viridiplantae; phylum Streptophyta; class Magnoliopsida; order Fabales; family Fabaceae; genus Pterocarpus; species Pterocarpus santalinus. Next base: position 30,344,569 of record CM062528.1, on the reverse strand, counting down.
TGTATTATTGAAATGCAGTGATTGAATTAATTCTATGTCAGATATATCATGATATTTAACATATGAAAATTAATAGAAGAACAAAAATCCTACAACGTATTTTAACATTAGGGGTGAAAGTGTTAATAAATTTTTGTTAATTGACTAGTCTCTGAAGTCCTCTTTTTTTTTTTTTTTGGGACCAAAATATATATTAACTCATTCTTCAAATAAAGCTTAAGGATGATATTAGATGTAATTAATAAATAAATTTATTTAAGAGCTTTATCGCTTGATTTCATGATGGCATCTTGGCAAATCATTTATATTTTCAATTTCTTTTTTCTTTTTTCTTTTTTTATACGCTTTTTAATAACGAATATCTTAAACTTTAACTAATGTATGCTTTACCTTGTAAGTTTAGAAAGTATAAATTAAATTTATGCATATAAATAGAATCCTTTATCCCCGAAAAAAAAAATCCTTTATTTACTTCATTAAACTTGCTTATCTTTTTATAAATTATGGATTAAGTAAACTATTTTTCTAACCCTATATCGTTTTTCAAAGAGAAACAGCTGGATTTATCTATACGCATTATGCAATGATTAGTGAAAACATTTTGTGAATTCAATCTATTAAATTCCATTGATGAATCCCAAAGACCTGGAAAAGGGGTGAATATTTTTTCCAGATTTTTTTTAGGTCACTGTATTCTATCTCGTGGTCTAAATTTTTGTTACCTCAATGCGTTGAAGTCACATTTTGCATTAATATGTAATTTAAAAATAATTAAAAAATTAAAAAATTATTTTATTAAAAAATTATTTTCAAATAAGCTTTTGTTTTTTCAATGAGAGAATTTATTCAAGACTCAACACTCAAAACCAGTGTTATGAGAACCAGATTGGCCGGTGGGTCGAACTAGTCCAACTAAAAATTGGACCCTAGATCGGTCTGATCTTCACCAGGATGTGGTCAAAACCAGGAAAAACCGGCAGACCGATGCGAGCCGAATCGGCTAAATCAATTGACCAGTTTGATTTTTTTAAAAAAATTTTGGTAAAATGCTATTGTTTTTTTTTATAAAAGAAAAAAAGAAGAAGAAGCTTAGTTAGAATAAAAATTTATTTTTTTTAGAACTTTGATTCTTTTAGTATGCTTATTTGCTATACATTCTTAAATTAATTTAAAAATAAAAAATAAAAAATAATTATTATATTATCTTTGAGTATTTTTTAAAAGAAATGAAAGTAAAAATTAAAATAAATAGATTTTAAATTTAAGATGTTTGATAAAATATCTCATAATAAATATTATTTTATATTAATTATATTATTATTAATAATTTAATATATATATATATATATATATATATATATATATATATATATTATTATATTCCAGTCGAACCTCTAGTTGAACCGGTTTAATCTCTAAACCCTTACCTTAACCGATTCAATATCCGATCTGATTTTCTTAACCTTGCTCAAAACACAAGTGCAGCAAAATAGCAATAATATGTGGCCATAAGGCAAAAAAAAGTATGCAATTGAGTTGTTGGTTTAGTTCTAGATCTATTTGCTTTTTATTAATTATATCTAAATCTAATTTGTGATATATGAACCACCCTCCCGTTTCCTTGAAGGTGTGCATATGTTGAAAAAAAAAAAAAAAAAAACCATCATAAGCAAATACACCATAATCATATTATAAACTTAGCAGTATATACTCCAGTGATGATTCCGCCAGCTACGTAGGACCACGTACCAGAAAATGCATGTATCGCGACAATTCATATTATATCCTCCACGTTTCGCGCGGTACCTTGGGCGATATGATTTTAAACCACCTGACAACAATGATGTTAACCTCAAATTGAATCCCAAATTCTCCATCATAAAAGTCTGCCAACAAACAGACTTATTTTGAAAAACAACCTTATTTCCAAATGCAACATATAATAGCATAGAGACAGGATATCCACCCCTTTTCATGTCGCCTCTGCATCTCAATTCAGTCCAAGACTCGAAATTTATGCTGGGATCACTTGAAACTACCCATTTAAAATAAGCTTATTACATGATAATAGCTTATACTACTTTTTAATAATAATTTTCTTTACCATTGTGACATCTGTGCTCAAACTAGACAACAGGGATAGTAATAAAATAAAATGTTGAAATTATTTAAAACTTTAAATTATTTACAATTTTATTATGTTAAATGAATATTTACTTTTTAGTTAGTGTATAACTTTATTTTTATATAGTGATTAATAATTGAAAATATTTATTCCTTTCATAATTTGTCATATTATTTTTTTAAGAATTTATATGAATTCTATTATTTTATGAATTATTTATATTGTTTGTGCTAAAAATGTTAAAAATGTCATTTTAATATTTTTATGTTGCATGTCTTTTATATTTATATTAAATTAAAGAAAGATTTTTATATAGATATTGAAGTTATTATCATCTTACATAATATTAACTAGTGCGGATCCCTTGCTATTCATAGGACTGAGCTATATGAAATATATATAAAATAATTTAATAAAATGGTTAATTATTAGATAATTATTACACTGTATAAGTATAATAAAAAATTATAAAACTAATATTAAAAAAATGATTATATAAGATAACTTAATAGTAATTATAAAATCTAAAATATGTGGAATGAAATTATTATACAAATGAAAGGTACAACTTTGCAATTTCATTTGATAAAAAAATTAAAGTAAAATTATATAAATTTATTCCATATAACACATTAAAACCGTAATTCATTTAATATCTTTTTTTTTTTCGATTTTTAAAGTGAGAATGAAACAATTAGACAAATAAAATCAGTTTATTTCTCTCTTCTCATTTTGTTCAGCCTCTTAGTAAAATAATTTTAAAGAAAAGTTCCTTAGAAATGTTACATATAATAACTCATTAGTAAAAGTATAAGTCATTATAAAGATATTTACTTCTAATTTTTTAGTGAGGAAAAATAACTAAAATAAATCATTTCATTTTCTTGTCCCTCACATTTCTTTGGCCTCCTAGTAAATTAATTTTAAATAAGAATTTTATAAAATATTTTGTAAACTCATTATTAAAATATTATTTCTAATTTTCAGTAACTATCGAACAACCCAAACAAAAATAATTTTTTTTTCTCTTTCTCTATAAAGATGCATGCAATTCAAATTTTTAGGTAAGGACTAAATAATTAAAAAAAAAAAAAAAACAAAGCATTTCCCTTCCCTTCCGCTTACTTAAGAAGTATAGTAAAATAATTTTAAGGAAAAGTTGGGATGTCAAGAGTTGAAGTAAAATTATGAAAAAGGATGGAACTTTGCAATAATGGTTTGAGTGGTAGTGGCCAATGGATAGTTTAAGAAGGATTGGTCGAGGAGAGATTTAAAGCATTACACTAATTGTAAATTGAATAATAAAATTTAAATTTTATTTAAACATACTTTGATTTCTATACTCTCAAATGAAAAAAAAAAAAAGATATTTTAATAGTGTATAATATAAGAATATTTATTAGATTGGAGAATCAAGGCAATATATGAACTGCTCATTAATTTAAAAATTATTTTAATTTTTCAATAAATTTAATAAATTAAAAGTTGAAATATTTTCTATTATAGTAATTTTTACAAAATAGTGGAGGATTATAATTTATAAAAGATTCACACATGGCAATAGTTTCTTTATTTTGATTTTAAATTATTAGAATTAGTAGATTAGTAGATTTTTCAGAAAAAAAAAATTGAACATAATATTAATTTTTGAAAAAAATAAATTAATGAAACAACTCTAGTATATGTGCATACTGCACAGTGAGTGAGAATACTTAAAAATATATATATTAAAAAAGAAACTCTGAGCATCCTGCGAAACAACTCAAGTATGCTTCTTTTGCTTTTCTTTGTATTGTAAAACTATAATAATAGAAAAGAAAATAGCAACTTGATTAATATATGTGTATACTGTATAGTGAGTGAGAATAATTTTGATTGCTTTAAAATTTAATTAAAATCAATTTCATTTATCAACTTCGAGGACCAATGACGAGTGTGGATTTCTTTTTCTCCGATTAGACCATTTTTATTTTTACAAGTGAAATTTTTTCGTTAATAAGATTTTTTTAGACATTTATTTAAAAACTTAAGAAGATATCTTACGAAAGATAAAACTTTCTAAAAGTATTGAGTACAGTAAAACTTTTAAGAAAAATTATTATTTTCTAATTATTTAACTAAGTATCCAAAGACACCTTTCATAATCGCCATTGCAATAAGAAGATAATGAGGAAAGAAATGTTTGATAAATATATTATGTATAAAATATTATATATTTAATTTAAATATATTAATAATATAAAATATTATTAATTAATAAAAATAATAAAAAATATTAATTCATCAAAGAGAACTTTTTCTTCCGCCATCACTGCTAGTCCATCACAAGACTTTTCGCTGCATCTAACTTGACCCATCGCTCTCTCTCTCTCTCTCTCTCTCTCTTTGTTTGTGTTTAGTCAAAGCTGCCTCAAATAGAACATAGTGACTTTGTGACGACAACTTTTCTTTCTTTTGTCCATCTCAACCACTCTTAGGTACTGCTATCAAACCGCTTCCTTTGTTTTTCTCTCTCTCAGTCACCGGGTTATTGTTTTTCTGATCCTGTCCTTTTCCGTTTGAGGGATGGCTGAACAAATCCCCTATGGTGTTGCTGTTAGCCTCATCAACAAACTCGCTTCATCAACATACCGTGAATTTGGACGGATTTATGGAGTCTTGGATCAGCTGGAAAAACTCAAGCAAACTCTTGAGTCCATCAAAGTTGTGCTTTCAGATGCTGAGCAGAGACAAAGTGAGGACCCTGTAATCGGCCACTGGATATGCAGGTTCAAACAAGTGCTGCATGATGCTGATGACTTACTCGATGGCTTGGCTATTAAAGACTTGCAGGGCAAAGTTGATGGTGGTAACAAAAGTGCTAGTAAGGTGCGTTGTTGCTTTTCATCTGAAATAAATTCACTCGTTTTTTGTGCTAAGTTAGCTCGTAAGATTGAGAAGATTAGGAAGAACTTTAATGATGTTGCTGAAGATATGTCTAAGTTGAAACTGAACCCAAGTTCGGTAATTCTTAAGCAAAATGGGCTTGCTTGGAGGGAAACAAGTTCTTTTGTTTTACCGTCAGAAATAACTGGCAGGGAAGACAATAAGAATGATATTATGAACTTGCTGAACCAAACCCATAGCAGCGAGAGTGTCTCTTTAATTGCTATTGTAGGTATGGGGGGTTTAGGCAAGACAGCTCTTGCTCAATTGGTGTTCAATGCTGCTCAGGAGCAGGGTCTTTTTAAAAAATATATGTGGGTGTGCATTTCTGAAGATTTTGAAGTGAAAACTGTTCTGAAAAAAATTCTAAAATCCTTGAAAAAGAATGAAGTTGGTGATTTGGAATTGGACATTCTACAACAGATGCTCAGAGAAGAATTAAATGGGCAAAGGTATATGCTTGTCCTTGATGATGTATGGAATGAAGATCATCTAAAATGGAATGATTTAAGAACTTATTTGATGTGTGGAGGTCAAGACAGTAAAATACTAGTAACAACTCGTAGTACAATGGTCTCACAGACAATGGGTATAAAAAACCCATATGTTTTAAAAGGTTTGACAAAGGAACAATCCTGGACCTTGTTAAAGGACTTGGTATTTGGTGACAATACAAATGTGATGAGCCTAGATCTTGAATCTATTGGTCAAAAAATTGCGGAAAAATGTGGTGGAGTACCACTGGCCATCAAAACCATAGGAGGCTTCTTGCAAACCATAAAGGAAGAAGGTGATCAATGGTCAAGTATTTTAAATGACAATATTTGGAGGTTATGCGAGGAAAGACAAAGTATTATGCCAGTGCTAAAATTGAGTTACCAAAACTTGCCACTTAGATTAAGACAATGTTTTGCTTATTGTCATTTATATCCAAAAGATTGGGACATTCAAAAGAATGAATTGATTCAATCATGGATGGCTCAAGGTTACCTTGAAAGTTCAATTGAAACACAGTCTATGGAAGATGTGGGCAATCGGTATATCAAAATTTTGTTGATGAGATCCTTTTTTCAGGAAGCATCCGTGGATGAATATGGTGATATTGAGTCCTTCAAAATGCATGATTTAATGCGTGACCTTGCAAAGTCAATAGTAGGAAATGATTGTTACCTGGATAGTGAAGGAAAAACAATTGTTGGAAGACCCATGCACGCTGCATTGCGATGTAGCACAATTTGTTCGTTGGACTTGTTTGATGCAAGACATTTGCGAACTATTATTTGTTGCAATATGGAGGCAATGACCAACACATCTTTCATAAAAAGGTTGAAGTACCTGCGTGTTTTAAATTTGTCACATTGTTCTATAACTCAATTGCCAGAGTCTATTGATAAAATCAAGCATTTGAAATGCCTTAATCTGTCATATTGTGAAGAACTAACTAGTTTGCCGAAGTCCATTGGCAATCTTGTTAGCTTACAGACCTTGATACTGCATATGTGTTTGAGACTTGTTTTTTCCATAGAAGTTATCATAAAGTTGATCAATTTGAGACACCTGGACATTCATAGTTGTAAAGCCTTTAAAGAAATGATGCCGGTAGGATTGGGGAAATTAACTTTGTTGCAAACATTATCAGATTTTGTTGTAGGAGACAGTGAGAAGAGCAAAAGCAGCAAATTGAATGAATTGAAGGAGCTTAATAACCTAACAAATGAGATTTGGATTAAAAATCTGGGTTTAGTAAAAGATGTGGCAACAGAATCACAGGAAACAAATTTAAAAGCAAAGAAACACATTCGATGCCTATGGCTGTTGTGGGGAGAGGTGTGTGAAGTGGGAACAAAATGCAAAAATAGTGACAGCTTGAAGTTGTTGGATAACCTTTGTCCTCATCAGAATTTGAAAGAATTGAATGTGAGAAGCTATCCAGGAGTGAGGTTTTCAAGTTGGCTTCGTTCACTCACTAATATTGTTAAAATTGAGCTCAAGGACTTTTCTAATTGCCAACATCTCCCACCATTGGAAAGACTCCCATTCCTTACAACACTCGAGATTCGGGGAATGAAAGAACTGAAATGCATGCATTATGAAGAGATTTCTGATGTGTTCTTCCCGTCTTTGGAGACACTCGTCCTTGCTTGGTGCTCGAATTTGAGGGGATGGCAAAGGTTGGGAGATGATAATGAGGCAAATTATATTGACAGCCATGTTTCTCTGCCTCCTTTTCCTCGCCTTTCTTCTTTGAAAATTAGTGATTGTCCAAACTTGATTTGCATGCCAACTTTATCACACCCAGTTAAGAATTTGTCGTTTGTACAAAGTAGCGCGAAGTTGATGATGGAAAAATGTTTGGTTCAGTTTGAGTCTTCCTCCTCTTGTCCTCTCTCTGCACTCAAGGACTTGGAGATTGGTGAAGTTACAGAGATAGAAGCAATGGCAGAGGACTGGATGCAAAATCTCACATCTCTTGAGTGCCTCTCTCTCTGGGGATCATCAATCATTCCACCTCTCTTACGACACTTGCAACATCTTCCTACACAACTTAAGGAACTGCTTATTAAATGGGTCGACGACAGCAAGCTTGATTTGTGGAAAGATGGGGAGGATAATAGCACACAATGCCATGGCCCCCCTCACGGGCTCTGCTCTTTACAGAAATTCTCCATTGAATATTGTGGCAATATAAAGGCTTTACCAGAGCAAATTGGGGACCTACAATCACTTAGACGCATTGAGATTGTTGGCTGCCATAAATTGAAGTCATTGCCTGAAGCCATGCGTTGCCTTACCAATTTACAGACACTACGTATCATATACTGTCCCCTTCTTCATGACAGATGTCAGGCTGCCATCGGACAAGATTGGCCCAAGATTGCTCACATCCCAAACGTACTCATAGATTGATTCCTCCAAAGGTAATAGGCTAACAACGGTATACCATTTCTTTTTTCTTTTAATTGATTGATAATATATAGTTGTGCTCTATTGTTTGCTTTTCTCGATTTTAATTGGAACACTATAGACCTCAAAATTGGATAAACTTTTTTGTTCTAAGTTGACAGGTGAATATTGGCTGAGAAAGACATTTCCAAATCTTTACATCTTTGGTAAAAAATACAACTATAGATAACTATCTCCAATTTCTTAAGTTATGTAAGGTCTCTTACATATCTAGTTACTTCTTGATTTCTTATAGTTATGATGATTACTCATAAGAGCTTCTTGCTACTTTTGTTATGCATTCCCATAATCTCTGTTCAGTATAAAAACTTTATATATCAATTCTTGTCTCTGACAAAAAGAAGCATTCACATTTTCCTTTTTTCTGGGTTTAGCAGCTCTGAAGCGACAAACATTTAAATTGTGGCGGGGGAATTCACAGTTTAACACTGACAGGTCAAATTGGGATAATTCAATAAAGAAATAAACCTCCAATTTTACCACTGAAAATGAGAGGAATAACTACATTGTCTCTGCAAAAGGTGGAATGCTGAAGATAACCAAAACTTGCTCAAGTTCCATATTCTTGTGCAATTCAGGTATTCTTGATTGCTTGTCTATGCCAAGTATTTGTTAAAATGAGGAACTGACATTTACAATTACAGGGTCGTGATGCCTCTGCTTTTGAACTCATCAAAAACCAGAGATTCTGTTGCTTTCACTTCATTGACAGAATATCTTGACTCAGTTATACTGCCTTCAGCTTGGTGATTTGTATTTATTATGGTTCTTCAGTTATTTTTCCCTAAAATTTGTTTATTCCTCTTCTGGATATGTATTTTACTGCATTTATAGCGAGTTTCCATTTTGGAAATGCTTAGATGGAGCAGCATTGCTGCATTCATGATTCTTTTCATATTCTTTGATTTACCTTTTTCTGTGTTGGAGGATATCTTACCCTCTTGAGGCTGCACTGTATTAGTGTACCAGGTTTTATTAGTCAGAAGTTTTATTTTAAATGATGCTACATGCCTGCTGAAATTCCCCGATCTTATAGCCTCACCTATAACTGAGAGATGGTACTATTAGTGGGATTGCTTCTGGTGCTTTTGCTGCTTGCTCCTTTGGGACTCTACTACCCACTTTGACATCTGCACTTGTGTTATTGGCTTATTGCTTGTCAAGTTGATTATCCCGGTGGCATTTTAATCTTCTTAATTTTAGTCCTATTGCTTTTGTATGTCACAGGTGCTCCTGTTTTTTTGTGGTTGCTTATGTCCATTTATACTCTTCTAGTTGTACTAGAATTGATAATTGATGTGGTTATGTGTAAGCTTTCGTTAGTATAATTGTGAACGTGATTGAAATTGTAGTTTATAATGGTGCCTGTTGTGAGACAAATATTCTTTATTGTTGTCTGTCCGCCGTTGGGTGGAAGATCATTGAACTGAAGTTACTGTTATTGGTAATTTGTCTATGGTATTGTTTAGTTGTTCACAACATAGTGATAGTATAAAAATTAATCTATGGCTTATAAATAGTTAAATACTCTTTCTTCCTTCTTTCTAATACGCAGTAGCTTTCATCCCGAAAAGGCTCATCAATTTGTAGAAAAACATAAATTAGATACAGTGGGTGGGTAGTAGTCAAAAGAAAAATGGAGGGCTGGGTTTGATCCAACAAATTTCTTTTTAGCTCTTGGAGTCTTTAAGGATATCTCAAAGTTGCAATGAATGCAACAATCGTTTGTTATGGTTTATTCTGTGAATTGATCCTTTTCACTAGTAGTAAGTCGATGAGGTTCAATAAACAAATGAGCAAAATACAATTACACCCCTTAAGGTTTCATAATATAGCACATAACTCCAAAATTGTGTAAAAATTGCACTCCATCCCAATTAAATTTTGACTAAAATGTTAATTTTCACTTAGCTAAATTAACTTGTTACTTATCCATTGAAACAAAGGGCTAATTCTTATTTAACTAAAACAACTTGTTACTTACATATATAAAAAAAAAAAAAGATAAGGAAAAAGGAGTACCCTTGTTGATATTTTTTGCCAATCTTCCACTCATTTGATTAATATTAAGTGATTGTTTATTGTAAGTGAGTCGTTAAAAAGTAAAAATATTTTTTATAATTAAGATATATGAAATTATAAAAAAATCATAAATAGTTATTATAGGTATTCACTCTCAATATATAATTATTATTTTTATTAAGTGTATTTAGTTAAAATATAATAAGTCTAAGCCACTAAGAGTAGCCAGAAATAGTCCTTAGCTGTCCCATCTTTGTTTCGTCAATGACATCATCCTATTTGTGAAAGTTACCAAGGATCAAGTAAGGATAGCTAAGGGGCTTTTATATCTTTTTTCGTAAAAATTCAGGTCAAAAAATAAATCAAAACAAATCATGTATTTTCTTTTCAAAAAATGCTTGCTATGCTAAGTGTGAACAATAATTAAGTAACTTGTTTGGTTTTCGGCATACCTCAAGCCTAGCTAGGTACCTTAGTGCACTTTTATTACTCGAGTGATACAAGGGCTCAAATTTTCAATTTATTTTAGATCGGATGAATCAGCGCTTAAATGGTTGGAGAGCTAGAACTTTGTCACTAGTGGGTAGAATTACTCTAACTAAATTAGCTTTAGCTAGTATTCTGGGTTATATTATGCAAACTATGAAGCTATCCATTATTGTCTGAGCTTGTTTGGAATAATAAAATGATATGGAATTGAATTCTTACGTTTGGAATAAATTAATAAATTATAAAATTGAATTCATTTATATTATTTAAAATGTATATAAAAATTAAATAAGTTATTTATCTTAATTATTTTGTCCTTTATTAATTGATAGAAGAGAAAAAAAAAGAGAAAAGTATTAATAGGATTGGGAGATATTTTAGATATTTTATTCTTAATATCAATTTCATTATATTAGGAATTGCAAATCAGATCAATTTTGATCTGATTTATTTTTGGCCTTTTTAAAGGAATTGAATTTCTTTGAAATTTTAATTCTATACTATTAATTAATACCAAACTAAGGAATGGAATTCAATTTATTGAGTGAATTGAATTCCAAAACTTTTCAAACATGCTGTAAAATAGATATGTTATATAAATAATTCATTTAGGGATCCTCTTAAAATAGTAGGAAAGTCCATTTTATCGGATGGAATAAAATTTGTAGCCCCAAAGACAAAGATGGTTTGGGGTTGGGAAGGCTAAAGATACTAACACAACATGTATAATGAAGTTAGCTTAGGTTAAAGTAATGAGGATTTAAATACAAGTGTGGGGATGATATTGTTCCCAAAATGAGGCATGTTTCCAAAGCATCAAATGCTTGGAAAGGTATCATGAATGTGTGGTCTAAGGTGTGCCAGAATTTTCAGACCAAAAAAAAAAAAAAGGTGTGCCAGAATTTAGTTTGGAGGCTTGGAAATGGCCACAAAGTTAAATTCTGGAAAGACCATTGGATTCTGGGTATTCACTCACTAGAAGATCTAGCTAGGACAGATTTACATGAAATAATTCTTGCTCAAACTGTCAACGACTATACTATTGATTCTGGTGAATGGAATTGGAATAAAATTGGCCAAAATCTATCTACTGACTGCGTGAATTTATTCATAACTATAAAAGCCCCTAATATTTCTGTTGGTTTGGATAGAGTGGCTTGGTTTCCAAATGTTTTCGGTGAATTCACTCAAAAATCAGCGTACAACAACATTGAGGAGAGAGATGGATTTGCTCAAGCTAGAGTCTACAAGTAAATATGGAGGATTAGTGCCCCCCAAAGCTTAAAGGTGTTTATGTGGGTAGTGGTGAACGATGCCCTGCTTACTTATTATGCCCGATTTCGAAGAAGAATAGCTGCTTAGGACACTTGTTCTATATGTGGTGGTGCACCGGAAACAATGCTCCATATTCTTAGAGATTGTGAGATTGCAAAAAAAATTTGGAAAAGCATCGGGCAAAGATTCATTAAAGACACTTTCTTCGAGCAAAACTTGTACAAATGGTTGGAAGAGAACTTATTTGATGATTCTTGAACATTGAACGGGATTAATTGGCCCTTACTGTTTACCACAGCCTACAACAATCATTGGTATTGCAGGAATTTAGTAATTTTTGAACATAAAAATGATGCTCACAACTTTCTTGCTTTCAGGGTCCTAAAATTGGCTCAAGATTCTGGAAAGCACCTCAACTTTATGGCTGGAGCAAAGAGGGCAATTCCTACAACTACAGTCAGACAAATTGCATGGATTGCTCGACCTCAATCATGGTTCAAAGTTAACACAGATGGATCGTTCATGGCTGACAAAGATGCTACAGCTTGTAGGGGCATAATCCGCAACTAAAATAGTTGTTTTATTGCTGCATGGTATGCTAATCTTAGTGCTGGTTCAAATAATTTGATTGAGCTTTGGGGTGCCGTTTGGGGGCTTTGTTTTAGCAAGAATATGGGTATTAGCCAAGTTATTCTGGAAGAAGATTCTAGTTGTATATTTCATTACATTTCCCATGGTGTTCCATCAACCCATGCTTATGCTTTATTAGTGGGTACAATTAGGAATATCATGACTGATGAGGACTGGAATGTAGAAGTGTGTGAGGTCTATAGGGAAGCAAACTGTTGTGCTCATAGATTGGCAAAGCAAGGTCACAAGCTTCCCATAGGTGTGACTTTCTTTTATAGGTTACTGGCTTTTTTATCTTTAGATTTTCTAGCAAACTTCTCCTGTTATAGTCTTCCAGGGTAATCCTTTTGTAAGTTGTTTGGACTATGGCCACGATATTAATTTTTTTTTTCAAAAAAAAAAAAAGCTAATAAGAGTTGTTTAGGAGTAAAAATTTTGAATAGTATATATAAAATTAGGAATTTGAATCTTATCATCGAAGATATACCCGAAAAACAAATATAATAACTCTTCTATCTAAATAAATTTTATGTCATCCTTCTTAATAATTTAAATATTTTACTTTCTTTAAAATGAAATACTTTTCTTAACGGCTCTTGACATTTAATTTTCATAATTTTAAAATAATTAATAAATTAATCTATACAAGTTGACACTAAATCTCTAACTCTAAATAAAATAATTAAAAAAATAATGAGAATGGATGAAACCAGGAAACAGAGATCACATGTTGCCAAACTAAGACGACAAGCACAGAGCGGCACGCGTGGCTACGCAAAACGCAGCACTAACTTGCACAGCAAATTGGGGGTCGTAGTCTTTGACTCTTGTGTCCAAACTTCCAACGTTTCATAGTTTCATAGTTTGTGCGTTCTGTCTGTGGCATAGAAACAACAACAATGCAAGCATCATTTGCATGCTCTCCACATCCACACGGGAACGGACTCCTCAAACTCAAATTGCAATCATTATCACACACCAACACCAACAACAACAACAACCTTGTTCCATCATTCACTTCCCACACACCCAACACTCTACCCACTCTGTTTGCTGCCGCCAAATCATCTTCTAACCTCACACTACCATCCAAACTCCAACCTCAAACTCTGCTAAGCCCTCCCACCTTAGTTCCCACATCAAGATCGCCGAGAATTTTCAACCCCAAAGTTGGTCAACTTCGCTGCGGCATTTCGTCGAACGGGTACGGTTCAAATGGGAAGAGGAGCTTGAGGGAGTGGGCGGAGTTATGTGGTGAGGCACTTTCAACTGCGTTTCCATTGTGGGTGACACTTGGGTGTGTGCTGGGCTTGTTGAGACCCAATTCCTTCAAATGGGTCACTCCTAGATTGAACATTGTGGGCCTCACCATAATCATGCTTGGTATGCGTATGACTCTCACTCTTGATGATCTTCGTGGTGCTCTTGCTATGCCCAAGCAAGTTCTATCTGGTTTTGTGCTTCAGTATTCGGTTAGTGTCTCTTCTCCTATCTTGCATAGATACTGGTACTGGTAGCCTAACTACTAACTAAGGACTAATTTGTATTTAGGTAATATTTGCTTATTGTAATGCTTGACCGACAGGTATCTATGAGTACTCAACAAGTACTGTTACCGAATATGTTCCCAGTACAGTTAAAGCAGTACCCATGCTTCGTAGCTCACTTCTCTCCTAATTTTCTGTAATTGTTAACGAATCTGATCATTCATTTAGGTTGTTGTCCCTTAATTTTAATCCTTTTACTGTTGAAAAAGGACATTTTTGTGTTTCGAAGTAGCAAGTCGAGACTTTTTTCTTTCTCCCTATGTGATGAATGAAAGTCATGCCGAAACCAGAACAGGCAGCTGAAAAGAAGCATACGAAAATTTACTACTTTGTCTATAATACTACTCCTAATAAGAACCATTATTACATCATTCTTTTAAAAATAATAATTGTTCAAAATTTTACTTCTTATTATTTGTTATTTTAAAGATTCAACATAAAATTAATTAGTTTATTTCAATTTTATCCTTGTCTTCAGTAGTTGTAATTTTTTCTCTATCCTTTATCAACTTCTTTATTAGTCTATCACAATTTTTTCTTTTTTTCTTTTTTTTTTAAAAAAAAATTCGTGAAAGGGTAATTTGGTTCCCCCCCCCCCCCCCAAAAAAAAATATCAAGACTAGTAAATTGTCTTTTCAATATTATTGTCATTACCTTAAATGATCATTATTTTGAAATGGAAGGAATAGTGCAAAAATTTCCCATAATTCTTAATCCAATTTTCAATGTGGCCAAATATTTTTTTAACCAAATATTATTTCTTAACAACTACTATCAACTTCATATTCTTGGATGAAATATACATAGAGATACTATGATGTTTGATACCAAACAGCACTATATTTTGTCCTTTTACTTGCATTCTAAACCATTTATTGTGATGGGGTATCTTTGTTGGTGTGGATTGCTAACAAATTTCAGGTGATGCCATTATCTGGATTTCTTGTAAGCAAACTCTTAAATCTTCCATCACATTATGCAGCAGGCTTAATATTAGTTGGGTGCTGTCCTGGTGGTATGAATTTTAACCTGGTGTTCTATGATTTCTGATCACCCTTCACCTATTTCAATTACTATTTCATTGGTTGCAGGCACAGCTAGTAATATTGTTACTTATCTTGCACGGTATTTTGATTCTCAAACTGTTATTTCAATTAATACTCTTAATGGATATCATGAGCTAGGTGATCTGATGACCTATTTGTTTTGCTAGCGGAAATGTGGCGCTTTCTGTGATAATGACAGCTGCAAGCACCTTATCAGCTGTGGTTGGTAGACCATAATTTTAGCCCTATCTTTGGTTTTCCCATTTTAATGTGTGATCTTGATGATAAAAATGTGGTACATTTGCATGGAAGGCATTACAATTAGTTACAAATGATCTCATACAGATTTCTCAATTTGTTTTTGATAAAATCTGTCTTTAACTGCAAATGGCTGGCTAACAAAAGCTAATTTGAGAAGTCAAGACAAAATTACTCATTAGAATAAAGATTTTGCTTGGAGCAAGCCATCCACCCGTTGGCTTGACGGTAATGGAACTGCTGTGCCTGAGCTACTGCCCAGGTTTCAACTTGTGTAGTGTTATAATCCTTAACTCTTCTCGGAATCCTTTATCTGTGGTTGTGAATGACCAATTTTCTCAATCTTTGTGATAGTCTAAAAGAAAGGCTTTAAACAGAAGTCTTGTTTGTTTGATTATTTTACTGAAAACAACTTGGAGTATAAATAGTTTTTTCTTGTTCTCTTCAATTTTATATATTTTGCTGTTTGATGCAAGAAGGTATGCTATTTTTCTTATGTTTGGTTGAAGGGTAGATTCTATCTGGAACAAAAAACTATTTACATCAAATTGAATGAAATATCAATTGGACAATTTTGTGTGCATTACACGTTAGCAAACTTCTCAAGCATTATTTACATTACCTTTTAGTCAATTAGGTATATAAAGCTTACTAATTCTATGTCATGCATATTGTGTATGGCATTCTAATCTTTTTGGGCTTATTCAGTTATTCAAAAAGGAAACCCAACATTAGGGGGGGAAAACAAAAGTTAACATTGACTGATTGAAAACTTATCATTGCAGGTCATGACTCCTTTTCTGACAGCCAAACTTGCTGGCAAATATGTAGCTGTGGATGCAGCTGGATTATTGATTTCAACATTGCAAGTAAGCTTTCTTCTTCTTGTCTCTGTTTCTAATTTATTGTGATGCTCTTTTCTCACCTTCAGTCCCTTCTCTCTGAACAGGTTGTGCTCTTACCTGTAGTGGCTGGCGCATTTCTGAATCAGTATTTCCAACCCCTTGTCAAATTTGTTTCTCCATTAATGCCACCCATGGCTGTAGCAACTGTGGCAATTTTATGCGGAAATGCTATAGCCCAGAGTTCTTCTGCAATCCTTATGTCTGGTGCACAAGTAATTTTAGCATCCTCCCTTCTTCATGCTTCCGGGTTTTTCTTTGGGTACATACTTGCCAGGATGCTTGGGCTGGATGTGTCATCATCGCGAACCATATCCATTGAGGTTGGCATGCAGGTAAAGTTGGTATTCTATAATTGCATTATCAAGGGAAGGCAGCTTACTATAGCTTTTTGATATCATTGGCTCAATTCCAAATCAGTTTACCATTTTCCACTCCATGCTGCAGAACTCAGTGCTTGGGGTTGTTCTGGCTACTCAGCACTTTGGAGATCCCCTAACTACAGTGCCCTGTGCTGTTTCAAGTGTGTGTCACTCAATCTTTGGTAGTATCCTTGCAGGAATTTGGAGACGCTCTGTGCCTGCTGAGATGAAGGACTGAAATATCTAATCTAGCAAGGATTGTTTCATTGTTGACTTCTAAAAGATTTCAAGTCACCAAGTACAAGTGGATCTCAGTTGTCAAGCTCAAGGTTCTTCAATCATACTATTTTCAAGTGAGTAGCAACTGTTCAACTTTATCCTGGACTAATTTGACCAGGTTCGAATTAGTCTGTCTTGCTTCACTGTTTTAGTTTAGACAATCATTGATGTGCCATATCAAATGGGGATAAGTGCTTCAATGGCTCATTACTTAGTTACATAGATGGCTGTACATGATCGAAGATTAAAAATAAATTTGGCATGCATGGATTGGAAAGTATCACCCTTTAGATGAAGTAAAGCTTGACTAGAGGAACCATATGTATTCTGCCCCAAAAAAAAAAGAAAAAAAAGAAAAGAGGAACCGTATGTTATTTTTTTCTTCTTCATTACTCAAATTCTTATTATTTCCAGGACATTGCATACCCTATAAATTTCTTGGCATTAGCATAACTGAACACATAGCTATACATTGTAGCAAATTCCTGCAATCCGTTGTGATGATCTTCGTTGTTGGAAGAAAACAGCCCACGTAAGTCGGGTTGAGTAGAAGCGTCTCTGCCCTGTTTGGCTTTTTATGGCCTAAGCTTTTGCCACATGGCTCCCATGGCTTTAGAGGCTAGCAAAATGGAAGGAGAATGAGTGGGTTTAGGGAAGATTTGGGATTTAGAGTATCTAAAGGTGAGGAGGAGAAATTTAGAGATTTGGACTAATTGGACATAATTTAGAAAATTTTAGGGACTAATTTGAATTTATTGATCACCAATGCCGCCTCAGATGCTATATGGGGTGCCATGTTAAGCTATTATGTAATATCAAACTAATGGAAACAGGGTCAGTGACTAACATGACTTGCAATTTACAACTCTAGGGACTATAAATATTATTCTACATTAAATATATGAAATTTAGAATAAATTTATGAGTAACTATTATGTCTTATTTACTGGTTGTTTGGCCTTACAAAACGGTTAATAATGACAGAAATGTGTGAAATTTTGAATAAAGTCACGAGTGACTATGGCTTATTATTAAGTGATTATTTATTTGTAAATAATATTTTTTGTAAAGATACTTTATGTATAAGTTTATTATTTTTTGTGAGTGATTATTTGTGCTAACTGATAGACTATTAATTTTAGATAAAATTCTATATTAGGTATATGTTAAGAGAAATTTTTTAAGTTTCCATAAAAAAAAAAAAAAAGAGAGAGAGAAATTCTTAAATGACTATTAATTGATATTAAGTGGTTATTTATTGTAAATGAGAAGTTAGAAAGATAAGTATATATGAAGTTATGGATAAAAAAAATTCATAAATGATTACTCTTTCATAATATGTAGCTATCTTCACTGGGTGATTATTATTTTTATTAAGTATTTAGTCTATCAAGCAAAATATAATATGTAGTCTCCGTAAATTTTATGCGATCCCTATGTGCAATTTGAATATTTTATACTGTTTAAAAGTCAATTTTTTAAGTGATTCCTAACATTAATGTTCATATTTTTAAATATTTAATAACAAGGTTTTAATATGTTTCTTGCTCCTGAAAAAATAGCAGTAATTTTGGTTTTAGTAGTTAAAAAGAAGATTATAATCCTTTTTTTTTGGAAAAAAAAAAAAAAAAAGGCAACACAGATTACCCAAGTGACGGAGACAAAAAAAAGATAATTTATGGTTCAAATATGTTTTTTCTATCTAGAAAATATTTCGGCCCCTCAAATTAATTTCATTCGCTTTTAGTCCCCCATTTTTTACACGTGGGCGTAAATGACCATTGAGAAACTGAAATTATGTTTTTCATCCCACCGTGGAAGCCATTTATTCTCTTTTTAAGAAGAGGTATGTTATTTGTACATACCTTTTTTTCCAACACCCCAACATCCTCTCTCAGCTTTTTCTCTCTCCATCAATCATTTCACTCTTTTCATTTTCTTTTACAATTTTTTTTTCTCTTTTCTATCTCTGGGTGTCCAAGGTGTCTACCTATCCCAGTGGTACAAAAAACATTTCTCTTTTAAGAAACGAGTCTTATATCAAAATTTTCAAAACTAGAAAAATGTTATACTTCCAATTACTAAAAGCATATTTAAACATAATCTTTTATATTTTTTTCAATGGCCATTTACGCACAATTTTAGAAAATGAGTTGAACTTTAAGGCAGCCTAGAGCGTGGAGCTCTCAATTCGTGAGATTTTGGGAACGAGTACATATATGCAATTTCACCCTACAAGTAGAGTCTTGGAAGAGTATCCCTGCGAGCAGAGTAGTTTGTAGGATTTGGATATTTAAACACCAAGTCACAAAATAAATGACCTCAGTGTTGTGTTAAGACTTACCTTTTATTTAAAAAATTTGAACCTAAACTAGATAAAATGTCATTGAGGGACCAAAATAAAAATTGCTATATCTTCATAGATGAAAAACCAATTTAACCGAAAACCAATCTTTTTTGAGATACATTTAAAATTTAGGTTGAGACAAATGCTCACCTCAGCCCAAAGTCAATGAATATTTTTGGACTCAATAAGCTTTGTATGTTTATAGATGACTTATCAACAGAAAAATCTAGAAATCAAAACTAAATTATAACAATATATAAATAGAAGATTAATTAGATAAATTGATCCCTATTTTCAAGCTTAAACTAATCTAAATAAGTTGAATTGAAATCTTTAATTATAAATGAAAAATGAAAAATATCTATTTAATATACAATGATGGTACCTAGGGAGAAAATTTATTTAAAATTTTTTATAAAAATAATGGTAGTTGAATGAAATATAAAGTGATATGATTTATTTATTTATCAAAAGATCAATACATCATTTTGGTGCTAGCATGTTTACAAACATGCTGAAGACATCAAATGAGAGTTTCACAACTTAGAATTGATTTTACTTTTAAGATTTAATTAATTTGTAAATTCCTGCAATTTTACCCAATTTTCAATTAGGTTTCTATAGTTTAAAAATTTTCAATCGAATTTCTATATTAAATAAATTTTTATAATCAATCTCAAAAATAATCTATCATTGTAAAATTATTGATTAAATTAAATAAATTTTTATGTTTGAACTTATAAAATTAGGTTAAAATCTATTAAATTATATAAATTTTTACAAAATTTTGTTATTTTAGATTGATCTAAGGACTTAATTATAAAAATTTATTTAATGTAGAGATGTAATTGAAAATCTTTAAACTATAAAAATTAAGTTAAAAATTGAATGAAACTATAAAACCTTTAAAATTATTTAACCTACTTTTAAACATGGTATTTGATTTTGCTTTCAGCCACTCATTTAAAAATGATTATATTTCAAAACCAAGG
This sequence comes from Pterocarpus santalinus, assembly GCA_031439595.1. NCBI lineage: Eukaryota > Viridiplantae > Streptophyta > Magnoliopsida > Fabales > Fabaceae > Pterocarpus > Pterocarpus santalinus. The sequence continues at coordinate 30,324,406 of CM062528.1, read as the reverse complement.
TTTCTTCACTTGACACTATTTCAACATTGTTAATTTTACTAAGGTCACTTTTAAGTAAAATTATCAAACACAAATTATTTTACTTTAAAACCACTTTTAACTTAACATCAATTCTACTAAAATCAAGGTAGCCAGAAAACCAATTTTGCGTATGCTCAACTAAACACACACTGATGAATTCCTGCAAACTCTTGACATTTTGCCTTAACCTATGCAATCGATGAATCAATAGCTCACGTGTGCCTAAACCAAGACAACAAGCACAGAACACCACACGTGGTTTTCGCAACCCTCTGCAGTGCCACAGTATCACTGCACAGCAAATTGTGGGTATTCAAGTCCTTGTGTCCAAACATCCAACGCCGGTGTCATAGTTCCATAGTTTGTGTGTTCAGTTTGTGCCGAAGGAACAACAACAATGCAAGCATCATTTGTATCCTCTCCACATCCACATGGAAACGGACTTCTCAAACTCAAATTGCAGTCATTATCACACACCAAAAACAACAACCACAGACCCAACACTCTTCTTGCTCTCTTTGCTCCCAACAAATCCTCTCACCTCACACTACCATCCAAACTCCAACCTCAAATTCTGCTACGTCCTTCCACCTTAGTTCCCACGCCAAAATCACCCACAATTCGCACCCCCAGAGTTGGTCAATTTCGTTGTGGCATTTCGTCGAACGGGCACGGTGCAAAAGGAAAGAGTAGCGATGGGGGATGGGTTGAGTTATGTGGTGAGGTCCTTTCAGCTGCGTTTCCTTTGTGGGTGACGCTTGGGTGCGTGTTGGGTTTGGTGAGACCCAATTCCTTCAAGTGGGTCACTCCCAGATTGAACATTGTGGGCCTCACCATAATCATGCTTGGTATGGGTATGACTCTCACTCTTGATGATCTTCGTGGTGCTCTTGCTATGCCCAAGCAAGTTCTATCTGGTTTCGTGCTTCAGTATTCGGTTAGTGTCTCTCCTCTCTCCTAATTTTCTGCAATAGTTGTTGATAACTCTAATGGAGTAAAGTCCCAAACTGATCTCTGACGAAAGCATCATTGGACAAATTCGTCCTGACAAACGAAACATCTCAAAACGGTTCTCGAGGTGGGTAAAATTAGTCATTTTTTAAGGACTAATATGTCCGATAGAAACATTTTTCAGGGACTAATTTGTCTATAAAAAGGATTAACTTGACTCACATTTTTAATTCATAGGAAATATACGAGGGATTTTCATTTTCGTAGGGACAAAGTTGTTTGGTAATATTTTTACCGTGAACCAATTTGGGAGTTTACTCAATCTAACTATTCATTTGTATGCTGTCCCCTTTGATTTAATCTTTTTGCAGTTGAAAATGGAGATTTTTGTGTTTCAAAGAAGAAACTCCAGACCTTTTTTTGTTATTTTTAATTTATGTGATGAATGGAAGTTATCTGAGACCGGAACAAGCAGCTGAAAAGAAGCATACCAAAATTCACTATTTTTGTTCTATAGTACTACTCCAAATAAGAAGTATTGCTCCCTTGATTTAAAACTAACAGTTATTCTAGAAACAAAAAATATATATTTCATATTGGGTGTGTTTATTTGTGATTCTAGCGCATAGAAAGAAGTATTTTTTGTCAAATTTATTTTTAAGAAAAGAAAATCTAATTTTCAATTTGCTGCCAAATATTTTAACCGACGAAAGATACGTAAGAGATACTATGATGTTCCATGTCAAACTGCACTTTATTTTGCCCTTTCACTTGCATTCTAAACCATTTATTGTGATGAGGTATCCTTGGTGGTGTGGATTGCTGACAACTTTCAGGTGATGCCATTATCTGGATTTCTTGTAAGCAAACTCTTAAATCTTCCATCACATTATGCGGCGGGTTTGATATTAGTTGGGTGCTGTCCTGGTGGTATGAATTTTAACCTGGTGTTCTATGGTTTCTATCCACCCTTCACCTATTTCAAGTACTCTTTCATTGGCTGCAGGCACAGCTAGTAATATTGTTACATATCTTGCACGGTATTTTGATCCTCAGAACTGTTATTCTAATTAATACTCTTGATGGTTATCATGAGCTAGGTGATCTGATGACCTATTTGTTTTGCTAGTGGAAATGTTGCGCTTTCTGTGATAATGACAGCTGCAAGCACTTTATCAGCTGTGGTTGGTATACTGTAATTTTAGTCTTATCTTTGGTTTTCCATTTTAATGTGTGATCTTGGTGAGAAAAATGCTGTACTTTATCATGAAAGGCATTACAATCACTTACAATGCTGCCATGCATTTCTCAATTTCAATATGAGATTGCTTGATAAAATCTGTCTTTAACTGCAAATGGCTGGCTAACATAAGTAAATTTGAGAAGTAGAGACAAAATTACTCATTAGAATAAGATTTTGCATGGAACAAGCCGTCCACCCTTTGGCTTGGTGGTAATGGAACTTCTGTGCTTCAGGTACTGCCCAAGTTTGAACTTGTGCAGTGGAAAATTTTCTCCAGTACCTTGGTATAATCCTTAACTTTTCTAGGAATCCTTTATCTGTGCTGTGAATGACCGATTTTCTCACTCTTTGTAGTCGCCTGGAAAGGCAAAAAGAAGGAGGTGGGGGGAAGAGGGACAAAAAGTTGTTATATTCTAAGATGGAAAAGTAATTTTGTTAGCATTTTATCATACCAACTGTTTGAAAACTTAACATTGCAGGTCATGACTCCTTTTCTGACAGCCAAACTTGCTGGTAAATATGTAGCTGTCGATGCTGCTGGCTTAATGATTTCAACATTGCAAGCAAGCTTTCCTCTTAAATGCTGTCTACATTTCTAATCGGTTATGATGCTCATTTCTCATGTTCACTTACTTCTCTCTGAACAGGTTGTGCTCTTCCCTGTATTGGGTGGTGCATTTCTGAATCAGTACTCCCAAGCTCTCGTTAAATTAGTCTCTCCATTGATGCCACCCATGGCTGTAGCAACTGTGGCAATTTTATGTGGAAACGCAATTGCCCAGAGTTCTTCAGCAATACTTATGTCTGGTGGACAAGTAATTATTGCATCCTCCCTTCTTCATGCTTCTGGGTTTTTCTTTGGATATGTACTTGCAAGAATGCTTGGGCTAGATGTGTCAACATCGCGAACCATATCTATTGAGGTTGGCATGCAGGTAAATTTGGTATTCTATAATTGCATTATCAAGGGAAAGCAGCTTACTGCAGCTTTTTTTCATCATTGGCTCAATTCTACCGCAATTTACCATGTTCCACTCCGTATTGCAGAACTCAGCACTTGGGGTTGTTCTGGCTACTCAGCACTTTGGAGATCCCCTAACTATAGTACCCTGTGCTGTTTCATGTGTGTGTCACAATATCTTTGGCAGTATTCTTGCAGGAATTTGGAGACGCTCTGTGCCTGCTGAGAAGAAGGACTGAACTAATCTATCTGGATAAGCTTTTGCGTGTAATTAGGATTGTTTCATAGTCTACTTGTAAAAGTTTCCAGCCACGATGTTAAATTGCATCTCAAGTGTCAAGCTCAAGTTTCTTCAATCATACTATTTTCAAGTCAGTAGCAACTGTTCAACTCTATCCTAGACTAATTTGACTAGGTTCGAATTAATCTGTCCTTGTGCTTCATTGTTTCAGTTCAGAAAATCATTGATGTGCCATATTAAATGGAGATAAGTGCTTCAGTGGCTCATTACTTAATTACATAAGTGGCTATACAAGATCAAAGATTAAAAGTAAATTTGGCATGTCTATCTGAAACTATCACCCTTCAGGTGAAGTAAAGCTTGATTAGAGGAGCCATATATAACTTTTTTCTTCTTCGTTACTCTAATACTTACCATCTCCAAGACATTCCATACCCCTTAAATTTCTTGAAATTACCATAGCTAAACACTGCTACAAAATCCTGCAATCCGTTGTGATAACCTTCTATGTTGGGGGAGAACAGCCCGTGTACGTCAGGTTGCTTAGAAGCCTCTGCCTTGCATGGCCTTTTATGGCCTAAGCCATTGCCACATGGCTTGCATGGCTTTTGCTTGTAACCTCTTGGGAAGGGTAACCCTTTCCTTAGTCATTAACTAGCTCTTAATAAAAATACCAATTGTTATACTTCAAGTTTGTAAGGAGAGTCTAACTCAAAAGACTAACTCATTGCATGAAAGAGCATAATAACTTTTAAGTATCACATTGAGTTTCCTTTTTTACTCAATGTGAGACACAGCTTGGGTACCTTGGAACTTGGAAGCAATCTCTCCCCCTTGACGTTGATACCGTTGTGTTGGAGATTGATCACCTTGGCTATATTAACAACATGCTTGCCACTCATGATTGCAAAAGTGTGTATGATCCCTCATGATAATGCATGGTAGTGTCGGAGACTTTGTAGCAAATGAAGTTTTGTGGTTTGGTGTGACATATTTAGAATCCTAAATGTGGCAGATCTTGCTCATCTTAGTTTGACAGTGCATGCCCGTTAAGCCCTTTTATTTGTGGTTGCCCCTTGTCAATTGTACATTTGCTACCACTAATTTGCTATTCGTAGCAGCATTATGTCTGCAAATACGATAATTGTGGGGCTCAGATTTGACACACAATAATTACTTTGTTCAAAATACTTGCAATTGAAGTACATAGATTTCAAGTAACTCGTGACCTTTGCATTCTGCTCCATGTGAATTGAGAGGCAGTGATAGAATCCTGGTGTCAGTATTCGCTCTCGCCATATAGTGAGTCCTCCCTACTTTCATTTGAACGCGTGAAAATTACGAGTCCAAATAAATGAAGTAGAAAAATTTATTTGAGTAAATTATATTCCTCTTTCCTAAGAATATTGTCAGCAACTAATTTAGAGTTTAATTTTAAAATGTTTAAAAGTTACTAGGCTAATATGTGAAAAAAATGCGACCAGTTTTAGCCCGTGACCTACAAAAGGCCAAGCCGAACTACCTAAATGTTAGGAGAAAACTAAATTTAGCCTATTCCAGTACAAAATTAAATTGGACCATAACATCATGGCATCCATTCACTGTGTTAGTTATGTAAGACTAATATTATACATTAACAATAATCTCTTTCATTTTTACATTTATTAAATTAATTAACTATAAGTATCTTACCACTGTATTGCACTTATGCTAAAACATAAATGATACCAACCTCAGTTTCTCTACATGATGCAACAATAATTTTTTGAAAATGAAGATTGAAACATATGATTGTAATTTCCGTGCATCTAGTATATGACAAATTGACACGCCTCAACTTAAATGTTTAATGGTTGGTTTAAAGAAAAAGTGATGGTAGAAGAAACAAGAAAAATGGTTACAACAAACCAAGATAAAATAAAATAATTTTGCTCTATGATTGAGATGTGTTTTCCTGCAAGTCAATGAAGTAGAATGGTTTCAGAAAAAGGAATATGGTATATATTATGTTCCTCTTACGCCCATGCCAAATTCCTTCTTATCAACTTTTGGGACAAGCTGGACGTATTTGACAATGCCATGGCCAATTAGCCATTTACTATCAATTTACAACACCATTTTTTTTTTCCAGTTAAAAAATGATGACTTGAAGTCAATGCATTTTGGAAGAATTTAGATACTAGCTAGTGCCAGGGAATGAAGCAGGTTCAAGCTAAAGCGTGGTAGGTGTTGTGTCTGACAAATGATGGGTTGTTAAGGACTATAAAGTTTCTTTTCCGTTTTATTTTTACACTTGCATTGCATCGCTAGCCATTAACCAACATCAAGAATTCTTTTTCATAATTTACCTCGCAGGTTGTAAGTTTGTGACCATTGGGTCATACCAACCCTGCATAAGAAGAAAAGCTTTCAATTGCCACATTCTATGCCTCAATGAAAATGTTAGATATCATGAGAAAAGAGGATGCAAGTCTTTTTGGTACATGGATAGAGGCTGTAATTTGACAGTAAAATGTTCTCCCAAAACTAATAAAAAATTTAAAGCATTTATTAAAATATAAACCATTTCATATATTGAAAATTCAAAATATATTTTTTATTAAACAGGTGTTAATTTCTATTAATCAATATTCGTTAAAAAAAATCTGTCTTAAATAAAGAATATTCACTGAAATGGATGTACATGACCCTTTATTTTATTATTTTCGACGAGAGATGATACATGATGGCTAGTATGCATATGACACAGTGATTGCGTCATGGATTGAAGGCCGAAATACGATCTTGGATTCCTTGCAAATTGAAGCGGAATAATATTTGTTATATCAAGTATGCAAAAACTTTCCATAAACCATATATTTTACTTATCGTGAAAGAATGAATGAAAGCAATAGCGGTCGGATGCTTTTGCAAGTTGCTCACTACGCCAAATGCTGTGGATTGTCAATCCAGACACTTTCTAATAAAATCAGAAGCGGAGCCAGGTTTTGAAGGGGCCAATACAAAGACTTAGATACATGACTTGTTAAAATGATTACATTTAGGGCGTGTTTAGCGCACGGGACAAAAATGAGATGAAAATTTTAACTCTATATCTAAATTATACATGAAATTCACATAAAATTCTTTCATAAAATTTTCACTTTCATTTTTACTTTTATCTCTCTCTCTCTCTCTCTCTCTCTCACACACACACGCACATATATATAGAATTTAAGATTTAAACTAAATTTATAACTTTAAAATTTTCATAAAAATATTACATTGTTATTAATAATTATATTGAATTTAGTTTTGATATTTTATAAGTGTAAAAAATTTTTACACAATTATTCAATAATATATAACCAAGTTGTTAAATGAATGTGGATTTCTTCACTAATACTTCAAGAATTATATAAAAGATAGGATATGATTAGTTAAAACTATAAACATAATGTATCAAAATTAATCTCAATTTTATTAATAATATAGAAATTATTTATGCTACAAATAATAGATTAAATTTTAATTTTTAAATTTAAATACAAGATGACAAAAATTTCATTAACCGCGTCTAAAGACCTGTGTTGTTGTTGTCAAATTCTGATGGCGCCAATCGTTATGTCCTTTTTTAGTTTGTGTCCTTTCATTGAGACACGCGAGGATAAAGTGTTGGTTCTATCTATCCATTCATTTCTACACACTCCAGCTCAGTACCGTACCTTACCTCTTGCGGCGCTTCTTCTTCCTCTTGTTCTTCCTTTCTCTCACCAAATTCCATTTATATTCATCCTCATGCACTGTGATTTCGCACATGCTTTAAGGTAATCCGTAACTACACCTTCCCTTTTGCTTCTTTCAGTCATTTCTATGGCCACCAAACACAATTAAGTAAGTTCTTGCTCTCTAATTCAGATACATTCTTTTTTCTGAAACTGCAAAAGACAATCATAGTATGTATATATATCAAATGTTACCTGATTACATAAATGTAATTAGTGTATCTTAACAGAGAAATACTTGCTGATTTTCACCAGTAACGGTAAGAATCAATTAACACTAGTGCTAATTTGGTTTCTGAGAAAATTAGCCTTTCTGCTGAATATGATTTGCATGTTGTCTATTCAGAGTTCATGGAAGTTGTAGAGGCAAAATCTTCATCTGGGTATGGTAAGCCTCCATGGGTATTTAGAGGAAGGCAAGTCTGCAGAATTGTAACAACCTTTCTCTAGCTGTTACATATGTTATGCTCTGTGGTTGATGCTGGTGTGGGAATTTAACTAATTAGGTCAGTTTCTGTGTTTATCAGTGCCTGGTATCAACTCCATCTTGTGAAGGCAGAGAAAGCTCGAGCATACATTCCAAAAGAATTCAAATTGGTTGAAGCTTTTGGGTAGGTACATATTATATTTTTCTCAATTTAATTATATTCTCTAGCCTTTTAAATGGAACCATTCATTTCATGAAAAAAAAAAAAAGACTTTTTGTATGAAACTTGTTTGTTTGGTTTTATTTCAAGAATTCAATTCATTTACAACTCGTTTTATGTTGTAAATGCTTCTGATCCTTTTGATAGGATTTGTAAATTATATTTCATTTCTCGAATGAAACCATTCTATATAGAAGTTTGATTTTGAAACTTGTAATTAGCTGAGTTTGATCATTACTTACAGATACACTCTGGGTGGCTTCTTTCTAGCCAGCTATGAGGACAGTCCAGCTGGTGTCTTTGACGAGGTTCTGTTATATTCTTGCTCTCACTTTTGCTTCAGATGTTTCTTGAACCAGTCTTTCATAATTAATTACGAAGGTCTTTGGAAATTCGAAATCATTTTATCTTTGCCTAATTGGAATAGTTTGTGTATAGACATAGTTTGCACTGTTTGAGTCATATAACCAATCCCACCTAGTAAAAAGAGGACATCGTTATTGTTGTCTCTTTGGCTAGTTCAACATGTTGTTAACATTAGAACTTTGTTTATGTATTGCAGCTCGTCGTAATTGCAGGACTTGTATGGAACCGCCCAACATCCTGTGCGTATGTTCCAACTCTTTCGTTTCTATTTTCACTATATTATATTATTATTGCATAAAAAATGGAGAAGAAGATTGGATAGGCCTGAATTGGAACTTGGTTCTAGTTCCAAAGACTGAAGTCATATAATTGTTTTCAAAATATGTCACCAAGTCGTTGTAGCTTCCCGCGTGAGCAGCTGATGTTGCCTATTAGTTGCGCAACCAAAATTGGCCTGGCTTGAATTGGTAACCTCACCTCAATGCTTCTCCAATATTATCAATTTTATTTATTTATTGAGAAATTATTATATATTTATAGACCATCAAGTAGGAGTATATTTTAACTAATTGTAAAATACTTAATCTGATTCATAATATCTGTCATTTAACTATTTATACGAGTATTAAAAAACTTAGAATCGAGAGTTGATTGTAAAGATGTTTACCAAAATACTTTTATTTAATAATTAATTTGTTGTATTAATATTTATTATTTATTATACTTAAAATTATTTGGAGAGTATAATTAAAAATTTTGTAATAAATATTCTATATAAAAATATGAAAATAATAGATAAATTGAAAAAACAATTATTTAAAATAACAGGTATTATAACCAAAAAGAATAATGTTTTAGCTTTATGTAAAAAAGACCTACCACAACCTACTTATTATTCAACGAACACTTAATAATTTCTTATATTTTGTTCATGTGACCGCATTCGCTGCCCAATCAAAATTGCATCTTTGACGTGGGCGAGTGGGGTTAGGTCCATGCCGCGCGAAGGAGGAACTTTCCTTTCCGTAGTGTCAATGGCCTTTCATCACATCGTTGGGACACTTGAAAAGTTGTCTTAACAATTGAAATTTTCAATTGTGTAACCGATAAATTTATTTGTGGAAAATATGAAAAATAATGGGTTAATAATTAATGATTTGAATTATATAATTAGTGAATTTGAAAAAATTGTATCTATAATTAGTTATTTTGTTATATCTATCACATTCATTAAAAATGTAATTAAACTCCTTTTATATGTCAAAAATAATATCTAAATATGAATTTAAAAAATATTTCTCTTTTTATATATTCTTATCTTAATCGGTACTAATAATAGGACACTAAATTTTCAGATACGATTTAAATACCTTAAGAATCGCATATAAATGATTGGGAATTGCAATTGAATTAATAATGAATCTTTCCGTGGAGAAATATGTTGAATTGTGTATTATAACTAGGGATTTTATTATTTTTGTTAATCTGTCCAATAAAATAATATATTCTATGTCATTACAAATATGTATGATTTTATCATATTTATTAATTATCTTATACTTATTATATTATCTAAAACATAACTAAAATCTCAAATTATTTTATACATCAATTCCTCCTGGTCCAAGATGGTATATAAATCACGAGGTCAAAAAAACATTTCATTATCATGCCGCACCAATCTAATTAATATATGACACATACAGATTAACTTCATATAAGACTTTTTGGCACAAATATTTATTTATTTAGTTTTTGGTACAACTTCATGATACTCCCAGTTGACCTTAGGCATGAAGCCATGATTAATGAATTGAATATATTACACATGTGTTTGAGAAAATTATAAAATCAAAATTATTTTAGCATTCAATTATAAGTATAATAATTATTTTTAATTGATTATGTGAAAATCAATTTATATTTGGATGTATTAATTCAAAAATAGTTTATGTTTGGAATATGTCGGCTTAAAAGCTATTTTAAGGTAGTGTGTTTTTCTTACAATAAAAAAAAATTAAAAATTGCTTATGATTATAAGCTACCTTTAGCTTAAAATTATAAAGTTTTGCTTATAATCCGTTTGCTTCTATTCACCCAAACATAACAATTTATTCCAAAACTGATTTTATACATTTTTGTAGTTAGTTATATTAGTCTTCAAATTTCTTCCATAGGATTAAGCCCTGCTGTTTGTAAAGAATTAATTATTAGATATAGTTATAGGGTGTGTTTGTTTAGGATTTTTTTGATAAAAAATCACTTTTTCTATTGAAAAAAATCAGTTTTCACATATTTTTATTTTTTTAAAAAAATAATCAGAATTATAAAAAAATATATTTTCAACTTTTTTGTAGAAGTTGAAGAGAGTAATTTTTGAAAAAAAAATTAATTTTTAATTTTTTCAGGTAAATATAAAATTTAAATTTTAAAATTAATTTTAAAAAAATTGAATCAAATGCACGCATAGTAACTGGAATCTGAATAATTTCTATTTTTGTCAACAGATGGGCCACGAGAGTGTACGTGAACAGTGATGAAGCTTGTTATCATGGACGAAAGGTAGCAGAATAGAAGTCCTAGATGCATACTCAATAAAATTTTATTAAAATTTAGGTTTAAGTATGTTTTTAATCCCTATAAAATTAGTAAATTTTAGTTTTAATTTTTAAGAAATTATTTTTTTGGTTTTGATCCAAATAGTTTCAAAAAATTTGGTTTTAATCCTTAATTTTTTTTAATTTTTTGGTTTTGATCTAAATATTTCCAGAAATTTTGGTTTTAGCCCTTACTTGAATAGGGAAAGAGTAATGTGACTATTCATCATCCATGTTATTACTTAACAAAGGCAGACCAATGGTAAGAATTAAAATCAAAATTTTTCAAAATATCTGAATAATAAAAAAAAAAATTCTTAAGAATTAAAACCAAACTTTACTAATTTATAGGAATTAAAAATATATTGAAGCCTAAAATTTGCTTAATTTTATCTTACCCCAAAGGGGAATAACTAAATTTTGTGAGTTCTGCAAAATAATTCTTGGATAATGGTATATCTGTAATTAGCTTACAGTTAAGCTATATGTGAAATCTTTCCTTTATTAGACCAAACAAGCGTGTGTTTGGTTAGCTTACTTTAAGTTTTTGGTCTTAGATATTGCACCCGAAATTTCGAACTGGGAGCGGTAGTTGGATATATCACTCCCAAAGTAACAACTTCAAGACATTATAGGTAATGTCCGGCTAGGTCACATTTCACCACTATTGGAACCAACCACTCTTGGATAGCTTATCTTAAGTTGAAAATAGATTATAATGACAGTTATTTTTAAGCAATTATTTCCAGAAAACAAAAAAGAAAAAGGCGAAAGCTATACACTCTAATCACCATAGCTTTAGATCAAAATTTTGTGCTTGATTTTGGTATTATGTTGTCATTGGTGTAACTTTGCTCTTCTTCTACAGGAGGTGGGTCTTCCAAGTCAGATGGCTAAGTTTTCCAAGGTAGCCTTTTTTTTTTTTTTTTTTCCCTTCTCTTTTTGACAGCGTGGCATCATTGTAGTTCAATCTTTTAGGCTGATATAATGCTCAGAATGCCTTAGCGATCTGATTCATACACTTCATCATGATTGTAAGCTCTTTCGGAAACTAAACCTTATGAAGTTGTACGTATCTCAAGCTAGAAGTTTAGACCACATATTGGGTGCATAATTATATAATAGTAATACTGTTTCTTAATGAAGTATTAACATGAGGAGAGATCTAAATTCTCTAATTATAGACCAAATGGGCCATGCATATATGAATTGTTTATGGTTCAAACAGACAATTACAGCAATATCAGGACAACGTAGAGGCAGAGTGAGTGGAATTTTGAGCATGATTGGAATCGGGTCTATGTTATGCAATCCAAGGGATCAGCATCTGAATGTTCAAGTAACTAATATCAAATGTCTTGACGCAGAAGATACTTGTAATATTAGTCTCACAAGTGCTGGTGAGTGGATTTTCTGATTTGCTTCCACTGGCCTCCAAGAGCTTCCTCCATTATGCTATATGGGAGCTGCATCTTTGGTTATAGTTCATAAGCCAATGTCTGTTGTTGGTTTGGCTTCTTTTAGAATAGTTCATTTTATACATTTGCTTCAATTTCAGACTAAAATAATTGATGAGTACATTAACAAGGGAGTAATGATAAACAAACATTGGCAGCAGAGACTGTGATACTGCATATAGAATTACTCAAGATGCTTCTCATTGTGTTACTAGTTTGAACTATAGAAAACAGGGTAAACTACGTTGACCTCCACTAATATTATACATGATATTTCTCAATTTGCAAAAACATACACTAATCTCTGAAGTTTAGGTGGTATTAAACCTGATTCCCTTACATTTTGATGAAATGTGGCATTAAGTACCTTTGTAGGGCTTAACATTGAGTGCCTTTGTCGGAATGTGAATGTAGGTATGGTAAATAGAAAAGTATCATATGTAATATCGTCTAATCATAGAAGAGGTCAATGTAAATTCTCCTAGAAAAAATGCCAAAGAACATGTGATGGACTGATGGAAGAAATTGCTATGCTCCATAATAGTTTTTCACTGTGCTATATTTTTTGTAGTTTCCCGTCTAATTGTGATTGACATTATCTGTAAGATTTCCACTGATTTACAAGCATGTTAACAGCAGTGCCTCCTTTAGGCATTGACAGCTGGATGGGGCCGCAAATCAGAATGTCACTTCCAAGTTTTAGGTAAACAAGATTGAAAAGCCAGTTTATCCACATTTTGCTACCACAGATTTCAGTTTTTCATAACCGATGATCATCACTTGTGTTCTGAAATTGCAGCGGTGGTACGGAGAATAATCCTAACCTCCTTAAGTACTCTTGCCAGATTGAATGCAGGTTTTCTCCCATACTTCAAAAACAAAAAGAAATTAACCAAATACTTTGTGATATTTTTCTTGCATGGCATACTATTCAATTTTGTGCTTTTTGACACATTAGCTTGCCGCCAATCTAAAACAACTTGTCTTTGGAAATGTTGACATAGGGTGCAAGCAGTGCAGCCATTCAAGGTTTCAGGGACATTCCCTTCAACAAATGATGACAGAGAACAGCACAGCCATGTGGCTGAAAATGATAAAAATGACAGGCGGAATTTCAGCACCTGTGTGATGTTATCAAAACCCATATTAGCACTCAAGTTTAATCAAATGAAGATGCAGGTTGAAGCTCCTATTGTGCTTTCCCAATTGTCAAATTCTTTAGAAAACACTGCCAGTTCTGTTCCATAAGCAGTGGGGTTTTACAGAAAACAGAAATGCATATTTGTAGAGTTTTAACGCAATAACACTCGCTCATGAATGTAATTCCCCTAGCAGAACTAATGTAGCTTCAACTTTTCACAACTAACTTGAGAAATACACATATGACATATTATCAAAATTAAGACCGGGCGGTCTCTTAATACTTGCATAAAGACAGAAACATAAATATACATAGGCAAGGTAGGTAGGGACGGCACAGAAGACTCAATTCCCTATTCTCCATAGGTGGTTTCTATGATATCCATCCAAAAGTAGAAGGTTCTAAACCGTGGACTAATCTAGTGTAAGCATGTGTATAATTTAATCCACCTAATCATCTATTAATCATTAATTTTAATTTTATATTTAATCCCCCAATATTTTTGTTTGCTTACGATTTGCCCCAATTCTTACTACCCAAATTCCTGTTTCGAACATGATACAAGTTATCTCATCCTAAAATTTAAAAGTTGAAGAAAATTATTTGATCCAAGGCCAATTCTGTGGTGTACTAGATTAACTATGGTGCACTACACACCAGATTGATCCAATGGACAGGATGTCATGGTGTATCAATACAGCAACACCTTATAATCCATTGTAAACTCTAACACTCTCCTCCCCCTCCACTTATTCCAGCAGCTCTCTCTTCCCCTTGCCCTCCCCCCCATCCTCTTTGCCAACAGCACTCCAATGATGACGTAAGGGAGGTTGTTACGTAATGAGGTTTCACTCCGGCAAGCCTTGCTCCATCGCGGCAACACCATCGCCATGACAGAGGCTAAACGACCTGGTCTTGGCCAGAACGATGATGGGTGTTTGGTGCACCATAGTTAAATTAATACCCCACAGAACTAGCTATCCAAAATGTGTAAAGCCTAAGAAAAACTCAGCCCCTATTCATATAAGGAAAAAAAAAAATCAGCCCTTGACCCAATGCCAATGAGCATGTCTTCATTCCATTCCTGAGCATTTGTTGGGTTCCTCTTGGTTTCAACTGCATTCCTTGGTTCCCTATTTCTTGTATCAATTTGCCATCTATCTCCTTAATCTATCAACTAGATGCACTTTCCTTAGAGGCTAGGGCATCATGTGCACAAAAATGTACATTCAATGGAAAATGCATTCAAAAATCCCTTCCATCTTGATCACATATTTGGTCGGTCTTGTTACAATTTTAGAAAACTTCATGTTGTTTTTTTTTTTTTTGTATCAATAGGGGCTATGTTTTTCTTTTTGGTGTGAAGAGATGCTCTTTTTTTGCCCTTTTATATGAATAGAGGTTGGTTTTTTTCTTTGAATTCAATTTACACATTTGGGATCAAATTTTTTTTTCCAACTATTTAAATTTCAAGATAAGATAACTTGTCTCGTGTTTGGAATAGGAATTGAGATAATAAGAATTGGGGCAAATTGTAACCAAACAAAATATTGGGGGTTTTGATATAAAATTATAAGGAATAATAAGTAAATGAATAAGTGAATTAAATTATACACATGGCTACATTAGATTGATCCCTCTAAGAAGGTTTTAAGGTGGATATCATAGAAACCACCTTCTCCATATATAGAGATCAAATTTTGAACATCAATGGCAATAGCAAGTTACCATAAAATAATTATACAATATTCTCAAGTTCTGTTTGGTGTTTGTGTTTATTTTCTATTTTAAGTTTTATAACTAAAAAATATTTTCAATCTATTTCTTATTTTCAGAATTTTATGAAGATAATAATGAAAATGAAAAAAATTCCTTTTCCCATATTTACTACCTTTTTTTAAGCAAAATCTTGAAAATAGAAAAATAGGACAATACAGGAAATGAAAAAATATATAAAAAAAAATAGACCATACTTTCCATTTCCAACTCTTCCTCTCTTCCACACATTTTGCAATGATAAATTCCATCCTAAATTAATCAAACCTTCCATACACATAAATTATATCATTCCATTAGCTTGCTATTGTAGCATTCAAAAGCTTAGTTTATGTGAGGAGGAGAACAGCCATGTTGATATAACATACTCCATTCGGTTCAAAATAATTGCCACTTTTAGTAGCAATTTTTTGTTAAACTAGGAAGATCTAAATTAATGGACTAAGTAAGAAATTATAAAAAGTAAATCGGATATCACATCTTAACCAAAAATATTAAGGTAATGATTCTATGACTCCTCTCAAATTAATGGAAACTCTGGGTACTCATGGCAAAGTCAGACACAAAGTCTTGCACGATGCTCTAACAAAAGCAGGAAACACACTCAAGCACAAACTAATCCTCCATGAGCAAATTTTGAATACTTTAAACAAATCTGTGTTAACTGTTTGGTTTGTGGGAAATATTGGATTGAAATGGCTTTGGTGAGATGCGATCTGAGAAGAAAGATCTAGGTAGAAGAAATATGTATTTAGTGGCTGTGACAGTGAACGAAAAAGGCCTTCACCTTCAGCCAAGACGGAAACAAGAAATGGGGTTCAAAATATGCTTTTTTGATTTTGTATTATTGGTTGCAAATTAAAAAGGTGCGCTTCACTAAACATTCACTGACCATTTAATCACACTTGAACAATTTTTACCTCGTTCTGCATATTATCCACGTGGCACTTAACCATTGAGCATGACAGCACTTCATGGGGAAGCAAACAGGATGCGCTTCACCAGAGCAAGCTCTACACTAGGAGAAAAATGTTGATGGCACGTAACATATTGATTACTTTCCTTTGTTGAGTAAGCATATTTGACTCTCTTCCGCAATCACCTTTGCAAGTTTCAACAAATACATTGCTTGTTACATGCGGTTTCTGTTATAATATTGTGGGCGCAGAAGCCACAGCCAACACAGCCAAAAGATGTGAAAGTGTAACCAAAGCAATGAAGGGTGGTTCTGGATTATAGCAAACGGACAAATGAGTCAAAATATGGCAAATAACACAAAATGATTGCCCTAAAAACTCGATTTTCACATAGTACCTCACAATATTTTACACATGTATACTCTCAACACTTGCAAAATATTAAAAAAAGAAAATATTAGCCAAAGGAATGCAAACTCTCCTCTAGAAGTGATACAAAATGGCTTGGAAACAAGATGACCTTGAGCAAGTCCTGTCACTATCATATGCTGCCGAAAGAAGCAAGCCATCATACGTAACATTGTTAGGAATTTTCGTCAGAGTTGTGAGGGAGTAGAAAGCGGGTGAAGAAAATACATAATAATACAAAAGTACAAACTGAGCATATATTTTGATTTAGAAAGTTGGACTTTATTTTTTAACTTATTTTATTGATTAAGTTGCCAAATTGGCTTCATATTTGAATAGCAGAAGTCGAAAGAAAAATTGGACTTTGACCGATATTGCACACCCTAAATATCTACTTCTACTACTATAATATTTCAGTATCATTACTTGGAAAGTTCTTCCAAGTGGTAGCTTCCTATGTGCTTCTACTTCTTTTCAAAATTCAAATAGTTTCTATTTACGCAAATTATTCAAGTATCTATCTTCTATTAAAAAATCAAAATGATTAAATTAATTCTATTGGTTAAAATATTTGCAAGTCATTTAATTTCTTCTCATCTTCCCAATACACTCATTCATTAATTTAAATTAGTTCTACTTACTCCAACTTATTATTATTGATTCATAATTCTTGATATACTAATTATATATAGATTTCGGTAATATTTTTTTACATGATTTCGGTAAATTATTATTGGTTGATACAATTTGATTAAATTTTTAATTTCAATCTATATCATATATGCTTTATGGCTGTCGATTTTATTTTCAAGACTGAAGTTTCTAAACCCAATACCTGCTGCAACTCTTCGGATTCCACATCTTCCCTCTTTCAAGCATCATGCAACCTGCTTTCAATTCATCCATTAAACCCTTTGTCTACTATAATTATGGAGATTTGCATTTCCTACAACCAAAACTATTCAATAAAGAGTAAATAATATAGTTCAAATTTCTTTAAAGCTTAGCAATTAAAAAAAATCCACTTCAATATTCAAAGTCTTATAGTATCTACTTTCGAATATAAATTGCATCTGGAATTGTTATTCTTAAGTCCTACAATGACTATCATTCTTTTTTCTTTTTAACCCAACAATGACTATCACTCTTAAATAAATAAGAATAATAACAGCGGTATTAAATTTATATAGAATATTGTACCCAAGGAAATTTATATAGAATAGTAAATTGCAAATATAACTTAAGAAAACAGACTTAGAACAGAAACAATCAACTTTAGATCCAAAAAAATTGTGCATAATTTTTATCCATCTGTGTATGTTGGATAAAAATTTAATTATTTACACTTCATATTACTAAAATAACTTGTCAAGACATAATGAGATCAGTCTTATACATAAAAAAAAAAAAAAATGAGATTAGTCTTATTGATTCCAATATCTTTATATAAAGTTAAAATTAAATCCTTATATATTTTAACATGATTTATTTTGTTTAATCAATTCTCAAATTAACTCAAGTTAAATATTACTAAATAGATACTAAGTTATTAAATAGAATGCTTATTTGAATTCTTTTTAAGTCACTTTACTACAAAGCTGAGAAAAGAGAACATAAGAGAAAATGAATTAATTTTATTAATTGTTCAATACTCACTTGAATTGATATTTTCATTAAACAATATTATACTTTTAATAATGAATAATTATATGGAATGATTCTATACATTTTTTAATTATATTAACATGTAAATGGAATATAAATATATTTTTAAAGTTGTTCTATCCCCACTAAAAAATTGAAATATATTTATGGAATTTTATCTTTTATTTTTCAAATTACCTTACTCTAAAGACAAAGCTAAAGAAATGGGAGGGAGAGAAAAAAAAAACTTTTTTAGTTGTTCAATCCTTATTTAAAATTTAGAAGCACCTATTTCTATAAAAACTAATACTTTTAACAATGAATTATTATATAAAAAGTGAATAGAAATATTTTTTCAAATAATTTATTTCATAAAAATTTCATAATTATACTTTTTGTGGTAATTATTTCATTCTACATAATTTAATTTTGATATATTTTAAATTGATTTATATATCATATTTTAATTTAAATTTTATAACTCTTTGTTAAATTTATACAATAAAATAAAAATAATATAATAAATTATTATATTAAAATATATTATACATATTTCACATAATTTATACCTATGCAACGCACGGGTCAAATACACTAGTTGTTGATATTTTACAGCATGATAATAGAGACTGGCCTTATATAGACGAATGTTCAACAAAATAAAAAAGAGAAGCTAACTAAATGAATTATTATTATTATTATTATTATTATTTTACGGGGCTAACTAAATGATTGAGGACAATAAAGATTGACAGTGAAATTGGAAGTGATTGCCAACAAGTTATAGTCTCTATGTTGGCAGCGTTGTAGACTATGTAGAGTGGCGCTACAAATATGTAGAGTGATGCAACAAATATTAAGACTTTTGGTTGCATAAAAAACTTGATTTAATAATTTTGCTGATCTTTCGTAATATTGTTAGGAATTTAAAAACTTGAGATGTAAATTAAAAATTAAATAGGAGATTGAATCAACGAATGATATAGTCGGTTTAATTAGTTGAATTTATAATTGTCTTATAATTAAATTACAATTTTTTATTCAATAATTAAATCACAATTAAATCAAAAAAATATTTAAAGTGGAAAATATGACTAGTTGGCAGCTTTACCAATTTACGGATTGGATCAATTTTTAAAACATTAGATGTAAGTAATGTGTGAATGAAGAAATTACCTAACAAAAAAAAAAATATATTTAATTATTCTATAAGTCACTATAATTTTATTTAATTTTTAATTTGGCCTCTATAATTTATAAATTTGTAATCAAATTTTTATAGTATATAAAATTTTTCAATTAAATCTCTATCCATGTTTGTCACTACAAAAACGCCTGTTTAAATAAAATATTCTCACGAAATATTCTATCATCATCTGCACCCTCCCCTCCTCCCCCACCACCTACCACCCCATCTACTGACTGATGATTGGAACAAGAATGCTTCAAATTCCTTGCAATCATCTTCTTATACGCAATATAACTATCTACAATCATAAGCTTCTCACCAACTGCTGAGTCGCGGGATTGCAATTTAAAACACAATTACATGGTCTAAGACAATTTGCATGTAAAATTTGGAATAAGGAAAGGTGTTCATGCCGAAACTCATAATTAAGTAACATGAAAAATAGAAAAAGACATTACATGTCTACAAACATACATCCGACAAATATCAAGCTTTTGGCCCAACTCCAGAGTCTGAGTGATGCTTGATACTAAGACAAGAGTCTTCTTATTCTTCTTCTCTTTTTCCTTTTGTTCATTTATTTTTTCCTTTGACAAATTCTTCTTGGCAAATGCAACTTCCATTGTCGAGGCCAAGGGCAATAGAAATATTTTCCATAAGGTAATTTTGGTAGCACCCAAGCTTTAGCTCAGATGGTTGTCGATTTATGACGTAGATATTAAAGCCAAAGGGTCTTTAAGGATAGACAATGACCCTTATTGTCTTGGAAGGTCCTATGCTGTTTGAATCCAGAGGGAAGAAAAAGGGGTAGAGTTTGTATGGAACATAACAAGAACTATGTAGCACTCTACAGTCAGTGAGAATGTGTTAATCTAGAATATACTACACTAAATAGGTGTGTTGATAGTCTATATTATTTTTAGCTATAAATTTTTATTTTATATACACTGAACAGCTTAGATCAATAAAGTGTATGGTACACCTGATTTTATTAAGTGCACCATAGCATTACAAGAAATTTTTTGTAATGGCGATTAATTACATGGACCTAATTGAAAAATTTTATACACCATAGAGACTTAATTACAAATTTTTAAACTATAGTAGCCAAATTAAAAATTGAATAAAACTATAAGGACATGTAAAATAATTAAAAAAGAAAGGCTGCATTTAGAATGGTCCACTTGAAAATTTGGACACTAATGTTCCAATTTTTTTCCGGTAACCATCAGGTCATTTGTAGCTAAAGATCGATTAATCCAATTTTGGAGGCCATATTACAAGCTTGACCTTGGGGATATATGCCTCCAAAATTCCTGACAAGCTTTCGCATAGTGAACTTTTCTTGGTCCTCACACTTCTTCTCTCTTTACCTTCTCATTTTTCTCTCTCTTGCGGACCTTTGATCGCTTCCGCCACCTCCAAATTCTGCCATCAAACTCTTCACCCTTACACCATCTCCATATTTATAAGGAGGAAGGAGTAGACTACGCATTAACAACGACACTTTGGGATGCTGCCCTCCGTCATTGCCGCCGCCTAACACCAATGGCAACTGTGGAACCTCTGGCATTTTCTTGTTTACATTCATGAATAAGAAGCTGCATGCTCGAGGATTAGAGCAAAGTTGTGGAGCAATTGAAGGACTTTTATTAGGCACCATTATATTTTACCACAATCATTCTTTTATTGATCACTATAGATTGGCCTAAGCTTACAATGCTACTTTCAAATTCTTGATAGGAATAGGTATGAATATCTAAGTTGTCGCCAACAAACCTCTCTTAAGAGGAAAGTTCCGACCTTTATAAGAGGGAGAAATCAGTGAATAATGCTTCTTGAAGTTTCAACTTGGTACTAACTACCTCTTAAGAGAGCACATTGGAAAGTTCAATCTATATCAAAAGATGAGGCAATGAAGGAGTCCACGGTATTAGATGCACAATGATTTAAATAGTCATCAAGTGAGTTTTTATGGTGATTCTTGTCAATGATGGTAATTGCCAGCTTGCCGCTGGTCTAAGAGAGTGGGGTAGATGAAGTCTATGGAGGAGGGTGTGAATAGAGTGGGACTTTCATAAATTAACAATAATATTTATTAATTATTAGCACACTTTGAAATGCATTTAACAACATTCATAGATGTGGCTAAATGATAAAAATTAGTGATTCATTATGGACCATGATGCATGTTAAAACTCACCATAATATTATAATTAAATTATGCAACAGCCTTCCAAAATACAGTACTATGTTTAAGTTATAGTACCATACTTAGGAATTATTACTATTACCTGAGTAAAACTTTTCTGACAGCAACTTCAGTCGTCTTCTAAACTTCTCGAGCTATGTAGAGATAACACAGAAATAGGAGTGAGAATTTTAAATTCTCAATAGAATTCACTAAGAAATTTCATATTGTGTCATCGTTATTATCTCCAACTGCTTTGGTTTATTAAAAAAAAGTGAACATGGTATACGAACTGTTCCGTTTTACAGTTTGAAAATATACGATCCGAAGCAAAGTTAATTTTATTCATACATTTGTTAAACAGAGTAAGAATTCAAGTATGAGTATAACAATATTTCATAATAATAATAATATTAATAACAAGAGCTTACTTGCAATATCATAATAATGATACTAACAAACATTATTTGTGTGTATGCACTGTTCATCATAAAATCATGCATATGCTTTTGTGTTTCCTTTGCTTTCTTTAGTTGACACACCTAGGCATTACGTATCGTCATCTCTAGTATGTCTGCATATATATGTCTTTGCTTTTAATCTTTGCTGCCCTTGGATAGCCTAATCTAGGAGTGAGTTCAACTCGTGACCGTCATCGCACAATACTGACCTGCAAGGGGACCCACATGCCTCTAGGTCGGAGGGACTCAGTTGGCCAACTATCTCCAACATAGAGGGACCCAAAAGTTTTAGCTGCCTTTACAGGGAGGGACCCAATGTGCAATTACCTCCAAGTGAAGGGACCCACATCTTTATCTTTTAACTGCCTTCACTTAGAGGGACCCAAATAACTACCTCCAAGTGAAGGAATCTTATATATTCTTTCTTCATTTATATGAAAATATACATGCTCTCATAAGAATAATTTATGATCATATCACCATAATATATTCATAATTGTATAGCTGTTCATATCATAAATTTCTCGTAAAATAAACACTTATAGTTTCATAGACTTCTGCCAAAAATTTGGTAGCATAATAGATCGAGTCCACTTTCCCGTGAATAGTGCTAGTACTTAGACAATCAATTTTCCAAAAAAATCACAATAGTGCATTCACATATTGATATCAATCTCATAGAAATAATAGTTGAACTTGAATTTTAGTTGCTATCTATTTACCTTCACTCTACCCAACTTTTGTAAAATGAGCCATAATTTATATTTAATTCATTTAGACCTAAATTTTGGATATGTTGAAGTGTTGTATATCTATTTTTCTAATCTCTTTGGTCTCATCTAATTTGGATAAATGTGGCCCAAGTTATTAGGGTTTTATCCTAGCCTACCTTGTAGCTAGCTGGAATTGTATACCAAAAAAAAAAAATTCACTAAAAATCGAAAACTAGTTGAAATCATACGAAATTTATATTATATTAAAGGTAAGAAGACAAGCTTTCATTTCCACAAGTTTCATCTCATTTGCATAAGCAAAGCTTAAGACATAAGTTTCGAAAAATAACCATTTTGGAATGCCTTGTATAAGTCTAGTTTAGACTTAAGGCAATTTCATTGAATTGCCGGGAACGATTGGAAGTAGAGAAAATTCTAAAGTTTTTATGGGATCTTCTACTACATGTTATATTTCAAACAAGATAATTTCATTTAATTTGAAGGTGTATGGGATGAGTTATACCCCTTTGAATATAGACTACCTAGCAGAAAACCTAGATTTCTAGGTTAGCTTTGAAAATTTATAACTCAATCAATATTAATCCAATGACCTTATAATCTATATGTATGAAAATTCCTAAATATCTAGATTCATATAAAAATGAATTCATCAAATTTAAACGGCTGTGGATAGAGTCGCACACTTTATTGTACGAGCCACCGAGGAAAAAACCTAACAGCATCTTGAACTCATGATTTTCTTAAATCAATCCATCCAATCTTCAATCCTAACTCAATCATACATCTTAAATCACCCATAATCCATCATATCCAACCAATATAACATCAAAACAAAGGGAGAAATAGGAGCCTTATGAAGCCCCAAATCAGAGAAAAACAAGAGAAAGGATGAAGTTCCTACTTTAGAGGAGTATAATAGGGTTGGATCTTGATCTTGGAGTAAAATAAGTGATTGGAGCTTGAACCTATGGATAAGATGAGATGCAGGAGGATGAAGAAGATGAAGAAAAATGAAACAAGGGGGGGCTGGTGTGCACACTTAAGGCAGAAATCCTTAAGAGAGAAGGAGGGGATTTTTTGTGTTGTTGAAAAAAGCAAATAATATGATTGGTTGATGGTTGAATAGTTGAAATTGAGCCACAACTCTCCACAAAGTTGACATGCAAGTGGCGTCACTCTTCAAGGGGGAAATGGCTGAATTTGTGCCATTTGATCTAGGGTTTACATAGTATAATTTCTATTGGTTCGGTTCTAATAATTTAGAATACCGAAATCTTATCGATTTCTTTTAGATCGGTAAAACGGTATTGGAAAAATCCTATGAGGTCTCTGATGTTTCTAATCTAGATTTCTTAAATCTAATCTCTCTAAATGATACTTAATTGGCATTAGATAAATACTTAATCGATTTCTAATTAATTTTACTTATTCGATAAAAATCGAATAATTTAGTTAAAAACGATAAGATTTTTCGGATATTACAAATTAAACTAATATTAATAATGAATATAATATGATTGTTCAGTATGGTGATTACTTATTCACTGAATAATAAATAACTACTAATTAATAAGAGTTTTAATTGGGATGTACTGTTTATACTGTTATCTAATCAAAACCTTCTATTTCAGTAACTATTCAAGTAGTGGGTGGTTATGTCAAATGCTTTTGTTGATGTGGTAATATATGATTAGATGTCTGTGTAAATTTTTTTTTTCACTAACAGCGTATTCCAATTAAATCCAATTAATAATATAATCTTGTTTTTATTAAAAATTAATAATTTTTTTCTACACAATCATTTTGTATTTACTGTTATTAAAAAATAATAACTTTCTATTACATACTATTTATTATTATATATTTCTCATTCAACAATAGTATTTTATATTTATATAGGTTTATTTTTATTAATTACTTAATCATTATTTTCCTTTTCATAACATATATATTCAAAATGCAAATACAAGGCCCATACATGCGTGAGTGACATGGGGCACTGTTCGTATCTCACTCTACTTTCTCGTTTTACGTGTATTGAGCCCTGAAGTCGTGTTTAACGTTCGGCACGTGATTCTGCAACTGCTTGCCCGATTTGGAGATTTCCACAACCCAGTTATTTTAATTTTTTAAATCAAAAAACACAATTATCGGATGTGTACCCATGGTCTCACCATCCGCCGTATTACATTACATTTATCTTCTCAATCTCAACCGTTGCTTTTATAATATTAATACTTATGTGGCTATCATTGTTTGGAACATCATTGTCCAAAATTTGGTTTGGACCATTGTAAATAGAGCCAAAAAGAAAAAGAAAAAACAAAAATCAGTAAATATCTGGTGCAGGGAAGCTTGGCTACTGTTTGGTTGTCAATTTGGTCTCAAATTTGATCATAACGACATGCCTACGAATTTTCTTCACAAAATTCTGTTCAAATTGTGCAAGTAACCTCAAGCAAAAGAATCACGCCATTTTCAACATTTTCAGTTTTCACCATCAATCCTCACAACTAGGACAGACACACTCTGCACTATTTAAGATCTTTTGGCTGCGCACATATACTATATCGAGAATACAACATAGGACAGCCATGGAAGACATCAATAACCCATCTGGTACTTCTCTTCTGGTACCATCAGTTCAAGAGTTGGCCAAAGAAAAGTTGTCTGCTGTCCCAGCCAGATACATTCAACATGAAGATTTGGTCATCTCTGATGCTGATCATGTCCCTGAGATTCCAGTTATTGACATGCAGAGATTGCTTTCTACAGAATCTGGGACTTCTGAATTGGCTAAGCTTCACCATGCTTGCAAAGAATGGGGATTCTTCCAGGTCTCTTTGCTCCTCTTATCCTTCTTTTCCTTAACTATACTTGCCGGTTCGGTTTGCTGTTTAACGACTACAAAAGTACTTTAATTTGACAGAAATAACAAAATTGTTACTTCCTCTAAAAATATCTCAAGAAAATATCTCGAGAAGATAAATGCTAGTTTGGTTTCAGGTTTCATTTCTTATATTTCATGTTTTTAGAATATTGTAAAGAAATTAATGAAAATAATAAAATTATATCTCTTATTTTCACTATTTTCTTCACATAATATTGAGAACAAGAAACTCATAAATCAAATAGACGCTAAATTAATTTGCCAAAAGTTAAAACAAACAACCCCAAGGGATGCTTGTTGGCTTTTGGACTATTGAAATTTTAGTTGTATATAAAGAAATCATTTAATTAAAGCTAATATATGCTTAATTGGAATTATCAATTTGATTTGTTCTTGTAGCTGATAAACCATGGAGTTAGCTCTTCCTTAGTGGAGAAAGTGAAATTGGAGATTCAGGATTTTTTCAACCTTCCAATGTCAGAGAAGAGAAAAATTTGGCAGACTCCACAACATATGGAGGGGTTTGGACAAGCATTTGTTGTCAGTGAGGAGCAGAAACTTGATTGGGCTGATTTGTTCTATATGATCACCCTTCCAAAACACATAAGAATGCCCCACTTATTTCCACAGCTTCCTCTTCCTTTCAGGTGTTGTCTCTGTCTCTTTGCATGTGTATGTGTGAAGAAGTGTGTAATTAAGTGCTCCTATTGCATAAAAAAATATTGTTAAAATGGGAGATAAGATTAGGCTGAGACTTTAAATATTAATTTTGTTTTTGGCCATGAGAAAATCCAAACCACAGTTTGTAGGGTGTAAATTAAGTTTTGATTCATTTCAATATATTTGGGAAAATTTTGTTGGATCACATTTGAAGTTGATTTTTTTTTTCTCCATCCATGGTTTAAGAAGTATAAATGGAAAATGTTTCTTTACCGTTAAACTAAACCATAGTTTTGCAAATTATAATCTAAACACATCCTAAATGAGAAAAACAACTTTTCATGTTTTGAGATATTTAAGAATTGAAAAGTGTATTTTTATATACTTTTTAGACACTCATCAAATTGACATATGATGAACTGTGCATAAATAAATGTAAATTTTAATTATGTAAGTATTAAATGTTAACTAATATATGTATATTATTATTAAAAATAATATAACAATTCAATATTTATATAACTTAAATCTATATTTATTTGTATATGATTTATGCATGTTATTGGGCGTTTACTAATATATGTATAACTTAACCTAAGTAAGTAGGTTGAATTAATATATCTATTAAAAATGTTTAGTGTGGACGCGTTTACATGCCCTATTCATTGCTTTTTGTGATGCAGAGACACTATAGAGCTTTACTCACAGGAACTGAAAAATTTGGCGATGGTTATCGTTGATCAAATGGGTAAGGCTCTGAAGACGAAAGAAATGGAAATGAGAGAAATATTTGATGATGGGATACAAATGATGAGGATGAACTATTACCCTCCATGTCCTCAACCACAAAAGGTTATTGGCCTTACACCCCATTCTGATGCGGTAGGTCTCACTATACTCCTACAAGTCAATGAAGTAGAAGGGCTCCAGGTAAGGAAAGACGGCATTTGGGTTCCTGTTAAACCGTTGCCTAACGCCTTTGTCATCAACATTGGCGACATTCTGGAGGTAATAGATCTTACCATATCTCAATTTTATAATATCAACTTGTTTTTTTTTAATATATATAATAATATCAACTTGTTGAAGGCCATACTTGAAATTGATTATCCATTTGTATAATTCAGAGCATCAAACACTTTAATATGTTGTTATTTTTAATTTTTAATTTAAATTCTGATTTTTTTTATCAAAAAAATCTCTCTACATACAAAATCAAAATAAATTGTAAAATAAAATTCAAGTAGGATTTATATGTCATTAGGCCTATTTTGAATATTTTTATATCCTTTAACTTAACATATATTGACAAAATAATTATAGAATATAGTTAAATATATGAATTATATACCTTTATTCCTTTATTTTATATAATTTTTATAAGAATTTAATTTCTATGCCCTGATAATCTAAAATAACTTTGCATTGCAGTTAATGAAATTGCAAAAAAAAAAAAAATATCAAATCATGATAGATAATTAGTATGTATTGTAAAACATTTCTAAATTTTAATTTATTGATGCTAAAATTTTACAATTTAATTATGGCAGATGTGCTGTGGTGCATTGCGTAATTTTTTAGCCTCCGTCATTTAGCTACATCCAAAAATATGGCTAAATGCATTACAAAATACAGTTAGAGGCATTCAGAAATGTGGTTAAATTAATAATGCTGCATTCGTGCACCAAAACTTAATCCATGCACCACACCGTCCACCTTTAATTATACATATTGTCCTTTTGTTCATATTTGTTGGAGGGATGGGGTGTATTAGCATTATTTCGCCTAACTTCAGCCCTGCACCCCTACTAACTTCTTAGTTTTGTTTGCATGTTTCACTGGCAAGATTATAACCAATGGGATATACCGAAGTATTGAGCATCGAGCAATAGTGAACCATGACGAAGAAAGGCTTTCAATTGCTACATTCTACAGTCCAGGAGAAAATGCTGTGATAGGTCCTGCACCAAGCTTGATCACTGAACAAACACCTGCAGGGTTCAAAAGAATTGGAGTAAAGGAGTACTTTAAGGGCATCTTTGCTCGTAAACTTGAAGGAAAGTCTTACGTAGATGTCATGAAAATAGAGAATCACGATTGAACGTTGACTGAAGTTACCCTCTTTGGGGTACTCTGATATAGCAATGCTAGATTTGTAGCCCAATAATAAGTGCATATGCATGCATAGTTACTACTTACTGGGAACAGAATAAAGACTTGTCGTAATCCAAAAGGCCCGGGTAGACTCGTTATTATATTATCTTTGTTGACTATGCTTAAGTACAATCCGTGCTGTTCTACTATATATATATATATATAAAATTTTATTGTTTGAAGTTTTGTCAAAATTATATAATATTATTTTTAACTTTTGAATAAATAATTATTCAATCATTTTCTTTGAATTTTGACAAATTCAAAAAATAATTATATGTAACATTACTCAATTCTCATACCAGATACCACGAGACACTACGATTAAAATAAGGACGTACAACTTTTTCCAGTAATCTTTAGATAAATTTTTTTCCCCTAATAACATATCGTGGTTTGAAGAGGATAAAATCGTTGCGGACTTATGGATAGATTTGGACCCATAAACGCACGCAATGTATCTGATAACGATGTGTGATAGAGTAATTAAAAGTGGACTATCAGAACTGTCGAGTATATTATAATTCATATCAGTGTATGTGAAGGGTGACTTTATAAGAATAAATAGTTATAGTCGTTATTTAGTAGAATCTGATTGATAGGTCTGGTGAAAAATAGAACACGTGAAAATAGTGATGTCAAAGGGTATTAATTTTACTTATTGACGCTTGGTGGTAAATGATAGAAAACAGGTTTAGCTTACGTTCATGTTCATTTTATAAACTCTCTTGGCAAGATACAAAGTATGCTTTCTCCCGCCCATTTCAGGTACCGTTGCAGGATTCCCGTCTTTCCCTTCTTCATATTGCTAATACCATTACGGATAATCTAAGTACAAACTTTGTTAATATTTTTGAAGCAAGCATTGAATATATGAATTTAAAAAAAAAAAAAAAACCAAACACAAACATGTACAAGAACAATAACAAAAATCAAGTGTTCCATAAGCATAAGTTATTATAATTTGAATTGGTTTGATTTAAAAATTTAATTTTGGTGAACGATTAGTATAAATGTTTTAAATATCAATCAATCATAAATTATCTTTTGTATAACTTTTGAGAATATAATTATTATAAGAACTTAACACTCCCAATAATATAGTGATGCATAACCAAATTACAGTATACAAATTTTTTATGCTAATGATGTATTAAAACCAAATCCTTAATTTATATATTAAAATGCAAATGATAATTTTGTGTGTATTTTTTTTTTCGGTGTAATTTTTGTGTATTTAATAATACATCTATAGTGGAATCAAGTCGTTTGGGTTGATTGCATAAGTATAATGAGTGTCAATTTGGGGCTAGCCCCTTATGAGCCGAGTCATATTCATATTAACCCTTTATAAGGCAAGTATAGAAAACCTAGTGCCACCTCGAACCCTCCCTCTGCCACTCTCTCTCCTTCTTTGCCCTTTAGTCACACGTTCCTCTATCTTGATTAGCAAGTTCCACTTTCAATCTTTTTGAAGGGGGAGTCAGCCTCATGGAAGTAGCTACCTCCTCCAAGGTGCTTCCTGGTAACTCCTTCCCCTTTTTCTTTTTCTTTTTCTCCTATTTCCCCACTTCTTCAACACATGATGATTCGGTCCGTACTCTGTCTTTGTTGATGATGATTGTGTCTAATTAGTGAGAGATGATTTGAAGCTGACTAGATTGTTCATGATTCTCACTATCGCTAATACATCAGCAGCGTCAGAAGATTATGCTTAGGTCACAATACTTCGGCAATCTCTCTTGATGGGGGATAAATTAGGGTTTTTTTTTGGGGTCTTTCTAAGCACGATGGCGCACTCTTTTGTGAATGGTTTCATACTTGTAATGTTAATTTGAATTTTGTTAAGATAAAAAAAAAGAAAAAAAAAAAGAAAAGAGAAACAACAACAATGTACTTGAACAATTAGAGCCAATGTATTGTATTAGTGGTTCGACACTATTTCCCTTATGTATGGTCTCGTGTTTGAGTTTTATAAATAGAAAAAATTAGTACTGGAAGAACTTTATATCCATAGTGAGCTGACTCTGGTCAAGTTAGATTAGTTAAAGTTCAATTTGCTCTGAATACCATTGGTTTATACCATAAAAATGTATTGTATTAGTGTAGTTGCTAGAATGCTTTTCAATGTGTATATTTGTTTCATTTTTAATTTTTCACCCTGAAATATTAGTGAGTGCATTAATACCTCACAAATATTGATAAGCAAACATTTTCAACATAGACTGTGATAGAATTAGTCAATATGCTTCTCATAGCGGGATTAAATTCTTCCGTACCAATTCCCTTCTCCTCTTCTTGTGTCTTCAATTAAAATTTGACACACCTAATCAAAATATTTTAATGGGGTTAGTTTAAACCGAATGATGGGCGTCAAAATTTGATTAAGGGGATATCATAGAAACCTCCTTCTCCATATATAGAGATCTAATTTTGAACATCAATGGCAATAGCAAGTTACCATAAAATAATTATACAATATTCTCAGGTTCTGTCTGGTGTTTGTGTTTATTTTCTATTTTAAGTTTTATAACGAAAAAATATTTTCAATCTATTTCTTATTTTCAGAATTTTATGAAGATAATAATGAAAATGAAAAAATTCCTTTTCCCATATTTACTACTTTTTTTTAAGCAAAATCTTGAAAATAGAAAAATAGAACAATACAGGAAATGAAAATATATAAAAAAAAGACCATACTTTCCATTTCCAACTCTTCCTCTCTTCCACACATTTTGCAGTGATAAATTCCATCCTAAATTAATCAAACCTTCCATACACATAAATTATATCATTCCATTAGCTTGCTATTGTAGCATCCAAAAGCTTAGTTTATGTGAGGAGGAGAACAGCCATGTTGGTATAACATACTCCATTTGGTTCAAAATAATTGCCACTTTGAGTAGCAATTTTTTGTTAAACTAGGAAAATTTAAATTAATGGATTAAATAAGAAATTACAAAAAGTAAATCAAATATCACGTATTAACCCAAAATATTAATGTAATGAGTCTATGACTCCTTCCAAATTAATGGAAGCTCGGGGTACTCATGGCAAAGTCAGACACAAAGTCTTGCACAGTGCTCTAACAAAAGCAGGGAACGCACTCAAGCACAAACTAATCCTCCATGAGCAAATTTTGAACACTTTAACCAACCGAACTATCGATTTTGATACCATTTGTTGGGCAAAATATCAATGGGAGTCCAAAAATCGAAGATATCTAAATTAACAAACTAAAGAAACCACAAAAGTGGGTCAAAAACTACATCTTGATCCAAAAATTTAAGACAATAAATCTATGAATCTTATCAAATATATACTCTTCATTTAATTCAAACTTAATCAATGTGAGGCTTTATTCCTTATACTTAAAATTCAAATAATTACGTGCAGGAAGTTTTGATTCTTGCGTCTCTTGCTTTTTTGTAATTATTATTTTATGAGAGTTAGTTCTATCGTTGGTCTAGTGAAGCACATCCTATTTGCTTCACCATGAAGTGCGTACGTGGACAAATGGTGAGGTGTCACGTGGAAAGAAAAGTAGAGCTCAATCAAAGTTTGTTGAAGAGTGATTAAAATTTTACATGACGCGCACTGTTTCACTTTGAATCCAATAAATCAAAACCTAAAATCCCTGCCGGGAACCCCATTCTATCTCCTCGTGGTCGATGAAGGTGGCGGGGATTGCTGGCCGTCGTCCCAGTGTCACTGAACCTACGTTCTTTTTACATCATGAGCGCGGAGATGTCCATCGTTAATGCGTTGCTCATCGTCAGCCAAGGTGAAGGTTCGCTGCCTCTGTTCCACTCATCCCATTTGGAAGTCAAAGGCAAAGGTGCAAGGTGGCGTGATGAGGTTTGCTGTCGGAAGATTCAGTGGCTGGTGGCAGTTGATGATGTCGTGGAGGCTGATTATGTGTCGTTCTTTTATTTAGATGAGATTTGTTTTATTGCTCTGCTGTTTAGATATGTGTTGTATGTTGGGTGCTGGTTGATTACTATATTTTTGAGCTATTATGTTGAAGGAAGCCACTTGATTGAGCATCAAATAACAGTCATAACAACTAAAGAATTGAAAATTTCAATTTCTTTTCTGTGTAACTTTATTGTGTTCTTGTGGCCTAGATGCTGTTTGAAATTGTTAATAATGCACAAATCTATGTTAACTGTTTGGTTTGTGGGAAATATTGGATTGAAATGGCTTTGGTGAGATGCGATCTGAGAAGAAAGATCTAGGTACAAGAAATGGGGTTCAAAATATGCTTTTTTGATTTTGTATTATTGGTTGCAAGTTAAAAAGGTGCGCTTCACTAAACATTCACTGACCATTTAATCACACTTGAACAATTTTTACCTCGTTCTGGCATATTATCCACGTGGCACCTAACCATTGAGCATGACAGCACTTCATGGGGAAGCAAACAGGATGCGCTTCACCAGAGCAAGCTCTACACTAGGAGAAAAATGTTGATGGCACGTAACATATTGATTACTTTCCTTTGTTGAGTAAGCATATTTGACTCTGTTCCGCAATCACCTTTGCAGGTTTCAACAAATACATTGCTTGTTACATGTGGTTTCTGTTATAATATTTTGGGCGCAGAAGCCACAGTCAACACAGCCAAAAGATGTGAAAGTGTAACCAGAGCAATGAAGGGTGGTTCTGGATTATAACAAACGGACAAATGAGTCAAAATATGACTAAAAATACAAAATGATTACACTAAAAACTCGATTTTCACATAGTACCTCACAATATTTTACACATGTATACTCTCAACACTTGCAAAATATTAAAAAAGAAAATATTAGCCAAAGGAATACAGACTCTCCTCTAGAAGTGAAACTAAATGGCTTGGAAAGAAGATGACCTTGAGCAAGTCCTGTCACTATCATATGCTGCCGAAATAAGCAAGCCATCGTACGTAACATTGTTAGGAATTTTCGCCAGAGTTGTGAGCGAGTAGAAAGTGGGTGAAGAAAATACATAATAATACAAAAGTACAAACTGAGCATATATTTTGACTTAGAAAGTTAGACTTTATTTTTTAACTTATTTTATTGATTAAGTTGCCAACTTGGCTTCATATTCGAATAGCAGAAATCGAAAGAAAAATTGGACTTTGACCGATATTGCACACCCTAAATATCTACTTCTACTACTATAATATTTCAGTATCATTACTTGGAAAGTTCTTCCAAGTGGTAGCTTCCTATGTGCTTCTACTTCTTTTCAAAATTCAAATAGTTTCTATTTAAGCAAATTATTCAAGTATCTATCTTCTATTAAAAAATCAAAATGATTAAATTAATTCTATTGGTTAAAATATTTGCAAGTCATTTAATTTCTTCTCATCTTCCCAATACACTCATTCATTAATTTAAATTAGTTCTACTTACTCCAACTTATTATTATTGATTCATAATTCTTGATATACTAATTATATATAGATTTCGGTAATATTTTTTTACATGATTTCGGTAAATTATTATTGGTTGATACAATTTGATTAAAATTTTAATTTCAATCTATATCATATATGCTTTATGGATGTCGATTTTATTTTCAAGACTGAAGTTTCTAAACCCAATACCTGCTGCAACTCTTCGGATTCCACATCTTCCCTCTTTCAAGCATCATGCAACCTGCTTTCAATTCATCCATTAAACCCTTTGTCTACTATAATTATGGAGATTTGCATTTCCTACAACCAAAACTATTCAATAAAGAGTAAATAATATAGTTCAAATTTCTTTAAAGCTTAGCAATTAAAAAAAATCCACTTCAATATTCAAAGTCTTATAGTATCTACTTTCGAATATAAATTGCATCTGGAATTGTTATTCTTAAGTCCTACAATGACTATCATTCTTTTTTCTTTTTAACCCAACAATGACTATCACTCTTAAATAAATAAGAATAAAAACAGTGGTATTAAATTTATATAGAATATTGTACCAAAGGAAATTTATATAGAATATTAAATTGCAAATATAACTTAAGAAAACAGACTTAGAACAGAAACAATCAACTTTAGATCCAAAAAAATTGTGCATAATTTTTATCCACCTGTGTATGTTGGATAAAAATTTAATTATTTACACTTCATATTACTAAAATAACTTATCAAGACATAATGAGATCAGTCTTATACATAAAAAAAAAAAAATGAGATTAGTCTTATTGATTTCAATATCTTTATCAAAAGGTAAAATTAAATCCTTATATATTTTAACATGATTTATTTTGTTTAATCAATTCTCAAATTAACTCAAGTTAAATATTACTAAATAGATACTAAGTTATTAAATAGAATGCTTATTTGAATTTTTTTTAAGTCACTTTACTACAAAGCTGAGAAAAGAGAACATAAGAGAAAATGAATTAATTTTATTAATTGTTCAATACTCACTTGAATTGATATTTTCATTAAACAATATTATACTTTTAATAATGCATAATTATATGGAATGATTCTATACATTTTTTAATTATATTAACATGTAAATGGAATATAAATATATATTTTTAAAGTTGTTCTATCCCCACTAAAAAATTGAAATATATTTATGGAATTTTATCTTTTATTTTTCAAATTACCTTACTCTAAAGACAAAGCTAAAGAAATGGGAGGGAGAGAAAAAAAAAAAAAACTTTTTTAGTTGTTCAATCCTTATTTAAAATTTAGAAGCACCTATTTCTATAAAAACTAATACTTTTAACAATGAATTATTATATAAAAAGTGAATAGAAATATTTTTTCAAATAATTTATTTCATAAAAATTTCATAATTATACTTTTTGTGGTAATTATTTCATTCTACATAATTTAATTTTGATATATTTTAAATTGATTTATATATCATATTTTAATTTAAATTTTATAATTCTTTGTTAAATTTATACAATAAAATAAGAATAATATAATAAATTATTATATTAAAATATATTATACATATTTCACATAATTTATACCTATGCAATGCACGGGTCAAATACACTAGTTGTTGATATTTTACAGCATGATAATAGAGACTGGCCTTATATAGACGAATGTTCAACAAAATAAAAAAGACAAGCTAACTAAATGAATTATTATTATTATTATTATTATTATTATTATTTTACGGGGCTAACTAAATGATTGAGGACAATAAAGATTGACAGTGAAATTGGAAGTGATTGCCAACAAGTTATAGTCTCTATGTTGGCAGCGTTGTAGACTATGTAGAGTGGCGCTACAAATATGTAGAGTGATGCAACAAATATTAAGACTTTTGGTTGCATAAAAAACTTGATTTAATAATTTTGCTGATCTTTCGTAATATTGTTAGGAATTTAAAAACTTGAGATGTAAATTAAAAATTAAATAGGAGATTGAATCAACGAATGATATAGTCGGTTTAATTAGTTGAATTTATAATTGTCTTATAATTAAATTACAATTTTTGATTCAATAATTAAATCACAATTAAATCAAAAAATATTTAAAGTGGAAAATATGACTAGTTGGCAGCTTTACCAATTTACGGATTGGATCAATTTTTAAAACATTAGATGTAAGTAATGTGTGAATGAAGAAATTACCTAACAAAAAAAATATATTTAATTATTCTATAAGTCACTATAATTTTATTTAATTTTTAATTTGGCCTCTATAATTTATAAATTTGTAATCAAATTTTTATAGTATATAAAATTTTTCAATTAAATCTCTATCCATGTTTGTCACTACAAAAATGCCTATTTAAATAGAATATTCTCATGAAATATTCTATCATCATTTGCACCCTCCCCTCCTCCCCCACCACTTACCACCCCATCTACTGACTGATGATTGGAACAAGAATGCTTCAAATTCCTTGCAATCATCTTCTTATACGCAATATAACTATCTACAATCATAAGCTTCTCACCAACTGCTGAGTCGCGGGATTGCAATTTAAAACACAATTACATGGTCTAAGACAATTTGCATGTAAAATTTGGAATAAGGAAAGGTGTTCATGCCGAAACTCGTAATTAAGTAACATGAAAAATAGAAAAAGACATTACATGTCTACAAACATACATCCGACAAATATCAAGCTTTTGGCCCAACTCCAGAGTCTGAGTGATGCTTGATACTAAGACAAGAGTCTTCTTATTCTTCTTCTCTTTTTCCTTTTGTTCATTTATTTTTTCCTTTGACAAATTCTTCTTGGCAAATGCAACTTCCATTGTCGAGGCCAAGGGCAATAGAAATATTTTCCATAAGGTAATTTTGGTAGCACCCAAGCTTTAGCTCAGATGGTTGTCGATTTATGACGTAGATATTAAAGCCAGAGGGTCTTTAAGGATAGACAATGACCCTTATTGTCTTGGAAGGTCCTATGCTATTTGAATCAAGAGGGAAGAAAAAGGGGTAGAGTTCGTATGGAACATAACAAGAACTATGTAGCATTCTACAACCAGTAAGAATGTGTTAATCTAGAATATACTATACTAAGTAGGTGTATTGATAATCTATACTGTTTTCAGCTATAAATTTTTATTTTATATACATTGAACAACTTAGATCAATAAAGTGTATGGTACACCTGATTTTATTAGGTGCACCATAGCATTGCAAGAAAATTTTTGTATGGTGATTAATTACAGGGACCTAATTGAAAAATTTTATATACCATAGGGACTTAATTACAAATTTTTAAATTATAGTAACTAAATTAAAAATTGAATAAAACTATAAGGACCTGTAAAATAATTAAAAAAGAAAGGTTGCGTTTAAAATGGTCCAGTTGAAAATCTAGACACTGATGTTCCAATTTTTTTTTCGGTAACCATCAGGTCATTTGCAGCTAAAGACCGATTAAGCCAATTTTGGAGGCCATATTACAAGCTTGACCTTGGGGACATACACCTCAAAAATTTCTAACAAGCTTCCGCATAGTGAACTTTTCTTCGTCCTCACACTTCTTCTCTCTTTACCTTCTCATTTTTTTCTCTCTTGTAGACCTTTGATCGCTTCTGCCACCTCCAAATTTTGCCATCAAACTCTTCACCCTTACACCATCTCCATATTTATAGGGAGGAAGGAGTAGACTACACATTAACAATGATACTTTGGGATGTTGCCCTCCATCATTGCCACCGCCCAGCACCAATGGCAGCCGTGGAACCTCTAGCATTTTCTTGTTTACATTCATGAATAAGAAGCTGCACGCTCGAGGATTAGAGCAAAGTTGTGGAGCAATTGAAGGACTTTTACTAGGCACCATATTTTACCACAATCATTCTTTTATTGATCACTATAGATTGGCCTAAGCTTACAATGCTACTTTCAAATCCTCGATAGGAATAGGTATGAACATCTAAGCTGTCGCCAACAAACCTCTCTAAAAAGGAAAGTTTCGACCTTTATAAGAGGGAGAAATCAATGAATAATGCTTCTTGAAGTTTCAACTTGGTACTAACTACCTCTTAAGAGCACATTGGAAAGTTCAATCTATATCAAAAGATGAGGCAGTGAAGGAGTCCACAGTATTAGATGCACAATGTAACATCCCTATATAATATTATAGGAAATAATGAAAACGTTCTTAAGCAAACTTTTATTATTTACAGCCTTGTCCCTGAACATTTTTGAAAATGATATTTAGGTCTTTGTATCAATTGAATTAGCAAAATAAGGTTTTAAATGAAGCAGAACCACGTAGCAGAAACGTAGAAACCCAATTCTTGGCCAATTGGGCCACGGAGGTGTCCACGTGTAAAATGACGTGGGATGCCCCAGACTTGTTTAAAATTATAAAAATGCTATTAGCCATGGAAAACAAAAAACAGAAGGCCCTAAATTTGCAAAACATTTAAGTTACATTGTTAATCGATTTATTTGATTTTATTGAGTTTGTAAAGTTAATTAAAGGTTAACTATGAGTTGATTAGAAGTTAATTAGAGAGATTAGGATTAAGAAGAATTAAAATAGACATATAGAAACTCTAACAAAACAATTTAGTAATATTTTGCCAGTTTGAAGGAAATCGGTAGAGATTTGGTATTTTAAACCGGCGGAACCAAATCAATAAAATTACATATTAAAAACCCTAAGGTTTTGTGGCTAAGAATTCAGCCACTTCACTCCTCAAGTGGCATCATTCATACCACAACAACATAAGCATTGTTGGCTCACTTATGAGCCAATTGAGGTAGCAACCAATAGGAATCAAAGGAGCCAACTACCATCACCATTAAATTAGATTTTTCCTTCTTTCTCCTCCCATTTTTCGTGCTCCCTTCAGCAGCCCTCTTTCTCTCCCTTTTTCTTCTTCTTCTTTGTCTCCTCATCCTCATTTCTTCACCTCACTTCCATGCCTTCACCAAACTTTGCTTCCTTTCCACTACAACCCAAGTTTTGAGGTAGAATTCAACTTTTGTTCTTGATTTCTATGGATTGTGATTATTTAAAATTCTACTTTGTTTCATTCATTTGATGATATATTGGATGTTTTTGATGGTTTATGGTTGGATTATTATGAAATTTTGAGTTGGAATTGAAGTTAGAAGGAGAAAACTAGGAGAAGTGGAGAATCAGGATGCTGTCTAGGTAAGAAATTCTACGATAGTCCGTACGACAGAGTGTACAGCTTCGCCTACAACTGTTTAAATTTAATAAAACTATTTTTATGTGAAACTAGATATTGAAGGCTTTCCAATCATATAAATTATAAAGTCATTAGATTAGTATTGAGGGAGATATGAATTTTGGAAATTCAACCTAGGTTTTTGAGTTTAATTTTGGGCAGATAAGATTGTTTAGTTAGAAAGATTACACATAGAAGAACACCCCATAAAAATTTCAAAGTTATATTTGACCCCAATTGCTCCCAGTAGTTCAAGGAAGTCGCCCTAAGTCTAAATCAGGCTAAAACAAGGCAGTCCAAAGGGGTCAAATTGCGGAGCTCATAACTTGAGCTCTACTTAAGAAAATAAAATGGGACTTGTTCAAATAAAAGCTTGTCATGTTAGCTTTAATATGATACAAATTTAGTATGATTTTAACCAGTTTTCGATTTTTAGTTAATTTTTACTTTTAGGTGTGCAATTCTAGCCAGCTACAGGGCAGGCCGAGATAAAACAACTTGAGCTACATTTATCCATATTAGATAGGACTAAAGAGATTAGAAAATAGACACACAACACTCCAACATATCCAAAATTTAGGTTTAAATGAATTAAATAGAAATTACGACTTATTTTACAAAAACCGAGTAGAGTGAAGGTAAATAGGTAGCAACTAAAATTCAAGTGCAACTATTATTGACATGTTAGATAGGACTAAAGTGATATTAACATGTGAATGCGTTGTTGTGATTTTTCTAGATAATTGATTGTCTGAGTATTGATACTATTCACAGGGAAGCGGACTCAATCTGTTATACTGCTGAAGTTTCGGCAGAAGTCTATGAAACTATGAGTGTTTATTTTACGAGAAATTTATGATATGAACAACTATACAATTATAAATATGTTATGGTAATATGATCATGAATTATTCTCATGAGAGCATGCATATTTGCATATGAATGAAGGAAGAATATATGAGATTCCTTCACTTGGAGGCAGTTATTTGGGTCCTTCCAGGTAAAGACGGTTAAAAGATAAAGATATGGGTCTCTTCACTCGGAGGCAGTTGCATATTGGGTCCCTCCCTGTAAAGGCAACTAAAACTTTTGAGTCCCTCTATATTGGAGACAGTTGACCAGCTGAGTCTCTTTGACCTAAAGGCATGTGGGTCCCCTTGCGGGTTAGTACTGTGTGATAATGGTCATGAGTTGAGCTCATTCCTAGATCAGGCTACCCAAGGGCAGCAAAGATTAAAGGCAAGGACATATGTATGCAGACATCCTAAAGACGATGATACGTAACGCCTAGGCGTATCAAGTAAAGAAAGCAAAGCAAACACAAAAGCATATGCATAATTTTATGATAAACAGTACATACACATAAATAATGTTTGTTATTATTATCATTATGACATTGCAAGTAGACTTTTCTTATTATTATTATTATTATTATTATTATTATTATGAAATATTATTGTACTCATACTTGAATCCTTACTCTGTATAACAAGTATATAAATAAAATTAACTCTGTTTCGGATCATATATTTTCAAACTATAAAACGGAACTGTTCATATAACATGTTCACTTTTTTTAATAAACCGAAGCAACTGGAGATAATAACGATGACACAGCATGAAATTTCTTAGTGAATCATACTGAGAATTTAGAATTCTCACTCCTATTTCTGTGTTATCTCTAAATAGCTCGAGAAATTTCAAAGATAGCTGAAGTTGCTATCAGAGAAGATCCGCTCAAGTAATAATAACAACTCCTAAGTATGGTACTATAGCTTAAGTATAATATGGTACTAGGGAAGACGTTACACACAATGATTTAAATAGTTATCAAGTGAGTTTTTATGGTGATCCCTATCAATGATGGTAATTGCCGGCTTGTTGCTGGTCTGAGAGAATGGGGTAGATGAAATCTATGGAGGAGGGTGTGAATAGAGTGGGACTTTCGTTAATTAACAATAATATTTATTAATTATTAGCACACTTTGAAATGCATTTAACAACATTCATAGATGTGGCTAAATGATAAAAATTAGTGATTCATTATGGACCACGATCCATGTTAAAACCCGCCATAATATTATAATTAAATTGAATATAATATAATTATTCAGTATGGTGATTATTTATTCACTGAATAATAAATAACTACTAATTAATAAGAGTTTAATTAGAGTGTACTAATAATGTAAAAAATTTTTACATTATTATCTAATCAAAATTTTCCATTTTAATGACTATTCAAGTAGTGGGTGGTTATATCAAAGATTTTTGCTGATGTGGCAATATATGATTAGATATTTGTGTAAAAAAATTTTACACTGACAGCGTATTCAAATTAAATCTAATTAATAATATAATCTTACTTTTATTAAAAATTAATAATTTTTTCCTACACAATCATTTTATATTTACTGTTATTAAAAAATAATAACTTTCTATTACATACTATTTATTATTATATATTTCTCATTCAACAATATTATTTTATATTTATATGGGTTTATTTTTATTAATTACTTAATCATTATTTTCCTTTTCATAACATATATATTCAAAATGCAAATACAAGGCCCATACATGCAAGAGTGACATGGTGGACTGTTCGTATCACACTCTGCTTTCTCGTCTACGTGTATTGAGCGCTGAAGCCGTGTTTAACGTTCGGCGCATGATTCTGCAACTGCTTGCCCATTTTGGAGATTTCCACAACCCAGTTATTTTAATTTTT
Source organism: Pterocarpus santalinus (assembly GCA_031439595.1). Lineage (NCBI taxonomy): Eukaryota > Viridiplantae > Streptophyta > Magnoliopsida > Fabales > Fabaceae > Pterocarpus > Pterocarpus santalinus. The sequence continues at coordinate 30,282,636 of CM062528.1, read as the reverse complement.
TAAATAAAAAAACATAATTACCGGTGCGTACCCATAGTCTAACCATCCGTCATATCACATTACATTTATATTCTCAATCTCAACCGTTGCTTTTATAATATTAATATCTGTGTGGCTATCATTGTTTGGAATATCAGTATCTAGAATTTGGTTTGGACCATTGTAAACGGAGCCACAAAGAAAAAGAAAAAAAAAACAAAAATCAGTAAATATCTGGCGCAGAAAAGCTTGGCTACTGTTTGTTACCATTAAGTTGTCAATTTGGTCTCAAATTTGACCATGACGACATGCCTGCCAATTTTCCTCACAAAATTCTGTTCAAATTGTGCAAGTCACCTCAAGCAAGAGAATCACGCCATTTTCAACATTTTTAGTTTTCACCATCAATCCTCACAAACAGGACAGACACACTCTACACTATTTTTTGGCTCCGTACATATTATATCGAGAATTCAACATAGGACAAAAATACTGGAGCCATGGAAGACATCAAGAACCCATCTGGTACTTCTCTTCTGGTACCATCAGTTCAAGAGTTGGCCAAAGAAAAGTTGTCTGCTGTTCCACCCAGATACATTCAACATGAAGATTTGGTCGTCTCTGATGCTGATCATGTCCCTGAGATTCCAGTTATTAACATGCAGAGATTGCTTTCTACAGAATATGGGACTTCTGAATTGGCTAAGCTTCACCATGCTTGCAAAGAATGGGGATTCTTCCAGGTCTCTTTGCTCCTCTTATCCTTCTTTTCCTTAACTATACATGCCGGTTCGGTTTGCTGGTTAACGACTACAAAAGTACTTTAATTTGACAGAAGTAACAAAATTGTTACTTCCTCTAAAAATATCTCGAGATATTTTGTTACTTTCTCTAAAAATATCTCCAGAAAATATCTCGAGAAGATAAATGCTAGTTTGGTTTCAAGTTTCATTTCTTATATTTCATATTTTTAGAATTTTGTAAAGAAATTAATGAAAATAATAATATCATATCTCTTATTTTCACTATTTTCTTCGCATAGTATTAAAAACAAAAAACTCATAAATCAAATAGACCCTAAATTAATTTGGCAAAAGTTAAAACAAACAACCCCAATGGACGCTTGTTGGCTTTTGGACTATAGAAATTTTAGTTGTATATAAAGAAATCACTTAATTAAAGCTAATATATGCTTAATTGGAATTATCAATTTGATTTGTTCTTGTAGCTGATAAACCATGGAGTTAGCTCTTCCTTACTGGAGAAAGTGAAATTGGAGATTCAAGATTTTTTCAGCCTTCCAATGTCGGAGAAGAGAAAATTTTGGCAGACTCCACAACATATGGAGGGGTTTGGACAAGCATTTGTTATCAGTGAGGAGCAGAAACTTGATTGGGCTGATTTATTCTATATGATCACCCTTCCAAAACACATGAGAATGCCCCACTTATTTCCACAGCTTCCTCTTCCTTTCAAGTGTTGTCTCTGTCTCTTTGCGTGTGTATGTGTGAAGAAGTGTGTAATTAAGTGCTCCTATAGCATAAAAGAATATTGTTAAAATGGGAGATAAGATTAGGCTGAGACGTTAAATATTAATTGTGTGTTTTGGCTATGAGAAAATCCAAACCACAGTTTGTAGGGTGTAAATTAAGTTTTGATTCATTTCAATATATTTGGGAAAATTTTGTTGGATCGCATTTGAAGTTGATTTTTTTTGTTTTTTTCCATCCATGGTTTAAGAAGTATAAATGGAAAATGTTTCTTTACCGTTAAACTAAACCATAGTTTTGCAAATTATAATCCAAACACATCCGAAACGAGAAAAACAACTTTTTCATGTTTTGAGATATTTACGAATTGAAAAGTGTATTTTTACATATTTTTTGGATACTCCTCAAATTGACATGTGATGAACCGTGCATAAATAAATGTAAATTTCAATTACATAAATATTAAATGTTAACTAATATAGCTAATATATGTATATTATTATTAAAAATAATATAACAATTCAGTATTTATATAACTTAAATAAAATAATATAACACTAATTTATGCATGTTATTGGGTGTCTAAGTAAGTAGGTTGAATTAATATATCTATTAAAAATGTTTGGTGTGGAAGCGTTTACATGCCCTATTCATTGCTTTTTGTGATGCAGAGACACTATAGAGCTTTACTCACAGGAACTGAAAAATTTGGCGATGGTTATCGTTGATCAAGTGGGTACGGCTCTGAAGACGAAAGAAATGGAAATGAGAGAAATATTTGATGATGGCATACAAATGATGAGGATGAACTATTACCCTCCATGTCCTCAACCAGAAAAGGTTATTGGCCTTGCACCTCATTCTGATGCGGTAGGTCTCACTATACTCCTACAAGTCAATGAAGTAGAAGGGCTCCAGATAAGGAAAGATGGCATTTGGGTTCCTGTTAAACCATTGCCTAATGCCTTTGTCATCAACATTGGCGACATTCTAGAGGTAATAGATCTTACCATATCTCAATTTTATAATATCAACTTGGTTTTTTTTTTAATATGTATAATAATATCAACTTGTTGAAGACCATACTTGAAATTGATTATCCATTTGTATAATTCAGAGCATCTAACACTTTAATATGTTATTATTTTTAATTTTAAATTTAAATTCTGATTTTTTTATCAAAAAAATCTCTCTACATACAAAATCAAAATAAATTGTAAAACAAAATTCAAGTAGGATTTATATGTCATTAGGCCTATTTTGAATATTTTTATATCCTTTAACTTAACATAAATTGACAAAATAATTATAGAATATAGTTAAATATATGAATTATATACCTTTATTCCTTTTTTTATATAATTTTTATAAGAGTTTAATTTCTATGCATTGACGGTGTAAAATAACTTTACATTACAGACAATAAAATCGCAAAAAAAATGTTAAATCATGATAAATAATTAGTATGTATTGTAAAACATTTCTAAATTTTAATTTATTGATGCTAAAATTTTACAATTTAATTATGGCAGATGTGCTGTGGTGCATTGCGTAATTTTTTATCCGCCGTTATTTAGCCACATCCAAAAATACGGCTAAATGCATTTCAAAATACAGTTAGAGGCATTCAGAAATGTGGTTAAATTAATAATGCTGCATTCGTGCACCAAAACTTAATCCATGCACCACAGCGTCCCCCTTTAATTATACATATTGTCCTTTTGTTTTTCTTCGTTGGAGGGATGGGATGCATTAGCATTATTTCACCTAACTTCAGCCCTGCACCCCTACTAACTTTTTTATTTTTGTTTGCATGTTTCACGGGCAAGATTATAACCAATGGGATATACCGAAGTATTGAGCATCGAGCAATAGTGAATTATGACGAAGAAAGGCTTTCAATAGCTACATTCTACAGTCCGGGAGAAAATGCTATGATAGGTCCTGCACCAAGCTTGATCACTGAACAAACACCTGCACGGTTCAAAAGAATTGGAGTAAAGGAGTACTTTAGGGGCTTCTTTGCTCGTAAACTTGAAGGAAAGTCTTACGTAGATGTCATGAAAATAGAGAATCAGGATTGAAAGTTGACTAAATTAAGTTACCCTCTTTGGGGTACTCTGATGTGGCAATGCTAGATTTGTAGCCCAATAATAAGTGTATATGCATGCAGAGTCACTACTTACTAGGAACAGACTAAAGACTTGTAGTAATCCAAAAGGCCCGGATAGACTCGTTATTATATTATCTTTGTTGATTATGCTTAAGTACTCAAGCAATCCGTGCTGTTCTATATATATATATATATATATATATATATATATATATATATTGTTTGAAGTTTTGTCAAAATTATATAATATTATTTTTAACTTTTGAATAAATAATTATTCAATCATTTTCTTTGAATTTTGACAAATTCAAAAAATAATTATACGTAACATTACTCAATTGTCATGCCAGATACCACGAGACACTACGATTAAAATAAGGACGTACAACTTTTTCCAGTAATCTTTAGATAAATTTTTTTCCCCTAATAACATATCGTGGTTTGAAGAGGATAAAATCGTTGCGGACTTATGGATAGATTTGTACCCATAAACGCACGCAATGTATCTGATAACGATGTGTGATGGAGTAGTTAAAAGTGGACTATCAGAACTATCGTGTATGTAATATCCTGTTTAAAAATAAAATATTTGTTTAAAATAAAATATTAATAATTGAAATATTTAAAAAATTTTATAGTTGTGCTTGAGATAATTTCTTTAATTATTTTTAAAAATTACAGTGTAAAAAATTTAAAATTATATGGATGAAAATTTTGGAATGATTATTTAAAAAAAAAATATGAGGGATCATGGTGCACCATAAATAATATAGTGCATCCTAAACTCCTCTCCCCCTTCATTTCCCATTCTAGAGCCTTCCCGGACGCCATTTCCTTCCTTTCTTTCGTTTTTCCCTTTCCTTGTCACGTTCTTTCACTTTCTTCCTTTCTTTCTCTCTCAATCTCCTCTTTCCCTCGCTTCCATGAGCCACCACCCGCGCTTCCCTTTCTCCGCCACACACACAACCAATTGCATCTCTCTCTTCCTCACTCTCTCTCTCTCTCTCTCTCTCTCTCTCTCTCTGCATCATCTCTCCCTAATGTCTCCCTGGCCTGCCTTGCTTCCTTCCTAGTGGCTAGAAGCCGATTTGCCCTTCCAAAGCAAGCCATAGTCTTGGGTAAGCTATTAACTTTAAACTTGTTAGCATCTTTTTATTTCAAGAAAAAAGTAAAATGTGCTAGTGACTATATTTTCTAAATGGAAGTGAATTGATAAACTCTAATTATTTAGATTATTGATATAGATAATAAGGTTTCGATAGCTTAGGTTCAAATTTTGAGTCCTATTGGTAAAGGATGATGGTAGAGTTAAGCCGAGCTGGTAAAAATTAAATTGATATGAGTTGATAGTTTTAATTTTTGGGCCATGTGTGAAATTGTTATTGTATGTAATGAATTAGCTATAATGACAAAGAAAACTACGTATTATTCTAATTGATTTTGAAATAACTCAAAAGCAAGTGGAGTAAATAAAGAGGAATTTAAACTTTAGGTTGCGAGGTTGAAGAAGAGGGTGGCGGTTAAATGTTAAATCATAATATTTATAGTTAAATTGGGAGTACTCATTTATGTGTCAATGTCAAATTTCTCAGGAGATCAACCCACAAATTCAGCAGCCCAGGACGTAGATTGGACGTCTTCTGACACTTTGTGAGTGGACAGTGCCTCTTTGGCATATGATTTTATTTTATGCAATTAATATTGGTTTGATTTTAGCACATTTATTGACAGCTTATTTGATATATCTAGTTAGTTATGAATACTTTGTTTAAAGACATAATTGTTTTATGGTTAATATATTTATCTAATTATGGACCTCTGATTTAGTTTTGAGGAAATTCTACTAATATTCAAGTGTTGAATATTCTAAAAGTTTTTTTTTAAAAGATGATGAATTTTATAAACGAAAGGATAAGCTCTAATATTTGTTTGGATTACTGAATTGATTCATCGAGTAAATTACATTTTGGACTTTCGAACTTTGATGAATACTTTGTGCTTTGAAATTTTGATTTAATGTTTGTTACTTAACTTTATTAACACTTATTACTTTAGTTCTTATATACTTTGTGGGAGAATTTTCAGTTAATCGGTAGGTAGTAGTCACTGACGCTAGCCTTGGTGCACTTTGGTTCGAATCCAGCTAGTAGGGATATTGCTAACTCAGTGTATGTGTGTTGAGGCCTATGCACACCGCCGACTTAGTCAAATCTGAAGGGGGTAACACTCATTTGAAATTTTCTTTGAATTGGAAGCCTCCCTACCTTGGATTTATATTTGAGAATCATGTTTTAAGGTTATGAAATAATATTATTTCTTTATATACATACATAATATTTAATTTTGATTCTTTACGAAAATATTATTTAAAATAATGATTCGTTATTCAAACTTGATTTATGATATTAATTCCTTATTTAATCATAGTTGCTTTATTTCTAGAGCTTGTCCTTATATGTTATAGATCCATTGTCTCACACTGAGTCGGTTGGACTTACCCCCCATTTCCTTCCTATTTCAGATTCTAGTACTATACCCGACTCAGTTTCTCCAGCTTTATAGAGTGCAGACATCTTTGATAGCCCTTCTACCTTGAGGGCCTTTCGTTGACTCTAATTATAATATTTTATATATGTTTGATGCTTTGGAGTTGCTCCACAATCCACAGACATGGACCTACTGCATGACATTCTTTCTGGTTAGGGTATGTGTATAGGAATTCGTTTATTTTGTAAAACATGTTTCTTGAGCATTGTGTTGTTAGGGATGTATATATAAAAATGTATAAGTAGATAAACATAAATATATTGCTATTATAATGAATGAATGCCTAATATATATATATATATATGTCAATTTGGATATATGTGCTAGTTGATTGTTGGAATAGGTCTGACTTTTACAGGAAAGTTGGAAAAATAGACGAAGTTTTGTCCGTTTGTCACAAGAAATTTAATGTTTAAGGTTTGCTGGAGGTCCGTCGTCTCCAAGCACCGGTCATGACTCAGGGCAGGTCGTGACAATTATAATTCATATTAGTGTATGTGAAGGGTGACTTTATAAGAATAAATAGTTATAGTCGTTATTTAGTAGAATCTGATTGATAGGTATGGTGAAAAATAGAACACCTGAAAAGAGTGATGTCAAAGGGTATTAATTTTACTTATTGACGCTTGGTGGTAAATGATAGAAAACAGGTTTAACTTACGTTCATGTTCATTTTATAAACTCTCTTGGCAAGATACAAAGTATGCTTTCTCCCGCCCATTTCAAGTACCGTTGCAGGATTTCCGTCTTTCCCTTCTTCATATTCCTAATACCATTATGGATGATCTAAGTACAAACTTTGTTAATATTTTTGAAGCAAGCATTGAATCTATGATTTTTTTTTATTTTGGAAAAAAAAAAAACCCCACACATACACAAACATATACAACAACAATAGCAAAAATCAAGTGTTCCATTAGCATACGTTATTATAAATTTGAAATGGTTTGATTTAAAAATTTAATTTTGATGAATGATTAGTATAAATATTTTTAATATCAATCAATCATAAATTATCTTTTGTATAACTTTTGAGCTAGTTAATATAATTATTATAAGAACTAACACTTTTAATAATATAGTGATGCATAACCAAATTACAGTATACAAATTATTTATAGTAATGATATATTAAAACCAAATCCTTAATTTATATATTAAAATGCAAATGACAATTTTGTGTGTAATTTTTTTTAGTGTGACTTTTTGTGCAATTAATAATACGTCTATAGTAGAATCAAGCCGTTTGGGTTGATTGCGTAAGTATAATGAGTGTCAATTTGGGGCTAGCCCCTTATGGTTCGAGTTATATTCAGATTAACTCTTTATAAGGCAAGTATAGAAAATCTAGTGCCACCCTGAACCCTCCCTCGGCCACTGTCTTTCCTTCTTCGCCCTTTAGTCACACCTTCCTCTATCTTGATTAGCAAGTTTCGCTTTCAATCTTCTTGAAGGGGGAGTCGGCCCCATGGAAGTAGCCACCTCCTCCAAGTTGCTTCCTAGTAACCCCTTCCCATTTTTCTTTTTCTTTATCTTTTTTTCCTATTTCCCCACTTCTTCAACACATGATGATTCGGTCCATACTCTATCTGACATATTTTCTTGATGATGATGATGTCTAATTAGTGAGAGATGATTTGAAGCTGGCTAGATTGTTCATGATTCTCACTATTGCTAACACAGCAGGAGTGTTGGAAGATTGTGCTTGGATCACAATAGTTCAGCGATCTTTGTTCATGGTGGACAAATTAGAGTTTTTTTTTTTGGGTCTTTCTAAGCACGATCGCGCACTCTTTGTGAATGGTTTCATACTTGTAATGTTAATTTGAATTTTGTTAAGATACAAAAAAAAAAAAAAGAAAAAAAAAAGAAAAGAGAAACAACAACAATGTACTTGAACAATTAGAACCAATGTATTGTGTTAATGGTTAGACACTTATTCTCCTTAAGTAAGGTCTTGTATTTGAGTTTTATGGATAGAAAAAAACTAATATTGGAAGAATTCATACCCATAGTGGGCTGACTCTTGTCGAGTTTGATTAGTTAGAGTCCAATGTGCTCTAAATACCATTGGTTTAGACCATAAAAATGTATTGTGTTAGTGCAGTTGCTAGAATGCTTTTCAATGTGTACATTTGTTTCATTTTTAAGTTTTTACCCTGAAATATTAATGAGTGCATTAATACCTCGCAAATATTGATAAGCAAACATTTTCAATATAGACTGTGATAGAATTACTCAACATGCTTCTCATAGCGGGATTAAATTCTTCCGTCCCAATTCCCTACTCCTCTTCTTGTGTCTTCAATTAAAATTTAACAAACCTAATCAAAACATTTTAATGGGGTTAGTTTAAACCGAATGATGGGTGTCAAAATTTGATTAAGGGGATAGGGAAGGGGACAGGAAATTGTAAATAAATAAATAAAATTTAATCTCTCGTAGTGCTATTAGTTTGGTCCTTGCCACAGCAGCCCTGCACGTTCATGTGCCTCACAATCTCGTTTGTCATTTAGTAAAATGTATCAATATCTATAACTTTAAATTAATTTTTATATCAGTTGTTTAAAGGTGTTGGTTGAAAAATTAAAATATATAAAAATAGATGATTTTATTTTGTCAATATTTATCTTTAAGTACTTATTAAATTTTGAGATATGTCGTAACTCAAGATCATGGCAAATTTTCGCTCAACCTAAATCTTTCATTTTAATAAAACTAAGCATCGCTTGAGAATTACTACAGTTTAGCTTCGCAACCTATATGTCATAGCTAATGATTTTTTTCTTTTCTTTCATCGCCAAGTCTCTTTCCTTATTTAATTTGATGTTATGTTAGTTTTAGGCTTAAATATATTTTTAATTCTTGAAAATATACCGCTCAGTTTTAGTCCTATTTAACAAAAGTTCAACTTACAATTAGTGTGCTTGGAATGAGAAAAAATAGTTTGATTTGTCAATCAAATTTTATGTTTAGATATTTTAAAAATGAGAAATGATTTTGTTTGTCAAATTCTATGGATTTATTTAGTTACTTTGTATTTGAAATCGTATTAAAATTGAAAGGATTTGATAGGAATTAATTTGATTTTAAACTTTAAATATAAATCAATTCTATTTTTAATCATTTCACGCTCTATCTAATGTATTTTAAATGTAAAAGTGGATTTCTAAATCAATTCAAATATTATTTTATATAATTATTCCAAATATGAAATTTAACTTAAAAATAAAATCAATTCAAATTATTTCAAATCAAATACTATTTTAAATCATTCCAAACACTACCTTATACACCACATGATGCTACACCATTTGTCATTATTTGCCACATCTTCAAAATTGGCCACACCTTTTTCTCTCTCAAGTCTCACCCTTCTCCTTCCCCTTCTCTTTCTAATGCCCGGCTCTCTTTTCCATTGTCTCCTTCCTCATCTTCTTTGGCATGTGCATTTGCAGGTGTTTGATTTGGGGCAATGGCAAATGAGTGCAAGGGGGTTATGGATGGTTAGGATTTATGGAGATATTTCAATGGCCTGTTGGTTCAAATCAAGTGCAGAAGTTTGATAAAAGGTGACTTGAGTTTTGGATTATGGATTAAATGTGCTAGAGAGAAAAGGGGATAGGAAAAAGAAAAAGGAAGACAGTGATGATATGGAAAGATCCATTGCTGACATTATGATTTAATAGAATTTTTGAATGGTAGGGAATTAAAATTGTACAATCTTTTAACTGAACAAAGTTTAAGATGGACCAAAACCAAAAAGTGGTATATTTTAGGTGACCAAATATATATTTAAAAACCATACCATTTTAATATAGTGAAAAACCTCTGAAAAGGCCATCGTCTATACGTTTTAAAACACCAAGCAAAAGTGAATGAATGATCATATAAAATTCTTTCTCTCTATTGCACCTTATGAGAGATAGAGAGAGAGAATACTCAATGATGATATTTGTAGTTTCTGATATCAGATGATATCATAGGTGGTTAAATCCGACATTAATTACAAACTTTTACATATAGAGACTTAATTATTTAACTATTTCGAAAAACTACAGAGGCTAACAGAGTAGTTAAATCTTTTTAGTTTTTTATATCATGTTTTTAATTAAATTTTCCTTTCCTTTCCTTAATTCTTTAACTAGTTTTCATATTAGCAAAACTCTTAAAACAAAAAGTAAAGCCCACACATTTGACATTAATATTTGGGTTGGATCTCTTTTCTCTTGTTCTTCTAACTCTTCATTGATAAAATTGCCAACTTCAATAATAATGCCTCTCTACCTACTTTTTCCTAACTCTGTTGTCAAAATTGCCAACTTCGATAAGAATTCCTCTCTCTCTTCGTTTTTTTTTTCCTAGTATGCCTTCTAGGATTAATTATAGCGTTCAATATTTCATAATTAAATTGACATAAGCATAAAATAGTGGTGGGTTTCAATTTCTGTAAATACTTTTCATGTTAACTTTATTTTTTTTTTAACCTCTCATTCCCTTTTCATAACACATTCCCCTTTCTCTACTATGTTTGCTGTGGGTCTTTGGCTTCATGAACAAATAAATAAATAAACACAGAATAGATGTTTATTTTGCTCTATACGCTATTCCGGATTATCAAAATTAAGATGTAGGCAATCACTTCCTGGTTGTGTGAAAAACACGAATGTACACACAAAGAAAAACAAATAATAATAATAATAATACTAATAAGAGGGACACTAAAGAGGAAGTTTTTGTCTTTTAGTAAACATTATATGAATGTTGGTTATTTACAAATACAAAATTGAAAAGTTGATACCACTAATTCGCAGCATTCTTTAGTTTGGTAAGCTTATAATCACTTTTTGAATTCAACTTTCTGAAGTTTCAACAAATCAAGGATACAATGAATCCATTTCATTACATGTTACACGTGGTGTGAATTAATAGGTCCACAATTAGAACTCAAGAGACACACATATAAACAAAATATATTGTTTATTATAGTATTTAAACATACTTAAGTAAAGGGTTTATAAAAATTAGCTTTAAATATTCATATTGCTTGTGCAATGTTCAAGTACTAATTAATTTTATTTGCAAGATTATTAAAACTATAACTCAACTACGGTAGTTAGCCTCTTTTTTCTTTTGTAGTGTAAGAATAAAGAAAAATTTGGAGGGGGCCAAATAAGAAAAAAGTAAAAACTTTTACAAAAAATTAAAACTTTTAGGGAGGCAACACAAGGAGCTGCCGCTGCAAACCATTATAGATTATGTTGGAATTTTAAGTGTGAATAGTAAAGTGTCACATTAATTAAGTTTGAACTAAGCGAAGAGTATATATTTAGAAGGACCTATAAATTCATTGCCTTAAAGTTTTTGGCCAAAATATAGCATTCAACCCACTTTGTGGTTTTTTTACTTTGTCTGTTTTCTCAGGGTGAAGAGAATATTGAAATTTCAAATGTGAGTAGTGAAGTCTTACATTGGTTAAGTTTGTACTAATTGAAAAGTATATATTTAAGAAAATTCATATACAGACTCATTGCCTTAAAGTTTTGGTCAGGATATGGTATCCAACCTTTGTAGTTTCTCACTTAATCTGTTAATTTAGATCTCCTTGACTTTTGGACTCCATATAACCACTTTACCCAACAAACTATGGATAGATTAGGGCCCCTAAGTGTAAGGATTTTATCAAATAATTGTTATGGGATAAGAGTTGCTAAAAGTGGACTACCAAAACTAATGAGTATATGTAACAAGTCTCACATCCGGGAGATTACTTTGAAGGAGGGGCTTTATAAGGACTTGGGCTTTCCAACTCTTATAACTAGCTTTTAGGATATGATTCTCTCAAGAGTTTGTGCTCATTACAAATGTTACTTTTATTGAGAATTAGCCAACCGGAAAGGGCTACCCGTGGAGGGTTTTGACCAATGAAGGGTTGACCGTGATCAAGTGAAGCGTTGCTGAGTGAAGTGTCACAGAGTACAGTCGTCGAGATGCAGGCTTTTGAAGGGGGTGACAATGTAATGAGTCTCACATCGGAGAGGTTACCTTGAAGGAGGGCTTTTATAAAGACTTGAACTCTCTAACTCTAATAGTTAGCTTTTGAGGTGTAGCTCTTCTAAAGTCTTATGCTCGTTACAATATATTATACTTCAATATATGTGAAATGCAACGTGTATGGAAAAAATACCGTTCAAAGGGGTCTTTGCTTGTGTGCCTAACTATATTCCTAAAAATTAGTCTTTCACCTATCAAATGAAGAAATACTTTGAAAGATTAAAAAAAAAAAAAAAGGAGAGCTACAATATTGTGCTAATTAATAATTGCGCCAAGTGACGTAAAACTTCCTTTAACATTGTGTAGTGTTTGTTTAATTTCATCTAGTTTCAATAAATGCAATCAACCTTCAAACTATAATGAATATCAAAATTAAAACATGTTTGAAAATTCGAAAACAAAAATTTGCCATTAGCTTTGTCAAAAATCTATAATCTATAATCTATAAGAATAATAATTCAAGGTCCATAATCTGGAAAGTTTTTTTAGATGTCACTCAATTAAACACTCTCAATTCCACTACCTTTAATTTCTTTCCTTAATTGAAAATATTTAATTAGGCCAATTACACTCAATTATTTTTCCTTTATTAAATTATTTAAAAAACATAAAACTCTAATGGCCCGCTACAATGAAACTAACAACAGTTATTATTTACTCAATGATACCAACCCACTATCTCTATTTTCAATGAATTTCTATCAAGATTTACCCATCCTTTCTCTATGAACCCAATACAATGAATTATCATTTATTTTAATTAAATTGAGTAAATGGGGTTTTAGTAGATTGTTAAACACACTTTGATGTTATATTGGAATTAAACCAATTATCGTTTAACTGTTTTTGTTTAATCATATATGTGGAATACATGTTTTAGTTTATGATACTAGGTTATTTAAGTTAAGTTTTATAGGTATATAAAAGGATGAATAGCTATAATAAGTTTCCTGTTGGATCGTGATAATGAGAAATCACAACAAATAGATTTTTTTTTAATAATAATTCAAAGTCCATAACTTGGAAAGTTTTTCCATTTGTCACTCAATTAGACACTCTCAATACAATCAATTAGTTTTCTTTTATTAAATTATTTAAAAAATATAAACTCTAATGGCCCCACTACAATGAAACTATTAGTAGTTATTATTCACTTAATGATATCCCAATTTGGCTGTATCTATAGTTAACATTGCTAGAGATTAACTAACACTAAATTTATAAATAGGGATGAGAATGTAGAATAATACAAGTAGTAACAGTTTACAGTCAGAATATTTACGAAAATAGAGAACTTTAACCACATAGTAAAAACCTTATTGACAGTTTCTTGGGATATAAGAAATTGAGTTGGTAGGAACTTAAAATACAAGAAAGTTTAATTATTAGGAAATCATACCTATTATATGTGATCTTGAGTAGGCAACACGACCAAAATTACACAGCACAACGTGGTCTACACATCTAATATGGTGAGTCACCCTCACTTTATCTAAATATCTCTCTAAAACCCTAACTTTTTCATCATTCGCCCACCCCAACCGAACTCTCTCTCCCTCTCCCTCCTCCGTTTTTGCTCATACAAACTCACAAATTCTTGGTTCCTTTTTATTCCTTTACCATTTACTTGATTCTTGAGCTTATTTATTGTTTTCTAAACCACCTAAAAGCTAAATCTCTCATATTTGGACCATATCAAGCTTCAGCTAAGGAAGAGAAAAGAGGAGCTTGGGTGTGGTTTTGTGACTCCAAGAGAGTTTTAGAGTTGTTGAAAGCAAGATTTAAAGCACACTTAAGCTTGAAAGTGAGGTAGGCTTCTAGACCACCTTATGTGTAATTATATGGCTAGATGAGCTACGACTTCTATTCTTTTTGTTTCCCATAAATCTTGGTTGACTATGATGCTGCTTTAGCTCATATTAGTGTATTAAAACAAGCAAAACATGAGTTAGTGAAAGGAACAAGCCAAGAACCTAAAAAGATTCATAAACAAAATTAAGTTAAGCTAGGTGATTTTGGGCAATAGGAAACTCATGGACCATAACTTGAGCTAAGAACATTTAATTGAAGTGAAACCAATTTTAAATGAAATAAAACTCATAGGAGAATATATCTATGAAGTTTGAGATTCATTGGACTTAAGATAAATAAGTTATGAATTTTTGAAATAGGCCATAGATGGAGTAACTTAGATGTGAGCAAGGTGTGTTCTATAGGCATAGCTTGCCCTATAGATCTTTAAATTGAGTGTAACAAATTTTATTAGAAATCTAACACATAAAAGAACAAGTCCATAAATTTTTATACTTAAACTATGAGTGAGTTGCTTCCAATAATTACATGAATTTATCCCATACTCTGTAAATATCAATACAAGGAAACCTCAATTTAGACCTTATAACTTAAATTCTGCTTAGCTAAATTGAATGAGACTTAGTTTGTTTGAAAGAGGGCTCAAGTATAAGAATGTAAAATTCCAGGGCAAAATGATAAACAATGAATTTTTAGTAATTTTCCACTTTTAAGTGTCTCATCTTGTCTTAAAGCAGGGCAACAATGAATCAAATGTAAATATCTCAATTTATACTTATCAAAATATAGTGGCCCTAAAAATGTTTGAAAATAGAGTAATAGATCAACATTTCCATAGAATTTAAGAGCAAAAGGGTTTAAAATGGAATTTTGGTGTAATTTACAAATTTGGGTAGAATTGAGAGATCTAAACCTAACTTGTAGCTAAATGGTCCATAATTTAACTTAGTGGTCTCCAAACTATATGGGACCAAAGCTAATTGAAAAGTTGATGAATATATGTTGATTTTAGTGCTATGTTGATTTGTATGCCATCATATAGCCATTTATTTGGACTCCTTGAGATTGGGCAATTTTGAGCTCATATAACTATGAAAGTGATTGAGACTTATTATAGATGATGGAGATTGTTTTCTTTATTGATGGGGCATGATTAAAGTACATAGTATACCACATGAACAAATTATGCATGCTAAGAACATGAGAAGATAAGATCCCTCCTCTTAAAGACAGTTATATTAAGACTATGAGATCTCTCCACTTGAAGATATCTATACTAAAACTATAAGATCTCTCCAATTTAGAGACATGTGAATCCCCTTGTCGATTAGTACTATATGACGATAGTCATGGAATAAGCTAATTTCCTATAATAGTCTATTCAATGGCAGTAAAGATTAAAGACACGTGCTATGTAAGAAAGTAAATGAGAAAATGCATCAAGTCATGCATTTATGAGCATGTAGCTTATTTGCTTTTATTTGATAGTTTGATTTGTCATAACAAAGCATCAATATTAGTTGTATGATTATTGCGATGCTTGAACTAAGTATACAAGTTAAAATTAACCTGCTTTGAAATGATATATTTTCTACACTTAATAAATGAACCTTTATCCCTTATATGATATTACACTTTTCTTAATAAATCAAAACAGCTGAGACAATGACAATGACATTAATTGCCTAATAGTTTAGGATGCCTACTGAGAATGTAAAATTCTCACTCCTATATTTCTTCCCGTGTTATTTTCAGACAGCTCAGGAGATCTTGATAATGACCATTCTAAAAGAATTTGACCGAGACTAGATTGGTTGTTAAAGGTTGCTGTCAATTATATATACATATGTTAGCATTGGATGATTATTTTGCTAGTTGAAACTTTTAGTAAAATTCTCTACGTATGTATTTTGAAAGGCTGTTGAGCAAGACTAGAAGCCTTGTTATATAATTCAACAAGTACCTTTATAATGTAAATGTTTGTATATATATGTAAGGAAGTTTCTATTCCCTCTATTCAATTGTATATATTTGCTTCAAACTATGGAATAGATATCATGCTATTTTCTTGAAAATAAAGTAAATAATTAAGCAAAGTCTGCTAATTTATTGGTAGTAACTCCTAAATGTAATGTTATAACTTAAGCATAATATTATACTTAGAAGGACATTATAATACCAACCCACTATCTCTATTTTCAATGATCCTCTATCGATATTCACCCATCCTTTCTCTATTAACCCAATACAATGAATTATCATTTATTTTAATTAAATTGAATAAATGGGGCTTTGGTAGAGTGTTAAACATGTTTTGATGTTATATTGAAATTAAACCAATTATCATTTAACAGTTTTTGTTTAATCATATATATGGAATGCATGTTTTAGTTTATGATACTAGGTTATTTAAGTTAAGTTTTATAGTTATACAAAAAGATGAATAGCTACAATAAGCTTCGTGTTACATTGTGATAACAAGAAATCACAACAAATAGATTTTTTTTTTTTTTTAAAAAACTTTATAGCCTTTTTTCAATATAGTCTTGGAGGTCGTTAGCTATTAAACATGGTTTTATCATTAGCCCAACAATAAGCTGAAGGCGGACCATAAAATATTTCTATTTTATATTTTTGCGTTTTAATCTTAATAAATTTCAAATCAAATTAAAGTTTTTTTTTTACTAAATAGTAATATTTTTTTTCAATTTTAATTGTCAATAATAACTGTTGTTATTATATCCAGTTTTAGTTAAAGTTGTAGTATTTTTAAATAAGTACTAAATAAAGAAAAATTGTAATTTACAAATAAAAAAGAAGTTAATTATTTTTTTAATATCTAGAAAATAAGTGTGATAAATAAGTTAATTGCTTAAAAAAATGGTATATTCACTTTTAGGGTTTTTTAATATTCAGAGCATAGTGTAATAAGTTAATTGCTTGATTAAAAGATGTTGTATTCACTTTTAGTTTTGTAAGTTTGTTATCTTCTTAAGTAGTTTTTTTTTTTTAGGTGGTTAAAAAAAGTTTAATTATCATTTTCGAACAAATAAATTTGTTTTAAAAAAGATATGTTTAAGTAGTCGAACACAACTCCATGTTTAGTTATCATTTTCAAACAAATAAGTTTTTTTTTAATATATAAGTTTGTAATGAATGTGTTTCTTAGTTTCTATTCAATTTTTAAAATTTAATGAAAAATTAAAAAATACTATTAATAAATAATTGTCATCAATTATTAAAAATACTCATTTTTTGGAATTCATTGAAGATACAGAATTAGAAAAAAAGATATGATATAATTGGTCCAACATTTCTTACATTTTTAATACATATTACCTTTTGTTTTTCTTTTTCATTGTATGTCTATAATATATTTCCACATTTACTAAAATTAGGGGTGTAAAAAAGTTGATTCGGATTGGGTTTGAATGGAAAATAAATCTAAACCAATTAATTTTAATTGGTTTGATTTGCTTCAGATTCATAAATTTTTTTGACCAAATCTGAACCAATTAAATTTGGGTTGATTCGATTTGGGTTATTGGATTACCTGTTTATTTTTTTTTTCAATTTCATTAAAAAAATACAATAAAAAAATATACAAATATCAAATTTTTATATAAGTAAATTTTAAATTCTATTTTAATATCCAAAGGTTAAATCATTCTAATATTATTATGAACATAATTAAAAGAAATACAAACAAATAATTTTCATTCTAATCCATTACCAT
The DNA here is from genome assembly GCA_031439595.1 of Pterocarpus santalinus. NCBI lineage: Eukaryota > Viridiplantae > Streptophyta > Magnoliopsida > Fabales > Fabaceae > Pterocarpus > Pterocarpus santalinus. The sequence goes on along the minus strand of CM062528.1, from coordinate 30,264,905 downwards.
CAAAGGCCATTAATATAATATTGTCCAACTTTAACATCCATGAAAACAATTAAAGAGATAAATTATTCATGCTCAAGTTCATACACAAAATAATAATACAACATAACTTGTATTATAAAATAAGTTTATAACATGTGTAATATTAATGGAAAAGAGAAATAAGTTTATAACCGTGTGTAATGTATCGTGTATTAGTGTGTATATATATATATATATTGTCGAGTTGGTTCAAGTAACGGATTGTAAATCTCCTAATCCGATACCCGAACCGAATATTGATCGGTTCCAATCAGATTGAACCCGATTAACCCAATAAATCGAATCAATTTAATTGGTTTGGTTTGAATTTATCAGGTTTATCGGATTGACCCGATCCACTTAAACCCCTACTACAAATAACATTTTTCTTAGCAAAAGATTTGTGGTCATATTGATGTTACTGTGAGTGAGAAGAAAACTTCGGCTACTTTGCTTGTTATATTGAAGATTTGAGAATAATAAAGACTTGAACCATGGATGAGACCAAGAATCCATATGGGACTTCTATTCTGGTGCCATCAGTTCAAGAGTTGGCTAGAGAGAAGATATCTTCTGTTCCACCCAGATACGTTCATCATCAACATGAAGACTTGGTCACCTCTGAAATTGATCCTGTCCTTGAGATTCCGGTAATTGACATGCAGAGATTGCTTTCCATAGAATTTGGGAATTCTGAATTGTCTAAGCTTCACCTTGCTTGCAAAGAGTGGGGATTCTTCCAGGTCTATTTTCTCTTCTTATCCTTCATTTCCTTAACTACATAACACATGGTTGTGTTGGTTTCTGTAATCTAGAAATTTTTGCCATGTAATAAAGAAATCGCTTAATTCAAGTCAATTTATGCTAATTGTAATTGTTAATTGATTTGTTCTTGTAGTTGGTAAACCATGGTGTTAGCTCTTCCTTGCTGGGGAAAGTGAAGTTGGAGATTCAGGATTTCTTCAACCTTCCAATGTCTGAGAAGAGAAAGTTTTGGCAGACTCCACAACATGTGGAGGGGTTTGGACAAGCTTTTGTTGTCAGTGAAGACCAGAAACTTGATTGGGCTGATATTTTCTACATGATCACCCATCCAACACACATGAGAGTGCCCCACTTGTTTCCACAGCTCCCTCTTCCTTTCAGGTTCTCCCTTTCTTTCTCTACAGGTGTGTGTTTGGGTTTTGTTTATGCCTATTCACTGCTCTTTGTCATGCAGAGACACTCTGGAGCTTTACTCAGAGGAACTGAAAAATCTGCTCATGGTTATTGTTGAACAAATGGGAAAAGCCTTGAATATGGAAGAAATGGAAATGAGAGAGTTATTTGATGATGGTATACAAGCGATGAGGATGAACTATTACCCTCCATGCCCTCAACCAGAGAAGGTTATTGGTCTCACACCCCATTCAGATACAGTTGGTTTAACTATCCTCCTACAAGTCAATGAAGTAGAAGGGCTAGAGATAAGGAAAGATGGCAGGTGGGTTCCTGTAAAGCCCCTGCCTAATGCCTTCATTATCAACATTGGGGACATAATGGAGGTACTATATTCATCCATATCACAAATTTGATAATATCAACTCATTTAAGAAGATTGCTGAAATTCCACTTGCATTAATTATGAGCATTTTGAGTGAATGGCTTCAATCTAGTTATATGTGATTCTTGGTTACGAAGTTCAATACATCACTAAATTGTTGTATGACTTGAAAATAAATTCAAACTCTAAGTCTAAGGGAAATTTTAATTTTTATCACTAATATGGTTCTTCTATTTTGCTTTATGTAGTATAACATCGACATGACATTTGGTTTTGTTTTCGTTGCATGCTTTACTACATGGTAGATTGTAACAAATGGGATATACCGAAGTATAGAACATCGAGCAACAGTGAACTCTGAAAAGGAAAGGCTTTCAATTGCCACATTCTGCAACCCGAGACATGATGGTATGGTAGGTCCTGCAGCAAGCTTAATCACTGAACAAATACCAGCACGGTTCAAAAGAATCGGAATGAAGGACTACTTAAGGGGCTTTTTTGCTCGTAAACTTGATGGAAAGTCTTACATAGATGTCATGAGAATAGAGCATCATGTTGAAGTTGATAAAAATTAATGGCTTTACGGTACTCTTATGTGCCAATGCTCAATTGTTGTCCAATTGAATGGAATAAAGAGTTGTAATCCTTAAGGAATAAGGCCTAGCTAACTGTCTAGGTCACATTTTCTTTGTTGATTATGTTTATGTGCTCAACTGTCCAAGCACTCCCAGGCTGCTGTTATTGCAAGGTAATGTTTTAAGCAAGAAATTTTGCAAAGAAGAAAACATTCTCTACACCTTATTTAGCCTGCCATTTCCCCTTTAATTAGGTGAAGTAGACGTTACTATTAAAATATGTGGATGTAAAGGGACGATTGTTTTAGTAATGTTTAGATGATTTTATTTTTCCTTATATATTTTGAGACAAATTATCGTGGACTACGGATAGATTAGGGCCTGTAAACTAATGGAATTTATGAAATAAGTGATATGGGATAAGAGTTGTTAAAGGTTGACTATAGAAACTGTTGAGTGCTTTTTACTCCAGAATATGTGAAAGGAAAGGTGGCAACTTTTAGCATTAGGTTTGGTTTAAATGATTTCAGTTGGTATTAGAGTCGGTATCTGGTTGTTGGACTTAATTATTAAGTTTTGGTATAGGACTTTCATATCCTTATTCGCCAATAAATGCATTATGACAAATAATTATTGTCATATATTACTTAGGATGTTCTGGAAAGGTACTGTAAAAGATGAGAGGATATTGTTAACCTGAGCTTTCTAACTTAATCTATTGCTTATTTATGATATCAAATTATTGATTTCGATGCCTAAACTTGATCTCTGTCTAGAAGCTAATTGTGCAGGTTTATAAAGATTAATATGCAAAGAAGATGACATAAGATGCTTAGGAGGAGCTGCCCTCTGGACTTCACGAGAACCCAACTTGTTCAAAACGTAACAACCGTCATGTGACTATTATTAGAGGATGATATATAAAAATATTCATTATTAAAAAAAGTACAATGAAGAATAAAAAGGTGGCACTCCACTTCAAATTCAAATCTCATGTTCATCTAAAATATGTTGATAGACTCAGAGAAAAATAATAAAGAACCCCCACCCCCCAAAAAAAGCCTATAGACTGAAATGAGAATATAACTTGTCTATCGGCCAATACAAAAAGAAAATATAATCTAAGCCCAATAACTTAATATATCATCCTCTAATTCTAATCCCAAATCATTTTAAACTCACTGCAAAAATGCCAGCATATTTAACAAATGGTTTACCTCGAATGAGAAATAGCATGATTGAGTTGTATGGATTCAAAAGTCTAATCATTTTGATGGTCACTCAGTACAAGAGATAAACTAGTTCAAACATAAGTTACGTTACTTAAGAAGCAATCTAGAATATGTAAGTTATTTACATTGTCAAGGAATAAGTAATACCAAACAAAATAATATAGTGGGTCCAAATAATGTAAATGTAAATCACCGGCAATCTACCTCATACATGACGCCACCTTAAAACAAAGTAAAATCCGCACATTTGTCACCTTATCGTTAATACTTGGGTCAAATCTCTCTATACCTTCTTTTTCCAAGCTCTTTGTTGACAAAATTGCCGACTTCAATTTCCTCTCTATACCTTCTTTTTCCTAACTTTTTGTTGACAAAATTGCCAACTTCAATTATAATTCCTCTTTCCCTTCATTTTTTCTCCTAGCTTGCTTACTAGGCATAATTGTAGCGTTGAACATTTTATAATTAAATTGAAAATAAACACAAAATAGTGGGTTTCAATTACTGTAAATAATTTTCATTTAAATTTATTTACGACTTGAGAGAAAAGGAAGGAAAGACATCAAAGAAAAATAATAAATAAGAAAAAGGAGAATTTAAAAGGTTTTATCTTAACCTTTTTGTGAGTGTAAAACAGATAAAGAAAATAAAATTAATGATATATAATATATTTTTACAATTTTATTTTTATTAAAAATTAAATATAATTAATATGTTTCATAAAATAGATAAAAATAATATTTTACTATTTTAATAAGAATAAAATAATAAATTAAATAATAACCCCTTATTTTGAGGAAAACATAAGATGAGAATAATAGAAAATTTTGAGAGGTCAATAAAACCCTGACAAGCCTCATAAATATGAGTAAAACCTCATAAGCCTCTCGCTTTCTTTCTTTTCCTTTCTATATTAAACACGGGAGCACGCCCATACTAGGGAGCCCCTCTGCCTTGTCTAGAGTGGGTCTTTGACTTTATGAAAAAATATAAATAAACATAGACAGAAGTTTACTTTCCTCTATACTCTATTCCAGATTATCAAAATTAAGACGCAAGCGTTCAGTTCACAGTTGTGTAAAAATAGAAGCACGAATGTACGCACGAAAGAAAAACAAAAAGATAAAAATAAAAATAAAAATAAAAATAGAAGTCGCGGTAGTAGGATAATAGACTTTGTTAATGGAGCAATATTATCTTCACTAGGAGTAGGGACGCTAAAGCAGGAAGTTTTTGTCTTTTAGCAACATTAGATTGATACCTGCGCATTTATATATATATATATATAGAGAGAGAGAGAGAGAGAGAGAGAGAGAGAGAAGTGATATTTATTATGCCAATTTACACATGATTTAATGAATGTATTAGAATAATTTGGAGTGAAATAATTATGTAACGGAAATAATTGGATTTATTATGATTAATTGATAGTTGGGTAATATAAGTAAAAAAAAAAAAAAACGTCTTTAATAACTATTTAGAGTGTATAAGGGTAATATAAATGTACTATATTCAATTGAATTTCATTCATTGATATCACATTTATTTTCATCCAATCTTCTTGTATCTGTCCATCTAGAAAGTTGGTAAGTAGTGATTAAGAAAACAATTATTAGATTTTACTTAGTTGTATATCCAAAAATATACTTTAATAATCCAACTATTGGTGTCAATAATTAAAACGATAATAAGCTATAAAAAACCACTTAAATGGGAACTTGGTTATAAAATGAAAAATTAAAATTAGTTGGCCATTCCCGAGGAAGAGAGGAAGCTCTTAGAAGACATGTTTTGCTCCTAAAGAAACTCTTGGGATTTCAAAATGACAAATAGGTTATTATGTTAATATGGCAATGTGGCAAATTTTGTAAAACTAAAGTGCTAATACCATATTTAGCACTTTCAATTTTATATATTATAAATAGATATATAGATAGATAAATAGATTATATGAATGTTGGCTATTTAACAAAAATGAAAAAATGATACCACTAAGTCACTGCTTTCTTTAATTTGGTAAGCATCTTTCAAGCATAAATATTGACACGGATGGACATAGGATATAACATGGATATACAAGATACACCAAAATTTAAAAATTATTAGACATAAACACATATATACGTAATTAAAAATTAAAAAAAAGATTTATTATGATATAATATTACTTACATATACTTCACTTATATTTTTTTATTTAATATTATAAATTATTTAAAAAATTTAAAATAAATTCAAAATTTATATATTATTTTCTTTTTCAAATTTTAAATAATTTTATCTATATTATATTCTTTTGTATTGGAGTCAGATGCTATGTGTAAGATTTCCACTTAAATCAATCCATTCCATTACATGTTACACGTGGCTTGAAGTAATAGGTCCACACAAACACCATATTACACGCATTTCATGCTTCTAAATCAAGATAAAAGCAAAAGATTTATGGTCAGCAGTCATATTGACATGATTGGCTAGTTGCTGTCACTGTGAGAAAGAAGAAAAGTTGGGCCACTTTGCTTGTTATATATGAGAATTGAGAATAAAAAAGGACAAATAATTGAACCATGTATGAGATCAAGAACCCACATGGGACTTCTATTCTGGTACCATCAGTTCAAGAGTTGGCTGAAGAGAAGATTTCTACTATTCCACCCGGATACATTCATTATCAAAATGAAGACTTAGCCATCAAAACAGATCGTGAACTTGAGATTCCAGTTATTGACATGCAGGGATTGCTTTCTATTGAATCTGGGAATTCTGAATTGTCTAAACTTCACCTAGCATGCAAAGACTGGGGATTCTTCCACGTCTATTTTCTCTTCTTATATATCCTCTATTTCCTTAACTATATAACAGATGGTTATGTTGGTTTCTGGAAACCAGAAATTTTAGCTATGTAATAAAGAAACCGCTTAATTCAAGTCAATTTATGCTCGATTGGAATTGTCAATTGATTCGTTATTGTTGCTGGTAAACCATGGAGTTAACTCTTCCTTGCTGGAGAAAGTGAAGTTGGAGATCCAGGAATTCTTCAACCTTCCAATGTCAGAGAAGAGAAAGTTTTGGCACATTCCATAACATGTGGTGGAAGGGTTTGGACAAGCTTTTGCTGTCTGTGAAGACCAGAAACTTGATTGGGGTGATATTTTCTATATGATCACCCTTCCAACTCACATGAGACCCCCCTCCCCCCACTTATTTCCACAGCTCCCTCTTCCTTACAGGTTCTCCCTCTCTTTCCCTACATGTGTGTGTTGTTTCTGTTTAAATTTGTTTATGGCTATTCACTTCTCTTCATCATGCAGAGACACTCTAGAGCTTTACTCAGAGGAACTAAAAAGTCTAGTCATGGTTATTGTTGAACAAATGGGAAAAGCTCTGAATATGGAAGAAAGGAAATGAGAGAGTTATTTGAAGATGGGATACAAGCTATGTGGATGAACTATTACCCTCCATGTCCTCAGCCAGAGAAGGTTTGGTCTCACACCCCATTCGGATGCAGATGGTGTGACAATACTCCTACAAGTCAATGAAGTAGAAGGGCTCCAGATAAGGAAGGATGGCAGGTGGGCTCCTGTTAAGCCCCTGCCCAATGCCTTCATTATCAACAATGGGGATATCATAGAGGTAATATATTCATTCATATCACAATTTTATAAGAGATAGTTGTAATGTCGTCCGTATAAAATTTCATCTAATTGTATATATGCTCCTATATATATATATATATATATTTATATATATATATATATATATATATATATATATATATATATGAGATTTTTGAGTTCTAAGGCGGTGGTTCTAAGAATTAAATATTTTTTTATTGAAAGATAATATATATAATTGAATATTTGTATAAAATATTTTTATACTGATAATACATTAAAATTAAATTCATTTCATGATGTCAACTAGTTTAAGAAGATTCTTGAAATTCCAATTGCATTAATTATATATGAGCATTTTGAATGAATAGCTTTAATTTAGTTATGTGTGACACTTGGTTACAAAGTTGAATATATCACTAGATTATGTTATAAGACTTAGAAATAAATTCAAACTCTAAGGGAAAATTGATTTTAATATATAAAAGGTTAGAGTGAATATACAATTTAGTTACCGAAAGATTTGCATGATATCAATTTAGTTCTTAAAAATTTTTTTATATCAAATAGGTCTGCAAAAATTTAAATATGATATTACTTTGATCCTTAAAATTTATTTGATATCAAAAAAGTTCCTTAAAGTTAAAATGTGGTATATTACTTTAGTTCTTGAAAGATGCATATAACATCAAATAAGTCCTTAAAAACTTCTCTTCGAAGGACTAAAATAATATTATATTTTAATTTTTAGGGACCTATTTAATATTATATTTTAAATTTCAAGAATTTATTTAATGTCAAAAAATTTTAAAGATTAATATGATATCACATTTGATCTTTCAAGGACTAAATTGATGTCATACGAATCTTTCAACAACTAAATTACATATTCACTCTAAAAAGTTACTTATAACATATGAACTTTCAATCAAATGGTATATTTTGAAAGAAAAAATTCTTCTATAAAAAAGTTATTTAATAGTATAAGATATCTAGAAGTTGAGTGTAATATATGTATAATAAGGGGTGTATCAAATGAAGGGATTAGCAAAGTGACTTATTATAAATGTGAGACAAGTAAATATAGATTGTATAATTATACATGGATGATTAAGATTAAAAGTTATATAAAAGTTATCTGATTACTTAAAAAAGTTATGTGATGACAATCATAACTTTATGTTTTAATCTTGATTATTCATAAAAAATTTAATAGTCAGATTTATTCTTCCCACTCTCACAATTAACTATCCCTCTCACTTGATTTTTTTTTTTTTCCTTTATGTAGTCCAACATCCCCATGATTGTTTTTGGTTTTGGTTGCATGTTTTATCACATGGTAGATTATATCAAGTGGGATATACCGAAGTATAGATCATCCAGCAATAGTGAACTCTGAACAGTAAAGGCTTTCCGTTGCTACGTTCGGCAGCCTGAGACACGATGGTATAAAGCTTGATCAATGAACAAACACCGGCATGGTTCAAAAGAATTGAAATGAAGGAGTACTTAATGGGCTTATTTGCTCATAAACTTGATGGAAAGTATTGCGTAGATTTTTTTTAATAAGTGGAAAGTATTACGTAGATGTCATGAGAATAGAGCATCAAGGTTGAGGTTGACAAAAATTAATGGCTTTACAGTACTCTTTCTGTGCCAATGCTCAATTGTTGCCCAATTGCGGCCCAATTGCATGCATAGTTACTGTGAATGAAATAAAGACTCGTAATCCTTAAGGAACAACGGCTAGCTAGACGGGTCATATATGCTATCTCGATTATGTTTATGTGCCCAAGCACTCCCGGGAGGCGCCGATTTTGGTGCGCTTCACGGTCCAAAGGTGCTTGGTACACCTTGTGACGGTAAGATATTAGATGATGTAAATTTGTGAGATGTATTAATATATCAATTATTTATGATGTATTATAATAATATATTAATTTTAAAAAAATTAAAAAATATAATTAAATATATTTTAGAAATTAATTTTTATATACTAATAGTATAAAATTATATTGATAATATAAAATAATTTTATATTATCAATATAATATTACACTTATAGACAGTATAAAATTATATTGATAGAATAAATTTATATTGATAAAAAAATTATAATTTTTAAAAATTAATTTTTATATAGTAATAATATAAAATTACACTGATAATATAAAATAATTTTATATTATCAATATAAAATAACATTGATAGAGTAAAATTATACTGATAAAATTTTTTGATTATATTAATAGTGTAAAAATATTTTATACTGTCAATATAATTTTATATTATTAATATATAATAATTAATTTTTAAAATATATTTAATTATATTTTTAAATTTTCTTAAAATTAAATATTACTATAATATATTATAAATTATTAGTGCATTGATGCACCTCACAATCTCATTATCAGATTGCAAGATGCACTATATTCTTTGACCGATAAAAAGCACCGTAGATGGCGCCCTCCCAGGATGCTGTTCTACCAAGATGACGCTATGAGCAATACATTGCAAAGAAGGGACTGCACCGTTAGCTTGCCATTATGCCTTTAATTAGGCGAAGTAGACGCTACTATTAAAATTGCCAACTTCAATAAGAATTCCTTTCTTCCTTCGTCTTTTCCTAGCTTGCCTATTAGGATTTTTTATTTTAATCGAAATTACATGTATTCTTATAAAGGAGATAATAACGATTGAGTTAGGTAGAATTACTTAGGCGTCGAAACTTTCTTTCTCAAATTTTAATGTAACTATATATTTAGGACTCAAAAAAATAATTGTAGCATTCACCATTTCATAATTAAATTAAAAATAAGCACAAAATAGGGGTTTCAATTTCTATAAATACTTTTCATTCTATTTTAGTTTATTTGTAATCTCTCGTTCCCCTTTCATGCCTCATTAGGAACTTATTCGGGAGACCCCTTTGCCATACCTAGAGTGGGTCTTTGGCTTTATAAAAATAAATAAATATAGAGCATAAGTTTATTTTACTCTAGATTATCAAAATTAAGACGCAGGCAATCACTTCACAGTTGTGTAATGACAAAGACACAAATGTACACAAAAAAAAAATAAAAAATAAAAATCGTTGGTAGGTATACTTTTTTAATTCAGACGAAATTCAACTCCTGTTTCAACAATTCAACTATACAATCAATTTATTCCACCACATATTACACATGGTTTGAATTAACCGGTCGACCCAAACACCATATTGCACACGTTTCATGCTTCTAATTGAAGATAAAAGCAAAAGATTTATGGTCATACTGATGTGATTGGCTTGTTGGTTGTCAGTGTCACTGTGGGTAAGAAGAAAACTTCGGCTACTATGCTTGTTATACATTTGGAATTGAGAACGACAAAGGAAAAATAATTGAACCATGGATGAGATCAAGAACCCATATGTGACTTCTATTCTGGTGCCATCAGTTCAAGAGTTGGCTAAAGAGAAGATTTCTTTCGTTCCACCCAGATACGTTCATCATCAACATGAAGACTTGGTCATCTCTGAAGCTGATTGTGCTATTGAGATTCCAGCTATTGACATGCAGAGATTGCTTTCTATTGACTCTGGGAATTCTGAATTGTCTAAGCTTCACCTTGCTTGCAAAGAGTGGGGATTCTTCCAGGTCTATTTTTCTCTTCTTATCCTTTATTTCCTTAACTATATAACACGCGGGCATATATGTTGGCTTTTGGAATCTAGAAATTTTAGCTATACAACAGAGATCACTAATTTCAGGTCAATTTATGCTTTATTGGAATTTTAAATTGATTTGTTACTGTAGCTGGTAAACCATGGAGTTAGCTCTTCCTTGCTGGAGAAAGTGAAGTTGGAGACTCAGGATTTCTTCAACCTTCCAATGTCAGAGAAGAGAAAGTTTTGGCAGACTCCACAACATGTGGAAGGGTTTGGACAAGCTTTTGTTGTCAGTGAAGACCAGAAACTTGACTGGGGCGATATTTTCTATATGACCAGCCTTCCAACACACATGAGAGTGCCCCACTTGTTTCCACACCTCCCTTTAACTTTCAGGTTCTCCCTCTCTTTCTCTACATGTGTGTGTTTGTGTGTGTGTGTTATATGACTATTCACTGCTCTTTGTCGTGTAGGGACACTCTAGATCTTTACTCACAGGAACTGAAAAATCTAGCCATGCTTATTGTTCAACAAATGGAACAGGCTCTGAATATGGAAGAAATGGAAATAAGGGAATTACTTGAAGACGGGATACAAGCCGTGAGGATGAACTATTATCCTCCATGTCCTCAACCGGAGAAGGTTATTGGTCTCACGCCTCATTCGGATGCATCTGGTCTAACCATCCTCTTGCAAGTCAATGAAATAGAAGGGTTACAGATAAGGAAGGATGGCAGGTGGGTTCCTGTTAAACCCCTACCTAATGCCTTCGTTATCAATATTGGGGACATAATAGACGTATTATGTTCATCCATACCACAATTTTATGGTATCAATTGGTTTAAGAAGATTGCTGAAATTCCACTTGCATTAATTATGAGCATTTTGAATGAATAGCTTCAATTTAGTTATATGTGACACTTGGTTAATAGTTGCTAAGTTGAATGCATCACTAGCTAGATTGATGTATAAGGTTTAGAGAAAGGTTGAGAGAACTCATTTTTTGTTGGATACCGTACCGACTCATCACTCATCTACCATTGAATGAGATGTGGACTCCATTTAGATTGAGCCCACATTTCATCCAATGATGAATAAATAATGAGTCGGCATAATATCTCACAAAAAGTTAATCCCTCTATCACTTCTCTAAAGCTTATGAATAAATAAAAACTCTGAGGGAAAAACTGATTTTAATGTATATATTTGTACTGATATGGTATTTCTTTTTCTTCACTTAGCCTAACGTCCACATGACATTTACTTTTGGTTTTCGTTGCATGTTTTACTGCATGGCAGATTATAACAAATGGGACATACCGAAGTATAGAGCATCGAGCAACAGTGAACTCTGAAAAGGAAAGGATTTCAATTGCTACATTCTGCAACCCGGGATATGATGGTATGGTAGGTCCTGCACCAAGCTTGATCACTGAACAAACACCAGCAAGGTTCAAAAGCATTGGATACCAGGAGTACAGAAGGGGCGTTTTTGCTCGTAAACTTGATGGAAAGTCTTACCTAGATGTCATGAGAATAGAGCATCAAGATCGAAATTGATAAAAATTACTAGTTTTACAGCACTCTGCTAATGCTCAATTGTTGCCTACATGCATGCATTGTCTTTGTGGATGTAATGAAGACTTGTAATCCTTAAGGAATAAGGCCGAGCTAGACCGGTCACATTTGCTATGTTGATTATGTTTATGTGCCCAAGCACTCCCAGGATGCTGTTCTACAAAGATGACGCTATGGGCTTATTGCAAAGAAGGAACCATTCTCTGCACCTTTAGCTTGCCATTATGCCTTTAATTAGGCGAAGCAGACGCTCCTATTAAAATATGTGAATGGAAACGGGACGATTGTTTCCGTAATGCTTGGAACATGGAAGATTTTGTTTTTACCTTATGTATCTTGGCTTGAAGAGGCGAATAATCGTGGACTATGGATAGATTAGGGCCCCTAAGTGTATGGAATTTAACAAAATACTCCATCTGGTTTGTATTAGTTATCAATTTGGACAAAAACAATTTGTCCTTAATAATTGTTATTCTCATATATCAATGCAATATTTATTGTTGATTTTTTAACTTTATTTTTCATTTTCATTGCCGGAAAGAGATAACTATTTTTTGCCACATAATAATACATACAGGGTAAAACATTAAGAAGTCATACTTTCCACCACAAATAAAATTTAATAAAAGTATTTTAATAAATTTATATTATAATTATGCATTAATTTTAGATTTCTTAATATGTATAAAAATGGTTAAATTGACAACTATTGTGAATCAGAGAAAATAATTGTTATGCTAAAAGTGGACTACTAAAACTAATCAACTATTAAGGGTTTGTTTGGGTAAATAACTTATTTAAACGCTCATATGAAAATAACTTTTGAAAAGTAAATTATGAAAAAGTTAATCTGAGCTTGGATATATAGCAATAGAAGTGCTTATTGAGGATGTTTTAAAAAATACTGCTTGAGAAAATGGATATTTTAACATCTCAAAAAATATTAAAAATGATAATTTGGGGAAGTCATAAGTTGTATAATCGAATAGGATAAAAGGTTAAAAATATGACTTTTGACTCCCAAAAAGTTGAAAAAAAGTCACAAGTGATACTATCCAAACGGCCTTGAGTATATTATATGTACTTCAGTATATGTGAAATGTAAGGTGAATGCATAATAACAAATACTACTATAATAGGAGGCTAAACATAAGTGTAATGCTCGACCAAGATTTTTGGAAATTGCGGTTCTTTTCTCTTTTGAACTCTGGGGAAGTTTTAAGTCGACACCCTATGCCTTCTTAGAAGACTATATGCTCGGGATATTTTCTTGAGATCAAAAATCCTGATAATTGCTTCTTAGATATCAAGGAATTAAAAAATAATTTTTAATGAATTTTGAGAAATCGATAACTTCTCTGCATTTAGTTGGGAAGTTTAGGAAAACACGAGTTTTCGGAAATTTATACTAAAATTCAAAAGTTGGATTTTGATTCTTAAGAATTTTGATTTTTCTGATATTTTTTATTGGGTTCAAATGTGGGGTATTTCCTTAATTTATATTTATGTTATAAAGTTAATGAATAATAACTCAGAAATAAAGAAATGTAAATAAGTGTATAAAACCTTGGTTTAAAAGGCCTTAGAGATCAAAAGAGGAAGGAAGGAAACAAAATCAGAATTTAGAAATTGGGAGCCATGCTCATAGCTCCCTGCGCTCAAGCGTGGACCTCCGCACTCCAACATGCTTCCAAGACAGAGCAAGGAAGATTCTAGATCATGTGAACGTCAATGACAAAAAATAAAAAAAGGTTGAACGCCCATTTTTGTGCCTTTTCTGTCTCCTCTCTTGTTCCCTTTCCCTCCCTTCTTCAAGAAATCACTCACAAATTGTATTTGTATCATTTGATACTGTTGTTTACCCTCACCTACTTCCTATAAGTCATATTATTAACCTTTATACCAATTGATTTTCTTGTTTAAGCAAGTAAGGATGCTATGGGAAAGCCCTGGGAGGAGAACCACCACTCGCCTCCTGCTCTACTTTTTTTCTCCTCTTACTGAGATAATTTTCGAGCTTAATCTTCTTTATTATACCATGGGTTAGTTAAATTTATTGTGAATTCATGGTTTGGTAAAGTATGGAGGAGGTTAAGGTGCGGAGTTGAGGATTTGGAGTGTGGAAAGTAATTTAGATGAATCATTGAGTCTAGAAACTAATTTATACTTGGTTTATGACCTATGTGACAGTAGATACCCAGAAAGGCAACCTTTTTGGCTCTTGGCACCATAGGCAATTGTCAACCTTGCTTCGGGAGCTAGGTGAGTTGATAATATATCTATAACTTATTTTAGACATGTGTATGGTTTTATAAATATTATATTTATGGCTAGAATGGCCAGATGTCAAGATTAAAATAGCATTCTACTGAAGTTTTGAAAGGCAACATATATTTTCTCCTGCATATATATGTGGGACAAGCTTCTTTAATGTGGGAGATAATCTCTGAAACTTGAGTAATTTGGTAGGAAAGACATAGTATCATGTTATTAGAAAGTTGTAATATCTTAAATTCAATATTTTGAAAAAGGATTCTAGACATATTTAGATTGAACATTTTGAAGTTATTGTACTCAAACTCCATGTTTTGGTAATATAGTTATTTTACATAATCAGAAAGTTATGACTCAATTTTATGGATATTTTGAAAAGAATATAATGCATTTGAAAAAGTGAATTCTGAAGTATGACCTATGGTTAAGGATTCGATGAATTTATGTCTGGAATATAGATGTTTGAGTATTCTAATAGAATTTGATAACTAGCTTGAGTGGGAAGGTTTTTTTAAAAGAACTGTATGCCAACGGCATGAACTTTAGCCCTTGGTACACCTTGGTTGAACCCCAACTAGTAGGGGATTGCTAGCCTAACATGTATGGCCAACACGTCTGAAATGATTAATGAATACATTGGAGTCAGATTGTTGGGGCTATCTAGTTGTGAATTGAATGTAATGTTGCCGGGGTCAGGTTGTCGAGGCCGTCTAGCAGGGAGATAATTTTGGAATAGAAACCTCTCTTAAGAGCTACAGTTACTATACCTTCATTACACATGATTTGTATAGTTATTTTAAAACATTCTATATTTGCCAAGGAAGTTTATATCTATTGAGATTGAGATGTGATTTATTGAACTATGGATACTTTAGAGATGTTTTATAAACAAGTTACATTTTCTGGAAACCTATATGGTACTCTCAATATATATAGATATATACATACATATGAATATTTTGCTTGAAGAATGATTTATGGAATTGCTAATGGAAATTTGTTTCAACTTTTACAACCAGGTTCTTTATGGATATATTTTCTTAATAAACTTATGTTATGTTAACACTTTTGTGTAAGCTTGTCTCACTCCTGTTATATGTATATTATCTCTCATTGGGTCAGTGGACTCACTCCTCATTTCTCTCTATATTTCAGATATGGATTTGTCCAAAAATTTGGTTCTTTTGCTACATAGTATTAGCAGCTTCCCTTTGGAGAGTCTCCCCGTCTAATGGTCCATCCATGGTATGGACTCTTGAATAATTTCTTACTATAGTTGTTGCTCCATGACACCACAGGTAGGATCCAACCTGGTTGTTTTATATGAGTAGAGATAACTTTTGTAATATTAAAAGCGGAGTTATATATATTGAGCTATGTAGACTGATTTGAATATATATATATATATATGTGTGTGTGTGTGTGTGTGTGTGTGTGTGTGTGTGAGTGAGTGTATTTATGCGTATTGTTCAATGTATTAAAGCTATATTGAGTTGAAAAGTGATATTAAAAGGCTTGTTATGGAACATATCCTTTATGCACCGGTTACGGCTTGAGTTGGGTCATGACAATAAGGTTTCTTATATGTATTAGGAGAGCTACAATATTGTGCTAATTAAGAATTAAGCCAAGTTACGTAAAATTTCCTTGAACATTGTGCTGTGGTTGTTTAATTTCAAGTTTTAATGTATGCAATCAACCTTCAAACTACAATGAAAATTAAAATTAAAACATGTTTGAAAATTCGAAAACAAAAATTTACCATTAGCTTTGTCAAAAATGTACATTAATGGGGAAATCCTCCACATAACACTTCTTTTTTCATAGTGTACAATTACATGGCAGATTGTCAGCAATGGAAGTATTGAACATCGTGCAACGTTGAATTCTTGAAGGAAAGGATCTTAATGTCCACATTTTTATTCCCCATATATGATGGTGAACTGCAATAAGAATAGGAATTGGGGGGTTTTTTGTGTTTTTTTTTTGGAAGGGGGGGGGGGGGAGCACTTTAACGGCTTATTAATTGGCTCGTGAACTTAATGGAAAATCTTACCTAGATTCCATGGAGATACAGCATAGCAATTGAACGTAAAATGACTCTCTCTTTTGCCAATTCTAGTTTGTGTTTTGTCACTGTGGACATGGAAAGAAATTGAAAGTAAAGCATGATAACATGATTATGAATCTACTTTTCCTTTTATGATCTCTCTTCCTTTTTTTTTTGGCCCTTGTTCTTTTTTCCTTCTTCAACCCACCTCAGATATATCCGTCACGAAAAGGCAGCCTATCAAAAGTTATCAAATGAAATGGCAATCGACCGCTCCAAAAACGCTTTAAAGCGGTGATTTTGATGCAGTACTTACTAATTTGTACGCTAAGAAAAAAGACATCAATCATTGATTTTGTTGGAGAAAACACATGTTTCTAAGACATAAAGATCACACATGTTAAAGGAAAAGATTAAGAGATTAACTTTTTGATCATGAAGTGGTCTAGTCTAAGTCCAAAAATATAATCTAAGCCCAATATTTATACATCATCACCAATTCCAGGCCGAAATCATTTTAAAACTCAACGCAATAATGCCAGCAGATTCAACAAACGGTTCGCTGCCAACGAGGAATTGCATGATTTAGTTGTATGGACTATAAAAGGTCTAGAAATCTATTCTTGTTAATGATCACTTAGTGATAGAGATACATGACTACTAATCATAGTTTTAAATTGTAGTTACAATTGTGTTGTGATATAAAAAATTGTGGGAAAATATAATTGTGTAGCCGTAATTACCACCGTAATGCGGTTGCGGATTACAATTTAAAACTATGGTTCTAATATACTCAACTTTCTTGTTATTTGTTAAAC
Organism: Pterocarpus santalinus; assembly: GCA_031439595.1. Classification (NCBI taxonomy): domain Eukaryota; kingdom Viridiplantae; phylum Streptophyta; class Magnoliopsida; order Fabales; family Fabaceae; genus Pterocarpus; species Pterocarpus santalinus. The sequence continues at coordinate 30,247,551 of CM062528.1, read as the reverse complement.
AATTAGCCTATTCATTTCCTAAATTGTTTTTGTTAAAATAAACAGATGAATGCAGGGATCAACCATATTAGATATACATTTTATTTCTTTGAATATTGCTAAAGCTACCAATACATGCACATCACCAACTTGCTGCAAATAAAAAATTGTTTTAAGCATGTGGCAAGTGGTGCAACCATCGTAAACGTGGAGGCTCCATCCTTTCTACGAACATTTCTCCCCTTGGTATCTGATTAAAGCATGTAGCAACGTACCCCAAAAAAAACAAAAAATGGAGCTTGTAGCGTATCTTATAATGGAATAAACTTTTGTTTTCTCAATTTTCTCAAAGAAAACATGTGCGCCACTAAACTTCAGCGACTTTTGAAAGTTACATGGAGAAAATTCTTTCACTTAGTATTTTCCTTTTCCATGTCAATATGTAATTAAATACGAACAATTTTCATTTTATACTTCTATTACATTCGATTTGGATATTATACACTCTCATTTTTCAAGAAGAAGACACTGGCATTTTTTGATAAGAAAAAAAAAATGAAAAGACCCAAGTGGACATTATCTTAATTAATAAATAACTATTTCAAAATAAATTAAAAAATATATAAAATATTATTCGAAATATTTATACATAATGTTTAACATTTTACAGTAAATATACAATACTATTCCTTTATATTAGCATTACTATATGCGCGCGCGCACATACATTACTTAAAGAGTTGCGGTCATATATATATATAGTTAAAGAGTTGCGGTCATATTGATGTTACCTTAAGAAGAAAACTTGGGCTACTTTGCTTGTTAATTGTTATATTGAAGAATTGAGAATAACAAAGGACAACGCCTTGAACCATGGATGAGTTCAAGAGCCCATATGGGACGTCTATTCTGGTACCTTCAGCTCAAGAGTTGGCTAAAGAGGAAATATCTTCTGTTCCACCCAGATACGTTCATCATCAACATGAAGACTTGGTCATCTCTGAAACTGACCGTGTTCTTGAGATTCCAGTTGTCGGCATGCAGAGATTGCTTTCCATAGAATTTGGGAATTCTGAATTGTCTAAGCTTCAGCTTGCAGAGAGTGGGGATCCTTCCAGGTCTATTTTCTCTTCTTATCCTTCATTTCCTTAACTACATAACACATGGTTGTGTTGGTTTCTGTAATCTAGAAATTTTTTCCATGTAACAAAGAAATCACTTAATTCAAGTCAATTTAGGGTGTGTTTATTTGTGCTTTTTTTAGTAAAAAATTATTTTTTTATTGAAGAAAATCAATTTTCATATATTTAAATAAATTTTTTAAAATAATTAATTTTTTAAAAAAATCAATTTTTAATTTTTTTATTATATATAAAATTTAAGTTTTAAAATCATTTTTTTCAAAATATGAAACAAATACATCCTTATAATTATAATTGTTAATTGATTTTTTTTTGTAGTAACCATGGTGTTAGCTCTTTCTTGCTGGGGAAGGTGAAGTTGGAGATTCAGGATTTCTTCAACCTTCCAATGTCAGAGAAGAGAAAGTTTTGGCAGACTCCACAACATGTGGAGGGGTTTGGACAAGCTTTTGTTGTCAGTGAAGGCCAGAAAATTGATTGGGGTGACATGTTCTATATGATCACCCTTCCAACTCACGTGAGACTGCCCCACTTATTTCCACATCTCCCTCTTCCTTTTAGGTTCTCCTTTCTTTCTCTAAATGATTGTTACTCTGTGTGTGTGTGTGTGTGTGTGTGTGTTTTCATGGCTATTCATTGGTCTCTGTTATGCAGAGGCACTCTAGAGCTTTACTCAGAGGAACTGAAAAGTCTAGTCATGGTTATTGTTGAGCAAATGGGAAAAGCTCTGAATATGGAAGAAAAGGAAATGAAAGAGTTATTTGAAGATGGAATGCAAGCGATGAGAATGAACTATTACCCTCCATGCCCTCAGTCAGGTAAGGTTATGGGCATCACACCCCATTCGGATAGAGTTGGTCTAACAATCCTCCTACAAGTCAATGAAGTAGAAGGGCTCCAGATTAGGAAAGATGGCAGATGGGTTCCTGTTAAGCCCTTGCCTAATGCCTTCATTATCAACACTGGGGACATATTGGAGGTAATAGATTCATCCATATCACAATTTAATGGTATCAACTAGTTTAAGAAGATTGTTGAGAAGTCCACTTGCATTAATTATGAGCATTTTGAATGAATAGCTTCAATTTATTATATGAGTTGTGACACTGGTTTACTAAGTTAAATACATTACTAGATTGATGTATTAGACTTATAAATAAACTAGTATTTATACATGTAATTTCATAGGTTTATTTTCCTTTTTTATTTAATATATTTTTGTTATTTTTTTCATAATTTTCGTTTTTTTTAAATAAAATATATATTCTTTTGTTTATTACAAAACCAAAATGAACTTCTTCTATCGAAACATATTACAACCTCTTGATAGTAATTTCGAAACTAGATGAGCTATTGAATAATTTGTTGAAAGGGATTGAAAAGTAGTGAAATCGTGTATGGAGCAGAAGAAGATTATGAAGTAAGAAACATTAGAGTTTTAATTGTGCAAATTAAAATAATGATAGAAAATTTTTCTGAGTTACAATTATAACTGAAAACAATGACCAACCGCACAAAAAGGACCACTCACGATTCTGCTCTCCTCTTAGCAGGACAAGCTTAGGGCATGCATGGGTAGTAGTTCTAATTTGAGAGTGGAGGCTAAGAGGAGGTCTCCAGTGGCCCAAGAGGGAGTGAGTGACGGTGGAGGAGTAGAAGGCAAGGGATTAGTAAGGAGTGTTGAGGTGGGTGGATGGGAGAAGAAAGAAAGATTTCTAGAAAGAGAGAAAGAGAGTAAAATTTTAGACAAACATAATTTTTGTTTAATTGTAATTAGGAGTTATCATATGGCACCCAAAGATTTTAGTTATAGAAAATAGACAAGAACGGAAATTTTCTAGAAAGAGAAGAATAGAGTGAAAATTTTAGATAGGAATAATTTTTTATTAATTATAATTAAGAGCTGTTATATTGTACTTAAATGTAATCAATTTAGTTCTAAATAATAGAGAAGAGAAGAAAGTTTGTAGAAAGGGAGGAAAAAAAAGTAAAAATTTTAAGTGGAAATAATTTTTTGAATTGTAATTAAAAGTTATCATATGACACTTAGAAGTAATCCATTTAATTATAAATAAAACAGAAGAGAAAAATGTTTCTAGAAAGAGAGAAAAAAAGTAAAAAATTTATATGAAAATATTTTTTTAATTGTAATTAAAAGTTGTCATGTGATACTTAGAGGCAATCTATTTAGTTATAGATAATAGAAAAGAGAGAAAAATTTCTCGAAATAGAGAAAGAGAGTAAAAATTTTATATAGAAATAATTTTTCTTTGATTGTAATGAAGAATTGTCATGTGACACTTAATGATAGTTTATTTAGTTACAGATAATAGATATATTTTAAAGTTTTCAACTTAATAGTGCATGTGAGAAAAAATTAGTCATTAATTGATTAAAAGAAATTATTCCTCTTAATAAAATAAAAATACTAATAATTTAAATAATAATAATAATAACTATAAAGTGAAGTAAGCATTGTGGTTATAATCTATGGAGCACAAATATAGATACGAAATACGGGTGTGATACTAATATGGAGATACAATAATATTTAAAATCTATAAGACATTATACAGTTATAGTATGACATATAAAATTAATAAAAAATTAACATAAAAACATAAATCTTAAATTAAAATAGAGGAATAATGACTTGAATATTAGTATAAATTTTTGTAAATATATTAAAATATAATTATTTTATTAATTGTTTTAGAATTTCTATTTATATAGGTATAAAAATGCCAAAAAATAAAGCAACAATTTTTAAAATATAACTAGAAATATTTAAAAGTATCTATGAAGTATTCGATGCAACACATATCAGATAAAAATATGATGACTATTTTGAAGTATCATAATAGCATAGGTTACAATGTGTGTGATGATATGAACCTCTCTTTTAATTTTTAACATGTCAAAGCCTATTCGAGTATTGTTACTTTACAGATCAAATATAAAATGGCCTCGAGCCCGCTTTCTAATTTTTAACCGGCCAAAGCTTATTCTAAGTTATAGCTTTCCAAAGTCTATTAGGTGTCTAAAACATGGGTGAAAAGAAGGGGAGAGTCGAATCAGAAATAATTATAAATGAAGTGACTAAAAATTTGAGCGGGAATAATTTATTTTAATTGTAATCAGGAGCTGCCATATAACATTTAGAAGTAGTCCATTTGATTAAATATAATAAAAATAGATTCAAACTCTATGGGAAAAACTGTTTTTAACATATATATTTGTACTAATATGGTGTTTCCTTTTTCCTTAATTTACGTAGAGTCTAACATCCACATGACATGTTGACATTTACTTTTGATTTTGGCTGCATGTTTTACTATGGCAGATTGTAACAAATGGGACATACCGAAGTATAGCGCACCCAGTAACAGTGAACTCTAAAAAGGAAAGACTTTCAATTGCTACATTCTGCAACCCAAGATATGATGTTGTGGTAGGTCCTGCAGCAAGCTTGATTACTGAATAAACACCAGCACAATTCAAAAGAATCGGAATGATGGAGTACTTACGGGGCATATTTGCTCGTCAACTTGATGGAAAGTCTTACATAGATGTCATGAGAATAGCGGATCAAGATTAGAGTTGATAAAAGTTAATGGCTTTACAGTACTCTTATGTACCAATGCTTAACTGTTGCCCAATTGTACGCATTGTTACCGTGAATGGAATGAAGACTTGCAATTATTAAGGAATAAGGCCTAGCTAGGTCACATTTTCTTTGTTTATTATGTTTATGTGCTCAACTGACCCAGCACTCCCTGGCTGCTATGTTCGGAGTAAGTATGTATGCCCAAGATCCAATCTCTCATGATCAAATAAATTATTGTCAATTTATTTTTATAAATAAAGAAATATTCATGTTTTATTATCATATTTTTGATAATGTCCTCGATTGAAATTAGAAACTTATCACTATGATAGAGATAGATGAGTTTTGTAAATAATTTTAATCCAATTTGTTCTTAGTCATAGGATCACTAAAAATTAAGGCATTAGTGATCCGGATAGATTAATATATATATGTGAATGTCTCCATAGGATGGAGATTGATAGGTCTTATTTATTAAATTAACATATATAGATGATAGGGTTGATAGCAAAGCTTAGTCTTGGCGTGGATACGCTTAGAATCTTCGTGTTATCAAAGAAAGAAAGAAATTTTTGAGGCAGCACCTGCTCTCTTTAAGGTATTTATGTCTTACCTATATTGCTTGAATAAATACTTTAAACACAGAATTGATCATCGTGGATTTCTTTTATTCTACCGCTGCCTGTTATTCCTTCATGCTGCTATTGCAAGATGGTGTTTTGAGCAAAGATATTGCAAAGAAGAAAACATTTTGCACATTCTTTAGCTTGCCATTATCCCTCTCATAAGGCAAAGTAAAAGCTACAATTAAAATATGTGGATGAAAATGGACGAATGTTTTAGTAATGTTTTTGTTTTTCCTTATATATTTTAGCATGTAGAGGCAAATTATCGTCGGCTACGGATAGATTAGTACCTGTAAACTTCTGGAATTTATGAAATAAGTGTTATGAGATAAAAACATGGATGAGAAAACTGAATTGGCTAGTCGGTCAAACTGGTCGGACTAGCCGGTTAAAGCAGTTGAACTAGGAACTGAACACTAGGCCAATCCAGCCATACTCCTTGAACCACCAGCCCTAAAAATTGGTGAAGAACCGGGCAAAATGGCAAGCCGGACAAACTAAACCGGTTGATCAGTTCCATTTTTTTAAAAAAATTTTGATCAAAATGTTGTCTTTTTTCTAAAAAAGGAAAAAGAAGTTCAGTTAGAATAAAAGTTTATTTTTTTTTAAAATATCGATTCTTTTGGTATGCTTATTTATTATATACTCTTAAATTAATTTAAAAGTGAAAAATTGAAAATAGTTGTGATACTATATATGAATATTTCCCACAAGAAACATAAGTGAAGATTAAAATAAATAAATTTTATATTTGAAATATTCGATATAGTGCTACATAGTAAATAATATTTAGTATTAGTTATGTTATTGTTAATGACTTAATATGATTTTTTGTTTTCTAATTAATTATATGTATATATTTATATATATAGGTAATTAAATATATATTTTATTATACCTCGATTAAATCGAATAGACTTTTGAATTTTTGAATCAGTGCCTTGGTTGGTTCAATATCCGATCTAGTTTTTTTAACCTTGGATAAGAGTCGCAAAAAGTGTATAATATAGAAGCTATTTAGTCTTTTTTTTTTCCCACTTTAATTTACAATATGTGAAAGGAAAAGTGGCAATTTTTAGTATTAGGTTTGGCTTAAATAATTTGGGTTGGTATTAGAGTTGGTATCTGAATGTCGGATTTAATTATTGAGTCTTGGTATGGGATTTTATATCCCCATTCTCCAGCAAATGCATAATGACAATTAATTATTGTCATATATTACTTAGAATGTTCTGGAAAGGTACTTGAAAGATGGAGAGGACATTGTTAACATGAGGTTTCTAAATGAATCTATTGCTTTAGTTATGATAGCAAATTATTGATTTCGATGCTTAAACTTGATCTTTGTTTAGAAGCTAATTGTGCAGGTTTATGAAGATTAATATGCAAAGATGAGATAAGTTGCTTAGGAGGAGCTGCTGTCTGGACTGCGGTACGGGGACCAAACTTATCCGATAGGTAACAACCACCAGCCATGTGATTAGTATTAGAGAATGATATATAAAATATAAATCACTAAAAGTGGTCACAGTACTCTAATCCAAATCTAAATCTTAAATACACCTGCATACCTTTCAATATTTTTTCACCAGTATATATATTCAATATACTCACAGAAGAATTATAAAAGGAAAAAACAAAACTCTTCTTCACTAGGCTATCTAAAATGAGAATGTAAACTTGACGTTCTTAAAATAATTTAAAAAAGAAAACAATCTAAGCCCAATATTTTATATATCATCCTCAAATACTCATCCCAAATCATTTAAAACTCAATGCAAAAATGCCAGCAGATTTAACAAATGGCTCACTCCCAATAAGGAATAGCTTGATTGAGTTGTATGGATTCAAAAAGTCTATGGAGTTCTATTCTTGTTAATGATCACTCCGTATTACATATACACTAGTTCTAATATACTTTCTTGTTAAAACAATTAATTAGCCTATTCATTTCCTAAATTATATTTGTTGGAATAATCAGATGAATCCACCGATCGATCAACCATATTAGATATATTTTATTATTTGAATAATGCTAAAGCTAAACATCTCCAACTTGCTGCAAATAAAAAATTGTTTCAAGCATGAATAGACAAGCGGCGGTTAGCTTGCAGCCATCATCGGACTGTCGGTTCCATCTTTCGTGTTAAATAAACTGCATTAATATATAAGCTACTAACATTGCTCCATAGAATTCTAGTATCCACCGTAGAGGAAGTTTGTAGCATGCCGTATAATGGAATAAATTTTATTTTATCAATATTTTGGGAAAACATTGCTCCATCAAAATTCCGACAAGTATTGAATATATATATATATATATATATATATATATATATATATATATATATATATATATATATATATAAAAGAATAAGAGGAGTAAATGTTAGTTATATAATTATATATGGATGGTCAAGATTTAAAATTATTTAAAAGTTATATAACTACTTAAAAAAAATATATGATTTTATATTTTAATTTTAAATCATTTATATAAAATCTAATGGTCAAAATTTACTTCTCTCACTCTCACAATTAACCACTATATATATATATATATATATATATATATTAGTAATAAAGAGAGTATTCTTTTTTACTTAAATGGAAATTTATGATGAGTGGAAGGGTTGGCTCCCAATTCAGCATATAATATATCTCTGAGTTCATTCAATGCTTAAAGAAGTACTCCTTCACTTGACTTTAGTCTTGTTCCTTATGTGCACATCTCAGAAACCATGCGAGGGTTTGTGATGTGTGGAATAACGGGGTTTGGAATCTCAATATTCTATCAACTCCCTTGTGTGATGATGTGGTGTCTCGAGTTAAAGCTTATTTTCTATGGTTGCATGAGGAGGTGGATGATAGATTACTCTGGGCATAGGGGACATCTGGTTGTTATTCCGTTAAAGCAAGTTATGCTTGGTTGATGAGAAACCTTCATGATTATGATTCTGTCACTGACTGGAAGTGGGTGTGGAAGCTTCCAACAATGAAGAAATGCAAGCTCATGATATGGTTGGCATTGCACAATGCACTGCCAACAAATTCTTTTCGTTTTAGGCACTGGTCGGGTACTGATGGTATTTGTTCCCGGCGCTCTCTACAGGTTGAGACTCTGTTACGTTACTTGCGGGACTACATGAAGTCTAGGGAGGTTTGGAATTTGGTGGGCTCTCAAACATATACTGCCATGGACAATCCTGTCTTTAAGGATTGGTTGAAGCATATGACAACATCTCCTCATGGTTTGCTGTTGTGTGCTGTGCTGCGGTGAATAAGGAGAGCGAGAAATGAGGAGGTCCTTGGCCAACGAGATATGTGTAAGGAAGAGGTATTGAAGATGGTTAGGTTGAAGAGCCAAGTTTTTGCCATGCAAGATACAATGAACTTGCAGGCTGTGACCTCCCCGAGATTGGCTCGCTGGTGTTGGCCACAAGAAGGTAATGTTAAATTAAATGTTGATGGAAGCTCATGGGGGAATCCTAGTCAAGCCAGGTATGGTGGCTTATTGAGGGGTCCTGATGGCAGGTGGATTGTTGGATTCAAAGGCTCAGTGGGTTTTGTTGATAACCTCTTACCGGAGCTTATGGCTATTTGCATGGGTTTGAGGCTTGCATGGAAAAGAGGCTTCAGGAATGTGTTGTGCGAATCGGACTCGTTGGAAGCCATGAACTCATTTCAATTGATGAGGAGGATCATTGTTAATAGGCCTATTTGTCACGAAGATCAAGAATTGGTTGTACAAGGATTGGAGAGTCTCGTTATCTCATGTCCTTGAGGAAGCAAACACGTGCGGATTTTCTAGCAAAGGAGGGTGTTACAGAGGGGATTTCTTGTGCGTCCTATAGGACCCTCCGGTTGGTATCCTTCATTTGCGTTGGGCTGATTATATAGGGATAGTGTTTGTGAGGCCTTAACTTTTTTCTTTGGTTTTTTTTAATGTATCAAAAATAAATAAATAAATAAATGCTAGTTTCTTGTTTTCTAATGAGGCCCTTAAGAACCTCCCTATTAGGGCATTGAAAGATAGGATGTGGAATAGGTGAAAGGGAATTGATATAGAGCTATTGGAATTAGTTGAACCATGCTTGTATCCAAAATATATTAAAATTCAAATATTTTGACTTGAGTTAGGTTGGTTTATTATAGAAATAAAACTCTTTCACTATTTTATTTTAATTTTTCATTCACAATACTCAAATTCCAAACCCTCCTCAAAGGGAATAAGCGGCAAATCACTTGAATCAACTAAATGTTGGATTTCTTTATATATTCCCAAATCTTACCACTTGAGTTATCAACTAGAGAATTGTTTTTATTTGGTCAAATGATGGCAGGAAAAGCTATAGGGACCCTTCAGGAGCCAATGATCAGACTAGAAAGAGGAATCACCTCATCCCATACACGACTTGCAATTAGGCTTCATAATTTGCCAAACACAAACAATAGCATTCCAAACATGAGATCCTCTTCCTTGGATCTTTATGCTCAGGCTCATATTTCTATCTCAAAATTAGTGCCCATAACTTCGAAGTTGGTCTTCTAAGCTCCCAAACTAACTTTCCCAAAAGAGCCACATTAGTCATCCTTGCTTGTCTAATTCCTATACCCCCAACATCTCTTGGTCTTGGAAACTTATAGCAACTAACTTAATTTAGACCTCTAGACCAGCCTTGATTCCAAACAAAGTGTCGGGTAATTCGGTCAAGCTCTTTACACACTTGTTGAGGCACTCAACTAGTTTGCATATTGTAAATTGGGATAGCATTAAGCACCCATTTAGCCAAAGTAACCCTGCCCACTCTATTAAGCAATTTAGCCTTTCAACCACTATGCTTGGTCTTCAATTTATCCACTAAAAAATTAAAATCCTCCCTCTGCACCCAACCTTGGGTCAAAGGAATACCCAAGTATTTCCCAAGATGACTCCCAAAAAAGATAGAGAAGATGGAGGCTAGTTGATCCCGAGAGACTTTGCTCACCCCCTTGGAAACCATAGCTTTAGACTTCTCCACATTCACAGCCAAGCCTAACATCCTCTCAAAATCCTTTAAAACATCCATAACCACTGGCATTTGAGAGGGCCTAGCTTTCACAAAGAGAACAACGTCCGCAAACAACAAGTGTGAAATTCCCATGCCATGCCTAGTGATCTTGATAGGCTTCCATTCACCCTTCTCCAACCTCTCCAAAATTAACGAAGACAATCGTTCCATGTACAACACAGAGATAGGGCATCATAGGGTTCCCTTGTCTCAGTCCTCTATTAGGAGAAAAACTCTCAAGTTTCCCCCCATTCCACACAATAGAGAGGGAAGAAGAGGTAAGATAATTCTGGCCTATCTTTATTAGCAAGATAACTACTTTTCATATAAACTCAAAAAATTATAAAATATTATTCAAATTTTTTAAGAGTTTAATTAGTATGCACTGATAGTGTAAAACAGTTTTACACTGTCAACCAATAAAAATAGAAAAAACTGAGAAATTATGGTGATTCCCTCATTATAATATGTGGTTATTTCTATGAGTAGTCACTTTCATTATTTTTATTAGTTGACAGTGAAAAACTGCTTTACACTGTCAATGCATCTAAATTAAATTCATTGTTTAAATAGAATGTCATTTTACAATAAATATACAATATTATTCCTTTTAATTAACATCACTACGATATATTCTAGTAGGACGTCAAAAATTAAATAGAATTTTAACATCCTATTTGAACTAATTACTGTTATCTAATAGTTTATCGATAATTGGTTAACTACCGAACTTCGCAACTATGGCGCAATTAATTGATAAAATTTAGGAATTTATTTAAAAAAATTAAGGTACTCTATGAGTAAATACTTTCAAGTTTCATTGATTAAAATTTGATTTAAAATTTGCTAAATAATATTTCGGGATTCATAATTGAAGTCTCAAAAATTGAAGGAATTCGTTGAAAGGAGATCTACATTGCAGCCTTGAACGTACAAATCTTATCCACATACATACATATCCATTTACCCACATCAATATTTGAATATCTGCACACATCTACTTATGCCTCACGTATCACAGTTCAAATTCTTTGTTTTTTTCCCGGTGAAAATTTCAGATTCTTTTTGTTACTCTAACAATGGAACAAAGAAAGCTTCACTATGGTTTTAATGTAGCTGCAGCCGCATGTGTATTTTTATTGTTTGAAGTCTATCCAGCCTGGAGTATTGATCACGATTACATGTCAGCCATTGGCGATCCAGGCATGAGAAGAGATAGCCTTAGAGTTGCCATTGAGTCATGGAATCAGTGCAATGAGGTTGGAAGAGAGGCACCGAACATGGGGAGCCCAAGAATGGCAGATTGCTTTGATTTCAAATATTCTGAACGTCGTAGTAAGTGCCTCATTTGATAAATGAAATAGTATATGATTGTGATATGATTATAATTATTTTATATAAAAAATAATCTTATAAATATTTTTATCTATGGCAAACCACCCTCCACAGAATCAAATGAAAAAAAAAACATGCAAAGGTCGATATGATTTGAGAGGCCAACTTAATTTACTTTATTCTAACCAAAAGTATGTGAAAATTTTTAATTAACGTAAGTAATACGAATGTGGTTTATACAGTAACGACTAATATTCATGCATTAACCATGTAAGATAATTGCATGTTATTGTATATCATGACATGACAATTTTTATAATTTATATAATAGTATAAAATTATTTTATATTATCAATAAATAAAAATTATTCCCTTATAATAATATCTCAAGAGAGGGATTAGGTCTAGAAGAAGAAGATAGTTTTCTCACATATGGTAAACCATAATTCGAATTTTTGATGGAAGAGGTGCCCGCATTAAGTGGCGATCGTGACTTGGACAAGTTGCCTCCAATAAAAGATATACGTAGGAAATAAAAAAAATATATAGTACCGTCAAAGGTTTAATAAAGAAATTACCTTGATCTTTGACATTTTTTTTTTCTTCTTGATCTATAGTAAGATGGAATCTAAAAAAAAAATTCATATGCAAAATTCATTTCTTCTTTTTCATTTAAGCTAGCGTACAAAATATTTCTTCTGAATTTGGCGACGAAATATTTTGATGATCACTTTCAGAAGAGGTGGACTTGGCTCACAAGGTGCATGAATGGCAGAACAGGCTAGGCATATCAAACAATCCACACCGTCTATTGAGGACTGAAAGTGTCAACAGGTACGCAGCTTGGAAGGAGTTATACTTGGGTAGCAAATGTGAGGTTCTAGGTACTCCAGGGCCATGGCAGTTCTGGATGATCATGCTCAAGAGTGGCAACATGGACACACTAGCTGCAATGTGCCCAAAAAATGGCTTCAAATCCAAGCCATTCCCACAGACATCTGATTTTCCTTGCTTTGGAAAAGGGTGCATGAATATGCCTTCTATGCACCACAAATATACCAAAGTGCATGGAAATGAAAGGAAGGTCATGAAGGGAAGTTTCTATGGATCATGGGATTTGAATGTTGATGCCAAAATGGCAATTCATATGAATGACACGTCCTATTACTCCGTGACTTGGGAAAAGGAATTGGCTAAAGGAAGTTGGGTCTTTCACAATGTGTTGAAGACATCATCTAAATATCCATGGCTAATGCTCTATTTGAGATCAGATGCTACAAGAGGGTTCTCTGGCGGCTACCATTATGAAACAAGAGGCATGTCAAAAATAGTGAGTTGTTTTTCTCTGATGTTTAATTTACTAGCATTTCATCGTATGTTTTCTAAGCCTTCAGCAACAACAACAGCAGCAACTGAGTCTAGTTTCACTGGATAGGTCGGCTACATGGATAAGCCACTATAGAGTTATATCATAAACCATGTCTATAAACAAAAAAACTCTGAATCGTGCTTTCTAAGTCTTCATGTGAAAAATTGTATGCATAGGTACCAAAGTCGCCACATTTTAAGGTAAGGTTCACCCTTGATATCAAGCAAGGAGGGGGTCCAAAGAGCCAGTTCTACCTCATGGACATAGGAAGTTGTTGGAAAAACAATGGGGAGCCATGCAATGGGGATGTCACCTCAGATGTTACCAGGTATAGTGAAATGATCATAAACCCGGAAATTGAAGCATGGTGTAAACCCAACCAGCTTCAACAATGTCCTCCTTACCACACCTTTGCCAATGGAACCTGGGTTCACCGGACCGACATGGCCAACTTCCCTTATGATGCCTACCATGTCTATCGTGCTCCGGGGAATGCCAAGCACTTGGAGAAGCCAGTAAAGACCTCCGACCCGTATAGCAATCCGCAGCCTCAAGAGATACTCCAGATTTTGCCCCACCCCGTTTGGGGCGAATACGGGTACCCAACAAAGAAAGGTGAAGGCTGGATTGGTGACCTAAGAACTTGGGAACTTGATGTTGGAAGGCTCTCTCAATCACTCTATTTTTATCAGGCAAGTTCTCATGTTACCTAGATTTTTTTTAAAAACTATCCACAAGTAAACGTTTAAATACGATGTAGTCTATGAATTTTGGCATTGATTATTGTTAACTGTGATAGGGATACTTAGTATGTTTTGTTAACATGTTTAATGCAGGATCCAGGCACAAAACCTGTTGAGAGACACTGGCTATCAATTAACGTGGGGACTGAAATTTACATAAGTGATGTTGGCCATGTAGCAGAATGGACAGTTAGCAACTTCGATATTATTATCCCAAAACATGCGTACTGAGCTTTGGAGATAACAAAAGTCTACTAGAACCCCCTTCCATATGTTTTACCCTGCAATATTTCTTATTTATAGCTAACTTGTGAGGTTTCCCCTTTTTCTTATGATCATTATTTTAGATGGCAAAGTAACTTATCCATTGCCATATATCACTCTTGTCCCCTGGAAAAATTTATAGATCAAACAGTGGAGTTCTTTTTTTATTTCCCACCTTAGATAATCCTTGCATCAAGATGGAGAGAAACAATTATTTTTTTTTTTTTATTAATCAATTAAATGATGTACACATAATTACAAAGATGGTACTCTGAAAGAAGTGGAAAACCAAACCTAAACCCGTCTAAAAATTAAGCAACTTCTTACCCTCCAACTCCGGGCATAAAAGCACATAGCACGTCTCTAACTTAAAGACCTCCTAACCTATGATAATACACACTAAAAGCCCCCTGAATGCCTGTGTGCAGCTACGGCCACTGCTGCAGCACCAACTGCACCAAATTGAGATTGTGCTTGCATCAGTTTTGCATCAATAGCAGTGACAGGACCATTTAAGTGATCATTCTTCCCCTGCTGGTAGTATGGGTTGGTGTTAACATCAATACCTGTTCTGGCTGGCACGTTACACTGCTGGGATGGGAGTTGACGATGTTTGCCTTGTGAAACATCCTTGTATGCTTCTGACGTGGGGAGCACCCTATGGAAACAGTGTGGAGAGACTGCTTGAGGAAGAGTATTGCGGTAGAAGAACGTTGGATCATAAGGGTCTTTCGTGTTTCTCCCATTATCATAGTATGAAACTGACCCCACAACTCTACCTGGTTTAGCTGTGGCAAGGAAAGAACCCAGTTAATAATATTATAGACGCACAGGATGTAAATATAAATCCACATTAGCACCTAGTTCAGATTCAGTTTCACATCACCGAGCCATAAGAGATTAAAGTGCTTTGCTGTACTACTATTTTTCATTTCTTTTCTTGTTTTAACTGTTATATTGCCCTTCTGGCTTCTATATACTTTCCTAATTTCTTAATTTGTCCCCCTCCAAAAGATAATTAAGGCAAGCACCACATTAATTATATAGTTAATACCTGTTGGCACCCTTGGCGGAGGTCTTGAACCCCTTAATTGACTAGCTGAGTTAGACTCTGCTGCTCTTGAAATCTTAGATGCCTCTTCTGTGATTTGCTTGTTCTCATTCCGAGGGAGGGATGGCTGTGTAGTAGGAGGAATTGTGCTAGAATGTACTGTGGACCTTAAAAGAATAATGTTGCACAATTAGATAACATATCCATCAGAAAACAGTTAAAAAATGCTACCAAAGAAATTAAATACAGTAACAATAAACTACAAAGACTTCCATGGTTGATGTGTGATAATCTTACCTTGGAAGGGAAACATGCTTCCTTTCTGGAGGAATCACTGGGCCACTTTTACCATGATTTTCCTCAAGATAAGCAAATTGCTTTCTGAAATGATCTATTGCACTGCAAGGAACATATGTCCATCAATATAATGCATTACATATAAAAATACACTACACCTGAATCTATGTTACATCCTGCGAGAAAAAACGTAATGGACATTAAGTTTAGACCTAGGATAGACAAAGTTTGTGCGTTCAGCTCCATTCATGTAATCTTTAAGCAGCTGAGGATGATATTCCAGTATCTCCCGATATAGTAGTTCCCTGACATCCTCCCTAGTTAACCGTCTCCTCTCAAACTCAAATTCGAATTTTGAAATTGGCTGACAAGAAGGTTCTCTCTCAACTTTGGCCAAACCCTTAAAGAAAGGATCAGCTAGTGCCTGCCAACCAAACACGTAGAATGGTTTCTTTCAGATCTATATTGAACAAAAGAAAGACAACTTTCCATGAAAAGAGAACACTAGATAGTCCCTATGGGGCATAACATATGCCATAATAGATAAACATATACCTCTTGAGCAGTTGGCCTATCCTTTGGATCAAATGCTAAAAGCCTTTGCAGTAGGCGAAGTGCCAATGGATCAGCATTTGGAAATTTCTGTTCAAATGGCACAGGAGGTTTCTTCCGCATTTCCATCAAGTACTTCCTTGCCTTCTCATTTCGAACCTGCATATATTATAATAAAGTTAATCACTAAATACTTCTTAAATACTCCACTAAAGCACATAAGAGTAAGATTAAGTGAAATGAGACGTAAACCAAAAGTTAAGAGTGATCCGTACTCCTGCAATAACTTCAGGTGATGGCGTCCCAAGAAGATCAGTAATCAAATCTAATTGATGCACAACACTTTTGCCAGGAAACAGTGGTTTTCCTGTCAGCACCTCAGCAAAAATGCATCCAATGCCCCATACATCAATGGCTGGTGTATACTGCAAACAAATGCCAACAAAATCAGAATTTTGAAGAAGAAGGATGACTACACATTCAAACCAAACCACTTCAGGGAAATGGACAAACCGACACAGTTACCTGAAAGACAGATAATTCAACTTCCAGGAGAGATCAATAGTCCTCCCTGAACAAGAATTATTATAATCTAGGCATTACTGTTTACCATAAAACACACACAAAGCATTTCATACAGAGTAAGTGCAACATCTTTACGAGTCAGGCAAGCAAAACAGACAATCAATTTCCCCTTTCTGGGTCAAGCATATTGATTGACCTTGTTACATAGTGGAAAGATAATGATAAACAGCAGAAGATATACCATAGTGCTGACATAAAATCGTATGAACTCTCACACCAGCTCAGGATCAGGTCCTAAAAAAGTTTTCTTTGGCAGGATTTCACTAAATGCCCATTCATCAACAATTACACAACTTTTGCTGGACATCCAACACGAACCTGCCACTCAACACTGTAGCTTTAACTAACACTCATACCACAAAATGCAGCCAGATTTTATCCTTCAGATTAAAATTTACAGTGGAACACCTTGACTGTTTATCAGTATCACTATCAACTATTTGCCCACAGGATGAATGCTATGAACAGCAATAACTGCTATTTGAGCGACCAAACTAATACTGACATATAAGTAATGCAGAAAATGATTGGCATGAGATGATGACAGAAAACATAGAGTTTGGGAATGAAGCAAGCATAAGAAATTGAACAAGACCAAGGTCCAAGAAATACAACAACATATGAGATTTTAGATAAGATCATGGAAAAATTAGAATCATGTGACCGTACTTGGTTACATATTCTAGCACCTTTTAACAATTAGTAAGTAGCAATAAAATAGTAAGATGCCATTCTATCAAAAATAAGTCAAATCGACATCTTTATATAGTTTAGTGTGCTTTTCAAAGTCTCAGAACCAGAAGGACATGGTATTGTCTAGTTTTATGAGAAAGGGGGAGGGAAACCTAAAATTTAAGAAAATTGAGGCACCATACCATAAGAACATTAGATAAAGCCTCAGAAAAACAAACTAGCCCAACCAAGCCAGTTAACATTTATGATATGTTCTGATGATGTCCAGAAGATTACTATTTATTCAAACATTACTAAACAATAATGTCAACAAATAGTTTGTTGCTAAAAATGAGCAGAGACAGCCCCATAGCAGATAGGCTGTCACAACATACAACCTCATCATGTCATAGAAGACTAAAACAGAAAATTTTAGCCAAATTATACCTTGGAAGAGAATGACCCACACAGCTCCGGGGCTCTGTACCATCTAGTAGCGACATAATCCTGCAATAGGCACCAAAAGAAAGAATGAAAAACCTCATTGCAAAAATTAAACGTACAAAAACAGTCATAACTACCATATGCTCTATCTGCAATTCAACTTATTAAATAAGTATCACATTACCGTCCAAAATATTGCTGTTGGTTCATCATTGAATGCAACTCTTGCCAATCCAAAATCGCAAATTTTTAGTTTGCAGTTTGCATTTGCCAGTATATTCTTGGGCTTAAGGTCTCTGTGATATACATTTGCTGTGACCATACATAAGATCATTTAGAAACAATTTGGCACCATATTTCATGAAAATATAACAGAGCAACAGGAATGGATATAAAGGCCAAAAGATGTAAGAGAAAAGACAGATGAGCAGATACCTGTATGCATATACTTTAGTGCTCGTAGCATCTGGTAAAGAAAAAATTGATGGTGTTCGTGGGTCAAGTCATCATTAGCTTTGATGACTTGATGGAGATCAGACTCCATGAGCTCAAATACTACATAAATATCTTTAAAGTCCCTCTTTGAAGGTGGCAACATAATCCGCTTAATGTCAACAATATCAGGGTGCCTTAAAAGTCTTAGCAACTTGACCTCACGGAGGATTCTAATGGCATCAGATATATGCTCAAAGACATCATGAATCTTTTTTATTGCAACTTTTCCCCCAGTGTGTGTGTCAATTGCTGCACAAACAACTCCATAGCTACCCTTCCCTATAACTTCAAGAATCTTGTATCTGTTGGCATCCCCATACTCGGTGAAAAACTCCAACTCCTTAATATCCTGCATATTAGTAAATCAAACGTAAAATTTTATGCTCTACACAACTCAATACCAATGATTGGAAGAAGAAAACTATAATCAACTGAAAAACATATATTGAGGAACCAAATCAAACCACTTAGAAGCATAACAGGTTAACCAAATCCCTTCTAGCTTTTCTAAGCGCAAGGCAGCTGAATTGACCATTATTCTTTCAGAAATCCAAACTCCAAAGCAACCAAGATATTATCATGATTGAACAGATCGCTTATTTGAACTTTGAATCATAAAAGCTAGCAAATAATTATTTGAACAAAAAAAAAAAAAAAAGACACAAATTGACTCCAACATATGTGAAAAATTCTAACAAATACAGAAAAATTAATCAAATACACAGAAAAGTCCATATCAACTAGCTAGAATATCATTCATCAACATAATTTTTGGCCGAAATGAAATCAATCAAACAGTGATATTCAAAATTAAACCCTCCAAACAAAAATAGCACAAGATCCAAAAAAAAAAAAAGCACAAAACCCTCAACTTCACATCCACAAACTAGCATGACCATTATATTCAGTGTAAAGGAACAATTTTTAACAAGAAAAGCCTCAGCAATTCAAAGTGTTCAAAACCGTTATATTCATTATCTTTTCCTTGTATTTCTCCTTCCATTTTTCAACCATCCTACTTCCCAATTTTCCATTTCCTTCACACTTTCCACCACCATGCGATTTCGATCATGAACCAGAAAAAAAGAAACAACCTTCTTGAGCTGATCTTGCTGCATCTTCGGTTCTTCTTCCTTCCCTTTCTTTCCTTCTCCTCTTTTTGGGAACAGATCGAAACAGCAAGAAAAACTTCACCACGAAGAGAAGTGTCACTCACTTCGACGCAGATCGAAGATCAAGCTCCGAAATTGTGGCGAATTCAGCAGAGAAAATGGACCGATTGAGCTGAAAAATTCGTAGATTTGAAATTGGGGTTGCAATGGAGATGAAAAACCCTAGAGCGAGAAATAGAAGGAGGAGTTGAGGATGCAGCGGAAACGGAAGACCTTCACTTGAGAGGATCTGAACTCACAGCGCGGAGAGAGAGAGAGAGAGAGAGAGAGAGAGATCGATCCAGAGGAGCAGGAGAGAAGGACAAGTTGTGAAGGTTGCAGAAGGTGGGTGAAACTTTCTAATTATGTATTTATTTATATTTATTTGTCTTTTTTACGTCTTGAAAAATCTTATTTTAAAGCCCTTGCAACTGAAAAAGTTTATTCAATTGGAACTAATTTTCATACATTAACAGTAATTTATATAAATTAAAAAATTATCATATTATGTTGAACAATCACATAAATTTAAGATAATATATTAATTTTTTAATTTCTATTAAATGATGATATAAAATTATTTTAATCTAATAATATATAAAAATATATTTTTATTTCATATTATATTTTCACATTAAAAAAATATTTAGCTTATATTATTATTATTTTAAAAAAGTTATATATAATTAAATAATGTAAACTTTCTAAACCAAAAGCATATCTAAATGAATCTTAAAAGATGTAATAGTAGTACAACTTTTTTATTAATTGTGTGCTCCGTGCACTATTGACATCTTTTTTAAGGGGAGTTGTTGAGATAATGATAAATAATTATTTTCCTTATTATTAGGAGGAATGTAATGAGAACCCACATATTCTTTATTTATAATGTGAGGAATGCAGCATGATCTTAGTAAATTTTATTTATAATGTTAAAAATTTAAATTTAAAAATTGTTATTTTAACAGTGAGTTTATTGATTTGAAAGTTATATGAATAATTATAAAACAAAAATGAATATGTAGTCATATAGCAAATGCATATATTAGAAATTTTACTTTTATTTGGTAATGGATTCCACCATGAATTATAGTTAAAATGTTAATTCTTAAATATATATAAGTATAATTTTACTTAACGTTTCTAGGGTCTAGAATATGTAATAATTTTTTCTTTGTTTTACATCGCTTTGTGTATGAGACCATCTTTGGAATTTCACTAATGAACCTGACTTTATAAAACTCTTTTAGCTTTTTTGCTTTTCTGGATGGGAAAAATTCTTTTAACTATTAAACTTTAGGGAATGTGTTTATATTATAATTTATAAATTATAAATTATGACTTAGTTTAATAATTTTTTTCTTGATGTGTACTTAAATTATGGTGTATGACAAGAAAAAAATATTAAAAGATATCTAATATAATTTTATCAAACATATTATAATAAATTAAAGCTCAATTTATATTCTTTAAAACATAGCATGAATATGAATATAATTAAAATCTAAAAATTCTTCTTATCAAAAAAAACAAATCTAAACATTCTATTAAACTTACTATTTTAAGTAACTCTATCTTTTAGTGAGTTTAAATAGTTTTAATCGAGTTTTTTCTTTTAAAAAATTTTGTCGCACAACTTGCCAAAGCTTATGAATGCAAAGTTGTGTAGATATTATTGTTCTTTAACCAACAACTTTGATACCTTTTTTGTAAGATGGCTAGTGTTAATACTTCAATTTGATTTTAGAAGTGTTAAATCTAATAAAAAAAATGTAAGAAAGGCATATTTTTATGTTAAAATATTGCCAGGATTTAATTTGAATACAGCCGCATCAATTAAAAAATGTTATTAGATATTTTTAAAAATATTTAGTTTAATTAAAAAAAAATACTCCACTTGATTTCCTGTGAGAGAATAGAGTAACAAAGTCCAACTGATAAAAAAAAAAAATGGAAATCATAGGACACATTTACAGCGCCTTTTGTGCATACAAATTTCTTGTATCATGTATGCTTTACACATAATGTTAAGAATATACTTAATTACTCATCCAAGTTGCATGATTCGCTGATTCATCATAGGTAACTCACCTGCTCACTGTACAAATGATTGAAACTATCAATCGACATTAGCTAGATCCACTCGTATGGCGGTTTGTGGTTGTCTTCATGTTCTGTAAACACGTGTAGGTCAGCCACCATACAGTGCCCCATAGATGTTGATAATTAATTATATCTAGCAGTTCCTAGAGTTGCGGGTCCAAGCATATATTCGTAGATTATTATATTTTTAATCTAATTTTGATGCTTTTTTTTTTTTTTTTTGATATATGACAATGCCCAAGCAGCAAATTTTGAGGTATTATTAGTATAATAAAATTTTATATAAATATTTAATTATATATTATTATATTAATAAAATTATTTAATTTAATTATTTATTATTTTAAAAATTTTATAAATAAAATTATGTAATTAAATGATATTATAAAATTTTTTTACATTAATAGTATGTTAAAATTAATCTCATTCTTTTATGTTAATAGAATTGATTCACTTAGTTAATTTTACAAAAAAATTGTTATTCATTTTGTTTGAAATCTACATTATTAGTTTTGAATACAGACATACATTATTTTTGTGAACAAGACCACCTTATACTTTCACCAAGAATGGATAATTAACGTTGCAACCGTTTTCATTAAAAAATTGTGTTTGTATCAAAAATAACAAAAGTAAATGACTTAAGCGGCCAGCAAAGCATATAAGATTATGAGGTATCTTATAACCGTGTTTAAAAGGATCACAATTTGAATGATTTTTCTTGTAAAGTATTATTCTTTCTGAATGGAGTAGGTGACACTTGTATGAAAAGCCTGTATAAATAAGTAGATAAATAAATATATTTAAAATAGTTTAAAAAAATTTCTTTTATTACATAAAATTTAAAGAGATCATAAGTTGTTTTACTTTTATATCATGTAAAAAGAAATTTAACGAATTTATAATGACATATACTAATAACTTATTAATACAATGTTATGTTATCACGAACCGAGTCTAAAATTGTTTTTACATAGTCTCTTTGTTTTACATTGATACGGTGCATACATTATTTTATTCAAATAAAACGCGTATACATAAAATGAAAAATTAGTTTAAAATTATAGTTCATAAATATAATATTAATAAAAAAACTTTCAAAACTTGTAAATATTGTCATCAAAGTTTTATTCAATTTTATTTAACAACTTTTATGTATTAGACCTTTTAAAATGCAAAACAAATAAAAACACATTGTATATAGTCTCCAACTAAAAACAAAGGATCGATGAATTTAAGATTTTTGTAATAAAAATAAAATTTTTGTTTTTTACTGTAAAATTGAAACTCTAATTTCTTTTTACCATAATACGTGTGCTGATGACAATGTCAATTTGGGATCTGACGTAGGCATAGGTGACATCCCTGCGCCGACCGGGCAATAGGGGATATAATCGAGTGTCAATGAATTGATGTAAATTATATTATATATTTATATTATTATATATTATAGATTATAAATAAGTCATGGACTCTTAGTCATCGTCCGTTACTATAATATAAAATGTGTGTAGCGTTTATCATCAGCCTCACAATCTTCTTTCACTACTTTTATATCATATTATTATTGTTATTTCACTTATAATGAATAATGAATATAACAATACGGTATATAGTTTTATTTTACTTAAAAACTTAAAACAAAAATTAAGTTTATTCTCTACCATCAATAATTTGAAAATTCAACAACATAAATATTTAATTAGAGAAAACAATATGTACAATCTATTAAAATAAAAAACCTATGTTTAAATATAACTATACTTTTATTTTTCTTTTCTTTGCGTGCATTCTTTTTATTTATGATTTATTTTCTCACCTACTTTTTTATATTTTATTATTTTTATTTTCTTGGTAGAATAACTTTTTAATTTTAAATAGCTGATTTACACGCTAGTTTGGTGTGATTTGCTTTTACACTCACTTTAATGCAGAAGTCAAATGCATCCCAGATTCTTCTCAAACCCGGTTTCTAGATTATTACTATAGTTAATTAACAATTAATAATTAATATTACCGGGTAGGATTTTTGGTTGGGAAGAAAAGTTCTATGTGCAGACATCTTGACAACGTAAGCCTCACAAGAGAAGAACTAATAACACAAAATATTTTTAGAAATAAGAATCTCTGAACGAACAAATAAAAAGTTAA
Source organism: Pterocarpus santalinus (assembly GCA_031439595.1). Taxonomy (NCBI): domain Eukaryota; kingdom Viridiplantae; phylum Streptophyta; class Magnoliopsida; order Fabales; family Fabaceae; genus Pterocarpus; species Pterocarpus santalinus. The sequence continues at coordinate 30,223,934 of CM062528.1, read as the reverse complement.
TTTTAAAATTTTCTTATTTTACATGTTTTGTGATGATCAAGGAAATGAATTCTTTAAGTATTGAAAATATATTTTATATTTTTGTTTTAGAACATTTCTCAAGACAGTGAAAAGATAAGAAGAAAATTTTTTTAATTAATATTGTTTAAACTAAATTGCTTTATTGAAACATCAAGCAAGTTTACCCAAAATCCCTTACGCAATTAATTATAAACGCCTTTTGACAAGCATTTGGTGTAACAAGGTGTATAAACCAAAATCTTGTTAACAGATAAGAACATCTTCCAATCAATTTTAAAAGAATATAAATTTGTATCAAATTGAAACTAGTAACTAACTCCGACATTAAAGTATTAAAAAAATTAAACTCATATAAACAAAAAATTCTCAAATATCCTTGATCATGAGACATATAATTATTAACTAATAATCAAAATACCAATAATAGTGATTAACATAATTGATCAAGTAACCAAACTCTAAAATACTATCATTTTTTAGAGTCCAATACGGCAGATATTGATAGATAGAACTCTTATTATAGAACTCTTATTATTATTGATTTAATAAATTGGGATCCTATTAAGCCACCGTATTCCATTTAATTACTCATGCTTATTCAAAGCCATTGTTGTTCTTAGGATCTAGATCCATTATTCATTCAATGGAAGTTATGGTTGAATTTTTTGCAGTTGGAGGCCAGCACAGATAATAAAGGGGTCCGCCTCTAATAAATCTGCACCCGAGCAACATAAGGAGCTGTATTCGATTCCTAGGATCTGAGACCCTCCTAATCCCCTGCCCCACCCAAAAAAAATTGTTGGATATTTTGAAAACAAGTCAAAATATGATTCTCATGGACAAGTTAACAAATCATACGTCAACCAATACTTATTAGTTTAAGTAATTTGATATTTATTTTCTTTAAGTAAGGTCTCAAGTTTGATTTTCATGGATGAAAAAAAATAGTATTGGGAAAGCTCTATCCCTATAGGAGATCAACCCGACTCGACTTGAGTCAAATTAGTTAAAGTTCAGTAAATTTTAGATACTGGTAGTTTAGACCAAAAAAATAAATCATACGCCAATCACAAATTTCTTTTTTAATGGGTACTCTCTTTTTGTAATATTCCATCTCTATGCTTGTTTTCGGTTCAAAGGTGAGATTCTTAATAATAATTTATAATTTATTGTATATGCCAATTTTTGCAATACTTAGTATTTTAAATGTGGTGGTTTTTATTAATAATAATATTATTTAAATATAACAATAAATACAAAAGTATATATCTATAAAGAGAGAAAAATACAAAATCGTGACACCATCAATCATTACCAAAATTTTGTATTTTTTTTTCTCGTATCTATTCTTATATCTAATTTTATGTCTAACTAACATTAGTCTTTTATTAAGGAACCTCCTTCACTTTTTCTTTTTCTTCTTTTCAACCCTTTTTAAAGTCACCTACATTACTTTTGAGGTCTATACCAAATGCCATACCACTGTATATATGCGTTATTGTCAGAATGATAAAATCTATCTTTCAATTATGTCAACTTCATATCACTTTATAAATACGTAAAAGCTTAATTTTGAATTCTTTACGTTGTATATGTATTTGTTTTCATATGACTCTCTTAAAACGTATAAATAAATGAAGACAATGAGGTTTAAATGCATAATAACCAACATTTGTCAAGGTTTACATAATTATTTTAAAAAAATTTGTATATATTTTTATCTACTAATAGAATTGCACTAATTATAAAAGTCATTTTATTTTCAAAATTGAAGGAGGCAAATTATTTAATCTATATACTAACCAATGGTTACTTAGTTCATATAGTTCATCATTTATTCTTGTTAAATAAGGTCTTGAGTTCAAATTTGAGAATAGAAAAACTAATACTAAGAGAGTATTATGCTCATAGTAGATCGTTCCAAGTCGAGCTAGATTAGTTAAAAACTAATAGGCTCTAAATATTGATAGTTTAAGGAAAAAAAAAGAAAGATAATAATATACAAGAAAGTAGGGGATCAATTTAGTTTGAATTTGAGGGAAAATAATTACGAAATTTTAATTAGATTTGATTTTTGAAACTTCTTTAACATTTATCTCAAACCAATTCAAATAAGATTAAGTTGGTTTGATTCAGGTCATCAGATTGATACATAAAAGTTTATATTCATATAACAAGTAACAATAGTATAAGATTTAGTTATAGAATACTTAATAATGATGTAAATAGATAAATAACTTAAACAAATGTAAACAAAGAAGATGAAATATAATTTTACCACTAAAAGCTTAAGTACAAAATTCTGAAAGTTAAAAAAAACTAAAATAATTAATTGGGTGATTGAATTGGATATTTGAGATTTAAATTAAAAATTATAAATCCAAAAATCAAACTAATAGTAACTAATTTAGTTTGTATTTGACTAAAACTTTTTTTTTGTCATTGACTTAAAATAAATTGATTACTCAATCTAAATCAATTTTATTAATCTGATTTAAATTTTCGAGTCTATCAAATCAAGTCAATTCCATATGCATCCCAAAAAAACAGGGCTCACCTAAATTGTTTAGAAGAGAAGCAAAGTAAGAAGCAACTTTTTCTTTAACATTTCAATTTTCTTTTTTTTTAATATTAATTTTCTCAAAATAACAATTTTTTTTAATATTGAACAAAATTCGATTGATATTCGGAATATACCTAGGTATATTTTTTGTTATTAAAGATATTAAGTTTGATGTTTTGTCTATATAAAAAAGTTTTATACTGGTATTCAATTATATATTTTTATTTGTAAGATTTTTAAAATAGGCAGTTGAGTCAAATAGTTTTAATAATGTGGCAATACATAATTGGATGTTTGTATAAAATTTTTTTTACACCGACAGTACATCAAAATCATATCCTTAACTATAGAAGTCCCCTTCACATATATATAAAAAAAAATTTAAAAAAAATTGCTCCTTTCTATCCCTATTTACCGAATTTCTTGATGTACCAAAGTAACAATAAGGTCACCCCATTATAAACTAAAGGGTGAATATCATACAACACTTGAGGTTTGAGAAAACAACACTGCACACCATTCTTACTAAAAATTGACCCCAATTCATTGAAGCCACTAACAGCTTCATCAAGTTATGTGAACATACCTAGCTTCTGAGGCCTTTTCCTCATCTTCTAAATCAAAGAGCGACAAATTGGTATCAAGCACTGTTGGAATTGGTATCAAAGGAGTAATGAAAAGAAGAACAAATTACTAATATGCCTTAGATTGAAATTTTGGAATGAAACTTAGCCTAGGATTGGTATATTTATGAATATTCACTAGGTGAAAACAAAAGAAAATAACAAAAAAAGAGAACCAGTTTCTGGGCATAGAGGAGCTTTTTAACCTCTTAATTCTACTCTCCAAACATCTATGTAATTACCTCAACCTCTTTCCCTAATGGAAATACAACACTCCACGCTATAGCAAATCTCACAGGATTTGCTGTTCTATCTCACCAGCTCAGTATAACCAACTTTTGTTTTGTTCTCGTCTACTTATGAGCCTAAAGTCAACCTATTAACTCTATTCTTCCTATGAGTATACACCTTTCTAAATCTGGGGTCTCTAATAGTACCCCCTCTTTCAAGAATCACCTTGTCCTCAAGGGGATGCAATGGAAAGCAAAACATTACTGTTGGGAAAACTTCCTTTTGGGTTCCAAATCTTGAAAAAAGAGGAGGAAAGTATGTTTGCAAAGCCTCCTCGGTCCCAAGGATCTGATCTAAGTCCATCCTCTAACCTGTCTTGGCTATTAGTAAATTGCAGCAAATAACTTCCTTGTTCATTAAGCATAATAACCAGCATTCCTTCAAAACCATTGATTACAGCCGTCACATTTGCTTTGAGAGCTTCAATGTTTCTTGCTATATCTAAAAAGGTCCTCGAGAGCATCGCAAGTACAATTTTAGAAAGACTCTCAGCCTGTTGAAGTTTGTAGCTTCTAATTGTTTGCCTTAAAGTCTCATGCAGACTCCTATAGCAACTAGATCCTTGTTGCTCAGGAACTCCTCCATCAACAAAAGCATTCTCAATATTTAGAACTTCCATACTTTCAAGTAGATCAACACTTTTGTCCCACTTTTAGGTTCTACAACCAATAACAAGCCCAAACTTATCCAAGGGGCAAGATCTAACTAACATCTCTAAGTAATGTGGTTGTTTTGCCTCCCATTGTTTTTGTTTCCTTTGAGCACCAAAAATACCAGCTAATAGAAGTAGTAGGACACACATTGTAGAGAGCCAATATGCAATAACAGAACTTTCAACCCACTCAGCTCTTTCTATAATTAAATCAAAATCTAAACCTACCGTTCCAAAAGCTAAAATAATATAAATCTCCAATTCCTCATCTTGTAGTTTAGCACAAATCATCAATTCTAGACAAGCACTACATCCTTGTTATGCCTTAGAAACTGAATCAGTACTTAGACAAGGCCATAATAGTGCAATTTCAATTATCCCTTTGATTGTATTCATTGAAGGATGAGAAAAGGACTTCCAGCCTTTTACCACTAGGGATGTGCATATTGAAAATAAACAGGCCTTTATCTTCATTACCTTCTTATCCTTATCAACAAGAGCAAAAGATCAATGCAAATGTGGGAAGCATGTGATGTATACAAAGACCCCAAAAATGTAGCAGAATTTTTTATAAAACAAGTAATATCACCTCCATGCACCTCATTGACGTGTAGATTCTCCAATAGAGTAGCCATTATGGTAACAACTACAACTTCAATCTTTGGAACTACTTTTACAATTGTCATCGCACTACACTCCCATGATGTAGTTCTGAGAGTGTCCACCAGAATATCTACTGCCCTTTCAAGTTTCAATAGTTTGTAACCTAGGGGAACAGAAAACCTCATGGAGTGTTTCTTGGTTGACACTTCTCTCATAATCTGCTTTTCCTTAGATAGAAACCACTTGGGAGATTTTTTCCCTGGCAGCCCCAAATCCCTTGTAATGGAGTATTTCCTTGGTGTGTTCAACTGGGTTCCAAATTCTTCCACGTATGACGACTCTTTTTTGCTAGTCGTGGACTTTCCTGTGCACACTCTTGACTTGTGCTAAGCTAGTTTTGAGACCTTTGGTTATGAATGTTGCCATTCATCCAATTTGGAGGAAGGTACCAGATGATGTTATCGAGTCCAAGAGTTAAAGAATGAAAGGAAATGTCCTTAGGCCATAGCCCAACTAGCTGAATAGTGGAAATTGGCTCATTTTTAATACTTAAGTCTCCTGATAATATTTTCATGACTTCACAAATTTGGGCCTAGTTAGTTCCTTCTGCAAAATAAACTCCTTTTGCAATAATACTCACCTGAAGAATTTGGGCGTGGCCTAATAACTCTATAACCTATTGATTTTCTTTTTTTGACTCCTAGTGCTTCTGTTTGCACATATGGGCCTGGCCTAGTCGGTCAAGAACTTGATGGACTTGCTTGCCTATTCTCCCTTCTTCTTTGGTGGGCAGTTGTTGGCGAAGGGATATTGCACAACCACCCTCCTCGCTTGAAACTCCTTCATCTTCATCCTCGTCCTCTTGATCAGGGCCTTCGCTGCAGCTAGATCCGGCGATTTTGGAGGTGGGAGATGGGCTAACATGTATGCAAACCCGAGTTAAGTCACAGCTTGTGTGCTTTTTGTCCCCTCCAGTGAGGTTAGGTCTAATAGCTTTGGTGGTGGCAACAGTGGTGCCAATGGTTCTGGTGACTCCTGTGTGTCCAATGTTTTGGTGGTAATAGTTAGGTAGTTGAGCTACTCCGAACTCAGACAGCTATGACCCTTAGCCCCCCACTTTTCCTTCTGTTCGACTATATCCACATGATTCACAGAGAGGTCGTCCTTCCCACTGAGCTTTTCTTTCCTCTGCTGCTTCATGGGATTCCATCTTGAGAGGGTCTCTACCGTTTCCTTCATCTTAATGGAATTCTGATAATGATGACTGATATTCACCACTGCTATTTCCCATTCCTCCATCTCACTTAAATCTGAGCATGGAAAATGGTGACCAACTACCATTTCCTCCACTCTATATGCATCCACCTCATATTCACTTAGGTCTTCGTCTTCTTCACTATTGTCCACTTCCTCCTCCTCCTCAACCTACTTAATTTCAGAAAGAGAAAGAAATTCAAGAATCCAAAGTGTTGTAGTAGACCTGCTTCTTCTCCTCCACCACCTCACTTCATCGTCCTCCCACACCACTAGTCAACATTGCTCGGGTCATCTTTTTCTCAACTTCCTTTCATTTTCCTTCAACATCTACTTTATTCTTTTCATGCGCTTCTCTTAATCTGACTCTATTGCAGCGTGCGTGGATACCTTCACAAAGCTCTCAAGAACCAAGCTCTAAAACCAGTTGTTAGAACTGGTATCAAAGGACTGATGAAAAGAAGAACAAATTACTAAATATGCCTTAGATTGAAATTTCATAATGAAATCCAGCCTGGGATTGGTATATTTATGAATATTCATTAGGTGAAAATGTAAGAAAATAACAAAGAAAGATAACAGTTCCTGAGTATTGAGGAGCCCTCCAACCTCTCAATTCTACTCTACAAATATCTGAATAATTATCTCACCTTCTCTCTCTAATAATAATATAACACTCCCTACTACAGCAAATTTGATTTGCTATTCTCTCTCAACAGCTCAGCACGATAAACTTTTGTTTTGTCCTTATCCTACTAATGGGCATAAAGGCAGCCTATTAACTCTATTCTTCCTATGGGTATACACCTTTCCAAACTTGGGGTCTCTAACAAGAACATACCCCAGCTTTCTTCAACTTCCCTCTGGGCTTAGCTAACATTGCCAGAATCTAAAATTTTTTTTCATGAGACCTATCCTTTGCTTGGAAAACATGAACTTTGTTCTTTAGAGTAATACAACTATAACTTACATTTTTTTGCATATACCAATATCTTTTATTTCCTTCCTAAAATGATTGGCTTCTTCCCATCTACATTAAGCAATTACAATGTTGAGTCAGTTGGAAGTGAAAATATCAATTTCAGCTAAAATATGTTAGCAACTACAGATTAATGGAAAATGAAGGAAAATTCTTTAACACTAATTAGGACGGGACATGTTTTTTTTACCAAATAAAATGATCAATTCACCTATTCTCAAGGTTGTTAAAGAAGGAAGACTTATTAGAATGGTTTTATATTATTATCCTCCAGCAAGTGCAAGCATATTAGATAGCACTACATGACTGCCAAAATCATCAAGATGAAGCTCAAATAATTTCTCTGTTACCAAAATTTCCTAACTTTGGTTTCCCATGCATCCTACAAGCCCACAATAAAGCACCTCAGACTAAACGGAGGGATGAATTTCAATACTTTTATAAATTCATATGCATATTTTACAAAACCAAATCTCCCTACAAGGTCCACAACACGTGCATAATACTCAACACCCAGTTCAATTCCATAGTTCACTATCATCAACTCAAGTATCTGTTTCCATTTTTGTATTGCCCCAACCCTACTACATGCTAATAATATATAAACTAGTGTCACATAACTTGGTGGTATATAACAGTTACCGAGTGCCATCTCCTCAAATAGACCCAAAGCCATGTCAATGTCAACGTCAACTTGATGCGCATGGTTCTTTCTTTCTATTTTTTGCTTTTGAGGATCATCCGTTCAGCCCTTCCCTCATGTAACAATATCCATTTTTCTATTAAAAAAAAAAGAGGGGTATTAGTGTAGATGTTGGAGGAGTATGAAAACCATCCTCTCTTGAATCCTAAAACCAATGGGTTTATGTTTGGGATGATGAGAAATATTTTCCATGATCAAAGAGAATAATATGGAATTAGGGTGCAAAACTGAAATTTCATAATTTTCATAAGCTTTTATTTCAGCTTAAAATGAACATTAATCTATATGATAAACAGTTTTTTGTCATGTATTTATCATTAGCATCAATATGAACTAGTTTTTATTAATGATGAATGCCCAAAGCATAAGTGGATCTTTTGGCATTGTGAGAAGGAATGATATTCAGGGTAATGGGCATGGAAAGAAGGGCAAAGATGAATTTGTGTCGGAAAGGAACAAGAGTGCAAGGTTTCTCCTAATAACATTAACAATGGCTTCTTGGTTGCTATCCTATTTGACTCCCACGAGAGCTTGTTGTAACATCGTTGATGTTGTGAGTGACAGTGGGGCCAAGAAGGGTGATGCACTTATTGTTTATTCAATATAGATAACTAAACTTGGCGAAGCCTTTAGTGGCTTTTATGAATTAGGACGAACTATCATTTTTAGTAAGAATGAGGTAGAGTGTATTTTTATCAAACCTCAAGAGTGTTATGTGATATTTACCCTAAACTAAATAATTGAAAACACACAAGAAAGATATCAGCATATACGTTCAGCAAGAATCAAAATAAACAAACAATCAATTTCAATTTTCTATGTCTACTGCACATGACAAAACTCTTTTCTCTTTTTCTATGCAATATGATAGACAGATTTGAGGCGTTCATTACATTGGATTTGTTCTATAAATTCGAAAATTCAAATTAAATTAATAAAATAATTTAATTTCTATATACTAATAGTATAAAATAATCTTACACTGTTAATTAATAGAATTGTAAGAAAATACCAAATCATGGTAAATAAGTATTATAGTGGGTAGTTATCTAACATGATTTAACATTTTCTTGCAATTCTATTGATGAGCAATATAAAACTATTTTATATTATTAATATATAAAAATTAAACTCTTAATAAAATTAGTTTAGATTATAAGAGTAATTATCTAATTTTAAGATAAAATCAAATCAAACTAATTACTATTAGTTTAACTTTTGAATTTATGATTTTTTTCAACCTGAAACTTGAACATCTAAAATTTGCACTTAATATTGTAGTACTTTAGGTTTGTATTATTTTTAAAAAAAAATTATCTATTCACACTATTATTAAGTTATTATAACTGTTATATAAAATAAAAATGCAGAAGTGTAAGAACAAAAGACATAAAGAACTAATGCAAAGACATATACATGGGAAAGGGCAAAATGGAAAGCCATGGACCCTTGTAAAAATCTAATAGATATGCTTAGATAATTATTAGTTTCCTTTAAGTTGATTTGTCCGAATTTATCATCCACCTTGGATGGATACCCACCTACTTTTTACCTTGGATAGCTCGGGTTGACCAAATTTCTTGCCCCATCAGGCAGCTCTATTCCTCTTTCTCCTTGTTAGCTCTCCACTGTCATGTTTCACCCCATCTTGGTTGAGATTGGAGCATGAATATATATCAATTCACATATCTAATCAAATTTGAAAAGTTATGAAAACTAACTATCTTGAATTAAGTATTCATGATAACTCTATGAAAAAGAGTTATTTAGGCTCATGATGTATATAAAAGTATGCTAGGATCTTGAGATTTGAACTAATTTTAATTGATTTTAACTTAGATTTCAACTTATTAGACATACTAATTGAAATTATTTTGCTCTTGTTGGAATTTTGTTCATCTTTGAGCTCTATCTTTTCATATTCTTAATTATTGGTATTCCTCATTCATGGTATTTCATGATATTTTCAAGGCATAACATCAAGAAAAAGTCAATTTAATTGAGAACTCCAAATTAGGATGCATTCTGACATTGTTGTGATAAGTTAGGCACAACTGGAGTTGTAGTTGTCGTATTGAGCCTAGTTCGGTGGCATTGGAAAGCTAAAAGAAAAATATACAATGATGAAGGTACCAAAATTTGATTCATACATCTAAAGCATCAAAAGTTGCATGCAATTTAAAAAATAGATGTTGAGTTTGGTGCTTAGGCACCTAAGTGCTAGTGCCTAAGCGATGGGGCTTAAATGTAGATGTTCTTATAGGTGACCTGACGTCTAAGGGCCCAAGGGCCAGCGCCTAGTTCTTTTCCTACCTATTTAAATAGAAAAAAAAAAAAGCGACTTTAGGGGGCTAGGTTAGAAGCATGCACAAAAAAATTCTCCAACTCAAGGAAGAGATTGAAGACAACAAGAGGAGGGAAAATTGAAGACTTAATCACTCCAATTCTTGGTTTTTCTTTCATGGATTCTTCTTCTATTATTACTTTTTTTTTTTGTTTTCTTTTGTAGTATGAGGCACTAGACTCCACAGCTAAGGGTAGAGGTCAAGTTTGACATAGTTGAATTGTTTTTGAGTTCTAATAATTTGATGTTGAGTTTGATGATTTAAAGGTTTATATCTTTTGTTTATGTTGAAAATTTTTGAGTTGGCTTCTTATGAATAGGTTTAGAGTTTATGCATAAGTTGGGAAATTATAGTATGAACTAGCTCTAGGGATAAACCTTATAATTCTTAAGGTTTAGGAATAAATTTGGGAATTGTGTGAATTATGGATAAATTTTTGTGCTTAATCTACCTTTTGTTGAAACATGATTAAGGAATTAACATGTTGATGTGAAAAGAGGAGAATTGATTTAATGAGGAATTGTGATAAATTAATTGTAATCCTATCTTTAATCCATCAATTCTTAACTCAAGTAATTAAGAATTCATCTGATATTAAGAAAAATCAAACAACTCCGGACCTCCAGCGTATTAGAATATTGTGGTTATTCTTGATTAGGTTATCACTTATTTTGTTACTGTTCTTGCTTTGTTTTAAATTTTTAGTTTAGAGCTTTGTGCAATCTAAATAGAATTTGTTATAATTTAAATTTAAATTGAAATTGAATTAATAATTGTCTGGTAAACTTAATTCTCATGGGATAATACTCACTCACCTTTTTACTACTCGAATGATTCAATGTACTTATCGAAGAGTTATCAACTCCACACACTACTTACTCATTCACAACCAAATTTAAAAGTTGAAGTTCTGATAGACGAGACAATGCATAGAGCAAAGAGAGAGAGAGAGAGAGAGAGAGAGAGAGAGAGAGAGAGAGAGAGAGAGAGAGAGAGAGAGAGAGAGAGAGAGAGAGAGAGAGAGAGAGAGAATTGCAACTTTTAAGTAACCAAATTTAGGCATAAAAATATATAGTTTTGCAATAATTACGAGAGAAGACAAAGAAGTAAAACAAACTCAAAATTGAATTTACATTAAAAAAAAATTCTTTAGAACCTAGAGAGAAACAAAAGTTTTAACACATTTAATCTTATCAGTTATTAAATTTACTATGCTCTATTTATTGTATCTATTAATTTGTTTTAAAATCATTTAACTTAATTATTAAATTAGTTGTTAAAATTATTTTTGTTATATTTTTAATGCTTGATATATCATTGTAAATGAGAAGGACGAGAAATCAGAGTCTTTTATGGTGGAAAAAGAATGTAAAATTGATGATTTTTTTATTAACAAATATTATGATATTTATTTGGTGATATATTTTATTAAGCTCAGCCCCTCTTTTAAGTATTTTCTGGATTTGTCCATGTTACTAATGTGTTCGGCTTGTAGCCTCACAATATTTTTGCACTGTTGTCTACTTGCTGCCCATAAAGAGAAGAAATGAAACAAAAAGCTATTCTCTAATATAGCAAAAACTTAAATGAGTAGCAAACTTGGGTTGATCTTATGAACTGCATAACAAACTCTACATCTAGTGCATGATTTTTAATTTGAAACATTTCACTTATTTAGTGCTAGGTGCACTAACATGTGTACCAAATAAGTTTTATTTCTTTTGTAACGTTCAGCTTGCATTTATGGCAAGCTTGATTGATGCCACCAAAAACAGGCCACTAGATTCACATTTTTTTTTTTTAGTTTTGAAAATTGTTAAAATTATATTAGATTATTCCTACTTAAAATCTCTTAAAAGTTGTAGTAGTTATATTCACTATCAAATCATAATATATTTTTTAAATAATAACTGACTCTATACTAGATAACAATAATGTAACTCCCAACATATCAAATTAATATATATAAATGTCATTCAAAGTAAATGAAGATGGTAAGAGATTGAAAGAACAAAGTGAGCATTGGTAAAGAGACAGAGAGAGGGAAAAAGGTAAGAACCTTAATGTTCTATGAGTTAACCGATTAATAGCCAAACTCCAACAACCTGTTTGAGACAAACAATACTAGTTGTCTAACCATATTGTTGCATTGCATCACCTTGTTGCCAATCGCCTAACAATATTCACATTTAAAAATATTCTTAATATGCATAAAATATAAATAAAAAAATTGTTCAAGAGTTATTAACCTTATCTACATATAGCTTTGGATGATTTTCTCTTCTGAACCACTCATGTTAGCTCTCTAATTCTTCTTCCCTTCTCACCTATATATCACAAAAAAATCTTTGATATTATCAAACAATAAGACTCGAAAAAGAGAAGCATGCACCAAACATAACATTTTTTTTTCCAGATGGCTCTTAGTTTATACAGTTAAGATATTTTTTAATTTCAATATCAAAGAAAAAAAATTATAACAGTAATTATCGATCGAATAAAAATTGAATTTGTACTGATAGATAATGGATCACTTGCCAAATTTCAAAATATTAAAATATAAACAATTGCCATATATTTGATTTGATTATCTAACATATTAAAATATTCGATTTTCTCCTTTAATTTGTCATGTTATATTAGATTTTTTTATCATATTTTTCTTGATTGTCTAGATTCATTTTTAATTTTCTTATTTAGTTTTGAAACTTATTAAAATTATATTATGTTATTTCTACTTAAAACCACTTGTCTTATTCACTATCAAATTATATCAAATCATTAGATATTTTTTAAAGAGTAAAATACACTTAACATCCTTGAGGTATTAAGAAACAATACTCCACCTTGGTAGTTTACAAAATATGCACTCCACTTCAATTCACTAAAAGTGTGTTTGGATTGATTTTTTTTCAAGAAAAAAAATGCTTTTTTGAGTATTTTTTATTTACAAAAAAGTGCTTTTATATGTTTTGAAAAATGTGATTGGATACAACTTTAGAAGAAAAAGTTAATAGTAGCAAAAAAATTGATTTACCATTTTTTCAAAAGTTAATAATATCCCGCTTTTAAAAAAAGCAAAGGTAATTTTGAAGGATAACTTTGGATTTATTTATTTGTATTTCTAGTACAAAAAAGTATTTTTTTAATTTTTCCAAAAAATTACTTATAAAATTTTTAATATTAGTTGTTCGTACTTCTCTAAAAAAGTAGAAGTAAAAAAATTAATTTTTAATTTTTTTAAAAAATAGATAAAAAATTGCTTTTCCAAAAAAAAAATGCAATAGAAGACAGAGAAATTTATTCTTCGAATTTGAGAATCACTAACTTCTCAATAAAAAATATTACTTCCTTTTTACTCCCATTCTCTCTCTCTCTCTCTCTCTCTCTCTCTCTCTCTCTCGCTCGCTCTCTATGTCTCTCCCCATATCTTTAATTATAATTTTATGACAAAAGTACTTCTATATTTATCACATTCAACTAATTTAATAACTTCTAATTTTAATAGAAAATACTTATATAATTATATATCTAAATACAAAACATTTCTCTTTTTTTGCTTCTAATTCTAGTTCTACTTTTGTATCTAAAGAAATACTTTTCCTAAAATTTTAATCAATCAGACCTTCAATTATTTTTGAAGCTAGGTATTACTAATTTTAAGAAAAACGATAAATTATTTTTTTTACAAGCACTTTTTTTTTTTATGTATCCAAACACACTTAGGATGCATTTGGATATACTTACAAAAAAATAACTTTTTTCTCTAAACATTTTTTTCTTTAAAGCATTTTTTTTAGAAAAAATTATTTTACATTTCAATAAATTATCTGAGAAGTGCTTTTAATAATTAAAAATACCAGTCTATTTGGATATAAAAGAATAAAAGTATATCTTTTATAGCTAAATTACAAAAAAAATTTAAAAAGAGAAAAGAAAACTAGGGTTTGATAAAAGATAAGAAGAAAAAGATATATATTGTAATTTTTAATAAAGATAAAGGATATTTTTGAAATATAATTTTATTAAAAATCACTTATATTTCTACTTTTTTTAGAGGTTGGATATTTCTAACTTTAGAAAAAAATTGATAAATTGATTTTTTTATTACAAGCACTTTTTATAAAAATAATTGTTTTAAAAAAATGTGTTGTTTTCTTTTAAAAGAAGTCAATTCAAATATGCTTTAAAAACTTATAAAAAGCACTTTAAAAAAAAAGCCTTTTCTAAAAAAATTTAATCAATCCAAACACACTTTTAATAAATTAGGGTGGAGTGCATATTTTATGAATAAATGAGGTGGAGTGTTATTTTTTGATATCTCAAGAGTGTTAAGTATATTTTGCTCTTTTTTAAATAATAACTTATTGTATACTGAATAACAATCAGATAATTACTAACATATCAAATTGCAAACTACCAAAATGTTGACAAAATATTTTCTCTTTAATATTAATTGCCGCATGACAGAGTTTTAGGTTGTGTTGACAAAATTCTAGAGACTAGAGCACATATTCTCCTTAATTATATTATACATAGATTATACAGATTAAATGGTACAAAGTGAATTGGTTTTATATTTGGTATATGTGCCAGTTGATGTAAATTTAATTCGCACATATATATTTTTTATTAAATATTTAGGTATATTATTCTGCTCGGCATATCAAATCGGGGCACCAAATAGAGCTTATCTATATCTAAACAACTTCTATGTTAGAAATGAAAACGTATGCAATCCGCAGAGTAAATACATTAACATAGAAGATACCTGACCTTATACTGCCTACATATATTGAGAATAAATGCAAATCCAAGATCATCATTAAAAGGAAGTTCTTAATGGTAAAAGAAACTTTCACAAACCACATCAATATTAATTCAGAGGAGTTTTTTTTTTGGGGGGGGGGGGGGTCGTGATTAATTCAGAGTTTTGGAACTTATAAATTTCACTATTTTTGCGGGTTCATATTTATAAGACGCATCATATCAAAGTTTTGTCATTATCCGGATGTAAGAGGAAAAAAAAAGCCACAGAGTTTCT
Organism: Pterocarpus santalinus; assembly: GCA_031439595.1. Lineage (NCBI taxonomy): Eukaryota > Viridiplantae > Streptophyta > Magnoliopsida > Fabales > Fabaceae > Pterocarpus > Pterocarpus santalinus. Next base: position 30,208,856 of record CM062528.1, on the reverse strand, counting down.
TTCAAAAGAAAAAAAAACTGTTTTTAATTTACATCAAATAAAGGGTAAAATTTTGTCTAATTAAAAAGATATGTAACTACTAAATATTGCTTCCTCATATGATAAACGAACAAAGGAAGATAAATTTTGAAATAAGAAAAGATGTTTTTGTTTGTTTTCTTTTTTTGTTTTTCAAAAGAGATGTTTTTGTTCGTTTTCTGATTTTATTTTTAGCTAATATGTTTTTAACACTAATTATAAAATTGATACCTTACTTTTATTTTATTTTTAAGATTTTGTTGTCTTCAAAATTTCTTTTATAAAACTTTAAAAGCATAAAATAGAATACAAACAAAATAGTACTTTTGTAATTGATATTAAAAACATATTGAAAACCAATAGTCTGGTTGATTTATTCTCCGTTTTCATTTTAAATTATATTTTTAATATTAATTATAAAATTGTCACTGTATTTTTATTGTATTTTTTATTTTTAGGGATTTTTTAATGGAAATAATGAAATTTCACAAAATCTTAAAAATATAAAAGTAATAAAAATAAGATTATAACTTTGTAATTGATATTAGAATATATTAACTGAAAATAAAAAAATAAATGGCTACTAAGTTTGCAATATATTTTTGATAGAGCTAAGTTGAGGATACGAGTCCACAGGTGATCCTTTCTATATTTAGTATATCAGACAAAACGAAGAAATCGAACAGGAGGTGATCAATCAAATAAATTTAGGTCAACCAAATAAAAACCTGTGTATACTTTGACACTATCTCAACAGACAAATAGCAAAGTTTTGCAAATAAAATTATCTTAGATTGTGAATGAGGTGTAATTCAAGTAACATTTTTTTAATCTTTATGTTTAGGAGTTATTAACATTGGATCGAGTTTGATTTCTACAAGTCCATTCTTTTTTTCATCCCTCCAATTATGTTAGGGGCTCTTTAAAATATAAAAAAACAAAAAGAAAAAAGAAAAATTACCCTACATTTGTCCACCAATGCAACTACTTAGACTGTCCCTTTCATTAACCTCTCCAATTTGTTGGCATCTTATTTGGCCTTTCTCTGTGATCTCCTTTGGGCACACACTATTGCTCGTGATCCCAAATCATTTTGGTATCTCTGACCATCTCAAAGTTGGGGCAACCACCACCCGTTGCCCTATGCATAGGTCTCTATTTTCCCATTGGATGCAGAGCTTTTAAGTTGATTATGATGTTTCGGAGGACCACTTGATTTTGTTCTCATATTATATGGTTGCAGCGAAATGCTTCGCTGTTCACATCAGAACCTCTAGATCTGCTAAGATCTTGGTGACAACAGATATAACGGATCATTTGACAAAGTTGAGATAGGCTTGCGATACTGCTCTAGAGTATATCCAACTAGCTAGTAGCTAGTGACTATTTGGTGATATATATATATATATATATATATATATATATATATATATATATATATGTAATTTTCATCCACCGTTAATATAAAAAAAATTTATATAGAAATTTAATCATATATTAGTATATCAATAAAAATATTTGATTTAATTATATACTATTTTAAATTTTTTTATAAATATAAATATCTAATTGATAATAATATAAAATTATTTAAATCAAAATTAATCTCTTTTTTTTTTTTTCAGAGTGGCACTATTTAGTATGAAGCATGTTGTAGAAATTGTTAGGAAAAGCTTTTAAGCTTCTTTTATAACTACACAAAATGAAGGAATCAAGAGGGGTGACTTGGTTTAAGAACAAAAAATTATATAACAAAAATCTAATTTAGAACAATTAAATCAGAAAAATTTAGAATTACAAATTGAAAATAACTTGAACACAAATAAAGCAAAAAATAAAAAAAGATAAAGAAGTAGAGAAATGCACAACAAATTATATTGGTTCGGTTATAAATTGTAGCCTATATTCGATGAACCTTCCTTTACGTACCTAACCCCCAAGTAGAGTATTCTGCGGTTTGTTTCTTACAAAAATACTGTCAAATTTCACTCTATCTAGAGTATATCTGTGATTTCTTTTTCACAAGAATATCACAAACCTCTATCTCCAACCAAAAGAGAGTAACCTCACAAAGTAAGGATACTCTTTAATTGAGTTACAATGGGTTTTATACAATACTCTCTCTCTCTCTAGAGTAGGTAGGCAAATTTAGGTACAATGTTTATGAACGGTGATGAGTAAGACATAGAACAAGCTAATATTCTCACTATTTCTTCTTGATGGAGGTTGCTGTCTTTCACTCCATTCTTCATGATTTTATATAGAGGATAAGCCATTAATGTTTACTAGCTGTTGAAAAATAATTTGGCTTCCATTTGGATGAAGAAATTTGCTCACATGTGAAATTTATGTTCTTGCTGTATCATACATAGTAGCCACTAGTTTCTACCCTATAGTTGCTGGTTTTCTCTAATCTCAAACATACAATACTTCAGCTATATGTCTGTTGGAGCTTGATTTCCTCCCTTAATCTAAAATCAAATTAAGAGCAAAATAATTTATGTGATTTAAAATGATTTTATATAAATATTGGATATCAATAAAAGTAATATTCATGAGTTAAATAAGAAGATTATACTCCAAAAATAATTTCTAGACATAATCCAATAATTAGAGTTCTTCATCATCAAAAAGTTAAACTCAACACAAAAAATGGTGAAACTTTCGGGTAAAGTGCAACAAAAACAGAGAACGTGGCTGTGGAATACTTCGTACTTGAATTTGTGTGAAAATTTGGTGTTATTCATTATACTCCTTTTTGTTTAAAAAACAAATCAGTTAAAATTTATTGAAAATATTCTTCTAAAATAAGTTTGTATTTAAAGTTAAAAAATAACGATATATTTATTATCTTTAGATATTTAATGTGTTAGGATAAAAATATGCTTTATTAATTTTATTGTGAATAAATTCTTACTTTCTCATTTTAAAAATAAATTTATTTTAGACAAACCTAATTTAATAATTAAGAAATATATTAAAACAGAAAAAATTTCAAGATTAAAAATAAAATATGCATGGTTAGATTAAGAGATTTTAATTTTGTTTGAAAAATATGAACAGGACATGTATCATTCTTGAGAGAGAAATAAAAATTAAGCTACTTTTAAAAATTGGATGTCAAACTTGATTAGATTCAGAGCTCAAACGAGATTGATATCTTTAATAGCCCAAATGCCCAATAGGCTGCAGACTTGTGCATACATTATGCTTTCTAATGTATGACCAAAACAGTGTTCTAATGGGCCCAAACGGTGATTCCAAGAATCGCAGTGATATTTACGAAACTAATGTGAACCCAAAAAAAAAGTAATTAAAATCAAGTTATCCTTTCCAACTTTAAATTATGTTTATTTTGCCCTTTAAGATTTTAAAAATGTTTAATGTATTCCGTTAAGATTTATTAATAGAGTATAAAATCCTTTTATTTTAAGGGGCGAGTTTGGTATGAAAATAAACGTAAAGATTAAAAATTCATGGACTAGATTTATTAACAAAATTGTGTGAAAAATTAATTCAGGAAATTCTTCACCTCTCATTTTACTCTCACACCAAACTGACCCTATATCATCTAAGTAATTGGTTGCGTTATTTCTAAAGTGTTAGTTAGTGATGTATGATTGATCATTCTCTTCCTAAAGTAGATCCAGACCACTGCCTCCTGAATCTAACAATTATAACTTCAAACCAAGCCATCTATGATCTTCACTTAATCTATCGTCAAATTTTACCTCCGAGCAATAGCATCATTTGACATTAATCGCAAAAATCACTTTGCATTAAACTCCAACAAAAAAAGAAAAAAAGGCCCACGTCCAGATTTGAGTCTTTGGAAGGAAGATGAAATGAGTGAGGGCGAGTTTTGTCATGCACCTCACAAAGTAAGGTGCATCAAGTAAGGTGCATGACGTACCTTATATATAAAATCAAGTGCACAATGCTCCTCTCCCCATTTTTGATTTCCTTTCACCCAGTCAAGCACTGCCACCCAGCTCGAACCTTCTGGCCATGCTTTACCAGTCCGCTTTAGCTACCGCCCAGCTCCAGCCTTCTCTTCTTGTTGTTGTCGATGTCGGGCTTGGTGAACGACGGCAATTGGTGACCATCGGTGCACACGATGGCAACTTGCACCACTTGCGATGCACTGCCAGAGTCCTTCACCAGAAGCCAACCCTCACCAGGTATGTAATGCTGCGTCCAAGGGGAGAACGCATACGGTCACAGCCCTTTTCGATCTTCTCTCATAATAACACAGATCTGCAGCCAAAAGCTCTTCATTCCTCCTTCGTGGCGGCGCTCAAATAGCGGGCAGTGGCAGCACTTGAGGACTAGGTGTCGTGACAGCGAGAATGGCAATGGTAGTGCGAAGAGTTGCCCTTTAGCCTTTCCCGGTCATCTTCTGTGGTGAAAATAGCCGCTTGGAATTGCTTCATTTGCAGCAGGAAGAGGGGGAGCCGCCAACAGTGAAGGAGGAGTCATGCCCCACGGGGGTGGATCGAGGGAGGCAAAGGAAGGAGAGAAACAGGACGTTGTTTAGCCACATTCACACGTTCGTTTAACCACATTCACAATTTCATTTAGCCGCATTTTCGAGTTTGTTTAGCCATATCCTTAGATCATTTAACCAGATTTGTTGAATGCGGCTAAAAGAGAAGTTCACCTACACAAGCAGGTGCATAATGCTCCCTACTTTGTGAGGTACATTTGAGACAAAACCATGAGCGATAAAGTGAATAATTTGAATGAAATTTGAAGAGGATGAGTTTTAAACTCCACTAATAAATTTTAGGGAAAAAATAACTTTACCTCCTTAAATTATAGGTTTTGTATACTTTACTTAGTATTTTGAAAAAAAGATGCAAATTCACTCCTAAATTTTTTCTAAATGTGCACTTTAGTCATTTTGTTAAATTTCCAACCATTGATAATGAAAAATAAGTGCACTATATCCCCCTAAACTTTGGGTTGGATCATATGCACTTTAATCCCTAAATTGAAAATAGCGTGTAACCTGATAAACTTTCTTAAATATGTGTCATTTCTGTTAATAATAGATGAAAAAGTTAACAAAAGGATTAATTTGTACATTTGAAAAAGTTCAAGGTTGATTTGTGCCTCTTCAAATATTGAGGGTAAAATACATATAGCTTATAATTTAGAAGGATAAAGTGTTTTTCCCTCCAAATTTTAATGAGCAAATTAAACCTTCCAAAATACCAAGAGGTAAAATGCCCACAAATTAAAGTTGAAGCCGGTTAACTACATTTTAGGGAAAAAAATTATGTAAATAACAAAAAAAAGAAGAAGATGCAAGTAATATTTATAACAACAATAACCAAGTCTTATCCTACTAGATGGGGTCAACATAGTGTTCATGTTACATGATTAGGGAAGTAATATTTACTTTTAAAAGTATTATATATTTTAGGTAATAATTAAGGATAAAATAGTTATTTATTTATTTATTTATTTATTTTTTAAATTTAGAATTTAGGGTCAAGAGGTTATTTTACTATTTTTACAAAAATTAAGGGAGTTGGGTGTCAATATAAATTGAACCAAACTATATTGAACCAAAATGAACTAGATCAGATCAAACTAAACCAAATTGAACCAGCCTAGACCGAATTAGACTAGACTGGACAAGACTAGACTAAACCAAATCAAACCAAAATAGAGTGGGCCAAACTAAATTGAATTAGAGTAAACTAGACCAAACCAGACAAAAAAAAGGCTTAAATATGTATTTAGTCAATATAAATATAGGTTGTTTTGATTTTCTTTCTTATAAAATTTTTCTTGCCTTTTGGTCCCTTTTTTTTTCCAATGTTAGGTTTTTGGTCTTTTTCGCATTAGCCCATAGTTATATTCAAAAGGTAACCTTAAAAATTTGCTAAGATGATAAAATTCTAGATCAATTGGCTAAAGAAAAAACTCAAAATCGGAGAGAAATGGGCACTTTTTGCGAACAATTTGGTTTGCCCTGCCCAAAAAAGAGGTCCAAACCCAAAAATAAACAGAAGCCTCCTCCTAGGTCCAAACCACCCAAAAGGGTTAAGCCTCCACTGAGGAAACCCAATACTCAATCACAACCAAACTACACTGACAAGCCCATTACATGTTTTAAATGTGGTAAAACATGTCACATAGCTAGAAACTGTAGGCTTAAAGAGAAAATAAAGGCTCTAAACTTTAAGCCCAATATCGAGGAGTAGATCAATAATGCGCTTGCTAAAACCTCTGAAGAGGAACATGAAATGTCTTCTGAAGAATCTGTTATGCCTAATGATAATGAAATAGTATCTTCTGAAGATATTGTTGAAGAATCATCCATTAATGTTCTCACCAAAGAACAAGAACTTCTTTTTGAAGCTATAAACGCTATTCCTGATCATGAAGAGAAAAAAAATTTATCTCAACAAACTAAAAAATATTTTAGAAGCCAGTTCTTCTAAAGTCAAACGTTCTATCCAGACTAATAAATTTAGTCTTAGTGAAACCCTCAAGAAAATTGAGAAAAAATCTGTTAAACTAGTTACTATTCATGATCTTCAACACGAGATTCAGAATCTCAAAGTTGAAGTTAAAACTCTTAAAGAACAACAAGATTCTTAGCAGGAAATCACAGATGCCCTGTTAAACAATCAAAAAATTGATGCTATCTCTGATGATAGCAGTTTTCAAAGTCTTCCAAACGATGATGAATTTCTTGGATTAATTAACATGTTAAAAAATCCAAAAATTTTACATCAATATCAAAATAAGAATAAAAGATTTTATTGTTGAAACTGTTGGATTGTTTGATACTGGTGCAGATTCAAATTGCATAGAGGAAGGACTTTATTCCAACAAAATATTTTGAGAAAACTTATGAACAACTTAGCACCGCTAGTGGTTCAAAGCTCAAAATTAATTTCAAACTTTCTGAGGCGATAATTGAAAATCAGAACCTTAGATTAAAAACCTCATTTTTATTGGTAAAAAATCTTAATAATGTGGTGATCGTAGGAACACCCTTTATTAGGTCTCTTTTCCCATTAAACATCACCAATGAAGGTATTTTTGCTAAATATCTGGATGAAATAATCAGTTTTCCTTTTTTAAGAAAATCGATTTCAAAGAAGCTTAGTTTGATTCAAACTAAGAAAAATCAGATCAATTTTTTTAAAAAAAGAAATTTCTTTTAAGAATATTGAATCCCAGCTTTCCAAACCAGATGTTCAGAAGAAGATCCAAAGTCTTCTTAAGCATATTCAAACTACAATCTGTTCTGATCTTCCTACTGCCTTCTGGCAAAGGAAAAAAACATGTTGTCAGTCTTTCTTATGAAAAGGATTTCTATGAACGACAAATTCCCACAAAAGCTACACCAATATAGATGAATGAGGAACTCTTCATTTATTGTAGAAAGGAGATTGATGATCTTCTTCATAAAGGTCTAATTCGAAAAAGCAAGAGTCCATGGTCTTGTTTTGCTTTTTATGTCAAAAAACAAGTGGAGATTGAGCGTGGAACTCCAAGGCTTGTGATTAATTATAAGCCTTTAAACAAAGCTCTTCAATGGATCAGATATCCGATCCCAAACAAAAAAGATCTTCTAAATCGCTTGCATTCAGCAAAAATATTTTCAAAGTTTGACATGAAATCCGAATTTTGGCAAATTCAAATTTAAGAAAGTGATCGCTACAAGACAGCTTTCACTGTTCCCTTTGGGCAATACGAATGGAATGTAATGCTCTTTCGACTCAAAAATGCGCCCTTTGAGTTTCAAAAAATTATGAATGATATTTTTTATTCTTATTCAAACTTTATCATCATCTACATAGATGATGTCTTAATCTTTTCTCAATCCCTTGACCAAAATTTTAAACACATCCATATTTTTGTGAGCATAATCAAAAGAAACGGCCTTGCCGTTTCCAAGACAAAAATTGATCTTTTTCAAACAAAAATCAGATTTCTTGGACATAATATCTTTCAAGGTACTATCATCTCAATTGATAGGGCAATCCGTTTTGCGGATAATTTTTCCAATCAAATTATTGATAAAACTCAATTACAAAGATTTTTAGGCTGTCGAATTATGTCTTTGACTTCTTTCCTCGGCTTAATAATCTTATCAAACCTTTCCATGATCGTCTTAAAAAGGTTCCTCCTCTTTGGACAGACGTTCATACAAACATTGTCAAACAGGTTAAAGACCAAGTTAAAACCCTTCCTTGTCTTTACCTACCAAACCCCTAAGTTTTCAAAATTGTTGAAACTGATGCCTCTGATTTAGGTTTTGGCAGCATTTTAAAACAAAAAATAGATGATAAAGAGCATGTCATTACATATACTTCAAAGCATTAGAACAAAAGTATTCTATAATTAAAAAAGAAGTTTTAGCAATTGTTCTTTGCATTTTCAAATTTCAATCTGATTTACTGAATCAAAGATTTTTGGTTCACGCAGACTGTAAGTCAGCAAAAGATATTTTGCAAAAGGATGTTAAAAACCTTGCATCAAAACAAATTTTTACAAGATGGCAAGCTATTTTAAGTGTTTTGGATTTTGATATAGAGTATCTCAAAGGCATTTCAAACTCTCTCCCTGATTACCTCACCCATAAATTTTTGCAGGGAAAAGAATGCCAAAATCATCATCCTCCTTTGGAGGAGGAAAAACAAAAGAAAAAGAAAAAGAAAAAGGAAAAGGAGAAGAAATTATCCTAACCGGACAATCAAAAAATCAAACTGGGTCATCCACCCAAGAACCCAATCCATCTGGGTCATCTACCCAGCAAACACAAAAACAAACCAAGGAAGACTATGCTTTCCCAATTCAAACACTGTTAGCCTTCCAAGACCAAGGCCTAACTAAACTCCCAAAAGAGTCTTGGCCAGAAATTGCCTAGGACAACGACGAAGATGATGAGGATTACCCATTATCCCTCATAATCCAAAATCTGAGCAAACAGATAACCAAACAAAGTTCGTCAAAACAACTGGTCCCAACAAAATACTTAAAAAAATCTTCCCGAAAGATTTTCATTTCAAACCTTTTTCTCCAAATAGGACACAAAAATATTATGAATTTATTCTAATAGATTCTGATTCCATGTCCATCAAATATTACAAGGACAAAGCCAGTCCTCCAAACATTACTCACTCAACCTTTCAAATTCTTAAGGTTTAATACCATCTGGTTTTGAAAAAAATCCAAACAATATTAAAAAATTTTCTCAAAACTTTGATCCAATTGGATATAATTACTGGGATTATGCTCAAGCTTGGACCAACGTATTTTGGTTCCAAAATAAAACTTTCCGCCGTTCATGGCTCACTTATTTCAAAAGGAATGCTTTATCTAAATTCCCTCATTGGTTTTCCCAATGGTGGAATTTCTTTAGACCAGTTGATCAAATCCTTCCTAGCAGTGCCTTAGAAGGATTTCAAACTTTTTCAAAAATAATCAATCTTTTAGGAGATCCTTTTCCAGTAGATCTCCATTTTTATTCCAAATTTTCATTAGCATGAATTTTTTCTTAACGATATGTTTTTGGAAAGCATGAAAACCAAAATTTACTGCCCTTTCTTCAAAGACAGGCTTATGTCAAGTGGTGGGCAACATTTGATACTTCTTGGATCAGTCCTCAAAAAATTAAAGATTGGTTCAAGAAGAATCCCAAACTGCTCTCTGCCTTTAATCCGAAAAATTGCAAGTTTTTGAATCAAAGGTCCCAAATTTTGGCAGCCTTAGGAGCATCCACAAGCAAAGAATCCTTTGCTCAAAATTTGAAGGATATCCTAAAGTTACTTTAAACAGACAAAGCTGAGTCATCAGCCAAACAGGATTTACCACCTTTGTCATCCTCTTCATCAGCATCATCATCAGGGTTTTAACAGAATGAAGATGATTGCTTCGAAATTGATTTAGGTGAAAACTATTGAGTTGGCAGAAAATATCAAAAGACACTATCAACAGATAACTCCAAACAGCTCTGCTTTCGACAAAAGCAAAAGCAGAAGGAATCTGCTTTCCGCAAAGACAGACAAAAGATTCTGTCACCGAGGTCATTTTATGTCACTGTTGGTGTCAGTCCAAACTTTTACTGTTGTAATAGTCTCGGTTTGTAAGCTGTACTGTTTAAGTATTGTAACCGAAACTGTTGTAATAGTCAAACTAGGCTTTTATATAAGGATTGCTCACTCTTATTGTAAGGCTTCCTTTTAGAATCCATCTGAAGAGAGTTTGTAGGAGTGCTTTGAGATGCTTCTGTAAGCTTTCTTTATGAAAAAAAATTTTATCTTTTATTTTTGCATATCTCTTCTCCTCCCTCAGCCAGTTCTGACGGACTACAGCACTCTAGCTTTCTTTTGTTTTCTGTAATTTACTTTATTTAATTTATTGCATTGCATTTTTTGCATAGCATATAAGTAGGAGTCCGCCTCCTTCCCTCTTCACTATCTTTTTTTATACATACATACACACACAGTATGTATGTATATGTATAAGGACCAAAAAAAGATTCTTAAAAGATAAAATATATATTTTGGTTCATGAAAGAATCGAGATCTAACAAATTAGCCCCTCAAAGAAAATTTGCTAACACATTATTCTCTAAAGTTAAAATATGTTGTAAGAAACTAGTCCTTTTGTTAACTTCTATTCATTAAATGTCATGTTATATCTGATTTGGAAATAATTTAAACATTGCGTTTCAATAATACATACAATAAAGGTCAAAATTAACAAACATAAGGACCAACATGTTATAACACGAACTTTTTGGGGAACTAAATGTTTATATTTGATTTTTTGGGGATTAAAGTGTTACAACAAAAAAATTTTAGGGACCAATGAGTAGATTTACTCTTCTTATAATATTTAGAAGGACTAAACATTTTTTTATAATATTTATAATTATTAAACACATATTTTTAAATACTTATAAGGACCAAAATTAAAATATGTAAAAAAAGAGGGACCAAAAACCAAGAAAAAATTTTAGAGGTGACCTATTTATAGGAATTTAAAAGATATTTAAGCATTTAGTTAATTTATATTAGGTCTAATCATTAGGTGTGTTCATAACTTGACCCACATCAACACACGTTAGTTTTGGTTAATCTGGTTTGAGTGATAAAAATGTGGTTGATGAGAAATATTTTATAAAAGAAACCACACTTCAACTGACCAACTATATTTCGATTCAATTAATTCGTACTTCTTTTTATAACTAATATTTGGATTCATGAGTTCTTTTCATAAATTTTCTCATAGAATCATGTTACACTTAGGTCAGTTGGATGTTGGGATAAAAATAGGAGAATTTTTTTTTAATAGATTAGTTTTATGTTTAAAATTACACATAAAACTAATTCATAGAAATTGTCTCTTATTTTTATCCCATAACAAATTTACTTTTAAAAGACTTATATATTTACCAATTAGTTGAATTAAGTGGTTTGACATTTTTTTTTAAGTAAGATTTTAAATTTGAATTATATGTTATAATTAGAAAAAAATAAATTGATACTGAGAATGTTTTACTTTATAATGAACACCATACTTGAGTTTAGATTTTTTTTAATAAAAAATTATGGGAGACATTGCTCTCACAATTCCACGGGATGAAATATTTATAGTTACTTCTCCTAACAAGTGTGTTTCCTAAGATTCGAATTTGTGTTTTCATTCTTATGGGTAGCTATTTATCACTTATCTAACAATTTGTTGGTACCATACTTGAGTTAGATAATTAGTAAGAGCTTAGTATATTTTAAATATTAGTAGTTAAAGAAAAAAAAAAGGCTTATATTTGATTGTTTGCATTTTCCTCTTCTTATTTTCTGATACAATGAAGAGAAATGTTAGAAAAATATTATACCTTAGAAGAATTTTTTCTTAAAAAAAAAAAAAATCAGTACTTTTCCTAGTGAGGTTTTTTTTTAATTATATATTTGGTAATAGAAAAACGTTGGCAAAGTTTTCAAATCTTGAATCTAATTAAAATTTTGTTACCTACAACCTAATTTTCAGTAATGATGATAATTTTCACAAAATAGTCTAATAAGCCACATTTTATTGGCATTTTGCGTGCCACATATAGTATGAGATTTATAATCTAACAACATAAATATATAATATCGTATGCCGACGTTATCAATAAGCAAAAAGTTGGTGACTTGGTGTCCATGCTTTACATATTTCTTTCTCCCTTTGAGTCAAGCCCAAGTTCTATCAACTTTTTTGTTCCAACCATATAGTAATTCACGTAAGAATTGTCATGTCATCCATCAATATAATAAATACTACTATCACAACAAAAATGTGGAGTTCAATTACTTATAATCGATTATTAGTCTTATATTGTTTATAATAAACGAGGATGACATTGCTCAGATGAAGTCTAGAGTAGCAAAATAGGGAAAATCTCATTTGGATTCCTTTTAACAATAAGCTATTCACTTCGGTTTCTTATTATAAAGTACGTATATATGCTTATAAGGTTGGTAATATTAAATGAAGCAGTAGAATATGTTCGAACTTGAATGAAGATGATGGCTTGTGGCCTGGACTGCAATGTGGACTATAAACAGCATCAAAAAGGAGCATTAATTATTAGCATCAACTATATATGTCATACTGATCTTATCTCTATTGCTACTTGTGGCACTGCATGATTCTGTGTCACTCATCAACCGCACGTTCAGTCTTCTTTGACAATCTTTTCCAGCAATACAAGCAACTGAGATACCCGACCCTTTTTTTCTAAAGGTAACAGCCGAAAAACGAATAATCAACTTTATTTTTTTCTGCTCAAAATTGTACAATTATGCTTTTCATGGTGTCCCTATTTTGTCTTCCATTTTCGCTTTTGGCTTATCACTGGACCAATCCAATCTTTGGTGAGGTGACATTTCTAGAAAACTCAAATTATAGTCTCAATTATTAAGACATCAAGTCACAATAATTACTAAACACAATACCTTTTTCTATATAACTATATAATATGTTCATTTCACCTTGATATGTATAGAACTTAACACTGACCTACACTTATATTAATATACGATGTGTATGCATCACATATTAAAAAATATTTTCCCTTTTCGTAACGCTATGGAAGATGCCAAACTTGGTACGTGGTGGTGGTCATTATAAGGACTAGAATCATGGCTTTCCTAGCTCTTTTTTGTTTTCTTTATCATTTTCCAAGGTCATATCACTTTTCTAGTCAACTACGGGACAAATTTTTCTTGCCAATTAATGGACAATTGGACATGTCATTTTTTTTGTCTAAGACTTCCAAAGAAGACTGTTTGATGTAGATTTCGGAACTACTTTGTTTTCCTGATATTTCCATCACTCATTTGCTATAGCTAGCCTTCACATAAATGAGAATTGATAAGGAAATGGAGAAAGTGGGTATTGACATTTGTTAAGATTTGAAACAACATCATTAAGTTGTGGTTAATGGCCGCAGCCAAGTATGAAAACATTTTCATTCAACCTCATTTCAAAATGATTACGAATTCATGATATGTTACTATTTCATGTTCATCAATCGGTAATAGTCAAAATGGAAAGAATAAAGGAAGGAGTGAATTGGGATGTATCAAATCAAATCACCCATCGTGTCTTCATACATTGCTACCAAGTACATCACTAGCATCATATCGCACTTATATCTCTATAATACTTCAACTTGACGAGTTAAGCGAAATAAGTAACGATATATGACACTTTCACACGCTTTCTTTCTATTGCCAATAGTATTCTTGATAAGTCATAAACCACTGTTCTCTAGCTTTACAAAAAGTATGTTTCAAATCAATGCCAACAAATGTAGCTACCTCTACTGAAAGATTCAACTTGCTTTGAACATTTATGCATATAAGCTTCCAAGACAAACAAATAATGAAGTGTGAATGAGCAAGGAAGGTAAAGTTTGAAACTGTGTCATACCATCATTCAGGGACATGTGATTAACAAACCAATTACATATGAAGTAAAAGCAGTCATGAGAGATCGATCGATCCTGGTGTTTCTTAAGTAATACTAGAAATAAAGTCCCAAATCGAATTTCTGATCAGCGAAAGGAGCTAGAATCTCACCTCCTTCTCTAACATTATGTTTCACATGTCCATGAAATTTCTCAAATACCAATAATAAGGAATGAAGAAAGCTTTAATAACAACAACTAAGCCTGTTTAGATAGGTGAGGTTAACAAGATAGATCAAACAAAGTTATTGCAAAAACTCGAGAAACCTTTTTCTTTTTTGGTACTAAGACTTGGGAAAGCTTTATCTAAATAATTTAAACTTAACCTGAAAACTCAATCCTCCATATGGTTTCATTATTCTATCTTCAATAAACAAAATAGCTCTCATTTCCATTAACTTCACGGGTACTCTACTTAACCAGCAGTCACGACTCCTTCCACGACTGATAGCCGTACACGGTATATACAGTAAACATCTTTTTCAGGAAGATTAAACTTAAACTAAATCAAAGTATTCGCTATTAGGAACAGATAGAAGAATAATCTTCTTCTTATCCTATGAAGATTGATGTTTCAACGGATTATGACAACAAGTCACATATAGAAAATGGAAAACTGGAATATCTGAAACTATATAGGTATTAGGTAGTGATAACTGACATTATATGCAAAGAACTGGGGGAAAGTGAGGTAACACAACAATGGATGAAAAGAGTGAATATGGCTGTGCTAGTTAATGAGATACATGAAGCTAAGATTTATTTTCAATTGCCAAACTGCTTTTCATAGACGACTCCATAACCTGACATATATAACATGTATGGCCAAATATGAAGAAGGGGAAAGTAATTACCAAAAATGACAAAAGAGCCTACTGTAACAAAAATTAACATCAAGAGGAAGATTAAGGGTTTATTTGTGTATCTGATTTCCAATTCCACTGTGGAATGGAATTACTGATAGGGTTGGGTCCTGAGTGTACTTCATGAAGTGCTTTCCTTTGAGCATGACTCCTCTCAGCTCCTCTCACCGTGTCTTGATGATCTGTTGCTGCTGCTTCGGTGGCTAGCTGAATCTTAGTTCTCATGGCCAAGCTTGAGTATGGGAAGAAATGAGATAGCAGAAGAAAGATGACAAAGCATGAAGAATAGTTCATAGTTTTTGTTTCATGAAAGAGGTAGATATGCAGGCTTAGAGAAAAAGGATAAGCGCGCTTTTAAGCTGATGGCAATTTAAAGGAGAAAACAGCCAACGGATTGACTAATCTAGTCTAACCTTCTACTTTTACATTGCCATAATTTAGATCAAATTCTCAAAAATTTTTTATTAATAGATAATTTATAAATATTTTTATTACCTTTTAATAGATTTAAAGATTCTGAATTGGAGTAAATCTTTCCCTCAATTTAGATTTTGATAAATCAAAATAATAATAAAAATTAATAACACATGTTTGGAAGCATTCAAAAAGGAGAAATTCTAATGAAATGTGCGAGTGCTACAAGAGTCGCAAACAACATCACACATGGTCATACATGTCATTTGATTAAATGTAAAGACAAAATCGCAACTGTTTAGTAAAGTATATAATTATTTACCAACAAAAAGGTGCTTCTTGTGTTTCGGTAGCGGCAGAACACTTGGACAGCTGTTTATGAATGAGATAACGTGGTTGAAAATTTTATGCCTTCTTTGATTGAAACACATCTTTGCCATGGTCACAAGTAAATGGGATCAATTCCCTAGGTGTGCAGCATAGATATTTTAGCAAAACTTGGCATACTTGTATTGAAAGAGAGCTAAGGTGTGTTTGGTAGCGGATTGAATTTTTATGCAAATAGAATTTTTGAAAATATTTTTTAAAAAATAATTTTTTTGAGCATATATTTTATAAGTATTTGATAGATAAATTAAAATATTTTTTTAAAAAATAATTTTTTTAGACATATATTTTATAAGTGTTTGATAGATAAATTAAAATTCAGGAATGCTACCAAATATACCTAAGAATAGATATTTTTATATTTGATTAATATTGGATATTCTCAAGAATATTGAGTAAATTTTTAAAAATACCCTTAACATACTGAATTCAAATTAGTATTTTTAACTCAAAAATCAATAATTTTAACTTAAAAATTGATAATTTTAACAATTTTAACTCAAAATTAACACTTCTAACTCAAAAATTAAAAATTTTTAATAAAAAATTAATAACTTTAATTGAAAAATTAACACTTTTTACTGAAAATTAACAATTTCAACTCAATCACAATATCTATACATAGCATCTAATGCATTAGAAGCCCTGCTATAACAGAACCGAACAATAAATGTGGCAACCTGCAGTAGAAGACCACTCTACTCAATGGCAATCTCATCAATCAGATAAGTTGCAAGCTAATCATCTAACACTTATTGTGTAGTATTGCATTGGAACAAGCAAGATAGCTTCACATGCATATGTATTAATCCAAAAAAAGAAAAGGTTGCCTGAAGAAAAAATGAAAAAGGAAATAGCATCCAACTCCAACTCATCCAAACAAAGTGCTCCAACAAAAACAGTTGATGTTAAATGCACCAAAAAATAAAGTTGTCCACAACATCACCACAGTATACATTAAATCAAGTTGTCCACAAACATTGTCATAGTATACACTACATCACCATAGCTATTGCAAGCCACAAAATGATAATAAAGTGCAGCAATTCACAAAAACATAATACAATGCTTACATGAGTTCAAATCCACTAAATATTGAAACTCACTATGTAAGGACTACCAGTTCATACAAAAAGCTTAATTCAAGTCCTATAAATATCCTGAAATAAAGAGATTAAGCATGTTGGCCAAGGATATCCAGGACCAATGCCCTGCTATCTTCTGCTACAAGTGTGAAAAGATAATTGATCAAATACTTGTCTTGTGTAATGATCCTACCTTTAAACCTTTCTTGAATTGACGAGCCATCAATTTCTTTAAAGATATTAGTTACATTCATTCTTCTATCAACTGCCTCTTTCTCATGCTTGACCAGATTATTCCTAATAAACATTTGCTAACTTGTCAATTGTTTCAGCTAAGGACTCAACCACATCTACGCTTTTGCCACCTCTCTTTCTTTTCTTCCTTTCTTGGGTAGATGAAGAACCCACACTAGTAGGGGTTGTATGCTCACTTTCAGACAACTAAAAATACAATATAACTCAACTTAATCACTAATAAAACAACAACACCACTCCGCAGAATATTACTTTCTAGTTTTCTAATACAATGCACTAGAAATTTCAACACCACTCACTTTTATCAATGGAAATTCATCAAAAGCATGCTGCATTATATTGTAACTGATATGATTAATATTTTTAATTCTTAAAAATTATATTGGGGGTTTTCATTTCCCAAGTACTAATGTATCTAAGATTATTTTGATAAGGAACGAATTTAGTTGTTCATTCCAATGATAGAACTACAAGGAAAAAAGAAATGAGGACCTAATTTAGCACTAATTTCAATGTTTATTCTCTGTTCAAAATTCACCTTAATCCATGTTTTATACACCTAATTTGAGTTGAACAATTACATTCTAATTCATCATACGTCTAAAGGCAAAACATTATTTGCAAATGCTATATCATAAATTTCGCATTGCACTAGATCTAGAGCTACAATTAGCGAACTGAAATTAAAAGCATTGTTAAAGACCAAAATCAATAGACCAAAGACGAATTAATTATAATACAATATAACTCAACTCAATTACTAATAAAACAGTAACACGGCTTAGCAGAATATTTTTTTCTAGTTTTCTAATACAATGCACTAGGAATTTCATCGAAAGCATGTTGTAGTTTTTGTTTCAAAACTGTAATTTGTAGGAAAAATTTAGCCTCAAATATATGTATACCTGAGAGTTACTCTCAAATTCAGCTTCTATTTCATTGACATTTGCATCTATGCTTTCATGCACGTGCATGTCATTCAATCGTGTTTGAAGTTCGGCCTCCAAAGTGGCAACCTCTTGAGCCAAATCTTCTGCATTTGCTCCCTGGGCCTGATCTTTACCAAAAACTACTCCCAATTCTTTGAAGTGAGGGAATGACTTGTTGTAAAGACCGAAAGCATTAGAATATGACTAAAAATCAAGATTAAACTAACAAAATAGTTACTAATATAAAACAAAAATATATGAAATTGTACTCATGAAAGTTTAAATTTTACCTTCACCCATTCTTTGAAAATTTCTTTTCAACCACAATCATTTTGTCCTTATTGTTCCAACTAAAGCCACTAGCTGCCAACCTCATCATTTTAACAATAGCAAAGTAATGCTTTTTCAACATCTTGACTCTAGACTCGATATGTGGACTAGCTTTAAGACCACAACTAGGAAGCTTTTTGTTAATCATTCTCTCCAATTGCTTTGTATAACTAGGCTTAAATGTTCCATGTTTACACTTCCATGGAGTAGCAGCAAGATTAACTAAGCACACAACCAATTTTGAATCTTCTTAAGGCGACCACTGATGCACTTGCTTCGCATTCAGTTGTGAACACTCCTCCATTGCTTTTTCAATTTAATTATGTCTGCAATTTAAATGAAGCCATGCATTTTACCAACATATTAATGGAAGTAAATGAAACAACAATACATCAGTTAAGTACCAATATACATGAAATAAACATTAAATCCATCAAATAAGTTCAAATGCATGATTGGAAATATCAAATCATAGTAAAATGCATAAATAATAAATAATATGCCACACGATAAACACAGACAATCCTCAAGCACGATGTCCTCTCCTCCATTTGTCCCACATATGTTGAGCAAGCCCATCTCTCTATCTACACTAAGCGTCACTTGTCTCAATATGGTGGATCAATTCACCATCTGGCTCCAGATCATTTGGCATATATTCATCTTCTCTCCCATCATCAGGATCTGTGGACATAACCCTTCAAATGTGGTTATCCAGAAGACAATAAGCAATTATGATTCTTCCTTGTGTCTTAATAGGATAAAAGGATCTCCCTCTCAAAATTGCCCATTTCGCTTTCAACAAGACAAATGTTCTTTCTACAACATTTCTAGCTTGTGAATGTTTCATATTAAAAAATTCTTGGGGTGTAGTGGGAGTGGTGGGTTGATTTCCTTGATTAAAAAGATTCAAATTGTATTTCTACCCTTTATAAGGTGCAAGAAACCCCTCACAATTCATGTATCCAACATCACACAAGTAGTAATATCCTACATGTGACATAAAAACTTTTAGTGGAAATGAATGGGAAAAAAATTAATTGATTACTTTGATAATGTACTAAAACTCTAAATGAATATCTTGTGGCACACTAAAATCATTATTAAGAGATAATGCATCTGGTAATACCCTGGAATCAATTGCTAAACCCTTCCATCCCGATATTACATATATAAATGGCATGTCAGGAGCAACCACTCCAAGCACATTGGTGGTTAAGTCACTTTTTCTGTTTCGGTATCTAGGCTTATCAAGCTCAAGAATGTTCACTTTGATATGCGTATCATCTAAGGCTCCTAAGCAATTCTAAAACTCAAAGGAAAAATTAGTTAATTAATTCAATTTGCAAATTTGTTATGCATATCAAATGAAGAACATCAACAACTAATTCAACAAATTACCTTGAACCATTTCCATTGTTCATCCCTGCTATCCACACTAATTAGTTGAGGTCGCTTGGGCAAATGATTATAATGTCTCAAAATGGCAAGCAAAATTTCATTGAATCGCCTACTAACTATTTCTTTCGATCTCACAAACTGTCTTGTAATTACTCTAATTTTAACATCATGTGCTACTACATGCAAAAATATTGCAACCATTTCCTCTACACCTATGTTCTTACTTGGTTCTAACTTGCCAACTTGCATAAGCATTGCACAAAACACATGAAATGCAGGTCTATCCATTCTTGTATTCTCAATGCATGCTAAGTCACTAGTGAAGACAATCCTCTCAACATTTACCTCCCTCACTAATTGTCTACTATGATAATTCCATAACTTTCTCCTCTTATTCTTCGTCAATTGCTCTGGAAGCAATGCTGAACAAACTAATAATATAATGACTACAATATTATTCATCAACTCCAAATGCATAATCAAGATTGCAATAATTTTCATCTTCTATTCATGATCCATGCTGTGAAAATAATAAAAAAAAAAATTCTTAGAATTCAAACTAATACACACTATCTAGGATATAGTTCAATATCGTCTACTAAAATTTTGTCACGAATTGACATCCACAATTGGATCAAAGCAAATTAGTTCAGTATATTAACAAATTAGCAATGTCATATTTTCATGTGTGTTAGCTATTTGATTAGTGATTCATAAATATGCATTTAGATATTGAACAAGCTTTCATTTGTCATGGAGAAAGTTCAAGAAGAGTTAATGCTTCCAGCAATGGGAAAAAATAAGGCATGGTTTATCTTTCTAACAAAGACTAATGTCACACAAATTTTATAAATTTAAGAACTAAATTATACAAATATACAAAGTCAAAGACTATACTTAAAATGAGATATTTTCAAGGGTAAGTTGCTTATTTATTCAAGATATCACTTTTAAAGTACTGCTTAGTGGTCATTATGGATATGGTCTCAATTGATCATTCCAATTTGATAAGAGAAATTCCCACTTAATCCATAAGAGATAAAAACCCCAATATAGTCCATAAGGAATTAAAAAACTATCAATCACATTAATCTTTTTAATTATGTAACCACTAAACACATTAGTCTTGAAGAAAAATTGATATGATTAATATTTTTAATTCTTAAAAATTTTATTGGGGGTTTTCATTTCCCAAGTACTAATGTATCTGACATTATTTTGACAACGAACAAATTTAGGTGTTCAATCTAATACTAAGATAATAGAACTGCAAGGAAAAAAAAATGAGGATGTTGCAAAGTTTTGCAACAACTTCAGCTACCTTAGTTTAATGTTTTCAGTAAGAATTGGAATTCATCCATTTCTAAAGAAGCACCAATATCTAGCCAACAATATTTACTTGTACTTTTAACATGAGAAATGTCCCTCCACACATGATTTCACCTTTAACAATGCTATACATATATTACAATGAAAATGCAGATACTTTGCACACAACTCTTACCAATTTGTAATAAATTCAAGTCAAGTACAAAAGCATAGATCCAGAGCTACAATTTTCAGCTAGCTTAGTTAATCAAAATGAAATTAGTAGCAAAATCAACAGATGAATTAGTGAACTGAAATTAAAAGCATTGTTAAAGACCAAAATCAGCAGACTAAAGATGAATTGATTATAATATAAATATGCACAAGTCTAAATTTACTCTAATCCAAAACAAATTTAGCCCTGAGTTTTTCAAAACAATTATTGGAAGCTCAAGATCCTCTAAAAATGGAGAAAAGCAGAACAAAGAAATGGAGAGAAGCTCAAGATCCTCCAAAACACAGTGGCATATACGATGGAAATGAGAGAAAGGAATGGAAATGCCATAACTTAGGGTTGACAAGAAGGAAGGGCTCCTCACCAGTGGCCACTCCTCGCGATGAAGGGTTCACCACAACGGTAGTCTTCTCGTGGTGGAGACAGAGATGCCGACGACAGCAGCTCCAGCTGATGGGACCAACAAAGGAAATGCCGATGGCAGTAGCTCCAGTAGAAGAGACCAACAGAGGAAGGGAGGAACAACAACAGCTTGAGGAAAGGAGGATCGATGAGTGAGGAGGTGAGTTTTGAACGGTTAGGCTTGTGTTTGTTTTATATAAAGAGGGTTAATTTGGTCATTTCACCTTCCATGGCAATTTTTCCATCCTGCCAAAATGTCATATTTCCACCTCGCAGGCAGGATTGAAAAGTGCCTCATTTTCATTCCCAGGATTAAAGGATTCTAGAAATATCTTTTACCATCCAGCTATCAAATATAGTAATATTAGAATTTTAGGAGAATATTTCTTGGTATACAAAACTAAACCCTTTACCAAACGCCCCCTTAATACACTGGCCCAAAGGAACCACAAGCGTTCTACTATAGTTAAATTGACAGTGTTACTTCTTGCATATGATACATATTGCAAGTTTGATTCAAAACATATGCACAACTAAAGTTAATTAGGCTTGCCTTTCAAAATTATTTTGATTTTGCCAGTCGTAATTATACAAATTAAGGTTTTAGTTGATCATTTGATTAGCTAATCATTTACGTTGATAGAGTATAGTAAGTCAATGGTTATCCATCGACAAGCTGATGGTATAAGAGAAGCGGTTGAATCCAATCTCAAATGATTTAATTTTTTTTCTTCCGCAACACATGACCCAAATGAAAATACTTACAATAAGAATATTATCGCAATTGATAAGATATCTATTGCTCCTGCCACTGCCATGGGGCCGGAAAAACAAGTCCACTAGAAGCAGTTTAGTTGTTCTTCAATATGAATGCAGAATATATAGGATAAGCAACTAAAATTAGTAAAACAGTGAGAAGGAACAGCTGCATATTTATAACAAAATATAAATTGCAAACTTCGAATATAAATGAGAGAAGGGTAGAGAGAAACCTGCAAATAAGCTTTTTTTCTGGTTCGGTTTCCAATAGAGTCTACGTCCGGGCCTCACTCAAGGTGAGATTTTTCCACTATTTAACAAGTGGTTTTTACAACTTGTAACATCTCCAAGCTAGATATTGAGTAGTTTTCTTTAACACTAGCCTTTTCAAGTTAGATACCAAGTAGTTTTCTTCAACACTTGCCTCTCCAATCTAACAATCTAAACTCACAAATTGAGCTCTCAACTTCTCTCAACTAACCAACAAGAGCACCTCTCTTACAGTGGCCTTCTACTGACAACCTCCTGGGTTTCACTCTAGCACTACGGATTTCTCACATGGAAATACAATAGAAAAGATGAAAATGATCACTTAAAATGTGTTTTTAACAAAGACTTAAATGACTTTCACAATACAGCTCAAGAAGACTGAAGGAAAAGTAATGAAGAACAACGATGTTTAAAATTGCGTGCTCGAATTCTTCTTCTTGATTTTTCTTTGTCTCGTATTTGCTTATATTATCTTCATTAAATAGACAAGAAGGATTAATGTTGCAGACTTCAATTCAAAAGACATGCTTTTATCCTTTTTGTGTTGTAGTACTTTTGCTTCAATTCAACTTTTTTGCTTTTTCTCTCTCCTAGTATTCCTTTTATGATTTTTTCTCTCTTTTAGTACATCTTTCGTCCCACATATATTGTATGACGTTTTCTCTCTCTTGGTACACATTTTTGTCCATTTTGTATTATTTGAACAGTGAGAAGCTGAGGAACATCATTTTACAATGGTCATTGTACTTTTCATCATTCAAAGACATCGGTGAAAGTTTTCGAATAATAATTTGTTCTATCATGTTTCTACATTCTAATGAATGTGAGATATCTTATCCATTATCTTTCTCTTGAATAAATTATTAATAGAAGCCAACACCTTTGTTCTACAATTATTCATGTCTTGTCCCAGAATTGTTCTTCAATAACAAATATATTTTAATATTGATTTCTTGATTTCACAGCATTGATTTCTTCCTTTCTTTTTCTTGTTGTTTTGGCTTCATCATCTTTGAGTTCATCTTTGGCTCGCTTAGTTTTCCTTCTTTTAATAGTAGTTGCTTCCCCTTAATCTTAGTTTTCCTTTCATCACAATTTCCTTTTTGAGGTTTGCTTTTCTTGCCTTTTTAAATCTTTGGTTTGTCTTCCCTTGAGTTGATTCTTTATCTCTTGATTTTCCTCTTCTTAATACTCTACATGGTTTGTAAAAGTTCTGCATATGTATTCTTTCGACAAAGATCAACTTCACACATCAAAGTCATCATATATTCTTTTTGTAATTATCACAAACAATTTGTTAGGCTAACACAAGTCATCCATTATGTGCCAGTACAGGCTTAGTGCCCTGCGTTTAGAAACTGAGGCTTGTTTCACTTAAGAGGAGTAGAACGTTGTGGCACAGGAGAAGGATGACTTGGCTGACAGCAAGAGCACACAACTGGAACAATCACATAGGGAAAGACAGCTTAGCAGCCAGCTTGGACCGGAGGGGTGATCGTTAGAGGCTTCCTAACAGACTCCTCAAGGATTATGTGTGGAAGCACTTAACATAGACTGCAAGGAGAAGGTGCTAGAGCATTTTGGAAAAGAATAAGACTTGTACAAAGTTCGTTATATTCATTTCAACTAATTCTTAAATCATATAATAATATGTGGACAATTTTCTTGAAATGAATGATTTAAAAGTTAAAAGTGTACACTTGTTCTAAAAAAAAAAATGTCTATATATCATTATTTAATTTGAGAATTGTATGGTATAAATATAAAAAATTTGATCTAAGTTTTTTCCTTTGGAAAATGTGATATGAACCTTCTTTCTTCCTCCTGAGATAATTCCTCTTCCCCTCTTGATTGATAATTTTTTGTTTCCCCAAATTCCTACTCCCAAATCCTGAGATCAGCTTACTCTTGGTTTAAGGTATTTCGAGGAGTAATCTGAAGCCTTCAGCCAGCGTATATTTCAGATTTTACACCTTTACTTCATACTTTTGCTTCTTTTCAACACTTGAAGAACACAGTTTCTTTATTCTGTTTGCTGTTATTTCCATTACAAGACTCTGTAATTTCACTTTTTCATTGAGTTGAGGTATATTTCACCACATAGAAGGCCAGCAAACTCATCGGCGAAGAAAAGTTTTTGCCTTTTCTTTCCTTTGAAAATGAACATGTTGATTTTTTACATTGACTTTAACTGCTTTAGTCTGATTTTTCTTTCCTTGGCGTCATTCTGTAGTTATCTTTAGCCATCTAACTGATAAATAGAAACTTATGTATATGGCTTATTTTACTTAACGAAATAAGACAATTAGCTGAATATATAAGGATCACATCTTTCTAATTTCCACCTGTTTCTTTAGATTTCATGCTAGTATAGTGCTATGTTAGCCTTCAATTTGATGATAAATCAGAAGCATTTTAACATAGTTGCATGCTTGCATGCATGTAAAATCCCATGAACCAAACTTTTCCCGTAACTATGCTGTGTCACAATAGTTATTCAGTCGAAGTATCTAGCTTAATCTTATTAGAATGACAGTAAAATATGATGCTGCAAAATCCATCTCACAAAAATGCTCCTTCGAAAGAGTTTTGCTTTTCTTGTTGCCTGTTTCAGGTGTCTTTCCTTCTGCCATACAGTTATTCTGTTACCTGTGACAACCAAAAGTTGAACTACTATAAGTCAATTGATACCAATTGTGTTTCAAAATCTTCGCTGATTTTTTTCTCTTGTTTAACTCATATGAAAAGAAAAATAAAAGGATTTTCCTGTATAAGTGCTAGCTGCACTTTTCTTGGATCTACTTTAAACATCTCAGAGCACAACCCGGGATCATTAGCCTAAAGAATACTTCTAATAAGTGGATTAGTATGCCAGAAGTGAATCTAAAGAAATTTAATAATGACTAACCGAGAATCATGCAGTACAATGGCATGACAAAGACCATTTAATTGTAGCCATGAACATGAAAAAGATTAGTCTGAATACCATGTATATGAAGACACTGACACCAGGAACTTTCTCTGATAAGTCTAAATTATATTCTTGATTAAACAAGTTCAAAAGAGAAAATCAGAAGAACTGAGAAGTACAGACGAAAGAGACTTTATGCAAAAATTGACCTTTTGCCTCATGCAAGCATAAGATCCATAACAGATTTCCTATCAGGCATGCTGGGAATGGCCCCCTTCACTTGAACACAAATAGAAGCTGCAGCGGCTGTTGCATAAAATTGGCACAGAATGGTTAGGCACATTTTCCCAAATAGAAGATTCCAGAAAGAAAATGAAAAAGCATTGTGCAAACATACCAGCAAATCTCAGGCATTCCTTTTTGGATTTGCCCTCAACTAATGCTACAGCAAAAGCAGCTGTGAAAGTATCACCAGCTCCGGTTGTATCAAGGACCGTTTTAGCATGTATGGCAGGCTGCTGAATAGGTTCTTCTCCTTCTACAAAAAGGGCCGATCCTTTGATACCAAGTTTCACAAGAACTTGCTTAACTCCCTAACAGTGGAGAAACATAAAGAACATAAGCACTAGAATCATCGAGACTTTAATAATGCCATGGTGACAAAAGCATTATTCATCTATCAGCCTTCTGCAATCAACCAATACATCTCAAGAGAAGTTGAGACAATTTGAAATCTACTGCACAGACGAGTTATTGAGAGGACAAGAGCAATAATAGAGGAAAAAAGGAACAAAAAGCAAATTCAACAGCTTGTTGGCCATTATTTACATTTTTCCCTCCTCTTTTTCCCTTATAGTGAATTTAATAGGATTTGAAGAAAAAAGAAGCTGCAAAGAAGTCTGTGCAAGCACAGATCAATTCCCAGCGCGGTGATGAAAGCCATAAATATTAAACAGTTCCATATCTCTCCACATAAAGGACTAAAAGGTTAAAAACTTTTTTTGGAGATAAGCCCTCCAAAGAAAGGTAGTGAAACCTAGAAAACTGGTGGGATTAAAATATAACAATTCTGTTGAAGGATCACACTTTAAGCTACTAATAAATTTCTACAACATGAAGGTCATATCTTTCTGGAAAGACACTGCCTATATCATCTGTGCATGCATGAATGTACGTGCTACACTCATGAAGGACTAGTAATAATAGAGAGAGTCAAAGTTATCAGATTCTCAAATATCGAATTTTAAAATTTGTGTCCTCTTCTTAGGAGATCCTTAGGTGATGAATATGGTATACAAGTTGTACAATGTGGAAAGCATTTCATGATGATGCCTAAGGTATTACAGAACTCACCAATTTATGGCATTTTGCAGCAGCCTGTGTTACCTCTTCAAAACTTTCAGTTGGCATACCTGTAAGGCGATCAAGTTCACTTTCATTAGGGCTTAGAATATCAACAAAATTCAGTAATTCTTGCGGAATTGGTGTATCCATGCCCCCGGCGTCCAAAATTACTGGGACACCAGCACTCCTTGCAGCCTGTAATTATAACAGCATAATACATAATGGAATAGCCAGGAACCAAGTAATTTTTTACCAAAATCTCTCACTAGAGACTTAAAGAAAGGAGGAAAAAGAGAAAGAGAAAAACTAGATCAGATTTGACTAGTTAAGAAAGGATGGAGCACATATTCATAAGTTCACAAGAACCCATGACAACAATATCATAAGTACAAGATACACAGACGATGAGTCTCTCCACTACACTTCAATGAAATAATATAGAAAATGACCAGCTGATCAACACTCTGGCATTGATATCTGAAGCATATATACTGCAACTTTACTTATCAAGGGGTCTCACTAGGGGGAATAATTGAAAAGGCACTGTTTTTTTTTTTTTTAAATATCTTTTTTCTTTTTGTTAAGGAGTCAAATTATGCTGATTCCAGCTTGTTTGTCTTCATATTTTCTATCTTTTCAAATTCTAGTAGGGATTGCTCAGAGGATTGAGAAGGATATGAGAGATGAGATTGAGTGTAGAATAAAAAAAGGGCTCTTTTGGCCAGCTGGGAAATCTGTTAACAGCTCAAAAGGATGGAGGATTGGGTATTCGAAATGGAGTGTCCAATGACTGGCAAATGGATAAGATGTCCACCAAGTCCTTCCTCTACTGTTGATGCATAATTTGCCCTTGAAACCAATGCCAGAATGCTCTTACAGCATGTTGCACAAGTAGGCACAACCTAACCCAATGTTTATCAATGAAGAAAGATGAAATTACTAAGGGTGTGTTTGTGAGTTGAGGTTTTGGAGGGGAAGGGTTTGAAAAGTAATTATGAGTTTATTTTACTTTTCAAACCATTCTCTTCCCTCCTTTCCCATCCAAAACCTCAACTCACAAACACATCCTACCAATGTACCTTTCCAACTAATCCCTGACCACATTTGTTGTTATATTGGACAATTGAGCAAACTGCATGATTGTGTCAGAGTGCCAATCATATCTGGGCTGGAAATTGCACAAGAGTGTCATTCTTATTCAAGTTCAAACTATATCTTCCTTAGCACCCCAAAAACATATCTTCACATTTCGGTCACTTTCAACTTTCCAAACTGTGGGGATTCATAACGTACACTCAACAACGGTGACTAAAGTTGCTTATTAACAGAATCACAGAATCCAGCTTTGCACTTTACCAAAAGCCAACAAAGAAAATTAACACAATAGTCATTACGCATTAGAAGGTCAAAAATCTCATATTAATACTCAAGGGTAAATTACATACACAAGAATGCCAAATTAGAAGTTCAGACACACATGAATGTCAAATTAGAAGTTCAAACATGTCATTGCAATGATCAAGGAGGGTAAAAAGCACACCACATAAATGTCAAATTAGAAGTTCAAGCATGTCATTTCAATACTAAAGGGCCAAATCACACACTCACACACACATAAATGTCAAATTAAAACTGCAAACATGTAATCGCAATGCACAAGATTAAAAATCCAAGAAACACAAATCCACTTGAAAAGAAGATATAATAATAATAATAATAATAATAATAATAAGCTTGCAAAGTCCCAACCTTTGCCACTTGAATATTGACAGAATCAGGGATTTCTCTCTGAAGCAAGACAATGCCAGCACTCCTTAAAACCTCCAAGTCCTCATGAGGCAATGTCTCAGGCCAGCAGCTCATGTTGGCACCCCCAACAACGATGATGGAGTTCTGGCCATCAGACTGGAGCATCACCACAGCATGGCCAGTTGGGGCACCCCCAACAGTTGTCACATGATCAAGGCACACCCCACCACTCCTCAGTGCCTCAGTAACCAGCTTCCCATAATAGTCCTCCCCAACCTGCCCTACAAAGTATGTTGGGTAGGACAGCTTCCCCCCACATGCTGCCTGGTTGGCACCCTTGCCCCCCGCAAGGGTCTGACCACTCTTGGCTAACAATGTCTCGCCTTCCTTTGGGAGCCTGTCAATCTCAACATAGATGTCTGCATTGGCTGATCCAACAACAACAAGGGGTGGTTGTTGGGTTTTGGCGGTGGGGTTTTGAGGGTGTGATGATGGGTGTGCTGCAGAGAAGCAGAGGAGTGGGTGCTTCTTCTTGTTGATGTTGTGCCTTGTTGTTGTGGTGTTGTATTGGAATGGAAGGAATTGAATTGGGTTGGTGTTGTTGGTGGTGATGAACCTTTGTGATTGAATTGTGTTGGCGTTTTGTGTTGGCGGTGAAAGCTGTATTCCGTTCATCGTTGGTTGCTCTCTCTCTCTCTCTCTCTCTCTCTCTCTCTTTCCCTTACCCGACAAGATCAAGGGTACGAGATGAATGTGATTAGTTCCTTAGCAAAAGTGACTTTGTTGGACGACCTTTTTTCACGGATTAGGATTAAGATTAGGATTCGTTTTGGGGCACCCCATCAAGTATTTTTAAAATGTTTTAATTGATTTTATTTTTTTGCGTCAAATTGACCTGATTTGTTAATCGAGAATGATAACGGATTACACCATAACGGAGGCACCCGTTGGGCTTGCAACTTGGCCATTTGAAACTTAATTGAGGCAAGATTGGATCTTGAAAACTATATTCAATATACTTAAATCAAGACCAAGTCATATTTTGTGTTATGCATATTAACTTAATATTTCTATATTTGATATAATTAATTTAAAAATATATAGTGTAAGACATTTTTAGTTTTAACCATTTCGATTGTTTATTTTTAAAATTTTATGTCTTGATATATTGGCTTAAATTTGTAAATTTAGTCTAAAATTTTGATTTGATATGATTAGTTTAGGTATTAGTTGATCCATTTTACTAACCAATGCCTAAGGAACCAAAAGTGAATTTTTTTTATTGAAAAGTAAGTTTTTAACACATTAAATGCAATAAAAACTTCAAAATCTTTTTATTGTTAATTTCTTAACTAGTGCCCTTAGCAAAACTCTTGGTTGAATAATGACTGAATTGGAACTATATATATTTTTAGGTAATTAGCAATTACACCCCTTGAAGTTTCAAGATATAGCACTAAACTCTAAATTTGTGCAAATATTGCACTCCACCCCAAGCATGTAGATTGTAACATGGGGACATAACGTTTTAGTTTATGATAAACCCATTCAATATTAACTCTTAGATTTTAATTAAAAATATCAATGGTTGAAATTGCATTTTAAGTATTTACATCTTAATTATGCTCTTTCAATAATTTTATTCTCCCTATTTCTGCACTGTTACACACACCACCAATCCATGCACCACCAACTTCGCTCGTGATAACACGACCCAGCTACCTCATAACTCAACTATCACGACAGGGTTGCCCCTTCGCCCTCCTTCTCCAATTCTCTCTCCGTGTTATCCCCACAACAGTCACCGCCAAATATTCCTCCTTCCACCATGACCTCGCCTACTTAGCCATCTTTCACAAAGGGCTGCAAGCATGCTAAAGAACAATGACGATGGTTCAAATCAACAATGCTTGGAGGGTGACTTCATCCTTTTCAATGGTGAAAGATGACCAAGATTGTGAGATCACAGTTGGGAGGAGGAATATTTAGTAGCAGCTATCACAAAGGTGGCATGGAGAAGGAGTTGGTGTGGGAGGGTGGGGCCCACGTCATTGCAATAGCTAAGTTAAGACAGCAACGTTGTGTTGCCATGAACAAGATTAGTGGTGTGTGTAGCAGTGCAGAAATAAGGAGAATGAAATTGTGGAATAAGAATAATTAAAATGCAATCTCAATCGTTGATATTTCTAATTGAAATCTAAGAGTTAATATTGAATGGGAGACCAAAACATTGTGTTCCCATGTAAAGCTACCTACTTGGGATGGAATGCAATATTTATATAAACTTTGAGGTGGAGTGTAGTATTTATACAAGTTTGGAGTTTAGTACTATACCTTGAAACCTCAAGGGATTGCTAATTACCCTATTTTTTATTTAAAATCTAAATTTATTAGAAATTGGAATCAAAAGATAAGCTATACAAGTTTTGACAAAGGGTTGATTTATTAGAAATTGTAATAAATTTATTAGAAATTTATTTAAAATCTAAATTTATTACAAGTTTTGACAAAGGGTTGATTCTCTTCATTGGTTTTCTGCTCACCCAGTAGCTTGACATGTCTTTGATTTCTAGGTTACCTCATTAATGAGTAATCTGTGAATATCTCTATAAGCTCTCAACGAGTCTAAAGACATTCCCTTACTTTAAATTGGGACAAGTTTTCCTTTCAACCTAAACTTTCCTTTACCAAAAGAAAAAAAAAAGGAGCAATGTGGAACTAAATTAATTGAATCAAAATATCAAAATGAGATTAAGCCAAGTTAAACTCAACTCAATTGCCAATAGAGATTGACTCATCTTATTAGTCTTCCACTTATATATTATCATAACTTGTATTCAATTTTTGGCATTTCTTATTGGTGGGTCATTTGTAAGTATGTCTACAAGCACTCAATAAATCCGGAAGCACACCATAACTCTGAACTAGAATGAGTCTTCCTCTTAACCTAAATATTCATGTATCAAAAAAAAGTCACTCAACTCAATTCTATACACGGACATCTTTACACCAAAAATTATGTAAATTAAAAGTTTCAACAAAGGTTCTAAGTCTAACTTATTGCATTTTATTTTGTTTGATGATATTTTGTTCCTAGACTATTTATAAGTATCATCATAAATTTTAAGGTGTATGACATTAAAATGAGATAATATTACTTTCTTCTAATGTTATTATTTCTCAAGAACTATAAATACCCAACTATAATTTATAATTTACATAACGCGTTATTAAATACGGCTTGAAGTGAAACTAATAGTAGGTTTTGAGGTGTGATGCTTCACATCAATACTTGGAGTCACTTTTGACTCCTCAATTTAAAACTTTTTATTGAGAATTGCATTGTTATATTTTGTTTTAGGAAATTATATTATTATATTACAATAGAGAAATACACAAGCTTTTCTTATTATATTACAATAGATAAATACACAAGCTTTTCTTAGTGCATGTTTGGTTCTAATTTTCTAAAATTAATTTTAGATAAAATTGATTTAGTTGGAATTGATTTGGTTAGAATTAATTTTAAGGTAAAGTGATTTATATTTGGTAGTTCCTCAAAAAATGATTCTGACAAAAAATAAAAAATTTTTATTTATCCTAGAATAAATTCTAGAGGCAAAAATTGATTCTGTCTTTTCACAACCAAACATCATCCAATATGCTCAAAATCAATTTTTGGGTCTCACAATTGATTTTAGCAACTCCAAATGAGTTCCCAAACACATTATTAGTTTCTAAACAAAGTGCTTCTTATGGGCCTATTATCCAAAGGATTTTGCTAATAAGCGAACTTGAGGTTTGTATCCATTTTATCATCCCAAATTCTTGAGATGAGTTGGTCTTTCCACAATTAAGAAAAATAATAGTCAAGGCTCGAGCATTGGTAATACATCTCGCGAATAAAATAATTTGTTTATAAAAAATAATTCAAATTGTAAGCAAATTTGAACTTAGTATTATAATGTCATAAATTTAAACCCACAATAATATTTGTGGAGAATAAAATATATAGATATAATATATTGTTATTGTGATTCTTAGTTTGTTTTCCTTTTTTTATTTTTCAACATTTGTTTTCTTTATCCTAAACGCCAAAATGCAGAATAGATTGGTAAGTATATTTTTGTTTATTGCCTTATGGAGAAAATATAAACATAGCTTGCATTGGTTTAGAGCCATCAAAACGAACCAAATCTATTGGACTGACCTATTTATTGCCAAAATTAGGTAACTGGGTTTAAAAAATCTTGACCAATTTAATCAATTTATTTTTAGTCCGACTCGTAAAATATGTGGGGTAAACGGATAAATGGGCTAGCCTGTTTACTTGTTTACCCTTTTTTCCAAAAAAAAAATAGAAAAGAAAAGAAAAAAAAAACAACTCACCACTAACTTGTTAATCCAAAAGAGCCGAAGTTTACCCAACCTATTATCCAAATACCTAAACAAATATATCCAAAAAAAAAAGTTTAGCAACTTTTACATATCCAAAAAGAAAATTTTCAATAGCTTTTACATGTTAAAAACATGTCCAAGGGTTTTTAAAATTAACAAACCAACAACAAAAAAAAAGAAGATAAATGGGCTGACCCATTTAGGCTCACGAGCCAACCTTAAACAAAGTGGGCCAATATATCCTCAATCATTTATACTCACCATGAGTCTAAATGGGTTGGATTGGCTCATTTGACGCTCCTACATTGATTCTTGATTTGAACATGGTTGAGGTAGACCTACTTTCTTTTTTTTTTTTTTTGGGTTTGAGGTGGTATCAAACAAGTTTTGTACATAATATGCATGGTTATGTAGATTAGCACATCTATATATATGTTAGAATTCAAAATATATCTTGGCACTAGACTAGCATCAAGAAGTAGGTGTCATATGCTCAAAAGTTGGTTAACAAGCGTAAAAGCTGCAAAAATTAAAGAGTGGGATCAATTTGGCACGAAAGGAAATGTCAATGACTTACAAAAGTGGAAAGTTCAATGGATTAATGATTTACCCTGAACCCTAAAATGTAGGAGAATACGGTGAATCAATCATTTTCCATTTCCACTTTGAATATCATACATTTCCTCAACTCTTATCGGCCACTAAACTGCATTGTCTTGGTTGTTTAGACTCTCCATTTAATAATTTAAAAGCATTAATGAATGTATCACAATACAACATTGTACTAAAAAAATTAAATACAACACCCTGTAATTTTCCTTTTGCCCTACATCTTGAGGAACAATCCACAAACACTTGGTGTATTGCTCGCAGTTGAAATTCCTTGCATCCCTTTGACCTTTGTTGGGGGGAATTGCAAGCTAAAAACATAGCTCATTAGAATGTACATATACGTAAAGGCTAATATCTAACTCTATGCAGCACCAACATGGCTTTGAAAATGGGTTTAGAAACCTAAGAGAACAACGATAAAGAAAACATCAAATGTTAGAAGAATGCCAAAGGAAAGAAAGAAGAGGAAGCTATCGGAGATGAAGAGAACAATGACGGAAACTGGGGGTGAAGAAAATGATATTGCAAAGAGGTTTTAACTTTCTTCCTTTATTGCACTGTCTACACCTTCAGATCCATAAAGCGACAAGGTCGATGCAAAAAGGGTCAACAGGAAATGCAAGTCAAAAACCTCCATTCTATATTTATGAATCAATAATTTTAGTTTGTGCATTCATCCCACTCTTTGTAGTGGCTCCCCCTGTTTCCAGTGTTGTGGCTGTATTAGAGGTGCCTTCAACATCTCTTATGATACATTTTATATTGGAGTGTTTAAATTCAATCCAACCTAATCAAGTCACTAAACCAATTTAAAAAAATTGAAAACCGAACAAAATAATAAAAGTTTGGATTTGATTAGTTCTTACTTTTTAAGAATTGCTTGGATTGAATCGAATTTTAGATTTGATTTTCAAAATCAATCCAATTCAATCCAAAGTACATAATATTATATGATATAATTTTTTATTATTAAATTATACTTTTTCTTTAAATAATTTTAATTTATCACATATTTTTTCATATTTATATGTCAATGCTAGCCAATTTCTAAAATCAACCCTAGTAAGCATACCAAGCCACAAGTAATAATAGTGAATAAGAGATTGTTCCCTCAAGGACTAAAATCAAGTATAAGTTCATTTGAGCTTGCTACTACTTAGGCAAATCATAATTAAAGGAGATTAGGAAATTAAAGTAATACAAGAATGAAAATTAAAACATGAGAGCAATAGAAAGTGTGAGAGAATAGTCAACAAAAGATAGTTTTAGGAAACAATTTCATTTGAATTCCCTGATTTTGCATTACCTAATTTTTCTCTCAATTCAATTATTGGTCGATTTACTCAAACTTGTAATTATAATTCAATAACTTGATATTATAATCCTCTTAAAATAAATTGAATCAATTAATGTCCTAATGTTATTTTCTAAATTTATCTAAGGATGAAGAATAAGAATTCTTATGACCACACAAATTAATATTTCTATTTCTAGCTACTCTATATCATGTCAATTTTTAAATTGGCTTTTTTTATATAGTGAATTGACATTCATCAATATAAAAGCATAGAATATCCAAAGAGTAGCTAATTCCTAAAAAGCATTAAGAATACCAAAAACTATTCAATTGATTTAAAAAGAAAATCAAACTAATAACAAGAATACAAAATCCATTCCTTCAAACTACATTGCTCCTAACACCAAAAAACAATTTAGCAAGCCATGTAAAAAGAAAAGAAAACAATAAACCTTATAGTCATGTCAATTGCAAGAGGCATGTGATGGCTCTCCAAAGTTTTCAGACCTTAGCCTATATTTCTCTCTCTCTAACAATAGATAACAACCCTCTAAAAAATAAAAGAATTTATATCAAAATATAAAAAAATTGATTTTCTTGATTTTCTTCACTTTTTCAAATCTTTATGACAATTCTCTTATCTTGATCTCTTTTCAATCTAATTCAAATCTTTTCAAATCTTCAAATCTCTTCTGCAACTCTCTAAATCTTCAACAAAAAATTTCCTTGAATCATTCATCTCCTGGTGCTATATTTATTCTGCAATTAAATCAAATTTGGTGAGAATATATGTCAATTAAGCTCAAAATAAATATATTCTCACTAAAAACACCAACAACTAAAATTTATTAAATTAATCCAAGAAAATCATCATTATGAGAAAAAATTTGAAAAAATTTAATATATAAATATGGGGAAAGTAATATATTTTCACAAGTTATTAGTCATTCTCACTTAAATATCATTTTATACATGTTACAAGAGTCACTTTTATGTTTTACTTTTATTTATTCATTTTATTGATTCAAGGTACTTTTGTTTATAATATTCTATACTTAAGACTTTTTTTTATAAAAAATTGATTAAACCAATCCAATCCAAATCACTATATATTTTATTATTTGAATTGGTGAACTTTTTACTTAAAATGATTCAAACTGTAATACGAACACCCCTAACCTTGTGGTATCCAAAAATTATAATTGAAAAACAAAAAAGAAACAAAATCAGGACAATATCCAACACAAACAGGGTTTGGATGTGTGACGAAGGCTACCTAGGCCGCATCAGTGTTACATAGATAAACAAGCACTTTAGGCTTATTTATCTTTAGTTTATCTTTACGTTCAGTCATTTTATAGTTTTTCTTTACATTTGCGACTCTTTTACACATTTTCTTTGCATTTCTCGCACCCTTGCAGAACTTCTTTACCATTTTTCATTTAAATTCAACTTTTACTTCAGCCTTATACCTTCATTTGTTAGCTTTAGTTATTTCTAATTTAGCTTCCTGTTGGCGTAATTTGGCTTCAAACCTGATTATCAGTGAAATATTCAGTTTCATACTATTTGTTTGTGCTTATACACTAAATCCTAGGTTGAAATCTCTCTAAAACTATCTCAAAAATCAACATCAAACAACAACTTTTCGCCTTTAAAGGTTCTCATAGGTAGAGTTCAAACTAATAAAGGATAACGGTAGGAGTGTAGGTTTGGCTTTTGCTTTTGAAGCCAACGCTAGTTCAACTTTTTTGCATCAACAATATCCAAAGTAAACTTTGCCTTCCTCTTTAAATATGAAATATTTTCAAAAGTAATTAAAATAAATGATAAATATCTCTTTTTAACATATATAGTTAAAATATAAGTTAACAATTTTAAAATTTTAAAGCATAACACATTCACTAATTTTTTTCTAATTCTAACTTTTGTAGATATATGGCCACTAATAGCGATAAATGCATAAAATATTTTAAGAAGAAGCCGAAGTTTATAAATCATATTATCAAATAAATTAATATCTATTAATAAAAACATATTTTATAATACAAAAATTAATGTAAATATCGTTCGTTCATCAAAGTCATGTATCATGTTGCTTCAAATTATAACACTTGTCAATAATATAATTTGTATCAAGGCTAAATGTATACTAATATAATTTATCTTCCACCCTTATTTTTGAGCCTATTTCGTAATATTTATACAAGGCTAAATGATGTATACTAATATTTTGTTTTCTTTTTTCATCTATAAACTCCAGATATTTACCAACCAAGAGTTGAGTATAGTGGTAGAAGAGCTATTTTCTTATGGAGATGACCAAGGTTTAAACCCTAAAGAAGGCCATTGTGAAGAGGGTTTCTTAATTGCAACAATGCTCGAGGATAAAAATATCTTAAAGACTAAAATGAAACTTCAAATATTTTCTTTTTAATGTGCTTGTGAATCTTATCAAGCAGCCCTTTGAGAGAGCCAACAAAAAAACAACCAATGGGTACCACTAAAGTAGGTGAAGATGAATAATTTAATTATGATGGAGTCTCCTAAAGTCTAATGGAGCATAGTTTAAAGAAAAGCAATAATTTATTTGTAAGGGTTAATTAATGTAATAAGTAAACTTAAATATAGTGTACATTTTTGCTATAAGTGCATTTTAAGGTGTGAACCTAATGTTTGGGTCCATCATATGAACCATCGCATTAAAAAGACTAGAAAGCCCTCTTACTCATTCTCCTTCCCTCCTCTTTCTATTGTGGTGGTCCCTCTTACTTTCTCCCTCAGCCACTTCTTCTCTTGCCACCGCCATTGTTGAAACTCAAACCTCTTGTTGATGCATCATTTGCTGGGTTTGTCTTTTCGTGACCAACACAACACTATCACCTAAGGGTGTATAAGGATGAGTCGAGTTAGATTTGGTTAGGTTGAGTCAAGCTAGACTTGAACTCCACCTGAATTTTTGCCCCGTTCATTTTTTTGAACCCTATACTCAACCTGATAATGACCCAACTAGCCACTAGATCAAATCTAGTCAACCGACCTCTTTGATATAAAGATTTGGTTATTATATATAGTAAAATCATACAATTTTAGAAACAATGGACAAAATTCAAGAGATATGTAACTATACAAATTTCAAAACAAATTATATCAATACAAATGCAGTATTATGTTATATAAAATGTATTAATTGAAGTATAGAAATCTTATCATTTACCACTAACTTCTATAAAAAGAAAAAAAATATAAGTCTCAAAGAATTATTTTGACTTTGATATGAGTCAGGCTAACTCAAAGTATGACTCGAACCCGGGTCAAAAATTGTGCTAGGTTAACTTTCACAACCCAAACTTGGCCTAATAAGGTTTGGATCGGGATGGGTTATCAAGTCAGGCTGGGTCGTGTACATCCATACCATCATCCTTCTCACCAACACACAAAATTTAGTAATTTTATCAAAATAATAATAACTTAAATATAGCACACGAAATGCAACTCTATCATTACCACGTTGTCACTCTACCATGACTAGCACACAAGATTTGGTTTTGATTTCAAATTTAAGATTTGGGATTTGGAAGTGTAACTTCTAGAAAAAAAATTGAGAAAAAGAGGAGTTACTTGCTTGGCACTTTTGATGCAAGTCCCACATTGGTTAGGCAAAGAGATTTTGGGTGTTATATATATATATATATGGGTTTACAAAACTCTATTCCTAAGCTAAATTTTGTGATGGAGTTATGTGAATCCATATCGGATCCATATCATATGATATTAAAGCCTATCTTTGCATTGGCCAATGAGCTATCTTTCTAGTTCTCTATTCCATATAATTTAAAATAAAAAAAAAGTCAAGAATGGATAGAAATGATGATGGGTCCTAATTCTTTATTCAATATATACAATAGAAAGGGGTCAAGAATAGTTGGCAACAATGTTGGGTCTTGATTCTCTGTATGTTGATGTACAATTTAAAAGGGTGGAGAATGATGCAAGTTTCACGTCGGTTAAGTAAAGAGATTTTGGATGTTATATATATGAATTTGTAAACCTCTACTTTTGAACTGACTTTGACGGTGAAGTTAGGTAAATCCATAACAACTTTAGGCACCATTGCCATCATTTCATTCCCACAATTTGCCAACTAACACAACCCGAAATCTCCAACACTATCGTTTCAATTTGCTTCTCATTGTTACCAAAAAAAGTTCCCCACTTTAACGTTATCCCAAATTTGGATTTCAATACAAGAAGTATGATTCTTTGATTGTTAATATAGATTCATAGCAACCCATTTGAGCCTATGAGAGAAAACACATGTCAATTTTTTTATCCTTTTGATTCTTGCCTTGCTGTATTGGTGCAAGGACGTTGCCATTAATGCAAAAGCTGTGTAGCCAATGCTGGACATTGTTTGCTGGACGCTCCGCCGCCCGAGGATGCTACCGGCTGGAGCGGGGTCCGCGTGGTAGTACAGAAGAGGACAGTGGTGGCGACACCTCCGCTCCTTCAACACCGAGCAGAGACACGGGGTTTCGTGCCATGGGCAACGCTGACGCAAGATGTTATCTTTACCTCGACGGTGATGACGCCAATGACAAGTATGTATGCAGCTGCGGGGATGAAAAGGTTGAAGGTGGAGAGAGAGAGAGA
Source organism: Pterocarpus santalinus (assembly GCA_031439595.1). Taxonomy (NCBI): domain Eukaryota; kingdom Viridiplantae; phylum Streptophyta; class Magnoliopsida; order Fabales; family Fabaceae; genus Pterocarpus; species Pterocarpus santalinus. Next base: position 30,169,246 of record CM062528.1, on the reverse strand, counting down.
GAGAAAGGAGAACAAATGTGTATGGGATAGATGTGTAATTTCGCTTAATTAATTTAATATATTAATTTTTATTTAACCATATTTATTTATTAATTAATCACTCCTTTATAAACATGATGTCCCATGCAAAAAGCCACATTTTGCTATATTAGGCATCCACGTTTACGAGAAAGTAAATGTAAAGGACGACAATCTTAATACTTTTTTAAGTAAAAATTGACGAGAAAGTAAATTAAAAGGAGGACAATCTTAATACTTTTTTAAGTAAAAGTTGACTCACATCAAGGCTCAAGCATTTATTTATTTATTTATTTGAGGTTAACAATCATTTAATTTTTTTTTATTTGGTCAGAACAAGTAATCTTTTAGGTCAAAGCATTTACTTATTTATTTTTTTGTCCACAAAGCATTTAAGATTTTTTTTTTTTTTTGGTCACACAAATGCTCACGCACCACGGGAGGGGAGTGGGCTCAGCTCCTGGGAATCGAAGCCACTTCCCCTTATATGCAGACTTTTAGGCATATGCAGTAAGGACATGGAGCTGAAGGCTCGTCTGCCGAAGTCCGCAAAGCATTTAAGATTTAAATTGCAATAGAGCGTGCCAGAAGGCCCACAACTGTAGCATTGGCCCGCCCTGACTTACAATGCTAAATTGCTAACGAAACTACAGTTCGAAACCTTAAAGACGTCATTTTAAAAAAAGCAATTAATTAGAGTCCCTTCTAATTTATTGATCTCATAAATCTTCCTTTAGTACCGAAACATACCGTAATATGACAATTTTTTTATTGCCTACTGTTATTACGTCAGCATCCAGTCAATTTCCATTCAGCATCTAGTCAAAATATTTACAATATTGAACATACAAACTTTTTATTTGTAATGTCACCTAAGTTTCATTTAGCAAATATAAGAAGTTAATTAAATTCCCAATTTATATTGAGTGTAACACTAATTTCCTACTTTGCCCTATGCTCATAATTTATCCCAAATTCTCAAATTACATAATCTAATCCCATTTTTTTAATAAACAACGTCATATGCAACTTAATTCTGCATTATTTATTTATCAAATATTAGCTAGAACCTTCAAATTTTCTATACAAAAATGTTTATACATTTGTTGAGTACATATCCCACAAAGGTGCGATACATGCATTCTGTGAAGAACGTCCAAAAAACTACTGCAGATGAAGACAAACAAACGACCCGTAATTATCATGTTCTTAGCACATAAAAAGGCATATGATATGAGAAGTGCCAGTTTTTTCCCTTTCCTCATTCACAACTCGATTTACAATTCGACTTTGAATTAGAAGGCAACGCATGGGAAAGAATTGTATGGAAATAGAATTGAAAATAGGAATGATGTGGTAAGTGACGAGGATGAGCAAGGCAATAAGGAGAAGAAGGAGAAGAGGGTGCAGCGACCAAGATGACAAGCCGGCAATTAATCATCAAGGAAGGAGAGCAGTCGGTCGGTGATGAGAAATCAGGATTAGGGTTTAGTAATTTGAGAATCTGAATAGATATGAAGGCTGGGTTAGATTTGAAATTTTAGTAAGTTAGTTTATTTGCTAAATGCTCCTTGAGTGATGTTATAAATAAAAAAATTAGTAGGCATAATATTTTAGATATGTTGACTGAATGCTAACGTAATAACAGAAGCCAATTAAAAACTGTCACAATGCGGTATATCTTGATACTATCCAGTTATTGGATGCAACAAAGTAATCATCCTTTTAACAATTGTTCAATTTAGTGAGAACCACTCCACTTTGAGGCCTCCTTTTCCTCAACACCCAACCAACGCAAGTACTTGTGCTGATTTTCGAAGATGATATCAAAGCAACGAGAAAATATAAAAGAAATTGATGGGGGAGGAGATGACCAAGTGTGTGTTCGATATCATAATTAATTTTGATTAAAATTGATTTTGAGATAAAGTAATTTATGTTTGATTATTTAATATTAAAAGTGATATTGACAAAATTGATATTATTTGAATAATACTAACAAAATCACTTTTAAATGTAAAATTACAAAAAAGGAACATAAAATTACAAATAACAAGATAAAAATGCTTAAAGATATTTTTGGTTCCTATAAAATTGGCGAATTTAGATTTTAGTTCTTAAGAAATTATTTTTTAAATATTGATCCAAATATTTTCAAAAATTTTAATTTAGTTCCTAATTTTTTTATTTTAATCCAAATATTTCTAAAAATTTTGGTTTTAATCTCTACTTAAATATGGGAAAGGTAACATAACTGTTTGTAATACATGTTATCATGTAACAAAGGTAGATTAACAGTAGAAATTAAAACTAAAATTTTTTATAATATTTGGATCAAAACAAAAAAAGAAAATCTTAAGAACTAAAATTAAAAATTATTAATTTTATAGAGATTAAAAATATATTTAAATTAGATAAAAAAATAAAGAGATAAAGGACAATGTTGTAATTTTATAAGTTAAGAAATGCCAACGGAAAAATGTTCACCGCAAAAGTATATGTTTGAGTTGCTTCTGAATTCTACTACCATAATTGACTTTGAAGAAGAACAACCAAACAAATTTTTTTTTTTTTTCTCAAAATTATGGTTAAAACTGGGTCAAACAGGATTTTGGAATGCGCATCGCGCATCCAAACCACGTCTTGACTCTACGAGAGCAAAGGGAATCGCAGGGCTAAAATTAAGGGATCTACTCAGCTCAACAGATATGGGACAACTCTACCGATTTCCTAGACTAGAAGGGCATGCAGATCCTTTCTAAGTTTTTTTCTTTAATTCGTTTGAGAATTAAATAGAATAATATAACTTTTATCTATTTTTTTTATTTGGAAGAGTTTTAGATTCTTTTATAGTGTATTTGGTAGATTTAATTTTAAATAGAATCAATTTTATTATAATTAATTTAAATTCAAATTGATTTTAGGATAAATCAATATGTTTAATAGTTTGATAGAAAAAATAATTTTAATTATTGACTTATGTTATTTTTAGAGAAACAATTCTAAAAATAACTCCTTATTACTTTGAGTTAAAATCAATTTTGACCATCAATTTCCAAAATTGATTTTATAAAGGATGAAAACTGGTAACCAAGCATGCAAGAAAATAGCTAAAATTGATTTTCGGAGTGTAGAATTGATTTTGGTGCAACCAATTAAATATGCACCAGATGTCATTGGTAGGTAAGTACATTATGAGTTCCTCTTCCCCATCCTTCAATTTCACGTGCACACACAGCAAACGACTCCTCTTCTTCACAAACACAGTAGGTTAATATACTTGAACAGTTAATGAGGTTTGCCATTTTTTTTTAAGCAATGTATTACATTTAAATCTTATAAATAAAAATTCTTTGAAAAACAACATTGGGAGACTTTTTTTTTTTTTGTCTAAGAAGTTTTCAATAAAATTAGGAAAACGGAAAAATGATGAATATATGAAAATCGAATCCCTAACTTAACACTATGATGGCTTAAATGATTGGCCGTCAAATTAATTATAATTGATTTAAATATATTTTTAATTTATATAAATATAGATTATTTTAATTTTAATTTTTTTGTTGTTAGTCTTTTTTTTAATATTATATTTTTTATTCTTATTATTAGTTAACATTGTTAAATAATAATAATTATAAGGAATAAAAAATTAATAAAATATTTATAAAAATAAAAAATAAAATTTTTAGTATTTATAAAAGTTAAATATATATTTTAAAATATTCATTCAAGCTAAAATTTATAACGATAAGAATTACAAATATAATATTAAAAAAATAAAAAATTAAGAAATTCTTTTGTATAAATTAAAATCAAAATAATTTATATTTATTAAGACTAATAATATATTTAAATTATTATAATTCAACAAACCTCAAAGATTAATGATTTAAAAAATAAAAATAACAAAAACATCACACAGCAAACAAACAAAGGACACCTCCATGTCCACACCATAGTATCATTTTTCTTTATAACCTCACCTTTTCTTTTTTTGTTTTGTCCTTTCACTATATGTATATAGCGTGCTCCTACACACACGTATGGAGAGTTGCAACCACAAAAACTAAACCAATAATCAACCAAAACAAAAACACGGAGCAGCGATGGAGGACGAAGGCACAGAGAGCAGAAAGCAAGCGAGGCTTGTGATTCTGGAGCTGGCGAACATGATAAGCGTCCCGATGTCGCTAAACGCCGTCGTACGGCTGAACGTCGCCGACGCCATCTGGCAGGGCGGCGCCAACGCCCCGCTCTCCGCCGCTGAGATCCTGGCTCGCGTCCTCCCCGCCGGCGCCGGCGACGCCGAGAACCTTCAGCGCGTCCTCCGCATGCTCGCCAGCTACGGCGTCTTTCGCGAGCATCTCGCCGGCGACGGCGGCGGCGGAGAGAGGAAGTACTCCCTCACGGATGTTGGCAAAACGCTCGTGACGGATGGGGAAGGGTTATCCTACGCGCCGTACGTGCTCCAGCACCACCAGGTTATTATCTATCAGCTATCGTAAATTGACTTGAACAAAAAAGTAGTAATAATAATAATAATAATAATAATAATGATATATCGAGAAAACCGAATAATAATAATAATAATAATAATGATGTATCGCATTTTTTGTACTTATTATTGTTATTTTATGTTAGTATATTCATTTTATTATTAATTAATTAATTAATTAGCATTTTATTCATTTTTTATACTAGATTAAATTTAGAATTTAATTTATTTTTAGATAAAACTCCATACTTAATAGAATATTGTAATGGTAAATATTTTATGATTTAAATTCTGATGTACCGTTAATATAATTTTTTTACATGATTAATTAATTGTACACTATTATTGTATATGCAATGTTTAAAATAATTTATGCAAACATTAAATATTTTTAATAATATAAGAGAGTAACTGTGTAAAATTTTTATATAACTAATATAATAATTAAATTTATATTTTATTTTATATAGTGTTATATTTTGTTAGAGTTTACTAACAAGTTAAATATTATTTTGGTCCTGAAATTGTATGCATGCTTTACTTTAATCGCTGAAATTTAGAAATTAATTCTTTAGTCCCTAAAGTTGTATTCTGTCGATCACTTTAGTTTCTGGTCAGTTAATTGTTAAGATTTTACTTATGTGTCATGTTAAGTGACAAGTCAACATGCCACCTGGCGAAGCACTCCGACAACCTTTGGCATGACATACCACGTGACATGCTGACATATTATTGATTTTAAATTAGTTTAAATAAATCTCTGAAATTTTTAAAATGCGTCAAATTAGTCCCTAAAATTTTTAAATATGTCAAAATAATCTCTGAAAATTTTAAAATATGTCAAAATAATTCAAAATTCCTAAATTTCTCCTCTTCTCCTTCACAAGCTCTAAATCTTTAATTTTTTTTAAACCTACTAATTTTTCTTCCATTTTCACACTCTATCTAAACTAGATCCTCCCCACATAGAATAATAGGAAGAGAATATATAGAAATGAAATAATGAAATATAATAAATAATTTTAACATAGCTCATCCTAATTCAAAATCCAAGAATGTCTCTAGACTTAATGAATATTTATAGGTATACTTATGAATAACTCATTATCAAAGAAATCTAAAAGTCAAACTTAATTAAAAGACCAACTAGGTGAACTAATCACATATGTTTGTTAAGAAAGTTTCATTTCTAATAAATGGAACTTGCTCATATTTATTTATGTATTAGTTATATTCTCGAAAGTTAGGTTCCACACAAATGATAATTCACAATCTCTTAGTAGCCAATAAAATGATTTTAATTAAGAATCTCTTAATAGCCAATAGCATAGTTTCTACTAATTATAATGATCATTGTTGTAATGATATTATCTATTTATGATGTCTTTGTAATGTAGCAACTAGTTACCTGGATGTTGAGATATACAAATTTGTCTTCTCTAATGAATTATGTTTCATACTCACACAAATTCCAAATAGAAAGATAGGGCATTAATGCTTTTTTAAGTTAATCAAATTTAAAGTTGTAGCATAAGTTTGGACAAGTACCTGATTATGTTGAAGAGTAGAAATTGGTAAGTTCCCCAGATTGAGGACTTCCTTCAAACCATACTCCTCATAGTACTAAGCCTTCTGAATTTTCATGTTAAAATTCAAAAATTTTCTTCTAAAATATTCTTAGAAAATTAGATCTAACAAATATTATATCAAATTGAAGAGTGAGCCAAAGGGATATAAAGACTATCAATACTAAGAGGTCCTTAATTAAAATCATTTTATTGGTTATTGAGAGGTTATGAATTATCATTTGTGTGCAACTTAACTTTTAAAACTATAGTTAGGGCATAAATAAAGATGAGCAAGTTCTGTTTATTAGGAATAGAATTGTCTTAACAAATGTACAGAGTTAGTTCACCTAGTTGTTCTTTCAATTAAGTTTAACTTTTAGATTTCTTTGATGATGGGTTATTTATAAGTACTCCTATAAGTATTCGTTAAGTCTAAAGATATTCTTAGATCTTGAATTAGAATGAGCTATATTAAAATTATTTATTGTATTTCATTATTTTATTTTTATATATTCTCTTCTTATTATTCTATATGGGGAGGATAGTCTAGGTAGCGTGTAAAAATAGGAGGGAAATTAGTTGATTTAAGGAAGATTAAATATTTAGAGCTTGTAAAGGAGAAGAGGAGAAGTTTAGAAATTTTGGACTATTTTGGTATATTTTAAAAATTTTAGAGATTATTTTGACATATTTAAAAATTTCAAAGACTAATTTGATATATTTTAGAAATTTCAAAGACTAATTTAAGCCAATTTAAAATTGATGACACATTAGCATACACATTAAAAGTTGTTAGAGGGCTTCGTCGCTTGGCAAACCACGTCAGATGTTGAGTCATGTGGCATGCTGACGTATCATATCAGCAGAATCATAATAGTTGACTAATGGTTGACTAATCAGGGACTAAAATGATCAATAAAATGTAACTTTAAAAATTAAAAAGTTAATTTTCAAATTATAAATACTAAAATGAAGTACGCATATAATTTTAGAGATTAAAGTGGTACCTAACTCACTTACTAACTCAATATTGGGACGGCAATAATATAGTCATAGAAACATATGTTTTCTTTTTTTTTTTTCACTAAAAAAAGAGGCGTGGAAGTGATAATTGAGATGTGGGACAGTGTAGAATGATGCAAATTTGAGATTTTTCGCTCCCTTAATTTGGACAGAGCTGGCCTCACATCAAATCAAATCAAAGACTATAAAAATTGACATTTGACATAAACAATTTTTTTTTTTTGGGAAGAAAAGCTAATTTAATACGTGACATTGTTACTTGAAATGTATTTATATAAAATAGATAATAAATAAGAGTAATAATGACTGTATAAAAAGGACACTTTAATATCAGTTGTTCTTACTAGACTGAGTAGGTAAGGAATGTTTAATTGATGTACGACATTCTTAAATCAGAAACGATTACATTTGGAGAAAATTGAAACTGGACACAAGAAACCAATGACATACAAATTAAGTATAAATTTGCAAATTCATAAACTATCAGTGATCGCCTAATTGGGTAAGCATGAGTGCAGGATGCGTTGATGAGAGCATGGCCATTGGTGCACGAGGCAGTGGTGGATCCTACGAAGGAGCCCTTTGAGAGGGCCAACGGGGAGGCAGCTTACGGGTACTATCTAAAGCAAGTGGAGATGAACGAGCTGATGGTGAAGGCCATGTCGGGGGTGTCAGTGCCCTTCATGAGGGCAATGCTGGAGGGCTACGACGGCTTCCAAGGCGTGGAGAGGCTGGTGGACGTGGGTGGCAGCGGCGGCGACTGCCTCCGAATGATCCTTCAGAAGCACCCCTCCGTTAAGGAAGGCATCAACTTTGACCTGCCCGAAGTGGTGGCCAAAGCACCACAAATTCCTGGTATGTAATTCAAGCCATATTGGAGGTTCAATATTTTTATTGAATACGGTGATAAGTGAATTGTATTTTTGAGAAAAGGGTTAATGTTTAAATTAGAAATAAAATAATTTTTTAGAGGATTTTTCGATTGCGATTGCGTCTGAAATTTTAATCTCACGTTAATATATGTAAAGATAGTCAAAGGACCAAAAAAAAAGGAAAAAGAAATTGAACAATTTTGATTTATGGTACGATTATTTAAATTATGATTAAAATATTATTCAATTGTGATTGAAATGAAATATATATTATTAATTCATAGTTGATCTGATTTTTAAAGTATCAAGTGTAAGTAACTAACTAATTAAGTGATAGCTTTGACATTGGGAGTTTGTGACGTTTTGTTTTGTTGTTGGTAAGAATAAGATTCACAGGTGTGTTATATTATGATCTGTAGGTGTAGCCCATGTGGGTGGTGACATGTTCAAATCCATTCCACAAGGGGATGCTATCTTTATGAAGGTGCGTCACCCCATTTTCCTAATTAGAATCCTCTTTACGTATCTGTTTGTTTTATTTTGTCTTAATTGGCTGGTAGTAAAACTTGGGCATTAACGCATTGGAAGAAGAATTTTGTATCAAAACATCTCTGTTTGCTTTGATATTGATATTTTCATTTTTAACCAATAAATTACATTTCAATGAAAATAAAATAAAATCGAATCTCTTATCTAGAGTAAGCTACAGCTGATGTAAGGTGTAATTGGTCCTGTTGTTTTGATGAACGGATATCTCGTGGAAGCAAACTCTGATTGACCGCGTCAGATCATCAGGTTATTGCCTTAAAGATGTGACATCGTGAGAAACTTGATGTAGTGAGCAGTGACATTTCAAATCACCATCATATAATTTTGGCAAAATTAATTCATTTGTCTTTTAATTTATTTTTTTAAATTTATTTTTCAAATAATAAATATTTTATATTCATTTTTAAATAATAAATATTTTAAATTTATCTTCTAATTTTTAAAATTTAAATATATTTATTTTCTTCACAATCATCTTATAAATATTATTTATTATATTAGAGAGTAAATTTAACAATATAACATATCATATAAGATGTTATGAATATTATTTTAATTAAATCATATGTTAGATAGAATTTTTTTCATTAATATAACTAAAGTAGTTTAAAAAAAGGATAAATATATTTAATTTTTAAAAATTGAAGGGTAAATTTAAAATATTTATAATTTAAAAATAAAAAATAAGTTAAGGGATGAAGCAATTATTTTTATCTGTAATTTATAATTTTTTTTTTAAATATAATCGTTTTTTCTATTCAGAATTCAGTATATTCACTATCAAATGTTGGTTGAATTCCTTTCTCCGAGAAAAAATGTTAGAATTTCGGAGAGCAGACTTTTTATAAACAATTTACAGTTACGTTTTAAGATTAATTTTAATAGATTATTAAATAAAAATTATATTAAATAAAAATTTATATTATTAATTAATTATATTTTATTATATGTATAATTTTAATATAATTACAACAAAAAATTTTAAAACTTTGTAATATGATAATATGTGATTAATATTTGTATAAAACTTTTATATTGATAATCTATTAACCAATGTTTAGTTGGATCTTGTGATTCATCAATTTTTTTCCTTAAATAAGGTATTGAATTTGAGTTTTGCGTATGAAAAAAAAAACTAACACCGAGAGAGTTTTATTTATATAATGGAATGATCAAACTCAAGCCAGATTATATTGATCGTTAAATAAAAAAAATTGATAATCTATTAAAATTAGATCATTATATTTTTGTTGTAATTAAAATAAATTTACATTATGAGGTTTAATAATTTAGTATGTACGCAATTTTTTTAATAAATTTTATACAATTTCATTATAATTATTTATTTTTTTCTTTAAACTTTTGTTCTCATCAATAACATATGTACTCGTTATATATTTTTTGTTTTACCTTAACCAGATATATCATAAGAATCATCTTAGTATGTAGGAACATAGTGTATATTTGGAAAAGTTGTAAGATTATAATTATTTCAATAATCATTTATTTATATAATTATTTTTTTATATAATTGATTATATAAGAATCAATATATGTTTTGATATTTTAGCTGGAAAGTGATTTTAAGATAATCTATTTTATTTGAATTGGTTAGAAATAATCATTTTTATATGATAAGATACCAAAAAGGATATGAAATAACTTAATTATATTAAATGATATTTGATGTCTATTTTAGCAATACCATTAGTGGGTACGGGTAAAATGAGAAAAGCAATTTTATGGGTAAAAGCTTTTAAGTTGTTTTTAATCAGAATATCCAACTGATAGCTTATGCGTCTAAACTAAATTTTAGCTTAAAATTATAAGATTCTGATTATAATCTCTCTCTTTTTTATCCAAACACATCTGATTTTTTGGTAGCAATTTTTTTTTTTAAAAAAAAAAGAAAATTTAAGCTATTTTGCTAAGTTCCCAAACACACATGTAGTGGTACAGTTCTTGTTTGATTTGATTGTGATTAATTACGACTTTTCATTAATGTATTATCCTAAAGATTATTGGCGCCACCCGAAAGATCTTTTTCTTCATCTCCAATATCACAACAGTGACTTTTTAGAGTATAGATTCCACTATGCAATGAACTTGTACCAGAAATTTGTGCCAAAGTGCTTGTCCTTGAGTGAATTGAAAACATAATTAACCCAGTAAAGTTCCCAATTCTAAGTGTCGAGGATATAACCTTATAATATCTCTTTCATTTGATCTAATCTCTCAATCTTATTGGCCTCAGCAGGACCACGTTTCTGGCTTTTTCTTCGCTACCAGCCAAATTGCGGTGACTCATGCAAACAGGCATTTATTGGCCATTTGTTTGTTTTTGTTTTGCATGTGCACAGTGGGTGCTGACGACATGGACAGATGACGAGTGCACGCAGATAATGCACAACTGCTACAAGTCACTTCCGGAGGGAGGCAAGCTTATTGCATGTGAGCCAGTGCTTCCAGAGCATTCTGATGAAAGTCACAGAACCAGGGCATTGCTTGAAGGTGACATATTCGTGATGACAATCTACAGAGCCAAGGGGAAGCACAGGACTGAGGAAGAGTTCAGGCAACTTGCGGTTACTGCAGGGTTCCCTCGTTTCAGGGCATTCCATGTGGACCACTTCTATACGGTCCTTGAGTTTCAGAAATGAAAGGCAATGCTCTCTGCACTGTTTTGTAGACTCTCAATTATGTGGTTTGAGGGGAATTGTTAGTGTTTCTGTCTGCAGATGCCATGATATGGGAACTAAATAAAGAAATAGGAGCATTGGGATACCATTTATGTTGGTAAAAGTGGCGTAGAGTAAGCCATGTCAAAGTGCCTCTACGTATGAAATCAGTCATACTTTCCTCCTCCACGCCTAGTTAGTTTCGGGTTAGCAAAATGGTAGTCTAGCTCAATCGTTTTTTGTCCACACTAGATATTGGGCCAACTTATGAATTTTTTTAATATAATAAATATATTTTAAAATAATTAAAAAAATTAAAAATATTTGTACGAAATACTATCATAATTACTTTCTTATTATTTAGGCCAATTCACTAGTAACTTGATTACCGTGCTTGTTAAGCTTTCACGTAAGAAAATAATATGTAAGGTTATGTCTGACCGCAGCTTTTAACTCAAAGATATATACCGTAACATTTTCTAAAAATTATGAATAAAAACGTTATAGTTTAAAATAAAAAGTTGTGATAATAAAATTGTTTATTATGATGTACGTTGAAAAATTATGATAAATTAATGTTTTTTCTAAAATGCACAATAATATTATTAAAAATATGTTTAGGTATTTGGATTGGCATGATCCAATGCAGGCTGACCCAATTCAGGCAAGACCAACTTGAGTTAGGCCAAGTCAAGCTAAACTCTTCTTTTATTCCTATTTTCATAGCTTGTCTCACACATTTTTTCAGGCTTTTTGAGTTTACCCATTTTGACAACTCTAGCTATGTCTAAGATGCTCTTTGGCTGCTAAGGTGTGTGGTATACATTTTTTTTTTTTATATATATGGATAAAAACTAGTCAAACTCCCACAAAACAGAGGGGGAGAAGGCACAAGTCTAACACATCACAAGAGAAAGGCAAAACCAAAATACAAGAAAATAAAAGGCATGGGACAACATAGAAGTATAGCAAGCTATCTATCTTGGAAGTTTGACCATATGACCTTAATAGCAGAAAAACTAGAAACCATAATTGGCTCAAAACTATTATATCACCCAGAAGAACACATATTGAAGCACTATAACGAGTGAAATCACAAACATCTTGATCAAACTGAACTCATGTTGAACCATTATAACGCTCGAAAGCAACCTTTGCTTGAGCAGAACTTAGCAAAGGCATCACAAAATAAAGGACAAACTATCCTGGAAGGCAACAAAACAAAATGACTCGCTTGCGACGACATGAGCGCAACCAAGAACGAGCAGCTTCCAAATCTGAACTAAACTCATGCTGGCAGAATGGGAACTCAAAATACCATGCTCTAGTCTAGTAACCCAAGTTTAATTTAATGTGATAGGTTTCGAAACGTTGATCCAGTTTGAAGTTTTCAAATAGAATTCTGTTACGGATTATCAAGAAACTCCATGATCAGAGAACGAGAGAGTGATAGAGGAATCGAGTGAGAGAGAGAGAGAGAGAGAGCGAGGTTCTGAATGTATAATTCCTCTCTTGATTCTGAATAGTTACAAAGTGAGCTTATATACATCAGCAACTAAGCTAACTTGAGACTAACTAACTAACTAACCATGACAGCTAGCACAACAAACAAACAGTAGCTATACACTCTAACTCTAACTTTCTTGTATGCACAAGTATGTAATTCTGATGCTATGAATGTACAAATGTACATAAATACAAAGAGTGTGTATATGATCAACAGCCCCCTTCAAGCTGGAGAGTGTATATCATAAATTCCCAGCTTGGTATGCAAAACTGTAAAAGGTTTCGGGTTGAGAGCCTTGGTATAGATATCAGCTACCTTGGAGTGGGTTCTGATAGGCAACAAGTGAACCAATCCAGAACACACCTTTTCTCTAACAACGTGGCAATCTAACTCAATGTGTTTAGATCGCTCATGGAATACCAGCTTAGAAGCAAGGTGTAGAGCTGATTTACTGTCACAGTAGAGAAGTACAGGAGATTTAAAGGGCACATGGAAATCCTGAAGCAAGTATGTTAACCATTGCATATCACAAGTGGCTGTGGCAAACGCACGAACTCTGCCTCCGAAGAAGAACGAGAGACCGTGTGTTACTTTTTTGATTTACATGAAATCAAGGAATTCTCGAGGAAGATACAGTATCCTATAACCAAGCAACGAGTGTCTAGACATGTTGCCCAATCACTATCGCTAAAGCCCTCAAGTGCAGCTCAGAATTAGATGGGAAGAAGAGGCCAAACCCAGGGCACTTTTTAGGTACCTAAGGATCCGAAGAGTAGCTTGATGGTGAGCAACCATAGGAGCTTGAAGGAATTGACTCAAACTGGACACCACGAAGCTAATATCGGGCCTTGTTGTAGTTAAGTATAGAAGCTACCCAATTAAACGTCTATAGGCAGCAGGATCTGCAAATGGTTTCCCATCATCATGCTACAAATTCAGAGAAAGATCCATAGGCGTTGATGCCGGTCTATGCCCGAGAAGTCTGGTTTGCTGCAAAAGTTCCAAAGTATACTTTCTTTGGCACAACGAAATTCCATGAGAGCTCCGTGCCACTTCAAGCCCAAGGAAGAACTTCAATGGCCCTAGATCCTTGATGCGGAACCCAGCATCTAAGGTTTGTTTAACCAAGTCAATCTCAGCACGATCATTACCAGATAGCAGCATATCATCAACATAGATGAGTAGAACAGTGAACAATCCATTCAGCTTCTTCTTGGTGAACAGGGAGAAATCTGCTTGCGATTGAACAAAACCAGAATCAAGGAGCACAGTGGACAATTTTTCATACCATTGACGGCTGGCTTGTAGAAGACTGTAGAGAAACTTCTTGAGCCGACACACTTGGCCTGATTTGGGAGGAACAACTCCTTGGGGAAAGTCCATGTAGACCTCCTCATGCAAGTCACTATGCGAAAATGCGTTGTTTACATCCAGTTGCTCAAGTATCCAATTTTGGGTGGATGCAAGGGCCAAGAGCAAATGGACAGTGCTGAGCTTGGCTACGAGGGAGAAGGTTTCAAGAAAATCGATGCCTTCAATCTGCGTGAAAACTTTAGCTACAAGGCGTGCCTTATATCTTTCTATACTCCCATTAGCCTTATATTTGATTTTATATACCCACTTGCAGCCCACTGGTCGCTTCCCAAGAGGTAAGTCAACAAACTCCCAAGTTCCAGTTTGCTTGAAAGCAGTGATCTCAGCCTCCATAGCCTATCTCCAGCAATCAAACTGAACTACCTGATTATAGTTTTTGGGTTCCTCATGTGCAGAAATGGACAAGACAAAGTGTTTATGTTTGGGAGACAATCTGGAGTAAGTGAGATAGTGAGAAAGAGGATACAACACCTTCTCAGATGTGGGACTAACCCCAGTAGTAATGGTCATATAGCAATGGAAGTCCCAGAGATATGTGGGAGGTTTCTTAGGCCTAGATGAATGCCTAAATGTATGTAAAGGAGGAGAGGGATATGAGGTAGAATGCATGTCAGATTGAGTGTGTATTATGGGCTGTGTATGTGATATGCAACATCTAAAGATGGTGGATCAGAACCAGATGAAGAATGCAAATGTGTGCTCGGTTGGGCATGCAATGCATCATTAGATGTATGAAATGCAGGAAAATCAAGAAATAGTAAATCTAAATTAGAAGACATAGGAAAAACAAAATTAGAGTCAGCAACCATAGATTGAAAAGGGAAAATATTTTTATGAAAAATAATGTTTCAAGAGATGGAAATCTCTCGAGTTTTAATGTCAAGAAAATGGAACCTTTGGTACCAGATTTATGTCCGAGATAAACACATTGTCGTGCATTTGGATCCAACTTTTTTTCTATTTTGCAGCAAAGTAGAAACAAAACACAAACAATCAAAGATCCGTAAGAATGAAATATTAGGCGTTTTGTTGTAAAGAGTTTGATGGAGAGACTTATTTTGTAAAAGTTTGCTTGTAATGTGATTAATAAGAAAAACAGCATGACTCACTGCATAATTCCAAAAATATGGGGCAAGTTAGATTGAAAAAGCAAAGCTCTAGTGACATCGAGTATGTGCTGGTGTTTATGCTCCACAACTCCATTTTGTTGTGGAGTTTCAGCATAGGAGGTTTGACATACAATGCCTTTGGAATTGTAAAAAACTGATAACTGAAATTCAGGCCCATTGTCCAACTAAAAAGTTTTGATGCGACAATTGAATTGAGTTTCAACCAAGGTCACAAATGAAATAATTAAATTTTTCACTACACATTTATGTTTCATAAAAAATATCCAAGTATGTTTGGAGTAATCATCGACCAAAGTAAGAAAGTATTTATGCCCGTGAATAGAAGTTATAGAAAAGGGGCCCCTAAATATCCATGTACGTTAATTGAAATGAATGTGAAGTATGTGAAATACTATCAGGAAAAGAAAGTTATTTTTGCTTAGCAAGAGGGCAAATCATACAAGGGGCTTGATTGGGAATAGCAGTAATGTAGGGGTAAAACTTATTCAAAACATGAATTTTAGAATCAGACAAATGTCCTAGCCTACAATGCCATTTATCTAAATCGGATATGGAGACATTATTTACAGCAGTTATGAAGAGTGTACTGGGACCTTCCAAGACATATAGACCATGTACTACTTTAGCAAATCCAATCATCTTTGAGGTAATTGCATCCTGTATAGTACAAGAGATGTATGTCAGATGACAATTTAAGGTTGAAGTCAACTGTGTGACAGAAATGAGATTAAAGGTGAAGGAAGGTAGACACAGAACATTATGTAATACGAAATCATTAGAAATGTACACTAATCCGGCAATGGAAGCAAGTGTTTGAGCACCATTGGGCAACTTAATTGGAAGAGGAGGAATGGTGGTATGTGTGGTGAGCAGATCTAGAGAGCTGTGTCAAGAATCTAACTAGTGGTGTGGGATCGGACACAGAGGATAAAATGATTCCTGATGGTGAAGGTTTAGAAGAAAGTTGGTTGGCGAAATGAGGCTGGCTAGAGGTCGAGGTAGCTGGGGATGGTGTAGAAACAGATTGTGATTGCTGAAGCAAAACTCTGAGACCTTGATATTATTCTTTTGTCAAACTAAAGCCAGAAGAAGGCTAAGCTTCCTCACGAGAAGAGTCATCCTCCTCATCACAATCTTCAGAGGACATATTATTCACAACGAATCCTTGTCCTTTCTTAAAGTGAGGTGGAAAACCATGCTTGCAAAAGCAAGTCTCCACGGTGTGGCCAATCTTTCCATAAAAACTGCAAGACTTATTTCTGCCTTGCTGATTTCTTGCAAATTTTCCTTTACTGAACTTCTTACCATTGGTACCATCTTGATTAACGCCATCAACAGCATTCACAGAGGAAGAACCAGAATTAGTGTTCAAGACTTTAGCGGTTTCACCATTTTCACTCATGAACTGCCTCTCCCGTTGCATAATGAGACCGAAAACTTGATTGATCGAAGGAAAGTGATCCATCAACAAAATCTGCGACCTCACACCCAAGTACTAGTCATTTAATGCTTTCAAAAAATGCATGATGTGATCCTGGTCTCTATACACCTTGCAATTGCACTGAACACCACACACGCAGGGAGTGTATGGCCTAAAATTTTCTAATTCACTCCAAAGATGCTTTACTTGAGTGAAATATCTAGTTACAGTGAGGTTACCTTGCTTGACAACATAGATCGCCTCCTGCAAATTAGCAATTCTTGTGAGGCTTCCCTAAGCGAACCTCTATTTGAGCTCAATCTACAAGTCCGAAGCCTTATCGATGTCCATAATTCTCTGAGCAATCTCCAAGGACAAGGACCTAGTAATCCATGCCACTACCATAGTGTCATTCCGCTCCCATGCACGTCGTAGTGGATCTCCAATTGGTGGCTATGGAATCTCACTATCAATAAACCTTAGCTTATCCTTCGAGTGCAGCGCAATCTACATCGCCCTCGACCATGAGTAGTAATTCATCTTTGTCAATAGAGAGGAGACAAGAACCACTTTAGGACTCTCACCTGGATGGAGATAGAATGGGCTCGAGACGTCCGTACGAGGATTTACCACTGGATTCGTAGTTGGATTCACTGTTGCTTGAGGAATTGGATTCACCACAGCTTGAAGAATCTTCGGAATCTACTCCACCATTGATGCAAATCAAGATTTGTCAAAATGCAAAGAGAAATCACTGAACAGAGATGAAAAAAAGAAAGAAGCAGATTATGGCACAGTAGAGCCCCCATATTTGGAAGGCTCTGATACCATATCAAGAAACTCCATGATTAGAGAATGAGAGAGCAATAGAGGAATAGAGAGAGAGAGAGAGAGAGAAAGTGAGGTTCTGAATGTACAATTCCTCTCTTGATTCTGAATAGTTGCAAAATGAGCTTATATACATCAGCAACTAAGCTAACTTGAGACTAACTAACTAACAATGAAAGCTAGCACAACAAAAAAATAGCAACTATACACTCTTAACTCTAATTTTCTTATATGCACAAGTATGTAATTCTGATGCTATGAATGTATAAGTGTACATAAATGCAAAGAGTGTGTATATGCTTAACACGAATTCTCCGCAAATTCCAAATGATTACAAAAAGGAGGGATACCCATAACTTCTTTTCTTGCCTTGAAGCTGGAAAACCACACCAATCATCAAAGAAACAAATTGGGTTAGTTTGAAACAACATTGAATATTCCACCGCTCCATCATACTACTCCAAAGAGACCACAATACTTTGCACCAAAAAAAATAAGTGGTCTACGGATTCAACTTCACCTTTGCAGATGGACAAATAGCTTCGATAGGTTGAATGATCTTCAAACATCCTAGCCTATACTTGGTATTTAGTCTTTGATGTAGAACAAACCATGCAGTAAGCTCTGTGCGTGGAGGAGCCAAACCCTTCCAAGCAAGAGCAGCACTAACATTAACCTAGTCAGCATTAGCAAAACATTGTTTTACCTGCAAAGAAAAAGAATTAACAACAAACTTCTTATTTGGGGTATAAGTCCAAATAAGAGAATACTACTTATCATGTACTAATGAAACAGTTTCCAGCATATGAGCAAGTGTTTCCAACTGATCAGCCTCCTAAGAAAACAAGAATCTCCATTCAAGGTTCCAACACCAAGGATACCCATCCCAACAACCTATGTCAGCAATGAAATAATTCTTTTACTTTGACAAGCTATACAGCCTCAAAAAGATAACAAAAAAGTTTCCCATCACTCACCCAAACCTCCTCCTATAACAAAATAGAGTGGCCATGCCCAACTAATTTCTTTAAACCCCGAGACAAAATAGCTGATAAATCCACCATCAAATCTAAAATGCCCCTTATTTGCTTCAAAGGACCACCACTTTTTATCATATCATGGTCACTTACAAGTCCACAACCATATATGGAACAAACCACTCTTTTTCATAGAGTATTCTCTTCGTCAGAGAACCTCTACCACCATTTAAAAAAGAGAGCTGCATTCTTAATAACCATGTCACCAACTCCTAACCCTTCTAACTCCTTTGGCATTTGGATGACTTCCCATTTGACAAAAGGAATTCCCTTTTTCTTATCATCATTGGACCAAAAAATTTTCCTTTGCATTTTAATGATTTTCTCTATCACTCCTTTAGGGATTCTAAATAGGCTCAAATAGTATAGTGGGATACTATTCAACACAAATTTAATAAGCACAAGATGTCTTGCTCTTGATAGAAATTTTGTCTTCCACAAAGATAGCCAGTTTGCAATTTTATCAAGAATAGGCTGCCTCACATGCAAGCTTCTTAGGTTGGCTCCCAAAGGCACACCTAGATAGGTAATCGGCAACTTATGAACAAAGCACCCCAATTTTATTCTTGCACGTTGGATCCAGGTTTCTTCACAATTCATCAGAATCGTCATTGACTTTGCATAATTAATGTCCAAACTAGATATAAGCCCAAAAAGATCAATAAGCCTTCTATAGTTTGTTAGAATTTGCTTCTTTGTAAGGCAAAACAGCAAAAGTATCATCGACGAATTATAGATGGGATATCTTCACATTCTCCTTTCCAATCCGCAACCCTTTCACATATTGTAACTCCATAGCTTTTTATACCATTCTATTGAACACCTCTGTGACCAACACAAACATGAAAGGAGAAAGGAGATCTCCTTGTCGGAGCCTTCTATGCATTTTAAAAGGAGGACATGGAGAACCATTAACAATGACAGACATTGAGGTAGAAGAGAAACAACATGACACCCACTTTTTCCACTTTATACCAAACCCCATGGCATCTAGAACACTATCAACAAAACTCCACCTAACAATATCATATGCTTTTTGAAAATCCAATTTAAACAAAATGGAATTTTCTTTTCTTTTTTTAACCCAATGAACCACCTCATTTGCTATTAATGCTTCATCTAAAATTTGTCTTCCACTAACAAAAGCAAATTGTGTCTCTCTAATAAGGATCGACATAACCAAACTAATTCTTTTGGACATTAGTTTGGCTATTACTTTATAAATAGATCCCACTATGCTAATATGTCTATAATCTTTTAGTTCAAAAGCCCCCTCAAACTTTGGAATCAAGGCTATCAACGTCATATTCACCTCATGTGGCAGCATATATATCAAACTTAAAGAAATCCAATATGAATTTAGAAGAATCATCACCAATGACATACCATAATTTCTTGATAAAATTCAAGTTGTAACCATCATACCTGGGAGGTATGCCTTGTTATTGGAGATTTGATAGCTTATTGATACAACTAATCATCTATGATGTAATATAGTAATTTCTCAAGTTTAGTTAGACATTAAAAATGTAGTTAAATACATTTTAAAAGTGACAAAAATTTATCTTTGTGATTCTTAAATCAAACAAATTTTTTTCAAGATATTCTAAATTCCAAAATATCATAAAATATTTTTCTGAGTTATTTGCAAGATCTTGAAATAAAATAGAATTATTCTACAATTAGACAAACTTTTTTTAGTGATATTTCCCTCAACTTTAGGATAACGTAGATAAATTTTGGTTATTTTTAAAATTTATTTAATAATATTTTTGAAATCTGATTATGATTAAAAAAATATTATAATGTATCATAAATGGTTGGTTGTATAAATAGACCATCTCATCTTCATTTAATTATAAGGTGTGTGATATGAGGAGGCACTGTAGAACATGCCAAAAGTATGAATACAAATTTTTTTTTTTTTTCTGGATAGTTCATTGAAGGCTACTCACACCAATGTGTGAAGCAGCAAACCGAGGAGTACACCGATAACCATAAAAAGATCAATACAAAGCTCCCAATCTGTAAGGGAAATAATCCAAAATGCCCCCCTACATTGTGGTATTGACATTTAACTTCAATATGAACACCTATGACATCCTTTTTAGCATCTCTGCTTGATCCAAAACCCCTCTCACAAACAATAGCAGCACCTCGAATAGAATAGTCACATATTGTAGCCGTAAACTTTCTCAGAATTATCAAGTCTTATACGTCTCTGCACATAAGCAATTTACAGCAGAATTGTCGTATTGCCGAAGCCCTGCCCAAACCTCCAAAATTTCCTCTGACCTGCATCTTTCATTACTCCTGGAAACATTGTGTCAGAATTCCATCGCCACATTCTGCACCTTGGTGATAATGTAAAGACTCTAACCCTGATCACATAAACACATAGACCGTAAATTTTCTATTGAAGCTACTTCTGTCTATATAACTCTATTAATCATACACCATGAAATTAAGACCAGTGTCCTCGGCAAAACTTTTGTGAACCTGTAATAGACACCTATTGTTGAGACATATACAAACTCTAGCATGACATATTGTGAATACACCAATAACCAAGCAGAAACATTGCAAATTAATATTCCGCTAACTTTATTTACCATTAAACTCCCTCTTTGCCATTCCTTTTCATTCTTTTAGGATACCCTCGCAATATTATTATTGCGTCTTTCGCACTTGGATCACAGGCAACCCTAGCTTATTTTTTATTTATAATTTTATTTTATTTATATTATAAGGGCAATAAAAAAATTGTGGTTTGACAAAAGATCAAACTTCGTCAATGGACATTACTTTCAAAAATTTCTACCGGTACTAGTTGAGACTCAAATCCGTTTATTTGAATTTTTTTTAAAAGAAAATAATCTTTAATTTAAAATGTATGTAAAAAAAATAAATAACTAGTATTGAAAAATTCAAAATAGCTAATTTTTTTTAAAAAAAGTTTAAACCGTTTTAAAAGTTTGACTGAAAAAAAATTATCTAAAAAAACTTAAAAAATTGCATCTTAGAAATGCTTTTTTTAATGCAAACAAAACACAACTTAAAAGTTTTTAAGTTAACACCAAAAAGAAAGGAAAAAAAATGAAAAACTAAATACTAATGAACTAATTAATTATACACCCAGCAAAAGCTCATCATCCTGGAAAATAATATTGAATTGACTGGCATTAAAATCAGGCTTCACAGATAATTTACTCCATAGGAACATGGCTATCAAGTTATTTCTGATTCCATTCCACCATTCCAGAATTTTATTTGAACGACGAAATCGATCTTAAACTGGCAATATATATTACCGCAAAGTATTTGAGCGAAACGCATAAAAATAATATTTTACTAGTATGTTGATAATAAGATTTTTCACCAAAGTTCATAATAACCATTTCTAGTGAATTACTATTCCTGTAGGTACAAAATTGTCACATGGTCTTGATCACACCAGATAAATGATACAGGGTGGGCAATAAAACATTGTAGCCATATACCACCTTATATCATATTTGCTTTAGTTTTTAGAAATCAATACCATAATTTGTGCACAAGTTACAAGAGACAAGCTCTTGTAGCTTTACCAGAAACTTATCCAAACTTACCATTACAAGCTTCTCTGACCGTAATCCTATGAAAATTCAATAGCAAGACTGAAACCTTTCTTGAAAGAGAATAGCTTCTCTTTAAATTCTTCAATAGCCTTCAACTTGCCTAAACAACCAGCAAGGGAGAAACTCATCCTCTTCGGCACCAAACCATTTTCCATCACAAATTTAGCTAAAAACACAACTCATGCTCATGTCCACGAACTTCTCCGAATTTCACCACCTCGAGGGTATGTTGCAAACATTCGGGCACAACGGCAGAATCCGAAAGCTCTTTGTCAAATTTAGATATTAGTCTCTGATGATAAGTCATCAAACAAAATCCATATAAGATTCGTAAAAGTAAGAATGTAAGAAAATTAGAAAAAAAATGTTTGTTAAGGATTTAAAAAAACATTACATTAAAAGTGAAATTTTCAAGTTCTTATGAATTCGTCATTGAACCTTTTATATAACTTAATAATTTAATAATCCTTAAACGAAGTTAAGGCACTTGTTAACGAAGCACCAAAAGAAAAAAACGCTAAGAAAAGCTGGTAAGTAATCACGAAAGGACTCTTCAAGAGTCAAGACTTTGCATGACATGCAATGCAACTTACATGACTATAGTCTATAGTGCAGGCAGAGTGGCGTCACCAGATTCATTTAATAGTCTACTAACCTTGAAAATCAAAGTGTTGAGAACTGGTGACTTTAGAAGTAAACCTAACAAAACTTCACCACTGATTAAACCAACCTCCAGATGGCTCAACATTCCAAATGCAGGTAGAAGAGCTACTCTTGATTGTGCCAGAACCTACATGACAAATGAAGAGAACCAGTTCATTTGTATTATGAGTTATGACACTTGACATGCTATAACAAGATGGAATAATACAGCTATATCTGACCAGAACAAACGTATGTGCAAAAGCATAATCTTTCCTAGTCCTAATACTACCCGAGTAAATTAGTAAATAGTACATGCCACTATTTTAGCCCAACAGATTTCTATCTTTTTCAAATAATCATAGTTGTTGAAATCAAATGAATAAACTTATGCTACTATTATATAATAATTATATAAAATAATTTGTATAGGAAACTTCAATTTGATCACAAGAAGCTCTCAATACTATGGTCTTGGTTTCAACATAAAGTGTTCAAGGTTTGACATCTCCATATTCACTGTGAAAAAAGGTTTAACAAAAGAAGCTTACCTGACCCCTCAAATTTGAGATATTTCACTTGATTGAATTGACTGAGAAGCAGAAAATCACGGAATCCTATTTGTGGAACTTTGTCCTTCTCACTTTGGCGAAAAATGATATTAGCAGAAGCATTATGAACTGATGATGAATCTAACAAAGTAATATACTGTGACATAGAACCATGACCACAATAAGTGAATTCCGTCAAATGTGAAGCAGAAAACATGATAGGACAGTATTTTGGCTTATAAGATGGCAACTCAGCTTCATGTTCTATGAAAACGCTTTCAAGTAGAGGAACTTTGAAAGTGACACAAGCTTCACCTAACCAAGTACAATTTATTGCCTCAAACTTTTTTAGTACTGGGAAGTCGAAGCTCAGATCCTTTGAATAATTGGAGGAGTCAAGGGTAAAAGTGATTCCACTCAACTTCAGTAATTTTAGGTTTCCCAAATGAACATACTTGGTGGGAATTGTAATAGCAGCGCAAATATACATATTGAGCACCAATTCTTCTAACAACTCTGAGTTCAATAGCGAATAAGAGGTAAGAGAGGAAAAGGGGAGTTCCATTTGTGACTGAATGCAAAGTTTTTTCAAACTCCTGCTTAAGAGACTAGAGATCCAAGTGTTAACAAGGGACAAATCATACTTGTTAACAATAGCAAGAGTGAAACTGTCCATGCATGAAGATTTGGTTAGGAGAAGCGCCCTATTCACAAAGTTCACAAAATGCTGTTTTCTACCTCTCTTCTTTTTGGAATAAAAGAAAACACTGTCATCTAAGTCCAACTTGGTGATGGATCTCCATAGGTGCATCCATCTCTTTGATAACACACTGGTTCGAACTGCCTCTTCGGTTGGGAGAAGAGACATTATGCGACTTATGAGTGACTCAGGTAGCTTGCTAATCATGTCTTCATCTTCGTTCTCTTTCTGCCTCTTCAGAGGCTTATGCTTATGTGTGATAAAGCCAGTACCAGCAGAATCCATGTTTGCAATAATTCCCTACAAGTAACTTGTCACACTCTCAATAATTATATATATACATTTACGTAACATCGTATGAAAGGGAATGAATTTAAAGTCTGAAAAAGTAGATTATGGCAAAGGTCTTACGGTGAAACTGAAAGAGAACTCACCTTCGACCAGCAAGAAAGAAAATGATGAATTTCCTTTCCTTTCTACTTTGTAAGCCGCCTGAACTCCCTATCTTTCAGCTTATCAGTATCACCATCTAGAAGACTTTACTAATGCTAAACCCACTTGGTATTTATAGAGTGAATGGTGAAGCAAAGTGGAGGTTGCTAGAGTAGCCTGAGAAAATGGCCTATGACATAGGTGGTGATTGCATGTGCTCTTATTCCAGTTTTCACTCGTCTTTTTTCCTCGCTTGAGCCACCAAAGCCATAATTGTTACGCGGGGACTTGTAGCAGTGAAGATTGAGAAGTATAGAATGCAGATAGGTTAATGATGCCTTGTGAATTTTAGGCTATTAAGCACATATGCTACTCCTTTCGTTCATTTGTAAAGTGTAACATAAGTTTTTTCACAAAAATTAACGATACCAATAAATAAGCTTAAATAAAGAAAAATATCACTTAGTTCTATTAATTTCTTTATTTGATAATAATAGTCGTATAAGGTATATGGTGGCACAAGTATTAAGAACATAATTTAATAATTTAAAAAATAAAAAATTAAATTGCCCTTACTTTATACTCCTATCTATTCTATAAAAAAGGGTTTTATGGTAATTGAATTGATGATATGGCATCATAAGGTAAATTTGGTTTCCCTCTAAAAATTCAGCTACTCTCATTATCCAATCATAAATAATTATTTATGCTTATTTGAGAAATTTAATTAGAAACTTTTATGAGAAGCTATACCTATTTATCTTCTTTTCACTACTTTTTAGTTTGAGAAGTTTCAGCTGAAACTTTTATGAGAAGCTATATCTATATCACTTTTAATATTTGGTTTCTTTTCACATAAAAAAATATATTTGATTTCTTTTATTTCCTTTTACTATTTTATTCATGTTCATAATTTTTTTTATTTTATGCTGATATTACTTAAATAAAGGCTTTTCATAAACATGTATTACACGAGTGATACAAATATAAAAATTATATTTTTAGATGCTACTAAATATATATCACATGCATGATATAAACATATAAATTGTATGAATAATGATTAATATGCATTATAATTATAAATAGTTAAAACCAAATTTAAAATTAAATATTTAGACTCTAAAAACTTATAACACACCATTAAATTATATCAATTTAGTTTTCTTTATTGGTGATTTAAATTACTGTTAATTAATTGTTATATTGATATCTCAAATAGGTAATACTAAACATGTATTATACGGGTGATATAAACATAAAAATTGTACTTTGAGGTGATACTAAACATATATTTTACGGATGAATCAAATATAAAAATTGCACTTTCAACTAATACTAAACATGTATTATATGAGTGATACAAACGTAAACTGCATGGATAATGATTAATATACATTATAATTATTAATAGTTAAAAAAATTTAAATTAAATATTTGAACTTTGAAGCTTATAGCATACCATTAAGTTATATTAATTTATTTTTTTAATCAGTGATTTAAATTATTGATAATTAATTATTCTAATCTTATAACACTCAAATTGTAAATCTATATTATATATTTTTTATCTATAAGATTAGATATTTGAGGTTTTAATATGCAATACTATTTACTTTTTTATTCATAAAAATATCATAGATTTAATAGCTTGAAAAGTAGAGGATGAAGAGTTTTATAATTTTTTTTAAAACTTACTCATAGATTGGAATTTTATAAGATTGTTAAATAACCTGAGAAATTTTAAAGACAAAAAGAAATTGCAAGTTGGCTATCTAACAAATATTGATACATCCAATAGGTAATACCAAATATATATTACACGGATGACCCAAATATAAAAATTGCACTTTGATCAATATATATCATTTCAATAGTTTATCACCAACATTAAATTTCAATTATATACTTTTAAGCAAATTCATAACACAAAATATATTAATCAACATGTATTCGTATGCAAATATTTTTATTATATTTATATATTTGATTAAACTAATAATCACCTGTGCAAAACGTGGGTAAATACCTAGTTCATATAATAGGTGAACGAGAGAGGTAATGAGAGAATGAAACAATTGCAATTAATAAAGACACTATTTCCAACCTTCGCTTGCTAGTAACAAGTATGCTCTTTCCTTTCGTTCTCTACTTCTACAACTTGTGATGCATGTTTCGTGGGGTGAGATGGGATATTGGTGGTGTTTTGGTCTACTTTCACCATTTACCCGTATTTCTTTTACAACTTGGGTGGTTTCAACCCCTGTTCTACTTAATTCTTTTGCTTCCGCCGCCCACCGGCGGTTTTTTTGTGTAGAGGGAAACCACCGTAAGGAATCTGCCTTTTCGTTTGTCATTTTATTTCTGAGGATTTTCGAGTTAGGCTTTCCCCGAGTTTGTGACATAGGGGTGGTTTCCTTTGTAGGTCATCTGGAATAACGGAAATGGTCAAAAATTGAAAAGCTTTAAGGTTTTCTCCCAAGATCAGCTTCATCTATCGATGGGTCAATCCTGAGGTCCTTGGGACCCCCTTGGTTGTGACCTTGGAGTTCCTAACTCACTTTAGAGAGGAGAACCTTATCTCGCCGTAGAGAGAGTACGAGGAGGAGTATTATTTGGAGGCTCCTGGTCCGAGCGAGAGAGTGAGCGACATTAAGTTTCATGGGGGACCTCAATGGATGTGGTGGTATGACGTGCTCATCTCCAAGTTAGGAGTTTGGATTCCGTTTACCCACTTTCAAGTGGAGATTCTAAACTAGGCCAAGGCCGCTCCCTCTCAACTACATCCGAATAGTTGGGCGATGATCCAAGGATTTGAGATCATTCGTGAACATCTCGGAGTGGTGCCATCCACAGATGCTTTCTTTTTCCTCTTTCTTTGACCTGGCCTACCGATGGTGGAGTAACATCGGGGTGGTTGTCCTTCCGAGCTCACGTTAATCGGAATATATTCCTTCTGTACGAGAAATCTTTCCACAATTTCAAGCTATCTACTTTAAGATTTTCAGGTGCCCCAACTCGATTCCTTTTTGGGAGACCTTGGTGGGAGAGCTCTAATTTAATATATTTTGGTGTAAGTACTTCGATGATCCCCAGATAGAGGA
Source organism: Pterocarpus santalinus (assembly GCA_031439595.1). NCBI lineage: Eukaryota > Viridiplantae > Streptophyta > Magnoliopsida > Fabales > Fabaceae > Pterocarpus > Pterocarpus santalinus. Next base: position 30,141,701 of record CM062528.1, on the reverse strand, counting down.
GAGTTCCCTTAAGCCCGAGGAGAAGGCCATGGTTGATTTCCTCCTCAAATGCTTTAGGAAGAATCATCTTAACTTGAAGAATATTGTTGGCGTAGAGCCTAGGGAGGCCAAATGATATGTAGCTTTTTTATCTTTTTCCTTCGTTGCTATGCCTTGTTCCTTCTTTGTTTATAATGTATTCATTGTTGATTTCTATTTTGTAGACGAGATAGCCTCGAAGTCCACTCTTGCTAAGTTCCGATGATGAATGTTGAAGAGGCCCCTCGAAGAAGATAGGAGCAGTATCCCGAAGTCGGTAGGCTTTGGGGAACCAGTGTTCACTCTTGCTTCCAATGACACGGCCCCGGCGATTCAACCTTTGAAGAGACAAAAAAATCGAAGAAGCGGCCAAGGAAAAGGCTATGGTTACCAACCTAGAGGGTCTTCCTTTGCGAAAAGATAGGTCGAACATTCAGTGATGGACAAGGACTTCCCTTATCCTGACTTCATGGATAAGGAGCTGATGGTCCCTGCCCTCCTCGAGCGCTTAGAAGGTAATGATGAGAACTTGGTCACCAAGTTTCAATGGGCTAGGCACGCTATGCTGAAGTCGGCGCTTTACTTCGATAATCGAAGCCAATCATTACTTCTGGCGTCCGAGCTAAAGAAGAGGTCAAAGTCTTGAAGGAGAAGCTCTCCCTTCTTCAAGAGGAGAAGTCGGCTTCAGAGAAGGCCAAACAAGACGAGATCAATAGGTTGAAGGAAGAGCTTGAGTTGAAGGATAAGCAACTAAAGGACTCCAGATCTCGGGTGTCGGAACTCGAGAAGGCGTGTGCTGACTTTTCTGAGGTTGCTGCCAAAGTGAAGGACAAAGTGGCCCTGGTGAAGCAGTTGTGGGCGAGCTCGGTCGATGAGATTAAGAAATTTTTTTTGGAGCAGTGCCAAGTCATTTGTCCCGGCATCGATTTTAGCAAAGTCGGGGTGGATAAAATTGTAATTGATGGCCACATAGTGGTAGCTCCGGAAGTAGATGACGAAGGTGCCGAAAACTCTAAAGCTGATCCGGCGAACTCGGGATCTAACCCCTGATAAGCTTGTACTTTTATTTTGTATTGCCCTGTTATAAGTCCTCTTATAATGAATATTTTCCCGATTTCCGGGTTTTTATAATGAAACTTTTCGTATTGTCTGGTCTTATTTGTTGCCTTTTTTATTAATTGATGCACCTATTTCTCGCCTAAGTTATAACTTAAAGGGAATATTGATGACACTTTATTGTTTTACCAAACTGAATGTTATCCGAGTTGGATTTGACTAGAACTTAAGGCTTCTTTTGTTCGCTTAAGTTAGCGTGGAAGGCATAATTGACCCAAAGTATAACATCGAATTTTCTCGTCTTTACGATTGCCTGTCCGAGTTATCATACCGGGATCCATTTTTCTTGACTAAGGGGTGATCAATCCCTTAGGAGAACTAAGGTGAGTTGAGAGCGTTAAACAACAACCATAATGAATGTAACAAGAAATGAAAGGGAGAAGATAAAAATGATGAAAGTAAAATAATATTGTATCAAAGATAATGTTTAACAATAGAATAAAGATAAAATGTAAAAGCAAAAAATCGAGAAGAATTTACTAGTTACTGCTCGGCCCATGGAGTTTCGCCTCGTTAAAACCTCCCTGAAAAAACTCAGTAGAGCAAAACCTAAGGTAAGAAAAAGAGTACGGCCACTTCGCTTGGTATATACATCAGATGAAAAATTTTAGGAGGTTGGAGGAGCTCCATAACCTCGGAATTTTGGTGCTCGCTAGTGTAAAGAGTTTGTATGCCCCCTTTCCTATGATGTCAATAACTATGTATGGGTCTTCCCTGTTTGCAACTAATTTTCCATGGCCCACAAGAGTCTTTCCGATGTCAGTACGTCGGAGAACCAAATTGCCTTTGTCAAACGTCCGAGGTATTACCTTGGCGTTATATCTTTGGGAGATTTGACATTTTAGCGCCTTCTCCTTTAGATGAGCCATTTCCCTTGCTTTGTTGGACAGGTCGGACTCCTCCCAAAGTGCTTAGTGGCATGTAGGTTGGAACATAATGTGTGGGCTTATCTTCTCGACTTGAATCGGTATCATTGCGTCCACCCCGTAAGTTAATTTGAAAGGAGTTTCTCTCGTCGTTGAATGCAAGGTGGTTCGGAAGGACCACAGAACACTCCCAGCTCATCGGCCCATGCCCTTTTTACCTTGTCGAGTCTTTTCTTTAGCCCTCGTAAGAAGACTTTGTTAGCAGCTTCGGCTTGACCGTTTGTTTGGGAGTGCTCGATCGAAGTGAAGTAGTGTTTGACCTTGTGGCTCGAGAGAAACCCTCGAAACTTTTGATCTATGAACTGGGTTGTGTTATCAGTGACGATCAAGTTTTGTGTTCCGAAGCGAGTGAAAATATTTCTCTATACGAACTTTCGGGCTTGGGTAGCAGTAATGGTGGAAAGTGACTCTGCCTCTATCCACTTCGTGAAATAATCTATTGCCACAATTAGGTACTTCACTTGTCCCAAGGTGAGTGGCAAGGGACCTAGGAGGTCGAGTCCCTACTTGTTGAAAGGCCAGGAGGACATGATTGATGTTAATTCGTCGGAAAGGGTGAGGTATGTGTTTCTGGCTGCTGGATCACTTCCGTGCATACTCGATCAAGTCCTTAATCATTGATGACCAATAAAATCCAGCTCGCAATACTTTCAATGCGAGCGACTTTCCTCTAAGATGATGGCCACAAGATCCTTTGTGGACTTCCTCAAGAATAGCAGGAACCAGATCAGGTTCCACGCACTTCAGCAGTGGCTGGGACAGTCCCTTTCTAAATAATTATTCATTGATGAAGGTGTAGTGGGAGGCTTCTCTAGCTAGTCTCTTGGCATCGACGGGATCTTCTGGTCGGGTTCCATTCTGCAAGTACTGGACAATCGAGGTCATCTAGCTCGGAACTCAGTAGACAGATAATGCTAGAATAGGATCCATTATTAAGGGAAGCTTCAAAGTCTCTTGGATCAAACTCTGTTATTTCCTCCGAGCTTAGTGCTTACCAGCTTGAAGAGGATGTCAGCTCTGATATTTTCTTCTTTGGGAACATATCGGAACTCTACACTCGAAAATTCTTTTACAAGTTCTTTTACTTTCAAAAGGTATTTTTGTAGCAGAATATCTTTAGCTTGGTACGTCCCAATAACTTGGGATGTCATGGCTCAGGAGTCGCTACATACCGAAAGTTAGGATACTCTAATGTCCTTAGCTAGCTTTAGCCCAGTAATGAGGGCCTCGTATTCGACCTGGTTGTTGGAAATTGAGAAGTCGAACTTGATGGAGAGCTCGAGGATTATTTTGCCTTCTTTTTCAAGAATCGCCCCAGCTCCGCTTCTCTTCGAGCTGGACGCTCTGTCCACATGAAGCGTCCATCCTGGTTCTGGGGTATCCACATCGTCTACCATTTCGGCAAAGAAATCTGTTAGTGCTTATGCTTTAATGGTCGTCCTTGGTTCGTACCGGATGTCGAACTCCGAAAGTTCCACAGACCATGAAACCATCCTACTTGCCAAGTCTGGTTTTGTAGGATTTGCCGGATCAGCTAGTCGGTTCGGACGACGATCGTATGGGCTTAGAAATATTGGTGGAGCCTTCATGCTGCAATAATTAGGACCAATGCGACTTTTTCAATCTTCCGATATCATGTCTCGGGTCCTTGAAGTACTTTGCTGATGAAATATGCGGGATACTATTGTCCGGAATCTTCTCGGACCAACGCCCCAACTATAATGGCGTTATTAACTAAGAGATACTAGATCAGTGGTTTTCCAGCTTCTGGCTTTCTCAGTATAGGAGGGCAGGAAAGGTACTGCTTGAAGTCTGAAAAAATGGCTTCACACTCTAGCGTCCACTCAAAAGCATTCCCTTTTTTCAAGAGGGAAAAGAGGGGAATGGCTTTCCGGATCGACGCAACCATGAATCTCAAGAGGGAGGCAATTCTTTCGATGAGACATTGTACTTCCTTTACTGTTGTCAAACTTCTCATTTCAAGGATTATTCGGCATTTGTCGGGGTTTGCTTCGATTTCCTGATGTGTGAGCATGAATCCAAGGAATTTTTCGGCTTCTACGGCAAATGCACACTTGAGCGGGTTTAGTCTCATATTATGCTGTCAGAGGCGACTGAACACAACCTCAAGATCGGACAGGAGATTTCCTTCTTCTTGAGACTTGATCAACATGTTGTCGATGTAAACCTCCATCAACTCTCCGATCAGCTCGGTGAATACCTTGTTCATAAGCCTCTGGTATGTGCCTCTCACATTCTTCAAATCGAATGGCATGACCTTGTAATAATAGTTGGCCGTTGAAGTTATGAACACTATTTTTTCTTCATCGAGGTGACATATTGGGATTTGGTTATATCCTGAGTAGATGTCCATGAAGGTGAGCAATTGGAAACCTGAGGCGACGTGTACCAAGCCATCAATGCTTGGTAAGGGATATGGGTCCTTTGGACAGGCTTTATTCAGGTTGGTGTAATCAACACACATTAGTCATTTTCCATTAAACCTTTTGACCATCACGGCATTTGACAACTAGGTCGGGTATATGACCTCGCGTATGAATCCGGCTTCCAGGAGGCTCTGGACTTGCTCTTAGACCGCGAGGACTCTATTTAGGCTCATTCTCTTTCTCTTTTAAGTTACCAATTTGGAACCGGGGAAGACGGAAAGTCGGTGGGACATGAACTTTGGGCTGATTCTGGGCATATCGACCGCAGTCCATGTGAATAAATATGCATTGGACTTGAGGAAGGCGACTAACTCTTGTTTCAACACATTCAGAAGGTTTTTGTTGATCCGGGTTGTTTGCCTGTTTTCTTTTCAGATTTGGATTGCTTCTAATTCGCCATCTGGCTCCGGTCTTTCTCCTTCAACTTTTCGCATATCCAGGTCTACCATCATGACTTTCAAAGCATTGGAGGTTCGGGCATTCCCCTGGGACGCCTCCTTTTGCTGCCTTTGGATTTCGAGGCTAGCATTGTAGCATTACCGAGCCGCAACCTGGTCCGCTTTTACTGTGGCAATTTCTCCATTTTTAGTAAAGAACTTCATGGTCAGGGATGCCATTGAGATAATGGTGCCTATCTTGTTCAATGTCGATCTTCCGAGTATCATGTTGTAAGCTGAGGGGCAGTCGACAACTAGGAAATTGACTTTGATGTCCGAGTTTTAGGTCGAGACCCCAGGGTTAAGTGGAGGGTGACAAACCCTTGGGGTTGGACTTTCTCCCCGAAAAGCCGATTAACTCCTCCTTGTGTGTTTGGAAGTCAGCGTAATTTAATCCGAGCTTATCAAATGCATATCGGAATAAAATGTCCGCTGAGCTCCCTTGATCAACGAATACCCTTTTTACTTCTACATTGACTATTGTTGCTAAGATCACCATAGGGTTGTTGTGTCCGGGAATCACACTCTCAAAGTCGGAACTTGAAAAGATGATATCCGGTACTGACCAAGATGCCGGTGTTGGCTTTTTTATCTTCCTTGAAAACACGTTGAGGACTTATTACAAATGCTTTTTCCGGGATGACTTTGTCGTTCCTCTACCCGCGAAACCTTCGGTGATGATGTTGATAGTTGTGGTGATCTGTTCGTCATCATTGCCTTGATTTCCTACAAGTTCCGAGGTTCTCTGGCTCCTCAAATTCCTCCTTTCCTCGTCCCCATGATCAGAAGTCATCTTCTTCGTGGACTTCTTTGGGAGACCACATATTTTGCCAATCTGCCTTCCCTTATCAATTGCTCTATCACATCTCGGAGGTCGTAGCAATCCTCGGTTCTATGCCCAAAGTCGTTGTGATATTCGCAAAATAAGGACTTGTTCATGTTGGCCCTCATTTTGAGAACCTTTGGCTTGGAAAACCTTTCAACCTGACCGATTTCTCTGAATAGATCAGATAGGGATACGTTAAAGGGAGTATATTTGTTGTATTTACCAGTCCTTGAGCGTATGTCCTTCCTAAGATGTTCGTCTTGGCCGCCGGCCTTCTTGTGGGATTGGTGCCTTCTTGGGTTGGCTGTGGCTTTCTTCGTTTCCTCTAGAAAGATATACTTCTCGACTCTCATTTGTATTTCTTCAAGGGATTGTTGTGGCCTCTTGGACAACGAAGTTTTGAATGGTTCAGGCCGTAGTCCATTTAGTAGCATCAAAATTGTTGGTTGAGTCTGCACCTCGTCAACGAGCAAAGTTTTGACATTATATCGCTCAAGGAAATCTCAGAGTGACTCATTTTGTTGTTGATGTATTCCGAGGAGGCTAGAGACTGACTTAAGTCTAAACCTCTTGGTAGTGAAGTAGGCTAAGACTAGCGAGACAAGGTCGAAAAATCGATCAATCGATCGACCGGGGTAGGAGAGAGTTGAACCATTTGAGTGTAGCTTTTTTCAAGGTGATAGGGAATGCTCGGCATCTGACGGGATCCGAGATTCCAGCCAGTGCCATCCTTGATTTGAAAGCATCCATATATTCCTGGGGATCGGTACTCCCATCATAAGGCTCCATGTCAAAGGGCGGCTTGAAACCTCTGGGTGGCTGAGTTCCCATAATGAAATCGAAGAATGGCGTGTCGTCGCCATCATCAGGGTCCTCATAACATTCTGAGGCTCGCCTCACATGTCTATCATCATATCGAGGGTGAGGTTGGGTTTCAGAGCATTTGAGGTGGCGACGATTACTTTTTGCCCGACGTTCTTTATGGCTGTTGGCTACACTTCCACACGGCTAATTTTCGTGATGACGGTGTTCTGTGCTGCAATTGCATTCTGAGCTCCTATCATGGTGGTGTCGGTGCTTCTTTTGATGTCATTTTTGGTCGGCTTCCTTCACGTGATCCAAATTCCGCTTCAACTTTTAGATGCAGGTGGCTTACTCCCGCATCAAGATTAGCATCTCGGTGAGCGAGTCGGCGTTGGCTTGTGGACAGATTTCCACCCTGGAGGCAACCACATTCCCTGTGGCCCAAATGATAGAACGGTGAGCGGTTAAGTTCTGCTGGTGGTGGTGGTCTCCGGCGTCCGAAGCTGAATCGGAAGCTGTGCAACCATCCACCAGTGGTTGTTGGTTGCTTGCGAGGCCATGTGCCACCATGTGTTCCTGCCTAGAATGTGAAGACATTTGTGCGAATTTCGCCATGGTTTGGTGCCGAGCAGCGTTTAAGTTCTCCATAGACGGCACTAATGTTTGGAAGTGGGTTAGTTGGGGGGACTCCGAACCAAGATTGAGATTTCAAGCTGCTCTTGATGTGATCAGCATATCTATGAAGTGGAGGTCCACAACGGAGGGGGTAGCTGCAGGGACTCCGATGCTCAAGTCAGTGAGTGTAGGAAGTATATGAGGAGTAGGTAGAAGAAGTACCTGAGGTCTGTAGTAAGACTTATATAAATATGAGTAGGTGGTTGAGAGAAGATAGGGATATGGTTTCGCCGTCATAGGGGATAACTCAGGATGTCCATTAGCTTGGGATTAATGGATCAATCCAAGTTCATAAGCAGCATGCAAGGTGAGTATGTTCCGCAGTGTGAGGGAACTATTGCTTTTAATTCAGGTTTGGACCCTAGTTTGGATTTTGGGCCCGAGATAAGTGTTGGATAGTGACGGGTCCGATCTCGATTTTGGGCTTAGCCATTAGGCCGAGTTGGGCTCCCATACTCAAGTCCGAAATAGTCTTCTTTCTAACTCTATACTTACTATGCCTATAAGTATGATCCATATCCAAAAACTTTCTATTATAGTCAAACTATGAATTCTTTCCACCACACTTTCGAGTGAACAATTTTGTATCCTCCACACTTATTGGACATGTCAATTTCCTCTACATCATCCATCTACACAACATCCCTAAACTAGAAAATCTTTAATGGTCTATATCAATGCTACCCTTGCTTGGTTGAGATATCATAAGTCAAAATACCATCATACCATAACTCATTTAATTCATTAATTAAAGGTTGGAGATAAGCATCAATCTTTGCCTTCGGATTATCAGGACTAGCGATTATGCAATTTAAAAACAAGTAAGGATCTTTCATGCACATTTCAGGCGAAAGATTGTAAGGAGAAACATTCACAGGCCAACAAGAATATGGTTTATTAAATTAATTGTTAAGAGTAAAATCATCGGCACATAGCCTTAACCAAATATTGCGGAGATCAAATGCAAAATTAGGATAGGTTCAATCAAAATTATGCCAAGCTTCACTATGAGAAGGATGTGCCATTACATCATCACTCTTTTTGTTCTCAAAGTGCCACCTCATATAAGGTGCTGAATTTATTGATGTATACAACCTTTTATGTTTAAGGATTATGGGTAGATAGTACAATCTTTTATGTGGAATATCCTTATATATTACACTTCTCCCTCTTTTCAACTTAAACCTAGGCTCTCCACAGAATTTATAATAAGTCAAAGCAACATCATCTTTGTAATAGAGCATATATCCATCCAAATAACAATCAATTTTTACTTCATACAATCCAAACTTAGAAATTAACATTTTGGCTTGGTAAAAGTCCATTGAGACAGTTTACGGTTATGGACTAATCTCACTCATTAATGAAACCCACTGATCAAAGAACTTTGACTTTGATTCATCTCTGACTTATTATTCAACATTCTTATTATCAGAGATAACTATGAATGCATACATTCTTCCCATAAAAGCCTATTCACTGTCTTTAACAAACTATAAAATCTCTAATCATTCAAATTGGGAACCTCTTCCAAATATTCAAAATACATTTCAAACTCATAGCCAACAGTATCAAAAATCATTTTCTGATAACGACTAAGGTTATCTTTTCAAGTGATATTATGACCCTTTTCATTGCCTACATGGATCTTCTCAGTTGATCTACTTCCAACATAACTGACACCAAATTGATTCTCTTGTGGTAGAGCTTTTCCATATTCAGTCCAAACCCAGTAGTCAGACTTAAACCCATCCTTGTATAGGTCATATCTAATAGAGTCTACGTCTAAAAACATCCTACATTTATATTGATGACAAGGACACCTAACTGCCCCTTCATGTGTAAACTGCTTTGTTCGAACACAAGCCGTTATAAATTCCTTTACTCCTTCATAAAATTCTAGTTTAATCTCTCCCTGACTTAGGTGCAATCTATTATGCAATCATGCTCGATTTGGAGCAAATATTTTGTATCTCAACAATATCACACACCTACAGAGCAATACAATCACATATCAATCAAAAAGATTTAGGCAAAGTGTCCCCTTAAATTAGGATCCTCTACAAAAATTAATTTATCCCCTAAACACATCTAATAATTACTTATTTCATTATAATAATTATTTAATTCAAACAATATTTTAAATGATAAACAAAATTTAGGTAAAGTCTCCCTTTATTTTTGGAGCCTCCATAGAAATTATTTTATCAGTCAAACATAAATAACAAACACATGCAGTCATACAAATTAATCAGTTAATCCTAAAAACTATTCTACCCTAGAAATTTTAAGTCTCTAATATTTCATAAAATATAAAGTTTAAAAACGGGTCTAATGTATATACCTAAAGCTTCCCAACTCACTTCAGTCAGTCAATACACCAATTAGCAAATGCTCCAAACAAGATCTTTAACAATCAATACAATATTTAGTTAATTAATTTAGAAACTAAAAACTTTGAGTAAAGAAATGGAATAATAAAAAGAGGCTAAACAAAAAAACTAAATCGATTAAAATACTCATTGACATACCATAAACACAATGGCAATCTCCAACGACAACAAAATGGCATAAGGCTATAATGGGGGACAAGAGAGAGAAAGAGAGAGAAAGGCTTCTGTGCAATAAGGAAGAAAGAGGGGGCGTTCATGTTTTAGCGCTCGGTGTCACTGTTATCGATGGAAATAATTTACTGAAATAAATTGTTTTATTAAAAAATTTTTACCAATGGATTTTTATGCAAATTGAACATCATCCGGTGAGAATTCTAAATTTTAAATACTAACGGAAAATCCGTCGATAATAAAATAAAAGAAAAAAATAATTAATATTTATTTTATCTAAATTACTGACAGATTAGCCATCGATAATTTATTAAGATTTTAATTTAAATTAAAAATAGAAAGCATAATTACTTATTGACAATTTTTCCGTTGATAATAGTTTGGCACCATTAGGTGCGAACATTTATCGAGGGCTGTAATGTTGGATATTTGAACTATTAATAATATTCAATGTCAATAATTTACTTGTTTTGATCGACAGATTTTCCATCGGTAAAACTGACAAATTATATCCATTGATAAAATCCATTGGTTTTTAACTAATTTCTAGTAGTGGCTTCAAATTCAAATTGTGCAAAAGGAGCATCAATCCAATTCTCTAAATTACTTATGGTTTTTATCTACATTAGTTTAGCATTAATAATTTTTTTCCTTTTATCATGAAGAAAGGAAATCCTAGAAAAGGAAAAAAAAAGGGGTAATCATAACTCATAATTCTCTATATTTATTTTTCAAATCTGAACATATTGTGACATGAAACTTACTTCTTTTACTACAAGTTAATATAAAGCTGATATGCTACCTCATTGTCTACACAGCTAATCTATTGTTATTTACCTCTAGAATCCATGTTTGTAACAAGTTCCTACTAATGGTAGGTGGAGTCTATCATGGTCCGTGAGGAGTTTGGAACCAAGTTAGGCAATGGTGAGTATTAAGAGAATAAAAGAGTTATGGGGTAGAATTATAATTTTGAAAGAAGTAAAAAAATTATAAAATCATCCATGATTATTACAAAAGTCAATGTATGGTAGAGACATTGAAACCAACCAAACCACAGCTTCTCTCTTTCTCTCTCTCTCTTTAGTTGCAAAACTCGCCACACTAACCTTTTCTTTCTCTCTCTTCTATTCCATTTTCGTCCTCTTTTCTTTTCCTCTCTTCGATTCAGCTTTATGTAAATCCACCTCTACCATAGATCTTGTTTTTACCTTTTCTATATCTCAGCTCATCCTATCCCCTTCTTTTTCTTCTTTTTCTTCATTCCTTTTACACTAAAGAAAATTCACTTAGCTCAACATTTCCCAATAATGCATTCTAATAGAAATCATATGTTTTGCTTGAAATCAAAATGTGAGTGCCAAATTCATCTGTTCATGTGCCTCTAATGTATCATTACAACCTATTTATCCAATCAAATACAAACTCCATTTACTTTATACATATATTCATATGAGGTTTATTTTTATAATGAAATTATACTTATGCCATTGAATATTTGATCAAAATAAAATATACAACCAAACCAACAAATTTTTGTGAAATGAAAGTTTCAATTTCTGAGTAAGACATTGACTTCCCCACCAAATACCACATTTTCCATGTTTAAGTTTGAAAAACCAAATTAGTTAGAGACCTAGAGAATGAAGAGGGGAATGGACAAATAAAGGAATGAATGTAATAATGATGGATGGATTGTTGGGTTTAGCAGCTAGTTTTGCTATGGGTGAGATAGTAGTGAGGAAGAGAGGGGTTTTGGCCACATGTGGTGTAATGGCGTTGCGCAAGTTGCAGTTGCACGATGGAAGGCAGTTACGATGGTGGTGGTTTCATGGTTGCAGTGGTTGGTTGCAGTTGAGAGGTGGAGAAAAATGGTGGAGTTGGTGTAGTGGCTATTGATGGGTCATAAGGTTGAAGCTATGGGAGAGAGGGAAGGGAGAGAGAAAGGTTTTGTGAGGGTAAAATGGTAGTTTCATATTACAATTACATTTAAATGAATGTTTAAATGATTGATAACTCCTGTAATAATGAATGTAATAATAATGGATGGATTGTTGGGTTCAGCGGCTAGTTTTGCTATGGATGAGATGGTAGTGAGGAAGATGGGGGTTTTGGCCACATGTGGTGTAATGGTGTTGCACAAGTTGCGGTTGCGCGATGGAAGGCAGTTACGATGGTGGTGGTTTCATGGTTGCAGTGGTTGGTTGCAGTTGAGAGGTGGAGAAAGATGGTGGAGTTGGTGCAGTAGCTATTGACGGGTCACAAGGTCGAAGCTATGGGAGAGAGGGAGGGGAGAGAGAAAGGTTTTGTGAGAGTAAAATGGTAGTTTCAGATTACAGTTACATTTAAATGAATGTTTAAATGATCGATAACTCCTATTTAAATTAAATTATCGGACACAATACAATTCAATTATTTTAAATATAAAATTTCTATGGGTGTCAAATAAGATTCTCAATAGTCTTCAAAACATGTAATGTTAGCCACACAATCAAAATTCAAAGGTTGAGATTCAATACTCACCAGGGACCAAGTTGGACCCAAACTAATCAAGGCTTATCACAGACTTTGCCCTAAAGGTATTAAAGACAATGAGAGCAGAGTTGAGAGACGATTAGAGCAAAAGAGAGAGCATAAGGATGTGAGGAGCAGAATGAAATGATGATTCACACTATTCTAATCATGATGTACAAGTGTATATATAGTGAGCTCAACAAAATGAGAGACCTACAACTGATATACTAATTAGTTACATTCCAACAACAACTCCTAACCTACTCCACGTGTCCTGTAACTAGCTCAACTATCCGTTTCTGTCTTCACCTACAAATAATTTGCAATATCATCAAGCACTATAAACATATACTACCTCTATTTTGAAATAATTGTCTACTTTTAAATATACACATGTATTAAGGAAATGATTGGAAATGTCTTAATGTTAGAAAAATTTAGGTCTATTTTATAAAATTACTTTTACTACTTAATCCCTCTTTCTTTTTTTAATTATTTCTTGCCACTTACTCTCTCTTCTCCATTATTCCTTTATTTAATAGGGGCATAATTGAAAAAAAAAAGTAATTAATATTATCTAAATTTCCTAAAAGAATAGGTATTTATGGGAAAATAAAATTTTGAAAGTGGACAATCATTTTAAAATGGAAAGAGTATATACAAATTAATAATATCCACTTTGCATAGAGGACCAAAGAAGAATGATTTTGCTCTTGTTTTGGATAAACTAAACAATCGTTTGGCTTCTTGGAAGGGCCAACTGTTGAATAAAGCTGGGAGGCTAACATTGGCAAAATTTGTTTTAGCCTCTATCCTGATTTATACAATGTAATCTTTCTAGCTGCCTCGCTCTATTTGTGATGATATTGATCACAAGATTACTAGGAGTTTTTTTTTCATGAAGTAAGGCTAGTCTAGAGAAAGCTTTGCATTTATTAAGCTAGGAGACTGTTACTTCACCTGTTTGTGATGGTGGGCTTGGTATTCATAAAGCTCGAGATGTTAATACTACTTTATTGGTTAAATTGGTGTGGGATTTAATTCACAATAGAAATAAGTTATGGGTAGAGGTTTTATCTCACAGATATCTTGGTCACTCAATCTTAGATGGGCATTGTTCAGCTTCCTCTTTTTCTATTTGGTTGGCTATTTCCAACGCTATGTATGTTCTCAGAGATTATTTTCAAATTAGTCTTGGTGATGGTTCCTCATCTTTTTGGGTTGATTGTTGGTCTAGGGGTGGTCCTTTATGTCGAGATATTAATTTCATTCATATTTCAGATTCCACCTTGAGAGTTAAGGATTGTTGGATTGATGGTAGATGGAATTTGGAGAGTCTTTATACTTTTATTCCTCCTTATGTTAGAAATAAAATCTTGTTGGTCACTGTTCCTTGGTTCATTGAGTTGCTTGATTCTTGGGTCTAGGTCATGGGTGTGTTTGGTTCTTATTCTGTTGCTTTCGGTTATAAGTGGCACTTGGCCCAATCCAATAGTGGTTATTTAGGTTCTTCTTGGAATTGGATTTGGTGATTGAAGGCTCCTTATAAGGTTTTGTTTTTCATTTGGCTAGTTATTCACAACTCGCTTCCTACTAATGTTGTTTGGTACCAACATAGGATTGCATCTTCGGATATGTGTCCTAGGTGCAATGCTCTTCTAGATACTATTATCCATTGTCTGCGAGATTGTGAGGTTCCTTGTAATATGTGGATTTGGCTAGGTTTTGGGGCTGATCCAGCATTCTTCACTAGTAAGCTTCACACTTGGGTGAAAATGTATGCAATAAGCCCTAATGCTTCTATTTTTTTGGCTTGTATTTGGTTCTTATGGTGTTCTTGAAATGAGTGGGTCTTTAAGTCTTCTCATTCTCCTTGAGATGTCTTGTTGAGAAAGATCACTCATCTTGCTGACTTGTACTCTTCCTTGTGGGTTAGTTCTCATAAACATAGTGACTTTGTGTGGGGTGGCTGAACGACCTCTACCTTTTCTTTCTTGAAGCTTAATACTGGTGGGAGTTTTATTGGTAATCTGAGTGTTGTTGGTTTTGGTGGGTTGATTAGGAGATCTAATGGTGATTAGGCGACTGGGTTCACCAGCCATGTTTCTTGGGTAGACAATTTGTGTGTAGATTTGCTAGCTTTGAGAAAAATCCTTTCCTTGGCTTGGTCTGTGGGTTTTCGCTTGGTTAAGTACGAGGTTGATTGCATGGAGGCAGTTCATCTTGTTAATAATCCTCTTCAGCTTCGTATTTATATTGCTATTATAAATGATATTCATAAATTGCTTAAGCAGGATTGGGGTGTTCTCTGCACCATGTCTCTCAGGAAGGGAATCAGGCTGCTGACTTCTTGGCTAAGTCGGGAGCTTCTGCTAATAATGATGATCATATTTGGGACAAGTCTCCTGTGGGATGGGAGCTCAATCTCTTAGTAGATGGTCCTGTAGTGCAGTTTCTGAGATAGTTTTATTTTGTCTTTCTTTTATTTGACTTAGCTCATGTACCAAAAAAATAATGATTACATTATCAAAAAAGAAGAAAGGAATGTAATTAACACATGTGGCTATGAATAGTGTTATGTAGCACTAAAAATTGAAAATTATCTAAGGAAAATGGTATGAGTTACTATTTTATCTATGAAATATTAAGGGCATGTTTGGTTTCATAAAATGTTTTTCTTATTTTTATTTTCTATATTCAATTTTTCTTTGAAAAAATATCATATTATTTTGCAATTGAGCCCATAACCTAGTGGTTGTCTCCTACATATCTTATTGAATTTGGGTTGTCTCGTGTTCAACTTCCATTTCCCCTCCCTCTTGCCTTTGTAAAAAAAAAAATTATCACATTATTTTAATTCCACTATCTATTTTCAGAATTTTATAAATAAAATAATGGAAATACTATTTTTTTTTTCATTTTCATAGTTTCTTTTATAAAATCCTAAAAATGGGAAACAAAATGAAAATGATTAGTGTAATATTTTTGTAATTAAAAATGAAAAAAAAAAGTGTTTTCTAAGACCAAAGAGGGCCTCTAGGCATGTCAAAGTCATTTTCAACTATTATATGAAAAGTTCATAAAAGTATTATTCTAGTTTAGTCCAGTTTGATCTGGCCTTGTCAAGTTTGACTTGATTAGTTTGATTAGATAGATTTTGATTTAGTCTTATATAATTTGGCCCAATCTAGTTTGATATATATGGTTAAGTTTGGTTTGGTACACACTAATTTTGGTCTAGTTTGGTCTAGCTAGTTTGGTTTGGTTGGATTGGTTGTCTTGTTCAATCTAGTCTTATCCAATATGCTCCTACCCAATCTAATCTAGTTTGGTTTGTTCTGGATTAGTCCAAATCAATTTGGTTTGATTTTGTTTAGTTTAGTCTGGGTTAGTCTAGACTAATTAGTTTGGTTTAATTTTGTTTGGTTTAGTTTGGTGTGGTTTGCACTAATTTAGTCTGATTTAATAGTGGTTTTGTCCAATCTAATTCAGTTCAATCTTATCTATTTGGTTAAGTGTAGTTTGATCCAATTTGGCTGGGTCTGATCAAGTCTAGCATTGCCTCGTCTTGTCTATTTGGTCAAGTTTTCAAAGTTGTCTTGACACACGAACCCTAGCGCCATCCGACTCCTTGCAAATCAATGCTTTCTCTATAATTGTCCTAAACCCTAACAGTTGTCCTCTTTTTCTCGTTGCTGCTCAAGGTGAGTTGCCTCTCATGGAGGTGGTTCATCCTATCTACGGTGGGTCTGGTGACCCTCCTCTTCTTTTCCCTCTTTTTTTGTTCTTTTAAAAAAAAATTGTGCTTGTGTGTGTCTCGCTTCCTCACTATACGAGGTTTGCTTTGATTTTCCTTCTCAAGTATATCTTGATAGTAGCAATGTGTGAATCGTGAGAATGAGTAAGGCTATCTGACATCTTCGTGGTTCTTGTATTTGCTCACATTTTTGTGGCTTCAGAGTACTGCGCTCATGACAGGAGATAAATTAGCTTCCTATGTTAATGGTGGTCTATTGAGACTCTTGTTTTCTTGTTGTTTCTATGTTGTCTTCAGGTTTGTCATGCTTTGCCTATTTCATTAAAAAAAAAAAGTGCATCTTTCTACAAGGATAGGAATGTTTTGAAATTCGAGTAAACAATGAAAGATTAACCATAGGAAAAACTTAGAGAGTTCCTGCATAGTAGGATCGCTTTTGTGAATCTATTTTTATAAAATCAGATTGTTTGGATTAAAGAAAGCTTGTGTGTAATCATGAAGGCTATAGGAGGAAATTTTTTGGGTTTGAAAAACCATGCCCTTCCTTGATGTTTTTATGTGGTCTCCAAGAGAAGCTAATAAGGCTACACATTATATAACAACGCTCTCATTGATTGGTTTTATTCAAGCTAATTAGTGTCTTAGGAGATCTTTGATTAAATGTTTGAATAGGGTTATTATTATAGACTAATGTATTGCCTAATCATCCAACGGACTAGGTTGTTACTTGTATTTCTTTAGCTTGCTGCTGATGTAGATGGACTAGACCCTATTCTTTATTTTATACAGTGAAGTGAAGCTTCAGGACAAAAAAAAAATTTGAAAGTTGTACACTTAGGATCAAGTTACATTGATGTAACTTTAAGCAAAGTTACACTACTTAATAATCTTTTATTTGTGTAATTTTTTACAAAACCTACGGTTGGACTAGAAGTTTATATCTTATGAATCAAATCTATAAAATTTCAAATTAATCTAAAATCGTTTGGTATTTTTTTATAGACATTAAAATTAACGTAATATATATATTTAAAATGTATAAGAATAAGAGTTATTTGATTACACTCTTATTGATGTTTGATTTTTATGAAATTTGGCACACATGCTGTCCATAATAGATAGTTGAAATTCAATGGTTGAATTGATGAAAAAACATATCTAATATAAAGTTATTAAGTGATGTAACTTTACTTAAAGTTATAGTGGCATAACTTGATCCTAACCTATATATATATATATATATATATATAACTCTTGAATTTGTTAAAAAAAAAAAATTCAAAACTAAACCAAACCAATCTGCTTAAAATCTACTAACTTTTGCTCCGTGTACTCCTGAACTAGAGCATTTTTTTTTTCTCATTTATTTTTATGGTATAGTAAATTTATTTTTAAATATCTTGGAGTTATATTATATTATTGTGCAAATCACTTTATGTTCAAAGTTAACTTCAGGGCCCGTGAAAAAGCGCAGCCTTATACATTACGTAATGTCCATGGTCGGTCAGCAGATGTTGACTGTCGTAATTCAAATGATAATTATTCAATGAACCTTGAAGTATTGTACCTATCATTGGGTGAGCCAGTTGTTAGTGAGCATGTCCAGTGCCCTCAAATAATGTTACACATCCGAGATATATGTAGAAGTACATTAGACCACAGACAATATCACTGACTTATGAGCTGGAGGGAGATAACCAATGTGGAAGTCAAGCTGTAATTTAAAGCCTCCCTTCTGTTTCCCTCTTCTCCCTTCTCTTCATATTTCAAATGATTTCACTCTCACTTCACAACAAGCTGTAATTTAAAGTCTCCCTTCTGCTCCCCTCTTCTCCCTTCTCTTCATACGTCATATGATTTCACTCTCACTTCACACCAAAACCCTATAAACATCTTAAGTGTTTTACTTGCTTTGTCCCACAATTTTTTTCTGCTTCTTCCTCTTCCAAATTCACCTATTATAGGCCACTCACTCAATACGGACATGGAATTCAGTACCATGTTTTACAAGTTTGCTTCTTTTCTCTTCATTATTGTGTCCAAGTCACTACCCAAATGCTTCACTTCCAAACACTGGGAATTGCCACTCCCTCCTTGTTCCATTGGCTGGCCTTACATAAGGGAAACCTTTCAAATGTGCTCTGAAGACCAAAACGTATTCTTTGCCACAAACATATAAAGGTTCATATCAGTGCTTTCATTTTGCATTTTTTCCTTCACCTCTCCCGCACCTTTCAACTAGTTCATGTTTTATGATGGTCACTTACATGTATATGCACTTGGATTGTTCATTCTTGTTATAGTTGCTACTAGTTCGTTTGATGATATCACCTATATATTAATTCATGCCTATGTACAAAAATAGTTGATATATATGGCCATCAAATGAATCATACGAGAAGTTTGAGAGATGAAAGATAAAAGTAAAAGTTAAAGAATTGATATGAAACTTTCTATTTTTGTGGCAAAGAAGACGTTTGGGTCTTGAGAGTACATTTAAAATGTTTCTCTTGAATGTAAGGTCAACCCATGGAACCAAGTGGGAGTAACAATTCCCATTGCTTGGAGGAGAAGGATTTTAGGAGTGACTTGAACAGAACAATGAAAAGAAAAGAAGCAAGGAAGCAAAACATGGTGCTTAGTTCCATTTCAATATATAATGTGTGTGGCTTGTAATAGTTGAACGAGAAAGAAGAAGAAGGATTGGTGATGCGTAAAATAATCCCAACAAAGTTCACCAGTTACTGAATCTAGCTGAAAAAGGCTCCACACATTCTGGATGCAGGAAGATTCACAGAAGAATCTCTGTCAAGGGTAAGAATCTGGACGAGAGAAAACCTTATCTATTTAAAGGTAATAATCTGCTCCAAGTTTTTTTCCCTCTCATGAGACTATGATCCTTGTGTCTTCATATAAAATTTTTGGGGATTATGTTTGCTTTAAAAATTTAATTAAATATGTTTGTACATTCATATTTTTTATTGTTATGTTTTCTTTGTACATTTATATTTAATTAAATTTTTTGGTACTAATATAATTAAATTTAATTATATTAATCTGCTCAAAGAATCTTGTGTCAATGGTAAGTATCTGAACTAGAGAAAACTTTGTCTAGTTAAAGGTAATAATCTGCTCAAAGTTTCCTTCCTCTCATGAGATTATGATCCTTTTGTGAAGATATAAAATTTTTTGGTGATTATATATTTTCGCTTTTGTGATCTTGAAAGAAGATACTTCCTGTGTAGTTCATACTTCATGATACAACATGGGGGAATACCAATGTGAGATATCATTAATTATTGAATAGTTGGAGAAGCATACAAGCACGTTGGCCGGTTTCTGGCACTCTGTCTTGTCGTATTCATCAGCAGAAGCGTTTAAGAGTTGATGATAAGTCTGATATACTCGTCTTAGATATGGATTCCATAAAATAATTCTAAGAAAAGGGCAATTTGCATTTGTGTTGGCTACTTGGTCCTAAATAAATGCTTTTCAGTTACCTTTGGCTTCTTCCTCCACAGTCAGCCACTCATGCCCCATGTCTTGGGTCCCAGAATAAAATTAAGGCATGAGCAAATTATACTGATAGACAATTTAGCATTTTTTTGGGCATAAATAAAGTTGTAAATTAGCCAAAAAAAGAAAAAGAAAGAAATACTGCATGCATCCCAAATTATAGTATTACATCACAACCATAGTTAGAAATGATAAAATTGAATGCTATTATGATATAAGTATCTGCAATCCAAACAGGACTCAATAACATTCTGAATTGTAAAACTCTAATTTGCATCCTGATGATAAATAGATCGCCACTAGGGTGCCTAGTGCCAACAGAAACAAGATAAGAGGAAAGAAGGATGTCATACTAGTATACTACTGTATTTTACATTTCTATGATGTACTAAAACATAGAAGATGCATGAAGTTTACATTTAACTGTTGTGGCACAAATATTCTATGGGAGTCCTGAACATCTTGAGGAACCATTGACATCAGAGAATTCTACAATGGCAAAGCTGGAACACTTTGGAAATGAGAGTATCTGCTCCTTAACTTTCTCCATGTCAATATCTGAATAGCGCAGCCAAAAAGCTGTAGATATAGTCATCCTCTCCAAGACTACTGCATTAGCCATCACAAATTTTGCCAGAGAAATTTCCTGCTCATGCACATTAAATCCTTTAAACTGAAAAACTTTGAGGCTTGACAGAAAGCAATGAGGCACTGATGCAGAAGTCAAGACATCTTTATTTAAGTCAGATACTCCCTGAAAATTTTTGTGTGCAATTATTAGTCAGTCATCCATCATTTGTATCATATATCTACAGACACATAAAAAAGGACTTTGAATTTTTGTAAAGTAAAGCAAGACTATCTAGACTTACATTAAGTAAAACAAGAGTATTAAGAATTGGGGAATTGTGGAATAAGTTCAACAAGGCTTCACCAGTAACCTCGTTTAGTTGAAGATAAGTCAACCTTCCAAAGGCAGGCAGATGGGTGAATATATCTTTAGCATGCATAAGAACCTGTGTGGCAAGGAAAAACTAGATCAAATTCTGAGAGTCAAATTTTCTTTGCCGTTTTGGTTGCAAGATTGCCAGAGACAATAAAGTGTTCTATCAAAACTAGGAAGGATATAGGTACCTGACTTGCAAATTGTTTGAAAATTATACCAACCTTTTTTAAAAAGGAATAAGCTTATGAAGTCAATCAGTTGTTCTATAAAAATGGGCAGATCTGTTATTTTATATGAAACACAAAGGCCCCCCACTTAAAGAACCGTCACTTTTAAAGGACATTTCTTTTAAGATACTAATTTTATATTGGACAGTTTACAATAAGTTTATATTCAATTATAACTTTCTAAAATGGAAGAACTAAACATACCAAAGATCTTTGTTTATGATTAACACCTGCATAGCAGGTGCCTCTTTTTTTTAGCTAAAAATATTCATTTCCAGTATATATGGCTATGTTGTCATGAAACAAGAATATTCATTTCCAATATATATGACTCTGTTGTCATGAAAGAAGTTTATGTTACGCAACCACAGGTAAATATAATATTCTACACATCTCTCTGCAAAATTGTCATTCACAAATCTTGAAAACCAAGCATACCTTGTAAAACAATAATTTCATTCGTTCCACTTCATGAATTTGACTGAGAAGCTTACGTGCTTGAAACCCAAATTCTTCCATTCTGTCCTTCCTGTCTTCATTAGTAACAATCACAACAGAAGCACTTCGAATCGATGATGGATTTAATAGAATGATATCATGTTCAAGATCGCCCTCATAAGAAAAATCCGTTAGATGTGGAGCAGAGACCTTGATGGCAGATTTACATGATTCATTGGACAGAGATTTCCAGATTGCTATGGAAAACCTCTCAAGTAGAGGTGCTTGTATATTAATGTCCTGCATAGTTGACCACTCACATCCTCTAGCTTCAAACACTTTGAGAAGTGGGAAGCTAAGTACTAGATGTTCCGAGCAGATGGATGAATCACTTACTAATCTGATCCCAGAAATGCTAAGCTTTTGAAGGTTTGGGAGACGAGCAAAGATGGGAACACTAAGAGCACATCTCATTTGAAGCACCAATTGTACTAGAGAGCTGCAGTTAAGGAGGGAATGGGAAGAGACAAGGACTTCATCAGCATACTGAATATGAAGCTTATGGACTCCCCTTTCTAAGATTGAGGATATCCATGCACTGACCTGGGATGAATCATAACGGTATCTTGTTAAACAAAGAGAGAAGTTTTGGATGCTTGAATTAGCAAGATGAAAAAGCACTTGATCTACAAATTGCACAAATTGTTCTTTTTCCATAATCTTCCCAGAACAAAGCAAACTATCATTAAACCATAGGCTGGTGATGGATGTCCAAGCATGAATCCACCTTCGTGATAACACACAAGTGCGAACTGCCTCTATAATTGGAAGGAAAGACAGGATGTGGCCAAGAGTGCTTTCATGTAAACTGCTAATTATGTCTTTGACATCAGTCACTGTTTCCCCAGTTGGTAATTTTTCTGTTGTATCATTGTTCTGAGTTGAATTGCTGGAATCCATGACCCGGAAGTGCCTGGTACACGATTTGTGAGAGTGTCAAGGTTCACCAATCGTCTTAACATCAATAATAAAATGGGGATAAAACAAATCTATAGTATCATATATCATAACTTAAAGTATGCACCATCATCAATTTGGGAGAGGTTATAACACTATTGAGCTTTACAGTTTCTGGACTGAGGTTTAATATCATTTATCTGCGGGGAGGGGCTATAGCATTGAGTAAATTTGCCCAATATCCTAGTACATTATTTATTTTCTTCACCTACTATACAAGTATCAATATAGCAGAAAGTCAAAATGATTATAAAATATCAATGATAAAAATAATAATGATATGGTAAACTTCTAAGAATACAGTAGGATAGTAAAGCCACTGGCAAATGAGAGTAAACAAGAATTCAAGTCTCAACAATTGGATGATTTCTGGCTTTTGTTTACAATGGGCCAGGAACGGAATGAGTAAGATTCAACTGAGGAATTATGCTGTTTAGAAATGAAAATGAAAAAAAAAAAAATTACAACTTTCATTTCATATTAATAGAGACTTACTGCAAACCTTTAACAATTTAAAAAGGCCAAAAAGGAAAAAGCTTAATGGGATTGGAAGAAAAGTAATAGAACATGCAATTTGAATCAGGTGAATAAGGAGGTAATGACTCACCCAAGTGCAGGAAGGCTAGAGCATCACAGAAGGTTCACACTTGAACTAAAAAAGAAACAAATGAAAGAGACTCTTTATTTTTTTTTTTTTTGGGCACAACTATTCACGACCGGGTGAAATATCACTTTGGTTGATGAACCTGTGTGTACTTTACTTTAGATTTTAAAATTAAAAAATTAATAATTTATTCTTAAAATTTTAAAAAAAATTATTTAAATTAATTTTTTAAAAAATATTTATAGAGACTAATTTAATTCAATATAAAAATTAATTTAAATCATATAATATCCCTCATTCACGACCATTACTTTTGGCCACTTTAAGCAATAGAAGGGACTTTACTGTTGCCACCTACTTAATTATATAATGTGGTGAAGATGGAGCCACGTCGACGAGGGCCATGAACGAATACCACAGGCATGGAGTTAGTTGGCACGTGAATACAAATATTTCATCATTATAACTATATGTAAGGTTTGTTCGGATGAGCGAGGGTTCTAGAAAAAAAATTAAAATAGATGATAAAAAACTTTTAGAGAAAAGATTTTTGCACATTTAAAGTTTGTGATATCTTAAATATCCCTTTTTAAATTTTTTCTTTTCATCTGTCTTGTTATTATTTTTTTATTTATAATTATTTTTTTCTCTTCGTGTCTAGGTATTGATATATGCTAATATTGCTATATACAAATAACACAGCCCCAAACTTTTATGATAAGCTATGATTTTATCTTTTATGTTTTGGAATTTTCTTAAATTGAAGTATTTTTTTCAAAGTAAAAAAAAGTAACGACCTGTTTGATTTATATTTATATTTTTTGTTTTTAGTTTGATTCATAAAAATATCACATTATTAATTTTTAATTTTTTTATTTTTAAAATTTTGTGAAAGGAATATTAAAAATAAGAAAATTCTATTTTTTGTTTGCATTTTTTATTTTCACTTTTTTTAACAAATTTTAAGAATCTTATTTTTATTTTTTTCATAAAATCTTAAAAATAAGAAATAAATAAGAAAGTAACAATTTTATAATTAAAACTTAAAATAAAAAATAAAGATAAAGACCAAATAAACCCTTTTCTTCTCTTTTCTTTCGTTGCAAGACTTTCCCTTCCAAGTGCAGTGTTAGGCGGTGTAAGGTACACACGCGAGAAGACATTGAATGCTGCCTTGACTTTCAGTTGGCTTGAAGTTGGTTGCCATTATTTTGTCAAAATAGATCGAGGTGGCTGTCAACTAATGGCTGGGTCTTAAAGCATTTGTTGAGGAAGTAAAATAAAAAGAGTTTTGTTAACATGTTTATCTATATATTTGTTGAGTTTTTCTTCAAATTATGAAATATATTTATAAGTTTAATTTATTTAAATTATTTATAGGATTATTCTTATTTTACTACTAGAAATATGTTAATTACCAATGAATTTACTGACAGAAAAGTCAACAAAATCCATCAATAAATATTTTACCGACAAAAATATTGACGCAAAAAATTCGTCAATAAGATAGTGTCAGTAATTAAAAATATAAATATTATCAATGGAAAAACCTATCCATTAGTAATATACATAATTATACTAATAAAAAAATTTTGTTCATATAATTAAAAAGGCATCAGTAATAATATCATCATAAACCATCACTAATGAAATTAAACTGCAAATATGGTTTAAAATTACCGACTGATATTCCGTCACTAATTTTAAATTATTTTTTATATATTGATAATATTATTGATGTATTATCTATCGTTAATATAAAAATAATATTTTAATGTATATAATTATTGAAGAAAATTTTGTTGATAAATTAAGATTTCTTTATTGTTTATATTGTTAAAATTTGAAATTAGTGTTTAAACATTTCAAATTATTATTTTAATTATTCACAAATCTATATAAATAAAAATGTAATAAAATATAATGACAAAAGAAATAGAATAAAACTATCTAAGTATAATTCTAAAAACAGAAAAAAAAAAAAAATCCTAAACACTACGAATACTGAATGTAGAGGATGACAGGAGGGGCGGAGGTGGTAGTAGTAGTGGCAGTGGTGGATGCAGACGCAGTAGAGATGGTGGGTAGATCACAAGTGCGAAGGGATAGACCATGCTTCCTTGATCCACTCCTGCTTCATCTAAAACTAGATCCTTGTCCTGCAATAAGTGATTTGTGTAACATGTGTATAAATCAATAAATGTATTCAACACACATAACATATATTTAACTATAAATGCAAAGAATTAAACTATAACATTGAGATATATATGCACAAAATTGAAAATGTAAGATGTTTATTAACTAAATAAACACACAACATACTTGGCACCTTGTTACTCAAAAAGTTGAGGACTATCTTCATCACTCTCGATTTCAATATTGTCGTTGAATTCCTTTTCCTCATCCTTATCCTCATCTTCTTCCTTAGTATTGGCCTCCCTCTCATCAGCCTGACCCATTGATTGTTATCTCAAGAGTTCAATTATGTCAACTTCCCCTAAGATGGAACATAGATTAGAGGGGATATCGGTATTAACAGCAACCTTGGAAAGACTTGGATCATCAATTTGGAAAGCTTGCCCAGATACTTCTTCAAACTCTACTCTATCACTTGGTTTGCATTTTGTTACCACATTCTGGTTAAATTTGCATATTCCAAGGTATGGCAAATAATAAACTTGTCTTGTATTTTGGGCAATGATAAATGGATCAAATTTTTCATATCTTTTAGTATGATTAATATTAGTTATTTTGTAGTGATTATGTTTACGTGTTCCTCCGGAATGTGTTGGATCATACTATTCACAAGTGAATTGCATAACTCTTTTAAGAAGTTCACCAAAGTACTCTAATTCAAGTATTTCATTAATTACTCTATGTCAGTCACTTTCTTCATATCGAGTGTCTCTCTTAACACAAATCCCAGTATTGTCAGTTTTCTGCCCCCTTCCCCATTTAGTTGTATGAAACTTGTAACTATTAACATTATACATTAGCCAACTTATAACTTTGATTTTCGAACCCCAAAAAAAATTGTACAAATGAGGATTAGTTGAATCATTCCTTTGATCATGCACCTAAGTATAAAGATTGAAATATCAATCACACAATAATACAAAAACAAAAATACGAACAGCAAAATAGAATCATTTTGCCACATACAAATGATTTGAACAATTCAGGAAATTGTTCAACAGATTGTTGACCGTATAGTTGTACAAAATACTTGCAAATATTAGACAAAATATAAAAGAAGATAGCTTGTCACAATTTACCATTATATAAGATTTGAGGAATTATAGAATAAAGAATACAATAAAGTAGTTTATTAGTTACTTTTTAAATGACTCCACTTTATTATAATTTAGCAATATATGTAAATATGCAGATTTTCATTCACTCTTAATCAACTATCGATTTTTGTATCATCCAGCAGCGCGATCAGATTGGTTAAATATTGACAAAGTGAACTATTGAAGCTATTGAGAAAGTACCAAATGCTGACAAAGGTTATCGACTTTCGGTGGATTGAAGCCGATGAGTTCAGTCAAACAAAGTAAAGAGTCTATAGTTATAGAAGCGTTCACCAACTCTGATAGGTAAATGCGTTGCAAGCAAATAGAGTAGAGATCTTACAGTCTATTTCTATTAGAGACACGAGCTTGTTGTAGTCGGTTCATGAAGCAGAACTTGTTGCTTACTTGCTATATCCCCACGTTCTTGCATGGCTCCTTCTTCAAGCCCCGCTTCTCCCTTCCCCCTCTCCCCATTCATTCTACAGTACAACACAAGGCTGTATGGAGTATAGCCAAGTGATAAGCCATCGGTTTTTGGTACCGACATCAAAGGCTCAAATTCTTTTGCTCTAGATTATGAACTCCCGATCGAATTTGTTAAGGATGAGCTGAAGACTACAAGGATGGGCGTTTGCAATCCCCCTCTCTATAATCTAACCCTCCCGTGCTTCCCCATATGAATTTGAACATTATAGATTAATTTATCTACGTTACTAGCATACAACCTCCATTCAAATTTGAGACTTCATTTTTTGTTTGATCATGAGGGTAATTACCAGCCTAGCACTTTTGTTCCTCGGAAGAGAAACTGAAAAATAAGGGGAAAAAGATGTTACTTTAACAAATTTGACAAATGCAACTTTAAACAAAGCCAGAGGTTTCAAATAACCAGCCACTTTATATTGTACTACTCGTCCCCCATCCAGGTTTTTTTTGTTCTTTTCTTTTTTCTTTTTTTTAGAAAAAATACAGTTTGTACTTAAAATATTTAGTGTTAACTTAAAGAGCCAGCTCAATTTATCGAACATGTTTTTATATTTTAACTGAAACAAATATAGTTTGTTCTTATTTTAGTGATTTGCACCCGTCGCATTTTGTACTTATATAAAAGTATATGTTTTAGCTTAAAATTATTTTGGGTTAGATAGATCATTGTCCAATCTAATGGTAAGGGAAGAAGTTATGCTGGGGATGCGTGGCAGGATGGTTCCCAAAATACACTTGTATGAGTCCAATAAATTAAATATGAACATACAATATAAAGGGAAAGAAATGAACTTATGAACAAGATGACAATAAAAGCAGAGATGCAAAAATTTATGTGGTTCGACAAATCCTATACCTAGTTCACCCTAAAAGATAAATATTTTTACCATGTGAAGAAAAACATTACCAGAACATCACTTTGTTCCCCATACCCAAAGCCCCTTTTACACATTCTCACATAATAGAGTCCTCTCTTGTACATTCTTTTAGCCTCTGCTTGTCACACACCTAGACCATTGATTTTGGGTGCATTTGTTTGTGCTTCTCGTTCAAAATGAAATACTTTTTTTTTTAATTTTTCAAAAAAAAATACTTATAGAATTTTTAATGTTATTTATTTATGCTTTAAAAAAAATAGAAACAGAAAATATTAATTTTTCTGCTTTTTTAAGAAGCAATAGGGAGCTGCTTCTTGTAGAAGCAGAAGCAATAGAAGAGAGAAAATGTTGCTCCTTAAAATTAGCAACAACTTTCTTCCCATTCAATTACGATTTTACTCTTAAAATTTTTTAAAACTACTACTCTCTTTCTACTCTTATGCTCTCTCTCTCTCTTTATATCTTTAATTATAATTTTATTAAATAAAGTACTTTTATATTTATCACATCAAAATAATTTAATAAATTCTAATTTTGATAAAAAATATTTATATAATTATATCCAAATATAAAATAATTTTTTACTTTTACTTTTACTTTTACTTCTACTTTTACTTTTGGTTCTTAATAAATACTTTTCCTAAAATCTTAATTAAACGGACCCTTTATTTATGACCAAGGGTCCTTGGCCTTTAAAAATGCTTATCCCATATCCTAATAGATTTTTTAAATCCTAATAGGCTTCACATATTCTAACAGATTTCTCATATACTACCATACTTCACGTATCCTAACATATTTCACCTATTCTTAAATTCAAATATTCCTAAATCTAAAGATGTGCATAAATAAAACTAATTACAATCCTAACAAGTTATTGGTAAACCAATTTTAGAAAAAAAAATTGCATTTAAAGTGTAACATCTGAACATATAAATGCATATATGATATCAAGAAAGAAATTAAGAAGCGTAGCAGGTGAAGATAAATTCAACATGGTGAGCTATTAAGCTAGGTATTCTAGTTACAACTCCAACTCCAGGATGGCTATGTATGATGGGTGCAGCAGCATTTGTTGAAATTTCATGTGATGAAATTAAATGCTTGGTTTAACTTTTTTTTATTTTTGCTGACAATGGATAATTAGCTCTGTACGGATTCAGTTTGAAAAAGAAATTTAAGGAAACAGATTTAGTAATACTTGAATGTGAATAGCCAAAAGTAATACTGGAATGTGGACACATCAGATTGATTGGTCTCTGGCAATTCCTTGTGCGGCATTAAAGTGGGAGAGGGAGAGGGGTACTTGTAAAGACATTTTGACTCATGCTAAGGTTTGTACTATATATAGGAAAGTAGAGAATAATGAAGATGAATTTTTATCTTAATGGCCAAACCTTTTATATAAAGAACGATGTAGTTGCTTCTAGAACAACCCGTTTAAGATTTAGTTTTTCTCTTATTAAGGATTGAGGAACATCGTAGAGGACTTGAGAGGATTAATATCTTTATTATCTGATGTTAGAAAATTTGAACATATATGAATCCCATTTAATTATTCTATGAAAAATGTGATTATTATGGAGTGAGACCACTATTCATATCAAAGGGCTCAAAATTCTAGTCAAGACCAATTATAGATTACAAAATTTATATCACTTATTCACTAGCATAGATATTAAAGAAGAATAAACCTTAGTAGAAAATAAAAATCACACCATTATTGGAATATGACATGATCATATAGACAGAGCATGTCTAATTTTTAAGTCTTTGGACTTGTTTATTTATTTAAATTAATTAATTAACTTGATCAAACATTTAATGAGCTGAGTTTAAATAATTTATAAATAACTTAAATCATTTACGCACCCATCTGTGTGACTACTTCCTACCAAGTGAATAAGCCATTTGGGTCGCTCGTCTCTTTGGTCTTTACCAACGCGACTGTTATTAATTATTTTTATTATGACTTTACTAACGAGTGTAAATAACGTAAAGGTGAGTACAAACAGAGGAGTATAAAGCCGTTAGTTACTTAAGTATTTAAACAGAAATATTAAAAATTATAAGCCGTTCTTATTCTCGATTTCTAACCCTTCCTCAACTTTATAATCCAAACCTTCAATAAGAATCGGTTAGAATTGTATTTTGGGAAAGTTTCTATAGTTAATATTATTATTATTAGAAATTAATTTTGATACATGATCGGTGTAAAATAATTTTATACTATAAATTAAAAATATATAAATTGACAAACATATAGTAGTAACAATGAATAACAAGATTTTATTGTTTGACAAAGAAGTTTAAAGTTATTTTGTTATATAATTAAATCTTTTTTAAATAATATGCAGCGAATAAAGAAGCTATTATAACTGAGTTAAGAATTATAATATTGAGTTTAATTACTACATATTGACAGTATAAAAGAGTTTTTTTATATAGCCATCCAATAAAATATTTATGTTTGTAAGAATTTTTAGATAACAAGTCGTTAAGTCAAACACTTTTGCTGATATGACAATATATAATTAGATATCTGCATAAAATTTTTTTACAATATGCACATAAATTAAATTCTATAATCTTAACCATATTTAGCATGAAAAATTTTGACTAAACTAGTGCGAACTACGTGGGAATAGTATATCGTCATTATCACCTTTGAAGATGCAATTTAATGCAATGAGATGAGATGGATATGGTTCCCGCATGATATTGTAAGATAAATTATCGTACCATTAATCAGTTCCGATTGAAAACATCTAGCCAAAATTTACCAATCAATAATAGTACTTAGAGAATTGCTGAACGTTTGGAATATTGACTTTCAGTCATAATTGTAAAACCTAGCTCAAACCGGCTGATTCAACTAGAAAACCAGTGAATCGGCGCCCCAGTCGGTTCGAGTTGCTTATTGGACTAGCCTTACAAAAGAACTGGACCAACCTGGTATGACTTGGGCGGTTATCCTGAAAACCGGTGACCCGATCTAATTTGAGTAAACCATATAAGTCACACTTGTTTCAGATTTTTTTTAAAATTACGTTGTTTTTCTGTAGTTCATTGGGAAAAGAAAAAAAAAACAAAAAGAGAAAGAAAGATGCAGAGACGAATAGAGAAAGGGAAAAGGCCAGAAGGGGAACCGCAGCCCGGCCCCAGCTATAGAGTGCAGAGGAAGCAGTGGGAATGCCCTAGTATTGTCATCGCCAGCCGTCCACCTATTCATCGTCGTCCACCATTACTGGTATGTGGTTTTTCTTCCCTATTGGTGCTTCCACTGTTCGCCTATTGTGGCCATCGCCCGTTTGCTTTGGTTTGGTTTTTCTTCCCTGCTAATCCCTTTGTGTTGATCTGAGTTGGTCTAGCATCAAGCATGTGTGTGGCCACACTGTAGGTGTGTGGTTGTAGAGAAAGAGAAGAGAGTGAAGAGAAGTATCTAGCATGTGTGTGGGCTCACTATGGGTTAGTTTTGCTTTTTTATATTATTGTTTTTTAAAATTGAAAAAAGTAATGATAAGCAGCCAATGGACCCTATCTCTTGACCAATTTTTAGTCCAGCACATATATAGTTGTGATTGAGAAATTCACACACACACACACACACACACACATATACATACATATACATATATATAAAGTCTGTTAAATTATTAATTATTTGTGCTATTTTATTAAATTTATACAAACTTTAATATATTTTTATATATTTATTTAGTTATATTTGATTCAACTAATTTAACTAATAAACCACCAGTTGAACTAGTGACCCATAGTGACCTACTGCCTTGGCCGAGTCGATCATCGGTCCGAATTTTATAACTCTACTTTCAGCACGACACAATTGGCATAAATCTATTGGAAGTAATTGGTAAATACCTCAAACCATTTTCATTTTTTTCTACAAGTTTCTCTCTCCAACCATGATTGTATATAGGGTCATGCTCTAGTGGATACTCAAAAAAATATCCACTCAAGAATATGTGAGGTGGCATTTTCAGATTAAGCCATGTGACAAAGTCTGGGGTGGACTTTATTTTTTATGTTTCATGGTAGACACTCCTCTTTGAAGTTGAGGCCGCCCGCATCGCCTCCTTCTCCTCATTTCCGATGATGGCAGATATTAGAGAGGAGTGAAACAAAAACTAATCTAGACACGATGTTCTATGAAAGGAATTCTAAATTGAACAAATTCATGATGGATTTCATGCCAACTCCAAACCTCTCACAACCCCTTCTCCTTACCTTGTACCCACCACACTCCGCAATTACCAAAAAATGGTTCAAACCTTCAAAGTCTTCATGTACGAACCAAACGAACCCAAATTCAATGATTTCGCAAACTCAACTGAGTCCCACTTCTATTCCTTGCTCAAAAATAGCACCTCCCTTACACGAAACCTAGACAAAGCACACCTCTTCTTTATTCCTTTCTCCCATGACATCCCCATGCACCACCCTTTTTGGAACTACGCCCTCTAGCCTAGCGTGGTGGATGTGGCCAACACTATCTAGTGGCCAACACCTAGTGCTGAGGTGCCAAGTTAGCTAACTTGTCTTTGTGATTTAGCAAGTTTGAATCTTGGTGAGTTTTCTATTAAAGTTTGAATCTTTCAAGTTTCAAACTTGGTGAGTTTTCTATTTACAGTTGAATCTAGTTGTGGTGAGTGTGGAAGGAGAAGGACGCAAATAATCTTAATAGTACTTTCGCTGTCATCAAAAATGGGAGAATAGGGGCGACGCCAGTGGTGAAGCTCTTGAGCTCCTTGATGATGCCATTGAAGGCGGTACTACCGGAGAAGACAATAGGAGCTAAAGGAAGAAGGTAAAACTGATGGGAAAGAGGAGGTGAAGGATGGGGTGAAACACAAAAAATAAACACCACCCTAGACCTTACCAATATGCAATGACCATGTCAGATATTCATCGGTGGATGTTTTTAAAACTATCCACTTGAGTGCGAGCCTTGTATACAAGTCGTTCATACCATCCTTCGTGCAATAATTTTTCGGGCTATATACCATTCAAGTCATTTGGCAATTATTATTATGTCCCTTTAAATGAAGTGTTATGACTCTTATGCCCACTTAACCAGAAAACATATTGCGTTCCATTCCATTTTGGAAATATACGGCAATCAAATTGGTTAAGGTTCATTCTCAGGTGGGTGTTTGAAACAAGGTGAGTGATACGTTGGTCCTAAAATGTTTGGGAGTTATGTTAGTCTTGTTTAGAGATAGTGTATTATGTTTTATTACTGCCGTTGGATCTCCAATATTTTAGACCGGATGACTGTCATTGAAGATGTGGATAGCAGTATGTAAATTAGTTTTAAAAGGTCTGAAATGTGAAGATTTGCTAATAAATCCTTAGGTTTTAGATAGCCAGAGCTATGGTTGCTAATCACCAATGAAGCTGAATGAATCTGAGTGGTTGTGCAATAGTAGCAGAACAGAGGTGACGCTGAGAAGAAGGTGCAGAAGAAAAGTTGTTGGAGATTGGAGAAGGGCATAGTTTTCGAGAGGCAACATTGCAAATGTGCGATTTCGAAAAGGGAAAAAGGCGATTATGGCTGCCCCATCGAGCTTGTGGAGCGCGAGATCCTTTGGTTCAAGGCCCTCGAGCCCATCCTTCGCCTCGAAAGGCACTGCTTTGCCGATGTCAACATGCGTATCCGCATCAAGGGTGGTGGACACACCTCTAAAATCTACACCATTAGATAGAATAAAGCGAATGCTTTGGTGGCATTCCACTAGAAGTACGTTGACAAGCAGAGTAAGGAGATCAAAGACATCCTCATCAGCAGCGGCGGCAACTTGAGCAGCAGAGCTCCTGCGAGACAGGTGTGAGACTGGTGGTGTTGACAGCGCAATTGGCAAAACTGCACTGTGGTCGTTGGTGGTGGCATTGCGAGGTCACTGGGAAGCAGAATAGTGGAACATGATGGTGGTTCTATTGATGAAAAGCGGTGCCCCAATAGTTGTATATGATGACAGTGGCTTTGGGTATAGTTTTGTTTTTGTCAAGTATACATTTTAGAAGCACTCAACCTATGGCAAGAGTGGGGGTACTCTCCATGGCTCCATGAAGGGCATAGAGAAAACACAATAAACTTTAAAAAAATACTTGTCTCTGGCAACCAAAAGCAAACCGGGGGAAAGCCTCTATTTGCAAGAAAAAAAATCGGACACCCTCTTTGGAAATAAAATAACACCCAGGACTAACATTAGTTCCAAACCTTCACGGGCTAATGTAACATGCTCCTTGAAACAATATCTATTGATGCAAATCATAGTTGGACCAATAAATAAAAAACATATGGCTTAAATAAAAAAAATAAAAAACCTTAATATATTTGCATTTTAGTCTTTTATCCTTTACCTTCTCCCTCCTTTCCCTTCCAGGCTTTTTCACATAAATAAATAAAAAAAATGATTATATACGGTAATGTCCTGTTTCATCTTTTTTTTCGAAAATGTCCTGATTTGGGTTTGTATGTAAATCGTGTGAGGCTAGAACGATTTACAATTGAACAGAAATCGTGCCAACCTAACACGATTTATGGCTGGAAAAGTATCAACCAGATATCGTGGCACCCTCCCACGATTTCTGTGGGAAACATTTGAAATGAAATCGTGCCAGAGTGACACGATTTTAGTTCAAATGGTTTCCACAGAAATCGTGGGAGGGTGCCACGATTTCTGTTTTCCCTATAAAAAGCGAAATCGTGTGAGGACTGTTCATTCGTTCAGAAATCGTGGGAGAGCCATTTGCAAAGAAATCGTGGGAGGTGAGCGAAGGAGAGAGAAAAAGGGGAATTTCTGCAGAAATGGCACAAAGTAATTTACGCCGGTTAGATGAAGTTTCACATATTTCTCACAAGATCTGCATGAAAAGGTACTTGTTTACATATCTATATTTTAATTTAGTTATATTCAATATTAATAAAAGAATATTTTTTTTATTTTAGTTTAGATTAGGATAAAAAATATTTGGTTAGTTTAGTTTAGGGTTACAATTAGTTTAGATTTGTGAAAAAAAAAATTAGTTAGCTTAGTTTAGTTTTGGTTAGTTTAGTAAAGTAATCATTTGTTATGTAAAATATTTATATGTTAATCAAAACTTTAGTTTACAGATTAATTTTAATCATTTTTAGTTTAATATTATTTTTTTATTGACATTACAAGGAAAATAAATGTAAGTTAATTTAAATTTTATAAATTTTAATTAAGATTATTATTTTAAAGTTTAGTTTAATATATTTAAGTTAATTATTGATAATTTTGTTGTTATTATATTATAAAGTTTAATTTTAATATTTATTTGATTTATTATAGTGTTAGTGTTATGAAGTTTAATTTAATTAATATATTTTTAATAAATATAATTTACTATCTTTAGTTTGAGATAATTTAATTTAGGTTTGTTTGAGTCTTTGAATACGAATGATATTATGTTCATACTTTTACAGCCATCTCGAGTGTTGACTGCTAGGCACCGCCGCATACCTACGCCACATCCTCTTATGAAGCCATACTTGAGGCAGGCAGGCTTATGGTATGCAGCTCAGGTCCCATATTATGAGTACGATAACGCACTGATCGTAGCGTTTAGGAGCGTTGGCGACCGGAGACCCACACGTTCCATCTTCCATATGGAGAGTGCACCATCACATTAGAGGATGTTGCCTATCAGTTAGGGCTGCGGGTTGATGGACAAGCAGTTAGCGGATGTACGGGATCGTGGGGCAAATATCATGGCAGAGATATATGGACGATATGCTATGATTTATTTGGCACAGTGCCAAGTTTAGATGAGTGAGATGGATATTCAGTGTTTCTGTCTTGGTTTAGTACCACATTTCATGATTTGCAGGCAGATGCACCTGCAGAGACGGTTATACGTCACACTCGAGCTTATATTATGATGATGTTTGGGGGTTTTCTGATGGCGGATAAGTCAGGGTCCAGAGTTCATTTGAGGTGGCTGCCACTATTGCACGACTTTGAGTATTTTGGGAGCTTTAGGTGGGGGTCTGCAGTGCTTTCGACTCTATATCGCAATCTTTGTCGTGCTACCAATATGAGAGTGAGCGATATTTTTGGGTGCTTGGCCCTTTTACAGTCATGGATTTGGTTCAGAATCTTACCATTGAGACCTCCTCCAGCTGAGCTCACTTTTCCACTTGCTGCGAGGTACAGTTATGAAAAATAAAATAATTTTATTTTTTTTTACCTTTCATATTTGAATATTGTTAAGATTATTGCTTTAATTTGTTTCAGGTGGAGGGATTATCGTTGAACCTCTGATAACCACAAGAGACAGTTGCTGGCATTACGGAGACAGCTTGACGATTTGACTATCACCGGGGTAAGAAGCATTCAGTTACCTTACTTACATGTTACTTTTGAATTTGTTACTTTTAGATTGATTGAATTGTTGTTAAACATTGCAGTTTAGGTGGACTCCGTACCAAGACCTAGATGTAGCCCAGATCACACCAGACTTTGTTTTTCGGGATTCCCCACTTTGGCCATCAGTCACAGCCTTGATCTGCTTCACTATGATTGAGTTCCAAAGAATGGACCGTGTTATCCGACGCTTGGAGGACAAAGAAATTTATACCTGGAGCCGAACCTTGATAGGGTTCACGGCAAGGATGCTCGTGGGGCAGATCATTGGTGGCCTGACCAGTACAGGGCATATCATGATTTTTGGGATGCACGAGCGAACCAAGTAGTTCGATTTCAGGCCTCTTCCGACGATCGCCCATCAGCTGAGTACATGAGATTGTACTCGAGTGTTGCGCGAAGGTTTTTATGTTCAGATCGAGTCCTTCGTGATCCTCGACGGGCCGAGATGCCTCGAGATGTTCCTGAGCACGCCCACGATTACTGCCGTGGCCCTTCCACTCATGCTCCAGATCGCCGACGGAGCACCGCTACGCTGCCGAGACACGCGCTAGCCGTCGCAGAGATGACGACGACGATGACGATGATTATGCAGATCCTTGCCAGTTTGGTGATGATGATGATGATCAGTATCATAGGCACTCTCACTCTTTTGCTAGCGATCCGGATTTGCAGCCCATGCCTGAGTACGGTACATCCAGCCAGACACATTTGACGGCCACCATGATGGGGGGTTCTAGTTCGTAGACTATGGGGGGTCCTAGTCAGCAGTATATGGTCAGCCTAGCTCCCGATTGCTATCCAGTCCTGGCCAGCAGTTTAGTCCCGGTGTAGGTGCGATGTGTGCTGAGCTTGAGGCTTTCCTAAATGCTTCGACGGGTACACCTACTCGAGATGAGACAGTGCCTCCAGATGTGTATAGGCCATCGTTGGATGGCATTGATCTAAATGTGAACCCATCTACACCAGTGCCTTCTTATCAGGGTTCATATGAATTTGATTTACTTGGCGAGACTCCGTCATCAGCATTCACAATTGATCAGATTGACCAGCAGGCTCAGCAGGGTTCAAAGACAGAGAGCCAAGCAGACCAGAGCAAGCAGTGAGCTTGATGTAGGGTCGGAGCCGAGTACGATCATGGGAGGGTCGGCCTATGCGGAGATTCGCCTCGCTGCACACTGTGTTGTCATTTACCGGCCCCACGACGAGATAGACGAGACTAGATGTCCGTAAATGATGTACATAATGTTGACTTCCATATGGATATTTTGTTTTTCAAACCCATGTATATAATTATTTTCTACTTATTTAGATTCTAATATTTTGTTTATGCCAGATGAATATTCCACTTATATATAGAATATGCTAAAAAGTAACAAACTCTAATTGGATATAGTCTAAGTGCATATTTATATTAAAAAACACACAATCGAAATTACATTAGCTAAGCATTTGGAAAATTAACAACAGTCGAATAACAAACCAAAATCAACAATACGAAACTAAAAAAATAATATACAATAGCTGGAAATTAATTGCCGTCAATAGGTTGGCTGGAGGATGAAGAAGGTTGAGTAGGGCATCTTCGTCTTGTGTGACCTTCTTGTCTGCACAAGCCACACCGTTTTGGTTGTCCGGATTCGACAGCATCCATTTCATTACGGATTCTAGTTGAAATCGACGACCTTTATCTGCTCGTCTTAGTTGTGGATTTGGACGTATTCAAGGTCCACTGTAATCAGGCCAATAAGCTGCATTTGTAATAGCTGAGAATTCCATTCTGTATACATTAAATACAATATGCATGCGATAAACATCATCAACAAAGGAGCCCCAATCAAGATGTGCATATGCACACGCAGCAAGTACATGGCGACAAGGGTAATGAAGTGCCTGAAAATACCCACAATCACACCAACGATCAGAAAGTCTCACTCTATAACTTCCTTGACTGTAATTTCCTATTCGTGCATGCTCCTCCACCACAAAAGACTCATTTGCCCGAGAGAATGCAGAAACAGTCATGGAGCCGATTTCTTGCCTGTTGATTTCAATTGCTCGCAACAAGGCTTGTGAAAACACTTGTTCGCTTGCAAGTTGAGCCTCCGCTGCCTTCCCTTTCTTCATAAACAATGCTACAAGACGGAAATAGATAGACTTCACCAAAGCTGTAATTGGAAGATTGCGTGTGCCTTTAAGAACAGCATTAATGCACTCTGACAAATTCGTTGTCATATGCCCAAACCTCCGGCCCTCATCAGCATGTTGTGCCCACTTTTCAATGGGAATTCTGTCTATCCAATCACACATAGCTGGATTCTCATCTCTCAACAAGCCACGATAATAAACATACTCTCGACGGGTCTTTGAATAGGCCGCATTCATCAGAGCTCGCTTTGCATCTTTGCTCTTGAAAGCTAGAGCAAAGTTTGAAACGATGTGCCATATACAATATGCATGATGGGCTCGTGGAGGATGCCACCCACTGTCATCGGCATTTAAAGCAGCTTTGATAGCACCATGCCTATCAGAAATAATGAGAATACCCTCCTGCAGAGTCACATGTTGCCGAAGATTATTCAAGAAGAATGACCATGCTTCTCTTGTCTCCCCCTCAACCACGGTAAATGCAATTGGCAGAATATTAGAGTTACCATCTTGAGCAATTGCCATTAATAGTGTTCCACCATACTTCCCATACAAGTGCGTACCATCAACTGTAATTAGCGGCTTGCAGTATTTAAATGCTTCAATGCAAGGAGCAAATGTCCAGAATAAACGATGAAACATTATACAGCTATGATCAACAAAATTTCCTACATAGTATGGCTGAGTCACCAATTGAATAATTGTACCTGGATTAAATGCCTGCAACCCTTGTAGCCATTTCGGAAGTTCATTATAAGACTCTTCCCAATCACCGAAAATCTTACCAATGACCTTTTGCTTGGCGAGCCAAACCTTCCTATACGAAGTCTTGAATCCATACTTTGCCTCCACTGACCCTCGCAAAACTTTAATAGAAATTGTTGGATCAGCTTGCACCATGGAGAATATATTGGCACATATAACATTAGTATCTAACTTAGAATGGTCCTGTGAAAGCGATGCAGACAAGCACGTGTGTGGTCCATTGTACTTCCGAATTTTCCACACTCCTTTTTTCTGGCGATAAGTCACACGTATGCTCCAACTGCATCCATTTCCAAACTGCTTGCATTTGGCATGATATTTTATATGATCAGATTCTAGGACCTTGTACTCAACTGATCTTCGAATACTGTAAAGTTTAACAGCAAATAATACAGCCTCCTTATTAGGAAACTGTTGCCCAATTTCCAACTCATTTTCTCCTGCCTCACCCAAAATATCACTACTATCTACCATGTCTCCAATTCCTAAAGCTGGACTCTCATGCATGACTTCTAAATTTAAAGAATCATAATGAGATACATGTGGATATGATTGAGAATGAGAATGTGAACCAAATCGAGATTGGCTGCTCCGTGGTTGGCTCTGAGTTGCGAGCACTGCCTCTCCATCCTCGCCACTATCGCTATCATCTGGTATTACATCTGGCTCATCTTCTTCATCTCCATTATCAACAATAAAGTCATAACCTGCAACAGGACTATGCTGCGAAAGTGGTGCTGCTATCTCCATTGCAAGCTGTGCAAAACTTGGCCCACCCATCAAATCATCCATATCTTCTACATTACCATTTTGGATCTGCACAGGTCTTTGCGGTGCCATTGCAAATGTAGGTGAACGTTCGGCCAATGATAATGCAACAGATGCTGGATCGGGAGCAGATCCTCCGGAGCTTAAAGCTGAGTCTTGTAAAACAATGAATAGTTCTATAATACGAATCTCTAGAAATTGAGCACGGCAATCAAACATCACTCCGATATCTTCATCACAGTTGATCTCAAGATTTGTAATCAATCAGATCTTTCCCAACTGCTATAGGTAACCTGTACACCATTTGTGTTATATGCTTGTTATTTTGTTGGCGCAACTTCTGCAATATTTTGCTCTGCAGCTCCAATAAAGTAATAGAAGGATGAATATTCAGACAAACTGAGTTTGAACTGCAAAATGTTACTCCCTCATTTGTATTTATGATTTCACCATTATGATGAATAAGAATGTAAAATTTCTCCATCTATCACTCAAATTTTGGGGAGAAGACGTTTTCTTCTTGCTGGAAATAATATTGGATGAGTTGAAAATGGCATTGGACGGTGGAAGTTGAGTATATGTGGTGAAGGGATTTGTACGAAAATCGTGTGACTCTCACACGATTTACACAAATAAACCAGAAATCGTGGCACCCTCCCACGATTTCTGTGGGAAACATTTGAACTGAAATCGTGCTAGGGTGACACGATTTCAGTTCAAATGGTTCCCACAAAAATCGTGGGAGGGTGCCACGATTTCTGGTTGATACTTTTCCAGTCATAAATCGTGTTAGATTGGCACGATTTCTGTTCAATTGTAAATCGTTCTAGCCTCACACGATTTACATACAAACCCAAATCAGGACATTTTCGAAAAAAAAGATGAAACAGGACATTACCGTATATAATCATTTTTTTTTGATTTATTTATGTGAAAAATCCTCCCTTCCATTGCCACCCTCTCCCCTCCACCGAGATCCAATCCTCCTCACCAGCCCTCTCCCATAACAACGAGATCACTTACAACAATAATCCCCTTTTTGAACTGCTTTCTAAACTCATACTTTCAAAATAAACAGTAATGGTCATCAAACAATAATCACAAAAAATTAATTCAAAAAATTTTCAAAATCAAATGGTACATAAAAATGAAGAAAGTAGTAGGATGCCTCTTCAGACAGCCGCAGCAACATGAACCAAATGCCTGCTAGACCTTCCTCATCTCCTCCTACATGGTACTTGTTGGGGCTGCTCGGTGGTGTTGTGTCAGGTTGTCTCATGGTCACTGGGTGCTTGTCATCTTGTCACCGTAGACAGGCGGCGTCGTAGGTTGCCCCTTGTCATCGACAGCGTACGTTTGAGCCAAGGTAGTCACCAACTTCTGCAAGTGTGAAGAAAAATCGAATCTTGATGACTTTTGAGGATTAGGGCGGTGCAGCGTGCGGGGCAATTAGCAGATCCGGACAGTGCAAGATGGATCTGGAAAAATCTGAATTGGCGGCGATGGCTAGTTAGGTAACAGGCAGGGCGGCATTGGCGCGTGATAAGACTAGTTAGGGCGGACGGGCAGCGCGTGACCAGCTAGCTACTGGTGGTGCTCGGCAGACGTGATGGAGTGATGCGACGAGCAGGCGACCGGTAGCTAGGCGAACGGCTTGGCCAAAGATGAAACCTTTTTCTTGTAAACAGTTTTGGTTGGCTGAGAAAATGATGAACAAAGGGAAGGGCAGTTCAGTAATTTGATAGGATTGAGCTTTTTCGCAACTTATTCATGTGTTTTGTATTCATTGGTCCATCTATGATTTGCACCGGTGGATATTGTTTCAAATATCCACCGAAACTCGTCAAATTGACCCTTGAGATGCCATAATGAATTGTGAGATGTACAAAAATATTTGCGTTGGTTTAAACTCTTGAACTTAGAGAATAACTGCATAATTATTGTGTTTTCAAGTTAAATAAGAATTAATTTTATAAATAATTTAAATAAATTAAACTTATAAAAATATTTTTTAATCTAAAAAAGGAAATTTAATTTTGATGTACTGATTTTGTAATTTTTTTTATTATCATCTAATCATATTTTTTTTTTTTGGTATATTGACAATAATAAGGTTTGAATATAGGATCTTATGTTAACTATCTAAACCTCTCACCACTATATCAATTCTAATATCTTCATCTAATCATATCTTACTATATCAATAAATATAATTAAATTTAATATCAACTATATAAATGATCATATAAATAGAAAATATAATTGATTAACTAACTATATAAGTTTTCTATATACTATCAATATATCAAAATTAAATTAAAAAAAAAAACGCAACAAATATATAAATACAAGTGTGTCAAATCTCTTTTTATTTTCACTTCCTTTACAAATGTTTTAAGACCCAGCCACAATTAACAACTACCTCAATCTATTTTGACACATGACTGAGTAATGGTAGCCAACTGCAAGTCATTGCATTTGCAGCATTAATTGACTTGTGCATGTTTGAGTGCTTACCTTACGCCGCCCAGAGGTAGTTTTAAAAGAGAAAGTCTCGGAAGGAAAAAGAAAGAGAATATAATTTTTTTATTTTAATAAAAATATACTTCAATTTAAGAAATTCTTAAAATATAAACAATAATACGATTAATTATTATAATTTTTTAGGTTAAACTATAATTTTGGCCCTTTTATATAACATTGATTTTAAATTTAGTCTTTCCATCTTAAAAAAAGTTTTCCAATCAATCCTTATATATGCAATTATTTATAAAAAAGTTACTATCATCAATTAGAGTTGTATTTTCGTAAATTTTACGTGATTAACAAAGTATAATATGGCCTTAGTATGTATTCTCTTTTTTTTTTTTTTTTAGCATGTATTCTATTGTCTAACAATTGGTATATAATAATTAACTAAGCAAATGAAATAATCATATCATACTCTATTAACTATATAAAATTCACATAATTATAATTTTTATTGATAAAAGAGACTTTTTTACCAACAATTGCATATGCAGGGACTAATTTTTTTCTTATGTAGGTACTAAATTAAAATTGATGACAAATACAAAAACTAAAATTATATTTTGACAATTTTTTTATCATCTTATTTAATTTTAAAAAGTTGTATAATTTTTTAAATTTAAAAATAAAAATTATATGCTCTCTCCCATTTTTCTCCAAAATCATCCGTCTGACATTTCTCCGTACTCCGTACCACGCGGTCCCAAGACTATCGTCTTTGCACGTGGTTCCATCACCTCCTTATTCTATAGTTAAGTACGTAACAATAGTAAAGTCCACATCTTTGAA
The DNA here is from genome assembly GCA_031439595.1 of Pterocarpus santalinus. NCBI lineage: Eukaryota > Viridiplantae > Streptophyta > Magnoliopsida > Fabales > Fabaceae > Pterocarpus > Pterocarpus santalinus. Next base: position 30,098,793 of record CM062528.1, on the reverse strand, counting down.
AAAATAAAAAAAGTAAAGTCTTTTCTTTGTGGAAAATCACGTATATACTCGAGTTAATCCTGATTAAGCAGAAAAAATTATTTGACTGGTAAAGTTTTTTTTTGTTAATTTATAGCAGAATTTGAACTAAAGATATCTAGTTAAGTTTAATATTCACCAGCGAACTTACGGTTACTTCTTAAAGTAATGTCTCTTCTATTATTTGAAGAAGTGGCCAAAATTAATGATGGGGAATAGTTGTAACCAAAAAAACAAAAAAATAGTGGTAGATAGGAATAGATTGTCTCACCGAAAAGAGAAAATATTTGGTGCGTTCATTTTTAATGAAATATCGTATTAACTCACACCTTATTTATTATTGGAGGGATATGAATATCACTTAAATGGGATCCTTGACATTATATTTTATGAAAAATAATTATTCCTATCATTATTTTCTATAAAAATTTTACATAATTTTATTGTATATTAATTTTTATTATTAATTAAAAAGATGAAACTATATATAAAACCTAAAAGATAACTTGATTAATGTGAAAATTAACAAATGAAAAAGTCATGTTAAATTTTCATGTAACCAGATCCACTTCCATGGTGAATAAAGGCGACCTCAAGACTCTCTTTCATTTGTTTCTTTCTCAGTTCACGAAGTTTGAACCTTCGGTGATGCTCTAACCTTCCTGCATTTGGGTGAGCCATCGCCACCTTGTTCATCTGATTCAAATTGCATGCTCTATTACTCTTCTTTCAATTCCATTAAGGTCTTTCTTTTTTTTAATTTATATTTTGGCTCTTTTAAGTTGTTAAAGTTTTGCAATACGTTTCCATTAACATGAAATGAAAGTTGTAGTTTTCTTCTTTTTAATTTCTACTCAGCATAATCTTGAGTCTTACCTCGCTCATTCTGCTTCTGGCCCATTGTAAACAAAACCCAGAAAGCATCCAATTGGTGAGACTTGAATTCTTGTTTACTTGCATTTAGCGTCTTTAATGCTTTACAGAAGCAGTTTGCTGGACTTACATTTGACTGGAATTTTACCAGTTGGTTTATTATTCTACTTTATTCTTAGAAGTTTACTATCTCATTATTATTTTATAATTATCTTAATTATCTTTATTTTCTACAATATATTCATATTTGTATTGTAAGTGAAGAAACGCAAATCATGTATTAGGATATTGGCCAAATTTACTCAATGTTCTACCCCCAATCTGCAGATAAATGATATTAAACCTCAATCCAGAAACTGTGAAGCTCAATAGTGTTACACCCTCTCCCAAATGGATGTGCATGCTTTAAGTTAGGATATATGATACAATAGATTTGTTGAATCCCCTTCTAATTATTGATGTTTAGATGATTGGTAAACCTTGACACTCACAAATCATCTACCAGGTACTTCATGGTCATGGATTCAAGTAATTCAACTCCCAATAATGATACAACAGAAAAGCTACCTACTGGGGAAACAGTGAATGATGTCAAAGACACAATTAGCAGTTTACATGAAAGCACTCTTGGCCACGTCCTGTCTTTCCTTCCAATTATAGAGGCAGTTCGCACTTGTGTGTTATCACGAAGGTGGATTCATGCTTGGACATCCATCACCAGCCCATGGTTTAATGATAGTTTGCTTTGTTATGGGAAGATGATGCAACAAGAACAATTTGTGCATTTTGTGGACAAAGTGCTTTTACATCTTGCTGATTCAAGCATCCATAACTTCTCTCTTTGTTTAACAAGTTATCGTTATGATTCATCCCAAGTCAGTGAATGGATCTCCCCTATCTTAGAGAGGGGAGTCCAGAATCCTCATATTCAGTATGCTGATAAAGTCCTCCTCTCTTCCCATTCCCTCTTTGAATGCAGCTCTCTAGTACAATTGGTGCTTCAACTGAGATGTACTCTTAGTGTTCCCATCTATGTTTGTCTCCCAAATCTTCAATACCCGGTGGATTTTACACTAGTCCACGGAAGTTTGGATCATGTGATGGTCACTTTTTTAAAATTAGAAAATTAATTTCGTGGGTATAATCTGTATTGCTTTTAGGAGTCAAATATGCTGGATTAAAATGGCACGATCTTATTTTGCATGATTACAAGTTGATGAAATATTACCATAGTCTAACAAAAAAAAAAAAAAAAGAAATATTACCACAAAAATAACTAATAAGAAAATACAAATGGAGAAAAAAGTTCATTGTGATTTTTCAAAAATGTAAAAAATCATAAGAGGAAGATAATATCATATCTATGTTTAGCTATAGCCAAATTACCATAGGAACACATTATTAAATCCGGTGTGAGGGACACAATTTTAAATTGGCCATATACAATGATTAGGTGTTACCTCTATTTTAAACTTGTTGGCACATTTGATGTATGACTGGACAAAATTCCATTAATAGAGGTAGTAAAAGTTGGTGAAAGGAATATGTAGTGATAATTCTTGTACATAAGTCTAGCTAATGATATTTCGTATTCTTTCGTTAAGTTGGATATAACGTATGAAATATACGTCGAAAAGAATATATTGTAAGAAATGGATGAAAATAAATGTCAATATATAAGAGTATTTTAATTTAACCTCCACAATCGACTCTGATTATCTCTAATATAGTCCAAACTTCCCCGGATCAAGGTAAAATCCACCTCAAAACCTTAGCATTTCTGGGATTAGATTAGTGAGTGATTTATGGACTTACTCAAAAGATTTAGTACTTAGCTTCCCAGTTCTCAAAAAGTTTGAAGATAGAGGATGTGAGTGGTCAACTATGCAGGACATTAGTATACAAGCACATCTGCTTGAAAGGTTTTCCATAGCAATATGGAAACCTCTGTCCAATGAATCATGTAAATATGCCATCAAGATCTTTGCTCCTCGTCTAACAGATCTCTCTTATGAGGGTGATCTTGAACATGATATCATTCTATAAATCCATCATCAATTCGTAGTGCTTCTGTTGTGAGTGTTATTGATGAAGACATAAAGGACAGAATGGAAAAATTTGGGTTTCAAGCACATAAGCTTCTCAGTCAAATCCATGAAGCGGAACGATTGAAATTATTGTTTCACAAGGTATGCTTGGTTGTCAAGATTTGTGAATCACAGTTTTGCAGAGAGGTATGGAATATTATATTTGCCTGCGGTTGCATAATATAAACATGTTTTATGACAATAAAGCTATGTGTATTGGAACTGAATTTTTGTTTTCTAGCTGCAAAATAGAGGCACCTGCCATGCAGGGTTAACCATAAACAAAGATATTTGGCATGTTAGTTTTTCCTTTTAGAAAGTTATAATCGAACATAAACTTATTGTAAACTGGCCAAAATAAAAGATAGTATCTTAAAAGAAATGGTCGTTAAAAGTGGGGGTATTCTAAGCGGTGGGCCTTTGTGTTTCATGTAAGTTACAAATCAGCCCATTTTTATAGCACAACCGATTGACTTACTAAGCTTAGTCGTAGGTACTTGGTACAATATTTAAACAATTTAACCTCACTGCCGGATGTTTTGCTAGTCAGGGACCTCTATCCTTCCTAGTTTTGATAGAACACTTTCTTGGGTCTGGCTACTTTTGCATCGTAAACGGGAAAGAAATTTTGACTCTCAATCAAGTTTTTCCTTGCCGTACAGGTTCTTATGCACGCTAAGAATATATTCACCCATCTGCCTGCCTTTGGAAGGTTGACTTATCTGCAACTAAACGAGGTTACCGGCCAAGCCTTGTTGAATTTACTCCACAATTCCCCAATTCCTAGTACTCTTGTTTTACTTAATGTAAGACTAGATACTCTTGCTTTACTTTAACAAAATTCAAAGTCCTTCTTTATTTGTTTGTTAGAGATATAATACAAATGTGGATGACAGACTAAAATATGTACGCTAAAGTTTTCAGGGAGTATCTGACTTAAATAAAGATGTCTCGACTTGTGCATCAGTACCTCATTGCTTTGCGTCAAGTCTCAAATTTTTTCAGTTTAAAGGGTTTAATGTGCATGAGCATGAGATTTGTCTGGCAAAATTTGTCATGGCTAGTGCAGCAGTCTTGGAGAGGATGACTATATCTACAGCATTCTGGCTGCGCTATTCAGATATTGATATGGATAAAGTTAAGAAGAGGATACTCTCATTTCCAAAGTGTTCCAGCTATGCCGTGATAGAATTTTTCTGATGTCAATGGTTTCTCAAGATGCTTAGGACACCAATAAAGTATTTGTGCCACAACTGATTTAATTAAATGTAAAGTTCGTTTGTCTTTTATCTTTTATTGCATCATAGCATAGGGTCCAATTTGCACATTCCTTAATGGAAAATACTTGTATACACAACACGGACGTTCCTTGATGCCCTTCTGTTATGATTTAAATAAACACAATAAAAAAATTAAAAATGTAATTCAAGTACTTTTTACCTTATATTTTGTAGATGGCATAAACGATGTTAAAAAAAAAATGTACAAATATCACACCTCTATGCAAAAAAAGCATATGGGCTTTAAGAGTACACTAACAATCTATTTTATGATAATACAGAAATTTATAGATTGCAAGTAACACACATTACATATAAAGTTGCATGTACCGAAAACAATACATTCATGATTCAATACCAGTGAGTTTGATCTTTAAAATCGCTTTTTAAATTTTCGAGCTACGATTTCCTTTCGGATGATCTCCTTTTATTCCCTCATTATGCTAGCTAAAATTCGACTCTCGTTGACAAAGTTAAGAGCTTTATCATTGAGCCAACTAAACCTTTCCATGAAAAGGCTACTTACTTTGTTTGGAGGATAACTGTCTATGCAATCTTTCCACACATTGTTACTACCCTCCAGATCCCTCATTACCTCCCAAACACAGTTGCAACACTTGAACCCAGATCCAAGGCCAATCATAAGGATCCTATCAGCTTTCTTAAGCCTCTTCTTGGCCTCCATATAACTCAAAACATACCATACCCCACTCGAAGATGTGTTACCCCAATGATGAATTGTCATTCTAGATGGCTCAAGGTCATAATCATTGAGTCCTAAACCTTTACCAATCTCATTAATAACTGCCTGGCCACCAGGATGCACACAAAAATGCTCTATCCCTGACTTGAAATTCAAACCTCTTCTTATTGCCAAGTCATTGGATGCTAAGGCCTTTTTTATTGTGGTCTGGAATAGAGACACAATGAAATAGCACACTAGTTCCCACACTGGCAAAATCTTAGGCACCATCATTTGGAGGTTCACCTTCAAGGCTTCAGAAGCAACCTTGGGGACACTTTTCTTGAGGTAAATTCCTTGGTACCCTTCTTCATCTTCCACCAGCATGGCACACTCATATGCTTCATCATTTGCACCAATGTGGGTTCGCTCCATGTGCTTCAACTTCAACATTGCATGGTTCTTCATGGATGGCTTGTTTGTGAGGAGGATGCTGCAGCCCCCAGAGCGAAAGAGACAGTTGGAAAGCATCATGGACTTGACCTTCCCACAATACCAAGATTGGCTGAGGCACTCGGTGCTCACAACAATGGCAAGAGAGTTCTCGCTTGTCTTGAGAAGCCTTTGCACCAAATCAATGGCTACTATGCTTCCACTGCAACCTATTCCACTGAGGTTGAAGGCCTTAATGTCCTCCCTCAGTTTGTACCTGATTACAAAGGTGAGAAATTGGTCTATTAACTCGTTACCTATCTAGTCCAACCAAGCATGAATCTGATCCAATCCATCTATGGATTTTAATGAATTGGATTTACATCTAATTTATGCAAACGCTAGATAATAAATCATTCATAATCTATTAAGATTTAAGATCTATTATTCTTGAAAAGGCAAAAGATAAAATTTTAAAATAATAATATAATTTTAAATAGGTAAATTAGATAGTCATCGATATAATAGAGTTAACCCATGAGCTACATAGTAGTATATATTAAATGAAGAGCAATGCCATACAATTAAAAAATATAGTCAAAATTTTTAACAAAAATTATAGTAATTATCGGGTGTAATAAAGTGGTAAGATATACTTATTCATTTAATACCTAATAATCATGCCACATTATTTAGTTGACGACTAAATTCTGAAAAAGATTGTGGTTTTCTATTTTTTTTAAACAATTACACAGACAGCCAATGAAAACTTTACAAATCATTCACTATGTGCAGTTTTTTTAAATTTGAATTAGAATTGATCTTAAAATGAATTGCATGGTAATTTTTTATTGGCCGACAATTTATGTACATGAAAATTAAATTTTTTATTTTTTTAAATGAATCACTGATTTTAACACCTTTTTCACAAATCATAAATAGACTAATACTTTGTTCTTGGCCAATTTATTTTGATCCAACCTAAAATATCCAATCTATATTCATTTTCCACCCCTACCTGTTTATGATGCGAGCTGCTAAGGAAGACACTGAAGAAAATATTGTCACATTGACCACAAGGATGTCTATCTCAGCGGGAGAAAAGCCAGTCCTTTTGAAGAGACTGTCAAGTGTGCCAAACATGATCTCATCCGCTTCCTTGCGGGCATCTTCCACAGTGGCACAGCCTTCTTTTCCCTCAATGAGAGTCCTTGGTGCGTATGTGTGTTCACCAATGCCAGATTTGGTCATGGCTTTGAGGAGGAACCTGTACTCCTCCCGACCCAGGTTTTTGTTTCTTTTGCAGATTCTTACACATGTGTCTGTGTCAAGTCTAGTGGCTTCTGGGGGCTTGTAGCATTCATAGGCCAACAAATAGCATGATTGGCCTCTACGTTGAAGGATCAACTTATAGAGGCAGAATAAAGCATAGCATAAGGTTATTATTAGGAGGGATAAGAGCAAAATCTCCATGGCTAACTTGGAGAAAGAATTGCGTTTGCTTCAAGTGAAATATTGATGTATCCTCTATATTTATAAACGTACAAAGTTAAGGTCGTTTGAGGGATAGAAGTGTGTTAGGACTTGCAAGTTGCAATGTCAGCTCCAATTAATGTTGAAATCAGTGTTTTGGAGTAGGTAATAAATAATTTCCAGATGCTTAAAGTCCTGGACTATTAGACTTTCATCTTGAAAGGGTATTGAAAGATAGTACCATTTTGCCCACTCTATAATTTCCAGACTGCAATAGTTCATACAGTTAAAAAAAATGTAAAGAGTTACAATGTTATATATATTAGTGTAATGTTTTATGCTAGATGATTCTTGAACGTAAGTAGTCTTTATCAAGCCTTTAGCATAACCCAATTTTTGTAACATCTTTATTCTGAATTTGACTCGAGTTTTAAAGTAACTCACGCTTGCAGTTTATTATGAATTCATGCTAAAACTAAAATAGTGGAATAAGGCAGACATAATATTCACAATTAAATTTACAAAACAAGGAATATGCTTATTGTAAGTATTATTTATTTTCTGTAGATATACAGAATAACATTTGAAATTCATAGTTTCATGAATTACGTAAAAAAGGAATTTGCGCATACTACTGTACTCAAATATAATTACAAGGATTAAATAGTTATTTTGTAACATTTTAATTGACTTCTAACCGGTGGAAAAGTTCGTATTGTGGTTTGTTGAACAAAAAGTTAATGCTAGCTTTTCCCTTCAAGAAACATTTACATTTAGCTCCAGAATGTAGGAATTGAAAGAGACCTTGGACTAATTTATCTCATTCACTAAACAAGAAACTTCTTACTTTGGCTGTGTCTAAATATATATATTTCATCAAAATCAGCATGCCGGCACGGTTAAAGCTTTAAAACCAAGCTACTAAATAAATCGATTTAAGCTAATTAGTTATAAAAGCTGTTACACTGGGGAAATTATAAACTGAGCAAAGTGGTGCAGCTCGATACCCTCCCTCTAGTGAGATGAATGCCTTCTAATTCAGGAGACTGTATGCATCTGGAAATTATTTACTGTATACAGTATGACTTTGATTGCGACATTGGAGCTGACAACAGAGACATGTTACCTTTCTGCTAGTCACATTAATTCTCTTATTCCTACATCTCAAATCCTACACCTAATTACCAGTGAGTTAACTATTAGTTAAGAGGGTTCATCAGTTGGTTAATTTATTTATTGTCTAAGCAGTAGTTAAATCGGTATTCCGGTACAAAATTTAAAGTTGTTGAATAAAATATTCTAATGATGATGATGATGATAAACATTAGGCTACTGATATTTTGTTGTAAAGCATCCAGGGACTAACAAGAAAAAGGTGAAAAGTTGGTCAACCAAGAGGAACCATAGCAAAAGGAAGGATTGAAAGATTCCTTGTACCACAATGAAAAATATTGAAAGGATAATAGAAATGGTGTTGCAATAAAAAAGCAAAATTTGAAAAAGTACAAAAAGACAAATGGACAAAAAAAAAAGGTGACCAATACATAATATGCAAAAGGACACCTCAAATTATGCAAAAAGAACACTAGGGATGGCCCTGGCCCCGAAAATGACTGCTCACCAAACGCAAAAAGGCAATTCCTGGATTACCCTACAATGTCCCTCTCTTGTGGTTATAAAAGGCAGCCTCGGCTGCACAACAAACTAGAAAAGGGGCCAAGTTTCCTCCCGCTCTTGAGCTGTTAAATTCTGCAAACTCAAGCCTGCATATTTATGTGAAAACTCTTTTCTCATTTTGCTGTCATTGCAAAACACTTTGAGAGTGTTTTGTGTGTTGAGTGAAAAGACTACTGAACTAGTGAGTAACCTAGTATACAAGAGTGTCTAGCAAAAGCCATTGAATGTTATATCTTGTCTGGTGAGGCTGAAAGCCCTTGTACTATGGATTTTGAAAGTTTGGAGAAGCTGGTATAAAATAATATTCAAATATAGTGAAAAATTTCACTTTGGGTGAAGACTAAATATAGATTTCAAGTTGGAGATTGAACAGGCATAAAATACCTGTTTCACTCTCTTTTCTCCTTCTTCTTATATTTCTTTGCTCTTATTTTGTTTAATTATCCGTTTGAATTAATTTGACTTGTCTGTATGATTAATCTACCTATGGAAAGCTATATTATAAATCTTGATACAAGTGCAGAAGTAGTTTGCCTACCCATACCATGATAGTAGATATTTTATTACTTGTTATAAGATACTCAATGAACCTTTTGACTTGTGTTTTGAGTGTGCAAGAAATTTCAAAAATTCAATATTTGATTCAACTATTCTTTTTTCAGGTCCTCTAATATCATTAGAGGGTCCATTTGATTTAATTTTTGGGAAAAAGTCCTTTAAAAGAAAATCTTTTAAAAGAAAGTATTTTAGAAGAATTACTTTTAAAAGAATGATTTTTATTTAGTTTGAATATGTCAAAAGTAAGTTTAGAAGAATGAGTATTTTTTGGATAGGATAAAGTAAAATTGCTTTTGGTTGTTGATGTGAGAGTTATAGTAAGATTCATTTTCAAAAGGTCTTTTTCTAGAATGAAAACTAACTTCAATGATGCTTCTCCCAAAAAGCCTTTTAGAATTTCAAAAAGTCTTCTAAAAAAAGGCCTTTATATACCAAACATATTAGTTATTATGCATTTTCATTCTCATTCTAATAAAAGGCCTTTTGGGCCTCCGAGAAGTGTAACCAAATAAGCATAGAAGCATTGAAGAAATAATTTACTAGTCAAATGAGTTGACCTGAAACCATGATAAAATCTGGCATTCATGGGGAAACATTTATGCCCTAAGAAATCTTATTGAGGGAAGAGAAGAATGTGCACTGTTGTTACAGAACTGGATGAAATCATGTTTAACATGTGTAAAGTTACATTAATTAAAAAAAAATCTTAACATAACTTAAATGTGCTCTCATGCAGTCATCCCCTCAGTTTAAGTGTCTCATTTCATTTTGTTATTTTGCACATTCTTTTCTTTTTTTTTTTTATGATTTATCACATCCATGATGTGATCTTCGTTTATGGCAACTAGGCATTAGTTGCAGGTATACTCATGTGATAGTTAGCCCAGTCATTTATTGTGTAAGCTTTGTCACAATCTCCCCATTAGTCTTTTGTTTTGCTTTGTTTTTCATATCAAAATCCCCATCATTTTTTAAACAATCCATATATGATCATTTGAGTTTGAATAATGATCGGTGAACGCACAAATAGTGTAATGCATATGAAAAAAGTGAGGAAAGCGACAAAAATGTTAAGATGATAGATCCCAGATGATCATTATTACTTTTATTCATTTTTTTAATCTAGAAACTTACCGACGCAAACAGTGCGAGTGCTAGTAAGTTTTTTTTTTTTAACAAAACTTACCAGTATAAGCACTATTTATGCTTTTTACAAACTTACTAGCGTTTACACTGATTGCGTTGGTAAGTTTTTTTTTTTAACAAAATTTATCAGCGTAAATAGTGCAAGCTTTGGCAAGTTTTTAGACAAAAAAAAAATTGAACAAAAATAACAATGATTATATAGAATCCATCATCCAAGTATTTTTGTCATTTTTTTCGCTTTTCAGTATGCATTGTAGTATTTGTGCGTCCCTCTATCACTAATCCTGAGTTTTGATACTATGATAGCATTTTTTATTTCATTTTATTTTTTGGTCGGGCTATCATAGCATTTTGCATTAGACTTGGCAGATGGTATTTGGGCAGAGGTTGGAGGAATGATTGGGCTTTGATGGTATCTAGAATCAAATTTAGACATATTTGGGATCAATTTGAAATGGATCCATTCAATAAAAGCTAACCTCTAAGTTTTCAGCCCAATTCAAGTGGTTTTTACTTTGTTGGGGGCGGCACGAGCCCAATTTATAGAGTATGTTGTTTCTATTGGTGAAAAAATAAAATAAAATGAGACAAAAATCTTTCAATGCGAGACTTCAGTATAACAAAAATAAAAGTGAGGCTTCACCATTGCACCCGTGCTCTCAACTCCAAAACTGTTACACTATAGAAGAATCTGCAAGCTTACCCGACGCAAATTAATGCCACATCATATATGAAATAACTGAAAAGTTTTTAAGCTCTTATACAATTATCATAATTGCATAATGGAACTCTAGATCAATAATAAAAGACATGCTATTAGAGATGATGCAGATATGATGAGTTGGAGAGTAGGAGTCGATATCATTAAATATTTTAGAGATGTAGTTGATGCGGATATTAATTTGATTCCAGTAAATCAATAGTATAATAACACTTTCGAATCAACATAATAGAATTCATTCTCATTTTTTTGGTCAAAACTATAACTATTTTTTTATTGGAGATAATTTTATTTGAACATTTATGTGACTTTCTCAATATTAGTTACTATGTATTTAATACCCAAACTCAAATATCATTGATTAAGGGAAAGGAGATTTCCCATTCTAACCGATTATGTGTTGGTAGAATCCATCCTCATTGAATGGTCCAAAAAGAAACATACGTTTTTCCGCCTCAAAGGTGAAGATCCAAATGTAGGATTACATTGTGAAACAAAGCGGACGTTGCTATGTCAAGTAAAAGAATAAACAATCAAAACCGAGCACATAGAAGCTTGGATCAGCACTAAATACTAGGAATTTGAGCAATAAGGCTTTTTTCCATTTCTAGTTATTATAGATATTGAAGATCATTCTGGTTTCCATTCAAAAGCAAATGCTCATCAGACAATAGTGATTCATCATTCATAATACAGCTTTGAATGGCTGACGTGGAAATTGAACCCTCCCCATGCCACCACCCAGGTCACGTTCTCACTCGTTTTTTTTTTTAAGGTCTGAACTCGTGTTTTTATTTAGTAGCAGAATGAAAAGTTTCCAACGATAAGATCACAAGTTATAATATCATCTTTAATTTTTCTTTTAATCCGTTACCTTTGTAGTTTTAAATGTTCAACAGTTAACTAAGAGTCTAAGACCAGATTTTCAGAAAGCAAGACCTGATGAGGTTCTGTTTGGGCAACCCGTATGTTTCTTTTTTTTTTTTTTTTTTTTCTTTTTAACTTGAGGATTCTCAATGATGATCCTTTAATTAACATATATGAACAGAAACTATTAAATTAATTTTTGTGGACAATTTAGAAGCAGTGTTTAATACATTGGAATATTGGATATTACAGGAGATGAAGTTGTCACGTATAATGTCAAAGAAACAATTAGATCAGGTGATTCAACCACAATTGATTAAGAATCACTCTCATTTCTTAGCCGCTGGAAATGGAGGTTTTTGGTGGTAATTAACAGAGTCTTACTATACTATTATCGGGCCAATCTGGTGCAGTCATTCTAGGTAGATACTGCTTTGACAAAGGTGGAAAAAGTATATGTATGGCAACACTAGTGTAAACTGTGGCATTCCCAATTCTTTTCTTCCCACTCTTCTTCTTTCCTTACCCCTGAAGCATTTCTCAGACCACTAACCACACTATGCAGTCTTCTATTCAACACTCATCTTAGTTTACTTTTGCTAGGGTATCCGACTTACTGGGGATAACTTGATGTACACCATAGGCCTTCTATATCTCATTCAATGCCATCTTTTTCTTCTTTTTCAATTCTCAGAAACTCAACATGTATATACTAAACTCGGTGGTTCTTCTTTCATTATTGGCTTCGCTTATAGTGATCCATTCTGATTCCTCAGAGGATGAAAAAAGGAAAGTTACCAAGAAGAAGCACACAATTGGTTTTGTGTGCACTCTGGTTGCATCAGGAGGGTATGCCCTTTTGCTGTGTCTAATGCAGCTATCATTGAAAAGGTCTTAAAGAAGGGAACATTCTCCGTTGTCCTAAAGATGCAAATTTGGACATCTTTTGTTGCATCGTGTTTGTATAGTGGGATTGTCTGCCACTGGTGAAGGACAAGGCTTGAAGGATGAAATGAAGAAATTTGAAGCAGGTAAAGTGGCCTACATATTGACCTTGGTAGGAACAGCTTTGGCTTGGCAAATTTGTTTTGTTGGAGTTGTGGGACTAATCTATGTGGTGTTTTCCCTATTCTCCAATGTTATTAGCATGCTGAGTTTACCATTTACTCCTGTTGCTGCAGTACTTCTTTACCATGAAAAAATGGATGGAGTCAAATTTGTGGCCATGTTGCTGGCCATATGGGGTTTCACATCTTACATATACCAAAATTATTGGGATGAAACCAAGTCTAAAACAACAGAAATTTGTCCTATTGCCACCCGGGAAAACTCTACTTCCGGATAGATATAGAATATTTCTAGTACTCTTCTACATATTTAGAGAAAGGAGGAAAGTGGGGAGGACTAATAACGCAATTTTGTAGTTTTACATTTGATGTAACTGCATGGCATGTTGTTCTTACTTAAACTCATTGCTTACTATTAGTTAATTGTTGTGGGATCTTCAGTTTCAGCCGAAGAACATATTCAAACGATCTTGAACGGTCTCTCTTTAGATTAAACTCCTTTGGTCACCTCCATCATCTCGCACGTGGATCCATATTCTGTTGAGGAAATGGAGGCTTTACTCCTTGTAGTTGAAGCTAGAATTGAACATTGTCACCAACAAGAACTCAATTTGCATGGGCTTCCAACTCCAATTTAGGGGCATTATGCTTAGTCTCAAGGCTATGGTAGGCTTTCCTCACCCTGAGGGTGGTCATGGTCGTGGCAACCCTAGTTTTTGAGGGCGTGGATGCTCAGGCAAACGAGGTCGTAATTCCTTTGGCTAGAACAATTTTGGTCAACAACAATTCAGCTCTCGACCTCAGTGTTAAGTTTGCAACAAATATGGTCATTAGGCTCTGGAGTGCTATCATCACTTCAATCCCACCTTTCAGGCTCAAGCAACTTAGCCACAAGGTCGTGCGGCTCCCAATCATCCTTATCAAGCTTATTTGGCCAAATCTTTAACTGGAGCATCGCCTTCATGTTCTAATCAGTCTCAAACTCTTATTGCCACGCCTTCAACATTCTATAAACCCCTCTAGTATCTGGACTTAGGTGCTACAAATCATTTAACTCCAAATGCCTCAAATCTTAGTGTGAGGCACCCCTATGAAGATTATAATCATGTTCAAGTAGGCAACGAGTCAGGTATGAGCATTTTGCATAAAGCGCATTCTAATTTATACTCACATGCCTTCAACAAATCCTTTGTCTTAAGAAATTCGTTGCATGTCCCTGGCTTAAACAAAAACTTGATTAGTGTGTCTCAATTTGCAAAACAAAATAGAGTCCTTTTTAAATTCCATGCTGGTGCTTGTTATGTGAAATGTCAGGACTCCAACGAGATTCTTCTCCAAGGTTTTACCAAAGTTGGGTTATATGACTTTTCGGATCTATAGCCAAGCTCTCATGCTCTACAGTAATCTGGTTCTATTGCTTTATATTCTTTTAGGCTAGGTACTGCCAAAAGTGATGCTAATACCTTCTTTCTTTGGCATAATAGGCTTTGGCATCCTTCGAGCCCTATTGTTTATAAAGTCTTGCAATTCTTTAAAATTTCATGTGATGTGAATAAAGTTTCTATAATTTGTGATTCTTGCTGTGTTGGTAAACATCATCAATTACCTTTTGCTAGTTCATCCACAATTTATAATGAACCTTTAACACTTATATTTTGTGATATTTGGGGACCATCACCATTACCCTCTAGGTCAAGTGCTAGATACTATCTCACATTTTTAGATGCTACAACCAAATTTACCTAGATTTATTTCCTACACCAACAGTCTCAAGTCCTGCCCATCTTTCAGTAGTTTAAAACTATGGTTGAAACCCAATTCCAAAAGACCATAAAATTTGTCCAAACTGACAATACAAAAGATTTTTTGGCCTTCACCAAAATTTTCCTTGACCACGGCATCATTCATAGGCGCATCTATCCCCATCACATGAACAAAACGGTAGCATAGAATGAAAACACTGACACATTACCTCAACTGGTCTCACTTTGTTAGCTCATGCCTCCTTACCCACTTCCTTTTGGGACAAAGCCTTTCACATTGCAGTATACCTCATCAACCTTTTACCTAGACCTACTCTTGGCAACTCTTCTCCCTTTCAAAAACTATATGCCAAACCGTCAGACTATACCTCCTTCGACCATCTGGTTGTGCTTGTTTCCCATTATTGAGGCCTTATTCACATCACAAACTTAACTTTAGATCTGAAAAATGTATTTTTCTAGGATATTCTAATCATTACAGGGGTTACAAATGTCTAGCTAAGTTTGGAAAGATTTATGTATCTTAGCTTGTCATCTTTGATGAATTTTCTTTCCTATATCTTCAACTATTCTCTATTTCTGCCTATTCTCAGTTTGAACCACAAAATACTACTATTCCCAATATTCCTCTCATTTCATCAATGAATGCCCCTCATGCATATGCTCCTAACCCACCTTCTCCTATTACTTTGCCTACTGCTACTAACCTTGATTGCTTTCCTTATTTGTCTACTAAGAAGCTGCATGTATCTACTGTACTTGAGGCTGTCCTCTCTACTGATGTTTCCTTTATACCTGATCCTTTACTTTGTTCTACGACTAGTCCTCCACCTAAGGCAGCAACTACTGACATCTCCACTAAAATCTCAAGAAGGAAATTTGTTTTGCCTCCTGCTATTGCTACTGCCATGAATGCATCTGTAGTTAATAATGCTCATTCCATGGTTACTAGAGGCAAGGATGGCATTTTTAAACCCAAAGCCTTCACTATATCTCTTGAGCCAAAATCAGTCAAGCAGGCATTGTCAGATCCAAGATGGTTACACGCAATGAATGATGGGTTTCACTTATGAAAAATACCACATGGACTCTAGTGTCCCTTCTAGCAAACCGAGAACCAATCGACTCCAATGGGTGTTTCGGCTAAAGTATAATCTAGATGTCTCCATTAATAAGTACAAAGCAAGGTTAATGGCCAAGGGTTTCCACCAATAGGAAGGTTTTGATTTTCATGAGACATTTAGCCCTATTGTCAAACCTACTACAATTCAGGTTGTTCTTACATTTGTTGTATTTAAGGGATGGCCAATTCTCCAAGTGGTCTTTAACAATGCTTTCCTAAATGGTGATCTCCAAGAATCAATTTACATGACTTAGCCTAAAGGTTTTGTGGTTGGTGATAAATCCTTGGTTTGCAAATTGAACAAGGATCTATATGGGCTGAAGCAAGCCCCTCGTGCTTGGTTTGAAAAGCTACAACATACACTTCATTCCCTTGGTTTCATTTCAGCCAAAAGTGATTCCTCCCTTTTCATCCTTACTACCAATAGTCAAATCCTTTATGACCTTCTTTATGTTGATGATGTTATCATCATGAGCTCCTCCTCTACAACCATAACCTAACTCATTACCTCCCTTAATACCACTTTCTCCTTAAAAGATTTGGGTTCCTTTCATTATTTTCTTAGCATTGAAGCTGCACCTCTCTACTCGGGTGGACTTCAGCTTTCCCAAGCAAAATATATTTTTGACTTGCTACTCAAAGCCAATATGCTTGATTGCAATCCTTCACCTATGCCTATGACCTTTGGTCTTAAGCTCTCCAAACATGGGGATGATGTCTTCGATGATGTTACAATATATAGATCAATAGCTGGGGCTCTCCAATGTGCCACTATAACTTAGCCAGACATTGCCTTTTGTGTCAACAAAGTTTGCCAGTTCATGCATCGACCTCTCCTTAGTCATTGGCAAGCAGTAAAGCGCATTCTAAGGTACCTTCAAGGGACACTCCATTGTGGCCTCCTCCTTCACTCAAGTTCCTCCCTTGAACTCTATGCCTTCTATGATGTAGATTAGGGTTTGGAACCTGATGTCAGGCAGTCAACCACTGGATTTGGAATCTATCTTAGTGGTAATTTAGTGTCTTGGATGTCAAAGAAGCAAGCTTCTATTTCAAGGTCAAGCATAGAAGCCGAATCCTGAAGCTTGGCAGTAATAGTATCCGAAATCATTTTGTTGAAATCTCTCCTACTTGAGCTTCATCTTCTTATTTCTAAGGCTCCTGCTATCTACTATGACAACCTAAGTGTTGTCATGATGATAGCTAACCCGATACTTCACCATCGCTCAAAACACTTTGAGCTAGACTTACGCTTTGTCAGAAAAAATTTCTTAAATAGAGCCATTGCTGTGTCCCATATACCCTCTCATGAACAAGCTACAGATGTCTTAACCAAGGTAGCCTCCTCCTCTCAATTTCCTTATCTGAGGTCCAAACTCAAAGTTGGTGAGCTCCCCTTCTCTAAGCTTGAGGGGATGTTGGGGAATAGAATCAGTTAGAATTAGCTAATGTTCTATTAGTGATTAATTATGGATTAGTTACATGAGACTTTATTGTACACCTCAATATATAAATCACATACATTGTATCATATCTAAACCATTCAGTAACAATACTATTTAGTTTCTATATTCTCTGTTTCCTCTGTTCTTTCTCTCTCAGCATTCAGGTTATTCAACACTTACTGACTTGTTTGTTTATTGCCAAATGTTTTGTAGCACTGCATAAGCAAGATAGTGGACATAAAGACTACAATTGAGATATAAACTACCAAGTGGACATTTTCATAAGTGGAACAAATTCCAGGTCAAGCAAAATCCTAGCTAAAGATTTAGTGTGTTATTATAAGTTCACTGATTTGAAAACTAATCGATATTGAGCTTTTCTAAAGTCGACAACTAACTGTTGAGTATTTGAGGATATATAATCTATATAATAATGGTGAGTAACGATTCACTCTAGTCTTTGAAATTAAGAAATTAATTGTTTAATCCCTGAAATTATAAATTGTGTGTCACTTTAGTCCTGAATTTGGAAAAGTCGTAGACGATTTAGAGACTAAGGTGACACATAATTTGCAATTTCAGGGACTAAATAGTTAATTTCTTAATTTCAGTTATTAAAGTGAAGTGCACTTACAACTTCAAGGACTAAAGTGAAACTTCACTTTAATAATGGTATATAAAAATGTGAAAATGAATATTAAGCACTTAATAGTATATAGATGTGCAATTTAAAATTCATTAAATTTTAATAACACTACATTACAAATTATTTCTTCCAATTTCAATAATCTGTCACTTTTAATTATTTGCATATTAATTAAGAAATTCAAAATAAAGTATTGATTATAAAAATATTTATCAAAATATTTTTATTTAATAACTAATTTCTTGTATTAATGTTTCATTACTTATTGTGCTTAGAATTATGTGTAAAGGGCAAAACCAAAATATTCATATAAATTATTACATCGAAATATAAGAGTGACAGACAAAATAAACTTAAAAATTACATTCAAAATAACAAATAATTTAAATCAAAGGAAGTATTTAATATCAATGCATCCTTTTAATCTTATAAAAGCTACTTTGCATTTTGGTGGAGAATGCCTCTTTCATATTTGGAACATGAGGAGGATAAAGATAGCACTTATTGCAGCATGGTAATTTGGAATCAAATTCAATCGTATGGTAGTGTTTGAAATAATTAAAATTAGGAACCGATTTAATTTGATTTGATTTATAAGTTAAAAATTTTATATTTTGAATAATTATATAAAATAGAATTTAAATTAATTTATAAGAGGGTGTTTGGCAACTTAAAAGATCAAGTTAACAACCAAGTATTTAGATAGGGATAATGAGTTTGTCACTACCATGGTGTCCAATAGTAAAATAACTTTTTTGCCTTCAAATTAAATCTCTCTTTCCTCCATATTATCAATATTTGATTTAACTAAAAAAAAATTTGTAATATCTTCAAATTATTTTTTTTATAATCAATATATATTGCTTTAATTTAAATTTTGAGCTAAAAATATTTTATTTGTCCATATTATAGATTTAGGTTAGTGTTTTACTTTAAGATGTTATAAATAGTATTTTTTTTAAGTACTTTTTATTAAATTATTATATTTTTTATTTAATTTTTTATTTAATTTAAATTAAATTAATTTATAATTTCATATTATGATAATAAACCGTGCATTACACAAGCTACTATGCTAATAAGTTTTAAAATTAAATCAATTCCTATCAAATTCTATTAAATTTGATAAAATTTAAAATTCGGAGCAAGTAAATCCTATAGAATTTGACAAATAAAATTATTTCTTAATTTTAAAACATCCAAACACAATATTTGATTTATAAGTCAAATTAGTTCACTACTAAAAATTAGTTAAAAGTCGACAGATAAAATATGTCAGTTTAATCCATCGATGAAAACAAGTAAATTATTGACATGGAATATTACCACAGTTTAAATATCCGTTGTAAAAATGTTGATAGATGTTTGTAATTGACGAAAAAATCATCAGTATGTAATTATGTTTTCTATTTTAAATTTAAATTTAAATCTTGATAAATTGCCAACGACTAATCCATCAGTAATTTAGACAAAATAAATATTAATTAAATTTTTTATTACCGATAGATTTTTCGTTAGTATTTGAAATTTAGAATTCCAGTTTAGTTTGCATATTATCAACAAAAAATCCGTCGATAAAAAGTTTTTAGCGAAACAATTCATTTCATTAAATTATTAGCAACGGAAAATCCGTTATAACGATGACACTGAACGCTAAAATGTGAACACCTCCTTCTTCTTCGTCATTGCGTAGAAATCTCTCTCTCTCGTCCCCCATTATAGCCCCAAGTCATTTTCTTGCTGCCAAAGCTTCCATTTTGCCATTGGATAACGCTGTTGTATTCGTGGTATGTCAATGAATATTTTAATAGGTTAAGTTTATTTTGTTTAGGCTTTTTTTGTCGTTCCATCTCTTTACTCAAAGTTTTAGTTGCTAAGTTAATTAACTAATTTAATTTGTTATGTTAATTGTTAAAGATCTTGTTTGGAGCACTTGGTGATTAGTGCATTGACTAACTGGAATGAGTTGAGAAGCTTTAGGTATGTAATTAGACCCATTTTTAAACTTTATGTTTTCTAAAATATTAGAGACTTAAAATTTTTAGGGTAGAGTTGTAAAATGAAAGGAGGAGGATAGGATTGCATAATTGAGGGAAGACTTAAAGTTCTTTTCCATTGTTTGAATTATGTGTTATAGTGTTGTATGTCTGCATGATGTGAAGTAAAGGGATGCACTATAGAACAATTTTTAGGATTAAATGATTAATTTATATGACTACATATATTTGTTATTTATGTTTGTCTAATAAAATAATTTTTGTCAAGGCTCATAAAATAAAGGGAGACTTTGCTAAAATTTTGTTGATCATTTAGAATATTGTTTGAATTAAATAATTATTATAATGAAATAAATAATTATTATATATGTTTAGGGAATAAATTAATTAATGTGGAGGATCCTAATTTAAGAGGAGACTCTGCCTAAATCTTTCTGATTGATGTGTGATTGTATTGCTCTGTAGGTGTGTGATATTGTTGAGATGCAAAATATTTGCTCCAAATCGAGCATAGATGTATGATAGATTGCACGAGGAAGGATTAAACTAGAATTTTATGAAGGAGTTGAAGAATTCATAACGGCCTGTGTTTGAATAGAGTAGTTTACACATGAAGGGACAATTAAGTGTCATTGTCGTAAATATAAATATAGGAGGTTTTTAGATATAAAATCTATTAGATATTACATGTACAATGATGGTTTAAGCTTGATTATTGGGTTTAGACTAAACATGGGGAAGCCCTATCATCGGAGAATCAATTTGGTATCAGTTATGTTGGAAATAATTCAACTGGGGGTTCCATGTAGGTAACGAAGAGTGTGATAATATCACTTGTGAAGATAACCTTAGTTGTTATCGGGAAATGATTTTTTATGCTGCTGATCATGAGTTTGGAATGTATTCCAAACCTTCATAATAGGTTCCCAATTCAGATGATCATACATTTTATAGTTTGTTAGAAACAATTAATAGGCCTTTATGGAAAGAGTGTGTGCATTCACAGTTACCTTTGGCTGTAAAAATGTTGAGTAATAAGTCAGAGGCGAACCAAAGCCAAAGTTTCTTTAATTAGTAGGCTTCATTGATCAGTGCAATCAATCCATAACCAGAAACTATTCCAAAGGACTTTTATCAAGTCAAAAGGTTAGTTTCTAAACTTAGATTGCATTAAGTAAAGATTGATTGTTGTTTGAATGGATCAATGTATACTCTATTATGAAGATAATGTGGCCTTGACTCATTGCAAATTCTATGGAGAACCTAGGTTTAAACTGAAGAGAGAGGAAGTGTGACGTATAAAGATATTCCACATAAAAATGCACTATCTGCCCCTAATCCCTAGACTTAAAAAGTTGTATGCATCAATAAGTTCAGCACTTTACATGAAGTGGCACTTTGAAAATAAAAAAAGTGATGGTGTAATGACACATCCTTTTCATGGTGAAACTTGTCATTATTGTGATCAAACCTATCCTGATTTTACATATGATCCCCACAATATTATGTTAGGGATATGTACCAATGATTTTGCTCCTAATAATCAATTTAGTAAATTATATTCTTATTGGTCTGTGATTATTACTCCTTACAATCTTCTGCCTGAAATATGCATGAAACACTTTTATGTGTTCTTAACTTGCATAATCCCTGGTCTTGATAATTCAAAGGCCAAGATTGATTTCTATCTCCAATCTTTGATTGATGAATTAAATGAGTTATTGTGTGATGATGTTTTGACTTATGACATCTCAACCAAGCAAAATTTTAGGTTAAGGGCAAAATTAATATGGACCATTAATGATTTTTCAACTTACGGGATGTTCTCTAAATGAATGGCATAGGGGAAATTGACATGTCTAATATGTATAAAGGATATAAAAGCATTCACTCTGAAGCATGGCAAAAAGAATTCTTGGTTTGACTATCATAGAAGGATTTTGGATATGGATCATACTTGTAGGTGCAGTAGGTATGGATTTAGAAAGAACACCATAGAGAGTAAGAGACTCCTGTTAGATTGACCGGTCAGCAAAATCAGGACAAGTTTAGGAAACTTCCAAAGATTATAGATGTTTAGATGTAATGCATGTTGAGAAGAATATATTCAATAATATTATACACACTATGATGAATAGTGACCGAACTAAACACAATGAGAAAGTAAGGATGGATTTAGAAGAGTACTGTAGATGCCTTAAGTTAAATTTACAACCTTTAAGAGATGGTCATTGGTGTAAGCTTAAAGACAGTTACACATGGACCTCTATGCAAAGACAAGATGTGTGTAAGTAGGTGCAAGAATTCAAACCATTGGATAACTATGCATCAAACTTGGGTAAGTGTGTGAATGTTACACAAGAAAAATTTTTGGGCATGAAAAGCCATGACTGTCATATATTTATGAAGTGTTTACTACCTATTGTATGGAGAGAACTGTCTAATCATGGTTGGAGGCCGTTAACTGAGTTGAGTGAGTATTTTAGATATTTGTGTTCATCCACTCTCAAGATTGATGATCTTTTGATAATAGAGAAAAATATTCCTATTATTCTTTGTAAGTTAGAGAGGATCTTTTCTCTTAGATTTTTTGACTCTATAGAGCACTTGCTTGTACACTTGACTTATGAAGCACGGGTATATGGGCCTATCCAATATAGGTGAATGTACATGTTTAAGCAGGATATAGGAGGGTTCAAAAGAATGGTAAAGAATAGAGGTAAAGTAGAGGGATTGATATATCAGGCATACATATCTAAGGAGATATCTAACTCTTGCTCCTACTACTTTGAGCTGCATGTCCAATCTAGGAGAACTAGAGTTAGTCGGAATGATGATGGTGGTGAAAGCTCAATTGAACCAACCTTGTCAGTATTCAACCAACCTAACCATGCTACTAGACAATGCAAAGACCAATGGTATGCTAGGAGTGAATGAAAATCTGTACATTTACATATATTGCTAAATTGTGATGAAGTGGACTCCTTCAGAAGGTAACTAACAAACTATTTTATTGTATTCTTTATTCTATAATTCCTCAAATCCTATATAATGGTAAATTGTGACAAGTTATCTTCTTTTGTACTTTGTCGAATGTTTATAGGTATGTTGAACAACTATACAGTTAACAATCCCTTGAACAATATCCTGAAGGGTTTAAATCATTTGTATGTGATAAAGTGATTCTATTTTGTTGCTCGTATTTTTGTTGTTATATTATTATGTGATTGATATTTCAATATTTATATTTAGGTGTATGATCAAAGGAATGGTATAACCAATCCTCACTTGTACAATTTAGCTTGGAATCGAAAAACTAGAGCTTCGACTTGGCCAATGTACCATGTCAATGGTTACAAGTGTCATACAACTAAATGAGGAAAGGGAAAGAAAATTGACAACATTGGCGTTTGTATTAGGGGAGATATTGGAGATGGAGAAAGTGACTGACATATAATAGTTAATGAAATACTTGAATTTGAGTACCCTGGTAAATCTCTTAAAAGGGCTGTGCTATTTACTTGTAAATGGTATGGTCCAACACATCCCGAAGGAACACATAAACACAATTATTACAAAATAATTGAGATTAATCACATTAAAAGATGTGGAAATTTTCATCCCTTTATCATTGCTCAAAATACAAGATAAGTTTATTACTTACCATACCCTGGAAGATATAAATCTAACCGGAGGGTGGTAATAAAATGCAAACCAAAAAGTATAATAAAGTTTGAAGAAGTACCAGAACAAGCTTACCAAACCAATGATCCAAGTCCTTCTAAAGTTATTGTTAATACCAATATCCCCTCTAATCTATGTTCCATCTCAAATAAAGTTGACTTAATTAAACTCCCAAGGCAATATTCAATGCATTAGGCTGATGAGAGGGATGCCACTGAGGATGAGGATGATGATGAGGAAGATGAATTCGACGATGATGTTGAAATTGAAAGTGATGAAGATAGTCCTCAACTTTTTGAATAACGAGGTGCCACGTGTGTTGTGACTTTATTTAGTTAACATATGTCTTACGTCTTCAATTTTGTGCATATATATTTCGATGTTATAGCTTAATTCTTTGCATTTGTAGTTATATATTTGTTATGTGTTGAATATGTTTATTGATTTATACACATATGCCCGATGGGTACGTTGCGACAGCTTGTTATACAAATCACTTATTGCAGGGCGAAGATTTGGTTCCAAACGAGGTAGAGGTGGATCGAGGAAGCATGGTCTACCCCTTCATAGATTTCAGGATTTTTTCCATTTTTAGAATTATATTGTGAGAATTTTATTCTATTTTTCTATTATTAATAGCTTTTATTTTAATTAACAATGTATATTTTTATATTTTATTTATATGGATTGTGAATAATTAAAACAATAATTTGAAACATTTAAACATTAATTTCAAATTTTAACAATATGAACCCAAAAAAAAATCTATTTTACCAACAGATAATACGTCGGTAATATAAAAAATATAAAAATGAATTAAAATTACCGACGGACTATATAAACATATTCGTCAGTTTAATTCAGTCAGTGGTGGTTTTTAAAGTTATTATTACCGATGCTTTTTTAATTATATTGATGATTTTTTTTCGTCAGTACACTTAGGTATATTATTGACGGATAAGTCTTTCTATCAGTAATATTAATTTTTTGATTACCATATATCTATTACCGGTGGATTATTTATGTTAGTATTTCCATCGGTAAAATACTTACCAATGGATTTTGACGAATTTTTTGTCAATAAATCTATCGGTAATTGACGTATTTTTAGTGGTGATTCCTATTTTCTCCCATTTTAGATACTATCAATTTTTGTTAAATGCGTTAATATATCCGATTATGCGATTCATTCCAAGTCCTTTTAATTAAAAAAAAGAAATTACATGCCATATCCAAAGCATTAAAATTAAAAATGATTATTTTCCAAATTTTTGGTCCCTTTCTTAAATTAAATCAACTCTCTGATTTAGTTGATTAATAAAATCAGATTCTCTATTAAATTAAAATAAATTATTATAAATCATTTCTTAATTTTAAAACATTCAAACACAATATTTGATTTACAAGTCAAATTAATTCCTATTTTCTCCCATTCCATATACTATCAATTTTTGTTGAATGCATTAATATACCCGATTCTGCAATTCATTCCCCGTCCTTTTAATTAGAATCTATATGCCATATCCAAAGCATTAAAATTAACAATGATTATTTTCCAAATTTTTGGTCCCTTTTCTAAACTGGATTTAATTTGAATGCACTGTCAATGTAAAAAACTTTTACACAGACATCTAATTAATCATATATTGCCATATCAGTAAAATTCTTTGACATAACCATCCACTATTTGAATAGTCATATGAAAGGAAGGTTTTAATTAGATAACAATCTAAACAATTTTTACACTGTCAGTACACCTAAATTAAACTCTTAGTTTATTAATAAAATCAAATTCTCTATTAAATTAAAGTAAATTATTATAAATCATTTCTTATCAAATTAATTCTTATTTTCTTCCATTCTAGATACTACCAATTTTTGTTAAATCCGTTAATATACACGATTTTGCAATTCATTCCCCATCCTTTTAATTAAATATAGAAATCACATGCCATATCCAAAGCATAAAAATTAACAACGATTATATTCCAAAATTTTGGTCCCTTCTCCTAAACTAAATCAACTTTGATTTAGTTGATTAATAAAGAACTTGTGTGGATAAGTTTATCTAAAAAGATCTTTTTTAAAATTATCTTTTTTTAATAGAATTTTTAAAAAAGTAAAAGTTATTTTAAGTTTGGATGAAAAATTAATTTATATTTAGATATAATATTGAAAGATCTTCTTTTATCTTTAAATATCTTTTTATGTTATAAAAAATATCTTTTCCCAGAAGATGAAAATTATAGCTTCTAAAAAATGATCTTTTGTACTTTTTCTGGCGATTCTACTTTTACTTAAAAATTTTACCTAAATATATAAAAAAGACACCAAAAATATTTTTTATTAAAACAATCTTTTTTTATCAAAATAATGGCATTCAAACAAGCACAAAATTAGATTCTCTATTAAATTAAAATAAATGATTATACTCAAAAGTTTCTATAAAGCATTAATATGTGGCACTACATGTAACACTATAAATACACCATCCATGGAATAAGTTAAATCCACATACACTCAAGAGTGATCACATATATTGCTGAAAGAGTCTTCTTTGTAGCATCAAGAGTCATATTGCTCAGTTACAAAGATTTAGTCATGGCCATTTCTCTAGTCCTGCTAATGCTTGTCAATGTTTTTCTTTCTGGTAGACCTTAAGTATTCATTTTCTAATTAACTTTTATTGTCTTTCCCTTTTTCCTTCCTTAACCCTCAAAGAAGACGAGAAAAAAAAGAATTAAAAACAATTTAATTGCTTTCATCCTTCTGATTATATTATTATTGTTGTTCTTGTTGTTGTTGTGTTGGTGTTGTTGTTAGGTTATTGCATTATTTATGTTTATCATATTTTACAACAATCTCAACTTAGTCCCAAAATTTTTATTTTATTTTATTTTTGTCTCTAATATTTTTGAAATATTTTAATCTTACTCTTTCAATATATAATATTCAAATTATATATATAAAAAAATAATATTAAGGTTAAATGTTGATATTAATGATATCTAAATACTACCAATAGAGATTTTTTACCTTCAATTTTCTAAGAAAAAGCTTTGGATATAAGTTTTAGTAGAAGAAAAATTAATTGAGCGTTAAGGGGGTTAAATTAGAAGGGAAAACTTTCATATTCTACAAAAATATGGGCAAAAATTATAATAAATAATATCATCCCATTCAAATAAATAATGAATATATCATCATTAATATTATAATCTGACCTTCATATCTGTTTTTTTTTTTTTTTATAAGTTGAATGTCGAAAGGGTAAAATTAAAATGTTTTGAAAATGTTAGATATGTAAATAGAACAAAAAAAAAAAAAAACTTCTGGAGCTAGGTTAAAATCATTGTAAAACATGGGGATGTAAATGAAGCTTTACCCTTGTTGATAGTGCTATACCTCTTCCGTGGTTTAAATGCTTACTAGCTAATTGATTTACTTGTTTTTGGGGTCTTAGCCGCAACTCAAGTTACTAATTCACCCCTTCCCCAAGTTCGAGTCCCAGGTAAGTGATTCCTTCTTTGCTTTTGCCTCCTGCTTTCCTTGCTTATATCATATGTGTTTCAATATAAAAATATATATGATTTAATTTAATTTTTATACATTAACCGTGTAAAATAATTTTATATTGTGATTTGTCTGCCAATAGAAATTCAAAAAAGTGTCAAATTATTACGAGTAACTATCCATGATGATTTGTCATTTTCCTAAATTTTTAATGATTAATAATATAAAATTATTTTATACCGTCAATACATAAAATTATTCTTAAATATATGACCCCATTATTTAAAGAGTTTAATTTGTATGCACTCTTAAGAGTTTTATGTTGGAATTGAATTATTTGCTACCAGATAAGCAAAAATGGTTTTTTTTTTTAGGTAATGGATGTAAAAGTCAACCACTTTTATCTATATGACAGTACATAATTTGATTTAAGTGTAAAAATTTTTTATACTAACAGTACATATAAATTAAATTGAAAAAGAAAAGAACCTTTTACATACACTTCAAACTTAGGAAAGTCTTATATATTTACTTCCTAGACAAACAAAATACATCATGCAGATGAAGATATATTTAGGATGCATTTATATCTACTTTTAAAAATAGTGATTATAGAATAAAAATTTTATATATAGCTCAAAAAGTTAAAAACTGATTTTTTCATAAGCTACTCTTTTCAACTTTTACAAAAAAAATTAAAAATAGATTTTTTTTAGATTTTAATTATATTTAAAAATTATCCACATATATGAAAAATGATTTTTGGTCCAAAAAATCATAAACAAACACACCTTAATCCCAAGCTTACAAATTTCATACAAGATACGATAGACTGATGCATAGTGCATTCGCAAAATGTTCCCTTTTAGATTATTTATAAATAAAACTATGATATCTTAAGTTTTAAAATATATATATTTTTATATAGTTATTTAATTATATATTATTATGTTATTTATTTGCTTTAAAAAATATAAAATATTTAACATTAATAATTAATAATTAATAGTATATCGAAATCAAACCTTTTCTTTAACTTGTTTTGGATAAAGTGAACTTTTGATTTAAACTCATTGCTATTATTTTTTTTTTTCAATTATTTAGAAAACAATGGCCAGCTGAACGTAGTAGATTGTGCCCAAAAGGAATGTAAGATCGAGTACATCAAGGTAAATGAAGATCAAAGAATTGGGACCCAATTGATCACAGTGCAAATTATTAACGTGTGCCCATGCACAGTAGCCCAACTACATGTCAATTGCGGGTCATTCACATCGGCCACACCCGTCCCACCCAACGTATTCAAGCGTGTTGGTGGCAATGACTGCATTGTGAACAATGGGAATCCCATATTATCTGGTGCACCTGTGAATT
Source organism: Pterocarpus santalinus (assembly GCA_031439595.1). Classification (NCBI taxonomy): domain Eukaryota; kingdom Viridiplantae; phylum Streptophyta; class Magnoliopsida; order Fabales; family Fabaceae; genus Pterocarpus; species Pterocarpus santalinus. The sequence goes on along the minus strand of CM062528.1, from coordinate 30,070,367 downwards.
TTCAATATACCAGTACTAAGCTATTTCCATTGATAGTTTCCTCATTTCAATGCTTGGATGAGCCTAAAGCCTAAAGGGCCCTTGATGGGTGTTTTTTTTTTATTATTATTATTATTCCTTGGAATGGAATAATCATATGAGCAGTTATGTATAAAATAAAAATAAAAACCATATGAGCAGTACTTAATGTTAATGGTCTTTGTATAAACTTATGTGTGCATGAACGTAAAAGTTATAAGCACTTTATGGCAGAAGTAAATAAAGGCAATGCTTATTCGATAACGGTTTTATTTTTCATTGATCATTTCAGATTTTCTATTATATGAAGAATTGTTATCATCATTTAATTTTCTCTTTAATTTTAATGTATTGTCAATAAAAAGAATAAAAATAATTTATAACATCATCTAATCATTTTTTGTTACATCATTAAGAGAAAAAAGAAAAAAGAAATTTTACTTAATTTGTAAGATTTAATTTTGATATACTATCAATGTAAAACTTCTTTTATACACTCTTTCATTTATGCATTGGCACATCATTAAAAGGGTTTAACTTTTTCAAAATATTTAAAAAGTCATACAAAAGATAAGATAAGATTCGTTTAGTGGGTAATATAAAATATTTTGCATAGGCAATATATTAAAATTAATATCTAATTTATAGATCAAATTTTATGTTTAAAAAGTGAAATAAGAAATAATTTCATTTTTAAAATACTAGGTAATTATTATATTTGCTTTATTAATCCTATTAAACTTATACAAGAATTGATTTAGTTTTGAATTTAATTATTTGAATTCATTATTTTACCTTCACTAAATATTTCATCTAATAAAATGGAATAAACTTATATCTAATTTTAATGAGTTTTCATCATAATATCTAATATTTAAATTAATTTGAGTCATTATTTTTATACTCTTTACAGTTCAAAATAATTGTTACTTTGAGTAAATTTTTTTTGGTTTATATTATCTATCATGCTCACATTTTAATAAAATATTTATTGCAAGTGATTATATTTTTACTCTCTACACAATTCTAATCATAACAAACAATAGAATATTAATATAATAAATTAGTTATTAAGTAAGAATAATTTAGTAAATATTTTTTTAATCAATCACTAATTTTGAGTTCCTTAATACCAGTGCAAATGGTCAAAATGACAGTTATTTTAAGTCAGGAGTAATAGTAGAAGAATAAAGCCTTTTGCGGATCTCTTGCAAGCTTAGGCATCAATCATAACTCATTTCTTTCTTTTTGTTTTTTTTGACATGGCTCATTTTTTTCTTTTGCAATGAGTGCTATTATTTAACCATCTATATTTCTATATTAATATATAATAGTAGAATAGTGGCAATGGTTCTTTGTCATTTGGCAGCCATAGAAGGGATTTTCTCCTCCAAAAATTGCACTAACAATTTGGCAGATAGTTGAACTCATAGTGTGCATTTAACGAATAGTGGAATACAATAATGGCATCAGCGATTGTAATCTTAATTATTTTCTTGAGCTCAATAATAATTGTTATATCGATTTTTGTAGTTTTAATTATTTTCTTGAGCTTATCAATAATTGTTATCTTGATTTTTGTAGTTTTAATTGCTTTTCAAGATTCATGTATGTGTGAAATGTTAATTATTTTCTTGGTAGTTGTATAATACAGGCATGTGTGGCACAAAAATTCTTAGGGGTTGTTTGCTATGTATTATGATAAAAAGTATATAGAAAGACCATAAAATATATATAGAAGAATATTATATATTTGTTAATTTTTTTATATTCTTATGAGATAATGAATAGTGGTAAAAATATTGAAATAAATACTAAAATATAAAATGCTTTTAAAATAATTTTAATTTGAAATATAAAATATTTATATAATAATGTTTATTTTTGATTTATTTTTACTTAATTATAAATAGTAATTATTAATAGCAACAAAACTTGCACCTATTTGATGGGTAGGTGAACCATTTTTTTTTTGGGAAAAAGAAAATATTTTACCCCGCTCATCTATAGATTTTGTACATTTTAACCCCTATATTTTAAAAATATGCAAATCGATCATTCTGTTAAATTTTTTATTAATTATTAATGGAAATAGTGAACATACAACAAGGTTTAGGGTAGCAGGTTACACATTTTAGAAAAATTCAAAGAGCCAATTTGCACATAATCCAAAGTTTAAGAATTTATAGTATATATTTAAAAAAGTTCAAAAGTCAATTTGTACCTTTTGTGCATATGACCTATAATTCACAGGGTAAGCGTTTTTTTCCCTTTTTTATATTAATGATTATTACATTTTGATCATTTGATAATTTTTTATGTAACTAATAAATGATTATTACATAAAAAGTTATCAAAAGATTAGAATCTAATAATTAATAGTATAAAAAAATGTTCACTAGTCTATCAGACGGGTGCAAGTCTAGTATGACATTAAAATAGGATATTTGAAAAAAGAAATTAAAGTAAAAAATATTTAATTTTGACACACTATCAATATAAAAAATTTTATATATACTATTATCCAATTATATTATATATCATTATATGTGAAACTTTTAAAATAGTGTATATAAAAATCAATCATTTTTACTTACGTAACGATATCATTTTATGAGAGACTTTTAAAGTAATGAAACTGACCAACAAAGACATCATTAATTGGGTCCGGTGGTTATGGAGTAGTTTATGAACTAAGATTAAATGAATCTATAGCCACTGGGGAAGGACAAGACATTTAAAGCAGGAAGAATGGTTTACATATTGACAGTGGTAGGATCAGCTTTGGCTTGGCAAATTTGTTCTGTTGGGACTAATCTATGTTGTGTCTTCCCTATTGTCCAATGTTATTAGCATGTTGAGTTTAGTTTACCATTTACACCTGTTGCTGCAGTACTTCTTTACCATGACAAAATGGATGGAGTCTAGGTTGTGGCCATGTTGCTGGCTATATGGGGTTTCAGTTCTTATATATACCAAAATTATTTGGACGAAACAAAGTCTAAAACAACATAAATTCGTCCTAATGCCACCCTGGCAAACTCTACTTCTGAATAGATAAAGAATTTTTCCAGATCTTTACTACAGATATGGGGGAAAAGACGCTGACATGCAATTTTGTAGTTTTACATTTGATGTAAGTGCATGGCATGTTCTTCTTACTTCTTAAACTCATTGCTCACTGACTTTTTTGTTTACAACCAAATGTTTTGTAACACTGCACTTTCAGAGTGATTTAGTAGGCCAACAGATGCAACTAGGCAAGTAAGACATAAAGATGAGGAATGATATTTGGATGTAAACTTGGGACGCATACGTTGGAAACTACGCTGAGCAGTGAACCTATACTCAAAAGGAGCAACTTGGGGTGAACTATCAACTCATTGGCCTGTGGTGGGCGAACGGGGATAAAAAGTGAAAAAACATAAACATCCCGCGCTGCACATCCTTTACCCTTTACTTTGAGACTTCAAACTACTTTGCCCACCATCAGCTCCCTCTCCAGTCCCTCTTCGATGGCAAAAAACAGGGAGGTCCATAGACTGGAGAAGACCACCAAAGAGGAAACACAGGCTATCATCAATGGCTTGAAGCATCTCAGCATCTTCCATAGAAGGGGTCCCAATCTTGAGAGTTTCTTCAAGTACCTTTTTAGTGATAACAATCCACTTCTTTCACCTTCTCATAGGGTAATTTTTTTTTTTATTTTTTGTTTTGACTCCTATTTGGATTCTTGTCCTGCGTATACTGTGTGTTATGTAGTTTAGTTTCATAGTAGCCAATTGTCGATTTGGTTTTATATGTTGTCGTGCATTGGGGATGTTCTTTTTTGGTTGCCGGAATTTTTTCCTAAATGGGTTGCCTTTTTTGTTACTATTAGTATTATCTCATGTCTACCCATTTTTTGGCTTCGTTTGTTGGTATCTTAATACCTGCCATCTGTCACTATTTTCATAAACTAATAGTAGTTTTCAGCCATTAATGAGGCCAATCCCAGCTGAATTTATAGTAATTTAGTTTCATTTTTGGTGTTGAGTCTGTACTTTTAATCATTTAAATGCATATTGGTTGATCCCATTGGCTATTAGTACTTGTGGAATCAAAACTGCAAGGTACTAGAAACAAAGGGTTTGGGTTGGGGGGAAGTTTATAGATATGAAACTTTGATTAAAATCTTGGGTTGCATCTTAGCCTCCCATAAGTTGTCATTAACTTTCATATTATATGTACTGTGTTGTTTTGATTATCATGTTTGCGTAATTATTTCTTCCATGCCAATTGCACCATGATATGAATTCACCCTTATCTCATTATTTCACATTCATATATATCAGTCTGATTGGGAATTAGCTTAGCAGTGACTGCAGTGATGTCCCCATCATACAAGCACTGCAGAGACGTGTAAGGGTGATTGAATTCGATATATGGCCTAATGCATTAAAGGACGAGGTGGATGTTCTTCATGGAAGGTAAGTTATTGAATGATGCTATCTTTTAATTTGAGCACGAATTTGAGTCATCTCCTTTGTTTCTTTTTATAGCTTGCCTCATGTTTTTTTTAGTGATCAGGCAAAAGTCAAAGAATTCCATTCATATATTTGAAAGTTATTATTCACTTCAGTTATCTTTTTCTACTCCGGGCTGATGTCATGATTGTAAGCATGAATTGCCTTGAAAACAAAATTTTGCAAAGGATATCTTCAAAGATTTTATGAAGACTTATCCATCTATTTATAAATGGCTACAAAAATGCTGCAATCTGGAAGAGCAGGGATAAGAACAAAAAAATGAAAAATAAAAAAAGAAAATATTTGAAAAATTAAAAAAATATATCTGAATTGTTTCATAAAAAGTTAACCAGAAATCATGGTTGTAGAGCTGGTTATATATTATTCCAATACATTGTTACTAATGGCAATTGAATTTGGAAATTTTTCTCCTAAAAATAATATAGCTGTTTACACATCTATTTTTTTATAATGCAGAATGTTGACTACTCCTATAGCGCTCATCAAATGTTTGTGGTCTATTAAGGAGTATACCTTTGTTGCATCAGAATATCCAATTGTAATAACCTTAGAAGACCACCTTGCTCCTGATCTTCAGGCCAAAGTGGCTGAGGTTGGTTACTTGGAGTTTTATTGGGATTCAAAATGGTTACATTCTCATAGTTGACCCTTGACAACCTTGTTCAAACTTTGGATGATTACTCAAATGTTTGGAGACATACTATTTTGTCTTAGTCCAAAAAGCTTGAAGGAATTCCCTTCTCCTAAATCACTTAAAAAGAGGATTATTATATCGACAAAACCACCTAAGGAGTACCTTGAGGCAAAAGATGCAAAGGAAAAGGAGGATGAATCATAAAGGAGGGAAAGGCTTTAGGTGTCACACTAATATGATTTATTTCATCTATAGATCAATTTTTCTTGGACCTAAAGTGTTTACTGCCATGATTTTGTTCTACAGCATTACTGTGGTTTTTGTGATACTCAAATAAGTTTGTATTCTATTGAATTTACAGAAAATTTTCTCACCCTTTTTTTTTTTTGGTTCCATCAAAATAGGATTTTGCTAAATATGTTGAGTGGAATGTTAATATGATGGAATAAGAGGCAAAGAAGAGGTTGAAGACTGTAGAGCTCCAGGCAAAAATAAAAAAAGAATTAGGCTAAGGATTTGGACAAACTATGTACTATTAGTTTTCACATGAAAAATGCAATGTTCTCCCTTTATGAAGTGGAGAAAGGACTTTTGCCGAAAAACTATTCTCTTTCTAATCATGCTAGGCTGACTGGTGTCCTTTCACCAATGAGAATGAGATGTTATGGATCAAAAAACTGTAGCTAGCTACTTTACGGCAATTTAGGCCTTCACTAGATTTTCTTTTTTGTTCTTATAGTTTGTGAAAGAATAATGTATAATAGCCCGCAAAAAATATTTCTCTTCAATATGTCTTATATATCCTTGTGTTGAGTCAAAGTAGTGCATATCTGTAATCAAATTCAATTTTGGTAAGCCCTAGCCAGATTTTTTTTTTGGCAATTAAGGAGCATTGTAAAGATATTTTTGCAATGCAAGAAATGGATGTGTATGCTTGCAAGAGTTAGTAATCTGCTTCAAAATGTTGGCAACTAGTTTAAAACACTAGCAATTTTCAGGTTTTGAAAATTTTGAAAGTACAAATTTTAACTAAATTTGTTTGGGAATAATTTAAGAGAACTTTTTTGCACTAATGTTTGCTTAAGTGAACCTAAATACAAGATGGAACTCATATGAAATTGTCCTGTGATTATACATTGATAAAGGGGGGCCTAAACATAATAGGGAATGAGAGTTGCAATGTCTAAGATGCTAACAAGTTCAGCATCTCCTTGGCACAATAAATTGATGAAGTGAGCCTAAATGCACAATGGAATTATTGACACTATAAGTTTGCATGATAATTTTCAAAGGTAGCTTACAATTCCATGTGATTTGGATCCTCATAGGATGAATTAAAAGTGCTAATGATTCATATCGCTCGCTCCACAACCAGTGCTAACAAGGAATTAAAGGTCTATCAAGAATAACTAGGACCTAAAAAGTTATCAACTTTTTGTCTTAGTTACCAACTTTTTCAACTAAAGTTACCAACTTATTCACTTGAGTTACCTTCCATGTGCGGCAAATACTTGCATGATGATTTGCAAAAGTAGCTTACAATTCCACATTATTTGGATTCCCATAACATGAATTGATACTGCCAAAGGCTCATATTACCTGCTTCCTAACCCATGCTAATAAGAAGTTATAGGTCTCTGAAAAATAATCTAATTCTGAAAAGTTATGAACTTTTTCTCTTAGTTACCAACCTTTTCAACTGAAAATACCAACATCTGCATCTGAGTTACCAACCATGCATAGCAAATGATTCCATCATAATTGCAAAGGTAGCTTACAATTTCATGTTATTTGGATCCCTATGACAAGAATTGACAGTGCCAAAAGGCTCATATTGCCCGTTCCCCAACCTATGCTAACAAGGAGTTATAGATTTCTGAAGAATAATCGAATCCTGAAAAGTTACCAACTTTTTCTCTCAATTACCAACTTTTTCAATTGAAGTTACCAACTTTTGCAACTCAGTTACAATCATGCGTAGCAAATAATTCCATCATAATTGCAAATGTAGCTTACAATTCCATGTTATTTGGGTGGTCCCCATGACATGAATTGATAGTGCCAAAAGGCTCATATTGCCCGCTCTCCATCGCATACTAACAAGGAGTTATAGGTCTCTGAAGAATAATTGAGTCTTGAAAAGTTATCAACTTTTCCTCTCAATTACCAACCTTTTACAATTGAAATTACCAACTTTTGCACTGGAGTTACCAACCATGCGTAGCAAATAATTCCATCATAATTGCAAACGTAACTTATAATTTCATGTTATTTGGGTTCTCATGACATGAATTGATAGTGCCAAAACGCTCATATTGCCCGCTCTCCAACCCATGCAAACAAGTAGTTATACGTCTCTAAAGAATAATAGAGTCCTGAAAAGTTACCAACTTTTCCTCTCAATTATCAACTTTTTTAACTAAAGTTACTATCTTCTGCACCCAAGTTACCAAACATACACAGCAAATAATTCCATCATAATTACAAATATAGCTTATAATTCCATATTATTTGGATCTCTATGACATGAATTGATAGTGCCAAAAGACTCATATTGCCCGCTTCCCAACCCATGCTAACAAGGAGTTATAAGTCTCTGAAGAATAATCGAATTTTGAAAAGTTACCAACTTTTCCTTTCAGTTACTAACTATTTCAATTGAAGTTACCAACTTTCGTATCTGAGTTACCAACCATGCACAGCAAAAAAATTCCATCATAATTGCAAAGGCAGCTTACCATTCCATGTTGTTTGGGTCCCTATGACATAAATTGATAGTGCCAAAAGGCTCATATTGCCCACTCCCCAACCTAGACTAACAAGGAGTTATAGGTCTAAAGAATAACTAAATCCTAAAAAGTTACCAACTTTTCCTCTCTATTACCAACTTTTTCAACTGAAGTTACCAACCATGCACAGCAAATAATTCCATCATAACTTCAAAGATAGCTTATAATTCTATGTTCATTCAATCTCTCTTAACATAAATTGATAGTGCTAAAGATTCATATTTCCCGCTCACTAACCCAATGCTAACAAGGGGTTATAGGTCTCTAAAGAATAACCCAATCCTGAAAAATTACCAACTTTTTCTCTCAATTACCAACTTTTTGAACTAAGGTTACCAACCTTTTCATCGGAGTTACCAACCATGCGTAACAACTAATTCTATCATAATTTCGAATGTAGCTCATAGTTTTATGTTATTTGAATCCCCATGACATGAATTGATAGTGCCAAAGGCTCATATTATCCCCCCAACCCATGCTAACAAGGAGTTATAGGTCTCTAAAAAATAATCGAGTCCTGAAAAGTTACCAACTTTTTCTCTCAGTTACTAACTTTTAAAACTAAAGTTGCCAACTTTTGCACTGAGTTACCAACCATGCACAACAAATAGTTCCATCATAATTACAAAGGTAGCTTGCAATTCCATGTTATTTGCATCCCTTTGACATGAATTGATAGTGCCAAAGACTTATATTATGTGTTCTCAAACCCAAACTAATGAGGAATTATAGGTCCTTGAAGAATAATCGGGACTTGGAAAGTTACGAAATTAGCTTCTACTCGCAGTTACCAATTTTTTCAACTAAAGTTACCAATTTATTCAAATGAGTTACCAACCAGATGCAGAAAATATTTGCATGATCATTTGCAAAGGTTGCTTAAATTTCATGTTATTTTGATCCCCATGAAATGAATTCATGGTGCCAATGACTCCTATTGTCCACTCCCAAACCCAAGCTAACAAGGAATTATAGATCTTTGAAGAATAATCAGGACCTAAAAAGTTACCAACTCATACTCGTAGTTACCAACTTTTTCAAATAAGTTGACCAACTTATTCAAACAAGTTACCAACCACTTGCAGCAAATAATTGCACGATAATTTCCAAAGGGGCCTTGTAATTTCATGTTATTTGGATCCCCATGACATTAATGGCAAAGTGCCAACGACATATTGCCCGCTTTCCAACCGAAGCTAACCAGGAATTATAGTTCTCTGAAGATTAACCAGTGCCTTATAAGTTACCCACTTCTTCATGTAGTAACCAAGTAACCAACTTCTGGTCCTGAGTTACCAACCAGGTGCAAGTAATAGTTGCATGATAATTGGCTAAGGTAGCTTTATTTCCATGTTAATTTGATCCCCAAGACATGAATGTCATGGTGCCGGTGGTGTCACATTGCCTTGGTCCATAATCCAATCTAACAAGGAACTGTAGGGGAGATTAACCAAGACCTGCGAACTTACCTACTTCCTTATCTAGTAGCCAAATTCCTTATCTAGTTTGGATGATGGAAGTTTACTTGTCTATCACACCTATAATTCCATTTTAAAACTAAGTTCAATAGGCTAACAATCATCCCCATCGGAGCACAAGAAACCTATTAATATGCAACTTCACTAACTATTACATAACATCATATTATCATTACTAACAATTATTTTGCAACTTCTCCTCAAATACAATTTCAAAATATCTTATTGACCATCAAAGAGGATCAATATGCTTGCTAAGTATCTTCAATAAAATTTAGTCAATAGGCAAAGGTTTAGAAGAAGTCTACTCATGAATATAATATTGACCTACTTAATCATAAGTACATTGTAGTTATACGACAAAGACCAACAATATATTTGATGGCACATGTGAATGACCCAAATTACATACACAAAATATTTTTGTATAAATACTACTGCCTACATACATAATTGCCAGCAATCATGTGCCATCAAATAAACCATCTTCTCTATTTCAATAATACAGTTAACAAAACAAAAAAAATTTAATCCTCCAATTTCTTCTTCCATGAGCTTTGAGTATTGGGGGTCTTTGAGTACTAAAGTTCCAGTTAACAACACATTGCCAAAAAAAATATGATGTGCATTTTCTCCCGATCTTCCTCTGGTAAAAAAGTGTCTCGTGAGTAAGTGTATAACAAGCATCCTGTACAACCATAGAAAGGAAAATAAGAGGTCAATATAAAATTTATTTTCAAATTCTAGATCCAATGGAATTGACAAATGTGTATTCCTTTGTCATCATACCTGTACACAAAATAAAGACATCAATGTCCTTATCTATCAATCGCTATATCTACTACTAAACTCCAAAAAAAAGGAACATCTCCTTATTTGTTGAGAAGCCACTACTTCCCTTTCCCAAGAAAATTGGAAAAATATTGGTGGCAGGAAGTCATGCTGACAATTTGGGTTATCAATGTGGAGGATGGACAACAACTTGGCAGGGGCTTGGTGGCAATAATCTCATAGTTGGTAAGCCAACAGTTTTAATTTTGGTCTCTTGTGTGTAAACTCAGGAAGCTACCATTCTAGAAAATTCTCCAAGGGTGGCAACAATATTTTTGGGTCATGATGATAATTAGTTAAAACTTTTCCCAAATAGCAACTGAAGGAGTCAAACCCATGATATTGCAGATAAAGTTTACTTAGAGTCGCAATTCACTTCAATTGCAACCAACCACTTTTGAGTGTTAACTTTATGTCTTTGATCCAATTCATAATTTATAGAAGTTACTATTTACATGTTGCAAATGTTAATCTTGAACCGTCTAAAACATGCACGGGTTAACATGAAAAACATTCATATATATACAGCAACTTAAGATATTTGTTCATGGTTTCCTTTTATAGTATAGTTACAAAATATTTGATAAAATTGCATTTTTCCTAATAGGTAAAACAATAGACACTAGAAAAAATGAGTGGCATTGCAAGCCTAAATCTTATAGAAACATAACAACAAACACCTTCACTACAACCTTAAAACAAAACTCAAAATTACTAGCCATCATATTTCTAGCACCCTCATAAACAAAACCCCCCAAAAAATATAACACAGATTCAAAGCCCATCAAGAATCAAGGCATCAAAAACACAAATGTCACACATGAATGTTTAAAAAAGTAAAATAAATAATAATGAATATGAGAAGGATGACACAAAGTTCTACACAAAGAATAATAGTTTATAGATAGAGAGAAGGCATCCTTGTACCTAAGGCGAAGGAATAGAGACTCACCCTATAGCCTCCTCCAGAGATGAAACCAATGGTCAGTAGGAGCAGGTTCACTTTGTTGTCCACTATATGAGGTGCTGCTGAGAGAGGATGAAGGTGTGACAAATAAAAGATGCAGGGGGAAGAAGTTACTTGCTACCATGGATGCTTCACGGTGAGTGGATGTGCTGTCCAAAATGATAGAAGCAGGAGATATGGACTTCTCTATGAGGGAATGATAAGGAACTTCTCTATCGAGAATGATAGAAGTAGAAGGATGATAAGATTAAAGTATTTTAACTTCTTAAAATAAAATTTAATGTTATTCAACCCTATACCCTTCATATACCAACCCACGTTAACTCCTTTCCTCCACATACCATATTTGTCATTTTCCTCTTTTAGATACGAGTCACACCATATCCATTGCACTTTCGTCCGTTTTTGGACGTTCGCATATCATTTCTATAAAGATTACATATCAAGTGGACATTTTCGTAAGTAGAACAAATTCCAAGTCAAGCAAAATCCTAGCCATATGGGTGGCAATTACAATTCAACCCACTGGTACTCACCTCGGCCCGCAGCCGGGGGACATTTGGGTGCCGATAGGATTAGGTTTGGGTTCAAGACTATTGTACCCGCACCCCATATATATATATATATATATATATATATATATATATATATATATATATATATATATATATATATATATATATATATATATATATATATTGTGAATTTTAAGATATATTTATTATATATAATTTAATATAAAAGATTTTTTAAAAATATTTCTATCGTTCTAAAGATATGTTCGGTATAGTAGTAAAGATAAAGGTAAAAATTTCATGAATTAGCTTATTATATAATTTTTTATATAAAATTAATTTATGAAAATTTTCAATTTATTTTTGCCCCCATATCAAACATACTCTAAATGTAAATTAAATTTTAAAATAATTTTCATTTCAAAAAAATTTAAAATAATTTTTTAAGTATTTATAAGAAGTAGCGGGTAAGGGTGGGTAGGGTATGGGCTGAAATGAATTGTCTGCGGATAAGGTTCGAATTTTGAATGTCAAAATCCACGGGTAAGGTAGGGGGCAAGTTGAGTGTTGTTTAATAAGGTGCATAACGGGTTCGGATTGAGTTAAAATACGCTGCAATCTACCCTATTGCCACCCCTCTCTAGCTAAAGATTTAGTGTCTTATTATAAGTTCACCTATTTGAAACTGATCGATATTGAGTTTCTCTAAAGCAGTGAGCTATTTGCGAGCAGTTTAGATGATTTGTACGAAGTTACAAACACAAATTCATTGCCATTTGAAATTGGTAGCCTACCTCAAATTCAACTCAAATTTATGGTAATGTTTGGAATGATTAATTAGGAATTGATTTTCTTATGTGAAATATGAATTTATTCATGTTCTAGCATCAAAGAAAAGTACATCTAATACAGGTAGGAGCGTCATTAACCCACACTTGAATATCACTATGTTCAGCCTCGTCAACAAATTTATGCTACTAAGTTGTAATTTCTCTTAACATAATTGAGCTTTAAAGAAGTGGAAATGATTATTTAATTTGATTTGAATTGATTTGATTTATAAATTAAAATCTTATTTTTGGGAATGATTATATAAAAGAGAATTTGAATTGTTTTATAAAATCTTATTTTTGGGAATGATTATATAAAAGAGAATTTGAATTGATTTATAAATCAATTCTTATATTTAGAATATATTAGATAGTATTTGAAATAATTGAAACCAGAAATTAATTTGATTTGATTCTATATAAGTTTTAAAATTAAATCAATTTCTATCGAATCCTATTAAATTTGATATAATTTAAAAATTAGAGCAATCAAATCCCATATGATTTGATAAATAAAATTATTTTTTAATTTTAAAATATCTAAACAATAGATTTGATTTACAAGTCAAATTAACATCTATTTTTTCCCATTTCAAATATTACCAATTTTTTCTGCTATTCATTCTCCGTGCTTTTAATTAAATATAGAAATTACGTTCCATATCCAAAGCACTAAGATTAACAATGATTAATTTATTATATACTCCAAACTTTTTGGTTCCCGTCGCCGTTCCTAAACTAAATAAACTTTGATGTTGATTAATAAAATCAGATTCCCCATTAAAAAAAGTAATTATTCTCCGAAAGTTTCTAAAAAGCACTAATACATAGCACTACTTATAACAATATAAATACACCATCCATGGAATACATTAAGTCCATATACATAGCCCAAAAGAGAGAGCACGTATACTGCTGAGGGAGTCTTTTTTCGAGTTTGGAGCATAAAGGACCATGTTGCTCTGTTACAAAGATTTAGTCATGGCCATTTCTCTAGTGCTGCTAATGCTTGTCAACGGTTTTCTTTCTGGTACCTTACATATTCATTTACATATTTACTTTTCTGTCTTTCCTTTCTCCTTCCTTAACCCCCCAGAAAAGGAGAAAAAAGAATTAAAGGCAATTTAATTGTTCTCATCCTTATGATTATACTATTTTTTAATTATTATTATTATTATTATTATTATTATTATTTTATTGATGTGGGTTTAAACACTTACTAATTGATTTACTTGTTTTTGTGATCTTAGCCGCAAGTCCAGTTACTAGTTCATCCCTTCCCCAACTCAGAGTCCCAGGCAAGTGATTCCCTATTTCCTTTTGCCTCCTCCTTTTCCTGCTTATATCGTATATTCGTGTTTCAAATTTCAATATAAATATATAAACCCATTATTTAAAAGTAAACTGTAAAAAAGGACCTTTTAGATATTAAACTCAGGAAAGATTCATAAAATTACTTTTTTAGGCAAATAAAATACATGACCAAATCATGCAACTGAAGATATATCTAAACCCAAAGCTTTTCAAACTTCACAGAGAATATGATAGATTGATACATAGTGCATACGCAAGATGTACAATTTTAGATTACCTTATAAATTAAATTTTGAAATCATAATTTTAAAATATTGTTGCACAGTCATTTAATATTATAATATTATGTCATCTAATTGCTTTTAAAAATATAAAAGATATAACATACTTAACATTAATAATATATTAACTTTAATCCTTTTGTTTAACTTATTTTGGACAAAGTGAACTTTGTCTTGAACTCATTGCTATTTTTTTTTTCTCCCAGAAAATGATGGGATGAAGGGAAATTGTGACCTAATGGAATGCAAGATTAGCGACATTAAGATATACGAAGATCAAGTAGACCTAAGTGGAACACTGCAAAGTGGAACCCCGGTGATCACAGTGGATATTTATAACATGTGCCCGTGCACAATAGCCCAACTACATGTCAATTGTGGATCATTCAGTTCAGATTTGCATGTCCCACCTAACAAATTCAGGCTTGTGGGTGACAATGATTGCCTTGTGAACAATGGGAAACCGATAGCATCTGGTGAAGATGTGTCCTTTCAATATGCCAATGCTCAACAATTTCCCATGTTAGTTTCCTCCTTTCACTGCTTGGGTTCAACTTAAAGCCTGAAGGATTGAGAGATTCTATCCTATTCCTGGAGCAAGAGAATCCTTTCTTCTTAGAGTTTTTCAATCACTAGTTTAGTTTTTCTATTATGTCTTCTCTTTCTTGCTTTCAAGTATTTTGAGGCCAATACTCAGAAAAATATGAGTATTTTTCCTGAAGGACCTTTGATCGGTTATTTTATTATTCAGAATCATATGAGCAGTTCTTATTTTTATTATTCAGAATCATATGAGCAGGATCTTATTTTTATTATTCAGATCTCTATAAACCTATATGCGCATGCCATGTAAAAATCATAAGCACTTGATGTCCACTGTACATCCTATTGATACTATTTGAAATGGTTAAAATCAATACTTATTAGATAGTTCTTGAACTAATTTAAAATACAGGTTAAATTTTATGTTTGGAATAATTATATAAAATAAAATTTAAATTAATTTAGAAAACAATTCGTATGCTTAGAATATATTAGATAGTATTTGAAATGATTAAAAATAAGAATTGATCTTATTTGATTTGTATTTAAATTTTAAAATCAAATCAATTTCTTCACATAAAAAAAAAAAAACCACACTATCAAATCCTATCAATTTTGATAGGATTTTAAAATGAAAGCAATCAAATTTCATGAGATTTGATAAATAAAATTATTTCTTACTTTTAAAACTCAAAATACAAAATTTGATTTACAAATAAAATTAATTCCTATTTTTTCTCAGACACTATCATTGTAAAGACAATGATTATTTGGTATAGTTTATTTTCCATTTGCCATTTCACAAGTTATATTACTCCTTTTATTTGAAGATAATAGTTATTTTAAAAGAAATACTTCAGATTATTTATTATTTTAAAATTTTAATAAAGTATTAATTATTTTATACTAATTTTACCTTTATCTCTATTAATTGCAAATATATATGTCACTTTTCTTAACATCTCTCATTGGCCTTTTATTTAACTGACTCTTCAATAATTTAATCTTTTATAAATTTTTTTCAAAAATTAAATTTATTAAATTATTTTTCTTAATTCTGGTGTCAATACAATAAAAAATTATTATTATAGAATGAAAGTAGTATATGTTAAGACATGTTATTATAAATTACTTGAATAATTATTACTTAATTTTCTGTTTAATTTTAATCTATTGTTAATAAAAAGAATTCATACCATCATGTTATCATTTCCTGTAACATCATCCAGAGTGAAAAACTGAAACTTGATTTAATTTGTATATCAAATTTTGTGTTTGCCATGTTAAATAATAAATAATTTACATTTTAAAATACCATGAAATCTATTACTTTTGCTTTTTAATTCTATTAAACTTAGTAAGATTCAATGAGAATTGATTTTATTGTAAAGTTAATTATTTGAATTAATTATTTTACATTTACTAAATATTTTTTTATTTAATAGAGTAGAAACAAACTATTTCTATTTTTAATGATTTTTCATCATAATATTTAAGTTTTAAATTTATTCAAATCACTATTTTTATACTGAGTTTTTAATATTAACTTAAATTTTAAATTAACTCAAATTAACTCAAATTATACCATTTTTAAAAATATTTAAATACAATATAAAATAATATTTATAGAATGTAAGGATTCGAATCCTAAAGTTGTCATTTTAGAGAAAACTTTATCCATTCACTATCTATGAATTTTATGAAATTATAAGGCATGTATGACTGATACAAAAAAATATTAAAATTTATTAAAATTAAATTCTTAAACATCTGTGTACTCAAATCAACTAAGTCATGCTAAGAATTATTTTTAAAAATTTGAAATTGTTGTACAAAGTTGTTATTCAGACCACCGACAAGAGTTTTTGGCGACCTTTTTTATTTTGACCAGGAGAAGAATCTTTGTGACCTTAGCTACAAAACATAGAAGCTTTATATTGCACTTTATTGCACTGCGTAAGCAAACTTTATACTCAAAAGTCAAAACAAATAATAATAGACCAATAGAGTTGTTTGCGGGACTCTCGCAAGCTTATACGTCTATCACGGCTTATTTCTTTCTTTTGCAATGAGTGCTATTATTTAAACATGTTTGACATTAAAGTAGGACATTTGAAGAAAGAAATTAAAGTTTTAAAAAAAATGGCTGTATTTTGATACATGGCTGATACTCTTAAAATCTTCAAAATGGAGTTACTTTATTTCATGTGACATTACAAATAAGGGGGTTTGATAAAGAAATTTCAGGCAGTTTCTAGTCACGTAATAGGGGAAATTTTTTTTTAGTAATAGTTTATTCTCTCTCCAACTTTCTATCATATCATTGTTTCGATCGAGATTCATGTATAAAATTTTAGAGATTTTCAGTTGAAAAATAGAAATTTTTAACAATATTTGAAAGCATATTCAAATACAAACTTAGTTATAAAAATCCTTGTTGCATAACAATAAATTCCCAAAAATTTTAATATTCGTTCCTATTATGTACTCAAACAAAGTTTAAAATTTTATCTTTGTTCATACTTGAGATAAAGAAAAGTTTGTAGAGGGAAATTTTTTTTATCCCTATTAGATAACTAAAATCCCCTCAAAAACAGTTCATTAGTCTCCATTATTCGTATTGAACTTTTGCAAAAAGAAAAAAAAAATTGTGAGGATCTGGCAAATCTTTTGGGGGGACTGTAGCATTATCCTTGAAATATACTTACTAATACTTAATTGCTTATTTTATAGATCATAGTGTCCCGTAATAATGTCTAACAATGTGTATCTCGTTGGCTTAATGAATTCCCAACCTCCAAATTTAGTGGAACGAAGACAGGTGGTGAAGATGATATGGCGACAGCATAGCGATTCACAGGATCATTACATGTTATAAAACTTTTACAAATTTTGTAGCTAACCAACCATCCCTACTTTATTTTCGTCCCTATCCTCTTTTTCTTTAATAGCTGGGAAACATTCCCATATTATAGTTGAAGTTATATGGCTCGGATGTGACAACATGCATTCACATTGGAGAAGAAAAAATTTCATTGCTAGCTTGATGAATGTATGACTTTGATGATGCCACAAAAGTCCAAGTGTTTTCCACACTGGGAACAGTACCGCCGGCATTTTTGACAGGTAGGTTCTATCCATTCACCACATCAGTCTATTCTCTCCATAAAGAACATGCTAAATGGGGTAGCATGTCACAAACTTTACGTCCGTAATGGTTTGTTTCAACACAAATAAGCAACATGATGGATAGACCAAAAACAGAAATTAGGCCTTCCGTCATGTCAAACCATTCATGATCAAATGTACTTTGTTTTTCATGTACCAAAAGAGTGCACCTTATTTTCAAAAGGTTGCTTGTACATCTTTCTTCTTATCATCATCATCATCATCTGTGATCTTTATTCTTGCTGGTCATAAACTTAGGCTCTACTCATTAATGGGGTTTCAGTGAGACAGTAGTTTTGAGCTTTCCTTGGCTCTTTTCTCTTCAATGACCATTGTGGAGAAGTTACAGATTTTTAAAGTTTACTTGCCTGAATGATTGGAGAATCTGAGTTCATGAGAGCAGAGTTGAGAGTGAAGATCTGAACAAGTCTGCAGAACTTTGCACAATACAATGTGTGAAGATGGTAGATATTTGCATCTTCAGGAGGATTCATGGATACCAGAAATGAGAGATTTGAAGTGATTTCTTCTTAGAAGTCAGAATGTTATAGATTAATCCAGAGAATTCCCGTGAGATTTTCTCCTCTTTACTTTATATGAGCTTTGTTTCAAAAAATGCTACTTTTGCACATTTCATGTAGCAATCTTTCATATATTCCTCATATTCCACTGAAGATTCTGCAAGTTTAGATAAAGAAAAGTCCTAAGATAATCCATGGTTTTTCATTCCTTAATATTAATTTGTCTTCAGGTTCTTCAAATTTCAGCATCAGTTTATAGCATCAAATGAGGAAGTTCCTGGTTATAGCCTTATCCACAACCATATGCTTCATAGCTTTTGTCATATCCAAAATCTTTATCTCAGTCCTCCTCTACAAAAGATGGAAAAGAAAGCATGTGATTTATGAAGAAGGTTATCCAAGTATGGAGGGGAAAAAGGAGTACATTTTTCATACTTTGTTCTTGTAGAGAGAAAATAAGAGATGCTAACATATATTTATTGGATAATACAGGCGGGAAGATGGTAATATTTAGGTCTTCAGTGCTGCAGTCTCTCAAATCTGATGTGGTCTTACAGAAGACACAGAAACTGACCAACAAGGACATCATTGGATCTGGTGGTTATGGAGTTGTTTATGAACTAAGACTAAACGAATCCATAGCCTTTGCTGTGAAAAGGCTAAGCCGAGGAACTGCAGAAAGGGACAAAGGTTTTGAGAGAGAGCTGGAAGCAATGGCAGACATAAAGCACCGCAATATTGTAACTCTTCATGGATATTACTCTGCACCACACTACAATCTTCTCATATATGAGCTAATGCCAAACGGAAGTTTGGACTCCTTTTTACATGGTATGTATTTGTTAGTTTCTAAAATTAGGTTTTTAAGACTTCTTGGTATGATTCATGATGGGAGCAAGTAGAGGAATTTTTGAACATTTGCAAAATAGATAGACATTACATGTATTTTGATGTATTATAGATTTTTTTATTGAAGAGGATGAACCCTGACACAATGGTAAAGTTGTTGTCTTATGACTTAGAGATTACAGGTTCAAATATTGAAAATAGTCTTTTCACTTATAGAAGTAAGGTTGCATACATCTATTATCCTTAGCCCCACCAAGTGGAGCCTCATAAATTGGGCCGCCCTTATATAGATTTTTTTATTCACTGTCTTTTCTTCCTACTTCAGCTCTAACCAAGTATACCTAGCGAAAATTTTAAGATTTGGATGAAATAATGAACTTTGCTCTTTCGTCCATTCTGACTGCATCTGATCCATTGATAGAAAAGAAAGTTTCTTCTGATATCTTCAAGATTTCTGGAATTTAGTCAATTGATTACCAAACTGTGTCTTCTGATTAGATAGTTGAATGTGATACAGGAGGATCAATGGACAAGAAGCATTTGGATTGGCCAACAAGATACAGAATAGCTATAGGTGCTGCTAGAGGAATATCATATCTTCACCATGATTGCATCCCTCACATTATCCACAGAGATATCAAATCAAGCAATATACTGCTAGACCAAAATATGGCAGCTAGAGTTTCTGATTTTGGATTAGCCACGTTGATGGAGCCAAATAAAACTCATGTTTCAACAGTCGTGGCTGGAACTTTTGGATACTTGGCACCTGGTATAGACACAACTCGGCTAAACACAGTTTTTCCCCTTCACACTACTTGTGTTTCTAATTGATGAGTGCTTTCATGCAGAATATTTTGATACAGGAAGAGCAACAGTCAAAGGGGATGTTTACAGCTTTGGGGTTGTGTTATTGGAGCTTTTAACTGGGAAGAAACCCAATGATGAAGCATTTATAGAAGAGGGAACCAAGCTTGTCACATGGGTAAGAAGGGATTCGTGGCGAGTGCTTTCTATGATTATAATAAATACAAGTTTGAAACCAATGAACTACATTCTATTCACATTGAACTCTAGCATTGTGGAATTGCCTTCATAAAGGCACGGTTTGAGTGCCAGAACAAAGCATATCATTCTATATAAATTTAACTACGAGAAATTATATGGAGATTAAAATTACCAAAAGCTAGACAAAAAAATGAAACATCAACCTCAAATATGAATGGAATTAATCAATTTTGCAGTTTACTGCATAAAATCTAAAGAGCTGGATTGGCATGCACCACATTACTTGCTTTATACATTCATTCCCATAAAGTAATGAAATACATCCCACTGACAAATAAAATGGAAGAATATTTTGATTTTTATTTCCGCAGTTTTTGTGTCAACTACCAGTTAGTTAAAATAGAGCAAGATTTTCTCGCTCAAATCTCAAATTACTTAAATTCTGGACACAACTTTGGAATGAGGACTTACCTTCTGGAGAATCATTCTGTTATTATTGCAGGTGAAGGCTGTTGTTCAAGAGAAGAAAGAGGAGTTAGTTCTTGATAGTAGCTTGGGGTCATGTCCAATGCAAGAGGTCAACAAGGTGTTCAACATTGCAATGATGTGTCTTGAACCAGACCCCTTGAATAGACCAACCATGGCTGAGGTTGTCAACTTGCTTGAACAAACAGAACCAGACAGACGTGTTACAACATCCTGATGTACACTTAATGACTATGTCACTCTGAAGTTCTGGTCAGGAACATCCTACCAGCAGTGGTGGAGCTAGATATCAAGATTAATATTGCTAGGAAGGCCATGTTCATGAAAAAAAAAAAATTATACAAAATATATGTTAAATATGAATTTTGGTGCCCTTGCCTGTCAGCATCGACAAAATTTTATTTTGTAATTATACAGAGACGTTGATATGCACTGTGACATGATTTTATTCCATTCAACTAACTTGAAGGTACCAGGACTAGGACAAAATAGATGTAACTTTACGTCAGTGAAGCACTTGTACGAAGTGATACCAATGAAGAAGTGTTTCTTCTGAGAGAAATAATAACTCATAAATAGCAAAGTAGGCATGCAAATTGCAAGATGTATATTCATGGGCAAATCAAAATATTTAGATCAGAAGAAGAAAAAAAGGTACATAAAACCAAGTGAGAACTTCCAATTGTACATGAATAGGCGTTGCTCGCTGCACATTTAGAGCCTGCTTACAAGAGACAAGGATAAAATAGGTAGCAGCTGAATACATTCAAATACTGAACCATTTCTAGAAACCATAGATTCATGAAATTTTCTGAAGAAACACAAAATGCCTTCTACTTGAGTACTTTTGACAAGCCTTCAACCACTGAAGCTTTCAAGGAGGGAGACACAGGACTATCTCCAAGGAATACATCAAATAGAGCAGAAGTCACATTTGTAGATTCGATTGTAGCATCCACAGTAGATGGAAGCTCCTGTGAGGATACAGAAACCTGAAATCATAAGAAACTTAGTTGTAAGATTATGTTGTAAATGAATTAGAAAAGGGTAAAGAAGAGAAGAAATAGACATCAACGATCACAATTGTCCGAAGAAAAAAATCTCAATGAAATTTCTACAATTCTTAGGAAATGTGAACGGATAACAGACTTACAAGCAATCTGGTGGGGTTCAACCAAGTCAAAATTATGAAAGTTCCTTTCTTAAGAGGACGATCAAGGAAGACACCACGGAATGTGGACAGAGCAGTTTCATCTACAGTTGTGGGTTCTACAATTCTTGGCGATATGGCATCGCTTAAGGCATCCCAGAAAGTTTTACCACCAACATCTCTGACCAGAATAATTTGCAATGATTTTGCAAGGGAAGCTGCAGTCACATGCGTTTATCAACTTATTCTCTATCTCTATTCTCTATCTCTATCTGTGAGTATGACCAGCAATTTAAAAAGAAATAAATGAATCAACTTATAAAGTCATTACATTGGAAAATGGTCTTGAAGAAGGAAGAATTCCCTTGAATCTCATCTTTTGGTTGCCCTTTCCGAGTATTCAACTCACTTATGACAGATTGATTTAGATACAGACCTGCGGCATAGACCTTGACACCAATGATTGCAAAAACTTTCTCTCTGTATCCTGAAATAATTGTTATTATCCATCAAAACTTACAACATTAATAAAAGATAGATGTCACTACTTTCTTGCAACTGACTATATTGTAATGGTCTTCAGGTTGCCAATACTTAGGGGTCAAAAAAGAGAAGGCAGGCAATACAATAAAGATTATGACCATAAAAATCAATATTGTCAAGATTATAGTTGTGCTAATTGTAATTGCCTCATCCAACTATCGACAATTTGATAATTATATGCAATTCCAACAAATGGGGCAACAGAGAAGCTAGTGCCTAGAAGTTAACCTATTCTCAAGGGTGAAATTAAGGTTTTAACTGAAAATCAATTGTTAACCATATATTTTCCCAAAGCAAATCAGTTTGCCTGTAATCACTGAATGATACAGCCACTTCACTTAGCAGTGCTTCTCACGAGGTTTAAATTTAGGCACTAGGTTATCATCAAGTTTAAATGCCACCATCAATGACATGAAACTTTTTCGGCAACAGGTAGAAAGTATCATGATCAAAAGTTAATGTCTAGGAAAGCATGTTTCATCATGATATCAACCCAATTATTTTCTCCCTTTACAAGAATAACATTGTCCGGATGAAGAAAGTGTTAAAATATATATCTTTAAATACTACAAGACCAATTGTAATCATGTTATTCTTTCCTTCACTTGCTCAGAGAGCATTTCTATCTTCCTCACTTTCTAATTAAAGCCATGTGACGCTATGACAACTAACCAGTTCCAAACAAAATTAGTGAATCTGAGCAACCCGGAACCCTCAAAGATGTCTGAAATTTCACATTTGTTGCTGGCTCCTCCGTATATTCAGCATTTGCAGCTGCAGTGATAAATACAAACAAAACTTATGTTACATTTTAGTTTTCAGTTAACAATCCACACTGAAAAATAGTAACAGATGCATTTAATATACTGTATTATGTCATGTTCAGTCCCATTGTTATATAGTTCACAACCACCCCTCTACCCCAAACTGAGGGAAAAAAAAAAAAAAAAAGGTCCCACTTAAACAGCCTTAAAAGTTGTAGTGATGGAAAAGAAAAAGAGTAGGAACCAGTAGCCTTCAGCAGAACAACTTGACAGAAACAATTATAAAAAATTCATCCTCATGTTATTACACAATCTGGTTCAGCCAGGCAAACAACTTTGTCCTTAAAGTTAGATTTGGAAAAAGTGTCACAATGGAACTATGCTTCGGTTTTGTTTCTTGGCGTGACAAATATTCAAATCTCATCTTACTGAAAAAGCTGCTGTTGGTTTGGCAGAATCACCTTAATAGTGACTTGTTCTTGATAGTTTGAATCAGGTCCCAATCTATTCTAAAATTGGCCATTTCTTGTGATTGCCTCACACATGGTGCCACTAGAGGAAAACAGGTATTATTAGAATGTAGTGTTCAGAAAAGCAAATGTAACAACCGTGTCCCTCTTCATCTCTTCCTTTGTTTAGTGTTGCAAAATGGGGACAATTCACCCAACTTTAGGAACTCTTTACCACTATTGACAGTTCAGTTATGTCATCTGTGCCTCAGCAACTAACCGAAACAAATAATAAAAATAGCCTCAGAATCTCCTTCTTTTCCCTTTCCCTTTTTCTTTTTGGCCTTCTTTAAAGGTGAATATTTGTTGTACAGGTTCTAAGAAGGAGGTAAAAAGATTGCAGCGCATCTCAAAAATCAATTTCACTACAACCACATTAGCCAACAATTTAATAAGCAAAAAGTATTATTCTCTGTACAACCAGTTACCAACAGGATTCAAGATTTAACTTTAATGTAACATTAAAAAAATAGACATATACTATAGTGATACCAATCTAACATTCAGTGGCATATAATAATCTTCTTAGTCCCATGCAACATTGCAATTAAAGTTTATTCCCCATTTCTGCATTGTTAATTTCTCAAGAAAGTGGTTAGTGCATTCCAAGAAGCAGCTGAACAAATAAACTAAGGCATAAAAATTGGAACTAAAAAGTGGGTGGCTGATTGGAAAAAAAAAAAAGCAAAAAAGCTGAAGATAAATGAGTGACCACAGAATCTGACCCGAAGATGAAGAGGAAGCAGCTTCTGCAAACAGATGGGTTTGTCTTCTACTGCTATTGTAGAAAGAGAAATGCAAAGGGGGAGCTGATAAGAGAGTGAAAGAGTGGCCATGATTCAATGGAAATGTCGAATTTGAGATTCTTTTGTGAACATTAGATCTTGGAAGGAAAGTGAAGGTGCTGGGATAGATGGAGGGTGAAAGCCATAGTGTTGTTGAAGTTGCAACAGCTCCAAGCATGTTAATTTGTTAAGTTTAGGACAGTGTATGGTGAGAATTGAGAAAGTTTAGTTAGTAATAAAATATTTAAGTAGAAGTGTGTTAAGATTACAGCAATCAGAACCGAAGTACTTGTCTCTCACTTCGGTTTCTCCGCCCGCGTTCTTACATAATCTAACTGTTCACATTGTTGAAGTAATTTTCCTTTTAATGTTTATTGATGGTTAGAATTGATTTTATGATTCAAATAAAAATGTTTATACCAAAAAAAAAATTACTTTTATCTATTTGTACGAATCATGGTCCCATGTTGAATATCTTTTCAATGTTACAAACAGACTATGTTTTATGCTTGGTCCTGACATCTTTTGCCTACTCTCTAGAGTGTGTAAAATATCTACTTTAAGTTAGTAAAGTGTTGCAGAAAATCAAACCAAAATCATGAAAAAAAAAAAAACAGAAGTGTTGTAGAAAAATTTAAGATTCTAAAAAGGAAAAACCTTCCATACTAAACGGCGTGATTGGGCAAGGTCACATTGTCAACAGAAGCAAAACTCTGCTTACGAAATGTCGTTTGAATTTATTAAAGAATACCCCCCAAAAAATTGACTAGGAAAGAAATGATGTTAAATTATTTAATTACAAAATATTTCAAAATGTAAAATCATTTCACTAATATTAAAGTTCTAAGAAAAAATTTTAATGTCGTTTTATAACATTGATAGTTTCACATTTTTTAAATTAAATTCCAATCATTACTCTATTAAAAATTTTATCTATCAAAGATAATTTCGTAATAAGATTCTTTCATAAAAATGGACTACACATCACTTTATGATATACTAGCTATTTTTACTCACGCAATGTACAAATTAATTATTTATAACTATTTTTTTAATAAATAAATATTTAGGAAATATTTATAGTTATTTATTATTTATTTTACTCATTACTAAAAAAGTTATTTATTTTACTTTTAAAAAATTATACTTAAGATATTCTAATAAATATATTTGCTTAAATTTTAATTTAGGATAAAAATTAATTTAAATATACCTATAAGTGTGAAATTATGCCATCATAGTGTAATGTTACTGGCAAACTATAAACACTTCTTTTAAGATGTTTGGGTTTTAGTTTCCAAACTTAAACTATGGTTTGAACTATATAAATTGTGTTTTAATTTATTTTAAAAAGAATTCTTAATCCAAAATCATGCTTGATTAGAAGTGACTGAAATTACTTTTTCCTTAAAATAAAGAGTAAATTACACTCTTCTATCTTGAGAGATATTCTTATTACACAATTCTCCCCTCTATTTTCAAAATATACACTTAAATCCAAAATACTTTATTAATTCAAATATACATGTAAATTTACTAAACTGCCCATTACACTTGAGAATTGATATGTTAATATTAATGACACTACATTTATTAAGATTATTTAATCCTTATTTAGTGATTTTAAAAAATATAAAATTTAATATAGCATTGTCATTTTATTTTCATTTTAACAAATTAGTACAAAAATTGTTTAATTGACATTCGTATTTTAACATTAGTTATCACATATTATAGTTTTAAAATATTTAAAAAAATTAAAAAGCTCATAAATTATTATTTAGTGTTAATAATTTGTTTTCCTAATATAATAATAATTAAAAAATAAAATATAAAATATACGTATATTGGCATCAATGTTGTTATATTATTACCAGTCATATATCTTTTACAATGTAAAAAACAAAAAAAGGGGGCTTTTTTTGTGGTTGAGCAAGGCTAGAAAGCCCAAAATAGCAAGAAAAGAAAACAATCAAGTCACTAATCGAGGCAAGGAAACCCCAACCAAATCATCTCTCAAAATAACACCAAGACTAGAAGGAGGAGCAAAATAAAAACAAACACCCAAATTCAATGAGTGCCCCAAATCCGCTATCCAGTCAACAGCCTTGTTGCTTTCACAGAAAATGAGTTGAATGCGCACCTGCCAGCTTCTAAGCATCATCTCTTAATACGACCAATCACAGAACCACAAGGATGCTTGAGGTCAATATCTTTGTTGATTAAAGCCCCCGCTACCAAAAGAATCAATTTCTAAAATTACCTTCTTATGGCTCAATTGTTAGGCAAATTGGAGAGAATAAAAAAACTCCCTGTAATTTAGCCATAACGATGGGAGAAGCCCCCAAGTTAGCCGCAACAGCACCTAAAAACTACTCCAAGTGATTATGCAGAATGCCTCCACAAGAAACCATATATGATTATGCACAACAGAGCCATCAGAGTTAGCCTTAATCAAGCCCTCTTGGGGGCAATTCCAAGCAATATGAATTACATGGTGAGATCTACTCAGATTGAATCTATCAACACAAGCAACATACAAGTTTTAACTCTTAAAAACACGCCACAACCTATTAAAAATATCATCCTCAGCTGGAGTTTCAAATATCTCTTGTAAAAAAAGATTTTAATAGTATAAATAACTATTAATAAATGGTATTTTATCCAAAAACTAGTATAATAAACATAAAATAATAGAGATTTAATCCAAAAGAAAATGGATTAAAGTATAAAGTATTTTCATCGGAGTGAAGTATATATTTTAAAAATAGAAAGAAGAATTATATAATAAATATATTTTTTAGGAGAGAGAATTATAATTTACTCTAAAATAAATCATGAATTGTAAGGTCTAAACGATTTAATCAAGTCAAATATTGTTCATGAGGTTAATAAAATCTCAACCAAGGCATATCAAAACTAGCATTGGCACTCAGCTGATTCTTTTACTTGACAAATGTGAGTAAACAAAACAACTCATTTGGATTAGACTATCCAAGTAGTAATATTAAGACTTTAGTAAAATATTTGAGTAACTACGAGCTTTAGGCCAAATTGGCAGTGGAACTCTCCATAGTCCAGTATTAAAAGGTTAATAAATGGTGGGGTCATTGTTATCCTACAACGGTTCTCTTTCTCCAATAATTGCCAGTTTTATGCGGTGGGAAAGCAAAGAATCCCTAAGACACCCTTCACTGGCATTGGCAACAACACAGAAGTTACAAGTACATGTCACATCACGTGCATCCACCTGTTTTTTCACTACGATAACCTTTTCTTTCATGGGAGTCCCCACCCTTCTCAAACTCTCAGTTCTCAACGTCTCTGATGAATCTTATTTGCTGTTAATGTCTGTAGCCGTTATGCTGACCTGACCTTGGCTTTTCACCCACCCTATTTTTTTCCCTATTAAAAGGCCCTATGGCCCCTTCTTTCCACTCTATAGGCTCATCCACAGTCACACAAACACACATAACAGTATAACACTCTCTAGTGCTCTTTTCTCTCTGTCTTCATCATTGTGCTATAATCTCTCATTCACTGCAGGCCGTAGTAGCAGCAGTTCGGTTCAGAAAGTACCTAGTACAAGCAGCAGCATTATAACAGCCATGGCTAAATTGGCTGCTCTTCTTGTTCTTATGTTCTTATCCATCACATCAGGTATGTGTCAGTTATATTTGCTACCCCCAAACTGGTTTTTTCTTTTCTAAGGCATTTTTTTTTGCCACAATTTGGGTGGTTGTTGTTCATATATATATGTATAATGAGAAGTCATCAACATTGGTCTCAAATTTGGCTTTGGTTTTGGTTATGTATACAAAAAGAATCTGTGGGCTGGGTGGGTTTGTCATGAGTTTTCTGCATGGCTGCAGTTAACACCACTTCATTTTCAACTTTACACAGGCAATGTGCTTGTTTTGAGGGGTTTTCCCCGTGTAGCTTTTTAGATCTATATATGCTGGGTTTTCTTAATTCTAAGAGATTCGTTCGTCATAATTGAAATTCGTAGTCTATTTATCAATTATTGCTGCATAATTGAGTAGCATAGCTTGTAGTTAAATTTGCGTTCTGCATCACATTATGCTTCTGCTAGACTCCTAATCATAGAAATTAGCCGTAACATAACCGTGATGTGGCTCCACTAGGATCCATTTCAAACAGCAGACACGCAAAACTGTAATAGCCGTATCACAATGGCCACAATACCTGCTATCGCAGCAGTAGCCGCAAATATGAACAGCACCTTTTTTTTTTTTGTTCATTACTTAGCAATAGGCTAGTAGGATCAGCACATTCGTCCTATATTTAGTAACATTAGTAAATCTCTACCTGGATTTGCCCCTTACATCAGTACATTGCCATGAGAAAGCGAGCTACCATTCTTTCAAAGGGTTCAAATTATATACCAACCAAGACTTATATTTCCATTTTTTTTTCTCTTTCGAAATATGCAGGTGGGAATGTGATCATGGTTTATGGGCAGGTATAACTACAACCAAACTCCTCAAATGCCTTAAACAAAAAATTTAGATCAGTTTTGTTACTGAAATTGGTATATGTTTATCTAATGGAACCACAGAAAACTTGGTGTGTGGCTAAGCCTTCATCAGACCAGGCTACCCTTTTGGCCAACATCAACTATGCCTGCTCTCAAGTTGATTGCAGGATTCTACAGAAAGGATGCCCCTGCTCTTCCCCTGACAATCTCATGAACCATGCCTCCATAGCCATGAATCTCTATTATCAGTCTAGGGGAAGAAACCACTGGAATTGTGATTTCAGGGCCTCTGGCCTAGTTGTTGTGACCGACCCTAGTAAGTTACATTACATCACACATTTTTAGTAGAAACCAATCTGCACAGTTGGCTATGACTTAATTTGTGCTAAAAGAAGTGACTTTTTCTCTCATTTTTAAATTGCAGGTTATGGCAACTGCATTTATGCATAGAAGTTGAGTATACGAAAGTATATGTGCTCCTTATAGGCGAAATTTGGTAGTGGGTTCCGGTGTATTGCTGTAATCTTCTGGTATCTGTACTTTATATGTTGGTATTATGTTGCCATTCTCAACCAGTGGATGGATATCATAGCCATAATGCGACATCATATGGAATTAAATTTTGCCCCATGGTTTCGTAATTTCGTTCTGATGTTTATTCTCTTGCTGTCGGCGAGTTAGCGAGGATAGTTTGTTAGTACTAGAAATAATAAATGACTTATTTTGAACTTAATTATAAACTAAAGCGAGTGAGAAATGAGAATGAAGTATGATTCATAAGGTAATTTTTTAAGTAAAGGCAGCGACCTAGGATTTGACATAAGTTACACATGTATGTTAAAGACAAACCAAAAATTTAACATGAAACCATCGAACTTAGTCTCAATTCAAAGATAAATCAATAATAAAGTGAATCTATTTTCGTTACACAGTGGATCTTTTCTGCTCCCTTCTGCTCTCCACAGAGTGTTCATCCTTTTTTTTTTTTTTTTTAGGTTTTTTGGCCAACACAGAGTGTGTCTTTTAAAACAAACGATAGATTTTGGAGGCCAGATCGGGTTTATTTACAGGGTTGGACTACTTTGGGGATGTTTTATTTTAATATCTCAGATGTTGTCAAGCTCAAATAACCAAAGGGCCCAAGCAGACACAGCTAAATATACGGCAAGGCCAAGACTCAAGTGGCAAATCTTTCAGCCTCGAAGCAGCCATACCCGGGTTCGATCTTCAGCCGGAAGCTCCAGTGGTAAAACCACACTTGACGAAAACAAAAGTGGCAAAACTGCATAAGGTGTCTGCATGCGTAGAGTCTTCCTTTTACTTATGTATTTGACTCTCAAGGGGTCATGTTACCCACTTCGTAGAAAAAAAGTGCTGTGCATATTTGCTCGTTTGGTTGATCTTCTACTTATATATGTTTGAGTTCAATTTTTGAGTGTCTTCCTTGATAAGTTATTTATATTACTTCTATAAGTGTAAATTGAGGTGAGTCTTTTAAACTTTCATGCAAAGATTGTATAAAGATAAGATGCAGGCCTGCTTGGTTTCGAGAATCATATTAATCAATGTAGCAAAGCATCAGTTATACATATAGTGTGTTTGATTCAAACTGATTTAGGATGAAATTAATTTTATTAGAATTAATTTGGTTATAATTAATTTTAAAATAAAGTAATTTATATTTGTTAGTTTAATCTGAGGAATGTTTTGACAAATTAAAAGTAACAATTTTTTATTTCCATCTAGAATTGATTTTGGAGGAAAGATCTATCGAGAAATAAAACAAGATGAGAAACATGTAGAATTGATTCAAACATCAAATGGAAAACCAAATATACTAGGATAAAACAAGTAATAAGTGATGAGAAAAGTATTGTTCTATGAGTATAAAACAAGTACTAAGTAACCAAAAGAATAACTATTTGAGAAATATTTTTTGAATATATTATATATAGACGTAGTATGGGACATAATATATTTATATGAGTGTGGATGAATATCGAGGTATACATATATCGAGATAAAGTAATAAATTGTATATTTATATGATAGGGTGTTACATTTGGATATCCAACTCTATGTACAAATAACACAGCTCTAACTATTTGGACCAAAACAATCAAATGAGTAAAGAAAACTAAAAATAAAGTAAAACAACAGAACAAAATAGTGCTTGAAAATTACTTAAGATCACTGCAATTAACACTAGAGATAACTAACTTCACATAACTATAAACTCAATTACCATGGATCTCAATTATCTAATTTTTACCTTAATGAATTAATGGTCGAACTCCCTAAATTAATTTCAAATCTTTTTCAAGATCAAATAATTCTCTTTATCCTAAATTGATTGTCTAATCTTTTAGTTACAACCTAATTTAGGAAAAAAGTTAAAAGTTTTATGGATTCCTAGTATGATTATATGAGTCATGTTTGCCTATCTCTAATTTTCGCTTAACTCATGATGTTTATAATGAAAAGTTTTGTTTACAAATCATATCTCTATTTATTTCAAACCAATAAATCAATTGAATAGTGACTAATCACTCAAAAATATTTAGAACAATTATAAACACTTAATCATTAGATTAAAACATAAATAAAATCTATCTATGAGTAATATTATCATATAATAGGATCTATTAATGCCCTAAAATGGGGTTTAGTTCATGATAAAATCAAGAATAATGGAAAAAGTAGAAGAAGAAGCATAAACAAAGATAACCATGATAAAACCAATGAAGGAGAAAATAAGAATTCTAATATCTTAAGGTTGAAGAAGTTCTCCAACTTTTAACAAAGCTCCTTGAATATGGAAGTCTCTCTTCTCCGTTGCCTCTAGTGTTTGAGTGTCAAAAAAAGTCCTTTAGAACTCTAAACATTTGTCTTTTATAGCTCATGAGTCCCATTCTTTAAAATTTGGCTTGAGACAAAAAAATTCTGCAATTGGGAGCGCATATAGCACAATAAACTGCGCTATAATGCAACCTCTCTAATCCAAAAATTGTGCGTTTTGTCCCCTGGGCTAGAGCGTGATAAGCTGAGCTAAATTTTGAAAACTCTCTACAGGAGTTATCGATAATCTTGAATAGTGGAGTTGGGACGGATCTCACCATCGTGGCTGTAGGTACTAGAAACAGGCCCACTATTCTACTACGGTCCACCATTTAACTACCGTAGTTAATTTAAAAAATTAAAAGAGAATTAATATACTTGTTTGCATTGTTGTTTGGAAGACTCAAATCTGATTCATTAGTTTGAACAGGAAGGGTTTTCCACTTGGTCAAGGAGGAAAAGTTCAATTCTACGCAAAACTCATTAGTCTACTATTAATTCTTACATTGAGATTTCAGTCTTTCCATATCCCAATTAACAGCGAAGGATCTGTATGATTCAACTAATGAGAGACTCAAAGTTATAAAACTGACGACCTTTTTTTACCGTTTTTATTGCTGCTGTATATTGCGAAGAGAAGGATCCTCTTAAACTATTTTCAGTTTAAGTAAAAGGTAAATTTAATGGGCGGACCACCCTTAACAAACTACAAATGGATAGGTACTTCAATTGTTACATGACGATATTAAAATTATTCACATGGACAGCTATAACTCCAAGTAAGGGTCAAACTTTTTCTCATGTTGCTGAAACTATATATGTGTTAAAAATTTATAGAATAGTTGGGGACGCAACGCACCTACTAGTCCCTAAATATTGGTCCTAGTTAATTTTTTATAACAAGTATCTGTTTTAAGTAAAGAAATACCATTAAGTTATTAGTTAACAATCTGTGTCAAGAAAACATGTTGTTATCGTTAATTAAATAATTTATTCATCATTAGTTTTTTTTTCCTAAACTATTAGTATTTAAAACTCATTAGATTTTAATTAATCTAATGCAAACTAAATCAACCCATTGTAGGATAAAACTTTTTTGGTATTTTTTTTTTAATTCACAATATTCGAATCCAAAATTTTGCTTAAAGAAAATAAATATTGAACTATTTAAACTAACCATGTGTTGGTATAGTTAGTTTTTCTTATGCTTGGTATCATTGGTTGATCAAATGAGCAATAGGGGAGCTTGAAAAAAAAATTTAGTGGGGGCAAAAGAGTTTAACATGTAAAATATATGATGACAACTAAATTAAAACTATTTGCATATCACATATATAAGATTTAAAGTAAATAATTAACACAACAAAATAATTTTAAAGAGAAGGATTAAAAAATACTTTATAGTATTGAATATATTAACTTAATAATAGTTTTAAAATAGTGTTTTTTATTTTATAGTATTGGAATTGGATATGTCAACTTAATAGTAGTTTTAAAATAGTTTGATTTTATTTGGATTGTGTGAAAGTAATTATTTTTATTTAAAAAATTACCAAAAAAGTATGAAATAATTTGTTTGTATTTTATAATATTTGATACTTAAGATTATTTTAATAAAAATATTATAATTCTAAAATAATAAACTTTTAGTTATAATTAAAAGTTTCAAAAATCTGTTTACGCTTTTAAGTGAGTTTTACATTTATAATTAGAATTCTTTTGTTAAAAATGTGAAATTATTTTAAGCAATTTTCATTAAGTAAAAAGTAGTTTCTTTGCACTCACATATGCAGACGAACATGCACACGAATACCCACCTAGCAATGTAAAAAATTTCCTAAGTATTCTTAGGAGTTAAAATAGAGCTTAAAGTTAACAAACCTATTACTTGATCACACACACTCCCCTAACAATGTCAAATTTTGTAGGCATTCTTAAGAAACAAAATGGAGCTTAGAATTAACAATTTATTGCTTAATCATTGAATTTGTTATTTAACTATTGTATCTATTGTAACAAAAATATTTTTACTTTAGAATGATATTCAACCATCACATGATCTTTTTGGTTTTTAGTTATTTTTAATTAAAAAATAAGTTAATGAGCTCATAAGTTAAAGAAACCCATTTATATAAAATAGCATCGTTTATATAGAATAGTATGTTCATTTTGTGCTTAAGTCTATTTATCATATATATATATAGCTCACATTGTCCCTATTAAGATCCCACTGCAAGTGAAACTTAAGCACAAGATGAAATATTTTCCTAAAATTAATTCTCCCACCACCATTTCAGATTTATTTGTTGAGATGGCTATAACATTGTAAGAAGTGCAATTGTAATGTACTTCCTGATAATAAGTCATTAAGTCTGATCTATATGGGCATAAATATGTCATAAATAGCCGCAAAACTCTTTCGTGATTGGCCATAGCTCTTATTGCCGCACAATGGCATTTGGACACAGAATATTCTGAATAATTTCACGTCCAAAGCTAGAGACCACAACGTGGCCGTTCCTGAAACTCAAATTGATTTTCGTTTTCATTGGTACCATAGTACTGATGTTGATGATTTTCTCCGGCTCTTGTTTGAGCACATCACGTAGACGACTTTAATGCGAGAGTTGTCTCTTCAAAAATAATGTCTTAGCAAAACTTAATTTTTGTTCAACAAATTCAACAATGCATTAATTTTTGTTTTTTTGAAAATGTATCATGGACTCATTACTGTATTTCTAGTGTATGGAAAAGTTCCCAAAGAATATCACCAAACAAAAAGTTCCCAAAGAAGAATCTTTCCTGTTTAAGATATGATTCAATCATCAATCTCAACCAAATTACCATCTAATCATAAATTATTTTGTAATTTTAATTTATTATATTATTAGTATAAATTTTGGTTATATATTTTTCTATAGAAACTTTATATAATTATTTAATTGTATCTTTTCATATTAATAAATTTTTTTAATTTTTATAATTATTATTTTAAAAGTCATTTATATAATAATTATAATCAAATGACAATATAAAATATTTTATATTATCAATATATCAAACTTAACATCTTTTTTAAAATAATAATGACAATATATCAAAATTAATTTTATTTTAATCATTTTGAAATCTATCCCAAATCATATGATTATTGTGACTAAATCAATAAAAAATAATTACTGTGAATAAAATAAAATGTTTACTAGATGAATCAACTCCAATTCGTTTCTCACACGGGCTTATGATTGGGACATCATAAAATTTGACACACCGTTTAGTTCGTATATCATATTTTATCATCTTAATAATCAGTTGTCCAAAGAAGCACGGGTCACAGATTTCGTTCTCATCGCTCTCTCACCAACTGATAAGAAAACCAAACTTGTGCAGTCCCATGTGGGCGCTTAGGATCCACTCACTTAAAACTCTTCAACTCGTGTGTTCTTTCTTTAACACTTCAAAACTTGTGACCCATAAAGGCCCTTTCCCTTTTTCTTCCTTCAGTTTTTCTCTTCTTGTTGTTTTCTTTTTCTGCCATAACTTCAAATTCAACATCACTTTCCTTCCTCCAATGGCTGCTACTTGCTGCTTTGTCTCTGCTTGAAGGGATAATTGAGCTCATTTCCCATCTGGGTCTTGTGAATTTGGTATTGGTTCTTGCTTGGTTCTTCAGCTTCTGGGCTTGACTCAGAAGTCAGAATGATGTCTGTTACAAGCAAAAGCATTGATTTTGCTGGCAAAAACTTGGTTTCTTGTGGATGCTCCTCCAATGCGTACTCTGACAGGTACAACACAGTGAGAAACCATGCAAAGGTGAATTCTAAAGGGTGGGGAAGAAGAGGCCATGGAGCTAGCAAATTGGTCTGCCGCAAGAGGAGGAGCACTCAGTGCAGGGTTTCTTCTATGAAGACTGCTGAGCCTACTGTGCATGGTATGAGATTTTATATTATCAATATTTAGTGTGTAGTTGAGTTGCTTCATATTATTAGTTTGAATGAATTGACATATGTATTTGGTTATAGGCTTATAGAAGTGGAAGTAATATTGCGCATTAGAAGTTTTGGTTTGGTTTTTGTGTAGGGGGAACTCAAGCAATTCAAGGACTTCCAACAGGATTGGACTTGAAGAGTTATTCAGAAACCCCTATATCCCCATCAAAGTTGTTTGAAGTTGTTGCTGATGACCTGCAAACGCTCAACAAAAATCTTCAGTCGGTATGTAATGCTTTTGGGATTCATGCTGTGTGGTGTTTCTTACCAAATGCAGAGATTGACTTGTAGTTTTTGAATATTGACTTGTGTTGCTTTCACCTTGACCAGAAAAATGTGAACTTCGAATGGAATGAATCATGGGGCATTAGCACTTGAATGAGATTCCTTGTTCAATGATTCAGCTCATCTCTTTCTATGCTCATTGTTATGTTATTGTTTGCTTCCATTGAATTCCTTATTTCAGCTCTATTTATTAACTTTATGATTATTTTTCTTTTAATACCAGTTTACAAATTAGCATGTTTCGGGATTAAAAGTAAAATTTAAATTAATTTGTTAATGAAATTGGATCAATTTTTGAATGCCATTCTATTTTGCTTTATTGTCATTGAAGTCATTGCCCAATTATTAGGTCTAACTGCTTTGTGTGCTTATTTGTATCGCCAATTTCTAGTTCTCTGCAATAGACATTTTCAATAAGAAAGTTGATCCAGTCAATTGATGGTTAGTGTAGTCCTGATCATTCTCATTGCCTGCTGATGTTGTTGCTTTTTAGTTTCTTTTACTTCACAAACAGCAAGTGTTACAACTAGTTCTGAGTGCTTAATTTTTAGTGTATCTGATGAAGATGCTCTGATAGATTGTAGGTGCAGAAAATCCAGTTCTAATGTCTGCAGCTGAGCAGATCTTCAGTGCTGGTGGGAAGAGGATGAGACCAGCCTTGGTGTTTTTGGTGTCAAGGGCAACGGCCGAACTACTTGGCTTGAAGTAAGTATACAATTCTCTCTCTCAATCGTGCACATGCCCGCACGCGCACACGGACGCTCTTTCCCACACACATTCTTTTTCTCTTCTGGAAATTCTATACATATGATATAACAATAAAAAGTTGAACGGATAATCTTGAAATGCATGACTCTAGGGACCTTACTGTAAAGCATCGACGTTTAGCAGAGATAATTGAAATGATTCATACTGCAAGTTTGATACACGATGATGTATTAGATGAGAGTGACCTACGAAGAGGTAAGACTGTGATCCTTATACAGAAATATCCATTTAATTTTTCCAACATATCTCTAGATTTATGATTATGTATTGTAGTTGGCATCATGCATGCTATGGAGCAATTTTGCTCATACGGTAAGGTTGTTTTGATTTTAAGCTGGGATAACTAATTACAATTTATTTGATCAATTATTTCCTTTATATTTCTCAAATGTGTTAAAGCAGTGATCCTTGGGTCTTGCATCATGTTTGGAATTTGTTATTGAGAAGTTGTTGATCTTGTCCAGAACTTAGTTACTTATTGATGATTTGGTTTCCATGAGAGAAAAGGATGCATGTGTTTCAACTTGAGAAAAAAATATCTCTAGAATGAGGAGACAAAGAGAAAGAGAAAATAAAAGAGAGAACCAAATTAGAGTCTGATGCCGAAAGAGGAAAAAGAGTACCATTAGAAGCTTCTTCAATTTTGTGTTGTCATGAAAAGGACTTGCTATGTATACATGTTCAAGAAGAATGAAAAATTCAATCTATCATTTTAGTTTTCTATCATCTAATGAGCTAGTACCTACTAGAGTCCCTCCAACCAATTAAAAAGGAAATAAAGTAAAATGGATAAAAGAATAAAACTGCACTACGGCAACTAAAAAGTTTGTATCAACAGTGCTTCATTGGTATTGGTAGCATGGAGTGTCTTCAAGCAGTTATAGGAGATCTAAATATCATAATGCAAAGCAAGCTCTAGTACAATATCCCATTTTTGATTGATTGCTAGTGCCATTATATAGAATAGAATGGAAAATCCTTTTTAGGGAATTGAAGTGATAACTGGAAAAATAATAGGTTCTTCAAATATTCACATTGGATAGATCTTCAACTACATTGCTTGGATTGAACAAGAAGATCTTGAACTTTTGGTTTCAGTCTTAATATATTCATGTTGCTGCGTATAGGTTTCACACTTTCACATGCTATATTAACTTTGTGTTCTCTTATATAATAGAACCACTAACATTGTATAATTGAGAATTGAATATGATTGCTCTTTGTATCAGATGAGTCAGTTCAGGTCTGCCTTAGATAGTAGGCCAAAGTTACCTGTCACCTTCTTAAGGAGTCTTGACATAGTTGTACTTGTATATACAGTTGTTAATTTATTTATTTATTTTTTGAGTTTCATACTGTGACAACTGATTCCCTGGTTTTCATCTTCTCTATCCCCTTATCTGAATTCAGTTTTCCCATTATTTGAACTCATGGTTATTGGTATGTATTTCTAGGGAAGAAAACTGTTCATCAAATGTTTGGAACAAGAGTGGCAGTGTTGGCTGGAGACTTCATGTTTGCACAGTCATCATGGTATCTGGCCAACCTTGAAAATATTGAAGTCATTAAACTTATCAGCCAGGTAAGTTCCATTGTCATACCTGTTTAAGATACTTCATCTTTTACTTGCATACTTTAAATCATAATTCCGTAAGTGCTTGATGCACTTGAAGTCAGTATTTACTGGAGAATATGAAGAGATTCGTACTTTGCATCTTGTTTTGAAATTTTTGCTGTTGGCTTTACAAAGAACAAGCAATAATTTTTGCAACGTTTCTTGGTGCTGTGACAGGTGATTAAAGATTTTGCAAGTGGTGAAATAAAGCAGGCTTCTAGCTTATTTGATTGTGATGTTGAACTCGACGAGTATCTAATTAAGAGCTACTATAAGACAGCCTCCTTGATTGCTGCCAGTACTAAAGGAGCTGCGATTTTTAGTGGCGCTGACAGCAGCATCACTGAGAAAATGTACGAATATGGAAGGAATCTCGGTCTATCCTTCCAAGTTGTGGACGACATATTGGATTTTACACAATCAGCAGAGCAACTGGGAAAGCCTGCTGGCACTGACCTTGCCAAAG
This sequence comes from Pterocarpus santalinus, assembly GCA_031439595.1. Taxonomy (NCBI): domain Eukaryota; kingdom Viridiplantae; phylum Streptophyta; class Magnoliopsida; order Fabales; family Fabaceae; genus Pterocarpus; species Pterocarpus santalinus. The sequence continues at coordinate 30,031,396 of CM062528.1, read as the reverse complement.
GTAACCTGACTGCACCGGTGATTTTCGCATTGGAGAAAGAACCAAAGTTGAGGGACATCATTGAATCAGAATTTAGTGAGACTGGTTCCCTTGATGAGGCCATCAATTTGGTCGAGAGTTGCGGGGGCATCGAAAGGGCACAAGAGTTGGCAAAAGAGAAAGCTGATCTTGCTATCCAAAGTCTTCAATGCCTTCCTTCGAGCGTGTTTCGTCTAGCTCTTGAGGATATGGTGGCATATAACCTTCAAAGGATTGCATAAGGATGTGCATGCTGAGTACACATTATAAGAAAAATCAGAACATTCTTTGGTACTAATATAAGGATGAGAGCCTTGACATTTGAACTTTTGTCATTTCAAGAGTTCCCAGCAAATGCTTCCAACTGAGCTACTTTTGGGGTATAATATAGACAGAGTGACAAAGCAAATACACCTTCTCATCATTTAATATATTTGCAGCTTCTGCAAATTTAAGTACAAGGAAAATAATAGATTCCATTGTTGTATCACAACACCTCTGCAGTATATTCTTTCTCCCATTCTTCTTTTCTGGGATGTAGAAAACAGTAAGGGAAGGGAAAAGATGATAAATTGTTTTTGTTTTGTTTCCTTTTCTTCTGTATTTTGTGAAGATAGCATATAATTGAGCTTGTAAACTCATCATTCTCGTCTCATTCATAACCATACTCTATGATATCATGTAACTAGAAAGATTTTCATATTTTTGATAGTTGCAATCATAACCCTTCGCCACGCAAATGGAATCCTCTGAATCATGGTAAATTTATTTGATGGAAAAAGAAAAAGAAAAAGAAAAAGAGAAAAGAACATTTCATAAATGCGTTGCTTGATTACTAAATCACTCTTGTAGAATACCTTTTATTTTTTTTGAGGTAGAATGCCTTCTTTATTTTTTTTTTGTGGGCAAAAACCGAATTTTGTTTGCTTAGTTACTGAATGGTAAGAATATACTCCCGGGGGAAAAAGTGAATGTAATTCTAAAACAAATTGAAGTTGAACATAATTTATGTATCATGCCCCAAGCTCTACGTAGCAAAAATTGGGTCCATTTCATCTGGCCTAATCTACTTTCAAGATTGTATTTATATAGTATATAAAACCTGAATTGTAGATTTGTCATACTTGGAATAAGACTGTTTTATGGCCTAGTTCACCGTTAAGGAGTTCTATAAAACAAACCTAGTCTTAGTTAATTTGATTTATTTTTGAACTATGATTAGTTAAATCTCAAACTTTTAACATTACAGAATGTAAATCACTAATGAATGACTAACACATAGTCAGCTAGAGCAACAAATGCTCATTTTCTTTAATTAATGGTCTCGGTTAGAATCCTAAGTATAAAGTAATAAATGTTCGGAGTGTCACTTTTCACTTATAAGATCTTAAATGCTCCAATAAGGTTACTTTCACTAAGAGGATATATGTAGTTTTAAAAAAAATTACTAATAAATGAAAGGTTAAAACTTTGTTTTATTCTGTTGCTTATTATTTTGATATTAATATAATCTTTCATATATTAATTTTTTATCCGCTAATAAAAATTCACGTAATTTTAATCTTTTCAATTCATGATACAAATTGAAGATAAATTTTGATTATTTACATATAAGGTTGGCCAAATCGGGTATCTACAGGAATTACCTACAATAAGGATTGGTTTGATTTCCATGAGATGGGGACATAGTCTCAATTTATTAAATGGGGCAAAGAAGGGATGACTCCTTATTCCATAGAGATCCGTTGAATTCATTCATTCATATATATATATATATATATATATATATAATGAAATCAAATTGATTCAAAATATAGTTAATATATGATAAACTAAACTTTTAATATTTTGACAATAATACATAATGAAATCAAGTTGATTTAAAATATGGTTAACATATAGCAGGCTAAACTTTTAACTAAAATCAAATTTATAATAATTAACTAACTTTGACTAAAATAAAATTTACAATAACTTGGATTTACATCATGTAGTTTTACGTTTAATTTAGATTTTGTTGTATTACTAATATTTTAATGGATTATAGATATTTATCTAATATTTTACTCAAGTTTAAGCTTTTTATATATAATTTTTCTTTTTATTAAATTTTTTATTTTTTTGCATAAATCCATGAATATCCCGGAGGATTTGAATTCCCATAGAAAATGGGGAATGGAGACCTGTGACAGGGATGAGGACAGGGATGGGGATGAAAAGCAGATTTCTAAATGGGAATAAGTATCCGCTGTCATCCCTACTCACAGATTCAAATGTTATAATAGAAAATATTACAAAGTTAGAATTTTCTTATGAGAATTTTTGCTAAATGTAACATGTTTATAAATCTTACATATATGAGTACTTTACCATTTTAGCTTATATGATAATTATTTTTAAATGTTATCAAAACTTTAATTATTTCCCCATAACTAGGGCTTAAGATTAGAATGAGTTCAAATCATAAAAAATAACTTTTTTGAAGATATTACAATCATTCTGCATTTATTCAAATAGATCAAACTGATAAAAAAATATATTGTTATAAGAGTTAATCTTGGAGAAATATGTTTTGTATGTGTATTTTTTTAGCCTTCGTGTTGATGCACGTACATCCATCATTGAATGAGGTGTATAACCCATTTGATTTGGGTCTTACACCCCATTCAATAGTGGATGCATATGCGTCGACACAAAGGCAAAAAAAAATACATGTATATATAACATTACTCTTAATCTTATAAACTATTCAAATAAATCCAACTCATAAAAAAGTACATTGTCATAAGAGTTAATATCATAGATTATTCAAATATATCAAACCCGAGAAAAATTCATTGTGTGACAATCTTTTTATTTCTTTACATATATGAGTAGTCTTTCCTATTTTAGCTTATTCAATATTAATTTTTAAATTTTATCAAAACTTTAATTATTTTCTCATATGTACGATTTAGGATTAGAATACAAGTTCAAATCATAAAAAATAAGTCTTGTAAAGATATTATAACCTTTTTGCATATATTCAAATAAGAACCGATAAGGGGACGCATAAATAGTGGACGTATATACGACGTATATTGAAAAGTGAGAAAAAGACAAAAATACTTGTATGATAGGTCCCATATAATCATTGCTACTTTTGTTCAAATTTTTTTATTTCAGAAACTTACCAACGTGAGCAGTACACATACTAGTAAGTTTTGAAAAAAAAAAAAAACTTACCAGCGTGAACAGTGCACATATTGGTAAGTTTTGCATAAACACTGGTAAGTTTTGCACAATAAAAAACTTACCAGCGTTTTTCAACAATACGCTAATAAGTTTTGTATAAACGCTGATAAGTTTTACATAAACGTTGGTAAGTTTTGCATTAAAAAAAAAAACTTACCAGTGTATTGTTGAAAAATGCCAGCAAATTTTCGAATAAAAAAAACTGAACAAAAGTAACAATGATTATGTAGAACCCATTATCTAGGTATTTTTGTTATTTTGCTCACTTTTTGTGTATACGTCCCGTATTGCATCCCAAACGATGATTCCCCCAAACGTTTTTCTAATCGAATAGATCAAACTCGTAAAAATATGTTGTCATAAATGTTAGTCTTAGGGTGTGTTTGGCATGTCGTATTAGATATGATAGGATAAGGTAATACAATACATTATAACCTTATTCGTTGTTTGGGGCAGTCAATGTATTATATAAGTTTATCTATCAAATATCCTTTATATGTTAAAATGATGGATAACTTAATCTAGCCTAGGCAGACCATATTAGACCTGATTAGCTGTTGATGTGCAAGGATTCTTTTACTTTTTTTATTTTTTAATATATTTTATTAAAAAAATAATTATTAAATAAATAACAAAAAATAAAAACCATATAAATAAAAAATATTATTTAATAAAAATTTAATAATAAATAAATATTTTTAAAAAATAATAATTATAAAATAACTTTTCAAACTAATATAAAAAATATAAGAATAAAAATTTATTAATAAAATATATAATAATATTCAATACAAATTTAAATACATATAATAAAAAATACAATCAAATATACGAATATGATATTAGGTTTATTTAGATTTTGATATATAAAAACTTCCTCTCTATTTCTCTCTTCTCTCTCATATTTTTTATATTATGAAAAAATATTAAAATAAATAAATAATTTTTAATATAAAATTATATTTCTATATAATAAAAAAATAGCTAAAATAATTATAATAAATATTTAAATAATTATATTAATTTTTAAAATTTAAATTTAATATTAAAAATTATATTTATTATAATCTCTTTTTTTGATGATATTATATATAATACAATATCTTATACAGTGATATATCAAATATTATATAATATTAATTTTTTATTAGATCTTATACAATAAGATATCATACTATCAGCCTTTATTCTATCAGATCTTATGCTATCAAACATGCCAAACGAGTGCTTATAAACCATTTGAATAGATCGAACTCGTAATAATGACATTGTCACCAAAAAAATTAATATTTTGCTCATGCGGCATTACTAAATATTATTAATTATTTAATTCTACTCTTTAAATGGCACTCATACATTATATTATTGGTAAGATGTTCCAATCAGCTGCAATCAAATAATGTAATTACAGTGTTAGGCTTCAAAAAACAAGTCACAAACTTAGAGACAACACGTAGAGGGACAGCGAAACATAGAGATGAAACTGGTGAGTTACATGTCACAATGGAGAAGCATAGCAAGGGACGCGTTGGACCGCACTGCCATCGCAGTGAAGTTCCTGTGCTGGCTTCATGTCACCGACAGCTACCTCTGCTCCGCAACACATGTAATCTATCTATTCCCATCCAAAGACGCAAACTTTACGTGATTTTCAGATACCCATTTGACTCAATTGCAGGAATTTCATCGCAGGTGTATGGACCTAGCATGCTCCCCACCCTCAACATCGCTGGCGATATTGTTTTGGCGGAGCACGTGTCGCCGCGGATGGGGAAGGTGGGGCATGGGGACTTGGTGCTGGTTCGGTCACCCATGGACCCTAAGAGGTGCCTCACCAAGCGGATTGTGGCCATGGAAGGGGAAACTGTCGCTTACTTTGACCCTATGCTCGGTGACGCTACTCAAATTGCAGTGGTGTGTGTGTCCTGCCTTATGCTTTGTTCTTCTTTGTTGGTGTTAAATTGCATAATTCATGTGTTTTTATTTTTTTAATTTTTAATTACTTATTTTTGTAGTGTATGGTTGTGAAAATGTACCAACTTGATAGATAGGTTTGTCATGTTAGATTAGCAGATAAAGCTAATCGAAACTGAGTTTGTCTAACTGAGAAAGTAAGGTTCTGTTTATCAAAGTGCATGGTATTAATGATCCACCTAATGATTTAAAGGTGGATAATTCTCACTTTAGGGACAAGCTTGAGGAGATTTTAATAAATAGCCTTATATTAGCTTTCCTGTTATCACCAAATTAGTGTATTTTATTTTTTCAAAGGCATGGATTCAGGTGAATGTTTGTAGTGTATGATTGTGAAGAAAGAGCCCCACTTGACTGTTTTGTCATGTTGGAGTTGGATCATAGTGAGCAGAAGCAGGTGTGAGAATTGCTCGAATGGGCGGGATAGGAGAAGGTGGTTCTTTTTTTATTTACTTATGTATTGGTCATGAGATTGAGAGCCATTGGTTAATTCGTTTAATTTTATGATTTTATTAGATAAATAATGCTTTGACTTATATGTATCATTTAGATGAATTTGTGAGCTGCTCATTCAACTGACTTAGTGTCTTGGGGACATTTTCCATGAATGAGATTATGCAGGACTAGGAGACTGGTTAGAGCGATTTACTACTGTTGCTCACATATGTAGGGTAGAAGTACATTGCTGCATGTTACTTGAGAGTTGAGATGAGTGTTGATGGTATGCTTTTATCTGTTTTGTCCACTTTGATATCATCATAATTTTTAAATAAAAGTTGTGGTCGGATATGAGATATTTGATTATGATGACTGGTTATGTTGAAATTTCACTATGATTTTGGCTGAGATGATTTGTTTTAGTTCGAATGTAATTGTTATTAAATCCAATTACTAATCTTATTTTGATTACTTTTACTATGGTCAGTGCTATTTTGATCAAAGTATCATTTCAATTGAACTCCCTTTTCAAGTCTCAGCACACTATAATCATTAGTTTTTTTTTTTTAATAATTTTTTTAAATAAGAAATTAATTATTAACTTGCTACACAGCTATCCTATGGTTTGCAGGTTGCTTTGCTTTGTCATTGTTAATTATTTTATTGTTCTTTTAACTTATATCAATGAGTTTGATTTGTTGCTTGATTTATAATGTCATTTTCCCCCAGGTGCCAAAGGGGCATGTTTGGATTCAAGGGGATAACATCTTTGCATCCCATGATTCACGGCATTTTGGTCCTGTTCCTTATGGCCTTATACAAGGAAAAGTGTTTTTCAGGGTAACTGTTGTGCCCCATACTATATTCTTATATTTTATGAGGATTGGCTCATTATATTTCTCTCCTTTATTTCGAGGTGTTTAGGTATTTATATTGCATTGCCTCTATGTTTCTTGTGGTTCAATATTATTTTATTAAGAATTTAAGAGTGGGAATGGGTTTAATGGTACGGCTATGTAAATACGTTACTACTTCTGAGTTTTTCTCTTTCTAATACGTCTTCTTGGAAACACGTACTGTTTCTGTTGTTGTAAGTCTAATGAGTAATGCACCCAGGCATTTGCAGTAATTTGTAGAGGATCTGGAAGTCTCACATACCAGAATAGTTTGATATCTATCATTGTAGTGAAGACTTCGTTAGCTGGATGGAACTTGGTTCTTGTAGTTAATTAGGTCTACCTTTTCATGCTTTACTGGTCTTATTTTGCTTATAGGAAAATTGCATGCTAGTTAACCACCACTTGTTGGAGAGTGCAAATTGTTCTATTTGATTGCTATGAACTGATGTGCTAATGATATTTCAAATACTGTTATTATGTTATTAGGTTTGGCCACTTGATGGCTTTGGAGTGCTAGGTCAATAAATATGTTTTGAAGAAGGTACAGTACTTTAAGTTCTCTGCATTTGAGATGTCTACTTTTGTCGTTTGTCTAAACAGTTATTTCGGTCTTGAAATAGACATTGCAACTTTGACGATTGAAAATTAATCCTTTTATATGAGTTTCCCCTGAATTATCAATGCTAGGCTATCATATCTGGTTTTTTCCTATGAATGCAGATGTTCAATTTTTTAAGTTGTCTCATTCTTTTCTCATATTCTGAGGTAGAGCCTTTTCACAAAGAAATAAACTGAGAGTTGGTTTAGAATATGAAATTTGGTGTGACAAAGCAATCATCTTATGTCAATGTTTTTTTATTTGTTATTTTATTTTTTCTCCTCTATGTCTTGATATGAGATGGTTGACTTTGTGAGCTTGATTGATAGGAACTGGGCCTCTAAATAATGGGCCTTAGTTAGTTAGGGATTAGAATTAGTTAGTTAAAACAGTATAAAAGAAAGTACCACAGAGGTGGAAGGTGTCAATCGAGAAGTTGAGACTTGAGAGTCTAGGAGAGCAAGGGATCTCTCGAATATCCCTAATTATTGTACTTTTCATGGCAATAATACACACTTTCTTGCATATTCTGAACCAGTCTTATCATTGATCCACTTGCATAGCTGTTGAGGTACTGGAATGTGGAAATATCTGTTACTTAGGGAGGGATGAGATTTGAGTTGATTTGGAGTTGGAAGGTTTTATGACAGACTGAGTGGCTGTCCTCAGAAATTGGAGGCAGAGAAGCTAAATATTATTCGGGTTAAAATGTTTATGTTGTCAAAACGAGTGAGTAAAGGAATAGTTGTGAGCATGGCATACATTAAGACAATGAATAAAGTTTGTGAATGGTCACAAGGGTGTAAGCCCAGTGGCAATGAGGCCCCACTTTCTGAGGCTGTATATGGGTTTGAACCCGGGCAGGGTTCTGCTTTCTCTGATAAGCCTCCTAACCTCTTCCTTGTCCCCTTTCTTCAAAGACGGAGTTAAGTAAAGAAAAGAAGCTGAATAACAAACATATTATTGAAGAATTGCTTTTATTTATTTATTTATTTTTCAAATAAACTGGTTCAGTCTGTAATTCTAGTTGATTGTCCTTCAGGAAGTGAACAAATAAACTCTTGTCTTAACAGAAGAAGTCTTTTTAGACGATACTTCAATTTTCCAGTCCAGTTGAAAGGGCACAGCAAACAAGACAACTCTGAATCCTGTATGGACATGTTTAACAGTGTCTGGAATACACAAAACAGAAAGCTTGCATTGTGATAAACTGATAATCTATTTAGCCACTTTTTAGATCAAAACATTTCTTGCCTGGCATATAAACAGTAGCCTTTTAATTTTGGTTAAACTCAGCAACCTAAAAAAAATTTAAACCGGAACCTAGGCCACCAATTTGATGTTTTCTCATAATGCAGCAGACGCATAAAGAATTTCAACATCCTAAAATGATGATAGTATGGTATTGACGCTAATGTTTTGTCCAAGAGCTAAGTATGTGTGCTTAGGTCATTTAAGTGGAACTTACAGTTCATATATGCAAATGAAACCCTTACACTAATGGTGGATTGCAATAATTTCCTGTGATTTTTATCTACTTGTGTGTTATAAGGTTAAAAGTTGACATCTTTTTTTTGCCAGTTTATCGAGCAGAGCCTTTGGTCATTCTTCCAGTTAAATGCAACAAAGTATACTTGGATGGAGCTTTAGTGATCGCGCAGCTTGCAAGGTAGAACAATAGAGAGATCAATTATATGGGAAGGCTTTCTTTCCCAATAGAAACTTCAATTATACCCTGAAAATTAGAGACTCGAGATTTCAAAGAATAATTAATCTATTTTGTGTTTCATGTGAGCATTTCATTTATCAGGTTGAAATGTCATCTTTATTTTTGAAGAATTTTGATTGTAGTAAAAATGTAAAATAACTACTCCGCCTATGAGGACGAGGCCATAATGGCGTGAGTCTTGTGTGTACTAAGTTGTTCATTCTTTGTTCTCGGCTTGGATATGATTAGATGAAAAATTACTCAATTTGGTTTACAGAAGATGAGATTCTTGATTTCCAAGGATATTTCTTGCTTGGACATGAAGTGAACACCTCATGCTTAAGCACAACCATTTAAGATTTGGCAAACACATTGCAACTGGGACGACCAAAACAAATTTAAGCAACTTATTTTGACTATTTGTCTGGGAAAAGAAAAATAAAAAAAAAGTAAGTGGAATCACAATTTTGAAGTTCTATATAAGGAGCATTTGTTTCAATTTTTTTTAATTGAAAAAACTGAAACTAAAAAAAAAGTTACCTTTAATAGAAAGTATTATCTCAACTCCTACTTAAAAACTAAAAACAGATAAATTGGGAAAAAAATAAAAGGAACAGTCACAATATTGTGTCTTTTATGTCATCTGTAAGACTAGATGCCAATCAAACACATGGACTGTGTTGTCTGTCTTGAAAAATCAGACACCGAAGTTCTTGTCTGCGGCTTATAGGTTTGTCCATGATGGTGCCAATAACGGGTTTTCAATCCTTGATTCTTAACGAACAACATGTGTGGTTATAACTATTGGTGGATATTAATATTACCTAACATGCACCTAGAATCAAATGAATCAATACAACGACAACAGCCAAAACATCTAAGGGTATGTTTCTGAGTTGGGATTTTGAAGGGGAGGGGAGGGAAGGGAAGGGAAGGTCTAGTTTACTCTTGAAAGCCTTCCCCTTCCCTCCCTTTCAAAGCCCCAACTTACAAATACACCTTAAGTGTCAGAAATCATGGTTTGGAAGAAGAATCATGAACTCAAGCAACTTTGGACATTCTTTTATGAACCACATGAGGGCCAATCGGATGAAAATCATCCTTTTATGAGTCACTATAGCACAAGAGTATCCAGAGCTCGGGCAATTTTTGACAATCTCCAGCATCTCGCTTGCTGTAAAATGTATTGATGTGATGAAAAGATTCGGACACAACTAAGTGAATCTTCCCATATAACCTGTTCAATGCTCAAACCATGAACTTCCCCTGCGACGATTTGGAGGTGTGTCCTGATGTTAATATTCGTGAAACTCAAACAAACAAAAGGAACTACTGCATCTGTGGAAGACCACAAACATAAACAACATTAATATTTTTGATTTGTTGACAGAAGAGGATATATATGAATGAAAAAGTAGTAAGAAGCTTTCATGATTGAGCAAATACAAGCGACCATGAAGTAACAGAATGTACAGAAGAGATTCCTATATAACTTGATAAATTAGGGATAGTCTTAAGTAGTTCCAAGTGTTGATAAATTAGAGAAGTCTTTCTTTTATCCAGCATCCTGTTAAAATTAATCTTAACAAGTTTTTCACATATTTGAGCTTTGAAGTCTTCTATCTGCTGCTGGCTTTTCTCTATTTCGATTGGAAGACTTCAAAGCTCAAATATGTGAAAAACTTGTTAAGATTAATTTTACCAGGATGTTGGATAAAGAAAGACTTCTCTAATTTATCAACACATGGAGGTACTGAAGACTATCCCTAATTTATCAAGTAAAAACAGTATACCCTGTGGCTTCACCTGGCTTCTTTGCTTTCTCCCTTTTACAAATTATAACATTAAGTGACGCTTGTATATATGTCATTTTCCTTCATCTTGCTATGGATATTAGTCAGTAGAAGCCTACAAATAAGCATAAGCAGTCCTGTAATTATTATGACACGAAAGAAACAATGCTCTTTCTTTTATCAACTGGCCTTCTAGTGGTTGTTCTTCAACTGTTAACTTAGTTTGGTTTTCGAACAGCTAGAATTTCACCATTGTTAGTTGCAATTGAGAGACACATCTTTCCATCATGATAATTAGTAAATGGGAATTTTATAGAGTACATATTCTTAATAAAAGATATTTCTATTAGATATAAAATCATTCATATGCTTTTATCTAACCGTTTAAGCTTTTGGGAAAAATGATTAAGATATGATATTAGAGCTTATATAACCAAGTATTTTAGAATTTGTTCCTTGTAGCCCCAATTCTTCTAGATAAAAGAAAAAGTTAAATTTTAGCACAACATTAGATTAGCTTGTCCGTTGTCCACACTTTAAGCCCAATGAGCTCTAGTGTGAGGAGGCATATTAGATATAAAACCATTTATATAACTTTATGTAATAACTTAAACTTTTGAAAGTGATGGTTTATGACAATTTTGACAATTGCTAATAGTTCTTTCCTATACAAAATTTCCTATACTAGTTACAATTAAGATACATTTTCCTTCACAATATTTGGCGACATGGAATTTAATGAGCATTGGATCACCTGATTAGCATTCTGTTCATACTTTGTTATAACTTGGATTCGACTCCTAAATGCCCTTGTAAGTAGTTGATGAGCCTCCCTGCATGTCCAAGTTTGGATTGTAATAAGTCTTCCTCTCAAAAGAATTATGAATATTAAAAATAAAGGAGTTACTTGGATGTTGACATGCAGTATAAAACAAATTTATTAAATTGTTATGGGTAAATGCCAACATGGTTGTTTCCTGTCAGAAATACAAGGTACTAAAAAAAACAAAATTAAAAAAAAAAAAAAACATTTAATGCACTTTATCTTGTTTTGTCATAAGGCAGATCAGATGTGTAGTCTCACTTTGATATAAAATCTTCACAGTAAGTTTGGCTTCTTGTTTTTGAAGTTGAAGCACTCTTCTTCCTTTTCCATTGCTACTTGCAAATGCTATTTGAGAAAAAATGTCAGCAACCAGATTCTGAAGGATAGGTCATGCCCATGCATCTATTTACACGACTCATCTGAAGAAAACACTCCCTTCCATTTGCTAACTGTATCATTACAACTTCTGAAGAATGTGATAACACAATCTGTGGTATGATAAAGAAATAACTAGGAGTAAAATTCTCTGCTTCAAATAAGCAACTAAACAAGCAGAGTGAGTTTCTTATAAAGCAAAACCATATTGTTGCCCATAAAGTCTATGTTGAAGGCTAGCCTAATGCATTTTATGCCATTATGGGAATGCATTTATGGGGGGAGTAATTTTCCTATGCAAAAAGTGAAGAAAAAAGACTCACGATCAGATTCCCCATTGTTTTTCTGACATTTTGTTTTAGAAAAACACACCAATCAATCATACAAGACCCGTAAACTAAAGGTTAATTAACCTTCCATTTGTGTGAATTCAATGCAGGGTTGATTATCGTTCCGTGTTTGCTCCACTTATCGCTTTCATGGTTTGCAAGACAAGTTAGCCAGTACGTTGACAAGGACATTTATTTTAATTTGTATCAAGTTTGGGAAGGCAGAGATCCTGTTAAATACAACTTTGATGGGTTCAGGAATCTGGATCTGTGATAGTCATTCATACAAGTGTTTAGATTTATAAACAAAGGTTCGATTTTTTCCCCCTCACATTTGACATTTGAAGTGTTGTAATTAAAATGGAGAGAAGCAACCCATAAATAGAGCACATATTATCTATATATAAAATAACAGAGCACCAGTCTAAGCTTATTACCTTTAGAAGAATCAATATTTGATTATATTTGGGATGTGAGCAATGTTGGGCCAATCTTCTCCAGTTTCAGGCTGCCATCTATTACGTAGAAGGGGACACGAATCAATATATAGAGTCTGTAAATTGGTGAGGCAACGCAAGGCCTCAGGCAATGACTCCAGTTTAGGACAAAATGCAATCTGAATATGCTTGAGTGATTGGAGGTCACCGATCTGCTTTGGTAAAGCCTTCAAATTCTTACAATATCTAATGGATAATTTCTGCAGAGAACGGAGTGCAAGAGGGGAGCCATGGCATTGCGTGCTATTATCCTCCTCGTCTCTCCACAGATCAAGTTTGTCGTCATGGACGAATGTGATATCCAGTTCCTGAAGTTCGGAAGGAAGATGTTGCAAGTGTTGTAACCACGATCCCCAGAGAGAGAGATAATCGAGGGAAGTGAGATTTTGCATCCACTTCTTTGCCATTGCTTCTATCTCCATTTCTTTGCCAATTTGCAAGTGCTTAAGGGCAGAAAGAGGATAGAAGAACGACTCAAGCTGAACCAAATGTGTTTCCACCATAGGCTTCACGCTATAATTTACTAACACCAACTTCTCGACCAGGTGTGAGAAAGTAGGCATGCAAGCCAAGTTTGGACATTCCCAAATTTCCAAAGAAGAAAGACGAGGAAAAGGAGGCAGCAAAAGATGGTTGCCAATCTCATTCGCCTTATTATCATTTTCCAACCTTTGCCATCCCTTCAAATTCTTGCAGTTCTCGAGGAAGAGTGTCTCCAAAGATGGGAAGAACACATCTCTTCATAATGCACGTACTTCAATTCTTTCATTTCTCGGATCTCGAGCTTCTTAAGGCACGGTAGTTTTTCTAATGATGGGAGAAGTTGACAATGAGGAAAACCCCATAGGTAGATGTCAAGAATATTAGTAAGCGAAGGAAGCCAACTCGAAAATCTTGCTCCTGGATATCCATCAACAGCCAATTCTCTCAAATTTTGATGAGGACAAAGGTTATCCAATAATTGCAAGTTGTCACTGTTTTTGTTTATTACTTTCTCTCCCCAAAACAACCATAGGCGTCGAATGTATTTTTTTGCTTTTAAATTTGCTTCTTGTGACTCTAACACCGCGTCTTTTACTAAACCCAGATTACTAATGATAATTGCATCTGTTATGTTATTAAGCTCCTTCAGTTCATTCAATTTGGCACTTGTGCTCTTTGCATCGTCCCCTACCACAAATTCAGATAAGTGCTGCAACGAAGTCAATTTCCCCAATCCTGGTGGCATCATTTCTTCAAAGGCTTTACAGCCATCAATGTAAAGGTGTCTCAAATTGATAAGCTTTATGATAATTTCTACAGAAACATCAAGCTTCCAGCACATATTTAATTTCAATGTTTGTAAGTTGACAAGATTGCTGATTGACTTTGGCAAACTAATTAGTTCTTCACAATATGATAGGTCAAGATACCTTAAATGCTTGACTTTATCAATGGACTCTGGCAATTGAGTTATAGAAGAGCACGACAAATGCAAAACGCGTAGGTATTTAAGTTTTTTCATAAAAGATGGATTGGTAATTAATCTAGCTTCCATATTGCAACAAATAATGGTTCGCAAATGGCTTGCATCCAATGAATCCAATGAACAAACAGTTGTAGATTGCAACCCTACATGCATGGGTCTTCCAATAACCTTTTTTCCCTCACTATCCTGGTAACAATCATTTCCAACAACTAACTTTGCAAGATCATGCATCAAATCATGCATTTTGAAGGACTTAATATCACCATATTCACTTATTAATGCATCATGAAAAAATGATCTCATCAACAAAATTTTGACATATTGATTGCCCACTTCTTCCATAGTCTGTGTTTCAATTGAACTTTCAAGATAACCTTGAGCCATCCATAATTGAATCAACTCATCCTTTTGGATTTCCCAATCTTTTGGATACAAACAACAATAAGCAAAACATTGTTTTAATCCAAGTGGCAAGTTTTGGTAACTCAATTTTAGCACTGGCATGATACTCTCTCTTTCTACACACAACCTCCAACTATTGTCATTCAAAATACTTGACCATTGATCAGTTTCATCATTTATAGTTCGCAAGAAGCCTCCAATTGTTTTGATTGCGAGTGGTATTCCGCCACACTTTTTTGCAATTCTTTCACCTATTGATTCAAGACTTGGGTTCATTCTACAAGTATTATCACCAAATATCAAGTTCTTTAACAAAGTCCATGATTGCTCCTTTGTCAAACCTTTTAAAATATATGGGTTTTTTATACCCATTGTTTGTGAGACCATTGTGCTACGAGTTGTCACTAATATTTTACTACCTTCACCTCCACACATCAAATAAGTTCTTAAAGCATTCCACTTTAGCTGACTTTCATTCCACACGTCATCTAAGACAAGCACGTACCTTTGCCCATTTAATTCCTCTTGAAGCAACTTTTGTAATTGGTCTAATTCTAAGTCACGAACTTCCTTATTTTTCAATGATTTTAACATTTTTTTCAAAACAGACTTCACTTCAAAATCTTTAGGAACACACACCCACATTTTTTTCTGGAAAAATTTCGGCACATCAGCATCATTGTACACTAACTGAGCAAGAGTTGTCTTGCCTAAGCCCCCCATACCAACAATAGCAATCAAGGAAACATTTTGGTTGGTATGGATTTGCTTAATCAAGTCAACAATCTCCTTTTGGCTTTCTTCCCTTCCAATAATCTCGGATTGTAACACAAAAGAACTAGTTTCCCTCCAAGAACTGTCATTTTCCTTAGAAATTATCATTCTTCTGTTTAGATTCAACTTAGACATATCACTGGAAATATCATTAAACTTCTGTCGAATCTCTCCAACCTTACGAGCCATTTTTCGACCAAAAACAAGTTGATTTTTTGATGAGAAGAAGTCACGAACCTGGCTATGACCGTTAACCTCGCGGCGCAAATCATAAATGAGCAAGTCATCGAACAAGTTGTCAGCATCATGCACTACTTTTCTGAGCCTGCGTATCCAGATCTTGATAGCACAATCCTGATGTTGTCACTCCTCGGCGTCGGAAAGTTCAGCTTGGATGCATTCAACAGTTTCCTTCAGCTTTTCCAGCTCATCCATCACTCCATAAATCTTCCCAATTTCGCGGAATGCCAAAGAAGCCAGTTTGTTGACGAGGCTAAAAACAATACCATAGGGGATTTGTTCAGCCATTCGCAAACGGAAAGGAAAGGATAAGAATAAGAACGAGGTGACTGACAGAGGAAAATGTAGGAAGTTGTTTGATACCAACGGCTAGGTGGTTAAGGTTGGCAATGGAAGTCTATAGATGCAATAAATATCAACAAAGATCTATAAAAGAAAAAGTTGTCTTGACAGCAAGTCACTATGTCTTCGACGAAATTCCAACTGAAACACGGTAAAGGTTCAACTCGGATGCAACAAAAAGTCGTCAGTGGAAGTCACCATACGCAATGGTACAATAGTCTTCTCAAGGTGCTTTCTTCGTTGCCAGCTTAATTAGAATAGGTATAGGAGCTGGTTTTTTAAACATGTCTAGGTTTAGACGTGTACGTTGCATGAATAGATAAACTAATTGTAATGAAATCAACATATAAATTATTTAGTAGATGTTATTAAAATAATTTAAAATAAAATAATTATATAATAAAAAGAAAATATAATTTATTTATAATTTGATAACATAATTAAAATACAGAAATATTTCTTTAGTGACTATTTAGAATATATTAAAGTTATATAAATTTTTATATTTAACTGAGTTTTATCTTTTGATATTATTTTTGTATTTATTTTTTTTTACATTATCTTCTTTGTTCTTATTTTTCCTTTTTTCAATTAAGTTGTTTATAGATTGTGTTTTTGCGGATAGATAAAGTAATTATAATGAAATCAACATACGAATTATTTAGTAAATGTTGTCAAAATAACTTAAAGTGAAATAATTATATAGTAAAAAGAAAATATTATATACTTATGATTAATTTATAGAATGTGTCTTTAGCGACCATTTGAAATATATTAAAGTCATATAGATTTTTTATATTCAATAGTATTTCATCATTTTGATATCATTTTTGTATTTTTTATTTTTGCATAGTCTTTTTTATGCTTATTTCCCTTTTTCAGTTAAGTTAATTATAAACTGTGCTCATTTGATGTCTCTATCATAAATAATTATTATTCATTATAATATGACTAATAGAAGAACAAAGTGGAAGAATACAAATATAAGAACTAGAAAGTTGTTAACTTGTGCTTAAAAATAATAATTAATGCCTATTTAGTTGTATAGCCATACATATGCCTTAATTATTCATGTAACTGTTCATGGCAGTAAATTAAAACAGTAGTAGAATATATAAACTCATTTGAATGAGCAATATGAAATGATTATTTAAAAGTGACACATGAATTACCGTGCTAATGTGACAATATAGAAGATAATTGCGATGTCAAATTTGTGGTATTGTTCAGGATTAATATATTATAAATAAATTTGAATATTTGCCCTCTAATTATCTTCAAAATACACATAATAAATGGAATGAGGGACTTAATTAATAATTATTAACAAATTCAATTTAAGACAGTATATTTGGTTTTTCTGCATTTACCAAAACAACCTTACAGATTTATGTATCATCCCAAACCTTGCATAAAAACCAATGATCGATGCCCACGACACAAGATCTTTGTTCGTAACTTCAAAGAAGGACTGATAAGTTCTTTTCCAGTTAGGCTTCTCATCAACTCCGCCAACTCAACCCTATGCATAAGACATAGAGAACATAAAACCTAAGGCAAACTCGTCAACTCACTCTTTGTGGCCCAAAGACCATTAGCAAACTCCTCAACTCACTCTTAGTGGCTTAAAGCGGTGAGACCATTTATAGAATGTAATTTAGTTTATTAAAAATAAAATAAATCCCTCAAGAGCATTTAAATTATAAAGTCATCCCTCTTTGTTTATTGTCACGTGTTTTTAATTGTTTTTATCTTTATATCTTTAAAATGCTTTTAATTATAAAGTTGTTTCAAACAGATCTAGGTAATCTGTTACCATTTCCATATTTAAAATTTATACTTAATAATTATGCCAATTAAGATTAAATATGAAAATTAAATTCCATCGCATAAAAAAACTATAATTAAATCTATAACTTGAATGAAAAATTGTAGTAAAATAAAACTTAAATAATTTGTAACGGTTGATCAAACAAAACTGTAAGCTAGCTTCTCCTCTCATATCATACTTGTACAAAAATAATATGTCTAAATCTTATTCTATTGTATCTCTATCAAGAAAAGAATAATTTGCCGAAAGTCCTTAAACGATATTTACTACTACAATAAGACCAAAAAAAAAAAAAAAAGAACGTATTTGAAGAAAAAGGGCAATTAGAAGCTTATTGATTTAGTTAATTAGAAGATCACAAACCAGACAATCTCATACATATGTTTGTCTTAATGAAACCAATTTTCAAAGCATTGGTATGAAAGAGCAGATAAGTTCATTATTCTTCATCAACCATGGCTACAATCAAATGATTACCAGAAAATTATAATAACAGTCATTAAATCTCGTCAAAATAAATTCAAGTGGAAGGGGCTCAGGTCCTCAAACAAGAGGTTTTGGATTCGATTTCGAAATTCATGTATATAGGAAAACACCGCTAGGAGATCCTCATTTAGGTGGCTAACTATATTTGGGAAATTAGTCTTTGACTTGTCCAGTGAATGGATACTCTGATAATTTTTTTTTTCAAAGAAAGAAAGCAGTTTTCATAGATTTAAAAATATAAACATTATAGAGCATAGGATAATCATAATAGAATCGCGTAACTATATATCAACAGAAACAACTTAAGTAAAACAATTTTTTATAAGCAATTAGATAGAATTGTTCAGGATATTATAATCTCTAATCACATGAAGAATATCAAATATTGCGATATAGTTTTAAAAATTCCTGGTGTGTTACAAATCCTATAAAAAAAAAAAAAATCACTTTTGAACGTTGCTAAATGATAAACCTCACAGTTTTAGGAAAATTACCTTTTTTCTCATACTTTCTTTGTTTTCCTTTTTCTGATTTATTCACAAAAATATAGTCAACCTAAAACAATAATAGAACAATGGTCAGTAATAGTTTCAACACTAAAAGAATTTTTTCGTGTATCATAGCATCTAATAAGAACTAATAATTGATACAAGGGACAGATTAAAAGTATTAATAGTCCACTTGGTCTAATTGTTTAATTTTATTTAAAATTTGTCAAAGTAAAAGTAATTACTTTTTATATTTAATATTAACTAATATGATTATTAAATATAATTTTAGAATGTGGAAATGAAAATGTATATAAATTTGAAATAATTTTTTAATTAAGGTATTTTAAGAATATAAAAATTAAAGCAATTAAAAGGAAATGACAATGGATAACAAAGAATAGCAATAGTCGCTCCCTTAAATTAAATATTTAAAATTTAATTTATTATCTGGTGGCATGATAGAATTATTGACTTAGTTTAAGAGAGTATCTGTAACTTCTAATTAAGGATATACTAGAGAATTTACAACAACATATAGTCTGAAAATATCATTATTAATCCATGAAAGGTCGAGCACCTGACCAACGTACACTTCGAAATCAACAGCACGTTAATATTTTTTATTTGTTGACAGAGACGAAAAGGATATACATGAATGAAAGTAGTAAGAACCACGCAAAGGTTTTATCGAATCTATATTAAGAACTTATAACACTAATAACATAGGAATATGGATTAATAACATTGCATACCCGTCAGATTTCTATTACTAAGGAACACTATCTACGAATCCAAATCAAAAGAAAATATACGCACATGCAAATGCTAGGTACAGAAGAATCTACTCTATCTTCTTCTCATTCTTGATGGCCACATTGACACAGCAATAGTCGTCAAGAATACCAAGACTAGAGTGCCAAGACTAGAGTGAGAATCTTTTCCATAGTGTGAATATATATAGTACCTTATCTTAGTTTTTTACATTCTCTAGCACATTTATCATTGAGCTCAAACCTAATATTATATGATAAATCCTAAATCCACAACAGATTACTTAATAATTACATGGATTTAAGAGAAAAGTTGGGCTATCTATTTAACCTGTTTTTATAAAACTAAAAGGTCCACCAAACAATGGAAGTCCAAACCTAAAAAATTTTAACATTCTCCCACTTGGGCAATATTGATTGAGTTTTATTCAGTTTCTAAAATATTTTGAAAATGACTCTTGGGTTGAACAACTATTGCCACAAACTACAGCCTGAAAAACAATTCATCACAAACTAGATCACTTTATCAACAAGGCCATCGACTAAGAACTATTGACGAATGATAAACTATAAAAAGTCTAGTTCCTCCACAACCATATAACCAATAACCTCATCAATAATGATCAATAACCATGAGTGTGCAAGGTGTAGATATACACATTGTAGCATTACAATAACACAAGCGCTCAAGTGTTTATCAAAGTGATCCTTAGTACTACTGTGTATAGATCCTCATTGTGTCTTTCTAAGAAAACACAATCAATCTCCCACAAGAAGATCACATATTTCTCACAAAAATACCAATGTCTTCTCAAGAAAACATCATATCTCAAGATATACAAATGATACCAAAATTAATTCTTTAACATACCCATAAGTTCATCATCCAAAATACATGAGTCCAATATAATTTGATGAACAATACAACTCTCACTAACCAAGTACATCAAAAGATCTCACAAGACCCATATTATTAACATATTTCATAAATACCATGGGCCTAAGTCATTCAATTTGGGGGTCAGTAAACACCTTCTCAGTGCTAATATACTCATAAGGGCCCCAATCACACAAATCTAGTGCAATCACAAGCTCATCAGCTTCCCCTAACCTATCATATGAAAAGACATCAACCATCAAGCTTTGAGCATGTGATTTCAATCAAGTTGTCATAGCTCCACTATTAAATAACATTAACAACAACAAAACATAGCTATCATAACGTTGACTATTAGGGATTTCCGAAAATTTATATATATAACATGGAAACAGAGCCAAACAATTGGCTCCCACCAACTTTATGCAATTATAAAAATATGATTAATTTTGGATATAATCATATTTTTCATGGAAGGTTAAGCATATGATTATACAATCACCTATGTGGAGAACGCACAACACATATCATAACTTCCACGCATTAAAATAATCAACATTTCCTTCGCGAAGAAAATCTAGTTAAATAGAAGCATAATTTCATGGATAAACTTACATATCCATCATGTCCAAAGACCATTGCTATATACAATTTCCATCCTTTTAAGAAGCTAATCGAAATTTTCAACATTGTAGTCTAATTATTTTATTAAAAGAAAATATGATATGAAGTTAAAAATAAATATAATCAATCTTTAGTCATTCCAATGGACAACAATTAGTGACAACTTTAACCATAATGGGTATTTAAAACATGAATATAAACTCATCTATAGGTGGAAAATATATCATACACACAAGTCTCAAAAAATTCGACACTTGCGGGCAGAGGAATTTTCACCTTTAAATAATCCAAAAATTTTGTGCTATTTGAACCAACTCATATATAACCATATGTAGGTAGGTCAATGCACTGATTGGTTTAAGCAACAAAACCATCTCTAAATCAACCAGTGGCTCTAGTAATTTCCTGAATGAGTCATTGTGGTGATAAATACGCAAATTAGAAATGGGCTCCAAAACAGGGATTATAATTTAGTCTATTAAACCATTTTCAACTTTCATATATGAATTTCCCTAAAAGTACCATGAAATACTCTTCATAAAATCACATATCAAGTAGTAAACACTAACTTGCACAAAAATGAACTTTAACATATATAGCATGCAAATCAAAATAATGAGTATCAGACTACAATTTAATTAACATTAAGGGTTAACAGGTTAATTAGACCAAGGTTGAGAGCACTTGACAATTTCTATAAATTATTCCACTAGCTTAATAAACAGATTACATTGCAATCCATTATTTCCTATGCTAACTAATTCACTAACCATTCCAATTATTTATTTATGCTCTCTAATATTACATTATGACAATAAAATAGCTCTCCTTCTCCATGCACTTAATAAACAATCAAGTGCCATAAAACAATGATAATTAATGATTACCATAATATTTCTCATATAAGAATTTTATCAAGAGAAATAGAATATTATACCGTGTAGCGAAAATTGTAGTATAAATAAAATTTCATTCAATCAAGTTAAATATCAAGTACAGTTGCCCTTTAATTCCTGTATAAAATAATACAAATTAACTATGCCTATTGCAACTCTCCCTCTTAAGTGTGAATCCCAACATTAGAATACTTCCCTTTAACACAAGGCTTTTCATGTAATCATGAGGAACGATGGTAGATGTTTCATGGGTCAAGACAAAACCCAAACATCAACCAACTACCATTTCAGAATATTCAGCTCGATCCAAACGTTGGTTCTAATATTACTTATTAGAGCAGGTAAGGGAAATCCAAAATCCTAGGAGATCTTTAACATTATATAGTCTTTACTCAGTCTATTCCTAATTAATATGAGGCTTCATCATCACACTTGAAAAATCTAACACTTTTTGCCTCAATTTTACATAGTTACAAATAGCAATAGTCATGTCCTTCATTTTTAAGGAAACATTCAACCATAACACTTGCTCTAAATGCTGTACACTTTCATTGGAATGTTCCTCTCAAATATGCATTCGCACCAATAGGCTTAAAACCATCAAGAGTTTCCTTCGGCCTCCATATCTCATTGCAACTCATATAGAATATTCTTACCTTCAACTATCTTCTTGAGAACTTGGCAATCCTTGGTTTAAGTATCTTCGTTCTATAGTTATGACAGCAAAGTTTGTAACATTTGGCATTCGTCAGATCACATTTGGTCTTAGAATTCTTCTTAATATAGTGGGATCAATTCAATGACTTGACCCCACATACAAGGCATGGTTAAGGCTGAATTTCTAACCGTTAAACAATTTAAATAGTAATTTGGGATAGTATTTTATTTAAGATAGTTAGGTTTCTTTTCAATGGGATTTAGGTAAGTTAATGTGACTTAATACAAAATAAAATTTCTTTACTCAATCATTCCATTTTATTCGGAGTCTCTAACATGTTGGAAAATAATCCCTCTAATCCACAAGACATATAGCAAGAGACTCTATAGATTATCAATTACTACTATGTCTATTTCATAGAAAATTTACTGTCTTAATCCAACAATTTTGATTGTTCTAGCCTATTAATCTTATTCTTTTGTCTTAAAAGTTTTAAAATTTTTCCAAAGATAAAAATATATTTATTTTTAAATAGACAAATCATAGCCTACAAAATCAAAATCAAAACAATGAAAATGTTTAATTTTCTCACAAGGTTGATTCCACAAAATAGTATCAACAATTATCAAAAGGTAATCACAACTTGTCTTGGTAAATTTCCTTTTATAACAATATAACAATTTCAATTAAGAGCTCAATTTGGTTGTTAGTGCTACTTCAGGAAAATTCACAAGAGTTGACAAATACCAAGAATTTGATTATTTACATGAGTAATCAATAGTAATATTTATTACCATAAATAGATATTCAACATATAATATAAACTTACTTGTGGATGGAGAATATACTATACAAAATAACAGTTACAAAAATTCAACATATGTGACTAGAAGAATTTTATTGTCAAATTAAAGTCATCACAGATAGCATGTCACTATCGAATTAATTAATAAACCAACTACTTATGGGTAAGTCAATTCATTACTAACTCAAGTGGCAAAATATGTCACATTAAAATCAATTAATAAGTCTATTGTGGTGTGGAAACTCGCTTGACTGATAAAGTTCTCAATAGGGATAATTATAATCAATAATTAACTCAACTTCAATTTTTCAAACACTTTTAACAACACAATAATAAAATTTAATAACTACAAATAGGCACTTTCGATTCCATAACTCTATAGAATTCAATTCAATTTTATTCAAAACAAAATACCTCAAATTCTATAATTCTTAGAATTTTAAATCAATAATTTATTGTAATTGAATTTTTAAATTTTTAATATATCTTTCCTCCTCACTTCTTGTTAGCTTCCGGCCCCTTAATTATTCTTTTTTATTATTATTATTTAATATTGGGCATACGGGTTACAAGCGGGTCACTTGACCCATGCCCGCCAGGGCTTACACAAGGGGCAGCAGCCCTTTCTTCTTTCTTCCTGCGCCGGTAGTAGCGCACTCAGCACAGCCATTGAGGCTGCTCACCATTCCCAGGACTTGACAGCACACAGAGGAGCAACCTATCCTTCTCACCATGGGGCCACACTGCCTTCTTCCTTTTACCTTCTGCATCGCACAAAGCTCATCCCACGGTGGTGACTAGCACCATGGAGGATCCTTCTTCCCTTACCGCGGGGTTGTTGCACCAGCAGCCATGGTCTTCTGTGATAGTGCAAAGATAGCAATGGGGCAGTGTGAGAACACCGTCTTCCTCCTACCTCGCAGAACACTGGACCAGCATGCCGGTTTCCCTTCCTCGCAAGCATAGCGGCACAGCGTCGATCATGGGTTTTCTGGCGGACTTGCGACCAGATCTAGAGACGGTGGCGGCGCAAGGACGACGGCGGCACAAAGGATGGGCAGTGGCGGCGCAACAAAGGGAGTAGCGGCTGGTTGCGACGGGCCATGACGCAACACACACGGATCAGCAGCAGCGCCAGTGGCGGCGCCAGCAGAAGATCCTCAATCCGAGAGACGAACGGCGACCATAACCGGCGGTTGTAGAAGGCGAAATCGGTGATCGGTGGTGCTACCTCTTGAAGGGCAGCGGTTGGTGGCTCTCGATTGCCGTCACTCTCTCAATTACGTTGTGGTTCAGGGTGAAGGGAAAATCATAAGAAAAACCAAAAAAATACCCTTCCTCACCTGTTCACCCAAACAAATCAGATTCAACGATGAGATAAAACAGGTATTTTTCAGACATTGAAACCCTAATCTCAGTTAGAAAAATATGATAGGAAAATATCGAAAGAAATCAATAAAAATTTTCAATTGATTTCAGTTAAGAACAAGTACAAACTATCTTGATTCAAATCAAGAATTGATCATGAAAGTTCAAATAACACAGATCCTGTGCCTCTGAACCAGGCACAAATCCCACCTTTTTATTGTTTCTAATAATATCATATTTGTGAAATATCAATGGGAATCTATAACAAATTTTGAATAAGAACCAAGAACAATCCTGGTTCAAGCCAAGGTAATGTTTGGGAGGGCAGTCACAGGGGGTATGGCACGGAGTGGGAAGACAACTTTTAAAAGAAATGTGTTTGGATGCTCCTTATATTAGGAGGGGATGGAAGGCTATGAGTGGATATGGATACCTTTCTTGCCATTAATATTGAAGAAATTCCTGTTCCCCAAATCAGAGGGTTACGGAGGACAACAAATCTTTTGCCGAAATTTTTTTTGTTTTATTACTATTATACCCTTAAAAACTCAGATCCACTATTTTTCTTATATATTAGTAGGGGATAAAATTGGAAGATAAAGGTTGCATGTCTTTCCTTTTCATATCATTGCCAAATAAGGGAAGAAAGACATCGCTCCCTTCTTCATCAAATTCCCAAACAAGGGTGTGACATGGGTGTGACATGCATATTTTCATTCTATTCCCTTTTTTTCTATTTCATTCCATTATTAACTACTGCATGCCATCATAAATAAATCTCCCAAATATACCCCAAGTCATTGATACTCAAAATTCAAATGAAATGGCTCATAACATTGAGTTGTAGCTTATGTCTCATTCAAGAAATATATTTCGATAATAAAAATTTAATCGATCCAACTAGAACACCTATTCAAGATCGAAAAGGATTTTTGCAAATTATTAATACCTATTTCAAATTAATTTGAAAATTATCACAAATTAATTTCAGAGAAATCTTTGATTTAAAACAGTTCAAAGATTTGCTCAAAGTGGATTCTAATCCTATTATAACTTGTTCCAATACCATATATAAGATTTTATCAGATCTATACTAGAAACTTAGAACACTAATGATATAGGAATATGGTTTAATAACATAGCATATCTGTCAGATTTCTATTGTTGAGAAATACCATTTACAAGTCCTGATCAAAAGAAAACGTACTGACATGCATATACTAGGTGCAGAAGAGCCCACTCTATCTACTTTTCATTCCAGATGGCCACACTGATAGAACAATAGCCGTAAAAAGTGCCAAGACTAGAATAGGGATCTTGTCCATAGTATAAATATATATAGCACTCTAGTTTCCGTCCATTAAAAACCTAGGTTACCTTGGGCCTTTACATCCTTTAGCACACTTATTATTGAGCTAAGGTCCAATATCACATGGTGAATTCTAAACCCACAATAGATCACTTAATAATTATATGGGTTTATAGAGAATAGTTAGGCTATCTATTTAATCCGTTTTTATAAAATCGAAAGATCCACCGATCAATAGAAGTCTAAACTTAGAAAATTCTAACAAATACAACCAACCATGAAATAACTAAATGTATGGAATAGGAATTCCTATTCAACATGAGAAATTCGAGGCAACCTTCAGTAGTTGTATTGTATGTGTTGGGCAAAGACTTGACAGATGAAGAAAAGTCTTTCTACCAATGTTCACTGATGAAGTTCGTGGTAGAATTAATCTTAAAAAGTCTTTTACATATTTGAGTTATTAAGTCTTCTAATTAAATAAAGAAAGCCAATGGCAGTAGATCGTTATATGTAACAAATCAATAATAAAACAGTGTTTGCTGTGTTGCTTCATTTGCCTTCTGTGCATTATATTATTTACTAATTATATGAATTAACTGAAGCTTGTATGTATGTCATTTTCCTTTGTCTTGCTATGGACAACAGTAGGTAGAAACTTACTGATCCAAACTAATTTCTCAGCTAGTGTTTTTGGAACACTAAACCAAAATTAAGAGATTCAAGGTGCATAAGCTTTAGAGGAGATGCTACAACGGTCAAGCAAGAAGGAACTACCTTCTTGGGGTGGCTTTTGATAGTAAACAGGTATAGCCACTGCAAGGATCCAAAAAGGATGATAGGGACCAAGTTTTGAGTTCCCTTCGAGATGCTCTACTAGCGGAATCGCTCTTGGGGTCACTCAAATTCAAGGAGATGGGTTTTGTTGGTAGTCCTAGGTTCTCTTCGATGTGTAAACTTGTGGAATCTACTTATTGTTATTAGTTTTGTTAGGGTTTGGCTTTGTGGGCTCCAAGTTTTGGAATTCCCTAAGTATTCTAGCAAGGGACAAGGATCCTGAGATCATGAAAATAACTTGTCATATGTCCTTGTATTATGATGTCATGCCTCTTTATCAACTTTTTGCTATAGGTACAAAGATAACTATGCTTGGATATGACAAAGGGGATATATAGGGTTCATCCTATTAGAGAATTATTATTAACTTGGTATAATCCTCAGACTTGGCCTAGGTTGGGATGTGGGAGAGTGGTTCGACGTTTTCAGAGTGTCCTAAGGTTGAAGGAGACTTTTGACTCTATATGGATCCAAGTGGTGTCATTTACTAGAATACATTTCCCCAAGGCCATATTATACCTAAAAGTCCTACTAATCCACATCAAGGAAGGAAGTTCCCAACAAATGTTTGGTTCATTTCTTGAGGCATTTTTTGACCTAGCATCATCCCTACACTAGGTCCCCCACGAATATCCAAACATTCCGTCTTAAAGCTCTCACTTCATTAAACCACCCTTTAATCATTGTTTCAACCTTTAATTAGAGCTTGGGTTACCATCACTTACAAATAAGCATAACGAGTCCAGTAATTATTATTATGACACATGAAGGAAATGGCGCTCTTCTTATGTCAACAGTCCTAGCTTGCAGTGGTTATTCGACTTTTAACGTAGTTTAGTTTTCGAACAGCTAGAACTTCACTAATGTAAGTTGCAGTTCAGATGAAACATCTTCCTTGTTCAATTGAAATCCTACTCATTTCTTCTTTTCCAATGAAATTTCTTTTTTCTATAAAAAAAATAATAAACGGGAATTGTATGGAACATATAGACTCTTAATGATAGATGCTACTAATAGTTCCTTACTGTATGAAATTTTTTCCTATTATAATTGCAGTTGAGAAGCATCTTTCCTTCAAATTTGTTTTTTTTTTTGGGTAAATGAATGGGGCGAAAGCTCAAAACAAACATGAAAACTAAGCAATCAGCTGAGGTATGGAAATCCCAGCAATGTCATCCCTAAGAATGGGACCTAGACAAGATGGAGGTAACATATAAAAACAAATATCAATATTTAAAGAGTGACCCAAGGCTGCCGAGCAGTCAGTAGCCCTGTTTGCTTCATATACACGTGATGCACTTGAACTTGCCAATCACAACATAAAAGATCACGGACACGAGCTATCACCAAACTGTAAGGTTGTTTCCTGTCTTGACCTTGTTGGATGAGAGAGATCGTTGCTGTTGAATCAAGTTCTAGGATGACAAGTTTATGCCCTTCCTGCCAAGCAAAAAAAATGCAAGTATTTCATATTTTGACCGGCAACATTCGACAGGGTTGGATCACCTGATTAGCATGCTCTTCATATTTTGTTACAACTTGAGTCAAAATCACTGTATACTCTTGTAAGTATTTCATGAATCTTTCTACATGTCCTGACATGAATTGAGGTGAGTCTTCCTTTCGATCTAACTTTTGAATATTAAACAAAATTAATCAATTGGATGTTGGCATGCAACATAAAACTAATTTCTTAAATTGTTAATGGGAAATATTAGCATGATTGTTTTCTGTAAGAAATAAGTAATGGTACGGTTACTAAAACTTACCCAAAAAGGGAAACAAAAAAGAACTCATTTAATATGCTTTTATCTTGCTTTAGTCATTAGACATATCAGATATGAAGTGTAGACGTTGATGTAGATCTTCATTGTAAGTTCAACATGCTGGTCTTGAAGTTGAAGTATTCTTCTTTTCCATAGCTATGTCCAAATGCTAAATGCTGTATGAGACAAATGCCAGTAGCAAAAATATGAATGATAGGCCGTGCCATGCATCTACTTACACGATTCATCCGAAGAAAACACTTCCTCCCATTTGCTAATGGGATCACGATGCAACTTCTGAAGAATGTGGATAGCACAACATGTGGTATGACAGAAAAAACTAGGACTTGAAATTCTCTGCTTCAAACTAAGCAACTAAACAAGCAGATTGAGTTTCTTATAAAACAATACTACATTGTTGCTTGTAAAGTATATGTTGAAGGCTAACCTAATGCATTTTATGCCACATAAAAATATTTTGCTTACGGGAATGCATTTCTGAGGGGATTATTTTCCTATGCGGAAGGGGAAAAAAAAGACTGACAATCAAATTCCCCAATGTTTTTCTGAGCCGTTTCTTAAAAAGCACATAAATCAATCAAACAAGATCTGTAAATTTATCGTTCTGTGTTTGCTTCACTAATCACTTTCATGGTTTGCAAGACAAGTTAGCAAGTATGATGACAAGGGGATTTAATTAAAATCATACCAAGTTTTGGGACGTCAGAGATAACATTATATATTGTATGCATCTTTGAAGAGTTGAGAAATCAAAATATGTGATAGCCGCTCTTGGTACTGATCCAAACCAGACAAAGAAGGTTTAAACAGTGATTAAAAAATAAAAGAAAAATCATGAATTGATATTTGAAGAAGACTGGCAACTTTCTCTGCTATGTAGCTAACCTTTGGCATTGAAATACTGAGAATTTCATGAAAAGGAGACAAAATCGAGAACACCTGCCTTGTTGTTGCACACAGATCCGGAACTTGATCAAATTTTGACACCTCACCATTCAACTTTTTGCAACATTAAAAAAAAAATTGCGAAATCTAGAAATATAAAATTAAAAATAAAAAGAAACTATTGCTTTATGGAACACTTCACTCATATACATCTTTAGATTTGTTAACTGAAGTTATATATTATTTTCCATATTTGACGTTTAAAGTGTTGTAATTAAAATGGAGAAAAGCAAACAATAGAAATAACCGACAACACGCTTTGGCTTATTACCTTCAGAGGAATCAATATCTCGTTATCTTTGGGATGTGAGCAATTTTGGGCCAATCTTCTCCGGTTTCAACCTTGCATCTGTCTCGTAGGAGGGGACAATCTATGATAGTTAGTGTCTGTAAATTGGTAAGGCAACATATGCCTTCAGGCAATGACTCTAATTCACGGCAATTTTGGATCACAATATGCCTGAGTGATTGGATGTTGCCGATTTGTTCAGGTAAAGCCTTTAGATTCTCACAAATGTAGAAGGAAATTCTCTGCAGAGATCGAAGACAGTGAAAGGGGGCTTGGCATTGTGTGTTGTCGTCCTCCTCATCATCCCACAGACCAAGCTTATTGTCATTGACACCAATGATCTCTAAATTCTGAAGCTCAGAAGGAAGATGTTGCAAGTGTTGTAACAGAGACAATTCCCAAAGAGAGAGACTCTCAAGAGATATGAGGTTCTTCATCCACTCCACTGCCATTGCTTCTACCTCTGTAACTCTACCAATCTCCAAGTTCTTGAGTTTAGAAAGAGGATAGAAGGAGGAAGACTCAAACTGAACCAAACATGTCTCAATTATTGGCTTCACGCTACTATAAATCAACTCCAACTTCTCAACGTCTGGGAAAGTAGGCATGCATGTCAAGTTTGGACAACTTTTGTTTACCAAACAAGAAAGGCGTGGAAGAGGAGGCAATGAAGGATGGTTGTGAATATCATTTGGCATGTTATCATTTCCCAACCTCTGCCATCCCCATAAATTCGTGCAGTACCCAAGGAAGAGTGTCTTCAACGATGGGAAGAATACATCAGAAATCTCTTCATAATGCATGCACTTCAGTTCTTTCATGTTTCGAATTTGGAGCGTTTGAAGGCATGGGAGTCTTTCCAATGGTGGGATATGTTGGCATTTAGAAAAACCCCGTAGGTAGATATGAACAATGCTAGTGAGCGAAGATAGCCAATTTGAAAACCTTGCTCCTGGATATCCACTCACTCGCACTTCTTTAAGATTCTCATGAGGACAAAGGTTATCCAATAACTGTAAGCTATCACTGTTTTTGTTTTTTTCTACCCAAGCAAATTGGTCTTTTCCCCACTGCAACCATAGGCATCGAATGTATTTTTTTGGCTTTCAGACTTGAGTCTTGTGATGTTGATGCCACATCTTCTACTAAACCTAGATTACTAATTGTCAAATCACCTCTTATGTTGTTAAGCTCATTCAATTCATTTAGCTTGCCACTTTTGCTCTTCTGATTGTCTGCTACTACAAAATTTGATAAGTATTGCAACGAATTCAATTTCCCCAATCCTGTTGGCATCATTTCTTCAAATGCTTTACAACCATCAATATCAAGGTGTCTCAAATTGATAAAATTTATGATAATTTCTACAGGAAAAACAAGTTTTTGACACCTGTTTAATTTCAATGTCTGTAAGCTAAGAAGATTGCTAATTGATTTTGGCAAACTAGTTAGTTCTTCACAATATGACAGGTCAAGATATCTTAAATGCTTGATTTTTACCAATAGACTCTGGTAACTGAGTTATAGAAGAATGCGACAAATCCAAAGCACATAGGTACTTCATGTTTTTTATGAAAGATAAGTCTGCCACAAATCCTACTTCATCATCCTTGACCCCAAGAATAGTTCGTAGTTTACTTGCATCTAACATATTCAATAAACTGATTTTGCTAGATACAAATGATACGTGCATGGGTCTTCCAACAATTTCTTTCCCCATATTATCAAGATAACAATCATTTCCAGCTATTGATTTTGCAAGATCATGCATCAAGTCATGCATTTTGAAGGACTTAATTTCATTATTTTCATTCGTTGATGCTTCTTGAAAAAATGACCTCATCAACAAAGTCTTGACATACTGATTGCCCAGATCTTCCATAGACCGTGTTTCAATCAAATTTTCAAGGTAACCCTAAGCCATCCACAATTGAATCAATTCATCTTTTTGAATTTTCCAATCTTTTGGATACAAACAATAATAAACAAAACATTGTCTAACTAGAGTGGCAAGTGTTGATAACTCAGTTTTAGTACTGGCATAATGTTCTGTCTTTCTTCACTTAGCCTCCAAATATCGTCACTTAAAATAGTGGACCACTTATCACTTTCTTCATTTATAGCTTGCAAGAAGCCTCCCATCCTTTTGATTGCTAGTGGTACTCCCCCACACTTTTCTGCAATTCTTTCACCAATTGATTCAAGACTTGGGCTCAATTTGCTGGTATCTTCACCAAATGTCAAGTTTTTTAATGAAGTCCATGATTGCTCTTTTGTCAAACCTTTTAAAATATATGGGGTTTTTACACCAATTGTTTGTGAGACCATTGTACTACGAGTTGCCACTAATATTTTATTGTCTTGACCTCCGCACATTAAGTAAGTTCTTAAATCATTTCACTTTAGCCAAACTTCATTCCACATATCATCAAGGACAAGCATATATCTTTGTCCATATAATTCTTCTCGAAGCTTCTGTTGCAGGATATCTAATTCTAAGTCACCAACTTCATTCTTTTTTAAGAATTTTAGCATTTTATTCAGAACAATCTATACTTTAAAATTTTCAAAAATGCACACCCACATATATTTCTGAAAAGGGTTATGCTCTTTTCCATCATTGTACACCAATTGAGCAAGAGCTATCTTACCTAAGCCTCCAATACCAACAATAGCAATCAAAGAAACATTTTGGTTGGAATGACTTTGCTTAAGCAACTCGAAAATCTCTTTTTTCCTTTCCTCCCTTCCAATGATCTCTGATTGCAACACAAAAGAACTTGTTTCCCTCCAAGAAGTCTCGTTTTGTTTAAGAATTACCAAACTTGGGTTCAATTTCAAGCTACACATATCATCTGCAACATCCTTAAATTTTGTTCGAATCTCCTCAATCTTACGGGCTACTTTAGCACAAAAAACAAGTGGATTTTCAAAGGAAAAGAAGTTACTGTAACACCGAGTCTCGAAACAGAAAAAAAAAAGGGGGGGTTAAGGGCATTTTGGTCTTTGTGCTGTAAGTTAAAAAAAAAAAAAAAAAAAAAGGGATAAAGGAACAGTGAGAATCTCACCGTCTTTCACTTTCCCTTTTTCCCTTTTTCCTTTCTTCTTCCTCCTCTGTTCCTCGTCTTCTTCCTCTTTCTTTTTTCTTTTCTTTTTCTTATTTTTACCATCAAAGCTCCCTTTTCTTTTATTTTGTCGCAAAAGTTTGATATCCACTAGTCCTTAAAGCTTGAGGTGAGTTCCTAATCTCAAACCTGTTTTCTTACGGGTAAATTTTAGATGTTATATCAAATTTAGGGAGTAGTAATAAAATAGTAGACGAGTAATATTTTGATATTTTGCTTAATAATAAGTATGATAGTTATTAAACTATCTCCAAACAAATTATCTAAACTTGTCAAAAAAAAAATATTTGTGTTGATCAGATCCTTCTAATACGGTTGCTCATTCTTCCTGCAATTTGTTGAGAGCTTTCGGTTGATTCTTCTTTGTTGTGAGTGGTTATTTACTTAGTGGCAATAATTTTAAATTATGTTTATTGGAGAAACTAACCTATTAAAGCTAATAATTTGATTTTGTGCTAATAATTGATTTCTCTTTCTAAAATAATAATTGAGTTTCTTTGCATACTAATAAATGATTTAATATTTTGGATATCCTCTTAGTTATTATTTCAATGCTATCTGATGCTATCCTTTCTTATTTTATGGTCTATTTATAATGAATTATAAAAAGTTATTTCTTGCAAGAATTGGATTTTATAGGAGTTGATTATTGAATTTAAGTATTTCATTTTAAAATAAATTTATGTTGAGAAAACCATGATGGGTTCTAAGTTAGAACAATCGTCACTGTTAGAAGAGAGATATAACGATCTATGCACATAGTATAGTTAAATGAGATAGATAAGGCGAGGCAAGACCCCAGCTGAAATGAGCTCATATTTATGATCAGATGGGTTGAGATCACTCCCCATAAAAATTTAGTTCTTCTTGGATAACCCTCATGGAGTAATTAGTTGATGAAAAATTTGATTCTATGATGACAAAGTCTATTTAGAAAGTTGATTAAGACAATATATACAGAATTGTTAAGTTTTTGTTAATGAGTTTTAACTTAAATGAAGGAGGTTGACAATATTTTATTTATGGAAATATAGAATTGACAAATTATTGCCTCAATCAATTTCTTTGGTGAATGTATGATTAATCAGAAATTTTCGCTATTCTAAAGGCTGCGTGCGTGATTTAGTTTCTCCTTCCGCCCACGCGTTGTTTATATACCTCACCGACTGTGTGACTCATCCCATTTCCTTTCCTTCTCTTGATTCACAGTCTTGAGTATGATTCTCTGACTAGTCATTCTACCCAGGATATTCCTTTTGGTAGGCCTGTAATATAGATGAGGCTTCTGTTTTGTTGATTCCAAGATTGCATTATAGGGCATAGGATCAGTTGTTTTTGGGTTATGAATATAATTGTAATGTGTATATTACTCTTTAGTATAGATGATCTTTTGATCCCTATAATTGTTGTTCTGGAAATATTCTGGCTGTGAATTCTGGTTGTATATTTGATATAAAACAGGTTTGTGTAAATTTTTGGATTGTTCAGTTTTTAGGGGAGACTCTGCCGAATTTTTGGCAGCCCTCGTACTTAAGTTGCTAAGTTATATGAACAACCATTAGTATTAGAACTGCGGAGTTAAGTGAGTCAGATTAACCTGTGCGCCGGTCACGGCTTATGTTTGGGGCGTGACAGTTACGCACCTTACTCCCAACTTTGCTATGACCACTGACTTTACACCGCAAAATCTTTGATGGCCAAGTCATCAAGTAAGTTATCAACATCATGTAGCACTCCTTTGAACCTTCTTATCCAGTGCTCGATATTAGAATCATGACACTCTCTCTCCTCAGCATCTGAAAGCGCAACCTTGATAGATTCAAGAGTCTCCTTAAGCTTTTCCAACTCATCCATGACTCCATAAATGCGTCCAAATTCACGGAAGCCAGAAGAAGCCAATCTTTTGATGAGGCTAACAGCAACACCGTAAGGGATTTGTTCACCCATCTCACTATCGGAAAGGAAATGATCAAAAACTAGAACCAGGTGGTGACTTAGAGTGAGAAGTAGCTAAGTTGTTGGACACCAATATACCAGGTTGAGGTCGACAATGTTTATGGAAGTCACCAAATGCATTAATTAATACAAATAGGCGCAATATGAATACGGTACCTTCTAGGAATCGATAACAATATATAATAGTAACATATAATATGCAATATATAATAGCAATTTTGTTGAAAATTCCCTCGTTATTAACCCGCTACTCTTTGTCAGGGCCTTCCAGGAATCTATAAGTATAGGAGTTTGGTTTCAGCTCCCCAATTGGGCATGTACATTTTGAAATGATTATTTATTTATAAAAGTTTTGTTCGTTCTTATAAATAGTCGTTTATTTCAAGGCATGATCAATCGTATTGATTGATTAATTAAACCAATCAAATCCTCTTACTGGTCATCGGCCTTATTAGATTAGTCAAGTTGCCGTCTTCTTTTTGTTTGTATTACGAGAGAAGCACAAAGCCTGAAAGGTTAGGCTTCAACATCAGTGCATAGGTTATGTGTTTCAGTGAATTAATTAGGCCTTATCTTATTAGATGTGCCAAGGGGACTCTTAATTAACTACCAAGTTTGAATCCCATGCCAAGTAAAATACTTGTTACTAGCAAATTATATTTCCCATGCTTTATGGAGTGCATACTAATAAAATTGGCATTATTTATCACAATGTTAATAAGATAATTGCAAAACTGATTCATTCATCAGTGGAAAGGAATATATATATATTAGTTACCACATGTATCAGATGTGGGAAAAACAACTAATCTAACTACTATAACTACTACTAACTGATTCTAGTTACAGCTAATTCACTTAATTTAATCACATGCTCCAATACTCTCCCTCAAGTTAGGAGGTAAATGTCAAGAACTCCCAACTTGTATAATAGAAGGTGGTAGTGGCTTGGTGAGGAGATCGGCTAATTGATTTTGAATTTTCACATGCACCAGCTTGAGGACTCTAGCATTCACTTTTTCTCTAATGAAATAGCAATCTATCTCAATGTGTCTTGATCTCTGATGGAAGATGAGATTAGATGACAAGTGCATAGTAGCTTGGTTGTCATAGAACAACGTAGCAAGACCAATTTCTATTTGGAACTCGTTGAGAAGTGCTATCAATTATTTCAACTCACTGGAAACAGCAGATAGAGCCTTGTACTCAGCCTCTGCTTCAAAGGACGTGGATGTAGAGAGAATTTAGCAAAAGTCTTCTGATACCATATCATAATGTTAATTGGATAATTGCAAGACTGATTCATTCATCACTGAAAAAGAATATACATATACATCAGCTACCACATTTATCAGAGGCAGAAAAACAGCTAACCTAACTAGAATCAGCCCATAGCTACCACTAACTGATTCTAGTTACAGCTCATTAACATAATTTAATCACATGCTCCAATATTATTAGCTAGACAAAGTTTAGATTGCTAAATCAAACTTCTTTCAATTGTGTACATAATCCGGGTATTGGGATCTAAGGAGTGGGACAGTATAAGAGATGGTTTATTGTGCTATTTTCGTCAATGTCAGCCATTTTTGCCTCTACGTCATATCTTTTTCAAATTACAAAAGAAATGGCCACAATTTTCTGTCTTTATGTCATATGAAAAGCTGGGACATCATTAAAATACATGGGCTATGTTGTTTCTTTAAAAATCCTTGACCCTGAAGTTCCTGTCTTAGGTTTATAGGCTGTCCACAATGCAAGCAATATTTACACAAACAGCATCTGATGTTATAAGTATTGGTGGATGTCAATATTATCTGAGATGCATGTACAATCAGTACAATCACTAGTTTGATTGAACACTGAATATGGCAAAAACCAACACCAAAAGCATAAGCTATGAATTATCAATTGACCAATGTCTGGTTTTTGGCTACGAGCTACTAGAAATTGCAAGGTTTCGTCCCTTGCCTTGCTCCATACGGTTCATCCAGCAATTCTGAATTGGCTTCTTTCCCTGCAAAAATTCAACTTCAATCAGAAATTGCATCATTTTTGTTTGTCAGCTTGTGTTGTGATTCCCAGTCAGCCATTGTGTTGATGGTGGGTTGTACTTACCGGGTTGATGAAAAATCGAAAATCGTTTGCGGTGCTCATATCTCATCTCAACTTCCTTCATCTGGATGCTGGTCCTGATCATCTCTGAACAGAAATGGAAAAGATCCTAAGTGCCTGAAACCATGATTCAGAAGAAGAATCCCGAACTCGAGCAATTTTTGACATTCTTTTATGTACCACATGAAGGCCAGTTAGTGGAAAACCATGCTTCTATGAATCACTTTTGCACAAGAATCCAAGAGCTCAAGCAATTTTTGACATTCTTCAGCGTTCCGCTTGTTGCAAAACGGATTGATCTGATTAGAAGATTAGGAGACAACAGAGTACATCTTCACATATAATCTATTCAATGTTCAGGCCGTGAATTTCCCCTGCTACGATTTGGAAGTTTGTCCTGAAGTTAAAAATTGTGAAACTCAGAAGAACAAGAGGAACTACTGCTTTTGTTGAAGACTACAAACATCAACAACACGTTAATATTTTAATATTTCCTATTTGTTGACAGAGATGAAGAGGATATGAAGGAAAGTAGTATGAAGCTTTCGTGACTAGGCAAATACAAGCAACCATGAAGTAACTAAATCCGCAGAAGAGAAATTCCTGTATATCTCGAGAAATTAAGGACAGTCTTAGGTAGTTGTATGTGTTGGTCAAAGACTTGAAAGATTTATAAATGCCTTTCTTTTTGCCAATGTTCACCTATGAAGTTCCAGGTAAAATTAACGAGTTTTTGCATATTTGAGCTTGAAGTCAAAATAGTGAAAAGCCAACAGCAGAAGATGTTACATATTACAAATCAATTGAAAAAGAAGTGTTTACAATTGTAGTTTCACCTGCCTTCTGTACTGTCTCTTTTTTACTAATTATACTATTAAGTTAAGCTTGTATATGTGTCATTTTCCTTTGTCTTGCGATGGATATTAGTCGGTAGAAACCTACAAATAAGCATAATCAGTCCTGCAATTATTATGACATGAAGGAAACAATGCTCTTTCCCATACGAACTGCCTTCCTAGTGATTGTTCTTCAACTGTTAACATGCTTCGGTTTCAAACAGCTAGAACTCTAGGATTGTAAGTTGCAATTGAGATAAACATCTTCCCTGTGCAATTGAAATTCTACTTATTTCTTTTGATAAATTTTCTTGTTCTATCAAAAAAATATATGGCAAATGAGAATTGTATTGAATAAAGATGTAAGGTAGTGTTTGAAATTACTAAATTTCAGATTTGATTTGATTTATAAACTAAATCTTATGTTTGGAATGATTATGTAAAAATACAATTTGAATTGATTTAGAAATCAAATTTTATGTTTATAATATATTAGATTGTATTTGGAATGATAAAAAATGGAATTGATTTGATTTGATTTGTACTTAAATTTTAAAATCAAATCAATTTCGATCAAATCCTTTTAATTTTAATATGATTTCAAATTCAAAAGAATCAACTCCCATGAGAATTAAAAATCAATTCTTTTCTAATTTTCAAAATATCCAAACACAAGATTTGATTTCCAAATCAAATCGTTGCTTGTAGTTCTTCCTGTAAGAAATTGTTTTCTCTTGTAGTTGCAATTGAGATACATCTATCCTCTACAATATTTAGTAACTGGGAACTCAACAAGGATTGGATCACCCGATCAGTATTCCACTTATGCTTTGTCATAATTTGGATTTAATTTTGTAAGTACTTGATAAGCCTTCTAGCATGTCTCGATCCCAATCAAAGTGAGCATTCCGCTCAACCTAAAATATTAAAAAATTAAAAAATTTCTTGCTTGTTTCCCGTAAGAAATGTATGGTATGGTTACTAAAACTTAACCAAAAGAAAGAGTCATTCAATATGCTTTATCTTGCTTTAGTTGTCAGGCAGATCAAATACGAAGTGTAGTCTTACCTTGTCAGCTTGCTATTTTTGAAGTTGAAATATTCTTCTTCCTCTTCCATAGCTACTTCCAAATGCTATTTGAGAAACAATGTCGGCAACCACAATCTGAATGATAGGCCATGCCCATGCATCTATTTACATGATTCATCTGAAGAAAACACTCACTCCCATTTGCTAATGGATCATTCAACGAAGAATGTCGATAACATTATCTGTGGTATGACAAAGAAATAACTCGAAGTTAAAATTGTCTGCTTCAAACTAACCGACTAAACAAGCAGAGTGAGGTTCTTATAAAACAAAACTATGTTGTTGCTTGTAAAAATATATGTTGAAGGCTAAGCTAATGCATTTTTTAAGACATATAAAAATATTTTGCTATGGGCCCCGCCGGGGGGGGGGGGGGCGTGTAAAAAAACTTGGACTTTGTTTAAACAGAAAACACAAATCAATCATGCAAGATCTGTATATTGAAGGATATTAACCTTCCATTTTTCTAAATTGAATGCAGACTTGATAATCCATCTGTGTTTGCTTCATTTATCATTTTCATGGTTTACAAGACAAGTTAGCTATTATGCTGTCATGGGGATTTAATTTAATTCATACCAAGTTTTGCAAAGTCAGGGACATTGTCATATACATCTTTGACGAGTTGTGGAATCAAAATATGTGGTAGTCACTCTTGGTACTAATCTAAACCAGATACAAGAAACCTTGCCTACCAAATAAGGTTTAAACTAGTGATTAAAAAAATTTTAAAAAAAAAAATCATGAATTGATGTCTGAAGAAGACTGACAACTTTTTCTGTATGCTAGCTAATCATTTGCATTGAAATATTGAGAATTTCGGTCAAGAACACCTGAATCATTGTTGCACACAAATTCAGTACTATAAGCGAATGCCGATGATCTTCAGCATTCAACTTTTCGCAAAAAGAATTGATATAGTCGGAAGATTAACAAAGACAGTACTGTGAATCTTCCCATTTCAACGTTCAATATTCAAACTGAATTTCCACCAGCTACAATTTGAAAGTTTGCCATGAATCATGATGTTAATATTGTGAAATCCCCAACAAAGAAAAAAAAAAAAAACGGGAGAAGAAACTATTGCTTTTGTGGAAGACTACGCTCATAGACATTTTTATTTTAGATTTATTCACAAAGTTTAGTTCCCCCTTGTGATTGTCACTCTTGGTGCTGATCCAAACCAGATAAAAGAGTTCTTGCCTACAAAATACGATTTAAACTAGTGGGCAATGCTACTTTGTGTCAAGGGAGTTGCTGGCTTTGGGTCAAAGATTTTATCCCATTTGTCCGTCCTTCCCCTCCGCCCTACTAGCTCCATTGGGGCTTCCAAGAAAAAACAAAAAAGGTTTAAACTAGTGATTAAAAAATTTTTAAAAAAAATCATGAATTGATGCCGGAAGAAAAATGCAACTTTCTCTATGTGCTAGCTGACCAGGAGAATCAACTGCATTTAAATTTTGACAATTTCATAATAAAAAGAAAATGAGACACAAAATCAAGAATACCCGAATCACTGTTGCACAGAAATAAGGAACTTGAGCAAATTTTGGCCATCTTCAGCATTCAACTTTTTGCAAAATGAATTGATTGATCAGGATATTTGCAAAGACAACATAGTGAATCTTCTCATTCAACTGTCAAAGTTCAAACAACAAATTTCCACCTATTGCACTTTGAAAGTTTGCCATGAGGATAAAAATGCAAAATCCCCTGTGCCAAATAAAATTACAAAAATCCAAAACAAATTAAAGGGGGAAAAACTATTGCTTTTGTCGAAGATTACAGTCTATACAATGTGATATTTGTTAATAGAGGTTGCATTTTCTTTTCCACAGTTGACATTTGAAGTATTGTAATTAAAATGGAGAAAATCTAACCATAGAAGACAACTATCTGTTATACACACAGCACCAGATTTGGTGTATTACCTTTAGAGATAAATTTCAGCGTATGCATATTTTTCGGATGTGAGCAATCTTGGGCCAATCCTGTCCAATCTCAGCCTGGCATCTATCCCGTAGGCGTGGACAGCGTAGGATACGTAGTGTCTGTAATTTGGTAAGGCAATGCTCGGCTTCATTCAATGACTTTAATTTAGGGCAATCAACAATCTCAATGTGCCGAAGTGATTGGAGGTTGCCAATCTGCTTCGGTAAAGCCTTCATATTGTAACAAGAGCCGAAGGAGATCTTCTACAGAGAACGGAGTGCATCAGGAGGGCCATGACATTGTGTGCTATCATCGTCTGAATCTTGGCATAGGTCAACCTTCTTGTCATCAATAAATTTGATATGCAGATCCAGAAGTTTAGAAGGAAGATGTTGCAAGTGTTGTAAAAGAAGCTGAAAGGTTGATGATCCCACAACGGAGAGACACTTGAGTGATGTGAGGTTTTGCATCCAGTCCACTGCCATTGCTTCTATCTCTGTAACTTGTTGAATCTTCAAGTGCTTGAAAGCAGAAAGAGGATGGAAGGAGGAAAACTCAAGCTGAACCAAGGAAGTTTCCATCATCGGCTTCACGCTATAGTGTTTAAGGTCCAACTTCTTAACGAGGTGTGGAAAAGTAGGCATGCACGTCAAGTTTGGACATCGTAGAATTTGCATAGAGGAAAGACGAGGAAAAGAAAGTAGAGAAAGATGGTTCTCAATCTCATTTTCCTTCTTATCATCTCTCAACCTCTGCCATCCCCTCAAATTCTCGCATACGTGGAAGCAGAGTTCCTCCGAAGATGGGAAGAACAGATCAGCACACTTTTCATAATCCATCCACGTTAGCTCTCTCATAAATTCAATTTTGAGGTTCTTAAGGCAAAGGAGTCTTTCCGATGGTGGGAGATGTTGGCAATTAGGAAAACCCATGAGGTTAATTTCAACAATATTTGTGAGTGAAGGAAGGCAATTTGAAAACCTGACTCCTAGAAAATCACTCACCCACAAGGTTCTTAGATTTTGATGAGGACAAAGATTATCCAATAACTCCAAGCTGTCACTATTTTTTGTTTCACTTCTTGGGAAATATGCATCTCGTCCCCAGATAGATTAAGGCATTGAATGTATTTCTTTGCTCTCAGATTTGCTTCTTGTGATTCCGATGCCACGTCTTTTACTAAATCCAAATTACTAATGGACAACATACCTCCTTTAAACGCCTTCAGTTCATTCAGTTTGCCACTTTTGCTCTTCTCACTATCCCCGATTACAAAGTTTGATAAGTATTGCAATGAAGCCAATTTCCCAAATCCTGCCGGCATCATGTCGTCAAAGGTTTTACAATCATGAATGTGAAGGTACCTCAAATTGATCAATTTTGTGATAATTTCTGCAGAAAAAACAAGTTTCCAACACCCATTTAATTTCAATGTCTGTAAACAAACTAGATTGCCAATTGACTTGGGCAAACTAATTAGTTCTTGACAATCTGACAGGTCAAGATATCTTAAATGCTTGATTTTATCAATGGACTCTGGTAACTGAATTATAGAAGAATTTGACAAATCCAAAGCACGCAACTACTTCAAGTTTTTTATAAAGAATATGTTGGCCACTGAACCAACTTCATAACCGTTGACCCAAAGAATACTTCGAAGTTTACTTGCATCTAACATATTCAATGAACAAATGGTGCCAGACGTAAATGACATGTGCATCGGCTTTCCAACAATTTCTTTCTCCCCATTATCTAGGTAGCAATCATTTCCAGCTATTGACTTTGCAAGATCATGCATCAAATCATGAATTTTGAATGACTCAATATCACCACATACACTCATTGATGCATCTTGAAAAAATGAACCCGTTAACAAAATCTTGACATATTGATTGTCCACATCTTCCATAGACTGCATTTCAATGGAACTTTCAAGATAATCTCAAGCCATCTATAATTGAATCAATTCATCCTTTTGAATTTCCTAACTTTTTAGATACAAGCAACAATAAACAAAACATTGTCTTAGTTCTAGTGGCAAGTTTTGGCAGCTCAATTTTAGTGCTGGCATAATACTTTGTCTTTCTTCACACAACTTCCAAAACTCGTTATTTAAAATACTCAACCATAGATCACTTTTTTGATTTATAGTTCACAAGAAGCCTCCCATTGTTTTGATTTCTAGCGGTACTCCTCCATACTTTTCTACAATTCTTTTACCAACTGATCCAAGACTTGGGCTCATTATAATAGTATCGTCACCAAATGTCAAATTCTTTAACAAAGTCTAGGATTGCTCCTTTGTCAAACCATTTAAAACATATGGATATTTTATACCCATTGTTTGTGAGGCCAATCTAGTATGAGTTGTCATCAATATTTTACTGCCTTGACCTCTCCACATCAAATAAGTTCTTAAATCATTCCATTTTAGGTGATCTTTGTTCCACACATTGTCATGCACAAGCATATACCTATGCCCATTCAATTCTTCTTTGAAGCCTGTGTTGTAGGATGTCTAATTCTAAGTCACCAACTTCATTCTTTTGCAAGGATTTTAGCATTTTTTTCAAAACAATCTTTACTTCAAAATCTTTAGAAATGCACACCCACATATATTTCTGAAGAAGCTCCTGCTTCTGAGCAGTATACACTAATTATTTAAGAGTTTTCTTGCCTAAACCACCCATGCCAACAATAGCTATTAAAGAAACATTCTGGTTGGGATGGGTTTGCTTCAACAAGTCAACAATATCATTCTTGTTCTCTTTCTTACCAATTATTTCTGATTGTAAAACAAGAGAACTTGTTTCCTTCGGAGCACTCTCATTTTGTTTAAGAATTACCAAACTTGGGTTCAGTTTTAGCTTAGACATATCTTCTGCAACATCATTAAAGTTCTTTTGAATATTCTCAATCTTACGAGCTAACTTGGCATGAAAAACAAGTGGATTTCAGATGAAAAGAAGCCACGCACCTTACTCCAATATTTGCTCTGACCAGCGACTTTGCACCTCAAATCTTTAATGACCAAGTCATCAAGTAAGTCATTAGCATCATGCAGAACTTGTTTGAACCTTCTTATCCAGTGCTCAATATTAGGATCCTGCCCTTGTCTTTGCTCAGCGTCAGAAAGCACAACCTTGATAGATTCGAGAGTTTCCTTCAGCTTTTCCAGATCATCCATGACTCCATAAATGCGACCATATTCACGGAAGGCAAATGAAGTGAGTTTGTTGATTAGGCCTTCAGCAACACCATAAGGAATTTGTTCAGCCATACCTCAAACGGGAAAAGGAAGTGATCGAAGCAAAAATCAGGTGGGTTGAAGTTTGGAAGAAAGGAAGTTGTGGAAAGTTACTGGATGATATCAGCAGCAATATCTGGTAGTAGGATGGGCAACTAAGGTCATCAAATGCAGAATATAATAGCAATATGGACTAAAGGATAAGTTATCTAAAAGGTTCACTGCTTGCTTTCCTTGGGCACCTTCCAGGAAAATAGAAAAAATTTTGAACTTTGCAATGAATATTTAACATTGTTCGATAAATGTTTCCTCGACTTGTTAGTAATTAACTGGTTAATGAATGGGTGGATTCTCTAGTAAAGCTGGTGGTCAAAGTTTCACCGTAAAGAAATTTACTAATTTATCTATCTATCTATTATCTATTATAATATATTAATTTTAACATCTAAATTGTGATATACTAAGAGTTTGACACTTAGATATTCTATAAAATTGTCATGTCAGCTTGTTATTAGAATTGTAATATTCTCATAATCCTATGAAGCCACATTCGTTCAGCCATCTCACACCCTTCATGTTACCCCTCCAACAATAAATACTAATGCTCTCCTTTA
The DNA here is from genome assembly GCA_031439595.1 of Pterocarpus santalinus. Classification (NCBI taxonomy): domain Eukaryota; kingdom Viridiplantae; phylum Streptophyta; class Magnoliopsida; order Fabales; family Fabaceae; genus Pterocarpus; species Pterocarpus santalinus. The sequence continues at coordinate 29,986,594 of CM062528.1, read as the reverse complement.
TTTTTCCATTAAGCAAAATTAAGTAACGACAAATTTATATCTATTATTTATGTTTATTTAAACAAAAACTGATGCCCACTAAAACCAAACAACAGCAACAACAACAAAAAATTAAATACTTATACAAGCTGCCTTGTGGTCTTCACTTGATTATGAGGAACTGAAGATGCTAGCTGCCTTACTGAAACGAGTCCATCAGACCTCGTACTTAGAGGTGATTGCAAAGCGATCACATAGAGTCTCAATCCACTGATTCCACCAATATTTGCTTCTGAATGGAAAGCAGCCCTGGAAAGGGTAACTGGTAGGAAGAAAGAAAAGGTTGTAGGAAAAATGCTTCGTGGAAAATTCTTTGGAAGTTTTTGTAGATTGAAATGTCAAGGCACACTTACTGCTTTTATGGTCTTGTATCGTTGAATAGGTGATCAATGTTTTGAGAAGTTCCCCTTCGGCAAGCTTCTTTTTGGAGCAGTCCAATAATGTAAAAATATGCTAAGATCCCTGTTTCAAAAGTGATTGCCGCACAGAAATTTACATCATTATTCAGTTTTGCTAATAGGCAGTTTTTTATTTCAGAATCAGCTTCAATTGAGACAGTAATCTTCGGCTTATTGGTGGTGATATCGGTTATAAATGTGTCATTAAGTGTATAGGTGCGCTTTCTATTTTGAATTGCAGTAGATTAGCCAAAAAGCTTTTTGTTTGTTTTTTTTTTTTTCCCCTTATTGACAGTGTTTTGATCTACTGAATCCTCCTACTGTGTTTTTGTGGGTTGAGAGTTATTCAATTATGCCAAATATATATATATATATATATATATATATATATATGTACTAGCTATTAATTATACTTAATATTACTATTATTTATTTTACAAAAAATTCAAATTTAAAAAAATTTGAAATCATTGCCATTTTTATGCTGCAACATATTATCCATTTATGTCTAAAAATTAGTAACATTAATTATAAAAATAATTATTATGACATGAATCCTTGATTTCTTAAACATATCTCCATTAACTTTTTCTCTTGGAAAATAAAGATTATACCTAATTGCAATAATATTTTTCTAGCAACAGTCTACTTCGTTGTTCCAAAACTACAAATTGCAAGGAGTTCCACAATTGAATTTTGTTTTTTTCAAATGTCTCCATTACTCTTTTCACACCTTTATTATCCCAAAATTACAAAATTAAATAATAATACATGGCAAACATAATTGCCCTTACATGAAGTAAACAAATTTAAGCTCTAATATTTATCCTAAGCATAATTTAGAAACCATACGTACCAATAGCAATATGCCAATGAAGAGCAAATATCTATATACAAAGTTTAACCAAAAAGAGGCACAAACAAATACAATAAACATCATAAGAAGATATTAGAAATCTATATATATAAAAGATATATTAACATCAAATAATTAAAGAGGCAATACTAATTCAAAATTTTAAGAAAACATAACCTATAACCAACCTAAATAAAAACATTGGAGCAAGTGTAAAAAAAGATGTAAGTACAAACATGGGTAAACAGAAAAATAGTATCAAAAGGATAAAGTGTATTTGAATATTAAACATCTATATGGTTTCAATATACTCCAAATAGATATAAATAACATATGTCTTTGTTATATTTATATTAACAAACTTTTTTTTTTATCTCAATGGAACAATCGATATTCAGACCCTAATACAAAAGAGAAATTCCTGTATATCTTGAGAAATTAAGGATAGTCTTGGGTAGTTGTATGTTTTGGCCAAAGACTTGAAAGATTTAGAAATGTCTTTCTTTTTGCCAATGTTCACCTATGAAGTTCCCGGTAAGATTAATCTCAACAAGTTTTTACATATTTGAGCTTGAAGTCAAAATAGTGAAAAGCCAACAGCAGAAGATGTTATATATTACAAATCAATTAAAAAGGAAAGAAAAAGTGTTTATAATTGTAGTTTCACTAGCCTTCTGTACTTTCAATTTTTTACTAATTATACTATTAAGCTTGTATATGTGTCATTTTCCTTTGTCTTGCCATGGATATTAGTCGGTAGAAACCTACAAATAAGCATAATCAGTCCTTCAATAATTATGACATGGAGGAAACAATGCTCTTTCCTATACGAACTGCCTTTCTAGTGATTGTTCTTCAACTGTTAATGTAGCTCGGTTTCAAACAGCTAGAACTTTACTACTGTAAGTTGCAATTGAGATAAACATCTTCCCTGTGCAATTGAAATTCTACTCATTTCTTTTGATAAATTTTCTTGTTCTACTATCAAAAAAATATATGGCAAATGGGAATCGTATAAAACAAAGATCTAATGATAGATGTTGCTTATAGTTCTTTCTGTAAGAAATTGTTTCCTATTGTAGTTGTAATTGAGATACATCTTTCCTCCACAATATTTAGTTACTAGGAACTCAACAAGGGTTGGATCACCTGATCAATATTCCACTCATGCTTTGTCATAATTCAGGTTCAATTTTGTAGGTACTTTATGAGCCTTCCAGCATGTCCCGATCTCAATTGGAGCGAGCATTCCGCTCAACCTAAAATATTTTTAAAAAAAAGTTTCTTGCTTGTTTCCTGGAAGAAATGTATGATATGGTTACTAAAACTTAACCAAAAAAAAAGACTCTTTCAATATGCTTTATCTTGCTTTAGTTGTCAGGCAGATCACATATGCAATGTAGTCTTACCCTGATATAAGCCTTCATTGTAAGTTCAGCTTGCCGTTTTTGAAGTTGAAATATTCTTCTTCCTCTTCCATAGCTACTTCCAAAATGCTATTTGAGAAGCAATATCAGCAACCATAATCTGGATGATAGGCCATGTGTCACGTCCCAAACGTAAGCCGTGACCGAGGCACAGGTCAACCTATTTTATTTAACCTAGCAAACCTAATGACAAAATTCTATCCATATAATTTAGCAACTTAATCATTGGAGCTGCCAAAAATTTGATAGAATCTCCCCTGAAAACTGAACAACCCAAAAATCATATAACGTATTTTCTATCAAACATAACAGCCAGAACCAATATTCAGAGTATTTTCAGAATAACAATCATAAGGATCTAAATATCAGCTATATTAAAGAGTCATATACACATTATGGCTATATACATAATCTAAAAAACAACTGATCCTATACTCTATAGCTGCAAAATACTGGAATCAACAAAAGAGAAATATCTTTCATAGTAAAGGCCTACCAAAAGGAATATCCTAGGTAGAACAGCTAATCCCAAGAACCTGCTACTCAGCACCCTGTGAATATGAAGAAAAGAAAAGAAAATCGGGTGAGTCATACAAACTTAGTGAGGGTATATATACAAAGTGGATAGAAAGAAGAAGCTAAATCACATACAAGTTTTTAAAATAAAAGAAAATAACTTAACAATCATACATTCACCAAAAAAATTGATTGAGTCAATAGTTTGTCAATTCTATATTTTCCATAAATAGAACCTTATCAATATCCTTTATTTAAAATAAAACTCATAAATAGAAACTCAACAATTCTCAATATATTGTCTTAATCGACTTCATAAATAGACCTTGCCAACATATAATCAAATCTTTTATCAAACCAAATCCTCCATGAGGGTTACAGAAGAAGAACTAAATTTTTATGGGGAGTGGTCTCAATCCATTTGATAATAAATATGAGCTCATCTCAAGCTAGGGGACTTGCTTCCCTCGGTATTATCTCATCTAAATATACTATGTGTATATAGGCCGTTATATCTCTTCGTTAACAGCAAACGGTACCGTTATATCTCTTTGTTTGCAGTGAATGGCGTTTTAATTTAGAATCCATCATGGTTTTCTCAACACAAATTTATTATAAAATGAAACACTCCAATTCAATAAGTCAATTTCTATAAAATCCAGTTCTTGCAGAAAATAAACTTTTATAATTCATTATAAATAAACTATAAAATAAGAAAGAATAGCAATATGTGGTATTGAAATAATAACCAAGAAGGTACCCAAAATATTAAGTCAGCTATCGGTATTCAAAGAAAACTCAATTATCATTTTAGAAAAAGAAATTAATTAGCTAAAATGACTATCCAAATCAATTATTAGCATAGAATCAAATTATTAGCTTTAACAGGTTAGTTTCTCCTATAAAAATAAATTTAAAACTATTGTCACTATGTAAATAACCATTCACAACAAAGAGAAATCAACCGACTTCACACTACAGTGTTTAAGGTCCAACTTCTTAACGAGGTGTGGAAAAGTAGGCATGCACGTCAAGTTTGGACATCGTAGAATTTGCAAAGAGGAAAGACGAGGAAAAGAAAGTAGAGAAAGATGGTTCTCAATCTCATTTTCCTTCTTATCATCTCCTAACCTCTGCCATCCCCTCAAATTCTCGCATACGTGGAAGCAGAGTTCCTCCGAAGATGGGAAGAACAGATCAGCACACTTTTCATAATGCATCCACGTTAGCTCTCTCATAAATTCAATTTTGAGGTTCTTTAGGCAAAGGAGTCTTTCCAATGGTGGGAGATGTTGGCAATTAGGAAAACCCATGAGGTTAATTTCAACAATATTTGTGAGTGAAGGAAGCCAATTTGAAAACCTCACTCCTAGAAAATCACTCACCCACAAGGTTCTTAGATTTTGATGAGGACAAAGATTATCCAATAACTCCAAGCTGTCACTATTTTTTGTTTCACTTCTTGGGAAATATGCATCTCGTCCCCAGAATAGATTAAGGCATTGAATGTATTTCTTTGCTCTCTGATTTGCTTCTTGTGATTCCGATGCCACATCTTTTACTAAATCCAAATTACTAATGGACAACTTGCCTCCTATGTTATTAAACGCCTTCAGTTCATTCAGTTTGCCACTTTTGCTCTTCTCACTATCCCCGACTACAAAGTTTGATAAGTATTGCAATGAAGTCAATTTCCCAAATCCTGCTGGCATCATGTCGTCAAAGGTTTGACAATCATGAATGCGAAGGTACCTCAAATTGATCAATTTTGTGATAATTTCTGCAGAAAAAACAAGTTTCCAACGCCCATTTAATTTCAATATCTGTAAACAAATTAGATTGCCAATTGACTTGGGCAAACTAATTAGTTTCTTGACAATCTGACAGGTCAAGATATCTTAAATGCTTGATTTTATCAATGGACTCTGGTAACTGAATTATAGAAGAATTTGAGAAATCCAAAGCACGCAACTACTTCAAGTTTTTTATAAAGAATATGTTTGCCATTGAACCAACTTCATAACTGTTGACCCAAAGAATACTTCAAAGTTTACTTGCAACTAACATATTCAATGAACAAATGGTGCCAGACGTAAATGACATGTGCATCGGCTTTCCAACAATTTCTTTCTCCCCATTATCTAGGTAGCAATCATTTCCAGCTATTGACTTTGCAAGATCATGCATCAAATCATGAATTTTGAATGACTCAATATCACCACATACACTCATTGATGCATCTTGAAAAAATGACCCCGTTAACAAAATCTTGACATATTGATTGCTCACATCTTTCATAGACTGCATTTCAATTGAACTTTCAAGATAATCTTGAGCCATCCATAATTGAATCAATTCATCCTTTTGAATTTCCCAACTTTTTGGATACAAGCAACAATAAACAAAACATTGTCTTAGTTCTAGTGGCAAGTTTTGGTAGCTCAATTTTAGCGCTGGCATAATACTTTGTCTTTCTTCACACAACTTCCAAAACTCGTTATTTAAAATACTCAACCATTGATCACTTTTTTGATTTATAGTTCGCAAGAAGCCTCCCATTGTTTTGATTGCTAGCGGTACTCCTCCACACTTTTCTGCAATTCTTTTACCAACTGATCCAAGACTTGGGCTCATTATAATAGTATCGTCACCAAATGTCAAATTTTTTAACAAAGTCCAGGATTGCTCCTTTGTCAAACCATTTAAAACATATGGATATTTTATACCCATTGTTTGTGAGGCTAATGTACTATGAATTGTCACCAATATTTTACTACCTTGACTTCCACACATCAAATAAGTTCTTAAATTATTCCATTTTAGGTGATCTTTGTTCCACACATCGTCAAGCACAAGCATATACCTGTGCCCATTCAATTCTGCTTTGAAGCTTGTGTCGTAGGATGTCTAATTCTAAGTCGCCAACATCATTCTTTTGCAAGGATTTTAGCATTTTTTTCAAAACAATCTTTACTTCAAAATCTTTAGAAATGCACACCCACATATATTTCTGAAAAAGCTCCTGCTTCTGAGCATTATAAACTAATTGTGCAAGAGTTGTCTTGCCTAAACCACCCATGTCAACAATAGCAATTAAAGAAACATTCTGGTTGGGATGGGTTTGCTTCAACAAGTCAACAATATCATTCTTGTTCTCTTTCCTACCAATTATTTCTCATTGTAAAACAAGAGAACTTGTTTCCCTCGGAGCACTCTCATTTTGCTTAAGAATTACCAAACTTGGGTTCAGTTTCAGCTTAGACATATCTTCTGCAACATCATTAAAGTTCTTTTGAATATTCTCAATCTTACGAGCTAACTTGGCATAAAAAACAAGTGGATTTCAGATGAAAAGAAGCCACGCACCTTACTCCAATATTTGCTCTGACCAGCGACTTTGCACCTCAAATCTTTAATGACCAAGTCATCAAGTAAGTCATTAGCATCATGCAGAACTTGTTTGAACCTTCTTATCCAGTGCTCAATATTAGGATCCTGCCCTTGTCTTTGCTCAGCATCAGAAAGCACAACCTTGATAGATTCGAGAGTTTCCTTCAGCTTTTCCAGATCATCCATGACTCCATAAATGCAACCATATTCACGGAAGGCAAATGAAGTGAGTTTGTTGATGAGGCCTTCAGCAACACCATAAGGAATTTGTTCAGCCATCCCTCAAACGGGAAAAGGAAGTGATCAAAGCAAAAATCAAGTGGGTTGAAACTTGGAAGAAAGGAAGTCATAGGAAGTTACTGAATGATATCAGTAGCAATATCTGGTAGTAGGATGGGCAACGAAGGTCATCAACTGCAGAATATAATAGCAATATGGACTAAAGGACAAGTTATCTAAAAGGTTCACTGCTTGCTTTCCTTGGGCACCTTCCAGGAAAATAGAAAAGGAACATCTTTTAACATTGCAATGAATATTCAACATTGTTCGATAAATGCTTCCTCTACTTGTTAGTAATTAATTGGTTAATGAATGGGTGGATTCTCTAGTGAAACGGGTGGTCAAAGCTTCACTATAAAGAAATATACTAATTTATCTATCTATCTGTTATGTATTATAATATATTAATTCTGATATTTAAATTGCGATACACTAAAAGTTTGATATTTAGATATTCTATAAAATTGCCATATCAACTTACTATTAGAATTGTAATATTCCCACAAAATCTCTTTAATCCTATGAAGCCACATTCGTTGAGCCATCTTACACCCTTCATGTAACCCCTCCAACAATAAACACTAATTATTTTTCCATTAAGCAAAATTAAGTAACAATAAATTTATGTCTATTATTTATGTTTATTTAAACAAAAACTGATGCCCACTAAAACCAAACAACAACAACAACAACAAAAAATTAAATACATATACAAGCTGCCTTGTGGTCTTCACTTGATTATGAGGAACTCAAGACGCTAGCTGCCTTACTGAAACGAGTCCATCAGACCTCGTACTTAAAGGTGATTGCAAAGCGATCACATAAAGCCTCAATCCACTGATTCCACCAATATTTGCTTCTGAATGGAAAGCAGCCGTGGAAAGGGTAACTGGTAGGAAGAAAGAAAAGGTTGTAGGAAAAATGCTTCATGGAAAATTCTTTGGAAGTTTTTGTAGATTGAAATGTCAAGGCACACTCACTGCTTTTATGGTCTTACTGTATCGTTGAATAGGTGGTCAATGTTTTGAGAAGTTCCCCTTCGGCAAGCTTCTTTTTGTAGCAGTCCAATAATGGAAAAATATGCTAAGATCCCTGTTTCAAAAGTGATTGCCGCACAGAAATTTACATCATTATTCAGTTTTGCTAATAGGCAGTTTTTTATTTCAGAATCAGCTTCAATTGAGACTGTAATCTTCGGCTTATTGGTGGTGATATCGGTTATAAATGTGTCATTAAGTTTATACGTGCGCTTTCTATTTTGAATTGCAGTAGATTCGCCAAAAAGCTTTTTGTTTTTTTGTTTTTTTTTTTTTATTTTCCTTATTGACAGTGTTTAGATCTACTGAATCCCCCTACTGTGTTTTTGTGGGTTGAGAGTATTATACCAATACATATATATATATATATATATATATATATATATATATATATATATATATATATATATATAACCTATTAATTATACTTAATATTACTATTATTTATTTTACAAAAAAATTCAAATTTAAAAAACTTTGAAGTCATTGCCATTTTTATGCTGCAACATATTATCCATTTATGTCTAAAAATTAGTAACATTAATTATAAAAATAATTATTATGACATGAATCCTTGATTTCTTAAACATATCTCCATTAACTTTTTCTCTTGGAAAATAAAGATTATACCTAATTGCAATAATATTTTTCTAGCAACAGTCTACTTTGTTGTTCCAAAACTACAAATTGCAAGGAGTTCCACAATTGAATTTTTTTTTTTAAATGTCTCCATTACTCTTTTCACACCTTTATTATCCCAAAATTACAAAATTAAATAATAATACATGGCAAACATAATTTACATGAAGTAAACAAATTTAAACTCTAATATTTATCCTAAGCATAATTTAGGAACCATACATACCAATAGCAATATGCCAATGAAGAGCAAATATCTATATACAAAGTTTAACCAAAAAGAGGCACAAACAAATACAATAAACATCATAAGAAGATATCAGAAATCTATATATATAAAAGATATATTAACATCAAATAATTAAAGAGTCAATACTAATTCAAAATTTTAAGAAAACATAACCTATAACCAACCTAAATAAAAACATAGAAGCAAGTGTAAAAAAAGATGCAAGTACAAACATGGGTAAACAGAAAAATAGTATCAAAAGGATAAAGTGTATTTGAATATTAAACATCTATATGGTTTCAATATATTTCAAATAGATATAAATAACATATGTCTTTGTTATATTTATATTAACAAACTTTTTTTTTTTATCTCAATGGAACAATTGATATTCGGACCCTAATACAGAAGAGAAATTCCTATATATCTTGAGAAATTAAGGACAGTCTTAGGTAGTTGTATGTTTTGGCCAAAGACTTGCAAGATTTAGAAATGCCTTTCTTTTTGCCAATGTTCACCTATGAAGTTCCCGGTAAGATTAATCGCAACAAGTTTTTACATATTTGAGCTTGAAGTCAAAATAGTGAAAAGCCAACAGCAGAAGATGTTCTATATTACAAATCAATTAAAAAAGAAAGAAAAAGTGTTTACAATTGTAGTTTCACCAGCCTTCTGTAATTTCAATTTTTTACTAATTATACTATTAAGCTTGTATATATGTCATTTTCCTTTGTCTTGCCGTGGATATTAGTCGGTAGGAACCTACAAATAAGCATAGTCAGTCCTTCAATAATTATGACATGGAGGAAACAATGCTCTTTCCTATACGAACTGCCTTTCTAGTGGTTGTTCTTCAACTGTTAACGTAGTTCGGTTTCAAACGGCTACAACTTTACTACTGTAAGTTGCAATTGAGATAAACATCTTCCCTGTGCAATTGAAATTCTACTCATTTCTTTTGATAAATTTTCTTGTTCTACAATCAAAAAAATATATGGCAAATGGGAATTGTATAGAACAAAGCTCTATTGATAGATGTTGCTTATAGTTCTTTCTGTAAGAAATTGTTTCCTGTCGTAGTTGTAATTGAGGTACATCTTTCCTCCACAATATTTAGTAACTAGAAGCTCAACAAAGGTTGGATCACCTGATCAGTATTCCACTCATGCTTTGTCATAATTCGGGTTCAATTTTGTAAGTACTTGATGAGCCTTACAGCATGTCTTGATCTCAATTGGAGTGAGCATTCTGCTCAACCTAAAATATTAAAAAAAAAAAAAGTTTCTTGCTTGTTTCCTGTAAAAAAATGTATGGTATGGTTACTAAAGCAAAAAAAGATTCATTCAATATGCTTTATCTTGCTTTAGTTGTCAGGCAGATCACATATGAAGTGTGGTCTTACCTTGATATAAATCTTCATTGTAAGTTCAGATTGCTGCTTTTGAAGTTGAAATATTCTTCTTCCTCTTCCATAGCTACTTCCAAAAATGCTATTTGAGAAACATTGTCAGCAACCACAATCTGAATGATAGGCCATGCCCATGCATCTATTTACATGACTCATCTGAAGAAAACACTCACTCCCATTTGCTAATGGGATCATTCAACGAAGAATGTCGATAACATAATCTGTGGTATAACAACGAAATAACTAGGAGTTAAAAGTGTCTGCTTCAAACTAATCGATTAAACAAGCAGAGTGAGTTTCTTATAAAACAAAGCTATGTTGTTGCTTGTAGAAGTATATGTTGAAGGCTAACCTAATGCAGAACAGGGAAAGAGATTTTTTTTTTTTTTGGGGGGGGGGGGGGGGGAGCAATTTTTGCTATGTAAAAGGAGAAGAAAAGGACTCTCAATCAAATTCCCCATTGTTTTCTATTTTTATAAATAAAAAAAAAAAAAACACAAATCGATCATGCAAGATCTGTATATTGAAGGATATTAACCTTCCATTTTTCAAATTGAATGTAGACGTGATAATCCATCTGTGTTCATTCATCATTTTCATGGTTTACAAGACAAGTTAGCTATTATGCTGTCATGGGGATTTAATTTGATTCATACCAAGTTTTGCAAAGTCAGGGACATTGTCATATACATCTTTGACAAGTTGAGGAATCAAAATATGTGATAGTCACTGTTGGTACTATTCTAAACCAGATACAGGAAACCTTGCCTACCAAATAAGGTTTAAATAGTGATTAAAAATTAAAAAGAAAAAAATCATGAATTGATGAATTGATGACTGAAGAAGAGTGGCAACCTTTTCTATATGCTAGCTAAACATTTGCATTGAAAGATTGAGAATTTCATGAAAAATCAGTAGATACAAAGTCAAGAATACCTGAATCATTGTTGCACACTAATTCAGTACTATGACCAAATGTGGATGATTTTCAGTATTCAACTTTTCGCAAAAAGAATTGATGTGGTCAGAAGATTTACAAAAACAGTACTATGAATCTTCCCATTTCAACTGTCAATATTAAAACTGAATTTCCACCAGCTCCAATTTGAAAGTTTGCCATGAATCATGATGGTAAAATTGTGAAATCCCAAAAACAAGAATAAAAAAGAAACTATTGCTTTAGTGAAAGACTACACTCATAGACATTTTTATTTTAGATTTATCAACATAGTCCCCCCCCCCCCCCCCCACAAGCGGCGGGCGGGCCGGCCCCTCCTTTATATTTCACGGGTAAAGTGTTATAATTAACATGGACAAAAGCAAACAATAGAATACAACTATACATCATAAACATAGCACCAGTTTTAGCATATTACCTTTAGAGGAATCAATCTCTGAGTATCATTACGTTTGGGATGTGAGCGATCTTTGGCCAATCTTTTCCAGTTTCAATCTGGCATCCGTCATGCAGGAGGGGACACCCTCTAACACGCAGTGTCCGTAAATTGGTAAGGCAATGCATAGATTCAGGCAATGACTCTAGTTTAGGGCACTGGTCAATCTTCATCTGCCTAAGTGACTGGAGATCGCCGATCTGCTCCGGTAAAGCCTTCAGATTCTGACAAGAGTAGAATTCAATTTTCTGCAGAGAACGGAGGCAATAAAAAGTGGCTTGGCGTTGTATGCTGTCATTCTTCTCATATTTCCACAGATCAAGCTTGTTGTCATTGACGCATATGATCCGTAATTCTTGAAGTTCAGCAGGAAGATGTTGCATGTGTTGTAACAGAGACGGAATAATTGATGACCCCACAAGGGAGAGACACTCAAGAGATGTGAGGTTTTGCATCCAATCCTTTGCCATTGCTTCTACCTCTATAACTTCACCAATCTCCAACTGCTTGAGGGTAGAAAGAGGATACATGGAGGAAGGCTCAGGCTGAACCAAACATGTCTCGATCATCAGCTTCACACTACAGCCCCGTACGGCCAATGTCTTAACGTGGTGTGGGGAAGTAGGCATGCAAGTGAAGTTTGGACACTTCTCAATTCGTAACAAAGAAAGATGAGGAAAAGGAGATAGAGAAAGATGGTTGTCAATATCATTTGCCTTCTTATCAACTCCCAACCTCTGCCATCCCTTCAAATTCAAGCAGTCATGGAGGACAAGTTTTTCCAAATACGGGAAGAACACATGAGAAATCTCTTCGTAATACATGCACTTAAGTTCTTTCATGTTTCGCATCTCGAGCTTCTTGAGGCGCGGGAGCCTTTCCAATGGTGGGAGATGTTGGAAATTTGAAAATTGCTCGAGGCAGAGTTCATCCAGATTAGTGAGTGAATGAAGCCAACTCGAAAACCTGACTCCTGGATATCCACTCACCTTCAATTTTGTGAGATTCTGATGAGGACAAAGGTTATCCAATAATTGCAAATTGTCGCTGTTATTGTTTATTGCTTTCCGTCCCCAGAATAGCCCCAGCCATCGAATGTGCATTTTTGCTTTTAAATTTGCTTCTTGCGGCTCCGAAACCACATCTTTTACTAAACCCAAATTGCAAATTGCCAAATCACCTCTTATATTGTTAAGCGCCTTCAGTTCATTCAGTTTGCCACTTTTGCTCTTCAAATCGTCCCCTACCATGAAATTTGTAAGTACTGCAATGAAGTCAATTTCCCTAATCCTGTTGGCATCATTTCTTCAAAGGCTTTACAACCATCAATGTCAAGTTGTCTCAAATTGACCAACTTTGTGATAACTTCTGTAGGAAAAACATGCTTCCCACACCATCTTAATTTCAAAGTTTGTAAGCTAACAAGATTACCAACGGATTTTGGCACATTAATTAGTTCTTTACAATCGAACAGATCAAGATATCTTAAATGCCTGATTTTATCAATGCAATCTGGCAATTGAGTTATGGAAGAACGCGACAAATCCAAAACACGCAGGTACTTCAATTTCTTTATGAAAGATGGATTGGTCATTAATCCAGCTGCTGTGTTGCAACAAATAATTGTTCGCAATTTATTTGCATCAAACATACCTAATGAATGAACGGTGCTAGACTCAAATGCGATGTGCATGGGTCTTCCAACAATTTCTTTTCCCTCAGTATCCAAGTAACTGTCATTTCCAGCTACCGACTTTGCAAGCTCATGTGTCAAATCATGCATTTTGAATGTAGTTATATCACCATATTCATCAATTGATGCATCTTGAAAAAATGACCTCATCAACAAAATCTTAATATATTGATTGCCCACCTCTTCCATAGATTGTGTTTCACTTAAACTTGCAAAGTAACCTTGAGTCATCCATAATTGAATCAATTCATCTTTTGAAATCAACTAATCTTTTAGATACAAAGAACAATATGCAAAACATTGTCTTAATCCAAATGGCAAGTTTTGGTAACTTAGTTTTAGCACTGGTATAATACTCTATCTTTCTTCACACAACCTCCAAATACCACCATCATTTAAAATATTAAGGCATTGATCACTTTCTTTATTCACAGTTTGTAAAAAGCCTCCTATCGTTTTGATTGCTAGTGGTACTCCACCACACTTTTCTGCAATTCTTTCACCAATTGATTCAAGACTAGGGCTCATTCTGCTGGTATAATCACCAAACGTCAAGTTCTTTAGTAAAGTCCATAATTGCTCTTTCGTCAAACCTATTAAAACATAAGGGGTTTTTATTCCCATTATTTGTGAGATGATAGTACTACGAGTTGTCACTAATATTTTACTACCTTCACCTCCATATATCAAATAAGTTCTTAAAGCATCCCATTTTAGTTGACTTTCATTCCACACGTAGGACAAACATATACCTTTGCCCATTTAGTTCCTCTTGAAGCATCATTTGTAACTGGTCTAATTCTAAGTCACCAACTTCTTTAGTTTTTAAGGCTTTTAACATTTTATTCAGCAATGACTTTACTTCAAAATCCTCCGACACGCACACCCAAATTTTTCTATCGAAAAGCTTCTGCACATCAGAATCATTGTACACCAATTGAGCAAGAGTTGTCTTGCCTAATCCCCCAATACCAACAATAGCAACAAGGGAAACATTTTGGTTCGTATGAGTTTGTTTCAGCAAGTCAATAATGTCATGCTTGTCTTTTTCCCTACCAATTATGTCTGACTGTAAAACAAAAGAACTTGTTTCCCGCCAATCACTCGCATTTTGTTTAAGAATTACCAAATTTGGGTTCAGTTTCAACTTAGACTTGTCTTCAGCAACAACATTAAATTTCTTCCTAATGTTCTCAATCTTACGAGCTAACTTAGCACGAAAAACAAGCTGATTTTTAGATGAAAACAAGTCGCGCACCTTACTCCCACTTTTGCTACCATTATCAACTTTGCGTCGTAAATCGTCAATGGCCAAGTCATCAAGTAAGTCATCGGCATCATGCAAAACCTTTTTGAATCTTCTTATCCAGTGCTCAATATTAGGATCCTGGCCTTGTCTTTGCTCAGCATCTGAAAGCACGATCTTGATGGATTCAAGAGTTTCCTTAAGCTTTTCCAGCTCGTCCATGACTCCATAAATATGTCCAAATTCACGGAACGCCAGTGAAGCAAGTTTGCTGACGAGGCTAACAGCAACACCATAAGGGATTTGTTCAGCCATCCCTTGAACTTAAAAGGTAACACTAACACAGCTAGGTTAAAAGAATGAGAGGAAGTTGCTAAATATCAGTTAGTAGCTAGTTGTACAGGAGGTATGCAATGGAAGTCACCAAATGAAACGTAATATATAAAATAGTAGAATATTGACTCTTAAGTCCTCAACAAAAAAGCTCACTTATTTTTCTTGGCCGCCTTTCTGGAAGAGTTATATTATGTATCCGCACAAAGTGAATAAAAAAAATATTTCTCTCCTTAAAATATGTAAAAGCAGCACTTTAGAGTTTGGAGGGAACATATTGACTGTTAACATAAAAACATGCATTCCAATGCACTTTTAACCGATAGATGGAATCTAAACAAACATACTATTAACCATTAGGTTGGAAAAAAAAAAATTATACATAGCAAAGGACCTTTTTGATCCAAGGGTAAAAACGGGGGTGACCATGGTTGTACCCTTAGTACAACGACCACCATAAACAGACTCAAGAGACACCCAAGAGATACAAAGTATTTGACGGCCGTAAATGAAGAGCAAGGCTAGTCTTTTGTAGTGTTTACTCTTGACATCCACTTTAGATGTCCAAATGACATTACTTGAATTGAATACTTAAAGTTGTTTGATGAATGTTTTACTATTGCATTCTTATGTGTCAGTGAATTTTTTTAAGAAGACCATAATTTGTTTTTCTTTGCAACTTGTATTGACCCTTTGGTGGGCTTTACTTTTGGTCTTCTTGTTGATTGACTTTGTCACGAGTATAATAACCACATAAAGAATATCTTATCCCAAAAAAAAAAAAAACAAAAAAAACAAAACAGAGAAAATCTCCGCGCGCCCTTGGTCCTCGGAATTTCTTTATAAATAAAATAGTAATTTTCCACAATGCAAGACATATGTATATATAATAGAAAATTTTAATTAAATAACATCTTATTTATTTATTAAAAATTAGAATAATTACTATTTTGGTACTTAAAAGGTCAATTTGTTGATATTTAATTCCTAAAAAATATTTTATTAACTCGTGGTACTCCAATAATAAATTCTATTATTGTTAATAAGCTTTGTTAATATCAAAAATGATATTTTAGAAATTAACTTGTCATCATATTGATCTTTTAGAGACAATTTTATGGCATCATTTGCTATGCTTCGGATTTCAATAGTGCATTATGCACCAATTTCTATCATAATATTTTCTCTCAAAATCTACTGATACAACATCAGCTCCCTCTCCTCCCTCGTATGCATTTATGGCATTCAAAAAGCCACACCCCATTTCCACTCGTGCTCTTAAACAGATGCTCACACTCACTCTATCCACTTCACAAATGAACCAACTTGAATCCTGAAACCAGTGGAGCTAGTTGTGTTGTTGGTGAGTGATGGGGTGTGTGGTGGTGAAGCAAGAGGTGTCAGGGATGCCGACGGTGAACAACTCAAGCCTTTTGTATGAGAAGCTGCTTGCAAGTGATAACAGCATCACCACCATCGACCGCTTTGACGTGTCGAACCTGCCCCTAAACGACTTCACTTTTGTCTTCTCCCCCAAATTTGCAGCTACCCAACTCTTTTATTGTCATAATCCATGTAGGGGGTGGGTCGACGGTGATGCCGAAGGAGGGGTCGGCAACGACATCAGAGGATGGGTCAGCGGCAGCGCCAAAGGGGTTCAGTGGTTGCATCGATGGTAAAGCAAGTAAGCATGGAAAAGAAAATGAAAAGACAAAGGAACGAGGAGAAGAAGAAGAAGAAGAAGAAGAAAAGGGCTACTATGGTGCATCACTTGTGCTAGGTGTAGAATTACACCATTAGATCTGTACCTTTATATATCACAATGCATAAAGCACCATCTTTAGCCGGGTACATATTGTATAGCGCCCTATTTTATTAGCATGTTGATCTTTTATGGACTATTTATCAATAGGTGGATTATTGAGATATGATGTACTAATAAAATATCTTTTAAAAATTAATTTATCAACATATTAATCTTTTAAAGGTCAAATATCTATTCTAAAAATTTATATTCATTATAATATTATTTAGTGTCTATATATATATATATATATATATATATATATATATATATATATATATATATATATAAGCCGTTTCTTTTTGCTACCAGTTTAAAAAAAAAAACTAAAAAGATTACTGGAACAAAGAATAATTAGCTCTTGTTTAGCGAAAGGCTTCAAGGGATTCTATTTTCACTGTGCTATCTTGAATCGTTTGAAGATGCTAGTTCGATAGGACTAGGCGAGTAAATGCTTTTTGCTCACCTGGTGAGAGGTGCATCTCCTTAGTACCGAATTCTCAGAGAATAAGAATACCCGGGGCAATCCTCTCATTAGATTAACTTCGGTCAGATCAAGCAATTTTGGGCAATACAAATAAATTCGGAATGAGCACAAGTTGAGTCGACTGTTATATATATATATATATGGTTTTCAGGTATTGCAATATCTCCTTTGTTATAAGATATTTTGTATAAAATAATTTAATTTGTTTAAGTTAATTTTATGATAATAATTGATTGATTGGATAGTTAAATTATGAACATTAACTTTTTAAAGTAAGATTATAAATTAACAATAATAATTTTAAAATATATTACTCTATATAAAAAATATAGTGATAATATTTGTTAAGGAAACAAATAATACTAAATATTACTTAAATATTTTTATTAGAAGAGATAAAATAATAATAATAGTAATAACGTAATTGGAAATTTAAAAAAAAAAAAAAGAATCACGTCAATGACGTGAAGACTGGAGCACATGAAGACCTTGGGTGGAAAAAAAAACTTAGCAATTATAATAATAATGTAATTAAAAAAAAAAAAAGAATTGTCGTGAAGACTGGAACACATGAAGACTTTGGGTGGAAAAAAAAAATAGTAATTATAATAATTATGTAAATTTAAAAAAAAAAAAAAAAAAACAATCGCGCCAATGGCGTGAAGCCTGGAACACATCAGGACTTTGGGTGGACCAAAAAAGGCATAACAACAAATATAAAAAAATAACGGATTTCTTTCACGACCTTTTGTTTTTGTAAGTGTGTTGGTATTTTTCTATTTAACAGTTATAATTTAATTATATATTTTATAAATTCTAAATATAATTAAAAAATAATTTTAAAAATATAATAATTTAACTTAGTAGAATATATGACAAAATTTTAACTACAAATAATTAAAAAATATTAACATTCTTGAATTTTATAGGATACTATAGAAACTCTTCTATTCTTATTTTTCCTTTTTTTCTACTCCCTATAACTAGTATTATTCAAACTTGTTACTGGCGTTTAAGAACGTTGCTGGCCAGTACCTATAAAAGTAAAAGGTACCGAAAGAAATTTTTAAGACAGGATGAAGAAAAGTAAATTAAGAGCCTATATGCATTGTTTGGATAATAAAAGAAGATGTGAGGAAAGAAAATGAAAATAAAATAAAATTAAAAGTAAATTATATTTTTTTTATATTTTTGGGTGATGAGAAAATAAAAGAAAAAAATGAGATTCATATTAAAATATCAAAGAAATAAATTGTAATCAAATAAAATCATATATATGTCCTTATTATAATAGAGTATAAACATGCTATTTTTATTTATTTTCTAAAAACTATAAAATAAAAAGAAAATTATATTTTTTTTATGTGTTTGGGTGAAGAGAAAATAAAAAAAAAATGAGATCCGTATTTAAATATGAAAGAAATAAATTGTAATCAAATAAAATGATATATATGTCCTTATTATAATAGAGTATAAACATGCTATTTTTATTTATTTTCTAAAAACTATAAATTACACAGATAAATAATTTTATAATAAAGACTAATTAAAAAAATTAATTTATTAACATTGAAATCATAAAATTATTTTTAAATTATTTGTTTGAATAAAAGTAAATTCAGTATAAACTTAATCGATGATATTTTCAGATATAAAAACTATCTAAATTTTAATATTTAACTTTTTTTTTCCTTTTACTAAAAACAGTTTCATAGTTCTATACCAGATATTAAAATTTATTTTTTGCAACTTTTTCTTTCGATGTCATGGTATCTCAAAATTTCTTTGCTTATTTTCAAAGGATATGAATATTATTTTAGCATTTTCTTTCCCATAATTCTATTTTTCTCGCTAGTTTGAAGAGAAAATTTCAAACATGGCCCCACATGCTTTTTTATTGCTTCTCTCCATTTTCTGCTCTTTGCCAAACGAGGGAAAACTAATTTTTCACCTCATTTTTTCCTCCTACATTTTCTATCTCCACATTTTTTGTAGATCCAAACATAGGGTAAAAGAAAGAGAGAGAACATAAGGAATTGTGAGAAAGGAGAAAAAAACAAAAGAAAGAAATTTCTTGGAGCTGTTTGCAAATAAAGTGAAAAAAAATAAAAAATACAATGAAGTGAAAAGAGAGAGGGAGAGAGAGAGAGAGAGAAGAAAAGAAATGAAGTGACAAGAAACAAAAAAAGAAGGTAGCAATAGGAAGAAGAAAATAAATGAGTTTGAGAAACACATAATTTTAAAGTAGAAAATAAAATTACTTGCAAAATAAAATTAGAGATACATAAAATCATTTGTTATTGGTTATTTTATTTACTATTCCTTTATGTTAAAGTCATTTATTATAATTTGTTAATATAATTTATTTATTGTTCCCTTATATTAACATTTCTCATTATTTAATTATAAGTTATTTTATTTATTATTTTTATATTAAAGTTATTTATTATTATCTATTGTAATTTATTTTATTTATTATTCCTTTATATTAACATAGCTCATTATTATTTATTATCGCAAGTTATTTATTATTGCAAGTTATATATTAAAGTTACTCATTATTATTATTGTAATATATTAATTATTATAAAGTCATTCATTATGATTTATTATTATAATTTATTTTATTTGTTGCTTCTTTATGAAAATGTTTGTATTTTATGTTAATTTATGAGTTTCTTTATATTACCGTAAAATTTTCATGAGTTGCTATTCTCCTCAATCTATTATTATTATTATTATTATTATTATTATTATTATTATCATTGTTTATGTAAAGATATATTACTTTGAATTGTCAATATCTATGGAAATTTTTCGAAGGGACTAATATTAAGAGTAAAATATTCTATCTAACACTTAAAATAAATAAAATTTATTATTAATATACATGGATTTGGATTATTAAATTATTTATATTATTACTTATAATTTTATACATTAACTTATAGACAATAGCATGGCATAATGATGACCTTTGACTCATGGATATTACTATAACCATTGCAAGAACAGGACTTTTATGCACTAAATACGCTATGATGACAAGGACAACTTATGGATTATGACAATAACCATTACAAAGAATTAAACTATAATTGTAAAGTTGGTTTTTTTAGAATTTGATTTTTCGATTTGCTAATAATTCTATGTCTTGAGCATTTTTTTTATTGAGGTATTATAACTAATTAAATATTTATTTATGTTGCTCAAGTTCCTGCAATTTAAGTTACCATTCACTTTATATTATTTAAGTTTTTTATAATGAAGTGGGTTTAACAACTTCAAGAGTTCACTCATAGAAAGAGAATTGTCTAAGCACTTATAAAGGCTATTTTAGTCATATCTTTAAGTGATATAGGACTCTAATACACCCTCTTATGCCTAGCACTAAATATCTAGAGTGTGAAATTTACTGTACTAGATATACGCTGGTGACTCAATGACAACTATAGAATAGGCTTTGATATTATCGTAGAATTGAGTAGGTCTACTTCAGCCTAAAAAAAGCTAGTTCGTGGGGGAAGGGTTGCCCAAGTACTTATAAAGATTATCTTGATCATATCCCTAAATATTGTGAGACTCTAACAAAGATTATTATTCATTTATGTTATTTGAGTTTTTACAAGGTTAAATTATTGTTCAAGTTTTATTTATTGTTTAAGTTTCTACATTATTAAATATATGCTATGATCTTAAGTAAAATATTGGCAAGCAAGCAATTTAAAAAAAAAAAAGATATTTAAGATTTGTCACTAACTACTAAGAAGGCAGATGGATAGATGTAAGATTCTTTTATATTTTCTGCCTTGGTTAGTATAGTGTGAAGGTCTAGCTTCATCATCACAATATAATAAGTAACATCAAAGAATGGAAATTCCCTAATAGAAGATTTTTAAATATGTGTAAGACAAGTATACAAAGAAAAGTGAAAACTAAAATAAAAAGATTATAATTCGAATAAGGCTTAATGTATTTTGAATTGCATAGCATATTTTATTTTTTTATGTATTTATTGCTTGTATTATTATAAAGTATTACTTTCCCTGAAAATGATTTGATGTGATTATAATACAATAATCGTTTGATTTTTCGTACTACGACACTAGAACCAATGATAATTTCAAATATTTTAGAATTGTTCATTTTTTACTAAGAATTTTTCAATTCTCATTTATTCTTAATGGTTTCAGATTAGTTAAATAGCGTCTCAAAAGAAGCAAATTGCTCCGGCTACTAGGAACGTATAGGCTAATATTTAAATAAATTATAATTTCTTTAATTGGCTTAAAAGTGTTTAGCCTATAGCCATTAAAGCTTTACCTTTGCTTGAGAATACTTTAATGTATTTATCTATATTAATATTTAACCTTGAACTTCCTGTATAAATTTGTGTTATTAGCTTTATTATGAATAAATGTTATAGGTATTCTTCCACCAAAAGTAATTATGTTCAAATATTATAGGGCAGTTAAATGTGGACGACTCTTTTAGCTAAGATTCGAACCGTAATTCAGCACGTTATAGAGGATTGGCTCCTTTACCATTAAATCAAATCTCGATTGGTTTTGTATATTATATATAACATAAAGTGACATCTAATTAAATAATAATAATAATAGTACTAATATAAATATTTAAATTTTATATATGAAGTAAAATACAATTAGTATGTCAAAAATTATAAAATTAACAAAGCAATAAATTAATAAATAATAAAGTATATAAATTTAGACATTACATAGGATAATATGTAGAATTGTAATTTAATAAATGCTATTATAAAACATATTGAACGAGATATGGTATAATCAAAGTTATTTATATATATATAAAAACAAACCTTATTATAAAGAATTTTTTTTTTTCAAAATATACCAGTAACAATGAAATGGATATAATATCTTAAAAACAAAATAAAAAATACAACAACTTATTTATGTTGTAGAAAATTATTTATTAAAAATCACGCTAATGACAATTACTATAATTGTGTAGGAATATTGTATTAGACAAACTTCAAGAATTATAATACACTTAAAGTTATGAAAAAGAAAGTCATGGAAAATTAAAAATACAGATTAAAATAAAAAGCTATAATATATTGACGATGATTACAGATTTACAGCAATATACCATGGAATCCATTTGGCCATATATCGGATGGCGGGAATAAATGAAAAATTACTTTTTGTTTTTTAAATTTTGGTAACAAGAATAGCTTTGAAAGTAAGTGCATGAAGATATTAATTAAAAAATATTTAATATTTATTAAGTATCCAATTAAACTCTTATCTAAAAAGTTAAACATTTTCTAATTCTTAATATTTTAATATAAAAATATTTTTATATGATATTTCTCATTTTTATTTTTTTTAGGATTGATATCTTGTTATTATTTCCTTAACTAATACCTCAAAAATAGGAGTATTAAGATTTAATGCAACCTAATCTAAACCATTCAACCAATCTAATCTAATCCGAAAACTGATCAAAATTGCAAATTTTTGAATCAATTAAGATTTTTGGTTCGATAATTGTGCGATTCGGTTTGGTTTTCGATTTTCGGTTCTAATTGAAGAAATCAATCTAATTCAAATCAAACCGCATAATATATTACTTACTATTATATGTATAACAAATCCAACTATACTTATACCCCAAAAACATGTGTTTCTCATCCCATAAAATGAAAGTGCTCTACATGATGCTAACCCACTAAGAATTTTATATCACATTAAGTGTCTAACACTAATTTTGACCAAAAAAAAAAAAAAAAAAGCCTAACACTAAGTGTCTAACAGACTAACACTATAGCAGGTAGCAGCGTGTGTTTCTTATTCCCTCTCTTTCTCTCAAAGTAGAAGAAAGAACCCTAACTCTAACTCAAAATAGCCATTGCAGCCCCCAGTCCCCAACGGTGCCACTAACTTCTTTCTTCTCTTCTAGCCCACGCTGCCAGC
Source organism: Pterocarpus santalinus (assembly GCA_031439595.1). Taxonomy (NCBI): domain Eukaryota; kingdom Viridiplantae; phylum Streptophyta; class Magnoliopsida; order Fabales; family Fabaceae; genus Pterocarpus; species Pterocarpus santalinus. The sequence goes on along the minus strand of CM062528.1, from coordinate 29,963,456 downwards.
ACAACGCACATCTCAGTAGTTCGCCCTGAGATTTGGACAGCTCTTCTAGCAACTCCATTTGGACACTGGTTCGCACAACTTCGCCTGCCCTTTGGGCGCCAGTTCGCCCACCTTCGACCACAAACCCACCCCTGGGGACACCTCTCTATTGATCTCTGACCACATCCTGCGTCCTTGTCCGTCGAGCTATAGTGCAAACTGCCGATTCATTTCTTCCGTTGTTCCATAGTTTTGGGCTTTTGCCTTTGCTACATTTATTGTGCTCACTGCTCATTAGTTTTTATATAATTCTTCTCTTTGTTGTTGTTGGTTTTATTTTTGTTCTTGTTATATCAACTTCTTTGTTATTTTTAATTTTATTTTTATTCTTGCTATATTTGTTAATAATGGTTAATTTTATTTAAATTTATGGACTGCATTAGTTGCATTAGTTGGGAAAAAAAATTTAGGTTTTCTAGTCTCTAAAAGTAAGAAACAGTAATCAATCACCAATGTCATCCCCAGTGTCTGAGATAATTACTGTACATTGTATAATTTCATTATTTCATTTCATCTCCTTACGTTATGTATATCTTAGAGCTAAATGTAATTGGTATAGAGCAACTTATGCAACTGATTCACATAAAAATGGTACCAATAAAGTAATCTTAAAAATCACTGTAGAAAACTTCTTAAAGAGTCACTTAATTGTTAGAAATTGGAACTCTTCAAATATGGTTGCTGGCTCACTTTAGCGTGGCTAAAGTTTTGCATTATGGTGGCTTTATTCTGTTTTATTGTGATTGTAATTTTAGTTTTACTTGGTTTAAAGTAAGATATGTTGGTTGTTTCTTGTTGAAATGAGAGTTGCTACTAGTTTATTACTACCAAACTAGTTACTTCATTGCGGTATTGCCAAAACTTGATTGCTTTATCATTTTATTAGTCCATTACTTTTATGCAATGTGAGTCTAGGACAAATGTAAATGGAATGTGAATATGAAAATTAGATTTAGATTGATGTTTATTTATTATGTAGGGTGATATTTGTCAGTAAATAGTATTTTTTTCCCTATTTTATCACATTTTTATTTTTTCAAAAAATCACATATCCAATCCAATCCAAACTGAATTGCAAAAAATTTTAGTGTTTGGATCAGATGATTTTTTAGTCCAAAACTTATCCAAACTACACCGCGATCGCGCCTACTTAAAATATTGTTAATAGATCCCCAAAAAAATGCGGGAAGTAAAATACAAGGATGTTGCTAGCCGGCAAAAGTAGCTAAAGGTGGGGCTTTGGAAAACAAACCACTATTACTTTCATCAACATGTTCAAGCAAGTGACAAAGGCAGGAGAAATACTTGCATGGTCCAGAAGTATTACGTGGCTGTACTCCTGAACCAATCATATAAGTATATTTTATATGAGACCTACTACTAATACACAATCCCATAAAAATGTACTTATATGATTAGTCAAGAGTACAGTTCCGTGATGCTCCCAAACCATATAAGAATTTATCCAAAAGTAGGGAGAAATGTAGTGACAAAGGAAGCAGGATGGGATGCAATAGAATAAGACTTATTTAAAGTGATTTTTTCATAGTGAAAAAAGATAAAAAAAAATATATTCATATTAAAGTAGTATACTATAATAACAATATATTAAATATTTTAAAAATAAATACATCTTTATTAACACATTTTAAAAACAAAATTACATTTTTTTTAATTTGAGGGAGAGGTGAATTTAGTCACCAGGGATGAGTCATGCACACTTCATATTTGCGAGGCAGCTTCCATGAGAATGGGAAGGCAAATGAATGAAGGATCATTTATAATCTATTTAAAATATATTAAATCCAATGCCCGTTAAAAAAAAAAAAAACAAAAATCCAACGGCACATTAACCTATTGACACATTAGATGTTTTATGGTATTGACACGTCAGCCTTTTATAAAATGTGTCGTCCAATCCCACATCCCTTTGTCTTCTCCCACATCACATAATCCGCATACATCCCACATTCCACATTCCACGTCCCACCTCTTATTCCACACATCCACATTCTACATTGTAGGACTATGAAAAGGACATTTATGGAAGAAGAAGAAATGTAAAAACGAAAATAACGGACAAATTATCATTGGATGAAGATTTACTTTTAATTAGAAGAATCAAGGGAATAAGTTCCAAGGTAAATACAATCTATAATTGACCCAACTAAAAAAGGTGACAATATAAGTGCCAAGAAGGATAAACATAAAAATAGAATTAAAAGAAAGAAGTTAATTTAAAAATTATAAATCTATATGGTTTCACTTTGTTCAAAATTGCTAAAAATCCATAAATCTTTTTTCACTTGTATCACTGCAATATTACTTTTTTATGAATAAAAAACATTTTCTTCCATTATATAGCTAATACACTTTACGGTATTCTCTCCTAATTTATTTTTATATAATACTAGATAATATCATATATCTCTTTTCCTTAACAACAAAATACATATTCATTTTGGTAACTTTATTTTCCTGCATAATGCATAGGTCTAAATCTAGTATGTAATCACTTAAAAAACAATAAACACGATAATGTGAGAATCAATGCTATTTTTTGGACTAGAAATATTTTTAGTCATTTTTCACACTAATATTTCATTATTTACTGTATAAATTTGTAGGTAACAGCGTTGGTTGTGTGGTTAGTGTACCAATAACCCCTTCTCCGGAGGAGGAACAGCAAAAAAAAAAAAAAAAAAAAAAAAAAGACTAGCAAAACCTTTACCCGAAAGAAGTGTAGCAATAATCCCCTACCAAAAAATTGTAGCAACAATGTACATAATTAACAATGTACATATTTCTAATTAATCACATATATTCACATAAAAAAATAATAATAATCACATATATTTTGTGCTCAACATGACAATAATCAACATTATTGCATTCATAAACCACAAAATATACATATTGATTAAGAAAAAAATTGATATGTTCTTAATTAGCTACAATGAGGTGTAAAAAGTAGATGTGAGAAAATCAGAATTGTTATTGGACTGACACAATATGACGAATTGTAACCCCAAAAGTTGTCTATGAAGTGAAAAATGGAAAAGCAAACATGAAGCAATGGACAACCTAATTTATCACGACAACCTAAAAGTAAAAGAAAATACGAAGAAGAAAATAAAATTAGGAAATAAAACAAAGCCTTATGAACTGACCCGAAAAATAGGAAATAAAAATAGAAACCAAACAAGTCCTATGCTTGTCTATAGGTTCTAAAGTATGAACTACTTAACTGGTAAACATGTTAAAGTCTTATGGACTGCATACCTCTGAATAAGAATTCAAAAAGGCATGCTATTTCTGTCTTTTCAGCCAATTGATGGACAATGCTCATAAAGAAAGTAGGTAATATGAAATTCTTAATGTAGCACATGTCAAATTTCAGCTCGTATATGTTTATGAAGATAGAAAATCATTCCAGGAAAAAAAAAAGTCAACAAATTTGATACGTTAGCTTGTGCGTACTACATAAAACAATGTGAAACCAGTTAGGCAATTCACTAGTCTATCTACAGGTTCCATACCGCCAATTGAAATGGAATGCTTGGAATCCTTGTGAAATGCCTTGCTCAAAATCTGATTAAGCTTCTATCCTATTTTCATTGTTGAATTTGTAGAAAATAAATTAGAAGCAAAAGTGTGACTGGATAGTTTAGGTTCAATGCTTGCTTGGTATAGATACCCAATAGCATCATATATAGCCATTAAAGAATAAATACATACGTAGTTTCAAGAATAGCTAATTATTACTTAGCTACTTCCTAATACTCTATTTCTAGTGCTACACATTACTCACAGGGTGGACTTCAACAGTCACATGCATTGTTGCTAACACTTCCCCTCAAAGCAAAGCTAAACTTCAAGCTTGTTACAAAAGGACCTTAACAATAAGAAAATAAATGGACTCCATAAAACATACGTGTCTGGAGACTCAGCTGTCACATGCATTGTTCCTAACACTCCCCCTCAAGGTAAAGTTTACTAAACTTTAAGCTTGTTACAAAAGGACCCTTAACAATAAGAAAATAAATGAACTCCATAGAACATAACTGGCTGGAGCTCAATAACAATGAGCTGAAGGAAAGTCAAAGAATAGCCGAAGGGAGTCGCTGGTGAAAGAGTGTTGTGATAACCGGTGAAAATATACTATTTTTTCCCATATTTGTGTATTGAATTTTTCCAAATTTATTCTTATAATGATGATTTTCTTGGATTAATTTAATAAATCTTTATTGTTGATGCTTTTAATGAGAAATTAATTATTTTAAATTTAATTAGCAATTATTCTCATTAAATTTATTTGATTGCAGAATTGATTTTTAGCATCAAGGATTTGAAGATTAGAGAGGCATAATTGGACAAAGATTTGAAGATTTGGAATAGCAAAAAGATGATTTTTGAAAGATTTGATTTGAGTCAAAGAAGTAAAAAGATAGAAAAGATTACTTGAAGATTTGAATCATATTTTTTTTAAAGATAAAGATAAGATAATGGGGATGAAGATTTGAAAAAGGAGAAAATCAAGAAAATCAGTTTCTTTCTATGTAGATTTAAATTCTTTTATCTATTAAAGGGTGGGGGAAATCGACGGTTAGAGAGAAAAATATAGGCTAAGGGCGGGAGACTCTAGAGAGCTATCAGAGTATTGTTTTCTTTTCTTTTTCTATGACTTGCTAAATTTCTTATAGGTGTTAAGAAGATAAAGTCTTAGGGAACTAATTTTGTATTCCGTTTTGTTATTTTAATTATCTTTTCAATATATTACTTAATTTCTAGTGTTCTTAATGCTATTTTTGGCCTAATCACTCATTAACTGATGTATAATTTTGTGACGTTGAAAGCTATTTCACTTCATAAAATAAGCCAAACTAGAAATTAACATAGGTTAGAGTAGCCAGCAATGGAAGTACTTATTTATGCGGCCAATTGAATTCTTGTTTTTTATCCTTAAAATAGGTTTAGAATAGTCTAAGAAATTAAACTATTCAACTTATCCTAAGAGGGTCCTAGTATCAAGCCATTGAGCTTTGACTATAATTAAGAATAATTTGACCGATAATGATATTGTCAACCAACTAAGTTAATAATTGGGTAATACAAAATTTAGGAAACTTTGATGAAATCATCCCCTAACACCTGCTTTTCATCCATTGCTTATTTCTATTTTCTATAGCTTGTTTAATTATAATTTTTATATTTATTTAAATTCCAATTTTCTCTTAATTTGTGTTTGCCTTAATAATGACGTGCCCAAGTGAACTGATAATTAGTTTTAGTTCTCGTGGGAACGACAATCCCGTACTTATTTTTTTTTTATTACTTGTGACTCGGTATACTTGCCGGAGCTAGTTTTCTAAACTGGCTAACATGTTGCCAGGAATAGCAGCATGCGCCTAGATGCATCGGCACATGAAGAAACACATAGAAATAAGAGAGCCCATGTGAGGGCACATGCGACAGCTGATTTCTTTGGTGGGTAGGTCATTCAATACAATCTGAGGTGGTTTGGATGATGCTGGCAGTGGGTAGCTCGCCAGAGATGATGCAGCCAGTGGAGGCACAGATATTGCATGAGAACTGAGCTCCAAAACCACTAAAGGAAGGCACGGTGGTGAAGTTGCTGATCGGAAAGGTCATCAGAGATAGAACAACAGGTGGAGATACAATGCTAAGTGCAGTGATGGAGTACCGGGACCATTCGAAATGTATAGATTTTTAATGGCTTGAATTCATGGCTTTAGAAATAAAATCAAGGCAATGTTAGTACCAAACATTTAAGAACTCAGTAGTGGAATAGTGATGGGACAGATCAGGGAGGATGATACTGCTCCGATACCATATTGAATTTGTTGAAAATAAAAGAGAAGCAAAAGTTTGGCCGAATAGTTTAGGTTCAATGCTTGCTTAGTATAGATACCCAGCAGGATTATAGTCGTTGGGGAACAAATATATACATAGTTTCAAGAATAGGTGATTAATATTTAGCTATATCCTAAGAATCTATGTTTCCAATGCCACACATAAATCATATGGTAAAACTCGTCAGTCACACGTATTATTTCTAACACATTATGTAAATTAAGGCAATGCCTATGAAGCATATATATAGCTCCCCAAATATTATTTCAAAACATATATCGCATTGTAGGAATATTTTGGCATTTATATCAGCAATACTACCAACAAGCAGCTTTGTAACATAAAAGCAGCCAAATCCACAGCCCAGTGAAATGGTGTCCAGCTCTCACTCTCTGCAACCATTACAGAAATGCATACTAAGAAAGAATAACAAAGGTAATAATAGTCATCAAAAGCCTTAAGCATATAATAATTTAATAGGCATTAGCAATTTAGCATGCACAAAAACAAAAACAAAATCCTTAGCAGTGAGTCCTAAAAGGTTCATCCTCTCATGTCACATTTGCCACTCAACTTCTATTTTCATATGTAAGTTTGACTTGCCAACAATTATTATAAGTTCAAATTTCAATACTTTGTTAAGGCAACGGTTATGAAAGACAAGGACAATTATAATGTGATCATAGCTACTTTCCGTATTAAACACCAAACTTTACTATTTTTTAAAAAACAGCAGTGCATCATTAAATACTCCTCCCTAAGAGCATACGTAGAAGAGACCGAGTGGAATGAAAAAACTAAAGCGAGAATTTGACATACAGCTACACAAATTTCTTAACTCTAGCTAATTTTAACAATTCAGATGAAATTCCTACAGCAGGTCCTGCAACAACTATTCGTTTTTGCGACACGTCAGATATTAGCCAACTTTCTATCCTCAAAGAGCCCTTCAAGCAAGCCGCCATAGCAACTACCTTAGTTTTTTGACAATTCTGAAGGAGTCAAGCATGCATATGCCCACGTTAGGCTTGTCAAGCAATGCTGCAAAAATCCAGGCTGATGTTTCGCGACACCAATGATTGCAGTTTTTAAGCTAAGCATAAGCTGTTTATGAGAAGCTTGCTCCATCATTAATTTGTTTCTTCTTTTTTTTTTTTGTTTGGGGGGGGGGGGGGGAGGGGGAGGCTAATATTGATGGCCTATAGCACACTAGAGACAACAATAAAGCATTTTTTCACTGGGTAAGGTCAACTATGTGTATTAAATAGGATCATTGTGTCCTATTCTAAACCATATCTATATGCACGTCTTAATGACTCCATCTATAATTTTTCTTTGTCAACCTAAAATAATGTAAAAAATTTGAAAAGCAACAGCTACAAATAACTCACCCTCAAAATTTTAGAATCACCATTTTCAATACACTTGAGCCAATTAGCCATATCCCCTATGGGAAATCCGTGAACGGCATCCATTTTCATGTAAAGGAAGATAGGAAATGTCAATAACTATGAGTGTTTTGTTGGTTTGAGAAAACAATACCCATTTTATACATAAATTATATCTATGAAATTTTACCTCCAATTTTTACCTATATATCAAACACAGCCTATACCAAACATAGTCTTAAATGGCGTGTTTAGTATGTGAAAAAATAGGGGACAAAATTCCTTAGAGTAGATTTATGTATAAAACTAAACATAAAGTTAATTCAAGAAATTTTCCCCCTTACCTTCACCCCCATGCCAAACACATTCATGATGAAATTTCCAGACATTTTGATTTTATTGGTTTTCAAATGCTATTCATATTTCACAAGATATCCTTGGACTTGATATATCAAAATGAGCCAATTAAATCACAAACTTTGCTAATATATAGCTTTAAACGACCTTGCTATTATGCTATAAAATACTCCTCTAGATGCATAACAATAGTGTGTTTATATGTAATTATGTATCTTGTGGTTTCATGTTTGACATACCAACATCTCAATAAGGTGAAAATTTCGTCAATGAACTCAAATATGTAAAATTATAAAAACTTCTATTTCATTTTTCCCTACCAACCAAACTCACCCTAAAAATAAATGGGACAACACACTAATGGACAATGTGACTATTAAGTAAAAATTCCAGACATGATGGTCGTCAAGAGTGGGAGATTGGGAGTCATGCCCATACCAAGCATGATGATGGTGAGGGATGTGAGGCCCAAAATGTTCAAGTATAAGTGACCCAATTGAGGGAATTGGGTTTCATCAAAAAACCACCACGTATCCGGGCGTCACCCACAAGAGAAATGCAGTTATTAAACAATGTGATTTGGATGGTAGTGTGAGGTGAGAAAAGAAGACGATTTGGTTGCAGCAAAAAAAGTGGGAAGAGAGTGAGGTGTGTGGGAAGTGATCGATGGAATGAGGTTGTTGTTGTTGTTGTTGTTGGTGTGTGGTAATGACTTCAATTTGAGTTTGAGAAGTCCGGTTCCTTTTCCATGTGGATGTGGAGAGCTTGGAAGTGATGCGTGCATTGCTGGCTTCTCGTTGTTCCTACGCCACAGACAGAACACACAACTTACGACACTGTGCGTTCGAGAATGAACACAAATTAGTGAAATTACACTGCCTTGAACCCAAAATTGGTGTACGACCAGCGGTTGTTTTTTTTTTTTTTTTCTTAAATAAGGAGAGCATTGTTTTATTACAAAAGTATTCTTTTGAAAAAAAATTGTGAAACTTTTGTGAATAATTTTTTTCAAAAAGACAACTAAAAAAAATAAATATTTAAATTTTAAAAGAAAATTAAAAACTATTTATACGTTTATTTTTTATTTTAAAATTATTTTTATTTTTATTTTTCCAAATGCATCCATTGAAATAATATTGTAGATATTTGCGTAACCTGGAGTTTTTAAAGAGCTATAGATTTAGAGTCAGCTTGTAAAAATTGAGTTATTAAATATTTGAAAATTTATGGAAAGCCAGGTAATTTTTTTAATTATATAATAAAATATTAATGAATCTCTTTTAATTGTATATTTACAAAATTTTTAATTTAATTTAGAACTTAATTATATACTCATTATTTAATATTCATCCGTTCTTAAAGTTATAATATTTTTAATTAAATAAGGTAAACAGACTAACACATTTCTGTCCTCATGGCACCTAATTTTGATTTATTTATTATTACTATTTCGCCTAATTTTTATTATTATTATTAATAATATTATTTTTAATTTTTTCTGCATCGATTAACCTAATTTCTTCATGCCTTTTTCTTTTCCTCATACGAACAGCAATTGCCTTTGCTTTTGAATTTACACGGCAGCACTTGAAAATTGCTCATATATGTTTTCTTTGACGTGATAAAATTGCGTATATTTTGTTCACTAATACTCCGTATGTTGAAATAAAATGATAATTCTATCCTATGTTCATATAATTTGGTTACATGGAAATTATGACTTACATGTTATTATCAAGTGCAAAGTAACAGCATTACTAGACAAAGGAATTTTGGATGGTGTAACCAAACAGCCTCTAGTGTTTTCCAATTATGTACATAATCCAAGTATTGTGGTCCAAGGAATGGAAGTCCGAGCGAAATGTTTTACTGCGCTGTTGTCGTTAATATCAGCTATTTTTGCTTCTTTTTTGTCATTGCCTTCTCAAAATAAAAAAGAAACGGTCACAGTTTTGTATCTTTATGTCATCTGCAAAGTTGGATACCAATCAAAGGCATGAGATTTGTTGTTTATTTTTAAAAATCCTTGACCCCGAAGTTCCTGTCTGAGGTTAATAGAGGCTGTCCACGCTGCAAGCAATAACAGGTTTCCAAACCTTTTTCTTAACAAACAGCTTCTGTGGTTATAACCATTGGTAGATATAACATCATATGAGATGCATGTACAATCAATACAAACACCATTTTAATTGAATAGTGAACATGGCAACAGCCAATATCAAAAGCATAAGCTATGCTATGAATAATCAATTGACCGAAGTCTGGTTTTTGGTTACCAGCTACCAGAAATCTTGCCCTATATAGTTTATCCGGCAATCCTGAATCGGCTTCCTTCCCTGCAAAATCTCTGTTCTTCTCTGCAATTGGTGTTATTTCTGTTTAGCAGCTTGTGTTTTGATTCCAGGACAGCCATTGGTGGTGGATTGTACTTCTTGCTTTCAGTACTGTGTGATGATAACCATTAGATGTGATCCTTTCTCATCCCAATTTCTTTCTTCTGCAAGCTGGTCCTAAGTGGCCAAAATAAAATAGGAAAAAGGTTGAAGTGCCAGAGATCACGATTCAGAGCAAGACTCCAGAACTGGAGCAATTTTTTGCATTCATTTATGAATCATTTGAAGGCTAACCGGCTGAAAATCGTGCTTTTATCAGTTTTATGGAATAAGTGTTGCATAAGAATGCAGAACTCAAGCAACTTTCAACATCCTTCAGCATTGCACCTACTCCAGATTTGATCAGAACATCTGGAAATCGCAGTGTCGTCCCATCTAACCTGCTCAATGTTCAAATCATGAATTTCCCCTGCTACAAATTTGAAGCCTGTCTTGCAGTTAAAAATTGCGAAACTCAGAAAAACCAGAGAAACCAGTGCTTTTGTGGAAGACTAATCATAAACACATGAATATTTTTTATCTATTGAGAGATGACACAAGATAGAAAGTAGTAAGAAGCTTTTGTAACGAAACCATGAAGTAATTAAATGTACAAAAGACAAATATAACTTGAGAAATTGGGGCAGTCTTGGCCAACAAATTGAAAGATTTGGAAAAGCCTTTCTTTGCCAATATTAACATGTGAAGTTCCTTGCAAAATTAATCTTAACAAGTTCTTAAATCTTCAATCCTTCTAATTAGGACAGAGAAATGCCAACAGCAGAAGATCAGTAATATATATAACAAATCAATATAATACAAAAAAAATATACCCTTGTGGTCTCACCTGCAGTGCTTTCTCTTTTCTATTTACTATAGCATTTAGTGAAGTTTGTATATATGCCATTTTACTCCATCTTGCAAAGGATATTAGTCGGTAGAAAGCTACAAATACGCATAATCAGTCCTTTAATTATTATGACATTAAGGAAGCAGCGCTCTTTCTTATGTCAACAGGCCTTCTGGTTGTTCTTCATGTTAACTAGTTTGGTTTTTGAACAGCTAGAACTTCATTATTGTAAGTTGCAACTGAGATACACATCCTCACATCACAATATTTGGTAAACAGAAATTTTATAGTAACACATAGGTTCTTAATGATAGATGTTGCTAATGTCCTTTCCCGTACGAAATATTTTCCTGTTCTAGTTGCAATTGAGAGACATCTTTCCATCACAATATTTAGTAACTTGGATTCCTGACTTGCATCTTTCCGTCCATTGTTAATAATCATGCTTTGTCATAACTCAGGTTTGATTCCTAAGTACCCTTTTAGTTACTTAATAAGACTTCTTGCATATCCTACGTATGGAGGCTGACATGCAGTATAAAACAGAATTCTGAAATTCTTCCTGGTAAATATTAACATAGCTGTTTACTGTAAGAAATATATGGTATGGTTACTTAAACAAGCCTCATTTAATAGACTCTATGTTGCTTTAGTCATCAAGCAGATCAGATATGCAGTTTTACCTTGATGCAAGTCTTCATTATAAGTTCAGCTTCCTATTTTTTAAGTTGAAATATTCTTCTTCGTTTTCCATAGCCTTTTCCAAATGCTACCTGGGAAATAATGTCAGTAGCTACAATCTGAAGAACAGGCCACGCCCATGCATTTATTTCACTATCCATCTGAAAAAACACTCCCTCGATGTGCTAATGAGATCTTTACACCTTCTGAAGAATGTGGATATTGTAATCTGTCGTATGACAAAGAAATAACTAGGAGTTAAAATTCTTTGCTTCAAAGTAAGCAGCAAAACAAGCAGAGCGAGTTTCTTATCGAACAACTCTATTGTTGCCCGTAAAGTATATGCTGAAGGCTAATAAAATGCATCTGTGACATATAAAATGTTTTGTGTATGGGAATGCGTTTCTTGGGGGGAGTGATTTCTCCTAACAAAAGGTCAAAAATAGACTCACAATCAAATTACCATTGTTTTTCTCACATTTATTTATTTATTTTTTTTTAAATACACACAAATCAATCACGATCTGTGGCAAAAGGGTGCAGAGATGATTAATGATTATCCTTCTGTATCTGGTCCACAGATCACGGGGATTTAATTTGATTTATAGTAAGTTTGGGGAAGTCAGAAATATAGTTATATACCTCTTTGATGAGTTCAGGAATCAAAATATGCAATTTTCACCCTTGGTACTGATCCAAACCGGATAAAAGAGCTCTTGCCTACAAAATAAGATTTAACTGGTGAATAAAAAAATTTAAAAAAAAAATCATGAATTGGGGGATCAAAATGCAAAATTCCCTGTACCAAATAAAATAGCATAATCCAAAACAAATTAAAGGGGGAAAACAATTGCTTTTGTAGAAGATAACACTCTGTACATTGTGATACTTGTTAATAGAAGGTTGCATTTCCTATTCCAGAGTTGACATTTGAAGTGTTGTAATTAAAATGGAGAAAAACAAACAATAGAAGACAGCTGATGTTATAAACACACCACCAGATTTGGCATATTACCTTTAGAGGAATCAATGTCGGCCTATGCGTCTTTGTGGGATGTGAGCAATCTTGGGCCAATCCTGTCCGATTTCAGCCTGACATCTATCCTCTAGGAGTGGACAATCTAGGATACGTAGTGTCTGTAAATTGGTAAGGCAACGCTCAACTTCATGCAATGACTCTAATTTAGGGCAATTGAAAATCACAATATGCCGAAGTGATTGGAGGTTGCTGATCTGCTCCGGAAAAGCCTTCATATTCTGACAAGTGTTGAAGTAGATTGTCTGCAAAGAATGGAGTGCGTCAGGAGGGCCATGACGTTCTGTGTTATCTTCGTCCTTGTCTTTCCATAGATCAAGCTTGTCGACATCGATAGAACTGATCTGCAGCCTTTTAAGTTCAGAAGGAAGGTGTTGCAAGTGTCGTAACAGAGGCTGAACAGTTGACGATCCCCCAAGATAGAGAGACTCGAGCGATGTGAGGTTTTGCATCCAGTCCTCTGCCATTGCTTCTATCTCTGTGACTTTTGTAATGGACAAGCGTTTGAGACCAGAAAGAGGATAGGAGGAGGAAGACTCAAGCTGAACGGAACATGTTTCAATCACGGGCTTCAAGCTACAGCGTAGAAGGTGCAAGTACTCAACGAGGTGCGGGAAGGTAGGCATGCACGTCAAGTTTGGACATCCCGAAATTTTCAAAGAAGACAGACGGGGAAAAGGAGGTAGAAGAAGATGGTTTTCAATCTCATTTGCCTTCTTATCGTCTCTTAACATCTGCCATCCCGTCAGATTCTTGCAATCAATGAACTGGAGTTCCTCCAAAGATGGGAAGAACACATCAGCAATCTCTTCATAATGCATCCACTTTAGCTCGCTCATAGCCTCAATTTTGAGCTTCTTAAGGAAGAGGAGCCTTTCCAACGGTGGGAGATGTTGGCAATTAGGAAACATCCCGAGGTCAATTTTGACAAGATAAGTGAGTGTAAGAAGCCAACTTGAAAAGCTCTCTCCTGGAAAACCCTTCACCGACAATATTCTTAGATTTTGATCAGGACAAAGACTATCCAATAACTGCAAGCTATCACTATTTTTTATTTCACTTGGATTGGTATCTCCATATCCGCCCCAGACTAGATTAAGCCTTTGAATGCGTTTCTTAGCTCTCAAATTTGCTTCCTGTGATTCCGATGCCACGTCTTCTACCAAACCCAAATTACTAACGGTCAACTCACCTCCTATCATATTTAGCTCCTTCAATTCATTCAGTTTGGCACTTTTGCTCTTCTCAACATCCCCTACTGCAAAATTTGATAAGTATTGCAATGAAGCCAATTTCCCCAATCCTGCTGGCATCATGTCTTGAAAGGTTTTACAATTATGAATGTCAAGATACCTCAAATTGATCAACCTTGTGATAATTTTTGCTGGAAAAACAAGTTTCTTACAGGAAGCTAATTTCAATGTTTGTAAACAAACAAGATTGCCAATTGACTTGGGCAAACAAATTAGTTTATCACAAGATGTCAGATCTAGATATCTTAAATGCTTGATTTTATCAATGGACTCTGGCAACTGAGTTATATCAGTTCTTGACAGATCCAAAGCACGTAGGTACTTCAAGTTTTTTATGAAGGATAGGTTTGCCACAGAACCAAATACACCAACCTTGCTCCGAAGAATACTTCGAAGTTTACTTGCATCAGACTTATTCAATGAACAAATGGTGGTAGATGTAGATGATATGTGCATGGGCCTTCCGACAATTTCTTTCTTCTCATTACCTAGGTAGCAATCATTTCCAGCTATCAACATTGCAAGATCGTGCATCAAATCATGCATCTTGAAGAGCTCGATATCACCGTATGCATTCATTGATGGATCTTGAAAAAATGATCTCATTAACAATTTTTCGACATATTCATTGCCCAATTCTTCCATAGATTGCATTTCAATTGAACTTTCAAGATAACCTTGAGCCATCCATAATTGAATCAATTCATCCTTTCGAATCATCCAATCTTTTGGATACAAACAACAATAAACAAAACATTGTCTTTGTTCCAATGGCAAGTTTTGGTAACTCAACTTCAACACTGGCATAATACTATCTCTTTCTTTACACAACTTCCAGACATTGTTATTTAAAATACTTGACCATTGATCACTATCTTCCTTTCTAGTTCGTAGGAAGCCTCCCATCGTTTTTATTGCCAATGGTACTCCACCACACTTTTCTGCAATTTTTTCACCATTTAATTCAAGACTTGGGCTTATTCTGCTATTATCTTTACCAAATACTAAGTTCTTTAACAAAGTCCAGGATTGCTCCTTTGTCAAACCTTTCAAGACATATGGGGTTTTTATCTCCATTGCTTCTGAGACACGTGTACTACGAGTTGTCACCAATATTTTGCTGCCTTGACCTCCGCACTCCAGATACTTTTCAAAATCCTTCCACTTTCCATGCTCTTCGTTCCACACATCATCAAGGACAAGCATATACCTTTGCCCACTCAATTCTTCTTGTAGCTTCAGTTGTAGGATGTCTAATTGTAAGTCATCAACTTTATTCTCTTGCAAGGATTCTAACATTTTTTTCAAAACAGTTTTTACTTCAAAATCTTCAGAGATGCACACCCACATATATTTCTGAAACAGCTGTTGCTCCTGAGCAGCATTATACACCAATTTTGCAATAGCTGTCTTGCCTAAACCCCCCATGCCAACAATAGCAATTAAAGAAACATTCTGGCTGGCATCGGTTTGCTTAAGCAAGTCAACAATGTCATTCTTGTCCTCTTCCCTACCAATTATTTCTGATTGTAAAACACGAGAACTTGTTTCCCTCCAGCTAGGCTCATTTTGTTTAAGAATTACCCAACTTGGATTCAGTTTCAGCCTAGACATATCTTCAGCGATATCATTAAAGTTCTCTCGAATCTTCTCAATCTCACGAGCTAACTTATCACGAAAAACAAGTGGATTATCAGATGAAAAGAAGCCACGCACCTTACTCGCGCCTTTGCTACCACCATCAACTTTGCTCTGCAAGTCTTTAATGAACAACTCATCAAGTAAGTCATCACCGTCATGTAGAACTTGTTTGAACCTTCTTATCCAGTGCTGAATATTAGGATCCTGGCCTTGTCTCTGCTCAGCATCAGAAAGAAAGAACTTGATAGATTCCAGAGTTTCCTTAAGCTTTTCCAGCTCACCCGTGACTCCATAAAGGCGACCAAATTCACGGAAGGCAAATGAAGCGAGCTTGTTGATGAGACTAACAGCAACACCATAGGGGATTTGTTCAGCCATCCCTCAAATGCAAAAGGGAATGATCAAAGCAAATACCAGGTGGGTTGAAACTTGTAAGAAAGGAGGTTGTAGGAAGTTATCGGATGATATCGGTGGCAATATCTGGTAGCGGCAGGCGGGCGATGGAAGTCAACAGATGCAGTATATAATAGCAATATGGACGAGAGGACAAGTTCTCCGTCAAAAAAGCGAACATTTTTTAAATTTGGAATAAATATAACATTGCTCCATAATTGTTTTCCTGACAGTTCGTAATTGGTTAGTGAATTTTTTAACAATGCCTAAATGGGTTACAGCTGTCACGCCTTTAAGTGGTCTTTGTATTGGTCTCATATGGACTGAAGGAAAAGTTCTCCGCTAAAAAGCAAACGTCTTCTAGATGGGATTAATTGGTATATTTTAGTAGTATTAAATAATTTTATATTATTAATTAATAAAAATAATAAAATAAAAATTATGATAAATTTTTTATTATTCATATGAATTAATATTTTTTATTATTTTTATTAATTAATAATATAAAATTATTTTATATTATTAATATATTTAAAGTAAATTTCTTTTAAATTTAGAATAAATAAATTTTGTCTGACAATTCGTAGTTGGTTAGCGAATTCTTTTAAGAATGCCTCAATGGGTTACAGCTGTCATCCCTTGATGTGGTTTTTGCTGTGGTCTCCACAAAAAGGCCGACATCTTTTAAATTTGGAATAAAGATAACATTGTTCCATAATTGTTTGAGAATTGTTTGATGCATTTTTTTATCTATTATTATATTGATTTATATTTTATTTATTATTAAATAAAATATAGATTTTATTTAAATTAAATTTATATTTCACCTAATAATAAATAAAATATAAATTGATATAATATTTTATAAAAAATAAATTTATCTATCTTTATTCTAATGATTAGTAAATTCTTTAAAGAATGCCTAAATATTTACTGCTGTCATCCTATAAGTGATTTTTGTTTGGGTCGTATATGGACTGAAGGAAAAGTTCTCCACCAAAAAGCAAACATTTTTTAAATTTCGGATAAATATAACATTGTCCACAATTGTTTTGCCGACAGTTCCTAGTTGGTTAGTGAAATTTTTAAAGAATACCTCAATTGGGTACAGCTGTCATCTCTTTAGGTCGTTATTGTCGTTTAGTTTGAATTATTTTATGGTTATCAGAATCGTGATCAGAATTATTATAAAACAAAAAAAAAATGTCTTGTCTAAAAGGGGATTCCCATTTCCCACGCCTCGTTGGCCCTCCCAGTTGACAAATAATCGAATTTTGAAGAGTGATGATATTTTAATATAATTTATCTCATATTTTGAATTAATATATTACTCATTTATTATTGAATGGATATATAATTTTTATTTAAATTAAATTTTATATTTATTTAATAACAAATGAATGATATATTGACATAAAATATAAAATAAATTACGTATAAATAACACATCTCAATTTTGAATGCTCTCTCACCATTTGAGTACGGATAAATCAAGTTGCCATCTCAATTATAAAAAGAGCAATCACGTTGTCCACCAAAAAGCAAACATTTTTTAAATTTCGGATAAATATAACATTGTCCATATTATTTTGCCGACAGTTCCTAGTTGGTTAGTGAAATTTTTCAAGAATACCTCAATGGGTTACAGCTGTCATCTCTTTAAGTGGTTTTTGTCGTTTCGTTTGAATTATTATATGGTTATCAGAATCGTGATTAGAATTATTACAAAATTTAAAAAAAAAAAATGTCTTGTCTAAAAGGGGATTCCCATTTCCCACGCCTCGTTGGCCCTCACAGTTGACAAATAATCGAATTTTGAAGAGAAATAATATTTTAATATAATTTATCTTGTAATATGGATTAATATATTATTTATTTATTATTAAATAGATATATAATTTTTATTTACATTAAGTTTTATATCTATTTAATAATAAATAAATAATATATTAACCTAAAATATGAGATGAATTATATACAAATAATATATCTCAATTTTGAATGCTCTCTCACCATTTGAGTACGGATAAATCAAGTTGCCATCTCAATTATAAAAAGAGCAATCACGTTGTCCACCAAAAAGCAAACATTTTTTAAATTTCGGATGAATATTAATTGTTTTGCCGACAGTTCCTTGTTGGTTGGTGAAATTTTTCAAGAATACCTCAATGGGGTACAGCTGTCATCTCTTTAAGTGGTTATTGTCGTTTAGTTTGAATTATTATATGGTTATCAGAATCGTGATTAGAATTATTATAAAATTTAAAAAAAAAAATGTCTTGTCTAAAAGGGGATTCCCATTTCCCACGCCTCGAGGGCCCTCACAGTTGATAAATAATCGAATTTTGAAGAAAAATAATATTTTAATATAATTTATCTTATATTTTAAATTAATTTATCACTTATTTATTATTAAATAAATATGTGATTTTTATTTAAATTGGGTTTTATATTTATCCAAAAATAGATGAATAATATATTGACCTAAAGTATGAAGTGAGTTATGCACAAATATCACATCTCAATTTTGAATGCTCTCTCCCCATTTGAGTACGGATAAATCAAGTTGCCATCTCAATTATAAAAAGAGCAATCAAGTTGCCCTTAGTCTGGTCTTTTGATCTGCTCTTTTAAATGACTAATGATATATGAATGCGTAAAATGGATGTATTATGGATATATTATTAAATTTTTTAATTATTAATTTTTTAAATAAAAATTATCAATTTATTCTATTAAATTATCAATATGTTACAACACAAAATTATATTATATTTTATATATTATAATTGATTGATAATCTAATTAAATAAATTAATAATTTTAGTTAAAAGAATTTGTAATTGAAAAAAATGGTTAATAATACATCAACAATGCATTCATTCTACATGTACAAATGTCGTTTTTCTTTTTAAATAGTTAAAGGAGTTTTATTGGCTTGTCCATGAATGGCTGAGAGAACCACTTGCTTTATTTTATGCCGCTTGATGGCATTTGGGAGGGAGATGGTGAACCTCATATAAGTATTGTGAACATTTTATTATTTATTTGGAAGGGTTACTATTTTAATTTTAAAATGTGAATTTACTGATAAATTAATTTTTAAAAAATATTTTATTAATTTATGATAATCTTATAATAAATTTTATTGTTGCTAATAAATTTGATAAATATTAACAAAAAAGTTTTAGGGATTAATGGGCTTAAATGGGTTGGGCTTAAACAACTAGAATCAATACTATTTTGTCTCATTAATATTTACTATAGATTGATTTGACCATTTAACTAATGCACTCAAATGAGTCTAGGTTGGGCTTAAATGGGCTGTATTGGGTTGTTTAAGTTTGTGAACTAACCTTAAATGAGTCAGGCCAATGTTATGCTGCTTCATTTACGTTTACTATAAATTGGCCTGACCTATTTAATTAATGGATTCAAATACACTAAGACTAAACGGCCTAATCCATTTACCTAGTGGACTCAAATGGATCCAGTCTAAATCAATTATAATAGCCAATTTAAGTCTATGTACTAATTTAAAACGGGTCGGGCAAGCATTACATTGGCCTTTTAATATTTTCTATATGTTAACATGGTCCATCTCCATTATGATAGCTCGATAAGCTCGTTAGTATTTGCTATGAGTTTAGTTGACATACTAAACTAACAGGATCAAATAGACCAGGCCTAAAAATGCCAAGCTTAAATGAGTTATGTTGGCCTATTTAAATTTGTGGGCTAACTTTAAATAAGTATGTCAAATGTTATGCTGGTTCATTAATATTTGCTATATGTTGATTGACTTATTTAACTAGCAAACCCAAATATGCTGGGCATAAACAGTTCAAGTCAATGTTATATTGACTCATTCAAATTTACTATGGCTTGATCCGACCTATATAATTAGCAAGCTCAAATAGGTTACACTTAAATGGGTCAGATTAATATTAAATTGGCTCATTAACATTTGATATATGTATAGACTAGCTTATTTAACTAGCAGGCCTAAATGAGCTAAGCTTAAAGAGGGCTGGGTTGGCCTATTTAATAGGGGTGTTCAAAACTTGACTCTGCCCGATAACCTGTCCTAGCCCGAAGTTTATCAGGGTGGGTTTGGGTTTCTAAAATTTGACCCAGTGTACTTTTCAGTGTGAATTCGGGTCATACTTTGGGTTGGCCCAGTCTAGCTCAAGATCAAATAAATCTTTACAATTTTTTTTTTAAATACTTGGCGATAAATTATAAAATTTTATACTTCAATTAATATATTTTATATAACTTAATACTATTTTTATATTAATATAGTTTATTTTAAAATATGTATTGTGTAACATTTTTAAAATTTTATTTATTGCTTTTCAAATTTTATAATTTTATTATGTATAATATTCATATCTTTATATATTGTTTAAAAGTCGGGTTGACCCAGTCACTAATCGAGTTATTGTCAGGTCGGGCTCGGGCTTGGGTTAAAAATAAAACTCGATCCAAAAATCGAGCCAGGTTTGGATTTGAACTAACTTGGGCCAACCCATCCTTTGAATGTCCCTACTATTTAACAATCCTTTGAGCTAATCCATATGGGACAAATCAATATATCTCTATTATCAACCCTAATCCACTGTAATATTTTTATAAAAATAAAAATAAGGATTCATTACCTAAAAATATTATTATAAATCTATATGAATATTTTTTTATTAGTCCACATATCTAAGGGTTTTGAAACCCAAAGATATGAAAAGGGTCAATAGAATTTCTAATTTATTATCGTGTTGATCTTTTAAGGGCAAATTTATCAATGTATTAATTATCAAGGTATTATAGACTAATAAAATATGTTTTAAAAACTAATTTATGAGTGTATTAATCTTTTAACTGTCGAAATAATGGTTCACCTTGTTGACTCCGTTCCATCTTACCAAAGAAGTATTCAATCTGTACTGAATACTCTCCTCTCCTTGCTCATCGTTGTTTCACTCAAAATAGAAAGTTGCTACTCAAAATATAAAAGCGAGTAACCCAATTTAAAAAATTTTCGCTTACTGTACATTATTCGCATTCTCATTTTTTTTTCTTTAATTAGCACTCTCCCTTAATTAGTTAAAATCCAAATTAGTTAATATATATCATTTAAAAATAATATTTTTAGTTCAATTAATTTTTAATGCTATAAATCAAAATATTAACCATATAATCATATTTCCTTTTTTATTTTATTTTTAATTTTGATTGGTTTAAGTTGAAAATATTTTCATATTTTATTTTTTTTATGAATAATAGTAATATTAGAAGCTTATAGGTAAATCACTTTCATAGCATTATATTTGAATACATCAAAAAGAGGTCGTTTAATGTGCTTATATTCTAATTCTTCTTGAATCCATGTACATTAAATACTTTTATAAATAAAAAATATTTTTTAAATTTTTATTTTTTGTGATATATGAATCAAATATAAAAAAACTCTTGAAGACTAAGTAATAATTGAACTACAATTTGATTTTTTATTACATTTAAGATTTACCAATATCAAATTTTTGTGTAGGTAAATATTTCAATAACTTTTTTATTATAGATAATTTTATATGCATACTAATATTTTATATAATTTTATTTTCTATTTTTATTATTGTACTTATTTTTAAAATTTTATATCCTAATTAATCATAAAGAAATAATAATATAGTTATGAAATTTATATAGTGTAAATAAATAACAAATATATCTAAAAGATAAGAAGCTTTTTTAAAAATATACATATAGAACTATAGATTTAGAGTCAGCTTGTAAAAATTGAGCTATTAAATATTTGAAAATTTATGGAGAGCCAGGTAATTTTTTTAAACATGTAATAAAATATTAATGAATCTCTTTTAATTGTACATTCACAGAAGTTTTAATTTAATTTATAACTTAATTATATACTCATTAATTAATATTCATCCCTGCTTAAAGTGATAATATTTTTAATTAAATAAGGTAAAAAGAATAACAGATTTCTGTCCTCACGGCACCTAATTTTGATTTATTTATTATTACCATTTCCCTTAATTTTTTTATTATTAATATTATTTTTACTATTTTTCTGCATCGATTCAACCTAACGTCTTCATGCCTTTTTTACTTTCCTCATACTAACAGCAATTGCCTTTGCTTTTGAATTTACATGCCAGCACTTGAAAATTGCTCATATATATTTTCTTTGATGCGATAAAATTTCCTATATTTTGTTCATTAATACTCCGTATGTTGAAATAAAATGACAATTCTATCCGATGTTCATATAATTTGGTTACATGGAAATTATGACTTACATGTTTTATCGAGTGCAAAGTAATAGCATTACTAGACAAAGGACTTTTGGATGGTGTAACCAAACACCCTCTCGTGTGTTTTCCAATTCTGCACATAACCCAAGCATAAAGTATTGTGGTCCAAGGAATGGGACTCCGCGCGAAATGTTTTATTGCGCTGTTGTCATTAATATTAGCTATTTTCGCTTCTTTTAGGTCATGGCTTTCTCAAATAAAAAAGAAAACACTCACAGTTTTGTATCTTTATGTCATCTGCAAAACCGGACACCAATCATATGCATGAGATCTGTTGTTTGTTTTTAAAACTCCTTGACCCCGACGCTCCTGTCTGAGGTTAATAGAGGCTGTCCAAGATGCAAGCAATAACAGGTTTCCAAACCTTTTTTCTTAACAGCTTCTGTGGTTATAACCATTGGTAGATATAACATTATATGAGATGCATGTACGATCAATACAAACACCATTTTGATTGAATAGTGAATAGGGCAACAGCCAATATCAAAAGCATAAGCTATGATATGAATCACCAATTGAACAAAGTCTAGTTTTTGGTTACCAGATACTAGGAATCTTGCCCTATACAGTTTCTCCAGCAATTCTGAATCGGCTTCCTTCTCTGCAAAAGCTCTGTTCTTTTCTGAAATTTGTGTTATTTTTGTTTAGCAGCTTGTGTTTTGATTCCAAGGCAGCCATTGGTAGTGGGTCGTATTCTTGCTTTCAGAACGGTGTGATGATAACCATTAGACGTGATCCTTTTTCATCTCAATTTCTTTCATCTGCTAGATGGTCCTAATTGGCCAAAATAACAAAGGAAAAAAGTTGAAGTGCCAGAGATCACGACTCAGAGCAAGGATCCAGAACTTGAGCAATTTTTTGCATCCTTTTATGAATCATTTGAAGGCTAACCGCCTTGAAAATCATGCTTTTATCAGTTTTATAGAATAAGTGTTGCATAAGAATCCAGAACTCAAGCAACTTTCTACATCCTGCAGCATTGCACCTACTCCAGATTTGATCAGAACATCTGGAAATTGCAGAGTGTGTCTTCCCATCTAACCTGCTCAATGTTCAGATCACGAATGTCCCCTGCTACAATTTTGAAGCCTGTCCTGGAGTTAAAAATTGCGAAACTCAGCAAAACAATAGAAACCAGTGCTTTTGTGGAAGACTAATCATAAACATATGAATATTTTTGATCTATTGAGAGATGACACAAGATAGAAAGTAGTAAGAAGCTTTTGTAACGTAACCATGAAGTATGTACAAAAGACAAATATAACTTGAGAAATTGGGGGCAGTCTTGGCCAACAAATTGAAGATTTGGAAAAGACTTTCTTTGCCAATATTAACAGGTGAAGTTCCTTACAAAATTAATCGTAATAAGTTCTTAAATCTTTGTGTTTTTAATCCTTCTAATTAGGACAGAGAAATGCCAACAGCAGAAGATCAGTAATATATATTACAAATCAATATAATACAAAAAAAGTATACCCTTGTGGTCTCACCTGCAGTGCTTTCATTTTTCTATTTATTATAGCATTTAGTGAAGCTTGTATATGCCATTTTACTCCATCTTGCAAAGGATATTAGTCGGTAGAAACCTACAAATAAGCATAATCAGTCCTTTAATTATTATGATATTAAGGAAGCAGTGCTCTTTCCTATGTCAACAGGCCTTCTGGTTTTTGCTCTTCATGTTAACTAGTTTGGTTTTTCAACAGCTAGAACTTCATTATTGTAAGTTGCAACTGAGATACACATCCTCGCATCACAATATTTGGTAAATAGGAATTTTATAGAACATATAGGTTCTTAATGATAGATGTTGCTAATATCCTTTCCCTTACGAAATATTTTCCTGTTCTAGCTGCAATTGAGATACATCTTTCCATCACCATATTTAGTAACTTGGATTCCTGAGTTGTATCTTTCCATCCATTGTTAATAATCATGCTTTGTCATAACTCAGGTTTGATTCCTAAGTACCCTTTTAATTACTTGATAAGACTTCTTGCATATCCTACGAATGGAGGCTGACATGCAGAATAAAGCAGAATTCTGAAATACTTCCTTGTAAATATCAACATGGTTGTTTACTGTAAGAAATATATGGTATGGTTACTTAAACAAGACTCATTTAATAGACTCTATGTTGCTTTAGTCATCAAGCAGATCAGATATGCAGTTTGACCTTGATGCAAATCTTCATTGTAAGTTGAGCTTTCTGTTTTTTAAGTTGAAATGTTCTTTTTCCTTTTCCATAGCTACTTCCAAATGCTACCTGGGAAATACTGTCAGTAGCCATAATCTGAATGACAGGCCACGCTTATGCATCTATTTACACTATTCATCTGAAAAAACACTCCCTCGATTTGCTAATGAGATCTTTACACCTTTTGAAGAATGTGTATAATGTAATCTGTTGTATGACAAAGAAATAATTAGGAGTCAAAATTCTTTGCCTCAAAGTAAGCAGCAAAACAAGCAGAGCGAGTTTCTTATCGAACAACTCTATTGTTGCCAGTAAAGTATATGCTGAAGGCTAATAAAATGCATCTGTGACATAAAAAATATTTTTCGTATGGGAATGCGTTTCTTGGGGGGAGTGACTTCTCCTAACAAAAGGTCAAAAATAGACTCACAATCAAACTCCCATTGTTTTTCTCACATTTATTTTTTAAAAAATACACACAAATCAATCATGATCTGTGGCAAAAGGGTGCAGAGCTGATTAATGATTATCCTTCTGTATCTGCTCCACATATGAGGGGGATTTAATTTAATTTAATTTATAGCAAGTTTGGGGAAGTCAGAAATATAGTTATATACCTCTTTGATGGGTTCAGGAATCAAAATATGCGATTGTCACTCTTGGTACTGATCCAAACCAGATAAAAGAGTTGTTACCTACAAAATAAGATTTAAACCAGTGGATAAAAATTTAAAAAAAAAAATCATGAATTTATGTCTGAAGAAGAATGCAACTTTCTCTGCATGTTAGCTGATCAGGAGAATCATCTGCATTTAAATATTGAGAATTTCGTAATTAACAAAGAGGAGACACAAAATCAAGAATACCTGAATCACTGTTGCACACAAATCAGGAACTTGAGCAAATTTTGGCCATCTTCGGCATTCAACTTTTTGCAAAATGGATTGATGTGATCAGAATATCTGCAAAGACAACATAGCAAATCTTCCCATTCAACTGTCAATGTTCAAACTGCAAACTTCCCCCTATGGCACCTTTAAAGTTTGCCATGAGGATAAAAATACAAAATCCCCTCTACCAAGTAAATTTGCATAATCCAAAACAGATTAAAGGGGGAAAAACTATTGATTTTGTAGAAGATTACACTCTGCACATCGTGATACTTGTTAATAGAGGTTGCATTTTCTATTCCACAGTTGACATTTGAAGTGCTGTAATTAAAATGGAGAAAAGCAAACAATAGAAGATAGCTAATGTTATAAACACAGCACCAGATTTGGCGTATTACCTTTAGAGGAATAAACGTGAGCATATGAATTTGTCTGGGATGTGAGCAATCTTTTGCCAATCCTGTCCGATTTCAGCCCGACATCTATCCTGTAGGAGTGGACAGTCTACGATTTGTAGTGTTTGTAAATTGGGAAGGCAACGCTCAGCTTCATGCAATGACTCTAATTTAGGGCAATTGAAAATCACAATACGCCGAAGTGATTGGAGGTTGCTGATCTGCTCCGGAAAAGCCTTCATATTCTTACAAGAGTAGAAGGAGATCATTTGCAAAGAATGGAGTGCGTCAGGAGGGCCATGACACTGTGTGTTATCTTCGTCCTTGTCTTTCCATAGATCAAGCTTGTCGTCATTGATACACTTGATCCGCAGGTCTTGAAGTTCAGAAGGAAGATGTTGTAAGTGTCGTAACAGAGGCTGAACAATTGACGATCCCCCAAGAGAGAGAGACTCGAGCGATGTGAGGTTTTGCATCCAGTTCTCTGCCATTGCTTCTATCTCTGTAACTTTTCCAATGGTCAAGTGTTTGAGACCAGAAAGAGGATGGAAGGAGGAAGACTCAAGCTAAACCGAACACGTTTCTATCATGAGCTTCAAGCTACAGTGTACAAGGCGCAACTCCTAAACGAGGTGTGGGAAAGTAGGCACGCACGTCAAGTTTGGACATTTCTCAATATGCAAAGAAGACAGACGAGGAAAAGGAGGTAGAAGAAGATGGTTTTCAATCTCATTTGCCTTCTTATCGTCTCTTAACATCTGCCATCCCGTCAGATTCTCGCACCAATTGAGCTCGAGTTCCTCCAAAGATGGGAAGAACACATCAGCAATCTCTTCATAATGCATCCACTTTAGCTCGCTCATAGCCCCAATTTTGAGCTTCTTAAGGAAGATGAGCCTTTCCAACGGTGGGAGATGTTGGCAATTAGGAAACATCGCGAGGTCAATTTTGACAAGATAAGTGAGTGTAAGAAGCCAACTTGAAAGGCTCAATTGCAACGGTGGGAGATGTTGGCAATTAGGAAACATAGCCCCAATTGTTCAACCAATCTGATCCAATCTGAAACCGTTCAAAATTGCAAATTTTTTGATCAATTGGGTTTGCCATTCGATTCAATTTTTGATTCTAATTCGGTTTTCGATTTTGATCTGCATAATATATTACTTACTATTATATAATAATAAATCCAACCCATTTCTATACTTATACTCCGAAAACGTGTTTCTCAGCCCATAAAATGAAGGCCCTCTATATAATGCTAACCCACTAAGAATTTCATATCACACTAAGTGTCTAACACTAATTCTGACAAAAAAAAAAAAGCCCAACACTAACAATCTAAGGCCTAATTTGGTGAGAAATACTTGTTTAAGAGCACCATGTGGCTATATTCTTGGACCAATCATGTAAATATATTTTATATGAGACCCATCACTAACACATAATCTTATATAAAATATACTTACATAATTAACTATGAATATAGCCACGTGATACTTTGAGACTATGTAAGTATTTCTCCTAGTTTTGTGGTACTCTCTAAAAGGGTGCTTTATCTTATGAGAAGTATAAGTCAATTTTTTCTGTTTGGTAAACTAAAACGTTTAGATATTTTTGCTCTTAACTTTTGAGAGCCAAGAAGTGCTCTTGGGTGCTAGAAGCGTCAATGGGGCAGGACGAGGGACGGGGCCTATGGGTAGGTACCCGCCTCCATCCCCCGCCCCATACCAGTACAGGTACCTATGTTTGAAGGCCCCTGTGTATAAGTGGATATTCGTGGATATCCATGGATACTCATATATTATTAAAAAATTTTAAAAATAAAAAAAATAAAAATAAAAATAATTTTAATATCATAATTTATCACTTAAAATACTCAAACTAAAAATAAAAAATATAATAGTAAAATAACTTTCACAAAAATTGAAAAAAGCAAACAAATTACTAATGATACATGATAAGGCGTTTTTTAACTTCATATTTTGTGTTAAGTCATCTTCTTATGGATGACACCAAGGAGGTCAACTTTAACAAGTCATTCTTTCAACGTGGCAACAAAATACAAAGAAACTAAATCATTAAAACAACTTGACAAGGATCCCATTCCTACCAACTTCAAGGAATGTAGTTGATTTTTCTCTAATAAATATTTGGCTTTTTGTATATTTCTTTTTGGAAAAAAATAAAATATACATGTGAGATCTAGATCATATATATATATATAAAATAAAGAATAATTTGGTAATATTATAGCAAGTACCCACAGGTATGGGGATCATGATCCCCTCCCCACCCCATTTAATAAATGGGTATTTGAATTCCCTATTCCCATTACCCGCGGAAGGCAAATTCTCCCCTTATACCCGCCCCGTCACGGGGCAGGTGCGGGTAAAATTGACATCTCTATTTGAAGACCTTATGGGTTGCTTTTCGGAGCTGGCTTCATGGGTTGCTTTTTGAAGCTGGCTTATGTTCTCTAAAATTTAAAAGACTAATATAATTTTAAATTTTAATAAAAATCTAATTTTATCCTTTTATTAATTAAGAGGTCTAATTCCCAATTTTACTCTCTAAAAGTAGAAATTACTCTTATTAATATTTGTTTATTGTGATTATTTTAGATTTTAAGAGTAGTTTTATCAAACACTACTCTTGTAACTTCTGCTTGTTGAGAGCAACTTTTATATTATTTTATCAAATAGTATTATTGTGACTTTTTGAGAGCAGCTTTTAGAGAGCTAAGCAGCTCTCAAAAAGCCACAGCAATATTAAACCAAGCCTAAGTGTCCAACAGACTAACATTATAGCAAGTAGCAGCGTGTGTTTCTTATTCCCTCTCTTTCTCTCAAAATAGAAGAAAGAACCCTAACTCTAACTCAAAATGGCCACTGCAACCCCTAGTACCAGACAGTGCCACCAACTTCTCTCTTCTCTTTTAGCCCACGCCTATAGCAACGACGCATATCTCGGCGGCTCACCCTAAGATTTGGACGGCTCTTCTAGCAACTCCATTTGGACACTGGTTCTTGCAACTTCGCCCACCATTTGGACGCCGATTCACCCACCTCCGGCCACGAACCGACCTCTAATGACACATCTTCATTCACCTCCGACCACGTCCTGCTTCCTTCTCCGTTGAGCTATGGTGTAGACTGCAGATTCATTTCTTCTGCTATTCCTCAATTTTGGGCTTTTGCCTTTGCTACATTTATTGTGCTCAATGCTCACTGCTCATTGGATTTTATAGAGTTCTTCTTTTTGTTGTTGTTAGTTTTATTTTTGTTCTTGCTATATCAGCCTCTTTGTTATTTTTAATTTAATTTTATTCTTGCTATATTTGTTAATAATGGTTAATTTTATTTAAATTTGCAGGCTGCATTAATTGGGAAAAAAAAATTTAGGTTTTCTACTCTCTAAAAGTAATAAATAGTATCAATCACCAATGTCATCCCTAATGTCTGAGGTAATCACTATATATTATATAACTTCATTATTTCATTTCATCTCCTTACATTATGTATATCCTAAAGCTAAATGTAATTGGTGTAGGGCAATTTATGCAACTGATTCACATAAGAATGGTACTAGCAAAGTAATCTTAAAAGTTAGTGTAGAAAGTTCTCTAAAGAGTCACTTGACTTTTGGAAATTGGAACTACTCAAACATGGCTGCTGGCTCACTTTAGCATGGCTAAAGTTTTGCATTATGGTATCTTTATTTTGTTTTATTGTGATTGTAATTTTAGTTTTATTTGGTTTAAAGTAAGATATGTTAGTTGTTTCTTGTTGAAATGAGAGTTGCTACTAGTTTATCACTTCCAAACTAGTTACGTCATTGTGATATTGTTGAAACTTGATTGCTTTATCATTTTATTAGTCCTTTATTTTTATGCATTGTGAATCTAGGACAATTGTAAATGGAATGTGAATATGAAAATTAGATTTAGATTGATGTTTATTTACTATGTAGGTTGATATTTGTTAGTGAATAGTATTTTTCCCCTATTTTGTCACATTTTTAGTTTTGCAAAAAATCACATATCCAATCCAATCCAAACCGAATCACAGAAAATTTTAATATTTAGATCGGATAACTTTTTAATCAAAAACTGATCCAAACCTCACTGCCAATACCCCTACTTAAAAATATTGTTAACAGATCCCCTAAAAAAAAGCGGGAAGTAAAATACCAGGATGTTGCTAGACGGCAAAAGTAGCGGAAGGTGGGGCTTTGGAAAACAAGCCACTATTACGTTCGTCGACACGTTCTAGCAAGTGACAAAGGTAGGGAGAAATGTAGTGACAAAGAAAGAAGGATGCATTAGGATAAGGCTTATTTAAAGTCATTTTTTCATAGTGAAAAATATAAAAAATATATTCATATGAAAGTAGTATACTATAATAAAATATTTTAAAAATAAATACATCTTTATTAACTCATTTTAAAAACAGAATTACTTTAAAAGGTTTTTTTATTATTATTATTTGAGGGAGAGGTGAATTTAGTCACCAGGGATGAGTCATGCACACTCCATATTTGCGAGGCAACTTCCATGAGAATGGGAAGGCAAATTAATGAAGGATCATTTATAATCTATTTCAAATATATTAAATCCAATGCCCGTAAAAAAAAATAAAAATAAAAATCCAATGGCACATTGAGCTATTGACACATTAGATGTTTTATGGTATTGACACGTCAGTCGTTTATACAAAGTCTCGTCCAATCCCGCATCCCTTTGTCTTCTCCCACATCACATAATCCACATACATTCCACATCCCACCATCACGACCCATCTCATTCCACGTTCCAAGACTATGAAATGGACATTTATGAAAAAAGAAGAAATACAAAAATGAAAATAAAGGACAAATTATCATTGGATGAAGATTTAATTCTAATTAGAAGTATTAAGGGAATCGGTTCCAAGGTAAATACAATCTACAAGCAACCCGACTAAAAAAGGTGACAATATAATTGCCAAGATGGACAAACAAGAAAATGGAGTTAAAAGGAAGAAGTTAATTTGAGATCATAAATCTATATAATTTTATTTTATTTAAAATAGCTAAAAGTCCATAAATCTTTTTTCACTTGTATTATTGCAGTATTACTTTTTTATGAATAAAAAATATTTTCATCCATTATATAGTTAATACACTTTATGGTATTCTTTACTAATTTATTTTTATATAAGACTAGATAATATCATATATCTCTTTTCCTTAACAACAAAATACATATTCATTTTAATAACTTTATTTTCCTGCATAATGCGCAGATCTAAATCTACTATGTAATCACTTAAAAAACAATAAATACGATAATGTGAGAATCAATGCTATTTTTTGGACTAGAAATATTTTTAGTCATTTTTCACGCTAATATTTCGCTAGTTAATGTATAAATTTGCAGGCAACAGCGTTTGTTGTGTGGTTAGTGTACCAATAATCCCTTCACCAGAGGAGGAACAAAAAAAAAAAAGAAAAGAGTGGCAAACCTTTTCCCCAAAGAAGTGTAGCAATAATCCCCTACCAAAAAATTGTAACAACAATGTACATAATTAACAATGTACATATTTCTAATTAATCACATATATTCACATAAAAAATAATAATAATCACATATATTTTGTGATTAAGTTGACAATAATCAACATTATTGCATTCATTAACCACAAAATATACATAATTAATTAACAAAAAAATTATATGTTCTTAATCAGGTATACAATGAGGTGTAAAAAAGTAGATGTGAGAAAATCAAAATTGTTATTGGACTGACACAATATGACGAAAATATAACTCTCCAAAAGTTGTCTATGAAGGAAAAAATGGAAAAGTAAACATAAAGCATTGGACAACCTAATTTATCACTACAACCTAAAAGTAAAAGAAAATACGAAGAAGAAAATAAAATTAGGAAATAAAAACAAAGCCTTATGGACTGACCTGAAAATTAGGAAAAAAAAAAAAATAGAAACCAAACAATTCCTAAGCTTGTATATAGGTCCTAAAGTATGAACTACTTTACTGGTAAACATGTTAAAGTCTTATGGACTGCATACCTCTGAATAGGAATTCAAAAAGGCATGCTATTTCTGTCTTTTCAGCCAATTGATGGACATTGCTCGTAAGGAAAGTAGGTAATATGAAATTCTTAATTTAGCACATGTCAAATATCAGCACGTATATGTTTATGAAGATGGAAAATCATTCCAGAAAAGAAAAAAAAAAGGTCAGCAAATTTGATACGTTAGCTTGTGCGTACGACATAAAACAATGTGAAACCAGTTAGGTAATTCATTAGTCTATCTACAGGTTCCATACTGCCAATTGAAATGTAATGCTTGGAATCCTTGTGAAATGCCTTGCTCAAAATCTGATTAAGCTTCTATCCTATTTTCATTGTTGAATTTGCAAAAAATAAATTAGAAGCAAAAGTGTGACTGGATAGTTTAGGTTCAATGCTTGCTTGGTATAGATACCCTGTGGCGTCATATATAGCCATTAGAGAATAAATACATACGTAGTTTCAAGAATAGGTAATTTCTAGTGCTACACATTACTCACATGGTGGACTTCAACAGTCACATGCATTGTTGCTAACACTTCCCCTCAAAGCAAAGCTAAACTTCAAGCTTGTTACAAAAGGACGTTAACAATAAGAAAATAAATGGACTCCATAAAACATACGTGTCTGGAGACTCAGCTGTCACATGCATTGTTCCTAACACTCCCCCTCAAGGTAAAGTTTACTAAACTTAAGCTTGTTACAAAAGGACCCTTAACAATAAGAAAATAAATGAACTCCATAGAACATAACTGGCTGGAGCTCAATAACAATGAGCTGAAGGAAAGTCGAAGAATAGCCGAAGGGAATCGCTGGCGAAAGAGTGCTGCCGGGAATAGTAGCATGCGCCTAGATGCATCAGCACGTGAAGAAACACATAGAAATAAGATAACCCATGCGAGGGCACATGCGACAGCTGATTTCTTTGGTGGGTGGGTCATTCAACACAATCTGAGGTGGTTTGGATTGGTTGCCGGTAGTGGGTAGCTCGCCAGAGATGATGCAGCCAGTGGAGGCACAGATATAGCATGAGAACTGAGCTCCAGAACCACTAAAGGAAGGCACAGTGGTGAAGTTGCTAACCGGAAAGGTCATCAGAGATGGAACAACAGGTCGAGACACACTGCTAAGTATAGTGATGGAGCACCCGGACCATTGGAAATGTTTAGATTTTTAATGGCTTGAATTCATGGCTTTAGAAAGAAAATCAAAGCAGTGTTAGTACCAAAATTTAAGAACTCAGTAGTGGAATAGTGATGGGACAGATCAGGGAGGATGATACTGCACCGATACCATATTGAATTTGTAGAAAATAAAAGAGAAGCAAAAGTGTGGCCGAATAGTTTAAGTTCAATGCCTGCTTAGTATAGATATCCAGTAGCATTATAGTCGTTGGGGAACAAATATATACATAATTTATGTAATTAATATTTAGCTATACCCTAAGAATCTATGTTTCCAATGCCACACATAAATCATATGGTAAAACTCGTCAGTCACATGTATTATTTCTAACACATTATGTAAATTAAGGCAATGCCTATAAAGCATACAGAGAGCCCCCCAAATGTTACTTCAAAACATATATTGCATTATAGGAATATTTTGGCATTTATATCAGCAATACTACCAACAAGCAGCTTTGTAACATTAAGGTAGCCACAATCCATAGCCCAGTGAAATGGTGTCCAGCTCGCACTGTCTGCAACCATTACAGAAGTGCATATTGAGAAAGAATAACAAAAGTAATAATAGTCATCAAAAGCATTAAGCATATAATAATTTAATAGGCATTAGCAATTTAGCATACACAAAAACAAAAACAAAAGCAAAATCCTTAGCAGTGAGTCCTAAAGGTTCATCCTCTCATGTCACATTTGCCACTTAACTTCTATTTTCATATGTAAGTTTGACTTACAAACAGTTATTATAAATTCAAATATTCAATACTTTGTTAAGGCAACTTCTGAAAGACAAGGACAATTATGGTGTGATCATAGCTACTTTCCTTACTAAACATCAAACTTTACTATTTTTTAAAAAACTTAAGTGCATCATTAAATACTCGTCCCTAAGAGCATAGGTAGAAGAGACCAAGTGGAATGAAAAAACTAAAGCGAGAATTTAATATACAGCTACACAAATATCTTGACTCTAGCTAATTTTAACAATTCAGATGAAATTCCTATAGCAGGTCCTGCAAGAATTATTCGTTTTTGCGACACATCAGATCAGTCAACTTTCTATCTCTAAGAGCTTTTCAAGCAAGTTGCTATAGCAACTACCTTGGTTTTTTGACAATTCTGAAGGAGTCAAGCATGCATATGCCCATGTTAGGCTTGTCAAGCAATGCTGCAAAATCTAGGCTGATGTTTTGCTACACAAGTGATTGCACTTTTTAAGCTAAGCATAAGCTGTTTATGAGAAGCTTGCTCCATTAATTTGTTTTTTCCTTTTTTTTTTTTTTTGGTTGATATTGATGGCCTATAGCACACTAGAGACAACAATAAAGCATTTTCTCACTAAGTAGGGTCAACCATGTGGATTAAATAACAGCATTGTGTCCTATTCTAAACCATATCTACATACAAGTGTTAATGACTCCATCTATGGTTTTTCTTTGTCAACCTAAAATAATGTAAAAACTTGGAAAAGCAACAGCTATAAATAACTGAAAAGCAACAACTACAAATAACTCACCCTTAAAATTGCAGAATCACCATTTTAAGTACACTTGAGCCAATTAGGCATATCCCCTATGGGAAATCCATGAACAGCATCCATTTTTATGTAAAGGAAGATAGGAAATGTCAATAACTATGAGTGTTTTGTTGGTTTGAGAAATAATACTTTTTTACACATAAATCCCATCCATGAAATTTTACCCCCCATTTTCACTTCTATATCAAACACAGTCTTAAAGGGTGTGTTTGGTATGCGAAAAAATGGGAGACAAAATTCCTTGGAGTAGATTTATGTGAAAAATTAAACATGAAGGAATCCCCCCTCCCCCCACTTTCACCCCCATACCAACCACATTCATGATGAAATTTCCAGATATTTTGATTTTATTGGTTTTCAAATGCTATTCATATTTCACAAGATATCCTTGGACTTGATATATTAAAATGAGCCACCTAAATCACAAACTTTGCTAATATATAACTTTAAAGGACCTTGCTATTATGCTATAAAATACTCCTTTAGAGGCATAACAAAATATCAATAGTGTCTTTATATGTAATTATGTATCTTGTGGTTCATGTTTGACATACCAACATCTCTATTTTCAACAATGACAAGATTAAGGATATATTTGGTTTGGATAAAAATGAGGCAAAATTTTTCATGAATGAATTCCCATATATAAAATCATGAAAACTTCCACCCCGTTTTTATCTCCCGACCAAACACATCTTAAAAATAAAAGGGACAACAAACTAATGGACAATGTGACTATTAAGTAAAAATTCCAGATATGATGGTCTTCAAGAGTGGGAGATTGGAAGTCATACACATACCAAGCATGACGATGGTGAGGGATGTGAGGCCCAAAATGTTCAATGTGTGAGTGACCCAATTGAAGGAATTGGGTTTCATCAAACCCCACCACGCATGCAGGCGTTACCCACAAGGGAAATGCAGTTGTTAAACAATGTGATTTGGATGGTAGTGTGAGGTGAGAAAAGAAGACGATTTGGTTGCAGCAAACAAAGTGGGAAGAGAGTGAGGTGTGTGGGAAGTGATCGATGGAACGAGGTTGTTGTTGTTGTTGTTGTTGGTGCGTGATAATGACTTCAATTTGAGTTTGAGAAGTCCGGTTCCTTTTCCATGTGGATGTGGAGAGCTTGGAAGTGATGCGTGCATCCTTGTTCCTATGCCACAGACAGAACACACAACCTACGACACTGTGCGTTCGAGAATGAACACAAATTAGTGAAATTACACTGCCTTGAACCCAAAATTGGTGTACGACCAGCGGTTGTTATTTTATTTTATTTTTTTAAATAAGGAGAGCATTGTTTTATTACAAAAGTATTCTTTTGAAAAAAAATTGTGAAACTTATGTGAATAAATTTTTTCAAAAAGACAACTAAAAAAAATAAATATTTAAATTTTAAAAGAAAATTAAAAACTATTTATATGTTTATTTTTTATTTTAAAATTATTTTTATTTTTATTTTTCCAAGTGCATCCATTAAAATAATATTGTAGATATTTGCGTAACCTGGAGTTTTTAAAGAGCTATAGATTTAGAGTCAGCTTGTAAAAATTGAGTTATTAAATATTTGAAAATTTATGGAAAGCCAGGTAATTTTTTTAATTATATAATAAAATATTAATGAATCTCTTTCAATTGTATATTTACAAAATCTTTAATTTAATTTAGAGTTTAATTATATACTCATTATTTAATATTCATCCGTTCTTAGAGTTATAATATTTTTAATCAAATAAGGTAAACAGACTAACACATTTCTGTCCTCATGGCACCTAATTTTGATTTATTTATTATTACTATTTCGCCTAATTTTTATTATTATTATTAATAATATTATTTTTAATTTTTTCTGCATCGATTCACCTAATTTCTTCATGCCTTTTTCTTTTCCTCATACGAACAGCAATTGCCTTTGCTTTTGAATTTACACGGCAGCACTTGAAAATTGCTCATACATATTTTCTTTGACGTGATAAAATTGCGCATATTTTGTTCACTAATACTCCGTATGTTGAAATAAAATGATAATTCTATCCTATGTTCATGTAATTTGGCTACATGGAAATTATGACTTACATGTTATTATCAAGTGCAAAGTAATAGCATTACTAGACAAAGGAATTTTGGATGGTGTCACCAAACACCCTCTAGTGTTTTCCAATTTTGTACGTAATCCAAGTATTTTGGTCCAAGGAATAGAAGTCCGAGCGAAGTGTTTCACTGCGCTGTTGTCGTTAATATCAGCTATTTTTGCTTCTTTTTTGTCATTGCCTTCTCAAAATAAAAAAGAAACGGTCACAGTTTTGTATCTTTATGTCATCTGCAAAGCTGGACACCAATCAAATGCATGAGATTTGTTGTTTATTTTTAAAAATCCTTGACCCCGAAGTTCCTGTCTGAGGTTAATAGAGGCTGTCCACGATGCAAGCAATAACAGTTTTCCAAACCTTTTTCTTAACAAACAGCTTCTGTGGTTATAACCATTGGTAGATATAACATCATATGAGATGCATGTACAATCAATACAAACACCATTTTAATTGAATAGTGAACATGGCATCAGCCAATATCAAAAGCATAAGCTATGCTATGAATTATCAATTGACCGAAGTCTGGTTTTTGGTTACCAGCCACCAGAAATCTTGCCCTATATAGTTTATCCGGCAATTCTGAATCGGTTTCCTTCCCTGCAAAATCTCTGTTCTTTTCTGGAATTTGTGTTATTTCTGTTTAGCAGCTTGTGTTTTGATTCCAAGACAGCCATTGGTGGTGGGTTGTACTTCTTGCAGTGCTCTGTGATGATAACCATTAGATGTGATCCTCTCTCATCTCAATTTCTTTCATCTGCTAGCTGGTGCTAATTGGCCAAAATAAAATAGGAAAAAGGTTGAAGTGCCAGAGATCACGATTCAGAGCAAGACTCCAGAACTCGAGCAATTTTTTGCATTCTTTTATGAATCATTAGAAGGCTAACCGGCTGAAACTCATGCTTTTATCAGTTTTATGGAATAAGTGTTGCGTAAGAATCCAAAACTCAAGCAACTTTCTACATCCTTCAGCATTGCACCTACTCCAGATTTGATCAGAACATCTGGAAATTGCAGAATGTGTCGTCCCATCTAACCTGCTCAATGTTGGAATCGTGAATTTCCCCTGCTACAATTTTGAAGCCTGTCCAGGAGTCAAAATTTGCGAAACTTAGAAAAACAAAAGAAACTACTGCTTTTGTGGAAGACTAACCATAAAGCAGTAAGAAGCTTTCGTAATGAAACCATGAAGTAATTAAACGTACAAAAGACAAATATAACTCGAGAAATTGGGGGCAGCCTTGACCAACAAATTGAAAGATTTGGAAATGCCTTTCTTTCCTAATATTAACATGTGAAGTTCCTTGCAAAATTAATTTTAACAAGTTCTTAAAAGATTTTAGTCCTTCTAATTAAAACAGAGAAACGCCAACGGCAGAAGATCAGTTATATATATTACAAATCAATAATAATAATACAAAAAAAAGTATAACCCATGTGGTCTCACCTACAGTGCTTTCTCTTTTCTATTTATTATAACATTTAGTGAAGCTTGTATATATGTCATTTTCCTCCATCTTGCAAAGGATATTAGTCGGTAGAGACCTACAAATAAGCACAATCAGTCCTGTATTATTATGACATTAAGGAAGCAGTGCTCTTTCCTATTCAACAGGCCTTCTAGTGGTTGTTCTTCATGTTAATTAGTTTGGTTTGTTGAACAGCTAGAACTTCATTATTGTAAGTTGCAACAGAGATACACATCTTCACATCACAATATTTGGTAAATAGGAATTTTATAGAACGCATAGGTTCTTAATGATAGATGTTGCTAATGTCCTTTCCCGTACGAAATTTTTTCCTGTTCTTGCTGCAATTGAGATACATCTTTCCATCACAATATTTAGTAACTTGGATTCCTGACTTGCATCTTTCCATCCATTGTTAATAATCATGCTTTATCATAACTCAGGTTTGATTCCTAAGTTCCCTTTTAATTACTTGATAAGACTTCTTGCACGTCCTAACCTGAATAGAAGGTGAGCCATCCTATCAACCTAAATCTTGAATATATTTGGAGGCTGACATGCAGTATAAAACAAAATTCTGAAATTCTTCCTGGCAAATGTTAACATGGTTGTTTACTGTAAGAAATATACGTTACTTAAACAAAACTCGTTTAATAGACTCTGTTGCTTTAGTCATCAAGCAGATCAGATATGTAGTTTTACCTTGATGTAAATCTTCATTGTAAGTTCAGCTTCCTGTTTAAGTTGAAATATCCTTCTTCCTTTTCCATAGCTACTACCAAACGCTACCTGGGAAAAAGTGTCAGTAGCCATAATCTGAAGGACAGGCCACGCCCATGCATCTATTTACCCTATTCATCTGAAGAAACACTCCCTCAATGTGCTAATGAGATCGTTACACCTTCTGAAGAATATGGATAATTTAATCTGTTGTATGACAAAGAAATAACTAGCAGTTAAAATTCTTTGCATCAAAGATAGCAGCAAAACAAGCATTGTGAGTTTCTCATGGAACAACTATATTGTTGCCTGTAAAGTATATGCTGAAGGCTAATAAAATGCATCTGTGACATATAAAATGTTTTGCTTATGGGAATGCAGTCCTTGGGGAGATTGATTTACCTAACAAAAGGTCAAAAATAGACTCACAATCAAATTCCCATTGTTTTTCTCACCTTTTTTTTTTTTTTTGGTTGAAATACACACAAATCAATCATAATCTGCGGCAAAAGGGTGCAGAGCTGATTAATGATTATCCCTCTGTATCTGCTCCACATATCTGGGGGATTTAATTTTATTTATAGCATGTTTGGGGAAGTCAGAAATATAGTTATATACATCTTTGATGAGTTCAGGAATCAAAATATGTGATTGTCACTCTTGGTACTGATCAAACCAAATAAAAGAGTTCTTGCTTGCAAAATAAGATTTAAACTAGTGAATTAAAAATTAAAAAAAAATCATGAATTTATGTTGGAAGAAGAAAGCAACTTTCTCTGCATGTTAGCTGATCAGGAGAATCATCTGCATTTAAATATTGAGAATTTTGTAATTAACAAAGAGGAGACACAAAATCAAGAATACCTGAGTCACTGTTGCACACAAATCAGGAACTTGAGCAAATTTTGGCCATATTCAGCATTCAACTTCTTACAAAAATGGATTGATGTGATCAGAATATTTGCAAAGACAACATAACAAATGTTCCCATTCAACTGTCAATGTTCAAACTGCAAACTTCCCCCTATTTCACCTTTAAAGTTTGCCATGAGGATAAAAATGCAAAATCCCCTGTACCAAATAAAATTGCATAATCCAAAACAAATTAGAGGGGGAAAAACTATTGCTTTTGTCGAAGATTACACTCTGCACATTGTGACACTTGTTAATAGAGGTTGCATTTTCTATTCCACAATTGACATTTGAAGTGTCGTAATTAAAATGGAGAAAAGCAAACAATAGAAGACAGCTAATGTTATAAACACAGCACCAGATTTGGCGTATTACCTTTAGAGGAATCAATATCAGTTTATGAATATGTGTGGGATGTGAGCAATCTTGTGCCAATCCTGTCCGATTTCAGCCCGACATCTATCCCGTAGGAGTGGACAGTCTACGATACGTAGTGTCTGTAAATTGGGAAGGCAACGCTCAGCTTCATGCAATGACTCTAATTCAGGGCAATAAAAAATCTCAATACGCCAAAGTGATTGGAGGTTGCCGATCTGCTCCGGAAAAGCCTTCATATTCTCACAAGAGTAGAAGGAGATTGTCTGCAAAGAATGGAGTGCGTCAGGAGGGCCATGACACTGTGTGCTATCTTCGTCCTTGTCTTTCCATAGGTCAAGCTTGTCGTCATCGATAGACTGGATCCACAGTTCTTGAAGTTTAGAAGGAAGGTGTTGCAAGTGTCGTAACAGAGGCTGAACAGTTGACGATCCCCCAAGGGAGAGAGACTCGAGCGATGTGAGGTTTTGCATCCAGTCCTCTGCCACTGCTTCTATCTCTGTAACTTCTCCAATGGTCAAGTGTTTGAGACCAGAAAGAGGATAGAAGGAGGAAGACTCAAGCTGAACCGAACA
Organism: Pterocarpus santalinus; assembly: GCA_031439595.1. Lineage (NCBI taxonomy): Eukaryota > Viridiplantae > Streptophyta > Magnoliopsida > Fabales > Fabaceae > Pterocarpus > Pterocarpus santalinus. The sequence continues at coordinate 29,922,825 of CM062528.1, read as the reverse complement.
TGTTTCTATCATGGGTTTCAAGCTACAGCGTGCAAGGCGCAACTCCTCAACGAGGTGTGGGAAAGTAGGCATGCACGTCAAGTTTGGACATCCCTCAATTCCCAAAGAAGACAGACGAGGAAAAGGAGGTAGAAGAAGATGGTTTTCAATCTCATTTGCCTTCTTATCATCTCTTAACATCTGCCATCCCGTCAGATTCTTGCAATTAAAGAAGTAAAGTTCCTCCAAAGATGGGAAGAACACATCAGCAATCTCTTCATAATGCATCCACTTTAGCTCGCTCATAGCCCCAATCTTGAGCTTCTTAAGGAAGAGGAGCCTTTCCAACGGTGGGAGATGTTGGCAATTAGGAAACATCCCGAGGTCAATTTTGACAAGATAAGTGAGTGTAAGAAGCCAACTTGAAAAGCTCTCTCCTGGAAAACCCTTCACCGACAATATTCTTAGATTTTGATCAGGACAAAGACTGTCCAATAACTGCAAGCTATCACTATTTTTTATTTCACTTGGATTGGTATATCCATCTCGGCCCCAGAATAGATTAAGCCTTTGAATGTGTTTCTTAGCTCTCAAATTTGCTTCCTGTGATTCCGATGCCACGTCTTCTACTAAACCCAAATTACTAATGGTCAACTCACCTCCTATCTTATTTAGCTCCTTCAATTCATTCAGCCTGCCACTTTTGCTCTTCTCACCATCCCCTACTGCAAAATTTGATAAGTATTGCAATGAAGCCAATTTCCCCAGTCCCGCTGGCATCATGTCTTCAAAGGTTATACAATTATTAATGTCAAGATGCCTCAAATTGATCAACCTTGTGATAATTTTTGCTGGAAAAACAAGTTTCTCACAGGAAGCTAATTTCAATGTTTGTAAACAAACAAGATTGCCAATTGACTTGGGCAAACAAATTAGTTCACGACAAAATGACAGATCCAGATATCTTAAATGCTTGACTTTATCAACGGACTCTGGTAACTGAGTTATTTTAGACTTTGACAGATCCAAAGCACGTAGGTACTTCAAGTTTTTTATAAGGGATAAATCTGCCACAGAATCAAATTTGTCAACCTTGCTTCGGAGAATACTTCGAAGTTTACTTGCATCAAACATATTCAATGAACAGATGGTGTCGGATGTAAGTGATATATGCATGGGCCTTCCAACAATTTCTTTCTCCTCATTACCCAGGTAGCAATCATTTCCAGCTATCGACTTTGCAAGATCGTGCATCAAATCATGCATCTTGAAGCGCTCAATATCACCGTATGCATTCATTGATGCATCTTGAAAAAATGACCTCATTAACAAAATTTTGACATATTGATTGCCCACATCTTCCATAGATTGCATTTCAATCGAACTTTCAAGATAACCTTGAGCCATCCATAATTGAATCAATTCATCCTTTTGAATCATCCAATCTTTTGGATACAAACAACAATAAACAAAACATTGTCTTAGTTCCAATGGCAAGTTTTGGTAACTCAATTTCAACACTGGCATAATACTATGTCTTTCTTCACACAACTTCCAGATATTGTCATTTAAAATACTTGACCATTGATCACTTTCTTCATTTATAGTTCGTAGGAAGCCTCCCATCGTTTTTATTGCCAATGGTACTCCACCACACTTTTCCGCAATTTTTTCACCAATTAATTCAAGACTTGGGCTCATTCTGCTATTATCTTCACCAAATGCTAAGTTCTTTAACAAAGTCCAGGATTGCTCATTTGTCAAACCTTTCAAAACATATGGGGTGTTTATGCCCATTGTTTTTGAGACAAGTGTACTACGTGTTGTCACCAATATTTTGCTGCCTTGACCTCCGCACATCAAATACTTTCTTAAATCATTCCACTTTTGAAGTTCTTCGTTCCACACATCATCAAGGATAAGCATATACCTTTGCCCACTCAATTCTTCTCGAAGCTTCAGATGTAGGATGTCTAATTGTAAGTCACCAACTTCATTATTTTGCAAGGATTCTAACATTTTTTTCAAAATGGTTTTTACTTCAAAATCTTCAGAGATGCACACCCACATATATTTCTGAAACAGTTGTTGCTCCTTAGCAGCATTATACACTAATTGTGCAATAGCTGTCTTGCCTAAACCCCCTATGCCAACAATAGCAATTAAAGAAACATTCTGGTTGGTATCGGTTTGCTTCAGTAAGTCAACAATGTCATTCTTATCCTTTTCCCTACCAATTATTTCTGATTGTAGAACACAGGAACTTGTTTCCCTCCAGCTAGGCTCATTTTGTTTAAGAATTACCAAACTTGGATTCAGTTTCAGCCTAGACATATCTTCAGCGACATCATTAAAGTTCTTTCGAATCTTCTCAATCTTACGAGCTAACTTAGCACGAAAAACAAGTGGATTATCAGATGAAAAGAAGCCACGAACCTTACTCGCGCCTTTGCTACCACCATCAACTTTGCTCTGCAAGTCTTTAATGAACAAGTCATCATGTAAGTCATCAGCATCATGTAGAACTTGTTTGAACCTTCTTATCCAGTGCTCAATATTAGGATCCTGGCCTTGTCTTTGCTCAGCATCAGAAAGCACGAACTTGATAGATACAAGAGTTTCCTTAAGCTTTTCCAGCTTACCCGTGACTCCATAAAGGCGACCAAATTCACGGAAGGCAAATGAAGCGAGCTTGTTGATGAGACTAACAGCAACACCATAGGGGATTTGTTCAGCCATCCCTCAAATGCAAAAGGAAATGATCAAAGCAAATACCAGGTGGGTTGAAACTTGTAAGAAAGGAGGTTGTAGGAAGTTATCGGATGATATCAGTGGCAATATGTGGTAGCGGCAGGCGGGCGATGGAAGTCAACAGATGCAGTATACAATAGCAATATGGACTAGAGGAGAAGTTCTCCGCAAAAAAGCGAACATTTTTTAAATTTGGAATAAATATAACATTGCTCCATAATTGTTTTCCTGACAGTTCGTAATTGGTTAGTGAATTTTTTAACAATGCCTAAATGGGTTACAGCTGTCACGCCTTTAAGTGGTTTTTGTTTTGGTCTCATATGGACTGAAGGAAAAGTTCTCCGCAAAAAAGCAAGCATACTTTATATCAATTTAATTGGTGTGTATTAATAATATAAAATAAATTTATATTATTATAATAAAAAATTTATTATAATTTTTTATTTTTTATTTTTTATTTTTTATTTTTATTAATTAATAATATAAAATTATTTTATATTATTTATATATTTAAATTAAATCTTTTTTAAATTTAGAATAAATATAGTTTTTCTGACAATTCGTAGTTGGTAAGCGAATTCTTTCAAGAATGCCTCAATGGATTACAGCTGTCATCCCTTGATGTGGTTTTTGCTGCGGTCTCCACAAAAAAGTGAACATCATTTGAATTTGGAATAAATATAACATTGTTCCATAATTGTTTGAGAATTGTTTGATGCATTTTTTTTTATCTATTATTATATTAATTTATATTCTATTTATTATTAAAGAAGATATAGATTTTATTTAAATTAAATTTATATTATATCTAATAATAAATAAAATATAAAATAATATAATATTTTATAAAAAATAAATTTATCTATCTTTTTTTGAATGATTAGTAAATTCTTTTAAGAATGCCTAAATATTTACTGCTGTCATCCTATAATTGATTTTTGTTTTGGTCGTACATGGGCTAAAGGAAAAGTTCTCCACCAAAAAGCAAACATTTTTTAAATTTCGCATAAATATAACATTGTCCATAATTGTTTTGCCGACAGTCCCTAGTGGGTTAGTGAAATTATTCAAGGATACCTCAATGGGTTACAGCTGTCATCTCTTTAAGTGGTTACTGTCGTTTAGTTTGAATTATTTTATGGTTATCAGGATCGTGATTAGAATTATTATAAAATTAAAAAAAAATGTCTTGTCTAAAAGGGGATTTCCATTTCCCACGCCTCGTTGGCCCTCACGGTTGACAAATAATCCAATTTTGAAAAAAAATATATATATTTTAATATAATCTATCACATATTTTAAACTAATATATTATTTATTTATTATTAAATAGATATATAACTCTTATTTAAACTAAATTTTATACTTACCCAATAATAAATTAGTGATATATCAATCTGAAATATAGCGTCAATTACATCCAAATAACACGTCTCAATTTTAAATGCTCTCTGACCATTTGAGTACGGATAAATCAAGTTGCCATCTCAATTATAAAAAGAGCAATCAAGTTGCCCTCAGTCCGCTCTTTTGATCTGCTCTTTCAAATGACTAATGATATATGAATGCGTAAAATGGATGTATTATGGATATATTATTAACTTTTTTTTAGTTATTAATTTTTTAAATAAAAATTATTAACTTATTCTATTGAATTATCAATTAATTATAATACAAAATTATATTATATTTTGTATATTATAATTAATTGATAACTTAATTAAATAAATTGATAATTTTAGTTAAAAAATTTGTAATTGAAAAAAAAAAGTTGATAATACATCAACAATGTATTTATTCTACATATGCAAATATTATTTTTCTTTTTAAATAGTTAAACGAGTTTTATTAGGCTGTCCGTGAGAGAACCACTTGCTTTATCTTATGCCGCTTGGTGGCATTTGTGGGGGAGATGGTGGACCTCATGTAAGTATTGTGAACATTTTATTATTTATTTGGAAGGGTTAGTATTTTAATTTTAAAATGTTAATTTACTGATAAATTAATTTTTAAAAAATATTTTATTAATTTATGATAATGTAATAATAAATTTCATTGTTGCTAATAAATTTGATAAATATTAACAAAAAAGTTTTAGGGATTAATATTAGTACATTGATCTTCCAAGGATGCAAGGGGTTTAAACTTTAAGTTGAGTTAGACCATTTATATCATAACATATAATTTAAATGTATTTTTCATAAAATTTTATAAATTTAATTATTAATAACTAGAAATCGAAACCTTTTAAAAAGTTTAATATTTGCTATAGGTTGATCAAACCTATTTGACTAATAGGCTTAAATAGGTTGGGCTTAAACAACCCGAATCAATATTATTTTATCTCGTTAATATTTAATATAGATTGATTTGACCATTTAACTAATGCACTCAAATGAGTCTAGGTTGGGCTTAAATGAGCTGTATTGGCCTATTTAAGTTTGTAAACTAACCTTAAATGAGTCGGCCTAATATTATGTTGCTTCATTTATGTTTACTATAAATTGGCTTGACCTATTTAATTAGTGGGTTCAAATACACTAAAACTAAACGGTCTAATTCATTTACCTAGTAGACTCAAATGAATCCAGTCTAAATCAGTTATACTAGCCAATTTAAGTCTATGTACTAATTTAAAATGGGTCGGGCCAGCATTTCATTGGCTTTTTAATATTTTCTATATGTTAACATGATCCATTTCCATTATAGTAGCTCGATAAGTTCATTAGTATTTGCTATGAGTTTAGTTGACATACTAAACTAACAGGCCCAAATAGACCACGCCTAAAAATGCCAAGTTTGAGTGAGTTATGTTGACCTATTTAAATTTGTGGGCTAACTTTAAACAAGCATGACAAATATTATGCTGGTTCATTAATATTTGCTATATATTGATTGACTTATTAACTATCGAGCCCAAATGTGCTGGGCATAAGCAGTTCAAGTCAATATTATGTTGGCTCATTCATATTTACTATAGGTTGATCTGACCTATATAATTAGCAGGCTCAAATAGACTACACTTAAATGGGTCAAATTAATATTAAATTGGCTCATTAACATTTGATATATGTGTAGACTAGCTTATTTAACTAGCAGGCCTAAATGAGCTAAGTTTAAAGAGGGCTGGGCTGGCCTATTTAATAGGGGTGTTCAAAACTTGACTCCGCTTGATAACCTTCCTGGCCCAAAGTTTATCAAGGTGGGTTTGGATTCTAAAATTTGACCCAATACACTTTTCAGTCTGAATTCGGGTGATACTTTGGGTTGGCCCAGTCTAGCTCAAGGTCAAATAAATCTTTGCAATTTTTTTTTAAAATACTTGGCTATAAATTATAAAATTTTATACTTCAATTAATATATTTTATATAACTTAATGCTATTTTTATATTAATATAGTTTATTTTAAAATATGTATTGTGTAACATTTTTAAAATTTTTGTTTTTACTTTTCAAATTTTATAATTTTATTATGTATAATATTTATATCTTTATATATTGTTTAAAAGTCGAGTTGACCCAGTCACTAATCGGGTTATTGTCAGGTTGGGTTAGGACTTGGGTTAAAAATAAAACTCGATCCAAAAATCGAGCCAGGTTTGGATTTGAACTAACTTGGGCCAACCCATCCTTTGAATGTCCCTCTTATTTAACAATCCTTTGAGCTAATCCCTATGGGGTAAATCAATATATCCCTATTATCAACCATAATCCACTATAATATTTTTATAAAAATAAAAATAAGGATTAATTATCTAAAAATATTATTATAAATCTATATGAATATTTTTTTATTAGTCAACGTATGTAAGGGTTTTGAAATCCAAAGATGAAAAGGGTCAATAGAATTTCCCAATTTATTCTCATGTTGATCTTTTAAGGACTAATTTATTAATATATTAATTATCAAAGTATTATAGACTAATAAAATATTTTTTAAAAACTGATTTATGAGTGTATTAATCTTTTGGCTGTCGAAATAATGGTTCACCTTGTTTACTCCGTTCCATCTTACCAAAGAAGTATTCAATCTGTACTGAATACTCTCCTCTCCTTGCTCATCGTTGTTCCACTCAAATAGAATAGAAAGTTGCTACTCAAAAATATAAAAGCGAGTACCCCAATGTCTTCATTCCTTTTTTTCTTTCCTCATACTAACAGCAATTGCCTTTGCTTTTGAATTTACATGGCAGCATTTGAAAATTGCTCATACATATTTTCTTTCATGTGATAAAATTTCCTATATTTTGTTCATTAATAATCCGTCTGTTGAAATAAAATGACAATTCTATCCTATGTTCATATAATTTGGTTACATGGAAATTATGACTTACATGTTTTATCGAGTGCAAAGTAATAGCATTACTAGACAAAGGACTTTTGGATGGTGTAACCAAACACCCTCTCGTGTGTTTTCCAATTCTGTACATAACCCAAGCATAAAGTATTGTGGTCCAAGGAATGGGACTCCGCGCGAAATGTTTTATTGCGCTGTTGTCATTAATATTAGCTATTTTCGCTTTCTTTTATGTCATGGCTTTCTCAAATAAAAAGAAAACACTCACAGTTTTGTATCTTTATGTCATCTGCAAAACCGGACACCAATCATATGCATGAGATCTGTTGTTTGTTTTTAAAGCTCCTTGACCCCGACGCTCCTGTCTGAGGTTAATAGAGGCTGTCCAAGATGCAAGCAATAACAGGCTTCCAAACCTTTTTTCTTAACAGCTTCTGTGGTTATAACCATTGGTAGATATAACATTATATGAGATGCATGTACGATCAATACAAACACCATTTTGATTGAATAGTGAATATGGCAACAGCCAATATCAAAAGCATAAGCTGTGATATGAATCACCAATTGAACAAAGTCTAGTTTTTGGTTACCAGATACTAGGAATCTTGCCCTATACAGTTTATCCAGCAATTCTGAATCGGCTTCCTTCTCTGCAAAAGCTCTGTTCTTTTCTGAAATTTGTGTTATTTTTGTTTAGCAGCTTGTGTTTTGATTCCAAGGCAGCCATTGGTGGTGGGTCGTATTCTTGCTTTCAGTACGGTGTGATGATAACCATTAGACGTGATCCTTTTTCATCTCAATTTCTTTCATCTGCTAGCTGGTCCTAATTGGCCAAAATAACAAAGGAAAAAGGTTGCAGTGCCAGAGATCACGACTCAGAGCACGAATCCAGAACTTGAGCAATTTTTTGCATCCTTTTATGAATCATTTGAAGGCTAACCGCCTTGAAAATCATGCTTATATCAGTTTTACGGAATAAGTGTTGCATAAGAATCCAGAACTCAAGCAACTTTCTACATTCTGCAGCATTGCACCTACTCCAGATTTGATCAGAACATCCGGAAATTGCAGAGTGTGTCGTCCCATCTAACCTGCTCAATGTTCAGATCACGAATGTCCCCTGCTACAATTTTGAAGCCTGTCCTGGAGTTAAAAGTTGTGAAACTCAGCAAAACAATAGAAACCAGTGCTTTGTGGAAGACTAATCATAAACATATGAATATTTTTGATCTATTGAGAGATGACACAAGATAGAAAGTAGTAAGAAGCTTTTGTAACGTAACCATGAAGTATGTGCAAAAGACAAATATAACTTGAGAAATTGGGGGCAGTCTTGGCCAACAAATTGAAAGATTTGGAAAAGACTTTCTTTGCCAATATTAACATGTGAAGTTCCTTGCAAAATTAATCTTAAAAAGTTCTTAAATCTTTGTGTTTCTAATCCTTCCAATTAGGACAGAGAAATGCCAACAGCAGAAGATCAGTAATATATATTACAAATCAACATAATACAAAAAAAGTAAACCCTTGTGGTCTCACCTGCAGTGCTTTCACTTTTCTATTTATTATAGCATTTAGTGAAGCTTGTATGTGCCATTTTACTCCATCTTGCAAAGGATATTAGTCGGTAGAAACCTACAAATAAGCATAATCAGTCCTTTAATTATTATGATATTAAGGAAGCAGTGCTCTTTCCTATGTCAACAGGCCTTCTGGTTGTTGCTTTTCATGTTAACTAGTTTGGTTTTTGAACAGCTAGAACTTCATTATTGTAAGTTGCAACTGAGATACACATCCTCGCATCACAATATTTGGTAAATAGGAATTTTATAAAACATATAGGTTCTTAATGATAGATGTTGCTAATATCCTTTCCCTTACGAAATATTTTCCTGTTCTAGTTGCAATTGAGATACATCTTTCCATCACCTTATTTAGTAACTTGGATTCCTGACTTGTATCTTTCCATCCATTGTTAATAATCATGCTTTGTCATAACTCAGGTTTGATTCCTAAGTACTCTTTTAATTACTTGATAAGACTTCTTGCATATCCTACGAATGGAGGCTGACATGCAGAATAAAGCAGAATTCTGAAATTCTTCCTTGTAAATATTATCATGGTTGTTTACTGTAAGAAATATATGGTATGGTTACTTAAACAAGACTCATTTAATAGACTCTATGTTGCTTTAGTCATCAAGCAGATCAGATATGCAATTTGACCTTGATGCAAATCTTCATTGTAAGTTCAGCTTCCTGTTTTTTAAATTGAAATGTTCTTCTTCCTTTTCCATAGCTACTTCCAAATGCTGCCTGGGAAATACTGTCAGTAGCCATTATTTGAAGGAAAGGCCACGCTTATGCATCTATTTACACTATTCATCTGAAAAAACACTCCCTCGATTTGCTAATGAGATCTTGTAATTTGTTGTATGACAAAGAAATAACAAGGAGTCAAAATTCTTTGCTTCAAAGTAAGCAACAAAACAAGCAGAGCGAGTTTCTTATCGAGCAACTCTATTGTTGCCAGTAAAGTAGATGCTGAAGGCTAATAAAATGCATCTGTGACATAAAAAATGTTTTGCGTTTGGGAATGCGTTTCTTGGGGGGAGAGATTTCTCCTAACAAAAAAAAGGTCAAAAATAGACTCACAATCAAACTCCCATTGTTTCTCTCACATTTTTTTTTAAAAAAATACACACAAATCAATCATGATCTGTGGCAAAAGGGTGCAGAGCTGATTAATGATTGTCCTTCTGTATCTGCTCCACATATCAGGGGGATTTAATTTAATTTATAGCAAGTTTGGGGAAGTCAGAAATATAGTTATACACACCTCTTTGATGGGTTCAGGAATCAAAATATGCGATTGTCACTCTTGGTATTGATCCAAACCAGACAAAAGAGTTCTTGCCCACAAAATAAGATTTAAACCAGTGGATAAAAATTTAAAAAAAAAAAAATCATGAATTTATGTCTGAAGAAGAATGCAACTTTCTCTGCACGTTAGCTAATCAGGAGAATCATCTGCATTTAAATATCGAGAATTTCGTAATTAACAAAGAGGAGACACAAAATCAAGAATACCTGAACCACTGTTGCACACAAAATAGGAACTTGAGCAAATTTTGGCCATCTTCGGCATTCAACTTTTTGCAAAATGGACTGATGTGATCAGAATATTTGCAAAGACAACATAGCAAATCTTCCCATTCAACTGTCAATGTTCAAACTGCAAACTTCCCCCCATGGCACCTTGAAAGTTTGCCATGAAGATAAAAATACAAAATTCCCTGTTCCAAGTAAAATTGCATAATCCAAAACAGATTAAAGAGGGAAAAACTATTGCTTTTGTAGAAGATTACACTCTGTACATTGTGATACTTGTTAATAGAGGTTGCATTTTCTATTCCACAGTTGACATTTGAAGTGTTGTACTTAAAATGGAGAAAAGCAAACAATAGAAGACAGCTAATGTCAAAAACACAGCACCAGATTTGGCGTATTACCTTTAGAGGAATCAATATCAGCCTATGAATATGTCTGGGATGTGAGCAATCTTGCGCCAATCCTGTCCGATTTCAGCCTGACATCTATCCTGTAGGAGTGGACAATGTAGGATACATAGTGTCTGTAAATTGGTAAGGCAATGCTCAGCTTCATGCAATGACTCTAATTTAGGGCAATTGAAAATCACAATATGCCGAAGTGATTGGAGGTTGCTGATCTGCTCCGGAAAAGTCAGGAGGGCCATGACGTTCTGTGTTATCTTCATCCTTGTCTTTCCATAGATCAAGCTTGTCGTCATCGATATACTTGATCTGCAGGTATTGAAGGTCAGAAGTAAGGTGTTGCAAGTGTCGTAACAGAGGCTGAACAGTTGACGATCTCCCAAGAGAGAGAGAGAGAGACTCGAGCGATGTGAGGTTTTGCATCCAGTCCTCTGCCATTGCTTCTATCTCTGTAACTTTTCCAATGGTCAAGTGTTTGAGACCAGAAAGAGGATAGAAGGAGGAAGACTCAAGCTGAACCGAACATGTTTCTATCATGGGCTTCAAGCTACAGTTTTCAAGGCACAACTCCTAAACGAGGTGTGGGAAAGTAGGCATGCACGTCAAGTTTGGACATTCCCCAATTTGCAAAGAAGACGGACGAGGAAAAGGAGGCAGAAGAAGATGGTTTTCAATCTCATTTGCCTTCTTATCGTCTCTTAACATCTGCCATCCCGTCAGATTCTCGCACCAATTGAGCTCGAGTTCCTCCAAAGATGGGAAGAACACATCAGCAATCTTTTCATAATGCATCCATTTTTGCTCGATCATATACCCAATTCCGAGCTCCTTAAGGCAGAGGGGTCTTTCCAACGGTGGGAGATGTTGGCAATTAGGAAAATTAACGAGGTCAATTTTGACAATATCAGTGAGTGTAAGAAGCCAACTTGAAAAACTCACTCCCGGAAAATCCTCCACCCTCAATTCTCTTAGATTTTGATGAGGACAAAGATTATCCAATAACTGCAAGCTATCACTAGTTTTTATTTCACTTAGACGGGAAAATTTATGTCGCATCCAATATGGATTAAGGCTTTGAAGGTGTTTCTTTGCTCTCAAGTTTGCTTCTTGTGATTCCAATGCCACATCTTCTACTAAACCCATATTACTAATGGTCAACTCACCTCCTATCTTATTAAGCTCCTTCAATTCATTTAGTTTGCTACTTTTGCTCTTCTCACTATCCCATACAACAAAATTTGATGAGTATTGCAATGAAGCCAATTTCCCCAATCCTGCTGGCATCATGTCTTGAAAGTTTTTACAATTATCAATGTCAAGATACCTCAAATTGATCAACCTTGTGATAATTTTTGCTGGAAAAACAAGTCTCTCACAGGAAGCTAATTTCAATGTTTGTAAACAAACAAGATTGCCAATTGACTTGGGCAAACAAATTAGTTTACGGCAAAATGACAAATCCAGATATCTTAAATGTTTGACTTTATCAATGGACTCTAGTAACTGAGTTATTTAGAGTTTGACAGATTCAAAGCACGTTGGTACTTCAAGTTTTTTATAAAAGATAGATTTGCCAGAGAACCAAATTTGCCAACCTTGCTCCGGAGAATACTTCGAAGATTACTTGCATCAAACATATTCAATGAACAAATGGTGTCGGATGTAAGTGATATGTGCATAGGCCTTCCAACAATTTCTTTCTCCTCATTATCTTGGTAGCAATCATTTCTGGCTATTGACTTTGCAAGATCGTGCATCAAATCATGCATCTTGAAGCGCTCAATATCACTGTATGCACTCATTGATCCATCTTGAAAAAATGACCTCATTAACAAAATTTTGACATATTAATTGTCCACATCTTTCATAGACTGTGTTTCACTTGTACTTTCAAGATAATCTTGAGTCATCCATAATTGAATCACTTCATCCTTTCGAATTTCCTAATCTTTCGGATATGAACAACAATAAACAAAACATTGTCTTAGTTCCAATGGCAAGTTTTGGTAACTCAATTTCAACACTGGCATGATACTTTGTCTTTCTTCACACAAATTCTAGATATTGTCATTTAAAATACTTGACCATTTATCACTTTCTTCATTTATAGTTTGTAAGAAGCCTTCCATTGTTTTGATTGCCAATGGTACTCCACCACACTTTTTTGCAATTTTTTCACCAATTGATTCAAGATTTGGGCTCACTCTACTATTATCTTCACCAAATGCTAGGATCTTTAGCAAAGTCCAAGATTGCTCCTTTGTTAAACCTCTCAAAACATATGGGGTTTTTACACCCATTGCTTTTGAGACAAGTGTACTACAAGCTGTCACCAGTATTTTGCTGCCTTGACCTCCGCACATTAGATACTTTCTTAAATCATTCCACTTTTGAAGCTCTTCATTCCACACATCATCAAAGACAAGCATATACCTTTGCCCACTCAATTCTTCTCGAAGCTTTAGTTGTAGGATGTCTAATTCTAAATCAACAACTTCATTCTTTTGCAAGGATTTTAACATTTTTTTCAAAACAATTTTTACTTCAAAATCTTTAAAAATGCACACCCACATATATTTTATGGAATAGCTCCTACTCCTGAGCAGCATTATATACTAATTGTGAAAGAGCTATCTTGCCTAAACCTCCCATGCCAACAATAGCAATTAAAGAAACATTCTGATTGGTATAGTTTTGCTTCAGCAATTCAAGAATGTCATTCCTATTCTCTTCCCTATGAATTATTTTTTATTGTAAAACAAAAGAAGTTGTCTCCCTCCAACTAGTCTCATTTTGCCTAAGAATTACCAAACTTGGATTCAGTTTTAGCCTAGACATATCTTCAGCAACATCACTAAAGTTCTTTTGAATCTTCTCAATCTTACAAGCTAACTTAGCATGAAAAACAAGTGGATTTTCAGATGAAAAGAAGCTACGCACCTTACTCGAGTTTTTCTTGCCACTATCAACTTTGCACCGCAAGTCTTTAATGACTAAGTCATCAAGTAAGTCATCAGCATCATGTAGAACTTGCTTGAACCTTCTTATCCAGTGCTCAATATTAGGATCCTGGTCTTGTCTCTGCTCAACATGAGAAAGCATGACCTTGATAGATTCCAGAGTTTTCTTAAGTTTTTCCAGCTCATCCATAACTCCATAAATGCCTCTAAATTCACCGAAGGCGAATGAAGCGAGTTTGTTGATGAGGCTATCAGCAACACCATAGGGAATTTGTTCAGGCATCCCTCCAAAGTGCAAAAGGGAATGATCAAAGCAAAAAGCAGATGGGTTGCAAGAAAGAGAGGAGGTTGCAGGAAGCTAATGAATATCAGTAGCTATTTGGTTGTAGCAGGAAAACAACGAAAGTCACCAAATGCAATATATAATAGCAATATGGACTAAGGAAAAGTTCTCCAAAAAGCTCACCGCTTGTCTCGGGCACCCTTTCAAGGAATCTGGAGAAGGGAACATTTTGGAGTTTGGAATGAATATTTAACGTTGTTCAGTAAATGTTTTGGTATGTGTTTGTAATTGCTTAATGAATTCTTTAACAAGAACTTCATCTACTATAGTTGTCCTTGTCCCCATGTGGTGTTTTGTTTTTGGTTTATATTATTGTCGTTTAGTTTGAGTTATGCCCGTTATGGTCTAATCGGAAAAAGATTCCCAGGCCTCATTAGCCCTCAGAATTGAGAAACGAAATTGATTAATTGGAGTTTGAATCAACCAAAAGATTCTGTCTCACTGTTCTATTTAGATAAATCAATTTGCGATTACTATAGTTTTATAAGGCCATTACTCACTCAACATCAGGGCATTATTTTATTTTATACTGCTTTGTTAGCTTTGGTCGGTGAGATGTTGGACCTCACAGATCGGCTACAAGCCCCACCACACACATCCTGTCACTGCTTCCCGTGAAATCTCTCATGCGGTTCAAGTGCGTGTGCAAGTCTTGGAAATCCTTGATCTCCGATCCTAGCTTCGCGAAACTTCACCTTCATAGATTGGCCGCGAACCTGAACTTCTCCCACTACCGAGTAATCTCAGTGGCCAACAATTGCAAGGGTATCAACAAATATCGCGTCACATATTGGCATTTGAAGTACCCACCATGCGTCAGTGCCAAGTTTCTCTACTATCAGTTACCGGAAACCTGCAAGTTCATTGGCTCTTGCTTTGGGCTGTTATGTTTGGCCTCTTATTTTGTCGATGAAGAGTTATAAGAGCACTGGGTTCACTTGTGGAACCCAGCTACAAGGTTGTTATCAGAAAGATTGCCATCTTTCTATAAGGAAAGGTTACACTACAAATCTTATTCTTTTGTTAAATTCGGGTTTGGTCATGATCATGGGAGTGACACTTACTGTTGTATATATATAGGTCTTAATGTGTTTCAAACTTAATTTATCTATGTGTATTTAGCTACGGAAGAAGTCCCACATTGCTCACAAAAATGTTTTAATAAGTATTTATATATGATAGTACTTAATTAGTAAATACCTTATAGTATTGAAGTATCATTGTGGACTTGGGCTTTAGTTAAATACACGCGTGCGCCCTGCCCCGCTTCAATGGCTCTTTTACAATATCTATTTCTTTTCCCTATATATACCCTACTACATGGCACAACACAAGACACAGAACAACCATCATCTTCTCATTCTCATTCTACTACGTAATAGAAGTTGCTTTCACGCTTACATTGCGTTTTCGCTACTACTGCAAAGATTTCTTTGGTCAACGTATCGAGATCATCTTGTAGATGAGTTCCTGTGGAGACCCACGTCTAATCCTGGAAGGTTAACCATCAACGCCATTCCACCAAATATAGCTTTGGATATGGTGGAATTAAATCCTTAAGGAATATGCTCTACACGATTAATGGTAATCTTGTTCTACTACTTTTTATTGTTGCTGTATTTTATTCTTATTATTTAAAGTTAGAATAGTAGCATTCAAAATTATTTTTGACAACACTTACAAAGTGGTAGCGTTCATTACCGTTAGTAATGAAGATTCGGGGAAATGCAGCAGGGTGAAAGTTCTCAGTGTGGGTGACAATGATTGGGGAGACATTAATCTTGGTTTCCCTGCTCTTCTCTTCGAAGAGCAAAACGATGGGGTATATGTGAGAGGTACTCTTAATTAGCATTTCGCAACTTCAGTTCTACCAATTTTGAATGGAATCGAACTCTCACGATTGATCAGCTGCTACTTCGCTTGACCTTGGGATTGAGACATTCACGCCATTGCCGTGGCCCCAAGGTGGCGAAGTTCCGCGGTGCCGGCCAAATCTTGCGGTTTTGAGGGATTGCCTTTGTCTTTGTCATGAAGGCAGAGACGATGATTTTGTCATTTGGCAAATGAAGGAGATTGGAATTGACAAGTGTTGGACTCAATTGATGAAAATTGCTCAATGGGATTCGGGTATGTGTAGGTTCACATCATTACCATTGTGGTTGTCCGAGAATGATAATGTCCTGATGTTTTAGTTCCATGGTCCTCAATTATCTCTGCGTCGTCCGAGAAGTAGATTTGATGAGGGAAGGCAACGTGTTCCCATGACGAGGGACTGTCCCAAGGTTTACGTTGAAAGCTTGGCTACTCCTTGTCGAAACCAGGTTCCTCTGCTAAGGTTTGGTCCTCTGAATCCATGTGCTGTGCTAGACGAATAGTGGGGATGATCAGGACAAAACTTTTGGTGATGCTTTGGGTTGATTTGGTGTTGGATTATTATCTTTTGCTAATGGTTGAATGGAAATCTACCATCTATGGATGGGATGAGGTGTTTTGATTTTTTAATATTTGTCAGAAGCTAGAAAGATGATTTTCCAAAACTGAAATTGATTTTTTTTTTCTCCCGCGTATTTTGGTATTTTAGTTCAAAATGTCCGATGATTTACTATCTTTTTTTTCCGTTTTTGGTGCTTAATGATTTACTCTCATTTGAAAAGCATAATCATACACACGCACATTAATATTACTACATGAGAAACTTCAGCTGTAATTCATGTGCTGTCGTCCTGTGTGAACATGAAAATCAAGCTAAAAATAAATACATGAATTGTTCCACGAGAAAATTATTGGCATTAAAAATTTGTATAAATATGTGAAAGGCATGATTTCTTTTAAATTTGTGATTATTTCATAATCAATTCTTTCAAATCATGTTAATTATTTTGTGGACTAATGGAAACTAAAAGAATCAAATAAAAAATAAATATATGAATGATAATAATATAAAAGAATCAATTATATTGCCTCTTATATTATACTACAGGTGAATTAACAAAAGGATCGAGCTACTTTACAATCAATCAATGTAACGCATAAGAGGAACTTACACGTCCTGAAATCCTACCATGTGGCACTTGGTATAAAAAATGAAAATATTTTGAGCGGCAATTGTGATTGGTATGAGCGGCCTCAATTATATGTTTTATTATCAGAACGTGTGGCAATTGTTTGAACATTGATAATTTGTCATTTATAAATAATAAAAACTTGCTTCATACAGCATGTGGCTAATTATCTTAAGTGTCAATTACTCCAAAATTAATTATTATTTAATAAATAATTCATGTAATTAATATCCTAAAGAGGAGTAGAAAGAATAAACAGAATGCAGAGATCAACAATTTGCTAGGCCTTTTAAACCAATTTATCCAATATCATGACTAGAACTTAAATTATAAGATTCTGCCACCATTATATATATTTAGGGGGTGGTAATAGTCTAGGCAGCTTATCGGAGGCCTTTGTCCGATCCCACATTAGGTCTAGTTAGACCTAGCCTTATTTAATAAATAAGTTAAGTCAAAACTTTTCAAAAAATTTATTGGGTCTAACATGTTGACTTACTTATATTATTATTATTATTATTATTATTATTATTATTATTATTACTTCTACTATTATTACTGCTACTTAAAAAAAAACCTAATAATAATAATAATAAATTTATCTATTCAGATATAGATTTTTTACTCTTTAATCAGAGGTATTAGATTTGAGTATTAAGAATGAGAAAAACTCTTGCTGAGAGACCTTTATTCTCTTCAAGGACCTCCGCATCAGGTTCGGCTGGATTAGTTGGGTTGGTAGTTATAGAGTTAGAATACCGGTGGTTCCATAAAAAAAAAAGGAAATAGATCTTTTAGCATATTTAGAATTCTTTTTTTGGCAAATTTAAAAATATTTTGGCATATTTAAGAGTGGATTTTTTTTACCTATTTAAAATTTTTTTATTATTAATTAGGCATTTAAATAGGTTATTAACTCAAATCAAATCTTTAAAAAAAAATTGTCAAGCAATAAGTCCAATATATTTAAAATATGAGATAGGTCCATTTAACCCAAAGGCTAATATAATCTAACCTACTTTCATCTTTAACTTATTAAACGAAGATACTTCGATTTGAAATTCTACCATGTGACAATTCTTTCTAAAATGTAAATTTTAATAGGTATTTAAATTCCTGTCACGTGGCAACTAGAATTTTATTTTTCTATCATAAGGTATTTATTTCAAATATTTGACTAGAATACAAATGGAAGTGGAGATCTTAATTTTCACTAGCACCAATATTATTTGATTTTTTACTCTTTTTTATGTTAATGATATAAATATGTTAATAAGTACATTTTCTGAATTTAGAAGCATTTAATTTGATTTTTATATGTTATTGTTTGCAGAGACCTATAAGTTATTGTTCCGTAATTAAAATTTAAATACAAATATAGTACTTTAACTAAGAAAAAAAGCAGAATCATTTATTGAATGACAAACATTAAGGTTCTAAAACTGAACGGAGAAATGGTAAAATGTATGGTATACGTTAAGGCACCTAATCCTAGTTTGATAGAAAATGATGAAAACAAACAAAAAAGTTATGCATTTTTCAGATAATAAAGAATACAAAAAGTAAGTATAAATAATTAGTCTCCCTGGTCTATTTTAATAGTAATTAGCGTTATATATTTTTAAATAAAAATTGATTCAATTATCAAGTAGTATTAACATATCAAATTACACACTATTATAATATAAATAATTGCCACATACCTCAAAAATAGATTACTAAAGTGTCATTTATCACACTTATATAATCTTCATTCATTCCAAATCAATGAAAGGCTCATCATCACACTTTAAATTCCAACGTATGAAGCAAATGCACACCGTCTAAAAGACAGCAAGCTATGGTTCGACTAGTCTTAACACAAGCCATAGAACATGTTACAAAAAGCATTTTAAGAATTCTAACAATGGATATAATTTAGAGGATCTAGTTCACTAATAAATACAAAACATGTAAACAAGTTTTCTCGAACACCTGGATATATAATCTTTGCATAAAGCCTACTGATGGACGATATGCTACAGTTTATGCAAGATGACATGAGCCCCAAATTTTGGATTAAGAGTAAGCACAGTGGATGGAGCATGCGCATAGGCAGGGGAAAGCTCAAATGAGAAACGTTGTAAAAGCAATGACAAAACCATCTTTGCTTCCAAGATAGCAAAGTTTTGCCCAATGCATACTCTAGGGCCCCATCCAAATGGGAAGAATGTGACTTGGCCTTTTGTTGCCTTTGCAAGTCCTTCAGAAAACCTTTCTGGTTTGAACTCTGTTGCATCATCACCCCATATGTCACGATCATGATGAATCAAGAGTATTGGTAAGGAAACTTGTACTCCTGCCGGCAGGGAAAGGTTTCCAAGTTTCACATCATTGTGGACAGCACGATTGAAGTACACAACAGGGGGGTATAACCTTAGAACCTCATACAAAATCATGGTCACCTATGGCAAAGAAAGTTATATAATTAGGAGTAGGCACCAAAAAAGAATTTGCAATAATCATCACCAGAGTAAAACCATGTGATACTTACAATTTTAAGGCGACTCAACCCATCATTGTCTGGCTTTTGGTTGCCGAAAACTTGCAAGACTTCCTCCCTAGCACGTGCTTGCCAATCAGGGTACCTACTCAACAGTACCATTGTCCAAACTAGCAGAACGGAAGTGGTTTCTTGACCTGCTAGGTAGAATGCATTGCATTCCTCAATTACTTCTTGGCTTGTCATTCCAACAGCTTTGTTGTTTCCATTTTCTTGTATTTCCCTGTGATTTGATTCCAAGAGTATGCCTAATAAGTCTCTGTTCATGACTTCGCCAGCTTTCATTGCTTTCTCTCTTTTGTTGACAATAAACTTGAGTGAAGCTTGTATGTCTCTATCAATTTCTGCCATCCTCTTATGTGTAGCTGTTGGTAGCAACCTAAGAATGCAACAACTATTCTTGTTAACCAATTAGCTAATGATGGCTATGTCAGTCCAGAATTCACATAGGTTGATAGTACAGTACACAACTGCCCCTTAGTTCAGTATAGTCAACTATGTCATCTTTCAATCAAATCATTATTTAACAGGTGTAAAAGTATTTTTATGATGATATATGTATTTTTATTAGAGCACCGTTATTTGAACATGCTGTTGCGACGCATTCGCGACGCACGCTCAAAAGTCAGTATAAATTTTGCAAGTCCACCATAGACCAATACAATACATCACACTTTATATCTGTCTTTTGAACGCGTGTGTCGCGTATACGTCGCGACCACACGTTCAAAAATCATTTCTCTTTTTATTATAATCTCCACTACCTTATATATTATCATAAATCATCTCTCCTAAAAGTTTAACTTATTAGGTTGAGAAACATGAATCATTATATATCTTAACACATCTCCTCACATAAGAGCTTCTTTGATTTTGAAGTATAGACAATGCACATGTAGAGACCCTATCTTATATTAAAATTTAACTTTTTATTCAAAAATAGGAGCAAATCAAGATTGAAACTCTAAACTAATTGATCATAAAGACGTTGATATCATATCATAAATTATCTCCCAAAAGTTTAAATTATTACATAGAAAAACATGAATAGTTTTATATATGAACACACGTCAAATAATAATTTGTATACCTATGATGAGTCAAGCTTACTAATATACACACATATGCACAGAAGCTAAGCGCGCTTGTGTGAAATCCCTTGTATATCTCTATGAATGTAAATGGGATATAAAGTATGAAAGCTTAGGTTGCCCGGGTTCAATTTATCCTCCCCTCAAAGCAATGTCTAGCTCCTACATATGCCCAACGAGAGAAATAATAAGGATAATTTTGATAACAATTATATCAGTAGTCTTACCACCATCCTGGAATGTAAACATTCCCCAGTTTCATGATAAGTCCAGCTTGCTCTTTTAAAAGATCGAATATTCTTTTTCCTTCTTCATAGCTGCTTCCAAATGCTGTCCTAGAAATAATATCGCAAGTCAAATTTTGAAGGAAAGGCCATACATCGATTTCACATTTTCCATCCGAAGACAGCATCCCTTCCCATTTGCTAATCATTTCATCGCAGCATTGGAAGAAGGTTGGTGACATGACCTATAGCATTATTAAAGCACATATGATGGGGGTGAGAAAACTCAGTATGGACTACGAATAAAACATACTAGGAAGAAAGAATGATTCTGGTATGCTTGCTTTATGACGTTGAGTTTAATTTTGATATTCAGTAAGTATAAGAATTTTATATTATCATTTAATTATATATTATATATGCAACTTTTGAAATAATAAAGATAAAAATTAAATATTTTTATTATTATAATAATACATAATTAAATATTTATATAAAATATTTTTTCAATGACCACACATCAAAATTAAATTCTTAGATTAAAAGTCCAAATATGTGAAGTGTAAGCATAAATAAAAGTAAATAACCTTCAATTTTTCTAAATGGAAAGCAGGGTTGATAATCTTTCTATGTGTGCGCCATTTCTCGCCCTCATAATTCGCAAGTCCGGTGCCCAATAACTTGATAAGGGGGCTCAACTTAGGTTTCTCAAAGTCATGGATCCTGTTGAAAACTTCTTTGATGTGGTCGGGGTTTGTGATGATGACCTTTGGTGTGGGACCTTCCCATACAAAAGAATTCTTGCCTACACGTGATTGATATTTGTGTTATAAGCAAATGTTCAAGAAGGTTCAAACAAATGGCTACGTAGATAAATTGCTTCCAAACACAATTTACTACAATTAGGCTACTTATCTAATAAAAATTCACCCATTTCTAATTTTTTGATTTTAACCCATAGGCAGAGTTTTAACTTTAACAGTGGGTTTAACTTAAAAGTGTTTCAGGTCAAATTCATTTGTCTGCGTCTTTTTACTCACTTGACAGTGATATAAAATGTAACAGACATAAGGCCACAACTTTTATATTATTATTATTATTATTTGAGGTAGTTTAGAGAATGATAAATTATACCTACCTTTCTTGAACTTAGGCGATACTACACATCACACCCCTCAATTTACCAAATTATATACTAACCTCTTTTGAGATTTACGAGATATGACACTAAGTACTCTTATAGAAGAGTGTCATTGTTGAAGAGCATAATATTATCTAAATTAATGAGAAATCTAATTTACCTTTTAGAATAAAATGTATAATATTAAAATATTTATTATGACAAATTTAAAAGAGTACACTACGCTTTTAAAAAAAAATTCCAAAGTGTGCTCTTCAATTTACAATGTAAAATAATCCATAAAAAAAAAATTACACTGTAAAATAGTTTAAACATTGTAACATTTTTACTACATACTTGTACTCTATTCTATTTAATGTCTAACACTTTTTTGCTAATTATTAATTTTAATATCACATTTAAGTGTTTATCATCGAATGTTTGATAGTACAATTGTTTTCCCACTATAAAAACACCTAAGAATGTATCTGTTTTAAAAGTAACTTAAGAGGCCAGCCAGCTAGATACAATGTCTGTGTTGCTGCAAAAGCAAATTCTGATACCCTGGACGTAAAGCATATTCAGATACTTATGTGGGGTACGACCCAAAAAATAAAATACTTATCATGTGGGGGGCCGCTGTTGGGTAAAGTTGGGGAAAGAATGCATCTAAACAATCTTCATGTGTCATGGGATATGCAAAAGACTGCTATTGCGTAGTATCTAAAGGATTAATTTGTCAAGACAAAAGTTTATTTTACGTATTATGAAGAGTTATTAATGGGGAATACTACCTTTCAACTTTTAAGCGAATATTAGCATATTTTATTTTTTAATTTAAATTTTTTTTTAATCAACTGAAATGATGATATCCTAATCAAATATATTATTTATTAAAAATTTAGGTAATTTTTTCTCTTAATAATTACTAATATCATAAATATTTCACTAACATTTTTTTTCAAAAATTTAAGTAAAAATTATGCACGAAAATTTATTTTTTTAATTCATTTTTTATTTTTTTAAAATAAAAATATACTAGTTTACTTATAAAAATATATAATACAGAAACGTTAATTTTCTTATTTTTAACAACAACAGTTTTAATTTATTAATTTCTCTCCGAAAATTAATAATGTAATAATTTAATTTGAGAAACATTGCTTTTTTATATTTAAAATGTAATATTTTACTAATTTCATTTTTTTGGGGTCAGATTTATTAATTTTTGTTTGAAAATAATAATATAATTTCTTTTTCCAACATTTCTATTGTCATATGTAGAAAGCATGAAAGGCTAGGCCCAACCATAATACACGGGAGATAAAGCAAACAAGAAGCAACCACCCCACTGGTTGAAATAAGACTAATTCCAGCACCTAAAGAGAAAAAAAGGTTGGCGGTTGAGGCCAGCACGAATGGTGAACCTGTATACCTCAAGGAAGGCCACATCTAAGGGACAATAATGACATTTTCAATTATTAAAATGAGAATTATCACTTAAGTTTATTAAGAAAAGATAAAATGAACATTTTAGTTTAATTAAAATAGTAAAGATTGTTAACTTGACCGAAAGAGGCGAAAGGGTTCTCCGTCATTAAATATTTATGACTTGATATTTGTATTTTGGAGACTCTTAGTGGTGTTAATGATTCAAATAATTTTCTTACATAAATAAAATACTCATGGCTCATTCCTAGGAATACAGCACGGTTACTATTATATCCAACTCTTATTGATAACAGTTTTTATTTTTTTTTTGGTTTAAATAAAATTTCCCTAAAAGTTTAGCGTTCTGAAAATAAATATTCAACAATTTGTACAATAGATCGATTATAAACTGCAGCATCCATGTTTATCCCTGTAATTAACATTCATTACTTCTGAATTTTTCTGAAATTTTCGAAAAGAATTTATTTATAACTGGAAATCTCATTGGAGAGGCAAATATAACAGGATCCTTAACATAAAGGGAAATCCCAGCCTCCAAAAGCGCATTCATCAATTCATCACAAAAATTAGAACCTGGAATCCTTATTAGCATACCTCAGTAAAAATTAGAACCTAGCTAGTTTGACATCGATACTTTATATCGCAAGATGCTTTATAATGTCTGTATGAATGTCTATTACCATATCTACTTATTATATACAAAAAACGTTCCTCAGAGAAATAAGAGACGCACATACCAAATTTGTGGACAGTGTGATGGATAAAAGAGAAGACATGAGGTGCTACATCCTTGTCATTGGAGAGACTCATGGGTTGTTTAGATTTGGCACCTTCCTTGATCATCTTGAACATCTCCATGGAGTCCCCAACCAAAAGCCTGTATCGGTTGCCTTGAAGGCCCTGAGCTCTCAGCAGCCTCTCCAATCTCTTTGGCCTCAGCCACAGCCAGCTCAGCAGTTTCCATGCCGATAGCAGAACCAAAGGGACCACTATGAGACAGCATATTGCAGCTGTGGAAGATACCGCCATGTGTCTTTGTGAGAGAGGAAGGAAGCGGACAGAGGAAGCAAAAGGATAGTGGCAGGGGACAAAAGCACCGAAATCCTAGCCCAAGCCGTTTGGTGATGACTCTTATTCTGTGTCTCACTTCAATGGCTTTTATAACTTTTAAAAGGGTAGACAGAACTTCTGCACACGATAAAAAAAAATATTTGTATTTACTTTTAGGAACTTATTATAAATACTCAATAAAAGAAAAAGAAATAAGATTATGTGTTCACCATTTTTAAAATTTTTAACATTAATTATTATATATTTTTCTCTCATATATATGGAAAAATCAAGAAAGATCTTATTGATGATAAGCATCACATATGAGACATGTAGTACAATTGAAAAAGTTTAATTTTAATATATCATGCTTTATATTATTGATTGATTACTTAAGTATCATTTTTTGAAATAATTATTTATAAAATTTAAATATTTTTAATAATATGATAGTATATAATTAGATAATAATATAAAATTTTTAATTTATTTCATATTAAATTTGTATTATAATTAAAATATTAATGTATAAAAAATTAACATTAATAATAATTAAATGATAAAATTTTGTTTAATATATATATATAATTAATTTAAGATAATATTAATTTTTATATTAATATTTAATATTTAATTATATATTATTATATTAATAAAAATATTTAACTTTCATTACATTAATAATATAAATTATATCTTATATTAATAATATTTTATTTTATCAATTATATTTTATATTAATAATATGTCAAAATTAATATAGATATGAAAATCTAAATTGGGTCCTTTCCCCTTGCCATTTGTGCCGGTTTCCTTTTCCGTCGTTTTGCAAAACCATGTGTCCTAGAGTGCTGGGATGCTACGTTCCTTTTCTGTCATTTTGCCCAGATGAGTTCCCATTTGCCACTGTTTTTCTTTTTGACAAATGTTATTTGTATATTCTTAGTTAATGTACTTTAAGACATCATGTGAGTGAGAGAAAAAAATTAGAAAAAAATTTCGAAAAAATTTAAAATATCTTTTATGCATAAAAATAAGAGAAATGATATTTGTACATATTATTTTTTGACATCTTTAGACACCCTCTCTCTATCTCTCTCCTCTCTCTACTTGCTTTTTCACTTTTTCATTTTCTTTCACAATTTTTTTTTTCAAAGTTTGTGAGAGGATGTCTAGATGTCCATATTAAAAGGTGGTACAAATAACACCCCTCTAAAAATAAATATTTTATAATATGTCTATAAACTTTTCTTTTGGGCAGTCGTTGCCTTCTGTAACGAAGTCGCGAGACATCATGATGACATCGCAGATAAAGCTAGCTTGCTTGCATAACCCATACACACGCATAGGAGGTGTTTAATCTATCTTTTGGACGAGGGTCTTTTGAAGCAAAGTTTTTAAAAAATCTTTTAGATAAATTATTCTTAAAAAAATAATTTTTATTTAATTTAAATATATTAAAAATAAATTTAATAAAATAAATTTTATTTAAATAAAATAAAATAAAATTATTTTTAATTATTATTATAAAAATAATAATAAATTTTTTTAAAAAAATTTAAAATAAAAACTAATTATAAAAATATTTTTTAAAAAATCTTTTATAATTTAAAAAAATTAAAAAAAATTTACATACTCAAACATATTAATTTTTATATATTTTTATCTTCATTCTAATGAAAATTTTTCTACATCTCCTGCACCACATAGTCGCTTTCAGAATCTAGGCAAGATGTCGAACTCGAATTGGCTACACCTTGCGTATTGGCAACGTAATCATTCAACTCGCTCGGAAGAAGCGTGTAGAACTTATATGAATTATTTATAATATGCAAAGTTTTGGAAATCAGATCAAGCATTAAATCGAATAAGACACTAATTTAAAGATTTAATGATTTAATTAATTTAATTAAAAGTTTAATTAGGATGTAATATATATTTATATATAAATATATATAAATATAATTAATAATATATTATAAGATAATTAAAAATAATTAAAAAATTTTAATATGATAAAAATAATTTTAAAAATTAAAATTATTATATTAAATCATATTAATATAATCAATACAAATAAAAATATTAAATCTCATATTATTTAAATTTAAATTTTTTATTTATAAAATTACTATAAAATATTTAAGAAATTTCACGTTATTTGGAATAAAAAAATTTTATTTTTAAGACTTCTATAAATAGTATTTATATATAATTTTTTATTATATTTATCAACTTTAAACTCTTTTTTAAAAAATAAGAGATGTAGTAATTTTAATTTGGTCAATCAAAATATATTTTTGACTATTTTTTACCATAATAAAATAGTTAACTTATCATTAATGATCAAAATTTTGTACTTCTTTTTTCAGAAAAAAAAAAAATCGGCCAACCAGTAGAATTGATTCGATTTGGCCGATTTACCGATTTAGTTGATTCAATACCGATTTTTTGAGGCAACGGTTCCTTAGGCATTGCAGGACTGGATACCTGGCCGCTTTTCATAACAATGATAATGAGTTTAATTTTTATAAATAAAAAATTAAATGGGTGGAAATAAATTATGTACAAATAACGTTTATAAAATTACATTGAAGATTGAACTAATAAAACTTTAAATAAGATTTGGTAAATTTATGATTGGCTTGTAATTAAATTAAATTAAATTTATAATTTGTTTAATGTCAGTTTAATCAAATTCACCAGCCAGCTGGCTTTATACTTTAATAAGTGATGTCAAATTTTGATTCCACCGTTTTTTGTGTTCTAAATTGCTATTCTATCATCACATTAAGTTATATATGCACTTCTAACTTGGAGGTCTGATCGTCTGATCACGTGGAACCCCGGCAAAAGCTCAGGGGCTGTCTAATTTATTTTCAATTTTCATTTTTATTAATTTTAGAGATCACTTTAACAATTTCAGATAAAGAGTGATGATTTAAATAAAGCCTTTCTCAAAGTGGTTAAAGTAAAATTCATTTAGGGTTGTAATTTAATTATTAGCTATGCAATTAACCATATTTAGTATTAATATATTTTTATCAATAATTATAAATATATTATTTTATATTATTTTTATTATAAAATTTTTTATAAAAATAATGAAAGTAAAATTTTATTATTTTATTTTTTATAAAATCTTAAATAAAACTATAAATAGTATAATTGTTTTACAATATATCTTTATATTTGATAATAAAACTATATGAACTGAGAAATAAAAGCATAAAACTAGTCACATTAATTGACTGCAGCGTTCCCCCTGAACTTTAGTTAGAACTTTCGTATTAGTGAAACCTCACTTTCGGCCACAGGTCCTGAAAGGAAGAAAAAGAAGGAAGGAAGCTTGTGGAAGAAGTTATGTTGAAAAAGTTAGAGTAAAATTCCAAGGTGGTCTCATCAATTTTCACTTAAGATAAATTAATTTTTAATAAAAATAAATAGATAAATTAATTTTTAATATTTTTAAAATTAAATAATTTAATTCTTTTATTAAATTTTTTTTAATGAGATTAAATTATATAATTTTAAAAAAATTAAAAATCAATTTATCTATTTATTTTTATTAAAAATTAATTTATCTGATATTTTAAAAAATTATGAACTAATTTATTAATTTATTTTTATTGAAGATTAATTTATCCTATAAGAAAATCAACCGCACCGCTTGGGGGCTTGGTCAAGAAGTTACATTCACGTCATGGAGATTGACTTCCTTTTCTGAATTTTTCACTCCTTGATCAATAGCATTTGAGCTTTGCTGTCTTGAGACATTGATTAGTATGATTATCCTACCCTTCAATTTAATTTACTTTTTCTCGGTTTTGCTAGAATCTTTACTAAAATATCTTTGTTTTCGTGATTTATAGAGCCCAATCATTAGTTTAATTTGTTACTTTTGTAGAATTTCACATGGATTTCTATGAATTTAAGGGTTTTGATGGTTAGTCATGTTGCATTGAATTCTTGAATGTTTGATATTCTAATATTTTTACCTGGGTAAACGTTTACAGTTTCTGAATTACACTTCAGCTTTACTCTTGAAAATAAGTTTTTCAACTTCAATATTCCACAGGGGACATGTTATTGCTAGTATAAAGAAATACGGTATTTCATAGGAATGCCAAATATGCACTTTTATTATCAGAAGAATGCTCAATTCTCGATGCAGAAATAAGAAAGTTTTCATCACTTCAAATTAAAAAAAAAGGGAATTTTACTATAAGACATAAATTTTCCAAGTGAAATTTCTCGTATAAAAATTATTAACAAGATAAATCTTACTCGTGATTATCATCGTGTTCCATAATTAAGGAAGTATAATGGGGGCTAAGATTGGCAGCAGCACTGGCTCTCTTCTATAAATTGTTGAAGAACACGAAAAATAAATAACAAGTCAAGTAAAAATCAAACTTTATCAACGTCTTGAAGCTTCCGTGAAGTGCCTTCTAGAAGGCTTTATGTTCACATATGATAATTTTATGATAAAGTGTATTTCAGATTCAAACATATATATGATATTTTCTCTGTAAGAGTCTTCAAAGGCACGCAATTAAAGAAGGGCATCCACTGCAATGCTCTTTACAGTTAAAAGGTATATTATATATTTTGTGGTTATAATATATTTAATAGATTGATTTGTAAGGTATAATGATATATTAAT
Source organism: Pterocarpus santalinus (assembly GCA_031439595.1). Lineage (NCBI taxonomy): Eukaryota > Viridiplantae > Streptophyta > Magnoliopsida > Fabales > Fabaceae > Pterocarpus > Pterocarpus santalinus. The sequence continues at coordinate 29,893,771 of CM062528.1, read as the reverse complement.
TATTTATGATATTTTGTAATAATATATTAATTTTAAGAAAATTTAAAAATATGATTAAATATATTTTAAAAATTAATTTTCATATATTAATATTATAAAATATCTTAAAATTATACTGACAGAATAAAATTATATTGATAAAAATTTTTTGATTTTTAGAAATTAATTTTTATATATTGATAGTGTAAAATTATATTAATAATATAAAATAATTTTATATTATCAGTGTAAAATTATACTGACAGAATAAAATTATGAGTAAGATTACACAGATAGAATTTTCTAATTATATTAAGTGTAAAATTATTTTATACTGTCAGTATAGTTTTATACTATTAATATATAACAATTAATTTTTAAAATATATTTAATTATATTTTTAAATTTTCTTAAAATTAGATGTTATTACAGTAAATTATAAGTGATTAATGTATCGATACACCTCACAATCTTACCATCAGATTGCAAAATACACCACATTCCTTGACCAACAAAATGCACCGTAAAATGCGCCTTAAAGAAGTGTCATCATTACTTTAATGCATGTTACATATTTGTGAAAAGGAAATCAAGCTTCATTCCAGATGATCCATTTGTTGGGTTAGAGAGGGTCATTGTGTCTATTAAAGTTGACAACTTTGTCAACAAAGAATTTTGAAAGCAAAATACTGTATACAAGATCCTTACATTTAGGAATTATTATTTCCTGAATGCTAAAGATACACTCAACGGCAAGCATGAGCATAAACCAATCATTTTATTTTACTTTATGATAAAGTTTTTGATAAATTATGCTTGGAAGATTAGTAATGCTTTTATTTATTATAATCTTGTAGTTTAGTGAAATATTATCAATGAATTTTATTATTCTTGATTTTTTTTAACTAGATAAACAAATTTGAACCCTGCACGTAATTCCCATTTGTATTCAATGTCTTTTCTCCGTTTTGTTTTGATTCTTTTAACACTTAGTTAATTCGCAATTTGTACTTAGTTTTTTAAGGTATGTACTTTCTATAATGCAATGTTTCCTTCGTATGAAAAGCAAATTCCTGAAAACTCTTATGCTAATCAATGATTGCTATATAATAGAGACAGAATCGATCTCATTTCCAAAGGCCATCGGGTTGTTACTTTTGTAAGTGCATTTGCAACTTATAATTAGGCTGTTAAAAACATAGGGTTTAGTAATAAAATACACTCATTTCCTCCTAAATTTTAAAATAACATCTTTCCCTCTTAATTATTAAAAAGTTATTATACCGATATCCTTTACCTTTAATGGGTTGCAATAATTAAAATATATAAAATAGTTTTTATATTCTTAATTATTTTTTCTATTTCTATTTGGACGGCACTCCTCTTGTCACGATTCAACCTCCATTCTTACCCTCTTCTTCCGTCGAATTCAACCAACAACTTTCTTCACAATCCCCGCCCCCCAAACATTAAAAGGAAATAGACCAAATCTAAAAATTTTCACTAACACATGACAACATCAAGTCATCAACAAGATTAGAATCACCATCAAAAGAAGGATCAAGTAGAAGCAACACCGGCGTGGACCAACCTAGCTGTATGCCTTCTCCTCGTCGAAGAATAAGTCATCAGTCCTCTAAAGCGTTGCACGCACCACCACGAGTACCACTGCAACGAGTTTTTTCTGAACATTGTGTTATTGTCAACGAAGAATGGAGTTGCGGTGACAATGATGATGATGATGAAGACAAGGAACTTAGTTGTTGGCGGTGGTTCAGTGAAGCTTGGTGGTGGTTAAAGTTGAGAACTTGATGACTTTTGTGAGACAGCGATAATGATGAAGACGGGGGTCAGGGGAGCTGACGGTAATAGGACACTGAGATCGGGGAAAGGTTCAAGAAACAGGAGCTAGGTTGGGGAAGATATGATGGGTGATGATGGAGTTAGGGGAAGGGTTTTTTTTTTTTATTCTTTTAATGAATTGAATAATTTGGGAATTTTAAAAATTATTTTGAGGTAAGAGAGATTAATTCCAAAATTTAAGATAGTGTAAGTATATTTTCAACAGATATTAGGGAAGGGTAATATAATTTCTCAATATTCAATAATATTGTTAAGATTGTAGGTTTTAGATAGAAAGGGAAGAAAAAAGAAAATAAAAAATATGAATAAGGAGTGACTATTCTCATTCTTTTTTATTTATTATCACTCATTCTTGACAAAAATATCCTTCCTTATCTTTCATAATTAAATTAAGAAGAATGTCTAATTTTATGATTTTATTTTAGAAAATACATTGGGTTAAATTTTTTGGTACATCAATAATTTTAAAGTTTAAATTTATGACTTTATACAAAGTATTTAAATTTCTTATCACTAGCCCAATTCTAGTGACTTCATTGCTAAAAACAACACAAGAAAAAGACCACGAAATTTGATTGTCTTGAAAGCCTTAAAGTTGGACTTGGGCCCCAAAAAAGAGGAAAACAAAAGAATGGGACTAAGAACACCAAATACCAGATGGGGATGAATGGCCCTATTGCGATTAGGATCGTGATAATGCAACAAAAAAGGGAAAACTAAAATAGAGTCACCATCAATTTTTATTTAATTTGAAAAAAATCATTTATATAGGAAAATAGTCTTCAAAAAGCAAATCTAATCTTGGGAGTCGGTTACGTACAAGGAAGGATAGGAACTTAATTCTGCAATATTCTTGATATGTCCATCCTTAGATGATAACCTAAAATAAATTGTGCAAATAAATTAATAACTTGGTAAAATTTATTTTGCCTTTTGATAAAAAAAATTGGAATTTGGCAATTTTATAGACAAAAACACAAAAGCAAGATTTGGCTTGATGAAGGATCTCTTTTAACGTGAGAGATCTCTCTCATTTTCTTACATGGAAAATCAAAAACCACCAAATTCAACTTTGCCAGCAGCAACTTACACTTAAGTTCTTGGGACACAAATTGGAATAAGGAATTGGGAATGAACAGAATTAGGGTTTTGAATTTTTGAATTTTTGTTTTCACAATTTTGGTTTATGATCTATTAAAAATTAGTAAAAATCAAATTCATAAATAGCAATAAGAGCTGGGTCTAGTGGAAGAGGCTACTACCTCACAACGTAGTGAACCGTGGCTCGAATCTTATTTTGGAGAGGTACTTATATTTAGTGTTAAATTATATCTTGAATAGAATTGCCTCTAGTAGAAGATACATGCGAAAAGTCAAAAAAGAAAAAGAAAAAGAAAAATCCATAAAGTTAATTGTCAATGAGATTAGCTTATGTAGTCGATCTTCCACTCATGCATCGCCATAACTTGGGGTTTCATTCTTAAGTTCTCCCATTGATGGATGATCTATAAGTACTTTGTAAGTGCTTAATGAATTTGGAAACATACCTTAATCTTGAACTAAGATGATCCTTTCCCTTATTAGCCCAACTTTTAATGTACCAAAAAATTTCATAAATTAGTCATTTGATTAATGTTGGGGTTTAAATTGTGTGGGTATATATATATATATATATATATATATATATATATATATGGCTCTTTTGTTGTCTAAAAAGTTTCAGCACATAGATATTTGAATTAGATTAAATTGATAGACTTGACAAAGTTTAATGGATACACCTCAAAAAACATCAAAACCATTTCAAAAGCAAAAGTACCAGAGAAAGCATAAAAAATAAAGTGCTTGTTTAAGTGCCATTATTTTGATTAAAAAAATTTAATAAAAAATGTTTTTATGATTTTTTGGTCAATATTTTTAGTAAAAATAAAATCACTTAAAAAAATACAAAAAGTAGAATCAATTGAAAAAGTAAAGACTATTTATTAAGGAAATAAAAGCATGTACTTTCAATTTTTAGAGCTTGATAATTTTTTTGTGATTGCATTTTTAGCCACCATTATTTTAGCGCCAAATGTTGACAATATAAATGATATATGAGTAATATATTTGACAAATACGGTGAAGGATTTGTTAGTCTCCTCATGTTTAAGACTGATGTTGATCCACCCTTAGACATAATTAGATTTAACATTAAAATAAATAAATGTTCTAGATTTAATTAAAAAAATTAACTTAAATGAATTTACAGAATCTCAAATCTGTCCTTTCTTTCCTCCTCCCTTCCTCTCTCTCTTCTATCCCTGTCTGCTGTCTCCCGCAAGACCCAAACACATGTACGTTCTCCTTCTTCTTCTTTCATCCATGGCTTGTGTTGAAGTCAAACACAACCACTACATCAAAATCGGTTTTGGGTTTCTTCAAGTTTGTCCAATATGACTATGGTTCCTTCTCAAAACGGCAAGCATCAACAAACCTTCAAAGTTCAGATCTAACTCCAGTTAATAAAACAAGCCAAAAAACGATGATAAAAACAAAAGCAAACTGTGAAGATTGACAAAAACATAAACTAATAGTTTACATATGCCACAGATTCAACTTCAACAAAAATGAAAAATAAGATCCAATATCAAGCATTGATTTACATGTAAAAATTTACCAACATTGTACTGAAAAGAAGTGTTCAGTTAGCTACACTTTCTTCTTCTTTGTCTGCATAGTGTTCAGCTTCAACCTCATGCTTTTCCCCGTAAAGCTTCCAACTTTAAGGATCACTGACTCGTTCCTTCATCTGGGTCGATTGCAGAATCTTCCGGGCATGTCTACATAGCAGCAAAACATCGAATCTCCACAAAAAATCAGTTTCAACAGTGTCTCAGATGACACCGAGCTTGGTTCAGGACAAGCCGGACTGGGCAATGCAGAGGCTAAGGAATATTATATCGATGTAGTTGTTCAAACAGGGCTCAGGTCTGCTCTCACTGGCATGCAATGTAACCCGTTGGAGCGTCCCCAACAGTCCCCGTAGCAAGCGGGTAAGGGTCGGTCGAGAACAGCCCATGATCAACGAAGACGACGAGGAAGTTGGCTTTGGCAACGATGGTGGCAATGAGGTTGTGGTACACAGCGGCGCTGGCAATGGTGGTTGCCGCTGGCAGGGGTAGCACTGGTGGTTGCTAAGAGGAATGGTGGTGGTGGGACTTCGGTTCGCAGAGAAAGTGTGAGGAAGAGGTTAGGGACTTTGATAAATTTAAGAGTAGACTAACGTTACCCCAAACATGAAGGGATTAACAATTCCTCTACCGACATATACAACTGACCTTTACTTGCTTTGGCTTTACATGAAAAGCGTTTAAGGGAAATGTAGAAATGGGAGAACAATGCGAGTTTTGTCGTAGTTACTCTATGTGATATTTCTTATTTTTCATGAGTATTTTTATTAGAGACAAATCTCTATTTGAGGCATGATTGGATAATCAGAAAGTTGGGATTTAAATTGTTCCACAATATAGAGGACTAGCTAGTCATTTCCACTAGACCTAATTTCTGCTGATTTTATGTGATATTTTTACACCCAATAATAAATCTTCGTACTCTTATGTAAAGAGTCACAATCTATTAGACATGCATACAATTGATAATTTTATATTATAATTCGAAGTGAATATGCTATGTTTTAGTGACATGTCACCAAGACTTTTGCGTGGATCCAGGCATTGATAATTGCATAAACAGAAAATTATAATATACTCAATAGAGGAAGAGTGATTCTTCCTCTACATTCAGTTATAGTCACATAAAATTTTATATGAGACCCATATTTTATACTTTGTCATATAATTTTGTGATAAAAATAGATGGTGGAATATAACCACTCTTGCATAGATAACTTTCCTACAAAAATTTCAAAATAAGAAAAACATGTGGCTGAATTTTTGATTTTTTTTTTGTTTTCTTTTTTTGATGTCATGTGGCTCCGATTTTGTTATTATCAATTTATCTCACATTCTTATTTTTTTATCCACGTACACCTGTATGTTATCCATAACTTCTTGTACACAAAGTTATCTTTTCTGACTAGGATCAGGGATGGGGATTAGAATGTTTGTCCTATTTCTTTATCTCTTTGCCATCTTTATAATTAAATCGTGGCTTATAATAAATATTGATTTATTAGGTAAATTATACATAATAATTAATAATGGTGAAAAAAAAGGCTACAATACTAGAAAATCACCTGTTTGCGACCAATTTTTCGATCACAAATTGATGAGCTTTGCAACCGATTTTGCGACTTAAATTGTCCATCGCATAATGGAAGGTTGCAAATCAATTTGTGACTGATTTTTTCGGTTGCAAAATTTGCGACCAATTACCAACATATAGGTATTTGGTCGTATGTTGACTATTTTGCGACCTAAAATCAATCACAAAGTTTTAATTTAAAGTCCAAATTTGCGACTGAAAATCAGTTACAAATTTTGCGACAAAATTCTGAATTTGCGACCGAAAATCAGTGCTCATTGTTTCTACTTTCTGCCATATTCGAGCTACTTCCTTCCTGGGTAAATATTCTATGCAAAGTGGGATTGGTTTCTCCATGACATGTCTAATACCAATAATCAGGAACAAACTCTTTTTTATAAAGATGAACTCTAACTTCATCAAGCATAAAGTAGTTCATGTTCCTATACTTAGAACAAAGGCATCCAATTTTCCCCTTTGCCAAATGCGCTTGTTGGCGTACAAAAGCAACAAATTCTTCTACCCCATTCAAAAATTCATTAGTATCACCTTTCCAACCCGGCATAAGCCTATTATACATCCAACTAAGAAACTGATACATGTCCATATTCTGTAACATCATCATTAAACAATATACAGTTTATTTAGTTTGCACAAAATTGAATAAATCAAGTGACACACAAGTTAAAATAGAATTAGAACAAATAAAATAAATCCACAACTAAAAGCTATTAATCAAATATAACAATTTAACAAATTTAGCATATTTTCGTAAATAATAAACTAGTTTAATCTTTTACTGATAGAAATGACAACCCAATAATTATTACTAATCCAAATATTGTTAACACCAATATTATTAATTTTAACTCAAAAATTAATATTCCTAATCCAAATTAATAATTCTAACTAAATGATTAACACTATTAACTCATGAGTTAATACTTGTAAAGCAAACATTAATTATGTTAATTGAAATTAATAATTATTATTCAAAACATTAAAACTTTTAACTCACAAATTAGTTCTTTTAACCTAAATATTCCTTCAACAAAAGTAAAAACCCAAAAATCAATCTAACCAAACTCTCTCTATCAACATCATCAACCAATTTACCAACACAAACAAACCAACACAATAACTAAATATACCGAAACTCTCATTACACTAGAAAAAATAACATATATATAAAATACAAAACAATAACCTTTGACACCAATAAATTCTCTATCAACTAACAAAATCAAACTAAACTAACAAACCAATTTAACAACATAATTATCTACATAATGTAATTTAACAAATTAAACTAACAAACTAACAACCAATTCCCATAATCTTTTAAAAAAAAAAAAATAGGAACACACCAGAAAAATAAAATATAAGCAGACCAGCCAAAAACTAAAATAAACATAACAAAAAAAATGAACAAAGTAGAAAAAAAATAAAATCGAAAAAAAAAATAGAACAGCAAAAGGAAAAAACCAACATGGAGGAGGACAACCAAAGTGGCGGTGGTGCAGATTTGGGCAGAGCTGCTGGCGGCCTGAACGACGATGCACGGCGGATTGCAGATCTGGCAGCGATGGACTACTGGAGGCAACGGATTGCTGGCAGCAACGGACTGTGAATCAAAGCTCCTTCTGGTGGCGGTGGCGCTTGTAGTGGGGTGGGGGTGGGGGTGGCTGTGGCTTGTGGTGGGGGTGAGGGGAGGTAGCAGAAGAGATAGCACAAAATTGGGAAAGGGGAAAAGAAATAAACGGAAAGGAGAAAGAAATGGAGTTGCAAACGTTTAATTTGGCTAAGTGTGAAAATTTACGATCGATTTATCGGTCACAAAATTGGCCTCAAAATCAGTCGCAAAATTTGATTTTGCGATCGATTTTGCGATTGATTTTTACGTAAACATAAACGATATATATTGTCAAATCGGTCGCAAAATCGATTACAAAAATTAGAATTTGCGGCCGATTTTGCCACCGAAAAAATTTAGAATTTACGATCGATTTTGCGACCAATTAGCCAAATAGAATTATTATACTAAACATCCAAAATCGGTCGCAAAATTGATTGCAAATTCTAATTTTTGTGACCGATTTTTTCCTACCTTTTTTAATTTCATATTTTCAAATTCAGTCGCAAGAAAATTCGGTCGCAAAATCAGTCGCAAATGCAAGTTTTTCGCCTCAGTCGCTATTCCGACAATTTCTATTAGTGCTAGTTTGTTTGGGAAGTATATGTTATTAAATACAAATGAACAAGAACAATGGCTTTGCTAATTTTTCCAGCACGTACAAATTGAAGTATATGACATGGGCCACTAAAGTGCGTTCACTTCAACTCTCACACGATTGGTTCTTGCCTATATTTTTAGGTCCTTATGGGATATCTTTATACATGTTGAGCATAACATTAATAGTAACTCTGAGGTATTAATGCTGTCCTTTATAAGTGCCTCTTTGCAGGATCAAGTTTTCTAATATTAATACCAATATTATTAATATTCCTCAATATCTGAGTTTAAACATACTTTATTACCGCTGAATTAAACCACCCATTGTGACGTGATCAGCGGTTCCGGCCCGTGTTACTGGGTTAACACTTTGCAAAATACATCTATTGTGTGCTTTTGTTGTTCCAGCTTCATTGCAAGTACAAGTACTCGCACTGGAAGAGAAGGGGGCAGTCTAGTTCCAACATCATGAATTATCTTCACGCCTTAGTTTGAGAGATCGGAGACATACAGTGTGTAGCTTCGGTGCACTTCTATGTCTTGCTAGTTTAGTGAACCGTAGATGTTGGTCCTGTGGGAAACCAACAATCACCCTAGGACTTGATTTGCATGTATGTCTATATGGGCACCCATCAAGTAAGCTCGATAACCCAAACCTAGCAGTGCTCCACGCATGCATTCTGGAACCCTCGAGCTCACCCGCAACACATTACCGACACAGGGTTACATGTGCAATATGCTATAACAATCCACAAGAGGCTGATGTTGAAGAGGCTAGGAAAACATGGTACTTAGGCAAAAAACTTGGGTTGTACGCAAAGAAGGATGAGGAGGTCGTGGTGGCGCTTGTTGAAGGCAAGAAACAAAAGAAGGGTGACTTGATCAAAAACAGAAGGAGGGAAAGCAAGAATAGAAGGAATTTGAGCAAGAAGAAGTCAAGCTAGGAGTATCAGTGTGTCTAGGAGTATAGCTTGTTCTTGTTTTGATGGGAGTTCCTGACTAGCTTTTGTCACTGGAATCGTTTTGCGCAGGGGTTTAGTGTTATTTAATAGGTGCTTAGGGGTGTCTCGTATGGTTTTTGGGTAATTTGCAGAATTTTCAATGTTCATGGTGTTAGGTTGCTTGTCTTGTCTTTGGTTGGTTTTTTGGCGGGGTGGTTTGTTTGTTTTGTCGGGTGATCGCGATCGGCCATTGGATTTCCTGCATGGGATATTCTCAAGGTCCTTCATTTTGGCTTTGGATGTCTTTTGCATCTGTCTTGCTTTTCTCTTTCTTAGAGTTTGAGCATTTTTTTAATTATAAAATAAATATACTATAACAATAGAGAAATAAGTTGCGTTCGGAGTAATAACCAAAATTCTTAGCCGACGATAAACATTGGGGATCACGAATAGGTTCAGAGTAAGGTTACCGACTAGAATTCCCAAAATATCACTGAAAAAATCAAAGAAGTTAATAATTGCCTTAGAATCCTAAGTACATATTGGAGCCCATCAAGAGAATTTAACAATCTAAAGGTCTATTTGATTTGGCCATTTTCTATTTTTATTTTTATAGAAAATAAGAAATTAAAATGAAAATATATATGGTGTAATTTTTTTAAAATATTTTCAGAAAATATCTTTTTAAAATGGGTGAAAATTTGGAAACAACAAATCCTTTTTTTTAACATTCGCCATGAAAATTTTGAAAACAAAAAGTGGAAACAGTGAAATTGCGGAGATATATTTGTAATATGAATGAAACATATCTTTCCTTTTTTTCCTTTGACCATATGAAGAATCACAACACCCGATTGCAAACCGCACAACCCCCTGGACCCTTCTCCCATCACAGCACCTTCCCTGTGTTAAAATAACACCACTCTAACAAACCATGGTGGCATGGTTTTAAATTGTGATCTGCAATCGTAATTGCAAGTGCCCTCCACAATCGTATCGCAGTAACAATTATAGCCGCATTTTACCCCAATCGCGGTTGCACCCGCAATTTAAAATCATGCCTGATGCAAACATTAGGCTATCTACTATCAATGGTTCGAATCCAGTTGCTGTTGAAAATACATTGATGTCATCAATAACCCCCGCTAGTTCAGTCTCAGAGAAGAGATCCAATCTCTAAAGCTTCCACCAACCTTCGCCAAGTACTTGTTCCCAGGTTTCAGAGTAATGGACAGATTCACGGAGCTCTTCCAAGTGATAACAAACACACTGTTGCAGCAGCTGCTTTCCATGTGCAGCAATCATCAAAGCAAATGGTAATCCTCTCTACAATTCTAGCATTGGTTATCAAGTACTTGAAAATTCCACATCAAGCCCTTGTCTTTCATATCCAGTCATACAAACTGTCTTCGGTTTGTAACTAACACACTCACCAAACATCGTCCTCTCCCAAAACATGGTATTGGGATATAGACCACCATACTCGGAGAGATCGGAAGTCCGAGAAGATTTTGCAGAACCAATATCTAAGTCAACGTGTTCTATAACCTGTTGTAGGAAATTAACCAACAAGTTTGAAAAGTAATTCATGAGAATGTAATCCATCTTAGTGTGTATATAACGGCAAACGAGGAATGAGAGACAAATAACTTAAAGCAATCTTCAAAGGGGGAAAAAATTTTCAAATAACGAGAACAAATTCTTATACGTGCTCTATAAGTAAGAAAAAAATTTGCATTCTCTGTTTTAGGTATAGTTCAACACTTCAGTTTTATGACTTGTTATTGTTTGCAACTTTCGCTACAATTTTAATGCAATAGCTGGTAGTGAACTATGAATGGAACATAGCATTATTTTTTTCTTGCTTTGAGAGAACTTCCATATTCGAAAGGTAAAAATCAAATAATGAAAAGAAATTCTTATATACTTCCTCAGTAAAGAAAAAAATTTGGGTTCTATTCCATTCATAGTTCAACACTTAAATTTTGTGAGCCAATGCTTATTGCGACTTTTACTATAATTTAAATACAATAGCCAGTGTTAAACTATAAACGGAACATAACATTAGGTCTCTTTTTTTATTCTTACAATGGGAGCGCTTTAGAAATTTTCTGAAATAACGTGTTATACATGGCCGAAAGGGATGGCATATATATTAGATTGTAGCCATACCTTATTATCGATTCGAAGATTTTGCAAGCAATGGCATGATCCAAGGACGAAAGAAAGAGGTATGGCATCTCTGTAGGTGTTACAAATTCATATCAATGCAGAGTCACCAAATTCTTAAATATATTGGTATGGCCGTGAATTCCACGAACCTGAGCCATGAAGGAACTAGAATAGTAAGAAAATAATCTTATGCTCTTAACATAGAGGGGTGAACTAATTAAGAGCCAAGAACAGGAGACTCTGCTACCTCTCTACTATCAAAGAAACCATGTAAAAATCCATGCACACATTAAATTCAATTGAACTAGGAAAAAATCAGTACCTACCAAAAGACCGCTGCAAGTTTCTAGAATCTATTTGGTTGTCAAAACAATTCTTTCCAACCCCAAACCCAAAGTACGCACCCCAGAATATTCTAGATCACAACTAGAACGGAAAATCTTGAGGTTTGGGGTGTCAATAGCCAGAGCCATTGGCTTACAAATCATTGCATCAAGTACAATGGCACCAAGATTCGCAGCACAAACATCAATCTTATACACCAGCATTCCTGAAAGCTCCAAAACCTTAATACTTGGGCTATGAACCTTAAGCCCTTTATCCATCTCACACCCAACGAGGCTAAGCTTCTCTAGAGATAAACAGTTACAGAGAACCCCTTCAAGGATTTCTTCTGCTAGTGACACATATGTAAAGTTTGAGCGTTTTAAGATTTTGATTAGAACCCTCACTACAGCAATAAGGCGAAGTAGTCTTGAGCACATAGTTCTTCAACTCAAGCACTTGAAAACGAGATATCATCTCAAAAGGCAAAGATAAGGTGGAAGCATCTTGCTCACCAAAGGAAGCACCTTGTTCCAATTTTCCAAATATTCACATCCCATAGAAAGCTCCTTCACCTCTTTCTCCTCGAAGAGCTTCCTCATCCAATGCACTGCTTGCCCATTTTGCATCTCTCAATCAGGTGCAAAATCTTGCAGCTTTCCAAGTGGCTAGTGTGGTTATCCATAACTAAGGTGATTAAATTCCCTACTTCATCAATTGCACGCCTTTGAACTTCGGTGTTCTTCAACATAAGCTTGTGATCGAAATTGAGGTTTGGTGTGCTCTTCCACAATGGTTTCCGCCGTGGAGTGGCCACACGTGTTCTCACAGCGTCCTTAACAGGAAGAAAAGAGATTATCAAAGCTAGAAGAGCATCGGGGAGCTTTGATATCAAATCCTCTCCCTCTTTGATACCAATATTTGCACCCTTTACTTCTTTCCATTTTCTTTTCCTTCCAATTACTCAGTGAGGTTCTTGTGCAAGCAGTAGAATACAGAAGAAGGTTGACTGAACGTTAAAGGAAAAGATTAATAGTAAGATAATAAAACCCTAACGATGGCATCGCGCCTCACAGCAATTGTAGCTTCCTTCTTGTGTCTATTGTCAAATACAACGCGTGTATGTCACATTTTTCTTAAAAGCACGTCCGGGATCTCTGTCTCCCTCTAAATCGAAGTTTACAAACTTAGGATTTGAAGTAAAAATGCATATTTAAGAAGACAATAAATGAAACATGTAGCTTACCTTATGTTCTATTGATGAAGTTGGATACTTCATTAAATTTAAAATCACTCTATGTGAATTTGCTCTGATTTGTGTTTTTTTGGTTTGAGTTTGTGGAATTTAACTATTAAATTAGATTGATATTTCCATTTACAGTTTTTGTTTTTAAGACTTTAAGAGTAATTAATATAAATACTATCTCTGTCACAATTGTCAAAGGATTGACACAACAGCAAATTTGTTGGCTTGTAATATACTGATATGTCGCAGAGATAATCTTTCCCCTTTTAAGGGTTAAGATTCCGTAAAATAAGGTTGTATTATTTTGGCCTTTCTATCCTTTACAATAGTGAGAACCTCATGCATTGAATAGCTCTTAACTAGCCCTGTGACGAAATAAAATGTGCCAAGATTTGGAGCGGGGCTAGTGGAGGGGAAAGTATTGGCAAGTTTGTAGGAGATTATGGATTTAGTTTTCCTGCAGTCATCGTTAAAAATCAAAGCAATTACACGTTTTATTCTTATTTTTAAAATTTCCATTATTACTCTTAATTAGATCTTACATGAATATTGAATCTTATATACATTATTAAGATTAAAAATTATTTAAATATCACACAATCATCTAAAAATTTTACATGACTCACTTTGGGCTGAAAGTAATGTATGTCCCACAAAATTTCCAAGGGAGTTCAGTAGAGAAAGGAAAATGGGATTGGCAGAAGTGTAATATATATCATTTATTTATCACTTTAATGTATTCTATATCACTTATTTTTTAATAATAAATTAAGAAAAATATACATTTGAAACATTCTTACTGATTTGTAAACCTCACTTAGCTAATACTTTTCTAATGGCTAAAACATAAATAATTTTCATCTTGTTAAAGTCTCATATTGGCTAGAAGTATTATTTAAATAGTCTTTATAAATGTTTGAACAATTTTAAATGTGAGATAACTTTTATAGTTAAATTAGACAAACTTAAATAGCCCATGTTGGTTAGAGGTATTCCTGTGAGATTCTAAATGTCTAATTTTATTCCTTCCATCCGGTCCCATGTTAGCTTTATACATGGGTAAAATACTTCTCACATTGAGTTGCACGATTTTTTTCTTTGAGCTAGTTTTTGGGTTTAGTATACTCTGTTCATAGTTTTAAAGCGTTAAATAATCCCTTATAAAATTTAAACTTCAGTAAAATATAAGTATTATGTAGCCGTAGGTCAACATATACTTTAATATTATGATAATATTTACTTTTGTTTTGTCATTTTTTACGTATAATTCTTTTTATGTAAGAAAAAATTAAGGAGTAATTAAATTAAAACATCATAATCTTGCTGTAAGAAAGCCATCTATATATATATATATATATATATATGGCTTATAACCAAAGGATTCGTGAAGAATAAAAGTTTACAAATGCTGTCCACAACTTGTAATTTTGAGTTCTATTATCTTTGTGTGACCAAATGATGAACGTTAATATATGCTGATAGAGGCGAGATAAAAAATTTGAAAATTTTGTGAAAGTTGACTCATATTATTAGATATAGGGTAAAGCCTCATTTACGTCTTTTACGTTTTACTACGATTTCAACTAAGTCCCAATTTTTATTTTATTTTATTTATATTTCTAACATTTTCAAAATATCTTAATTTTATCACTATAGCATTTAAATTATAAACAGAAAAAATTGATATAAATATTAGATTATAATATTAGTGATGATGTATTTATTATTTATCTAAATAAAATGATATTATTTACTATCATTTTCTCCCATATTTTTGTAAGAAATGAAGGTCTTCCTTTTTACGTTAAACCCTCTTAATGCTTAATTAATCTTTATTATACTAAAATCCATACTCAAAGCTTTTTTTTAGAAAATTGAAAGCAAATAATCTCTATTTAGTGGTGTTTAGATATTACCAATATCAAAATTTGACCTTAATATCAATTTTTTCATTTATAATTTGGTTGCCGTCTATTGAAAGAGTAAAATTGAAACGTTTTGAAAATGATAGAGACGTAAATAGAATTAAAAAAAAAACACTTTTGGTACTAAGTCAAAATTGTCGTAAAATGTGAGAGACATAAATAAGACTTAATCCTTAGATATATAGTACCATAATCCTAGCTAATTAATTTCAGATATTTTAGGTTAAAATTCATAAAACTCCCTTTCACTGCATTTCTTGTGTAACTTACTCTCTAATATTTAAAATGATGTAAAATAACACTTGACCTTCATATATTGTACTAATAACACATCATCTCTACCCGCCACCACGACCTTCTCTTCCTTAGCATTAGCTCCACCCCTCAAAGGCGCATACCGAATCGAACAACGAACTTTATCAGCCTTTGCCATAAACATATCCCTCCTCACACAAATCTTCTACGCGTTCTTTACACCAAGCAGCACCATCCTTCACTCTCTAATTCACAACCTTTACGTCCACGACCCTCGCCGAGTTCATCCCCACCCGCCAGTCTAAGAACTTCGGTCAATTGTAACATAATGAGTTACACATTACATTATCAGGGGATCGTACTTGAATCCAGCCCATTTCATATTATTTAAATTATTAAAAAAACACTCTGTATATTATCTAGATTGAAAAACTATAATGCAGCAGCAATTGCAGCCGCATCTTTCCGTAATTTTTCACAATCACAATAATTGTAATGCAACTACAACCGTAGTTGCAATTTAAAACCATGGTACATATACACAAGTTTTCCTTAGCATTGTACTTATATTATAGGCAGCAATATTGGTGATTAAATTTGCTCAAGAGTTTAGCTGCAGACCGTATAAATTAATCATAGTTACACATAAATCAATCAAATTTGAACCTGGCAACCATGGTTTTTCAAAAGCTATTGAGCATGTGGAAGTATTGATATTCTTGAGTGAGGTCATAAGGATTGTGGAAGGCTCACGACCTGACCTTTTTGAAAACTTATCAGGCTTGATTTGTTTGAAGAAATGGTGAGGGCAAGATTTTCTATAAAGTCGTTTTAATTGAACAGGTTTAGGCCTTTAAAAAAACCTTCTAACCTTGATGGGTCCACCTGTTTAGTCATATGTACTATTTCTTGACATATTAAAATATTTTAATTGTAATATAATATAATATTTTGAATAAAAAATAAAAAAATCTTATTTGTACTCAAAATTTCTCTACCTCCATGCTGATATAGGCTCATCTACCATTGGATACTGTATGAAACTTAGATCAAATAGAGTTCACAACCTATTTAATAGTAGATGGAAGTGAATTAATACGGAACTAAAAAATTTTGAGTACAAATAATATAACTTAAAAAATATCTAATTTTTTTGGTAGAGGAAAAATTAGATGACGGATTCAAACTTTAACCTAGTTTGACTCTTTTCCATCCATATCAGCCACATGCGTATGTGTCATAGTATAACTCATGCGAATATATCAGGGCAATAAAAGATATGCAAAATTAAAATGCATAGGTATTATCCAATGAAAATTTATGAAAAACAAAGCATACAAAACAGGCAATAAACGCCACCATAACATTCTGCAGTTTTAAGGGAATGTTAATTATTCTAACAAAACTAACCATGACATGGTCCAAAATCAGGCTATGACATAAGAATGCATATTTTATTAAATTTTAAATTGCGGTTGTATTATTATTGTTGCAATGACTTATACAATGACATTGCAGTAGCAATTGTGACTATTTCAGTTATATTATTTTTGCAATTTTCTATAATCATAATAATCGCAACATAACCAAATTGCAACCGCAATCACAATTTAAAATCCTGAGTTCAGTCTTTAAGAGTTGAGATCCATTTTTGAAGGCTTCCACCAACACTTGCTGCGTAATGTTTCCCCGGTTTAAGAGTGATTGATAGATTTGCAGAGTTCTTCGGATACGAGAGCAAACACAACGTCGCAGTGGCGTCTTCCCATGTGCAGTCATCGTCAAACGAAATGGTAATATTCTCTATCCTTTCAGACACCGTAATCAGGTACTTCACAAATTCCAGTTCAAGCTCCTTTCCCTCAAATCCTTTTATGCGGACTGTCTTCAATTTTTCACTGACACACTCACAATTCTCCATCATTCTCCATAACATGTTAGTTGGGTAAGGCAGATTCAAAACGTTTGTCTCATCATCAAGCAGCGCATAAAATCTTTCCTCGACCTGCTGAAGGAACCAATAATGCACAACAGTGTTAATTAAGCCTATAAATAAAACTGTTATTTGTAGTTAATTTTTGGACACACTATTGACAAGTGGTAAATACAATTTAAATAAGTGCTGGTTTCGTAAGTGTGGAATGTAACATTAACTTAGAATAAATGCAATTTGTTGATGAAACTATTATATCAATTCCACAATTATATAACTAAAATTTATACTTATTTAAATTATAATCACCGTTAGTAAACTCAATATATCGATTCACCATATACATAACTAAAATTTATATTTATTTAAACTGTAATTACCAAATATTAATTAGTGTACATAAATGAACGTGTTCAAACAACATAACTGCCCTATAAAACCTAAATAACTGTATCTAAATAAACAAAACAATAACTAGTAAGCATATGGTAAGTACTAAGTAACAGAAAGCGTACCTCATCAATTTTAATTTCTAGATTCTCCAAACTATGGCATGATTTAAGGACCAAAGATAGAATCACTGCATCTTTCTCATGTCTCAAATTCAAATCGGTGTAGAGTGACACTAGATTCTCAAATATACTAGGATATTCGGAACCATCAATAGTCTGAGACAAGAAAGAAATAGACCTATGTAAGAAATAGGAGGAAATCTTAAGCAACTTAGAGCTCCAATCTTTATTCCATGACTTAGCAAAGCAATATGCTAGAACCCTACTACCAAAGCAGATAACGACTGTTATCATCGGAAAGTAATATGAATCAGAATTGAGATTGGAGAAGAGGCACTTACCATACCACTACACAAATCTTTCAGGATCTGCCGCATGTGTATAAACCCCAACTCTGAGCCCCCATTGGATATTTGTGTGGAGTAGCAGTGAAGAACCTTGAGGTTTGGGGCTACGATAACCACTGATTGTGGTTGACAAAACACTGAATCAAGCACCATGACCTCAAGGTTCATTGCAGAAACTTGAATGTTTCTCATATTCACTTGTTCCAGATGCAAAACCTTAACACATGGGTTGTGGATCATAATCGTAGGTCCAATCATGCACTGTTTCAAAGTTATACTTTCAAGAGACAAACAGTTACTCAGAAAAGTTCCAACATCCCCTCTCATCATCACATGGGTAAGCTTAATGGTCTTCAAGTTTTGAGGACAATCAAAAGAGGGAGGAGAAGAGGTTTGAAGGCGGTAGTTGTTCAACTCAATCGCATGATAACTAGCTAAGATCTCAAAAGGCACATTCAAATTCGAAGCATGGAACATGCGAACAGGATATGGGTTATTGCACCTTTTCGATGACTTAGGAGGAACATCACGTTCCATGGACAACTCTTCCACCTTCTTCTCCACCAAGAGCTTCTTCACCCACTTCTCTGCTTCCCACATGCTCTCCATCATGTGCTGAATCCGAACACTTGTTAAGGGTTCACTGTGATCCTCAATGACCCTTTCGATCCACTTTGCTGCTGCACCAATTGGATCCCACTCGCGTCCAAGTCTTCCAGTCTTGGCACGCTTCTGCCCTATGTGAAGTCTGCGATCAAAGTCGGTGCATTGAAGGTACTTTTGGATATCATCACTTGTCATTGTCTTTTGGTCTAAACTGATGCGAGAAGTGAACCTCCACTGGTTCTTCCACCGCTTGGAAAGCACGCCGGTTGTAACTGCATCCTTTGTTGGAAGGCATGAAAGGATAGCAATTACAAGTGCATCAGGAAGCTGGCTGATCCTATCTACTCCTCCTTCGTTAACGCTCGTCTTGCTCTTTCTGCTTCCTTCCATCTCTCACTCTTTTTCCTTACTCTCAAGTTCTTTGATAGATTGAATAAGTATTATGCTATGAATTCTGCAATTAGATGACTCTCAAGATGCACTTATATAAGAGGTGGAATTTTTGAGTGGGGTTAGTGACATTTTTTTTTTTTTTTTTCCATCTATCTACAATCCTTTGTAATTAATTTTAGTTTTAATTTTCTTAATTACCCGTAACTGGCATTAAAATTAAACATGTCTTTATTTTTATTTTATTTATTATTATCGTAGATTCTTACTTTATATTAATAATAATTTAGTATTTAATTCTTTTTCTTTAGGGAAAAATTATTTTCAATTAATAATATGAATAAAAAAATTTAAAATAATTAGATAAATCATTAAAAAAAGGCTAAATTCTAAATAGGTTATAATACAGAAAAGTTGTTTTTTCAAAATCTAAACAAGCATACTCGATGTGATTCTGAACCAATTGTAATGTTGGACATCCAAGAAACGGTAGAATGCATGAAAGACACGAGTTGGCATGCCCGCAATATTGAAGAAAGTATCTTCCATATTTACCATTTGGTGTTATCTTCCATTTTGAGGTGATAAACAGTTTCAAAACCATTGTCACTTTCCATGTCTGATTTAGCCCATAGATTTTGAATTCTGTTCGTTGAGTCCACAGATTTTTTTTCCTTATGAAATTAATTAAATGCATTAATTAGCATGAAATGTCCAAAATAATAGCTTTGTGATATGATATTTCTCAGATTTTTTCCCTTCACCAGATTCATTATTGTTGTTAAAATCAGAAATTAATTAATGATAATTTATAAAAAAATTCAAGAGATAAGATTGCAAAACTTAAATGTTGTGGAATACATGTATATTTATCTCTATATAATTAAATAGTTAGTTTTAATATATTGAACATGCATAAAACGAATAAATTATTTCTATTTCTACTATATATATAAAGGTGTATGAAGTGAGAGAATAATTTATATGAGAGGAAAAAGGAGTAAATTTGCACTATTAAATTATATATGAATGCTTAAAATTAAAAAATATTTAAAGATCATATAATCAATAAAAAAAATTTATACCTTTATGTTTTAATTTTAACTATTCATGTAAAATTACAATAATGATTTACTCATTCTATACTCACAATTAAATAGGTATTAATTAATGAGAGATTTTTTCTTATGGGATTAATTAATGGCATTAATTAGTCAGAACGTCCAAAACAACATTCTAATGATATAAGATTTCTTGCATTTTATTTTTTTGGGCCAAAGTGATTGGTTCTAATAACTAAAATGAATTAATGAAAATGAATTTAAATTTCAAGAGGTAAGACTGAAAATTATATATGTATGTAGAGGTGTTCGGTTTGTTGGGTTTGATGGTTTTGGGTGCTTTTTCAACTTGAATCACTCATTCAAGCAGTAGGTTATCTGAATTGGGTTGAGTTAAGCAAATTTTTTCTCTTAACTTAACTTAATGGGTTTGATATATGTTACTTGTTATGTTAAAAGAACTTATGCATGCTTTCTTAAAAGTTTTTAGAACCTATGTATATTTTGTTCAAAGCTTTTAAAAATTTTGCATGTGTTCTTGAACTTATGTATATATCAAGTTTCTTAACAAGCAAGCATACATAGGTTGCATGGGCCAATTAAAGTTAGTCTCGTCACAAACAATATATTGACATAATTATTGACTTCACTCTCAATCATGCATGACTCAATAATTCAACATGGCCCTTTTTTTTACTTTCTTTCAAATAACTCTTTAAGCCCAATTTACTTAAGTGATCAATGAGGAAAGCCAAGCCCAACAAATCTTTCCATAATCGAACTCGGAAGATTGCATTGCATGTGAATAAGTTTTATGGAGAAGATAAAAACAATGGATCGTGCACTGCAATGTTTAAACAAGTTTGAAATATCTAAAAAAACAAGGCTTTCTTAAGACCATTCAAATAAAAACCACAATAGATGGGTTGACTTGATTGTGGATTAGAAATTTTCAAAACTTGGCCTATCCAATGTGGGTTAGAGGATTTTTAACTCAACCCAACCAAACCCATAAGTCCAAATTAATCCATATTTTATGGGTTGGGTTAGATCAAAGTACATGCGGGTTTGAAGGTGGATCCAACGCAATAGACATCTTGTATGTATACTTTCAACCAAAACAAAAAAACTATATAAGTAAAAATGTTCATTTTTATAAGTTGACTGTGTACAGAACAAATAAACTATTCCTATTGAAAAAGTCAATTTCCTAAAAGTCAGTTTTCTATAGGTTGACTTTTGTATGGACTTGTCAAAAAAAAAAATCTATTTCTATTTCAATAAAACAAATTTGCAATGTTTATACATTATATACTAGATATATGTATATTGAACATATTTATATTTTAATTTTGGAATTTTTTTATTTCAAAAATTAGGTTAAATTCATAAAACCCCCTTCAACTATATTGCTTGTGCAATTTACCCTCTAAATTTTAAAATAGTGTAAAATAAAACTTTATAAATTGAACCAATAACAATCACTTAGAAAGGATACTAATTCTCACATTTTTCATTTCATGGAAGTATAGGGCATGGTAGGTAGAAGTGCACCAAGAAGCTGGCTAATCATCTATACTTTTTGGCTATATCTTTTCCCTTTTCTATTTTTTCCACAAGCATTCTCTATTAGAGATAATCTTATTTGAGTATTGTAGAGCACTTAAATATAGACGATACGTCCAACTAAGATTCAAATCATGATTCGATACATTGTAGAGGATTGGCTCTTCTATTGCTAGATCAAACTTTAATTTCGCTTTGAGTCTCTTTTTAATTGACTGAAGAATAACTAAGCATATTGGGTATTGTGCAATTTAACAAATGAAAAGCTTATGTAAGAGGAAGAAGTTATTTGTTTTCCAAGTTTTAAGCAAGTTGAATTTTTTTCCCGATATTATGTACGTACATTTTTCTAATTAATTAAGTGAGCAAATATAAAAATGTTTGCTCTAAGAGCCTAATGGGTGAGGGGCTAGGCAGCTACATTAACTAGCCATCACAGGGGGGGAAGCAGGGCTTGGTCCAAAGGGCGCAGATGCGATGGCCGGTCGATGTAGGCGGGCGGTGGTGTGGAAGTTTGAAGTTTGTGGGCATGATATGTGGTGGTTGACAATAGCATTGTGATGGTGTCGAAATGGTGGTGGTTGCATGGTGGTTAGGACTGGGGAGATGGTGGTTGGTTCAAAAGGGGTTTCTAGCAGTGGTGGGTTTAATTCAAGGTTGATGGAAAACAATTGTGGAGCTGTTGGCTTAGGGCTTCTGTTCTTGTTTTTTGTTCAATTCAGATTGATAATGGGTATTCAAAGATTCTTTGGTTGATTTTGGGGAACTTTCTCTTAAGTTTTTTTTTTTTTTTGGCTATGTGGATGCTTGATTGATGAATGGTTGCTAAATCTCATAGGAATCTCTTTATATAGTTGAATTCAATGCTAAGATGTCAATGGGGCAATAATACAGAGTTGTTGTTGTTGGGCTGTATCTGAGGGTGAGAGATGGGGGTTGTGGAGGAAGGGTTAGAAAGAATGGATGATGGTGGGGAGAAAGAAGGAAGAAAAAGAGATGGAGAAGAAGGGAAAAAATTCAATTAAAAAGTAAACTAATGCATCATAAGCTTCATGTAGAAAAACCATGCATATATAGCTTATAAAGCTTATAACAAAGGGATTCATAATGAATGAAAGTTTATAATGTTGTCCACAAAATAGTAAATTTGGGAGTTCTATCACCTTTGTATGATGAAAAAATGTGCGTTAACATATATGCTGATAGAAGGAAGATGAAAAATTTTAAAAATTGTGTAAGTTGACTCATATTATTAGATGAAACCATATTCCTTGATACAAATTTCATATATGTAAACTTTTTTTACTTGTCTTTAATTTGAAGTAATAATTAAAAAGATAACACACACTAAAAATACCAAGTAATAGACATATAAAATTCATGATGTAATCATAATGAGTTACACATTACATCATGAGAATTGTTGGGGATCGAACGCTTAAGTGAAGAAGCACTTGAGCCCCCGCAGCCATTTGATATGATTTAAGTTAAAACAACTTAAAAATTATCTCAATTGCAAAATTATAATCCACGGCTAGCAAGCTTTGAGTGTACATACACTCAAGCTTTCCTTGGCATAGTCCTTATATTATAAGCAGTATTAATGGTGATGAAATTTGTTGAAGAGTTTAGCTCCAGCCCTTATAAATTAATCAAAGTTGCACCTGGCAATCATGGTTTTTCAAAGGCTTGAGCATTTAAGTGCATGCTTTTGTTTTGAGCGACGGCACAATGAGAGGCTTGTCGACAAAGCCTTCAACATGGCCTATTTAGACCTGATTGGGCTTGACTTGTTTAACAGAAAAGGAAAGGTCAAAACATTTTAGTAAGTCTTTTTAGTTAAACAAACTAGGGTTTACGGCTCCGAAAAAAACCTTTTAATTAACCCTAATGAGTCCACGTGTTTAGTCATGTATATATTATTGCTTGATATGTTAAAATATTTTGATTATAATATAACGTATTAATTTGTAATAAAATATCTAAATTTGTAAGGAACCTAAATAATTATTCTTTATTGTCTTATTAAATGACCTAGCTTGTTGGCTTTTTATTTGAAAGTAAGCATGCTAGCCCAATAAAAGAGCTTTCTTTGTTAGCGTGTTGTCTTAACTAGAGGTAGGGCTTATCTGCCCATTAAAAGGCCTATATACGAAGTAGCCTCTTATATAGGATTTTATACAAACCTAAACATTCAAAAACTGTGAAATCATGCTCAGAGAAAAAGCTTCTATTAAGTAATAACATGCTAGATTCAAACTTTGTGCTTGGGTACAGGCCAAATCCCACTTATAAAAAAGCTTAACCAGACCTAACTATTTTCCATCCAAGGCCGCACGCGTATGAAGTATGGACCATAGCATAAGATCAAAACTAGTAATAATTAAACACTACTTATAACATTTTGCAATTTTAAGAGGATCTTATTCTAAGAAAACTAGTCATGCCATGGTACAAAACCAGGCTAAAAACGACATGATATGCATTTTCCTCATTATCTAACAGTTAGTTCATCCTTGAAGAGTTGAGATCCATTTCTGAAAGCTCCCACCAACACTGGCCACGTAATCTTTCCCTGGTTCAAGAGTGATTGATAGATTTGCAAGTTCTTTGGATATGTGAGCAAACACAAAGATGCAGTGGCGTCTTGCCATGCGCACTCATCGTCAAACGAAATGGTAATATTTTCCATCCGTGTAGACATTGTAATCAAGTACTTCACAAATTCCACTTGAAGTTCTTTTCCTTTAAATCCTTTTATGTGGACTCCCTTCAATTTTTCACCGACGCACTCGCAAATCTCCATCATGCTCCATAACATGTAGATGGAATATGGCAGATTCGGCTTATTTGTCTCATTATCTTCCAGTGCACAAAATTTCTCATCGACCTTAAGAAGGAACCAGTATTGTACAACAAAACTAATTAAGTCTATTAAAACCTACATAGAAGTATATAAAATAACAAAGGAATATGTAATAAGCATATGGTAGTTAATAGAATGCGTACCTCAGTCTTAATTTCTAG
Organism: Pterocarpus santalinus; assembly: GCA_031439595.1. NCBI lineage: Eukaryota > Viridiplantae > Streptophyta > Magnoliopsida > Fabales > Fabaceae > Pterocarpus > Pterocarpus santalinus. The sequence continues at coordinate 29,869,146 of CM062528.1, read as the reverse complement.
ATTCTGTAAACTATGGCATGATTTAAGGACCAAAGATAGGAGCAGAGCATCTTTCACATTTCTCAAATTCAAATTGGTGTGGAGAGACACTAGATTCTCAAATACACCAGGATATTTGGAACCTTCAGGAGTCTAAGACAAGAAGGAAATAGAACTTTATAAGAAATAGAGGGAATTCTTAAGCAATTTAGAGCTCCCAAAGTCCAACCGGTGTTCCATGACTTAGAAAAGCACTATGCTAGAACTCCACTACCAAATCAAATAAATATTGTTAAGAGCACTATGGTAAAACTCAACTACCCAAGCGAACAAATATTGTTAGAGTATTATTATTTTTAAATAATGATGGTAGACACTATTGTCAATCTGGAAAATGATGTACAAATAAGTGAAGATTTAGTTATGTAAATAAATAATCTGTCTGAAAAAAAATATGGGATACTATATGGTAATAATTATAAATTTTAATTATATAAGTGATGAAATTTAATAAAAAAAAAATTTATACATTAACAATAATTTTACTATATGCACTATATTCATCAGAAACATAATTAAAATCCTCAGTTATTTACATGTTGAGTTAATCTCTCAATGGCGGAAAAAAAAAGGTATTTAAAATCCGCTTACAAGGATTTGAGATCGGAGAAGAGGCACTTACCACATAACCACACAAATCTCCTGGAATCTGCCTTAAGAAACGCAAATACAGCCCCATGTCTGACCCTGCTATGGATTTTTGCCTACAGTAACAGTGAAGAACCTTGAGGTTTGGCGCAACAATAACCACTGATTTTGGTATACAAACCACTGTATCAAGCACCATGACCTCAAGGTTCATTGCAGAAACTTCAATGATGCTCATATTTGCTCATATTCACTCCTACCAGATTCAACACCTTGACACTTGGGTTATGGATCTTAACCTGTCTTCCAACCTTGCACCCTTTCAAAGTTATATTCTCTAGAGATAAACATTCACTCAAAAAAGTTATAACATCTTCTCCCATCGTAATGTGGGTAAGCTTAATGGTTTTCAGATTTTGAGGATACTCGAAAGAGGGAGGAGGTGAGGTTCGAAGGTGATAGTTGTTCAACTCAATCACATAATAACCAGCTAAGATATCAAAAGGCAACTTCAACTTCAGATCGTCTAGCCTCCAAAGACGATCTACATCATAATTATATGCCTCAGGATCATCACATTCCGTAGACAACTCTCTTACCTTCTTCTCCAGCAGGAGTTTCTTCACCAACCTCTCTGCCTCACGAATGCTCTCAATCATGTGCTGAATCCGGCAACTTGTTAAGCCATCACTGTGACCATCAATGACCCTTTCGATGAACCATTCCGCTGCACTGATTGGATCCCAACCCCTTCCAGCTCTCCCTGGCCAAGTAAACTTCATGGCCTTGCCATGTTGCATAGCAATCTCCCTAGCTGCAAGGTATCTTTGGATTTCATCTCTTGACACGCTTCTTTGATCGAAACTGAGTGTGGAAGTGAACCTCCACATATTCTCCCACCGCTTCGAAAGAACACTGGTTCTCACAGCATCTTTTGTTGGAAGAAGAGAAAGGATAGCAGCTGCAAGTGGATCAGGAAGCTCGCTGATCCTATCCTCTCCTGCTTCACTAACGCTGATCTTCGTGTTCTTTGCTCTTCCTTCGATGTCTCTTTTAGTTTTCACTCTCAACTTCTTCCTTGATCGATTGAAGAAGTATGCTATGAATTGTGCAGTTTGGTGATCTCTCTAGATGCACTTATATAATAGGTGAAATTTAAGGGTTTTAAAAAATTAAGCATGTTGCATTTTTTTCCCCTTTTCTATAGGATGCATATACATTTTTCTTATTAAGTTGAGAAATATGTACAAAGGCTAAATAATCAATACAGTTTAATGTATTTTTGTAAGATATCCTATCAGATGCATCTTATTGTAGGATTTACTTGTTTTTATATTTAGAATACATATAAATAAAAAATCTTGACGTTTTTAGTAAATTTTTTATTTATATTAATTACTATGTCAAGCCACTCACGTCTCATCTTTCTGTCATTCAATTTTTTGTCACAAAAGCCTGGAAGGAAAATTAACCAAAATGGGATAAAATATGCCTAATAAGGGAATTATCTAACGCATATATTGCTTACCTATATTACTTTTTTACTTTTCAAGTTTTACTTTCTTTTACGCATTAACTTTAAGAACTTGGCATTTTGATGAGTGATTAAGGATAAGAACAAATTTAACTCTAAATATTTTAACATTTTGAATTTTAATGATAAATTGACAAAGATAAAACTTAATTGAACTACAATAAAAAAAAGTGTACCAGTGCGGTCTTTATATAATGTTGGCAAAAAAGAATTTTTTCGGTTTCTTATCTTTATTTATCTTTTAATTGAGTATTAATATATCCTCTTAACAATCAATTTAAAACTTTTTCTAATTCAAAATTCCACTTATAATAACATAAGTTATAATTTATACAAAATTCAAGGATTATTTAATACATGTGAGTGGCATTTTAAATTAGAAGAATTTTTAGGCACACATTTAGGAGGATTTAGCATGTCGTTTTTCAATTTGGTCCCTTATCTTTGAATTATTTTTTTTAAATTTAGCCTTTTATATTTCAAATCGTTTTTAATTTTGTTCTTGGTCACTTTTCCAACATGTAGTTAATTGAAAATGCAAAGCTAGCACGAACAAAGCTAACATGAATTGTGATATGTCAATATTTTCCATTAACTATGTGATGCAAAAGTGACTAAAGGCCAAATTAAAGACAATTTAAAATATAAAGGACCAAATTAAAAAAAAATAAAGATAAGAAATTAACTTGAAAAACCAAATAAAAATAAGCGACTACAAAGCATATTTTGCCTATATTGTTTAGTAGCAATTTTAAATTTCACCAACAAATATATCAACGGATCCAAATCCGTAACAGCCTCATAGGTCAAGTAACAACAAGAATTTAATGGCAGTATTTTACCATCACTAATATTACCGCCACTGAACTTTATCATTTGAATGAGAAATCTTATTAAAGTTTGAGTAAATCCCCAAATCAGTCTCCAGCAATGTTCTTGGTAGATATTTATCCTTGATAAAAAATAATTAGTCTTGTAATCTTTAACAAATGCAAAAATTGGATACTGTGGTTGCTAACTTATTAATAACTAGTAAAGAATTTAATGTGGATGTAAAATGATGATTAGGATGTCACTAACCCTAAACCACATGACACCCTCTAAACACATATTTGTATAATTTGAAGAAAAAAAAAACCCAAACACATATTTTAATATATCCCACGTGACCTTAACCTTTTAAAGTAGTGCTTTTGAGGGAGGGGTTTAAAGTTATGCAAACTATACATTTAGATAGTGTCATGTGGAATGAGGTCAGGAAAGTTTCCGTCATCATTTTATCTCCCTATTGCAAGTGAGTTTGGGACCACCAGTATCTAATTTAATTTTTATAATTGTCAGGGGCCATGGTATCCAATTTTTACAATTGTTAGGGATCACAGGACCAATTATTTTTTGTTAGCAAATAATATGTCTACTAAAGACATTGTCGGGGAGTGATTTAGGGGTTTGCTCTTAAAGTTTAGTTTGTAACAATTTATAGTTAGTCATTTATTTTGTGAAGAAAAAAATAAGATGATGACAATTAGAAATCTAGAGAAAGAAATGTCCCCAAAATATATATATATATAGAGGGGAAAAAAAGAGTAAAGAGCTTTAGTACATACATAAAGAATGAGTAACATTTTATTGAAAATGTACATGGATAAATTAATAGTAATATAATTAATTAAGTTTAATCTCAATAAAGTTATTAAGTGAGGGTAATTTAGACAATTATAATTATAAATTATTAGTGCGGAGTGTAAATAGGCAAATAAGAGTGCCAATAGCCTCACCCAATTTTATATATACTTTTTATAATATTTTCTATTCCCAATTCATATTAGTTATAATTTAATATTTTTATAAGGCATAATAATAACTTTTTAAAATATTTTTAGATTATAATATAATTCTCGATAAAATTGTAAATAAATTTTATTTTTAAATAATCTTTCTAAATTGTATAATTGATTATTTTAAATATTGTCTACTAATTTTCACTCCATATTATTTTGTAATAAAATTATACTTTAACTATCATCATACTTATTTAAAATAAATTAATATTGAAATAATTATTATTTTAATTAAGATAATTTTTATTTCAAATGAAGATTTTACAATTTAAAATATTATTATAAACTCATTTTATTTTTCATGAGATTGTGATATATAGAAATATCTACATCAATTTGGGTACACATCAACTAATTTACGCCTATGGTACAGTAAAAGATAAATATATTCATGTCAAGGCTAGAACATATATGAAAATGTTCTTTATAGTCTAAACTAAATAATTAACAAAAATATAATAATTATTTTTATTAGATAAATTTTTTTGGCTTAAAGAATTATTCATGCAATTTCAAGGTGGGAATGATGGCCGAGTAATGTCCTAACCAAGGTAACAAATTTAGGATTCACACCCCTGCCTCCTCCCCCCTAAAAAACATTGCAAGTAAGGTTTGTCTGTGGTTGTAGTCCAATTTCCCTGCAACCAATCAGTTGGGTTCTTAATATATAGATGTATAAAGATATCAAAATATTGTAATTTTTTTGTCAAAAATTAAAATGAAGCTTTATTTTTAGCAAAGTTGGGCTCTTAATATATAGATGTATAAAGATATCAAAATATTGCAATTTTTTGTTACAAATTAAAATAAAGCTTTATTTTTAGCAAAGTCAAAACGTATCTTGGGTCTCATTGAGCATTTACAGAAATATTTATAGAACACCTATTAATAGGAGAGTCTAAAGATCAAACCCAAGTCATTAAACTCAAGTCATGGGAGTATTTTGTTTTTGTTGATGTTGTGGCCCTTTGATCTTTGTTTTTGTTTTTCCTGCTCCTCACTTTCCTTTTCATGAATTTTGAGCCTATCAATAAAACCTATCGGCAAAAAAAAAAAAGTCACGACAATATATGATCATGGTGATACATGAATGCAAAAGTTACAACTTTAAGTAGAAATTTTTATTCTCATTTTTATGTAGGTAGACGGTGCTGGCAAAAATTAATCAAACTTTTTAAATAAATATAAATATGATATGGTCAATATTTCATATCAATTATATATCTCACTCTATTATCATTAACATTTACGCAGGTGGTACAGCTACCCTCCACAATTGACACGACATGATTTTTATTTAAATCTTTCAACTCACAACGTGTTTACCAAAATTGACACAACTTGATTTTTATTTAAATCTTACAACTTACAACGTGTTTTTTTTTTTTCAAAAGCTTTGCTATCATCACAATAATCTTTCTAATATTTAATTAAAAAAATATTGAATAAAAAAACGCATTTAATATCTTATGAGAAAAAAATTATTAGGATAATATTTAGAAGAATTTATCATTTTATATATGGGAAATGTTAATCTTAATCTCTTTGGTGAAGGTTGGCATCCTTCATTCTTTTACTTGGACAAAAATGTTCATTTTATCTTTTGTGTTTGAGTTTAATAACAGTGACTAATTTAGTAATTAAAAAAACAATCTTATTAATTGAAAATGAATTTTTTTCTCTCTTAATAATTATCAATAGGAAAATTACTTATCTCTCTCCTTAGAATTACTCATTTCTCTTTTAATAATTATCAACAACATAAATTTTATTATTTCAAAAATAAATAATTTATCAATAATTTAAAATTAGATAAAATTATGCATGCCAAAAAATTATATAAAATTATATAATGTTGAATAATATAAAATCACAAGGTAATTTTAACTAATTCTTTTAATTTTATTAGAAATAGAATAAACAAGTTGTTGTATTGTTAAGTTTAATATTTTTTTAGTAAGATAAAATAAATTACTTTTTGCTGTGTTGAAATAGCAATGAAATTGGCTCTCTTCAACCTTTTGATGCAAAAATTTTAATTAACCATATAATTTTTACGTTGAAATCATATGATTTTATATTATTCAATATTTTAAAAATTGATCTATAATCAAGTTTTTGTAAATAATATTATTTTAAAAATTAATAAAAATTTTATAAAGGTGAAAATTATTAAACAGAAATGGAAAATTATAAAGAGAAAAATAATTATTCTATTAGTAATTATTAAGAAAGAGCAAATAATCATCTTTGTTAATTACTCCCTCCGTCCATAAATAATTACTTTGACAAAATTGGTATACCATTAAATCGATGTATGTAGAAATAATTTATATTCAGATATATTCATTTAAGAATATATCAATTTTATCAAAATAACAATTATTTGTGGATAGAGAAACTACTAAACTAGACACTCTTATTAAACTTTAACACAAAAGACAAAATGGGGTTTTTGAAAGATGCTAACCTTCAAATATCCATTTATTCGAGGTATAGGTCTAAAGACTTACTCGTACTTAGCTCAAAATGATACAATTTAATAAAAAAGAGAGTAATAAATTATGGTTTCAATGAAGAGAGAGAAATAATAAATCTAATAATTAATTAAAAAGAGAGGGAATCTGATTATATGAACTAAAAATTATAAAATAATGAAAAAATAATAGAAGAGTGAGAGAAATAAAATTTAAAAATTTTAATAAAAATATTTATATTTTTATAAAACTATAAAAGAAATCTTCAGGTTAAAGTGTTTAAAAATTTATTATAAAAAGTTTAAAACATAAAAATTAAAAATAATAATAATAAAGGAATTTTTATAATTTTTGAAAAAATTAATAAAAACAAAAGACATTTTAATGGTTATTTGTTATATATTTAATGTGAAAAAATTAATGTAAATATTATTAAGAATGCAAATATTTTCACATAAAAGATTGTAATAAATATTTATTAAAATGTACATAAAATAAAAATAAAAATATCAATAAAAAACAGAATTTTTCAATGAAATAAAAATAGAAATTTCATTAAAAATATTTGCTTTTTTAATAAATAATTAAAAATATAAACAGTTTTTGTTTAAAATTTTCATTGATTATGTAAAATTCTGCTATTTTTATAGTATTTTTAAATAATAAATAAATAGTTAGGTAAAAGCATTTCAAATCAAGATATATAAAAAAATAGCTATAACAATGTAAATGAAATAAAAATTAAAAATATTTATAAAAATAACAGAATTTTTTATGACAAATTTTGAAATATTTAGCAAATATGTCTCTGTTGTTAATTAATAATTAAAAATTTAATATTTTCTACCAAATTTTTTATACTTACAAAAATCTATTATTTTTAATTTTTGTGCCGTTTACTTTTTTATAATTATTTACTAAAAATTCAATGTCAAGAAATTTATTTTAATTATTTATTACAAACATAATATTTTTATACAAATTTTTTATTTTTATTTTACTAATTTTTCTTTTTCCATTATTTTATAATTTTTAGCTTATAAAATGAAATTGGATTTATTGCCTCTCGTTCATACCAAAAAAAGCAAAATTCTGTCTCTTTCTTAATTAATTATTAGATTTATTATTTTTATCTCTTCATTAAAATTATAATGTATTATTCTTTTTCTTCATTAAATTGTATTATTTTGGGTTATCAAACTTTAATAAATTGAATTGTAAATACTTGGAGTAACTTTTTAGATCTATACCTGAAGTAAATGAATCCCCATCTATATATATATATATATATATAGAGAGAGAGAGAGAGAGAGAGAGAGGGGGGGGGAGAGAGTAAATAGCTTAATTAAGACTTTTTATTTAAAAAAAGTATTTTGCTAAAAGACATTGTATGAAAAATAATTGATAATAAATTATTTTATATTTAGATGGATAATAATAAAAATACTCATTGTAAATGTACTAAAAGAAAGTTGTATACAGGACTTTTTTGAGAAGATTGATATTTCAACTTCTTAAAAAATATTAAAAATAATCTTTCAAGAAATGATAAGTTATTATGCAGTAATATAACTTTTAACTACTGAAAAGTTCCTACAAAAAAAAAGAACTACTGAAAAGTTAAAAAACATCACAAGTAGAAATATCCAATCCGCACTTACTTGATGTGGGACAAGAGGGATAAGGAGAAGTGAAATAAAAAAGTTACACGGACCTTATACTCCTTTCCATAAGTGATGGCCCAAAACTATACTCAAATAACTGAAGTAGAATAAACAGCCAACAAGGATTTGGTATAGTAAAAAGTGAGCTTGCACTCTTATGGAGAGGGTTGATTCAAACTCTAGAAAAAATAATTATTAGAATTAGGAAATCTTAATTGCGACAATAATAGAGGAATCACTCTAATAATAAATATTTTTTTTTAAAAAAATAGAATACCATACACCTTTTTTAATAGCTTGTATAATGTGTCCTATACTCCTACCTTTTAAGAATAAAATGTGACGTTGACTTGTATCAACAAAAAAGAAAGTAACGTTGACATCTAATGTTCAAGGGTTGTGACTAACTATTATTGAAAATATGCTTTCAATAATTACTTTTTAATAATTTTTATTTTTTTTAAAAGGACTATTCACTTTCTTTGGTACTCAATTTTTGTTAATTTACCAATTAAGGTTTTGTTTAGCAATAAGAGGGTCAGTTCACCATATGATAAATGACGATTTGAATCTCAATCGGAAGAGTAGTCTATATTTAAGTATTCTATAATACTCTAATAAAATTGTCTTTGATAGGAGGATATATGTGGGAAACAAAAAAAAAATTAATTTTCATATTTTATATAGATGAATACATTTGCATGAAAACAGCAATTAATTAAAAATTGCAATTAGTTAATTATGAAAATGATATGACCTTCTATAAACAAGATAAGCAAATAAAAGCGAAGTTTGATATTTAGCTTGGAATAGGATTTGTGATGGAAATTTTTTTTTAAAAAAAAAGGACAGAACTTAAACTCGTATATTGGAGACTATGTAAGAAATTTGATAAAATAACGGCAAACGGCCAAAGTAGTGTAAAAGGGGTTTGGAGAACACTTCCACATTTCGTATACCTTAAATCAGTCCATTCATATAGAAAATGAGTAAAACCCCAAATTAGTCAACAAAAAAGTTATAAAATATTAATTTAATCTTTAAAAGATTTGTGACATTAATTTAGATCATAAAAGATTAATTTTTATTTTACTTTAGTCCAAATGTTAGTCTCCATGAAGAAAACCTCAATTGATATCTTATATATCATATTATGTGATTATGTGTTATGTTATCTCCTAAGACGAACTTCATATTGATCTTTTAAAAAGTTGTACGACTTCAATTTAATTTTTGAGATATTAATTTCTATTTCTTCTAAGAAACAAATTGATATTATGCAACTGTTGATGATCAAGATGGGGTCAATTTTGACATAAAATATGTCAATCATCACATGGTGTAATATATCATTACATAACTTGGATACATCAGACACCGATAAATGATTCATTCACAGATGCTAATGTTCATTCTAATATAAAATGAAAATTAATATTTTGAAAATCATATTGATATTACAAATCTTTTGAAAATTAAATTGATGCCTGCAATCTTTTGAGAATCAGTATTTACACTATACAAAATTAACCCAAATTCAGCCTAACTCGTTAGCTTTTGAAACTAAACAAAATCTATGACATGAAATAGTGCCTCATATCCAAGATTGATCGTTTCAATATGCTTCCGATAGATGCTACACTTCCACAATAAATAAATATATAGAAAGAGAAAATTTTCTTTAGGACAAAACAAATTAATCATTACCTAGCATCCATGAGTTAAAAAGTATCTATAACATCATCAATTTCATCTCACAAACATTGAAGGAGTGTATTCTATATAATAATTGTCACAAGTGGTAGGAGGCAACTTCATAGAAAGATGTATTTCAACAATGATAGACAAAACTTAATTTTCACTTAACAATCACATTTCATCCTCGTCTAACTCCAACTCTAAAGTCGTATACGACCATAAAAATAGTAACACTATTCCACAGCAAAGATAATGTTTGTGCTACAGTTTGCCTAGAAGAATTGATAATCACCCTTGAGATGTAACATCCTATTCTGGACTTCAATACGATCAGTAAAAAGATCCTTGTGTTCTGACTTCAACATGATGGAGAGATAAACTGAAGCTCTTGGCAGTGACAGCAGATTTGTTGCCTCTTCCACAATTGAGGAATTACATATTATGGTAATCTTTTCCATCATGGTGGCTCTTGTAATCAAGTGCTTGGCAAATTTGACTTCTTGTTCTTTGCCTGTGAATCCCCTTATTTTAGCAAACCTCAATTTGTGATTAATACAATTGTACATTTCTCTTCTCTCCCAGAACATTGACTTGGGAAATGGTAGAGGGCAATCATTAGAATTACCACCAGAATCTGAACCTTCCTCCACCTGTAAAATATAATGATATTTCGAGCATCATTTTCTGGCAAAACTAAAATGTCATATATATATATATATATAGCTAAACAAATCAGTAACACAATGTAAGCTTTAGCGATTAAAGCAAGGTGGTGACTCAAACATACCGGTATTGTGATTTCAAGAGTTTCAAGATAGATGGATGATCTTAGTATGAATGAAAGTGCCATAGCTTCTCTTATATTGTTCAAATCCAAATCAATTGACATGGTCAATAGATTTCGAAAAATATTGATTGTATGAGATTCCTACAGTGAAGAGATAGTCAGTACACTCTATAGTCTAAGGATAAATCCTAATTCAAAAGAACAAGGCATAACAAAATATATAAATATACTACTAGCTATATATAAAATGAATGAACAAAGAGATGGGCTTGGAGAGAACTTACAAAAAGATCACTGCAATTTTCAAAAATATCTTGTGTTCTCAAAATAGGTTGTCCCAGGCCATTATTAAGCATTTTCTGAGCAATTGAGTTGCAACCAGAATAGAAAATCCTCAAGCTGAGGGCATAAATTTTCAAACCCTTTGGTGGACACATTAGAGACTCAATCACCACAGCTTCAAGGCCCTCAACAGAAACATCTACCTTTTTCACAATCAACCATCGAAGTTCCAAAAACTTAATGCACGGGTTTTGGATCTCAAGTTTCTCAAACCCAGTTGACTCAATAACACTCAATTTCTCCAAACTCAAGCAATTCTTCAAAACACCATTGATGACATCATCCTCCATACACATCCTCTTCAGCTTTAGTATTTTCAATTTTCCACAACCATCAAATGCGGATGGAGTGGAACCATCCATTGTATAATTAGTCAACTCGAGTGAGCATAGGTTCGAAAAAACCCTAGGATGGAAATCAAGTTTGACGTGTCGAGATGTATTAGAAAGAAGTTGGCTAGGGTCTAAAATCGAAAGCTCACATTCTAAGCTCAAAGAACTTAGCCTTTTGTATTTCTTTAACACAAACTCAACCCACGTTTCCAACTCCCCAAGGTCAAGGCTTTGAGGGAAATGTTTGAAGCGACAACTAGTTAAGTCACCAAGGTGGCGATTCAACACAATGCCTACAATTGTGCCATATTGATAAGCACGTTGTTTCATTTCCTCATTACTAGGAGCAGAAATTTCCTTACCAAAACGTAAATTTTGAATTCGAGACAAAGGCATCATCATGCCTCTCACGTCAAAGTCAAGGCATGAGGCCTGCCTCCACAAGGGCCTCCATCGTTTGGAGAGGATGCTACTTCTTGCTGCTTCATCGACTGAAAGGGAAGAGATGATGTTGCACAACACCTCATCTGGGAGCTCGCTCATCCTGTCTAGCCCCCCATGGGTTCCCACCCTCAAGCTCTTCCCTGTTGACCTTGTCATTGTTCTTTTCTTTTGCAAGAGAAAGATCCGTACAGATGAGAGTTAGATTCTTTTTTGGTCAATACCGCATATATCTCGTATGGGAGGCAATCCTACTCGAGTCGGGTAGGAGTACCTGGGTGGTAAAGCGCACTCGGGCTTGAACCACGACCTTTGATTATGTTAGAACAGCCCTAACCAGCATATCTCTGCATTCGTTGTTAGATGAGAGAGTCCGATGAGAGGGAAAGAGAGTTGTTTTGGTGAAAGGCTGCGTACCGTGTGTGGTGGTGATATCGTGTGTGGTGGCAACTTATAATGGATTAGATGACCCTTGTTAATACAATAAAATATTGTTGAATAAGAAAAATAAATTTAATTCTTCCTTAGTCGGCAATGCTTTTTTTTTTGGTTGACTGTAATAATATTTTAATAAAAATATATGATTGCAGACAAAGAAATTGATGGAGAGTCAAATGTAACTAGCAAGTATTCTGGAGACTGTAAGGTTACTTTTGAATTTAGTCAAACTCAAAAAGAACTTAAAAAATATAAATTAAAAGATTAGTAATATTTAATAGAAAAGTCTATTGAAAATTATAAACGTTACATTATAATTTTTAAGAAATAAAAATAATAGAAAAAGATGTAAAATTATAAAAAAAAAATGTATTGTAAATTCAGAAAGAATTAATTCAAAATTTAAAAGATGAGAAGCATAATATATGTGTCATTCTTTAAACAAAAGTAGACTAAAGAGATTAAACTACTATCATAGTGTACTCTGATTTCATAAATATAAGGGTAGATCTTGATATATACCATCAATATCGAAATGTTTCATATTTGCAATTTTTTATCGTTGGACTTGGACGAGTTTGATATCTTACATATTTGTTAATATAATCAACCTAATTAAATAATATATTAACATACGAGATTAGATAATAGTATAAAACTTTATTAAAATTAAACTCGGGAGAATTTTGGTACCTCATATTGGAAAATCTTTCACAAAAATTATTATCACAACAATTTTTTTTTAACGAAATCATGACATGAATTTTAGCATATTAATAGAGATTAATTTTGGTTTTTAAAAATTTTTACATTGTCATTCAATCATATTCTAATCATATATGTGACTTTTAATGTAATATTTGGACTGCATAAAAATTATTTACACCCACAACATATCAAAATTAAATTTATATTAATAAATTAAATAATTATTAAACATTCAATGGTTGACTCTCAAACTAAAAGTTAAAAAATTTATTCAGTGCAATTGATAATCAATAATTATTATTAATTAATGTATGCGATAACTATAATAAAAAATTACTTTTTCAGGGTAATCTCTTTCAATAAAAAAAAATATTTAGATACTCTAAAAGCAATATTCTTTGTGGTTGAAATTTAATCTATAAATACTTGTATGGCATCTATTTAAATCTTATTAGGTGCAATTTTTTACTATTCATTAATATTCTATGCAATATATTACATTTGAATTTGAATTAGATATAAGAAGTTCTCCTTTTGCAATATGCTTAGTATATATAACTTGAATAAATAAGACTAATAAAAAATTAAGATATCATTATTTTAAACATGAAAAACTATTGGACATAAATATATTCAAAATTTACACACTTAACTTTATTGAAAATTTTCAATGCCTAATAAATGAAAACATTAATGCAAAGGAATAAAAATAGTTTCAAATTCATGCATGTCAACCTCTTCTTCTTTTTTTGGGCACAATGCGGTTAACCTAAACTTCCCATATTTGCCATTTGACCAATTTTGTTATGCAAGGAATTTTTTATTTACAATTTTGATTTTTTTGGCAAAAAACAATTTCAAATTTCCTAAAACTTTCTATTTTTTATGAAGTAAAATTAATTACATTTTATTTTGTGATATTTTTTTGAAAATATATTTTCTGAGTATAAATTTTTTTTCCAAAACTGTTGACTATTTCTTTAATTTTCATTCAACTAGGAGATCCTTGATTGGTTAATTAATTACCCTTGTTTGGGTAATTCAATAAATAAAATATAGAATTAAAAAAACATACATAGTCCTGGTTAAATTCAAATTAAATATCTTCAACTTTTATCTATATTCTATTGTGTTTAAATATATTTAATTTTAAAATAGTTATTTTTTATTTACTCAATGAAATATTGCCTTAAACTTATTAAGGAAAAAACAATAAATATGATATCCATTAAAATGATGGATGAATATTTCTAATTCATACAAATTATAATACACTTTAAGTCAGAGGAGTACTTTGTTGTGTTAAAAAAAATGATTAAATTTTGTAACAATGAGATGAGAATTTCTTGACTATTTAATCTTTTTTATTTTGTTTCAAGATATCCTTACAAACATTGCTGAAATTAATCTCTCGAGCACCATTATGATTAAAAAGCCTTCCTAACAGCTGCTTTTTCTATGTCCTAGTCCTATCATTTGGAGTGCACCTAACCCTTGTTGGTTTGACCATTTAATCAATTACATATATGGATTTGGATTAAAACATAAAAGTATTTCTTTTTAATTGGCATGTGTTCAATCGAATTATAATTTTATGTTAAGAAATAATTTATTCAATTTTATATGGGGAAATTTGCCACCACCATCAAGATCCGCCTCCCATTGATATGTGACTCTCGCTGCTGTGAGTCGCTGTGGTTCCTATTGCCACCATTGCAAAACAGTGGCTTTGCCCCCATATTGCAGAAAAGGGTAAAAGCCTTTGCACTTGTTTTTTAGAAAAAAATTTCTCTTCTTAGATCTTGTGAGATTCGAAGGAGTGCTGAAAATAATAAAACAATATATCTACAAAAATGCCACTATGTTTTTCACCCCAATCTCAAAACAAAAGAATAAAAAACAACTTTAAACTATTTTTGGTCTTTTGTTTTTAAAAAGCAAACACTATTTTTTAAGTTTTAAAATCAATATCACAAAAACAACTTTCCATATAAATTTTCTTGTTCTTTCATTTTTAAAAATTCAAAAATAGTTTTTAAAAGTAATTTGAAAAGTAATTGTCAAACAGGCCCTAGAGTACTTAAGGATGTGTGTTTTCTACCAATGAAATTGAGTCTAATAAAAGGGATTAGTCTCCCACAATGCGGTAAACTATGTTTCAAATTCCAATTGAGAGAATGTCCATGCTTAGGCTTGGTTTGGTAGTGTCTATTTTTTTTTTTTTTCCAGAACTCTTAAAATCTCTGAACTCTTTAAAAGCTATTCTTAAAAAGTCATAATAGTATTGTTTGGTAAAATAATATAAAAATTGCTCCTAATAAGAAAAAGTCACAAGAGCAATATTTGATAAATATATTATAAAATTACTCTTAAAATTCAAAATGATTATAATGGATATAAATATAATGGAAACAAATATTAAAGATAGTCGTTTAATGTTATATTAGTCTTTTAAGTTTTAAAGAGTATAAATTAGCTCTTGACTTTTAAAAGCTGAGAGCAAAAACACACCAGCATTTTTTTACAAACAAAAACAAAAAATTAATTTATGTTTTTTATAAGAAGAAACACCCCTTCAAAGAGTACTATTAAACCAAGCTTTATTGAGTGTGTGATTGTATTTCAAATAGAATTGCCTCTAGTGAAGGATACTGCAAAAGCAAAAACATAAGGGGGGAGAGAGAGAGAGAGAGAGGATGTGTGCTTTCTACTTTGACTATATGTAGACTTTTAGCTACACAAAAATAAACAAATAAAGACTTAAATATATTTTTGGTCCCTATAAAATTAGTGAATTTTGGTTTTAGTCCTTAATCATTTTTTTTTTCATTTTGATCCAAATATTCCAAAAAGTTTTGATTTCAATCCCCACTATTAGTCTGCCTCTATTAAATGATGACATGGATGGTGAAGAGCCATGTCACCCTTCCCATGTGGCAGCTTAAATATAATATTAGTCCCTATGAATTGTGATTTTAGTCCCCAAATATTTTTTTATTTTTTAATTTTAATCCAAATATTTTCAAAAGTTTTGATTTTAGTCCTTACTATTAACTTGTCTTTGTTAATTGATGACTTAAATATTTTATTAATCCCTATAATTATAAATTATTTTAATTTTAATCTCTCTAATTTTAAAAAAAAAAAAAAAACTAACACTACTTTCCACTGTATCTCCCTCTAGCCCCACCCTCTCCCCTCAACTCCCCTTGCCTTCCCTACCCCACTGGCCACCCAACCCCTTCCGCTCCAGCCCCCACCTACTTCCCCCTCTCCATAAAGAAACCGTGAGCATAGCACCACCATTATATCCTTTGCCTAGCCATCGCTACCAGGACAATATCGCCACCCAAACCTCCATTGTGTAGTTGTTGCTCGCCGCCTAGCTGGACCGTTAATTGCCACTGCTTAGTCAAAAATTACATCACTATCATAAACTGTTCCTCCCCTATGTCGTCTTTACTACCATGTAATCGTCACTTAGCCACCAAGTGCCACTTGTGCGAGCTCAATCGTGAACCACCAGATTGTCGCACCACATCTCCAATGTTACAAAATCAACATCTTGCCATCACCTCTCCACTACCACAATGCCAGCTTTGTGCTCTTTGTTATCGATCATGCTTTCCCCTTTTTTCAATTCTATACCCCTATTTTCCCCTCCTATATTGTCGTGTCATTTTTTTTTCTTGTTCTATTAGTGATAAAATTAAATGTAGATTAGGCTTGGAGTATTTTGGTTTCTTTCTTTTTTTTCACTAGATAAAGTTTGGATAGCAACTCCTTTGCTAGTGGGGGCTAGAAGGCAAGGGGAGGTGGAAGAAGATGGGAGCTAGAGAAGCAGAGAAGTGTAGAGAGGTTTTATTTTATTTTTTAAATTTTTAGAATGACTAAAACTAAAATGATTTGTAATTATAAAAATTAAAATCATATTTAAACTACCACATAGGAAGAATGACATGGCTTTCATCCACATCATCACTTAATGAAAGTAAGCTAACTGTAGGGATTAAAATAAAAAATTTTCAAAATATTTGGATCAAAACCAAAAAGCAAAAAAGTTTTAGGGACCAAAACCAAAATTCATATTAACTAATATCATATAAGCTGCCATTTAAGAAGGGTAACATGACTCTATCATCTACATTATCATTTAATAGAGGCAAACTAACAATAAGGACTAAATCAAAATTTTTAGAATTGCTTTGATAAAAAAAAAAAATTAAGAACTAAAATCAAAATTTACTAATTTTATAGGAATTAAAAATATATTTAAGCATAGATAAATAATAATCATCTCAATATCATATGCCTACGTATAGTGCTGACAGTGCGATGAAAGTGGGTGTTGCGATGTTGTTGGAGAGGTGTGAGATAGCATCAGCAAGTTGAGAGGGCCATGTGAGATGAATGAGTTTTTTGAGCCATTAGATTTTAGGAAATTAAACTGTGTGGATTGAAAGAATGCTTTTAAGGTATAAGTGCACCAAGTTTTAGACCAACAGATCACTCAGATATATTAGATGAGATCAAACTATACCAATGTAAGTTATTCATAAATCTTACATTATTGAATAATTTTTTATTAAAAATTTTTTAACAAAACTTTACTCTTATATATATATATATAACAGAGAGAAGGCTTTCTCTCAGTGAAAAGTGTCGTACACACGCGTGAAGCGGCGGGATGGAGTTGGTTCCCAACAATGGAGGCGAATGCAATGCGACCCTCCTCACTCCCCTGGTTAGGGAAAAAAAAAAAGAGACTTTTTTATCTTGATCTGAGTGAGATTTGAAAAAACATTTGGCACGCAAAAAAATTATGCGAAGTAGTCCAAACTGATTTGTTCGATTGGTTTGGGACCAATTCACTGCTTGTTTTTTTTTTTTTTTTTTCTCATCATTTGGGTCTCTAAACGGTGATCGGATCAACAAGGTGTCAATTTCTAGTTAAACCCGCCGGTTCAAAACAATTTTCTTAACTATGCTTTCACTTTGAATGTGCAAAATAATTATGATCTAGCTGACTTTTTGTCTTTTAAATATACATCATTCACTATACTAGACGTGCACGGGGAAATAATTTTTAATAATTTTATTTTTGAATAGGTTTATTTATATACATATTTGTTATTAGTTAATACAAAATAAAAAATAAATAAATTAGACACCCCTCCCTTAAGAAGTATCTTTATTACACAACTCTTCTCTTTTCTTCAAAATATATATTATATGGCTATAAGATGAATTTTGTTAAAGTGTTTATTTTTTTTAAATGTAGTTAATCCATTTGGCAATTTGAATAACTACATAATTTTTCAAAAACAATGAATTACTTGAAATAATGTAACATATAAAGATATAAAAATTTTGAAATTAATTAAATTAAAATTTAGATATTATCTTTATTAAGTTAAATTTAACATAAATACATTGGTCATGATTTAGATGATAATTACTGCAACTATTTTAAATTGTAACAATAATATTTATGTATATTATGATTATCCAACAATTGTGCATAATTATTCACCTTAAGAATTTTAAAATTAATCAAGATAAATTATTGATATTGTGTTTATCAAGTTTAATTTAACATATATTGAATCAATATATAATATAACTATATTAAAATATTACAAAATATTATATAGTGTATATCTAAAAAAATAGTTGAAATCACTTTAATTGCCCTCAAGATTTTGATTTTGTCAAATTTAAATTAACACATATAGCTATTTTTTTTTATGAGTTAAATTAAATAATATCAAGATATTGATTTTACTGAATAAGACACTCTCAAATATGATTATAAAATTAATTTTGTTAATGAGGTTAAGTTAAAACAATGGAGGTAATTTATTTGACAATTTGATTAGCCACATAATTTAAAAAAAAAATAAAGATTTTGAATACCCAATAAAATAATAAATTAGTTGAAATGATATAATATACAAAGATATAAAGATTTGAATTTAATTAAATTAAAATTTAGATATTACTTTCATCAGGATAAATTGAAATATTTCTACTTTTATAAAATAAGTGATAAGTGATATGAATATTTTAAAGAAAATATATACATGTTTTATAACATGATCAAATCAGATTAAGTTAAAATTTTAAAGTTATAACTATAAAGTAAAGATATAAAATAATTAAAAGTAAAAAAAATATTGCATGAATAATATAGCAAAATTATATTTATTAAATGTATTTATAAGTCATTAAAAGTAAAAATATTTGATAATTTTATAAAATATACATATAAATACTATTAGAATTAATGAATATAATTAAGGGTGTATTTGTTTCAACTTTTAAAAAGAGTTATTATAAAATATGAACTTTTTATTTCCCATGCACTATGATTATTATTTTTTTAAAAAAAGTTATATTTATTTCCTATTCACTATATATATAGTGTTCATGGGTGTTTAGACGAAGCATCTATTGAACTAAAATATTTTCCTTTGCATATGGTTGTTTCACTTACACTCCTCCTCTTCTTTTATTTTCCTACAAATTCAACGAATACTTAAAATATGAATTCATAAAATTTTGTTCTGTTATGAATATATTAATTATTTTAAAAAAACCTATTCTTTGTTATTTAATCAATACACTAACAATACCACATAAGAAATTTATGCAAACATTTATAAATTAATTGATTGAAAATGCATTTGATTTTGAACCAAAAAACATATTTTGAAAAGGCATAAATTAATAGAAAATTGAAAATTTTGAGTTTTAGAATAAAAAAAAAGAAAAAATTATCAATGAATGCGTGGAAAAGCCTAAATTTGATATTGTAGGTATTTAATGCAAGTCTTGGAAGAAGACAAAAACAAAAGGATATTAAATTGAGAGTATCATATATCATATATCTATATCTTAAAGTAATATTATGACTTTTTATAATTTGGATACCAAAAGTCCTAACTTTATACTCTAAATTTAATATCTTTTACCTTTATTTTTACCTTTTTCTAGAATCTTGCATTAAATAGTTATACCACTAATTTTAAGCTTCTCCACCCATTTATTGATAGCCATTTTTCTTCCCCAAAATCAAAATTTTTCAATTTTCAGATCGCTTATTGCTTATTCTATAATTATGGGAATATCTAAATTTATCTAATGAAGAAAATATCTAAATTTTAATTTAATTAATTTCAAAATTTGTATACCTTTATATGTTATATCATTTTCAACTAATTCATTGTTTTATTGGATATTCAAAATCTTTTTTTTTAAAAAAAAAGTTATGCGGTTAATCAAATTGATTGTCAAATAAATTATCTTCATTATTTTAATTTAACCTCATAATAGAATTAATTTTATAATCATACTTGCGAGTGTCTTATTCTGTAAAACTAATATCTTGCTATTATTTAATTTAATTTATAAAAAACATAGTTACATATGTTAGGACAATTTATGTAATTTCAACTATTTATTTTACGGAAATACTCTATAATATTTTGTAATATTTTAATATACTTATCTTATATATTGGTTCGATCTATGTTAAATTAAACTTGACAAACACAATACCTATAACTTGACTTGATTAATTTCGAAATTCTTAAGATTAATAATTGTACACAATCATTAGATAATCATAATAAATATATATATCATTGTTATAGTTTAAAATAATTGTAGTAGTTATCATCAATCTATGACCAATGTACTTATGTTAAATCTAACCAAATAAAGGTAATATCTAAATTTTAATTTAATTAATTAGTTTCAAAATCTTTATATCTTTTTATGTTATATCATTTCAACTAATTTATTATTTTAATGGGAATTCAATTGTTTTTAAAAAATTATGTAATTAATCAAATTATCAAATAAATTGCCTTCAATTTTTTTAAATTTAAAATGATTAACAAAATTCATCTTATAACCATATTTGGGGTGTATGTTTTGTAAAATAGAAGGAAAGTTGTGTAATAAAAATATCTCTTAGTGAAGAGATGTCTAATTTACTTTTTTTTTAATTTTTAAATAATAACAATATATGCATAAAAATGCATATATTAAAAATAAAATTATAAAATTATAAAATTAATTTGTAAAGAAAAATTATAAAAATTAATTTATTATCTTATAAAATAAAATAAATTAATAATAATTTTTAAAATTCTTTTCCTAAAGTATACATCATTCACTATATACCTAAAGGTTTGATCCTGTTGTTTTATAAGACAAGAGCTTTGCATCAAAATAATCTTATTCAACATTAACTTATGAGATTTCGGTTAAAAAAAATAACTACCATAATTTATGGAATCGTTCATAAAGAAATTACCAACTATGTGCAACGCATGAGCAGTCCTGTTGATATTACTGAAAGTATGCTGAGCATTGCTACGTTTTAGCAAAGCAAGTCGATGTGTAAGGAGGTTGTGATGTTTCTGAATATGAAGTGAAGAACCCTCCAAGAAAGGGTAGCAGGTGATGCGCAGCACTATAATGGTTCTGCAATCAAAGAAACCAAGGATCAAAGAGTAGCATCATGATGCTCCGTACTATATTCCTTAAACCTAAATCCTAAACCTAAGGCAATAATGGAGCACCTGTTTTCTTTTTTTTATTTTTGGGTCACTCACCACCCAACTCAGGCACACAAGCACTAGGGCCTTTGCCCTTTGCGATTGAACATGCAACCCCTAACATGCACTTATTGCAATTAAAAGTGGTAAGTGTTTTTTTGTTTTTTTTTTAAATGCAGCACCTATTTCTTTTTTTTTTTTTGGCCAGGGCTGTGACTCAAAGTCGCTCCCCTTGAGTCATACACCTACATTTTTAAGCCGAACAACTTTGGCCAATCGAACCACGGCCTCGAGTGCCATGCCAATGCAGCACCTATTTATATATTGTTTATATAGTGCATGTTTGGGTACCTTGCAAAACAGCTTTTTTGTTCTTTGAAAAATTAATTATATTTGATTCAAAAAGTAAAAATAGATAATAATCTAAAAATGATAATTTTAAACTGAAAAATAATTTATAAGTATAAGCAATTTTTTGGAGCTTATAGTTATAAACAGAAGCTAATTATTTCATAATTGCTATGTTTTTACTAAATTGATCTTAAATAACAAATATTATATAATATAAATAATTATTTCATACTCTTTTTAGTAATTTTATCATATAAAAGTAATTTTTTTCATACAATCCAAATAAAATAGATTATCTTAAAACTATTTTTTAGCTAAAATATCCAAACATAAATTGATTTTCATATAAGCGATTATATAAAAAAGCGATTATACAAATAAATGATTGTTGAAATAATTTTAATCTCACAACTTTTTCAAATACACACATAATGGATGGACTCACTCCTAAGAATAGAGGCGAATATAGGGGCTAACAATTAAAAGTGGATCAAGAAGCTCACTGATCAAATCCAAATCTGACCCATATGGGGTTTTATGTTGGTCAATAATTTGACCCATGTGGCTTTTTGGTCATTTACCCATGGTTTTTTTTTGTTTTGTTCGTCCGAATTTCCGCATGTGGTTGATCAACAATAACTAGCGTTGGTGACGTTTTCTTTTGAGAGCCATAACAAGCAATATGGGCTGCAGGGAATAAAAGAGCAACTCGTGAGTGTGGATCTTCTGCTCTTGTTGGGCTTACTGGGCCTTCTACGGGCAAGGGCAGACGCTTAGATGGAGGCAGAGCGCATTTGAAGTTTAAAGATCATTGCTTGTATTTCTCCCACTGATTGTTGGGCTCAGTCTTGGTGTAATAGAATTCTCAGACCAAACAAAAAAGTTTAAAAATCATTGCGTTTAAAAAAGAGGGTTTAAATATCATTTAACGACCAAAGAGAAGTTTAAAGATCATTTTTGCATTAAAAAAAGGGTTTAAGGATCATTTCGCGTCCAGAACCCCAAAAAAGGATCATTTTGCCTTGTGTTATGATCACTTGCAGAACATTTAATCTCTGGCAAGCAATGCTATTAAAGATGCTAAGCTCTTTGGACATAAAATTGAATCCCGGTTCTTTAATATTTAAAAAAAAAAAAACAGAAAGCATTTAAAATATATATAAACATGATGCACAATAAAATACAATAACATTGTTTAATTTATGTAGTCCACTTCATCTAATTATTAAAAAAACGAAAACTTTGCTGTTATTGTTGTAAGATATTCAATTACAAGATAAACGTCCAGAAAAGGAGAGAAATTTGCGTCTTAAAGATTCACGTAGTTCTATAACCTCTTGTGATTTACTTAAATTGGTTTCGAAATTCTAATATGCGACTATGATTCACAACGATGCTGTGACTAAATCGGTAGATTGCTACTGCAGAGGGACCAATCTCTCGCCAATGGGGCATCAGTGTTGGCTTGTAGCATAATTTTTGGGGTCCTAAGAGGAACCGAATGTTGCTGAACAAGAGAAATGAGCATATAGAATAAGCCTGATTCATGTTTGAGTATAGAGAGAAACCAAAATCTGAGGAAATCTTCATTAAGGGGCTAAGTGAGGAGTTCGAGTCTTTGGATTTATATGGTCCTCACTTAGTTTATTCCTAATCAGTGCTAGGCCATGGGTGCATCTGTTTAAATTTTTACCATAAAAAAACCTTTTTAACCAAAAAAATAAAGCACATTTTATAAAAACTATTCTTCTCAACTTTTACTCAAATATATATATATATATATATATATATCCATTTTTAACTTTTGAATAAAAATAAAATTAAATATCTTATATAAAAAGTGATTTTTTTTTCAATAGCCAAAGAATCACTTTTTGTCAAAAGAAAAAACTCAACGACACGCACTCTACATGACTCATTCGAAATTCTTATCTCCCCCATCAGTGTGAATCTCAACATTAGAATGCTTCCCCTCAGCACGAATTTATTTCAGTTTTCACAGAAACCAAGACCCAAGTCTTGATCAATGCTGCAACATGAGTTACATGAGTTAAGACCAAAATTAAGCACTAAGCACCATCTCCAAATATTCGGTCCAACTGAACCATTGACTCCAATAATACCACTGGTTGGAGCAGTTAGAGAGCGCCCAAAATCCAGGAGAGATCCCCCTCAATGGACTAGTTGAGAAAACACAATACCTGGGCTAATACCACATCTTGAACCAAAATATTAAGACAATGAGTTTATAGGTATTCACACTTATGTGGTCCTCACTTAGTTCATTATTATCCAACGTGAGATTTCACCCATACTTGAAATTCTAACATCGCTGTGGATAGTTTATGTAATGATTGTTAACTCACAATATTCTAGGAAATAATATTCATATGAATAATGATAAAGCACAAAGTCTTGCCTCATCATATCTTTAGTCAGAAGTAGGACAACCATGTAACGAATAGACAAATACAAATTATATATGGTGGCAGTTTTCAATGAATATGGCATATTGCACCCACACATAACTTCCAACAACTGATACACTTAGATACACTCATGTACTAGTAACCTTAAGATTACCAGTCATCTACTCCCTTTGTCACACCAAGAATAATCGCAATGGTAGCAAGAACAGCCTGCAAAAGCGACCTCACAAAATTAGTGTTATTACACAACAAAGTGACGTAACTTCTCACGCATTATGGACAAATAGCAAGAGTAATCAGAACATCTTTAAACTATTTAATTAAACCCCAATCCAATCATACATTACAAGCCCATCTTTAGTTTCACAAAGCTAGAAGCAAATAACATGACAAAAGCTTGGGTGATGAGGAGACAAATAGTAGCAAGAGGTTTGGTACAGTAAACCAGTAATAACACTGAATAATTCCCCTTGGAGACATTTGATACAACCATAGTAGTCAATCACGGATCGTGATGCGAAGCGACCAACCCCAAAAATGTTATAGCAAGATGGCAGATAGCGGGAAGACCGCTATTTTAAAAAATACAGATAATTATTATGCAATTTATACATAATACATATAAATATTCAAGAATAAGAAAAAACAGAGGCAATAAACAGACAACAGAGATTAAAGTGGGAAGCATAGTATGACATAGACAGACATGGTGACATAACTAACAAGTAAATAATAGTCATGATGACATGGTTACTGGAGGCTGAAGAAGTTGAGAAACATAGGGGGGCTAGGCTAGAAAAGCTTGAAACAACCTGACACATAGCAATAAGGTGTGAAGGAGCTGCTACAAACTCAACAGGGGTCGATAGGTTTGCACAATAGGTGTGATGGGTTCGCACAACAGGTGCGATGTGTTGCTCTGTTTTAGGAGCTGCTGTAAACAGCAGATGAAGAAGGGGTCGATAGGTTGAAGAAGATGAGTTGAAGTGAGGGGTAAAATAGAGACTTTGCTTGTATAAGTGAAGGTATAATAGAGACTTCATCTGTTTAAGTGAGGTTAAGATAGACACTTCAATTATTCATCTGCAGACAAAACGGAGTCTTCAAAAATTTTAAGTGAGGGCAAAACAGAACTTTTATTGATTTAAGTGAGAATAACAGGGAATTTTGCTGAAAAAAGAAAGAAAAAGCCAGGGTTTCAGCAGCAAGAAAAGCATCGCCACCGCAATTCCGCGATTTTGGCCGTGATTCCGCCACGAAACACCGTGCTGCATCGCGCCAGACCTCCGCTCTGCTCCGCGACAGCATCGCCCGCTATTGACTACTATGGATAGAACTTGAACAAGTAAAGGCACAGCTAAAAGAATATACAATAATTAAGAACTGGAAAAAGCTTAAATAAAAAATGAAAGGATAGAATCACTTACAGCAACTATACATGCAATATATCCGGGTTTCTCTCGATAGTCTACTCTGGAACAGAGCATAATTATTGCTCCAACATACCACGGAATACCAGCAAGGAAGAAGCCTAATATAAACCTTCACAACAGAAAATGACAGATATGAGAATTAACATTCGATGATATAAAAGGCATCAACTTAAATGGTTCCAGCATGCTCTTATAAAAGAGAAACAACTGCTACAACCATTTTCCTCCGAACAGCAAGGGGAGAGAAGGTGGGAAGGGTGTTTCAACAATAAAGAAAAGGTGTAGACACCAATAGATGCAAACTGCTGAAAATTCAGAGCAGGTTGCCTGGAAGGTGACCATTTACACAAACATAAATGTTGATGTTTGAGAAGGGTCTCATGAAATAGCAAATCCTATGCCATTTCCCTCTCCTCCCCCTCTCACATTGTAATAATCTTCAAAGTACACCCCTTAAAATGCAAGCAAGCAAATTTGCTATGATAATATTCCAATCCCAGCAAGCACATTTGCTATGATACTATTATGTTGGCTAATTTCTCTTCTTAATTACATTAGGTAGAGTCACGTCACAATTCAAATTAAGGATGCATTTATCATTTCAATATTTTCTTGGTAGCTGATACATGTACCCGCATCAAATAAGATCAAAGACAAAAGTAATTAACATTATAAATCAAACAGAGTATTCTTGTGCACAATAAAAAGATTTGAGAATAAAGTTCATCCCAAAGAAAAATCAAATTTTCATCAATGAAAGTGTTAATGGTGTTAGAAGATAAGAGGACTTGAAGCAGTAATCCACAAACAGACAGAGGTTAATATATCTGGTGGTCCAAAGCATTGAAAGTTGAAACCGATAGTGAAACCTAAATTTGGATTTGAACATCATATAATGAAAAGGCAAGCCAACCTCCTCATATCTAGTTATTTACAAGTTATTACTGTGAAGTAATCTGCCACCACAAAGGAAATTTACTTACAGGCACCAGCCGCAACCAAGACCACAGCAACCAAGGCGGCGTTCTCTTACAGGTCTTCCTTCGGCAACTGCATAACCTGAATCAAGATCAAATAGGAATTCATATCAAAATTTGGCAATAGCAGGCAGGAAAAAGGAGTCTGCTACACTACAAAGACATATTATCATCAACTCACATCCATCAGAATCTCAAACATAAAGAACCAACTTTTCATAACTTTCTTCCAACATAACCAACTTTTCTTTAGTAAGATAGGTACTGTGCGATTTCCTATTAATTCATTTCAATGCAACATGAATTGCATACCACCCAAACCGAAATGTGCACAACACAACTCTTGAGCGAAGCAGCATACAGAAATCACCATGAGAATGGTCAAAATTTTAAAAGTAGTAGATCTAGCCCTTCAAGAAAGTCTATCAACTAGCCAATCATATCCTATCACTTAAGCATATGCCACTGTGATCGTAGCAACACATAGAGAGTTGAAAGGATCATGATAGCAAGGGGTAATAACCAACTATTAAAGCAAAACCTTGTATCACTGACCACCAAATTCATTATATTCTACAACATCAAATAATCAACAACATATCCGGAACATTCCCAACACCAAACTCAGAACCATTTTCAACCTTCAACGATCAACTATACTGGGGAGAAAAAACCAAAAAAATAAAAAATAAAAAATTCAATGACAAATACCAAGTCAACCCATGTTCAGAAAATTTTTTCTCCCCCAAACCAGGGATTCCACGCAGATACTCTTAACCTCCCACTACTTTCTGCAGCTAAATTCACACAATTGGGACAATAATCAGAACAGCACATGGCAAAAGCAAAAGCCAGAAGCAAAATTGAATAAAACCAAAAAACCATCTCGAAAGTTGCAACCTTTGAACCGACCCATCAAACTAATCAACCACCACATCAATCTAGGAACGAAATCTCGCCCTTAACATCACTAAAACTTTTCATTCCCAAGCTCAAATCAAACCCCAAAAAACCTATACCCAAAAAATTCAACAAAAAAGCCAAAAAAATCAAAAATAAAACTTGTTGGTAGTAGAGGGATACCGGGAACTGCTTGGTAGCCATGAGGATGATAGGGCGGAGGGGCGGAGGCGTTGCCGGCGCCGGGCGGCGGCACAGGGTGGGGAAATCCGATGGCGGGGTGGGGGTCCGGCGGAGGAGGAGGGTAGTTGGATACGCCTTGGAAGGTGCCGTACTGAGCAGCTGGGTGGGACTGCGGCGGCGCTGTCGGCGAAGGTTGGTGGTGTTGGCCGCCGGAGACGGTTGAGGGTTTGTCTTTTGCGGTCATCTTCTCTTCTCTTCTTGATCCGTGTGACTTTGACTGGTTAATCGGTGGGTACGGTGTGTGTGTCATATGTGTGTGTCTGAAAACGTTCAATCAGAACTAGTAGTACTGTTGTTCGTGATTTCTTCGTGTATGCTGTTTCACTGTTTTGGTTGGTTTGTGGAAATGGGAAAAAAAATGGACTACTTTAATAGTGTGTGGACCCACCGAGAATTTTGTGTGGATTGATGTTTTAAAAATACAGATTAAAACTAGACTTAAATAAAATCAATATATAAATTATTTAATAGATGTTATCGAAATATAATTTATTTATGATTAATTTATAGTTGAATAATATAATTAAAATAAAAAAGTATTTCTTTAATAACCATTTAGAATATATTAAAATCATATAACTTCTTATATTTAACTGAATTTCATCTTTTGATATTATTTTTGTGTTTATTCTCTTTTAAATTGTCTTCCTTGCTCTTATTTTTCTTTTTTTTTTAATTCAGTTGCTTATAGGTTGTATTTTTGTGAATAGATAAAGTAATTATAATGAAACCAACATGTGAATTATTTAGTAGGTGTTGTCAAAATAACTTAAAGTGAAATAATTATGTAATAAAAAGAAAATATTATGTACTTATGATTAATTTACAGTCTTGTAATATAAGTAAAAATAAATAATGTGTCTTTAGTGATGATTTGGAATATATTAAAGTTATATAGATTTTTGATATTCAATAGAGTTTCATCCTTTTGATGTTATTTCTGTGATTTTTTTATATTGTCTTTTTTACTCTTATTTTCCTTTTTTAGTTAAGTTATTTGTAGGTTGTGCTCATTTAATATCTCTACCATATTAGGAATTAGAGGGATGAAAACAATTATTATTCATTATGACATAACTACTAGGAGAACAAAGTAGAAGAATACAAATATAAGAATTAGAAAGTTGTTAACTTGTGTTTAAAATAATAATAATTAATGTTTATTTAGTTGTATAACCATAAATATGCCTTAATTATCCATATAACTGTTTGTGATAGTAAATTAAAATAGAATATGTAAATTTATTTGAATGAGCAAATATAAAATGATCATTTAGAAGTGACACATGGACTAATAGGCTGATATGGCAATATAGGGGATAGCTAAGGTATCAACTTCTTAGAGTAATATAATTTGGTACTCAGGATTAATATATTATAAATAGATAGAATGATTAATTAGACAATGAACTATTAGTTTAATTATAAATTTAATCAGCACAATTTAAAGGTGTTATTGATTTAATTTTGGCTTCAATTTTAAAATTATTAGTATGTGAAAATTTTAATAGAACTCATACATTTCATAAAGAATTTAATTTGGATGCACTGAGTTATTCAATTATATTTTGTTATATCAGTAAATATGATTAAATCTCACACTCAATTATTGAATAGTCATACAAATAGAAAGATATAATTAATTAACTATATAAAAATTATATTGTCAATACTTTCAAATTAAACCCTTTTATAAATGCGCATAGAATATATATATTAGATTAGATGATATGGATGTGAATATTTAAAGGGCAACTTTGCATTTTTTTTATCTTTAAAATATTTCTATTTTCAAATACTATTAGACTAAAAAGTTCTCCCAATTTTACATGTATAAACAATTTTTTACCTAAATTTTAGAGAAATTTTATTTTCAATATTTTTAATTTCTCTTTTTCTCTTTCTTTTTCTTAATTTTCAATAAATCAATGCTTTACATGACCTTTTATCATACGTGTCACAAATTTAGTTACATATAAAATATTATTATATTTAAAATCTAATCTCATAATTTTAAGGAATAAATTTGAATTCTTAAAGATATCAAAAGGAAGACCTACCAAAAAAAAAAAAAAGAAAGAAACCAGTGTAAAATGTAAGTAGCAAATTTTATAATCAATTATAGTAGGTTGTACATATTGAAAAACTATGTCCATCTCTTTAAATCTTATTATTTTATAAAAGAATTTAATATTCCTTAAAGAATATATAAATTTATGCCTAAAAGGGAGTGAATTAATAAACTTCCTTGATACAATATGGAAATAGAGTTGCCTAAGCATTGAACATATAACTTCTTACATGAACTGATTTGGAAATGTTTTTTAAAAGGGTGCTTCTACTTATGAAAGTATAAGTCATTTTTTTATTTGGTAAAAAAAAAAGGTTGGGGTTCTCTTGCTTTTAGTTTTTAAAAGATAGCGGATACTGTTAAAAGCTTTTATGGGGTATTTTTTAGAGATAGCTTGTTCTTTTCAAAATTTAAAATATTAATATAACCTTATTCTCTTTAATAATTATGAAAGTAAAAATTATTCTCTTTAATATTTATATTTATTATAGTCATTTTAAATTTTAAAAATAATTTTACCAAATACTACCTTGTGGCTTTTGTTTATTGAAAATAAATTTTATATTATTTTCTCAAACAGTACTATTATAACTTTTTAAGAACAATTTTTAAAAAACCTGAAAAACTCAATAACTCTAAAAAGGTCATGGCAATATCAAACCGAGCTTGAGTCTACCCTTGAGAAATTAACTAATTTTACATTGACAATTCCAAATCACAACTCATACTAAAATTCAAGGCCTAGTTTTTTTTTCCTCCTTAAAATATCATGGATTTTTCAGTTTGGTCCATGTTTTTTGAAAAGTTTTTTTTCTTCAAATTTTGTTTATTCTCATTTAGTTCCTTCATTAACCTATAGGAGGTGATTAGTATGCAAAATAATTTTTCATTCCTGGAATGTTATTCCTAGGAATAGCTTTTTCAGGAGTGACGTTTAGGTATATTTCATACATAGATGAAATTTTAAGAAATCTTGCAAATTATACTTGTGAATAAACCATTTTTATGTTTAGTTAATATTGACATTCTTGGGAATATTATATATATTTTCCCAAAAATACCCTTGACAAAATAGTGGTGGTAGTGGCGATCCAGCGGTGATAATCGCAATGGTGGTTAGGCAGCGGTAATGTTAGATTAGTGGTGACGATGGTTGATAATGGGGGTAATTTTATCTTTTTACTTTTATAGAATCATTCCTTTTCCATAGAAATTTAACATTTCTCAAACAGCTAGTTTTTTTTGTTAAGTGTTAATATCGGATCATGTAGCAACACATGGTCGGTTGGAGTGACAGATGTTCCTCTCCCTTAAATTGTGGTCTTGGATTCAAGGCCTAGATATAAAATAACTAATGTTGAGAAAGTCATGCCCCCTATGAGATCTCAAATGCTCAAATAAGATTGTTTTTAGTAAAAGGATACCTATAATTTCAATTAAAAAAAAAATCTCACATGGAGGCTGAGATGATTATATTTATGTAAACAAAATGAAAACTTTGATTAAAAATTTATTAAATTAATCTTTGAATAATTATTATTACAAAATTAAATTATTGTACTAAATTTTTTAAAACTATTATTTCTATAAAAATATATTTTGATACTGTAATATTCACTTAATATTTTTACAAAATTGAAAGCATTATATAAATGTAATTGAAGTAAAGTATCATATTAATATTTTATTCAAATATATTTTATAAACTTTGGATAAAATATTAAAATAGGTTTATAATATGTATGAACATTAACTATGTTATTGCTTAAAGAACTAGGAGGTCAGTTATTACTTTGCTGGTGATGGAACAACTCCAACCAATGTTTTTGTCTGAAAGGTCAGTCATGGCTTTGCTAGTGGTTGGACTATAGGTCTTATGGACTTTGGTTCAAGCTATTTAAAAGCTTTACTTGGATAAAATCCGAGCTCTCTATTTGGAATTCGAGCTTTTATGAGTTTATCTATAGACAAAGTCCATTTCAAGAGGAGCATCAAGCTCATCATTTGAGCTTCTGATTCATTTGGTGAAGAATATTGAGCTTATTTTTCGAGATCATTTCCTTGGTCGAGCTCATTATTCCTGAGTTCATTTCCGTGATCGAGCTCATTATTCTCAAGCTTGTTTATGTGGTCGAGCTCATCATTGCCTAGCTCATTTCCTTGGCTAAGCTTTTTCTTTCTAGCTAATTTTATTATTCAAACTCATTATTTCTAAACTCTAAGTTCACATATGAACTCATTTCATTATCTGAGCTCATTTTTTTGATCTAAAAGTCCATACTTTTGAATCATTTTGTCTAAAGCATACTAAGCTCTTTTTTTTTGTTTTTTTTTTTTGAGCTCCAAATTCTTATTTATGAGCTCATTTCCTTCCAAGCATTTCAAACTCATTTTTTCTAAGCTCTGTGATCTTGTTTATGAATTCATTTCCTTTTAGGCATTTTAAGCTCTTCATGTTTATGAACTCATTCCCTTTCTATCATTCTAAGCTCATTTTTTTAGGTTTGTACTAGGTTTATCTTCCAAGACTCATTTGGAGATAAAATGACTGAGCTTATTATCTCGAGCTTGTATTCTACGTTTATCATCCAAAACCTATTTAGAGAGAAAGAGTCAAGCTCTTTATTCTGAGATCATATTCTAGGTTTATCATCCAAAACTCATTTCAAGAGGGGAAAAAAAAAAAAAGATCTTTATTGCAAGCTTTTATTTTAGGATTATCATCAAAAACCCATTTTGAAAGAAAAAATTTGACTTATATTTCAATCTTATCCTCCAAAACTTGTTTTGAGAGAAAAATGTTGAACTCATTATTCCGAACTCAAATTCTAAGTTTATCACCCAAAACTCATTTCAAAAGAGGGAAAATATATATATATATATATATATATAAGAAAAAAAAATCCAAGTTATTATTTAGGGTTTATCATTCAAAACTCATATCAGGAGAAAAATTTTAAACTCTTTAGTCCAAGCTCATTTTCGAGTAACACGCATTTTAAGATGAAAAAATGCAAGCCTTTTCTTCTAAGCTCATATTTCATGTTTAACATCCAAAACCAATTTTGAGAAAAAAAAAATCTAAGATCATATTCCAAGTTTATATTCCAAAACTTGCTTCAAGATAGAAACTTCAAGCTTATTATTCTGAGATTGTATTTTGGATTTATAAGCCAAAGTCCATTTCGCGAAAGAAAAGTCAAACTCTTTATTTTGAGCTCATATTCTAAATACTTACATCTATCCCACACATTTTATATGAGACTAATTTTGTTAGATCTAAAGTTGGGTTCATATTTTTTGAGTAATTGAGCAAAAAAATAAAATAAAAATTATGCATATTGGTTTTAAGCCACACCCTATTTTTTGAGTTGCAGATTTCATATAGGAATGATAATTGGTAAGGTCGAATAGGATTTTAGTTTACTTAAAATCCATCTCGCACCCTAATACAATTTTCAAAACTCGTCTCTAACTTACCATGTGAGTTTTAAAAATCACACCCCACACCCTACCTACACTCGTAAAGATATTTTAGAACTCACAACTTATCAATCTCTTTCTGCATTTTTGTTTGAATAAAGTAATAAATTATTTATAATAATTAAATTACAAGTTTACTATTAAACAAAATACTAAGATTAAGTGTCACAATATGATCAAGTGATCAATTTTAAATAACATAAGGTTACTATTACACTATAAGACAACATTACAATTAAGTGAAGTAAATTAAAGAAAAATAAATACAAAACAACAACCATACACGCCATGCAATAGGAAAAAAATAACAAATATAAAACACACCATTGTATGTCAAGGGTACCGGTGGAGGAGGCATAGCTATACCATAAACCCGCATCCATCCTGAAATGCTTTTTGAACTAGCCCCGCTCTACACCTCTACAAATAAGTTTTAAACCCGTTCCACATAGATGGCATATAGTTGAATACTCGCGGACACAGTACTTATTACCATCCCTAATTTCGCATTGATATTGAATTATTATAAACCATTTGGCCTTCCAGGGGCTTCTTTTTCCGAAATGTGTCATGCGTATTAGTATCACTTCAAGCATTAAAATATGAGTAGTGATAGGAGGATACAAAGATAGTGGGATATCTACTGAAAAATGAAGAAAATGATAAAGATATTTAGATGATAGGTTTTACATAATTATTGTTACTTTTATTTAATTTTTTTGGTCCAAAAACTTACCAGCGTTGCATTGTTTGCGCTGGTAAATTTTGTAAAAAATAAAATAAAATTTACCAACATAACCGGTGCAAGTGCAGGTAAGTTTTGCATATATATACAAAACTTGCCAGTGCTTATGTGCCCGTTTGGTTACACTTCTGGGAGGTCTAAAAGGCCTTTTATTGGAATGAGAATGAAAATATACAGTAACTAACATATTTGGTATGTAAAGGCCTTTTTTTAGAAAGCCTCTTTTGAAATTTCAAAAGGCCTTTTGGGATAAGTATCTTTGAGGTTACTTTTCATTCTAGAAAAAGATCTTTTGAAAAGGAATCTTACAATTACTCTCATATCAATAACCAAAAGTAATTTTATTTTATCTTATCGAAAGAAAACTCATTCTTTTAAACTTACTTTTGATATATTCAAATCAAACAAAAATTATTCTTTTAAAAGTAATTATTTTAAAAGGCCTTTTTTTAAAAGATCTTCTTTTAAAAAAATTTCTCTAAAAAATTAAACTAAATAAACCCATATTATTTGCACTGATAAATTTTGTATATATATATAAAACTTAATAGCACTTGCACTATTTGCACCAAACAAAATTTATCAACACAAACAATATAAGCACGGGTAAGTTTTGGTTATATACATAAAACTTAATTTTTTCATGTACATCACGTTTGTATCACACTGTTTATACGTTGACCAAGCATTTCTCTTAAAATATTGTGAGATTCAGAAACACAGCTAGTGGAGTTTTTGTCTCCCAGCATTCACTCAATTGGCATTTGGTACATTACTTATTAAGATTGTCAGTAATATAGATTATTATTTAGAAAAATTATTATATTTTAAATTATTGTTAATATTAAATGTAGTATTGGTATATATAAATAATCTAAGTGATAATTTACATTACCTTATTTGGTATATTAAAAAAATTATTAGGTAATATTATATTAAACTAATATTTATATATTTATTATTATTATTAATTATGATTATAATAGTTAATTTTATTAATTATTATTATTAATTATTAATAATTAATATTATTTTTAAATAATAATAATAATTGAATGATTGCCACGTTGGTGATAATCCACATTACCAACTTTCAAGGGGGCAACCCATATTACGATATTGGTGGTGATCTATATTACCTTAAAAATTTGGATTACCCATAATATTGCTCAGCTAAATAATATAATATTATGGGTTTAGATAATTTAATTAAATATTATTGATATAATTGATATTATTTTTAAATAATAATAATAATTGAAGAATTGCTATATTAATGATAATTTATATTATCACCTTTTAAAATGATAATTCATATTATCATATTAGTGATAATTTATATTATTTTAAAATTTTAAATTAATAATAATATTATTTAACTAAATAGAATAATATTATCGATCTAAATAATTTAATCAAATATTACCAATAAGAGTTATGGCATTCCAAACGCCACCGCTATCCTTCTTGCAGTCTATTCCGCGCTCTCAATTCCACGCGCTTGCAAGTTGCCGTTTTGAGTGTCGCTTTCACGCATTCATGATTACCTACAATTTCTGTCTTACTTTAAATTCTTTAGCCACTCGAGGCAAATCACGATAACGATAGGATAATGATCGTCTTATCCTGCCTTGGTGTAAGAAGTGAATAATGCAGTTTCACTTTGAATTATTATTTGTTATTATTATTACCAGGCGCTTTGGTGCCTATCAATTCACAATTTTTTTAATAAATTTGATTTAAATATTATTAATAGTGTAAAATAATTTTATATTATCAATTAATAAGAATAATAAAAAATATCAACTCACATAAATAATTATTTATTATAATAAAAAATTTATTATAATTTCTTATTTTTTTTATTTTTATTGATTGATAATATAAAATTATTTTATATTATCAATATATATCAATTAAATTTTTTTTAATTTAGCATAAATTTTAAAAAATTAAAACTTAAAAAAAAAACTCAAATATATAAATAGTAAGGTTTTGAATAATTAATTTTTATTTTTAAAAATTTCAAAAAATGTTGGAAGTTATTAGGTAATTTTAAATATAGTGATATAAGTTATTGGGCTGAAAATGTTTTACAATTTTATCCTTTTTTATTTGTAATTAATTGATTTTATACATGACAAAAGTGGAAAAATAATTTGAACACCAAATAGTATAAGTAATTAACAGTATAGATTATTTAGAGACATGTAATAAGAAAATGTATAAAAATGCATGCCAAGGTGAAAATGTAATTATAAATTCATGCAAATCAATTCATCTCGCTTACATTTGTTGGAGTACGAATTGAAGATCACGAATTTGGCTCTTCTAATCTAAAGTGTTAGATGCTTTTAAAAAGGTAAAGTACATATTATCAATTGTTAATGAAAAAATTAACAACATACCATATTAATATTTATATCTTATAAAGTTTTAAACTATTGTTTTCTTTTTTTCAACAATTAGATTGTATATTTTACCTTCTAAAAGACATCTACACTTCAGAAAGAGTAATATTCTCACAATGTTCTCAAAAGTCTTTTTCTCAGAGATTTTTTGATAGCCAAATATTACTTGGCAACTAATAATGGTGTATTAGATTCATGATAATATTTCTGTTTAGGTTCTATTTTAAAATCAACAGCAAATATCAAACGTACTCCAAAGCTGATGATCGAACAAAAAGTAAAAACCACCATTTACGTTCTAATAACTTGCTTTCATAACTTCAAGGCCATATGGTCATGCACTCATGGTATGTTAGGATGGAGGAAAAAAATTGAAAGGAATGAAGTTGAGAGAAAAGAAGTCGAGTGAAAAGAAATAAAGTGAATTTATATTTTTCATAGGTATGTTTGGAAGAAAGAAAAATGAGAGGAAAAGAAAATGGAAGGAAAATAATTTTTTTTTATTTATTTGTGTGAAAAAGTGAATGGAAAGAAAAAGGTAATACTGTCAAATGATAATTTAATCTTTATATTGTTAGAAAAGATATTTTAATTATATTAATTAATATCAAATAAAAAAATTTCACTATTTTTTATTTAACAGTTTAAAATAATATTAATCTATTAAATCAAACTAATATTAATAAAAATAAATTATTCAAATTATTTAAAATAAAATTAATATTTTTAATTAGTCTAATATTTCAAAAATATTACTTAAAAATATAATTTACAATTAAATAATCTTAAAAACATTATTCAATTATTATTTAATACCTTATTTAAAATAAAATATTAATAATAGAGAAATTTCAAAATTTTACATAACTTGTATTTTGGGTTTTTTATATTTATTTTTAATAATTTAGTAATAGAAGAACTAAAATTATTTAGATAAAATTTTTAAAAATATTGATTTGAAAAAAAAAACAAAATAAAAGAGGAAAAATACACGCAACACCTCCAATGATACTGTAGCTCGGAGGGCAAAAATGAAAAAAATGAAAAACGCACCCCTTCCTCCCTGCTTTCGCCCAATATATGGAGGGAAAAAATTATACTGTTTACGTAGGCCCCACAACAATAGTTACACTCTTCCAACTCTTTTTCTCACATTGTCACTCCAACCAAACAATCGAAATCCCTCTCCTTCCACCCCATTTTCTTCCTCTCCCTCTCCTTCTACTCCAAATCACTCCAACCAAACAAAGCCTCAGAGAAAAGCTGATTTTCCAAATAAATTATGTTTCCACGCTCTACTCCTATTGGTTAACTTAATTGTGAAAATTAGTATTCAACGTGTAACATAACATAAATAATCAAATAGAACAGAACAGAAAGCACAATCACTGAAGTCTATCATGTAATAGATTACATCGATGCCCACAATCATTATTTTATTAGTTTACATTTTCCATTTTTCTCTTCAACTCAAAGGCCAATTAACCTTCCTTTTTTTTTTCAAAAAAAAGCTTGCAAGGTCTTCGCGGTGAATTACATCACTAAGTAACCGTCAGCTAAGGCTTAAACGGGGTCAGATTGCTTTGGATTGGATTCCGCAAACCATATTGGCTGGGACAGCAACATCGATCATTTTTGGATATGACAGGTTAAGATCTGTTGCACAAATCAAATGTACTATTAGCAATTGTCATTGCCAGAACATGATTGCAAAATATGAATAAGCAAAACAATCCTTTTGACCATGCATGTAAAATAAAAAATAAAAATAAAAATCACCAATTTTTTTTAATAGTTTAGCTAGCACTTACTTGCCATGATGTTCTTGAAAGTTTCCTGGAAAAGAGGCACAAACAATTTCAATGGTGAGTACTACATGAGTTAGGGCTAACCAGCAGTGGAATATAAACGAAATTTCCACATGTTGAAACCTTTTTTTAGCTAGTTGTTATAAATCCAAATTCTCTCATCACAATTGAAATTATACTTTTATTGAACTCATTGCTGGAATAAAAGAAAAGGATAAAAATGCCTCCTTCACATTTCTTAATAACCAAATGGCATCTCCTAGCAGATAGTTGAACGATTGGTAAGTGAACATGTAATACTAAGCACATTACTCCCTTAACAATGCTGAGAAATTGTCAATTAGAGTCTAGAGCATCTATATGTGTACCACATGGTATAAACAAACTTGTTTATGAATATGGACAAGTTCTATCTACTAATCAAGAAGCAATGTAATGTTCTTTCTATTATATTTGTCAACCATCTATGTGTACTATATAGAAAAACTTGTTCATGAATATGGACCAAATTCAATCTACTAATCCATAAGTAATGCAATATTCTTTCTATTATATTTGTCAGGAACATAGCTTTCCCCAGGACTGGTCATGGCATAGCAGCTGTGCTGAAAAATGAATTCTATTTTAAGCATTCTAAATCACGATCACATGTAAAATTTCCTCTTAGGGTCTCTAAAGGAGTGTTTGCTCATAATTCACAACTATAGATTTCAGTTAGCGGATTGAGCTCACAATATATGGGTATCATCGAACATTACCTCATCCTTTGTTAGCCGTGGATTGTATTGCATCTCCTCTCCAACAGTGCTTACCTGAAATCAGTAATTTGTATAAGCAACTCTCAAAAAAAAAATGGTTTGGGAAGCAAAAAGCTAAGGGTTTCCTTACAGTGAATCCTTTGTAGTCATGAGCTGGGTAGATTAATGTATCCTTCGGCAGTGTAAAAATCTGTTTCCAGAAAGATGCAAATGAGTGATTACACCCAACTTTAAGAAACCGGAAATATCTTATCTCTTTTAGTTCTTGGTCTACTTGTCTAAGTTTATGTTTAACATAATGCATGATCACTCTCAAGTTCATGCCTGTGAATGGACTGATTTGTAAAGCTGCTCTGAACTCCCTCCCTGCATAATAATTACTGAATTAGATACCATTGCAATATAGTTCACTGCTTCAAGATGATATTGGAAACTACTACTAGTAAGACCAAATTGCCAGCCCCATATCAATCAACAAAATTGAGGCCACTTATCCATTGTTTACATATAACTTTGAATGCCCTTGAGAAGCAGAATCCAAAGAAAATGGGAATACAGTATATACCTGAAAGTCTGTCCTTCCGCATCCACGTATTAATAGAGCATCTCCTGTGAATGCCATCCTAGGTTGAGATTGATCAGATTCATCCCCTGTAACATAGGTAATGCAACCCAAGGTATGACCAGGAGTAGCGCGAACCTACAACAATCAAGATAATAAAATATATTACACAGTAGATGGTACAATAACTCATTACATATGCCATCCACACCCTTGCACACAAAAAAAAAATAAGATCTGCTTGACAAATAAATGAAAAGGAAAAAAATCCTTGGTAGTCAATACTGAGGAATCCCGAAAGAGGGAGCTCAGGTTCTTTGCCTGGATAATTTTTTTTAAACATCCCAATTACTATGGAGTCAGATCTATTGAAATATCCAAAAAACAAAAAGACAAAAAAAAAAAAAATTTAATCTGTAACAAAAATGAAGTGAAGTCATTCTTGATTTGCCTTTTTCTTTTCTCTGCACAAGATTACAGCCCTAAAAAGCCATCTTTCAACACTATCATAATTTAGTTTAAGATTAAGCTGAAGCTAAAGACATATCTATGATCTATCAATCTGTCAGACTAGTTCTTACTCTCTGGAATAAAGGTAGTCGTATCTTAAATGATGCTGTAATACTAGAGGCTCCATCTAATTATATTTTATCATTTTCTTCCCAATATTAGAGTTTTGTAGACCCCATGTTCAAATTTATCAAACACTATAAGAAATGAACAGTCTTAGCAGCAAAGACAACACCATTCATTCGCTTATCTTAAATGCAATGAAATGTGAGGTATCTTTGATAATTCCCTGTCATTGGAAAAAAAATCTATAGCACTCTGAATATCAGGCATTACAGAACAAACTATGCGGCAGCATCAAACTAGCCCTGCAGCTGCAGACTTACCTCTAGAAAAAGATCACCAAAATGGACTTTATCACCTGGTTCCACACAAAGATCAGCTGTTGCACCACTTGCCTTCGAAATAACAGATTTTACACCCGGAACTTTGCTCTACACAAGATAATTGGACGACAACAACACATTAAGTTACTACTACAGCAAAGCAATCACAAATATTTATCAAATTGATTGAACTATAAGAATGAATTCAGCAGCTGCACACCTTGATGAGGCCAGTCCCAGTGACATGATCCGCATGTACATGTGTATTCATGGCATACACAAGCTTCAAGCCTAGCTCTTGAATGAGAGATAAGTCTCTATCCACCGTCCTATCTACAGGGTCTATCAACTAAATTATTTTATTCAAAAAAAAAAAAATTCCCATCAATCACCATAACAGAAGAAACCCATTGTCCAATCCATCAAATGTTCCCCACCCACATAAAAAATTCCCACAGATATTCAAATACGCAATTCAAAATCAAATTTTTATTCAGAATAAAGGGACCCTATTGTCTATACGACGAGTAATATAATTCACAGAATTTCTCAGATAATCCAATAACAAACAAAAAAGTTGGAATCTTACAAGTGCTGGTTTATCAGGGTGAGAGGCATCAGCAAGAAGATAGGTGTAAGTGGATGATTCCTTCTCAAAAAGCTGGCGGAACAAGAGCTTGGAGGAAGAAGAAGAAGAAGAAGAATAAGAGTAAGAACTCATTTGTGATCTGAGTGTGATGGTGCTTTTGGGAATTGATGTTGAAATGGAAACTGGGGTGAGAGGAAAGGATGAGACTTTAGAGGCAAAGAGAGAGACTCTAATGAATTGGTGGAAACGCAGCATTTTTTGTAGCATAAATAATAGTTGTGAAAGGGTGATGAGGACAGAGAAACAAGAGATAGAAGAAGATGATGCTATCGATAGAAGATATTGCTATTGATAGAAGATATTGTTGTTTGTTGTTGATGATAATGTTGGAGTTGTTGGCTTTGTGAATAATATAATGAAAAAACAATTCGAGAATCTTGAGGACGATGATTTCGATCAAGTGGGCATAGCGAAGGTCGCCAATGGAACGATGTGAGACAGGGTCAAGGAACGTTAATGGTTTTCAGGATGTTACCTTTGATTGGCGCACGAGGAGGAAGCTTGCCACTGTGGTTTCGTTTTTGTGCCAACACTTTGTTTTGAGAAATGCTTTTTGCACGAAATTTCTCTTACATACTTTCACATATTCTCCCTCTATCTCTCTCCTTGTTTTTGTCATTTTTTTTATAATTTTTTTTTTTCTAAGTTTGTGAGCAGATGATAGGTCATCATTTGAGCTGATACAAATAACAACCCTCCTTTGTTTTCGACTCCTTCCGATCTGTGTTTTAATTGGATTGCTAAATGCTTAGTGGCCATTATACTACACATCGCTTGTTTTTATCTACCTTTATCGATAAGGTTGTCTAAATATACGCTATCCGCGCTCGCAGTAGTTACTAATTCGAGTAAAATATTAAGTTTATAATTGCTTGGGTAAATA
This sequence comes from Pterocarpus santalinus, assembly GCA_031439595.1. NCBI lineage: Eukaryota > Viridiplantae > Streptophyta > Magnoliopsida > Fabales > Fabaceae > Pterocarpus > Pterocarpus santalinus. The sequence continues at coordinate 29,827,091 of CM062528.1, read as the reverse complement.
CCCATTTTGATTTGTGACGAAAATTTTGGGGAAAAAAATTAATTTATCAAGATTTAAAAGTTGATAACAGTCACTCACTATTTTAAAAAGAAGATATATTAGTTCTTCTGTATAGAATTCATATAAGTTTTTTGACAGTATGAATTTATATGAAGAGACTAATATGTCCCTTTCTTTTAATGGTGAGGGATTAATTGTGAATTTTCAAATTGTGAGAGACTAATTTGTTCCCCAAAATTTTCATCAAGAACAACAATGGGTATTTACTCTAATTATTTTTATTTTTATGTGTCAAAATAATATTTATTATTAATTTTTTTAACTTTTATTTTTATTTTTAGAATTTAATTTGTATATATTGATAGTGTAAAATAATTTTACATTGTCAACTAATAAAAATATAAGAAAATACCAAATTATAGTGAGTCCTCATTATAGTGGGTAATTACTTAATATGATTTGATACTTTTTTACATTTCTATTGCTTGATAATATAAAATTATTTTACACTGTCAGTTTATATAAATTAAACTTTTATTTTTATTGATTAAAAAAATGGCTACTAGTTACCATATTAATAATACACATTGGATAAAATATCAAGACTATATTTGAATTGGTAGTTTTGGGATAGAGTGAAATGAAATCCAAAAAAATGTAATGAACTTCTATTATTTAGATTGATAAATTTATAATAAAATAAAATGATTAATGAGAAAATATATTTTATCCTATTCTATCAAAACTTCCAATTTTTGTTCCTCTCAATTTGAGGAATCTGGAAAAGAATCTCTTTTGTCCAAACACTAGAGTGGCAGTTGCTCCACTTCACTTTATTTCATATCACTCTTTTGAGCTTTATTCTATTTCACTCCATCATTTACCACCAATTTAAACATATTTCAAAATCATGCTTCCTACTATACAATGAATTTAATAAAGGTATTTTAGTAAACTTAGAGCATAATTATACATTGATTTTAAGTTTTTTAATCTATATGAAAATAGTCAAATTGACAACTATTTTTAAATCGGAGATAGTATTATATTTTCAATAATATAAAAATATATACTTATTAAAAAAAGTAGAAATTTGTATATAATTTTTTAGACAATCCACTTGACATTCCTTATGGTCAAAGTTTAAATGGATATAGATTTTTAGTTATACAAGCATTGAATATAATATTAACTGATAATGTATATATACTATTATAATGTGGCATGACTTTGGTACCTAAATTAAAAGATATATATGACATCTATATAATTTCATAAAATAAGACTTTTTATGGACTTATTTAATATCAAATAGCTTTCAAAAGGATTAAAATGATATTAAAATTTAACTTTTAGATACTTACATGTGAATTTTTAGGGCTTATTTATTGTGAAAAATCCTTTACAAATTAAATTAATATTATATGCATCTCTTAGAATCAAAATATATATATTTACTCAATAATTAAGAATGGCTTGTGCAACCGAGCCATTCTTATTTTTGTTTTTTGGGTCGGAGCTTATTTTGGTTTGTGATGGGATGCAAATTTAAAAGTCTAGGAAACGGGCCTGATGTTAGGGCTTCGTCATTGAGTCGTTAACTTGCTAGAAGTTGAGATAGATTTCCATGAAAAATGAAAGGCCATATTTTAAAATATCCAGCTAGCCCACATCGAAACGGGCTTCAGTTTTTCTCGGGCAGGCTACAACAAAAGAAATATGTTAAGCGATTTTGGTCCTCCATGAGAATTAGCCATGACCCAATAGATTTGGATAAGGAAGGAACTAATTAACAAGGAAACGACGCATCAAGTTGACCTTGGGGCATGTCTGCCCACTCTATACTGAGGTTCTTTCAAGGTCCAAGCCCATTGGAACGTGGCTCTGCACCACCTGAGGCCCAATCAACATCAACTGTCTTACTTAAAATTATCTTTGCAGAATAGTTAAATTTAAAACTCCTACGTAGCGCAGATTAAATAGAAAAGACTGTTTTACATAGTGGTTGGCTTAGAATTTAAATCTATGTGATTTTTTTTTTTTTTGTGTTTCACAAAAGATAGGGGGAGAGGGAATGGGAGTTTAATAGATGACATCTCAGATTCAATGAGATATGCAGAAAATAATCACTAGACTATGAGCTCAACTGCAAATCTATGTGACTTAAATATTGTAAAAGTTAATTTTAGTATTCATAGTCTTAGACGATTAAATTGTAGATCCCATATAGATTGTTTCCGCATAAGATATGAGTAAATTAACCCATACTAGAGGTAAATGCTGATGCATGTATCATGATTTATCCCAAAGATTTCGTTAGTGTGTGAGGATATCATCAATGAAACGTAAAAATAAAATAAAAGAAAGGCTAATTAAAATCATTCAAAACATTTCAGATTGATAATCTATCAAATTTGATTTTGATGTCACACTCAAATCTTGGTTTTCTAATTCAAAACAAAATTTTAAAAAAAAAAAGTTACGTAATGCATCACAAACTAACTTTAATTAGGAACGTGGAAAAGGAAACCGCGTTGTAGGGTCATCTCTTGATTATCAGCTTTGAATTATTGATGCTACCATACGTCAACGATAATCCGTTAACGGCATATGGTGTAACCGGGTAATTAATTTAATTTCTTCTTATAACACTTTCAGTCCAATACAAGGCAAACGTCATGCCATTATTCCTTCACGGACGTGCTTTCTTAAAACAGAAGAAAACGAGACAAATGTAACGTAGTTACGTAGTAACGTTATCGTAACATGCATTGCCAGCGTTGATTGAATGCATCAAAATAAATTAAGAATGTTTTATTTGTTCAAACCATAAGATCGCAGGCGTATAAAATAAAATAATAGCTAGCATCTTTAAACAAAACCATGTGAAATCAGCAGTTCAATTGGAGATTTGACGACGTCGGTTTCCCAAATTATCGGTTTTCCCTCGTGTGCCCCTCCTACCAATACGGAGATCACAAATGATCCAGTCACGTAGAGCTTTAAAATAAAAGGTTTTTCCCAGGGCATTTGTTAAGAAATTAAAACTGATATCTAGGTAATGGTTATTAATTCTCACATTTACTACCTAAAAAAAATTATTTTTGCTTATATATAGTATAGTACATGATTACACACCAATGAAATAGGCTTATAAATAAATAATATATATAAATTAAATCTATTAAAAATAAAATATTTTTATTGAAAAGTTAAATCTTTAAATTTTAAATTTTAAATGCATTGAATAGATTGAAATCTTAAAATCCTTAACCCCTAAGGCTAAGGTCACTTTTCTTTAAAAAAAGAAAAAACCAAAATAAAAGCAATCTCTTTCGTAGTGAATAAATACAAATACGTAATATAATAAATAATAAATAGCGGTCTAAATCAAATCATCTACGCGTTCGTTTCCGAGAACGCTACGTCAAATTATCACATCCTCTTATTCCACGTGAATATCCGAATCCGACAAATCCTAATCCATCACGGAATGATCAAATGCACTGGCTGCTGTCATGCATAGTAAAGTTCTTAGCAAGCATATAATGGTCTAACTATGGACCAATGATCTACTACAATCATATAGTGTTAGCGGATTAGGTATAATAAGTTGTGGTTTTTAATAAATGTTATTTGATAATTATTTAAATATTTTAAATTTAATTTTTATTTGAATTAATTTGTATTTAAAATCTATTCTTAAAATATTAATTTTAAATTAATTTTATTTTATCTTCAATTTTTTTTTGCTATTTTTCTTCTTATTTTACATTAATTAATTTTTTTCCCTATTCACCTTATCAATCATCCTCTACTAGCATCCACTACCATTCACTGTTGCCATCCACCTTCATCTGCCGCCGACTGCCAATTACCACCATCGACCACATCATCTATTGCCATTGGTCATCACCATCACTATTGCCATCATTGTTGGTCATCGCCGTCATCATTGTCATTGCCTATTATGATTTGCCATTGCCGGCCGCTATTGTCAATCACCAATGGCCGCCGCCGCCTACCATAGTCTGCTACCATCTTTCACCTTCACTCGTCACTATCTGCCACCATCCACCACTGGCCACCATTGTTTGCCTCCGTTCGCCACCACTATCGACTAGAATTTTTTTCTTTTAATAATGTAGTTAAAAAAAGAGGTATAAAAAAGAAAAAGAAAAACATGTATTAAAATTGATTTTTAAGTTAAAAAATTAGTTTATTTTTATACCATATTAACTTGATTTTTGAAGTTACCAAACACTTCCTTAATTAGAAGACAAATGTGAAATTAAGGCAAATATATTAATTGTTGGTCATTCATATTTTTCATCACAATATCTTCAATTTTTTTTGGTGCGTGAACATAATATATTAATTTAGATATTTTGAATATATTAATCTAGATATTTTGAAAACAATCTCATATATACATAAAAAAAGAAGAAAATTAACACTACAAATAGCATATACAATAACAAAATAAAACAAAAGCAAAATAAATGCAAAAAGAAAGTCCAATTATTCAACTATTGAGCTTGCAATGCAGTTTTAATTAGGAAGAAATCCATCTATAGTATATTCCGCTTATAATTAACATTCAGTTTTTTATTTTTGAAGAAAACTACTCTTGAATTCTTCATTATACGGCCTACGATGTTCACAACATCAAAAGGAAATCCTTATTTCGATGTTTGATGACCATGTGCTCGCAAGAATATTCCAACGTAGTTACGGGGGCAATGAAAAGCTAGCATAACTTGTGAATTTAAAAATCTCAAACAATTATTAAAGAATTTAATTTTAATACATCGTATTAGGTATGATTCTGATTTTATAGTCCGTATTGCATGAACAAAGGCTCCTCTATGATTTTGATAGCTTTGTCGAGCCACAGAAGTGGAGCCAAGATGTTGTTTTGAGGGGGGCCAATGCAAAGTCTTAGACACATGATTTGTTAAAATAATTACATTTGGGAATTACTCCTTATTGCAATTAGACTTGAATATACGAGTTGCGATCTGTAAGTTGGTCATTTAATCGATAATCAATACGAATAAGTATTGAATAATCAATACGAATAAGTATTGAATATTTTTTCTAATTCATTAATTTGTAGACTTTTTGGTCTATATTACTAAACTTGTGGATTAATATAGGGTTAATTCCGCGAGTTAGTGGACCAACTTGTTAACATGTTTATTTTTTCAAAAGAAGATACATTTAAGTGAAATAAGACCTTATATCACAACATTTGTCTGTAGCTTAGTGTTTTTTTTAACAATAATTACAAGAGGCTGAACCCACAAGAAAAGTGGAAATAGAGGCTAGATCAAAGACTAGAACAAACAAAAGCAAAAACAGCAACCCAACAACATCTCAAAACTCCCAAGTACAATAAGCCAAGCGTTTACAAGGTCCAAAGACCACAATACCAAACCAAGCTAGCCTATCAACAATAATGCACCTTGCAAACACTACATTAGAAAACAAAACTCGCAGTGCTCCAGCAAATAAGAAATGAAGAGTCAGATGCTGCACATAAGCATTAAGCCAGCAAACTACCGCAAATAGAATCGAGCTGATGAAAACACCAACCACAGCAAAACCATATCATGATTCCCCACTCTGCACTATCTAAAAACTAGGAGAAGACTCCAAAGAAAGTAAAAATCAAAGAACTCCTTAGTAAAGACTACAAAACAATCTAAGTTCACACTAACCAATAGAGCCTAACACAACACTTCTAGTTCAAAATAGAAAAAATCCACCTGTATCAAGATATGATGAAAGGCAAATCTTCCACCAAGCAATGCCTCCCTAAAGATTTAATTTACAATCCAAAAAATTAAAAAAAAAGAAAGAAAGAAAGAAAGAAATGGGGTGCCCGACAGCTTGCCAGTCCATGGACTATCTGATGTGGACATGGGCCGACAAAATGACAACCAATTTATTTCACAGACCAATCCGATCTACTCCATTTAAAGTATGGTTTATCGTGGATCGGATTGGCCCACATACCCAACTCCAAATATAATGTATAATTTTTTTTCCCTTATTTTTACCTTCATTTCAAATTCACCCTTAATATAATAAATATATAAGAAAATACTCACTCATAGGGAGAGCCATACACACACTTGCCCCCAAGCCTCCTCCCCTCGAGCCGTGCTCATATCTATCGGAAAAAAAAAAAAAAGGCAAAGGTGGATTAGCATTAGTCATGATGTCTAGCAAGAGAGTGGCAAAGCCATAAAAAAGAAAGAGGCAATTACAAATCATTGAGTACCTTTTTATATCTCTTTTTTTTTTTTTTTACATTAACTTCTTTATATATATATATATATATATATATATATACAGCAGACAGGAGGTATAGATTGGAAATAACACAGTCACTTGTAAATTAACAAGTGTGATTATCTTCGCTTGAAAATTTAAGACTACCTTTGACAAGAATTTTTTTTTTTTTTTTTTTTTTTTACAGATGCATTTTCCTATTTTAAAGAATGTGATTGGTTCAAATTATTTTAATAAAATAGTAATTTTTTAAATTTAAAAATATTTTTATATAAACTATTTATTTAATATTTTACTCAATAATTGAAAGAAATTATTTTTAATTTTTAAATAAAAATTAAAATAAATAATAATTATTAAAAAAAATTTAATAATTAAAAATTCACTTTTTTTTTTGGGTTATAAAAGGCCTAAACACAAGCGCACCCTATCCGAAACTGATTTGCACGTCAACTGGCTGTTCGCGTTGTAGTTATCTTAAAGCCCAAAGTGGCAGCTCGGGACGGCTGCGGTTATAATGATCCAAACAAAAATTTGGACATCAATGCTCCAGAAAATAGGAGGTGACTCTCCGGTCATTAATTGTAAAAGGACAAAATTAGGTGTAAAAGGACAAAATTAGGTAAGGTTGAGCTGATGTTATGATGCACCTTAAGATTAAAGGTGCACCACGCATTTTGTCATTTTGTGGTGAGGATGTAAGAGTTTACCAGTGAAACCAATCATAACATAGTGCATCATAGCTTTTTCTCATTTTTTCTTTCCTGCCCGGGAGTCCTACTGCAAGTCGGCAGCCACTCAACTACTCTATATTACACTGATAGATAATATAAAATTATATTAATAAAGTAAAATTATACTGATAAAATTTTTATAATTTTTAAAAATTAATTTTTATATGTTAATAGTATAAAATTATATTAACAGTATAAAATAATTTTACACTGTCAGTATAATTAAAAAATTTTTATTAGTATAATTTTACTTTGTCAGCACTGATAGAGTAAAATTACACTGATAAAATTTTTTTGATTACACTGACGGTGTAAAATTATTTTATACTATTAATGTAATTTTATACTGTCAGTATATGATAATTAATTTTTAAAATATATTTAGTTATATTTTTAAATTTTCTTAAAATTAGATATTATATTGATAGAGTAAAATTACATTGATACAATTTTTATAATTTTTAGAAATTAATTTTTATATACTAATAATATAAAATTATACCGGTAGTATAAAATAATTTTACACTATTAATGTAATAAAAAAAATTTATTTCTCGTTTTACGTGCATTTGCCTCTAACATTGGGCACGTTACTTTGCAACTGCTTGTCTATTTTGGACATTTCCACAGGCAAATTATTTTTATTTTTTATATCAAAAACTACAACTACCGGGTGTGTATTGATGGTCTAACCATCTGCTATAACACATTATATTTACCCTATCAATCTTAACCATTGCTTTTATTATATTAATATCTCTACGACTACCATTGCTTGGAACATCAGTGTCCAAAATTAAGTTTTGGACCATTGTAAACGGTGCCGCTGGGGACGCCACCATCTCAGATCGATTCCATAAACATCTCTTTCAAAGATTGATTTGGCGGGGCCCAATGTGAAGTTTCAACTCCAATAGTACATCTATGCATCTAACTATATTTATTTATCCATCTGCATAAGATAAGACATCATCCCACCAAATCAAATTGACCGCCCATCTTTTCTTCCCCGCGAATATGCCACGGTCTGGACACGGTTGCCCTGCACATGTACCTTCTTTGTAACGCTATCTTTTTCTCGTATGTTGTCTTTGTCTACCACTTTCTCCGTTTCTGAAAGTCAATCTCTCTACTAACACGGAGTAAGAAATTAAGAATAGACGCAAATAGAAAGCGAATAAGTTGAATATGTATTTAGTTCTTATAATATAATATTTTGGGTTTTGATTTTATAGCACTGCTACGAGTGCGAAAATAAGTTCAGCCATCGATAATTTGTTTGGTGAAAATCACGAGAAGAGAGAGAAAGATTTGACGGAAAAACTGCCCTTAATCACATTATTCTTAAAATTTGTATGAAGATAGTTTTTCACCAAAAATCTTTACACAAATTAAGATAAAAATTTTAATAGCCACAAGACCAGAACATAATATAATTAAGCCAAAATGAATTATCCTCTTTGAAAAAGATAAAGCTTTGAATTTTAAAAATATCATAGGAGAAAGAGTTTTTTACATTGGAAGAGATTATTTTACATTTGAAATATTTGAATACCCTCCAAAAATGAATGTCAATGTATTTGGCTCTATTGGCTGAATAAAACTGAGTAATATGTTTCATATTTTTATCTAAAAATATTTCAATTTTGTATAATAATATTAATTATAGTAATATTATTATTGACATGGTTAGTTTTAAAGTTTTATATATATATATATATATGTGAAGGGTTAAAAGCTCTAAGAAACTAGTACCCTATGAGGTAAATTAACCCCCCTAGCATCCTCATTAAGAAAAGAACCATAGTCTATTCGGAGGAGCTTCCAACATGTGATGGTCGATCTCCTTAGATTACCCCATATTTGCTAAGCAATAGGCTACACGGTTTCCTGTCCTAAAGATGTGGGTAACGCGAATACACCTAGCACTATCGGTGAGTTGCAAGATAATTTCAACCATTTAGTTGTACGGATGAGCTTATCACACCTATTAGAAACATCTGAACTACGACTTGGAATCACTCTTCAAGATGAGATGTTTAAAGCCACGCTCCCAAGCTAGGAAAGACTAGTATAGATGCCCCAAAGCTAAACCATGAGGACAATAGAGGCATCAATGTTCCTTATGAACCCCATGATCCAAAGCCTCGACAAAATCACAAAAAACCCTTCCATGGGCATCTTTTGAGCCACTTAGTAGAAAAGATCATCGATATTGCATTTTATCCAATGCCACCCCGTGAGTGCAAGACTGATTTACATGCAAACTTTTTTGCAAAACCTCACTAGTGTGATGTCTTGGCACTAGGAGTGGTTTATTAGTAAGGAATTTAAACATGTATGAGGTTACGGATTCAAATCTTACTGTCATTGATATATGAAAAAAAAAAAAGAATGAGGAAGACATAAAATTGGCAACCTCACCCTAAACTAGTTTATTTCTAGAGGTCTAAAGTAGCCGAACAAGATTCCTAGAAAGAGGGGATCAACCTTTAGCTTCATCTCAACCTAGACAATGAGAGATATTCATAAGAACCAAAATTCACCTGCTAGCTTTGAAAATCTTTTCGCCAGTTGAGAGGAGTCTTAGCCATAAATCACGAACAGTAGCACAATTATGGAAGATATGCAAAACTTCTTTAGGAGTTGACCAGCAATGAGGCTAATCAGCTAAATCAGAGAAATGTCTCATCCAACAAAATTTATTAGTTATCATCTTATCATGCATCATCAACTAGAGGAGAAATCAATTTCTTTGTGGCAAATTTATTACTCCTTGATAACCCGTATCCCAATTTCGGGTTATCAAGGATGTTGACAAAAGGGGCCTATAAGGTTGCCTAGCTTACTAGAGGAGAATTTTTGCAAACGTGGAATGTGATCTCGCATTGAAAGTATTTTAGCTAAGTTTTTTTTCCAGTGTTTTTCTGGTGGAGGTTTTAACAATATATGACTTGTATAAGCTAAGAATTCAGCAAATCTTGATGGAAACTTGATGTATTACTCAATTTTAATAAAATCATGAATTTTATCCTTGGACTTGTAGCTTCACCCTAAAATCCCAAGATTGGGTGCATATAGAAGGATATCTACTAACTGCTGCTAATTTATTATTTTGTTTTGCTTAAGCTGGATCCAACAACCATATGTGCATATTTGAATTGATTACGAGACTCCTAGGTCACAACCTTATTAACTTTAATTTTTAAATATTAATCATGCAACAAATAATGTATGACTTGATATCATAGTGCTTTCCTTAAACTATGTTTGGTATAAGGATAAAAATGAAAAAAAAAATATCATAGAGTAATTTCATATATAACTTTACTTTCCTGCCAAACACACCCCTAATTTCTATCTTTCATTGATTTGAGTATTGGAGTCCTTTTGTAGGTTTCTACTGGAGTTGTCCCACGAGTTTGGCTCATTTGTCTAGACCTCAAGTAAGAACAATTTCGTTTTTTATTAGCTTAATTGATTCTGTATTGGTAATTAATTAATTTACCACACTCATGTTATGATGCATCCTAAATAGGTACACAGTAGTGACCATTCAACACACATCGAAACATGAACATATTAATCTTAGATTAAATAAAATCATATAAAATAATATAAAAGAATATATATTGATCTCCAGAAGATTCAAGTTTTAAAAACTAAATCAGTCGAGAGACTGATTCGAAGTTTAATGTTCCAATCATGGTCGAACTGTGATCATACCAAACTGAAAATAAGTAAATATATACGTATTAGTATTTATATTTTTGTTTATAATCATATATATATATATATATATAAAGTAAACAAAGCGACTAATGAGAGAGTAAGAGAACTAAATTTTGATAATTAGATTTTATATTAATAGTTATAATTAAAATATATTATATAATTTTTTTAAGTGGTTATATAACTTTTAATCTTAAATTTTTGATCATTAATATATAATTATATGATCTAAATTTATTTTTTTATTTTCATAATAATTCCATTCTTCTAAGTCGCCTATATATAATTATTCAAAGACTACATAAATTACATGTACCAAAAAAAAAAAAAAAGGAGACTAGATGGACTATAAATGCCACAGTAATTGTCCTGGCCTTTGATATGTGGGAAAGTTGTGTCTTTTGATAACGTAGGAAAGTTGTGTCTTTCTTTTTTATTTAAATTTTGACTTTTAAATTATTTTTTACCTTCAAATATTATTGCACTTAACGGATCCTCTTAACAATTATTTTATCCAAAAATTGAACCCTTATCATCTTTTTTCTTTTTCTTAAAAACACAGCTTGATTGCCACTTCACCCATAATTGGGTTTGATAACTCACTGTATAGAAAATCGTTTCTTTAGAGAATTAAAATATAGATTAAAACTTCGATAAATGTGTATCTAAACTTTTTTTAAATTTTTTAAAATTTAATTTAAATTAATTAATAATATAAAATTATTTTATATTATTGATACATACCAATTAAACATATTTCTTTAGGGTTATTTAACTTTCTCCGTGATTTCTTTTTCTTAATTCCCTAACAAAGATAGCAAAACCCATTTCTTTGCTACCGAACTCGACGACATTGGTCGATCATAAAAACTCGCTTTTTGATCCATTGTATTGGAACTCACTGTTTCAGTTCAATCATCTCGGTGCCGACACGTACCATTGCACACGTGGCCCACACGTGGCGGCCAACCAACAGTCAAACCTACACAGGTTTCAATGTCTTGGGCGTTCCCTCAACATATGTTCACTTTGTAGCAACCGGTGAAGCGGTTCCTCCTCTTCTGTTTCTTTTCTTCCTGCTAACACTTCGTCTTGCCCCTTGTACTTCTTTATTACGGCACCGTTTCACCCTTCCCAAATTATCTCAATCCCTGGACCCGTAATTGGGACATTCACTCAAAGTTAACCGTTCACACTCTGCATGATATGACATATTATATTATGTTATATTTTATTTCCATGTTTCCCTCATTTGTTGATTGTCTTCCCATCTTTGACCCCTCTTCCATTGCCCCTTTTTTTCTATTAGTTTCGATATCTCCTTTTATATTTCAATATTTGTAGCTTTTTGGCAAGTGGGGTTAGGCCATAGATCCGGTTTTTCGTTATTTGAGTTTCGGGGATCCCCTTTTTGGGCATGCATTTTCAGTTGATGAATGGTTTTGGATTAATGGGGCGTGTTTAAAGTTTGAAACTTTGTTGCTGGTGGTATTTCAGTGAAAGAAGTTTTTTTGGGTAGTTTCTGTTTTTTGAAGGAGATGGATATAACGGAAGTTTCAATCTTGCATCATGTGGGAATCGTGCTGATGGGGATCTGGTTGCTTTCTGCATTCAACTGGTGCCACCCGGTTGCTTATTTTGTAGCTCTGATCTATCTTTACCTGGTGAGTGAGGGCCATAGTTGTCAATTTGCAACTTCTGGAGATTCTGTGACTGCTTTCCCTTTTGTATTAGACTTTGGTTCTTTTTTCGTTTTTTTGTTTGGTTAGTTTGATGATATGGGAAGTTAAAAAAAATGGGAACTTATTCTGAGTGCTTGGAACTGAATTTGTAGTCTCTAATTTGTCTTTTTTGTTGTACTTGTGTTTAAGGACAAAGAAAAGGATGGGGAATATTATATTTTGCTGATTTTGGTATATTTCTTTTGCCTTTTGAAAGGTTCATGAGCGTTATGTTACGAAGCTGCGGAAGAAGTTGCAGTTTGAGGAGAGGAAACAAGCTAATCAAAAAAGGGTAATTTTGCTGTTAGCGTTGTTAATTTGATTTTATGGATTTATGAAGTTATTGGGGGAAAAGTAGTAAGTTTCAGCTATATGAACAAAGGTGAAAGAAGAAAAAGGAACTATGTGAATGGATTCTCTTTTAAAGATTAAAAAACCATTCCTTGGTCTTAACTCTTGAAAAAGAACGACAGAATCTTAACATTATTTGCGTGGTTATTTGATTTTATAGGATTTATGAAGTATAAGAGTGAGATAGTATTAGTATGTTACAAGTAAATGATGTATTCCAAAAGTAAAAAAAAGGTTACGAGGAAATGGATAAAGGGCAATGAAGAAAGGGCAACTATGTGTAATAGATTCTCTCCAAAATTTTAAATCGAAACAGAATATGGCACTGAGAAGAAACAAAGTTAGAATCTGCATCTAATTCTTGCTGCTGTTAAATGGATTATTAATCCTTGATAAAGTTCTCTTAGATGACAGACTGACAATTCAAGAAATTAGGTTTCATCTTAATGAAAACAAAGCGTTTCATTTGATGAAAAAATAAAAATTTTGTATAGCTTCATTAAAGGAGAACTAAAAAGAATTATATGAATTAAAAATGCAACACTTGTTAGTAGTAGTTTTACCTTTTGTATATTAATTTTTAATTTTTAATAGTCAATTTTTTTTTTTTTCAGTATCTTTGTTTTAATGTTGTTTATGCAAGTATAAATTATTAATGTTTTCAGTACCTTTTGTTCTAAGGGATTATGATGATTTACTGATATAACTTGCATAATGGCCTTTTGTGTACATCAGGTGCTTTCGGATTCTGAAACAGTCCGGTGGTTGAACCATGCTGTTGAAAACATATGGCCCATATGTATGGAACAGATTGCCTCTCAGAAGATTTTGCTCCCCATCATACCATGGTTCTTAGAGAAGTACAAACCTTGGACTGCTGTATGACTCGCCCTGTTCATTTATTTATCTTTGATATCAAGCAATTTGAATTTTGACCATTTGCTTGAAAAGCATGTTTAAATTTTAATTTATGAATTATGAATTTCATCGTATCTAGCACACATTGACCTAGAAACTTGTATTTTTTCCCCCTTTTTGGTCCCTTTTCTTTGTTTTGGTTACTTTTATGTTTCTGATATAAATTTATTGATTTCACTTTTGGTGTGATCAGATATTGATGACTATATAATATATACTTGCAGAAAGAAGCTGTTGTTCAGCATCTATACTTGGGAAGAAATCCCCCTTTGTTTACTGAAATGAGGGTACTTCGCCAGAATAATGATGACCACTTGGTATGTAACATTTGAATGCAGCATAGCAGGACAATGTCTTGTTCAGCATTTGTAGCTGAAATTTTATTCTTTTCAATTAAAATTTTGAAGTGTGATGTGATCAATGTAGGTTCTGGAGTTAGGAATGAATTTCCTCACGGCAGATGATATGAGTGCAATACTTGCTGTGAAACTAAGAAAAAGATTGGGCTTTGGAATGTGGGCAAAGCTGCACATAACGGGAATGCATGTTGAAGGGAAGGTATGAGTACGGAATTTCAATGTTACCTTGCTCATTGATTGAATGTTTAAATTCTTTTACCTGTTATTTACTGAATAAAGGAGAACAGATTTGAGGTTGCTAAATTCAGGGAGGTGTGCATGTTCATAATTTTTTGAGGGAAACTTCAAATATTTCTTACTCGCAGTTTGATTATTACAAATTATCCTTTGTATTGAAGAAAGAATAGCCAGTAGTGTATTGAAGAGGGATAATGAAGTTGTGCGGTGTGTAAGATAACATCGAGTAAGGGTAGTCAGAATGTGAGAGTCCCTTTCTCCCCTAACTATCCAATAACACTTTTCCAATCTCCCCTCATTCCCTTCTAACTACTTTTGTTCTGACTAACTAACTTCTAATGTCTTCCTTTCTCTCAGTGTTACATTTTGTTTTTCTCTCCTAGAGTAGACGTGTTTTATCATGGGCCTGTTATCAATATCTTAATTTAAGATATAACTAGATAATGTGATGGTCGGAAAAAGTTAAGTTTTTCTTATTTAATTACATATCCCACCATCATCCTTTAAGTATTGCTATGAAGGGTATATTTGTACTTTTTAGTTATTTTTCTCTCCTGCATTTTTCAAGTTACTTTTTTCCCTTTACCATTAGTTAGTTAGCAATATTTTAGAAGTGCTGGTGACTAATTCTTTGCACGATTTGCATAGTTCAATGCTAATTTGTTATGATGAAATGGAGATTTTGTACAGATCTTTTTAGGAAGTTCGGAGAGCAAAGGGAATAAAGTAAACTTTGATATTTTTATTTTGTGTTTTATTTCTCTTCTATAGGTCCTGGTTGGGGTAAAGTTTCTTCGGACATGGCCTTTTCTTGGCCGTTTGCGTGTATGCTTTGTTGAACCTCCATACTTCCAGATGACTGTCAAACCTATATTTACTCATGGGCTTGATGTGACTGAACTTCCAGGGATTGCCGGGTGGCTAGTAAGTATACATTGATTTTATGAAGGATAATTGTTTTCTTTTCATTTCCTTTGCTCTCTCTCTCTCTCTTTATATATATCTTTCTGCTTTCATTTTTATTTGTCCATTCTGCTAGTGATTATTGTTATCTTAACTATTTACTTTGCCAGGATAAGCTTCTGTCCATTGCCTTTGAACAGACTCTTGTTGAGGTGAAGTTTGTTCTCTTTGGATGTTCTCATCTGGTTATTTTTATGTATATTTTTCCTGTTTTGGCTTAATGAGATGTTAAAATGATGTGAGAAAAATATGAATGCTTATAATTCTTAATTTTTCTGTACTTACATGTTGCAAAATTTTGCAGCCCAACATGCTGGTTGTTGATGTTGAGAAATTTGTTTCACCACAGCAAGGTAAATATATGTCTCCTGTGGTTTGTAGACTTTTGTAATAACCTTTCTACCCAGAAGCCTAGGTGATTGTTCTTTCAAATGATCATTAGATTTTTTGGTCATCAACTTGTCATGAACTTATTTAGGCTACAAGTTTTCTGCAAACGATGTCTAGTTTAAATGAAGTACAAAATGCGCCAGTTTTACTGGCCTGTGTTACCAAACTTTAAACCATACTACCTAATTAATCTCATAAGTATTGATTTACATGACAAACCAATAGTTTTTCTTTTCCTCATGCGGATGGACTTGGCTTCTCAAAGTAGGCACTGGGAATCTGGGATTCAACTTTTTATACTAATATTTGGGTTTTGGAGAAGGTCATGGTTTCATACTTTCATTTAATATAGTATTTCAGTTGTGGAAATGATTTTCGAGAAATTGTATAATTGTCATTGAAGTCCTTGCCATTCTTCCTATTTCATCACACATCTTCAGTGAATAAAGCACATTTTCATATGCCCCTCTAGAATCCCTATCATGCAAATCTTTTAGTTGTTAAGTCTACAGTTTGTATAAGATAGAACATATTTTGCTTTATGTATTTGTTTTGCATTATTTATATACTCATCAATTCATAAATCTTAATGTTTTAGAGCCTTGGTTCTCTGTGGATGAAAAGGATCCTGTTGCTTATGCGAAAATAGAAGTTATTGAGGCACATGACATGAAGCCTTCAGATCTAAATGGTTATCCCTTTATCTGTGATGATTTCTTGTCAGCCTCTTTTCTTATATATATGTTGTGTATAACAAATTATACTGTGTTTCAGGACTGGCTGATCCTTATGTGAAAGGTCATTTGGGTGGATACAGATTTAGGACAAAGATACAAAGGAAAACACTCACTCCAAAATGGCTTGAGGAATTTAAAATTCCCATCATTACATGGGAGTCTATCAGTGTGCTGGTTCTTGAAGTTCGTGACAAGGACCATTTCTATGATGATACCCTTGGGTTTGTTTCATTTTCTGAACTCTTTATTTTGTACTGTGTTGTATACATGCACTCATTTGCTTTATTTCAATTTTTTTGTCTGGAGAAGTTTTGTTACATTGTTTTATCCCCCCTTTTACCCTCTGTTTTTTGTTCTTTTTGGTCTAAGGAGGATTCCTTATCATTTTCACTTTCTGTAATTCTGTCCGTCAGTCTGAATAAAATTTATTTTTTTTGTAATGAAAAATAAAATTGCCTTCAGAATCAACTTCAACTTGACTTGTGGTATATTATGATATAAATCTTTTTATCATTGAGTACATGCTTTTAATGAGTATGTGTGGTTGCATACTTGGATCTAGACTTCTATTTATTATTTTTGTTTCGTGTTTGATAACTGATAACTGATTTCTACATACCATATTTGATATCTTAGTACCCATGGGACAGTAAAGAATTATTTGTCATTTTTTCCGTATTTCCAGAATCATGGCTTCTGTTAGACTTCTTGACTTGTTGAGCACAGGATTTCTGTAATTGATTGATGTGAAACACATACAATTTCAGAATTAGTATATGTGTCCCTGACACCATATATTTTCTTTCTTTTATAGATTGATTAACTGAGTCAAGTCAGAATTCTGAATGTTGAATGTTTCAATTTCACACAAGTTTGATATCCCCTTTCGACCTCTTTTCTAGCATTTTGTCTGGTCATTGGTTGTCTTGCTATCAGTGATATCCCTTAACCATTGTGTTTGTTTCCCATGATTTCCTGTCAATTGTTCTGTCACTGGTGTATTCTTTATCAGACTAACCAAGTATTGTACTGTTTTCAGGGACTGCTCTGTGAATATCAGTGATCTTAGGGATGGGCAAAGGCATGATATGTGGCTACCACTTCAGAATGTAAAAATGGGGAGGTTGCATCTAGCAATAACTGTTCTTGAAGATAATGGGAAGGTAACTTGTTGCTCATTTACATTGGTACGTAGCAATATTTAATAAAGAGAAGCATTCTAATGAAAAGAAGCATAATACAGATGGAAATGAAAAGTGTTTCTAGTCTGCATGAAGGGAAATAAGTTGCTCCTATATTTTTTGATCTATGCTTGGTGTCTGATTGCAATTTTGAAATTTTATCTTTACAGGATGTTGATATCACATGTGACCAGGAAACGGTGGACATTGAAGAAAGAAAAAATTCCTTTGCAAATGAAACCACTAATAAAAATTCCTTCTCATCTGTTTCATCTGAAAAATCTCCAAATGTTGAAGATAACTATGAGCCTATAGATATTGAAGGGCAAAATGAGACAGGAATTTGGGTTCATCACCCCGGAAGTGAAGTCTCCCAATCTTGGGAGCCTAGAAAAGGGAAGAGTCGGCGCCTTGATACTGAAATTCATGGGGAGCATAATGGTTCATCTGGCAACAGTAAATCCCCAGCATCTGAACCCTTGAACGATGACTGTAGCAGTCCTGATGATAATTCTGAACGCAAGCATGGAATGAAATCATCAGTAAAGAGGGGACTGCACAAGATTGGTTCGGTATTGCACAGGAGTGGGAAAAAGGAGGATCAGTTTGGTCCTCCGAGAGAAGATGTTCCAGCTCCACATGATAACATTAGGTCAGTCAATGCCAAGGGTGTTGGTTTGAGGTTTGTCATGGAGGATAGCATTGCCGGGTTTCCCACTGGCAAGGTTCAGGTGGAAGGGGGATCAACTGAAGGGAGTGGTCCTGAGAACCATAAGGGAAATGTCAAGGACATGGCAAAGAATATTTTGAAACACGCCGAAAAGTCTGCTCGCGGCATAAAGCATGTTCTTTCTTGCAAGTCGAGGAGGTATAAAGGTGATGCGCCTGCAGTTCCAGAAAGAGAAACCTTAGATGAATCTGACTCTTCTGATGATGAATCTCTTTCAGTTCAGTCGCCCGGGGACGAAAGAATTCCAGTTGTTTCCCAGGCCACGGCCTCTTCCAGCGATGGCTCTCCCAATTCCAAGGTGGTTGTGGTTCATACAGTTCCATCTAACACTCCTGTGGACGATGAAGCCCCAGTCAAGAAGGTAATTGTTCAAGAAGACCCTAAAAAGGTATCCAGCCCTGATAGGCCTGATGAAGAATTTGTTAAATATGTTGAACCAAAGCGTGATAAAAAGGAAGTGGTGGCAGATAAAAGAGATATCAGTTTGTCTAAATGAGGAATGCCTTGGCCACTATATTTACTTTGCGGCATTCCATGATTTTGTGTTCTCTTGTTGGTTTGTACAGCCGTCTTCCTAGTTGTTACGTTTATAGTGGTTTTGGTGATCGTGATAGGTCTTGTTACATAAACTCTGAGTGTTCTACACAGTATAGAGATTTGTAAGAATGTAAAGAACTTCACATAAACCCAAAAATGGATGAGATTTACAATCTGATTTTGCCATCTTGTAGCATTAAGGGAACTGATCTTGGCCGACCTTTGTTTGGTCCTCGGCATCCTCAAGTCTTATGATGCACTTTGGTTATTTGTAATTGAGTAATGTTTTTTAAAATAGTTTACCTTTTATTTTAAGCCGATGTGTCAATTTGAAATAAGAGATGGAGTATATCAAAATAATATTTTTATTTTTTTTTTGGTAATTTTGTAGGATATGATAACATATAAGATCTTCAACTTAGCCTTCCTGTATCTGAGAATAGTAATATTAATTGGGCAAATAAACATTTTTGAACACCTCAGCTATGATTTAGTGTTTATTATTTGGATGTCATTATTTTGATTAATAAAGATTTTTTAATTAAAAATTATTTTTGATATTTTTTATATATTTGAGTAAAGCTTTTTAATAAAAATATAAGAAAAAAAACACATAAAAATCATTTTAGAGAAGATATAATTTTCAACTTTTTTAAAAAAGATATTTTTTATAATGCAAAAAATATTTAAAAATAAAAAATATTTTAATTTTATATTTAAATATAAAATTTAACTTTTTTTTTAAAAAAAATTTCAAAAAAATTATTTTAGAGAATCCCATCAAAACAAGCGCTTAAAACAGTTTCTCATTGTAAAGCTCATCTCAAAGATTAAGGAACAAACTTGGACTAAATTTTGTGAGAATGCCAACACTCCCACTTACATCAGTAGGCACTAGGCACCCAAGTTTTCTGACTCCCGAGCTGAGACATTGCAGACTCATAGTAGTACCTTTAATTAAAAAATTCACTTCTTCCATGCATAGTGGTTAATCTCTTCTTTCTCCGCACACCCAACAAAAGCGAGGTCCCATGCTATTCCCATATCACAAACATTTCACGAGTACATGTGCAGAAAGATTCTATCATCATTTTCAATTTTTCATCAAGTTAACCCTACAAAACATCATCAAAAAAATCACAAGTGGAACTTATATCTTGGGAAACCACACACCTCACAATCTGCTTCCACATCCCCATTTTGGGCATAAAACCCTGCTTCACCATCTGCCTCAAAGCCCAATCAACCTCCGCAACCAAAGCCCTCTCACACATCCCCTTAACGAAAACCTTATAGGACACAAAACTAGGACCAAAACCCTCCGGCACCATCCTCTCCATAATCTCCTTGGCCTCTTCAAACCTCTCAGCATCAAGCAACCCATACACCACTTCCTGATAAGACCCTCCATTGGGATCACACCCTTTCTCCGCCATCACCCTCTCCAACACCTTCTTCCCTTCATCCACCCTCCCTTGCTTCCTCAACCCCGCAATCAACACATTGAACACCACAACATCAGCACCAACCCCACTTCTCTCCATTCTCTCCAACAACCCGAACGCACCCTCCACATTCCCCTTCTCACACAACCCATGCATCAAAGTAGCAAAAGTCCTCACATTCGGCTCACACCCCAGCTTGGGAAACTCATCAAACACCTTAAACGCATGCTCCAATTTCCCACAACCACACAACCCTTTAATCAAAATATTCAAGCAACATGCATCCACCTCAACGCCCAACCTCGGAGCCGCGACATAAACCTCGTGAGCAACGTCGTACAGCCTCGAAGACACCAAAACATTGAGAACGAAATTGAACGTTCTGGTGCTCGGGAGGCACTTGAAACTCGGCATTGAAAAGAGGGTTTCAACGGCTCTGTCTATGCGGTTGAAGGAGTGCGCGTAGTGCTTGATGAGGTTGAAGAAGAAGTTGTCGGAGAAGGTGGAGAGGTTGAGGGTGTTGAGGAACTGTTGGAGCGCGTGGAGGAGTTTGGCGCGTGAGAGGTTGGTGATGATGGAGATTGAGAAGGGCTCGGAGGGGTGGTAGTCTTTGCGGGAGGAGTAGAGGGAGAGGAGGGTGAGGGCGGAGGAGGGGTTGGTGAGGGAGTTGGCGAGGTTGGTGACTTCCTTCGGGGTGAGCCAGTCTTTGTGGCGGAGGCGGGCGAGGATGGCGGAGTCTGGTGGTGGTGGTGGTAGGGAGGGGAGGGGAGGAGGGTGTGGTGGTGGAGAGGGGAGGGGTGGAGGGTGAAGGGTTTTTCTGTGGGAAGGGGTGCGACGGAGGGATCGTGGGATCATGGTTTCGGTGTTTCGGGTTGGAGGGGTGGGGAAGAAGAGAATGAAGTAGATTTTGTGCATGTTTCGAATTTTGGCTTTAATCCCTTCTGACGTAAAAATTTTGGTATAGTTTCCCATACATTAGAAAAAAAAATTGGTTTAAGTTTTTATAGTGGTACAGAGGTTGTTCTCGTTATTAAAAAATTGTTAAACAATATTAGTTTTTATTAATATAATTAGCATAAACTGACATGAGATATGATAAAATTTTATTCAGATTCTTTTCATCCAAAAGAAAAGGTAATTTTAATATTATTTTGGTCACATTTTTATTTTTGAAAAAAAGATCGTTTCAAGCCTAAAAAAAAAGTTTAAAAGAGACCATTTAAAAATTATAATAATAACATATTATATTTATACCAGATCCTGTAAACTATGTTAGCAAAAATTAATTAACACTATCTAATAATTTTCTAATGATACGGATTAATTTCTTAAATGGATATCAGTGTAGAGATCTAAACCAATTTTTTTTTTTTTAATGTAGGGGCTAAAATCAAAATTTAGGATACCTATAGAGACCAAAAACTAATTAAAAACCAAACATAAAATTCGAAAAAAGAGAGATCAAATACCAAAATTTTTTTTAGAGGAACTAAAATTGAAATGACTTATATTTATAGAGAATAAAAATATATTTAAGCCCTCTAAATTTCAACCAAATTGATGTGTGCCTATCTTAAGAGAAATGCATGCATATTCATAGAGAATCATAGAGAAACAAATTTACTCCTTCCATAGTTCTGCTTAAGTTTGAGATTCTACATGTAATAGATCGTTTATTGATTGAATTCTAGAAGACTTTCTAATTTGAATGCTAAATTCAATGCCAAAATTCGGTTTGTTTCTAATAGATTCCCAAACTAGTTGTTATAATTTAAAATTTTCACTTGTTGTTAGAGTTGCATTTTTTATATTTGTTTCACTAATTTTTCAGTATAAAATGTGCCTCTAAGTGTTTATTGATTCTAAAAATGGAAATAGATTCTCTGATATAAAAAATTCACATAACATTGTTATGTGTTATTTTTCATCGTTGATAAAATAGGTAGGACTAGATCTAGGGCTCACAAAAAAATCTAATCAATAATAAAAAATAATATATAACAAAGTTAAATGAAAGGATCCATGCCCTTCTAAAAATATAGTCTGATTCGAGATATTTTTCTCTTAACTTTAATTTTTGTGCATACAAAGATAAGCATATAAAATATTCATAAATGTACTTTTATTAGTTGTTTGGATCTTATATTTTTAATTTAAGGGTGAATATGGTACATGAAAAATGAAAATTTCTTCCTTCTTAAGAATACAAGAAATATTTTCCCAACTTCATGAGAGAGAGTAACAACCTATAAGATCATTTTATTATTTTAAAAATATTTTAAAATTTCTCGCTTTTCGAAGATCTTGGAGGATCTTTCAATTTAACATAATTGTTTTACTTCAAACTACTTGACTTTGTACTTTCTTGTTATAACTTTGTCAAACTTCGATGAAACTCACTTTTGGACACCTCAAACTAGGATTTAAGTGTGTAGTAAGTGGGTAAGTGGGCCAGCCCGGCCTGTTTAGTCCGGTCCACAATGGACTACTTTTAAACGGGCTGGACTGGGTTGGTCCACATAATAAATGGACTTTTAAAATGCTAACCCATGTCCGTACCGCATAAGCCCGCAAGCTCGCGGACCAACCCGCACCATATACCCCTCTTTCCCTTTTTTTTTCACGTTTTTTGGGCCTTATTGATCGCTTTTTTTTCACTTTTTTTTCTTTGCAGCTTTTATCACACTAAGAGCAAGAGCTTCAAACACAACTTCAATCTAAAAAAATACATCAACACTAGTCCAATGAGAATGGCCAATGGGGAAAAAAATTCTATAGAAAGTATTTAGATATAAGAGCCAACAAGGAAGAATAATATTACTAGTCAGATCCTGTTATTGGTGGAGCACTGAGATCCAAGGCCGCGACTTCCAACAACAGCAAGGCAGCGACGATGGGGTGGCGGCATGGTGGGGTGGTGGCTTCAGACGACGCTGTGAGATATGGTGGCTTTGAGACGTGAGAGGTTGGCTGGAAGTCGGTGGTTGCGAGATGTGAGATGAGATTTGAGAGAGTGGTGGCTGGTGGGATGGTGGCTGTGAGAAGAGAAGGAAAAGAAATTTGATTTGAAATTTCAGAGTTAGAAAGAAGGAAGGAAGAAGGCGCTATGTGTGTTGTGTACTTGTGTTGTGGGTGTCGATGGAAAGAAGTTTAATGTGGCCTGCAAGTTGTGAGTATGCTATGCGCATGGGTGGGTCGGTTGTGCGCTTGTGACGTGTGGCGTTGTGGGTACTCTGTGTCCTACTCTCTTTGGGCCTTGGCTGTGAGTGTGTAATGAAGGTCAGAAATAAAACAAATTGAGTGTTAAAATTGGGCCTTTAATGTGTGCATTCTATAGAAAATAAAAATAATACGTATATTAAATGAGCTAGCGAGTTGGTCCACAAACCCGCGGGCTAAACGGTGCGAGCTAAAAAACTCGCAAAAAAAAAAAATGGACTACTAAATAAGCTAATAAAGTGGTGCGGATTGCAGATTAAATGGACTAACCCATGGATTGCGGCTTGTATACCCAGCTTAGTGTAGACTATAATTTGAACACATTACTATTGCATCTGCTATCTCAAAAATGTGTAAATGGTTACAAATTCTTTTGGGTTAATTATATTTTATCTCTCTGCATTATAAGCCATATGTATTTTACCTCCTATATTTTAAAAATGTTCAAATCAACACTCTACATTTTCTTGAATGTGCATTTTAACTAAACTAAGTGTACTATACCTCCTAAACTTTTGGTTATATGTAAATCGATCTCCTGAACTTTTTTTGAATATGCAATCCGATACTCTATATTTTCTTAAAATGATAGAAAAATTGATGAAAAAAATTAAAAATTTAGGTAAAATGTACATCTAGGAAAATGTAGGGTGTTGATTTGTACATTTTAAAATATGGGGGCTAAAGTACATATGGCCTATAATGCAGGGAGATAAAATACAATTAACTCAATTCTTTTTGGTCTAGAGGCAATCCTGCTAGAGTTAGGTATGACTACATAGTGGAAAAACTATCTCTTCCCAATTTTAATTGAGCTTTGTATGTAGGACTTGAATCCAAAGTTTTTGTTCAAGTAGGACAGCCCCCACAAGCTGACCTATGTACTTGTTGGTAATGGATGCAAATTTTGTATGGTAATTTGGTAACTATATTACTATTATTAATTTGTTTTTCAGTATAAGTATTATTTTGAGTATAGAAAAATGGTCTTCATATGAGGCAAATCTATTTATAATATATTAAATCCGAGACCCTAACTATGACATATTAAGAGATTGGCGCTTCAACTATTCTACTATATTGCAACATCAATTATTTATTTTGTCATCTTCTCATTTGTTCACTTTTTCTTTATAAATCATGTTAGTATAGTAGTTTCATTTTGTCTTTCTTCCCACATCCGACACCTGACATCCAACATCCCACACGCACTTTCCACTTTCCTTTTCCCCTCTTTAACCTTTTCATATATCCTGTCCTTCATTGCTTACACTCTTTCCCTTCCCATAGCCCCATTCCTCGATAATAGACACCAATACCCTTCTTGGTTGTTATCTTCCCCACTTAGCCCTCCATTGAGTGTGGTCAACTTGCCTTCTTCCATGTTGCCAGCATCCTTGCCAATGTCAA
The DNA here is from genome assembly GCA_031439595.1 of Pterocarpus santalinus. Lineage (NCBI taxonomy): Eukaryota > Viridiplantae > Streptophyta > Magnoliopsida > Fabales > Fabaceae > Pterocarpus > Pterocarpus santalinus. Next base: position 29,802,127 of record CM062528.1, on the reverse strand, counting down.
CATCGACAAGCTTGCATGCATCACAATGGCCTTCACTGCTTATAGTTTCCATAGTTATTATAAACTAGTGGCTACCCACAGAAGTGCCACATACAAACAAATTTTAACAACCAAGGGCATCATCAAAGACAAGAATCAAGGATATTGTTGTTTCATAGTATATAAATCTTCAAAGAGTGAGGATAGAAAAAGTTTTTTAATCTCTCATTTGAACTAGTTAAAAGGAGTATCAATTTACACAAGTTAAAACAAATGGACAAGCGAATTGATGAAAATTGTACAACATCACACTTTTAATAATTGCCTTTTTTGTAGCATCCGTAATTTTACGAAGCTAATAACTCAATATTACTAGTAATTAAGTAAATAAAGGATTTATAGATAATAGAGATAGAAGCATCTTTTTAGATGTTTAGTTCAATAAAATTATAAAAGGAAAATAATAATTTGAGTTATGTCAATTCTTTCCCCTATTATAAACAAATACCCAATAAAATAAAATAACACAATTAAGGATTTGGTATAGTAGTACCAATTAAAAGAACATTAAAGTAACTTAGGCATTACTAACATAATTAATTTATCTAGTTAGATTGTTAACTTATTAAAACTAATCTAGTAAGATATAAAGTAAAAGAGGGTACAATGTGACGTTACTAAAGTAAAAGTATGAGAGAGAGAGAGAGAGACCTCTCAAATTCAAATTAAAATGTTAAGATTGAGCCACATCACCTCTAAAGATTAAAACTCTCCCTGCCACTCATACAAACCCTCAAAACCCCAACCCACTCCTATAAATACACCCACTAACACAACACACACTCTCTTTCTTCCCCTTGCCCTCCTTGAAGCTGTTGAAATCATCATCATCTCCTCCTTCTCCATTTTCTTCTTTTCCTTCTTTCTTCCATCCTTTTCTCTTAAGAACTCAAGAAACCCTATTCACCTAACTAAGTTCCCATGCATAAAATCAATAAAATAAACCCTCCCCTTTGTGGCCCTATAGAGCATAGTTAGAAGGAGAAGGAGAAGAGGTTGTTTTGCTTGTTTGGGTGCTTTTAGAGCTTGTAGATCAAGCTCTAGCAAGGATTCTAATTGTTCTTGAGCTTTGGGGTAAGGTAGGAATTCCAGCTTAGCTATTTTATCTTCGATTTAGATTATAAATACAATGATGAACCATTGTCACTTCTATTGTTTGGCTCTTAAATAATGATGTTTTAGCTTGTATTTTTATGTCTTAAAGCTTCTTGAACTTAGCTCTTGATGGGTGTTTGGTTTGGTGATTCAAAGGATGTGAAAATGGGGTTTGCTTAATGTTGCAAAACTAGACAGCATGTAGTTCGAGTTATATAACTCGAGGAAATTCAAAATGAGGCGAGACCAATTTTAAATGAAAGTTAACTCTCTACCCATACAATTTGAGGCTTATTGGACTTAAGAAGAGTAATATATTAATTTTTAAGATTGGTTATTGGATGCAGAGTGTAAAACCAAGGAGTCTGTGCTCCATTCTACTTAACTTGATTTATATAAGTCTAAATTGAGTGCAACCAATTTTTTTAAAATGCTAATTAATAAAGGAACAACCTTGTAAAGTTTCGTACCAAATTCCTTGTAATGAACTCCTAGTAAATCCACAAATACCACTACTCCCTACTAAAGCTGTTACTGGACAGTCCATATTTCAACCCTAATAACTTGTGTTTAGCTTAACCATTTTTTATCAGAGCTTGTTTTGTTTAAAAGAGAATTCATATAGTTATAAGCTTGTGAAGTTTAAGGTCAAAATAACAAGAGATGAATTTTTGGTGATTTTCCAAATTTAAGGAGCTGAATTTGTCTCAAACCAGAACTAAGGGTACATATCTTGAGTTTTACAATGCCATTCTTATTGAAACCATTTCAAATAAAACTAGACACACGAGCGTACCATACCTTGCTTATGGTTTTTTAAGGGTATTCCCCTTCTTATTAGTAAATAAGGAGAGTAATCCCTTTTACGTATAGCTGGACTTGCTTTTCCAGCTTGAGTTTTTTTTCTAAAAATCGAACCAAGGTCCTCTCTTAGGCTATAGTATATTTCTACTACTATACCAACTCCTTTGTTGGTTCATATTACTCTATTTAGTATATCAAAAAGATTATTAGATAATATATATTTTTCTATAATAACAACAACAACAATAATGAGAGGATTGCCACATGAGCGGTAATCCCCATAGGAGCAAAACAATCCACATTGTTAAAATGAAGGCAATGTAGATTGCCAATAATAAGGCTCAACCAAACAAGACAATGTTGTAGACCTAGACAATTTAAAGTTACATTACTAGTAATCCATATAGATTGCTCCATAGCAAATGCCTTTTAACTTATATTTTTTCCATGTCGTTAATTAAAGTTTAGGTATACTCTATGTAAATAAAGTTGCATATGAATTTGCACGATTTTGCATACAATGACATGAAATGAAAACAAACAATTTGCTTTCGGAATCAACTACAAGCGTTAAAGGATTCTTCATTTGTATTTAGACAAACAAGTTCATAGGTGCAGCTCCTATAATTTTTAAAGCAGAAATAATAGCCGTTAATATATACTCTCTCAAATTATGTGGAGTTGCATCTGAACTTTACAGCCATTATTGAAGATTTTCTGTCTCTTATCAGATACAATTGCTAGAAAATCATATGTTGATGACAACTTTCACATAATTGGGCTGTTTCAATAGCTCCAATGCTTGGTTTATATCTGGGACAGCATGGGTCTTCAAGAGGCAATTCCTGTGAAATCGTAAATACAATAACTCCGAGACATTTGTATGATTGTATCAGCATTAGAACATATGCAAGAAATGATCTGTGTAGTGTATATGTTGTAGTTAAATGTCTTAGAATACCTTTTTTTGGCATTTGTCAGATATAATGGAAAGGTCTGATATGGCTTTTAGCCCTCCAAAAATAGATCCTTTCAAAGTTCTGCCGCACAGAATGGCAGCAAAAGGAAACGGCACAATAGGCTCACTCGGTGCACCAATTGCAATTGCTTTACCTGTTCCCTATATATATAGAAGCTATAATTAGGAGAGGAAGTATAACAAGAGGAGGGAACAATAACGAGTATAAGTTAATGGAATATTAGTAATCCCAGTTGTACATCAAAAGTAGACATTATTGATGGATACCACAGAGAGACCAAGATTAAGATTTGGCCCCAGCCATGCTCAGCAAATGTTGTTCTCTCTGAATGGTGTCTAGTGTCCATAAAAGTGTCTACTTTTAGCAAACAAATAACATTACTTGTGGAATATTTTATGCATATCTCTGTGATCACAGATTATATAATTTGATAAAACCAAACAGCTGAACTGCTTGATAAAATGAAACTAACCACTTTTGTGGCTGCTACGGATTCAGTAAGCAAAGGACCATCTCCAGTGCACTCAAAAGAATAATCCACACCAATTCCACCACTCAGTTCCTTCACTAATTCTGAAGTAGACTTATCAAAATCACTAGGATTTATAAAGTCAGTCATTCCAAAAGCTTCCCCTTTTTCTCTTTTCATCTCATTTTTGTCAATCCCTATTATCTTAGTTGCCCCCAACATTTTTGCTCCACTTACAGCCTGCAGTACAATATATATATATATATATATATATATATATATACACGGTTAAAACCGAAACTCAAGGCTCAAAATTAGAAGCAAACTAACTCACACATACAATATAAGCAAATCTAGTTGATGCATGCATACCCCCAGTCCAATAGCCCCAAGACCAAAAATAGCTACGGTTGTTCCACTTTCAACCTTGGCTTCCTTCCATGCAGCTCCAAAACCAGTTGAAAACCCACATGAGATAAAGCTGGCATGAGGTAGATTAAAGCTTGGATCCACTTTGAGGAGGTAGTTGGCATCAGTAACCATGTACTCTGACCATGTGGCGCAACTGAAAAGGTGGTATAGCTTCTTGCCTCTGCAGAACATCCTTGAAGTGTTGTCTGGCATCAAGCCAGTAAGTCTCCAAGGGTATGTCAGGCACAAATTGGATTTTCCTGAAATGCAATTCTCACATTGTTGGCATTCGCCTATGAAGAGTGGAATCACCATATCCCCTTCTTTCAGATGTGTGACCTGATCCCCAACAGTCTCTACAACACTGCATTTAATGCAATTCATTATGCATGATAATCATAGATAGGAATACAATCAAGTCATAGTAGGGGTGTTGGCATAGTACACGTACTATGGCTGCAGTAGCTTGGGAGGGTAAATCTAACTATGCTTGAAAGAGATTAGTCTCTTTTTAAAGAGATATCCTTGGAAAATAAAAATATAACACCGGAAAGTTTGATTATATTTATAGGAGCAAGTCTAGATAAAAGTATTATATGTGGAGCTTACCCAACTCCTTCATGTCCAAATGCTAGGGGGTAATGATTAGCCTGCAAATTAATTGGCAGTAAGCCATTAGTCGAAGAAATTAAAGATGAACCAAAGAAAGCAAACTTAAAGGGTAGCATGGAAAAGACGATCTTAACATATGGGGACCCAAGAATGCTTGGGATGTCAGTGTGGCAGATACTAGCACAAAGCATCTTAACTCGAACTTCAGTCGGTTTTGGGGGATCTACTTGTATCTCTCCTACCATTACAGGCATTCCAACCCCCCAGCATACTGCAGCTACAGTATCCAAACCAAAATATCTAATTACCTAGTATGAAAAAGTTGCATAAAAATGTTTGAAAATAACATGAAAATTCAAGGTGATGGGCGTGCTTAATGGTTGATTTATACCTTTGCATGTAATTACTTGTGGAGTGCTCATCATTGTTTGTAGGTAAAATTCAGTTCCTACTTAAAACTAAAATCTAGACTTTGAACTAAAAGGATAAGGAGAGGTGCAGTTCCAAGAGTGCTGCTGTACTCCCTTTAATAACAAAGAAATAGCAACTAATGATTTTTTTTTTTTTTTTTCATTTGGAAATAAATTTATTCAGCTAGAATATCGCCAATCAACAAGTAAACAATCTTTTCAGTGGTCCTCAATCCAAGTGTCTGCCACCCCTGAATGAGTTGCCACCCTACTGTTGATTTTTGTAATTATTAAACAACTTTTAATCTTAACTATTTATAAATAATATATAGTCCAGATTTACTTCTTTTATTCTCGTAATAAATTATTACTCTCACTTAATGCACCCTATATCCATGTGTAAGTTAATAAACTTATGCTTCATCCTCTCTCTGCATTATTCTAAAATCTGATGGTCACAAATAACTCAGTTATTCGCTCACGTACTTACTCCCACCCTTACGGCCTTCTCAACATTCCCCATCCCCTTCTACCTGAGGCCCCAGACTCTCATCCCCCGCCGTGAAATTTCACTCCTTCCACCGGCTGCCAAGTATGGTAACAACAATTACACAAACTCATAGAATCTTTATACGCTTCCATACAAATTAAGCCACATCCTAGTTTTATTTATCTCATGGAACAATAGGTTTTGACAGGTTCAGCTGTTGCGTGTGGCAGTACTATTGCCAGACACAGTCCACAACAGTTGCAAAAACATGAACTTTATTGAGCTTGACACCAGAGAGGAAGTTGTGATGAACTCTTAAATGCCAAAAGATAAAAATTCTAATGGATTTAAACAAATGCTGGGTGTTTCAGCTTTTGGATGAGGCCATATTTGGTTCTTTCAACATCAGCATACCACATTGCTGCTTATTATCTATAGCACTCAACTTGTTTATGCTTTTTGCGCTGCGGGGGTAGAAGAATCACTTCTAGTGGTCGAAGGGATCTTGATCAAGTTGCTGGGCGCATTGTGGTTTCCCCATGATTGGCTGTGCTCTCGAGAAACTTAAAGAACTTAGAAAAAAATGGCATTTATAAAGGAATAAGAAATGTATCAATGAAAATAAAACACACATCATCTAAACTTAAATCAAGAGTAAAGACAAAGATGATGTCAAAAAAATTAAACTCATTTGAATATATATAATTTCATTGTGTTCAAAATAACTATAACAAATGAATATATTTATTTTTTTTATATTATCAAATTATTATCTAATTCTAAATAAAAGATATTTTCCTTCCATTACATAGTTATTCAGCTTCAAATTATTAAGACAAAATCTGCTAAATTATTTTTATATTGATCTAATTAATATCACTTATCTCTTTATTCTAGCAAGAAGTATATTTATTTCAATACTTGTGCAACATCCGAGTCTAAATCTAGTTTATATAGTAAAATTCACTCAAGGAGAATCGTTAATGACACCCTTAAATATTATTAATAATGGTATAATAATTTAATATTGCAATCCAAAGATATATTAATAAAATTCGATTGAAAATATTATTAATGGTGGTGAAGGACTGGGTGGTGGTGCTTCTGGGTTTGGTGGACTTGGTGGCACGGGTGTCGGTGGACTCATTGGTGGTGCAGGTGGACTCGGAGGCGCTGGTGGTAGAGCTGCTGGCAGTGCTCCTCTCCCTTGAGGCCATGGATTTCTGTTTCTATCAGTGACCATATACCTTTACTTTGGATAAGATAAATAATGCTGCTTTGTTATCATCAAAAGCATTCTAGGGTTATGTTACCTATATGTATAGAAATATTAACTGTATGCTATTTTTCTTTTAACCGTAAAAAGGTATTTATGCAAAATATTAATTATAGAAGTATTTTAGTACTACAAAAGATCAAGTAACCCTATTTTTTTAAGGATTTACATTTTACATTTAAAGAGTTAATTTAATTTAATTTTAATATGTCATCAATACAACATATTGGCCATTCAAGTTTCGTGTCCAATTGTTTTTATGAAAATGCCATTATCTATTTATTGAAACACACATGCATAGAAGGTATAATTAATTAACAGGCATTATAGTGGGGTATTTTTTATTCTTTATGTATAGTGTTGGAGTAAAAAAATTACAAATAATCAGATGAAAGAAACTGGCATTTGGAGCCAACTTATGCCCTTGATCAATTGAGTTATAGCGTGTTTAGTTTTGCTTTTGTAGAATCGATTCTAAATATAATTGATTTGATTAGAATTGATTTTGAGATAAAGTGATTTATATTTGGTAGTTTTTTTTTAAAATAATTTTGACAAAAAGTAAAATTTTTTTACTTCTCCTAAAATTAATTCTAAAGGTAAGAATTAATTTTAGAAGTGGGAAATCAAACATTTGCCAAAACTTACGGAATCAATTATGACTCTTTAGAATTGATTCTAGAGGGTCCAAACATGAAGCCAAACACAGGCTTATATATATATATATATATGTGGGAATATATCAATAAGTCCAATAAGGTCTATTGACCTATAAGATCAAAGCTCACCAAAAGAAGGTGGTTTCTTCTCTTTCTCTACTTGTTTTTCTACTTTTATTTTTTTATCCATCTTAAGCAGGAGATATTGCACAAAAATTATTACTATATTATTTGATATTTAACCTTTCAAATATAAATTAGAAGAAATATAATTAATAATGAATAATAATAAGAGGCTAATTTTAATGTAATATTGGTGTAAAAAAGTTTTACAACATATGCTTCTATTAGTTAGACTTTTAAGATAATGCGTAGTTGAGTTAAATACTTTTGCTGATATTATAATATATGATTAGATCTCTGTATAAAACTCTTTTATATTTACAGTGCATCAAAATTAAATTCTAATAATAATGTATAAAATTGATGCATCAAATATATAATGCATAATAATATTTTTTCTCATTTCGAAGTTATTGCTTTTCTTTTTCCAGTCTTTAAATAAAAGAAAATCAAGAGTCTTTTTGCACTAATTTATCACATACTTTTCCTGCAAAAGGGAGTTAGGCCTTTCATTTATATGATAAAATCATTATGGTATATTAGTGTATTTGCCAGCTTATAGTAATTTATAATTTGATAGGCTTTTTCTGTAAACTCATTTATATATCGAATATAAGCCAATGGCAATTCAAAAAGATATTATTATTATTATTATTATTATTATTATTATGCATGAGATCTTGCATTTACAATGTTTAATTCTCATATTTGTATGGAACATGGATGTCTACGCATGCCCCACGAATAGTTCTAACAACAAAGGACTTAAACGTGACTTTTTGTCTGGAGAATAAAACATTTTCCAATGAATGTATATTATGTAATGAGAATAAAAGAAAAAAAAAAGGGGTGAAGGTCAATCATTGAATTATATAAGCATTTTTGCCAAAACCTTTGTTTTACATTGACAATTATATGCTCCATTGTCAAGAGTAACATCACCAAAGAGTTCCAATTGTTGAGAAGGACTAGAAATACAGAAAATATACTAAATATATGTATAATAGAGAGTTTAATGAACTCCCTTCATGTAACTACCTTTGATGTGTAGAATAATTGGAAAAATTCTCAATATATTATATTATATATAATTTTTAATTACTATTGTAACTGTCTTTTAAAAACATTGATTAAAAACAACAACAACGAAAACATAATCAAACTAGTGCAATGCATGGATATTATCTCTAGTATCGTATTAATTCCTTTTCCTTCAACTTATTTAACTAAATAATAAGAAGCAATCCTCTTTCTACATTTATGACTTTGTATACTAACGAATATGCTGCTATACATACTGTAACGTGTATCTAGTTCCTAAAGTTATCCTATAGAATCTTAAGATATTGCATGACTGTACAAAAGCAAGTACAAAGAATCTGGATCAAGGCCTGTGCTTCTTCTTTTTCACTGCAAGAATTGGTTGGATTTGCAAGTGCCTTTTGAATGCTTCATTGAAAAGGATACGAGCATGGAAGGCTTTAATGATTGGGAGCCAAGCCAAAATAGCAATAGGTCCAAAAAGAACTATCCCCATTCCATTATCAAATTCTCTAGCAAGTGCACGTGTAAAGTCCCACACTCCACTGTGCTCTATCTTCGGCCTCACAGCTTGTGCAATCTGAACCAGCAAAAATATCACTTGGATTAAGTCTTGGGAAAAGGTATACAACAAAAGTGGTCAAAATTTTTTGCTCAAGCAAATGTTGCTAAATGTTATTTACCAGTATCAATCCCCATGCAGTTGGCATGAATGCCAGACAGCAAACAAAAAGGTCCGTCAATGACAGTTCACATATAACCGAAAGAGTAATGATGATGGAAATAACAGCCACGAACAGGAATGCCTTGAAAAATCTGAATCCAAGCTGATAGTTAGCACTAAATAGTTGCCTTCCCATGTTGACAGCCTGCATGGATGTGCAAATTATGGTATTAACATGCAATGGTACAACACCTACTATTGTATTAGAGAAACATTATTTGGTTTATAAGCTTGAATTTTACATCAACCATATGTTATCCCACTGGGTGAGGTTGGCTAAATGGATAGGAAAACATAATAATATTTTATCATAAATTATATCTATAGTCAAACCATTAAAATTTGAATGAGTAATATTATCTGTACCACTTTACTATATATATATTTGAAGGGACACCCTTATATGTCTCTCAAACATTAGTTGAAAAAAAAGTTGAAATCCACTATCAGCCAATATTTAAAGGACACTTCAGAGTATCTATTCAGAGATTTCTAAAAAAATGATATAAATAATATTTCTCAATCTGAATCTCTTTAATGTCTTGTTCCTTTTTTTGGAGCTTTTATGGATCTTCTTCGCACACAACCAAACCATCTAAGGCGAGACTTTAATATCTTTTCCTCAATAAGTGCTACACCAATTTTGCTGAATAAATTTTGAGAAAGAATGAAGGAGAGGTCAGGTTACCTTCACCAAGAGGAAAACTGCAACAATCACAATCCAGGAAAGGACATAAACAAGAAAGTTTTTGCTGTGCTGGGAGATGTCCAGGTGGTAGACCAGGCCGTACTGATAGATGAAGAAACGAAGAGAAAGCAATATTTCAGCCAACCTGGAAAAAAGACCTGACCGGCGAAGATGCGCTTGCTCATCATCCCACCAAGAATGCCAACTCTTATCCTGCTGAATTCCTATACCACCCTGTTGCCTGATCCATCTATTCCACTCTTTCCAGTCATCTACTGTCTTGGTCCAACTGAATCCAGCAGGGTTAAAAAGAAAAGGTGCACACAACCAAGTTAATGACATGAACCAAATGGCATAAGTTATCAACACATATGCCACATTACTCTGATATGACCTCCTGAACATATTATAAACAATCAACAGCAGCATCAGCTCAAACCCCTTCACAAAGTGGCTTCTTGAATATAATCTGTAATTTTCAGTGAAGCTAGCATGAAAGACAACAACTTTTCGTCCCGTTGGTCTGTACTTCGCACCGCCGTGCAAAATTGTTCGGCCGTAGTAATGTGTTTTTGTTCCAAGGGAGAATGTGAAGAAAACAGCAGCCAGCTGCAGTTGCATGAGGACAAAATCTTTAAGGGCTGTGAGGAAACCTTTCTCAAGGCCTATTTCCATCACCATTGGCAAGCCTGTCAGAAGACCAAGCTGTATAAATGACTGGGAAGCAAGAGCTGTTTCCAAGGACTGTACATTCTTGATCCTAGCCTCAATAATAAGTGCTCTTTCCAACCCACTAAGCACCAGATACAGCTGCCCGTAGAGAAATACATATATTCCTATTACTGAAATCTGTGGAGCAATCAGATAAGAATTCAAATCAGTCAAACCTGATGCCATTAGTAATTTATGATATATAACGCATCATACAAGGAAAAATGATTATGGTCACTAGTTTTTGCATTGCATTAACTGTTATGAAACTTTTTTGCTTTTAGAGAGTGACATTTTATCCATTCCTTACTATGATACTTTGTCTTACTGTGTGAAAAGGGAAAAAGAGAACAATAATAGGATTCTTCTCCAATTTTTTGTACAAGTCAAATCACCATATAGGTAACAAAGTATTGGAATTCAATGGGAGGGGAAAAAAAAAGGAGAGAAAAATATGATGGTTCGGTAAAATTACCAAGCTGCTGAAGTAAAATCCAATGGTTGTGAAATAACAGGATAGCATACGGAAAAAATCGAACTGACGCCCAAGGCGGAATATGTCACGGCTTATAGTTTGCTCACTGTTTCCATTTGCTACCTTGGCTTCAAATTTTGAGATTTGGTTTAGGCCTACGTCACGACCTTTGCCAACTTGCAAGTATTCATGGTAGGAAATACACCCCCTTCTTAAAGTAGAATTAAATCCTGCATGATATAAAACATGAGTACTTTTCTCTAGTGCATTACAAAATATGTCTTTAGAATATCATGCTTAAGTCATAAATTTCTACCAGCAAAAATGTCCTCAGTCAAGTTAATTGTTTTGGATGCTTTGCTTACTCCCCCTCTTGTGATATGAAAAACCCTGTCGAATACATCGGGATGGCCATAGTGGAACCGCACCCTGAACGTGAGAATACATAGAAAATGATAAGCATTTGTTGGAGTTTAAAAACATAGCACTATGTGAAAAGAGTAGGTGATGAAGATCATATGTTTGCATGACAAATTTTTCTGCTTGTTTATACAACTAGCAAAAGTCAAGTGTATGAAAAATAACATTACTTTAGGTATTCCAAACAACACTGGACAACTCAATGAACATTTGCTATCTCTAAGGCAGGAAAAAAGGATAAAAAAAAGCAAAAAAGTAAAAAAAAAAAAAAATTCCTACCTATAGTTTTCCTACAGTTTCATAATGAAGATTTGCATGCATTACCTGAGAGGATTAGCCAGAAGCCTTTGACCAATGGTGACAAAGCTAGTCTCTTGATATGACATGAACCATGCCAGAGAAGACACACTGAAGTGAAAAGAGAATGTAAGGCTTCCTAGTAGAATAGTAAACTTCATTCTAATATTAATCTTACAGACATTATACTTAAGGAACGAAAATTATGAGTAATGGAAAAAAAGCAAGAAAAGAGAAAGGAAATATGTGAACGTAAAATAGAAAAGGGAACCATGGAAGAAAGAGAAGAGAAAATGTAGAATTGTCATGTATTATCCTCATATAACAAGTTTATCATCTAGAGAAATTTGGTTATATGTATTTGCCATATTTTGGTGCCAGTCTATAGTATGGCATACTATCTTAAAAGACTTAAACCATGTTCATGTATTCAGGGCAAGTGTGACTTGAAGGATCTTGCTCAGTTTTTGCTCATCATAAATTCAAAATGCTGTCATTTTAATTTATTGTAGGCCTAACCTTCCCGTGAAAATGTGTTCCCTTAAACCAAGTATTGTAGGAGGACGCCGTCCCTGGCGCTTAAGAAATTCTTGGAGGAGGTTTCTCATTTTTAGAGCTTCTTCCAAGTAATTATCCTGTAAAATCAGATGCTCGTAAGGACATAATAGAAATGATCAAGTTTGATGTATAGTGATTGTAAGTAGTCAATTTATTGAAAAAAGAAAGTAAATAGAAAATAAGCCTACTTGGTTCATGTCAATTGTTTGGAGGGCTTCACCACGAGTATATATTATTGCACTGTTTTGATTTTCAGGCTTCCCTTCCCCAAGATCTGGCGGCCCTGGAAGCTTTATTTGATATATTGTCTATAAACGAAAAACAAGAATCTCATTAAGTCATCAATGATGCATCTGGATGCCTCTCTCCATGTTGGAAGAGAAATACCTGTTCAAAACCGTTGACAACTTTAACCAGTTTAGATGAATACACTTTGTAAGGTTTACCCTGCACTATCTCCTCCTTTTCCTCAACATAAGCAACACGGAGAGATGGATACCTGCGGGCAATACATGCATGCAAATGTTATTGTATGCTCATTCCGTTTCAAGATGCAAGATATTTTCTATTTCCTAGTAAAAACTTACCTTGTCATCAAGTCGATTATATCTTTATAATGGGGATCATTCACAGCCTTCTGAGATGCAAACGATTGACAGGAAACGACGAAGGTGTATTTCATGTCTGCTAGTGCTTCTAGATGAGCAAATAATGCACGGTTACCTCTTTCTGCAGTCTCATAACCCTCAAGAATATCTGCATTCACAGAATCAGTCATGTAATGAATTGGTTTTATTAAATTTTATTTGCTGTATTTTGTTGCACCATAGCCAAGTACTAGTAGATAATGAATACCAACTTATACTTAATTACAAACCTTCATCTTCAGCCATGTCAAGAAATGCTTGTAATTTTAAGGCTTCTCTGTAGTACATCATCCCTCTAACTGTTACAAACATGATTGAAAACGATCACAGAATGTCTTAAAATTCTATTAACATCCCATTCTGAGGGTAACAAACTGAACCTGTTCTGCCTAGTGTCTGGCCCCTGAATGAAGCCCACTGTCTAAGGCCTTCTGTCTTGTGTTCATCTTCTAAACTGTTCCAGCTTTCACAACCCATACGCTCCAAGAAGTTTTTCCATTCATCTATTGAAATTGGTGTGACAAGGTATGAGATGAGTTCAGATAGAATGCGTGAGATACGTAAAACATATTCATATTTATACAGCTACCTGGAAATATCTTTTGCAAGTAAAAGATGATGGAGTCCTCTTCTTTTTCCGAACCTAGCTCCTTCAGTGAAAAATTGATGTCCTCGATGTAGTGTGGAGTTATAACACTATACCAACCATGCTATATATCAGACAGAGTTTTGTGACAGAACTATGAGGCAAATGTTCATTAAGTTAAGCATAAGTTATCCTTGAAAGGTTTACTTCTTAGTTTGGTGTGTCTGTTAGTGACAGTATAAAGAAATATGACCAAGAAAAGCAGTACAGTAAGTACATTGTGAGCTTTTACGTTTCAACCAGAAGGGATTTTTTGACAAGAGTTTGGAAGTTCGTTAAATGCCCCCATTATGGATATCAAGTGAGGTTCCACGTACAAGGTTAGGGTGGTTGGAGAATCAAGCAGTGTCAAGTTGTAGAAATGAATTCTTATTTTACCATAAGAAAGTATCTATCTACCAAACTACCTTACTGTTCTTTTTTCTCTTTCCCCCTTTTGCACTCATTACGGTTCCTTTTTTACCTGTGCTTTGATGTAAAATGCTTTCACTTTTTTATTGTTCACATGCGCAATATGATATGCTGTTAGCAAGGTGCTCTAAATGTAAAATCCTATGCTCTGCACATGATTATCTCTAAATTTAATTAGTCATTGAGTGAGTTCATATAAATCACTTAAGGGGACTGATAAGCAGCAGTTACCTCTTTTGCCAAGTGGTTACTCCAATAAGGTTGGTTAGTTCAACTTAAATATGAATTATGCGAGTAGTGGTGTGAATACAACTTAAAAAACATAATGTATTCTGGAGTCAACCTTTCAAACTAAATGAACTCATGGACGTATAACTTACCTGAATGGCAGCATATTGCGCACTTTTGGAGCATCAGGCATATCTGTAAACAGAGAAGTAGCAAAGAATGATATGCGCCTACGAGCATCTAAGTTTGCAGGCATCTCCATTGCTGTCCCCTTGATGGTAAGCAACAAATGAAAACGCTTGATCTGCCATGAACAATATGATTCTATCAGTATAAAAAGGGTAGGGTTCACATATAACTTAAGATCCTATTTTTCATTACTATATTTGTTTGTGGCTACATTCATACATGAACATTGTAACTATCCTTGATGAAAGGAGAATAACAGCAACCATCATTTAAGTAATAAATATCACCTTTTCAATCAGAGGGCCACTTTCTGGCAAGGGAAAATGGATGGAGTTCTCATTGGCAAATAATAGTCCTTCAATATCGCTGTTCATTCCCTCACTGGCAAATAGTTGATCAATATCTCTGGTAAGATAGACAAAGTCACTCTCATTTTGTTGGGGAATGTGGATCATATCCAATATTCTGCACAAATTCAGTAAGTAAATTAAAAACTGAAGCATAGTAATTTGGTAAAGGACAACAAATTATTAAGCACCAGTACCTGGAATCAACCATCATATCATTTGTTACCAGTTCAAACATATCTTGTAAAGCTTTCACAACTTTGTACTGATGGTCTTTATCTCCCTCAATCTTATCACATTTCATATAGAAGTTATTAGGACTCAGTTACCAGTCATACACATTTGTCAACATAAATAATGTAGCCAAGTTTAGGTATAGAAAGCAATTACCAGAAGTTCAGCTAGCTCAATGACCTTAGCTTGTAAAGCTGGGAGAATTTTCAACTTGAAGTTCTTGAGCAGACATGATTCTAGGATACTTTTTTCAATTTCCCGTAGTATATCACATATGATCCTAAATATGCATAAATAAGCATTGAATCAACACTGGTGTCAAAAATTTTGTAGGTTAGAAATAGAAAAAAGGAAGTTACAACCGCCAGGAGCTATGAAAGATAAGATTCTGCAGCATACAACAGTGGTTGAAGTTGGGTTGATGGTATCAGAAAAATAGTCCACGTGTTACCTTTTCTCCAGGTTGCCCACAACAAGAATCTCAAGGACGTATTTCAGTGACTCATAGCACTCTCTTACAGCATAAAACATGTACTTGTCTTTTGTAATTTTTCTGGCAAGAACCTCATCTTTTCCCTCAAAATCTTTAGCAATGGTCAAAGCTGTAGAAAGCTAGAAAATGTAGCAGCAAAATTTTATTAGTGAAAAAGATGTACAGGTAATAATTCTACCGCAGCAGTCGCATAATATTTAGTTTTAAAGTACACTACCTTATTTGCTAAGAGGAAAACAGGCCAGCGAACCTTGCCAGAAAACAATTCTGAAGACATAGGCATCATCATCAAATCCACCTCTCTGTCCAAAAAATTTTTGTCAGGTGTTGAATAACAAAATAGCCATGCAGCAAAGTTAGAGCATCAACCTCACCTGTTACTAAGCAAGTCTTCAAGACGAAGATGATATATAATTTGATTCCATACTACAACAAATTTGGCAATGGCACTTTTTTCAACAGGCATCTGTGACACAAATTAGTGGTCAACACAATAGAACATATATATTAGAATAATATTGTCTCACTACCGCTAATTTAACACACCTTTTGAAATATATTGCTGAGGAGGCCTTTTCTTTTCTTTTTACCACGTTGGGAGGATGGTGGAATCAGACAGACATTAAATGCAGAAGGCAAGGAATCAAATCTACTTCTCAGCATTCCTAGTGTCCTTATCTATTTTCAATAAGAGAGGTGAGTCAATGATTTCATTTCTGTTGGAAAAAGAAAGAAAGAAAAAAATAGGAAACATAGCTTACCTCACCAAGGTGATGTAAAATACCATAAAGTCCACCAAATATTGTACAGAAAACAGAATACCAAATTTGTGTGTCCATAAAATATACCTGTAGTTAACATAGAACAGAATGAACCATCCGTCAGTATAGTTTTGTTAAAGAATACATGAGGAACTTCAACTAATGCATGAAGACAGATAGAGCACTTCACTTATAAATATTTATACTTCTGTCAATAAAGCATTTTTATTTGAGTGTTGGAGAGCTGAAATGTAGCGATAAATATAATTACAACTAAAAACAAAAGAGTGTATGTTCCAATTCAGACTCACAATTACTACAGGGGTCCACACAGCCACAATTGCACCAGCATTACTTTTAACTGGAGCACAAGCAAACCTTGTCAGCAAAATTAACTGATCCGATCCCTTAAGATGTGACCAAAAAATTTAAAAATGCAGCATACCTTTTGGAAAAAGTTCATGCCAGTCATACTTTTTAACACCAATTTTTATAATTTGTCTGGTCGGTCCTATAAGCGGTTTTATCTGCATATATTTATATTACATTGGCCATTAAAAGTAAGTTGCTAATTAATGAAGCCGAATTAACATAAATTATTTCTGTTTTGTTTACCTCAAAACTGTAGCTGAACAGAAATTTACTAGATAGCACCAATAGCCAAAACAATGTGTACCTACATAGGAACAAAATCAGAATATTTATAGAGTTTGTGATGGATGTGCTTAAAAAATTAGTTGCAAACAAGAAGAACAAGCCATCAAGGTAATAGGATATACTTCAGAACGGAAACCTGGTCTTCTTGCATCCCCCGCCCAACGTAGCTTCTAGGCTGTATGATAAATAAATGTGACATTCAGTTTATAACATTTAATGCCATGAATGAACATTATAGTCAATTACATGTAGATATAAATCAATGCCGAAAACATTTATAGTTGTGAATTCTAATCATGACTGGACATGATGGGAAGTTAAAAACATAAACGAGATGCAGTCCCACATAAAGGAACAGAAAGCATAGTTTTGACCAAATCTTCATTGTGGTAAAAAGGGTAAAATATAATATACTCTGTATAGCAATATCACTAAGATGATGCCAAAAACAATCACATTACCTAGTACACGGACTCATCAGAAAATTGAAGAAAAAAAAAAAAAAAGGAAACCGACAAAAGTAGATACTATAGCCAAATGCTTCACCCTCTCTTTCCTTAGAGATGCTAGAAGTTTTTCTAAGGTCCAAACTGCAGACAGGAAAACTTCATTGCTGCCTTAGCCTTTCTATAAACTTCCTTAGAAAGCGGATCACACTTCGATTATGCCTTGGATTTATCCAAAAAGAGCAAAGAACAATCATAACTTATGTTCAATATGTTCAAGTAATAGACAAAGCAATAGTTTAATCTTGATCATTGTCTTGATCACATTGAATGGTTTCTTCTTGACTTAAAATTAAATAATGATCTATAACTAACAACTTAGAAATGTCCTTGTTAACACGTTCTGTAACTGGAACATTCTACTTGAATCATTATTAATATCTGGTTTGCATCAGAAGTTTATTCAAATAACAGATTAATGCAACATGGCCACCAATCTAACACAGTAGTGGAAAATACCGTAAGAAATAAGATGAACCTACCTGAGTCCACCAAGACAAAACTCTGCATATCCGGTAATTAGAGACTTCTATATACTTGGCAACGGAAGGGACAAAAAATAAAACAACTTCAACTGCATTACTTGTCAAGTATATTGCAGCCGCGACCATATAGGAAGTAAAGCACCATTCCTCAACCAAGCTTCCATACTTTGTGGAATAACAAGTATATTTTCGTCTTGAATCAACATAGCACACAGGAAGAACAGTAGTCCATATAAGAGCAAAGACCAGCTTCATCACAAGTTTCACTTTCTGAGAATATTCCATTGTATATCTGGCTTTCCAAGTAAAGGCGATGTCTAAAATTGCTGTGAGAAAAGACAAATTATTTTATCATGATTATATGAGAGAGGAAGGAGAAGGGGCATACCGTCTATAAATAATGTCCAGAATATTAATATGTAATTCAAAGAATAAAACAAAGAATCAAATATTAGCATGTAGCTATTTTTCTTGAAAATTTGTCTACATTAGAAGTAGTTCACTGTAACATTGGTGCTATGTTGACCAACTAAATTTACTTCTTTCTCGTACATCAAATTAAACTAACTTTAATGCCAAGTAATGATAACCATGAACAACATACCTTGAATAAGTTTAAGAATTGCAGAAGTAATGAAGATGCTGATTATGTCCTCAAATACTGTGGCATCAAACAACTGAAGTGGAGATCCCAAGTCATGGCAAGCAATGATTATGATGGCCTGGCAACCAACACACAACCAAGTTTCTAGACTATCCATCTTAAGAAACAGAAATTTGCGAAACATCTGCACTAGATTCGAGCAAACCTGAAGGGATAGAATAAAAAAACTCCACATTCTATCAAAGCTTCTAAAAATTTGCCAGAATGAACGAATTTCTACAAAATTTGTCTTTCCCAGCCACTGTGGTTCATGGATTTCCTCTACTGTATCCTGAACAAGCAAAAGAAATACCATGGGTAACAAAGTGGTGATCTCTTACAGGTAGTAGAATATGTCCAACATTTTCTACTAACAACTGAAACACATAATACAATAGAAATGAAATAATAGACTTTCAATCAAGAATATGCCAAATGTGAGTGTAACATTCAATCATCAGAAGCTGTACTCATTTTTTTTTTTCTCAATCAAGAGGTTATAAGGCTAAAAATTTTGAAGAGAACAATCCATCCTATCTTTTAGGTTAAAGAAAAAAAAAAAAGACAGAATGACTTCCCTCTAGCATATGGATCCAAAGGAAATAAGAAAGAAGAGTAGTGCAGCTTCTTTATTAATGAAGATAAATATTTTAAATTCATGCTCCTAAATAAGAAAGCAGTATGGAACTGCTCATGCGTGACAAGGTTGAACTTGCAATTAGATGGAACAAGCCAAACAGCCATCTTACAATTGCAAGTCTGAGATTAGAGTATTAGATAATGATGTAGACCTAATAGAATCTATGTCAAGCCGGAGAAAAACAACTACTGTACACAACATGTCGGAGAACAGTGATCACATTCATCAGGAAGAAACTTATATCTGTCGTAACGGTTCAAGACATGGAAACGTCATTGGAGTCTAAACCTAGCAGTTACTTGCCATCTAAATCCTACCATGCAAAAACAGTTTCTGAAGCAAATTTCACTAAATACAAATGCAGCAGAGCAACACTATCTTGAAATGCCATCTAATAAGTGGCCTGATTTCCAGAAATGAAGAAGAACTATACTATGTGATGAAATAAAATATGAAGTTAATTTGAAATTTCATTCAGCTTAGTAATATGTTTTGATATCACTAATACAAAATCTTAAATACAATGATCATGAGAAACATAGAAGTACCTCTGGTTCTTCATCTTTTTTTTCTCTCTTTTTCTTTTCTGTTGTTTTATCAGGTGATACAACAAGAGCATTCTTGATA
This sequence comes from Pterocarpus santalinus, assembly GCA_031439595.1. NCBI lineage: Eukaryota > Viridiplantae > Streptophyta > Magnoliopsida > Fabales > Fabaceae > Pterocarpus > Pterocarpus santalinus. The sequence goes on along the minus strand of CM062528.1, from coordinate 29,782,331 downwards.
TCGGGTTTATTTGCAGATTGAACAAAGAAAAAATCATGGTCCAGACGCATGGGCCAACCAATTCGGAAACAATCAGGAGACCTGCGAATATAGAACACCAATAAGAACTTAAGGAAAGAAAGCCACATGAAAACAAATGGAGAAATTATATAGCATAAGGATAGATACTGACCAGAAATACTCATTCAGATCATCATAGTTTCTCCATACAGAATGCTCAGCTGTACCACCTTTGCTTTTTTCTACTTCCTTTGGTTTCAAAATAAATCAGTATATTGAAGAAGAAAACCCAAAAAAGAAAAATAGGATCAAATTAGATAGTACCTCTCTAATAACTTTGTATATGGGGGTGACAACATTGTTAAGGAAAGACTCAGGTTCTCCTCCATATGCAGGCATGACCTTTTCCCATGTTGTTAAGCTGATAGCACCGCTTAAAATTCCATTCAATTCATCTGCCATCTTCAAAACAGACCAAAAAAAAACACGATGAACAGAAATTAGAGAAGACTATAAGAATCATATAACGTTTGTAAGGTTATTTGAAAATTTCAATCAATCATGAAAATAGAGGTGCTCATGGGTGGCTCCATCAAGCAGTCATGCAATTTTATCATGTATGCCTACCCAGTTTTTCCTTGTAGGTAAAATAATATGTATAGGCTTAATTAAGATTCTATGTATCAAACAACCTTTAAACGTTAATACATAAAATGTTTGGACTTGAAATACTGAATATACCATACTGCATTCCTAATATCACAGAAAAAGAAGTTCTTTTTATTAACTAATAGAGACAACTGTGGAGTCTAATATTTGTTCTTTTAGTAAAAATAAAAAAGAATTTAACCAGTTTCAACATACATGATGAAAGATATAGCAGAGACATTCTGGCATGAACCGCAAATTAGCTCCCTCCCCCCATATGAGAAGGTAAAGCCCTACGTATAAAATTTTATATTGTTGGGCTTCCTGTTTCACAAATGGTAAGCTGCAACACAAGTAAAACAGGTCAGTACAGAAAGAATGTCAACACTGGGTGCATTATAGTTTAAATGAAAGAAACCAAAAAAAAAAAAAAAATGAAGAAAAGAAGAATACTGAACAAGCTGATGAAAGGATATGAAACAATAATTAGCCCACAAGGCACATACAGAGGAAGAAAGAATTATATTACCCTATCTTTTCCATTAAAAGAACAGATAAAAAATAATCTATTAAAAGTGAAAAGAGAGTTATATCAGTTAGCATACCGGATATTGCTCTTTCTTCCCAAAAACTTGCACCAGGTTGTATAATTTTTGAAAAACTTTCTCATCAATTCATCCACACTTCCTTCTCCTAACTGGTATGACAAAAATTACACATTTTACATTGTGAAATGTGATAAAGTAAAGGAAGAAGATACATTTTCAACAGCAAATGCACCTTCAAAACAGATGTCTGGTTGTGAGTTTGTCGAGTCTGCATGTTGGCTAGGAGTAGAATCAGATGCTCCCTTTGGTTGGCCACATTGGCTTCCTGGTGTAAGACACATAATATACAATAAAAATTCCTGAAAGCCTAGTTAGAGCAATTCTGACCCTTAAAACTAAATAATTATGGAGTGTAGTCTATACATGATCAGAATTGTACAAAAATGAAAGTTTGAGTCCAATTAACTAGGATAATTGACCTGGAATCCAAAACAATGCTGAAGAAAATCAAACAAATCTACAAAGCCTCCATGTTTCTTGAAATCTTGAGCTGGGGGTAAACCACGAACATTGCGAATAACTGCAATGGCAGCCTTAATCTGTATCAATGTATTAGTACAATCAGTCTATCATATTGCAATTGAGTCTTCTGTGACTCTGACATCGGATATCAATAAAAGGGGAAATGTGAAACATCCTAGCACTATCAGACCTCAGGTTGCTGCATAATTGCATGCTGAATGCCTCCTTGCTCAAGGGGTAAAATGTTAAATTCAGATTTCTTGTGGATTGCATTTCCATCAATAAGTGCCTATTTTGGACAAAATGAGAAACTCTAAAATAAAGAATATATGGTAAATTGATAATTTGCATATTTATGATTAAGCTATTTTATGACAAAATTATTAGAAAATAGAAGTTGATGGTATATGAAAAAGGAAGAAATGAAAGAGATCACCTGAGGACCAGCTGCGTTTGTAACTGTTTTTAACACCTCAAACAGAACAGAAGCAATATTCCGTGCATTAATCAATTTTTCCCGGTGACTGTTAAGATAGAGCATAACAAGAATTGGTTTAGTAGGCAATTGAAGTGTATTAAAATTTATGTACAAAAGGAAAATGGTGAATTAATAAGTCACAGAATAGTTTACCTTTGTTCTAGATCAAATGCTTTTTCATGTCTCATAAAATAGTCCCTGTAGTAATAGTAAACACGCTTAAGTTCACGAACATCACCTTTTTCCTTCCTTTTTGTGATTGTAACTTGCCAATCCTGTATGCCATAATTCACATTAACAAAGAAAATTATCAACATTCAACAAACCAATGTATTAAGCATCAGTCCCTGTGTCAATCCTATTGCTGTTTCTGGACACATAAAATTTAACAGACAAACCAACAGTGTCACTTCACATACTTTCCCCAAGTACGCTGATACGCCACAACTGCAAACTTTGAATAGATTACGACTCAAAAAATCTATTGTTCATTAAGTTACAGTTACATCATGTTATGAAAGACAGTGCTCTCAAAAGGACCACTGATCTTGACAGCATAAGATTCAACATTTTTATTTACCTGTTCAAGTCGCTGAAGAAGTGAGGTTTTGAATTGTCTAACACCCCTTCCACTAGAATTTTTATCCAAGTTGTGTGAAATTTCAAAGGCTTGAAAGCGGCCTGCAAATTAAAATTACTTGTACTATGTGAAATGCGTGTGATATTAATCAACACAGAACCGATTTCTTGCGTTAAGCGACATATAGCATAATTATGAAACAGGAAAATATCAAATTTGAGTGGAAGACTTCATGGATTATAAATTGCCATCATTAGTCGAGAAATCATTCAAATTTTCTATACAACCATACACGATTGAAGATTTCGTATTGCAACCCGTGAAAAGCCAACACCTAAAAGCTGCACTTAACATTGTACAAATTGAAGAAGGGGATAGAGTAGATACCAACATCTTGAAATGGAAAGCTACCGAACGTGTTTCTCTGGTGAGCACAGAACTGCATTAACGCAATGCTCCTTTCCCCCTTTGCATTCAACTTTTATTATGATAATTTTTGTTCAATGCAATTCTTGGACTGATATTATATTAAGGTAATTGGAGAAATTGAGCCTTCTTTTTCTTATTTTCGCTTTTCTTTGACTTCCATAACTATGTTTACCAAAAGCTCAAAAAAGCCTTTATTGGCCCAGCATGTAACAACCCGCTACCTTGTAATCCTTCTTCAACCTACACATCCCAAAAAAGAAATAGGAAAAAAACCTAACACTCCAAATAAAGACAGACAACTGAAGTTGCTGGGGCTTCCAAGACACCCATATAACCCAGTAACCAGTCAATACTCCTTCCACTGTAAACTAAAACCACTTACACTTGAAAAATTCTCAAGTTCTAAGAATAAGTGTTGCTCTGTGCTATTCAGTATTCAACATCTCAGCTTTGTTAGCTATTATTGTCTTCACTTTAATTAAATGTTTAATGCAATGATTGATGTACTAACTATTAAGCACGAAATGACAGGGAGCAACACTTTTTGCTTGAGCTCCAAAGAATTTCTCTTTAATCCTTAAACAATATTTGCACTGTCCTCTACCAGTAATCCTTCATCAGTTTAATTCTTCAAAACAAAAACAATTTTAGTTGCATGGGGACCTCCAAAACATAACAAGACCCCTATCTTCCCAGCAATCAATCAAGCAACACTTGAAAAGGCGAAAAAAAAAAAATAGAAACACCCCAGAAAGCAAAGTAGACTCACAAAGATAAGCAACACGAGGCTCCTCTCTTTCAACCAAGTTAGCCACACGAAGGAACCTTTGTATCTCCGAAGCAAAAACTGTTGGCAACCTTTCACTGTCAAAGGGTCCTGGAACATACTCAGCGCTGCTGTTACTGCCATCGGTAATGGCCAACGGGAAGTGGTGTCTGGCTGTGGATGTCTCTCCACGCTCAAAATGGATGTCATCAATGGGCTCAGCAGGGACAATCTCTGCCATTGCTGTGAGCTCACAACCCTCGGAAACCACCAAGAGGGTGACACGTTTGCAAAGTATATATGAGGGATCTTCTTCATGTTGCGTTTGCTTAGTGAGGTAAGCTTTGTTGCACTTTGGAGTGAGTGATTGTGTGTGCTTTGTGCACTGATTGGAAAGCTGAATGCTCCCTTTTGCTTTTGCTTTTGCTTTTGAGGCTTTGTTTTCGTTTTAGCTTTCTTTGCCTTTATGTGTGTGTGAGTTTGTGGAAAGAAAGAAGAGGGTGTCTCTGACTCTTAAAGCTAAGTGACTGCTTCTTTTTGAAAGTGTAAATGGCGGTTTTTTTAATACTGTTATTGGTGAATGTTGTGTTTACGTGTGAGACTTTTGTCTCTGACGCATGTGAGAGGTCCATTCTTAACATTCTCTAATTAATCCCCACTCAATGCTTTTTGCTCTTGCAATTATTGGTACCTTTGTTTTGCTGGTTTCTGTATCTTTTAACTTTTATGCATTACTTTGATGAATTTTGATTCAGAGTTTTCTCCCTTGGACATTATGCTGAAGCAGACTTGGTTAGGAATTTCATTGTGCAGATAATTAGATGTGAGTTCAATTTTTAGAGTTGGCGTCCCCTGTAAAAATTGGTGATAACATTTTTCCCTCTTTATTATATGTTCATTGAACGAAATTGCATCTCTCTGCTAGCATTTTTCCCCCCTATACAGAAGGTAGTAACGAATGACCTTTTTCTTTTGTTATGCATATTCAAAGGTTTAGTAGAAATTGCAATAAGCTTCATTCTTGGACAGTTGGAGAGGAAATTAAGATCAGTCTAGAATATCAAATTTCATTGCCCTCATTCACAGCTTTTCTCTTTTTTCCTAACAGAACATGCGGATCAAAATCTTATTATAATAGGTACCTTTTGATCTTGTTAACAGACAGAGTATCCATGAATATCTAGCACTAGGAACTTTACCACATTTAACATTAGTTAGCATGATATTCATGAGCTCAATTTATTTATTTATTGTGTAAAATGACATGCTATATAAACAGAGATGGTATTGTACATAAGTTGCTAATGCACCTTTACTGATTGATACTTTCTCTTTATTTGATGATACCGGACCAAAAAAAAAAAAAAACACACACACACACACACACACAAAAGGCAAATCAGGAAGCAAACGTTGATGCAGAAAGCTTCATATACTTGAACACCTAATCTTGAACGACAAAGGCAGAATTAAGGTTGGGGTAGACACGTGTCCATATCCCATTGGTTTCTTTACCCAAGTGCGTATGGTAGAGCACTCTAAACTTCCTTTCCATATTGCTGAGTTGCAACTACAAAGACAACAAAGTCATAAATTGTGAACATATATATAGGGCAAAGTCTAATTTCTTATTGCTCAAGAATATACGATAGTTACATAGTATAAAGCACAATGAACCCAGCCAAACTTCATATACTATTTATTTGACTAAAATTTTGGAATAAAAATAAAAAGTCACACCCGTCTTGCATGTCGTGGCAACAGAATAGGTGAAGTTGAGTTTTAGAGAGCATAATTTCACAGCTTAACCAAGTAATTAATTAAAACATAAAAAGTGCGTGAATGTTAAAACAGTGACTTCATAGCCAAAAGCCACTTGAAACCTTTTGCATAGTATAATCATAACCACATAATCCATGTGATCTGCAAGAGCCCATTTGGTTACTCACGATAACAGAAAAAACACGCTTTCTCAGGCCGAAAAAACAAGTTTTGAGGCAAGGTGGAACAAAGCTACTTTGTTATATTTTAATCTGAGGTACATTCGTGTTGATACCAAACAGGCTACAATTCATTAAATTGAAGAACATTTAAAACAAAAAGAAATAAGTAACTAAAACAGCTTATTAAAATCAAAGAGAAGTAATAACTGAAAGCACACTGCTGAAAGAAAAATAAAATCAAGGGTGTAAAAATCAAAGTACAAAAATAATACCAGACATGATCATATTTCAGGCGAGCGAAGAGTGGCTTCCAACTCTCATGATGACAGACTCAACTCTTGTTCGGAAATTCAGGATCTCAAGCCAGCTTGAGCATCGAAGGGGTAAGAATGAAAAGCGCAAAAGTTAGAGCAAGAATTGGAGATTATGAAGTTCGGTTGAGATATATACTCATTACCTTTTCGGTGAAAATATTTGCTATAGTAGTATTGAGGTCACCAGCCCAACGACCTCTATAGTGTTTCGGTGTGAGCCTTATCCACGATGTGCTTACGATTCTGAGGCTCGGTGCAGTTAATTTTCCATTACAGAAAGTCTCCATCATGGGACATGTGCCCAGAAGAAACGTTTGCAGCGACGGAAACTTGAAGCTGTAACCTCCCCTGCAAAAGCTTCTGAGCCTCCTTAAGCGGAACAATTCCAATTTCTCCAATTTCATAAAAGCAATGTCACTCGCAGCATCACCATCATTCTCACTTGCAACGATTTCCTCAATCATGTCACACTCAGATATCTTCAAAACTCGAAGTTTTGGTAAATTTGTCGCCGTTGATGAGGTCATAATATTTACTACTCCATCACAACGGGCCAAATCTAACACATCTAAAGTATAAAATACCACCGAAGATGGGACTACGGTCTTCAATCTATGACAGTCACGGAAATCCAAGTTTACAAGGTAAACACGCTTAATTTCACCATTGTCACTCTTCTCAACAATGTTCTCTACCCCACAGCTGTATATGTTAAGCTGTTGGAGTTGTTGCAGGTCCTCAGCCACAGAGATTGGAAAGACATGATCTAGGCTTCCACAGCCCCAAACTTCCACTTTGCGGAGGTTTTGAAACCCAGGGATTCCACGTGGATCTTTCCTCCATATGTGATTTAGCTTTGGTAGACCACCCAAAGTCAGTGTTCTCAAAGGAGTTGCTAAACCCTGCTGGCTAGTAGCAACTCTATTTGGCTCTGCTATTTCAAATACAGCTCCTAATGCCTCACACCATCTTACCTCCAATGTCTCTAGATTCGGTAGGTAATCTAGCATAGAAAATTGAAACACATTCAAAAAATTGGAGCACTTTGAAATTTTTATTTCATTCAGCTTGCGAAAGGAATTCGGAGCCACCAGTTCATCGTGCCGTAATGACTTCAAGTAATTCAACGAGGAGATGTGCAGTTTCTCCAAGTTTGGGAGAGAGTATAGGAGAGTAACCTGCGATCGATAGCATATATATTTATATATTTTTCAATTAAATACACAAGTATATAATCTAAATTGCAAGTCATACTATAATTATTGTGACAATGCTGTCCAGCAATGCTCAGTTTGTTCCCGAGAAAGTGGCTTAAGAGGCGAAGGATAATTACCCTACTTTTCTTCTCGTCTGATATCCCATTGAATTCTATGTCAAGCACTTGGAGTTGCTGAAGCTCCTCAGCCATAGAGATCGGAAAGACGTGATCATAATCTAGGCTTTCACAATTATGAATTTTCACTTTGGTGAGGTTCTGAAATCTAAGGATTCCATGAGGATCTTTACTCCATATGTATTTTAGCTTTGGTAGGCAATCCAAATCCAGTGTTGTCAAACGAGTTGCTAGCCCCTGCTGGTTGGTAGTGACTGTACTCAGCTCTTGTATTTCAAATATAACTCCCAATTCGTCACACTCGGTAACTTTTAGTGTCTCCAGGTTCTGTAGGTTGTTCAACACATAAGATGGAAATACATTCAACAACTTCGGGCATCCTGAAATTTCCATTTCATTCAGCTTGCAAAATGAATTCGGAGGCAGATGACTGGGCCATAGCAACTTCAAGTTATCCAACATAAAGATTTCTAGCCTCTTCCAAGTTTGGGAGTATAGCCTACGATCAATAACATATATACATTTTTCAATTAAACACACAAGCATAAGATCCAAATAACTAGTCAAATTGTTTACCAAAAATTAAAAAAAAATAGTCAAATTAAAACTATAGTTATAATGCTGTTCAGTAGTGCTCACCTGTTCACTAGAAAGTAGATCAAACGATGAATGATGATTTCCTAGATTTTCTTCTTGGACAAATATCTCCGCCAAAGTTTGACAAGAGCTAATTTTAAGATATTGAAGTTTCACCATTGCTCTCGCCACTGAGGATGGGAATAAACTTGTCAAGCTACCACATCTCCAAATTATCAAACTCGTCAAGTTTTGAACAGAAGAAAGGGCTGGAAGATTATCGTCCCATATCTTACATGTGTTGATCTCAAACAACTCCATGGCTTCAAGGTTGGGCATTGCAATCTAGTGGCATAAACAATCTTGTCAAAAATGTTATTCAACATATTAATTGACGAGGAAAGAAGAATAGATATTTCAGCAATTTGTCCTGTCATAAATATCTAAACTAATAGTAGGCATGTCATGTATTCATATTTAAATTGAAAATTAAATCTATAACACATTGAAAGATGTGCAATATGACTATTACATAATTATAACGAAGTACACAATATTTTGTTACATCCCTGTTTTTAATTGGGAGTTTAATTTTTCAGTTTGCATTAAAGAATTTCAATATTGAAGAAGAATTCATAAATCACGTTTTTACCTTTTCATCAATTAGTGCTAGAGGAACGAGTCCCGAATCAATAGTCGCTGGCACCGAACTGAAACCAAGGAGCATAGGTAAGCTTTTCAGTAAAAGAGAATGCAATTTAGGGAGCACAACTTCTTCTATCTCTTGTATTTCCTCTCGTAATTCTGCAGCTACTATCTCTTTCATAGATCGACATTCAGAAATTTCCATCTCATGTAATTGAGAAAGGTGTCTTACATGGGACCACAACAACAGATGCTTCAATTCATTACAGTTGCTAACTTTAATAACTTTCAACATTTCAAAAGATTGGGTAGGAAGTGGACCATGGCATATTTCTTTCATGTTATGCAGATAGTCCAGTTCCAAAGTCTCCAAATTAGGGAATGCATGATGGACATGACGCCGCTCTGAGTTAATGATGTGGAGCAATTTTGAACTATGGATAGACAGATGTCTTAATTCCATGAAACCATTCCCATTCAATCCGGGAAAGATATCTCTAACACACTCCAATTCGGCTAAGTACAAATTCTCAACCCTAGTCAACAACACTTCAAACACATCATTCCATAAAATATATGCAATTGAAGAACCACTGAGCCCAAGTGTTCTTGAAAATTTAGAGCCATACGGGACCCAGCTCCCCATACCAATACATATGATGTATCTTTCCAGATTTTCGAAGTTGTGCAAGTCCCTTGGCAAAGTCGAACCATCTTCAATCTTTAATTCCAAAGTTGTCAGTAGCTGCAAATTCCCTAGCTCACCTAGACTTGCATAGTTGCTTTGGTTGTTGCTTCCTTCAACCTCCCATTGGATAGGGCAATACCTCAGATACAACTCTTCCAAGCACTCTAAGCTTGATAAAAGATTTTCGGGAATGAGTCTTACATTATGGCAGTCTCTGAAGTCGAGCATCCGTAGACGAGTGAGATGTCCTATTTCTTTTGGGAGCTCTTTAATATTCCAAGCACGTTCAACGATGAGAATTTCCAAACTCGTGAGTTCTCCTACTATTGCTATGCCTTCAAAGTCTCCATACAGACGTAATGATCGAAGGTTTGCTAAAAGACGGAGCGATGGAGGTGGGGGGTTGGTAAATTCCATTCCATGTAAATGAAGAAACTTTACTTCTCTCATCCCTGAGAAAAAGTTATCTGGGACTTTCACAACGTTATCTTCCCAGATTTTAAGCGAAAGTAGCTTCAACTCTGGGCACTCCAACTTCTCAGGAAGCTCACTAATACGATAGTCAGGCAATAAAATGTGATGACACTTTTGAAGTTTTGGCCATTCATTTATATCAGTGAAACGTTGAACGACATAGGTAAGATGAGTCCTAGATGCAATTGATTTAGCCACATCACGAACAAGATCATGCATTCCAACCCCTTTCATTTCAAGTTCAAGCAACAATGAAGAGGCCGTAAGGTCTTCTACTAAGGTATAATGTCTGTTTCTTGCATCTGCCAATGTGTGCACATCTTTATATAAGCCCAACCCCCAACAAATTGGAAGCAGAACTTCAGTGTCGACGCCATCCAGTTCGAAAGAACCAATAAGCAAGAACAGTGACTTCGATTCCTGACTTTCTAAACAGTCATAACTAAACTCCAATTTGCTATAGACTTCATTGTGAAACCCTCCATCATCAAATTTCTGTAATCTTTTTAAGGAATCCTTCCAGGCCCTGACATTCTCCTTTCTTCTCAAGGCCTTTGCCACAGCAGTTATCAAAAGGGGCAAACCATAGCAACATTTGGCCACGTTAACTGCAGTAGGTCTTATACTGTTGTGTTTCACAACATCGCCTGCCATCTTCTCAAACAAATTCCAACTTTCTTCTTGAGACAAAACTTCAAGAGTAAACTCCCTTTGAGTTTTCATAGTAGTCTTCAACACTTTAAGATCTCTAGATGTCAGCACCAACTTGCATCCTTTGTGTTCATCACCATAAGGAACCCCCAACTCTGCCAAATCCAGCTCACCCCAGATGTCATCCAAAATAACAAGAATACTCTTCTCCGTGATCATCCTTCCACGCAATTCCCCTGCTCTTCCTTCTTCTGTCTTCTTCTCAAATTTCATATCCAACCAATCAGCAAGTTTGTCTTGGATTTTTCCCACTGGAGAATTGGATATAGTAGCCATAGCTACAGCACCAAATGAACCCTCTTTCTTTGCTTGCCAAGCTAACTCTTTCACCAACGTTGTCTTACCCACGCCTCCCATCCCATGCACCCCAATCATGTGGATGTTAGGATCCTCCAATGCGTGCTTAATCTCATCCAACGTTGTACTTCTAGACAACACTGGTTCATAACCTCTAGCAGATGAAGAGGCTATCATCTGAGGAGGGGCAGGGAAAGAATATGTCTTAAAACTTCCTCCTTCACCAATGATTTCAGAAACTTTTTCTGCCATCTCTTTAGCATCCTTGCTCAGATTGATCCTCAGGCACATATTTGGAAATGGCCAATTCAAGCATCTAACTTCTCCACCGCCTTCATCGTCTTCATTCGGGATAAGTCTGCTCGCGTCAGCAACAGTGACTTCCACTTTATCCATCCATTCCTGGACTTCAGGTGCGATAACTTCCCCCTTTCTTTTAGCATCTTCAACAATGCGTTGCTTATCAGTCGTTAGCTTCTTAACCGTTTTTTTGAGGTTGTCAACATTGCTGTCGCAGGAGGTTAGGTAACCATATTGTTGTTCAACATGTTGCCAAGCAAGTCCAAATATGAACCCTCCAGCCTTTTTCGCAATTGCAATAACAGTTTCCATCTCTTTCCTTCTCAATTATCTGTTCTTGGCTTGGGTCGGTGTCGTACACAAAATATTACATCAAAAGCAATTCAAATTGGAATAATAGAACTGCATGCGCACTTAATAATTTGTCTATGTTAATGAATGTTCATCAACGACAAAAGCTCTCCAAAGTCAAAAATATAATGAGAACAGAAAAGGGGAAAAAATGCCCTTGTGTTGACAAAGAGAGAGAGAGAGAGAAAGACAGAATTGTTTGCAGCACGAAAATAATATCCCCAAATTGAATTTGACTCCTTTAAAATTCATAGAGTTCCACATTTAATAAGATATACAATCTTAATAGTTGATGAAAAATAAACGGTATGAATTTTCACCCATGATCTGTTATGTTAATGTCTATATATTATAAAACCTTCAACAATTAATTTTTTTCATAATTATGAAATATTAAACCATTGATTTTTTTTTTCCGTGTTTGTACTGCCATATCTTTTTCAGACAAGAAAAAATAACTTTAGTTTATTATCATATTAAAAGTATCATATAAACTATACAAGACTAAAAACATCAAGAATAACTGTACACTTTGGTCTTTGAAAAAATAAATCAAAAGATAGATGCAGACAGAATTTCAACATAAGATAAAATAAGCAGACGTTGGTAGAGGCCTCGTTTTGGAGCAGCCAAAACTAGCGCTGTAGCACTCATCGGTGTCCTTTGTTTTGTTTTTAATTAATCATGACTCTTATGGGCTTTTAAATATAGGTTTTATATATGATTAATACAAATATAATTAGGGACTTTGGAGAGAAAAGGAAGTTATTAAACATTGAAGAAGATCAAGAGGATTCCTCATGGAGATTAATCAAGCCAAAATCGATAATCTCTTCTTTTCCACATCTATCTTTTTTTGTTCAATGCAATGTTCTAAGCTTTATTTTCAAGTATTGCTATGGATCTTCGAAAGTAGTTTGAATGGATTTTCTCTTTCTTCCTTGTTTCAATGTCATATGAGTTATTTATTCAATCTTGTTCTTAATACTTTTAATTAGGGGTATCTAGAATTGAGCCAAATTGAAAAATAGCAAAAAAAAAAAAAAAAAAAAAAAAAAAAAAAACTGAACCACAAAGCCAAAAATCAATTGATAAGTAAACCAAACCAAACCAAATTAATTTATCCCTATATTCCTATTACACTTACTAATACATTATATTCTTAAAAATACCCTTTGTGGCACGGCCTATTCTTTTAGAAATCAAGAAACCCTAATTCACTAATTCAGTCTCACTCACTTTCACTTAGCGCCGCATCCACAAGCTCCCCTCCACTCCATCTCGTCATCTCCACTCACTCTCACAAACTCTCTCAAAGACTATCTCCATTCACACGTCAGCCTCGTCTCCTCTTCTCAAAGTACAACCCGTGATAGCGTGATGCCGACAACTCTCCTCTACTTTATTTTATTACAATGTTTTTGGTTAAATTTGTACTTATGATTAGAATTGTTTGTAATTACAAAAGAATAATATTATTTTATATAACATAATATTTCATATAATATCATACCAAATATTGTATAACATTAAAATTTTAAGTATATATCTTGTATCACCAGATATCTTTTTCTATCATATATTCCAAACGGGTCGTAGTCCAATCTTATCCAATATTACCTAATACTTTAAAATATAATATTTTAAAGGATTTAAAATAAATAATAAAATTTTTAACTTAAACCTATATATTATTTATAGCATAATAATATTTTTTATACTGATATTTATGTTTAAAAATATATATTATAAAAATTCTTTAACTTTTGTATCTTGTTTAAAAAATTTTATAATTTAACTATGCATAAATGTTTAAATTCATAAAATTTATTTATTTTAAAAGCCACTTGTTTTAGCTTCTTTTTTGTTTTCAATATTGCTTTTTTAAATAAGAAGCATGAGTAAAAAAATTAAAATGATAAAATAAGTATTTTTAAAAGAAAAATGTTAAAACTAATAAAAAAAGGTTATTTCAATTCTTTTGCCATAAATTAAAAAAAAAAAAAGCTTATTTCTTCTTTCTTTTTTTTTACTGAAAAAAAAGGCTTATCTCTGATTGAAAAAATAATAAGTATAATAACAGAAAAAGCGGTTTCTTTTTCTGTTTGTATAAACACAACTTGCAGATGAACCAATGGCTCAATGGCAAAAAAACACAAACGAAAAAGACTACCAAAAAAAAAAACAAAACAAAAACAAACAAACACCCAAAAAGGAACACCCGAACTAAAAAATGACCAAAAACGAAAACAAAAAAAGAAACACAACTTAAATTTTATGCTAACTGATCTCAGCCTAATAATTAGTCTATAATTAAGTCAAGATTGAGTGAAAAAATAATCTGATCAAAACATTAAGCCACGATGAAGTTAAACATGTTAGCCTAACACAAAAACACCATTACTAGACTGTATTTAGTTTGCGAGTTGGGACACTCCTAACCTCCATAGAATTAATTTTTGAGTAAACCCCAAAGTGGTTCCTATCTATTTTTACATAAGATAAAATTAGTATTTTAAAAAAATAAACTGAAAAATTGGTCTATAAATTATTAAAATATTAAATAAATTAGTTTCTAATAAAAATAAATTAATAAATTGGCCCCTAATATTTTAAAATATCTAACAATTTAGTCCGTCTATCAAATCTCTTCATTAAAAATTATGACATGGCATATTAATAGCATGTTTAGATAAGCGTTTGACAGGTTTAGAATTAATTTTGACTCAAAAATAATTTTACTAATTTTTTATATTATTTAGTTTTAAGAGATAAAAATCAATTTTTGCCTAAAGAATTAATTTTGGAAGAAGTGAAATTTTTTTACTTTTTATCGGAATTATTTTTAGAGGAACTACTAACTATGAATCATTTTTTTCTCAAAATTAATTCGAACAAAATTAATTTTATCTAGAATTAGTTCTACAAAAATAAAATCAAACATGCTATCAGTAGTTGACATAACATAATTATCTCTCATCTTATCATCTTAGTCACTCTTATTTATTAAAATAATATTATTTTTGACATATTCTCAAACTAATATATTGAATTTTATATTTTGATATGGTAAGGAAATAAAAGAAGTTTTGTCAAAACGATGACATTCTAATAGACCAGGGTGAGTCAAGGGTGAGTAAGATGATAAAGTGAGAGATAATGGTGTCACGTCAATTACTTAACAGGCCATATTATAGTATTTAATGGAAATACTTAATGGAGGGGACTGAATTATCTAATATTTTAGAATATTAAAGATCAATTTGTCATTTTATTTTTATTAAGAACTAATTTGTCTAATATAAAAATCGATAGAGATCACTTTAGAAGTTTACTCTTATTTCTATTTTTTTGGTTGCATCAGTTGGTAATGAAATTTAAACCTCATTTATATTATCCAAACTCTTTATTACTAGATTACTTCTAGTAGTTTTCCGTAGAACTAATTTGATCCATATGTTTTTTGTTTCTTTGAAAAAAAAAGCATTTAGAAGAGCAGGTAACAACGCAAATTTCGAATTAAAATAATAGCGTATCCGGAGTTGTATTTAAATGGTGCATTTTAAGGGATTTTTTTTAGCAAAATTTTAAAGAAATTTGAAATATAATAGAATTTAATTTTTGAATTTGCTTTATTTGTAAATTTTTTGGTTTAAATAATTATAAGTATTGTATTGGTGATTTTTTTTTAATTTTAAGAAGAAAAAGGGAAAGATAAAAGAGGAATAGATTCGATCAAGCTCCCCTCAACATCCAAGTTAGAGATTTCTTTCACTTTCTCAAAAAATCCCTTTTTTCCTGGAAAATCCGAGAAATGCTCGAAATAATGCCACACAGAGATCCAATTTAGCAACACACACTCTTTGTAAGGAGTGAATTCAATGAAAAAGATAAGGAAGCAAGTGAAAATTCAAAACAAAAACAGGTTGGAAGACGGAGGATTTTAATATGCTGACAAAAAATATGAAAAAGTGTGGGATGATTCTAAATCGTTGATAAATTAGTTACCCGAATAAAAATCTTATTTTAAAATAATTCATAAGCAGCGTAGATCCTTGGTGCATCAGATATTCTTACATGAGAATGTTAGAGTTCTTGTGGGTGAGACTTGGGAGTGAGGGGAGAACGAGCACAAGTTCGTGAGTAAGGAATATTTGTTGATGAACGGAAGTCCAAGAAAAGTGAGAAAAATTGTAGACATTTTATTTCAAAAGGAGTAAATCTATTAAATTCTTTTGGATACTAGCTATAAGAGTCAAATGATATTGTAGACGACAGTGTAGTAAATTTTTACATGCATCAAAATGCAGTTTTTTATAAAATACTATCTTAAATTTTTCTATAAATTTTTTGCAATGGTTTTGCAAAACATTCAATCAGCACAGTTATGCTAAAGAATTTTAAATATTTCCTAAATATACTTTCCCTCCTAGGAGCTTAATTGAAACAACATCGTTCTATGTAGAAGAGAAATTCTCTCATGCCTTTTTTTTTTTTTTTCTCACGCTGTCATGATGCCAATTCTAGCCATTCACATTTCTCTCTTGACGCGAAACCCTCATATCCTAACGCCAACCCTTGACCACCCGCAACCCAGTGCCACCATTGAAATGAGAAGTTTTCAAAACATCTCTCTGACCATTGTGAATTGAAACCTTTGGAACATTTGTACATGTTTCTTCGAAGATACAACAAAGATAAGTAAATCGACAAGTATGAGCTCCCCCTAAATTAAATTTTTATTATATAAAAAAAAGAGAGAGACAGAATTATACCATGAAATAACACAAGAGGGCGCACGTACCTATACGTATATCAGTGACTAATAGATATATTCTTCTCTGTGGTCTCCTCTTGTTGTATGGGAGGCCGGAAGAATGAATTTGCTGAAATCCTTCGTAAGGTAGCTGAATCACTGAAGGAAATTGCAAATTGCAAATTGAAGTGAAAGCACAACAAAATATATCGATAGATAATAAAATGGTAGAGGGAGGACATCGATGCCACATGCCACCAATCAAATAAAACTATTTGAAGTAAGCCAATCAAGGCACTTGATAGTCGTAAAGACTTGAAAAAAGGGAAAAATATTTTAAGATGACTATATGGTTAAATGTCTACCAATGCCAATTTTTTGGATTAAATAAGCGATCCACATGTTCATTGTCCATTTAATTCGGCCCACAATTCAAAGCCATATCTTAATTTGCAAATAATGTGGCCTTCGGCTGTTGAATTAATGAAATAAAAAGCGGGTTTGCTGTTCAGTTATATTATCTGAAGTATAATTGTCTTCATTCGGAAAGGAGAAGCATACAGAAGAACAAGAGGTAACAGTATATAGCGAGTAAAAAATAGCATGTAAATCTTAAAAATCATATGAAGAGAGAAAAATATCATATAAAATTTGGATATTATCTTTATTATATTTTAGTATTGTAGCTATAAAATAAAAATATCTCGGATTTAAGTTTTACGAATAAAAACCCTAGCGCAAGAAGAATCTTAATTTCATAGCAGACTAACATGACTTGAATGAAATTAGTTGGCATTTGCATACTGAGCAGAAGAGTATAAAAAGAATATTATAATTATTTTAAATATAATTAGATATTATTTGGATTTCCTTATACTCTTTTTGACATTTGACAAATTTCAGAGTTAAAGTTTAATATTTAAAATCTTTTAATTTGCATATGCTCGATTTTCTATCTAAATGATTAGTATTCAAAACTTAAAAGGTTTTGATTAATTTGGTATGAGCGAGGGTAGTCCACTATAATAATTTTCACAACTCTTTCTTCACAAAGCCTGGATACAATAATTTATTTGAAAAAATAAGTATCAAATCAATCAAACCTAGACCTTGCATAGATTTAGTTCAATGCACTACGCATGAATAAATAGATTTAATTCTATTATACTTATTTTAATAATTATTATCATATTATAATATTAGTTAATTTATACCTTGAATCAATATTTAAACCCAAATAACTATGATATTAATTTTGATATATTATTAATTTAAAATATTATATATTATTAATTAATCAGATATTATTATATATGAAAGCTGAAGTAGCCAAATACTTTTAATAATATAATAATATATGATTGAATAAATATATAAAAATCTTTTAGATCAATAATACATTAAAACTAAATCTTAAAACTACTGGGAATATGCAAATCATGAAGTTATGATCCTAGTGACTTGAAAAGGAAAACAACTATATTAAAGTTGACAATAAGGCTAATGTCTTCCGCCAATTTATATTAAATATGCAATCAACTTGTCCATATTCCGCCTCCCAAAAAAAAGAAAAAAAAAGAAAAGGAAAGGAATCACCTTGTCCGTTGTCCGTTGTCCATTTAATTTGCGCATTAAGAAGAGCCTATAGTGATTGCTTGTATCACTGACAGTCCAGCCAATGAATTCAATTGCATTTTCAATCTTGGCAACTGTGAGCGAATTGTTAATTAGCATAAAGTAGTTTATAAACCAACAAAGAAGAAGTTGTTGTACCAAACCTCGACTGATTCTCGATTAAGATGGATATATGTTAAATAACATATGTGAGAAGTATTCGCACAATCACAGTAGATAGATATTAATATATAATGAAAAGTATTATCTGTATATAGATTCTAGATATCTCCTTAGATAATTGGGGGTCGATGTACAAATATCTGGAAATTTTAGTTTTTTTTTTTTTAATGCATGTGATAAATGTGGTAAGATGTTTGATAATATATGAAATTTTTTTTTTACTATATTGACCATTTAAATAACTAAAATTCACAATTATTAACATATATTTTTTATATTTTCTTACAGAAAAAAACACTATTTATATAACTGAAATTTTGACTTATTTATATAAAGTTCCACATATGTTAAAAAGGATGATCATAATCACTATATACAAATAAGCCAATCAAGACATTTCATTGCCGAAATAACTCGAATTAAAAACTATATTTACAAAGTGTAAAGAGAAAGTACTGTAAACAGCTGCAGTATGCATCCGCCAATGGCTCATTGGAATCTTTACCAAAGTGTGTATGGTAAGTAAAACAACTTCAAAACCCCCTTCTCAACTTACAGAGCTGCAACTATTGAGACTTGAAACAGAATAGAGAATTCAGGATACAGCAAATTGTGTAATGTGGCATGCTTTGCTACGACTGCGAAATTGATAGAGCATAATGAAGTCAACCGTCATGCTATCGTATGCCGATAGTAACTGCCTAACACAGAGGCATGCCTCTCCACTATGCAGGTTGATATTTATGAAGGAGCCTGATTTCAAATCCTAAATCAATCCCTGTAATTAATTAGTTTACACTTTACAGGTGTTGGATCAAAGAATCTGCTTTGTCAAATAGTAATTCTGAGATAATAATCTGTGAAATTTACCGGTAAATGAGATGCATATGTGCTGATTGCCATTCAGCAGCTGTATAAATGGAAGGATGAAAGGTAAACTTAGGATACTGTTCCTGAGAAGGTACCAAAACAAAAAAAAAAAGGGAAAAAAGTCATTATCGTGATAAAAAAAGTCATCAAACTATTACATATAAGGATTGTAGTTAAATGAGGAAAATAGTAAATATGTAGGGGAAGGAAAGCTACACTAAATAATTGAAAACGAACTTTTATGTATGTGAGTGCAAACGGTGATTTTTTTATCATTGATGGGTGTTCTGCTAACGTGCAAGACTGATGCATGTGAGAGACAGGAGGGTTGGTAATGCATTCTTAATATTTCTATGCTTTTGGTCTTGCAACTATTGATACCTTGTTTTCTGCTGGTTTCTGTGTCATTTTAAATTGTGAGCATTAGTTGGATGGATTTTTATTCAGAGTTTTCTCACTTTCAACTGGAAGATGAAACAGATCTGCTTAGGATTTTCTTGTGCAGATCAAGAGATATGGCTTTAACCGAAGAGTAGCTACCCTTGTATAAGTTGGTGGTAGCATTTTTGATGGTCATGCATACTGCAAAGCAGAGCAATTGAAAAAAAATTGCATCTATATCTGCTGACATTTTTTTATTTTTCAGAAGAAGGTTTCTTTTGTTGTATGTAATTAAAGGTTAAATAAAGACTGCATAAACTTTCATATGTAAGTTGTTACGCTTTTGGCTGTACAGTTAAAATGGAGACCGAAGAGCAAATTAAAATTTGAGCCCGTTTAGGTAATAATTTATTTAAGTTTTTTGGAAAAGAAACTTATTAATAGGAATTTATGAATAAGTTACTTTATATTTAGACATATAGTAATATAAGCGTTTCCTTTAAATGGTTAAAAAAATGCTTCTTGAAAAATTAGATATTTTAAGCCAAAGAAAAAAAGTTAAATATATGACTTTTTACTTTCAAAAAGTTAAAAAAAGAAAAACTTATAAATAATGTTTTCTAAACAGACCCTCAATATACTATTCATTGATGCACTATGTCTAAGAATGTCAAATTTTATTCCGCTCATGTACAGCTTCTCATTTCACAAATAAAGCATGTGAACCATTCTACCACGATATAATATAAAGAATGCTACAAGGCAGCAAGTTAAACTTGGTGCACGAAGAACCGGTCAATTTAACAATGGGATGGGAGGATACATTCATATACCAAACTATGGTGGCATCCGTAATGCACCCTATCGAGTTAGTGTTTAATGCACTTTATCATCTAAGGGTGTCACATTGATAGATTTTCTGTACACCTACGTTTGGTAGTGTACTCTAGCAACTATGCAACTCTCATCTCGCACCTCAATCCTCCTTCTCTGACATCCTCTTGTCAGCCGTCTTCCCGCCCTCCGTCGGCCGCTTCCACACCCCCCTCCACCAATGTCTACTAGGATTGGCTTCATCCACCACTCCTCTGCACCGCTCCCAACTCCCCTCGGACTTCATCCCTTCCATAGAGGCCATGCACATTTAGTGGCTCCTACGGTGACGGCCCTCGGCAAGGAGGAAGGCAGTGGCACTGACTACGACTGAGACCCATTAGACATCAGAACTGTCATCGCGGTCGAACGTTGAAGGCAGAGACATGGAGAAGCCACCGGACGTCGGAATGTGGTCTTGCAATGGTGGTGGCAGTGGGCAAGTCCTTCGCCGTGGTCGGCCACTCGATGTTCTCTATCACCTACCCTAACATCTTAATTCTTCTCCGAGATTGAAGGATGACTTCGTGATGTCAACCTTCGTGCTGGGGAGATGGTGGGCATTGTTGCAAGCGAGGTCGCGATGGCCCATTTGTTTATGGTGACAGCGCCATTGCTGCAGGCAACCTCCGTGGCGGTGAGATAGTGGATGACGTGGTGGTTTTTGAGGGTGCGACGACGAAGGCAAAGAGATTTGGGTCGCGGCGGGGCAATTTTGGGAGCTACGAGAGAGAGAGAGAGAGAGAGAGAGAGAGAGAGCTTGTGAACATATTGGGGTTCATTCACAGTGATTGGCTGCACCCATGCACCATCAACCTTATCATTTAGATCTACACGGTGCGTGGTGCACCAATCTTGGCAAGGAGCATAGCATATGCCACCACCAAACTATATGCGGTGCACTACAATATTTTTATCAGTTTAGCCAGACTTCGAAAAATATAGTTAAATATATTTTAGAAGTGGCCATATTTTTTCTAGGTGATCCCAACACTACTGAAACATTTTGGGCATCACATGAATAAAATCTAGTCACTTCTAAATTGTAAAAGATATTATTATACAAATAAAATCTCATCACCTGTCTATATGATCTTGGAAATAATAGAATTTTTTGGGATATTATATAGAAAAAAAAATTGAGTCGCTTTTGAAATGGATTTAATCACTTTTTTTAAATTTGGCTAAACTAAAAATCTATGAGTTTAATTTGGGTATACTGATAGTATAAAAGTTTTTTACATTATCATCTGATCAAAACCTTTTATTTGTATGACCATTCAAATAGTAGGTAGTTAAATTAAATACTTTTGCTAATGTAATAATATATTATTGGATGATTGTAAATAATTTTTTTACACTGACAGTGCATATAAATTAAATCCAAAAAATATTAAATTACACTATATATAATTTGAAGTATAGATATACCTCTCTAATCCACCCTCAGATTGCCAGTTGCATCAAATACCAAATTCAACCCAGTGCATTAGAGATGTGTCGTATCATTAAAGTTGGGGTGCATTCTAATGTGCACATTATGAACTAAGGTGCATTGATGAACACCTTCTCCACCTTGAGTTCGTGCCTCATTGTCTGCTACTGTAAAGCTTCTATTCTTCCATCCAGTTTTGTTTAAGGGTGTTAGGGGTGTACTCTCTTCGACAGATTTTATTTAGTGCGAGGACAAAGGCCATCTTTGCCATATTATTGTCACATATTGTTGGACATTTTTTGGTAAAATGGCTATATCAACTAGAGAATAGGAAATAGCTAATTGAAGCCAGAGCTATTCGACATTGTGTAGAAGTGTTATTCATGATTTCATCAAGGAAATGAAGGTTAAATGAGGAAGCCAAGGTTGAGATAGCTATAATAGATGGTAATTTGTCGCTCAAGGACATGCCGCGATGGACATTCAAGTCGAGAATGGTTTTGTCGACAAAGATAGAGAATTCGAGACAAGTGTCAATGGTAGTGAATATTTGTTGAAGCACCATCGATGGGGCACGATTTCGACAATTGGATTTTGTGATTTCTGAAGACCAAGAGAGGTCGTATCGTAAGATTAGCAAGAAACACATGGCATTGATCACAAGTGAACAAGTCACAAAGGCATCCTATCATTCAATGACATTCAATAACGCAAGTGTCGACTTGTCGCGGAAGGAATGCTTGCAGCACATGAGGCAACAAATGGATAGCAATAGAAGAAGTTAATGTGTCTTAAACATGATTTGGATCATGGTAGTACCACAGAAGCTCATAAAGCAAATCATTTGAAATATGGGCAAGAGCAATTAATGAACATGGATTATGGTAGAAGCCATGCACCTATTTTTCGGAGCCAAATATTGGAAGGGCCCACACACAACTCAAAACGTGGGATTAAAGAACGAAAGTAGATTTGAAGATAATTTGAGGCTGAAACATCAAAGCGTGGGATAAAAGGCCTAATTTTTAGAGATTTCTTTTGTCTATAAATAGGACTTATAGGATTAGAATAAGGGGGATACTTTGAGAAATACCTTAACACATTCTCTTGTTACTTTGACATCAACAGATACACAAGAAAAAATCAAGTATTCCATCCCATCCTATTTTCTCTTCATTTTTTTTCTAGTTTCATTTTCATAACTCTTAATTCATCTCTTTCCAATTTCTCTTTTTTCTTTAATTCCAATTTATGTGCTTCGTACATTTCAATATTATGATACTTTTAGTCTATCATTTTTTCTCTCTTTAATTTGTTTTATCATTTTAGTTACTGACGCTCTTTTTACCTTGTTCATTTTAATTTTGCTTCACTTTATTTTGGCATTTTTTCATAATTTCCTTTCATTCAAGTTTCTTTCATCTTCTTTTTCATTTCATTTGACTTTGCTTCTTTCATTTTTTGCATTTATTCTATTTTCTTTGCTTCTTTTACCTACTATGTAAAAATCCTGCGAGTCAATAAGAGGAACCGTTTCCATTCCTCGGATTGAGATTCGTGAAGTAAATTGACAACAATTGATTCATTTGTTTGTCGACTTAAAAATCAAGTAAACAAAGGGCCACATAACATGTTAGACTCAAAGGAGTGTAAGCACTACAATGTCATCAAAACTCAAAAGGCAAGCAATGGATACTAATAGTTACTTGAAATACCATCTTAATGGCCACATAGGCATGTTAGATAAAACCCCTAGAAGTTGAGGATTGTACTAGAGTTGCTATATTTGTGCTCTTTTAGCATGAGTGCTCTTACATATTTTGCAAAACATGTGCTGAGGTATTTGCAGAGTGTATGAAGCTTCCTGCGGAAAGCCATGCTAGAAATAGAGTTCTAACAGCCAAGATACTTTAGACCGGCTACTTTTGGCCCACCATGAATCAAAATTGTTTGAAATTCATAAAAAAAAATGTGATATTGCGCTAGTTTGAAAGAAAATTCAGCAACCTATTTCAGTTTTACCCAATTTTCTAGAACCTGAACATATGGACATATTTACTTTCACAAATCAAAGCAGACATAAGCCCAATCCTTCAAAATCTTCAAACTTTTTTTCGAGTTATGAAACAAAAAAATACGAAAGCAAACTTTGGTGTAAGTAAACCCACTGAAAATCAATGTTTCCATTTGAAAAAAAGCCAACAGATACTTAAGTTGAAGTTGGGAGGGGGAGCCATGAGGGTGATGGGGGTATGACCATAGGGTTAGGTGTGTTCCAGCTACAACCGCGGGGGTGCAGCTGTCGGAAGGGTCTTGGACACTTGTGCGGTATTGGTAGGAGTCGTGGTAGGTGGTGGCTATGGGATACAAGTAGTCAGAGCCTAAAGGAAGAAAAGTGTGCAGGTGCAGTGCTCTAGCAAGATGTGTTTAGCCACATTCTCAAATGCAATTAGTCATATTTGAAGAATGTGGCTAAAAATTGATATGTGGTACATCATAATTTACCAAGTGCATAGCAGAACATGCCTAAAGTTGGTACTATTTTTTCAATATTGTTTACATATATCCACGAATATCAAGCACTAGGAACTTCATCATGTTTAACATTAGCTACCATGATATTCATGAGCTTAATGTTTTTGTAAAATGAAAACATATATAATGGAAATGGAACAAGTGCTGCCATGGATTGTGGCAAGTATGGTACATGACATATTTTGTGATCTGGTAGGGAAAATGACAAAATGTATCGATATACAAAATAACTTGTGATGCAATATAATAGTTATTTGAGTTCAACTAGACTTCAATAATGGTTAGATATATTTTAAAAGTGACCAAATTTTACTTGTGTGGTCTTGAAATTAAATAGAACTTTTCTAAGTATTAGATTGATAAAATCTGATCACTTCTAAAATTTAAAAATATAATTAAGTAAAATATAAAAATGACCAAATTTTATCTATGTAATCTTATAATTAAATGGAAGCTTTCGGGATATCACATAAATAAAATCTAATTACTTCTAAAATTGTATTTAACCACATTTTTAAAATCTTACTAAATTGAAAAATTATTATCATACATCATAAGTGATTTGATACTAGTCACGGTGCATTAAAGGAAGTGCCCTGATTCCATATTAGAAGTTAGTTCCCATCATAAGTTACTTTGGCACATTGGTGAATACTTTTGTTTGACTAACACACCACTCACTTTGACTTGACAAATTGTGTCTTTAATGCTCTTTGTGATTGCCGTCTAATGGTGAAGATTAATAGTTTATCAATACAATAAATTATATGTAATTATACTTAGTAATTTTTTAATTTTAGTTAGACTTTAAAACATAATTAAATACATTTTAAAAATAATTAAAATTTATTTATATGATCTTAGAATTAAACAAAAACTTTTGGGATATTATAAAAAAATTTAGAGTATCATAAAATATTTTTATTTTGATTTATTTATGAAATTTTGTAATTAAACAAAATTATTTCTAAAATTAAATAGAACTTTTTTGGGATATTTTTCATAATTTCAAAATCATGCAAATAAATTTTGGTCACTCTTAAAATATATTTAATAATATTTTTTTAAGTTTGACTAAAATTAGAAAATTATTACAATATATTACAGGTGATTAATGCAACAATATACTCATAATATTCACCATCATCTTTCAAGATACATGATGCACCGTGACTAGTGAAGCATACCATAGCACTTGCCTGAATGTACATGTGTTAAGTGGAAGATTAATGCAGAAATAGGAAGAAGTAGACACTAGACACACATTCATGTCTCATGTTTTTCTTTTTAACACAAGTGCGTATGGTAGAGCACTAAACCTTCTTCTCTAAGAAGTATAAACAGTGATATAGACATTCAACATAACATGAACATGGATACAAAGATACACTAATGATATATGCTATGTGTCAATATTTATTATCTCTAAGTCTCTTTCAAAAAAAATGTACAAGTATATGTTAAAAATAAATTAAAGTTACTATCTAAATATTAACTTTATTTTCTTCTCTACTATTGTTATTATCTTTTTTATTGATAAAGAGTACACATTGTAAAAAATAGACGATGTTGGTCTAAATTTGGATTGAATTTTTAATATCTATGTTGGTCTACTAAAGTAGATGAAAAAGTAAAAAATAAAAAATGTATCCAATCATATCTTCCACGTGTCCGAATTGTGTTTATCTGAGCTATGTCCCAGCCCAAAAAAAAAAGACCTTTTTAATTGGATACTATAGACATGTGTCTAACACATGTCATGTGCATGTCCACTAAGTGACGGATTTTAATATGTGTCGAACACTTGCATAAACTAGTAAGTTGGCGTGTAAATTGGCATGTCCTTGCATTGGAGAGTTGCAACTACAAAGAAAACAAAGTCACAAATTGTGAATATAATAGGCACATCTTATTTCTTAGGATTCAATGCTTATACTGACAGTATAAAATAACTTTATATTATCAATAAATAGAATTTGAAAAAAATACCTTAATCTGTATCACTCAATCTATCATATTGCACTTGAGTCTCTTGTGACTCTGGCACAGGATATCAATGAAAAAGGAAAGTATAAAACATCCTAGCAATGTCATGCCTCAAGTTTTTGCATAATTGCATGCTGAATGCTGCCTTGCTCAAGTGGTAAAATATTAAACTCGGATTTTCTTGTGGATTGCATTTCCATAATAAGTGCTTATTTGGGACAAAATGAGAAACTCTAAGAAAAAGAATTATGGCAAATTGATAATTTGCTTATTTAATATTAAGCTATTTAATGAAAACAAAACTAGAAAATGGAAATTCAAGATATATGAAAATGGAAAAAATAAAAAAGATCACTTGAGGACCAGTTGCATTTGTAACTATTTTTTAGCATGTCAAATAGAACAAAAGCAATACGTTGTGCATTAATCAATTTCTCCTTGTGGCTGTGATGGAAACCACAGAGCAAGAGATCTAATCAATCAGGCTACAAGTGACGTCGTTTGATTTGGAGCGCTCTTATATTATTTAAATATATTTGGAAGACATTATTATTAATCACTAAAAAAAAACACCCACAAAACCAATTATATTATTGACGGGAAAATATTTACTAATAGATTATGGACGATGATAAATTATGTGTTGGTGAAAAGTTACGGACAATTAAAAATATCTGTCGATAACTATGAATGACATTATCTATGAAATACTAATTAAAATCCTTCGATAAATAATTGGAAAATTTTGTCTTCCATTTCCTCATTTTGATAATAAATTTAGACAAATTTTTTGATATTATCAACGGATTAATCCATCGATAATTTTTAATTATTAATTTTTAATATATTAATTATTGATGTATATATGGTCAATAATTTTAATTTTTGAATTAAAAATAATTTATATTTTATTGAATCACCAATAGATTATTTGTTAGTATTGACTGAATATGTATATTTTTAATTAATTTTGACAATTGTTTTTTTACAAATAATTTTTATTTAATTTTTACAATCAATTATTTTTTTTATTTTTTATTCATTCAAAATTATAGATCTAAGACTAAATGTAATTAGTATGGCAGATTCTGTGATGCACCTCACTACACCTTATGGAATAAATGATCAGATTTGAGGGTGCACAAATACACCTTGTGAGATTAATGGTCAGATGTGAGGGTGTATTTGTGCACCCTCAGATCTGACCGTTTATTTCATAAGGTGTGTGATGCACCTCACTTTGTGAGATGCATCACAGAATCCGCCAATTAGTATATGATAATAATAATAAAAAAAAAGTATTTAAACTAACATTAAAAAAGATAAAAATGTTCATATGCATAACTCAATAAAAAAGGGAAAATACAAAATACTAGTGATAGTCCATGTGATTGGGAACGACATTGGGATTGCGATTGGAGTCAGAACTATCAAAGGACTGTTCTGGCGTGAACAATAGTGGAACCGCATATATTGACTTCAAACATGAAGAAATAAATAGTAATATTATTTAATCTGAAAGTTCAAGACTTTCTCCATTATTTTTGGACTAAACATCATCAACAAGTTCTTCTTCTTTATCCTCAATGGTCTCAATTGTTTTCTCCAAATAATGGCTCGAAGTTTGAATTATGTCAACTTCCCTCAATAATACTTAATGGTCTCAATGTCTAAATATTTTCTATGTTTGCACTTACTGTAGGGACATCTAACCTTCCCTTCACTTACAAAAGTCTGTGTTTGACATACAACACTTAAAAACTGCTCAACACATCATAAAATTCTAGTTTAATTTCCCCGATTTGGGCAACCTATCATATATCCATGGTTAGTTTTTAGGAAACATTGCTCTTGAACAAATTTTAATCCTAAAAATTACATGCGTAGCTGTTAATCACAAGTTACACGGTACAATCACTTTTAATTTTTATCAAAATTTAGGCAGAGTCATCGTTTAAATTAAGAACCTCCACTTACTAGATTAAAACATTGTTTAATGATAATGATAATCTAAATAATTACAAAAATTTTGGCAATGTCTCCCTTTAAATTATGAGCCTTCACTTATTAGATTAAAATATTTTTTTAATTAGAACAATAATCTAAATAATAACAAAAATTTTGGCGGAGTCTTCCCCAAAAAGTAGGAGTCTCCCTTAATTACATTGAATCAATTTCAAGTCACAACTTAATTAGTAAGAAATTAAATAACAAAATATTTAAAAAAAATTGAGCAGAATTTCCTCTTAAATTAGGAGTCTCCACAACAATTGATTAAATAATTAGACAAATATTAAATAACCAACACATGTAGTCATGTAATTCAATCAATCTTAAAAACTATTTTAGAGTGCATCCCTTACTTCACAACATGCATTCGCATAATATCACATCATACAATTCAAACAATTGGGAAATAATACTGAGCCTTTCTTCAATCATGCAATCTCATTCTCCTTCTTTTATCATACAACTCTATCCTAGAAATCATAATTCTCTAATTTTAGTACAAAACATAAATCCAAGAATGAGATATTATACTTACTAACACATCAAAAATAGTAAGCTACTAATGCTTTGAATGCTCCAAATGTGCTCTCTAATAAATAAAATAAGAAAAACTTTTAGTTAACTAAGATTATCAACTAATAACTTTGACTAAAGAGATAGAGTGAAAAAAAAAAAAAGCCAAATCAAAAACTAAATCGATTAAAATCCTCTAGAGAGTACTTGGGACATAATGGCAGTCTTCGGCAGCAGTAATAGATCTCCAACAGTGGTGGTTGTGAGGGTAGCCAAAGGTGAGGACGAGAGGAAAGAGAGAGAAAGAAGAAGAAATAAATGGGGAAAGGGGCTCGCATGAACGGCACATATTCAAGCACTATCAGTAGATCATCATTAGTAAATTAAAAATGAAACACATGTTTCACTTAAAGCCATTACCAATAAATAATTTATCAATAACAACATCACTGAAATGGTGCGCTTCAAATTTGTCAATATTTAAATGATTTTGGCACACAAAATGATGCAAAAGGCATGAAGTTACCATTGGTTTATCCTTTGGTAACTTCAACCAAAAAGTTAATGAAAAATGAACACATAACAATGATAGATTGACCAAAAAAAAATTGAAAAATAAAATAAAAAGTTTCCAATGATAAGCCCCTAGACTTAAATACAAACTAAATTAATAATTATTGGTGGTCAAGTCATTAGTAATTTATTTCCTGTAAAAAAAATAAAAAATAAATTAATAACTACCAACAACAAAACTATCAATAGTTTTATTAAAAAATTTTAGGATATTTTCAACGCATTTGTCGTCGATAATAATTTGTGCCATATACTGCATATTGGCGCCACATATTACTAATAGAATTACCGAGGATTATGTTGGTTATTTAAATAAAATATATTTTTCACATTATCCATCAAGAAATTCGTCGCTAATGCTGATGAATTCTTGTCCATCTATAATGTCCATCAATTTTCCATGTGTTTCTTGTAGTGTCTAGTGTTTTGGCCCATTAATTGGAGTTTAATAATTATCATATTTTGGGCTTTCATTTTGTTATTTGGGTTTTAATTAGAGTTAGTTAATACCATATCTTTTAACTAGGATCATATCTTAACTATGACCAAATCTTTTAGATATGATCAAATCCTTATGGATAGGATCTAATATTTTTAGAATTTTTTGGTTTTTATTATCTTTCCTTTTTATATATTTTAAATAGGCAAATTGGCTTGCAGACTATTCGATTTTCATATTAATAATATTGTGAAGTTTATTCCTTTTTTCTCTCATATTTTATGAGTTCTTGGTACTCTTACATCTTGTTTTATATATAAACATAGTCAAAAATCCAAATCCTTATCCCAAGATTGTCATGGGTTGATTAAAGGTCGTAAGTGTTGGGAGGAGAGCCCAAAACTTAGAGAGATATAAACCAATGGACTAAATAAAAGATCACAATAGCGAGCTAAACACCATTTCTTGACCCAAAATCTTAAGGTAATGAATCTATAGGTCCTTCATATTATATATTCTTCACTTAGTCTATTCTTAATGGATGTGGGACTTTGCTACTCACATTTGAAATTCTAACATTCTCCTCTGTCAAATGTGAGGCCCAATATAGTATATTGCCCCCTTAGTGGAAGCCCTTTCAAGTGTTTAATGATGTTAACAAGAGCCACTTTTGCTCTCTTTACTACCCAACCTCCACATTGCTAAGAAGACTTTCGATGTAAGAGATCACATTTCTAGATCCAATAGCTACCATTGCTTTAATACTCAATCAAGCCAGATTCAAACCATCGACTCTAATATCACTTGTTGGGCAGCGGAGCCCAAAACCTAGGGAGATCTAAAAAATGGACAAAGCAAAATATCACAATAGTGGGACAGAGACTACATCTTGACCCAAAATTTTAAAATAATGATTGTATGTATTTTTTACATTATATACTCTTTACTTAGTCCATTCTAACTGATGTGAGACTTTACTACTCACATTTAAAATTTCAACAGCAAGAGCATATTCTAAAGTTTTTATTTACAAGTTGAGCAAGGGTTGTGAGTATCATATAAATCCAAATATCTTACGGATATCATGTCAGGCTGATTGATAGAACGCCTTTTTTTTTCTTTTGACGAGCTGTTTGACAGAACTTTAGTGGGCCACAAAAGTATCTTAACATTCATATTCAAAAGGAAAATGGTGAATTAGTAAGTCTAAGAATAGTTACCTTTGTTCTCGATCAATGTTTTGTCATGTCACATAGAATAATCCCCATTGGCATGGTAAACACGCTTTAGCTCCCGAATATCGCTCTTTTCCTTACATTTTCTTATTGTAACTTATTCATCTTGTATGTCACAATTCTCAATAACAGAGCAGATTATCAACATTCAAATTTGAAGCAAACCAATGTACTAAGCATTAATCTTGTATCAATAATCCTACAACTGTTTATTGACAGGTAAAATTGAACAGACTAACCAACAATTATTTGACGTGTTTTTCTCAAGTACACTTACACTCGCAACTGGAAAATCACGACTTAAAAACCTAATGGCATTTTATTTAAAAAGAAACCTCTAATTCTTTTGTTCCTTCTAGGGCTCTCAAATGGACCAATGTTCTTAGTATCAACATTCTTATTTACCTGTGTGCAAGTCACTGAAGAAGTGGGGTTTTGAATTGTCTAACACCTTGTCCACTATAATTTTTGTCCATGTTGTGTGAAATTTCAAGGCCTTGAAAGTGGCCTGCAAATTAGAATTACTAGTACAATGTGAAATGCATATACTGATATTGGTCAACAGAGAATCTAATTTTCGGGTTAACCAAAACTAAAGGCGTATAGGATAGGACTAATTAGTAGTTATGAAACAGGAAAATATCAAATTTGAGTGGGAGGCTTCATGAATTGTAATTGCCATCATCAGTTGAGAGATCATTCAACTTTTTCTGTACATACATACACCATTGTAATTTTTGTATTTCAACTAGTGACAAGCCAACACCAAAATTGCACAGAACATTTTATAAATTCAAGAAGGGGCACCATAGACTAGATACCAAAATCTTGGAATTGAAAGCTACTAAATGGGTTTCCCTAGTGAACATAGAACTGCACAAGCAATTTTCCTTGCCCCCTTAATTTTAAACTTAAATTAAATGATAATTTTTGTCCTCAACGCAATTCCTGGACTGATATTACATTGAGGTAATTGGAGAAACTGAGCCTCTTTTTTTGAACTTCATTTTTCTTTGATCTCCATAATCAGGTTTATCAAAACCTCAATAAAGGCTTTTAGTGGCCCAGCTTACATGTTAGGTTTTCGAGATAACTTACAACTCCTCCTTATGTAAAGAGCTTCAACAATAACACTTAGTTTATTCAATTATTCAACAACATGGGGTTACAATGAAGGTAATTCCTTTATTTATATCCTTAATCAAAACCTAATGGACCTAACCAACTAATTAAAAGGCGTAACTATTAATTAGGCCGTAACAATACCTTCCTCTTCAAATTAACTTTGTTCTCAAGGTTGAGAAAATACGCCTAATGGGCCTGAAGTTGTTGATACGACCAAGACACCCATATAACCCAGTAGCCAATCAAGACTGCTTTCACGGTAAAATAAAACCACTGACACATGAAAATTTGTTAAGCGCTAAGGAAAAGGTGGTGTTATGTACTATTCAATATTAATATCCCAGCTTATGAGTTATTGTTGTCATTTACTTTAACTACATATTTGGTGCAATAATTGGTGTATTAAGCACTATATTAGAGAGATCAACACTTTTTTTTTCATTCCATAAGCTCTTAAGAATTTCTTCTTCTACATAAAATACTCTAATCTTTCTTCAATCTAAAGAATCCAAATTAAAAAAAAAAAACTAAAAAGTCTTAACCATTCCAAAAACAAAAAATCAGTTATGTCGGGGCCTCCAACACGTTCATTCACGAGACATATTATTTGTATATAACCCACTTCATACTTCGGGCCAACATACCATGCATCCGCCATTGGATAGGTGTGGGACCCAGTCTAAGTGGGGGCCACATACCTATCTAAAGGTGGATGAGTGGTACGTCAACTCAGAGTAGGAGATGGGCTACGTCAAAATATCATTTCTCTATATTCTCGATCTACAAAGACACCCATTTGCTTAGCAATTAGTCATGCAAAACTTGAAAACAAAAAAAGGACCCGAGAGAGCAAAGTGGACTCACAAAGATAGGCAACACGAGGCTCTTCTCTTCCAACCAAGTTAGCCACATGAAGGGACCTTTGTATCTCTTAAGCAAAATCGGTTGGCAACCTTTCACTGTCAAAGGGGTCCTGGAACATAGTTAGCGCTGCTGCTGCTGCTACCATCGGTAATGGCCAAGAGGAAGTGGCGTCTGGGTGTGGAATCCCTCCACACTCGAAATGGATGTCATCAATGGGCTCAGCAGGGGCAATCTTTGCCATTGCTGTGAGCTCACTAGCCTTGGAAGCCACCAAGAGGGTGACACGTTTGCGGAGTATATATGAAGGATCCTCTCCATGTTGTGTTTTCTTAGTGAGGTAAGCTTTGCTACAATTTCGAGTGAGTGAGTGTGTGTACTTTGTGCACTAATTGGAAAGCTGAATGCTCCCTTTTGCTTTTTCTTTTGAAGCTTTGTTTTTGTTTTAGCTTTCTTTGCCTTTGCGTATGTGTGTTTGTGGAAAGAAAGAAGAGTGTGTCCCTGACTTTGAATATGTGTGTGTGGGAGTAGGAAAGCGAACTGACTGTGTCTTTTGAAAGCGCAAATGGCGGTTTTTTCTAATATTATTATTGGTGAATGTTGTGTTTACCAAACTTTGGTCTTTGATGCATGTGAAAGACAGAGGGATGTCCATTCTTAACTTTCTTTAATTAATCCCCACTCAATGCTTTTTGGTCTTGCAATTATTGATACCTTTGTTTTGCTGGTTTCTGTAACCCCCCCCCCCCCCCAAAAAAAAAACTTTTTTTCTCTTCTCTTCCCTTTCTTCTCTCTATCTTTCTTTCAACTTTTAAGTATTACTTTGATAGATTTTGATTCAGAATTTCCTCACTTGGAGATGTAAGCTGAAGCTGACTTGGTGAGAAACTGAGGATTTTCATTGTGTAAATAATTACACGTGGGTTCAATCTTAGGAGTTGGCATCCCTGTAAAACTTGTTCGTAACATTTTTTGCCTTTGTTTTATGGTCATGCACATTGGAAAGGAGAACAACATTGAAAGAAATTGCATTTTTGCTACCATTTTTTCAGTCTATAGAAGGTGGTAACGAATGACCTTTTTCTGTTGTACTACATATTCAAAGGTTTCATTCTTGGATAGTTAAAACGGAGAGGAAATTAAAGTCAGTAGTTTATTCATGGATGCATCATGTCTAGAATGTCTAATTTCGTTCCCTTCATGCACAACATTTTATTTTTTCCTATCAAAACACGCGAATCACAGTCCGATTATAATCTTAAAGTGGGTACCTTTTGATCTTGTTTACAGAAAAGTATCTAAGAAATTCCAGCACTAATAACTTTATCAGATTAAGCATTAGTTAGCATGATATTCATGAGCTCAATTTATTTATTTATTTTGTGTAAAATGACATGGTGTATAAACAGAGATGGTACTGTAAACAAGTTGCTAACGCATCTTTACTGATTGATTCTTTATTTGACTGATACAAACACGAAATTTGAATTGATAAATTCGCATAACCCAAAGCAGACATTACAACTTACTGAAAAACCACACAGGGCAAACCAATAAGCCGCATTAATGCAGAAAGCTTCATACACTTGAACACTTAAAGCGGAGCGATTAAGACGAAATTAAGGTAGGGGTAGACACGCGTTCATGTCTCATCTGTTTCTTTACCCAAGTGCCTATGCATGGTAGAGCACTTTAAGCCTCCTTGCCACTTTCCAGAGTTGCAACTACAAAGACAACAAAGTCACAAATAATGAACATAATAGGCTAGGTCCAATTTCTTATTGCTTAATAATATACGATAGTTTATATAATAATATAAAGCACAATGAACTCAGCCAAACTGCATATACTATTTGGTCAACTGAAAAATTTTGATAAACAAATAGAAAGTCACACCAGTCTTACGTGCTATAGCAACAGAAGCGGTGAAGTTGAGTTTTAAAAAGTATAATTTTACAGCTTAACCAAGTAATTAATTAAAACACCATAAGTGTATGAACGGTAAAACAGTGACCTCATTAAGAGAAAGCCACTTTGAACCTTTTGTATAGTATAATCATAACCACATAGTCCATGTGGATCTGCAATTCATTAAATTGAAAATAACATTTAAAACGAGAAGAAACACGTAACGTAACTAACCACGGCTTATTAAAATCACTGGTGAAAGAAAAATAAAATCAAGGGTTTAAAATCAAAGTACAAAAATAATGCCAGACCTGAATATATCAGGGGAGCGAAGAATGGCCTCCTTCATCTTCAGGCTCTGATGACGACTGATTCAACCCTTGCTCGGAAATCTGGAATCTGGGTCCCTACGAAGATTGGGCATTGGAGGGCTAAGAATTTAAAGCAAAAATGTTAGAATAAGGATTGGAGATTATGAAACTCGGTTGACATAATACCTCTTCAGCAAAAATATTTGCTATAGTGGTATTAAGGTCGCCATCCCAACGACCTTTTTCTTCAGGATCACTGGTGTCTGAGTATTCTCCTTCTTCTTCAGGATCACTGGGGTCTGAGTATTCATCATCTTCAGGCTCTGATGACGACTGATTCAACCCTCCCTACGAAGATTGAGCATTGGAGGGCTAAGAATTTAAAGCAAAAATGATAGAATAAGGATTGGAGATTATGAAACTCGGTTGACATAATACCTCTTCAGCAAAAATATTTGCTATAGTGGTATTAAG
The DNA here is from genome assembly GCA_031439595.1 of Pterocarpus santalinus. Lineage (NCBI taxonomy): Eukaryota > Viridiplantae > Streptophyta > Magnoliopsida > Fabales > Fabaceae > Pterocarpus > Pterocarpus santalinus. The sequence goes on along the minus strand of CM062528.1, from coordinate 29,746,646 downwards.
GTCGCCATCCCAACGACCTTTTTCTTCAGGATCACTGGTGTATGAGTATTCTCCTCCTTCTTCAGAATGACTGGGGCCTGAGTCTTCTTCATCTTCAGAATCAATGATGTCTGAGTATGGCCATGATCTGGTTACCATCGTGAGGTTTGGTGCGGTTAAGTTTCCATTACAGAATGTCTCCATCATGGGACATTCTCGCACACGTACAGTCTGCAGTGATGGAAATTTGAAGTTGTAACTTCCTTTGCAAAAGCATTTGAGGCTTCGTAAGCCGCACAATTCCAATTTCTTCAATTTCATAAAGGCAATCTCAGTCGGTGCATCACCATCATTCTCACTTGCAACAATTTCCTCTATCATGTCACACTGATGTATCTTCAAGCCTCGAAGTTTTGGCAAACTTGTGGCTGTTGATGAGGTCATAATATTTACTACTCCATTACAATGGGCCAAATGTAACACATCTAAAGTATGAAATACCACCGAAGATGGGACTATAGTCTTCAACCTATGACATTCAAATAACCTCAATTTGTCAATATAAACACGCTTAAGTTCACCAGTGTCACTCTTCTCAACAATGTTCTCTGTCCCATGGCCCCATATTTTAAGCACTTTGCTGAAGATTGGAATGACATGATCTAGGCTTTCACACCACAAAACTTTCACTTTGCAGAGGTTCTGAAACATGAGGATTCCATGAGGATCTTTACTCCATATGTATTTTAGATTTGGTAGGTTGTACAACTTCAGTTTTCTCAAACGAGTTGCTAACCCCTGCTGGCTAGTAGCCACTGTACTCAGCTCTTGTATTTCAAATATAACTCGCAATTCGACACACTCGATAACTCGCAGTGTCTCCAGATTTATTAGGTAACTCAGCACAGAAGATGGAAGTACATTCAACAACTTCGGGCAACGTGAAATTTGCATTCCATTCAGCTTGTTAAATGAATTCGGAGCCAGCTGATTGCACCATAGCGACTTCAAGTTGTCCATGTCCTCGATTAGCAGTATCTTCAAGTTTGGGAGTATAACCTACGATAAACAACATATTTATATATTTTTCAATTAAAGACACAAGTGTAAGATCCAAATAACCAGTCAAACTATTTACCAATCAGAAAAAAAAGGGGGTCAAATTATAACTATAGTTGTAATGCTGTTCATGAGCAGTGTTTACCTGTTCACTAGAACGTAGATTAAGCGAGGAATGACGATTTTCCAGATCTTCTTCTTGGACAAATATCTTTTCCAGATTTTGGCAAGAGCTAATTTCAAGAAACACCAGTTTCTCCAGTGCTCTAGCCACCGAGGATGGGAATAAACTTGTTAAGCTACCACATTCCCTAACTGTCAAACATGTCAAGTTTTGAATGCAAGAATGGGCTGAAAGATTATCGTCCCATATCTTACATGTGTTGATCCCAGACAACACCATGGCTGTAAGGTTCGGCATTGCAACCTATTGACATGAACAATCTCTTCAAAAACGTCATTCTACATATTAATTGATGGGGAGAGAAGATTAGATATGTCACAAACTTGTCATACTAGCATGTATGTCAGGTGCTCATAATAAAATGGGAAACTAAATCTATAACACGTTGAGATATATGCATCATGACTGTAAAATGATTATAACAAAGTACACTATTTTGTTACATCCACTGTTTTAGGAATTGAACATTTTAGCTTGCATAAAAGAATTTTAAAATTGAAGAAGCATTAACAAATCAAGCTTTTACCTTTTCGTCAACCAGAGGAACGAATCTCATATCAATCGTCGAGGGCACCGAACAGAGACTAAGAAGTTTAGGTAAGCCTTTTAGAAAGAGATATTGCAATTCAGGGAGCTCAATATGTTCTATCTCATGTATTTCCTTGGCAATGATCTCTTTCAAAGATTCACATTCAGAAATTTCCATCTCACGAAGTTGAGAAAGGTGTCTTACGTGGGACCACAACAATAGATTCTCCAACTTAATGCAGTTGACAACTTTAATAGTTTTCAGCATGTCAAAAGTTCCAGTAGGAAGTGGACCATGGCATATTGCTTTCATATTATTCAGAGTTCCCAAATTCAAAATCTCCAATTGAGGGAATGCATGATGGAGTTGATTGCTATCCGAGTTGATGATGTGCAACAATCTAGCACTATTTCTGATAATCAGATGTCTTAATTCCATAAAACCATTCCCATTTAGTCCAGGAAGGATATCTCCAACACACTCCAATTCTTCTAAGTGCAAGTACTCAACTCTAGTCAACAACACTTTAACCCCATCATTCCGTAAAATGTATTCAGTTGAAGCACCGCGGAGTTTAAGTGATCTTGAAAATGAGGACCAGCCCCCGGACCAGAGCTGTGAGCCAATAATTATGTGGTATCTTTCCAGCTTTGCAAAATGGAGGAAGTCCGTTGGCAAAATTGAACCATCTTTGATCGTTAATTCCAGAGTTGTTAGCCGATGCAAATTCGTTAGCTCACCTAGACTTGCATTGTTGCTTCCCTCAACCTCCCATTCAATAGTGCAATACGCCATATACAACTCTTCCAGGCACTTTAAGCTTGATAAAAAACTTTTGGGAATGAGTCTGAGCTTTCGACATTTGCTAAAATTGAGCATCCGCAGATCAGTGAGATGTCCTATTTCTTTTGGGAGCTCTTCAATTTTCCTATCTTCTAACACGAGAATTTCTAAACTCCTGAGTTTCCCTACTATTGCTATGTCTTCAAACTCTCCAGACAACTTTAATAGCCGAAGGTTTGCCAAGAGAGCGAGAGATGGAGGTGGGGATTTGGTGAACTTCATTCCACATAAGTGAAGAACCTTTGCTTTTGTCATCTCTGAGAAAAAGTCATCTGGGACTTTCAAGTAGTCCCGCCAATGACTTCTTTTCAGTACGAGTAACTTCAACTCTGGGCACTCCAAGTTCTCAGGAAGCTCACTAATACCATAATCAGGCAAAATAATGTGATGATACTTTCGAAGTTGATCTATCTTCGGCCATTCATTCATGTCAGTGAAACTTTTCACCGCATAGGTAGGATGAGTCCTAGATGCAATTGATTTAGCCACATCACGAACAAGATCATGCATTCCAACCCTTTCCATTTCACCTTCAAGCAACAACGAAGAGTCCCCAAGGTCCTTTACTAATGTATAATGCCTGTTTCTTGCTTCTGTCAATGTGCCCACACCTTTGTATAAGCCCAACCCCCAACATATTGGAATCAGTTCTTCAGTGTCAAAAACATCTTCGAAAGAACCAATGAGCAAGAATAGTGACCTCAGTTCCTCACTTTCTAAACAGTTATAACTAAACTCCAATCTTTCGTAGACACTTTCATGAAAGTCTGCAGGATCAAAGTTCTGTAACCTTCTTAGGGAATCTTGCCAATATCTAACATCCTCCTTTTTTCCCAAAGCCTTTGCCATAGTAACTATCAAAAGGGGCAAACCAGAGCAACATTTGGTCACCTCAACTGCAATAGGCTTTATGCGATCATGTTTGACAACATTGCCTGCCTTCTTCTCAAACAAATTCCAACTTTCTTCTTCAGACAAAACTTCAAGAGGAAAATTTCTCTGTGTATCCATCTTATTCAACACATTAAGATTTCTAGATGTCAACACCAACCTGCACCCTTTGTGATCATCACCATAGGGAACCCCCAACTCTGCCAAATCCAGCTCATCCCAAATGTCATCTAGAATAACAAGAATACTCTTCTTCCTGCTTATCGTTCCACGTAATTTTCCTGCTCTTCCTTCTTCTGTCTCTTTATCTAATTTCAGATCCAACCCATCAGCAAGTTGGCCTTGGATTATTCTCAAATTCGGGGTATTGCTTATTTTAGCCCTAACTACAGCATCGAATGAGCTATCTTCCTTTGCTTTCGACTCTAACTGTTTCACCAACGTTGTCTTACCCACGCCGCCCATCCCATGCACCCCAATCATGTAGATGTTAGGATCCTCCAATGCCTGCATAATCTCATCCAACATTGACGTTCTAGACTTCAGGGCTTCATAACCTCTAGCAGATGGAGAGGCTGTCATTTGAGGAGGGGCTGTCATTTGAGGAGGGGCAGGGAAAGAATATATCTGAAATCTTCCTCTATCCATGATTTCAAAAATTTTTTTTGCCATCTCTTCAGCTTCCTTGCTCAGCTTACGCCTTAGCCACAGATCTCGACATGGCCAAATAAAGCATCTAATTTCTCCACCGCCTTCATTGTCTTCATTGATCAGTTTATTCGCGTCACGAATAGTGGTTTCCACTTCACGCAACCAGCGTTGGACACCATCTGCAATATCTTCCCCCCTTTTTTTAGCATCTTCGACAATGCGTTGCTTATCACTCTTGTCGGCTGTCAGCTTCTCAACCTCGTTTTTTAGTTTGTCAACATTGCTCTTGTACGAGATTACGTAACCAAACTGTTGTTGAAGAGGTGCAACTATGAACCCTGCAGATCTTACAACTGCTGTAAAAAATTCCATCTCTTTCCTCTCACTTATCTGTTTTGCGCCACTGTACATGAAATATTACATTAGAAGCATTTCAGATTAGAACTTGGAAGTGTAACAGTAATGTTATTTTTATATATACCACGCATGATAGAGTGAATAACATAGAGTGACAACCACTCCCAGTATCACTAAAAGCCTTGTATCTCTTTTATATCTATTTTTAATGTATAAATAATATTGTTATATTAAAAAAAAAAGGTTAGTTGTTTAAAGTAAAGAGATTAATTTTAATATATTATTTTTGTAAAATATTTTACACACCATAACATAATTGTAATTCTAATATTATTACTAAATTATGGGAAAAAATATTATTAAAACTTTTTAGTAATATCGCCAAAATACTACATCGGTAAAAATGTTATTAAAAAATTTTAACAATACCATTCTCTATTTTTACCAACATCTCTTAAATGTTGAAATTTAAAAAACAAAATCCTAAAAATTAATAGATGTAGTAGTGATATTGCCAACCAATCATCTCTCTCTCTCTCTCTCTCTCTCTTTGAAATAATGCAAAGAGCTAAATACATTTAATGACATGACTATACATACCCAGATAACTATATAAAAAAATTTTATATCGGTAATATATCAAAATTAAATCTTAAAGAAAACTATATATGCAATTTAGTTGTTTAGTTAGCTCATAAAAAAATATTCTGTTTAAAATTATCATTTTTTAAAAGATTTTTGAAAAAATAAAAATTATTTTATATTTGGATATAAAATTAATTTATATTTAGATATAATATTAAAATATATTTTTTTATCTTTAAGTATTTTTTAATGTTATAAAAAATATCTTTTGTCTAGAAAATGAAAATTATAATTTCTCAAAAAAGATCTTTTTGTATTTTTCTAATGATTTTGTTTTTACTAAAAAAATTTATCGAAACATACCAAAAAAATAAAAAATACTTTTTTATTTTAAAAAAAAAGCTTTTTAACCAAAATAATAACACCTAGACAAGCACAATGTATGCATCAACAACTACAAAGCATTCAACAGTAGAAATATGATGAAAAAAAAAAAAACCTATGCCCTTGTGTTAACCAAAAATAAATCTAAACTGAAATTGACTCATTTAACTTGTGGTGTGTCCCAGACTTTATAAAATACAGTCCAAAATCTAAAGCAGTATAAAGCAGTATAAGAGCATCCATAAACCATCGGTTATCCAATAAGTAAAATATTTTTTTAATAAAAAATGGGGTTTTGTAAAATGGCTCACAAGCCAGTTCCGCACAACCAACTAGTGTGATACACGGAGTTGGACGGTCAACTCAGGTGGCTAATTATTTGGAAATGCATAGATGGCCCTTTTTTCTTTTTTGTTCTTTCTAATCAGGTATACGTAGTATCAATTGGTAAGTTAAATCTCACCAGAGAAAAAAAAATGGATAAGTTAAATTATTTAATTATAAATATAACATAAGCCGAATATACACAATTTAATCAATTAAGTTTAAATTATCCCGGTATAACTTTGAATATTGATAGCAATGTAAGAAAATAGCTTTTCTTCTTATGTTATTTAGTTGTATATATTACCTTGATTTTGATGTAGATAAAAATTTACCAAATATTTTTAGACTTACATTAATTATGAAAACCCACAGTGATTATATATAACTTATAAATTACTAATCGAATAGTTGGTGTTTGTAAAAAAATAAATAAGATTGTGTAGCGATATAAGATTTTAGGTAATATATAAATCAGTCGTGAATGCGAAAATAAAAATTAGCAAGTCGTAGGCAAGCTTAAATATCATGAAAATGATAAACCATTTTTCATAAAATAAGATCATCTCAACGTTTTATGTGATGGAATAAATTGTAGTGAAGGGGAAGTTGGAAAAAATGTGCCAACTAAATTAGTGCTTTGTTATAAACAATATAAAGGGTTTTAAAATTGATGTTGTTGTATTATTTAGTCAATGTATTTATTTGCGAGATAATATTATACTATTATTGTATAATTTAGAAAAGTTTATTATTTATGTAAATATAATATATTGTTTGGAGCTTATATGGAGTGAATTGTTGACGTGCACTTGTTATTATCATTAGTATTATATACTTTTTATTAATTATCGGATGCTAATTTTTTATTGCAATATTTTGCAGCTAAAAATCCATTTAGAACCTATGTTTTTACATGATTTTTGTGGTACATATTATTTTTCTTTGTTGAGAATTTTGAATAAATGTAAAAATATAAATAAATTAAGAAATATACATGACAGAGAAAAAATTTTGATGTGATGAAGTAGAGGGAAAAGTGATGCAATAGAGTAAACAAAAGAGTTTTAGGAGAAAAATATGAAAATATTTGATATTAAATAAGAGTGTGAATAGGTAAATAATAATTTATTCAATTAAGCCACTAAGAGTGGGTTAGTGGTGATGGATCTGTGTAGTTTGCTTCAAAGCATATATAGGTTCAAACCTTAGTACCAACCTATATATATATAAAAATGGTAATCTACTTAATTAAATTTAATTTTAATAAAATTAATTTATTTAAATCAAGATAGTTTAGGAAATCAAAGTTATAACCTAATAATGGGGGAGTGTAGATAAGTATAAAAAAAAAAGGGCTAATATCCTTACCCTCATTACCAACTTATCATGGAGTAAAATATCCCTACCACGTTATCACTTATAAGGGAGTAAACAAATTGAATTAATCTAATAAATCTAAATATTTGAACCAATTCAAACAAATAGAATTGATTCGGATTGATTTGGATAATTGGATTATTTTAAGGTGGAACCAAATAAATTTTTTAGCCTGATCATCCAATTAACTAATTATTTTTATTTATTTCTAATCTTTCAAAATTTTTCACTTAAGATTTTAGTAATAGATTCATTTGTTATCTTCTCTGTTAATATTCGTCTAAAGAATTTATCTATTTACACCATTATTAAAGTATATTATAATTAAATTTTATATTATTGTTAGTTGTTATAATAATAAAAAATTTTAAAAAAATATAATTCTTTATTTTTTGGCTCAACCTAATTATTTGAACCAAATTAATTCAATATTAATCAGATCAAATTTGGTTTAGATTTGTTGGAATAAACTGTTAAAATCAAAACCAAATCAATCTATTTATACCCCTATCAAGTTATACAAATTAAATAAAAATAGATTTTTTTTAAAAACTGTCTCAATATAATTAAAAAAAATTTAACTTTTTTGTTAAAGAAATTATACGAAAAAAAAAGAAACATTGATAGAACCAGAAAATAATATAAATAAAATTAAACTATTTGTTTAACTAATTTTAATGTGTACAGAATAGTAATTATAGTCTTATATATTAAAGATGTTAACTTTCATTAAAAATAAAGAACAAAAAAAATACTTAACTCATAGATCTTGCACCACAACTTCAGAATGTCGTATTATAAAGTAATATTAATGTACATATCATGGTATCTAGCCACAACTTTGGAAATTAACAAAATAAAAAAAAAAAATTTGCTGCTCATTGCTAATTGCAACTTTGGAAAGTCAGTTATTTCGACCACTATATTTACTCTTTATGCGATATTAATTATTACATTTATTTCCTTACTTAATCAATTTAAAATAATGGAGATCACTGTTTGATCAGTTGAATTTTATTGAATTTTTTCTTGAACTATAGCAAAAGTCTTTGATTCCTATTAAAAAATTTTAATATGTATACATATCTTAAAAAAATACATCTCTCTACATGCTTTACATCCCTTAAAAAATAAATTAATTATTATTAATTAATTTAACATATTAATTATATTTAAATAAACAGCAATAATATATATAAATTATGTGAACAAAATTCAAAATAAAGGATAATATTTATATATAGGAATACTAATCTCCATATGAAAAGTTCTATATTTTATCTTGGATAAAATACTTACTTCCTTTTCTTTTTGAACTAATTTATAATTTTATATAATTTATGATTATCAATTTTTTATGAGTCTTTCATTTCTATTAAAATACATAAAAAGTGATTATATACATAAGAAAATTAGGCTTATGTATAAAATATTGAACCTATTAATAATATTAAAAATTTAATTTTGATGTACTATCAACAAAAAGAGATTTTATACATGTATATAATTATATATTACTATATTAATAAAAATATTTATATTTAATCACTAACTATTTTAAAAATCTTATAAATAAAAATATATAATTGGATGATAATATAAATTTTTTATAATAATAGTGTATCAAAGTTAATAATAATAATAATAATAATTAATGATTAATAAATTAATAGAATACTTAAATAATTAATTAACAAATTTTGTTAATTTATTTAATTATAAATTTATTTTATCTTAATATCATTAAAAAAAATAAAACTGCGCGTTCAGATAAGAGCTTTGACAAAAGGGTTCAAAACAGTGCCATAGAGAAAGGCAGACCGAGTGGCCATAAAGAAGATGGCAAGCTTGTAAAACAAATTTAGGCGGTGGGTTAATTTGACATTTTCAGCATTTTTGTGGGAAAAAAAAAAAGGAGTAACTGGCTGGGAAATTACAGATATACCAGTGTACCAGGAATTACCCTAGAATATTGCAAAAGCCGCCTAAAATCGATTGTGCAAAAGCTAAGGAGTTGCTTCTGTATTCAATTTATTGCTTTCACCGTTCATCAACAATTATTTTTTCACCTTTATCCTCCAACAAATTTACCGACCGCAGTTGTATATTTTTAAATTATTTCTTCATTTAATACGTACATGTAAAAAGAAGAAGTGCCGGTGGAATTTATTACTTTTTTGAGTTTCAAAGATTTGAAGGGCGCTATTTACATATTTTATATTTTTTAACTCAATTATCAATTTTATTATAATAATAAATAATTTTTATCAGTGTTTATTACATTTTTATTTATAATACTATTAATATAATTTTACTTATAATATTCATAAAATATATTAAAATATTTTTTTTATTTTTATAAAGGGATAATATTATGAGTAGAATATAAAACTCATCCATTTTAGAAATTATATATCCAAAAATAATTTTGATTAATATCATCTAAAAAATATTCATTCTATCATAATCAATTTTAAAATAAAAATCTTTAAACATAAATTACATTAATACTGATTTACTTTTGATCAAAATTAATTTTGATAGAGTCAAGTTGGTATAAATTTTTATTTATAAATGTTAATCCAAACACACACAAAGCCATGTGAAAAGATGCACTGATGTCCAAAATCCATTTCTTAGTAGAGTTGTCGACTGAAACAGCCATTGATACATTTAAAGTGTGTTTATTTATGATTTTTTTGACCAAAAAATATTTTTTTATTAAAAAAGTTAATTTTCATATATTTAGATAATTTTTAAAAATAATTAAATTCTCAAAAAAATTCTATTTTCAATTTTTTTAAAAATAAAAAAACTTTTAAAAAAATTAATTTTTATAATCACTTTTTTCAAAAGTTAAAACAAATATACCTTTATATAAGTTTCTTAAAAGAGACAACAAAAATAAATAAATTGATAACTTACAACTTTGACACTATGAGAACAACCCCAAATTTTTGCTTTTTTCTTTTTTAAAAAATGGAGAGAAAAAGAAAGAACATGAGGGTGGGGAGCGCGTACCTCTCTTGTTTCAACTAGTGTACGAGTGATTGATAGATATCCTTCTCTCTTGATTCCCTCTTATTAAACGCGCCACCCTATGGAGATCTTTTGGAACAGAGGTAACAGAACAGCTGAAGGAGAAGTTGTAAATCGATGTGTAGGCACAACAATGGATCCATAGATATTATGTATTAAAACCATCAAGTAAATAAAACTATAAAACTATTTAAGTACAATTCCATAACACAAAAAAGAAAAAAAAAATTGAGTACAATAAAATAAAACTATTTGGAGTAAGCCAATCTCATCGTCCCTTTAATTTGTCCCAAAATTCAAAAACTCAAAAAAAAAAAAAAAAAAAAAAGAAAAATACTTACGACAATATAGTGGAGAGCACTTATCTCTTTCACGCAGTTATTTCGCACATCCGCAGCTGGTTAAGGCTATGTTGGAAGTGACACTCAAAACATGTTCTTCGAGACGCCAATACATGTGCGGGTTTTTTAAGCAAAGGAAGGCGCTTCAGATGAACGTGATCTCACAATTTTGGAAGATATCCTCCGCATGAACTTCGTCCTTTCTTGAGGGCAGATAAAATGGCCACTTTTTTTCTTGGGCTTTAGACTTTATTTGTTTTCAGGAGCATAAAAATAATAATAATAATTTGTAAATAATGTGGGTCTGGCAGTTGAATTATTGAATGAATGAAAGGAAAATTTGGCACAAGCGGGTCCTGCATATTCAATAATTGAAAGGGAAAATAAAACAAGCGGGTCCGCCCATTAAATAATTACAGGAACATAAAGATTGGAAGTTTGTGTAGGTGGAAGCCGGTCTGGCATATTCAATACTTGAAAGGGGAATGACGCAAGCGGGTCCGGTCATTAAATAATTACAGGACCACAAAGATTGGAAGTTTGTGTCGGTGGAAGCGGATCCGGGATATTCGATACTTGAAAGGGGAATGGCGCAAGCGGGTCCGGTCATTAAATAATTACAGGACCACAAAGATTGGAAGTCTGTGTCGGTGGAATTCAGGGCAATCAGTGCTCGATTCGGTGAAGTGTTGTCTTCATGCTGAAAGGAAAAATCTGTAAAGAATCAAAAACTAAAGAGGGAAAAATTAGTGACCAAATCTTCTAAATCACATTGTTGGATAATTTTGAAATTTTATATTATCTACGCAAATTATCACATTAATTTTTTTCTCTTTTATTTAATATTTATTCTTCATTATTTCTTTCTGCCAAAATAAATATATTCTTCCATAAAAAAAAATATATACTCTTTTTTACATTTTCTCTTACCTAAATAATATATAAATAATTAAAAATTTAAGTAATATTATTATACTTAATAAATATATTTAAATAGTACTTCAATAAAATTATTCTTTATAAAATTAAAAAACAATTACAAAACTCTGAATAATCTTGCCCAAAATGATCAAATGTACGGTAGAATATGACAACCTTAGGAAAATATGACAACAAAAACAAGTATCAGAATATTACAATATTAAGAAAAGGTAAAAAATAGTAATAACATTACAACCTAAAAATATGACAACGTAATAATAAAAATATTACAATATAAAAATATGACAGAATAATAATATTACTTAAATTTTTAATTATTTGTATATTATTTAAGTAAGAAAAAATATAAAAAAGAAAAACATTATTTTAGTAGAAAGAAATAGTGAAAAGTAAATATTAATTAAAAGCAAGAAAAGTTAATATAGCAATTAATGTGAATAGAATAAAATTATAAAATTATCCACACTTATAAAGGGGTTTAGAAGTGATAGATTGGATTTTTTTATCCAAAGTAAAATGTGGATTTTACTGACCTTTATGTAAAAGTATGGAGGTTAGCAATCATATATATATATATATATATATATAGTTAAAAATTAGTATATTTTGGATGTTAGTGATTTAAGTATATAAGAATAAATAGAGTCTATTAATTTTCAGGAAAACTCTATTTTACTCTCTTTAATTATACGTTATGTGCACTTTAATTTATAAAATAAAAAAAATATGCAACGTGATTCCTAAATCTTCTTAAATATGTATCTTAGTCTTTTAATTAAGTTTTTATCAATTATTAAGAGAACTAATGCATGTTTAAGAAATTTTAATGAATAAGGTTACACTTTTTCTTATTTCAAATGCTAAAATGCACGTGACCTGAAGTTTAAGGGAATAAAGTGTACTAATTTTCATGGGATAATAAGAAAAGATTTTTCTCATCTTATAGTATTCCTGGTGATTATGGTATCTTGCCTCTTATCAAGATTCTTAAACTTGCATATTACTCTTGGCCAAGAAATTCTTAGATAATTTTAGAGTAAAATTTTTTTTTGCTTTATATCATTTATCACTTGATATGTCAGTTATTATATTAAAAATATAAAGAAATTGAGAGATAATGATAATCCACAAAATTAAAGTATTAAATTATAAATGGTATATAGCAAAATTCTTATTTTGCTCTGAGTACATCTAAAAATTCCTACTCCTGGCTTTTCAAACATTCTAGTTAGAATCGTATGTATCATGATTCAAAACTTGGGATTCAATGCGATTCATCAAGTTAGCATTGCATATCACAAGAAGAATCAAAATTGGACTTGAATTGGTGGTCAAATTGTTCATATAACATTTGAATCGCTGAAATCCTGATTTGTTTTGCTTCTTATGATGCACACAATGACCGAGTTGCATGCCTAAAGGGTTGGGTCGTGCATGACTTGGTTCACAAAAAAAAAAAAACCCTAATTTTTAATTTTTTTTGCATTTTTTTCAAAAAAAAAAAAGTGGGAAACAACAGCAAATGTGCACTCCTTCACCCATTTTTTTAACACACAAAAAAAAAAAATTCTTTCCATCTTTTCTTCTCCATCTCAAAAACTCGACCCATCAGGAAGCTTTGGCCATTAACCTTTATCTTTGTGACTGGTTCTTTTCTGTTGATGCTTTGTTTTGTTTGATGCTTCTCTTTTTCAAGGCGCCGTTTGCTATGCTCCTCACTTCAATGGTGTGTTATCCACCAGTTTCCATCATAGTATTTTCTCCTAAGGTCTACTGGTGCACCATCATCTCCTCCCCACCACCTTCTTCGAACAACACTTTTCCAGCTGCTTTCACACAATAATCCAACACCAAGCCAAATTATTCATTGTTGACAAGGCCATAGCCCACATGTTTCAAAGCCAAGCGAGGAGGAGTTGCCAACCTGACCCTTACCCCCCTAACCACCAAGGAGGAGGAGGAGGAGAGAGATCATGAGAATGGAGGCTTACGAGAATGCCATGGTCATCATGCTGCAATGCCAAGGCCATGCGGTAGGGCCAAGGGCAGTGGCGTGGGGTGGTGCCGGTGGGGGGTGAAGAGTTAGTGGAGTTAAAGGTATATGAGAGTGAAGGAGGTGCTGCAGTGGGCGAGAGGAGACTGCAGTAGGAGTTTATAGGAGAAAAAGGAAATTTTAGAATGGATCCTAAGTTGAGAGTTTAGGATTACATCATCAATTATGGACCATTGGATGACATGGTGGGTGGTGCATCATTCTTAAGGCAAGGCATAATAAAATGTGCCCTTTTTCAATGCTCTGTTTTGTTTGGTGCCTTTCTTTTTCGGTGCTATGTTTTGCACTGCAAGAACATAGCATGTGTTCTTTTTTAGTTTGTGCCTTTATGTTTCATGTTTGCTAGTCTATTCTCTATTTTATTTTATTTTACTTTAGTTATCTCTTGTCTTTTATTATTATTATTATTTCTTGTTCAGCGGCTAAATCTGAGAAGATAACCTCACATATTCGGAGGTGGATATTTTTTTATCCACGAGAGAATGACTCTTTGCAGAGTTGCAACTGCGAAGACAACAAAGTTATAACTCACAAATGCTGAATATAATAGGCAATTTCTAATTTCTTATTGCTCAAAATTATGGGTGTGTTTATTCTAACTTTTAAAAAAAATAATTTTTAAATTTATATTTTATATATAGCTGAAAATTTATTTTTTTTAGAAATTACTGTTTTTACAAAAAAATCTGAAAATATTTTTTTTTGAAATTCTGATTATTTTTAAAAAATTATCTAAATATATGAAAATTAAATTTTTCAGTAAAAAATATAATTTTTTTGTTGAAAAAATTCCAAACAAGTGCATCCTATATGATAGTTTACATAAAGCACAATGAACTAACCCAAACTTCATGTACTGTTTGATTTAGGGATGGCAAAAAAATCTATTTAAACAGGTACTAGCCGGGATTACCCGCAATGGGGATAGGGACGGGGATGAGTTTGATCCCTACGGAGATGGGGGGATGTCCCCATTTAGCTAATGGGAGTGGAGATAACGGACAAGGTCCCCACCCCATGGGAATTCATGAAATCCCTGCATAAATATAAAATTATTCAAACACCTTTCTATATATATAATTATATGAAAATACCCTAGACTCACTTCACTTTACCCACTGCCATTCTACGTCTCTATAAGAGTGTGACTATGACTTCTTTCTTTCTAACTCCATTGCAAAGTGGCTTGTTAAAGTTTTTATTTGGAATTTAGATATTTAAGGTTTTGTAATATGAATATTTTTATTTTGTAATTTGGATATTTCTATTGTCTTATAACGAATTTGTAATTATGTATTTTATTTAGATTTAAGAGTATTTTTTTAAAATTTTCTCTTTTTTTAGATTTTTTTGAGTTTTTCCTATAGAAACCCGTGGATATCCGCAGGGATCCGAGTCTCCACGGGAAACGGGGAGTGGAGACCCATGATGGGGATGAGGACGGAGATGGGGACTGAGGACAAAATCCTAAATGGGGATGGCCCTCATGGAGACCCATTGTCATTCCTAGTTTGGTTGACTCAAATTTTGCTCAGTAATAAAAAATCGCACCGGTCATGTGTGTTATAGCAGCAAATGAAGAGATCGGGTTGAGTTTTAGTAGGTATAATTCATGTGGATTTTCAATTCATTAAATTCGACATAATATTTAAAAGAAAAAGAAATAAAGAGTAACGCAGCTTTCTAAAATCACAGCGAAGAAACTGAAACCACGCTGTGGTGAAAAGATTAAAAAAAATTTAAAATATTCAAGAGTATAAATATCAAAGTACAAGAAAGAATACCAGAACCACTTTATCATATGAACTGAAGAGAAGCTTCCTTTGTATTCCGATGACGACAAACTCAAATCTTCCTCAGAATTTTGGATACTCAACAAAATAGAGCGTTGAAAGTGAGAAGAATAATAAAGCATGAAATTTGGACTAAGACTCCTTTAAAATTTGTCTCTAAAAAGTTAATACACGTTTTCTTTCTTTCTTATTTTAGAGAATCTTTAACATAAAATCACCAAAATAAGGTGTGAAGAAAAAAGAATTTTTAATGAAAGATTAAATTTCTTTAAAGCAATTAATGATGATATTAATTAAATAAAATTATTTTACATGATAAAATTCTAAATTAAAAATTGCGCTGAAAGAAAAGGAAAAGAAAATCAACGAAAAATGTGAAATGTAGAATAAACAATTGCACATATATATAGAAATGCTTCTGCAAAGATTATATATATATATATATATATATATATATATATATATATAACAAATTTTAAGAAAAAATACTAATTAGAAAATAACTTCGGCATTGCACCAATTTTTAAGTATTGACTGAAATCGTGCAACTAAATTCGTGCAATATTAGAGGAACTAAAAGTATGAGATCAAATTCGTGCAAATTGCAATATGTAGAGGAGCCAAAAGCAGAATTAGGCTTGTAAAAGAATATAACCACACGTACATATAAATGGCGTATATAAGGCCTAGCTTAATTTATAAAACATGACATTTCAATTATTCACCCCTAGTAACTTACTGACTAAGTTAATTTAATAATTCAGTTAATTTACTGCTTTAGTAGTATATGTAATCTAAGGCTAAATAATAATAATAATAATAATAATAATAATAATGCACCAATAAAGTGTGTTAGTTTGAGTGGAAGGGGTTTGGGTCCATTAAACATGTTCTGGGTTTAATTTCGGGAACATGTTTAAGGAAAAAAATACTGTTATAAGAGGTCTTTACTTAAGTTGCTAACCATATTCTGAGATATTAATTTCTTACATGTCGGGTGTGTAACATCCCCATTATTTTCATAAAATATTTTGGCAGTTTTAATTTCCTTATCTAAATTAAATATTTTATTTGACTTTCTTAATACTTTTACTTCAATGGTTATTTTAAAGAATAGATCAAATAGTTAAATTTAAGATAGAGAAAATTACTTTATCCCTCTGAAGTATAACCCATGTACACTTTACCCTCTAATGTTTGAAAATGTGCGATTTGACACCCTGATATTTCCAAACTGTGCAAATGATATCTTCTATTAATTTTGTTATTAAATACGAGTTCCGAGTTCTAAGTTCAATGTGTCAACGTGAGAGTGTTCGCTTCTTCATTGTCCTAGTTTCTAAGTTCCGATTTTAACAGAGAGTTCACTTCTTATTTTCACATTTGTAAATTTACTGCATCATATAAGTGAGTTCCGAGTTCTAAGTTCAATGGCATATGTGAGTGAATTTTGAGATAAATGGCACATGATTACTAACGGTGGTATTTAACAACAGAGGTAACAGAAGGTCTCATTTGTACAATTTAGAAATGTCAAGGTGTCAAACTGCACATTTTTAAATATTAGGGAGTAAAGTGCACATGGGTTATACTTCAGAGGGGTAAAGTGCATTTTTCCCTATAAGATATTAACTCTTTAAAGTAAAATAATAAATTGATAAAAGTAAACTTAAAATATATTATATTATAATTAGAAATAAAATTTATTAAGATAATAGGTAACACTAAATTGAATAATAAGAGTTAAGTGTATAGTTATACACAAATTAAAAGAACAACAATATAAAGTTAAAAGCAAAGGGGTGAAGAAATAGGATTTGGATCCTTTAAAGTGAGGAGGCTTGTAAAGTGGAAAAGTGAAAGGTTAACAACCCTTGAATCAATAACTTCCATTGTTAGTGAGACCCAGTAAATAATTCAAGGGTTGTTAACCCCTCAATTTTTCACTTTACAAACTCTCTCACTTTAGAGGATCCAAATCCAAAGAAGTGGTAGTTGGAAGAAGGCGATGAGTTAATGAGAATGGATTCTCTCAATTGAAAATCTCACATGACCTTGTCATATTTTAATTTTTATTATTGGTCAAGAAAGTGGGGCCAAGTATAAGATCCATAAGAGCATCTAATCATGGTGAAAATCAACATATGACAAGATTCTGTGAGATTTTCAATTGAGAGGATTCATTCCCAAGAGTTAACATAAGTTAAAAACAAAAAAGAAAGACAAGATTAATAAATGAAGGTTGGAAACTCATCCCCAACCAATCATTATAAATAGATGATTTTTTTTTTCCTTTTACTATTGCTGAAAGAAAGTGGAATGCGCACATTATGCAAGAGAAAGAGAGAGGGAGAGAGCTTGTGTGTGGTGAGAAATTGAAAAGTGAGGTGCGTGTGAAAGGAGGAGGAGGAGGAAGAGAAGGAAAAGTGAGTGTGTGCTATTGTAAGAGAGAGAGAGAGAGAGAGGAGGAAGAAGAAGAAGAGAAAAGAGGGAAAGAGAAGAAAGAAAGAAAGAAAAATAAAAAGAAAGAGGGGGAGAAGGTAAACAAAAAGAAGTGAGGAAGCAGATGAAAGATGAGAGAAGCTTTACTGCTCTTTTATATTAAAATTGCTCATTTTATTTATTTATGATTTGATAATTAACTCATTTGTTTCTCTTTTATGGAGCGTTCTACAATGGGGAGAATCAAGTTTTGGACCATGATGGTCCTGGGCCTATTTTTTTTAATTTTGAAAGAGTTGGAGGGTGCGTAGGTAAATAATTTTTAACCGCCCAGCTTCCCATGTTGTTGTCACTGCAGTCGCATAGTCCCACAATTATGACCTCCATTAATGCGACTTATTCTTCAATCATCCCTCCCATCCTGCTTTCCGATCACAGGCTACAAAAGTCTCAAATGATGTTCCGCAATTGCACTTTAAGATTGAGAAAGAGAAAGCCATAATAGCAAGGTGTATTTCTCTTTGTAGGTATCCTTGTAGGCTATCATCCCGTGACTCTAGAATTGAGAAAGAGAAAGCCATACAGCCAACCTTCTCTTGGGTGTAGAGATCTCTCTTTTCCCATCCAATCCAACTGGACTCCAATTGCCCCATTATACAATTCGCCTTCATTCGATTGGCTGGCTCCTGGATTTCGTCGGTCTTCAGACTATCATCTCCTCTAATCACAAAATGACACCCTACACCACGCTTCGCACTGCATCTTTCCCTATTTGCCCAAGAGAGACCATGACCATGCTAACTATGCTTAACCTTTGACTCCTTCCTTAATGTGTCATAAATTCACTTTAAACCCACAATTAAATTTGACAAACTAATTACACCACTTAACCAAGGATCAAATTGCAATTCTCATATTTTAAAACTTATCACCTATGGGGCATTTTACAATTTTGAAACACTCTTATAGTAATGAAATCTGGATGGTCAACCTCACAATCGGTGGCTCATATACCAGCACCATGATGGTCCACCTTTTTTAACTCCCCATGTAAGTCTTAGCCATTCTTTTATATTAATGGTGATTTTTATGTTGCAACATATGAGTTTCTATATATTATTTGAAGATTTTTTTTTCTTGGGCACATCAACGTGGTAATGAGGTTTAAACCTCTAATCTCATGCATATTATTCAAAGTTCTCATCATTAAACTATTTCTAGTGGCTTATATTATTTGAAGATTTATTATGAGTTGATATTTACTTATAATTTATTTAATTATTAATTTTCTTTAGATTATTTAGGTAGCTTTATTGTGTCATGTCATATTGAGTTGTCAATATTTATGTAATAATTTGTTTAAGGACAATATTAAAATAAAATATTTTATTTACCATTTAAAATAAATAAAATTTATTATTAATATACGTGGACTTTGAATTATATTAAATTTTTTATACTATTAATTGGACAATTAATATTATGACTCTATGATAACCTTTATTATGACTTTATGATGATCATTATAAGAAAAAGACCTTTATGCTTTGGATGTTCTATAATGATAAGGACAAACTTGTACATTGTGATGAGGACCTTTATGTAAAAGAAATTCAATAATAATAATAATAATAATAATAATAATAATAAAAAGATGATCCCTTTAGAAATTAGCATTTTAAATTTTGATTACTCTGCATTTTAAGAATTTTTATTGAGATATTACAGTGAATTTATTTTTACAAAGCTCAAATTTATATAATTTAATTTCTTATGCATTTTATATAAGTTTATGAATTTCTTTTTATATTGTTTAAGTTATTGATATTTATATTTTGTGCACTGTATATGTATTATTTTGTTTCTTAATTCTATACATATCTTATTATACATAAGGTAAATTTTATGCATAATGACTATAAGTAATTTAAAGGAGGAATACTTATAAAATCTGGCACCTAATCAACAAGAAGGCATAAGGATAGATATAAGATCCTTTTATATTTACTCTTTTGGTTAATGTGTCTAAAGGGTTTGATTTTATTGTCATGATATTATGAGTAATACAAAAGAATGGGAAATTTTCTAAAAGAAGATCTTCGATCAAGTGTGAGAAAAGCAACTCAAGGAAAGTGGAATTAAAACAAAGATGTCATAATATATAAGGCATGCTTAATTATGATGCATTTATAAAATTGTATGGCACGATTTGCTCAATATTTATTTTTCATATTATTACTGATGCTTATGTTTCAATAACTAGTTTTATGTAACTGTGGCATGCTAGTCAATGCAATTTTTTCATGACTCAGGTGGCTGAAATTATCATGGTTTTCAAAAGATTCTATCCTTTTTTTTTTTTGAATTGTTAATCTTCTACTGAGAATTTTCTAAGAGAATGTCTTTGATCAAATGTGAGACAAGCAACTCAAGGAAAGTGGAATTAAAACAAAGATGTTACAGTCTATAGGGCATGCTTAATTATGATGCATTTATAAAATTGTATGGCACGATTTGTTTAGTATTTATTTTTTATATTATTATTGATGCTTATGTTTCAATAAGTAGTTTTATGTATCTGTGACATGCTAGTCAATGCGGTTTTTCCATGAGTCAGGTGGTTGGAATTATCATGGTTTTCAAAAGATTCTATTTTTTTTTTTGTGAATTGTTCGTCTTGTACTTAAAATTTTAAATTTTTACTATATTTCATGATAATTTTAGATTAGCTAGTTCATGCCCATAGGAAGGAATGCTCCCCCAGCTACTAGAGGCATACAAACTAGTTTGGAAATAATTTTTAGTTATTATTATTGGCTTTGGCAACACTTTGTTTATAGCCAATAAAATTGTGTAATATATACGAATACTTTGATATTTAGTATGTACATTAATGTTAAATGTCAAACTTCATGCTTAAATTTATGTCATTTGCTTTACTAGCAATAAGGTTACAAGATGAGGGAATACTTTGAGAAATAGAAAAAAAAAAAAAAAAAGAATGAGCCTATAACCATAAACAAAACATGTGGCGAGAAGGAATTTTATATAACTTTTAGAGTGAGAATAAAAAATTTTGACTGACATAATAATATGGTATATAAAATTTTTATATTAATAATATATCGAAACTAAAATATCATAAATTTAGGTTTTTTTTTTTTTTTGGTCAGAAAGTAATCCTGCATGGTTTGGATTCATACCAAACAAGCGGGACACTGCTAGGCACAGATGGGTCCTTGTATATTGCCTACTCCTCCAAGTATACTAAATTTCCCCCTTCTTTCGTTTTAATAAACCTTCAGTGATTAATGCCTGCTCCTCTAAGTATACACTCCTCTAGGTGTACACTTACACATATGTGCCTCGTGCCCTGGGCTGCCGGTGGTTCTATAAATCACCACATGTGACGCATCTTCACTGAAGCTAGCAGATTTGGAGTTTTGGACACCACAGGAATTACTTTGCTAGCTTCATTCTGACCACTTGACGCGATATTGCAATGCAAGAATTCCAATCATAATCCTCGTATTCAATAGTTATTAATCTACATTGAAAACTATAATATTTAATCATTAATTAAGTTTGTAAAAATATATAATTTAAGAGATGTAATTAGTTAGAAGAAGCGCTAGCAACACAGCACATTTTATTTTTAATTAACTCATTATATATATAGGGTTTGTATATAACTCTTAATTGAAATGAAAATGTAAATTTAAAAATTAAGAAGTAACTTTAAAAGAATATGACATAACTATTGTATTAATTCTTTAATTAAATGAAAATTAATTCGTAGAGACATAGACAGTAAATATATAGTTGAATCAGTAAATATATGCCAATGAGTAAATTTTTGTTTATCGATAATAAAAATCAGTAAATATATTTCATGGTCTCATAAAAAAAATTAAATAAAAACATGAAAATATTTAAACATTGGGAAAAAAAAAATCTAAGAGAAGCACTTCAAGTAACTACTGTGTTTTAATTAACGGGAGTTGATATTCTATGCCTGAGCATTTTAATGCTCAATTTCTGTACTATTGGATGAAAAATGTAATAGTTTGAAGCGTTCAATTTGGGGTCAAGACCGAGACTCAATAGTTATGTAACGACTCGTGCATTCGATAGGATCTGAACCCTCCCCCCTTGATGTGTGTGTTTATGACCCGAAAAAAAAAAAAAGGACATCCAATTTTATGATTGAATAATATATATATAAAAAAAGAAAACACCTAAGAGTGCAGAGGCTTGAGCTTTTTTTAGCATGGCCCTTAGCTCATGATATCTTGTCATCTTTATGATCGAGGGCTATTGTTGAGTGAGGGATTTGATCCTCCATTTCCCATTTTCTCATTCCTCCAATCGGATTTTAATATTGATCTCTGTTAGGTACATTATGTCCCACCCAAACGATAATTTTGTTCCTCGGGAACTATTTGACACCGATGTTTCTTATAATCACGCACCTTCACATTTCTTTTCTAGCATTGTCACAAAGTGGCTTCCAAACATAGCCGACACTCCTACGAATTATTAATCATGGTTGCTTCTATCTTCAAATTCAATTATTTTAGTTACTTAATTATTGGTCCTCAGGTGGGAATATTGTGTGGTTTGATGCCGCATTGTTGGCACCATTAGTGGGTGCATTATAGCTAGTCCAGTACTATAATTTGCTCATCTGGAACTAAGCCTTGTGTTGCTCGACAAATAGACATCAATGGGTCAAAGCTAAAATAATTTTTTCCAACACAATTATTATATGAATCTTATCTTCATTTACATAATATATTAGAATCACATGATTGATTGGTTCATAGTAGCAACAAGCTATAGCAACCCCTCTTACTGTACCGTGTAATTGCCTATATAAAGGTTCGTTCCTGATCACCATTCAAAACCAAGCTGTGTCTTCCACTGCCTTAATTGCTCATGTTAACTCTCACTTTAGCAATCTCAATTTTATTTTATTTTATTTTTTAAAACGTCACTTTTTCTTCATTGTAAGAAGTTAAGAATGGCTTCCTCAATGCCTGAGAGTGCCTTTGAATTAGGAATTGAGTTCTCAGAAGCCAACAATGTGGTTCTCATGCCTCTAATGGAAGAGACACAAGAAGAAGAGCACTATGGAGATGATAGATTTGTTAGTATGATTAAGTCATTGGAGGCAGAGATTAGTGACCCTCTATCTGGTCACAGGTATGAGATAGGACACGTGGATGATCAAGATTGCTCCACATCGGTCAGTGACTTTGATCATTGGGTTGATATGGAATTGGTCTCTTCCTCACCATTTGATGAGATGAATGGATGGATCCCTTGTGGCGATGAGATGGAGCATGTACCAATGGGATATGAAGCTGGAAATGACGTTAATGATTTTCAGTTGTATTATGGAGTTTTCTTGGAGCAACAAGACAGAGAGGCTTACTTGTCACAAGGACCAAGTGATGCAGTATTTTGAAATTAATTAAATAGTAATATTGTACAACGAAACAGAAGCAATCACTGGATAAGGGATAGCCATTAAAGTTACAATGAAGTCCTTAAAAACATGTTATCAAACCTTTTGGTTTTATATTTTGTTTACTTTTCTTTTTCCCTCCGCATTACTTGTAATTATTTAGCAGAAAATTAGAATGTATTCCCTCAGTCCCTCTGATATTTAATTGTTCCTGAGTAGCATATTTTATTTTCTTACAATAATGCATGAATATTTATTGTGTTATTTAGAATATCATAGGAGGGATTGGTTAACACTAGTAGAAGACTTGACACATTTATACTTTTACTCCTTTTGTAAAATATAGTTCTTATCAATTCAACTCTTGTAAATTGTAACTATCTATTATGCTAATCATTTGTGTCAATATTTTTTTAAAAAAATTTGGATATCAATAAGGATATGATTAAATAGTTTTTATTTGTACATATTTAAAGAGTTTATTATAATAATTTAAATATATATAAAAAATATGTTAAATAAAATTTTAAATTAATATAAAATTTTATAAACATATTCTATAACATATAAAATTTCAATCTAACAATATATTTAAAAAAAAATTCTTCAATAAAAATCATTCAATAATGTAAAATATATATATTTAATTTAGACTGATGTAAGTTAATTCTCTTATATATATATATATATATATATATATATATATATATATATATATATATATATATATATATATATATATAAAATAAATTTTTGCAAACGACACTTAATTAGAAAGCATTTGAAAAAAAAAAAGAAGAAGAAACAATACACTTTATTCTAAGTGACAATAAAATACAACCGAAGATGATGTTCCGGTCAGTTGATCCGTGTATCGCACTTAGGTATCAAGATGACTCATGTGTTCACATTTTAATGTACACAAAAGTTGTATTGCAGCCCTATTCGGCAAATAAATTATTTATGTTGTCTAATTATTTTAAATACTGATTCACTATTTTTCTTATAAAATATATATTTTTTATTTTTTATACAAATCATATTTTGTTTGTTTTTAACTTTTATGTAAAAATTTCCAGTTAGCATATATGTATTTGATACAATCCTGCCATTTCTTGTGATAACATGATTTATTGCAACTATAATTCATCAAATTGTTTTATATATAAAGACCAAAATTGCATATTTTTAGTTTCTATGCATATATTTTATTTTCAATTGGATCCTTGTATATGAAATTTAGTTTTAATATGATCCTTATATAATTGATATTAAGCGTCCTGCAGAAAGTACTCAAATTAAGATAAATCAGTATATTGAAGAAGAAAACCCAAAAAAGAAAAATAGGATCAAATTAGATAGTACCTCTCTAATATCTTTGTACATGGGGGTGACAACATTGTTAAGGAAAGACTCAGGTTCTCCTCCATATGCAGGCATGACCTTTTCCCATGTTGTTAAGCTGATAGCCCCATTTAAAATTCCATTCAATTCATCTGCCATCTTCAAAACACACACACCAAAAAAAAAATGATGAAAAGAAATTAGAGAAGACTATAAGAATCATATAACGTTTGTAAGGTTATTTGAAAATTTCAATCAATCATGAAAATAGAGGTGCTCATGGGTGGCTCCATCAAGCAGTTATATAATTTTATCTTGTATGCCTACCCAGTTTTTCCTTGTAGGTAAAATAATATGTATAGGCTTAATTAAGATTCTATGTATCAAACAACCTTTAAACGTTAATACATAAAATGTTTGGACTTGAAATACTGAATATACCATACTGCATTCCTAATATCACAGAAAAAGCATTTCTTTTATTAACTAATAGAGACACCTGTGGAGTCTAATATTTATTCTTTTAGTAAAAATCAAAAAGAATTTAACCAGTTTCAACATACGTGATGAAAGATATAGCAGAGACATTCTGGCATGAACCGCAAATTAGCTGCCTCCCCCCATATGAGAAGGTAAAGCCCTACGTATAAAATTTTATATTGTTGGGCTTCCTGTTTCACAAAAGGTAAGCTGCAACACAAGTAAAACAGGTCAGTACAGAAAGAATGTTAACAGTGGGTGCATTATAGTTTAAATGAAAGAAACCAAAAAAAAAAAAAAAATATGAAGGAAAGAAGAATACTGAACAAGCTGATGAGAGTATATGAAACAATAATTAGCCCACAAGGCACATACAGAGGAAGAAAGAATTATATTACCCTATCTTTTCCATTAAAAGAACAGATAAAAAATAATCTATTAAAAGTGACAAGAGAGTTATATCAGTCAACATACCGGATATTGCTCTTTCTTCCCAAAAACTTGCACCAGTTTGTATAATTTTTGAAAAACTTTCTCATCAATTCATCCACACCTCCTTCTCCTAACTGGTATGACAAAAATTACACATTTTACATTGTGAAATGTGATAAAGTAAAGGAAGAAGATACAGGTTCAACAGCAAATGCACCTTCAAAACAGATGTCTGGTTGTGAGTTTGCCGAGTCTGCATGTTGGCTAGGAGTAGAATCAGATGTTCCCTTTGGTTGGCCACATTGGCTTCCTGGTGTAAGATACATAATATACAATAAAAATTCCTGAAAGCCTGGTTAGAGCAATTCTGACCCTTAAAACTAAATAATTATGGAGTGTAGTCTATACATGATCAGAACTGTACAAAAATGAAAGTTTGAGTCCAATTAACTAGGATAATTGACCTGGAATCCAAAACAATGCTGAAGAAAATCAAACAAATCTACAAAGCCTCCATGTTTCTTGAAATCTTGGGCTGGGGGTAAACCACGAACATTGCGAATAACTGCAATGGCAGCCTTAATCTGTATCAATGTATTAGTACAATCAGTCTATCATATTGCAATTGAGTCTTCTGTGACTCTGGCATAGGATATCAATAAAAGGGGAAATGTGAAACATCCGAGCACTATCAGACCTCAGGTTGCTGCATAATTGCATGCTGAATGCCTCCTTGCTCAAGGGGTAAAATGTTAAATTCAGATTTCTTGTGGATTGCATTTCCATCAATAAGTGCCTATTTTGGACAAAATGAGAAACTCTAAAATTAAGAATATATGGTAAATTGATAATTTGCTTATTTATGATTAAGCTATTTTATGACAAAATTATTAGAAAATAGAAGTTTATGGTATATGAAAAAGGAAGAAATGCAAGAGATCACCTGAGGACCAGCTGCGTTTGTAACTGTTTTTAACACCTCAAACAGAACAGAAGCAATATTCCGTGCATTAATCAATTTTTCCCGGTGACTGTTAAGATAGAGCATAACAAGAATTGGTTTAGTAGGCAATTAAAGTGTATCAAAATTTATGTACAAAAGGAAAATGGTGAATTAATAAGTCAAAGAATAGTTTACCTTTGTTCTAGATCAAATGCTTTTTCATGTCTCATAAAATAATCCCTGTAGTGATAGTAAAGACGCTTAAGTTCACGAACATCACCTTTTTCCTTCCTTTTTGTAATTGTAACTTGCCAATCCTGTATGCCATAATTCACATTAACAAAGAAAATTATCAACATTCAAATTTGAAACAAACCAATGTATTAAGCATCAGTCCCTGTGTCAATCCTATTGCTGTTTCTGGACACAAAAAATTTAACAGACAAACCAACAATGTCACTTCACATACTTCCCTCAAGTACGCTGATACGCCACAACTGCAAACTTTGAATAGATTACAACTCAAAAAATCTATTGTTCATTAAGTTACAGTTACATCATGTTATGAAAGACAGTGCTCTCAAAAGGACCACTGATCTTGACAGCATAAGATTCAACATTTTTATTTACCTGTTCAAGTCGCTGAAGAAGTGAGGTTTTGAACTGTCTAACACCCCTTCCACTTGAATTTTTATCCAAGTTGTGTGAAATTTCAAAGGCTTGAAAGCGGCCTGCAAATTAAAATTACTTGTACTATGTGAAATGCGTGTGATATTAATCAACACAGAACCTATTTCTTGGGTTAAGCGACATATAGCATAATTATGAAACAGGAAAATATCAAATTTGAGTGGAAGACTTCATGGATTATAAATTGCCATCATTAGTCGAGAAATCATTCAAATTTTCTATACAACCATACACGATTGAAGATTTCGTATTGCAACCCCTGAAAAGCCAACACCTAAAAGCTGCACTTAACATTGTACAAATTGAAGAAGGGGATAGAGTAGATACCAACATCTTGAAATGGAAAGCTACCGAACGTGTTTCTCTGGTGAGCACAGAACTGCATTAATGCAATGCTCCTTTCCCCCTTTGCATTCAACTTTTATTATGATAATTTTTGTTCAATGCAATTCTTGGACTGATATTATATTAAGGTAATTGGAGAAATTGAGCCTTCTTTTTCTTATTTTCGGTTTTCTTTGACTTCCGTAACTATGTTTACCAAAAGCTCAGAAAAGCCTTCAGTGGCCCAGCATGTAACAACCCACTACCTTGTAATCCTTCTTCAACCTACACATGCCAAAAAGGAACTAGGGCAAAAAACCTAACACTCCAAATAAAGGCAGACAACTGAAGTTGCTGGGGCTTCCAAGCCACCCGTATAACCCAGTAACCAGTCAATACTCCTTTCACCGTGAACTAAAACCACTTGCACATGAAAAATTCTCAAGTTCTAAGAATAAGTGTTGTTCTGTACTATTCAGTATTCAACATCTCAGCTTTGTTAGCTATTATTGTCTTCACTTTAATTAAATGTTTAATGCAATAATTGATGTACTAACTATTAAGCACGAAATGACAGGGAGCAACACTTTTTGCTTGAGCTCCAAAGAATTTCTCTTTAATCCTTAAACAATATTTGCACTGTCCTCTACCAGTAATCCTTCATCAGTTTAATTCTTCAAAACAAAAACAATTTTAGTTGCATGGGGACCTCCAAAACATAACAAGGCCCCTATCTTCCCAGCAATCAATCAAGCAACACTTGAAAAGGCGAAAAAAAAAAACATAGAAACACCCCAGAAAGCAAAGTAGACTCACAAAGATAAGCAACACGAGGCTCCTCTCGTTCAACCAAGTTAGCCACACAAAGGAACCTTTGTATCTCCGAAGCAAAAACTGTTGGCAACCTTTCACTGTCAAAAGGCCCTGGAACATACTCAGCGCTGCTGCTACTGCCATCAGTAATGGCCAAGGGGAAGTGGTGTCTGGCTGTGGAAGTCTCTCCACGCTCGAAATGGATGTCATCAATGGGCTCAGCAGGGACAATCTCTGCCATTGCTGTGAGCTCAGAATCCTCGGAAACCACCAAGAGGGTGACACGTTTGCAAAGTATATATGAGGGATCTTCTTCATGTTGCGTTTGCTTAGTGAGGTAAGCTTTGTTGCACTTTGGAGTGAGTGATTGTGTGTGCTTTGTGCACTGATTGGAAAGCTGAATGCTCCCTTTTGCTTTTGCTTTTGAGGCTTTGTTTTTGTTTTGGCTTTCTTGGCCTTTATGTTTGAGGCATTAAAATTAAATCTTAAAACTGTTGGGAATATGTGAATCATGAAATTATGTTCCTAATGACTTGAAAAGGTAAAACAACTATGCGTATGAAAAAAAAAAGGAAGGGAAAACAACTATTTTAAAGTTGATAATAAAGTTAACGTCTTCGGCCAATTTATATTAAATAAGCTATCAACTTGTCCATATACCAGCCACCCCCCCCCCCCTCACAAAAAAAAAAAAAAAAGAGCAATCAACTTGTCCATTGTCCGTTGTCCATGTGATTTGCCCATTATTGAAGAACCGATAGTGATCGCTTGTATCATTGACAATCGAGCCAATGAATTCAATTGCATTTTCAATCCTGGCAACTGTGAGCGAATTGTTAATTAGCATAAAGCAGTTTATAAACCAACAAAGAAGAAGTTGTTGAACCATACCTTGACTGAATCTCGATTAAGATGGTGTATGTTAAATAACATATGTGAGAAATATTCACACATTCACGGTAGATAGATATTAATATATAATGAAAAATGTTATTTGTGTATAGATTCTAGATATCTCCTTAGACAATTGGGGATCGTTGTATAAATATCTGGAAATTTTAGTTATTTTTTTAGTGAATGTGATAGATGTGGTTAGATAGTTGATAATATATGAGAAAAGTTTTTTACTATATTGATCATTTAAATAACTAAAATTTACAGTTATTTACACATAATTTCCCATTTTTTTATAGAAAAATTCACCATTTGTATAATTGAAATTTTTATTTATTTATAAAAAATTCCACGTAAATTAAAAAGGATGATCATAATCACAATGTACGAATAAGCCAATCAAGACATTTCATTGCGGTAATAACTCGAATTAAAAACTATATTTACAAAGTGTAAAGAGAAGGTACTGTAAGCAGCTGCAGTATGCATCCGCCAATGGCTCATTGGAATCTTTACAAAAGTGTGTATGGTAAGTAAAACAACTCCAAAACCTCCTTCTCAACTTACAGAGCTGCAACTATTGAGACTTGAAACAGAATAGAGAATTCAGGATACAGCGAATTGTGTAATGTGGCATGCTTTGCTACGACTACGAAATTGATAGAGCATAATCAAGTCAACCCCATTTAAAAGGCTATTACTCGAGTCAGATATAATCAGCAGGAAGAAAGTTCACCGTCATGCTATCGTATGCCAATAGTAACTGCCTAACACAGAGGCATGCCTTTCCACTATACAGGTTGATATTTATGAAGTAGCCTGATTTCAAATCCTAAATCAATCCCTGTAATTAATTAGTTTACAGGTGTTGGATCAAAGAATCTGCTTTGTCAAATAGTAATTCTGAGATAATAATCTGTGAAATTTACTGGTAAATGAGATGCATACATGCTGATTGCCATTCAGCAGCTGTATAAATGGAAGGATGAAAGTTTAACTTAGGATACTGTTCCTAAGAAGGTACCCAAAAAAAAAAGGGGAAAAGGTCATTATCGTGATAAAAAAAAGTCATCAAACTATTACATATAAGGATTGTAGTTAAATGAGGAAAATAGTAAATATGTAGGGAAAGGAAAGCTACACTAAATAATTGAAAACGAACTTTTGTGTAGGTGAGTGCAAATGGTGATTTTTTTATCATTGATGAGTGTTCTGCTAACGTGTAAGACTGATGCATGTGAGAGACAGGAGGGTTGGTGATGCATTCTTAATATTTTTTAATTAATCCCAACTCTATGCTTTTGGTCTTGCAATTATTGATACCTTGTTTTCTGCTGGTTTCTGTGTCATTTTAAATTGTGAGCATTAGTTGGATGGATTTTGATTCAGAGTTTTCTCACTTTCAACTGGAAGATGAAACAGATCTGCTTAGGATTTTCTTGTGCAGACCAAGAGATATGGCTTTAACCGAAGAGTAGCTACCCTTCTATAAGTTGGTGATAGCATTTTTGATGGTCATGCATACTGCAAAGCAGAGCAATTGAAAAAAAATTGCGTCTATATCTGCTGACATTTTTTTATTTTTCAGAAGAAGGTTTCTTTTGTTGTATGTAATTAAAGGTTAAATAGAGACTGCATAAACTTTCATATGTAAGTTTTTACGCTTTCGGCTGTACAGTTAAAATGGAGACCGAAGAGCAAATTAAAATTTGAGCCCGTTTAGGTAATAATTTATTTAAGTTTTTTGGAAAAGAAACTTATCAACAGAAATTTATGAATAAGTTACTTTGTATTTAGACATTTAGTAATATAAGCGTTTCCTTTAAATGGTTTAAAAAATGCTTCTTAAAAAATTAGATATTTTAAGCCAAAGAAAAAAAGTTAAATATATGACATTTTACTTTGAAAAAGTTAAAAAAAGAAAAACTTATAAATAATGTTTTCTAAACAAACTCTCAATATACTATTCATTGATGCACTATGTCTAAGAATGTCAAATTTTATTCCACTCACCTACAGCTTCTCATTTCACAAATAAAGCATGTGAACCATTCTACCACGATATAATATAAAGAATGCTACAAGGCAGCAAGTTAAACTTGGTGCATGAAGAACCGGTCAATTTAACAATGGGATGGGGGGATACATTCATATACCAAACTATGGTGGCGTCCATAATGCACCCTATCGAGTTTGGTGTTTAATGCACTTTATCATCTAAGGGTGTCACATTGATAGATTTTCTATACACCTACGTTTAGTAATGTACTCTAGCAACTATGCAACTCTCATCTCTCACCTCAATCCTCCTTCTCTGACATCCTCTCCTCAGCCGTCTTCCCGCCCTCCGTCGGCCGCTTCCACAACCCACCTCCGCCGATGTCTACCAGGATTGACTTCATCCACCACCCCTTTGCACCGCTCCCAACTCCCCTCGGACTTCATCCCTTCCATAGAGGCCATGCACATTCAGTGGCTCCTACGGTGACGGCTCTTGGCAAGGACGAAGGCAGTGGCACTGACTACGACTGAGACCCATTGGACATCGGAACTATCATCGCGGTCGGACGTTAAAGGCAGAGACATGGAGGAGCCACCGAACGTCGGAATGTGGTCTTGCAATGGTGGTGGCAATGGGCAAGTCTTTCGCCGTGGCCGGCCACTCGATGTTCTCTATCACATGCCCTAACATTTGAATTCTTCTCCGAGATTGAAGGATGACTTCGTGATGTCAACCTTCGTGGTGGGGAGATGGTGGGCATTGTTACAAGCGAGGTCGCGATGGCCCATTTGTTTATGGTGACAGCACCATTGCTACAGGCAACCTCCGTGGCAGTGAGATGGTGGATGACGTGGTGGTTTTTAAGGGTGCGACGACGAAGGCAAAGAGATTTGGGTGGCGACGAGGCAGTTTTGGGAGCTGCGAGAGAGAGAGAGAGAGAGAGAGCTTGCAAACATATTAGGGTTCATTCACAGTGATTGGTTGCACCCATGCGCCATCAACCTTACCATTTAGATCTACATAGTGCGTGGTGCACCAATCTTGGCAAGGAGCATAGCGTATGCCGCCACCAAACTATATGTGGTGCACTGCAGTATTTTTATCAGTTTAGTTAGACTTCGAAAAATATAGTTAAATATATTTTAGAAGTGGCCATATTTTCTCTAGGTGATCCCAACACTAACTGAAACATTTTGGGCATCACATGAATAAAATCTAGTTACTTCTAAATTGCAAAAGATATTATTATATAAATAAAATCTCACCACTTATCTATATGATCTTGGAAATAAATAGAATTTTTTGGGATATTATATAAAAAAAAAGAGTCGCTTTTGAAATGGATTTAATCACTTTTTTTAAATTTGGCTAAACTAAAAATCTATGAGTTTAATTTTGGTATACTGATAGTATAAAAGTTTTTTACATCATCATCTGATCAAAACTTTTTATTTGCATGACCATTCAAATAGTAAGTAGTTAAATTAAACATTTTTGCTAATATAATAATACATGATTGGATGATTCTGAATAACTTTTTTATACTGATAGTGCTTATAAATTAAATCCAAAAAATATTAAATTACACTATATATAATTTGAAGTATAAATATACCTCTCCAATCCACCCTCAGATTGCCAGTTGTATCAAATACCAAATTCAACCCAGTGCATTCGAGATGCGTCGTATCATTAAAGTTGGGGTGCATTTTAATGTGCACATTATGAACTAAGGTGCATTGATGAACACCTTCTTCACCTTGAGTTCCTGCCTCATTGTCTGCTACTGTAAAGCTTCTTTTCTTCCATCTAGTTTTGTTTAAGGGTGTTAGGGGTGTACTCTCTTCGACAGATTTTATTTAGTGCGAGGATAAAGGTCATCTTTGCCATATTGTTGTCGCATATTGTTGGACCATTTTTTGGTAAAATGGCTATATCAATTAGAGAATAGGAAATAGCTAATTGAAGCCAGAGCTATTCGACATTGTGTAGAAGTGTTATTCATGATTTCATCAAGGAAGTGAAGGTTAAATAAGGAAGCCAAGGTTGAGATAGCTATAATAGATGGTAATTTGTCGCTCAAGGACATGCCGCGATGGACATTCAAGTCGAGAATGGTTTTGTCGACAAAGATAGAGAATTCGAGACAAGTGTCAATGGTAGTGAATATTTGTTGAAGCACCATCGATGGGGCACGATTTCGACAATTGGATTTTGTCATTTCTGAAGACCAAGAGAGGTCGTATAATAAGATTAGCAAGAAACACATGTCATTGATCACAAGTGAACAAGTCACAAAGGCATCCCATCATTCAATGACATTCGATAAAGCAAGTGTCGACATGTCGAAGAAGGAATGCATATTGGATTAGAGCAAAATGTCGAAGCCAAGTGTCGAAATGACGAGGAATGCTTGCAGCACATGAGGCAACAAATGGATAGCAATAGAAGAAGTTAATGTGTCTTAAACATGATTTGGAACATGGTAGTACCACAGAAGCTCATGAAGCAAATCATTTGAAATACGGGCAAAAGCGGTTAATGAACGTAGATCATAGTAAAAGTCATACAACTATTTTTAGGAGCCCAATATTGGAAGGGCTTACACACAACTCAGAATATGAGATTAAAGAACAAAAATAGAATTAAAGATAATTTGAGGCTGAAGCATCAAAATGTGGGATAAAGGGCTTAATTTTTAGAGATTTCTTTTGTCTATAAATAGGACTTATAGGATTAAAATAAGGGGAGATACTTTGAGAAATACCTTAACACATTCCCTTATTACTCTGATATCAACGGATATGCAAGAAAAAATCAAGTATTCCATCCCATCCTATTTTCTCTTTATCTTCTTTTTAGTTTCATTTTCATAACTCTTAATTCATCTCTTTCCAGTTTCTCTTTTTTTTAAATTCCAATTTATGTGCTTCGTACATTTCAATATTATGATACTTTTAGTCTATCATTTTTTCTTTCTTTAATTTGTTTTATTATTTCAGTTACTGACGCTCTTTTTACCTTGTTCATTTCAATTTTGCTTCACTTTGTTTTGGCATTTTTTCATAATTTCCTTTCATTCAAGTTTCTTTCATCTTCTTTTTCATTTCATTTGAACTTGCTTCTTTCATTTTTTGTATTTATTCTATTTTCTTTGCTTCTTTTGCCTACTATTTAAAAATCCTGAGAGTCAATAAGAGGAACCGTTTCCATTCCTCGGATTGAGATTCGTGAAATAAATTGATAACAATTGATTCACTTGTTTGTCGACTTAAAAATCAAGTAAACAAAGGGCCATATAACATATTAGACTCAAAAGAGTGTAAGCACTACAATGTCATCAAAACTCAAAAGGCAAGCAATGGATACTAATAGTTACTTGAAATACCATCTTAATGGCCACATAGGCATGTTAGATAAAACCCCTAGAAGTTGAGGATTCTACTAGAGTTGCTATATTTGTGCTCTTTTAGCATGAGTGCTCTTACATATTTTGCAAAACATGTGCTGAGCTATTTGCAGAGTGTATGAAGCTTCCTGCAGAAAGCCATGCTAGAAATAGAGTTCTAATAGCCAAGATACTTTAGACCGGCTACTTTTGGCCCACCATGAATCAAAATTGTTTGAAATTCATTAAAAAAATGTGATATTGCACTAGTTTGAAAGAAAATTCAGCAACCTATTTCACTTTTACCCAATTTTCTAGAACCTGAACATATGGACATATTTACTTTCACAAATCAAAGCAGACCTAAGCCCAATCCTTCAAAATCTTCAAACTTTTTTCCGAGTTATGAAACAAAAAATATACGAAAGCAAACTTTGGTGTAAGTAAACCCATTGAAAATCAATGTTTCCATTTGAAAAAAAGCCAACAGATACTTAAGTTGAAGTTGGGAGGGGGAGCCATGAGGGTGGTGGGGGTATGACCATAGGGTTAGGCGTGTTCCAGCTACAATCGCGGGGGTGTAGCCATCAAAAGGGTCTTGGACACTTGTGCGGTACTGGTAGGAGTCGTGGTAGGTGGTGGCTATGGGATACAAGTAGTCAGAGCCTAAAGGAAGAAGAGCGTGTAGGTGCACTGCTCCACAGGTGCAAGTGCAGTGCTCTAGCAAGATGTGTTTAGCCACGTTCTCAAATGCAATTAGTCATATTTGAAGAATGCGGCTAAAAATCGATATGTGGTACATCATAATTTACCAAGTGTATAGTAGAACATGCCAAAAGTTGGTACTATTTTTTCAATATTGTTTACATATATCCACGAATATCAAGCACTAGGAACTTCATCATGTTTAACATTAGCTACCATGATATTCATGAGCTTAATGTTTTTGTAAAATGAAAACATATATAATGGAAATGGAACAAGTGCTGCCATGGATTGTGGCAAGTACGGTACATGACATATTTTGTGATTTGGTAGGGAAAATCGCAAAATATATCGATATACCAAATAACTTGTGATGCAATATAATAGTTATTTTAGTTCAACTAGACTTCAATAATGGTTAGATATATTTTAAAAGTGACCAAATTTTATGTGGTCTCGAAATTAAATAGAATTTTTCTAAGTATTAGATTGATAAAATCTGATCACTTCTAAAATTTAAAAATATGATTAAGTAAAATATAAAAATGACCAAATTTTATCTGTATAATCTTAGAATTAAATGGAAGCTTTCAGGATATCACATAAATAAAATTTAATTACTACTAAAATATATTTAACCACATTTTTTAAATCTTACTAAATTGAAAAATTATTATCATACATCGTCAGTGATTTGATACTAGTCACGGTGCATTAAAGGAAGTGCCCCGATACCATATTAGAAGTGAGTTCCATCATAAGTTACTTTGACACATTGATGAATACTTTTATTTGACTAACACACCACTCACTTTGACTTGACAAATTGTGTCTTTAATGCTCTTTGTGATTGCTGTCTAATGGCAAAGATTAATAGTTTATCAATATAATAATTATATGTAATTATACTTAGTAATTTTTTAATTTTAGTCAGACTTTAAAATATAATTAAATATATTTTAAAAATAATTAAAATTTATTTATATGATCTTAGAATTAAACAAAAACTTTTGGGATATTATAAAAAATTTTAGAGTATCATAAAATATTTTTATTTTGATTTATTTATGAAATTTTGTAATTAAACAAAATTATTTCTAAAATTAAATAGAACTTTTTTGGGATATTTTTCATAATTTCAAAATCATGCAAATAAATTTTGGTCACTCTTAAAATATATTTAATAATATTTTTTTAAATTTGACTAAAATTAAAAAATTATTACAATGTATTATAGGTGATTAATGCAACACTATACTCATAATATTCACCATCATCTTCCAAGATACATGATGCACCGTGACTAGTGAAGCATACCATAGCACTTGCCTGAATGTACATGTGTTAAGTGGAAGATTAATGCAGAAATAGGAAGAAGTAGACACTAGACACACGTTCATGTCTCATGTTTTTCTTTTTAACACAAGTGCGTATGGTAGAGCACTAAACCTTCTTCTCTAAGAAGTATAGACAGTGATATAGACATTCAACATAACATGAACATGGATACAAAGATACACTAATGATATATGCTATGTGTCAATATTTATTATCTCTAAGTCTCTTTCAAAAAAATGTACAAGTATATGTTAAAAAAAAATTAAAGTTACTATCTAAATATTAACTTTATTTTCTTCTCTACTATTGTTATTATCTTTTTTATTGATAAAGAGTACACATTGTAAAAAATAGATGATGTTGGTCTAAATTTGGATTGAATTTTTAATATATATGTTGGTCTACTAAAGTAGATGAAAAAATAAAAAATAAAAAATGTGTCCAATCATGTCTTCCACGTGTCTAAAATGTGTTTATTTGAGCTGTGTCCCAGCTTCAAAAAAAAAACTTTTTAATTGGATACTATAGACATGTGTCTGACATATGTCATGTGCATGTCCACTAAGTGACGGTGTTCGATATGTGTCGAACACTTGCATAAACTAGTAAGTTGGCATGTAAATTGGCATGTCCTTGCATTGGAGAGTTGCAACTATGAAGAAAACAAAGTCACAAATTGTGAATATAATAGGCACATCTTATTTCTTAGGATTCAATGCTTATATACGGACAATATAAAATAACTTTGTATTATCAAATAAATAGAATTTGAGAAAAATGCCTTAATTTGTATCACTCAATCTATCATATTGCACTTGAGTCTCTTGTGACTCTGGCACAAGATATCAATAAAAAAGGAAAGTATAAAACATCCTAGCAATGTCATGCCTCAAGTTTTTGCATAATTGCATGCTGAATGCTCCCTTGCTCAAGTGGTAATATATTAAACTCGGATTTTCTTGTGGATTGCATTTCCGTGATAAGTGCTTATTTGGGACAAAATGAGAAACTCCAAGAAAAAAGAATTATGGCAAATTGATAATTTGCTTATTTAATATTAAGCTATTTAATGAAAACAAAACTAGAAAATGGAAATTCAAGATATATGAAAATGAAAAAAATAAAAAAGATCGCTTGACAACCAGTTGCATTTGTAACTATTTTTTAACATGTCAAACAGAACAAAAGCGTTGTGCATTAATCAACTTCTCCCTGTGGCTGTGACGGAAACCACAGAGCAAGAGATCTAATCAATCAGGCTGCAAGTGATGTGATTTGATTTGGAGCGTTCTTATATTATTTAAGTATATTTGGAAGACATTACTATTAATCACGACAAAAAAACACCAACAAAACCAATTATATTATTGACGGGAAAATATTTACTAATAGATTACGGACGATGATAAATTATGTGTTGGTAAAAAATTACGGACAGTTAAAAATATCTGTCAATAACTATGAATGACATTATCTATGAAATACTAATTAAAATCCTTCGATAAATAATTGGAAAATTTTGTCTTCCATTTCCTCATTTTGATAATAAATTTAGACAAACTTTTTAATATTATCGACGGATTAATCCATCGATAATTATTAATTATTAATTTTTAATATATTAATTATCGATGTATGTATGGTCGGTAATTTTAATTTTTGAATTAAAAATAATTTATATTTTATTGAATTACCAATAGATTATTTGTTAGTATTGACTGAATATGTATATTTTAAATTAATTTTGACAATTATTTTTTACAAATAATTTTTATTTAATTTTTACAATCAATTATTTTTTTCATTTTTTATTCATTCGAAATTATAGATCTAAGACTAAATGTAATTACTACATAATAATAATAATAATAATAATAATAATAATAATAATAATAAGTATTTAAACTAACATTAAAAAGATAAAAATGTTCATATGCAGAATTCAATAAAAAAGGGAAAATACAAAATACTAGCGGTAGTCCATGTGATTGGGAATGGCATTGGGATTGCGATTGGAGTCGGAACTATCAAAGGACTATTCTGGTGTGGACAATAGTGGAACTGCATACATTAACTTCAAACATGAAGAAATAAATAGTAACATTATTTAATCTGAAAGTTCAAGACTTTCTTCATTATTTTTGGACTAAACATCATCAACAAGTTCTTCTTCTTTATCCTCAATGGCCTCAATTGTTTTCTCCAAATAATGGCTCGAAGTTTGAATTATGTCAACTTCCCTCAATAATACTTAACGGTCTCAATGTCTAAATATTTTCTATGTTTGCACTTATTGTAGGCACATCTAACCTTCCCTTCACTTACGAAAGTCTATGTTTGACGTACAACGCTTAAAATTTGCCCAACACATCATAAAATTCTAGTTTAATTCCCCCGATTTGGGCAACCTATCATATATCCATGGTTAGTTTTCAGGAAATATTGCTCTTGAACAAATTTTAACCCTAAAAATTATATGCACAGCTATTAATCACAAATTACATTATACAATCACTTTCAATTTTTATCAAAATTTAGGCAGAGTCTCCCTTTAAATTAAAAACTTGCATTACTAGATTAAAACATTGTTTAATGATAATGATTATCTAAATAATTACAAAAATTTTGGAAATATCTCCCTTTAAATTATGAGCCTTCACTTATTAGATTAAAATATTTTTTAATTAGAACAATAATCTAAATAATAACAAAAACTTTGGCAGAGTCTCCCCCCAAAAGTAGGAGTCTCTCTTAATTACATTGAATCAATTTCAACTCACAACTTAATTAGTAAGAAATTAAATAACAAAATATTTAAAAAAATTTGAGCAGAGTCTCTTCTTAAATTAAGAGTCTCCACAACAATTGATTAAATAATTAGACAAATATTCAATAGCCAACACATATAGTCATGTAATTCAATCAATTTTAAAAACTATTTTAGAGTGCATCCCTTACTTCACAACATGAAGTCGTACAATATCACATGATACAATTCAAACAATTGGGAAAGAAGACTGAGCCTTTCTTCAATCATGTGATCCCATTCTCCTTCTTTCATCATACCACTCTATCCTAGAAATCATAATTCTCTAATTTTAGTACAAAACATAAATCTAAGAATGAGACATTATACTTACTAACACATCAAAAATAGTAAGCTACTAATGCTTTGAATGCTCCAAATGTGCTCCCTACTAAATAAAATAAAAAAAACTTTTAGTTAACTAAGATTATCAACTAATAACTTTGACTAAAGAGATAGAGTGGAAAAAAAAAGCCAAATCAAAAACTAAATCGATTAAAATCCTCTAGAGAGTACTTGGGACATAATGGCAATCCTCAGCGGCAGTGATAGATCTCCAACAGTGGTGGTTGTGAAGGTAGCCAAAGGTGGGGAAGAGAGGAAAGAGAGAGAGAGAAGAAGAAAGAAATGCGGAAAGGGGCTCGCATGAACGACACATATTCAAGTATTATCAGTAGATCATCATTAGTAAATTAAAAATGAAACACATGTTTCACTTAAAGCCATTACTGATAAATAACTTATCGATAACAACATTAATGAAATGGTGCGCTTCAAATCTGTCAATATTTAAATAATTTTGGCACACGAAATTATGCAAAAGGCATGAAGTTACCATCGGTTTATCCTTTGGTAACTTCAACAAAAAAAGTTAATGAAAAATGAACACATAACAATGATAGATAGACCAAAAAAAAAATTGAAAAATAAAATAGAAAGTTTCCAATGATAAGCCCTTAGACTTAAATGCAAACTAAATTAATAATTATTGGTGGTCAAGTCATTAGTAATTTATTTCCTGTAAAAAAAAATTAATAACTACCAACGACAAAACTATCAATAGTTATATTAAAAAATTTTAGGATATTTTCAACGCATTTGTCGTCAATAATAATTTGTGCCATATACTGCGTATTGGCAGCACATATTATTAATAGAATTATCAAGGATTATGTTGGCTTTTTAAATAAAATCCATTTTTCACATTATCCATCAAGAAATTCGTCGCTAATGCTGACGGATTCTTGCCCATTATAATGTCCATCAATTTTTCATATGTTTCTTGTAGTGATTAGTGTTTTGGCCCATTAATTGGAGTTTAATAATTATCATATTTTGGGCTTTCATTTTGTTATTTGGGTTTTAATTAGAGTTAGTTAATATCATATCTTTTAACTAGGATCATATCTTAGCTGTGACCAAATCTTTTAGATATGATCAAATCCTTTTGGATAGGATTTAATATTTTTAGAATTTTTTGGTTTTTATTATCTTTCCTTTTTATATATTTTAAATAGGCAAATTGGCCTGCAGACTATTCGATTTTCATATTAATAATATTGTGAAGTTTATTTCTTTTTTCTCTCATATTTTATGAGCTATTGGTACTCTTACATCTTGTTTTATATATAAACAAAGTCAAAAATCCAAATCCTTATCCCAAGATTGTCATGGGTTGATTAAGGGTCATAAGTATTGGGAGGAGAGCCCAAAACTTGGAGAGATATAAATCAATGGACAAAATAAGAGATCACAATAGCAAGCTAAACACCATGTCTTCACCCAAAATCTTAAGGTAATGAGTTTATAAGTTTTTTATATTATATACTCTTCACTTAGTCAATTCTTAATAGATGTGGGACTTTACTACTCACACTTGAAATTCTAACATTCTCCTTCGTCAAATGTGAGGCCGAACATAGTATACTCCCCCCTTAGTGGAAGCCCTTTAGAGTGTTTAATGATGTTAACAACAGCCACTTTTGCTCTCTTTACTACCCAACCTCCACATTGCTAAGAAGACTTTCGATGCAAGAGATCACATATCTAGATCCAATAGCTACCATTGCTTTAATACTCAATTAAGCCAGATTCAAACCATCGGCTCTAATATCATTTGTTGGGCAGCGGAACCCAAAACCCAGGTAGATCTAAAAAATGGACAAAGCAAGAGATCATAATAGCAGGACAGAGACTACATCTTGACCCAAAACTTTATAGTAATGAGTGTATGTGTTTTTTATATTATATATTCTTTACTTAATCTATTCTAACTGATGTGAGACTTTACTACTCACACTTAAAATTCCAACAACAAGAGCATATCTTAAAGTTCTTATTTACGAGTTGAGCAAGGGTTGTGAGTATCATATAAATCCAAATATCTTACCGATATCATGTCAGGCTGATTGATAGAACTTTTTTTTTTCTTTTAATGAGCTGT
Organism: Pterocarpus santalinus; assembly: GCA_031439595.1. NCBI lineage: Eukaryota > Viridiplantae > Streptophyta > Magnoliopsida > Fabales > Fabaceae > Pterocarpus > Pterocarpus santalinus. Next base: position 29,704,798 of record CM062528.1, on the reverse strand, counting down.
TTGACAGAACTTTAGTGGGCCACAAAAGTATCTTAACATTCATATTCAAAAGGAAAATGGTAAATTAGTAAGTCTAAGAATAGTTATCTTTGTTCTAGATCAATGTTTTGTCATGTCGCATACAATAATCCCCATTGGCATGGTAAACATGCTTTAGCTTCCGAATATTGCTCTTTTCCTTACTTTTTCTTATTGTAACTTGTTCATCTTGTATGTCACAATTCTCAATAACAAAGCAGATTATCAACATTCAAATTTGAAGCAAACCAATGTACTAAGCATTAATCTTGTATCAATAATCCTACAACTGTTTATTGATAGGTAAAATTGAACAGACTAACCAACAATTATTTGACGTGTTTTTCTCAAGTACACTTACACTTGCAACTGGAAAATCATGACTTAAAAACCTAATGGCATTTTATTCAAAAAGAAACCTCTAATTCTTATGTTCATTCTAGGGCTTTCAAATGGACCAATGTTCTTAGTATCAACATTCTTATTTACCTGTGTGCAAGTCACTAAAGAAGTGAGGTTTTGAATTGTCTAACACCGGGCCACTATAATTTTTGTCCATGTTGTGTGAAATTTCAAAGCCTTGAAAGTGGCCTGCAAATTAGAATTACTAGTACAATGTGAAATGCATATACTGATATTGGTCAATAGAGAATCTAATTTTCGGGTTAACCAAAACTAAAGGCGTATAGGATAGGACTAATTAGTAATTATGAAACAGGAAAATATCAAATTTGAGTGGGAGGCTTCATGAATTGCAATTGCCATCATCAGTTGAGAGATCATTCAACTTTTCTGTACATACATACACCATTGTAAATTTTGTATTTCAACTAGTGACAAGTGTAACACCCTCCTGAGTACGATACTATACTTAAGTCATAGTACCTCACCTAGGAGTTGTTATTGTCACTTAATCGGACCTTGTTTGGTAGCAACCTTCGGCCACCTTCGATCTTATTAGTCAACTTTGCCTTGGACGACATTCTTCGGGACTTCTAAACTATCTGGAAATAATACGGAAATAAACATAGGAGTGAGAATTATAAATTCTCAGTAGGATTTATTAAACTAACATAAACTGTGTCATCGTTGTCATCTTCAGTTTGCTTCGATTTATTATGAAAAGGGTGAACATGCTATACAAACTGTTCAATTTTAAAGTTCGAAAATATGCTTTCCGAAGCAAAGTTCATTTTATTCACGTGCTTGAGTTCATATTGGCAATATTTCATATTTAGAAAATAATCACAGCATAAATAAATAGTACAGCTTCAGCATCAATTAAACATGGGGTATCATTATGTAAATTCTTATCTTTGAATTCATGTAAATATCCTGATGCCTTTCTTTAACTTTCTTTGCTCTATAATGAGTTAATGTCATGGATGTTGCCACCATACATTTCCATTGCTTACACTAGCTGGGTCATGTCATGCCTCATGTAAGCCTTATCCCCTATACTCACACTAGCTAGGTCACGCCATACCTCATGTGGGTGAAGGGGAGTATATATTACAGAGTACGATCGCCATGTCATACCCCATCATAGCGTGATCGCCATGTCATACCCCATCATAGCGTGATCGCCATGTCACGTTCTTTAGGAATATATTCATCCTGTCACATCCCAGAGTCTGATCGCCATGTCATACTCCATCGGAATGTGATCGCCATGTCACATTCCTTAGGGTGTGGGATCATCATGCTATAATCCAGAGTATGATCGTCATGTCATGTTCCGTCAGAGTGTGATCGCCATGTCACGTTCCTTAAGAATATGGGATCTTCATTATATCTTTTAACTGCCTTCACGGGGAGGGATTCAAAGTGCAACTGCCTCCAGGTGAAGGGATTCACATCTTTATTTTATTTAACTGCCTTCACAAGGAGAGACCTCATAATTGCCTCCAGGTGAAGGGACCTACATTCAATATGTTCATATGCTTTCATTCTCATACATAATCGTACATAGGCATGCTGAATGCATTCATACATATACTTTGCTATTTACTTTCATATATCCTTGCATATAAAATTCCACATTCATAACTTAAAATTTCATAATACAAGCTATTATAACTTCACATAATTCACAAAAAATTGGCAAAGATATGAACGTGTCCGCTTCTCCATGAATAGTGCCAGCCAACCAGTGCATCAATTTATCACAAGGAACACAACATCACATTTATATTCCAACATTAAACTCATATCAACATCAAATTCATTAAGGCAGAATTCCTGCCTCAACATATTCAACCAACCCAGTTTTTATAATTCAAGCCATAATTTCTATTTAACTCATTTGGACCTCAATTTTGGATATGTTGTAGCTTTATGTGTCTAGTTTCCAACCCTTTTACTCCCATCTCATTTTGATATCTATATCTTGAGATATTTATGTTTTATCCTGGCCTGCCCAGTGGCTGGGCAGAATCAGACACCTAAAAGTAAAAATCCACTATAATTCGAAAACTGCCTCAAATCATACGAAATTAGTCTCATATTAAAGATAAAAGAACAAAGTTTCATTTTCAAAAAGTTCCATTCCATTTGACTCAGTAGGGCTCGAGTTACAAGCCTCGAATTCTGACTTTCCTAAACTACCCTGTTCTAGCCCGGTTTGGACATGGGGTAACTTTCTTGGATCACTGGGAGCAACTGGGACCTTATCTAACTCTGAAATTTTTATGAGAAATTCTCCTATATGTAATATTTCTAAAAAAGTTTATTTCACTCATTTCCAAGTAGTATAGGGCGAGTTCTATCCTGAACAACTCAGTCTGCCCAGAATCAGAGTCAAAAACCTAGGTTGAAATTCAAAAATTCATAACTCTCTCAATACTAATCCAAAAGCTTTATATGATATATCTATGGAAAGCCCTAGATGTCTAGTTTCATATAAAAATGGTTCCACCCAATTTAATCGGCTGTAAGCGAAGCCATACACTCCGCCGTACGGACTGCCGAGGGTTTTTGATTCTCTAACCCATCAGCTCTTTCTATTTTCATGTTTTCTTGCTTCCACTTCGGTTTGAATCAAACCAACACCAAAACCAATCACATATCATCATAAAAATTCATTTAATACATCAAAGAAGGTGAAAATAATTCAAGCCCAGCCAGCCAAGTCCATGGATTTGATACAAGAATCAAAACTCCTACCTTTGTTATGTTGTGATTTGGCTTGATTGTAAAACTTGGATGACCAAAACTTGATTTGTCTTGATGGTTGGCTAAAGTTATGTGAGTGAAGAAGAGAAGAAGAGGGTTGAAAGGAGAGGAGGAGAAGACGCAATCTGAATGAGTGAAAAAGGGAGAGAAAAATCTGATTGAAGTAGTATATATAGGTGGACCTCTTAGCTTGTGAGTGGTGGCTTCTTGTATGGCTGAAATTCAGCCAAGTCTCTCCCCTTTTGTGTGGCTTTGTTTGCGCCATTTTGGGGGATTAAGTGGCTGAGTTCTCAGCCACTTAAAGTAGGGTTAATGGGTTGAAATTCTATTGGTTTGGTTCCGACAATTTAAAATACCGTAATCTTACCGATTTCCTTCAAATCGGTAAAACGGTTTTGAAGAAATTTGTGAAGTTTTATATGATTCTATTCTAATTATTTCAAAGTCTAATCTCTCTAATCTAACATCTAATTAACTCTTAATCAACCTTTAATTAAGTTCTAATTAATCTTAAGGATTCAATAAAATCGAATAAATCGATTAACAGTGTAAATTAAACGTTTTGCAAGCTATGGGCCTTTCTGATTTTTGTTGTTAATAGCTAATGACATTTTCGTAATTATGAATAAATCTAGGGGCACCCTATGTCATTTCACACATGGATATCTTTGTGGCTCAATCGGTCGAGGTTTAGGTTTCTACGTTTTCGCTACGTGATTCTGCTTCGTTTAAAACCTTATTTTACCAATCTGGTTGATATCGGGACCTAAATGTCATTTTCTAAAATGTTCAGGGGCAAGGTTGTAAATAATATATAAGGACCTAAAGGTCATTTTCTTAAAAGTTCGGGGGAAAAGTTGTAAATAATGAAAGTTTGCCCAAGGACATTTTCACTATTTCCTATAACGTTATATGGGGATGTTACATACTAACCCCCATAAAAAGAATTTTGTCCTCAAAATTCGATTATAAAACTAACTAACTATAATTATAATAGTTTAAATAAAGTTCATGCATAAACACGCAGTAGATGTAAAACCAATCAGCATAATAGGGTTAACTAAAACTAAATTAACCAATTCTTTATTCTAATTTATTCCTAATTCTCGCTCTGGCTCCCTTGGTGTGTAGTGCCCTCCGCGTTTATAGTGAAAACCCTTCCTGAACGTTGCGGTTTAGGAGTCAGGGGTAGGTTCTTGGGGCATTCTCTGATCATATGTCTTGGCTTGCAACATCGGAAACACACATACTATTTAACCAGGCAGGGCTTATTTCCATGATTTTTCCCACACTTCGGGCATCGTTGCTTAACCATCGATCCTTGCAGCTGCTTGCCCTCATACTTGCTAAGGTGAAATTGCTTCTTTGGTGGTGAGACATCTTCGAGTTCTTAGTTTTCAGGTGTCGGCCTTTTTCTATAAGTATCAGACTGGGCAATCTCCAGCTTATTATTATAATCTTCTACAAGTCTACACTTGTTTACCAAAGTAGAAAAATCCCTGATCTCCATAGGGTCTATTGCTGCGAGGATGTCTTCCCTCAATCCGCCTTCGAATTTGACACACTTCCACGCCTCATCAGGATTCCGTTGATAAATTGTAGAAAATTTGCATAACTCCTCGAACTTAGCAATGTACTCCGACATGCTATTGCTTCCCTGGCTGAGTTGCATAAATTCCAACTCCTTTACATTCCGAACTGATGGAGGGAAGTATTTCTGGTAAAAAGCGTCCTTAAACACAAGCCAAGTGATCTCCGTCTGGGACTCTTCCAATAGCCGTTTCACACCATTCCACTAGAACTCTACGTCTGCTTCGAGCATATAAGTGGCGAAGGCCACTTTTTGGTGGTTAGTGCAGTCAAGAACAGAAAAGACCTTCTCCATTGTCTTAATCCACTCGTCAGCCTTATTAGGATGAAAACCTCTTCTAAAACTAGGCGGGTTCGCCTTTCGAAATTCTACGAACTTGAGGTATTTCAGGTCCAGGCATAAGTTATTCGGGTTCCCACCATGACTTGCTCCAGGTTGTCTTCCCAGCTGATCCATCATTTGGTGTCTTTGCCGACTTGTTCTCGCATGACATATGTCATCTCTCGTAGAGTGTCCATGAAGTTAGCAAGGTCTTCTGAAGCGGGTGCAGTTTGTGGCCTACCACGCCCCTTGGAAGCCATTAGTTCCTAGTCACATATAACAAAGCATTGAGTTGATCAGGTTCAACAATAAGTTAAGTGTGACAACAACCAATAACAATCACAGTTAGGCAGTCATACATATCTAATTTAATTTCCTATCCTATATCTTATCTAAGCAGAAAAGATTAGTTGCATGACATTCCTTCATTTTCTAAGGATTCCAAAGTACACTGGAAACGTAGTCAGTCCAATTCCTTAGGTCCGGGGAGGATCGAACTGCTCTGATACCATTAATGTAACACCCTCCTGAGTACGATACTATGCTTAAGTCATAGTACCTCACCTAGGAGTTGTTACTGTCACTTAATCGGACCTTGTTTGGCAGCAACCTTCGGCCACCTTCGATCTTATTAGTCAACTCCGTCTTGGAGGACCTTCTTCGGGACTTCTGAACTATCTGGAGATAACACGGAAATAAACATAGGAGTGAGAATTATAAATTCTCAGTAGGATTTATTAAACTAACATAAACTGTGTCATCGTTGTCATCTTCAGTTTGCTTCGGTTTATTATGAAAAGGATGAACATGCTATACAAACTATTCAATTTTAAAGTTCGAAAATATGCTTTCCGAAGCAAAGTTCATTTTATTCACGTGCTTGAGTTCACATTGGCAATATTTCATATTTAGAAAATAATCAAAGCATAAATAAATAGTACACTTCAGCATCAATTAAACATGGGGTATCATTATGTAAATTCTCATCTTTGAATTCATGTAAATATCCTGATGCCTTTCTTTAACTTTCTTTGCTCTATAATGAGTTAATGTCATGGATGTTGCCACCATACATTTCCATTGCTTACACTAGCTGGGTCATGTCATGCCTCATGTAAGCCTTATCCCCTATACTCACACTAGCTAGGTCACGTCATGCCTCATGTGGGTGAGGGGGAGTATATATTCCAGAGTACGATCGCCATGTCATACCCCATCAGAGCGTGATTGCCATGTCACGTTCCTTAGGAATATATTCATCCTGTCACATCCCAGAGTCTGATCGCCATGTCATACTCCATCGGAATGTGATCGTCATGTCACATTCCTTAGGGTGTGGGATCATCATGCTATAATCCAGAGTATGATCGTCATGTCATGCTCCGTCAGAGTGTGATCGCCATGTCACGTTCCTTAAGAATATGGGATCTTCATTATATCTTTTAACTGCCTTCACGGGGAGGGATTCAAAGTGCAACTGCCTCCAGGTGAAAGGATTCACATCTTTATTTTATTTAACTGCCTTCACAAGGAAAGACCTCATAATTGCCTCCAGGTGAAGGGACCCACATTCAATATGTTCATATGCTTTCATTCTCATATATAATCGTACATAGGCATGCTGAATGCATTCATACATATACTTTGCCATTTACTTTCATATATCCTTGCATATAAAATTCCACATTCATAACTTAAAATTTCATAATACAAGCTATTATAACTTCACATAATGCGAAAATTGGCAAAGATAAAACGTGTCCGCTTCTCCATGAATAGTGCCAGCCAACCAGTGCATCAATTTATCACAAGGAACACAATATCACATTTATATTCCAACATTAAACTCATATCAACATCAAATTCATTAAGGCAGAATTCCTGCCTCAGCATATTCAACCAACCCAGTTTTTATAATTCAAGCCATAATTTCTATTTAACTCATTTGGACCTCAATTTTGGATATGTTGTAGCCTTATGTGTCTAGTTTCCAACCCTTTTGGTCCCATCTCATTTTCATATCTATAACTTGAGATATTTATGTTTTATCCCGGCCTGCCCAGTGGTTGGGCAGAATCAGACACCTAAAAGTAAAAATCCACTATAATTCGAAAACTGTCTCAAATCATACGAAATTGGTCTCATATTAAAGATAAAAGAACAAAGTTTCAATTTCAAAAGTTTCATTCCATTTGACTTAGTAGGGCTCGAGTTACAAGCCCCGAATTCTGACCTTCCTAAACTACCCTGTTCTGGCCCGATTTGGAGATGGGGTAACTTTTTTGGATCACTGGGAGCAACTGGGACCTTATCTAACTCTGAAATTTTTATGAGAAATTCTCCTATATGTAATATTTCTAAAAAAGTTTATTTCACTCATTTCCAAGTAGTATAGGGCGAGTTCTATCCTGAACAACTCAGTCTGCCCAGAATCAGAGTCAAAAACCTAGGTTGAAATTCAAAAATTCATAACTCTCTCAATACTAATCCAAAAGCTTTATATGATATATCTATGGAAAGCCCTAGATGTCTAGTTTCATATAAAAATGGTTCCACCCAATTTAATCGGCTGTAAGCGAAGCCATACACTCCGCCGTACGGACTGCCGAGGGTTTTTGATTCTCTAACCCATCAGCTCTTTCTATTTTCATGTTTTCTTGCTTCCACTTCGGTTTGAATCAAACCAACGCCAAAACCAATCACATATCATCATAAAAATTCATTTAATACATCAAAGAAGGTGAAAATAATTCAAGCCCAGCCAGCCAAGTCCATGGATTTGATACAAGAATCAAAACTCCTACCTTTGTTATGTTGTGATTTGGCTTGATTGTAAAACTTGGATGACCAAAACTTGATTTGTCTTGATGGTTGGCTAGAGTTATGTGAGTGAAGAAGAGAAGAAGAGGGTTGAAAGGAGAGGAGGAGAAGACGCAATCTGAATGAGTGAAAAAGGGAGAGAAAAATCTGATTGAAGTAGTATATATAGGTGGACCTCTTAGCTTGTGAGTGGTGGCTTCTTGTATGGCTGAAATTCAGCCAAGTCTCTCCCCTTTTGTGTGGCTTTGTTTGCGCCATTTTGGGGGATTAAGTGGCTGAGTTCTCAGCCACTTAAAGTAGGGTTAATGGGTTGAAATTCTATTGGTTTGGTTCCGACAATTTAAAATACCGTAATCTTACCGATTTCCTTCAAATCGGTAAAACGGTTTTGAAGAAATTTGTGAAGTTTTATATGATTCTATTCTAATTATTTCAAAGTCTAATCTCTCTAATCTAACATCTAATTAACTCTTAATCAACCTTTAATTAAGTTCTAATTAATCTTAAGGATTCAATAAAATCGAATAAATCGATTAACAATGTAAATTAAACGTTTTGCAAGCTATGGGCCTTTCTGATTTTTGTTGTTAATAGCTAATGATATTTTCGTAATTATGAATAAATCTAGGGGCACCCCATGTCATTTCACACATGGATATCTCCGTGGCTCAATCGACCGAGGTTTAGGTTTCTATGTTTTCGCTACGTGATTCTGCTTCGTTTAAAACCTTATTTTACCAATCCGGTTGATATTGGGACCTAAATGTCATTTTCTAAAATGTTTAGGGGTAAGGTTGTAAGTAATGTATAAGGACCTAAAGGTCATTTTCTTAAAAGTTCGGGGGAAAAGTTGTTAATACTGAAAGTTTGCCCAAGGACATTTTTATTATTTCCTATAATGTTATATGGGGATGTTATAACAAGCCAACACCAAAATTGCACTGAACATTTTACAAATTCAAGAAGGGGCACCATAGACTAGATACCAAAATCTTGGAATTGAAAGCTACTAAACGGGTTTCCTTAGTGAACATAGAACTGCACTAGCAATTTTCCTTGCCCCTTTTATTTTAAACTTTAATTAAATGATAATTTTTGTCCTCAACGCAATTCCTGGACTGATATTACATCGACGTAATTGGAGAAACTGAGCCTCTTTTTTTGAACTTCATTTTTCTTTGATCTCCATAATCAGGTTTATCAAAACCTCAATAAAGGCTTTTAGTGGCCCAACATATATGTTAGGTTTTCGAGATAACTTACAACCTCTAGTTATGTAAAGAACTTCAACAATAACACTTAGTTTATTCAATTATTCTACAATATGGGGTTATAATGAGGGTACTTCCTTTATTTATATCCTTAATCAAAACCTAATGGACCTAACCAACTAATTAAAAGGCCTAACTATTCATTTGGCCGTAACAATACCCTCCTCTTCAAATTAACTTTGTTCTCAAGGTTGAGAAAATACGCCTAATGGGCTTGAGGCTGTCGGTACGACCAAGACGCCCATATAACCCAGAAGCCAATCAAAACTACTTTCATGGTAAAATAAAGCCACTTACCCAGAAGCTAATCAAAACTGCTTTCATGGTAAAATAAAACCACTTACACATGAAAATTTGTCAAGTGCTAAGGAAAAGGTGATGTTATGTACTATTCAATATTAATATCCCAGCTTATGAGTTATTGTTGTCTTTTACTTTAACTATATATTTGGTGCAATAATTGGTGTATTAAGCACTATATTAGAGAGATCAACACTTTTTTTTTCATTCCATAAGCTCTTAAGAATTTCTTCTTCTACATAAAATACTCTAATCTTTCTTCAATCTAAATAATCCAAATTAAAAAAAAATTAAAAATGTTTTAACCATTCCAAAAAAAAAAAATCAGTTATGTCGAGTCCTCCAACACATACATCCACGAGATATATTATTTGTATATAACTCACTTCGTACTTCGAGCCGATATACCACTCATCTGTCATTGGATGGATGTGGGACCCAATCTAAATAGGGTCTATATACCCATCCAATGGTGGATGAGTGGTATATTGACTCAAAATAGGAGGTATGCTATGTCAAAATATCATTTCACTACATCCACAGTCTACAAAGACACACATTTGCCCAGCAATCAGTCATGCAAAACTTGAAAACAAAAAAAGGACCCGAGAGAGCAAAGTGGACTCACAAAGATAGGCAACACGAGGCTCTTCTCTTCCAACCAAGTTAGCCACATGAAGGGACCTTTGTATCTCTTAAGCAAAAGCGGTTGGCAACCTTTCACTATCAAAGGGATCCCGGAACATAGTCAGCGCTGCTACTGCTGCTGCCATCGGTAATGGCCAAGAGGAAGTGGTGTCCGGGTGTGGAAATCCCTCCACGCTCGAAATGGATGTCATCAATGGGCTCAGCAGGGACAATCTCTGCCATTGCTGTGAGCTCACTAGCCTTGGAAACCACCAAGAGGGTGACACGTTTGCGAAGTGTATATGAGGGATCCTCTCCGTGTTGTGTTTTCTTAGTGAGGTAAGCTTTGCTACAATTTCGAGTGAGTGAGTGTGTGTACTTTGTGCACTAATTGGAAAGCTGAATGCTCCCTTTTGCTTTTTCTTTTGAAGCTGTGTTTTTGTTTTAGCTTTCTTTGCCTTTGCGTATGTGTGTTTGTGGAAAGAAAGAAGAGTCTGTCCCTGACTTTGAATATGTGTGTGTGGGAGTAGGAAAGCAGAGAGAGTGTGTCTTTTGAAAGCGTAAATGGCGGTTTTTTCTAATATTATTATTGGTGAATGCTGTGTTTACCAGACTTTGGTCTTTGATGCATGTGAAAGACAAAGCGATGTCCATTCTTAACGTTCTTTAATTAATCCCCACTCAACGCTTTTTGGTCTTGCAATTATTGATACCTTTGTTTTGCTGGTTTCTATAACCCCCCACTTTTTTCCTCTTCTCTTTCCTTTCTTCTCTCTATCTCTCTTTCAACTTTTAAGTATTACTTTGATAGATTTTGATTCAGAATTTTCTCGCTTGGAGATGTAAGCTGAAGCTGACTTGGTGAGAACTGAGGATTTTCATTGTGTAAATAATTACATGTGGGTTCAATCTTAAGAGTTGGCATCCCTGTAAAACTTGTTTGTAACATTTTTGCCTTTGTTTTATGGTCATGCGCATTGGAAAGGAGAACAACATTGAAAGAAATTGCATTTTTGCTACCATTTTTTCAGTCTATAGAAGGTGGTAACGAATGACCTTTTTCTGTCGTACTACATATTCAAAGGTTTCATTCTTGGATAGTTAAAATGGAGAGGAAATTAAAGTCAGTAGTTTATTCATGGATGCATCATGTCTAGAATGTCTAATTTCGTTCCCTTCATGCACAACATTCTATTTTTTCCTATCAAAACACGCGAATCACAGTCCGATTATAATCTTAAACTGGGTACCTTTTGATCTTGTTTACAGATAAGTATCTAAGAAAATCCCGCACTAATAACTTTATCAGATTAAGCATTCGTTAGGATAATATTCATGAGCTCAATTTATTTATTTATTTTGTGCAAAATGACATGGTGTATAAACAGAGATGGTACTGCAAACAAGTTGCTAACGCATCTTTACTGATTGATTCTTTATTTGACTGATACAAACACGAAATTTGAATTGATAAATTCGCATAACCCAAAACAGACATTACAACTCACTGAAAAACCACACAGGGCAAATCAGTAAGCCGCATTAATGCAGAAAGCTTCATACGCTTGAACACCTAAAGCGGAGCGATTAAGACGAAATTAAGGTAGGGGTAGACACGCGTTCATGCCTCATCTGTTTCTTTACCCAAGTGCGTATGCATGGTAGAGCACTTTAAGCCTCCTTTCCACTTTCCAGAGTTGCAACTACAAAGACAACAAAGTCACAAATAGTGAACATAATAGGCTAGGTCCAATTTCTTATTGCTTAATAATATACGATAGTCTATATAATAATATAAAGCACAATGAACTCAGCCAAACAGCATATACTATTTGGTCAACTGAAAAATTTTGATAAACAAATAGAAAGTCACACCAGTCTTACGTGCTATAGCAACAGAGGCCGTGAAGTTGAGTTTTAAAAAGTATAATTTTACAGCATAACCAAGTAATTAATTAAAACACCGGAAGTGTATGAATGGTAAAACAGTGACCTCATTAAGAGAAAGCCACTTTGAACCTTTTGTATAGTATAATGATAATCCATGTGGATCTGCAATTCATTAAATTGAAAATAACATTTAAAACGAAAAGAAACACGTATCGTAACTAACCACGGCTTATTAAAATCACTGGTGAAAGAAAAATAAAGTCAAGGGTTTAAAATCAAAGTACAAAAATAATGCCAGACCTGAATATATCAGAGGAGCGAAGAGTGGCCTCCTTCATCTTCAGGCTCTGATGACGACTGATTCAACCCTTGCCGGAAATCTGGAATCTGGGTCCCTACGAAGATTGAGCATTGGAGGGGTAAGAATTTAAAGCAAAAATGTTAGAATAAGGATTGGAGATTATGAAACTCGGTTGACATAATACCTCTTCAGCAAAAATATTTGCTATAGTGGTATTAAGGTCGCCATCCCAACGACCTTTTTCTTCAGGATCACTGGTGTCTGAGTATTCTCCTTCTTCTTCAGGATCACTGGGGTCTAAGTAATCATCATCTTCAGGATCAATGCTGGTTTCTAAGTATGGCCGTGATCTGGCTACCATTGTGAGGTTTGGTGCGGTTAAGTTTCCATTACAGAATGTCTCCATCATGGGACATTCTCGCACACGTACAGTCTGCAGTGATGGAAACTTGAAGTTGTAACTTCCTTTGCAAAAGCATTTGAGGCTTCGTAAGCGGCACAATTCCAATTTCTTCAATTTCATAAAGGCAATCTCAGTCGGTGCATCACCATCATTCTCACTTGCAACAATCTCCTCTATCATGTCACACTGATATATCTTCAAGCCTCGAAGTTTTGATAAACTTGTGGCCGTTGGTGAGGTCATAATATTTTCTAATCCATCACAATTGGACAAATGCAGCATATCTAAAGCATGAAATACCTCCGAAGATGGGATTATAGTCTTCAATCTATGACATGTATCTAACTTTAGTTTTTCAATATAAACACGCTTAATTTCGCCAGTGTCACTCTTCTCAACAATGTTCTGTAACCCACCTTTGTATATTGTAAGCACTTTGAGTTGTTGCAGGTCCTCAGCCACAGAGATTGGAAAGACATGATCTAGGCTATCACACCGCCATACATGCACTTTGCAGAGGTTCTGAAACCTAAGGATTCCATGAGGATCTTTACTCCATATGTATTTTAGCTTTGGTAGGCAATCCAAATTCAGTTTTCTCAAACGAGTTGCTAACCCCTGCTGGCTAGTAGCCACTGTACTCAGCTCTTGTATTTCAAATATAATTCCCAATTCGTCACACTCGATAACTTCCAGTGTCTCCAGATTTATTAGGTAACTCAGCACAGAAGATGGAAGTACATTCAACAACTTCGGGCAACCTGAAATGTGCATTTCATTCAGCTTGTAAAATGAATTCGGAGCCAGCTGATTGCACCATAGCGACTTCAAGTTGTCCATGTACTCGATTAGCAGTGTCTTCAAGTTTGGGAGTATAACCTACGATAAACAACATATTTATATATTTTTCAATTAAATACACAAGTGTAAGATCCAAATAACCAGTCAAACTGTTTACCAAGCAGAAAAAAAGGGGGTCAAATTATAACTATAGTTGTAATGCTGTTCATGAGCAGTGCTTACCTGTTCACTAGAAGGTAGATTAAGCGAGGAATGATGATTTTCCAGATTTTCTTCTTGGACAAATATCTCCTCCAGATTTTGGCAAGAGCTAATTAGAAGATACTGCAGTTTCTCCAGTGCTCCAGCCACCGAGGATGGGAATAAACTTGTTAGACTATCACATTTCTCAACTGTCAACCTTGTCAAGTTTTGAATGCAAGAATGGGCTGAAAGATTACCGTCCCATATCTTACATGTGTTGATCTCAGACAACTCCATGGTTTTAAGGTTCGGCATTGATATCTATTAACATGAACAATCTCTTCAAAAATGTCATTCTACATATTAATGGATGGGGAGAGAAGATTCGGTATGTCACTAACTTGTCATACTAGCATGTATGTCAGGTGCTCATAATAAAATGGGAAATTAAATCTATAACACGTTGAAATATATGCATCATGACTGTAAAATGATTATAACGAAGTACACTAGTTTGTTACATCCACTGTTTTAGGAATTGAATATTTTAGCTTGCATGAAAGAATTTTAAAATTGAAGAAGCATTCACAAATCAGGCTTTTACCTTTTCGTCAACCAGAGGAACGAATCTCATATCAATCGTCGAGGGCACCGAACAGAGACTAAGAAGTTTAGGTAAGCCTTTTAGAAAGAGATATTGCAATTCAGGGAGCTCAATATTTTCTATCTCGTGTATTTCCTTAGCAATGATCTCTTTCATAGATTCACATTCAGAAATTTCTATCTCACGAAGTTGAGAAAGGTGCCTTACGTGGGACCACAACAATAGATTCTCCAACTTAATGCAGTTGACAACTTTAATAGTTTTCAGCATGTCAAAAGTTCCAGTAGGAAGTGGACCATGGCATATTGCTTTCATATTATTCAGAGTTCCCAAATTCAAAATCTCCAATTGAGGGAATGCATGATGGAGTTGATTGCTATCCGAGTTGATGATGTGCAACAATCTAGCACTATTTCTGATAATCAGATGTCTTAATTCCGTAAAACCATTTCCATTTAGTCCAGGAAGGATATCTCCAACACACTCCAATTCGGCTAAGTGCAAGTACTCAACTCTAGTCAACAACACTTTAACCCCATCATTCCGTAAATTGTATTCAGTTGAAGCACCGCAGAGTCTAAGTGATCTTGAAAATGAGGACCAGCCCCCGGGCCCGAGCTGTAAGCCAATACTTATGTCGTATCTTTCCAGCTTTGCAAAATGGAGGAAGTCCGTTGGCAAAATTGAACCGTCTTTGATCGTTAGTTCCAGAGTTGTTAGCCGATGCAAATTCGTTAGCTCACCTAGACTTGCATTGTTGCTGTCGTTGTTGCTTCCCTCAACCTCCCATTCAATAGTGCAATCACCCATATACAACTCTTCCAGGCACTTTAAGCTTGATAGAAGATTTTTGGGAATGAGTCTGAGCTTTCGGCATTTGCTAAAATCGAGCATCCGCAGATCAGTGAGATGTCCCATTTCTTTTGGGAGCTCTTCAATTTTCCTATCTTCTAACATGAGAATTTCTAAACTCCTGAGTTTCCCTACTATTGCTATGTCTTCAAACTCTCCAGACAACTTTAATAGCCGAAGGTTTGCCAAGAGACCGAGAGATGGAGGCGGGGATTTGGTGAACTCCATTCCACATAAGTGAAGAACCTTTGCTTCTCTCATCCCTGAGAAAAAGTCATCTGGGACTTTCGCCCAAGCACTTCTTTCCAGTACGAGTAGCTTCAACTTTGGGCACTCCAAGTTCTCAGGAAGCTCACTATTATCATGATCAGGCAAAATAATGTGATGATACTTTCGAAGTTGATCTATCTTCGGCCATTCATTCATGTCAGTGAACCTTGGCACTACATAGGTAGGATGAGTCCTAGATGCAATTAATTTAGCCACATCGCGAACAAGATCATGCATTCTAACCCTTTTCATTTCACCTTCAAGCAACAACGAAGAGTCCCTAAGGTCCTTTACTAATGTATAATGTCTGTTTCTTGCTTCTGTCAACGTGTCCACATCTTTGTATAAGCCCAACCCCCAACATATTGGAATAAGTTCTTCAGTCTTAAAAACATCTTCAAAAGAACCAATGAGCAAGAATAGTGACCTCAGTTCCTCACTTTCTAAACAAGTATAACTAAACTCCAGTCTTTCGTAGACACCTCTATGAAAGTTTGTAGGATCAAATTTCTTTAACCTTTTTAAGGAATCTTGCCAATTTCTAACATCCTCCTTTTTTCTCAAAGCCTTTGCCACAGTAACTATCAAAAGGGGCAAACCAGAGCAACATTTGGTCACCTCAACTGCAATAGGCTTTATGCGATCATGTTTAACAATATTGCCTGCCATACTCTCAAACAAATTCTAACTTTCTTCTTCAGACAAAAATTCAAGATTAAATTCTTTTTGTGTATCCATCTTACACTTCAACACATCACGATCTCTAGATGTCAGCACCAACTTGCATCCTTTTTGTTCATCACCACAAGGAATTCCCAACTCTGTCAGATCCAGTCCACCCCAAATGTCATCCAGAATAACAAGAATACTCTTCTTCTTGCTTATCCTTCGGAGTAGTTCTCCAGCTCTTCCTTTTTCAGTCTCAGAACGTAATTCCAGACCCAACCCATCAGCTAGTTCGCCTTGGATTCTTCTCAAATCAGGAGTCTGGGTTATAATAGCCATAACTACAACAACAAATGAACCCTCTTCCTCTGCTTGCCGAGCTAACTCTTCCACCAATGTTGACTTGCCCACACCAGCCATCCCATACACCCCAACAGTGTAGATGTTAGGATCCTTCAATGCCTTCTTAATCTCATCCAACATTGACGTTCTAGACAACAGCGCTTCATACCCTCTTGCAGATGCAGAGGTTGTCATCTGAAGACATGGACGGGTAGACACTGTCTGATGAGATCTTCCTTCATCGGTGAGTTCAGAAACTCTTTGTGCCATGTTTTCAGCTTCCATGCTCAGCTTGCGCCTTAGGCACAGATTTGGAAGTGGCCAATTCAAGCATCTAACTTCTCCACGATGTTCATTGTCTTCACCGATCAGTCTATTCGCGTCAGCAATAGCACCTTCCGCTCTTCTCAGCCAGCGCTGGACAGCAGTTATAATTTCATCCCCTTTTCTCTCAGCATCTTCAACAATGCTTTGCTTATAATCCCTGTGGTCCGTCAGGCTCTGAACCTCGGTTTTAAGTTTGTCAACATAGCTCTCGTACGAGAATAGGTAACCAAGCTGCTTTGGAACAAGTGCAAATATGTACCCCGCAGCACTTCCAGCAATTGTAGTAATAATGCTCATCTCTTTCCTCCCAATTATTTCTTATGGGCCACTGTACATGAAATATTACATTGGAAGCATTTCAGATTAGAACTTGGAAGTGTAACAGTAATGTTATTTTTATATATACTACGCATGACAGAGTGAATAACATAGAGAGACAACCACACCCACCATCACTAAATGCCTTGTGTCTCTTTTCATAATGTATATTTATTCTTAATGTATGAATAATATTGCTATATAAACAAAAAGGTTAGTTGTTTAAAGTAAAAAGATTAATTTTAATATACTATCTTTGTAAAATATTTTACACACCATAATATAATTGTAATTGTAATATTTAATAATATTACTAAATTATGGAAAAAATATTATTAAAAATTTTTAATAATATGCCAAAATACTACATTGGTAAAAATGTTATTAAAAAATTTTAACAATACCTTTCTATATTTTAACCAACATCTTTTAAATGTTGAAATTTAAAAAAAAATCCTAAAAATTAAATATGTAGTAATGATATTGCCAACTAATTATATAACTATGTAAAAAAATTTTTATTGATAGTGTATCAAAATTAAATTTTAAAGAGAACTATATATGTAATTTATTTGTTTAGTTAGCCTCTCAAAAAAATATCTTGTTTAAAATTATCGTTTTTTAAAATATTTTTTAAAAAATAAAAGTTAATTTATATTTGAATGTAAAATTAGCTTATGTTTAGATCTACATCTAATATTAAAATATCTTTTTTATCTTTAAATATTTTTTAATGTTATAAAAAATATCTTTGTCTAGAAAATAAAAATTGTAACTTTTTTTAAAAAATATTTTTATATTTTCCTAATGACTTTGTTTTTACTAAAAGAATTTATCGAAACATACCAAAAAACATAAAAAGCACATTTTTATTAAAAAAAAATTTAACCAAAATAATGACTCCTGGGCAAGCACAATGTATGCATCAACAATTACAAAGCATTCAACAGTAGAAATATGATGAAAATTTAAAAATAAAAAAACTATGCCCTTGTGATAACCAAAAACAAAACTAAACTGAACTTGACTCATTTAATGCGTGGAGTATCCCAGACTTTATAAAATACATTCCAAAATTTAAAGTCGTACAAAGCAGTATAGGAGCATGCATAGACCATCAATCGTCCAGTAAGTAAAATATTTTTTTAATAAAAAATGGAGTTTTGTAAAATGACTCACAAGCTGGTTCTGTACAACCAACTAGTACGGTACACGGAGTTGGACAGTTAACTCAGGCGGCTAATTATTTCGAAATGCATAGGTAGCTTTTTTTTTTTTTCGTTCTTTCTAATCGGGTATATGTAGTATAAAATTGGTAAGGTAAATCTCACCAAAGAAAAAAAAATTGGTAAGCTAAATTATTTAATTATAAATATAATATAAGCTGAATATATACGATTTAAACAGTCAGATTAAGTTATCCAAGTGTAACTTTGAATATTGATAGCAATGTAAAAAATAGCTTTTTTCTCTTATATTATTTAGTTGTATATATTACCTTAATTTTGTTGTAGATAAAAATTTACCAATTTTAGATTTAATTATTTATGAAAATCCACAGAGATTATATATAACTTATGAATTACTAATCGAATAATTGGTGTTTGTGAAAAAATAAATAAGATTGTATAGCGATATAAGATTTTAGGTAATATATAAATCAGCTATGAATGCGAAAATAAAAATTAACAAGTCATAGGCGAGCTTAAATATCTTAAAAATGGTAAACTATTTTTCATAAAATAAGACCATCTCAATGTTTTATGTGATGGAATAAACCACAGTGAAGCAGAAGTTGGAAAAAATGTGCCAATTAAATTAATGCTTTGTTATAAACAAGATAAAGGGTTTTAAAAATGATGTTGTTGTTGTATTATATAGTTAATTGTATTTACTTGCAAGATAGTATTATTGTATAATTTAGAAAAGTTTATTATTTATGTAAATATAATATATTGTTTGGAGTTTATATAGAGTAAATCATTGACACGCACTTGTTATTATCATTAGTATTATATACTTTTTATTAATTATCATATGCTAATTTTTTATTGCAATATTTTGCAGCTAAAAATCCGTTTAGAACCTATTTTTTTACATGATATTTGTGGTACATATTATTTTTTTGAGAATTTTGAATAAATGTAAAAATATAAATAAATTAAGAAATATTCATAATAGAGAAAAAATTTTGATGTGATGAAGTTGAGAGAAGACTGATGCACTAGAGTAAACGAAAGAGTTTTAGAAGAAAAATATAAAAATAATTAATATTAAATAAGAGTGTGAATAAGCAAGTAGTAATTTATTCAATTAAACCACTAAGAGTGAGTTAGTGGCAGTGAATTTACATAGTTTGCTTCAAAGCATATATAAATTCAAACTTCAGTACCACAAATATATCAACAAAAAAAAGTAATCTACTTAATTAAATTTAATTTTAATAAAATCAAATTATTTAAATCAACATAGTTCAAGAAATCAGTTACAACCTAATAATGGGGGAGTGTAGATAAGTAAAAAAAAAATGTTAATATCTCTACCCTCATTATCAACTTATGAGGGAGTAAAATATCTATACCTTGTCATCAACTTATAAGAGAGTAAGTAGATTGAATTAATCTAATAAATTCAAAAATTCAAACCAAATCAAACTAATGGAATTGGCTCGGATTGATTCTAACAATCGGAGTATTTTAAGGTAGAACCAAATCAATTTTTAGCTTGGTCATTCGTTTATCTAGTTATTTTTTATTTATTTCTAATCTTTCAAAGTTTTACACTTAAGATTTTAGTAATAGAGTTATTTGTTATCTTCTTTGATAATATTCGTTTAAACAATTTATCTATTTACATAATTATTAAAGCATATTATAATAAAATTTTACATTATTATTAGTTGTTATAATAATAAATTTTTTTAAAAAATGCAATTCGTTTATTTATCTCAACTTGATTATCCGAACCAAACCACCTCAATATTAATCAGATCGATTTAGTTTAGATTTGTTGGAAAAAAATGTTAAAATCCAAACCAAAGCAATCCAATTAAATTTGATTAATTTAGACTCATTTTTCACTTAAATCCAAGCAAATCAATCCATTTACACCCCTATTAGTTTATACAAATTAAATAAAAATAGATTTTTTAAAAAACTGTCTCAATATAATTAAAAAGATATTTAACTTTTTTTGTTAAAGAAATTATACCAAAAAGAAAAAAGAAACATCGATAGAACCAGAAAATAATATAAATAAAAAATAAACTATTTGTTTAACTAATTTTAATGTGTACAGAATAGTAATTATGGTCTTATATATTGAATATGCTAACTTTTATTAAAAATAAAGAACAAAAAAAATACTTAACTCATAGGTCTTGCACCCCAACTTCAGTATGTCGTATTATAAAGTAATATTAATGTACATATCGTGGTATCTAGCCACGACTTTGGAAACAAAATTAAAGAAAAAAAATTTGCTGGTTATTGCTAATTGCAACTTTGGAAAATCAGTTTTTTCAACCACTGTATTTACTCTTTATGCAATATTAATCATTATATTTATTTCCTTGCTTAATCAATTTAAAATAATGCAGGTCAGTGTTTGATCAATTGAATTTTTTTCTTGAATTATAGCAAAAGTCTTTGATTCCTATTGAAAATTTTTAATATGTCTGTATATCTTAAAAAAAGACATCTCTCTACATGCTTTACATCCCTTAAAAAATAAATTAATTATTATTAGTTAATATAATATATTAATTATATTTAAATAAATAGCAATAATATATATAAATTATGCGAACAAAATCAAAATAAAGGATACTATTTATATATGGAAATGCTAACTTCCATATGAAAAGCTCTATATTTTATCTTAAATAAAATACTTACTTCCTTTTTTTTTAACTAATTTATAATTTTATATAATTTATGATTATCAATTTTTTATGAGTCTTTCGTTTCTATTAAAATATATAAAAAGTGATTGTATACATAAAAAAATTAGGCTTATGTGTAAAATATTGAACCTATTAATAATACTACAAGTTTAATTTTGATATAATATCAGTATTAAAAAAATTTATATAAATATCTAATTATATATTACTATATTAATAAAATTATTTATATTCAATTATTCATTACCTTAAAATTTTTATAAATAAAAATATATGATTAAATGATAGTATAATTTTTTTACAATAATAATACATCAAAATTAATAATAATAATAATAATTAATGATTAATAAATTAATAGAATACTCAAATAATTGATTAAAAAAATTTGTTAATTTATTTAATTATAAATTTATATTATCTTAATCATTAGAAAAAATAAAACTGCACATTCAGATCAGAGCTTTGACAAAAGGGTTCAAAACAGTGTCATAGAGACAAGTTGACCAAGTAGCCATAAAAGAGAGGCGCCATTTACAGTGCATTTCGTTAGTCAAGGTGCATGGTGCACCTTGCAATCTGATGGTGAGATTGTGAGGTGTATCAATGCACCAATCACCTATGATGCACTGTAATAATATCTAATTTTAAGAAAATTTAAAAATATAATTAATATATTTAAAAAATTAATTATCATATACTGACAGTGTAAAATTATATTAGCAGTATAAAATAATTTTATACTATCAATGTAAAATTACATTGATAGAGTAAAATTATACTGATAAAGTAAAATTACATTGATAAAATTTTTTGATTATACTAATAGTATAAAATTATTTTATACTGTTAATATAATTTTATACTATTAGTATATAAAAATTAATTTCTAAAAATTATAAAAATTTTATCAGTATAATTTTATTTTGTCAATATAATTTTACACTGTCTATCAGTGTAATATTACATTAATAGTCTAAAATTATTTTATATTATTAATATAATTTTATACTGTCAGTGTATAAAAATTAATTTCTAAAATATATTTAATAATATTTTTTTATTTTTTTAAAATTAATATATTAGTATAGTGCATCATAAGTAATTAGTATATCGATACACCTCACAAATCTCCACCATCTAATGCGCTACAGTCACAATGTGCATAGTACACCTTGGACCGCAAATCGCATGGAAGACGGAGGCTAAAAGAGATGGCAAGCTTGTAAAACAAATTTAGGCGGTGGGTTAATTTGACTTTTTAAGCACATTTTGGTGAAAAAAAAACAAAAAAAAAAAAAAACCGGGTAACCGGCTGGGAAAGAAGTCGTACACCAGTGAACCAAGATTTACCCTAGAACATAGCAAAAGCTGCCTAAAATCGATTGTGCCTTTCAACCTCCGTTAAAGCAAAAGCAAGAACTAGGTGCTTTCGCATTCAATTTGTTGCGTTTACCATTTATTAACCATTATTTTTTCACCTTTATCCTCCAATAAATTTAGTGACTGCAGTTGTATATTTTTAAATTATTTCTTCATTTAATATGTTCATATAAAAACAGAAAGTGCTAGTGGAATCGATTACCTTTTTTGAGTTTCTAAGATTTGAAGGGCTCTTTTACATATCTTGTATTTTTTTCAACTCACTTATTAATTTTATTATAATAATAAATAAATTTTTATCAGTGTTTATTACATTTTTATTTATAATAATTTTACTTATATTATTCATAAAATATATTAAAATAATATTTACAATTTTTTTAATAATATCAATATTGTTTATTTAAATATCTTAAAAATAAAAATGAAATAAAGAGATAATATTATAAGTAGAATATAAAACTCATCTATTTTAGAAATTACATATCCAAAAATAATTTTGATTAATATCATCCAAAAATATTCATTCTATCATAATCGCTTTTAAAATAAAAATTTTTAAATATAAATTATATTGATACTAATTTACTTTTGATTAGAATTAATTTTGATAAAATCAAATTAGTACAAATCTCTACTTACAAGCGCTAATCTAAACATGCACGAAGCCATGTGAAAAGATGCACCGATGTCCAAAATCCACTTATCAGTAGAGTTGTCGACTGAAACAGCCATTGGAACATTTAAAGTGTGTTTATTTATGATTTTTTAATAAAAAAATTATTTTTTACATATTTAGATAATTTTTTAGAATAATTAAATTTTTTAAAAAATATATTTTCAATTTTTTTATAAAAACTTAAAAAAATAGTTTCTGAAAAAAATTAATTTTTAATTTTTTCCATTATATAAAAAATTTAATTTTTATAATCACTCTTTCTAAAAATTAAAACAAATGCAACCGTATACTAGTTACTTCAAAGAGACAACAAAAATAAGTAAATTGACAACTTACAACTATGACACTATGAGTTCACCCCAAATTTTTGCTTTTTTCTTTTTAAAAAATGGAGAGAAAAAGAAAGAACATTAGGGGGGCGCGTACCTCTATTTGTTTCAGCTGGTGTACGAGTGATCGATAGATATCCTTCTCTCTTGATTCCCTCGTATTAAACACGCGACCCTTTGGAGATCCTTTGTAATAGAGGTAACAGAACTACTGAAGGAGAAGTTGTAAATTGATGTGAAGGCACAACAATGGATCCATAGATATTATGTACTAAAACCATCAAGTAAATAAAACTATAAAACTATTTAAGTACAATTCCATAACACAAAAAAAAAAAAAAATTGAGTACAATAAAATAAAACTATTTGGAGTAGGCCAATCTCATCGTCCCTTTAATTTGTCCCAAAATTCAAAAATTCAAAAAAAAAAAGAAAAAAGAAAAAAACTTACGACAATATAGTGGAGAGCATTTATCTCTTTCACGCAGTTATTTCGCACATCCGAAGCTGGTTAAGGCTATATTGGAAGTGACACTCAAAACATGTTCTTCGAGAGGCCAATACATGCGCAGGCTTTTTAAGCAAAGGAGGGTGCTTCAGATGAACGTGATCTCACAATTTTGGAAGATATCCTCCGCATGAACTTCGTCCTTTCCTGAGGGCAGATAAAATGGCCACTTTTTTTCTTGGGCTTTAGACTTTATTTGTTTTCAGGAGCATAAAAATAATAATAATAATGTGTAAATAATGTGGGTCTGGCAGTTGAATTCTTGAATGAATGAAAGGAAAATTTGGCACAAGCGGGTCCTGCATATTCAATAATTGAAAGGGAAAATAAAACAAGCGGGTCCGCCCATTAAATAATTACAGGACCACAAAGATTGGAAGTTTGTGTAGGTGGAATTCAGGGCAAACAGTGCTCGATTAGGTGAAGTGTTGTCTTCATGCTGAAAGGAAAAATCTGTAAAGAATAAAAAATAAAGAGGGAAAAATTAGTGACCAAATCTTCTAAATCACTTTGTTGGATAATTTTGTAATTTTATATTATCTACGCAAATTATCACATTAATTTTTTTCTCTTTTATTTAATATTTATTCTTCATTATTTCTTTCTGCCAAAATAAATACATTCTTCCATAAAAAAAATAGATATATTCTTTTTTACATTTTCTCTAACCTAAATAATATATAAATAATTAAAAATTTAAGTAATATTATTATATTTAATAAATATATTTAAATAGTACTTCAATAAAATTATTCTTTATAAAATTAAAAAACAATTACAAAACTTTGAATAATCTTGCCCAAAGTGATCAAATGTATGGTAGAATATGACAACCTTGGAAAAATATGACAACAAAAACGAGTATCAGAATATTACAATATTTTAAAAAAGGTAAAAAATAGTAATAATATTACAACGTAAAAATATGACAACGTAATAATAAAAATGTTACAATATAAAAATATGACAACATAATAATATTACTTAAATTTTTAATTATTTGTATATTATTTAAGTAAGAGAAAATATAAAAAAATATTATTTTAATAGAAAGAAATAGTGAAAAATAAATATTAATTAAAAGAGAGAAAAGTTAATATAGCAATTAATGTGAATAGAATAAAAATATAAAATTATCCACACTCATAAAGGGATTACAAGAAATGGATTGGGATTTTTTTATCCAAAGTAAAATTTGGTTGACTAACCTTTACATAAAAGTGTGGAAGTTAGCAATTATATATATAAAAATAAATAGAGCCCGTTAATTTTTGGGAAAACTCTACTTTACCCACTTTAACTATTTGTTATGTGCACTTTAATCGTAAAATAAAAAAATGTGCAATGTGATTCCTGAATCTTCTTAAATATATATTTTAGTCTTTTAATTAAGTTTTTATCAATTATTGAGGGAATTAATACATGTTTAAGAAAGTTCAATGGATAAGGTTACACTTTTTTTTTTTATTTTCAAATGCTAAAGTGCATATGACCTAAAGTTCAAGAGAATAAAATGGACTAATTTTCATGTGATGTCAAGGAAAGATTTTTGTCATCTTATAATATTGCTAAAGATTATGGTATCTTGCCTCTTATCAAGATTATGATACTTGCATATTACTTTTAGCCGAAAATTCTTAGATGATCTTAAAGTAAGAGAAAAATTTTGCTTTGTATTATTCATCACTTGACATTTTATTTATTATATTAAAAATATAAAAAAATTGGAAGATAATGATAATCCACAAAACTAAAGTATTAAATTATAAATGGTATATACCAAAATTCTTATCTTACTCTAAGTACATCTAAAAATTTCTACTCTTGGCCTTTCAAACATTGTAGTTAGAATCATATGTATCAAGATTCGAATCTTGGGATTTGATGCGATTCATCAAGTCAGCAATGCATATCACAGTAAGAATCGAAATTGGACTTGAATTGGTGGTTGAATTGTTTGTATAAAATCTAAATCACTGAAATCCTGATTTGTTTTGCTTCTTATAATGCACATAGCGACCAGGTTACATGCCTAATGGGTTAGGTCATGTGTGACTTGATTCACAAAAAAAAAAACCCTAATTTTTATTTTTTTTTTCATTTTTTTTAGAAAAAGTGGGAAATAGAAGCAATTGTGCACCCTTCACCCATTTTTTTCAACACAAAAAAAAAAAAATTCTTTCCGTCTTTTCTTCTCCATCTCAAAAACTCGGCCCACCTAAGAAGCTGTGGCCACTGATCTTCATCTTTCTGACTGGTACTTTTTTGTTGATGCTTTGTTTTGTTTGATGTTTCTCTTTTTCAAGGCACTGTTTACTATGCTCCTCACTTCAATGGTGTGTTATCCACCAGTTTCCATCATAGTATTTTCTCCCAAGGTCTACTGGTGCACCATCATCTCCTCCCCACCATCTTCTTCGAACAACACTTTTCCAACCGCTTTCACACAATAATCCAACACCAAGCCAAATTATTCATTGTTGACAAGGCCATAGCCCACATGTTTCAGAGCCAAGCGAGGAGGAGGAGGAAGAGAGAGAGAAGAGGCCTATGTGAACGCCATGGTCATCATGCTGTGATGCCAAGGCCGTGGGGTAGAGCCAAGGGCGATGGCATGGGGTGGTGCTAGTGGGGGGTGGAGAGTTGATGGAGTTAAAGGTATATGAGAGTGGAGGAGACGCTACATTGGACGAGGGGAGATTGCAATAGGAGTTTATGGGAAAAAGAGAAAATTTTAGAGTGAATTTTAGGTTGAGGGTTTAGGATTATACCATCAATTATGAACTGTTGGATAATATGGTGCGTGGTGCATCATTTTTAAGGCAGAGCATAATAAAATGTGCCCTTTTTCAATGATCTGTTTTGTCTGGTGCCTTTCTTTTTCAATGCTATGTTTTGCACTGCAAGAACATAGCATCTGTTCTGTTTTTGTTTGTCTCATGTTTCATGTTTACTAGTCTATTACTCTATTTTATTTTATTTTAGTTATCTCTTGTCTTTTATTATTATTATTATCTCTTGTTCAGCTGGTGGTTCTTTTTGTCATAGTGATTTTGTGGCTACTATTATGGCATGATTGTGACATTATGACTTGAACCGTGTGAAGTACATATAGTTCAATTTATTAGTTAAAAGATGAGCTATTTGACTTAAAATGCTACTATGTAGTTGTTGTTTTTATATTTATTTACATGAAAAAAATATTTTTATGCTATTTTTAAATATTAATCATAAATGTTACAATTAACGATTCAGAAAAAGTTTTCTGATTCACGATTTAAAAAAGTAAAATCCACCCTAGACTTTGTCATATGGCTAAATCTGAGAAGACCACCTCACATATTTATAGGTGGATATATTTTTCAATTATCCACAAGAGAATGACTCTTTGCAGAGTTGCAACTACGAAGACAACAAAGTCATAATTCACAAATTGTGAATACAATAGGCAATTTGTAATTTCTTATTGCTCAAGACTATGGGTCTGTGTTTATTTTAAATTTTTTAAAAAATAATTTTTAAATATATATTTTATATATAACTGAAAATCGATTTTTTTTAGAAATTACTCTTTTTAGTTTTACGAAAAAGTTAAAAATAGATTTTTTTTTTGAAATTCTGATTATTTTTAAAAAATTATCTAAATATATGAAAATTAAATTTTTTAGTGAAACATGTAATTTTTTTGTTGAAAAAAATTCTAAACATACACACCTATGTAATAGTTTACATAAAAGCACAATGAGCTATCCCAAACTTCATGTACTGTTTGGTTGACTGAAATTACGCTAAATAATAAAAAATCGCACCGGTCTTGTGTGTTATAGCAGCCGAAGAGATCGGGTTGAGTTTTACTAATTCATGTGGACTTTCAATTCATCAAATTCGACAGAGTATTTAAAAGAAAAGAAATAAAGAGTATTACAGCTTTCTAAAATCACAGCGAAGAAACTGAAACCACGCTGTGGTAAAAAGATTAAAAAAATTTAAAATATTCAAGGGTATAAATATCAAAGTACAAGAAAAAAAATACCTGAACCAATGTATCATATGAACTGAAGAGTAGCTTCCTTTGTATTTCGATGACGACAAACTCAAATCTTCCTCAGAATTTTGGATACTCAACAAAATAGAGCATTGCAAGTGGGAAGAATAATAAAGCATGAAATTTGGAATAAGACTCCTTTAGAATTTCTCTAAAATGTTAATACACGTTTACTTTCTTTCTTATTTTAGAGAATCTTTAACATAAAATCTCCAAAATAAGGTGTCAAGAAAAAAGAATTTTTAATGAAAGATTAAATTTCTTTAAAGCAATTAATGATGATATTAATTAAATAAAATTATTTTACATAATAAAATTCTATATTAAAAATTGTGCTGAAAGAAAAGGAAAAGAAAATCAACGAAAAATGTTAAATGTTAAATGTAGAATAAACAATTGCACAAATTTTAAGAAAAAAATACTAATTAGAAAATAAATTTGAGGTCACTAAATTCGTGCAATATTAGAGGAACTAAAAATATGAGGTCAAATTCGTGCCTATTGCAATATTAGGGGAACTAAAAGTATGAGATCAAATTCGTGCAAATTGCAATATGTACAGGAACTAAAAGCAGCATTAGGCTTGTAAAAGTACATAACCACACGTACATATAAATGGTGTATATAAGGCCTAGCTTAATTTATAAAACATGTCATTTCAATTATTCACCCCTAGTAACTTACTGACTAAGTTAATTTAATAATTCAGTTAATTTACTGCTTTAGTAGTATGTCTAATCTAAGGCTAAATAATAATAATAATAATAATAACAATAATAATAATGCACCAATAAAGTGAGTTGGCTTGAGTGGAACGGGTCGGGTCCCTTAAACATGTCTTGGGTTTAATTTCGAGAACATGTTTAAGGAAAAAATATTGTTATAAGAGAACTTCACTTAAGTGGCTAGCCATACTCTGAGATATTAGTTTCTTGCATGTCAGGTGTGTAACATCCCATTATTTTCATAAAATATTTTGGTAGTTTTAATTTCTTTATCTAAATTATATATTTTATTTGACTTTCTTAATACTTTTACTTCAAGAGTTATTTTAAAGAATAGATCAAATAATTAAATTTAAGATAGGGAAAATTGCACTTTATCCCCTAAAGAATAACCTATGTGCATTTTACCCTCTAATGTTTAAAAATATGCGATTCGACACCCTGACATTTCCGAAATATACAAATGAGACATTCTATTAACTTTGCTATTAAATATGAGTTTCCAAGTTCCATAGTATTAGCTTCGAGTTCTGAGTTCTAAGTTTAGTGTGTCAATGTAAGAGGGTTCGCTTCTTCATTGTCCTAGTTTCTAAGTTTCGATTTCAACAAAGAGTTCACTTCTTATTTTCACATTTATAAATTTATTGCATCATGTAAGTGAATTCCGAATTCCAAGTTCCGAGTTCTAAGTTCAATGACACATGTGAGTGAGTTCCGAGTTCAATGGCATATGATCACTAACAATAATATTTAACAGCAGAGTTAACAGAAGATCTTATTTGTATAGTTTAGAAACATTAAGATGTCAAACCGCACATTTTTAAATATTAGTGGGTAAAATGCACATGGATTATACTTTAGGGGGGTAAAGTGTATTTGTCCCTTTAAGATATTAACTCTTTAAAGTAAGATAATAAATTGATAAAAATAAACTTAAAATATATTATATTATGATTAGAAATAAAATTTATTAAGATAATAGGTAACACTAAATTGAATAATAAGAATTAAGTGTATAGTTATACACAAATTAAAAGAACAACAATATAAAGTTAAAAACACGGGGGGTTTGAAAAAGTGTTGGTTAGAAGAAGGCGATGAGTCAATGGAAATGGATCCTCTTAAGCATGGGGCCATAAGAGGATCTAATTAATGGTGAAAATCAACACATAATAAAATAATGTGAGATTTTCAATTAAGATGATCCATTCTTATAAGTCAATATAAGTTAAAAACAAAAAAGACAAGGTTAATAAATGAAGGTTGGAAGATGGCAATGCATAAATGCACCGCTCATCCCCAACCAATCATTATAAATAGATGATGGTTTTTTTTTTTTTTTTTACAATGTGCACATTATGCAAAAGAGAGAAAGAGAGAGAGAAAGAGGGAGCCTGTGTGTGGTGAGAAATTGAAAAGTGAGGTGAGTGTGAAGGGAGGAGGAGGAGGAAGAGAAAGAAAAGAAAAGAAGAGAAAGAAAAGTGAGCTTGTGATGTCATAAGAAAGAGAAAGAGAGAAGCACTAGAGAAAAGAGGGAAAGAGAAGAAAGAAAGAAAAACAAAAAAGAGAGGGCCAGAAGGTAAATAAAAAGATGTGAGGAACAAATGAGAGAGGGGAGAAGCTTTGCTGTTCTTTTATATTAAAATTGCTCATTTTATTTATTTATTATTTGACAATTAACTCATTTGTTATCATGGTGATTTTTATGTTGCAACATATGAGTTTCTTTATATTATTTGACGATTTTTTTCTTGGGCACACCAACGCAGTAATGAAGTTTAAGTCTCTTACCACATGCATATTATTCCAAAGTTCTTATTATTAAACTATTTTTAGTGGCTTATATTATTTGAAGATTTATTATGAGTTGATATTTACTTATAATTTATTTAATTATTAATTTTTTTTTAGATTATTTAGGCAGCTTTATTATGTCATGTCATATTGAGTTATCAATATTTATGTAATAATTTGTTTAAGGACAATATTAAGAATAAAATATTTTATTTACCATTTAAAATAAATAAAATTTATTATTAATGTACATGGACTTTGAATTATATTAAATTATTTATTTTGTTACTTGGACAATTAATATTATGACTCTATGATAACCTTTATTATAACTTTATGATGATCATTATAAGAAAAAAGCCTTTATGCTTCGGATGTCCTATGATGATAAGGACAAACTTGTGCACTATGATGAGGACCTTTATGTAAAAAGAAATTGAATAATAATAATAATAATAATAATAATAAGATAGTCTCTTTAGAATTTAGCATTTTAAATTTTGATAACTCTGCGCTTTGAGAATTTTTATTGAGATATTACGGTGAATTTATTTTTACAAAGCTCAAGTTTATATAATTTAATTTCTTATGCATTTTATTTAAGTTTATGAATTTCTTTATATATTGTTTAAGTTATTGATATTTATATTTTGTGCACTTTATATGTATTATTTTGTTTCTTAATTCGATACATATCTTATTATACATATGGTAAATTTTATGCATAATGACTATAAGTAATTTAAAGGAAGAATACTTATGAAATCTGGCAGCTAATCAACAAGAAGGCATAAGGATAGATATAAGATCCTTTTCTACTTCCTCTTTTGGTTAATGTGTCTAAAGGGTTTGGTTTTATTGTCATGATATTATAAGTAATACGAGAGAATGAGAAATTTTCTAAAAGAAGATCTTCGATCAAGTGTGAGACAAGCAACTCAAGGAAAGTGGAATTAAAACAAAGATGTTATAATATATAAGGCATGCTTAATTATGATGCATTTATAAAATTGTATGGCACGATTTGCTCAGTATTTATTTTTCATATTATTATTGATGCTTATGTTTCAATAAGTAGTTTTATGTAACTGTGACATGCTAGTCAATGCGATTTTTCCATGACTCAGGTGGCTGAAATTATCATGGTTTTCAAAAGATTTTTTTTTTTTGAATTGTTAATCTTCTACTAAGAATTTTCTAAGAGAATGTCTTCGATCAAGTTTGAGACAAGCAACTCAAGGAAAGTGGAATTAAAACAAAGATGTTATAATATATAGGGTATGCTTAATTATGATGCATTTATAAAATTGTATGACATGATTTGTTTAGTATTTGTTTTTCATATTATTACTGATGCTTATGTTTTAATAAGTAGTTTTATGTAACTGTGACATGCTAGTCAATGCGGTTTTTCCATGAGCCAGGTGGCTGGAATAATCATGGTTTTCAAAAGATTCTTTTTTTTTTTTTAATTGTTCATCTACTACTGAAAATTTTAAATTTTCACTATATTTCATAATGATTTTAGATTAGCTAGTTCATGCTCATAGGAAGGAACGCTCCTCCAGCTACTAAAGGCATACAAACTAGTTTGGAAATAATTTTTAGTTATTATTATTGGCTTTGGCAACACTTTGTTTATAGCCAATAAAATTGTGTAATATATACGAATACTTTGATATTTAGTATGTACATTAATTTTAAATGTCAAACTTCACGCTTAAATTTATGTCATTTGCTTTACTAGCAATAAGGTTACAAGATGAGGGAATACTTTGAGAAATAGAAAAAAAAAAAAAAAAAAAGAATGAGCCTACAACCATAAACAAAACATGTGGCGAGAAGGAATTTTATATAACTTTTACAGGGAGAATAAAAAATTTTGACTGACATAATAATATGGTATATAAAACTTTTATATTAATAACATATCGAAACTAAAATCTTATAAATTTGGTTTTTTTTTTTTTTTGGTCAGAGAGTAATCCTGTATGGTTTGGATTCATACCAAACAAGCGGGACACTGCTAGGCACAGATGGGTCCTTGTATATTGCCTACTCCTCCAAGTATACTAAATTCCCCCTTTTTTCGTTTTAATAAACCTTCAGTGATTAATGCCTGCTCCTCTAAGTATACACTCCTCTAGGTATACACTTACACATATGTGCCTTGTGCCCTGGGCTGCCGGTGGTTCTATAAATCACCACATGTGACGCATCTTCACTGAAGCTAGCAGATTTGGAGTTTTGGACGCCACAGGAATTACTTTGCTGGCTTCATTCTGACCACTTGACGCGATATTGCAATGCAAGAATTCCAATCATAATCCTCGTATTCAATAGTTATTAATCTACATTGAAAACTATAATATTTAATCATTAATTAAGTTTGTAAAAATATATAATTTAAGAGATGTAATTAGTTAGAAGAAGCGCTAGCAACACAGCAAATTTTATTTTTAATTAACTCATTATATATATAGGGTTTATATATAACTCTTAATTGAAATGAAAATGTAAATTTAAAAATTAAGAAGTAACTTTAAAAGAATATGACATAACTATTGTATTAATTCTTTAATTAAATGAAAATTAATTCGTAGAGACAAAGACAGTAAATATATAGTTGAATCAGTAAATATATGCCGATGAGTAAATTTTTGTTTGTCAATAATAAAAATCAGTAAATATATTTCATGGTCTCATAAAAAAAAATTAAATGAAAACATGAAAATATTTAAACATTGGGAAAAAAAAATCTAAGAAAAGCACTTCAAGTAACTACTGTATTTTAATTTACGGGAGTTGATATTCTATGCCTGAGCATTTTAATGCTCAATTTCTGTACTATTGGATGAAAAATGTAATAGTTTGAAGCGTTCAATTTGGGGTCAAGACCGAGACTCAATAGTTATGTAACGATTCGTGCATTCGATAGGATCTGAACCCTCCCCCCTTGATGTGTGTGTTTATGACCCGATAAAAAAAGAAGACATTCAATTTTATGATTAAATAATATTAAAAAAAAACACCTAAGAGTGCAGAGGCTCGAGCTTTTTTTAGCATGGCCCTTAACTCATGATATCTCGTCATCTTTATGATCGAGGGCTATTGTTGAGTGAGGGATTTGATCCTCCATTTCCCATTTTTTCCTTCCTCCAATCGGATTATAATATTGATCTCTGTTAGGTACATGATGTCCCACCCAAACGATAATTTTGTTCCTCGGGAACTATTTGACACCGATGTTTCTTATAATCATGCATCTTCACATTTCTTTTCTAGCATTGTCACAAAGTGGTTTCCAAGCATAGCCGACACTCCTACGAATTATTAATCATGGTTGCTTCTATCTTCAAATTCAATTATTTTAGTTACTTAATTATTAGTCCTTAGGTGGGAATATTGTGTGGTTTGATGCCGCATTGTTGCCACCATTAGTGGGTGCATTATAGCTAGTCCAGTACTACAATTTGCTCACCTGGAACTAAGCCTTATGTTGCTCGACAAATAGACATCAATGGGTCAAAGCTAAAATAATTTTTTCCAACACAATTATTGTATGAATCTTATCTTCATTTACATAATATATTAGAATCACATGATTGATTGGTTCATAGTAGCAACAAGCTATAGCAACCCCTCTTACTGTACCATGTAATTGCCTATATAAAGGTTCGTTCCCGATCACCATTCAAAACCAAGCTGTGTCTTCCACTGCCTTAATTGCTCTTGTTAACTCTCTCACTCTAGCAATCTCAATTTTATTTTATTTTTTAAAAGGTCGCTTTTTCTTCATTGTAAGAAGTTAAGAATGGCTTCCTCAATGCCTGAGAGTGCCTTTGAATTAGGAATTGAGTTCTCAGAAGCCAACAATGTGGTTCTCATGTCTCTAATGGAAGAGACACAAGAAGAAGAGCACTATGGAGATGATAGACTTGTGAGTATGATTAAGTCATTGGAGGCAGAGATTAGTGACCCTCTATCTGGTCAAAGGTATGAGATAGGACACGTGGATGATCAAGATTGCTCCACATCGTTCAGTGACTTTGATCATTGGGTTGATATGGAATTGGTCTCTTCCTCACCATTTGATGAGATGAATGGATGGATCCCTTGTGGCGATGAGATGGAGCATGTACCAATGGGATATGAAGCTGGAAATGACGTTGATGATTTTCAGTTGTATTATGGAGTTTTCTTGGAGCAACAGGACAGAGAGGCTTACTTGTCACAAGGACCAAGTGATGCAGTATTTTGAAATTAATTAAATAGTAATATTGTACAACGAAACAGAAGTAATCACTGAATAAGGGATAGCCATTACAGTTACAATGAAGTCCTTAAAAGCATGTTATCAAACCTTTTGGTTTTATATTTTGTTTACTTTTCTTTTTCCCTCCGCATTACTTGTAATTATTTAGCAGAAAATTAGAATGTATTCCCTCAGTCCCTCTGATATTTAATTGTTCCTGAGTAGCATATTTTATTTTCTTACAATAATGCACGAATATTTTTATTGTGTTATTTAAAATATCATAGGAGGGATTAGTTAACACTAGTAGAAGACTTGACACATTTATACTTTTACTCCTTTTATAAAATATAGTTCTTATCAATTCAACTCTTGTAAATTATAACTATCTATTATGCTAATCACTTGTGTCAATATTTTTTTAAAAAAATTTGTATATCAATAAGGATATGATTAAATAGTTTTTTTTGTACATATTTAAAGAGTTATTATAATAATTTAAATATATATAAAAAGTATGTTAAATAATTTTAAATTAATATAAAATTTTATAAACATATTCTATAACATATAAAATTTCAATCTAACCATATATTTTAAAAAAATTTCTTCAATAAAAATCATCCAATAATGTAATATATATATATATATATATATATATATATAATTTAGACCGATGTAAGTTAATATATATATATATACTCAAATAAATTTTTGCAAACGACACTTAATTAGAAAGCATTTGAAAAAAAAAAAACGAAGAAGAAACAATACACTTTATTCTAAGTAAAAATAGAATACAACCGAAGATGATGTTCCGGTCAGCTGATCCGTGTATCGCACTTAAGTATCAAGGTGACTCGTGTGTTCACATTTTAATGTATACAAAAGTTGTATTGCAGCCCTATTCGGCAAATAAATTATTTATGTTGTCTAATTATTTTAAATACTGATTCACTATTTTTCTTATAAAATATATATTTTTTATTTTTTATACAAATCATATTTTGTTTGTTTTTAACTTTTATGTAAAAATTTCCAGTTAGCATATATATATTTGATACAATCCTGCCATTTCTTGTGATAACATGATTTACTGTAACTATAATTCATCAAATTGTTTTATATATAATGACCAAAATTGCATACTATTAGTTTCTATGCATATATTTTATTTTCAATTGGATCCTTGTATATGAAATTTAGTTTTAATATGATCCTTAGATAATTGATATTAAGCGTCCTGCAGAAAGTACTCAAATTAAGATAGAATGATACTATGAAAATTAATTTTAATTGGCAAAATATTTTTATAATACAATAGAGGATTTGAGATCATATTTTATTATATTTAACATTATGTCGGAGTTTCTATTGGTTAGAAATAAGGTCTAAATAGTTTTTATACAACCCCTTTTTATGAGCTAATTTTTGAGGTAGAGTTAGAATTTATCCTATCCTTTATATAAATTAATATCTAGTCGTATAAATTTTACATTTTGGATGACCAAACTCTGAGCATAAGAAGATATATTAAAATCTCATATCGATTGAAAAAGAAGACTTAGATAGAAGTTGTCAGAGTAGAGTTAATCTCACAATCTTAAGATACGCTTATATCATGACATATGCTTTATCATTGAAACAAGATAACCAGTTTTCCTTCTTGAAGTTGCAGGAATGACTCTAAGAGATGATAAGTTGTCATATAACGTTTTTTTTTTTTAAAGAATTATTTATAATGAGAAAAGAAAAGAAATTCTAAATACACAAAAAAAATTCTAGAATTGACGTAGCTTTGCAGTTGCAATATTCTTTGTTAGATTAAAAAAGAAAATGTTCTTTGCTCTCGTATGGAATATATTATATATATCCTAGCGCTCAAGCTGTGCAGCTAAGGTAGGTCATTATTCTGATTCCATACATAATTAGGCCAGACCACTAAGCCAAATTTAATGTGCAAAGTATAGATCCTGCTATAGAGGACTAACGAACAAATGAGTGGAATAATTATTGTTGCAAGACGATATGCATCATCATGTTTCTTGTTACAAACTTTTTGACTGGTTTATATTCCAGTGGCTTGCAGAATCACCCTTTTACATAAAGAATAATGTCACAAACTTTTTTCAAAAGAAAATTTGTCAGAATTTTTTTTAAAAAAATGTAATAACTTTTGGATGGCAGTGATATGACTAATTTATTTATTGAAGAGTTAACAAATATAGGCCGATTTTTTTATATATGAAATTTTGGTGAAATAATTAATGGGATGAGTTTTTTTGAAAAAATTAGAAGAATATAAGATTTTTTTAGGTTTTGCTAGAATTCTCAACGAATTCAAAAAAAATAATAATAATAAATCAAGAATTCATTAGATTTTGCAGCGGATTCCAAAAAAAAAAATATTTATGCATCCACTAAATTATATATTAAATTCAAAATATATAAATGAATCTATTGATAAATGCAACAGATTCTATTATTTTATTATTTTTTATGTGTTACTATATGTGTGTCTTGTGTGTGTGTGTGTAAGAGAGAGAGAGAGGGGGGGGGGGAAGAGAAGAAAGAATAGCAATCGAGAGGTGAGAGAGAAGAAAGGAAGAGTGAGAAAAGAGAAAAAAAGACGAAAGAAGAAAAAAAGGAGAAAATAATATATTTTTACAATTTTATCAAAAAATCATATTTTTCAAATTATTTTACAAAAATCCCATATAAAAATTGATTTTTCATATATATACTATATCATTCTATATCAATTGAATTCTGAAAAAATTTCTAATTCTATACTATTTTTTCTTTCATAAATTAATTGTAGAAGATACAGTGACTAAAGAATTGGGGTTCAAATGCTAGCAATATTTGTTTTCTGTCAACATTCAATTAAATAAGAAAAATGTAAGCTTAATTAACTCCACTATGATGTATTGGAGCCAAAAGGTGTTGGCGTTGGCCCATGTAGGAAGCATATCACATGGCAGTTGGTTCATTCACCTTCCATTATTTTAAAGTGATATTCATGGCATCTAATCTAAATCTTAATTAAACCCCGCAAAAAAATGTTGTAGTGGCAACATGTGCATCAAAATGTGAGTTGGGTGGTCACAAACATGGGTATCAAGATCTTGCTAATTTAAATTGGTTCCACTTTGGTTTCATGCGTTCACTATTCATTGTAGACAAATCTTTTCAAAACCCTACATTCACAACGTAAAAGTTGGCCATAATCTTGCAGAGCCCCACAGTCCAGATTTTCAGTACCTTCAATTCTAAAATAAGGTGATATGGGGATTTTTCCACCCGCTTTCTGAAGACTTGACATTGTCAATACAAGTGGCACCAATTCAGTACAAGTGGCACCAATTTATTCTGAATTGGAGCCTTATCTAAAATTAAAGAATAAAAGTGGAGGGGGAAAAAATTCCCAGTACAGTATGTAGCTGTATCTCTATAAAGAATCATATATTTTACGGATACTGAAATGATGACATAGACTTCAAAGTCAACTTCGATATTAAAAAAAAAAAAAAGTATGAACTAGAGATTATTAATTTTAAGGGCAGTTTAATCATAAATATTTATAATAAATGCCCAATAACCAATTTGTCAACAGTTTTATATTTTTGCAAAAGTCAATTAATCCTTCCTGATAATTTTAAATTGTTACCGGTCTAAATTAAAAATCTCACAATCTTTTGTTCAAATAAATTATCTCTAATACGATTTAAATAATGATTTAATTTTGGTGCACAATCAATATAAAAAACTAAACTAAATTTTAGTTTTATTCCCTATAATATTTTTCTTTTGATATAATTTTCCATAATTTTCTATCATTTGAGTTTCGATCCTTTGGGTGCCAAAAGTAAAATAAATTAAACTATAAGGACCATCCTTCATAAAAAATAGGGACTAATCTTTTACAAAGATGGCAATTATAGGGATTAAAATATAAAAAAATAAAGGCCAATAATTAATTTTATGGTCCAAAAACTAATTTTTTTACACAATAAGGACCAAAACCAAAACAAAAACATTGCAAGGACTAAAACCACAATCAATGAAAATAATAGGGATCAAAAACTTATTTTAAACAAAAGATTTTTATACAATCATCTACTCATGTATTTTTATATTATTAAAAATATTTAACTCTTTTAATAACTACCAAAAAAAGTCAAATATATGATATATCTGAATAGTTGATAGTGTAAAATATTTTACATAACATCATATCAAAATTAATCTTTTCAACTAAAAGATTGGAGTTACTTATGAAAAAAAGTTTACTCTTTATATAAATACTTTCTATAATAGAGAATTTACTACATGTTTTAGCTTTGCAATCTCAAAATTAAATTTATTAAAATAAACAAAATATATCTTTTTTATTTTTATTAAGGTACCTCTACCCTCTAACATTGTTATGATTAAGAGACCCCCCAATCATTGTCTTTTTCAAGGTTTGAACCTTAGTCCTTTTTCTAGGAATGTAGTTCATTTATCATTATATTCAACCCTTGTTGATTACAAATCAAATATTATGGTTGCATTTGTTCAAGTTTAAAAAAGAGATTGCTTTTAAGAAGTAGTTTTTTCAGCTAGTTGGCCTATAAAATATCCTGCAACAATTTTTTTTAGTTTTATTTTTTTAAAGTAAGCACTTATTATAAGAGAAAGAAAAACATTAAAGGGGAAGGGAGGATAATCAAAGGGGAGTTTAGAGAGTTTTATATTACCCTTATTCGTGAGTATAAAATAAATAAAGGGAAGAAAAAAGATGGTCTATATTGTATTTTTATAATTTTATTTTATTAAAAAGTTGAATTTAATTAATATGTTTTATAAGATATTAAAAATGATATTTCAACATTTTAATATATAGGGGATGAGATAGTAAATAATATTGAAATCTCATTAAAAAATTTCCCATTTTGGGGAACAATAAATGAGGGGTAATAAAGGATTTTAAGGGGTTAATAAAACTCTTAAGAGCCTTTTCTTCTTAAAAAATGATATTTGTTAATAAAAATAAAATCCTATAAACCTCTTCCTAGCTTTCTTCTTTTCTCCTTCTAAATTAAACTCGTGAATATACCCTAAAAGTACAAGTATCATCTCTACAGCTATTGAAAAACTTTTGTCATTAATTTAGCCCTAAAGTTATATAAAATGTTATCAAATTGGCTCTTCATTGTCATACTAAGCATTGTAATAGAGTTTTAATTTAGAAACTAATTATTTGATGGTATTATATATTAAGGGCTACATGGATAACAATTTGTATTATTGAGGGATTAATTGATGTTAAAAATCTTTAGATAACTAAATTTATGATTTTTTTATAGGTTGAAAATAAAGATTTATTATAATTTTTTTTCAATAAGTTAATTATCTTAAATTTTTTAAATATATTCTCAATTAAAAATATTTTTTAAAAAATCAAATAAACAGTCAAATGTATTTAAAGTTTGTTAAGTCACCAAGCACTTTTCAACCAACTAAAAAACAGAATAACCTTGTTGCTTAAACTTGACTTAAGTTCGAGTTCAATAAGAAGTGAACTTAATGTCTAAGTTTCACTATAAGAAAATTGGTCATTTGTAGTGAACTTTGCCGCTACAAATGAGCCAAAATCGGCCACAAAACGTTTATTTACTGCGGACCTCAAGTTGCCCCATAATCAGGGCTACTAATTGTATTGCCGCCGCAAATATTAGAGGTGGCCTTGTCCCCTTCTAATTTGCTGCGGACTTTGCCCCCTCTAATTAGCAGCAGCACAAATGGCAAATTCGAGAAAAAAAATTAAATCATCAGATTCATACAAGTATTGTATAACAAAACAAATTCATTCCAAATATTTCAAGTTCATATAAATAAACAAAATAGATATCTTAATAAAATTTTGGAGGTCATATTTTCAACATAATTCTAACTACATCTAGTTTATCTCAAAGCCATTGGGGTTTATTTTTCTCCATTAAATGTTGAGCAACTTCTAGTGAGTCTTTCACTACCTTTATTTCTTTAAATCTGTCCATTAAATCTTTAACAAAGAAATACACAACAATCATTAATAATATCAACAATAATAATATTAGTAATATATATTATGAAAAAATTAAAATTAGTAAAACAACTTTAAAAAAATAATAAACTTGGTGGCGGCAATGGCGGCGGTGGCTAGTCGACAGCGACAATGAGTAGTTGGTTGTAGTGGCTAGAGGTGTTAGGGAAGTGTGAAAAGAAGAGAAAAGATCCACACACATAGAGAGAGAGAGAGAGAGAAGGAACGAGAGAGGAAAAGGGAGGAAAAGAAGGAAGGTGGTGGATGAAGGAGAACGAAGGATGGAGGAGGATGAGAATGGGTGTGAAAAGAGGAGGAAAGAAGAAGAGAAGGAGAATAGAATAAGGAGAAAAGAAAAGAGAAGTGTGAATAACATTAATGTTCTTTTGTGTTTTTTATGTAATTTGGCCGCCGCAAACTACAAGATCCATTTTAGGTTTTTCTAATTTTCATTTTTTAAAATTATCTGACAAAATTAGAGATGGCAAAAGCCACTGCAAATGGTTCTTTGAATTGGCTACAACCAATCACTATGACAAATTCTTTTTTTTAACATTGTATATGTGATTAGTAGCGGCTTATGTCGCCGCAAACATTTTTTGAATTAGCCCGCAAACACGCTAAACCATTTTGACAATGAGCGGTGGTAATTGCCGCCACAAATGGACTAAACCTTTTTGATGATTAGCGGCGGCAATTACACACTGCACTTTTTTGACAATTAGCGATGGCAATGGCTCCATTTCATAAATTTGAGATGCTTATTAGCGGCGGCATAAGCCACCACAAACATTATACCAAGTAGCAGGGGCATTTGTCGCCATAAATACTAACACTAAAACCTCAAGTTCAACATTTAGTGGTGGCATAAATTGCCGCAAACATTATACCAAGTGCCCTCGCAAATACTTACACCAGAGCTTCGGTCTCAACATTTACT
Source organism: Pterocarpus santalinus (assembly GCA_031439595.1). NCBI lineage: Eukaryota > Viridiplantae > Streptophyta > Magnoliopsida > Fabales > Fabaceae > Pterocarpus > Pterocarpus santalinus. The sequence continues at coordinate 29,663,087 of CM062528.1, read as the reverse complement.
GACGGCATTATACTAAGTAGTGGGGGCATTTACTGCCGCAAATACTTACACTAAAACTCTAGGTTCAACATCTAGTAGCCGCATAAGCCACCACGAACATTATACCAAGTAGCGGGGGCATTTGTCGCCTCAAATACTTATACTAGAGCTCCAGTTTCAACATTTAGTAGCAGCTTATGCTGTCGTAAATGTAATCCTGTTATATCAGTAGCTATGGCCATTGCAAATTTATGTTGGAAAAAAAAATTCAACATTTAGCAGCGACATATGCTGCCACAAATAATTTTTTTTTTGTTGTCCATGTTTGGCTCATTTTGCGTCCATTTTCCATCACTAATAGAGCATTTTCTTATAGTGTTTGAGATTGAGCTTAACTCATTAAAAACTTACAAAATAGCTCAAGCTTGATGAGCTAACTTGAGGTACTTAAGTATAAATTAAGCCTTTTAGATTTAATAAGCTAGGATATTTAGTTATATACCATAACCGTAACAACAACAATAGTAGTAGTACTAGTAACAATAACAACAACGACAATAATAATAATAATATGTGCCAAAAATAATAATATAATATATAAAAGAATTTTTGGTCCCTTATTTTTATTTATTTTTTCAATTTAGTCCATTATCTTTAATTTTTTTTCAATTTAATCTCTTATATTTTAAAACATCTTCAATTTAGCTCCTAATAACTTTTTCGTCACATAATTAATGAAAAATGTTGATTTGACATAAACAGTGCTAATGTGGGACACATGTGGATCTAATATGAATTATACTATGTTGACATTTTTTTGTTAGTTGTGTGATAGAAAGTGACTAGGAACCATTATATATATATATATATATATATATATATATATATATATATATATATATATATGAGTCAATTCCCAAGCAATCAAGTCAAATATAGTAAAACTTAAACTTAAGTCATTCAATTAACAAAGTCGAACCCTAAGATCAAGCTCAACTCGCGAGTTTATAAGCACAGTTTATTAAACTATTAATAAAATTGAGTTGGAAATTTAATAACTTACGAATTGAGTTGACTAATTTCCACCTCTAATTGTGGCTTATTACCATGCTTCCATAGTTATTTAATTAGCTTCTAAGGCATAATTTTAACTTCAAATTTATGGGACATTATTCTGGTATTTATATTTTCTTATAACTATTTTAGCTTCTGTTACATAAGTTTACCTTCAACCTTTATGGAAAATTATTTTGGTACCCATTTTTTCTTGAATACAATATCAAACATGAGTTATCAACAATCTTATTAACTATTTTTCATATTCAATAAATTATTAAATATTTATTCGGTGAATACCGTATATACCGTATAATAACTCCTCCACCTTCATATCGAAGAAAAAGAAAGGTCATATTAGTTCTTTCTGTTTCCTTTTTTTTTTTTAATTTTGGTAATTATTCTTATTTTGGAACAATGCTACACTATTGCAGGTGAAGTTTTCTTTATTTATTCAATATTATCTATTTTTATGTGGTTCTCTATGCTTTTCTAACGCAAGTAGACTGCTAACAAGTCAGCCTATTATTATCTGGACTATTCCCTGCTTTATTCCAACTTGAAGTTTCAACCACTGAAAGCCTTGTCTTTTCATGTTTCCTTGTCCTAACCTAAGTTGAGGATTTGGGTCAGATTCTATGCTTTACACAATCTTGCTTACTTGAAGCCGCACTTATTGCTAGAAAACACGACTATTGTGGACATATTCTTTATTCATTGTGGAACTTTCCTCTATGCCACATTGCTTTGCATCATGATCAAATCTATATAATTAGTTTCCTTTTGTGCATATGTGCACTGGCTGTGTCGTGATGGTTGTTACATCCCCTTCTTGAGGTGATATGACACCTCATGTGTGCCTATATAAAACCCAACTTCCATCATAGAACCAATGCATTGAAGCCTGTTCTCTTCTGCTTACTCCTAACCTATGTTCTCTATTCTCTTTATTATTGTTCACCCCTCTTCTCCTCTATTGCAAAGACAATACACCAATTTTGTACCAAGATGGCTTCTCAAGTTTGTGAAACTTTGGCCTTCATCAACGGTGATGATGAGGTTAGCGAGATGGAAGTCTTGGAAATCAACGGTGCTCTTCTCATGTCACTAATGGAAGAATCACCAAGCGATGAGAGTGATGATGATAGATTAAATAGCTTGATCAGATCATTTGAGGCTGAGATAAGTGGAAGCAAGATGGAGGGTCATGATTCAGCATCCACAGAATTAGAATTGGCTAGCAACATTGGAGAGGATACTCAATCATGGAAAATGGGACACGTGGACGGCCAGGATTACTTGGCTTCATCAAGCCTTGAATTTGGGGTGGAATGGGTGGATATGGATTTTATGCCATCCTCACCATGTGATGACAAGAGCTGGTGTATTGACCCATATAGAATCGAGAATTATGGGTTTGCCATTGAAGAACATGGATACAATTCCTTTTGGCAAGACAGTTAACTTAGCGAGATGAGATTGAGGCATTGTTAATTTGGTGATGCTCATGTACATCCATATGATGTACTAACTCTCAAACATTTTTAGAAACTAGCGCGGTACCCTGTGCGCAGAACAGAATTATAAATGCTTAATTTGTTATTTCCAATATACTTTATGGATACCACACCAGAAATGCTTTCTGGATAGATTACGGTAACACTTCAATTTATTATACCTACAGTGACCACCTATAACAGCAACGGAGCTGGGCAGCCTTATCTACGTAGAATTTGTTCAATTTACCCTTAATTTGTCATATTTAGGCCTCCCTCTAGATTTATCACGCCAACATAGATCACCCCTAATATAATACATTATAATTTTATCAATTATTAGTAATATATTTTAAGGGGATCAATTTAAAATCTTTTACACATTAAAATAATAAATAATTTAATCAAATTTATAAAAGTAAAATTAGGTCCAATTAATTTTTAATATATAAGGTCTCTTTTACGTTTTATTTTTTTAAATATTTTATCAAAATGAAAAAAGAAAAGGTTACAGTTGGTTTCTCAAAGGATGGTATATTACAATCCATTTACTACTAATAAAACTATTTACAATATATAAATTTTAAACTAGCAAACTTGATGCTTACACCTCAGTATCTCATGAATATTACAACGTCAATGTATTATGCAAGTTGTCACTTACAGAGGTAATGAGTTATTTTTTTATTTACGTGACGTCAGCATTTCCAAAAAAGCATCAAAACTAATCGCCTTTACCTTTTACAAAAAGTTTGCCACAAAAACTTATATGAAATATTACCATCTTCAAAACCTCCATATAAAATGTCTTGATTAATTTCTCAAAATTCTTGTGATTCAATTGTGGAAATACCAAAAAATCAAGAGGATTAAGTTCTTTTTAAAATAACACTATAAGAATGGATAATTATTCTTTATAAATACTGTAGTCTTACTCATTTGTCACATCATATAATTTCCTTCTTCAATGTTTTACTATAATAAATTACAACTAAATATTCAAATACATGAATGGAAGTACCTTTTATTATATTAAAATTAATTTAATGTATATAATCTGATTTCTTGATTTCTATTCAAGTGCAAACAATATTATAATTTAGAAACAACATGCACTTTAATCCGTAAAAAATGTATGAGATGTCAACTTATCCCTTGAAAGTTTTTTGATATTAAATTAGTTATTGAAGTTAAAATGTGATATTATATTAATCTTTGAAAATTTTTTATATCAAATAGGTTTTTTAAAATTAAAATGTAATATTACTTTAGTCCCCAAAAAATGCATAATACATCAACTATGTCCCTTCTTTTTTGATAAAGTATGAGTCTTTAAGGACCTATTGATATCACAGACATCTCTTAGGAGCAAAAGTAATGTCATATTTTAACTTTTAAGACCCTACAGTACTAGAAATGCACTATTTATCAATGGAAAAATGAACAAAATCGGTCGATAAGAAATGTGTCAGTAATTAAAAAAATAAATATTACCGACGGAAATGATTATCCATCAGAACTTTATGTAATTAAACCAATGAAAAAAATTCATTGGTAAAATAAAAATGCTTCAGTAATAACATTTTATTTTGTAAATTTATCGATGAAAAATATGTCAATAATTAAAGATTATTTTTTGTTTTAATTATTAATATTTGAAATTAATATTTAAATGTTTCAAATTATTATTTTAATTCTTCACAAATCCATATAAATAAAAATATAATAAAATATAAGAAATATTGATAATTCTAAAAACATAAAAATAGAAGAAATAAAAGACTGTTAATTAAATAAAATATATACACTATTACTTAAAATAAAAATATCAATAACGAAAGAAATAAAAAAACTATCACACGATAATTCTAAAAAAGAAAAATCCTAAAAACTACGAATACTAATTATAGCCAGTATCCGAAATGTTGTCATCATTGTCTCCGGATGTGTGGTGGTGAGGAGAAGGTTAAGGTGGTGGAGGCTGTGCACCTGACGAAAAACTACCACTCTGAATCTGCTGCATCCATTGCTCCTTATCTCTCTTGTGCTCATACAACTCCATGAACCTCATGTAGGCCTCCTCGAGTTGTCTCTGCACTAATTCATTCAGTGCATGAACCTGATCACAAATGTCCTCCGCACTAGTTCTGGTAGGCCCAACTCCAGACACAGAACCAGGAGAATATGACCTACTATAAGAGGTCCCCATACCATAAATCTGCCCATTGTAGCATCCGCCGACCGTCTGGGCCCATATCTTGTCATCACTAATAGGTAGGACGGCAGAAGTGCTACCGTCCCCCTATTATGACTGCTGTAGTTGGGCCTCGGTTAGCCGTTAGGTGAACTCATGCTATAATTGGAAAAAAAAACAAAATAAATTATATTTAGAAAATAATAACTATAATAAATTAAAAGTATTGAAAACTAAAATTATAAATACTTACGTATGTAGTTTCTGACCGGCTATCAACCCACTAGCATTTGTTCTGCTTTTGGGTGTAGTTTACCAAAATGACTCCCCTTGATTTGACGGCCTGATCATCGTCTTCTCCTATATTTCAAAAAATTTTCACAATCATATAATATTTAATGTGGAAATTAAACAACTAAATGAGTAAAGGACGATATTTACCATCCTCAGCTACATGCCCTCGATGGAAGTGGAGTCTCCAATGCGCAAAGAGCCACCTCAGGCTGATCTTTTGCTCATCGGGGCTTTCACCTGCTTTGCCTTGAACCTGGGTGAGTCCTAGTGGGTCTTCAATGCCTGGAGGATCTCATCAATAAGCTAATAGGTGCTAGCGCGATTCTTGAAAATGTTATGACATATATCATGGAGCTGCTTCCCGGCCTTGGTCCTTTACTCCTATAGATCAAAGCATCCTCATGTAGATCAATAATGAACATATGCTATATACTATAACACAATAGTCAGCAAAATTGTAATAAATAATCATACACAAGAATAAAAATCAAGACTAATAATAAAAAAGTAAAAAAAATAATTATTATTTTACCTTTCATTCTTTCCATCACAACTGTTGTATGGCCCTAGGAGCCTGCACAAAATTGGTAGATAGGGTGTGAAAGTTCTCCTCGAATACCTTGGCAATCTTGCACAGCCTTAGCTGTGGTGGAATCCAACTGTGTCATAAATTATAGACTATGTTAGGTATCTGTTATTTAAATTTTTTTTATCACAAATAAAAATTCATAATAAATTTAAATTTAAAATTACTTACCAGGATTTACCATTATATTTGAGCTCCACGCATTACTTCGTAGAGCTTTATAAGGGGGGATGAGGAGGTCTAGGCATCCTACGAACCAGACTGGCTTGGGGTAGGGCAAGGTGTGGAATCAGTTACAAGTAAGGTGCAAGCCTCACCTTCTAGAGGTGGGGGTGGAGGTGGAGAAGGCAAAGGAGGGAATGAGAGCTGAGATCCTCACTCCACATACCCAGAGTTGGGTATCATAACAAACTCCTGAGTATATGGAAGATGATTAGGGGGAAGAGGTAGAAATAGTAGTGGGAATGATGGATTTAGGCCTAGTAGAGATGGTGGATAGAGCATGAGTGCCAAGGGGTAGACCTTGCTTCCTCAGTCTACCCCTCCCTCGCCTGGAACTAGGTCCTTATCCTACCATAAGCATTATGTATAACATGTACAAAATTGAAAACGTAAAATATATATTAACTAAATAAAGACACACCGCACTTGACATAATAATAATTATTTAATTTAAAGCATAATGATCAAAAAAAATATTTGTGCAAAGTCTCCCCTTAAATTAGGGGTCTACACAAAAATTAATTCAGCATTTGAACACAAATAACAATTATTTATTTCATAATAATAATTATTTAATTTAAATAATATTCTAGATGACTTCAAAAACAATTATTTTAAAGAATAATCATTTAATTTAGCATTTCAACACAAATAACAAACACATACAATCATGCAAATTATTCAGTTAATCTTAAAAATTGTTCTAGAACATATCCCTTTACTTTACATCATGCATGCACATAACAGCACAACACATAATTCAAATAATGAGAAGAAACTCTAATTATTCTCCCAGTCATGCAATCCCATCCTACTTTTTCCATTTTACAATTCGATCTTAGAAAATTTAAGTCTCTAATATTTCAGAAAACTCAAATCAATGAATGCACTAGAATGGAAGCACTCAAAGTGCTCCAGATGAGATTTTTAACAACAAAAATAACAAAATAAGTTAGTTAACTAACTAAAAAACTAAAAACTTTGAGTAAAGAAATGGAATTAAAAAAAAGGCTAAACAAAAAAATTAAACCAATTAAAATGCTCAATAACTTACCACGAATACAATGACGGTTTTCAACGGTGAAATGGAAGCTTTCGAGGTGTTGAAAAGGCCAATGGCCATATGGGGGAGCAAGAGAGAGAGGGGAGTGTGGACAGAGAGAGTGTGTGTTTGATGGAATAAGGAAGAAGAAGAAGAAGCAGGCTCGTGTTTTAACGAACTATTTCTTTTTTATCGACGAATTTTCCATCGATAAAAAGTTAATATCTATCGATAAAAAATTAATGAAACGATTCGTTTCATTAATCGAACGTTACCAATAGAAATTCCATCAGTAATATGGAAAAGGAACAAACAAAGGCAGTCATTGCCAAATTTCAAATACCGATGGATAATCTGTCGATAATATAAAAAATAAATTTTGAAGAAAAAATAAAAAAAGTTAATATTTTTTAATCTTAATTACCAACGAATTTTCTATCGGTAAAGTATTAATTTTTTAAATAAAATTAAAAAGGAAAAAATAATTATTAATCGACGATTTTTCAGTCGGTAAGATTTTCGTGCAATTAGGCGCGAAAATTTATCAACGATTTTACCAACGGAATATCAAACTGTCAGCAAATTTCCACATCAATCATTTGTTTGATTTTACCAACAAATACTCTGTCTATATTTTTGATAGATTCGAGCCATTGGTAAAATCCATCAGTTATTAACAAATTTCTAATAGTGCTATTTGATGTCAAAAAACTTTTAAGAATTAATAAGATGTCATATTTAACTTTTAAAGACCTATTTAATATTAAAAAATTTTCTGGGACTAAGTTAATATTATATATATTTTTCAAAGACCAAGATGTATGCTTACTCTATATTTATATTCATTTTGCTTAACTTGATCTTTTAATTTGTTATACGCATATTTTAATTTAATGATATATTTTTAACTCCTTATTCAAAATTATTCAAAGGTTAATATTTTTCAAATTCAAATTTTAAATGATTCTAAAATAATCAAAAAAGGTTCTACAACTACAACATAATTTGTGAACTTATGAGATAAGTTTATATTGAGTTTCTTTCTTTCTCTTCTATCTACCACCTATCTATTCTATATTTTCTTTAATCTATATTTATTTTAAATTTTAAAAAAATACTTTTACAAAAATATCAACATACCACTCACAATTAATCAATTATTTTACACATTCTTTTTATCCAATGACCTTTTTGACCAATGGTCTTACCACCCCACATGACAAAAAGAAATCTACAAAGCATCATGAACTAGTAAAACTGCACCACTAAACAAATAAAAAATATCATATGAATTAATGCTAATATACCATCAATAATACTACAAAACCTTTATCACTACACATTTATATCGAAATAACGATGAGCAATCACCGCTTGAAAGAACTATATTGTCACAAAGAGTTTTGTCCAAAATATCATCTTCAAACCCCAAACTCTGTTGAAAGAAATTAAACAGGTAACTGCCCTTCAAATAGAATTCACATCTTTGTTGATCCAAAATAACCAAATCAAAGAAAAACAAATGAAAAGCATATAATTGTTTTCATATAAAATAAACAAACTTCTACTCTAACATTTATTCCTAATCTTATCCAGGAACCATGTTTACTAACGAAAATATCGTAGATGAGGAGTCCATATCCAATATAAATGTTAAGGAAAAAGTATAACAAACAAACACAAGACACAACATATTTACACGAAGAGGGCATTTATAAAGGAATAAACAAGACATCAATGGAAATTAAGGATACATTATTATTAGATGAAAAACCAATTTTAATTAGAGAAATAGTTCTAACAAACACAACCTATAGTTAAGCAATCTAACTAATAAAAGTGATACATTTATAAAGAGGGAAATAGTTGCAAATAAATAGATAAACAAATAAATAAACAAAGGCAGAGATGGTCCTAAAAAGACGTAGTTCATTTCAATATCATTAATCTGTGATTTCACTACATTTAAAGTGATAATAAATGACAGATACCATTATTTTACTTTTATTATTAGACTATTAAGTAAATGAATATTTTTCTTTCATTACATAATTATTTGACCTTATCTTATTAAGAGAATATCTACTAAACCAGTTATATATTTAGTCCAATTAATATTGCTTTTTTATTTCTTGACAAAAAAGTATATTCATTTTGGTGTTTGTGCAACCCACATACACAAATCAAATAATTTTGTTTGGCTCAAATTAGCTTAGGATAAAAAGTCTATTATTCTTTAGTCAACATCAAATCAAATCAAAGAGTATAATATTTCAAATGCATTAAGTGGAAAGTTTTGCCACTTATTAGCTTCTGGTGCTTTTAATCTTAATTTCAATTTAAAAATTACTAACTCAGGAAAGGCTTCTTTTGCACTCTTTGTAATGTTTTTAAGATTATTTTCATTGGTCAATACTGACCCTAAAAATTCCAGCCCGGTGTCCTAGACTATTCTACCCACCCACTATCTGTATTAACTCTTCTCACCACTCCTTCTTTTCTTAATGTGTTGAATCCTTCTTTTAATATTCGTACTAACTAACAAACCAACCTGCAAATATGGCCATATTCATTGATTCCCTTATTCACAATAAACCAAAGGCCCAATAAATCAAACGACCAATTTTATGAAGCCTTTTCTCACAATGGTATCCTCAAGCCCTTGTATTCTCAATACTCCTTTCAAAACCTATTGACCACTCTCTCTCCTTCTCGAGTTATATCTATGCCAAAATGCGATTCCCCAGAGCATGCAAGTTGCTTCATTATACCCGAGCTATCCTTCATGCACCGTTCATGGTCATTGGCTGTTGCTTGGATTTGGCCAATGGTTCTCTAATGAGGTTTCTTAGGGCTTGATGATTACAAGTGCACCTCTCATCTGGTAACGATTGCTAACTCTAGCTCTCATATGTGTTCAACTCTCTATAAATATTTGAATGTTTCATTTACAATATTCTTCCTTCATTGCTTCCTTCGATCCTTCTTGCATTTTCTTCTTTTACTGATATCGTTGCTTCTTTCATTCCTTTTTCCTTATTCTTCTTTACTGTTATCATTCTCTATTTATCAAATGGCTAATCGATGTGACCCATTGGACAAAATTTCTCTTGTGCATCAATGCTGGAGGGTTAAGGTTCGTGTTGTCTCTTGTCGCATTTGCCGAGTTTTAACAATTCTAATGTCATTAATTGCATGGAAATGGTGTTTATGGATGAGTTTGTAAGTAACGTTTTTAATTTATTTTACTCTTTAACTAATTCTTACGTCTTCCATAAAAATATTGATATATTGGATTCCATATACTGGTTGATTTTATTGCTTTGTTTCTTCTTTCTTTACTATTGGTTTTATTAAATATTTTATATTTTATTTTATAATGTGCATACTATTTTTTAATCAACTTTGTGTTCCTGATCATGTCTTATTGATGCTACTATTCCTATTTTATCTTTTCTTATTTCAATGTATGATTTATCTAAAGCTAATTTCTATCAGTATTATCTGTTCCTATTTTTATTTGTTCAGTTTATGCACTTTTTTTTCTGTTGCTATTTCAATCCATTATTCATTTACCGTGTTGTTGACCATTTTTTATCTTCTATCAATGGTTCAGAGATATTATAGTTTTTCATCTGTTTTGTGTTGCCTTGAGGCTATTTCAATGTATTTTGGGTTTTCTAATGGTTATTGTTTTATTACTTCCGTAGCCCTTGTTAATGAAGCTTCCTTTAAATGGGAATTCTTTTATTGCTTCTTTAAACTTGTTATTTAAGCTTCCTTAAAATTGAATAAAAGGAATGAGCTTTCTATTTTCACACCCTGTTCATGGATGATTTATGGGTGTTGCTCCCTTTGTTTAGATATGTATATTTTTATATTCAAATTTATTACTCTTATATTATGAATGATACTGAAATTCATAAATTTTATATAACTTTCCTATCTATTGGATTTTCTTGATGGTAGCTTAAGTTTGTTAAAATCAATTTGATGTTTTTAATTCCGAGCTTTGTTGTTGCTTCTATTGGCTTTGTCAATGAAGCTTCCTTTAAATCAATTAATCTGTTCTGTTACTATTCAGTGCATGAGTAATAAGAGTTACTATCTCTATCTCTATTTGGATTAATGTTGTTTGATCAATGGATATGTGTTTTTTAAGTTTAAAATTTATTTTTTGTAATATAATGATATCAGTATTATTCTTACATGTAATGAAATCTACTTATTACTTTTAAACTTCTCTTTATCTCTGCTATCCTATTCAAAGTACTATAGGTTCTTTGATTAAGTTACTGGTCTGTGCTGTCCTATTAAAAAATATGTCTTATGTCACCAATTCATTAATTTCTCTTTGCATCCATTTAATTATTTATTAAATTATTAAATTAGGGTACTACCATGCATGCCTTTGTCAGAAAGACATTGGTGTACAAATTCAAGCCTCTTTTAACTAAAGGACAGGTTTACATTATTGCTTATTTTGGAGTTGGTGGAAATATTGGCTATTTCCATATGACAAGGAATGAATATTGCCTGAATTTTCAATTCAGAACTACTGTAAGAGTCTCTGAGAGTGTTGTTATTCCTTTATATGGATGTAAGTTCGTTGGGTTTGATGAAATCTTGCAATTTGACAGTTAATTCCCCTATTTAGTAGGTAATATTAAACTTCAATTCAAATTTTTAATTTAAAATAATAATACTGATTACATAGCATTTGCTCTTAATGTTTTTGTTACCTTTTTTTTTTTTTTTTATAGATGCAATTGGTGTTTTGACTGCTATTGGTTCTGAGAGGGAATATGATAAAGATGGGAAGAAGATGAAGATGGTTGTTATTCAACTTGAAGTGTAGGTATGATCATAATTTAAATTCATATTTATGACCTTTTCTTGTCTACATTATAGTTTTGGATTAAATAATTTGTTCTATTTTATTATTTTGGTGCAGTATTAAGCTAGAGGTTGCACTATTTGGACAGTTTGTTGATGAAGTTAATGACTTCATTGCAAATAGTGATGTTGTTAGACCAACTATAGCCATACAGTTTGCACAAGTGAAAATATTCAATGGTTATACTACTTTTTTTTTCTACTAATCATTTATTTATTCTGAATTTCAGAAATATCCTAATTTCCTAATTTATTGCTTCTTGTTTTTAAAGGAAAATATCCCCTTTATAATTACATGTTGTTTTTCTTGTCTATAATTATAGGGAAGATAGTTCTTCAGAATGTTATGTTTGGTATCTGCTTGCTGTTTGAACCTCACATTCCTGAGGCTCTTGAGTTGAAAAATAGGAAAAAAAACGACATCATTTGATTCAGTTTTTTCAGTTTCATTTTTTACATTTTTAACTATTTTATATATGTTGGATTGATAGGCTACTAGCTATTACTAATGAGCAATCACAGTCACTATCAACCCTCAGTGATGGTCCATCTTATTCATTTGAACATGACTTCCTCTTTGCTACACCAAGGAAGTTAATAGAAGACCTTCAGGATTGTAGAGAGGTACTTTATTTTTCACTTAATTGAAAATTATTATTTAAAGTTAATTCTTTATAAGCCATTTTATGCATGTTTTAGCGAATCCCTTAACTTAAATATTGTCTTTATTTAATTGTTCACAACAGTATGGTGCATATGTTGTATATGGTATAATTGTGGCCATCATTAATAGTTCAGATTGGTGGTATGCTTCCTGTAAGTGCAACGAAGTTGTGAGACCTGATTCAGAGATGCACTATTGTGAGTGTTGCAATTGCCATGTTGTCAGTGTTACCCCTAGGTAATTGGCTAAAATTAATGTTGATACTTTTTTTACTTTAAAAAAAATTAAGATAATCCTCATTTTTGTTTCTAAACTTTTTCAGGTATAGGATCAAAATCTCTGTGACCAATGAATTCGATACTGCTACATTTGTTGTTTCTGATAGAGATGGTCAAATGCTTCTTGGGAAATCATGTTCTGATTTCCTTGGTGGAAGCACTCAAATCGTATTTATTGGTTATTTAGTCATTGACTAAGCCTAATTGCTTATAACACTATTTGAAATTTATTTTACTAATTTACAATTTTTTTTCCTAAAATGCTGATATTGTTGGTTATCCTCCTGAATTTGATAATTTGTTAATTGGTTGAAGTTTTCTGTTTAAAATTGAGCTCAAGGAAGCCATGGTTACTCACTTTGAAGCTTCTTACAAGGTTATCAAGATTTGTTCTGATGAAAATATAATCTCTGCCTTTAAAGATTCTTGTGTGCCCCTAAAAAATGACCCTGTTACCTTCTATCAAGAAAATGTATCTGTTACCACTAATGTTGAATTCATTACCACTAATGATGAATTCAACTCTGCTAAGTACGACTTTCTGAAAAAAAAAAAAATACTCCTAAGAAGTCAATTGAACGACTGAAGGATACAAAACATGTGAGACCATATATTCTTGCAACTGCATCTATTATTTCTTACAATTCATTTTGTTTCTTTCATTTACTTTCTTTATTTTAATTAGTTCTCTATTAATGCAATTTGATAATATATTTTTTTAATTATTTCTATTTGAATATAGGTTGGGTTCTATGTTGTTTATGCCACTATCAAAACTGTCAGCCAAGGTCCTGATTAGTGGCTTGCAGCATGTAAGTGTGGTAAACAAGTGACTATTGAGAATGGTGGTTCTTATTGCAAGAAATGTGATAAACATGCGCTGGCTGTGATCTCAAGGTGAACTTCTCTTTTGTAATATTATAGTTCTGATTTCTTTATCTGTCATTCCTTAAGATAGATAAACTTTGATATCCTATTTTTTTTTTTTTTATAACAGGTATAGAATAAAACTTAGAGTCATGGATTCAACTGACATGCAACATTTGTTCTGTGGGATCGCATTCGTCACCAAATGTTGAAGGCTTCCTGCTCTAACATGCTAGTTAAATCTACATATCTAATTGAAGAAACTGATGAATTCAAAGATTTGTTGCTTGAAAAATGCTTGATCTTTAAGGTTGAGGTTAAGGAAGCTGGGGACAAGCAAATTGAGCCAGCTTTCAATGTTATAGATATTTGTGATGATGCTGACATCATAAATAAATTTAAGGAGTTGGATTCTAGTTCTATAAATGCTAAGGTTTGATTGTTTTATTAATTCACATGAATTTTTTAGGATTTGTGTTTTGTGTTTTTAGTTATTCTATACTCACATAACTCATTTAATTTTACTTTTCCCCTTTTCTACTTCTCTTTTAAGCCTGACATGACTGCTGATGTCTCACTTGGAGTTAACTCTTTGAGCCTAGAATTTCAGGATGTTCAATCTTCCTCTGTTGTTAAGGTTTTTAAAATTTTCCTTCCTTCTATAATGTTGTTTATAGAAACATATTAATACCTTATGATATGGAATTTATTAATTTTATTCTGCGTGTAATTTTAGGATTTGATGAATGAGTTTGGGGATGGAAGCAACATACCATTTTCATAGGCTCATGGTGAAATCACAACCTTTACTCCTGCAAAGCATATATCAGATGAATATGAATCTTAGGAAGATGGAGATCTGTCTACTACAAGGGTGAAAACTGTCAAGTTTGAGAAAGATTGAAGATCCTTCAATTAGTCTAAGGCTGTGCGCTTCTTTTGCCTTTTTATTCCAGTTGAAGACTTTTTTGGGTTGTTCTCCTTAGTTATGTTTAATGTTTAGTGTTTCTCGATTTTCTCTTTTTAGTACTACTCCAGTTTAAGTCTATTTTGGGGTTGTTCTAAATAATATGGACAAGTTTCTAGGTTGTATTTTGCACATGGGTTATCGCTTTGGTTTCTGCCCATGTACCAAGCTATCTAAGACATGTTATGTTTAAAATTTTATATTGGTGCCTATTGTGAATGTGTTTACTATTTTTTTTTTTTTTTCATTTGGTTTGATTTTATAATTTTACTACCTTCGGTGTGACTACTGTGAATGATCTTTAGATGACTCTGAAGACAAAGTTGATGGTGATAATTTTACTATCTTTGGTGTGACTACTAAAGGGAAGGCTATGAGGACTAAAAATGAATGAATAACTCTGTTAAATCTGTTTTTTATGGTTGTTTTATAAGGGTTGTTATGTAGAACAATGGTTTTGTTTTTGTTTTTTGAGTTTTGATGGAGTTTCCTACTGACGCAATTTCTTTCCATAGTATTCTGTTGAGAGTTTGTTTGAACTTTCTTCATGTCATTGGTAATGGTAATGGTATATTTGCATTTTGAACTGTCTTTGCTGAACTGATTACTGTTAGATAATTCATGTTTTGACGTTTTCTATGGAATCCTTGACAGTGTTTTGATCAAGATTTTATAAAGAAGTATTGTACAGGACTTGATAGCATTTTGTTGTTTCATGATCCAAAAGGAAATTCTCATGCACTTAGGTTCAAACGTGATAGAAAAAGGGGTTACTTAACCTATGGGTGTGGTGCCTTTACTGCATTGTATTATAAAGTATAATTTAATTTGTAGTATCAATGCAAAGATTTTGATTTAGCTTTCAATAGTTTCTTGAGTTATACGACACTAAAGGGAGTTTCTACAAGACATGTCTACATGGACATCTAAGGCCGTGTTCCCCTCAAGTCTATGAGACCCATCTTGCAAGTCTGTCTCTTCTAGATGATTTGGGTGACCCACCTGGTGAATTGAGATTTAGACATTTAGTGTTGCAACATATTTTTCTGTTCCGTTTCATGTTTACGGAAGATCTATGTTATTTGTAATTTTGTAGGCACATGGTCTGATACAAGTTTCCCTGGTGAAAACGGCAGTTTAAGCAATACTTATGAGCTACTTAAAGATATCGATCAAGTTGAAGCAAATAGAACCCATCCAAATAACCATATATAGAAAGGTCCAATTGTAATATTTCAGTATTTATTCTTCTTCAGACATGTACATAGCGCCATCTTTTTTGTAACAGTTATTCGTACCTATGCAACAATTCTATGATGTTTTTGGGTTTTCTATGGAATCCTCGAACATACATTTTCTTTTGTAATTTTTCAAAATTTTTAAAGAAAAATATCAAAGTTCTAATGTGCAATACATTCATTACAAGCAATATCTCCGTTCAGTTCAAACTTTTAAATTCATATGCAATGGTGGCATACTCTTTTCATTTGTTAGTTTCGGCGCTAACCAGGATTTTATAATAAACAGTAATAATTTTTTTAATATGTCATAATTTTATAATATAATTATAATTATTGCATTAATAAGATTTATACTATTGCATTAAACTCAAATTCAACTGAGATTTTATAATATACTATTTGTATTTAAGAGTATTGCAGTAATAAATAAAATTATTAAAAACTAATTTTTTTATAAGAAATATATAGTGAATAAAAATCCAACACTGCGAAATTGGTGCTCACATATACAGATCTTATATATACTTCCTATAAGAGAAAATAAATAGATTATTACTTCCATTTCTTTAAATAAGTTAATAAAAAAATTGTATTTTTTTGTTAATAGTTAACAATTACTCTTACTGATCTTAATTCAAAAGAAAATAATATTAGTACACAATAATCACACTAATTCTAATTAAAATACTTATTAATGTCACAATCAATAAACTCCTTACCTTACTTTCTAAACACAATTAAAGCCAACCTTGACTCTTCACCTTCATTCTCTACGTCTACCACCAATATGGAAAGCTCATCCCTTTCCTCTCAACAGAGTAAAGAAGCAAGGATGCAGAGGAGGCTAGAACTTGCACGAAAGCAAAGAAAGCCAGGTAACTCAAAACAACTTCATTATAATTATGTTTAAGTTTTGATTTACAAATCACCATAATTCCAATCCGAGCTACCATTACCAACAGGAGATAGAGAGAGAGAGAGAGAGAGAGCCGCCGTGATAAACGCGCCGGAAAATTCTTCACCGGCGTCCAACAAGCAAGGCATTGCTCGCATCCTTTCCCCATTGCTATTACTGCGTCAACGATCTACTAAGGTAGATGGTGAGGCAGCATTGCGAGGAGATGGATTTGCACTTTCTGATGTCCGAATGTGTTGGTGTTGATAGCAACTGGTGCCACCTTAGTCTGTTGTGCTCTTCAATCGACCATTGTTCTCATAGTGGTTTTAATAAGTTATATAATTTTGGTGTGAGTAATTCTTTATGTTGATAAGGTCTATTTCGATAAATTATATTTTTATTATCTTTAAGAAATATTGTGCTTACTTTAATGCCTCCATTTCCTGTTGTAGAAGAAAATCAGAATCCAAGTCCAAATGGAAATTTGTGTACCCAAGAACAAAAACGAGGACGATCATCTACAACTTGTATTCGTACACCTTCAATTCGAGGTTTTATTTTATCTTTTCATATTCAATTTCAAATAACTGCCTCAAAAAAAAAAAAAAATTAGCCCGTTATTACTACCTCATATTTAAATTATTAAATTTTATTTTTTATACAATTTAGATAATAGATCTTCTCCGTGCTTTGCCAATAAGCCAATGTCATTGCCTTCTCCAAATTCAACGAGTCCGGAACTTCAAATTTCGAGAGGTACTAATTATTGACATGATATAAAATCAAATTTGGAGCTTTTGATTTTATAGTTATTAGCTACAAAATTACCAATATTACAATCCTAAATGCAATTTCAAATTCTTGAGTAGTGAGATATTTAGGTAGTTTATATAAGATTCTAGATTCAAACTTCATTACACTGATATACCAAAAAAATTTCAAATTCTTGAGTTGAGTTTCATATTGATATTTTTTTAATCTTATTTAATAAGATTAATTGAATTCTTTTATACAAACAGATTTAATCGACCATGGCATGAATGAAAATTCTCATTCTAAACATGGCAATCAACAAGGCCTGACATCTTTTATTTCTACGCCACCTTTGCAAGGTGTTTGACCATTAACACCACATATTTACATCAATATTATATGCATTTATTTATTTAAAGCTATTTCTTAATAAATCTCTTTATTATACAGATTGCAGGTATTCCTCATTGAATTTAAATTCTCCAAATACAATGACACCAATGGTAAAAAGAATGTCTCTATCCAATATCACAGATGGTATGTTATTTTATAATATGCTTTAAATTATCTAAAAATAATGACTTTATTTCCCTCTTGACACATCTTTACATCCCACAAGTAGTTGGGATTTTATTTCTTACAATTTACAGCAATATTTGCTTTCTTTTATTCATTTATTTATTTATTTATTTTTCTTTTATTTTTAAAAAAAGGGGAAGAATGTCATCCAAGATCATTCTATTATGTCATCAATTACATAGAATGGTTCAACCCAATCGGATGAAGAATTTGGAACACGACATCAAACAAGATCAATTAATCTTGGTAATTTTTTTGTTCAAGTTTATTTATCAATCTATTAAAGATTTAATTATTTTTAATTCAGTAATTTTTTTAATATTCATTTTAATACAAATAATTTATTTTCGTAATAAACATATCGTTGTGTTAATAATGTACATAGCTATTTCAAGAGTGAAGTCTATAAATAATTTGAAGATAATAATTTTGGATGAAAATGAAAATCCTTCCAACACAACAAAAAAAGTAGTATACCAAAAATTTTTTCAAAAGATTTAGAATTCAGGTCAAAAAATATTATTTTTATATTTCTAATTTAAAATTTCAATTCTACATTTATATCAATTTATATAATGTTCTAATATTTTCTCTTACTATAATGCAGATTCTCAAGATGAAAGCAAGACTTTCAAGCAAAATTGTACATAAACCATGCTTCATTCAAACAATCTTCGGCAGCTTTTATTTTTCCTCCTTATTAAGTGTATTAATTTGCTTTTCATGATGTACTTTCAATCATATTTTTGTCACTCTAATATTAAATATCATATACTTTATTTTTAAATATTTAAATTTTATACATTTTTTTTATCTGAGTGCATGACACTGGTTATCGCACTGGTTATTATAATATTATTAGAGTCCCCTCCACATCTCTACTTCAGTCTCTGGTTTAATCTACCTTCATGGTGAATAAGTCCCGATTCAAGATCCAAAACAGTTCCATTGTTGTCCCACTTTCTACACTGTTCAATTCAGCATCTATGATCTATCTATAGTTTCTAAGGTCTTACTCAAAACCAAGAAATAGTAAACACATGGCTGCAACTTTGGTGGGAGGTGCTTTTCTTTCTGGCACTGTGCAAACCATGTTAGACAACATCACCTCAAGCGAGTTCCGACAATACTTTGCCAACAGAAAGCTGAACGTTACACTGTTGGATGAGCTTCAAACAACGTTACTGACACTTAATGCTGTGCTTGACGATGCCGAGGAGAAGCAAGTGACCAACCCAGCAGTGAAAGAATGGCTAGATAAGCTACAAATGCAATCTTCGACACTGAGGACTTGTTAGACCAAGTTAGCACCGATTCCTTGCGATGCAAGGTAGAAGAAACAGGGCCTCGAAGCTTGAAGGATCAGGTGTGGAATTTCCTTTCTAGACCTTTTGAGCAGTTCTACAGAGATATTAATTCCAAGATGGAGAGCATGTCTAGAAAGCTTTTGAGTTTTGAGAAACAAAAGGACGTCCTCGGATTGCGAGTTGCAGGAGGGAGAGTTTCCCACATGAAACCGACATGCTCGTTGGTCAGTGAATCTGTCATTGTTGGTAGAAGGGAAGATAAGGAGGAACTGATGAAGATGCTACTGTCTGAATCTGATGAGGATACAAATGGTGATAATGTTGGCGTGATCGCGATTTTCGGCATGGGCGGTGTTGGAAAAACTACCCTTGCTCAACTCATTTAAAAAAATAAGCAAGTGGAGGAACATTTTGATCTAAAGGGTTGGGCTTGTGTGTCAGAGGATTTTGATGTTGTTAGAGTGACTAAGACTCTTCTTGAGTCTCTCACTTCAAAGGTTTATGACGGCAACAATCCAGATCTTCTCCGAGTCGAGCTAAAGCAAAGGCTAAAGGGTAAGAAATTCTTGCTTGTGTTAGATGACCTTTGGAATGACAAATACAATGATTGGGATGACCTACGAATTCCGTTTGGTGATGGAAAAGTTGGAAGCAAGATTATTATAACACGTCAACAAAGAGTTGCAGAGGTCACACACACGTTTCCTATCTATAAATTGGAACCTCTATCGGATGAAGATTGTTGGTCTTTAGTTGCTAAGCATGCATTTGGAAGTGGAAACCTAAGTAGGTATCCAAATTTGCATGTTATTGGCAGGAAGATTGCTAAAAAATGTGATGGCTTGCCATTAGCTGCTAAAACTTTGGGGGGTCTTCTGCGTTCGAAAGCAGATCCAAAGGAATGGGATAGGGTTTTGAGCAGCAATGTATGGGACTCACCAAATGATGATGTTTCGCCGGCATTGCATTTGAGTTATCGTCATCTTCCTGCTCCTTTGAAAAGATGTTTTGCCTATTGTTCAGTTCTTCCAAAGGGTTATCCACTGGATAGGAAGCAGTTGGTTCTGTTGTGGATGGCAGAAGGATTAATTCAATCCCAAGGTGAGAAAACAATGGAAGAGATAGGTGATGCCTATTTTGTTAAATTACTCTCAAGATCATTGTTTCAGCATTTTGAAGATTGTAACAGAGAAATGTTTGTCATCGATGATCTTGTTAATGATTTAGCTAGAGTTATATCAGCAAAAAATTGTTTTAGGATCGAATATGGCGAAGTCCCAGAAACTGTTCGCCATTTATTATATATTGAAGAGTGCTATGACCATTCAAAGAGGTTTGAGGACCTCCACAAATTGAAATACTTAAGAAGCTTTATACCACTCAGCCACAAAGGGTGGACAAGTTACTTAGCTAGAAAGGTGCTTGATGATTTGCTACCAAAACTTAGATGGTTGTGAGTGTTATCATTGTCAAAGTACAAAAATATCACCGTGTTGCCCAATTCAATTGGTAGTTTAGTGCATTTGCGGTATCTAGACCTCTCCCACACTGAAATCAGAAGATTGCCAGCTACAGTATGTAAGCTTTACAATTTGTAGTCCCTGATTTTAACAGAATGTTGTTTTCTCACTGAATTACCAGAAGACATTGACAGGCTGCTAAGTTTACGCTACCTTGATATAAGTGGAACCAACTTAAAGCAGATGCCCATGCAAATTGGTGGATTGCAAATCTTCAAAGTTTGACGACTTTTGTAATCAGCAGGGAACAGGAAGGTTCAAAGGCTAGAGATCTCAGAAAGCTTCCTCACCTATGTGGCAAACTTTCCATTTTGGGCCTCCAAAATGTTGTCGATGCCATGGATGCTTTTGATGCCAACCTGAAGTGCAAAGACAGAATTGAGGAGTTAATGCTTGAATGGGGCAATCATACTGAAGATTCAAGATTTGAAAAGGATGTTCTTGAGCAGCTGCAACCATCTAAAAACCTGAGGAAACTCACTATCCACTCGTATAGTGGGACTAGCTTTCCTCGCTGGGTTGGAGACCACTCATATCATAACATGGTGTCCATGTGTCTCAGTAATTGTGATTATTGCATATCGCTTCCACCACTTGGGCAACTACCTTCTCTCATCTATGGCAAGATAAGAGGTTCCTACTCAGTTGAACCATTTCCATCATTGCAGCATCTGAAGTTTGAGGACATGCCTAATTGGAAGGAGTGGCTGCTCCCACTTGCAAGTGAAGGTAACCATTTTGCCTTTCCTGGTCTTAGGAGTCTGCGCTTAATCAAGTGTCCCAAGCTGAAGGGACATTTGCCCAACCATCTTCCTTCATTGACTGACGTGGAGATTTCGGGTTGTTATCAACTCCATGCAAGGATCCAACACTCTGATGCTTGCCTAAAGTGGTTCTCAGCAGCGATTGTCTCCGAATGTTATACCTTTATGGCATTCCATCTCTTATTTCCTTCCCTGCTAGTGGCCTCCCTACTTCCCTGAGATCACTCCATATCTCCTACTGTGAAAATTTAGCATTCCTGCCTCTTGAAACATGGTGCAATTACACCTCACTTGTGACTTTGAAAATCTGGTACAGTTGCGACTCCCTTGTGTCCTTCTGTTTGAACTGTTTCCCTGCTCTGGAAAGTGTTTCCCTTGGTGGCTGCGAAGATCTTCAATCCCTTTTGATTTCGGAAGCTTCTGCACACCATTCGTCGTGTCTTCAATCAGTTCATTTGGATTACTGTAAGACATCATTGCCTGAAAAAATGGACACGCTCACTGCACTTGAGTCCTTGTCTATGAGCAGGCTTCCAAACCTTGAGTCATTTCCTCAAGGAGGTTTACCTCCCAACTTAGCATCACTCTTCGTTTATGACTGGGAGAGTGTCTCCTGTGGGAATAGCTGATTGGGGTCTGCAGCAGCACACTGCTCTCTCTAGTGTCCGTATTGAGGGTAAATGCAATGGACTTGTTAAGGCCTTGCTGAAGGAACCATTGCTGCCTACATCTCTTGTGTCTTTGATTATCTATTCACCTTCTAATATGAAGTTCTTAGAAGGAGATGGGCTTAGACACCTGACCTTTCTGGAAGTGCTCAGGATCCTAAGTTCTCCAACGCTTGAGTCGTTGCCGAAAGAAGGGCTCCAACACCTACCCTCTCTCAAAGAACTTGGGATCCATGGTTGTCCAGTGCTGGAGTCCTTACCAGAAGACACACTGCCTCCCTCTCTTTCCCTACTGAGAATCACCAAGAGTCCCATATTAGAAGCAAGGTATCACAGTCAGAGAGGGGAAAATTGGTCCAAGATTGCTCATATACCTGTTATACAAATAAATGAACTGGTCAATATATGAGAAGTGGGTAGAAAATCAAGCACCAAAGTCTCACCACAGGTAAAGATTATCACACCTATGAACAAGAAATGCTCGATTCTGTGTTCCTTGGAGTGTATAATGTTTTATAAGTTATGTATACACGTAACAAATTTGTGTCAAAGATTGAGACCTATACCAAACCTTGGATTGACATTTGTGATCTGATCAACCTAACACAACCAGTAGCAGGGCATAGCAGCTAACATAAGAAAATTACTCTGTAATCTGCATCATTAGAAACTAGGTCCTTGCATGGATCTCAGTTGGGTGTGTTTGTTTAAGTTTAGATAAAAGTGTTTCTATTATGTAGTTTTTTATAAAGATTTTTTTTTGAAAGGCAATAAAAATAGCTTTGTTTTTAGTTTTCTTTTTCCTTGAAAAACTTATCTAATTATCTTATATTTTTTTATACAGATCTTCTAATCAAAAAGTGCCATTTTCCTCTGGGGAAAAAAAAAAGGTCAAACTAGTAAGCCCTTATCCTCTCTAACTTCATCTTCAGCTTCTGATGCAACATACTGCAAGACCATATTGATCACATCTTTTAATTTGTAACTAATTTCTCTCATGGCCAAAAAGTTTGTAACTAATTATGTTCATGATAAAATTTTCTAAATCTACTATATATGGAATAATTAATTCTTTGAAACTATAGCATGCAAGTCTGTAGGAAACTCTGATAATATGATTGACCATTTGTTGATGTTTATGCTGAGAGCGGGAGAGCTGTGACCTCATCCCTTTTGGCCTTCTGCTACAATATCCTTGTTATTTTATATATCCCTTGAGTCATGCATATGATCCTCAGCTAAAATGATCTTACGAAGTATTATCATCCAAAATTGGGAGAATTTTCAGCTTTATGTCTCTCTAATCAGTTTTACTTATGATTATATATGTACCTTTTATTAATCTTTGTGATTTCCCTAGCTTTTCCTGAATACTTGTTGAAGTGAAATTGCAGATGAAGTGCATATCCAGCTTTCCTCTCCTATGCCTAATTCTTATTCCTTCAATCTTTTGCTATTTAAACCTCACACATATTACATATCTTTTCTTTTCTTTTTCTTTTTTCTTTTTCCCTCTTTCTCCAACAAAGGCGTATTGTATATATTTTGGACGCTAGCTGAAACCTTTTGGATACGCTCTACGGTTCACTCCAAAGGCAAGCAAGCATGCATACATGTCAAAATATCAGGTAAGCCTGCTGCGATAAAGTCAAAACCAAAAAGGTCAAATACAAGATGAAATCACTCCCAATGGTTATATTTGATGACACATACCCAACAGTCACATAAGACATATTAATGAAAATGGATTGAGGAAAAGACACTGCGAAATTCCAAAACAATTTTCTGGTTCAAGTGCAAAGTTCAAAAATCGAAGTCTCCTTCTCTTTTGTTTGAGCTTCATTTGTCTACTTACTTACTCCAGGGAGTTGTACCCAAAATTTGTCCCATAATTAGAGATGTTCTGATATACTTACTGCATCAGGTAGAAACACTCAGGCAAAGAAGTCAGAGTATTGATATTTTTGGATTTTTTTGGAATTAAAAACCAAACCATCGTGTGCTAATACTTTTCCTATATATTTTTTTAAGGGAAGAAAACTTAACTTTATAGAATCCATAACAGTTGAAAGTCAATGCCTTAAGCTGAATATTGTTAACATTTTTGCTGATTGAATCAACTGTAGCTTCTAATAACCCCTTGGTTGTACTTAGTGCATGTTTAGTATAGAATACGAGAGTTTTTGACGTAAACTTGTGTTAGTTTTACAGTGTGGCAAAAAGATTTTTTGCCACGTTGGGGAGCCAATGTGACTCTGGCTCTTCAAATGCATCACCTCTAGTCCCATTTGTACAGCCTATACATTGCATTCTTTTAAACAATATCTTTATTCTATCGATAACCATTAACCATGCAATTGTAGGTTGAAGCTGCAGCAAAATTCTGATACATTATTATTAATGCTTGTTCCACTTAATCCTGGTTCACAGCCGTCATATTGGAAAGCTCCACGTAGTGCCACGTCGATTGAAGGAATGCCCTTTTTCTGGTCAATTGAAGGACACCTTTGTTTTTTGGTCAACATTGAAGGACTCCTTTATGTTGGCAACTTTCATGAACTCTGATGCTCGTAGGATTATGCCGATAGTCAGTCCATGTGGCCCTTTTTGACTGATGTTTTAAGGACCCATATGCCATATGCCATTTGCTCTTTCCTTTTCTTTTTTTTTCCCCCCTTTTTATTGTTCATTCAATTTAGAAATAAACTCTAGGATTACAAGTCTGGTTGGTTTAATTTTTATAAATAGGTCTTTTAAAAGAAGATATTTTAAAAAAATTATTTTTAAAAGAATAATTTTTATTTTATTTAAATATATCAAAAATAAGTCTAAAAAATAAATTTTATTTGAATATAATAAAATAAAATTACTTTTAATTATCAATATAAAAGTAATAATAAGATCCCTTTTCAAAATTTTTTTTTCTAAAATAAAAAATAACCTTAAAGATACTTTTCCTAAAACACCTTTTAAAATTTTAAAAAATCTTATAAAAACTTTTAAAAAAAAACTTTTACATACAAATATATTAATTATTATATATTTTTATTCTCATTCTAATAAAGAGACTTCTAATCCTTCTAGAAATATAACCAAACCGGCACTATATCGCTGCAAATTTGGGCAAGTATAAACTACAGAAGGAAGAAAGATCGTGAAGAAGGAAGAGTTGATCTTAAGTCGTCACAGCAAAGCCTACGCCGGTTGAACCTAAAAAGATAGTTGGACAGATAGATTGATTATTCCCCCATGTTCTCTTTCGCACCCAAGGCCTGATAGAATGCTTAATTCCATCATTCTAGACCTATTTTTCTTTAAGGACAAGCTGATATTATTATCTGTTATATTTCTTCTGTACTACAAATATAGTAGGAAGATGAAAAAAAGTGATTGTCTTCATTTTACTCAATTTTAAAGTGGGAAGGAGGCATTGGGGAGGTAGTATGATTGGAGATCCTGCATAATCATCTCAAAGCTTATTCCTAATAATCAAATATTATTATTTGTCATTACAGGCTCAATTCCCACCACTAAACAATATTTGATAGAATGACCTATGATGAAAGGCTGTCTCACACGGCTTCTTGACTGCATCAGTCGGCAAAATACTTAATGTGAATGCATACTTAATGTAAAAGTTCTACGATCATAAAGCATTATGCTTATAGCCACAATTTGGAACCTGTCCTTCGACTCAGCTTAAGAGCTCAATTCATAAAACACACTCCCACATAGTATAATTAACAGTAGGACTAGCAGCAACAACAATAATTAGATAGGGAATTCTTTAAAGGCAATCAGCAAAGGCAAACATGTTAGGCCACTTTCAATGACAATGTAACCATTGCAGTGACATTGTTAAAGTAAACTGATTTTTTTTTTTTTTGGTTAGTTGTTACAGAAAAGTAATCTCTTCTCATTTCAAAGTCAGGATAAATTAAATTACTAATCTCAGTAAAAATTTAAAGTAAAATTACAAGTCAACTATAATTTAAACTGATTTAGTTGCAGCATTGCTAAAATTATTATCTAAAATATTCTAAAAAAAAATCAAAATGGCAATGAGATTATAATTCCATTGACAGAGTACAATGCTTAATGTGGGAAGTTTAATCTTCCACCAGAGCATTTACCCCCTGCACCTCAAACGTACCAAAAAAAAAAAAAAAAACAAATTAGTACTATGATAATAGCACAAGCCGGAATAAAAGAAGCAGTTTTGATTGCATATATCTACATTAGCAACAACATGGACAGTGGATAAATCAGTGAGCAGAACGTTGTGTGTAATCATTCAGACACGTAGTCCAGACGCCTCGGCACAGCAACATGCTGCTGCACCAGGAGAACGCTGGACAGGTCAAACAATCAGAAGTACCTGCTTAAATCATCACTTTCCAAACCGTCCATGTATTTATACAACCAGTTACCATAATTTATGAGCAAAAAATTAATTTATAAACAAAAATAATTTGAGCAAAACAAGAAATGAAATGAAAAACAAATAAAATCATTTTGTAAGTAGAGATAAGAGAGTTATGACAAAATAATGATAGTGGTGAGGGGAGGTCTCAGATGAGTAAGGCGAATTAGCATCAAATCCGGCAAGAGAACCGCCAGCAGCAGTAAAGCCGGGCACTCATAACACCAGGATCTGCGGCCACGTGGTTCTTCATTGTGCGTTCCCCCTTCCACCCAGCTTTTTAATATCAAAAACAAAACATGATTTTTCTTTTTTTAAAATCCCTCTCTTTTGTTGAGAAAATAAAGTTTTTGCAATGAAAGAAAATGGAATTAAAGATGCGAGAAAAGCAAGGTATTAACGAGATGACAATGAATACCTGCTGCGAAGCGAAGCAGTGGAGTGCGGTATTTTGTTGATGTCGATGAACTGGCGGTATTGGCGGCTACCTCACTTTTATGGTTCGGCTTGTCCATGGGTCGGGCTCAAAACCTGAAAAACCAGGTCCGTGGCTGGTTCGGCCCAATTTTCATGGAAAAACAAACAAAATTTTTTTTCAAGGGTAAGAATAAACATTTTGATTGATATAATATAACATTATTAGATTAGATAATTATATAAGAAAATTTACTATCAATATATTAAAATTAAATTGACTAAAACACTATTGTAAGTGTAAAATAACCAAAATTAAACATGTACGAATTTGCAACTGAAAAAGTTAACTTGTGTTAAATTTAGACAAAACTAAAGATGCGGTAAGAAGCAAAAGAAAATTGAAAATAAAAATAATTATCTATGTGAACTTTTCAACTGAACTTGATTTAATAGATATGTTTTTATTTTTGTTGATATTGTAGATATTCTCTTATAAGAAGTAACCATACTTGAGTTAAATAGAAGTATTAGAGCAATTAAAATTCTTTCTTTCAAATTTTAATACTCTTGTATAATTTTTTAAACCCGAAATTTGTGGTTAAATTAGAACAACCCCACTATTCGATTCACGCAACACTGGTAATAAACGTATTTATTATTGGTTACTGTTACGATTTTGTGCAATAATAATTATATTCTCCATTCATCTCTTGTTGTGCTTTGAGTTGAGTTAAACTAAAGGAGCTCGTTGTTCCCGACGACAACCCCCAAAAAAAAAAAAAAAAAAAAAAAATCCTTGTTTCACCTTTGAAGTTTTGAATTCGCTGGTCCCTGGTAACAATCAGTAACTCCAATCAGTAAAAGATAAAAAAGGTACCGTAGATCAATAAAGTTTAAAAAATGGAACGACAGCGACACGACCCAATAATTTCAACAAACAGGAAAACTCCTTTGTGGCGAACGATGTCGACGACGGGCTCAGCCGGCGGCAGCGGCGGAAGAGAAGGGCCGGCGAAGGCGATGGTGGCGGAGCAGATCTCTCAGGCGGTGCAGTCCACCGCCAACCTCCTCCACCTCATGCAGAACTCTTCTCCTGCCCAGGTACACTCCCTCCCTTCTCTTTCTCGAATTCATGTTCCCAGTTTCTCCGGATTAATTACGATTTATGACGATGACCACAATAGTAGTATGATTATGATTTCAATACCCTGTCTCAAGTGTTGTTTGAATTGAATTGGTTTTACGCCTTCATTTTCGGAGAAAAACCAAAAAAAAAAAAAAAAAGAGCTTCCTTTCCCATATTTATTGAAAAATTTTAAAAAACCCTTAGGAAATCAACTTTTTTAAAAAAAATGAAAAAACTCTGGTTTTTAATGAAATTTTTTTTTTTTTTTGTTTGATAGAGGATAATGAGGTTTTCTAACTCTGATCCATTTGGTGGGATAAGCCATGAGCATGTTCGGTTTTGACTAACTTTTGGGGAATATCGTTTTATTATGTTTCGAAAGCTATGTAACTAAGATTTTGATTATAAGAAATATTGAATACAAGATAAGCTAATTCAAACAAAAATTATTGATATTGTTGTTAATCTCAGATTTATGACTCCTTTTGGCATCATTTTGCAGGCCCAACTCACTAAGCTTCCTAAGAACCTTTTGGCAAAGGTTTCCACCATCAAGAATACAGAGCAGGTATGTACATCCATATGATGCAGGATTGTAGATGAGTGTGAAAACAAAGTCTGCAAAGTGCGTAATGCTGGTTGTTTTTCTTTTCCATTGCAGGTTTTAGAGCATCTGCCAGGGGTGATATCATCTTTGGATGCATATATGGAAAATGGACTGCAAAAGTTAGAACCTTCTCTTGTCTAATTGAATATACTATATTGTTGCCATATATGTTGAATCAAGGGTGCTTGTATAGTGTGATAAGCTTCATTGCTGTGCCAAATTGCTAATTATGCTTGCTGAGCCTGACTAATGATGCCTAGTAATGGGACGGAACAGCATGCTTTTTGTGTATCAACATTTTGACTCGATCTTTTGCTGTACATAATCATGTGTATAATATGTCATCTATTTTGATCATGCCTGACTTTGAGTTACAATTATGCAGCATTCGGCATCTGAAGACTGTGGTTCAGTTACTTGCGAACATGGAAAGCAGCCAGCTTAATTCACTCTCCAACGCTCTTCCTCTCGAGAAGGTATAGTAGTTTTGTCACAGTACAGTCATGAAAGTTCCCTTTCATTGAAATTGAGACATGCACTTTCATGTTAAGTTCTAGTGGGGGAGGCATAGGAAACAGGAATGAAAAGCCCAGAAGACAACTACAGCAGGCCCTTTTTGGGTGAAGGCATGGCAGAAAGTCTTTGTTTATGAAATGCTATCTTCTGACCCAAAAAAAGAAAAAAAGAAAGAAAGAAATGCTATCTACACTCTACCTTTTCCCAAAAGATAGATAGAAAGAAAATAATAAGCCTATCTGAGAGTTTTATCACTGATTATTGTAAATCCTTTTCCCCAGGAACTTGAACCAGGAAACCAACCTGAAGGGACAGGTTAAGGGAATGCATGTTGCTTTGGAGTTTCACCTCTAATCAATTGATGCAGAATTTTTTGGAAGGTTTGGGACTGAACTTTTCATCCTTAGTTTCATGGAACTGCTATGTTCCCTCCTGGAGTCTTCCTGCAAATCAAGTGACAGAATGCTCTTTTCATCATCTTGTAAAGTGCAAGGTTATTCAACTGGAGAAAGCTGTTAACACTAATGCCAAAGTGCCCAAATTTCACGTTGTGAATCTTGCACAAAGAATTGTAAGATTAGACTATTGCTGGATAGGCAAAGTGATGCATATTTTTATTGTTTATATTTAAATCAATTTTCTTTTAGTAGCTATATGGAATATAACTAGAGCTGAGGAAAAACGACTTAACTTCTATGATGACAGTTCTACTCCCTAGACACAGCACAAGCATCCTATCCCAGTGTTCTATATTACTATTTAACCAGTGCCGAATTCAAAAATAATTCGGTTCTAGCCTCCATTTTACCAAATCTATTCTGAACCTTGCAATTCTGCATGTTAGAAACAGATAAACTGCCGAAGGTTGAGGTGATTATTTGATTGAATTTCTTCAGGTTCTTTCTTTCGTTATTCTTGCGAGTATCAATCTATATTAAGTGTGTTTGGTATGGGGCTAAAAATGAGGAGTACATTTTTATGGATTCTATTCATGTATTACACATGAATAGAATCTATGAAAATATACCTTCTATTTTTATCCCGAGCCAAACACATCCCAAATGTGTGAACTTTTAAACGCTCCCAAAGTACCATTGCACTAAGAATATAAGATTATGTGACCTATTAATTTAAACTGCTGTGTGTCCATTAGAAGAGGTAAAATACTCATGGCATTTGGGAGAGTGATATATGGAAGACGTAAACGCGTACGTCCAAAATCCTCCTCCTAGATACTGTGAATATACCTTTTCGTCAATTCCACTCAGTGGTGCTATTAACTGCACAATTGCAAGCTAAACCAGCTTAAGATTTTTAGTAATTTTATGGATAATATAGAGACTGACTTCTTGTATCCCTGGATTCAAAAGCCACTCTTCCAATAAGTATTTGTCCCATAAAACCACTTGCTCAAACAGTCAATTTGTTTGACAGATAAGAATGTCTTAAACCTGTACTTTTGCCCTCTACAAAAAGCTATGTGACATTAATTTAATTCCTAAGAGTTAAAATGTGATATCACATTAATTTTGGAAAGTTTTTTATATCAAATAGGATCTTAAAATTAATATATAATATTATTTTGATCATTGAAAAATATATGTAACATTAAATAGATCCTTGAAAGCTTATACTTTATCAAAAAAAGAGGAATTAAATAAATGTCACATGCATATTTTAGATATTAAAGTGATATCATATTTTAATTTTTAGTAACTTATTTGATGTTGAAAACTTTTCATGGATTAATGTGATATCACATTTTAATTTTGAGGGACTTATTTAAAGTAAAAAAAATTTCAAGGGCTAAATTAATGTCATATATATCTTTCAAAAATTAAAGTAAATATTTACTCTTTTGTTGAGATGCACAAAAGACAAAGAGCTTTATAAGCTGAATTCAGTCATTTCCGTTTATCATTCTTTTCCGGTGCTGATGCATAGAAGTTAGGCCGCGGAGCGTAGGCTGAGGATTCTTTCCATATCAGCAAGCATTTTTAATGTTCTATTTCCTACTTCAGCATTCTCATGTTTACGACAAGAACGTAGCAAATTCTTCAATAGAAGAGATACTAAATTATGGTCACTGATAGCAGTCTCACTAATTTGAAACTATAATGATGATTAAAAAGATTAATTTAGGAGAAAAACAAATATTGGAATTGATACGTGATCCCATAAAAATAGATACTGATTTTTAACTTATTTCAATAATTGGTTCAGTTATTATTATTTTTAAATATATAAAGTATCAAATATCAAATTCAAGATAGAAAATCGTAAAGTACTTAATACGCAACAGTGAGGGAAAACTTCCCTGTTTTCATGAATGAAATGGTACGAAATGGTTCCACTTACATGCAAAATTGTATATAGAATTATGATGAGTGGTCAAATAAGTC
Organism: Pterocarpus santalinus; assembly: GCA_031439595.1. Taxonomy (NCBI): domain Eukaryota; kingdom Viridiplantae; phylum Streptophyta; class Magnoliopsida; order Fabales; family Fabaceae; genus Pterocarpus; species Pterocarpus santalinus. The sequence goes on along the minus strand of CM062528.1, from coordinate 29,631,325 downwards.
CTTGAGAATTAAACTATGACTTCACATTTATCTCTGAAAGTTTTTGACATCGAATAAGTTATTAGAAATTAAAATATGATATTATTTTAATTCTTGAATAAAAAGTTTAAAATTCTTGAAAGATACGTGTAATATCTTTATATGAATTTCCAATGACTTATTTGAAGTCAAACAATTTTTGGAAGACTAAAATGATATCACATTTTAACTTATACGATATTATTTGATGTCAAACAACATACAAGGATTATTGTGATGTTACATTCTAACTTCCAGTGATTTTTTTTTATATTAACAAACTTTTAGAAACTAAGTTAATGTCACATGTATTTTGGAATTATAATTGAAGACATGAAAAATCACTTATTATGAATAAGTTTGAATAAAGAATTTTTTAAAAAATATAATTAGTTTATATTCTTTAATTTTTAATTAAGTATAACTTAATTAAATATATAGTCAATGAAAATTACTTAAAAGTTCATAAAACAATTCTTTAACAAAGATGTCTTAGATTTATTGATAATGAGTACTAACTCATTTATTTATATATATGTTATCTTATACTTAGATAGGTTTTAGTATTTATAATAAAAAGTTACGAGCAATTCGAAGACATAATAGGGGAAAAAATAGCTATAAATAATTATTTAACTTGAGAGCATATAGAGTTTCGATCCATAGTTCCTTATGTGAAAAAAAAAAAGACAAAACCCCCAAATTGATTCCTGTAAAATTTCTTGTTGGACAAATTGAACCCTGTTAAAAAAAAAGTCAACCAGAGACCCCTGTCAATCAAAATCGTCGGACAAGTTGGTCCCTATCGTTAGTCACCGTCCACAAGCTTGACGGAATTCACCACGTGGCCGTTAAATCAGTGATGTGGCACCATCCCATTGTTCTCTGTCTCTAGCTTAGCCTCCCAGCTAAAACGGTGTTGTTTCCTGCCAACGACGAAAACCTTTCACTCACCCTGTGCACCAAAAATGTAGCGTATCACCACCTTGTTTGTATGAGAGCCCTAATCCCCTTGTTAACCCCTCACAAATTACCGCATGCTAAATCCATCTCTCACTCTGGTCTTTATCATATATCGTCTCTCTTGTTCCCTCCAAACCAACATCAGTTCTTTTTCCCTCCAAAACAATAGTGCGAGCATGTTGCTGTAAAGAAAGGAAGAAGCATTTGTGGCGAAAGAAAGTGACACATCCCTGAAGGTAACTTTTCTTCGTCCTAAAATATTCTTTTGCTCTGGTGGTCCCAAGTGAAAATGAATAGTTAATATTGTGAGATACTTGATTTGTGTGTGTTGATAGCTATTTTATTGTAATTTATTGGTATTGAAAGTGGTTATTTGCACGGAGGTGGGTTTAAGAGAGGCTTTTTGTGTGATGGTCCCCTGGGGTACTAAAAAAGTGGGAATAAAAAGTAGATGCATGTGCCATTTTGTGAACCATGTGCTTTTGTTTTGTTAAAGTTGACAATTTCTATTTGCATTGTATGAATCGGTGCATATATAGGAGTATGGGTCCAGTTGATAGTGATTTTTGTAATGTGCAAAAGATGGGTGTGTAACATGAAGTTTTGTTTATTTCTATATTATTAATTTTTCAGAGATGACTGAATATTTGGTACTTGTTTTTCACCATGGGGGTCAATTTGCAAGGGATGAAAGAGGAATTCTTGTCTATTTAAATGGCAAAGTTGATAGATTTCCTAGGATGGATGTTGACCTTGTTAATCTATTTGACTTGGTGGCCCTTTTTAAAAGCCCTGGGCATCATGAGTATAAAACAATGTTTTGGATGGACAACAATAGCCATGATATAGAATCCAGGCTTCATGTTATAAAGGGGGATAAGGAATTGAATAAAATGTGTGATTATAGACTGAACAATAAGGACTCTGATGAGATCCATATTTACTTTGAGCACAGTGTTTCAAAGCTTGAAATTATTGATGTTGTAGATGTATTTGACTCCTCTTATAAGGAGTCATCATCAGATGACTATGAGAGTGCAAAGGATGAGGTTTATAAACCACCTCCCCCTGGATTGGAAGATGAGTTTGAGGAGGAAGTTGCTGTTAAAGAGACAATAAGAATAAGGGTAGGAGTAAGAAAGGTAAGAGTAAAAAGAAACATGTTACTAGAAAAGAAACTGATCAGAATGTGGAAAAGGTATCCCCTACAAACATAGGACCACAATAAGAAACCACCCGAAAGGAGAAAAACCCCAAGGAGACGACCCCACAGAAAAAAAAGCAAACAACAAATCGAAGAAGAAAGGCACTCCAAAGAAAAATGCGGCAAGGAAAAAGACTACTACAAAGAAAGAATAGTGGGGGCTGAGGCTGATGTGGTCCTAAGTGGGGAGGAGCAAGAGTTTGAATACAAAAGTGAGGACTTACAAAGCCCTCGATCCTCTGAGGATGAGGGAAGGCCTACCTTTCCACAATTCAATGAGAATGATGAATTTGGTCATATGCATGTCGAAAAAGGGATGGAATTTGCCACTCTTGATCTATTCAAGAGTGTTGTGAAGGAGTACACAGTTGCTTTGGGCAGGGAGGTAAAATGAGTAAAAAATGATAAAGTCAGGGCTAGAGCAAGATGTAGGAGTGAGGGATGTGAATAGGAGATTATGTCCTCTTAGAATAGTGCATACAAGAGCTTTCAAATGAAAACTTACAAAGAAGTTCACACATATTGTAGGACTTTTAGGAATAGACAAGCTGATAGATATTGGGTGAACAACAAGTTAGAAAAGAGACTTAGGACTCAACCCCTATTAAAACATAAAGAGGTTGTTGATCATATGAAGGAGGATTACAATGTTTATTTAGATGACAAGAAAATATATAGGGCATTGAAAAGAGCAAGAGAAATGGTAGAAAGCGATGAGAAAAAACAATATGGAAAGTTGTGGGACTATTTGGTAGAGATTCTGAGAAGCAATCCGAGTAGCATTACAAAGATGCGTGTAATAATACCACATATAGAGTCTCCATCACTGTTCCAGAGGCTATATATATGCCTAGATGCTTGCAAAACAGGTTATAAAGCTGGTTGTAGGCCATTAATTGGCCTGGATGGGTGTTTTTTGAAGGGCTATTATGGAGGACAGCTCTTATTAGCTATTAGGCAGGATGCAAACAACCACTTGTATGTGATTACTTATGATATTGTTGATAGTAAGACTAAGGATAATTGGAAATGGTTTCTAGAACTTCTACATGATGATCTGAGAGATTACTTAGTATTTGGTTGGAATTTTATATCAAACCAACAAAAGGTACCAGTGTAAAGCTTATTTTATCTTGGTTTTGTACTTTTTAACAACTATTTTATTATGCAACTTAAATCTTTTTGTGGGTGTTATGCAGGGTTTGCTTCCTGCCCTTAAGGAAGTCATGCCATTGCTCATCACAGAAATTATGTCATAGATATATGGAAAAATTTCATAAAGCAGTACAAAGACAAGCAAATAAAAAGTATAGTTTAGGAATGTGCCAAATGCACAACTGAGGCCGAGTTTAAAGCCTGAATGGACAGGCTAAAGAGAGTTAATGACAATGCATGGGCATATCTCAATAAGCTTGACCCCTCTACATGGGTGAAGGCTTACTTTAGCCACAATTGCAAAGTTGACAGCCTCACAAACAACATGTGCGAGGTTTGGAATTCTAAGATCATCCACTATAGGACCAAGCCAATATTGACCATGGGTGAAGAGTTAAGATGTTATATAATGTGGAAGATGGCTGGACACAAGAAGATGCTTGGGTCTTATACTGGGAAGATTGCTCCTGTCGAGCAGAAAAGGCTTGACAAGCTAAAGGTTGATAGCAATAAGTGGAATCCAGCGTGGAGTGGAGATGATGAGCATGCAAGATTTGAGGTTCATCACCACTCAAGCAAGCTTGCTATAAATTTGGACTTGCAAACATGTATTTGTAATATCTGGCAACTCATAGGTAAATAAGAATTTGCATTATGTAGTGTTTTTCATAGTATTCAATTTCCTTTCATTAATAATTCTTATTGTATGTGACAGGGGTTCTATGCCAACATGCAATTGCTACAATTGTATGAAAAAATGAGAGAACTAAAGATTATATGCACCAATGGCTAACAATAGATGCATTCAATGCCACATATGCACACTATATTCAGCCAGTAAATAGTGAAGAATATTAGGCTAGGTATGAGTACAATCGACCTTTCCCTCCCATCATCAAAAAACCAATTGGCCGACCCTAAAAGCAAAGAAAGAAAGATCAGGATGAAGATGTCCCAGGCCATAGGGTTAGGAGAATAATTGAGGTAATCTGTCACAAATGTGGACAATCTGGCCATTATGCAAAGACTTGCAAAGGAATAGGAGCAGAAAAGCCAAAGAGGAAAGAGTAAAAATGGGCGAGGGTGAAAATCAGGAGGAAATTCCTTTGACTCAGTCCAACCTTGGAGGTAAGGGCAACTCATAGGTAACCATTTCAAATTAGGCACAGGGACTAATTTGTTTTATTATTTTTTATTGAGGGACTATTATGTGTGTACTTAAAATTTGTGAGGGATTAATTTGTCCGAATCTGATCGCTGATATCATTGTGTTTTTAGCATGCACAAGGAAGTGCTATAATTAATGAAGGCAATGGCAATGTTGGATTAGTCTTAGTTTTAGTTTTAGAGCCCCAACATGTGGTTGACTCTTAGCTAGCCATTTTCTTTTGTTTTTATGCTATACTTTCCTCTTATAAATGATTTTCTTTTCTTTTTATGTTTAGGGTAACCTCACTATCAATAAAGATAGCCAAGATGCTCCCCCCATTCTGACTATGCTCCACCTCAACCACCACCAAGAAAATCTTCCAGGATAAATTATCAGGTTGTCAAAGTGTTTTTAATATTATGTTTTATGTTTCCTAGTTTCTTCGATCTGTCATTATTTTCTTTTTCAAGTTTGTGATCAATCTACATTAGGGCCACCAGCATTTAGGCCACCACCAAGAAGGCCACCTCAGGTAATGTCTTTACTGTCATCAACATATAATTTCTGATTCGTACTTAAACCAAGACATTAACATATCTCTTGTTTCAACAGGCAATGGCAAGCACTCCATTCAGGCCCTTGCAACATCCACCTCATTCAGGCCCCCTGCTCCATCTGCCCAATTGAGGCTTCCTACTCCATCTACCTAGTTGAGGCTCCATGCTCGAACTGAAGGACATCAACCATGCCCAACTCCACCAATCCTAAGTTAAGGTGAAGTGCACGAAGGTAGATCTAATTCCCAGCACTTAATGCCTTCTACACCAGGCCAGGCCCAAGATCATGCAATTTCTGCAAAGACCATGATAGTTGCAAGCCCTAGTATAGCAAAAAGGCTCTTCAAGTTTATGCCTACTCTAGGATTCAGGCCTACAAAGAAATAGATCATCACATTTTTGGTGGATTGGACCTCTCTTTTTGTAACGGATTATGGTCATCTGTTGTAGTGGGCTGCCAATTATTTTTGATTGAATGGCAGCCATGTGATTATTTTGCATTTGGAATTTGGGCTGGGTTGTGAATGATATGGTTACTTTAATAGTGAATTTTATTTTTTTGTAAATGGTTAGGTGCACTATAAATACTATTATTAGTGAACAATTCATGTAAATGCCATTTTCAGACAATATAAATGAATGAAAGTTGACATCCCTTGCATTCCCAAACAATATCAACTATCATTGTTATTATTGTTAGTCTTTTTTGTGATAAATGTTGTTAGTGTTTGTTGGTGATTGAGTACATAGTAGGTGCAAATTTGTCACATTTACAATTGCATTATCTACATAAAAACAAGTGCATAGGAATTGATGTTGATAGGTGCAATTTGTCACAAATACAAGTGCATTATGTGGCAATTTCACAAGATAAACATGTACTCAAGGAAAGTGACAATCTTGCATTATAAACATATACTCTTTGCAAATTGTCGGAAAGACAGGTACATAGAATAAAACAACTCATTCACTTGCAAAATAACCAATACATCTTCATTATCATATTATCTACACACTATTTCAGCATTCCCTTCACCAAAACAGCCACCACCACCACTACTATAATCAACCCTAAGCATATGTACCCTATCTTCAAGAATCTCATTTGCTCGTCTACAATAGTAAATGCTTCTTATACCTGGGCAATTTTTTCCTCCATCTTCATCTTCATTTCCTTAACTATTGCTTCATACATCTCACATGAAATCACATCTAGATTGTCATAAGCCTTATCCACCCACAAGAAATAGCTACAGTAGGGTTTCTTTTCCTGAAAATTGCAGGTGAAGATTTTGGTTAACTTTAATTAAGGGGAACAAGATATAGGGGAAAATGAATTTCTCAAACAAACCCCGAAGTATGGGCATCCATAGAATGGTTTGTTTGGATTTGTCAAAATCTTAGGCAGGTATATTGTAGCATTCAACCTACACAAACACATGTGAGCATTACTTCTACCACTCGTTCGCATTCCTGCTCCACTACTTGATACACTACCACTCTAGCTACCATCACTATTGGCCTGGCTTTGTCTTTGTGCACGACGGTTCACAACAGATGAGTTAGTTGCACTGCTCATTTTGATTTGGTCGATGGCTTCTCCTTCTGGTTGCAGTGAACAAAACGATGGGTGAACTGAATTTTGGGGCAGCTAGGTTCTTCTTCCTTTACATGGGCAATGTGGTTTGTAATTGATGAAGAAACAATGGGGAAACGACACTGTTTTGGCTAGGGAGCTAAGTTGGAGACAAGGAACAATGGGACAGTGCCACATCACAGATTTATCAACCATGTGGTGAATTCCGTCAAGCTTGTGGGTGGGGACTAACGACAAGGACCAATGTATTCGACGATTTTGATTGACAAGGACCTGTGGTTGACTTTTTTTTTTTTAACAGGGACTAATTTGTTCGACAAGAAATTTTATAGGGACCAATTTGGGGGTTTTATCAAAAAAAAAATGATGAAATGGTAATAGGGATAAATAATTTTAAGAAAAATTAACATCCAATATTGGTAAGAAGTGTCAAAGTTTAAAGGAAAAAAAGAAGAAAGTGAAATCATAAATATTGTGTTTTTCAAAATATTAAAATGATACTTTTGTAAAAAGAAAATGTGTTCTAAAGTTTTAGGTGAATTTCTCTCTCTTGTATTGCTTTTTATAAAAATTAGAAGTAGCTATTTTTTGCTTCTAAAAAATGCAAAAAATTAATCGACTTTAAAAAAAAAACAGCTATCTTTTTTACCTCTACTTTTTAGAAGGCTAACTAAATAGGCAAAATAAACTTAAAAAATATATTTTTAATAAAAATACTTTTCTCATATGAAAAGCGTAAATAAAAGCATCCACAAAACTAAACTCTAAAGGCATAAACTTGTTACCAAGTCGGTAATCATATAGCAATATGCACTAACGTCATAAGCTTCCAAATGAGAGGAAAGCAAAGAATTAAATAGAAACAAAATTATGCTTTAGCCCTACATAGTAAACCACACATTAAAGTAGGAGAATCTAAGCTAGAAAAGGAACTGGAAGGAACCTAACACTTGGGAATGAGACTCTCTGCTTTTTCTTTGTTTGTTTGTTTTTTTTTTTTTTGTGGAGGTGTTTAGGAAACTCTTTGTTTAAATTTGTTGCAAAGTAGGAGTATTCATGAACTGCATTAGATCAAATCTGGGGAAAATAGAAATTGAATCAATCACTTTTAAACAAATTGAGTTAGGTTGGGTTTTTAAAAAATTGTTGGGTCGACTTGAATCGAACAAGCCCCAATCTAAAATTTGATTAAGTTGTAGCGAGTGCTCGAATTGCTCACATTTTTTTATTTTTAAAAGAATTAAAAAAATGCATTGCAAGCCTAATTAATTATAAACCAAAAATCATTGTCATCAATAAAGTAATGACAGCAATAGCTGCATCAAGTCCATAAATATTTCAAACATCCGGAACCATTACAGATCAAATGTGAATCATATTTTAGGTGATTAATGATTACTTATCCTAAATGAACCATACCTAACACGTAATTAGACAAAAGTTTAATTCACAGCTATACTGTCTTTCAATTTACAGTATATTTGCTATAGTATTTTACACATTTATTTGGCGTGTGTGTGCGTGTATATATATTTGTTATGTATAGGTAATTCTACTATTAACTATATACAATTCTAATATTTATTACTGTTTAAAATACAAAAAAGACTTAAATATTATGTAAATTTTGTTCAAGACAATAATAAATCATTTCAATAATTTAGATTTAATATTTCAAGTCTCGACTCATTATATATATAAATTGGCATCTCTTATATAACAGTTGGCAGTTAAAGTTGACAGTTTCTTCAAGTATCAGATTATTGCAATATACTTCTGATTTTTGAAGCAAATGAAAAATCACGTGTGATGTCAGGTTCATAGAAAATACAGTACAGTTTACACAAATATTCAAATAACATGCAAATATATTATCGTGGTAGTTTTTGGCCTTTTGCTTTTTGCATGATTTCTTTAAAAGGAAAAAAAGAAGCATAATGAACTAAAAATAGCAATTATCTGGCAGATACAAAACTAGTTATCACGGTTCAAACTCTAGATCTGTAATCTAAACTTATGCACACTTCAATCCACCACTATACAATAGTTTAATTGCATCCGCGTGACACAAGCATACAAGAAATTTTATAATGATGTCAAAATTATTGTCATGCTCTCTTACATGTTTTTCTCTTCTTTTTGTTTATTTATTTTTTATTTATTTCCAGTTTCCGATTTTTCTTGCCACTGACATTGTAATATTCGGAGCAAAAGGACTGCACGGCTCTCTCACATCACATGCCTCAGATCAAAAAGTTAAATATTATAATAATTTCCTTATGACCATTCAAAATTCCCACTCTGACCAACAATTATGCTCTTATTAATGCATCACCCGTACACGTGGCACCCATGGGAAATCATTGGGAACATCATCCAAGTGGGTCCCACACAACACCCCATTTGGGTCCACCACATCACGCGGTCCACAACACTCCATCGCGTTGACGTGTGTGATTTTGACACGTGGCAATGATCCTTATTGAGCTTCTTTCTGAGTGGCCACAGAGTATCGTTCCCCTCGCAAACGTTAAAGAAAAGGTTAGTATGGGGTACCCAAGTTTCTGAAGTGAAGAGGGAATCAAGGAATCTGTTGAAGGAAGAAGAGAATAGAGAGGTGAAGTGTTGGTGGGTTTTGCTCAGATTTCTTCCCTGTGTTGAAGGTATGCTTCAAAGTTCCCAACTTGCATTGCATTGCTTTGTTTTGAGCTTCCATTGTACTTGAATCTGAGATTGGGACATGCTATATCTATGCTGGGTTTTGTCTCATTTCTCTGAAAAATCTGTAAAGTTGTGTTTTTTTGCTGTTGTGTGGAAAACCATGGAGTTTTGGTGGTGCTTAGATTTGTCTATTTATAAAAAATTGAAATTTTAGGGGGGTGGTTCACTGGTTTCTTTTGGTGAAAGCATCTTTTTAGGTGGGGTGCTTTGTCACATTCTCTCTGCACAATTGTGAAATTTGGGTGTTTTCCTTAAATGGGTGTTTGTTGAATATAAAATTGGAGCTGTGGGCACACCAATGGAAGAGGTTTGGTGGTTTTTTTTTTTTTATTAAATACGGCCATTGCTTTGTTCTGTGCAATGATTGGTCTTGCACTGTTGACATCTTTTGGTGTGTTGGTGAAATGGTATTTAATTAGAGCATTTGATGTCCCTTGTATTGTTGAACTGGTTGATAAACATGCACAAGTATGTCGATGGCAGTCAAATTTCTTGTCATTTGTCAAATGTTAAAGCAAGTTTTCTTGTTTGTTGTTGAAAGCAAGTGTTTTTTCCCTTGAAATTAGAGCAAGTTTACAATGCGGTGAATTTAGTATTCTGTCAAATCATGCTGGCACTGCATTGTAACATGAACAAGCAACGGTTTTCTTTTCCTGACAACTCTTTGATGAATTAGTTATTTTTGTGCTATGAAATAATGAGCAAGCCAGGATTCTATTAGGTTATACAAGGTAGTTGAATAGGATATTACTTAAGAAGTGCAACTTAATGTTTTTTTTTTTTTTTTCACTGTTTATATGTTCTAAACTAAATAAACCAATATGATTAGTTTAAAGTTCTGAACCAATATAATTTTAAGTAGCAGAAACTTGAGGGCTTATGCTGTACTTGAAGTTGCTGGTTGACCAGATGCCATTTACTTGGATTGTTAGGTGATCAATGATCATATTCTGATTAGCGTTTGGGAGGAAACTGGACATGAGTATGCTGGTGGGGATATGCTCGAACCGCGTGAATCTGATATTCCTGTTCTGTTTCTGGTCCTGGTTGTATTCCCTTTGGTGGCTTATATCTTACTTGGAAAATGGAGTGAGACTACTAAGAAGAGAGATAGGATAAGTTTGCTTGCCCAATTGGCTGCTGAAGAAGCTCTGAGAGCAGAAGAAATGGCCGTTGCTGATGTAATTCCTCCAGCATCTTCTTCAAAGAGTGAACTTCATCAGTGTGCTAGGTGCTCTGCTCCTGCCAAAACTCGCTGCTCCAGATGCAAGTCTGTTAGATATTGGTAATTCTTTTAACCAATTGTATCTGCAAATCTGTTTTTCATTTTCCTTTGTCAATTTCTGAAGTACATTATGTGGAAGCATGCTTTGAATACTTAGAATATCTGCCTAAGGAATAATGATAAATGTCTGGAAACTAGATGTATAGTTTTATACTCTGCCAATTTAAAAGCAAACTACACTGTGAGTTGTGCACAGTTAGTTCAGACAGGTAATATCCACAGATTTTTGTTACTGGTTGTGAATATACACGTGGCTTTGAAAATTTGTACTTTTCCCTGGAAATGTGCTCAAATAGTTTTTAGATAGTTTGCATTATTGGCATTTAGCTCAAATAGTTTTTACATAGGTTGCCTTATTGGCACATAACTAATAAAAATGAAATGGAACTAGATAATCTTGTCATTCATATTACTCTATTTGTCCCACAGGTCTTTCAGAGTTTTTTTTTTTCCTTTTTGTTTTGTTTTTGTTTTGTTCTTATCTGTTCTTTTAATGATTTTCTTCTTCAATAATATAATTGTTGAGTAAAATGTTCTGCTTTATCTTATATTATTTCTCAAAATTGCAGCTCTGGGAATTGTCAAATAATCCACTGGAGGCAAAATCACAAGCAAGAATGCCAGCAATTGGAAACTCAAAAATCAAGCTCGTTTCCTCTGGCCGTTTCAGTTGACGAATTTAGTCATGAGAGTGGCTTTTATGAAAATTTGAACACCCAGTTCTTTGGTCACACTTTGAAGCAAACTCCAAGGGAGAGTGTTACTTTGGATAATTTGGTTCTTCCTGTAAGAGGAACTGGAGCTCCTGCTACATCTGATTTTTCCCTATATAGTAATTCTCAACCCTCCACTTTGGAGAGAAGAAGTTCCTATAAATCCAACAGAGAAACAAGGAGAAGAGATAATGGATCTATACAAAAATCACCTATTGAATCTTCTGAATATAACGTTACTAGTTCTCCCTCTTCGAGTGTGGGATCAAAGGAGGCATTTATGAGACATAAGGTTTACTTGTTTTGCTTTGATATCCAACTGGAATACATTTTATAAACTAATCAATATTAGATCTCTGATTATGATCTTAAACTGTTGCTGCAGTCAATAAATAATGAGTTTTCTGTGTTGGAGGAAGAATCATCAAGAAAGGTCAATGCTGGTGGCTTTGGTGTTTATACTAATGGACAAGATGCGTCAAGAAACACAATCCATGAGGATGATAACTATCAAAGTCAATATGGAAGTGCATTTGTACCAAGAAACAACTATGGACACTCAAGTGTGTCAAGTGCAGCAAACAATGATGAAAGTGTAGATGAATTTGAAAAAGATAATGCTACCAATAGAGGAAATATAGTCAAAGGAGGAAATTATCATTCTGATGAAGCAGCACAGTATGAATGCTCTTCTGAGATGATTATTAAAGGAAGCGTGAAGGCTTCACATTCTTACAAGACCAAGTGTTCTAAATCACCAAAGTCAACATCAAAGATATCGATGGACTTTTGTTGTTCAGAAAGACAAGGGAAAGTTGCAGATGAACAAAGTCAGTGTGAAAGATTTTTTTCTCCATATTTATCGTATTCATGTAAATGATTTGTATAATCTTAGTTCAGTAATGATTCCATGTTAAGGTATTGCCCTTTTGTCACCATAATCTTTTTGAAACTATAAATCTATGTTCATCATACAGAAACCACTGCAAACGGAGATACCAATCCTTCGCATGGTAGCAATGGGGCTGCAAGCACAGGAATTATGAAAATGATGGGCTTGAGGAAATCAACAAAACCTACTGCAATGGCTTCCTCCGAAGGTAGTGGAGTGAGATGTAAAAAGATAAAGAAGATGAAGGTTAGTTTTATCTAAATGAATACAATTTTTTCCTTTTTTATTCCCACAATTTAGAGACCGATACCGTTACTAACTTTTTAATGTCTTGATCATGTCTCAGATGTTGTTTCCTTATGAGGAATTTGTAAAGATTTTTCAGAGTGAAATCTTTGGCATGTGCCCCAGGGGCCTTTTAAATTGTGGGAACAGGTAATACTGGAATAGTCCTTAATACATCTTGGGTTGTGATAAACATAGAAAGAAATTTGATATTGTATAGATAAAGTAATAAATGTTTGCAAAATGACACTTGAAGACAATTTTATTGGAAATATTTTCATTGGTCCTTTTTCAGTATATTTTGAGTCATTGATAATTTTTTTATCTCTTTATTTTGCAGTTGCTATGCCAATGCTGTCTTGCAGTGCTTGACTTCTACAAAGCCTCTTGTTGTCTATTTGCTTTATAGATTACATTCAAAAGCCTGTACTTTCCATTATCTCAACATCTTTTCACCAAAAGAAGAATGTCTAGACTCAATTTGCTTTGAAGACATTTTTTCTGAACATTGTCTTCTTTTTTCATTGAATGCTAGGCTGTGCTAAAGATTGGTGTCTCATGTGTGAGTTGGAGCAACACACAATGATTTTAAGAGAAAATGGGGCTCCTCTGTCTCCTAGTAGGATACTTTGGCATATGCGGAGCCTTAATAGCCACATGGGTGATGGAAGTCAGGAAGATGCCCATGAATTTTTAAGGTCTTTGAGATTATCTTGCCAATTTGTCTTTAGAATTATTATTTCCTACAATACCATGTTTTCCTCCATGAATATCTCTTCATTTTTTTCAAACATTAATTTCCTTTATATTTAGTTTGTCGCTATAAATCTCTATTTCTATAATGAAAATATGAAATATAATTGTGCTTATATGAAATTTATGCTTAGTCAATGTTAAATTAAATGCGTTGCTTATATAGGCTTCTAATTGCATCAATGCAATCTATATGCTTGGAGGGACTCGGTGGTGAGAAAAAGGTTGATCCTAGACTACAAGAAACAACTTTCATACAGCATACTTTTGGTGGCCGTCTTCAATCCAAGGTGTGTATCACATGTTTCATTACCTCTGACCATAATTCTTTGATAGTAGTGCCATTATTTATTGCCTTTTATTCTTACTTTTGCATGTTTGATGGCATACTGAAATTTTACATTTACAGGTTAAGTGTTTGAATTGTAATCATGAGTCGGAAAGGTATGAGAACATTATGGACCTAACGTTGGAGATATTGGGCTGGGTTGAGTCACTGGAAGATGCACTGACTCAGTTTACTTCCCCTGAAGATTTGGATGGGGAAAACATGTATAGATGTGGAAGGTCTGATGGTCTTATTTTTTGTACTCTCTGTCACAATTATATGTGGTTTAGTTGGTTAATCTAGTCATAGTCAAAGGATATGGGAAAAAAGAGAAAAACAAAGAGCATTTTTAATATTTGACTCTCACCCGTCTTTACACATTTTGAACCAGTTGCACTGCATATGTTCGTGCTAGAAAGAAACTGAGCATACATGAGGCTCCTAACATCCTAACTATTGTTTTGAAGAGATTTCAGGTATCAAGTAGCTCTTGTAATGTACTTTGTTCTGCTTTGTAGTTCCTTTTTTGCTTGGGAAGCTTGACTTTGTTATTTGTCTTGCGAGTTATTCAAATTGCTAGTTACGACTGGGTTAGTGTTACAATTATTGGCTGCCAGATTGTGGACATGAATTGTAAAACTTCATCTAGATTTTGATGTAGTGCAGTGCTTTGCCATATAATAATGGTCTAATTTGACATTACAATATTCCATGAAGGTATGAACTTCTAAAGCAAAAATATTATTATATATAGCTCCTATTATTATTATTATTATTATTATTATTATTATTATTTACTTTCGTAGCTTGATTTTTCCCTCTTCTTACTCTTTGTTCTTTTGTTTCTGAGATGGTATTTTATATGCATACTTCTGACATGCAGAGGTTTGGGGGAAGGGGGTGGGGGAAATCTTCTGGTAAATGTTACTTATAAATGTTGCTGGTGATGGAAAAACTTAACATCTAATTTGGCCATTACCAACTTATCGTGGGCTATGTTGGTTTAAAAAATTCATTGTTTAGTTCCTTGAAACTGTCAGTCTTTAATTATCTCATATTTTAATTTGTGCCCTTTTGTAATTATCCTATGTTTGGATCCTATCCTTTAAGATATCTGATCATGTTTCAATTTTCATATTTCTTCATTTTCCATATATTGACTCACTGGATCTATTGTTTCTGGCTCTGTATCATTAGGAAGGAACATATGGGAAAATTAACAAGTACATAACTTTTCCTGAAATGCTGGATATGATTCCTTTTATGACTGGAATGGGTGATGTTCCTCCACTCTACATGCTTTATGCTGTTGTTGTGCACCTGGACACACTAAATGCATCCTTCTCTGGACATTACATTTCATATGTGAAAGATCTGCAAGGCAATTGGTTCAGGATAGATGATAGTGAGGTAAATCTGTTGTTAAGTAATAGCAAATTTAATGCTTATGCTCCCATGCAGTAAGAGTTTCTTTTGCATTTGGTTTCTGTCATATTTTCTAAGTTATGTCTGGTTAATATGGCTTCCATCTATAAGGAAATAATCAAATGGCAGATATATATTTTTATAGCATATTATTGAGATTTCATACTTATAATTTGCTTGAGCTTTTCTAGTTTAATTGGGTTGTAGATTCTCAGATTATGCTCTATTAACAGGTTCAGCCAGTGCTAATTAATCAGGTGATGTCAGAAGGAGCATATATCTTATTCTACATGAGGTAGAGATTTAGTTGATATCATAGGTGTTTATAATTTTGTTTTCTTTATTTTTGAGTACATTGGCATTTAATATGGTCAACATCATATGATGTGTTCTTTAGTTGTATTCATAATAGTGTCATATTTGAGCAAGTTATCCTTCTTTGTCAATTGAGAAAAAGCAACATATGTTTCCAAATCAAAGATGCAAGTGCTATGGTGAACAGAATATGGGGTGTTTTCATTTTATCTCGTCACTATTAACTGACTATCTAATAAAAAATGGATAGCATGAAAGTAAATTATTTTGATCATATTTTAGCATTCTAATACTGCACATGATAAGTGGATATGTGGTTTTTATACCGTACTAGTGTAAGTTCCTTTGAGAATACATATTTTGACATATTCTTCATTGATCTCGTATCTGATCCTATTTTTTGGCTTGTCCATTGGACAAAATGAGATCTTCATCTCTTTATGGAAGTCAGTCTTCTATGATATTGCATGCTGTATATGTATTTCCTTGAGGCTATAACTATTCAATTGTTCATAGATCTTGTCCCCGCCCTCCAGTGGAACTTATCGGGAAAGCCATGCAGCAATCAGTTCCCAGTTCTTCAAAGCACTACCCGGTTGAAGCACAGAAGCCTTTCAAATCAGGGCATAGTAGACATGGCAGTCAATTTGCCGTCCGTGAACCTTCAGCGGATGCTAGACCAGAAGTTGCTGCTCGACATATCGGCTCCTCTAATGGTTTCCTTAGAAGAAGCACCAGTAGAAATGTCCTGCCAGTAACACAAACTTATGTCGAAAACATCAGGCACGAGTTTTCGGATGCTGCATCAAGTGACTGGTCCCTTTTCACAAGCTCAGATGAGGCTTCTTTCACAACTGAGAGTACTAGGGACTCCTTCAGTACTGTAGATTATGGTGATAACATGGATCCATTCACATCTATCTTCAATTACACCCCAAAAAACTCCTACAGGAAATTTTCAAATAGTAGGCCACTTACCAGGTTCTTCCCTGAGAAGTGTCATACTGAAAGAGTACAGAGAATTGATCAGTCTAATAAGGCCATCCATTCTTCAATTGAACATCCACCAAATGGTAACTGTGGCATGTATGTACACTATGGGAGTAATCCTGTGTGTGGTATTACCCGGACTTCTAGTCAGTGTGAACTCTAGTCCTTTGGGATTCCTACCTTGTTGAAGGGAGGAATTTAGATGGAATAGGTGCTTTGCCTCAAAGTTTTCAATATTTAGTTGATTGAGGCATATAGCTTTTTAAGCACAGGTGTATTTTTACTTATTTTTATTGATAATTGTAAAGATGACGGCAATGTTCCTTTTGTTATCTGTTAATCCATCATAGTCTTTTCCTCATGTGAGCACAAATATGTTTTTACTTGCAATTTGCATGTAGAATGTGTTATCAAAATAAATGGTGTTAACAGGTAAAAGGAGTTTCTTTAATTTGAATAAAATCTTTGTTCGTGCCAGCCTGCTGTGTAGCTGAGCTGCCTTCTCCATTTCACTGCTGAATTTGAAGGTGACGAAGGGATTTGTTGCAACTATCAATATCATTATGAACTAATAATAAACTTTGTCATCTAGAAGCTTATTTGACTTAAACTTCTTCATGCACAATTATGTTTGCTTTTGTTTTAAAAAAAAAAAAAGTATCAAAATTGAAGCTATTTGTGCTAAATTTTGTACCAATTATGCTCCCACTAGTTGAGTTGTATGGTCCAGTCTGTCACAATAGATGATTACTCTCACAAAAAGAAGAGGATCTTCTCATGCGTAAATTGTATATGTATGCGAATCATATATACATCTTTATTATTGATCAAATCATATTAAAAGATTAATGTTGAAGGTACGCACGTAACTAATTCATGTACAAATACATGAGAAGATTCTCTCCCCTCACAAACAAGTCAGGGAAAATAATACCAAATACAACAACGTTAACTACGCGGCAGTAGTTGAGAACTCTAGTTTCTGTAACACGTTAGTCAATTTGATCCAAAAAGACTGGTCAATTCAAAAGCATTCTATACTGAACACTTTATTTCATCAATTTGACAATTTCAGATGCTCTAAGCCTCAGACCAGACTGTGCTTTGCTTATGGCTTTGTTGTAGAAAGTTTACATGCCATGTAAAGTGGTGAAAATGGTCCGTTCTTGTCACATATTTCACATTGCATGCCATTCATTTTTCATATCAAACAAGAACCATATCTCATTCACCCTGTTATCAAATTCAAAAGGGTCATTGTACTGTGCCACAGTGTAAACAGAAGCATGACCTGCATGGTGGCTTTTCTCAATGGCATCAGACCAAACAGTGCCAGAAATGCTAGCTTGCAAGGCTGCAGCTTCCACCCCAACACTTGAATCAGTTACATATCCACCAAACTGTCTGGCTGCCACATACACAGTTTTCCATCTTTGGACATGAAGACCCTTTGCAGGAGGAGGGTTTGCCTGGTTCTCTTTTGGAACAAAGAAGCTCACCACAAATGAGGATTCACACACGGGTCCATCACTAGGTGAGACTTCAGTGATCACTGGCGCTGTCATCTCAATTTTTTGCTTGTAGTTGTTCTTTCCCTGAATATAATCAAATAGCCTACAAAAAAAACAAAGAGGGTACTCAAGCTCCTTTAAAACTTTCTGCAAAGATGACTTCACAACAAAAAAAATAGGGCATTTGTTGAAAACTTTTTGCAATATTAAGAACTTATTTTTTTGAATTAAACTAAACAACGTATAATTTACATGTTTTTCAACAAAAAAACAATCTAGTGCCTATTTGGATTGTAGTTTGCATCCAATATAAGGCCTTCTAGGAGAAGAAAAATGACTTTGTACAGTAAATGGTAATGTTTGGTTTAACTTCTTCTAAAAGAAGGGAAGAAACATCTTTGAGATTATTTTCTATTTTAGAAAAAGACCTTTTGAAAAGGAATCTTATTATTACTCGCACATCAACAACCAAAAGTAATTTTACTTTATCCTATCCAAATAAAACTCATTCTCCTAAACTTACTTTTGACATATTCAAACCAAACAAAAATTATTCTTTTAAAAGTAATTCCTCTAAAAGACCTTCTTTTAAAAGATTTTTTTTCAAAAGATCTTCTCCCAAATGTTAAACCAAACGGACCTCTAATCTAACATATGCTAGAAAGCACACGGACACGTACATTCAGTGGACACGCGTACAACATGTGTTGCACACGCATGAAGAACACGACTTGGACACATTTTTGTATTTATTTTTTTCCATCTATTTTACTGGACCAAATCAAATATGAAAAAGTTCGACCTAATATCCAACTTTAGATCAAAATCATCTATTTTTTGGAGAGTATAATTTTTGTCAATAAAAGAGAAAACAATAATGATAAAAAATATAAATTAATCTTTAGATAGACAATTCAATTATTTTTTTTGTTTTTGTTGTATATGTACTTGGAGATGGCTACTACTATTTATATCGGGTCCGGGTGTGTAAATTGTTTGGGATGAACTATGGTTAAATTTTTCAAAAATTACATAAGAATTACCAATTCAAAATGCACGTATTGTAGCCTACAAGGTAAATCCAACAAGCAGGACATTTTATGATGGTGGAAATCCTACTAAATACAAAGAGAATATTAATTACTCAACTTGACAAGCAAAAAATTTCGAGCATGCATGTAAAAATAGCTTAACGAATAGGAACTCACCTCCTGAAGCCAGTTCTTGTAGCTTCAACCAGAGAAATGTCTTGAATGGGAGAGTTTGACATCCACACAGTTGAATTATAGCGGCGGATTTCGTAACCGTTACCCACTGCAACAACATCATAGGTGGGGCACTCAATGCGCTTGCATGTTGCAGGAAATGTCCCTGCATGTTGATGGGTATCTGACCTCACACCCAAGAGTGAAAGTGAGAAGAAGAGGCTCAAGATCAGCGAGAACTTGAGTGTGATGGTACTATCAGCCATGGCTAGAGCTGCTGAATGATTCAGAAGCAAAGAGATAAAATGATGTCTGATGTGTCTGATTATATGGTTAAGAAGCAACGACGTTGATGTTCACGGTTCACAAATTATTTATAGGATCTTTGTGGTGGTGACATTTGGAAGAACAGAAAATATTTACATGAATTGATTTGTTTTTTTTTTTTTTTTAATTCTGGGACGCGAATTGATTTTTTTTTCCTTTTTTTTTTGTCATGCTTTATTTTTTTGGGTAAATTTGTCATTTTTTTTTAAACAGATATCATTGATTAATAATCAAAAGGCAATAGTTTATTTACAACTGGTATAGCACAACTGATTCAACATAAGCTATGTCTAAAATTATAATCAACAAAAACTATACAACAAGCAATAGAATATAGATGATTTTGTCACATACTAGAAATATCACTAGAAATATACATGATAGAAAAGGTGCACTTGACAGATCTTTAATCTTGGTTTTGAAGTATTTTCAACCATTTTTGAAACAAGCTATATAAAACAGCAGGGTGTGCCTAACACAAATAACAAACCATTAATTAAGTATCACAGTATGTATAACTTAGATAACCGGTAACCTTAGATCATAGCTGAGAGCCATAGTCTGAGGCCCTATGCCTCAACAAATGTGTAGTCACGGCAAGAACAAAAAAACACCAAACCAACACTTATTAGCATATCCAAATCTATCACCTGCCATAAGCACAATCCTCCAATCTAGCTAAACGTAATAGCTACTGTGAGAAGAACTTTTATTCATGTTCTAGATATTGCTGCCATAAAGAAAAATTTGCCAGATACCAACAAACCATCATGTAATGGAAAAGTGGAGATAACAAAACACCCAAAATAAAATGAGGAGGTGGAAGGAGGAGATTGCCGGAAAACGCTATGGAGGAGTTGAGTCACCACCATGGGGGGAGTGCCCCTTCTAGACAGGCTACAGCGAGAGAGAGATTTGTCATGATTTATGTGAACTGATGAAATAATATGTGCGGGTTAAGTTCAGAAGTGCAAAGTCCCAACCAACGCCATAGGCCCAAAACTTCAATCGGAGGTTAGTTATGCAATGAAGCAAAGATAGCGAAGCAATAAGGGCATCTAAGAATTCATTGGGTTTGGTATTGGACTACTGGTTGCCTCCAAATTCCAAGGCTTTGATTACTGTATTGCTTGATGGTTTTGGACACGCCATGCACATTAGGTTACCTGTTTAACACATGGGCATGAATTGGTGGGCTTAGTATATTGTAAGTGTCTGTCATTATATATTGCAGGGGTACACATAGAGTATTATTTTTTGGCTATATTTTCAGCAATGAAATTTAAATTTATAATTTCATGCAATTTATATAATATAAAATGTAAAAAAAAAAATTCTATAAACAAAAGTAACATATGAGTACGATAATATATATTGAATAAAAAATTATATCCATATATGTAATATTAAATATTTACAATAATCTTAATCAAACAATAGTTTCTTAAACATAAAAATAAAAATAAATAAAATAAAGAAATATTTCTAAAGAAAACCTTATTACATATAAAAAAAATATCATATTAATAACTAAATAACACAATTATTTTAGATAACCATACTCCAGCTAAAGCTACTAATCAATCTAATTATTAGACATTGATTCACCACCATTGTCTAAAAACTTTTCTTTCGAATCCGGTTTATCAGTTGATAAGCTTGCAATTTCAAGTGCTCCAGCGCCATCAAACAGCTCCCATCCATCTCGAACAAAATCTCACATTTTAGATCGTTCACTAGAATATTTTTCACTCTTCGCTAACAAAATACAAAGATTTGTATGGACAAAAACTTTCTTTTCATTGAATGGATGAAAGAATATGTACTCTTATTTTTTTTCATAGCAAGATGATGCACATGGCTGCCCAAGAAGCTTTAGGGGGCGTTTGGTAGACGGAATGGATTTTCATTTTTGGGAATAGGATTCTAAGGAATGCTATTTTCGGGAATAATTTCCTCGGATATGATATTTTAGGAGTGTTTGGTATACAAATTGAATTATTGGGAATATTTGATAAATTTTCAAAATTACGCTTGATGGAGGTGGAGGTCGACGGTGATGACGATGGCTAGCGGCGGCAGTGGCTAACGGTGGCGAAGGGTGGCCGGTGATGGCGGCGGCAGCTAGCCGTGGCGAAGGGTGGGCAGCGACGGCGACCGACGGTAGGGGCTAGCCGGCGAAGGTGGCGAAGGGCAGCCGACGACGGCGATGACCAGTGGTGGTGAGGGCGGCCGACAGCGGCAGCAATGACCAATGGTGGTGAAGGTCGGTTTGGCCGATGGCTAATCGACTACGGAGGGTGGCGTGGCAGTGATCGCATGATGGCTTCGAATGGTGATAGGGGTATTTTAGTCTTTTCACATGATAAATATCCCCTTCCCACGGGAATGTTGGATTCCCATGGGAGGAGGTGGTAGTGTTTTAGGGGTCAAACTCCTTTCCGGGAATGCAATATTCCCGAGAATATTACTTCAAATCTCCTACCAAACATGGAATATTTTAACATTCCCAGGAAAATAAAAATATTCCCGCATACCAAACTTCCCATTAAAGCAAGATTTTAGAGTTTAGGAAGTGGAAAACCATATTTCATCCACCATACCTTGGTTCAAAAGCCCATCTATTTCATAGAGAATCAAATTGTGCAAATTCATTTGTAGCCCCAGAAAAATTTCGAATACTTCTTCAACTGAACTTTCTTACTTTAGAATCTTTAAAGTATCTTCTAAAGCATTTGGACCTTTTTGTTGAAACTTCGTAATCTTTATGAGGTGGGACTCTCTTTTGCCTTTTTGTAAGTTATTCCTTAATATAATACCTATGAAATAAAAATAAAGATCCATAGTTTAATTACAATTGCCACAAACATAAAGTAAGAAAACAAATGAGCTATTAAAGAATAAAATATAATTAAGATTCATAATGGGTTAGGTTGACAAATTTTTTCTTTCAATCTAGCTTGACCCAACCTACTCATAAGTAGGAGTTGGGTCAAATCCATAGGTTTGATATATATATATATATATATATATATATATATATATATATATATATAGAAAATCTAAATATATATAACTTTCATTATAATATAAATATCAAATATAAATCTCGACATGCATAAATTTAAGAAAACATTCATAAATGAGGGTTATTTTTTTAACCTTGCTATCAAAATAGAAGCAATCCTTTAAAGGTTTGAAGTCAAAAAGTACAAGTAAGATATAAAACCTTGTGTAGTATGTCACGGTGGCATTGGCATTACATTAGCATAATTTTTTTTAAATAATTCTTTAAGCCTAATAAAAATAATTATTCAAGCCTGTCAAGAAAAGCATATTGCAATGCACATATTTTACGCAAATTTGAGACCACTCAAGAAATAAAAAAATAAAAAAAAAAGATGGGTTGGGTCATATATATTGAAAATTTTCAAACTCATAATCCAACTCATACCTCATAAGTTATAGATTTTTTAACCTAATATAACCCGCCAATCCAACCCAACCCAACCTGTATGTTATAGGTTGGGTTGGGTTAAAACTTATAGGTTTGTGGATTGACTCAATCTAATGGACACCCTTATATGCAATGGTGTATAACATTTTGCCCAATGAAAATTGAGAATTAATTCGTATTCTGCATCATAGAAGGTTAACACATCTTCATTCCTTTCCCTCATGTTAGTAAATTATTTTCTTCACTTCTTTGATCATAGAATCCCATATATCATAAACCAAATAAAGTGTAGGCTAATCGGTATCACAACATCGAAGCATATCATAGATTGGATTGGTAAAAGAATGAATATAATCAACCGTTTCCCCACCATGATTCATTAAGAAGATCTCTCTAACCATTGTTGCCTTTCCAACATCACCATTATTACCATGTTTTAAAAAGGATTTATTATGAGTTTTAGCCTTTTTAGCATCACTATGGTTGAGGCAAACCTCGTTTAAACAATAGCAAGGATTTCAATGGTACAAATGCATTGAATCCTCATAGAGTGATTTATGATGAAATTCCTAATCAACATTGCATCATAATTAATTTGAGTAATCCAATGGCATCCGTTATAAACATCTTCGTTCCTTTATGTGTTTTTAACTGCACAATACTTTTTAGAGGAAGATTTAATGTATGCATTACACATGGTGACCAAAAAATCTGCTCATATTTATCTTCAATAAGCCGGTAGTTTTACAAACAGGTGCCTTATCGAGGATAATTTGAACCACATCTTATCGTCCAATCACCTCAATTGTCTGAATGATTTGTTCAGCCATACAATCCTTATCTTTAATCTCTCCAAAACAATTGACAGATTTCAAGAAAATAGGATCTCCACCAGATGCAGCCATAAAAATAATCAATGCCTTTGTTGAACATTAGTCCATGCATCAGTATGCTCACCCCTTTGTCATCCCAACTGCTTTTTATGGTTTGATTTAACCTCTCAACATTTTCCCTCTCCCTTTGTAGTAGTGCGGTCCTCAATGCATTGTAACTTGGAGGTTTACTCACTATACTCTCAATATTTCACTCAAGGAATACAATGGTTAAAGGTAGAAAATCACTTAGGAGACAATGAGAAATGAAGCTCAAAACAATTCTGCACTAAGGTTTTCAAGCTGCAAAGAGAATGAATGATAGTGAAGATTAATTTGCTTAGAAAATTTCTATGCAATTCTGTGCTTGTGCTACTTCTATTGATGCTGCATTTTATGGACGATAAATTGGTCGTTGCGAGGCTGCATAGGACATTATTTTACTGTCCGTTTTGCTATTTTGAAAATGCTTTTGTACGAAAATTCTTATATATACTGTAGAGGAAACTTTTTCTCTCTTTATATAAATATAAGCCACAAAATATTTAAGAAAAGAAAAAGAAGATATAATAAAAAATTTAAATGAGTAATTATAAAATAAAGCGAAGAAAGAATTTTTTTCTCCACGGAAGAAGATCGAAAATCTGTGCTTTTGTAATCTATACCTTTTTCTCTTCTATGGTACAATTATTTTTGTCCTTTCTTATTCAATTTGAGTACTGCTTGAGTAAACTTGTCCTTACTGCAATTGTCATAGTACGAAAAGGATAGCCGAGCCGTAGTCATCTTTTCCTGAACATTCTCTAACCGTTTTTTTCTTTTTCTACTTGATTTTGCAAATTGCTTATTCGTAAGGTTCCTACTAACTCGCCTCATGATTTTGTTTTAGTTGCTCCAATTAATTTTTGTCAAGTTACAACATCAATTACTCCACATTTTATCTTCCTTATTCCTTTGTTGACCTTGATTTTGTTCTTCCATTAGTCGATTAATGATCCTGCAAAGCATATTTCTTATGTCAAGATGAAGTGATTAATTGTTTTCTATGTTTGTAATCATTATCTTCAAAAACACTTAATATCTAACATAAACTTCACATTATCATTTTATTTTGCATAATGTGGTGCGGGACTATTGTTTGTCTTCCACATCTCTTATCCTCATACACTTTCCTGTGGACATAATGCGCTGACATCAATATCATCATTGAAAAGTTGGCGGAAGCATACCTAATCCAATCGGTTAAATCGAAAGAATTCATTGGAGTTAAGCCTTATAAAGCACACAAGTTGAGTAACAACAGGCCTACACCATTCAATTTGTGAGGCACGAGTGCATTATCCAAATTGCAATTCCTAACATGACTTGGTTTTTCTCATGCTGACCGACGAACCCACTAATGCACCTTTCTTTGTTTTGAATTCCAAAATCAATGATACAATTATTAAAGACTTTTTGAGTTTGGCAATGGTTTTGAGGATCATGGAAGCCGTGAAGTCATATCAAGTAGATATTGGCATGATTAATGGTGTTGAGAAGCCAATTTATGTGATGGGTCCTGTGGAAAGCATAAGTCTATTTATCAATTCGACATAGAGTTGCGTCTTCATCCAAGTTTATTATTGTAAATACCTTTAAAGCATCACCGTTTTGCTTAATCATCTTTCAATAATGCTTGCAGTTGCGACCGCATGATTGAGACTCCTATCTGTTAATAGGCTTTTGAGTCTTTGAATTAAGATCTAAAGCATGCCAATGAAATCTTCAAATATATCTGTCTATCTATATATATATGCTGCATTTTCTGATAGATCTTGTCTATGATACCTGCAGGACAGGCAGTGTCGTATTCCAGGAGCCATGCTCTGGCAAATAGGGGCTTAAATTAAGGGCTCACATGCCTTGTTTAGCCTACAAGTTGACACCTTCAAATCCTTGTCAATATTACGGCCGGGCGTGACCAAGTTGATGAAAAATATAAGAAAATTGAAATTGGAGGACTAAAAATATCATGAAATTGTTCCAGGACTTGTGTGATAATTAACCCTTTGAAAATTGACAAAATTGAGATAAAACCCCAATTGTATGATCTAGACTAGTTTAATAAGAAGTAAGTAAAAGATTGTTGTATGCCAGTTTGATATAAAGAGGAAAACGGGAAAATATTTACTCTTGGGTGAGAATGAGTTCAAATTAATGCTACTTGTATGGTTTTAAATTGTGATTACCATCACGGTTGTAGTTGCATTGCGATACAAAAAATTGTAAAAAATATTGTCATTGATGCGACTATAATTATAGCTGTGGAAGGTACCGCAATAACAATATTGTGGCCGCATTTATGATTGGATTTATGATTAAAGGCCGTAATTTAAAATCATAATTACTTTTATTCCACCTAAAAAAGACATTATTTTCAATCATCTCCCCTTTTTCATAGAATCGCGAGTAAAATTTAAAAGTTTAAACTCTCTTTTCCCATCCTTAAATTTCACATATTCCAGCACACGATGAATTTTAGAACTTCAGCAAAATTTCTTTATACTAACACCATTGATGCCTACAAAGTGGTTCAATTAAAAAAGAGATGGCAGGATGAAGACCATCCCATGAGTCCAGAAACCCGATGAAGACAACATAAAAGGGCAATAATGTTCTTTTCAAGCACGTGGCCATGCTCGAATGGAAACCCCTTTTTTATTTTCATTTTATATTTTGTATTTCCTTTCTCAATTTTTAGGTACAACGTACAATTCCAAAAAGAGTTTTTATCTCAACACTGTTTATCACTCAAGACATCGCATGCACATGGGGCCATGGCAAATCGAGCTCATGGACAGTGAAAAATGATGACTAACAGTGAAGGGAAGAAGAAGAGGAGGAAGACGAAAAATATAAAACTGCTTCTATAACTGTTACAATTATAGGTGACTGCCTTGATATGATGGATTGAATCATTTGCACACTTAGGAAACAGTTACTTCCCACATTGGAATTGTGTGTGTCTTTACACTGTAGAAGACTCAGACGTGGCACATCATTTGTGAATGGTGCACATTCTTCCTAGAAGTTATGATTTGGTCACGAGACAGAGATGGCAAATAATTTGGCCAGCCGATAGATGCTGTGGTGAGTTGGAGCACGCCGCCATGAATGGCACTAGCTGATGTGATGTGATGCCATAGCAATGAACCTTTCATTTCAACTTGAGCTTCTTTCATTTGGGCACGCATGTCGGCATATTTCTTCATGCTAAACTTATTTTGACACCAATTTCTACGGTTTGGAGTTTGGACTAACTTTTGTTCTTTCTCATAACCAAATATCTTATGGAAAATTTTTCTCTTTTATTTCAAGTCAAAAAATACATGTATCTTATATATATCTATACTTCTCTATTCTATTTATTTTTGTTGATATATTAGTAGTATTGAGATTTGAATCTATAATCTTATGCATATTATCTAAATTTCTCACTACTAATCCATTTATAGTAGCTTTCTATACTATTCATTAGTAAAGGGATTATCCTCCTTTAACCAATTTTAATTTGGTGTACAAAATTTGATATTTCTAAAACACCCATAAGTTAAGAGAAGTTGATATGGAAGTTAAATAAAATTGAAGGATAATAGAGAAAAGGTATAAAAATAAATTTAAAGAAATGCATGGTAAGTTGATAATAAAAATAAATATACTCGCTTTAGTTTTAATTTAATCTTTTAAAAATGAACAAAACAAGTTTTAAATTTACACTAAAAAATAAAAAAATATGAGTAGTGCCTATCAATTCATATAAATCAAAATCATCCTTATACTTTAAAAAAAATTATTGAATCTTTTTATATACTTTACTATTACATTAAAAGTTTATATTTTATACCTTAAATCTATAAAAAATTTATATTTTTCTAAAATTATTTGTTATGATTTTATATAATAAATACTTTTGAAATTATTAAAAATAACAACTATTTGATTGCTTTCTATTGATATTTATCTAATTATAGTTGGTGGCAGCGAAAATATCAAGAATTAAATCTCAAAAATTCCATTCACAGATGCTATATCTTCTAGTTGAAAATATGTGTACAATTAAGGTAAAAGATATATTATTTATGTTTAATTGTTTTTGAAAAAAGTTTGACGCTAATGATCTAAATGATAGATGATTGTAATTAATTTAATAAAATATTTTATATAAACATCCAAACAAGGGAATGTTAAAGTATCTAAATGTTAAAGTATTTTATACAAGCATCTAAATATCCAATCATATAATAAAGTATCTAGATGTTAAAGTATTTTATACAAATATTTAATTATATATTGTTATATATGTGAAACTTTTAAGATAACAAGTGTAAGAATCAAATATTTTTATTAATGTATGTATATGTATATGTCCAAATTTTATAATTTTTAATTCAATCCTATTTAAAAGTAGTAATTATAATACAAACTACTTCTATATAATGTTATATATTACTCAAATTGTTTATTAAAAAAAAATATTACTCAAATTATTATATCTTTTTTGTATAGCTTTTTTTAAGATAGATCTAGTAGGGTTAAAGACCTTTTTCTCTGTGCATACGTATAAATAAACTGTATGGGCAAATGTCATTAGTCAGCACATCACAATCATAAGTGAGACCCACATAAAACTGAATATAATGTTTTAACACATATTTTTAGTATGCCGCCTACCATAAATGCTATGCCTATATATGTGCACCATAATACATATAAACACCTACATCATCAATGACACAATATTCCGGAGAGAAAACTCTCTCTAACACCTTCTTCATATGAGAGATCTGATTGAGAAAAAAAGCTTTGACTTTCGGCATTGTTTTGGTTACGAAAGATACATAGATGTGAAAATAAAAATTTCAGTGATTATTTTTTTAAAAAAATTGTAAGTGTTAATGATATCCCGTATTAAAATGTAAGACATCAACATATTAATTTTATGCGAATTGATTACGAGGTTAAATAGAAAAGAAAAATTGCAATAGCTGTCAATTTTTTTTTCCGTAAAAAATAAGATATTTTAGGAATGTGCGAAATGATTCCCTTCTAAATTCGTACCTTACAATTAAGAAAGCACGCATGGGCCAATCTTGTACCAAAAAGTAACGCGACATCTCAGAGTTCGTTTCTGCGTCAACCACAATTTATTTATATTTGATGTCAGGTCTATAAACGTAGTATCGTGGCATGACTATAACTCACAAGTTCTGAATTAATAATAGCTAGGTTCATACTGTTGACTAGACATGCCTAGGACCCCCCTCAAATCAAGGATCTCAAGTCACTTTTTCATGGTGTCCCTCGTGAGTGCCATATTTAGGTGCCTTCAGGAGAAACCAACTGTGCGCCATTTGAATCTGTGCGGCCTTCAACTTTCTAGTACAAGAAGCACCTCATGCAAGTGCCAGAGCGATACCTGTAAAAGAAACTGCAGAAGATGTAATAGTTTAAGTAAGCTTTACACAGCTTCTCGGAAAGAAAAGTATTACCTAACAATCATGCAATCATATATATAAAATTTTTTGGTGTACTCTGGGCCATATTGCATCGTTGGGATACAAGGCCAATAGAGAGACAGGGATGATAAATTTAATAAATTATTATACATATAAACTATCATAAATTAGATTATAATTTTTAATTTTAAAACTAAGATGAATTAAATATCAATCATTAGAGTATTTTATTTAGTCCAATTATGTGATCCATATTATTATTGGGTTAAATAATATAAAATAATATAATATAGGCTCTATGTATTAGCCTTGTTATAATGGATGGCTTGACTCTATATTTTGTTGACACAGGGAGAGGTCCTTCCTGCTAGCCCTATATATAAGCGTCTGTGACCCTATTAAAACAGAACGTTCATTTTCGAAATTTACCAAGAATATGATAATTTTCTCTCTCTTTGCTTCTCTCTCTCACTTTCTCATTGCTTCTTCTTCCTTTTTCTCTGCTTCTACTTCTTAATCTTTCCTATGCTTCTTTTGGAATTCAAGGGAAGAGGCAATCTCAAGCTTCAATCATGGATTCCTTAAACACTTCAACCACTCCAAGTAAATATGGAAGTTAATATTATTCTGCAGAATTGAATCAGTTATATGTTTTAATTGAAGTTAATCAATGATCTAGGGCTTTAAAATTCTAACAATTGGTATAAGAACATGATTTTGACTTTGGTTATGGCTATGAAATCAATTTTGGTGAAAAACTGGATGGTTGAGAAGCTGAAACCGTACATACTTTGTGGGTCTTAAAAGGGGTTAATTTCGGATTTTATTTTTTGGATCGATTAATTCCAAATTTTTTAGAGGGCTCTTGTTATTCATGTTGTTGTGAGCCTATTAAGCTAATTATTGTGTGATTTGAGGCTAAATTAAGAGAGAAATCAAAGAAAAACATCAAGAACCCTAACCTTTGATCGAAAATCCAATGTAGTTATTTAGACCGATTTGAGCTTGATCTCCATGGGGGTTTTGTAGCTCTCATCACAACGAATCTAACAAGACTAAGAACATGAATTTTCGTTGAGATTTGAGGGGGAAAATTGCGAAAAACTGCAAATATCCACGCGGAACTTCCTTAAGTGATTCCAGAAAGTATAGACCATGATCCTTTAAGATGCCATATGGGCTTTATAGAGCTCTCTCTCATGAGTTTGTAGACACCGAGAACACGTCGAACGGTGGCTGGATGATGGAGAAACAGCCTTCGACCCATTTCAGCGATTCGTGGGTCGCGTAACTTGTCTCTAACCCAGTTGATGGAGAATTGGCGATCACAGTGGGAAATGGAGTTAATGTCAAAGTGAAGCACATTGGAGTAGTTTGTTTAAGATTATATAGTAGACATGAACTGGTTTTGAAAGACACTGTTTATGTATCTTTGATGAGATAGAATTTGGTTTCTATTTCTGCTTTGGATAGTTGTGGATATTCCTTTTATTTTGGCAGTGGAAGAGATTATATATATTATGACTTTGTTTTGTTTGTTTATGGCATTTTGTCAAATGGTTTTATATGTTGAATATTGATTCCTCTTCTATTAACTAACGACAATTTGATATTAATAGCATTATCGGGGATAAACGTGGCAGAGCTGTTGAAAGTTCTTCTATGCTATGGCATAAAAGGCTAGGACACATTTCCAAGGAAAGAATGGAGAGATTGATCAAGGAGAGCATTCTTCATGATTTAGATTTCTGTGATTTTGAAACCTATATTGATTGCGTGAAAGAAAAACTCACTACTGGAACCAGAAAGAATAAGGCTAGTAGGAGCGAAGGAATACTGCAGTTGATTCATACTGATCTTTGCAGACCCATTACTCCTATTGCATTGGGAGGTTTTAGATACTTTATTATCTTTATCGATGATTTCTCTAAATATAGATGGGTTGAATTATTGCGTGAGAAATCTGAATCTTTGGATGCTTTCAAAACATTCAAAGCTGCTGTTGAATTGAAGTTTAACACTTGGATCAAGGGTGTAAGATCTGATAAAGGTAGTGAATTTTATGGTAGATATGATGAAACTAGCAGAAATCCTGGACCTTTTGCTAGATTTCTCCAGGAATGTGGTATTGAGGCACAATATACGATACCTGGCACTCCGCAACAAAATGGAGTTGCTGAAAGGCGAAATCGTACCCTCATGGAAATGGTGAAATATATGCTTAGTCATTCTACTCTTCCAGAGTTTTTATGGGGAGAAGTCTTGAGAACTGCAGCTTATATTTTGAGCCATGTGCCAAGTAAATCTATTCCAAAGACTCCATACAAGCTTATGACAGAGAAAAGGCCTACCTTAAAGTATTTTCATGTTTGAGCTTGCAAAGTAGAGGTTAGACCTTATAGCCCAGAAACAAAGAAACTCGACTCTAGAACCATTAGTGGTTTCTTTATTGGATATTGTATCGGCTCAAGAGGTTCTAGATTTTACTGTCCCACACATACGACCAGAATTATAGAATCTGATCATGCTGTTTATTTGTAAGGGGAATCAGAACAGGTTGCAACTCAAGAACCACATGCTGTTAGCTTCAGAGAAGAGCATGTTGTTCTTCTAACACCTATCACTTCTATTCTAGAATCTATGCCATTTATTTTAGATCCCACTAATCCCACTGTTGGTGCTGATGCTAATCAACATATTGGAGATGACATACAAAATCCAGATATTGTTGTGTTTCCACCAAGAAGATCTGAGCGAGTTCCTATACCTACTGAGTCAACTAGATTCAAAGATTATGTTGTACATCTATAGGAACATGAGTTCACATCTATTGAGGATTCTGATCCCATCACTTTCCAAGAAGCTATCTCTAGTCCTCATAGTTCCCAATGGTTGGCTGCTGTGCATGATGAATTGACTTCTATGAGAAAAAATAATGTTTGGGATTTAGTGAAATTACCAGCTGGTTGTAAGACTGCTGGCTATAAATGGGTGTTCAAAACCAAACGTGATGCCAAAGGAGAAATAGAAAGATATAAAGCCAGACTTGTTGCCAAAGGATACAATCAGCAGGAAGGTATAGATTATAAAGAAACATTTTCCCCTGTTTTTACTAAAGATTCCTTTCGTGTTGTGATGGCTCTTGTTGCTTATTTTGATTTGGAGCTTCATCAAATGGACGTTAAAACTGCATTTTTAAATAGTGATTTATATTAGGACATTGATATGGATCAACCTGATGGATTCATTGAAAATGGCATGGCTTGCATGGTCTGTAAGTTAAGAAGGTCAATTTATAGCTTAAAACAAGCATCAAGGCAGTGGTATCTAAAGTTTGATTTAATAGTCACATCTTTTGGTTTCAAGGAAAATGCAGTGGATCAATGCATTTACCTTAAGAATAGTGGGAGCAGGTTCATCATTCTTGTTTTATGTGTTAATAATACTCTTTTGGCTAGCAATGATATTCATTTTTTGAATGAGACCAAACGGATGTTGACGACTCATTTCAATATGAAGGACCTCAGTGATACATCCTTTGTTTTGGACATCGAGATTCATCGCAATCGATCCGTGGTAGTCTTGGTTTGGCTCAAAAGGGATATATTGAGAGAATCCTGAATAGATTCAATATGGGGTCTTGTAAGTCTTGTAAAGCGCCCATTCAAAAGGGTGAAAGGCTCTCTAATGACCAATGTCCTTTTAATGATGATAAAATTTCAAAAATGGAGAAGGTCCCTTATGCTTCTGCTGTTAGCAACCTAATGTATGCTCAAGTCTGTACACGTCCAGACATTGCTTTTGTTATTGGTGTACTTGGGAGATACTTGAGCAAACCTAGTATGGCTCATTGGCAAACTACAAAACGAGTTATGAGATACCTACAAGGTACCAAAGATTACATGCTCACTTACAAAAGAGCAAACCATCTTGAGGTGATCGGTTACTCTGATTCTAATTATGGCGGTTGTCCAAATAATTACAAGTCCACATTGGGTTATATCTTTATGTTGGCAGGAAGTGCTGTTTCCTGGAAAAGTGCCAAACAAACACTTACAGCTACCTCAACCATGGAAGCAGAGTATATTGCTTGTTACGAGGCTACACATCAAGCAATATCATTGATAAACCTTATTGCAGAATTTGGTATTGTAGAGAGTATCTCTAGACCTCTAACAATATATTGTGATAACTTTGTCGTGGTATGCTTCTCTCATAACAATAAAAGCTCAAAGCAATCAAAACACTTTGATACAAAACTCATGTTTGTTAGAGAGAAGATTCAGGAGTTTCAAATACATGTCGAGCATATTCCTACTGAATTTATAATTGCTGATCCCTTAACCAAAGGATTGACTATCCAAGTCTTTATTGATCATGTGGGTGTAGTGAGGTCTTTTGATATTTTGAATTAGTAGGAGTTTGTATTCAAAAGCTGTTGTGACCTCATATATTTTGTAATGTCTTAAGATGACTTTTAATGACTATTATTGCCATTATTATTGTTGCATCTGTTTATATATTTTGAGCAACTTGATTGTTGTAAATAATGGCATATCGTGGAGACATTTTGGATCCAGTCTCATTTTGTTATTGAGATATATATCTTACATGGCATCTGGGGCAGATGCTTGCGCAATTTTAATTAGGAATTGCACTGGATCACATATTGACATGCTATTTCATTATGCTTTCCCAACAATTCACATCTTGCTTTTGTTTAGAGTCACTGGGATATAAGCGTCTTACATGTATGATATCGGTACTCCTTCGAGTGCGATTTTTTGCAATGTTAAGATGCTCATAATCCCATATTGGACCCATAGCTAAAATATTGGCTCAACTTTGCCATTATATTGTGGCCATATATTTTAAATTAATCTGGAGTACTGTTTTACTTAAAATCGTAGTTTGATTTATGTTGTCCAAGTGAAAGAATGATAAATTTAATAAATTATCATGTGTGTGAACTGCCATAAATCATATCATAATTTTCAATTTTAAAACTCAGATTAATTGAATGCAAATCATTAAAGCATTTTATTTAGCCCAATTGTGTGATCCATATTATTATTGGGTTAAATAATATAAAAAAATATAATATAGGCCCTGTTTATTAACCTTGTTATAATGGATGATTTGACTCTATATTTTGTTGACATAGGGAGAGGTCCCTCCTCTTAACCCTATATATAAGCATTTGTGGCCCTATTGAAACATAACGTTCATTTTCGAAATTTACCAGGATAGGAGGATTTTCTCTCTCTCTTTGCTTCTCTCTCTCACTTTCTCATTGCTTCTTCTTCCTTTTTCTCTGCTTTCACTTCTCAATCTTTCCTCTGCTTCTTCTAGAATTCAAGGAAGAGGCAACCTCAAGCTTCAATCATAGATTCCTTAAACACTTCAACCACTCTAGGTAAACATGGAAGTTAATATTATTCTGCAGAATTGAATCGGTTACATGCTTTAATCAGAGTTAATCGATGATCTGGGGCTTTAAAATTCTAACAAGGGAATTCCAGCATTCGATGACCTGATGAGTTCAATTTCTTGCTCAACTAATTAGGTAAACCTAAATCCAAACTCAAATAGTTATATGATTTTAAAGATACAGTAGGACACTTGACATCTTATGAATAGCCTAACTTCTCAAAAAATTCTCTGATATTCATGAAAAAGGATTCTTATTTTTTATAGTTTATTATTGTGTGCCAATTTTATTATGTAGGCTACTGATATTATTTTTTAATTTAACAATATATTTAAGATGTTGATTTCGATAAGTTATAGTCTGGTACGTGAAAATTATGCTGTCATGAGTTTTCTTAGTTGAAAAGCATGCGGTCATCACGTACTTTCCAAAAATCACCTTTTGTGAATCCACACATCCCATGACTGTAAAAATTTTCTCTAATTGCATAACCCATTTTTCAGCTAAGACTGGATTGTAATCTCCATGGAATGAGGGTGGTGTAGCCTTCCTAAATTCAGAGAGTCCTTGGTAACAAGGATTGACTATAAGGGCTTCTCCTACTGAGTTCCCACTTCCTTCACCATGGTTATTATGGTTTCTGTCTTGAGTCTCTTGCAGGCGTTGCAGAACCATTCTGTTTGATTCTGCCTGGGCCATGACAGCTTGCACGGACCATGACTCCCATGATCCCTGACAGAGTATCATTTGGTGAACTTTGTACTTCTGGGATTCCTTGTCCTTCTGATGCCATATAATCCTACAAGTGCATAAACAACCCAATATTGAGTTGATCAGGCTCAATATCGTATAATTAGTGCATTGAGAATACTATAAGGCATGCAGAAAGAAAAATTGGAGCCAAATAACAAAGACTCAACTTTCACTTAATGCCTAATTATGCCTAGAACGGGGCTCTGATACCAAAAATGTAACACCCGCTAAAAATAAAGTTAATAGCACAATTTTATATAGAAAGTTCGGAGTTGGATATTAATATACATAAATACAGTACAGAGTTCAGGAGCAGAAATAACATTCTGCTTGCCTTAAACTAAATATTTTTAAACTAATAATAAAACTACAATTTATTTAATTACAACTCCATATATTTTTATTAGCTGGAAGAGTCCACCTTCTTCTAGGGCGTTACTTGACTAATCTGAAACCATCAGAAATAGAGTGAGAATTTAAAATTCTCAGTAGATAATGAGTAGTTCTAACGTATTTAAACTATGATGGTTCCAGCCGTGTCTTAGCACGGAAATTCACACGGCTACTATATCATAATCTCATCACATCACTTATCAGAAGATCATAATGTTATGAGCAGTAAATGCTTAAAAATATATGTTATACAATACATAAAGTAACAAACATTAATATCAATATAATATTTTTATTTTAATTTTCACTTTCCTTTGTCTGCTTGTCTCACACATATTCGAAGGCCTTCTATTAGGAAATTCCCATTCTCTGGTGGTACTTTTAACATCGTGACGACAAAGCGAGACTTTTACGCCACACTAACCAAGACAGGTAACATGAAAGGATCTTGCATCTTATCCCCCTGCCTTCTTGGCGGTTAGCGGCAAATTTTAATTAAATATCTTTCATTCAAAATATTTACTTGCCATAATACATAAATTCATAATAAATATACAAATGTATAAATTTAAGCAATAAATATAACTTAAATAAAAGACTCAAATAGCATAAGATAAACAATAATTTAAATAATAAATCATAGAATCAATAAGTGGAATAAAATGTAGAAACTATAAATTAATTTATAAGTTTAAAATAACCGAAGTGTGCGAGGATTTAAATAATATAAACTTGAGTAATAAATAACATAATATTCCAATAAAATTTCTCGAATAACATAAATCATAATGTAATTAAATTCATCATAAATTAAATAACAAGGCATATCATAAAATAAATAAAAGTGCACAAAATATAATTAAAGTTATAAACTGAAAATGAGTAAAGCGCTCAAGAGTTAAAATATTATCTATTATTGTATCATCAATATCTTAATAATAATAATAATAGTAATAATAACAATGATAAGCAATAGTATAAAAGAACATCAATTGAATTAACTTGAAAGGATAAATAAAATCAATAGGAATGATAATCAGTAATAATATAAATTAATATTAGTGGAAATAACTTGAAATAATAAATAAAATATATGGTAATGACAATAATAAAGAGTGATAATATAATTAAATAAAATAACTTAGAATGATAAATAGAATAAATTGCAACAAGAATAATGCTGAGCAACTTTAATAAATAAAAAAACTAGGAGTATAAAATAAACTATAATAATAACATAACATGAAATAAGTAAATAAAGCCATGGTTTTGCTTCACAAATAATTTCATTATCTACCTCTAGATGTAGTAGACAACTGAAAATGATATGGGTATACTGAACTTCTCTTGTTCCCTTTCTTTCTCTTTTTCTCTCTTTTCACCGAGAGTACCTCTTCCTCCTCGCTATTTATAGAATTTTGCATTGATCAACAATCGTCACTGGTGACGTTTTCAATCTTTTATTTTATTATTCTTATTGTTACTTTTCTTTGTATGCATTTACCCTTGTGTAATTTTTTCCAAATCAAAGTCTTTGCCTAACTCCCTCGTTCTTGACCAAGTTCTCTCCATTTTTTTTTTTTTACCCTTACATTTATTGCTTGCGTTTTGTTTTCAAAGGTTAAAGACTACAACAATGTAAACATTACGCTATTGACGTGAGCTGCTGGGTTTGTTTGTTTTATATATATATATATATATATATATTTGTGATTATTATTACTACTATTGCTATTATTTTATCTATCCTAATATATTTTGAAGTTATTGTTACTGATTATGGTCTTACTTTAACAGCTAATGTCTATGTTTTAATTATTTGGTCAATCAATTATTGTCACAAAATCACTCAAATATATCAACTAAAATATTTCAATCAAGTGAACTAATTAGATAATTAAATATTTTATGAAAAAGCAGATGTTACACCATTTCTTTACTCGAAGTTTTATATTTCTTAACCAATTAACTGAGTTATTTTCTTTGTTAGAGATTGAAATTTTTAGGATAGAATTATAGGATTGGATTGCAGATTAGGAGAATGCTTTGAGTTCCTTCCTCTTATTTGAATTATATACTGTGATATTATACACTCTAGAATGGTTATTAGGATTTACTTTAGAATGCTATGATTATGCAATTTATTTTTGTTGTGTCGTGGTGTTAAAATACTAAATTATATTTTGAATTAAAATACTAAGTTAATTTTTGTGGAAACTCTGCCCAATTTTTTTTGTCATTAAAATATTATTAGAATTAAATAATTATTAATATAATAAATGTGTTATGCATTTATTTAGTTAATATATATCTTATATTTTTAATTTTGTATATGTTATACAAATCAATTATAGTAGGACGGACACCTAATTTTGGACTAGTTAGGGGTAAACCGAAGAAGCATGGTCTCCCCCCTCGCACCCATGCCCCACCCACCACCTCCATTGTGCCTGCATCCACCACTCCCGTGAGTGATGACTCCTCTATCCCTCATGGTCTACATATTCAGGAGTTTGGTATGATATCCAAGCATAGGTATCATAATTCACGGCCTCACCTTCATTGCCCTAGCAAGCTTCTTTACCTCCACCCCCACCCCCCACCTCCAGGAGGTGAGGCTCGCAGTCAACTTGTTTTTACGCTTTCCCCTACCCCCAGTCAGCCTGGTTCGCAAGGTGACCAGACCTCCCCATCCACCCCCTCACAAGGCTCCACGAACCAACAAATGAAGCTTAGATACGATGGTAAATTTTAGTAAGTAATTTAAAATATAAATTTATTCTAAATTTTTAATTGTGATAGAAAATTTAACTAATAAATATTTGACATAATCTATTATTTTATGACATAACTAGATTCCACCACGGCTCGGGCATCCCAGTTTTGTGTAGGCCCCTGATGTTACGCAGGAGTTGTGGTGGAAAGAGTAGAAGGTAAAATAATAATTATTTTTTTATTATTAATTTTGATTTTTACTTCACCTACTAACTATTGTGTTACATGTATACAGCGTATGTTTATTATTGATCCATGCGAGGAGACTGCCATCTACAGGATGTGGAGGACCAAGGCTGGCAAGCACCTACATGATATGTTTCATGACATTTGCAAAAATAGCGCAAGCACCCACTGGCTCACGAAGGGGATTCTCCAGGTCTTGAGGGCCCACTGGGACTCACCTGCATTTAAGACAAAGTAGATGAAGGTCAGAACAAGCAAAGGATTAGCCCGCGATGGCTCTCTGTACACTAGAGGCCCCACTACCATCAAGGGTACACAGTTAAGAATGATAAATATCATTTTCTTCTCATTTAGTTTTTCTATTTTTGTATTAAATATTATATATATAATCATGTGAAAATTTTTTGAAATATAGGAGAACACGATGAGTAGGCCGCCAACTCTAGGAGAGCTGTTCCAGGAGACCTACACTCGAAAATGGGACAAGTCCTAATGGATTGATACGTAGTCAGTAATATTATTTTTTTATTACTAATGCATCATCTATCGATGGAGAATGAGAGTGTGACATCCACTAATATAAATGTGACATAGATGGTAGAAGAACAAAACTACATGTCAACCATAAAGTGAAGACAATGGCAGAGAGTGAATTTTTTTTTTTCTTGAACCACCAGTATGCAGAGTTCATTGAACTCGAACTACTCTGAGACAAGCCAGGTTGGTCTATAGAGGTAAAGCTCATCTAGCATTTTTTTTCTATCTATAAAACTCAAATCCAATACGGTGCTTAATAAAAACATGTATCGAATCATTTGAACTAACTAAAGAATATTTGGGAGTGTATTTGCCACCCCTAGAATTGATTTTGACCACTCAAATGGGAATTGGCCGTAAAACCATGATGTTTGGTTTCATGTTGCCATGCACTTTCAAAATTGATTTTAGCTCCAAAATCAATTCTGAGGAGAAGTAAGTATAACTTACATTTACGGTTACATAAAATCAATTATGTAGATTCAAAAACTTTTCTTTCTAATATACCCTTTTTCTCTTCATTTTGATTTGTGTTGTTATCAAAACCTTACGAGAAGCAGATGCTGTTCACATAAGCAAAAGTCATTTCTAGTTTTATTTTTATTTTATCGTTACTTTTCAATATAACTGATATCTATAACTTAGCTGTATTTTCACTCATTACTATAGTCTTTTTAATATTATTTTTATAAATTATATTGTATTAATTACAAATAATATTTTTTCTGCACATGTTATTAAATCACTAATCAATCTGTAAGGTTTAATATTTGTGTTTAATATGGTTTTTTATTATGAAGTACTTAATTATTTTATTTAAATTATGATGAGTAATTTGGATAAAGTAATATAAGAATTATGTCCTTTTTTATAATTATACACTTAAAAATGATTTTAGTTAATACTATACAAACAATATTAACTTTGACAAAATCATTTTTTACATTAAACTAACAAATATAAATTACTTGACCTTAAAATCAATTTTATAAATAAAGAACCAAACATGCAATAAGCATTGGTGGTCCTAGTGGGGTCCAAGGCAGACTAATTATGCCTCGAACCCCTCTCTAAAATAAGATTATAAAAAATAATTAAAAAAATGACAGGTCAGATTATTATAAATTTTAAAATTAAATCAATAATAATTGATTTGAATTAAATTTAACTTAAGTGTATTTGATTATTAGAATTTATTCAAACCATTTAATTAAGTTGTTTTATTTCTTTTTCAAGTATATCAAATCAACTTACATGACAAACACCCGCATGGTGCGTCGCAAGTGCCCCACCATCTTAACCAAACGATTGAACTGCTCTCTAGCTTGTCTAAATCCCTTGCTTAACACCATACCACAGCAATAGTGGAAACATTT
This sequence comes from Pterocarpus santalinus, assembly GCA_031439595.1. Classification (NCBI taxonomy): domain Eukaryota; kingdom Viridiplantae; phylum Streptophyta; class Magnoliopsida; order Fabales; family Fabaceae; genus Pterocarpus; species Pterocarpus santalinus. Next base: position 29,590,656 of record CM062528.1, on the reverse strand, counting down.
TGGCACACTAAATGGGAATATAATAAAACGTTCCATATTCCTTTTGCCATTTTTTTGGGTCTCCCACAGCACGTGCTCACCCAACGTAACGGACCTCCATGGCTCGCATCAAGAGCCAAGGCAATACCATCACGCTGGAAACCTAATAAACACCACCATCCCGATGCTAGAAATACTTCACTCATTCAAACCCTAGTGAATGCCATATAGCGGATCAGAACAGCACCATCTAGCTGATTTTGAGCCGTTGGATATATAGGTTCAACATAATCTAATGTTTGTTTCGAGATAAGATTTGTAAATAGTACTATACATAGTCAAAAACGTGAAAAACGTAAACGTGTTTCTAGAACAATCAAAAAATTTCTCGTCTAATAATATTAGAATTTAATTTAAATGTACTGATAATATAAAATAATTTTATACTGTCAACCAATAGAAATAGTAAAATGTGTCAATTCATATAAATAACTATCTATTATAATGAGAGATCTATCATAATTTTTATTTTCTCCTATTTTTATTGATTGATAATATAAAATTATTTTATACTGTCAATACATATCAATTAAACTCATAATACTATTGGCCAATTCACTAATTTTTGACCAGTTCACACAGATTTAGATCAATCTTAAAAGATTCAATTTTTATAATATAACTAGATCAGCTTAAAAACCAGTTTCCAATCCAATTGGTCGAACCAGCCTCTCTGGTCGATCCAGTCTGATTTCCAGAACATAGATATGGACTTAAATAGTCCTCTACCTTTCTTTTCCCTTCCATATGATTTTGGACTTTGCCACTCCACCATGCTTTCCATTTCATATAGCGTTCGTAATCATTTTAAACAACTTTCATAACTAATAGACTAAAACCAATTATAAACTATTCCAATTTTCGAGAAAAGAACAATTTAAAGTTTTTCTTAAAAAAGTTTTCATATAATTTTAAGTAAAAAATAATAGTTACTAAAACTTAATTTTTTTTTTAATCAAAAGAGATTAGATCTAGTATAAGGGGTTAGTCTCCCATAAAATAACAAATTATGATTTGAATTTCAATTAGGAGAGATGGCCATATTTAAAGTCTAATTATGTCTCAGTCAGAATTATTGCCTCTAGTAGAGGAAACCCTAAAAAAAAAAAAAAACCTCAACCCTTTTTTTTTAAGCATCAATTTTAGTGTTTAAACTCCTGAAGTGCACTTTAAATTTTCTAAAAGAAAAAAAAAACCTATTTTTGGTCTTAATAAAACTACTAATCTAATTTCAAGAGTCATAATTACGTAAAAGATTTTCTTCATTTCAGAATATTTATTTAATTTTAATATTTTAAAGTTTCAGAATATATATTTATTTCTAATATCAAGATAATATTAATTTTTTTAATTATATTTTTGATTTAATTATCATTCACTGTTATTATAATTAAAATTAAAATATATGCTAAACCAACCCACAACCATAAAAGCTTATTGGAATATGGCAACCATTAAAAGGGCTTGCTTTGTCAGTGGTTTTACGATTGGAGTACGGCACCGTTTGGATAGAATTTTTGACAAAGAAAACATTTTATACACCCTGATATCCCTTTAGTTTTAGTACCTGAATAGTTTTAAAAAAATGGAAAATATTGAAGACTCCTTTGCAACTATTGAAGACTCTGAATTCTGTGTCTGAGATTGAGTCTGGATTTTCATCCAAGTTTGAGTCTAATGCAAGAGTTCATCATGAGTTTGATTTGAACAAGCCTCTTGAAGAAGAAGAAGAAAAAAAGTCAAATCAGCAAGAAGATAGAGATATGCCATACGTGCAAGGATATGCCACCTAGAAATTCTTACATGATTCGGGAATATGACGTAGTTGTACTTCTAGTTAATTATATAAATACATTTTTATGGAATTATCTATTAATGATAAATTTTATATAAAATATACTTATATGATTAATTTAGAAGTATAACTATATGATACTCCCAGATCATATAAGTATTATTCATATGCCACCTGCCGTTTGCATTAATTCTGGGAAGTAGTGTTTCGTTTTTTTTTTTTTTTCGTCAAAGAGTGGAGGTATTGATTAATGATAATTGATAAGTAGAGAATAATTATAGTATTAATATATTAATAAAAATATATTTTTTATATAGAAATAATTTTATTCATTTATATAATTTTATGTTATTATTAAGGTTAATTATTTTTCTTAATTTATATATTTTTTGGGTTTAGATAGATATTTTAATACGGAGAAAGTACCACTCAAATTGGCAATTATAGATCCGATGATACCTTCAATTAAATGCTATTTCTTCAACAATTTATAGCCTCATTAGTCATTCTCTCTCCTAATAGTTGTGAACATTATAAATATCTTTTTTTGAATTTTTTTAAGAATCAATAGTATCGCAGGTAATTTACTTTTAAATAAAAATCATATAAGAATCTCAATTTGCAATTGATTTTTTAAATAATAATATAAAAAGTTGATTAAAATTGAATGCAGCGAAATATCAAATTTTTATTTTATAAAAAATAAAAATATTATTTATTTCTGATTAAAAATTAATAATATAATAAATTATTAATTAATTAATTTTTATTTTATTTACAGTTATTAAATTGTTTCTTTTTATATCTATTTATTTTTTGCAAATATTTTTATTTTTAAATAATTTTTAAGGTTGGCAATTATTAAGAGAGAAAAAAATTTATTTCTAATAAAATATTTATTATTAAAATAAACATCACCATTTTAGTTAATTAAAAATTATAAAAGATAATTTTTAGTTCAATTAATAAATTCATAAAAAATATTTAATTGATTTAAGTAATTTTATATTTATTTTTTTAAAAAAAATTAAAATTTAATCATTGTGAACAAAAAATAATATTAAAAAAATTATTTTTATAATAAATCAATTTGCCTTAAACCATATTTATTAAAATTAGGTAAATTCTAGATACATTTAGCTTAGGGAAAAAAAAGGGCCATGGCCTTTTGTATGTTTGTATAGCTGTATATTAATTGGATTGTACGTGTAACTCAAAATAAAAAATAATATATGAATTTTTCACTCAAAAAACGTTCAAATTTATATGCCAAGCTTTTGTCAGAGTAATAATTAATTGTACGTGTAACTCAAAATAAAAAATAATATATGAATTTTTCACTCAAAAAACGTTCAAATTTATATGCCAAGCTTTTGTCAGAGTAATTTAAAGACCCTTAATTTTTTTTTTCCAAAAAAAAAAATGCCATCGCCTAGCTAGCCAGAGTTGTACAAAGTACAAAGCTTGCAGAGTCAAACACAGGCTTCTAGGAGGGAGACATTTCCCATCCACGAATCTTCCCCAAAATGCCATCACCTAGCTAGCTAGCCTAATAGAGTAAACCGGTACGTCCCTAAAGAATTGTAATTAAATATGAACTTCCAGGGACCTACATGAGTGGCTGTGGCAGGGCTGGATTGGCATTCTAATAATGCGAAAGTGGTTGTATGAAAATATGTAATAATAATATGAAAATGTAAGCGAGAGTGACTGTATGAACAAAAGGACTCATTTCCAAATTTTGTTTTATGTACTTTTTTACTTCAAAAAATCTTTTTCGTGTGAAATAGTCAATATTAAATTGCGCTGTGATATTACGAAAAGCTTTGTTTATGATTTTTTACGAAAAGAAGAAAAAAAAATTGACACAAGCAGCACAGCTAAAAGCATTATACATTTGCAGTAAATCTTGATCATGGACTCATCTTCTCTTATGAGTTCATGCTCGAAAATCATATTTTTCAAAACAACAATTGATGTATTGAAATATGTGAACCATTATTGATAAAATTAAGAGACGGAGAATTCGTTCTACATGTTCAATAATAAAAAATTTTAACAATTTGAAAAGTTTTTATTCAACCGAAAAATAACCAAATAAAATACTTGAAAATAAAAAGGATAGAGATAAGAGAAGTGAACAAAAAATTTATCCTCATTCAGTCATAATATATAACTTACATCTAATCTTCAACCAATAGCTTGAGATCTTCTTTATTTGTCAAAACTTTTGCTTATAATCATTTCAACCAATTTTTCTCTATTCAATCTCAAGTAGAGTATATAGTAGTTTCTTTTTCTTAAACATATCACATAATCTCTTCCTCTACCTAAAGTATATTATTAGAATCTTTGTTTTAAGGATATCATAAAACCTTCCCTTATCTCACATAGAAATAGAGAAATCTTTCAAAATATAACCGCTCTTATAAGTGAACTACAACTAGTTTCACAAGATGATCTCTTTCTCTAGGGTAGATAAAGAAATTTAAGTACAGAACTTATGAAATATGATCGATGACTAAGATAATCTCACTATTTTCTTGGTGGAACTTCTTGTTTTGTCTTGTCCAATCCTCTTGCTTCTATATAGAGTATGAGTTATTCAATGTGTAACCTACCTGTTACAGGGGATTTGGGCTTACACTTAAACCAAAGAGTTAGCTCACATAGTTGAATTAGTGTTCCTATTGTTTCCTGGTGCAATGGTTGTTGTCTTGTCCAGTAGGAAAAGTAATATTTATGAGTTAAAATAGCAAAATTATAATTCAACAATATTTCTTTTGATAAAAATATAATCTAACAATATTCATACTCAAAATCATATACAAATTTGAATAGGTTAATAAATAATAAAATACTCATTTTCGAAACTATATCCAACAATTATAAAAACTAATTTATTAATGTAAAAATCATTATATTTAAGCCACTTACGTAACTTTCAGCTTTCACCAGAATATATACTACATAATAATATAAATAAACGAGATTAATTTTGGTAAATTGTCATAGTTATGCCTTTTACATTGTTAATTAATTACATTATATTTTTATATGAATTTTGAGAGGGTTACAATAAGAATTAAACAATATAATTTTAATAACATAAAATATATAATTAAATGATTGCAAAAAATTTATTTTCTACTGATAGTATATCAAACTTAAATCTTAAATAAATAGCTAATATTATATAATATTTATGAGTATGTAACCGTGTATGATTTAAAGAAGACTAGTTTTTGTTAATTTCTTCGGGCTCTTAGCCCTCAATATAACCAAAAAAAGAACTAGTTTTTTTTTTAAAACTAGTTACAATTAATATTACAATTTAAAAATTTTTACCTATTAGACATTGTGATATTCTTCTAAGGATCGTTGACAAAACTTAATTAAGAAAAATGATCAAGTATTTAAAACTATTAAATATGAAAAAGGATTAAAATTATTAAAAAGGGCCTATTAAATATTATTTAAAAGCAGGAAACAAAATCTTTTTATAAGAAGACAATTATATCCTTCAACTATTTCTTAATTTTTTTTCTTCTTTTTACTTTTTTTCCCTACTTACTCTCTCAACTCCCCTGTTTAGCGGCTATCAAACGTTTATTCTCATCAAGACACCATCTGTGGCTTGTCGCCAGCACGCCATCGTTTGTGGCTTGTCGATTTAAAATATTAATTTGCATAACTATGTAAATGTATAGAAGGTTAGATGGCATCAAAAAGTATAGATAAATAAAAAGATACAATAAAAAAATGTGACCAAAGGAAGATAATTAAAATGGCTTAAAACCTTTATATAATTGCATAACTCAATATTTTAAATCGACGAGTCACACATAAAGGCATGCCGGTAACTAGCCACAGACGAAGGTGTGCCAATGAGGGTGAGAGTTCAATAGCCGCTAAGCAAGAGGTTGAGACAATTAGCGGCAAAAAAATAAAAAGAATAAAAAAAAGATTAAGGAATAATTTAAGGGTATTACTATTTTTTTATAAAAAGATTTTGATCCTTCTTCTTAATAAATAATATTTGATAAATTCTTCGTAATAATTTTAATATAATTGATGTTTATTCTTAATTAATTCTTATTAATGGTAGTTAATATCAATTTTCTCTTTTTATTTGCAGAAATGGAGCGACAAGGACATTTCTCCGTCATTATATAAAGCGAAAAGGATAAAAAAAATCATCTTCACTAATATCTTATTATAGGGGATGTTTGGCAAACTATAAAAACTAGATAACTTGGTATAATAGGACCTGATTGTTAATAAATATTATTTGATAATTACATAAATATTTTAAAATTAATTTTTATCTGAGCTAATTTGAGATTAAAAATAGTTCTTAAAAAAATCAATTTTAAATGAGTTTTATTTCATCCTAACTTTTTTTCCTTTTATTTTATCTATTTCCATTACTTTTTTTCACATTTTGTACTAATTTTTTCTTCTTTTATTGACCTTGTCAACTGGTTGCTGCCACTATCCACCATCGTCTGCTGCCATCATTCGTTGCCACTAACCACCACCATCTACCACTTGTCTGCCACAGCACATGTTGAATTTTGTACAAGTTTTAATATGAAATTAAATTGATTCATTTTTATATAAGTTAATATAACTGTTTCTATTTTGTATCTTATTAACTTGATTTTTTAAGTTATCAAACCCCTGTAGAGACTAAAAATTAGATTAATATAGGTAAAGAAGATATATTAAAAATCAATATGGATACCCGTTTTGAATCAAAATAGGAAAACTATTTATAAGATTTTTATTTTTTTAATAAAAAATTTAATGAAAAAATTGAGCGTTAAACACTAGACTTGTTTAGTAGTTAAAAGAGTAATAACTCATAATTAGTTTTAAACACACTTTGAACGTTTCATATAACATCACTCTTATTTATATATTGGCGATTTGAATTTTGAAGATAACAACGTAGCCGTGCCTAGGCCTGACTGTGCCTGAGTGTGACAAATATGAGACAAGTCGTACATCGCAAACTTGTTTATTGGGACCATAGAAAATTCTTCCCCCTTCTGATCAGAATAGGACTAGTGAAAAGAGAAACTTAAAAAGTCGTTGAATGAGGGTCAGCATCAAAGTTGATACCAATAATGCAACCAACTAGCTAGTGGATGAGTTCTTACGAGCCCTAATTATTGAGATGGATCGAGTACCATGCATCCAAAAAGATTCTCATTTTCTATTATTTACATCATCCATTTACTTCTTCCCATAATTGTATACTTATTCTTTTCTTAAAAATTTGCGAGATCAGGAAGAATAATCAATTATATAAAGCTTCACAGATACTATACCTATGACAAGAGGACTATTAAGTACTAAAAATAGTGTTAGACAATTAAGGCCAGCTTAGTGATGCCGCATTATTATGATCTACATGATTCCATTTATAAGAAGCTACACTTAGTAGTCTGTGGGCACCGTGCCCAGCTAAATTTGACCTCCACAATATGTGATTCCTGACGCAAATACAATGTACTCGCACAAAAGTGATAGGGATTGAAGAGCAGTACTGGAGTTAGCCGTGGGTTTGGTCTATAATCTTCTAGATACCAAACAAGGAACAATTCAATCTCCACTAAAGCATGTGAGTAAAGTGATGTATGATACTTAAGAAAAAGAAGAAAGGCAAGAAATCTTATCTTATCTTGTACTTGTAAACGAATGAAATAGACAAATACTACATACATTATATAAAACTATCTATTGAGATTTACTTCTAGTTTTAATTTAAAGGTATTTGGTTGAGTTTTTGACAATGGCTCATGCTGTAAGTCAACAAAATGAAATCTCCATCCATTATTTTGACTTGAGATTGGTTTTGTAGAAATATTTAAGAGGAGTATTAAAAAATCATTAAAATATCAGCATATTACATTAAGATTTACAGTTTTAAAAAATGAGAAATTTATAATATAATTATTGTTGGTGAATTTAGAGATGTATAAATTAATTGGATATCATCGTAAGACACTATATGGTTCGTATGTTAAAAAATATTAACAACTTTTAAATTTTTTTTAATTTTATTTACTTATCGCCCCCAACTCATATGTTATTTAAGTAGGTGTTCAATAATAATGTAAAAAAGAAAAACATTTACGGTGAATTTATCACGTTGTTGAAATTATGAGTGTGTTTAGGGTTGGTGTGATAGCGAGGGTGTGAGGGTGGCGCTGTTTGGCCAACCTGGCATGTGCATGACACCATAACTACTACTTATAGCTTCCTGCGCAATGATAGAGGATAAATTTTAAAGCGTTTTACAATAAGGAAATTGTTGTAATATATTATTACACGCTTTATATTAAATAGGGAAAACTTTAATTTAGTCTTTCTAATTTTAATTTATGCATATTTTGATCTTCAAATTTGAAAATGTGTATGTCATACAAATTTTATTTTTCAATTAAAATATGCATTTTAATCTTTGCATGTAATTCTTTTGTCGAACATTAGCAAAAACTTGTTACAATCAAATCACATAATTATTTTTTTATCAAATTTCCTTGTAGGAAAAGTGTAATCTACCCTTTCTAACTTATATTCTAGTTCATTTTGGTTCTGAAATTGATAAAATATAACAATTTTTATTAATATTTACCTAAAATATTAAAAAAATTACAAGCATATATTATAAAATTTAAAAATCAGGTTTCATATTTTTAAAGTCTAATTAAGGACTAAAATGCATATAATACTAAGTCGAAGGTGATAAGCCTTTTTTCTTATTAATAATAAGATAATTATTATCTTTTTATTTTAATAATTGTTTATATATCAATTTTGTATTAGTTTAAAAGAAAATTAAAGCGAAAATTTTAAAATGTAAACTATTGAAATCATCAATATTGCAATTCACTTTTATTACCACTATTTTTAATATTTTTATTTTTATGTAATTATATTTAATATTAGGAATAAAAAGTTAAATATTAAATAAGTTTTGAACATTATCAAAATATCTTTTAATAATAAACATTTAAATTCAATAAAAGGTTTGTTTTAATTTCGAATTAAGATATCTTTTAAAATTTATTAATTATTTATAAAAATATAAAAATATTAATAAAAAATAAAAAATTAAACTCACGTTATAACAAAACATAGTTAAAAATCAGATAAGTGAGCCAACTCTACCAATAAACTCTAAAATTTCTCATGACACATAACGGATGAACTGGCGGTGACCGACATCCCTAATCTACCAATAAATATTAGGGTGCCACGTAGCATTCCCCATTCATCTGCAAGCTGTGGCTCTGACCCTTAATTTCCTTGAGGGCATGTGATTTCTGCTCTGCTAGTACAGCACCGTATATAAATTTTTTAAGTATTTTTAAAACAAAAAAAATGTTAATATGTATTATTTATTTATAGTTCAACATTTCAAATATTATATTTGAAAAAAAAAAAGCTAGTACGGGTGGCTTAATAATAAGAAATTTAGATAATTTATACGAGATCTTTTTATTAATCAAAATTACATATATTTTTTTATTAAAGGTAATATTGCTTAAATCGAATAAGATTTTTATGTTTTGTCAAAATTCTTCTTTTTTAATTTTAATGCAATTATATACTTATAACTTAAACTTGAGATCTATTATTAAGCTAGGTTCAAACCTCAAACCTCAATATTACTTATATAAAAAAAATATAAAATTTAACTTATATATATTGATAGCATATAATTATTTTATATTATTATTTAATCATTTTTTTATTTGTATAATTTTTGGAATAATAAAGATAAGGATCATACATATTTATTTATATGGTAACATATAATTAGATGATAATACATATAAATTAAACCAAAAAATATATTATATTAAGAAAAATAATAATCACTGATAAAATTAATGTATTAATAATTAAATAATACTCCCATAAAAAAAGAATTAAATAATACTATATATTAGTATGGTACTTTTATGGAACAAAAAATGATGTTTGTACTTAAAATATGGGCTTATTTCAAATAATATATTAAAATGTTTTTTTACTTATTAATTACATAAAAAATGAGATTTTCATAATTAATAGTCAAAAACATATCTTAATAAGCCCTATAAAATAAGAATTTAATTTAAATACACTGATAGTGTAAAATAGTTTTACACTGTCAACCAATAAAAATGGTGAAAAGTGCCAACTCATCAAAATAACCACCCATTATAATGAGGGACCCACCATAAATTCTCACTTTCCTCTATTTCTATTGATTGACAGTATAAAACTGTCAATACATACCAATTGAACTCATAAAATAAATCCTGACCATAAATAAAAATAACAAAACTCTTGAGAGAAACATCTAGGAATTTTCTTGTATCGCAAATCCTCAAAACAACAATGCTTCTGCATGCGTGCGCTCGAGGGGTTTGACTGAGTGAAACTGCTGATGTATGAGAACTCTATACGTCGGTTACTTGTAGCGGTCACCGGTTGGGGATGACGATGGTATTTCACGGTAAATTGACGGAGGGCGACCACTTGTGTATAATAATAATTTCTTTATATACCATAAATCGCATTTTGTCAAACTTATGTGCAGGAGAGAAAAGCTAATAATATATGGGTTGGTGAATATTTGGAAGGTAAGATTAAATGAGATTAATTTTAGTATATTATTAATATAAAAAAATTTATATAATTATTTAATAATATACTTTTATTTATAAAATTTTTAAGATAACGAGTAATTAAATCAAATACTTTTATCGATGTGATAATGTATAATTGAATATCTATATAAAATTTTTTTTATATATTGATAGTGTATCAAAATTAAATCCTACTTATCAAAAGTAGTTTATGTTTAATAAATATAGATAAAAATTAATCATATTTTTATTTTATTTTATTTATGCTAAAAATAGCTTTTTAAAAAAATAATTTTTTTAGTATTTTGATTATAAGTAAAAGTTAATTATTTAGAGTTATGATATTTTTATTAAATTAACTCTAAGTATCAAAATATTATATAATATAAACAAATTATTTCATATACTTTTTAATAATTTATCATACAAAAATAATTTTTTATGTGATTTAAATAAAATATACTATTTTGGCGTTACTAGTGAACCTGTGATATATTTTTGTGAACTTTTTAAATCCAATTATAACTATTGAAGGAAGTAATATGATACCAAATCAATCCAATTCCATCCAAACCTAATGATACTATATTATATAATATATTTTTTTATTATTAAATGGATATTTTTATTTTTACAATTTTAATTAATTACATATTTTTTATTTATATAATATTCTTACTTAAATATTACTTAATGCATGTTAAATGAGTTTTTTTTTATATTTTTTTATTTATTTTATTGGCTTAAGTTACTCCATCAGTCGATAATATTTAAATTTAAAATTTTCTTTTATCAAAAATTGACTAAATTGAACCAATACAAATCAATACAAATTGGTTCAAATTGAATCAAAGTTTAAAATCTAAACTAAATCAATTGAATATTCCAAATCAATATAAATTATATTGCTTGGATCATTTAGGCTTTTCACTCAAAACTGATTGAAATCGAGTCGCAAACACTACCAACACTATTAAGGCATATCTTAATAAAACTTTATTAATTTTTTACTTCAACAAATTCCAAGCGTAAAGTAAATATGAGCTCTAAATTTTCGTACGATTTAGCAAGGCTGTAATTTATTTGAAAAAAAAAAGTGTAATATGGGATAATTGTTGATTATAAAAATAACTATTTAAAATTTTATATAATATAGGCATCCATGATGTATTTGAAAATTAACTCTTGAGGAGGTAAATTACGATCGAATTTACCTTATTTGTTTATTGTTTATGTTTAATAAGGAGAGTAAATAAACTCGTAAACTAATGCTTTAAAGATATTAATATTATGTTATTATATTAGTTTTTTGAATTTTTTATTATTAAATAAGTCTCTAAAATATATAAAATATCAATATGAAAATTATGATAAAAGATTAAAATGATGCATAATTAAAGATAAATTTAATCAAAAAGAACTTTTAAAAGACTAAGCATATATCATGCTAATCGTTTTTGAGAGACTATTTAACCCATTACTTATAAAAATATTTATTTATGTTTTTGTCAAGTTGTTGGACTAAATAAATTATGGATTTAAATCTAATATATTTTCAGTATATAATTTTTTAATATAATTATCCAATTATTATAATCAAAATATTAAAATTATTTAATTTTTATTATAATTATATCAAAAGTTACATAAAATTAAAATATTATTGAGTAATAATATAAAATATTTTACATTAATACTAATCATGTATTAAAATTAATTTTTAAAATTATTTAAGAGTGTTTGAGATTATTTTGATAAAAAATTATTTTTTATATATTTAAATAATCTTTTAAAAATAATTAAATGTTTTAAAAAATTTATTTTTAATTTTTAAACTATATATAAAATTTAAATTCTAAAATTATATTTTTTAAAAATTGAAACAAACATATTCTAAACGTTTAAAATATATCAAGAAAGAATTACAAATTATTGTATCTTCAACAAGCAAATCCTATTAAGGAATGTGAAAAGTCGTGGTGTTGAATTGACTGATTAAATTGAACGAGTCGATGAAATTAATGGGGTTAGGTTTATCAGTTCTTCTTAATAGGAAGATACCATTGCTAGGTTGTCATCATCTCTAACTACCATAGTAAATTTTCAAAAAAGGCCTAGACATACTTTGACTATGATAGATATTTTTCTCTTTTATAACTTTCAGTCACCCCCATACAGTAGAGGGCTGTCACTTCAACAGTTCACATGCATTCCCCTTACCTTTTTTTTTAAAGAAAGTTTTTTTAAATAATAAAATATATAAAAAAATTATATATTAAATTTAAGGATTAATTATATTGACCTCTCTCAAAGTTCAATATAATTATGTTCGACATTCTTCTAATTTACTTTACTCAGTATATATTATATACAGATAAAAAAATACTAGGTGTAATTATACTAAACCTCAGAAAATATTAGTATAATTTATCCTAAATTTAACTATATGTAATTTTTTCTATAATTCATAAAAAAAATTTCTTTATTTTTATCCCATATCAAAGTCACCTAATAACTAACATTCACATTTTGTTCTTTGAAATACATTCATCCATTAGCCTGAAAAGATCTAAATTCTTTTTTATAAGATTCAAGACTCAACTATTTTACCCATCAAAATTAATTGAAGTGGTAAATAATTTTAATCTCTTAGAATGGGAGTGCTAGTCTCAATCTATAGAGTGTGTTTGGAATATTAAAAAAAATGGAAATGATTTGATTTAAAAATCAAATCTCGTGTTTGAGTATTTTAAGAATAAGAAATGAAGTGATTTATAATTTCTATGGGATTTGATTCCTTTGTATTTGAAATCCTTTTAAAATTGAAAGGATTTGATGAAAATTGATTTGATTTTAAAATTTAAGTACAAATCAAATCAAATTAATTCCATTCTTAGTTATTCCAAACACAATTTAACATATTATAAACATAAATTTTGATTTCTAAATCAATTCAAATCCTATTTATACATAATCATTTCAAACATAAAATTTAATTTAGAAATCAAATCAATTCAATATAAATCAAATCAATTCTAAAATTTAATCATTTCAAACACTCCCATAGAGACATCTTATGTTGGAAAATTATATAACTCTTTTGTTCCTATAATTAAATGAGAATTAATTTTATAAATAGTTCAAATGAAAAGAACTTATGAGAAAGATATCTCATAGCCTAAAAAAGTAATAAATTATTTTCTTGAATAAATTAGTATATCCAATTTAATTAAGTATATTAAATTAATTAATAAAATATGAACATATTATTAGAGCTAAATAAATTACAATATTACATTCATTAGTGTATAATGTTTGAATACTTTATCAATATTTGATTAGTTTAAGTGGTTTAATACTTGTTCTCCCTAAATAAGATCTTAGATTTGAGTCTGTAGACCAAAAAAGCTAACATTAGGAGAACTCTACCCTCATAATGGACCAATCAACTCAAGGTAGATTAATTAAAGTTAGTGAGTTTCATATATTGGTGGTGAATACTTCAGTGATTTAGTACGTCTAAATTGAGTATATATATACTATATTTATTTTAAAAAAATCTCTCCCAATATTATATTTCAATAAATACCAATTAAACAACAAAATTATATATATACACTTGAATAATGTTCTTTCTCTTTTAATTGACATTACCTTTTAATTACTTAATTGCATCGTGGAGGCGTTTATTTCAATGTTTGAAATTATATTATCAAAAATCATATTTTTGAGAATATTTTATTCAAAAATGTCATTTTTAGATATTTTAAAAAATTGTTTGTTTAGCATTAAAAATTTCTAGGAATAATTTTTGTGACTCCCAGAAATAAGTTAAAACTTGTTTGATTCATAAATGCAAATTCCTGGTAATATATGTAATAATTCTTAAAATATTCCTAATATATTTAATTTTTCATAATTGGAAGAAGTAAAATAATTGAGAGATATTTTGATATTTTTATAATAATTTTCATTTCCATAACGTGAGAATGTTAAAATATATTTTTATTTCCATGAAATAGCTAATCTATTTTAAATTACAAATTAAAATCTTGTGATTGGTGTATATAAAAGGAAATTTAGGCAAGCCGAATATTTTAGTTTCTTATTTTGAGTTTTACTTTTCAATTAAATTTTATTCAGTTTAAAATATAGTTTCAAAACTGCAACAATATTTTCGTACTTAAATTTATAATTTATATATTCCATTATCAGATTCATGTGAAAAGCATGGACTAAGCTGAGTTAATAATGCAATGTCAAAGTTAGACTTTTACCTCTTAACTCATTTTTGAATTTCGCTTTCATGTCCCTTAATTATAAGTTCTAATCCTTGGGATAGACAAGGACTAATTACCAATAATGCATGGCATGAGTCAATTTTATCCCTCAACTTACTTTAAAGTTCAACTTACGTCTATATATGCACTGTCAGTGTCAAAAAACTTTTACATAAACATCCAATTATATATTGTTACATCAGCAAAAATTTTTGACATAACCACTCACTACTTGAATAATCATATAAATAGAAGATTTTAATTAGATAATAGTGTATAAACTTTTTACATCATCAGTGCATCAAAATTTAACTCTCTCTCTCTCTCTCTCTCTCTCTCTCTCTCTATATATATATATATATATAATTCCACTCTATTTTAGCACATTGGAAGTAATAAAAGTAAAGCCTATATCATTCCTTTCTATGCGACGCAATTTGAGGGCTTTGCTATGTGAGTCCATGCAAGAGCTCCTTCTACAACCATCGGGAGATGTTGTTGCTGTCGCTTTCCACTTCTGCTTATTATGGCTTTCTAGTATTGAAATTTTTATGGTGCTTTTTAAGGCTTTTGATTCTTGAGGTACTAAATTAAACTTTAATTAGTCCATACAATATGACTTACGGTTTAATGATTGCGAACTATGTTATCGAAATCATGATAAACTTATTTGGGTTGTGACTGATCATGTTCTAATATTTAACAAAACATAAATGATTGTTAAAACGTATGTATTAAAAATTAAATTATACCTAAAAACTAAAAAAACACGTACACTAAATAATTGAAAGAAAAATTATAACAAACGGAGATTGGGTCTAGCAGAAGGATATAATCTTTGACAACATAACAAAGGACGTTTGGAATATCAACTAAGAGAAGTACCATATTTAGTTACCAATTATGAGTTTAGCAGAATTTCCTCTAATGAAGAATAAGTAGAAAAAAAACAAAAAACTGGAAAGTTTATAGATGGTAGATTAAAAGGCCATTGTAAAATAAGAAAAAAAAATTTTTTACTCAACAATGGGTCAATCATTTAAATCACAAATTGATTCGTTTAACAAAAACTAAAATATAAATACATACTAAAGAGGAATGAGTCTAACGGACAGATTAGTCCCTTATATATAGCAAATTATATCATGGTTCGAGTTTTTATTGGTAAAGGTATCCATATTTAATATCTTATCACAACTCAAAAAGAATTATCTCAGATTAAAAAAAATAAACCAAATACAAATACTTGATTGGTTCAAATTAAGTAATTTGTCATTTGTTTTCTTGCGACAATGGATTGAAATCAAGCCTTGCGAATAACAAAGTCTAACCTTAAGAAAGTTTTACTTCCTCGGTGAGTCTAGCGAGTTCGAGTCAAATTAATTGCACTTTAATGGCTTCTGAATATTTGTGGTTTAGATTTAAAAAAAAAAAATCAATTTATACTTTGACTAAAAAAATAGATGAATTATATTGGAAGAATCAATTAAAATATATGCATAGCATCAAGGATTATGAAATCAATTTCGTGAAATGTCCCATGAAATATGAAAACTAGGATAACTGTGCTCTGTTTTGTGTAATGATTATTTTCTTTTTATTTTTGAACTTTTACAATTTTAATTGAACAAATATATTTGTACTTTCATGGACGGTTTCATGAAAAGCCGTTCATATCCAAAAACACTGCTGTAATATTAAAGCGTGAAAATGCAGAAAAGTATGAAATAATTTTCGTATAAAATATGCAAAAGAGTAAAATTGTTCTTTTTAATTATGTTGTAGCTAGATAAACTTCCTTTTCCCTCTCACACATATGCTTATTCTTCTTCTAATTGGTTGAAAAATTATTTGTAGAACTTTTTACAAAAAGTCATTCCTATTAGTACTACTGAAATGTTATTTATAAATCATTTTATTTTATTATTTTTAAATTTATTTCTTTTGATAATTAAAAAATACATTTTAATAAATTATTTTTTATTTTTTATTGAACTAAAAATATTGTAATATTTTTAATCTATAAGTAACATCTGCCTTAACCATAATCTGTTGGCAGTCGCTCTTTTATCACTCTTTTTCTATGACTCATTTTCATGCAAAATTGACACCCGTTCAATATCAAATACATGCAAATGCCACTTCATAATTATCAATTTTCAATGCATAGGTCTCTCTCAATCTCAACCTCAATCTCCTTTCATGGCTGGTGAGTGCCCCCACCATTGGATTCAACATCACTGACTGTCTTTTTCAATTATGACCAAATTCTTTTTCTTGTTCAGGAATTTATATGCATCATTCAATATAATCTAACTTCACACGACAGAAACAAGAAATGATAATAATTAATAATAATCTATAGAAATAAGAAAGTGATAATAATTAATAATAATCAAATAAAGTGTGGATTACGTTCAAGCATGACCTAAATAAGAAATGATAATAATTAATAACAATCTAATTACGTGTGGATTACGTTCAAGCATGACCTTTGCTTTAAAATACCTAAAATAATTTAAATTGAAACGTGCAATGTATTAACTCCTCCCCATTATAATAAGATTAGCATGAATAAGATATGTAACAATGAATCAAAGAAAGAATCTTGGGAAAAAAAAAACGATTGATTTGGAGAGAAGGATGGTCCCCCCCAATTGAGAAATGTGGAAGAGAGACAGATGGAGAATGGAGAATGTCTGGTAAATCTTGAAAAAGCTAGTCAAGGCAGGATTGGATTGCATCAGAAAAAATAAATAATATTCAAAAGCATATAGCAAATTGAATTGGCATGGTCCCCTCAGCCACGTCCCAGGACCCCCCAACAAACAAAGATCTTTCATGTATTTGGACTCCGTCTGCCGCGGTTGCCTGCTGCGCTGTTCTCCCTTTCCTATTCAATCACACCTCAGTCCTTTTCTTTTAGATGCTGTTATTATCTTCCCCTTTCTCAATTGACAAAATGCTAATTTACAAGACATCAATATTTTCACATCTCTCACTTATATTTATACAACAATTGTAATATAGGTATGTTGAAAATAAAATAGGCTACTAACAAGTTGTTGACCGGCGACAAGTAGCTACGTTCTCCGAAGAAATAAGAGGATAAGTTCGACTCTCGAAAAACGTACTTACTAAAAGGAGAAGTAACCTTATATATTCTGTCAACTGAAATTACAAGAATAATGTCATCCATTATTTTCACGAACCAGAAAAAATAAAATAAAATACTGAGTTTGAATAAAATAATAAAAACTATAATATATAATTTAAGTTTAATATATTATTAATTAAATTTTTTTATATTATTAAAACCATTTAACTTTTGTAATTATTATATCCATGCAAAAATTAGAAATAATTAATTAATAGTGTAAAAATTTTTACACTAATATTATTATGTTTTGCAATATATAGTTCATTAGTTTTGTTTAATAATTCTTTCTATGAGTCAGCCTACATGAACTTCCTTATGCTGATCCGAGTTTACTTCTAACAACTTTACTACTTATTAGCCTCAAAGTAAACATACTCAGATATGTTACAAAACTAAATTTTTTAAGTATATATTATGGATTATTAATTAATTATATAATATTATATACATAACTTTTAAGAGTAATTATTGTAAAAATCAAGGACAATTACCATAAAGGCACTTGATCGCGACAATATATGAAAATAGAAATATTTTAATAATATAATAATATATAATTAAATATTTCTATAAAAAAATTTTACATTGTAATACAAAATAAAATTTATTATATTATTCAAGATTCAACCTCAGATTCCTTTTCAAATACCACCGCCTGATTTCCATCACGGTCAACCTTTTTGGCCGTAAACTCCTTCTCATCCGAGGTGATATTGGTTGGTATAATTTACCAAAAAAACAAAAAGAAAAGCAAATGGTGACATGCTTTTATAATATTCCTCTGCACGTGAGTTCGGAAATTGAAGATAACGGATATAAGATGCCCATCTCTAAAATGTATGGATTCAATGTTCATATTGCACAAAAACTGTGTAGTTAGATCAGTGCTACGCAAATGAATGCTTCTACTTCATTTTCAAAGAATCAAAATATTTTATGTCGATATTCTTTTGAAAACTGAACTTCACATTACAAGAATAGTGATCCATTTATCCACATTTCATAAATAAAGAAGCTTCTACTACATGTGATGTGAGAATATTGGAATGATGCAGAAGTTTCATAAAATAGGAAATCAACTTTTTGAAAAAATAACAAAAGGATGAGAAAGAGAAAGTTGCAACAAATTCCCCACCGCTTTCTCATGTATCGGGCTTAAGTAAATGTCTGATTGTAATTACTTTAAACTTAAACGATTTTTACAAAATCTTTTTGAATATTTAAATTATAATCTCTTTTTAAAAGTAAACAGAGTCACGCTGACGCATAATTTAAGTAAACACAATTGTCCCAGTCAAGATTTTTTTTTTTTCGTTATCTTACCGTGTTTTCTCACATCTTTAGAATTTAAGAATAGTCTTTCACTTGAGATGCTGAAATTATCTCTCTTCACAAGTATTTTCTCTTGATTTTGATATCCTCTGAACATTACAGTAGTATTTTATTGTTACAACATCAATAATTATTTGATTTATGAGTAGACCAAAAACAAAAAAAAACAGGAGAGAAAATATTTAAAAATATATATATTATCAGGAGACACTGTTGCAGAATAGAATAACAAGTGTGAATCAAAAAATGAAACAATTGAACAAATGTATCTGGGAAACTTAAGTTTGGATTAGGATAAGGAGGAACCTATTATATAGGGGTGAATGTATATGGGAATAATAGCTCAATAATAATAGCATTTGAATTACCCCAAGTCGAATGCTTCAGTGCATATTATGTGGTTGTGACTCGGTTTATATACGAAATCGAACACGGAACCGCATCAAACGTGAACGGATGCATGCATGCTAAGCAAGTTGATCCTTCTATTATGATTTCCCATTGCTGTTTTTGCAAGTTACCACAAAAAGATGCCACTCTCACCGGTTATAGATGAGCACAATCTACACTGTGAACAGTAAAAAAAAAAGATATAAAAGGTTAATGTTCAAAAAGAAAAATGAAAAACATAATGAACACTCTATCAAAGGAATCTCGTCGATGCGACTACTCCCGTTCTTCAATGTGGTAAAGTTGTCATGTATATTTTAGTGGAAGGAAATCCAAGTAAATAATGCTTGGGTAGGTGATGACTGGACTACTTTTTTCAGCAGGATTGTGACGGCCATAATATTCAAGAGAAGGCCGGTTACAGAAAATGGAAAAAGCCGCGATTTAAAAAATCTACCCTATTTCACGTAACATTGTTACTCGTAATTTTTTTCAAACAAAGATGGCGCACCTAGTTAATCTTTAATTCATATTTTCTTATAATTTTTAATTTAACTTTTGAATTCTTTTTATTGATGAGTTATTTATAAATATTTCTTTAAATTAAGTCTAAATAGATGTTCCGAAATTAAATTACAATATGATATTAGATTTAGAAGTAAAAAAGCGTCTAGGAGTAATCTAATATTAAAAAGAGCAATATCATATAATTAGGAGGATATAATCAAAATTTTTGTCAAAAATCATGATAATAATTAGATGATATAAAATGATAGGACCCATCTATTCATTCAAGGATTAGTAATAATATTATATTATTTTGATATTAAAATTCTAATAAAAATTTTGAATGTGTAGTATTTTTCTATTAAAAAATTTAATTAAATAACATATATAAGATCAAAAATTCTACCAGAGAAATAGTGCTAAGCAAGCCGTGCTTTAGTCACGATCGTATTCGAGAGTTTAATCTCCTAATAATAACCATAGAGGTATTCTAGAAACAGTTTAATCTCCTATCTCTAAAAACCAAACCTAAATTCTTTCTCTCACTCCTCCCCTGCCCCACAAGTTTTGTGTATAAATAGCCAGGAGCCCAACCGTTTTTTTCTCAAGCATCCTTAGCTCAAAAGCCTTATCAACTCTGCTCTCCCATTCACTCACTCTCCAAGAAACTCTCTTCAAATCAAATATCTCCTCCCTTCATCCGATTCACTTTCACCTCTTAGCATCTCCAAAAAAACCAAACAAGCTCCAAGAAAAAAGAAAAGAAATGGTGGTTTGTTCCAAGCCAACAACAGAGCACTACTCCTACGTAAGGAGCTGCAGCAGCAGAGCAACCACATTCTCTACACCGGTAACCATTCCCCTTGTGGACCTGTCGAAACCCGACGCGAAGAGCCTCATAGTGAAGGCCTGCGAGGAGTTTGGATTCTTCAAGGTCATCAACCATGGCGTCCCCATGGACGCCATATCCCAGCTTGAGTCAGAGGCCACAAAGTTCTTCTCTATGCCACTCGCTGAGAAGGAGAAAGCAGGGCCTGCAAACCCATTTGGGTATGGCAACAAGCGCATTGGGTACAGCGGTGATGTTGGTTGGGTCGAGTACCTTCTCCTGAAAACCAATCCAGAACTCAACACTGTAACACTCCCCTCTGTTCCTGACCAAAACCCAGAGCAATTTAGGTACAGAGTCTCAACAGAGTTAATCTCAATTTGAAGAAAATAAATAATAACAGTAAGAGTTCAGAAAAATGTTTTTGATTTTCATTTTCTATTTTTAACATTAGTTACAAAACTGTCTTCTTATTTTTATTTTTTTAATTTATTTTGAAATGAAAAAAGTGAAAGTAAGATGGCAATTTTGTAATTAATGCTAAGGATGTGTTCAATAGCGAGTAAAAAAGGGAAGAAATTTTGTATAGACGAGCTGTGTGCGTAAATTTTATACGTAAAAATTATGTATAAAAAATTTCTCTAATTTTTACCCTTTGACCAAAAAAATCCTAAAAGTAAGGAATAAAGATACGATACGAGATAACCAAACAGGCTCTTATATTTTGTTCTTTCTTTGTATGTTGCTGTTGTTTCAGGTGCGTGTTGAATGATTACATGCAAGCGGTAAGGAAGATGGCGTGTGAGATTCTGGATTTGATGGCTGAAGGGTTGAACATTGAGCCGAAGAATGCGTTCAGCAAGCTGGTGATGGACGAACAGAGTGACTCTGTGTTCAGGGTGAACCACTACCCTGCTTGCCCTGAGCTGGCTTCCAATGGTGAGAGCATGATTGGGTTCGGAGAGCACACAGACCCACAAATCATTTCCCTTCTGAGGTCCAACAACACCTCTGGCCTCCAGATTTATGTGGGTGATGGCAACTGGATTTCAGTCCCACCTGACCATAGCTCCTTCTTCATCAATGTTGGTGATTCTCTTCAGGTACCACATCATAGTGAAATAAAATAAATTCCCATGTTTCCATTTATTATTATTATTATTATTATTATTTTCTTTATGTCAATGGATAAAACAAGTGAAATAGTTTGCATGTAGATAAACTCCTCCTTTTTGGTAGCTTCTTTTTTGAATGTGTGTGTGTGTGTCCATTTTGGTTGACTTGTTAATTATTGCACCTGCTCATTATTCAACTCCCTCTCCTTTCCAAAACCAAATTATTATTATTTTTAATTAAAAAGAATTCATTGATAGAGGAGCAAAAAGTTTTGCTTTCACGTTATGTCAGTGTGGTATATTAATATTATATTCAAATGGGTTTTGTCTTGTGATTTTAGTGTGATTATCTTTGCTATTTGGCTAGTACGCTAACGTGGTTTTTTATTTTTCGCTTTTTTTTACTTTTTCTCCCCTTTGGTTTGGTCGGTGCATCGGCATTAGGTTATGACTAATGGACGTTTCCGGAGTGTGAGGCATAGGGTTCTGGCAAATGGTTTCAAATCCAGGCTCTCAATGATTTACTTTGTTGGTCCACCTCTGAGTGAGAAAATTGCACCATTGCCTTCCCTCATGCTTGGAAAGGAGAGCCTCTACAAGGAGTTCACTTGGTTTGAGTACAAGAATGCAACCTACAATTTAAGATTGGCTGCAAATAGGCTTGGACACTTCGAGAGGATTGCAGCCTCGTAATGCGAAGGGGAACTTTTAGGGGGCCACTTGTCAATACAATATATGTTGTTAGATGGGGAAGGAAGATATATATATATATATATATATATACTATAAGTTGTTTTTCTTTTTTCTTTTCTTTTGGTGCTGTCATGTTATTTGCCAATCATAATGAATCATAGATAGAATAGTATATATTCCCTTTCCTTTTGCTTCAGCACTTTATGTAAGTGACTTTCTAAGTAAATGACATATGTTATGGTAACATTGGAGACTTGCACTTCAATCACGACCTGAATGGCCAAAAGCAAAGCAGAAATTTCATTAAAGCAAAAGACATAAATATATATTCCATACGGAAAGCTTGATTTCATGCACAGTTAAATTAATTTTTATGTTTGAGTACGAAAATGGTTAACAAAATTCTCCTCCTTACCAAACTCCCAACAACAATATTACTGAAAACGCTGAATTGAGATAGCACATGGCATTGGTCAGACCAACTTGTGGGCTCATATGCTAGGGACCATCCTTATATCTTAAGTTAGAATATCAAAACTATGGGTCATGTAGCACTAGGACCAAAACGAACCGCGTAAGAAGAGAGGGACTTCGCACAACTGTTCCAATAGGGATGACATGTTCAACTTCTTGGCAACACAAACACATTTGTCTGGAGCAGTGCTGTACAGGATAGAGAGCTCAGAGTTGTGGTTAGTATTGATAAGACCTCAGTCCCAGTTTCTTGTGGAAGCCAACCTTTCAATGATAGATTCTTTCTATTCAATATAGAGAGGTATATGGTTTGTGCTAGAAGAATAGCCACCTCTTCCTTTTTCAATTAAAGTGAGATATGACACTAAACCTTTAAAATAACGTCACAATTTGTTCTTTTGAAAGTAATTGCTGACGGCAATTTTCTGTGTTGATGTAAATAATAGGTCATTTCGTTTTACATGCTAGAAATGACAGAGGTTCGAGAAACAGATGAGAAACCGAATCTAGGAGTTGATGTATATTAATGCCTAAGTTTAATCAAAGGCTTTAGGATGTGGGGCTATATTTAATGGGGATTTGATTAATTGTCTAATATTTTGTTGACAGCTGACTTGTTCTAGTGATCTGCATAAGACCATGATTATATGCTATTAATTAAGCTTTGACAATTAATCAATTTCAATGGATTTTAAAAACATATTAAGAATGAATTTATATTTTATTTCCTCCTCCTTTTAATAAAAAAAATATTGTCTAGTATTCATCACTGAGTTGTTCAGAGTTGGACCATTGCTCTCTGATGGGTCTACAAACACCAACTTGTTTTTCTATTTTGCTAATATATGTGTAGTGGTTGAGATTTATTATATACATGTATCGAACCCATACTTAATTGGACTGACCTAATAGCAAAGCTTGGATTGATCATAGTAGATCAGAAGTTTGTATCTTTACGTATCTGTGACAACTATGAAATAGTTCAACAGTGCATTCGAGAATTACACTAATGCTAAATCATTTGCTCATTGATTGATGAGCTTTCCAACTAGTTAAGTTGTTTAGTCATTATATTCGTATAAATCACCCTAATTCGAATAGGGTTAGGCATATTCTAATCTAGCTTTAGCATTAGTAGCAATTAATACTTTGAGCTATGATTACTTCTTAAACCCTAAATTTTAAACCCCAAATATATCCTATATACATATGAATAGGAGGAAATTGGATACTAAATAATTAGATATTCAAATTCTATCTATTTTTTTTCCTTGTTGTAATGACATCACATGGTTTTATTTTGCTATCTAAACGTCTTATGGGACAAGTTTTTAGATAGAGACTAGTTTAATAAGTCATATTTTGGCACATTCAGAATAAAGTTAGTAGGCTCTATAACTGAGTGAGTGTATAAAAAAAAAAAAAATTGATTTGATTTATCTTTAATGTAAATGTACCTAAATATAAATTATTAAATTTTCTATTAAAAAATCTCTCCTCTTGCGAATAGCTCACTCTAGTGACTTGAAAGTGATTATTTCAAATATTTGTGTGCCATTCATAATTTATGGATTATCGTATTGTCTTTGATATAGACAAATATTCAGAATACTCACCGAAGTTGTCAATTAAAATTAGTCTAGTCAAGTTTCTCAACTACGCATGCAATAAACTTGCAGAAGGCATCCTAGTTTATGGTGAAGTTCATATCATATCACGAACAGGAATCATGTTGGCCGAAGATATATAGCAATGTTTTCTCCTTTTTGTTTTAACAAAGATAGGCAGAGAAAAATCTAATTTTCTGACTGGTTGTGCTTAAAAAAAGTTCTCCTATAAAATAATATTGCTCCAGCAGGATGCGGACTTCATTTTTTAGACGAGAAGGATTCGGACTTAAGTAGGTAGTGAGTTAATTATTTTACGCTCACCTAAGAAATAAAGTAAAAACTTCTCAGGGGCTTATAAAGTAGAAGATTTCTTTTGTTCTGATTTATTCAAAACCTGTTATATCAATTTTGTGCGCCACTCTAATTTTCTCAACCATCTACTATTTTTTTCACAAAACTGACATGACAACTAATGAATATATCAGCAATAGCTCCTCAGGTAACAATACAAGACACGTTTGCGGCATATATGGTGACTTATATATAGCTCAAATCTCTTCCTTATCCTTTCCTCCATGGTGGCCCATTAACTTGTTGAAGACTGTTTGACCAATTGAGCACATGTTAAACGGTGCCACTCCTCCCCAAGATAGGGACTGCTCAATCTATGAACCTGATTCACTTTAAAACGCGTGTGTTGTGGATAAGAAGCCGTATTTTAAAATGCTAAAATCTCGGCCCTATTTAAATTTAAATTTAATCCTTAAAATATATATATGTACTTAGTTTCGAAAACTTTTTTTTGACATTAACTAGATTTTTAGAAGTTAAATTATAATATCATATTAATTTTTAAAAGTTTTTTATATTAAATAAGTCCCTAAAAGTTAAAATATGATATTATTTTTTTATCTTTAAAAATATAAATAATATTTATTTAATCCCCTAATTTCCAAAAAAGTATGAGTTTTATGTTACTTATTTAATATCAAATGACTTTTAAAAGGCCTAAAATATTTTAATATTTTAACTTTTATATATTTATTTGATATCAAACAACTTTTAAGAACTAATATAGTGTTAAATGTTAACTTTTAAAGATCTATTTGATGTCAAAAATTTTTTAAGATTAAACTAATATCACATGCATCTTTGTTTATATTAGTGTATTAACAGCAATAAGATTTAAATTTAGGATCTCATGTAAACTACCTAAGCCATCATCACTAGACTATTCCTAAGCTTATCATATACATCTTTTAGAAACTAAAATGTATGATTACTCTAATTTTAACCTAGACATATTTTATTTATTGAGAATTTTAAATTGTAATTTATTCTTTTAAAATTTATTAGTAGAGTACAAAGTTTCTTCATTTAAAATTTCATTCAAATAATTAATTATGTTGTGTCTAATGTGTCAATTATTGATGGATAATTATTAATTCTTTTTCTCAAAACAAGCTTGGGCACTGCTTGATTAAATGAACTGCTCATTATCTTCACTTGAACTACTGTCAAATTTCTACGAGCAGTCATATTAATTGAAACTGATCAATAAAGGGGTTTTGTACTAAATTTTAATTAAAAAAGCATGTCTACACATCTGGATTTGAGTCTTTAGGAGAAAGAAAATAAAAGGAGAAATTAAGTGAAGATTTAGATAAAATTTGAAAGGAAGGGGATTATAAGCTCCATTAATAAATTTTAAAGGGTAGATTACATTTTATAAAATATCAAGGAGTGAGATGCACAAAAGTTGAAGTTGAAAGGGGTTAACTATACTAAAAATATATTTAATCAATGTATTCTCATGCAACCTTGTTATATACGAAAAACGATAGAGAATCGTACAATTGTTTGAACATATTTGTATTTTCTGTACAAAGAAAATTTTATAATTTTTTAATTGTATAACATTTCTCTTATTATAAAATTATTCCTTTCAAATATTAATGTCATTAAAATTTTTTCGACGGTTATCATTTTTGGGATTGAATTTTATTACGAGAGAGAAACTTAGTTGTCTATGCGCACTCCTTTTTGGTGGATAAGAAAGCATACTTAGTTTGATTCTTACCCCAATGATGAAACAGACATAAACTAAATAAACAATATCTTTCTGCTTTTCATAAGTAGTGCATAATACTTTGGCACTGAGGATATGTGTTAATCCTTTCACGCATGTACCCTTTTTCTTTCATGCATGTAGAACTGTACTCGAGAATATCTTGAGACTTGTTTTACACATACACTGATAAGGAAAAGGACATAATCTACAGATCGAGCTCCAGCTTGAATTAAACTTTAAGTGAAGCTACAGGCCCGTATGTGAAAGTAACCTGCGATCTAGTCGCACGCCTATTTGAAGGATGTGTGGCTTATAATCAGTAACAGTCATGAAAATGCGGTTTCTATGAAAAGCGAGTCTCATCACTATATATAAATATGTTATATCAATATAGTGAATATAATAAGGATTGACATACTTAATAAGACTAAATAATGTCGACATGAAAGTTTTTATGTAGTTTGTTTATTGACAGTAATTCTTTATATGGTAAGACAATTATAACACTACTATTAGTCTTTATGAAACCTAAAGACATGTTTTAATTTTAAAATGAGAAATCTTCTTTTCTTTTAAACTTTTCTATCATTACAAAAACGAAAATAATGCTAGCATAAGTGTATAAAATAAATAATAGTGCCAAGAGCTGCAATGATGAATCAGCGACTAATGGAAGAATGATGGTATCATGAGTAGTGTTTGAGACGATAATCATTATTACAGCTGATATATCGATAGGATGATGGGACAATGATCATTTAGTTGGAAATATCAAGTGAACATGTCACTAAGATGACATAATGATGTTATAATAATTCCTGCTTGGTGACATTTGCCGAAATGAGTTGGTTTTAATATATTTACTTAGTTAATCAATAATAGCCTGTATATATGTATAATTTTAATAGTAACATCTATTAAAATTATAATATATGAAAATTGCTGCTAAAAATATTTAGAAAATGATGTTAAAACTCTAGCAATAATTTTACAAGTATTATATATAAATTATGCTATTAAATAGTTTTAACAACACTTTTTATAATTTATTAATATTTTTAAATGTTACTAAATCTTAATTAGGTTGTAATGAGCACGTAATAAAATAGAGTTTTTACTTGATTTTGTAGATCACCTCTTTTTTTTTTTTTTTAAGCACGTATGTCTAATGTTTGAAAGAGCTCTTCTTGGAGTACCAATTTTTTTATTACATAAATTACTTGTGTTTAAAGTCCATTAGACTTCAATTAATCTATTTTAAGCCAATTTGACCTATATGGGTGTAAAACTATTTTAATATTATTTCTATTCATAAAGAAAATAATTTATCTCTCTAAATTATATGTCATTTATATTTTACTTATTATCTTTTAAAATAATACAAATTGACCTTGAAATATACCCCCTAACTTTGAATTATGTGCACTTTTGTTAAATTTTTGTCTATTGCTAATGAAAAATAAGTATACTATATCCCTTAACTTTAGATTATATGCACTTTGATATTTAAACTAAATAATAATATACAATTCGATACCCTTAACTTTTTAGAATATATGTTATTTCCATTAATAATAGATGAAAATTTAACAAAAGAGTCAATTTGCATAGCTTGAAAATATTGGGGTCAATTTTACACATTTTCAAAATTTTAGAGATAAAGTGCATATATAGTTTAGGGGTAAAATATTTTTTTATTTCAGGTAGAACCTCATTTATATTCTTAACATTTTAGGGCGATTTCAACTTAATCCAAAAAGGTTTTTTTTTGTTCTATTTGCATTCCTAACATTTTCAAAACGTTTCAATCTTGCCCTTTCTTAATTATATCCAAACACCATTAATAAAGATTGTTTGCCTTCAATTTTCTAAGGAAAAATTTTGAGTATAGATTTTAGTAGGAGAAAAATTAATTGAACTTTAATGGAGTTTCAATTAAAAAAAAACCTTTTATATTCTACAAAATTATGAGGGGAAATTATGATCATAAACAATATTATTTTATTCAAATAAATAATGACACATAATTGCTAATATTATAACCTAATATTCATATCAGTTTTTTTCGATTTATAATTTGAATACTAAAAAGGAAAGATTAAAATATTTTAAAAATATTAGGAATGTAAATATAATCCAAAAAAATTGGGATTAAGTTGAAATTATTGTAAAGCGTAAAAAAACGTAAATAAGACTTTACCTTTTTATTTCTCTTTAAACTAATAAACATTAGTTTCTTTTCTTTTTTTTTTTTTTTTTGAAATGCATTAGTTACCGATCATTATTGTGCTATATGACATGAAAATGTATGATAAGCTCAATAGAAAGGGAGACAATGCTTTATAAAAAAAGAAAACAAAACAAAAGCAATGCAAGTTTTTTAATGATAAGTTGATGATAACAAAACTATTGGCTAAGTCCCAGGCCCCACCATCCAAACAGAAGAGTAGGTAACATTACAATGGACATTAACAATTGCCGAGAATGCTGAGCCGATCCTCATCTGATAGTAAAATCCTGGGTAGCTCTCACGTCTGAAATAGTATTCTTTAAAAGTAGCTTCATGTTGTCTAAATTCAATGGCTCCATTAATTAGAAGAAGAGTAGAGCTATTTAGTGCGAAATGAAAATTACAAAAGAAACGCCAAACGGACGTTTTTACATACTATTGTATATCCTACATATAATCAATAAATACAGAAATTAGCATGGGAAAAAAATCTCATAAATTATTTATGAAAAATGCTTGAGAGTAGAATTTGTTTAACAGAATGATGCAACATATATATTGATTCTTAGACAAGTAATTGAGTTATATTACTTTATTCTATCAAATAACCCTTATTTTATGTTAAAAAATTTTACAATAAATTCTAACAGTATGACATTATATTTTGGTACGACCTTATTTCTTACCAACTAGCATTTTCTTTAAAAGAAAAGTTAGATCAATATTCACTATACTCCTTAATCAAGCAAGAAAAATAACAACAAAAAAGTTAATGAATAAATCCCAAGCCCAATATAGCTAATAATGAATTCAGTCCAATCCAATGGGCTTTAAACCACAATTATCTTTTCTCAACCCAGAACACTTTCCAGGGGTGTAAATTAGTTAAGGCCAACCAATTGAATCTTCAACCAAAAAACAAAGCCTATTGAATCTGAAAAATCGAACCGAATCAATTAAACCGATTTCAGTTGCTTCAAGTTCTTAGGTTTGATCAGACAAAAGCCTACTAAATTCGATCATAGTTCGTTTTCATGACATGAAGCCCATATACCCGATCTATACTTTTTGGTCAGCACATATTCGATATTCGACCAACAAATTCGTCCTTATTATTATTAGGGTAAAATACAACCCCCTCCTTTGAGAGATGCATTATTATACTTCCCTTCCCTTTATTTCTATAACATATTCTCTTCCCTTAAAAAATTAATTAAAAAATAAAAAATAGATTAAAATGTAACTTATCTTAAGTTTTTAAAGGAGGAGACGTATATTTTAGAAATAGAATAAAAGAGGGTGTAATAATATTGTCTTTTAAGGAAGAAGATTATATTGCACTCTTTATCCTAATTTTTTAGAGGAGGGAATTATATGTTTTAAAAATAAAGAAAATGGGAGTGTAATAATATCATCTTTCAAGAAAAGGTATTATATGTTACTCTTATTATTATTGTTATTATTATTAGGAAGAACCACCAATTTGACCCTCCATAAGAGTAACGTTGACAATTTAACTCTCAAAAAATACAACTTTTTCCCGTGGTATCTCATTGATGAATACGCTGATCAATTAGTCCTTAAAAGATTATTGTACTGATAAAGTAATCACAAAAAATTAATTTGTTAACAAATTAGTCTTTAAAACGTCTGACAAAATCCATTAACAATAATGGTTCATTTGGACATTAGAATTGAAATTGAAACATAGAATTTCAATTTCAGTTTCAACTATTTTGAAATTGGAATTAACTTAGAATTTTAATATTATGTTTGGATTCGTTAAAGAATTAGAACATGAAATGTAATTCTAAGTTTGATTTTAGTTTTATTATTTAAATTATGATTCAAAATTTAAAATTAATAAAAAACTAATAAACAATAATTTTGTACTATAATAATTTTTTTAAAAATTATTTATATATAAAAATAATATTTTTTAAGGTTTGGATGTATAAAATAATAAGTTAAAATATAGAAACTTTTTTATATTAATATTTTTTATAAATATATTATATTTTAATAAATATGATAAATAACATAAATCGAAAAAGGGAGAAAATCACACAAACTTTAATGAGGAAAGAAATATTTAATAAGTTTTAGAATTGATAATTCATATGGTATGGGGTTAAGAATTAGAAAGAGCTTATCTTAGTTAACTTTTAATTCCATAGAATTGGATTGTGGAATTATAATTCCAATTCTATATGATACTCCAAATATGAAAATTGGAATTGAAGAGCCCAATTTCAATTCCAAGCCTAATTCCATATCTAATTCCAAACGCCAAATGGGATGTTATAGAAATTATTATTCGGGTATCATGAACTAATAAAACATCTTTTCGCCCATGATATTTCAATGATGAATGAGCTAATAAATTAGTCTCTAAAAGATTAATGCACTAACAAATTAATATCTAAAAAATCAATTTACTAACAAATTAGTCCCTAAAATGCATTTTGTTAATATTGACAAAACCTATTAACAATAATAGAGATCATCATTGGG
Organism: Pterocarpus santalinus; assembly: GCA_031439595.1. Classification (NCBI taxonomy): domain Eukaryota; kingdom Viridiplantae; phylum Streptophyta; class Magnoliopsida; order Fabales; family Fabaceae; genus Pterocarpus; species Pterocarpus santalinus. Next base: position 29,558,966 of record CM062528.1, on the reverse strand, counting down.
GTACCATAAATTAATTAAACATTTTTTAGGGGCTAAATTATTCGTATTTTGATTTTTCGGAGATCAAATTGGTGATTTTCCCTTATTATTTACGTATGTTTCAAGCTTCTCAGGCCCAACCCATTCCTTCCTCCTAGCCCAAAACCCACTCTCACCTCATCCTCTCCCGCCCCCCCCAAACAACAAAAACAAACAAGTCGATGGCCCAACCCAATTCCCAAGTACGAACACTTCACGAACCGTAGCCGCCGCGCCCAGCCCCCAGCCTCATCTTCAATCCCCCACTCATCTCATTCTCCCTCAATCTCGTCGCACAGCCCCTCGCCTTCCCTCCCCACACCGTCATTATTCGCAATTCTGTTTTTGGCGATTCCTTATCTGCGGTTCTTTTTTTTTTTTCCTCTGAATTTTCTCCTTTTTTTTTTTTGTTTTTGCCGCCATTGTTGGAGATTCTGAACCCTAGCCCTTGCAGTCGCTGAAACACAAGGAGAGAGAGAGAGAGAGAGAGAGAGAGAGAGAGAAGAAGGGACAAATTTCTTTTTTTTTTTTTTTGAAGAAGAAAAGGAAGAAGGAAGATGGGAGAGAGGAAGGTGTTGAACAAGTACTACCCACCGGACTTCGATCCGGCGAAGCTTCCTCGGGCGAGGAGGCCGAAGAACCAGCAGATCAAGGTGCGCATGATGCTTCCCATGAGCATCCGCTGCAACACCTGCGGCAATTACATCTACAAAGGCACCAAGTTCAACTCCCGTAAGGAAGATGTCATCGGCGAGGTACCTTACTTCCTCACTCGCTTTTCCTTCTTTGATTATTACTTTACTACCTGTTCTTTTCAATTTCAGCTTATTTTCTTGCTTTTCGTTTGTTGTCTTTATTTATTGTGTAACTTGAAATGAGGTCTTAGATGATGGGGCATGCTAAAGTTTTGTGTCTCTTATTAGGGATTTGTTCCGTTTCGGTGTTTTGTTGTTTACTATTCAAACGAATTTAGATTTTAATGAATTATCTATGGACGTGGTTTATGATTAAACTCAATGGCATTGTTTGATTCATGTAGGATGTAGCTGAGCTCATATAGCAGAAAAATGCTTTGTTGTTGTTGTTGGTGGTGTTTATTATCACCTTTTCTGTATAATTTGCAATGGATCTTAAATGGGCCTGCTAAAGTTTGTGTCTTTTTGACATTTGTTCAATTTCAGTTTTTTTGTTGTTTATTATCTTTATTTCACTGTGATTTGAAATGGGTCTTAAATGGGAATGCTAAAGTTTGTGCCCTTGTGGAATTTGTTTAATTTCAGTTTTTTTTTTAATTTTTATTTTTATTATCATCTTTATTTCTGCGTGATTTGAAATGGTTTTTAAATGGGCATACTTAAGTTTAGGGTTTTGGGATTTCAAGTATTGGGTGCCTTGAATTTTATGATTTGGTTGCCTATGGTATGTGTGTATGTTGCTGCTTGAACTACACTGTTTATGGAACTCGGAGGGCAATGCATTTGGCATGCTTTTAATTGCCTTGCATTGCTTCTTGAATTATGTGACATGGGGTTTGTGTGTTTAATCATTGTGCAGACGTATCTGGGAATTCAAATATTCAGGTTCTACTTCAAGTGCACCAAGTGCTCGGCTGAGCTCACCATGAAGACTGACCCTCAGAACTCAGATTATGTGGTCGAATCCGGCGCGACCAGGAATTTTGAACCTTGGCGTGCTGAGGATGAGGAAGCCGATAAAGTGAGGCAGAAGAGGGAGGCTGAAGAGATGGGAGATGCAATGAAATCTTTGGAGAATAGAACCCTGGATTCTAAAAGAGAGATGGACATCCTTGCTGCATTGGATGAGATGAAGTCAATGAAGGTACTTGCTTCTGTAAACTGCATTATGTATAAGGACATATAAAATTTGGATCCTGCACATAAATGGTTGTATAGTGATTTGGACATGATAATTTTAGAATACAGTGTATACTTACATGGTGCCTTGAAAATATGACATTTATAATTTGAGTCATTTGCTTTTATATACTATCTGCATTTGTGCTCAAATTTCCTATGGTGAATTGGTAATTGCTGACTCAAGTCTCTTGCATTTTTCAGTCTAGGCATGCAACTGTCACTGTTGATGAAATGCTCGAGGCTTTGCAACGAACATCAGCTGAGAAGGTATGATGAAACTTGCTATACGGTATATTAGCTTTGTACAGGAGATTTCCTATTATTACTGTTTATTATTGATTAGACAAGACAATATATGCTATATGAATTGAAACTTCTAATAAAATATGTACAGTATGTAACTGGTCTATAACCATCCCTGGGTTTTGCAAAGCTTTAAAAAAAATTTTCTTATGAAATTAATTGTGTCTTTAGCAGTTTCCTTAATTTCAAAGAAGGAAAATAAAAATTTTACATTCACACGATCAATATAATAACTCGCTTCACTTTTGATATTTGAATATTAAGCATTTGATCATGAAACTTCAGTTCCCAGGGTTTTCTCTTCTTTCTTGATGCCCCTTTTTGCTTTAGATTTTCAGCTGCTATTGTCTTCTAGTAGATAATACCTGCCAATTGCATGTCAAATAAAATTTGAAAGTTCCAAGGTTGCATAACTCTAGATTCAGCTCATTAATAATACATCCATGGGGAGTTTGATTCAGGCCATGAATGTGCCATGAAATGTGCAGAATCCAACAGAAAAAGCTTATAAGACCATTCCTGGTTTTGTTAAGCTTGATTATGAAAACAAAATGTTTGTAATGGAAGGAAATTTAAGCCTAGGCTTTGAGATGATTCGAAAAATACTAGATCAACAAGGAAATCTACAGTCCTTCTGGAATGACTTGTATAACTATGCTTAATTCCTTCAGACAACCTGTTTGAATAATCACAAATCAGCTTTTTTGATTTAATGTTCAGGATATCCTTGCAATAATATGTCAATGCTTTTGGAACAAAAGACCTGGTTATCTTGATGGAAACTTGGGCTGCAAGTTCCAATGAATTGCTAACCTTGAACTTTAGTATTATAGGGCAAACAAAGTAAATCCTGATTGTCTAATGAATACAGCTGTAATTTTTAAGCATTTGTTGATCCTCATATTATTATTGTTAGCATTTGTTAAGCCTTGTTATTTTATGTTCTCAGGAGAAAAGGCTGGAAGAAGAAGATGAAGCACTAATAAAATCGGTTGTCTTTCATGTAAGTATTACTGTCCTATACTTCTAGTCCTCCTCCCTGCTTTTCGCTACTTTTGATATCAGTCTATTTCCTCGTTTTTTAAATTAATCTATATAGTTTGCAATACTATCCTCAACAGAATTCAACAGATTATGTTAGAAGAATTCGTGATGAAGATATTGAAACTGAGGAGCAATTGGTTCGGCTTTCGAATGGACATGGCGAGACATCCAACTCTAGTCCAAAGGTATGAAGATGTCAAGTGCACACATCTGTAGCAATAGATTTTTCTGTAATGTCTTGTTGACCTAATAAATTATAGCTTCATCACAATTCAGCACCTCACTTCAGACTTGAAATCAATCTTCAGCCTTATAAATGCCCTTTGAACTAACTCTTGTCTTCACCTCCACGTTTTCCAGCAATACTTACATGGAAAATATCACACAATCCTTGGTTGGTTGTTGGTTATGTGAAGCTTCCGATTGTAGATATTATGACTTATGAGGGTACATACTTCCCTAGAGGATGGTAAATATGAGTAAAATACTAGAATGTAACTGAAAGAAAAAAAACTTCTTTGTCAGGAAAGAAGCGAAGGGAAATTACTGTTGCATTTGAAGTTAACTATGCCTGAGACATCAAAACTGCTGCTTCAGGATTTTTTTCCCCTCGTTTTCTTTCTATAGTGCCAGAAAATGAAGTTACACTAATGAGATATTCTTTTGTTCCCCTCTGAAAATAAACAAAAGATGTCTATAACTTACTGAATTTTTGACATTCAACAGTCCCCCAAAGTCAAATGCAATATTTGCAGGAAATTCTTTTTTTTTTTCCCCTTTATTTTACCTGGGTTTTGGAATGGAAGAAATATGTTTATTAAGATGATCAAATGTCTCGACAAATATATGGTTTAAGATGTTGAAATTATGGAATAACTATTTGAGCTTATGTTTGTTGCATCGGTCTCCAGAGGCAAAAAATTCCTGAAGATCTTCCTGGCAATGCAACTGACTCTCTGACAAAAGCCAGTTTGGATGATTCTGACAAACAAGGTACATGCCACTTTTGGATGTGCACCATACCTTCTGATATTTTTGTTGGAGACATGTTTAATAATACTATAAACTTGGAAATGTAACACAACATGCTATCCGTTGGTTATTTGTAGGAAACTCACGCGGCGGTGGTGGAAAGCTTAATCCTTTGGTGAGGATTTCTGTTGTTAAGAAACCAGTGATCGCGGATGTTAAAAGTCCTGCAGAACCAGAGCAAAAGGAAGAAGATAGTAATGCAAATACTACTAATGGACTACTATCTTTGTGTCAAAACTATGGAAGTGATGAGGATTAGTAGTCATAAACATTGCAGTTGACTATTTGTTTGACGGTTGCTCCCATAGGATTGTAAATTGCATTTGTGCTGGGAGTGGGTGTAATATATATATTTCCATTATGACCTGGAATGGAAATCCTTGGTTCCTGCCGAAATCCCTGTTATGACCTTGTTTAAGATCAAGGAGGAAAGAAAGGAACAAAATGAGCATAACTTTGTTTTATATTGTGCTTTGTGGCTTATTAAAATGACCCATTTCGTTCGTGACACATTTGATAAATAAATATCTAATTCTGCCCTTAATCTTTTTTAGTTGATGGATATCTAATTTGTTAATTTAAAATTAGTATAATATTTTTCTTACCAAACAAATTTCTCTATAAAAATTATCTCTCTAATTTTCCTTTCTCTAAAATATAATTGATATCTAACTGATTATTTACTACAATCCTCCATTTCCTTCCTTCTCATAAATGCAATTGCAATTAGTTGATGCATATTATTGTAAATTGTTAGTAGATTGCAGCGAGGCTTACTTTTTGCGACTTTTTTCTGTTGGTCGTGAAACTTTTCGCAACTCTTTAAATGATGAATCATGATGGATTAAGGGTAATTCATTAGGCCAATTCTCTAGAGGATCGGCCAAATCGTGAATTTTGTGTATATTGTATAGAATTATTAGTATTTTGAATAAAGTTATTAATGTTTTAAAAAGTTACTAGCATTGATTTTGAATAAAGTTACTAGTATATTGTATAGTTACTAGCATTAATAACCGTGTATAATACTCTAGTAATTTTATTTAACGCTAATAACTCTATATAATATATTGGTAATTTCGCCCAAAATTCGCAAAATTTCCATAGTAGCAATTGTCAACTACATTATTGATCCAATATTTGATTTGACAAATTCAATCCATTATAAACTAAAACACTGTACATTTAAGTAATTTTCCATTTGAGTTAACGTTACTAGCATTTGCAAATATACATTTCTTACTAATTTTTAGAATTATAAGTTTTTTTTTTTTTTTTGACGGAAAGTATGAATAATTTCATTACAAAGCCCTCCAAGACGAGAGCATCCAAAATACAAGCGGAAGCCTCATCTGTCCATATCAAGTTATTTTGAACATTAGCTAGGCCTGCTAGTTTATCGGCCATTATGTTACATCTTCTTGGGACGAAGTTGGCTTTAGATATAGGCATCAGCTAAGATAGTACTATTGTGAGATAATTCCATGGTATAGTATAAAATATAATTAATTACGTCATTTACTTTGAATGAAACAATCTAATAAAGATAAATTTCAAACTCAAAATTTGAAAATAATTAATACAAAATATGAATGAAAAATTGGAAATGATCGACGCCCATTCTGGACAAAAACCATAAATAAAAATGTAAATAATATGTTTCTAATAAACAAAGACGATTTGTACATGTGGAAGGTGGTAATAACATAACATTTGTTCCATGCATGTATTTTACTTTTCACACTCAACGCAGCCCCACAAGTTGTCACACCTCTCATCTTTTCTCTACTCTCCCATATCTCACTTAATCTTATATTCCTCTTAAAGTCTTATCCCAAGAGCGTAACTAATTGATAGCTTGTGAAAATATATTATTTTTGCTTTGTATTTATGCATTAATTATTCAATAATTGTTTTGAACATGATAATTTCTCTAATCAATTTTAATAAATTTAATTTATGAATGTTATCAGTGATAATATAATTCTTTTATACTTAATAGATAAAGATTTTTATCAAATTTACTTGGATATAGGATAAAAATAGCATCAGTAGATGAGAAGATAAAGGAAAAAAAGCTCTGATGGAAATTTGAAAATTCGAAGATTTGAGAAAGATTTGGAAGAGATTGTAAAAAGATTTGGAGCTTGAGATTTGAAAAGAAAATAAATACTTGAATAGAAGATAAGAAGGAAACCAAGAAAAGATTATGGTCACTTTGAAATAGTTTATTATAAATTTGTTGTAACTTTTTTCCAAAAGGGTAAAAGTTGGTGAGAGAGAGAATGATGACTTTTCTATGGTTGAGGTTCTTTTCTTTTTTCATGTTTGCTTAGTATCTTTAGGTATTGTGGAGAAATAGTCTTATGGAGCCGCTTTTTATTCTTTTTATATTATTTTAATTTTCTTTTTTTAATTTGTTACTTTATTTCTAGTATTTTTAACATTGTTTTTGCTTTGATCACCCATTAATTGATATAGGATTTTGTGATATTGAATGAAATTTCATTTAATAAAATAAGTCAATCTAAAAATTAACATTGGCTAAAGTAGTTAGGAGTAGAAGTTCTAACTTGTGCAATCATTTGAATTTTTGTTCCTTATTCTTAGGATATGTTTAGAATAGTTTAAAAGATTGAACTATTCAATTTATCTTAAAAGGGTTCTAATATCAAGGAATTAAACTTTGATTATTAACTAGTTTTGAGTAATTCGATTGGCAATTGTATAGTTGTGAAATTTATTTAATATTAGGTAATGCAAAATCGAGGAACTTAGATGAAGTTAACCCTGATGTCTATCTTTTATTGATTGTTTTCTTTTCTTTGCGTATTTTATTTTATTTATTTATTTTAATTCTCAATCTTGGTATTTTCTGTCGCTCAAATAGTAACTATTCTGAATGTATTGACACTTGATTTACAATTTTCGTGGAAACGATACTTTATATTTAATTTTTATTACTTATGATTGGGTATACTTGCTGTAGTTGATTTTCTAAATTGGGTAACACTAGTTTTGAGGGAAGAAACAAAGATGAGGAAGAGAGGTAGAAAGAAGGCCATCATGATCAAAAGTCACAAGGACAAGCCATCAAATTTCATTAGCTAGCCGTCTCCCTAATGATTAAAATAAAGAAAAAAAAAGGGCTAAAAGATCTAACCCTTGAATGTGAGCCTGTTGGTTTTCTATTCAAACAATCTTTTATAAGAACATCTAGTTTTAGGAAACTTTCTCCTCTTTGAGGTCCCTTGAATTGATTTCTAATCTGGTGGAAAGTCCATATACATTTAAACTTGCAAATCCTAAAACTGAATAAAATGTTTATGGATGATGAAATCATTAATGAGATTTTGAAAAGTTAGGTGTCTTTTGGAGAATTTTAGTCTCGTTCAGTCATTTGGGTTCATAACTCAATATTTGAAGTCCAAATCTTAAATTCTTGGATAACATTTTTCATATGTGGATGAAATTGAAATTTTGTCGAGAAACTTGAAGTTTTATTATTAGCTTCTTTATTAGTTTATTAGTTTCTTTAACTTGTCCCATTAAGGATGTAGCACTTGAGGCATCAAAGCTTATAGAGTTTAGATGCTTTAACATATCACAAGTTTCATTATCATGTCATGTGGTAAATTGAAAGCTCCTGAACTTTTGGATTATTGCAATGGTCTTTTGGTAAGTTCCATTGAGTTTCTAAATGTTTATCTACTCTTTTATATGATTATGTGCCAATATTGTATGGCGGGTTGTTTCAATATTTCTAAATGTTTATCTACTCTTGTATGTGATGACATGTCAATATCGCATAGCGGGTTGTTTCAATATTACTATGTCCTATTTTCAACCATATATAGTGGTAACAATCTATCTATTGCTTTCAACAAGAATTTGAAATGAGTGACATCTTTTACGATTTGTCATCCTTGTCAATTGATTTGGATATGAACATAAGTAAGGCACATTCGATTTCATACATTTTATGATCCTGCATTAATCTACAAATTCTCGTGAGCATTATACCAGTATTTGACATTAACTATGTTTATAATATTTTGTTTATGTTTTGAATTATCTAAGCTGTTGTGGATTCTAGAACAATATTTTCTAATGTATGTCACTATTATGAGTGTTGTACAATTGCGTTATAGGTAAACAAAACAAAAATGTTGCTGGTGCATTGTCTTATTGCAACATTTGTGTAAAGCTTTACATTGTAGTTTATCACAAACTAATGTTCATGTAAGTAGAGGGGGATTCACAAACACAGAACATGAAGTAAACTTTTTCAGATATCTGATAATTATTTCAACCAAAATATAAATGATTACCATTGTCTGTAGTGGCTCAATGGAACACGCAAGTAAGTTTTTGTCACTGAAAAGCTTTTGTTATTTAATCTCTTTATCAAGTTGATGGCTGCAAAAAGAAAAGCTCTGTTGCTGAGATTTACTGAAATCCAAAACAAAATGTTAAATCCTAATAGTTGTCTATCCTAAATCCTCTAAGTGGAGTTGGATTTGAGTTGTGATATGTCATGTAATAAAGATTTGATTATGTTCTTTTTTTTACGGTTTCTTGAACATTTAATAATTTCTAATGGGTTCAACAACCTTCTGACAACCTTCTGATTACATTGAATCTGACTTTTGTGATAATGTTAGGATATGTTGATGTTTGTTATGGATGCTTATTCATTACTTTTCTCTATCTTTCTTCCTGATACTATATGTTTATCTTTATTGCTTCCTCAAAAGGATCAAGATAGTCCATAAGGCTATTATGAGTATACAACCTACATTATTTTCAGACATTTTGACCTAATCTATTTAGTAAACTAGCATAAAGGTTTAAATTACACAATGAGGTTTGTTCACAGATGACAAGTGTGACTATATAGTTACATAAATGGTAGGTTGGTTTAGTATTCAATTTACACTTATTTATTAGTATTACTTTTTTTTTCTTTTGTCTTAGAGCTTTGAAGGTTCCTTCTAAGCAAATATATTTGAGAATTCACTAAATTTGTGTATTGATTTTCAGTTGAACAATGCAGTAGAGCTCATCAATCTTTCATCCATTGTAAGATCATGCCTTCGTTTGCATACTCTTGAAACCAATAACCAGGTAAGTTTTCAAAACTTTAATTATTCTCCATAACTTTGGACAAATTATTTCTTTCCATTGCTAATATAATGGTAAAAAGATGGATATTTATTATAATGAATCCACAAGTATAGATAGACCATTTTACCAGTGGGAGCAAAGTTAAAAATAAAAATTATTTAATGACCAAATTAACGAGAATTACATGTAAAATACTAGTAAATTTTGAAACCTAAATATTGATTGAAGGGATATATGTGCTAGGGTACTGAATCCCTTAGTAGTGTCACTAGGTGGAAATATTTTGTGATAGGGATTTTATGGTCCCTATGGACCAAATAAGTAGCCCTTTTTCATTAAAAAGGTTGAATTTTAGAATCACACTAATGTGAATCCAAAACGATGGACATGTTACACAAGATATTACCTCATAGTAGTGCAGATTAGAGAATCTGGTTATAAACAGGTCTCTCCCAAGAAAAAGTCCTTTCATCTCGGTGAAATAAGGGAAATATCTAAACCATCTCAGAAGTTCACATCACTAGCTTGCACAGCTCATGCAATATTAACTACTAACTACAGCTTCAAATGGCCTTAATAATACCACAAATGACTAAACAAGATACCAGATATATGCACAAACAGTAAGTAACTGTTTTGCGGCTTAAGAGTACCACTATTAATTCACTCACTGAACATATTGAAGAAATCACTTTTGGCTCTTCTTCTTCCATAAATCTCCAAACATTCTGATACCAGAACCCTTCCTCTTTACACTTCCAAAACTATCATCCAAGTCATCAGCCATACCTGGAGAACCAACATATCCATTGTACCTTCCAGCAGCTGTCTCAAAATTGCCACCAAAGTGCTTGTCCATGGAGCCACACCTTTCAGGAATCCTGGCACTCAAGTCCACACCGCCAGCAAGCACTGCAGCTGCAGCATCTGCTGCTTTTCTCCATTGTTCTGTCTGCACCCTCAGCTTCTTCATCTCCGATTCCAATGCTTCCTTTTCGGCTTCCACAGATTTCAACTTCTCATCCAGCTTGTCTGCATTAGCCTTACTAGCCTCCAACTCTTCTCCCAGTTTGTTCAACTGTAGGGTCATCCCTTCTTCCTTGGTTTCAGCAGCCAATACTTTTGAAACCGCTTCGTTCAATTGGCTCTTCAAATTCTCATTCTCATTACTCATTGACTCCAATTGCTTCCCTTTCTCCTCCAAACTGGCCTTCAACAATGCTATCTCATCATCCTTTAGTTTCAGTTCATCTTCCACAGAAGGATTCTTCAGCTCCGAAATTGCCAGTGGAGTTGAGTCTTGTTCAAGTGGTTTAGTTTCCTTTTCTACTTGATCTTGTTCAGGTTGGATGACTTCAATTGTAACCTTTTCAATTGGAACTTCGAAAACATCAGTCTCTTGTTGGTTTTCATCTAGTACAACATCATCTTGGGGTTTGGTCATTTCAGTTTTGTTGTTAGATTCTTGTGGAGCATTCTTGGATGTGCACTTCTCTTGGAACTTCTCTGCCACTGGCACTACCAACTGCTCAGCTTTTTTCACTAGTTCATCTTGGGCTTCTCTTTTCGCGGCTTCGGCAGAAGCAAGCTGGTCCTTCAACATCTTCAACTCTTCTTGTGCTTGACCAAGCTGTGATTCCAAATCTGCAATGCGAGTTCCTAGCTTCTTCTGGTTTATTGCCTCGGATTGAGTGCCTCTTGGGGAACGCCGGTCACCTCCTAGCTTTGGACTTCGGTCGGCGATTGGCCGATGATGCAATGGATCTGACTCAGAACTTGATGACCGAAGTTGATGTGGACCTCGTGGAGATTGCCTTTGAGGCAAATCTGATCCCCTGCATAGAGAAAACTCATACACATAAATAGAGCTTCATTAACAAATACTAATGAAAACAACTAGTCAACTAAAAATGGATATGGATTTGGCCCTTCTCATCATTTGTAGTAACTTACATGTTCCACATCTAGATTGTGTTACTTTAATAACACAATTTTCAATAAATACTTCACAGCATGGTTACTACCATAGAGATCGCATGTTAACAATGTATACAATAAGTAGAAGCAGACAGAGACAAATACATATGTCAGTGTAAAAACTTGTCAAACATGGCAAACACTATAGAGTATATTTCTAACACGATGTCAATAACTCATGCAGAACTCATCAATTACAGTGTAGGAAGAACCGAACTTCCAACATTTTAATCAAAGGGGCTCAAATATCACTCAATAACCAATTTAAACTAAAAGCTGATAAGTAATACCTCAAAAGCAGTTTTCATCATCAACAAATATGATATATTTCCATTCATCATAAAGATTTCACTCATCAGAGAATATGGAAAGCTAAAGCAATAAAGTGCGGATAGGTCAATAATAACATTGGAAGTTGGAACCAAGGGGAACACCAAATCTGAACATGCAAAAATGCTTGACAAATGCACCACAACTCCACAACCAATTCTGAAATGCAGCAATATAACCTTCAAGCACTAAGCGTAACATGCATTGATTCGTAGATGAAGAAAGAAAACAGAAATAATATATACAATTAACATTAATGGCAATCAGAGGATATAGATAGAGAGAAACTAGAATTTGGAAGAACTGGAACTATATACATATGATGGATAAGGTTATCATACCTTGATCTTGGCATTTGATATGCTTGATTATAGCAAATCACACAACAGCACTTCGAAGGATTTGTTAGCTAAAACTGTCTCACCTGCTAGAAGAAACAAAAGTGCAAGTCAAAAAATGAGTGAGCAAGTTAACTCCATCCAAGCTAAACAATGAAGATGCAGTATACATATATATTTTAAAAGTTTAAGGTCCATGGTCAGAACCTTTACTATATAGATATAATAATAAATGGCACACGAGAAACAATGCACCCTTTATAATAAAAGGGGAAGAGGAGGAGCATGTAACTTTATTTGCAATTTTATATAGTAGCGTTTTTTTAACAGATGAGGAAGGACTATGAGAAAACATTCTTCGAGATTTCACTAAACCTCTTTGAAGCCAAGCCAACTAATAAGCAAATGGAACACCTTCAAGTTAATGGAAGTTAGGCTTTTATATTCCCCCATCTAGCCTCAACCTCTCCCAAACCAAAATTAGGTAAGAGATAATAGAAGGACAGAAAAAACATCAATGGCTATGTACATTTATGGCCTTGAACCCACAATGTCATAAAGAAGCCAACTCACTACAACCGTGACAACCAAACTAAAAGGCAATTTTGATTTAAACCCAAGACATCAAAATTATCTTCAGCTAGAAACTAGAAAGGTTATATGATCCTCTCGGAAAAATCAAGAAGAGAAAAAAGATGAATGAATAAAGCAGCCCCACATCACAATGGTCCTGTGTTCAAACAATGACATGCTATAAAAGTGTGCCTTTAATACCAACCCAAGAGCAAAGCATGCAGAGGCAGAGTCTACTTTATTCAGTACTTTTTGCTTTGTTCAAAAGATAGTGCGTGCTGTAAATGTTGCATTGTTTATACAGACGAGGCTGCAAGGAGTAAATACAACTTTGTGCAAACAATGGTCCACGACCATGAGTTTTAAGTTCAGTCAATACAAATTAATCCAATCACCCCATTAAGGAAAAAAAGAATTTATGTGCCATGAATATGAGCAACATGATACTGCTAGTCAAAAAGTAACTATTTCACTTCCCCGTTAATTATACAAGGCCCACCATACATTCAAGTGGTTGCATAATGGACAACACTGTGGAACAACTTCAATAGTAGTCACATTGATGCTTTTTACCTTGGCTTCTGCGAGGTAATCTAAAGTAGTTTGTTCACGTGCCTCTTTTTGAATCAGAAGCTTAGCATTGATGCACCTAATAGAAGCACCAAAATGTTAGTTCCCGTAGCTAACATCATAAGAAACATGAATGATTATATCAAACAACTTTAATCGGAAAAATCACTAGTTGGAGAAGTTACAAAGTCCATGTAACTTGTTTAATATAAGAGTTGGTGTAGGGAAAGTGGATTGCAGTAGGTAACTCAATTATTGTAAGGAATCAGTGCCAAGATTTTGTGTCACTTTGAAAATTGTGGGGACTGAACATCACAGAACAGGAAAAACAAAAGAAAGAAAGTAATGTTGGAGCCCACAGTGATTAGGTAAGTGTCTTCTATCCTGTTTTTATTTTTTCATTTAAGTTGATTTGCTTCAAATTACACTTCACAGAAGTGAAAAGGATCATCGGATGGTAGAATATCCTTTCCCCTCTCAAATTGTCTCTCCCTTTTAGGAAACCGAACCCATCAAAGACCGCACATCGTAAACGGAGGGGTACCACTACCAGTAATCCATAGTGGCCACATACACATATCAAGAGAGAGGTTCAAATCCTTATGTTATAGTAGTGAATTGATATCACCAATGAAAGTATATTTTACCTTAGGCCTTGAAATATGTGCGAACTAAACTTGTCACAACCTATGCAGTTAATAAAGTGAATTGAAATTGCAAATGATTCTCTCATATTATAGATGTATAAGGTGTAAAAAGTCATGCAATGTGCAAATAATACAAATCCTTCTTGGAAAAATTCCTAATTCTTAAATGGCGAGTTCTAAGCAGGAAAGTGTTTCTTTTAATGGTATTAAGAAAAGGGGTTCAGATATATTTCAGGTAGGAGGGATTTTGATTTGGATATATTGTACTCAATAAAGGCTTATGCTTCTATGAAGTATAAATTTTCACGAAACCATACCATTGAGTAGAAAATATAAATTTATATCACTTTATTCTTTTACACATGTTTAGACAGAAATTACAAAAGATGATATAAAGTAACTTTTTGTTAAAATCTTGTGAATCTAACATGATAAAGGACAAATAGATAATGTGTATGGTAGAATACGCTCCTTCACGAGAAACATGCTTAGAAGTAAATAATATCTCAAGAGGGCATATCCAGACCGTGGAAGTAACAAACATTCACGGAAATAGTACATAGTTAATTTAATTTGTATATAAAAGAATTAATTTGGCAAAAAGTTTAGCTATCCCATGAACAAGTTTTTCAATGCCCTTAAATATTTAAGACGTTTCCTCCTGTTTTCTTCTCAAGTCCCTCCAACACAACATTCCCTAATGCCATGTTTGGTCGAATGGATCTAAGGAGAAAGGAAATCCATGCAAACAAACATGGCGTAAGACAAAGCAGTGGTCTGACTGTGGAACTGCAAGATTCTGCAGATGCGCATGCATGTCCTTGAAGAGGTTAACTAGTCACGCGCTAGCGTGCGCGTGAAATATGAAACTAATAAAGAAACAAAAGTTTAATAAACTTCTATTGGTGAAAAAATTAATCAAAGTTGCAAAACAGTAAACGGTACCAAATGCACCAAAATGAAAAAAAATAAAAATATATGTAAAAAGAAAAAAAAAAGAAATATAGCAATACCTCATTTTTACAAAAGATAAAAAGTGCTTATATACATGGAAAAACTGCATAGCCAAAACGGAAATGTATTGCTACATCTAAGAGCAAATAAATATTTGAAAAGGTTTATATTTTTAATCAATCAATTATTTTAATCATTTTTAAATTATTACCTCAGTTTCAGAGTTTAATAGGTATCAAAAAAATTTTAAAGCAATAATTAACTGTTTTAAAAGTAACATTTATTAGGTGCATAAAAACTTTCTATAAAAGATAGAAAATGAAATGATTTGACCAATAGAAAGAAAATAATATAAACAAAAGGCATTCAAAAGACAAGGGTCAATGGCCATTGCAGGTCTGCAAAAAAACAATTTAAGGGGATAAGATCTTGATGATATAGTGATGATCCCACGAATGTGAGTGTATTTATGTGCTTGGTAGGCAAGAAAAAAAAATCAGAAAGTGAAGCAAAGGACTCGAAAGCTAGAAACTTTGGGGATAATAATATGCGTGTTCATTTCCCTCAGTGAAAAAAAAAAAAGCATAAAAGACCTCAGCAGTTGCTGTCATAATGGAGAAAAATTATATATGCTAGAAATTTGAAAAGCACTGAGGAAATATAAATAGGATTATATTCTATGAAATAATGAGCAATACTATATCACTAGCAGAGTTAAGGATGAAGCACTCACCCTGATGACTATATTTTGCATAAGCAGAACACAAAAGTGTTATCAGCAAACAGTGTTGTTTGAAGGATCTGAAAGCACCCCAAGAAATGTAAGAGAACTTTCTCACCAAATGGAAAGAGAGAACAATCTCAGTAAAGACTAAAGACTGAGTTGAATAAGGCCTTAAAAAGTGCTTATTTATATTTGAAACAAAAATATTAAAGAAGAAGAAGAAGACAACATAAGCATACCCAGAAGAACCCGAAACTAGAAAGGGTACAGGAGAGAAGAGAGAAAAATGGGGTTTTTGAAAGTTTGAATTAAAGCTGTTATGAAACTGTGACACTAGCTAGCGGCTATTTATGAGTTTCAAACTCTAGGTAGGAAGAGTACAAAAACAAAAGGGTCATTTTGGGGAAAATGAGTGCCAATAATTAATGTGTAACATAAGGCTTGGCCCCCTTGGAAATCCAACTAGTATCTTGCACTAGCGCTCGTCTTTTTGTCAGTTTCCTCCACAATTCAAAACCTTTCTCAATTTTCAAACATTTTCCTCTTGTTTTATTGTAACGATGCCCGGTTTGAGCTCTATAAGTTTTTATTTTTAAAACACCTTCATCTTATAAGTGAGAGGTTAATTTTCAAAGTACAGTTAGTAATTTAGACAAAAATTTCTGATATTTTTTTTCATAAATCTGAATCTCAAATTAAATCAAGGCTTGGTGCACCAGTTTGAAAAAATAGAGTGCACAGAGGATACGATATTTCAAGATGTGATCAGAATTGTATGTACCTTTCTTGTAACATTTGACGATGTGGATTAAAATTGTCAAACAGTCATCTTCTTCAACAATCTTCTCTTCTCTCTCCTTAAGCACTCTCTCATCTCTCACTACACCCTCGCTGAATCCAAAGCCAAAGATGCCAAATCCCAGTGCATTCCATCATTGATTATGTCTTATTGTTTGGATGTTTTGATTTGCAGCCAGCATGTCTCTCAAACTCTTAAGCATTCAGAACCTAATAACATATCAGTGGGCAAGCCATCAAATTTGAAGAAATTGAAAAACCATCATGAAGGTGCTTAGTCAAGATGTACACTAGAGGATTACTAACCTTGGAATGGTTACATGACTAATACCTATAGAGAAAGCTAGAGCCTTTAATAATTTCACAAAATTTCTACCATAAACTTATTGAAAAAGCACTTTGAACCGAAATAATAGACAACAAAGACCAAATTTTATCTTCGGGGCCATTGGGACATACTTTATGGGAACACCACAAGCATACCAGTAGATATCAAGCTCCTAACATGGGTAGGGAAACTGTTTGGAGCTGCTTTCCTGATTGCTTTGCACTCTTGTCTATTCTTGGACCCAATGAATGCTAAAAATTTTCAGTCCTAATCCCAGTTAGGGAGCACCTCGTACATCATCGGTGCAACGCCAATGACATCGGTCAATGGCAATGGCAAACTTATACACCGGGGGGCAGTGGCAGGGCTGGGGAAGAGAATGATGGGTGGCTTCACTTTTTAATGTATTAAGAGAGGTTTTGCTCATATTAAATACCTGGAGATAAAGCGAATAATGATAAATTACCTGCTTTTTTACCGAAACTATTACATCTTCTTATAGTTTGACTTCTATAGATCCTTAGGATCTTTATCTATTTAAAATTTTAATGTTGGAAACTTATAAATCTACTTCTCACAGGACTTGTGTTGAGTCCATTGACTAACTACAGGTGCTTGATCCGATTGATGAGAGTGTAGAGAGAGAAGGGTGAATGGTGGATGTCAAAAATCATCACTAGAGATAGTGTAGACTGGATGGTGGTGACTATTTTCCCCTCTATTGGATGATCAATTGAGGAGTTGAAAGGAAGACGCGCAAAAATCAAGGATAATGGGTTGAACTCCCTCACCGTACACCTAGTCAAATTTTAAATAGAGCATGGTGTATTATACTTAACTAGTGCACCACATAATGCACCATGTTTTAAATCAAATCAAATTAAAGAACTATTTATTTAAGAGACTCGAACTCGCCCACGTGCACCAACACGGTTTTGTTTAAGCTCCAGATTTGTAAAGTGGTGGGAGTAATATTTTAATGTTGGAGTATAAAACAATGTAATGTTGCATACAAAGAATGGATTTTGCTTTTCCGTTTGGGTAAAGAAGTGCTTGATCAGATCTTGCATGAGTGGACAAAATCTCTCGACCAAATTGTCCACGCGCCTGACATCAGAATCATCTGAGAACAGTGTGGGCTGTGTACATTAGTGATTAATTATTTTGCCACTCGAATGAAACACTGTTCTCTTTATGCGTAAAATTCAAGATATACGGATACTATTACTTTTACATGAAACAGCTATACAATAAAACGCTATATTAATTTAATTTTAATACAAGTAGTATAAAAAAATTTTCATAGTGATTCACTCATATATTAATATATCATTAATTGACTATATATAATTAATCAATAATATAATACACTTTATATTAATAATATATGAAAATTAATCTTGTAAAATATTATTCTATTTGGATCTCTCTTTACCCTCTAGTAACATAGGTTATAGAGCAAGATACAAGTTTTACTAAGAAAGCATTATAATTTATGTGAAAACCCTTTTATTTATTTATTTTTCTTTTGGTACATAAGAAACCTACCACTTTTATGGCAAATCAATTTGTGTCTATTTTTCTTATAAGAGGATTCTTTTCTGTTAATATGTAAAGTGAAGAATAAACATACATATTTGTTTTCTTCGTGTTTAAAATAATACTTTTCTTTTTCAAAAACTAAAACATTTAGGATTATTCAACTTTTGGAAATAACAGTTATTTGGAAAGTTTGATAGTCACTTCAATGTTTAAAAAGTTAGCTTCACATTGATGTCTGTAAGGAACCTAAATCATATATCCAAAATAGATTTAGTACTATTATTTTATAGCATCGATTAACCCATCAATTATGGGAGCTACTCAACCCGTCGGTAGGAAAATGATCTAGTTTAAAAAAAGAGTAGTTATAGGCGATGAACAAATACTGGGATGCAAACGTGATGTATATTGAAAAATAAGGAAAATAATAAAAATATTTAAATGATAGGTTTTATATAATTATTATTAATTTTATTTAATTTTTTTTTCCAAAAACTTATGAGCGTTGCACTACTTGCACTGATAAATTTTGTAAAAAAAAATTTACTAGTATAAACAGTGAAGCAAAAAAAAAATTTATCAATGCAAGCAGAGTAAATACTGGTAAATTTTATAAAAAAAAAAAAACTTATCAACATAAATAGTGCAAGCGTTAGTAAGTTTCTGAATAAAAAAATTAAATAAAAGTAACAATAATTATGTAAAATCATTATTCAAGTATTTTTATCATTTTTTTTATTTTTTTTATATGTGTTGCTGTGCACGTTCACCAAACATTATTATTAAAAAAATGGAATGTACATAATTTTATACTAGCATTTGGTATGTTTTCTGTGCAGAAAAAAAAAAATGAAATCTTTACACAGGAATTGTTAACGTTGTGCTGAAATTTTGATGTGCTAGAGTCATATAACTAATTCTTTTATGTTTCGTATAGAATAAATTCAAATTCTCAAATCTCAATCTTAATCTCCTTATCGTTCACAAAGAATTGACGTCCATTAAATTGCAGGGTACACTTTAGATAATAAAATATACAACCTCAATTGTTAATGAAAAAATTAATGGTAATGGCATAGATTCTCACACATATATATAGGGTGCATTTATTTGAAATTATTTTAGTAAATAATCACTTTTTTCATCTAAAAAAATTAATTTTCATATCTTTGGATAATTTTTTAAAAATCAATAGAATCTCAAAAAAAATATATTTTAAATTTTTTTGGAGAAGCTAAAAAGAGTAATTTCTAAAAAAATCAATTTTCAGTTTTTGTAATTAAATATAAAATTTAAATTTCAAAAATATTTTTTAAAAAAATTTAAACAAATGCACCCATAATCTGCTACAATGATAATTATAACTTCAATTGGACACCAATTTTTGTGGATATATTTCCTACATAAACGAGGTTTATCATCTGGCGAACGTGCGTCTGCTAGTCTAAATTTATTGTGCTTTAAGATTTATAAAATAAATGAGTCATTCGATTCGCATTCCCACGCAAGAGCTCCTCCTTTTTAGTTATTATATGAGATGTGCCCCAGCCTCCAAGAACTTTGGCACTTCATAAATTATGCAAATCAAAAGAGAAAAATGATGAGACAAGATTCATAAGAACCCCAAGGACATAATCATGTAATTCAATTAGTGTGACCTACGTTCAATCGTTGACGGGCAAACAGAGTAAATATTAATAAGCTCTTTAACCTTTTATAAATGATCTAAATTATCCGAATTTGCATACCAGGACAAGTAACCATATTCTAACAAGAGTCTCTCTATTCACATGTATTTTAGGGATATCTACGCCCAAAGCAGTTGTGGGATGTAGTGATATGCGTCGTGGTTATAATATTTTATCCCTAAAAAGTATTTAATTCACTCTAAATTTGATATTTCCATTTTATGTAGAAAGAAAAAAAATTTCAAACCAAATTCCTCTCCATGTGCCTCACCAACTTATCACCATATGTCTTGTTAAATCTTTTGACTTGTCACTTGTTTAAGGATGGCAAAAAAATTCATTTAAATAGATACATGCAAAGATTATCTGTGAGGAGGTCAGATATGGTTTTGGTTCCATTAAAGATGGGGATGGAGTCCGCTTTCCTCAACAAGGTGGAGGCGAAAATGAGGTCTCTTTTCCAAAGAGACCCATATATATATATATATATATATATATATATATATATATATATATATAGAGAGAGAGAGAGAGAGAGAGAGAGAGAGAGAGAGAGAGAGAGTCAAACTTAAAATATAAAATCATAAGATTTTTTTAAGTGATTATATGATTTTGAAATAATTTTAAATCTTAATTATCTATAGATAATTATATAGCTCAAATTTTCTTCTCTCATTCTTATAATAAATCACTCCTTTTAAATTATTAATATTATTTATAATCTATTTAGGTTTAAGAGTGTTTTTTATGATTTCTTTTCTTTTTTATTTCCTTTTAATTTTTTATATAAAACCGCAAATATCTACAGACATTCAAATCACCATAGAAAATGGAAAATGGAAAATGAAGACATATGACAAAGACGGGGAGTAGCGGGGACATGCCCCGCCTGATAGATACCCATTGTCCTCCCTATCATTTTCCCTACTTTTTCCCTATTACCATCATGGTTTCAATTGGCTCCATGGCAGCGTCATTATTGGGGCCTTGGTGCGAGGCACCAATCTCCCATTTGCTTCTTGTCTTGCTCCTTCGCATAATGTATTAATGTTACTTATGTTTCAGTCTTTGATCACGAGTCACCACATTTTAAGTTTTGTGACGGAGCTTTGTTAAGAAATTCCTTTGCAATTATGATATGCCACTTTACTATAACTTTAATTTCATGACAATCTCAACAAAAGGATATGTACTACTATAATCCTATATGTTTCCTAGGTAGAAACCTACATTGTTAAAACACTTTTTTTGAAAAAAAATTATTTTCCTGGCTAGTGGCACTGCGGCCTCTTAATATGAGGTACAGGTCCCAGGATCTGGGCCACATTTTACTAGCAGAACGGTGTCGCTAAGGTTTTTCTCAGCTAAGATGTTAATATCATCGAACAATATTATTTTTCGTTGAAAAAAATGGAGAAAAAAAAAGAAGCAAAGAAGTGGTGGTAGGATTGACTCATTTTCATTCCTTTTTTTTTATTATTATTATTTGCATGAAACTTAAAGATCATGGCATCATGCATGTGAAAGGGAAAGGGAGTGGATGAGATTTCTTATATTTTGAGAATTTGGGACAATGCATGTGAAGCTTAAATGCTTATGATATCTCGTCAACCACTCTATTGGCCCAACCTCATTATTTGTTGACCGAGTGGCCATGCCTACACCCCATAAACCAAATCGGTGACCATCATAGTATGTCTTTCTTCCTTTCTTTCTTTCTTTCTTTTTATTTCTTTCTTTATTTTATTTATTTATTTTCTTGGGGACGGTAGCGATCATAGTATTGGATCAATCATATCATATACATGAGATCATCGAAAATTTAGTCTACCTTTGAAAAGAAATAGCTCTAAAAGATCAATACATCCAAAGCATAGCTTTAGGGTAAAATTATTAAGGTAGTGAGCAAAATCATAATACATAATTTTTAAATGATGATTGACTGCTTTTTAATGTATCACGCGACATTTTTTTTCCTTTTTTGAGCAGTGCTAAACTCCTGCCAATTTTATCAACAAAATCATCTCGGGAACGTTGTGTACCGCATAGCAGGATGGTACTTAAACAAAATGCAACAGATAAATACTTAAAAAAAAATGAAAATGCATGCGTGGCAAGTTATTGTTCCTTCGTAAACTCTTTCCCCAAAACTGTTTCGTGTTAAGGATCAAATCCCTTCATGTAATCATCCCCAACTTACCCTCCCATCACGTATTTATAATTTATGCATGTATTGGGGATTTTTGTATAGGAGTAGGTGCTTAAGATGTGAATTATAATTATCAATGTAATGCACTATCAAATTTTTATATTTAAAATTTTGGTAAATGCACTTATTAAAAGGGGGTAAGTATAAATGCGTCATCCACAATTTTTCTATCAAAAAGAATTTTATAAAATAATTTTGCATAAAATAATCAGATGAAATAATCATGTCAGGGATATTTTTTTTATGACACATTATACTGTTATCAAATGAAATTTTGCATGATAGAATTATCCTTTTTGTTTTTTGTGATAAATGTATTCTTATGATTTGCTGTCGCTATTGCAGAATTATAAGTTTGTCTCTTTTTTCGCATTCAAAAAATTAAAAAAAAAAAGAGTTTTTCTTTTTCCATCAGTGAACAATTTATGATATAAAATTTACAGTTGGATCAGGTATTATGTATCGAAAAAGTCATGCTAAAAGATTATCATATTTCCAGCTAGTGGCCCATACGCCGAAGCTGAATTAAGCTCTCTCGCTATTTGTAGATTCACGTGATTCATATATCTACTGGAAGTGGTATCCAATATCCATTCTTCTTTGCCGAATCTAGAGGGATGGTTAATGAGTATATAATTTCAATTGAGTCAACAGCAAATCATTCAAAATGCCACCAAGAAGCAAGAATTCTATTTGGGTAAGTTTGGTTTATAATACCTTCTATGTGCTCACGGATCCCATATTCCATTCATCTTAAATAATAAATATCACCTACATTAGGGGGAAAAAATGGGAAAACTGAATATAAACGAATAGGAGGCAAATCTAATAAACCCTTCGAAGCTCATCTTGGCCCCCACACTCTATTATTATTGTTATTTTTAGGTTGAAAAAAAGTCTCGGCATGAAAATTTGTCCCATTTCAAAGTCAAAGTATGCAATAAGTTTCAGCAAAGATCAATGATAATGAGACCTACCAAAGAGAATTGAACAACATAAATCGAGCCTAAACAAGACGGAAAGCCTCCTCTTTTTCTTTTCTTTTTTTTTTAATCTCTTTTTTTTTTGTTTTTTGGGGGGAAGAAAGGGGGGGGGGGATATGAGGGACATGGCGTTTCTGACCTCAGAGTCAAACACTGGGCCACGCATAGATCAACATTGTTATGCTTTACAAGTAATAGATTATACACAGCCCCATTAACATTGCTATGCCTTAATGTTCTCTTCTGTGTTAGCTGCCAAGAATCTGATCCTTTTTTAAGAAATGCGTCTTCAGGAACTTTGCATACGGAGAGAAATGCCAACAGTCTGATAATGTAGAACCTAAATGGCACATAACAAGTAACAAAAATAACAGTAATAGATACTATTTGATGACAGAAAAAAAGGCTCTTTTGTGGCTAAATTACAAGGATAGATTCCGGACTCTCAAGGCAACATTTAATATAAACCTACCCGTATAATTTTACAAAATGATTTGGCGACTATCATCAGTTCATCACTAATCATTGATTAACCAAACCATTCTTTTTGATGTCTTTGTGTCAAGAAAACTAGCTTCCGAGGTGTATTTGGTATAAATGTGAAAATGAGAGAATAAAATTTCATGAATGGGATTTATGTGTAAATCCATAAAACTTTACCTCCTGTTTTCACTCTATATCAAACACACCCCCATAATGAATTTTCGGCCCATTAATTCATAAGAAAATTAGACAAACTCTCACTGGCGTCTCAAGTAATAAATAATGACTAGGTAACATGTAAGTTTCTTGGGTTATCAATCATCTATTCAACCGTTGTCTTTAGAGCAAACTGGTTATGTGGAAGCAAGAGTTCTACACAACTTGCCATCCATTACAGTGGTCACTTAAAAACAGTTTGATGAGGTTTAACGCTGCAGCAGGGAGAATCAAAGCAGAAAATTCTCTCCCCCCCCCCCCCCCCCCTCCAAAAAAAAAAACACACCCCAAAAAAAAAAATCCAACCGAGAGGGTGTTATTTGGAGGTACTTCATTGAAAATCATAATTCCTAATCCAATCAATCCCTTACTAGGCCCAAAATGCTACCAAATACAGCCAAAACTTTTAGCGAAGTAAGAATGCATTTCTAACATCCACAAAGCGAAGGCTATCATGCTCCCTGCAAAAATGGTGCTTGATGCACCGTATTCACCGTAAAGTTTCTATCTAGTGATCCATCAACGGAGCAGCAACTGCACTCTCTCTCATGAAGCCTTGTCCCCTAGCAACAACCAGAGCGGCCATGACCCAGTAGTGACGGCATCAAAGCCTGCGGTGATCAGCAGTGCAATAGCAACATCAAAACCATGACCATCCTAATGGCACCATCATAGTCAAGCTCCACCCCCATTCCCTGCCGTTCATGCCCATCACAGCTCCATCGCACCACCATCTAAGCCTCTGAGCCACCCTTCAACAAACCACCGCAACCCGCTATGCAACAACATCGTCACCTCTCTCGTCAACGCCGTATCTTGCCACCATCACAGCCACACTATGCCATCTCCGTGTCACCGCCCTCTAGCCTTTGCCATCCTACAAGCCAGCACCTCTACTTCTCACCTCCATTGGAACACAGCCACCACTATGAAGCTTCACCTGAGATGCGCACCGGCAAGAAGTGTCCGGCAAGATTTTTGTGAGATGCTAAAGCAGAGGTGAACTTCGATCAATTGCTAAGAGGGGGAGTTGGAGCTTGATGGAGTGTGGCACGGGAAAGTGGGAGAAAGAGGCATCTATTATGCATCCTATTATGTTGGTGTATTGATACACCTTGTGATCTTTACCATCAGATTACAAGGTGTATCATGCACCAAACATAATAAGGTGCATAATGAATGGCGCCCATCCACAAACTCTGTTACTCATATTTAAGTTCATTAATTTAGACGATTTCTGCAATAATTACTCAGATAATTAGTTTAGGTGCCATGCCGTATGCGCGTAACTTCAATATACTCAGATCTCCATGGATAGAACGCTTGATAAATTTTACTGACATAGAAATTTAATTTCCTTTCTTGCTCAGTATATGTGTAATATGTGCCATATATTGCTATAAGAATGACATCTATCAATTATCAGAGACCATTGAAGCTTTATAACACTATTTACAGAAAACCAATGAGGGAGGAAAGGACATCAAACACAAATTTTCTTTTCTAAAAAATGGCATTAAGCAGCAAGCTTTGGTCAACTAGAATCAATAGTTTTCCTTTGACATCTATATACATAAATTCGTGTGAGAGGAGAATTACTACCTGATCCATGAACAAATTGCACACTTGTGAACTTTGCTTAAACTCCCAACCCAGGACTCAGCCGGCCAAATAGCCATAGCAAGCATCATCAATTTAAGAAGATTAACCAGTACCTCAACCAAAAACTACTGCCAAGAAGCACTCTGTCCGCTTGACATGGCTTGAGCTTCAGCTAAAGAGACAGCCATAGCTAGCATCATCTGCTCCTCAAAACTCTCAGGAACAATGGGGTCTGTGGCATTTTGAAGGCTTCCATCAATGTCCCCAGACCGTGGCAAAGACAGTTCACCATCATCTTCAGCTGCAGCAGAGCTTGCATAGCTTGTTGCTGTTTCAGCCACCTGTTGTCCACAGACTATATCCCACTCACCATGACCCCTCGTCATCGCCACAGTATCATTTGCTGGCATCTCATTGAGGCTGTCTGTACGAGTACCAACCCTATTATTAAACCTTCTCGAACCTTGTTGCGTGTTGAATGATGATGTATTTTCATTGGTGGAGATCGTAGATGAATCTCCAGTCAGTTGCTGACGCTCAGCAAGAGCTGCAATGGCACAAGCAAGACCCCCAGATGGGGATGAGGATGATCCAGTCTGTGGATCCATGACAGATAAAGCATAGCGACCATCAGCCACATATTGTCCTGAAGTAGCATCAGCAAAAGATAAATTTCTCTGCCTGCCTTTTTCCTGTAGTGTAATGTATATATTTTGAGTCAATCAGAGTCATCAAATAAGCAGGACAACACAATCCAAGAAAGAAAGATAGAGAAAATGGTGTGTGTGTGTGGGTGGGGTTTTTTTGGGGGGGGGGGGGGGGGGCAGATTGCACAGTATGGTTCTTTTTCCAAATACGGAGGTCACCCGAAACCATATTATAAAAGAAGATGGGCCATTGGATGGGTCTTTGGAGAACTATTGCAAGCTGACAAGATGCCAACTTGTATTCATACTTAATGGCAAAGAATTGATAATCACTCAAGCATGTGTAAACGTTGTTCCCAAACCAATTAAGCATGAATTACCTAGTTGAGCTTGGTATGTAATGGAACTAGATGTGCCAGAGTGTGTCTTACAATTATTATTGCTTATAACCATGTTGCATTAAAGACCATCAAGTAATTAAGAGGATCAAAATTTGATGTACATGCACAGAAAGGTTCTTCTATAATTTCAATGAAGGGTCTGTTAAAAGCCATGGGGCATAGACAGCGACATGAACGAGAATGAGGCATGATGTCAAACGGGCACAGCAACACAACAGAAATCAAAATATAAGTGCCCCACACAACATGGACATAAATACTGAAATAATATTTAGTTCCATAAGTTCAAGGTTGTTAAGATCACGTTCTTCATTGTAAGATTGCACGATCTTAGGCTTTTTTCTGTGGGAGTTTTGATCCTGATTATGCATTCCAACACGGTCTGGTGAGATCACTGTAGGATCATCAAGCAAGCTTGTGAAACTACAGTAATCAGTCAATTTTTCTGACCTGGGCGAGCCACCATTTAAGAGGCAGAGTTATTTCACAAAAAATAAAAGCCCAAGCCCACCAAATCAAAGAACGCCAACCCCATGTCTTTTTGGCTGTTTCCCTGTGTCTGTTTTTCTTCAATCTGATTCTCCGAATAGCTGTTACTCTGTTCCCCTCCACTGGAGTTACTGTTCCCCTGTGTTGTTTGTGCTGCGACTCACCATTGGTGTTTTCTTTCGTTTAAGACTGAGTTGCTCCATGTTGGTGGTGCAGCACTGGTCTTTCATCAAGGTGCTGCACTGCATCTGACTATCTGAGTCTTGGACTTGAGGGTGGCTAGTTGTTTCATTGAAGGAGGTGTGACTCTGTTGAAGCACCCAATTTTTTTTCCCCCAATTACATATCAGGGACAAGACCCATAAAAGACTAAAGGATTACCATCTTTCAACCCTTGGAGAGCATCCTCAAAGTTTTGGCAGTGTTTTCTGCGTGATTTTGTTAGTTTTACGCAAAAATTATATCTTTTGTATCATGAATTGTAACTTAAATTTGAGTTATGACTTGGAGTTTGATTACATGTCAGTTGTGATTTTAAGTTTACTTTGTTTGTCCCATTTTTTTTTTTGGCGGGTTGGGGGGGGGGGGTGTTAAGTTATTATTTTGGTTTAAGATGATTCCATATTCTCCTCACTTTTTTGTAATTCTTTCTCTTCATCTCAATAAAATTCTTGTGTGTGTGTGTGTGTGTGTGTGTGTGTGTGTGTGTGTGAGAGAGAGAGAGAGAGAGAGAGTGTGTGCGTGTGAATATAACTTCATACTTTAGGTAGGTTCCTACGATCCGTGTTAGAATCTCACATTTTCCATGTCTATCCTCCCCCTGTGATCCTAAATAGAATCTCAATCTTGACGACCTTGCCATAAGTCTTAATATAAAAAGTATGAATGATGCTACCCAAAAAACGCATGGGAAACAAAAATAAATAAATGTAAAGGAATCTTTTCTCCTGTTATTTACCATTTATATTAATACTCACAAGCTGCGGACCAAGCTCAGTTCTGAAGATTCACGTCTTCCTTTCACCCCACCATCACTTTCAGAAGCATAACTTTAAGAATATGATGCAAAAACACATAACAACATACTGCACTCTTTTGGAAGATTTTACTTTATTTTCATCATTGTCCATGAGCAAAACAACGAGATAGTGAACAGTTCCAAAACTGATTGACAACTAGGCACCAAACAACAAACTTACTCTCTGGTTAAACGATTTTTGAAACAAGTTATGAACAACCATTTTTATCACAAGGGAGTAGTGATCTTCGATTTTAATAATAAATTCAATAATCAATAGCATATAGGAAAGCATATTCAAACAAAAATCATCACCTGAATGGAAAGCCAGATTGCTTCCATGACCATTATGTCCTCGAGATCAACATCAAATTCATCATCTCTGCAGTTTCCAGCATTTGCAGGGAAAAAAATAGGGTAAGTTCATCAAGTAATTTCCAAAATACAATCTACGGAAAGAACTGATGCAAACAAAATACAAGAATTTAATACTTGTTAAAAAAAGACATTGGCCAAAATGGATAAATATAAAGAGATGGGGCTCCACCTATGATGCATCATACAGCTACAGGTGCTCAATACAACACTGGTACGACACGAGGATAGAAACAATCCTAAGAAGTTAATTTAGGATACGGACATGGCAGAATACAACGAGCATATAAATCAAATATTATAAATATATCATCGCATAAGACATCCAAAACCATCATACATAAATAAAAACAAAATAGTTAGACCAATCTATATTTAGAGAAAAAAGTGGAGGAAAAAAGTATCTATATTCAGCTATAAAATTTTAATATATGTGTGTGTGTGTGTGTGTGTGTGTGTGTGTGTGTGTGTAGTAACAATAAGAGCATCAACTTCGATGTCATTAGCTTGGCATAAGTTATTGTAGAGTGAAGAAACAACAAAAGACTATCATTCATACAATTCTATGATACCACACACACATTGACACAAAAATCCAACCAAAAAAAAAAGAGGATGCAGCCATCCAGGCCAGGAGTATTTGACACTGATACGGCAACCATTTTAAGTATATGTGTTTCGTTGGACTTCACTGCCTGACCACCCATGTCAACAGGGATTCCAACAAAGCCTATAAGAAATAGTAGATATCAATAGGTCTGATACTACCGAAAAGAAGTAAATTGTATATCTTCAGTCATCAATTCGACTTATTATCTACCATTAACAATGATGCATGCATACTAGGGGGACCACTGTACCCATATGATATGGTAGATCTCTCTCTCTCCCTATAAGAAATGGTAGATATCAATAGGTCTGATACTACCAAAAAGAAGTAAATTGTATATCTTCAGTCATCAATTCTACTTATTATCTACCATTAGCAATGATGCATGCATACTAGGGGGACCACTGTACCCATATGATATGGTAGATCTCCCTCCCTCCCTCTCCCTCTCCCTCCCTCCCTCCCTCATGGTTTCAATATCTTTTTGAGATCAGCTTGAATCCCTCTCTCTCTCTCTCTCTCTCTCTCTCGTGGTTTCAATATCTTTTTGAGATCAGCTTGAATTGAGCCAATATATGTCCGACATGCAAAATACACTGCTGAGTCTTTTTTACTACAACTCAGCCCCAAAGAGCATAGTACCCTGTCCGCTTTCACTCTTGCTCTGCTGGAAATAAGAAATTGCATACCTCATCTGAGCTCTAAAATTTGAAATCTTGCCCAAGCCTCAAATTCCTTGTATCGGCCAGCAATTGCTGTGACATAGCCAGTTACTTATGCTGCCACCACCATTTCAACCAAGCATCTAGCAATTCCTTTCAGCCAAACAAAGGAATTTGTTTCTACTGAAACACGGCAATATGCTATTGATGCAAAGAGTGGGGATTCCATATTGCAACATTTGACAATGTTTCAGAGTAGGCAAAAATTGCCTCAGCATATGATGGTGGGCTTTAGCCAGATGAAGACAGTGATAGGATGAGAGCAAACAATTGATCAAAGACATTTTATCCAGGACAAGTGACTCCACTTAGTGGTACAAATGCAAACGATGTTCTCAATGAACAGAGACACGGTAAGACAGAGAGAGAGAGAGAAATGGGTAAAACATTGAGTGAAGGGCGAGGGATACCTGACAGAATTGTAATTAAATAGTAGTTGATACCCCAAGGCTTCTACCCACCTAAACCCATGGTTTGATAAAATCAATTAAACACCGTGAAAAAAACAAGATAGTTAATATTACCCTTTAATAGAACTGCATCATGTAGTATTTCTAACTTTTAATATGTAACAAAATTTATTAAATATATTTAAATATACCCTAACATACTTGTATACTGTGTCCTGATTTTCTATATCTCCTTATCAAATCAAATCAGACCAGAAGATATGCATAGTGTAGCATAGGAGTCAGTTTAAAAATGGTTTACTGATACTATAACTAAAACATAGTGCAAACCCATCATATATTCTATTTCTTAAATAGTTGTCTCTGTATACAAGCAGCAAATTCAAGCCAATGACAAGTATAAAATTAAAATCTATTTAATAACAAAAAAAGAGGCTTCATCTATCTTTCCCCTTTACACTGTTTTCTTCTTTGTGCCAGGATGGGTAAGTAAGTTGGAGGAGCTTCTTTAATCTCTTACACAAATAAAAAAGGTGATCCTTTAAAACTCAGAAGTGCATTCACAAATTAAAGCATCGTTTAAGTTGATTAAGTACTAATGCAAAAGAACAAATTTTTAAATTTTCCACTTATGGGTCTTGATCTTGAATGCTCCTTTTCATAAGCTACTCACTCGTAACATTTGTCCATTTCTGCAATTCATCCTTTCTTGCAAGTGTAACCATATCCATCCATACAGTCAAAACTTCCAGATTAGCATCTGCTCAAGATGAACTACTAAATCAAAACCAAGGAATCAAATAATAACTAACTTATGCCACCAATTACCCCCTTCAGCACTTCACTCGGTAAGCAATTAAGAAATTAAACTTTGAATGACACATTAAATTAAATTCTAGTAGGAGTAAAACTTCCAAATAGCTTGCAAGCTGACACCATTATCCAAAATGGACAACCTTAAACAATGAGTCTAGTCACAAAAGCAGCTCACCTGAGCCCAAACAACTTGCAATGTGACACCATACTCCCATGAAGAAGCTTAAAAATAGAATCTGGCTATGAATGCAGCTCAGCTTAACCCAAACAGCTTAAAGAAAACCTAACATCTTTCAGCAGGGAGAGGTTTGGCACATAATTTTAAGGCAAGTGATGCAAATAATGGTACTTACTTACAATACTAATTTATATACCCAAGCGACAAGAAGTGTTTCATTAATTTATGATTTGAATCCAGCTTAGACAGACTAATGCCCTTCACATAATTAAACTTAGCTGTGTTATGATTATATTATAGTGAGTTGTGACGTAGAATAGGTATGCTCCTCATAAAATAACCTTAAAGGTTGAAAGAACCAATCCTTCATAGGCACAGATGATTGACTCAATTATGTATTCAGACTAGCTCAGGAAGGATAGCTTGTCTCACTTTATAATGGACTCAATACTTGATTATGTGATGGACATGGTATTCATGGGAAAATGTAACATGCAGAAGGATCAAGATCAGTATGAAGCAACATTAAATCCTCATAATAATTTTAAGCAATTCAACATGTCAACTTAGTTTCTTCCCCTCATTGATTTTTGGATATTTAATACCATATCTTAGTGACAAAACATTGGAAACAGAAACATCGAAAGACATATTATGAAAATTTGGGAATTTTTTTTTTGTTTTTTTGGGGGGGGGGGGGGGGGGATGAAAGATAGCATACCTATTGGTCCAAGGAGCTGGAGGTGGTCTAAATATCGAGGTGGCACACGAGTCTTGAGATGAAACAATTTCCTCATGTTCCACAACAGGAATTGCAGATGCAGCCTCTACAATATTGAAAAGGGGGGAAAAAAAGAATAATTTGTATTGATATGATCAGTCACATAGACACATACAGATGAAATCCAGAACTGTGTCAAACGGCTACCTGCATTTGAGCTGTGTTCAACATCTGTAACTGCCATATTCACATTTGCAGATCTTATTTCTTCTCTTTTATGCATTCTTTCCTCTTCATCCTGAAGTTCCTGCTGTCGCATCCTAATTTTGGCTTCTATAACGCGTTGCTCTTCCTGAATAATTGTGAGTATGTGATTAAAACTTTATTCAATGCAAAAAATGTTTCAGAAAATTCATTCTTAGACAACAATTATGGCAGATAACTTACAATCTGCTCCAATCCCTTTTCTTCTTTTGATTTTACACCACGATACTCAACAGCATAATTTGCTGTTTTGCAGAAAGGACATCTTGTGTTTGTTAAGGCAAGCAATTATTCTAATACTAAAGCAATAAAAGATGGAAGTCATCGGATCGAAAACTATGAGTTATGTATTCATATCAAAGGAAAACAACTAGTAATGAAGGATACTGTGTAGGCCGAGTTGAATTTGGAACTTTCATCTGCAAAAAGCACTCTGATAAAAGGAAACTAATCAGGTTGCATACGAATTGCAATGACAGAATATGTAACCAGAAAAAATAACCAAATAATACCTGTACATATGCTCTTCGTGCAACATCTTGATCGATTTAGACTTGGATAATACTAAATTAAGGTGAAAAAAAAATGATCAAATTGGATAATTCGAAAAGACATACACAAAGATTAAATTTTGGAAAAGACTTCAATAAACTAAGTATAAACAGTCTATATACTTTTGTTCCTTGTAAAATGATCAGGAAGTTTGTGATAAAGAAATTGAAATGTTACATTCTCCATCATTTGGTTCCAAGGAAGGTCAATAAATTAAACCCAACAAAGGTGACCCCAAGGCCATATTTACAGTTTGAAATAGTTGCGCATAGTTGAATTGATTAATTTGTTCATTTTTCAAAAATGTACAACAACAGAATACACGCAAAGAAACAAATATTGCAGGTGTATGATAGAAACTCTACCAGAAAGCAAATCGGGCATTCTTCCCGATCTAATGCAGTTTCTTCATCTCCAGGATAGCAAGGTGCAAGCTTCGATTCGAGTATAAGCTTCCTCAGCTTCTTATGATCCACATCTTTATGATTATACAGCCCTTGTGGCCTTGTGTATTTTTCATCTACCACTTGCCTCCTCCTCCCGAGTTTATTACCCATCCAACAAAATTCAGTTCTCCTTGTTTGCTGATGACGTGTTGAACTCTTCAACAAGATTAAGCGAAACACCTAAGTAACAAAACATTCTCTACAAAATTACCCAACTTTCCATATCACAAAAATATCTGGACACAAAATTCGACCGTATGAATGACATATTCAACCAACAACAATCGAAGAACCTAATCCCCTAGATACAATACGATCAACAACAAAAAAAGTATTTCTGCTCAATTCGCTGAGATTGTTGAAGATTGAACAATGTGCAACAAAAACCAGCAAGTCCAAACTTTGCAACAGTATCACTCAAAAACCCAAAATTTCTTCAAATTCCCCAAAATTCATCACCCAACCACATTGCTTACACAACAACAGCAAACAAACAAAATAAAATAAAAACAAAATCATAAATTCAGCTCAACGAGCTTGCAATTCAAGTGCTTGCATTTTCAACGTTCCAAAAACAAAGCTCATAGACTCGTTAACAAACAGTTATCAATTGCAAGGGTCTCATTCCAAACCAATTGGAATTGGCAATCAAATGACGGCGACAACACCAATAACCCTAATTGCGGCTCCGCGGAGCTCCAATTAGGGAAGAACACGCATTGGAAGAACCAATTAAGCAACGGGAAACGCGATGGAAAAGGTGAAAACCAACAAAAAGAACACCAATTGGACCCAAACTTCAGTGCCAGAACAAGCACAGTGAAAGTGAAGAAGAAGCTTCTTGAAAAGCATTGACCAGCGAAAGCGAAGCACTTACACAGAAGAAAATCGAACAGGAACAGCGAAAATTGGGAAGCGGAAACGAACCTGAAATCTTGCAGAACAGAGAAAGAGAGAGAGAGAGAGAAGATTTTAGAGAGAGAAAGAGACGAGAGAGGAGGAGACAAGGTTCAGAGAAGAAAGGAAGGAGTGGTAGACGAGGAAAAGCTTCATGTCGTTCAGCTCCTATTCGCCAATGACACACTCACCCGTTTCACGCGCTCACTTACCTCGTGACCTTTACGCGTGCTCTGTTTTTTATTTATTTATTTTTTAAACCACTAATGTCTAATATTTGATAGACGGCTTTTTTATTTTTTTAAAATAATAAAATATATATATATCGTTTCAATATTATTTTAAAAAATGTTCTTTTTTCTAGATTGTAGATAAATCGATTTAAGTTACATCTTGCAGAACCTGAAATCTTGCAGAACAGATAAATCGATTTATCAACGAATACCGATATAAAGAAATCAATTTAAGCTGAATCGATTTATACATTGTTTGAATGAACAGTGTATAATAAAATAAAATTTATAAATTATTTACTTTATTAATTTACATTTAGAATAAAATAATTAATAATTTAAGTTAATAAATTTTTTATAATGATAATTAATTAAAAAATTGTAAATAATTTTTTTAAATTCAATTATTATTAATTTTAATATTTTAGTCTCAATATTATTTTTTAGTGAAAAAATTTAGATATTTTAGTTACCATTTAGTTAGCTTATAATATATTTGCATGATATAGACTTTTGGCATCCATCACAGAACTGCATACTATTTTAAAAAAAAAATCATCAATGACTTACTTGTTATGATATGATTTAAAAGTGTATAATTCATAAAAATGATCAAATATATATATAGTATTCTTTTTAATTAATATTATGTAATATTATTATAATTTTTGCATAAAAACTAAAAATTAGTTAATTTTTTATTAATGTTATTTTCATAATAATTATTGTATAATTTATTTTTACTTTACGAAATTTTATTTTACATTTTTCTAGTTTTGTTGACTTACTCAACGATTTCTGTAAGAATTTGCCACAAATCAAGGAACAATAATAGAAAAGAAGAAAAAAAGTAGAAATGGAATAACAAGAATAAAAGTAAATGAAGTGATGAAAAGAAAGAGTAAAAAGGTATTTCTCATCTTATCAAATGTCATCCCTTCTCAAAAATATATACATGACTTTAAAAATATGTAATTTTATTTTATCCTTAAACTTAGAGGAAAGTATAAAAGAATGAAGAAAATAAAGTATATAAACAATGTATAAATTTTATTATAAACAAAGTATACAAATTTTATTTTATTATAAATAAATCAAATTTATACACGCTATATAAATCGATTTGAATTCAATCGATTTATATGCTGTGTATCAATTTGATTTATTTATAATAAAATTAAATTTATAAATTATTTATTTTATTAATTTAGAATTTGAATAATAATTAATAATTTAAGTTAATAAATTTTTTATAATGATACTTAATTAAAAAATTATAAATAATTTTTTAATTTAAGTATTATTAATTTTAATATTTTAGTCTTAATATTATTTTTTAGTGAAAAATTTAGATATTTGAGTTATTATTCAATTAATTTAGGATATATTTATGTGATGTGGGTTCTTGGAATGTATCATAGAATTACATAAATATGCAACCCTTGCTGCAAAGCAACATTCTAAAGTATATTGATGTACTCTCGAAGGGGACGGCATCTTAGGACACTGCCGCCGCTCAAAATTAGAAATCTTTGATACATGCCAAAAGCCCACATTGCATAAATATATCTGAAATTAATTTAATATTAACTCAAATATCTAAATTTTTTTATTAAAAAATAAAATTGAGACTAAAATATTAAAATTAATAATAATTAAATTAAAAAAATTATTTACAATTTTTTAATTAATTATCATTATAAAAATTTGTTAACTTAAATTATTAATTATCTTATTCTAATTCTATATTAACAAAATAAATAATTTATAAATTATATTTTATTATAAATAAAATATTCTTTCCTTTTGCTTTTTTCATTAAAATATTTACAATTGAAATAAAAAAAAAAGCCAAGGAGGTCTAGGATAAAATAATCTATAGCACAATCATTTAAAGCCAAAACGTGAGTTGACTTGCATGTTACAAAGGTGATATCCAAAATAGTCTGTAAATCGATTTGTTTCAAATTGATTTATACACTGTTTAAGTAAATAGTATATAATTTGATTTATATTAAATTAATTTATATGCATTTGTTAAAATTTTGAATAGTAATAATTTGATATAATGTAAATCAATTTATTACCAATCTAATAAATAATGTCGAAATAGTATATATAGGTAAATAATATTTTTTTATTTTATATATGTAAAAAAAACTTTTGATAGACTACAACTAATTTGATTCAAATCAAGTCAATTCACTACAAGACAAAACTTTCTCGGAGCTAGTTTGTTTATTATTCGCAAGACTTGTAATCGAGATCTTATTTAAAGAGAATAATTATAGAATCATTTGAATCAACTAAATATTGATATTTTTTATTTTCATTTTAAAAATTGTAAGTATTTTTTATAAAAATTTAATTTTGATATACTATTAATGTAAAAATGCTTTATATGAACCTTAAATTATATATTATTATATTTATAAAAGTATTTAACTTTCATACTCATTATCTGAAAAGTCTCCAATATAATGGCATATAATTTGATAATGATGTAAATTTATTTTATATTGATAGTATATTAAAATTAATCTTTTTTTATAAATTCAATTGATTTAAGTTATTACAAAGTTAATTATTATTTTAATTAAATTTAAATTTTCATTCCTATCTTAAACATTAAAATTACTTATTGGTTCAAGCAAATTGTTTTTAAATAATGAATTTTCTTTACAAAATTACATTTAAGAAAAAAAATCGTTGGTGAGTTTTTTCTTTAAGTCCAACTTTAAAGAAATATATTGTGTTTGAATAATGTTTTGGATTGTCTCGTCCTTTTGATCTTGACCGCTCGTATTTTATGTGGAGGGCTAATTACAATAAAAACAAAATTGCATTCACCTGTGACCTTATTATTTCACGGTGGTGGTTCTCTCGTTTGTTTATTTATTATTGTTTTGGTTTAGTACTCTGGGGTATCCTAGATTTAAAATTGGAAAAAAAAAAAAGGAAGATTAACTCGTTGATGATTCTAGTATTTTGAATTGTTTAGCATCACGCAAGTATATCATGCTTGATATATATGGAAGACTGAGTAGGAGATTTCTTCACTATCTCTTTTCATGAGGGTATTAAAAATTTCAGTTATTAACAGTTATTTGTGTATTTTATTTAACTAAATTAAAAATAAGTATGAATTTAATTAAAATATATAAATATGAAATAATTTATTTTGTTTATTTTGTAAGTACGTAAGGTAGATGAATAAATATAAATTATTTTCTTATGA
Organism: Pterocarpus santalinus; assembly: GCA_031439595.1. Lineage (NCBI taxonomy): Eukaryota > Viridiplantae > Streptophyta > Magnoliopsida > Fabales > Fabaceae > Pterocarpus > Pterocarpus santalinus. The sequence goes on along the minus strand of CM062528.1, from coordinate 29,521,586 downwards.
GAGAATTAATATTCAAATTCTAATGAAGACGCCACTTATAAAGAAAATGTTTTAGAGGGTTTGATGGATTACGTTCACATTCAGGAAGGGATGTAAACACTTTCAGGAAAGCAATAAATGATATTTGCAACTTGTCATAAAGACAAGCACCAAAAGAACCGCCATTTAATATAATAATATAATCGTTTTGTTCCAAGATACTTTTCTCCTCAAACAAGTTAATGTTTGGGTGGTCGAGGTATCTTAATTATTTTTCTTTTTGATGGGTGGCGTATTTTAATAATTTTATCATCTAATCTTTGTGAAAATAAATAAAGAGAATAATATTGCATAATCTCTTAAGAGTGAGTTCAACTCTACCCTAAAGATTAGTTCATTAAAGAAGATATTTACCTAATTATAAAGGTTATCCTGGTTATATGAAATTTAACACATCTCCTTATGTTTAATAAAAGTTATCTTGATTATATTGTTAAATAATATGGGACTTCAATGCTCATGACTAGAAGCTTGAAGTGTGAATTTTGCATGATTGAATATCAATCATAAAATAGATTCTAGTACTATTTTAAGATTCGTGAGTCTAACTTTATCTCAAAAATTAGGTCAAGAAAAAATTATGTCCAAGTGTTTATAAAAATTAATTATCTCAATCATTCTTAAACAATGTGAGAATTAACCTAATTAAAAAAATATTGTTATAATTTTTGATAGAAATTATAATAATTATTGGATGAAATAATATGATAAAATCTATTTATTCATCTAAAAAATTTAAAAGTATACCATTAGAATTTTGACAAAATTTTCGATTTTCTAGCATTTTTTAAATAAGAAAGCACTATGATAATCACGAAATTATATTAGAGTATGCTCTATGGAGAAAATTAGTTAATTAAATGGGATGGACATCCTCATTGCATGAGAATTCTTAAAACCTTACTTATAAGGAAAGTATAATTATACGGATAGCTCTTCTTTTTTCTTTTTTCTTTTTTTGTTGCAGTCGAAGGAGTTAAGTACCTTTATCTAGGAGAGAAAACGTAGAATGCACATGTACCTTAGCAAATCATTGGATTTCAATTATTAACTGTCACATCTAAACTTTAAAGATTATGTCAATTAAGAAAAAGTTTGTTGGCTAATGTTGGTATCGTTTCTAGGCAGTAAGAGATCAACATTTAGAGTTGAGGTGTTGGAGTTGCGTTGACCTAGCAATCTCCCAATCCGTCGATTTTGGCCTGTATTTGTGTTTAAGAACAGCACTACCTCACAAATATATAATGTGTTTGCCTGCTCATTTTTGTATACACATTATTCAACCTTTTTACATTTTTTATAGATATTTTCAGGTATTTTAAAAGGAGAAAGAAAAAAGGTGTTTCTATATATATAATGTGAATATCTCAATTGTTATATTGAAAATGTAGGTAAATATAGCCAATCATTACATTAAGAATATAAGTAAAGTAAGAGATAATAATGATTTAGAAAATTGAGATATTGACTATTGAATAGCATAAAATAATATTTTTTCTGCTTATCCAAAAAAAAAGTAATATTTTTTTTTACTTTAATAGTACTTAAGAATTTCTCCAATTTTTTTTGATATTTGTATGGATGTGATGTGATATTCTATTTTTACTCTGTCTTTTGCAATAGTAGTGATCTGCTTTGACAAGAAAACTATATAGTAATGCTTGAATGAGCATTCACAAATTTAATTTTCTTGTTGAGATTCCTCATCAGGAAAGAACATCACAAATTCAGGCCTCACACTTCTTTTTTTACTAAAAAGCAAAAAGAGAAGCATCATACAATTTAGGCCATTGTTATTTGAACGCAAATATGGAACACATTGCAGGCATACACCCTCATCCAACCACTCATTGTATTTTGTTTTTATTTTAAAAATTTTGTTTTGATTTTCCTTACAAATCAAGCAGTGCGTTGGATGGGCGCGTTAGATGGGCACGTCAGATGAGGCACGGACAAAAATCATCACCCTACAATTTATGTGCAAATTGTGCCTATATACTTTTGAGCTTGTTGTGCGTGATCTATGTAATGGAAGCTTAACCAAACCTAGTAATAAGATCTTAGAAATAGTCTCACATAAAGTACTAAAGGAAATATTCTCTTGTCTACTTATAGCCTGTTTAGTTTTATTTTTTTAGAATTAATTTTGAGGTCAAGTAATTTATATTTGGTAATTTGATTTGAGAAGTTATTTACATTTTAATAGTATTGATCAAAATCATTTTTAGATGTATAATTTATGGTGTGTTTACTTATATTTTTTTGGGCAAAAAATTACCTTTTTCACTAAAAAAATTAATTTTCATATATTTGGATAACTTTTTAAAAATAGTCAGAATTTTAAAAAAATTATTTTTACCTTTTTTTTTAGAAGTTGAAAAGAATAGTTTTTGAAAATAATCAATTTTCACCTTTTTTAACTATATGCAAAATTTAAGTTTAAAAATCACTTTTTTAAAAGCTAAAACAAACACACCCTTACAAAGAAATGTCTAAAATCAATTCTAGTAGAGTTGAAAAGTGAAAAGTTTTCACTTCTACATAAAATCAATTTTAAGACCATAATTGATTTTAATATGAGAAACTAAACAAAAACAAAAAAAATAACATAATTGATTTTGGCCCCCCCAAAATCAATTCTTAGATGCCCAAACAAGCTTAAAATCAATTTTTAGATGCCCAAACGAGCATCCAAACACGCTATTATTATATTTTTGTTACTTCTAGAATATTTATTGAAGTAGACATTACAAGAAAATTGGCATATAATAACCCTTTAAAAGTATATCTTAATACACTATAAAGTATTGTCTTTATTAAAGGCAGCACTTTTAAAGATAAAGTACACTTTTGAAGATAAAACCATCACTTTTGGTGGAATTGCCAAATCAAGCGTGACCTTTTGTCAAAAGCCACACTTTTTAGCTCAATAAGGCAACATCATTTAAATCTGTAGTCATTAATATAAGCAAAGACAATATTTATGGAGAACCATTATAGCCACATCTATCAAACGTGGTAAGTTTTGGCAATGCTTAGAAATGTTGGAGTTGTCATGTGGACCTGACAATCTCTCAATCCGCCGATTTTTGGCCTCTATATGTGTTTAGAACAGCACTACCTAGCAAATATATAATGTGTGTACCTGGTCATTTTTATATACACATTATTCAGCCTTTTGACCTTTTTTATAGAAATTTTCAGGTATTTTAAAAGAAGAAAAAAAAAGTGTTTCTATACATATAATGTGAATATCTCAATTGTTATATTGAAAATGTAGGTAGCTATCGTATTAAAAATATAGCCAATCATTACATTAAGAATATAAGAAAAGCATGAGACAATATTGATTTAGAAAATTGAGATATTGAATATTGAATAGCATAAAGTAATATTTTTTCTTACTTTAACAATACTTAAGAATTTCTCCAATTTTTACTTTGATATTTGTATGGTTGTGATATTCTATTTTTACTCTGTCTTTTGCAATAGTAATGATCTGCTTTAACAAGAAAACTATATAGTAATGCTTGAATGAGCATTTGCAAATTTAATTTTCTTGTTAAGATCTCTCATCATGTAAAGAACATAAAACATTCGGGCCTCAAACTTCTTTTTTACCCAAAAAGTTAAAAGAGAAGCATCATACAATTTATTTGCAAATTGTGCCTTTATACTTTTCAGCTTGTTGTGCGTGATCTACAGATTGGAAGCTTAACCAGGCAAACCTAGTAATAAGATCCTAGTAATAAGATCTTAGAAATAGTCTCACATATAGTACTAAAGGGAACATTCTCTTATCTAGTTATTTTATTTTTGTTACTTCTAGAATATTTATTGAAATGGATACATCACTACAAGAAAATTGACCTTTAAGAACCCTTCAAAAATATATTTTAAGGTACCATAAAAGTGTTATCTTTAATAAAGGCTATACTTTTAAAACTAAAGGCATCATTTTTTATGGAATTACCAAATTAGGCATGACCTTTTGTCATAGGCAACATTTTTTAACTTAGAAAGGTAATATCATTTAAAAGCATAATCTTTGATATAAGCAAAGACAATGCTTGTGGAGAACTATTATAACCACATTTATCAAGCATTGTAAGTTTTGGCAATGCTTAGAAATATTGCCTGAGTCACTATCGGCAATATTTTTCTATCAAAAGACAACAAATTATTGAAAGATTAAGCAGCACTTATGTATGTCTAAAACAACTTTTTGTAAATGTTGGCAAATTAGGAATTATTGTTATATTTTACAATTGTGTCCGTCTCTCTTTTTTTATGAAAAAAAAAGAAATAAAAAATATAATACTAAAATTTCTTTAATCAAACCTACATTTAATTGAAAACGATAGAGTCTGCCTTTCTTCTACTCCAATATATATAATGGATCACTTTTGTGAGCAATAATGACGTTATTTGAAGTGTCATAATCTTTCAAGGAAGCCCTTATTCTATTTACAAGCACTTTTTTGATAAGCTTGAGAAGTTGAAAACAAACCAAAGTCTCAATTATCATACCGGGCATTTGGGATGTGGAATGTTTTCATATTCCTAGAAATATAATCAAGATAATATAAGATTCCCATATTTGATATGCGGTTTAAGCATATATTTTTGAGTAAGTTGCATCCCTAAAAATGAAAATTGACTCATTTTCATTCCCATTTCAATGGAAAGGAAATATTTCTATAAAAGTAAAAAAATAAAATTATCCCTGATATTAACCACTCCTGCCACTACTAATTTGTCAGGGATATTTTTAGATAAATATATAATATTTTTAGAAATGTCAATATTTATCAAACACAGGAATAGTTTATTTCTAGTTATAATTTGCAAGATTCATGAGAATTCAGTCTGCATTCCAAACATGCATAAATGTTACTAAAATAGCATTCCTAGAAATAGCATTTCTCCCAAAAATGAAAAATTATTTTGCATACCAAGCACCTCCGATAAGACAAAGTTCCATTTAAATGGAAGTAATTAACAGAAAATAAAGCACATGAAAATAATTATTTTTGTAATATAGTTAAATTGTACATATTTGATAAAGTTATTAAAAATTTAAATTAATCTAAATTTTTAGCAATGTGAAAATATTAAGCACTGCATGTAAAGTATGGAGTTGAATAAAAAAAATGAAGTTAAATATTTCGAAAATACATTTGGTTATGATCATAAAAAGCTTCAATTTTCACAAAAAAAAAGTTTATAAAAAAATTGCTTTACTGTACCAAAAAATAGAACAAAATTATTTGCGCACTTTTTTTTTATTAACATTATTTGTGCATTATAATCTTTATATCATTATTCAGATGCACACACACAATATATATATATATATATATTGAAAAAAGAATTTTGTTTATTGTTACCATTCATGGTTTATATATATACATGACTAGGGCGGGGTATGCTATGCGTCAATGCACAAGTTGAGTGGGAATCTTGTGATTGTCTCTCGTTCTCCTATTGCATATGGGGATGTATGGCCACGAAACCGTCCCCTTTTTGTAGTACGCTCTGCCATTTATATTATAATACATATTATATCATGGAATGAGCTGACCAAAACTCTACAAACTGATGACTTGCGTCACAAACTTTACTTTATACACAAAAACAATTCCACTGTGTATATATATTATTGTCTTTCGTGAGGTTGGTACCTGTTTCAGATACAATCCAACAGCAGTCTACGTACCTAATGTATAAAAGAAAAACAAAAATATATTATAATACAGGGATACTCACCGCTGTTTCGGTTCCACTAAGATTGAGGCATGTGGTATATTTATGAACCGTATTCAACTTATTGTATAAAAGCACTCTCTCGTAAATCCAGTGATGTGCACAAATAGCTCTTTAATGATGTTTGTTATTCTCAAAAAGTATCTTTATTCAGTTTTGTTAAAGATATCAAGGCTGATGTGTTTATAGTGTTGTTTAACAAGATTTAAGCCCTTTATAGACAAATTCTTAAATTAGTCTCGTAATTTCATTGCCAATTCTTTAACTAATTAGCAGAGTGTAGCGCAATTTTCGTAATTTGGTAATAGAATCTTAACTAAAAGTGATTTAGAGAAACAAAAATATTTAATTCTTTCATACAGATGATATAGGCCAATAGGAGAACACTGTATGTAAATTATAACTTCTTTTTTCCATTACTTTGAAGAAAACAAGGGGAAAGAAAAACTATATTCTGTCCCCTTACATTGTGTTTTTTAAACAATTGTTAATGGCAGAGGTTAATTGGATTGACGTTTAGTTCAACCAACTTGGGTATTCAGGCATGGAGGGTGTAACAATGGTTTTGTTTTGTATGTATCCTGCTTCTTAGTCGTATCTTGCTTGTCTTTTGTCTCGTGGAAACCTAACCAGTTAAAGCAACAAGTCCTCATTTTGGGTTAGATAAGAGCCATGATGACTTCGTTTGACTGTTTCCTAATCTCTAGGTCACCATATTTATCTTAATTTTAATTAGGATGTACAAAGCTCAAGTGTCACTCACTTGGCCTTCCCCCTTCTCATATCCGAGATAATGTTTGAAGAGATGACAATGAAGTTCTGATTCGTGTCCATGAATTGGCTTGTCGAGAAATTTTTAAATGCTTTTAGAACCTTTTCTTTTTTTCTTTTTTAACTCTATATCGTTTAGCAGAAATCAGCATTAAAATTCTAGGTAATGTATAAGCCAACGATGATTTACATTACTGAGATAGAAAATGCTGAATGATTTATTTATATATGAAAGCTTTTTCTTACTCTCAAGACACTAAACAATTTTTCTTGTCCTACATGTGATGATTTTGATGAATCTTGTTACCGTTTGCTATTGGCTAGCTCTAGCTAAAAAAGCTCCTATGCTCAACATGTTTGGTTCATGTCTCCACGTCATGGTGGCTGAAATCGATTTATTTACCAAGAATTTCTTAGGTGATCTTGAAATAAGAAAAATACTTTATTTTAATCTATTTTTTATTTCTCATATTAATATATATTGATAGTTAAAAAAATGAGAATGACCCATATTTACTAATATAACAAACGATGTATCGATTAAAACAAAAGAAATGTCTTGCTCTAAAAACACCTAACAATCTCTCTCATTCGCTGCTAAATGTGATCAACCAATTGTGCAACCAATACGTCATCACTTAGACTTCTTAAATCAAGTTGGCGTCCTTTTTGGCAAGCGGCAACTTTGGAAGAATTGAAACTCCAATATAATCGTCAAGATATGCATGAAAGCTTCGTTAGTTACAACTCACCAAATTTAAAAGTGTTGTTCGTACGTGGTCACACCAATTTATTTGATTGTTATGTCAACATTGCCGGTTAGGAATGTTGGGTATTTTGGCTTACATGTCCTGCACTACATATACTAATCAACAATAACTTAAACCATGAAACTAGAAGTTCATGAATATGCTTGCTACTCCTTTTGTTGGTTTTCCAAAGTATCCTGTCACCTATAAATGAGAGATTAGTCTACTAAAATACAGTTAGATGTCTAATTAGTGAGGATTCTTTCCATATATATATATATATATAATCAAACCTAAAACCACATTTTTAACTTGAGCCTTTTTTATATAAATCAACACCTTGTTAGTAATATGCTTACTACACTTTTATGAAAAAAGTAAACACATAAATAATTGAAATTAATTTTGATATATAAATTATTTTACACTATCAACCAATCATGTAACATTATATATATGATCTCGAGATAGTTATTAGCATGGTTAAATATTTTTAATAACATAATAATACATGATTAGATTTTGTAAAGAAAAAAAAACTTTTATATTGATAATTTATCTAAATTAAATCCTGAATAATAATACAAAGTTTTTTTAATGTCATGTAATTCTTAGTTGATTCGTCAATTGGATCTGTTGGAGCCGCACCTAGATCTTCCAAATTACCACCCTTGTTAAGTAGAAATTTTTGGAGCTGCACCTTCCAAATTATGTTAGATGGAGAAGATTTTTTTTTTTTTTCTCTAAGTATGGCAAAAAAGCTTGAATCGAAGGAACTTACAGTCCTTGTAACCTTGCCGATGTCTTCAATGAACTGCGCAAAGTCCGGTATGTGATCCACCTTGGGTGTAGGTTTAATATAAGACGTCCATTGAAGTTAAGTAATATTAAACTGTCGGGGTTGTTTCTAGCAACTTGTGGAGCATGTTTTTCACAGTGTACCAGATAAGTGCTAGTGCATCATGCATCCAAGTAATCCAACGGACAGAATCTAATGGTGTACGGTGGACTAGTTACTTGTTATGCACTCTAAACCTCCCTCTGTCTCTTTCTACTCCAAATATTATCTTTGAATTACATCGATGTTGTTCGTATCCAGCGTCTCCTTGGTGTACGTTCTTTTTCCTTTTCTTTAATCCACAAAACTAAGGGTAGCTTCATTAACATGCTTCCTTTTTTCTTTTTCTTTTTTTTTTTGTTTTTGGGTCGCGCTTCAACTTGCTTTTTCAAGTTTCAATTTCAACCCATCTTTTCCCTGATTGGGTTCAACCCCTCTTTTTAATCCACCTTTCTTCAACCCAAAAACAGAAAAAGAACAAGGAGCTAGTCAATAGTCAATACTTTGCAATATCTTCTTGACTTCAAAATCAAATCAATTGAAAATTCATAACATAAACAAGCCGTAAATAATAATTAAAAAAATTATGGTTGAAAACAAATTTTGCTAATAAAGGCCGTTGAGAAATGTCCTTCAACGATGCCAAGTAGCCCGGCGAGGTTGTATGTCACCGTATATATGCATCCGATTTCACCAATCCCGAATTACCAAACTACTGGCACTTTCAGGACAAGCCTCTATTTCAGACCAAAACAAAAAAAAGGACAAACCTCTATTTACCCATTACGAAACAAGCACACGTGCATCTAGCACAGGGGCATTGCAACATTGGCCTATAACTTTGGGGCTTAGTAGCCCCGCCCAATAGTTGAAAAATAAAAGATTGGGTTTGTTTGGTTTGAGATCATTGGGTTAAAATGAAAAAGAAAATCGCTAGACAGTACAAAAAACTCTGGTAAGAAAAGTATACCGAACTTATGTGTCAAAGTTCTGCTGGCTTTTGTGTTTTACCAGCTTCCCCATGTATGGTTACTCATTTCCTCGCTGTTCAATTAGGTAATTCATAACTTTTTTTTTTTTTGTAATTAACTCTTTCGTACTAAGCAACACTAAAAAATGACAAATTTATATTTCTTTTATATATTTATGATGATCAATATTAGTGTAAGATTAGGAGATACTTAATAATTGTTTAGAAAAGTAAGTATCTTAAATGAAAGGAAAATATTAGACAAATAGTACGTAATTTAATTACTAAAATCTAATTGCAAAAATTTGAAAGTTTAGAATTAAAAGAAAAAAATATGGTTAATTGGCTAATGGGGCAAGGTGTTTTGGGTTTTAAGTTGAAATATCATATATTTGAGAATCAAACCAAAAGTAATTAATTTGATTTGATTTTGAGTTGAAATAATTCAGTTAATTGAACCAATTTAAACCAGTTTTATTAGTCCAATTTGATTTTTCGGATTCATCAGGTCAAATATTTGATTTGATGAACACTAGTATTCATAATTTATATCATAATATATGCAAATGTGAACCCATAGTTGGGAAAATTTTGCTTAATGGCTTCTTCAGCAATATTTTACACCTCTTACTACACTAAGAAATCACCATTCAGCTATAATAAAACCCTAAATTTTCAAATAAAAAATTATTAACATTATCTTTTATATCCTGATGCAATCTTTATGCCCAAATTGGATTTTATGTGTATCTAATAATATTTATCATCACTGCGCCAATCAAATTTTATAAAATTCTACAATTTTTAAATAAAAAATATTAAGATTATCTTCTGTTTTGATGCAATCTCTGTGCCTAATAAGGTTTGGATAAGACCTGAATCATGTTTTTTATATCAATTTCAACTAATTATCAAATCAAATAATGGTATGTAGACATTTTTCTTCAAATAATTAACTAAAAAGTTAAAATATATACTCTTTTCAAGAAAAATATCCGCTTATCATTTTTTGATTTGAGAATTAAATAAAAATAATGTAAGAAACTTAATCTGAACTTTTTTCCCATAAAATTTTGTGTGTATCCCATAACATTAGTTATTGTTTATAATTTTTATATAAGAAGTGTTTCTTTCTACCATCTAATCTTTACAAACTCTAGATACATCCAATGAGGCTATTGTTTGTCTTTACCATTACTATTTTAAAACCCTAATCCTTTCTCTACACTTTTGTCGCTTCGGTCTTCCCCTTCTCCTCAAATCTTCTTTTCCTTTGGTTTGTTTTCTTTTATATGATTATCTCTCAAGTGAGAAACCAAAGTCAGAGAAAAAGAGTTTAAAGCTTTGAGTGCAAAAGACAACAAAAATGGTGGATTTCTATTCAAGTGGGTTTTTACTATTTTTGGTTATCTTTTCTTCTTCTTTTTTCTTTTTTCATTTTCGATTCAAACCTCTCCACCTATAGTTTAATTTTTTTCATTTTTCATATTTTCAACTTTCTTTTATCTCGGATTTCATCATCGCACCTCTCAATTGTCTTTTCTCTAGCTTCCTTCTGCAATCTCCAGCTATTTTTCTATGTTCATCTTATTTCAGAGAATTTCTAGGGTGGCCCCATTTCGCCTTACCAACCCCAGGTGCTTTGTTAAATTTCAATAAATAATTTTGACTATATACTCTCTTGAATCTGGGTAAATTTTAATAAAAAAGGTTTCGGCTAACATTACTTGTGTTGTAAAATACTTAATTTCCATGCTTGTTTCATGGCGTCTTATATGGTGCACTAAATTGAGTTAGGAATTACTCTTTGACAAATAACCGTTGAAAGTTATTTTTCAAAGGGTAATTTTGAAAATATGAAAAATTGTAGAGAATAGCCCGCAATTGTTGATTGCCATGCAGTTAATTTGGCTGACTTACTTAACTACCTTCTCTAATTTCAGGCCAACAACTCGGCCATTAATCAGCAATTGAAACTGGAACAAGAATAAGCTTACGAAGATTTTCAAAATTTGAGTAATAAATTTAAGAAAGCTATCAATGCCTAGAACTCAGGCCTTTGTATGCTCCAATGCTTTAGCATTTAGTATTTAGTAAAATTTACTTAGAATCCATTTCATTGTGCTTTTTTAGTAAAAAAAATTTTCTAATTAAAAAATATATATACAAAATTAAGATAATTAGATAAGTATGTGTTTGCCACATTTTTGCCACATTATCATACTATGCAAGATATCTTATTGCTCTTCCACGTCAAAAAAAAAAAAAAAAAAAAGATGTCTTATTGTTGCTTACGTTTTCAGTGTGATAGGATTCTTTTCTAGTTCGAGCTTGAGCTCCATTTATGTATATGTTTGCTCCTCTGCATATGGGAGCTGTTTTGATGTACCTATTAGGAAAACAGTGGTAAATCTTCAAAGAAGCTCAATTTGAATTAAACGATTCTTTGAAAAGCTCAATTTTTTTTTTCGAATTGTAATAAACATTCGTTGTAATAATTTATGACGATGTTATAGTAATCAAATGCTTTGACTTCATGAAATAAAAAAAGTACTTCTTTTCCGGAATGCTACTAAACGGTCAACTGTATAAGTTCTTAACAGTTTTGCTCTTTGCATTACAAAAAACTTTCAACCTTTGTGTATATTATCAAATGTTTGCCAATTGCCATTAATTTATAAGTAACTTTAAATCCTTCTTTGACTTGACTACTGCTAAATTGCACTAGTCAAATCGTAAAAAATTAAGACATGAAGAATATTAGATAAAAAAATATTGAATACTTTAATTAAATTAATACTATTTTAAATAGTTTAAAATATCATTAATTCAGTAAGAGAGTTTATAATATTTCTTTATCGTTGGGCGCATATAAATACTTAAGGACCACTCTTCTATGGGATACATCACCACTGAAAGCTAGACGCTATTTCCAAATCAAGGACATGAAAACCCATTTTTATTTTTCCATCCTCATACTTGTTCTTTCCATTGGTTTTGGTATGTACCACTTTCAAACAATTCATGATATTCGGTTTCATTTTTTGTGCAATAAATTTTTGTGAGTTTAGTTTCTTGACTAATATATGTATGTGACGGAATATTTGTAGGAAATCAATTGCAGATGACAGAGGCAAAACAATGTCAGGATCCATTATATGACTCTAGTTGTTCTAGGGCGGAGTTCTGTGAGAAAGATTGCAAGTACTTTCATGGAGACTCTGCAAAAGGAATTTGTGATCCGACAATGTTATGCATTTGTTATTATAATTGTTAACTTGTAATATGTAACAGTCACAATGTTCACCTTTTGAATAGGAAAAATGGTGTTCGATCCAAAAAAAAAAAAAAGAATAGGTAAAATGGTGAATTAAATAAATTATAAAATGGCTGTATTATTATTTACAAAATCCCTCCCTTTTTTCATTTTAATGTTATTTTCATGTTCTATATTTAATTGAAAATTTTATGTTTTTATATTTGTAGAGTTGGCAAAATGAAATTCTTTTGTTTTGGTTTTTGTTAATATAGTCTTTCATCTTCATTTTTTATTAACGTATACGTACCTTGATTTATATTTAATATCTTTTTATTGTTTGTGAATATTGTCATCCTTTTATAATATGGCAAATGTTGACAAACAGTGATACTCAACTATGACACTCCAACGACGAGTTGGGAAATGAAAAGGAGAGCTTGATGAAAAAAAGATAGTCAAATAATTTTACATTTTTTTTTTACGGTAATAATTTTACATGTTCAGAAACTATCAAATATCACAAAATTTTCATTATTGATCATGTGCTATGTACATGCTTAGAGTTTTGTTAGCCAAACTAACAACACGTCATCTATGGGAGTAGATAGTGTTATAGTTCGCCAAGGTGAAGGGTATCAAGTGTAATTTTCACAAATATGGGGTATCATATATAATTTTGTCAAATATGAGGGAGGTTAGAGTAATTTTTTTCTAAAATTTATGCTCGAATTTACAAAAGAATTAGAATATGATCTATAATTTTAAATTCGATTCAATTTTTATTTTATATTTCAAAGTTGAGATTTAAATTTTAAAGTTAATAAAAATAGTAATACGACAATAATCTTTATAGTATTATAGTAATATTTTCGTTATATATATTTTTTAAAAAATTCTTCATATACTAAAAATCAAAGTCAAGGACATTATCTATATTATTATAATTATATAAGAATATTAAATTTTAATAAATACAATTAGTAACATATAAATGAGATAGAGAGAGAATCAGAGAAACTTTAATGAAGAGAGACAATTTAATTTTAAAGTTTTATAATTGATAACTCTTAGAATATAAGTTAGCAATTAAGAATACCTCTTAGGTCCATTTTGGTAAATAACTTATTTAATCACTTATCTAAAAGTAACTTATGAATAAGTCATTTTGTATTTAGATACATAATAACAAAAGTGCTTATTTATAAAGTTTTAATAAGGGCTTCTTGAGACGTTAAATATTTTAACTTTTCAAAAAGTATTAAAAGTGACTTTTTGAGAAGTAATAAGCTGTATATCCAAATAAGATAAAAAGTTAAAAATGTCACTTTTAACTTTTGAAAAGTTGATAAAAGTCATAATTGGTATCATCCAAATTGGGTCTTACTACTTGTTCGTGAGCTATATGGAATTAGTCAATAGAATTATAATTTCAATTTTTTAAAATTTAGTAGACTTTAAATATTGATGATTTAAATAAAAAATAATTATAATTCAAAATTTACATGTCAGTTTAAACATAAAATTAGAATTGAGAGGTCCAATTTTAATCGAAAATTATATTTTATGCTCAATTCTAATTATTAAATGGGACACAACATAACCAACAAGGTATTGGTCTAAGTGAACGAAGCTTAGATCCCTCAAACATGTTACTATAGGTTTGATTCTAAAATTCATATATATGGAAAAGAAAATACTATTGGAAGAGGTCTCTACTTAGGTATCTAATTATGCCTTGAGAAATTACTCACTCACTTATTAGGTAAGGAGATACTAAAGAAATCCCCCAAAAAAAGGGACAACATAGAAAAGAATTGACATTTATAATTGTGCAACATATACAATGATTTAGTATGTAGTGAAGGTTTTGATGTATAAAATATGTAGTATAAGTATTAATTAAGTATCCATAGTTCTTCATTTCCAAAAGAGTTCTCCAACCATGTATAAAAAGAAAGTAAAAAGCCCTAACCCTTCACTTGGTTGAAGAGACAGCGAGAGGAAAGAAAATGAGAATTTTAATGTTTTATCTTTTTTGGAAGTGGAGAAAAATAAGGAGGAAAGAAAACTAAGGGGAAGAGGGAATTTGTTTAAATGTCAATTTTATTCCTACTTATATCTTTACATTATATTAGATTAAGATTAAATAAGTCATTTGGTATGACTATATTTTCTTTTTTCACTTTTCTCTCTAACCAAATAAGAGAAATAAATATTTTCTCTCTTTATTTACTCTTCATCTAAGCAATAGGAGAAAAATTAAAATACACTTTTCTTCTTAATTAGTTTTTTTTCTCTCCATTTTCTTTCTTTACATTTTTTTTTCCTATTTTTTCTTTTCATCCTAACAAAGGGTAAGTCTTTGGGGAAAAACAGGAGTGATGAAAACAAATTATGTGCATTAAATGATTCTTTGAAAAATTCAATGTGGTTTTGAGTTGTGTAAATGCTCATTAAATAGTTTATGTTTTTTATCTAGCATATAAAAGTTTAAACTGAGCGGAAGATTCGCCTCAGTTTAAGGTTAGAATATGCATGCGTCTGGACTCATTGACATCCTACAAAGATACTTATAGATCATCTACTAATGGAGAAAATAAGAAATCAAAGTCAAATTATAACAATGCATGAGCGAAAGATCGAACATATGAGCCAACTTCTATTGACATAATAGTTTATAGTTCACGTTTTAGTCATCAATGCATTGATTTTACAAGATAAAAAAAGTACTTTTTTCTTTATGAAATGGCACCAAGGGGTCAAGTGTATAAATGTTTAACAGTTTGGTTGTTCTTTACATTAATAAAAGCTTTGAAAATAAGGTTACGGGACAAACCACCTTATTTAATGAATGGTAAATAAAAAATTTCAATATTTTAAAGAATTTAATAGTGTTTAGAAAAACATAAAATTACTAATTCACTAAGATGGTTTATAATATTTATTTATTGTTGGGTGCACTTCTGTGGGATCTCACCATTTGAAAGCAACACACTATTTTCCAAGTCAAGGATATGAAGATCCTCTTTTACTTTTCCATCCTCCTACTTCTTCTTACCATTGGTTTTGGTATGCCTTGCTTTCAAACAATTTAAGATATTCGGTTTTATTTCTTGCAATGAATTTTTATGAGTCTGGTTCTTTGACTAATGTTGTACTTGACTGGATACACCATATTGTGCAGGAAAACAACTACGAATGGAAGAGGCAAATAGATGTAATACAATATTGCAAGGTGCTAGTTGTGCTAGGGAGATGTTTTGTGACATTGATTGCAAGACATATTATGGAGCCTCCGCATTAGGATTCTGTGATGCACAGCATATATGCTATTGTCTTTATGATTGTTAAATCGTGACCTATATCAGTCGCATTGTTCGTTGTGTATGACAGTGAATTGTAAATCAAATAAGTAAAAATGAGTTTTTGAGTCCATTATCTTTACCTGATTATTTAATTTGGTCATTTACCTTTTATTTTTTTCAATTTGATCCCATATATTTTAATTCATTTTTAATTTGGTCCTTGATCACTGTTCTATCAGATAATCAATGAAAATGCTGACATGAAACAAAAGGTATTGATCTGGTTCGCACATACATTGATCTAACGTCACGTGCATTGTGTCTTTTGTCAGTTATGTGACAGAACAATAATTTGAGACCAAATAAAAATCAACTTAAACATAAGGGACTAAGTTGAGAGAATAAAAGATAAGAGATCAAATTAAAAAATTGGATAAAGATAAATGATAAAAAAACTTATTTTGCCGGAAATAAATTAAGTGGCAATAATATTAATTACAAAATTACCCCTTTGTTTTGAAGTATTATTGTCGTCTGGTATGTTCATGGAGCTAGTAATTTTCTTTCCCACTTTTGTTACATTTATAATCTTTATTTTTTGTTAACATATATGTTTTTTTGATTTATATTTGATCTCTTTTTAAAATTTACTTGTAGATATTGTGATTTTTTATTGATATATTTTGGTCCGTGAAAGATTTATATAATATCAATTTAGTCTTTAAAAATTTTTTTACATTAAATAAGTCTTTAAAAGATCAAATGTGGCATTATATTAATTCCTAAAATTTTTTTATATTAAATAGGTCCCTATAAAAGTTAAAATATGGTATCACTTTAATCCTTTCAAAAGACTATTTTATCCCCATTTTGATAAAATATGAGGGTCTGTTTAGTGTGTCTTTGAGTCTACTTGTTTTCTACTATCATCTTCTATTTTTATTTCTTGTTTCTTGTTTTTATTTCCTATTTTTGCTATTTTTTTCCCACAAAAATCCTAAAAGTAGAAAAATAGAAAATGAAAACAGAAATCAAACAAGAGTTTTCAGGGACGCATCTGATGTCGACAAATAACTTTCAAAAGGATTAAAGTGGTATTACATTTTAACTTTTAAGGACTTATTTGATGTCAAACAACTTTCAAGGACTACTAAGATGTTACATTTGATCTTTTAGAGATCAATTTGATGTCAAAAATCTTTTAGGGGCTAAATTGATATCACACAACTTTTTCAGGGACCAAAATGTAGGTTTACTCCTTATTTGATTATCTTTACCTTCGTTTTATGGGTTAAATTTAAGGAGAACCACTATTTTGACTCCTTAAAAGTTCAACGCATTGATAAACTAGTTTTTAAAAGATGTTCTATTAATTCGTGGTACCTTGATGATCAATGTGCTTGCAAATTAGTCTCTAAGATCAATACATCGACAAATTAAGTTTAGAAGATCAAAAAACTAATAAATTAGTTCCTAAAATATTTTTTATTAACACTAATGAAGTCCATTAGTAATAATGGAATTAATCGTTAGGGTACTACAAACTACCAAAATATCATTTAAAGACTAATTTGTTAGCACATTGATCTTTTAAGGAACAAAATGATAGTTTACTTGTTAAATCTAACATGTTTAAGTTATTATACTTGGCACAATTAATTTTAGAAAGATTTTCATAAAAGAGAAAAACAAGACTCAATTTTCATCCTTTTTGTTACGTAAACAAACTCCCAAACTTGATTTCTTGCTTTTAGCGTGATTTTTATATTTGTAAAGGTTTTTTTTTTTCCTTGATTAAATAAATTTAATCGTCAATAACTTTTAGTTGCCAATATATGGGAATCTCAATCGTGAATTCGTTATAACAATTTAATAAGCAAATTGTTTTGGCTCATTTGCTAAATAAGATGAACTTAAACTTCCACATATTCAGCTAATTAAATAATTCATGCATCGGCTTAAATACAAAACTTTTTTAATAATAATAATAAAATGAATCTAATTGTATACAATTAAAAGGCTTAATTAATAATTGATACAAGGAATGGCTATGTAACGTACTGTTGAGAGTATGCAGCTATAGTCTCTGAGGTACCATAAAAGGTTAGTGTTCATTATAAAAGATTAATTTTAATATATTATTATTGTAAAAAGTTTTACACTACTATTTAATTGTGTTATTTTTGTGTATGATTTTTGAATTAATAGTTGTAAACGTTAAATACTTTTATTGATATGATAATATATAAAAAAATATCCCGAGGATATGACTTTGGTTTACAGCTTTACTGATGGTGGACATTATGGACATTTTACATATGAACATTATGAGGAAATTTGTTTAACAATTTGCATATAGGTGATAAAAGTAAATCATGAGAGCAACCAATCTATGCAATAAAATAAAGTTTAAGCTATAAAGAAGTTTACCAAATTTAATTTGCATTATGATAATTTAATTTTATTGTTTGAAAGTGTGACTAAAATTTTAAAATTAATAAAAATATTAATACAATAACAATTTTTATTGTAAATAAAGTTCACTTTAAGTTCATATTTCACTTCATAAACCACTTTTGGATATATGATAATTTGGTATAAGGTGAAAGTTTCAATGTATAAAATATATAATATTATTATTGTGAGAGATCAATTGATATTGTGTACACCAACAGCACACAATGACTTTTTATAGGATGTAATTTTTATCAATTCAGTCATTGAATTATAATTAAATGTCATATTATTTGTACCAAATTTTAAAAAAATAAATATCAATAAAAATTTAATTAAATAGCTCTTATTTTTCATATTCATGAGACATGTTATTTCCAAATGACTTCACTAACCATATTTAAAAGGAAAGAAAAAGGCATTAAATCCTTGGAGAAAAATAATGAATGATGAAAAGCAAATTATGTGCATTAAATAGTTCTTAGTTTGAAAGAGAAGTTGTGATAAATGCTCATTGAAATAACTTAAGTTTTAGTTTAGATGCTTTAATTTCTTAAATTAAATCTTGTCGTTGATATGAGGACCTTATTAATAAGCCATCTTGTAAGTCCTTCACACTCTTTGAGCCTGATAGTCGTGCCAAACCTTAGTAGAGTGACTAGTGCCAAATTTAACTAAACTTTTGTTTATCCAAAGAAAAAAAATTCAAGTGTATAAATTCTCAACAGTTTTATTCTTCACAATAGTAAAGCTTTTTTCTTTAATTGGAAATCCGTTAAACCTTTCAAAATGTATGCATTTTTGAATAAATAAATGTGTTCTCCATTATAAATGAAAGGTGTACAATTAATTTTTGACGAATGGTATAACAATTTTTCTTTTTTGGCAAATGAATGATGCTAAATTTTACTATTGAGTTTAGAAAACACTCTTCTAATATATTGATTTAAAACATGAAGAATGGTGAATAAAAGAAATATTGAGTATTTAAGTTAAATGAAATAACAATGTTCAAATAATTAAAACTACCAATTCATTGAGAAAGTTTATAAGATTCCTTTATTATTTGGTTCATATAAATTCTTAAGGAGCTCTACTCTATGGAAACTCACCATCTAAAAGCTACACAATCTGCTTTAAAAAATAAAAGATATGAAATTTCTCTTTTATTTTTCCGTTATCCTACTTGTTTTGTCCATTGGTTTTGGTAGGCATTACTTTCAAACAATTCAAGATAGGTGGCGTTTACACTGCTCCAATCATAGATCTGGACATTGATGATCCATTTTTGTCCAGTAACTAGTATTTTTTTTGTGTTGAAAAGACAAAAACATCCAATGCTGAATGGAATTTTACAAGCTTGTCATGGGTGAGAAAATTATAGTATACGTGGTGTGCAAACAAATCTAGTAATCTATATTTTTGGAGTTGAAGTTGGCACTAGCGACAACATCATCTTGCAGATTTGATTTGGAGTTAAATCTTTGAATCATTTTCGTGGATAACTGGGAGTAGACGATATTATGGTAATGATATGAAGCTATGAACAAATATTTGTAGTAGGAAATTTTTTTTTATGTTCTTGTATTAGGCCACTTCAGGTTCATTTGTTGTTGTCCCATTTGTGGATTCTCCTAAGCATATGGAAGTGACAGAAATTTTTTGAAGATATATTTGCTTTCCAATGTTGACCCATGAGTAGTGAGAGTGTGTAATACCCGATTGATGGAAGAACAATGGGTGGTAGGGGAGAATATTGAGTGGCAGTGGCAACACTTGCTATAATTATTGTCGTATAATAACAGTTTTTTTTTCTGTAAATAAAATTATACTAATGAGTAATTGCTATTAATTAGGCTTTTAGTGTATATATATATGCCGTAAGGCCATAGTGAAACACTTGAAAGCAGTGGATAATTCAGGGGACAGGAGTCAACTGGATCTTCGCTGAGCATCAGGCACCCAAAAGAAGAAGACTGGCATGAGCTTCCTCGGCAATAAGGAGTTGGAAAATTCTTCTTTGGAGTCGGAGTCCTCATTTCATTTATTGGATAGCATGGACAACATCACTCGCAGTAACTAAAACTATACTGTCGATTTCCACATCCATGTAAAATAAATGTTTATCCTGCATGTTATTTAGTTTTCTTCAATGTTTGATGCAACCACGGCAGCTCGATGTTTCTTCTTACCCACACCACTATCCATATTTGTAATTTCATATTTTAATTACAAAAATATTTTTACTTCTAACCAGCACACCATCTACATACTTTCAGTCAGTATATCCACCTAAAATTTGCCACAAACAATCTATACCATTACATTATTTATATTAATATCTAAATAGTCATTATCAGCTTGGAGCATCAGTGTCCAGATCTATGATTGGAGCATTGTAAACGCCACCTTCAAGATATATGGTTTTCTTTTGTATGCAATAAATTTTTATGAGTTTGGTTCTTTGACTACTGATATATGTAACTGGCTATCCGATATTGAGCGGGAAATGAAATGAAAATGGCAGATGCAAGGAGACGTCATTCAAGATGGGAAGGTGAAACTTGTTCTTGGGGTGGTCAGTTATTTTGTGACTATGATTGCAGGTCGTAATATGGAGACTCTGCAAAAGGAATCCGTGATGCAAAAGGAATATTTATTTGTTATTATCATTGTAAATTGTGATTTATTTTAGTCACATTTTAACTGAGCCACATTCTTCATTATGTATGGCAGTGTATTAAAATAAATAACTAAAGTGTCAGCATTAGTAGTGACAAAATTCCTTTTTTATTTTTTTGACTATTATTTCCATGTTGTATATTTGTGTAGAGATTGTATAAACAAATTTTCTTTTTTACGTCGTAGTTTAATCTTTATCTTTATTTTCTGTTAACATATACATATTTGGATTTATATTTCATCTCTTTTTATAATATACTTGAAAATTTTATGATTTTTTATTGTTAATTATTTGATTATCCTTGCCTTTATTTTATGAGTGAAATTTAACATGTTTAAGTTAGTACACTTCTTCAGTAATTGCCATAAAACAGTCTTAAAACAAACATACGAGCTTTAATTTCCTTCTTTTTGTTGCATATAAACAAACTCAAACTTGACTTTCTTGTTCGAAGAGTGATTTTTATATTATTAAAAGTTTTCTCCCCCCTAATTTTTCGTGATTACATAAATTTTAGTCTCGGATCTATAACAATCTCAGTCATGGTTAACATTTCGTTCACAATTTTTTTTTTTTTTTAACTCATTTGCTAAATAAGACGAACTTAAGACTTCACCACCACGTATTTGACTCATACGATATTTAGGCACCAGGTGTGTGTTTATATATAGAGAAATGCTGACTTTCACTCAAGCGTGAAGGTTATCATCCTTCACTTTTTTTATGGACAGAAAATCCTAATATATTTTTTCTATGTAACTTTAATAACAGATTTATTATTGTAATTACAAATTGATATCATCCTCTCTCTTTCTTTAATAAATTGTACATTCACTCTCATTAATAAATTGAACATTCTCTCTCTTCAATATATATATATATATATATATATACCCATACTTAAAACTCTTTTTAGATAACCCAAGATTTCATATTTTTAGTTAAAAGGACTTTTAAATTTTTTGAGCCAACTTGTTGAATAAATAAGTCAAATCATATTATAAGCTCTTGACAAATTGTTTGATTTATTATCATTTTTTACTCTTTTTAAGGACAAAATTTTCATTATCTTTTTTCTATGCAACTTTGATTTTATATATATATATATATATATATATTTTCAAAATAATGCTACTAACGGAAGTGTATAAATCCTTGTTGGATTTGTCCTATACTACATTAGAAAAACTATTCAAAATTTGTATAATATTTTAGTAACTAAATTTAAGAAAGTACATTGCATAAAACTCAACGGTTAATACGATCCAATGCTACTATTGTATAAATAATAATAAAGAGAATATAGCAATAGAAAAGAAAATGAATTCTATCATTGATAGTTCAAAGGTGTGTGTTACATAAAGCATTTAAAGGGTTATTCATAGTCAAAGGGTGAGAGATACAATATCCAATCAAAATTTTATCATATCAAGACAAGATAGCACTTTCTATCTAATCAAATCCTAACCAAATCAAAATAATAACATATTCTATCTGTTTTTGATAGGTAACAAAAGCTTCAACCCACCAAACCAGAGTGGAGCCAAAAGACAATACCAATATAGCATCAAATACCAAAAACAAACAAGAAAAAGAATGTGCAAAAAATGAAGACGTTACAAGATAATAATCTGCAGCCCAGCCAATCTGTAGTCAGTCTGAGAGCACCACATCATATAGAGAACTTCATAATCACTAGCAGGCCATAACACCAAACAAGAATCACCAATCAATGATAGCAGTCAGAGAAAACATGCAGCAATATGTAAAATGTAGCATAGGATAGTAAGCACAATTAACAGCACCTGATTTGAATCTAAAAATCAGTAAACAATAGGATAACATCCAGGTTTTGAGAAATAAAACACCACAAATCACCTTTTAATAGATCTCCAAATTCTCCTCCATTTCCCTAATTCTGAAAGGTTTGAGCATAGTTCTTCCCTGCCAAGTTTTCTGTCACCAGGCAATTTCTAATCCAAAAACTCCATCTGGGTTTTAGTTGCCTTCTTTCTAATTCCCAATCTGGTCTTGCTTGTTCAAATACTATATGATTCTTATATTCCAAACACTCCAAAGTACTACACAAAACAAAGATTTTCAAAATAACTTCTCTAGTCCACAATGAGGAGCTCCATTCCAAGCTTGATAACATTCCATAATAGTCTTTGGACAAACCAAAGTAATTTCCCACCAAAATAGACACTCAGACCAGAAACACCAAGATATAGAACAATAACAAACTAAATGGTCAATGGTTTCCACCTTGTGCTGACACATGGGACATATAGCCTCTACTGGACTTAAGATCTACATCCTAGTGAGTCCTTCTCTAGTATTTAATCTTCCATGCAGTGCAAACCAAGCCAGAATTTCAACTCACAATGGAACCGAGCTAATCCAAATGCTATTTATTACTGAGAACACCCATATAACAACTTGTACAACTGCATAGTAAAAGATTTAACAAAGAAAGATCTAGAATTGTTAAATTTCCATACCATAGAGTCCACCTCACCATCTAAAATCAGATTTAGAGGAAGAACACCATAAAAATCTTCATATATCTTTTTTTCCTATTGCATAAAATTCCCCGCCATCTCAACACCCATCTCCATCCCTGACCATCCCACACTCCTAAATCATATATGAATTGTTGTTTTTGATTTGAGATTTGATATAATCTGGGAAAGCGAACTTTAAGGGAAGCATCCCCCACTAATTTATGCTCCCAAAATAAAAGTGAACTGCCATCGCCTACCTCCTCCACAAGCCTTTGGTTATGACCTCCAAAATTTCATTTTGAAAACCTGTGTGACTAACTATTTTTCCCCATTTGCCTCCTGGTCTATCCACAACTGGTACTATATCCCTAGTTTCCTTTTGGTTTAGTGATTTGACTTGACAATATGCTTCTATAATGAATCAGTTTGATCAGAAAATCTCCACCACCATTTGAATAGAAGTGCTACATGTTCAGTAATAATATCACCCATTCCCAATCCTCCATGAATTTTTGGTTTTTGAATATTTTCCCAGGAAATCAAAGGAATTCCTTTCTTTCTATCATCGCTTGTCCAAAAGAAATTCCACTGTAGTTGAACTATCTTGATAGCTACTTTCTTTGGAATCTTAAAAATGCCGAGAAAGTAGAGCGGTAAGCTATTCAAAACAGCTTTAATAAGAACAAGTCTACCGACTCTAGAAAGAGCCTTGGCTTTCCACAAGGCCAATTTCCTTTCCACCTTTTCAATCTCTAATCTCCAAGTTGAGACTTTATTGGGATTCGCCTCGAGAGGAATTCCAAGATAAGTCAAAGGCAGATTCTGCATTTTGCATCTCAAGAATTGGCTTATCTCTACTACCCAACGGTCCCCACAGCCAATAAGAATCAATGTCGATTTTGAAAAATTTATTGATATGCCTGAGACCAAAGAGAAACAGTCCAACAGCCTTCTATAATTCTTGATAACATCCTCCTTTTGTGGATAAAAAATTACCGTGTCATTTGCAAACTGTAAATGTGTTACTTCCACCTTATTCTTTCCGATTTCTACACCATTAACAAGCTGTAGATCCTTGGCTCTAAGAATCGTTCTATTTAAAACCTTTGCCACAAGAATAAGCAAGAAAGGCGAGATAAGATCTCCTTGCCTTAGGCCTCTCTCCATCTTAAAAGGAGCTGAAGGCAACCCACTAATCATTATTGACATAGATGTTGAAGAAATGCATTGCCAATCCATCCATGCCATTTGGTTCCAAAGCCCATAAGGTCCAAAACTCTATCTATGAAACTCCATTTGATTGTGTTGTAAGCCTTGTGAAAATCCAATTTGAGTATCGCAGCTTTCATTTTCTTCTTTTTGATCCACCATATTGCTTTATTAGCAATAAGAGCCCCTAGTTTTGCTCCTAAAACGGGAAGAAATGTTGTGATTTTTTCTTAATCAAGGTTTTTATCCCACTAGTTTTTTCCTTGATAAAATTTTTAATGAGACAATTCCTATTATGAAGATATTATACTCTTTTTTCCTTTACTAAGATTTTTTTTTCCAATAGTTTTTTTTCTTAGTAAGATTTTAATAAGACATATTCCTAACAGACATCAAAAGGGGAGTAATATGATATTACTAGAATGTGTATGTCCCTATCCTTATTTTGAATTGGTTAAGATTTGATTTAATAGAATCTATTACATCCACATTCTAATGATATCACTGTACTCCCCTTTGGATGTCCATTAGGAATATGCTCGTTAAAATCTTATTATGAAAAAAAAAACTATTGAAGAAAAATCTTGGTAAAGAAAAAAAAGTATAATATCCTCATAATAAGAACTGTCTTGTTAAAAACTTTATCAAGGAAAAAACTAGTCACATAAAAATCTTGATTAAGAAAAAAAGAGCAATATTTCTTCCCTTCTTAGAAGCATCATTTAAAGTCTTGGAATTGATGCATTCCGATTTTGTGCACTACTTTCTTAAAAAGAGAAGAAGTGAATAGTGACTTAGTAAATAAATCAATTAGATTTTCACTTGAATGTATTTGTTGAACATTAATTGCTCATTATTTTTTAAAATCATGTGTTAAGAATAATTTTGGACACGTGTGTTTGTTCTATCTCCTTGGAAATATCCCCCTTTAGTTGAGCTATACATGTCACATTATTCTCATATAAAGTTGTGATAGTTTTTTCTTTATAAGATAATCCATATGAAACTTGAACATGTTGATTCATTGCCCTTCGCCAGAAACATTCATAACTTGCTTCATGTAAATTGCAATTATTTTTGCATGATTTGAAGAAGTAAACACTATATATAGTCTGTTTTATGCAACTCCATGATATGACTATACCTCCATATGTAAATAAAAAATCTATTTGCGATATGCCTTCATGTGTATCTGACAAATATCCTACGTTTGCATAGCCAACTATTATGACTTGGATTCATATGAATAAAATTGAACTATATCAATTGTTCTACGAAGGTATCAAAGGATATATTTAATTCCATTCCAATGTCTTCTTGTTGGAAAGGAGCTATATTTTGCTAATACACTTATATATAGGAAATACTATATTAGGTTGTTTATTATTAGCAGGATACATAGGCGCTACTATGACATTAAGATATGATATTTCAGGATTAAGAACTTCTTCAATACCTTCTCGAGAGCGAAATGGATCTTTTTTCACATCCAAAGATCTTACAATTATTGGGGCAATTAATGAATGTGATTTATATCCATATAAAATCTCTTAAGGACTTTCTCTATTAAGTTGATTAATGAATAAGGATTCCATTTGTTAAGTGCTCAATCTTCGGGCTGAGAAAATTTTTTGCCCTTTTAAGACCTATGATCTTAAACTCTCCTTTTAGAATTTTTATAACTATTGGAACTTCAAGAGTTCCAGTAATATTTAGGCCATCAACATCCACAATAATTAGAATAAATCCACATGTAAAATTATTTATATAAATTAAACATAGGGGTAAATAGCATCATTCTTTGACCCCTTCTTAATCCAATACTCATTGAGATGATTATACCACGTCGATCCAAATTGATTTGGACCATATAAAGATCTTTGCAACTTGGCTGAATAGATTCCCTAGAAATTTTCATTGGATGATATTGATATCTTTAATCCTTCAAGCATTTTCATGTAAATATCACTATCTAATGAGCCATATAGGTAGGCTGTGATGACATCCATTAAATGCATATATTTAGCTTAATTATTATGTGCTAATAAGCTAATTAAATATCAAAATGTAATTGCATCTACTACTAGGGAATAATTTGACCATAATCTATACCAAATCTTTGTGAAAAAGCCTTGTGGCATTTTAATTATTTAGAAGTTTGGACTATAGTAGGAGTCCTTGTTGTCTTTATCTTCTTCAATAAGAAGAATATCTCCTTTAGAATCATTTGCCACCATAAAACCATTTGCCCTTCTTCTTTTTTGTGTATTTTTATCTTTAGAATCGGTTGGTTTTCCATGCTTCTAGTATGTGATTACTTCATTGAATGATTGTCAAATAGGGACTTCAATTCAAATTGGGACATTTTCAATTAATATATAGGATTTAGTTATACTATTTGTATCAGAAAATGCATCTGGCAATTCATTTGCTATTCTTTATAAATGTATAATCTTTTGAACTTCTAGTCCATATTGCCTTGTTCCAAGATCTAAATGGATTAAGACTGATCATTCCAATTTAGATCCTTTTCTAGCAGTTTATTTTCTCCTCCAAATGTTGGAAACATTGTTTCATCAAAATGACAATTTACCAATTTTGCTTTAAATATATCTCTTATTTGTATTATAAGATACTTTAATATAGAGAGAGAATTATACCCAACATATATTCCCATTTTTTTTTATATATCCAAAAATCCTTAAATGGAAAATATTTGGCTATTAGCCAAAGGCTAATTGTAGGGCAGAGAATTGATGGTAATTTGTTGGCTTTATACGAATAAGTATTGTAGCATAGCGTGCCCCTATTGTTGTAAAAATAATAATAAAGCGAGCAGTGCAATAAAGAAGAAAGAGAGAATTATATACTTGATAGTCTCAAAGGTGCATGTTACAAAGAACATCCAAAGGATTATTTATAACTAAAAAGTGAGAGATACAAGATCACATCAAATCTTTATTATATCAAAATAAGATAACAATTTCTATTTAATCAAATGCTAACCAAATCAAAATAATGATATATTCTAACTAATCAAATCTTAATCAATTCAAGATAAGGATAAGAACATCCATATTCCAATAATAACTTATAATAGCTATAACATTTGTTAATACAATCTATTTACTTTTTAGTGGACTTTGGTATGGAGAAAATTTTGACTCCCCATAATCAATTTGTGAAATAATCCTTACAATATCCTTAAAAGAAAATATCAATTATTTTGGGTTGTTGAAATATTTAAAACTTAGGCTTTAGCATTTAATACTTTTACTTTATTCATAAGATTAGACACTCATGTCCTTAGTCTTCATATGCATATAAAAGTTAAAAAAAAGAGTACAAATTTAATTTTTGTTCCTTGAATCAAGAGAGTCGAGGATATGGGCCGTAGTTTACGGATTAGTCTACTTAATCGATAAAAACCATATGAGGTTAAGATCAAACATTTTTCTTGCCCATTTATTTTCGAATATATTGATAATCTTTACTTGTAGGTTAGTTGACCAACCTACTAACCATTTTTTTTTTTTTTATCCATTACCTATACCCAATGACCCACCATCCCACTAAACTCACCTAACCCTAAAATCACACATTTACACTCACCCATTCTTCTATGTCCAATAGTTGTCATCTCCTCATACCATACCATTCTTCCTTTCCATTCAAACGCTCCCATTTCATATCCTCTCTTCTTCTCTATTCAAACCCATGTCACTGGTACTCACTATTCATTAGTTGCTGGTCATGTTGTTGGTCATTGGCTAAGTCACTTAGCGTTGCTCGTTGGTCAAACCACCCATTGCTGCTCATCTAGGTTGTGCTG
Source organism: Pterocarpus santalinus (assembly GCA_031439595.1). Classification (NCBI taxonomy): domain Eukaryota; kingdom Viridiplantae; phylum Streptophyta; class Magnoliopsida; order Fabales; family Fabaceae; genus Pterocarpus; species Pterocarpus santalinus. Next base: position 29,493,207 of record CM062528.1, on the reverse strand, counting down.
ATAGCCATTGCTCATCAAAGTTGCCCTTCTCCTTCTGGTTTAGTTCTTTTTGGCTTTGAAATGTGTAATTTTAGCCTTAAAAGTCATAAAAGAAAATATGATTTGTTTCAAAGGCCACCTAGCCCTAGTTTTGTAGATCTTCCCAGGAAGAAAACACATGAAACAAACCCTAGTGTTATTTTATCATTTTAAATATAACAAAAAGTTAAAAAAAAAAAATTGGTGCATTGCAAACCAACTTGCAAACCCATGGGCTTACATAGGAGAGACATGAGCTAGCTTTTCTTTAGTCCATTTAGTTTGGGGACCAAATCTGTTCGGCCAACTCAAGCTTGGTCCATTGTAGTCTAGGCCAGTGCAACTTGGGTTGGCCCATATACCCATTTATATGAATCAACGATTGATTATATACAGCCTTGAGTTTGCAATTTCTCAACTTTTTTCTTTATTCATATGGAGAAGTTTTTTACTTTTTATTTTCTGGGAGGATTTAGTATTAGATATCTTTATTGACGAGGAATGATTGACTCAATTAAAAGTATTGAATCATTATATTTAATGATAAGTCTTTCGATTTTTATTGGAAAAAAATTAGGGTTAAAAAAGTGCTCTTCTCATTCTAAGCATAGAAAAACCACCAAACTTTGAATTTATGAATAAGTGAATTCAAATTGAAATTATGTGGTTGTCCTTAGTGGAAGATCAACTAAGCAAAACAAATCCATACGCCCTTATTAAAGTGCCTTAGGGCTTGTTTGGCATGCCTAATAGAATCAGATATAATAGATTAAGACTTGATAATATAAGATCTACAAAGATAAATATTATATAGTATTTAGTATGGCAATATACTACTATCCTCTCATTATCATAAATAATTTTAATGCTAACTAAATATTTGAAAAAAATAAAATTAAAATAAAACAGGAACTTGTATTAATTATTTAATTATAAATTTTAAAAAATTATTATTATTTAAATATTTATTAATTTTTACAATTTAAAATTATAATTTATATTAAACTTAATTTATTATTTATTTTCTAGTAATTATTTATTAATTTAATAAAATATAAAAATTAAAAAATATACAATACTCTATTTCTTTCATATATTTTAATATTGGTGATTTGTACTTTTCATGGTACTATATAAAAAAGAAAATTATATTAAAATAATAATTTTTATCAGTTGTTCATATTTAAGCTTAAAAAATTATTATAACAAAAATATTTATTTGTATTAAGTTTGTATTAAATATTATTTTTTAAAATTATTTATTTATTGTAAATATTTTTCTTAAATTTTTTGTTTATATAATTTTTTTATTAGAGAATTATTTTCATTTTAATAAAATTAAAAAAAAAGAATGAAAGAGACCTTGTGCATTAAAAATTAATCAAGCCAAATCCAATCTCTTTATACCTAATTAAGTTATCTATTATTTTAATATATAAGGGATCTATGATAGATGAACTTATATAATATATTGGATTGCCTATAACAAATAATGAATTATATATATATATGTGTGTGTGTGTGTGTGTGTGTGTGTGTGTGTGTGTGTGTCTAATACAATATACCAAACACATGCTTATTCTACCTAAAATTTATCTTTAAAAATATTGTCTACAAATTAATTAAATGCATTCTCTGTTGGAAATGAGAGGCTTACAATAAATTAACCTTAATCATTTTTGACTAAAACTAAGCCGTTTTGTTTTGTTCACATGGTTAATGCCTTACTAATGAATTCAAAATTTCTCTTAACATGCTTATTTAAAATATAAATTATTAAATAAGAATATTAAATATTTAAAAAATTAATGCTTTATTTATTAAATAATTTATAATATTATCATTTCATTAAAATATTGAATTTCTAATTTTTGCGCTTATAAATACGCGAGACCTCTCTTCAATACAGCATCACTGTGTCACATCACACCATTGACAGCTAAACATCGTATGCCAAATTACTAAAATGAAAACTCTCTTTTATTTTCTGATCCTTTTGCTTGCTCTTTCCATAAGTTTTGGTATGTTTTTCAACAAATTCGGGATATTCTGTTCTATTATGTGCAAAATGAATTTTTTGAGTTTGGTTCTTTGACTAAAGATGTATATGTGACTGAATGTAATGTGTGCAGGAAATCATCAAGTGGAGGCAAATGAGTGTACCACACCAATAGAGGATAGCACTTGTTCTCCGCCGGAGACTTGCGACAAAGACTGCAAGTTCTATTTTGGAGCATCGGCAAAAGGAATATGTGATTCGTCGCAATGTGTTTGTCATTACAATTGTTGAAATGAACTAATATCTATATGTATAACAGTCAGTGTGCACCTTTTGAGCGTGTTGGAAGTCTAAAATGGTGAAAAGAAAAACAAACAAATAAAGTGGCTGTATTATTAGTCACAACAATTCTCTCTCCTCTTTCTCCCTCTCCTAGCGATTTTCAGCGATGTTAGTTTAACGTTGAATATGCCTAGAGTCCTTTTTTCTTTTTCTTTCTTTCTTTCTTTTTTTTTTTGAAAGATTTGATTTTTATAGGATCAAAGTTAAATTTATATAGTTAACGAAGACTGAGAATGCATATCAATTTGCAATTGAAATTAAAACACAGAATTTCAATTTTAATTTCAATTTTTTCTGGATTAGAATTGATTTAATTAGAATTTTAAATATTATATTTGGGTTGTTGAAGAATTAGAATAGCAATTGTAATTCCAAATTAAATTTATGTCCTATTTGGCATATGAAATTTAGCATAAAATCAGAGTTTGAAATTAAAATTAGGCTTCTCGATTCCAATTTTTATGTTTGAAGTAACATATAGAAATAGAATTACAACTTTACAAATCAATTTCATGAAATTGGAAAACAATTAAGATGAGCACTTTTTAATTCCTAACTCATATCCTGGAAATTATTAATTCCAAAACTTATTAAATGTATCTCTTAAAGTCTATTCATTTTCTCTCTCTCTCTCTCTCTTATTTATTTTCTTATTTTTAAAAATTATAATATAAAAATCCTAGATTTTAATTTACTGTTTTATATACAAATAATTTCGCAAAAACTTACAGTAAAAAAATGTCACTATATAAAAGGTGTTATTTGTAACACTTTTTCAAGTACAGTACTATGCTTTAGTCATAATACCTCACCTAGGAGTTGTTACGGTACTTAATCGGATTTTGTCTGACAGTAACCCACGACTGTCTTCCAATATTAAACAACTCTACCAAGTATGACCATCATCTATACCTCCTAAGATATCTGTAGATAACATAGAAATATACATAAGGATGAGAATTATAAATTCTCATTAGGATTCTCTAGACTACCACATACAGTGTCATCGCCATTATCTTTAACTGTTTCGGTTTATTATGAAAAAGTGATCATGTCACATAATGATAAATCTCATATTTTATAAAGTTTAAAAATATCCTTCCAGACGTAGGTTAATTTTATTCACACACTTGTTATTTGCAAGAGCAGTTTCATAATAGTAACAACAAGAATATAATTAATGCATATGCATATGCACATCATATAATCCTGTAAATGCACTTATGCTTTTTTTAACTTTCTTTATTAGAGATATCTAGGCATTACGTATCACCGTCCCCAAGGTGTCTGCTGTGTCTTTAATCTTTATTGCCTTTGGGTAGCCTGATCTAGGAGTAAATTCAACTCGTGACCTTAATCACACAGTTATGAAGCACGGATATAGATACGAGATATGGATGCGATACGACATATCTCGATATACGTTAATGTTTAAAAATTATAAGACATGACACGACTATAATATAACATATAAAATTAGTAAAAAATTAACATAAAAACATAAGTTTTAAATTAAAATAGAGGAATAATAATTTAAATATTAGTATAAATTTTTGTAAACTTACTAAAATACATTTATTTTATTGATTACTTTAGAATTTCCATTTATATAGGTATACAAATGTCAAAAAATAAAGCAAAAAATTTTAAAATATAACTAGAAGTATCTAAAAATATATGTAAAGTATCTAATATGACACATATTGGACATGGATATGATGACTATTTTGAAGTATCCAGGCAACATAGTTACACAGTACTAACCGAAAGGGGACCCACATACCTTTACATTTGGAGGGATCTCATTTGACCAACTGCCTTCAAAATAAAGGGATTTCAGAGTTTTAACTGCTTTAACAAGGAGAGATCCAAATAATTGCCTCCAAGTGAAGGGATCTTATCCTATCTTTCATATTTTTTCATGATTCATATGCTCATATTTTCACGTAGGAGTTTGCTTGAGAGATTTATGCGCATGTTTCATACCTTACTTTCAAATATTCATAACTTTCATATAATTCTGTTGGAAATTTGACAGCATATCAGCTAGGTAAGTTTCTCGCAGAAAGGTAACAGAGCCATTTCAATCAACTAGTCCAAACAACAGAGACATCACAAGTATGTAACATCATTTCAACAGTTTAATAAAGAGTTTGCACAAATAAACTAGCTAAATATGAAGTTGGAGTTCAAGAGTTTGCCACTATGTGAAGTTGGCCATTCTACCCCATGTCCTTATTTCTATCCTATTTTGTAAATTATGCTATAAATTCATCTTATCTTGTTTAAACCTGAAATTTTAATATGTTGTAATATTATGAGTCTATTTTTGGTTCTCTTTGGTCCCATTATATTTTGATTAGTACACATTAAGTTATTAAGCTTTTATTCTAGTTTGCCTTGATGAAGTGCATATTTGAATATTTAAATGTAAAAATCCACCAAAATTCCAATTCTTAATCATTTCATGCGAAATTTATGTCTAATTGAAGGTCACTGAGCCACTTTTATTTCTCATAAGCTTCATATTGAATGAGTAAGTATAGCCCACATTATGGGCTCTCAATTCAGGCTAAAAGGAATTGCCTGGTTTTGTATGCACAGGATCCTAAGTAAAGTTTAAGAAATTATTGGAAACAACACAAAATAGATCTAGCTTTGAAAATTTTTATAGCTTGATATCCTTATGTGTTGACTTTCTACAAAATTGGTTGCACTCAATTTGAAGTTGCATAGCACGAGTTATACCCAACAAAACCCTTACTGGTCAGAACAAAGGATAAGATTCAATGGTCTAATTAAAATATTCATAACTCTCTCACTTTAAATCCACTAGCTCATAATTTATATGGTTGGAAAGTTCTAGATATCTAGTTTCGTTTAAAAATAGTTTTATAAATTTTTCACCTTTATAGGGCAAGCCATGTAGTTTGTCGTACAGATAGGTCCTAGGTTTTTATTTTCTAGCATCCCTATTTGTGTTCTCCTTTGAGTTTTTGACTAAATATTCAATCCAAATCAAGAATAACCATGATAAATCATATGAAACAAGTCATAAGATCATCACATAACATTAGAATGAGAAGATACACGACAACCCTACTCAACCACTTGACACTGAAATAAAGTAGAGCATAAGAATCCTACCTCTAATTGGAGTTTGAGCTAGTAAGATGAAAGCCTTGGGTGCAGAAACTTTTGTAGGATGAAGAAGGGAGGATGAAATAAAGAACAAATGAGGGAGGAGAGGTCTATCTCCTTTTGCAGAAATTGAGAGGGAGAGAGTGAGAATTATTTGGGTTGTTATCATAAATATTGAAAATGACCTATGTGATGTGTGGCTTCTTTTAAATTTGCTTGGGCTACCCATTTGGATAGCTAGGATGACGCTATCAAAGTGTGAAAATGGCTCAATCTTGGATGTCCAAAATAGGGTTTAATAGTGTAAATTTCTACTAATCTAGTTCTTACGTTGTACAATACTGAAATTTAACCGATTCCTCTTAAAATAGCAAAACGTTGCTAATGGTCCTCATTAATTTTCTATGTAACAAACTTAAATTTTTCTAATCCTAACCTTTCTATTTCAATCCTAATTGTTCTTATTTCTCTAATACAACATAGTAGATTAGAAAATGGTGCAATCCAGACATATCATGTTTTTAGGATGTTACATTATTACAATAATATTTTATCAATTTTGAATTTTGAATCACATTGTTAAATAAAAAAATAAGAATTAAATTTAGAATTACAATTCATGTTCTAATTATTTAGCAAATCCAACCATAAAATTTGGAATAAATATCTTTTGTAGTTATGATATTTTAAAATTGACATCAATTTAGTCCTATATTGATGATTTGATAGAATATTTGATTTTATGAAAAATTTATTAGAATTAAATTGACGTCAAAATTCAAAATGTTAGGATTAAATTAATGTTAAAAAATTTTTAAGACCAATTTGATGTTAATTTCATTAGGATTGAATTGATGTCAAAAATTTTTGAGGACCAAATTGATATCAATTAAATATTAGGACTAAAAATTTTTTTAATAAGCCAAATTTTTTTAATAAGCCAACTCCAATTCAAAAATTTTAAAAGAATTGGAAATGAATCTAAAATTCTATATTACAATTCTTTTAGAATTGGAATTGATATCTAGAACCCTAAATTTTACTTTTGAAAATGTTAAAGAATTGGAACATGAATTGTAATTCAATATTGAATTCTAATTTTATTATTTGAAGGTGTGATTCAAAATTAAAACTAAATAAAAATATTAATACTAATACTTAAAAATATTTTTAATGAAAATTATTTATCTATGAGAAAGAGAGTCATAAAGACTTTAATGAGGGGAGGACATTTTTAAGTTTTGAAATTGGTAATTAATAGGGTTTAAATTAGAAATTATGAAGAGCTCATCTTAATTATTTTTTCAATTATGTGGAATTGACTTGTGATTTTATAATTCTAATCCTTTATATTATTCCAAACATAAAAATTGAAATTAGAAGCCCAATTCTAATTCCAAACTTTAATTTCATTCTCGATTCTAAAAGCTAAATGAGATGTTAGTTTTGTTGTTTGAAGGTGTGGTTCAAATTGTGAAATTAATAAAATTGATAAGTATTAAAATTGATAAATCTTAAGTCTAGTGTATACATGAAATAAGAGTTCAAAATTGAAATTTGACATTATAATTAGATGTATGGTTCATACAATACTTAGTTGGTTCAAATAATTTAACACTTATTTTCGTTAAGTAAAGTTTTTGATATGAGTCTTGTGAATTAAAAGAGAACTGGTACTGAAAGAATTTTATTCCTATAATAAGTTGATCCAATTGTATCAAATTAGTTAGAATTCAGTGTAAATTTCAAATATTGATAGTTTAATTTAAACCGGAAAAAAGATGTACATTTCTGCAAACCAATTCCACGGATTTGAAGAACAATAAGAATGAACTATTTTTAATCCCTAACCTATACCCTCATCAATTCTAAAACTTAACAATTAAAGCGTCTCTCTCATCTCGTTAAAGTTTCTATGGTTCTCTCCCTCTTTTCCATTTATTTACAAACAATCATATTTATTAAAATTTAATATTTTTATTAAAATATTATAATATAAAAATTATATCTTGAATCTGATTTTTTATTTAATATATAAATATTTTTTAAAAATAAAATAAACAATTATAACGATATTATTATAAAATTTGTTTTGTATTAATATTTTTATGAATTTTAAAATTTGAATCAAACATCTAAATAATGGAATTAATTAGAATTGGATTTAAAATTAGAATTTATATTCTAATTTTTTGACAAATCCAAACATAAAATTTAATATTCTAAATTAAGGATTATAATTGAAATTGAAATTCTAAATCCTAATTTCAATTCCAACGTTCAAATGTTAGGTTAACAATTAAAAGAGCTTATATTAATTGTTTTGTTTTTATACAATTCGTTTATGAAATTTTAGTTCTAATAATGCTTGTTATTTGAAACATAAATATTAAAATTAAGATGTCTAATTTTAATTCTATAATCTAATATGATGCTTAATTTCAAGCGGGTGTCTAGCAACTTAAAAAATCAAGTTAATATAACATAAAGTAGAATCAGTTATATTAACATGTGTAAAATTGAACTAATATTTTTATTAAATATTATTTGATTTAACAACTTAAAAATTAATTTTAATATATGTGTTGTTGTTGTTCTTTTTTTTTTTGTACCTTTTCCCCCCTGACTACATTATTAAAAAGCCAACCCGTTTTCTCATCAAATAAAATACAATATGTTAGGATTATCTTAACTTGTGTTCCAATAAGAAAAGAAAATATCATTGTTAACATAGGAAATCTAACCTTGTGTTTCAATAAGTGGACAACGATAGATGAGGGTGGCCGGTAGTCAGTGGTGGATAATAGCAACGGACGATGGTAGACAGTGGTAGCGAACGGCTGATAAGGTCAATAGAAAAAAAAAGGATTAGTGCGATGGAAAGAAAATACTAAAAAAGAGATAAAATAAAAGAAGAAATAAAGTCAATTTAAAATTAATTTTTTCCATAATTGATTTTAGGCTCAAATTGATTTGGATAAAAATTAATTTTAAAATATTTAAATAGTTATAAAATAATATTTATTAAAAATTAAGTCTCATTATACTTAATTATTTAATTTTTCTAATTTATCAAACACCCCTAATAGTCAAATGGGACTACACTAAAAAATTGACGTTAATAAGAATTTTGTTTAACATATACGATAATTAACTGTAGGGTAAAGATTTTGATTTATAAGATATATAGTATCATTATTAATTTACTATCTATTTTTTCATTTCAATTCCAAATTAAAGGAAAAGTATTCTATCTCGATTACTGGCACGCTTTCGTTTTGTGGCTTATTGCCAACACGCCTTTCTTTATGACTCATCGCCAGCACACTTTCGTTTGCAGTTTGTCAATTTAAAACATTAATTCACACAATTATATAAAAGGTTTTAGGGCACTTTTAACTATATTAATTTCTTGTTCAATTTTTTATTATATTTTTTCATTTATCTATATTTCTTCAAGCAATCAAACCTTTATACACACTAAGGAGAAGGTTAGATGACATCTAGAAGTATAAATAAATAAAAAGATATAAGAAAAAAATGTGACTAAGAAAAATAATTAAAGTGGACTAAAGTCTTTACATAATTGCATAAATCAATACAGTAAATTGACAGTCATAGATAAAGGCGCACCAACAACGAGCCACAGATGAAGGCGTGCCTGCAAGGGCAAATGTTCAATCGCCGCTAGATAATCAGGGATCGAGAGAGTTAATGACAAAAAACACAAAAAAGAAAGAAAAGAGTGAAAAAGATTAAAAAAGTAATTTAAAGGTATCATTGTCTTTTTATAAAAAGATTTTGATCATTTTCGTTGAATGATATTTAATATATAGGTACCCTTTAATAGTTTTAATATAATTAATTTATTTTCTTAATAAATCCTTGATGACATGCTATGTGCATTAAATAATTCTTTGAAGACTCAATTGGTTTTTGAATTGTGATTCACGCTTATTGTAATAGTTTACGTTTAAGTCCTCATCAGATGCATTGATTTCTTATTGAAAAAAAAAAATTCTTTTCCAAAATGCCACTGTATATACATGTTCAACCGTTTTGTTCTTAATTAAATAAGTAAAAGCTTTTAAAATTTGTGTATTTTTTAAGTAAATAAATAATCTCTCCAGTGATGAAAGGTTTATAAATAAATTTTAGTCAATGCTAAAACTGATTTTTGTACATGACTAATGCTAAATTTTGCTAATAAGTTAGTTTAAATTTTTTTCTCCTAATATAATTATTGAAAACATTTAGAGTATTAAACAAAATTTATTGTCTATTTAAATGAATTAATATGATTTATATAATCTAAAACTATCAATTTTTTTTTTTGTCTCGATTGAACCATTGGTATCCGGACCATATTATTGGAACTCTGACTAATTCGGCCTGACCCGACTGTAGACGCTCTTATAGGGGGTAGGGATTCTCAGGAAGGATTTTTTCATTTTCGAGACTTAAATTCGAGACCACTGGTTAAGGGACCAAGACCTGTACCACCTTGACCAACTCCATATCGATAAAACTATCGATATATTAAGAAAGTTTATAATATTTACTTACTATCCAAATAAAGGATATGAAAATAATCTTTTAATTACTTTTTAGAGTTTAATTTAGATACATTGATATTGTAAAATTTTTTTACACTATCATCCAATCAAAATTATCCATTTATATGATCATTCAAATAGTGGGTGGTAATATATGATTAGATATCTACTGACAAGACATTCAAATTAAATCCTACATTTTATCATCCTAGTTATTCTTTCCATTGGTTTTGGTATGCGCTGCTTTCAAACGATACACGATATTTAGTTTTATATTGTGTACAATGAATTTTTATGAATTTGGTTCATCGATTAAGATGTATGTGGCTGGATTTATTACAGGTCGAGCTCTTATTATTTTGAGCATATTACAGTTATATGAGATAACCTTTAAAAATGCTCGACACTATCCAATCATTTTTTGTAGTTACAAGAAATTCTTACAAGGTTCGGGAGTACCATGTGTTTGTGCTTTCAGCCAATCATATAAGTGCATTTTTATAGGATTATATGTTAACGATGGGTCTCATGTAAAATACACTTATATAATTGATCCGAAAGCATAGACATGTGATACTCTTGAACCATGTAAGTATTTCTCGTGGTTACCCTACTATATATCCGTTTATTAATTTTGTTGTTAGAACATATCTGAGTTGTTGGGTTATTTCTAGGCCTAAGCCACCATTGTTGATGATGATGTCTTCGGCTGAGAATGCGTAGTAGAGGGAATGGATGAGAATCGTTGGACGAGTAATAGACCGTTCTTCATCTCTCTGAGGCTTTAAACATTTTCTTCTTCCCCATTCCTCCTCCTCACTTCAATACTTTTCTACCAACAACATCTCACTGACTCTTTTCTCCATTTTTACTCTTATTCGTGATTTAAGGCTCCTTTGTGACTTCGTTCCTTTATTCATTCAGCTGTACCTGCATCGTTTATCTCATCTGGTAAGGCCCTTTTAATCACTGTTCTGTCTTTGCTTATCATGTACTTTGACGAACTCTAGGGTAGATGATTCTGCCTGGAATTTATAATGCTACATTAATTTTGGTGAAAATTGTTATGATTGTAGCTCTATGTGCTTACGACCTTGACTCTAGTCGTTTTCATATTTGTTTCAAAGTTATGGAGAAAAAGACTAAGGTTGTCTTAAAAGGGAAAGGGAATAGGCCTAGGGTGCCATGGAGGAATCTAGGGACCTTTATTGGTGGGTAGATCCTTCTGTGAAGAAGGAAGTGTCTTTGTCTGATGATGTCAAAAGTATTGAAGTGCTCCGACGTTATTCCTTTCTCGCTCGAGTGGGGATGAGTCTCAATTCGAATGCTTCCCCTATACTTTCGAGGATATATGGAGTGTTTCAAACTAGGAATTCTAATGTCAAACCTAAATTCATATACATGTATCAATTTTCTTTTTTTTTTTTTTTTTCAAAGCCTCAAGCATAGATTGCCCGTTACCAAATTCGAGTGTGCTGTCTTAAGTCAAGTGAATGTTGCCCCCACAGAACAACACCATAGCAGTTAGGCCTTTATTCGCTCTTTTGAAGTTTTCATAGAGTTTTTATGTACGCAGCTTTCGATCGGAGTCCTTTTCTCTTTTTTCCAAGCCAAGGAGACCTGGAAGGCCTTATGGGTATCACTAAATAGTCATCCGAGGTGGTTATATATATATATATATGCTTAATCTTCTTAATGTTATCTTTTTTGTAGATGAAATGACTCCAAAAATATCCTTTACCGATCTCCAGGCTTATTTGGTCAAGCTAGTGGAGCAGGTGGAGGTGATCTCCCTCAAGAGCACACCAAAGAAAATGGCTGCAGAGCAGAGCGGTGTTCCCAGGCAGATAGCCGACCTCACCCTTCCTAAGCCCAACAGTTGCTGGGGGGCTTCATTAGCTCAATTGGGCCCTCATCATTGTGACTGAAAGTTCCTCTTCGAGCACTTCATTGACGAACACCTCACAGCCCCCGAGGGTGTGACCCTAGAGATACGTGTTAAGATTATCAGGTTACGTCGTCATACAGAGATACAAACTCTCATCGGGCAAGCATGCTCAGTAGTTAATGGAGGCGGCAGGCTCGGTATAGATGAACAAGTTTATGCCCTAAGGAGGGAGCATAGGGTGAAACTTGACAAGCTGAAGGCGACCCATAACCAAGAGGTAATGGAGAAAAAAGTGAAGAGATCTTTTGCTTAAGGTTGGAAGAGAAAAAGATGGCAGAGAATGACAAGCTCTCAGTCAAAATCAAGAAGTTGAAGGATATGCAATCCGAGTAGGAATTGCATGACACAGCTCTGAAGGAGACCCTTAGATGGGAAACAGCCCTCAAGAAGGAGAAAGTTAAGGGTCTTCAGCAAGAACTCGAGGACCTCAAGAACAAGGCCTATAGACCAATTTCTAAATGGCTTGGAGAAGGCTATAGCCCAAACATAGTTCTTGAGCTCGGGTTCGAACTTTTCCGAGACTGGCTTGGCTAGTGGAGCAACCCCATTTTATTTCTCTAGGAAATAAATTATTCCTCCCATTTTCATTAGGTAGTTATCCTTTGACAAAAACATAAGCAAAAGCGACAGATATTGTATTGAATAATAATTTATTTATTTTTCACCTTGTTGGGACTAATTAAATTTTTAAATTAATATCTGCCCGGCCCCCAATATTCAATTATTAAGTGATGCTCTATATAACGAAAGGTTTTATTGGGAACCATCGTGATAAATACATGTGGCAACAAAGACTTGGCACTTCAACCAACAACTGCTAACTGAAAAAATAAAGGAAAACTCAGGTGTTAATTTGACGAAAATCATCCGTCATTCATATATAATTTTCGTAAAACAGTTTTGCACAAAACAGTCTTCTATGAATGAGCATTCCTGTTTTATTACTGGTTCATCTTCTGCAGCCTCTAACCCAAGCAAAATTTAAATTCATGTCGTTGATTAAAATATATAATCTTCATCATACTTTGTCGTTCCCAAGCCTTGTTTTTGATCCACCCTTAAATTGTCATTATGTTAGCAATCTTTAGTATAATAAAAATACTATAATTTTCCTGAGCCTAAACTAACTATATTTTCAAGCATTTATAGATACCGAAGAACCAACCATGAATGGCAGTGTTGAAACAATATTCAACTTCTAAAAGCAAGAGATACAGGACCACAAGCTTTATCTGTATATATATACAACCCCTCGAACAACAACAAAAGCACAAATAATGTATCTATGCTACACACTGAAATTGAATTAATCAAATACAACCAAGTTCATATACGTATAGGAGTTCAAAGTAATTTTTTTTTTTTAACCAGACCAAATGTCGTTTATGGGTGGCATCTGGCTGAGCAGCCTATCAAACTCCTTAAACGACACATCTCTCATCAGAAACGAGTTTCCAAAGCCAGCAGCTGAAGGAAGCACCTCAACCGCACCTTGTTTATTATGCCTCTCTCTCTTAGCTTTTCCAGATTCTGAGTGCTCGGAGTCCTTGCCAGTTAGCTTCTGCACCACAGACTTGAAGCTTGTGGCATCAGTTTCAACATATTGTGTATTGATGATCACAACCTTCACAGGCCCCCTGCTGCATCCACCACCAGACATTGAAAAAGAAAATACAATAAAATAAAATCACTTGCTAGATAAAAAGATGAAGCTAGGTGATGGTTCTTTTTTTTTTTTTTCTGGGTCAAAAGGGCTTTAATTTGGTATGTAGCAGAATTAGTTGCTATTTGGGTCTCTGGGGGCTCTTGTGTGGAATTTATATTGTGTTGGAAGGGTTGGCCTTTTCCGCGTACTGTGTATAATATTTATGTATATGGGTCATGGGTGGGTTTGGTTTGACGGCTCAGAAAGGTGAAAGGTGTAGATGACATAAGTTGACCGGTGCCGTTTATGTGAAATGAAGGAGAAGGTGTCCAATTGAAAAAGGTTGATATGGTCAATCCACGCAACTTGCTAGGGGAAAGCTGACCCTTATAGCTAGATACTTGAAACATACTCAATGTCGAGTTCCATATTGGAGTTCATGGTCCCTTATATGACCAACATAGAGGATTCACAAAAGTCAGAATAGGTGGGATGGGGGCTAGTATTCTCTTGTTGTTTTTACTTTTATTTTTTAATAGGACTATGTTGCGTAAACACAAACAATTTAAACGAATAAAACTCTTTTAAAATTTATGAGATTCAATTTAAATGTTTGTGTCGATCTATCTTTTCATATAACTTTATCATACATAAATAAAAAGTATGAGAGAATGTATTCTCATATATAACGAGTTATTTTTGCTGGTTTAGATTATGAAGATTCAACCACAACAATTGAGCTAATTATTGATAAATACACCATTCATAGAATCATAGTAGAAGCACGTGTCAATAATGGGTGGTAGAAAAAAATAGAGCTAAATAATAATTATTTGATCAAGGTTTCAAAGTAAAAAGGCATGTCAATAATGGGCGGTAGAGATGGTATTGTAAAATTGAGGTCATGCATACAGAAAATAAATCCACGTATATACGGCAGGAACTTATCGAGATTTGTAGTCAGATTCTTAGTGTCAACAGCAAGGATATTTTTTGTTTTTTGTTTTGTTTTTTTTTTTTTTGTTTTTCAGTTCTTCAATGTAATAGGCTTCTCTTTGATAAAATGACAGAAAATAAATCCATATATATACAGCAGCAACTTATCAAGATTTGCAGTCAGATTCTTAGTGCAACAGCAAGGTTATTATTATTTTCTTTTTTGAATTATTCAATGTAATAGGTTTTTCTTTGATAAAATCAAAGAATTAAATTATGTTAAAAATGCACAGATAAATGATCTTCTATTTATGGATAGGTAAAGTAGAAGCATGAATGACACGAAACACATGATTGTGGAACTATTCAATTACGAATGTTGCATGGAAGCATGTTTCCTGCCATCTATCTTTTCTGTGAAACCTTAAAAATCAATCACTGGGTCTCCTCTATCTTAGAATAACATATGGAAAGAAAGAGTTGTTTTTTATTTATTAAGCCAATTTTAAGGCGTTTAAAACACTTTTTTAAAGCAGATAAAAGGATCGAGTCTAAATATGTGTTTGGAAAAGATTTTTTTGGGTAAAAAAATTATTTTTTAATTAAAAAATCACTTTTGATATATTTGGTTAAATTTTTAAAAATAATCAGAATTTTAAAAAAATTATTTTAAGTCTTTTAATAAAAGTTGAAAAGACTAACTTATAAAAAAATTTATTTTTATATTTTTTAATTTTATAAAAAATTTTAGTTTTATAATGACTTTTTTCAAAAATTAAAACAAACACATAGATCTTCATTTCAGCCCATGATCTTATTCTATAAACAACTAGTTTAAATAATTCGAAGTGTGACAGATTTGGACGTTGACGAATGAATTAAACAATCAGACAGTCATTGTTGTTAATTTATCGTATATGATCACTTTGAGATGCCAAACACTTGTGTATTCTAAATATTAAATATATTTTAATAATAAATAAGCGTTTTATTTATTTATTTATTTTTTTGGACGTGGAAGTTTTTCTTCTTCCGTTAAACTATACTTGTAAAATGAGGTTCTCGATCAAAATTTGCTTCCAGATGCGATCGAGAGGATTGGGTAAGCACTTGCATAAACCTGAGTCATAAGACATTAGCAAAATATTATTTGTCAAACTTTACGTCCACAAACAGTAACATATAGCACAAAAATAAAATAAATGGACAGTAATATAATAAAAATAGAAAAAGAAAGTAGATTTCTCCATCTACAGTCACCGAAAAAAGTTCTTCACCTACAAATTAATTTGAGCTTTTTATTTCTAGGGAGTTTTAAGATTGAACTCCTAACTCAAAGGCCAAACCCCTTATCACATGAACTAAGAAAGGTGTTATTTGAGCTAAAGTTGCTAATTTCAGCTTCATTTATTTTCTGTGGTTACCGTCCTCGACTTAATTAGCTACTATTTTGGAGAATTGGAGCATGATACCTTTTACTTCTCGGCCCGCGTTCACATCCTTGTCCTTGAGTTAAAAATATGGATTATTTGTGGTATAGTGGGCTGCAACGTTATATATATAACACGAAGAAGGAAATGTCAATCCTAAAATAAAATGATTCTTAAAAAAATCAGTGTCACTTGAAATATTTACATTTAATTATGATAACAATCGAAAAGGACAGAATTAAAGAAAATAAATTATGACATCAATGTAACATAACTCAGTTGGTCGCCTTTTTGGACATGATAATTAGTAATATAACTTAAATTTGAATCCAGCTTTTTCCCATAGGTGGACAATATACTTCCATTGTAAATCCGTGACAGTTCACCTTAGTCTTGAATTCCGTCACCTTAAACTTTGTAAAACCTAAAAAGAAATATATATTATCGGATAGATTAAAAAGTTACGATATTTTTAATTTATCGCAAGTTTAAAATATATCGTAAATTTCAATTAACTATTAATTAACACGAAGTTTAATACCAGAACAACACCGAAAAGCAAGTAGGATAGGCTGACTGCAAAGGATGCAGTTTTGGATTTTATGGGCTCGTAGGTTTTAACTAACGTGCAACAACAAATGAATCACTGAGCTCCACGTCATCTCGGTTACTTCCTGTGCAAATGCTGTGTCATGTAGCATTCACCTTAATTAATTTTGATATATTGGGACGAAAGGAAGACTTTATTGCTTGTGATTCATAAATGCCTAAATATTCAGTTGGATTAACATTTGAACCTTTCCGCGTTTATATGTTAGATTAACCGAGTGACTTGATAGCTTGGCAGGAACAAGTAATTCTTTTGTTTTTATAGGAAAAAAATATTTATATTACATTAACATCAGCTAATATGCTACAATTTTTAATTTTATTTGGGTTCCTATTTCTGTGACCAATTGCCCATGGCCAAGATGTAAGTGAATTTTATGCTTGAAATTTTGCACATTACTAATTGCCGGATCTGTCCGTTCATCTTTCATGGGCCAGTCAATGAATCTAGAGCACACTAGAATACATGTCGCTAACACACTAATTATTTGAGTAATTTCTTTCGTCTGACGTCACGATAAATTAATTAATGCATGTTAAAAAGCAGAGAAAACATAAGTTCCGGTGATTAAAAGATGCGCAGTTGAATCTTAGTGTTTTTAATTTGAAAGGAGAAGACTATTTTGTACGTAGATTACAACGGTCGAAAGAAAAATTTCACAAGTTAAAAAAGGATTATTAAGTCTTCCAGATTAAAATATATATCTTGAAGCTTTACGTTTTCCTTAGCCACCATAAAATTTGAACCAACGGTGTTACATTTGGTAAACTTAAAAGTTTCCAGAAGCTGAATTCTAGAATACATTTTATAAAAATGATGACGTGGAAATATCAAGAAAAATGCATGGTCGTAAGACTATATGCATCTTTTATGTAAGAACTCGGGAGATTGGCTCTGGTTCTTTGTTTTCGTCGTAACCAAGAAAAGCATAATTAGACGTGTGAACGTGTTTGACGATAATTATATGAATTATGTTGAATTGATAGGTAATAAAGAAATTAAATGTGAAGACCCTAAAATTAAGAAATTCTGACTTTTGTACACAACTAATCAGCGATTAACTATGTATGGTATCGATAATTCAACCTGTATTATCAAGGTGCCGTGGCTTGGAACCTAATATCTGTGTGACGGCGAATACTTGATCTTTTCGAAGTAATTTCATTTACTAATCTACTCGGTTTTTGCCTCTAAAATTTGAGACTTGCTCTCCCTTTTGTCTTTTGTATGTGCTAGACAATCAGATTAGATTAAATCAACGATGCAAGGTTCAGAGAGATGAGATTACACAATAACAGCAAACACGTCCATTTTGAGGTTAAGGATGCACTAGAAGCCTTGTCAGGATAGGGGATACAATGATATTGATGTACGTAATGGGAGGAGCTGCGGATTTAAATGTTCAAGTAATTGCATCAGTAGCTGTGGATATGGATTAGGTAGTTTATTGGGACTCTTTAGTCTTGCATATATTAAACCTACTCTAGTCTAGCTTATTTAATAAGCAAGTCAGACTAAGGCTTTTCAAAAATTTTTAACCAAAAAGGCTTGATTACAAGCTGTGCGACAGGCTTATCAGCCTAACAAATTGGCCTATTTATATTATAATATATAAATCATATAAATAAAATTACATTACTATTTAAAAACCTAATAATAATAGAAGCTTTATAGTTTATTTAGAAATAGACTATTTGGTACATTTGGAAAAAATTTTGATATATTTAAAAATATATTTTTGGTCTATTTAAGAGAAGGCTTTTAAGTTTATTTAAAAGTTTTATTATTAAGTAAATCTTTAAATAGGTTTTCTGACTAAGCGAGACTCTTAAAAATTCCAGGCCAAATCTTTAGGGAAAAAAAAAAAAAACTTATGTCAGGTAATAAACCTAAGCTTGGACTACATATTTAAAATGTAGGCTAAGCCTATTCAAATTAAAGTCTAAACTAATCTAGCTTACTTCTATCCCTATGCATTAGTGTAAAAACATATGATTCTCTCTCTCTCTCTCTCTTTTCTTTTTATCGAAATCACATGTATCTTTCTATTAGAGATAATCTTATTTCAATATTTGACATTCTACTAGAGATATGGTTCTCCTAACACCATTTACTCCATTCATACCCAACAATACTCGAATCGAGACTACCAGTTGAGGAGAAGGAGCATCTGCTACTCCAAACCAACTATGTGTTGGTGTATGATTCTCTTTATAAAGGGAGGTATCTAATGGCATTTAATTATGATGACATCATCATGAACAAGATGCAAAATTCCATCATCATTGACCAACAACAGGACTACCCAAATAAATGAGTCCGCCCACATGATTGTGTTATGTGGTGTCTTAATTTGAACACTTAATACACTTTTTAAATTTGTTTAAATAGGTGGCAATCAATAATATTTTAAATTTATGGTTATGTGAATATTTTCATGCCCACTTCAACTTTGTTTAATATGCAACAAGTTTAGCAATGAATATGTGGTTTTGCAGGACTTAATTGTTCTGAAGAGTTTTATCAAAAGTCTCTTATAAGATATAAACTTTGTTTTATTGAGTAATGTCTTTAGCCAAAAAGATTTCTCTAAATCTCTGAAGTCTTACCTCTAAAAGTTCTCAAATACAAAGTTATAAGCTTTGTTTTACTGAGCAATGTCCTTAGCCAAAAAGATATCTCCAAATCTCTACAGTCTTACCTCTAAAAATTCTCAAATATTTTGATATCCATATATATTTGGATTTTGATGCATGATCATTAGAAGAAACTAAGATTTAATTTTAATACAAGTTTATAATCTATTTACATTGTTATTTAATTATACGTCACCTTCACTTGTCACCCCACCATCCCCAAATCCATTGCCAGTGACATTGGTGTCTTCGCCCACCGCTTCCTTTCCTATATCAAATGTTCTTCCCTTACTCAACTCCCCCACCTCTCATCCCCCATCCCCTTTCTTTTGCCTATCTTACTACATCCCTTCTTCCTTCACCTCCTCTTTCTCCTTCTTCTACATTGACCATTTTGCCCTTTTCCTATTGCCTCCGTCATCCCTGTCCTCCATTACACTGCCATGGTTGATGTCTTTGCCTTCATTGCCAGGATTGGTAATGACATTATTCCAAAGATTCAAGCAAGGGCTAATTGTTCGAATGTTTGAAAGGGTGTGTGTCATGTTTGGTCTGCGATGGAAAGGAATGTTTGCTAGCATGTTGATAATGGTCAAACGACGCTCTTCTAGTATGACGAATAGCTTCCTCACCTTGGCCCACTATTAGATCATGCCTAGCACTTAGTTTATGAGATGACAGCTTTAAAGGTGTGTGATTATGTCACAGCCTTAGGCACTTAGGATTGGGAGGTGCTTTCTCCACTTTTACCCAAGTTTGTGTATGAGCTCATATAGAGCATTCCTTGCCCTTCTATTGTAGCAGGTCTGAATTCTATTGCTTGGCTTGTTAGTCATGATGGTGACTTTTTTGTTAAAATTGCTTATTTGAACCTTGCTGGTCACCCTATGCATGATCCTGATCCTTTCTTTACATTAATCAGCTTTGGAAAGCATTGGAGCGGGTTTAAACTTTTCTTTGGCAGGTAGATTGTGGTTTGTTAATGACTAATTCTTTTCGTTTTGCCTGGCATTTTTCTACTGATGCTAAATGCACACGATGCCACTTTGGCCTTCATGAAATATCTCTTCACTTTACATGATTGCCTGGTGGTTGGTGGTTTTTACAATTGGTTAGTGCCTCCTTCAAACTGGCCAGCTTTTTTCACTGGTAATTTGCATGCTTCGCTTCTATGCATCCTCTCTAATGGCCATCCTCATTCAAGCCTAGAGTGGGCACATGTTTTTACCTCATCCTTGCACTTTCTTTGGAAGGCAAGAAGTGCTGAGATTTTCTAGCATAACACTCCAAATCTGTTAGAGCTTTTTCATAGTCTCTGGGCTACCTTTACTCATGTAGTTTGGGTAGTTTCCCTCGGGGTAATGTTGCTGGTTCCTTAGATAAAGCCATTGAACATATCGCTTGGTCATTGCCTATGGATCAAAGCAAACTCAAATGGGTTTGTTTCTAATACTAAACAAGCTACTTGTTGTGGTCTCCTTCGAGACTCTTTCGATGGCAGTTGTTTGGTCGCCGTCTCATTACGATTGCAAAGGTATAGGGGACTAATTATGTGCTTGAGATGGCTTGGCTTCTTGGGTTCCATCATGTGATGTTAAAAGTAGATCCTCTTAGTGCTCTTTGCCTCATTCAAAAAATGTTCACTAATAAACCCCCCTATGCTAGTCTTATTTCTAAGGTTCAAGAGCTTCTTTAAAGAGATTGGGAAGTGGTTTTGTCTCATAGCTATCAGGAAGCAAATAGAGCTACTAATTTCCTGATTGATTATGGGCATGCTTAGGAGAGTGGGTGAAGTATTATTTTGCTTCTCCATTGGTCGTGGCATGATTCTTGAGGAAGATGTGTCTAGTGTTGCTTTTCCTAGATTATGTAGTTGTTTTCTTTGTTTTGCCCTGATTAACTACCAAAAAAAAGATAAACCAAAGTTGGAAGGTTATCATTCGTGATCTAATTGTGAATGCTATGGGGTTCTACTAAATGGATGGGCCTCAGTTTCGACTATTTGAAAGCCAAGGTGATTGCATATTGGGTTCTATTTGGTGGCTACAATTTCTAAGTAAAGCTTTTGCTATTAGGCAGTTTAGCTTTGATGATATTATTATAACTATCACTAATGCATTTTACTTTCCTTTTATGGTTTGTATTTGTTGTGATTGGATTCTACTCCTCTCTAACCAAGAGTTTTAAGCCAAGAGTGTAGAAAAATAATATATGGCATGAAACATTTTGTGAAATGATGCACAAAGCAATAAAATAGGAAGACAAGCTTTGCATTTTTGGAAACCATCACTTTTCTCTCTTCTCATCCAACTTTTATTCTTTTCTATGATTGGTTGAACGAGTTTCATAACACTCAACATAAAATAAATTCATGCCACATAGCACTTCTCAAGAGTGTAATATTTATTGAAAAAAACCACCGAAAAAAAGAAGATATACAAGTTGTGGTCTACAAGTTGGTGTGCAAAACCCGCAACCTAGGAAAATTAGAACTAAATAATTTGGCAACCTATTTAATCATGAATTTACAAGCTTAGTTCGCTAAACTTGCAAGTGAATTATAGGCCGTGAGTTAGTGAACCAATGTGCTAACCCACATATTAATCTTTTTATTTTTATATAAAATAAAACCCTAAATTACTATGCCTAACCCAAAAAAATCCTAATTTTTTCTAGGCGCATGTTACGTTACTCCTAACCAAGTTTAGGAGTAACTTACTCCCTTGTGAAACATCAAAAAATAACCCCCATGTAATATTATAAATAGGGTGTTGCTATTTTTTTTTAAAGCAAATAGAGGCTTGGCTTAAGCTCTATCCTTATTTTTATGTCCTCCGAAGGTGGGATTGCAACACTATTGTTGAATCTTAAGAACAAGTTTGGGAGTATTCCAGATGCAATATTCAAAAAGGACCAATCTCGGAGTGTTCGATTAGTGGTGGTATTACATATTCCGGTGGCTCTGCAAATGAAGTGTGAGTGTATTTTGTTGTCTCCTCAATTCGACACACCAACGGCGCATAGGATGGCCAATGTTTGACCTCTGGTTTTTTGGTTCAAAGATGAAGATGTGTTGGCCTTAAGGAACGTGCAACATGCAAGTAAATTATCATTTAGAAGCAAATGATTTAAAGGCAATTGATTTACAAGTGAAAGATTGAAACTAGAGGAATTAGATGGTGATATGAAACGCAAGACAAAATGGGGGAAAACATGGGGTTAGGGATTTTAGTTTTGAATTGTCACGGAAGCTTAGATTTGGGGAAGAAGGACAAACATATGGCAGTGGGCATGGTGATTCGCGGAAGAGCAATGAGGCTGGGTGGCGTTTGAACAGTAGGAGCAATGGTGGTTGTGATGGTGAGGCGTTGGTTGCTGGTTAATGACAGTGGTTGCAGTGGTTCTACTTTGGGCTTTGCTTGGCACTGTAGGTTTGGTTGCGATGGTTTATCGATGAGTAAACTAAAGGAGGGTCAAGGAAATAAAATGAAATGAAATCACACACTTTGTCTTGAAATGAATGAATGCAAAAGAAGAATGAAGAAATTAAGAGTGTTGGTGGGTAAGGCTGAGGTCGAGGTTGAAAAGGATATAAGATGATGGGAGGAGCAAGAAGAGGAAGAAGAACTCCTTGTGGAAATTTAACCAAGCCCTGATGTTGCTCTGAGTGTTGGAAATGTTGGTGAGGGCACTTATCAACAAGCTGATCAGAAGAGAGGTGTTGGCCTTTGGAATAACGTAAATCTTCTTGAGACAGAGAATACCTCTTCTTACATAGTGCAATATGTATATTACTGGTATTGTGTTTATGGAGAAGCCTCTATTTGGAAAAAGAAATTAACGACACCCTATTTGCAATATTACATGGGGCTATTTTTTGATATTTTACAAGGGACAAACTTGGTTAGGAGTAACTTAATATGACCTTTCTTTCTATCTTTTGTCATCATTATCCTCCCTTTGCATCTCCATCTCCCTTTGTCTCACCTCTCATTCCCTCTCCTAAGAAACACTTTTTGGCCGATGTCTAGTGATGGGCAAAACACCCTTTTCTATGCGGTGATGAACTTACATCATGTTCTTCCACTACCACACCCATGCCACCATCTCAGCCTTCATGTTTGACCACTTCTTGCCCTGTTTGTCTCATTCCCCACTGACAAGCGCTAGCTACTACCTCCCCTCCTCCCTTTCCCCTACACCATCTTGCATCAAACTCTTCCTCTTCTCCACTTATTTGGGTCCACTCACCTTTTGCCAACCCAAGATCGAGGCTTAGTTCCTCAACGCCCTCAAAAGCATCATGGTTATGGAGGCAAAGCCTCTCCTTTACTCTCACCCCCACGAGTGCGGGTTTCTCTCTTTTCGACCAGAGGCCATCGTTTTAGATACTACTTTCTCTTTTGCTTACTTAACACTTAACCAATTAGCCTTCTATTAAGAGCTCAGGGTCAAGTTGTCGGCTAATACAAAAGCCAAACAATAATAATAGATGATTTCTAGTATACCCTCTCTAAAATAGAGGGTTCCAAACCCTTCCTTACTTGGATCAATAAAATCATACCACTTGTTAATTTTTAATCCACATCAACACTTACATAGTATTATTTCAGAATTTATGTTTAAACCCACATTTTCTTGTTTGTTTTGAATTTAACCTCAATTCTTTTTCTAAATAGCATAAATTTTAAAACAACAAATGGTCAATAAAATTGACTATCCAAATAAACAACATATGAAACCCCTCATTGAAAAAAGGAAAAAAAAAACAATCATAATGCATAATTGGAGAACCCCCAATCCTTTTTCTTTTTGGTCAACAAGATTAACCGTAACCTGAACAAAAAGAAATCTTAAGCAATTTGGTGTCAACCTGACAGGGTAGGAAAGCCATTGCCAAAACCCCTCATGGACAGATTCAGCGGAGAGGAACAAAGCCAACAATTGGATCATGAACTTGGACAAATTCACCAAAATGCCAATAAAAGGCATCTTATGTTCGGATCGTAAGGGCTCACAAGCCCTACGGTGATAGGCAGGTTGTATCATCACTGCTTGATTTATCAATTGTCGGCACCACATTGGTTCAGAAAAGTGCATTGAGGATATTGGAATGTTTGAGGGTAGACAAAGGGCATCAAGGATATTTCCTTTTATTCGGATTATAGTCATTCTTATTGTCAATCAAAAAGAAAAAGTAATGAGGGTTCTTCGATCATTTATTAGGATTGGGGTTCTTTACATTTTATTAGAATTTTTATTGATATTAATTTAATGCTTGTTTGAATACCCAATTTTACTAACTAATTGTGGTTTTAAAGTTTTTGCTATCGAGAGTAAGAATTGGGGTTAAATTCGAAACAAATAAGAAAATATAGGCCTATACATAAATTTTGAAGTAATATTAAGTAAGTGCTTACACGAATTAAAAATTAGCAAGTGTTATAATTTTATTGGTCGAATAAGGAAAGGGTTTGGAATCCTCTATTTCAGAGGGTACCATAAAAATCACCTAATAATAATAATATAGTGCAGGCTAGCTCACAAACTCGTAGATTTATGCCAGTAGATACAAGCTCTATAACCAATTTTATCTTTTTTGTTTTGAACTTGAAAATAGATATAACTGTCTGGCACTTTAGCTTCGATTGTTAAGTTTCATCCTAGAGCAACATGCTAATGAAAATTTAGATATTTTACCTTATCCCCTGCTCACATATGTGGTCCATTTGAGGTAGAGTAAATTTGTTATGCGGGTTTGAAATTATCTTTTCAAGTACTAAACTTTGCAATTGACTTGTGCAATGCAACAATGTGACTTTTTAATTTAGTGCTAGCCCTTTTCAGGTCACCTATTTAGTGCTAGATAATGCACCGATATAGTTGATCAAAAGGATTTAGATGCTCTGTGCATTTTAGAAAGTAACACGCAGCATGTATAAGTTCCTGTTGATGATAAAATTAATAATTTGAATTTTTTTTAAAAGCATTCAGATTTTTTTTCTTTTTTATTTTTTTAGGTGAAAATAGAGATTTTTTTTTTTATAATTAGATAAAATTCAACTCTTAAAAGAGAAAGGAACAAAAAAAGTACATCATACATTTTTTTTTTTTGAAAAAGAAACATGAAACACCATAACTCACTCCATAATAATATGACATACAAAAATACGAAACACAATAATCAAATGCTCGATCCACAAAAATGCCTAACATACATTATGAAACCACGAAACATCTCGAACCATTGCAAGCAACCCTAAGAGCAACAAATACGAAGCAACTCATACCACATCATAAGGCTCCTTCTCCACTGCCAATATTATTAGAACCATCGACCTTCTTCATGAGTTCGGGAAAAAAAAAAAAAAAAGCCCCTACTCGCTTCATTTTTAATTTGTTTTCATCAAAGCTTACGAAAATAAGTCAAGTGCTTCCCACACTTTACAATATCCAAACATTTCATTTATTTAAGTTCTTACCTCAATTTACAACATCAAATCTAAGATTTCTTTTGTTGAAATTACATATATTCTCCTATTTCGAAGACAATCTTGCTTGAGTCGGTAGGATAATATGCGGCAAAACTCTGATTTCCAAGCTTTAATACATCAAATCTAAAAGTAAACAAACTGAATTTATTTTCTCTAAAATACACTTTAGAAAAATAAAGTACACAATTATAGTTATTGATGAGAAAAAAAAAATTCGTTGTTTAAACTTTTATAAAATACATATATTTATATGACAGATCAGATTACATATATGCAATAAATATTCGCTTTGATTCTTTATTTTCATCGACAACTATAATTACATACTTTATTCTTTAAAATACACGATGTAGACAAATCTAAGTAAATCAATGCTAATTATTATACATATTGTTCCAGCAAAACACATAAGTAAGGCCATAGGTAAGTACATAGATTTTTTTTTTTTTTTTTGGATTTATAGGTAAGTACATAGATACACATATCTAGTAGCAGCGTCATTAAAAATTTTGCATTCTAAGTTCGCGTCACAAACTAATTTCGGATACGTTCACTACTGCAATGTCTGGATATGGGTAAGGACTAAGGAAGGAGAAGAGGGAGGAACAGAAGGGACAAATAACATTATATCTAGTTGAACGATTTCTTCTTCATCTTCTTCTTTTCCAATAACTTTAATTGAATGGTTTCTATAAAAGAAGGTAGAGAGGAGGACAGGAGAAAGTATTTCCAATCAAAATCCAAATTTTGTTCCCATCAAATTGGAGAATAAAGGGTAATATGAGTGTTGTTTTAAATTAAATATTTATAAAATTATTAATTCCTCTCAACATAGCTTGGTTCTAAGACTGATAGATACCAATATTTTTTAACCTATTTTTCCGTGTTCCTCCCTTCCGAGTAATATTTGCGCATCTCTTCCACAAAAATTTCCATTACTATTATCTTGTGCCATTACAATTTACTCGTCCTACGTACGTTCTTTTAAATCAAACAATTTTATGATTTCTATGCTTTAGTTATTGAATTAATATTCTTCAAAATCTAAGATTCAATGACCGTAATTGATGAGTTTTAGGGTTAGAAAGACCCAAAAAATAAAAACAAGAAATTATTGTAAGAAAATTATATTAAAATGATTATTTTAACAGAATTAAATTAAATTTTATTGTGTCTTTTTTTCAGAAGGAGTTAAATTATTTTAATATTTATTTAAAGATTGATTTATATTTTAATTTGTGTTCTTCCATCAATTATATTATTTAATAAATAATATGAAAAAATAAATAATATATTAAAATACTTTTACTTCACACATTAATCATGAAAGAGTAACTTCACACATAATAATATTAAAAATATTAATTTTATAACTTATCCTTCTCTCTGTTTCAATTTTAGCATCCAAACAGAAGGAAAAATTCCATCATTTTTTTTTTCTTTTAACTTTTATGTAAACATCTGAACAAAGAAACTAAGTTCTTCTCCCCCTTTCTTTATAACAAAGCATAGCATACAAGAACCTTCACCATAACATCTTTTCATATTAAGTGAAAATTTTTCCATACAGCTCAGTTATCTATTTGCATCTTATACAAGGCATTCAAAGATTAGAATCAATTCCAGCTTGAGTGGGAATCCAATATGGAGGACTCTGCTAAAAGGAACCACGCACCTAGAAAGATATCATATAAGGATTGATGCTTAAAGTCATATAATATAAACTTGATAAAAGGTGTTATAAGTTTGGATATTTATCCACATTCTGTAGGGGACCTTTCCGTCTGTCTACCTTTCAGCTCAATTTGCGGCAGAAAAACAATAGTTCTTTCACCAGTGTTTTCACTGGTCCAGCCAAATCTCCATATATAGATGTTCCTCTATTCTGAATAATGTTTAGCTTGTATAGAGATTCTGCCATACCACAAAATTCTTTTTGGTCAAATCTCCATAGATGTACCTCTACCCTCAATAATCTGCAGAGATTCTGCCATGCCATAAATACTTTTTGGTTACAGGCCTGCCATAGAAGTTAATCATAACACACTAAATGTGGATACTTATAAATGGCTGCCATACTTATACCAAGTATCTACATTATTGGATGCTCATCGGTACTTGTTGGTCAAGTATTGCTATAAATAAATATCACCTAAATTCAAGCTAATCCTTACAAAATATCAAATTTTGCAACTAAATTATTTAGTTTGCTTTTAAAATAAAACATACTACTTCATCCTTTTAAATCCTATCTCTTTAGATATTTTTACTTGCTTGATATAGTTTATAATACTTTCATAAAAAGTTTGAGTCAGAACATTATAAAAAATACCTTTATCTTATTATTTTAGGTACTTTATCATTTATGATTTTATATTTTTACATAATATAGACTCACATACTGGTACTTTAATTTTTGCAAAATTTTCGTACTCCATACTTGTATCTCTCCAGTACCAATATTGTACCAATACACTTCAATTTGATCCAGAGCAATGATCAACTGCATCAACGGATGCCCCAGCATTTATTATTATCATTAGCACAAAGAATCATAGACTGAGATGGGGCAGCAGTGCAACCATATCTATAATTACGGATCCTTCTGGTTCTATCAACCTTTTCATGTTTCAGAGTGTAACAAGCTTTCCAATTACTCACACATCTCTTCACTAGATTGAATCACTGCCCCATCTAGATGGTGTAACATGCTGAATTCACACCACTACATCACTGTAATGATGTTAAAGATTCAAGTTAATTAAAGTATGATTAGTGCTTGCACAAAATAACAAAATAAGTGAAACTAGCCACTTCAATGTTGACATGGTTAAATACTTTAGGATCAAGACTGGTCGCTAGAAAGTTTAACTAGAGCAGAGAACAATATTAGGCTCTGGCAACAAAAAGTAACTTCTGTGACAGAAAAGATGGAAATACTGAAACAAAGGGAAGTTTCACCACCCTTTCCACACAAGTCTCAACGGGAAAGTTGATTGAATCTCCTCTTAGGTCTTGGACCATGTTGATCAGTTAATGTGATGCTGGACAGTGACCCTTGACCTCACAGGAGTTTTTGAAGGACTTACCCTACAGATTGAGAAGGAAAACCAGATATGATCAAAACTAAGTCTAGTTGAAACTTGCACAACAAAAACTATCCTCCAGTAAAGGGATCAAACCTGACAGGCTGAGTTCCCAAGAGCATCCCACTACAATTTAGTGCAATAATGGCACTTTCCGCCTAATTAAGAAGAAAGAAACAGCTAGTCAAGATAATTGTTCCTCTTGTGAAAGTTAACATAGTTATTCCACAAGCAGCACATCACAAATGAAATCATTAAATTCTTTAGTAGTGCATATTTCTTAAGTTTGACAGAAACAGAAGAGATAAGACCTTGATACCACATTTTCATCTATTTAAGAAAATAAGTGAATTTAATTGATGATCCTTATATTTGGGAAGAACATCGAGATTTGTCATTATGATTGCCATGTTCACAATGATGAAAGCCACTATTTAGTTTAACAGCTACTCAAGAACACAGAGAACAGGTCAGGAGGTCAATCAAATCTAACTCATCCACACCCCACTTAAAAGTAAACAATAAAACGTGTTTTACACAACAGGAAACTAGATTCTTTACAATAACCAATTATTTGTCGAAGAGGCTAATCACTTGGAACCTTTTTTTTTTCTTTTTGTGTATGAATTACATATAAAAAGAAGTAGATGAAAATGGGCATATTCTTGAACATTATGTTGGTTGAATATAAACTACTGTCATCAGTGCAAAGGGAAGCCAGCACACTAAAAAAAGCAGTGACCAAATAAATGGTACAAAAAGTAGAAAATGCAACTGCACTTTGGGAGAAGTTTAATACTAATACTGCTGCATATCTTCAAAGAAATAATCCAATGGGCAAAACAGTAGGGCTCAAAATGCTTAGAGGCATTACTATAGAGTTATTAAGAAAAGAAAAAGGGGAGGGGGGGGGGGGGGGGAGAACTCTAATGATTCATTTTCATTCAAGTATATACAAACAGTTAAAGACAAAGTACTGCAATAGCTACAGATGCCATGAAGAATAACAGCAAATAAAAGCAGATAAAATCCCTAAAATAATCAAAATAAGTTGAAAACAATGTTCATCATGCAGTTATTCTTATAAATTATGAAAGTGTATTGTGGAGCTTCAACTGGTAGACTTAATACCAAGAACACCTATGCAATTAATAGAGCATCGATATACCAATGCAAATTCCACAAAAGCAATTCGAGTTGAATGCACATGGTCCCCTAAAAGCCTCAAGCGTGTAACCTGCAAAACAGGAAGGCAATACAAACCACCATTAACTTCTCAAATAAATATATTCTAGGTTCTAGCAAATAGCATGAAACAATTAAGCTGTTCTGACCTCGCCACAAGCTGTTTCAAAAAAATTCTTTACTTCAGCTTGAGAAACCTGCACACAGATATTTGAGAGAAATTTAACGACACAAATAGATTCACCTCAGATATCCAACTATGCAAATCATAGGATGCATTATGTATGTTATATGTAGTTATCCTGGTAAACACATTGAAAATGGCCAGTTAAGTCCATAAGTGCATATTCATTAACCACACTCTACACATTGTTAACCAATTGAGGCTCAATCATTCCTAGACTAAAAATAGTTTTTACCCCAAATTTATTTATTTAAAAAAGAACTCCTTTTCGAAATTTTCCCAAAAAAATGATATACCTTTTTATCAATATTTGTACAATAGACAGTCCTGGTGCACATTTCCCGCTCATCATCTGACTGCATGTTGCAAAAGAAAGAGAACAAGTTAATAGACTCAGGATTCTGAACTATCAGTTACCTATCAAATTAGACATACACCATGCAAAGCACAATCAATTAAGTACAGCCGGTTTTTTGTTTTCAGGAAATTCTCATTGAAAAGAGAAGCGTAAAACACAAAAAGAAGTTTCAAAGATAAGAGATATCATGCTCCAAAGCAAAACGCAAATAGTAAGCATGGCATGTTCAAATCATTTCTTTTCAAAGATGCTGAACAACTGTAGGTGTAATGTAAACCTTCAGAAAATCCCTCGGCTAAACACCAAAGATTTGTCAAGTCAACTCTCTTATCACATAACAAAGGGTAGACCGTTTCAATCCAAATATAGCTAAGTATAGAAAGGATTAGAAAGCATTCATACCCTAGGAAGAAATGTAGGATTCACAGGAAGGATAGCAGTTTTTGAAGGAAGGACCCTGACTGGATAGTAACCAAGTACAGTACCACCAAGGTTTAAAGCTACCCTTGCACCATCTGTTGACACAAATTCCATGAGAAAACTCGTGATATGGGTTGAAGAAATAATCGTCAGTGTGTGTGCCAGTATGTCTTTTGCGATTAGTTGAAGAGAGTTGGATATGCAGGACAAAAACTTACGCTCATCTGCAAACTCGACGAAAGCAAAACGAAGAATTGAATGCGGGTCACCACAAATTCGGCAATCAATTACCTTCAATTCAAATGATACAATAAAATGTCATAATTAATTAAATAGGGTGATAGTTTATACTAAATGATTTATCTTTCAAATTCAAATCCTATATATTCAGTAAGAGGAGAAATATTAATGTACCACAAAATGAATGAGATATTAGGTCAGGAAGAAAATTCAAATTTCTTGTAAATTATGCCAAGTGACTACTGCTGTTAGTGAAGATCATTGATTTGCTGAGCAAAAGGACAATTTACAATTAAAAATTAACCAGGTCGAATGCCAGTCAATATACAGAAAAGATGGAACTTATTTCATTGATGACCAACGGCAAATCTACTTAACTACAACAACCAAGCCTTATTCTAAGATGTATGGTCAGCTATATGAATCAAATAAAACCAACGAGCTCTATCAAAAACCAAAGTTTTCTTTAGTCTTCCTCCACTTCTTTTAACCGGACTCTCTTTTATGGGTTGGGATTTCTATTTAACTAAATAAAGATATACGAGAACAAACTTAAAAAGGAATCATGCTCAGATTAAGAACATCAATGAAAGCAATAAATAATTAAGATTCCTTCAGATGAACAGATCCGCAATTTTAATTTTGTAAGGATTTTGAAGTTTATAGATAATATCATTAAATTATAGATAGATATAGCTTATTTCATAAATAATTTTGATTTCAAGATACTTATTTCACCCAATCAAGATGTTTTCAAAAGACAAACCAGATGCACTATGAAAAGAAATAAACTCTATGACAGATCATATATTAGGTTCAGAATAACAGTGAC
Source organism: Pterocarpus santalinus (assembly GCA_031439595.1). Classification (NCBI taxonomy): domain Eukaryota; kingdom Viridiplantae; phylum Streptophyta; class Magnoliopsida; order Fabales; family Fabaceae; genus Pterocarpus; species Pterocarpus santalinus. Next base: position 29,461,147 of record CM062528.1, on the reverse strand, counting down.
AATCATAAAACAACACTTTCCAGAAAAAATTCAACAACAACAACAACAACAACAACAACCTAGTATTTGTTCCATTAGGTGCGGTTGGCTACATAAATCAAATAATGTCATAGTGTTTTATTGCAAACCATATCTTCTTGCTCATTTAACACTGTACTCGAGCCATATAGCGCATTGCTTATAGGCAATGATCAGCATTACACCACCATATCACTGATCCATGTCTTAAAGATTTGACAAAATTTTATGTTGACTGTTGGCTGCCTAACACAACCCTCCTCTTTTATCCAGGTTTGAGGCCAGCTATGTAAGGATTTGCAATAATGCACAACATAGGCAGAGTTTTCAAGGGCGAGTGAGCGAGAGAGAGAGAGAGAGAGAGAGAGATAGCTTAAAATTGTTTAAGCATTGTAATAATTTCCATGCAATTGCAAACCCAAAATTGTGCCTAACCATGCTATCAATCAAAACTCATAACTTACTTGTCCACAATTGCTGAATAAGGCTGCAAGCCGCTCCTCAGTAACCTACACCAAGACAAAAGACTGCTCAAATAATGCTGTTTTCTATTATAGAATGCTGCACTAAACAAAGTACAATCATCAAGATAAGATTTTATATAAGCCATTCTCACTTCACTTACATGCTGATCAATGTCAGAAACATATACAGTTCTTCTAATACTATCTTCTCTCTGTGCCTTCAGTGATCTCCCATTCAACCTTCTTCTCCCCTGGTTAAAATTATTTCTTCGCTGCAAGATGACAAGATGACAAAAATTCAGCAAACATGAAAAGAATGATGACATCAGGATTGACTTACATATAAAAATGCTACCTAAATGATATCATCATTAGTATTTCAACAGAAACTGCAAACTTCACATACATAGTTACAGGCCCATCATTGCATGATTGTGCTGCAAAATCAATTTGGAGCTAATCGTGCAATAAGAGGACAGATAACAGACTAACGTATCACATAAGTCACCGCTAGCTACACCAAATCTCAAAGATATCCTAAACTGTAAATTAAACTGAAGGAAGAGAAAGACACAGGTTTGCCCATGAAAACAAAATAATTACAACTGTGATACCTATGAAATGCAAAAATATAACATGGAAAAACCAAATCCATCTAAGATGCATATAAGTATCACCAAACTCCACATATTCTCAATTTAGTTCATATCATTTTACAATTTACAGAGAAAAGTACTTGTCACTTCTCTGAGTATTTGAATTCTCTGATGTAAGGATACATTAACATTCTGCTATGGTGTCTATCACTTTTAAGTGGTATAGTTGAATTTTTTTTTCCCTTTGTTATTTTTTCCCATCTCTCTCTGGGTTAATAGTTCTTCATACTTGGTTTCCCTAGCACTTCCTTTCACTGAATTGAATAAAATTTCTATAGTTGCAAAAAATAAATAAATAAATTTGTCACAGGGGAAAAATTTCAACCAGGTTCAGCTTGGTTTGGGGTACAAATGGGGTTGAAGAATCCATAGACAAGTTTTTTTATATAATTTTAATCATAAATTTGATCCATAAATTTTTCACCCCATTTTTACCCCAAACCAAACTGACCCCAAGTAACAAATTTTCATACGCAAAATTCCCTAAATAAACATTAGGAGAAGATAGCAGAAAGAAAAATCCCATTTTTTCAGACCACAAGCACAATCCAGCTGAGAATATAAGAAAATCAGCAAAACCCATCACTAAAAAATGAGAGATCAAAGATAAACAAGAAGCAATCATACCCTTCGATTGTTTGGCAAATTATCATTAGCTGAGGGCTTAGTGTTGACCAGAAAATTGGTGGGTGAGAGCTGGTTATTGTTATTATTATTATAGCCCTGATGATGATGATGATGGCCGTGGTGATCACTGTTGTTGTGAGGATATGATGAAGGGAAGAACTCTTTTGCCAAAGGGTTCAACTTTGTGAACATATCAACCAGCTTCTGAACACTGAATTCAGATTCTGGCTTTGGCTTTAAGTCCATTTTGTTGTTGGCATCAGTGGAAATCTCAGCAACCGCAGCCATGCAAAAATGGAAAATCCAAAGGCCACGAATTTTGCAGCACTTAAGCTCAAAAAAGGAGATATTTTTGAGGCCAAGAAAATTGGAGAGAAAATTCAGGGGAATTGAGAAGAGATTCCCTTGTTCTAAAGCACACCCCAGAAGTTTTTTTTTTTAAATAAAAATGCAGAATTTGCAGGAATGTGATCAGTTTTTTTTTCTTTTTTGGAAGAGTGCCCTGTTTCAGAAAAATGGGTATGAAGAAAATCCCATTTGATCAATTCTCAGAAATTGCTTAAAAAAACGGATAAAATAAATAAACCCAGGAATGAAAACGAAGAGAATTAGGGTTTTGGAATGAATTATCAGTCAGCAGCGAAGAGAGAGAGGGAGAGAGAAAATAGAGAGAGAGTGGAAGTGGTGCTTGGAATAGCAAAGGCTTTTTGGCTTTAGCTGGCTCTGGGCCCTTGTGTGTGTTGTGTGAGCTTTTATTCATTTACTTATTATTTATTTATTTATTTTTGGTTACAAACCCAAACTCAAAAGAGAAAAAGAGAAGAGAGTGAAAAGAGATAGCATGCTACCAATGCTAATGAAGCAAAAGATGATGATTGAATGTTAATTTTTTAATTAAAAAATGATGACTCAAGACCAAGCTTTTGTTCCTTTCTGATTTTCTGTGCTCCAATTGATTGGATCGGTCACTCCTACGTACTACTTATATAAGGCTCTTGGTTTGTTGGGATTCTAAATTTCATTTTATCCTTTTTTTTTTCTTTCTATCAATTGTTGTTCTTTTTCATTTTTGTATGTATTTGATTGATTTATAGATGAAATTTAGTTAAAGTTCTTCTATGTTTGCAGTGTTATGTTTTAGTAAAAATACAATAATAAAAATAAAGTAATAACAATGCATTTATTACATTTTTATTATATATAATATAATTATAGACATTTAAAGAGTTTTATTTTTGTTATCAAATTTAGAATCTTCCTTTTTTTTTTATCAGAAAGGTAGGAATTATAGCTATTACACTTTCATTTTTTTCATTTATACATATTTTATTTTTATTGGAGATGTGTAAAAGTTTAGCAATTAACATTAAATATTGGAGGGCACAATAAACAGAGGAGGGTGGGGCTAGTGGGGTAAGGGCTCGTTGTTCTTATGTGCAGTTTTAAGCGCACATTTTGATTCCGTCACGATCATTGTATTAAAACTCGTGTACTCAATGTCTGCTGGCAAGGCCAATGATTTCAATCCTATAGACTTGGTGCGTTTGGGTTTCATTTTTTTTGGCAATAAAATTTTATAAATAATTAAAATCTTAAAAAAAATCATTTTCAATTTTTTAATAAAAATTAAAAAGAGTAACTTCTCAAAAACAATTTATTTTCAACTTTTTCAGTAATATAAAAAATATTAGTTTCACAATCAAATTTTTTTCAAAAATTAAAAATGCACCCTTTAATAATTTTTTCAATTTTTAACTAATTTAAAAACATATTTTAAATTTTTGTTTTATCTATAGAAAATTTAAAGCAAAATTATTTTATCTATACAGAATTTAAAGCCTTCTTATACCAACATTTTAGTTGTTTCTGTGTTTTTCAATGTACAAAATCAATTTCATATATGGATTCAAGAATTTATGTATAATTCAACAGTTATACATGTTAACTATACTTCTAACTTTACAAAAATTATTACGTTAATAATTTTTTATTCTTGTTTTATATTATGATATTTAATTTCTTTCCTCAAGGCTAAGTTCTTACAAACAAGTTATATACCTCATGCAATTATAGTCAAATAAAAATTATTTTATTAATAATTTAAATAAAAATTTATGAAAATAACTCATAATACTATTAAAAATAATTTTTTAATAGTTGTCTCATAAACTTATTCAATCTATATCACCAATATCCGAAATCTACTAGATTTTAACTAATTTATTTTAAACTAAGTCAACATATTATAGGATAAAACTTTTCTAGCACTAGGTTTTTATTTCATTTACAGGACTTGAATCCAAGAATTTACTTATTAGGAGTATATGGGATAGATAAGTTAGTTTGTATTAACTAGTTATTGATTGAAAATTAGTCACTAATCACAGGTAGTTAGTTAGAACTGTAGTTAAGTGATATGATTAGTTAGATCAGAAACCTATTATATAGCTTTTGTACATACACTTTAGAACAATAAGAATATCATTCTTATTTTCTAGAACTTTCTTTTTCTCATTCCTTTTGGTTTCTCCATCCTTTGATATGGAACTTGTGATGGTAATCAGAGCTCTCTTCATAAGAGAGAGCTTTGTTGCACTTCCAATTCCAATTTTCCATTGATAATGTTCTTCATTGATTAAATAATTCGAGTGTTGATTTTTGTTGCTTGAAGAAGTGTTTGCATCACTCGGTGATTGAAGAATCTAGGTGCTGTTTTTTTGTTGCTCGAGGAAGTGTTCCTTCAATTGCAAGTTGATGTGTAAGATCTACTCTTTCTTTGTCTATGATATTCTTGAAGAAGTGTTTCTTTGTGATCTTGTTGGTTTGTGAATGGAGAATATGAATGCAATTCAAAATTTTCTTGGTTTGTGATCTTTGTGATTTTCTTTGAAATGGAGAATGTGAATGCAATTCAAAGTGTTGCTGCTTTGGTAGTGAACATTTTGTTAGATCTAGGAAGTTCCTATTTCTTGCCATCGAGTGAGAGTCCAGGATTGATGTTAATTCTTCTTCCTCTTTTGAAGTCAATTACAATTCTTAGGCAAGGTCCATGTCCATGCCTTTACAAGCAAAGAACAAGATGGTTTTTGAAGATAGAACTTTTCCATCACCCGAAATTGGTGATCTTTTGAATTTAATCTGGGATAGAAATAACAAGACTATGCTTTCTTGGATAGTTCAAAGGTTAGAGATTGCTCAAAAGTGTGTTGTTTAGCGACAAAGCCTTTGAAGTTTGGTTAGAATTAAGACAAAGACTATCTCAAGGTAATCGTTCAAGGATTACTAATTTGCGAGAGGAATTGTATTCTTTAAGGCAATGTATTCTTTCAATGACTAGTTTTTTTACTCAATTGAAGGCATGATAGAGTGAGTTAGAGAATTTTAGACCTATTTGCATTTATGGAGTTCAATGCTCATGAAAATTATATAGAGAGCAAGATAGTATATATCATGAGGTTTTAAAAGGGCATTATTGATCAATATTTGGGGATTAGATTGAAAATTCTATTGATGGATCCCTTTCCACTTATCAATAAGATTTTCACTCATTGTCCAACAAGAGAGGCAGTTTCTTAGTGAAGGGCATGAGAAGACTAAAGTATAGATGTAAGGAATAATAGCAGCATCGATTTCCTTTTGAATTTGTAAAGGGGAAATAAGATGTTGCCAAGATGTGTAGTTACTGTGGTGAAAGTAGCCACATTGTTGAAACATATTTCAAAAAGAATAATTTCCCTTTGAATTTTAAGAAGAGACACAGATCTACTATGAATCATGTTGCCTTAGATGATGTGAAAATAAAGAGCAACCGAATAAAGGGACTCAACAATCTTCTAACTTTAGTTCGACTAAAGAGTATTATGATTGTCTTTAGGCCATGTTCCAATAAACTCAAGATCATATGCTCAGCCAACTCATTTCCACTCCGTAAACCATATCTCTACACAAAACAACATTTTACACAACACCTCAAGTAGCCATTCTACATTGAGTCTGAGATCAAATAGATGTTGTTGGCTCTTAGACTCAAGTGCTACTGACCAAAGTATGCAACACTTTAAAATTCTTTACCACATAGAAGCTTATTCCTCCAATTTCTGTTAGATTACCTAATGGAATCATATTTCTACAACCATAGTCGCACAATATATTTTTCTAATAATTTTGTCCTTGACCATGTATTATTTTTGCCTCATTGTGCTTTGAATCTTATATCTATTACTAAGCTGACTTCTTTGTCTAATTGTACTTTGAAATTCACTGATAAATTCTATGAAATATAGGACCTCACCTCTACGAGGATGGTTGGATTGGCTAAGGTGATAGAGGCCTACATCTGTTAAGGAATCTTGGTAGACACTAACTTTTCCTTTTTGTCAATAACATCTATGCACCAACTACCAACAGTTGACATTATAGACTAGGGTACTTATTAGATTCAAAGCTTTTTGTACTGAATAAATATTTCCATATGTTTCCTATTCTAAATGCGATGATACATGCATTATTTGCCTTGTAGCAAAATAGAAGAAAACCCTATTCCTTGAGTACATTTAAATGTAATGGCAATTTTTGAGTTGTTATACATACATATATAGGGACCGATCTCAACCACATTTATCCATGGTCATGATTTCCCACTATGAGAGATGATTTTTCCCAATATACATGGATTTTCTTATTGAAAACTAAATATGAAGTTCCTAAGTAGATCACGTATTTCATAGCAATGGTTGAAAACTAGTTTAATTTCCCTATTAAGAAAATAAAGTCTAATGATGGACTCCAGATTAATTTGCCTACATACTATCAATCAAAAGGAACTTTTCATCACAAATCTCATGTTAGTACACCTCAACAAAATGGTGTGGTGGAAAGAAAACACCAACACATCCTCAATATTACTAGAGCTTAGGTTTTTCTATCCAATTTACCTAAATTTTTGTGACATTTTGTAGTTCCACACTAGTTTTTCTTATTAGTGGATTACCTAGTAAGGTCCTACAACATAAAACTCCCTTTGTATTGTTACATAATAAGCCTCCAGACTTTTCCTTCTTAAGAGCCTTTGGTTGCAAGTGTTATGTATCTACTTTTCTAGCAAACAAGAAGAAACTAGATCATGGAGCTAGAGATAGTGTGTATTTAGGCCATAGGTCTAGTGTTAAAGATTTTCTAATTGTTGAGATAAAAACTAAAAGGATTTTTGTTTCTCAAAATGTAACTTTTCATGAAAATATGTTTTACTTTCATACTCCATCTCACAATGATGCTATTATTGATGTCAATACCTAATAATTTGGAAGATTCCACTAGTTTTTATGATTTCCTTTCTCCTATATCATATGTTGGACTTCTCACCTTTGGTCATAATAACCATTCTTTCCTCACATCACCATTTACTAACACACCACCAAAGTCCCACCTTGCTATTTCACCTCCCCATAATCCCCTACACCACTAAATCTCAAATCCCACTTTAAGAAGATCACATGGAGTTGGATACCCACCTCAATACCTTTAGGACTTCCACTACATTATGACTATCGACACAATAATAGTTTCTCATCATCTAAGGTTCTGTATCATATTTTACGTTATTTATCTTATTCCCATCTTTTTTTTTTTATCACAAAAAGTTCATACTTAACATTTTTTCCATTGAGGAACCACAATCCTACAACTAAGCAATGAGGTATGAGTGTTGGAGAAAGGCCATGGGTAAGGAAATACAAGCTTTTATTCAAATTGAAACATGAGAGTTTGTTGACCTTCGTTTTAGTAAAGAACCTATGAATGTAAATGGGTTTACAAAATCAAGCATAAGGATGATAGGAGTATAGAAAGATATAAGGCATGGTTAGTAGTAAAGGGGTTCGCTCAAACAAAAGGGGTTGATTTTCTAAAGACATTTCCCCAATTTCTAAGTTGAGCACATATTGATTGTTACTAATTTTGACACATACACAAAATTGGATTTTGGAGCAACTTGATGTAAACAACGCCTTTCTTCAAGGGGAATCACACAAAGAGGTTTATATGGAATTGCCTCAAGGTGTCCAACTCCATAAACTAGGCCAAGTCTTCCACTTGAAGAAATCTCTTTATGGCCTATGCTAAGCTAGTAGACAGTGGTATGAATGGCTTTCGTAGGTTTTTTTATCTCCTCTCGATATCACCAATCCAATTCAAATCATTTTATTTTTGTCAAAGCTCGAAGCTCCAATTCATTGATGGCCTTATTGATTTATGTGAATGACATGATCCTAGCAAGGAATGATGCTCATGAAATCACTTATTTAAGTAACAACTTGATATTGTCTTCAAGATCAAGGACGTTGGGCCTCTTAAGTTCTTTCTTGGCCTTGAAGTGGCATGGTCTTCTAAGGGTATTTCGATTTGTCAATGTGAATACATTCTTGAGCTAATTCAAAAGGTTGGTTTATTGGCTTGCAAATCTATTCCTACTCCTTTGAATCATACCAACAAGCTTGTTAAGGATGATGGCCCACCTTTCTAATGTTGGTGCCTATAGAAGACTAGCGGGCTAGCTCCTCTATTTGACAACTACATGGCTTGATATCTGTTATGTAGTCACCACCTTGAGCAGTTCGTCTCTCAACTTATGACATCCCATTACCAAGCTACTCTTCATGTTTTGAGGTACCTCAAAAGGATACTTGATGCTGGCTTATTTTTCCCATCTAATTCCATACTTAAGTTGAAGGGATTCAATGATTTAGATTGGGCTACTTGCCCTTATTATCATTGATCAATTACAACTATTGCATATCTTCAAGGAATTATTTAATTTCATGGAAGACAAAGAAACAACAGACTATTACAAGGTCCTCTTCTAAGGCTAAGTATCAGTCATTGGTGGTTGCCACTTGCAAGATATAATGACCGATTTACCTTCTCCTAGTTCTCAAAGTACCTTGCATAAGACTTGCTCTTTTCTATTGTGATAATTTATCAGCCTTACACTTGGTTGCTAATATAGTATTTCATTAACGAACAAAGTATATTGAATTGAATTTGATTGTTATGCTATTCGTGAGAAAAGGAAGTCGAGTCTAGCTTATCTACAACCATTTAGTTCTCAATTGTAAGTAGTTAACTTTTACAAAGTCATTTCCTTCCGAGTCCTTTCAACGCCTTTATCTTAAGTTGTGATTGTTGAATATACATTCTCCAGCTTGAGGAGGGTTATTGGGAGTATATCAAACAGTTAAGTTAAATTATAGGGTGAATTATGCTGACCTCCCCTAAGATTCAGTGTAACTACACTCGGTACCCCTCTGTTTATAAATAATAATATACTGAGCAAAATAAATTAGAGGAATGTCGAATATAATTATACTGAATCACAGGGAAGATCAATGTAATTTACCATAAGTTATAGTAACTAGTTAATTATTAATAGTTAGTCACTAATCAGAGTTAGTTAGTTGGAACCATAGTTAAGTGATGTGATTAGTTACATTAGAAACTTAGTATATAGTTTTGTACATACAATTCAGATCAATGAGAATATCATTCATACTTTCCAAAACTCTCTTTCTTTTGTTTGTTCTATTTTCTCCATTCTTTAATATGGAATTTGTGATTACTTAAAAGAAACAAGTATCAAATCATCTAAATGAAACAATCATTAGTAACACTGTACTTATCTCTAATAAAATAAACTAGGCACATGCTAGCTATGATTCCTTTATTGTATTACCTTCATTTCCATTTATTTTTTGGCGTGACCTCCATTTCCATATATACTTTGAAACACTGAATATCATTTCATCTTCAAATAATATCTTTAGCCTAGCTATATGATTCACTTTTTGAAAATTATTAAAGGAAACGGCAAGACTACATGCACAAGGTAGTTTTTACTATATCATTTTATATTTAATCCTTCTCATATTAGTTACAAGAAATATATAATTGAAATAAATTATAATAATAGCCTATAAAACTAATGCATTGAATATATAATGCATAATATTAATTTTTCTTATTTTGAAAATAATTTATCTTACACACATCATTTGCCCCTTTTAAATTTCTCACCATTTTCATTATAACAAATATTTTTAAATATTTTAAATAACAAAAAATTAGGATAAATAATTTTTTTAGAAAGTAAATATCGATGGACGGAAAAAGTAATTTAGTTTGATGACAAGATTATTATAATATAAAAAGTTATTTAGATTCTTATTAGAGAAATAACCATACTCACTCCTTTAAGCTTTCATTAACAAAAATAATAATCATTCCTTTAAATGATATTGCTGATGAAACCAATTATTAAATATTTCATATGATTGAAAGCACATCAAATAGTACAAACACTCATATGAGATTGATAAAACAACTAATAACATAGTTGAATAAGAGGTTATGTGTCCACTAGAATTTTTAATACTTTAAATTTGACAGGATTATCAAGTTATTGCTTGCAACAAAAAGAATGAATATCAACTATGCTCCTTAAGAAAAAAAATTTGGCATTAGGAATGTATAACAAACCAATAATACTTTTTATGCATCTAAGAGAGTAGATTATAGAAGCAAAAATAATTATATGAATCAATGTTGGTGCAAAAGTTCTTATTTGACAAATAGTTTTAACAGCAAGACTCAAAGTACTTTTTGTTTCGAGAAAAAAAAATCTTGCTAAAGTTATGCGGTGCGAAGACTATAAACAAAAGTTAAGACCAATTATTGAACTATACAGAGTTATATTTGCCAAAGTTAACACTTTGTTATTGACAATTATATGTTACATTATTAAGAGTGATCTTAACAAAAAGTTGAGTACTTACACTTGAAAAAGATGAAAAAGATACAAACTACACTAAAAATGTTGTTTACAATTAAGTGTTCAATGAACTCCCTCAATATAATTACTTTTAATCTATTTCATTGTGTAAAACAATTAAAGAAAAGAATTCGCAATATATTTTAAGCACGTATAGCTTTTAATCACTACCTCAATTTTTTAAAAAAATATTCTTGTTAAAAGTAGTTATAAAAAATATAAACAAATTCATGCAATACACGAAAATTACCTCAAGTATAAACCTATTTCAAATGTTAATAAAATTAAAGATACTTACAAAGTGATGAACAATGTGTTATATATGGTTTTTTTCATAAATGATTTTTTTCTAAACTAATTTAATCATTTTAATTTTTTTTACACATCTTTCTAATTGAAAATATCTTTTATTAAACAACAGCAAACAAATTGCCCTTAAACCTAATTTTTTACTACTCCATATTTAAAAAATAAATAAATAAGGGTTATTGATCCAGTCAAACCAAAACTTTGACCCACCACACCTTGGCCCAAGTTAACTAGCATCAAAGATGCACCTTTTGTTATGGAAGAGAAAATCGGATCGAACTATCTAATCGGATCGGTTGGACTAGGAACTAGGTCAATGCGGTCATTCTCCTTGAACTACTAGCCTACAAAATCAATGACAAACCAATTAAAACTAGATAAAACTGCCAAATCGAACCGATTAAACCGATTAATCGATTCGGTTATTTTTTTAAAAAAACTTTGGTCAAAATGTTATCATTTCTTTTTTAAAAAGAAAAAAAAAATAGGAGCTTAATTAGAATAAAAGCTCTTTTTTTTTTAGAATTTTGATTGATATGCTTATTTACTATATATTCTTAAATTAATTTTAAAAAAAACTAAAAAGGTTGTTATATTGTTTATCAGTATTTTTCCAAAAAAAATATATATAAAAATTAAAGTAAATAGATTTTATATTTAAGAGATATATATATATATATATACCCCCAGTTGAACGGGTTAGATATTTGAACCTTTGCACTAGTGCTTTGATCAATTTGATGTCTGGTCCGATTGTCTTGACCTTCTCTTTTTCTCTTCTATTTTTAAACTTGTAAAAATATTACTTTCAGCCGACTAAATTTTAGGTTTTTCCTTCTTTTATTTTTTTTTTTTTGGTGATTTCTAACATTTTTTCTATAAGTACTATTATTTGATTATTTTTTGTGATTTCTATCGTTGCCTATGAGTACTATGCTTTCAAAAAATTTTAATTGTATTGATTGTGAAATAGTTTACTTAAATTTTAAAATGGCCCTTATAATTTAATAAAAGTTAACGAGAAAGTATCTAAAGTAATGAAAATATAGAAACACAATTGCAATAAACTATATAAACCTATTTCGAAGGTTAATGTAACTATAGATACTTACAAATTAATAAAGGGTGTGTTTGTTTAAATTTGAAAAATAATTGCTTTTAATATATGGGTTTTTTCACAAATGATTTCTTTCCTAAAGTAATTTAATCATTTTAAATTATTTATACATAATTTTCATTGAAAGTATTTTTTTTAATTAAGAAACCGTAGACAAATTGCTCTCAAACCTTTTCTTTGGTACACAAACCTTTTTTTTGGTGGGGGGAATGGCATTGGGGCTCTACCCCCGTAACCCAAGGTCGCACCCTCGAGGATGCGCTTGCTCAAGGGGCTGAAACCTGAACCATCTATGCTGGCCTCTAGGTGCCACAAACATGTTTTTAACTACTCATATATTCACCCAGAAAAAATCAGAGTTATTGATCCAACTAAACCAAACCCAGAAGCCACCACACCTTGGCCCAAGTTGACTAGCGTCCAAGTTGTACCTTTTTCACTTCATTGTTCAAGGCTTCCTTCATTTGTACAATAATATATTTTGAAAAAAAAGTTAAAAATAAAATAAACATCCCCTAGACCAAATAAATAAATAAATAAAACTAAGAATAAATTACACTAATCTCCCCTGAAATTTAGTGAAATTCACTGTGACCCCCTTCGATTTACAAAAATATACATTATCTTACCCTAAATTTTAGGTAATATTACATCTGATACCTTCGTATTTTATAAAATGTAACATTAAATATCTTTGTAAATATAATACTAACCTCCTTTAATCTTTTCTTAAAGGGAGGTTAGTGTAGTTTGGACAAATATAGAACAATGAATTTCATAAAATCTCAGGAGAGATCAATATAATTTGCTCTAAAACTAAATAGACAAATACACTTTTAAACGAATAAAAATATTACTTTTGATGGCCTAAAATTTAGGTTTTTATGTCTTTAATTTTTTTTTTTGTGATTTATATCATTTTCCTATAAGTACTATTATTTGAATATATATATATATTTTTATTTCTATCGTTGCCTTGGAGTGCTGTGCTTTCCAAAATGTTTAATTGTATTGGTTGTCAAATAGTTTACTTAAACTTTTTACTAGCCCTTATAATTTAATGAAAATTAACGAGAATTATTTAAAATAATGAAATTATAGGAACTCTATTGCAATAAACTATATAAAGCTATTTCAAAGGTTAATAAAATTATAGATACTTGTAAATTAATTAAGGATGTGTTTGTTTAAATTTGAAAAGAAGTACTTTTAACATATATTTTTTTCACAAATGATTTTTTAAAGTTAAATTAATCATTTTTAATTTTTTATACATATTTTCAATTAAAAATATAATATATTTATTAGAAAACCGCAAACAAATAAACCTATTTTTAAACTACGCATTCTTTACCTACAAAATAAAAATCAGTTATTTGACCCAATCAAACCAAACTTGAAACCCACCACACCATGGCCCAAGTTCCATAATTAAACCCATGGCCGCCAGCATCGAAGTTCCTGACCCAAAAAAAAAAATATCGAAGTTGTACATTTCTCCCTTGCTCGTTCAAGGCACCTTCGAAAAAAACCAAAAAAAAAAACCAAATCCACACATCCAAACTAATAAAAATATAGATTAATTTTGATAAATAATCCGTATAAAGTATGCTATTAACCAGCCAAATCTTATTTAATATAGTGATAATATAAAATATTTTTACAAAATCAATGAATTATATTTTTTTATTTGTATGATTATTCAAATAATGAACATGAGATTTAGCTATATTTACTGATATGATAAAATATAATTAAATAATAATATAAAAAAACTTACCAATGTATCAATTAAAGTTTTGTTCCTTGGTCAACACCAAAGTAGGCTCATATGTCATGTCAAACATAATGCGTAGGCTCATATGTGATCGATAGTAGGAGAAGGCTTGGGCCTCATTTCTTGGAGGTTTTGCACCACCTTGGGCTACGGTCCACTATTCAGTTTTGTTGAATTATGAATTCTTGGCGCGTTTATCACATTAGTGAGATGAGCGCCCCTTCCTCAAAACCCAAAAGAAAAAAAAAAAAAAACTCTCATTGGAAGATTTCTATCTTCTTCAAGGACCTCTGTTGAGTCAAGTCAAATAAATCGGATTCCTGATAATAAGATCTACATACCGGTGGTTCTATCGACACGAAAAAGGAAATCATTATTATATTATTTTTATCTCATTTTTCATATGAATTCTATAACAATTTTCCTGTAAGTTTTTTCTTTTGAAAAAATCAAAGTGATGCTGAAATTGGATCATTTTAATGGCATGTAAATACTAATATACTTTTTATTTTATTCTTTTTCTCTTAAAAGAAGGACGTGCTGCTATGAAATATCCAACTAAATACATTACTGAAGTGAAAGACACCAATTGGCAGTAATTGGTTGGTGTAATTTAATAGTTATAGTGTTGTTAGACATAGTTACTAACAGTTTATTTGACTGTAGTTAATAGTTGTAGTTAATTAACCTACATATTTTGCTTCGGTATATAGAAAACCAACCACTCTGGTAATTTTTCGTAAAAAATAAAGATAAAAAATAAAAACAAACAACTCTTGTAATTTTGAGGTTGACCATCATTCTGATAATATCATAGCAGTTTCATTCACTTCGTTCTCTTCCTTTCACTCTCAGTTTCTTTCATTGTTGATAAAATAGAAGAATTTCCATTAGATTGACTTCTTTTTTGTAGTTATTTCTCTCGAAATTTCCACATGATTATAAATATTCCACCATAAAAGTGATACATCACATGGAAGACTCGCACGTAACAAAGACGGTAGAAGTGAGGCCAAGAAGGAAAAATAAGTCTTAAGGACCACCTTTCTTGTAGGACACTTTCAATTTGGCCGATTCCAGCTATAATTTTCTTTGCCTATATAATAAGTTTAAAAAGAAAACTTGCCTAACTAGTTTGAAAGAAGGTTCTAAAGTTCTATGTATTTACATGCATATCACTCTATACACATTATGTAACAAATAACTGTTTGAATTAGATTTCGAAAACTTAATTTTACTGAAAAGTAACTTTGTATTTAAGTGATAACAATCACTTCTTGATATCTAATTATTAACAAAATAATTTTATTAGTGCGCATGGTGTAGATTATAAACAGATTGAGAGTCTTTTTTTGTAAAATTTATACACCAAAAATCCAACACAATTTCTTTACTAGAGAAGGAGCAAAATGTTACCGTTGCCCATAGAAACTCCAGGGGCAAACTGGACTACGCAAACATATCATCAAATTAACATAAGAAATGTAAGAAAAGAATTCCATGTTGATAATTATCAAGCATATGTTTCGGCAAACACACATCTCCTTTCCGATGCCGTAGAACATCGAAACATTCTAATCTTTTCAAATTGAAACTCGTCAATCTAACATTTTAGTTTTTCAATCTTTAGTATATTAATTCCTTCACACTAGATTTTCAATACGAATACATGTCCCATACGAGCACTATAATTATTTTAAAATATCCATGTTCCCTAAATATTAACAACGTATTAAAGTTTAAATTAACTAAAATTTATTTTAAAATGCTGTGGTTGAGAAATTATTAAAGGTGAAATAGCCATGTTAGCAACGTTTGTAGAACTTGATCAAAAACCAACTTTTATAGTTTATAATTAATTAATTAATTACAATGAAGTTACAAATATGAAGTCTTCTTCCTGGTGGTTTTCTATCGACTGATCAAAACCAAATTTCAATTCGATGTGTCATTTTCTACAAAATTTCCACAGCCATTAGCTAGGTGGGAATGTGGCGGTGCATTAAAAGTTGCGTGAAGGTAGGTAAGTAAAGTAAAGCTAACAAAACCCGAAGACAACCACAAGAAAAGATAACGTCCATTTTGATTTGATTCATGTATCACTCTACTTTTCCCTGTTCTTAGAATAGTAGTATCAGTGTGTTGTCATTTCGTCAAATAAAGAGAAGCGATAAATGTTCACCTTTTGACGGTCGTTGAAGTCGGTGAGATCCTATTTGGGACATGTGTCGAAATGAGAGCGGTGATAACAAAACATGTGACATGATTTTATGAGAATAGGTTTGATTGGGCTACGTGGCTTGTAGTAACGACTTTTAATCCTTTGACGGCAGTTTTAAGTTGAAGGTTTTTTGTTGGGTTGGTTTGCAAGAGCTTCGATTCGAAATCCCATTTTGTCTCTTGCATGGGCCTTCGTTGCGTAATTAATCTAATACTTTAGACATGGATGTGGACATCTCATGACATGCAAATTTTCCAATCATGCCTTTTCATGTCTTAATTTACCGTTTTGATTCGCGTCACAACCACAACAAATAATAATAATAATAATAATAATAATTAGAATCGATAAAAAAGAAAATGCAAAATCAGCCAAAAGAAAGTATGGTTTTTAGTCTTAATTTAATTAAAGCTACTCTTACTACGAATGATGACTAAGTCAATTTGGTTTGTGTTTAGGGCAATAAAAAATCTAAATCAATTAAATTAAATTAAGATACTTTGATTTAATTTTTGAAATTTTTTCAACTATAATTCAAGTTAAACTAACATAACTAAGATTGATTAATTCAATTTGAATTATTTTTTATTGTACAAATTTTATTTTTAATTTTTTAAATTTTTATCTTCATAACAGCAAGTAGCGAACAAAACTAAGACATTAGACACATGATAATTGATAGGGTAAGTGAACATTAAAATGAATGAGAGAGTGACTTAATTGCTAAAGTCTAAACATATAACTTTAAAAATCTAGAAATATATTGCTAGAAAAACTTGCTAGGTGACCACATCGATGTTCAAATATTGGATTGAAAAATTATAAAGTTGATTGTTGAATGAATAATAGTAATTGGTTCAAATAGAACTCGATTTGAACTAAGCTAATTATCTAAAACAACTCCAACTAATTCAATTAGTTCGTTTTAAATCTTTAATCTTCAGATTCAGCAAGTCAATTCATCATGATAAAGCCTCTAATTCTTATCCACATTACTATAACACAGCATTTGAGGGGATGTTCAGCAATCTCAAAAATCAAGTTAACATAGTACAAGGTAGAACCAATTATGCTAACTGATATAAAAATATTGTAATTTTTTTATTAAACATTGTTTAATTCAACAACTTAAAAGTTAGTTTTTAACGTATGTCTTTTCCTTCTTCTATTCATCTTTTTTCTCAACTACATCATTAAAAAACCAATTTGGTGGACGATGGCACATAGTGCTGGTCGATGGCGGTGGATGGTGACAGCTAGTGGTGACAATTGGCAGTGAAGGACGGTGGTTGTCACCAATGACAAAAGGTGGCAACTGGCAGTAATGGAAGGTGGCGACAAATAGTGGTAGTTGGTGGCAATACATGGTGCCAAATGGTGGTGGGCGGCGGGAGTGAATAGTGGCAAATGGTGTGGCCATCGTTAGTAATTGGTGGCGGACAATGGTGGCAATTAGTAGCTACCGGCGGTAGTTGGCGATGGACGATGGTGGACAGTAGCGGCAAACAATTTATAAGGTCAATAGAGAAGTAATAAATTAGCATTAAGTGAGAAGAAAAGTATTGAAAATATATAAGATAGAAGGAGAAAGTTCTGAGATGAAATAAAATTAATTTAAAATTAATTTTTTTAAGAACTGATTTTATGTTCAAATTGGTTAAGATAAAAATTAGTTTTAAAATATTTTAGCAGTTAATAAATAATATTTATTAAAAATCAGATCCCATTATACTTACTTATCCTATTTTTCTAGTTTATCATGATTAAGAAGTCATCCTAATAATTACTTTATCTTTTAGAATTTGAACTTTGATAATAATTAATGCAAATATTTGTTGGGAATACATCTAATGATTTAAATTAATTTTTAGGAAATGTAACTCATAATTTGTATTTAACCATAATACTATGTGTTATTATTTAAATAACTGAATTTCCCATATTATTTGATTTGTGTAGCTAAGAGTTATATAGTTTGGGATTTAGGATTTCAAAATTAAGGTTTAGAATATACCTAATTTGTGTTGGAAAGAATCTCAAATAGATAGATTATAATGGTGTGATTGGCCTATCATTTTTCTTCGTTATTTCTTTGATATTTGAGTTAGCGGATGTTAAACCATTGTACTATTAAAGGGGTATTAAATCTATTTTGCTATAGTTCCGGTCAGAAAATTAATGTGCACAAATCTTGTATTTTCTTTTCTAATAACATCTCTTCTAGATGTCAACTAGAATTGAGCAATCAGTTTGGATTTCATCTTACAAATAACTTAGGTAGATATCTTGGGGTCCCTCTCTTACACGAGAGGTATAAACCAACTGACTTTCGGTTTATTATTGACTAGATATATCTCAAAGACTGGATGGTTGGAAGACCCATTTTCTTTTTTTGGTGGGAAGAGTAACACTAGCCAAATCGACCCTAGCCATTACACCTAGTTATGTTGTGCAAATAATGAAACTTCAAAAAAAATGTCTGTGTTAAGATAGATAGGATTTGCAGACAATTTATTTGGGCTTATTTGAATATAGGAAATAAATCCATCTTATTAGTTGGGATAAGATTTGTAGTCCTGAAGAAGAGGGGGGGCTTGGTTTTAGAAAATCTAAAGATGTGAACCTTGCTTGTATGGTTAAATTAGCTAGGGTTTAAAAATGTATAAATCGACTGTCTGAATTTTTGCGAATATACATTTTAGCCAAAATAAATATCCTATAACCCCCTAAACTTTGAGTCATGTACAAATTAACCCCCGAATTTTTCTAAATGTGCAACTCAATACTCTAAATTTTCTTAAATATATGATATCTTTATTAATAATTGATAAAAAAATTAATAGAAAAGTCAATTTGCACATTCCAAAAAACTTAGGAAATTGATTTGCATATTTTTAAAATTTAGGAGCTAATATACACATGACTTATAGTTTAGGAGGTAAAGTGCAATTATTCGTTTAATTTATAAAAAATTATTCTCTATGGGTTAGGGTCATTAAAAATAAATATGGTTATACTGATGCTATCATTCCAGTGGTTATTAGGAAAGCTAGTGCCTCTAATGCTTGGCATGGTATTGTGCAAGTGTGTGGCCACATTTTAAATAGAATCTTATTTGGAGATTAGGGAGTGGTCACTTGATTAACATATAGACTGACCATTGGCTCCCTACTATGAACAAGTTAGGTGATTTAACTAGTTTTGATCTTGATGAAGAGACCCTTAATCATAAGGTTGATGTACATGTCAAAGAAGATGGAGTGTGGGACTGGGAAAGATTAGGGTCTATGCTACCTTTGGATTGTCTAGAATTATTAATTCCTGTTAAAGTTCCATCTCCTCTTAACAAACAAGATAAATTAATGGCAAATTTTCATTAAAATTAGCACATAAGACTTTAGTCGAGATTGAAGCTATATCTAGTAGTAGGTTATTTAAATTTATATGGAATGGTAGAGCTATCCAAAGGCTAAAAGGCTCTATGTCGCTAGTTATGAATGAGGCTCTCCTTATTAATAATGCCAGATTTAGGAGAGCTTTGATAGCTAGTAATACTTGTCGCATTTATGGTATTTATTCTAAAACAATGCTTCACATTCTTAGGGATTGTGATAAAGCCAAAGAGTTGTGGTTAAGCATTGGACATAGTTTCGTTAAAAATTCTTTCTTTTAGTCTCCTTTGCTTAACTGACTAGAAGAAGATATTTTTTATGAAGCCCGAACCTTTCAAAGGATTGCTTGGCCATTAATTTTTTTACTACTTGCAACCTATTGTGGCATTACAAGAACCTATTTATTTTTTGAACAGCAATACTATATAGCACGAATTGATTTTTGTGCAAATGTAACGAAAGATTTTATAATCAATCATATATGGGTAAGGCATTAAATGAGGAGAGAGAAAAAATGGTTATTAACCAAAACGCAAAACCCATCACTTGTCTTGCACAATTCGCATGCGTTTCACGAAAATTTTTTCGTACTATTTAGCATTTTTGTTTTTTAAAATCGAACTAAGGCTCATTCTTCTCTTGATTGCCGAGTGTTGTTGCTTGCTAAGGATTATAATCAAAAGCATCATTTCGGGAAAAAAGCAATGGACACCATTCCTTCAATCACTATTAAACAAGTCTCTTGAAATCCTCCTTCTCATCCTTGGTTAAGGTGAGTACTGATGGCTCGGTTATGGGAAGGCTGGGATCTATGTCTTCCGGTGGTATTATATGAGACCATGAAGGAGTTTTCAAGGCCGCATAGAGTATAAGTCTGGCAAATGTTCTATTACAATGGCTGAATTGTAGGTGTGTTTTGGGCCCTTTATATAGTATAAATATGGGTTACAAGAACCTCTGCATTGAAATTGACTCTGAATGTGTTTTCAATTTGTAAAATTTGGCCTTCTTAAAACCCATATTTGCTTGTCCTTAGTCTCAACCATTAGGAATTTGTTGGAAGAGGATTAGAAAGTGGAGGTTGCCATATATTTTGGGAGGCTAATGTCTGTGCAGCGTGCAGACAACTTAGCTAAAGCTAGCCATAGGCTCCCATTAAAAAATTTCTTCTTTGATAAATTACCGGCTTGTATATCCTTAGTTTTCTTAGCAGATATTGTAGGATTTGGTGGTCTTAGGATTGTTATTGTGTAATTTCTTTCTAGGCTTTTAGCCTCGCAATTTATCCAAAAAAAGAAAAAAAAACCGTTGTACTATTAGGGTCCACTTGAAAGTATGTAAATAACATATCTCATACAAATTTGGCGGTAAAAAAAGGAAAAAACTTAATCTCAATATAGTACCAAACTTTGACAAAAATAAACAATGTTACTAAAGTTTTCCCACAAAACTAAAAACTAAACCAATAGTTTGATTGATTCAAATAATTTGGTATATATTTCTTTTAAGTACGATTCATGCTTGAATTCTATGAGTGGGAGAAAAAAAGATATAGCGTTGAAAGAATCCTCCCATAATGAACCGGCCATGGTCAAGCCAAATTAATTATAGTTTAATAAATTTCAAATAATCCTCATCTATTGAAAAAAAAAACACTAAAGGAGTGTTTTGCAACTTGAAAAATGAAGTTAATATGATATAAAATAGAATTAATTATGTTAATGTCTAAAAATGAACCAGTTCTTTATTATACGATATTTGGTTCAAAACTAACTTAAAAATTAGTTTTAATATAAATGTTGTATGATATAAAATTATTAAAAATAAAATTTTGATTATGAATAAATAAATACTTATATCTAAAACAAATAAAATTAATTTTACCATGAAAAATAAATAATGCTTTTTCTTTTTAGTAAATCCTGAATTTGTTTCCTAACCAAAATATTTGAGGATAAGATAGTTCCTTAGGACTTGAAAGTCTATCTAAGGTCTTTTATCATTCAAAATGGGACATTTTGATCCTTGAATAAGTAAATTCTCACATTTTGATCTTTAAACAAACAAATTTGAGGGGACCAAAGTGTCCCATTTTAAATGGTTAAGAACCAAAATATCTCACATTTTGAATAGCAAGGGACCTTGAGTGGACTTTCAAGTTTTGAGGGACTATTTTATTCACTGATATTTTGATCAAGGATCAAAATGGGGGTTTACTCTTATTTTTTTTTACTTATCCACAATCATCAAACTCACCTAGTAAGCTTATTGTTTAAAATACTCCATGTGATCTTGGAGACTATTTTTTAAAATTGTAAGATTCTTGACTATAGAAAACTTTTTATTATCATATAGTGTAGATAATGACTTAAGAAGTAAGCAGTGATGAAAGGGTATAGGTTGAGTTATTATACAATCAAAAATCTTGCCCAAAAAACATATAGATGATGGAAAGAATCTGTGAAAGGTAAAAGAAAAAAAGATGAAAATATATTGAGAAGAAAAAAAAAGCTAGAAAGAAAGAAAGGACACAATCAATGGAGACGAAAAAATTGATAGAAAGTGGGAAGAAAATAAGATAAGATAAAAAAAAGAGAAATTTGGAATAAGATAAAATTAATTTAAAATTGGTTCAAATAAAAATTAGTTTTTAAACTTTTAATTAGTTACCAAATAGAGTTTATCCAAAACCTGACCCTATTGTATTTAGATATCTAATTTTTTTACTTTGTCAAATACCCCCTAAAAACTAAAGAAGCAACTCGAGGTTGAAGAACAAAAAGATGTTGCTATATTCTTTTAAATCAATTTTTTTCTAGGGGTTAAAATAAAAAACGTTGCTAGCTCAATTGGTAAAAGTGTTATACTTATTTCCTATCTGGTGAAAGTGTTATACTTTAGTTTACGGAGTCGTAGATTACGGATCAGAAGCTCGATCTATTCATGTAACTGGGTCTGAAGTTACATTCAAGGTCTTCAACATTTGGAAGTGTAATACTCTGGTTACTCATGTTTTTATCAATTTATTATTGATGTCTGTTTGATTGTACCGACCTATGTAGTTCCAACGTGGTAACATGCTAATCGGGTTCAATAGTTCAAATTTCAAATGTAATAGCAGACCGAATAATAATAATAATAATAATAATAATAATAATAATAATAAGAAGAAGAAGAAGAAGAAGAAGAAGAAGAAGAAGAAAAAGAAAAAATTACATTAACCTCTTCTAAGGTCTATTGAAAATATATTTACTCTTTTCTAGATTTTACTCTTTTTTAAATTTTAAAATTACACTTACCCCTCTCTCTCTCTCTCTCTCTCTCTCTCTCTCTCTCTATATATATATATATATATATATAGTCGTGAACTATTTCCTTTATTGTTAAGGAGATCTAATCAGCGCTATGGAAGCCTTAATTACTCCATCGCCAATGTCAACACTGAAGTTTGCTACTCTTATGGTGACGATGGTGGGATGGTGATTAAGAGTAAGAGGGAAATAGGTGAGAGTTGAAGAGGAAAGAAGATCATAATAATGGTGATGATGGGGCACCATTGAGGATGGGAAATGAGGTGGTAGTAGCTGCTGTGTAGAAAAGAAAAAAATGAGATTTAGGGTTTTTTTTTTTGTTATGAAGGATAATTTGAGAATTTTAAAAGATTATTTAGAGGTAAGGCAGGCAAGTGTATTTAAAAATCTAGGAGGAGAAAAATATATTTTCAATAGACTTTAAAGGAGGTCAATATAATTTTTCCTGATAATAATAAATTACACTACTTTAGGTGATATATATTACACTTAATAACTTTATATTATAGAATGTAACATTGAACACCCTGTAAATACGATATTGAGTAGTCTTGTAGAGGTGTTAGTATTGGTATAACAAATAAAAAAGTATTATGTGTAATATCACCTACTTTTAGAAGAGGTTAATATAATTTTAAAAAAATTAAGTATGATAAAGAAGTGCTGAAATAATGAGTACCTCTCACTTTACTCTAAAACTACAGCCCGTGTCATAATCATATTAAAAGCTAATTACAATATGAAAATGAAATGTCATATACTTAAAAATAATTTTTTATAATTAAAAACTGGTATAGCTATTTTTCAGCTCAACAAAAAGAATAGTATAATTAAAGCTTATAATTTAAAATATGATGAAGCTAAAAAGTTGCTCCTTAAATTTTAAATATTAGTTAGCTTTTATTTCATTGTGGTTACAACATATATAGTTATATTTTAATGTTGGATTTAGTCAATTTTTTTTCAATGATTGATTATATGAAATATAAATGTATTTGATATACTCCGTATCTTATATGGCTTCGTTATTTCCTTTATTTTGTTCAAGATCATAGGAGCATATTAAGAGAAAGAAAGAAAGTGAGAACTTTCAGGAAGAAGAAAGAGGTTTAGAAACTCATGTTTAGAGAAACACACTTGTATTATTATGATGGTGGTTCTGATTCTGAGTTACAAAGAGAGGGCTCCTTCCTTTATATAGGCAAGGAGGCTTGCAGGACACGCCTAGTAATCTTGCTACGTAACTAACTTCTTCTACAAGATTCTTAATAAGACAAGCTTCTGCTACAAGTCTCCGACTAGGCTAAGCATCTTGTCTGACACTCGACAAGGACTAGACACTTATTATTACAACAAGACAAACCTATTTATGACTACGGCCCACCTAAAGGATAAGACCGAGCTTCTTTTACAAGACACTGCATTTATTACAATACTAAAAGACAAACAACTTTTCTACAAAGTGGCTTCTTCTTTACGCTTCTCGGCTACGTGGCTTCTTCCTTACGCTTCTTGGGTTTTGAGCTCTGTTGGATTGTTGACACCTCTGCTACTTGAAAATAGGCTCATGACTTGGTGATAAGTTTGCTTTCTCGTCTCTTTCTATCTTGTCCCAGTAGTCGTCTATTTCTGCTTCTAACAGTATATCTTCAGGAATCATCCTTTTCATGTCTTCATCCGGGTCTTGGGAATCTTGCATGATTAGATCCTGCATTAAATTTTTGTCAGTAGTGGTGCTTGTTTGGCCTGCTTCAGGTCCTCCAGCTGGTGCTTCATTTATACAGGGAATCTCTGATGATGGACAGATAAGATCTAGTGGCTGGGTACAGGTGGCATCATCATCTACGCCATTAATTTCCTGTAGATAAAAAATCAAGTTTTCCCTGTAGAATAGAGGTTCATTGTTTCTGAGAAGCGCCTTCAGATTAGGGAGTAGAGTATATACCCTAGCATGGTTTTGTGTCCATAGGAGCTTTGTCTGTGGATGCTGGAAATATGGACGGTGGATAATAAAGACTGAGATGAAATCATCTAACTGATCATCTTCTAATTTCCAAATATTGAATCTGGATAATTCTCTGTCAAGTTCCTTAATCCACCAACTGATAGGTGAAAACCATTGAAGAGTGTTCCATAAAAGCAAAGAGCGGTTTTCTGGTTCTGAGAGAAATTTTCTTAACTTGAAAGCAAGACACAGAATAGGATAAGAGTATAACATGGAAACACACCATAAATACCACATATCAGATTCTGCGAATGTGGTGCCCATGAATATGGTAAAGACGGTGAGATATGGTGCAACAGGACTTAACCAAGTAGGCTGTGGAGTAAGGTTATGTGTTTGGACAGACCTGTTGAGGTAAAGAGACATGTGTGACTTGGCAAATTCCCGTAGGTATTTTGGTGTTACTGGAGTTCCAGGAGAAATTTCAGTTGGGAAAGTCCTTTGAGCTATGCTTTCTTCAGAGGAACTAGATGGATAGGTATTCATCATGATCAATGGATAACAGTGAGTGGAGGCGATGATGGTGATGGGTTTGGTTTGGGTTTGATTTGGTCTAGAGAGGAAATCTGGAATAAGGTTTTGAGTTTCCTTTATGTGTTTTACAGAAAAATCATATCGGGAAAACCATTCTTTCAGTCTGAGTATGTAACACCCTAATAAACCCATACTACGCTTAAGTCGTATTACGGCATTTTATTAGTTGTTACTTATGCTTGTGGAAAATTAAACTTCACTTGAAATTAAATTACGCGGAAAATATGGTAAGATTTTTCTTTTTGTGAAATACGTCATCGCTTTGGAAAGTAAAGCCTTGAGCGAGAAGGTAGACAGAGAAAGAGCGTGTCGCATAAAATAAATACCCAAATATCATAAGACAAGAGAAAGGTAAATAAATAGAAATCCACAGATACATTGCATTAATTAACTGATCATTACATCCATATGAGTTCATAATATATATATATAAACATTACATCGAAGAAAGCTCATGGTCATGTCATGACCTAAGTACTAGGTACTACTACAGACTTCAACGACAAAGCTCCTCTCAAAAAGAAT
Source organism: Pterocarpus santalinus (assembly GCA_031439595.1). Taxonomy (NCBI): domain Eukaryota; kingdom Viridiplantae; phylum Streptophyta; class Magnoliopsida; order Fabales; family Fabaceae; genus Pterocarpus; species Pterocarpus santalinus. The sequence goes on along the minus strand of CM062528.1, from coordinate 29,435,370 downwards.
ATACGAAGATGTAGAGTGACGGTCGCTATGAGTCCCAAAATAGCTTCGTCTGGCATTCCACGTCATACGTCCGCTCGTAGTGCGGTGGCTCCAAGCTCCACTCCATTGGGTGTGCCAACAAAAATCTGGTGACGATGCGGAAAAGTAACTAGAGTGAGAAATAAGATTTCTCAGTAGGACTCAAACCCGACACAGAGGTGTCATCGTCATCGTCCCAGCCACTTCGGTTTTATTAATGAAAACAGTGAGCATTCATAAGGTTCAGTTCTTAGGTTTTCGAAAATGTGAGTATCCGAAGTGGATTCAATTTTAACATACTCCCTAATCATTTATATCATAACATACTTGAGCATAAATGAAATCATATAAAACATGCATGACTGTGCTGTGAGCGTCTCTTAACCTTTTCTCTTTAAGGGTTTGGACCGAGGTCCCTTTTCTTTTCTTAACTTGACTTTCTCTTAAATCCTTTTCTTTCCTTAACTTGACTTATCTTAAGTCCTTTCTTTCCACCCACTAAACATAAGTGGTAATGAGCTCATACCGTGGCCGTCGCCACCATAAAATTTCGGTACTTACACTAGCTGGGTCATGCCATGCCTCATGTAAGCCCTATCCCCTATACTCACACTAGCTGGGTCATGCCATGCCTCATGTGAGTCGTGGGTGAGGGGAAACTTAACTTAGGTCACCTTCCCTTTTGAAGGATCACACTTTATCAAATCTTTTCTTATTAACTTATGATGCAAAATATTTCTAAGTCCACAATTTCTACAAAATTTCGGCAGCATAACGGCTATACCGAAGCTTCCCAAAATTTTGCCAAACAGAATACCAGTATCATAGCATCATATCATATCATCATATCATATCATCCTCATCATATCATCATTATCATGTCATTATTATCATGGCATTATAATCACATCATCATCACATCATGCTTGCTACATAAACATAGGTATATTCTCAAGCAAAGTCTTATGAGCTTAGTTTAGTAAAGTAGGTGCAAGCTTTTACATTGGCTTTCGTTTTATTGATTCCTTCTTCTCAATTATTCTAACTTGACTTATATGATTTTTATATTTTAATTTGGAAGATTTATAGCTTAGGTATTGCATTATAGTTTGATTAGAATCTTATGAACGTAATCGAGTACATTAACTACATTTACATTCGGTTTTCGTTTTATTCGCTTCTTTTGTTAAGGATTAGGTGAGCTTGGTATTTTATTCCATCTAGTCTTCATTAAGTAAGTTATGAAGTTTTATTACTTTAGGCTAAGGCCTTTTACCTTTTTAAGTCATTTATGTATAGTCTTACTTAAGGTTAAGTTTTGACAGTTTTACTTTTACCCTAGGCAGTAACTTTAAAAATTCACCATAAATTGGTATTTTATCATTTTAATACGAAATTTTATATGCTTATAGGGTTCTGAGTCTAGTTTTTAACAAAACAAGTCTCACTCAAAAATTCGTTGTCTAACTCCAGTTATGCATACTTTATTCTGACTTGTTCAGTTTCTAAGTTCACTCCCGGTACAGTGGATTGTCACTTCTCATTATAATTGCTCAGAAGGAATCTGAGAAAACTGTTTTATTGGTTTATTCTTCTATGTCTTAGCTTTCATTAAAACTTGGTCTCACTCAAAAATCATTTTTGTAGCTCGAGTTATACACATTTTAGTGTAGACTACCCAGACAGAAACTAATCCGAGAACAGTCCACTTTGAAAAATCATATCTTGCTCATTTTAACTCCGAATCTTATTTATTTTATATGTATGGAAAGCTCTCTGAGTCTATTTTCATATAAAATTGGTTTCACTAATTTCTGAGTTTTCTGGAAAAAGTTATACCGTTCGTTTTACAGACTGTTAGAAAATCCAGATTTCACGTTTTGATTTTTCTCATGTTTTCTCCAAAACACTCAACCTCACATTCAAGAAACCATTCTCAAGTTATAAAACACTCATATACCATGAAAGATCAGTGAAAAACTAACATGTTGGAGTTCAAAACTATTGAGTTCAGTCATGCATCACACCAAACCGAAAACATGTTTTCAACAAACACCATACAAGCAACAACATCTCATTTTATGACAAGAATAGCTATGATGCCCATAATCAATCCTTAAAACCACCTAGCTATGGAGAGCATAGGAGTTCTAAAGCTTGAAAAACATAGAAGAAGGAGGGGTTAGAGTCACTACCAAAAGAGTTTTTCTTGAAGGCTTGAAGGATGGAGATGGTTGGAGATGACCTCCTTCTCCTTGAGCTTGATATTGAGGCTTGTGTATGAGTAGCTTTGTTTCTCCAAGGACCAAATATGGTAGTCCTTGAAGGGATGGTGATGGTGGTGATGGAAATGAGAGTTGGATGGGGTGTGAAAGTGGGAAGAAGAACAAGAGGAATTAGAAGAGTAGAAGAGTTAGAATGAGGTTTAGAGAGAAGGGAGAGCTTAGGCTTGTAGTGAGAGAATGAAAACCACAAAATGAGAGAGTGGGGGCTGTTTTGGGGCGCAAAAATGGGGCAAAAGTGGGCTGATTGCTTTGCCTCTCCAACAAGCAAGAGAGAGTAGGTGAGTCTTACTTCTTTTTCAAGCAAAAGGGCTAGGGACCTTGGGGTAAAAGGGTGAGTTGTGTTTCTCTTGAGTCTTGGAGGCATCCTAATGTCCAATTTATGTTTTTCTCTAGGGGTTAAAGGAGTACTCTTAGGATTTGGTTGCTTGTCTAAGACTCATCCAAGTGTCAAGATCTAATGGTGGATGACAAGGATCCTAGTCTTGGCTTTTGATCTAATGGTGTGGGATTAAAGAGATTGGATGAAGGGTGAGATGTTGCTCCTCCTTGGTATGTCTTTTTAAGGCATATGCATGGAAGAACTTTTATCTCTAAATGTTATTAGAATTATTTAAATGTAATTTAACTTAATTGGCTTAATTACCCATGAGTTAACTCTTGTCAATTACACTTTTTATGATGTCTTGCATTACGGTCAAGCATATGCTTAATTTGGGGTTTAATTTTTCAAGAGTTGTCTTAAGTGTCTTAATCATTATAAACTTAATTAGTAAGGTTAGGTTGTCTTACTTTTGTTTTGGCACCTTTGAGTAATTAAGGATTAGACGATTAAGGTTTTATTAAAACGCTTAGGAAATTATGATTAAATTATTGACTAGACTTAATTTACTAAGTTCTTGCTCTCGGGATTAATCGATTAATTTTTCAATTAATCGTTAACCTCTCTAATTAGCCAGGATCATAGAGCCAATTAGCATAGACAAAAATTGGGGATGTTACAGAGTATCTGAGGACTTGGCGGGATTTTATTTTTGAATTCAAGCAGTTTGGGAAATAAGGAATTATCAAGGTGTACCTCAAACTGGTGTCCTCTGATATGGAAGTCAAATTTTTGGATTCCATATTTGACTGCCAGAGTTTTCTTATAGGTGGTGTGATAGTGAAGTTCTGCTGGTTTGAACTGTCCGCTGGCATGTCCACAATAAAATTTCTGGTCGTCAGCTTCTTCAATGAGAACCGCTCCCCAATATTGATCGCTAGCATCAGTCTGCAAGATCCGTTTTCCTTCTCCAGGTATCTTAAGAGAAGGTGGATTCTTTGCTGCTTGCTTTAGACGCTGTACAGCTTCAGTTTGTTCTGGTCCCCATGGTGGTGCATTCTTCTTGAGGAGTTTGGACAGCTTAGTGGTGTCTTTGGAAACATGCGGAATGAAATCTCTGATGTAATTCAGAATGCCTAAAAACTGTTGGATTTGTTTTGTGGTCATATTTTCATCAGGAAACTTTGGAAGTTCTTCAGCGATGTGAGGTTGAGGCACATATTTTCCTTGTGCACAGTGCATTCCAAGGAAATCTACTTTAGTAGTTCCAATCTGGGATTTTCTTGATGACAGCATAACTCCATACTGGTCACAGATCTTGTAGAATTTTTCTAAGAGTTGCTTGTGACTGTTTTCGTCAGGAGAAAAAAGGAGTATGTCATCGATATAGATGAGGGCACTGTCAAGGAGTGGTTCAAATACTTGGGTCATGGCCTTTTGGAACAGTGATGGGGCGACTTTAAGCCCAAAAGGTAAGACAGTCCACTGGTAATAGGCATTAGGAATGCAAAATGCGGTTTTTGGTCTGTCTTTCGGGTTAAGGCCCAATTACCAAAATCCTGACTTTAGGTCAAACTTCGAAAAGATATGGGCATTTCGGATATAGGAATAAAGAGAGTAAATTTTTGGAAGAGGAAACTTATCGTCTTTGAGGAAGTGGTTTAACGGACGATAATCGATGACAAGTCTCTTCTTTCCTCGAACTTGTTCAGATCTCTTATTCACATAAAAAGCTTGGCATGCCCAATCAGACTTTGTTGGTTCAATCAGTCCTTGTTTCAACAATTGTTGGCATTCTTCAAATGCTGCTGCCCTGTCAGAGGGTGACATTCCAGGATGAATTGCCTTGGTTGGATTGATGTCTTCATTTAATTTGAATGGCAATTCTACGAAAAATTTTTCATTCTTCCAGAGTGAATGTGGATGCTCGAAAAGATCATGGCTGTCAGCACTCATCTTAAGGAGCTTGTCTCTTATGTTTTCGTATCCTAATGGTGCGTCTGCAAGAGTGAACAGTTTTGGGATAGTAGAATAAGGCTTGAACTCCCTTTTGAATTTAATCCCCTGAGAGAGGATTTGAAGTCTATGATTCTGAGTGTAGACGTCCATGCCGATCACAAGATCTTTGTTGGGCAAATCTGTTCCAATGACTTTGGTCCAGATGATGCATCCTGGAAAGAATTTGATTCCAATCTTGTGCTTAGTGATTAGATCCGTCCGGAAGATCTTGCCGTCTGCTGCTTTGAAGAAGTGAACACTAGGTTCCCAAGCAGATGATGGAAGGATCACCGGATTCATTAAAGTCTTTTGTGCCCCAGTATCCATGAAAGCAATAGCTTTGATTGGTACATCATATTTGGAGGGAAGAATGTGGATCTCGATATTTGGCAATGGTGGAACTGGATCAAGTGAATTGATCTCTGGATTTGGAAGTCTGGGAACTTCCTCTGCTTGTAGGACAGGGAAGTGTTCCTCAGAGCTAGAGGAGTCTGACTCACTACTTTCTTCGGAGTCGGTATATTCTAACCCGAAAACAGTAAAAGCATCTGGCTCATCCTGTTCATCATACCAGGATTCAATGTCTTCGTCTGCGGCTAGGTCAAGGGAATGGATCAGCTTGGAACCTTTTATTTGGACAATTTTTTGAAAAATGTCCTTTCTTGCCACAAATGAAACATCGTTTGCCATCCTTTCCTCGAAAAGGTTTTCTTTTGAAGAATTTGACTTTCTTCTTTCTCCCCTTCATAAAGATCTTGTTCTTCTTTCTGGCGGTTGGCTTAAAACGACAACTACAATTCTTCTCTTTACACTTGATCTCCAGATAATTTTTCTTGCAAGCTTTCGTGTACTTCTTTCTGTCTTTGAGAATGTTTTCAAAGAGGACTTGTTGACTACATAACTTGTCCAGAGCAGCAAGGCATGTCCGGTGGATTTCTCCAAAAGTCATGCTTACAACGTCTCTTTGCATATTTGTGATCATCCGGTACATTTCTGCCTGAAGTTCTTCAGGAAGAGAGCTGACATAAGTGTTTTTCAGGCTAGGATCATTATAGCCGTTGAGTTGGTAAAACTTTTGGGACATCCTTTTGAAATGGCATTCCAGGTCAGGCTTTTTCAAAGAACAGCATTTCATGTCAAAGTACTCCTTCCGAATTTCTTTTTGAACAAGACTATGGTCGCCAAGAAATTCATGGTGGAGTGCTGCAATAACAGTATCAATACTCTCTAGCCTGTATAATTCATCTTGCCTTACAGAGCCAAGGCTGCAATACCATTCTTTGAGGACTCCAGTCATGTGTGCACAGAATTCTTCAATGACTCGGTACCGATCAGCATCAGGGGAAACCATCTTAGCATCCATCCAGGCTTTGAAGTCGAGAAATCTTTTTCTCCATTGAGATGGTGGGATGTCATCAATAGTGAACAATGGTCCTCTAGATGGTGGAGGAGTGTTGATCTCTTGAGGATTCAGAGATGATGATTGAGCCCCTCTACTTGTCTCAGTTTCCATAGTTGTAGCCATGAGGATCCTAGTGATATCAGCATGTTCGTCATCATTAGGGATCTCTACAGATTCTTCGACACTCTGGTCATCACTATCTGTTTGTTCTTGGTAGGCATGTGAGGAGATCATGGCCTGAGACAATGGTACTGTATCGGGATCAATCTCTGATGTTTGAGCCTTTTTTGGAGATAGTTCAGGTTCAGGAGATTTTGGGTCTTGAATTGGTGGCTTAGGAAAAACTGAGGAAGATTCGACAACTTCCTTCCTCTTTGGGTTCTCTTTGGATGGTCGAGATCTTTCTCCAAAGAATGTTGTTTTTGGCAGTAAGATCAGTGGCAGTAAAGGTGGAGGTCTATGTGGCTATGAGGATGGTAGAAGGCTGGGATATATTTTTGGTGGTGGTACAAAGAATGGGTCTGACTCTGGTTGCTTTTGAAGGCTTTTTGTATACTCATAGAGTTCTTCTATATTGCGGTTAAGCCTTTGAAGTTCTCTTTCTCTTTGATCAAAAGCCGGGTCATGGATATTCCGAACAGGAAGTTGTAGGATTTCCATTTCCAGGACTTCGATTCTGGCTTTTGTCTCTTTATAGTATTTCTGCAACTTGTCTGACAGTATCCCCAGTCTCTGCTCTACAGCTGCCATAAGATCATCAATCTTCTGGTTGATCTTTATCATCAGTCTGTTTTGAGCTAGGGAATTTTCGACCTGCCGGTTGAACTTCTTCAGCTTGAGTCAGAGGTTTCAGCTTCCCATCTGGTTGCACTTCAGTAGGCTGGATAAATGGTTTAGTATGTGTCTGGGTAGTAGGGTTGGTTTTTCTTTCCAGAGTCGGAAAGTCTGCTCCATAAGTGGCTGAGGTGGAGGCAAACATCATGCATGGGATTGCTGATGTTGTTGGGACAGAAAGTACGGATTCTGGGCTTTTGCAGGAAAAGGAATTTGTGGCATTTTGTGGTGGTGGCCAAGTAATAAGGTCAGGGTCTTCAGGTGGTGGTGGATACCCTTCTTGTCGGAGTATCCTAAGGGCTTCTTCATAGATCGGCAATGGTTCTCTCTTTTTCCTGATCCCTACCCAGGGACTATTGTCTGGATCAGATCTCTTCTGTGGCTTAGGAGGAGGCTTACAAGGAGTAGCAAGACGCTTACAGTCTCCTGTGCATGCCCTTCGCCATTCATCATTTTCTGGCATGGGATAGAACCATGTGTCGCAGGTACAGCCTGGTTCGCACATTCCTGATCCAGGAATATCCCATAAGAAATGACCATCAATTCTATCGGAGTAGATGATTTGTCCATTGGGCTCAATGGCATGGATTGGCAGCTTCTTTTCGGCTGCTCCAAGGGTGATCATCATGGTGTGGAAGACTGGAGGGTTTCCCTTAGAAGGTTCTTCTTGATCTGGCCTTTTGAAAATAGTTTTGACAGTTCCATTAGCAGATCTTTGGAAGCTTGCTTCAGTAGAGACAACAGGGGTGCTGTTTCTTTTGAAGTTTTCATAGTTGCTTATCCATTCAAGCGGCATGAGCTGCAGGAGATCTTTCTTTGAAATCTGCTTTGGAATCTGAACGATGGAGGGTGTCTCATCGTTTGAAGTGGCCAGGACCATCAAGGCATTTTCAGTGAAGCCTTTTGGAGTAGGCAGATCAAAATAGTGATCTTGAAGCCTATAGATAAGCTGGTGCTACAGTGAGGCGGCTAGGGCAGTTCCATCTTGTGGAGCCCCTATGAGCTAGACCTGTACTTTGAATCTGGTGCTCAAAGTGGGTTCTCTGAGATGAACATTGAAATTCGGAAACATGGTTAAAACAACACTTCCAGCATTTAGTGTTGTCAAAACAGTTCCGATGGTGGCGTGCTCAAGATTCTGGAAAGTAGTATCCAGTAGGCTTACCCTGGCGGTAATAGGAAGTCCTTTTCTCCCGTGAAGGGAAAGAACTAGCCTAATAGCCCCAAGGTGAAGGCTGACATATCCTTCTCTCTGCCAGAGCCAGATGAGAGTAGGATTGATTTTCAGGTCAACATATTGTTCAGCGCTGGTGGCTTGGAGAGTACATTCATCCATTTTTGTAGTCTGGATGTACTCTTTTACACCAGGTCTAGGGGTTGAGATAAGTTTTTTGCGGAGCCATCTAAATGGTCCTTTTTCTCGTCTGAAGACATTATAGGGACTAAGGAGAGGAGGAATAGAGCTTTCGATTTGAGCATCTTCAGGGACATAGGAGTACTCTATAAGGTTCTCTATTTTGGAAGAAAGGGTCTTTATACAGAAGTCTGGGATAGATAGACGTGAGGTTAAGGATAAGGGTTTTTGGAGGGCAGTGTCTGAGGAGGAGGAGGAGGACGCCATATGTGAGTTGGGTTCTTCCCTACTCATTCTCCCTTCCTAACATCTCATAACATGCTCCCTGCTCTTTAGAAAATAAAGGAAATAACTCCGCCGGACATTTAGGCTCTGATACCACTGTTGCCGGGAGCCCCCTTACTGCTAGTATATGATCCTTACTTTGGCAAGGCGAGTACTTCGGCCTCAACACATAGCCTACTTAACAAGCTCTTTATTGTTGGTATGCGATCCTTATGAGTAACTCGGGCTCGTTAAGTAGGCTATGTGTTGAGGCCGAAGTACTCGCCTTGCCAAAGTAAGGATCATATACTAGCAGTAAGGGAGCTCCCGGCAAGAGTGGTATCAGAGCCTAAATGCCCGGCGGAGTTATTTCCTTTATTTCCTAAAGAGCAGGGAGCATGTTATGAGATGTTAGGAAGGGAGAATGAGTAGGGAAGAACCCAACTCACATATGGTGTCCTCCTCCTCCTCCTCCTCAGACACTGCCCTCCAAAAACCCTTATCCTTAACCTCACGTCTATCTATCCCAGACTCCTGTATAAAGACCCTTTCTTCCAAAATAGAGAACCTTATAGAGTACTCCTATGTCCCTGAAGATGCTCAAATCGAAAGCTCTATTCCTCCTCTCCTTAGTCCCTATAATGTCTTCAGAGGAGAAAAAGGACCATTTAGATGGCTCCGCAAAAAACTTATCTCAACCCCTAGACCTGGTGTAAAAGAGTACATCCAGACTATAAAAATGGATGAATGTGCTCTCCAAGCCACCAGCGCTGAACAATATGTTGACCTGGAAATCAATCATATTCTCATCCGGCTCTGGCAGAGAGAAGGATATGTCAGCCTTCACCTTGGGGCTATTAGGCTAGTTCTTTCCCTTCACGGGAGAAAAGGACTTCCTATTACCGCCAGGATAAGCCTACTGGATACTACTTTCCAGAATCTTGAACACACCACCATCGGAACTGTTTTGACAACACTAAATGCTGGAAGTGTTGTTTTAACCATGTTTCCGAATTTCAATGTTCATCTCAGAGACCCCACTTTGAGCACCAGATTCAAAGTACAGGTCCAGCTCATAGGGGCTCCACAAGATAGAACTGCCCTAGCCGCCTCATCGCAAAGCACCACTATCTATAGGCTTCAAGATCACTGTTTTGATCTGCCTACTCCAAAAGGCTTCACTGAAAATGCCTTGATGGTCCTGTCCACTTCAAACGATGAGACACCCTCCATCGTTCAGATTCCAAAGCAGATTTCAAAGAAAGATCTCCTGCAGCTTATGCCGCTTGAATGGATAAGCAACTATGAAAACTTCAAAAGAAACAAAGACTGGCTGCTCTCATCAAGCAAGCTTCCAAAGATCTGCTGATGGAACTGTCAAAACTATTTTCAAAAGGGCAGATCAAGAAGAACCTTCTGAGGGAAACCCTCCAGTCTTCCACACCATGATGATCACCCTTGGAGTAGCCGAAAAGAAGCTACCAATCCATGCCATTGAGCCCAATGGACAAATCATCTACTCCGATAGAATTGATGGTCATTTCTTATGGGATATTCTTGGATCAGGAATGTGCGAACCAGGCTGTACCTGTGACACATGGTTCTATCCCATGCCAGAAAATGATGAATGGCAAAGGGCATGCACAGGAGACTGTAAGCGTCCTGCTACTCCTTGTAAGCCTCCTCCTAAGCTACAGAAGAGATCTGATCCAGACAATGGTCCCTGGGTAGGGATCAGAAAAAAGAGAGAACCACTGCCGATCTATGAAGAAGCCCTTAGGATACTCCGACAAGAAGGGTATCCACCACCACCTGAAGACCCTGACCTTATTACTTGGCCACCACCACAAAATGCCACAAATTCCTTTTCTCGCAAAGCCCGTAATCTGCATTTCTGTCCCAACAACATCAGCAATCCCATGCATGATGTTTGCCTCCACCTCAGCCACTTATGGAGCAGACTTTTCGACTCTGGAAAGAAAAACCAACCCTATTACCCAGACACATACTAAACCGTTTATCCAGCCTACTGTAGAGCAGAGACTGGGGATACTGTCAGACAAGTTGCAGAAATACTATAAAGAGACAAAAGCCAGAATTGAAGTCCTGGAAATGGAAATCCAACAACTTCCTGTTCGGAATATCCATGACCCGGCTTTTGATCAAAGAGAAAGAGAACTTCAAAGGCTTAACCGCAATATAGAAGAACTCTATGAGTATATAAAAAGCCTTCAAAAGCAACCAGAGTCAGACCCATTCTTTGCACCACCACCAAAAATATATTCCAGCCTTCTACCATCCTCACAGCCACATAGACCTCCACCTTTACTGCCACAGATCTTACCGCCAAAAACAACATTCTTTGGAGAAAGATCTTGACCATCCAAAGAGAACCCAAAGAGGAAGGAAGTTGTCGAATATTCCTCAGTTTTTCCTAAGCCACCAATTCAAGACCCAAAATCTCCTGAGCCTGAACCATCTCCAAAAAAGGCTCAAACATCAGAGATTGATCCCGATACAGTACCACTGTCTCAGGCCATGATCTCCTCACATGCCTACCAAGAACAAACAGATAGTGATGGCCAGAGTGTCGAAGAATCTGTAGAGATCCCTAGTGATGACGAACATGCTGATATCACTAGGATCCTCATGGCTATAACTATGGAAACTGAGACAAGTAGAGGGGCTTAATCATCATCTCTGAATTCTTAAGAGATCAACACTCCTCCACCATCTAGAAGACCATTGTTCACTATTGATGACATCCCACCATCTCAATGGAGAAAAAGATTTCTCGACTTCAAAGCCTGGATGGATGCTAAGATGGTTTCCCCTGATGCTGATCGGTACCGAGTCATTGAAGAATTCTGTGCACACATGACTGGAGTCCTCAAAGAATGGTATTGCAGCCTTGGCTCTGTAAGGCAAGATGAATTATACAGGCTAGAGAGTATTGATACTGTTATTGCAGCACTCCACCATGAATTTCTTGGCGACCATAGTCTTGTTCAAAAAGAAATTCGGAAGGAGTACTTTGACATGAAATGTTGTTCTTTGAAAAAGCCTGACTTGGAACGCCATTTCAAAAGGATGGCCCAAAGGTTTTACCAACTCAACGGCTATAATGATCCTAGCCTGAAAAACACTTATGTCAGCTCTCTTCCTGAAGAACTTCAGGCAGAAATGTACCGGATGATCACAAATATGTAAAGAGACGTTGTAAGCATGACTCTTGGAGAAATCCACCAGACGTGCCTTACTGCTCTGGACAAGTTATGCAGTCAACAAGTCCTCTTTGAAAACATTCTCAAAGACAGAAAGAAGTACACGAAAGCTTGCAAGAAAAATTATCTGGAGATCAAGTGTAAAGAGAAGAATTGTAGCTGCCGTTTTAAGCCAACCGCCAAAAAGAAGAACAAGATCTTTATGAAGGGGAGAAAGAAGAAAGTCAAATTCTTTCAAAAGAAAACTTTTTCGAGGAAAGGATGGCAAACGATGTTTCATTTGTGGCAAGAAAGGACATTTTTCAAAAAATTGTCCAAATAAAAGGTTCCAAGCTGATCCATTTCCTTGACCTAGCCGCAGACGAAGACATTGAATCCTGGTATGATGAACAGGATGAATCAGATGCTTCTACTGTTTTTGGGCTAGAATATACTGACTCCGAAGAAAGTAGTGAGTCAGACTCCTTTAGCTCTGAGGAACACTTCCCTGTCCTACAAGCAGAGGAAGTTCCCAGACTTCCAAATCCAGAGATCAATTCACTTGATCCAGTTCCACCATTGCCAAATATCGAGATCCACATTCTTCCCTCCAAATATGATGTACCAATCAAAGCTATTGCTTTCATGGATACTGGGGCACAAAAGACTTTAATGAATCCGGTGATCCTTCCATCATCTGCTTGGGAACCTAATGTTCACTTCTTCAAAGCAGCAGACGGCAAGATCTTCCGGACGGATCTAATCACTAAGCACAAGATTGGAATCAAATTCTTTCCAGGATGCATCATCTAGACCAAAGTCATTGGAACAGATTTGCCCAACAAAGATCTTGTGATCGGCATGGACGTTTACACTCAGAATCATAGACTTCAAATCCTCTCTCAGGGGATTAAATTCAAAAAGGAGTTCAAGCCGTATTCTACTATCCCAAAACTGTTCACTCTTGCATACGCACCATTGGGATACGAAGACATAAGAGACAAGCTCCTTAAGATGAGTGCTGACAGCCATGATCTTTTCAAGCATCCACATCCACTCTGGAAGAATGAAAAATTTTTCGTAGAATTGCCATTCAAATTAAATGAAGACATCAATCCAACCAAGGCAGTTCATCCTGGAATGTCACCCTCTGACAGGGCAGCAGCATTTGAAGAATGCCAACAATTGCTGAAACAAGGACTGATTGAACCAACAAAGTCTGATTGGGCATGCCAAGCTTTTTATGTGAATAAGAGATCTGAACAAGTTCGAGGAAAGAAGAGACTTGTCATCGATTATCATCCGTTAAACTAATTCCTCAAAGACGATAAGTTTCCTCTTCCAAAAATTTACTCTCTTTATTCCTATATCCGAAATGCCCATATCTTTTCGAAGTTTGACCTAAAGTCAGGATTTTGACAATTGGGCCTTAACCCGAAAGACAGACCAAAAATCGCATTTTGCATTCCTAATGCCCATTACCAGTGGACTGTCTTACCTTTTGGGCTTAAAGTCGCCCCATCACTGTTCCAAAAGGCCATGACCCAAGTATTTGAACCACTCCTTGACAGTGCCCTCATCTATATCGATGACATACTCCTTTTTTCTCCTGATTTAAACAAATACAAGCAGCTCTTAGAAAAATTCTACAAGATCTGTGACCAGTATGGAGTTATGCTGTCATCAAGAAAATCCCAGATTGGAACTACTGAAGTAGATTTCCTAGGAATGCACTTTGCACAAGGAAAATATGTGCCTCAGCCTCACATCGCTGAAGAACTTCCAAAGTTTCCTGATGAAAATATGACCACAAAACAAATCCAACAGTTTTTAGGCATTCTGAATTACATCAAAGATTTCATTCCGCATGTTTCCAAAGACACCACTAAGTTGTCCAAACTCCTCAAGAAGAATGCACCACCATGGGGACCAGAACAAACTGAAGCTGTACAGCGTCTAAAGCAAACAGCAAAGAATCCACCTCCTCTCAAGATACCTGGAAAAGGAAAACGGATCTTGCAGACTGATGCTAGCGATCAATATTGGGGAGCGGTTCTCATTGAAGAAGCTGACGACCAGAAATTTTACTGTGGACATGCCAGCGGACAGTTCAAACCAGCAGAACTTCACTATCACACCACCTATAAGGAAACTCTGGCAGTCAAATATGGAATCCAAAAATTTGACTTCCATCTCAGAGGACACTAGTTTGAGGTACACCTTGATAATTCCTCATTTCCCAAACTGCTTGAATTCAAAAATAAAATCCCGCCAAGTCCTCAGATACTCAGACTGAAAGAATAGTTTTCCCGATATGATTTTTCTGTAAAACACATAAAGGGAACTCAAAACCTTATTCCAGATTTCCTCTCTAGACCAAATCAAACCCAAACCAAACCCATCACCATCATCGCCTCCACTCACTGTTATCCATTGATCATGATGAATACCTATCCATCTAGCTCCTCTGAAGAAAGCATAGCTCAAAGGACTTTCCCACCTGAAATTTCTCCTGGAACTCCAGTAACACCAAAATACCTACGGGAATTTGCCAAGTCACACATGTCTCTTTACCTCAACAGGTCTGTCCAAACACATAACCTTACTCCACAGCCTACTTGGTTAAGTCCTATTGCACCATATCTCACCGTCTTTACCATATTCATGGGCATCACATTCGCAGAATCTGATATGTGGTATTTATGGTGTGTTTCCATGTTATACTCTTATCCTATTCTGTGTCCTGCTTTCAAGTTAAGAAAATTTCTCTCAGAACCAGAAAACCGCTCTTCGCTTTTATGGAACACTCTTCAATGGTTTTCACCTATCAGTTGGTGGATTAAGGAACTTGACAGAGAATTATCCAGATTCAATATTTGGAAATTAGAAGATGATCAGTTAGATGATTTCATCTCAGTCTTTATTATCCACCGTCCATATTTCCAGCATCCACAGACAAAGCTCCTATGGACACAAAACCATACCAGGGTGTATACTCTACTCCCTAATCTGAAGGCGCTTCTCAGAAACAATGAACCTCCATTCTACAGGGAAAACTTGATTTTTCATCTACAGGAAATTAATGGCGTAGATGATGATGCCACCTGTACCCAACCACTAGATCTTATCTGTCCATCATCAGAGATTCCCTGTATAAATGAAGCACCAGCTGGAGGACCTGAAGCAGGCTAGACAAGCACCGCTACTGACAAAAATTCAATGCAGGATCTAATCATGCAAGATTCCCAAGACCCGGATAAAGACATGAAAGGGATGGTTCCTGAAGATATACTGTTAGAAGCAGAAATAGACGACTACTGGGACAAGATAGAAAGAGACGAGAAAGCAAACTTATCACCAAGCCATGAGCCTATTTTCAAGTAGCAGAGGTGTCAACAATCCAACAGAGCTCAAGACCCAAGAAGCGTAAGGAAGAAGCCACGTAGCCGAGAAGCGTAAAGAAGAAGCCACTTTGTAGAAAAGTTGTTTGTCTTTTAGTATTGTAATAAATGCAGTGTCTGGTAAAAGAAGCTCGGTCTTATCCTTTAGGTGGGCCGTAGTCATAAATAGGTTTGTCTTGTTGTAATAATAAGTGTCTAGTCCTTATCGAGTGTCAGACAAGATGCTTAGCCTAGTCGGAGACTTGTAGCAGAAGCTTGTCTTATTAAGAATCTTGTAGAAGAAGTTAGCTACGTAGCAAGATTACTAGGCGTGTCCTGCAAGCCTCCTTGCCTATATAAAGGAAGGAGCCCTCTCTTTGTAACTCAGAATCAGAACCACCATCATAATAATACAAGTGTGTTTCTCTAAACATGAGTTTCTAAACCTCTTTCTTCTTCCTGAAAGTTCTCACTTTCTTTCTTTCTCTTAATATGCTCCTATGATCTTGAACAAAATAAAGGAAATAACGAAGCCATATAAGATACGGAGTATGCTCTGCACTTGCCTCTAATATAGGATCCTGTGCATCAGAAAAGTATCTGATAGATGATCCAGTTTTTCGGTCCTCTTTATTGTTGGTATGCGATCCTTATGAGTAACTAGGGCTCGTTAAGTAGACTATGTGTTGAGGCCGAAGTACTCGTCTTGCCAAAGTAAGGATCATATACTAGCAGTAAGGGGGCTCCCGGCAACAGTGGTATCAGAGCCTAAACGCCCGGCGGAGTTATTTCCTTTATTTCCTAAAGAGCAGGGAGCATGTTATAAGATGTTAGGAAGGGAGAATGAGTAGGGAAGAACCCAACTCACATATGGCGTCCTCCTCCTCCTCCTCCTCAGACACTGCCCTCCAAAAACCCTTATCCTTAACCTCACGTCTATCTATCCCAGACTCCTGTATAAAGACCCTTTCTTCCAAAATAGAGAACCTTATATAATATAATTTTCAATTTATATTATATACTATTAATTAGTGTATATCAAATCTTATACTATAAAATTTTACTTCATATGATGTACCAAACATAACCTGACTAATAATCAGACCGCGTACACATTAAAGAACATAACAACATAATATTAAATGTAAATGTAAAATATATTTACAATTAAGTATATATTAAAATTAAATTATTTCGACAAACATAAATTTGATCTTTGTAATAATGACCCCGAAACTAGTATTTGGAAAGAACGACGAATATAAGTAGCTGGTCTATTAGGTTTCTTTTGAGTCTAAGTCTAAGGCGTGCACTCTAACCATCATCTTAAACTCAAGGAGTTAACTAATTTCTATTTAATTTAAGTGACAAAAAAAGTGAACTAAGAGAACTAGTTATCTCATCTATGTTGATTATCTCCCCGCACCTCTAGCCCTCATTTCAGGCTAAGAATTGAGTATCCATTTTTATTTTGTAAGTCTTTGTAAGTACCTTTACTACTGCTATGCCTATTTGACATGGATGATGGAACTTCAGCGTCTCGATCGGATCACTCACTTCAAGTACGAGCAGGAATAGAAGCATTATAGACAACTGAGGAAATAAGAACAACGAATTTTTTTTTTTTAAAAAAAGGTATTTTAAAGTAGCACAATTTATTTATCTCTTAATATATCGGTAAAATTAATTATAGGTAACAATTAGTACTATACACGCGCGGAGGACGCGCCTGCATAGAAAATTCTCTATTGTGGTGTATGGCACTAAACATGGCACGTACTACCCCACTAAACATGGCAAGTCTTTATTATCATGAACCATGTATCTCTCAAAGGCTTAAGCTGTTTAGAGTTTAAAGTTTTATATTTTAACATATTCTTTTATGTAAAATGTAAAAGTTTTTGGGCTTAAAGTATAGATTATACATAAATCTACTTTATCTTATATGCTAAAATTTAATTTTTTATTTACAAGAATAGTGATAAATAAGAATTAAATTCTTGACTTATTTGCTGTAAAAGATCTGGTATTATATCATAAATTATCTCTCTTAAAAACTTAAACTGTTAAGTAAAATTAAATAAATCATTTTATATCTTAAGATTCATATGATGTACAAGCTTTTTTCTTTCTTCGCATTTCATCCTCGAACGAAACCCCAAATGAAAATCAATATTCACGTGTGTGAAGATTATACATTCGGTTGTCCAGCTAGTGCATGTTTGATACAAAAGAAAACGCAGGATGTGGTTGAATCGGTGCTTATCTTTTGGCAAAGTGTGGTACAATCATAGCATAGTTCCAATTAACTTAATTTCATAAAAATTAAATGTTTCTTCCCAAATCTTTCTCAAATTAAATATTTTATTAAAGATTTTGACAATGTGACATAAATTTCTTTTATTTATAAAGTAAGTTTAAGAGAATCAAACCAAGATTACGTGATAAGTCTAGGCAATTAGTTTAAGTAAACACTGTCCACAAAACCATATAAATTAAGATATGTTAGGCATGGTATGTTTCTTGACGAAGTAACTATATTGTTAGGTACAAGATAGATTAATATCCAATTATTCAGAAACATGCAGCAATATTGACTAGATAACTGTCAATTATGTGAAGACCAACATAGACGCATAAGGTCTAGTACATCTATAAAACAAATAATAAACTATAAAGGGAAAAGTTATATTAAATTGTAGAAATTTGAGCCGATGTTTATTTCTCTTCTTGAACCTTCTTTTAGATGTAGATGCCAAAATTTTGAGATATGGTAGGTATATGTATATTTTATACACGTTTGATTTGCACTTCACATGCCTTGGTCATATACATATAATTTGTCAAAACATATTTCCTCATCCTCAAATCAAGCTTACGAATCATCTCTTGGTTGTTACGTTACTCGAGCAGTTAATAATATAAGAATATTTTAGTCAAAGACTCAAAGATTCCTAAATTAGGCACAGATTCATAGTTACTGTTTTGTACTGTTTGGTGATTCGTATCTAGCAGGTTGAAATATGCCCCTAGACGAATTACACTATAATGAAAGGTGGCATGGTGAAGATTATTTATAATTAATGTTCTGTGTACGCAAATTAAACAAATTAGTACCAACCAAACTAGACTCTTCTTTTTGAATTTTGGTCATTGAAAGCCAACATGGCTTCCAATTGAAAGGAAATTTGGTATGAGAACTTAATTCTATGTTTGAAATATGCCCTCTTGTCTCTTTATCTATCTTTGTATGTTGACTAATGACTAAGTTGATCAATTTCATACGGTAGTGTTCCTAGTTTATTCCGACTTTATTTATATATATATATATATATATATATATATATATATATATATATACATGTTTCCCAAATTTTAATTTTAGTCCTTACACAAAAAAAGTTTTAGTTTAGGTTCCTATAGTCATACCCTATTGAGGAGTTAGTCACCACCATTAGAAAATTATTAGATGATATTAATTTGTACTTACTTGACTAATTAACAAGGTCTTATGTAGGCATGGTATATTGTAAATATAGCCCTAAAACAACCTATTTTAGGCATTTTTTAAATCTGAAATTGTCTTTTATTCAAAAATACAAAAGTGACTGAAACAGTAGTGAAATGACATTTTTTTTAAGCTTGAAAGACCTCAATTGGGTTTTAACATTTCTCATGTTATGTCTTGTTAACCATATTAACAAAAACTAATATTGTCTACTTAGTAATTTTTTAATAGTAAGGACTAATTTAGTACTACTATAAAGACTTCAATTAAAACTTTTTTAGGTGTATAGGGCCTAAACCAAAAAAATTTTAGTGTAGATACTAAAACCAAAATTTAGAACATGTATAAAAGTCCAAAAAAGTGGTTTTAACCAATATTTTAAGTTCTGTTTGATTTTATATTTTAGGTGAATCAATTTTGAAAATTGATTTTGAAATAATTAATTTAAAAAGTTGATGTTAAGTATTTGGACACATATGAAAACGTGTTAGACACTTGTTGTATGATTGGCCATCAAGCATCTATGTTTATGTGTATCGGACATGCGAACACACCATCAAATTAGTGCATCCTTAGTTCATAGATGTTAAAAAATCCATGTGTTTTTAGGTAGCACTCCAAAAACTAGCTTAAGAAAGAATGATATTTAAATGGTATGAAATAAAATAAATTTGAATATAAAATTATTAGCAAAGACATTATAAATTTAGAATTATATAATTTACAATTTAAATTAAAATGTATTCGCTATTGCATTTATTGGTAGAAACAGTAAACACGATGCCGTTCGAAGTAAAAGATTGAACATGTTTCTCTTGCAAGAATTAATTTTAGAGTGTGTTTGGTTAAGTATTTTTGGATGAAAAAAGTGGTTTTTTACTATCAAATTCACTTTTTATAGAATTTATTTATTTCAATTTCTATTCAAAAGTTAAAAAAATTATTTTTAATTTTTGAGAAAAAACTGAAATGAGTAATTTTTGTGAAAAATATTTTTTGTGAAAAAAAAAACTAAAACAAATGCACCTTTAATGAGAAAAACAAACCAAACATATATCCATAGCAAATTACACTCTAAGTAATTGAAATTATTTTTTCAAAAGATTTTGATAATTTTTTGTTATAAGTCATTTTGATAATAAAATAACTTAATTTAAACATATTTCACGTAAACCATTTTTTAACAAATTCATAAAAATTTAGCTACTCAACAAGTCAAAATTTAAAATTTAAAGTGTCTATTGTAAGAAAGAGAGGATTAAAGTTTAATCACTAAATTCCCAGATGTCTATTCACACAATCAATTAATTACTTATAATTATAATTTTCCATGTTACCCTCATCTAAATACTATAATTTTTATTAAAGCCAAAATTGAATTTAGTTTGCCCATCTTTATTCATTTATTTGTCACTTTTTTTAATAAAATTTCAATTTGTATTTCATATTATTAATTATTTTATATTTTTATTTATTTATTAATTCAAACCATTATATTTAATAGTTTTTATTTGTCTTTCTCATGACATTCTATTAATGTAAAGCTATAATATCACACATATTTATTGGCTTTTAGAATTAAAAACATCACCAACAAAGATTAAGTGCTAAGTTAATAATTCAATTTTTGCAAATATAAAATATATCATATTAATCTTTCAATTATCATATTTTGTAAAACATGGACTACTAGAAATGCATTAAATAGCTATTCATTTAGTGACTAAATTTTTCTTCAGTGATAATAGCAACTAAAAACTATTAATACAACTAATTTATATTACATTTTTCAATCACTAAATCAATTGCTACAACTACTGAAAAAGTTTGATCGCTATTTAATGTATTTCTAGTTGTGAGTTTTGTATCATAAAAAACATGAGTAATTAATATTTTATTCAAAGTATAAATAAATAAAATAATAGTAATATATTTAATTAAATCAGACTTAAAATTATAAGTTATTAGTGAAGAATATAAATAAATAATTGAGAGTGCTAATAACTTCACTCTTAAATAATATATTTAAATTAATATTAAACTATATAACTTTTAAAAGTAGTTATGATATGACCTAACTATTAATTTTGACTATTCATAGGAGAATAGTTAAGTTTACTCATCTAATCTCTTATACATGCGTACGGTCAAAATGATGCAATAATTAATGAACTAAATGTATAATAAATTAAATCAATCAAATAATAATACATTTATTCATTATTGATGATTAAGATATATATATATATATATATATATAATCTCAATTTTGGTAATTTTGACACTATAGTTTGCATCTCTTGCTTTAATTCAAAAAGTTTCGTGTTGATTTGTGTTAGTCTTCTAACCAAAAGCAGAACCGCAGAATTTACAGATGAACACTGAACTGTTGCTAGATTCATGTTATATTATGAAAATTTATTTTTAAGGAGGAAATAAAGGGTGAGGAATAACACATGAACATGTATAATCCAAAATATAAAACAAATTTTAAAAGTAGGATTTAATTTGTATGTATTAATAGCGTAAAACTTGTTTATACTGTCATATAATTAAAATCTCCTATTTGCATAATTTTTGAAGTAATAGAGATGAGAGTCATACATATTTATTTATGTGATAGCATATGATTGTATGGTAATATAAATAATCTTATACTGTCAGCATAGACAAACTAAATCCTAAAAAGTATATATACAACTTCTTGTCTGATTACAGACTTCCATGTTCATCTTAGTATAACTTTCACACATCAGTTCATCGTATTATCTCATGAACCATCAAGCATTATTTGATGAATATATGGTATATATGTCCCTGTCCGTTCTATTCATGTTAAAGCAAACACAAACAAACAAGATATCTTATATGGTCTTAGCCAATATTATCATCGCTAAACAAGGGGAAAAGAGAAGGACGGTTGGTTTGATTGACAGGTGAGATAACATGTTAGCCCCACAAAGAGCGGATAGAAAGAATAGGTGTGTTGGGGCTTTGTCTGCACCAAAAGTTGACACTAGAAGACACAAATTACATGTGTCTGCCTGCCAGGGGTCCTTCTGTATCTTGATTGGATTGGCATCTACAGCATATTCTTGTACATCCACTAAATAATGTGCTCCTATTGAGTCCATTTTTTTTTTTTTTTGTTTCTTTGACCAACAAAGGTTCAATTTATTTGAATTATTTATAAAATTAATACTCATTTAATTATGAGAAAATAAAAGTTATACAAATTTTTCATAATTATCTCGCTAGAATTTGAATTTACGCCCTCGTTTTGGAAAACCGACGTTGCTTACCATCTAAATCACTTTTGTAAGTGCTATTGAGTGCTTTTTATCTACTCTAATCGGATGAAAGGTAGCTCGAGGGAGTCAGGGTGGGAAAGTGTGTCCCCCTTTCTCAGTTGCTCCACCTTGATCCCTTTCGGTTGTTGGAGACCCATTAGAATTGAAAGATGAAATGATGGAACCAACATAACCCTTCTTTCAAACTCTTATCCTTGTGCTGTGTGTGTTCATGGAATTACTCCAAGAACATGAATTGTTGGCCAATTGTACAATTTTATCCTGATGGCAGGCTAGCCTGAACAGATATGATATGTGAGTGTGTTTTTTCCTTTGGCCTTTTGTTCACTCTGAGTTGGAACTTATTCAAACCATTTTCTTTTTTGTAATTAATGGCAGACCTGAAGAGATAAGCACATGCCATGTTTCGATTTTCATGTGAGAAAAAGACAAAAAGGGAAATGTCCAAAGCCGATTGTGCAATAGCTTCACGAAGTGGATTATTAACTGTATATTGTGTGGATTTAGATATTAATTATAGAAAAAGAATAGCGTACGTGTGCCATTTCTTTGTTGCTCCTTTCTTGTTTTGTTCTCTCGAAAGAGTTCGGTGTTTTTGAGTTTGGACGAAATCTACATTTCGGGGTTCAATGAAGAGACGAAAACCTTACATATGTTCTAGTTTGAAGGGAGACTTCAAACATATGAAAGTGCTATCATTATTGGGAGCAAATTCAATGAATAAAATCTCTCAAGGTTAGCGCAGGTGCATGCTAATGCAGCATTTGTCAACCGCAAGAACATTTAAGAAGATAGAAAAAAATAATGCTAGCTAAATGCAAATAATATTTTTCAGTCCACAAACACAGACAATTATATATATAATGAAGTTAAGGGTATGAAAAAGAAATATTCTGTGTGACTTTTCAAGAATTGAAGTGATCATGACCGTGGTTCTAATTTCTATTGTTGAAATCAACTCTCGACATACTCTTAATATAATACTAAAAGTTAGGTTTAACTCATTTACAGTATGCAGCAATATATTTTAAAGTGTAAATATAATCTTGCATCAATTATTATTATTTTAAATTATTATATATAATTATAATTATATCATAATAATATATAATAATATAATAATTTAAAACTTTATATAATATAAATACTTATATAACAAATCATACATATATTATACTTTATGCCTTTTATTTTTCTTATTAATAATTAAAATTGTGTACTTTATTTGTTTAGAGCAATCAAATCTCTAACTATTAGTCAGGAGTTGAGTTTTTGAACTTAAGTCTATTAACAGCCATTATAATTACATTGAATCTGACTTCAACTAAAATTACTTGAATCTTATTAATTATAAAAATAAGATGTTGACTTTGTAAACAAGACATTTGATATTTATGAACAAACAAACATTAAAAAAAAAAAAAAAGTTATGAGATACTTCGAACGACTTTGCTCAATTATATTCGCACTTTTAGACTTTTTGGTTGTGTTAGGACCAAAATATATTATTTAATCTTTGAAACTTGCTAGATACTCAATTTCTAAGCAAATTAATTTCGATGCATCCAAGTATATTTTAGATATGTTCTTATACTTTTTAGTGGTTTAACTTGTGCAGGCCTATGTGTAACATAGTCATCTAATTATATATTATTATATCACTATAAAATTTGTAATCTGACAATTGTAATTTAAAATGTTATATATAGTATAATATATAATTAAATAATAAAAAAAATTTTATATTAAAAATATATTAAAATTAATCTATATATATATATATATATATATATATATATATATATATATATATATATATATATATATATATATTTTTCACACATCTCATAGACCCTAAAACACCACCATTCATTACCCCTTTCTCTTGCCTATTTTCATCCTCAATCCTACTGGCGTTGATGAGCAATACGTAGGAAATGTTAAACGTGTTCACAATTATATTTAGGGTACGTTTAACATATCTAATAGGATAAAGTGTGATAAAATAAGCCTTAATAGTATAATTAAGATTTAATTATATAAGATTTGATAAATTTTAATATTATACTGTATTTGATATATCCCTTTATAAGATATTATATTATATAAGATAATATTATTCTTTCTTTGTCATAAATAGTTCTAATCAAAAGTAAATATTTAATAAAAAAACAAAATTATGATAAAAATAGTAATTTTTATTAATTATAAAATAACAAATATTTTTATTTTTAAATATAATTATTTTAAATATTTATTATTTTTATTATATGCATTTATAGTTTAGATTAAATATAATTATTTATTTATTTATATAATTTTAATAAATATTTATATAATTTAATATTTATTTATATAGTTAATAATTTTTATTATTTTCATAAATATAAAAAATGTGTGTGTGTGTGAGAGAGAGAGAGAGAGAGAGAGAAAGAAAACTTAATTGAGTTATATATTATATATGATTATTTTTATTATGTATAATTAAATTATCTTAATAATATTTTAAAATATTATTTATATTTATATATTATTCATTTAAGAATGTTTTTAAAAAATAAATAAAAACTAAAAAGTGAAATAGTCTTTATATATTAAAAACTAATCAAATCTAATAGAACCTCTTTAAATTTGATTAAGTTATTCATTGTTTTAATATACAAAGTGATTATAATAGATAAATTTATATAATACATTAATTATATCAAATAATACATAAGGTCATAAGATATAATGCGAGCTTATTCTACCATACCTAATTTGGTATGTCAAAAAACACTCTTATAGATTGACATGATGATTTCTGCAGGGTGATAGAATGATTTTAGGTAAAAGTTTTTTCCCCCTTGTAAGTTAATGAAATGACCCATTAGATCTCAACACAATAAAGAAGATAAATTGACTATACATCCGGCCATATGTCCCCAACTGCCATAAATGTGTTTCACATGTGAAAGTCTTCGCTATGTAACAGGAAGATATATGATATAGGCAAGCGTTGATATGGCATATGCCATAGGGAGTGGGCCAATGGGGTTATGCTTTTTCCCTTCAGGAGTATTAAGACCCCATTACTGATGAACAGAACTGAACATTATTTGGCACATTGGCTCCAATCCAAGCAAGCCATTTGTTCACCGTTTAGTGCACCCCCAAAGATGCCACACTACATATTATCTTCAAACCCTTCCAACTCCAAATTTTCACTAAACAAAATTAAGAGACGAAGACGCTGGTTTTGCAGCTTTTAGACTGTGGAGTACATCATGATATACGAACTATAACCTAGGCTCTAAGACTATAGGGACTATAGGGAAAGTCATCTAGACAAGTCACATAAAGAGCCAAACTGGTCGTGTAGGTCAAAAGAAGTCTGTGGGCCCCCAGACAAAAAGGCAACAGAAAAATGGGCCCACCCAAGGTCAAGCCCACTTGGCCTTTCGCTGCAAACTAGCGTCAGTGCGGTACTCCTCTGCAATAACACGTCTCGGTTCATCCAGAACCTATTGCCCCAATTATGTGGGAGCAAAATCATTGAAATTCCCCTTTTGCTTTGAACTTAGTTTCAGATTTTTTCTTTTTACATTTGTTTATTATTTAGTATGGTCAACTTTATTCCTTAGTTGCAAATCCTAGTAAGTCTTATTAATGAGTATTTTAAAGATATTAATTAGGAAACATTTACTATTTTTATTAAATATTTTTAATTACTTTAAAAATAAATATTAATTTTTTAAAAATTCTTAATGTATTAAATGCTATTACTTTGGCTTTTAATCTTATATTTTTTCCTTAAATAGTGGCCGAATAGCACTTGTTATCATTTGCCATACTTCATTATTGATGTACTCTACTATGACCTGATAGAAGCCCTGCTAATGAGTGAGCACTTGAATATATGATTAATGTCTGATCTCATCGTTATCTTAGTGTGAGGGTTTTCAAAACCTTTATTATGCTTTTGGAATCCCAAAAAAAGGGTGGCGTTGTTTAGACTAATGTTACTTTAATTAGTTGACTTAATTTGTGAATCATTAAATTTGAAATATTTGAGGATTTGTAAATCATATATTTTCGTAAATTTTTGCAAATCTTTTTATATCAAATAAATTCTTTTAATTTCATAATTAAAATATTTCAAATAAAGGGTTAAGGAACATGAAACGAATATATTTGTGTACAATAAGATTTTTTTTTTGGTGAACAGCAAAGAGAAAAGAAATTAAAACACAAAGGTATATAATTCCTGCACTGGCCAATATCCATATTCAAAGAATGGGAAAATGCCTTTTACACAATTATTAAGTTAAAAGTGATAATTTTGAATTGGTTATGCATTTTTCTAATATAATATTATGTAATGGAGGCATTTCTTAATATTTAGATTAGATTAAAAACATTTTCTCTGCTGGTACAATGTTACCCATAGAGTATTATTAACTCATCTGTAATATTATAGTATATCTTGTGTATATTTATTACAGCAAGTGTGGAATAACACTTGGAAGAGAGCAATTGTGACTCACATCTACATGTAGAACCCATTCACAAACTCTAGGACTAAGGTGGGTCTGGTCCCCAAAAGCAAGAGGGTCATAGCGTATGTATGATGCCGAACTTTGATGGTTTTGTCCATTAATAAATCCAAAGGAGGAATCTTCACCATGTGGCAGAATTCTTGTTGAGTTTCAGTGGAATGCCCCTCTTGGTGGCCTGTAACATATTGCCATCTGCTGCTATGTTTCCACGATGGGGCTTCTCTGACTTGGTTCATTCCAGATAGTCTATGCAATTTAAACGGATTGACATTGCTACTCAATCTCTCCATCACATCGCATTCAATCATGTAAGCTTTTGATAAATCGCTCAACATCTTTTTCTTTTCGGAGAGTCATTGAAACCGGACACGTGGCATACACTTAGGGGCCACGAACGGTCCATATTCATCCAATTACCACCTATAAGCCCTTGACGAATAAAGACACAACAACGCTCTCACAAGCCCCTCCTCCCCCCCTCCCTCTCCCAAAAAAACACAAAAAAAAACGAAAGGACACGATACTCTTGTGCTTTGAGATATTCCATCCTATACTATAAGTCCATTTGCTTTAATCATACTGAAAGCTTGAATCAAAATGAAAATTTGGAGTACTCAATGCCTTGGATATTTTAATATCAACAGAATAAGGAGCGTGAGTTTCAATTGAAAATGGCAAAAATGAAATCTGACGTTATTTGAATTAATTAATGGAAATATCATTAGTTATAATTATAACTACCATGTATTGATGTTCTTGTGTAAGATAAAATATCAGCAACTATTCCTATCATTCTACAATAATCGTTGTCTTAAATTTTATATTTTATATTATTTATTGTTTTGAAATTCCAAAACAAAATTAACTTTTTTAATATTATTTTTTTCTTATTTTCATTAATGCTAATTTAACAATTTAGTGATAGATTTTAATAACTCAAAGAATAATTTAGTGTTTTACATTCGATTTTTCAAAAACTAAGATTGTTAAATTATTTTCTTAATTCTAATGCTATTATTACGTTAAACAATTATTATTATTATTATTATGGAATGAAGGAAGTACAAGTTACAGTTTCATATGATTGATACCTTCACTTAGGATGGATGCATAATGATGCTTGCCAAATGGGGTGTTTCAAGTGACTAAGAGGGATCGATGGTGGTTCTCTCATGTAAATTCTCTGCGAAGGAGTGATCTTTAAACATATTTTAGGATATCAGTGCAACACTTACAGTAGGTTTTAGGTTAAAAAAAAAAAAAGCAACTAGAGAGAATTATTTTTTTCTTATTTTTCTGTTCCAATGGAAAAAGCAACACTGGAGTTCACTTAATATCCAGATTTAGATGTCTGAAAAACATTTCTTTTCTCTATAACTAAGTTAGAGATGGTTTTTGAATAACTGGAAAGCTGAAAAGATAAACATGAATAGCATAATTAATAATTAAATAATATGCTTAACTAGTATTTTTAATTTTATCGTTAACAATGTTAGAATTTAAGTCAAAATCCCGAGTAAAAATTTCATAAAAATTTGACTTATAAATATGATCTTTGGTATTTTGGTTTAGTTATTCACTGGAAGTGGGAATAATTATTTGTATGGATAGTTTTTATGAACTATCTATATGGAGTAATATTTGTACGGATGGTTAGCAGTCTAAATTTGATGTGATATCTCGTTTTTTGTTCTCTTCTGCTTCCTCCGCTGTCCATCAAACGGTGCCAAATTTCATTTTTACCATAGTCAAAGAGTTAACAAAGAAAAGTGGGGTTTTTTTTTTTTTTTAAGCTTATACATATTTACCTTTCATGAATGTTATTCTAATTATATTCGATACCCTTCTTATTTATATGCTCATATTAATAAAAAGCGTTAACTGTTGTTTTATGTGATGCTAGAAATGTTTTTTTTATTTTCTGTATTGAAAAAAATTAAAACAATCAACCCTTTTATCTTAACAAATTCTTATTCTATTGGCATCCGGAGCCTCACCTACAGTTAAGAGTTTAGAGTTATCATCATTCTAAGCCATTAGCATCCAACTGATTTCTTTTTTTTTTTTTTTTTTTTATTTATCAAAATAGTGTCATCACCAAATCACAACCTCCACTACCATCCAAATGATACCAGCGCTGTGAAGATTAGAAGGGTAAATGGTGTTTCGTTCATCCTTCGATAACAAATTTTGTGTTTGGAGTGAGGTCAAAAAGCCGAAAATTTTTGGTCTTTGTTGCAAAAGTGGGGATATGTGTGAAAAATACACAGACCTTATGTTAGTTTTGATATAGTTTTGAATGAATTTTGTGATAAAATTTGCCACTTATTGTTTAATTAATTGGAAATCGGTTACGCTCTCTGGGCTTTATATTTAAGTGATGATTTTAGATATATTTTGAGAAATTGATGTTGAATCTGCACCATCTTGACAGTTGGACAATAAGGGAGCAAATATTCAAGTCGTTCGAATGTCCAACTTGCATAGAACTAGAATATGTCACAAATAAATCTCCATAACTTCTTCCCTTTAGATTGAAATTTGATGATTGAGGATTTGGAAAATAGAGAAATAGGCCTACAACTTTGCTATTCAAGTACTTTTCCAAATTTCCAAACTTTCTAGGAGAAAAAGTGGACACAAGATGAGAGATGCGAAGTTTTCCTCAATCCCGATCTTTCTGTACTAAATCATTTATATCTTGAGCAAGGATGGTCTAATTCAAGTGGTTTTGATGATATTAGAAAGTTAAAATATAAACCTATAAATTTTTTGAAGACATCCAAACTTGAATTCCATTGTAAAAGGCCAAACAGCCCTTAAAGGAGACTTTTTTACATGCTAATAGAACATCATGTCCCCATACATAAATCAACATGAAAGTGGTCTTGATAGTGCAATCCCCCCCTGGCAGGTGGGTGTCAAGCAATATATAGCCTTGTGTCCTAGCTGCAAAAAATACATAAACTTGATTGTTTTGGGTCTTAAGAATTTGTAGGCCATACTTTGGTTCTAGTCATTACAATTAAGACTTAATCAAATTCAAAATAAAGGCAAAGTTATGAATGGGACTTTATATGAAGAAAGGGGGTCTTTTGGCCATCTTTGGTCCATCTTGAGATCTTTTGTCTTGAAATTCTGCACTTTGGAGATCAAGGAAGAAGCTAGGGTCTGATGGCTAGATCAAGAATTAATTAAAGAAAATTAATGTTATCTATTTTTCTTTTCTTCTCTTCTCTTGATGTTCATTATGTATCCATAGATTTGGATATATATAATAAATATATTTAGTGGCTAGATTCTTTCTTTTCTAGGGCGATAATGTAACTCATTTTGTAGGATGATGTATTGTGTTACTTTTAATTTAATGAAAATTATTCTTTTCAGTTGAGTTTCTATTATTATTCTCACTGCTTTTATGGCTTGATCAACCATAAATTGATAAATGAGTTGTGTAAGAAACTGGAAAATTTATGCATAACTTAGACCGTGTGTAGAAATCATAATTGTTAATTGTATTTGGATATAGATTAATAATTGTGTGGATGTGGTTAGAGATTTCACAAAATTGATAATGCCTTTAATCTTAGGATCTAAGTTAAGGAATGAGCTGAGTCTAAAGGGATAAAGAAAATTAGTATGGCTAAGGAATTGGGTATTTATTAAATTAAGAAATCTCTCCATCAATTGATTAGATAAATTTTAATTAGGTTAAAGTCTTTAATATTCATTGAAACAACTAAATGAAATCGGATTCCTAGTTTATTCTTGTTTTGATTGTCCATATTCTTAATTTTCTAGATTTGCTTGTTGGTTAGTTATTGTTGCAGTCTTATTTAAATTTTGAATTTGATTTCATTGATCTTGAGTTAGGCACCTAGATAGAATCTGAATTAGAGAATGAGTGCTTAGAGTCTTAATCTCTATGGGAAAAATATTCACTTATCATCTTATTACTTGTATGATTTGGTATACTTGCCAACATCCCACCAACTTGTTTGTTATAGCAGGAGTAGGAAAACAAACATTTCAAGGCATGTTTAACCGAAGCAAGTAAAACTTTTCTTTCACTGAAAGTGTCTCGTATCATGTATTGCGTTGTTTTCAATCTTAACAAAACACAATCTATGTTGTTTGAAGTTTAGGTTTGGTTGATTTTAGGTTTCCATGCCTTGTTTTGATTGAGTATTCTATATATTGTTCTTCTTCTTATTGTTCTGAATTTGTGCTGGTGACTGAGGGCATTGATTTGGAAGGTTATGGGAGTGTGGTTTGTTGGTTTAAGTTTCTATGGGGAGTAGATTCATAGCAATTTTGACAGGATGCTAGGGATGTGTTGTATGTGGATTGCTATGTTTTTATTTTTGGGTGGTTCGACCATGGAGGTAGTTTCATGAGTTGCGGTTATTGTTGTATTGGATAAGGATTTTGGGAATGTAAATGTAAAAGGACTTTATAATTGCCACCTCCATAAATAATTGATTGCATAATCCTTTGGAAATCGTCACCCAAGCTCAAACACAAACCTAAAACACACCAAGAATCAATATAAAGAAGAGAGTAATTGAGTCATTTCATATGTAGAGAATCACTATAGCATAGTTGAAATTTAATAATATTTAAAAAATATTATTAAGTTATATTACTAGAGAGAATGATCAGTGAAAATGATATTAAGGAGTTATAACAATATTTTTTTATACTTTTAGTAATATTTTTTAAATGTTCTGATTTAACAAAATATTACTAAAAACTAAATATGTAGTAGTGAATTTAAAACGAAAATGTATTACATGCTTATTTATGTACCTAACACTTAGTAGAAAATGATAGGATAATATATTAGATAAAATTTAGCCAAAAAAAAAGGAGTAATTTCTAAAGAAAAATATTAAAGAATTAGAAAGTTTGTTAGAGTTTAATTATCAGAATAATGAGACATATTTATTGGCTATTGGATAAATAAGTGATTGCATACTATTTTATTTCATCCAATAATTATTATGTAAAAAATTTATGTTATATTTTATTGACTATATAGCATTGATGTTTCTAAAATAAGAGACTAACGAATATTACTAAGACAAATCTTCATTGTAATTCTACCAATAATTATGTAATCATATCAATAAAAAGTTTAATTGATAATTTGAAAAATGAACAAAGAGAAGTATACTCTATATATGAAAGTGTTTGCAAAAAGTTATATTAATTTCGAATACTAACATGACGTGACACTTACGTCAGCACTTGAATACTTCTAGATAGTAGTTAATTAAGAGACAAAGCAAGATAAGTCATATTTGAGAGAATATATGTGATACTAATCAACTTAACCTTGTACATGCATGGGATGAGCATATCTCCGAACAATTTGTGTCAAAATTAAGTAACATCAACGTGGACCACGCCCAAAGATGCATTAATACCAAGGACTCTTTAATTAAGTTGTTGTAAAATACCATCAAGGCGGAACCGCGTTTAGGAGGCGGTCCATGACCCTAAAAACTAAAAAACCTTAAAACTTTAATTTTAACCTTAAATTTTTTAGTAATTTAAATTTGATGTGGTGCATAATTTTTTTATACACTCATCTAATAATACTTTAATACTTTATTTATAGAGTTATATTTTTAAATAATAATTATATAATTAATTTTTCAATAATTTAATATTCATTCCATCCACTTATAACTATTTTTTAAGGTTTTAGTACTTAAATTAAGGAACCATTAAAATTACACAAATACTAAAAAGAATTTAGACTATTTTGATAAAATTGCCCTTTTTTAGGAAATTGTAAAATAATTATTATAAGTATATGAAAGAATAAGAATAAGGATAAAATTGAAAAAAAATTAATTAATATTATTATAAAACTTGCAAATGACAGATAATTGTAGACAAAAAAATTTGGCTAAAAAAACAGTTGTAAGTGAACAAAGTAAGTAATATATACTTAAGTAATAATGTCACAAAATTCTGCATCTTCCGTGTATTAAGGTTTGATCAATTTGATTTCAATCAACAGTTCCGGCCATAGTTATAACCATTAATCAAGATACTATAATTAGCAAGATGAATAAATAATTTTATAGCGCACACAGAACATGGAATGACATATTTACATATACAAAAAGCCTGGTTATTGCTCACTTTTTTTCCCCTCATCTGTTAGGTACTATATTTTGTAATCTAAAAAGTACTCTAATTTGCATAAAATACCCCACATTCATGGTTCCAACTCCGCCGATTGTGCCGTCCATGTGCCTCCAACAAACTCCCTTCTAGAGCTAAAAGGGCCATGCATGCAGGGACACCCTCTAATTAAACCTTTGAAACTCAATTATATGAATAGAATCTTTCGTCATTTCAGGGTGACTTTGGTATGATATAAAAATAGAGGTGAAAACTTCATAAATTAGATATACATATAATTTTATTCATAAATCTACTTCATAGAGGTTTACCAAAATGACCTCAAGAGATAATCTCTTTGTATAATTATCCCTGTTAAAAATGCTCTTAATGGGTCATATATTGCTTATCGTTCATGCTAATTTGCAGAACTTCCGGATACGCTGCTTATGCAAATGCATGAACAAGATCATGTGAAAGGGCTCCCTTTGATTTCTCGAAAGTTGTAGCCTTCCATGTGAATGTAGAATACGAAATAGGCATGATTGGTAGAGTTTATAGTAATCCAAATGGGTGTGTCACTAAAATGTTAGTTGGTAAAGACAGTTAGTAGTTTTTTCTGTTAATCGGTTGCTTGGCCCACGAATACATAAATATGTTCTTTGGATTATTTTTCCATCACAAGCGGAAGCACAAAACTTTCATACTATCTACGTTCAATCATAGAGATTTTTATAAATAAATAGCAAGTTGAAGCCTAACATCAAACCTCGAAAGCATTTTTGTATTGGCATTTTATAGTAATTGCATGGATAGTTACGTGCTCATGCATGTGACCCTAGCATTTGTATCCTTTATCTTTATCTTTATCTTTCTTAATTAGTAACATGATCGTTGGGCAGCAGTGGATTAAACAAGGTAACCAAAAAACAAATAAAAAGATAGACATAATAATAATTTAAAATTTGGATAAAACAAAGTTTGAAGAATATTTCATGATGCGGATCCCAACTGCCATACATTGGTTGGGGGTATTGCAGTTACCCATGTTTGGATTAGACTAATCTTGCCATCAAGGGCGCAATGGAATTATTAATTAATGTCTATTGGAGGGGACTATGCAGTTGTTACTTTTGGATTAAACTATGCCTAGCCACGCCCAATTAAAGGTTACTTTTATTGAGCTAAATTTGAGGATAATGAGTGCGGGCTGCGTTGTTACAATTTTAATTTTAAAAAAGGAGGGGATCGATAATGATGTGTCTTTTCTCTAGAACGACGCAGGAGAAAAGAGAAAGAAAAAAGAAAAAAAAAAGAGGGGGGGGGGGGGGAGGGAGAACATTGAGTCATGAAATATCTTCATGCCCAAGGGGATAAGAAAAAAAAAATCTGCATTTCAAAATAGTTCAACCGATTATGTCATTTCATTAATATAAGATTTCTGTTTTAATAAATATAATTTTCACCATTGAATAATTCATTCTTTCATATAAACCCGACCGCTCCCTAATTAGATGAATTGATATTGAGACTTTCAAGTTGAATTAATTATATTTTTTTTTTCGAAAGTAGTCTATTATTAATAGTAGTAATCAAGGAATAGATCAGATGTGAAATTTTTATTTGATCTAATTATGTGTAAGTTGTTATTAATTAAAAAGATATGGTTTAAATAAGAAATTTAACAAGAAAAGATTAATTATAAAAATTCATATGAAAGGATCTATTCTCTGAGTAATTAATACCAAAAATTGAAGATTAAGTAGTTTTTTTTGTTGATTTTATATAAGTAACTAAGGAATAGCTACAACATTCTCCAACACTTCTTGCAATGATCCATACATGTGAATCAAAACCTAACTCGCATTTCATAATTCAAATACGTTGGGGCCTTCTCTACTCATATTCAATTACTTTGCAGCTAAGCATCTTTATAATATGAATGAGTTAGGTGCAGGTAAATCAAATATTACCCATGAATAGCACAAAAAAATGTTACCCATAAAGGATAAAGTATCACGTTTATTATTGAATTGCATCATGCTAAATCGTCAATATATATCAGATTTCAAACACTGAAAGTTAATCTTTTCACCGAACAATAAATTATGCTAATCCATATCGCTCAAATCTCTCTTATTCTTCTCTTTTCCAATCATTGTCCGTGTTCCATATGACTATGATTACAGATGATTCGCGGCGAGAGCATAAGAGAAATATTAGATTAAGTGTTAAGCATGTTCAACCATGTGCACACATGGAAGATCTCTGTTTTCACAAATGATAAAGCGCAAATGGTTCATGATGGTCCCTTTTCCATGTGTTAGTCAACCCAGCACTAGGGTTCATGCAATTTATATGTGATCTGATCAGGCAATTAATTGTTGAACTCCACTTGACCCATATATTAATTGAATGTTTAGTATATGATACAATAACATTAATTGCATTTGAAATTCAATCATTGATTTCTCTTTCCGCTGCACCGATTCTTCCAAACATGGATTTGATTCTCAATGAAAGCATTTATTTTGTTATCCTAATTTTTATTTCCATAAACAAAGGCAGTGCCTTTCATGTGCAGGATGCTACATCCATTTATAGCCATAATTCTCTCTTTTCTTTATTATTATTGCACTCTGTGCTTGCATTACTTAAATAGATATCTGTTTATTAATTGCTTGGATTATACATGATCTAACAAGCTTCTATGTGTTACCAATCACGTAATTCGCCACCTCCTGTGGGTCTAAAGCATATTTATTTTCAGAAACTGTTTATACATAGTGATTAGATATTCAATCAATATTTGGTGATTTTAATTCAAATAATTATATATTTTAGTTACATAAGTATTGCATATGATATTAACTGATATATATATATATATATATATATATATATATATATATATATATATATATATATATATATATATATATATATATATATATATATATATATATATATATATATTGTTTATAAAGTTAATATTTAAATTCATACTTATTTAGATTGAGATCATTACTTATATATTACTGAAAACAATAATATATCAATTCAACACTTTTATACATGTAATCCAAGCTTATTTAAACAACCATCATTGGATGTTAATTATGATATCTAACTCATTATATACAAATAACATAACTCTTTGTCGTCTTGGTCCTTACAAATGCCATATATGTTGTTCTGGTGTGTCGCTTGGGATTTATACAATAATTAATTTGGTCCAACGATATCGATAAATATTTGAGAAGAAATAGATTCTTTTTATAATAATACTTGCAAAGTAAGTCAAGCAATGAACTTCTGCTATCTTCTAGTTCTATATGCATACAAATAAAGAATCGAACTGAGTGATATTTTTCTTTTATATTCTCTGTATTTATCGCCCATTCGAATTACTATTTATTTTGCATGCGACTAACAACGATATCCAATGTACTTTTAGTGTTCTCAATAGTAAGGTACGTTTCTTTTCTTACTCAAATGACCATAATTTCTCAGAATTTATCGATTTTTAAGTAATGATTAACACTTTGTTGGATCAAATGACTTAATATTTATTTCTTTTTAAATAAGATCTTGATTTCTACTCTTAAAGTTGGAAAAAAATTAATGCTAAAAAGAAAAATTTACCACTGCAAAGAAAGTTTTATATAAAGCTATCAAGTTTATTGTTTCTTACTATGTACTTGATGTATGCGTTTACCTATTCAAATTACTGATTAGTAATACATAACAACATCGATCAATGGTGCCTCAAGTGTAAGATCTCTAAATATTCCTTTCTAGTAGAAGCTATTCATATAATTAACACCATTCAATATTGGATAATGGAAGTACTTGTACCGTGTACATAACAACTTTTCATATCATATGTCATTTTGCACTGCAGGATGTGACTGCGATTGTATATGTCCCCCAAAATATGAAGCCCACCTTGTGTTTTCCATTATATCTGAGCCGTTTCTTGTGGAATTCTGATCATAAAATGCATTATGCATGAACACCTAAATTAATAAGTGGGTCGGTTTGGTGAGTACGTAAGAAGAGCATTTGAGAAAGCCGTATACGCGTTTGAGTAGTGAGAATCACTATGTATATTTATAGGTATTACAATTAACATTAACGACAATAATCTGATTAGAATGTGGGAACCTACTACTCATCATAGAGCCTCATGCCACATTATAATCACATGGTCGTGGAGAACGACACGTCAATGTTTGTGTATGGATTGGTGGGGAGCTAGCGTGCTAATCTTCCAATTACTTAATTAATTAATCAATCATCCTAAATTTAATTATGATTAGTCTTGACCATCTATGTTTGTGGTTTTCTCTGTGACATCATTAACAAACCTGCCGACTTTCCTCATTTTTCGCAATTCTTAAACAAATGCATATCTAGTTAATATGATAACATTATAAGGTTTGTGTTTATAAGGCGTTATTTACATTTCGGACAAAATAAAGCTCTAAACATGTAGAATAAAGCTTAAAACAAGGATTAAAAAAAAAGGATAAAAAAGAAAGTAATATTAAACTAGAGAAATTGATATAAGTGCGCAGGGTAGTTAAACCCATAAACTTCCTTCTCCATGTTCGCCAAAAAAAAAGAGAAAAAAATTCCTTGTCCATTGATATAAAATAATTTTTAACTTTGGACAAAATTAAAAACTTGTTAATCATTTGGAAAAATAGTGATTAGATCATGGACTACGTAACATGCACGAGCAGCCGACACGTTAGCCGTTTAAGAATGTTGTATTAATTTGTGCCATATATAATATGAAAAGAAAAATATTCATCTTTGTAAAAATAAGTCCTTAAAATATATATCGTAATGCGTTAAATTATTTTTAATGCAACCTTCTGTAGAGTTTTAGGGTCATCCATGACATTAAAGAGATTGTAATATTAAAAAAATATTCCATTTTATCTATTAAAGCATTTAAATTTGTTTAAGTTATTCGGCAAAACATGAAGGAAGGCTATGGTTGTTGTGTTTTTTTTTTTTTGGGGGGGGGGGGGGCTCAAGGGATATGGTTGTTAGCACCCATGATAAGCCGAAAGCCATTAGTAAAGGAGAAATGAAATATTTTAGATATTTGTATTATTGATAGATGTAATGAATGTGATAAGTTAATAATACCTGTAAGAGTTTTTTTTTTGCTATATTTTTAATAAGTTAATTAACATCGTCAATTATTCATATATGATTTCTTATATTTTTGTGCAAAGTAATTTACAATAATATAATTAATGCAACTAAAATATTTAATTAGTAATATGTAATTCTTTAGGTGTCTTAAATAATATCTAACAAAATACATATCAATAAATCAACTTTTATTTTAAGTGATTTAATACTTATTTTTCTTAAGTAAAACTTTGAGTTTGAGTTTTATATATAAAAAAAATTAGTAATGAAAGAATTTTACCTCTATAGTATCAACTCAATTTAAGTCAGATTAATTGAATTTTAATGGGCTCCAAATATAGGTGGTTTAAACAAAAAAAAAAAATACCAATGACTTTTTTTTATAAATATAAATTTTAGGTTAAAAAAAAAATTTATCTCAATTTAGGATCAATACATGTCTTTGGGCTTATCAAATATTAATAAAGATAGTTGTTGATTATTTACCGACAGAGGAATCTAAAAATGAAACCTAAATTATTATAATGCATGAACAGAAAACTAAGTAAGTGAGTTAACCTGATGGCATAGATATCAATAACATTATTCTTAGTAAACAATACGAACCCCCCCCCCCCCAACCACAAAAACACACCTTGAACGAAGAAGAAATATAGAATCTCTCTCTTCTCAGTTCTCACAGCAAAATAATAATATAACACGAATAATATATTGTGCTTCACAAGAAGAAAATCTTTCTCCAACAGATACGTTCGCATAAAAAAAATAGTAGTAGGGGACCTAACCATCCTTTGTCTCCCAAACATGGTGTAAACTAACAATTTTATGGCAGGTATAAAGTGGCTAATAATTAGTATCTCGGTTGATCAGAAGTAAAAATATATGCTATTTCAGTGACCAACTTTTCAATGTTTAAATGGAGCCTAGTTTTTTAACTGCCCTCTCCTGTGTGAGCCAGTTAGTTTTCAAGAATTGATATAAACTAATCAACTTTAGCACTTAGAAGCAAAAGTAGAAGAGAGAGGCAAAAGTAACAAAGACAGGTATAATGAATAACTTTGAAGCTACATTTTGTAAATTATAATATTGATGGGCGCAACATCATGAAACTACTAGATCTACAATAGTAACGTTTCCAGAGACTCCCTTGTTGTATCAATAAATTAAATTTGCTCGTCCAAAAAATTTAAAATGTTGAACGAAAACGGTTCAATCAGTCTCACACCTAAGACATACAAAAAATTTTGTAGTAGGATTATAAAGTAAAATGTCCCAAACATTAAAAATTTCCCTAAGAGACATGTTGGCTTTGGGCTAACGGGGTTATAGGAATTCAAATGGAACTTTAATACTTGGACAAAATATAAAAAAGTATACATTAATTAATAACTACAAATCCAACAACGAAACGTAAGAAGGAAATTTAACCTATGTAACTTTGGGGTATCTCTCAATTCCCTAATGGAGTTCTGACAACACGGAACTCCCATTACAACCTGGTCCACTCTGGTAGATTCTACCACAGCTTCTGTATGTTGTGAATATGATGTATTTATCCATTGGCCATTTGATATAAAGAAAAAATAAATATCCCTTCAGATGGTGTGTATGGGTATGGTGTCGTTGCATCATGCATCACATCATTTTATTTACTCCTTTTATTAGTATGGTTTAGACAGGTGCAAATTTTGTTGTCTTAATTGGGAGAAGATATCATATATATCATCTAATTGCCTTTGTGACTTCTTTCACAGGGCTATGGGGTGAGCGCAATCTATGTTTAATCAAAATATAGCCTTACACGTAGCTAGGGTCAATTTTTGTCAACATTAATCCTGCCAAAGCACAAGAATATTGTTTGCCCAGAAGACTTCGAAAAAGTTAAGGAATAGGAACGATGAATATAATTTTGAAATTTTCTGTTTGTGCATCAAAATTGAAAAGTCTACTCTTTTTATTTATTCATCACTGTTTCGGGGTTTTGGATAAGCTTTCAAATAGTTTGCTTTGCAAATTGGTATACATTTACATCATACTATTACTGGAAAAGCATGAGCTTGTTCATAACCAAATAACTACTGATGATAAAAATAAATTGGATCATCATGCATATCCTTCCATAATTTTTTTATTATAATATGTAGCATCTCAATTTTAAGCACAGGCACATGGCTAGATCAAAATTTTTTGTTTTCTCGTATGTATTCTAGGTTAGTTGCGGTGTTTATTTAATTTGAAAAACATAGTTATTCTTCACAGTAAGCGAATAATCAAAGAGATGATTTAATTTTGATATACTATTAATATAAAAATATAAAATATTATATTTTTTATTTTTAGATTAGTTATTATAAAGTCAAAACTTTTAATAATACAATATATAATTGAATGACTATTTTTTTTTTGAATTGTAATTGGATGACCATTTTAATTACAGCAGTATATCAAAAGTAATTTATAATGAAAACAATCATTTTGTTATTATATTGTAAGTTATCGTAAATTTATTGAAAAATAATTATTCCAATGATACTTTGAAAAAATATATTAAAATACAATAAATATCAATGATTTAACACCGATCAATAACAATCCCTTTTAATTTTGATGAGTTTATTTCATAGTGTTTAGTAGCAAGTTGTTACCCATGTAGACGTGTATAAATCGAGAGGGAGCACAGAATAAATCGTTAGAAATTTTCTTTATAATTGCCATTTAAAATAGAATAATTAATTTTAGATTCAATAATAATTAGAAAAGTGCTTGCTATCTGTAACATAGAATTATTATCAGATTAAGGGGATAAATTATTTTTGACATATTTGGCTAAATTATTAAAAATAATTAAAATATCAAAAAAAATCTATTTTAATTTTTTTTAGAAGTTGAAAAAATAATTTCTGAAAAAAATCAATTTTTAATTTTTTTTAATTATATATGAATTTTTAATTTCTAAATTATTTTCTTAAAATCGGAAAGAAACGTGTGTTAAACATGAATTGGAATAGTTATTAAACCATAAAAATGTGCTCGAGACGAGAGAATGAGTAATGTAAAAAGAAGGAAGGTAGGAAGTGTCGAAGGGAAGGCAAGCGTGTGGGGCAATGGGATGTGATGTGACCAAGATTTTGAAGGCGAAGAAGAGGGACACCAAGGGAATTGGCCACGTGTATTGGGAGTGACACTGCACAAAGAGGGAGCAACGCGGGGTTCGACGTGCGCAAAAGAACAACAAATTGGCTTCCCCACTCACACACCCCCAATCCACCCTCAAAGGCAAATTAGGCAAAGCCATGAAATGAAATCACCAGCCCAACTCGAACCCCATTAGTTCCTCTCACACCCTAATGGGCCAGTAGAGAACCAACGTCAATACTGTCTCTCGTTTTGCCGCTTTCATTTTCTTTTCTTTTTTTTCCCTTTCAATTCTCCCTTCTCTCTCTCTCTCTCTCTCTCTCTCTCTCTCTCTTGTTTTTATTGTCATCAATAGTCATGTGTGATTACTCTCAATTGAAGGAACTTTCCCTATATTATAATCCTTATTCGCCCTGGATTAACTCCACAATAGATATGTTATTTATACATCTAAAAAGAAAAATATCTCCTAATATTTTTTTTATTTTTTTATCAATTATTTTACTTATTTTATTTTTTTATAACTTTTTTCTTCTTTTTTAAGGTATCCAAAAATATCTACTATAATAATATAAAAATATTTCTCTTTCCACAATACAATATTCATAGGCGCATAAAATAAGCTTTTTTGTATTGTAGACCGTAGAGAGGGAAAGCGAAGTAGGGTGTTCGTGGCACCGTATCATGCAGCTATGCCCCATGTACAAACCCACTTTGTCTCGGTCACTTATTGGCAGTCCAACCTTTTTTTTAATACTTTCCCATTAGCCCTTCCCCCCATTTTCTTAATCCTACACGTGGTCTTCTCCTACATGCCTTAGTTGAACCTCCATTCCTTCCCCCTCTCCCCACTATATATACCCCTTCTCTCACTCCCCACCCCACTCAGCCCTCTCTCACTCACCCGCAAACCACCTCTCTCAAAAAAAAAAAAAAAAAAATTCAAACAAAACCAATCTAAACTCTCACATCCCAAAAAGACACACAACGCCACCACTTTCATTCAATCTCTTCACCTCCTCTTCAAAAACCAACTAAAATTCCAATTCTCTCTTCTACTAAAGTGCCGCTTAATTAACTAGCTTACTCCCACACTCTTTCAAAAATAGAGAAACCATGGCAGCATCTTCAAACACATGGATTAACACTAAACTCCCATCATCATGCTCCTCTACCCCTTTTAAAGACTTGGCCTCAAGTTCACTCTCAACAACAACCTCATTCACCTTGAAGAACAAGAAGAGGCCCAATTACAACACCAACATCAAATGCTCCCTCCAAACACTCCAATTCCCCAAACAGTTACAACCAACTCCAACAACCACAACACCACCACCAAAAACCAACACCACCCCAACACCAACAACAAAGGAACACAACACCACCAACACTACCAAAAGTTGGAACCTTCTTCAAAAGGCCGCAGCCATGGCCATAGACTTCACGGAATCAGCCTTAGCCTCCCACGAGCGTCAGCACCCACTGCCGAAGACCGCTGACCCGCACGTCCAGATCGCCGGAAACTTCGCCCCGGTGCCGGAGCACCCCGTCACGCGCTCCCTCCCCGTCACCGGAAAACTCCCCAATTGCATTGACGGCGTCTACGTCCGTAACGGCGCCAACCCGCTCTACGAGCCCCTCGCGGGGCACCACCTCTTCGACGGCGACGGCATGGTCCACGCCGTCAAGTTCCACAACGGCTCCGCCAGCTACGCGTGCCGGTTCACCGAAACGAACCGTCTGGTCCAAGAAAAAGCCCTCGGAAAACCGGTTTTCCCGAAAGCCATAGGCGAACTCCACGGCCACTTGGGAATCGCGCGACTGTTACTCTTCTACGCGCGTGGCCTGTTCGGCCTCGTCGACGGAAGTAACGGAATGGGCGTTGCAAACGCTGGCCTCGTTTACTTCAACAACCACCTCTTGGCCATGTCGGAAGATGATTTGCCTTACCACGTGCGCGTGACGCCAAACGGGGACTTAAAAACCGTTGGCCGTTACGATTTTAACGGACAGTTGAAGAGCACGATGATCGCCCACCCGAAGGTCGATCCGGTTTCCGGTGAGCTCTTCGCTCTCAGCTACGACGTCGTTTCGAAGCCTTACCTCAAATACTTCAAGTTGGACAAAGAAGGCGTCAAGTCCCCTGACGTGGAGATTCCCCTGAAGGAACCCACCATGATGCACGATTTCGCCATCACCGAGAATTTCGTGGTTGTACCGGACCAGCAGGTCGTGTTTAAGCTCGGGGAGATGATGAGGGGAGGCTCTCCCGTGGTTTACGATAAGGAGAAGGTGTCGCGGTTCGGAATTCTGGACAAGAATGCCACCGATGCTTCCGGTATCCGGTGGATTGAGGCGCCGGAGTGTTTTTGTTTCCATTTGTGGAATGCTTGGGAAGAGCCGGAGACGGACGAGGTTGTGGTGATCGGGTCCTGCATGACCCCTGCGGACTCCATCTTCAATGAGAGTGATGAGAGCCTGAAGAGCGTGTTATCTGAGATAAGGCTGAATCTGAAATCTGGGAAATCAACGAGGAGGCCAATTATTTGTGATGAGGAGCAGGTGAACTTGGAGGCTGGGATGGTGAACAGGAACATGCTCGGGAGGAGGACGCAGTTTGCTTACCTGGCACTTGCTGAGCCGTGGCCTAAGGTCTCGGGTTTTGCGAAGGTGGACCTCCTCAGTGGTGAGGTGAGGAAGTACCTCTATGGGGACCAGAAGTTTGGTGGGGAGCCCATGTTCCTTCCAAGGGACAGGAATTCTGAGAGGGAGGATGATGGGTATATTCTGGCATTTGTCCATGATGAGAAGGAGTGGAGGTCTGAGCTCCAGGTTGTGAATGCCATGACGTTGGAGCTCGAGGCCTCCATTCAGCTCCCATCAAGGGTCCCTTATGGGTTCCATGGGACATTCATACAGTCAAAGGATCTCAGGAAGCAGGCCTGATTGATGGGTTTGGTTTGGTTTGGTTTTGGTTTGGTGTGTAGCATTGGGTGTTCCATTTTTTTTTTTTTTTTAACTTGGGTGAAATTGTGTGAGAGGAGGGATTTTTACCTGAGGGATTGCTTGCAGATATGTCCCCGGAATCTCCATCCTCTGTTTACAGGAGAAGCAGAAGGTTTTCTGCATTCTTTTTTCGTCATCAATTTTCTCTTTTTCAATTATTAAGTTGGGGGTTACAATTACAAGTGAGAGGTTTTGGGCTACCAGCTTGTAGCTTTTGGGTGTAGTATAGCAAAATGAAGCTCAGCTGGGTCTCTGCTTATTTTTTCACTTAGATGTGCATGAAAAGTGCTTAAAAAATATTTGTATATCACGATGTAGAATGTGATATATAATATATATGTTTACCATGTTTCAGAGATGTAGATTTCTGTTCAGCACAGTTTTCTGTTGTAAATACCAGAAATAATATTTATTTCACTTTCTCCGCATTTGTGTCCAAATATAATATCTTGAAATCTTTGTCTTTCTTCTGATGTGTAAGGTGCAGTGAAACAAAGGAAAAAAAAAAGTGAATGAGGAATTCACGAGCTAGGCCCCTTTTTGCTTGATGTAGCCTATATTCGAGGAAGACTACATTAAAAAATCAGAGTCTACAGTTTTAAATATTTTTTAGGATCTATTTATTTCCGGAGGTATTCAACATGTCTTCGTATAAAATCCTCAATAAAAACACAGGCTGTTATGATGTTAGTGGTACCTTTACTAGTTAAAAATGTTATATCACATTAAAATCAGGAAATTCTGTCAATTATTGAAATGTCTTCATCAGTTTTAGTTTTGTAGATATATTGCTATAGATGGTAGCATTATGGGGGATTGGTTGCATAGCACATGTTTAAAATCAGGACTAACCAATCACATTCAAGCATCTGGGTAAGAGCAAGCAATACCACCACCCCTTCCCACACATACGTTGAAACTTTCAGCAAAATACACAAGGCAATAATAATAACTGTCAAATCACAACCAGAATATCATCTAATATTAAGTCAACTTTGCAAGTGAGGCAATTTAGAAGTTCCAAG
Source organism: Pterocarpus santalinus (assembly GCA_031439595.1). Lineage (NCBI taxonomy): Eukaryota > Viridiplantae > Streptophyta > Magnoliopsida > Fabales > Fabaceae > Pterocarpus > Pterocarpus santalinus. The sequence goes on along the minus strand of CM062528.1, from coordinate 29,390,480 downwards.
CCAGATTTTTAACTAGAAGATGAAGCAGCTTCGATATTTATTGCTTATCAAATCGTTATCGTATAGGTGCAATGATGAAAAGGAGCCTACAAAAGTCAAGGAAATTCTGTAGGTTCTATTGGCAGATTGTGGGGAAAACAAGTTGACATAACTATGGAACGCAGAATTCTGACATACACAAAATGCTTTATTAATTCATAAGCCTCAATTATTGTGGAGAGGGCTCCCCCCATGTCAAAGTGCCGAGGTGCTTGGAGTGTCCAACCAATGCAAATTCTCATCTCAAAATGAAGCTTTCCATCGTGTCAAGCAACTTGGTAACATGAAAGTCTCTCTAATTAGTCACTACAAAATTATGGGCAATTCTGTTAGTTGTGTTTGTAGCAATGTGATTAGGTATGTAAGGCATGTTCTTTGGTAATTATCTTCAGTGGTTTTGCCAATTTGCACTGGGGGTTTCCCTCAGTGCAGGATGTCATGGTCTCTTTTTTGTTTTTATCCTGAGAGGGAACGTCCAATTGTGCTTTGTACACTGATATCAAAGCCAACTTGAACTTTGAGTCAGACGCAGTCATTCCACTGTCCATGAGGGGCTTAGAGTGCTGGAACATACAATTGCTATATACAAAACATTGTTGATCTTTCTGCTATGGACACAATTCTAGGGAAATTATACAAATCGCAGTCATATTTACCTAACAAAAAAAAAAAAAAAAAGAAAATAACGAATAGGATAGAAGAATTAATAAATGAAGTGAAAATATGCTTTATGGCATCTCTTCTTGTTGATGAATCTTTGGTTTTTGGTCCATAAAATTGAATGCGTCAGTGGAAGGCAAGGGAACCAAGTTACCAACTATCATCATATCAATGACAATGCTAAAGTTGACTCCTCCTATTTTTGGTGCAGCACATGGCAACCACCGATTTGTCTCTGTGGAAGGTGGTTATCCATCTATGTCTGTTTTTAAACACAACAATTCCCTCTATTTATTAATATATGTTTACTGTTTTCTTTCTTTATACATTTATTTATAAACTAATGATGTAAATGGGATTAGTTTACTTAATTGGTTTTTCATTCATGTATTATCATGATTTGAATTTGATTTTTAGGTTTATATATTGATAGATGATTTGTAAATACTTCTGTAAAAACTCGATGAGTTGGAGGCATACCCTAATCTTGGACTGCTTGAAGTGGGGCAAGCCTCCAACTCAATCTAAACTTTTGTTAATAAAAAAAATTAAATAAACTAATGCTTTAAGTACAAAGGATTAATAATTTCCCATTCCTCATATATAGATGTGAAGATAAATTAAGGGGAATAGATGATAATGAGATGAACCTTCTCCAATTAAATTTTGGAGCTTCCAAAGAAGGAATAAATTATTTGTACTTTTGAAATAAGGTAACAGATTTGTTTTCTACACTGTGCTCCATTCCAATCCGCATTATTTCTACATGCTTATTTCATTTCGATATGCACATTTTGACATGTTCTGTGTTTTGTTTAGTAGTCAACAAAAATGGCTTGTAATTATGTAAAAAGTAGTTAGCTATTACAATTTAGCATAATTTTCTTCAAAACATATGAAATATTGATGTGGGGATTAGAACTCCTTTGGTATGCCTTTCCCCGTGAGTGAAGACTTCTCAAATCTAATTCACATTCAACTCTATGATTAGTATCTTCTATTATCTTATTTATATGACAATTCTCATTGGCTAATCTTGACTAATGCATAACAATTTGTAAATAATGTGACTAATTGGAAAACAACTGTTCTAATCTATACTAGGTTATGGTCTTATTCATATCAGTGTCATTGGCATTAACCAAAGTCCTAAGATGCAGTCAATCTTCCCAACAGTCTAGCATCTAACCACTACTAGAATTTGGCGAAAATGCAACCGATTTTGCGATCAATTTTTTCGGTTGCAAAAAAAAAGGCTTTTGCAGCCGATTTAGGTAAAATGGGAACAAATTCACGCTAAAAAAATCGGTCAAAAAATTGGTTACAAATTCTTAATTTTGCGACCAATTTTGTAAATGGAAGCCAAAAAATTTTTGGAAAAATTCAGTCACAAAATCAGTTGCAAAACTAAATTTTGTGATCGATGTGTAAGGTCAACCATAAATCGTCTACATTGAAAGATCAGTCACAAAACTTGAAATTTGCAATCGATTTTGCCTTCACACATAAATCCTCTATATTTGAAAATCGGTCACAAATTTCATGTTTTGTGACTGATTTTTCCTTCACACATAAATCCTCTATATTAAAAAATATGTCACAAAATCAGTCGCAAATTTCAAGTTTTGCGACCGATTTTTCAGTATAGAGGATTTGTGTGTGAAGGTAAAATCGATCGCAAATTTCAAGTTTTACGACTGATTTTTCAATATAGAGGATTTATTGGTAAAGGTAAAATCTTGGAATTTGCAACCACTTTTACAACGTACACAAAAAGATATAAGATTAAATCGGTCGCTAAATCGGTCGCAAATTCAAAATTCAAAATTTAGTTATTTGCAACCAATTTTGCGACTGAAAAGTTGGTCGCAAATTCCGATGTCTTTAAAATCCAAAATCCCTAAATCAGAACCATTTCTTCCCTTTTCTTCTTCCTTCTTCTTCCCTTCCCCCACCTCTCTCTACCATCTCCACGACTCCACTACCACCGCCGCCACCGCCACCACTGCCGCTGTCCACCTGCGCCGTCGCCGTCTTCCATCCTGGTTATCTTCCATTCTTTCCTTAGTTCCTCTTTTTTTTTTTTTTTTGTTATTGGCAGATCTATTTTTTTAGAAAATAATGGTAGTTTTGGTATTGTTGGTTGATTATATTAGCTATTTAAGGTTGTTGATTGATTTTTTGATGTTATTGGTTGAGTTTGAATTTATGTTGTTGTTCTTTTTTTTTTTTTTAGTTCCTTAAATTTTCAGATCTGTTTTTTTTTTAAATAAAAGTAGTTTTGGTGTTGGTTGGTTAAGGTTCTGAAATTGATTTTTTGATGTTATTAGTTGAGTTTGAGTTTATATTATTGTTCCTTTTTTTCCTTAAATTTTCATATCTATTTTTTTAAAAAAATAATGGTAGTTTTGGTGTTGTTGGTTGATTATATTGGTTAGTTGAGGTTGTGAAATTAATTTTTTGATGTTATTGGTAGTTTAGTATTGTTGGTTGATTGTATTGGTTATGTTGTTGGCAGTTTGATTATATTGATGTAAAGTTAATCTACACTAAATAAATGTAAAATTAATACTTATTAAATATCTACTTAATTTGTTGAAGATTAAATGGATAGACTTGAAGATAATATAGAGATCGTGGAAGCTTCAATTGAGCAAGTTAAAGACTTAATTGATTTAGTGGAAGACTCAACAGTTAAAGACTCTATAGATAAAATTAAAGATTCAATAAAGAAGGTTGAAGATATAACAGAAGTTGATGATGAATCAATGAAAGTTGAAGACTCTATAAAAAGAATTGTAGAACCATGGAAATGAGAACTAGTTAGAAATATGCAAAAAATTTACCTTCCAAAGTTTTATTAAGAAGAACCTTATAGTTTGGTCTACAATGTATGTTATTGTAGTTTTATATTATCGTAGTTTATGTATATTGTGTTTAGGATATATGTAGTTGACAGTGATGCATATGTTGGGTAATTTATATTTCTTATTATCTGTAGTTTGGATTATATATTAGTTATTTAAATCTTTATTTGTATATTCTAAACTTTAGATACTAACTCTTAGTTATATATAATGTTAACTGATTTTGCTTGTAAACTACTGGATGCTATTTTCTGGGCGGTTGTAAAACACAAGTGTATTAAATTTGGATTTGATAAGATTCTGATTTTTCATTTTTTTTTGTTTTAAAATTTGCGACCGTGAACATATGACAATGCGAATTACATATTTGGGACCGAAAAATCGGTCGCAAATTCCGAAATTATCGACAGAAAATTAGTCTTGAAATTAGAATTTATGACCAATTTTTACGTCACAAGTTCTAAATTTATCAATTGAAAATTAATCTTGAAATTGAAATTTGTGACGGAAAAATCAGTCGCAAATTTTGAATTTTGCGACTGAAAAATCAATTGCAAAAAAGTCAACAAGTGACCAAATTAGGCATGCCACAAAATCGGTTACAAAATTGTTCGCAATTAGACAATTTTCTAGTGGTGATAACCTCCACATAATAATTCGACCCATTTGTTTGATTATTTGTTGAGTTAATGGAAATAATAGATGTAAAGATATATTTAGTATAGTTAGTAGAACAAAGGGAAAATAAATACTCGAGTTTTGCAATTCTTGTTGGCTATATATTTTGCTTGGATTTTGGTTGAGGAAACAAATAAAATTGACAAGCTTGCTTCACGAATCTCAATTCAGGGAGTGGAAGCAACTCCTCTTGCGAGTTCTCAAGACAAGAGTTTTGTCAAAAAATACAATTCTTAACACTTTGGTTTTTATAGATTTTCACAATATTTAGTGGTAGACCTTGACTGATATGGCACACTTTAACTTGAAGTTAAAGAAGAGAGTAAGTACTTTTAAATGTATTTTGTAATGAAGAACTTGTAAATATAAAGAATAGGAGATGAACATAAAAATGCAAAGGAAATGTAAAGAAACAAAATCAAATGAACAATTAATTCTAAGAAATTGAAGAACAAAGATGAGTATGGACACTTTATAAGATTTTCTCTTCAATTTTGAATGTCAGCATGACGAGAGAGTTTTAAGTGTCTTCTAGTAAAAATTTTCAACTCCCCAATACTAATCCTATGAACTTTTATTTATAAACAAAAATTCTAGCCTAAATTGATATCATCTATTCCTAACGGTTGCCACGATGTTAGTGGGGTGCCAAAAACTACCCACGTTCAACTTTTAGGCCCTAGTAACCACTTCTAGATGTGCCTTGATCTACATGTGCTTCAAATATTGGTAACTGCCCATACTTTCCATTCCTTATTCACTCATGCTTCTAGAAGAAATAACTCAACGATCCATCGACGAAGACTACTTCGACAGCTATGCATTTCCTCGACTTCTGTCACCTTATGATTCAATTATATGCCTTGCCAAACTATCACCTTGGGACTTTTTCCAGCATTTCTCAACATTGCCAAGTTGCCTTTCAACATTGCCATTGTCCATTGACCATCACTGATTCATGCTAAGTTACGAGGTATGTCAGCCAGTCTCCAAAAGGTAATTGCAGATGATTTTCAACTTTGACCAAATTTTTGTAGTTTCGACCATCTTTTAATCATATGTCTTGAGGCTTATTTACTTTTGCTAACTCGAGCTTTCAAATCTAGTCAACATCTTTTCTTGTGTTTGATAAGTTTATGTTTTTTGACTGAATTTGAGAATTTGTCCCAACGTGATGCCCCCAAAATATGGTTGTTCGACTTTACGTTGTGTAAGGAAAAAAAACCAAAATTTAGTTGTTGACCTTTTGTATGCTTATTGCTCTTTTTTTTTTTTTTTTTGCTTTATCATTTCTTTTTGTATGCCCCATAAGAAGGGCTTTTTGTTTTCTTTTTGTTTGCCCCACAAGAAGGGCTTTTCGACCAATTTGTAATGACAATTTACCTTTTTTTTCTTAAGTCAAACCTTTATAATGACATGCTTATTTCCTGCAATGTTGGTTTATATTTTTTTTAAGTATTTTCCATTGATCAACTTAATCCTTAAACTATCATTGACATTGACTAATCCGTAAGCATTCCCTAAATATAATTTATCGACTTGAAAAGGTTCTTCCCATGTCGGAGACCATTTTCCGTAAGTTTTCAACTTCTTGTCAAATGGAAGAATTGATTTCCAGAGCAAATTGCCTAAGTTAAAAACATTATTCTTTACTCGATGATCATAGCTTTTGCCCATTGTCTCTTTTTGTTGAATCAATTTTTCTAATGCAATGAGTTGCTCATGCTCGAGCTCATTCAATTTGTCAAGCATTTCGTGCTCTTCAAATGGCCATTCATTTTGCTTTGCCACTCTAATAGTTTGTAAATTAATTTCGACAGGTAATATAATGTCATGCCTATAGACCAACTTATAGGGCATTGGTCGAATCAACCCCTTAAGCAAATTCCTGGCTAAGGGTATTATGCCAATTTCTTGGTTGTCAACTAACATGCTTCTTAATAAAAGCAATTATAGTCTTATTCACCGCTTTGACTTGTCCATTAGCTTCAGCATAATATGGGGTCGAATTAGTCATTTTTATTCGTCTAGAGTTGGCATATTCGACTACTTTTCAGCTTGTAAATATTGTTCTTTAGTCTGTTGTTAAAGTTTGGGGAATTCCAAAATCTATAAACAATGTGCTCTTTAAGGAAATTGATAATTTCATTCTGAGTCACATCTTTTAAAGGAATGGCTTCAACCCACTTCATAAAGTAATTGATAGCCACCAGAATAGATTTATATCCTTTCGACAAAGGTGGCTAGAATAAGCCAATTAGGTCTAATGTGCATTCCCTAAATGGCCAATGTTTCACTATCACATACAACTCTAACGCTGGAATATTTGCATGTTCCCATGCAATCTTTAGTCATTGTTGGCCAATACATTCTTTGCCGACTAAGAGTCCATTTCATTTTTTGTCTTGCTTGATGGGCACCACATATGCCCTCATGGACCTCTGCCAAGGCCGAATAAGCATAATCTTTTCCTAAACAAGTGAATAGGTTGCCATTGACACTCTTTTTAAACAAAGTATTGCCTACAATTATATGACTAATAGTATGATACTTAATTTTCTTGTCAACTTGGGTATTAGGATTCTTTAAATACTTGACAATTGGCATTCTCTAATCAAAAGAATCTAATTGGTCGATGAGATAAACTTCCCTTTCTTCTAAGGGAATAAAGGCTTGTTTAACTTCAGCTAGTTTATTGAGCATTGAAGGTGTCACCTTATACTTAGAGGCTATTTGAGCTACGTCATTAGCTTCTTGATTGAACTTTCTAGGAACATGTTGGATAATAACATTGTCAAATTCAAAAAGTAATCTTGTAGCGACAGAAAAATACTTCATCAAATTTTCAGTTATGCACTTATATTCTCTTGTCACTTGCTTAATTATTAATTAGGAATCCCCAATGATTTTGACATTTCCCACAACTTTGTCAAGCAAGATTTCTAGCCCCAAAATCGAAGCCTCATATTCTGTCTCATTATTTGGGCATTCATAATTGAGCTCAAACATAAATTTCATAGGCTCTCTAACTGGTGAAATTATTAGAACACCAATTCCAATACCATTTTGGTGTCGAGATCCATCAAAATACAATTTCCATGGTTTTAATTCACATAACAATTTTCTTTTCCTTTGTCGACATTTAAGTGGTCAACTTCGTCGATATCGACACATGGATAGTCAACCAAAAAATCAGCTAACACTTGACCCTTGGTAGCTTTGGCTGAAACATAAAATAAAGAAAATTCTATTAAGGCAAGCATCCATTTGCCCACTCAACCATGCAAGATTGGACAAGATAACATGTATTTTATAACATCTATCTTAGAAATAACATAAACATCTTTAGAAACTAAATAGTACTTAAGGGTGGTATAGGAAAAGTACAAGGTCAAACACAACTTTTCTATTAGACTATATCTAGTCACAACATCATTCAACATTCGACTAAAGTAGTGTATCACTCTTTCATTTCCTTCTTGCATGCTACCAATATTTGATTCTGATGCTGAAATATATAATTTAAGTGGTCAATCTTGTCTTGGAGGGGCCATCACAAGCGTATTGGTCAAGTACTTGTTTATCTAGTTGAATGCTTACTGGTGTTCATCCAACCATACAAACTCTTCTTCTTTTTTCAACTTGATCAAAGGGTACAAATACTTTTGTTTTTCCTAACAGATTTGAGATGAATCATTGAAGAAAATTCACCTTGCCAAGAAAACATTGTAATTATTGCTTGTTTCTTGGTGGAGTCATCGCTAGGATTGCCTTAGCCTTATTTTGATCGATTGTAACCCCCTTATTGTGAACCAAGAATCCTAAAAAATTTCCTGTAGCCACACCAAATGCACACTTTTGTGGATTCATTTTCAAACCATATTTTTGCATTATGTCAAATATCGTTTTTAAATTTTCTAGATGGATGTCCTTTGTGTCAGCCTTAATGACTATGCTGTCGATTTAAATTTCCATAAATTGTCCTATGAAATCATGGAAAATAGTATTCATAGCCCTTCGATAAGTGGCATTAGCATTTTTTAGCCCAAAAGGCAAAACCATCCATTCATAAGTGCCAATGGCACCCAGGCATCTAAAGACTATTTTCAATACATCATCCTCATCTATTTATATTTGATTATAACCTGAGTATCCATCCATAAAATTCAATATTTTATGGCCTGATGCTAAATCAACTAACATGTTAGCTATAAGCATATAATATTCATCTTTTGGCATGACATTTTTTAAATCTCTAAAATCTATGCAATTCTAAATTTGCCATTCTTTTTCATGATGGGAGCAATATTGGAAATCCAGTCAACATACTTGGTTGTTCGAATGAACTTTGCCTTAAGAAACCTCTCAATTTCTTCTTTTATTTTGAGTATAGTTTCTGGTGCAAAGTGTTGAGGTGCTTGCTTGACATGTCGAACGTGTGGCTTAATTGGCGATCAATGTTTAACCAATTTTCTGCTTAAGCCAGGCATTTCATCATATTCCCAGGCAAAACAATCTTTACATTCTTTTAATACTTGAAATAGTTTTCTTTTGTACTAGTCGAGAAGCAACTAGCTTATGTATGTCGGTTTATTTTCTCCATCATCACCAAAATTGACCTCCACCAAGGGATCCTATACTTCAACTTTTTTGCTATGTAGATTGTTAGAATCAAAGGTAGAGTTTTCAAAACCTAATGAATCTAAGTCATATATACAATTTAATTGTGTATCATCAGTAGCACAAATTGTTTGCCTGGCCATATATGCCAACAGACGAGCCAATTGGCTCATAATATCCATGACTAAATTTTTTCTGAGGCTGGTCCTACACGAACCTTTAACACTAACTATAACCTATCGGGCCCCACAAGACAACCTTTGATAATGGATGGTTCGAAGGTGTCTAAGTCTACCTTAGGCTTTGCTTTTGTATTGTAATCTTTAAAATTGATATGCATCTATTTCACATAGCAAGGGCTATCATCTGGCTCTATCTCCTCCATCTTTCCTTCCTCATTCCACAATATCAATTTTTAGTGAAGTGTGGAAGGAATGGCTCTAACACCATGGATCTAATCACGTCCAAGCAGCTTATTAAAGCTAGCCTTGGATGGTACTACCATAAACATGGTTAGCCTGTCAACACTTCTTACTTGAACTCATAGCAGAATCATGCCTTTGGCTATTATCGATTTACCATTGAAACCTATAACTGCTACGTTGGTCTTTATGAGGGCAAAACTTATTTTCTTGAGCTTGGTCATCATGTTTTCAAGCAAGAGATTTATTGCTGCACCGCCGTTGACCAAAACTCGATTTCTTATTTTACCTTTGACCTTGGCCTTAATATGTAGAAGTCAAAGGTGACTCTTGGTTACCTTATTAGGATGCTTAAACAGCCCTTCACTACAAAATTCTTTGTTAAGAAACTAAAATTTGCTGCTTGAGAAGATATCACAATAGCCCTCCTTTAGATACCCCAACTCCGAAACTTCACCATATTCCACTGGCAACATTGAAACTACTCCAACAAATCCTATTGCAAAGATAGCTTTTGAGTCATTATCAAAGCCTGACTCAAAGTTTTCCATGAGCAAGTCATCCTCATCCTCGTCAAAGATTAGTGTTTGAGCCTTAGCTTTATTCTTTGGTGGCTTTGGGCTCGACCTGAAATTGGTCGTAACGGTTGGTTTCTACAAGTCGACTAACCTAGTTTGTAGTGAGTACGCAAGGCAAGCCTACGCCATAGGGGTGTATTCACGATATAACCCATCACAGGATGACAAAAAGGACATATTTAAGTAATTTTTCTTATTCTTGTGGCATTCTAGGTGTTTGCAGCTTCATCAATGGCCTTGGAACAAATGGTGCAACTAGAGGTTGGACTTGAGTGTTAACAGTTAAGTTTACAATAGCGAGCATCTAGTCAGATGGACGCCACACATAAGGATTTGGTGGATTTGACAGTGAAAAATACCTATCCATAAATTGTCGATTCTTGACCCACTTACTCTTTTTCTTTTAATGCGGGTGTTGAAAGTCTTACTGGAATTGGGATTGTTGCGCGTATGGCCATGGCAAATCCCTTTTGTGCACATAATTTTGCACCCATTTATTTTGCATGACCTGGGCCTGAGTTACCCTTGTTTTTGACTGAATCCCTTCTGGTGGACTGTCCACCATAACAACACTCTTTATTTTGTGCTTAGTAGGATTCAATTCAACTTTTATGGTGTTGCTCGACCTGAGCATATTTTTTGTAGTATTTTTCTGTGCTTTAACATCCTTAACACCCTTACCACCTTCGACTTTGTTAATAGCTTGACTAGCAATTTTTTCGACAATTTAGCCTCCTACAATCTTTTCTTTTTGTTTTTCATAAGTATTTGTAGCTGTTTGATCAAACATGGCACTACATCTTGGGCAAAGAGCAACATTTTCTCTAGACTCCCTTTGTTTTAACAAAACGTCAAGCAAATCTTCCCTTGTCTTGGGAAAAAATAGGCTTTTCGACAACTTCAAACATTTCAAGATTCATGTCAATCATTATCTCATCATTTTTTCCATTTGTTCTTTTTCGACTCTGACCATGTCTACTAATAAACTTACTGACTCAACATAGCTCAAGTTAAGCTTGAATAGATCGACATCAACCTTTATTTTAGCATTTTTGACTTCAAACTTCAACTTCCCTTATTTGATGGCTTTATGTATCAAGTCCCTAAAATGCACACAATTATTAGTGCTATGGCCCACGATTTGATGAAATTTATAGAATTTTTGACCTTTTGATTCATTAATGGATGGCATTTTCTTCCTTTCAAGGAGAATTATCTATTTTTCCTTTAAAAGCACATCAAATATTTGTTCAACCTTTGTTATGTTGAAAAAATAAAACTTAGTACTATTTATCTTTTACGTGCCTTTAACAGGCTTTAGTGACAAGCAAACGTAAGGTGGACTATTTTTTAATTCTGCCATATGAACCTCGTCAAAGTCAGAGTTGTCTTCTTCCAATTCCTCACATTCGACATAGGCTACTTTTTCTTTTTGAATTAGAGTTTTCTTTTTTAAAACACTCTTTTTCTCTTTTTAATTGTTTGACTTGTCACACTTTTTCTGCTAATTGGACTAAATTTAAAAATTGTTGGTTGATCAATTTCTTTCATATGATAAAGTCAAGGTCATTTAAAGTCATCTTGACTACCTTTGCCTCGGGCATCAGAGTACAGCATCTATTTTTAAGGTTTCTAAATCTAGGCAAGTAAACATCAATAGATTCTCCGTTAAATATTTGAATGGTCAATAGGTCGGTTAAATTGATCTTCATTCCCCCCCCCCAAAAGAACTAGCCATGGAAACTTCTTTCTAATTGCATCCATGAATGGATGAAGTTTGGACTTAAGTTGGAAAACCATGCAAAGGCATTTTTTGTCAAGGATGAAAGAAAAAAATGTCACCTTTAAATATTCATTTGCTACCACCTAGCCAATCTCGATAGTATAACGAGCGATGTGCTCAATCATCAACTCGCCACTTTCCCTGGAGAATTTGTTCAAGGACTTTGGTATTTTCCATCCTCTAAGCACTTCAACCTGAAGGATGTAGACTAGGAAAACAGAGGTAAAGAAAGGCTGGTTAGTAGCCAACATTGAACCCAAAGCAGTTTAATACTTGTTCGACAGCCCGAGTGATGTTTAGGTTATGATTATGATTGTGATTGTGGTTATGATGCCCCCAAGGTTGTTTTGTCTAACCCTTTGAACTATTCGATTTGTATCCTGTCCTTGAATGACTAAGTGGATGCCTTGGTCAAGGGTATTATGACTTCCGTCCTCATGTAGAGGGGGTAATATTATCTGATCATTTTGGTCTTCTTCTAGATTGTCAATCTCAACTACTCATCCAACCTATCAAGCCAATTGCTCGTATTTAGTGTTGGTAGTTTCTATTAAAGTTGCTAAGATAGTTGCCATCCGTTGTGTTAACATGTTTACCAAAACATGGTAACTTTCCTCAATCTATTATCTAAAGGTAGCCAATGACTCAACGGTGTTAAAGGGAGTGCTTGTCGGTATAGGAAATGTCCTAGGCATATTTGAAAATATAGGCCCTAGGTTCCTTTGTGTAACTGTGGTGGGGTTTGTTGATGATGTTCCTCTTGTATCCCCTATTAGACTCATATGCAAAGGCCTAGTTGGTGGACCATATGGGTTGATTTGTGTGCCAAAGACTAGCATATTAGCCATAATAGCATTAGTATATTAGGGATTTTGGTAATGATTTTGGTATATAGGATTGTTATACATATTCGGGAACAATCCTATCATCCCTTGAGTGGTCACTATAAGCTGTACATTGGCTAGGTATTAGGAGTGTGGTCCCGACTTGTGTTGACTGGCGTCAGAACAGGTTCTACTGCCTGTGAAGGGGGCACACTTTCCCCTTCATTTCCAACTTCTTCTGTCGAAGAAGATGCTCAAGATATATTAGATGCTATTATGCTACTATGTAAGAGCATAAGTTATGGACCATAGTTTTCTGTATTTTTGACACCTCTATTTTTTTCTTGATCCCACCGGGTGTATCAATTTATTTTGCTTGGATTTTGGTCAAGAAAACAAAAAAAATTGACAAGCTTGTTTCACAAATCCCGATTCGAGAAATGAAAGTAGCTCCTCTTGCGAGTTCTCAAGATAAGAGTTTTGTCAAAAAATACAATTCTTGACACTTTGGTTTCACCAAGTTTTCACAATGTTTTAGTGGCAAACCTTGACGAATATGGCACACCTTAACTTGAAGTTAAAGAAAAGAATAAGTATTTTTAAATAGATTTCGTAACCAAAAACTTATAAACATAAAGAACATGAAATGAACATAGAAATGCAAATAGAATGTAAAGAAATGACATCAAATGAACAATTAATTCTAAGAAATTGAAGAACAAAAATGAGTATGGAGACTTTACAAAATTTTCTCTTCACTCTTAAATGTCAGCATGAAGAGAGAACTTTGAATGTGTTTTAGTGAAAATTTCCAATTCCCCAGAACTAATCCTAAAATCTCTTATTTATAGACAAAAATTCTAGCCTAAACTGGTGTCATCTGTTCTTGATGGTTACCACAGTGTTAGTAGGGCGCCAAAAATACCCACATTTAGTTTTGAGGCTCTAGTAACCACCTCTAGATGTGCCTTGATCTCTGCTTCAAATATTGGTAACTATCCACGTTCTCCACTCCACATTCATTCGTGCTTCTAGACGAAATAACTCAGTGATATGTTGGTGAAGACTACTTTGACAGCCATGCATTTTCTCGACTTTTGTCACCTTATGATTTAATTATATGCCTTGCCAAACTATCACATTGGACTTTTTCCAACACTTCTCAACATTTCCAAGTTACCTTTCGATACGGCCATTATCTATTAACCATCATGGGTTCATGCTAAGTTATAAGGCGTGTTGACCAATCTCCAAAAGGTAATTGCCAGATGATTTTCGACTTTGACCAAATTCTTGTAGTTCTGACCATCTTTCAATCACATGTCATGAGACTTATTTTCTTTTGCCAACTCGATCCTTCAAATCTAGTCAACAACTTTTCTTTAGTTCGATAGGTTTATGTCTTTCGATTGAATTTGAGAATTCGTCCCAACACTATATTAGGAAGGTATGCTAGCATGTACAAAGTAATGAAAAATAGTGATACATAGTACAGCCATGTCTTTTTCAATGTCCAATCAAGCATTAATTTCCGTAGACCATTTTCCCCATAGGTCCTGCTTAGCAATATGCAAATATCAAATATAAGAACCAATTAATGATATATATATATATATATATATATATATATATATATATATATACATATAAAGAGAGAGAGAGAGGAGGATCTAAATTATCAATATAGAGTGAACTAAACTCTAACTAATTTCTCTCGAGTTAGATGGATTCACTAAGATAATAAAATTCTCTTAGCACTAATTTCTTTTATTCAAAAGATTTAAATTTAAAATTTTGTTTAAGAAAAATAAGTGTTGAACTACTTGAATCAAGCATTTGTTAGTAGTAACAATTCATTTTCAAACACTGAGATTTTTGCCCTCTTCTTTAATGTAAGTGCTAGCATATTTGATAAAGTGTCAATCAGGTTAGTTCAACTAGATCAAATTGAGTAAGTTCAAGGGTATGTTTATTTGGAATTTTTTGGACAAAAAATTATTTTTTATTAAAAAAAGTCAATTTTCATATATTCGGATTTTTTTTAAAAATAATTAAAATCTCAAAAAAAAAAATTATTTTCAGTTTCTTTTCTAGAAGTTAAAAATAGTAGTTTATGAAAAAAAAATCAATTTTTAACTTTTTCAACTATATATAAAATTTAAATTTTAAAATTATTTTTTTTAAAATCTGAAATAAACGCACCCTAAATTCTTTGATCTTCGAATATGAGAAGTTCCTATATTCTTAAATTTTTATTTTTAAAAAATAATGTGTTTATCATGTGACATAAATATTGCCAAAGGTTATCAAATTAGGTAAATAATATTCATATAAATAAGGGGGAAAAAAGTTATTGTATCCCTTGAAGTATATACTATATGCAATTTAATTCTTATATTTTAAAAAGATGTAAATCGTTTTGTGAACTTTTTTGAATATATAAATCGACCATTTTGTTAAATTTTTATTATTAATAAAAATTGCACATATTCAAGAAGGTTTAGAGTATTGGATTGAGTGTTTAAAAAAGTTTAGGGATCAATTTACATATAATCCAAAATTTTGGGGGTATAATATATTTATTTTGATTAAAATACATATTTAGAAGAATCCAATAAATTAATTTATACTTTTTTAAAATATAAGTATTAAAATATATGTAATCTATAATTTAAGGATTTTTTTCTGTAAATAAATGACAAGAAGATTGTGTATGCATAGGTTTAAAGCACAAGAATTCTAAACTGATTACAAACTCTTAAAACGAACAATATTAAAAGTGTGATTAATTGTAGAAATTTATTGGCACAAACGTAGATTTTTTAGTGATATTTAAAATACTCATCTATAAAAAATAAATATTCAATATTCATATGATTTTTAATTATTGATCAAGTTAAAAAAAATAAATTTAATGATTGATATTAAAGAGTCACTCATACTTCAAATATTATATAAAATATTATAATCAATTTTTGTATAATATCAACCGTTAAATTTATTTTTTTAATTTGATCAATAATTAAAATCAAGTGAATATTAAATGTTCACTTTTGAAGATGAGCATTTTAAACAGAATTTTCAATTTCAATTTGACAAGCAACAAGCAACCACATTTCATACTCCAATATAAGTTTGAATGGAACATTTAATTACCTAAACCCACCAAAAGAGTTCTAAAATGAATAGTTACATATGCTTTTTCAGTTGCACAATTTAAGGCAGTAAAAAGTTGACAGGTTGCATAAGTTTATTAAATTAAAATTCCAGTTTCAAACTTCCGATTTGGCAAGTAACCATTTTGTAATATTGGGATCCAGTCTCAGTTTCTCACTTACACTAACTCTCCTTTTTTATGAAAATTTCCTTACATTCTGGTCAACAAAACAATCTTTATTCTGCCGTGTCATCTAACCAACATGTGCGAATCCCTTGTCTTTTGTTCCTCAAATTGAGAATTTACAGTAGCAGACAAAGTTCTTCTTCTTGCAGCATCCTTCTCTGACAAGGTGCCACATATGCCCAATCGGAATTAAATGTATGAAGTGAAAAACATATAAAACAATAACCTATTTGCAGCTAATTCGGAGTCAGTAGAAGAATGCAACACAATTTCCAATGTGCCCTTGAATCCACAAAAGCTACTTCTACTGAGAGACCCTTATAATGAACTTCTGGCTGTGCTCATCAGATACGTGAGGATTCTATTTAGCCGCACGATTAATGTACCATTTCACATGGAAAATTGTACACAATAATAATATGAAGGCATTGTTCAGAGCTCGAAGTTCTTTTGGTAAAAAAATGAATTGGGATTTAGTCATTATTTAGAAATTCACAATATGCAATGAGAAATGTCACAAGAAAAAATACAAAAATATTTGAGGAAATTATATTACCTCATCCCTATAGCACGTAGAGGTGCATTTATACATTATTTAGAAATTCACAATATGCAATGAGAAATATCAAAAGAACAAAACAAAATCTTTGTGCAAATTATATTACCTCAGATGACCAATCTGGATTAAATATATGAAGTAAAAAAATATATATATTTATTATTTATATATAATGTAACCTATGTGCTGCTAATTCCAGGTCGGTCGAAGATTGCAGCACAATTTCCAATGCGTCCTTGAACCCACAAAAGCTACTACCCCTGAGAGACCCATATGAAGAACTTCTGGCTATGCTTCAATTACCTTCAATTTTATGCCATACTTCATCAGATACCTGAGAATTGTATTTAGCCACACAATCAGTGAACCATTTCAAGGTTTGAGTAAGATAAAATATTACTATTATTAAGTAATAATAGTGACGTAGAGTATAAAATTGTGTCAGATGTGATGCCCATGACAACAGACGCTGGGACTAGAAATTTCAACCACACAAAAAACTAAACCTTCTGCTAGGATAAGGTATACGCAGCTAGCTTCCATCCTACAATGAACAACTCTGTCACAGGCAACCTTTGTTTGTGGCTAAGATTGCACCAAAAGTTTAGCTGAAGAAACCATACGGAAGCTCAAAATTTGATGTCACAAAATTGATTTCTATATTAAATTGTTAAAGTGCTTAGAAACAACTAGAAGCATATATAAGAATACTGCATTTATTCACAAAAGAAGGTAGTGTTAGTCAATTAATATGCCACTAAATACTAAGTTTAATTGGTATCTTACTGCCGTTGCCAATCAAATCATAGCAATGAAATGTTGAGCTACAGCTTCCGAACAAATTTGCTCCTGCTGGCCATTCGAGCACTACAAGGCCAAGATTCCCAGAATTGAACAGAGTACACAGAATGCAGCATTCAAGGATATTGAAAGGTGCCACATGTCACCGGTTTCACCCGTCAAAGACATTTTTGGTTCACGTCAAAAGGATAATTATTGGAAGTCACTTTTGATAGATTTCGACCGTAGTATTGCTAGATAAGATAGATGCTTTGCTCTTTTCTATCTCAGAAGAATATCTCTTTACTGTTTTCTGTTGGAGAGTTGATAAATGAATCGAGATTTTGGGGATATCCATTTTATTCCAATGTCCTCTCAATAGGCCCCATGTCCACATAATCTTGTTCTTTATGTCGAGTTCACACCCTCCATCAAAGGGTGCTAGAGAAAATGAAACATAGCAAGGTACATTGTTCAAATTTAACTGACTGAAATTATTGAGATGGTATATCATTGTCCTTCATTCAATGCTTAATTATTATATTAATTAACTAAATGAATATAACATATGGTAAAATGAAGGCAAGCACTTAAAACTTGGCCTAGAATGTGAAATGGAAGTTTTCATTTCACCATAAGAGTTTCATTGTCACGGCTACATGAAGCCAAAAGTTGAGATATTAATGCTGTGATTGTGAAGCTCTTCACGGCCACAAGTTGGAAGAATCTGCGGTGACCCACAAAGGCCTCAAAATATACCTTTCTGTGTTATGAGCAACTCCAAGGGTCCTATAAGACGACGCTGACAGAATCGAATTGACTAGTATTTGCTATACAGACCGAGAACGCCGCTTTCTACAGCAGAAACGTCTGAAAGCTTCACTCCCTCCTCTGCACATGCACAGAGGAACGTTGGAATTGACCCCTTGATTGCTACGTGAATAGTTGAGCCCAAGAATCACATTAAAAAAACCTGTAATAACCCAAATTTTTATAGCACAAGTTTTGCATCTTTTTCCCAACAAAAACCCCCTCTTATTGGCACCACTTGCACCAATTGTTCTACATTCAACCATGTCGAGCTTCCAGTCATACAATTGGGCTCGTCTAAAATATAACAGTGTATAATTTCATTGTTGACCCGAAAATTAACACCAACAATTATCATATACGTATGATTTGTTGTAATTATATTTATATTTTATAAAATATTAACTTTTTTAATTAATGAATAAGATTATACATTTATATTCTAAAATGTGCAATGAATTTTAGCGTGCAATTTACCCCGCTCATAAATAGTAATTATGTGGTTAGGTGGTATTTAATTTTAATTTTTTATATGAGAATGAAATTAAGCAGTTATTATAAAAAGATTATGACTCTATTCTTGTAATTAAATAAAAACCTAATCTTATGTGCAATTTAGATGAACTGAACATGTAAAATAAACCATGATTTTATTATGGGGAAACAAAGCTATCCAAAACCATTGCCTTGCATCTTTTGCATCTTTATGACACCTTGTCAAATATGTATATGTGTGTGTTCACAAGTGAAGAAAATTAATGTATACCAGGAAGAATATTTCCTCCTCCACAATGAATATCTATTATTCATTTCTCTTTTCTATCATTCATTTTCTTTTACGATAGAGTATGAAAGAATGTCTGTGTTTGCGTGTGGGGCAGCAGTGTGATGATTGGTTCAGATCAATGTCAGCTTCTGGAGGGAGTGGCCATCGGATAAAGAGAGAGGAAGTGGAACAAAAGGATTAAAAATTTAAAAATTGCAAGAAAATGGAGAAACTCAGTTAATTTTCCAGAACAGTGGAGGGTGACGAACAGCATGATGTATTAGATTATGCATTAGATAAGTGTATAAAACGTATAAAAAGTACCAACTGAATTTCTTAAAACTCCACCAAAAGAACCCCACTTTCCTGACTTAGTATGAGGACCTCAGAAAGAAATAGAGTTAACCTGTGTCATTTGCAATTACTGAAAGCGCTATTAAACAATAAAAATATAGCTTCAGGATATATATGATTGTTTTATAAACTCCAAGAAAGCCCCATCTGATCACGTAACACTAGTTTCTGGCAGTTTGTGAGTTTGTGACTGCCACAAAAAGCACCATTAAAGATTAAAGATTTGACTAGAATTGTTAAAGCTGTTTTATATATAAGAAAACTATGTCATCAACCGGCCTCATACATTGGCCTAAAAATTTCAGCATACTTTCAGTCCCACGTTCAACATCTTTAATAGGTGTTCCCTTCATATCTTAAATCTTACCCACAAAGATAACTTACAATAATAAGCACCAAAAGATGTTTATGCACATGATCCTAATTTTCTTAAACACCACTAATTAAGTACAATATTCTTTTTGGGGTTATTCAATATGATTTTAATCCAAAACACAACGTTACTTATAAAGCGTATTGCATCATCAGCATTACAACCTTAAACTGCAGCCTTTGTATGAAGTGTTGTGAGTACAAGTAACTTTTTAATAGCATGTTTGGATGTGTTTGGGGGTTTAGAATTATTTTTAAACCCCCCCCCCCTAAAAAATTGATTTTGACCCTCTAAGATTAATTTTGTCAACTTTTGATGTTATTCAGTTTATAGAAATCAAAATCAATTTTTACTTCTACAATTTATTTTGAAAGAAGTGAAAAATTTTTTGTTTTTGTTATAATCATTTTAGAGATATTATTAAATATAAATTATTTTACTTTAAAATTAATTATATTCAAATTAACTCTAATAAAATTAATGTTAACTAGAATAAATTCTACAAAAACAGAACTAAATATCCTATAAGTCACCGGACATGCTACAGTGACGTCTTCCGTATATTCGAGAAGTTCATGAATGTTACAGACTCTGCACTTTAAGCCATATGCAGCTGCTAAATTTAGGCTTAGCCCTTGTCCCTTCATACATTTTTTGGCCCGTTTTTGTGCATGCTCGTTCATGGATTGAGAAGCCAATATTTTCATGGCCCAACATTTTCCCTAGATATCATGGGGAAGGACAATATTCCCAATCAAAATTCAAGAACAAGCATGAATATGCGAATTTTGATGACTGGAAACCCGGACTCAACCAAATGTAAGCAAATAAGGCTAGAGCCACAATTGCGAGGAAAAAGCTGCGCTCCAATTGAGGCCACAGTACATGAACTTCCCTTGGATGTCAAAAAAATTCGCCCTCGCAGAAACCTGCGAGTAATATCTGCAACGGGCAGGTATGGGGGGAAGATTTTGCCTCCGCAGACAAAAGGGACAGGAATTTTAAATACCGGCATGTTAAACGAAACAGAGGCAGGGATCACTATCCCTATATCCGTGGGTACCCGCTATGAAATTACTATTTTACTCTTAAATTATTAATTTAGTTAAACTAATATTATTATTATTATTATTATTATTTAAATTGATTAGACTAAGATTTAAATTTATAAGTTAGATTTATTTATATTTATTATATATTAAACTAATGATTAGATTACTATTATGTGTTTATTTTTATTTTAAGTATTTTAAGTTATTAGAATTTAGATTGTAGAATTGAATTATTATACTTATTTTTTATTTATTTTATGTATTTATTTTTATTTTAAGTATATTAAATTATTAGAATTTGAAATTATTAAATTGGATTATTATTTATGATTATTTTAAATATTTTATGATATTAGAATTTTTATATTTAATTTAAATTTTTAAAATTTTTAATATTTTAACCAATATTCATAAATATCCACGAATATCAGTAAACCCACGGGTAAGTAAAAAATGGATACCCACATCGACATAGAGCTGGGGACGAGGGCGAATATTTACTCGCGAGGCGCCTCGCCTGTTGACATCCCTACTTATACATTGTTGCTTACATCACCTTCGAGGGACTAGCTATTGTAATTCTTCTAGGCATATTGCTGCTTTTATTTAACTAATATTTATTTAATTTCTTTAAAAATACTTTTTCATATTTTTTAATAAAATAATAATAATTTAATATTAATTGTTTATTATCAATTATAAGTCTATTTAAATTTATTAATATTAATTAAATTTAAAAATAATACTTTTTTAAAAATATTCAATATTATTATTTTTTTATTTTTATGAGTAATTAACTTATTTAACAGAATTATTAATTAGATTTAAATATTAAATTATTTTTTACAAATTTTTATAAATATAACAATTATCTAAATAATATAGCAATGCGTATGTTAAAAAAAATAGTGAGCGAAAATAAATAATAATGAAGGCAAACTGTTATAAGATGCTCATATCTAAATTTATTTAAACTCGTTACTTTTAATATTAAAAAATGGTATTTTTTTAAATTTCGTAAAAAAAAAATCATCTTTGATCACTTATTTTTTAAAAAATACGCATTGATTTTATATTTTCACATGAAAATGAGAAAATGCGTTATTATAACTTAAATTCATTCTCTTGATCTTAAAATTACTTTAGAAGTTGGATTTAATTATTGACTTCACATGACTTCCTTGAGCAGGATTGTTTCTCTACTTTTATGTTTTAATATTCTACAAATATATAAAAGATAATAAGCTCCATAAATTTTTATTAATATATTGAAAATTTTGAATTCAATACAATAAATTTTAATAATAAATTTAGAGTTTAATATAATTAATATATAACCTCAGTGAAAAACAAAATTACATTATCATTTAATAATATATTGTTACACTATTTAGTAAGTTTGACATTCATACATTATTAACCTCTTAATTGATGTGATAATATATGATTAAATACTAACGTAGTAATGTACAATACAAACAAAAAAGTTATAATAAAAATTAAAGGGTTTGAACCCACAACAAATTATGATATTCTATGTTTATTGAATATTTTTGTTACTTATGTGATCGTAAAAAATTATGTATATACATTGTATTATTATTTATTTTACTTTTTTCTCCCTAAAATAATCATTGTTAGGTTATTTAGATAACTGCTATGTCAAGATATCTTTCAAATAATAATTTAATATTTAAATTAAAAGTTACAATATAATTATGTTCGTCCGATACATGTCATTGATTTTGAAAACATGAAAAAGTTATTAAATCAGTCCATGCATATGCATTGCTTGTAAAAAAAAATTAAAAAAAAAAAAAAAAAAGCCCTTGTGGTCATTGGAGCTAGAATTCCGTGCATGCCAGTATGAGTAATTCTAGATGCTAACAGAGTATAATTTGACTAAAGAAATCCGTAACTAATGCTATGAATGAAGATAATCCACTTGTGAGTAGACGAGAGGATTGTGGGCGTGGATGAGAAATTTTATTAGGCTCTGTTACACTTTTCTTGGAGAGATTAGTGACTTGGTCTCGTATGTAACTTACCGGTCATTAGGCTAATAATAGTCAACTAAACAAATAAAATAATTAGATCATACTCTCTTAGCTATGTAGGAAGGCCCATGAGTGGAGTTATAACTCCAAATAATGGTAGGAACATCCTTACAAATAATTGCAAGTATAGTGACTAATTTAAAATTTTTTTTGTGTAGGAACTAAATTCAAAATTAATAACACATATAGAGACCAACATTATATTTTAATCTAAATTTAGATAAATGTATTAAATAATTTAATTCTAAATAATTATAATATTTAGTGAGTGTGTAAAAATAAAAAACTAATAAAATTAAAAATTTCAAGAAAATTAAATTAATCATAAATTAAATAAAAAAATACTTTATCCATCTGAACTATAGACTATATGCCCTTTACTTTCCGTATTTTAAAAATATACAAATTAATTTTTGAACTTTCTTAAATGTGAGCTTTAGTCTTTCGATTAAATTTTTATATATTGTTGACAAAAAATAAGTACACTATATCTCATGAATTGTAAATCATGTTCATTTTAATTCCTAAACTGAAAATAATATGCAGCTTGATACCTTAAACTTTCTTAAACATGTATCATTTCCATTAACAAATAGATAAAAGAAAAAGCTAACAAAAGAATTAATTTATACATTCAAAAAAATTTAGGGGTCAATTTGTATATTTTTAAAATATTGGGAGTGAAGGGTTTATTTTTTCCCTAAATTAAATTAAAAAAATAAATGGAATCATAATTATTAATAATTAACGTCAAATTATTATTCTAATTTAAAAAATTCAATAAAAATTAATTAAAAATAGAGTGACAATAAATGTATAATAAGACTGGTGATGGTCTTCCTGCCCTTTCAAAGGCTGGGAAAGTTCCGAAGAGGTAAGGTTTTCCTGATTTATTGGATCCATAATTGTTGGGCTCCGCCGAATATATTGGAGAATATAACATGTTTAGGTGATGTATTTGGCTCATGACCAAATTAAACTAAAAATGATGATGCATATATATATACACACACACACACACAATGGATGGTGTGGTCCAAAAACTTATCCAAAATTCCTTGCGGGAAACGCTCTCACGGAGAAGCGCTTTTTGGAGAAGATGAACCATGTGACACTCCATGTGAGAATGTGTGCTTGTGTGTACCAAACTATAACAATATAAAAATGGGGGGTGGTGTGGGCAGCAACATAACAAGTTTGAACAATATATAAATATATCTGTAGAGAAGTTGTCTGCTTAGGTTCTAGACAATAATACAAAGAAACTTGGAGAAGATACATGTAACACAAGCTAGCTTTGAACATTTTTTGTTTGCTTGAGCAGACATGCATACATAAGCAAAACGAGATGACTTTGAGGAATATACCAACATTTGGTGGTGAACATATTGCGATACGTGTCCAAGGCATATGATTGACATGTAATCACAGGCATTTTTAACTCCGCAAACGTTTCAACGCCGCAACTGTTCTCCCTTCCCAGACCTTTGAACGCCGTAACGTAGTACAATGCATTACGTTTTTATTTCCTTTTATAAATACGATACTTAAATTATTGTTTCAAAGTCGCTATGCTCCGTGTCAGCCGCTCGCATTTACTATTAGCAAAACAAGCTCTTTGAGTATTAGTTTGTAACTTTTTTCATTAACCCCGCATCAAAGGCAAGTGCTAGTAATATCTTAACACGGGGCTCTAACTAACCCAATTGACTTGCTTGTATATATGGAGACAAAAGAATCTCCATCCCACCGACCCCATCAAATGCAGTGAATATGTTGCAAACTGTTCATCCGGTACACCACTACACCCTTCTCAGCTCTCTCCATTCTACTTGTGCTAAAATTATAATCAATCTCGTGTCATGTACACACTAGTTTTCTTTGTTAGAATTTTAGCATTGGGATTGGCTTAATTGACTTGGGCTTAATATTAGAGTTAGTATTTGGAATGTTGAACTTAATTATTGAGCTTTGGTATTGAATTGGATTATTTGACCAAAAGACTAACCTAATAATTTTTTTCAATTCACACCTTATAAACCCCTTGTATTTCCTTCAATTTATTTCATGTGGGGTGTGTGTGTGTGTGTGTGTGTGTGTCCACACACATTGGGAGACCCCTAGAGTGCAATAGTCATAATCTTAGGATACAAACAAACTTTTCATGTCCTCAATTGGGCTCCCTTCCATGAATGGTTCTCCATATATATACCAACCAATCACTAGTTGTTGGTTGTAGGTATCGGTTTGTATGGTAGTCAACTCAGGTTTAATTTGATATTGTCCTCTGAAGAGATATTCTAACTTATAAATTACATAAGTTAGTTTTTTTCTATTAATAAACCAAAAAGTTAGAATGTTTTTGCTTTTAATTTTTAAAAGCCAAAAATATTCTCGAAAACTTTCATAGAGTGCTTTTTAATATTGGCTTATACTCTATAAAATTTAAAAGATTAATATAATTTTATTTTTTTTAATAATATTAATAATAGAAATTATTTTCTTTAACATTTATATCTATTATAATTATTTTAGAATTTAAAAATAATTTTGCTAAAAATTATTTTGTGACTTCTATTTATTAGGAATAACTTTTATATCATTTTATTGAATAATACTATTATAGTTTTTTAAAAGCGACTTTTAAAAAGTTTAGAAAACTTAACAACTCTCAAAAAATTACAGCAACATCAAATCAAGTCTCAATCATTTGGAGAGTGGGCTAGTCATCCGTCGAGTGTGGGCTTTGTGGTAGCCTACCCTTCAACTTTTTGTCCTTTTACTTTTTTTGGCATAAACTCATCTAAAAGATAATTTAAACTCTCATATCATGTTGGCATTTTTTTTTTTTTTTTTTAAGTCAAGGGGGTAGCCCCGACTTTGGGGAGACGGGACATTTGAGTGCAGGAGCCTCTAGCTCTAGGGATCAGTCTTGATCCCTCTTACTGGCAATGCCAACATGATCCCCCTCACCTATGTTGGCACTTTTGAATATTCGGTTTAGCTTAAATGATTTCGGCTTGATATTAGAGTTAGCAATCGGATTGTCGAACTTAATTACTGGGCTTTGCTATGGAATTGAATTACTTGGCCCAAAGGCTAATTTAATGGTTTCCTCCAATCCCCAACAACAGAAGCCTTCTCTTTCCATGAACTTATCCAATGGCAAACTTGTATATATCCCACACACATATACATTCTCTAATATTGCTTCATGGAAGATTCGTCATATAGAGCCAACTAGGTTATGGACAGCAGAATTTAATCTTCCTGCTCTCAATACAATGTGCAACCACACTACGAAATAACTAAAGCCTTAAAAAAGTGATGCACATAACATCAGTTGAAAAATCTATATGATTTGCTGTACTGCAACAACATTGAATTTTTATGGTGAAAATTATACATTGGAAAAGTTAATACCGTGAGATCACATCATTCGTCCACAAGAAGATGAATGTGAAAAGTGTAAACTGGGCAGGGTACAGCAGCCATGAGTTACCACAGAATTCTCCATAATAGATGAATGCCAAACGTGAAAAGCAGCATAGCCAGCAATCATTCACTCATGCACAAATAATACGATTTAAAAAGACTAACACAATCTACAATATCATAACCACAACACATTATAATTCTATTCGTATCTCATAATACTTGTTTACTTTCACTTTCAAACTTATTGAAGATCGTTATTAAATAGCTAAAAACTAAATAAGAAAGAGCTTAGTTCTGTTAGAATGGGAACCTTGAAGTTCGAACCGTGTCACTACTGGAGTGCTGATCTTATAAGGCAATGATCACCTGAAACTAGCGTTCTTAAAAACACGAAATTCTAATTATGATTTACTAATTGAACCGTTTTCATTTTCAGTAGATATTAATTGAACCAATTAAATTGTTAATAAATCCATTACTAAATTAAAAATATTCAAACTAAAAACATGACTTTAACCAACCATTTTAATCTGTGTCTTAAAACTTCGATCGGGTGATGATTATTATAACAAATATACGTTGATTGGCACTTTGACAGAAACGATTGGACAAAAACGCAAAATAGAGCTATAAAAGTGAGTCTCCAGGGAAACGATTCCTCGCAAAATTTTCTTATATTACTAATTTCAAAAAATAAAAAGGCGCCATTCCATCCAGCTCACCATACTACAAGAATCCATTATACATTGGACTTGTCGCTACAAATAAAATAACTACCAAATTGTGTTTCCTCGACAGGGGGAAAAATATTTGTTCTCACTGAAGCATCCGTTGCTCTAGTAACCATATCCTAAGAAAAAGAAATGCAGAGTCAGCCACCCATAGGGGGAAAGAGAGACTAGATTTTGCATATATATATATATATATATATATATATATATATATATATAATGCCTGATATACACAATTCATAATTGTATGACCCAACCAGTCCGGCCTCCAAGGTACCCTAGTTGAAATTTTTGATCAAATTTTACATTGATCCAGCCAAACTAATCGGACCCAAGTTTCACATTGATCATGCCAAACTAATCAGACCAAATCGCCCCACAGACCTAACTTAGTGTACTTTATTTATTTATTTATTTTATTCTTGCCAAAATGGTTTTATATTTGTCTTTCAAGTTAATCAGTCCCAGGTGTCTGAAATTCTTCCTACATATAACTTCATAAGAGAAGTTTTTAGGAGCTCTCCTTTATACTTATCCTTTTATGTCGTGTAGTAAAAAGGACTAGTTGCTGTTGTTAAACTAAACCTTCAACATTTTAGGATGAGTTTGGTATGGTGATAAAAATAAAAGAAATTTTCATGGATTAAATTCATGATATAAAAATTTTCCATCTCATTTTTACCCAATACCAAAACACACCCCCTTGAAAGTATAAATTTTCTAATTTGACCACTTCACTGTCTAACCAGGTCACTCCCTAGTCCGAGTTGAAATATCAACGTAATTGTAATTGATATTATCTAGGAATTTAAAATTTCTTCACATTCCTCTTTGCAGAAGAAAAAGAAACACTCCCAAGCATATTTTCCAAGTATCATTATCGTTATCAAAATGGTATCTTTAATTCAACATGTTACATACGCCATTTAAACTACATACCTGAATTGTCCATGGGGTTGCCAGCAGGTACAGGCTCAGGTTCCTTAATCTCAGCCACCACACAGTCTGACATTAAAAAGGTTTTGGCCACAGAAGCTGCATGCTCCAGGCAACATCTGACCACCTGTACAAAAGCGTAAGGTGCCTAAATTATCAAGTTTCATACCAAGCACAACTATCATATATTTTATATATGGAAATTGCAGAATCATGCATAGCTGACACCGTTCAGAGAAGCATTTTAAAGATTACAACAGTTTATAATTACACCTCAAGATTAATACATCTTTGTACCCCACCTAAATCCAATTACATTTAAGCTAATCTATAATGCTTTTTTTTTCCCCCCTAATTATCTGTTTATAGTGGAGGTAGAAACAAGAAGCAATCTTGCACTGCTATGCACAATGCCCCACTAACACCTCATTGTAAAACACTCACATATTTAAGAACCTCACGTTTGGCAAGAAAACCAAAAACTAGTTTAAAACATACATAGCAATAGCATGCCCACATAGAAATATTGATATCATGAGTAACATTATGGTGTTGGCATTCCGAGGCTGACATATAGCATACTAATGTAAAGATGCCAGCATGTTAAAACAACCTCTTAAGTATAATTTATCAAATAGTTCAAACATGCAACTAGAGATGGTGGGGAGAAACTAAAAACTCATGCAGTGCTCAATCATTCACCTTGGTCGGATCAATGATCCCAGCAGCCATCAAATCTTCATATTTTCCAGTGGCAGCATTATATCCATATCTTGGATTGTCACTGGACAAAACCTAACCACAATGTGCCAAGTCACATCATCACAAGCTCATGTATGGACCAATGAGATATTCTAAATTAGCAAATCACAGTACCTTCTCACTGACAACACTGCCATTTACACCAGCATTCTTAGCAATTAATTTCAGGGGATAACTAAGAGCTCTTTTCACAATATCAGCTCCAACCTGCAACACATCAAACATAGTAGCTTTGAGGCCATTATTGCAGTTAAGAGAGCTAAGCAATGAAAATTTGATGCCATTGAACAGAAAACAACCCCATTAGGAATATTCCATAGCATCTAAAACATAAATATCTTGCCAAATCAAACAAATGGCTTACTTTTTCCTCATCGTTATCAAGGCTATCCTTGATAGCATCCACCTTTGATGCAAGTCTCAGTAGAGTGCACCCACCACCAACTACAATACCTTCCTCAACAGCTGCCTGAAAGTCAACAAAATATTAGCTCACAAATAGAATCTGAAAAGAACTAATAAACATTTTGGGAAAGAAAATATCACCTTGGTGGCATTGAGAGCATCTTCAACTCTCAACTTCTTTTCTTTGAGCTCTGTCTCAGTTTGTGCTCCAACCTACACATGCATACAGCAAAGATTGAAATAGTTAATATGGCTCGCACAGAGCAAAAAGCTAATAATATTATCAAATGTTAGTGAGTTATTTACCTGTATTACAGCCACACCCCCAGACAATTTTGCAATTCTTTCATTAAGCTTCTCCTTTTCATAATCTTGCTCTGCTGCCTATAATATGTAAACATTTTTTCAGATCCTGCAGAACAATGGGCCTCCCTTCCACTCTCGCATCTATACAGAATTTCTCCCTAAATGAAGCTACTAATGTGCACGTGAGGAAACACACATGGTGAAATCCATGTGTTTTTATATCAATTATTCCAAACTCTACAAGATATTTTTTCCCTTCTTGAATGTCTCAGTAGACGTGCATTCTGCACAATATCTCAAGAACACCCTACATAAACATTTGGAAAGGAAGGGGGGGGGGGAGATGCAAACCTCAATTTGGTTCCTAATTTGCGCCACCCTCTTGTTCACTACTTCCTGGGTACTTCCATCACCAACAATTGTGGTGGTATCCTTGGTGAGCACCACTTTGGAGGCATGACCCAGAACCTCTTTCCCAGCTTTGTCTAAAGTAAGGCCAACTTCTTCTCTGATTACAGTACCTGTAAGCCAATAATGAGGAAACATAATGCATCAACAGCTGGAAATAAAAACAACACAGAAACAACTGCACACATCCAAATTACACAGATCAATCAGAAACATGAAACTATAAACTTATAAACCTCCTGTCAAGATGGCAATATCATCAAGGTACTGGCTCTTGCGTTCTCCAAATCCAGGGGCCTTAAGTGCAGCAATCTTCAACGATCCTCTAAGTCTGTTGACCACAAGAGTTGCTAAAGCTTCTTGTTCAATATCCTCTGCAATAATCAAAATAGGGAATCCACTTCTAATTGCATCCTCCAGTATGTTAACAAGATCTCTTGCATTGGTGATCTTTTTATCAACTAAGAGCAACTGCACAGTATACACACCACACAAATTAATAATTAATATAAAGGATGTCAAAATTAATAATAGGGTTACGGAAGAAAAAAAAAGGTCATACCTTGCAATTCTCATATTCAACAGACATTTTCTCACTGTCAGTTACAAAGTACGGTGAAATATAACCACGGTCAAATTGCATCCCCTCAACAACGTACAAACTGTTTTCTGCACTCTTCCCCTCCTCAAGAGTCACAACGCCCTTTCTACCAACCTTACTCAATGCTTCAGCTATCATGTTTCCTACCTCATAATTGTTCCCGGCACTGACTGCTGCTACATCGGCCAACTCGCTATCTTCAACCTACAATCCATGCAACCCAACTTCTTTTATTAGTAAAATGCTAAGAAATAGAAAAGGTTCACTTGAGTATTGCGTTCAACACACACACACACACACACACACACGATGAGAAAAAACACAGCTCCACCTCTTTCGACATCTGTTTAAGCTCAGACACGAGTGATTTTGTTGTCTTCTCAATGCCACGGGTGATAAGCACAGGGTTAGCACCAGCCGCAACAACCTGTAAAATTTGAACGGAAATGAGGCCTACCCATGTGACAATAAACAAAAGCAACCCAAGTAATTAGTATACACTTCTACGCAATGAGCAAACCTACCTTGACTCCTTCTGCAATAAGACCCTGCGCAAGAACAACAGAAGTGGTGGTTCCATCGCCAGCCAAGTCGTTCGTCTTGGCAGCTGCCTGCCTCACCAACTTGGCTCCAATATTCTCAACTGGGTCCTCCAACTCAACCTTTTCAAGCCAAAGTTAATAACAAACATCAACTTAAATATCTAATGATCTAATCCTAAACACATTCAAACTACCTTAATATATATATAAAGAAGAAGCATAACTATCACAAAATCCAAAGCCAGCTTATGATAGCAAAGTAAACACAAACCTCTTTAGCAACAGTGACACCATCATTAACAATCTTAGGTGAGCCATACTTGCTCTCCAAAACAACGTTCCTTCCTTTAGGACCAAGGGTAACCCCAACCAAATCCGCAAGCTTGTTCACACCACTCTGTAACACACCAAAAAGAAACACAAAACACCCCACAAAAAAACAACGTCATGGGCATCAACCAAATACGATTTTGAACGCAAAACAACATACCCCGGAATCTAAAACGCTCGTTATAACATAAATCGCTAGCTCACTGACTCAGTGACTCGGGCAGCGTCCTTGTTACTGTTACTGTTACTGTTACAGTACCTGAAGCTTCTTAATGGCGGAACCGTCCTTGTTGAAGTGTAACTCCTTGGCCATGGCGGACACTCTAGGGTTGCGGTTCCTCCTGGCCAAAACGACGCTGTTTCGCTGTCTTCTACCGATGGGAAAGGAAGAAATGAAGGCGGAGGAGGAGAGCTTGTGAGGAGTGAATGAGGACATTGCTGAGAAGG
Organism: Pterocarpus santalinus; assembly: GCA_031439595.1. NCBI lineage: Eukaryota > Viridiplantae > Streptophyta > Magnoliopsida > Fabales > Fabaceae > Pterocarpus > Pterocarpus santalinus. The sequence goes on along the minus strand of CM062528.1, from coordinate 29,359,009 downwards.
TTGATGCCATGGCTTCTCCCCAAATTTCGACTCTGAATTGGAATTGAGTTTTGAATTTGGGGGATTAGGGTTTAAGAAGGGAGTTGTTGTTTTTGGATAACGCAGGCAGCGTTGTTGGCGTTGGTAGCTGAAGTTGTTGAAGAAGCAGCGGAGACTAAGTGAGGGATTAGGTTTTTATTTATTACACAACAATGCACGAGTGCAACCAACGTGAGTGAGCGATGGGAGATTTGGTCTTGAAGGTTCGGTTTGATCTGGGCCGTTGGATTGTCAACCATTCTGCTACTACCGTCTTTCCTTTTGTCTTGCTTTGGAATGCTCTAGAACCTTTGTTCCATATTTCTGTTCTTGTGTTTGGAGGTTGTAAAACATGTAAAACGTCCCAAGGGTAGACCTCATAAATTTACGGTGATGAGTCCACTAGTAGGGTGTATTTCTATCAACTTTTGAAAAAAAGTAATTTAAAAATTTAAATTTTATATATAGTTATAAAAAAAATTAAAAATTAATTTTTTTTAACCATTGCACTTTTTAATTTTTATAAAAAAATTAAAAATAATTTTTTTGAGAATTTAGTTATTTTTAAAAATTTATTTAAACATATAAAAGTTAATTTTTTTAATAAAAAATAATTTTTTGTCAAAAAAATTAAAACAAATACACCCTAAATTTACTTCAAAAAATAAAATTGTTACTTTAATTCTTCTAAAACTATGAGCATATGTACGTTAGATTTTTTCGAAAGACCAACATAATTAAGAGGGAAAATAAAAAGTATTTTATCCCTAAGTTATAAATTATGGGTATTTTAGTCCTTATATTTTAAAAATGATACAAATCAATCTTCTAAATTTTTTTTAAATATATATTTTAATTAAATTAAGTATAATATATTTTTCTGAACTCTAAGTTATGTGCAAATTAATCCTTTAAATTTTTCTATGTATGCAACTTGATATTTTAAATTTTCTTGAATATATACTATTTTTATTAATAATTGATAAAAAAAATTAACAGAATGATCAATTTGCATATTCAAAAAAGTTTAAAGGGTCGATTTATACCTTTTTAAAATACAAGGGCTAAAATACATATAGCCTATAATTTAGAGGGATAAAATATTTTTTTTCCTATAATTAACAATCAGAATCTTTAAAAAAAATGGATTTCTTTTCTCAAAAATTAATATATCTATCATTAAATTATTAGAAAAAAGAGTTTACTCACTAATGAAAAAGTTTTCAACTTCTTTAATAAAGTCTTTTAAGGTATACCAATATTTAATTGACTCCGGTCGTTCACCACTTGTTTTGCTTAAGTACTATTTTAACTTAAGTCTTGTAAATGGGGAAAAAAATAGTTTTGGGAGAGTTTTATCCCTATAAGATATTAATTCGACTCGAATCAAATTAATTAGAGTTTAGTGAACTTTGAACACTGATAGTGTAAACCAAAAATACTGAATTTTGGATGGAAAAATGCATTTCAGAGGCACCTAATGTTAACTTTACATCTCATATGAGAGTATTTTTGAAATATCACTAATAAATTTTAAACTATACCCCTAATTTGTAATCTTATCCTAATCACATCTCAGAAAATCCGAACAAGCATAATCTTTCATTTCTTTCCTGTAACCCAAGTCTCTTATCTAACCCTACTATATTAGAAAATCCAAAACCTATCATTTCTTCCCAATTCAATTGCAAACAAGGGAGCAAATGCTAGTGGGGTGATTAGAGAAGATGGATTTGTTTGGAGGGCGGTGATGGAATTAGAGGGTTAATGGTTCACACTAGAGCTTATAGCGCGACCGGCCAATGGTGTTGGCTTAGCTATTGGGCTCACATGATTGTTGCTAAGGAGGACCCACATGTGTGGTGAATACTATTGGCAACGAGGCTTCTTGGCAAGCCATGGTGACCATTAGTGACAAGGCCTCTAATGGGTGTTAAGTATGGAGTCAGCCGTGATGATAGAGGAAGGGGTTGCGAGGTGGTTTTTGGTTCATGATGGTTACAACTTTGGGGTGATTTAGGTCCTGAGTCTTGGTCGTGGGTGGTGGAACTTGGGATTCGAACAATGACAGGTTCCAATGCTGAAAGTTTAGTATCCAATTTGATGGTGGGGCTTAACTTGTCATTTTGGTTCAGTGTTGTTTAGGTGATGATGGATCACTGTTAGAAACTAAAGGAGGCAGGGACGATGGTGGCTAGGTGGAGTTTTGGCTTGCTAATTTGGCTCAGACAATAGGGACAATGGTTGTGATGATATTGGAGGGTGATGTAGGAGACTTAGGTTATATGAAAGAGATGGAAGATTATAGCTTTTGGAAACATATAAATAGGGTGGGATTACATGTTAGAGAGTATGGTTTAAGCACCATTAGTGATATTTTGTAAATACCTTCATATGAGATGCACTTAGATGGTTCATCTATGTATTTTAACATTACATGTCTCTTACATACATTTTTCCATCTAAAATTTAACATCTATTAATTATTTGTAGCAAGTATAATTTAAGATTTGCTAGTCTTTTGCACATTTTAAAAGTTAAAGGACCAAAATGCACATGAGACAAGGTGCTTTTGGACTTCTTCATTACTTAAGCTTTGTAAAGTCCATCACTTTATATGATTGAACTTAATTAAGATATCTTTTTGGCATAATTCACATAGAAACTGCAACAAAATTGCTATTTCACTTGACAAAAAAAAAATGAAACTAGCATATAGGTAAGCCAATAATGTGAAATATCTATAATTCTTAAAACATTTGTTTAACTATGTTACCAAGTTATTCATTATTTGATATTTATTTTAAAATATTGTTGCATACACAAATTTTTTTAGAGTACATAATATAGTATAATTTTTTTAGTAGAGAAGAAAAAAACCTTCGCAGGTTAGCATAAACTATGACTACCTAATGTAAAAGGGAAAATAACAGTTTCACATTTTTTGCATCATATTTCGTACAACTCTATTCATATTAATATTCATTTTAAATACAACACTCTACCTATCATGTGTTTATGTATAAATTACCTTTTCACATTATATGTAGTGGACATTTTGTAAATGGAATGAATTTTCATTCCTAGGAATAACTTTCCTAGACATGATATTTTAAGCGTATTTGGTGTACAAATTAAATTCCTGAAAATATTTAATAATTTTCCAAAAATACCCTTGATGGAGATAGAGGTGGGCAACTAGCTGATGGCGTGCGATGGACAGTGGATGATCATCAGCGGTGGATATCTTTAGATAGTGATAGAGGTATTTTAATCTTTTCACTATAGTAAATATTCCCTTTCGATTCCCATGGAGGTGAGAAATGTTTTGAGGGTGATTTTCCTTCTTGGAAATGCAATATTCATAGGATTGTTGCTTCAAATCTCCTACTAAATATGGGAATATTTTCATATTCCTTGGCATAAAAAAATATATCCCCATACCAAATGCCCTCATAATTCAAAGCGGAACCAAAGAATATAGAGATTAACTTTTACAACACTTATAATTCAAAGTGAAACGAAAGAATATAAGAACATAGTCCAAGTAGCTTATCTCTTATATGTTGGTTTCTAGTTACTCTATTTTTGTTAGTGTCCTTTTGTTTCCTTTTATGAGCTCTTATGTTTATTTGTAAGATAGTCGGAGGCTGTCATGGTCCTTGTTGAGTTTGGGACCAACTTGATCACTGAATTTTAGCCATTAGAATCTTATCCAACGATCAAGATTAAAATGTTTCACTATAAAAAAATAATTTATAATAATTTATATTTATATTTTTAATATTTATTAAAAAACACATTACCCATTTTATCTTCTATATCCTTCTCTTCCTAGCACAACCCACTCACAACACCGCTGCACGAAACCACTCACACACAAACCCATATGGCAATGCCACCTTACAAACTCAACCTTGACTGCTGCTCCTATCATAATCTCCCAAGTTAGCAAGCCTATTTGCGCAAACCACCACCAGCAGCCACACCTTCCGCTACTCTTCTTCTTTCTTGATAGAACTCACAAACATATCAATCTTCATCCAAGCGACCACCATTTTTCTTTTGCCTCAAGACACCATCTAGCCGCCACGTCCTCCACCACCAACTCGGGCTTGCTTGCAAAGCCACACCAGCTCATCTCCATCAACCACTGCAAACCCAGCATGTTCAAATTTGATGAGATTTTGGCTTTTGTTGTGGGTTTCCTCTAAACCAGCTAGTGCTGTGATTTCAAATGCCATCCACACAAAGGAAGATGGTTGAGTGGATGCAACGGTGGCTCGCATGAAGTGTTGGAGAGGAAGAAGAATTAGTGTTGGAAGGAGGAGGAGTAAGAGGGTTGAAAAGGAAGTGAGGAAGAAAGCAAGGCATGGTCCAAGCATCTGGCAAAAATAAGGCAGCAGGATGGTGGAGTTGTGGAGGGGGGAAAGAGAGACAAAGTAGAGAAGTAAAAAAAGGGCATGAAGATAATTTCATTTTACTTCTTCATTATAATATTAGTTTGGTCCAGTTTGGTCACAAACTCATCAGGGACAACCAGAAACACTGGCTTGTAATCTAATACGAAACAATTCCTAATATGTTTTAGGAAAAAGTTAATTGTGCATTCCCTACATGACATGGACCTGACACCTCCTAGTTAGATGTAAAGTACTTCAATTAAAAAAATTTTAAAAGAAAAATTATAAACACTTATGATCGTTGATTGTTAATATGCCGATGTAAAGTTGTTTATTTTTTGTTGGTTGTAATAGTAGATTCAATAGCTTATATTTTAAGGCAAATTACAATGACTTCTTTGGAGATCAATTGATATTACACTTGCCCCCTTCTTGTTTTTAAAATTATATCTGGCTCTCCTAATTATTTAAAAGTTAGTATAATAGCATCCCATACTATTAATGATAACAAAAAAAAATTAGTTTTAAAAGGTTTAAAACACATGAAATAACTTTTGTACCCTTAATTATTTCGTCAATTTCAATTCAATGTCACTCCTGTACCACAAGTAGAAAACCAATCTTCTTTCCCTCATTGATGATAACTCACTATTCCTCCTAACCAAAGCTCAATGAACAAAAACAACCAAACAATAATAGAATCAAGTCTCCTTTCCCCATTGACAATATCCCACTACTTCTCCTTAACCAAATCTCAAAGAACAAAACTAAAATAAAAAAGTAAGTTTTTTTTTTAAAAAATAACCTGTCACCACCATTATCCCATCATCGTCGTCTTCCTCACTCAATCACCATGAATAGCTTATGCCACTATTACAAACCGTCATTGAAATCTACCCATTTCGAACCACTGCCACCTTCTTCATAGACCGCCTCTACTACTATCACAAATAGTGTTTCCTTTTTTTTTTTTTTTTTTTGCTAGCTTGTTTCTTTGATTTGGGACAAAGAAACAAGTGGTTGTAGATTATAGGAACATGTCGATAGAAAAGGGTGGTGAAAGGAGAAGGTGGTGGGATGGTGGCTGAGGAAGAGAGATGAGTAGGTGCAAGTTGAAAAAGAAAAAAGGTTATGGTGATGGGGGGTGGTGGGATGGTGGTTGAGGGTGAGAGGGGAATAAGTAAGAGTTGAAAAGGGAAAAAGATTATGGTGATTGTAATGATGGGGCATAGGGAAGGATGGGGGAATGATGTGGCTATCGTGGATGGAAAAGGGAGAAGATTAGGGTGTTAGGTTTTTTTTTTTTTTTTTCCTATCAAGGATAATTTAAAAATTTTAAAAAATTATGTTAAGGAAAGCTAACATCATTAATCTTAAGAGAAGTTGGGTATAATCTTAAAAACAATAAAAGAATAAATATAATATCAACTGACCTCAGAGGAAATCATTATAATTTGTCCTATATTTTATTGGATTATGTTTTTTTTATTTATGGGGTGTTGGATTATGTTATATTAGTTTCTTTATTGTAAGTAAACTATTGTCTTAAGTTATCAATCAATAAAACTTTATTGACAAAATAAATCGATGGCTGTAATTGAAATTGAACACACACACACACACACACACACACACACAAGGAAAAAACGATGTGGTCTAGGTGTAATGAATGAAACGTTCCGATTCATAAATCAACCTTGGTTGCATGTCACAAAAAAATGTTTTTCTCAAGAAGTGGATCAAATAACTTTCGATCGGACTAAACCTGAATTTGATGATTATACAAAAAATCATGTATTCCTTTGTAATGTGACAGTGTCAATAGGATAATACGAAACCACACACATGCAAAGACTGTCCTAGATGCAAAATTGAACAAAGTTTCATATGGTACTCTACTTCGATTATTCTGAAAACAATCCTCTCCGGTCATTTGATTGGTGTAGATCAGACCATTGTAGCGCTAGTGACATGCATTAGGGTATTACACTCTTTCTATGTCCCTTATGAAGAACATTAATATCATTCAATAGTAGCTATGTATTTTGGTGAAAAAGAATATACAATGAGTGAATGCAACAGTGTAGTCACAAAAGTATGATCATATTCCTTATGTAATAAAAAGCATGTAGTTTTCCAAATATAAACTTAAAATGAGTACTCTCAAAAATAAAATAAAAAAGTAAGATAAAATATGAGAACACATGTTCTTGAGACACATAGAACCATGTTCCCCACCTTGTGTTGCACCAACCACGTTGTTCTTACTTCATTTCAAATGAGGAGCAAAGTTTTTTCATAATCGTGGGAGGGCTCGAGGCTGAGTGCGAGGGAGGTCCCATTCAGTGACAATGTGGTCACGAGTGATTTCCTTGAGTGAGCGGCAACCACTCAAGGCCATGGTTAGCTCAAACTCATCACGCAGCATTTGGAGCACTTTTCTCACACCAGCCTCTCCTTCAGCAGCCAAGGAGAACACTACAGGGCGTCCAATCTGACATATAAACCAAAGTTTGTCAACCATAGTTTACATCTAATTAAGACAATAAGGGAATATAGAAAAATCTTATTTATACATACCCTTTAAACATATTAATCAATATTTGTGAATTATATTTTAAATAAGTGTGAATTTCACTTTAATTATATAAGTGTAGAACATAATATTATTTGAGGATGAATCTACACTAATAATAAAGGTAAAATATCAATTCTACACTTATATAACTAAAATTTATATTTATTTAAATTGTGATTCAAATATGTCAATCAAAATGTCTAATTATATATGTACAAATAGTAGTACTGAGGAAATATATCACCTTTTTTTCTTCAAGTACCATACATTTGATGAGTTGTTAAGTATTTGTTATTATTAGTTAAAATAAATGAAGAAATCATTTAAGTATAACTAGCAACCAATAAATATATCAATTTCTGAAAAACTTTTGCAAACATTTCCGATAATTCCACAAACAAATATAACACAACCTCTTTACATTTTTCAAAGCAATGGATTGAAAACTTCCATTCGTTGCTTTTTTCACTGTATATTTGAAATGATTAAAAAATAGTAATAATTTAATTGGTAAATCAAATTTTGTGTTTAAAATTTTCGAGATAAAAAATTATTTGATTTTGGTAAGATTTATGAATTGTGTTTAAAATCTTATGAATTACCCAACCCCTGTTTTACAAATTCTATCCAATTTGGTCGGATTTGTTGAGAACTAATTTTATTTTAAATTTGACTTTATAGATTGACTAATTTACCCTATTAAACAAAAGGAAATGAAATCAATTTCTTTTTTAGTAATTTTTACATATAAGTTTTGATTTCTGAAGTAATTCAAATTCCATTTTATAAAATAAGTTTTAAATATAAAATTTAATTTTGATTTAAATCAAATCAAGTCATTTCTTATTTTCAATTATCATGAAAGCAATGTTAAAGGCCGTAAAACTTTAGGCCATTCATTTTATTATTTGTGTCTTCCTCATCTGAAAATGTTGTCCAAATATTCAAAACCAGCAATTCTATTTTGAAAGCTATAGCTTTAGGAAGAGGCTATGGTCTACTCACAAATATGCCGGAGGCACCTAGTGCCAATGCCTTGAAGACATCAGTTCCACGACGCACACCACCATCCAAGAATACCGGAACCCGACCTTGAGCAGCTTTAACAACCTAAGTTTTCATAACACAAGTATATAAATATCCTTAGAATGGTTTTGTATCAGTTTCGAGTTAATTGAGATGTAACTTGAAATTGATGTACCTCTTCTAAGGCTGATATAGTGGCAGGGACATAATCGAGTTGACGTGCACCATGATTGGACACTATAATTCCGGCTGCACCATTTTGTATTGCTATCCTTGCTGCCAAATTAACATTAAGGTATTAATAAAATGAAATGTTCATAGAGAGGGGAACAGATGAATAAGCATTTTTGTTTTCCTTACTGTCCTCAGCAGTCAGTACACCCTTCACCAGAATTGGCAGCTGGGTGATTGACTGAAGCCACTTCACATCCTGCACAATTCACAAAGATTATTTTGATGGAGCCCTCTATTTTGTGGAACCTTGAAAATTTCATGGATCTACAACAACAATGATTAGGTCTTATCTCACTAGGTGAGGTCGGCTATATCGATCAAGTGATACTAGGGTTTTATTGTAAACTATATGTCTATAGTCAAACCATTAATATCTAAATCTTTCTTTATATTAAGAAACCAAATGTAGACTTGATTGATCAAATTGTACTCTAAAATGAGGGATACATGAGTATTCTTTGTCTAATCAGCAGCATGCTGGAGCAAATTAGTAAATTAATAAAGTAAATTTGTCAATTGAATTTCACTTAATCAAATATTGTCTGTTACAGGAACTGGATGACTACAAAGAGAAAAAAAATCTTTTGTTAGATTATGAGACATATATACCTTCCAGCTTAGAGTACGATCAATTTGTCCAGCAACATAACTAGCAAGTCCAGAATCATCAGCCTGAAAGGACCAAGGTAACAATTAATGATAAAAGTAAGAGCAATAACCTACAGAAATATAATTTTGTAATAACTGATCTTACTTTGTCCATCTTTCCAAGGTCCAAACCTTCAAAGTTCTTCAATGTCAAAAATGGTGGCAAAGTGAATCTGTACGAGACAATTTATAAGCATTTTTTAATTTCCAGACTAGAACCTGTAAAGCCGAAACTTGAAAAAAAATCTAATCAGATCTGCAGAGACAGTCAGTGTGTAACAAGGTTGAGGAGTTTGTGCCTGTTCTTGATGTCAGCTTCTCTGCGTCCAAGCCTTGGAGTATCAACAGTAAGGGCAATAGCTTTGAATCCAGCCCTTTCAGCTCTTCTCACAAGCTGAGCAACCACATGCCTGTCCTTGTACACCTAATCCAAATGACAAAGAGAAATATTATTTGAACCACTCATGTAAAGATATAGTACAGACATAATATATGAATATGAATGTGGGTGACTACCGAGACATACATATATCGAGGTAAAAAAGTGTTATGTATATTTATGTGAGAGAAGTGTTTGTATTTGGTGTTGAAAAGTTTTGTACAAATAACATAACTCAAAAGAATGTTTTTCGAACTTACATAGAGCTGGAAAAAGCGAATGCCAGGTCCGGTTGAAGCCACCTCTTCAACACTTGAAGTAGCCCATGAGGACAAAGTCTGAAAGAACCAAAGGACTACTCATAAATAAAGAAGATAGAAACTCTAACCTCATAGCTCATTGGGCACAAATATGACAAACAACTAAATTCGCAAGCATATATAATCTTTTGGAGTTTATTGACTGATCATGAATGAAATCCTATGCATGATGTAACAAGAGCATTATTTACAAGGCAGCAACACAGATCCTCAGCGAATCCCTCCATTGCAAGTTACAAAATTGTCTATAATGAATCATTGATAAAGAAAGGATATTCCCTCTTATAGTTTATAGCATTTATAAGCTGGTTCTAACGAAAACTATTTGTCAAATTATATGGTGATTAACAAGTAAATAACTTCTAGATCCCTAACTATGTAGAATATAAACATAAAAGAGAAATACCATGATTGTACCAGCTGCTGATGCAGCTCTTGCTGTTGCATATTCTCCTGCATAAAGGGGGAAAAAATCATCCAACTCAAATCCATGCTCGTTATGCGGTGTAGCAGTGTAAAGAGGATTTGGAATTAAACTATTTCATTTAAAAACATGGACAAAATTTCTGTTACTACTTACTACTCTATTGTAAAAATTTTCCTTAATAAAAAAACACACGTAGACTATGATGTGTATCAAATACGAACACATAACAGAACTAGAAACAAAGTTACGACAATCGAGATTAATTGATGGCACTGCATCTCTAATTTGTGATTGACCTATATTTGTAATCTCTGATGCGTGATTCACCCAAAATTTAAAAATGGCGCTTCAAGTAAAGGTTCAACATTAGTTTGTTTGAAAATCTAGCAAGTAGTATACCAATATATATATATATATATATATATATATATATATATATATACATGTTACAAATGCACAAAAGCTCTGGGTAGATTCTTTTGTAAGGATTTATCATATGCTGTAGCCAATCAGAAAAAAAACTGTGTTGACACATCAAACCAACATATTGTTAGAAAGTATGACATTATTTTCTCTTAGTATTGTCTTCACTCATAATACCAATCTTTTAAGTTGTCAATTTCAGTGGCTGTTCTGTGCAAAATTCAAGGCTCAGCAATCGTATTCACATACTCTATCAGGCACATGCAATCACTTTAAGCTGTCTGTTGTTTGGGAAACAATAAAATTTTATATCCTTGCTCCAGAATTTCATATCATACATAATTTCTCATGAAATCTTTACATTTGGCAAAGTGGACACAATAATTGCATAACCACAGCTAGCATTTCCACTACTCTTAGTGAATGTGAAGGGCAAAAAATTATACCCTCAGGATGAGCCATTTTCTGCATGGCTGTTGGGGCAACCATGATTGGCATGGAAATTTTGAAGCCCAGGACGGTAGTTGTCATGTCTATCTTGCTCACATCAATAAGAATACGTGGTCGAAACCTGTATATTTGTCAATCATAATTTTCAAAACATTAATAGTTGTATTCTTTAAAATACAAGTATACAAAATATCATAAGACCACAACAAAATCACGCAGTTTGGCAACTAAATACTGTGAAAATATAAAGGGCAAAAAATCTCACAAAATTCTGGAAAAGGCATTTCTGTTTTCTTGCAGAGTCCACTGGTCTTCTGCACCAGATGCATAGTAGTCAAACACCATCTTTGGCAATTTCTGCTTGGCAATAGCCTCATACTCACTGACATTGGTTATCTCCATTTTCAGAGCTTCCTGTGAATGCTTCCTTCAGTTATCCTACATGTTATCAATGTTTGCATGAGGAGCATGAATTTTTATCTATAAGTTCTTTCATAACGGTCTGCAGGACTGGAGCTAATAAAGATGATATGCAAGGAAACTACAATGCAAGACAAAGTTTTGAAATAGTCATAATTTTTCAAAAATCAAAAGGAAGACATTTGGAATTTTTTTTCTTTTATGGGTAAAATTTCTCTGAATTTGGACATCAAAGACTGAAGTAAACACTTTGGATGGAGCAATATTGAGTTTCAAATGGAAAGTAAAATTTCAAAGCAAAAACAGCAGCGGTAGAAGAAAGAAAAAGGTTACATGTCTTAGAATTATAATGAAAATAAACACTCTCTGCAGAAAACTAAAGCTTCATGCAAAGTTTAGTACTCTTCCCATCATTGGATGGTTGAAGTCTTATTTAAAAACTAGGAAAACAAACCAAGCCAACTAGTTAACTTTACCAGCAAAGTCTCACACTATAAAATTTACTCAACCTCCTCAAATATTAAAGTATGCATACATACAAAAAGGAAGAACAGCAAAAACAGAATCAAAGAATATTGATGCTGTGAACTATCCAATCACAAAATTTGACTCAGCAAATAGAAGTGAGCCTGAAACTCAAGCACAAAGTCAGTTTGAAAAGACAACTGAGACTGAAATCCATGCATGAAGTGATGGTTACGAAGGCCACTTGAAGCAATGATGTTGAGCATGCAAACAAAACTATATAATTGGCGGGGAACAAAAGCGGACCTTGGTTTTCCAAAACTATGCACCAGTGTGCATGCAGAGGAACCAGTGGAGAGGAGCTCCTATTGAGGAAGATAAACTGAACTATAAAGTGAAAAAATAGCAAGAGTTGATAAATACGATGTAGCATGAAGACAAAGTGGGGTGGGCCACAAACTTGTTATCATGTAATGTGTATATGTTAAAGAGAATTAGTATTTTCAAGTGGATGAGCTTTTGGAGGTGAGCATTATTTTGAACCAAATCTAATCAAGAAAGTGAGGTGGCTCTCAGCCACAAACAATTTGTGTGTTTCACAACACACTTTCTTTCTACATTATCATTCTCATCTCTAAATATATGACAAAATAACCATAAAAAAATGGGAAAATTATTGGAGCCTGGAGAAACTGCAGAGTAGTGCATCTCTTCAATTGCCATTGCCCATGTATGATGGAGAGCGATACAAGTGGGTCGGGCAACAACACAACCGGGCTATGCCTATGATAATGTTATTATGTAAAAAAAACACAGTCATTTGTCATCTTACAAGAAAATATTTGTCGTCACTCTAATTTTACATCATTTTTTTAAAAAAATAGATTACAATGCAGGAGGGCTATGCTTTTGTTGTTATGATATGATACTACTTAGAATTTTTAAAAGCAGGAACTGAAGTGCTCGTATGTTAGTACCACTCTCATAAGATAATGCTTTAATACATAACTATGTGATTTACAAAAGTTTATAAATTGATTGCAATTCAGCCACATATGTCAATTTTCTCGCACGTATATCTCCTATCGACTTTCTAATTAGTGTCTTCCTTTACTTTCTTATAAAATTATATTTTTTCCCTTTTTACTGTTTTTATTTCTTATTTTGTAATTTGTTGTTAAGAATCACCTCCCCAAATAGCAAGCTTACGTTATTGATATTCAATAGATTTTAATCTTATATCCTGAGTGCAAAAGCACACTTTCTTCCAATCTTACTTTTATGCCTTATATATTAATAATTATATGTAATATTAAATTTACTAAAAAATATTATAACATATATAATTAAATGTTAGGGTATAATTTTATTAATATTATATTAAAATTAAATTTTAAACTTATCCATTAACTTGAACAAAATCTCGAGTTCGAGTCGTAGAAATGAAAAAAATCAATGCTAAAATAATTTTAACCCCCATAATAAATCAATTCAATCCGAGATAAATTAGTTAAAATCCAATGATTTTGAGTCAATGATAGTTTAAATAACAAAACTTTTTTTGGGTGGGGGATTTGAGATTTAGAAAGTTGATACAGCCTTTGTGTGTAGCTACAGTGCATGAAAGTATCGCAGATACAAGTCCAAATGATATGTTGGCGAATGAGCTTGCCCACTCACACACCTACTCCATAAGATCCAGTTTAAGCTTAACCTGGATTTAACTATCCACTTTCTTTAGTGGGGATAGCTTATCTTATCTTTTTTGTTATAGTTACATACCAAATCGCTAAATTTAGTCTAATTTCAATGCCAACCACTTGTTTGTTGAATTGCCTCACAACGAAAAAGGGTATTTGAGGAGTTAAAGAAGAAGGTTACTAGGAGGAACATAGTTTGCTATCGTACAAGGTTGTATGTTATGACAAATAGGAGCATCGACTTGGTGCTTCATCATGGGTCAATGTTGCCCCATGAGCCCGTGTCTTGTCTACTGAGACCTGCAAGAGCATTGGCAAGCTCTCATTCCTTTCCTGCAACTTGTGCTATCAGCAATAGAGCGCTCCAAGTTTCCCCAGAATGGTGGAGCTGCAGTGGTAGCTGTTGTTTTAGTAATAGTAGTAGTAGTTGCTTCTGTTTTAGGGGATGCAGCAGCAAGTGGAAAAGGCTTATCAGAAGCTGTTCCACTAGTGAGTTTGTTATTGCCAGTGATGAAAGTTATGGGAATAAGCAGGTTGTTAGTCTCACTCCGCGCTTGTACGACTATGTCCTCAAAAATGTTAGAGAACCTGAGGTAAGGAACATACACCCATTTGCCACATTGATTGTTAAACATTAAAAAGTGTTTTTTTTTTTTTTTTTTTGGTGTGTGTCTGATACCAGCTTGGTTTATTGAGTTGCCCTTTGTGCTTATTGTAAAGTGGTTGCATTTCAGATTCTAAGGCAACTGCGAGAGGAGACAGCCTCTATGCGTGGAAGTCGGATGCAGGTTTTTCCAATCAATTCATTCTTATGAAAATTGACTTGCATGGCTTACTAATATAATTGTTAATATTGACAACATGCTTATACATTGTGTCTTCACTATGCAAGCAGGGGTTGTAGTTTTGGTTTTATGTCAGTACTGAGTAGGGTAGCATAATTATACTTACCATTCATTTTTGTTGATACTATTCATAATTAATAATTTCTGCTAACTGGTTGACCCTGAAAAACTCCTCTATCGAGAAATTAGTTATTTTGAATAATTGGACTTGGTCCCAAACAAGTTGGTGTGCTTGTAAGCATGAATATGCAAATAATGCTCCTTGATAGGTCAGAAGTCTCGTAAACAAGTTTAGTTTTTACTTGACTACTGCTGGGTTATTAATTTGTAATTGATGAGATGAAATTATGTTTTCTACAAGTAACCTATTTGCATCTTCTTTTCTAATCTACATGATAGACGTTCATCTTAGTAACATAAAAAAAAAAACTAAATCTGATAATTTTGCTAAAAGAACAAGGAGCTTTTTGTGTATGGGCATATACTGATCTTTGACCGTCAATTTAACTTAGTGGTACTAGTGTGCTTATATCTTTTCCATGATCAAGTTTGAAATTGGAAATAAAGAACTGTGCTGGACTGAATGCATAGTACTCTCAGTTAACTTCTATGTTGTCTGTCGTGTTTCACATTGTAATCGTACTTACCTACCATGAAGTAAATGTTGACAATGCATTTTCTCCATAATAGGTGTCTCCTGATCAGGCACAACTGCTTGCAATGCTTGTGCAGACTCTTGGAGCTGAACGGTGCATTGAAGTTGGTGTCTATACTGTATGTCCTTCATTTTTGAAAGTATAAACTAGATTTCTTCATGTTACATAGTAGATGATGCCGTTTTACATCTCACACTCCACATGATTGTGAACTGGTTTTTTTGATGGTAAATGTATAAGTTGGACTTGTTTTACATTGCCCTTGGGTTATGCTCAATTGCTCATTCAGATGAAACAGATGTTGTATTTGATGACATATTAGTAGAATGTAGATTGAGGCTTTATGTTATTAAATTGCGTCTAGTCTGCTTGGGTAAATTTCCCTCAGAGAGTAGATGGACAAAATGTATATATCTTGTGACTGTTTTCATTTTCAGCAAAGAACAGAAGGACAATAAATACCGCAAACTTTTATACTTCTGTATAATTTAAATGAGCAGTCATTATGCTAAACAACCTTAGTAGTTATCATGGGTAGTGACTGGTCATTAACACCCTTAAGAGGAAAAAAATGCTTCCTAAAAAAAAGATATATTTGATTTTACCATTCATCATTCATGATGTAACCCATATGGCAAAGGCACAGCATATGTGTAAGACTTTATTGGTATTATTTTCTTTATACTTCTTAGTGTGTGTTTGGTATGGGAGTAAAATGGGGGTGAAAATATCATAGATTGAATTTACGTATAATTTTACATATGAATCTAATCCTTGAATTTTTCACCCTCAGTTTTACCCACATGCCAAATACACCCTAAAGTTAATAATCACTGGAAGTATGAATTATCTTCTACTTTGATGCAAATGGCTAAAAACATTGAATGAACATTACATATGGCCTATTTCATACTGTTCAGAGATTTTTTTTAACATTCAGTATACAGGTTTAAGTTTCATTCTTTCCTCCTCCAGTGAAAGATTTTCAGAAATATTAAGGGAGAGATGGGAAAGTTTTAATAAATGAATTTTGAATTTATGACCTATTTTATTTTTGTGGGCATTGCTATGCAAATTATAGCTACATTTCCGTTGCAATGCCTGATTGCCTTTAAGCTGGTTCAATCCCGTGTACTAATGAGGTATTATATTGTTAATTTGACCCAGGGTTACTCATCAGTGGCCATAGCATTAGTCCTCTCAGAATCAGGTCGTTTGGTTGCCTGTGAAAGAGACGCCAAATCTCTTGATGTTGCCAAGAAGTATTATCAATTAGCTGGTGTTTCACATAAGGTATATGCAACTCTTGTGCTTTTGATTTGGAAAGGTGCCCAATTTCTGTCGTTTCTCTTTAATATATGTGGATTCTTTTTATATTATGTGAGCCTCTATTTTCTTAAGTTTTATTTTAACTGACACTAGGTGGATGTAAAACTTGGACTTGCAGCGGATTCCTTAGAATCTTTAATTCTTAATGGTGAATCAGGCAGGTAGGTGAATTCTCAACATCTTGATGATATGATTTGATATTTCCCATTCTGCAGTGAAGCTCCTCTGCATTTGCTATGTTCGTTTTAGAGTTTAGGAAGTTATTGTTAGCTATGGATTTTGTTGTCTATGTGATGTGAACATTTTCAGAGAACCAGTAAAATATAATTTAAGAAATATTTCCTTTTCATGCAGCTATGATTTTGCATTTATTGATGCTGAGAAAAGGATGACTGAGAAATATTTTGAGCTGCTACTTCAACTGGTAAGAACATAACAAGACAGTCAAAGACGCTCAGAGCCTCTTATGTTCACTTAATTAGATTTTTATCAAACTTTCTTACTGGGTTTCCTGTGAATTATTGTAATGATGCACTGATTAATTTGCTTTTGCAGGTGAGGGTAGGAGGCCTTATTGTAATTGATAATGTTCTTTGGCATGGAAAAGTTGCTGATCCATTGGTGAATAACAGATTCTTCAATGTTTTCCTTTACTTCCATTTGAATAAACTTGACTTCTAATGTTCTATGTGCAGGTAAATGACCCTAAAACTATCAGCATTAGAAATTTTAACCAAAAGTTAATGGAGGACAAGCGTGTAAGCATCAGTATGGTAGGTTTATGCCAATTTTTCTAATCACTAATACACTTAAGAGAGATTAAGTTGATTTATAGTCTTTTAACTCTTCTGGATACTCTTAGGTACCTATTGGAGATGGGATGACAATATGCAGAAAAAGATGACCCATTTTTGATGAATTTATTGCTAAGTTCTATGCAATTGAACTTACCCCCTTCGGGTCAATGCTTCTGTAAGGTTTGAGGAACGCAAAGCTACTACTCTTGGAAGGAAACGGATTGTAGATTAAAGAGAAACAAATTTCCTATAGAACCGAGAATAAGTTTTAAAAGCTTAGATAAGTTGAAAGAGAATTCTGCCTAATTCCTATGAACGATAGATTGAGGTGTTAGGCAAGCTCAACCTTCATGATGAGAACTCTAGTTAAATCCAAATTTTTTGGGAAGGAACTGGTACAATTTTCATACTCTTTGATTGAATGAAGATTAGTCTAGTTCGAATTTGCCGAATGTATAGGAATAATTCATGGTTTTAAGGGAGGTTTTTTTTTTTTTTTTTTCCTGGTAAATGGTTCTAAAAAAGGTTGAGTGAGAATTCTTTCATTTGGATAAATAGTATTGTAAATCATAAATGCTAAGTTCTCCATATTTGACCCGTTATCTCAACCTTGGGGACCTAACTACATGTGAGCTCTTAATATGTCTTCCTAAAAAGAATTTAATCTCGTCTTGAAACATACGTTAGCACTTAGCTGACCCAAAATACATGTAAATGTGAGAGAAAATAAATTATCATAAACAATTCCTTTATGTATAGGGAATAATAGCCTAAATGATTTGTAATGGGTGCGTTAGTTTTTGTTCTTATTTGAATATTTTTTTAAATAAGATAATCACCTTTTAAATTTTTATAAATTGTTTGGATAAGATTTTTTTTAAATATTAGAATAAAAAATAGTTAGCAGTTCGTTCTTTTATAAATTTATTTTTGAAAAAAATTAATTAGGAGTATTGTATTAAAAGTACTTTTTTTGTTTGAAAAAAAAGTCCAAACATAGCGAATTTCTCATTTGCTTGATGTTATTTACATGGAAATCTAATGTTCAAACCTTAAGACTTAAGGGTTCATTTGGTATACTTGTTAGACAAAATTTTATAATATAAGATTGGTCAAAATTTTAATATTATATTGTGTTTTGGTATAATATTGTATAAGATGTAATATTATAAGATAATATTATCTTTTCATTATCACAAACATTTCTAATCTCAAACAAATATTTAATAACAAGAATATGGGGCCTAAACATGAATCACCATAGTAGGGCTGAGATGAAGGATACGGGGACATCAATGGAGGCGAGGGGGAGCGTTGCATGACCCAAAGGGGATGGGGCAAAAAGAGACTGAAGACTTAAAAAGGGAAGTCAAAAGGTAAGCGCATAATGCAACAAACGAAATACTCCTGTGAAGAAGGATGCGGCACAAGAAATAAAAGATGACCCAAGGGAGGGAGCACCCTTTCAGGTTTGAGAAGATACGGATGAGGGACCTAGAATGTGACTAGATTGTGGTTACCACGTGGCGAGGAGTAAATGGCAGGAATGGTTTAAGCGGCGAAATCACGAAAAGGATATTGCAAATGAATGCAACCTTTTAAAGAGATGGAGCAAGACTCTCTTTAGGCATGTTGGTAGACAAATTCGGCACCTCCAACAAAGCATTTTGGCTCCTCAATCAGCGCCAATGACATATGAGGTAACGTAGGAGCTTAAAAAACCTAAGGAGGAGGTGGGTCAAGTGCTTCAAAGGGAAGAAATTATGTGGAAACAAAGCTCAAGGGTGAATTGGATACGTGAGGGGGATCTGAGCTCAAAGTTCTTCCATGAGATAGTATCCTAAAGGAGTAGGAAAAACAAAGTATGAAGGTTGAAGGACAGTAATGGGGAGTGACAAATTGGGGTGAAGAAAATTGAGGAAATCATCAATGATTATTTCTTTTAACATCAATAGGGTTAAGCAATATTGTGAGGTAATGGCACAGGTCAACAAGTTTGTTTTTGACGAATTTATTGATTTCTTGTCCCTCCCATTTACTAAATTGTACTAAAGCTTGATCATCTATGATATTTAGAATTATTGGTCAATGTAGGCTAACGGGATATGAAGGATGTAGAGTTGCTCTAGTAGTCTCTCATTTGTATTTCTCGAATGACAATGTGCTTGTTTGGATACACTTTTAGGGAGGCCAGAAGTCGTTTTATTAGAATGAGAATGAAAATGCACAGTAACTAATGTGTTTCGATATGTAAGGCCTTTTTCTATAAAGTCTTTTGAAATTTGAAAAGACCTTTTAGGAGAAGTATACTTTATATTGCTTTTCATTCTAGAAAAATGTCCTTTGAAAAGGAATTTTACTATTACTCTCACATCAATAACTAAAAGTAATTTTATTTTATCTTATTTAAACAAAATTTATTCTTCTAAACTTATTTTTGATATATTTAAACTAAACAAAAATTATTCTTTTAAAAGTGATTTATCTAAAAGGTCTTCTTTTAAAAAATCATCTTTCACAAGACCTTCTTCCAAAAGTTAAACTAAACAGACCGTATTGATTTACGTAGGCTAAAGAAAGAAATAGTGAGTAGTGTTTGAATATTCTCAAGGAGTATAAAGACGCATCTTGACAATCTATAAATTTTGCAAGACCAATATAATGTTTAGCCCGAGTGAGCAAGGAGGAATGAAGAAGAATATTGCTTGCTCATGGAATACACCAAATGTAGTGTTTTCAGATTGGCCAATATTGATTGGAAAGGCAAAGAATAAGTCTTTTCTAATTAATAAAAGATTAGGTTAGTAAAATACTAAAAGGATGGACGGAAGAATTACTTTCAAAGGGGAAAAGTAGATTTTGATAAAAGTAGTGGTGCAAGCCATACTAGTTTACTTTATGAGTTGTTTTACTTCTTTGTGCAATGAATTAGGGAATTGTAATTTCTAACAACATCTTTGGTTTTATAGAATATATGTTGTTTATATTTCTTATTTTTAATATTAAATAAATGATGACGTATTGTTTTCACTATCTCATTTAAACAAAATCTTTAAATTAGGAAGCAAAATAAAAAATATTGTAACAATTTCATAATTAATATTAAAATAAGAAAATGAAATAGCTTCTTTTTTTTTTTCAAAAATACATAGTTTGGCTTTGGTGACCAGATTTCCTAATGCCCCTTGTTTGGTTGGTTGGGTTCCTCCTATACATGGTATTGTCAAGGTCAATGTTGCTGGCAATTCTCTTCACAATCTAGGATGTGCCGATTGTGGTGCTATTGTTAGAGACAACATTGGTGCTTGGTTGAGAGGCTCTTATTGTTTTATTGGTGTGGCATCTAATCTTTGTGCGGGAGTTGTTAGCCATTTTGCATGGTCTAGGGGGTGTTTAGTAAACAAGAAAAACTAGTTAACTAGGTAAAATAGGGCTTGATTTTTTATAAATGATGTTTGATAGCTACCTAAATACTTTAAAATTATTTTTTATCCGAATCAATTTGGACTTAAAACTAGTTCTAAAAAAAAAAATCAATTTTAAATTGGTTTATTTCAATCTAATTTTTTTCCTTTCTATTTTTATCTCTTCTCATTACTTTCTTCTCATTTCTTATCAATCATTTCTTTTTTCATTAATCTTATCAACCATCCACCATCGCCATCGGCCATCACCGTCTACTGTCGTTGGCCGCCACTATCCGTCATTATCATCTGTTGTTGTCGGCCGGCCCCGTCTATCACTATTTGTTGTTGCCAATGCCACCATCAACCATTGTTGGCCGCCATTGTCTCCCGTTGTTGGCTGCCGCTAGCCACCACCATCTGCCATCATCTATTGCCACTATCCACTACTACTAGTTGCCAACGTGAACCGTTGGCTGCCACCAACCACTGTTGCCGACTATTATCATCTACCATCGTTTGTTAATGCGACCGGTCATTGCCATCAGCTACCACCGTCAACCACCATCTACCAGATTAGTTTTTTAATGATATAGTGAAGAAGAAAAAACTAATTTTTAAGTTGTCGAACTAAATGTTTAACAAAATACTAGTTCATTTATATATTTGTTAACATAATAGATTCTATTTTATACCATATTAATTTGATTTTTGAGGTTGCCAAACATTCTCGAAAACTCACGAGAAGATTGGGCTATGATAAAGTGATTCTCTTGATGCTATCAAGCTTATTATTGGAGACATTGGTAATTATCATCATTATTTGAGCATTGTTAATGATATTCGTAATATGATGCAGTTATCCTGGAATGTTGTGCACTCGTGCTGCAACATGCATTACGAAAGGCAAACTTTTGTGCTAACTTCTTGGCTAAAAAGGGTCCCTCTTTAGGGATTACTCTACTAGATATTCAAGACCCTCATGTGGTAATGAACCATTTGTTACTTGCTAACTCCATGGGAGTTTTAGTTTCTAGCTCTTAGTTTGTTTGTTTTGTCTTTATCTTTCGGATGTACCACAAAAAGAAACTTGGGAAATTGTCGAATATTAGTGAGTTATTATCCATTATTGTAAGTACCACCATGTTTTGATAATTTTTGAAATTTTATTGATTAATAGTATAAAGTTGTTTTAAATTATATATGTACAGAAATTATTATTGTTTACTTAGCAATTAAGAAATTTGATTAAGAGGACTTCTAATTATTCTTAGAATTTTATCATATTTTTTAAAATTTTAATTTTGATACAAAAAATTCTTTGTATAAATATCCAATTATATATTGTTATATTAGTAAAAATACTTGACTTAATTATTTATTACTATAAAAAAATTTTAAATAAAAATATGTGATTAAATGGTAATATAAATTTTTTTATAATAATAATATATTAAAATTAATTTCCTTTTCTAAAACCTCTTTTGAGTAACCCTCTTCATACTTGACATAAGGAATAAATGCAGTCAACCTCGACACTTTGAACAACATGAAAGACATTCAATAATATTTTAAGCCCAAATCGTTATTTATTCTTGTCCGTTTCATCAGCATCTTCCTCTTCCTAGGCCTTGGAATTGGAATTGGAATTGGAATTGGATAGTCCGAACCCGACGCGGTTTTGCTACTCGGGTTGTCAGATGCAGATTTGAAGCAACGCCAGCACAGCAACACTGAGGAAGAGAGAAGAACGAAGAAAGAAGCTGAAACAACGAACTGAAACCTTTGTGTGTGTGTTTTGCTTTGCTTGCAACAATGGCGGATCTGAAGAAGGAGGGAATCCTCACCTACGCTTACCTTCTTCTCTACATTGCCCTCTCCAGTGGCCAAATCTTCTTCAACAAGGTTTTCTCACCAAAATCCTAATCTCTCTGAACTCTGAACAATAACGAATGGCCTGTTAGTTTTCCGGGAAAATGCGGGAAAATATGTTTTTTTTTTTTTGGGTAACAAAAGAGATCGGGAAATGGGTCTTAATGTAAGATTAAAGTGGTATCTGGGTTTGTGCTGATTTCCCAAATAGGATTCTATGTTCTTTTGTTTGTGTGTGTGTGAATTGTTTTTGCGGTTAAATTGAATTTTTGAGGCGTGTGAAATTGATTTGAACTGGATATGCAAATAAAGGATTTGTCATATGTGGCTGGTAGTTGAGCATTTTGTTCAATTGTAACGAAAAACGCTGTACCTTGTCTGTTTCTCATATGAGATAGGGCTGAATGTGAGAGAAATTGAAGCAAATAAGCAAATTTTTATAGACCCTTTTTCCTGGAATTTTTCATGGTGTGTCTCATTTGTTGTGGAATGCTGCTGGTGGTAAACTAGTAATAGCTGAGTACCTTGTGTCAGCTAGTTGTTTGGACTTTGATGTCGGTCTTGTTTGGTTTGGCTGCCTTTTGGAGTGATCGTTGAAAGTTGAAACTTGATAGTATTATTGTCTCCTTTTTGGTCCTAGATTTATTCTTTCATTTTTTACAGCAATCTATAGATATGGTTTATGATATAAGACACAATTGCGTCATTTGATCCCTATGGGTTTACCTCACCTAATGGAAAAAAGGTGTAGTTTTTTTTTTTTTCCATGTTTGATGTGGTTGCTTGATTTGAGAAAGGAATCGAGGATTAAAAGCATAAAAAAAAAAGTACTGTTTTGTTATTATGTAGCTGATGCATATTTTGTTTTTTCAATTTGTTGATTGCAGTGGGTTTTGTCATCTAAGGAAATAAACTTCCCTTATCCTCTGGGGTTGACTCTACTTCACATGGTCTTCTCCTCTGTTTTATGTTTTATATTAACCAAAATTCTAAAGGTATGTTCGTGGTCATGTTTTGCGTAATATGTTATTTAATTAATTATGATTATGCGATCCAGATGAATCTGTTTCTTGCAGGTTATGAAGGTTGAGGAGGGAATGACCCTAGAAATGTGAGTATATAAGGAAGCCTTCTGTAGATTTATAAAGTTTTATATGTGGAACCTTTTGGTTATGTCATAATTTCTCTGTCTGTTGGTGACTAAAGATCTGTAACTGAAATGATAAAAGTGAGATCATAAGAAGTTTACTGATTGGGAAAGAATATTAGCTAAAAGTTTCTGTATCTGGCTGTATGCCCTTCAGCTTTGATCAATTATCTACTCAAGAAAACAAATTGAGGAAAAGGCGAAATCATTAAACATATATCCCTTTAAGAGGTATAATCTGATGATATTTGGAAAATGATTAATGAATATCGAGTGTAGAGACAAGATCTTGGTTTTGATTGTCCTCGTTCTCTTTCCCTCATAAGTGTTTTGATGCTGAATCCTGCTTGTCAATGTCAAACCAGCATTTCATATAGTTTGTTGGCTGCATTGAAAGTGAATGATCATGAAATAGTTAAATAATATGCAACAGTGCAACACTAGCTTCCTCTTAGCAATTGGAGGGCCTTCAATCACATTTCTCAAGCTTTCTTGATGAAAGCCAACAATCTATGTTACATCTCACGTTTTACCAAGGTACTTGGGGTATAACAATGGTAATTTTAGATTTAACATCATGAAGGTTATTGTTCCTGGGATGGGACATCAGTACAAGACTTAGATTTCCAACTCACTAAAGTAAAATGCATATAGACAACTTCAGTTTCTTGTGCTGGCTATTTCGAGGCAAGTTTTCAAGCCATTCATTTGATGGCTGTTCTATGAGTGAATTTTAGAAGTTTGACTGGCATATTTTCATTTGAAAACTAATATTAGTGTTCATCAAGTTACAAAGTGACTGACCTGGCTCCAGAAATTCCCAAGTCTTCATTTATTTGCTTTAGTTTTGTGAGAATGGTCTGATTGAATGTTTGTTGGTATGCATATGCATTATGAGTGTGTCTGTGTCTTTTATTTTTTTTCTTCTAATTAAGATTGTTAACATCAAGGTGGTGTGCATTCATAGTTGATTTCATTAAATACTTATGATGTCTCCAGATTCCAGTTTTAATCATGTCTTAATTATTTCAGATATGCTACTTCAGTCGTGCCAATTGGGGCTATGTTTGCTATGACTCTTTGGCTGGGGAATACTGCCTACCTGTATATTTCTGTTGCATTTGCACAGATGCTGAAGGCAATTAGTAAGTTGGTAGTGATCCTGTTGGCTATTCATAACAGCTAGGTATCTTTAACCATATATGGTATGTACAAAAGGAAAGTTTAATTGATAATGTTGAGGCATTCAAAACAATTAGATTTGTGGTCAATTAACTTGCCATAGTTGTACAGTGTACAGTGATTGTATATTGGTTTGAAATTACTTTTCTTCCAATAAGGAAACTAACTATATATTCATTCTGATTGTTTAAATGTCGATTACAGTGCCTGTAGCTGTTTTTGTCCTTGGAGTAGCTGCAGGACTCGAGGCAATGAGCTGCAAAATGCTTTTGATCATGTCAGTGATTAGTTTTGGTGTCCTAGTAGCTTCTTATGGAGAGATAAATATAAACTGGATTGGAGTGGTTTACCAAATGGGAGGTGTTGTTGGTGAAGCTCTAAGACTAATCTTCATGGAGATTTTTGTTAAGAGAAAGGGTCTTAAGTTGAATCCTATATCAGTGATGTATTATGTTAGTCCCTGCAGGCAAGTGTTTCTTTTCAGAATTTTACTTTCTTATACATAACTTTTTTAACCAAACTTTGTATATTGTAAATTAATGCCTGTGAAAACAATTGCGGTTTGTTCTGCAGTGCAATTTGTTTATTCCTTCCATGGATTTTTCTAGAGAAGTCAAAGATGGACGAACATGGTCCATGGAACTTCCCACCTGGCCTGCTTGTCCTCAACTGCCTTTGTACTTTTGCTCTAAACTTGTCAGTTTTTCTTGTAATTACACACACAAGTGCTTTAACCATTCGTGTTGCTGGAGTTGTCAAGGATTGGGTGGTTGTCTTACTGTCTGCTTTGTTGTTTGCTGATACAAAGTTGACAATCATAAATTTGTTTGGCTATGGAATTGGTAAGTAACTGATGATGTTTGACCTTCTAAATTTTCCTGTCTCATTAGATATAGCCTTTGAGTATTTTTTGTAACATTTATTGCAAACACCATGGTGTATTTACGAATATTCCACAGTCCAAAACAATTAGTAACCTGGTACTGGGTGCTCCCTGGAAGCCTGTGTGCATATTTAAGTTTTCTAAACTCTGCAAACAAATATAGGCCTTCATTTTGGACATTGTTGCATGCGAATTTTAGATCAATTAATAGTCAGGTTTTCAAGATAGCTGGGGATTAACTAGTAGTATGGTATTCAAGTGCCAAAATTTCTCCTTTTTTATCTCATTTTTTGAGGGTGAAGGTGAGGCTGATGTAGCATATTCTATATATTATTTCTTTTTTTTGAGGGGATGTTCTATATATTATTTCTGGTTATTTTTGATGAATTTATACACACTGATGTACTAATTTGGAGTGTGACACAAAAGTCGGTTGAGCTGATTCAAACATGTGATATGATTGATATTTGACAGAATATTCCTTGGAAAACTATAAAGGCTGTACTCAAATTAAAAGTTAAATTGTACAATATAAAAATTGTAATAATTCTATTGCAATATTGCATATGCAGCAATTATGAATCTTGATAAATGTGAAGAACAAAAAGGAGCAGCTTTCATAACCATTATCGTAATTTTCATGCAGCCATTGCCGGGGTAGCAGCATATAATAATTACAAGTTAAAAAAAGAAGCTTCACGAGAGACCTCAAATGCTTCTGAGCATGGCGAATCTTCCCAAAGGCTAGAGTCACAGCCTTTAACAAGTAGATAAATATCAGTCTTGGAGCAAAAAGTAGAGGTATGTATATGATGAATTTGAATATACCGTTTTTCTTCCCACAGTTTTGTTTCCTCTTATGGCATATTTCATTTTATCTCTGTTCCAGTTTTTCATGCCCTCTCCAGAAGTTGATAAGAGCATATAGTAGATAATGACACAGTTCTCACATAACGTGGCAAAGAGGCCATCAAATGTTCATGTAGTAGATAGAAGTATAAACAGGCATCATCGTGGTGTTTCTTCAATCTTATAGACAGTTGCAGCTGATTATAGAGCGCAGAAACTAATGTGCAGATGTAATATACTTACTTTGTCCTTTCGACTAGAGGTGCTAGGCATTTGATTTTTAAGGAATTTGAAGTCATTCACAATGATTATATATTTCAAGCAATTACCAGTTTCAATCTTAGCGGCTCACTATTTCAAGTTGGAAGTTCAAAGAAGATTAAAAGTCGAGGCATCCACCATTTTGTTATAATTGGACCATGGGCAGGTTGCCAGGGGTTTATACTTTATACTTCATTTTGCCACACAGATGAAACCTTGTAGGATTGTTTTGTTTATTTAAAATGTATTTTAATATTATTCGATATCCTGAGACAGATTGATCCAATGTTGGGGATCTTTGCACCAGTGTAATTCCTTTTGATCCGGTTGTATTTTATGTCGTTGTTTGTTACTAGCTCATTATAGAGTTATAGGGGAAGACAATGTGATTCGGTGTTGCTCAAAGAACCGAATGTTTCATCCTATGTTGTGTAATTTAAGCATAGCTATTTTGGTATCATTGTTTGACATTTTTTTTTTTTTCAACCCGTATATAATTTACAGATCATAACTTGTCACTACAAGCTAGTTATGCCATTGAGATTTTCAAGTATAATATCATCGAATAGAGTCAATAGACAATTATACATTTTCTTAATAAAGGGGTCTGTCTCATTAAGTTATCTAAAGCTACTGAGGATAATAACATTGTTATTAATTTTCAATGTGAACATTTAGACTTCTAGTTATTCAGATTAACGGAAGTTCATGACGAATGCTTTACCCCTCCCCCCCCCCCCCCCCGGGGGTCTCTCTCTCTCTCTCTTTTGTTTTCTGCTTTTCATAGTGCAATAGCTGAATTTTGGTTCCTGGCCTTAACAAAAGAAAATTATTGTTCTCCTTTTACCTCCTCTTATTGTAAATTTGTCCAACAAATCATAAGAAAAAGTTTATGCAAAGGTCGAAGTGCGAGAGGGAGTTTTGATATTGCGTCAAAGTGATGTTAATGGGTCCAAAGGAAAATTCTCCAAGTCCAAAAAAGGAGTTTATGCATAATGGTGGTTCTTTGTAAAGGATAATTTGAAAGAAGAACATTTTAAATTTGAATTTGCTTATAAAAAATAACTGTTAGAAGCAAAAAAAAGGTGCTCAAAGGAACAATTATGAGATAAGAGTGGACGTTGACAAAGGCAAAATAACCGTCATTGGACACTTGAAAAACATGCAAATCTGAAGGAAAGCCTAAAAATATAGGAAGAGGGCTCTGACCAAAAGATGGAATTTCTACTTGCACAACCTTATGCAAAACTCAAAACTATGACCATATTAACGTTCTACGAGAAACTCAAGTAATTCTTCCTTCAATCCTTTCTTTCATTTCATCCTTTTTCTAGTTTCTTTTCTTTCTTTCTGCTCTTGTTAGTTTCTTCAATCTAGTTGTTAGCCCTTCACTTTCTAGTTTCTGTTTGATTTACCTTTCTTTTCGTATCTTGATTTCTTTTATTTCGGATCAGTCTTGTAAGAGTTTGACATTTGAAGTATGTATTTAGATTCAACTCTAATCTTTGTGCGTTTCTTCATTTAATTGTGGCAAAGCATGCACTTGAGTTGAGTAGTGGGCTTACATCGACCAAATAAGTGACACGCACTAAAGTTGACGAAACTTTTAACTTGAGAACTTATTAGAGATGTAAATTCAACTCTCCGATTTGAGATTTTGAAATAATTGGTTTGTCATTGTAGTTGTTATTTGTTATCAACTAGAAAATAGATAAAACAAATTTGCATGCCACCCAGTTAGACCAAGTTTTTAAAGTTAGTCAAGTTTTGGTCTCATTTATATGATCTTGATGAATGGCACCATAGTGTCAAACATGTCTAGAGCCTTTTCTTCGAGTGAGGAATGACCAAATGAGCAAGAAAATAATCCTCCCATTCCTTCTCTGCCACAAAATACCAAGTCGGTACTTGTATAGGTTTGGCCTTATGAAAGAAATACACTAAATAGGTCCTCTTCGAGCCCTAACATTACAAATATTCCTAATAATACAATGTATGGGTTGCCTCTTAGCTTTATGCCACCTATTACTTCTCAGGCACCTATACCAATGGGAAACGTTTTTGGGATATATCAAAATCCACTTTATAATTAAATGATAATGTCGAATCTGCCCCAAATTGGGCCATGTGTGGCCCAAGTTGGACCATCAATTGGACCAGGAATAGGGCCAAGTGTGACAAATGCTGGAGGCCCAATATCTCCTAATATGCCCAGGTTAATGCCTTACCACACACCCTCAAACACACTTGACTCACTTGACTCATTTAGATAGCAAATATATGAGTCATCATGATTTGGTCAATATGTTGATACAGCAAATAACAAAAATGC
This sequence comes from Pterocarpus santalinus, assembly GCA_031439595.1. Taxonomy (NCBI): domain Eukaryota; kingdom Viridiplantae; phylum Streptophyta; class Magnoliopsida; order Fabales; family Fabaceae; genus Pterocarpus; species Pterocarpus santalinus. The sequence continues at coordinate 29,329,961 of CM062528.1, read as the reverse complement.
TAAATCCTTTAATCAAGTCGAATAATGGTCGATATGAGCAAGTTGTTCGACAAGTCAATAGGATTGTTGGAATAATGAAATTAGAGGGTCCACAAAATATAAATGGTCAGCCAATTCCTCTACGTGACGAAAATTTGCCAAATGATGTCATTCATTTTGTCAGTCGAGGGCAAAATGCTAAAATGTTATTTAACAACTTAGACAAAAACAAGATAAGGGGCATTATAATGTTGCTCAAATGGTCGAGCAAGTTTTAAACTGTTGCGGTTTTAATGTAGGTTATGCAAATCGACCCTATTTTGCTTCTGCTTTCCTAGATTATATCTTTTAAGCTGAGATGCCCAGAGGATGGAAATACCAAAATCCTTGGCCAAATTTTTAGGGGGAAGTGGGGAATCAACTATCGAGCATATAACTCAGTATATGTTGGAAATAGGGGAAATAACAATAAGCGAATATCTAAAGATGGGGTTCTTTCCTTCATCTTCGACAAAGAATGGATTTAGATGATTTTCAAGCCTTCAACCAAATTTCATTTTGTCATGAATGCATTTGGAAAGTTTGTTGCACGAGCAATTTTTCTGTGGAGAAATGAAGGTAAGCTTGACCGACTTATTTAATGTAAAGAGATATCATGATAAGTTAATAGACGATTATTTGGCCAAATTTAGGGTCATAAAAAATAAATGCTTTCTGCCAATTCCAAAAGTGGAAATGGTTAACATTGTAATCAATGGGATAGATTATAATATACGAAAGAAGTTGGTTAACCAACGATTTCTAGACTTGGCCTAAGTTGCCAATAAGGTTAGGCAAATTGAGTAACTTAAAATGGAAAAAGAAATAATTGAAAGAGAGAAGCTTCGAAAAGCTGTAAGAAAAGAAAAGATAGCTTTTGTCAAAATGAATGAAGAAGAGGAAGATGATCAAAATGATTCAAATGAGGCTTTTGTGGCCAAGTTGAAGTTCGGGCCACCATACGTGTGTCTCTTTGAAACTAGTAAAAGGAAAGAAAAAAAAATCTTCCTTTAACAATAAAATATATTTTTTCAACATAATAAAAGCTGAATAGATTTTCGATATATTATTGAAAGAAAAACAAATTATGCTGCCTAAAGGCAAGAAAATGCCTTCGAAAGATGAGATTAAAGGACAAAAATTTTGTAAGTTCCATTTAATCCTTGGACATTGGACTAACAATTGTGTGCATTGGACTAACAATTGTGTGCATTTCAAGGATCTCATTCAAAGAGCTATCAAGAATGGGAGACTCAAGTTTGAAGACTAGCCTGCTGCCAAGATGGCTTTCGATGAAGACATTTTCCCTATGAACTCAGCATTTGTCAAGCCAGTTTCGATGCTGATAAATGTCATGGGATTCGGGGAAGTTGACAGAAAAGAGATACAAGATCACATGGATCTACACATGTTCAAGAATGTAGAAAAACCAATATTCCCAAAGCCAAAGGAAGACCTACTGGACTTTCTATTAAAGCAATGAGAAAATGGGGGAAGCATTGCCATTTGTCCAAGATGTAATGCAATATTTGACTGTACTACAACAAAAACCTATTAAGATGGAAAGAAGCTTGAAGTGCATGATAAAATTTTTAATCTAATTCTCAATATGACAAATAATAAACAAATACTATAATTGGAATTAGGTGTCAGAATTACCTGGAGCGGTAGAAACTGATGAGTCCATGATTGAGTGCTTTCTTTTGCCTGTTAGAGAAAACTAGGCTACAGAGAGAATATATATATATATATATATATATATATATATATATATATATATATATATATATATATATAGAGAGAGAGAGAGAGAGAGAGAGAGAGAGAGAGAGAGAGAGAGAGAGAGAGAGCTCCTCCTATCACCTCTTTAGTCTCCAAAACTGTACTGTCTCAATGGGGCAACAACACTCTAGTGAGGTTAGAAGCAGGGGCCTCTCTGGTTAATAATGAAATGGGCCAAACTTACCTATTATAGTTCAGCCCAATAATAATAACCAAAATCATATCCATTAATCAATTAAATTGTCACAAATAAGCCCAATAACAATAATTAATTAAAAAATGGGCTAAACAGCATGGTTCAATATTTTGGCATCCAATTAATCTAGAATCAAATTAATATTATAACAAAAATAATTTATGCTAGTCTCTACACACATAAAATATCCAACATTCTCCCATTTGAATAGCATAAATAAAAAAAATCATATTATTCCAAATTAATCAACAATATGTGGCCACAATTAGATGCCAAAATAAGCCAATATTTACCATGAAAAAGATCCAAAATGGAACTATAAGCATCTTAACAATGCAGAAAATCATACTCGAAGGAATAGTGATATCATACATTGTAAGATACCTATATCTTGTGACCCGACAACAAAATGGAATATGGATAAATGGGAAAGCACAACAAAACGGCATGCTAAAGTGTGAACAAAGTGCAATTTCCCAATAAAATGGCTCAAGCATTTGCCCAAAATGCTATATAAGTTACAATAAATCTTATCATACCAACAAAATTGAGACTAGGTCCAAAATGTCTCCGCAATATGCCATCACAATATATACATATGTGGTAATAATTATAATAATTAAACTGCACAAAACAACTTTGATATGGCAATAACAATAGCAACAAATAACCATTGTTTGAATAATGTCTCAAATATAATTCAATGTCTCGAAATATTACAAATAAGAGGTCATAAAAATATAAAACAAACTCCCACTAATTTAAAACATCAAAAGACCTCACTACACCCATACGGGTTACATGAAGTTATGCCTTTTGTTAAGAGATCGGCAACCATAAGCTCAGCAGGGATATGCTCGACATGAGTTTTAAACTCTTGGATTTTCTCTCTCGCAAACATAAACTTTGTCTCAAAGCGCTTTGTCCACTTCGAACTTTTATTATTAAGAGAGAAGCTCACCATAGCAGAGTTGTTACAATATATAGTTAGAGGCCTAGAGATACTCTCCACAAAATCAAACTAAGTAATAAAGTTTTTTAACCACATCGCTTGACGCGTAACCTCATAATAAGTTATATACTCTGCTTCCATGGTTGATGTAGCAGTAAGAGTCTGTTTGACACTCTTCCAAGAGATAGCTCCTCTAGCTAACATGAATATATAACCTGATGTGGACTAATGATCATCTGGACAACCACCATAATCAAAATCACAATAACCTATCACCTCAAGATGATCTGACCTCTTGTATATAATCATATAATCTTTGGTACCTTTCAGATACCTCAAAACACATTTTGCAGCCTGCCAATGTGCCACACCAGGTTTACTCAAGTATTTCTTAAGTACACCAACAACAAAAGCAATATCAGGATGTGTACAAAACTTGAGTATACATAAGGCTGCCAATAATAGAAGAATAAGGAATTTTCTTCATATCTGCCATTTTATTTTCAGTCTGAGGACACTAGGCATTAGAAAGTTTCTCATTCTTTTGAATGGGTGCAACACAAGGCTTACAAAATTGCACATTGAACCGGTTCAGGATTTTATTAATGTATCCTCGTTAAGACAAACCAAGGATACCTCAAAATCTATCACGGTGAATCTCAATGTCCAAAACAAAAGATGCATCACCAAGATCCTTCATATCAAAATGAGTTGTAAGCATTTGTTTGGTCTCATTTAGAAAACCCACATCATTACTAGCCAAAAGGATATCATCAACATAGAGAACAAGAATAACAAATTTTCTCCCACTATTTTTTAGATAAATGCACTGATCAACTGTGTTTTCCTTAAAGCCAATAGAGCCTACAATGTGATCAAACTTCAAGTACCACTGTCTAGAAGCCTGCTTCAAATCATAAATGGATCTTTTCAATTTGCAAACCATATGTTCCTTACCACTTTCAACAAAACCATTAGGCTGGTCCATATAGACATCCTCAAATAAATCACCATTCAAGAATGCTGTCTTAACATCCATCTGATGAAGTTCTAGATCAAAATGAGCAACCAAAGCCATCACAATACGAAAAGAGTTTTTGGTAGAGACAGGAGAAAACGTCTCTTTATAATCTATGCCTTCCCTCTGGTTGTATCCTTTAGCAACAAGTCTAGCTTTGTACCTCTCTATCTTTCCTCTAGCATCACATTTGGTCTTAAAGATCCATTTACAACCAACAGGTTTGCAACCTTCAGGCGATTCCAACAAATTGCAAACATCATTCTTTCTCATAGAAGCCAATTCATCCTCCATAGCCACTAACCATTGTGAACTATGAGAATCAGAAATGGCTTCATGGAAAGTAATGGGATCAGAATCCTCAACAGAAGCATACTCATGTTCCTGTAAATAAACAATATAATCCCTGAATCTAGTAGATCCAGCAAATCTAGGAACACAGTTAGATCTCCTCAATTGAGGCTCAACAATATCAGGATTCTGAACATGATGATGAACATGTGGATCAATATCAGCATCAACAATGGGATCAATAGCTTCATCATGAGTGATAACAGTTGGCATAGACTCGGGCAAAGAAGCAATTGGTGTAGGAATAATGACATGTTCTTCTCTGATGCTAACAACACGCGGCACCTGAGTTAAAACATGTTCTGAATCATTTTCAAAATAGACTGCACAATCAAATTCAACTACTCTAGTGGTGTGTGTAGGACCATAAAATCTAGAACCCCTGGAGCCAACACAATATCCTACGAAGAAACCGCTAATTGTCTTAGGGTCAAGCTTCTTCATTTCTGGATTATAGAGTCTAACTTCTGCCTTATAACCCCAGACATGAAAATGCTTTAGAGTAGGCCTTCTTCCTGTCATAAGTTCATACGGAGTCTTTGGAACTGATTTACTGGGCACATGATTTAAAATATAAGCTGCTGTCTTCAAAGCTTCTCCCCATAGAAAATCAGGAAGAGTTGAATGGCTAAGCATACACGTAACCATCTCCATGAGAGTACGATTTCGCCTTTCAGCGACACCATTTTGTTGCGAAGTGCCAAGCATAGTATACTGTGCCTCAATACCATAATCCTGTAAAAACCTTGCAAAGGGACTAGGATTCCTGCCAGTTTCATCATACCCTCCATAAAATTCACCATGTAACATCCTCAATTTCGTGTCATACTAAATTACCTCAGTAACCCTAAATAATTAGGCACTTAATGAGAAATTATGAGATTATGGCTTAAGTCAGGGATTAACGAAGAGTTTATGAGTTAACTCGGATGAGATAAGTCAAGAGAGTGCTTAATTGAGATTAGATAATATCTAATAAGCAAGTCAGACCCTTGGCAGCTTAATTAAGCACTAGTTGCCCTTGATTAGCTTAATCAAGTTTAATTAAGACTAATTAAGCTTAATCGCTAGATTAATTTTGTTAATCATGTTCTTGTGTGTTAATCACTAATCCTTGCTTAATCATCTTAATTAAGTTGTATGAGCACTTAATCACATAATTAAATTCAAATTTAGTCAATTAGATAATAAAGTAAAGAGTTATATCATAAAAGCAAAAAATATTAGATAAGACTACTTTATGTAAGAGTTTGACCATAGTTTGTTCCCCCATCATCCAATTTGTCTCCCTAAACCTTAATTAATACAAAATGAAGCAAAAAAATCTCCCCCCACCCTATTAAAAGTTTCGGCCACAACAACACAACACACACACATTCACTTTATTTTCAACTTCTTATTCTCTCTCTAAAGTTCTCAAACTCTCCAACCTCTCTCTACATTTCCTCTTCTCCTTCTTCATCTTCTTCATCATTCTCCACCTCTATAACCAAACCTTTCTCACTAAACCCTTCAAAGACCTCATCTTTGGGTCTTTGAAGACAAGATCTAAACACTACAAGACTCATTTTCAAGAGAACTCAAGAGTTCTCTCCTTGCTCATTCAAAACCGCCACCTTTATCATCAAGAGGAGTCATCATCTTCTTCTTCCACTTCTCTTGTTTTGCGCCATCTTCAAGAAAGGTAGTGATCTTCATCTTTTTCATTTTGTTTGCTCAAGAAAGCTTGGAGCTTGGTTCTTTCATGACCAAGATCTCTAAGTGAAAACTTGAGAAGATCCTTCATGTTATTCATGTGTTCTTAAGTTTCCTCTTTTGGAAAAATATGTTCTTGATGTTCTTCATGTGTTCTTAAGTTTCCTCTTTTGAAAAAAAATATGTTCTTGATGTTCTTCATGTGTTCTTACATTTCCTCTTTTGGAAAAGTATGTTCTTGACGTTCTTCATCTGTTCTTAAGTTTCCTCTTTTGAAAAAATATGTTCTTGATGTGCTTCATGTGTTCTTAAGTTTCTTCTTTTGGAAAAATATGTTCTTGATGTTCTTCATGTGTTCTTAAGTTTCCTCTTTTGAAAAAAATATGTTCTTGACGTTCTTCATGTGTTCTTAAGTTTCCTCTTTTATTGGTAGCTTGCTTTTCTTAAGTTTCCTCTTTTGTTGGTAGCTTGCTTAAAGTTATTCTTTCCTTTTTATGATGAGTTGATGACTAGAAAAGCTTCATCTTTTTATGTTCCCATGATTTGATAAAACTTTGAACAATCTAAAAGCTTAAAACTTTAAAAAGTTTGCTTCTTGACACACTTAAGGTGGCGCAAGTTTTAGTGCTACCATAAAAGTTTTCTTTTGTTTTGTTTTGAAGACAATAATGCATGTAAAGGTCTAAACTTTTTGGCATTATAAGCCTTTTTGAGTTAGAAAATGATATCTTGTCACTTTATGTCTTAGAAATCAAACCTTAAAGAAAAGATATTTCATAAAGTTTCAAACTTTAGTCAATAATGAAACCTTTAAGTCATAAAGTGTTATTTTATAACATTTAATTCATAAAATTTAGATCTTAAACAAAAAAAAAAAAACTTAAAGGTTTTAGCTTTTATAAAGATTAAGACTTGTTAACCTTAAAGTTAATGTTTCATGTCACTAGTTGATAAAGTAGGAACCTTTGTAATGTGAAGACAACTTTAAGTCATAAAGTTGAGACCTTGATGGTCTTAGAATAATTAAATGAGTCAACCTTCATAAAGACAAGACTTTTTAGCTAAAAAGCTAGTAACTTGAACCATCATTTCATAAGATTTAATCTTTAAAAGCTCGAAGCATTGTAACTTGATTAAGTTAAAAATCACCCTTGGTGTTTAGTGAACATGGTATTGTTGGGTTCATGATGTGGTTATGCGTTGTCATGACCCAAGGATTAGAGGGATCTCGAACTCCTTGGGAACAGAAGTATGATTAGGGCCTCTGAGCATACCATGAACCTAGGAATTACCAAGTGCACTATCTTAAGGAAAGAAAACAATCACTTAACTTAATTAATTAATTTGAACAAGAGTTCCATAAGACATGAACTCAAGTGAAGAATAATTTCATATGAGAACTAAGTAACTAAAAGACCACATATACATTTCTTAACTATGTGAATCTCTTATGGGTAACCATGAGAAATCATATGATGATTCATAATATTCTTCACAAAGAATAACACAACTATAAACCCCTCTAGGGTATGAATCTGTGATGCCATTTGGCATGATGAATGATGAGCTTACTTGAGCTTTATCTCATGATTGAATGATGAGTGTGATGATATGATGTAGATATGATGAACTGTCGGTTGAAAGTTTATGATTGGCATTTTGGGGAAGCTCCGGTCTAGCCGTTATGCTGCCGGATTTCCGTCAAAATTAGGGACTTAGTCATATCATTGCATGTGTTTAGTCAAAGAAGTAGTATGCATGTAAAGTATAATGATAAGAAACAAAAGAATGGGACATGACCCCTCGATCACTTCCGGGAAGTGAGAGACGACGATCCACAAAGGAACCTCTATGAGGGAGGCAAGGGTGTTTTGGAGGACCCTCCAACTTAGAGGTAACCAATATCAGCTAAGTCTGATTTGGTTAGTACTGGGTGACGACGGTCACGGAATGAGCTCATGTCCAAAAGCAGTCTATTTTAAAGGAAAGTAAAAGAATGTTTAGCACGTGCCAAAAACAAAAGTAAAGTCTAAGTATAACCATGGTTAAGTCTATGATGATGGATGTCTTTGCATGTAATTATATTGTCCATTTGTATTATGAATGTTTATTCTATGTTTCAATATGTATGTTAGTCATGATGATGTGATTATGATGTTAACTTTAAAAGCAACCCGCTTCGGAGTTTAAGTTTTCAAAACTGTTAAAAGTTGAACTTATATCTGTCCACTGTTTTTATAATTAAACCCGAAGTGGTTGAGACGATGACGATGACACAATATTTGTCTGGTCGCGATCCTACTGAGAAATCTTGTATTTCTCACTTCAACGTTTCCGTGTTGTCTTCAGATGGAGCTGATGGCATCCATGGTAACACTTCTGACGGTACCTGACTGGATAAGACGAGGAGCTGCTATGTTCTTCACCTAGCTAAGGAAGATCGAGATGATTGCGTAGTATTTTTATTTTCTTAAGAGCCCTAGTTGGGCAGTTTATGTGTAATTAAGAGCATGCGGGGAGTCATGCTGCTTAATTTGACCTATTACATATGTGATACTTATTAAATGTAATGATGACCCTGATTATCTATGATTACATTCTTGACTTAAGGTATTATGTTATGTTGCTTCCATTTTATCATATGTCTTATCAGTAATTCTCCAATATGAAGAATAACGTTCATATGTATATGAGTAAGTAAGCGCTTAAAGGCTCAGTTTTCAAGCGTAAAGATTTTACAAAAAAAATTATACGCTATTTTCGTATATTACGCTAATTTCAAAGATAAGGACTTCCATTAGAAAAGAGTAACAACTAGTAATGCCATAAAATGACTTAAGCATAGTATGGTATTGGTAGGGTGTTACACACCACCTCTATCAGACCTCACACACTTAACCTATGTGCCATATTTCAACTCAATAGCAGCTTTAAAAGTTTTAAAAGCATCTAAAAAGTCTGATTTCTCACGCAACAAATCAACCCAGCCAAATCTAGAGAAATCATCAATAAATATAATAAAATATCTAAATCCTCCCAAAGTAATGGGAGTAATTGGCCCACAGATATCTGTATGAATGAACTGTAATATCCCTTCACTCCTAGCAACTCTTTCCTTCCTGACCCCAGCACTGAGCTTCCCTTTCACACAATCAATACAAGTATCAAAATCTGAGAAGTCCACATTGTGAAGAATGTTTTCTTTGATCAGTCTTTCCATTCTTTCTCGGGATATATGTCCTAACCTCTTATGCCACGACATAGAAGAATTCTCAACAACTTTTTTACGCTTTTTCTAGAAAGAGGATCAAGATTCAACATATACATGCCATTTAACTTAACACAATGACCAACAATAGTAGATTCATAATATAAAACAACTTTATTAGATCAAAAATGGAAAGAGTAGCCACAATCATCCAAAATAGAAATTGAAATCAAATTCCTTCCCATAGAAGGTATACAAACAGTGTCTTGCAAAACTAACTTATGTCCATCACTTAATTTCAAAGCAACTACTCCTATATGTTCTACTTTGACATTCATTCCATTTCCTACTACAACAGACACCTCTCCTTCATTTGGCCTTCTCCTGGTTTTGAGCTCCTGCATAGATTTTGTAATATGAATGGTCGTGCCAAAATCTAACCACTAAGTGTGAGAAGGTACATAAATAAGATTAGATTCAAAACACACAAAAGCTAGATTAATACCTTTCTTTTTCCACTCTAGCCACTTCTTAAACTTAAAGCAGTCAGCTCGTTTGTGCCCAAACACATTACAATGCTTGCAAGTGCCATTGAATCTCCGTTTCACACCAGATGGTTCACCATTTTCATTAACTAAAGGAGATCTGGAATTATCACTCCACTTCTTTTTGAATTGAGGCTTGCTACTCTTTCCTTTAAAATGATTCTTCTTCTTGTCATGACTCTTATGGGAAACCAACTTAACAACTTGAGCCTTACCCTTCCTCATAGTTTGCTCCTCCTCAGTAAGAATGGCTACAAGCTCATCAATAGACCACTCTTCCTTTTAGGCATTATAAGAAGTCTTCAAAACATCAAATTCACTAGAAAGAGAGTCCAACACCTGCCAAACCAAAAAATCACTGCCCAGTTCCACTTTCATGGATTTCAACTTGTTGTACCAATTGGTGAGCTTCATAGCATGCTCACGAACACTAGATACACCATCATACCTAGTCTTTGTAAGCAATGAAAGATAGTAAGCCTTCTCTGTCTTATCAAATTTCTTAAATTTCTTAAATTTCTTGCCCACAGACTCAAGAAACTCCTTAGCACTGTTCGTCTCAGGAACATTATCTTTGATGGTCTTGTCCATAGTGAACTTCATGGTCATTAGACAAACCCTATTAGAATGAGCCCACTTATCATGTTTTGCTATAACAGCAGTGGAAGACTCAGGTGTGGGAACTTCAGGCACATCCTCAGTAAGGGCAGCATCAATATTAGAAATGGCAAGGAACAACTTAACAGAATCAGCCTAGTCCTCATAATTTGTTCCATTCAGCTTTGGTAAAAAGTTCTGTTCATTAGCAAAGCTGGAATTTATATATGAATGGGAGATTTTTGTCAAGCATATCCAATAGATGAAATAGAGCTTATGACAACAATAAAGTCACTTCATGCAATTATAATTCTGCCAAAGGGTCCCGAATTATAATACATGAGTTAACTCCCATATTACAGAAAATAATTATATTCTTAAAGTTAATATCAAGAGGATACTGAAAACTTTAAAATATAATTACCAATCATCAAGAACTATATCAATAAAGACAAACCGATAGGGTAGGTGCATTATTAAAATAATTCGTAATGCTTAAAAAAATATGTCACAAAATTTTTATAATAGCAATATGACATAATCACAACAATCAATAATATGCACATAATAAGGCACAAAATTATTTAATTAACCAAATGATATCAAATATGAGATTGTACTATATATAATGTGCCTAACAGTGTTAAAAATATGTATAAAAAATTTTAGACCAAAATTTAGAGAATATCATATAGTTTTGAGCAATTTAAATCTAGAATAAATTAAAATAAATATTTTTTGTGCTCAAAAAATTAATTAAAATTCACCAATAATTTTATTTTATTAAAAACCCAAAACAGCAAATTTTGGTGCAAAAATGGGCCCTGGAAGGGCCTCCATGAGCTGCACGCGCCACTTGCACGTGAGTGGGCCACGTGTGGACAGAACTGTTCGTCGTCATCAACCTTCAGACAGGCTGAACGACCCAATTCGCGACCCATCAAGCCTGAAACAGGTCAAGCTCGATTTCTCCTTCATTTCACAACCATTTCGCGTGATTTTGGTGTCTATGAACTCGTGATAGAGAGAGCTACAAAACCTATACAATATCTTGAAGAACCATGGTCTATATTTTCTGGGTTTTCTCCATGAAGTTTCACGTAGGTATCTTCAGATTTTCGAGGATTTCTCTCTCAATTCTTAATGAAAATTCATGTTCTTAGTCTCAATAGATTCGAAATTTTATCATCTATAAAAGCCCTACGGTAATCAAAACAATTTCACACATATATGGGTAGAGTGTTTCCAAAAAATGAATTGGGTTCAAAGTTAGGGTTCATATTTTCAAAACTAAAATTCTCCATGTACACTAATCCGTGGCACACAATCTTTATGTCGATTTTTTCAGGAATTTATTAGTAATAATAACCCTCAATCAATTTCGAAATTAATCAGTCAAATCCCAAAATCCCAAATTAGATATTAGGGCTCATTACACATATGAAATTCATCATCAACAGCTAATCTGGAACAATAAAATCACTGCCATATTAGAATTAGACAAGCTCTGATACCACTTGATAAAATTTTTAATCTAATTCTCAATATGATAAATGATAAACAAATATTATAATTGGAATTAGGTGTCAGAATTACCTAGAGCAGTAGAAACTGATGAGTCCATGATTAAGTGCTTCCTTTTGCCTGTCAGAGAAAACCAAGCTACAAAGAGAATATAGAGAGAGAGCTCTTCCTATCACCTCTTCAGTCTCCAAAACTGTACTGTTTCAATAGGGCAACAACACTCTAGTGAGGTTAGGAGCAAGGACCTTTCTGGTAATAACGAAATGGGCCAAACTTACCCATTATGGTTCAGCCCAATAATAATAACAAAAACCATGTCCATTAATCAATTAAATTGTCACAAATAAGCCCAATAACATAATTAATTCGAAAATGGGCTAAACAACATGGTTCAATATTTTGGCATCCAATTAATCCGAAATCAAATTAATATTATAACAAAAATGATTTATGCCAATCCACACACATATAAAATATCCAACAGTGCAAGAGTTCAATTACAAAGAAGATGGATTGAGGCCAGGTATTCAAAAGGAGTTGAGATCAATTTAGTCAAGCAACAGATGAAAACTATAGTGATGGTGGATGGTTTGCCTATTGGGTGGAAGTTGAAGACTCGTGTCCCCTTAGCTAATGTTGTCCACAATAAATGGGTTCATAATATAAAGAGCATAGGTCCTTTCTTGCCAAACCTAAGAAGACAAAAAAGGAGGAAGCTAAGGAGAATGATGAGGGAAGAATAAAGAAGCCCATATTCAGCAAGGATAGGTATTCATTAAGGGCAAAGAGTTAACGCTAGGCCCAAATTTGAGCATGGAACAAGACCATTACCACCGATGAGAAACGTAAGAAACCCAGCTCCTTTCCGAAGGTATGAGTTTCAACCACCAACCACAACTCCAAAGAAGCAAGTTTTTGTACCACAACAAATGCTAGTAAGAAACCAAGAAGAAAAGAAACCATAGAGGCCAAGTAATCATCGAAGGATCTTCTTTGGGTTTTTTGCTCCGCACACGTTGTACAAAAACATTGATCTTCTACAATGACTAAGGTTCGAAGAAGGGATTGATCGAAAGGGGACAAGAGTAAGTGCCAGAGTACAATCCGCTATCCAGTTACATGCTGACACCAACAAATGGTCTAACACCTTAATATAGTCCTTTGTTTGATTATGAAGACCAAGCAATTCAATTTTCTTATGAGAAATCAAGAGCCACCCTAAATAGAGGAGTAGGATCGAAGAGTAACATGGAGGTTGGCAAAGATGATACGCTTACCAACACATTTGAGTTAGGGTTCGAGGATAGCTTAGAAGAAATTTTTAAGACCAGTACAACGGTAGTGCCGATTTTACCCTTTGAGTATGGAGAAGTCCAAGAGATGAAGCACGTTAAGGAAGATTGCTTTGATGCTTTCTTGGGTCGAGAATGTTTATTTTTGGATGATGAATTCAGTAATCATTTACTATTTGAAAGGCCAAACGAGATCATGCTCCACATGTGGCCCTTCCATATCAAGGCAATAATTGAAGATTGACTCGTAAATAGGGTGTTGATTAATCTAGTTGTTAGCCCTTTAATTTCTAGTTTATGTTTGATTTATCTTTCTTTTCACATCTTGATTTCTTTTATTTTGAATCAATCTTGTAATAGTTTGGCAATTTGAAGTATATGTTCAGATTCAACTCCAAACTTTGTGTATTTCTTCATTTAATTGTGGGAGAGCATGTTGTGTTGAGTAATAGGTACATGGACCAAATAAGTGACAAACGCTGAAATTGATGGAACTTTTAACTTGAGAGCTTATCACAGGAGTAACTTCAATTTCCCAATTCAAGATCTTGAAGTAATTGATTTGTCATTGTAGTGGTTATTTGTCATCAACTATTAAACAGACAAAACACCTCCTCCCATTAATTACACATCAAAGTCGTTTTGACGTAAAAAATGGGGTCGACCAATAAAAAAAACTATAAAACTGCGGGAGGTGGACAAATTCATGCTAGTTTATTAAGGTACTTTTGTTCATAGGTTGACAGTTTGATAAAGTTGTGACCCTCTAGAAAAAGGTATTTTTATGACATGTTAGCGGCTAGTATCATGCATTGTGCTTTTGCTTTCCTCTTTTTTTTTTTGTTCACTTGGGGGCAACATTTGCAGCGATGGGCTTAGAAAATTTAGACAATAAAGACATAATATATATATAAAATAAAAAATTTTATATAATTTTTATTTTAATTTGGGATTAAACTATATATATCCATATACTTTTAAAACCTTCTCAAATTTTAGTGGCATATAGCCCCCAAACTCGATTCCTGTAACTCTCAAGTGCACTGTTCACTGAGCCACCGGGTGGACCATCTAAGCTAAGCTTCACGTGCCTTTTGCTTTTTTCCTTGTTACTATTATTGTGCATTTTTTTTTCTTTCTTTTGTTTTTTAAACTAATTTTGTGCTCCCTTTTTTCTTTTTTAGCTTTCTTTCTTGATTTTCTCTATTGGGTCAACCGCAACTTTGTGTTTTTTGGGTCAACCACACTTAAGTTCAAGAAGTATCTTATTTGTTTGTTGTGGGCCTCCTTGTGGCCCAGTCAACTATTGCGTAATTAATCCCAAATTCCAGGGCCATTTGTCGTCTCACAAAACCAACAAACAAGACCACAAGTCCCCAGTAAACAAAGCCACAGCCAGAAACACATATTGCAGGGGTTGAAGAAAACCAACCAGTCCTCATCATAGGCTTGCAAGCGCATAAGGCCACAGAAAGGCACTCTTAGAATTAGGATCTCAATACTAGTGGCAGGAGATATGTAGCTTCTTTCGAGGGTTGGTGGTTGTTGGTGGGGCTCCCTCTCCCTCTCATACACTCCCTCATCCCCATTTTCCTTCCACAGTTCTGTCCATATGTATCATCTTAAGATTAAGATGTGCAACATGTAGGACTATAGCGGTGAATAAACCCAATATACCTACCTACAAGACTTTATGAGTAAATTTTAAACTCTAAGCCTGTTTGTTTATGCAGTTCAATATTGCAAGTTGAATTAATTTTCATGATTCACTTACTATTGAAAAATATATTTATATAGTTTGATATTTATATATCTCAAAATAAGAGAATGAAAAGATAATCTTCCTAATGAAAAATGAAAATTAAAAATGTTAGCTGTTATTTTGCTTTCATTTTGTATTTTTAATAATAATTATAAAAATATCACTTTATTTTTATTTTATTTTTTGATTTTAAGATTTTGTTAAAGAAATGAAAAAAATATTATTTTACTTCTTCTTGTATAAAATTTCAAAAAAAAATATTTTTATATTTAGCATAAAAAATATATCATTCAAATATAAAAAATAATTTTGATATACTATTAATATAAATAAATTTATATTGTCGTTTAATTTCATAATTTTTATTATAAAACTCTCAAGATAATATATAATCGAATCAAATATTTTGGTTGATATAATAATATATAATTAAATATTTATAATAAAAAAATTTTATAATCACACTACATCAAAAAATAAATTGTTAAAAAATCAAATATTTATTATATTTTTATTTTTGAGTTTAATTTAAATATATTAATTATCATTTAATTAAAATTTTTTATTTATATTATCATTCAAATAATAAGTAATTATATTAAAAAATTTTATTGGTATGATAATTTATGATTAAATATATATATATATATATAACTATTTCACTAATAAGACGTTTAAATTAAATTCTTTATTTTTATATTCTTTCCTTCGTTGTTAAGACGGCGCTCGAGGGACAAGAAAAATCACCGGAGATTGGGAAACGAAAAAAAAAAAAGAAAAAAAGAAAAAAGAAAAAAACCTGAAAAAGAACCCCTGCAGAAAGAGCGAGCGCGCGCGCGATGCGATTTCGGTACTCGCTGCTCAATTGCTCTTCTTCTTCATCTTCCTCCTCCTCCACATCATCGACGGCGGTGCCGTCCAATGCACCGGCGGCGAGCAGTTCCGGTCGCCGCCGCAGCTGTTGTTGTTGATGGCCCTGCAGATGACGTGGCAGCCGAGCGTCCTGAGCCAGAAGCGCAAGTCCGGTCCACCCTTAGGCCTCCGCAACCTCGGCAACTCCTGCTACCTCAACAGCGTCCTCCAGTGCCTCACCTACACTCCCCCTCTCGCCAATTTCTGCCTCCGCTTCCAACACTCCTCTCTCTGTACCTACACAAAACCCTAATTTCCACAATTACCCCTCATTTTCTCTTTGAACCCTAATTTTCATGACCTAACGTCGTTTTTCTCTGATTACAGGTGATTCTGCAGCGTCTTCTTCCAATTGTCCGTTCTGTATACTGGAGAAGCAGATTGCGCGGTCCCTGCGCGTGGATCTCACCCACGACGCGCCGTCGAAGATCCAGAGCTGCCTCCGGATCTTCGCGGAGCACTTCCGGTCCGGCCGCCAGGAGGACGCGCACGAGTTTCTGAGATACGTCATCGACGCCTGCCATAACACCTGCCTCCGCCTTAAGAAGCTCCGCCGTAAAGGCGGCGGCGGCGGTGGAGGGGATGACGGCGGCGGGAGTACGGTGGTGAAGGATATTTTCGGAGGTGCGCTGCAGAGCCAGGTGAAGTGCCTGTGCTGTGGTTTTGAGTCGAATAAGATTGATGAGATAATGGATATTAGCCTTGATGTTTTTCATAGTAACTCGCTTAGAGATTCAATGCAAAAGTTCTTCCAGCCTGAGGTTTTAGATGGGAACAATAAGTACAAGTGTGATAGGTATGAAGTGTGAGCTTGAGTGTGTGTGTTTTTAATTAGTTTCGGAGTTTCTTTGTGGTTTTGTTACATGCATGAATTTGTTGTTTTTGGTTAGTTGTAAGAAATTGGTTCCGGCGAAGAAGCAGATGAGTATACTTCAAGCGCCTAATATTCTTGTAATACAGCTCAAGGTTTGTTAATTGGTGTGTTCTTTTTTTGTTTTGTTTTGTTTTTTTTTTTTTGGGGGGGGGGGGTTGTGAATGATGGTGTGTTGCTGAATTTTGGATTGATGCAGAGATTTGAGGGCATATTGGGTGGCAAGATTGATAAGGCTGTTGCATTTGAAGAGGTTTTGGTGCTTTCTAGCTTCATGTGCAAAGCCAGCCAGGTATATATGATGTTTGTTTTAAAGTAGTTACTGCAAGATGGTTTAGATGTACTCATATAGAATGGCTTACATAGATGTTATGGGTTAATTTTTAGTGGTAAACGTTCACTAATCTGACTAATATTGAGCTTGGTAAGAAAAGGGGGTTTAATAATTGAAAAATAAGATTTATAAAGAATATTCTTTGAATGTTAAAATTATGTATTGAATTTTGATTCTTTTAACCAATATTCAAAAAGCTTTTTGATCATTGCCGAAGAAATGAAATAAATGATAATTGATAGGGTAGAGCTATGACAGTTATTATATGAGGTCTCTACCAATGCTAGATGCAAAGGTGCATAATGGACTGATATGATCGCTTGCACATGGTGGCCTGGCACGCATTGACATGATACTTCGTGTTTAAGCTAAAGCCATGTAACGTGGATATTTGCGACTAGTTCTTTCTTTGCGTTTGTGAGCTTGTAATCTCCCAAGCTTTGTTTTTACAATTTCACAAAATGGCCTAATAATTTTAAGGGGGAAAGTCTTGGCCTAAGCCTTGTAATTATTCACTTTGTTTATTTATGCTAAATTTGTTTCACGAAGATCACATGATTGATTTTACTGTTTCCAATATTTTGTTATTATTTTTAAATTTACACACCACGGTTAAGTTCATAAAGAATCCTGTTAAATGAGATGATGTGCCCTCTTGTTCTTGGAAGATGAAGAAAAGCAAATTTTTGGAGATGCAAGTCATATAGGGTAGTAGTTGACAGATGTTAAGGTCAAATGGGAAATACCTTGGGTGAACGGTGGTTTCAAAATTTATAATTGCAGGAGATTGGTCTAAATTTCTTGATAGCTGGAATCGTTTTAAATTGGGCTTTGTAACTGCAATTGTGGCAACCTCAATTTAAAATCACCAGAAGTTTACATATCATAGAGCATATGACATGGAAAGGTTTCTTGGACATTGTGTCTACACTCGGGGCTATTGGTGTAATTGTGTACACTTTACAAGTCCGTCCATGTAATTAGCTTTAAAGGTGAGAAAAGGAGCATAATTTTCTTTAGGGTTTGGATTTAAATAGTAATCCCATAACTATGACTTGGATTGTTGTCATAGTGTATTGATTTGAAAGAAGAGCTAGTATATGGGGAGATGACTCAGGTTTTTGAGCTTTGTATATCCTAGTTTGTTGATTTTGTGTATTGTGTGGAAAGTTGTTGTATTACTATTAAGCTTTCTGGTGGCTTGCTATATTTGTTGCCTTCAGTCTATTTTTGGGTAGGTTTGCGATTACAGCTTTTGTTTGGTGATTATAGACAATCATTTGGAGGTATTTAGAAACATTATTGTATGGGTGAACCTTTCACAGAGTCACAGTAAAAGCTTAAGTTTGAAATATTCAGCAGTTTGCAATCCATGGGAAGTATGGAAGACATTGATGATAGAGGTTTGGAATACGTGAAAATTCTAAACTCATGCCTTGTGCTGAGGCTTGATTGTAAAAGGGGTGGCTAGGTTAGGACTTTAGATTAATTGAAACGTTAAAGAGGCTATAATACTACATATCAAAGAACCACTCACAGCACAAAGCATAAGTTCTTGGTGAAGGCCAACAAAAGTTCTGTTATTGTCCAACCTAGGCTGATGACTGGTGCTAAGTGACCAATATTGTACATTTTCTT
This sequence comes from Pterocarpus santalinus, assembly GCA_031439595.1. NCBI lineage: Eukaryota > Viridiplantae > Streptophyta > Magnoliopsida > Fabales > Fabaceae > Pterocarpus > Pterocarpus santalinus. The sequence goes on along the minus strand of CM062528.1, from coordinate 29,311,266 downwards.
TTGCAAATTTTATCCACTCTAATTTTATATGTAGCTTCTTCCCTTCCTAATAGTCATGTTGATGCAGGATCCACTACCAGAATATAAGCTCTTTGGTACTGTTGTGCATTCAGGCTACTCACCGGAATCTGGTCACTATTATGCTTACATAAAGGTTTGTGAATTTTGGTTAATCTGTATGCAAATTATGTAGCCAGTACATTAATTCTCAAATAACTTCCAATTGTGGACAGTGTCTGATTTTTTTATTTTGTTTGCAGGATGCAATGGGTCGGTGGTATTGTTGTGATGATTCGTGTGTAACAGTTGCAACCTTGCAAGAAGTTTTGTCAGAAAAGGTTTATATTCTTTTTTTCTCTCGAACTAACCAAAGGCCAGTGTCAGTTAGTAATTCTCTTGCTTCAAATGGTGTAAAGCTGCATCATTCCAATGGGAGTCAGGCATCTGAGTGCCCAAAAGTTGATGTACTGCTGAAAGCAGTGCATCCAAAATCAAATTCTGAGCAATCTACTTGGAAGGATATGCCAAGGGTATCTAAAATTGGTAAAGGGCCTTCCAGCTCACGAGTGAAATTTGACATTAATGGAAATTCTACTTCTAAGAGAAGTCCTGCTCCTGCGAGTGTCAATGGGAAAGTTGACGTTTCTAAGAATCACCCCTTGGTAATAAATGGGCATGTGAAGGATGCAGTTTCTTTGGAGAATGGCAAGAAAGACCCTTCATCATTACCAACCAGGAATGGCACTGAGAAAAATAAACTTGACGTTGCTGACAAATCAAAAAGAAAGGATTCATCATTAACAAATGGATACACTGATGTTCAGTCAGCTGATATCTGTTCTGCAAAATCAGATCCTATGGAAGACGCAAGTAGAAGCAGGGTAATAATGGGTAGGGGGCCTGACGACTTTAAGCAAGAAAGCAATGGCCTCAATGAACCTAAAATATTGGGGAAGAGAAAGGTGCTGGAGGCTCCAAGCATTTTGCTTGCACATGATGGTCAGTCTCGAACAAGAGTTGAAGAATTGAAGGACATGTATGATATACTGGAACTCAATCTTTTCTGAAATTTTTTCCTTACTAATTTTAGTTCCATATGAAAATTAAATGAAGATTTGTTTTTTAATGAGGGCTAGGTATGCTTTGTGTTTTCTGATACACATGAAAATGTGCCATCTCATGCTTTTGACAATGTTTTTTCATAGCAAAGATTGAAAGTTTGGTAGCTTGGTTTAGACCGTCAAAGTTAACGTTTGCCATTGTTCTGTTAAAATCTTATTTCTGTTGAGCCATTGATATTTGTAGCTGTTATTGTTTGGATAGCCTTATTGGTGGGGTTGGGAATACTAGAATCCAATACTTGTCTTTTGGTATCCAACTTATCTAGCCACTCCAGTCTGATGGAAACATGGTGAATCAGTGTGTTTGTGGATGCTCCATAATAACTTTTTACCCTTCCTTTCATAATCTTATGCCCCCCCCCCCTTTTCTCTCTCTTTTCTTTCTATTCTATATCTAACGTGTTGAAATATGTTGGTTGATTCATACTGTGCTGAAATTTTCATGATTGTAACCATGTTCTCCTTTTGCTATTTTTTACACGGTAGTAAACGTTTATTTACCTCTTTCCTTTGACAATGAGTTGGACACCTTTATATTCTAAAATATTTATTATATGTCTGATCTGATGCTGTTTTCTTTCTAAACTATTCATTTTATGCTTTAATCTGATACTGTGTTTTCAAAACATCACACAGTCTTGGCAAAGAAGCGAAGTCTGTTTTGAGGTCATGTGGCTGGACAGATAAAGTTTGTGACTTCATGCGTTCTAGAAAGAGGTTATGGGCACAAGAAGCTGGAAATGTAACAAGTGGAGATGAAATAAGGTAAGTTTGATTAGATTCTACATTGTTTTATGCATTGAGTCATTGGTATTACACACAAACATGGTTGTAGCACAATTCTGTGAATAATTTTGTATCCCATTTTCACTATTACTTTCTAAGTATGTGAGAGATTGATTTCAAACTATGACTATAGATGCCAGATGAGAGTTCTAAAATCAAGCTTATGCCTAATATGATGAAACAATAGAAAACTGTCATTGACCATCAAATGAGGAGGAAACCATGATTTAGAAAAGCTAAAGATGATTTCATGTATAGTTATCTACCGTTGATTCTATTTTCTTGTTACATTATAGAGTAAATATAAGAAATCACCATTTGGCATTTAGTTTTGAAACAATTTGTTGTAAACTTTGTATAAGATTCGTGTATGTTGTGTGGATTAATTTAGAAACGTGGAGATATATTTGTAGCACTGAGGAATTTTAGTCATAAAATGGCTGATGATATTAGTGCTCAAAGTTAAGTCAAAACTTAGTTTCTTTTATTATTTTTTTAGGGGTGGGTGTGGGGGGTGGGGAGTGGCCTTAGATTGATACTGTCGGCAACTTGGCATCTTTGCTAATTAATTGATTGTGATGAATGTATTTGAGCATGATTCCCATAGAATGTAGTGGACCAATATTATCCAGTGGTAAGCCATTCTCTACAGATGAACAGTTTATGCTGTTGGGACTGAAGGCTGTTTGCATGCACATGTCTGTGTGTGTTCACGTCTTATGGTTCATTTATGAAACAAACAGAAAAATGGAATGGTTCCTATATGATATGTCCGAGGCCTGAGCATAACCTGAGTATTTAGCTAGTTTAGTAGTTCCTAAGTGGGCAGAGGTTAGTCATTAGTCTTTTTTTATGATTGCATGTCCATTTTTGGTCATCTTGGTGCAGTTGACATTATTAGTTCATAATGTGGCTCCTTGTCTTGATAACCAGCTTTTACCAATTCGCCAATACACTGATCAGATATACAGTTTTGATTCTCAAATTTGGAAAATTGAAGAAACTACTGGTCGCTAAAATCTGAGTTTTTTCCCCCCATTTTTTCAAAATATTAGTGGTTTCGTATACTATTGTTTTTTTGATAATTTAACAAGTATGCACTGAGAGGTTTCTGTCACATTTCTTGGTATATGGTGGTTATGATTTGACTCACTGGTTATAATCCCTGACATGGATGTGCACTGCATGCAATGCAGGAAGTCGTTAATAGGAGATGCCAAGGGAGCTTTCTTATCACAGATTCCTGAGTCATTGAGAAAGGATCTGATTGAACGTCTCCGGTCATTTAGCCAAGAAAAAGCTACAATTTGAAGGGCCTTGATCAGAACACGGTATGTGGTGATCTATTGCTTTTTTTTTTTTGCTACATATTTCAGTTTTATAACCCTTTGATTGGGTTAGTGATTTCTGTACAAAAAGTTAGTTATTTGATAATTTCTATTTTATTTCCAAAATGTTGCAGCATGTTGATTCTGCTAGTGAGGCTTGGTATGTATAGTCTGTATTACTAATTAATGTAGTGATGGTGGTGGTACCCATACTGGATGCTCAGTCTGGGATTGTTACATACTGACTTTTGAGCTAGTGCTGGTGACAGCGGCAGGAGTATGTGGAGATTGTTTCATCCAGGCCTTCCCTACAGTGGCTTTACTAAGCTTCTAGTTGCTCCATACAAATTTGATATAGTTGTTCAGATTCATGTCTTGCCATGAGTTTTCTTTCACGGTGGAGGCTATGCAGCTCTGTTGAATCTTGCGGAGAGGGTTTCAGGAATTCTATTCATTTGTACCATATCTGGTTTAGTCTTGTATTGGAGCAAAATCTTATTTTTCTATAGAATTGCTCAACAAATTTTGCATCGATGAGGCAGTGTATGGCTTGTGGATAAATGTTATTAACAATATGTACACTTTTCGGTATAAAATGAGAAATTCTAAGTTGTAGGCAGAAGGTTGCAAATATTTCGGTAGACGAGAATGTATGGTTTGGTACTCCTAAAACGCAAAACACGTCATAGATTTCTATTTTAATTTGTTAATGATGCAGTTGTCAAATCAAATAATAATAATAATAATAGTTTTGCCCATAATTAGTTATAAAATACCGATCATATGAAATTTTGTGGTAGACGTCTGTTCTACGCTTGAAATCTATGTTGTCACCACACGGGTTTTTTTTCTTGCGTTACGTTATTGTAGACTACGCGAACGCACTTGTTCAAAATTATCAAAATCTAACATGATGCCAAGGTTGTCAGGGACGAGGAGGAGCCAGAGTCTACTCAGTCTAGTACATGGCATTTGTTGGACTTATGGTGAGTGTTTTAAATTTGAGAAGTTACAGGGGATTTATTTTTTATGGGATATTATATTGATTTACTATTTATCTATCATCGGATGGGATATGGGTCTAATTTTAGTGAAATTTATATCCTATTTAATGATAGATTAGTGATGAATTAGCATGGTATCCCATTAAAATGAGTCCCCTCAAGTGTATATGTGTGTGTGGGCTAAGATTAGAATCTTAATTGTCTAGCATGGGCTCTTAACAAGCTTTATGCATGGGAATGCTTCATGGTAGATATTTTAAGGTATGATACAGGGCCAAGTCTTAATACACGCGTGAACCCGTCCTGCCCTGACACGTCTCGTTAGAGTGCTTAGCCCAAATTATGGATAACTGATTTTATCTTTTCCCTCTTTGGTTTCACTTCCTGATTTTGTGTTCCGTACCTCATTACACAGCCAAACACTCCTACATTGCCAACAACATTCAGTCAGCTATACTATGTACATGAGTGGAAGCAAAAGCAAGCACTCATTAGGAACTTCAGAAAGACACTTGCTACTGGAGCCAATTAAGTAGAGCTCCAACCATGGCGGATGAAGTAATTTGCATATGGTTCATCCCATTTGGTATGAGGGTCAGAATTGCCTTGGCAGAGAAGGGTATCCAGTATGAAGCAAAAGAAGAAAATTTAATAAAGCAAGAGCTCTTTGCTGCTGAAGATGAATCCAGTTCATAAGAAGGTTCCTGTTTTGACCCATAATGGAAAACCCATTTCATGAATCACTCACAATTGTTCAGTACATTGATGATGTTAGGGGTCACACATCTCCATTGGGCTGATTATATTGACAAGAAGGTACACAAAATGTATCAACTTGGATCATGCTTTTCAAAGTTGAAATCATTTGTAAAAATATTTAAATGATTTGCTGCTGTCCTAGCCTCCTAGGTGGTATTTGGGCAAGGGTGTCAGGGTTTTGTGTGTCTGGGGCCAACTGGGAGTAGTTAAAAAAAAAAAAAAAACTGGGAGTTGTTGATGTTATAATAGAAAAAAAAATTTAGATTTCATCTAGTTAAGCTTATTTATTGGTGGAGTAATGCTAGTTGTAAATTAAAAATGGATATAAATAATGAATATCATGGAGAGACACAAAGTATTTGATAGTGGTGGGTGTGATCAAAATCTTATACATATCTCTCTTTATGATATTCAATCTTGATATTTATTTTTAATTTTCAAAAAATATTACTCTTTTTGTGGTGATTATTCTCGATATTTACTTTTAATTTTCAAATAACATTACTTTTATGGGTGAGAGTTAGTGGAGTTTTGATACAACTTTAGATAGATATTACTATCAGCATTGCTATTTTTCTGGGAACGCTTTGCTTACAAAATGTGACAAAAAAAATTTATATCCAATCAGTGATGGATAAATAAACAAGCAAAGAAAAAAAATAAAAAAGTTTGATATTTGTCCCCTAATAAACAAAGAATTTAATTTAAATGTACTGATACTATAAAATAATTATACACTATCAACCAATAGAAATAATGAAAAATACCAACTCACATAAATAATTATTCATTATAATAAGGGACCTACCATGATTTCTTAATTTCCTCTATTTTTATTAGTTGACAGTGTAAAACAGTTTTACACTGTCAGTATATACCAATTAAACCCATAAACAAAACTCAAGTAATGCACAAGGATTTTTTTTGTACTGCTAAGTACTAACCATTCCTACTCTATCATACAAGAAGTGTTTAGACACCTGATCTTCAATTATTATTATTTTCTGGGGTAAGGAAGGCGGGTGGTGGTGGGGGTGGGGAATGGGTGGGTTCAGGATCAAACCCGTATGTAATTGGACGAGGCTACGTAGTTTTTTTTTTGGTCGAAGAGGCTACACAGTTTAACCACTATGCTTCTGATCTTCAGATAATAACATGGTGGCAAGTGCCATCTTGGGTAGTGGGATGGGTCCAATGGCCCATTAATAAGAAACATAAATGCAAACGAGTGTTTTGAAGTAGAGCAATGTTATTTGTACATATTATCATTTAAATTCTCTCCTGTTAATAAAATGACAATGCAATTAGCGGACTCCGTGAACCATTCATGTTGAGTCCATCATCTGTCCGTAAATTAGAAAAATTATATTTGTTTCTCTCCAATGGGATGATCCTAAAGAGGAACATATTACGCACATAGTGTATGACTCATCATATAGGAAGTTTAGCACCAATGACATTAATAAATAAAAGGGAGAGAGAGAGAGAGAGAGAAATGAATGGTGGTTACATGAGTTATGTAAATTATGTGAGAAGCATTTTTATGTGAAAGTAACATTATTTATTCATACAAATTCACAATTGCTGGTGTAGTTAGATTAACTCATTTTTTATTTAGAACAGTTTATAATCAAAATTGTTCTTAGAGAAAGCAATTATTTGGCTTTTTGACCCAATTATGCCACTTTTATGAACTATTTACCAGATTGTAGTAGATTTGAAACAATTTGCGTGTCTGGGGTAGTTTGGGGTTGTCGTTTATGATGACGCAGGTTCAATCCACGCCAACACTGGAATCTTTCATGACAAACGAATGACTTCTTCTCGAACTTGCACCACCGTAGACGTGAGGGAATCTCTGACATTTGCAGGTGATGTGACGAGCGAGCACGGATGCATGGCGCCCCTCCACCTTGCGCCATCGCAGGGGAGCTGCCACGTGGCCTGGCCCATGGATGGCGCTGCATGAAGATGCGCCACCAAACTTCGCCCGCTCCTTCCTTTCCTCCCTTCACCCTTCACCCCCATACGGTGCCCTTTGGATTTTGTCATTCTGCTTCTTGCTTCCTTTCCTCCGTGCAACCCCTTCACCGTCATACACCTTCCTTTTGTCATTCTGCTTCTTCAAGTGTTAATTTTTTCAGTGCAAATATATAGTTTTGTTATATAATTTATTTGATTATTTTGTTCAAATCAATCATCTCTACAAAGGTAATTTAAATTTTATTTATTATTTATAATTTTTAATTAATTCATTTTCAGTCCATAAGTAAAATAATGCTATCAGTTTTTTTTTAAGAAAATTAGACTTTGATTAATTTATTTTGATAATTTTTTTTTAAAAATTATAATAACTCATAGTTCATTTTTGTATTAGAATATTTGTAATCTTATTCTTTTTTATTAGAGATACTAGGCTATATAAAAAAAAAATTAAAAATTGTCGCGAAGTATTTAATATTATTGAATGTATTTAATTTTTGTCATGAGTTAATGTATTAAAAAATTATTGTGTTAAAAAAAGTCTATTTATCTATATGTTTAGTGTTCTGTAGTTTATTTTTTTATTTAAAGATATCCTTATTTTTTTATATATTAGACCAAACATAATTTGAGTAACATTTTATGAGTAATGACATGTACCATCCTGTAGTATTATTAAAAGTTTAATAATTAATATTTTTTTTTTTACAAATGACATCTAGCTCTTTTTCATCACGTGTCTTCGTCCTGGGCCAGAAGATGTATCATTATTGACAATGCAAGAAATACACATTTTACAATAAAAAAGAAATAAAAATTTCAAATGAGAGTTTCATACATAAGTTAAAATTTAAAACACATCAAAAGCAATATTTGACACTTGACACTGAATGCGTAAGGGAAGAGGGGGGTGGGATTTTAAGCGAGAAGTTGTTGCATCTCCATGTGGTGCCATGTGTCACTGGTGATGCTCGTCCAGTCCTGGATGGCGCTACTCCACTCTGCGCCAAATTGGTGGCGCCCCTCCATTGAACGCCACCTTCTTCATTTTCGGTCATATCATTCAGCCTTTTGTCATGTCAAATAGAGTGGTATACTGTTGACGCATGTTGATCTTGCGCCAAGCTCTCCACCCTATCAAAAACAACAATAGACAGTGAAATACTTTCTAAACAGCTATAGTTTAGTAATTATTTTGTAAAAGCACCACGTTTTGGTCAAAAAGCCGCAATTATTTTCCTAAAAACAATAAAGCAACACCAAACATGTAATCGCTCTTCAACACTTGTTCATTTCTCTTGGACTAATTGATATTCTTTGGCTAAATGCAGATTTACTCTACCGGGAGATGGATATGGGAAAGCAATAGGTAAGATCATGAACCAGAAAAGAATGGGCTCAGAGAATGCTTTAAACTGCTGGAAGAAGAGCTGGGAGAGAAGACTTATTTTGGTAGTGACAAATTTGGACTGGTAGATGTGGTGGCTCTGATAGTGATTCCCTTCTACAGCTGCTTCTATACATTGGAGATAATTGAAGCTTCAGCACCAAAGAGGAGTTTCGCAAGCTCGTTGCTTGGCAGAAATGGTGCACAAATAGAGAAAGTGTCCCCAACTCTGTTCCTGACCAGAACAAAATTTATGACTTTATTTTGAGAGTCCTGTCTTGGTTTTGTTGTAAGTGATGATATATATTTTTGTAAACTCTGAAGGTTATGCATATGTAAGGAGTAGTTATGGAAGTTGGTGTTAATCAGTTTCTAAAAATTATGTTGACTTTTGTGCAAAGTATAATAATAAGACTGCAGAGTACAAAAATGATCGATACTTCAATTCTTTAATCATGTATCATCGATTCATCTCGGCCAGCTGATATTCTGAAGCTCCATTCCAGACACCTAATAGTCAGCTCATGCATCATCAGTTATTGTATGGAAAATAGCATTAAAAATAGGTCTAAAAATTTACATATACTGCGATAAATAACTTTTGAGTAAGACTACCTAGTCATAATTATTGGTCAGAAATATTATCAAAATTTTTCGAAGTCTTGAAAAAGTGATTGGATAAGTTAAAAATTAGTTAGATCATGCATCATCATTTATTATATTAAAAATCGAAGCAAAAATATTTCTAAAACATCAAATATACTACAATAAATAACTTTTGAATAATGCTACATAACTACAATTATTTGATAGAAATATTGTAGGAATTTGTCAAATTTCAAAGAAGAAATATGATTGGATAAATTAAAAGAGTCAAGATCATTTATTCATCTAAAGGTTAAAAATAATGTACATTATTTTAGCAACAAAATTATCATTATTTAATATTTTTTATTACCTTTAGGAGGCATATGTAGAGCTGCGTATACGAGCCGTGATCTACGGGTTGATCTATTTAATCCACAATCCACACTGGTTAGGATTAGATATTTTCCTAGCCCATTAATTCGCAGATCTTTTTGGCCTACTCTCCGCTTAACCCACGTGCTAAATGAGCTAAACCTGCAGGTTAGCAAATTGGTCTGCAAACTTGTGTATTGTTATTTTAGGATTGAATGATATATTCAATTTGATTGAGTTTTATAACATGACTTGTGATTTTAGCTTAGTGGTAGCACTTGTGTGTTGTAGCTTTGAGGACTTGGGTTTTTGACAAAACAAGGCAAAATAGCAAAAATAAAAAAAACAAAAAAAAAGAATAATTACTCGCCGTGTGGACTAGCCTGTAGACCCATGATTCTATGCGGTGCAGATGCAGCTCTGATATGATAACAACTCATATACCAATCTAGTCTGATCCTTTTATATATGGTTTGTTGCGGACCAAACTGGCCTGCATACCCACCTATAGGTATATGGTTCACGGAATATTTTTATATTTTCGAGAATCTGAGTATGGGAATATAATATTTTGCCTTGTTTGTTTAATGATCAAACACACTTTGAGGTCACACTTCTCTTACAAAAATCACCTCAAAAAGTCGCATTTCGCTCTCTGAAAATGTTACTTCTCCATTGGGAGCATTAATCAAACAAAAAGGAAGACCATAGTAATAGTAGCACATGCTAGAGGGAGATAAAGGAATTCAAACCTAGAAGTGTGTTTGGTTTTGCTACAATGTATTAGCACACAATCCAATTTCCTTTCTGTTTTTAAAATTTCAGAGAATGCTCCACAATACGAGAGTTATTTTTTGTTTTTATATCAAAAGACAACATTAAATGAGACAGTTGGTGAGAATCACAAATTTTTTTAATATAAAGTATTTTAATTAGGTCTTCCACAATCCCATGAAAAATATACTTATGTGATTGATCTGGGAGTATCACTTATATGATTGGTTTGGGAGCACCATATGACTGTGCTCCTGGACCATGCAGGTATTTCTCCTTCCGCTATTGATTCTCACACCTACTTTAAGAGGAGGTGCTCTATTTGGTTCTCAAAAATGGGTTAAAAACAGCGTTATTCAAGCAATCTTTAGTACTTATTTGATATTTATGGCATTCTTGCAGTATGGTTTGTTTTTAAAATTAGTCTTTGCTTTGTGCTCGAAAAAAAGTTTTGTGCCTCTTGAGTGCTAAATATTGCCTTTTCGGAACAAGAGTAGCACATATATTAATATTTGAAACTGTTATTGATAAAAATATTTTTCAATCATCTCGTCAAGCCAGAAGAATGAAGTAAGCGCTGGAGCGGGCATTGAACAACACCAAGCTAATTAAGTAAAAAAGAGGAAACCCCCTTTCAAGACATAACAAAACATATTGAAATAGAAACTACTCAGCGATCATCTTCAACTTCAACTAGAAACACAACTTGTACGGTTGTTGAGGCTAAGCTTTAGGCTTGCGAAGAAAAACAACCGAGTTGATGACATCATTTGTTGGATGAAAGATGGTAAGCACTTCAAAACCCACCATGTCATGGTCCTCAACAATAGGGTACAAGAAAGCTCTAGCCCCTTTTGCACTCCTCACAAGCAAAAAACTTCCTTCCTTCATGTACTTCCTTATGTGCCCCATAATCTTCACTTTTGCTTCTCTACTCATTCCCACAAGTGCTGCCAAGAATATGCAATCATATTCCCCCAACCTCTCCCTCACCTCCGTGATGTCTTGTGTCACAAACTTCATCCTCTCCTCAAGTGCTGTATCTGAAGCAACAATCTTCCTAGCCACCTCATTAGCCTTCTCATCAATGTCAAAATTATCAAAGTGTGTGGATTCCATGTGGTGAGTGGCCATTATGATGGAAGTGAGTGGCATTGGTCCTGACCCTACAAAGGCCACCTTCTTTGCATGCACAACACCATTGTCTTTGAGGATCTTGTTTTCCACGCTTGCTAGTTTGACATAGTTGCCATAGTAAGGGAAGAGTGTGAGGTTGTTCATAGGGTTTGGTGTGTGGCTTATGAAAGTTGAGAACTCAAGCTCTAAGAGCCCTTCAGCACGGCCACTAAGGTTGATGAGGCTCTCACGCATGTTCTTCACATCTTGGGGCAAGGCCTCGATGTCAATGGATGAAGGGAGGGTGCATAGTTTCACTAGTTGAGTGAAGAGGCTATTGACTTGCTTAGAGGGCCTTAGAGACTCTAGCTTGGAAATGCTTGCATGAAGTTGCATGATCTGAGCTATGAGGATCTCTGATGGGATTTGGGTATCAAAGTTGAAGCTTTGGAATGAAGCCATTCGGCTGTGGTGGTTTGAGTAGAAGTTTGAGAGCAATAAAGAAAACTAGACCAACACTCAAGCTTTTGTGTTTGCCTTGATGAAAAAGCAGAGCAGCCTTCAGCTGTTTATAGTTGCATTGCATGAGCTTGGATTGATGAACTGCAATTATTGAAGAATATTATTTAGATTGGCATTATTCTGAAATCTTCTCTGTTCAACTGAAAAGCGGTGCTTCATGCCTTCAAAACACTCTAATGTTATTGTGTTATCCACTCACATGATAGGCAAGAGTTTGTGTTAATCATTATTCAAATATTGAAATGGTGTAAAATATACATTACAAAGATAGTGTACAACGACAAATATTACAAAAATAATTGTCTTCTTGGGGTTGTGGGCCTTCAAGCGCGTGGCAGTTGGAACTCATACATTAGTAATGAAATTGATGGAAATGAAAATAGATGGCATCTCAAGTTCAATTTGATTCTTTTCACACCCCATATATCTAGAATGGGAAGGTGGAAGCATATACCGTGTATTCAATGTGTTCACACTACATGAGAAAGAATACTGGGTTTGAACTTTGAAGTCCCACACCGGCATGGAGCTGGCTCGTGCAAGTCAAGATTACAAGATCTTTCAAAAAACGATTAAATAAAAGAGTCAAAAAAAAAAATTCATATAAAACTTTTTTCTTTTTTCATCACATGCTAATATTAATAACTTCAGGGGTGTTCTGCCATCATCACATTTAAATACTTTTCACCATTTTTGTTGGATATTGGAATGTGTTCTAATATTTTAGTTGTTAGAATACCCAAAAAAAAAAAAAGCACAAAATCGGAAAATACCGAATAAGTGAGGAAAAGATAGACCATGTATGCTACGAAATTGTGTTAGGCACTATCTTTAAAAATTTACCTCTGTTCTACCTTGAGTAAAGTTCAGTGAAATTGTTTAGATGGATAACTCTTTAAGAACTCGTTCACACGATCAACAATCCTAGCTATGCAGCAGAGAATTTAAGGAAGCTCATTCATACCCAGGTGTGAAGAAGAAGATAAACGGTAAGTGTCCTCACAAGGTGAGGACCAATAAATAGACCAATGTTGCTTATCAATTATATATCTAGTCATGGTTGTTAAACACCCTGTTTAACTCTTATGATCATACCATACAAAAATGAGTAAATTCGCATATAAACTCTCTTTATGATAAACTTTATGAGTTTGAGTAAACTCTAACAAAATTGGTAAACTCTCAATTTTACTATCGAATTTATGAATTTAAATTTATTTAGTTTTGAATCAATTTGCAAGCAATTGATCTTAAAAAAATTTAACAAAAATTCTCAAACAACAATCATATATATAATATTGGAACACTTCTTCCTCTAAAATTTTCATATAAAGTTTGTTGTTCATTCAGATTGCATGATTAGACGTTCTAAAGTTTTCAAATAAAATTTATTTCTCATTCACATACAAAATTTACTTATAATCCATTCAATTTAAGAATAACTTCATAAATATACTATTAAAAAATTACTCCATTCAAAATGTCATATAAAAATTGTTTCCATTTCACAATTTATGATTGATAATTTAAAAAAAAAAAACTCTCATATAGTTATTTCCTTTTATAAGTTATTATATAACATAACATATTTATTGAAAATGAAAATGTGAAAAAGAAAAAAAAATAAAGAGAAAAATTAGATAAACTTATTTACTTTATTTCAAAAGAGCTTATAATTAAAATATTTTAATAAAATATCTGCTTAAAATTTAGGATAAAAATATATAATTTAATCAAAATATATTTATAATCTTGTAAAGTATAAAAGTAACAAAAAAAATTATATTTAAATTTCATAATTATTTGAATTGATTTTTACTTTTGAATAAAACCCCAAGTGGTCTTTATCAATTTTTTTATAGGACAAATTAGTTGCTAATAAAAATAAACTGACAAATTAATCCATAACTTTTAAAATATAAGACAAATTAGTCTATAACAAAAATAAACTGATAAATTGGTTCTTAAAATCTTAAAATACCAAATAATTTAGTTCTTCTATTAACTCTCATCATTAAATACTATGATGCATGCGGCTTATTATATAGTTAATATGACATTGTTATCTCTCTCATCCTATCATCCTATTTACTCTTATTTATTAATATGACATCATTTTAGCAAAACTCTTCTTATTTATATATCATATCAAAATATAAAATTTAGCGTATCAGCTTAGGGTCCGTTTGGATTCCAGTTTGGGATTGCCAGAAAGCCTTTTAAGAGAAGGAAAATGACTTTGTACAGTAAAGTGAGGTGTTTGATTTAACTTTTTTCAAATGGCTTTTGGAAGAAGTATTTTTGAAGTTACTTTTCATTCTAAAAAAAGACCTTTTGAAAAGTAATCTTACTATTACTCTCATATCAACAACCAAAAGTAATTTTACTTTATCCTATCCAAACAAAACTCATTCTGCTAAACTTATTTTTGACATATTCAAACCAAACAAAAATCATTCTTTTAAAAGTAATTCCTCTAAAAGGCCTTCTTTCAAAAAACCTTCTTTTAAAAGATCTCCCAAAAGTTACACCAAATGGACCCTTAATAATCTATCAAAAACAACATTGTTTTAGTAAACAAGAGTGACTAGAATGATAAAGTGAGAGATAATGGTGTCATATCAACTACTTAACTAGCCACATTATAGTTTTTAATGAAAAAACTTGATGGAGGAACTAAATTGTCTAATGCTTTAAAAGGTTAGGAGCCAATTTGTCAGTTTATTTTTGTCAAGGACTAATTTGTCCGATGTAAAAAATCAGTACGAACCACTTTGGGGGCTTTACTTTTTATTTTTTTATTTGGAATAATATTTAAATGTTCATTTAAATCTATATGGCCAACTTTAAACATAAAATTATTATATTTCTTGACATATTAAGTGAATAAAATATAATAAGTTAAGAAAGATATAAATGAGAGAAATGAAAAGTCAAAAAGACTTATCTCTAAAAGTTAATTATTATTTGACTGATTTTTTTTAGAATAATATTTATCTGTATTTTTCGAATTTATAAGCATAAATTAATTTAAAAATTATTATATTTATTTTAACATTTTAAATGAGTTATTTAGGATGGAAAGAACTTTTACAATTATTCAGAAAAGATAATAAGTCAAGAAAGACATAAATGAAAGTAATGAAAATAAATAGTTGTTATTTAAAAGAATTGAAAATTTAAAATTCAAGAAAAAATGCTACATAACAATTGTAGGGGAACAACTTTTACATTATAGGCAGATTAAGACTTAATAATGCAACATGAAAGCCTTGGGATGGTTCACAACCATGTCCAATACATTATTTAGCAAGAGTAAATTCTTCCAATATACTACTTCAACCACTTTAGAGATCCTTCACTCACGCTTTTCATCAACATAGTTGTGTGGACCCTCATGTCCTCCTCTACGCACTCATCTTGTTTTCACCGTAAAATTTATTAAAAAATTACAAAAATATCACACTTAACGTCTTTAGTCTTCTTAGTTCTTCTCACTCAAATTAAAAGAAGCATCTTTTTGTATCAAGCTCAATGCTATCATTCACGCCATCAACCCCACCCTCTTCCACATAAATACAACAACTAATTACCTTAGCGCTTGTCTTTCCTTCTCCTTTTTTCCTCAAATTTTTTCCGAGTTTTCAGACATGCAACGATTACACACCAACCCCTGATTTTTCTCTGCCAATGTTGGTTTTAATTTCACATGCATCAGAATATCGAGCTATCCCTAATATGCTACTAGTACTACTC
Source organism: Pterocarpus santalinus (assembly GCA_031439595.1). Taxonomy (NCBI): domain Eukaryota; kingdom Viridiplantae; phylum Streptophyta; class Magnoliopsida; order Fabales; family Fabaceae; genus Pterocarpus; species Pterocarpus santalinus. The sequence goes on along the minus strand of CM062528.1, from coordinate 29,295,770 downwards.
CAAGTGAAGTGCACAAATCGTGATTATGAAGCGAAGTGTGTGATTTTCCATGTGAATGATGAAACGTTCGTGTTAATTATTTTGATGCTTACCCCCCTGGTTGGAAATAGAACATCAATAAAAAGCTAAAACATGATGAAAACAAGGAAAAGTTAGAGAGTGTGGGAAATTCACCACTATTAATTTGGGTGGTATCATGGATGTTAAAAACTTAATTTAACTTTTAAACCTTTAGAGTGTACGATCTTATCATACAAAAATGCGTTAATTTGCATACAAACTCTCTTTATGATATACTTATATGAGTTTAAGTAAACTTTAACAAAATTGATAAACTCTCAATTTTACTAGTGAATTTATGAGTTTAAATTTTTTTACCAATTTGCAAGTAACTAATCTTAAAAAAAAATTTAACAAAAATTCTTAAGCAACAATCGTATATATAATATTGAAACACTTTTTGTTTCTAAAATTTTTAAGCAAAGTTTGTTTTTCATTCAGATTGCATGATTGGGAGTTCTAAAGTTTTCATGTATAATTTGTTTATCACTCACATACAAAATTTACTTATAATTCATTCAATTTAATAATAACATGATAAATATACCATTAAAAAATTACTCCATTCAAAATGTCATGTAAAAATTATTTCCTTTTCACAATTTATGATTGATAATTTAAAAATTAAAAAAAAAACTCTCATATGGTTATTTCCTTTTATAATTTATTACATAACTTAACATATTTATTGAAAATGAAAATATGAAAGAAAAAAATAAAAGAGGAAAATTAGATAAATTATATGATTTTAATATTTTTTAATAGGTTTCATATTTTAATTGAAATAAAAATTAAAAGATTCCTTTTGATATATTTCTTTTAATTATTTTTTATAGGAAGTTGACTAATAAAACTCATATTTTTTATTTTGGTATGTGCTTAAGGACAAACTACTAAAAAATGTATATTGATCATTATTGATTAACATTTTTCTTTTCAAAGGTTAAGATGAATACATTTTCAAATAAATTTTATAATAATAATAGAGAGTCTTAATTGGAAATAAAATAGTTGCATATATGATCGATTTCACTTCAATGTTGATATAAGTCTATGTCACTCAAAAGGAGAGATTGATTCAGTAACTTTAATTATCATATAAATCCATTAAAAATAAAAATAGTTGATTATACGTTCTGGATATATAGATGAAGGAACTAAGTGATTTATTATGAAAATAAAGATAAAATACATAAGAAAATGACAAAATATTTCTCTTTAAAATCTGAAAATGAAAAAATATTAGAATTAATAATCACTATTATTACACATTATTGCTTAATGAATTGTCTAATAAACCATTACAAATCTAAGTGATAGAATATTTTTCAATACTTTTTTTATACAAAATATTCTTCAATAATTGTAATTAAAATAGTACTATTTCATAAATTATTATATTTTTTAGTATTAAAATATTAAGTAGAGTATGACTATATAATAATTATAAAATATAATTAATTTATATAGATATATATATATATATATATATATATATATATATATGTGTGTGTGTGTGTGGGGTTTGTTACCAAAATATACTTTTTAAATTATATTTTTAATATATAAACTCTTATGAATTTTTGAGTTCAGTTTACGATTTGAGTTGGATGAGACTTAACGAGTTTATTTGAACTCTCTAGTTTATCAACCTTGTATATAGTCTCCAACATACAAGAGTACAGGAAAAGCAACTCAATAGTTTAAAGAGATATTTTATTGTTAAAAAGTTTGACAAAATATAGGCCCAAAGTAAAATAAGATTATAGCCATATGCAAACAAGGCAAGGAGTGCACATATATAAAGGATGGAACTTTAATCTTAGGCAAAACACTTGTTTTCATTTTTTATTTTTATTTTTATTTCTTATATTTCCTATTTTTAGGATTTTGTAAAGAAAACAGTAAAAATAATAAGATTTAGTTTTTTATTTTCGTTTCTTATTTTCATTATTTCTTTCACAAAATTTTGAAAATAGGAAATATATGAAACAAAAATAGAAAGCAAAAATGAAAACCCAACAGACTTTTAGATTAAGAGAAAAACTCGTTTCAATTTAAGGTTAGAATATGCCTCTAGACTCTCAAAATAGTAACAAAGGTACTCACCCACCAATGGAAACACCTTAAATTTGAACTCAAGTAATAACAATATATAAGCGAAAGGTTGATTAAGTGAACCAACCCGATGGCAAAACTTGAATATCCTCTTTGGGTTATCTTAAAAGTACATCGCCTGCATTATCTTGGAATGTTTTGTAGAATTAATTTTCTTAAGTATAGCTAGTCTAAAATTTGTATCTGAATAATCAAGGCAGGAGCTTGCCTCCTTACAATCAGCATTTGCTAATGCTTTTAAGTTATTTGTGACGTTGGTTTTATAAAGAGATAGCTTTCTTTTTTTTGTTTTTTTTAAACGCTAAAATTTTTAAGCAGCTATCCTTTGTTTTGAGAGAACAGTACATGACTAATGTTTTGAATTCTCGTATTGTATATAACTTTTTTGAGGCGATTATTGTATATAACTTAACACAACAAGATTAAATCCTCATATTTAATGCCCAAATAAAGAATCGCTTAAAGACCATGTATCCTATAGAATCGTTATACACTGGTATAGTGAAAGGGTGATGCGAACTTGCACAAGATTGTCTGTGATGAGAATGGTTGGCACAATCCAGATCAAGTTAAGCAGTGAGAATTTACCTGTACGTACAGTGAAGTACCAAAAAATGTGTATTCATATGACACATAGATACATGTAACATAAGAGAAAAATGGTTGAACGTTATTTTTCTTTTTTCCATGAAGGACATTTATGCTACTTATATAGGTCAATTCTTTAATTATTTCATTTCTACATTAATTTTATTTATCATACCAAATGTTTAACTACAATTTAACCAGGGGTGGAACTAGATTCTTTTGTTAGGAGGGGCCAATACTTAATAGTTAATTTTATATATAGAATAATATATATTTTTAATTTCTATACTTATCTATAAATTTAAATAAAAATCACAATATAAAAAATAAAATGAACATTTTACAATCAAATTTAGGGAGACATATATGCATAATATATTCTGTTATGTTATAGTATTTTAAACCTCTAATTGAGTAAAGAATTTATAAGAAATAATTAAGTAAAAAATTTTAAGGGAGGCCAAATAAAACAAAAAAAAAAAAGAAAAATTTACAAAATGTTGAAAATTTGGAGGGTGGGGGGGTCTGCCCTTGAATTTAACTGTATTGGACCGATAAACACGTGTATTGTGAAACCTTTTTTTTTTTTTTTTCCAAACCACTAATATTTGGTATTTATTGAATTCAAATTTATTTGCTTTAATTTGGATTAGTCTATTGTGAGGATAAACTTCTCTTAGCATTAGTTCTTTTTATTAACAAGACTTAAAATCAAGACCTTAATCACCTAAAAAATAATAAGTATCGAATCATTTGAAATAATTAAATATTAGTTGTGTATTGTGAAATATGTTAATTTAGAAATTAGATAAAGTGGAGCTAATTTTCAAACTTGATTTACTCAAAGTTTGTTTGGTTTTTTGATTGTGGTGGAAATGGAATTCTAAGGAATTTATCTTTTTCTTAGGCAATTCAAAATTGGAACGATTTCTCTATGCTCATTGATGAGGTTTGGTTTGAAATGAAATTTTGGGGTAGATGTTGCAAATTCAGGTGAAGGGTTGTTCTCTGGAAAAGTCTAAAAAGATTCTTCACCATGAAGCTATGAGTTGTCTCAAATAAACAAGTGACATATGGACATGTATGTTGGACGGTAGTGCAAGGAGATGAAAGTTGGAAGACCCTACAGTAAGACATGTGAGTTTAATGACTACCATGGCAAATAAATCACAACCTTCAATTTAATATTTTTTTTCATTATTTTTGGGTCAGCTTCTTCCTCTCCCTTATTTCTTCATTTTTATTCTCTTCCCTCCCTTTCTTCCTCCCACATCCCATTGCTCACAACACTAGCACCAGAATGCCACTGCTGCTGCTTCCTTCATCCACCCCTCTTTGTCCATGATGCACACAACGTCATAACGGCAATAGAACACCGCCACTGTCGCTACCTCCAATCCAAGATTGTATACAATCCACAAATAATAACAACATCTACTTCCCTCTCATAGTGTAGATTCAGTAAAATGCAACATTCATTCATATATTGGATTCAAGAGAAAAAAAAAAAAAGAGGCGTTATAACAAGCGACAAGTCTAGTAGTAAATTGTACCAATTAATAAATATAATCTCCAAATTGTAGCATTATAATGCAAACGAATCCTAACAAGTTCAAAATAATAATAATAATAATAATAAATCAAAAATCAAAATTTGCTTTCTCCAACAATAAAACTAGATCAAGAACAAACATTACAAAATGAATCTGTTTCAACTGAACTTAAGGAGAAAGAAGGGAGAAAAAGACTCAAAATCTGAGCTTGGTGAAGAACCAACTGCTCTTGCCAATCTTGAACCTCTCCTCGAAACTTGTTATGGACTCTACCAAGAATGGAGGTTCTCAGGATGATGGCGTTGGCGTGACACCATGATAGCACCCGCGACGAGCATGGGGGTTCCAACACCCCTCTTTATCACGTCACACACCATGTCATGCTAGCACTTGGACACCGCCGCTACTTCCATCCACTGCTTTCTATTCACGACCCCAAACCTCATCACGCTGGCACTAGAACCTGAGGAGAAGATGACTAATGAGGGAGGAGGCTCTCACTGGTGAGTACGTGGAAACTAGAGCTCACGTCGATTCGATCATCAAGCTCGACAAGGTCGCCATCTCCATCGGCAAAGAAGACGAATATCCCATTCTTAATCTGTCAGCATTTCTCAACCTCAATTTCCATATATTTACTATTTTTTAACTGAAGTTTAGGGTTTGATTTTTTGCAGCAAAGCCAAGCTTTACCGATTCCACAAGGAAGGGAACCAATGGAACTATGGAAGGACCGAGGTGCAAGAACCAGTGGCGTGTGCAAGGTTGCAAGGAGAATAAAGTTAAAAAAAAATAATGCGTAGAAAAAGGTTGCAAGGACTATGATGGTCCTTAAGTTATAAGGACTATTTTAGAATCTTTTTTGTTTTAAGGTTCGTTCTAACCTGGTCCTAGCTAAGTTATGGCCCATTTTGGTACTTGAGGCTTTTTTTTATTATTAAGTAGTTGGAGGGATAGAGTATAAATATATTTTTCATTTTTATATCCACACAATTAGTAACTATACTATCACAAATTTAGACTAATCCTATCGACATAAGCACATGACCACTGTTACCAATGCTGCTGCCATTATCAAACCCTTTGTCTTCTCCGTTTCTTTTCACTAGACGTGCCCACACTTCTTCCTACTTCCAGGAAGCCACCTTACTATGCCGTGAATGCCATGAGTGGTGCGAGAAATATGGGCAATGGCTAAAAGCACCAATGACAGTGTGAGAAACTAGCACGACATTTTGCATAGAGAGGCGCCAAAATGGCGATGGCCTCTACTTGTGGTTTCAAATTGTTTTAGGCTTTGATCGATGGATGCCCTTGTCGCATACCTATCACCACTGTCACTGTTAAGATACAAGTGGTCAACATAACTTCCTCAGATGATTTCTCCTACTAGAATATCATGCTAGAATGGCACCACTGCCATAATTTTTGAAGCCCTTATTTTTGTGATTTCAATGGTTTTTCATTTGGGTTTGAGTTTTGATTTGATTTATGGTTAAATTTGTTACTTTTTACCAGTTTAAATTTTGAAGCATCACTTTCAAACCCTTGAAAATATAACATCTGAATATTTGAAAATTTTAATTCTAGATTTGCTGCATTGGATAATTGGTCTTGCCACATTTTTTGAAGATTTTGTCTGGGATGACATTGCCTTTGTTCAATAGATTGGGTTAGGCGACAACGAGGGTGGGTTGTTGAGGGTTGGTTTGGATAGTTTGTGCAGAGTATATACCACACAACAATTGAATTTGTTCCTTGACATTATGCAACACCAATGGGGAAGAAGACAATCTGATGTTTTGGGGAAGAAGATGATTTGATGTTCTTTGTGTTACACCAATGGGTTATGGCTATTGCCTGGAGTTCTTTGATTGATGGTTATGCTAATGGGTTTACGCTAGTGGGTTGTTTAATTTGCAATGAAGTTGATAAATGAAGTGGACTCCTTTGCAGGATGCTTACATAGATGAAGATCCACTTGTAATTCATGTTTAAGAAAGATTTGTATTTAAGAATCAAAGAAAGATTTACATTTAAACTAGACTAAGGAAGAGAAAAATGGATATTTTAATTACACAATCTAGATCAAGCATAACACCTACCCTCGACAACTAAATCTGGGGCCTAGTGCAACTACACAATTTTAATATTTCACTCCTTGGGGGTGTTTCTCCAATTCTCTCAACCCTTCAATTTGTGTCGTCTATTGCCGATTACACGACTATGATTCAATGAGCAACTTGGTCCTTGTTAAAAAACTCCCCAGGTAAGAAGGAGCCTTATTTTAACCACTAAACACGCATAATGTTTTTGTTCATCCACTGCACGACTTCACCATGAGTTACCGAAGTTTCATTTCACTAGAGCAAGCGCCTCAGGTGAATCATGAAACATATGGGTGTGGATTTATCTTTTGAAGTTTTCCTATACTAGGAGATAAACTTTATGGGTTAAACCAATGAATTGATATGGGAGTTTTGAAATATATATATATTCTTGGTGTGGTTATTTTGCTTCTGGATTGAAATTAGGTTATCTTATATGCACAAGAATTGATATTGTCAACAAAAGGATGAGTAAGGAAAGGATAATTCAGCTGTAAAATTTTTAGTTTGAGCAATGGATCTTTTGGGGGCAGTCTCTGATATGGAAATTGCAAAATCATTTCTTTGATCACAATGGAAATTAATTCTGGATCGCACGTGATTGTCATTAGGTGTGATTAAGATTGATTCAGAGGAGGAGAGCACAAATCAAGGAGAGCAGTTTGTTATGAAGAACAATGATTATAATTTGCTGCTGATAGGAGTTATAATTATAGATTGCATATGATTTGGGTGTGTTGATATATTTAATGAGTCTTAATATATCTTCCTAATGGTATGCCTAAAAATCCTCCAAATTCAAAATTCCACTCATAATAGCATAAGTTATAATTTATATAACATTTAAGGACTATTCAATAAATGTGAGTGAGATTTTGAATTAAAAAGATTTTTAAACGCACCAATTAAGAGGATTTAATATTTCTCATATTTAAAATCCCTATTTTTATTTTTTGTTTTGGTTATGTTATGATGTAAGAACATTCTCCTCACTTGGACTTGGTGAGTTGAGATCTTCTATCTTCCAAAACAACAAAAGGAAGAGTGGATTTTCATTTTGATTTATGAAATCATATATGTATTTCACTTTATTCTCTCAAATTAAAAAAATTAATTATTTACTCCTTGAAGTTGCAAAAAGTGTTTCAAATTAATTTTTTCAATGATTGAATTAGTTAGTCCTATGAATCCTTAGGAACTAACTTAAATCGCCTTTTGTAACTTTAAAAATTAAATTGTTAATTTTTAATTTTAAAAACTAAAATGAAATACGCATATAATCTCATGGATCAAAATAATTATTCACTCAAATTAGAAGAATAGAATAAGTTTGGGAACAACATATTTTAAGACAATGTCGAAGCATTCACCATAGGAATGGAAGTAGGTCAAGCTTTAGCTTAAACAAACTTGACCTGCATTTCAAATATGTGTGTTTAGCATGAGTCTATTATTTGATTGTATAGGCTTTTTTTAGGGTCTAGCCTGACTTTTTTAAAAGTCTTGATTCGCCTGAAAGCCTATTTAGAAATCTACATAATAATAATACTTTTACATAGACTAAAAAACATTATCTTAAATAGGAAAGAAAAATTCCTAAATAGGCTAAAAAATTTCCTAAATATGTCAAAAAGTATATTTCTAAATAAATTAAAAGGCTTCCATTATCATTAGATTTTTGAAATAATAATATAGTATAAATAGGTTACCTTGTTAGACCCAATACAGCTCTTTTTTGGGTATGGATTACTAGTATCCGAAAGTCCATTGAATTTAACTAATCTAGTTTTAGCCAGGTCAGTCCACTATATGGGGGTAAAGCTCTCCCAATGCTAGCTTTTTCCATCTACAAGACTCGAATCTAAGGTCTTGCTTAAAGGGAATAAGTGCCAAACTATTTGAACCAACTTAACATTATTTCCCAATTACCTTTTCACATAACCTATAGCATTGCCTTTTTTTATTAAAAAGGCTTTTTAAAAAGTTTTAACCTGACTTATTTACTAAATAGGCTAAGTTGGGATAAGATAATGTAGGCTAAGCCGAAGGCCCCTGATAAACTATTTATAGCCTATTTGGTTATACTTTTGAAAAGGTTAAAAGGCCTTTTATTAGCATGAGAATAAAAATGTATAGTAATTAATATGTTTAGGTATGTAAAGGCCTTTTTCTGAAAGGCCTTTTAGAACTCCAAAAGACCTTTTAAAAAAAGTATTTTTAAAGTTATTTTTCATTCTAAGAAAAGACCTTTTGAAAAAAAATTTTACTATTACTTTTATATTAACAACTAAAGTAATTTCACTTTATCCTATTTAAACAAAAATCATTTTCCTGAACTTACTTTTGATACATTTAAACCAAATAAAAATTATTTTTTTTAAAATAATTCTTCTAAAAGTAATTTTTTTAAAAGACCTTCTTTCAAAATAATTATCCCAAAGTTAAACCAATCATACCCTTAGCCTATTTCCACCCCCAATTTGCAACGATTTAGTACTTTTTATTAATAAGGCTGGATCTGAAAATTTCTCTTTCAAACGAATTTGTCCAAACATAATTTACTCTTAAATTTTTTAATAAGAAATTATTTACATAATTTTAAATCACGGTAGTAATTAGATATAAAGTCTTCCCTAAAATGATAATTTACTCTTAATTTAATATAGTACATCATAATCTCAACTCATTAAATAACATAGCTTAAAGTAAATACAATTTTATTCATTCACTTTAAAAGACAAACTCAATTTAAAAAAAAAAACTGCTAATAAAGAATATTAATAAAAATATTGCATACTTAAAAGTAAAATTATTATAAAAAAGAAAAACTTATTTATAAAATATACGGTACTCCAACTTGAGAAAGTTAATTACTAAAATAAAACGAACTTTGCGAAAAGTCATGTGAAATTGTTTCTAATTAACATCATAAATTAGAGATAAAAATTACCAAACAAAGAAAAACCAAAGGAAAAAAAAACAGAATGAAAACAATTTACAGTGTTTTAAATTATTCAAAAATATATATTTTTTAATTTGAGTTGAATTAATTCTATTTTACTGTCTTTTTCCATATTTATAAATCATAATTAAAATAATTCAATGACTTTATAAATTATTTTTATATTTTGAACATATTAAAGATAAATGGAATGTTTTATTGTCCTTACTTAAAGTTGGTAAGATTACTAACTAAATGAGAATAAAATAATTAATTTTATTCTATTATTATTTCTAAAATAATATAAATTAATAACAAAATAATCAATCATAATATATTTTGTTATAACCTTACCGAAGATATAAATTACTAAATTGATAAGAGCAAATGAATCAATTCAAATAATTGATTTTATTACTCTTATTTAAATTAAAATAAATTAATAATTTAACAAATAAGATTAATTCCTTCAATCTAAATTATTAAAATTATTACTAATTCTTATTTTAAATTTCTATTCACTTTGAACTATATCAGTACAATGTTATTGTTTTCCTATTTATACACTCTAAACTTATAACACTAACTAATTCTCATAACTACCTCTCTGCTACTATTACAATTCCTATCAAACTAATTTGCGAATTATTAGTTATCAAACTAAGTCAATAGTATATATTATATAAGTATATTGAATCATATTTCACAATCGTAAATGTAAATCAAATTGGAATTACAAAATAGAGATTTTTGGTTTTTCAAAGTATTTTTTTACTCTAGAGGTGAGAGACTAATCTCTTAGGATACAGTCAAAGACCTAAATAAAAACTCTTCATTATGGTTTTTTTTTTTTATACACAGGAATCCCAAAAATCAAATTTACGATCACAACTTAAGGGACCCGAGCCTCCTTCACTCGAACCAATATCTTGTTGGCAATTAAAAAATAGATATAATTTTATCAATTTTAAGCAAAAATCAATTTGCCTTTCAAAGGACAGCATAATAGTCTATTAAAATAAAAGATTGGATCGATTATCCATTACATAACACTTGTACATGCTGTCACACACTCCCAATTTCATATTCCTAGCACACACACCACCCCAAAATTCTGCCTATAAAATCAACTGGACCTAGCCTTGTGCAAAATCAATCACTTCTCTTATTCCTTCTACAGCTTTGGTTTCTTGAACTTTCTCTCTAACTCAGCAATGGCGGATGAGGTGGTTTTGCTAGACTTTTGGGCAAGCCCTTATGTCACGAGGGTCTGAGTTGCACTGGCTTTGAAGGGTGTCACACATGAGGCCAAAGGAGAGGACTTGAGCAACAAGAGCCCTCTATTGCTACAAATGAACCCGATTCACAAGAAGGTCCCGGTTCTCATCTACAATGGCAAACCCATATCTGAATCCCTCATTGCCGTTCAGTACATTGATGAGGTGTGGAATGATAGATCTCCCTTGCCGCCTTCTGATCCTTACCAAAGAGCCCAGGCTAGATTTTGGGCTGACTTCTCTGACAAGAAGGTACCTTTCTATGCTTCATCACTTAGCTTACTGTGATTATCCACTTATATTTTTTTTACCGCTGCTTTAATGTAGCATGATGTGTCTGCTTTCTTATATTCCTTCACATAGCAGTAAAGAAGGGTAAAGTGTACTTACTTTCGTTTAGGCGATGTTATACACGATACTCCTTGATTTGCAGAAATATTCATTAACATCTCACGAGATTTTGGTAATATTACACCGGATATCTATATATTTTGTGAACTATGATACTGACCACATCTATAAATATAATATTGAGTACCTTTTAGGGGGTATCAATATAGATATGACAAATTGAAAGATATCATATATAATATCACCTAATATTAAGGAAGATTAGTATAATTTATCTTTTTTAAAATAAAAATATGAGTATTCATCTACATATCATTTGTCACACCATTTTCACACTGATCAACATATATTAATATATGATATGTTGAAGATATCACCACAAAACACACCGTTCACTACATAATCCATTATAATCTCTAATCAATATACAGTTCATGACACTAAATTAATATCAATTATTTACATGCATATTAATGACAAATATATATAATTAAATGTGATGTGTTAAATTTAGTGTGTAAATATCATTTATTGACCTAAGCATTAAGCATGAAAAAGTATGAGCAAGTTTGTTCTATTACACTGCTGTTCTTAATCCAAAAGTTATATTTGATTAACATTAGCATCATTTTTTTTTATTACAGTGTTAGGCAATAATGAGTATTGATTCTTAATTAGTGGCCTTTCCCCTTCATCATTCTTAAATTTTATGGTCTAATTTTGAGAGTTTCGATTCTTAAATGTTAAATAGATATTTGTCATTGCAAGGAGTTTTTTGACAACAAAAGGAGAAGAGCTGGAGGCTGCCATGGAGGAACTCAATGAGAACCTTAAATTGTTGGAGGAACATCTAGGAGACAAGCCTTCCTTTGGAGGGGAAGAGCTTGGCTTTTTGGATGTAGCAATTATTCCATTCATCACTACGTTTAAAGTCAATGAGACCATTGGCAACCTCAAGATAGAGGGTGAGTTCCCAAAACTTTTTGCTTGGGCCAAGAGGTGTCTCCAGAAAGAGAGCGTCTCCAAGTCAATCCCTGACCAAGAGAAGCTCTTGGTTTCGTTGTGGAGATGAGAAAGAGGTATGGAGTTGAGAAGATTGGAGGTGGAGAATAGCCATAGTGAAGTACTTGTCTTTCATTCATCTTTTGGTGCTTCCCCTTTCAAATAATTATCATGTAATAATAAGAACTCAAATGCTTCTAAGCATTTCAGATGTATAATTAATGTGGTTGCAGGTGGAATCATAATGAAGTCTTTCGTCATAAATTTAGATCCCCACAGCATCTTAAGTTTACAATAATAATAATTTAGAACGTCCTTGTTACACCATCATATAACTAAGCGCAGGGGTGTCATGTGGGTTGATTAGGTGTGTTTGGGATACTTTTTTAACCCGATTCACTCGTTCAAGTAATTGGATTTAATAAACTTTTTCTTTTAATTCAATTCAACCCAACCCAATCCATCTATTTATAGGTTTGATATACATTAAAAAAAAATTACCTATTAAAATATATCAAAATACAAGCTCGTATAATAGTATAAGAAAATAAATGTTGCCAACACACAATTTAATTTTCCAAGCCCACATTATCTCGAAGTCTCTCCATAAATCCGTAGGTCCTAACCTTGTGCATGTGCAAGTCACTTCTATATTTCCTCTATATCTTGAACTTTCTGTTTCTCTAAGTCAGCAACGGAAGATGAGGTGGTTTTATTAGGTTCCTGGAGAAGCCCTTTTGCAATGAGGGTCCGAATTGCATTGGCTGAAAAGGGCATCAAGTGTGTGTTTAAAGACATGGACTTGAGGAACTCAAATGAACCCGGTCTACAAGACAATCCCGGTTCTCATTCATGATGGCAAGCCTATTTGTGATTCTCTCCTCATTGTTCAGTACATTGCTGAGGTGTGGAATGATAGATCTCCCTTGTTGCCTTCTGATCCATGCCAGAGAGCCCAGGCAAGATTCTGGGCTAACTATATTGACAATCACAAGAATTTACCTTGTTTTGACCAAAAACTTTTTTTGTACTATGGTTATTTGTCATTTGTTTGTCATATGCTTTTAATAATTTTGCTTTGGTGGGTTGTATCATGTGCTTTTATCAGGGAATGAATGTTTTGCCTTTCAGCTAAGGCCTTGGTCCTTTTTGTGGGCCTAATGGACGAGCCTCTTAATAAGGCCCTAATGATACATGAAAAGGGCCGAGAGAGGAGAAGAAAAATTAAATCACATTATTCTATTTACATATTTATAATTTTACCCATTAAGTTATCATCATGAGACAATACTTTCTTTTATTCCTTTACATAACAGTATATGTACAAAGATTATGTTCATTAGTGATTAGGCAGTGAGTCGATATTGATTTCGAATGTATTATTTTTTAAAAAATATTTTTTAATAAAGTTCATCTTTGTTTCGTTCTTGCACCCTGTTGATCGCTTTCTGCTTTATCTTTTGTATAATCTTGTTTTATATTTTCCATGGCATCCAGAAGCATCAGAAATTCTGAGCAAGTTAGCTCCAATTATAATATTTTTGGTTCTTAAACAGAAAAATAATGTTTTTTGATAAACACATAAAAATAATATTTGATTACCTTTAATATCACATTCTCTGTTAATGTGATTGGCAATAATCAGTATAGATTCATACATAGCCTTTAACCCGTTAGTTATTCTTAAATTTTATGATCTTTCCAATTCTTTATGTCAAGTAGATGTATGAAGTTGCAACGAAGGTGACGACAAGAAAAGGAGAAGAGCAAGAAGCTGCCAAGAAGGAACTCACAGAGGCCTTTAAATTGTTGGAGGAACAATTAGGGGACAAGCCTTATTTTGGAGGATCCAAGCTTGGCTTTTTGGATATAGTACTTCTCCCATTTTGCACCGGTTTTAAAAGCATATGAAATCTTTGGCAACCTCAAGATTGAGAGCGAGTGCCCCAAGCTTTTTGCTTGGACCAACGGGTGCATGCAGAAATAGAGCATTTCCGAGTCAATCCCTGACCAGCATGTTACCTACGAGTACATTGTGGAGACAAGAAAGAGGATTGGGGTAGAGTTGATGTAGATTGGAGGTGAATGGCATGGTGGTGCGTTTTCCATTTATCTTTTGGCTCGTCTTCTGATTCAAGTACATTATTATGTAATAATAAAGGCGCTTATAAGTGTCAAGTTTCAATGCTTACAATAAGAATTATCACTTAGGCTGTGCTCCAAAACTAGACCTTTTCTCATAGTTGACATCATGCAATGAAGAGAATTTATAGAGTTTCCATTGACAATTATATTTGACATATTCTAGTCTTGCAATGGATGATTCCCATACCACTTTTTATATCTTGATAAAAAATTGAACATCATAAGCAAGCATGCTTATACTCAGCAATACTATTGAGCAATAATTATCAATTTCAAATGCAATTGAGTATACAAACTTGTTGGGTGTTCTTATTAATTTTCTAGAACAAATTGAAGAGGAAGAGCAAATGCATGATCAAGTTGTTTTGGCTGGGGTTCAGAACTTCACCACGAGATGTGAGATAGCAACACAACATCAAGAACTTTTAAAAGTATAGAAAATATAATGAACGGGGTAGATGAAAGAGATGAGATGGATGGTAAAATCTTAATCTTGTGTTAGGATTACTGTTTAATTTCTAATTGGGAAAAGCCTATGCTCTTAGAAAAGAAGTAGAGGAATGTGGTGTTTTAGGGGAGCCATACGAAGTTTGGGCTATGGGTGTTGTCGCTACTGTGGGTGAGTGTTGCTTCTGCCCCTGCTTTTTTTACTAGCGAGCTATTTATAGGAGAAGGTGGAGAGGAGCAATCACATCACGACCCTATGTGTTGCGTTCACTTTGGCTGAGGGGCGACTTTGTTTTGTGGGAAACAAGACGAGGTGAAGCAGTGACCGGTCCTTCGCAGGGATGAGACATGATAAGACTTGAGAAGACTTCCATGGAACCCCTCAACGCGCAACCTTTATGTAGCTGTCTAATTTACTCCATCCCTTGTTCTAGCACTTCTCATTACTATCCCTAAATTAATATGGGATGTATTTCCTTGTCCGAGAACTTAACGGATGCCAGAAATGAGGGTCTAAGATGTTGCGAGGGTGCATTTTCAGTGGATATGAATATGGGTGAGCGAGAATGTCAAAGATAGGCACTAGTACTAGATCTGAGAAATGAAGAAAGGAGAGACAATGGGAAGGTGTTGGCGGTGCTTTAAGAGTTTTTCCACTAAAAATGCAGTTCCTAGAAATAAATTTTCACAAAAAACTACAAGACATAGCAACCAACGAAAATTTCTGATACTAATCATAAAAATACCATTGTAAAAATCCACAGCATAAGCAAATTCTTTTGTTTTCTTTTAAAATGTTCTTACAATATCACATTTATTTGGGTAGTTGAAATTGTAGGTTATGTTTTCCCACTATGTTCATGTTGTGTAGCCCAAATTGGTTATTTTTTTGCAGCCAATGGATCGGCATCAATGACATGACTATATTTCCCCCTTTTTTCGATAAAACCTGACTATATTTTCTTAAAGTTTCCAACTTCAAAAGAAAAAAAAAAATCTAGTCCATCTTTCTTTACCACCAAGTCAAACAGAGATGGTGAGGCGTAGGCAACGATCGCCCAAGAGTCCTCACTCGACACGGGCTCCTCTCTTTTCTTAAGAGCAAAGATGAGGTGGCGCTGATGGATGATTTCCAACAGGACAAAGGCCTCTTACTCCACATCCCCCACTGGTTTGCCAATCGAATAACGGAGGACTATCTTGCAAAACCAAAGACTAGAGATATCCCATGCCAATTTTCAAACAAAAAGGAACGGGATAAATGTAAACTGTTAGATCTTCATTAATCATAATATAACAGTCAAAAAATCCTGACCATGAGAAGTGTCAGAAGAGTGAATGGACCAAATTAACATCACCAACCTTCATGGGCACTTAAAAGGCTCTGCTATTGTGCCTAACGGCCTTCTCAGAGTGCTTCAATGGCCATCTCAAGGCGCCTCAGCAGCTTTCTCTGAGAGGTCTTCTCACGAGGGCTCAACAACCATTTCTAAGAAGTCTTCTTAGGTGCACCTTCTCAAAAGCGCCTTCTTAGGTGCGCCTCAATGGTCTTCTTGGGTTACCTTTTCAATAGCACCTTCTCAGGTGTGCCTGAGCAGTCTTTGGGTCCACTTTCTCAAGTGCGCCTAAGCGATCTTCTTAGGTGCGCCTTCTCAAGCATGCTTAAGTGATCTTCTTAGCCTCTTTAAAAGCCTTTGGCACTCAGTCCTTTGTTACAAAGGTACTTGGATATTGACTTCTTAGCTCACTAGCAGGGTGTCCAGAACACAAGTCTTTTTCTCTCTCTGTTTTTAGTTTTCTGCATTACATTTTTTATTTATACAAAGTACAGGATAATTAAAATGGCAACTTTTGATATCGTAAGAAACTAGAAACAAAGGGTCACCGCAAAAGGCTAGAAATATCTCAACTAAACTTGATTTCTATAATTAGTGTACCGTGACTAATTTGACACAGCAACTAACATCTTTGTGTCAGCTGACCTAATCACCTTGCTAACACTCCTCCTTGATTGGTATGCTGTATAACCCCATCAGTATCTTTAGTTTATCAAATCTAACTCTTGGTTAGAATGTCTACTACTTGGTCATCTTATTTGTAATGCTGAAGAGAAACTTCACCATCTTTAGCTTCTTTAATAAAGTGGTATTTAATCTTTATGTGTTTTGTTCTGCCGTGGAGAACTAGAATTTTGGGCATAGAGATTTTAGATTTGTTATCGCAAAAGATAACAATAGCTTTGCTCTAAGTTTGCTTTAAGTTAGCTAAGACTTACCTTATCCAAATGGCTTGATTTACAGCATATGAAGCAAGGATATATTCTTCCCCCTATTGTAGACTGGGCAATTGTCTTACTTCTTACAACACCAATTAACCAAAATTTGAGCCGAGTTGAAAGAAATAATTAGGGGTGTAAGTGGATCGGATCAATCTGATGAACTTGACAAATTGAAATCGAACCGATTAAATTGATTCAATTCGGTTCGAGTTATAGGTTCAATCGAGCTCAATCCGATTTGAACCAATCAATATTTGATTCAGGCATTGGATTAGGAGATTCATAATCTGTTACCCGACCCGACAGGACCCTATATATTCTTTTTTTTTTTTTTAGACACTAACATTACACGTACAGACCTCTGTCCTCTTTACTTTCCCTTTTCCTTTTCCCATTCCCAAACCTCTCTCATTCACCCTTTAGTACTCACCCACCACCACCAAGACCTCTGTCCTCTTTACTTTCCCTTTTCCTTTTCCCATTCCCAAACCTCTCTCATTCACCCTTTAGTACTCACCCACCACCACCAAGCCCTAGTTGCGGTCACCTATACCCACCGTCTACCAACCTCGTCGGTTGCCACCTTCCCAAACCCGTTGGCCGCTGCAGCACCGCACCGTTTGCTCACCCAAACTCTTCCTCCGTTGTCTCTCTCTCTCCATCTCCACGAACACAATCTCTATGTCCATCTCCACCAAAGACAACTAGTAAGAGCTCTCTCTTTCTCTCTCTCTCTCTCTCTCTCTCTCTCTCAAATGGACAATTCAATGCTTATTGATTTTAGCTTCATAGTTCATATAGCTGAGAGAAATTATTTGTTTTGTGAATTTAATTTCAATGGCTAGTGAAGTGGTAATGGTAAGCTGTTTATATCCTCTATAGGAAATGAGGCTCCTTCTTAGCTTTTCCAAGTTATTTTCTTGATTTGATTTTGAAGATAGGGTAAGGTCTAGATTTGTTACTGTGCTTGCAAACCAGTGTTTCAATCCAAGTTACAAATTATAGTAATAAAATAAGAGGCAGCAAGGGATCTAGTTCATTGACTCCAGATTTTAGTACTATGCTTAAAACTGTTGGATTTATATGCTTTGACTTGATTGAAATATAAGTAGCAAGTGGAAACAACTTGATTTCCTTTTTTGAGCAGGGATTACCGATATGGAGATCCACTTTCTCCAAGTGAAGTTCTATTCAATTGGGGTTTATTTGGACCCTGTAATGTTCAAATCATGAATTGGAGATGATGAATTTATGTTGTGTCTCTTACTATCATGAATTTGAAATTTGTATTTATGATTTTATGGACTTGTAATACAAGTTGTAATGTTTGACGTATGAACTTGAGCATGGATAATTTGTGTCTCTTTAATTGTGTTAATAGATGTTAAAGTTGGGCATTGTTATGTTAATGTTTTTAGATTATTTTTTACTTTTATTTTTTTTGCTGAAATTGAAACAAAATTTAAATGGATAATTCAATTACCCAAACCGAGCCAACCCGAATTTCAATGGTTTGGTTTGGTTCGAATTTGATAAAAAAATTTCATGAATCCGAACCAAATCAAACCAAATAAAAATTAATCAGTTCGGATTTGTTTTATCTTCAAATCCGATTCCAACCAACCCATTTACACCCCTAGAAAAAATAGCCTGAACTGCTCTTTATTCATCTAAACATCGTCCTCAATCACTATCACAATAGCTCGCTAATTCACAATTTATTGGAAATTTTTGTACATTAATCCCAACTTGAAGTTCCTTTTAAATATCATAATACTCTTCTAGTAGATATGAAATGTGAAACCCTTGAAGAATGCATAAATCTCAAACGTATAGATGTTGCAAATCGAGTACCTAGTCTAGTGGTTGTGGATTAGACTTGTGTTGGACCCTATCGAGCGAATGTAACTGGCCGACCCTTTAAGACTCATTAGGGTGTTAAGCAACATTTCATAAATGATGAGCAGTGCATCAAATGACAATGACTAGATGCCCTTCCATTTTCCTCCTCATTATTCTCATTAAACTTAATAGTACCCATTAAGTCGTTTTGCCTGGGCTGATGAAGGCAAATTTTACCTTTCATCTTAATCACCTAGTCCAATCAATCCTCACATCACTCAAGTCCAGAGAAAGAAGGCTAGAACAACAAGAGATATAGATAAAAGAAAATCTAATACTGATTATATGTTTACACTTACAGGAGAATCTATGAGCTAATTATCTAAGTTATAAGCTGTTGTAACTTTGTTTACTATAGAAGTTGTATATATAACAACTACATAAGCTTGTAACAAAGCAATTTGGATTCAAAGGTTAACAATGGAACTCAAGCACAAACAAAATAATATTATTGTGTATTGTGATAATCAAAGTGCCTTGCACATTCACTACAACATAATAACATTTGAAAAATGTTACAAATGTAAAAAAAGATTTGTTAAGACTCTTTAGCAAAATACGTTATATACTACATTTGTAAAAAAAATGTTACTAAAGAATTTTAACAACAATTTTTACATTTTCAATAATAGCTTTTACTAAAGAATTTTAACAACACTTTTTGTTAATAAATGTTGCTAAAACTGGATATGGTGCAATAATTGCAAGGAATCCACCCTTTCATTCCTAGAAAAAACACATACGTATACAATATTATTTTGTTCAAGTAGTAGAAGATGGAAATGTAGAAATGCAAAAGACTAGATGCAACCTGATAGATGTGATGTGATGATTTAGAAAAGTCAATGCTATTAAATGCTGAAGATTACATTGTTGAGAAGCAAAATTTGTGTTCAATGAAATTGCGTGAAAGATGTTTCCCCTAAAATAGAGGCTTCATCCTTTTAGTTTTCATCATCCAATAAGGCACAAGTTAGTGCACAGAGGGAATAAATATAGTCTTGTGAGAGTTTTCCTATGGTTAGAGATGTAATCTCCTGTTTCAAGAAAGACTGTTATTATTCTCCTTTTATATTTAGAAAAAGATTGTAATTTTATCTTCTACATTTAAAAACTTTCTCTTTCTTGACCTTGGTAGGAATTTTTCATATTAAATATTTTGTGTCAATTTTAATTTTCTTGAGCATATTTTAGTTGTGTATTGAGTTTTCATATCTCCAGTATGCAATAATTTTAACATTTTTAAGTGCTTTTCAAAGAAATTAATTTTAATGTATTGTTAATATCAAATATTTTACACTGTTAATTAATTATATATATTATATTATGTATGACATTTTTTGTGAATATAATTATGGGAAAAATTAAAAACATATAATTAGATGATAATATGGAAATATTTTAATCTGATAATATAATAAAATTAAATTTACCATTAATATACATCATCACACATAAGTTCAAACTTCAAACAAACTTTTCAATTGTTTTTTAGTCCGGTCCCAATATCTTGTTTTCAAGTGATTTGATTCATTATATTAAATAATAGAAGAGTAATGCTGTTTACAAAAAATAGTATAGATTGCTTATTCTTTTTTTTTTTAATCTTTAAAAATTTAGGTTGAAGGAAAAACGCATTTTAGTCTTGGGTCAACATATGTCTTTGAGCTTAATAAATATTTATAGAGGTATTTGTAAATGATTGACTAACACAAGAACTTAACATTCAAACCTAAGTAATAATGATGAGAAATACTTAAATATTTTAAGAGTACCATGTGATTGTACTATTAAATCAATCATATAAGTGTATTATATCAAAAAAAAATTTATACGAAAGAATGCATTAATATATAAAATTATTCTTATTTTTCTACCTCCAACTTAAACTTTTTGGAGATATATTTCATGACACCAAAGGCTTAACGAGTTTGCTACAAAGCCAAAGAAAAGATAATTCTAGAATATGCCATAACATAGTAGTAACACAACGCCAAAACGCGTCAAAGAAAATTCTAGAATATGCCATAACATAGTGTTGCAGCGGTTGCAAAGATAATCCTAGAATATGCCATAACATAGTGTTGAAGCATTGGTTATTGCCATTCATTGACACACAAAAGTCACCAATTTCATGATCCAAACTCCACAATGTTCATACCAAATTTCACTCTAAAAAATATAAATTGACAGGCCTAAGCCTAGTCTTGCAAATGCAAAACACTTCTACTTCTCTCATCTTCAAGCCTTGATAACTTCTTCATATTTGTGTGTTGCGTCCTTCTAACTCAGCAATGGCATCACAAGACACAATGATAATTTATAGTAGAGGAATACTAAATATTCAGAAAAATATAACTAGAATTTTTAACAAAAATTATATTGATGGTTGGATAATATAAAATGATGAGATTCACTTATCACCCAAAAGTCAATGATAATATCACATCGTTCTAGTAATAAAATTTTGATAAAAATTTTGGTTGTGTAGCATTTTTCTTTACAATAATACTTATAAGTGGCTCACAAAATGGAATTTCAATCTATGGAACTAAGCCTAATCACATCTACAATTTCATCATCCTCCATTTGATTAATGTCGGTAGGATATTAAGTACATAAATAATATTTTTAAAACAAGACCGATTGTTAAACCCATAAAAAAGTGGGGTTTAAGATTTTAATTAATGTTAAATTGAAGATTACATATATACATGTGAATATTATATAATAAAATAAAGGGAGATGACCAACTTATGGTGTAAGTCAAACTCATATCTTATACTATTAAATAACTTCATATTGAAGAATTTTTTTACAAAATTAACTTCTAGATTAAAAGATCATATGTTATAAATTATATTTATAAAATTTTATATTAGTCCTAAATCGTTTAATATATATTTTATATACATCTAAATCAATAAAATAAGTATTTCCTAAATATATCTAAAATAGAATTATTTAATCACATTCTTATCAATGTCCAATTTTTATAAAATTTGGCGAATGATTAACATGATATGTAGTTATAATTAATTATTTCATTGAAAATAATTATATTTTATAAAAAGTTATTAAAGATGTAAGTCTTTTCATTGGTGTTAACAGATCCCTCCTCATATATAAATATGTTAACAATAAATTAAAAAATTATAATATACATATATTGGCAAATTCAGTAATAAAATCATGATAAAAAAATTAAATATATTTGTAAAATAATTAAAATAATTTATTATATATAATAAGTATTAAATTAAAGTATTATATACAAATATATTTTAACATATATTAATCCCATATATCCTAATAATAAAAGAAGAGGAATAAAAATTCTCATTATATGTGCTAGTCTAACATCTAACCAGAAGTGTACACCAGGGATCGTGTATTAAATAATGAGAATTTTAAATATCTTACTAATAAATTTGGGTTTAGAGTGATCATGTGAATTCTGATGGTTCTAATGAGAGTCATTATTCCTGCATCTATTGTTGAGGCCTGTGAGTCTTATAACAATTTACTAATAAAATAACTAAATTTTTTGTATATTAATATATAGTTCTCTACATACACCCCAAACGAATAAATCCAAATTTACCAATAAGTAACTAAAATCTTCAATTATTAACATATTATACCTAAAATATTTTTTTAGTACTGTACTAGAAACTAATATATCTATTTCCCACTTACATACGAGTGGCACGGGCAGAGTGTGCATGTTGTAGCTAGGCTTGAGTCATATTCCAACCCTATTCCCAAGACACCAGTATAGCTTTATGTCACAACTCATCAAAAAACTTGTCACCAATCTAAGACTGGAATTTTACATATGGATTCAGAATTTGAAACAATTAATCCCTACAAAGTATAGCGTATAAGTAAGAACTAATCTAATTATCACGCGGAGGGGTCTTTTTTTTTTTTTCTTTTTCCTAAGCAGTATCAATAGACCAGTAAATACAGTGAAATGGTAAAAATGAGCACCCCTACGGTGGAGTAATTTTATATCACTGGAAATGACATCTACAATGATACGAACTAGGTGCAACGCACGGCGTGCAGCCAGAAGCCATGGAAACAGTATTTGTAATGGCTCATAACTTTCTTAATACATTTTTCTTTGCACCACTGCTATTCGTTAGAATTAGGTCATTGCTACTCGTTCGAATTAGGTCAATGTTTAGCAATAAAAAGAATCGGCTTAACTTTTACGGAATAGAATAAAATCTATCAAACAAAGAGTTTGGAATTCAATTATTAGATATTTTTATTACAACTTTCGTCTCCCCCAAAACTTATTCCATATATATGGGAATTAATTTAGAACAATTCTTAGTCCAATGGAATAAAATACTATATTACTTTAATTATTTACTAATATCAAATCTGGTTGCCTGGCTATTGCCTGTGGTGCCTTCCTGAATTTAGTAGTAAACTAATATATATAATAATTGGTTACCTAGTACCGGTGATGCCTTCCTTTTGACTTTAGTATTAAACCTACATAGGAAGTCCAATGCAGGAGCATATATATGGTACTTGTACGCCTAACACATACAGCAACACAGAAGGCCACAACATAGCCACCCCAAAAAGGCAAATTAAAATAAAAACTATGGCTGCATGCCAAGATGTCTTACGTTTCTTAGTTTTGATGCTTGTTGCATTCCTATATCCCTCTCTTGCTGTCTTTGTTAGCATTGACTGTGGAACAAATGCTTCTTACACAGATGATTTCTCCATTAAGTGGACAGGAGATGATGGTTATGCTCAAAATGGGGAACCCAAAAAGGTTTCTTACCCTTTACCAATACCTCTGATTCTGAGAACTCTTAGCGTTCCCTACCTTGAGGAAGAACTGTTACAGCATCGATGTTGGTAAGGGTGAGAGAGTTCTTGCCAGAGCAAGCTTCGCCTATGGGAACTATGATGGCAAGGATTCTCCCTCTACATTTGAGCTTCAATCTGATGGCAACTTTTGGGCCACCGTCAATGTCACCATTGACGATTACTATGAAGCCATATATGTCACCAAGGCTAACACAATCAGTATCTGTATTGCTCAAACCCTGCCTGGGCTGATACCCTTCATTTCAGCACTTGAGCTTCGCAGCTTGAATTCAAGTATGTACAGTCATGTTGACCCAAACCATGCTTTTTGTTCATGGCTTACAGAATTAATTCTGGTGGAAACACCACAGCTACTAGGTAGGTACTTTACATACATATCTATATATACGTAGATATGCGAATATAGGGTTTGAAATTTGAGATATGGGGTTGCCTTCAAATAAACTTTAAAAAAGCAAAAGAAGAAAAAGTTTTACGACAATACTTAATACATCTACATGTTAAGTATGTTATTATTAATTTTATTTAACTATTATCACCCTTAAAATTTAATAGGCTTATCATCACTGATTCATGGTGTTTGGATGCAGCCTCTTATGCTAAATACAATTATGGAAAATTATGAGAAAATAAAATTACACCCTTACCAATAACTATAGCTTTTAACCTAATGATAAGGATTTGATTTTACTGTTATATTCTTAGCGGCAAACTCACATTCAAAAGAAGGAAGAGATCTTCCTTTTGTTAGACATCCATTGAAAATCAAAATTATGCATTGAAAATTGGGCCTTTCTTATTTTTGTTTTTCTGTTTTCAATTTATTTTTTATTTTTTATTTTTAGAAATTTTATAAAGGAAAAATAAGAAAATTTTGTTTCCTATTTTTCTTTTCTATTTTTGTGATTTCCTTCACAAAATCTTAAAAAGTAAAAAACAAAATTAAAATGTAAAAAAAATAAAAATAGAAATCAAATAGACGTAACTTTCCTGCTTGCGATGCAAGGTCAAATAGGCTAATAGAATTAGAAGCAAAAATAGTCTCATAGTCGTTTGTTTCAACTTTTTTGTAAAAGTTGAAAATAAAATTTTTTAAAATTCTAGTTATTTTTAAAAAATTATTTAAATATATAAAAATTGATTTTTTCAATGAAAATAATAATTTTTTTGCCAAAAAAAATCCAAACAAGCACACCCTCAATTAGCTTCTCATAAAAAGCAGATTATTTTTTCTTTACTAATAAACTTATCCAAATAGGTTATACAGATTAATTTATTTCTTATGAAAAATAAAATAAGCACATACAAATGCACTTAAGCTTAGCTCAATATATCATGCCCTTTGTACTATGGAACCTGTAGGCACCCACATGATGTTTTTGATCGAATTTGTGTCCCCGCGCTCGGGGATACAAAAACTGAGGCCCAGTCCATCGATGTTAGTGACGCCGAAGATAGACCTCCACAAGCTGTGCTTCAAACAGCTAAGGTAGGCATTTTTTGGGGAATATTTGCTGAATCAATTCTCAGTCTAAGGACTCAAGACCTTCCTGACCAGAATGTACCAGTCTACATCACTGCCTATTTCTCTGGAATGGCTCACCTCAACGCAACAGATAAAAGATCTATTGATGTTTACGTAGACAATGATCCTCATTCAAGAAAAATCAGCCCACCTTTTGGAGGCGTATCTGTGGTGTACATTACCAATAGGACTGCAAATTCTGGCACCAACATCACTATCAGTGGTTCTTCTGATTCCACCCTCCCTCCTCTCCTCAATGCCTATGAAGTCTACACTGTTAGTGATGCACTAACAGAAGGCACCAATGGAGATGATGGTCTGGGTTTTTAGTTGTTCAACTTTTTAAGTTTACTTTGTTATCTGTATTAGAATGTAATCTTATATTCTGTTTTGGTAATGCAGTGAATGGATTAGCAGCACTGCAGAAGCAATTAGACAAACTGCAGGTGTGGAGTGGGGACCCATGTCTTCCATCAAAATTCTCATGGGAGTGGTTGGATTGCAATACCAATCCTTCCCCACGTGTGACAACATTGTATGTACCAACACTTTCCTTTTTATGTTTAACATTTTAATTTTTTTAAAAATAAAAAAATGATAAATACTCATTTTGATTCATAACAAAAATTTTAAGAGATAAATTAGTCCCTCAAAATTTAAAAATTTTTAAATAGTCCCTTACCATTCAAAAGAAGGACATATTAATTCTTTGGTATGATCCATAATATTGAAAAATTCTATATAAAAGAATTAATATGTCCTCCTTTTTGAATGATGAATAACCACTTTGAGATTTTAAAATCTTGATTAATTAATTTTAGCATTATAACCTTGGAATTCATTTGCTTTTTCGTGACCCCCCCAAAAAAAAAAACCAGGAACCTTAGCAGTTTTGGCCTTTCAGGTTAGTTCCATGGCTGCTCCGGAGACAATGTGAGTTGAGTTGACATATACAAACGCCTAAAACCCAAAAATAATTGAAATCTGTTTTCCACCTCTTAAACTTTACTTGTGCTCATGATTTGCACAATAACAACTTATATGGACCAATTCCAAGTTTTTTGGGATCTTTGCCAAATCTGAAGTTTTTGTAAGTGTCGTTGGAATTTGCAACACTTCAACAGATGAAATCTTTAGCTTCTTCCCCCTTTCTAAGTTATTCTTTATTTTAAACAGGAACTTGGAACATAACAGATTCAATGGAACCATTCCCAGCTCCTTGTCTCATAAGTGGACAGGAGATGATGGTTATGCTCAAAATGGGGAACCAAAAAACGTTTTTTACCCTTTACCAATACTTGATGATTATTCGAGTGGAACACCTCTGAACACTGTTAGAGCATTGCCAACCTGGAGGAAGAACTGTTACACCATCAATGTTGGTAAGGGTGGCCTTCATTTCAGCGCTTGAGCTTCGCAGCTTGAATTCAAGTATGTACAGTCATGTTGACCCAAACCATGCTTTGTTATTGGCTTACAGAGCTAATTCTGGTCGAAATACCACAGCTACTAGGTAGGCAATTTACGTACATGTCTATACGTACATAGACATACATATATACGCTTTGAAATTTGCGATGTGGGGTTGCCTTTAAATAAACTTTAAAAAAGAAAAAAAGAAAACGTTTTAAGACAATACTTACTACATGTTAAGTTTGTTATTATTGGTTTTATTTAACTAATGTCACTCTTGAGGTTCAATAGATTTAACATCCCGACCTATGACACCTAGGTGCAGCCCCTTATGCTAAATATAATTTTGGAAAACTCTAAAAAAAAATAAAATTACACCTTTTTCAATAATAATAACTTTTTAACTTAATGGTAAGCATTTGATCCTATTGTTATATTTTCAGTCACAAACTCACGTTGAAAAGAAGGAAGGGATCTTCCTTTTGTTAAACATCCATTAAAAATCAAAATTATGCATTGAAAGTTGGGGCTTTCTGATTTTTGTTTTTTTGTTTTCAAATTATTTTTTATTTTTTGGGTTTTTATAAAGAAAATAGTAAAAATAAGTAAATCTTATTTCCTATTTTTCTTTGCTACTTTCACTGTTTCATTCACAAAATCTTAAGAAATAGGAAACAAAATGAAAATGTAAAATAAAAATATAAACCAATAGACCTCACTTTTCTGGTTGCGATGCAAGTTCAAATAGGCTAGTAGAAATAAAAGCTAAAAATTAATTTCTTTGCATAGACTGCTCTTTTCAACTTTTATAAAAAAGTTGAGAACATTTTTTTTAATATTAATTATTTTTAAAAAATTATCCAAATATATGAAAACTGATTTTTCTAATGAAAATAATAATTTTTTTGTCAATCACAAATAAGCACACCCTCAAGCAGCTTCTCATAAAAAAGCCGATTATTTTCTCTTTACTAATAAACTTATCTAAATAGGTTATACAAATTAATTTATTTCTTATGAAAAATAAAATAAGCACATACAAATGCACCTAAGTTTAGCTCAATATATTATATACGAATGGATGCTCCTTGTACTGTGGAGCCTGTAGGTACCTACATGAACGTTTTTGATCGAATTTGGGCCCCCGCACTCAGGGATACAAAAACTGAAGCCCAGTCCATTGATGTTAGTGACGCCGAAGATAGACCACCACAAGCTGTGCTTCAAACAGCTAAGGTGGCCGTTTTTTGGGGAATCTTTACCGAACCAATTCTGAGTCTAAGAACTCCAGACCTTCCCGACCAGAATGTACCAGTCTACATCACTGCCTATTTGTCTGAAGTGGCTCACCTCAACGCAACAGATAAAAGATCTATTCAACACCATTGATGTTTACATAGACAATGATCCTTATTCAAGAGAAATCAACCCACCTTTTCGAGGCGTATTTGTGGTGTACATTACCAATAGGACTGCAAATTCCAACACCAACATCACTATCACTATCAGTGGTTCTTCTGATTCCACTCTCCCTCCTCTCCTCAATGCCTATGAAGTCTACACTGTTAGTGATGCACTAACAGAAGGCACCAATGGAGATGACGGTCTGGGTTTTTAGTTGTTCAAATTTTTAAGTTTAATATGTTATCTGTATTAGGATGTAATCTTATATTCTGTTTTGGTAATGCAGTGAATGGATTAGCGGCACTGCAGAAGCAATTAGACAAACTGCAGGTATGGAGTGGGGACCCATGTCTTCCATCAAAATTCTCATCGGAGTGGTTGGATTGCAATACCAATCCTTCCCCACGTGTGACAACATTGTATGTACCAACACTTTACTTTTTTTTTTTTTAAACAAAAAAATTATAAATACTCATTTTGGTTCCTAATAAAAATTTTAACAGAGAAATTAATTTTTTAGAGTTTAAAAATTTTTGGATGGTCTTTTACCATTCAAAAGAGGGACATATTAATTTTTTTTTTACAGATCCATACGATTGGAAAACTTTATATGAAGGGATTAACGTGTTCCCCTTATTGAATGATGAACAACCACTTCGAAATTTTAAAATCTTAATTAATTAATTTTAACATTATGGCCTTGGAATTCATTTGCCTTTTCGTGAACCCCCCCCCCCGCCCCCCCCCGGGGCCGGAAAAAAAAAACAGGAACCTTGGCAGTTTTGGCCTTTCAGGTTAGTTCCATGATTGCTTTGGAGACAACGTGAGTTGAGTTGACATATACAAACGCGTAAAACCCAAAAATAATTGAAATCTGTTTTCCAGCTCTTAAACTTTACTTGTGTTCATGATTTGCACGATAACAACTTATATGGACCAATTCCAAATTTTTTGGGATCTTTGCCAAATCTGAAGTTTTTGTAAGTTTCGCTGGAATTTGCATCACTTCAGCAGTTGAAACCTATCAAGCACGGATATAGATACGAGATACAGAAGTGATACAATACGGATATGATGATATGATAATGTTAAAAAATTATAAGACACGATATGATTATAGTATGACATATAAAATTAGTAAAAAATTAACAATAAAATATAAATCTTCAATTAAAATAGAGGAATAATAATTTAAATATTAACATAAATTCTTGTAAACTTACTAAAATATATTTATTTTATTGATTGTTTTAGAATTTCCATTTATATAGGTATAAAAATATCAAAAAAGAAAGAAAAATTTTAAAATATAACTAAAAGTATCTAAAAATATCGGTGAAGTATCTAACAGGACACGTATCGGATACAGATACAACGGCTATTTTGAAGTATCCATGAAATATAGGTTGAAACCTTTAGCTTTTTAACCCTTTCTAAATTATTTATTTTAAAGAGGAACCTGGTAGATAATAGATTCAATGGAACCATTCCAAACTTCTTATCTAATAATAAAAACTTGGTGTTAATGTAAGTCAAATTTCCTCAACTTCCATTTTAGATGTTGTTGGTATGTTAGCTATAGGGTTGAAAGTGAATCAAGTTAGCTTATGAGTTAGTTCAAGCTCAATTTTTTAATAACTTGATAAGCTAAACTCATGAACTCATAAGCCGAGTTTGAACTAAAGATTTGAGCTCATTTATTAAATAAGCTAAATTTAAACTTTGTCATGTTCGATTTAGAGGTTTGTGAGCCAACTTGGTTATATATATATATATATATATATAATTTTTTAATAAAGAAAATAATAATAATAATCTTTCAACATTAAAAATTTAAAATGGGCCATGGTGGCATGTTGACCACATAAACTTTTTCCATTGCAATATCAAATTGCAACTGTAACATGAATTTATGATATGATGATGGACTAAGCCCATAAAATATAACCACTGATGATGACCAAAGTAGACAGAATAAAAAAAAAAAAGAAAAACAAATAGGGTGGGGCCATGACTAGTATGCAAATAGTCTCCCTGGAATTAGAACTTAACGAAAAGAAATCATCCCTCTTAGATTTCCAGTAGAAAATCCATTGTGCAGGTTGCAACGGTGCTCCAATTGTGTGCGTTTGTTCACTTTCAAGTTTCAACCTTGGCTCTTTTTTAGTCAGTTACATAGTGTTGTCCTCATCTTGTGTCTTTATCAGTCTCAGCTCTTAAGTAAGTTAATTTTGTCTAATACCTATTATTATTTTATTATCAAAGAAGTTGATTTTTAATCCTTTTACTTTTTAATTCCCTATTTGTTTTGTTTCCAAGTTTTTGTATTGTTATTATTGATTGAAGAAAAATACCTATTTAATATTTAAATTGGTGGATCTATGTGTTGGTTTTTTAGGAACACAAAGCATAATAGGTAGTAGGGCTGTGTTGTTAGTTTTTTATTATATTATTTATGCAAGTTGCAAGAACATGCTTCAAACAACTAGTAAAAAGTAATTAAGTCAAGCTGTATATTGTGACCACTCTTATATTTAATTTTTTTTTAATGATAGCAGCATGTCGACGTCTGGACCTGAAAACTAGTTATTACTCGCTGTGTCAAATGAAAATAAATCTAGTATTCAAAATGAAGAGCCTACTACTATCACAACCAGAAGTAGAAA
The DNA here is from genome assembly GCA_031439595.1 of Pterocarpus santalinus. Taxonomy (NCBI): domain Eukaryota; kingdom Viridiplantae; phylum Streptophyta; class Magnoliopsida; order Fabales; family Fabaceae; genus Pterocarpus; species Pterocarpus santalinus. Next base: position 29,265,132 of record CM062528.1, on the reverse strand, counting down.
CATTGATAAATAGTGAGGGAGAAAATGATGGTAGGGAAGAAGAAGGTGTTATTCACCAAAATAAAAGGAACAAGACATCCCTTGCTCGGCAGCATTTTAAAGAAGAAAAATTGTCTAATGCAATTTTGAAGAATCAGTGGGTTCACTACAAAAAAAAGTATGCAGTTACTAACTCAAAAGCTACTAGCCACTTGAATCGGCAATTGAAGAAGAGTTGTCCTAGTTATAGAAAAATGGTGTTGGCTAAACAAAAATGGTTAAACTTCCCTTTAGATAACTCAACAGCTAGTCTAAATGTTATTGGCCCGATTTTAGTAACTCCTGGAGGGAAATATGATCATGCAAGACAAAGAGAAGCAATAGCACATTGAGTAATGATGCATGAGCATTCATTCAGTGTTGTGGAAGAGCTTCATTTCATATTAATGATGAAATGTAACAATTCAGCTTATGAGAAGATCGGTCGAAAAACACTGCAAAATTATTGTGCCTACATGAAGCTGAAAAAAGGAAGCTAAAATCAAGCTTAAAAGATGTGAGCAAAATCAGTCTAACTACAAATTTATGGAAATCATAGAATCAGAAAATTGAGTATATGGTGATCATGGGTCATTATGTTGATGTGAATTAGGTATTGCAGAAACATGTTCTCAATTTTGTTCATGTTCCTCCACCTCGACGTGGTGTTGATATTGCAGATGCCATTTTCAAGTGCCTTAAAGAATGGGGCGTTGAGTCTAAAGTCTATTTTGTCTCAATAAATAATGCATATTATAATGAGTCATGCTTAAGAACATTAAAGGATATGATTTCAAGGCACAGAAAGTTGGTTTGTGGAGGAAAGTTATTTCATGTGCGATGTTGTGCACATATCCTGAACTTGCTAGTGCAAGATGGCATTAGGGAGATAGCCAATACAATTGAAAATATACGTGAAAGTGTGAAATTTATCAACTAATCTGAGGCAAGGTTGCATATATTCTCTGAGATTGTTCAACAATTATCGCTTCCTGGAAGAAAGTTGATTTCTTGATTGCCCTACACGATGGAACTCAACTTATCAAATGATATTTATGCATTGAAATTTAAAGAAGTGGTCCAAAGGTTCTAAGGTCGTGAGCTAAATTATTAATATCTTTTTGACTATGAAGAATGGGAAAAAGTTGAAAAAATAGCTAAAGTTCTAGAAGTGACCAATTGTGCAACAAATATCATATCTAGAAGTGAATATCCTATAGTTAATCTATATCTTGTAGAGGTATTTCATATCAAACTACTTTTGGATAAAGCTGTCAATAGTGGACATTATTTCATTAAAGATATGGCTACCAAAATGAAATTGAAGTTTGATAAATATTGGAGCGAATGCAACCTTGTCATGGCTCTTGCTACTGTTTTAGATCCAAGATGCAAGTTGACAGCTTTTAAAATGTGCTTTCAACAAGTATATGGGCAAGAGGATATAAGAAACATAATGTTGGTGGAAGAAGTAAGACAGAGATATATTAGGAGTATGTCATCAATATAATGAGCAAGGAGTAAATTTGCTAAGTATTGGTAGAGAAAGTAGTAGTAACTCTATAGCACATAGTTCAAACCATTCACAATTCGGGTGGTCAATGATGATGGATTTTGTAAGACAACAAGAAGTAGTTCCAACATTAAAATCAGAACTAGAGACTTATCTAGATGAGACAAAACATTTCCGAAGAGAAAATGATGAAGCTAATTTTAGTGCTTTATAATGGTGGAAGGTAAATAATGGAAAATATAGGGTGTTATCTAGAATGGTAGCTGATATTTTTTATGGCAGCTGATATTCTTGCCATTCCCATCTCAATTGTAGCTTCAAAATCAACCTTTAGTGCTGGTGGAAAGGTAATCGATACATTTTGAGCCTCTTTAAGTCCAACTACAGTTGGAGCTTTGATTTGTGGAGGTGATTGGCTTCAAGTCTTACATGGCATAAGGAATAAGCCTAAAGTAAACCATTATATTGTCATAGTGTAATTGCAAAAGCTACTTATTTTTAAAAGACTGGATTTCTTATTACATATTTCATTTTGATGTTTCGGTTGAGGAAAGCTTTACGGAGATTGCATTGCCAATTTGAGTTATGGAAAAATGTTGATAGGTACAGCTTAAGGTTTTTGTTTGTTTTCATTTTTTGACTTTCATTACTGTAAAATAATTATGATATAATGCCTGTTTGGATTGCAATTTGCAATTCCCAAAAGGCCTTCTAAGAGAAGGAAAATGACTTTGTATAGTAAATGATACTGTTTGGTTTAACTTCTTCTAAAAGACCTTTTTTCATAAGGCCTTTTGGAAGAAGTATCTTTGAGATTATTTTTTATTCTGGAAAAAGACCTTTTGAAAAGGAATCTTACTATTATTCTCATATCAACAACCAAAAGTAATTTTATTTTATTCTATCCAAACAAAACTTATTCTCCTAAACTTAGTTTTGATATATTTAAACCAAACAAAAATCATTCTTTTAAAAATAATTTCTCTAAAAGACCTTCTTTCAAAAGATCTTCTTTCAAAAGTTAAACCAAATGAACCCATAGTTGTTAAACATATGATGGTGAAATGCTTTTATTTCTGCCATATCTAAATCATAATACTTTTTCCATTTATTTGTAGGTTGGTGATTGGAAATATGATGAGCAAGAAAAAGGATGAAAAATTTGCATTTGGTTATCAACTTTTTATAGTATGATACAATTTATTTATTTTTTGCAAGTGCCTAGTTTGCTTATGATAGAAGACATGGTTAAGTATCTTAGTTTTTTGGTTAAACTCAAAATGTAAAGTCGCAGGCTTATATCATAGAGTTCATTTTTTGATATTAAAATTGCTGTTTTTTATTATTATGATAGAGGTTATGGATTGAAGATATGGTTAAGCATGTTATAGTTGTCTTGTTGAACTCTTGGATTCAATAGAATGCCTTTTATTGGCTATGGTTTTGTGGTTTATATGTTTTAGATCAATCTTCTCATTTTGTTGGGGGTTGAGCCTTCTTAATAAATTATCAAAAAAAAAAAAGGCAAATTATAATTTAGATTATGGTGTGTTGGTGATGATCAGGGAAAGTGATTTGAGTATTTTGTATCATCATGTATATAATATATAAATTATGTTCAAAATAGATTGTGCACTTATAGTCAAAATATTCAATTCATATCTAAATTGAGCTAGTTTATCGAACTCGGGCTAGTTTGCAAGTTTTTAGTGAGCCAAGTTTAAGTCTTAATATTAGATTCATTTATTATCCAACCAAGTCCTGAGTTGAGTTCAATATTATCGAATTGAGCTTGACCTCCGAATTTGGCTCACTTCCATTCCTAGTTAGCTAGCCTCGAGTGCAAACTTCCCTAATTTTCTAAGAGCCTCGTAATATGGTTTACATGTCCATTATTTTCATATCTTTTGATATGATGAACTTATTAATTAGTTATTACTTATCACCACTTCCGTATTTATCAGAGCGACAGGTAATTGCCTTGTCGGCATGTCATGCGAACAAAAGATTTCATCACTCCCATCAATTTCACCTTCAGATTTGCCTCAGATTTAACATGGTATGTCGACAAAATGAAGCTTGTCTATGCTAGCAATAATGGATTTTGTATTTTCCATATGTAAACTTTAAATTTACAGGGATTGTTATGGTCCATAACTTGTCAAAGCCCATGATAGAACGAGCCTTCTTTATTTATGATTCTACCAGCGTCCTGTTTAGCAATGTACTTGGGTCCTCCCTTTTGCTGTTTTGCTCGGTGTCCGTTGTACCACTTGTCTGCTTATGAGTGGAATGCAATACATCATCTATCTTTGAGTTAAAAAAAATAGAAAAACTTAGGACACTGATTAAGATATTTTCAAAAAAAAAATATATATTAAGTTTTAATGTATTTTGTGTATTACTTTTTTTAACAAATTTCATTTATTTTTTCAATTATTTAATTGGTATGATTAAGATATTAATTTTGAAAATTCAAACAAAATAGAAAAGATTGTTTATATTTGTAAAATAGTATTAAGTTAATTTGAAAAAAAAATACTTTGAAAAAATAAATATAAAAAGATGTACGATAAAAAGGGTAGAAATAAAGATTAATTTGTCAATTATCGACTAGCTCTTATAAATGAAGTCAATCCCGTGACGTAATTGATTGCATCAGATTTCACACAAAATTATAATCCCGTAGAAAAATAATCAGAAAAAACAAAAAAATAGAAAAGGCTGTTTATATTTGCTAAATACTTTTGAAAGAAAAGAATAAAAAAATGTACAATAAAAGGAGAAAAAGAAAAAGAATCATCGCTAGTCAATTATCGATTAGCACACTAAATTGAAGTTGACCCAATTACGTTACGTAATTGATTGCATCACATTTCACACAAAGTGTTTTCTCATTTTCTTTTCTCTTTCCGTAACCGCATGTTTGGAATCTCTTGGACGTGACGTTCTTAGCATTGATCATGAGGAAAAACAACTTAATACTCTAATTGATCATACGTCGGTATTTTTTCATAAAATTTAAGAAAAGAAAAAATAAAGGATTTTTTTAGGAATCAAAAGTAATAGATTTTTAAATTTTTTAATGCACTTCATATATTAAAAATTTAAAAATCTTAATTTTTTAATAAAATATTTGCAATTTTTGAATTTTTTTTGTCAGCCCAATTTTTTATTTCTCAATCAATGTTTTCAGAACTATGGTTAAAATAGTTAAAAAAGAGAAATGATAGGGGACTCACTTTTTATGGAACACTGTATCAATTTATTATTCATCCACCATTAAATGGGGTATAAACTCAATTTAAATGGGATACACACCCAATCCAATAGTAGATGAGTGGTGAGTCGATACGGTATCCCACAAGAAGTGGATCCCACAACATTTCTCAGTAAAAAAGGAAATAGAAGGTTTGCTGATTTAAGCCCTGACATATGGTTGTGACTTATAAAGTAGCCAATTTCATATTACAAAGTCCACTGTTCATACCAAATTTCACTCTATAAATTAACAGGCCTAAGCCTAGTCTTGCAACTGCAAAACAATTCAACTTCTCTCTCCTTCAAGCTTTGATCATTTCTTCACATTTTTGTGTTTGTGTCCTTTTACCTCAGCAATGGCAGATGAGGTGGTTCTGCTTGATTTCTGGCCTAGTCCTTTTGGTATGAGGGTCAAGATCGCACTTGCTGAAAAGGGTATCAAGTATGAAGACAAACAGGAGGACTTCAAGAACAAGAGCCCTCTATTGCTTCAAACGAACCCGATTCACAAGAAAATCCCGGTTCTCATCCACAATGGCAAGCCTATTTGTGAGTCTCTCATTGCTGTTCAGTACATTGATGAGGTGTGGCATGAGAGATCTCCCTTGCTGCCTTCTGACCCTTACCAGAGAGCTCAGGCTAGATTCTGGGCTGACTATGTTGACAAGAAGGTACACTCTTCTGCTTCATTGCTGTGACTGTTACTTGTAATTTCTTTGCCAATGCTTTTGATGACATGTTTTTCGCATAGATTGGTTTTACATTGCGGTTTGGGCTGCAATATTGCTATTACATGCTGTCTACAATAGCATGGCAGTAGTAGATACAGCCGCATCATAACACATCAGCAATCACGACAGCAATTTAAAATCATGGCCTACAATGATGTAATTTGGTTATTAACTTATGACCCTTTGAATGTAATATGGAACATGTGAGATGAGATGCACGTGAAAGGAAAATGGTACTCATTTAGCATAAGGAATAATACTTTTGTTTGACCTTTTTCTTCAAGATTCTCCACATCATGTATTTTAGTTGTGAAGCTACTTTAGTTTTTTGTAAGTTTTGTTCTTCTGCCTTTTTTTATACTCATTACCCTGCTTTATCACACTGTGCGGCAAAGATCCTGTTTATCAGAGATTAGGCAGAAAGTGGCTATTGTCTTAAACAAAAAATTATTTGATTATCTCTAATATCCCATCTTGTATTGCTGTGATAAACATTGATTTTTACTGGTCTTTGCCCTTTCTCATTCTTGCATTTTATGATCTAATTTTGAGTGTGTTAATTTCTTAATGTCAAATAGATTCATGTTTCTGGAAGGAAGGTGCGGACTACAAAAGGAGAAGAGCAAGAAGCTGGCAAGAAGGAATTGTTGGATGCCCTTAAACTGTTGGAGGAGCAGCTGGGGGACAAGCCATATTTTGGAGGAGACAAGCTTGGTTATGTGGATGTATCACTTGTTCCATTCTACAGTTGGTTCAAAGCCTATGAGACCTTTGGCAACATCAATATAGAGAAAGAGTGCCCCAAGCTTATTGCTTGGGCCAAGAGGTGCCTGCAGAAGGAAAGCGTTTCCAAGTCTCTTCCTGATCAGCAGAAGGTCTATGAGTTCGATGCGGAGAGGAGAAAGAAGCTTGGCCTAGAGTAGAGGTTTGAGGCCAAATGGCAATTGGGAAGTTAGTTTGCTGCACCTTTTAAACAGTTATGTAATAAAATGGCATTTAGATGTGCCAAACTTCATGCTGTCAGCAGGAATTTCGGGGCTTTGAAGTGGTTTTGTAACACTTTGAAATGTATCTTTGATGCGTATGTTGGCCTTTATAGTTGTATATTTTCTGCATTATTATATAATTTTGCTCAAAGGTGTGATGTGAAACTATCTATTGCATATTGCATAATTGATGTTGCTTTTTGGTACAGTAAAAACATATGGGACAAACCGACAAAAAAATAAACTTGCGCGTGGACAACTTCAAAGTACAGTAGAGAAAAACATAAAGTTAGCTGAAATATATTTTCATTGGATGTTGCAGCTTGTGGATATTGTTGCATTACCTTTCTGTTTACTATTATCTCTTCGGCTAGCCATCAAAACTTGACCTGTTCCTGGAGTTGACTACTTGACTTCATCGATGAAGAATTTGACAGTTGCATTTCACAAATTCTACTTAGATGATTTTTCATAATTCCTCTTTTTGTTTCTTGATAATTGTTGTCAGCTTGCATACATGTAATCCTATTATTGAACAAGATCATCCTCAATTTTAAATGCTACGTACTGCGTGTGTATGCGTACATATCAGTTATGCATCATACGATTTATATAGTTTGTAAATTAAAGTTTGCTCTAATGAAAACAAAATTATTTTCTTCTACTTTTATTTAAAAGTAAATCTACATTTTAGTATATGAAAGATTTTTGTTTTAATATTCTAGTCTTTAAAAAATTAAATACATAACACTTTAATCTCTAAAAGATTTTTTTAAAATATTTTACCCTTTAAAAAATTAAATATATATATTTTAATCTCTCAAAAAATTTTCTTTAATATTTTAGACTTTAAAAAATTAAATCTATATACTTAGTATATAAATAATTTTTTAATACTTTAGCTCTCAAAAGATTAAATATATATACTTTAATATATTTTGATATTTTCCATTTTTTACTATAAAATAAAATCAGAAAAATAAATCAAAATAAAATATAATTCTTATTAATTATTTGATTAACTATTTATTATTTTAATTGCAATTATATTAATTATTTCTAATTTTTGTTATATATAAGTATAATTTATATTGAAAATAATTTATTATTTATTTATGTATATCTAATAATTATTTTTATTATTTTCATAAATATAAAAAATGTGTGTGTGTGTGTGTGTGTGAGAGAGAGAGAGAGAGAGAGAGAGGAGAGTTTTTATATATCAAAGTTCAATCAGGTTAATTTTATATTTCAATATTTAATTCAATTATACATCATATATTTATAAAATTACTTTTATTATATACAATTAAATCTCACATTCCAAGATTTTCTTAATTGGGATGATTTTCATAATAAAATAAATATAATAAAATAAAAATATATAGATAAATATAATATTTTTAATAAAGAAAATCTTTCGGGGAATATAGTGTATGCATTTAATCTTATAAAGACTAAAGCGCTAAAACTAGAGTCTCTTAGGGACTAAAATATAGATTTGCCCTTCCTTTAAACTATGGTTTAAAACTAAAAGAATGTTTAACAATTTGAAAAATCAAATTAACATCATAATAAGTAAAATTACTAAAATTAATTATTTGTGAATAGGATGGAATATTTTTACTAAAATATCCTTACTCAAATTTTAACATCTAATTAATTCATTTTATTAGTGTCACAATCTACACTTCTCTATAATTCGTATGTTTGGAATAGTAAAACTGAAAAAGTAATTATTTCCTTTGTTCTCAAATAGTGCCCATTTTTAAATGCACATACAAATTAAGAAAGATATTAAATAGGCCTCACTATTAGAGTAATTAAAGTATATTTTATAAAATTACCTTCATCTCTTAATCTCACTTATTCTCTCTTACTTAAATACTCTTCCTAATTATTTATTTAATAAGGGTAGAATGAGAAAAAAAATATTAATACTCTCTAAATATTTTAAAAGTATATATAATTGTGGAAAAGTAACTAAGTTTTGAAAAGGACACTTACTTGAGAACCGGGTAGTTGAAATGCTTCGTTCATATATGAAACGAACAAATGCTATGAACTAGTTTTTATTTTTCTAATGTCAGCTAAAATGAATAGGAAAGAGTACTTGACACAACAATGCAAATTTAAATATAGAAAATAAATTCTTATAAAAAGAATATATAATTTTTATAGCAATATTTTATAATCTAAAGAAAAATACTATCTCCGTCCTTAAATAAGTGTCACTTTTTAAAATTAATTTTCTACAATTATATGTCACTTTAAAAAAATTTAGAAAATATTAATAAGTTTTTCCTTATTTTATCTTTATTAAATAAATGATATAAATAAATGAGAAAATTTATAAAAAGGAAATTAAATGATAGGATAATTTTATAATATACACTTATATTTTTTCAAAATTGAGATATTTATTTAATATGTTTTTAAGTTGATGCGCACATTACTAATAAAGTGTTAGTCCGAATGAAAAGGGCTCAGAATCTCTTGAACATAAGATCTTTTTTTGATAAATAGAACTGCTCAAGACTTCCAGTCGGAAGGAGCCAAAGGATTACAAGGTCTCAGTCATAGCAGACAACAAACAAATAGAAACATTAGCAAACAAACAACAAAGATACATAAAGATAATCATTGAAATCAAATCCAACATGTATCTCCTAAACTCTGCCTTAGAGCACCATAGACATAATCTACAGTTCTGCAGTTCAATGCTGCTATAGTTTAGTGGGTTTCTAAGAAGGCTTCCTTTTCCTTGCTTCATATGCAGCACACTATTGTCCTCTATTGAACCATCTCCATTTCCTTAGTGCTGAGGGATTAGATTGCAATTCCTCACTTATTTCACTGTTAGTAGACAACCAGGCCATTAAGCCAAAAGGTCCATCGCACCTTCACCTATCTCTTTTCAAATTCTCAAACATGTTTAAAACCTTCAAACACCACTCTATTTCTAATGTTCCATATGGACCACACAATAACATAGAAAAGGGAAATCCACATTTTCTTTTCTATCCCTCTCAGTGGGTGACCACACCAAGCTTGGAAGAACTCTAGTGGTTCTTTAGGACAACACCAGGATGTTTCCCACCAATGCAAACAATCAGTCCAAATATTCCAAGAGAAAAAATAGCCAAACAGAACATGTGCAACAAATTCAACATGTGCAACACAAAAATGGCAAACAGCAGCAATAGGGGGAATAATCTGAAAAACAGCAAGCCTCTTTCTTGTATTCAATCTATGTTGCAATACACACCAAATGAGAATTTCAGCCCGTGGTGTAGGCTCTCTCCAAGCCAGACTAGTCAAAGGGGTGCCAATTGAATTGCTTGCTAGACTTTCCATTGAACATCAAAATGATTTAGTAGAAAGTTCTCCTGAATTATGCATACGCCACTCCACAGTATCTTCAACCTCAGGCTTGAGTTTTGCTGTTGAATTTCTTGATAGAAAGCATCATATAACTCTATTGGATTTATGTTGAACATAAGATCTTGAGATTGATTTTGGGATTTATATCTATGAAAAAAATACTATTGGAAGGAGTCATCGCTTAAACACCTGACTGTACTTTGAAAGATTAATTTCTTATATGTTGAGTGAGAGAATATTCTAAGAAATTTAAAAAAGAAAAGTTGGTGTGCATATTCAAAAAGTGAGATTTATTTAAAAATTGAAGAAATATGAGATTTATCAATTAGTCGCTACTGAAGTAAAGTTAAAGTAAGCTGAAACTCAATTATGTGTATGTTTGTATTAGAGTTTGTAAATGAGGGTTGACTTCAATTTGATTATACAAAATTGATTTTAGTCAAAGTTGAGTTAGTATCAACGTAATTTATGTTTGAAAACTTTTACATCAAAAGTGGTTATGATAAAATAAATATTTTTGTATGATCTTAATCAAAATTATTTTTGGATATATAATTAACTAAAATGGATATTAGTTTATATATTATAATTTTAGTATTACTCTTTTATTTCATTTTTATTTTTAAGATACTTAAACAAACTATATTGATATTATTATAAAAATTTATTATTTAAATATTACTATAAATATTACAAATAAAAGGATGAATTACACTAACCTTCTCTGAGGTTTACTATAATTATACTCGACAACTCTCCAATTCACTTTGATCAGTGTATTATTTATAGACAGGTGGGTGCCGAATGTAGTTACACTGAACTTCAAGGGAGGTTAGTATAATTCACCTTAAATAAAATTATATTAACATTGTTATAACGAAAACTACTTTGTAATTTCAATATTATTTTTATTTGTTTACTATATTTTGATAAATGGTATAAATATTATTTTTTTAACTTTTAGTGGCAGTGTTAAATTATAAATAAAACATTACAACAATATGTAAAAAATAAATGTATAAAAAATAATCACATTAAAATTTTAATTAATAAAATTATAAAATATATGTAATGAAGAAAAATAAATTTATTCAACATATGAAATAAACTAAATTTCAATATATAAAATCAAATAAGTCTTTTTAAATAATAAAATTGGTAAAAGCTTGAAAAGATTAAATTGGATAGTTTGTTTTTTTCGATATTATCAAAATGAAACAAACAACAGAACAGCAAACTCGACAAGCAACAATGAGTTGCTTCGGCCTTAACGTGGTCTTTGGGCAAGAAACCCGTTGAGATCAATCAAACCCAAAATTATCCAAACAAACGAAGTGCTGTGTTCGAGAAAGAAGAAGTGGCATGTGAGGTTCAACCTAGATGGCCAAGCACCTCATCCTCAAAACGGAGTTGTGTTCAATTCCAAAGATGGAAGAAGAAGAATAAGAAGAAGGTCGAAGTGGGGACATGTGGAAGGCATCGCCAAACATGCACCACATAATAAAAAAATATTTCCAACCACTAACCAACGACGCTGACTAAAGATTTTTTTAAAAAATTGATAAGTGTTAAATGTATATTTTGCATTATATTTTTAAAAAAATTGATTTAATTTTTCCATTTCTTCAATTCCTGTTTTTAAGATACAAATTTTAAAACTTAGATATAAAACAGAAAGGATTGTTTATATTAGTAAAATAATATTACATTAAATTGAAACAAGCAATACTTTAATAAAAAAAATACATATTAAAAAATGTTCTGCAAAAATGGAGGAAAAAAAAAAGAAGTAAAGAATTATCATTTGTTGATTAACGACTAGTAAGGAAAAATGAAATGGCGGTTAAGCCAGCAATATAATAATTATCTCTTACATGTTTCATTTGATCTTAAGTTATTTTATATTTGACTCCTACCTTTTCCTTCTAAAAATATTTCCTAAAAATAATTTCTAATTTCACTATCTTCAATAAAAAAAAGGGGTAAAAATAAAGTGGATCATAGGACATAATTAATTGTATTAGGTTTCAAACGAAAGTATAACCTTATATACAAAAATCAGAAAAATAAAAAAATAGATAAATATTGATGAAAAAAAAGAAAAAAAGTATTAAAAGTAGGGATATAAATTGATTGGATTGATCTAATAAACCCAAGGATCCAAACCAAACCAATGGAGTTGGTTTGGATTGATTCGGGTAAATGATTCATTTTAAAGTTAAACCAAATTAAATAAATTATTATTGGTTCGATTTTAAATTTTTTTTAATTCAATTATTCAAATACCCAACCCTATCAAGAGATCAACTTTTTTTTTTAATTTCTAATATTTCAATATTTTACACTTACTTTATAGTAACAAAGTTATTTTTATTTTTTTGTTAATATTTGTTTAAAAAAATTTCTATTCATACCATCAATAAATATATCATAATTAAATTTTATTATATTATTAATTGTTGTAAGAATAAATTTTTTTAAAAAAATATAATTTTTTATTTTTTAATTTAATCTAGTAATCCAAACCAAATCACTTTCATATTGATCAAATCAATTTGGCTCAGATTTATTAAAAAAAATTAAAAATTGAATCAAATTAACCTAAATAAACTTAATTAATTTAAATTAATTTTTCACTCAATCCTAATTGAAACCAACCTACTTACATCTCTAGTCAAAATAGAATACTCCTCTAAAAGGAGAAAAGGAAAAATGATCATCATTAGTCAATTGTCGGTTAGCACAATAAATTGAAGTTGCAGTTAACCCGATTACGTACTTGATTGCATCACGATTCATAGAAAGTATCTTCCCATTAGGGAAAAAAAAAAAGAACAAAAAATGTTTGCTTATTTAAGCCCTGACATATGGCTGTGGATCGCGTCTTGACAACATGGTCTAGTGTAGAAGGTCTTTCTCAGTTTGAGAAATATTCTGAAATATTGCACTCCGCCAATTAATAAATACATTTTAAATAAACATAAAATACGCCTATAGAGTCAGTTGGAAGCACAATCATTTATTACTTTGGAAGCACAATCATATATTACTTTTAGACTATACAAATCTTTCTCAATTTAGAACATACTAGAAACATATCGTCCTTGCTGCAAGGCCAGAGAAAAGAGAATCCTACAATATATATGCAATAATAAAGTAGTAACACAACACACCAAAACGTGTCAAAGGAAAATAAATGTACAAAAAGTGCTAGAAGATTATGTTGCAGTGGTTGCAAAGACTTATCTATCGTCTTTTATTGCCATTCATTGCAAGTCACCAACTTCATATGACAAAGTTCTCGCTGTTCAAACCAAATTTCACTTGCTGCATTCGAAGTATTCACAAAATTTCTCTTCTTGTGCCAATAATCTTTCTTTATATGAACAATGATGGCATTTGAAAGAAAAGACTGTTTATATTTGCTAAATACTTTTGAAGGAAAAGAATAAAATAATGTACAATAAAAGGAAATAAAGAAAAAGGATCATCGTTAGCCAATTATCGATTAGCAGAGTAAATTGAAGTTGACCCAATTACGTACTTGATTGCATCACATTTCATGCAAAGTGTTTTCTCTTTTTCTTTTCCCTTTTTTTTTTCCGTAACGGCATGTGTCCTCCTGATAAACTATGTGAGTATTTAGAATCTCATATTAGCCATGTCTCTCTTGATATCGATTAAGAGAAAAAAAATATATATTTAACAATTTAACGGATCATATATTAATATTTTTTCATAAAATTTAAGAAAAGAAAAAATAAAGGATTTTTTTACGAAATCAAAAGTAATAGGTTTTTAAATCTTTTAATGCACTTCATGTATTAAACATTTAAAAATCTTAATTTTTTAATAAAATATTTGCAATTTTTGATTTTTTTTTTGTCAGCCCAATTTTTTATTTCTTAATTAATGTTTTCAGAACACTGATTAAAACAGTTAAAAAAGAAAATAGAAGGTTTGCTGATTTAAGCCCTGACGTATGGTTGTGGCTCCAATCTCAACTGCGTATGCTTATCCTATTTTATTGCCATTTATTGACTTATAATATAAAGTCACCAATTTCATATTACAAAGTCCACTGTTCTTACCAAATTTCACTCTATAAATTAACTGGTCTAAGCCTAGTCTTGCAACTGCAAAACAATTCAACTTCTCTCTCCTTCAAGCTTTGATAATTTCTTCATATTTTTGTGTTGTGTCCTTTTAGCTCAGCAATGGCAGATGAGGTGGTTCTGCTTGATTTCTGGCCTAGTCCTTTTGGTATGAGGGTCAGGATTGCACTTGCTGAGAAGGGAATTAAGTATGAGTACAAAGATGAGGACTTGAGGAACAAGAGCCCTCTATTGCTTCAAACGAACCCGGTTCACAAGAAAATCCCGGTTCTCATCCACAATGGCAAGCCTATTTGTGAGTCTCTCATTGCTGTTCAGTACATTGATGAGGTGTGGCATGATAGATCTCCCTTGCTGCCTTCTGACCCTCGCCAGAGAGCTCAGGCTAGATTCTGGGCTGACTATGTTGACAAGAAGGTACACTTTTCTGCTTCATTGCTGTGATTGTTACTTGTAATTTCTTTGCCAATGCTTTTGATGACATGTTTTTAGCATAGATTGGTTTTAAATTGCAGTTTGGGCGGCAATATTGCTGTTACATGCTGTCCACAATAGCATGGCAGCAGTAGATACAGCCGCATCGATCATAACACATCCGCAATCGCGACAGCAATTTAAAATCATGGCATAGAATGATGTAATTTGGTTATTAACTTATGACCCTTTGAATGTAATATGGAACATGTGAGATGAGATGCATGTGAAAGGAAAATGGTACTCATTTAGGATAAGGAATAACATGTTTGACCTTTTTCTTCAAGATTCTCCAGATCATATATTTTAGTTGTGGAGCTACTTTAGTTTTTTGTAAGTTTTGTTCTTCTGCCTTTTTTTATACTCATTTCCCTGCTTTATCACACTGTGTGGCAAAGATCCTGTTTATCAGAGATTAGGCAGAAAGTGGCTATTGTCTTAAACAAAAAATTATTTGATTATCTCTAATATCCCATCTTGTATTGCTGTGATAAACATTGATTTTTACTGGTCTTTGCCCTTTCTCATTCTTTCATTTTATGATCTAATTTTGAGTGTGCTAATTTCTTAATGTCAAATAGATTTATGTTCCTGGAAGGAAGGTGCGGACTACAAAAGGAGAAGAGCAAGAAGCTGCCAAGAAGGAATTGTTGGATGCCCTTAAACTGTTGGAGGAGCAGCTGGGGGACAAGCCATATTTTGGAGGAGACAAGCTTGGCTACGTGGATGTATCATTTGTTCCATTCTACAGTTGGCTCAAAGCCTATGAGACCTTTGGCAAAATCAATATAGAGAAAGAGTGCCCCAAGATTATTGCTTGGGCCAAGAGGTGCCTGCAAAAGGAAAGCGTTTCCAAGTCTCTTTCTGACCAGCAGAAGGTATGAGTTCGATGTGGAGAGGAGAAAGAAGCTTGGCCTAGAGTAGAGGTTTGAGGCCAAATGGCCATTGGGAAGTTTGTTTGCTGCACCTTTTAAATAGTTATGTAATAAAATGGCATTTAGATGTGCCTAACTTCAAGCTTTCAGCAGGAATTTAGGGGTTTTGAAACACTTTAGATATATCTTCGATATGGTTTTGTAACACTTTGAAATGTATCTTTTATGTGTGTGTCGTATATTTTCTGCATTATTATATAATTTTGCTCACTTATTGAAAGTGTGATGTGAAACTGTCTACTACATAATTGATGTTGCTTTTTGGTACAGTAAAAACATATGGGACAAAGAAATAAACTTGCGAGTGGACAACTTCAAAGTACAGTGGAGAAAAACAAAAAATTAGCTGAAATATATTTTCATTGGATGTAGCAGCTTGTGGATATTGTTCCATTAATTTTCTGTTTATTATTATCCCTTCGTCTAATTATCAAAACTTGACCTGCTCCTGGAGTTGCCTACTTGACATCATGGATGAAGAATTTGACAGTTACACTTCATAAATTCTACTTAGATTATTTTTCATAATTCCTCTTTTTGTTTCTTGATAATTGTCGTCAGCTTGCATACTTGTAATCGTATTATTAAACAACATCATCCTCAATTTTAAATGCTACGTACTGCATGTATATGTGTGCATCTTTTTGATGATGGCCAGTAATGCATTATTTGATTTATATAGTTTGTAAATTAAAGTTTGCTGTAATGAAAAAACAGTCATTTTTTCTACTTTTCTTTAAGAGTAAATCTACACTTTAATTTCTGAAATATTTTTATTTTAATACTTAAAAAGTTAAATGTATAATATTTTAATCCCTCAAAGATTTTCTTTTAAAAGCTTAGTCATTAAGAGATTAAATACATATATTTTAGTCCTTAAAATATTTTCTTTTAATATTTTAATCCTTAAAATATTAAATGCATACATTTTGAATTACTAAATAATTTTTTAATATTTTAATCCTCAAAAGATTATATATATTTTTTAATATATTTTGATATTTCCTATTTTTTACTATAAAATAAAATAAAATATAAATTTTATTAATTATTTAATTTAAAATTTTAAAATTAATATAGTTATTTAAATATTTACTATTTTAATTGCAATTATATTAATTATTTTTAATTTTTGTTATACATATATGTAATTTATATTGAAAATAATTTATTATTTATTTATGTATTTTTAGTAATTATTTTCATAAATATAAAAAATAAGATATATATATATATATATATAGGATCCAGGATTGATTCTTGTTATAGCATGTAAATTATTTAGGAAAGCATAAACAAAATCAGGTGAGAAATATCTGAGTTGATTGAGGATAAACGATCAATCCATAGCTGTTCTTTACTCTTCGGATCTATAGAGAGAAGAAGAAAGAAAAGAGAAACTGGTCAAAGTAGGCTAGAGGAAGAGAGAATTCATTCTATTCCAACATTAGAATTGAATTCGAGCTTTGTTTTAATAAGTAACGAGCACCTATTTATAGTTGGTTGGGAAAAGGGGACTCTCTTTTGTAAAATGATGAGTTTAGCCTATCTATTATCACAAAGCAAAATTCATACATATAGAGAATTATAATAATACCCACCAATGAGCAGTGCATAAGCCCAAAAAATCCATTAACAATAATAATTACAACATTTTAGGCTTAAACAATCGACTCTAATAAATTTTAACATCTAATTAATCAGGGTTCAAAACAAAATACTATTTGATTTATGCAAGTCCAAAATCTTTGGCAACCTCAAGTTTGAGAGTGAGTGCCCCAAGATTTTTGGTTCGACCAATAGGCGCATTTCCAAGTCAATCCCTGACCAGCATGTTATTTGCGAGTACATTGTGGGGACAAGAAAGAGGATTGGGATACAGTAGATTGGATGTCAATGGAATGGTGGAGTGTCTTTCACTCATATTTGGTTCACCTTTTTTTTTTTTATTAACATCGGGGCAAAAGCCCAAAGAACATCAAACTTACAGAGAAACTACTCTAGAACAGGTTATACCCAAAACATCAGCATGAAAAGCAAGGGAAATACAGCTAGGCAAAGACTCAAAAATAAGCAAATCAGGTTGCATTCGGTGGCCCAGCTTAGCAAGACCAACCATCACAGAAATTTACTTCACAAAATTGATGAAGAATTCGAACCTCTCCAAAGCTATCATAAAGGTTTCGAATAGCCATAATTAAGCGCCTACAGACATGAGATTGATTATAAACATCCTGACAGAGCTGAACTGCACATAAAGAATCTACCTCCAAGATTACTTTTTGCACACACAAATTCTGAGCTTCCTTCCAAACCCAAAAACATACCCCACATTTCAACAAGAGTAATTGTGCACATGCCAAGATTGGTGCTAAAACCCTTCAAAAAGCAACCATGATGATCCCTGATAAAGACCTCCACAAGCTGCATTCTCATTATTTAAAACTGACCCATTAATATTGATCTAATTAATCCAAGAATAAGGAGGCGGTGTCCATCTTATCTGCTTCAACTAAAAATCAGCAACCTTATCTTTGGCTACAAGTACCATATTCTGGGCCATATTATAATCTTTAGCTAGCCAAATAATCCAATGAAACAGTTGTTGGGTTTCCATCATCACACCTTCAAAAATAAAACAATTTCTGCTTCTCCATAACAACATGCAACAGACAACGAAAAATAGGGGCCAAAGAACCCCATAGATAGAACAAGTTTGAGTAGAGAGATTCCAACTCAACCAATCCCGAAGGCTATATATTTGATTCACCTTTTACTTGAAATAATTGTGTAATAAAGGCTCATACATAACAAATTTCACGCTTGCAATAAAAATTATCACGTAAGCAATGAAGAGAATTTATACAACTACTATTGACAGTTACATTTGACAAATTCTAGTCTTGCAGTGGATGATTTCTCATACCTCTTAATTTCTATGTCTTGATCAACAATTCAACCTCCTAAGCATGCATGCTTATACTCCGCAATATTATTGAACAAGATATATAATTATAACTTCGGAATGCAACTGAGTATACACACCAATACCAAAAATTTATCTTTTCATGGAAATCAGTCAAACATTGATGACAAAATCTTCGTGCACAGATGTTTTACAAAGTCCTAACGTTTTATTGTTATTATTATTATTATTATCTTCAACACGCCAGTTACGCTGCGTCATTTTCAAGCCAAATTTGTTTGAAAAATAATATATCCTCCCAAAACATTCTCCTAATTACTAAATATGGAAAATATTGATTGTTTTGCAAATGCATTTGTTACCTTAAAACCACAAAAAATATTCATTATTTTCCTTATTTAAAAATTAGGAGAATAATTATGAGGATATTTTAGGAGGATATATTATTATTTAATTTGTTTACGGTGTTACCTCATAATGATCCATTTCCCTTTCAGCTTTTTAAGTTTTGAAGAACTTTAGTCGTGGATGTGTTTTAATAAACTTTTAATAAAGTACTTTTGAGATAATATTATGATTTTTCAAAAAAAAATTTTTTATTGCAAATAAAAACCAAAAAACCAATTATTTTTTATTTTTATTTTTTAATAAAATCTCATTCAAACAGTCTATTCAAACTTAAAAAATAATTTTCTTAATAAAAAATATTTTTCTTATAAAAAAGCATAAATAAGCGACTCAATGTAATAAATATACTCGAGTGAATGTAACAAATAGCCTTAAGTACTTCCTCTGATTTATTTTATTTATGTCACTTTGGTCATATACTTGAAAATTAAGAAAATCAAAATCAAGATTTGATTATGAAATATTTCCTCCGGTTCACAGTAGAAGTTCCTTTAGCCTTTTGTACAAGTATTAAGAAACTCAAAATCAATGCTTAATTATAAAATATATTAAAACATTCTTATTTAATTTTAAACATTTAATTAATTCATCATATTAACAATTGGAAAGCTAGAAAGTTAACATTAAATGTGAAGGATAAAATAAAAAAGTTAACAATAAATATTTCATTGATACATGAAATAACAAATAAAATGAACAAAAAAGTGATATCTATTTGTGAACCAGAGGGAATATTTTTACTAAAGTATCCCTACTCAAATTTTAATATCTAATTAATTCATTTTATTAGTGTCACATTCTACACTTCTCTGTAATTCGTATGTTTGGAACATTGTGAATGGTAAAATTGAAAAATTAATTATTTTCTTCATTCTCAAACAGTGTCTATTTTTAAATATAGACATAAATTAAAGAAGATATTAAATAGGCATCATTGTTACAGTAATTAAAGTATACTTTACAAATTACCCTTATCTCTTAACACTACTAGAATTTATTGAAATAGCGACCGATTTAACGACCGAATATTTTTGGTCGCTACTTTTATATTTAGCGACTGATTTAGCAACCGATTAAGAAGATAATGTACATGGGTTCGTGCCATGAAAAATCGGTCTCTAACTCGGTCGCTAAATATTTTAGTGACCGATTTAGCGACCGATATACATGAGCTAGCATGAGCTTCAAAATCGGTCACTAAATCGGTCACTAAAATTGAATTAGTGACCGATTTAGTGACCGATTTACCCAACACAGAACTTTGCCTGCCTAACTATAATCAGTCACTAAATCGGTCACTAAAAATTAAAATTAGTGACCGATTTAGTGACCGATTTACTAAACTCATGCGTTTGCTCCCTACCCATAATCAGTCACTAAATCGGTCACTAAAATTGAAATTAGTGACCGATTTAGTGACCGATTTCTTATACATGTTATTTTCGCTTTTGATAAAAAAATCGGTCACTAAATCGGTCACTAATTTCAATTTTAGTGACCGATTTAGTGACCGATTTACTAAACTCATACGTTTACCTGCCTAACTATAATCAGTCACTAAATCGGTCACTAAAAATTGAAATTAGTGACCGCTTTAGTGACCGATTTACTAAACTCATACGTTTGCTGCCTACCTATAATCAGTCACTAAATCGGTCACTAAAACTGAAATTAGTGACCGATTTAGTGACCGATTTACCAAACTCAGAACTTTGCCTGCCTAACTATAATCAGTCACTAAATCGGTAACTAAAAATTGAAATTAGTGACTGATTTAGTGACCGATATACTAAACTCATACATTTACCTGCCTAACCATAATCAGTCACTAAATCGGTCACTAAAACGGAAATTAGTGACCGATTTAGTGACCGATTTACCAAACACATAACTTTGCCTACCCAACTGTAATCAGTCGCTAAATCGGTCACTAAAATTGAAATTAGTGACCGATTTAGTGACCGATTTCCTATACATGTAATTTTGGATTCGATAATAAAATCGGTCACTAAATCGGTCACTAAAATTGAAATTAGTGACCGATTTAGTGACGGAAAAATCGGTCACTATTTTTTTAATTTACCCCCAAAATGAGCCCTAAGTTTCATTCTGATTCTGCTGCTGTTTATTCACTCTCACCTCCTCTTCTTCTTCCCTCACCTACCCTCTCCGTCCAGCCAAGGGAAGCCCGCCGCCGCCGTCGCCTTGCAGCTGCTGTCTGTTGCTGTGTGCGGCGTTTTCTGCTGCTGTTTGGGCGGCGTAAACGCCACTGTTTGGGCGGCATTCGCTGCTGTTTGGTGTGCTGTTTGGGCTGCTGTTTGGGTGAGTTTTTTGTTGCTGTTTGGGTTGCTGTTTGGGTTGCTGTTTGGTTGCTGTTTGAGCGTGTTTTGCTGCTGTTGGGGCTGCTGTTTGGGGTGTTTTGCTACTGTTTGGGCGGTGTGTTTTGTTGCTGTTTTGGTTGCTATTTGGGTGGCTGTTTGGGCGGCGTTTTGCTTTGTTTGGAAGTTTTTGCTGCTGTTTTGGTTGCTGTTTAGGCGCATTTTGCTGCTATTTGGGCTGCTGTTTGGATGCATTTTTGCTGCTGTTTGAGGTTGGATTTGCTGCTACTTTTGTGCTATAATTTTGCTGCTGTTTGAGATTGGATTTGCTGCTACTTTTGTGCTATAATTTTGCTGCTGTTTGGTTGCATTTTCTTTGTCTTTGTTGGTAACATTGGGGCTGGTTTTGGTGGCTAGTTTGGGGGGTGTTTAGGAGTTGTTTTGGGTCTATTTTGGGGTTGATTTGGGGTTGCTTTTTAGTTGTTATTTGTGGCTGATTTCTTGGGTTAATTTGGGTGATTTAGTGTAGGTGAGAGAGGTTAAAATGGAAGAGGATGTTAATGCCATTAGTAGGAAAGAGGTGCAGTTTTTTGGGTTTATTATTTGAGATTTAGGGACCTAAAAGTGTTATTTTTAAGATTGATTAAGTGGTTTGATTTAGATTTTATTGAAATGTTGTTATTTTTCTTGTGTTTAGATATAAAAATTAGTGATATCTTTTGTTGTTTTTCTTCTATTGAAGTGTTTTGGTTGTTATTTATATTTTGTGTTCTAATTTAATATTGCAAGTGTTGTTTTAGCTATATGAGATGATGGTGTGGGTTATGGTAGCATATAAATTTTACCAATTAAGTTA
This sequence comes from Pterocarpus santalinus, assembly GCA_031439595.1. NCBI lineage: Eukaryota > Viridiplantae > Streptophyta > Magnoliopsida > Fabales > Fabaceae > Pterocarpus > Pterocarpus santalinus. The sequence goes on along the minus strand of CM062528.1, from coordinate 29,243,207 downwards.
AATAAGAAATGTTGGTTTTTTCTTTCTTTTAAGTTGGAGTATTTTAGATATAAGGATAGATATTTATTAATTAGAGAGTTTAATTATTAGGATAATTATAAGGCATTAGAGATTATATTAAGATTAGAGATTGGTATTAAGTAGAGAGATTAAACATAAGATTAGTGATAATGTATTAAAGATTAGTGATATGAAGTGGTGAGATTGTTATTTGTATTGTGTGTTTAAATTTATTTATGTCTTTGTGTAGATAATGGATATTGCAAGTGTTGTCACTATAGTCATTCTTGGTTTATTGTTTGTGAAGTATTATGTCACTATATTTGCTCTTGGGTTAATTTTTTTTTTCTCTTGTGAATTTAGTGACTAGCTTGAGGAAGTGATGAAGTGGCTTAGGTGACAATCTTTAGCTACTGTCAAAAACTTCTCATGTAAGTTTATTTCTTTTAATTCTTGACATACTATGTAACTATAGTTGTTCTTAGTACTGATTTATTATGTTTTTTATTGGCAGCGGTAATTTTGCTAATTTTGGGGAGAGTGCGGTGTTTTCAAGATTAGTTGGTATTGATTGCTCTCAAAGGTACTTTAATTTAATTTATTGACCATATATTCTCATTAAGATTATGACCATTATTTGTTTGTCAATTGAGTTCTATGCTTTGATGCTATGCTTTGATTCTTGGCTTTTGTGTTAGTGTATAATAATTTGAGCGAAACCTTAGATTCCCGTTTGAGATTCAATATTATGAGCATGTATACCTATATGTATCGCTCATTATATTGAATCTTGAATTGTCCAAATCAGACAGTTTGGGAATAAGCTATTTCTTCATTTGGTTAATATTTGTTACATAAATATCATATTTTATACTTGTTGAAATTTCAATTGCTACAATTCCTTTTATTCTCTAAGTGCATATGAAATTGTGGTTAATGTTACCACACGTAAGTCATGCACTTGGAGACCAATGGGAAGTGCTGCTGAAATTTCGTCAAATATAAGATATGATATTTAAGAAGCAAATGTTAATTAGATGAAGGAATAGTTTCTTCCTGAATGGGATAGGGCCAAACCATGAAAGAATAGCTTGTTTTTTAATAATATTATCTTGTAATTATTTGTTCTATGAACTTTTGTTGTAATGATGTGCAATTGATTATGATACGTTGTTTAATAATGGTACAGAGTATGGACATACGTCAATGTCGTAGTTGGATGTATAATAGACTTATGCCGGGTCGAAGGGGTTATACTAATGAATTTCTAAATGGGGTAGAAGAGTTTATTTCTTTTGCATGCCAACAGGCATATTTGGCAAATGGAAAAATTAGATGTCCTTGTTCTAAGTGCAAAAATATGAACTACATTCTCCCTGAAGAAGTTAAAGTTCATCTTTATAGAAAAGGATTTGTGCCTGATTATTGGTATTGGACAAGCCATGGAGAAGATAACCCAACTTCACGTGGAAAACTTTATACTCAATGTAGTACTTCGACGACAGAAATTGGTAACAATGAACACCTAAATAGGTTTGAGACTATGGTTTATGATGCTGTTGGTCCAGAGTTTGGAATGCAATATAATCAAGAGGTTGAAGAGTCTCCAAATCCAGATGCTACAAAATTTTATGATTTATTGCATGCAGCACAAAAGCCCTTGTGGCCGGGCTGTGTTGATCATATTGAACTGTCTTTTGCTATAAGATTAATGACAATCAAGTCAGAAAGGGAACCTTTCTCAATGGTCTATTAATCAAATGCTCCAGCTTATGAGAGAGACACATCCTCTAGATAATCTAATCCCCAAGATTATTACTGAAACTAAAAATAGTTTCCAAACTTGGGCTTACTGCAATAAAGATTGACTGTTGTGTCAATGGTTGCATGTTGTTTTACACTGATGAGTGCAAAGCATTAAAAGAATGTAGCTTTTGTGGTGCGCCAAGGTATAATGTGAAAAAAGTTGGTAGGGGAAAATACAAAGAGATACCGATAAAAAGAATGCACTATTTACCACTCATTCCTAGGTTAAAACGGCTGTATGCTTCGATGAGTTCCGCTTCACATATGAGATGGCACTATGAAAATAGACGAGAATCAGGAGTACTGTGTCATCCATCAGATGGAGAAGCTTGGAAACAATTCGATCTTAATTATCCTGATTTTGCTGTTGAACCACGAAATGTTAGATTAGGGTTATGCGCTGATGGTTTTACACCATATAGCCAGTCAGCAGCACCTTATTCTTGTTGGCCAGTGATTGTCACTCCCTATAATCTTCCACCAGAATTATGCATGACCACTCCTTATATGTTTTTGACCTCAATAATTCCTGGGCCCCATAATCCAAAAGCCAAAATAGATGTGTATTTGCAACCATTAATTGATGAGTTGAAGTTGTTGTGGAATGAAGGCGTTCTTACATATGACATTTCAAAAAAACAGAATTTTATGATGAGAGCTATGCTAATGTGGACTATCAATGACTTTCCTGCATATGGAATGTTGTCAGGTTGGAGCACTGCGGGTAAATTGGCATGCCCATATTGTATGAATCAATCAAAGGCTTTTACTCTGAAATATGGTAGTAAATGCTCTTGGTTTGATTCGCATCGTCAATTTTTGCCTTTGGATCATCCATATCGAAGAAATAAGGATGCATTTTTAAAAAATCGAATTGAGAAATCTCAGCCTCCACTTAGATTGTCTGGAGAGGAAATTTGGGAGAATGTTTGTGATTTGCCAAAAATTACTGAGGTTGGTTCATGTGTATGTCCCGGTTTTAGAGTTACTCACAATTGGATAAAACAAAGCATATTTTGGGAGTTGCCGTATTGGAAAACTAATTTAATAAGACATAATCTTGATGTGATGCATATTGAAAAGAATGTATTCGATAATATCTTTAATACGGTGATGGACATCAAAGATAAGACTAAAGATAATGTCAAGGCAAGAATGGATTTGAAAGAATATTGTCGAAGGAAGGAATTAGAATTGCAGCAATTACCCAATGGAAGGTATGTGAAGCCTAAAGCAAAATTCACTTTGTCTATGGAGCAAAAAAAGGCTGTATGTAAATGGGTTAGTGAGATCAAAATGCCTGATGGGTATGCATCTAATTTGCATAGATGCGTGAATTTGAGAGAAGGAAAGCTCTATGGGATGAAAAGTCATGATTGCCACGTATTTATGGAGCGTTTGCTACCAATTGCTTTTGCTGCCCTTCCAGATCAAGTGTGGAAGCCCATGGTTGAGTTGAGTAAATTTTTCAAGGATTTGTGCTCAACAATATTGCAGTGGATGACTTATTGTTGATGGAGCAAAACATTGTCACTATCATATGTAAATTGGAGCGAATTTTTTCCTCCTGGTTTCTTTAATTCCATGGAGCATTTACCTATTCATCTACCCTATGAAGCAAGAGTAGGAGGTCCAGTTCAATATCGATGGATGTATCCATTTGAGAGGTAAGAGTTTACAATACAAAATTTTACACTTTACAATTCAATACTCTTATTAATGGAATTATCACTTACCAAATTCATATTGTCATAGGTATTTGAATAGACTGAAACGAATGGTTAAAAATAAATCACGTGTCGAAGGATCCATATGTGAGGCATATTTATGTCAAGAGACCTCTCACTTTTGCTCATATTATTTTGAATCTTATGTGCAATCAATGAGAACTAATGTTGGTCGAAATGATGATGGGGGTGTTGATGACATTGTCCGGTCAACTTTATCAATATTCAACCATTCTGGTCGCTCAGCTGGAACTTGTAAGAGCCGATATTTGAATGATAAAGAATTAGCTGCTGCACACTTACATGTTCTACTTAATTGTGAAGAGGTTCAACCATATATTGAGTAAGTTTATTAATGATCCATCTTAGTTTGTTGTGTTTTGACATTTACTAGCATATTTATGAAATTACTATTAATTTTAGATATTTTGTGCAACACTTGAAAGCAATCAATCCACACATCAATCGCACTGATGTTGATGGTATAATAACATCTGAATTTCCAGTTTGGTTTCGGGGTTATGTAAGTTTGCTAATCCTTTCTATTCTATAAGTTTGTTATGCATGTACATTATTTATTATACTTAATTACCATGAGTCTATTGTTGTTGTTAGGTTTGCGATAAAAAAAATTCGGTATCAAATCAATTTTTACACCACTTAGCATGGGGTCCTAAGAGAAAAGTTCATACTTGGCCTGTTTACTTTGTAAACGGTTTTAAGTTTCATACAGAAGAATGGAGTATTGGTAAGAAAACTATCAATTCTGGAGTTTGTGTTAAGGGTGATGATGATGGAAATGAAGAGAATTATTATTACGGGATCCTTAAAGAAATTGTGGAAATAGAATACCCTGGTGGCCCACTGAAGCAATTAGTGTTGTTTAATTGTGAATGGTTTGATACTACCCTTAATCGTGGAGTAAAAATTCACAAACAATACGGTATTGTGGAGGTATGTCATACAAGACGGTATTCAAAATATGATCCTTTCATATTTGCAAAAAATGCGATTCAAGTTTACTATATCCCATATCCACAAAATATAAAAGAAAAAAATAATTGGTGGGTTGTCATCAAAACCAAACCAAGAGGCACAGTTGATGATCGATATTCTTTAGAACTTGCGTATCAAGATGAAACAACTTTTGTGGATTTTGTGGCAAATGATGACCCACTTGAACCTTTGAGAGATGAAGAAGATGCATATGATGAGGTTGAAGTGAATGTAGCTCCTTATCAACTCAATGATGAAGATGACATTGAAGAGAATATAGCTGATGATGAAGAAGAGGAATTTGATTTTGATAATGATTCTGAAAATGATAATGAAGACATTCAATTGGATAGATTGCTTGATGATGATAATGATGATGATGATGATGATGATGATAATGATGACGATGATGATGATCTCAATATTGATAATGATGACGATGATGATGATCTCAATATTGATAATGATGATGATTAGTCTACTTTTTATTTTATGTCAAAGGTAAATTAAGTGTTTGATTTTCTTTCACATATGTTAGTTTTTATTATTTCACATATACATAATTAATGTTACATTTATTTGCAGATGTCAGACAAAGATAAAGGAAAAGGAAAGATGTTGGCTTCTAAGAATAAGCCAAAAAAATTGAAACCGACACGGCTTGCTGATAATTCTCAAGAAACACCATCTCAAGCTGCCCGATCTCCAACATTTCCACCCAATGCATCTACTTCTCAATCGACTCCACCACAATCAGTGCCAGCAGCACATTCTCCTAACACTCAAACTCAAGGAGATGCTCCACATGAATTGATTTCCTCTCATGATTCCACAAATATTCAGAGAAGTGATGGGAAGAAAGTTTTACATCTTGATGGAGCTGGGTATATGAAAAATTTTTAATAAATTTAAATATATTTGACATATTTTAATTGATAATATTTGCTTGTAGATTTTTACCTTCACATATTGCGGCTGGTGGGATCACTGAGGTTATCAAAGGACACTATTTACAACCATGGTCATCTTGGAAGAAAATACCATCTCGTACTAGAGGGTTTTTGTTTGATGAATTTGCGGTGAGTTTCAAAATTTTATTATTCATTAAGTTTATGTGTACAAGTTTATAATGTTTCTTGTGGTCATTGTAGAGAAAGTTTGATTTTGAGCCACCAGATTATGCTTGGGCCCAAAAATTTGAAATGCGAGCTGCAGTTTTACTCAAAAATCTGCTTCAAAAAGCCCGTACCAAACAAGTGAGACCAAGATGGCTAGGAGAAACAGTATGGGATAGACTTTGTGAGCATTGGTCAAGTGAAACCTTCAAGAAAAAAAGTTCACAGGCAAAATTAAATCGATCATCTGATTGTGGGGGATTTGGAGGTTCTCTTCACACCGGTGGCTCAATTACCACTTCCCAGCATAGAGCTAATTTGGTTAAGTTTTCAAATAACTTATTATTTTTTTCTTAAAGTAATTTTATTAAGATATTACTTTCATATGAACTCAGTACATTTTTATTTATATTATTGTTGCATTTATAGACGAGATTGCATGGGAGAACTCCTACGCCATCAGAGTTGTTTCGCCACACACATAGACATAAGGATCAAACATGGGTGGATAAGAGATCGGAACATATAGATGTAAGTAACCACTAATTTGTTTTATAGTTATTGTATGCATATCTATTATGTTATATTATAATGTATACCTATATTTCGTGCTTAATTATAGTGTGTGCTCAGATAATATATCATAAGTATGCTTAAATTTGTTAATGTGTATATTCACATCATATTGGTATTGGCAGGCTGAATTTACACGTGTCATGGATGAGGTATCCCAAAAAGCATCTGAGGAAGGATCTTATGAACCCAATGAGATAGATGTGTGGCGTGACACTGCTGGAATAAAAAAGGGGAGGATTTATGGTCTTGGCTTGGAGTCTACCGTGGTTGATAGAAGACCATATTATCATGGCTCAAGCTCTCAATCAACTGACTGGATGCGAAGAGCAGAGCATGAAGAAATGATGAAGAAGATGTAAGAAGAAAAGAGTGAACTTATGGCTAGATTGGAGAGAACTGAGACTCAAGTTCAATTCAATAATAAATTGCTGCAAGAAATGATGAAGCGGATGAATTTTCAGATTCCTGATTTTCAACCACCAATTGAAGACACTGCTGTTGGGGAGGACGATGGTGATGAGCAAGACAATGATGATGATGAAGAGAACTAGAGTTAGAGTAAGAGTATGCCTAGTCATTGACTTTAGAGTTGGTGTAGTTATTAAGACTTATGTTGGACTAATTATTGAGACTTGTGTAGGACTTATGTTGGAGTAGTTATTAAGCCTTATGTTGGAGTAGTTAAAAGCCTATTATATGGCTTTTAGTTTGTAATTTAATGAATACTACTTATTTGCATGGTATTTAATACTTGTTTAGTATATGGAGTTTATTTGGATGAATTGATATATAAAATTTATGTATCTTTGGTGGAAAAATTGTCTGGATTTCAGGTGCTTAAAATGGGGAAGTCAAAAAATGCAAAACCATGGTTGTGGCAAATCTAGGCATTAGCGACCGATTTAGTGACCGATTTTTAATTTAGCGACCGATTTAGTGACCGATATAGAAACTGATTTAGTGACCGATATTTCAGTCACTAACTACAAACCCATGTTGCTACCGAACAAATTAGAAACTGATTTAGCGACCGAATTTAGCGACCTATTTAGCGACCGAAATATCAGTCGCAAAAATAGTGACCAAATCGGTCACCGTCTATATTTTAGCGACCGATTTAGAGACCGAACATTCGGTCTCTATTTAGCGACCGATAAATCGGTCGCTAAACACTCAATCAGAAATGCTCCCATGCTCTCAAAGCAGTCGCTAAATCGGTCTCTATTTTTAGAGACCGATTTTTCAGTCGCTAAAATATTTAGCTACCACTATTTTAGCGACCGAAAAATCAGTCGCTAAATCGGTCTCTATCTTGTTTAGTGACCGATTTGCTTAATTTAGCGACTGAAAAATCGGTCGCTATTTACTGATTTTCTTGTAGTGTAATCTCGCTTATTCTCTCTTACTTAAATACTCTTCTTAATTATTTATTTAATAAGGGTAGACTGAGAAAAAAAATATTAATACTCTCTAAATATTTTAAAAGGATAGATAATTGTGGAAAAATAACTAAGTTTTGAAAATGGACACTTATTTGAGAACCAGGTAGTTTAAATGCTTTATCCATATATGAAAACAACGAATGTTATGAACTAATTTTTTTTTTTAATGACAGATAAAATGAATAGGAAAGAGTACTTGCGACAAGAATGCAAATTTAAATATAAAAATAAATTCTTATAAAAAGAATATATAATTTTTATAAAAATATTTTATAATCTAAAAAAAAAAATACTATCTCCATCCTTAAATAAGTGTCACTTTTTAAAATTGATTTTCTACAGTTATATGTCACTTAAAAAATTTTGTAAATATTAATAAGTTTTTCCTTATTTTATCTATATTAAATAAATGATATAAATAAATGAGAAAAATATTATAAAAAGGAAATTAAATGATAGGATAATTTTATAAGATACACTTGAATTTTGTCAAAATTGAGATATTTATTTAATATGTTTTTAAGTTGGTGTACACATTACCAACAAAGTATTACACCGAGTAGAAAGGGTTCGGGTGTCTTAAATATAAGATCTTAGGTTTAATCTTAGGATTTATATCTATGAAAAAAACACTATTAAAAGGAGTTATCACTTAAATACCTGATCGTACTCTAGGAGATTAGTTTTAAAAAGTTGGTGTGCACATTTAGCAAGTGAAATTTATTTAGAAATGGAAGAGATATGTGATTTATCAATTACGCGCTGCTCAAGTAAAGTTGAAGTACACTGAAAATTATGTGTATGTTTGGATTAGAATTTGTAAACCAAGGGTTTACTTCAACTTGATTATGCAAAATTGATTTTAGTCAAAATTGAGTTAGTATCAACATGATTTATGTTTGAAAACCTTTGTATCAAAAGTGGTTATGATAGAATGAATAATATTTGGATGATCTTAATTAAAATCATTTTTGGATGTGTAATTAGTAAAATGGATATTAGTTTAATATTATAATTTTAATATTACCCTTTCATTTCTTTTTTATTTTTAAGATACTTAAATAAACTATATTAATATTGTTATAAAAATTTATTATTTAAATATTATTATTAATATCGATATTATATAAATATTATGTTAAGATATTTTATGAATATTATTATTAATATTATAAATGAAATTATTTTAATATTATAATTAAAACTGCTTTGTAATTTTAATATTATTTTTTATTTTATTTTTATTTGTTTATTATAGCTGAATAAATCGTATACATATTATTATTTTTTTTAACTTTTAGTGGCAGTGTTAAATTATACATAAAAATTACAACAATATGTACAAAATAAATGTATAAAAAATAATCACATTAAAATTTTAATTAATAAAAGTATAAAATATATGTAAAGAAGAAAAATAAATTTATTCAATATATGAAATAAACTAAATTTCAATATATAAAATCAAATAAGTCTTTTTAATTAATAAAATTGGTAAAAGCTTGAAAAGATTAAATTGGATAGTTTATTTTTTTGATGTTATCAAAATGAAACAAACAGCAGGACAGCACACTCGACAAGCAACAATGAGTTGCTTCGGCCTTAACGTGGTTTTGGGCAAGAAACCCGTTGAGATCAATCAAACCCAGAATTATCCAAACAAACGAAGTGCTATGTTCTAGAAAGAAGAAGTGGCATGTGAGGTTCACCTTAGATGGCCAAGCACCTGATCCTCACGATAATGCACCTGATCGTCACAAGGGACTTGTGTTCAATTCCAGAGTCAGACACCAACCTCTCTCTCTCTCTCTCTCTCTCTCTCTCTCTCTCTCTCTCTCTTGTTTTTGCTCTTTTTTCCCGAATGATGATAGAAGAAGAAGAAGAAGAAGAAGGGAGAAGTGGGGGCATGTGGAAGGCATCTCCAAACATGCACTACATAATTCACTGCATCACTTTTTATGCAAAATTGTTTTTCCATGGAAAGAAGTAGATAAAATAAAAAAGATATTTCCAACTACTAACCTACGGCACTGATTAAGAATTTTTTGAAAATTTGATAAGTGTTAAATGTATATTTTGCATTATATTTTAAAAAATTTTGATTTAATTTTTCTATTTCTTTAATCCGTATTTTTAAGATACAAATTTTAAAACTTAGATAGAAAGTAGAAAAGATTGTTTATATTTGTAAAATAATATTACATTAAATTGAAACAACCAACATACATATAGAGAAAAAAAAAGAAGAAAAAGATTATCATTTATTGATTATTGATTAGCAAGTAAAAATGAACAGGCAATTAAGCTCACAAGCTAGGAATTATCTTTGCATATTTTATTTGAGTTTAAGTTATCTTGTGTTCAATTCTCACTTTCTCTTCTAAAAATATTTTTTAAGAATAATTTTTAATTTTATTATTTTTAATTAAAAGAAAAAAGGTAAAAATGAAATGGATCCCGCAACGTAATTGATTGCATCAGATTTCACACAAAAGTATAATCTAGTAGAAAAACAAAAAGTAGATAAATACTTACGGGGAAAAAAAAAAGCATAAAAGAGAATACTCCACTAAATGGAGAAATGAAAAAAGGATCATCATTAGTCGATTATCGGTTAGCACAGTATATTGAAGTTGACCCAATTACGTACTTGATTGCATCACATTTCATAGAAAGTATCTTCCCATTAAAAAAGAAAAAAAAAGTTTGCTGATTTAAGCCCTGCAAGTGGTTGTGGCTCGAATCTTGACAATGTTGTCTTTTAATATAGAAGGTCCTAGAAACATGTCGTGCTTGCTACAGAGCCAGAGAAAAGAGAATCATTAGAATATGCCATGACAAAGTAGTAACACAAAACACTAAAACGTGTCAAAGGAAAATAAATATACAAAACAGTGCTAAAAGATGGTGCTGTGGTGGTTGCAAAGTTGCACTTATCTGTCGTCTTTTATTGCCATTCTTTGACTTGCAAAGTCACTAATTTCATATGATGAAGTCCTCACTGTTCATACCAAATTTCACTCTATAATAAATTGCCAGGCCTGAGCCTAGTCTTGCAACTTGCAAAACACTTCTATTTCTCTTTCCTCAAGCTTTGATAATTTCTTCATATTTGTGTGTTGTGTCTTTTTATCTCAGCAATATGGCAGAAGAGGTCGTTCTGCTTGATTTCTGGCCTAGTCCTTTTGGGATGAGGGTCACGATTGCACTTGCTGAAAAGGGTATCAAGTATGAGTACAAAGAGGAGGACTTGAGGAACAAGACCCCTCTATTGCTTCAAATGAACCCGGTTCACAAGAAAATCCCGGTTCTCATCCACAATGGTAAGCCTATTTGTGAGTCTCTCATTGCTGTTCAGTACATTGATGAGGTGTGGTATGATAGATCTCCCTTGCTGCCTTCTGACCATTACCAGAGAGCTCAGGCTAGATTCTGGGCTGACAATGTTGACAAGAAGGTACACTTTTCTGCTTCATTGTTGTGATTGTTACTTGGAATTTCTTTACTATTGTTTTGAAGACATGTTTTTAGCAAAGAATGATGTAATTTGGTCATTACCTTGTTGCTGTCTATTATTAATTGTGACCCTTTGGATGTAATACGGAAAATGTGAGATGAGATGCATGAGCATGTGAAAGGAAGATGGTGCACGTTTAGGATAAGGAATAGCACTTTTGTTTGACCTTTCTTTTTCCTGATTCTCCACATCCTATAATTTTTAGTAGTGGAGCTACTTTACATTTTTCTAAGTTTTGTTCTTTGGCCTTTTTTTATACTCATTTCCCTGCTTTATCACACTCTATGGCAAAGATCCTGTTTATCAGAGATTAGGCAGAAAGTGGCTATTGTCTTAAACAAAAAATTATTTGATTATCTCTAGTATCCCATCTTGTATTGCTGTGATAAACATTGATTTTTACTGGTCTTTGCCCTTTCTCATTCTTGCATTTTATGATCTAATTTTGAGTGTGCTAATTTCTTAATGTCAAATAGATTCATGATGCTGGAAGGAAGGTGTGGACTACAAAAGGAGAAGAGCAAGAAGCTGCCAAGAAGGAATTGTTGGATGCCCTTAAACTGTTGGAGGAGCAGCTGGGGGACAAGCCATATTTTGGAGGAGACAAGCTTGGCTATGTGGATATATCACTTGTTCCATTCTACAGTTGGTTCAAAGCCTATGAGACCTTTGGCAACGTCAATATAGAGAAAGAGTGCCCCAAGTTTATTGCTTGGGCCAAGAGGTGCCTGCAAAAGGAAAGCGTGTCCAAGTCTCTTCCTGACCAGCAGAAGGTCTATGAGTTCATTGTGGAGATAAGAAAGAAGTTTGGCCTAGAGTAGGTTTGAGGCCAAATGGCCACATAGGGAAGCTTGTTTGCTGCATCTTTCAAATAACTATGTAATAAGAGGGCACTTTGGTGTGCCAAACTTCATGCTTTCGGCAGGAATTTAGGGGTTTCGAAACACTTTAGATGTATATTTGATGTGTGTGTGTTGACCTTTACAGTATATTTTCTGCATTATTATATAATTTTGCTCACTTATTGACAGTGTAATGGGAAACTTGTCTACTACATAATTGATGTTGCTTTTTGGTACAGTAGAAACATATGGGACAAAGAAATAAACTTGCGAGTGGACAACTTCAAAGTACAGTAGAGAAAAACAAAAAATTAGCTGAAATATATTTTTATTGGATGTTGCAGCATGTAGATATTGTTCCATTGCCCTTCTGTTTACTATTATCTCTTCGGCTAACCATCAAAACTTGACCTGTTCCTCGAGTTGACTACTTGACATCATGGATGAAGAAAATTTATACAGTTTTCTTTGACAAATTACATATCAGAAATTCTTTTTTGGTAGTTACATTTCACAAATTCTACTTAGATGATTTTTCATAATTTCTCTTTTTGTTTCTTGATAATTGTCATCAGCGATTATTAAACAAGATCATCCTCAATTTTAGATGCTACGTTTTGCGTGTACATATGCGCATCTTTTCATGATGGTCAGTTGTGCATTATTTGATTTATATAATTTGTAAATTAAGTTTGGTTAAATTTTGAAAATAGATTATAATTTAAAATTGATAATTTTAAGTTAAAAAATAGTTTATAAATATAAGTAATATTTTGGAACTTATGATTATAAGCAGAAATTGATTATCATAAAATTGTTATATTTTAAGTATTAAATATTATATAATATAAATAATTATTCTATATTCTTTTTAATAATTTTATTATATAAAAATAATTTTTTTCATACAATCTAAATAAAATAGATTATCTTAAAATTATTTTTCAACTAAAATATTTAAACATAAATGCATATAATTGATTATACAAAAAAATAATTATATAAATAAATGATTATTGAAATAATTTTAATTTTATAACTTTCCCAAACACATACTTAGTATTTGAAAGGTTTTTATTTTAATACTTTAGTTTTTAAAAGATTAAATACATATATTTTAATATCTAAAAGATATTTCTTTAATATGTTATTCCTTAAAAAATTAAAGGTATACACTTTAATTCTTAAATAATTTTTTAACATTATAGTCCTCAAAAGAATAAATATATATACTTTAATATATTTTGATATTCTCTACTTTTTACTATAAAATAAAATCAGAAAACTAAATTATAATAAAATATAATTCTTATTAAATATTTAATTTAAAATTTAAAAATTAATATAGTTATTTAGATATTTACTATTTTAATTTCAATTATATTAATTATTTTTTATTTTTGTTATATATAAATATAGTTTGTATTGAAAATAATTTATTATTTATTTATGTATTTTTAATAAATATTTTTATTATTTTCATAAATATAAAAAAAATGAGAGAGAGAGAGAGAGAATCTTTATAAATCAAAGTTTAATCAGGTTAATTTCACATTTCAAGATTTAATTGAGCTATGATTTTATCTAAAATGCACTCTATAAACTAAGAAACATGATACACCTAGAGTGCATCTAGGGTGGAGGGATGATGTTGGCCATCCTTTTTAATTAAAATATAATGGATGGTGGGGATTTGTTGGTAGCAACATGTAAAAACGGGTGGTAAAACTAAACGTTGTCGTTTATCTTAGATGCTCCCCTTTCCTTCACTCCTGCTACAATGCTACCCCACCACATTCTCCTTCTTCCCCGATCAATGCCTTGCCACCAACTCTACGTCGACCGCCACCATTAGCAGGGACTCTGCGACATTACCAACGATCACCCACTCCTCTCCCTCACCATTTACTGCAAGACCCACGATCACTGAATTGAATAAGACAAACATCTTTGGAGATTGTATGCCCAAAAATTTCCTTTGCCTTCTCCAGACAACCACATTTAGAATACATGTCAGTCAAAGCCATGGCAAGGATTTTGTTTGATCCTATGGTGCCTTTATGTCCCGTAGATATCAAGTGATCATGAAACCAACCACCAAGATTCGAATCACCAATTTGAGTACAGGCTGAAAGCACGCTAACCATTTTAATGTGGTTAGGCCTAGCGGTTTGTTCTTCAACCATCATGTGGAAAAGACCAAGACCCTCCACAGGGCACCCATTTTGAATGTATGCACTTATCATGGCATTCCAAGGAACCACGCCTCTTTTTCCTACTGCAAAAATTTGGTTAAGGCTTTCCCTATTATTGTCAATCTTTCCCCATTTACCAAACAATAAACTAGGACAGTGTTAACTAAATCATAGCAAAAAGACCTAGACCACAAAAGGACAGATTCTGAAACTTTGGGAAACCAACATTTTTTTAGATTTAAGTTCTGCAAAATTCAGAAATCTGGGACTCTTTCTACACTGCATCTGCATTGAAAAAATTTAGACACCAGCATTCTCTTTGGTTCCATTCCCTTTCTGTTTCTTCCCATTTTTGGTAATTGGGTTTTTTTTTTTTAATCCTCCCTTTCTATAAAGGAAGAAGAATTCTACTGCGAGTGAGCTATTGTAAATCAGTACTCGCTAGAATATGTAACCACGTTACACTTCTATCTTTTAAACACGTGTACAGTGCTATCTTTTAAACGTATCACTACATCGCTACATTAGTACTATTAGTACTATAGAACTACAGAATAGAACTACAGAATTAGTACTACTTTGTTATTGTTATAATTAATTATTATTATTATTATTATAATATATTATAATATTATAATATTATAATTATTTTATTTACTTTTATTTTGTTTTTGTTTCTGTTTTAAAGAAACGTATCACTTTCCCCTGAACCTATAATCCTATTTCAGCATAACCCTTTTCAGCCATAGCAGTATCCTTTTTCCCATTTCAACATACAACTCCCCTGAATTTATAATCCCGTAAACCCATAACCTACAATTTGCTGCAATTAGTCAATCTTGCAGTCTTTATCCGCTGCACTCCTTTCACCAGAGATGGGAAGCACAGAAGACAACTTTTCATATGGACTTTCCTTTATGGTGTAAAATAAGGGTTGGGAAGAACACCATTGGGAAAGTGATACTGCTATGGCTACGGTGATCAAATTTGAGTTAATTTTTTATATTTTTATATTTTTTTATCCTTATTTTGTTATCCTAACTCAATTCTTTTGAATCTTTTCAGCTTCTCACACTTGCTATAGTTCAATGGAGTGCTCCTTTAAAGGCTTGGCTTTTCTTCATCTTTGAGTTTTGGCTCTGCTTCTTCTTTCTGAGAATAGAGGTGAGTATTCAGCTAGAAGTTTGAAATTTTTATTAATAATTCATTTTTTTTCTATTGCTCATTTTTTTATTTAAGTCTCATTGTATATTGCGATGGTGATTTATACGCATTTTTTTCTATTGCTCATTTTTGAAGTTATTCTGTACACACTTGGAACTATAACTTGCTTGCAAGGGCTGTAAGTGACTTCTTTTTCCTGTTCTTCTTAGTTCATATGGTGGATTAATTTGTTTAGTTGAATTCATATTTCTTAGTTGAATTTATTTTTCTTATCATAAGTTATTTACCACAATTTTAAGTATTGTCTACCTTTCATTTTAAATAGATGAATGAGCTCTTCTTTGTGATATAACTTTGCAATGTTCCTTTTTTTAACATTGTATCATTTATGTGATAATATATGTGTATGGTATTAGTTGTTTGTGTATAAACTTGTGCAAACCATGGTGACACTAGGAGAGAATACTTGCCATGTATTTGCAGTGTGTTTAAGAAGTTTATATGAGTGTGAGATGAGAAAAATGGATAATATCAATGGAAGTGATGGTGGGTGTGAAAATAATGATGCCAATCTACAAAAAGAAAGAAGGTTGCAGAGGAGTTTGATTCTACAACAAAAACAAATTTATGTTCATAGAAGAAAACCATATGAGTCAAGTATGGACAACACATTAAGTAGTAGTGACTATGAACCAAAACCATCTGAAACTTCTGAACAAAGAAGGCTTAAAAGAAAATTGGCTCTTATGGAAAGGAGATCAAATGAGTATAATATAAATACATCAAGGAGTGGCTCTCGAAAAGAAATTCCAAGTAATGGTTCTCAATTGAAAACACCTGAAATGTGTTGTCAAAGTAGTAGATCGAGCTCACAGATGCAGTTCTCAAAGGAACAATCAATCAGTACAAACAAAGAGAATTGTTCCATTCATTCTAAACGGAAAAATAAGTATGGGGCTGATATGTCTACTTGCGTTGTTGACCTAATGACAACATTTTCTGCTGAAGTTGTGTCACAATCTCCTAGAGGTGATGACATTAAAAGGCCTCCATTATGTGAGATATCTTCATCTCAGCTGAATGGATCTAGAATAAGTGATGTACATTCTATCCAAAAACCAACACAAATAGAGAATGCGACTCCTTCTACCAAAAATTCAACTCATACAACAAAAGCATCTACTGCAGGTATAAAATTTGTCATTAATTTTATGGTTTTTTTTTTTTGCATGGATAAATTATAATAC
Source organism: Pterocarpus santalinus (assembly GCA_031439595.1). Taxonomy (NCBI): domain Eukaryota; kingdom Viridiplantae; phylum Streptophyta; class Magnoliopsida; order Fabales; family Fabaceae; genus Pterocarpus; species Pterocarpus santalinus. Next base: position 29,226,580 of record CM062528.1, on the reverse strand, counting down.
TGAAATTTATTGTTATGTTTTTAGGTCACTCAACGCATTCCTTAATACATAAAGTTGTGGTAAATTCACCTATTTCTACTGGTGCCAATTCCCCTCATGTTACTGGTATTAAGTCCACTATTTCTACTGAAAAATCAACTAATGAAAGAGAAGGATCACTTGCTGGTATAAAATTTAGCACTTCTATTTCAATATTTTTTTGTTTGCCATGGATAGATGATAACATTTACTCTACTATTATGAAATGCAGGCAAATCATATCCTACTTTATTTTATCCTTCTCATACTACTATAGGATCCACTTCAGGTATAGAATATAAAGCTGGAGAATGTGCTTATTAAAATTTTCACATCACTTATGTTATACCGCTTTTTTACTATATGTTTGTAGGTTGGCCTGCCCATGTGCAATTGGATGATATTCATCAAAATTGTAAAAGACAAGAGCAAAACAAAGCACGACTAAAAAGAAAAATGATACTAGCAAGAAAAAGGAGAGGAGAAAGGACTGAAGGTAGTCAATTAAATATGACATTATTATTATTTTTTTACTTATGTCACTATGGTTAATGAAAAGAATAATTGCTTCTATATTTACAAAATGTAGATTTAGCACTTCTATTTCAATATTTTTTGTTTGCCATGGATAGATGATAACATTTACTCTACTATTATGAAATGCAGGCAAATCATATCCTACTTTATTTTATCCTTCTCATACTACTATAGGATCCACTTCAGGTATAGAATATAAAGCTGGAGAATGTGCTTATTAAAATTTTCACATCACTTAATTTATACCGCTTTTTTACTATATGTTTGTAGGCTGGCTTGCCCATGTGCAATTGGATGATATTCGTCAAAATTGTAAAAGACAAGAGCAAAACAAAGCACGACTAAAAAGAAAAATGATACTAGCAAGAAAAAGGAGAGGAGAAAGGACTGAAGGTAGTCAATTAAATATGACATTATTATTATTTTTTTACTTATTCCACTATGGTTAATGAAAAGAATAATTGCTTCTATATTTACAAAATGTAGATAAATACATTGATACTGGAGATCCTACATGGAAGTGTGAGTATTGTGGAGCACTTATGTGGTATGAGGAAAGAAATGCACGGGGAAAAAGGCCTAGGATCCCTCAGTTTGGACTATGTTGCAAGGGAGGAAAAGTGCAATTGCCTCTTATACAAGATCCTCCTCCATTGTTGAGGCAACTCTTATTTGATAAAGACACTTTGGAGAGCAAGCATTTTAGAGAAAACATCAGATCTTACAATGCTGCCTTCAATTTTACATCTATGGCTGCGAAGGTAGATAAGGATATTAACAAGCAGAGGGGAGCACGTGTTTTTAGGATCTCTGGTCAAAATTACCATAAGATTGGTGATTTGATTCCAACAGAGGGTAACATTCCTAAATTTGCACAACTTTATATATACGATACAGAAAATGAAACGACCAACAGGATGGGAATATTTAGGTACTTATCCCTTCTTATGTATATTTTCAATTGATGCATTACCTATTTGGTATACCTTTAGTAGAAAATTTTAAATTTAAAATGAATAATCTACTCTATATGAATATGAATTTAAGTTAATGTAATGCAGGTCAGACAATAGCAAATCTGTACTACATGCAAACATTATTCAAATGCTGTCAAATATGCTTGATGCTAACAATGTGTGGGCTCAATCATTTCGAATGGCTAGAGATAGATTTGAAGAGAATAAGGATGAAAACTTTGGATTAAGATTGATATATGATAGACACTCTGATGGTCGAATGTATAATCTTCCTCTTGCAGAGGTAGCAGCTCTTATAGTTGGAGATTTTAGCAATGCTCTTGGTGAAAGAGATATTTTGATCCAAAAGAAGGATGGTCGTATACAGCGTGTTCATGAACTTCATCCAGCTTACCTTCCATTACAATATCCATTATTATTTGTTTATGGGGAAGATGGCTATAGGAATGGTGTATTACATAGAGATTTAGACATGTCAGTGGCCACTGCTTACAACACTGTTACCATACGAGAATTTTTTGCCTTTAGACTACAAACTAGAGAAAATGAAGCAGAAACAATATTGCATGGAGAAAAGTTATTCCAACAGTTTGTGGTTGATGGATATACAATGGTTGAAGCTCAAAGGTTGTCCTACATAAGAAAAAATCAAGCAAATCTAAGAGTCAATTCTTATAAGGACATCAATACAGCTGTTGATAATGGTGTAACTGACTCATCATCATCTGGAACACGCATCTTCCTTCCATCATCTTTTGTTGGTGGCAGAAGATATATGGATCACCACTATTATGATGCAATGGCTATTTGTCATAAGCTCGGCTATCCAGATTTATTTATTACATTTACATGCAATCAGAATTGGCCAGAAATAAGGAGATTTTTATTAAAGAAAAGATTGAAGGCAGAGGATCGTCCAGACATTTTGGCTAGAGTGTTTAGAATGAAATTGCAACAACTCATTGAAGAATTGAAGAATGAGAATCTATTTGGTCATGCCGTAGCTGGTAAGCAATTTTCCTTTTTTTTTCTTTGCAATTTTTAATATTAATCTTATATATTGTATGTCCTCTTCAAAATCTAAAACCAAAATATTAAACTTTATTTGCAGTTGTGTACACCGTTGAATTTCAAAAAAGAGGTTTACCTCATGCTCATATATTGCTCTTTTTGAGATCTGAAGATAAGTTTCCAGATTGTCATGCTATAGACAATATTATTAGTGCTGAGATCCCAGATAAGGAAACACAGCCATTACTTTATGAAAGAGTATCCGCCTTCATGCTTCACGGTCCTTGTGGATTGGCTAGAAAGAGTTCTCCATGTATGAAAGATGGTCGATGCTCTAAATTTTTTCCAAAGCCTTTTGTTCAGAGGACAACAATTGATGATGAAGGTTACCCTATCTATAGAAGGCGTGACAATGGAAGAACTATACGAAAGCATGAAGTTGATCTTGACAACCGATTTGTGGTCCCTTATAACCCTACATTGATGCTGAAATTTGATGCACATATAAATGTAGAGTGGTGTAATCAATCGCAATCAATCAAGTACTTATTCAAATATATCAACAAGGGTCATGATCGCATTACAGCTGGAATCTATAACAAAGATGAGTCAATTGATGAGATTCAAATGTATTATGATTGCCGTTATTTATCTCCATGTGAGTCAGTTTGGAGGATTTATGGATTCGAAATTCAGCATAGAGAGCCAGCTGTTGAGAGACTAATTTTTCATCTCCCTGGTGAACAAAATGTATTGTATGAAGATGATGAATTACTTGATGCTGTACGAGAAAGAGCTCAATCAAAGGGAACCATGTTCACTGCATGGATGGAAGCAAATAAGAAATACTCTGAAGCTAAAAGTCTGACTTATGCGGAGTTTCCATCAAAGTTTGTGTATAAAAAAAAGGAAAATGAATGGGTGCCAAGAAAATCTGGTTTCAGTATTGGTAGGTTGCATTATGTGAAACCTACTTGTGGAGAACTTTTTTACATGAGGATTATGTTGACTATAGTTCGAGGTCCAGAAAATTATGAAGACATCCGGACAGTTGAAAATGTAGTTCATGAGACATATCGAGATGCATGTTTTAAACTTGGTCTACTTAATGATGATAAAGAGTATGTGGAAGCCATAAAGGAAGCTTCCTTGACAGCAAGTGGACATGGTTTGAGGTTGTTATTTTGTGAGATATTGATTTCAAATAGCATGTCAATGCCTGCACAAGTTTGGAATGAATGCTGGAAATATCTTACAGAAGGTATTTTGAGAAAGGAGAGAGAACTTCTAAATTTGAAAGGTAACATATTCCATACTTTAAAGTTAATGTATATATTTAATTAATAATATCAAATTAGTAGTTATTGTTTTCCATATTTTGTTTAGTTTGTTAAGATTTCACAACTTTATTGTATTTATTGTATATTAGTAAATTATCTAATTTCAAATTTTATTTTCAGATTTAGTGATGAATGATGAACAACTCCAAACTAGAACGCTCTTGGAGATTGAAAAGATCCTTCGAAGCAATAGAAGAAGTTTATCAAATTTTCTTGGAATGCCATGTCCTGATGGTATATCTATGCATGAAACAGGGAATGTGCTTATTCACAATGAAATGAGCTACAATGTTGATGTACTTAAAGCTGACTTTGAGGAACTGGTAGCTTCTTTGACAAATGAGCAGAGATATGCTTTTGAAACTATTATGGAAGCTATAGATTGCAATAAGGGTGGTGTGTTTTTTCTTAATGGCTATGGGGGAACTGGTAAGACATATGTATGGAGAACTCTTACTTCAGCTCTACGATCTAGAGGGGATATTGTTCTTACAGTAGCTTCGAGTGGCATTGCATCAAACCTCCTTCCAGGTGGTAGGACGGCACATTCAAGGTTTGGTATTCCTATAGATATTGATCAACATTCTACATGTAAAATCAAACAAGGCTCAGAATTGGCTGAATTACTATCTATTAGTAAATTAATCATTTGGGACGAGGCGCCAATGATTCATAGGTATTGTTTTGAAGCACTAGATAGATCTTTAAGAGATGTTCTTAGAGCTGCTAATCAAGACAATCAAGATAAAGTCTTTGGTGGGAAGACAATTGTATTTGGTGGTGATTTTAGGCAGATTCTGCCAGTAATATCAGGAGCAGGAAGGTCTGACATTGTGTATGCAACAATTAACTCATCTTATATATGGGATAGTTGTTGTGTACTATCTCTTACAAAAAACATGAGGTTGATGAGTGGTAAAACTAACCAAAATACTCCAATGCAAACAGATTTTGCAACTTGGATTCTTGAGGTTGGAAATGGTACAGCTGGTGGGTGTAATGATGGTGAAGTAGAAGTTGAGATCCCTGAGGACCTGCTCATTAAGGATTATGATGATCCTATTTTAGCAATTGTTGAAAGTACATATCCTGATTTTATTGAAAACTATGAAGATAAAAAGTACTTGGAAGATAAGGCAATCCTTTGTCCCACACTACATATAGTGAAGAAAATAAATCATTACATGATGTCTATGATACCCGGTGAAGAAAAGATTTATTATAGTGCAGATAGTATTTGCCCAACTGACAGACAACACCAAGCTCAGCACCTTCTAAATCAGTCTGAGTTTTTGAATGGTTTGTCATGCTCCGGATTGCCCGATCATGAGTTGAAGTTGAAAGTTGGAGTACCAATTATGCTACTTAGAAACTTAGACCAATCACAAGGTCTTTGCAATGGTACTAGGTTGATTGTGACTCGATTAAGTGATTGTGTAATTGAGGCGAATGTGATAACTGGAACAAACCATGGTAATCAAGTCTTTATACCTAGAATGCTAATGGTCCCTACACAAACAAAATGGCCATTCAAATTACAAAGGAAGCAGTTTCCTATCACTGTGTGTTATGCGATGACTATAAACAAAAGCCAAGGGCAATCATTAAGCAATGTTGGGTTGTATCTTCCAAATCCGGTTTTTACTCATGGGCAACTATATGTTGCTATCTCCCGAGTAAAGAGTAGAAGTGGATTAAGAGTGTTAATTCATGATAAAGATGGGGAAGCATGTAGTCAAACAACTAATGTTGTGTGGAAGGAAGTATTCCAAAATGTCTACTAGAAATGCTGGATTTAGTTTCTCATTACATGATCTCTTTTGATGAAGCTTTTTTTGTCTACAACATTCTAGCATTTTGTTGTTCGTCCTTGCAATTCTATGTAATTTCCAGTTGCCAATGTGAATGTAATATCAGTACTGCTTATTATGTCACTACTTTTTGTTATTTGTTAGTTAATTTGCATTCTCCATTTGAAAATATTTATTTGTTACTCTTTATGAAGAGGTATATATAAATATCATGGTCTATATAGTGAAAATACTTATTTTGGAGCAAGTGTAGGTAAGTCATACTTTCTAACTCTTAGCTATATATGTACTTTATCTTTTGCTGTTAGAAACATGATTAAATAATACTCTAAGTATATGTAGTATAAGAGATACCTTTTCATATAGCAATTATTGTACAATAAATAGTAAATATTTTGTATAAATTTCTCTATTATTCATGTGATTTTATTTGTCATGCTTTCAAGAGTTATGTATAGTGATCATTATTTGTTTATTGATTACATATTACATTACTTTTGTCATTGCAAAATCTTTATTTGTTGTTGTTTATGACCTTATATGCAGGAAATAGGTCATGGCTCGCAAGGTGAACATGATCTCAGAGGTTAATGACAAGATGTCTACCTTAAAACTACGTGTCAGAGTTATGAATTTATGGGAAGTGATGAGATTTGGTTCTAATACTGATGTTCAATCGCTAGAGATGATTTTCATTGATGAGCATGTTTGTATTGTTTTTTATTTATAAGTTTTTTTTTCCCATTAAGAAATGTTAATTTGTCCTTGGAACTAATTGGATATCTTAAATAGGGAGGCAAGATTCAAGCAAGTGCAAGTGATTATGCTATCAAGAAGTACAAGCCTCAATTATTTGAAGGAAAATGTTACCTCATAGGGAACTTGAATGTGTCCAAGAACAATGGGAGATATAAGACAACTAACCATGATTTTAGGCTCTTTTTCCAAAATAATACTGCAATAATGGAAGTGACGGATGATGCAATTCCTAAATTCAAATTTGACTGGGTTGACTTCGATGATATTTTATCTGGAGTTGTTAACAAAGAGTGCATCATTGGTACTGTGTACTTTTGGTTTTACATGTGTTTAGCTTATGAAAAATTATGCTATTTCTTAAATACTAACTTTGGTTTTAATAAAGCACTCATTATTTTGTTTTCTTCTAGATGTCATAGCAAGGGTGGTTAATATCAATAGTGATAGATATGTTCCACGGAATGGGACTAATTGTAGGAGGATAGAGGTTGAGTTAGAAGATGCCAGGTAACTTCTTTTTATATATTTTTATTTAAATTTGTTGTTAGCATCTCAATATCTTGCATTTTTGGCCTAAGCCACATAAATATTTCATTTATTGTATATATGTATTTTATCAGAAGTTGCAGAATGGTCTGTACCCTATGGGGAAAATTTGCCGAGGACTTATGCTCTGAGTTAAAGCAGAGTGATGTTAACTGTTTGGTAATCGCATTGCATCTTGCAAGCATAAAAACTATAAAAGGTAACTTTATTTTGAATGATTTAATTTTAAAAATTGTTTTTCTGTGGCTAACATTATATCGTATTTCCTATATTGCTTTAATTAAAGTTTAATATTAATGGATTGCTATGTAGGGGCTCTTGAGTTGTCAAACTCAATGTTTGGTTCTAAGTTAATTATTTATCCTGATTTTGAAGAAGCTACTGAATTAAAAGCAAGGTAATTTATATATATATATATATATATATATATATATATATATATTATTGCTTTGATTTTTATAATGGCCGAAAATCACCTATTGACTATTCAAGAAGAATATTTACAAATAATTTATTTTCGTGTGCTATAGGGTCTGTCTTGGTGATGAGAGTCTATCTATGAGATTCACACAACTTTCCTCAGGCTCACAGTTTGGTGTCGAAGATGAATGGTTAAACCTTGCTAATAGGAGAACAATTGTTGAGCTGAAAAATGCAGGAGAAGTATATATTCCATTTATTTAATGTGTATAGTTGTTTATTATGAGAAATTACTTTTGCAAGTTTTTTTGAAAATCTAATTTATATTGTCAAATAGGCTGGCAGTTGGGTGATTTTAGGAACAGTGCAGAAATTGTTGACAAATTATGAATGGTACTACTTAGGATGTTCAATATGCACCAAAAAGGTGAACTTCGAGTGCGAAGAAGCCAAATGCAGGTTTTGTCGTGACAAACGACCAATATTTGCTGTCCCAAGGTAAATGAAGTTGATGTAACTCTTGCTAATATTAGGGGACTCATTTCTAACCAAAATCATGGGTCTAATTTAATTAGTGAAATTTACAGGTATCGTGTTCAACTAGAGGTTAAAGATCACACTGATAGTAGTGAGTTTGTTCTGTGGGATCGTGAAGCTTTTCGATGGATTAAAAAGTCAGCAGCAGATGTTAAACAAGAGGCCGAAGAGGTATAGAAAGTCTATCATGTCCAATTAATTGTATTTATGCAAGTTTGAGTTAAGTCATTTAGTTATTACATAACTACAAATATACATAGGCATATTATTAGATTAATTGCCATATATCTGATTTCATATATAGGATGAAAAAGACAAATGTGAAAAGAAGTAAATAGCTATCAATATTTTATTGCATATTATATTATGTTGGTTTTCTAGGGAGTATGTTGTTTTACACATATCCTATATTTAATTTTATATTTTATATATTTATATGTATGTGTACCACTTCATGAATAGCTTTACTAATTAATTTGTATTTAATAATGTTATTAAGGTCTGTTGCATTACGGATTTAGGACAAACATTCTCAAAACTACCTTTTGTCCCCTAAAGAAGAAGCTGTTGAATTACCATCTATATATAAGAGAGAAATACACATTTTTGATAATTCTAATGTTGAATTATGAATTAGATTTGCTCTACAAATATATGCAAACAACCTCATCCCATTTAGATGACCCCATAACGATTCACAAGGACATAATTACTTATTTATTGTTTGCACTATCAAGTAGTTTGGAGAGTTGCACAGTGTACCACCATTGCACTTGACATTTTCTTGGGTAAAACATATTTGTTCAACGTTAAAACTGAACAAAACTACAATACCAAGAATAGGATGAGTTTTACTGTGCAAAAGATGAATGACGATGAGCAACTCATTAACCATTTCAAGACAAATATAGAAATGCCACTGGTATGTTAAGCTACTTTTACTTTTTCATGCATACATACTATTTAATTTGACTATTATAAGACTCTTTTATATAAAATACAGAATTATGGGGAGATGCACACTTCTAGCATTGGAGCTATAGGATCGATCAAAAACCAGCCTCTTGAGAATGTAAGTTTTTTGTTCTATTAAATATTTACGATTATATAAGTACAAAACTTCAATTAATCATCAAATTGTATTTGAAGGAACATAAATATATTAAATAATAAACTTATTTTGATTGCAGGATTCTATGTCTGTGACAAGTGAAAATGATCCTGACACATTACTTAGATTGGATGCGACTCCAATGAAGAAGTTGGTGGCTAGCCATCATCTTGATCTGATAGACCCAGGAGACTTTACTCCCCCACAAGCCTCCTCTTCAAAGGAGTTCAAACGTGTTAAAATTGAGTAACAGTGGTTTATCTCATGATACTGAAGACATAATTAATTCAAATACTTTTGAGTATGCACCATTAACCATATAAAGCCAAACCTATATGCTGGACATGGTGCATACTATTTGTCATTAATATTCTCTTTGGTTGTTGGACACTTTGAGAAGTCTTATGTACCATATATTACTTTAAATGTTTTGGAGATTAAAATATTTTATTTTCAATTATTGTATATATAATGAGCTTTGAACTATTGAGCTTGCAATTGAAAATGGGAATAACATATGATATTGAATCTTCAATATTTCATAAATGTTTAGATTGTTAATATTTTTTCATATAGAATTTTTTAGTGTTTAATATGTTATTGACTAAATAATTTTAAATGAACAGATTAATATAATTTTCCTACTCAATATAAACACTTAATTAATTATAACATACGTATCACAAAATTATAACATATGTAATGCCCGTGCAAGGCACGGGCTCCTAACTAGTTTTTATTATAAAGTTCTCAACTTTAAACTCTAAAAATGAAGGGGATGACTTCAACGTAAAATTTAGAACGTTTTCTCAATTGGATTTTCTCATTATGGCTAAAGCTTGTTGCCTTTGATTTGCTTAGAGCTGGGTGGTGAAAAGGATAAAGAGAACCAAGAATCATATTTTGCATATGTAGATAATCATCAACACCATATTTTAATGGAAAATAAGAAAGATGACGTTGTAATAATAGTGTGAGTGTGTTGATGGATTTTGTCTTCGCCGTTTGGAAAGGTGATTCAAGTGGATGGTTTTAGACGATAATTGAGACTAGTTTCCTCAATAGTGGTGGAGCCGGGGGTGGCAGCAGCTATGGCACCCTCGTCAGAGCTATATTGAAGATGGGCTTTAGGTTCAAATGATGAAGAAGTTTTCTGGAAGCTTTTTTCCAGATCTCTAGATCCACGTGTTTTACCAAGGAAAAAAGTTATCAGGAGAAAGTAAAAAAAAAAAAAAAATTAAAGTACACAATCACCTGCTCTTGGATTATTAACCTCTATTTTAATTTCGACGGTGCATGGCAGCACACACCTTGAGTGTTATATATATATATATATATATATATATATATATATATATATATAACTCAATTAGATCTTAGAATTATCCTGATTGAATTTTGTTGTAGAAAAACTCTATCTTTCTCTTTCTTACACACACATTTTTTTATATTTATTATGAAAATAATATAAAATAATTATTGAAAATATATAAACGGTATATATTTAATTTTTTAAGAACTAAAATATTAAAAAATTATTCAAGAACTAAAGTGTGTGCATTTAATCTTTTAAGGATTAAAATATTAAAATAAAAATTTTTTAGCAATTAAAGTGTAGTTTACTCTTTTTTTAAACTATGGTTTAAAACTAAAGGGGTGTATGGCAACCTGAAAAATCAAGTTAACGTGGTATAAAGTAAAACTAATTATATTAACTTGTATAAAAATAAGCTATTTTTATTAAAATGTTCTTTGATTTGATAACTTAAAAAATAATTTTAACATATATTCTTCTTCTTCTTCTTCTTTCAGGCAACAGTGGTAGTTGATACAATGGATGGTGGTAGATGGTGGCCATCGATAGCAGCAAATGAGGGCAGACAATGGTGGCCAATGGCAATGGACGCTTGCGGCCAACGATGGTGAATGATGGAGGTCATCAGTAGCAAACTGGGGTAGGTAGTGGCTAACAAGGGTGGCTAGTGAACGAGGGCGGCAAACGGGGGTAGATGGCGGCGCTCGGCAGCAATTGAAGGCAACCAATGGTGCTAGTTGGCAGTTAACAGTAGTGGACTGCGATGACAAATGGTTGATAAGGTCAATGGAAAAAGAAATCATTGATATAGAGAAAGAAGAAAATAGAAGGAAAAGATAAAATATAATAAGAAAAAATTAGAATGAAATAAAACTAATTTAAAATTAATTTTTTTCATAATTAATTTTAGGCCCAAATAGATTTGGATAAAAACTAGCTTTAAATTATTTAAGCAGTTATCAAATAATATTTATTAAAAATTAGGTCTCGTTGTACCTAATTATTCTATTTTTGTAGTTTGTCAAATACCCCTTAAAATTTATGTCAAAATTTAACTTAATACAATTTTTTTGAAACTCAATTTGTACTTTTTAAACTGTAATTTGGATTTTAGTTTTTGACCAATGTTGTGTTATTCTACAAAGTATTTATTAAACTGGTGTTGTCTAGAATCAATTTACATTTTTGGGGTGGTTTTGGCCACGTGTAGCCGCCACCCCTTACTTTATTTTTTCCCTTGTGTCAGTAGAACGCGCTAGGTCAGAAAACGCTTTACAAATCATATAAAATTAAACTAGCAAAACAGAAAATAATATAAAATAAATAAATGATATAAAATTAAAATCTAAAATTAAATTAAAAAAATAAACTCCCAATAACTTTATTAGAGTTTAATTTTAGATCATTTTAAAATTATAAATTTATATTTTTTTATATGTTAATATTTTGTAGTGGAAGAAGTATATTTATTCTTATTATTTATTTGATAATATGTTTAGTGCAACTTGATAATATATTTAGTGGGACTTGATAAGTGATAATTTATTTCTTTATTTCTTTATTTTCTGTTTTACTAGTTTAAAATTTTTACTATATCTTTACTTTTTTTATGTCCTTTTTTATATGTTTACTGTTTTTATTCATTTGATAATATGTTTGGTTGGCCTCGAGAGGTGATAATTTGGTTGTTGACTTATTTTATTTTGAATTTTTTGTATTTTTTATTTTTTATCCTCTTCATGAAAATATTGTTTTATAACAATTGGAGTGAATCCTATTAAATTATATATTTTTATTTATATTATTTTAAAATAATTTATTCATAAAGTTACATAAAAAATAATCTATTTATATTATTAGAACAATTGTTTAATAATTATGAGAAAATAATTTAAAAATATTTGTTTGTTATCATAAAAAATATTTATGATTATCTTACAACATGACAAATTTTAGTGAAAGATAATAGCAGATTTAACGATTTTCACAAGATCTTTCCACGTGTCAATTTATGGTGAAATGTGCTAAGAGATTTAATGCCTTGACCTTTTTATATTTGTTTATTATTTCTAGTCAAAAGTGTTACCTTTTCCAACACTTTGCAAAGCTTTTTCTAACACAACATCTTCCACTCAATGCGAGGAAAAAAATAAAATAAGGGTGATTGTTATGTGTCGCCAAAAAACCACCCCAGACGTGTAACTTGTTTCCAAATGACACCAGTTTGATAAATACTTTGTAGAACAACACCACACTGATCAAAAACCCTCGGATTTTCTTATCGCCAAACCAAACACACAAAATCATAATGCATAAAGTGCTTCTTTATTTATTTATCTATTAAATCTTCTCCAACTTGACAGTGATGCGGTCATACGCTGATACTGTTGACCGTATATTGATATTTTATTAACATGCCAATACCACAAGGGTCTAGTTCGGCTTTTACCACGACTCGAGAATATTAATGTTCCTGAGCTTGATTTGGTGATTGGCTCCCAAACATTACTAATCCATATTTGATGCAGAAGACAGGAGAAGATTGATTTCAGGGAAGGCCTATATGGCTCTGTGAGTTTCTCTTTGAAACCAAACACCAAAACTTGCAATTTCTGATCAAGCAGCACATAGCAAGAATCAATCAAGTAGTGATATCTACATTCTACAGGCCAACCACAAGCCTGGACCCCTTCTACGTTTCACGAACTCTTTGTGCTATATTTCATAGTTCTGCATTTCTTAGGCTTTATTGCTCCTGTTTATTTATTCCTTGAATCCTTGATGTGATAGCCAAGTATGATAATAAATATGATTTTGAAGCAACCTAACTTTTTGATATAGACATTCACAGTATAAAACACTTTCCTATCAAAATTAATCTCTGAAAAAAGGGGAAAAAAAAGAATTCAAACCAATATCTTTTTTGCCGTTTGAATGAGATGCTATTATCAAGAAAAGACAGACAAATGAACTCAAAGGAAACTAAGCATAGAAACATCCGCCATTTCAGGTTCTACCTACCCCACATTCTGTACAAATTGACTTGCCAAACATGTGCTATTAATTCACTTCAGCATTCAACTATAGTTTTCTTTTGTTGGGGTCTTGCTCTTTCTCAGCAATGGAAGATGATGAGGTGATTCTGTTGAATTTCTGACTAACCCTCATGGGATGAGAGTCCAAATTGCACTGAAGGAAAAGTGCTTCAAGTATGAGTACAGAGAAGAGGACTTGTTGAGCAGCAAGAGCCCTTTACTCCTACAAATGAACCCAGTTCACAAGAAAATACCAGTTCTCATCCACAATGGCAAACCCATCTGTGAGTTACTCATTGCTGTTGAGTATGTTGATAGGGTTTGGAATGATAACTCTCCTCCATTGTTGCCTTCTGATCCTTATCGGAGAACCCAAGATAAATTCTAGGCTGACTAAGTTGACAAGAAGGTACTTGTTTCTGGTTCTTCATTATTGTGATCGTAATAATTTCTCTTTTTTCTATATTTATCCAATAGCCTTTGTTAGTAAAATGCGAAATTTTGTATAGAAAATGTTATTTGTTCATAGATTTTAAACACCTTGTTAGATGTATGGGGATTGATGTGTAAATAATAGGGGATTTGAATTATGTTTTTCAAGTGGATGTAGTAAATATAATAAAATATATAATTGATAATATATGAGAAATTTTTTTATTAGATTTATCACTTACATAATTGGAATATACAATTATTAACATAGAGTTTCTTATATTCTCTTATAGATAAATTTAGCACTTATATAATTAAAATCTCTACTTATTTATACATGATTTTATATATGTTGAAAAGGCTGTCTACCATCACTATGTACAAATATTAATATTTATTTTCTAATGAACTTTCACTATGAAATAGATATATGAAATTGCCATGAGGTTTTGGAAAACCGAAGGAAAAGAGAAAGAAGCTGCCAAGGAAGAATTGCCTGAGCATCTTAAAGTTCTTTTTTTTTTTTTTCAATTTTATTCTTAATATTCCAATAAAGTTTTAATATTGTCCTTTTCATTAACGCCATTAATTTTAATAACAAAAATTGACTTACTTTTGATGTATTCATTTTTATTTCATGTGCATGTCATGCAATATATAATAAAGCTTTAGTTTTGCCTAACTATGCTTATCAAAATGAACTAGGTCTTATTTATTAACACTCCTAACTCTACGTGCTCAAAGTGTAGAATATTAGGATGAAAATAAAGCTTTTATATTTACATCATAACATTCATATGAGATAATAACAGACATATTAAAGCTGTGTTAGTAGTTTGTGGTAATAAAACTAACGCATTAACGGAAACAATACCATTAAAACTTTATTAATATATTAGGAATGAAATTAGGAAAAGAAAAAGAACTTTTAAAATGAAATTGAAATATCATTGAAAGATTAAAGACAAAAATAAAGTTTATGCCAAACATAAAAGATGTTCAATAAGAGGAGGAAAAAAAAAGGATCATCATTACTCAATTACCGGTGAGCACAGCAAATTGAAGTTGACCCGATTACGTAGGTGATTGCATCAAATACAAGTTTCATATTAGGTACTTTTCCATTGAAATAAAACTAGTTTTTGATCCCTTTACACATTCGAATTTTAGTGTCACATTTCTTATGGATTAGCCTTATTCATTTGCACAGAATATTCAAATAGGCTAAACCTAAACAACCTGGACCTATATTATATTGGCTCATTAATATTTATATTAGGTTTATCTAACACATTTAACTAATGGACCCAAATGAGCCAAACTTAAATGGTTTGTGCTAACTTGTTTGAGTTTGTTAGTTAACCTTAAACAAGACTAGCCAATATTATGTAGGCTCGTTAATATTTGTTTTAGGTTGGCATAACCTATTTAACTAATAGGTCTAAATGTATTGGATCTAAATGACTTATATTTGTTATGGGTTGACCAGATCTATTTAACTAGCGAGCTTAAATGAGTTGGGCCTAAATGAGATAAACCAATATTATGCTAACTCATTAACATTTACCACAGATTGGATTAACTTATTTAACTATCGAGTATAAATGGACTAGGTCTAAATAGGCTTAACTAAACTGTTTCTGGGTCAACATACATGGAGCATATCAATATACCACTATTAGCAGCCCTAATATACCATAATACTATAATAAAAATAAAAATAAAGATTTGTTCTTTATAAATATTATTTTAAGTGCCATTGTTATCAATTTATATGGATATTTTTTATTGTGGTTCATATGTATGCAAGGATTTTGCACCAAAGATATGCATGGGCTCATAAAGTTTCCCTTTATTCTAAATTTTATTGCAGTGTTATTGTCAGCGGTGACCAAACTGATCAATCCTTTTCCTATTTGGTATCTTTCTGTCATTAACCCGCAGATTTTACTACGGCTAGACTTTTTTTTTTTTTTTTGTATTTTTGGATATGAAGGCAAACTATTAATTATGTACGAGTCAATCAATTAATTCTAAACAAAAATACAGTTTGTTCTTTCTCATTAGCAACATAATCTCAATGTTCAAAAAGAGCATAAGCTCTTATAACGGCAAAATAAAATAAATGATTACTAGCTCACAATTTCATTTTCCAAGCCCACATTATCCCAGATTCTCTACATATATAAACCCATAAGTCCCTAGCCTTGTGCATGTGCAACTCACTTCTAGACTTCGTCTCTATATACAGCTTTGGTTTCTCGAATTTTCTATTGTAAGTTTGTAACTCTAAGTCAGCAATGGGAGATGAGGTGGTTCTACTAGGTTACTGGAGAAGCCCTTTTCCCGTGAGGGTCTGCACTGGCTGAAAAGGATGTCAAGTGTGAGTACAAAGATGAGTACTTGAGGAACAAGAGCCCTCCATCCCTTCAAATGAACCCGGCCTACCAGACAATCCCGGTTCTCATCCATAAAGGCAAACCAATTTGTGATTCTCTCCTTATTGTATGGTACATTGATGAGGTCTGGAACGATAGATCTACTCTGATCCATACCAGAGAGAGCTCAGGCTAGATTCTGGGCTGACTATATATATTGACAATCACAAGAAGGTACCTAGTTGTTGACGACAAAAATTGTTGTCATTGTTTTTTTTTTTCGGAGTATGATTACTGGTAACTTGCTTATCACTTTTTTTTGGGGGTAATAATGTGCTTTTATTGCAAAATTATTGGCATAATATTTTCGATTTCTATGGCCTTAGCTCACCTTGTGGGCCTGAGTTCTGACGGAATAGCCTCTTAGCGAGGCTCCTAATAAAGCATGAAAAAAAGGATAAAATTAAATCGCGTTACTCTATTTACATATTTTTAATTCTTACTAATTGAATTGCCAATATGAGATATTACTATCTTTTATTCCTTTTCATAATGTATGTACAAAGATTATGTTTATAGGTGTTTGGACAAGGCTTTGGTATGTGGTAGTTTATAAGTTGTATAGTACATTATGTAAAAGGTTATAATCCCAGCTATTGATTTAGGGTCTCCTTTCATCCACGGTAGCCATATTTCTTGTGCAACCGGTTGCATAGGTTAAGGGGTATGGAGTATTGGTATAACAATCATGTGTGATCCATATTAAAATTTTCTTACTCTCTCTTTCTCCCTCTCGCCCACCGGAACTCCAGACTCTTCTGTTGCCTTCGATTGCTATCACAAGCCATGCCCCCCTCACTTGCCAGAACGAAGCGCGCCACCGACACCACACGCTACCTCACTGGAACCATGCACCGGCGGCAGATCTATTTTTGCATTAGATGCAACTTGATTTTTCTTACTCTGTTGCTATCGTTTGTTTCCTGCCTCATGCCTTCTTCCCAGAAAAAGGGGGCCTGAGCTTTTAGTATAAATACTTCCTTCAAACCTTGTCACAATGTTTTCATCTGCTACTACTACCAGTTGATTGTGATTGTTGGAACATGTATTATTGGTTCAACTAGTTTGTCAATTTAATTTTTAATCCGATCAAAATGCTATCATGTGGATTCAGCAATAATGGGTTTTTATTTTTATTTATTTTTTCATTTATTTTGGTGAAGAAGGACCATGGTTTGTGCTCATTAGTTATGTTCTTGATGCATTTATTGCAATTTAATGGATGAGGCTGAAACATGGTTGTATTATTGGGAACAAAATTTTTTTTTGTAGGGTTAGAGTTAAACAGAGAACTGGATTTGTAGTGGAAGCTGTATATTTTTATAACGCCGGTTTCCCAGGGTCCACTGCTTTCACCGCCGGTGAGTCCTCTATGAAGAGCTTCTCTTGCCACCGTTGAAGATCTGCTCCTCCAAACTTGTCTCAGCCTTAACTGAGATAAATAGGGACAGGATACAAACTCCACAGAGAGGAAGGGGGTTCCCCTTTTCTACGACATCAAAATCGACTTCAGCTTGTCAAATACCCAATCAGGTTCTTTATTGTGGAGTTGAGCTTCTCCGGCATGAAGGGAGTCCTTCGCTTCAAAGGGATAGAAAAGGGTTTTTACAGTAACAATATTTTATTTTCTTTTCACTATTTTTTATTTACCAGCCACAGGTTCACTTTACCTCCACTAGCCAGTAGCTTTACAAGTTGTACTATACAACTTGGCAAGTAACAGGCACCAAAGCCTTGTCCATAGGTGTTTAGGCAGTGAGTCGATATTAGTTTAAAAAATATTCCATGCTAATGTGGTTTGAACGATCCACATTTCAAGGTCAGGCGTCAACGAGTATATTGAACTATCCATGTGGCTAAGAGCCCTCACAGTTTAGAATTAACGACTCAATTATCAAGGGCACACTCTGCCACGAAGCTAATAGCCCATTGTGCGGGCCTCCCCTTGAGGTTTGCTATGCCAAAAGCTAGAAAAATCCCATCCTTCTCTTTTTTCTTTGTTGCCCCATGTGGTGCCATGAGGCCAAAAAAAGGAGCTTCTATCAATTTGCTCCAACCTAGGATAATAAGCTCATGAACTTAATTTTACTTCACCTTCGAGAAATAAAAAGAAGACTTTCATCTCAAAATCTTACTCAAACGTAGCTTGTTCTTTTTTGGATGTGAAACCATACTGTCAAACCAAATTACCCAACAAGCATTAGCTCTCCCTAAAAAGGAGGTGATCCCCTCTAGTCGCTAGCCCTACCTTCGGCATCTCCTTCCTTGCAGTTAAGATAACAATTTCGAGCATGGCTAGCTCGATCCCATAGTGTGGCAAGTGGTTTGTACAAGGCTCAGGAATGAATACATTGTCGTACGGCAAACCAAAAATTACTAGCTATTTTGGCTTCATGCAGGTGAGTTGTAGCCTACAATCCGAACTGAGGACGAGTTTTTGGAGTTAGCTCACCCTTGTGGGATCACCATCCTTTGTCCCAACCATTGTACTATATGTGTTGCTTAGGACATAATGATGACTTGATATCATCCTCACCTTCCTCCACCTTACCACTTGCAGTCTACTCAGGATTCTAAACTTCATATTGGCAACTAAACTTCTCCTGTTTCAGTAAAATTAGGTCATCTTCGTTTTATTCATACATATGTTAATTGCTTTTTTCTTATATAGTCTGTATACTTTTGTTTTATATTTTCCATGGCCTCCAAAAGCATCAGAAATTCTAAGTAAGTTTTCCAATTATAATAGTTTTGGCTCTTAAATAGAAAGATAATATTTGATTACCTTCTTATTCTTTATTATTGTGATAGGCAACAATCAGTATAGGCGCTCATATCATATATAGCCTTTCCCCTTATTTATTCTTAAATTTTATAAATCTAACTGAGAGTTTCAATTTGTTTTGTCAAGTAAATGTATGATGTTGGTGATGGAAAGAAAAGGGGAAGAGCAAGAAGTTGCGAAGAAGGAACTCATTGAGTCATTTAAATTGTTGGAGGGTAAAATTAGGGAACAAGCCTTATTTTGAAGGATCCAAGCTTGGCTTTGTGGATCGAGTACTTCTCCCATTTTGTACTGGGTTTAAAGCATATTTGTTGGAATTTTTAAAGCCTTTGGATCTAGAGTTAATTCTTATTATAGTATGTAAATTATTTAGGAAAGCCTAAACAAGATCAGGTGAGGAATACTTGATTTTATTGAGGAAGAATGATAAATCCATAACTGCTCTTTGTTCTTTGGATCTATAGAGAGAAGAGAGAACTGGCCAAAGCAGGCTAGAGGAAGAGAGAACTCCTCTTATTCCAGTACTGGAATTGAATTCAGGCTTTGTCTCAACAAAGTAAGAAGCATCTATTTATAGTTGGCCAGGAGAAGTTTCTTGTATTAGTAAAATGATAGGCTAAGCCTATTCATTATAGCAAAGCCAAAGCCCAACACATAGAAAATATAATAATATCCACCAATGAACAGTACGGAGGCTCAATAGGCCCAATAAGCCAATTAACAACAATAATTACAACATTTTAGGTTTGAACAAAAAGCTCTGATCAATTTTGACATCTAATTAATTCAAGTTCAAAATTAAACACTATTTGATTTATGCAAGTCCAAAATCTTTGGCAACCTCAAGATTGAGAGCGAGTGCCCAAAGATTTTCCTTTGGACTAACAAGCGCATGGAGAAAGAGAGCATTTCCAAGTCAATCCCTGACCAACATGTTATTTATGAGTGTATTAATGTGGAGACAAGAAAGAGGATTGGGATAGAGTAGATTGGAGGTGAATGGCGTGGTGGAATGTCTTTCACTTATATTTGGTTCACCTTTTACTTCAAATAATTGTGTAATAAAGGCTCATACATAACAAATTTCACGCTTGCAATAAAAATTATCACTTAAGCAATGAAGAGAATTTATACAGCTACTATTGATAGTTATATTTGACAAATTCTAGTCTTGCAATGGGTGATTTCTCATATCTCTTAATTTCTATGTCTTGATCAACAATTCAACCTCTTAAGCATGCATGCTTATACTCCGCAATATTATTGAACAAGATAATTATAAATTTGGAGTGAAATTGAGTATACACACCAATACCAAAAATGTATATTTTCATGGAATTTAGGCAAACATTGATGACAAAATCTTTGTGCATAGATCTTTTACAAATTCTTTCTATTTTATTATTATGACTAGTATAGTACCGGCGCGATGCACGGGACTATTTTGATATGTACTTTTCATGTTCATTTATACTATGACAAAAATATATTTGAGCATATAAAATTAATTAGGAATAATTATATCTAATAATATGGTTATCTAAGATGAGGGTAATAAAGCTTGTTATAGAAGAATGATGTGGACTTGCTAAGAAAAATTATGTAAAATAATAATTTATAAAAATTGTTTCTTTAAGTAAAACACAACTAAGCAAATTTGTCTACATATTATAACAAAATTGTTAAACGAGTAACAGATGTGAACTCGAAACTTATATCAAGTTCAGCAATAGCAATAGAAAAGAAAAGTTGATTTAAAATCGCAGATGGATTTCTCGTTGATGCAAACTCGAAACTCTCATTAAAGCGGAACTCGAAACTTGCATTAAGTCCAGTAATGGCAATAGAAAAATAGTTGATTTAAAATTGCAACTAAATTCCTCATTGATGCGAACTCGAACTCGCATCAAGTCTGGCAATGACAATAGAAAAAAGTTGATTTAAAATCGTAGTTAGATTCCTCATTGATGCAAACTTGGCATTAGCATCAAAACGGAACTCGAAACTCGCACCAAGTCCAAAAATGGCAATAGAAAAAAAAAAGTTAATTTAAAATTGCAGCTGGATTCCTCGTTTATGTGAACTCGGAATTCATATCAAAGTGAAACGCACAACTCTTGCACCAAAGCCAGCAATGGCAATAGAAAAAATATGTTAAAATCACAGCTGGATCCCTCTTTGATGCGAATTCGAAGCTTGTATCAAAGAGGAACTCGAAAGTCCCATCAAGTCCAACAGGAAAAATGTTGATTTAACATCAGAATTGAATTCCTCTTTGATGCAAACTCGAAACTAGTACCAAAACGAAACTTGGAACTCATATCAAGCCCAATAATGATGATAAAAAAATTTGATTTAAAATTAGTTGAATTTCTCTTTGATGCGAACTTAGAACTCGTACCAAAACGAAACTCAAAACTTGAGAAAGAAGGAAAGGGGGGGCGAGAAAGGGCACTAAATGTCTGGCATCAATGAAAGAGGGGGCGAGAAAGAAGGAAAGAAGGAAAGAGAGAAAATGTAGTGGGAGTGTGGGATTGCGAAAAGAAGACAACACACACTTTTGACATAGAAGGGGCTTAAGTGGGCAGGAATACTATTTGTGGGAAAAAAATGGCATGTTGATTGATTTAATAGAAGAAGGGATTATTATTATTATTATTATTATTATTTAAATCTTTAACACGGCAATTATGCTGCTTCATTTTCACAACAAATTTATTTGAAAAATGATACATCCTCCTAAAACATCCTCCTAACAATTCTCCTAATTATTAAATATGAAAAATATTGATTGTTTTGCAAATGTATTCGTTATCTTAAAAACATAAAAAAAAATATTCATTATTTTTCTTATTTAGTAATTAGGAGGATGTTTTATAGGAGGATATATCATTATTCAATTTGTTTACGGTGTTACCTCATAATGATCCATTTCCCTTTCAACTTTTAAATTTTGAAGAATATTTAGCCGTGGAATGTGTTTTAATAAACTTTTAATAAAGTGCTTTTGAGATAATATTGTGATTTTCCCAAAAAAAGTGTTTTTATTACAAATAAAAACAAAAAAAATTGTTTTTTATTTTTATGTTTTTAATAAAATCTCATTCAACAAAAAGTCTATACAAACATAAAAAATAATTTTCTTGTAAAAAAACATAAATAAGCGACTCAATGCAATAAATAGCCTTAAGTACTTCCTCTGATTTATTTTATTTATGTCACTTTGGTTATATACTCCAAAATTAAGAAAATCAAAATCAAGACTTGATCATGAAATACTTCTTCTGGATTAGAATAGATGTTACTTTAGCCTTTTGCACAACTATTAAGAAACTCAAAATCAATGCTTAATTATGAAATATATTTATTAAAATATTCTTATTTAATTTTAAACATTTAATTAATTCATCATATTAACAATTGGAAAGTTAGAAAGTTAACATTAAATGTGAAGGCTAAAATAAAAAAACTTAACAATAAATTGATATGTGAAAATTACAAATAAAGTGAAAAAAAAAAGTGACATTTATTTGTGAACCTGAGGGAATATTTTTACTAAAATATCCTTACTCAAATTTTAACATCTAATTAATTCATTTTATTAGTGCCACACTCTACATTTCTCTGTAATTTGTATGTTTGGAATAGTGTAAATGGTAAAATTGAAAAATTAATTACTTTCTCTGTTCTCAAATATTGTCCATTTTTAAATGCACACACAAATTAAAGAAGATATTAAGGCCTAGTTTGATAGTACTCCCTGTAAAGGTGCTCTGACTTATAAAAATATAAGTTAATTTTTTCTATTTGGTAAACCAAAAAATCGATGTGCTTTTGCTCTTAGCTTTTAAAAGTCAAGGGGTAATCTCAAGAGCCCTCATGGGATGCTTTTCAGAGCTAGCTTGTGCTCTTCAAAATTTAAAAGACTAATATAATCTTATTCCATTTAATGACATTAAAAATTGAAATTATTTTCTTTAATATTTATAATCATTGTAGTCATTTTAGATATTAAGAATAATTTTATCAAACGTTACTTTTGTGATTTTTGCTTATTGAGAACAACATTTATATTATTTTGTCAAACGATACTACTATAACTTCTTGAGAGCAGCTTTTTAGAAAGCCGAGAGAGTTCAGTAACTTTTAATAAAAAATTTATTACTTTTGGATATACATCATTTTAACTTTTTTTTACGAAAATGTCGTTTTTTTAATAATAGTGAATTTGATTGAGACTGGATCGAATTTATCACTATTCAATTTTTTCCCAGATGAACAAAAATCGATCCAGGGTGAGTAGAATTCAACATTATTCAAGTGAATAGTATTGAATTCGATTTAACCTTGATCGAATTCAAGGTGAACGCAAATTTTTACGTGGAATTTATGATGGAATCAAAACTTTTTGGTGCATGGTGGACCTAATATGTAAAAAAGTATGATTAATTATCATGTAAATATAGCTAATTGCTATACAAGATATGGCAAAACGCCGGATCCATGATAGATCGGGGTCCATCCAAAAATATGACAACTATTAGACCTTACTCTCTATTAAGACTATAAAGAAGCGGATGAGGATGATATCTGGATCCATTATTAGAGGCTTAAGAGCCATAATATTTAATATTTAAAAAATCTATACTTATTGTTCCTATATATACGACCACTAATGTATATATATTCTCTCATTATATCTAAAAAGAATGATTTTTTTATACTTATATTGCACCATCACTATTTACCCAAAAGAAAAAAAAAATATAAACCAGTGATATTTCTTAATTAATTATTATTATAATAAATTAACCAAACTTAATGATAATTAATTAAGAAATATCACAGATTTATATTTTGTTTTCTTTTGGATAAATAGTGATGAATTTGATCTAATCGAATTCATCACATTGAATTCATTACTGGTACAATATAAGTATAAAAAAAGAATATTATCTTTAGACATAACAAGAGAATATGTATACACTCACAGTCGCAATATAGGAACAATAAGTTTAAATTTTTCAAATATTAAATATTGTAGCTCTTAAGCCTCTAACGACTGATCCGAACGTTATCCTTATTCATTTTTTTACAGTTTTAATAGAGAGTATGGTCTAATAGTTGTTATGTTTTAGGGTGGACCCCAGTCCATCGTGGATCTAGCATTTTGCCATATCTTTTGTAGAAATTAGCAATATTTATTTGATAATTAATCATACATTTTTATCATTTAATTACATTAGGTCCATTATGCATCCAAAAGTTTAGATCACTGTAATTAAACAGTAATAAATTTGATCTAGTCTCAATCAAATTTACTATTATAAAAAAAAATGATATTTTCATAAAAAAAAAGTTGAAATGATGAATATCCAAAAATAATAATTTTTTTATTTTAAATCAGTAAAAATCCCTTTTAAAATGCCACAGCAATACCAAATTAAGCCTAAATAGGCCTCACTATTAGAGTAATTAAAGTAAACTTTACAAAATTAACCTCATCTCTTAATCTCAATTATTCTCTCTCACTTAAATACTCTTCCTAATTATTTATTTAATAAGGGCGGAATGAAAAAAAAATTAATACTCTATAAATTTTTTAAAAGGATAGATAATTGTGGAAAAATAACTAAGTTTTGGAAATGGACACTTATTTGAGAAGCGTATAGTTTAAATGCTTTATCCATATATGAAAACAACAAATGCTATGAACTAATTTTTTTTTTTAATGGCAGATAAAATAATAGGAAAGAGTACTTGAGACAACAATGCAAATTTAAATATAAAAAATAAATTCTTATAAAAAGAATATATAATTTTTTTAGAAATATTTTATAATCTAAAAAAATACTATCTCATCCGTAAATAAATGTCACTTTTTAAAATTAATTTTCTACAATTATATGTCACTTTAAAAAATTTAGAAAATATTAATAAGTTTTTCTTTTTCCATCTTTATTAAATAAATGATATAAATAAATGAGAAAAATATTATAAAAAGGAAATTAAATGATAGGATATTTTTATAAGATATGCTTGCATTTTTTTCAAAAATAGAGACATTTATTTAATATGTTTTTAAGTTGGCTCAAGAAGGTGTTAGTCTAAGTGGAAAGGGTTCGAGTCTTTTAAGCATGGGGTCTTGGATTTGATCTTGGGATTTATAGCTTTGAAAAAAATACTATTAGAAGGAGTCATTGCTTAAGCACCTCACTATAGTCCGAAAGGTTAGTTTCTTACTTGTCGGATGAGAGAGTACTCTACAAAATCCCCCCCAAAAAAAAAAGTTGGTGTGCACATTTAAAAAGTAAAGTTGAAGTAAACTAAAACTTAATTATGTGCATAGTAGTGATAAGGAGATGGAGAAGGAGATGCACGAACAGTGCGACGTATACTGAAAGGTAAGAAAAATAACAAAAATATTTAGATGATGGGTCCTACATAATCATTGTTACTTTTGTTTAATTTATTTTGTCCAAAAATTTATCAGCGTTGCACTATTTGCGCTAGTAAGTTTTGTAAAAGAAACAAAAAAAGCTATAGTGCAAGCGCTGGTAAGTTTTGCGTGTATATATATAAAACTTACCGGCGCTTACATTATTTGGGCTAGTATATTTTGTTAAAAAAAAAAAAATTTACTAGCACAAATAGTATAAGCGCTGGTAAATTTCTAGATAAAAAAATTAAACAAAAGTAAGATGATCATGTAGGATCCACATCAAACTAATTTTGTCATTTTTATCACTTTTTTCCATATGCATTGCACTATTTATGCATTCATCAAATATTTCTCTACATGGATTAGAGTTTATAATAGGGGCTTACTTCAACTTAATGATACAAAATTGATTTTAGTCAAACTTGAATTAGTATCAACATGACTTAATTTTTAAAATTTTTATATCAAAAGTGGTTATGATAGAATAAATATTATTTAGATGATCTTAATCAAAACCACTTTTGGATATGTAATTACTAAAATGGATATTAGTTTTATATTATAATTTTAATATTACCCTTTTTTTTAAGATACTTAAATAAACTATATTAATATTGTTATAAAAACTTATTATTTAAATATTATTATTAATATCAATATTATAAAAATATTATATAAATATTATGTTAAGATATTTTATGAATATTATTATGAATATTATAAATGAAATTATTTCAACATTATTATAACTAAAACTACTTTGTAATTTTAATATTATTTTTATTTTATTTTTATTTGTTTATTATATCTGAATAAATCATATACATATTATTATTTTTTTAACTTTTAGTGGCAATGTTAAGTTATACATAAAAAAATTACAACAATATGTATAAAATAAATGTATAAAAAATAATCACATTAAAATTTTAATTAATAAAATTATAAAATATATGTAAAGAAGAAAAATAAATTTATTCAATATATGAAATAAACTAAATTTCAATATATAAAATCAAATAAGTCTTTTTAATTAATAAAATTGGTAAAAGCTTGAGAAGATTAAATTGGATAGTTTATTTATTTTTTTGATATTATCAAAATGAAACAAACAGCAGGACAGCACACTCGACAAGCAACAACGAGATGCTTCGGCCTCAACGTGGTTTTTGGGCAAGAAACCCGTTGAGATCAATCAAACCCAGACTTATCCAAACAAACGAAGTGCTGTGTTCGAGAAAGAAGAAGTGGAATGTGAGTTTCAACCTAGATGGCCAAGCACCTGATCCTCAAAAGGGTGTTGTGTTAATTCCAAAGATGGAGGAAGAAGAATAAGCAGAAGGTAGAAGTGGGGACATGTGGAAGGCGACTCCAAACATGCACCACATAATAAAAAAATATTTCCATTCACTAACCCGTCGACCCCCAGCTACTAACCTACGACGCTGACTAAAGAGGCTTTTTGAAAAATTGATAAGTGTTAAATGTATATTTTGCATTATTTTTTTAAAAAAATTGATTTAATTTTTCCATTTCTTCAATTCGTATTTTTAGGATAAAAAATTTAAAACTTAGACATAAAACAGAAAGGATTGTTTATATTTGTAAAATAATATTACATTAAATTGAAACAAGCAACACTTTAATAAAAAAATGCATGTTAAAAAATGTTCTATAAAAATGGGGAAAAAAAAGAAGAAGTAAAGAATTATCATTTGTTGATTATCGGCTAGTAAGGAAAAATGAAATGGTAGTTAAGCCCGCATTATAATAATTATCTCGTGCATGTTTCATTTGAATTTAAGTTATCTCATGTTCGACTCCCACCTTCTCCTTCTAAAAATATTCCCTAAAAATAATTTTTAATTTTACTATCTTCGATAAAAAAAAGGGGTAAAAATGAAGTGGATCCGAGGACATAATTGATTGTATTAAGTTTCACACAAAAGTATAACCTTATAGACAAAAATTAGAAAAATAAAAAATAGATAAATATTGATGAAAAAAAAGAAAAAAGCACTAAAAATAGGGATATAAGTTAATTGAATTGATCTAATGAATCTGAAAATCCAAATCAAATCAATGGAATTGGTTTGGATTAATTCGGGTAAATGATTCATTTTAAAGTCGAACCAAATTAGAAATTAAATAAATTATTATTGGTTCGATTTCAGACTTTTTATTTTTCAATTCGATTATCTAAATACCCAATCTTATCATGAGATCAACTATTTTTTTTTAATTTCTAATATTTTAATATTTTACACTTAATTTATAGTAATAGAGTTATTTTTATTTTTTTGTTAGTATTTGTTTAAAAAAATTTCTATTCATACCATCAATAAATATATCATAATGAAATTTTATTATATTATTAGTTGTTGTAAGAATAAAATTTTTTTAGAAAATATAATTCTTTATTTTTTTAGTTTAATCCAGTAATTCAAACCAAATTAATTCGATGTTGATCGAATCAATTTGGTTCAGATTTATTGAAAACAAAAATTAAAAATTGAATCAAATTAACCTAAATAAATTTAATTAATTTTAATTAATTTTTCACTCAATCCTAATTGAAGCCAACCTACTTACGTCTCTAATTAAAATAGAATACTCCACTAAAAGGAGAAAAGGAGAAATGCTCATCATTAGTCAATTGTCGGTTAGCACAATAAATTGAAGTTGCAGTTAACCCGATTACGTACTTGATTGCATCACGTCTCATAGAAAGTATCTTCCCACTAGGGTGAAAAAAAAAAAAAAAGAACAAAAAAAGTTTGCTTATTTAAGCCCTGACATATGGCTGTGGATCGAATCTTGACAACATGGTCTAGTGTAGTGTAGAAGGTCTTTCTCAATTTAAGAAATATTTGTACGGGAAGAAATATTACATTCCTGGCCAATCAATAAATATATTTTATATAAAATATAAAATATATTTATATGATTAATTACGAGCACAATTATATTACTTTTAGACCGTACAAATCTTTCTCAATTTAGAAGAAGCTAGAAACATATCGTGCTTGCTACAAGAGAATCCTACAACATGCAATAATAAAGTAGTAACACAACACACCAAAACGTGTCAAAGGAAAATAATGTACAAAAAAGTGCTAGAAGATTATGCTGCAGTGGTTGCAAAGACTTATCTATCGTCTTTTATTGCCATTCATTGTAAGTCACCAACTTCATATGACAAAGTTCTCGCTGTTCATACCAAATTTCACTAAAAAATTTTCTTCTTGTGCCAATAATCTTTCCTTATATGAACAATGATGGCATTTGAAAGAAAAGATTGTTTATATCTGCTAAATACTTTTGAAAGAAAAGAATAAAATAATGTACAATAAAAGGAAATAAAGAAAAAGCATCATCGTTAGCCAATTATCGATTAGCAGAGTAAATTGAAGTTGACCCCATTACGTACTTGATTGCATCACATTTCATGCAAAGTGTTCTCTCTTTTTCTTTTCCTTTTTTTTTTTCGTAACGGCATGTGTCCTCCTGATAAACTATTTGAGTATTTAGAATCTCATATTCGGCATGTCTCTCTTGATATCGATTAAGAGAAAAAAAATATTTAATACTTTAACTGATTATATATTAATATTTTTTCATAAAATTTAAGAAAAGAAAAAATAAAGGATTTTTTCAAGAAATCAAAAGTAATAGGTTTTTAAATTTTTTAATGCACTTCATATATTAAAAATTTAAAAATTTTAATTTTTTAATAAAATATTTTCAATTTCTGAATTTTTTTTTTGTCAGCCCAATTTTTGATTTCTTAATTAACAATTAATGTTTTCAGAACACTGATTAGAACAGTTAAAAAAGAAAATAGAAGGTTTGCTGATTTAAGCCCTGACATATGGCTGTGGCTCGAATCTCAACTGCGTATGCTCATCCTATTTTATTGCCATTTATTAACTTGTAATATAAAGTCACCAATTTCATATGACGAAGTTCACTGTTCCTACCAAATTTCACTCTATAAATTAACTGGTCTAGGCCTAGTCCTGCAACTGCAAAACAATTCAACGTCTCTCTCCTTAAGGCTTTGATAATTTCTTCATATTTTTGTGTTGTGTCCTTTTAACTTAGCAATGGCAGATGAGGTGGTTCTGCTTGATTTCTGGCCTAGTCCTTTTGGGATGAGGGTCAGGATTGCACTTGCTGAAAAGGGTATCAAGTATGAGTACAAAGAGGAGAACTTGAGGAACAAGAGCCCTCTATTGCTTCAAATGAACCCGGTTTACAAGAAAATCCCGGTTCTCATCCACAATGGCAAGCCTATTTGTGAGTCGCTTATTGCTGTTCAGTACATTGATGAGGTGTGGCATGATAGATCTCCTTTGCTGCCTTCTGACCCTTACCAGAGAGCTCAAGCTAGATTCTGGGCTGACTATGTTGACAAGAAGGTACACTTTTCTGCTTCATTGCTGTGATTGTAACTTGTAATTTCATTGCCATTGCTTTTGATGACATTTATTGGTTTTAAATTGCATTTTTGGGCGCAATATTATTGCTGTTACATGCTATCTACAGTAGCATGGCAGCAATAGATGCAGCAGCATCAGCCATATTTTTTGGCAATTTTTCGCAGTCGCCGGAATCATAACACATTCGTAATCGCGACAGCAATTTAAAATCATGGCATAGAATGATGTAATCTGGTTATTACCTTATGACCCTTTGGATGTAATATGGAACATGTGAGATGAAATGCATGTGAACGGAAAATGGTACTCAATTTAGGGTAAGGAGTAACACTTTTGTTTGACCTTTTTACTTTAAGATTCTCCACGTCCTGTATTTTTGTTGTGGAGCTACTTTAACTTTTTGTTAGTTTTGTTCTTTTGCCTTTTCTTATACTCATTTCCTTGCTTTATCACACTGTGTGGTAAAGATCCTGTTTATCAGAGTTTAGGCAGAAAGCGGCTACTATCTTAAACAGAAAATTATTTGATTATCTCTAATATCCCATCTTGTATTACTGCAATAGACATTGGTTTTTACTGGTCTTTGCCCTTTCTCATTCGTGCATTTTATGATCTAATTTTGAGTGTGCTAATTTCTTAATGTCAAATAGATTCAAGTCCCAGGAGGGAAGGTGTGGACCACAAAAGGAGAAGAGCAGGAAGCTGGCAAGAAGGAATTGTTGGATGCCCTTAAACTGTTGGAGGAGCAGCTGGGGGACAAGCCTTATTTTGGAGGAGACAAGCTTGGCTATGTGGATGTATCACTTGTTCCATTCTACAGTTGGTTCAAAGCCTATGAGACCTTTGGCAACATCAATATAGAGAAAGAGTGCCCCAAGTTTATTGCTTGGGCCAAGAGGTGCCTGCAGAAGGAAAGCGTTTCCAAGTCTCTTCGTGACCAGCAGAAGGTCTGTGAGTTCATTGTGGAAAGGAGAAAGAAGCTTGGCCTAGAGTAGAGGTTTGAGGCCAAATGGCGATGGGGATGTTTGTTTGCTGCACCTTTTAAATATTTATGTAATAAAATGGCACTTACATGTGCCAAACTTCATGCTTTCAGCAGGAATTTAGGGGTTTTGAAACATTAGATGTATCTTTGATATGGTTTTGTATCACTTTGAAATGTATCTTTGATGTGTGTTTTGGCCTTTGTAGTCGAATATTTTCTGCATTATTATGAAGTGTGATGTGAAACTTTCTACTACATAATTGACGTTGCTTTTTGGTACAGTAAACAAATATGGGACAAAGAAATAAAATTGCGAGTGGACAACTTGAAAGTACAGTAGAGAAAAACAAAAAACTAGCTGAAATATATTTTCATTGGATGTTGCAGCTTGTGAATATTTGATCCAGCGGTGCTTGCTGCTTGATGCATTATATACTATTATGTACTTAACATGGTTTGTGACTGGCAATTAGAGGTGAGTACTTTTTTGAGCTAGTTAATACATGTTTTAATATTTTTTTGCAGTGGTGGGGTGGAAAAGTCTAACACAAACTTGGTCTAGTTTATCTGACCGCACAAGTAATTACTCTCTAGCAAATTCTCACTGCCCCCTCCACACCTTTCCTTCTCCTCCACCTCCACCACCACTGCCACCCAAAAAACAAAAATTAATGATGAAGGGAACAAGAATAACTCAAGTCTTGCCAATCCACCTTTCTCTAGTTAAAGCTGATCAAGCTCTACCACTTTGATTCGGAAATCAAATGCAATCACATTTGTATTTGCCCTAATATGAAGAAGTACTCTTTTTCTTTTTTATTTTTTTCTTGTATTTTGTACAATAATTATAATTCATCAAAAGCTACAACCTTTTCCAAATTGCAAAAACAAAAAAGTAAAACCCAGCATGAGAAGAAAGGGAGGGAGTTATGTTTATTATAAAATTGAAGAGGAGAAAAGGAAATATTCGAAAGCATGGGTGAATTGCTATATAGACTATCAAAACAAAGGCAAGTTATATATTCATAATGAGTGTCGTCATTGGCAGTGCCATGCAAACTTCAACAGGTACGTTATGACGAATTTTAGGCAAAGCAAAAATTCCTAAGCCACTGGTAAATTATTTGAAAACACTGATAATTTTATATCAAAATGCATGTAATATACTGATAAATTTCTCTATTTGGATACTTATTTTTATTTTTTTTGCTTTTTTATTTTTTTTAACAATTATTGACTAAGGGCACATTAATGAACCAATTTAACTTGACACCGAATCTTATTCTCCAAATAATCAAATTTTAAAAAGCTCCTAAGACTATGGTAAATTTTTAAAAAATGTCGATAATTTTGCATCAAAATGCTGGTAAATATATGCAACATGCTAGTAAATGTCTCTATTTAGATAGTTATTTTTATTCTTTTGCTTTTTCAATTTTTTTCACAATTATTAATTAAGAGCATTAATGAATCAATTTAACATGACAGTGAATCTCATTCTCCAAATAATTAGATTTTAAAGAGTTTCTAAGATACTGATAAGTTCTTAAAAAATGCTAGTAACTTTGCATCAAAACGCTAGTAAATATATGTAATACACTAATGAATGTCTATACTCGGATACTTGTTTTTACTCTTTTGCTTTTTCAATTTTTTTAGCAATTATTATCTAAGGGCACATTAATGAACTAATTTAACATGACACTGAATCTCATTCTCTAAATAATTAGATTTTAAAGAGTTTCTAAAATATTGATAAATTTGCATTAAAATGCTAGTAAATATGCAATATACTAGAAAATATCTCCATTTTGATATTTTTTTTTGGCTTTTTCATTTTTTTTATCAAGTATTGACTAAAGGCATATTAATGAACTAATTTAACATATCACTAAATCTCATTCTCCAAATAATCAAATTTTAAAAAATTCCTAAGATACTAATAAATTTTTAAAAAATGCTAGTACATTTTTTCCTTTCTTGAATAATGAATAACATATAAAGTGTAATATAAATTCAATATTTTTAAAGGAAGTAATTAGGAATGTAATCAATGCATGTAACAATTTTTATATCCTTTATAAAATTTGAAATATAATTAAGAATACATATAATATCATTATATTCTTTTAATAAAGTCACAATTTTTTACTTTTATACTTAATTATAATTCAAATTTTTTAACATGGTATTTTAGACAAAAAAATATTTTTTTATTTAACATGGTAACATGATAGCTATGATCTAATGTATAAATTGTGCAATTCTGTTATGTACGTTTTTAACTTGAATCCTTAATTTCTGAATTAAGTTTTTATAGAGATAAGGGCATCCCACAAACTTTTTTACATAAACCGGTGTAAAATGATTCATGTTTAGAGAAACTAGTTTATATAAAATGTATATTTCATACAATCTTCAAGTTATTTAACTTGTTATTTGAATGGGCTTTTTATGTCATATATTAGCTCTTCATGATGTTACCTTTTTCTCTATATTTCTAAGAGTAAGTAAGACATTGGTAAATACTTGAAAAACACTTGTAAATTTTAGCAATATGTTGACAAATTATTTTAGCTTGCTCCGTTTGTGTCTTTTTTTTCTTCCTTACAAATTTTGCATCAAATATTGACCAAGGGAGTACCAAAATGAACAAATCTAACATATCATTAATTATTATTCTTTATAAAATTAAATTTTAAAGAGTATTTAAGATGATAAATATTTGTAAAATACTAGTAAATTTTAGCAATATACTAGTAACTTTTTAGAGAAAAAAATCTGACAAAAGAAATAACAATCATTTATTGCCATTCATTGACTTACAAAGTCACCAATTTCATATGACAAAGTCCTCACTGTTCATACCAAATTTCACTCTATAAATTGCAAGGCCGAAGCCTAGTCCTGCAACTTGCAAAACACTTCTACTTCTCTTTCCTTCAAGCTTTGACAATTTCTTCATATTTGTGTGTTGTGTCCTTTTAACTCAGCAATATGGCAGATGAGGTGGTTCTGCTTGATTTCTGGCCAAGTACTCTTGGGGTGAGGGTCAGGATTGCACTTGCTGAAAAGGGTATCAAGTATGACTACAAAGAGGAGGACTTGAGGAATAAGAGCCCTCCATTGCTCCTTCAAACGAACCCGGTTCACAAGAAAATCCCGATGCTCATCCACAACGGCAAGCCTATTTGTGAGTCTCTCATTGCTGTTTAGTACATTGATGAGGTGTGGCATGATAGATCTCCCTTGATGCCTTCTGACCCTTACCAGAGAGCTCAGGCTAGATTCTCGGCTGACTATGTTGAGAAGAAGGTGCACTTTTCCGCTTCATTGCTGTGATTGTTACTTGTAATTTCTTGACCATTGTTTTTTGAAGACATGTTTTTAGCAAAATATGATGTAGTTTGGTTATTAACTTGTTGCTGTCTATTATTAATTGTGACTCTTTGGATGTGATATGGAATATGTGAGATGTGATGCATGAGCATGTGAAAGGAAAATGGTATTGCACGTTTAGGATAAAGAATGTCACTTTTGTTTGACCTTTTTTGTCCCCAGATTCTCCACATCCTATATTTTTTAGTAGTGGAGCTACTTTACATTTTTGAAAGTTTTTTCTTTTGCCTTTCTTTATACTCATTTCCCTGCTTTATCAAGCTGTGTGGCAAAGATCCTGTTTATTAGAGATTAGGCAGAAAGCGGCTATTATCTTAATCAAAAAATTATTTGACTATATCTAATATCCCATTTTGTATTACTGTGATAAACATTGGTTTTTAGTGGTCTTTGCCCTTTATCATTCTTGCATTTTATGATCTAATTTTGAGTGTGTGAATTCTTACTGTCAAATAGATTTATGATGCTGGAAGAAAGGTGCGGACTACAAAAGAAGAAGAGCAAGAAGCTGGCAAGAAGGAATTCTTGGATGCCCTTAAACTGTTGGAGGAGCAGCTGGGGGACAAGCCTTATTTTGGAGGAGACAAGTTGGGTTATGTGGATGTATCACTTGTTCCATTCTACAGTTGGTTCAAAGCCTGTGAGACCTTGGGCAACCTCAATATGGAGAAAGAGTGCCCCAAGTTTATTGATTGGGCCAAAAGGTGCCTGCAAAAGGAAAGCGTTTCCAAGTCTATTCCTGACCAGCAGAAAGTCTATGAATTCATTGTGGAGATAAGAAAGAAGTTTGGCCTAGAGTAGGTTTGAGGCCAAATGGCAATAGGGAAGCTTGTTTGCTGCACCTCTCAAATAACTACGTAATAAAAGGGCACTTTGATGTGCCCAACTTCATGCTTTTGGTAGGAATTTAGGGGTTTTGAAACACTTTAGATGTATCTTTCATATGGGTTTTGGAACACATTGGAATGTATCTTTGATGTGCGTGCTGGTCTTGTAGTTGAATATTTTCTGTATTATTTTATATTTGTGCTCACTTATTGACGGTGTGATGTCAAACTTGTTTACCACATAATTGACCTTGCCTTTTGGTATAGTAGAAACACAACTATAAGAGGACAAAGAAATAAACTTGCGGCTTGACAACTTCAAAGTACAATAGAGAAAAATAAAAATTATTGAAACATATTTCCATTGCGTCGCAGTCCTATTTAAGGCTTCCAACATATTTGATGTTGTAGCTTGTGGACATTGTTACATTACCTTTCTGTATAAAATTATCTCTTGCGCAAAGCACCAAAACTTGACCTCTTGTTAGAGTTGACAATTTGACATCACGGACATGGAAAATTTATAGAGTTTTCTTTGGCAGTTACATTTGACGAATTCTACTTGGATGATTTTTCATACTTCCTCTTTCTGTCTCTCGATAATGGTCGTGAGCTTTCATGCTTGAAATCCTAATCCTATATTATTGAACAATATAATCCTCAATTTGAAGAGCTACACTCTGCATACATATATGTGCATCTTTTCATCATTTGATGAAAAAAGCAACTTTTTATTTTTCACTCCTGCCTAGACGATGGCTTGAGATTAAAAATTAGAGAAGTTTTTGTATTCTCTACTAAGGATATATTTTTCTTTTTCCATCATAGATTACAATTACACAAAATATGACATGAGATCCACTCTTGTACTTTGTTCCAAAGAATTTGTGGTGAAAATAAGTGGTGGAGTACAATTCTCTTACTTTATAAAAGAGGATAGAATTTCTCTTAAAAGGTATATTAAAATGTAATTTAACATAATTTTATCACATATTAAAATGAGTTGAGATTCGATTTGTATCTTTTAAACTATGATTGGGATCTCCTTAACACTATACCAAATGTACGAAATCATCATGCGCAAAGTGCTTCTTTGTTTTTTCCCCCTTTTTTTTTTTCAGCTTGGCAGATATGTGGTCTCATGTTGATACTGTTGACCGTATATTCATATTTCATATTTTATTAACATGCCGATGTACTGCAAGGATCTTTTTTTTTTTTTTTTGGTCTTACACAACCATGCAGGGGAGAGGGTTTGGGAGGCTTACGGTCTCTGACTGAGGTCGAACACGTAACCCTAGCCCCCAATATGCACCTATTGCAAGGATCAACACTTAAACTACTGAACCAAGCCTGCAAGGGCCTTGTTTGGCTTGTACTACATCTTGAGAACAACGAAAGTTCCTGAAGTTTGATTTGGGGATTGATGCCACTCTCCACACAATCACATAATACTACTCCATATTTGATGCAGAAGACAGGAGAAGATTGATTTCATGGCTGGTCTATATGGCTGTGTGAGTTTCTCTTTGAAAACCAAACACAAAATACAATGGTTGTGGTGGTAAAAATAATGCTTGCAATTTCTGATCAAGGAGGATCATAGCAAGAATCAATCAAGTAGTGATACTTACAGGCCAACCACAAGCCTGGACCCCTCCCACATTTCACCAACTCTTTGTGCTACTTTTTTGTAGTTTTGCATTTCTTAGTCTTGGTTGCTTCTGTTTTATTGTTCCTTGATGCGATGGCCAAATACAAAAACAAATTTAATTTTGATGCACCCTAAGTCCCTAACTTTTTGATATAGACATTCATAGTATATAACGCTTCCCTATCAAAATTAATCTCTGAAAAGAAGGGGAAAAGAGAATTCAAAACCTATAGCCTTTTTGCCATTTGAATCAGATGCTATTATCAAGAAAAGACACACACAGACGATTTCAAAGGAAACAATATGCATAGAAACATCCGTAGCAAGGACTATGCTGGAATAGTTTATTGACATTTCAGGTTCCATCTTACTCCACACACTCTACAAATTGACTTGCCAAACACCTCTGCCACTCACTTCAGCATTTAGCTTTAGTTTTTTTCAGTTTCTTCTTGTTTCTCAGCAATGGAAGATGAGGTGATTCTGTTGACTTTCTGGCTAAGCCCTTATGGGATGAGGGTGCAGATTGCACTGGAGGAAAAGGGCATCAAGTATGAACGCAGAGACGAGGACTTGAGCAGCAAGAGCCCTTTGCTCCTAAAAATGAACCCAGTTCATCAGAAAATACCAGTTCTAATCCACAATGGCAAACCCATCTGTGAGTCACTCATTGCTGTTGAGTATATTGATGGGGCTTGGAGTGACAAGTCTCCTCCATTTTTGCCTTCTGATCCTTATCAGAGAGCACAAGCTAGATTCTGGGCTGACTACGTTGACAAGAAGGTACTTCTTTCTGGTTCTTTATTATTATGATCGTGATAATTTCTATTTTTTTCTATATTTATCCAATAACCTTTGTTAGCAAAATATTATTTGTAAAATAGATTTTAAACACCTAGTTGGATGTATGAGGATGGATGTGTAAATATGGGGGGTTTGCATTATGCTTTTAGGCGGATTTAGTGAATATAGTAAGACAATTGATAATGTATGAGACATCTTTTTATCATATTTGTCATTTACATAATTGGAATCCATAATTATTAACATATAATTTCCTATATTCTGTTACAAATAGGTTTAACACTTATATAACTGAAATCTCTACTTATTTATACATGATTTTATGTATGTTGAAAAGGCTGTCAACTATCATTATGTACAAATAAATATTAGTACTCATTTTCTACTGAACGTCTACTATGAAATAGATATATGAAATTGCCATGAGGTTTTGGAAAACCGAAGGAGAAGAGAAAGAAGCTGCAAAGGAAGAATTGCTCAAGTCTCTTAAAGTGTTGGAAGAACAACTGGGAGGCAAGCCTTATTTTGGTGGAGACAACTTTGGCCTTGTGGATGTGGCACTTGTTCCATTGTTCTGTTGGTTTTATACCTACATTTTCTCTGAAAGTTTCAATTTCATCAACCAAGCCCAGTTTCCCAATATCATTGCTTGGGCCAAGAGGTGCACTGAAAGAGAGTGTGTGTCCAAGTGTTTTCCTGAGGAGCACAGGGTCAAAGAGTTTTTGCAGAAGAGAAAGGACTTGGACACTCAGTAGGTTGGGTTTTCTTGCTTGTCTATGGCACTTTGGTGTGCCCTTTGTTTTGCTACTTACCTGTTTCAGGGAAGTTTGTTTGCTGCAGTTTTCAAATAATTATGTAATAAAATGGCAATTGGATGTGCCAAATTTCATGTTTTTAGTCGAATTTATGGGTTTTGAAACACTCAAAAGATGTATCTTTGATATGGGTTTTGAGACACTTTAGATGTATCTCTGATGTATGTATTGGTTTTATAGTTGAATATTATCTGCATTATTACGTATTTGTGCTCACTTATTGACAAAGCGATATAAAACTTGTTTACTACATAATTGATGTTGCTTTTTGGTACAGTAGAAACATAGTTATAAGGGGACAAAGAAGTATACTTGCGAGTTGACAACTTCAAAGTACAATAGAGAAATAAAAATTAACTAAAACATATTTCCGTTGCGTCACTGTCCTATCTTTGATATTAGTTTTGATATTCAGTCATAGTAAAATTTTTTTTCATAATCTAATCACATCTCATTTTTTATATGACTTTTCAAGTACCGATGAAAATAGTCAAATTCTCTTAATGACATGATTATATATAATTGAATAATTGTATAAAATAATTTATAATGATAATATATCAAAACTAAATCCTTTTTATATGACATTGATTTTAATACATTGTCAATTGGAGTAAATAAACACAAGCTACAACATCAAATATGTTGGAAGTCTTAAATAGGACTATGGCAATGGAAATATGTTTCAATAAATTTTGCTTTTCTCTATTGTACTTTGAAGTTGTTGAGCCGCAAGTTTGTTTCTTTGTCCCCTTATAGTTGTGTTTCAACTAGTCTAAAAAGCAACATTAATTATGTGCCTGTTTGAATTGATGTTTGAATTGCAGTTTTTAGAAGGTCTTTTAAGAGAAAAAAATGATTTTGTACAGTAAATGATAGTGCTTGATTTAACTTCTTTTAAAAAGCCTTCTGAAAAGAAGTATCTTTGAAATTACTTTTCATTATAGAAAAAGATTTTTTGAAAAAGAATCTTATTATTACTCTCACATCAACAATAAAAAATAATTTTATTTTATTCTATCCAAACAAAACTCATTCTTCTAAATTTACTTTTGACATATCCAAACTAAACAAAAATTATTCTTTTAAAAGTAATTCCTCTAAAAGACCTTCTTTTAAAATACCTTCTTTCAAAAAATTTTCTTCAAAAAGTTAAACCAAATGGACCCTATATAATAAACAAGTTTCACATCACACCATCAATATGCGAGCACTGAGCACAAATATATAATAATGCGGAAAATACTCAACTATAAAACCAACACATGCATCAAAGATACATCTCAGGTGTCTCAAAAACCATATCAAAAATACATCTAAAGTGTTTCAAAACCCCCAAATTCCTACTTAAACCATGAAGTTGGGCACATCAAAGTGCCCTTTATTACATAATTATTTGAAAGGTGCAGCAAACAAACTTCCCTTTGGCCATTTGGCCTCAAACCTCTACTCTAGGCCAAACTTCTTTCTCATCTCCACGATGAACTCACAGACCTTCTGCTGGTCAGGGAGAGACTTGGAAACACTTTCCCTCTGCAGGCACCTCTTGGCCCACGCAATGAACTTGGGGCACTCTTTCTCTATATTGATGTTACCAAAGGTCTCATAAGCCTTAAACCAACTGTAGAATGGAACAAGCGTTACATCCACAAAGCCAAGCTTGTCTCCTCCAAAATAAGGCTTGTTCCCTAGCTGTTCCTCCAACAATTTGAGAGCATCCAAGAATTCCTTCTTGCCAGTTTCTTGCTCTTCTCCTTTTGTAGTCCACACCTTTCTTCCAGCATCATAAATCTATTTGACATTAAGAATTAACACACTCAAAATTAGATCATTAAATGCAAGAATGGAAAAGGGTAAGGACTACTAAGAAGTAAGAACTAATGCCTATTACAGTAATACAAAAATGGGATGCTAAAGAAAACCAAATAATTTTTTAAGATAATAGCCACTTTCTGCCTAATCTCTGAGAAACAGGATCGCACACGTTGATAAAGCAGGCAAATGAGTATTACAAAAGGAAAAAGGTAAAAGAATAAAACTTTCAAACAAGTAAAGTTGCTCTAGTACTAAAAAAATATAGGATGTGGAGAATCTCGAAGAAAATGGTTAAACAAAAGTGCTACTCCTTATCTCAAATAGGTACCATTCTTTTCATATACATCTCATCTCATATATTCCATATTACTTTCAAAGGGTCAAAAGGTAATAACCAATAACCAAATTACATCATTCTATGTTATCCTTTTAAATTGCAATTACTGCAATTGCAAAAACTTGCAGAAAAATGGGACTGTTGCAGCTGCAACTACAGTGGCAATGATATTATAGAGAGCAAGTAATAGCAATATTACAACTGTAATTGTGATAATCTATGCTTAAAATATGTCATCAAAAGTAATGGCCAAGAAATTACAAGTAACAATCACAGCAATGAAGTAGAAAAGTGTACCTTCTTGTCAATATAGTCAGCCCAGAATCTAGCTTGAGCTCTCTGGTAAGGGTCAGAAGGCAGCAAAGGAGATCTATCATGCCACACCTCATCAATGTACTGAACAGCAATAAGAGACTCACAAATAGGCTTGCCATTGTGGATGAGAACCGGGATTTTCTTGTGAACCGGGTTCATTTGAAGCAATAGAGGGCTCTTGTTCCTCAAGTCCTCCTCTTTGTACTCATACTTGATTCCCTTTTCAGCAAGTGCAATCCTGACCCTCATACCAAAAGGACTAGGCCAGAAATCAAGCAGGACCACCTCATCTGCCATATTGCTGAGTTAAAAGGAAACAGCACACAAATAAGAAGAAATTATCAAAGCTTGAAGGAGAGAGAAGTAGAAGTGTTTTGCAAGTCGCAAGACTAGGCTGAGGAATGGCAATTTATAGAGTGAAATTTGGCATGAACAGTGAGAACTTTGTGATATGCCTTGACAAAGTAGTAACACGACACCAAAACGTCTCAAAGGAAAATAAATGTGCGAAAAGGTACTAGAAGATTGTGCTGTGGCGGTTGCAAAGTTGCCGTTATCTGTAGTCTTTTATTGCCGTACATTGACTTAAAGCGATGTTATGTAAATTAAAATTTTTTTGGCTTATGTATCGACTCATTCTTATTTATTATTAAATAACGTATAAATTTCATTTAATTTGATATGAATCTCACATTTTATCAATAATAAATTACAGTGAGCGAACACAAAAATTAAAAAAATTTTAATTTAAATAACATAATTTTAAGCCGAATGGTAATAGAAGACTATAGCTGCTACTTTTCTCTTTCCTTTAATTTTTCTTCTCGACCAAACAATAAAAATATAATCTTTTCCTTCCCATTTCCTTCCTCTTCCATTCTTTTCATCCCAAATCAACCGAACCAAAGACAGCCTTAATGTTCACTTTTAATGGTGATCACTTTAAATGCTACTTGCTTCCTAAATGATTTCAGATGAATTTATCAGCACACGATGATTAATAATATCATATTAAAAGAGAATGTTAAAATATCCATTTTACCCTCATCTTATCTCTCTTTCCTTTCTCTGTGCCATCTCCCGCCCCCGCTTCCATCACGCACTAACTGTAATTTCCAAAAAATATGACAAACAGAGCATGTACACAAAGATGAAGATCGGGAAGGAGAAGAAGAAGCTGCAAAAGCCAGGTCCAGCTCTCACCGCAACCATGGTTGGATCAAAACCAAGAAGGGTCTTCATTGTTTTGGACCTTGAGCTTTGAGAATAGAAGGAGCTTTTTCTAGCACAAAAAATTTCTTGCCTTGCTGTAATGTCAGGCCAACTAGGGAATCAGTGTTAGATCGAAGAACGAAGAGAAATATATGTTCAAGTGTACCCAGCTCTGTTTGAAGATTACCATGGCGGTACAGTTGGGGTTAGGGGAGTGAGATTAGAGGGCAGGGGACGGAGTAGGATGTGGGGCAACCATGGCCAAAGGAGGTGGCCGCGGTGGACGTCTAGGACGGCAATGGCAAAGTGGTGAGAGCATGAAAGAAAGAGAGAGTAAATAATGGTGAAGAAGAAGGATAAAATAAGGAACTCATTTATAATTTTTTTTATAAAGATTAAAATATAAATATAACTATAAACATAAATTTTAAATAATTTAAATAATTAAATCTAAAATCAAATGACTGAAATTTTGTCACTATGTAGTGACAAACTTATTTGATATCATTTAAGAAGCCGCCCCACAACCATGTTTCAGGGCTTAAAATCAGCAATCTTTTTTTTTTGTTTTTCCTCTTTTAGAGTTTTTAAATATTTATATTTATAAATTTTTTAAAATAGTAAATAATTAAATTAAATATTTGTATTAATATAATAATATATAACTAAATATTTATATAATTTTTTTATATTAATAATATATATAATTTATTATTTATTATTTATTATTACTTCGTGGAAGACACTTCGTATGAAATGTGATGCAATCAAGTACGTAATCGGGTCAACTTCAATTTATTGTCCTCACCGACAATTGACCAATGCCACTTATTCACACTGATAAACATTTTTTTTTAAAAAAAATAATTTTAATGCATTTTTCATTTTTTTAAGAAAATTTCATTTATTTTTTCATTTGTTTAATCAATATGATTAAGATATTAATTTTGAAAACTCAAACAGGAAATAGAAACGATTGTTTATATTTGAAAGATAGTGTTAAGTTAAATTGAAACAAAAAAATACTTTGAAAAATGAATATAAAAAGATGTACGATAAAAGGGAAAAAAGAAAAAAATTACCATTTGGCAATTTTCGGCTACCAAGTAAAATGAAGTGGTTCCCTGACGTAATCGATTGCATCAGATTTCACACAAAATATAGGGTTCTTTTGGACAAGGTTTTAAAAAAAAGAAAAATTTTAACTAAATTTTTTTAATAGTGTTTTGTTTTTTAAAAAATTATTTTATATTTAGATATATTATTTAAAAAATATTTTTAATTATTAAAAGTATATTTAGATAAAAAAGAATAAAAATATTTTTTATAGTTAAATTATAAAAAAAATATTTAAAAAGAGAGTCAAGATTTGATAAAAGATAATAAAGAAAGGATATGTATCATAATTTAAAGTGAAAGTAAAGAATATTTTAGAAGTTAGGTATTTTTAACTTTAAAAAAAAAAGTGATAAATTAAAAATTTTTAATTGAAGCTTTTTTTTTCAAATATTGTATCAAACATCTATAAAAATTTATAAATGTATTTTTTAAAAAATAAATATTTTTTCTTAATATTGAAAAATAAATACCTTTTTAAAAAATAAATACATTTTAATTGGTTTTTTTTTTAAATATGGGATTTGAAGTAAAAATATATTGAAATATAGGATTTGGGATCATTTTACTTCAATATGGGAATTAATAAAAGTCGTTAATGCTGGTTCAAGTGCAAAAAAAAAAAAAAAAAAAACCGGGAAAC
Source organism: Pterocarpus santalinus (assembly GCA_031439595.1). Classification (NCBI taxonomy): domain Eukaryota; kingdom Viridiplantae; phylum Streptophyta; class Magnoliopsida; order Fabales; family Fabaceae; genus Pterocarpus; species Pterocarpus santalinus. The sequence goes on along the minus strand of CM062528.1, from coordinate 29,182,702 downwards.
AACATAAATCGCCAACACTGATTTGTGCGTCAGAAAAATTAAAATTTTTTATTAAAAAGAAAACAGAATTGGCGATTTATTATATATAAAAAAAGAAAAATTTTAAAACATAAAGCATTGTTGGCCATTTCATTATTTCATTACAAACAAAAATGAAAATATTTTAAAACAAAAAATAAACTTGGCTATTCCTATATATTAATAATAATAATAATTTTAAAACAAAAAGCTCAGTTGGTGATTTACATAACGTAGAGTTGGCGATCTCTAAAATCAACATTTCCGATTTCATCGTTCCTCAACGAATATAAACACCCTTCTCTTCATTTGAATTCGTGGAGAGAGCGTGTCAAAAATAAAGGTACTAGTGTGGAGAGAGAGAGAGAGAGTAGTATAAATATTATCATATATTTTAATAGTGATATTATAAATACAAATGAAGATGTGATATTTATATATGAGAAGCCAACATATTTTTCTATTCTGTACACGATGTTGTTTACCAAATTAGAGGATGCATTCTATCGATGCATAGATGCCAACATTATGAAGACCGTGGAAAAAATAAGATCTAAGTGTTCACTTTCTATTTTTGGTGGGTTCATTCAATATCAAGCTATTCTAATAAGTGACAATGACAACATGCAACAAATATATAGGATACATTAGTAGCATCAGGTAAATATTCTTGGCATCGTGCTATATGTTGATTTTAGAGAAGCTGTTCTTGCTCTAGAAACTGAACTGAGCCCATTTCTTGATAGAGACATACAATGGAAAAAGCACAACAGTTAAAGTGATGAAGAGGAGTTTGAAGGCAAATATAGAAGCAGTGACGATGGTGCACATGATAATGTGGATGATAATGCAGATGACAAGTAAGTGGTTAGTCAGCATCCATTTGGAGAGCTATCTTTTATATGTGCTTTAGATTTTCAAGTTATATATACACCTGAGTTTTTAGAGTATGCAAACATAGATATGTAGCACTAATAGTAAAGTCTTAATCATTATATGGATTAGAAAAGTTATTACTTGAGATTAAAAAATTATTGTTATGATACTAAAGACTAAGATGCTAGGGTATGTAACCCATTGCCTGTTTATTATTATAGTTCATTGTGCACTTTATCCATTCATTTGTTTATAATTTAATGTATGATTTTGGTTATTTTTTTCTTTGTCCTGTACTAGATATTGTAAATTTTTTTTTTGTTGGTGCTTTAATAGATGCTCTTACTATGGATGGTGAACAGCATGTTGAAATACAATTTAGTGATAGAGAGACTGTTATACAATAATTAAGAATTACAACATATTAGAAGGAGTGGATCATAAAATGTATGAGTAAGAACTAATAACATTTTATTGTAAATGCATATGCTATGGCATAGACTATGAATTAGGGCCAGTTTCAAGAGGAATAAATAGTTATGGGAAATCAGGAAGTACAATGGCTCGAACACTTTTATTGTGCCGAGAATTTTGCAGGACCATATGAAGTTTGATTTAGACATAATGGCTCATTGTATAAAGTCCCTAGTAGCATTTTGTAACACTTTAATCCTTAAGCAAAATTTGAGCAGTTTTTTTATTTTTTATTCTGGTAAAAGTCACAAAACTCTTTTCTTTATTTAGTTAGTTGTATTCATGATTTACCCATTATATATTAAAGCTATTTATTAACTCTAAATATAAATTAAATATCTACTTTTTATTATATCTCATAGGTAGTCTAAGCTTTAAACAACTAACCACTATAAACATATATTATTCAAATATATTTCCAAAATTACAATAGGGATACCTGAGTTACAAGCCAAAGGATAGATGCCCATAATTTCTTATAAAGCTAGTGCTTTACAAAATACAACTTAGCTGCATAGTTTAATTCCTTCTCCACTATCATGGCGATTCCTGCTATATGGAAATACTAAGAAAAACAAAGTAAGAGAAGTCTTCCAGTAGGATGGTGCTTCCAATGGAGTCTTGTGGCTTCCTGAAAATCCCTAATGTAGAAAATAGAAATGCAAGCAAGATATTGCACACTCATTACTCATAGAACATTTAGTAGAAAAATGTGAAATAACAAAGCTCTAGACATTAATGAAAAGTTAGATCATAATAAATTACCATCCCCAGCTATTTTATAAAGGCAGTGATATATCAAGTAAGCTATTAGTATATAATTTAATAATAAACCAAACAAATAAAGCAGCACCATGGATACTATCAGAAATACCATGATTATAATTTAATTAAGTGAGTATACTATTATATTCTTAAGTTGTGACCTTTTGCTCCATTCTAATAGCTGAAGTTTGCAGGATCTACAACATATATCTGGATCTATGAGAGCTCTCATTATTAGGGTATCCTTTAGTCAGATTAGTGATTATCTTGTCCTTGTCCACTATAAGATGAGGCCCAAGGCATCATTTTGTGACTATCAAGTCTTGATCTACTACAAGGCGAGGCCTAAAGTATCATTTAAACCACTATGAGACTTTGTGATCATTAAGTCTTGATTTGCTACAAGACAGAGCCTGAGGAGTCATATAACGATCACCAAGTCCTGTTCGCTACTAGGCAGGGCTCGAGTTGTTGTTTTTCCATTTATTTTCATAGCAGCCATATATGCCATATTTAGTTACATAGTGCACATATATTTTATATCCATCACATAGTACACAAATATTGTATATGCGTCACATAGTGCATGAATACTTCATAGCAATTGTGAGAATTGTATAATTCATGCCATAGGATCTCATATTCAACATATTATGCATAATAGGATATATCATATGCTATGGGATTTCAAATGCTTAAATAAAGGTTTACATACCCTACTCAAAGCTTAGCCATCAAACCAACATACTCAAAGTGTACACAAAGTAATTCAAGTCTTTAAACTTCACTTTCCATGCCATGAGATAAACTTATCATTACTCGTATACTTTTAATATAAAGTGCACATAGCTCAATAAGTGAGCATTTAGTTTGACTTAGTGGTAACAGACAGTATTAGATCATTAGTTGAGTGATCAAAAAGTGTTAGCCACTTGGTTCTGGCCTTGCAAGTATCATGTTCTTTTAAGACACAAATTTATGTTGTGGCTCCAGTACTAGTAAAATTTTCATTCTAAAGATTTTTTTCATATACTTTGTAGTTTCGCGCACATTGTTTTATGCCTTTTTCATAACTTTAACTTCCTAAGCAATATGATGATTTATGTGACATCTGAAAACAATTAGATGGCATCAGAAGTTCAAGTTCCACTGGTTTTCAAATATCAAGTGAGAGGCATGTAAGTAGCAAAACAAAGGGCACATCAAAGTGCAGTTTTGTATGCCATTATTCAGAACATACAATAGACAAGCAAGTAAAGGCAGAACTTTCCTATGTGCACCGTGTCCAATCTACTCAGCGTCCAAGTACTCTTTCACCCTTTGTTCATCCGGAAAACACTTGGACACACTCTCTTTCAGTACACCTCTTGGCCCAAGCAATGAGACTGGGGAACTGGGCTTGGTTGATGAAGTTGTACCTGCCAGAGAAAATGTAGGTATAAAACCAACAGAACAATGGAACAAGTGCCACATCCACAAGGCCAAGGTTGTCTCCACCAAAATAAGGCTTGCCTCCCAGCTGTTTTTCCAACACTTTAAGACACTCAATCAATTCTCTCTTTGCAGCTTCTTTCTCTTCTTCTCCTTCCTTTGTCCAAATCCTCACGCCAATTTCATATATCTATTTCATAGTGGAAGTTCAATACAAAATTTCACATTTTGCTAACAAAGGTTATTGGATAAAGGATGAAATATGAGTAATTGACTGTAAAATTCGATTACCTTTCTGTTTACTGTGATGTTATCTCTTCGGCTAACCATCAAAACTTGACCTGTTCCTAGAGTTGACTACTTCACATCATGGGTGAAGAAAATTTATACAGTTTTCTTTGACACTTAAACATTTCGCAAATTCTACTTAGATGAATTCTCATAATACCTTTTTTGTTTCTTGATAATTGTCGTCAGCTTGCAAACTTGTAATCCTCTTATTAAACAAGATTACCCTCAATTTTAAATGCTACTGTGTGTACATATATGTGCATCTTTTCATGGTGGTCCGTTATACATTATTTGATTTGTAATTTGTATATTAAAGTTTGCTCTAATGAAAAAAGTCATTTTTTTCTACTTTTCTTTAAACTATGGTTTAAAACTAAAAATTACATTAAAATTAAACTTAAAATAATTTTGTTGAAACTCAAATTTATACTTTTTAAACTGTAATTAGTGTACTTACGCATGCAATGCATAGGTTGATAGACGTTTATGATGACATATATATGAATAAATGTAATATATTTAAAAAATTTATTCCATTATAATTATGAGCTGTGCTTCTTAATCAAAATAAATTTATCAAAACCGTTACAGTAAAATGAGTAGGAAGAATCTATCTATTTATCAAAAAATTAATAGTAAGCCACTCATTATAAGAATTTGCTTCTGGCAAAAAGTTATGGCGACATTCTTCAACCCTACTTTTTTAACTCATTATATCCATCATATTTTTACTAATCAAAAAGTAAATAACATTGTTCATTAATACTTGAATCTAATAGATATATCTATAATATTTATTAAGAATTTATAGCATGAGTGGTAAAAGTCTTCTAAAATTTTCCATCGATACTTTCTCAAAATATAAAATGCATGATAGTTTTATTAATAAAAAATTAAAAAAATTGCTTATTGAAGCTTAAAATATTCAATCTAATAGATATAGTTGTAAGATGTAAATATACGATTGTAGTGTTGTAAGATTTAAAAATATTATTAATAATAATTTAAACAATTTATAGTTTATTATGAAAATTAAAAAATTATTTATTATAAGATTAACAATATACATAAATATAATTTATTGATTTAAATTTAATATAAAATAATAATAGTTATAAGATAGATGAATCACTAACATATATATATGAGGTTTTAATATGTATAAGAAAAATATTTTATGACTAATTTATTTTGCATGCAAGCATTTTTGTCTTAAATAATATTTTAATCAATAAGAACTTGTTGTATAAGTTCAAAGATATTATAAAATTCTTCATCCTTATTTCTTTAAGCAGCTAATTCCATGCTATTTTTATTAAGAAAAAAATAAGTAGTTATAAATTTAAATTTATTATAAATTGAAAATAATTATAAGATTGGTAAATTATTACCCATGTAATGTACATGTTTGATATCATTACCCAATGTATATATTTCATATCCCTCATTTGAGGTATTAAAATTTGCAACAAAATTGTTCTATGACAAATTTCTTTTGTTATGGAATATTATTTCCTTAAATAATAATTTAAATTATTTTTTTATCAAAGTTAAAAAATTACTGTAATATTAAAATATCAATAAATGTAATTTTTTAATTTAAATTTAATATAAATTATTGATAATTATAAGATTTGTAAAAGAATAATTTTATGGAAAATTTATTTCATTACACAAGCATTAGTATTTTAAATAAGAACTTAAAGTATAAGTTGTAAAGATCTTGTAATATTTTTGAGCACTGCTTCTTTGAAATATAAAATTCATGATATTTTTATTAATCAAAAGATAAATAATATTGCTTATTAAAGCTTAAATACCTAGTCCAATAGATATAACTGTACTATATAAATATACAATTAGAGCACTGTAAGAATGAAATATTTATTGATAATGAATTAAATTATTTATGTTTTGTTATTAGAATTTAAAAAAAAATTAGCATAAGATTAACAGCATATATAATTATAATTTATTAATTTCAATTTAATAGAAATTGATAATAATTATAAACATGTAAATAAATAAATTTGTATCACATACATTTAATATCAACCCATGCAATTTGAATATTTGGTATTATCGGTTAAGGTGTTAGTACTTGTAAGAAAATCATCTATGATTAATTCTTTTGCAATACGAAGATTATTATCTTAAATAAAATTTTAATAAGAACTTTGAGTATAAGTTGTTAGAAATTATAAAATTCTTCATTCTAGAAAAAATTAAAGTATCTAATTCAATATATATAATTATAAGATATAGATCAATATTTAGACAGTTGTAAAATTAAAAAAATTAATTAATAATAATCTAAATTTTTTATTTTCTTATTGACGTTAATAAAAACTATTTATTGTAAGATTATGAATATATAAATATAATTGTTAATTTAAATTTATTAATGGATAAAAACGATTAGTTAGTTAAACCATTACTTATGTATTGTATATATGTTTAGTATTTCCCATGCTATCATCCTTTCTTGATAAATAGTAAAAATTTCATCTGACAGAATACATATTGGAGGAAATTCTCTCAAGCTTTTTCCATAACCTTGTAGAAGAAGATATTTGATAAATTCATATATGACTATCAAGAATAAAACAAAGCAGATTTTGGCTTATATGAAAAAGTACAAATTAGTCTAACCTAGTAGGATGCAGACTGAATTTAGGAAATAATGTAAATAATGGGGGAGTAAATTTAGGATAAAGATTGAATAATATTACAATGGTCTGGGAGTGAAAATAGGAAATAACGTAAATAATGTAATAACATAAATAAATAATGCATTATTAGGAAAAAAAAAAAGTAAATAACATGACATGGAAAAGAAAACTAACCTATTGAAAAGGTTAAAAAACATAAATAAAGCGTTTAGAATTTTGAAATAGGACATTAAATTAAACCAAACATATTATTTAACTTTTTATTTATTATTTCGTTATATATATATATAATTTATTTAATTTATATGTTTAATAGATTTAACAAAATAAAAATATTGCTGAAAGTAATAAATTAAAAAATAAAGGTAATTTATCAATTGAAGACAAGATATCATTAAAAGTTATCTTGAGGTGAAATTTCGGATTACACACATGAGATCGATGATAGTAGCTTGAATTAGTATGTGTTATTATTGATTATTGATTGAATAATGATTATTGATATTGATTGATTATTGATTTTTCAAAAAAAAAAAGAGAAAATTATTATTGGTTGACTAAATAGTTACAAAGGAGTAAAAATATTAGAATCAAATAGAATTTTGAATTATTGTCATATTGGAATCATTAGAATAAGAGGGTAATTATTATTGTTTGACCAAAGAGAACACAAATAAATAAAAACTCAAGAATCAATTAGAATTATGAATTGTTTTCATTGGTAATAATTCACGAAATATCAATCATTCAAAAGACTCAAAAGTGAAATATTTAAAAGTGGATAGCTTATCTGGTAAATTATATTTCGAATAATTTTAAATATCCCCAAAATCAGAAACAAAAGCAATCATGATCCAATATAATAAATTGAATAATGGTAGCTGATATAATTCTTTATTTCTAAAGTAGCAAATTGAAATATTAAACACATCTATTTTAACTATTTATATATTTAGAATAATATCAATATTACTTAGAATGATTGACGTTAAAAGAAAAATATTGCTTAGAATGATCAATTAATAAATTAAAGAATAATATTAGTTATGAATTAAATATAACGCCCTAAATTAAAGCTAATTTATTAGAGGAACTATACCATAAATAGAAATAGAAAGAATGAAAGAAAAAAGGAAATAATAATCAACATCGGGGAATTTAAGAAAATAGGAAGGCTATACAACTAAAATAATTGAAGAACAAAATGATGCAAACAACATTAATCTAATAATAAACTAAGTTACGACAGATCTTAGATAACATGCCGATGACAATAGAATTTTTTTTTAAAAAAATAAACAATATTATGATAAAAGAACAAAAAAAGTAAGTAATAAACCAATATAAGATTGCAGAAATTTACAAAAATTAGAACAACATAAAGAAAAATACAAAATACAAAATACATTGCAAGAAAAGGTCAATGACAAAAAACACAAATAGATAGGAATTATGACAAAACATGAAAAAAAAAAATTGAACATATAAAAACAAAAGCTAAATGCAAAAAGTTTAATGAATTCAAGGAAATCATCAACAGACAGAACAAACTATAACAAAGCAATCAAGAACCAACCAAAAATCGATTGAAGAAGTATACCAAAATTGCCTTTGTTCAGATAAAATTGGAAATTAACATGAAGAAAAAATACAAAGATCATAAAGTATGGCAACAATCAAAACGCAATAAGATAATCCGTTAAATATAAAAGAGAATAAGAAAGAAAGTATGAATGGACAACGATAAAAGTAAATAAAAAATGATTAAAATTCTAGTGGAATGAGAAAAAAATGAAATTGTTGGAAGAAGAAATTTATCTCCACCAGACAAAAAAAAAAAAAAAACCTAGTTCTTAAACCCTAACGAACTACCTTACGTAAGATGGCGAAAGAAAATGATTAAAACTTCAGTGGAATAGAAAAAAAAAATGAAATTGCCAGAAGAGGAAACATGGATAGATAACGCAACAACAATGAAAATAGACAATCATAAACCTATTAAAAAACTATATAAAAATAATGACATGATAATAAAGATATAGAGAAACATGGACATAAAATACAACAACAATGAAAATAGACAATTTAGAAAAGTGATAGAACATGCAACAAATATATATTTTCCAATGGAAGAATAAAAGAAAATGTAAAAAAACAGAATAGGAAAATGAAATCTGAAAAAAAAACAAAGATGAAGAAAAAAGAAAACAAAGACAAAGAATAGGAATGATAAAACGGAATCAGTTAACAATCACTCAATAATAGACAAAGATGAAGAAAAAAGATAACAAAGACAAAGAATAGGAATGATAAAAACGGAATCAGTTAACAATTACTCAATAATAGAAAAGAGGAAGAAAACAAAGCACCAATGCAAAATAAGAGTAAATGAAAAAAAGTTGAAACTAGAGTGAGATGGAGAAAGAATGAAATTACCTGAAAAATATTGAACTAAAGATGATTAAAAAAACATTTAAAACAGATTGAAAAAAAAAATGTAAAAACCATAGCGGTTAAAACATAATGAAAAAAAAATATCCTTAAATTTTAAGGGTCTTTTTTATGTATATGGTGTTTGAGAAGATTACAAATGTGAATATGGGATTTGGTGGTTATTTGCGGGGATATGAGAACGTACAGAAAACCGCTATTAGCGGTTTTAATTTTCAAAATTACTGGCTCTGTAAAACGGCCAATGGCGGGTTTTGATGGTTTAAAATTTTTTTATAAAAACCGCCATTGGTGGGTTTTTATGGTTTAAAATTTTTTTAGATAAAAACCGCCATTGGCTGGTTTTGGGTTAATTCAAAAAATGCCACTGGCAGTTTTTGACTTGATAAACCGCCACTGGCGGTTTTAATTGGTACACTATATAAACTCAATTCCCTCTCATTACTCGTCGCTGGACGTTTATGTTGTGATTCTGAGAAAGAAGAGCTAAGAGAATAGAGAGTAGTCTAAGAAAGGAAAAAAATGAGTGCAAATTTAGTGATATATTTTAATGGCGATATTCTTACAAATACGAGTGAAGGTGTGACATTTATATGCAAGAAGCCAGTATGTTTCTCTCTTCCGTATACTATGTCATTTGCGGATCTAGAGCATGGGCTTTGTCGATGTATAGAAGCTGAGACTCCGAAAACAGTGGAGAAGATAACATACAGATGTCCAATCTCGATTTTTGGTGGTTTCATGCAATACCAAGCAATTCCAATAAATGATGATGGTGACCTTCAACAAATGTTTCGGATATATCAACAACATCAAGCACAAATTTCTATTGCTGAGTTGTACGTCAATTTTAAAGAAACTGTTGCCGCCTTTTACCATCAAGCTGAGGATGAGGAAGAAGAGCCCGAACCAGGCACAATTCCAGAAAGAGAGATAGAATGGGAACAAACCATCAGCGAAAGTGATGATTAAGACTTTGAAGGCCAATATGAAAGCGGTGATGATACTGCAGATGATGATGCAAATGACGAGTAGTTGCACATGTCAAACACAATGGTGATTAGTCAGCATCCATTTGGGGAGCCACCATTCATGTGCTCTTTAGATCTTGAAGCTATGCACGCACCTGAATTTCTAGAATATACGAATTGAAGTAAGTAGTTACTGACATTTCATCTTAATCGTTATTTTTAGTTAAAAAATTTGTTACCTAAGATTTTAAAATTATTAGTTATTATGTTAGATTATATATGCAGTTCTATTATGTTACCGTATTAATTATTATACATTTAATTTGTTACCATTTTAATTTTATTATATTTATTATTTTATCTTTATGTTTTATAGATGATGCTGCTACAGATGGAGAATTGGGTGTTGGAATGCAGTTTAGTGACAGAGAAGCTGTTATACGGGCAATTAAGCATTACAGTATATCAAAAGGAGTGGATTACAAAGTGTATGAGTCAGAAGTAACGACATTTTATTGTAAATGTGTGCAATTTGGTGTAGATTGTGGATGGCTTGTTAGGGCCAGTTTCAGGAAGAGTAAATATTTTTGGGAAATCAAGAAGTATAATGACCCACACACTTGCACTAGGGCAAGGATTTCGCACGATCACATAAAGTTAGATTCAGACACAATTGCAGAATGTATCAAACACATGGTAGAATCTGATCCTTCTTTTAAGATAAAATTTGTGATTGCAGAGATTCAATCTTGGTACGGATATACGACGACATACCGAAAAGCATGGATGGCAAAGCAAAAGGCTATCGAGAAAGTATTTGGTCAGTGGAAAGCCTCGTTTGAAGCTTTGCCACAATGGTGTGCAGCAATGTGTGATGCTATTTGAGGATCAATTGTTCAGCTGGATGTTGCAGAGGCTTATCGCGAAGATGAACTAGTTCCGAACTTGCGGATATTACGTCGGGTGTTTTGGAGTTTTGGTCCCTGCATTAGAGCATTCAAATATTGCAAACCGCTTATGTAGGTTGATGGGACACATTTGTACGGAAAATACAAAAGAGCTCTTTTGGTGGCAGTCGCACAAGATGACAATCAAAATATATTGCTAATTGCTTTTGCTGTTGTCGAGGGTGAGACTGTAGATGCATGTCATTTTTTTCTGGATAATTTACGTAGACATGTTGTGACCAGTAATAAGGCGAAGTAATGGCCAATGGGAACCTCCGAGAGCATTCCACATGTATTGTATTAGACACATTACTGCTAAATTCTTGCGGAGATTTAAGGCACCTTACTTGTACAAACTCGTCGTCCACATGGGTAATTAATATTTTGTTTCAACTTGTGAATGACATTTTTCAGAAATACTGTATCAACCATATTGTGGTTTGCAGGACATTATAGGACGGAGCATGAATTTTATATTCATTACGAACGGATGCGGGAACGTGGAGAGGCATATACAGATTGGCTTAATGAAATTCCACAGGAAAAATGGGTTCAAGCATATGATGGTGGACATCGGTGGGGTCACATGACCACGAATCTAGTCGAGTGTGTGAACTCTGTGCTAAAGGAGGCTCGCAATCTTCCCATCACTGCACTGGTTCGAGCAATTTACTTTCGGTTGGCAGAGTTATTTGCACGTAAGGGTAGTGAGACACATGCGCAAAGAAATGCTGGACATATTTTCTCCGACACCATGACGACTCGACTTCAATCAAACGAGCAAGCATCTAGAAACCTCCGTGTTAGTCAATTTGATAAACAAAATGAAGCTTTTCATGTTCAGGAGCTATCTAACAGCTAAGATTATAGAGTTGACCTAAGACAGAGGTACTGTGATTGTGGTGACTTCCAAATAGATTGATTTTCGTGTCGTCATGTAATTGCCTGTTGCTCTAGCATGAACATTGATTGGCGAGCTTATATCATGATGTCTACAGAATCAGTGAGATATGTAAAGTTTACAAGAAGGAGTTCGGGATCATAGGTAACGAATGTACATAGCGCCAATATAGAGGCCCAAGACTTTGCCCTAATCCTACCTTAAAGCGCACAATAAAAAGTCGTCCCAAATTAACCCGTTTCCTGAATGAAATGGACATGCGTGAGATGCGAGGACTACGACGGTGTAGTCTTTGTCGAGGCGAGGGGCATAGTCGCAGCCGATGTCCATATGCTCCTGGGTCTAGTTCATAGTGTTGAGTAGTTATTTATAGATTGTTATTATTTTTTTATTCTGTGATAATTGAATTAAGTTGTTATTATTAATGAATTTGTGTATTATTAAATTAAGTTGTTATATTATTAATGGTGTTTGAGAAAATTATAAACGCGAATATGGTGTTCGGTAAAAAAAAGTAGCTATAAAATGAAGGACAAATCCATTAGTTAGGAAGAAATGTAAACATTTAATTCCGTTATAATAAATTGGTAAAATAAGCATAAGAATCACAACACAACATTAATTATACATCAACATGGAAACTGAATAAATACTACATTACAATAAATTAAACATTAAAATGTTATTGTGAACTATATTGAAGAATACTACTAGCTTTTCCATCATCCAGGGAGGTATATCTAATAGGGGAATGTGTAAATGGACATAGAACATAAGAAAGTAATCCCCTTCGTCTTCTTCCTCTGCCACAATGGTCCCCCGCACCCTCATCTCCCCTAACCTCATCTCTGCTAACCTCATTTCCTCTAGTATCATCTCCCCTAGCCTCATGTGCAGCAACTTCGGGCTCCGCTGCAGCGGCAAATGCAGATGTGTCTTGCGGGGTCATCTCCCATTGTAGGGGCACCGACCATTGATCACTCAGGGAAAATATTGGCTGAGATGTAAACCCATAATTAGGTGTCACCATCTCTGATCGATACACATCCTCCTGTACGGGCATCTCTTCATTGGATGCCTCCTCATTCAGGTCGAACCCACAGGAGGGAGCTGCTCATTAGGTAGATTGAGCTTCATCAATGACAAAATCATAGGTACATAGTAACCCGCGAGATATTCCACTGCTACTGCTGCAGTCAACAGACCTTCTCCCCCGCGACTCCCTGCTTCTTGAACCACGATGGGTACTAATTGTATCTACGGACATTCGTGCTAGTTGCTGTTGTGGGGGTTGTTGATCCCATTGAAATGGCCGCCATTGTTCTCCCCGTGGAGACTAATACAACTCCTCATTCGGTTGTGCAGAAGGTGCAGCAAATTGCTGCTCGGGATACTGGGGGGTGGCGGCTCCATAGGGAACTGTCGCTGTTGAGGAGGGGGTGGCTCCATAGGAAACTGTTGTTGCTGTGGGGCTGGTTGCTGCATCTCCGGGGACAACCAAAGCCAGTCTATTGCATATTGTGTATACCATTCCTAATACTCAGTAGAAGGATTATAATTGTCAATGAGAATTCCTTGTAATATACGATGATATCGGTGGTCCCACAAAGTGACCCAATCATCATGCAAGGCTCTCCAATTCCTTGGTTCTCTTAATCCCTGTAAATCTTTGTTATGGAATCCTTCTAGACTTTGGGGTGGGAGAGGAATATTTTGAGCAAATCCAAATTGATGCATTACTCGATCAGCTGCATGCCACTCTAATACCTCAAAGCAAATCAATAGGTTAATAGTTGACTATAATAGCTGCTCGCCTCTAACATCATCTGGAATATGAGCATTAATAGCTTCATCCCCATATGGTTGCCATACAAACTGCATTATCAAAAATAAATCAGATATGCATGGACTATTATATGCGATATCATAAGACATACTACGGTATATTAACGCAAACCTGATGAACACTCATCTGATCTAATGCCAATCTGATATTCCCAAGATCTCTGAATGGAGTCTTATGTGGATACCGTAGTTGTCTCCATCTGTAAAAATTTATATTAATTAGCTAATTTTGATTATAACTAATTAATAATTTGTTTAAATATAAATTACCTGAGAGCGAGACAAAAAGCAATTGGTTCAGCTGGTATTGGAGCCAACTATGGGAGTCGATTCCATGCCCACACTTGTAACAATATTATGCAACCACAAATTTCTCTCACATCATTGCGTGTAGCACGATCTAGCCCTCTATACAAAAAAGCCAGGGTTGCTGATCCCCAACTATAAAGCCCAATTTCATTTAAATTCACCAACAGTTGTAAGAATTTTCCATGGATTACTGAATTGCTCTTGGTCAGCATCAGAATATGCCCAATAGAGATAATATATATCCACGAACATGTTGTGCTCTTGCGATGTTAGAATCAATATGAAGCGAACCAAGATGCTATGTGAGCCATGTTAATTTTATTTCACATCTGTCAATATCATATTGGCCAGGTCGGCCGCCAAGTAGCTCGTCACACATATTTTGGAGGGCTATGGTGCTAGGATTAGTAGATCTAATGACCGGTAGACCATTGATACGGAATCCGAGTAAAATAGCTACATCTTCCAAAGTGACTGTACATTCTCCGCAAAGAAGGTGAAATGTGTGTGTCTCCGGCCTCCACCGTTCAACAAGTGCATTAATAATGAAGCCATTTATTTGCATTTGGCAAATCTATGCAACACGATCAAGACCAGCTTGCCGTAAATGCTCATGTATTTCAGCCCTGGGTGGCATCATCCGTAAGTGACGAAGTCGCAATCACCTCCTTGCCTGTTACAAACAGTAAACAAACTTAGATTAATAAAGCATTTAATATAATATTTTATTATTATTAACATTTTTTTACAACATCAGTTAATATGATATTTTTTACAACATTTTTTTTCTCCATGATTAGTGCAATTAAAATACTTAACAATAAGTTAAATTAGTTAACATATACATTACTATAGTAATTAAAAGTCATATATATATATATTACTTAATTTCAAATTATAAAAAAAATCAACAGTAAACCTTTAATTAAAAGCAAAAAAAATTGATAATGATACTACAATGATTATTCAAAAATATAAATGATCATAACAAAATAAATATTTTTTTACAATATTATTAATCATCCTTTATAAAATATTTTTTTCATAATTTCACATGTCAAAAATTTATTCGGAAAAAAATAATACTTACATTCTCAATACGAATTTGTTCTGAAATATGTTTATGTCGATTTATTGTTGAGTCACGAACCATTTTTAATTCACTAATACTTTTCTTATTCTCTCTATTTTTTTTTTTTCAAACTGTATCACACTCACTATACGATTTCTCAATTCTTCTTTCTCTCCTTTTGCATTGTGAACGAATATGAACACACACTTTCTCAGTTCGTCTTCCTTGCTTCCACTATATATATACACGGGAGGGAGCATGATTTGATGTTGCTGCAAGATTCCTAACACAAAAACCGCCACTAGCGGTTTTTGGTAGATTCTGTCTTACATTTCAACACCTTTGCAAGACCAAGGTGTAGGCTTTGTGACAAAAAACCGCCAGTGGGGAGGCTTCCACGTGCTACAGGACTGGTGCAAGTAGTCAACATTGGGGTCAGCTTTGTGAAAACCGCCACTGGCGGTATTTGGGGAGGTTGCCACGCATCCCTCTTATTGCATGGTGTAGGACGCTGCAGACTGGTGCAGCTTTCTGTTGATGTGACAAAAACCCCCACTGGCGGTTTTTCAGGTGGCTGCCACTCATCCCTCCGGTTCATGCATGGTGTAGGATTTGCAATTCACCAAAAACCGCAGTTGGCGGTTTTTTCTAAAACCCCATATTATCGTAAATTATATCCTAAACCCATATTAACATAAATTATGTAACCATTTATCATATATAATAATAAAAAACCAAATTTTAAAAGGTAGAGAAAATAGAATAAAAAAATAATAAATAAAATAAAATAAGCAACAAAAGTACTTCACACCAGAAGAAGCCATGGTTTACATATTGGAAAACCTAAAATCAATATCAACATATTCTACATAAAAGCAAAAAAAATTCAAGAATAAAAAGCTATAAACCAAATTAAAAATGATGACTATGAACAAAAAATATTTCAATGGACTTACTAAATCCTCATATATTCGATGAATTTCACTGGGCAAAACATGAAATAAAATGATCAAAACTTTAGATGATTAAAAACATATATATACATATATTTGAAAAAAACGATAATAGAACGTTAGTAACATAAAGAACTCACTGATGCTATTGGAATTCTGCATTTGACGTCCATATAACAGAAATTAATAGAGTAAAGTCAGAAGGAAAAGAAGAAGAAGAAGAAAAAGAAAGAGTCAGAATAAGAAATTAATACCAAATCATAAAGATTAAAACTTTATACAAAATAAGAATGAAAAGAAAACATCTTACCAAAAAAGAAAAAAACTGGTTAACAAAAATCTCTACACACCTAGCGAAATATAAAAGATTAAGGCTTAAACTCAAGAAATTTATAAAGGCTATATAGGAGAAAGAAAAGTCATGAAATATAACATGTTGCAACTTGCAAGAACACTCCAAAATGAAAACATATTTGGTACATCAACTAGACATAAATTAGAGTATCAATTGGAAAGAATACTTACTAAAATTAAGTGCATATATATTTAAATTGATCATTTTTATGTGCATATACATTTAAAAAATAAGTAACCCGGGAGATGTGGTTGAGTGGAAGGGACTCATTCATCTTTAACCAAATGTCAGTGGTTTGATCCCTAGTTTTGGGTATGGAGCTGCCTTAAATTTTCGGGGCCAGCTGTCCTACCCTTTAAAGTGCCTACAAGCTAGCGGAGGGATTAGTCACTGTGCTCGACGATGGATACCCTAGTCGTGGACCAAAAAAAATTTTTAAAAATAAGTGCATATACATTTAATTTTTTTTTCCTAATGAGTAATTGCTATAATATATCAAGAATCAATAATAAATGACATTGAAGAGCATAGAATGAAAATATTTTTTTTTAATTAAATGTGCATGAAATGGAAAGTGCCATTATTTCCTTTTCAATAAAATATTTTTTTTCCTATTGTGTGCATGGGATGAAAACTAATTGCTGAAATTAAGTGCATCTAAATAAATATAAACATCATGCAATTAATGTGATTTGCAATCAGTAAAAATCATGGTTTCAATTAGCAAATATAAAGAAAGATAAAAATAAATAAAATATGATTTGTTAATAAAATTTAGGCAGAAAATCAATTGCTACTCATGAAACCATATCATCATTTTCAAATTTACGGAAACCTTCTTTTAATATATATAATAATAATGGATAGATAGATTTGGATTTTCTCATCGCCAAACCAAACACAGAAAATCATAATGCACAAAGTGCTTCTTTATTTATTTATTAAATCTTCTCCAACTTGCCAGAGATGCGGTCATATGCAGATACTGTTGATCGTATGCTCATATTTTATTAACATGCCAATGGCACAAGGGTCTGTTTTGGCTTTGTACTACAACTTGAGAACAATAAATGTTCCTGAAGCTTGGTTTGGTGATTCGCTTCCAAAAATTACTAGTCCGTATTTGATGCGGAAGACAGGACAACATTGATTTCATGGAAGGCCTATATGGCTCTCTGTGTTTCTCTTTGAAAGCCAAACACCAAAACTTGCAATTTCTAATTAAGCATGATAATAGCAAGAATCAATCAAGTAGTGATACGGTGATACCTACAGGCCAACCACAAGCCTGGACCCCTCCTACATTTCACCATCTCTGTGCTATTCTTTATAGTTCTGCATTTCTTAGTCTTTGTTGCTCATGTTTATTTATTCCTTGATGTGAAAGCCGAGCATAAAAATAAATTTGATTTTGATGCAGCCTAACTTTTTGATATAGACGTTCCTAGTATAAAACACTTTTCTATCAAAATTAATCTCTAAAAAAAGAGGTGGAAAAAAAAAAGAATTAACCAATATCTTTTTGGCCGTTTGAATCAGATGCTATTATCAAGAAAAGACAAACAAATGATCTCAAAGCAAACAATATGCATAGAAATTAGCTAGGAATAATCATCAGTTAATTAGTTAGAAAAGGGTTATAAAAGAGTGTGTTTGGGAGGAATTAGTCAATTGAGAAGTCGATAATTGAGAGTCTAGGAGAGCAAAAAATCTCTCGAATATCCCTAACCTTTCTATCACATTTTCGACAAACTGACTTGCCAAACCTGTGCCATTCACTTCAGCATTCAACTATAGTTTTCTTTTGTTGGGGTCTTTCTTGCTCTTTCTCAGCAATGGAAGATGAGGTGATTTTGTTGAATTTCTGGCCAAGCCCTTATGGGATGCGAATCCAAATTGCACTAGAGGAAAAGGGCATCAAGTATGAATACAGGGAAGAGGACTTGATGACCGACAAGAGCCCTTTACTCCTAAAAATGAACCCAGTTCATAAGAAAATACCAGTTCTCATCCACAATGGAAAACCCATCTGTGAGTCACTCATTGCTGTTGAGTATATTGATGAGGTTTGGAATGACAAGTCTCCCCCATTGTTGCCTTCTGATCCTTACCAGAGAGCTCAAGCTAGATTCTGGGCTGATTATGTTGACAAGAAGGTATTTTTTGTGGTGCTTCACTATTAATTATAAGGATTGTGATCATTTAGTTTCTTCTATACAAGATTAATTTTGATAAATTGCCAGAATAAAAATTTTTATGCAGTTAACTAACTATATCTCATCCTTTATATAACTTTTCAAATAATTATGAAACAAGTCAAACTCTTTTCCCGATGTGGCTATATATAATTAGATGGTTGTATAAAATAGTTTTATACTGATAATACATCAAAATTAAATCCTTTCTATATTTGTCTAATAGCCTTGGTTAGCAAAATGTGAAATTTCCTACTGAACTTCCACTGTGAAATAGATATATGAAATTGCCATGAGGTTTTGGAAAACCGAAGGAGAGGAGAAAGAGGCTGCAAAGAAAGAATTGGTTGAGTGTCTTGAAGTGTTGGAAGTACAGCTGGGAGACAAGTCTTACTTTGGTGGAGACAACCTTGGCCTTGTGGATGTGGCACTCGTTCCATTGTTCTGTTGGTTTTATACCTACGATTTCTATGGCAGGTACAACTTCATCAACCAAGACCAGCTCCCCATTATCATTGCTTGGGCCAAAAGGTGCACTGAAAGAGAGTGTGTGTCCAAGAGTTTTCCTGATGAACAAAGGGTCAAAGAGCATTTGCAGAAGAGAAAGGTCTTGCACGAAGAGTAGATTAGAGGCAGGTTGCACTTAGGAAAGAACTGCCTTTACCAGTATATGTATGTTCTGAATAATGGCATAACAAAATAGCACTTTGATTTGCCTTTTGTTTTGCCACTTATATGCCTCTTACTTGATATTTGAAACCCAGTGGAACCTGTTCTTCTGTTTCGATCTAATTGTCTTTAGATGTCACATAAATCACCATATTGGTTAGGAAGTCAAATTTATAAAAAGCCATAAAACAATGTGCACAAAACCACAAAGTCTATGAAAAAATCTTCATAATGGAAACATCAACATTGAGAAAGGGTGCCCAAGGTTTATTGTTTGGACCAAGAGGTGCATGCGGAAGGAATGCGTTTCCAAGTCTCTCCCTAACCAGCAGAAGGTTTCATGCCAAATGACCCACGGAAGTTTGTTTGCCTCATTTTTCAAATAATTGTGTCATAAAATGGCACTTGGATGTGCCAAACTTCATGCTTTTTATGTAGGAATTTAGGAGTTTTGAAACACTTAACGATGTATCTATGATATGGGTTTTGAGACACTTCGAAATTTATCTTTGATGTATGTGTTGGTTTTATAGTTTAATATTTTCTGCATTATTATATACTTGTTCTCACTTATTGACTATATGATATGAAACGGGTTTACTACATAATTGATGTTGCTTTCTGGTACAGTAGAAACGTATTTTTGGGGGACAGAGATGAACTTGCGGGTCGACAACTTCAGAGTAGAGTAGAAAAGAAAAAAAATTAATTGAAACATATTTCCATTTCGTCACTGTCCTACTTAAGGCTTCCAACATATTGGATGTTGTAGCTTGTGGATATGGTGGATATTCAGTAAATTTATGATAAAGGGTGTGTTTGATTTATAGTTTGTAAAAACAGAGTTTGTTCTAACGAAAAAAGCAATTTTTTCACTTCATTCCAAAATGATCATTTGTAAATAAAAATTATGTTAAGGTCAAACCCCACGCACACGAAATCATCTCGGACAAAGTGCTCCCCCCCCCCCCCTCCCCCCTCACTTCTCTCCCCCCCTCCTACAATCCTCCCCATCTTGCATATTACTGATACTGTTGACCATATATTCACATTTTATTAACATGCCAATGCACTGCAAGGGTCTGCTTTGGGCTTGTACTACATGAGAAAAACGAATATTCCTGAAGTTTGATTTAGTGAATGGCTGCAGTTATTACTAATCCGTATTTGATGAAGAAGATAGAAGAAGATTGATTTCATGGAAGACCTATGTGGCTCTCTGAGTTTCTCTTTGAATACCAGACACCAAAGAAATGGTTGTGGTGGTAAATACAAGGCTTGCAACAAATGTGAGATTGATCAAGGTAGTTATGCCTTAGTCCCTTAACCAGAGGCCTTGAATTTGAGTTTGTAAATAGAAAAAATCTTCGCTAGTAGACCCCTACTCCCTTTAGGAATATTCGTTTGATTGGGTCGAATTAGTTGGATTTTAGGTAATAAGATCCAGATACATGTGGTTCCATTGAGATCAAATAGTAAGAATAATAATAATAATAATAATAATAATAATAATAATAATAATAAGGCTTGCAAATTGCAATCTCTGAACAAGCATGAGCAGAGCAAGAATCCATTCAAGTAGTGATATCTCCAGGCCAACCACAAGCCCGGACCCCTCCAACATTTCACCAACTCTTTATGCTGAATTTGTAGTTCTGCATTTCTTAGTCTTTGCCGCTTCCATTTTATTAATCATTGATGTGATGGCCAAATATAAAAAGAAATTTAATTTTGTTGCATCCTAACTTTTTGATATAGACATTCATAGTAGAAATCACTTTTCTATCAAAATTGATCTAATGGGGAAAAACATAATTCGAACCAGTATCTTTTTCGCCGTTTGAATTAGATGCTATTATCAAGAAAAGACACACAGATGATCTCAAAGGAAACAATATGCATTGAAACATCCGCGTCAAGGACCCAGGTTGTTTTGTTTTTGCTGGAATAGTTTATTGCCATTTTAGCCTTCATCCTACTCCACATTCTCTACAAATTGACTGGCCAAATGCTTGTGCCACTCACTTCAGCATTCAACTTTAGTTTTCTTTAGTTTCTTCTGGTTTCTCAGAAATGGAAGATGAGGTGATTTTGTTGAATTTCTGGCTAAGCCCTTATGGGATGAGGGTCCAGATTGCACTAGAGGAAAAGGGCATCAAGTACGAGTGCAGAGAAGAGGACTTGAGCAACAAGAGCCCTTTGCTCCGACAAATGAACCCAGTTCATAAGAAAGTACCAGTTCTTATCCACAATGGCAAACCCATCTGAGTCACTCATTGCTATTGAGTATATTGATGGGGTTTGGAATGATAAGTCTCCTCCATTGTTGCCTTCTAATCCTTACCAGAGAGCCCAAGCTAGATTCTGGACTGACTACATTGACAAGAGGGTACTTTTTCTGGTTCTTCACTATTAATGATAACGATTGTGATTGTTTTTGTGCTGCTATATGAGATTAGTTTTGAAACACTGTCAAAATAAAAAAAATTTCGTAGCCAATTAATCATATCTCATCCTTTATATGACTTTTTGAGTAGTTATGAAAAAAGGAAAACTCTCTTAATGACGTGACTATATATGATTGGATGGTCGTGTAAAATAATTTTACACTAATAATGTATCAAAATTAAATCCTTTCTATAAGAGATTGATTTTGATACATTGTCAGAATAAAAATTTTTACAAAGTCAATTACTCATATCTCATCCTTTATCCAATAACCGTTGTTAGCAAAGTGTGAAATTTTGTACTGAACTTCCACTTTGAAATAGATATATGAAATCGCCGTGAGGAATTGGACAAAGGAAGGAGAAGAAGAGAAAGAAGCTGCAAAGAGAGAATTGATTGAATGTCTTAAAGTGTTGGAAGAAGAGCTGGGAGACAAGCATTATTTTGGTGGAGACAACCTTGGCCTAGTGGATGTGGCACTTATTCCTTTGTTCTGTTGGTTTTATACCTACAATTTCTCTGGCAGGTACAACTTCATCAACCAAGCCCAGTTCCCCAATCTCATTGCTTGGGCCAAGAGGTGCACTGAAAAACGGTGTGTGTCCAAGTGTTTTCCTGAGGAACAAAGGGTCAAAGAGTATATGCAGACGAGAAAGGCCTTGGACACTTAGTAGATTGGAGACAGGTTGCACATAGGAAAGTGCCGCCTTTACTTGCTTGTCTACTGTATGTTCTGAATAATGGCATACAAAATTGCACTTTGATGTGCCCTTTGTTTTGCTACTTATATGCCTCTTACTTGATACTTGAAAGCCAGCGGAACTTGTACTTCTGTTTCCATCTAATTGTCTTCAGATGTCACATAAATTATCATATTGCTTAGGAAGTTAGAAGTTATAAAAAGCCATAAAACAATGTGCACAAAACCACAAAGTCTATGAAAAAAATCTTTATAATGGAAATTTTACTAGTACTGAAGCCACAGCATAAATTTGTGTCTTAAAAGAACATGATACTTGCAAGGCCAGAACCAAGTGGTTAACACTTATTGATCACTCAACTAATTATCCAATACTATCTGTTACCACTAAGTCAAACTAAATACTCAATTTTATACCATTCAAATTTAGTAACGACTTAACAATTGTTAACTACACTCTGATACATTGGTTCATAGTTTCCCCTTAGTCCATCATAAAATTCTTCTTGTAATCCAAAACAGACTCATAAACTTCCTTCCCATCTGCAAGAGTTTGAGATACACTTTCCCTCTGCATGCATCTGTTAGCCCATGAGATGAGTTTTGGACACAGTGCCTCAACTTTGAACTTGCCAAACGTCTCATAAGTATAAAACCAGCAATAGAAAGGGATGAGAGCAACATCAACAAACCCAAATGTGTCACCCCCAAAATAAGGCTTGTCACCAAGAAATTCCTCCAGTTGCTTCAAGCTCTCTATGAAACCTTTCTTTGACAACTCCTGCTCATCTCCCTTTGATGTCCATATTCTCCTAGAAACATGATACACCTGCATTTTTTATCACATAACTTGTTATTAGTAACCTTATAGGACATAAATATTTTGTAAATTTCCTATCTTCAAAGTCTAAAAGTTGTGCACTGAAAAATTGTCATCTATTTACCTTCTGATCTACAAAATCAGCCCAGAATCTGGCTTGAGCTTTGTCATAGGGATCAGAGGGAAGCAATGGAGCATTGTTGTTCCAAACCATATCAATATACTCAACAATTATGAGGGACTCACATATAGGTCTCCCATTATGTATGAGAACTGGGATCTTCTTCTGAATTGGATTCATTTCTAGGAGCAAGGAGCTCTTGTTGGTAAGATCCTGCTCCATATGCTCATATTTGATTCCTTTCTCCGCCAAAGCTATCCTAGCTCTCATCCCAAACATGCTGAAACCTGAGTCCAACAAAACCACCTTGGCCTTGTCCACCATTGTACGAGTAAACAACTGAACCGAGAAAGTGAAGCAAGAGAACAAAGACTACAAAATAATTAGATATTTTCTGAGTTATGAATATATATATATATATATATATATATATGTATATATATATATATATATATATATAGAGAGAGAGAGAGAGAGAGAGAGCTAAAAGGGACGTATAAAAAGGTCAACAAGGGCGGCTACCGGCTAGGCAAATTGACTGTAGTCCACAAGTTTTCTTTGGTATATTATCTATCTGGCATTTAGATTACTCACATAATTCCTGGTAAAAGATAATTGTTCCAAAGTTTAAAATTTCACACATTTTGTTTAAAAAAGAAAGAAATTCGAGAGCCTATGAGACTTAACATTGAAGAGACTAGAAAGTGGTGGGGGGTATATGACTAGTCATTTTCGTCATATTCAGATGAACCGATTCAGGCTGCCATGTGGTTGACTCAAATGGCTTTTTATTTTCTCAAAAAAAAAAAAAAAAGGAACCGTGAGTGTCAATTAAACAATTTTAAGATTATAATAAAAAATATTTTATTTTCTTCTTTTAAAGTGATATTATTATCTTATATGATATTTGTTAGACTTGGTTCTGTACTCTTATTTCCAACTCTGCACAATTAATTTATTTTGGTATATATTTGGGAGACAGAGATATATTTATTGCTTTTTATAATATTTTTCTATATATATATATAGTTGAATTATGGGTCTTAAGGGTGTTTTAAACTTGCGCGAGTTTTGGGTATTGCCTAAGATGAAATCTTCAAGAAGCCATCATATATGAAAATGTTCAATGGTAAGTAATGTTTGGTATTATGGTTCTAGTAAAGCAAGATAACTTTAGAAGTAGTATCTAGCAAATTTTGCGGTACATCAGTTCCTTTCCTTTTTCTGTTGTCTTGTTTGCTGCATCTTCGATATTGTTTTGTTTGTTAAACACCTAAAATATCAATATCCACCTCAGTTTTTCCAACCTGATGACAGTTATGGGACAATCATGAGCCTACTCTTACAAATCAAGCACCGTTAGTTTTGGGAAGTGCTAAGCACAGAAGTTTGAAATGAGAAATTTTGTTTTTAATTTTGTTCTTTCAAATTGAGCATTTCTGTAACTTGTCATATAGTCATTTCAACTAGATCAAACAGATGAGAAAGTTGAAAATGATACGTTACTGAAGCAAATGAAATATTATAAGCCGAATAGCATGAACTTTTTATTTATCATGAGCGCACAACTTATACGAGCATAACAGCATTCATCCCTCCTCAGATGCAAATCTTATAGACACACCCAAGTGTCTATAAACCCATTAGTATCCCATGGCTATCAAATACGATACAAAACACATGCCTAGTAAAGACAATACAATATACATAAGATTAAACTACGCAAGACCTTCCAATACCATACTTAACTTCCAAATCTTTAATGGTTTGTTTCAGGAAGTCCCTTTAAGTATTTTCTGCAAGGCCACGATATAATCATACACCTTCTTCTCATCAGGAAGTGTCTTGGACACAGTCTCTCTCTGCATGCACCTTTTGACCCAAGCCATCAGTTTAGGACACTCCACTTCCATTTTGAAGTTGCCTTAGGTCTCAAAAGTATAAAACCAGCTGTAAAAAGGGATCAGACCAATATCAAGAAACCCAAATGTGTCACCCCCATAAAAAGCTTTGTCACCCAATGTCTCCTCTAGTTGCTTAAAAATAGAGATCAACTCCTTCTTCCAAGTCTCATGCTCTTCTCCTTCTGAAAGCCACATTTTCCGCCAAGTTTCATACACCTGCATTCATGATAAAAATTATACAAAATCAGATATCAAAACATAAATCCAAAATCTGGTACTTCTCCCGCCAAAACATAAAAATTACCAAAAATCTATTACATATATAAGCCATTTGTATGCCATTACTGAATTCATAAATCATCTCTCTCAAAAACTTTACTCAATTCATGATTTTTTCCCCCCTAAAAGCTTGTCATGACTTTAGCTCATGAGGAAAGCCCAACCAAAAAAAAAAAAAAAGCTTCTAGAGTGAGAAAGCTTTATTACTAACTACTATATTGAGCTTGCTTATTTCACTTTATATGGGATTCATAACACTGCTGTTCCTTTAGGGCTCTTGGCGATTTTACTCTTGCAGCAGTATTCCACGCAATACTCTCACTATTATACTTAAGTTAACTCTCAATAAAAATACCAATCATAACTTGAACCCATGAGAAAAGCCAAACCCAAAATCCTACATATTGAATAGGTGAGTTTCTTTATTTAAATACCATATTGAACTTACTTATTTGTTAGAGATTATAGCAAAGCATCGTATGTCTAAAAGCTTAAATTGGTAAACTTAGACGCATACATGGCTTTTATATCCAAAAAATTAGATGCAGATTATATAGAATTTCCATTTTCTTGAAGACAAGTAGATAATGGCAAGGACAAAAAGCAAATCTTCAAATC
Organism: Pterocarpus santalinus; assembly: GCA_031439595.1. Taxonomy (NCBI): domain Eukaryota; kingdom Viridiplantae; phylum Streptophyta; class Magnoliopsida; order Fabales; family Fabaceae; genus Pterocarpus; species Pterocarpus santalinus. Next base: position 29,156,617 of record CM062528.1, on the reverse strand, counting down.
TGAAGAACTTAGAATGGACAACATATAGCAGAGATAATATCCCAGAACTTCAAATTTTTAATTAAACCCACCAAAATTGAGGAGACAAAACAATGGAAATCACATCACAACAAGATAAAGCGGCTATCTTTTTGTTAATGTAATCTACCCAGAATCTGGCTTGAGCTCTCTGGTAAGGGTCGGAGGGCATGAGTGGAGCTTTGTCCTTCCAAACCTCATCTATGTACTGCACAATAATTGCAGATTCACAAACGGGTTTGCCATTATGGATGAGAACTGGGATCTTCTTGTGAATTGGGTTCATCTGCAAAAGCAAAGGGCTCTTGTCCCCTAGATTCTCTTCCTTGTACTCATACTTGACACCCTTTTCAGCCAATGCAAGCCTGACCCTCATACCAATCATGCTGGCCCAGGTATCCAACAGAACAACCTCTTCTGCCATTGTTGCAAGGGAATACCAAGATCAAAAGTAAAGTTTGTGGACTAACTAAAGCTGTGGTTCTTCTGAGGTACTACTGACAACCGTTTTATAAGGAAAAATGAAATATCTAGATAATTCTGATATGATCTGACATGGCTGATTATGAACTTTCTTAGATTGCGTTTGGACTAACGTCTCTTTTAGAGGTGCACAAAAGTTTGGATTCACTAATTTAATAAATCTGCTTATGTAAAGATATTTATATAAAATGAATAGATAAGACACACTCCCATAGCCTTTTGTTACTTAGCTTTCATTATTGCCATTCTTTTAATTATCATTAATATACTTTATTTCATTTAAGTAATGTGAGCTAAAGCTCATGTACAACTATTATTGTTAATTGTTAAAAAAAAGTAATAGCATATTTGATTCTATTTTTGTAGAATTAATTTTAGAAAAAATTAATTTTATAAAATTAATTTGAATAGAATTAATTTTGAGGTAAAATAATTTATATTTAATATTTTCTTTAAAAATAATTTTGATAGAAAGTAAAATTTTTTTACTTTTTCTAGATCAAAATTAATTTTGAAAGTAAATAACTAAATATAATCAAAAATCCTTAAAATTGATTATAAGGATTTAGAATTAATTTTGTTTGCACTCCCAAACATGCTATAAAAGATTTTGGACAGATACTAATGCGCGGCAGGAAAAGACACATTGCATGTTTGGATTCTTATTTCTTGCATCAAGCAAATTCACACCGAAAGACAAAATATACAAGTCAGATATAATTAAATCGCGTATTCAGCTATGAAGCACGAACACATTATTTGTGTACCGTGTTTTCGTATCGGACAGGTATTTGTATTAGATCTTGATTGATATACGTGTCTGGCTTATGATAAAATAAGGATGATACTATATTTTAGTTAGAATTTGAATATTTAATTTGTTAGAATTTTTATTTTTTTATTTTATTTTATCCTTAATTATAGGTTTTATTTTTATTTTTTAGTTATTTATTGATTTTATCTCTTATTTTATTATTATCATTGTAACTATTTTACTTATATAATAAATTTTCTAATATAACTCATATTTAAATTCAACCAGTTTTTAATTCAAAATGTATAGAATCTTTTTATGGTTAATGCCAAACCAAACACAAGAATATTTGATATCTTTTTTAATGGAGAAATTCCAACACCCCTCCACCTTGGAGGCTTTATCAAAGAAACTCTGACACCTCTTCCAATGACCTTTTCTCTCGGACGTGCATGTAAGATAAGAAGTTTAATCATCTCATATTTGGCTTTTGTCATTATCGCATCTCTTTTCATCTTGTTTGAGCATGACTTACAAGTCATTTTATTGAAGGCCCCTTGCTATCTAGCTGTGGACAAAAGAATTCTTTCAAAAGGTTTGGTTGATACTCTAATATGTGTTTTATATCTACATCTAGTATTTTAAGACTAAATGAGATGATTTTATAGTTGTTAGCAAGCTACCTTTTAATCAAGATTGACTTATTCATCTTCACTACCGTGATCTGCATTCATCACTTGTTTCCGCTATTGTCATGATGCAAACATGGCTTTTGCAAGGCAACGTCCAGTTTGAAGAGGGTGATAAAGTAAGGATAACACTCTATCTTAGTTAGAATTTAGATACTTACTTTGTTAGAATTTTAATTCTGTTTATTCTATGTTATCCTTAGTTGTAGGTTTTATCTTTATTTTTTTTATTATTTGTTGATTTTATTTTTCATTTTATTATTATCCTTGTAACTATTTTATCTATATAATAATTTTCTGATATGACTCATATTTGAGTTTAACCAGTCTTGTATTCAAAACGTCTTCAACTTTAACATAGATAGAAGCAATATAGATCAAGTTATTTATAATTTGAAAAAGAAAATAATACATAAATATTAAGTTAATTTTAAATTTTTAAATAATATCTAATATTGAATAAAAAAATAAGATATAAGTGAAGTTTATATAAATAATAAATTTTTTCATTAAAATTTTAATTATACATATACATGTTGGTGTCATATAATTTTTAAGCTTTGATGTGCTCTTCATGTCTTTGTCACGTTATGTCCTATGTTCGTGTCTATGTCTGTGTCAATGTCTATGTTTCATAGGTATTGAGATTCATAAAATGGAAAATTGAATTAAGACACTCTTTTATCTCTTTACTAACTATTAAATATTTTCATGATGCCACTGCTTTGGTCAAATACATAAAATGTACTAGCAGGTGGATGATAAGTCCTCATCGGCAGCACGGTGCAAACCTCGGCTCCGCCTTGAAAAGGCACCGGGAAAAAAACATGAGCCTAAAAAAGAAATGGAAACATTTTTTTATGCAAAAAAGAAATGGAAATATTTATAACCCCAATGGCAATTTTTTTTTTTTTTATAATCTGTCAAAGGCATATCCTATTGTTAATCCTCAAGGCACATCTTTTATGGTATTTGAGACAACTTATTGAAAGGTAAGGCTATGGTCACCAAATGAAATCAGGTGTACTACATATATTGTTGATTTAAACCATTTAGTATATATAGCATAGAAATTATTGCTAAAAATAATATGGAGCATCAATATATTCGCTTTCTATGGTGTATTTCAGACACATTATCACCCCTTTTCTTTCGATCTCTCCTTCCACTAGAGCTCCACCTTCACATCCCTACGGAGACCAATCCTTTGGCAAGACCAAATGCACCACCATCAACCCTCTATGCCATCTTCGGCCACTTTGGGATCTCCCCTCTCATTTCAAAGTTGGGGCATGAAGTTGGTGTTAGAATTTCTAACCCTTAGAAAAGGAATTTGACAATGATTATGGAATGCAAACTAACCAACCTTGGATTGATTAAGGAAGATGCTTGATCCATGGGCCTTCCTTCATTCTTTGCATCTGATTAGAGAGATAGGTCAAGGATGCTAGAAGGAGAGAAAGCTTCTCCTATTCCAGCGATAGCTAAATGTGTGCTTTGTCTCAATAAGCAACAAGCACCTGTTTATATCTAGCTAAACGGAGGGGCCGTTTCCTTGTGTTATTAAAATTATATGCTAAGTTTATCCATTATAGCATAACCCACATATAAGGAACTAGAATAAAACCCACTGGTTGACTAGTGCTTAGTTTCAATAGGCCCAATAATAATAATAATTATAACATTTTGGGCTTAAATAATAGGCCCTAATAATTTTGACATCTAATTAATCTGAGTCCAAAATCATATGCAATATTGATTTATGTAAGTCTACAAAAAATAATCCAACAATTTCCTATGTGGACAATATAAATCAAATCAATACAAAAACGATATCCAACATTAATTCACAATATATAGCTACAATATGATGTCAAAATTAAGCTAGCACTATCAATCAAATGGTCCAAATTAAGATAACAAGCACTCAAAAATGTAGAAAATTATACCTGAAGATATCATATACGTAAGATACTACTATCCCATTGACTCAATAAAAGGTAGTATAACAATAAATGGGAATGCACAATAAAATTTTATACCAAGATATTATCAAAGTATAATTCCCAACAAATAGACCAAGCATTCGGCCTAGATACTATTATGAGATCTAAAAAATCTCAACACAATAACAACAAAATGAGACCAAGTCCCAAATGTCTTCAAAAAGTGACACATCAATATAAAAATGTGCATGCAATAGTGACAATATATGGCAATATGTATCTACCTAAGATGCTTTGAGATTAAAAAATATATCTTAGTATAATAATATGAGGCTAGATTTGAAATGTTTCTACAAAATTTCATTATATAAATTATATCAATAATTATGTCGTACAGACTTAAATGACATTAACAACAACAATAATATGAGGTCGTAATTAACACACAAAACAAACTCCCATTAACCCAGGAAACTAAAAAGACTTCAATATATCTATGGCCAAAAGGACTTCAATATATCTATGCCGGGTCACATAATCAATAACACTCAACGGCTAGCCTTTGGTCAAGGGATCAATGACAAGTTCTACAGAAATATGCTTGACATGACTCTGAGGTGGCGTTTGGTACATTACCCATTAAGATTGCCAATAATGTAAATTACTATTTAGAAAAATTGCCACCTTTTAAATTACTGGTAATATTAAATACAGTGTTTAGTATGCATAGGTAATCTAAGTGGCAATTTATATTATCCTATTTGGTATATCAAAAAGATTACTAGGCAATATATATATTAAACTAATATAATAATAATAATAATAATAATAATAAAATAGTTAATTATTATTATTAGTAGTAGTTATTATAATAATATTAATAATTAATAATAATTATTAATTAATAAGAATAAGAAAATTTAATTATTAATTATGATTATAATAGTTAATTTTATTAATAATTATTATTAAATAATAATCAGTAATTTTTAATATAATTAATCATGAAAATATTAACAATAATAAGAATAATAATAATTACGATAATTATTAATTAATAATTAATAATAATGTTCATTTTTAATAATAAAAAAGTATTATTATTTATTGATAATAATAATAATATTATTAATTAATATTATTAAATAATAATATTTTATTATTAATTAATATTATTTTTAATAATTAATAATAACAATAACATCAACAACAACAATAATAATAATAATGGAATGATCGTCACATTGATGGTCATTCATATTATCATATTCCAAGGGAGCAATTCACATTACCATATTAGTGATAATCTACATTATCTTGAAAATCTAGATTATCAATAATATTACTCAGCCAAACAGAATAATGTTATGGGTCCAAGCAATTTAATCAAATATTATTGGTAATTCAGATGGATTACTCTATACCAAACGCCACTTGACAACTCTAGAATTTTCTTTCTATCAAATATGAATGCACATCAAAATACTTTGACCCTTTTGAGTTTTTCTTCTCTAAGAGAAGATACCATGGCGAAGTTGTTTGAATAAAAAGGAGAAAGGCCTAGAGATACCTTCTACACTAACAAAGTTTTCAACAATATATTTGACGAGTGGCCTCAAAATAGGCTATATACTCTGTTCCATAGTTGAGGTAGTTGTAAGTGTTTGTTTTTCATATGTCTAAGAGACAGCTCCTCCTACCAATTCAAGGTGGAGCCTGATGTGGGTTTATGATTGTCTAGGGAGCCACCATATTATGAGATCTACTGAAATGAGACGGAGTCCCTAATGTCTTCAAAATGTGTCACGTCAATATGAAAACGTGCACAATAGTGACAGTATATGGCAACATGCATCTACCTAAGATATTTTCAGATTCAAAAAAATCCTATTATTTTTCACTTACACTATATTTCTAGTGAAATAACTGAATTGTCAAATTGCAAATGAGACAAAGCAAGACTTTTTTCATGTTCTAAAAACACCTAAACATTTGTATTAAAAAAAACACCTAAACGTCCTTAATAAAAATACTGGAAAGTAGTCAAGGGTACATAACAAGACATTTTCAAATAAGCCGAATCAAGATGTCACCATGTGCTTGACTCAAATGGCATTTTTATTTTGAATAAAAAAAAAAAGTGTCAATCAAACAATTTTAAGATTGTAATTAAAAATATCTTATTTTATTCTTTTAATTAAAGTGATATATATATATATATATATATATTACACACACACACAAATGAAAAATTTTGTTTTCAATTTATGCAAGTTCTGTGGAGCACTATATTAACTATAGTACGTGGTGCACCATTTAAAATAAAAGGGTGCATTGTGGTCCTGCTCTATGAATTGGAGGTTGTAATCGCACTAGCCGGTAGCTCCTCCTCTCTCTTTGTTGGTCCTCTCATTCACGCTTTCACAAATGACAACTGCTTCTGCAACCTTTTGCCATGGACTGATTGTTGAATTGCTGCATTACTAAACCAAGTGAAATAGTACAAGCCATATAACATGAGCTTTTTATTGATCATGAGTGCACAACTTACACAAGCATAACCGTATTCATAACGCGTAGGTGTCCATCAAACCATTAGTATCCCAAGAGTAGCAAACGCAATACAAAATATATTTACACAAGACCTTTCAATATCATATTATTTAACCTGCAAATCTTTTTTTTTTCAGGAATTTCCTTTATTTTCCAAGTGCTTTCTTCGTGGCCACAACTTCATCATACAGCTTCTTCTTATCAGGAAGTGTCTTGGACACAGTCTCTCTCTGCATGCATCTATTGGCCCAAGCCACTAGTTTCGGACACTCCACTTCCATTTTGAAGTTGCCATACATCTCAAAAGTATAAAACCAGCTATTAAAAGGGATCAGACCAACACCAACAACCCCAAATTTCTCACCCCCATAGAAAGCTTTGTCGCCTAATGTCTCCTCTAGCTGCTTAAAGATAGAGATCAACTCCTTCTTCCATGTCTCATGCTCTTGTTCTTCTGAAAACCATATTTTCCCCCAAGTATCATCCACCTGCATTACAAATTATTATTGGTATGAAAATCAGATACAAAAAGAATCCAAAATCCACTATTCCTCCCACCAAAGCATAGAAATAACTAAATATCTCTATCTAATTTATAGATCATCTCTCCCAAAAATTTTATCCAATTCATAAATTAATTTTTCTAAAAGCATCATAGATTATTTTTTTTATAAACTTAAATTGTAGAGATACATAAATAAATTTTATATATAAAAACAGTACGATTTATAGTATAGACTTTTATTTTTATTCATTTAAGAATGGCAAGGATAAAAAGAAAATCTTCAACTCTGCAGAACTGAGAACGGATAATATATAGCAGAAACAATATCCGAGGACTTCATATTTTGAATTGAACCCACCAAAAGTGAGGAGGTTAAAAAATGGAAATCACATCACAAGATTAAGTACCCACCTTTTTATCGATGTAATCTAGTAATCTACCCAGAATCTGGTTTGAGCTCTGTGGTAAGGGTCAGAGGGCATGAGTGGAGGTTTGTCCTTCCAAACCTCATCTATGTACTGCACAATAATTGCAGATTCACATATGGGTGTGCCATTATGGATGAGGACCGGGATCATCTGGTGAACTGGGTTCATCTCGAGAAGCAAAGGGCTCTTGTTGCCGAGATCCTCTTCCTTGTGCTCGTGCTTGACACCCTTTTCAGCCAGTGCAATCGTGGCCCTCATGCCAAACATGCTGCCTCATGTCAAAAAGTTTATGCACCTATATCTCGTTGCTTTAATGCTTGCAGGTGGTGAGTTAAATTTTCTTTGATTTGCTGGGATTGAGTTAGAAATATCGAGGAATTTTTGCTCCCTTTGGCCGATGGAGTAGCATGATACGAATGTATCTATTCCAGTGTAAGATCGCTATAAAGGAATTAAAACAAACACTATGGGCGCAGTATAGTTTGGGTCTTAGCTGATAAAATGAGTTACCACTAACATAATCCTAACAATTACTAAGTATCAACAAAGACAACCAGAAATCAGGTCTTCCTCCAATTTGCAGAGGTCACCTGCAATGAAGATCGAAGTTGGTGAGGGAAAGGGTGAGAGAATTCAAAGTTTAGAACATGTTATTATTTGTATCATAGCACATAATTTTGATTTTGAATTGCGGTTGTGATTGCATAGTGATTATTGCAAGCATAGTCGATACGGCAACAATTGCTATTGCAATGTCATTGTCAACGACACCACAACAGCAATTTCGCGGCCGCAACCGCAATTTAGAACCAGGGAGTAGCAGAAGAGGGTGAGGCTCTCTTCCTTTTTCTTTTAATAGATAATCTAGAACAACTCGAACCATGTGAGAGTTGCCCAAAGGTTACAAAATTGCAGAACAGAAGACAAAGAATGCATCCTACACCTTTTAGCTTAGAACCGATCCTCCATAAATAGAGGACCTCTATTCAGTTTGTTCACCCCACTTGAGAATCTCATCTCATCTCACAGACAAATGGCTTTTTTACGTATATAAAATAAAAAAATATTATACATGGAAATATTTTATTTTATTTTTATTTTTTAAAATATCCTATTTTTAGTGTTTATAGATAATCATATAAAGGTGGCATGATTTATTATTGAATTTAAAATGTTTAGAAATTATGTGACCTTGAGATGTTTTTTAGTTGGTTTATGTCAACTAAAAATTGTGTGAGGGTTATACAATTTTTGTATAGTGTAAAAATCGTAGGATCCTCAAAATTAAATTAAATTAAAATTAAACTAAAATATGCTAAATTATACTAATTAAATTAAATTTTAGTATATTATATAATAAATCAAATAAATATCAAAATTCAACTTTATAATAAAATAAAATTAAACTACATTAAATTAATCTAAATAAATGAAATTAATACTCTAAACCAATAATCTTGTTTTATGCTAACAAAAAGTGAAGTAAAAGATAATAAATTATTCTAAATTTAAACTACACCATACACTATAATATAAATAAACCTCAAAAGTAAGAGAGTGGTAGAAAGAAGAAAAGTTGAATATTGATAGAGCACAATAACTTATATCAAATGGACATATTTGGATATATTATTATAAATCTAAATATAAGGATAATTTTCTGTTATACTTTAATATAAGGTATTTATTTTGTTTTGTTTAAAATACTTTAATTTAGTTTTTTTTTATGGGAACTTTAGTTTAGTATTAAAACAAAGCAAATTTAGAGATCTAATAAGTTTATTTTCTTATATTTAAGTTTATACTTATTTGGTATAAAGCAAAATTATAGGTTTAGTCTTTGTATTTAAATAAGTTTTATTTAGATTAATTTTTTTAGGGTAGTTTTATTTTATTGAATAGCAAAATTTTAATGTTTAGACTTATAGTTTAAATTAATGCTGAATTTTGAGGTTTATTTATATTATAGAGCATGTGTAGCTTAAATTTAAAATAATTTATTATATTTTAGTTTACTTTTGGTTAGTATAAAACAAGATTGTTGGTTTAGAGTTTTAGTTTCATTTAGATTAATTTCATATAGTTTAGATTTATTCTTTTATAAAGTTAAATTTTGAGGTTTATTTGGTTAGAGTATGATCATGTTTAATTTAATTAGTATAGTTTAGTATATTTTGGTTTATTTTTAATTTAATTTAATTTTGAAGGCCCCACAATTTCTGCACTATATAGAAATTATGTTAGGGTCACATAATTTTTAGACATCCTAAACCCAATAATAAATTATATCACCCTCATATGATTTTTCCTATAATTAAACACTAAAAAAAGGACATTTTAGAAAATAAATATAAAACAAAACCTTTTCATATATAATTTTTTTTATTTTATATGTGTAAAAAGGCCTAAAGAAATTGTATCTTGTGCGAGTGTTATACAAAGAGAGTTGTATTTTCTTAATATAAGATAATGCTATTATTCTCTCCTTATGTTTAGAAAGAAATTGTAAGTTTCTTCCACACGGTGAAAGCCTTGTTGGCTTGTCCATAATTTTTCTCTCATCAATGGGGAGTTTTCCTTCTTAAATATTTTGTGTCAACTCTTATTTTCTCAACATTACTTTAGCTGCATTATATTGTTATCTTAACTCTTAACATCCAACAGTGATATCAGAGCTGCTAATTACTATGCATAGACTGTGAACCAGCAGCACCGCAAAGCCACTTCTGTGGCAAAGTTAAAAAGTTTATGCACCTGTATTTCGGTTTTTTAATGCTTAGTTAATCAAATTTTCTTTGGTTTGCTAGGATTGTGTAAAAAATGTGGAAGAATTTTTGCTGCCCTTTGGCGGATAGAGTATCATAAGAGGAGGAGGCTCGTCTCCAGAAATAGAGGGTCCTCTATTCCGTTTGTTCATCCCACTCTTGAGTATCTCATCTCATTGAAAAATTGTGTCTTATGAAAATATATATTATACGGAGAGAATTGTATTTTTCTAGTATAAGGGAGAGTATTGTTATAAGAGAAATTTTTGAACTAGCTAGAATTATGTTTTTCAGGGACCACTCCAATTACTCTTATTAATTAAAAATCAAGATGGAAAATTTTATAATGCCCATCCTAAAAAGGGAACATTTAATATTCACCTTATCTTTGTCTACTCTAACAAGTTTCATTTCTTTTATCCTTTTTTTAATAGTTTATAAAGACTATTTTATCCTTCATTTGAACTCAAATTTTCTTTCTATTACTATCCCAACAAAATGAATCAATATCAAAATGTTTAAAAAGTGAAGAAAAACACAAACTTCAAGCATCCCAGGGAAATGCAAACACATACTTACATTGCATTAGAAAGTGCTTCGTTTTGTGCTGTGGGTTTTTGGATTTGCAACAACAACGACAACCTCCCCTTACACCCAACCCATCATCAAAATCTTTCAGCATCAAAAATTAAAAGGGATTTTTGTTTAGCAATAATTTTAAATAAGATCTTCCAATAACTATGGCAACACAAAATTATAAAATCTAATCTCAACAAGCTAATAAGAGCAGTCTCCAAACATTAACTACTAAATAATTTGAACTAAAATCAAAATGCCAATTTTAACCATCTACTCTTCAAATATTGTTCCTTCTCATTGACATAGACATTATCAAGGAACTTCTTGATATCCTTTTTTTTAACATGACGTTTCTGTTGTAATAAAAAAATATAATTAAAATCTAAGCAACAACAAAATTGAAAATGTTTAAGAGGTTGCTTGAGTATAGAAAAAGATAAAGAATATACCAAGTTAGTGAGGGCACAAGATCGAGCTTGGCCTTCTTGGCAGCAACGGACTCTCAGGCGGAGCAATCAACCTTGGCGCGGGACGGAGGAGAAGGCCTTGGCGATGGAGGTGTAATAGGCATTGGCGACCTTGGCAGCAGAGGAGGACATGGGCGAGGGAGGCACTGAAGTCATGAGCGGGAAATAGGAAACAGTGTAGAGGAAGCTATAAACCATCATAATTAATTTTTGGTAATATCAACTGTTAGATATATTTTTTAACTCAATTAACAGTTAAAATCAAGGTGAACATTCAAAGTTCCTTCTATTGGGGTGAACATTTAAAATGCTGCCAACCAAAAAGATATTAACTACCTCTTTATAAGGAAAAGTGAAAGATGTGGAGAATTATGAAACGTTCTGACGTCGCTTCGTATAATGTTTCTTTGATTAGGTTTGGACTTACTTCTCTTTTAGGGAATTCAGAAAATATTTTGCACAGAAGTTTGGATTCGACGATTTAATAAATTTATTTATATAAAGATATTTATACAAAATGAATAGATAAGATACTTGCATAAACTTTTGTCACTTAACTTTTATTAATGTCGTTTTTTTAATTATCATTGATATACTTTATTTCATTTAAGTAATGTGCGCTAAAGTTCATGTTCAACTATTATTATTAAAAATAAATAATTTTGGACAGATACTGATGTTTTAATGTTCTGCAAATCTTCGTGAGTTTTCACGATAGAAACGACAAATGATAGATTTGGATTCTTATTTCTTGCAACGAGCAAATTCGCACCGAATGACGAAATATACAAACTAGATGTAATTAAATCAAGTATTAAGATATAAAATGGAAAATTGAATAAAGGCACTCTTTTATTTTATAATTGATTATTAAATATAAAACTTTTAATAGAGTAATATTTTTTTTTTGGTTTAACAGTAATGAGTTTATTTAAATATTTCACTCTTAAATATTTTCGTGACATCACTGCTCTCGCCAAATACAAACAAAATAGTGAAATACTAGTCGGTGGATGACAAGTCTTCACCGGCGGCACGATGCTTCTACAAACCTCCGCTCCACCTTGAAAAGGGACCGGGAAATCAATGTGAGCCTAAAATAAAAAACGGGACCAATTATCAGCCCGATGTCGTATCCTATTTTATTACAATTAAATTTTCAATATTATCTTTAAAAAATTAAAATTATGTAATTTTTTTTATATAATTATATAATATAATTTTTAAATAACTTTTAATTTTAATTATTAATTCATATATAATTTAATGATCAATATGTACTTTTTCCATCTCTCACAGTTGCTTAGAGCGACATATGTTTCTTTTCCTTAACTCAATCGCAAATTCAAATCTTATGGAATAATTAGTGTTGAAAAAGGTATGCTTTAATCAAATAAGATTATTTTTGATTAAAAAATACCTGTGCTTTCAATTAAAAAAAAATTACAAATTACGTGTGGTTAGTTACGGGGAGGGCTGAGGACGAAAGTTTGAAATAAGAAAATTTTTCAATTTTATTCTTTCGAATTAAGCAGTTTCTTTAACTCGTCATTTCGACTAAGCTCAAACGAATGGGAAAGTTGAAATGATACATTACCAAACCAAACGAAATATTATAAGCCAAATGACATAAGCTTTTTATTGAACGTAAGCGCACAACTTATAAGCATAACAACATTCATCGCTCCTCAGCTCCAAATCTTATAGACACGTCCAGGTGTCTATCAAACAATTAGTATCTCACGCCTATCAAATACAATACAAAATACATGCCTAACAAGCACAATAAAAAATACATAGGACAAAACTACACAAGACCTTTCAATAGCATATTCAACTCGCAAATTTTTAATGGTTTGTTTCAGGAACACTCTTTAATTTCCAAGTGCTTTCCGCATGGCTAGAACATGATCATACACCTTCTTCTCATCAGGAAGTGTCTTGGACACAGTCTCTCTCTGCATGCATCTCTTGACCCAAGCCATCAGTTTAGGACACTCTGCTTCCATTTTGAAGTTGCCATAGGTCTCAAAAGCATAAAACCAGCTGTAAAAAGGTACGAGTCCAAGATCAAGAAACCCAAATGTGTCACCCCCATAAAAAGCCTTGTCACCCAATGTCTCCTCTAGCTGCTTAAAGATAGAGATCAACTCCTTCTTCCATGTCTCATGCTCTTCTCCTTCTGAAAGCCACATTTTTCTCCAAGTGTCATACACCTGCATTCAAGATCACAATTATTGGTATTAAAAGTCATTCATAACTTCTACATAATTCATAAATCACCACTCCCAAAACTTTACTATAAATGACTTTCATATCTATAAAAGAAAAAAAATAAATTAAAAAAAAAATCAATGTAGGCTACACTTTAAAAAAAAAAAAAAATCAAGACAAGTAGATGAATGACAAGGATGAAAAGCAAATCTCTCATCTTTAAATCTACAGAACTGAGAATGCATAACACAAAGCAGTCTAGCAGAGATAGTATCCCAGAACATCAATTTTGAATTAATCCCACCAAGATTGAGGAAACAAGTTAATGGAAACCATGTCACAACCAGGTAAAGCAGCTACCTTTTTGTCAATGTAATCTACCCAGAATCTGGCTTGAGCTCTCTGGTAAGGGTCAGAGGGCATGATTGGAGATTTGTCCTTCCAAACCTCATCTATGTACTGCACAATAATTGCAGATTCACATATGGTCCTACCATTATGGATGAGAACTGGGACCTTCCTGTGAATTGGGTTCATCTGAAGAAGCAAAGGGCTCTTGCCCTTAAGCAGGTTCTCTTCCTTGTACTCATACTTGACACCCTTTTCAGCCAATGCGATCCTGACTCTCATGCCAAACATGCTGGCCCACGTATCCACCAGAACAACCTCGTCTGCCATGTTGCAAGGGAACACTAAAATCAAAGGTAAAGTTTGTGAACTAGCTAGCTAGAACTAGGGTTCTGAAGTCCCACTCCAACAACTCCGGTTGTCTTTGCAGAAAGATAAGGACAAGTAACCCTTTTATAAGGAAAAATGAAATAAATATCTAGAGAGTTCTGATATGTTTTGATGTGGTTGACTATGAACTCCCCTCGATTGCGTTTGGACTTGAATCTCTTTTGGAGAACAAAAGTTCGAATTTAACAACACGTAAAACTATTCCTATAAAAATAAAAAATTTCGGACAGATGATGACGCTTCAAAGTTCCGCAAGTCTTGTGAATTATGACGACGGAAACAATAAATTGCAGATTCGGATTCTTATTTCTTGCAACAAAAAAATTCACGCTGAAAGACAAAATATACAAATTAGATATAATTAAATCAAGTATTAAGATTTATAAAATGAAAAATTGAATTAAGACACTCTTTTATCTTTTCATTGATATATATATATATATATATATATATATCACTTTTAAATATTTTCATGATGTCATTGCTTTCGTCAAATGCATAAAATGTGGACGATGAGTCTTCACCGGCAGCACGATGCCCTGACAAACGTCCGCTCCACCTGGAAAAGGGACCGCAAAACAACGTGAGCCTAGAAAGGGAAATGGAAATATATTTTTTTTAATGTAAAAAAGAAGGGTCATTCTATAGCACACCGCCTTCTAAATGGTGCTTCACGCACCTTGCCGATTTAATGGCCAAGATCACCTGGTATATCCATACATTAACCAATGATGATACACTATAGTAACCCCTTTTCCTCTCCCCCTCCTTCACAGCGAGCACTGATCGCCGCCATCGCACCCTCTCCGTCGTTTGCTCTGTCATTGCTCCCCGCTATCTCCGCCTCTGCTGCAGCTTCTTCCCCGTCGCGCATCGCAGCTACCACCGTGACAGGGGGTTTCATGGCCGCTGCCTCCTCCACGAGAAGGAACGTCGCGGCTACTGCCTCCACCACATTCGGGTTCGCATCAATGCCTGCGACTGCCATAGAAGATCCACCGTCAGTCGCCGCTTGTGAACTATGTGGTCGCACATCTTCTTCACGTGACTCCTCGTACCTGTCTTCTTCGCCGCCACAGCTTGCGGCACTGTTGTCTCTATCACGGTGGTTGAGATCTGGTAGCGCACTGCCTTCCACCCTTCATCGATCACTCACTCTCATTATGCACATAAGCTCCAGGGCCGTGAGGGCTGCTCAGCTGGTGGCCCGTTAAGGTCCGGTGCAGCCATGACAGCAGCAGGAATAGCACCGGCCTTAGCGACGAAGTGGTAGTTGGAGTGGAAATGGGTGTTAGTTTTTTGTTTTATAGAATTGAAATTTGTCCAAGAAGGGAAGGAGGAGGAAGACGAATGATAAGGTGGTGGGGGTCATGGATCAAGGTGTTGGGTGGCTAAGTAGTGGCGGCGAGTTCACTGGCGACAGAGGTAGCGTATGGTGGTGTGGGTGGTGTTTTTCAATTTTGGGAAACTATTAAATTGCAACATTATATTTTAGGTTCATGGATAGTCCAATAATTTGGATGTAAAACACCTCGTGCTTAAAGCACCATGATTAACCAGATGTGTTAAAGACAAACCCAAAAAAAAAAAAAAAAAATGGAAATAATTATTTGCCCAATGACATATCCTTTATTAATCCTCGCGGAACATCTTTTCGCGCATATAAGACACCTCATTGAAACATAACATTCATCCATCGGGATTTTGGAAGAAAATATTGTTTGGCGTTACAGATATCCACCGTGATTTTGGAAGAAAAAATTTTTGTTTAGTTATTTAATATCAAAAGTAATTGTTAATTTCGATGAAATAATCAGTATCCAAATCTAATTATAAGGAACTTGACTAATTCAGTTTGACTCAATGGAAGTCCTTAATAGGGTAGAAGTCTCTCAACGAAAATTTTTTTCATTTCGAGACTCAAATTTGAGACTTTTAGTTAAGGAGTCAAGATACCTACTACTTTAACTAATCCATGTTAGTCACATTCAATATTTATATATATTTTAATTATCCTGGCAGTAGAACAATTGTTTTGCAGTTGAAATCATGCCTTAGTGATTATCTTCTGCATGCCTCATTAAATCTAGAATGTCCTGCATTCGATTCTTATTCCTCCTCTGGTTTTGTAAAAGTAAATAACTAAATAAGTAAAATTATTTTTAATCAATATTATTTAAATAATATTCATTTTCTCAAATTGAATTTTAAGATAAAAATTTTTAAATATAAATTACATTATAATAAACTAATATTTTTTTATCAAAATTAAATCTACAAAATCAAGTTCATTCAAATCAAATTTACAAATTCTAATCCAAAAATATGTGTAAAAATTTACAATTTAATTTAATTTTGAGATAAAAAATTAACCAACTTAAATTTGGGACGGATATTATGATTGACTATGTTACGTTAGATGCATCATGCACATGTAACATTACAGCCAAAAATAGCATATTACAAATTATTTATCCAATAACATTTTTTCTGGTAATTAAAACAAAGTATCATTGAGGTTTCACAATATTGCACTTCCTCCCAAACTATAATAAAAATCATACTGATCTATTTACCCCAAACAACACTTAAGTGAGATTATTCCAAACGAAATATTCTCATTAACCAAGGCTAAATATTTTGAAAGGGAAAAAAAAAAAGTCACTTAGATTCCTAACAAGATCAACATACATATAAAATGTTCTGTCTCTAACAAATCTTTTTTGTTGAAAAAGCTCTTAAAGTTTGTTTCTCACCAATGTTACATCATAAATGTCTAATTCATTCATTTTTTTGGTCTTTTTATCAAGTATCTAAGCGGTATAAATCCGAATCTCATAGATCAATGTAACTCTCATCATATTTCTCTAAAATTTTCTTTTGTAATCATCTCAACCCTTATTTCATGTGTTAATTACCCAAAATATTAAGTTATCTATTTGATATATAGAATAAAACTAAATATATATGATATTATAAAAAATTTAAACCCATAAAATTCTTACAAATATATTCCTAAAAGCGCATTGATAGATGTACATTGACATTTGTAGAGATGTACTATTTTATATGTATGTTGATCTTGTTAGAAATTTAGGTAACTCGTGGGATTTTTTTTTGTTATTTTCTCTTTTAATATATATAACCTTGGTTAATGAGAGTCAATTAAGTGTCAGGTGGGATTAACAGATGGAGTGGAGTACAATTTTTATCATAATCAGGTGGAGTGCAATATTGTGAAATCTCAATTTTTTTTTTTTTTTTTGACTGGTGAAACCTCAAAGACACTTTATGTTAATCATGCTAAAATATTATAAGCCAAAGAACAGAAGCTTTTTATTGATCATGACCGCACAACTTAGACCAGTACAACAGCATTCCTCCCTCCTCAGCTCCATATCTTTATAAAACACCCATGTGTCTATGAAACCACTAGAATCCCAAGCCTATCAAAACAGAGAATGTTTAAAATTATTTTTTATAAGTTCTGATTCTAAAAAAGTATATTACAATATTTTTTTTAAACTTGTTTATGATAGTTACTCTTGCTAGTTGTCACGTTTGGTTAGTACACTCTCTAGATAGATTAATATAGTTAAAAATGTTTAAGAAAATAATTATTTGAGCTGTTATGAATTTATCTCTTCTTAGGACTCTATTAATTAAGCTAAATATATACTATCACAATGATTTATTTACTGAGATTGATGGAATTACTTATAAATTTAGTTTGAGATATCACGATCAGTCAGTCACCCCACCAAATTAGAAAGGTGAGTAACAGTACAGCCAGAAAATCAAATACATTAAGATTGAATCATTGATGATAAAAACCGCACCCTAAAAACTTGTTGATTGCATCTGAGACTGACATCAGTTATTGATGTATATTGCTCCTCTAAATACTCCTATAATCATGCTTCATTTACAAAGGAAATAATTCGAAAACAGAACCATCACAAAACCGCAATGCCACATCTGCTAAGCAGCTATGAGTTTGAACCAGACCATTCTTTGTGCCAGAAAAGTGCCAAATTGAATGCTTCCACTTTGCCGATTACCTTCTTATAAAAAATATATCTCTACACCTCCATGTTATCCAAATAGTCACAAAAAATGCTCTCCACCTTGCTTTCTTTCTCTGCCTTCTTATAGGTACCATCATCTAGGATTCAAAGAAACTTTTCTGTTCTGTAGGAATCAACCAGCTGGTCTTCCATTCTTTCAGCCAATGACACCATAGATACCATGCAAACTCACAAGAAAAGAACAAGTGGCTACTGGTTTCCTCAAACTTATTACATAAGCAACATTTAATTTGATTCTGCTGCAAAATACCAAGCTTTTGTAATCTAGCTTTGGTATTAATCCTGTCAATTACCACAAAGCCAAATAACATGTGCATTTTATTGATCATGGGTGCACAACTTATACAAGCTTGACAACATTCATCCCAACTCATCTCCAAATCTTATAGAACACCTAAGTGTTTATCAAAATCATTAGTATTCCAAGCCTAGCAAATGCAATACAAAATACATGCGTAGCCACAATACAAAATACATAAGACAATCACACAAGACCTTTCAACACCATATTTAACTAGCAAATCTTTAATGGTTTGTTTTAGGAATTCCCTTTATTTTCCAAGTGCTTTCTTTGTGGGTTTTGTCTTGAATGCACCTTACAAAGTAGAGTGCATCACGCACCTGCTTGTGCAGGGTGCACTTATTATTTAGCGGCATTTGACAAGTGTGGCTAACTGACCAAAGGATGTGGCTAAACACAAATACAAATGCGGCTAAATTAAAGTTGAACCGTAACTAAATGACCCTCCCCTCTCCAGCAATGAATCCAGGTCCTGGCTTCCTTCCAACCTCACCCACGCCGATGTCCATCACGCCATTCGCCGCATCGCTGCCGACCTCCACCACATCGGCATCCGCTACGGCGATGTCGTCATGCTCTTCCTCAGCAACTGCCCCTACTTAGCCTTCGCCTTCGCCTTCGCCTTCCTCGGCGCCTCCTGCCGCGATGCCGCTGTCACCATTGCCAACCCCTTCACTCTGATGGAGCTCGTCAAGCAAGCTGCTGCCACCAAGTCCGGCCTCATCATAACGCAATCCAAGATGGACGACAGACTTATGTCGGCGCGAAGACGAGGCTTGTAGACTCGCGGAGGAGCGATGGCGGTACGTCATGGTGGAGGTGATGCAATGGTGTTGCAGAGATAATGCAGCGACGGTGGTGATAGGGGCCGCAATTGTGGCGACGAGTGGATTGCGACAGTGGCAATGAGAAGGCCGCGATGATGGTTGTGAGGTGGCGGCAAGGGGTCCACAAGGGTTGCTGCGAGGGTGGAATGGCGGGGGACCGTGATAGTGAACGAAGGGAGAGGAAGGAGATAAAGGAGAGGTTGTCTAGCCACACTCATAAGTTCATTTGACCGCATTTTTTGGTTCATTTAACTACACTTATGTTTCATTTAGCCACATTTTCTAAATGTGGGTAAAGAAAGGTGCAGCTGCACCAGCAGATGCATCATGCACCTTAGTTTACAGGGTGCATTGCAGAACGACCCTTCTTTGTGGCCACAACTTCATGATACAGCTTCTTCTCATCAGGAAGTGTCTTGGACACAGTCTCTCTCTGCATGCATCTTTTGGCCCAAGTCATCAATTTAGGACACTCCGCTTCCATTTTGACGTTATCATACATCTCATAAGTATAAAACCAGCTGTAAAACGGGATCAGACCAACATCAACAAACCCAAATGTGTCACCCCCATAAAAAGCTTTGTCACCCAATGTTTCCTCTAGTTGCTTAAAAATAGAGAGATTAATTCCTTCTTCGATGCGTCATGCTCTTCTCCTTCTGTAAGCCACATTTTCTTCCAAGTATCGACCACCTGCATTCAAGATCACAAATTATTATTGTTATTAATATCATATACTGAATAAAAACCCAAAATTCGATACCCTCCACCAAAACATAAAAATTACGGCAAATTATACTAACCTCCCTTAAGATTAGATAATATTACACATAATACCTCTTGATTTATAGAAATATATATTAATCTCCCATGATATTTAGATAATATTATATTCGATATTTTTATACTTTGTGAAATGTGACACTGAGCACAATTATAAACATGCCATTGAATGCCCTTATAAGATGTGCTTGTGTAAGCATAACAAATCGTGAAGTATTATGTATAATATCACCTATTTAATTTCAAGAGAGGAGAGGTTAATATAATTTACCCTAAAAATTACAAAAAATCTATTACATATAAAAGTTATTAATATGCCTCTACCTAATTTACAAATCATCTCTTCAACTTTACCCAATTCATAAATTATTTTCCTATATACTTAAATTGCTAAGTAAAGGCACACAAATGACTTTTATGAGCTTGTTTGGATGAGGTTTTTTAAAAAGATTTCTTTCAAGGATCTTTTGAAAAAATAAAAGTTAATTTATATTTGGATATACAATTTCTTTTATTCTTAGACATCTTTGTTATGTTATAAAAATGATCTTTTTTTTTAGAATATGAAAATTAAAACTTCCCAAAAGAAATATTTTTATGCTTTTTTGATGATTATACTTTTACTAAAAAATTTTATTCAAACATATAAAAAAATTAAAAAAATCTTTTTATTAAAATAATAGCACCAAAACATGCACTATATCTAAAAAATTTGATTTAGACTTTTTTTTTTTAAAAAAATTTAAGACAACTAGATAACGGCAAGGATAAAAAGAAAATAATCAAATCTTCAGAATTGAGAGAGTATAAGGAGAGACAATATCTCAGAACTTCAAATTTTGAATTGAACCCACCAAAATTTAGGAGAAAAAAAGAATGGAAATCACATCACAAGGTAAAACAACTACCTTTTCGTCAATGTAATCCACCCAGAACCTGGCTTGAGCTCTCTGGTGAGGATCAGAGGGCATGAGTGGGGCTTTGTCCTTCCAAACCTCATCTATGAACTGCACAATAATTGCAGATTCACAGATGGGTCTGCCATTATGGATCAGAACTGGGATCTGCTGGTGAATTGGGTTCATCTGCATAAGCAAAGGGCTCTTGTTCCTGAGATTCTCTAACTTCTGCTCATACTTGACACCCTTTTCAGCCAATGCGATGCTGGCCCTCATGCCACACATGCTGCCCCAGGAATCCAACAGAACAACCTCGTCTGCCATTGTTGTAAGGGAACACCAAAATCAAAAGTGAAGTTTGTGAATTAGCTAGAGAGGTACCACTCCAACTGCTCGAGTTGTTGATTCAAATAATTATGGACAACCTTTTATAAGAGAGGAAAAAATGAAAGATGTCGAATGTGATGATGACATTGCCAAATATGAAATTTTCTTAGATTGCAGTTCAACTTTCTTAGATTGTGCACTAAAGTCTCAAAGTTTGGATTCAACAATTTAATAAGGCGGCTGCTTTACGTACTGTGTACTAAATGGGAAGGGGGTTCCAATGGAGGGTGACCCCCACCTTAGTATATGAAATTGTTAAAAAAATAAAATAAAATAAATAAAATTCTTTTTTTAAGAAAAACATAACGTAAGATTTGGTTTTTAAGTTTTCCATGGTCAAGGTTTTGAACTTAACCTGACTTTGGGTTGGCTGCAGCTAAAAAGATTGGGTATTTTTTTTTTTCCCCGAGCGTGCAGGGTTACTATAATTTTAGTTAGAGTTTTGGAATTGTTGAAACTCGTTTATTGGTTTTAGTTTCTTTTCATTTTAATTGAGTCTTTTGTTGGGTATTTTATCCAAGTCTAATTTATCATATGATGAGTTTAAAATCTCTGTATGCCTTGAGATTTTTTTTTTCCTGGATATAGCATGCCTTGAGATTTTAGTATGCTTTGTTTGCTGAATTTAGCAGGAAAGAAAAGAAATTGTTAGGTGTTCATAAAGTACGGAGGTGGATTATTCTGCTACCATTAGTTGAGGATATTTCAGCTTGGAACCCAATATTATCTTGTATATTCATCTAAAATGTCACTTTACTGATGTGGAAGTATAATCCACCTAAATGTTTTTTGAATACCTAATAATTTTCCAAAAGCAAGAGAGTTATGGAAGTGGCTCCATGAAGGGAGAGGTAGGCCTAGTTTACTAGTGTTTTTTGAAGGGGTGCTTTGTCTTTTGAAAATTATAAGTTAATTTTTTTGTTTGGTGAATCGAAAAGTTAAGGTGCTTTTGCTCTTGGTTTTTTAGAGCCAAAAGTGTTCTCGGGAGCTCTCATAGGGTGCTTTTCGGAGTTGACTTGTGCTCTTCAAAATTTAAAAGACTAATATAATTTTACTCTATTTAATGATATTAAAAATAAAAATTATTCTTTTTAATATTAATAACCATTGTAGTCATTTTAGATATTAAGAGTAATTTTACCAAATACTACTTTTGTAACTTCTACTTATTGAGAGTAATTTTTATATTATTTTATCAAATGATATGACTATGACTTTTTTAGAGCAACTTTTAGAGAGCTGAGAGAACTCAGCATCTTTTAAAAATCCACAACAATACCAAACCAAATTGTAGAAAATGGATGATTTTGTTACTCAACTAGCAGTACACCCGTGCTATGCATGGCTGCGACATTAATTGTTCCATAATAGAGTTATAAATTATTAATGTGCATTGTTATAAATATATATAAAAAAATATATAAATATTAAAAAGCCTATCTTAATATAGTTTGAAAATAGAAGAAGGCACCAATGGGGATTGGGTCTAATAGAAGAGGCTAATCTCGCACATATGGTGACCCACAAATCGAATCCTAGTTTGGAGATGTACTCACATTTATTGTTCAACTGTATCTTGAATAGGATTATCTTCATTGAATGATACATGTGAGAAAAAAGGATTGGACCACTAAATACTCCAAATAAAAATAATGCAATCTCCCAAAAATAGAATATGCAATTCTTCTACGAGGTAATAATAAAGGAGACACAATTTCACTTGATGTTACATTCAAAAAACCTTCCCTTTCTAAAATGTAATCGACATGACAATCCCTTCCATATGGAAGGTTTTGGTGCACCACCAAGCCACTCACAAAAAAAATCTCTAACTCCACTTAATGTGCAACTAACAACATTTTTGCATATTTGTTTTTATTCATTTGTGGAAAAAGGGTAGTCTCTATTATTGATCAAATCTTTTCTTTGGTAAACAATACTATTTTCTAATAGAACCCACGTTTAATTCCACACATGTGATAGATTACTCATTGTACTAAATATTAGTAATGTAACAAAAGGTTTTCTTAATTGAAGCCTAGATGAAAGTTTGGTAGCTTTCTTGATAGTATCTGTAAACTCTTTATCCTTAGTTAATAATCCCATTGCATAGCTTATTTCTTGTAAAAAGCTATAAACAACATTGTCAATGATTCTAATATTCACAAAGCTAGTATAATCATTTTGTACATTTAGCAGTTACGACAAGTAACGTAACGGACCAATATCATGAGGAACAAAATTGAGCCTACCAACAAACTTATCTCTTTGCCTTTTTATTTTTTCTTATCAGCCAAATATACAAAATGCATAAGATATTCACTATATGTCAACTGCTGACCCTTAACATATTTTTTTATTTGCATCTTTTCATGCCATGAATATTGTCTTTTTTCTTTTATTTCCAATTTACACCTAGCCAATCCTATTTGCATCGTTTAAGACTACATTTTGTAGCCAATGTAAATGAAAAATTAATGTATGAACTGGAGGCTATTTATGATGAATGTCAAATGTAAACAATCTCCATATATAAACTCACATAGAGATAAATATCAACAATCATAGCATTGCTTAATTTTATCCAATTTATCACTTTTGTTGCCACCACCATTTATATTAATAACTGTAACAATAACTTGATCTAGACCTTTGTTCACATAATCAAATGAATATTTAATCAAGTAAGACTTCTTACAAAATTTAAGTCTAGTGTGCATATAGTATTTCATTAAGGGCAAAGGATTATCCGAAATGACAAATTTATCGTCCAACTCAACCTCATTGAGTAAAATCGTAATTCCTGTATCTCATTATCTATGTATTAGACAACCATCATCATCAATAGAATTGCTTGCAAAATTATTTTTTTTTGGATGAAATTTTATTTAAGCATTTACCATTTTTTTCATGCAAGGAGAGTTTGACCTAGTTGGACCACAGGGATCACGACTTATGAATTTGAAGATAACATCATACAAATAAGGGAATTTAAATAAGCAGATAATCTTTTGGAAATAATATTACCAATTATGTCAATTGATTTTAACCTATTCTCTTATACCAACCATAACAACAAATGTGCGTGTGATAGACCCCTCTTTGAAACTCAATTGTGTACAAACCTACCATAATTTAAAATTCAAATCAATACAAAAGCTTGTAGAAACAAACATAACTATCTCAAATATTTGAATACTCATACTTCCAATAGCTTGCCCAAATTAAATTCATTGTTTGAAGTGATTCAATAAACTATCAATTTTCATATACTCTACGTGCAATGTTCAATTAATCACTAACTATATGAACTTTATCATCAATATACCGCTTAATCTTAAACCAATTATAATTGCATGTTATAGCCATAAACAAGTTTGGATAACTGAAACATTTACATGTGACGATTGCATCTCGACATTTAATTGTTAGACTTATATAAACGACCATATGTAAAAGAGTAAGGTAACACAACATGAGTCCCAATTGATTCTATCTCAACATCACCATTCTCGATAGCTTCTTCTAATCCTTGAAAGAATTCAAGCCATGTAGTATTCTAGTTATTCCTTTCAAGTGACAATTGTTATGAATCAACTATTAAATAAATGTCAACTAAAAATTGTTAAGATAAACTTTGAGACCTTAACAATATTCCTTATTCAAAATCCTGATCTTGGATTTTAAAACAAATAATTAATTCTCTCAAAAAAAACTTTAATCCTTTTTCTATGAAACCAAATGAGAAAGATCATTTCTATTATGTTAACTTCACAATGGTTTTTGTTGATAACATGTTGTCTCTATATTAACATACAAACATTAAAATGTCAAAAAAAAAAAATTTTTTAGAACTTAAACTTCAAATAAGAAATTTTTGAAAAAAAGTTATAATAAAATTTAACCTACTATTTAGACAAATTATTCTATTAAGTGTATTACAAACAGATTTCCCTATTAGCAACAATTTAGTTTTTATATTGAAATGGCATAAACTAAAAAATTACAAAAAAATAAAATAAAATCAAGCAGCAAAAATATATACGATCTATTTTATAAAAATGAATTAATAAAAAAATTGGCATAGAATTTTTTTCAATAAAAATTTAAAAGTGAATATCATTGTGCAATAAATATTTATGTAATGTGGAGAAAAATGATAGAGAAAATGACTTCACATTTTCTTTTTTTATTTATCTGATTAAAATTAATATTACTCATATATTGTCCAAGATGCTTAGAAAAGCTCACCATATAAATGTAAAATAGAATTTTTGAATTCAATTTGTACTCAAATATTTAAATAACCTGTGACTAAAGATAGAATCTATTAATTTTTTTTTCAAATAGAATTACAAAAGATAATTAACCTGAAGTGAGATTAAAATAAGAACCTCGAAGACCCAAAATCTTTTTTCTAATAACTAATTTTAACAACTAAAAGCTAATTCATAATGATAACTAAATTTATATCCGTTAACAAAAAAAAAAAAAAAAGAATTAACATGGGAAAACACCAAAATAAATCGTTAAGGCATATTTTATAACAATGTATAAATCATTAAACTGGAATGAAAATTAACAAAGATAAAATTAACACATAATCATATAAATTTAGGGAAAAAATTTCAAACAAAAACATAGTTTAAATTATGATTCAATTAACACTTAAAAAATAAATGAATAACATAACTTGGAAATATAGTTTCTACGTAAAAATGGAAAAATTTAACGAAATAAACATTCATTAAAAAATGAAAAAGAAACTCTAAAAAAAATTAACTTTGATGAAAAGTATATACAGAAGCCTAATCGATAATGATGACTTAATTTATTATTTTTTATTAAAAGAAACAAAAAAAAAGTTAAAAAGACAAAAAGCAAAAGATGATAGACAATATATTTTATGACACTATTACTCATAAATTTTCAATATTTGATAAAAAGAAAAAATAAGCAATAACTAAAAATATTTTTTATTTTTTATTTTTATTCAATTGCTTAAATATCTTATATATCACTAATCAAATTTGCTATAAGCTTATAAAAAACCAAGCATTTTTTAAAAAAATAAAAAAAAGAAACGTCAAACTTAATTTTTATTTTACTATTTGAATATTTTGCCACTCATAATAGATCCTTAAAAAGTTTTATATACAATTATATAAAAATAAATCATTTTAGTGTAAACTAAATTAGGAACCTAACAAAAAAAATAAAAAAGACGTTCTAATCATAAAGTATGACTACAGAATATATATATATATATATATATATATATATATATATATATATATATATATATATATATATATATATATATATACTTGCAACATCATTACAACAATTATTGAAAACTAATATTATTGAAGGAACCAAGAGGGGGTAAATTGGTTCAATAATAGAAATTTTAAAATTAAAGTAAAATTAAACAGACAAAATTCAGAATTGAGGCTGTGAATAATCAAACACAATAGTATAGAAAATAAAAGAGATAAGAGAAGGGAAGATAACACAAGCTATTTTTATACTGATTCAGTCACAATGTGTGATCTACATTCAGTTTCCAATTGCTTGAGATTTTTCTTCACTCTCAAATTTTTGCTTACAAGGATTTGATAAACCTTCCTCTATTCAATTCTCTAGTAGAGTATATGGTGATTTATTTCTCACAAGGACACCACAAACCTCTCTTTTTTTAGAGTAAACTAGAGTGGCTCCTCTCTCATAAGGATACCACCAAACCTCCTCCATCTCAACTAAAATAGGATAACCTCATAAGGTAGGTATGCTCTTATAATTGAGCCACAATTGCTTTCAAACTCTCAAAAGAAAATAAGTAAGTTTAGGTGTAAAACCTATGAATTATGATAGATAAGATATAAAGCAAGGTAATTCCCTCAATTTTCTTGGTGGAGGTTCATACTATCTCCTCTTCATTCTTCAAGGCTTTATATAGATGATGAATCATTGATGTCTAATAGTCGTTAGGGAATATTTTGGCTTCAGTTTGGTCCAAAAGATTTGCCCAATCAAATTTTGCACAGATGCTATTTCTAACCCGTAGTTATTGGTTCTTGACCTGTAATTGCTGCTTTAATTGCTATTTCTCTTAAACTTCAAAATTAAGCTTCATTTTTGCTATATGATCGTTGAAACTTTAATTGCAATCCCTCAAATTGATTTTTTTGAGTAAAGTTCAGATTAAATAATATCCAAAAATCAATCATATTTTATAGAGATTTTAAATATTAAGAGTGGAGTAATTTTAATATAATAAAAAGGAAACAATTGAATATGATATTTTTCTTTAACAAAAATATAATCAATAATCAAATTTTTACAAATTAATAAGGTACTTATCATCAAAATATTAAACCCAACAATTATTATTCATTTAAAATAAGTGGACAAATAGCAACAATATTATTTTTATAATAAAAGAATATTTCAACTCTTACAAGTTATAATTAATATAAATTAAAATTAATAGCTTATTATTGATGCATTCGAGATTTATATAAATTAAATAATATTGGATATATGAGATATTTTAACCTATGCACCTGCCCGTAATAGAGTTGGATGCGACGCAGGCGTGTCTAAGTTAGAGCTATGTTAGGCTATTGGCCCCGGCCTATCAGACACAAAGAACAGTTTAATCTTTTTACTTGATTTTTTTTTTTTTTTGAAAAAAAAAACCAATGAAAAGAAAAAGCGTGCGTACATTTGTTGGTATGAGATGTGGCCAGAACCGAACGGTGGGGATGGAAATCCTGCTATTGTATAGTAGCTGGCTATTGAGCTAGGACGAGTAGTGTCATTAACAGGATAAGTTTTTCTTATATTATTATTTTAATAATTTTAATATAATATTTATAAAATTTAATTTATATATGCTGTTAATATAAATTTCTGTTACACTGTTATCTAATCAAATTTTTAAATGAGCATAATTTTTAGAATAATAAAAATAAAAATTACGTATGTTTATTTATGTAGCAAACCTGTATTTATATATTATTACAATCTTATTTATTTAAAATTTTTTTAATCTAACGATTAAATACAAACTCATTATGTATGGTGAAATTTTTCGCTTTTCCCCCAGATAAAGCTCACTATTTATATGTAAATCTATTTAAGCCCATAAGATCCAATGTATCCATTTTTATATAAATCAATTTCTAAAACCAATGTGTTTGGAGGGTTCAAAGTTTCGAAGTCAATTTTTTCGCTGTCCCCCGATAAAGCTCACTATTTACCTGTAAATCTATTTAAGCCCGCAAAGTTTACGGGTAACATCCCATCTATCCATTTTTATATAAATTAATCTCTAAAACCAATGCATTTGGAGGGTTCAAAGTTTCGAAATCTTCTGAATTATAATGACAGAAAAAGACAAATTATAGATGGTAGACTCTTATTTTTTATTACAAACAAATTCACAGCGAAAGACAAAGTATATAAATTAGATATAATTAGAACATAAAAATGCATTGCAACCTAAGCGAATTTTATTTGCAATACTAAATATTTTAATCTTGAAATTATTATTTTAAGGATAGTTTTATTTAATTATTACATTCGATTTGAAATTATGTGAGTAATTTTATTAAAAAAACATTATACAATAGAAAATTGAATGAAAGGCACTCGTTTATTTTATTTTTATTAAATTTCATCATATAAATAGATTTGGATTATTAAATATAAATTTTGTAACAGAGAAAATCTACTTAAAGATTTCACTTTAAAATATTCTTCAAGACGTCACTGCATTCGTCAAATACATGAAAAATACGACTAAGTGGATGGTAATTCTTCACCAGCTGCATGACAAACCTTACTTCCCTCCCCCTGAATGGGACTGGGCAAACAATGTGAGCCTAGATTATGAAATGGTAATAATTATAAGCCCAATGGTATATGATCTATTTAATAATACTCACGGTACGCGGTTTTCAGGAATTGGAGATATGGAAACATAACATGCATCTTCCTGAGCTTCTCATTTTATTTTCAAAAATATTCGTGAAAATTTTCCAAAATGTTGATCTCAAAATTTGTCTAAGACAATTAAGATTATTGAATCGCAATTCACAATACGAATTGTTGAGGCTAATTATTGATGAATTGTGAATCGTATTGAATGGTAAGAATGCAAAATTATTTTACATATGACATATTATAAACAAAATGATATTCTCACTACAAGAAATCTACTGCAGAATTGGTCAAATCCATCGTTAATTGGTCATATGTGGCATGAGTTGGGCCGTCACAAAAATATAAGTTACTAATTAGTTATAGTGGATTTCCTCCGCTACTTAGTACGGTGCTTTTTTTTTTTCTCTAATTTACGTAGATCTTCTCTCCACTAATTTTGAGGTAGATTTTCTCCCTTTAATTTTTGCGACGGAAAATGATCAGTTTGAAAAAAAAAAGCATCAAATTTAAACATATGTAATATCAAAAAGATTAAAAAATTATTTAACAAAGTAAAATTCAATCTAAATATTTCTAGTTTATATGTGCCTTCAAAATTGTCCATTAAATCTTTAACAAGAAAATACTCAATAATCATCAATAATATCAATAACAATAAAATTAGTAATATATATTATGTAAAAATTTAAATTAGTAAGATAATTTTTAGGAAAAAAAAACTGCTCACCAGTGGTGGCGTGGCTGGTCGACGGCAGTGGCAGTGGCTAGTCAGCTGATTGGTGGGTGGCGGCAGAGGTGGTTGGGAAAATATGGAAAGGAAAAGAGAAAGCAAAGAACAAAAAAAGAAAGAAGAAAAAAAATAATAAGGGAAGAAAAAAGAGAATAAGGAAAGGGAGGACTAAAGAAAAAGAGTAAAGGAAAAGAAGAGGGAGGAGAAAGAAGATTGGATATGATGTGAGAGGAGGAGGGAGGAGAGAATAATTAGAAAGAAGAAGAGAAAAGCATAAAATGAAAGAAGAATATTCTAATATATCTCTAAAAAAAGGTCATTTGTAACAGTAATTTAAATTTTGTGACAAATTTTCCACTGCAAATTGCATAAAATCCTTTCTTGAAATTCAGTGAACTTAGTGGTGGATTTTCTGCAACAACAAAAATTAAATTTTTCAAAATTTTTTTAATTGCTGCAATTGACGGCGAAATTTTTGCCATTAATATCTCTCTCTCTCTCTCTCTCTCTCTCTCTCTATATATATATATATATATCACTATTAGCAGCAAAAAATCCCTTTCTAATTTTACAACGAGTTTGCTTCTTTTTTTTTTTTTAATTGTTGAAATTAACAAACTTGATTTTTTTTTTTTGGTTGAGATTAGCAACAAAAAATACCCTGCTAAATTTAAAGCATATTTTCTTCTTCTTCTTTCAAATTCGATAAAATTAGCAGTGGAAAATCTGCTATCAATAAAAAAGATCAATTTATTTTCTAAAAAAAATGATTTAACATTTCGCGGTAGTGTGAATAGGTTTTTTTTGTTGATATTAGCAATGGAATCCCCTGCTAAATCTAAAGCACATATGTTCTTTTTTCTTTAAATATGATAGCATTAGTGTCGGATATTCTGCCACTAATTAACAACATTCATTTTTTAAAAAATTTGATTGACATTTAGAAGTGGATTTTTCACTGCTAAAATAGGTAAGTATGGTTTTTTCTTTTTTTTTGCAACTAGCGGCGAAAAATAACCCGACAAATCTAAAGAACATTTTTTTCTTAAATGAGAACATTAGTAGAAGATATTTCGCTGCTAATTAACGACATTCATTTTATTTTATTTTTTAAAAAAATTTCTTGAACATTTAGGAAAGAAAATTCTGCTACTAATTTACATTAATTTTCATTTTTTTTTTTTTGGTTTCTTCATGCTATTCTGCCGCAAATTTTTTTTACCTGTTTTTAATTTCTTTGTGCCATTGAGGCCAACTTCCGCTGCAAATCTACTACAAAAAATTTGCCACGAATAAGCTTTTTTTTGTAGTGTCTAAACCAAGAATTGCCAAAAATCAATAACATAAAGTCATTACCGAAGTCATATATAATCTCTAAAAACACAAAATTATCACCATTAAAGTCTCAAAAAGCATAAAATCTTATATACTAGGCTACTAGCAAGTAGTGAGTCATATATATGCTTATAAAAACCAAGTGTCACCTTAATCCTCGAGGCCAAAGTCATCACTTTCAGACTCTTCACTATCATCCTTGTCATCTAGCATGACCATTCCTTCATTAGCTTCCTCTTCACTTTCACTGCCACTATCACCCAATTCAACTAAATTTAAAGCATATTTTCTTCTTCTTCTTTCAAATTCGACAAAATTAGGGGTGGAAAATTTGCTATCAATAAAAAAGATCAATTTATTTTCTAAAAAAAATGATTTAACATTTAGCAATGGCGTGAATACATTTTTTTTTTTTTGTTGATATTAGTGGTGGAATCCCCCGCTAAATCTAAAGCACATATGTTCTTTTTTTCTTTAAATATGATAGCATTAGTGTTGGATATTCTGCCACTAATTAACAACATTCATTTTTTAAAAAATTTGATTGACATTTAGTGGTGGATTTTTCACTACTAAAATAGGTAAGTATGTTTTTTTTTTTTTTTTTTTTTTTTTGCAACTAGCAGCGGAAAATAACCCAACAAATCTAAAGAACACTTTTTTCTTAAATGAGAACATTAGTAGCAGATATTTCGCTGCTAATTAACAACATTCATTTTATTTTATTTTTATTAAAAATTTCTTGAACATTTAGGAAAGAAAATTCTGCTGCTAATTTACATTAATTTTCATTGTTTTTTCTTTTTGGTTTCTTCATGCTATTCCGCCGCGAATTTTTTTTACCCGTTTTCAATTTTTTTGTGCCATTGAGACCAACTTCCGCTGCAAATCTACTACAAAAAATTTGCCATGAATAAGCCTTTTTTTGTAATATCTAAACCAAGAATTGCCAAAAATCAATAACATAAAGTCATTACCGAAGTCATATATAAGCTCCAAAAACACAAAATTATCACCATTAATGTCTCAAAAAGCATAAAATCTTATATACTAGGCTACTAGCAAGTAATGAGTCATATATATGCTTATAAAAACCAAGTATCCCCTTAATCCTCGAGGCCAAAGTCATCACTTTCAGACTCTTCACTATCATCCTTGTCATCTAGCATGACCATTCCTTCATTAGCTTCCTCTTCACTTTCACTGCCACTATCACCCAATTCATTTTCTTCCTTTTCCTCTATCATAATGCCTTTCCCTTTACCATTCTTGTCGGCATTGACATTATCTCTTGCATCATAACGTCTTTCCCTTTATCATTCTTGTTGGCATTGTCATTGGCATTCTTTTGCATCATAATGTATTTTCTTTTGTCATTCTTGTTGTATGCATTAAGATTTCATGGACCTAAAGTTATACATAAGTAGTTAAGTAAATATGTTATATCATGTAAAATAAGTCACTAAGATAAAATATTTTCAG
The DNA here is from genome assembly GCA_031439595.1 of Pterocarpus santalinus. Classification (NCBI taxonomy): domain Eukaryota; kingdom Viridiplantae; phylum Streptophyta; class Magnoliopsida; order Fabales; family Fabaceae; genus Pterocarpus; species Pterocarpus santalinus. The sequence continues at coordinate 29,123,696 of CM062528.1, read as the reverse complement.
AATTGCAAGTGTTACCTCTCTTTCTCTTTTTGGTTAAACATTCTTCAATGTTGAAGCACTCAACTACATCCATCCAAGAGTCCCCTTATTAGGCAAGAATCCTCTCATTCAATATCCATTTATCATCAGATTCAAGATCCAATAAGCAAATAGGATCATATGTTTCTCCTTTTGCATCCTTTGCTTTTGTCTAGTCTCAAGTTGAAGGTTGTATTTGTCAAATACCAGAGCATTCAACCTTTGTTGCTCCAAGTGATTTTTCCTTTTTGAATGAGTTTGATCAAAGGCACTCCAATTCCTTTCACATCCCATATCACTACAAGTGAGGCTTAGGACACGAATGGCTGATGATTGTAGCTCTTTGCACTATTCTCCATAACTATTCCACCATAAAGCTAGCAAAAAGAAAAAATAAATAAAGCTAAAGATTAATTGTTTAATTACTATTTACTAGTAAAGTAAAGCACATAATTGAATGAGTAAGGTTGCTTCTTATCTCTTGCTGCAACTGCCATGTGGTATCCAAAAAAACCCTCAACCTTGTTAAATTTCTCAATTTAAGCATCAATTTTGATGCTTGTCTCAACATCAGGACATAGTCTATCCAATGTTTTATACAAACCCATTTTCACGTCAATATTCATATTAAAGTATTCATCACAATGGAACCTATATAATTATTTCAAGAATATTTAATAATATTATAATAAAGAATAAATAAAGATAAATTAAGTATTAAATAAATACATAAAAATATAGTTACTTGGGATTAAGAAAATATGTCACTGCATGAAGAGGGCTATTGAGTAGATAGCTCCAATGCTTATCTATGATCTCCCATATCTGTTTATATCTTTCTCTACATTATCAAGCCTCTTTGCAATTTGTTCCTTTGCTCTATCCATGGCCTCATAAATGTATCTCATTGACTGCTTTGAGTAATCCACAAGCCCAAGAACTTATGCAAGAAGAGTCGCACAATTCAAGCAATAAGTTAGTGCACTCCAAATTTTTTTTTGAAAAAAAACGATGTCTCCCCAACTTTTGCTTCAACCTTAGAGGCATGGGAACTTTTATCCCATTTTGGTGATGCAAACATAGATCTAAGCGGAATCTTTTGTTCCAAAATACATTCCATGGTCAAAAAAGACGTAGCAAACCTTGTTATTGCAGGCCTTGCTAAGTCTCTACTATTGGAATAACTTCTAAATAGATTTAGCACCCCATATATGCATGTAAATAAATGTTGTAATTCTTTTTGCTTTTCCAATGGTATCTTGCAATATAGGAAGATCACTAATATCTTCAAGTATCAAATCAAGACAATGGGCTGTACAAGATGGCAAAAAAGAGTTGTTTTCTTTTTTTCTATTAACTAGTATGTTTAACCCATGCGATGCACATGTGTAGATTGTGAGAAATATATATCATATAATTTAATGTAATAATTTATATAAAATATGGTTATACAAGTTCATTTTAAATATTATTTAATTAAAATTATGTAAAACATATATTTGCATTAATAAAAAGTAATTGTGAAATTTTTATTGAATAAATCAATTATTTTAAACAATATTTATATGCATTTATTTTATATAATAACTTACTATTAAAATTCTAATATGCCATATAAGAAACCTCGATATTCCAATTTTATTTGAGAAGAAAAAATCAATTTCATTTACCATTCCCTCTCCCTTATTATGAAATTTATTTCATTTTTCTCTTCCACCTATTAACAATTTATTAAAACAACCTAAAAAGAATATATTTTAATCATAAAATCTAAAAATTTTATCTAATATATGTTCTTGCAAAATTTCAGTAAAAATTTAATAATAAAAATTTTTAAAATGGTCATTTCCCCGTCCTCATACTTTTAAATGTAATTATATTATAGAAAAAATTTCAATCTCATATACAATATAATTTGTTTTCAGTATTAAATAATAATAATATATACATCTTTATAGAAATTTATAGAAAAATAAAAAATGTGATTGTGTAATTATTACTGAAGAAAATAAATAATTTTACAAAAAAAGTGTTAAAAAAAAAGAGAAAAGGTTCCAATAACATGATTTTTTTACTTATATTTATTTTTATTCTATGAAATATGTTTAAAAAATGTACTAGAGAAGTTAATTGATGAAGGATACGTTGGAAAATAATTAGGGAAAGGAGTTAGTGGGGTTAGAATATCAAGATAATGGGTGGATGTGTAACTATGTGGTAGAAGATTTAGACAATAAAGACTTAGAAAATTATTTTTATTAATATTTATTTTTATTCTCTAAAATATGTTTGAAAATTTTCCATTTTTAATAAAAGCTTGAATTAGGGGTAAGTGAAAATGCTCCGAAAGCTGCCACTTGACAGTACTTTTCAGTTTATGGTTCTCTTTTATTATAGTTATAGATTTTTCCTCTTCAGATACAAGAGTTGAAGCAAAATCAATCACTACCTGAACATATTTTCCTCCCCAACATCAAGCAATTCAAACATCTCATTGGCTTCTTTGATGAAATCACTAGTGTCAATAGATTTTATAAAAACAGTCCCTTTAGGACTATTGCCTAAAAAATTAGTAATTGACCTAGTCTTTCCATCAATCCATCCATCCAACATTAAAGTGCTTTCTTCCATTAAAGTTTATATTTTTCCAAAGTAGTATGAACAAGATCAACTTCTTTCTTCAAATATGAGACTCTGACTTCATGGTAAGTTGGCGATTTCAAGCCTCTACCATATTCACTAATTGATTTTACCATGTTGATAAAATAAGGACTCCTTACCAAATTAAATGGCAATGCATTACCATATATGCATCTACAAATATCTCTAATTACCCTATCTCTATCTTTAACATTGCATTTAAAGTTTGTTGTTTCGTCGCCGTAGACTTAGAGCCACTACCTCTTTTCCCAAGCCACTACCTCTTTTCCCAAAAAAGCATCCATGGTACCTTTTTTTTTTTTTTTGTGAATCATGCTTTACACTTGCTTTATCATCAAACACTCAGCAGCATCATCATCCTCAACCTTATTTGCATCTTCTAAAATTTTCTTGAATAGATTTTTTACCCCTTCCAATGCTTGATCACATGGAGCAACTTCCTTGTGTGTTTCGGCTAGATGATGGTTCATCTTAAGTGCTCCACCCCACATTATTTTAGGACAATAATTACATTTAACATGTAGCCTTGCCTCAAGAGACTTGCAATGCTCCCAAGTAATATCTTTTTCTCACCTTTTTTTTTTTTTTGGAGCCAGTGATGATGGGATAATGATGGGTTTATGGTTGATGAGGATTGATAATAATAATAATAATAATAATAATAATAATAATAATAATAAAAGAAGTAGATACTTGAGGCTCATAGTTTGCACTTGCAAAGAAGAAGGAGAAGAGGCATGTGAAAGGTCGATTTTGAAATATAACTGAGCAAAGCATCACTATTTCTAAGTTTTTACTGCTTACTTAACATTAAAATATGGACAAGGTTGTAGTGCTCCTTATTTGATAGGTGCACCATACACCAAGCTAATCTCATGGCTTAAATCTGAGGTGTATTGATGCACTGATATACCATAATGCACTATAGTAATCTCTGTCTCCCACATATGCTACTCTCACCTAACCCCCACCCATTGTCGCCCTTCACCACTGGCTAGCAAACTCTTTGTCCTTGTCACATGATCAGGATGACGTTTGTTTTGCCCTTTGCCTCCCACCTTCCCACCTAGCCATCGGCAAAAGAAAGGCACAGGAGCCCAAAGGCAGAAAGATGCGGTGGGGGGAGTGCGTCTTCCTCTGCCTAACCTTCATTGTTGTCGTCGTAATTAATGTCACTGTCATCGTTGTGCCTGTCAAAGTCGTTGCTCTCTAGTTTGATAGAGGAGGAACCTTTCTCTATGGCATCCATGAACTTGAAGAAGCCGCGAGAGGAGTTGAATTGTGTGACGGGGAAGGACCTGGCATGCTGGATCTGCTTCTCCATCTTGTAATGACACTGGACCAAGGTCTTCGTTGGCGTTGGGGCAACATTATGCAATGGAGTTGAGGTTGTCCAGCTGAGGGAGTACCACTTTTGGTAGTAGGCATCAATGACGGCGCGGATCTCATCGATGAGTAGCCCATCGTTCAAGGTAGGTGATTACGGGGTTGAAAAGGACGGAGTGGTGCTGGGGAGGGAGGAGATGAAGAGGTCTTTTCTCTTATGATGGACTCTGGCAGCATCGATAGTGTAGGGTGGAGGATGGAACCAATGGCTAAGGATGGAGGGGTAAAGTTCAGTAACAAGAGGGGTTGAAAGAGGAGAAAAGAAAAATTTTATAGTGTATCACATATGATCGGATATATTGATACACCTCCTATCTTCACTGTTAAATGATAAGATGTGTGATGTACCTTATCAATTAAAGGGTACCAAAGCCTTTTCCTTAAAATATAGGTCAAAAAGTAGAGATACAATGAAATGATGTCGTGCACTGCAACCTTAGTTTTTAAAAAAATCAAGTCCATACCATAAGCACAAAACAGTTGTACTGGTTGGCCTTTGTTTCTTTTTCGAGCGGAAAAAAAAGCATAATAAAGATGCTTCATCTCTTGGGATCATGGGGGTCAAAGGGGACCCGATAGTGTGAACTCGTGCACGCATCACCTTGTCGAGTCGTACTTGTGATTCATGATCTGTAACAGAATTGCATGATTCAGGCAATTCATGTCCCCATTCAAGCCACTTTTCAATTCACTCAGGCAATCTGAATCATAAGACCATGAAATTGGCTTAGATCGCACGGTTCACGATTTTGAATTAGAGGTGGCAATGGGTCAGGTTGGGGCAGGTTTTAACTCAACTCGAACTCACCTCTCAACTTATTAAACAAGTCTCAACCCACCCCTAATCTTACTCGCAGATAACTCATCCCAACCCGTACCCTACCTGTCCCTACCCATTACTCATTTTAAATACTTAAAAAATTATTTTAAATATTTTAGATGAAAATTATTTTAAAATTTATTTTGTATTTAGGGTGTGTTTGATATGGGAGTAAAAAATAAAGTGAAAATTTTCATAAATTAATTTCATATGAAAAATTACACATTAAAAAATTTTTATATCTATTTTTACTTCCTATATATATATATATATATATATGAGGTGCGGGTAGGGAAGGGGCGGGTTTATCTTAAACTCGAACCCAACCTTACCCATATCTAAACTTGCCCCAATGTCTATGGGGCGGGTTTTAAACCGAACCCAACTGGGTTGGGGCAGGGTGGATACTTGTGGGTAGGGTAGTAATTGCCACCCCTATTTTGAATTGTGCAATTCAATAACATTGGTCTAAGATATTTTCAAGGTATTAAATCCTAGCTTTATTAGAACATGTCATTAAATTTGAGTGATGAGCTATAAAGAAAAGCAAGAGTAAACTCCCAAAGTAGTTTCTATGAATTTTCACATCAGATAAAGTAATCCTTAATAATAAAAAAATAATAATAGGTTTCTATTATTTTAAAATATCGGATAAATTCATCACTAATAAAAATAAATTGATATATTGGTCCCTAACCTTTTAAAGCGAGAAACAATGTAGTCTTTCTGTTAAGTCTCTTCATCAAATACTATGATGTGGCTTATTAAGTAGTTGACGTGATACCGTTATTGCTCATCCGAGAAATATTTGCATGGTCCGAGAGCACCATGTGGTTGTGCTCCCGACCAATCATGTAAGTATATTTTGCATGGAATTGTGGGTTAATAGTAAGTTTCATATAAAATACACTTACATGATTGGTCTGGGAGTATAGTCACTTGATGCTCCCAAACCATGCAAGTATTTCTCTTACTCACCTATCATCTTAGTTACTATCATTTATTAAAATGACGTCATTTTTGGTAAATTTCCAAACTATTATGCTGAATTTTATGGCAAAAAATAGGATTTGGATTCTCTCATTTTTAGGGATAACATGACATTGCTATGTTTTCACAATTCTAACCACTCAAAATAATTCAAAAGAAATCCATGACTTGATTTCAACCACATCGGCATCTAATTAAAGGATACCATTTTAACTTTAATTTGTTATTAATCCTAATTAAATGTATGGATTTGAATGCTAATATGGTTAACATCAAGCTATGGATTTGTTTCTAATTATTTTGAATGGCTAGGATTGTGAGAACATAATAATCTCACGTTACCTCCTAACATGAGAGGTCCAAATCCAAAAAAATGCTATCTTTACACAAGTTTTAAATATTTAAAAAAAGAATGGATTGGGTTGAGTAGGATGGGATTGTATGGGTTGAAAATTTCTAAACCCGCAACCCAACCCATATCTTGTAGGTTAAACAATTTTCAACCAAATCTAATCCATAAAACCAACCAAACCCAGATTTTCTCGGTTGAGTTGAGCCAAAAATCTTGAGTTCATGGGTTGGTTGGACTTGATAAACACCCCTAGAAACAACTGATATTTTCTTTTTGGGATACAACAGGTCTATTATTTAAAGATACGGATTTAGAAATAGAAATCAACATTTTGTAAATCATTTGCAAATAAGTTTAAATTTCAATTATATAAGTATTAAATCAATATAATAACTTTTGTAATATTTTTCATCCACTATACAATATTATATTCAATATTTATATAACCAAGATCAACAATTATTTGTATATGATTCACCGGATGTATAGAAACTATGTTCAGAACATATTTCTCTCCAATAGCAAGAGGTGCATATCTAAATCCAAAGAGAACAAACTTTGATTAAGACCTGCACCTCATGTAGTTCCAAAAGGGAATGTAGGGGATCCGGTTCCGCTAGGATTAGATCTTCTGCCAACTCTGCTGAGTGCTGAAGCCATGGATGTGAATCACCAAAAACCTAACTACGGATCTAGAAAATCATGAAACATTCTTCATTATTTATCTTACACAAGGACCAGTCACAAGCATAATATCACTCACTATTATTTCCCATCTCTCACTCAATTTTAAACCTTTTCTTAACCTCCAACACAAAGTCGTAGAGCTTATATGGGTCAGGAAGAGTCTTTGAAACACTCTCCCTCTTGTTACACCTTCTGACCCATTCCATGAACCTCGGACATTCTTCCTCCACACTAAATTTGCTGAGCTTCTCATAAGCGTAAAACGAGCATGTGATTGGTATCAAGGCAATATCCAAAAGGCCAAAATGATCACCTCCAAAATAAGGCTTCTCTCCAAGTTCATTTTCCAAGAGTTTCAAGCACTCCACAAACTCTTTCTTCGCAGCCTCTTGGTCTTCTCCCTTGCTAGCCCACATCCTCCACCCACAGTCACCTATCTGCATGAATAATATTTGACTTCAAATAATGTCCCTACTTTTCTTTTTTCTTTTTCCTTACAAAGAGATGTCAACTTTGGATAAGCTCATAAAAATAGCTCATAATTGGCAAATTAAAGTAATACATCACCTTTAGTCATCAGATTACGAAAATAAGTTGATAGCAAAATTTTCATTTACTCTTTTTTTTTTTTTTTTTTGGAATAAAAGTTTAGGAAGAAGGAAGCAGGTTACCTATTGCAAGATTCAGGCCTACCACAAGCTTCAATTAAAAAGTTAAATTGAAACGCATATCTATATAGCATGTATTCATCAAATTCATAAACAAACTTGACCAAGTGTGAGAGAGAATGGTAACCTTCTTGTCAAAGAAATCAATCCAAAACCTGGCTTTGGCTCGGTAATAGGGATCATCAGAAAACAGCTGTTTTTCTTGCTTCCAAACCTCATCAATGTATTCAACGATGAGGAGGGACTCACAGATTGGCCTGCCATTGTGAATGAGGACTGGAACTGTCTTGTGAATGGGATTTAACTTCAGGAGCAAATCACTCTTGTTTTGATTTTCAAATATATCTTTTTCTTCCTTGTATTGGAATTGAATTCCCTTCTCTAACAAGGCTATCTTCACTCTCATGACAAAAGGACTGGTCCAGAACCCCAGAAGAACTACTTCCATTTTTTGGAGCAGATGACAAACTATCAATTGATCCTTGTTCATTTATAGCACTACAATAAAGCAATCACGTTAAATGTTGGCTAGATATTTGCATTTAAAATAATGTCCACAAAGTATGAGTGGTTGACGAGAAAACTAAGCAAACTTTGATTGTAATCGATATATCAACAATCAACATCAACAATATTAAATATACTAAACTTTGAATATATAAGATTCTTAATTTTTTAAAGTGATGGTACTCCCATACACGCAACTTAAATATTTTTTTTTACTTTCTTTTGTTGACTAAGAGTTAGGTTCAATCTTTTGAAGGATTTAAACTAATTATTCACACGTCTAAGACCTAATATTCAATGTGAAGCGATCATTTTCTTTTCTGGTTTTATTTATTTATTTATTTTCAAAATTAGAAATGTCAGTAAAAGTGAATGAAAAGCGCCAATATCTTATTAAGAATAATTCCAACAACCTCAAGAGAAAAAAAGGCATTCACTTATTACAGAGATGATACGATTTAATAAAGAGTTGTTCTCAATTGGGCCCCATCCGCCATTGCTGACCTTACTCTTTTCATCGGATTCTCCACTGTTGCCCCCCATGGGAGTCCAGGTCAAGTCTCAGTTCTAGTGTGACTATTATCCAAAGGCAAGTGGATCATTTATGAAGAAGAGGATGGGATTTAAGGGAACGATTTGGAGTTCTTGTAGGGTGAAATCATGCAGGATTAGACACGAAATGGATCTTCCAAAGACTAAGACTTTTTCCAAATAAGCCAATAAAATCTTGAGGCTTGGAAAATGCCATTTACATTTAATCTGTGCTAAACTGTTAATAAATTCATAATGTACTAGCGACTTGAATTTCAACAGCACCCATGTACCAAGCAATTGGTTGTTCCTTTATGTGTCATGATAACAGCAATAAGCATGTGTAGATATGAGATGATACACTGTGTGAGAAGCATTATTCTACAAATTCCACGCCAGCTCTGTCCAAAAATAATTGTGACGAGACAATTTTCAGTCAGAACATCTGGCCCAAAATCAAATCAGAAGAAAGCATAAATTTGCCAAATCGTTGCATTTCTTACATTAATTGCTTGGTAGCTACATCTCTAGATGATTTGAAAATTTTTATTTCCTTTTGGGTTTCTAAAATTTCTTATCCACATGCTTCATGCTGTTGTCTTATTGTATGACTTTTGTGTCCAAAATAAAGCTAGGAAACATCATGTCATAATGCACCACACTGGTTTTCTTGTCCATCTTGTTTGTCATTCCTTCGTTTCATGTTCACCACAAGGCGGATTCTGTCTTTGTAAGGTGCATTAAACATCTCATAGGATTAATGGTCAGATATGAGGAATATGGAATAGTTATATAAATATACATTTATATTTGACCATTAACTTTACAAGATATATGATGTACATGACAGAATCCACCTCACCACAAAATGGTATGAGACTCTAAACCAACCCAAAAATATGTAGTTTCTTGTTGAGAATTAAGTTTTACACTCAATTACTGCCAAAAGAAAATTATGACTTTGAATATCTTCAAACACTGCAAAAGTATATACAAGGATAAGCAAAATGGGGTAACCAAGTTTACTACTGAAAATCAGAAGACGTGGCACAGAAATTTACAATTTATATTTCGCCAAATTGTGTAAAAATAATGAAGATAATCGTCATTACAATTCAAAGCAGAATAAACCTAATAGTTGGAACAATCTTTGTATGTTCAACTCACTAGCATAGGCATGAAACAAATGATGCCTTGTAGGAGATGAGTGAGGTTTGCTAAAACTAAATAGGATCATAGAAACATCTAAGCGTGTAATAGATTAGAGTAGTTTGATAATGTTAGGATGGGAAGTTTTCACAGAAAACTTAGGAAAAGGAGCTTCATTTGAAGGACACTGGTTGGGTTAAAGCACTGCATTTGCTTCTCAGGAACTTGACTATGCTCTTCTTAGGGGACAGAGTAAAGCTTATAACTTACAACTCAAGACCATCTGCAGAAACAATGACAAGCCAATTAATTTTTCTGAAATATCAAGGAATTGATCAAAAGAGGAGGTTTGCAATATAATTTCTGTTTAAAGATGCATTAAAATGAAATGCGAGGACAAATACATAACATGAAGTTGTCATTGTTACTTGCATATTTAGACTAACATCTTCAAACTTATATGTTGTATCTGTACAGGAAAAATGTCTATGCAAGGATTTCAATTTTACTAATCTAGCTAGTGAAAAAAATAACAAGTTATTCATAAATTCGGTATTTGTTATAACTAGTGAGTCAGAGGAAGTGATACTGCATAAAAGTTATTGAAGCATCAGAGTACGGTAAGTTTTGATAGCTCCATTGAAGAATCTAAAACATGATCTTAATCAGAAGAAACAATAACCAAATGAAAATAAAATAAAAAGCTCTGAGATAGGAAATATGACATACTTTTCTCTTCAGAGAGATATGATTTAGCTAATATTCACTGGTAAGCATAAGAGGGCCTCATAATTTAACAGGACTTACTTTGAGAACTGAAAGCCGAAGGTGCATAAGTGAGTGGAGGAGGAAAAAAAAAGTAATAGTATTGGCTTCTATTCAGTAAATTATTGTTGGTGTGTGTATGTGTACACTTAGATGAATGATATTATGAATGAACTGCTTTAGCTTTCAATAAGAGAAATAATAAACACTAGATGAGGAAACTGAAACTCAAAATAATACAAATGAATATAAACTTCAATGGCTTACCGTCCACACCAAAATCCAAATGCAAGAGGTGAATTGATCCTCAAAGAACACATCACATAAAATTTTGGGAAATTAATAAATATGGAAAAATAGCTCTATTAGTATCAACTATCAAAAATAATTATGAACACTTGAAGCTTTCTAACCTTTGGAAGAAGCACCTTCATCAAGTGGAGATTCTGATGTAGGAGTGGATGGTGAATTGCTGACATATTCCCTAGCATCAATCAACATTGCAATGACCTCTCTCATTGTAGGCCTATTAAGTGGAGATGTGCTGGTGCAGAACAGAGCAATTTTGAGAATAAGAGACATCTCTTCAGTTGTTCTTTGTGCACTCAGATCCAATCGCTTGTCAAACAGCTCAGATGTCGACACTGATGCTTGAATTGATCTTCTCACCCAACTCACCAGATCACCACCCTGTTCCAAAGGTTGAACAGGTGACCTCCCAGTGACTAGTTCCAGCAAAACTACCCCAAAGCTATAGATGTCACATTTCTCAGTCACCTTCATGGTGTAAGCATATTCTGAAAATATAATCAATCAACCATAAGAAAACTGAAGGATTACTATGATTATTATAATCTTGCAGAAGAAAGAATATACTCAGAATACTGCTAAGTGCTAATAACAACTTTTTGACAATAAGCATTTTCCCATATGATAAAAGTATATAATGGAAAGTACATCATAACAAAAGATTAAAATGGGGCTCAACTTTGCTAATCAATAAAGCTATAACTGCTGCAGTGATGTAGTGAACTTATTCTTACCTGGGGCAATGTAACCATATGAACCTGCCACAGCAGACATGGATTTTGAGTAGGAAAAGTCAATCAACTTTGCCAAGCCAAAGTCTCCAACATGAGCCTGAAACAATTCATCAAGTAATATGTTGTTCGACTTTATATCACGATGGATGATTTGAGGTTTACAATCATAATGAAGATAGCATAGGCCTTCTGCTGCTCCCAAAGCAATTTTATATCGACTGCTCCAATCCAGTGCACACATGCTTGTATTTGAATGAAGTTGTTCTCCAAGGCTTCCATTTTCCATGTATTCATACAAGAGAAGATTAGAATCCTCATGATAACAAAATCCATACAGCTTCACAATGTTCCTGTGCCTGATCTTTCCAAGGGTTGAAATCTCAGCAAGGAAGCTTCGGTCAATATTTGCTCCATCTCCACGCGAATTCAGCTTTTTCACAGCAATCACTTCGCCATCATTCATAATAGCCTTGTAGACAGTGCCACAAGCTCCTCTTCCTATAATTGCCGATTCTGCAAAATTTCCAGTGGCTTCCAAGAGATCCTGGTATGTAAAGCCTTCTTTCGGAAAGTAATAGTTATCTATTACATGAGGCCTTGTTTGCCCTTCAAGTGAAACAAAAGCAGGGCTACGGCGCCTCATGGCCCAACATATACAGACTATGAAAATAAGAGAAACAAATCCAACTACCCCAGAAACAATGCTAACTATCTTTTCCCTTGAGGAACCATCTCTGATCCAGCTTGGTTTTGCAGCATGGGTTGAAGATGCAGATGTATGACAATGATAAGTACCTACTCGGCACAGCCCGTTGTTCCCAGCAAAATTTGAGAAATCCATCTTTCTAAATGCAGGCGTGTCTGGAACAGTTCCTACCAGCTTGTTGTCAGATACATTGCATACTATAAGACTGGGCAGGTTACCAATTGATGCCGGAATTTCACCAACAAGTTGATTGTCATTTAAGTAAAGGGATTCCAACATTTGCAAGTTCCCCAAGCTGTCAGGAATTGTGCCAGAAAGTTGGTTGTGGCTCAAGTTAAGTGCAATCTGAACATAAGCAAGTCTTCCCAAATGGAAAGGGATGCTTCCTGAGAATTGGTTGCCACCTAACTCAAGCTCTGTGAGACGAATAAGATCCCCCAAAGTGCCCGGTATTTCTCCGGAGAGCCTATTATCAGAAACCTTCAACAGCTCCAAGTTCACCAGCTTGCCAATTTCATTTGGAAGCTCACCAGTGAACTGGTTCCTGCTAAGATCAAGCCTCTGTAGTTTCACACAGTTTCCCAACTCATGAGGAATACTTCCAATGAAACCATTAGAGGAAATATTGAATGCGACGAGTTGTGCCAAATTTCCAATCTCAGAAGGGAGATAACCAACAAAATAATTATCTGACAAGAGAAGCCTCTCTAAATTCTTTAGTTGACCTATCCCCGGGCTTATCGGCCCCGAGAATCGGTTCTGTCTAAGTTCAAGTGCAGTAAGATTGTGAAGTTCATACAATTCAACAGGTAAGCTTCCTGTCAACTGGTTGTCCCCCAGCATTAGCTGCACAAGAGACTTGCAAGTCCTCAGCCTGTAAGGAATATTTCCAGATAACCTATTTGACCCAAGGCTCAGGAACTGCAGCTTCTGATATTGACAAAGATGGAGAGGTATCGTGCCAACAAGATTATTAGCAGACATATCAAGAATTGTAAGGTTTCTAATGGCGCCAAGATGAGGAGGAATCATGCCCTGAAGTTTGTTGTCAAATAGCTGCAAATCCTCCATGAATTTAAGATTTTGAAACTCGAGTGGGATTGTACCTGTTAAGTTATTCATTGACAGGTCCAAATTTCTTAGCTGCTTCAACTGCCCAAGCTCCTGAGGAATATGACCCTGCAGATGGTTCTCAAACAGATGAAGCAAGCTAAGATTAGAGATATGACCTAACTCTTTGGGAATGATCCCAATCAAACGGTTTTCGGACAAATCTATCTCAACAGCATTTGTGCAGTTCCCCAGCTCTGGTGGAATTGTTCCGTTCAACTGGTTGGTGTATATGTACAACCTCTTCAACCACAACAGCTTTCCCAGCTCCTTGGGGACATCACCACTAAATGCATTCTGATGCAAAGCAAGCAATTCCAGGCTACTAATGTTTCCAATCTCAGGAGGAATCTCCCCAGATAGAGAGTTTTGCCACAGAATCAAATTGGTAAGGTTCTGAAGCTTTTGAAGCTCCCTTGGAATGGAACCTTCTAGCTGATTCTGTGCCAAACCCAATATCTCCAGGCTTTCACACTTGCTAATTTCAGCAGGTATCGACCCCGAGAGGCCATTCAGACCTGCTCTAATAACTCTAAGCTGCTTCAGCTTGCTGATTGATGTGGGAATCCTTCCAGTTAAATTGTTGCTATAAATGACTAGCTCCTCAAGTGAAGTTAAATTCCCAAGCTCTTCTGGCACTTCACCATACATATAATTTTCACACAGGTAAAGCTTTCTAAGTGTTGTGATATTCCAAATAGGGTTCAGAATTTTTCCATGGAGCCTATTTGTACAAAGATCTAAAATCTCCAAACTATGACAACCAACAAAATCATCAGGAATGGGGCCAGAAATGAAATTTTTTGACAGGTTCAACTCAAGTAGCCTTGGAAGATTACATATGCTAGGAGATAAAGTACCAGATAGATTAAGGTGATAAAGTTTCACAGAAGTTACCACTGAATGAGTACATTGCACACCAGTCCAATTGCAAGGAGTCAAATCAAAAGAATCCCAGTTGTGAAGGTTGTTCTGTGGATCAACAAGGGAGCTCTTGAACTTCAAAAGACTTGAACCCTCTTCATTAATGGAACTCACAAAGATGAAGCCAAGGCAAAACAGCAGCATCATCATGTAAAACCCATTTTGGAAGTGGAAATTCCACTCCAATGCCATTTCTTCTTAGACAAACCAAAACGAAAAGCATCAAGGGGTGGCCTTAATTATTAGGCCACAAAGAATAGCAGTGAAAATGATCAAACCAAGCCACTTACAGATCAGAAAGCATGTGGGAATTGGAAGAACTGCAATCAGAAAAAACAGCCCTATAAGAACAACATGTCAAGCTTCACAGAAGCCAAAAAAATAAAAACACCACAAGTGTGAACACTGGACAATTCAGATTATTTCAGAAGCTTCAAGACAAAGCAGAAGATGACAGAGGAAAAACAGGAAAAAATAATAGATATTATATATTTAAAAAAATACCGTGTTGTGGAAGGAAGAGTAAGCGGTGAGAGCAACTTGAAGAAGCAAAACCCAATTGAGAAATAACAATAACCCTTTTGGTTTCAGAGGAAAAATAAATAGACCCACACCAAAGCATTCAATACAAAACGCAGGGATGAGAGAGAGAGAGAGAGAGAGAGACACACACACACACACACACACACATACATAACACAACACAAAACAGTGACAAAGACCTACCCTGTAGACAGATAACCGTGACAGATAGAGAGAGAAAGCAAAAGACATAGCATTGATTGATGAGAGCATGAAAGTGGAGCTGAACCGTGAATGAAAGAAACCCAAAAAAAAAAAAAAAAAAATAATAGTTGAAGTTTCGAGTCAACGCTATGTTATGTGTTAAAGGACACTTTACAGCAAAGTGGCAAAAACTAGTTGTTGTTGCTGTTGCTGTGTTGTGTTGTGTTCAGTTTTTGTTCCTTCTTTTCTTCTTCTCTTGCTTCTTGTTCTGGTGGCAATCCACCACCCTATTGTGTGCTCTCCATGCACTGTTGCTATCATATCTGCGTTTGACAGATTGAGTTGACACGCTAACAATAAACGGTGGAGATTGAAGGGCGGCTTTGAAACGTGTAGATCTCTTAGGATCACTATCTCCGCCATTGTTGCTGGGCCTGCCAATATGGGAAAATATAAATAAAAGGGAGAATTTTATGCCAAGTTTTTTTCTCGCTTATGCTTCAATGTGTGTGTGTTTTCAGTCTATGGTGTAATCATTCCCCTCATGGACCTCTACGTATACACACTCAGTGCCTTAGTGCCTAATCAGAGTCCAATTTTCTACTGCCTCTCGTTCTCTTTTCCCTACTGGGGACACACTTGGATTTCTGGTACATGAGTATATTCACATGTTGGTCAACATAAGTTTCTTGGTTTATGCTATTTATCATTATCATTATATCATTATTATATTATATTATATACTAATAAGATGATGAACAGCTAACAGAATATTCTGCTCTCCAGGGCTGAATTCACACCTACCAAAAAATTTACTTGATTTTAGGATCTAGTAAAACAGCTAAATTGACACGTTTCAAATGAAAGGTTGTTGGGTTTGATTTATATTAATCTTTTCATTAATAACAGAAATACTTGATTTCAGGATCGACTTAAACTGCTTTACTTGAAATTTAGTCGTCTCTCTCACTTTGCACAATCTTGATGACAAAATGTGAATAAAAGAATAAATAAATCTTGATGACAAAATAGATTCGAATTTTGGACTAGTATCTTAAAGAAGTTAATTATGTAATTTAAATGTATAAGGCTGATTACCGGTATGAAAAGTGTGCCCTTAAGAACATCCAAAACAGAATTTACTTCCACTTGAGGTAAATACAACACCCTTTAATGGACCACCAATACAAACAAACGTCATTCCATTATCCAATTTGTATTGACGACTGCTTTGTTTTATATAAGTTTTATTAATCTATAGGTGGTTATAGTTTTTTTTTTAATTTTTAATTAGATTTCTACAATTCAAAAATTTATAATAACACCTTATATTAAATAAAATTTTGTAATCAAATTCTTGAAACTTAGCATTGTTACAAATGTGAAATTAAACAGCATATTTTTTTTTCCAACTAATATATGGCTACAAATGTGTACAGGGACATCCAACTTGGAGGCTATGTCAGTTGAACCCTTCCTTTCCTTCCACATTATATTTAGGGATTTAGAAAAGCTCATTTTTCCCCTTTTCTAATCCCATTTTCCCTCTTTCAATTTTCCTCATCCTAGAAGCCTTCTTCTGCCCCTAATGTTGAGTCCACAAGTTGCTTTAATGGAAAACCAATGCATGAACCATATCCATTCATGCTGTTACAATGATGCAATACTTTCACTACTCATTAGTAGAAGGGGAAATTCCTCACCACAAAACTTTGCTTTCTTTCTTCTGATTTGCTTATAGAGAAAGACAAATATTAAGGAAACCCTGCAATCAAACTCCTTCCCCAACCAAGCCTTTGGCAGCAAAATGATGTAAACTAGGCCAAAAAAAATACTGTATGACATGTTTTGGTTGAGACGCAGTACAGTATCTCCTTGAAACACTTGCCTTTATTTTTAATATTCCCTTTTCCTACTTTCTTCCTGTATAGATGCAAACTGACACAAATCCAAGGTGAAGGGGAGGCAACGATTGTGGCTATGGTGGATGAAGAGGAAGCAATGATAATGACTATGATGGAGATAACCATAATTCTTATTTTTGGGGAAGGAGGAGAAGGATGAGTTGTGTTGTTATGCTATATCGCCTACCATGTCAATATTTTTGAAGTTTGTGTAATGGTGGATTGTTCTAGGGACTTTATTATAATAAAAATTTATTCAATACAAGGATTTAGTTATAAATTTTTAAACTATAGGATCTAATTAATAATTGAATGAAACTATAGAAATATGTTAATTTATTAAACATTTTACATATGTACATGGTGGGATAGTTACCCCTTTTGTCAAAATAAATTATTATCATTTTTGGTTGATATTTGTAATATAATTAATGGTAGTGTATATATATTGTAGGTAAAAAATTTTCTTGAACTCTTTTCCATTTTTAAATGTCCCTTTATGATATCTCATCTTGATATGTTCTAATAACAGCACTCATTTCAAAAAGAAAAGTTATTTGTATACAATATTTAGACACCCTCTTATGAGGGCACAATGAATTGTAATATAATTAATGATAAATGTATATCATTTTGTTACTCTTAACTTTTTCTAAGTATCCCTTTATGATGTCATATTTTAATATGTTTGAATATCTGCACTCTATTTCAAATAGAAATGTTATTTATATACAATTCTTAAACACTTTTATGAAGATACCATAAGTTGTAATATAACTAATTAATGATAAGTGTATTTCATATCAAGTCAATTATTTTTTTTATTTAATATATCAAGTCAATTCTTTCTCTTACTTTTATTTATTTATTTATTTTTTGTGTCTCTATGTCGCCCATCTTGACACGTTGAAATGATAATAGTCTATTTCAAATAACTTAAGTTCAAGTTTTCAACTAATTTTTTAATAAAAAAAAGTTGTGCTTTTTTTAATGAAGAAAGGTCTTCAAATAATTCAAAAGTATCCAAGTTCGGATTCTAATATATTAGGTACGTTGCAGTGTATAAACGAACATTGGCGTCGTTACTGTCATCATTGTCTTCACTGTTGTGGTTGATAATAGCATAGTCAAGATGTCATCTCGCTTGTACCAAAAATAGATGTCCCGCTCATTGTGCCTACCTCTCGTGGAAAGATAGTAAAATGCAAATTCCTCATTGGATGTTTCGTATTATTTTTCATAGAGTTCTTCTGCTTTGGTCATATCATAATTGGCAACCTTTATATTTTCTATATGCGTATTATGCTTTCTATTTCCTACTTGTGATTATGTTGGCCATCTGTTAGGTCAATGATTTCATTTCAAATGAAAATATATCAGTTACCATGATGATCATTCATCTTAGATGGTCAAGTTAGTATGACATAGTTTTTGGATTTTGTTTTTTCAATTACTAGTAGCTATAATTTATTAGATTTCCGACTAATATGATTTGAATTGGTTCAATAAAGTAAAACTATACATCGTAGTGCTAATTTCATCTGTTAACAAGGTTCAAACCTAAAACTTTGTTTAAATAGAATATATTTTGAATAATTTGAAACAATATTAATTCAATTGTTCTAGGTATTTGAAATAAGTTGTCTGCCGAAATTAGCAGATACATGAGCCATTATGGTAGTAATACATGGTTTTAGATAATACAATTTCTTTTTCCAAAGATAGAAATGAGTGCAAGTTTTATTAAACACGGAACATATAGATGAGAAGTTAGACAACAAAATCAAATATGCAACTAGAACAACTTCTAACGAGTTAAAATAAATTAAGCAAATGGAACTCCCACCAAAAAAACCGAACAAGATAGTTTTGTGTTTACATAAGTGGTCTAAAACCTAATATGAGAATGTGTATCTACACGGTTTAAAATCTAAATGGTAATGAACAAAGTAAGTTAAAATCGAAACAAACAAGAGGGCTCGATCAAAAGATCAAGAAATTCATCAATAAGCATATTAGTCACATGATTTTTCTGCAAAGAGAAATATATTTTACGTTTATTTATTGCCATTTGTTTAATCATTCAGCATTGTTTCTCCCCCATTAGAATTTTCATAAAGCTCGACAATTGTGGAGGTGCTGAAGTGACGGCACTCACTAGCCAAGGATGAGCTTCATAGGCCTAAAACGGCGGTCCCTAAGCTAACGAACTAATTACCTCTTATAATTGCTTCCAAATTACGTGACTTATTCCTGATAATAGAATCATAGAGAAGTTTATAATTCTCTTTCTTCTCTTTTTTTTTAATAAAATAAAGTGACAATTCTTAATTGAATGAAAGTTAAAAAAAAAATAATAATTAAAAAAAACTGGGTTGGAACCAACAATTGAACATTAAATTGTGAAAATAAGTAAGAATAGAAAGGGAAAAGTATCTGCACAAAAACTATATAAAATGTGTACAGTCTGAATTATTTTTTTAAAGATTTATAATCGAACCAAGTGTTGCCTCATAATTTTCATAGGAGTATTAAATAAGGAGTGTGTGAAGGTGAATTTGTGTAAATATCATTACTTCTTTTTATTTTATTTTATTTTTAGAAAAAATTGCTTTAAAGGGGACCCATGAATCATAATAGGGCCTTTTATTTAAAGTATATCATACATATTGGGTTCATGCCGTGCAGACCTATATCCATTAAACTGATTTGAGCCCAAGCTTGCTGAACAACAAACCCGCAACTCGTTTAAGGTGAAAGAAAACGACCCAAAAAAACTATTGTATGACAAAAAACATAATCATAGAGATGGAAAATTGAGGCAAAGAGATGAATCATGAATCGGTTTGTGTATCATTGGGATTCATATACAACAGTCAATCTCTGTCTGTCACGGAAAAAAAACTACACACCCAAAATTGAAAACTATGGTCACAATACCCTATATTCCAATGTTTACAAACTCCATCATCATCAAAACTGTAAAAACCGATCTGAACTTTGCACATTACCTAACCTTATAACTATTAACATAATGATAATAATTACCATTACTATTGTCTGAAAGCAAATTATACTTGTTCCCCTTCTTCCTCATGACATACTCAAGCCCTTTCCACCACCACCACCTCTTCCTCCTCTGTTGTGTCACGTGACTCACTTGCGACCTACTCTTCCTCAATAGCCCCCTCACCTCCGGTGGCCTATACGTCCTAATCAAGGGCCACTTGATCCCATCAAAAAAGGGGTGTCGTTTAACATCTGTTGCACCCCTGGCGCACCCTAGCCTCCTCCTAGGATCCTTCACCAACAACTTCTCTATCAAATCCGTAGCCTCACCCATCCCTGCTTCCTCGCTCTCCGCAACACAAAACCTCACATTCTTACTGGATGCTATATTGCGCAGGGTGCTCTCCTTACTACACCCCTTAAACGGCGTCGTTCCATTCAACAACTCATAAATAAATATCCCAAAAGCCCACCAATCCACGCCGTTACCGTGACCGTTACCTGACACAAGCTCCGGCGCCAAATACTCGTGAGTCCCAACACACGACCGTGAAAACGCCGTCGTGGGTTCCGCAACGAACTCCGCGACCACCCGTTCCGTAAACCTCGGTTTGTTATAACTGAAACAACGGTGCCTCGAAGTTAGTTTCGGCGAGTGGGCCCTACGCTCGAAAACGGGTGCCACGTCAGCTTTAAAGCAGAGATCGAAATCCGAGAGCATGACGTGGCCGTCCTCGCGTAACAGAATATTCTCCGGTTTTAGGTCGCGGTAGACAATGCCGAGCGCGTGTAGGTACTCGAGCGCGACAAGTACCTCCGCGGCGAAGAACCGGACCGCCTGGACCGGTAGCCGGTTATTGGGTTGTTTTCCGAGGAGGGAGTGGAGGTCGCCGCCGGGGCAGTAGTCGATGAGGAGGCACGTGTAGTGCGACGCGTCGATCCGCGCGTAGAGCGTGGGGAGGAAGGGGTGGTCGAGCGCGTGGAGGATCTCGGCCTCGGTTTCCACGTGGGATAGCTTCTTGGCGGTTAGTAGGTCCTTGTCGATGACTTTGAGGGCGAAGCTGCCGCCGCCGTGGTCGTCGCGGAGGCGGCAGAGGAAGACGCGGCCGAGGTTTCCGGTGCCGAGGTGGCGGAGGAGCTTGAGGTGGCGGAGGTGCAGCCGCCCGTCCGAGGAGAGGGTGGTGGCAGCCCGGATGGCGGACCAGTGGGGGTCGGAGCTCCGGTGGGGACGGCGGAGGACAGCGGCGGAGGAGGCGGCTGCTGCGGATGCGGCGCAGAGGCGGTCGTTGAAGCTGAGGGTGAGGCTGCTGGTGCGTGTGAGGGAGGTGCGGGCGGAGGAGGAGGTGGTGGTGAAGGTTCGGTCGGTGGTGCTGCTGGTGAAGCTGAGGTCGAGGTCTGTGTCTGGTGGGAAGAAGAATGTGTCTTCGTCCATTTTGTTGCCTTTGGTCATATGGAGACAATCTTGCTAAATGTTGCTGTCTTGTTTGAGGGAATGAATGAAAAATTTGATGTGGTTACGGACTAAGGTTAATGTTGATGGTGACGGTAATGGTGCTGTTGGTGGTGGTGGGGGTGGTGTGTGTGTGATGAGAGATTTAACGTTGGTGTTTTGGTTTTACTGTGTATATAAAAGGATGGGGGAAGAGAGAAGGGGAAGGTGGGTCCGAAGATTCATGAAGTTGACCCAACTGGAGGGACATGGACATATAGACAGTGGCCAGATGCAGAGTTTAGGTTAGGTTGACCGACTGGGGTTTGTATATAATAATGTTCTAATGCTTCATGGTGATATTATTTTAAGATGATGAAAGTTTGCGTTATTATTTAATTATTATTACTACTACGTTTATTGAATTGTTTGGGAAGGATGGGAAATGAATGCAGTGATGGGTCGGTTGATTGGGGGTTGTGTGAGAGAGAAAAATGATGGAGTAGTAAATAATGGATCGGGAAGAAATAGGGGCTAGGTTGGCTGTGTTGGATTAGGGAGGCACGTTTTATTAGGGAAAAAGAAACAGAGCCATCGATCTCTCTTTTATTTACCTTGTAATTGGATAAGCTTTTAAAAGAGTCGTTCAAGATAATATAACTTAAAAAAGTAAATTTTTAATAATGACAATAGGTTGTTTAGGATTAAGATTATTTAAAATGAGAACGTAAGGAATTATTCACTTTTAGATTGATAACTTTTATTACGTGTGAGTCTCATTAAAATGATCTAAGTGTAAATAATTTGTTCCCTTCTAATTTTACAACTAATCTTATTTTAGAATATTCAAATCTAATTTTTTGTATTATTTTTGTGTGTGAGAGAGAAATGATGGAGTAGTAAATAATGAATGGGAAGAGTAGGGCCTATAGGTTGGGTGTGTTGGTTTAGGGGAGCACAATTTATTATGGAAAGAAGCAAAGCCATCTCTCTTAATCTAAGAGTTGATATGTATTTATTTACCTTCTAATTGGATAAGCTTTGAAAATGCCATTAAAGATGATATAAAAAAGTAATTTTCTTAATAACGACAATATCGTTTTGTATTACTTTTGTTCTTAACGAGTTGCTCATATAATTTCAAGCCAAACATTGTGACAACTACTCTTGTATTATTTTGAGAAACTTCTCATCCGAACTTGTAATAAATTTTTAGATTTTAAATTGGATTTTATTGGTATATGCATTCTTAATGTGTAAAAATTTTACACAGATATTCAATCATATATTGCTACATCAACAAAAATGTTTCACATAATCGTTCACTACCATAAAAGTTAAACATGGAAGGTGTTGTTGCTGCATGTTTAGAATCGTCAAGCAGTTCTACAAAATTATATACAGAGTTAGGGAAAGATAATGGCTACAGCGGATAAGGAGTTGGTATCATTGGAAGTGATGGTTTTAACATTTAGCTAGTGAACATCAGTTGAGACTTGCGTTATTAATTACTTTCCTTTGGAAAGGATATCAATGCATTAAGCTTAAATTATGACAAACTTGTTAGTTACAGATCGTTTTATGTATAGATAACCCATTTCTTTTTATAAAAAACCATTTGTTAAATATTATATGTGAAGTTTGAGCAAATATCAATAAATTAAAGATATTAGCCTTAGTTTTGTTGTTCAACAAAACCACTGAAGAAAAGGCCTCTATTATCTCATGTTCTAACAATACTATTCAACCCATTTGAAGATATTAATTATCCTTCAATTTTACAACTGTGCATTAACGATCAAATTCAAGATGGTCATAATTAAATGGTGTTCAGTTTGCGACTGCATGAGGCTGAGGTAGAAAATCAACGAGGATATTAGGAGGCGATTATGGTGCCATGTGATGATGTGATGGTGGGGCAATATAGCAGCGATTAAGCCCTTGAGGGGTTGGGACCTGTGTAGGAAGCAAGGGCCAAGTGATGCTGTCTGCCACGTGGTCAACATTGGCCCTACATTGTTGCCCACACAATTCATTATTAATATTCCATTTTATTTCACCCTCTTTCTAAATTATATATTACTATTATTATTATTACTCTATGGCAAGCTATAATACATAATACATTGATTAATTAATAATGGGCTTCACCGTCCTCAGCTAGCAATAGCATTTAGTGCGTCTAAAAATAATGGAGGCTACATGAAAGTTATGAACTTCCTCGTGATAAGGGAGATCCAACTGCTCTTCTTTAATGAGGCAATGTTAAATTTAAGAAGCAAGGTATCTATTTTGATTTCTAATAAAAATTAAAAAAAAATTAATCTTTTAAAATTTAAAAATTTATAAATAATTTTTTATTATTTAAAAATAATAATATATTAATATCTTTATATAAAAATTTTAATAATTTTTTTGATAATATGAATTTATAAAAAATTAATATATTCTTTTTTTAAATAATAAAAAATTACTTATAAATTTTTAAATTTTAAAAAATTAATTTATTCTCAAAATTCGCGAAAAATAGGGTGTTTTGTCATTTAAGAAAGTGTTCGTATTCAAACGAAAACAATAATGAAGAAGGCATGGTTGATGTTCCGTGCTATTGCTCACTATAGCAGACTCTAGACTCTAGTCAACTCCAATTTATGTAGGGAATCTGATCCCATCCAAAATTGACGAAAAAAAAATGAATTATTTATACAATTTATTTACACAATTAATGATATGGTTGCATGTCGATTTTATGGGAAAATGTTGAACAATATAATATCCTCAAGTAATATATATTAGTTTTGATTTATGGTTAACGTAATTTTTTTAAAATAGTCATTTAATTATATATTAATAAAAATATTTGACTCTTATTATTATTATTTTAAAAATCATATATATAATAATATATAATATAATTAGATGATAATATAAAATTTTTTTACACCAATATTGTAGCAAAATTAATTTCATATCTATATATATATATAGAAAATAAGATCTTAGGGATTATTCTTTTTTGTCAAAAAAAATAAAATAACAATTGACTTCTTTTTTTTTTTACTCAATTACTTAATTATGTGGCAGAAAAAATTACTTAATTGCTATGTCTAAATTATTTCCTTCTCACTTTCAACTGAACTATTTATACTAATAAGGGTTAAAGTGTAATGACAAGTGAGTTGTATTCTTAAAAAGAGAATAATGTTCAAATTTTGAAGATAATAATTGTTGTCATCTCTTAATTATAATAATACTTGAGGGTAGAGATATTTTAAAAATAAAAAAATTATTTATACTTACATATAATTAATTATCATGTTCAATTATGGTGAATTATGGTTGATTGTTATGTATAATAAACTTTTGGTTAACAGGGCATCCATGATACATTATACAGTCGTACATATTTGATATTAGATGTATGTATTTAGAGAGCCTAATTAGTTGCCCTTTCTTTAACTGTTTAACACAGTGTTTAATGAAGATGACATTGGATTCTTCTTTTGCAAGCACTGTCTTCCGAATACTAGGAATAATATCTCTTCTGAATTGTGCACAATATTTGTTTATAGCAGTGCATATGCAACTTAAATGTGCTTAACCATGTGAATGGCATTGCCCTACGTATAATTTATGTATGAAAGATGCATATTAATAGCTCAACTTGCCTAAGTGTTACTGGTATCCAAGGCAAATGTTCATGTATGTGTGGATAGGGATTTCAAATAGTTCCTTCATGTGAAGGAATCCAAATCAAAGTTGAGTGCTTACTAATTTCAGA
This sequence comes from Pterocarpus santalinus, assembly GCA_031439595.1. Lineage (NCBI taxonomy): Eukaryota > Viridiplantae > Streptophyta > Magnoliopsida > Fabales > Fabaceae > Pterocarpus > Pterocarpus santalinus. The sequence continues at coordinate 29,098,530 of CM062528.1, read as the reverse complement.
ATTGAGTAGATAGAAAAATATATGACTATATATGATGTTCTTGTTTTTTCTTTTTCCATTGACACTCCTAGTGATTCTTAATTTACATCACATACTTTTTTTTCGATATTAAAAAGTGTTCTGACTCACTAGAAGTGAGAAGCCAAAACATGAGAATAAGAATCTAAGGAGGATTGATAAAAAAAAAAACCTAAACCAAGCTGGCCAAAGAAACAAAACTAGCCACAGAACAGCAGCAAAAAGAGAAAAAGCAAAACACCTACAGAGCCACCCCTAAAGACTAAAGAGAAACACCACAAGAACCCTCTAAAAGCCACGCAACATGAAGAACACCTTAAAAGGCACACAACCAACTGAGCACTCACCCCGCACAACAACACATTTGAGCCAAGCAACCCAAAATCACTAGACATTCAATCTAAGAGACATCCTTTGTTCTTCTTATGATGACCCCTTCTTCTAAAGAGTGAGAAATCCTGACATTCTCTAACCTTAAATATAGCTTCAACCATTACTTTTTTATTACTAACCTTAATTCCTAAAGCCTTTCCAAAGTTCCACAAATTTTGTGCTTCCATTACATCACATACTAATTACTATTTTTTAATTGTTTTTAAAATCAACTTAATCAAAATTCAATGCGAATAGAAAATTATAAAATATAATTTATTATTATTAATAATAATAATAAGTGCCAATATACACATGCAATTGATGATATATACTCCAAAGTCCTCTTCAGATCTCGTAATACCTCACTAAAGCACGTGCCATTCGCCACCCCCCAGAAAATCCCCAAAAGTTGTTGCCATGATGTAGATGACTTATTCATTAATCTTCGACATGGTACAATGTGTGTTCGCAGAACTCACATGAGAGCTTGCCTATTGTATTTTGACCTATTAGAAATCGCGTGGCCCATTATGAATGAATAAAAATATATAAAAATCAATTAATGGCATGGCATTGGCGCAAACGAACTAATTCAAATTTAGTCTGCCCTACGCAGATATATCGGTGTTATGTGTTATCTCCATCAATTTGTTGATAAATATTTGACAACCTCGGTGCTGTAATATTTGGCTATAAATTATGGGGTGAACTCTTAGACCTTAACGTAACTTTGTCTTTGTACATGAGCAACACACATTTCACAGAGAAAAAGCTTATATCCCAGTCAACAACTATTGGTAACGTTAAGTTATCGTATCTTGTTGAATCATCAATTACATAGAAATACATTAAAACCCAGAAACGTCTAACTTAGTATGTGCACTTAGGTGAAACAACATTGTGCTGCATGTTAGCTTTATGATGGAAGGAAGAATCGACATCATCATGCATGATGAATCCTCCATCTTGATAGATTGGCGCGCTAGTCGAGCTATAATAATACATCATCGATCTTGATGATATATATATATATATATATATATACTCAACAATTTATTTAGATTTATATGAACGGGAATAAATTTGAAGAGATGTGGGAAACGTTAAACGTACGTGTTTAATTATGATTATGATGATCCGATTGGTTTGAATATTATAATCTTACAAACTTGAACTTAATTTTATATAATGATAATGATGTGAGATTCTTAGTTAGTAACTATTCAAAAACCGAATGTTGAGGGGAAAAAAAAAAAATGCATGGCCATACATACACGCAAACGGAAAAAATAAAACATCGATCTATAAGAAAAAAGTGTACAAAAATCATTGAATTAAGTTGTAAATTAATCAAATTTTACATTAGGTGAATATGGCCAGAAGTACAACCTGTAAGACAGACATGCTCCCTGGCCTTTCAAGCTTTGTAAGGATTGATACATTGTATTTGGCTGTTCTCTTGAAGGTCCAATTATGATTGTTAGTTCATGATTCTAAACATACCAATAACACCTGACTTTTCTCCTATTTCTTTGATCATTTCAATTTGGTCTTCTCCCACAAATTTGGTCTTTTTCCTCAGAGACACATGCATCAACCTCCAATACTGTTTATCGTGCACCCTTAGAAGCTCTCAATCATTAAGTTAGATCCCTAAAATGTTAAGATGGAGAGGGCTCAATCATGGTCCTCAACTAATAAAGGATTCCCATCTGAAACTCATTAAGAATTGGTGTGATTCCCCAAAACCTTGTTTCTATCACAGTTGGCTAAAGGCTATTCCTGTTTGGTGAACCCAGTTGTTGTTATCATACAGAGGCAAAGAAATTATTTGAGAGAAGATGCTCAAGGTTGTCAAAGTTAACTAAGCTCAATGATTATTCCATAGAACCTGAAACTGCAAGTTGCTTGTAGTTATTTCAGTTAGAAACCACCTATCTCGGGTGCAGACAATACCAAATGAAATTAACATTAAACAAGAAAAAAAAAAAAAACAAACTACTTGGCATCACTTAAAACGACTTTTTATTTATTAATAAAAAAAAGTGAAAGATAAATTATGATAAGAGAGTTGCTTATATTACAACTATTTTCTGATAACCGATCCCACAGACTATTTAATTAAAATTAATTTTGTAATGACTCTCATATATATATATATATATATATATATATATATGATTAATTGATTCTAGATACCGACCCTGCCGCGCCCCTACATGTTGAACTACTCTCTTGAATTAACTGCTCTGAAACCCAATGCTATAATTTGAATGTTGGCGTGTGTCTATATATCATAAGCTTGCAAAATCAGATGCAACTTTTTTTTTTTTTCCTTTTTTGTGGAAATTGAGATGATATAAGAGCAGCTTTTGTTTATATCATCTCTCACACCCTAAACCCACACTCGAGCTTTGACATGCAATACTTAAGGGTACACAAAATTTTGCATTTTTGCTTGTAAGACATCTACATGCGCGCGTACTGAGCTGAACCTGACAGAACTAAGATCTCATGTTGGTAGATAGTGCTTTTTTTTTTTTTGGGTCTAAAATGCTCATTTCATTGATGAAAGCCCAACTAAAGATCCAAGCTTAGGGGTTTGCTAAACTGATCAACATTCTATATTTGTCAAGATTGAAACTTCATTTAGGGCCCACATCATGAAATAAATGAAAACACATAGGGCTGTTAGTGATTTAGGTTGAATCGGGTACCTTTGGCATACTTTTGAGCCCAACCCACTCATGAAATAATGAGTTGGGTTGGAGAAAATTTTCCTCATATCCTTTCTTTGAATTCCCCCCCCCCCCAAAAAAAAATGATGTTTTAGATAACCCATTCTTTTGAGGTGAGTGATTTGTTACTCCTGCATATTATGGAGTAACGTTATTTCCTCCCCAAAATTAGGAAATATACCCCGAGACTAAAGTTTTTAATAGGCAAAATAGGGCCTATTGCATAATTCTTTTGCAAAGGGAGTCTTTTGTCGTATTTGAACATTTGTGATCGAGGTTTCGAGATCTTCGATGGACAAAAGTGTGTGTCATATTGTTGATGTTCTCTGCAGATTTCTCTCCAGATCTATCTAGACTGTGATCGTTAATGTGTTGTCGATTAAGTATGCACTATTTAGGATCTATAAAGATGAGGGCCTTATTTCATAGTTAAGGGTTGATGTTGTCGGGTGGGGTTGTGTCCACTATTGTTAGTGTGGTGAGAAGCCTAGAGCTGTTAGTAAAGGCTACAAGGGATACTTATACCACATTTAGAGGGGATCCATTTTGATTTATGATCGAGTCAGTTTGGGATCAAATAAAGGCCAAAAGGGAAGACCTATAAATTAGTAAAGATAGAAAGGTCTTAGAATAACATTGATATGTGAAGAAGACTCTTTAATGTAGTCTCAGTCAGAATGTTCAGAGATTCTTTAATGCCAATATTTTGCTGCTGATTCATTAGTCTTGCAGATAAGGTGCTCATTCTAAATGGGTGTATTTTTATTAATGAAGAGGAAATTTCTATTAAACTGATGATAGAAAGCCTTTCTCTTCATCATTGTTGTTGTTAATTAATCTATTTTTGGCTGGATCATTATTTGTGATAACTCTTGTGTGACATCACTACGACATATATTTTGGAAGTTGAATAGCCAGTTCTTACGTATGAAGTGCTTTTGATTTATTGAACTTCATTGTGTCAATAAATATTTACAAGTGTCATGACAAGAATCATTAGTCTCATTCCTCTGCTTCTTGTTTTATGTATTTTCGCGATGAAATGTCAATGTTTAAAACTTTTTTAAATTATCTTTTCTGGTTGAATTGAGAGGTGCTGTATTGCTGGTGTTTGCCAACAAACAAAATCTTCCTAATGCAGTGAATGCTATTGAGATTATGGACAAGCTGGGCTGCCAAGACCCCAAATGAAGCGCCATACCATAATGAGCTTAAGTCCGAGCAAGAACTTACATGGGTTAATCTGCAAAACAAAAACAATTCAGACACACACTAACAATCTCCTCGCAATAAAGTATGGGTCAATCTATGGTTGTTAGATCTTAAGTGAGTTCAATCTAACCATGCACACGGGAAGGAGTAACATTACTCCAAAACATACACAGAGTAACAAATCCTTCACCTTCTTTGCAGGCAGCTTCCCCCCCCCCCCTTTTCTTTTTCCATTGTCTCATTGTATGATGGTTTGTTTGATATCCTGTTCCAATGAGTTTCTTTTGATCATAACAACAACATCCGTACTGTGAGAAATAAAATGAGGCTAGCTCACTCATTTGTAGATCTCATGATAGCTGATGCTTTAAGCTTTATTAGATGATCAATTGTGTTCAAATCAAGCAATAGATCAACAACTTTTATTTGTGGTAGTTGGTTGGATCTTTTTCTTTTTTATTTTTTTATTTCGTTTGTAGACATCTAACTTTAGCAGTTTAGATATATCTATGATTTTTGACATGTTGATGTGAACCATGGGCTTTATACCGCCACATTTAATGCTTTGGTTTTGTACAATGGCCAAGGTGCTAATATGTATCATAGAGTAGGCTTTGTTGCCCTCGTGTTCAACGCAAGACAGTGTGCATTAGAGAAAATTATGGATAAAAAGTGTAAGATAAGTATGACCAAAAAAAAAAAAAACCAATGATATTACATCTATGAAAAATGTAGAAATCACTAGAGCTTGATGGAGATAAATCAACGCCTCGTGTATGGTGGTAAACATTGACCCATAATAGGCAGTGTTGCTTCACAATTGAAATAAATCTTACTGCATCTAGTATCAACTAATCAGCACTACCCAAAGCATTGTACGTCTCCCTGTATTATTAGTCATTTTGAAAGAAAAAAAATTACCATATCACATTCAGAACAATCATTCTAATTAAATATCAATCTTTCCTTTAATGATTCTATAAAACAAATAGGGTTTAAGTAAAATGAGTTGTACTCTAACTATAAGGTATAGTTTTTGGTCTAAACATTTAATATTAAATTCTCAATTTCAAGTTAGTGGAGGGGTTCATTAGTCCACCCATATTTGGGACTACTATTAGTCCCCTTTTTAAAATAACAAAATAACCGTCCCACAAGTTTGAAATAAGGGTTGAGCATTAGGGCTTTGTGATGTTGTCATGGTGGGTGCAGTGGCTTGCACTAGGCATTTTTTATTTGCATTAGAGAGGGTTCGTGGACGACAGAGAAGGTTGAACATAGTCGTTTGTTGACATTTGTGATAGAGTATTCTCGATATAAAAATAGTTGAACTGACAACTAAGAAGAGGTTGTCAGTGGCATAGGTGGTTTGCTATGCCCTCCAGCCTCTAGATCTGCAGTGAGTGTATCGCTATGCCCTCCAGCCTCTATGAAATTTCGTGGCAAGTACTCATTGTTAAATTGTTTGCAGCTAGGTCAAAAACTTAGTTTTTGTCATGCACTTCCTTGGTCACGATAAAGCTAATGTTTGTGCATGAATTTTGAATAAGATGAGAGAAGAAGATCCCAAACCAGACCCCACTTACTATGAGGTTGTGACTAAGGGACTATGTGGTGAAGGTTTGCCGGATAAAAGTCAAGAGTTGCTGGATAAGGTTATGAGCATGGTGTTGGGGTCACTTTTGCCATGCGAGAATTTATGATGGAGGTTTTTCAAAATGCTAGGAAGGGTGAGTAAATTGGGAGATAGCTGAACATGAATAGATTTGTCTTGCCCAAAACTAGCCATCAATATGACTACAAAACTCAATCTACATGGAAGGGTTCTTTTATTCTAATTTGTATCTCATTTCATGAGTTTCTACAACACTGCGTCTGCATATGTAAACGCTCGCTGGCTCGACTACAAGCAATACTTTATTACAATAACAATTTCTAATTCAACTTCAATAACTTTATTAGTTAACTGTTTATGGCTGTTAAGGTAAAAAAAAGGTAAATTCTCGGTTAAATCCTTTTTCTTTGCTATTCAGAAATATTATTTAAATGAAGATGATTATGGAAGAATTTTGAAGAGGGTATGGAAAGGAGTTGCTCTTCTAAGGGTGGAACTATTCTCATGGCTGTTGCTAGAAGGAAAAGTTGATACGAAGGAAAGATTAAGAAAGATTAACATTAGTCTGGACATTGATGAAAGATGTGTGTTTTGTGATGCTCATGTAGAATTTGTTGAGCACTTGTTTATAAATTGTTGGTTTACATGGTCAATAGGATGGAATGCTTGAAATTCCACGTGTTTTGTTTGTGTTTGTGGTGGGAGGAGTTGCTTTGGTTGTCCTTAATAATCTGATCTTATTGTATGAAGCTTGGTGTGCAACGACTCCATTGATATTGATAAAAGGGCTTAGTGTGCTATTTTTGCTACTATTACCTAGACAAGGTAGTAATTTCACAACATAAGGTGTGGCTGACAATAAAGAAATATGAAAAGGAGTGGTATTATGGTCAAATGAAGAGAATATGCTAGCATGATGATTCTTTGTGCTAAGTGGGGATATTAGATTGAAATAGGCTTCAATGACTTAATTCATCTCAAACAATGACAGAGAGACAACACTGGATCAACATTAAAGGAGTAAAATTTCAATCTTATGTTGGTGCATGTTGCCTATTATGTCTAGATCTTTCTATGACTGTTCTATTTGTGTTTTCCTTCTTTGTTCTTAAGTTTGTATTTTGGTGACAAGCTATGTATTGCTCCTCTCATCTTGAGAGTTTTGAGCAAGAAGAGGCCTATAAACTCATTTGTAATGAAATCAGAGATTTTTGGAAGGATATAAATGAAGCATACCTCAAGTCAAATGGTATCCCAAAGCCTGTGCTAGATTATATTCAGAATTTGACACGTATAAATAAGTTTATATATACAAACATGGAGGATAGATACATGAATGGAGAACTTATGAAAGATTACTATAATGCCCAAGGTTTTGTAGAGTGTAAGTTACAAATTTCTTTGTATCACGGACCTTTAAGAAACTTTGTGAGTCATATCCTTGTGTATTTGAAAGTTATTAGAGTTGGAACATGTTTAGAAGTATGGTTTAAGGCTTAAAAATGCACATGGGAATGAGAAAATATATATATATATATATTTTAAATCCTGTCACCGATGCTCAAGTAGTGGAAACTGACTGTGGCTGCATTTTTAAGGGTGCCATTTTGTCACCCCACCGCCTAGGCGATGGAAATTGACCACCTAGGCGATCTCTGCGTGATAAAATTTAGGGTTTGCGACCCCTCTCCCATATCTCTCTCAAACCTTCTCCCTCTCTTCGCTTTCTTAACCTTTTCTGCTCTACATAAACCCCATCAATCCCTCATTATTTCTTACCCAAATCCCCTACAAAATTCATCCTTTTCACTTCCTTATCATTATTCTTCTTTTGATTCTCTCTCTCTCCCTCTCTCTTCTTGTAGTGAGAGAAAATGAAGGTTAAGGAGAACCAACACTCTTTTCTTACTCTACCCCTTTATTCCACTTTCTATGGTAATTTTTGAGCTCATTCCTCTTTTTATTACTATGGATTAACTAGTTCTATCATAGATTCAAGGTTAGGGTTCATAAAATTGGGGATTTTGTATTTTGAGAGTAGTTTGAGTTAGGTTTGGCTTCTCAAAGCTAATTAATGATGGATTATCGTCTTTTGTAGCATTGGATGCCTCTGAGGATCTCCCTATTGGTGTGTGTGTGTGTGTGTGTGTGTGTATGAGGTTTTGCACCTCAACCTTCTAGGACCAGTGTGCTATGGGTCACATGGTATTTGGGGGCCACCTCTTGAATCCTAAGAGGGCTAGAACGAACGTGCCATGAGTTTGAAAGCCCAGGGGTCATGTCCTGAATCTTGGGCATTGATTGAGTGTTCAAATGTGACTTGTGATATGATACCCATTGCTATTAGATTGTATTTGAATTGAAAATCATATATTATTGCTCACTGAGTTTCTTTGGATTCACTCTTTTTCCTCTCACATGTTTCAGACTCTCTTCCTAATCAGGGCCCTAATCCTCCTATCAGTTAGAGTGTCTAGTTGTCCTAATTAATGTTCAAATGTGGCTTGCAATATGATACCCGTTGCTATTAGATTGTATTTGAATTGAAAAGCATATGCCAAATGCTTGTCTCTTTGGATATTATAGATATATCAGTTAGAGTAGATAGTTGCCCTCTTGGTGAACCTAGCACTCTATGGTATGAGCACGGAATTATTTTGAATTACTTGTACATATTTTGAAATATGTTGTATCTTAGTTGTCTAGAGATGTGCTCCATGGACTACAGGCAGGATCGTGCTTTCTTTTTATTTGTGAGCTTGGTTAAAATACTCAAACTTTTTATTAGTGGATTATTTCTATGCTGGCTGTAAATATTACAAGAAATATATGTATGATCTTTTGAGAAAAAATCCGATTTTTAGCAAAAACTCTATTCATTATTTCTAGATGGTTCAGTTAGGCTTCCCTCATGGCTCTAGTTGGGTCATGACAATTACGTTATTGCATTGCTTTTGGATCCGATTGTCATGTAGCAATTTTATGTAGAAATGTGAAAGATGTGTCCAGAGTTGGTGTGCTACTGTAGTTGTCCTAAATCTATTGCAAAAGTTGGTGACATTCTGTTTGTAATGTTGTATTGATTAATTATTATCCATTACTTAAATCATTTTCTTTAAAATTTTCTTATATATTTGTGACTAGAAATTCTTAATAAAGTATTTTTGAGACAAGAAAATATTCATATGTTGTATGGTTTAATATATATTAATTCAACTATATTAATATACATTCATGTTGTTCATTTATAAATTAATAAATTATTTTGTATATCATCAATTAGATTTATGACATCTTCTGACTTTACAATGAAACAACTTCGCATATCCATTTATTTATAATATATAAAAGTTATATTGACAACTCAAGCATTATGATGTTGCCATTACCAAAAAAAAAAAAAAAAAGAATTATGATGTTGCTAGATAAGCATATTATTGAAGTTGTCATTTTGGATGTTTTATATAGCCACATAGGCACCTTATTGCTATAATTTCTCATTTATGTACAAATTCACTCCTTGACTATAAATACTCTTCTCAATTACTATAATTTTACTCATCTTTAACATCATATTATTTACCCTTGTAATGTTTTACTATAACAGATTATAGCTCAATATAAAAATATCATATAAACTTAATCATTAGTGTTCTATCGTTAAAAAAAAATATATATACATCTACACTGTCAAAAAATAAAAAACATCTATTAAATCAAAAATTAATAGCAATAAGATCAAATAAATTTTCTAAATAACATTAATAACGATTTTCTTACTTTGCTCATACTTTTTCCATTTCCTTACACAATTACATGGATAGCCTCTTTACATGCAACAATGCCAAAAAAAAAAAAAATTGATTTCATATTTTAATTCTATGTTACAAGAAGGAAAACTTTACACTATAAGGAATTAGAAAATATTTTGTCCCAAACATTTTGGAATCTCAATTACCCTTAAACAAATCAATCAAGTAACAAGCTCCAAATACAATACACATCTTTGTTTCAAAATTACACCATCAAAGAATAACACATGGCAAATATAATTGCCTTCATATTAAGTAAACAAATGTGAGCTCTAACATTTTCCTTAACATAATCTACAACTACATTCACCAACAGTAATATCATCATATGAGAGCTCATATACAAAGCTAAAAACAAAAAACATCACAAACAAATAAAAGATACAATATTATCAAATGAAGAGATCATCTATAAAGGAAGAAGAAATTCATCAATGATAATAAAACACACATGAATATTAAATGAAGGGTCAATATCAAATCAAAACTTCAGGAGAAATATACAAACAAACATAGTCTACAAGCAACCCAAACAAAAAAGGAAACAAGTGCAAAAAGTGATATAATTGCAAAAAAAAAAAAAGTAAACACAAAAATAATATCAAATAATGAAAAAAATTTGAACATTAAATGTCTACATAATATCAATATATTATGTGTAACCATAAAATACATATACTGATCCGTCTGGTTTCCTGATCCCATGGTTCCCTAACCTTCCTCACCCAGCCTAAGATACTTACTTCTTAACTGCTTCACTCTTTTAGAGCTCGAGGCAAAGTAGCTTGTGATCCATTTGGTGTCCCGGTCCCACAATTCCCTAACCTTTCTCACTTGACGTAAAACATTGCTTAACTTCTTCGCTCTTTTATAGCTTGAGCCTGGGGGTTTGTGATCTATCCATGTTTCCTATCTACTTGGTCCAAGCTCATGTCATTATCTCACACTAATAGTAGGTACCACTCTTTTCCCTTATAAATGCCATAGCAGGGGAAGGGAGTGAGGCAGTTTTATCTCAACCCATATACCAACCCCCACTCTTTCTACCTTTAGTTGAGATAGGAAGATATACCATTTTTTTTTTATATTGTGAGACTTTCACTGATAAAATTAATAAAGAATATTTCTATTTCATTACGTAGTCATTTCACTTTTAATAATTTTTATTATATTTATTAAATTATTACTATACTTTATGAACCATGCATTGTGCATATCTCAATTGAGTACCAAATAATTACTAAAATGTTAAAAAAGAGAAGGAAAAGAGTTGCTCATTCCTCCTGTGATGTTCACTCCCCTTCCTATTATTAGCTTGTTATTTGGAATCACAACATATTGTTTAATCTATCTAAAAGAGATTTGTTCCCTCTATACTTATTTATCCTTTTTTCAAAAAGTAAAGATTGTTTTCAAAAAGAAAAGAAGTAGTAAATATTCTTTTTCAATTTTCCTTTTTTTTTGGTCGAAATCATAAGTATCCTCCTACTAGAGGTAATTTATCCCATAAGGAGCATGACTTTTTCAATATCGGTTACTTCGTACTCAAAACCCGAATCGAAGACCATTGATCAAGGGAAAGGAGTATCTACCACTCCAATTGACTATGTTTTGGTATTCTTTTTCAATTTTTCATATTAATAAATTTTTTAGTGTCATTCTTTTTCTTCAATATGCAACGAGCCAAAACCCAAAACAAAACAAAACAAAGTAGCTACAATGGGAGAAAAGAAACACCTACAGCATCTGCTAAAAATGACCCTTCCCCACCCCTCCTCTCTTGCATCCTTCTTCCTTTTCATTGACCACAATTTCACCTTGTTCCCTTCTTAAAGGCGTAGCTAGTCCCATGGAGGTAGTCCATCCCCTCCTAGTGGTTTTTTGGTTACCCCTTCTCCTTATGGATAGTTTTTTATTTTTGTCTCACCTTTCTATTGCATGATGGTATGTTTGATACTACGCCTAACAAGTTTTTTGATGGCACAATGCCTTGATCATTAGAATGCTTTGGGGTCTTATGATTGCAGATTCATTTTGAATCGAAAGACTAGGCTTGTGTCTAATAATAGATCAGCAGCCTTTGCCAGTAGATGATGATTAGGTCTTTCTTTTGACGGGGAAGGCCTTTTTCTACAACATACGATTGTATTCTAATTTGATGTGTACCATGGAGTTAGCTGTTCATGTGTATCATGGAGTAGGCTTGGAAAGCATACTCCTGTGTTCAGTAAACAACATGTCATGATGGTCAATGCTTTAATTGCTTAGAATCTATGGTTGTAATTAATGTTTTAGTTAATGCTTAAATCTCGTTTTATGTCTACCTACATAGCTTGATTTAATGTGGTCTTAAAGTTTCTTTAAAACTAGATTAGAGATCTGAGGAGCTCACATTTGCTATCATGCATACCTATGGTGTGATGCAAAGTTTTCTATATGTTCTGATGTATTATCTAAAGTTGGATAGTTTTCATTGGTTATAATCTTAGACTTAGTTTATGTTTTATCATATCCTGCAGTACCAATTTCTTTGTCATACACAAGTTTTGTCTTTGATGTTTAATCAAAGACCTATACGACTTGATTTAATGTGGTTTTAAAAGATTCTTTAAAGTAGATCAGAGATCTGAGGAGCTCACGTTTGTTGTCATGCATACCTATGGTGTGATGCGAAGTTGTCCTTATGTTCTGATGTATTATCTAAAGTTGGATAGTTTTCATTGGTTATAGTCTTAGGCTTAGTTTATGTTTTATCATATCCTGTAGTACTAATTTGTTTGATTTAAACAAGTTTTGTCTTTGATGTTTAATCAACAAAACTATGTTGACCAAAAAAAAAAAGACACTAGAAAGATAGGAAGGCAAAAGTTGAGAAAATACTCATTTCAATAGCATGTGAGTGCCATGCTTTGCTAAGCCATCTGCACAATGATTTGCCACCCTAAGTGCGCGTGTGCTGAAAGACCACCTCCCAATCCATCCTTAGGATAGTTTGCATTCCCTAGAACAAAGAGAAGCAGTGATTCATAACTAGCCTGCCTCTAGTGATGACTGAGAGTGGATACTCTCATGTAAAAAAGTCCCTACTATCAATAATAATTGTAATTTCATGAATTTTACAAGGTTAGTAGAGTACAATCTAATGAATTCACTTGCTTAGTTAGCTATTATGTAGCAAATGTCGGATAATAGAACACATACTAAGACCACATCATACTCTGTCAACCATAAAATTCATGGAATTATAACTTTAGTTGATGGTAGGGGCTTCTTTCTAAATAATTACATGTGTAGAGACTAAATTCAAAATCAATGACACATAGGGACCAAAATTGAGTAATGCTATTTTGCTATAATTTATTGCCAGAATTTTTTTTGTTAAAATGATGTGACATAGCATGTATGTTGACCGTTGGATGAGTAAGTAGATCATATCACTTTATTTTATTGAACAACCGCCCTTATTTTATCTCAAAAATTTCGACAATAAATTCTGGCAGAATAGCATTCCTCCTCAATATGATAGCTAGCAACATAATGTGTGACAACCAAGGTGGAGGACTTGTATTGGTATTGCTCTTATTTATTGCGGATGGATTCAGATTTGGATTGGACATTATACATAGCAGATATAGTCAGGATGTACTTCTTTTTGAATATACAGGAGGATTACATATCATGTTCATGTTAGGTATTACTCAATTGGGGCTTCAAGGCTCACAAAAGCTGTTAACTTTAGTATCTGCTGAAGTTTTCTCGCTGATGGTAATTTCATGTCATGGATGGTGTGGATCTTCTATCACTCTTATGCATTTTCTTATCATTCAAGTAACAAGGTGGCTCGCCATTTTGCTTGTGAATCTCAATTGGCAGAAGGCTATGAATGGGTGTTTGGTCATGTTATTTTGTTTCCACCTTGGGGTATTCTTGTTCGTTTTTTTTAAAATGTTTTTTTTTTTTTTTTTTTTTTTTTTTTTTGTGTTCTTTTGCTTCCCTGATCTTGTTAGAGTCAAGCTTCTATTATCGACAGTCCAAAAAAGCAACATAATGTGTAAGGAATGATTGGCTACCGGTTTTAATATTAATTTTTTATTAATATTTGATTGATTTAAGTGGTTTGTCATTTATTTTTTTAAAATAAAATTTTAAATTCAAGTCTTATGTATAAAAAAAAAAAAAGAATAGTGTTAGAAGAATTTCACCCCAATAATGTAAAGAAGATACTAGTAAGGAATTGTAAATTTACTGGTAATGAAGATATTTGAGTTCATTCAAGAATTTCAACCCAGGCTTAGGTCATCGATACTTATTCCATTTGATACTTTTTTTTTTTTTTTTACGTCCATTTGATACTTATGTTATTTCGTTTAAGACTTAGGTATTTTCATTGCTTTGTAATGAAAGCTAATATTTTCAACCCTGCAATTCACGTAATTATTTACTAAAATAATATAAATTTTATTTTTTTATTTTTACTATAAAATAATTGGATTTCTAAATACTAATCAAACATATGAAAAGTAAAAAATATTATTAATGAAAAATATTAAATTATTATCAAAAAATAGTTGTTAGATGAAATAAAGTAATATGACTAACCTATTTATCCAAAGGCCAACACGAAAAATGTTGACTTTCCAGTGTTTTTCTTTTTCTTATATATTTCTTCACTAGTTATCTTTTTCTCTTACAATTGAACCCAAAATGAATTACTGCATTTTCATCAAAACTTCAATCCCCACTTTGATTTGAATTCAGATTCAGCTAAAGTGTAACTCTTTGGTTCTTCGATGACAATACTAATAACTCTAGCAAATGTCTTTACAAAATAGAGTTTCTCTAAGGATGTTGATTAAAGAATCAAAAGTGGTAAATTTTTTATTGAAGAATGAGATTTTTAGGTTCCCAATACATTGGGTGCATTATTTAGTTCAAAAACTTGCCATTTTTTATTCCTTAATAACAATGCCCTTAGTTAATTTATTAGAAAAACCCTACAAAATAGAGCAAAAATGAAGAGGCATCAATGCAGACAATAATTATCAGGAATGAGGAGTATAACACTCAAAAGTTGAAGAAAAAATATACATCTCATATGCAAGATTTACAAAAGACTTGCATCACACCTCATTTCATAAAAAAATTATACAAAATGAGTTTCGTACTAATTAATTAGCATTTTCCACATGAAAAATATGTCATTTTTCATGTTCCTTGGAAGGGGGACACACAAGAAATCATTTCTATCTATCCACACATTACAATAAGAAAAATAACAAATCTAGATCAACTTAGTTTTTTTTTTTTTTTTTTTTTTTTTTTTTTTTCATATCCAACCCCTTTCCTTTTCCTTTTGACTATTCTTTTGCTGGATATCCTTACCTCTTCTAGCACTTCCCACTTGCACCCTTTGTCCCAATCTCCCTCTACTTCCAATCGAAACTCTAACCTTCTCCATCCCTACATTTACACCTACCCTTCTCATGTGTTGCTGCAGTGGAGACTTCACTTGTATTTTCTTATGTAGGCTTCTTCTTAGTATGCTACCTATCTTCTTAACGCCACTTCTTACTTCTTTGGGACTCTCACAGTGAGCCTGTGCAGGCAGCACACAATTGGTTTCTAATTCACCATTGACATCTTTCTGTTCAGCTTGGTTTGTGGTCATAGGTATTAATGGTGATTGGAACTGAGTTGAGCTTGGTATACTTGGGAGTGGAATGAGAGAGTTGCGCCTTGAGGCAATGGCCGAAGGAACTCGCGGTGTCATTGTGCAGATAGAAGCTCTTCCAGGCCTTTTTGGCAGTAGGACTTTATCAGCCATCTCAGGGTTGTTTTCTTTTTCAGCGTGATCAATGCACTTGATGGAGTTCTCCATTGTGGAAAAGGGTATTGAAGGTTTTAAGATGTTGTTCTCCATAAGTGGTCTAGCTGAATTTACTTGGTCTTTGCACCATCCACCACTCACAGGATCATTGAAATTCTTGTAACTTCCTAGTGGTCGATTCACAAGTGCTGGCCTCAGAAGTGCATTTGTTTGCTCTTCTTGATGTTTCATTTGATGCTGCTCAGCTATCTTCGAGTCCACATGTTGACGTGCTAGCTTTCTTTCAATGAGAAGTTGTGCTTCCAGTTCCTTGACCTGCAAAATAAACACACACAATGTGAGGAAAATTCAGAAGTGAAAGTCCAAGAAGAGCCCTCTTCTGGTGGAAGAGACTATTTCTAATGGGAAAAAAAAAAAAAAATCAAATTTGTGTTTTAATATGATACCCTGTCTTGCAGACTCTTGTTTTTATTATCTCTTTCCTTCATCTTGGACTCTAATCCATAGATTGTTTCCTCCATCTTCTTGATTTGGAAATCCTTCAGCTTTGCCTCTTGTTTGGTTTTCTCGGCCTAACAAAGGAGAGTAAACTTAATAGACCATCACAGTTAAAACAGTGAAATGTTGATAATACAACTGCATCACAACAATCATACCATCTGTTTGTGTTTCAGAAGTTCAATAGTGTCCAATTGCTTTTTTGCAGGGCCCAGTTCTATTCCTCTTACTCTACTAGCAAAGTTCAGAGAGCAAATTGTCTCACCCAAATCATTTTCATTGGGACTGATCTGTACAAACATGAGCGCCTTTGAATCCCCTCCTGGAAAAACAAGTCAGTTCACCAAAATTTATGATCACATTTGCACGCATACGGAGGATAAAACTCAAGCATACATGCAAAAGAACCAAGTCTAGATAGAGTTTCTTTAAGGAACATGGATACATAAGTACCTAATGAGTCTTGGAGCAAGTGTGTGAGCTTGGAGTTCCTGCACCATGAAGAACAAAAGAAACCTCAGTACTGACCAATAGAACAAAAGGTGGCTCATTTCAGCGTTTGTGTTTGAAAACAAGGGCTAACATATTGATCTCAATAACCTGAAAGGGATATGTGGACTTTTTGTTGCAAGGGCTGATATGACATCTCCAAGTGCTGACAGAGACCTATTAATATTTTGCGTCTCCTTCAGTCGATCACCTTGCACTTCTGTCTTAGCCACTCGCTCGCTGCCTGCTAAATCCACCAGCCATAACTTGCTTCTTGTGCATTCCCCATTCAACAAATTCTCCCCCTTAACCATAACACAATGAATGCTGTATAGAGAAAGAACAGCACATGATAAGCTATGGTTCTTCAAATATCCTACTAAATATGGTTTAGGACTCCAAGAAAAAAATAAAATAAAATTGAAGCTGACCAGTGGGATCGGCTGCTGTGTTCGTTGGCATTGGTTGAGCTTACAGCCCTTGCATTGCTACCAGTTTGTAGGACTTCCCAGACTTCAGTCATATTGTTCACATAAGCCTCAACCAACCCAGGAACATGATGCATTCCTTCACCTGCTTGCCTTATTTCTAGTCTACAATTAACAACATTTTACTGAACAATCAGTTATTGTTCTTAGAAACTTCTAGAATAAGCACTCAAGTACAGTTTCAGTAAATTTTCCTTGTCCAATTTTAAACTGGAATATGCTTTTAGGGTCACATATCTTGAAAATGACCAAATTGTTCTATAATCTACCTTCTTGCAGTTGTTCCTGGCTGATTTCCTGAAAACAGCAGATCTCTTATTTGCTCATTGTACACTTCTAAGACACTCACAGAGACATCATAACGATATAGCATATCTCTCTCCTTGATTATGTCAAACATTTTCTCAAGAGTCCTGAAATTAACTCCGCGAGCCTCTTCTGTGCCCTCCATTGTGAAAGTTTTTCCTGTTCCAGTCTGCCCGTATGCAAAAATGCATACATTGTACCCATCTAGAACTGATGTTGCAAATGGTGAAGTGTCTTCAAAAACATCAGCTACATAGCAAAACAATAAAGATCTTTCAAAATGAGCAAATGTCTCAATCAGAGCCATCCTAAAGAATTCATGGCATCAGTGCATGGATTACCTTGCTCAGCTTGGGGACCAAAGACAGCATCAAACTTAAAAGTCTTTCTAGGAGCTCCATTCGACATTATAGTAAGCTCACCATCTTTCGCAGATTCAAAATCTATGGCCATTGTGGCTCCTGCTGCCATCTCTTCAGTGTTGAGAGGCCTACACCGGCAAAAGACCCTTATGTTTCCTGTGAGGAAGAGTAGTTGGTGAACCATTCTGTATATTATATCACATCCAATTCTAAGAAAACAAGATCAAATGTATAGCTTACCTCTCAATTCCAAAACCTTGTTGTAAAGTTCTTTTCGTTCCTTAGCCCCCTCAATATATTTGGACTTGAGATCGTCATGTGATTCTAGTTGTTCATTTACTATAAAAAGAGGAACAAAATAATGTAAAGATGCAGAACGACAAATATTAACCCATGTAAGATTGAAAGCTATATTTTAGCAATGTCTACTTACTTTTGGACTTGATAATAAGCCCCATTTCGCTCATATCTGCTTGATATTTCTTATATGCCTCTGCTTCCTCTAATAGCTTGATGTGTTCCATTTTCATAATCTATTCAAGAAATTAATTAACACATTAAGTAAATTTTTACCTTTTAATTTGTTTGCCATTCAACTTTGTTAGGATATCAGTACCTTCAATCTCCTCATCAAGTCCCTCAGTGATGAAAACCATCTGCTTTTCTCTTTTACTTGCCCCTCTATGGCAAATGCTGCAGAGAAGAAAATATCAGTTAATCAATAAACAAAGCCTTAAAAATGCTTAAATATCAGTTGATCAATAAACCAATTCTTCATAGGGATATGCATACCCAAAGATCCTACATGCATGGACTTGCGCATGAGCTCATTCTGTAGCTCGTTCAAGGAGTTCCAAGCTTCCTGGCATTCTTTACTCTTCTGTTCGTTCTCCCTCTTGATCACCCCCAACTCCCTCCTTGTTTCTGCCAGCTCCTCTCTCTGACACTCAAAGTCTCTTTTCAGCTTCTCATACTTTTCTTCCACCCCAATATCCTCAGTATCCTACAAAAATATAATTGAGTACAGATAATCACTCTCATTTTCCTGCTCAAAAATAAGATATTTATCACTTTGCATGAAGAATCATACTTCTGAGGACTCCAATTGAGCGTCCTGAGACACACCAATATCTTCTTGCATTTCATTTTCTCCTGAACTCAAAAGCAAAATATTGTTGATAACCAGCAACAACACATCATCTATGTTGTAAACCCTATATTCAAATTTCAAAATCTTTGTTCACAAGTAGAGACAACAAAAATTGAACTCACTAGGAGGGTGGTCTAGGGGTGAGTCATCCTTGCTTACTGGTGGTGGAAGAAGCTCAAAGGAGGCCTCAGGGGACATAAGCACATCCTCATGTGTAAAAGTTTGACACAAATTAGAGAACTTAACAGTTGGGGTCTTATGGCCATTGTCAACTTCAGAACCATTGATTCCATTCTCTAGGGAAAGCTCCATAGATGACTCCAAATTCTTGCAATTCTTGTTCTTCAACAACTCTGGGGAATTTCCATAGCTGATTCCAGCAATATCTGGCGAACCAGCACAGACCACTAAATCTGGAGAAGTCAGAGAATACCCCAACAACGATCTACCTGAAAAAAAATTAAAATTAAAATTAAAATTAAAATTTAAAAAAGAAAAATCCCATAATTCTATGATTCTCTCGGATCCTCAAGAAAAACCATCTTCAAAATTGTGCAAGCAAGCCAAACCCTCTTACCATCAAGCACATTTTTCACAACTGGGTCATCGAATTGCAAGCTGTTCCCTTCAAAGCTTCTATTTGTCATTGAGAATCCTACACCAACAACTCAAAACCCTTGATAACTGTTTCAAAATCACAAAATGGGGTTCATCCAAAACAAAACAAGAAAAGATTCAATTTTTAACGAAATCCCAACCATAGCTCGGGCTTCCACGACAAGATTCAGGATATGCCGCCATAGCTGAACGACTAGAGCTCAGTGATGCGTGTGAATTAGCGTCTGCAAAAATCAAAAAAGCAAATTAAGAATTCACAAAACAAACCAAAAGGGTCCTTGAATCAATCATCAAGTTAACAACTTGGCATGAAAATGGATGAAAAAAATGTAACAGAAGAAAAGAAAAAAGAACACAGAGAGAGAGAGAGAGAGAGAGGTTGTTATTACAGTTGGAACAGTGAGTGGAAGAGGTTGTTTCACTCTCTTGTTGGAAAGAAACGTCGGTGAGAAGAAGTGGGTCATGTTCATAGAGACGCCATTGATTGTTCTCCATTGATAAAGGATAACGAAACTCTTCGTATTTGAATTCAGCAATAACATAACAGTAATAATAAATAGGAAAAGATAAAAAGAAAGATGTGATGCTTTAGAATGTGGTGATGATGATTATGAAAAAAAAATAAAAGTGGAAGGTTTTTGTTCTGAAATGAAATTGGATTTGATTTCGTTTACAATGGGGGTGACAAGATTGGAATTTGCCTTAATGGGAAAATTGGACCGTTGGGGGTTTTGAAATTTGAAATGCGGCAAGCGGGTGAAGGGAGGAGCAGCAGTATTTCACAAATCACAAAGTTACAACAAAAAATATTACAACATGGGCATGGTTTTGGTGGGAAGATTCCGCATTCTATATACTTTGGATTCTCTGGTTTTGGATCAACCCTAAAGTTATTGGAGCATAAGACACGTCACACTCCATTGTGATGACTTTGGATTTAAAAGTGAGAGTGATGATAATATAGATTTATTGCTTCGGACTGAAATGTACCTATTATTTAAAAAAAAAAAAAGTGATACAAATATAAATGAGGTTTATAGTAAACTCAATTTATGATAATATATTTAGGATTTAATTTTTATATATTGTCAATATAAAATAATTTTATATAGATATTTAATTATATATTATTATATCAACAAAAATATTTGACTCAAATATTCATTATTTTAAAAGTCTTACAAATAAAAATACGTGATTGAATGACAATATAAAACTCTTTTACATTGAGAGTATATCAAAATTAATCTCATATATTTATCATTTAAAATATAATTTAAAATTATTTTAGGAAAGGTTTTATCCAATTACCACCCTTGATTTGAAATTGTATGAACAATTTTTGAGACCAAAAAAAATATAATTTAAGATTATCAATATATAAATATTATCAAATTTGTGATAAATATATTGTTATATATAAAATTTGCTGTCAACCCAATTCTCCAATAACATAATTTCTAAAAAAAATGGAAAATAATAAAGGTTAGAATGAAAATTATCCTCGAGTGATATATATATACCCGAAAGAAAAGGAGGGGGCATATGAAGAGACTTACGAGAATAATAAAAAATCACGGGTGCAATGTGAATGATTTTATTATCAATTTTAAGTGATACTCAATTGCTTCCGAAAATAATAAATACATTACCCAACTTGAAAATATTTTATTTAATTCTACTCAAAAAAGAATAGATTTAATTGGAATGCAATGTCAATGTAAAAATTTTTTATACAGGCATCTAATTATAAATTGCCACATCAACAAAATTCTTTGACATAGCCACCCACTACTTGAATGATCATGCAAATGGAAGGTTTTAATTAAATGACAGTGTAAGTAATTTTTACACTATCAGTGCACCTAAATTAAACTCAAAAAGAATTATGATAGTGAATTACTAATATGCTAAATCTTTGTTTCAACCAAAATAGATTTTTAAGCTTTTAAAAATATTATATAGTTTTTATTTGTCTTGTCCAAATATATTTTTAATAAAAGAAAAGTCAATGCCAAAAACTATCAAAAAGTACAATTTAATTTAAAGGAATAAGAAATTAAAATTACTAAAAAGAATTATTTAACTTTATTTATAGAAGATGACTATTTATTTTTATTTGATAATCAATATTACCCTTAATGAAATATTAATAACTCATACTGAGCTCTAAAAATTAAGAAATTCTTAAATAGGCATTTCCTATCATATCAATATTTAGATATTTTATTCATATTTTAACACGTGTAAAAATGATAGCACACGTATCTCGCTCTTTATTAATACTATAAGTTTATTAATTTCTTTATTTTTTATTAATAATTCCTTTATATTTATAATATATATCTATCAATAATTACTAATATCCAAATATAATAATTATCTTTTCTAAATTATCATTAGATCATCAAACCATTAAATTATAATTAAACCATTCAACCAATAAATTTATAAACATACCTATAAACTTTCAAAAAAGACCAAAAAGTAAACTGCTATGTATCATTATTAATTAATTAATTTTTTTATGACATCATTGTAATTCAGTTTGGATAATGATAATTATTATTTTTACGTTAACAAATGTATTTAAGAACATACATTAAATTAATTAGTAATATTCATATATTACATCCATTTAATAATACAAATAAAAAATATGAAAATTATAATTTTAAATTATCGCTGTTAATTAAACTTTTAAAAATTTAAAGATACATATAAACATATATTGATTTAATTATTAATATCCACATATTTTATCTATTTAATAATAAAGATTTTCTTAGAGCTGACATGCTCGTGTGATTTGTAGTAGGATTTATTGTGTTTTACTGTTTTTGTTTTGCTGTTTGGGCTGTTTAGGCCCCTTAAAAAAATAAAATAAAATAATAATGACAATGACAATATAAAATATAAAAAACATTATTTTTGTATTATTTTTTAGTAATTTATTTTTTAAATTATCATTCTTACTTCTTATTACTTGCAATGGTATCTGTAATTTTTATTTGGCAAATTAATATTTTTGTTCTCTAACTTATTTTCAAATTTTAAATTTACTCTCTAACTAATAAATGGTTCAAATTTACCCTCTAATTTTTAAAAGTTAAACACATTTACCCTCTTCATTAATACTATTTACTATACTAATAGAATAAGTTAAACTGGTATATGATGTGGCAAAAAAAAAAACCCTTAATTGAAAAGGAAATTAAAACAAAAAAGTGAGCTGGCTCTAAATTAAAAAAATAGAAATAACATGTGGAGTGAAACTAAAAAAGAGTATCACCATATCCACTTCTTTTTGCGGTAAAGTGTAGTTTCAGCACTTGTAGCAATTGGTGCGTTACATCCACAGTAGCATTTGATGCGCTACAAAATTGATCATTCCATAGGGAGAAAAACTTAGAGGAAGAAAAGAAAAATAAGCAAGTAAATTTGTGAACAAGTGTTGGCAAAAATCCCAATTGTTAGGGTTCAACTTTAGTGGAAAATCAATCAAGGAAAGGTGGCTCAATCTTAAATTAAGACCTGAAGTAGGTATGTGGTTATATTACTAATCGACTAAGCCTCTAGCATTTCTAGTTGTAAAGAATCGCTGAACAAATCATGGGAGAAGAACACATAAAATAGTTGACAGCAAAGATAGAAATTTAGAAAGAAGATAAATTAGAAACGCTAGCCTGAAATTTAGAAAATGAAACAGGGGAACTCTAGTAGCTAATTTTTTATTAAGGGGCATGAGATGACACTTGTATCACATTTGTCACATCAAATGCCAGGTAAGCTCATTCCATTAACACAATTATCAGTGATAACAAATGGGGTAGATATGTTTAACTTTTAAAAGTTATAGGGTATATTTGAAATATTTATTAGTTAGGGGACAAATTTAAAATCTAAAATAAGTTAGAGGATAAAAGTATTAATTTTGCCTTTTTATTTTATATTAAGTGTTCAAAAATAATTAATTAATGATAATATACAGCAGTTTACGTTTTCATCTTTTTTGAAAGTTTATAGGCATGTGTATATATTTAGTGATGTAATGATAATTTAATAGTTTAATGATTTAATGATAATTTTGAAAAGATAATTATTATGTTTAGGCATTAGTAATTATTGATAGGTAAATATTATAAATAGAAAGTAATTAATAAGCTTATAGTATTATCAAAAAATGAGACATATAAATCACCATTTTTACATGTGTCAAAATATGAATAAAATGTCTAAATGCTAATGTAATGAAAAATACCTACCTACCTAGGAATTTCTCCCAAAAATAAAGCGAAAAACCATTTATGTGATAGCCACTTATTGATTGTTATTCACTAATCAAATATGAGTACCAACCGCTAAACATAAATATGCGACCGTTAGTCGCTCAGGAGTCACTAAATGAGTAACAACCTTTCACGAAATAGTCATCTAGTTAATATTGTTGTTCACTCAAATATAAGTAGTAGTCATCAACAACAAATATCAATATGGATTTAATTAATATGTACTGTCTATATAAAAAAATTTTACATAAGTATTCAATCATGTATTGTCACATCAGCAAAAATATTTTACATAATCATCCACTATATTAAAAATCTTATAAACACCAGCATATAATTCGATAATAGTGTAAAAGAGTTTTATACTGTCAGTATATACCAATTAAACTCTATCAACATTTTGGTTGGTTTAATTAATTCAGCATTTGTTCTTTTTAAATAAGGTTCCGATTTTAAATTTTATAAATGGAAAAAAAAATTAGTATTATGATAATTTTATTCCTATAATGGATCAACCAAGTCTGTCCAGATTAGTTAGGTCTAATAGACCCGAATACTAGTGATTTCAAAAAAAAAAAAAAATAGTCACCGACAATGAGTATTAAACTATTAGGTACTCAATTATTAT
Source organism: Pterocarpus santalinus (assembly GCA_031439595.1). Classification (NCBI taxonomy): domain Eukaryota; kingdom Viridiplantae; phylum Streptophyta; class Magnoliopsida; order Fabales; family Fabaceae; genus Pterocarpus; species Pterocarpus santalinus. The sequence goes on along the minus strand of CM062528.1, from coordinate 29,074,105 downwards.
TGTTAATCACTCAAAGATTAATGATAAACATTCATGTAATAAGTATATAATTATTGTTATTAACTGATCATATATGTGTGAATATTTGTCCATAATAAATATCATATTACCAACTAGCTATAAAAAATAGTCATTAACAACAAACCATGTATGACTCTATTGTTGTTACAGTATTGCTATTTTTAACCATAGTTGTAACTCACAAACTTTTTTTATTATTTTAATTTGTACAATTAAAAGTTTGAATTCTCTCAAGAATGAATCCTCTCATTAAATTTTCATATGACATTGTCATACGTAATCTTTCACCATTAATTCCTTTATATCATATGTCTTATTTAGATCACATCTTTTAAATCAATAGTAAAAGATTACGCATGACAAGATTATGTGAAAATTTAATACAAAAAGATCTATTCTAAAATACTCTCACATCAAAATTCTTCCACTTTATACATAATTTCACTACTTTTCAGTCTTTTTCAACAAGTCATTCAACAGCTCATTTAATTTTGAATCATGATACATTACAATGCAAGCTTATTTTGATTTCATAATAAAAGAAATCACATATGCTTTATTTTTAAAAAAATAAACAAAAATAATGACAAAAATAAAAAAAAAATAAGAACAAAATAAACCTGTGAAATCCCATGTATAAATATTTGTTAATCCTATTAGAACTATGTTATTATAGTGCATTTCCGCGAACTACAACCTTTCACGTTACAAAGGTAAGCTTAAATACCTGAGCTTAACTACCAGGTCGAATTTTTAAATTTGAATCCAAAGAGTAGGCACGATAGCTTCTTAGGAGTCCGTTTGGATTGGAGTTTGTAACTCCTAGAAGGTCTTTTAGTAGAAGAAAAATGACTTTGTATAGTAAATGATAGTATTTAATTTAACTTCTTCCAAAAAGTCTCCAAAAGGCCTTTTTTCATAAGGTCTTTTGAAAGAAATATATTTGAAGTTAATTTTTATTCTAGAAAAAGACTTTTGAAAAGGAATCTTACTATTACTCACATCAACAATCGAAAGTAATTTTACTTTATCTTATCCAAACAAAACTCATTCTCTTAAAAGGTCTTTTGACATATTCAAACCAAACAAAAATTATTCTTTTAAAGGTAATTCTTCTAAAAACCTTCTTTTAAAAAACCTTCTTTCAAAAGATCTTCTCCCAAAAATTAAACTAAATGAACCCTAATACTTAGTTGCCATTATTGTGAAAGAAATATTAGACTTCGATCAAGTATATTACTACTTGTATTCCAAATTACATACTTCCTATATCTGATTCAGATCCAAAATTTTAAAAATGTATAAACCAATGTGCTGATTTTTTTTATTTTTATTCTTTTTAACACCAACCACCATGACTTTTCTTTTTCAATTGCATTTAATTCAATCACTGGACAACCAAACTACAAATATTTTTTGACCAAAATATTTACATCGGCCTACAGCCTTGGATCATCTACTATATTTTTTTGTCTTGGAACAAAACACAGTAGAAATACAAATTTCCAGACCTCAGTGTAAGATGATGCATCCATCTTAGAGCATCATACAAAAAATGAGCAACAAAAAATTGCAATTGTTTCCTCAGCTTATATGTGGTTGTTACAGGTATTACAGGAATCAAGGCATTGAAAGTTCTTTTTTCCCTCTTTACAAGGAGCTGAAACTAGTATACTTTGTTATATACACTGTTACAGCATACAATGGAACAAATCACTTTGAACTCAGGATCTTCAGCAGCACACCCTCAATATGAATATTTTGATCTGGAAATTGGTACCTTTTGCACAATGTCATAACATCAACTGGAGAGTACTATTTTTCTGCAGGATCACCAAATGCAATTTAGATTATATGTCAAAAGCATGATATGATCCAATCTAATAGAGGCACATCATTGGTCATTCTACAATTCAACTCCTACTCCCTGCACGGCGGCTGCCATGGATGCTGAGGCCTCTTCAAGGGTCCGCCTCTTCTGAACCGAGTTGAAGGCCTCAAGAATATCACCCTCTTCCCAATCATCAAAGTCTTCTAAACCAAGTCCACACTCAAGACCAGCATTTACCTGTTCAGAAGGAAGAGAAAATGCTTCTGTATTCAGGCAGTAGCTACATACAATGAAACGGAGAACCAACAACACAAAAAAAACTACATATTCAGTATGGTAAAAGCAATCCCCCCCCCCCCCCCCCAAAAAAAAAAAAAAAAAGTTGAAAAGTACAATACACTGGCAGGCAGTGCCTCAACTGTGCTAAAAAATGCAGGAAGAAAATGCTATCACAAGACCAAAAGGGCACCATCTTCTTCATACCCATTTCATGTCATAGAAGGCATTTAAGGCTTAAGCAACAAGTATGAGCAAAATTTCAATAGTTTAAAGCGGGTTCACCATCTGCGTAAAACTCCAACACTATCCATAAGTAATAAAGTGCCAAATTGTTTGACTAATTAAGGTGTTTAACTTGCAATGAAGACCTTCCATAGTCCTTCAAACAGGTAACATGATATAGTTTGTTGACAGCATAAAACTTAACAATGGATCATACTGAAATCCATTTACTAATAAGCCCCGGATTTGGAGAAACTGTTAAACTTAAAAAAGATCTTGCTCTAGAAGGTTATGGTTTTAATACAATTTTGATATTTGATAGAGCACACAATAACATCAGTTAATCCATGTGGCTAACCCCACCTAGTGGGGCTTGGTTTTATCTTATATCCTCAGATGTTTTGCATATGAGGAGCAGCCATTTGACACCCAGATCACAGAACAACCAATTGATTGCATCAGAGGACAAAGATGTATCATGAGCACATGACAAAGTGCAAAATAACTAGTGTGAGATTCAACATTGGCCGTTAAACCAACAATGACATCCAAGCCTTGTCCCACTAGATGGAGTTGGCTACTAGCTGTTAATCCAACAAGTCAGAAAAAGTGGACCACAAAATTGGGTAATCACAAGTTTCTATTTCGTTGTAACATTCGGCCATATTGTATGATATAAGAGTCAATGATAAATCCTCAAATGTTAAATTTAAATGGGAATCTATTTGTTTCAACACTGGATAGCCACATAAGAATACGATGATTCTTACTGTGCAACAACATGATTGTAAATCCATAATGCAATCAAATTTAAGTGCATTGATGTGACTATGTTAATTGCTAGAGCTATACTGACTGAAGACAAACAGTCCAAGTCACAAGTTTGAGCACCCAACGATATTAACCAAAGCTCCATCAAGTGATAAGGATATGCCAAAAGAAAATCTAAAGAGCTCCCAATTTTGTTGGATTTCCAGTCAACCACATAAATTAAATTAATTAGTGCAGACATAGGGTGTGTTTGTTTGTGATTTTTTTGGCAAAAAATCACTTTTTTCATTGAAAAAAAAAATCAGTTTTCATATATGGGGATAATTTTTTAAAAATAATCAAAATTTCAAAAAAAAATCCATTTTCAGCCTTTTTGTAAAACCTGAAAAAAGTAGCTTCTGAAAAAAAAATCAATTTTCAACTTTTTTAACTATTTATAAAAAATTTAAGTTTTATAATCACTATTTTAAAAGCTGAAACAAACGCATCTATAGACAATAAACTAGCGAATATAGAATTCTGCCGAATCTATTATTATCGTCATTATCCACCACATCATAGTATTATGTTCAGAATACTAATATATTTAGTGGTTAAAGGTTAATAGATTTTAAAATGTTTATTTCTCATTAAAAAGGAAGGGAATCCACTTAATGGTCCAACCATTTTCATACTTGCACCATGCAATTGTGGAAGTGATCTTCATGTATAAAAATTGTAAAAATGGGAAGCAATACTGGAAACAGAGTCATACCTCTTTGACAATCTCCTTCACCCGTCTCAAAGAATCGAGAGTACCAACATGAACTGCTTTTCCCTTCCGAATGACTCGAATACCACAGCCTTTTACTACCTTTCCCTCTGTAACCATGCATCCAGCAACACGACCACTACCACTGCTGAATGTCGCCCGTACTTCTGCCGAGCCAATTATTACTTGTTCCTGCCAAAAGATAGCAGTTAGTCTTGCAGCAGAACCGTCAGTAATTTCTACGGTCAGAAAGAATACAAATGCAACAAGAAATAAGGCATGCCCTTGTATTCATCAACTCCAATTTAAATGTTGGGAAAGGATCAGTTGACACTACTTAATGCATTGTGGACAACACATACAGCTTCAATATATCATTATCATGTGTTAAACAAAATAAAACAGGAAATAAGTGTAGTATGCTTTAGAGAACAAGGTGTATAACATGATTTTATATGTCATTTGCGAGATTTTATTTACAAACTCCAATGTACTTAAATGTCACAGATATCAGTGTATACTCAAACAAGAGTTCACATGCATCATCTACGTGAAGAGGTTACAGATTCAAAGATATGTGGATTTACCTCAACAGGCTCCAGTAGTCCTTCCATTGCATTTCTCACATCATCAATTAAGTCATAAATGACTCTATATAATCTAATCTCAACAGCTTTATTCTCTGCATAGCTTTTCACGGAGCCTGGTGCCTTGACATTAAATCCAAAAATAATAGCTTTGCTTGCAACTGCAAGATCAACATCACTTGTGCTTACATCTCCTGTGGCTTCCAACAAAAACTTCAGTGTGACATTATCTTGTGGTAGCACCTGCAGGGCTTGTCTCACAGCTTCAATGGATCCCTAGCCATGATGAAGAACAATGACATTAAATTACAAGCGAAGCAATAACCAGACTGATGATTAATGAAACATTTTAATGTAGTTGCCATTTAGAACAATACAGTAACTACCAACTTCTTTGCATATTTTACCGACTGGGATATTTGGGATATAACAGATTTGTATATTTATTATCAATGATAAAGAATTCGATAGATTATTAACCAGGTATTAATGTTCATAGATATTTAGAAGTGAAAGTCTTCCCACATAGGCTACACTCAAAATTACATGAACACAAAATGGATTCATGTACACATATCTAATGCCTTAATCAATACAAATATATATAAACAAGCAACATCATTTCCTTACAAATAGATATTTATGCATGTCTTGGCAAATAGCTTGTATCAGAATTTTGGTCCAAATCATATTTTAGCTAATTATTAACAGCTATATTAGTCTACTTTCTATTAGCATATACATGTTTGCCTACAGTAAGTACTGATGGCCCTTTTTCGTGTTAGCAAGTGCCAGCTTGAATAACACTACTTATGACTTTTTTAAACTTTTTGGAAGTCAAAAGTCACATTGTTAACTTCTTATCCCGTTTGGCTATGCAGCTTATTACTTCCCAAAAGTTATTTTTAGTGCTTTTAGAGAAGTTAAAATATCAAACTTCTCAAAAAACACTTTTTAGAGCACTCAAAACAAGCATTTCTGCTACTATGCATCCAAAAGAGAATAACTTATTCATAAGTTACTTTTTAAGAGTTCTTTTCACGTAAGGGCTTAAATAAGCTATTTGTCCAAACAAGCCCTAAGTAACATATGATATGTTTAAGCACTCAAGGTAAATAAGTAAGTTACACAAATTATGCTCTTATTTTAATGATTCAATATAATATAAAATCACTGCATGTAGAAGTGGTTCCACATTTGTAAGGTCACCTACAAAATCACCTACAAAATCATCAATGAGTTCAACCAGGCAAGTGGTTCCACATTTGTAAGGTCAACACGATCCTTTCAAATCTAGTAACACTTGTAGAAGTGATTATACCTGAAGATCAACCTTCAAGATAATATTTAGTTGGTGCAAGTCTAGTCCAGAAAGCTTTCCAGCTGATACTGCAGAAGCTAAGGAAGAAAGGGTGATCTTGCCATCCCCTGCCTTTGCAGAAATACGCTCATTTCGCAATGACTCAGCACGAGACTCTGCCTTTTCCCGTGCAGTATCAAGGGATTCAACAACCTCAAATTCATCACCAGCAATTGGAACATTATTCAATCCAATAACCTGCAAAGATGCATAGAAGACAGATATCAGAAAATTTTAATTAGGTTGATTTTTTGGCATCTATTTAGAACCTCACAATGTGCATGGTTCTTAAAAAACACGTTGCAAAAACTTAAAAAGTTCTAACAACAACCTTTTACATGAATGCTTCACCACACTTAATCAGACAACAAAATGGGCCCCAAGGTTTGGGATTGAAGAGAACAATTTATTATTGAGTACCTCAACATTATAAATTCCTGATTAATTAATTTGTTCAACACACACCATTATATCAATTACTGATATCATTACTTAATAGTCCAAAAGGATTATATAATAGTACCAACACCTTTAGCACATACATATAAATATAATAGACATGCACATACATATGGATGCAATTTCAAATGCAAATGAGAGAAATGTCATGTCAACAATTATGCTGTCAAATGATGAGTCGACATCAATTTTAAATGAAGATGAGTAAACTTCATCAGCATCCAGCATTTGTTTGACTAGCAAACTCATGCTTGAAACATGCAGTGATTCAGTATTTCAGTCCATGCACACATCAAGGGAAACCACAGATTTGTGGATCTGAATCTTAATGAAACAAACCACAACAGTGATTTAGCAGAAAAGTTGCCTGCTTGATCAGAAGATGCCTAATGGGACATAATGTCCTCCTTGCTTTTTCACTCCTTTTTTGTACTATGCATTATTTGTTTTGCTAAGCAATTTCATAACAGAGGAACTTTGTTAGGAACCCACACCTTACAGAGTGCTTGGAAGAAAGGGCAAATTAGGAAATAGATATAGAGAGAATTAGGGAGTAGTGGAGGGCAAACAATTGTAACTACTTGCTGAGCTGGCATAGAAATTGAAGGGAGGGAGGATTCACGGAATGTGGGAAAGAGCCTTATATGTAGGGGTGTGAGAGAGTGGGGAAGTCAGGAAATTAGTGGGAAAAGAATTGGGGGAGTTGTGGCCTCTCTAAGTGCTACATTGGGAGAGACTTGGCCTCTAGAAGAGCCAAACCCTTTTCTACTTCAGTTCTTTTGCTGTATTCTCCATTTCCCTTGTACATTCATCATCCAGAGGCTGTTTCCATCTTGGATTCAGCTCAAACAATTCAATATATAAGTGTTTTCTAGTTCATTCGTTCTCTATGACTACCAGGTTTCTTACAAACTTCATCTGAGAAACGAATAATGCAGCAATGCATCGTGTGCCCTCTTCTGTACTATGAATTGACAAACCTGTACAGGTATAGAAGGTGTAGCTAAATCGACACGCTTTCCAGCATTATCAAATAAAGCCCGCACCTGAAAAATGCAAATAAGAGATGTTAAACAATGCTGAGGGAACTAAGCAAAGCTGATTGCCCAAAATTTCATGACCAAAAGTTAAGTTCATAATAACATTGAATTTTAACTTTCCATATCTACTAACCTTTCCAAAAGCTTCTCCGCAAACTACTATATCTCCCCTTCTAAGGGTACCATTTTGCACAATAAAGGTAGCAAATGGTCCTTTTGATTTATCTAAACCTGATTCAATGACTGTTCCCCTTGCACTTCTATCAGGATTAGCTTTCAGCTCTTGCAACTAAACCAACAATACTTAGGTCAGAACAAATACCAGCAAGCTAAAAGAAGGCCCAAAAAAAGTGAAAATTGTAATAAAAAATTGTCAGTTAGTCAATAGACTTCTCAGTTCCACAAAAGCACCCAAAATTAATCAAGATGTCTGCAACATGGAGGAGATTTCAGAATTTGAGGGCACCTTAACCATAAGATTTCTTTAATTTGCTCTTTTATACAATATGCATCAAAGTGGATTGAATAATGTATATCTATCAAAGATGGGAAAGTGGGTGTGTCAAACTATATTTATCTTGGCACAAATATCAAGAGAGGTTCCGGTATGTGTAAAATTGCTCTGATACTGATTTACTTGTGGCTATTGATCACAAAGTATATAGCAAAAGCAAGATTTTCTATCAATATCAATATATTATAATGTAAGAACATTAAATTCATAAATTAATCAGATAACAAGATAGAACAGTTGAAGACTTAAGTGACTTAAACTAATAAAGACACCAACAATAAACAAGTTACCTCAGCAACAAGCATAATAGTTTCCAAAAGATCATCTACATTCTCCCCTTTAAGAGCACTTATCTGTTTAAAAGAGAGAAAGAAAGCAAAATATAACTTCCATAAAGTTACACAAGCATAAACAAAATACAAGAATGATTCCAACAATAAGAAATATAAACCTGAACCATTGGGATGTCACCACCCCAATCTTCTGGCATTAAACCAATTGAAGAAAGCTCTTGCATGACTCGTTCAGGACTTGCTCCATCTTTATCTATCTGCTTCAAATAAATACATAGTACTGTGTCAACAATCCTCAAGCCATCACCAAGTAAAGCACAAGAATTACAAATTGATCATTTCTTTATCTTTAAACATCCAATGAAGACACATCATGTTGGCATGCCTTGTTTATAGCAATGATTACGGGCACTCCTGCTGATTTGGCATGAGCAATAGCTTCATTTGTTTGAGGACGAATACCATCATCAGCAGCCACAACAATGATAGCAATGTCTGTTACGCTTGCTCCACGAGCTCTCATTGCCCCAAATGCCTACAGGAGCGCACGTAATAGATATCATCTAAAGGAAAGAAAAAGTGTAAAGCAAGTTATAGTTATTGATTCATCTAAAACCTACATACTAGCATAAGTCAACATATCTTTTGGATTTCAGGATCCAACCATGATCCACAGAAGGAAATGTACAAGTAGTTTTGCATATGAATAAGAAAAAAAAAAATAGAAACAATAATTAACATCTGAGTATACCTCATGCCCAGGAGTGTCAAGGAAAACACAGGGCAACAATTTGCCATCAACGGGTACTTGTACTTTATAAGCACCAATACCCTGGGTGATCCCACCAGCTTCAGAAGCAGCTACCTGTTAACAATGTGGTGCATCAGGCTTAAGTTGAATGAGTTTGTAAGATGTGCTTCAGTAGGTGAAGCTACAGCTAAAAACATTATTTTATTCCACTACATTCAGATGCTATGATAAAGTACAAGAAGATGGACACTAAATACTGGCACGGTACAGCATAGCATGTCATAGATACACACACAAAACATCCATTACTAATATTGGTAACAAGAAAAGCAACTATCTCTTATTCTTGTAGTATATGTTACAACTTGCAATCTAGCAACCCTACAGTTAAGTATCTATTTTCATAAAGGCCCCCAAATGCTTGGATTTTGAAAGTTATGTTAATCCCTTATATCGAAATCCATGGATTGCATATAGCTGTATTACAAAGTTAGGGCCATGTCCATCCTGGAAACCTACAGTAGTTCAACCAGCATAGGGAACAGTTGTGTTATAGGTGAGACACATCAACAAGGAAAAACATTCATATTAGATATCAAATGTAGCATTTGTAAACTATCTTAATAACCTAATCATACAACATAAAAGCTGTTCTAAAACATGGTAATAATAATCAATTACACAAGTAAATATCCACATAGCCTGTATAAGCCTGTGCATTAAAGAAACTGAAAGAAACATAAAGGATGTAATTTTAAATTTTCACTGTACCTTGCTCTTCTGTATATAATCCAAAAGAGTTGTCTGCCAATTGATAACACCAACAAGTATTAGAAAATGGAGGAATTCAGGCTGAAAAATCAGAGATAAAAGAAGAATACAGTTTTAGATAGGTGTCCTACCTTGCCATGATCTACATGGCCCATAATAGTAATTACAGGAGGCCTATCTTTGAGTTTGTCAAGGTCATCTTCATAAAGAATTTCCCTTTTCTTCACTAATGATTCGACTTTGACAGGATCAGCATCTATAACTTCCACATCATACTCTTTACAAATCATCTTCACCATATCTTTGTCAAGAGTTTGTACCCCATCTGGTTTAATCCCCTTAGCGTATAGAGAACCCAGGATTTCACCTTCACTGACTGCCAAGTTGTAGGCTAACTCCTCCACCAGCATACCTTTATCACTGACCTCTAGAATTTCTACTTTGACAGGAGCTGCATCCTTGGCAGCCTGTAGCCTTGCTGCCTTTCGGCTTGCTTTACTCCATTTTCGTCCTTTTCTTGCTGTTGCAGCACCAGGAATAGAGACATTGAGTTCTGAAGTGTCCTCATCAGGAATCACATCATCGTTATCCTGTACTATACGTCTTCTTGGTCCTCCTCCAGCTGGAGCACCTTTCTTCCGGTAATCATCTTTGAACTTTCCTGGGGGAGGGCCCTTCCCTGGTTTTGGAGGGGCTAGGACTGCTTGAGCAATTACAGGATCAACAACAGGTTTCTTGGAAGCAAACTTGTCAATCAAGATTGGCTTCCTTTCTTTAGATTTAACAGATGCATCAGCTGCCCCCTTATCCTTCAAGACTGGTTTTTTGATAGGTGGGGGAGCTATAGAAGGTTTAGCTTGTAATGTTGGCTGAGGTTTTGAAGGTGGTTGGGGAGCACGAGGTTCGGACATTACCTTCTCCCCTCCCCCCGTTTGAGATGTCTCCCCTACACTCTTGTTATTAGGCTTAGGTACTTCCTTGACAACCTTCTGCACACTTGCGACCGAGTCCCCCTTACGCCATACACTCTTCAAGGTTTTAGTCTTCTGGTTTTTCACTGAATTTACTGGCTTATCAGCCTTAGGTTTCACATTTGTATTGGTATTGGACACCGCTGGTTTATTTACCGAGCCATTATTTCTTTTCTCATCCAACTTAGGACTTTCCAGCTTTTCGGCCTTCTCCAAAACCTCTCCAAGAGACTCAATCACTTTATTCCTCTCCTCTACATCATCAGTGGACTCAGTATTCCTCGTGCCCAACATGGGGCTACCCTTATTGTCCGGGGACTTCAAGACAGGCTTAGGAGGAGGCTTAAGGACAAAAGCACCACTACTATCATCTTCACCATTACTTCCTCTACTACCGTTAGAATCAAGGGACACTGAATTTCCTTGGTCAGCAACAAAATCAGTTGTGGTCACTGAATATCTACACACAGACAATGAGACACAATGCCATCTCCTCTTGTCCTTAGAGTTCCCTCTAGAAAGGGACACTCTCCTCACAACAGAATGGGACCTTCCTGAGGAACTAACACCCATTAGGCTCCCCAAACTCAATGGGGTAGCCACAGAACTCATTGTTCCTTGCAAGTTCCCCACTAGTATAAGCATATCGAGCCCCACCCCACAACACAAAAAGCACAAAAAAATGCTCCAAATAGGCAAATACAAAGTGAAACCTCAAAATTTCATCATTATTGCACACACCCCCCTTGAGAATCCAACCTACCCAGGAACCAAAATTCCCTTAAAAAAGTGACAAATTGATAGTGATAGTGATAGTGATAGTGATATTAATATTCCTTGCCCCAGTATAGAAAAGAAGGATATGGTACCTCGAGTTCAAAGACTAGAACTGTGTTGTGTCAAATTGGGGTAGAACATAACATGTGGCATTCAAAGAAGGGATAGTGTGAGAAGAAAGAAGGAAGATAAGAAGAGGAAGAAGAAGAGAGAAGAGTGAGAAAGTGAGGATGTGGTTTATGTATGTATGTGGGGATAAACTTATGGCAGTTTCGGGGTGTATGTGTGGATGGTTGTGTGCCTGTCAAATTTTGTGTACGATAAGGCTTTGGTTTTGTGTTTGGTTGGTTTGTGTGTTTTTTTTTTTCGTGGCTTTTGATGCACATGGTCTCTTTCTTCCCCTCGTACATGCTTCAAAGCCACTGAGTTTTGGAAAGGTAAGATTATTATTATAAAAAAATAATTTTAATTTGTTATAAAAAGTTTTATAACATGGATTTAACTTATATATATTATCAATATAAAAAAATTTATACAAATATCTAACTATATATTAGTATATCAAAAAAAGTATTTGACTCAATTATTCGTTAAGTCTTTTAAATGTAAGTATTTAATTAAATATTTACACTATAACAATTAAACTTATACTTTTATCTAATTATACATTTTATATTATTATTTTTATACATTACACAAGCAATTTTTTAGATAATAATCATAAGAGCTATATATTTTTAATTTTATCACAATGTGATGATTATATATAAAAAAGTGATGATTATATAAAAAATTATATTAATAATGTATTAAAATTATATTAAAAAATATATTTTAATCATAGTTATTTGATAATTCATAAACTAGTGTTTTTTTAGCCGGTATTGGTAGTTATAGCTAGATTTTCTAGCTATTTACTATGAGGGGAAGAGCACTATACATGGGTTTTCATATTTGGAAGTGTCCAAGTATTATCCTTACATCATTGAACAATGTGTGCTTAGTGTAAATTGGTGTCCACTGAGTTAGGGAAAGTGCTATAGGAATTTCTATTCAACATGACCCAAACAAATAAAAAAATTTGGTTGTATACAAATTTGGATTGTGTCATAAAATCTTTAACATGATTGTTTTAGGATTTTCAACAACTCAAACATGCCTATTTAATGCATTTTCATCGGAAGTAATTCTTTTTAAATATTCATTTGTGTTAAGCATGGCAATGGTAGGATTGGATTTTAGTCCAACTCGATTTTAGTTCAACCCAATCCTACCCAACACTTTTTCGAAATGAAATAGGTTTTAATTCATCTTTTAGTCATTTTATTGGTCTTAAAACAAATCTTCAAACCTTATTTGCAAGAGAAAATCAAGATCTAAAATGCCTTCACAAGATAAAGTTAGACTCCATATAATTGAGGGGGAAAAAACCTACAAATTAAATGAGTGTAGGACAAGTATATATCCTAAATCCATAGTTGCCCTATTTTGTAACAATCTTTACATCTTAAACCTCAATAATGAATAATAGAAAGATATCTAATAGTTCAAAATATTGAATACATAGTTTTAAAAAAAAATGCTTACATATTTAGCATCTTTTGAGGTCTTCTATAGTTTTCCCACACGTAAAATGGAGGAAGCCATCATCAAGCAAATATTGTGTTAAATCTTGGAGTTGGCTCAATGTCAGAGTACCACCATCATTAGCTTTAACTAATCTAAATAAGGATCATATGTATTAATAAAACTTTTGGAAGAATTTAGGAAATAGTAAGGAATAAAATGAAAACTTAAATGCCTTCTCGTAAGCTAAGATCTAGCCGCAGTCCCTTTCTATACACCTGCAACCTAGCCACCACCCTTTTCTTCAACCACCCTCTCTCCTTCCTTCCTTTTTTTTAGATCAAGGGGGAGCTACTCCATGGAGGTGGTTCATCCCTTCCATGGTGGTTGGTCACCTCTTTCCTTTTTAAATTTACATTTTTTTCCCTTTTTTAATCTTTTGTTGCCCTCCATCTATCTAGGTGATGGTGTGTTTGATTTTCATGTCTAATGAGTTGTCTTGACAGTAGGATGTCTAGATCAGTAGCTCATACTTTGGAGTCTTACAGTCGCAGTTACCTCTTGGATCAAACAACAATACTTGTGGCAACAATGGATTGGTAATCTCTACTAGTAGATGTTGGGTGGGACTTTTTCTGAGATAGTTAGCCACTTTCTACAACATATGATTGTCTTCAAAGACTTTCGTGATCTAATGTATACTATGAAATGGGCTACTTATAAAGATTTGGCTACCACCATATTTGATAAAATTAAATATTGCCATATTTAGGTACGTAACTCTAATAAGTTGCAACTACTATTTTTGCTTCTATACAGCTAGAGTAGGATGATTTCATGATGCTTCAAATATACCCAAGATCTGATGTACTCAATTTTGTGTTCATAGATATCTATAGTGTGATGCGATAACATCCATACTTTGAGGTGTCTTCTAAAACTGTATGTATAGTTCTCATTGGTTAATTTCCTAAGCTTAGACTTTATGTGTCAACAAATTCTAATGTATTGTACCGAGACTTGGCCTTTGTTAATTAATAAGCTTTTCTGACCAAAAAAAAAAAACTTCTCTTAAGCTCAATAGCAACAAGAATGTCTGAGGTGGCATGCATAATGTTTTGCAAAACTATTTTACCTATAAAAACTAAAATAATGACTTATTGAGAACATATTCTATACGAAAAGGTACAAATGATTTAACATGTAATTGTACAACCTTTAAATGTCGTGATTCTTGCAAATTGAATAATCACAACAATATTGAGAACATCTCTAGCACCATGTAAATTGTTCAACTCATCCATGGACTGTTTGAACAATATACACTCAATTTGAGTACAGAACAACAAAAGAATATATAATCAAAGTGCCATCCTTAATGTGTTGTCCTCAAGTTGGTGTTTAATGCACCGATGTGTTGTTCAAATCTCCCAACTGTAGGTGTATCAACACTTTTCCCTTACGATATATCGTAATATTTCTCAACTTCCCTCTACCCCCTAACTCCATAAGCATTTTGGCAATGGCCACAACCTTGTTCATTGGCCTCCAACCCAGCCACTGCCGGCACTTTGCCTCACTGGAGATCGCTACTATCAAGTTACCTTTCCTCAACATCTACCATGAACCACTGCTCGCCTCATTGCCGTCAACCACCATCACTAGCCCTTGCCTGACCAGAGAATCATGCCACGGCAACCTTTGTTCCCTCCCTCTAGTGGCACAGATTCGTCATCATCCTCGTTAAGGCTAGTGCTCCTGTCGATCAGACCATCGCCATGAAGCTTCCATGGCAACAACGAAGACAATGAACCAGCACTCTTCTTGCAAAGACATCGAGGTGGTGGCTAAGTTGAACGCGAAACTGCAGTGAGCGTGTGGTGGTCATCGCGACTGAGAGAAGGGGATGGCTATGGCAAAAAGGTCAAGGTAGTAGGGCATCTTGTGGTTGCTTGTGCAGATAACAATAACGAGGTGCAGTGTTCGTCGGTGAAGTTCATCGACTTAGGAAGAAAGAGGCCATAGTATAGTGTATCATAAATAATTAGAGTATTGATACACCATCAATCTTCACCATTAGATCACTCAGGTGTGTGGTGCACCATTCTTGAAGCAGTGCATAGCAAAATGTGCATCACTATAATCAAAGAGTTTAAATTTGTTAAAACAATAAATAACTAATAATAAAAAAGGATTAGCTTATCTGTTAGTTTTGATCTCAATGACAGGCCAAGACTATGGTGGTCTCTGATGAGTTTGTGACCAAATTGATATTATAATAAAGAAGTGAAATAAATTTACTTTCATGCCCTTTTCCTCTCTTCCCACCCCCTCGCCCAACACTCTCCACCTTTCTGCACAATTTGCTCTAGAGGCAGCTCCACCACTTTCAAGGGCGCCAAGATCACTGGGTCCCCCCACATAACCATCCAGACTGCCATCCTCATCGAGACCCTCACCGCCCTTGGCACTAAGGTCTACTAATGCTCCTACAACATCTTCTCCACCCATGACCACGTCGGCGCCACCATCGCCTGCGACTCTGCTTCCATCGCCTGCGACTCTGCTTCCATCTTGACCACTTCACACAACAGCCACCACTGCTTCCGCTCTACCAGTGTTGACGGCAACGCTATAGTAAAGCAGTACAACGAGGGGTTTGTAAAGGCGCTAAGCCACAAGGAGCTTATTCTCGCCACAAGCTATCTCAACATGAAGGAGCTCCTCGATTTCCTAAACCAATTTGTTGCGAACTCGTCAAGAACAAGAGCCTTGACGCCCTCATCAAACGAAAACTGAAAGTCCCCAATTTCCAAAAACTAAAAGCTTCTCTTTGATTTCAAATACGTTCATTCCAGAGTGATCGAAAAATGGCTTGTACCAAGCAGACAACTTGCAAGTCCACCAGCAGTAAGGCTTTGAGGAAGCAACTTGCCACCAAGGCCTTTAGGAAATACATTCTGGCCACTACTAATGGGATTGGTGTTTTTCAGATGAAGGGATAAAATAGGTAAGGGTAAAATAGATATTTTATGTTTTGTTAAATATTAAAATATAAATCTAGATTATTATTGAATTATTTCTTTATAATAAAAGATTTAATCTTAACTATAGATTTCAATTTTAGTAGTCAAAATTTAGCAACCATTTTGGTCCCAAACTCATCATGGACCACGACAACCTTGACCCTCAATGATATTCATTTTAAACTTTTTGCCATCTTTTTCATATTATCTTTTTAGTACTAACCCAGACAAAAGACTCATTACATTATTATTATTTTTTTTAAATGCATAACATATTAAGAAATATATGGGAGACAAAATCATATATTCAAAATAAAATGGAATAACTATTTATGGTTATCAACTAAGAAGTATCCATATCCTTGCACAAAATGTCTGCAACAAGTACAAATGAGAAACCTTATCTAGGAACATTATTGTTTGAAGTGGTTGTAAGGTGTTTTCATATTGAAAATTTAAGTGAAATTCATGGAAAGTAGTTCTGAAGCTCCCAACAATGCTACCAACTCCAAAATAAGAACAATAATGAGTCTCATTTTCTTTCAAATTTTTTGAAACTTATATATCAAAGTCCTTCTTACAGAAGCATATGTATCTTGTCCCCCTATTTAACAGCAATAAGACAGTTGTTTAGTTGATGCTATGTAATGCTTGCACTAGAAGAAGATTATACACAATATTCGAAAAATTAACGCAGCATCCATAAGAATCACTTCAAGAAAATTAGGAACTTTTAACTATTGTTAAAGCTAGGAACACACCACAGACATATTAGTCTCAGAAATATTCCAAGACTCTTTAGAAGGGCATATCTTGGCACCAGGGTCAAACTTGGAAGCCATGATTAGCAAACACATAACACAAAATCTAATTAACAAAAGTGTAAGGAATCAAAGCTGGTCAAACAGCTAAATAACTACCGTGATATATATAGCAGCTCAGACCACAATAAGCATTAATGACATCCCAACAACAAAATAGATGAAAAGCGCAATACGAATGCACAAGATATAATGAACAAGAGAGGCGTAATGATGAAATGCGTGAAATGAACTCGGCACTCTAAAACAAAAATGACTTACCTTGTGGCAGAGAAGATAAATTTCTGATTGAAGATGAGTTAACAATAATCATGAAACCAATTGCAAGTAAGACAATGACGATTTACAGAGGAATCAATGAAAAAATTTAGAGAATAAGAGACAATCATTTTGTAGAAAGCTTTTAGATGTGGAGAAGTTGTAATTGTAAAACACACAAGATAAAAGACATAACAAATTCCGGGATATTACAACAAAATGTTTTATTAATAATAAACGTAATTAGGGGTAGAAGTGAGTTAAATTAACTCATAAACTATTTTTAACTCGATTTATTAATATTTTAATAAGCCGAGCTTATAAGATTATGAGTCGAGTTTGAACTGAAGTCGAGCTTGAGCTTTTAAGAAACTCAGCTCGCTTCCACCCCTAAACATAATAATTAATAGAAAGAAAAATTTTTGTGTCTAGAAAGGGGTCTTATTTAGGTGAGGAAAAACTTTCCACAGAATGAGGCTTGATTTGTATAATTTATAGATATAAAATAAACTCTGGTGTATTAGGAACTATTTTTTAAATTGTATTTATAATTGTGTTTTATTTATGGATTTAATTTTGGTACATTATTATTGTATAGCATTTCAATGCAATCATCCAATAATTTTTAGGCTCATCATCAAGATTATTTAACTTTTATTAAAAGTCATATAAATAAAAAGATATAATTAGTTGAGAATGTAAAATAATTTACATTGACAATGTATCAAAATTATTCTATTATTTTATTTAAACTTCATGTTCTAATTTTAATTAATAATAAATTTTCTTATTAATGTTATATATTTATTATTTTATTTTTTTATATATTAACAAAATTGTTAAGATAATAAATATATAAAATAGTGATAAGTCTTATCAATAATTAAATTCAAAATATTAAGTTATAAATAAAGTAAGTAACACGTCAAAAATAGGTAATAATTTATTTTTTTATACAGATCCAATGCAAAATTAACTCTGTTCAATAGTTGGTTTATCAAATTGGCATTTTGCTCATAATAATTAAACGGTTTAGATTTGAATTTAATGATTCTTACCAATAAGCATATACAATTACAAAATAAAATATTGTTGAAAGTAATAATTTATCTTAAATTTAAAATAAGAATAATGTTTCTATACTATAAACTTTATTATAATAATCAGAAATAATAATAATAACAATAATAATATTCTTATATTACCATATTGTCCAACTTAATACATATTATATTAGTTATATGAACTATTCATATTAATATTTTTAAAAATATAATAATGTCTAGTTAGTTGCAACATAATAATTCTATGTTAAAAAAGTCCAGAAGAGAATAGAGTTGCTCACATCCACTCAACTCGATTGGAAGGAATTATTTGAGAGGAATAATAGAATATGAGAATGTGTGGATAACACAATAAGAGTCAAGGACAAATAGCAGGAGGTCTTTTATCTCAATTTTCACGATCTTATTTCCCATCCCTTCGTCCATGTTTTTTTTGGGGTACATTTTTTTCCATGGTTTATTAGGCGATTTAGATGCCTAGTGAGTTTGTTCCTACTTTCTATCGCTTATATATATATATATATATATATATATATATATATATATATATATATATATATATATATATATTTTGATGGAATCATTAATATTGGGATCCTATTATCATAAATTTGATAAATTCGACCCGATTCGATTGAAGTAGTTGAAGGGAATAGCAGTTTTTCAATGAAGTTTTCTTCTATTTCTAGAATTTGAATTCGAAATCTTTGATTAAAGAATTAATATATCTACCACTTTGACTATCCCATTTTTTTTTTCTCTCTCTTTTAGATGAAGACCAACCCCACTTTTATATTTTATTAAGGGATTTTTTAGAAGCCTAATGAGCATCTAATTTTACACCCTTCTATTTATTTATTTTTGATATAATAGCAGTAATGAGATTTAAATTTTTAATTTCATTCATATTATTCAAATTTCTTATTATTAGAGCACTCATAATAATTTCTACTAGGCCCATTTAGTTAGCCATTAATTTTACCCAAACAAAAAAGAATATAAAAATGTGTGTAACATCATGAATAATTAATTGGCGTATTGAGTAACTTTGACTTTATTAAAAATGAAAATTTGAACTTTATAAAAGTAATTTATATATAGAAACTGTACAATAAGTATCTTCTCGGGGTTACATAAGAATTAGTTAAACAAAAATTTTATAATTATTATGCTCCAACATTTGAAATTAATATTTGATTAGTTTAAGTATTTCACCACTTGTTCATTTAAATTATGTTTAGAAGTTTTATAGACTATAAAAGAGAATAGTTCATAGTGGAATAAAATGAAAAGGCAAGAAGTGAAGTTGAAATATTATATTATTATCATGTTTTGATATTTAGTAAATTAACTTAAATATATTTTTAATCTTTATAAATATAAAAAGAGTAAAATCAAAATAATTTATATTTATAAGTGCTAAAAATTATATTTAAATCTTAATAAGTTTAATAAAAATGTTAAAAAAAAGTATCCCATTCACTTTTTTAACCCCTAAATTGAAAAGACTAAAAAATTTAAGTGGTAAAGGAAGACACCTTATCCTCCCTTACTATTCTATTTATTTCTTTTAAATTATTTATAAATATACTTTTATTAAAATATATCATTTATTATTTTATTACTCTTTTCTTTACCATTCATTTGACTTAAATAAAGCCTTGTATTTAATTCATATAAATAGAAAAACCTTAACTTACTGTGGGTCAATCCAACTTTAATAAGATTAAATTTATTTATCCAAATCATGAATATTTAATAATTAATTTTAATAGATTAATTATAAAATTAATTTTTTTAATATTAATTTTTTAATTTATAAAATTCGAATATAAAATTTTACTTAAAAAAATATGTAGCGAATAATTTCAACTCTGTTCGTGTCTGTAAAATTGAAATTGATATAATGGAAATGGTGGGTTTTTTTTTTATTTGACATAGTAAAAGCAGGGGGTAAAAGCGTCCAAGCGGAGGTCGCAGGCAGAAGAAGAACAAGAGGGTAGGAGGAAAAGAGAGGGAACAACAAGAGTGAAGCAGAGAACACGGAGGACACCCCCACGCCCCCGCGCCCACCAAATCAAAGGAAGAAGAAGAAGATGAACGAGGACGGTGTTACATCTGCGAATCCCAACCGCAATCCCTCTCTTCCCAAACCACCCTCTTCTCCTCCAACTCCTGCTGCTAGGTGCCTCTCTCTCTCTCTCTTAAAAACCTTCAATTCAATTTCACACTCTCCAATTTTTCTAGGGTTCCTCAATTTTTCTCTTTTTGCTAATTTTTTGTATTATTATAATTTTTTTCTCTGTCTCTCAGCTCTGCGGGGGCGTCGTCGCCGGCCTGTCCGGCGAATGCCGGAGACGGAGAGGGTCGCCGGAACCGCAAATCGAGCGCCGATTCGTGTTTGGTCGCCGTAGCTGGCTGTTCTTTGGTGCTCCAGCCGGCTTCGAACCCTTCTTGTAGGCCCTGGGAACGGGGCGATTTGCTCCGTCGCCTTTCCACCTTCAAGCTCGCCGGGAAATTGCCCAAGGTTCGTTTGGATTCTTCTCCGTTTTTTGATATCCTTATGCTGTGATTGAATTGTTTGGTTCGTGTTTGGATCGGTTTGTTTTGAGTTGGAGATAGTTTATCGTCAAAATCTTAGTGAGAGTGAGGTCTAGAAATGGAAAGGAGTGATTTTTTATTGCGAAAGTAATTGAAGCCAAACGCGTGGTTAATGGCATTTGTGAAAGTTTTAGAGCTGGGGATTATGCTGGAAGCAATTAGTTTAAGACAATTAGAGTTGCATTGTGAAGATTCTACTTTGGGTTTGGTCATCTGTTGTATTGTGGTGATGAAAGGAAGACAGACTTGAGAGAGAGGAGCAGGAATTGTGAGAATTGTGAGAGTTCGGAGAGAAAGGAAAGCAATAAGAGATGTTGGCTGTGTACCATCTACCCTTATTTTATATCAACAGCGGTTTAACTGCCCTACTACAATTTGTAACTAATCACTAACTGCTTGTCTTCAATAAACTCTCTTAAAAGTTTAAACTGTTGGGTAGAGGCTCATGAATAGCTTTATATCTTAACAAGCCCTCTCATGCAAGAGCTTTTTGGGCTTGAAGTGTGAACCTTGGACAATGCATAGGTCCACCTACCTTATGCGGAAATTAACTTATTTTATTTAGAGCAATGGGGTTAGCAGGGATTGAACTCTAGACTACTTGGTCATAGAGACTTTGATATCATATCATAAAACGATTCTCCTAAAAGCATAGTAGTCAATCGCGCGCTATAGCGGCGCTATCGCGCCGTTGCGTCGCGTTGCGGAGGGTGGCCGCGACAAGGACGGCGGTCGCGTCGCGTTTTGTAGGTGCGTTATCGCGACGCGAATCGCAGTTTATGCTCAAATCGCGGTGGCGTCGCTGCTGTTAACCGTGAAGAACCTATGTTGCCATCGATATTCTACTGTTGCTGAGTAAGTATAGGGGTATAAGGGTAACTTTGTCACACATTTTAATGTCCGAGCTTCTTCATCTTGCTTCCTCTCATTTGAGCTCTCTGACCCATCCTTTCTTCTTGCTCTCTCTGCTCCAACTTTCAGCGACCAGTGTCCGGCGGCAAGCCTCCGGTGGCGGCGACCAGATCCGGCGACTTGGACTCGGCTGCCATATTCCTCCCTCTCTTCTCTATTTCTTTTCTTCATCTCTCCTCCGTCAACTTTATTTTTTTCCTCTTTCATTTTTTTTTTGGCCCTTTTCTTTTTCTGATTTTTACTCCTTTTTTTCCCAACGGCCCGCTGCCACTCATCTTTTCAATGTCTCTTCCACTTGTTTGGTGCTTTTTTATTCACTATTATGAACTATCATTGCTTATATAGTTATAAAATTTATTTATTTATTTATTTAATTTAAAATTTTAACCATGGCAGCATCATCATCTCAGAGCTTCAAATGTTTTACCAATTTGTTGTTTATGCATTAGATTTGGTGTTGTCTTTTACTCTTTTATATTTTTCTGCCTTTATGTTACTTGATAGTGCTGTGTTTTTTGTTTTGCTGCCCATAGAACTTGATGTTTATGCATTGAATTAATAGTGATTGCATGTTTTAGACAATGGAATGGATTATAAATTTTCATCATTGATGTAAATGAGTTGAATTGTGGATGATTTTTTATTTTTGAACATTTATATATGTTATATAAATTGTATGATAATTATATATTTTTTATTAAATAGCGGCCGGAACGCTATCCGCTATCCCGCTATAGCGTTTTTGGGGTCGGCCGCTACGCGCCGCTATCCGCGATTGACTACTATACCTAAAAGCATAAGTTATTGGATAGAGGCACATAAATAACTTAAAATATTAACACTACTTAACTTCCCTATAACTGCCATAAAACATTGTTCTATTCCTTTTGCAGGTTGCTGGCTCATTGGCTTGTGCCAAGAGGGGCTGGGTGAATGTTGATGTTGCTAAGATTGAGTGTGAGGTATGCGGTGCACAGTTAGATTTTGCTTCGTCCTTGGCTAACTATTTTGAAGGTAAGGCTATTATTATGGCTAAATTTTTGTTTTCTATGTTGGTGAATTGCTTGTTCCACTGGGTTTTGACCCAACTCAAACCTCTCTTCAGTGTATAAATATATATTGGTGTATATCTTCCTCCATAATTCTGTTTTTGGCTGTTTTGCTAGCAGTGGTTGAGTGTTTGTGTTATGTATATATCAGAGGATATATAATTCGTAGGCTTCTGTGTCTGGGGTGCTTTCTGGAGCCAGTTGCAGGGCATTGTTTTTAGTGGGTAGCTCAAGCTTGGTCCTATCATTCCTGAAGCCTAGCTATTCTAGGGGACGAAACTTGACATTATAACTGAAATTGGAAATGCTTAATTTTGCTCTGTTGATTTCATCACACTGCTTTTCTACAACGGTTGTGGGGAAGTCTGGTTGACATGAGAATGCCAATGTGATTGATTTTATTGGAGATTTTTGTTTTACTGGTTTCATGTGACATTATATTGTCCATATTGTGTATTTTGAACCTATCGTAGTATCAATACTGGTTGCTATTTAATAAAAAGAGTTTACTGTATCCCCCCCCCCCCCCCAAGACAAAAAAAAAAAAAACCTTTCTTCTTCTTCTTTTTTTTTTTTTTTTGGTTCTTGTACTTACCATAGTCCATCTTATCTTGACTTTTATGGCACTTGATTCCATTGGTACTTTGTGGGCCTTGATTCTTGTTTTTCATATATCTGTTGAAGCTGATCCCTCCAGTGAAGAACTTTCTAAACAGCTTGATGGAGGACACAAAGTTGCATGTCCTTGGAGAGGTAATAGCTGTCCAGAAAGCTTGGTGCAGTTCCCTCCTACTTCACCTTCAGCTCTAATTGGAGGTTTTAAGGATCGGTGTGATGGGCTCCTGCAGTTTTACTCCCTCCCTGTTGTATCTTCATCTGCAGTTGAGCATATGCGAGTTACACATAGCCCTCAAATTGACCGCTTTCTTGCTCAATTGCATATTCAGACAGCTGGGGAAATGGGCTACAGAGTAGAAAATGCATCTGGAATGGGCTTTACTGGAGAACAGGCTCTTCATTCATACTCATATGTAGGATTTTCTCCAATACCTTTTTTCATGTTAATTATTTATTCCAGTGTAGTCTATTCTAGTTTGGTTTTTTGTTTTATTATCTTCATCCTTATATATTAATCTTCAATTTCAATAGGCCCAAAAGCTCATAAGTCTCTGTGGGTGGGAGCCAAGGTGGCTTCCCAATGTGCTTGACTGTGAAGAGCAGTCTGCCGAATCTGCTAAAAATGGTTGCAGCTCTGATCCAGCCAAAGGCTCGGCTCCAAGCAGGAAGGAATTTTCAACTTCATCCAGGAAAGATACTGGGGATAATGATGTACTGGGTTCAGAATTCAATTGTGAATCTAGGTCACCTTTGTTAGATTGTAGCTTATGTGGGGCCACAGTAAGAGTGTGGGATTTCTTGACTGTTCCCCGCCCCATACATTTGGCTCCCTGTGGCATTGATACTCCCCAAACAAGCAAGAAAATGGCATCAACACGAGGAATAAGTGCAGCTAGTGGAATCAATGAATGGGCTGCTGCTGATGGTGTGGAAAAAGAGCCAACTGGAGACCGTGATGAGGCTACAACATCTGATAAAAGGCAACTTTTATCCAATAAAAGTTTGGATTTAAATCTTAAAATAGCCAGTGGACCATCCCGTCCACTGATGAACTTGACTTCGACCTCAGACCATGTGCAAGATGCGGGGGAAGGAAGAGATTTAATGATTGGGCGGCCTTCTGGAAGTGAGGTCGGTGATCGCACAGGTTCTTATGAGTCACAAGCCCCTAATGCATGCAAGCGCAAGTTGGATGATGGTGTAACCACAGCTAACAGGCCACAGCTAAGCACGCAACACGCAGACAATTCTGAAAGAACTATAATTGACCGTGATAATAATGAATTGACTGGCGGTCAACAGTATTCAGCTGGCCCTTCTAAGCGTGCCTGTGGTACTAATCCTTCAGAGACATTCCAAATTCCATCAACGAATCCTTCTGGTTCTGCACCTAGTCATTCATTAGATATTGAAGCTGATGCAAACATAGTTAACCATTTGAACCCGGAAAGGGATCACGTTATTGGCATTCCATCTACCAGAGATTCCACCCATGCATCTTCTATTATTGCAATGAATACAGTTGATCACAGCTCAGATGATGAATCAATGGAAAGTGTTGATAATTTTCCTGTAGATGTTAATGATGTGAATTTCCCTTCTGTTGATTTGAATGAAACATCAGAGTTAAATAGCAGCTATCAAGCGCAGCAGAGTGCTTGTTTCCAACCAATTTTAGAAAGAGCAGGAGGTGAGACAGGTGTTAGCAGTTCAAATGCTTGTGGGGAAGTTTTGAACACAGAGATACTGACTGCACAAGCTAGGGATGGACCTAGTATTGGTATTAGTGGGGGCAGTGTTGGCATGGGTGCAAGTCATGAAGCTGAAATCCATGGAACTGATATCTCAGTTCATAGAGGTGATAGTCTAGGTGATGTTGAACCAATTGCTGAAGTGATTGAAAATCAGGGCCAAGGTGGTGAATTTGCACCTTCTCATGGCCTCACTGGCGATTTTGTGCCTGAGGAAATGAGTAGAGAAGATCCTCAAGGGGATAGTCAAGCTGTGGTGTCTCAATCTACTGCAAGGACTGATAGTGGCTCAAAAATTATAGTTTCAACTAAGGCTGAATCTGTTGAAAGTGGTGAGAAGACCAGTAGTAGCATGCAGATACTAGGCCATGAAAATGGTACCCACCCATCTCTCTCTTGCAATGCTGTCGTGTGCTCTGCCTATGAAGTATCCAAGGAAGAAGTTACTCAGACTGGGAAGGCATCTCATATTGATGATGGTGCATATCATGAATCAGGCTCTTTAGTTGCTGATGTTGTCGGTATGTCTGATTATATTCTTTTGATTATTATTTCTTTTTCATTTAACCTTGAAGATGCTCTTCTCTCTTTGGCTCTTCATTCACTCTGATGCAGTGATGCTTATGTGACTGGGAAAAACTGTTTAGGCCTTTGAATTTTGAATCATTTAATTGTAATATGATTGCTAATTTCTCTAGTGAAATATTACGTGAATGAGTCAATTGTGGATTAAAAATCATTTATTGTGATTAAAAATAATTTCACGGTGTCACATCAATCATTAGTGAGTCAGTTGTGCATTAGTTTTTCAACAGGTTCACCTAATTTATACAAACACATTAACACTATCTAATCTTCTGCTGATGAATTGTACCCAAAACTTCTGCCCCCTTTTTGTTGAATTTTTCTTTTTATAAATGTTTCATATTATGCTGAATAATTTATCTAAGACAACTTGTACTTCATTGTCTGCCACCCTATTCTGACAGCATTGTGCATTAACTACAGTATTTGGTTCTAATCTTCAGGGACTCCTCACAGAGAGAACAGTAGTGGTGGTGGTGTTGAATTTGATCCAATCAAACTGCATAATGATTGCTGTCCTTGGTTGAATGGGGATGTTGCTGCTGCTGGTTGTGGTAGTCCTTGCTCCAGTTCTGGTGCGGGTCCTGTTGCTCTCTGTGGCTGGCAGCTGACTTTGGATGCCCTGGATTCTTTCCAGTCACTTGGGCATCTTCCAGTGCAAACTCTGGAATCTGAGTCAGCAGCCTCCATGTGCAAGGTTTGTTCTGGTCGTCTTTTAGCATATTTTCCATGATTAAATGAAGAGCACTTTAATTATATGTTAATATTTTCATGAACGTTCCTTTTTTCAAATAGTATATTCTTCAATGTGTAATGAAAAATTGTTATAAGGGATATAGATTATATTCTATTCAAGGTTGGAACTTTTAGTCAGTCATAGACAAGAGATATGAGGAAAAACAGAACATGGACATAAGGATGCAAGACTTGAAAATTGTAGTTAAGTCCAGATCAATCCGTGGAATGTGTTATCATCTATTTAAGTTGGAAATAAATTTGTAAACTTGCAGTAAAAGTGAATCCAATGTCAGCCACAGTAGCCACAAAATGAGTATGAGAATAAAAAAAGATCATAATTAAGGTAAAAGATATTTAGTCAAAAAAATCCCCCCCCCCCCAACCCAAAAAAGACAAAAAAAAAAAAAAAAATGCAGCCAACAATAGCAACCTATTGTACTCGACCAGCTCCGATACCATAAAAGTTTTGTTTATAGGTAAGAAAGTAAAAAGGTTTACAATCGAACGATGCAACTTATTTGATTAGGGTGTTCTTTTTTTTTTTTTTTGGATTGGATGTTAACTCAAACCAGCTCACTGTAGAACTTGGGTTTTTCTAGGCATGACATGAGTTGCAATTTCCTATGATATCTAGAAAGAGCTCCGAATTTCATCATTAGAAACCACTCTGTGATTCTATAATGCTAATAAGGCTTGCAATTTAGCGTTGCACCATGTGAATATGTTGTTGGATGTGGAAAATTCTTGCCGCTTGACATGTATGTTTCGTGCAGGGTGGCCGGTTCACTTCTGGCCAGAAATTGCTAGCGCGCAGCTCCTATGTAAGAGGCCGTGGAAGAAACTGAGACCTTCAGGAAGCTGTGGCAAGCTTAAGTTCCTTTTTCTCCGAGAATGAGTAATATTCTTGTATCCATAATCAAGATTATGTTCTAAATTGGATGTTCGTCCAATCTTGTTCGTTTCTAAAGTCAGTTTTGATGTTATCATATTCGTCGTTATTCTATTGGATTTTGGATTGGTTTTCATTAGTTTAATAAAAGCATCATTGCATCAAAAGCCTTGTTGAGCTGTAGAAATTGACATTGGATGATGGAGGGTGCCAGCGAGCCATCACTGCAATTTACAATATAGGTAATGTTCGAAATGATTAAAATAAGGAATTGGTTTAATTTGAGTTAAATCTTATGTTTGGGATGGTTATATAAAATAAGATTTGAATTAATTTAAAAATCAATTTTTATGTTTAAAATATATTACATAGTGTTTGAAATGGTTAAAAGGCAAAAATTAATTTGATCTGATTTATATTTAAATTTTAAAATCAAAATAATTCGTATTAAATCTTATAAATTTCATAAAATTTTAAAAGGAATTAATTTTTATATTTTGATAATATGAAATAGTTTTATTCGGACAATAGAATTGTAAAATAATGATACATCATATTAGATTAATTATTTATCATGGCAATTATTCTTGATAATTTGACTTTTTTTATAATTTTATTATTTTAAAATTAAAGCACTCAAATTATATGAGATTTGGTAAATAAAATTATTTATTTTTAAAATATTAAACTACAATATTTAATTTACAAATCAAATTAATTTCTATTATTCCCGATTCCAAACGCTACCATTATCTTTGCGCCATAGCCTGGAGGCTAGAGCTATGGCTTTGCTAAGGGTTCCATCCGCGAGATTCCTCCAAGTAGGAACCATTGTACACATGTGTTGCATGGACATGACTTGAACAGGGTCGCGCCCCTACTGATGACTTCTGCATCATTCTCAAAATTAATTTACTAAAGTGGTAAAATAAAAATACACATCTAATTGCACCTGTTGGATAGAAAAGCCCTGTAAGTTTCTTCTGTAATAATTTTTGTGTCGCTAGAGTTTCAGTGCTTAAACAATGACAATGCTCTGCGAATCTTGGATATGTTCCCGCAGAATGTACAAGGCCAAGGGGCTACACAGAAACTCTACTTTTTGTATTACGTATCAGTTCTTGTAGTAGTAGCATTAGCTTGTCCATTTTATATAAGAGTGGTCTCATTTCATACATATGTTACAGTTGGGTTGGTGATTAGCCACAGAAGACACAAGAAATAAACCCTTAACAATGAAAGAACTATATAAACTACACCTTTAAGCACTAAATTAATAAGCAAATTGCAATATTCAAGCCTCTTAGAATATAGAAAAGCAATGCTTTCCATCTACATATCCCATCAACACCAAATTGAATATCCAAATTATGTAACTCTTACAGCGGCACACATTTTGCACGCTTCTTTAACACGACATACGCAACCAAATTGCGTGTGTGACACACACACATTTCGCACACTTCGATGACTTGTTGATCCAATCCCACGTCTTTCTCTGGTGGCTGTGCATAGTTTTGAATTACAAACTGTTTGGCTTCTGATTTTATCGTTTCAACGTGTGCTATCATCTGCCCCCTTTCTTGCAGAGTTGAAGAAAGTAAATCCCTTTATTATAGCACACTATTTTTCACCGTGCAACAGTTTTTTAATTGAAATTAAGTGTTACGCGGGGTTGTATTAAGTAAAACATTGGGACTTATCCTAATCAACTTGTATAGTTTTTGGCCCCACTATCTCATTGATTTTCAATTGAGAGAATCCTTAATATTAGAACTATGTGCAACACACACACAACGCGGGTTTTATTTTAAAATGAATTGCCATGTGGAGTTTTTAACCGAGGCTTATAGTACACCCATATCACAATATTTTCGCCCCATGATCCTTCATTTTCCTGATCAGTTTCAAGCCGTTTTAATGTTAAAATCTTACAGACTATATTTTTTTAATTTGCTCTTAGAATATGACAGACTCACTAATTTTCTGTCTCTTCTTCTTCTCGACTTCTTCTAACTTCTTATTCTTTGTTCTTTCTTTTTGTCTCTTAAAAGTTAAACACGAGAAAATACCTTGCTAATTCTTGAAATATTGGTCCGACACCAAAAGAGCCTACAGTATCGTGGGGTATGCCGGAGTATTCCTTAAGCCCAGTGCCAATACATGCCTCAGGCTTTGTTACTAGTTCTATTTTGTTCTTATTTTTGTGTTTGCAGGAAATATGTCGTCTACAATCTTAAAAGAATATGGCAGATCAAGTCAATGCCAATAATGCTGCTGACAACTCCACTGTTCAACCTCCCCATGCTGCTGCACTCGTACCATATGCAAAGCCATTCTCGGACATATCTAAGATTGAAATGTTTGATGGTCAAAACGTCAAGTGTTGGCACGAGAGGATTCTGTCAATCCTAGACATGCATAGAGTTGTAGATGCACTAATAGACCCCAAACTTGATTGGAGATGACAGACGACAAAGACATTCGTTCGCAAATCAATGAATATCACACACTACTTGAAATTTTGTGTCGCCTATCATCTCCCAGCGATAGAAATTTCCAATGATGAACTTCTGTCGCCCAACATCCTTAGCAGTGCACTTCAATAGCAGTGACTCCCAAAAATTTGGAAGAAGTCGAATCCTCGAGTTTCTCGAGCCCTGATAATGAATTAGGCTTGGGGTCTATTAGTGCATTTGCAACTCCATGCATGTCTAGGATTGACATAATTCTTTGGTGCCAGCACTTGAAGTTTTGACCATCAAACGCTTCAATCTTAGACACGTCTGAAATGGCTTTGTATATGCTAAGGGTGCAGCAGCAAGGGGAGGTAGGACAGTGGAGTTGCTAACTAGAGCAGTAGAATTGTTAGATGAGCTGTCGGCAATGTTGTTGGCATTGACTTCCCCTTCATTTCGTGTATACAATCAATGCTACCCAGTGGGACAAAACTTTGGTTGTTGATGTTATTATACTCAACCTGTTATTGCCAACATATACCCTTCATAGAACTTCAACTAAGTTTTTTCTGTTCACATAAGGAAGTATTTTTATTTGAACATAAAAGTTTACGTACTTTTCCTCTGAATTAACTGGGTTGTGCAACTTGTTCCTTTTAATGCAACGTAATCCCTCAAATGAAATAAATGAACCATGTAATTAAGCTTGTATGTCTCAGAACGTAGTACGGGGACTTTGAGGAAATGTTCTGTCGTATATTATAGTTGGAAGGTTAAGTTTAAACTGAAACAGGAAGTGTATAAACATGACCACCAATGTTAACTAGGACTTGGCTCACCCAAATCACAATCAACATCATAACTATAACAATAAATGTCTTCATCTTTGCCTTTAATTCTGATCAAAAGTTGTCCTCAATTGCCTCTTCTATAGATATTTTCTTGCTCAAAATGTTAACTTCTGAATGTTAATTTATAGCAATATGTAGATCTTACTATTCATGAACTAGCTAGCTAGTGACTTAAACTTGCTATGATCAGTAACGCTTTTTATTCAAAAGTCACTTTTACCAAAAGTTGGATTGCTTCCTTGGAGGATACTTTTATAACTAAAGAATGGATTAGCTAGTGTTGAAATATTTTATGTGGACTTGCATAATTTAATATCTTATTTTATAAAAACTCATACTAATTAAATGTTAAAATAATTACAACAAATTTTTTAAATCCAAAATTTATAATCATTATTGTTATTGGACCTATTATTATTAAATACTACTAGTTAGCAAGTATGTTGACGGGTGTTTGTGTAAGAGCTTACTATAATGGGTAGGCTTTAATCCATCAAGTTGTTAACACAAGGGAAATGTTCCTACTTCTAACCATAAATAGGGAGTTTGGTTGATACTGACACAAATAATACTTATTATAGGATAGAAGGAGTTTCTCTCTTTACATTTTCTATTTCTCTCTCTCATCTTACATGATCATGATCTCCTTCAAGGATTCAATCATGGGAACCCCCAACATTATCCTTCCAGATATTCCTATCTCCCAATTCTTTGTTGTTGTGAACGCCATAATTTGGCATTAAATTGATCAGAGTTTGGATTATCAAGTTGTGGTTTTGAAATTCCTACTTTTGGATGATACACCAAATATGATGTACATAGCAATTATCATTACAAATAAGAGATTATGTACTCGAGAGAGTTACCGGAAGTGGTGTGGATTCATGGTTGTCTTTTGATTAGAGATAAGATATCCGACAAAATACGGAGAGAAACTTCTCGTATCCTACAAATATTTCAAGGTTTGTATGTCAGACTCAAGGATATTATCCTTAATAGTTTTGTCTATACATATTTGATAGTCATCAAGCAAGCTTTATCCTAATAAGCCACTTATCATATTTTGCCCTATTATGGGTAGAAGATTCATTTGTGGACTTCGATGGCTCATCCTCCATGAAGCAATGTCAATATTAGAAAAAGCGAAAAAATAAAAACTGACATTCAAACTCTAAACTATTTGTAGGATGGGAGGAGTTTTTCTCCTTACTTAATTTGTTGGATATCTCATCTCTGGTCTAAAAATATATTCATCTTTAGTAGTTCCATATAACTCTAATATCTAATCTCTTATTTGTAATAATAATTGTTATGCATGGCATACTAAGTTGATCATTCAAAATAAGAATTTCGTCATTATTCGTCTTTTTATTTTTATTTTTTTGGTCAGGACTATTCGTGTTATTGAAATCAGAAAATTCCTACACTGTATAAAATTGTGTCTTTATCCTTCTCATGTCGTCTATTTTTTTTTTAAAATTTTGGTCTGTTCCTTCTCATGTCTTTTAAGAATGACGAAAACTATACACATTAACATATCACCGGTGCAAACTTATAATGTATACGATTCAATACTTGAAAAAGCCTTAATTATATAATGCAGAAAACATATCACACGAGAGGAATAATTTATTATAAGAGTGAAATAAGTAAATATGAACTGTATAATTATATATAAATGATCAAGATTTAAAGGTATTTAAAAATCACAGGATCACTTAAAAAAGTTATATAATTTTATATTTTAATCTTAATCATTTACATAAAATCTAATGATCAAGATTTGCTCCTTTTACTCTCATAATAAACTACTCCTTCCATGTGACATGCTCCCATACAATGCATTAGTTAAAAGTGAAAAAATATTTGGGGTTGGGTTTCAGTCACGTTTTTGAATTTCTTGTAAATTTATATTATCCTACAAGGCAGTTCTTGCTAAATTTACCAACCTAATGAGGTCGGTATTTTAGTTTTTGTGCTGTCTTCCATCGATTTTGCTAATTCTTCAGGGAGTGCCGCCTTTTCCTAACAAAACCAATGTTGTCACGCCACGAGTCCTTTCTACCCAACCAATCACAAAGATAAGTCGGCAATTTAATAAGAAATTAATTTTGATACACTAACACTATCAACCAATCTGATACTTTTATTTGTAAAATTTTTAAAGTGATGAATAATTGAATCAAATATTTTTATTAATGTGATAATATATTATTAAATGTCTATATAAAATTTTTATACACTGATAATACATACAAATTGCATCTATTTAATAATCACATAAACTATGAGCTTAATTTTAATTTATAGTCAATGTAAAAGAATTATTTTTTCATCCAATCACGTATTTTTATTTATAAGACTTAACCGATAATTGAATTAAATATTTTTACTGATATACTCATACATAATTAGATATTTATATTAAAAAAAATTATACTAATAATACATCAAAATTAAATTAAAAAACTATTCAACTGAAAAATGAGTCCAAACAGCACCACTACTAGCCCAGGATTCATAACTCAAGGAAACATATTTTGCCTTCATGCAGCATTCACTGTAAGGACTTTTAAGTTAACTAGAGTGGATCGTCTTGCCTCATAAGGATTTTTCAAAAGATGAAAAGGCACAATTAATTGAATTTTTCACTTCTGCACATTGTCTTTCCCTTGAAAATTAAATCTAGAAAAAGATTTGTCCATTTATGACCATTTCCAACACAAGAAATTTGTTGTCCATTTGAAACATGAACACGCCAATTTTAATTTGTTGACGAACTAATAAAAGACCAATAGTAAGAATTAGTAAAAAATAAATAAATTCAAATTTTTTTAGTCAGCATGTTTGATTCTCCCAGTGATACCATCATATAACACAAGATCAATTACATAAGAGAAATATTAGGTAAACTCATTCCATTTGAGATATCGTGCTAACTCATCCTTCATCCACTATTGAAAATAATAAAAAAAATAAGAACAAAAAAAACTCATTACTTTCACAGATAGACGATAAATGAATACGATATCCCAAATAAAAAAATTCATCAAACATTTCTCGTTCCATAAATCAAACTACGCCATTGTGTGCTGCCCCAAGAAAGGCTTAATTTCAACCTCTGCATATACACCATTTTCACACAATGCCATGGAGATGATGAAATGGATGGATAGCAAAATTAGAACATTTGAAGGACAGCATTTTTTTGGTTTAATATTCATTATTAATTTCTTATTGCCTTTTTTTTTTCTTCAAAGCTGTCAAATAAAGAGAGGGGGAAAGGAAGACGTAAACACAAGAATCATAATCCCAGTAAGTCTCTACAGCATAGCTGCAGGTTCAAATCATTGGTCTTCTGCTAATATGAATACACAAATCAACTTCCTTTATTGTTGAAAACAACAAAAGGTCATACCTACTCAGGTATCACAACAATAATATTCAGCACATCATCAAAAGATTGATTGCTGCTTACTCATTGGAAGGAGCTTCCTCGGATGGAACACTTCCCCCTTCTATAAAAGGAACACAAGAGAATTTTGTTAGTTAGTTATTTCATTTTGAACATACTAGGGGAGAAGGGAATATGAAATTAACCATCTTCACTGAACAAAGCAATCCATCAAAATGAAACATACCTTCCCCTGAAGGAGCATAAGGAGATTTCCGGTAACGTGTTTGCTGTTGTGTTGGCTGAAAATGGCAGGTATGATTAGATTTAACTTTGTACTAATATGGTAAGTGGGTAATTACAAATTTGAAGCTTTTACTTTTCAGCAACTGCCTTTGACAAATATTTTATTTCCTTGATAGAGGAAGAAGTTTATTGAGATGAAGAGAATGAATTACAAAGAGTGCAAGGGTAAAGCAATCCTTCTAATCAAAAGAACTATGATATCAACGTAGACTTATTTTGATTTTCTCTTCTTTTTGGTGGTTTTTATTTATTTATTTATTTATTTATTTTGGTTTTTTGTTGTTGTGTTTGTTTGTGGGCCGCGGGGGTGGGTTTGCTGCGGGGGACACTTTGGAGCATCATCTGTTATGAGAGTAGAAGTCATTAATAAGGAAGACATCTTAAATTTATTATCCATGATTCTACCATTGCAACGTGAAGCAGTTAACAAAGCAGAAATATAGCAAAAGCTGGTCCCAATCCCAAAAACCAAAAACTAAGTATGTGTTCAGATTAACTTATTTTAAGTTCAAAACAACTTAAAATCAAAAAGTTTCCTGAGATAATTTTTAGAAAGAGGGGGGGGGGGGGGTTAAAAAAAAAAAGATGTTTCTCAAAGGGGGGAAAAACAGTTACCAAGCATGCTCTAAATGGCATAATCAAAATTTCATTGTCCAATGTGCATAACTATTATTCGCTTCTATTGTACTAAACCTTAGATCTTTGTAAGCTACACCAACCAATTTATCAATCAGGCATAACAGCTTTGTATTACAACTGCAAATGACAGCTTAACAGGATAACTATTTGGGAAAAAAAAAATGTCAAAGGCCGTCAGGTAGCACACTACTTACACAATACAAGAATGATTATTATCAAACCTTACACAGAAACATTACTATCTTCAATTCAGGTACAAGAATATTTGTTCAATACCTGTAATTTAGGCCGAAGAGCTTCAAGCGGTCCCTTAGGTTTCTCACCACCTTGCTGTTTCATTCGAGGGTACAGAAGATGTAAGAAAAATTAAATATATGCAATTCTTACAAAGGTGTGTTTGCCAGAAGTACCTTTCCAAGTGCCCAATCAGCAGAATCGAAGTAAGCACGCTCATGATCCTGGCATGAAAGTTAAATTTTGAATGAAAATTAAAATTAGCACTTGCCAGTAAATATTCATGGGTGTTGACCATCCTGATTTCATAAAATCAAGTTACAAATGAATGTACTCATAGAATCCCACATGCCCCCCATAAGTACCTTAGATATGAGTGGTGGCTTTTTGGGCATAATTCCTCCGTATTTTTTCTTTACAGCTTCCTCCTACAAGGTTTACGAACTCATAAGCCAGAAAATAGGAAATTCTTTTGGCAGTAAAACAATCTCATAGTAAAGAGATTATCTCATCCAAGGTGACATTTAACTTTTAATTTAAGCATGCAAGGAGGTAAGATCTGATTAAAACCTGCTTCTGGGATGACGGCATGTTATCTGACTCATCAGATGCATCAACATCCATCTGTCCTTGTTCTTTGTTATCCTCAACGTTAGACATGAGGTCTTTTGTGTGTAAAACTGCAGCTTCAACAATAGGCCATGTTAGTAGAAAATTCTCAACTGCATGGAATACCACATTTGTGAATAGGTTCCAAACTCTAGCAATGATTAGAATTTCGAAAGCTCTTCAGACTTCAGAGCAAAGAAAACATCAGACTCTAGCAACAAAGATCACTTGTTTTCTTTGAGAAGGGGAATTTGAACCAATACTGTCATACATGTGAGGCACGATTACCAAACTTACTTCATTAAAAGATGATGGACAAAAGATATAAACAAGAGTTAAGAAAAACAATAGGCAACCACCAGTTCACCAATCCCAAGAGGTATACGATTTACCAATGAACTTAAAATATACAAGATGAGAAAACCACACACCTCAACAAAAAGAAAGACTAGTATGGACAAGACAGCAAACAAGCATCTATTCAAACAAATTCAAAAACCTAAATACCTAACAACTAATACCAGTCATAGTACCTGTAAATAAGTTCAGACCCTTAAAGATCTAATCATAAAATTTAGTTTGCGAGGCAGGAGTGGGACATGGGAAACATTACCTGATTATTAAACTTAAAGGCGTGTTTGGTAATTGATTATTTTTGAGAAATAATTGTTTCTTTTTTTTTTCTCAAAAGCTGATTCAGGGAGCTTAAGATTATAAGCTGTTTTGATTCCAGAGAAAGCTAATCCCTAAACACACTTAGTCAACAAAACCCTTTGCAGTTTTACACTGGAAATAAATTCTTTTGAAAATCATAACACGCCATAATTTAAGTTTAATTACATGATTCGGGAGAACAATGTTAACAAGGAAACTGCAAGTCTGTCCATAGCAAGTGA
Organism: Pterocarpus santalinus; assembly: GCA_031439595.1. Lineage (NCBI taxonomy): Eukaryota > Viridiplantae > Streptophyta > Magnoliopsida > Fabales > Fabaceae > Pterocarpus > Pterocarpus santalinus. The sequence continues at coordinate 29,037,441 of CM062528.1, read as the reverse complement.
AACTCAAATCATATACATAAAGTTTCTCATAATTTTTTTTCACAAATTTTGCTTCTACATCTAGGTATCCACACTGCAACGGCTAGAAGATACGGAGAAACTTATGCTAATAAAAAGAAAATGACTTTCCAATGCAAAACGCTTCCTCAAACAAATGCCATCTAGCTTACAAATGATCAACTACAGTTGCAACTAGGCAAAGATCACAAAGGACAACAAGATGGGAAGGTCTTCCAACATGTCAGAAAACTAATCAGGCACAAGCTCAAAAATAGCAGAACCAATACATCATTACAACAAAGCTGCAAAACCAATCCTATCAAATCAAGCAAGTTCCAATCATTTTTTTGTACAAAGAAACACACATTTGACTGTTAAATTTTTTCAAAAAAACGAAAATTGGCTCTTGAAGCTCAACAACTCATCCCCACAAAACAATTTTAAAGCCACCAACCCCCCGTAAAGCATCTGGGGTCCAAATTATTAGTTAAAATCATAACACACACACACACAAAAAAAAAAAAAGCATCAGCCAAAACCGAAGAAAAAAGTACCTGTTTTAAAATAATAATAATAATAATAAAACTTAATAACGGGCTGGAGCAAAAGTCTCAGATTTGGAGCAAAGGGAGGTGGAATCAGTGACTGACCTGACCGGGCGGAGGTGTGGGGACCACAACCGTAATCAGCGGTGGCTCCGAAACGACCGTGAATGGTCCGGTCGGTGTTCACGTGTTCTCTGCTCCCACCTCTCCCTCTCTCTCTCTCTCTCTCTCTGTGAGACGCTAATGTTTCTCTTCTTCTCTTGCCTTTGTCCCAGTCTCAGATCCCATGGTTCCTTTTAAGTTGAATTCCTTGCTTTAACTTTTTATTTTTATTTCTTCGTCTCTTTTTCTTTTTTGGTTTCATTTGAATTTTGGATTTCGTTCGTCTTTTTGAATTCTCAATTAGAGGTTTTATATTTAAGCCCTAAACACGTAGTTTTGAAAAAAAAAAAACTATATTTGAATTTTATTATTATTTTAAAAAATAATTTTTTTATCTAAATAACCATCTACACATATAAGAGGCTTGATAGATTTTAACAAATTTGATTTAAATAGGATTAAGTTAAGTTTGTAGTTGAACTCTCCCAATATAAGTTTTTTTTTTGTTATGAAATATTAATTGAATTTAAATGTGAATATCCATATTTTGTATCTTCTATCCTTTAACTATAAATAATGCTTTAAATACTCTATATATAATACTTCCCCAAAAATATCAATAATAATATTCCGTCTTTATCCTCTTTTCTTATATTTTTTTTATTATTATTTTTATAACACGTAATCAATACTAGATTCTACCATCTATGTGAAAGAGTGAGGTAAAATATTTTAATAAAGTAAAGGATTAAGGTAAGACACTTTAAATATGTCATTTTTTTTTTGTAATTTTGAATTTGTGGTCCTTGATATTTTGGGAGAGAAATATTTGTTTTGAGTTATAGATGCTAAAATCTATATTAACTCAATGAGTCATGAAAACACCATTAAATAATAAACGTTACATCCTAGTAAAATCGCATAAAATTCATTGAGCTTTAAAGGCAATATTAAATAATAAAACATTATATCTCAATAGGATCGCATAAATTTCATCTTGATTCAATAGGTTTTAAAAATACCATTAAACAATGAAACAATTCATCCCAGATGATTGTGCAAAATTGATCTTGATTCAATTGGTCTTGGAGACACCATAAAATAAGAAAATATCGCATCCTGATAGAATTGGGCATAATCTCTTTTGATTCAATAGGTCATGGAAACATTATTAAACAAGAAAATATCATCGTATCTTGGTAGGATTGCGTAAAATCTATCTTGATTTAATGGATCTTGAAGATATCATTAAATAAGGAAACGCTGCATCCTAGAAGGACTACGCAAAAGTATTGATTTCCCTTCATTGTTACTTTTCATAAAGAATTAATATTTGAATATTTTACTCTCAAAGATCCTGTCAATCTTTAGAGCTGCCTGAATTAGATATATGAATTGGATTTATTTGTGTGTTGTAAGATTTTAAACCTATTAGTAAATACAACACCGTAATATTATAGAATTATATCCTAATTTAAATTATTAGGAGAGATATTACTGCTAAAGATATTTTAGAAAAAGATATTCTCGACTTTTCATTCCTTAAATATGCTCCTACACTAGCAACATCAAGTATTTTGAATTAATTTCATGCCTTATCGGGGTTGAATGGAATACTTCCTCCGTTTCAGAATATCTGTCCAAAATCAAAAAGCACATAGATTGAGGAAAAAAATTAACCTGATAATGACATAAAATTATATGAATGGACAAAATTATCATTGTCTAAAGATAGTGGATTAGTTTAGAATATTTTTCAACTCTAATTACAATAATAGTGGATGACAATTAAATTAAGGATATAATTAAAAAAAATTAATGTTATCTTGATATTAGAAATGAACAGATATTCTGAAACCCTAAAATATTAAAATTAGATAGATATTTTAAAATGGATGGAGTAATAATTAAGTTACCCATGAAAAAAATATGAAATCCGCCCAGTTGACGTTGCTCCATTCCTTGAGGTGAATATAACAAATTATAACCCTACCAAAGGCAAGGATCATTGTTCCAATCAAAATTATGATTAAGTTAGAAGAAAATAAATCTTATCATTGTGGCGTCAAAGTACATTAGTTACGTACTTGTTATACGTGGAGACACTTTGCTTAATCTTTATCAAGTATCAATTGGAGTTATTATATTTAAATTTTCAAATTGTAAATATGCTTTTAAATTTAAATTTACATTTTTACGAATTTCAAATCATTATCGTCTTTTTTAAATCTAAGTCGTTGATAACTTTCTATTGTTAATAAGTGTCTTTTTAAAATCCAAGTGTTAAAATTTCAAGGCTTTTGAGATATGGAGGAACAAAAGTTGTTGATTTGCTTGAATATAACTTAAGATTTAAATTTACGTCAATTAACATAAATTGATAACGTTGACAGTGTCATTGTATGTATGTCTTGTTATCGTTCAATATTATGTGAACACTCATGTATAAGTGCACTCAATATTTATTTATTCTTTTTTATTATAATTATCATATGCAAATTTTCATATTGATATACTTCTTTAAAGAAAATAATCAAATAAATAATATAAATATCTTTCTTGTGGATAGTACAAGAACACATACTATTCTTAAAAGTAAGATATATTTTAATACCATTATTAGATGATTGAAAGTACTAGAAGAGCTATTATTTTATTTATTAAATTTTTTTGAGTTTTAATATATTAATAAGCTTTAGAATAGCTATTATTTTGTTTCTTGAAAAAATTCATTAAGTTTTAATATATTAGTAAGCTCCGAAAAAGCTACTATTTTGATTCTTGAAGAAACTTATTGAGTTTTAATATATCCATAAGCTCCAAAAGAACTACAATCTTATTCTTTAAAGAAATTTATTAAGTTTTAAAGATATTTGCAAAAATGAATATCATATTGAGATGAAGAGTAAGGGAAGTAATAAGTACCTTCATATTATAACTTGTGTTCCGAGAAAAAAATTTGTAGTAAAAAAATTACTTGCATTTTCTTTCGATTTATATTGCACTAATATTAGTACAATTGAGTACATGTTATAACACTAATATCAGCACAATTGAATATATATTATAGTAAACCAAAAGTTTACTAATCTAAATGATTTAATTCATCATTTGTCATGATTGATTGGGACAATTGGGAGCAATAATAATGTAAAAAATTATTGAAAACTTATATGGACACTCATTGAAGAACTAGAAGATTCTTCAATCTAATAAATTTTATTGTACTGCGTGTTTTCAAGTTAAACTAATTATAAAGTCATCACCAGCAAATATTGGATTTGAATCTCCTGAATTCCTAGAAGCAATTTAAGGTGATATATGTGAACTAGTTTATCCAACATGTGAAAGTTTAAGATATTTTATGATTTAACAGAGGCATCTACAAAATGGTCACATATTTGCTTATTATCATCTCGTAACTTGGAATTTGTGAGATTACTTGCACAAGTTATTCAACTAAGAGTACAATTTCTAGATAATTCAATCAAAATAATTCGCCTTATTGATGCTAGTGAATTTACTTTTCAAGCTTTTAATACTTATTGTATGATTGGTGATATAAATGTTGAACATCTAGTTACTTATATTCATACACATAATAGCCTACTAAAATCATTTATGAAATGCCTCCAATTAGTTGCTAAGACTAAAGCTTATGAGAACAAATATCTCAAATTTTACTTAAATGCATGTTATTTACATACTGTAGCACTTGTTTATATAAAGTAAACAAGTTGATATCAATTATTTCCCTTGTAATTAGTTTTTAGCCGGCAGCTAAATATTTTCCATTTTAAAATTTTCTGTATCTGCAATATATGTTTGCCCCATTTTATTGCACCAAAATGAGACCCTAAAGAAAACTAAGAATATATGTTAGATATGACTTTTTCTATAGTGTCCAGTATCTTGAAACATAAATAAGAAATGTCTTTAAGGCATAATTTACAAAATGCCAATTTGATAATATTTCTAATATTAGGGGGAGAGAGTAGTCAACTGCGAAAGGAAGTAAATTGGAATGCATAACATTTACTCTATTTAGATCCTTGAACAAGACAAAGTGAATTAGAAGTTCAAAATATTACACACTTGCAAAGAATAGCAAATATGTTGCTAGATGCATTTCCTGACATAAAAATGATAGCTAAATCCTATATGCTAGTTGAAAATGGCCAAATTTAAATTAATATCCCTATTGGACAATCACACAGTAGAAGCATAATAGACAAATCAATTTCATAAATGAAAATTCTTAAAAAAGAAATTGGACAAGTGATTTTATGGAGGCAAATGATTCTAATAGTAATACTCTTCCTGTAGAAGAAGACAGAAACATAGTAAGAACTATTCCTGTAGTCCAAATTTCTGATTGAAACACTAGAAGGCTTTCAAGTACCTGAAAGCAGTCAAGATATTGAAAATAATAAGATTTTAATAAATTATGTCTTTACAGGAGAAAGACAGAGCCAAAGAAAAATTGATGTTGATGACATATTTGCATAAAATATAGCGCTAAATATTATGTATGAAAATGAGTATTTTAAACCAAGAACCATTGAAAAATATCGACGTAAAAAAATGATCAATCAAAATAGAAAAAAGCCCTATAGGTTGAATTAGACTGGCTTGCAAAATATGAAATCTTTGGATCTATAATCCAAAGATCAAGAAGCTGTAAATCCTATGAGATACAAATGAGCATTTGTGAGAAAATAAGATAAGAAAAATGAGATTGTACACTATAAAGCTCGATTTGTAGCACAAGATTTCTCACAAAGACTTGACATAGATTATGGTGAAACATATTCCCCAATAGTGGATGTAATTATGTTTTGATATTTGATAAGTTTATCCACACATGATAAGTTAAATATGGATATTATCACGGCCTATCTATATAATTCATTAGATACTGATATTTACATGAAAAATCTCTAAAGAATTAAAGATATCAATGTCTAATAAACGTTCCTAGGGAATCTATTCAATCAAGTTGCAAAGATTTGTATATGGTTTAAAGCAATCCAGATGGATGTGGTATAACCATCTCAATAAGTATTTGATCAAGAAAGGGTTTTAGAATGATACTATTAGCCCCTGTATTTATATAAAGAAATTTGTATCTGGATTCATTATAATTATTGTGTATATTGATGACTTAAATATGATTGAAACTCCTGAAGAAGTTTCCATGGTCATGAAAGATCTAAAAGAAGAGTTTGAAATCAAAGATCTTAGGAAAACAAAATTTTATCTCTGTTTGCAAGTCGAGCATTTAACAAATAGAATCTTTGTTCATCAATCAACTTACACAAAGAAAATCCTTAAGAGATTTTATATGCATAAATCACATCCATTAAGTAATTCAATGATTGTAAGATCATTGGATGTGAAAAATGATCCATTTCGTCCCTATAAAGGTAATAAAGAAGTTCTCAATTTTGAAGTACCATATCTTCGTACCATAAGAGCACTTATATATATTGCTAACAATATATGACTTGATATAATATTCACTGTAAGTATATTAGCATGTATATTTCCTCTCCAAATTAGCTAGAGAGGCATTGGAATAGAATTAAACATATACCTCTATAGAACAATTGATATGTAGTTATTCATATAAATCCAAGTCACGATTAGCTAGCTATGCAGATGCAGGATATTTGTCAAAGCTACATTAATGTAGGTCTCAAATAAATTATTTACATGTGGAAGGCAATATATCAATATATTTAAATATCATGTGGATTATCTTATAAAGAAGAAACTTCCATAACTTTATACGAGGACAATGCAATATGCATAATTCACCTAAAAAGAAAATATATTTCTTCAAAAAATTTTCTTCACGCATGATCATCGAAACAAAGAGATTGATATCCAACAAATTCGTTCAATTGATAATTTTGAAGACTTATTTACCAAGTAATTACCTACTTCTTCCTTTAATAAACTAGTATATAGGATCGAAGTGCAACAATTCCGAGATCTTAAATGATGCTTTGAAGAGGAAAAGAAATATTGTACTATTTTTTCCTTAATTAAGGTTTTTGTCCCATTGGATTTTCCTTAATAAGATTTTTAATAAAACAGGTCTCATTTTGAGGATATTTATACTCTTTTCCTTTATTAAGATTTTTTCCTAATGAATTTTTTTCTTAGTAAGGTTTTAACGAGGCATATTCCTAATAAATATCTAAGGGGAAGTGTTGTGAAATATTATTTAAATTTGAATATGAATATCCATATATTTATCTTGATTCGGTTAAGATTTAATTCGATAAAATCTATTATTTGATCATATCTTATATCTCTTAAATTTTGGCTATAAATAACTCTTTGGATACTCTATGTATGATACCCCTTTCAGAGTATTAATAATAAAATTATCTCTTTCTCCTTTTTTCTTCTATTCTCTTTCATTATTATTTTTACAACTTTTATTTTTGTGCATAAGAGATTTTCACACAGGGCCAAACCAAACACACATAAGTATCAATTTTTCTTTTATAGATTGGTAATAATGAGTTTTAAATCTAAGATCTCATATAACTTATCCAAATCTTTGATCACTAAACATTAATACATTATCAAACACTTGAACCTAAAATAAATTAATATAAACATGCCCATAAGATCCTTTATAATTTTTCTTATATTGTAGAAAACCCCTGTCCCTTAAAATACTTTCTTTAATTAAAAATATTAAAAAGAATATAAGATATAAAATTAATTTTGCTACATTGTTAATATAAAATATTTTATATTATCAATTAATAATATGGAATTATATGTATAGCTTTTAAAATAATTATTATAGGAATTAGAACTTTTAATAACATAATTAAATTAAAGTCAACTATTAATTCCTATTTTTTTTTGTTGTGAACAAAAAGTTTAGATTGAAGGGGAGGTTCACTCAATTGAGGATCAGGGAGAGTCAGAGTCGAAAAGAGGATTCCTCACTTATTTCTCTCATTCAAAATCGTGTATGAGACTTTCATTTCGCACGGCTCCTAAGTGATAAAAGAAAGAAGGACTCATCTTCTTTCTTTTTTGATTACCTTTCTCGCGTATGTATAAGACTGAATCCATTCGATTTTGAATTTTCAAAAGGATTAGTAATCCTTAACTTTTCGAGGAATCCTTCATCAGTGGTTGTGAATGACCGATTTTTCTCAATCTTTATGACTTGCTTCTACGGAATGCCTACTCATCAAATATTTATAGAGATACTTATAAATTATCTATCAGCAGAAGAATCTAGAAATTGAATTCAAATTATGGTAATGTATTAATAGAAGGGTGACTAAGTGAGCCAACTCTTATTTGACAACTGCTAATTCCTAAAAACATGTAATTACTACTCACATACTATAAATTAAAGACTAACTATTGTACGTTGTTTAAAAATTATATTAATTGACGTTTTTTTAATTAAAAGATCACTTTTCATAAAATTGGATAATTTTTTTAAATAATTAAAATATCAAAAAAACTATTTTTATTTTTATAATAGAAATAGAAAAAGGTAACTTCTCCCAAAAAAAACTTTTTGAATTATATAAGAAATTCAAATTTTATAATCACTTTTTTAAAAGCTGAAATAAATACAATTTTAATATACATCTAAAGCAGTCTTTTTTTTTTCTTTATGAGCTTAAGAAGTGCCAGATACACCATTTGGTGAAATGTACATTTTTAAATAATTCAAAACTCAACTAAAAATTAACGTTAGTGAAATGTTAGATACACCATTTTTAAATTATTTATTTTTTTAACTTAGTACAAAATTAATGTGTGAAAATAAGTAAACTTTACACTAAAAAGGTAAAAACAAAATCAAATTTTACAATCGTATGAGTAATAAAAGAATTATTAAATACTAAAATCATCCATATATTCTTTTATGTATTTATGTACTAGTTGTTAAAAATAGTATACATATATACGAGAACATTTCCTATTTCCTGCCGATAACAAATCAATGCACTTCGATCCAAATTATCAAATTGGGCCGCCGATCCATCGTCACATGGGTTCCCCTTAAATGTCTAAACCTATGGAAGAGTGAATTGCTGACGTAGTTCAAATTAAAATCGTTTAACCATTTAAATCGTTAAATTACGTCGGATGAGGTAAAGTATTCCACATATAAATCATGAAATATAAAAAGTATTTTGATGTTTTCATAAACAAAATCTAATAGCTTAGTTAAATGTAGTCTAATGAAAAATTCGATTATGTAATTGAATATTCAGGCTATAATCAGGCTAATTGAAGTGTATGATCTAGAATGCTTGTGTAAAATTATACACTTCTAAAAGTTACATATAATTTTGATTAGTTTTAGGGTGTGTTTATTTAAATTTTTTAAAAAAGTGATTTTGAATCTTAAATTTTATATTTAGTTAAAAAAGTTGAAAATTGATTTTTTTTTCAAAAGCTACTATTTTCAGCTTCTTTAAAAAAATTGAAAATAGATTTTTTTGAGATTCTGTTGATTTTTAAAAAATTATTCAAATATACGAAAACTAAATTTTTTGGATGAAAAAAGTGATTATTTGCCAAAATAATCTCAAATAAACGCACCCTTAGTATAAATGAAAATAATTGTTTTGCACCCAAAAAAAAAATTGTTTGGTACGATTAGATAGTTACAACTTGAAGCATCTTATTCATTTAAAGTCAGTCGAAATGCCAACTTATTTATAAAAATTTCTAACTATTAAATATTTTCTAATATTTATCTCATAAATTCACAATATTCTTTTCTCAAAAATTTACCTGTTAATTACACCCTTTTATCTTATCAACAGTTATCTGAAACAATTTTAATTTTTAATTGTTCTTACAAGATAAGAAAACAATTGAACATGGATAGCAGACAGGATATATCGCAGCCGTATAAAGAATGGTCCCCTGCCATGTGAGTTCTATAAATGGCTAAAATCCTGAACGTCACCGACACAGCCAGGAACTTCACTTGTTTGTATCCTTTTTTGAAAATTTAAATTTTGACCGAATAAACGAATTCTTTTGATTCTTTAAAAAATGAGCATTCATATAAAAACGAATTTATTCCCATCCTTTCATTGGTAATGCTATTGCCATGAATAATTCATGTCAGCATCTAATTTTTTAATTGAGCTAAAATAAATAAATAAATAACTCAACTTTATTTTACCTTTTTACTTTGATTGCGAACATCGTATTTGATTATTATCAACATCATATTTTGTCTGAAATTTTCTTGATTCATTTCACTTTCTTTTACATGCTTTATTTTATTTCTTTCTTTTTCTTTTTACGATTTAAGAATAATTGATTCACATAAAAAAATTAAGAATAATTTATATAAAAATTACAAAAATTAAGATAAAAAAAATTAAAGAGTGCATATTTACTGCTTTCTTATTTTTTCATCTTCTTTTTTAATAAGATTATAAAATAACAATAAAAGATGTACTCAAAAAAACAGACAATAATAAAAGCCCAATGCTCTAAGCCCAAGTTTTACATTATGTTTTGGGCCTATTTCAATTCAACCAAAAACAAAAGAGGGAAGAAAACTTCCAGATCTTCATTCTAAGAAAAAGAAAGACAAAAATATTGAGGGGAAAATAAAAAAAGAACCACGTCAAAAAACAAAGAAAAAAAGGGGACATAAAAAAGTGAAGAAACGTAAAATAACAAAGTCAACTATGCTGAAACATTATAGAGATGAAAGCAAAATATCAAGACAAGGAGAGTTTTAGAATGCTTACTTTAAAATATGAACATTGAATATTCACCTAAATATAAATCATAGATCCAAAACTTTTCATAGATCCAATAGTGGAGAACAATGAAATAAGTTTAAGATACTAATAGCTGAAATTGGAGCAATCATATTTCATCATTCCCCACAATTAAATCTATGAAAAACTTTAAATTTACTGTTTATATTTAGGTAAACAATTTATAATTTTCCTCAAGACAAAACCAATGGCATTGGAAATTCTTTCTTCAAAGTGAAACATAGATGGCAAGATGAAAGCAACTCCTCCAATGTTGCTTTGTTGCCTCTTAATACTAATAAGCACTAGTCACCAAATGCGGTAATATTAGGGGCAAAAGGAAATTGGGAAGAGAAGTAAAAGCTTAGAGAGAAAATTAATGTAACCAAATTAAAATGCTCATTTTTTGATTAGGAACTTCAACCAAGCATAAATAGGGGAGAAGGAATGTAGAGAAATCATCATTGTTTTTCATTTTTCATACCCACATTCTTTCCATTTTCTTAAACCCAAATAATTCAAATCACCACTTATCTTCTCTTCCAATTCTCAGAAAACTCCTCGAGCACCATGGCCAAACCTACTCACTTCAAGCCACAAAAACAAAACTACCTCCTCCAAATCAAATCAAACCACAAACAAAAGTTAAAACAAAAAAGAAGAGAATATGACTCGATTTGCAACAACCACCGCTAACGACCATAGCACCATGCAATTGCACCACCAATTGCACCATCACATCGTCAACATTAGTCACACCTGCCTTCATGCCTCCTCTACCACCTTACCTTCCAACACCCTCTCAAACTTGGTTCAAAGCCCTAATGTCTTCCCGTTGTTCTTGTGTTGATTTTTTGTTATTATTATCATTCTTTGGTTTGGGTTAATTTGTTGTTAGGGGTGTTTATAATCTGACCTATCTTAGTGATCCACCCCAGCCTAAAGTTTATTGAGCTGAGTTTAGGTTATGGAATTTGACCCAATATATTTTTTGGGTCAGGTTTGAGTTATACTTTGGTTTGACCTAAAATTAACTAATTTTTTAAAGGTTATATTTTTATAAAGAATTAAAAGTAAATAACTATTTTACTAATATTTGAAAGTTGACATCAATTTAATGCTAAAAATTTTTTTTGACATCAATTTAGTCATAGTATTTTGAAATTGACATCAATTTGGCTTTTAAAAAATTTTTAATATCAATTTAGTCCCAATACTTTAAATTTTGACATCATTTTAGTCCTAATACTTTGAACTTTGATATCAATTTAATCCTAAAATTTTTTCATAAAATCAAAATTTTCATTAAATTATCAATATAGGACTAAATTAATATTAAAAATTATTTTAGAACTAAATTAATATCAACTTTAAAATATTAGGACTAAGAAGGATATTTAGTCAATAATTGATGATCAATCATAAGATTTTTATACTTCAATTAATACATTTTACATAATATAATTTATTTTGTATTGATATAATTTGTTTTAAAATATGTATTAGAAAATATTTTTTAAATTTTATTTTTTACTTGGGATGGATGAATCTCTTATTCAAACCATAGATCCTAGTGGTGTGGTTTATTGAAGCAACAACACATTACCACTTTGGCTCATGTCTCGACCACAGCCTAACTCATCCGTTGTACAACCCTAATTGTGGTGACAGTTTTTTCTCCAAAAAAAGTCCTTACTGGTTTGGGCTAATTTGTTTTGGGGCCCTGGTTTTTCTTGTTGAACTCCTCATGAAAAATTGATCCAGCTAAATTAGCTATCGGGCCATATACTGTTTTGATGCCTTGTTAGGGGGTTTTTTTTTTTTTTTTCATTTGACTAAAAATGAGTAGAGATTTTGAAAGGCAAAATAGAAAACACGAAAAAAAGCAAATCATAAAAAAATAAAAAATTAAGACAGGAAGCATGTATAAAAAACCTTAAATTAAACAAAATAATTAAATGCTTTCTTTGGTTTAATTGAGTTTTAACATTTTTTTTGCACTGGTTGCTCATTTGGTTTATGCTTGTATGACCTCATGCTTAATTATGTTATATTCACATGTTACTTACTTGAAATTAACTCATTGTTGAACAAATTGCATTATTATTTTTTTATATATTATTTTTTTTTTCATTCATCCAATGACTAATGGCTTTGATTGTGTAGTGGATGTTAATTACTTTCAACATCATCTAGATCATAAGGATTTATTGAGTAGCCTAATGTTAGCTTAAATATAGTGTAAAAATGTATTCCTTCTTTTCAAAATGTCTTTATACAAAATAAAATTCCTTTTTTTTTAAAATAAAATCAATTAGCACACACTCATTTTCTACTGAATGACGTAGCTTTTAGTTTTCTAATACACTAGGGAATACGTAACAGTGGACATTTCATGTTAAATCAAAATTAAATTTTCTCATTTTATTTGTTTGTATAGAATTTTTTCAACTTTTAATCTTTTAATAAAAATGGGTAAAATAAAATATTGCTTCAATTATTAATCAATTTGCACAAATAATTTTAGGATAACTGTTTTAGGACAAATGTATCACAGGTGTATGCAGTGAAATTTAGTTTTTACCATTCTCTAATACTCCAGAATTTGACTCTGTTTTGCAGATTAATTTTAAATTATTTTAAAAAATTTTCAATAATTTTCTTTGAATAAATATTAGTGATGACTCCACTACATTTTTCATAAAACTTTTCCACCGTAGATAATATTTTAATGATTTTTCAATCGCCCTTCCTCGCAACGTACCTTTCTCACAACGCTCTTCTCAACCTAAAAGTCTTTTATTTCCTTTTTTCTGAATTTCGATCCACCAAAAACATGATAAGATCCACCAAAAGTGCAATTTCTATTACGAACGAATTCATCATTTGTTTTTTCGATGATATCTATATATTTTATACTTCTTTTCCTGTGGATTATACTATAGTACTTTGAGCTCACTTAGACGTGTTATTATAAATAAAAAATTGTTTTTTATAAGGAAATACACCCAAACATTTAAAGAAAGGATTTAATTTGAATACACTGTCAGTGTAAAAATTTTTTACACAGACATCCAATCATGTATTGCCACATCAGCAAAAGTTTTTGATATAACTACCCACTACTTGAATAGTCATCCAAATAGAATGTTTTGATTGGATGACAGTGTAAAAAAGTTTTACACTGTCACTGCACTCCAATTAAACTCTTAAAGAAATTCCTAAGAAAAATACATTGTTGAACTTTTAAAAATCTTTTTATTTATAATATTTAAAAATAAATTAAAATTTATTTTCTAAAATTCTCAAGGAAGGTCTTTTTTGAAAACCTCATCCAACATGTCATCAAATGTAAGAGTATATTGAAGATTGCAGATATGTGTTGTACTAGACCATTACTCAGATTCGGTAAGAACCATCTAGAAGGAAAGGCGAGTTCGTAAATTAGGCAACTACCACGAACCATAATATAAGTTATTGATATTTTGATGGAAACAAGAAATTGATGTTAAATTTTAAAGTGTTAAGATTGTATTGATGGAAATAATTTTTTCAGAATCATATTAATGTCAATTTAAAAATGTTGAAGCTAAGAAGAATATTAAATTTAAAATTATAACTATCGTTTCATTTTATTAAATATTATCTTACTTGACATATTTTTAATTCATATATATATACATAGTAGTTGGAGAAAATAAATTTAATTTGTACAAGAAAGTTAAAAATAGAAAATAAACAAAACAAAAAATTAGAGAAATTTCTACTTTATTTGTATTTAATTTTTTAAGTTGATAAGATAGAAATTGTCTATCCTAATTGATAAAAAAAAAAAACACATAAGCATCATAACTCAGCAAATTAGGATGAGCCATAACGAAAGTTATAGATGATTTGATGGAGGAAAAAAATTCATGCCAAATTTCAAAGTGTTAAAATTAAATTGATATCAAAAAACATTTTCTAGAACTAAACTGATATCAACTTCAAAATAATAGAATTGATAAGGATATTTACTCTAAAATTATAACTATTACTTCATTTTATTAGATTATCTTATTTGATATATTTTTAATTCATACTTGAAAAATAAAAATAGAAAATAAATAAAATAAAAATTCAATTCCTAGAGGAAGTAGAGAAGTTTTTACTTTATTTATTATTATTTTTAAGTTGATGACATAGAAATTGTTTGCCCTTATCAATCAAAAAAGACATATAAGCAACATAGCTCAGCAAATTATAATGAATGATAATGGATTTACAAATGATTTGCTTGAACAAAGAAATTCATGTCAAAATTTAAAGTAGTAGAATTAAATTGATGTCAATGCCAACTTTAAAATGTTGAAACTAAAAGAAATATTAATTCTAACATTATAACCATATATATTATTTTTATGAATTAAGTATATATTGGCTTGTGATATTTTTGATTAAATTTATACATATAAGAGCATATTAAACGAGAAATGTGGCTAATTGTAAGAGTGAGAGAAGTAAATCTTGATCATTAGATATAATATAAATGATCAAAATTAAAACATAAAATCATATAACTTTTTTAAGTAATCATGTGATATTTAAATAATTTTTAATTCAATACTAAAATTATAAATTTTCAACAAAAAAGAATAAATTCTAAAATGAAATTTTTATTTTTAAAATACTTAAAATATTTAGCTTATAGCATATTAATGAAGGTGATAAAAATAAAATTTATTTAATATAGTTTGATGTATTATATTATATATTAAATAATAATTCAATTAAAAAATATTAAATAATAATTTAATTACTTTTTCTATTGACAAACGAAAAATTGCCAACAATTTTAAAGAAAATAACACAAGTATTAACCCACTAGAACTTGTCTTGCTTTTAAGTTCTGGTCGCTCGGAACAGCTCCCCCGATGTTGGTGACCTATTCATCAGCTTCACTTACATTACAAATAATTTTCACATGATCATATAATAATTAATGTAGAAAAGGAATAGTTAAATGAGGGTAAAGAATGATATTTACTATGCTTAGTTGCATGCCTGCAATGGTAGTAGAGCCTCCAATGTGCAGCGAGCCACCTTGGGCTGATGCTCTGCTTACCTGAGTCTTTTATATAATATCCCAAGTAATAGTGTGTATAACTAATACTGTTGAATCATTAATATTTGGATATATTATAGATATACAAGAAGGTACTAGGAAAATGTTAATGTGATTTCTGATCTTCTCTATAGAAAAATAGTGATAATTTTGCTAGCCAAAGAGATTTTCTCCCTAGTAATGTCTTGTAATACAAGAGACTGATTTGGTAGGAATCTATACTATCAGAGAAATAAATATCCACTGAAAATCCTAAGATGTTTGATTAGAAAATTAGCTACACTGGTCATCTTGGTGGACACAAGATGACCACTCAAAATTTGGTGTTAAGAAGATTTAATTTCTATTTCAAATCCAACCAATGACAGTCATCCATCAAGCATAACTCAACAAGGAAAAAGATTCATCATCATCATCATTACTTTTTCTCTTTTTCTCTCCATAAAAATTCAGCCACCCACCCCCTTTTTTTTCTACTTCCATTGTTCTTCTTCAACTCATCCATATTCACTTAAGCCGTTGGGTTTTGCTCATTTTTGCCCAAGTATTCAACTCTTTAACCTGTTTATCATCCAAAAAGCCCTAATACAAGCCAAAAACTCTGCCTTTTGAGTCATATAAATTCAATTAAGCAAAGAACAAGTAGGAATTTGTACTTATCTTGAAGCTTTAAAGGAATAAAGATACCAAAAGGATCAAGCTACAAACTTTGGATTAAAGGTAGGGTTCCTAAGACTTGTTGTATTCTAGGGTATTCTTGAAGTTAGGATTTTCTTATATCACTTTTTATCTATTCATATAGAGCTTGTATGATATTAATGAGTCATTTTTTAGTGATTTAAGATTAGGAAAACTTGATTAGTATTGAAGAATATATTGGAAAACCAAAATAGTCAAAACTAGCAAAGTCATTGTAGAGGAACTTAGAGGAAGTCATTACTGCAAGGGGCATATCTCAACTTATTAAAATCAGTTTGAAGTAAAACTAATATTATATGAAACTTGACTTGAAGATAAATCCAATCATATAAAATATATGTCCATTGGACTTGAGATGAAAAAATTATGATTTTTAGAAGTAGGCTATTAGTTAAAACCTCTTCTCTTAACCAGTGTGTGATGAAATAGGCATAACTTGCCCTATATAACTTCGGTTTCAGTGAAACCACCTTTGTTAAAAAGCCAACATATAGATAATCATATCTATAAAATTTCAAAATTAGATTATTGGTAGATTGTTCCCAATAAATTTTAAATTTAACCTATGCTTTATTTAGATTGAAACAGGGCAACCCTAATAAGGAGCTCGTAGCTGGAGCTCTACTTATTCAATTAGAGTGAAATTTATTAGACTTGAAAGAGGGTCTATATAAATACATTTTAGTAGAACTTCAGAGCTAAAGAGTGTGAGATTAATTTTTACTGATTTCTAATTTTAGGTATGCAAGTTTATCCTGCAATGGAGTAGCATTAAGTAAAACCTTAATAACTTAAACTATACATCTGAAAATTTAGTGAAATTAAAGAGGTTTAAAAGTAGAATGATAGGGCTACATTATATTAATGAGAGTAAAATGAACTAAAATGAAATTTTAGTGTAATTTAGAAATTCTGGGCAGATTTAAGAAACATAGTACAACTTGTGAATTACATGACCTACAGGTTCCAAAAACCCTGAGGAACCAAATGGATCAAATATTTATATAACTACACACCAGAATGATGCTATGTTAGTGTATTATGTATGATGATCATGACTTCTGTGACTAGCTAGTGTTAATTGTGTTGTCTATTTTGGAACCATTTCTATTTCAGTTGTCATACTACCAAATTTTCAGTAAAAGCATATGAATTATATAGCATAATCATAAGCACATCAAGCATATTCATACATGAATACAACAATCTTAAAATGATTTAAATTCTATATTACTTGGGCTAGCCTTAGACAGATTTAAGGGAAAAAAGTCGGTGTGAGAGTCAGGAAAGGTTAACCGGGCAATCAGTATAGGAACAAACTCAATTCTAAAAAGCAGGTTATTACCCAAAGGTGGAAGAGGCCATCCACCTCCAAGAGACCAAGTGCAAAGAAAAGATAAGACATGTTGCACCCTAGAGATGATGACACATAATGCCTAGATGTGTTAAGTAAAGAAAATCAATGTAAATCAAGGAAGTTAAGTGCATTTACATTATTTAGTATGGGCATCTGCATATGCATACTCCACTAATTCATTATGTTGTACAATTGTAAGTATTATTGAAACTTATTTGTTAGTGCTCTTATATCTATTTTGGAAACTATTAAATTATTGTTAAAAGTAACCTGTTTTGGAAGAATATGTTTTCTGAAACTTAGGAAATAAACTTCTATCCCTATGAATGAGATCACATTTTCTAAACAAATCGAAGAGCTAGGACGGTGATGATGACATGAATTGGCAAGTATATTAGGAAGCCTACTGAGAATAAAAGATTCTCACACCCATGTGTTCTTATGTCATCTCCAAGCAGCCCAAGAGAATCTTGATGAGTACTAAACAAGAAGAATTTGACCGAGACTGGATTGATTATTGAAGACAATTGATGAACATGTATATACATGTTAGCTCTAGATGACTATTTCCTTAGTTAAAGCTCCTAGTAGAGCTGCTCATGTATTGTGGAAGTCTATCTTGTGATACAAATGTTTGTGAAATATAAAAGGACATTATGTTATTTTCATGGAAAATAAAGCAAATAATGCATCAAGGTCTATTCAATTACTAGTAGCAACTCTTAAGTATAATGTTATGATTTAAGCATAATATTGTACTTGAGAGGGTATTACATTTTCCTGCTTCGCCTTGAACTTAGCCAAGTCCCAATAGGCTCTCAATGCTTGGAGGATGTCGTCAGTCAGCTAGTAGATGCTAACATCATTCTTGCGAATGTCATAAAACATATCATATAGCCGCTTCCTGGCCCTAGTCCTCCACGCCTTATAAATAGCAGCCTCCTTATGTGGATTAATAATATGCTGCACACAAGTAACACAATAGTCAGCTCAATTGTAATAAATAACCATGCATGAGAATAAAAATTAAATTTAATAATAAAAAATAATGATATTTTATCTTCATCTCTCTCTCCACCACAACTGTTGTGCAACCTCAAGGACTTGCACAAAACTGGTATACGGGCTACAAAAGTTCTTCTCGAATATCAAGGTAATCCTATACAGGCCTAGAGCTGGTGAAATCCAACTGTGTCACAAATAACAAACTAAGCCACAATTAAAAATTCATAATAAATTTAAATTTGAAATTACTTAATAAGATTTACCATTATATCTAAGCTCCACACACTGATTCGTAGAGTCATGTGAGGAGGTGGATGATGAGCCTTGGGTACTTTCAAACTAGGCTAGCTGAGGGTAGAGGAAGGAGTGGACTATGGTACAAGTGAGATGCGCACCTCACCTCTTAGAGGTGGGGGTAGATGTGAAAAAGGCTGAGGAGGGAATAAGGGCTGAGAATCTAGCTCCACATACCTAAGGTTGGGTATCATAACAAACTCTTAGATATGTGAAGGATGATGAGGAGGGGTGGAGGTAGTAGAAGTCGTAGGAGTAGTGGACGCAGGGCAGTGGACACGGGGCATAGGGGTAGACCATGCTTACTCGATCTACCCTTGTCTCATCCAGAATTAGATCTTCATCCTACCACAAATAACCTGTAAAACATATGCATAAATTAATAAACATATACAACAAATATAACATACATATAACTATAAATGCAAAGAATTAAACTATAATATCAAAATAGATATGCACAAAATTAAAAACATGAGACATATAATAACTAAATAAAGACACAACACACTTGGTACCTCGTTAATCTGAAATTTGAGGACTATTTTCATCACTCTTGGTTTCAATGTCATCGGCGAATTCATTTTTCTCATCCTCATCATCATCCTCATTTTCAATGTTTCCCCTCTCATTAGACTGACTCATTGAATATTGCCTTGAGAGTTCAATATGTCAACTTCTCTTGAGATAGAACATAGATTGGTGTGGATGTCAATATCAGCAACCTTCGAAGGACTTGGATCTTTGGTTTGATAAGTCTACTCAGATACCTCTTCAACTTCTACTCAACCCCTTGGTTTGCATTTTGTTACCACCTTTTAATTAGATTTGTACCTTCCAAAGTATGACAAGTAACAAACTTGTCTTGTATTTTGGGTGATAATATATATATCAAATTTTTCATATCTTTTAGTATGGTTAATCTTAATTATTTTGTAGTGATTATATTTACGTGTTTCCCTGGAATGTGTTGGATCATACCATTCACAGTTAAATAGCACAACCTGTTTAACAGGTTCACTAGGGTTCTTTGACTTACGTATTTCATTGAGCACTCCATGTTAGTCATTTTCCCATCTCTAGTATCTCCCCTAACACAAGCCCCAGTGTTGTTAGTTTTATTCCCCCTTCCCCATTTAATTATATGAAACTTGTAACCATTGACATAGTACACAGACCAACTCATAACTCTGGTTTTCAGGCCCTAAGCCAAATTGTACAAGTGAGGATTAGTTATACCATTCCTTTGATCATACACCTAAGTATAAAGATTGGAGCATCAATCACATAATAATTAAAAAATAAAAATACGAATAGTAAAATAGAATCTCTATGTTATATACAAATGATTTGAACCATTCGAGAAATTGTTCAAGGGATTGTTAATCGTATAATTGTTCAAAATACCTGTAAACATTGAACAAAGTATAAGAAAAGACTCTTTGCCATAATTTACCATTGTACAAGACTTGGGGAATTAGGGAACAAGAAATATAATATAATAGTTTATCAGTTACTTTCTTAGTGACTTCACTTCATCACAATTTAGTAATATATATAAATATACAGTCTTCTATTCACTCCCAGTCAACCATTAGTCTTTGCGTCGTGTAGTAGCACGTTAAATTGGTTGAATACTGACAAGATTAGTTCAATTAAGCTTTCACCACCATCTTTATTTTGACCAACTCTAGTTCTCTTAGATTGGACATGCGGCTCAAAGTAGTAGGAACAAAAGGTATATGGCTCTTTCGAAATATATGTCTGACATATCGATCCTTTTACTTTAGCTCTATTTTTTACCGTTCTTTTAATCCCTCTTACTTCCCACTCGAATAGGTACATCCACCTGTATTGGAATGGCCCACATACTTGTGCTTCCTGGGCCAAGTGTGTAGGCAAGTGCTCAACAGAGTCAAAAAGTCTAGAAGGAAAGATCCTCTCTATCTTACAAAGAATAATGAGAATATTATTCTACATCATCAAAAGATCATCAATCCTGAAAGTGGATGAACATAAATCTTTAAAATACTCACTCAACTTAGTTAATGGCCTCCAAATATGATCAAGCAGTCCTTTCAATGCAACAGGCAGTAAATATATGACAATTGTGACTTCCATGCCAAAAAACTTTCCTTGTACAAAATTCATACACATACCCAAGTTTGAGGCATAGCCATCAGACATATTTAGCTCTTGCATCCACTTACACGCATCTTATCTCTATATAGAAGTCCATGTATAACTGGCTTTAGGTTTAGACCAATGACCATCTCTTAAGGGTTGTAAATTTAACTCAAGATGTCTATAATACTCCTCTAAATCCAACATTACTTTCTCATTATCTTTACTTCAATCACTATTCATTACAATGTATATAATATTATCAAATACGTTATTCTCAATATGCATCACATTTAAATAATGTTGAACTAAGCGATCCTTTCAATAGCATAGATCCTAGAATATACTTTATTTGGTCCAATTATGTTTTGCCTTATAGACAAGCAATCTAATATTTTTCTCAACTTTTGTAATATTTGGAAGTCACCTAACCATATCCTAAATTTGCTAACCGCTTAGTCTGATAGGAGCTTTTTCATTTTCTATGGTGTTCTTTTTAAATCTATACCTACTGCACCTATAAATATGATCCATATCTAAAAACCTTCTATGGCAGTCAAACTAAGAGTTCTTTCTGCCATATTTCAAAATGAATACTTTTGTATCCTTTATACATATTGGACACACTAGGAAAATCATCAGTGGTCCACATCAACACTACCTTTAACATAAAATTATGCTCGGTTGAGATGTCATAAGTCAAAATATCATTACACCATAACTCATTTAATTTATCAATTAAAGGTTGGAGATAAACATCAATTTTGGCCTTCAGATTATTGAAACTAGGGATTATATAAGTTAAGAACAAGTAAGAATTTTTCATGCATATTTTAGGCTGAAGATTATAGGGAGTAACAACCACAAGCTAACAAGTATATGGTTTATTAAATTGATTATTTGAAATAAAACCATCAATCTAATATTGTAGGGATCAAATATAAAATCAGGATAAGTTCAATCAAAATATTACCAAGTTTCACCATAAGAAGGGCGTGTCATTACACCATCACTCCTTTAATTCTTAAAGTGCTACCTCATGTAAGGTGTTAAACTCATTGATGTATGCAACATTTTAAATTTAGGGATTAGGGGTAGTTAATGTATTCTTTTATGTAGAACATTCTTGTACGCCACACTTTCCCCTCTCTTCAGCTTAAACCAAGGCTCTCCACAGAATTTACAATGAGTCAGGATAGCTTCATTTTTGTAATAGAGCATAAACCTATTCAAGTAGCAATCAATCTTCATTTCATTCAACCCAAGTTTAGAAACTAACCTTTATATTTAATGGACTTTGTGATGTCTAATAGACTTTGTGTTTAAAAATCTCCTATATTTACATTTAAAAGGTCACCAAACTGTCCCTTCACATGTAAACTACTTTGTTTGGATACAAGCAATTATAAATTCTTCAACCCCCATATAAAATTGTGGTTTAATCCCCTTGACCTGAGTGCAATCCATCATACATCCTTGTTTGATTTGAAGCAAACATTGTATCTCAACAATATCACGCACCTACACAATAATACAATGATACATCAATAAAAAAATTAGATGAAGTTTCCCCATAAATTAGGAATCCCCACTAATTTTTTTTACAATAATTTTTTAGTCGACAACAATGTCCACACCTACAATATTTACTTAATTCAAGCAAGATTTTAAATTTTCAAAAAGATTTAGGCAAAGTCTTCCATTAAATTAGAAGTCTTCACAAAAATTAATTCATCAATTAAACACAAATAACAATTATTTATTTCATTACACTAATTATTTAATTCAAATTTATTAAAAAAGATTGGGTAAAATCTCCTCTTAATTTAGGAGCCTCCAAAAATTATTTCATCAGTCAAACACAAATAATAAATATATGAAGTCTTGTAAATTAATCAATTAATCCTAAAAATTATTTTAGAGCATATCTCTTTACTTCATATCATGTAAGTACATAATACCATAGCACACAATTCAAACAATGGGAAGGAACGCTAAGCCTTCCCTCAGCCATGCAATCATATCCTCTTTCTTCCATGCTACAACTCTTGCCTAGAAATTTTAAGTCTCTAATATTTTATAAAATATAAAGTTAAAAAAGAATACAATGCATATACCTAATACTTCCTAACTCACTCCAATCAATCAATACACTAATAGCCAAGTGCTCCGAGTGCTCCAAACAAGATCTTTAACAATCAACACAATGAAATAAGTTAGTTAACTAACTTAGAAACTAAAAACTTTGTGTAAAGAAATAGAATAAAAGAATAGGCTAAATAAAAAAAAATAAAATGATTAAAATACTCAATGATATATCCCGAACACAATAGCAATCTTCGGTGGCCAAAAGAAAGTTCCGACAGCACTCAAATGACCACTGGCCATATAGGGAACAAGAGAGAAAGAGAGTGAGGTGTGAATGAGGAAGAAAAAGGGAGTGTCTCATGTTTTAATGTTGTGTTTTAATATTTCTGATGGATTTTTCATCGGTAACAATTTAATGAAACAAGTTGTTTCATCAAACACATATTACCGACGGATTTTTCATCGGTAAAAAGGAAACGAAATGATTTGTTTTATTAATCAACCATTATCGATGAAAAATCCGTTAATAATAAAAGAACCAAATTGTTTCATGTGGGATTCACAAAATTTCAAATACTGACAGAAAAATTTGAATAAAAAATAAAAAAGTAAATAATATTTATTTTATTTTAGCTACCGATAGATTTTTCGTGGGTAACAATTTAAATTTTTAAATGAAAATAATAAAGAAAATATAAATCATTACTGATGGTTTTTCGTCGATAATTTACTTTATTTATTGATTGAATAGTAGTCAGTAAAGTATTAAGTTTTTTTAAAAAATTAAAATTAAAATCAAAATGTTATCGATGACAAGTCTGTCAGTAATGTTTTTGCGCAATTAGGCACAAACATTTATTGATAATTTTACCGACAGATATATATATCGATGGTTCTATCGATGGATTTCATATCCGTTAATAAAATTTCACGTCAATTTTTTTGAAAAAATTTACTAACAATTTATCCATCGATATTTCTGACAGATATTGTTGTTGTTGGTAAAATCCTACGATTTTTAGCTAATTTCTAATAGTGATTCTTTGGTGTCTATTGGAACCTTGACTCGGCTTCAAGCCATGTCACTCCGGATTTTATCAATTTAATGCAAGCCTCACCCTATCACAGAGTGGATCATTCACATGTGAGGAATTTCAAAGTTTGAAAATCTCTCATGTAGGAAAGTCTAATGTTATGTCTTCCCTATTCCCTTCCAAGAACTCTAAAACTGCATGACCTATTATATGTTCCTCAAATTACATAAAATTTTATCAGTGTTAGTAAACTAGCTAGAGACAATTTGGTTTATTTTTAATTTCACCCATCCACTTGCTTTGTTAATTCACAGGCAACCCAAGTGCCTTGGGCAAGGATGAGTTATACAGGCTCAATCAGTTCAATTTGAAGCACCTTTAGGAGGTAGAACTACTACATTACATCAGCATTCTTAACTCTCTATTTACAATGTTCACACAAACACTCATCTAATTAATCTATTTATATATAAAGTTTGAAACCCAAGTTATGGCATGATGCGGTGTTGATATTAAATATTTTATAAAATTGCCACATCAACTAATTATAAAAGTTGTTATTCTCTCGTTTAGTTGCTTTTATGTTCATTTAAATTCAAAGTTGTCATTCTCTTATTTGGTTACTTTTATTTTCTTTTAAATTCTTCTCAAACAAATAAATACCACTTATAAATATTTCACTTTTTAACCTATACAATTCCTCCACTTTTTCATTCTCAATCTGAATTGGTGCTCCGCAAGTTAGTTACAATAGGAAGCATTCAATCACCAACATTATTCATTATGAAATTCATTGTCTTCAATTTAATTTATCTATAAAATATACCTGCAAAATCAATAAAAACTAAATAATACTATTGATTAACAGAAGAAAAAACTCTTAGTTATAATAGGAAGCATTCAACCACTAACAATAACTCATTATAATTCATTGCCTTCAATTTAATTTATCTATAAAATACATATGCAAAATCAATAAAAACCAAAACAGGAAAAAACCTCTTTATAATAGCCTTATTTATCGTTAACATCATATTATTTAACTCTTGCAGTATCTTATTATAATAAATTACTACTCGATATTCAAATATGTTATAAACTTAAAAAGGTAACTTTTTATTGTATTAAAAATTATGAAATTAATATCAATTTAAAATATATTATTTCATTTCTTAATATTTTATACAACTATAAACAATATCTTAGTTTATATGGCTTTTACTTTATTTAAAACATTCACACTATTATATACACTTTAAATTACTTAATTATATATCTTTACTTTCTTACTCAAAATTATTAAAACTATTTCATTTTCCAAATACAAATTCCAAACTATTCTTCATTAAAAAAAATAACGAAATATTTTAAGCATTTTAAAAACACATTTCCAAAATATCAACCTATCACCTAGAGTTAATAAGCTAGTTCCCATATATTGTTTCTCCTTTTATTGCATCAAGTTACATCACAATTCATTTTGTTAATCAACAGTTTTCTTTAAAAAACAATCTATACCTACTTAAACTAAAAATTAATAACAATATACAAGATTAAATAAATTTCTTCAATAGTATTAATATGAACTTTCTCACATTACACATCAATTTTTTCATCCTCTAACACAATTATATAGGAACTTCTTTATTTGCATCAATGCATTAAAATTTGATTTCATATTTCAATCACACTTTCTAAGAAGAAACAATCTACACCATAAATATTTGAAATAGCAACTGTAGGTATAGACCAGTTAAAGAAATAATGAAATGTTTTTTCTTGTTCACAACTTTTTTGAAGAAAACATATGCAAAAAAAGGATAAGCACAAAGATAACATCAAAAGGATGAAGTACATTTGAATATCATATATCGGTATAGTTTCAATATATTCCAAATTGATACAAAGGGCATATATCTTTTTTTTTTTCATACATATATTACAAGACATTCACTTTATCATAAATAAAATAATATTTTCATGCTAGCTCATTTAATTTCACTATTTCATACATCTATCTTGCAGTAAAATCAGAAACGGACATGCCATTTATGGAATCAATTTTTTGCTTATGAGATTGATTTACTGAATTGACCCTTCCACCAAAGTAAAACGCTGGTTTCTTGAGCAAAGGAAGTATTTCAACTGAATTTGCTAACAATGATAAAATATGTGACATGGTTGGGCGATCAACTGCACGTTCTTCCACACAAAGTAAACCTACATGAATGCATCTAAGCACTTGATCTTGGACAACTGAATCGTGTATTGCTGGATCCATCAATTGTAGTGCTTGGCCTTCTTTCCAAAGCTCCCAAGCCTGATGTAATCAATGTTTGCGTAGAAAATGTTACGCACACAAAACAATAGCAATATGAAAGGGCGAAAAGCAGCTGAAGAGAAAATGGTAACATACATGTCCCACTAAGTTCATTGGGTTGTAGGCATTGCCGAAGCTATTATTTCTTCTACCGCTCACAATCTCAAGCAATAATACTCCAAAACTATAGATATCTGATTTTTGAGAGAAAACACCTCTCATGGCATACTCAGGAGGCATGTATCCACTGCTTAGCAACAAATAATAAAAGACACATCTCACGAAGGGCTAACAAATAGATAGAATAAGAAATAAATAATAGCCTTTCAGCTCAAATTTAAGAAGATCAATGATAGTCAAAGTATACTCAATACTTACAATGTGCCAACAATCTTAGTTGTATTTTTTTCAGATTCTTCCATGAAAATTCTTGCCATACCAAAATCAGAAATCTTGGGGTTCATATACTCATCAAGGAGTATGTTACTCGCTTTCAAGTCTCTATACACTATCCTTAGTCTTGAATATTTATGAAGATAAAGTAATCCTTGAGCTATACCCTCAATTATGTTGAGACGCTTCTTCCAATCTAATAGCTTGCTCCGTATTGAATCTTAAAGGGAAAAAAAATTCCAATATGTTAAAATGTGGATGAGAAATACAAATAATTGTCACAAGAGGATGCTAATAGTTAAGAAGATATAGTTAGTAGAAAACACATAAATGGTAGCTAGATGTTTCATTGTTACCAAATAAAAAGAAGTCTAAGCTTTTGTTTGGCATATACTCATATATTAATACTCTCTCATCTTGATGAATGCAACAACCAAGTAGTTGTACAAGATTCGTGTGTTGAAGTTCAGATACAAGTCTTAGCTCAGTTTTGAATTCTGCTACTCCTTGTCGTGAACTTTTTGAGAGTCTCTTCATCGCCACTTCTTTTTGTGTTAGTATCCCCTAAAGTAAAGAATAAGAACTTATTATTTGCATTAGATATATCAATCAACCTATAAAAGTTATTTTAAAGGTCACTTACCTTATAAACCGGTCCAAATCCTCCCTCTCCTAACTTGTTCAACGATGAGAAGCCATTTGTAGCTTCCATGATAGACGCATAGCTAAATAGTCTTAAATCATGCCCATGCTTTAAAGTATCATGATTTTCTTTGGCATCCTCATATCCAGAAGAATTGTCTTAGTGTAGAATTGCCTGCTCCACCCTTATTTCTACTGAAGCTTGAAATCACACATAGAGGAACAATAAAATTCAAATGTTTATCGCTTTTAAATATAAACTATTTACACTTATGAAGTGCTTACCTTCCGGTACGAGCATCCTTCTTTTTCTTAGTAGCCAAAATATTGATCCGAAGATTATGAATAGAGCAATAATAATGACAGGAGCAATCCATTTCCATTTCTTATTGTTCGCATTGGCTTCTCTACTTCCCTCCGATGGGATGTCTACACAAAGTACAAAATATTACAAACACGAATTTATGACTATTGCCTCTACTTGTCAATTACAATTTATTAGTTTTATAGTATATAAAATTAAGAAAGAACATAAAGTAATTAACATATATATGGTTAAGAGTCCCAGATTTCGTGATACAAAGGCTTGCGAAAATTTTTACACATGTAACTAGGTTGAGAAGCTTGTGCCTGGCCTGAAGCTTTTTGTTTATCGTTTTAGGAAAACAAATTTTGACTTTTAGTAGTTTGATTAATATATATGAATAGTTCTTGCAAATAAGAGCTAGAGCAAAGGAATAAAGGCAACTGATCTTGGTCAACCGGTGAAGCTTTGGGTGGACTAGAAGACCTCTCATCTAGCATGTTAAACATTTCACCTACACCGCTACCATACTGAATATTTTGCCATGAATTTCCATAATTAACAAATTTACATCCCGTATGGTTCTCATAGAAATGGTAGGTGAAGCCAACACAGTCACAATTACTCCAGCAAGCAGCCTGGCAATCACTATCGGTGGAATTCACAGGTGCATCATTGCTAATCTTCTCTGCATCATTTATTTTAATGAACATGGTTGTAAATTTCTGACCTACTTGCCTGCATGTGGGCACATCCCATTTTTGGCATCCTCCATCATTGTTGTACCCATAACAGTCCCCAGCGTCTGCAATCATCTTTCCTATTAACATATCAAACAATCTCCCATCACTGAGTAGTTCCCATAGGGCAGAATATCGACCATTCCTCGCTGTGAACATGATAGAGTCCTCATCCTCATTGGAGACAATGAAGTACTCAATGTTATGCTGAGCTTCCACCGGAATGTTTTCAAATGTGCTGTTTTTAAGTTCCCCACTTGCCCAATATACTTGACCTCTTCGCCGTATGACCAATTGGCCTATTTTGGGTTCCCATTCAAGTGAGAAGGGGCCTGAAGATGGTGTTGTAATATCAAAAAATGAAACCAATGACCAGTTGCTTCTTGTTTTGTGATTAACACCTAACTTCATACCTGGAAGGAGTGTGGCAGTGGGATGATCAAAACTTTGCCACAACACGCTCTTTGACCCATCAGTGTTAATTTGTTGGAGGACAAAGTTTCCCGAATCCAACAAGGTTGCCACTGTGTTGTTGTTGATTGCTTGAGTCTGAGCTGGAGAGTAGAGGACTATTGGTTCCTCACCTTGGCGTGTTATTTTCAGTTCACCTGAATGATCTAAAGTTAAAGCAGCAGAATCAGCGACAGCGCCAGTAAGGGGTTCATCACGGTTTGCAACCCAAAAAAGTCCATTACTCGCTTCCACTACTGTCCCGTTATAGATTCCCAAGTAAGTTTTGCCACTCAAATAATAAAAAGAAATGCAATATTCTGATTGTGGAGAGCATATATTGCTTGAAGTTGAAGAATCGAGCTGTTCCCCTGGCTTCAAACTCTCAGAGGCCGTTGTACGGACAGTAGCCCTGATCCACAATCCGAAGTATGTGAAAGCAGCCGAGAAAATCACGAGCTTACTCATTGAAAATCAAAGTGCGTATCATCGGAAACAATTTGGTTTAAAGATGTTCTTTCGAACTATGTATTGGTAATTTTTAATGCTCCTATTCCATGCGAATATGGGATCTCAGTAGAAAAATGCAAATCCTAACTAATGACTTGGCTTCGCATAAATGTGAAAGGGCCATATGCAAGTAGCTATAAACGACAATGGCTTTGTATAATAATTGGTAGTGTTTAGTTTAATTTTTTACTTTTTAGAAATTCTTTTGAAATTTCAAAAGGCCTTTTAGGATAAATATCTTTAAAGTTACTTTTTATTCTAGAAAAAGATCTCTTGAAAAAGAATTTTACAATTACTCTCATATCAATAATTAAAAATAATTTTAATTTATCCTATCTAAATAAAATTCATTCTCCTAAACTTATTTTTAATATATTTAAATTAAACAAAAATTACTATTTTAAAAGTAATTTTTCTAAAGGACCTTCTTTTAAAAGACCTTTTTTTACAAGATTTTCTCCCAAAAATTAGATCAAATGCATCCGTATCTGCAACCAAAAAAAAAAAAAACAGAGTACTGCATCAAAAATTTGGTTGAACTCAAAAGCTTTTTGTATGTCTTATGTTATTTAGAAAAAGTTAAAACAAAACAATGAGTATCGCTTTGGCCAATAAAATTATTAATGTCAGTTATAGTAGTCAATGACATTTAAAAATTAATATTTTAGTTCATAATATTATAATTAATTATTTAAATACATTAAAAAATAATCAATTATTTAAATTAATCCATATGTCAATAAGCCTATGCAAAGTTAACAGTGATATGTGACATGTTAAGTGTCTAAGTTAAACACTTAAATAACATTTTGGTAAATTCACTAAAACCATCCACATCGGGTTGAACGCCCACATTTTGGCTGTCAAAATCCCTCTATCTTTATCTTTCCAATCTCTCTTCACATTCTTTCTTCACCTGCAGAATTCTTGAATCCTAATTTTTCTAATTTGCAGGACTATAATGGCATAAATTTACTTTAAAAAATTATGTTATTGTTAAGCCGGTCTCAAGTGAAAATTTACTTTAAAAAAATTGTGCTATTGTTAAGCCGGCCTCAAGTGCAAATTACTAAAACAAAGTCATGTTGTTGTTACCCGTCTAGTGCTTTTCAAGTGTACGAGCATTTGACTTTTTTAAAGTGTTGTCATTCTGGTTTTGGCACACTAATATTTTGGATTTATTTTATATTGAATAAATGCACCCCACCGCCAAATGGTTGGATTAGGCTCTACCTCTTTGTTTTTTTTTTTTTTGGTTAAAAGTTGACTTGTATTAGAAATTCTAATAATCAATGCTATTACAATGCTAGAGATGGCAAAAAGAAATCTGTTTAACCCATTAAAAATTGTATGTGGATTGCAGTGTACAATTCGATTTCTTAAGTGAGTTATTTTAAAGATTTAATTTTGATACACTCTTATTGTATAAGTTTAAGTAAAACTTCAAATTGGTGCTCGATAGAATTGTGGTACATCAATTTGATTCTAAAAGAATTTGTGACACTAATTTGATCCATGAAAAAGTTATGCTATGTCAATTTGGTCTTTCAAATATTTGTCATATCATTTTAGATTTCAAAAGATTAAAAGTTATTTTAAGTTAGTCCCCACTTCTTTTGATCTTTTGGACTAATTTGAAATAAGTGTTAACCTTCTATGTACTAAATTGAGGTCACAACTCTTTCCATGACCAAATTGATATCCCACAAGTCTTTTGAGTATCAACTTGAGATTTTACTCTGTAAGTTTTCACACAATTATTTAGTTATAAATTGTCACAAACGTTAAAAGTTTTTGTGAAATAGGTAGCACAAATCCTTCTTTTTTCTATTTTCTCTTTCCCTCGTCTCTCCTTTGTTTTGTTTTTTTGATAAATAAAACATGCTCCACCCACGAGAATAAGTGGGGAGCAAAAAGGATCAATGTACAAAATGGCCAGTACAACATATCAAAATTCCAGCAGCAACAAAAAGCAATTACATCAAGTTCTAGTATCCAACAATCTATAAAAACTAGTTCATGTGAATAAACCAAGACCATAACCAGAACCATCATAGCAGTGTCCTAATTGGTCGTAAAATTCAATAGACTCCCATCAGCAACATTCAAATCTACAATATCACATACTTCAAATAGTAGAAGTAGCAACAGGCTAGCATCTTAGAAAATTCTCCATAGTGCAATTTGTAGGCTTCTCATATACTATGCTAGTGAACAAGCTTTGCAAGCACAAATCATACTCAACACCTTCTCAAGAGTGGCTTATTGTTCCATCTTCTTACTTCATTTAAATTGTTCATCAAGTAGCCAGCTAAAAAAGGGAAATTCTCACACCATCCTTTTGTCGAATAGCCAAGACGAATCTTTATCTGTTGGAGTTCCACCTCCCAAACTGGTTTGAAGTTTTCAAAAAGAATGTGGTTTCTAATCCACCATATTGTCCATACCACCACATAAAGTAAAGAACACCATGATTTCTTGTCAAAACCATGAAATGGGACACCTAACCAAGCATTAAAAAACATATGTGGTTGGTTTGGGCAGCACCATACAAGGTTCCACCACTAAAAGCAGGAATTCCAAAATTTATATGCATAAGGGCATAAGAAAAAGACAAGCTCAATAGATTCTATTTCACCGGTGCAAAGCACACATAGATCATCACTTGCAGATGCACATTTCATCTTACATAATCTTTCTTTTGTATTTAACCTCTTCATGAGTACAAACCACATTAATAACACAGCCCAAGGAGGAGCCAAACTCATCCCAACTTTCTTTATATTTTGTCAATCAACAGAAATCTGGGCAGCCAGTTTAGAGACCTGCAGATTAAACGATTTAATAGAATAAACGCCAAATGAATTAAACTGCCATAGAAATTCATCCTCAAGACCATCCACAATATTGTATTGATCAATCATCTAAATGAGTTCCTACAATAACCCAGTTTCCTATGTAAAGAGTTGTCTTCTCCACTCAAACATTACCCTCCCAGTTCCCTATTTCACCTATACTAAAATGTTTTTGTAGCGGTGCTGCAAATAGCCAAGGAAATTTATTCTTCAAGCTCTCATCATTGTTTAATTAGCATTCTAACCAAAATAATGTGTTAGAACCATAGTCGACTCTTCTCATCATTCCTTTCTTTGCAACTTCCAAAATCTTCTTTTGCATACCTGTAAAATTTGTGATCTGACCCCATATGTTACCAGTATCATTTTTGCTACTTTCCACAAGGTTCCTACTAGGAAACACACCATGATTAGAGCTCACAATGTTCTTCCACAGTGGGCAACTTCTATCTGAAAACCTCCATTACCATTTGAATAATATAGTTGCATTTTTAACTACTATGTCTCCCACTCAAAGACCACCAAACTCCTTTGGTTTTTGAATAACCTCCTAAGATACAAGAGGAAGGCTTCTCTTATTTGCTTCAACAGACTAGAAAAAATTGCTCTGCAGCCTTATGATTTTTCTTGCCAATTTACATGGAATTTTAAAGATGCTCAAGTAGTACATAAGAAGGCAATTGAACACTACCTTAATTAAAACCGACTACCTAGCTCTAAAAAGCATTTTAGCTTTCTATAGAGCAAATCCTTTCTTAATTTTCTCAAGAATCGACTTCCATGTTAACTCAAGTCTAGGATTAGCTCCTAGTAGAATTCCCAAATATATAACTGGCAACTTCACAACCAAGCATTTTGACTCCTTACTGATTTCTCTATGCAGTCCATCTCACATCCAAAGGGAATTAAAGCAAATTTATTATAATTGATACACAACCCAGACATAATAGAAAAGCAATCCAAATTCTCCTATAAATGATAAGGACCTCTTTATTTGTAGTACAAAACACTAAGATATCATCAACATATTGGAGTTGAGATAATTCTACTTTTTTTCTTCCCTACAAGGATACCTTTCACAAGGTCCATTTCCTTAACTTTAACCACCATTCTGTTAAACGCCTTTATAACCAAGACAAATAAGAAAGGAGATACAGGATCACCTTGTTTAAGTCACCTCTTCACCTTAAATGGTGCTGTGCGAGATCCATTTAAAAGGATAGACATGGAGGCTGAAGAAACACAAAACCAAATCTAATTCCTCCATTTCACACTAAAGCCCATATTGTCAAGGATAATATCAAGAAAACTCCATTTAACAATGTCATAAGCCTTATGAAAGTCTAATTTTAGAAGGACAACCTTCGATTTTGCCTTCATAACCCACCAAATAACCTCATTCGCACTTAGGGCCCCATTTAGGATTTGCCTACCACAAGCTGATTGAGTTTCCCTAACCAATATTAACATTACCTTTTTTTAGTCTATTTGCCAAAATTTTTGAGATAATCTTATACAAGCAACCTACCATGCTAATGGGCCTAAAATCCTTCACTTCCACTGGATTATCAATTTTGGGAATATGTGACACCTATGTCATATTTATTTCATGGGGAAAGTAACCATTCTAAAAAAAATCATAAATAAATTTTGTCACCTAGGGTTAAAATTCATGCCACAAATTCTTAATAAATTTCATATTAAATCCATCATACCTGGGGGCCTTCGAGGGGTCACGACACTAAATAGTATCTTTGATATCCTCAAGTGTAGGTCTTTGTTCAAGAAATTTATGTTGCTCAGCATCAATTCGAGGCAAGAAACTAACTGGAATTCAAACATCTAGAAATTCATCTTGATTATATAATTCTCTGCAGAAGTTAACCACTTCCTTCTTGATTTTTCTAGGATTCTTCACCATCCTATTCTTGATTCTGATCTACTGAATTTTCTTTCTTTTTGTTCTTCCAACAACAATAGCATAGAAATACTTAGTGTTCCTATCCTTGAACTTGATTGACTTTTCTCTAGCAAGTTACCTCCAGTGTAAATCTTTTTTGGTAAGCCACAGATTTCGTTGGCTTTTTAAGGCTATCTGTCTTGCAATAACCACCTGATCCTCTCCATATTCTTCAATCTTCTTTTCTACCTTTATTTGTTCTTCCTCTAATATACAAATATTTTGATTAATATGGCCAAACACTTCCTTACTCCATCTTCTCAATGGTTGTTTCAACCTTTAAATTTCTCAACAAGTGGAATATTACCAAGTTGGTGCCATTCCTCCCTGACCATTTTGATAAAGTCAAGTTGTGTGAACCACGCATCCAGGCTCTTGAATGGCTTAGGTCCCTAATCAACTTTCTCAGTCTCCAATAGTAAAGAAGCGTGATAAGATAGTAACCTATTTAGAGCCTTGAGCCTTAATTCTGGAAATTTTGACCACCAATCAAACTCCAATAGAATTCTATCTATTCTACTGTGAGAATTACTATTGAACCATGTATATTTTCTTCCATTTATGGGTAAATCAATCAACCCCATATTTTGTACCCATTCTGAAAACTCCTTAATGCTTCCAATATAACCTTTATCTCTCTTTCTTTCCTTAGGAACCAATGCCTCATTAAAATCTCCCATGCATAGCTCACGGGAATTTACTTAGTTCTTCAGATTAATTAAGTCCATCCACAAGGTTTTCCTATCTTGTCTATATTAGGTGCATAAACAATCACAATTGCGCATTTAAATTGATTTTTAAACCCCCTATATATCCATCTTTCACCTTTTGTTATTTTGTCTAGCTCCAACATCCTTTTAGTTTCGATACATATATATCAAACCCTCGCTGCCAACTTTTACTGCAACATCAGACCATTCACAATCGTCATTGCCCCACCATTTCTTTATTTTGATTTTTGACAAGCAAGAATGCTTAGTTTTAACCAGACTAAGCAAACTCGGCTTCAATTTTCTAACTAGCTTCACAATCATGACTTCTTTTCCACCACCTCCAATGCTCTAACATTCTAAGATATAAGATTCATTGATGAGAAAATACCCACACCTACCCAAGGCTTGCATCATACTCACAACTGTAAACTTTTCTTTTCGATGATCACCCCCTCTTCCTTGAACCCACCTTAGATTTTCCTTTCCTTGATTTGACTAGAGCTTCAATCATGTTAGCTTCATCATTAACCTCTAAACCAATCATCTTTCCAATATTCCAAGTAGCTAGTGCTTCCTTTCTCCCAACATCATTATTTCTAGCCTCAACTATTCCACCACTGTTTTCAATTGAATCACCCACCTCATGGTTCAGTAATGTTTCTGCCCTTTTGGAACCATCAACCTATAACTCGTCTCAAGGCCAGGCTCATTATAAGGTGCTATTTGTTGTCTCTCAAAACCTGGTAGAGCATCATATTCATTCGATGTTGGGCTAACTTAATCTCTCTGGCCCAAATTAAATACATCATATGCTTCTCTAATACCTTCGCCTGAGCTTGTCCAATCATTTCTTTTCTTCACACAAATATCATCTAACCACACGTATGCACTAAACTTGGCCGTGGGGGTTCTAGTTGCATTCTTATTTCCCAAACTAGCCATATTTACTCCCTTATCTCCATAATTATTATTAGCCATTGCACCAACTGAATTATGGCAAAATGAATGTGTTGGGCCCACTACTTAGTGGCACATGCTTGTCCTCTTTGCACCTGCTACCTTTTCTACTTCCATAGTCTTGTTATTGCTACTTATTGTGCATTTCAAAACATTTGCTCCTTCATCATGCTCTTTGTCATTGGAAGATTTAGAAAAGCCACTACTATAAGCTTTTACCACATTATTGTTAATATTCCATAGTGAAACCACATGCCAACTAACTTCCCTAACATAAACATCATAAACAGTAGCATCCTAGGCAAAACATATCTAGTTATTAATAACTGAGAACCATGTATCAACGAGCATCTTTGCTGAGCTAAAGTTCTCTCACATTTTGGGAATATGGATAATGGACTATGATGCATGTGCCATTGCTCATCAAACATGCTTCTTGATAGCAGTAATAGAAAAGGTAAGATGAGGACTTCTAAAGGGAGACGAATAGTCACGCACCAAAGAAGCATCAAAGAAACAAAGGGAGGAGATATGGACAGTCAAACTTCAGAATGAAGAAATAATATGAAGACTCTTTTTCACTCGTTATAGATAACCCTCCCGTGGACATGACCTGGGATTGGTTACTTCAGATTTTCAAGTTTGATGGAGAAGTGATGGATATATATGTATCTCACAAGAAAAGGAAATACAATGTTCAACCATTTGGGTTTGTAAGATTCAAATGCAAACATGAGGCTTTAAAGGCAATAGATAATCTGAATGGTATGTCCATTTGAGGGAGCAAAATTAGTGTTGCATTTGCAAAGTTTGGAAAAGGTAGCTCCAAGATGAGATCAGATACAACCCAGACTAGAGAGATGCATAGAAGGAAAGATATTTACAGCAACGCTTTGCAGGATGGCAGATCATACAAGGAAGCCCTAATGGATGGTGGAGCATAAGCTAAAAAAGAAAGAAGTTCAGGATAAAGGAGCCCAGTCATTGAAGAAGGAAATGAAGCAACAGGGAACTCTAGAACCAAAAGCAATTGTGGTCCAAGGCACAATATGTGAAGATAACATGGAATGGTTATGCAGGAGTGTTGTGGGAAAGATATTATTACCAGCTAAAGTTGATTCCATTTTATCCAAAGTTGCCCAAATTTGGTCGCCTATCCCAAAAGTCAGAGCATTGGGAAAATACAAATTCCTTGTTACATTTTCTTCGCAAGAAGAAGTTGAGGAGGCAATGTTGATGAAGGATAACCCTCTGAATGATGTGTTTGATGAAATAAGGAGGTGAACTCGAGAAGAGTTTGGTTGGAGTGTATCAGACTTCCCGTCCATGGATGGTCTCGAGAGAATTTATATAAGATTGGAGACCATTGGTGTAGAGTCGTTTCTTTAGATGATCTCTAGTCTCTCCTTGTGTGTGTTGTTAAAAGAGGTTGCTATCTTTTTTCTTTGGTGACTGCCCTTCGATTCTCTTTTTCTTTTTCTTGCTTAGGGTTTTGTATCTTTTGTTTTATTTTTATTATCACCTTTACAGGTGTTTTTGTTTGTGCTCTTTGTGAGTGTTTTAATTGTCTTCTTGTAAGTATTTTTTTATCCCCTTTATAGTTGTTTTGGATTTTCTCGAATGGATATTTATTTATAAATAATTTTGAATATTACATGATAAAATACATATACTTGTAAAATATTATAGAATACATATTAACCTATAACTAAATTAAGATGAAATAATTATAAAAATGAAAAGTACATGACATCATTATTGTAGAAAATAAATTACTTTTGAAAAATTAAATTTGTATAAATGCACTATGTATAACAATTCATAATTAAAAATGTAATGCATTATTATATATAGTTTTATATTTATATATATCTTTCGCAGCATTGAATATTTTCACTTGATGATTGTGGACTAC
Organism: Pterocarpus santalinus; assembly: GCA_031439595.1. Taxonomy (NCBI): domain Eukaryota; kingdom Viridiplantae; phylum Streptophyta; class Magnoliopsida; order Fabales; family Fabaceae; genus Pterocarpus; species Pterocarpus santalinus. Next base: position 28,999,542 of record CM062528.1, on the reverse strand, counting down.
CATTTGAAACTTAAAAAAAATGTTCATATATGTGGGTTTATATCAAAAGCTTATTGAATATAAATTGCAACGTATAAATTAAGGAGTATTAATATAATAAGATTTTATATATTTAAACAAGAATTTAATTTTGATACATTAACAGTGTAAAATATTTTTACATAAATATTTAATTATGTATTGCTATATTAACAATTGTAGTTGATTTTCATATCCACTACTTAAATGATTATGTAAATAGAAGAATTTTATTGGATGATAGTGTAAAAATTTTTTACATTATAAGTGTATTAAAGTTAAACTCTTTAAAAAAAATGAAAAACACATCCATTGCAAATATAACTTTATATTAATTCTATTATCGATATAAATAAATAAAGATTAAAAATTCAATTTTTTTATTATATATATATATATATATATATATATATATATATATATGTGTGTGTGTGTGTGTGTGTGTGTGTGTGTGTGTGTGTTTTACATTAAAAATAAGCAAACAACTATTAAAGTAGTAGTAGAAATAATAAAAATAATAATAATAATAATTACCAACCAGATATTCGGCAAATATAAAGAAATGGAGGCAAGAGAGGCTCAAACTAGCGATCTCAAGAGGTTTTTTATTTTTAGTATGGTGGATGAGTATAATATATATAAAAATATGGATTTATAGGTCAAAGTATATGGATATAGGAATAAAAATTTGTTAATGACAATTTTTTTTTCTGGTACGCTGCATGAAAATATATGCTTTATTTTTTGATTTTTCAATGGCAATTTTTGGTTTTACATTCTAAAAAATCACCAATAATAATTTTTTTTAAATTTTCATATTTTCATAATTTATTCAAAATCTCATATTCTGGCACAAATTATTTTGAAACAGCATATAAGAAAAAAACAGGACCTCCTCAAGATTGCTGAAAGAACACGCACGCCAAATGAGGTACAGCTTGCCTTTTGTAAAGTTGGCATTTTAAAAATGTAAAAGAAAACTGCACGGTACAGTTTCAGATGCCAACTGCACCAGAGAATGCCCTCTATTTGCGTTGGAGAGTAACAAAACACAGTTTTTGTACTGCAGCAAAATTTTGGTTGAACTTAAAAGCTTTTTATATATCTTATGTTATTTAGAAAAAGTTAAAATAAAAATAATAATGAGTATTGTTTGGTTCAATAAAAAGAAAAAATAATTTACCCTTAACTTATTCTTTGTTTTTCAATTTGTAAGTTAGATTGATACATTAAATACACCAAATTTTTTCAGTCCATCCAATCTATGGGTTAAAGTGAGTCAGGATGGGTTTGATCCACAGGATAGAATGACTTTTTTTTTTTTTTAAGTTGGAAATAAAACACAACTTTTTTTCCAAAGCCCTCGCTCTTTAGTAACCTTGTATATTTTTTGTTGTTGAATCACTAAAAGGTAATTATGTGTGTTTGTCATAAGCACATCTCTTGCTTTATCACGATACTACAGTTTTTGGACCATGCAACGCATGGGATCAATTTTTTTCATAAATATAATAAAAAATTTCTAAAACTTTTGAAAAATGTAAAAACTTTATAATAAATAGATTGTATATAAATCGCATAATTCGATATGAATTTAACAAAATGATTGATAAATAAAAAATTTAGCATATGATTTCATTATAACTTTAATAACCTGAAAAATAAAGTATAATATAAAAGATAATAAAAAATTAAAATGAAAAAAAACTAAAATAAATTCTTCATTTTAAAATTTTCGTTAGAAATTCAAACTTTTGTAAGATACAAAATTGAAATAAGTATACAAATACAAATTATATAGTATTAAATTATTAAATAATAAATAAAATTATCAACTTTCAATTCCGTGGCCTTGCATGGTCTATCTCTAGCCTTAGAACTTGGTTGAACAAAGGTAGAATTAGAAGGGATTCCATAAATGCGTGGAGAAGTATAAAAGTTAAGGAGGAAGATAGGTCATATAATGGCAACATATTTAGGGAAATCGCATTGTTAGTTCTTTAGATCTTTCAAATGTAACTTTGTTTCTGGGCATTGTAATAAGGCAGCAGGTATGCTTGTAAAGTCTGCTAAGGATTCTTTGTCAAATAAATGGCTAGAGCAGGCTCTTGATTTCCTAGACTGTGTCTTGAACCTTGATTCTTAATTGTTGTTAATGAAGTTTCTTTCCAGTTAAAAAAGGCTCTTGATTTCCTAGACTATGTCTTGAACCTTGATTCTTAATTGTTGTTAATGAAGTTTCTTTCCAGTTAAAAAAAAAAAAAAATTCTACTTTCAGTTTTTACATGATTATCAACAACTTAACAAAAAGAAAAATGTTATTTCTCCTTCCCTATTTTTCAAAATTCTAGTAAATTAATTTTAAAGATAAAATTATACTACCAAAATTACTATCTAGTTTTAAATGCACACATAAATTCAGAAATGATTGGAAAAGACTCAATATTAAAGAAATTTAGATATATTTTATAAAATTATCCTAACTTAATTCTCTCTCTTCCTTAATTATCTCTATTCACTTACTCTCTCTTCTCTATTTAATAGGGGTATGCTTGAGAAAAAATAATTAACATTACCCAAATTTTCTAAATGAACAATTATTTATAGATAAATAAAATTTTAAAAATAGATAATTATTTCAAAATGGAGGTAGTATAAAACTATTCCACATAACAATTAATTATTCACATAAAACAAACAATTAATGGTGAAAAGTATAATTTATTCTATAAAAATATATACTTCTAGTTTTCAGGATATGATTGAAAATAATTAAAATTAATTTATTAAATTTATAATTTGTATAGTTGTTCCATACTCTAATAGATATAGAAAAGGTTGAGTTATTTGTTTACTATAGCTTAATATTCATTTGTTTCAAAGTTAGGAATTTGCAAAGTCTTATATTGACATTGATTAATTCTTGAAAAGTTGGTAGTATAAAAACAAAATGAAAAAATTATTTGAAGAATACATATTATAAGAATCATCTTTTCAAAATTTGATTTTCAGAATAAAAAAATGCATGATATAAAAGTAATAAAGTACCTAAAGAAGAATAGTAGTAAAAGTAATTTATTTTTAGAGAGACTAAAAATTGGCTCATGATCATAAAAAAAATGAGTAGCAAAAATTGATTGGGTAAAATACATTAGTAATTAATTCTAATAATTATCAATATTGATTTTCAAATTTAATTTTACATTAGTATTTTAAAATACGAAATAATTGGCTGAGTAGTGGAAGGATAGTGAAGTTGGTAATAATCATATTTATGTTTATTAAATTTAAAAGTTTCATTTTAAATTATTTTAGTTTTATAAAGAGAATTTAATATACATTTATTTAAATTAATTTAATCAATTTTTTTTGGTTGAAATAAAATCAGATAGAGATATTTGAGTAGTGGATCATTTAAGAAGGGTTAGTAAATGAGAGAATCAATGATTTATATTTATTGTAAGTAAAATTTTAAAATAAATTTTTTTTTTAATAATTTTAACTTGAAATGTTTCCTTTAATAGTGAGCTTAAGAAAGTGGTGGAGATTAGAGTTAATGTGAAGCTGGCACATAGCATAAATTTTCATTTTTGAGTCTTAATTAGTAGTAGTACAGATATAGATATCTCAGTATCATGAGATTTCAAAATCTTGAGTTGTCAAAATCCGATAATCAGTATAACTGAAATTGATATGCTTCGAGGAGGGAATAGGCAGAACGTCAACTATGTTGAACGAGCACTAAGCGACATTGCGTAAACCATATCTATTTTCTACTGCAGATTTTGGAGTAAATATCATTTTTACTTTTAATAGTTTAAAATTGATATTAATTTAGTTTTGAAATAATTTTTTATATTAATTTAGTCCTAATATTTTTAATTTTGATATCAATTTAATTTAATACTAATGATTTGATAGAAGATATGATTTTACAAAAATTTTATTAGAACTAAATTAATGTCAAATTTTAATATGATAGGACTAAATTGATGTTAATTTTTTAAAAACCAGATTGACATCAATTTCAAAATATTATAATCAAATTGATGTCAACTTTAAAATATTTGAATTAAAGAAAATATTTACTCGCATTTTTTTGAAGTGAGATGAGAAAATTTTAATATGCAAATGTTTTAGTTAGAGTAAGACAGTTAAATGGTGTAATAGTTTAAGATTTTTTTAAAATAACTTATATGAATATTATCTCATTATATTTAGGTGAATATTCCATTAACTACTTTTAATTTTTTTTTTTTAGTGATTTATCTCATTAAAAACAATAAGATACATCTTTTTTAATTCAACCTCCCCCCCCCAAAAAAAAATGAATCAATCCATTTTACTAAGGCAAGCTAGAGGCAGGCTGGTCCACCCTGCCATTAGACGACGTTTTGGCAAGTCAAAGCGGATTGATCCATTTTACTATCTCTAAATTTCTCTCATATCATAGCCTTTATATATTTTTTGAAAGAGAAGAGAGAAAGAGAGAGATATGCCTAAATTTCTAAACACTTTGCAGTAGGCAAATCACCTAGGAGTATTATCAAGAGCATAGAAAGCATTTTATACCAGACATGCCTGCATAAGCTTGGTAGAGTAATAGGAAAGGAATGAAAATAGAGCTGCGGAATGATTTTGATTTTTACAACTTCATGCTCATTAGATAAAGTGGAGAAATTAGAGGGCTGGAATTTTTGTTTAAACTCTTACTAGTTCATTCTTATTTTATTTCATCCCATTTTGAAACAGAAAGAATTACGAAAGATCATTTACATTCTATCCTCTGCGTTCTCTTGTTATTAAGGTATACAATGATTCTCACTCCTCATTATCATAATTGATTGTGAAAAATCAATTATACCTATAATCAATTATTGAAATTATCTTATTTTCATAACTTATCCACACAAACTCCAATTCCTATAAACACATAATTACGTCTCTTGTACTATACTTTTTTGTGATTAAAGAATAATCGTACGTAAGCAACGCTGAGTTGATTTCAATGGTTTGGTACTCGTTTTTCTTAAACAAAGTTTCGGATTTAAGTCTTATGAATAAAAAAAATTAGAATTAGTAAAGCTTTATCTCCGTAGTGAGCTGATTGGTTAAAACCAGATTAGTCAGAGTCTAGTGAGTGTTTAACTAATAATGTATGCAATTTTGTGGGTTGTCTTAAAAAATATAGTTCAATTTAACTACCTACTATTTTAAAAATTTAGAAATAGAAGTATACAATTGAATGACAGTATAAAATTTCTTTACACTAATAGTGTATCAAAATTAATCTTTTTTATTTTTGAAGGAGCTATAGAAGTGTTCTTTTTTTTATTTATTTGGGGGTTTAAGAAGCGTTGGATTTAGTATTTAGTCGAATATACAAATTTAAATAATTCATAACTCAACTAAAAAATAATGTTAGATATTTAAATTATTTATTTCTGACATTATTACAAAATTAATATGTGAAAATAGGTAAATGTTACATTGAAATATCAAAATCAAAATCAAAATCAAATATTACAATGGTGAAAATAGGTAAATGTTATATTAAAATATCAAAATCAAATATTACAATGGTATCATTAATCAATTATTTTATTTTTTATATAATAATTGTTAACTTTAGATAATATTATACACATAAACGGGAACATTTCCTATTCCCTGCCGACAACAAATCCCTTTCTACGATCCAAATTTGGTAGTTGATCCATCAGGTCACATGGGCTCGTCTAAATGTTAAAACCGATCAACGAGTGAATTGCTGGCGTAGTCCAAATTAAAATCGCTTAACCATTTATATCGTATGTGACGTTGGAAGGAAATGTTTATATATATATATATATATATATATAAAGATGGGTACTTTGCTTTTTTGACGTGATGAAGATGGGGTAAAGTATTACGCATATAAAATATGAAATATAAAAGGTACTTTTAGTGGCGATAGTGTTGCAGAATAAAAATACTTCATAAGCAAAATTTAATAGTTGATTAGTTAAAACAATTGAATATTCAGTTTATCATCACGCTAATTGAAGTGTATGATCCAGAACGACTGTGCAAAATTATACACTTTTCTAAGTTGCATAACTTTGAGTGTTTTATAAGTTACATATAACTTTGACTGCTTTTGATACGATCTCATTATTCTATATTGAGTTTACTTTGTTAGAAATAAATAAGTCTAAATGGCTATTGTAATTCAGAAGTGAATTATAATCATTTGATAAACGTTAGTTTAATAGAAATTTTTTCTCTGACTCAGAAAAAAGATATAAGTTCTATCAGTTTTAGTATGAAAATAATTGTTTCGTGCCCAAATAAAAAATAAAAAAACAAACAAACAAAATTGCTGGATAAGATTAGATAGTTGGAACTTGAAACTTCCTATTCTTTAGAGTAAGCAGAAATGCCGGCTTATTCTATAAAATATTCTAACTATTTAATAACTTTATAATATTTCTCTCATAAATTCAAAATATTTTTTTATAAAAATTTACCTATTAATTACACTCTTTTATCTTATCAAAAGTTATCTGAAACATTTTTAAATTTTAGTTATTCTTTCAAGATAATAAGAAAACAATTGAACTTGGGTGATATCTAATTTGGTCGCACCTTATTTCCGGATCTTGTGATAGCCCAGGTCTAAAATTGCTAGAAGACCGCCGCATTTCTTTACTATAATGAAAAATAATTACAAAAAATGGTTTTATTGGCTTTCTGTGACACAGACCCAAAACAGAGTAGATGGAGCCACCACTTCTACGAGCCACTTCACTATATCCAAATGCATTTGCAACTAGGGGCGCAATTCGTTCACTAATGGAACAAAGTTCTGTGCCATTGCAGCCAATCAAAATTTCTTGTGACAGAGTGAAATGTACATTAATAAGTAAAAATCCATTCCGATTCACTCACAACAAGTATGTTCAACAACCGGAAGACCTCCAACATTCATAATAATATTTGAACAAACTGGATGATGTGCCGTATTTTCAATGAAATCACCAATTACGACTCAATCGAACTTTACATGAAGCTTTCTTCCATCACCACAAATTTGCCAACAGGGTACCAGTTCCATGAAATTCCAAATTAAATAAACTTCACATTTCAATTTCAAGCCAGATCACAAATTTTAAGGATTTCTACTTACCAAATTAATGTATTAATTATAATATGACCGTATCTCAACCAATTTTGTTGCAATTTGGACTACGTGGAAGTGTAGGAATAAAGTGGTTTTTGATAAGAAACAAGTAAGCAAGGAGGAGGCACTGCAGATGGCTTTTTTCTGGTTTTAATAATGGATTGGGATTACGTTATCCTAACTTTGAAGAATCAGATTTCAAAAAATGAAGCAATACTCATGTCCAGGTCATCAGGTGTTTTTCATGGATTTGGAGTTGAAATCAATCAATCAAGCAAATATTGACTAGCCTAGGAGATCTCTATCTGATACAATGAGTACGTTATCCATTTTCGGCAATGGCGCAAGCACACTCGACCTCCACTCCTCCCAAAATCCTAACCACCTCTCGTTCCTTATCTCATCTCAAAATTCTCCCTCGCACAAGGTAGTAGCAGCACAGCAGCACCTCCCATAACCTCAATTCAAAACCGTCCCTCCCCCTCCTCCTCCTCCTTTCTAGAATATTTCTGCTATGACTCTAAACTTGTGCACTCCTTGCTTCTCTCACCTCCTTCTTCATCACCCTTCTTGTGCAAACCACAACGCCAAAACTTCTTTCCCCCCCTCTCTTCTTCTCCGCTTCCTTGCTTCTTCCCCTCACTCCCGACACATCTAAATCCCTAAACGCCAGAGCTTCCGTCAGCAAGAGCCACAATGAGATCTCTCACGACACCGACCAGCTGGACCAGCAGCTTCGCCTCCGTGTCGCCGCTGTTGCTAGAGACGCTGACGAGGTGTTGCAGATGATCGCACAGAAGTCTTCCAGAAACAACAATGTCATTTCCACCGACGACTGTTGTGCCGCAATTTCCGCCGCGTGATTTTGCTAAAATACATAAGGGAGATCTCAACTGTTGTATAGGTGCATGTCCTAACGCCGTTGGCTGGCCTCTCCTCTTCTGTGGTGGCAATCGAAACGCTCACAGGGACATCTTTGCAAAACTTTAACAGTTGAGATACTCCCAACCAATTGCTAAAGGAAAAAGAATAGGTGAAATAGTAACCGTCCCATCTTTATTGATTCAAATCTAGCCGTACATCTGGCCAGACCACGAGAAGGTCCAGAAATAGTGATGGACCAAATTGGACATCACCTTGAACTTGGACAGCAGACAGGATCGCAGACGCATAAACAATGGTCCCATGCCATGTGACTTCTATAAATTGCTAAAATCCTGAACGTCACAAACCCATCCTTTTAAAAAAAAAAAAAAAAATTGATGGAATAAACAAATTCTTTTGATTTTATTTAAAAATGAGCATTCATATAAAAACAAATTTATTCCCATACTTTCACTCGTAATGCTATTGCCACGAGTAGTCCACAAGCATCTATTTTCGACCCAAAAAGTCTTTTATTTCAGTTTTTGCTGAATTTTAATCCATAAAATACATGATGAGATCCATCAAGAAGGTAAATTGTATTACGAACGAACTCACCTTTTTCCGTTATTGTTGTTACCTATATATATTATACTTCTCTTTCTATGGATTATACCATAGTGCTTTGAGCTCACTATTAGTGCCAAGGATTATAATTCGAAAGGTATATCAAACTTTAGAAATGCCATCCCCCTAATGTCATATTGTCAACCAGCAAAAATCCAGGTGTAGTGCAATAATAAAGTTAAAAAAGGGAAATTTTGTTTTGTCCTCCGGAGTAAAACATCATCTACTCCACAAAACTACTCCCACCATTGATCTTGTTTCTCATAGCTTTTCTCTCTCATTCCCTCAAGTAAAATCAAGGGCTGAGGTGCTCCATGGAGGAAGAAGTCTTTTCCTCCAGGTGCATCCACGTCTGAATCAAAAAAGGGGGTGTGAATGAGAAGTAAAGAAGTTGGTCTAACATAGCTCAAAAATGAATGCTGATAATCAATCAAGTCAGAAGGTAAATGAAAACATTTTATTAGCATGTATGTACAAAGGACCAAAAGTAGTCCCTGGTAACCCTCTAAGACCACCTTCTAATACAATGACAAGGCAGCACTAAGCCACATATTAATGTCAAGCAGTTCATGCTCAGTTCTGTAAACATGAAGAGACCAGATGAAGAAAAGAGGGCGACCACCAGAAACCAGGGTTTTAGCACCTTTAAATGCCTTGGTATACAGGGATATGAGATGTGGTTAAGCTACTTGTCAATCCTGACCCTGATAATTTAACCAAAGGCTCTCATCAATCTTTGATAAGGTACCTTGGTCTTCAGTGTTGCTAGCTATTCCTTCTTGTTTTGATATCAGCTATCCATCATTTTTTCTTTCTACAGAATGTTCATTCCAACAATTCCTTAGCGATAGGCAATGGCCTATGCATTTTTCCCTACAGGCTTCGCAGCTTCAGCAAGATGTTCTTCGCCATTGCTTCTTCCCTTTCTTCTGAGGCAACTTGAAGGGACTCCAACTCTTCCTGCGTTTGGAGGTCTCACAGAAGAGACCAGATGCCAGAGCCTGCTGAAGCCACAGGTCAAATGCCTCTTCATCTTCATCCATCATCATTTCGGCATCCAAGTCCCAAGGGAATCTACTTGAGTTGCTACGTTGGCTTTTCTCCAAGCCAACCATGTTTACATGGAAGCTCGGTCGATGGGTGTTAGGCCTACATTCCATTCCCTGCATGAAATAAAAAAGCTGTCAGGTACACTCTGTGGAGTCAAAAACAATGCTTCTCAAGATCCTTCTCCCACATTTCATTTTTTTTAAGCCTAGCGGACTGCCAACAGACAGGAAGAGGTACTTATTGTCAAAATAAGCAAGAATTCCTAAGTTTCACTCTTCCTCAAATGATATGGAATTCCATCATTAAGCAAATTCACCAATAACCAAAATGCTATATCAATGGAACTTGAATCAGTTGGAATTTATTCAAGGAAGACTATATTATAGCAACTTCTAAAAACTTTGCAGTTTGCATAAGGTAAATCACCGAGGAGTATTATCAAGAACACCACAAAAAAGCATTTTACCAGACATGCCTGCATCAGCTTGGTAGAGGCAGTGGGAAATAGGAAAGGAATGAAAATAGAAATGCAGAATGATTTTGATTTTTACTACTTCATGCTCATCAGATAAGGTGGAGAAATGAAAGGATTGGAATTTTTGTTTGTTTAAACTCTTAATAGTTCATTCTTATTTCATCCCATTTTGGGACAGAAAGAGTTGCAAAAGATGCACTGCAAATGGCAGCTACTTCATTTGCATTCTATCCTCTTCACTCTCTTGTTATTAAGGTATACAATGATTCTCACTCCTCATTATCATTCCAACCAAGCAAACCCTACAGGCACATGTTACACCTTTTTCATTGCCATATCATTTTAATTTCTTCCTCTATTCTTGAAAATTCAGATGAAGCACTAAATTAGGCAAAGATGCATTATATTTAAACCAATAAATATGGAAAAAGATCCTCTAAAGTGAGGAGACTTATAAAATGAGAAAATGAGGGGTTAATCACCATTGGATCACTTAGTGGGTCCCACTCACAATGAAAGTTATTGATCCAAGAATAGTTAATCCCTCACTTTACAAGCCTCCTCACTTTAGAGGATCCAAATCCAATAAATATTGTGTGGAGTAGACTGACCTGACATATAGCCCATTCTGACACATCAAAAATTTTGCTCTCCGCGCAAACAAAAGCACGTGGAATCTCCATCTATGAAGACAAGAACCAACCAAGCTCAGAAACTAAATGCGAAATTGCAGACACTATAAAAGAAGTGAAGAGAATTGTTTGCTATGAAGGAACAACCTTTTGAGGCCTGTCAAAAACCAAGGACCCTTTATATTCAACCCATCCATCTCCATCCTTTGCTTGGTGAAACTGACAGCAATCCTGCTTCCAGAGAAGTAGCAAAATTCAGAGCTAAGCACTATAATGTATAGATAGAAAGAAAGCATTTGATAATCAGAATGTAAAGGAAAGAAATCAGACCTTACACCATCTTGCTTTGGCCTTACTCCTGGTAGTGCATACCCAAATATGTGATTTCCCACACTTGGTGCACTGTATACATCTGGATTCTTCAGCTCGATAATCAGAATTATCCTGTGGAGAATAAATGTTACGTCACTATTTTCCAATAAAGTTCATCAGTCAGTCAAACACTCATGCGATCAATTGTGTTTTTATTCCAAAAGCGTGTTATCATGAGATAGAGGTGATTTTGATAATCAGGCAAATCCTCTTACCCTATTAGCAATAGCAGATGTATACAGGTAGTCATATGATAGAGTAGGGTTGAAGGAAAAAAAAAAATGAAATAACGAATTATATCAATAGGTGTGCAAAATTTTGGTTTTGCTCCACAAGGGTGTGAGTGTGACAAGATAGAGACAAGTGAAACACAGATTCTAGTTGGCCATTCACAAGCATAGGGACATTGAGTTGGGCCAACTTTAAGTTAGTGACATTTTAAATTTAATGGTCCACAGAAAAAGTACGGACACAGAAGACCAACATGGTAAAATTCAAAGCATCCCATTAGAAATTTATATGACTTGACTTGGATACAACTCTGCTTTACAGTGTGTACAGAACTTCTTTATATCCACCAGACTAACTGATATCTGAAGGAATTATTAACAATTGAAAGGAATAAACAAAAGAGCATTATTGAGAAAAAGCTAAATTTTTCTTTGATTGTTACGTAGGTAACTTCAGGGGAAAATTCTTTTTTTACTTGAATGTATGAATCTTGTGAATGTGAGAATATTATATCTGAACAAATAAGGGAACAGCTTAACAGACATTATACTAAGGAACAGTTCTTTCTGATTAAAAGGAGATGGATGGAACTTCTCAGCATTTATAAACCATGTCCATAGAGTTAAAAACAACCTAACATTCCTGATTATAAGATTTGTGGACTGAATATACACAGAACTCAGGTACAATATTTCAAAGTCTTTTCTTTCTTGATAGAAAATATTTCAAAGTCATTTGATATACTATCATCAGATTTACCTGACGTGAACTACCATGAGATTTCTGGCAGACACTTTTAGCCATGGATTCTTCTCTTCTCAGTTGCTCATCATAGTCTCTCTTCTTCACAGGGTCAGAAAGAACCTGAAAGGTTCATATAACTCGTGAATGAGAGAAACCACTTCAATGAAAAATCACTTATGTTTCATATCAAATATGCATTAAATGCATATCTATCAAGTGGAGGAGAAACTCTGCGGCTCACAGTTAGAACCTTACCTCATATGCGCATTGAAGCTTCTTAAACGATTCACTTGCCAAAGAACTGCCCATATTTTTATCAGGATGCACAAGCATAGCCTATACCATTGAAAATAGAAATGAAATATTCCATATAAAAATCCAGAATATAAGTAGGGTAGTAAACACAACACAACTTAAGACAAAATGTGATTTCACATAAATCATAACATGATACTACTCAAACAAAAATCCAGAAGTCTTCATAGATATTTTGGTAAGTAAAATAGAGAAAGCAAAGGAAAAACTAAACAAATACCTTTTTCCTGTATTCCTTTTTCAAAACTGCTGCATCAATCTTCTTGTGGCGGGTGAATCCAAGGGCTTCATAATGACCCAGACTCTTCAATATCCTTCTCATTTCATCACCTGAACTTGTTGTTTGTTCTCTAACAACCTTGTTAGTTGAAAGCTCTTTCTGGTTATCAACAACAGATGCAGTAATAGCAGGTTTACTAGATGATTTACATGAATGCAAATCCTCAGATTCATCAGTAGGGACAGAGTATTCGCACTCTTCAGAGAAGTCATCTTCCATAACTGTTTCTGATTGCTTCTGCTCTTCAGTATGTGAACTTTCACTCACATTATCAAACCATTGGAGCAGAAAATTCAAGGTGTCATTAGAGAGGAATGCAAGGTTTATAGAGAGAAAAACACCCAGCCATCCCACTCGAACTTGAACACAATATATAGCATATATAGTTCCAATTAATACCACCAAGCGTGCATGATTTAGGGAAAATAAATAACCTGCATTTGCATAATTAACAGACAATTTCAAGATTTAAAAAAGAGAAAAATATCCGATTAGGCAAACAAAAGTAAAAGTTCATCATATTCATCGCCCTTATAAAAACATCAGCTGAACTCAAATTCATGCCAATGATAGCCAAAAAGGCAATAAACAATGCAGATGGTAAATATAAGCCAAATTGAAAAATATTGCCTTAAAATTAACAGATTAATAACAGGTAAGACAATATAACAGTAGGCAGCAGCAGCATGCCTGCTCTCCTCTTTTATATATGATAATAGGAGAATACATAGTAAACCCAAACAAAAAGCAAGAAAATATTACCTCCAACTATGAGTAGTGTTCCCGTTATCCAGAAGTTAGCATACATCCACAAAATAAGGATGGCAAAGAGCCCTACAATAAAAAGCCCTGAAGTATAACCCAAGTATTGAACAGCAACTCCGGCAACACCCTGAAACATTCAATTGAACTGTGAGAAGCAATGCATAAAATTCTCTCTGCAAAATCATTTTTGTAACCGAACTAACCTGAAACAACCACAAAAAGCACATCTATAAACATAAGTCCCATTTTAAGTTAGTATATATCCATCATTATTGCAGTGCAACCTACATCTTAAGCTAAAATTTAAAGCAATGTCAAGTTACCAACAGAACCTAGAAGCTGAAGAGTGCAACTCACATCTACAATGTTCAAAGCCAAGTGTTTGACACTAATATGCTTATGGAATGCATTCAAATAAAAGGTTTAAAAAGTAGACAATTAGGGAAATGAATATCAGAATAAAACAATGAGTGATTATCATGTTAGCTTCTTATGGTAATGGCAGGAAATTGTATGATCACTATTTCTACCATAACACAACTCTTTCTGTCAAGTCCAACAAGAGGCCATAAATACTACAATACTTGAAACCTAGAGGTCTACATAGTGGTCAATTTTTAGCAAAAAGTAAATACATCAATGGACTTTTGTCAGCTAGACCAACTACTCCAATTCATATATAAAAAATAAATAAACAAAATTACCATAATGTTTTGAACTCAAATTAGGAAAGTTATAAGCAAATACAAGTTATACCACACCAAAATAAGTAAAAAATGCTCAATGAAGATAACACTACAAAAACACTCATGTATTCTTTCCTATAGAGAAATTAAAATCAAAGTCATTGAATAAATTTAGCATTTAATGGCATTGACATCTAGACAACCACCTGAAGTTAACTTTGTTGGAGACAAAACTAATTGTCAGGTCTACATTTTGCACACCATCCTAAATGTTATTATTCTTCCAAATTTCGAAAGACAAAGTCTGACTTTCATAAAGCTTTGCATCATTCTCATAGGCTCAACCATAAAATTCTTATGGAGCTGTTTAACATGTATAACTATTAAAAACTAATATTGTGCTTGAGGTTGCTTCAGGTACCCAGCTAATTTTTTAAATGACTAATAAGGCAATTTTAAAGGAATAATTCCAAAATCCTCCAAATAATCTTCCTAATTATTAAATGAAGAAAGTATTAAATGCTTTTTATGTTGCCAATATTATTAAATGCAACTTTTTCAACTAATACTTTATTAAGTATTAGGATTAGATAATTATTAGGAGGATATAGCATAGGACATTGTAAAATCCATCACAGCACTAAATGATAAACTAACTGTCACTAACTAGTCTAAAACTGCTACAAATTGAAGTAGGTAATAACAATTATTCAAAGAACAGCTTAAAATAAATAAATGGATAATATACACAACCAAAGCCCAGAACTGCAAGAAAAGAAGATATAGACAGGTTGAAATGAAGACATACCATGCTAACAAGCACGTAAACCAAGCAATGCATTGATGTCAAACTAAGAAAGCAGCTCCACATTATAAGCAGAAGCATCACTGATCCAAACCTGATGAACGACTGAACGCCCCTCAGAGCAGAATCTTTCCAAAAAGTCAATGATAACCTCAGTAACCTCCACAATCTGGAGCATCCACTGCACACGAGAGGCCAATGCCGCTCGATGAACATAGCAATCTTGTCCCTGCAACAAGTCACCGCTGTTCTAGCACGCCAGCAGGCGTCCTTCTGCGACCGAAGCCATTGCCAACCTTGCTTAAACAACCCTATGTCCTCCATCACCAAGGCCTCCTCAGATTCCCCAGGAACTTGGTGGAGCTTCAACTCCTATATGCTATCCTATGACTGGAACTAAAGCATCATCCTAAAAACAGGTTGCTAATGCTATTGATACCCATCACCATGAATCCAATACCACTTATATCTAAAGGATTCTGATGCTAAATCATCAATGCTACCCATAAATAAAATTGCAAAAAGATAAAAAGTCACCTTGATCTGCCAAAACTCACAGTCTACATAAGGAAAAATACAAAAAATTAGATAAATAAATAAGTCCTTGCTACTCCAACTCCCTAGATAAAAGGGCCAACTTCACGAGCTTCACAAGAACAATGGCTTCCAATCTAAAAAGATCAAGGGAAAAGAACAAAAAACCAAAAACAAAACCCCCAATAATGATAGGATCAAAAGAGAACACTGTGTGAGTCCATGACAGCACTAAATACAATCACGTTCAAAAGAGGGTAAATTGCTTCCTAAATAAGCTTCCAAAAAAGCAAGCACTGTTCACAAAAGCCCCACCCCAAAAAACAAAAATAACACAAAGCCCTAAATAAACAAGTAGATAAAAATGCATCCTTTTGACAAGCACAATGCCATTCTATTCCAACTTTTTTCCCCTCTCACAACGAAATTCTAGCACTTGTAAGCTTGACCCTTTAACTAGCTTAAGACTTCAGCACTGCAAAAGGGGCTAAAAACCCATCAAAGGAACGAACTTGAAGGTGACCCAGTAACCCCAGAAACCCTAAAAACCAAGTGAAAGAGCCATTTGGGAAGATGGGCTAGGAAGTTCAAAGGTCGAAACTTTGAAGCACCGACAGAGAAAATGGCCAAAAGGGGTTCCACATATGGCAATGGATTGGAGAGAAGAATATTGGATTTAGCTATGTCGAGAGAAAACCTTGGCTTTTCGGTTTTTGTTTTCTTTTTTCTTTTTCTCTCTTTTTCTCTCTAAGGGATTGCTTGTGAAAAAGAGAGTGAGTTTGTTAAAAGTATCAAAAAGTTTTGTAAAGGCTGGGGGGAGAGAAGAGAGAGAGTTGTGTTATTTTCGTTGCAGAGGATGAGAGAGAAAGCGTTAGAGAGAGAGAGAGTGAGGAAACTTGACATCATTTTTTAATATTATTTTGTTTGTAATTATTAGGCAGCGCGGTCCTATGACCCCACATTGAAATATTGTAATTTGCAAAAAAAAAAAAGGCGAAATTTTGTTTATCTTAAGTCCCAAGGAAATAAAATAATAATATGATAAGCCAATGGGAAACCCAACTTGTCAAGTGTACGTGACGTGCGAGAATATAATTTTTGTTTTTATTTACTACTAATCTGGAATGTTTTGTGGAGAATTATAGCTATGTGCATAGTTTATACCAAGTCGTGTCTGACACAGCTTTCTTCTATTTTCTTAAAAAAGTTATTGAACAATTTGTAATTTGTAACTATAATCATTTTTATCGCCAAACTTCACTGATTCTAGAAAAAAAAAAATTTGTATTCATAAATAATTTTTTAATGAGTTTAATTTGGATATATTGATAATATAAAATTTTTTTACATAATCAACTAATTATATTCTTTTATTTACATGATCATTCAAATATTAGGTGATTAAGTCAAATATTTTTATTGATATAATAAAATATTATTAAATATCTATATTAAAAAAATTTATATTGACAATACATATAAATTAGATTCTTTTTTAATATATTAAATTGATTTTAAAATTTTTGTGTAGGTAAATATCTATTCAGATTTCATTGATTTAAAATAAATTTGATCCTGTTTTAGTTTTTAATATGTAAATAAACAATTTTATCCTTATATGTTTATAGTTCTACCAACTTTAATTAAGAGTAAAAAAGTAAAGTTATCAAAACAAAATGAATCCTATATATTTTATATTAATTCAAATCTATTTTTTTGTAAAATGTTTTAAATATGAAAATTATTTTACAGCCACATCAAATCAAATAAAAAATGTTATTAATTATCAATATATTGTTGGTTTAAGTGATTTTATATTTATTTCACTTAAGTAAAATTTTATGTTCAAGTCTTATAAATAAAATTATATTAAGAATTTTATCTCATAATAGACCAATTCAATTTAAGTTAAATTAATTAAAATCAAATAAATTTTGGATCCGCTAGTTTAAAAAAATCACTAATTTCAAAAACAATAAATAAGTATTATTTTAAAAGTTTGCATAAAATTCAGTCAACCTAATCATAATGAATTAGGTGAAAATTACTATTTTTTAAGAATAACATTAAGTCCATACTTGTGCACATATCGCATCTGCGTAGTCCCTGTGTAACTAGGATTGGATCGAAAAGAAAATTGCATACTTATATCTTGGTTATGGCACCACATATTATTGTAAGGAAGACAGTTTACAAATTAATTTGGCTCAAATTTTTCACTATAAAAATCTATTTTAAAAAAAATAAAACCTCTCGTAGTCCAATCAAGTGATAAACCACTTGTAACTTCCCGTACTAACATGTGTCCGACTCTTGTTAGAGCTGCCATTCTGGGAGAGTCTCTCTCAACAACCCCCCACCTTTATATCTAATCATTTTATTTAACAAAACAAAAGTCTCAGAAGCATTATTTTTTAGAGTTTAATTTGAGTGTATTTGAATGTATTGATATAAAATATTTTTATATTATTATTTAATTAAAATTTTTTATTTATATGATTATTCAAATAATGACTGATTATATCAAAATATTTTATTAATATGATAATATATGATTGAATGTTTGTATAAAAATATTTTATATTAATAATATATTTAAATTAAATCTATTTTTTATAATCCTTTTAAATTTTTTTATCTAAAAAAATGTTTTCTGGGAACTCTAGTCTACACTAAAAAAATTATAAGTATTGCATTATGTAAAATAGCCTTTTTTTTACGAGTGTAAGATAGCTAACTTCTGTATAAAGACTATACTTTATTATACAAATATATATTTATAATAAAATAATTGTTTTTATAACTTGTATTTTTTTTTTTAGTAAGCTATGCTCTTTTTTTTAGTATTGCTTAGGCTTAATTATGTTTTTATAAAATAATTACTTTAAATCCCCACTCCATATAAGCTATTAGGAGTAATTTACTAATAAGGACTTTAGGTGATATATATGAAATAAAGTTCAAACCTCATTACTGCTAATATATTAAAAAGAAATCCCCATTCCATATTACAGACAATGCAATTCATCTATTTTAACGCCAAGCGTCAGGCTGGTTGGTATAAATAAGAGATAAAAAAAATTTATAGACTAATTTTTTACGTAATTTTATTCATAAATTTAATTAATAAATTTTTCATCTTCATTCTTACCCCTTAAACTAAACTCACCGCAAATGAAAAATGTAACTCGCCTGAGTATGACAGGTAAAAAAAGGTAAGGTTGTAATCACCATAAAAAACAAACGTAAGGTTGTACAACAAAGATTCATTCATTTATTTACCGTATAATTATGAGTACTCCGACATGCATTCATGTGCTTGTCAATTTATGTTTTGAGAAAATAAGGAAAGGAGTTAGGCATTCACTCACTGACAATATACATTGGTCTATTATTACTATAGATGCATAATTTGTGCAGTGTTAATTGCATCCGTATATTTACTCTCTCTCTCTCTCTCTCTCTCTCTTGTGGGGGGTTGTTACAATCAGTATATACACTTTATATGTTAAAAATTTAATGTCTTCATTTTGGATGTAGTTCACATTTGGAATCTTGGTACTT
This sequence comes from Pterocarpus santalinus, assembly GCA_031439595.1. NCBI lineage: Eukaryota > Viridiplantae > Streptophyta > Magnoliopsida > Fabales > Fabaceae > Pterocarpus > Pterocarpus santalinus. Next base: position 28,980,418 of record CM062528.1, on the reverse strand, counting down.
CCTTATTACTTTGCAAAGCAACTCTCATCAATATGCTATGGTTGCCATGAATGCATTACAATTTATAATACCTTCACCGAAGTACATAAATTCTTATGTGATTTGGAAATATAAAGTGCGTTGTTTGTTCCCGTAAACAGAATTTCTTGCAATGTTTCCTAATCATACGTAGTAGTTTTGATCAAGAATTTTCAGAAAGTCAATGGGTTTTACTTTTGTACCTAATGCAAACCAACATTAAAGACCCTGGTCATAACCACTTTGCCACAGAATAGGTAGAGGAATTTAATTATTCCCATGGTGCTTGTCAGTATTCTCTATTAGAATAGTCCTTGTCACCCATGTGAAGATGGGGAAAAAATTTCTCACATCTGAGACCACAATTTTTTATTTTTTATTTTTTTATTTTTTTTTCGCTCTCTAGTTTTGGCTGAGCAGCTTAATTCAATAAAATGGTTACAAACAGAACTAGCAGGCATCAGTTTTTGTCTGTTCTCTTTTTTTCACTCCATGTATAATATGAGAGCAATGTGATACTTGCATCATTTTCTATAATATAATATTCAAAACGAAGGAGCTAGAAACAAACTAACACCAATTGAGGTGAATGAGATGGTGTTGGATGCTGGCATTCCATCTTTGGTTTCATTACACGCTCAGAAGACCCAATTCAGGAGGCACAAGCTTAGCAGAAGTTCAGCAAGTCAACACAGCCCCTTCTATTTATTCCTCTAGACGGGTTGGTAGAGCAAGGGGATTTTTGTGTTGTTAACTATATATTTCTCTTTAAAGAGCGTAAGTCTCGGCTCATCGATAAAGTTGTTATCTTCTAACTTATAGCCTACGATTTCAAATTCTAGAAACAATCTCTTCGTTTATGGGAAAAAAAGTTTCATACATATATTCGCTTTAGAGCCTACCAAATAGGAACCTTGCAGACTGAGCTGCCCTTTCAACTATATTTCTATCTAATCTTACTAATACTTACAAATAAAACTTTCTTTCTCATAGGTCACATTTCTTTGTCATTAAAACACTTCTAATTTGGGTTCATTTGTGTATATGTGAATTATATTCTACACTGATGGCCTTAGATACTTGGTGAAGGATAATTTGGTCCCATCCATCTTCTGGAGCTTGTGATGCTCCACCCAAATATTTGCAAAAAAACCCCATGTCCTTAAAAAAATAATTTCTATCTAGGGCTTGTATTATTTTATTTGCAATAAAGTCCTTGAAGCAATAGAAGATATGTTTTGCTCTCCGGCAACTTCCAAGAGGCAAAATACAAAACACGAGGCACCAAAATCTCGTAGCATTGTTCAAAAAAAAGCACAAAACCAAACCAAACCTTCAACTGAACCAAGTTAATCCATTAAAATTAGTTTTATTAAAAGTGGTTTAAAATCGAACTGGTTTTATTAGTTTAGGTTATTGAACCAATAACACCAGTTATAACCAAATCCCCTTTCTCCTTAGCCCCCAATCCCCCAATCTTCTTGCTAACCTCCATTTTCCATTCGAAGCGGCAAACGAAGCCACCAGGTAATAAAAACTACATGAAATTCGCAAGACTTTTCAGAGTTGATGTTTCCTCCCACTTCCTCACATGTTCTTCTATTTCCTCCAACTCAATATACGTTCCACTATTTCCTTTAACGCAGCCTCAAGTTCTTTTTGCTGTGTATTTTCTTCTGCAGTGAAAAAATAGTCATCTATAGTGAAGAGGATGGGTATAGTTCAATTATGAAGCAAGGAAGGAATAGGCAAGAAACAACGTCGCTGAGGGTGAATTTGGGACAAGTTGGTGAAAGCCTTCAAGAAGATAGTGTTTCTATGGCGAAAGACATTGCTCCGATTAAAAACGGAAGAGGGCTCATTAGCAAAATTAAATATTTCACAATATAATAATAATAAAACAACAAGCATGAGACGGGATAGCTCTTGGCCGTTGAACCTCATTAAAAGTAAATTGAACGGTGCATAATACAGAACCATCCAATTGCACGGTGGCAATTTTGTAATTTAAAGACCAGACCATGAGAAATCCAAAACATATGGGGACCAAATTATCCTTCACCTAGATACTTTACCAACCAACTGTTCTATAGTGAAATAGATTTAGAAACTGTTAAAAAAAACTTATAATCATCCAAACCAACCTCTAGTCCTTGGCAAATAGTACCTAGAGGGGGGAATGTGCCACCCTTGACAGAAAGTGATCCACTGTACGAGGTGTACAAGACACAAAAAAAGTCTGATCACTAACTGTTGTCGCAGGCTCAAATACAAGGAACTTGACAGGAAGTTCCATCCAACAGTATCCCAGGTAAACTAGACTGCAAACAAGTATTGTACCATATTCTCCCTGGCATAGTTTGAAACTTTACCACTCCCAATATAACGACTTCTTTCTTGAGCTGAAAATCACAAGAACTTGAGGTACTATTGCTCCTACCTACAAAAGACAAAGGTGCTGAGACACGTGATCATGGAAATCTAAAATCCGAGAAGGTATCAATCATCATGCTAAGCGAGAAACCATAATAACTGCCTGGATGCCACATCTTAGTTATTTTGATTTCTCACTTAACCTGTTGATTTATATCTCTCCGAATTTTAGGCTTCCAAACTGCCTATCCCAACAAAAGGCATAGCAGCTCAGGAAATGGATTGGCAGCATTATTGCTTAAATCTCAACTCCAAGTTCAAGACAGATAAATGATATCTCATACGAGATGTGAAGAAATTTTGAATAAGGTCTACTTGAACCCAATAATGAGACATATCAAAAGGTTTTTTATATAGAAATAATGGTTACAAAATAACTTATTATATAACAATAAGATAAAAGATAGACCTACAACGAGTGTAATAGGATAAGATAAAACAAAATATTAAGAAAGATAAGTTATAGTCTGAAGAGTGCGTAGGTTTACAACGCCTTTTTTTTTTTTAGTTCATTTTTTGTGCTAAGGCTTAGAAGGGCATTTTTGAGAGACAAATAACGAACAAGAAAGAAGACAGGATACACAGAAAAAGGACAAGATGCTTCAAATTTATCATTGAATACAAGCCTGTCCATATTTACAGGACAGTACATTTGTGAAAACTTCCTTGTCATGGGTTGTTACATAAAAAACAAAAAACACTCAAAAAGGCAAGGAAAGGCAGCACAATTTACAGGGAGACTACAAGCCAAAGCAAATGAAATAAAATAATTTTAAATTTAAGGAAAAAGCATTGACCACTACTCATGTTTACATGCTTTAATCATATTGTGCAGTGAAGGTTGCAGTGGTAACAGCGGTTGAAGGAGGTGATGACATGGTAGAGTCCTGAGAAGATGTGTTGTATGTACATGTAGTCCTCATATCAACTTTACTTTCCTGTTTCCTTTTAACTTTAAGGTCCATAAAATCAGAAATTAAGGCCGGTTTTGTTATGTTACTGTCATCAACAACCATTTCTCCAGTGAGCATCTTGACCACAGAAGACATGGATGGCCGGAGCTTCGGAGAGTCCTGAGTGCAAAGAAGGCCAATTTTCAGAAACCTACAAGCCTGCTCGGCATCGAATTCCCCATTTAGTGATATATCTACCAGCCCTACCAATTCGTTTCGCTCATACATGTCCCATGTCTGTAAAAACAGAAGATAAAATGAGAAGAAGTCCAGAAATCTCACATAATGCTGTAGAATATGATTAAACTTCTGAATTGAGATGCCAAAGTCTTCCAGTCCCAGAAAACAAAAAACAAATGTAAAGATAGCAGTTCCAGATCATGAATAAGTCACAAACATGGATTTATTCTGGAGAAAGGGGAGACAAACACATTCCTTTAACATTATGATAGCCAATGTGTTTACCAAGCATAATTAAGACTAAACATAGGCTGACAACTGATGTTTTATAAGGCTTCAACATTTCCCATTTTAATTTAAAGCACAACTCTACTATCATTTGGTTCTTTACTTTATGATTAAGGAACAGGAGAAATTATTAATGGTTTGGCTTATTTTATTTATATATACTATGCTTTTGCTTAGAGCACCAAAGTGTATTAGCATTTCAAACCAAATAGGGAGTTTAACTTGTACATTGAGGGCAAGCACACACATTTTAATATTAGGGACTTCAGTTCATGTAAGTACTCAGAAAATGAATATGAGGAATTTCAGTTTAGTTAGAATAGATGAAGATTTGAAGAAAACAAAGTGATTGTCAGAAAAATCGATGCCAGTAAAAGATAAGCCAATTCAACGGGGAATATGAGACATCCATACCCTTTCTAGAAGAAATTGTTCTTCTATAGGTAATCTTGAATTTGTGTTATTTGTTCCACTGACTATCTCCACAAGAAGGACACCGAAACTGTAAATGTCAGCTTTCCGTGTCAGCTTCCCTCCTATTGCATACTCTGGTGCCAAATAACCTCTGAATAAAACAGGCATCAGTAAATTTCTGACATAAAATAATTGATTAAAGAAGATTATATGCATATGTAATAATGTAAACAGCGAAAGAGAAGCTTCCCTCTTTGTCAGGTAAGGAGGGAAAGGTGATGACATAACAGAAATCATATATATAACATCCTTAAGCAAATATGCGCGTCCATTAACACATAAGAACATTTTAGCAGCACTACCAGTGATCTCATGGATTTAGTTGAAACGTAAGAATTTGGAACCAGTCAGATTATGTGTGCATTGCAGTTTTGCATTGGACAATAAATTTGTGCACAGCACTGGCCGCTAAAACAGTGTGATAACAGATGCCTGAGAAAAATATGAATATAATCTTCAATGTCATAAATTGACATAAAAATGGATTGTTACATATTATATATGTCGAATAAAATCAAATCTTGTCATCTAATTTTTCATTATAAATATTACTCCACCAATGTTAATTTCCCCATAGAAGTGAAGCATTTGGAATGTAATATTGGGAAATTGAGGCCAAGGGAATAAGTTTTCCAATTGGTAAGGCTGATTTGCAGTTTCAAGGGGGAAAACAAAACAAAACAAGAAAGCTTCCAATTACAATACTTACAGTGTTCCTGCTACACGTGTGCTGACATGAGTCATGTTTGCTGGAATAAGCTTGGCAAGACCAAAATCTGAAATCTTGGGAGTAAGGTCTTTGTCAAGTAGGATATTGCTTGCTTTTATATCCCTATGAACAATATGAGGCCTTACTTCCTCATGAAGAAAGGCAAGCCCACGCGCAACCCCAATGCATATTTTAGATCGCGTCCGCCAATCGAAGTAGATACTACTGTGACCTCCACCTAGAAGTGAAGAGGAAAAAAAAATTGATTAAAAAAGAATTAGAGTAAGGTTGAGAATCAAAGACTTTCTAATAAGACAAATCCATGAAGTGAGTCCAAGTCCTTCTTAACTTTGGCAAGAAAGCTTTTGCAAAAGGCTTTTTCAACACTAAAGGCCACCACTTGGTGGGGTCTCACGAGGGTGCATATATGCAACCTTATCCACGCAAGCAGAGAGGCTGTTTCCAAAATTTGACTATGTGACCTCTAGGTCACAAGATAACAACCTTTCCTTTGCACTAAGGGTCACCCTCTAAAGGCTTTTCCAACACTATTACTGGTAAATAGAATTTCAGAGATAGGACTCCTTCCCATGTCCCATACCAAGCATCAACAGAAACATAAATATTTATTCAACTAGAAGAAAAAATGCATTTACCTAGAAGAGTTTGTGCAAGGCTGTTATTCTCGAGGTAATTGTAGACTAATATTCTGTTATTCCTTTCCACACAACAACCATATAACTTAACCAAATTTCCATGTTCTATTTCTGAGATCACATTAATCTCTGTCAAGAACTCCTTCACCCCTTGTCTTGATTCAGCTGAAAGAACTTTTATAGCAGCAACTTTTCCATCTTTAAGCCGTCCCTGATCATCCACGTACTATTGTTAGGATTTCATTGATAATAAAAGGAAGTAAAAGACAATGATCAGGCCAAATGCTGTGATGATGAAAGTAGTACTTGAAAGTGGTCTACTTTACCTTATACACAAAACCAAAACCGCCCTCTCCAATTTTATTGGCTGGACTAAAATCCTCAGTAGCATTTCTTAGTTCTTTGAATGTATAAAGTCTAACATTTTGAAGGTCAGATAAATCTGCTCACAATAACATTCAATTAAAATCTAGCATTCTATGCAATTTTTTCAATATATAATATCATAGATGATGGATATCATAACAATACAACCACACCCTGAGAAAATAAATCAAATACAAGAAACTATAATGACTATTCCGTCTAGGTATTATCTGAATGTAATTTGTTATAAAATGTAGTTCAGCTACCTATACCAATCTCTGGATCATGTGATTCTTGTCTAGCCAAAGAAGACACCTTACTGAATAAGAAAGGAAAACAGGTCATGACTGAAGGAATTATCAGAAAGCAGCTTTTAATGACAAATGGTGTCAGTAGCTTCAAATGAAACCCCTTCCAAGGTCACCTGGTTGAACCATCAAAATGTGTCAAGGTCTCGAAGAATAATCAAGTGGAAAGCTCATACAAATAATTGAACATGACAAAAATATCAGGCCTTACAAGAACACAGCAAAGTACTTGCATGGTTTTCTACAACGGATGTGACACACAAAATGTAATAACTGACACCACAACTCTAGTTTTGGCAGTAATATTCCAGATTCCAGTTATATTTTAGGAGGGTCCTTTCATACAAGAGGTGTATTGCAAAAGAAATGAAAGCTTAGCCATAATTGAACTACTATGAGGCACAGATATCACTGCTAGATTTTCTGAATAAGTTTTGTAATCCAAATCATGCCATGCCATAAGACAACTAACAAACCGATGAACCGATCAAAGGCTTAATCACTCTCTCTCAGTTATCAATCCATATTCAGCTTTCCATTCCACTTTTTTATCCATATTAACTATATGCATCTCAACCTAATAGAACCTCCCTCTTTGAGGCTAGGAGAAAGACTCCAAACTACTCAATTTGCATTCAATTATGAACTATCCATTACAAATGGTAATCTTCACCTATGCATACTCACTAATACCCAACCAACTACTTAGTATGGTATCATTGTCTCCGCCTTCAAACAACCCAACCCTAAATGTGAACTGAGTAGTTTCAGAGTCTTTCTCCCTGACTTGAAGAAGGAGACTTTATCACAAACTATCAATTGAGGATCTTTAGGTGAATTTCGTTGCTTGGAAGTACATCATTTTCAAATGAAAATCATGAGTTTTGACTGTATTCTTTTTGGTAATATCTTCATACCGGTTCACAGGTTCAGTTTGTGCTGTTTTTCACAGCTCAAAGAAGAATAAGAATGAAGATCAGAACTGAAACTGAAGCAAACTGTAGTCTTCAGATCACGAGGTAAACAAAAGAAAAAATGAAAAACTTGACAAAAAAATTTGTTCAGAGCTACTACATCAGAACACTAATAACCACCATCTCTTCCTCAAGACCAAAATAAAAAAATTGCAACTTTCACAAGGACAAAAGAGAAACAAAAACAGAATACAAACTTACAATTAAAGGGTAACCAAAAACAACAAGATTAAAAAAAAAAAAAAAAAGAGCAACATACGATGAAACAAACCTCAGAAGCTTTAGGAAACAAGTACGGACACAGATACGGCCTTGGTCAAGAGAACTTTAAGAGAGTGCAACAAAAGAGAAACCGTGATGATGGGGTTGTGAGTTGGTGCCCCTTTGATGGGGTTAATCAATGGTATATGGTCATGCCATGGAGCCTCTAAGGGACGCGTAATTAGTTTGAAACTACTCTTCCTATCTCTTATCTTTTTCGTGTCAAACAAAGACTCAAACACAAATTGGATATTAGTTTAACATTTGTTTAGATTAACTATTCCATGTTGTTATTGTTGCCGTAGCTGTTGCATGTGCCATGTGTGCTTAAAACCAAAAAAGTTATAAATAGAAGATGGAACATGGTCAAACTTGATATTCCACTTTGCCAATCCTTTACTTTGAAAAAATGAAAATCGTGATCAACCAACCATTATGCCTTTTTTTTTTTAGATATTATTAGTTGATATTGTCCTTTTTTTTTTTTTTTTTGATGTGATGTTGGTTGCTATTGTCAAATGTTACAGATATACAACTTTTGACATTTTTCTTATGCGAAAGAATTTAAGACAAACTTTACCTTTGTGGTGAATTAACACTTCTTTCCATTCATTTAAAAAATTTTCGGCATGTTTAGTTGAGATTTTCTCAACCCATGCAAAAAGAAACACGTGTTACGAGATACTTTCTTTAGATGCAAAAAAATTCTTTCTTTTGCAAGTATTGCTTGATTAAATCCTAAATTTTAAATGCAAAATTGTTTAGAATTCAAAGTTGATTGAATTTCTTCCGCAACAGTGTAAATCACAAGATTATGAACAATGAAACCAATCAAATATAAAAGAAAATAAGTAATGAAGTAATGATATCTTTATAGCTACCATCAATAGAAGTATGTTTCCCTTACCCGATGTGATTAGCCACATAATCAAACTTACAGGGGTGCTTAATTTATTATTAACAGTAAATTTGGCATCTTTTTTAAGTAAAAACCGTTTTTAATATGCATGCACGGCCTCATTATTGCCTTGTACAATCCTTTGTGTGAAAGTTCAAGCATTCTTCGTTGACCAAGTCAATCACATCTTATCGGTTTTGTGGAATTTCAGGGTTGATACGCGAACTTTTTGTCGTCCACAATAATCGTACAATGCATAACTTCACGTTTTTATCTTTTTCATCATTATGCCTTTTACTTTCTTGTTTTGAATTTGTTATACTAATTTTCTTTGTTGTATATTGTGAAGAACCTTTTGCTTTCCTTCTGTATTCCACCTATCAAACGTTTCTGTATGTTGGTATTTTAAGCGTAAAAAAATATCTTTGAGTTAATGAGTTAGCTCATTCCATCAATCTTCTTATTGCTATAATTTTGATTTGATTGATAGATTTTTTATTGATTGGTGATATGTAAATAACTCGATAAGTGTTAAATAAGTTTAAAAGTATTCATTAACCCTTGGATTTGGGCAAACTTTTGCATATAAAAAAAAAATCTTTGAAAATATCATCAACATTTTATTTATGTATATAATGGGGAATTTTTGTTCAAAATATTGTATTTACGTCTGATTTATAATTATATTTTTTTTTCAGATTACTTACTTCATTCTCGATTTCACCTATTCAATGAGTGCATTTGGATAATTTTTTTAAAAAATATTTTTTAAATTAGTATATTATTGTTTTAAAATAAAAACGCGATAAGATTTTAACAAAAGTGTGAAATCATGCATAAAATATAAATCATCCTATACAAAAAGATTTGTATTTTTCTAATTTTTAGATTCTTTTGAAGTTGAGATAAAATATCCTAATTCACTAAATATAATTGAATTGGCACTATACCAGACAAAGTTTGCCTCAGGAATTAATCGTCACATAGTATGAACATAAATTACATGTGGTTGGACTTGATATTGAAGCCAAAAAATATTCTTTGACCATATCATAAAGTAATTGCGCATGTGTGATATCAGCCAAGCTTCTAAAGCCCAAAAATTTTATTTGACCATATCATAAATTAATACATATTGGGCACGTCTGACATCAATCCAGCTGCTAAATCCAGGCACACCCTTACGTATGCATATGTGGAACCAATTACAAAGTTTGCGTGGTTTATATTCCACAAGAGTCAAAAAGAAAAAAAATGACAAATACGCGTACCATTAATGCAAAATTACAATTTGGTTGTGTTTAGATCATTTTATATGTAATAGATGTCATAACAAAATGCCACTGTTTCCTTCGCCAGGTATTGATTGGAAAAGGACAGTAACACATTAAACTAAGATCATTTGCATCCTACAGATGAGAGTCTAATGTCAAGCATGATATTGAGATCTCACCCAAGGTGAGAGAGGCCCAATTAGAAAATTACCTATCCCCATGAGTTTCATTTTTCCTCGTAGATTAGGTTAGTCAATAGTTCCTACCATCTTTGACAACCCCCCCCCCCCTTCTCTTTTTTTCTCTTTCCCCACAAACAAAAAAAATGAATTACATTGAACTCAGATTGAAATTAGATAATATTACATACAATACATTTCAATTTATTATACCTATACTAACACTTTTTAAGAGATATTTAATATTATATTTATAAAAATTCTCAATATCATATTTTATAAAATATAAAAGTATCAGGTGCAATATTATCCAAATATTAGGAGAGACTAATATATTTTCTTTAAATTGAGAAATGTTGTATATTGGATCGCCTAACCTCAATGAAAGTAAGTGTCATTTACCTTATGATTTATCTTTTATAGAGATGCCAACTATAAGATACTTGAATGCAGGTACGTGAGAATATAAAATCATATGTGACAGAATTGGTTAGTTTTTTTAGTTATTTTTATGTGATACTAAAATAAACGAAAACAGAATGATCATTAACATATTAAAAAATTATAATAAATTAAAAAACAAACTGGCAAGAGAAGTAATAAGAATAAAATTAATATAAAACAACTAATTCTTATTTAAATTTTAAAACAGCACACAATAACTCTACCAAAAAAACAGCACATAATACAGAATTTCTAAAATAACATTAATTAACAAATTAATGAATAAGTTCCATCCACAAAAAAAAAAAAAAGGAATAAGGGAAGTAAGCCAATGACAGTTGGTGCAATTAATAAAGAGCAGTTTTGTATCTCAAAATAATGCAAATTCGATTCTCTGATGTAAGAACCCTTTTGATAGATGATTTTGTAAGTTTCTTGTAAGTATTTTTTGAAACTTGAGGCTTTGCCCTTGCTAGTGGGATGTTCAACAATGAACTCATCTAAACTTTTATTTAAAATAGTAAACGTCCAACTAAACTCCTGACAATTTTGGGATCAGGCAACTTGGTCTCAATAAAAATAAATTAATTCGTTGGTCTCTAACAATGACATTAAAACTGACAGACTCAAGGACCAATGTGTCTAAATTAACAATTATCAAAGACTAATGTGACTAAATTTTAGATATATCATATTAAAATGCAAAAAATAGCTATTTGCATGGAACACTCTCATAATTAGAGTTGTCAAAGTGGGCCGCAACCCGTGAGTTAACCTAGCTCGATCCACCAAAATGGTGGGTTGAGCTAGCAAAATTTTAGCTCATATAAAAGTGGGTCAATTTGACCCAACTCGTATAACTTGCGGGTTAAGTGGGTTCGCCCCAGGTTGGAAGTAGGTTGGCTCTTTTTCTTTTTACAGTTTTTTTTTAAAAAAAGTTAGCACTAATAAGAAATGATAGGTAATACTAACAAGTAATAACTATATTATAGGATGTATAGTATGTAGTATTTTATAAAGTTGCTTAATTGTTATGTTTGACTAATCTTAATTACTACCTGATAGGATTATAGGTTATTAATTATTACTACTTTGATGAAACTTTGCTTGTTATGTTGAATTTTATATGTTATTCTCCTTGTTTTGCATAATTTCTTTTAGTTTTTGTACAACCAACATTTTTGATACTAGTATATATGTAATCCGTTTAATTTTTTTAACCTTTTTTTGGTATTTTTTAATTAATTTTAAGATTTTTTTTATTCTTTTATAATTTTTTTATTTTTCAGTGAGCCAACCCGTTTAACCCACCAGCTCGGGTGGGTTGAGTCGAATTGGTATTTTTATGACTCACCAGAAAAGTAAGCCATCCCATATAACTAGTTTCGACTTGTAACCGGGTTGACCCACTTTGATAACTCTACTCATAATATTGTTATTTTGAATGGACATAAGTTTAGTTGTATATTCTATTTATTATTTATACAAAGGTGCCCTAAGTGGCGTAGCCCAACTAGCTACTAAAAATATAAAGAAAATTGACTCTACTATAATCATTCATAAAATTAATTGAAAGAAAGAAAGCAAAAAAAAAAAAAAAGAAAAGAAAAGAAAAAAAAAGCATCTAAATTATGTAAACCAACTATATATTGATGTTACCTTTTATTAAGGACATATACAATCATTTACGGATAAACATGCTGCAAGGCCACATTTTAATTAACCCCTTAGCAACATCTACTTAATTGCATGAACCAACACAACAAAAGGACACCAAGATGAGCGTAAGAAAAATAGTATTTTTTTATCTAAAAATGACATTAATCTTAATATTAATACAAGACCCCTCTATTAGATGTATAAATTATAAAATATAATCACACAAGTCATCATATCAAATGCATGAATCGTCATATGCAAATGACATCATTCATCTCTAAAAAAGTGGTTAATCAAGTTTGCCATAGTAGCGAGCAATATTGGCTATTGGTCTTACAATAGTGACCTCAACACAACATAAGCTTGATTTGCAAGCTACTGATGATTTACTAATTATATTATTGTTATCAATATTGTCAATTATTGATGCATAAATAATAGAATCAAACATATATATGATCTTGGCTTTACATTATCGACCTAAACAAGTTAAACATTATGACTAAATAACAATAATATGCCTCAAACATAAGGTTTGAATCAATTAGGAAGAAATTAAAAAAAAAAACCAACTAATTTACAGATATAAAACTTAATTTATAAATAAATCATTAATACATCTTTTAAAGATTATTATGTTATTATCAGATTAGTCTATAAAAAATTTAAAGTAGATATCAAATTTATCGTTTTACATTATAACTTTAATCATGAATAAAGACAATGTGTTGGCATTTTTATATCCTTAAAAAATTTATTAGGGGAAAAAAGTTCTTTATTAAAAAATTAATATGGTAATATTATGATCTTTGAAAGACTAATTTATAGTTTTTTTCTTTTTAATTTATGTTGGTAATGTTGATCATTTATTAATTTATATTAATTTATCAAACATGTTAAATAAATGTCAAATTATGAAGAAAATTATGTATAACACTTGTTTTATCTAAATATAACATATTGTTGAGAAAGAGGGAAATTAAAATTTTTTGGTATTTTATGCAAATAGCTGCTTTTTATATTTTAATATAATATATATAAAATTAAATCACATTAATTCTTGATAATTGTCAATTCGGATATGAGTCTCGGGGTTCATTAGTTTTGACATTAAGAATCAATGTGTGTCCGATGAATATCATTGTTGGGGATTGATGGACTAATTTATTTTTGTTAGAAACCAAATTATCCAAGTTCAAAATTATCATGGACCTAATTAGGGTTTATTCTATTAAAAAAGGAAAAATAAGTAATTGACGGATGTGCAAAAAATAAAATAGAATAAAAAGAAAGAAAGTAAATGTTGGAAGCTAAGCCAACTGCAACAGAAGCTGCGGAATGCTGGGGGTAGTTAAGGAGGAGAGCGAAACAGAGAAGGACCTGCAACTGTCAAAGCAAACAGCGGCATCACAATTAAAGCAACCTGATTTTGGTCATGAAAGGTTCTTCTCATAACAAGAGTTTTGTTCGAAAATCATACGGAACCGTAAGTTCCGAACTTTAGAAAAATATTAGCTCCCACATCAAAATCCTCAATAAAAAAATGTTAGCTCCCACATCGAAATGCTTTGTTAGCTACCCCATTGAAATCTTTGATTAAAAAAAAATTATAATTTATATATGTCGATAATATAAAATAACTTTATATCATCAACTAATAGAAATATAAAAAAAGTTAAATTATATTAAATAATTATTTATTATAATAAAAAATTTATCATAATTTAACACTTTTTATATTTTTATTTATTAATAATATAAAATTATTTTATATTATCAATATATATAAATTAATTGCATAAAAAATATGCTTTATTAACCCCAAAATTTATATACAATCAATATGTGTGGAATTTTAAGTATAAATATAGCAGCTATGCGAATCTTAAGAGCTCTCTACAAAATTCATTATCAAATGTTTTTATTCTCTGCAACATTATACGGTGGTAAACTGGTAATCATGATATAGCAAGCAAGTAAAATTCTTAAATAAATAATTAAAATGATAAATAATTTTAATATCATATACAAGAGTTAAATTTCAGGAAATTAAGTTATGTGCAGAAATTATATATTTTTATGTTTTATACAACTGAATAAAAATTTAATTTTATAAATAATTTAAGTTCAGCACACGATTATTTAATTATTATTGCTATATTTTTTTGATATTATTTTTATTATTGCTATATTGTCAAGTGTGTTTGGTTCTTATGATAACTGTTTAAAAATTACAATAGAAAATAATATGTGATTGATTGAAGAGTGAAAGCATATCATAATTAAACTCTTCGAGATAAGTAAAATGATTAAAATTTAATTTAAATATATTAACAGTATAAAATAATTTTATATTATCAATTAATAGAAATAATAAAAAATACCAACTTGTATAAATAATTATCCATTATAATGAAAAATCTACTATAATTTTTTACTTTTCCCAATTTCTATTGATTGATAATATAAAATTATTTTACATCAATTAAACTCAAAAGATTAACATAGCAACCACCGCTAACCAGAACTTCTAATTTTCCACGATAATAAATGACACGTTGAAAAATCTAGGTGCGGTGCACTCTCCGGTCCAAGCCATTGCATGACTATCGCCACTGTTACAACAACTTTGTCTGTGTAGGAAGTTTCAGATTCAGAGCCCATCATTAGATTAGCACAAACACAAACCATGAATAGCACCGCCTTTAAGGTTGCTGTGGTGGGAAGTGGAAGTAAGCACTCTCATCTTCTCTATTGCTGAAAGTGATCTTATCTTATTTTATTTCTAGTGCTTCCATTGACTGAACCATGCAAACTTTATAAAATAATAATATGAATAACCAAAATGGAATGGTGGCAGTTTCAGGAGCTGTGTGTGCATCAACACTTGCCAGAAATGGGGTTTCTGTTACTCTCTTTGAGTCAGCTAGAGGCCCTGGTGGACGCATGTCCCAGAGAAGGTTCTTTCTTTCTTAACCCCTTTTTTTTTATCAATTTTAAATGTTAAAAGGGTTCTTAATAATCACTGTTTTATTCATTTGCAGTAGCATTTTGAAGTTACTCTATATTTTCTTGTTGTTTTTTCTTTTAAAGAATAAGAATAATAAAAAATAAGATATCATATGGAAATTCCTGTTTGTACAAAAGTTCTGTATGTTCTTGTTTGCTTTTTGAGGTAGTGCTGTTTGCCTTTGTTTGAAGTATAGCACAGTTAAAATTTTTAGTTGCTTGCAAATGTCACTGGGAAATTCTTTCATTAGCTTAATGGTGATTAAAAAAGGATCCTAATTTTGTTGTCTTCCGGGAATCCAGAGAGAAAACTGAAGATGGGAAGGAGCTGCATTTTGACCACGGTGCTCCACTTTTCTCAGTTAGCAAGTCTGAAGTGTTATCTCTAGCTCAAGAGTGGGAGTCAAGGGGTCTTGCAGCTGAATGGAAAGAAAAGTTTGGCTCATTTGACTTTCACACCCTTAAATTTAACAACACAGAACAGGTTGACCATTATTCTTCATGTGTTTAAATAGTTTTGTGCAGTATATATGGTACAGTCATACTTGATCTTGTTGATTGATTATGCAGTGTTTCATACTTTCATTTGTACTAATGGTTAGTGGTGTCAATAAAGGGTGGCCTATTTGCACAAGACTGCTATCTGATAGGGTCTAGGGAGGGTAGATGTATACAGTTTTACCCCTACAAGTAGAGAAGTTGTTTTCAGGATTTGAACTCGTGATCTCTAAGTCACAAGCCAGCAACTTTATCGTTGTGCCAAGGCTCATCCTCTAGTGTCAATACTTATGATTAAAACTTATTATCATATCGTAGCTTCCTTGGAGTTGTTGTCCTCTCTCCATCATGTTTCGAAACGATGTATTAGTTTGGGGTGGATTTACGTGCATTTATCATTTGTATACTGTATACACAATGGAATCTTTATAGTGTGAATCCTATCCCACTAACTACCCATAGCTGTAAGTACTGCACACATCTTCCTAAATCTGTGGCCATCTTTGTGCTTCAAGACTGTCATAGGAAAATACATTTCCCTAATATAGCTGTCCAATTCAAAGCAATTTGCACCTTTCTAAGCTGATTTTATTAGAACATCATGGTCAGTTTTACCTTTTGATGATGTAGCACATATTTCCTTCTTTTTGTGAGTCTTTCTCATCGACAGGATACTCCATGAATTTGAAACTCTATTACATATGCAAGATCCATCCCTGCTGCCATTGGTTTAAGTTCTCTTTTAAGAATGTAGAAATTTTCTGGCAAACCCATCATACTTTTGTTCCATTTTCAACATCAGTGATGTACTTGTTCAAATTATGTAGATGACATTACTTGTACCACAAAGCCTTGTGCATCTGAGATCACTTTTACTAGAGTAGTCGTTTCTCTAATTGGAAAAACTTTTAGGAAGGATTGAGCAAGAGATTTGTCGGTGTTCCGGGCATGAATTCTATATGTAAAGCATTATGCAATGAAAGTGGTATCTACTTAATTCTTTTCATGATTTAGTTTCATTATTCAGAGTTCACTGTGGACCTAGTGAAAAGCTTATTCATTATTTTCTCATTGTTAGGTGTGGAAAGTAAGTTTGGGGTGGGTATTGGAAAAGCTGAATGGTTGGATGATGAGAAATTGTGGTCATTGACGGGTGTGGATGGACAAAATCTTGGTCAATTTAAGGGGCTTGTTGCATCAGACAAGAATATAGTCTCTCCCAGAACTGTGGAAGTGACAGGGCGGTTGCCGCCACTTGGTATGAATATTGTGACTTTCTTCCCTTGGTTCTCATTTTATTTATCCATGTTCAAGTGATTCATGATTCGTTTTTCTTTTGTGGGGGCAACATGGCAATCTATTAATAGGTCTTTTTGCTAGAACGTTAGCTGTATGACATCCAGCTTATATTTGCTATCAACGATTTATTGAGGGAAGTTTACCTGACAGAAAAGAATAAAAGTTATCATAGAAGTTTAGCTGGTACGAGCCAATTGTCTAAAGTTGTTATATGCTACCATATCTATTTGAGTTGAAGGGCATTTTCTGTCTCTTTTTCCCTTGAATCAAAATTTCCAGTATGAACTATGAAGTATTATTAGAAATTGATGAGGGGAAGAGGGATTACAATTTATACCTGCTTGCCATACAATTTTTTCATATAAAGATTCCTAAGTTATATTTGGGTAGGGATTAACAATCTGTTTGACAGATTCAGCACGAATTTGAACTTGATCTGAAAAGTATACTATATATTTTGATTGCATTTCAACTATTCCCAATAGGCATCTTTATGATAATCTAATTGGTTTCCACACACTGACAGAGACATATTATGACAGAAAAAAGACTCTGTTTGAATGCTGTATGTCAAATTAGCAATATTCTTCCATTTGCATAGATGGCATAAGCTCATCTTTGACATTTGGAGTTATGCAGATTTCAATTTGGTGCCGGAGTTGTCGGCAAAGTTGCACAATCTTCCGGTTAGGCCATGTTTTGCTGTAATGCTGGCATTTGCAGAGCCTCTGTCATCAGTAAGATAAGCTAGCTGTCAATGAATTTCATAAGTTTGATAATATATGAGTTTGACACGAGTTGGACCCATGCTTTGGTTTTGGCGAGATGATTCTTGTAGTTTAGTACCTTTTTTTCTTTCTTTCTTTCTTTCTTTCTTTCTTCCCACAAAAAAAAAAAAAAAAAAATCAAATTCATGTAGCTTGATATTTACCATATGAAACAACAAAAAAATGATATTGGCAGAGAAGAAGGTTTAGGCGCTAGTTGTTGCATCCAAACAAATGTGGAATACAGACTGAGATACCAAGAAGAACAAGTTAGGATGACTTTTCCTAATCAATTTTCACTTGGGACAATATTGCATGCATAATCCAGTTGAATTAAAGGCTTTGTTGTGGTGGTGTTTTAATTTTCTGTCTAAGAGCATTTTCCGTGATGTAGAACTAAGAATCTTAGTCAACAAAATTCAATTTATGATTCAGATACCAGTCAAAGGCTTTGCTTTCAAAAATTCCAAATTTCTGAGCTGGGCTTATTGTGATAGCAGCAAGCCAAGCCGTTCCACCATGAGGTATTTGTTTGGTGTTGCCATAGTGAAACAGTTCAGATTCCATTGATTGCTAACTTGCTGATTGGCATCTTCACAGTGAAAGATGGGTTATTCATTCAACAGCGGAATATGCAGAGGATATAATTGCTCAAACTGGACTCAAGAAGCCCTCAGATGTAACACTGAATAAAGTGGCTGAACAACTTTTCCAAGAATTCCAGAGTACAGGGCTTCACATACCTCAACCCTTTTTTAAGAGAGCACATAGATGGTAAGTAAGTAACTATGTATATAGGAGCTATCAGTTGACTGCTATTCTCTCCTCATAGACATTGTCTAGAATTACGCTTAGATATTGGTGTCTTGTGAAAGCAATCTTGAGTTCTGGAGAATTGCTACTATATATTCCAGGTTGCATTAAGCTGGAAAGTGGATGCTGCCTCAAACTGTACATATTATGCATTATATAGTTCCTGTTACCAAAGCTCTTTGGTCTTATGAATTTTGATCTTGGATTATCCCTGCATGTGTTTTTAAGTCATTTACTTATGCATGACAAGTGATGGTGTTTCCTTTCTGTTGAAATGAAGTCGCCCATTACGGGTTTAAGGTAAAATTGAAATAAATACTGCCAAGTTGATGGATGAATGCTAGAGATGAAGGGTATAAAAGCCTCTGCATGGAAAGAGCCATTATGGATCACAAATAGCACTATATCTTACTGTTTTTATGGTTACTTTGTTAAGTTTTCCTTTATCTACTTTCAGAAAAAGAAAAATTGAAGAAGAAAAGTACTACATTTTCATTCTATATTTATGATGAGAACTTTTTTTGTAATGCTGGTTGGTTTTGTAGGGGGAGTGCATTTCCAGCTGCTAGTATTGCTCCAGAGGAAAAATGTCTTTGGGACAGAAACAAGAGACTAGCCATCTGTGGAGACTTTTGTGTTAGTCCCAATGTTGAAGGTGCCATAGAGAGTGGCTTGGCTGCAGCATTGAGGCTAAGAGATAGTGTCAGCTGTTTATAGTTGGAGCCTCGAAGCATGTGCAGGGTGCCCTGTAGAGGGTAAAGTACATGATCTTATGATCTTAGTTGTTGATACGAAAATCAACAGTTTAGATTATCGCACATGTCTAATATATTAAGTTGATATTTATATCTTATAAAATCCTAAACCGTTGATTTTCTCATCAATAGCTAAGATCATACACTTTACTCTCTAAAATGTACCCTACACTTTAGAGGAGTCAAATCCCGGAGGCATGATTTCTATATATTGGTAGTTGTACAAATATGGACATGCATTTTTTTTTTGGGTTTATTTCTTCTGAAAAAAACTCTTTTGTTTTTTTTTTTTTGAGTCTTTGCTGTATTACTAAATAAGATATTAATATAAAGGCTTCAGTAGATGATGGCCAAAATAAATTACTGTGGATTTGTGATACTGTTATATCTTTTTCGTCAACTAAAAGATCTTTCAGTAAGTACCTTGGTCCACAAATTTCAAATTATCAGCACCCAAGGTCTAATGGTATTTTTCTAACCTTTCACAAATTAATTACTGATTTTGTGTAATCATTCTTTGGAATTATATGGTATTTGATTGTATCTATAAAGCAGCTTAATTTGATTTTCTTGTGTGGGATTTTTTATTTGCCTGAACTAGCAATTACTTCAACCGAGATCACATTAATATCCTTGAGAAGTTGGGGTTTTTCATTTTATTCAGATTTATACAGTTCACGACCTACTTCAACCACAGACTGAATCTAGCATCTGCGTTAATTTTTTCTTTTTCTTTTTTCTTTTTTCATTTTTTTTTCATTTGAGATAATCTTATTTAAGATATGATCGGACACTAAATATAGATATCTCTCCTAATTGAGATTTGAATTATAGCTCGTCATATTGTGAGAAATTAACCCTTTTTGCAAGATCTAATCTCTATTGATTCTGCATTAGTTCTGTGGTGCATGTTCCATAAATTTAATCCACAAAGTCAGTAGTATATAAGTAAAGCGTTGTAGTTGGTGCACCTATAATAGCTTCCGAGACCATTGTTCACTCTAGCTACTTAGGACTGCCTGAACCAATCAGTACCCTATTTTATTTATTTATTTATTTATTTTTTTGGGTCTCCCTTAACTAACCAGTATTAACTCATATGTTTTGGAGTTAAACAAAAACTTTCATCAAGTAGTAGACAGTAGTTTTTTTAATTATATTTTTGGTTTGCACGAAGTAGACTTCGCTTATGTAATATTTATTTAATATATTAATGCCGAGTTCAATAGAATAAGGCTTGTAAACACACTTCAATCAAACATCCACTACTTCCACTATTCATGTTACTTATGAAAGAAACACAAAACCCCAACAAAAGATAATCCAAGATTGAATCGATGAAATACTTATAACTTCCGAATGATCGCAATGACTATGCAAGTAAATCAATCAACAAAGTTGCTACTGTTTGGTTTAGCTACCAGTGAATGCTAAGACGCGTTTAATTAAAGGCAGAAAAGGAAAGCTTTGATGAGAGATATCTCGAGAAGTGCTGAGTGTTTTTGAGTGTGTGTGTGTGTGTGTGTGGCCAATTAAATTGACGAAGATTCGCAAATTTTCTGTATTTCAAACTTCAAAATCCTTCCACTTAAATGCATATCTACCATTAAGGATTCCCTTATTTTTGTGTTTCTGAATTCAGTATCCATAAGTATTTGACGTTTATTTTCGTAAAATTATTTGGATATGCGTATGGACATAACATTTAAATTAGATTATTGTTATGAACCAAAAAAAAAAATTCAAAAAGTTTTACCAACAAAATTAAAATAATCACAAAACTGTTTATCAAAAACAGATCACAAATCATAGCTAAGAGAGGTATTTATGTTTAGTGTCGGATCATGCTTAAAATAGGATTATCTCCAATAAAGCATACCTATGAAAAAAATAAATAAATAAAGTTCACAAGGCCAAAATACTTATGTGTGTTGAAAAATAAATACACATAATAATTCTCCCAAAAGAGTAATGGTTTAACATTTTTGAAAAAGAATTATTTTTAGAGGAATTATTTTTAAAAGAATTATTTTTATTTAATTTGAATATATCAAAAATAATTTTAAAAGAATAATTTTTATTGGAATAGAATAAAATAAAATTACTTTTAGTTGTTGATGTGAGAGTAATAATAAGATTCTTTTTTAAAAGATCTTTTTCTAGAATAAAAAGTAACTTAAAGATACTTCTCCCAAAGATTTTCTGGAGTTTCAAAAGGTCTTTATACCTCCCAAACATATTAATTGCTATGTATTTTCATTTCTATACTAATAAAAGGCCTTTTGATATTTCCAAAAGTATTACCAAACACACCCTTTGCTTCAATTATTCATATTCTTATCATCTAATTTTAAAAACAACATATAACATACGAAGTAAAATTCTATTAAAATATGTTACTGAGTAAGAAAATATTCACATGATATAGTTTAATTTGAGAATTAAATGGGAAAGATGATAAGAGATACCATAGTGTTTTCCTTACATGCATAATACATTAGTGATGCATCTTTTATAGACTATATTTAATTTATTATATTTCCCATTCGATTATTTTCTGGTTGTTTTTCCCCCTTTTCTGATAATTTCATGGAAGGAAGGAATGTCCATGTGTCTTGCATCAAGATGAGTTCGAAGATTTTGTATGTATGTTCTCAAACAACAGGTGAAAAATTCATCCATTAGGATAATGTTTGCAATACCATATCTGCAATCTGCCACATATTTCCTGCCACGTGTCACAACAGCAATCACTAGCCTTTGGTCACTCTTATTATCAAAGGACCTTGTTTTGTTGCCCATACCACTGAAGCAATAGAAGCATAAGCACAAGGAGAAGCAGTAGCAGCTAGCAAGTAGCAATCATCAATTGGAAATGGCATCCTCAGTGATGGCTTCAGTGAGCCTTAAACCAGCTCCTTTCACTGCTGAGAGGTCCTCAGTTAGAGGGCTTCCCTCCCTTGCAAGGACTCCTTCCTCCTTCACAGTTGTGGCCAGTGGCAAGAAGATCAAGACTGACAAGCCTTATGGTTAGGAACCACTTGTGAAATCAAAATACATAGATATATCCGTAACTCTTTTTACAATTCTTAGTTTTTTAATTTTTTTTTCTGTGTGAATGATTGTAGGAATTAATGGTGGCATGAGCTTGAGGGATGGACTTGATGCATCTGGCAGGAAAGGAAAGGTTTGTGATTGTGCTCAGTATCTTGCGTTATATTATATTATATGATATATTGTTAACAGGATTAGAAAGCTTCTTTGAGTTTTCAACTTCAGCTCCTTGCTATGGACAAACAAAAAGTACTATATTAATATGGTAATTTAGTCATGGTTCCTATTGATTATTATTGATGTTTGAGTAATGAACTACCCAAAAACAAAAAAAAGAAAAAAGATATTGATTATTTATTTAATTTTCATGTTTATAATTAATTGAACATGGGAATTGCTTAGTGTGCCCATCTTTCTGAGCTTAGTGGATTATTTACTAATCTTTATTTTTATTTTTATTTAGAGCTTCCATCCCATCTTCTAACTCTGAACTTCAATTCAGGGAAAGGGTGTTTACCAATTTGTGGACAAGTACGGTGCTAATGTCGACGGGTACAGGTAAACAACATCTTTCGGATTCTAGATCCAATTATCTTCTGTTTACTCATTCCATTTATGTTAATATTGCTTTACATGCAAATAATTAAGATTTATTATATTATTTGAATTAATGGTTTTAGATTGTCGTAAATCACTAAGTTATTTGTTTATCTCATGTGTACAGTCCTATCTACGACACTAGAGATTGGTCTCCAACCGGTGATGTCTACACTGGCGGTAAGAAATTCTAATGCCTTATAATTGATATTCAAGAAGCAACAGTATGTAGAAGACTTTCATTTTTATTTACTTGTAAAAATTGTTATTCTTTTGTGGCTCCATAATTGCAGGTACCACTGGCTTGGCTATCTGGGCTGTGACTCTACTGGGTCTCCTCGCTGGTGGTGCGCTTCTTGTCTACAACACAAGTGCTTTGTCACAATAGACTCTGTTAGTTTACATGTAACTAAGATTGAAGGGATATTGTTCAAGTACTGTGTGGATATGGTTCCTTCAATTCGATATATGTTGTGTGTACTCGAAGGTTAAATGCTTCTTGTTCCTAATCTAAAACTCTTCTTTATGTTTGTACAATCATACATCTTCATGCGTGTCTCGAATTTTGTTACATTATAATCATGAAAATCTCGTTAGAGCTAACATGTATAGCTTCTTTTCCTCCCCGGACTTGTGGGGTGCTGGGGATGAAGTACCTTCTGCAGCCGCTACCGGTTGCCATGGTCATGCAGCAACAACGTAGAACACGGTAGCACTAACTGGTCATGAGCTGAATGGCTTCGAAGATGCTTAACCAATTATTACGGGCAAAATATAAAGAAAACCGTGATAGTTTTCCCTCCTATTTCTGAAAGCATTCAAATTTGCCGTTCGAAGATAAAAAGTCCTAAGCCCCCAAAATGTGCAAATCTAAGCCTATCCGTCAATACTCGCAAATCTTCATTGAAGGAAAAATGAAACTTCTTTGACGGTTAAACCTAAGATCAGGTCTCATGGCAAGCAAGTTGCTTAAAGTACTCTCTTCATTTTTTCAAAGTCGGATAAAATCCGGCCTACACTAGCAAGAAAATCCAAAATCATCCTTAATAAGTGCTTGAGCGATTGAAGCTTCATAAAGTTAATTTTTAGACATTAAACACAAGTCAGATGATTAGGAATAGAAATAAGTAGCAATTGAAATCAACCCTCGAGTTAAAATTCCGGTGGGAAGAATAAACATGGATAACCAAACAGCAATACAACATAACATCTATACAAAAAGCTACCGTTAAGCTTATGTAGCAGGTCTCCCAAACTACAACCACGTATAAAATATATAACGAGTTCTTCAGCATCACAGGGAGGGGATCAAAATGGATACTCGGGGCTTTCGTCCTTTGGATGCCATAATCGATACTTCTCATCGCAAAGCAATAAAAGGGCTCCGGTGTTTCAATTAGCATATTATCCAATCCAGCTTATTTCCTAATTCTGCAACTAGTTCTTCGCCTGCACACAGCGTTCCAAAAAGCAACCCTATCTACTTCACTTCCTACTGCTGCAATTACTCCCTGGCCTGCCAAGATGTACAAATTATAAGCATGCAACCAATCAACAAGTAAATTGCAAATAAGGATATAGTTTATACCAGAGCAAGACATAATCTTCAGCAAGAAGCAAATATCCTTCTCATTTGCAGCTTCACGAAACTGCAACGGGTACAAATTTTATAAAGTTCAGAGCTAGGAAGCACAAGAGCCAAATAAGAAGCGATCGGAATGTAAGTAACACAATCACATTTTGGCAGGCAGGGATTGCAATGCCACTTTCGTGTTATATATGCCATGCAGAGTGATGATTGAAGAAGAGACAAGGGAAATCTGATCAATCTCAAGATATAAGACTGACATTAATGGCAACATGTTCACAAAAAAAAAATGCAGCATGGTAGATGCTGGTAAAAGTTGTCACGAACAAGCAGATACTTCGATTGATCTTCCAATAAACCAAATTGAAGGAAGGACTAAAGCATGATTTGCTGCATTAGAATATCTCATGATTTCTTATTTAATTAATGTGCCACATCATGGCTACCACAAGAAATTGTTTTAAATTATCCAGATGCCACTGAACCACAAACACAATTAATCGGAGTCTCTCAACTGAATAAAACGAATTCAATATATTATGATATGCTCCCTAAAGCCCTCAACTCCCGATCTCTAGTTAGATATTGTTTGCAAGTGTGATATAAATAAAACAAGATGATTACATGCCAACATTCAATAAGCCGAGAAAAATATGCTTAAAGAGACCAGGAAACTAACTACTCATTCTCTGCCGCTATCTTCATCAGCACCAGCTGCTTCCTTGACATCAACAGTGAAACCATACTCCTGATCACAGCCAAGGTATGAATCACACATGAAATAAAGGGTATATGATTTCTTTCCAGCATCAGCAGGAGCAGCAAACTCCAGTTTTGCTTTTAACTTCCGCTGAAGGGAAATCCTTTTAATGGCAAGCAACAAGTTGTTTTTGGTATCACCAACAACAAGCCACCATCCCTCCTCCTTGGGTTTGGGATACCTGGGAGCATCAACAGGTCCTACTTCTGTCCTACCCTCAAGATCCCGCTCAAGAGTGACTTGAACTGTAACATCCTCCCCAGCCCGCACATCGTCACTATCTAGCACCTCATATGACAAGTCTATATTAGGGAAACGATTGCAAAAACGGGCAATATCAAACAACTGTGAATCTGACATGCCCAACAATTCACGCCTCTCATCATCCTCCATCTCTAGTAAATCAAACACAGTTTCTATACCCTTCCCAGGGTTCTCCTGGCATTTCTTAGCCAGCTCCTTTGTGAAGTGAGGAAGTTGTAATAGCATGGAATCGCGTTCCCACATTCCCTGTGTCACCATTTGACTAACTTCCATAGCAAGAAGAGCCAGGCTCAGCCAACCATTGCTTGATATTACATCTACCATTGCCTGAAGAAGTCTATTTGCAGAAAGAAGTACCTCTCGCTGATCCAATGCAAGGTTTCCACCTACAAATTGCCTTGAGAAGTGGGCCTGAAGCAAAGCATTAGCTTTAACATGTGGGTCTGTGACTCGGGGGTTTTCAAAGGAAAACCTTTGGTGATTAATCAATCTACGGACCACCTCTTCCTCCCCAGGTCGCATTGGAAGCTGAGCATACTCTGAAGCCGAAGACAGAACCTCCAAAAGACCCTTCATTTTTGTCTTTGAGGTCAAAGATGATGAAAAACGTTCAATTGTCGTGTAACTGATGTAATAGTATGATGCAATCATACCAAGATTGAGAGGAGAAAGGTCCATATCATCCTCAATAAGAACACACTTGCTCGCTTCCAAATCACTCAATGTATTTTCCACGAGCTCTGAGAGGTGATCAGAAAGATGCCTGTGACTAACACCTTGTAGATTGTAATAGTTGGGATTTTGTGTGAGCCGCCTGTACATGAATGTCCATGTAAGATAATCTACAGCATCTTGCTTGTTCTCAATAATTCCAGCAACAATTTCAGCATTCAAGTTATCATGTAAGAAGTGATGAAGATGGCTTTCAACAGGGAATGCTTCATACAAAAATTTCTTGTAGTACTCTTTGCGGGGTGCGTGGCACAAGATGACACATTTTCCAGAATTGTCTACCAAAGGTCGGCTGGCATGACCCATCATCTGCAGAAGATCAGTAACAGGGTAATCTGTCTGGGCATTCTCCCGCCCATCATAATATTGTGTGCCCATCACAACTACCAAATGAGCTGACAAGGTCACTCCCCAACACATGGAACTACTCAAAACACACACCTGAATCCAGCCAGCTTCAAACAGCTGTGTCACGATGTCATGATCAAGACTGTTCAACCCCTCGTGCAAGTATCCAACTCCTTCACGTAAAGTGACTTTCAACATTTCATCACTAATCTTGTCAAGAAAAGGTTCCAGCTCTTCTGCGGACCGCAATAAAAATGGCTTCTCTCCACTGTCTGCACTTGAATATGTAATCAGATCCACAGCCGTCAGCCGCACATGCTTCCTTGTAGGTACAAATACGAGTGCGGGTTTAGCATTCTTGGCATGTTGAACAATTGCAGTGTAAGTTGGTTTTGTCATTGCCTGCATCCTTGCCTCAAAATTGGCAATATCTACACCTTGAATGTGTATTTCCAAAGGCACAGGTCGGACGCCAGGGGGGAAATTGAAAAGGCCATGGGAGGTAGCTCCAATCCATTCTCCTAGATCCTTCGCATTCGCAAGAGAGGTAGACAAAGCCACAATACGAATCTTGTTTTCAACCTGACTAGCAATATATCTCATCCTGGAAACAATAACTTCCAAAACAGGACCTCCTTGACCTCCAATTAAATGTAGTTCATCAATGATGAAAAGACTAACTTGTTGAACATGTTTCCTCTGTTTCCAGCGGCGGGATAAAGCATCCCACTTCTCTGGAGTACTAATGATAATCTGACCTTTCTCAAGTAGTTTCAAGTCAGTTGCTGTTTCTCCAGTCAATTGAACCACCCTCAATTTAAGACCACCTCCAAATTTCCTCTCCCAGTCACGATACCGTTCCTTGGCAAGAGCTTCAATGGGTGCAATATAAACTACACGCATGACACTATCAGGCCCTTTTTGATGGTTCCTCAAAATAGCAAATTCTGCACAGATAGTCTTACCACTCCCTGTCGGTGCAGCAACTAACACATTGTCATCAGAATTATACAGAACTGTGAATACTTGTGTCTGGACAGGATTAAAATGCTTAAAATCCTGATAGAGAGCTTCATATGACGGATTTCTTAATGCAGTCACAGGCAGTGGTTGCAGATCCAGTAGTTCAGTTGGTGGAGGGTACTTTTCAGGTAAGATAAGGTGTCTGAAAGAAACAGGTAACACAGTTTGTGATCCAAGCCATCTATCTGAAACAACGTGGATAAAGTATTGAGGAGGAAGAGGCTCATATATTGGCACTGTGAAATTCAGTGTGTGATCCTCATCAATATACTGCTTTTTCAGCATAAAATACTCATGATGAAGAATATATTCGCCATCATTATCCTCCACAATCACCCAGAAGGGCTCAACATATCCATGAATTCTGTCATCCCATGCAAAATCCGGAGTTATCGCGAGTTCAACCCTCAAAACTGTGCGAGTAATTGGCTGCACATGAGCTGCAAGGTTCAGTTTAGGAAATTGATGGATAAATTTATGAAGGGTCCTTCCCATCTTTGGAGCACGAATGAGTTCACCAATCTCTTGTGATGATAGGTCATAGTACCTTTCCCAAGCCAAATCTTTCTTCTCTAACTTCGTTAATATATCACTAGGGATACCATTGAACTGACGAAGAGGTGTTTGGACACTCCACATCCTCTTGGTCACCATCTTGCATAAGTTCAAAGCCTTCTCAGTCAACTGTGCCCAGCCACGTTTCAGAACAATCTCAAAAAGAGCCCGCAAAAGGCGTCCAGCACTCTGAAAGATGAAACATATTACAAAAATCAGCAAAAAGACTTACGAATTTAACTTCTCAATAGAAGTCAGAATGAAACTTCTCAATAGAAGTACAGAATGAAGTCTAACCTGAGTTATAAAGACCATATCAGATGTAAGTGAGAGTCCTTCAAGCTTTAATTGTGAAATGTATGCTTGAAGTAAAACATTGATCTTCGCACTTGGCTCTTCCAAACTCTCCTTGATGGGAATGGGAACACGTTCCAAAAGCTTTGCTAGCTCCATCTTCTCATCCTGCCTTACTGTCACATACTTGAATTCTTCACTCAGTGAGAACAACCGACAAAGCTCTATGTCTCCCATTGTAGGCTTCAAATGCTCATTATATGTGGATATGGTTCCATGTGTTATGTAGTAGTAGCTTGCAATACGACCCAAGTCAGTGACCTGAAAATATCCGCTCTTCCTATCATACTTCACCAGATTATTTCTATCCAAGATGGCTGCTGCCGTATGAATCTGCAAGATTTCAACGAGATAGACCAAGATTAGCCAATAAATCAGTAGAAGATAGTATGAATGGAAGATTAGCCAATAAATCAGTAGAAGATAGTATGAATGGCAATACACATATCCAAAACTTCTGCATTAATATCATTAAAATTCATTCAAGAAAATATTTAAAGGAGAAAACCCAATCCCAAAATAATTCAAGAACCTATCTCTAACTATAATGTGTAATTTTATTGAAAACAACAAAATTTTGCTTTTAGTGATTCCTTTACAAAATCATGTAAACAAGAAATAGAATGGAAATAATGTGTTATTTTGTAATGTAATTAATTTTGAAAACAGGGAATTACATCGAAAAACATTTCCTGAAACTTAACAAACTGTTAAGTTTCTCAGCCACGAAGAATTAGTCCCCTTCATGCAATTCTACACAAATCATGACATTGACAAGCATAAACACGACCAGAAAGACACCAAATATATATCACAGAAAAAATAAATAAAAGGAAAGACAGGCTGCAGGATGCTTACCAAATCAGCCCTCCTTTCCTCCAATGTTATATCTCTTGTCAGGACATCAGGTTCTAAACCATAAAGTGTAGGATTCCGCAACATGCGAACATACAAGTAAGTGTATCCAAGCCAATTACAGGCTTCTCTAGCATTTTGAACAGTACCAAGAACAATTTCTGCATTCAGCTGATCAGCCAGCTTGGAAATGAACTGGCTCTCAATAGGAAGTTGCTGGTTCATAAGAGAGAGGTAATACTGCAACTCACTATGGCCAGTAACAATTATTCCTTCACCGTATGAGTCGTACTGGGGCCTTCCAGCACGACCCAGCATCTGCATCACATCAAGAGGACTCAGTTCAGTCCAGGCCCCCTTTTCGGGATTGTAAATCTGTGTCCCCTTAATTATCACTGTGTGAGCTGGGAGATTCACACCCCAGGCCAAGGTCGCAGTGGATACCAAAACTTGCACATGCCCATCAGCAAAGAGATCCTCAACAAGCTGACGATCTGTCCTGGTCATACCAGCATGATGAATTGCAAAACCATATGGCAGAAGATCCTTAAGATCATTGCTCTTCACAAGATCAGTATGTGTATGAAGAATCTCCCGGCTTGCACTATCTTCTTTAAGGAACCTACCAAGAGTATCATTCGCAAGTGCAGTATCTCTGATTGCTTTAGCTGTTTTGGCAGTTTCTTTCCTTGAATGTACAAAGATAAGAACTTGATGCTTTCCTGCTACAGCCATAACTTTCTCATAACAAATATCATTCATCAACTGGAACCTCTGAAGCGGCTTCTTTACTGTGATTCCAACGTACTGTTGAGAAAGGGGAACAGGCCTATAACTATTATCAAAATAAAACAACCCCTTCTTCATATCAACACGTAAGAACAGTGCCACATCTTCATAATTAGGGAGAGTAGCAGACAAGCCCACCAACCGAATATGCTCCTTTGTGGTTTCAATCTGCCTTACTGTTCTAGCAACAATACTTTCAAGAACAGGTCCCCTGTTATCATGAAGAAGATGAATCTCATCAATGATAAGAAGTTTTACAAGCTGTGTATAAGTACGATCTCCAGACTTCCGAGTGATAATATCCCACTTCTCAGGTGTTGTCACAATAATTTGAGTCTCTTCTATCTGTTGACGGGTTAGTGACTGATCTCCACTGAGCTCCCTAACTTTAACATCATAATCCTGCAGCCGATTGGATAAATTCCCAACAACCTCAGCTACAAGGGCTTTCATAGGTGCAACATAAACAATTTTGTAGGCACTGTGATCAATGGAACCATCATCCGGATTTCTATGCAGAGCAATCTGTTGGAGTATTGTGAGGACCGCCACATTGGTTTTACCAGCACCAGTTGGAGCACAAAGAAGAAGATTGTCGGGCTTGAAGAGAGCAGTCTCATAAACCTTGCTCTGTACCCTATTCAACTGTGTCATTCCTTTAAAGGCTGGCTGTGCCCAATCCGGCATAGAAGATATTTTTACAAGCTTCTCATTCGCATCAAGTGGTTTAGCCTTCAAAGCCGGCACATGAATTTCTTCATAACCCTTGCTGAGATGCCTGTAAGACCCATCTGGAAGGTCACACTTCTTTTTTGCCATAAAGAAACCACCTTGCTCAAAAGCAAGGCTATCCAGATCAAGCATCTGGCGCTGACCCTTCAACCAGCCACTCTCTGCATCTCTATCAACAAGTCCCCTCCTGCTCCTGTCCCTGTCCTTGTCCCCTTCTCCACCAGTATCATCCTTCAACCGACGGGCCTCTTCTCTTATACTTTTCTCCAAGTTCTTTTGCCTCTCCTTTGCAGAGGCCCTTGTTGCATGCAACTGCTCCAAAATTGGCTGCAAATCTGTCCCCTTCATTTCCTCCTCAATTTTCTCCCTTTCCTCCTGGTCTTGTGCCCTTGCCAACCGGGTACACCACACAATCTTCAGCCTGTTCCGTAAAAGGAACTTGATGAGGCTGAACTTATCAAACTCTAGATGGATCAACAGCTTGTTCTCAACTTCCCTGTCATCACCTTCAGCAAGAATCTTGAGCACCTCTTCAGCTAGTCTCTGGCACTGTTGGGGATCAATCTGCTGCTCAAACGCCTGGGAAATCTTCCTCTGAAGCCAATAAGCATCTATATCCTGCACATTAAGGCTCATCCCCTCATTCGCTTCCTCCATATCTTCATCATCAATACCACCACCCATTTGCATAGCACTAGTGCCATTTGGCTCTGCAAGTTCATCCTCATCCTCTTCCTCCTCCTGCACCTGATCAAGATCACTCTCCTCGTCCTCATCCTCATTCTCCTCAAACTCCACCGCAACACCAACGTCATCATCAAGGGCATCATCGCCATCCATCACCGTGGAACCATTGGCAGCTTCCGCCCCTTCCTGAAAATCTGTAATAAGCTTCCCAATCGAAACCAGCTGATCAAACACTTGGTTTGGGATGGGGTTCAACAGCTTTTCAATTTCCTTCTTCTTGTCTGGATTCTTAATGGCATCATTTTTAAGCACAGCAAGAATCTCATCAGCGGCACCGCTAACAATGCTGAGCGGCTGCCCGCCGAGCTGCTGCTGGATCACACTGAGCATGGCCTCATATGCAGCCCTTGTCTCCTTCGTCTTGGGCTGATAAACACCTTCCTCGGTGGCGGTGAGGACGCTCTCCTCCTGGAGGCGGCGGCGCTTGCTCTGGCGGCTTGGGACAGGCTCTGCTAAAGGGTCGCGCTCCTTCTTCTTCTTCTTGGCCTTCTCGAGCTTCTCATCAAGCTCCGGGGGCCGACCGCGGTATGCCCGGTCCCCAAAGCTCCTAGGGTCGATTTTCCCCCAGAGGGACTCGGGCTCGCCGGTGGGCTCGTGGGTGTCGCGGGGGCGAGAGTCGGTGGTGAGGACCAAGCTGGAGTTGGCTCGGTACTCGTACTGCTTGAACCGGGCGTGTGCCTCGGCACCACCACCAAGGTGGGACATTTCTGCCTCTCTTTATTCCAAATCTAAAAACCCTAAACCCGAAACAAAATTGAAACAAAAACAAATCAAAAAATAACCCTAAGGATTGAATCAATTGAAACAAAACAAAGCAACGAAAAAAAAAACCCTAAGATTGAAGCAATTGCGACAAAAACAAAGCAACCAAAAAAAAAACTATGATTGAAGCAATTGAAAGGAAAAAAGAAGGTAAAAAAAAACCCTAAGATTTGAATCAATTGAAACAAAAGCAAAGCAACAAAAAAAAAATACCTAGGATTGAAAAAATGGAAACAAAGCAGAACCAAAACCCTAGAGACATAGTAACATTACAACAGAACAGAACCCTAATACTGAAGTGATTAAAGAAGAGAAGAGAAAGGAAGAATGGAATACCTAATTGAAAGAGTGAAGAATGTTTCAGTACGGTTTTCACGAGAAGTAACCGTAAATGGATGGAGAAAATAAAAGGTATGGCGATAAGAAGGGCTTAAAGTCGGTGAAGAGAGTGTAGTGTCGGTAAAACTGCAGAGTAGCGAGAGAGTGTTCAGATGCAAAACCCGATGGTGTTGTGGGTATAACCCGACCCGTTCGCATTAGGAGCATGTTCAGATTATTTGAGTTTTTTTTATTTGAGATTAAGTTAGTATATACTGAGAATGTGTTTGTTTAGGGTTATTTTAATAAAAAATTATTTATTTTATAAAAATTATGTTTTTATATATTTAGATAATTTTTAAAAAATAATTATATTTTTCAAAAAAATTAATTTTTAATTTTTTTAATTATATATAAAATTTAAACTTAAAAATTATTTTTTTTTAAAGTTAAAACATATATACCCTAAATTTATATTATTAATTAATAGAAATATAAAAAATATTAAATTATATTAGATAATTATTTATTATGATAAAAAATTTATTATAATTTAATAATTTTTTTATATTTTTATTAATTGATAGTTAATATATATAAATTAAACTTTTTCATTTTTTCTTCAAAGCATCTCTGCCCTCGATATAGCACCAATTATGAAGCCTTCTAACAATTGCATTTTCTATTAACTTATTTACTATTACACTCAATCTTTATTGATTTATTTTTATTTGGATAAAGTATTATTTATATTTTTTCTATTTTACAATCATTTCAACTTGGTTTCATAAATTTTTTTTTTGCTCTATTTATATATCTAACATTTTCAAAATATCTTAATTTTATCATTTCAGCATTCAAATTATAAATGGAACTCATCAAAAAAATTATAAATAAAAAAATTGATTTAAAAGTCAGGTTATATTGTTAGGGTGTATTTGATATGATGTATTAGGTATGATAAGATAAAGTAATATAATACATTATAACCTTATTCATTATTTAGTGTAGTCAACATATTTTATAAGCTTACCTATCAAAAATCCCTATACATCAATATAATAGATAACTTAATCCAGCCTCAGAAGGCCATATTAGTCGGTATTAACTTTATTTTTATTTTTTAATATATTTTATTAAAAAAAAATCATTAAATAAATATTAAAAAAACAATATTAATAAAAATAAATATCTAAAAAATATAAAATAACTAGTCAAATTAATTTAAAAATTTGTTATTAAAATATAAGAATAATAATAAATAATATTTAATATAAATTTAATTATATATAACAGTAATTATATACAACATATAATGTAATTAAATATAAGAATATAATATTAAGCCTACTTGGATTTCCATGTATAAAAACTCTTTCTCTATTTCTCTCTCTCTCTCTCTCTCTCTCTCTCTCTCTCTCATTTTGTGTATTTATGAATTTTTTTAAAAATATATAAATAAATAAATAAATAATTTTTAATATAAGATTATATTTATATATAATACAAAAATAATTAAAATAATTATAATAAAAATAATGTTTATCTAAACAATAATATTTATTTTAAAATTTTTAATTTAATGTTAAAAAATATTTATTATAATCTCTTTTTTTAGTTATATTATATATAATATAATACTTTATACAATGATATATCAAATATTACATAGTATTAAATTATTAGACCGTATACTATCAGCTCTTATTCTATCATACTTATATTATCAGGTGTGCCAAACGAACCTTTAGCAATAATGTGTTTATTATTTATGTGAATAGAATAATATTATTTACTATTATTTTCTTTGATACTAAGTGGAAATCGTTGTAAACTATAAAAAAAAAAAACGTAAATGAAACTTTACTTTGTTTTTTTGGTGCAATAGATATTTTTTCTTTTTTTTCTAAAACCTAACTGCAAAAATTTGGGACGGTTGATTGGGTTAAATTGCATCATAGGTTTGAGGGAAAAGATAAAAGAAATTTCGGACATAAAGTTTGTTTATTACAGTTTGCATTCTTAAACAAAAGAGAAATGATATTTGAATGAGTTTTAAGTGAAAAATTTAGCGAAAACTTAGTGTTATTTGTTTAAAATTTTTTTAATGAAAAAGGTTTTAAAAAAATTCAAAATATTCCTAAAAAAATTTAAATTAATTAAGTGTAAATTTATTTATTTTTTACAAATAAATTAATATTTAATAAAAACAATTTCAGTGTTATTTTTGTAGTTAAAGGGAGTTTTTTAAAAAAATAAGCAGTAAAAAATTTGTATCATAAAATTATTTTTTAAATCTAATTTAAAATACAAAATTTCCACACTTCATAGAGCATAATTAGATTTTTGAATTCAATCTCTTCAAAAAGGCCAATTTTTTTTGCAAAATAAGATATTTTTTTAATTTTTCCATAAATAAAAATTTGGGGCAACTTTCTTAAATATTTTTCAATATTTTTGTTGTTTATCATCACAACACCCTTTGGGTATGTCTAATTTATATATCTCTTCTTGTAGAAATGTATTCCAAAAAGGACTATGCCAAGTGCACCTGCGAACCCCACAAATTGAACGACTAAATGGAGATAGAACCATATAGAACCTTCTTCTCCGTAAGGTTTATATTAACTATTGAATCTGCCTAATAAAATCTTTTTAAAAATTAGATTGTATCTAAATCAATTTTAGTTAAATTTTTTTTTAAAAAAAGAAAAAGGTGATATATAGTGTTTGTGATTTTCCATGATGATATTTTATCCATGTACGAAGTCTTGAATTATTTAAATTTGAATTATCAATGTAAATTAGAAAGAACTCTATAAAAAAAAATAGAAATTGTATATGGATCCTGTTAACATTTAAAAGATTAAACAATTGGAATAATTATATAAAGTCCTTGATTTATCTAACTGAAATTCATTGTATAGCATAAAATTCTGATACGATAAACCAAAATCTCTGCTTATCAAAATTTAAATTATCAAAAAGGATTACATCATAAAAAATTTAAAAAAAAACCTCCTGGATCTTTATATAAAGAGTGTAGCCACAAATTAGATTCCTCTTCTTTCTTCTCTCTCGGTGTGAAAGTGTCACACAAAGGAAAGCAATCATCATGACAAAAAGAAAGACAGTGAAGGATAATTTGCTTAGCCCATGTTCTACAGCTTCTAATGCTCCAGTAAAATTGACCATCGGATGGAGTTCAAGTAAGATCAGATGACTGATATTGCGCTCATGTATATGCATCATTCATTTCAAAAGGATAGCATAGAAGTTTTATATTTGCATAGTAGTCCCTATCCGTTTTGGCTTTGGCGACACCGACGAAGCAGGCAAAGGGAAGCAAATGTGAGAAAGAGAGGTGACGAAAGGTAGTCCAGGGAGGTCTGTTTTGTCCCATTGGTTGGGCATTTGTTAGCGATTGAGGAACGAGAAGAGGAACTCACTGGAGGGGCCAGTGGGCTTGGCGAAAGTGGTGGAGAGGGCACCGTCGATGAGGAGGGGTTGGTAGGGCTGCCGATACGGATGAGAGGAAGTCATCGAAGGGTTTGATGGGATCGTCAATAGAGTGGAACTCCAGGACCTGAAGATCTGCCATCTGAATGTGAAGCTAATAAAAGGCTTACTTTTTGGTTTTAATATGATCTGGTAGTCAAATATATCTTCGTTGCTTCCTCCGTCATATATCTATCTTCGAAGGTTCATTCTTCATTTTCCATCCTTCATCATGTTCTTTGTTAGAATCAGAATTGTAATCGTAGAGGTTTCTTGCAATCCACTTTCAACTCTTGATAGTTTTTGTCTAGTAGCTGTTGATACTTGAAAGTGAGAGTATGGTTCTTTTTTCATGTATCTTTCCCAGTATGTTAAGATTATGTTCAATATAGTAGAATCTGATAGTTGATAATATGTGCTATGTACTTTAAAATCTGATAATAGGAAGAAGGAAAGCATATTGGTTGCTTATTGTTTTGGATCTAAATAATATTTTCATCGTATTTATATTGATGTAGATGATGGGAGAACCAAGGTGATATCTCCCCACTTTATTGTAATATTTGAACTTTGTTCATCAACATTATCATAACGCCTAACAAGATACTCATCCATGCAGGTCAAAAAGGAAGGATTGCTGCGGGGGTTATGTTGTTGTTCTCTATGCTAATAGATTTATTGTTCTCTACCAAAAAAAGTGATGATCTTTTTCTCTTCCTACAACTCTGTCAAATTCCATGTAGACATTCTTAATCTCATCCATTTGAATTGCTGGAGTATTCATGGAAAACAAAAGCAGCAGATCTGTAGAGCTACCTTCTTTGACTTCTGCAAATCAAAAAATGGGTTATTGCTCTGTACTGATGTTGCTACTTGTCGTGGTATATTCATTTTTGTTACCAACTTACTTCAATATTTCTGAATGGAAAAAATATAATTCACTTATATGAGACTTTTCTGGTTTCCCCCGACCGTTAATATTTTGCCACCTTTTTGTGTTGTAGGAATGGATTGTGCAGTATGATCCACCAAATGTTCCTATTCTTTTATTGACTAATCAATGTCCTTTGTTCATTTGTTTCATAGCATTCTTGTATGTTGATGTACAATATAACATATGTTGTATACTGCTACTAGAAGTATATTCGTAGGGTTGGTAGAACAGCTCATGGGGAAAGTGGAAATGGAAATGCTTTGGTTTTCTTAATTCCTGAAGAATTACAATTCGAGACAAGAGACCGGACAAGGGTTCAGATCCCAAAATATGATAATGATATTGATTGATCCTCTTAACTTGAAAAAGAAAATTTTATGCTATGGATAACCTTTCTTTGTTTCCTTTAATAATTAAACATACATACAAGGGGAAGAGGTAGTGCAGTCTTGATTCAATTATTTCATGATATTCATAATAGGAAGTCATTGTGTGCAGTACTCATGTCAGATGCTAAGGTTGATGGTGCCGATAGATCAGAGGTTGTAATGTCAAAGGCTTATTATGGTGTTGGTGCTAGCTTCAAAGGTGACATACTTTACTTGTGCAAAATCAACCAAATGTTAGCTGGACAATTCGTTACCTTTCATAGATGACCAACTACAAGTTTTTATGTGAGCTTATTCTTCACAATGTTTGGAATGGCATGACCCCTATATTATTCATCTTACATAAAACCTGACTACCCACGTGATGAATTGATGTTCTGCTAATAATCATGAATCTCAGGTTAGCACCTGAAATGATGAGCTTATGTATTTTTTTTAGATTTCAAAAACTATAGGTCAACATGCAAGTTGTGATACATAATCATGTTATTTGTTGTATGCAGTTTTTTACAGGTGTGTACTTCTCAAATGCAACATTGGCTTGTGTTTACTTTGAGAAAGCTAATCTTCAAGGAGTTGTGTTTGGGAACATAGTATTGTCAAGCTCCACATGTGATGATTCTAAGCTGGAAGCTGCAGTTTTTGAGGACACTATCATAGGTTATGTGCAAATAAGACCATAGGTGATGAAGGGAGAGTTGAGATTGATATCAATGATGAGCAAAAATCCTCATCAGTTGTCTTGTATTTGTTGTAAGCTTGTATTTGCCATGACAGATATTTTGGTGAGGCTAGTATGAGTATGTAGTCGATGACTGCTTCACCCAAAAGCAAATTGATTTGTTTGATTTTCCTGTACAATGTTGTATTGTCCCATTTTATTTTAATTGAGAAATTGAAGGCATTGGAATAAATAATCTGCTTGTATTTGCTGTTCTAATGTCTACATGATTCTTCGAGCATTGTCAATTTATCAATCATGATTGCAGAATAGAAAATACGTAGATAATAATAGTTTGCACAAATGCCAGCAAATATAAGAAAAAGTAGAAAAAGAGTTTGCTTCATTCGAGGTGAAATGGAGGCCCGAGCAATCAAAAATCAACATCCTATTTGGTAGTTGGTTTTGGATTGAACCATAAAAGAGGGCTAAAAATGTTAGGCCCCATTTAGTGACAATTGGTATGAAAAAAATGAATGGGTTGACTTAGCTTGGGCTTGGTTGGATGAACTAATGGACATAGCCATGTAAGTTTAATTGGAAGAAAGAATAGTAATGTCAATTGAAAGCTCGAAAAAGGAAAAAGAACAAAAAGAACAAAGAAAAAAACCAGTATTAAGTTAGTTTTTTGATTAAGGAGTCTTTAATTGTAATAATAAAATGGAGGGTGTGTAGTATGTTGTTAATAATGAAAATGTGGATTAGTTCATATTTTTAATAGAATGTCGATTGGAAAGCCTAGGACATTATTGTCAAAGGAGCACAAGCACAATTACGAGAATAATCAATTTTTTGTTCATTAAAAACAAAATAAGTTTAAAGGCTTAAATAAGTTTATGTTCTTTAAAAATATAGTAAGTTTTGGTAATATTGTCTTGTCCCAATGATTTTTTAAATAATGAATTTTTGACCTTCAAAATATAGTTTAGTACTTACAAATTTATCGAAACTTGTTTTTGATATTTTATGAATATTTTAAGAATTTTCTTATGATTGTTGTAAATTTTTTTTTTACAGCAGGTCCATTGCCTAGAAAAACTAATAGTTTACAAAGTGGGAACACCCATGACCCACCAAATCAGCCAAGTGGGCAAGGTGATAGCAACCTAGTAACTTGTTAAAGAAAGTTATTCCCCTAGTAAGCCTATGACCTACCTTAGCTAAATTATTTGCACATATGGTTGCTTCACAGTAAATTAGGCAAAATTCTACTTGCCAGATATTATCGTACATATTTCTAATGGCCTAAACTAAGGAACTACAAACATAAGAATCTGAGACTCCTACTGTAATCATAAAGAGTGCATAGCTAGAGTCTGTTTCCACTAGCACATTTCTAAACCCCATATTATAGCAAACATATAATCCACAGTATATTACCCACAATTCTATCATAGTGATGGTGTAAGTTCCCAATTGACAGGCCAAGCAAAAAAGTTTATGGTATACCACAATAGATAGTAGACTGTCAGGAAAATAAGGGATGATTCCATCCCTTTAACAGTATGAACTTCATCAAGGAGGTTCTCTTCTAGCCAAGCCATAAGCGGTTTTTGGAAGAAGGAATTCTTAATGAAGTTATTTGCCACACTCTTCCATACCATAGTTATTTCCCACACTCTTCCATACCATACACCCTCACAGTTGTGAATAGCATAGAGTGCAGTTTCTGTTAGCCTTCCACATAAGGCACATGTATCATTTGGCACTAGCCCTCTTCTATATGCAGCCATATTTGTTAGTAATGCATCATTTGAGACCAAGTACATGAAAGATTTTTAATCTTTGAGGGGCTTTGATTTTCCATATTTGACTAAGGACTTAGGGTCCCGCTTAAGACTCCTCCCTTTCTTATTGCGCATAGAGTGCACAACTTCTTGCACAATAAGGATATTGTCAAATGTTTGCCTACCTGGAATGAAACTACTTTGACATTGACTAATTAAGTTAGGTATAATTAGTGTTAATCTTGTGGCGAAGATTTTAATCACAAATTTACAATTTACATTGCAAAGGCCAATAGGTCTAAATTGAGAAAAGTTTTTAGGTTTATCAACTTTAAGAAGGTTTCATTTACTTGTTGGATTAAGGAAGGTGTAGAGAAGACTTCCCTCACCCAATTGCACAGCACATTTTTTATAGTGTCCCAATTAGCTTGGAAAAACATAGGTTGTTTGCTATGTGGACCAGTGGCTTTCCAACCACCCATTGAGAATATTGCCAAAGCTATTTTGTCATCTTTAACTTCTTTTGCTAAATTTTGGTTTTCCATAGTAGATAATTTTGGAAAAGCACCTCTGACCACAAATTTATCCATAGTAGAGTTCTCTTCATATAAATTTCTGTAGAAAACAATACCCATGTTTGTAAGAACAGTTTGACCCCCATTTTCATTTTTTAAATTCAGAATTGTATTTCTTCTCCTTCTACTAGTGGCTATATTGTGGAAATACTTTGTGTTTAAATGACCAAAGTTGATCCATTTACATCTAGAGTTTTGTTTCCAATAAGCTTCTTCTTGAATAAGGACAGTTTCATATTTAAACCAGATATCTTTCTGAAGCTTGTTCAGAAAAGGATTGTCTTGGAATGAAAGGCTTCTAGATATGCCTTTTGGTCTAGATAGAAGCCTATTTTTCTTTTTAATAATGTTTCTGAAGACATTTTTATTGCAATCCTTTGTTTTACAAACAAAAGAGATTTTCCCTATCAAACAAAACATTTTTAAGAAAAAGGTTTGAACTCTTTATGAAGTAACTAAGGAGCCAAAAATCTAATGGTGCGTTTGTTTCATTTTTTTACAAAAAGTGATTATAAAATATAAATTTTATATATGACTGAAAAAAAAAATGAAAACTAATTTTTTCAGTGATAAAAGTATCATTTTTCTTTGCTGAAAAAAGCACAATCAAATATATCGTAAATGGCTTCCTGTTAATTTCCACAAGATCAAGAGAATTGAAATCAATTAGGATAAGGATATGGTCGGATTTCAACTTTTAGATTTGCACTCCGTTGATTGTTATGAATATTACCACCCAAAAACTGAGCATTTTTAAATTCTTTTGAATTTGAGCATTTAAAAAAAAAAATGCTGAATGAAAACTACGTTATAAATTGTATAGGGACCAAAATTGGAATCCAATACTTATGAGGAGTAAAAACATATTTAAACCATAATAAAATGTCAATTCAAATGGTATGTGATAATTTTAAATGCAAGTAGAGAAGGCAAAAAATAGAAAGATAATAAAATTAATAGTCTTGATATAATGATTTTTTATTTCATAGTTATACGTAAATAATGGCACTTAAATAGTGTACAACTAAAACATGGAAATGTGATTGAAGTAAATAGTGGGTGTATTATTTATTGCCGAGATTATTAATTGAATATTTCCATGTCGGACACGATAAGCAAATTTGCAATGCAATGCACGTAAAGTTAGGACATGGTATAAGAGAATTTCAGATTGAAATATAAAAGGCGAGATAGCTTTATGAGCATTTGAAGTAGTGCTTGTGGCGTTCATACACAATTGCAAGGAAGTGTTCACGAGGATCAGCTCAGTCCCTACTTCGCAGGCATGCCCACTGATGCATGCAAAGGATCAGTTCAATGCAATCTAATTTTATGTACTGCATAAGTGATCTGTCACATCTTAAGTGTTGATTGTCCTTACATTGTGGAGTTAATAGCCAGGTTTGCTAACTAGTTTCCTTTAATGCGATTCATGATTGTGTGTGAAAATTTGTAGTTAATTATGTTTAATATGTTGTTGTGTAATTACATTTAATCTTGGACTGATTATGTGTAAATGGCTATTTAAAGTAAAGAATCCCAGTGTTAGAACTAAAAGTTTATTAAAGATCATGTATGTGACCCATGCGGTGTGTGAAATTTCCTGTTGAAGGAGGAATTGGAATTCGAAATATTGGCGTCCATTACTTTAAATTTACCTGAGGCTTTAATGCCAGTAAAGAGTTCCTTTAGCATCACGGAGGAGTGTCACAACGTGCACGGATGGTGCAACGATAAGAGTCAACAAAAATATTGAAAAGTAATTCAATAGAGTCATTATCAATTTTTATTTAGGGAAAAAATCAAATTTTTTTTTTAATTTTTGCAAAACTGATCTTTTAAAATAGACTAAGTTCGGGGGTTCGATTATGTATAGGAAAAAATGGGAAATTAATTTCACTACACCCCTAATACATCCGTTTTGTAGCGGTTACTTTAGAGTTTATTATGTAAATTAATTAATAACTTTAATGATATTTATTTTTTCCCTTAAAAATATAATAATTATTTACAAAAAAAATGCAAGATTAGTATCGCAGTTATTTACAAAAGAGAAGAAAAAATAAAATTAATGTGATAATTATTTTTAAAAAAAAGAAGTAAAACTAATATAATAATTATTTACAAAAGAACAACAAAAGAAAAATTAATATAACAATTATTTATAAAAGAAAAAGAAAGAAAAATTAATATTACAATTATTTAAGGAATTAAAATTAAAATAAATTTAAGAAAATCTAATTTTTGATTTGACGGAGATTATCCGTTCCTACGTATTCTCTGGTGCAATGAGGAATTCAAAATTACGTAACTCTTATAGAAAATAATTATGCATTGGATTGATTTTATTTACCAAAAAAGTTTTTTTAAAAAGAAAAAGAAAAAAACTTAATCCACTATTGTATAGAATTCAGGATATGAACTATAT
The DNA here is from genome assembly GCA_031439595.1 of Pterocarpus santalinus. Taxonomy (NCBI): domain Eukaryota; kingdom Viridiplantae; phylum Streptophyta; class Magnoliopsida; order Fabales; family Fabaceae; genus Pterocarpus; species Pterocarpus santalinus. The sequence goes on along the minus strand of CM062528.1, from coordinate 28,937,453 downwards.
AATAAGTCTTTATAATTTATATAACATTTAAGAATGGCTAAATCATACATCAATATTATAGATTGTCTCGTGAATTTTGAAGATTTGAAAAAAAGTCCATATTATTTGAGTAAAAAAGGGCTTATTTTGTATATATTTACAAGAAATAAAATAAAAAATCAAAAAAATAATAAAAGAGAAAAAATGTAACGCCCCCCCAAAAAAAAAAACCCAATATAATAGCAATGCACCATAGGTAATGCTATTGACGCAAGAAAAGTAACACGAAGAGACCACGTCTTGGTCGTTCCAAAAAAACAAGAAATAAAAAACGTTTTGTTTTATTTTATTTTATTTTATTTTAAATGATTGACCCAAAAAAAGAGTAAAATGAGAAGGGAACATAAAAATGCCACAACCATGATGGAACACCATAGGCAACACCCTTAACAACGTAAAGACAGGTGCTGGGACGACTGTGAGCCGCAAGAAACCTTAGTCATTTTTAGACTGAAAAGGTAAAGTAAGCAGGGGTAGTGACATCATTCAGAACGGCCATATGGACGGAGGCAAAGCTGGGCAGTGCGGTGCATATGGGACGCTGGACACAGCAATGAAGATAAAAAAGGGCTAGAGAGACATACCAGCAGTTGCCGCCAAATGGATCGAGTGTCAATTTTAGCAATAATTCTCTTTAGTCGCCCACTCTCACAATCCTTCCTACTTCTTCCGTGATTTTTATGACTTCGACCAAAGATCCGTCCTCTAATTAGCTTGTTCTATTTATATATGTTTGGGGGATTAATTATCATTAAGTTTAATTAATTTTAATTAAAATTTTATTTTAATAATAATTGATAGATTTGATCTTATTTTGATATAAATATCAAAATTAAGAGATCTATTTAGATTTTATTCTCATTTATTTTGATTTAATTTTTTTCTATTTTTCCTTTTTTTTGAGTTAAAATATTTCATAATTGGATTATACTCTTATTTTAAAATGGATCATCTTTTTTTTCTTTCTCCTCTCTCTTTTTTTGTTATATCTCGAATAAAATATGATGTTCACAAAGAGAGTAGACATGAGATGAATAGTTTACTATAAGAGTGAGGGGAGCAAATCTGGACCGTATAATCATACATAAATGGTCAATATTTAAAGTTATTTAAAGGTCATATAATCATTTAAAAAAATCATGTGACTTTATATTTTAATCTTAATTATTCACGTAAGATATAGTCAAGATTTATCACACACACACACATACACACACACACACACACACACATATATATACATATATAGGAGCATACTACATGAGAGGGGTGGTTTATTATGAGAGTAAGAGGAGCGAATCTGAGCCTTATAACTGTGCAGGAATAATCAAGATTTAAAGTTATTTAAAAGTCACATGGTCACTTAAAAAAGTCATATGACTTTATGTTTTAATTTTGATCATTCACATAAGATCTAATAGTCAAAATTTATTCCTCTCACTCTCACAATTAATCACTCCTCTCGTATAATACGCTCCCTATATATATATATATATATATAGAGAGAGAGAGAGAGAGAGAGAAAGTTACATTTTTCATTAAGGTATGTTATTTGTACATACCAAAAACTCTAACACCTCAACACTCTCTCTCAATTTTTTCTCTCTCCATCAATCATTTCATTCTTTTCACTTTCTTTTACAATTTTTTTTTTCCTTTCTATATCTGGATGTCCAAAATATCTACTTACTCCAATGATACAAAAATTATTTCTCCTTTCCATTTAATACCGAGACTATCGTATAAAGTTGGCTCCTTTTTCGAAATCGTATATGTTGTAAGCCACAGTACAAGTTGTAATTCAAATTCAAACTCATTCTAGTTTGGAATTATTTTGTCTTGAATGTGGATATTTTCATTTTTCAGTTTTAAACATTTTATTATTAAAATTCAAATTATTTATGTCGTGAAATTAAGCTGAAGTGAAATTCAGCTCAGGAAAAAAATTATTCCTCCAATGCTGAGAAAGAAGTATTTTGCTTTTAGGTAGATTATCTCAACCATAAACTCGCATGTCATCTAAATTGACTCACATCGTGAACTGAAGAATGACATTTTTCAGGGAAAGTAAAGACTATACACTCTTATGACCAGTGGCTAGAGGTGACTGTGACAATTACTGTAGTCAAACCATCACGACCTTTATCTCGCCAGGGAGGGGTAGATCATCCGACCTAGTTAGTTTCATTCAAACGGATAGCTTATACAAATCATTGTCTTGTTTTATTATAGCCACATCTAAAAGCAACAAGACCTTTTTGACAGAACAAAATAGTAGATTTGTTAAATCAGCTTTTTTTTTTCGTTGCCATGTTTTTGTTTCTTTTCCTTTTGAGGCAAACCGTTTATGGTAGTCAACCCCGGAGTGCAGCTTCCCCACACCGGAAGTCCCACTTGGGTATGGTCCAATACTGGCCTAGCTATAATGTGGTCCCTGTCTGATGATTCATGAACACACCCTTCGGACAGTTACAGTTCCTTCTGAGACTCATTGAATCAAGTAAGAGGGGTAACAACTAACGGCAGCATTTAAAATGGTGCAGTCAAAAACTTGAACATTGATGATTTAATTAATTGTGAACACTCAGGTATTATTATAATAAAGTGAACGGTTTAGATGATGTAGGTAAATGTCATGCCCTAGCACACCCTTTTATACCATGGGCGGAGAATCAGCAATGAAATTATTGATTTAAGCAATAACAAATAAAGCCTTATTAAAAAATAAATTATTCATGTTTAAGGAAATAGCTGATAAAATAAATATTTTTTTATAATTTCTACTATCTTATGTATTAAATATTAATACAAGATAAAGTATTATGTATTTATTGATTTGTAAATTTTTTAAAAGATGTATAAAAAAGAAGGTAACGTATTTAGAACTTACAAATTTATGTTAGTTAAAAATATTTTGTAAGTTATAAAATGCAAATTACACCCATGCATGGAATTATTAAGTAATTATGTAGTAATAAAGTTTTAAATAATATACCGCAATAATGGCAAAATAACCAAATTGAGACTTAGGTTTGAGATTATTTGGAGAGGTGTAATACATAATTTGATAACTATTTTGAAATTTTTATATATTTTTTCTTTGGGATACTTGTTGGCTCTCCTCTTCTTCTGCTTTCATTTCAATTTTGTATTCTTTTTTGTTTCCTTGCAAGTAAATGCTTCAAGCAGGGATATCAATGGAGACTTATAGATTGGGATATCCACGGATTGGAATTCATATGTGAAGCTATTTCTCTTGTGGAGATGGGGATAGATGCAAAAATCTTCTTGCAATAACTTTGGACATGGACATGAGGATTATGCCCTCTCGCCCAGGGGATCCCAACCTTGAGGTCAATATAGTAATTTCACATGTAATTATTTTATGTATTAATTTTGTAAAAAACCAAAGAAAACCCTAATAGATTTTGAATATATGTATTAATTAATTAACTTATTTCTTGGTTTAATGATATTGAGATCTTATAAATTTATACATAAATAGATTCAAATGATAATTTATGAACAACAAAGATATTAGGGATAAAAAAATTGAATTGAGAAAAAAAATGTATGATTTAAAATGCCAACTGTGTTTATATAAGCTATATGGTGGAATTATAATTTTTGATATAATATAGCTAATTGAAAAAAGTGGCTGCTGTAAAAAAAAAAATAGAGAAAGAAATCAATGCATGAAACTGTAACAAGGTTAAGAACTATATAGATTTTAGAGTGGAATCAAGAAACTAAAATAAACATGGCACATAAAATAAAATCTTATATAGATTTTAGAGCCAAAAAAAAAAAACTACAAAATGACATAATTAGTTGTGATACCATCAACCCTAAACCCTACACCCAATGCATGTCACTTAACTCTTTCTTAAGACCTGCATTCTCCATGATCAAATCAAAATTTTTGGCCTCTAGCCTTCCAATGTGATTGTTGTAGACTGCATTGTTTCGATAATTAAAATTCTTAATCTTCCAACCAGAACACACTAATACTCGATGCAACAACAGGAATGCTACATCATCCTTGGCTTTGTCAACTGTGTTGGCATATCGACCCATTAACATAGGGGGTAATCCTATAAAATTAGTTGATAATGATGCATAATATCGGTAGAATCTCTGACCACTGAATTGCTTTACATCTTGCAGCGTGTAGCATGGCCCTTCGATCCCAATCGTGGCACAAGCTTGTTGTAGTGTCTTCTACATGCTGAATTCTATAACAAATTAGCAATTGGGTGTGTGTTTGATATCGTAAATCGGAATATTACCTGTGTCCACGTAAGACATATTCCATTTCATTAGCTACTTAAATTGATCTAAAAGATCATGCGCTTGGTTAATTGAGTGTTGGTCTTACGAAGTAGGCAGTGCATGAGATTATGGAAGATAATGCGGCTCCGACAAGTATATAGAGTCGTACAAGTAATAAAGTGATAAAAAGAGTATCGTTCCCACGAGTATAGATGAAGTATCGAATAGTCTAAGGGATAACTGCTTGGACAGAATGAATTTGAGGATGTAGAAAATTAAAATAAAAATTAAATAAAATAAATAAGAAAAATACAATGTAGACTAATGCTAATAATGTGGACAAATACAATGGAATAGATGCTAGGACTAATTAATTTCATCTATTACAGAAGTATTTATTATGAATTTTTATTAATCCGTTTCTATCCTAATTGACTTATGGTCAGTTGCCCTTAATCTATTCCTAGTCTCTCTTGAGGTCAAGCAATACTCTTTATCTTAAACTGATTGTCTAATCTCTTAGCACAAATTAATCTAAGTAAAGGTTGAAATTTTATGGGTTTTTATATTCACCATATGAACTGCGTTTGTTTATCTGTAGTTTTCGCTTACCTTATGGCGTGTCTATTAAAAGGCTCTATTCACAAATCCTCTCTTGAGTTATTGTAAATCCCCGAATCAATTATTGGTGATCAAGCAATCAAAGGCATTAGGCACAAACGAAAACACTAAGCAATAGAGATAGAAACAAGATTAACATTAATCCATAAGTAAAATTGTCATATAAAAAGGGTCCATTAACACCCTAGCAAAAGAAACTTAGTTCATGAATAAAGAAAAGAAAATAATGAAAAAATATGAAGATGAGAATATAGAAGAAATAAAAGCCGTAAAGTATTGAAACTAGAGACAAGAGATTCGGAAGGTGTGGATCTCTCGATGTTGAAGTTAAGCTTAGAAATCTTTGAATCTTCGCCTTCAATATCTCTGGAGAAGTCTTCTATCTTGGAAAGTGTGTGGAAGTGTCTATGGATCCGTTTCTGAAATGAGGCGTTGCCTTTTATAGTGTGTGGACCCCTTTATTTTAAATCTTAGCTTGAACCAGCAAATTACTTCAGATGGGGTTACGCTATAGTGCAACTAAAATACCTAGAGCCAAATGGCACCACGCTATAGAGCCCTTCCCTAAAAGCACTAATCTCTTTTTCACACTTTCAAGCTTTGTAGCAGTCAAAATAGTTGGAACTTGCCCTCAAAGGTAGAAATAGAAGCTGTAGATCTTTGAGTAAGCTTTCCAATGTGATAAGAACCACCTCAATTGGAGTTCTCTAGCCTAAGATACAAGTGAAAGAGTGATGAAAGGTCAGACTTGATAGCATGAGAGATAAGATGAAGCTTCAATATTGTTTTGCCTTTTTCTCTTAGAAGACTCAAGAACTGAAAAAAGTGCCCAACAACAAAGTTGAAGATCTTCTTCTCTTCTTTCTAAAGAATCTTGAATCATCATAATCCAATTTTTGGAGGGCTAGATATTGAATTTGAAATGCTAAAAGGTCTTGATTTTATGCAAGATAAATTTTCTTATGGCTCCAAAGTTGAACTTGAGTGCTTTTACCTAATAATAAGTAGACCAAAAACATAAATAAGTATCTAAAAATATGATAAAATGGCAGTCATACTAAAAAAAACCTAAATCAAAATAACTAAAATATTAAATAAATTCAAATAACTAAAGTTTAAATCTAAATAAAATAAAGCAGAAATAACTCATTATAAGGAGTTATCAGACGGCCATACATGGCCTTTGCCTTCATGATGAGTTAATGCAATTGTCCATGCGTCTTCAGCCATTTCAAAAATGGGAAACGCCCTATAATCGGTATCTCTAAATTTTGAATCTATGCATAATAATCTAACCATGACAAATAAATCCCAAGCTTCCTCCTTTTGAACACAGCATAGAAGCATTCTACTACTTGCTGATCCACGCTCATGGACACCATTCCCATATCGAGCTGAAATGAAGATATTACTAGGGAGTGGATGAATTAAAAAGTGTTGATGCTAGAATATGGAGGTGGAGGATTTAATGACCAGACCAACCCATGGGCTTATAATTAATGTACAAGCCTACTTTATTAATGCGCCCGATGACCCGGCATATTTCAATTGAAATATGAGACACCCTTGATGATACTTTGTTGAACAAAAGTGTAAAAATCTCATTGACGAATCAAATAGGCTAATCATGATTACAATCAACGTCCAACTATGATTAGTTTCATATCAATATATACTATCAAAACATTAAAAAGTTTCTATCAGTAATAGAGATCGAAAATTTCATATCAATATACACTATTAAAACATTAAAAATTTGCTATCAGTAATAGAGATTGAAATTTTCATATGAATATATATTTTATACAAAATTTTAAATTTTAACTATGATTAGTTTCATATCAATATGTACTTTCATATCAATATATACTATTAAAACATTAAAAATTTTCTATGAGTAACACAGATTAAAATTTTCATATCAATATATATTTTATACAAAATTTTAAATTTTAATTATTATTAGTTTCATATCAATATATACTCATTGTATTCTAGTGAGTAATAGAAAAGTTTAATTTTTGTATCAATGTATATTTTAGGAAAAATTTCAAATCGTATTATTAGTTTTAAACTATTATCAGTTGAGAAATATTAAGGGAACTCATTTTTTTATAACACGATACCGACTCATCACTTATCCACCATTGGATGGAATGGGGACCTCACTTATGTTGGGTCCACATCCCATCCAATGATAAATGGGTGATGAGTCAACACGGTGTTCCAGAAAAAGTGGGTACACATATCATTACTCTTATCAGTTTCATATAAATTTGAAACATTAAATATTTTATAAGTTGTATGACTTGCCACCATTTCTCGATCCTAAAAGGTCACTTTACATTAATGTATCATGAATGACAGCCACACTTTCTTCTGAGCTAGCACAGATGAAGCCCTCTTTGTGCATGGAATTAATGCAACACTCTCCCCATCACATTACACGTAAATAGTTGAGTTGAGAGAAACAAACACATGGTGCAGCACCAACACTAACATTTGTTGCCCTTGACCACTAAAGGAGTTGGACCTCACCTAAAGGGCTCTATGGCTGTAGTTAAAGGAGGTGGCGAGAGTAACAGCACTACATCATTTATAGACATTAGGTTAGGCAACCATCCACATTCAATACTTCATGTCGGCAGAATTTATTACATTTTTGTTTCCTAACATAATAACACATGGTGCAGCCTTCCAAATGGGACCCTGACGCTGACCAACAGCATTAACATCGTGGCCACTGTAAGAACATTTACTGATATAATTGACACTAGTCATGGATTAGTATTTGTTATTGCGTACTTAATCTCAACTATTTTTTAATGTTGGTTATTTTAACCTTAACTATCAACATAGGGAGGAGATGCATATAATTTGTTTTCCGTATGAAGAAATATTGCTTTTACTTATCATCTTGATTATGATTGGCAATGGGTGTTTATTTGGTCGGCTCTATAGGATAAGAATACTGAAAAACAAGTAACTGCTCTACCCAATGCCAATCACAAGTCTGTCTTAGACCAAATCTTAACTTCACTTGAGGTACGTCCAATAGTTCAAAGCATCGAAACATAACTAATTGGTAAATACCCATGCAAGAACAAACCCGTATAATCGTTTTCCTTTCCATTGTCGATGGCTAAGATATGAAAAATTGGATTGAAGCACTGGAACATATCGTTTCTTACACTAAGACTTCAATTAAGTTTGTGGAGTTCTTGGTTTTCCACTCTGGTGAAAGGTGTCAATACCATGACTTTTATGATTTGAAGATGAAAAAGGCGGCTAATAGGTCTGTTAGCTACATCCAAACGAGCAGAAAGGCTCCTAAATCATCGGACAACGATGACAACGGTCCTCAGTGCAAAGAAAACTGAGATTCAAACAAAACCCAACACTTGAGGAAGAAACAAATGTTTTCATGGATGTGTCAAATAGAGACGATGATGTGGTCATGCTCGGGCAGGGCCACAGCACCCCTAATACACAGCATCCAAACCACAACTGGGCCTGCAAATGTAGCCACCACATGGTTGAAAGGGAAGTCCAAGATGAACCCCAAGCTCCCAACGAAGGCTACATCTCCACCAACGGCCACGAACTTCAAAGGTACGTGACAGTTTCCCTATATTACTTTTGCTTTTTGTTACAATTACAGTATAAATATTTTTCCTTCTTCCATGCATTGGATGGTGAACCATCTGACCCTACTTTTATTTTTTCTCATAAATGCTATTTAACTTTATATAATCTTGAGTTGTATCCTAAATTTTAAAGAGCAATGATGTAAAAGACTCTAGTTCGCCTAACATTATATAGTCTCGAGACCTAATTTTTTCTCCCTCTTCATATATATGAAGTTATAAAAAATTTTGCAGTTGATTATTATTTTCTAATGTGTAATAATATATTTTCTTGGATTTTTACTAAATTTATCAAGAATATTTTAGTTTACTAAATAAAATATAGTGACCTATTAAATAAATTACATGAGATCATTCTTAATAATTTAAAAATTTAAAGTCTTTTAAAAGTAAATATTCTTCAACACTAATTATTAATCCATGACACAATGATTTACTAGGGACCGTTCTTTTTTTCGCAAATAACCAAAAATGAAGGGTATGGAAGAAAGATTCTCTCCTCCCTTGTATCCAGCCAACGCCTATCTAAAGTGATCAAGCATGAAGGGTTGGTCTAACCCCCCACAGTCAAACAACCTCATCAACAACTGATTCCAAAGAACTAGCACAATTGAGGCAAGGCATCACAGCTAACCACAACTAAGGAATGCATTCCAGGTTTCAATGATACTACAAAGGTATAATGTAGTAATATTGTCTATTGCATATAAACACCTGCGTGCATACCAATATGATATGACATTTCTTTTATATTGGTAGGGAATGAGATGTAAATTCAAGTCAACTGGGAATATGATTTTGACAAGGGCACAAGTGGAAATGTCTATATATGTATTCTCCCCAGATCTTGATCCAAAGTACACAACTTTTTCCCTACCATCGGTCCTACTTAACCTCATACTTAATTTCATATAGACCACTAAGCTATCTTGTTTTTACTGCTCGAATGCCGTTAGGGAGGTGATTGTGAAGATTGGAGACACGTCGGCTATGAGAGAAGAACTTAATTATCTGTCCCTTGAAGGTGTCATTGACAATAAGGTAAGAACTGATTCTTCTGGACCTATAAATTTCTAATTTAATAAAAATCCAAATGGCCTTTACATGTGAATCTCAGAAACAATTTGTTGTCCACAGATTTTCAAGCTGATGGCACTCAAATGCACTTTGAACCAACAAAAAATCACATTAAAGACTACTTGGTGTGTCCCGCCTTCATTCGTAGTATGTATTATTCACCACATTTATAATAACTGATTAATAATTGCCATCTACTTTGCTAATTGATTACTAAATTCTTGCAGGATGATGTATGCCAAGGCCAACCACTTGAGGATATATTTGACCATTATGCTAAGCAGTATATGATTCCGACACCAAAGCTTGATTATGTGAGCTTCTCATACAATTCATACCATATTCTTTTGTTTCCTCCTCTGCAGCTTATTCTGTTAGTTAAGCCCAATTTACTTAGCCCAATTCAAAGCAATCGGCAAAATGTGTACACAAGATTGAGTTAGTTAAGCCCAATTTTCATACCAATTTATTGCCTTAGTTATGCCCAATTTACTAAGTTCCAACATTACCTACCAAAACGATTGCAATTCAACCCAAAATAATGGAATTAATGCCCATCCCAAACAAATTAAATCCCAACCCAAACAATGGAAAAATATTATGCACTTGTGACTGATTGTCCAAAAAATTGAAAAAACTTTTTGCTAATTACCACTGATTGCCTTTGTAGATTTATGTGCCAATTAAAGAGGACACCCATTGGTATCTCATGGTTGTTTGCTTGCACCAAAAAAATAATCTACCACCTCAACTCCTTCATCCCACCCAACCAATTGGAGTTGCACATAGAGCTAATAAAAAATCTGGTCTAACATAATCTTTATCCATTGGTGAAATTTGCTACATATACACATCAACTAAGTTGTTTGAGATTACTATTTTCCAGAGTGAAGTCTTGGCCCAACTTTTGTGTTTAGAATATTATGCTGATGTTGGCCTTGCTGCCCAAATTGACAGCACTGGCTGGGAAGGAGTGATCCCCCACGATGTTCCAAATCGGGGATGTAGGTGCACATGATTCTCTTTTTCTTTTCTATTGCAGATATCAGTATAACCATAAATTAATTTTAATATCACAATATATTAATCTCTATGTAAACCATCTATTATTACCTCCACATCTAGTGATGACTCTCCAGTATGGGCGCTTGCATGGCTTAACATGGAGCATGCTTTCAATCTAAACTTACTGCTTGAAGTAAGTTTTTGAAAACATTGTCAAATTATGTTCTTCTCAATGTCATTTCCTTTCACTATACACTTTATTATCATTATTTTTGCAAATTTCTGAGAACAAGGTTATCCTCTAAGTTGCGACTACATTGATTCTTGGGGAATGTAATGAGCTAGAAAAGACAATAGAAATGAACATGATTGCATATTGGAAGTCGGTCTATGAATGAACCCACAAACTTTTTAATTTTATTTTATGGTTTTTGCTAATTCTTGGTTTGCATGTCAGCTTGGATGGCCTTTAGTAGTTTGCTGTTTTGGTGTGCTACGGGCTCTCTTGGCCGTCTGATGTTATTTTTCTAGCCTATTTTTCTATTTTTTGGATTTTGGTATTTCCTGGTTTGCATATTGGCTTGGATGGGCATTTTTTGTTATACTACACAATAATGTCATCCTTATTTTTTTTTTTTATACATCTAATGCCATCCATATTTTGATTCATGGATTCACGCCGAAGCTATGTTTTCCTTTTACTCCTTTTTTTTTTTTCCAATTCCAGCTTTTATTTTATTTTACATTTTTTTTTGGTTCATTTTTTTACATAAAACCATACACACACACTAAAAAAAAAAAATATTGTAATTATATGCACATGTTTAATTCTTTTAATTAAATTTAATATCTTATTCTTATTTTAATTATTGATCAACAATTTTATATATAATTTTTACACAACATGCATAACTTCAACATAGCAATTATGCTTCCACAAATATGTAGTTGTCATTGAACATATTAAAGATTTATTGGCTCATGATTAGGATGCAAGGTCTTTCTCATATCCTGCGTGAGGGGAACTATTGTGCTCATGGATTAGCTAGATTAGGGGATGCAGGTTCTAGACGTTTGACAATTTGGAATGATCCTCCAATAGTTGACCTAGAGCTCACCATCGCTGGATACAGAGGGGACTATATACTTCAGGATGTCCTTGTTCTGATGTTTTTGTTTCTTTTTCATACATTACCCAAAAAAAAAACCAAACCAAAATAATTTATCACTTGAAAATATGAATACGCTCCACTTTAATTTTTATTTTATATTAACTTACTATCGAGAGAGATGAAAATGGGAAAACAATTATTTTATTTAATTCTAATTACACTTTTTTTGAAATTTTACATGAACATGTTATATCTTTTCCATTAATTTTAATGATTAATATATAAAGTTTCTTCCAATTGATTTCAATAAATTATTAATGGGCAAACAAAATTGTTTGCATAAATCCTATAACAAAATTCATTTCTGAAAAATTGTACAGATAGATTTTCCCTCATTTTATTATTCTCACTCTTCCCTTTACTTAATAAAGTTCTGCTATTAAGTTACAATTATATCCCGATTTTGGATTGCCAGAATTAGTTGTGTCATGAGCTGCAATCCTAATAATTCAACTTATTCATTTTTTCATAAAAATAAATAAGTTAAAAGTAAATTCGACTAAAGTTATACAATAGCCTCCATCTTTTTCTTCCTGCCTCCGTCTCCTTCTTTCCGCTAGGCACTAGACACTTTCACATGCGTGCTTCTTCAATTACAAATAATGCAAAAGAGAAAGCATTTCCATCATCTCATCTCATTGTAGATATTGCAAAAGAAAATATTTTCTCTTGTCTCTATAGTAGGACATAAAAAGTGATCTAAAAAGTTTCAGATATAAATGACCAAGCAATAACTTTCAATTGAAAAAAAAAGGGCAATAACCAACGAAAAAAAATAAAGACCAAGCAATAAACATAATAAAAATTTATTCTATCATTCATTTTTACAAACATTTCAAACCATAAAAAATCACCGTTCATGTTTTGGTAAAAATGCAAGCTATACCACTTGCTTTTATGACTGATTACTTTTCATGTCGTAGTTCATAATGAGATATAAAGGTAAGCAAAGTTTACTACAAAAGATTAAACATAGTGAAGATAGGTCTCATGGAATATCTACTCTGTTGCTACCAATTTTTTTTTCAAGAGCAAGTAATGGATTGTCATTGTTCTATTTATACAAGATGGTGTTGAGACCATCGGATAGCAGTGGCAAAGGGGGATTGGAGCATGAGGTTTGAAAACAAAAAGAGAAGCTTCAATGAAGCAACTGACAAAACTAACTTCTTGGAGATAAGAAAGAAGGTTGAAATAGAAAAAGAATAAAAGAACAAGAAGCCACCACTGCAAGTGAAATGCAAATTATTCAATACCATGTAATTGTCAAATGTGTCGAGAATAAATAGTTCTAGCTATTCTTCTAGACAAATAGTATTTTCCTAATTAATATCCTACTAAGAATTAAAATATGAATGCATCTCCCACTAAAAAACAAAAAAATTGCATTCTTATCACATATGTCAACTATGCTCAACTTCTTCCCACATTCTTACCCGCTGTTTGGCCCAATAACTTCTCATGGCCATCGGCAATGGGATGCTTGTAAACAACAACTAAGAAATTATGTAGATACCAAAAATAATGACCTAATACAATTTCAGTCTTATGGTCTCACCCTGCAATATCACACACAAATCAAATCCAACACTAAATAATTAGACCAACTACAACACCCATACATACATAAATAGAAATAAAAAGACAAGATTATCAAGTTCAAGGTTGTTGGGATTCAAATGTCATCCACATCCGTAAACACAATTGCATCCAATAATGTCAATGTAAACCTAAATTAAACCATTAAATCCACGACATTCTAAGCCATATCCTTGCCTTATGCCTGCGCGCAAAGTTAAAGCCTGAAACTTCACAGTGCACAAATCAAACAATTAATACAACTCTCACCTCAACTTTGCTTTTCACTTAAGTCATTTAAACAATTCTCTATTAAAATATCAAATGCCCTTTTACTGTCTTGGTTTGCCAATGACACAATCACCCATCACCTTCTTCATCACCAATGTTGCTAACATAATCCTAAAATAGGTAACCTTCATCTTAATGTATATAAATAATAGACATCTTATTATAACTGACATCAACATACATCAATAAAATTAAAAAAGAAATAAAAGAAAGAAATAGGGAAAACTTGTACAGGCTCATGAACTTACAATTTTAGTATACAACTCCTCATTGTAAATGTCTTCATCCATTACATCCTCCATTGACAAACAGTCCCCATAACTTGAATTTCAAAGACTCTCAGCGTGTTTCCATATTGGACATGAAGTTTTGTTGTAACCTTCACACTGGCAAAAATCACAACGTTGACACTTCCATTTCAGAGTACCCTTTGCCCTAACAATATTAGGTTCCCTAGTAAAAATATCACATGAATCATCCACTCCTTTTACCATTACATCCTCCTCAACATTTTCTGCCTTAATCCATTCAATTAGACTAATTAACATGTCCTGTGCTACATTGAAGTGACCACTTTTCTGACAAGCCTCAACAGGCATTTCCTTACACTAATAGGCCAAACAACCATGCCGACTCGCCATTAATGAATCCCACATGAATCCAATCATCTCATACAAACCTATAATTGGTTCTTTGGCATTTTTCGTCCATCTATCCAACACTAGTGATTAAGGAAACTCTAATATGTCAAGAAAGACTAGCATAGCAATTATGTGCTCATTAGGAATACCTAACGATTCCATTCTCAAACAAGAGCATTTGAACTGCATTTGCTCCTCACAATAAGATACGTGCCATAAAGTATTTGGTTTGCAATACTTTGATACACCATAGATAACACATGAAAGAGTTTCCTTGGCAAACACAACTTTCATTGCACTAGCCTTATGTAGCATTGGACACAACATAAAAAATACCTCTTGTGTATGCATATCTGTTGTAGACCACTCCAATTATTGCAGATGTGTTTGCATGACAGGTTTAAATTCACAACCAAAGTTAGTCTGCCACTCTTTAAAATGCAAATAACTTAGACAATTTTCGAAGTGTTGTAGAAATTGTGTCAAATCATATCGCGATTTACGTACTTGCCAAGAAGAGATTGCAATTCTTCACACCTAGATCTTGTCCTAAAGCTAGCAAAACACTTCCCTCGAATATGTGTAGTCGCCCACATCTCCCTCTTCATATACAAATCAATGATCCATGGACGATCTTCAACTCCAAACTCTTCAACCATTTCCTGCCACTTTTGTTGAAAAACACCCAACTCATCATCACCTAACATGTACTTTTTAAACTTAGTTGTAAACCCAGGCTGACCAATGTTACTTATGGCATTCCTCATGAGGTGCCATGCACATAACCTATGGTGGGCATTGAGAAAAACTATTTCTATTGATGTATCACCACCAGTTATCATAGAAACTGAGGCCTTTTCTTTCATTGTTGTCAAAAATTGCTCCAACAATCACACATAAGTCTCCTTAAATTCATCAAATATTAGGGCAGCCGCAAATACTACTATCTGGTTGTGATGATTTACACTAGAAAAAATCACTAGAGTCAATTTATATTTGTTCTCTTGTACGTAACATCAAAGGCAATAACATCACCAAAAACCATATAGTCTAATCGACTTCTGTTGTCACACCAAAATAGGTGATGCAAAGCTCCATCATCATAAACTTCCTCTTTGCAACATGGGTCTTTTTTGGCCACATCTTTAAGGAATAACTTTGTAGCTTTTGCATCCCCAGCTACCTGTCACCTTTCCTTAGCTTTTTGATTGTACATATCCCTAGTTCCAAACCCAATATGCTCGTACCCACCAAATTGGCAAGCAAAGGACCCAAATATCAATGGTGCAATAATCCCTACCCTCATCATACTATTCATTTGGCTGATTTCACGCTCACCCATCTTCTTGTGCAATCGAAGCATTCTAACAAACCTTAAATCAACCGATTCATGATTGTGTTTATAAATAAATTATGCCACAATCCATTGACTTGTTGCCACTTCCACATGAGTTCAAATTATAGTATTGCATCTTGTCTTTGGTTTCGACTCCCTCATTTGATTCTCCTGTTGGTAAAATTTTTCATGCCTAATATAACATCCTCCTCTGTACAGTACTATGCTTGAGTCATAGTACCACACTCAGGAGTTGTTACTGTTACCTGAGTAGGCCTTAACTGACAGCAACTTCAGCCATCTTTGCAATTTCTCAAGCTGTCTGGGGATAACACGAAAATAGGAGTAAGAATTTTAAATTCTCAATAGGAATCTTTAACTGTTATACATAATGTCATCGCTATCATCTCGAGTTGCTTTGGTTTATTATGAAAAAGGTGAACATGTTATACAAACTATTTGGTTTTATAGTTCGAAAATATACTGTCTGAAGCAAGGTTCATTTTATTCACACACTTGTCATTTAAGTGAGCTAATACAAAATCAAATCAGGAATTACACTATGAATAATATCTGAAACGTATTAAAATGTAATATCACGAATACATTGAACATATAAAATTTGCACATGCTTTTACTTGTTACACATATTCCAGAGTACGATCACCATGTCATACTCCATTGGGGTGTGATCACCATGTCACACTCCTTAGGAATATATTCTTCCTGCCACGTCCTAGAGTATGATCGTCATGTCATACTCCATCGGGATGTAATCGCCCTGTCACATTTCTTAAGGTGTGGGATCATTATGCCACATTCCAGAGTATGATAACTATATCATACTCCTATCAGAGCATGATCGCCATGTCATGTTCCTTAAGAATATAGACCCATCATCATATCTCTTAACTGCCTTCTCAGGGAGGGACCCAATTAACTGCCTCTAAGTGAAGGGACCCATATTTAATATGTTCATACCTTTGCATAAGGAATTTCTACATACGTATTCTACTATTCTACCAAAAATTCGGCAGCACAGTGGATCATATCTGCTTCCCATGAATAGTGCTAGTAATCAAGAAACTTTGATCAAATAGCAACCTCATATATAACATTATATTCATATCAAGAATATAACAATAACAATACGTGCAAGTTTTAAACTCTTGAGTCTTAATCTATCTTGTAAGCTTTTAACTTCTAATGATATTCCCGAGTTCGACGCTTATTAACCAACTTCCGAGTTCCGATATCATCTAAATTATGTATATCAGGTCAATTACTTGATTCCCAACTTCCGGGATTAAGAATGTCTTGGTTCCCGACTTTTGAAATTCGGGTATAAGGTTTCATATCCTGATCATACTTCCGATCTCTGAATTAAGCTTCAATCGTTCTCCCAACCCGTTTATGAAACATGTTTCTTAAGTTTCGATTTCCTTCATTAATTATACCCAATCTAGTTTTTTATTTTAAACTCTGATTTCCAACATGAATCATAGTTGATCTGATTTCTATTCACTAAGTTCCAAGTTCAACATTAGGTACACTCGATCTAGCTCTCTGCCTACCAGGTTCTCGAGTTTAACTTTTAGTATACTCGTTCCGAGTTTAACCTTAAGTATACTCGATTTAGCTCTTTGTTTGCTAATTCCCGAGTTCCGACTTTAACTAAACTTGATCTAGTCTTCATACATGTCTCTAGCCAGAATTGCACTCTTCTAAGAGAAAATTCATCAAAAATAGAAATCTAAATGAAATCATGTAAAATTTATATCAATTTAAAGCTAACAGAACCAGCTTTCTAGTGAAATAAACTGCATATCATTTGAGTGAATATAACTCGAGATATAAGTCCCGAAACTTGACCTTCCTGAGCAACCCTGTTCCAGCCTAAGTTAAACTCAAGTCAACTTCATTGAAGTGTTGAGAATAATCAACAATGGATCTAACTCGAAAATTTTTATGGGATGTTCTCCTATATGTAAACTTTATAACAAACTTGGTTTCATTCAATTCCATGCTGTATAGGGCGAGCTCTAGTCTGCCCAGAATCAAACTCAGAAACCTAGGTCAAACTTCAAAAATTCATATCTCTCTCAATACTAATCCAATGGCCTTATATTATATATGTATGGAAAGCCCTGAATGTCTACTTTCATATAAAAATAGTTTCATCAAGTTTTGGTGGCCATAGATGAAGCCATACACTCTACCAATACAGATGCCGTAAGGTTTTCAAGGTTTCAGCTCTAGTTTTGCATCCCTCTTTGAATTCCCACCCAAGTTCTCATCCAAACTCAACGTTTATACATTTATCCAACCATAAGAATCTATATAAACACCATGTATCATCAAACTAATGGAAAGAATAGGAATTCTACTCAGCTACTATAACATGAATAATAGAGGGAGTTGAAGAATCTTACTTTGTCTAGTTGAAACTTGGTTGATTTGGTGTCTTAGATGGAAGCAACTCTTGATGAGACTTGAAAAAAGGTTCGAGATGAAGTAGAGAAGAGTATGAACGTAAGAGAAATGAAGGGGAGTCAGCCCCTTATCTTGACCAAACTTCACAAGGGTAAGGAAGGGATTACACACAACTTATGGAGTAAGGAGTTGTGTGATTGGTGGATTTTATCTTACCTTCAAATTTGGTTTGGCTTCCCATCCTTCATGGCTGATCAAGGCGCCACATAAGGAGGTGGTTTGGCTAAATCCTAGCCGTTCATCCTAGGGCACTCATAGCATAAGTTCTATTGATTCGGTTTCGGCAGTTTTAAAATACCGAAATCTTACCAATTTCTCTTAAATCGGTAAATCAGTCCCAAAGAAATTCTATGAGGTTTCCTATATTCCTAATCTAATTCCATCAAGCCTAATCACTTCTAAATCACACTTAATTGACTTTAATTAAATGCTTAATCAAATTCTAATTAACCCCAATTATTTACTAAAAGCTGAACAACTCAGTTAAAAACGATTAAAATGTTTTGGGCGTTACACCTAAGACCCTCACAAAAATAGGCAAAAGTTTGTTGCACTACTTCATCCCGGTTGTTCTTTCGAGTCTTACTTTTCCTGGCACTAAAACCCTTATTCTTAGTATAACAGTTGTAAAATTCGTGGGCCAGTGACAAATCAACACAGTAAAATCTATAAATATCATCTTCAGAAAAGCATCAACATATCAATTCTGGCAATGTCTTCAGAAGTATCCACGCAATACTCATCCAAACTACCCACCTCAAAACCAACATCTTCAGCCATAAAAACATTAGCATCACCAGACTCTTCATCCATCTTCTACCTTTCTTCGAAACAAAACCCAAATACATACAAAGCATAATAGAAACCTTTAACTGCCAATATATTTTCCAACAACGGCCTCAGAAAGTTTTTTCATGCAATGTTAAAAAATTTATTCATCCTCACAATTGTAACAATTCTACTCTGTCCCCTAATAGACAAATTTATCGGTCTAACAAATCATGTAACACACAAAACTATCCTTTGCCAATAAATTCATTTGTATAATTCTTCTAAATTTCTCTAACACAAAACAAATTGACCCAATTCATATCTCAACAAACAGTTCAAGTATTTACTCTAAATAAACCATGGCCATTCAAATGGACAACGTTAATCACAAACAAACACTGCACTTTGATTAAGCGCAAGTTTTTAATGTGGGAAGCATGACATCCTACTCCCACGAGCAACACGCAACATGCAAACACTTCTTTCTATTTAATTTCTAAACTAACTCATAAACATATACTTGAACTACATTCAATAATGAAGGAAACTTAAATACTCGATACGCAGCTCACTGGATGCCTCAAACTCGTAACCTCACTGCAATTCTTGCCGGCAATAGACAAGTCTTCCTTGTCACCTACAGCGATGACAATAGGCCCGCAATAACTTGTATCTCTTTTCCCCCAACAACCACAACATACAGAGCGCCCACCTTCCTTTTTGTACTTCCTATTTCAAAACCCCCTACATAGTTCGGCTAGCCCTAATATGACTCCTATTTTCAGAAGCTCCTGTTTTGCCTCTTACAAGTCGTTGGAGATCAAAACGTAGCTTATCCCACTTCAAGGATTTTATTGCAAATTAATTCATTGAAGCCCCAAACAACAATTCTTTTTTTCAGGAATGCAGGCGTTCTTTTGCAAATATTTGGGTGGAGCATGACAAACTCCAGTACATAGGTGGGAGCAAAGTATCCTTCACCAAGAAAGACTTATAGAATTACACAAGTTGCTTCGAAGGAAGTCAATTCCTGTCTAGTCATACAGAAAGAATAAGGATGACAAAAAAATCCTCCCAAGCAGGCACTAGCGGAGATTACTTGCAAAGGAGATGGCGATGGGGCATGTTTGGTCCCCATGGGATAAAGGAAGTCTCGGTTTAGTAAATGGGACAAGGCGGGAATAAGGTCCTCGCCCTATGGGTACTCCTTAAATTTCCATTAATATAAATTTATTTAAATTCTTTTATATATATAACCAAAAAAAAAACCCAAGTTATTCTCCCCTTAATAAAATTTAGATATTTGTATCTTTGTGATTTTGGATATTTCTAATTGTCTTTTAATAGATTTGCATTATGTACTTCATTTTTAATTTGTATTGTATTGTATTGTGTCAATGGATTATGGATATTTATATATATTTTATTTATAATTAAGAATTTTTTTCGAATTTTTTCTATTTTAGATTTTTTACGAATTTTTTGTATAAATCTGCGGATATTCACGGGGATTTGACTCTGCGTGAAGAACAAGGAATGGAGATTTGTGACGTAGATATAGAAGCGGATATGGGGCAAAATTCTAAATGAAGATGGGGGTGGGGGGCATGTCCCCATAGCCCACCCCTATGGATATCTATTGTGATCTCGTTGTAAATTTTGCATTTAAAGAAGTCCTAGTTATGATTTTACTTCCACATCAGACTCTTTGTTAATTACAAGTGAGTTAGAGACCACAGTATTTAATTTTTATAATTATTAGAAACTATAGAACTAATTATTTTTTATCAATAACCAATGTGTCCCTATTGAACTATCAAAATGCGACATAGATAGTTAAATTTCATATTAATAAAAATGATTTTATCAAGTCTTATATCAAGTCTGGTGAGCTTTGATAAGTTTATTTTATGATTATGGGATAAAAATAAGTGGATTAGACAAGCCTATCCTATTATATGTCAAACCAAATTTATAATAAAAATAAATAATATAATATAAACCTATACTATAAGATCTTAGAGGATGTATTTCGAGGCTTATATTCTCTTTGTCGATCTAGGATTGTATGTCTCCTATTACTGCAATATCTATTGGGTCTTTCCTTAAACAATTTAAGTATTATGGTTTTTTGCATCTTTTCTTAAATAATTCAAGTGTCATATCAATTTTAATAATTAAATGCATTATTAATTATAGAATAACTTTTTCTCTCTTCCAATAGTTTCTAGCTTCATAAAATAAACTATTATAGTATTAATTTTTAAATAGAAAATAATAAAATATTTTATTTAAAGAATGAAAATTGATTTTAAAAAAAATTAAATTATTATATTATCAAATTTGAAGATAATCAAGAAATCATTATATTTAAAAATAAAACATTGATGTTTCTCCACTATGTTTTTATAAGTAAATTCTTTTATTTTTAATTTTTAAAAAAATAATAATGAAAGAAAAATGCAAGAAAAACATTTGAAAATATATATTGTATCACTATAAAAAATTAAACGTGTTGTCAATTTTTTTTTCATATTTTTATTAAAAAATATAAATTATATTACTATTATTTTTAAAAAAATATTAAAAATATATTTATGAAAAGAAAAAGTTGTTTTGTGATTAAAAACTCATTCCATTATTAAATGACCAGTACTCTTAAATTGTTTGAAAAAAGACACAGTAAATATTTTAGTCTAATTAATGAAGTGAACTTTACTAACATTCACCCATCTTCAATTTAAAAATATATTTATCATTTTCAAACATGTAATTTAGTGGAACTGATATAAGAAATTGAGAATCAACTGTGAATATTATCAATAAGTAGTTTTATAAAATAATTGTTGGTGCTATGTAGAAATCTATGGAACATGACCAACAAATTGTTAGATGAGTAGTAAGCAATTTAGTCTTTCGTAAAAGTAAGGATATATATTTAATTTTTTGGAATTGCATTTGTTAGGAGGGAAAGTAATCATAAATACTCTATCCTCGAAATTGTGAGAGAAATATCTCTCACAATTTTCTTATAAAAAATGAACTTATGGAATGAAGACGTTTTGAATAAAAAGCTGAATGAATTTAAATATGAGTCATATTAGGAAGTTTATTATATAGATTAGTGGACGTGTCTATCAATCCAAATTTTTTAAAATTTAATGTAAATTTAAGAAAAATTAACAAATTAAAACTTAAAAAATAAATTCAAATATATAAGTAGTAAAATTTTATTATATAATTGTTTTTTTTTTTTAAAATGAAAAAGGAAGTTTTTGGGTAATTTTCAGTGTAATAGTGGAAGTTATTAGATAAAAAGTTGATTTTACAATTTTATCCTTTTTCTTATTTGTATTTGATTTATTATACATGAAAAAAATGGGAAAAAAAATTGGACACCAAATGGGTACAATCCCCTTTATTAATAGTATAAACCCTTTGTTAGTAGTATATAACTAAAGCAATTACAAGGATAATTTATTAGATAACAATGAAATATGAGATAAACCTATATATAACAAAAATATAGAGATAAATCTGCAACTAAGAATAAAATCGAACAAACTGAATCTCATCCTAACAAATTAAAATATCTAAATCCTAACTAACATAAAAGTTATCATTGCTTTATCATCCCTTCAAATTTGATGTTGCCAAAGGCCATGTTTGAATCATGGTAATAGCAGAAATAAATGGTGAGCCCATATTATAATGAATGTAAATAAGTTAATCTTGCTTAAAATGAATCTCACAAACAAGTACAAGATCATATATGACCTTGAAAAACCAAATAGAGATAAAAAGTATATCGGAGTATCAACAGAACCTTTTGAAAAGTTTTCTTATTGATGGTCAGTGGTGAAGAGTCTTCAATAAGATGACTTATTAGCCATGCTCGAATAAGATGATAAATGCGCTAATGGCAAAAGCAAGGGTTGAGATGATTAAACCTATTGCTAAGCGACATACATGTGCTAGGGAGGGAAACATTGGGAAGGACGATGGAGTTTCTCTATTAAAGCCACCTAAATCGAGAAGTATTAGAGTTTTTCCATTGAAAAAGACACAAAAATTTTGATGTTAAGGCTCTATTCCATGAAAACTTTTTAAATGAAAGACAGAGTATACTCACGTATGAGTCATACTGATAAATTTATTATATAAATAAAGCGATTATATGGATAACTTATTGAATAATAATAAAATATGAGATAAATCTGTAGGTAACAAAAATAAAAAAATAAACTTATAACTAAAAATAAAATAAAACAAACTGAATCTAATGCTAACAAACTAAAATATACAAATCCTAACTAACATGTTATCCTTGCTTTGTCATTGAACACTACCCTACTAGCATATGCAAGAAAACAACCAAATTTCTTTTTTTTTTTTTTTTGTGAGGTAATCCCAATCCCTTAATGGTAGGAGACTTTCAGGCTTAACGGGGCCCAATTTTAGGATCCTCACTGATATCCGTTTTCCAATCCAGATTAGTATATGAATTTAATTTAAATACACTGACAGTATAAAATAGTTTTACACTGTCAACCAATAGAAATGGTGGAAAGTGCCAACATATCAAAATAACCACCCATTATAATGAGGGACCCACCATGAATTCTCACTTTCCTCTATTTCTATTGGTTGACAGTGTAAAACTATTTTACACTATCAGTGCATACCAATTAAACTCTTAGTATATTTGTCATCAACACATTTTTAATAATATTATCATAATTTCAGAATTGAGAGGAATTTAAACTAAAAGTCCAAAACCCCTCTGTATTTGTTGTTCCTCTCCAATCAACTGCATCAGATTGGAAGAGTAAAATTGAAGCATGAGCGAGCAACAATTGGGATGGAATTCTCGAGTGTATCAATATCATCTCGAACAACTAGAAGGTATCTATGTTTATGGTTAAATTGACACGTTAAAGAAATATATCTGGAGTCAAATTTACGGAGCTAAGATATTAGACTGTAAAGTAGTTTCAGATTTTTTTTATCAGATTTTTGAAAGAGAATGACTATTTTCTTAGTTTGGCAATAATGAACACGATGTTAACGAATCTCCTTGCTTTAGTGGGGATAACGATTGTGTGACAAAGAATTAGAATTAGTGTGTTGCTGTTACACAGTGGAGCGTTCTCACATTGAAGGTGAGTGTTAACTTGCTCCCAAATAGTTTGGGAGTTATGTTATTCTATGTTAAGAAAATATAAAATAAGCGGAATTATTTGCAAAAGAGGTGTGTTTTCCTTTTATTTGCAGAGATAGGCTCCCCTTTTTGATATGTTCACCTGAACTCGATTCCTTTTCGATTCCTTTTAATCCATTTCTGATCTACTAAAACAAACTTTCAATATCAGCGGTCCGATTACAAAAAAAAAGAAGAAGAAGGAATCCAACCGTTGTCAGCGGCTATAACAAATTAGTTTTTGCATCGGACTAACGTAACTCCCAAACCATCAAGAAGTAATTTAACACTCACCCACACTGAAAGCGTATTTCTTTTATATTTTTGAAATGCGTAATCAATTGTCTAAAACTCTGGCCTGAGTCCATATTTCTGATTCCACCATTTTTCTTTTCGTAATTCCAACAATCGCAGCTTAACCTGAATTTAAAAGCATGTGCATAACATTTAGATTTCTGTATCTTTTGCTGTATTTTATTGTATTTAATTTTGATGCATTATTAAAATATTTTACACATATATCCAAATCTATTTATGTATTATTATATGAATTTAATTGGTATGCACTGACAGTATAAAATAGTTTTACACTATCAACCAATA
Organism: Pterocarpus santalinus; assembly: GCA_031439595.1. Taxonomy (NCBI): domain Eukaryota; kingdom Viridiplantae; phylum Streptophyta; class Magnoliopsida; order Fabales; family Fabaceae; genus Pterocarpus; species Pterocarpus santalinus. The sequence goes on along the minus strand of CM062528.1, from coordinate 28,912,707 downwards.
GAAATAGGAGAAAGTGAGAATTCATGGTGGGTCCCTCATTATAATGGGTGGTTATTTTGATATGTTGGCACTTTCCACCATTTCTATTGGTTGACAGTGTAAAACTATTTTACACTGTCAGTGTATTTAAATTAAATTCTTATTATATTTGTAAAAATATTTGATTTTTATACATACTACCTTAAAAATCTCGTATATAATAGCATGTGACTGTTTAAAACTCTTATATTAATAATAGTTTTGTCTGACTACAATGGCGTTGCAGAAATTGAGCCACCGGAAGACAGTAAACAACTGTGCAGCTTGCCTGATTGTGTTGAGTCTTATATCTTTTCCAAGTTTAGCTTGAAGGATTTAGTTAAGGCCAGCACATTGTCCAAAAAATGGCATAACGAAGACCTCAATTTTGATCTTCCTGACATGTTTGAAATTGAAAGCAAGGAAATCAGAGAGCTCGGCCTGATTCGATCTGAGTTTGTTAAACGCGTCGATAAATTCATGCGACGGCGTTACCGGAGCACGAAGATTGATCGATTCAGATTGCATTTTCCATTAGGTAATGAAGATAAAGATGCCCTTGATAGGTGGATATCACAAGCAATTTCCAAGGGTGCTGAAAGTATTGAACTGCTCTTGTTCAATGACTCTGGCACTAATTGCATCAGAGAACAAGAGCCGTATGAATTTCCCTGCACTCTCTTTTCTAAGAGTGGTTCTAGTTCTATAAAGTACATGCATCTACAAAAGTGTGTTCTAATACCACCACTTGGGTATTCTGGGTTCAAGAAATTGACCACTCTTGTGTTGGAAAAACTTGTCGTGGAGCATGATCTGCTACAGTCTCTGTTCTCTACTTGCCTCCATCTTGAGGACCTCACCTTTAAATTCTGTCACTTCAATTGTGACTTGAAGATAATTAGTCCAACACTGCATCATTTGAAGATACTCAACTTTGGCTCCGGGCAATTTCTAGATCCTGGGAAGATAGATATAGTTGCATTAAATCTCTTATCTTTTGACTACAGAGCTAGCTATAGTTTATACTCTGTCAGGCTACCCCAGTTAATGGATTTTTGCTTGGACCACTATCATCTGCCACCTTTTGATTTTTCTAGGTTAAAGAAGTTGAGGACTCTTGGGTTGGAACATGTCCTTGTAGGTGAGATTAGGACTCTTGTCTTGGAACTGTCGCTATTATCCCAAACCGTGGAAGATTGATACTGATACATTAAATCTCTCATCCTTTGAGTATAGATGTGAGATTAGGATGTTCTCTATTAAGGCCCTAAGTTATTGAAGTCTTACTTGAATGCAACTGATACACATGAAATTCCACGTGCCTTTGCTCTAATTGCAAATCTTCATCGGCTTGAGAGTCTAAGTATGCACTTGGACAGTTTTCAAGTAAATCAAAACTCAAGAAATTCTTAACTAGCTACGGAGAAATTCTTGTGTGCTCTTAGAACTCCATATAGATTGTGTTTATAATTAATAATAGAATGATATTTTATATAAAAATATAAGTTAGTGGTAGGTCTTATTTTAAAATATTATTTTATTATTAATTATGTATACATCCATATAATATTTTATGAGTATTTAAGAATTAATTCTAGTTTCGTGCACCTTTTTATGTTTTCTACCCCATCACATGTGTCAAATAATGATTTGCATGTTTATGATAGACTCATCAACACTCATGGTATAAATGAGGCACAAATTCTTAGTATTTGATCATGTGTCAATTGTAGCTTTTGTGTTGGTACGGATAGAACAGTTGCCGAGTAAGTTTGGTCCTTTTCAACATCTTAGGCGATTAGAGTTAATTGTCGACGGAGCAATTAAGCCAATAACGGACTTATTGTGGGTTTTGAAAATTGTTAAGGCTTCCCCTCATCTCCAAAGCTTGTATTGAAGGTGAGTTATCCGCTCTAAATATAAACAAAATGAACTTGTGATAATCTCTTATATTTATGATTTAATTGTTTAATGTGATATAGCATTCTTTAGTTATCGGAACGATGGAGTGGACTTGTAACTCCCCTTGTCTTGTCATGTCATGAATTCTCTTAGGTACATGTGTAAGGTTGTAAAATTTTGAAGCTCTTTCCATTCTAAAAATTATTCTGGTATGTGTATTTTTTGTTTCTTGCATTCGATCACCTATTATATCTGTGTTACACAAAATTAATAGAACACTACTCTTTTTAGTTTTTTACACCTATTATTTCTTTGTCTTCTATTGATGTAATATGTTTAATGGAATTTTTTTAAAGTTTCAGATATTCAAACCTTGATCATTATTTTCTTTTCAGGTTGCATATCCAGCTTTCTTTACCGACGAGAAAAAGAAGAAAATACCGAGGATTTTCTCATAATGAGCTAAAATATGTTGAGCCCTATGGTTTTGCTGGAAATATAAATGAAACTGAGCTACCTAGCCACTTCTTGAAAAAAGTGAATTCTCAGCAATTTACTTTTAGGAGCTGGAAGATGGTTACGTGGTTGGAAAACTAAACACTGGTCTCAGGAAGGGCGTGATTTTTCTCCTGACATGCTTCAAAATAAATTCAATGACCAAAGCCGAATTACATTTTTGTAGTGTTATTAATTAATGCAAGAAATGGGTTATTTATTTTGGTATGACCTACAACGTTAGTATAGTATTTTATCACAAATTTCAATTTTCTTTAAAGTTTTATGTTCACTTTTCAGTGCGATCCCGGTTCATCGATATTATGCTTGTTGTCTAGTTAACGCTAAACCAAGATCTCTCGTTTGTGTTGTATCAGTGTCTTGTGTTATCCAGTAAATAAGCTCCAATAAAGCACTTTATATGTTTTGGTTTACAAAAGGGGCAAAGCCCAACGAAAAGAAACTAGGAGGAATCTTCACTCCACGGGCCAGTGAAGGAGAAGTCCAAATATTGGTTTACTCTTCAGAAGAAACAAATATTGGTTTACTTTTTTTTTTTTTGTAATATTGATTTTTTTTTTAAAAAAAGGTTACATAACCAACTAAAAAAAAGGAAAAATATCAAATTAAAAGTCAATTAATTCGATTTTTTTAATCGTTTTTGGTCCATCCCTTCTAACCTATAACTCTTTTTTTTTTTTCCTATTATTCAAACTAAAATTTAAACTGAAAAAAGAGACTTTTAAAAGCTAAATGAAAATATCAGTATCTCCTCTAACAATGCTAATGTTTGCTCATGTGATTGGAAATAGAGTGCATAATAAAGAAAGATAAGCTATACTAATCTTCTTTGAGATTTATATATTAATATTACATTTAAATCCTCTAGATTTTTAAATCAACACCCAACTCCCTTAATTTATTAGGTGAATTATACTGACCTCACTTGAGGTTCAATATAATTACATTTGACACTCCTCTAATTTCACTTTACTTAATGTATTATTTATAAATAGAGAGGTGCCGAATATAATTACACTGAATCTCAGAAGAGGTCAGTGTAATTCACCCTAATTTATTTAATACCATTACAATAATCTCCCTTGATCCTAAATTTTAAATGTTAAAAAATTTAGAAACAAATAAAATGACTATTTGATCCTTAATTATTTATTTTATTTCTATTTAATGTCATTTCTCTTTTCACCCCTCCATATCTAGAAAATCTCAGAGCACTATCAGATTGATTATGAGCTGTGTGCGATCCTCTTCTTTGTCTATCTGATGGAATGATTCTAAGTTGGAGCTTTGACTCCTACCAGGGGGCTACATCAAGGAGATCCGCTTTCTCCCTATCTCTATGTTTTGTGAATGTAGAAGCTCTCCCTACTTATTAACCAAAAGGTAGAGGAGGGAGTTTGGAAGCCTATTCATGTCTCCAGAGGGGGCTTGGCTATATGTCATCTCTTTTTTACGGATGATGTTTTGCTCTTTTGCAGGGGTAAGAAGAGTCATGTTCGCACGCTTCTGGAGACTATGGATTTATTTTGTTCTGCCTCTGGTTTGTGTGTTATTTTGAGTAGTCTCAGACTTTATGTTCCAAGAATGTTTTGAGATGGAGGAGGGGAATGTTCACCTCTTTTTTCACTGTGCATTTTATCACGAATTTGGAGAAGTACTTAGTTGTGCCTTTGGCCCAAGGGCGGGTCTCTTGTTCCATGTTTTATGGGGTTCTTGACAAAATCCAGAAGCGGCTTGATTCTTGGAAAGGCAAACTTCTTAACTGAGCTGGGAAAATTTGCCTTGCCAAAGCTATTATCTCATCCATACCTATTTTTCATATGCAGATAGCTTAGATCCCCCAAGGTATATGCAACAACATAGATCAGATGGTTCATAATTTTATTTGGAGTGGCAAGCTTGGAACTCATAGCTTATGCTTGGTGGGGTGGAACCATGTTATTCGTTCTAAGAAATTTGGTAGTTTGGGTGTCCAATCCTTTAGGCATATAAATGTTACTCTTCTGGGGAATTTGATTTGGAAGTTATTGACTGATGTTGATTCTTTCTGGACCAAAATTTTTAAGCACAAGTATTTTAATGATCTTGGGACTACTCCTTTTCTTCTCGTAGGGGTTCCTCTTATATTTGGCAAAGTTTAACTCCTGCCTGGCATCTCTTGAGGAAGGGTTTTTAGTGGCAGCTTGGCAATGGTCATTCCTCCCTATGGTATGTTCCTTGATTAGAATTAGGTAAGCTTTGTGACTTGGTTCCTTTCGTTCACATTTCTGATATGGAAGCAGTGGTTAGAGATGTTTGGAATGATGGCTTTTGGGATTTTTCTTGCATTTGGACCTCTTTACTAGATTGTGCTAAGCAAAGCATTGCCTCTTTTCCTATTCCTTTCCATGTTGACTAAGATGATGGGTGGGTTTGGCTTGGCTCTAGTTTTGGTGTTTATTCAACTGCTAGTGGGTATCACTGGTTATTGAGCCACTGGCAGGATCTGTCTTAGTTGGATGATTGGTCTTGGCTTTGGAGGATCCAGGCTCTTGAGAAGATTCGACTATTTCTTTGGCTAATGATATGGGATGCTCTCCCTATGAATTTGTTCTGTTTAGACATAATTTGTGTTCTTCCCCAATCTGCTCTAGCTAGGGTGATGCTCAAGAAAGTGCCATCAATTGTATCCAAGATTGCCCCTCTAGTTAAGATTTAGCATTGCTTTCAGTTTAAGGATCCAACTTTTTTCCAAGATGCTAATACTATGAGTTGGATTAATTATTCTTCCCATGTTTTTCTTTCTAGAATATGGTGGCTGTGATACTGGAGAAACTAGCGTATCTTCGAAGATGAGATTGGGACGCATCATAAAATCATGCATGCTACTAAGGACTTGGCGCAAGATATTTTGAGATGGTTTTTTTGGAAAGGTAGGTGTCTCCCAGCTACTCAAGTGGATGTTTGGATTGCCCCTCCAATTCATGTGGTTAAAATCAATGTGGATGGCAGTGTGGCTGCAGCATTATGTAAGTTTTGGGGATTTAATTCGTGATGCTTCTAGTCATTAGGTGGGAGATTTCTCTAGCTCCTCTTCCTGCTATGACCTTTTGCGAGTTGAATTCCTTGCTATTCTTCATGGTTTGTTGTTGGCTTAAAAGGGTGGCTTTCAAATATTATATGTGAATTAGATTGCTTAGATGCTATCTTGGCTGTGACAATTGACAAAGCCCATCTTCGCCATGCTTGTGTTGCTTTTTTGCATGAGATTCGAAGGTTAAGCAAAAAGAATTTGTTTGTTGAATTTGCTCATGTGCCAAGGACCGGGAACATTTGTGCTAATTATATGGCCCGTGTTGGTGCTTTAAGTGGTGACAACCAAGTTTCTTGGGATGCACCTGATCGCAGGCTGACCATGCCGCTGCTAGATGATGCAACCTAATGTTGCTTATGTCTTTTTTCTTTGAAGCATTTGTTTACCAAAAAAAAAAATCTAAAAACTCTAAATCCCTAAACACACACTTTAGCCCTAAATTAAACTAAGCAAAATGCATCAGCATGCTCATTAATTTCATAAGCTCGTAATACTTCTTTCTCTAGTTCCTTGCACTATTGCAATCTATGGCTAAGAACCAAATCACTTTCTTTTCTGAATTTTAGTTTTTTGCTAATCTCTCCTACCACAAGTTTTTTCAGGACACAATGAAACTGATTTCATTTTACTTTTTGTAATTAGTTGGACAATATATTCTCCTTTTTTTTATGCTTTAGAAAAATACAAGGCAAGAACCCAAAAAAAAAGAAAAAGAAAAAGAAATTACTCTCTACAGAATCCCACCTCCATGGACAACACATGCTCAGGTTTATCATAATCTTTTTGCTTTCTTAATATAGCAATATCTAAAATCTCATCTTTTGGATCCATTTTTGCTAACTCCTCCTTGTGTTACAAAACATGCACTTAAAAAGAGAAGGCATAGTGGTGCAATTTCCCTGACAAGGGTGGTCCAACCTGATTTTAAAGAAAGGATGATAGTGTGGAGTGTTAGTTGAAAGGAGCGTGGTTGGAGGTTGAAAAAGATGAGGTTATGGAGATGTTAGGGATTTTTGGGCGTAGGTGGAGGTTTAAGAAGATGATGCTAGAGTTTTTTTGTTAAGGGTACGTAAATTTGAAATTTTAAAAAATATGTTAAGGAAGAGGAGGTGAGGGTCAATTTGAAATCTAGGAGGATTTAGATGTAATATAAAAGAATCTCAGAGGAGATTAATGTAATTTGTCTTATTTTCTATTTAAGATAGAAGATGAAATTAGTTCCATCGAGTAATTTATAATTCAAATATGAATCCACTAGGATGCAAAAACCAATAATTGAATTTAAATTTAAAGTCCAGAAAGGGTTTTAGAAGATTAAAAAAGGTCTATTTAACTAGCTCAAAATTTGTGTGATTTAAACTAAACTTACCCTAGTTTAATTGGATCCATCATTACCAAACCTGATCCATTACCCACCAACCGAAAACTCATCACAAGATCAATAAAAAAAAATGAACTTGATCTAAACTCATGACCCATAGCCTACCAACCCATGATCCAATTTCGGGGTGTATAAAGGATAGCTTGGACCAGGTTTAATCAAATCCAAACTCAACCAAATTTTTGGACTGAGTCATTTTTTGAACCAAGACCCGACTTGATAACAACCTAATTAACGACCGAGTCAAATCGACAATTAAACAATATATACAACCTTGGACATTATGCATAGTGAAGTCATAAATTTTTAGAAGTAAAAAAATAAAATTCAAGTGGTATTTTACAATACATATTTCAGAATAAATTATGTTAGTACAAAAATAATACCTTATAATGCATAGCGTATTAATTGAAGTATAAAAGTCTCACTAATTTTGATGAAAAATATAAATTTTTAATAATTATATAACTTTAGATCGAGTCGGGTGAACCTAAAATATGATTCAAACCCAACCCAAAAAAACATTGGATTAATATTTTAAAATCTAAACCCAGCCCAATAAATATTGGGCCAAACCGGGTTATCAAGTTGCTCGGGTCATGAACACCCTTATCCAATTCACAAAACTTGTAACATGGACCTCACTTAAGTTTATTGATGTCTCGATTGCTTTTTGGTTTTGTCATATCCTCTTCGTCTTTTTTTTTTTTTTTTTTTTTAATATGGTTTGTGCTGTTTGCGCTCAAGTTGATCATCTGAGTCCAAAATTGGATTCTATGAAGTGTTTATTGATAGTGGACACGATTTTGTCTTTCTCTATTTGGGCTGGGTTTCCTTTTTGAATTTTTTTGCATGAAGCAAATAATAATAAACAAAAAATAATAATAAAAATGTGAAGAACAGTTGTAAAAATTACAAAATAATGAGAACAGAAAATGCATAAAAAATATTCGGTTTTTTATTAGTAAAATATTTTTGAAAAATCACGAGTTTGATGGAAGTAGAAAAATGAGAACTAAAAATGAAAATTTAATTTGATAGATTATTTCTCTTATTAATCATATAATCCTTACGTTTTTGTTATTTTTTGAATTTATTATTTCCTTTTCAAATGATCAAACAGAAAAATATTTATCTTTAAATCTTTTGAATTCATGCAATGAACAATTATAATGCTATTCTAATATAAAACTTTATCAAACTTTGTTATAAAAATAAATAACATAATTTTTAAAAAGATTTAATTACCTAGATATTTTCTGCACATTCTATTATGCTGTAAGATCCCTTTCATTTGTAAAGCATACAACGGGAGTTAACTATTTTTTGATCTCATGAGTCTGAGTTTGAGTAAAAGGTAAGCTGGCTTGGTGTGTATATATAATATAATCCTATTTTCTTATTAATTTTTAGTACATGTATTATTATGGTTATTATTATTATTAATGACACTATATTGTTATGTCGAAATATCCTAATCTAAAAGTTATAATTTGTACAAAAGTAGAGCTATCTCATTAAATTTAAATAATTCATGAATTAGATCAAATTCAATAAACTTCTAATAAATTAAGTTTGAGTCTAAAAATTTAGCTAACTAAGAGCAAGCTTAAGCTCGAGTCAAACCTACGATTTAGCAACTGCTCGGCTCATTTCCACTCCCCCCTCGAGGAAGCATTAACAATGTACATACCGTCAGAGGTTCTATATATATTTTTATAATAATAAGGCTAAGGATTCAAACCTAAAACTAGCTAGCGCTCAATTTTGCTGGACTTTTAATGGTAATCCGCAATCTAATCAACTCCGTACGCCTTGCAAATGGTTTATGAATTGGGGTCCAACCTTTGAGTTAGGTTATGAGTTGCTTTCAGAGAATCCCATACATTAAGTATATACGGAAGAAGGCTGGGGCTCTAGTCAGACTTCAAGCTGCTCATACCTAATCTGATAGCTACTTTCAACATTGTATTATTACTGTTTGCACATGCTAAGTTGACTATCATTGCTTGACATCAAAATCATATTAAGAACAGGAAATTGCCCCGTACACACATGCTCGTATTTTTTATGAGTTGTTAAATACTTGTTAGTTGTTAATTTTAACATATATAAATGTCTAAAAATTTATTAAATTAAAGAATTTAACTATTCAAGACTCGAGTGTTTCTATAGAGTGTTTAATTAAATTTAATATATAAATTTTGTCAGTACATAATAAAAATAATAAAATAATTAAGAGATTTGTTTACGGAAAATTACTCGAATTCCCTGTAATAATCAATAAATGATATTTATTTGACATGTCACTTAAGTAGCAATTGGTTAAAAAAGGATGCTTACCGGATAAGAAGAACTGTCTCCAATCACTGCCAATCGTGTGCATTGAAAAGGAAACTAACCTATCATGCTCTCATTTGTGAGTGGAAGGATTTGACATTAATCTCCCAATAATTTCGATGCACTATTTGTTGGAAAAGCCAAGTATTTGTATGTGTTCGTTTACAAATCAGCTCCTGCCAAGTATTTAGTCTTCCCACTCTTGGTCAAAATGCTACATTCACTTTATGTTCCAAAAAACTTATGCTGTCAATAGTGGCCGAGAATGTGTTAACAAATTTGAATCAATTACATCTCATGCTCTTGTTGCTTACTCTTGAGAAACATATATATAAACTGTTGCAGAAGTTTTTCCACCTAACACTCATCCACTTGGAGGACGAGATGGGGAGGATGTACGGCAAGAAACCGTATATGGAAGCTTTTACATGACAATTGAAGATCCTCTAAAGCTTTTAGTGTAATAGAGTATATAATATATGATCACTAATAATGAATTTGGATTCTATTATTGAAGATAAATACAAATTTTATTGTGTTAGTACTCATCGTGATGGGTTATAAAATTAGATGTATCGTTATCTCCCTAATATTTCGTTATATATTAAGTGTGAGAAAAACTCAGCTCTAGGTTATGTTTCTAAATTCATCGAATATTTAAAGAGTATTTATAGATTAGCAAATAAAAGGAAAATTCAAAAATTGAATCTAGGGTCCTCGTCAAGTGCACCAACCTTGTTCATATCTCCCCAAAAATTGAATCTAAGTCATAATAATCCACGAAAATAAGGTCCACATCAAGTGCGGCAACCCCATGGACATCTCCCTCATATTTCTTTTTATGCAAGAGAAAAGAATGCAGGTCCAATTATAAATTTTCTCAAGAATGTTATTACTTTTTGATTTGGAAACATTTGTCATTAGTGTTATAGTCAATTATATCTCGTGCATGTATTTTGGTAAGGCTGAGTAAGCTTAATCCCCAAACCAAGTTGCACTAAAAGAAGTTTTCTCTAAAATGATGGCTTCAGTAGGATTCAAGAATATATCTACCACCAGAGATCACGAACTGTTTACTACTTGATCTAACTACCTTGTGTTATAAGTTATATTTCAAGCATTTGATGCTAACTAGTTATTTTACTTATATATATGTTACATGGGTTATTTAAATATAAAATTATTTATTGTTAAGAGTATTTTATTCAACAATAACTATTGAGTTTAATTGATTTGTGCTTATTTAACGGTAAGATCAAATTGATGTTGAATGTAAAAATGTTAGAACTACATTGATGTTAAAGTTTTTTTTTTTTTAAATTAACTTGATATCAAATAAAAAAATATTATGACACAAAGGGTTATTTACTCATTAATTTATTATATTCAAATCTTCGAGTCACTATTTTAGAGAAAACTTTACCTGATTGCCCCTCTAGGCCTAAAATTGTATATTAGATAAAAAAAAAATTATACATCAAGATATTTTGAAGAGCATATTTTGATTAATTTTTCATGCAAAAAAAGTCAATCTAAATATATTTATAATTTTATAAATTAAAATAAAAATTATATTTAAAATTTAATAATTATATTATTCAGTTTTGTTTCATTTATTTATAACAATATTCAAATGTGCATTTTAACTTTATACACCGTTGAAAGGTTAAAGAAGGCATTATTTACTTTGACTCGTTGATTCATTTTTTTTTTTTATGATATGAAAAATTTTATATGATTTTTACTCTTTAAATTTTTATTTTAAAAATAAATATTAATTCAATATTAATAATATTTTGATAAAATTTTCCTTTTTTTTAAATATTATGTTCATTTAATGTTAATAGTTGTTGAGAATAATTCCTTTATATTAATAATATAAAATGACTTTACACTTTAAACTAATAGAATTACAAGAAATTTCCAAATGTTGATGCATAACTACCTTACTCCATCAAAACTTGAGCTCCATCACATTTATTTTCTTCCTAGTTTGCTAATCCACTTTGAAATATAAACTTGTCCTGAAAAGATACCACTAAAACCTTTTACTTTTTTCGTTTTTATTTTTTGTAACTAGCCTACTTTGCTGAGACTTGAACAAATGAAAACGCTAAATTCACCAGCCTAAAAGTGTTTCTAATTCAAAATCTCAATTATTTTTTAAAATAATTTTTTAATATTGTGTAAATTGATCATATCATTATGCGTAAAGTTTTGAATAAAATATTTTTAAGTTGATTATTAAAAGGATATATCAACACTCTTGAACAAAATGTTGGTTTTCATCTCATATACGCAATCCCACTTGTTTCTTAATTTTAGGTGATTAATTGACTTCATTTTTTTTCCCTTCCAAATATGAATAGTCTAGGGATTTGGGATTATTTTAAAAAGTCAAAACTACCGGTGAGTAATAAATAATACTTTTAAGGAGTCTGACTAGTAGAATGAGAAGAGATACTGTATATTTGAATTCTTCGCTCATCATATTCCATTAATTTTACAGCAGTTCTAAACCAACTTAAGATCATTGTAACTAGATCAATTTCGCCAAATTATCAATTACAATCACTACATTATGAGTCTGCTATGTATATGCCAATCTGTACTGTGAATCCCCTTTCCCACAAAAGGGTTCTTAACTTGGTGCTAGTTATTTTTTAACTCATCAATTAAGTTCATTCCTTGGGTTTATTACGCAAATGTTATTCATTAGATCATATTAAGCGTATGTTTGATTTGGAGGTAAAAATGAGGGGTAAAATTTTATAATTGAGCTCCATGTGTAACAAGAATATATAAAGAGATACTTAGTATGAAAAATTATGGTGTTAGTTGTAAATTTATATAAGAAAATATTAATGTACAAATTGAGAGGCAGATTTAATGGTGTAGAGAAGATGTCAATGATTTGTAGGTATATAGCACAACCTTGTGGAGGCATTTGTCCTGGTGCTTCTTGCTCTAGCATCTGACCCCAAATACTTTCATATCGTGATATATGCTCATATTTAATACATGAGTTCGAGATAATCATAAGCATATCAGATGCCCACAATTCAATTAGATAAGATGTTTATAGTGGATCAGCATTTGACATATAATTAAACTCGTATAAATCGTGTCTGAACATTAATCTTGATGACATTTTACATGATTGACTAATTATATTATTGCTTATAATTTCTTTTGTTTGACAATAATGCCTTTATCTTTATTTCTTAACTGTTGCTTATACAATAGGGGTGGGGAGTGGAAATTGCGTAAAAACCTCTCTAAAATGGCGACTCTATGATTTGAACCTTAATATTGCAGATAAAATTTATTTGAATTCATATCCCATTTTCACCAACCACTTTTTCGTACTGTCCTTTATCTTTATAAATATTATACTCTCATTAGTCAATAAATTACTAACTATGCATTTTGTATTTTTTTGTCTTTGATTAGAGTATCTTCATATGTTTTATGTAGTTACAAGGTAAATTCAAAAGGTTCACATTATTTAGGAATAAATCCAAAGGATGATTGCCTTCTAGATTAGTAGGAACCAAGTAAGATTAATCATTTGGTATTGTAATAACTAAGAAGTCCTTCAAACAATATCTTTTATGAGATTTGAACTTTAGTCCTCTCTTTAAGAGTACAACTTTTATTATATATATTGTACCAACTTTAGTTCATTAACAACTTTCTTTGTTTTACAATATCTGTCCATTTAGATCTTTAGATGTAGATATAAATAAAATTCCCTCCAAAGTGTGAAAATGTGAGAGGGGTCTACCTTTAAATTATTTAGTAGGATTCATATATAATATAATTTATTGATCTAAAGATAAACATGCCCTCACTTTTTCAATTTAAAGGGAGTCTCTGTTTAGAGGATTATAATTCAAGATTTTTTGTGTTTTTAATTATTTGCATTTCAAATATTAAGAAGTTACTAATAATTCTTTTCCAATTTTATTCCTACATAATCATGCTTATTAATAGACTGAGTGAAAACACAAATAAAATTGTAACTTCAATGTAAGGATAATTTTATAAAATTAGCTTATCTCTTACTATTATTAAGGTAATATATTGTTCATCTTGATATGTGTGTACATTCTAAAATGATAGAATTATTAAACAAAGGGAGTATAACTTTTGTATTTTATCAAGAAAAAAGTGTCATTGATATTTTCTTAAATATTGATGCATTATCAAACAATCATATTATGCTATTATTATTTTAGTTGTCATTATTGTTATTATAGTGTAATTGATTGTAGTGTTATTAAGCACAAAAATTGTAATTACTTAATAAGTATAATTGTCTATATTCTCTCTTTCGTTTATATTTTTTCTTGACTTTTTATATATTGTTATAAGTTCAAAAAAACAAAACATTATTATTGTATGAATTCAATTATATATATTTAGTCAAAAATCATTTATGCTTGGTTAATTTTAAGTGGCTGGAGTACTTACCTCGTATTTAAAGTCATGGATTTTAGCGTTGTGAATAAAAAATTAGGACTAAGAGTTTTACTTTCATAACAGGTTAACTATATATGAACTAGATTAATTGAGATTTAATTAATTTTAAATACTGATAATTTAGATAAAATGTATCCTTACCCAAAATTCATTTCAAAATTTAATACCCATATTTTGGTCTATTCAAAACTGCATACTTAGTGTATGTTTGGATGGATGTTCAGAAAACCAATCCTTGATTGTAACGAGGACAAACTTGATTTTGGTGAAAAAAATCATGTTGGTTTGTCTTTCTTCAAAATTGATTTTGGCTATTAACTCACATTCAAGTAAAAGTAACTATGAGTTGCTTTTGAGTTGAGGTTTTTCAGGTTCAACTCTTAACAATGTGTAAGAACTGGTGTCAGATAAATGGAATGAAAGAACAGAAACTATATGAATTTCAAGGAAAAGAGATTAATACTAGAGTAGTATCAACTCCCTCCTTCTGCTGTATATTCGTTTATAGAAAAAAAAAGAAGAACATGTGTATGAGAAACAGCTAGGTGTTCGAGAGACCTAGCACCCTCCTGAGTCTATTCTATGTCCAACTGTCTGAGCTGCCCCCCTCAGCACTCTCCCCTCCCCAATATACTCCCACCTCATCCCATAACAGAATTAGTAATACACTCCCTCTCTTCCCACTAACCTTGCCAGCTAGGCAAAGTTAGTTACAAATCCCTCCCATCCTTTCTTGGCCACACGCCTGCCCGTATCAGCCTCCCTCTTTCTATTCTTTCTAGTGTAAACCTTAGCATAAGGTAAACAGAATTACTTGGGGTAATATTACAAGGGGCATGGGTAACGTTTTCATCAAGATTTACAATTGGGGTCCTAACAACACCCCCTCCTTCAAAATCCACCTTGTCCTCAAGGTGGAGAGAAGGAATAGTTTCTGAATATCCATTGCCAGCTCCCATGTATTCTCGAAATCAGCAGAGCCTCGCCACTTGATTAACACTTCCAACCGCCCGCTGAATTGGATCGAATTGCAAGGACTTTTTCGGTTGCACTGCAGTTCCCAATCTTGAAAGAGCAGTGGAAGAGGTTGGGTTTGCACATTCCTAGAGACACATTTCTTCAACAAGGAGATGTGGAAAACAGGATGTACTTTAGCGTCACCGGTAACTTCAATCTGTAAGCAACATGTGTCCTATCTTCTCTATAATATCATAAGGCCCATAGTATCGAGGACTCAACTGGTTGACCCTTTTCGCGATGTCTGGAGCCTATATGGCTGCAGCTTCAAGTAAACTCTGTCCCCAACTTGGTATTCCACCTCTCTTCTCTTAAGATCTGCATAAGACTTCATGCGGTTCTCGAGCCCTTTCTAGTTGGAATTTCAACTCATCCAACATCTGGTTTCGTTCCTCCATCAAAGACGTGAACCTCTGCTATCAGTGGATTCCTTTCCCCCTTAAGAAGCATAGGAGGGTCCCTCCCATATAGAGCCTTGAAGGGAGTCATGCGAATAGCTCCATGGTAATTGGTGTTATACCAATATTCAGCCCAAGGAAGCCACTTAGGCCATTGTCGAGGCTTAGAACACGTGAAACAATGGAGATAAGTTTCGAGGCACTTGTTGACCGCCTCACTTTGCCCGTCGGTTTGAGGGTGGTAGGCTGAACTAAATTTCAATTTAGTCCCAGCCATTCTAAATAGATCTATCCGTAAATTACTCATGAATACCCGGTCACGATGCGAGACAATCGAGTTTGGGAACCCATGGAGGCGAACCACTTCCTTGACAAATATGGCCGCGACGCCCTTAGCAGTCTAAGGATGTGATAGGGGCGAGAAATGGGCGTATTTTGTCATCTGTCAACCACCACCATTACAAGTATCCATCCCCATCGCTTTAGGCAACCCTCCTATGAAATCCATAGCCACGTCACCCACGTATTGGCGGAAGTGGGAGAGGTTGCAAGAGCCCTGCAGGTGATAAAGTTTGATGCTTATTTCTTTGGCACACATCACACTCCTTAATGTACTGCTGGATACGTGATTTCATGCCCTCCCAATACAATAAGCCCGAAATCCACTTGTAAGTCGGAAGAAACCAGAATGACCTCCTGTTAGAGTCATGGAATTCTTGCAAGATCTGGGAATTTTTGCAGATTCCTTGGCAATTACCATTCTCCCTTTATAATACAACCTCCCTTTTCTCAATTCAAATCCCGGGTGAGAGTCATCTCCTCAAGAAGTCTGAATAATGCTCCTTAATCTTGCATCTGCTTGAATTTCGGCCTCCAAATCGCCCAATCAAAGAATGGTAACAATAGATATGGCGAGTATTGAAGCCTTCTAGATAAGGCATCAGCCACTCCATTTTCCTTCCTGCCTTGTACTTGATTTCAAAGTCATACCCAAGAAGTTTGGTCATCCATTTCTGTTGGTCCTCCCCACGACTCTTTGATCCAAGAAATATTTCAGACTTTTTGGTCCAGATACACCACAAAATGTTGTCCTAACAAATAGTGTCGCCATTTACGCCGCTATGACTATAGCCATCAATTCTCTTTCATAGACAGACTTGCTTTGAGCTCGTTCGAGATAAAACTTGGCTCATGTATGCGATAGGTCTCCCCTCTTGCATCGTAACACCCCAATTCCTTTTCCTGATGCATCAGTTTCAATCACAAAAGGCTTGGTGAATGATGGGACAGCCAAGACTGTACCGTACTCATGCTTTTATTCAACTTCTCAAAGGCCTGTTGGGCCTCATCTCCCCACTTGAAACTATCCTTCTTAAGGAGTTGGGTTAATGGCCAAGCAATCTTCCCATAGTTCTCCACAAACCTCCTATAATACCCTGTCAACCCCAAGAATCCTCTTAGACTCCTCAAGTCCATTGGCACCGGCCAATCTAACATATCTTGAATCTTCTTGGGGTCAGCAGCTACCCCTCCTCCTGAAATGATGTGTCCCAAATATTCGACTTGGAATTGTGCAAAACAGCACTTTTTCTGGTTAACATATAATTCATGATTCCTCAAGACTTCAAAAACATTCTGAAGGTGTGTGAGATGCGACTCTAGATTGGAACTATATATTAATATGTCATCAAAGAATACTAGGACAAACTTCCTCGAAAAGGTTTTAGCACTGATTCATGAGAGCTTGGAAGGTTGAGGGGGCATTAGTGAGCCCAAAAGGCATGACTAGGAACTCATAATGCCCCTCATGTGTCCTAAAAGCTGTCTTGGGGATATCCTCTATCTTCATCCTGATCTGGTGATAACCAGACTTCAAATCCAGCTTGGAGAAAACTGTTGCATCTCCTAACTCATCTAATAACTCATCAATAACTGGAATTGGGAATTTATTGGGAATGGTGACTTTGTTCAAGGCTCTATAGTCCACACAAAAACGCCACCCACCGTCTTTTTTCCTAACAAGAAACAGGGGGCTAGAAAACGGGCTAGTACTAGGCCTTATAATTTCAGACTGCATCATCTCATCTATGATCTTCTCAATCTCGCTCTTTTGATAGTGAGGGTACCTGTAAGGGCGGATGTGAGGAATCGGAGCTCCTTCCTTTAGTATGATGGCATGATCCTGTTCCCTAGGCGGGGGTAAACCTGTGGGAGCTTGAAACAAGTCTTCATATTCATGCAACAACCCTTGCACTCCCTCAAGTAAACTAGTGCCTCCCTTCTCTGCTGCCTCATCCTGCACCATTGTCACCAAGTAGCCTTGCCCCTCAGCTCTGAGAGCCTTCAACGCAGCCTTCCAAGAGGATTGGCTCTTGCATAAGGTGGGATCACCCTTCAAGAACACCTTGCTGCCCTTCTCCATCCAACTCAGTGTCATATTTCTATAGTTGCCTACAAAATTTCCCAACCCAGCTAACCAATCCACCCCCAAAACCACTTCGGACCTGCCCATCTCTAATACAAAGAAGTTCTGGACAATGCTTATACCTTGCACTAGCAATTCTATTCCCTTACACACTCCAAACCCTTCTTCAATGGCTCCATTTCCTACCTCTACCTTGAACCCCTGCACTTTTTCTATTGGTAATTGTAGCTTCTCCGCCACTTTAGCAGAAATAAAGTTGGTAGTGGCTCCTGAATCTATCAACACTACCACTTGCTCTCCTTGAATCTTTCCCCACACCCTAAGCGACTTGTTTGAAGTTAACCCCCAGTAGCTAAATGATGACAACTGAAGCTCCCTCAATTCTGTTTCCACCTCCTCTTCTAGTGGCATTTCCGGTTCTTCACCCCCAACATTCCCTTCCACTCCTTCTTCCATTAAAATCAGCTGAAAATGGCGAAGTCGGCAAACGTGCTCTGGATTCCACTTGTCCCCACATCGGAAGCATAACCCTTTCTTCTGTCTTTCCTGCCAATCCTCATGAGACAGCCTTCTAATGCCACTGGTTCTGCTCTCGGAAGGACCACTGTTGCTGCCACTAAGCCCACTTCCTTGTGGTCCTCCTTGGGTGCTCCTTACTCCATTTTGGGGTCTATTCGGGATTGGGCCAGCTTCACTCTTCGACACATTCCCTTGTATTCCTCCAGAATTATTTTTGACCCAAGGCTGAGGTCTAAACGGGCCTGGGCTCCTTGAGGGTCCACCTGCACCCTTCCCTCCTGGGTTCACCCCAGCATCCACCCAAGCAGAGTTCCGTTGCTCTAATTCAAGAGCGCGATCCATCATTTCTGCCAAGCTCCGAAACTCACCCACCGTCATCTCCGCTTTCACCTCCTTCTTGAGTCCGTTCATGAAGATGCACATGAGTATCTCCGGGTCCATATTCTTCTTGGCCCTTGCAACCAGTTCGAATTCCCTACGGTATTGCATCACCGAGCCCGTTTGCTTCATGTCCAACAACGGTCCCATAGGGTTTTGGGCTGCCCCAGGCTGGAATCGCCGGAGTAGGTCCTCCTTAAACCTCCGCCACGATGGGAACTCGGTTTGTTCCTCCCACCACTCATACCACGTCAAGGCCTCGTCCTCCATGGCCACCAATGCCAAATCAAGTCGATCACGTGAATCAACCTGAGCCACCCGGAAGTAACGTTCCGCTCGCACTAGCCACCCCTGTGCATCGGCGCCAGAGAAAATAGGGAGATCTATTTTCCGGCCTGACTCCACCCTTCGTGGCCGGCGATTCTCATTCCATCTCATCTCCGATGGGTCATCGTCGTCGCCCCCTTCCAGTGACCTCTCGTCTTGCCTCGAGCGAGAGTCTTCACTCCTCATTGTTTCGTTACGAGGTTCGCCCCTTCGCCGGTGATGGAGGTTCCGACCTCGCCGGTCGTCGTCTCGGTCTCTAATCCTGCTTGAGCTCCGATCGCGTCTCAGTTGATCAATCTGCCGCGTCAAATTCGCAGTCAGATTCGCCATAGCTTGTACATTCTCCTCCTGCATCTCCGCCAACCTTCGCTCCACATCACCCAGTCTAGTTTCCATTGCAGCGCGCGTAGTCACCATTCACAGAGCTCCCAAGACCGAGGGCTCTGATACCAGTTGTAAGAACTGGTGTCAGATAAATGGAATGAAAGAACAGAAACTATATGAATTTCAAGGAAAAGAGATTAATACTAGAGTAGTATCAACTCCCTCCTTCTGCTGTATATTCGTTTATAGAAAAAAAAGAAGAACATGTGTATGAGAAACAGCTAGGTGTTCGAGAGACCTAGCACCCTCCTGAGTCTATTCTATGTCCAACTGTCTGAGCTGCCCCCCTCAGCACTCTCCCCTCCCCAATATACTCCCACCTCATCCCATAACAGAATTAGTAATACACTCCCTCTCTTCCCACTAACCTTGCCAGCTAGGCAAAGTTAGTTACAAATCCCTCCCATCCTTTCTTGGCCACACGCCTGCCCGTATCAGCCTCCCTCTTTCTATTCTTTCTAGTGTAAACCTTAGCATAAGGTAAAACAGAATTACTTGGGGTAATATTACAAGGGGCATGGGTAACGTTTTCATCAGTATTTACAATTGGGGTCCTAACACAATGCTTTCTAGGATTTAACATTCCACTCTTATCCTCAAATATTTTTAACTACTTCTTAATCTTTTGGCTATTTTATCTTACAAATTTCATTGTATATTATCCAAAAAAAAAAAAATGTAGGTATATTTCATAGCAACTATTTTAACAAAATTAATGTCGTTAGAATAGCACACAACATGAATGCCAGAAATTCTTGTTTTGTTTTGTAGCAGAATCAAGTATGAGCGAGGAATGAAATGTTGAGCTAAACATGACAAAAATAAAAATAAAATTACATTTGAATTCTCAAACCTTTATTTGAGTCATCTCAACGCTTATCTAAACACGCTATTAAACATTTAACTTGTTTGGTACGTATTTCTATCATATCAACTAAACTCGCGAGCTAGTAGTCAAACAACTTGAACTAATTTGCCTTTCTTAAGGCCCCAAAAAGAATATTAGTAAAGCTAATGTATTATTTAGCAGAAAACCCTTGTAAAATAGAGAACAGAAAATATATATATGGAAGGATAAAGCAGCATTCGAAGTCAGCGAATCCTTCAGCTGAGGTCACACGGATTTAGTCTCCTATCATGCCGTTGTCTCTTCCTAATAATCAGCCCCATGATAGTGACAGTTTCAAGATTAATATAAACTTTGCATTGTTTTTATGTGTTTGACATTAACTTATTATTACAAGCTTTTTCCCCCAAAAAAAAGGTTATGAGAGCATTCAAAGGAAGAGAAATAAAGATTTTCGAAGTGTCACTTTACCCTGCTCCCGATTCTTTTTATTGCTATGTTGCTAGGGATCAAAACGTTAGAAGACAATATTATGGTTGAAGAAAAGATGCTCTATGCTACCTCTGCCTAACACAATAATTAAGAGTAAACAAATATTTAAAAATCGATGATCAAAGGTGAAATTCAGTATTTTAATTGCTTCCTTTCTTGTAGTCCGAATTAATAAGATTAATATCTAATACGTACATGTATTACATCAGGTTGGCCCGTTAGTTGTATTATCCATTGTTTATTAATCACATAATTATAATGATGAAAGTATTTTATGAGTGTCTGGGTAACCAAATCTTCCATTATTAATTTTGGCTACGACTGTTATGAACATATAATTGCATCAGAGATTTGTTATACGTCCATAGAGAAACTAGCCCGTTTTTTTTGGGTCAATTATTGTGTTGGTTGTAGGGAAGATCTTTAAAAGAATTATGGTATATATTTCTTATCCATTGAAATTTGGCTTACATAACCGCATGATAGCAACTCCTTCGATAAGATTTCAATTGATTTTTCATTTTAATTTCTAGGAGCTCAGTAAAGTTTTCTGTGCCTGATATGTTTCTGATATTCAGTATATATATAATAGTAATTAATTCAAATTTGGATTGAAATTGGTGTTGTCGCATGAAAACTCCTCGGTTTAAAGTTAAAAGACGTACATGATCCCTAACAGTTACCATCACACCTCAGTATATCATCTAATTAAACAAGAAGAAACAATTCATCCACTAACTAAAAATTAACTACAAATATTTATAAGTTTCAATTACAAGTCCCATTTTCCTAATATATTGGGACACGGCATGGATGAGTCTATATTAATATCTAACACAATGGTGAAATATAGATACTCACCATCACTAAAAAAATCCAATGGATTTTGTCTTCCCACTCTTTTTACTTTGTTCCTTTTTTCACTTGGTGTCATGGGAAGAAGAGGGGGCTTAATTTTGGGGAAATTATACACCAAGAAAGCCTATAGTAGTACTGAAGAATCACATCAGTAATTGTTCCACAAGTTGGGCATGCCAACCTCAGATAAATAACTCTCAGAACTTCCTTCTCCTAAGCTTGGTGACCCTTTAAGGCTAGGGTTATTAGGAGGGTTTCTTTCCATCTTTGTGAGCTGAGTCAAAACAGCTGTCAACATTTTTCTATCACAGGAAAAGGGGTCTAAGCAAGAACCCAAATTGGGTGTTCCTCCACCATATATAGTTGCATTAATATTGTTGGGAGGTAACTTTGGCTCCATTGTGGTTATGTGGTTGAAAATGGGGCTTGTTTGGCTTTGAGAGAAAATGGAGAAGCAGGGCACTTGCTCATACTCATCTGCATGGGTCTGAGCTTGCTCAAAACTGATGTAAGAGTCCATTAATGCTGGAAGAGATGAAGAGCCTGTGTCATCATAGCAGCTTCCCATACTAGGTTTGGCAGCAACTTCTCTGTTTTTATAGAACACCCTACACAAAACCCAATCTTCCTGTATGGAGGAAAAAAAGTGCAAATTTTTATTTAAATTAGAGCATGCCAAGGTCTTCAATCAATGAATGAAGCAAAAATGTGAGAAAGTGAGAGGAAAGAGATATGATATGTAATGCTAGGAGTATCAAAAATACATTTTGAACCCATAACATGTAGACATCGTATAGATATCGTGTATTAGTGTGAGTGTGAATTAGTCAAAATATACATATATGTATAATGTTATATTTGGTGTTATATTTTGAATCAAAGAACATATATTACTCTAGGAGAATTTGGTTGCTTTCATGTGCTTACATATGGCATTTAATAAAAAATTCAAAGAGGATCTTCTTAGGTTAGCTACCCCATATCTTTTTGAAGTCACATTCTAGCCAATAGCCAAGTGAGACAAATTTTGGTTTCGGTAGAGCAAAAGCAAATTACAAAAAGTCAAAAGTCTTGAAAAATGTTATTTGCAGTCACAAGTTTCCTCCCTGAATCAAGCAAAGAAAATAATACAAGGCTATTACCAAATAATAATAATAATAATAATAATATACACATACTATTATTCTATATATGAATATTCAAAATGATTTCCTGTGGAAAATTGACCTTTCTTGTACATGGAAATTTAAAAAATAAAATAAAATAAAATCCCCCATTACTCGTTTTTGTCCATTACACATTGAAGTATGTAAACATGGTTTACATAAATGCATATAATTGAAATATTTTTAGGTAATAAATAAGTTAAAGATTAATTTTGATATACAATCAATATAAAATATTTATACTATTAAGTGAATCAGATATCATCTTATATAAAACTTTTAATGTAACTATGGCAAGAGTTTTCATGCTATGAAGATTGAATGACTCTATAAATAGTATATTAAAATTAAATTTATAAGTTAAATCCATCATGTTATATATACCTTGGAAGAAGTTTTAGGAGGGCCAAGGGGACCTTCAATACGAAACTCATGCATGACCCACTCTGTCTTTCTCCCTTTGGGTGCCCTTCCTTGGTAGAACACCAAAGTCTTCCTCATACCAACAAGGGTGCCCTTGCGAAGGATAGGCCTGTCCTTCCCTGTGGCCTTCCAATACCCTGAGGCTGTGGCACGATTTGTGCGTAGCCCTGTTGCATACTTGCGGTCTCGCTGTGTGTAGAAGTACCATTCCTTCCCTCCCACACATGCTGTTTCTGAAAAACCATTCATCAACCATTACATTAATGAATACAATATTATGAAACTAGTCCTTGTAAATGATATCATTATATTGCTAAATTATACATTACTAGATATAGACTCATATAGGCATGATTGATGATAAGACAATATAGCGTTGTATGATCTATGTAGATGACTTCATTTAGTGAGATAAAACTAAGTTGTTTATGTACATTGAAAAAACAAAAAAGTGAGTGAAATGTCATATTGAAACATGGGTGTTATTGATTTTATTTGTGATCTATGGTCTCTGGATTTCAGTAAGATGACGAACATGTGCCGTTTGGTCTATTTGGTGTGGATGAATTTTTGTGTTTTGATCAACTATATGACCAGTTTAAAATAATTGTTGAAATTAACAACATTATCTCTTTGTTAATATAATCCTAAAATTAAATGCTCTTATACTTTATTTTCTTTGTCTTATTAGAATTGATAATACTGACCGGGGCAGGAGGGAAAGAAGAATTAAGAAGTCACGTTCAGTCGATAGTATTATAGGCTTTGAGATTTATTTTAGAAACACATATACTTTAGCAGAAACAGAAATACAATTTGAAAGATAAAAATAAATATATCTTGTTCGGAAGCTATTATTATTATTATTATTTGAATGCAAATTATTCTAGTTACTAGTTGTATAGACCCCATATATAACTGTAGCGTCTTTCATTTATTGTTCTTGTTTCTTCTGATTTGCCCACTCTTGTCAGTTTCTTTTCATACATGACATGCGTGTATAAAAATACAAAACTAATTATTTTGATTTCAAAATAAATTAGTTGATATTATCTCCAAAATAATGCAAACTATGAAGTATGAACATATGGCCTATCACACCAAAGCATTAATGTTGACCCATCATATCAGACCTAGAAATCTCTTTTGTCCTTGTAGATGAAAAATTATTCTAGGGATTAATATTGCTTACTTAGTAAAGTAGTCGCTTCAACATATCTAACTAAGTAAAAAATCAAACAATAATCAATAAGAAAAAGAAATATTAAAGTGAAAAAGAAGATGTACACCCGAAAAAGGTCAAAAAACAAGATGCAAATTTAACGGTCTTACTTAACTCTCGGTGTCTTTCCTTTTGAAATGAAAGTACGATAGACCAGGTCGGATACAGCTGGAATAATCGTAAGACTTTAGAGTTCAAACACTAATATGTTATGAAAGTTAATGTTCGTGCACAAGCGTGTGGTAGAAAGGAATTAATGTTTTGCATTATATGATGAAAATAAAATCACTGTGAAGCACCTTACAATAGGACAAGTTCAATGTGTCAATTCACCCAAAAGAGCTTTGAAGGTGATACATACCCTGCCATGACCGTTTAAAAGTTATTACAACATTACAGTATTACCCCCACAGCAGTATATGATTTTTGAACTTCCCATTCAAAGCTGCTAGCCTGAAATGTGTAGATCCCTTTCCAAGGTGTATGAGCATGTGTGTACGTGTTATCCATATAAAAATTACATAATTGAAAAACTCTATCATGGTATGGAGTCTAAGGTTGACAAAATTTATAATTTCTTTTATAAAAAGAAAAACTTAAGAATATGAATGGATAATTTTTTTAGAGATTAATTTTAATATAATATTAATATAAAATATTTTATATTGTTATCAATTAAATATTAAAATATTTTTAATTTTTTAGGTAATTATTACAAAAATTAAATATTTTTAATGATATGATAATATATAATTAAATGATTGGATAAAATTTTTTTCTTCTGATAATAAATCAAACTTAAATCTAATCTTTTATACCACCAATTAATTATATTATTTTATATGTATTTTCTAAAATAATTATAGTAAAAATAAATATTTTTAATAACATAATCTATATTATCAAATACATTATATAATAATTGAAGCTAAATATCAACACTGTTTCCAATATAATCTTTATCATATATATTGTACTTGGCCGCAGCCACCTGTCTTTCTATGTGACTTTGGCTGGGATTGGAAGGAAATTCAGGACCCACTTGAATGTGCAGAGGCTTATGTCAACGGGTATACAAACTGAAAATAATGTTATGTGCGGTCTAATTGTTTCCCTTCCACATGGAAGAATATTAACTTTAACATATAGATCATAGGTGCTATATATATATATTGGTCCTACAGAGAAAGGAAATTAAAGAATATTGGTTTTCATCTCGTTCTTTCGTTGTTAGCATCAAGCATTAGATCATTGCTATAACTATTGGCTTCAAGATTCAAAACTTCCATGGACTGTTCTACATGTCATATTTCTAAGACATCAGTGTTTGATGATCTGGCCTACGAAAATGGAATTTAACTGAAAACAATATTAATTTTCTGATGAATTGAATTTTAACAATGAAAGCTTTTGATATATTACGAAAGTCCATACAGTTCGCGGTTAACCTATCAAAGCACACACACAGGTGCACGTATAGATTGGGATCTATTATAGCCATTCCAGTTGCTATCATCACCTCACCCTCACAGCCCAACGAAAGAAAAAGAAACTTTAGCCTTATCATAATTTGAAACAGTACAAGAATACAACATAGGTGAAAGTAACAACTCGCTTGTACTTTACCAACCATAATAGCACACATAAACGGATCAAACATGTTCATTATTAGTAGCATATGGGATGCACTGAGAGTGAGGTGAAAGAAAACTATAGGAAATGTATTTCTGATTCAATTTCATACCCTCCAATTAAGATAATTTTTTCATGAGAAAATTAAAACTATATGAGTTATATCCAAGTACTAATTTGTGAGAGTTTTGCAAGGATTGAGCTCTAATAAACATGAAGAGAAAGAACATGGCATGCATGTATGTATGTATGTATGATGAGGCAACAATAATTATGAATCAGAGAATGCATGATAATGGGATGAAAAAGAGTATTGCACATACCAGGAATATCCCATGGCTCACACTTGTTGAGGTCAACATCAATCATGAGAAGGGATTCATTATGTGTCACCTTCTTCATCAAGTAATCACACACAAGCTCTTCATCTCTGGGATGAAACCTGAACCCCGGTGGCAGCCTTGCCTCTACCAAGCCTATATTGCTCATTTTTCTTTCAACAAAGATAGAGATATAAGAGATGGGAACAAAAAAGAGAGAAGGAGAATAGAGAAAGATATATTCAAACTTCAAGGTGATTAATTTGAGAGATATCAAAAAGGGAGGAGAAGCTAGGTGTATATATAAATGGGAGAGGGTACATACAAGTGGGCAAGTCAACTTGTAATTAAGTGGAAGGAGGGAGGGCGGGCTTGTAATTAAGTCGCATATCTCCTTATTTTGTGGGGAAGTGAGAGGGAGAGGGCATGATGACGTGGACAAACCAATCACTGCCAAATTGCTGACATGTATCTATAATTCTTGGGGTCTTTGCTTTCTTTCCATCTGTTAAGAATTTTTGTGCATTAAATTAATTTGGATGGAGATAATTATAAGATAATGATTTATAAAATAATAATAATATATAATAATTAACAAAAAGGGGGAAAAAAAGAGAAGATGGTATGATAGAGAGCTGGTACATGAAGCAGCCACTCTCAAATCAAATGAAAACGGAAGAAGGGCTCATTAGTCACTACGCAGTGGTGACATAGTCATTCATTTTAGTTTTGTCCACTTCTGCTTGGTCTCTTTCTCTTCCTTATTATTTTATTATTTCTGTTTCGTGATTTATCTTCTTCATTATTTGATGGTTTACATAAAAAATTTTTTGTATATCTGCTTGGCCCAATATTGTGATAAATAATCTCTATATGAGTATTTTTTTAATTAATTGTGTTCAAATTGGTTGTTGATAAGCTGGCATCCACAGCATTTTTCCTGAATGACCTTTATTCAGAACAAAAAAATATAAGTCATTAGTTATCAATTTTGTACTCATGGGTCATATAGCGAATAATTTTATATCTAATGAAGACAAATTAAGGATACACATAGGCTAAAGAGTCTTTTGTGCTGAAATCTGATAGGAGGGGAGGGGAGTTAGGGCGTTAGGTGATCGATTTCGTCATAATATTAAAAAAAAGGGCAAACATAAACACATATTGGTTTGGATTGATTAATTAAAATCACGCCTTTAACCCAACAGTTAAAAAAAGGTTGCTCCTCCTAATCCTTTTTAATCCAACTATTACAAACTTCTGTTTAGGCGTATATTAATGGATGGTAAATAATATCCCTTATGAAACCGAAACTTAGATTTTGAGCAACTCTTGGCAATAATGAGAGAGAAGTCAATCCCTACGTTTGGTTGTTTTTTCACCTAAATTAAATAAGCTCCAATTTGCTGAAATATTCACCCACCAAAGGTGTGAATTGAAGACCTTTCGTTTCCATTTAAAACTCAAAAAGGATGAAGTAAGATTTCATGATTAGCATAGGTTCATCAAGTATAATTTTTTTTTTTTTTCAAAATGGTATGTTATGAAAAGTTCAAGCGTTTCTATATTTGAATACCTCATATATATATATATATATATATATATATATATATATATATATATATATATATATATATATATATATATATATATATATATATATGAGCTTGAATTCGAGACTATTGGTTAATGGACCAACGCCAGCACCACCTTGACTAACCCCATGTTGATGATCAAATACATATATTAAAAAGGATATAATGATAATGATTAAACGATTTTAACCAGTAGACAATAATATCTTTAACTATAAGAATATTATTTACATTATTAATTAATAACTCAATAATAATAAATGATTACTTGATACCAACAAGGTGTTGGTTGAAATAAAAGAGGCTCGAGTCCCTTAAATATGAGATTTTGAATTCAATTTTAGAATTCATGTATATGAAAAAAATACTATTAAGAAAAATCCCCACGTAATTAGTTATCTAATTGTATTTTAAGATATTAGTCTTTCACCTATTGATGAGGTGACGAAATATTCTAAGAAATCAAAAATAAATGATCACTCTATAAAAATCAGCAGTTGATAATAAACTTTTCCCCCCTAGTTTTCATTATTGGCTCTGGCTCAAAGTAACAAAGCAAGCACTTTAGATCTTAATTTTTTTAATGTACCACAATAATAGTTTATAATAAAATATTAATTATATTTAAAATATCAATATTTTAATGTTTCATTTTTACTTATACTTCTTAATTGTTATTAACTTTTATCTTTACTTGGTTATACCTTTTTTTAAAAAAAATTATGTGTTTTGTAACTTATGTTTATTTGCTAGCCACTCAATGTAACAAATAACCACTCAATATAAAAAAATAATCATTCAAAAATTTCTTTTTACTTTCATTTACATTTGCATATAACTTTAATTTCACTAGCAGTTATTTAGCAGTAACAAATGACCCCTCAATAAAAGAAAATTGTTGGCTAACTTTAGATTTGAAATAGACTTTATTTACACTATTAATCGCTCAGTCATAACAAATGACCTCTCAACAAAAAAAGAAAAAAGCATGAAAAAATTATTGACTAACCTAATGTATAAATAGCACATTATTTATATTAAATTGGCTACTCAATAGTGGCAAATGATCACTCTATAAAAATCATAGTTAATAACAAATTTCTTTTCAATTAAGCACCTACTAGCTAAAGTTATTTAGTTTTTTTTCTTAAATTCTTGTTAGATCTTTCAAAATAATTTTAGGATTTAATTTTAATACATGTCAATATAAAAGAATTTTACAATGTTATCGAGTCATATGTCACTATATGTCAGACGACATTTTTTGAATATATAATTTGATATAAAAAGAAATCTGGTCATCTAAGGGTTACCTTGATCGAGCTTACTACTATTGCGCATTAAAAGAAAAAGTAGTATATGTACAGGAAACAAGAAAAAAGAGATCATCAAATGGATTATAATCTATTGGAAGTGACATCTTGAGAAAATTGGGTAGGTTACATGTTCTAGGATTTATGATGAACATATATGCCAGGTGGAAACAGCCACACGTGAATTTGATTGTCAATGCAACCCTTTTCTCTCTGTGTTCCACCAAGTCAACTTAATTGACAATTTCCTGCTACCATGAATACAAATTCAATACATTAACAGAGAGAGGAGAAAACTGTATCAATGTTTTATAATTAAAGTCATCAAGAAAATAGGGATGCTGGTGGATAATATTATAACGATGGTTGAAAAGAGGCACATATTCATTGAGGTAGACTACAAAACCGTGTGCACTATCATGATCATATAAAAACATTGAATAGTGGAGACTGGGGAATTTGATGACGGGTTTGGCAGATGAAACATGTGGTGGCAAATTTGACTATGAATTTCAATTTTTATTTTCTGGTTAGGTAAATACAGGTTCCCCATTTTTAGGTATTGAATTTCGGTGAGGGGGTCACGTGTGTACCATAAATGTCGTCATGGAAAGGT
Source organism: Pterocarpus santalinus (assembly GCA_031439595.1). Classification (NCBI taxonomy): domain Eukaryota; kingdom Viridiplantae; phylum Streptophyta; class Magnoliopsida; order Fabales; family Fabaceae; genus Pterocarpus; species Pterocarpus santalinus. Next base: position 28,883,060 of record CM062528.1, on the reverse strand, counting down.
GGAGTGTGGCGGCCAGTGTAGTTTTCTTGGGCACTTTGGTGTTGAAGAAGAAAAATGGAAGGGGTTGAATTGAGTTCTGTGAGCAAGCTCAATTCAAAGTCCTAACATCAAACTGTTCATTGCAATAGTGATCATATTTCTTTTTTGAGAGTACTGCTAAACGACAATAGGATGTGTGAAGAAATAATCATGCTAACATTACAACGAAATTAGTGCTGGGGTGATCTTTCAAGCGAAAAAGAATTATTTTTACCACCAATCATAGTCCGTTGATACTGTGTTGTTACTTGTAGCGACTGCATACCCTTTTCCACCAACTAGATTATACGATATCCTAAGAAATTAATGAATATCTAGTTCTCGAACCACTTTGTTTCAATTCAAAGTAACTTTAAATTGCGATTACTTGAAGATGGATAGTTGATAGCTAAGAGCAATTAACTAAATAATATCGACACTAGAAAAGCAATAACCAATAGTCGATAGCCAATAAATAATAATCTAAAAAAAATAGCTGATCAAATGAGTCTTCTGCTAGGCCTTAAACCTTATAATTATCTACAACCTATGAACCATTCGGGATCATTGGTTGAAGAAGAAACATACTTCAAAAAGTTGAAGAGAAGAGTTTGACCAAGTTCAAAAACTACTTCCTAGAAAATAGGAACAATTGAAGAATATGGTTTCTTCGAGGAAGATGGTTTATGGTTCATAGGGAGAGGGAAATGATTGAGATTCAATAGTAGGAAGTTGCATAATAAAGTGGAAAAATGCACCCTAAGAAAATAAGATGTATGGTTAAACTATTAGCTGACATGTATATTAAAATTTGGACATAATTGTGAATCAAGTTAGCGGAGACAATATTAATTAATATCAAATGATGTTGGCCACTATATTGAATGTATACATAAATGTAGGAATGTGGTTAGTGAGAACCCTAAACCCTAACCATAATAGGCTTGTACATTGTTTGTATGAGACAACATATAACATGAAGAATTTTAAAGTGCTCACTATTAAAAAGTAAACATTTAGTATTTACCTAATTTTTAACCGTTGATCAAGTTAAAAAATAAATCTAATAGTTAATGCTAAAAGACTACTTATACTCCAAATATCATATAAAGCATCATAATCAATTTTTATGTAATATTAACTGTTAGATTTACTTTTTTAAATTAATTAACGGTTAAAAATCAGGTGAATATTGAATGTTTGCTTTTATGTGTGAATATTTTAAACATCATCCAACATATCAATCAAATTCAAGTCTATTTCACATTTATCTATACATTTAGCTTTTATTATTCAACTTTTACATTTTAGCCTTTATTTTCTTGCCTTTACTTTTAAGCTTTTATTTTGTTGCCCTTTACATTTCTTATCTTTGCATTTCTGCATTTTATACCCTTTTTTTTTTTTTTTTTTACATTTCCTTTATATTCTTTCATTTACTTTTAGCTGTTATGATTTGTAGTTCATATTGGCCTTCAATTGCTTGGCAATATTTTATTTGATGACCTAATTAGTTGATCTTCTACCAAGCACTTCCTATAGTAGATTGAGAATTTGTAGTCGAGGAATAAATTCCCTTTCTCGATGTAATTGTTTGATACGTGGGATTAGCAATATTTTGCACAACAAAATAACTGAGCTATTCAATTAACCTCAATTTAGCTAATTCTTGGAATAGATTCCTAACATGTCCACGTTCAACTAAAAGTTGAGGAAGCCAAAAAAGTAAAACACTTCCCTTTTTCCATTAGCCACGTTATAAAAAAAAAAGTTTAATTTTTTTAATAAATAAACAAAAAAGATAATGGCGAGGGTAGAATGAGACACTTCAATAGCTTTGTCACTATGCAATATGCAATCGTGAATTTATGTGGTAGATCAACCAAACAAATGTTACAATGTGATACAGTTTCCGAAGCCTGATATATATACTATTGTATTATTGTAATTGTCTTAGTTAATACTAAGGTATTGGATTGAACTTGTCACGTATAGAACTTATTTTCTCTGTCTCAAATTCAATCTAACTATCCAAAGTTTAAGGTTTATGCATGCATTGCACTAGTACTGTAGTACACGCGTTATATATGCTAGATTTGACCTATTTAATTATAATCAGTGATATTTCATTTGAGGGAAAGATAGCTTCTAGAATATTGGCTTAATTAGGGCCATTCGAGTGTAATCAAGTAAAGTGTGGCTAAGGGTATGCGAATTTGTATAGAAATGGTAGAGTTTAAACTGTGAACGGTTTAGTTTTTCTATCTTGTATGAAAAAATAGGATGTGTCAATTAATAATTTTGCACATACCAATCCATTAATATTATGTACCATCGAGGGACTACACAAGAAAAAACCAACGTCTTTCAGCTAGGTTGCACTCCACTTTACACTGTTTGAGTAAACTCAACATCAACATCTGTCCTAATTATTCCATGCCTACCATCTGCATGCGACCATTATCAAGATGGGAGTGAGGAACTGTGGTTCCAGTTTTTTCAAAGAAAGTAGGCCATGACTCCATTATATTAATGTATATAAACATATTACTAAGACAAGAAAATTGCATATAAAAAAAATTTAAATCAAATTCAACATTCTGATATTGTTAGTGAAAGATTGCCCTACCACTACTTAAAAGTAACACGCATGCATCCATATAATATAAGACACTCTCTTTCATGCACTTTCGGGTATTTGCTGGGAACCTTGCACAAATCTGAGTTAGAGAGCAAATCATAGTTACCAATATACATCTGATTAGAACTAGAAACCACTTACATGAAAGGAGGAAGAAAAGGGAAAACGATTGAGGTCAAACTGGAAATAACAAAGTGTATGAATAAGAGTGTTGAGCCAATCATATTCAGCAAACTAATACAAAAGCATCGTGCTTTCGAGCACAAAAGAATCTAAATTGATTCATGGTGTATCTAGAATGTGACAAAGGGAGCAGTATGAGACAAACCAAAATTCCTATAATAATGACTTAATTTCAAAGTAATATATGGAGTCAATGCAGTATTTGTGTAGCCAACCAAGAATAATAATCATTAAAGGTTACGACATGAAGTCTAATTTTGGAGAACAATTGTGCACAATTATCTAGGAAATGATAAGAACATGGTCATGTGTCCATATCCAATTATCGTTTCTATTTAATCACCCTAAAGTTTTGAAAAGTCTTGCTCGCCTAGTGCACCATATAACATCCATTGTCTTATAACATGTACGGTTAGTTTCCATTCAAACTAAAATGGTGAAATTTTTTGACTAATTCTTATGAGAGTGATGTTGTGCCTATCTGAAACCACTAAGTACATAGCTTTTCTGGTCATTGTAACAGGATATGCGCATCAAAACCAGTGTAGTTTCAGTCATTCTTCTTTTGGTTGATGGCAACAATTCATGTCATTTTGCTAAGAAATCACCATCAGATTGGAAGGAAGAACTTGCACTATAAGTCAAAAAACGACAAACTTCTTTTCACTAAGTTCAGTGGCATGCCTTATTTACTGCCACGTGTAACGGAGCCGCCCACATCCTAAAAGGCAACAAAGGTTTCGTTAATCAATGGTTAGACGTTTAAACTTGCAACTTAGTGCAATGCCAAAAACACAGGGCTTACTCGCACTTGCCCTTCTAACATTGCAACCACTATTGACAAAGAAAAAGGTTATTACCTCTGCAAATACGACTTTTGATAGAGAAATTACACAGAACAAACCAAAATAGGAAATGTGTTAATATTTTTTAATTGGTTTGGAGCACTTAAACACAAACATAACCACACATATGGTGGTTAATCAGCATGTGAACAAGAACAACTTTGACCGGCCACTGCAGAATCTTTTCTTTATATATAATTAGTTGAGGAAAATACTAGTATTTTAATTTAAAGTTAGATATAATTTTAAATCCATCCAACACTTATAAAAATAATTACGAATAACTCATTTATAAATATAATTTAATAATTTAACTCAAATTATAACAAAATATGAAAAAGAAAAAAGCTAACCAAAATGAATCAATCGTTGGCGGCTGTTGCTTAAGTTTGATAGAGAATTGGTCAAACAACTGCTCAATGGAATGACTGAAGAATTTTTTTTTTTTTTTTGGGGTCTTTAGGGCATTTCAAATATTATTGTGAGATAATCATATGAGCATTGTACCAAGACCCTTTAACAACTTTTTTTTTTTCAGGGTTTGAATTTTAAGGGCGTGTTTATTTTAGCTTATTTTTATAGAAGCTATGATTTTAGTTTTTACTCAAAAATTTAAAAAATTTATTTTTAATTTTTTAATAAAAATTAAAATAAATAATTTTTGTAAAAATAAATTTTTTTATTAGTTAAAAATATCACCTTTCACAAAAAAAATTAAAAAAATATATCATAGTTCTCCTCATAAATATGTAATCCGCTTATCATTATACTCAATTTTTATTGATTGGTTGACTGAAGATAAATTGATCAAAATGGACAAAGGTCCCGAGGATTTTTTAAATTCCGCACAGGATATATTTGTAATAACAAAAGCCAATTATGAGTTATCCACCTCAAGTTCAACTGTCAACTTTCTAATCAGTGCAAGATGTCAATTCTCACCAAAAAAAAAAAAAAAAGGAAAACAAAAGAACAGCGCAAGATGTCAAGTCTAATAGGAAATAGGAATATAGCCCATGTCATACGGCAATTACCAACCCTAGTATACTGATAGTACTAAAGCTACTTGGTCACGACTTGAAAGCATTTTGTAATTATAAATAAAGTTTATAAGACGCATAATCACGCCAGGATTGTTACATGACAAATTTTTGTCATTCATACATCTTGATTTTACATGAGAAAATTGCTTATAGTTCCACTTAATCCCGAAATATCTCGTTTGAAATTTGTGATTTGTCGGCAAAGAACTTAGTTGTTTGAAGAATACACCCCGTTTCGTTTCAATTGTAACAGTTGAGCAATCGATAAACAAGCTAGTAAGTTGACAAGGGAGTATATACTTCGGATATCAACAATCAAGCTAGTGAAACTAGCTGAATGACTACGATTATTCACCACTTACTAGGGTGAAAATAAAATGATAACTTAATAAATCACTGCACAGCCATTGAATTTGTTGAGGATCCATTGAAAGTGTTGAACTATTAAACAACATATGATCAGCAAAAGAGTGAGACAGAAAAAATAAATAAATAAAAATGATAGAATAGCATTCCTTGACTAACAAAGCATGCTTATTTTCATAATCTTTAGAAAAGTTTTAAGAGACATTTAAGAATATTGATTAAAATTAAAAGCTATACGTTTGCCTTTGAAACATAGAGAATAAAGTACTAACAAGTTTTTATATTTTAAAAACAAAAGTTCAGAACGAATCATGGAACAAGAAGCACATAAGTAATTCAATGCATGAAATATCCCAAAACAGAACCATGCCAGATACTTTGCACCAAATAGATTCTGTCAGGACGTAGACAACCACAAAATTGTATGTCACGTCTACATTTAAATTTCAGTCTCATATTACCAAAACATAAATCTCAAACGTCAGAATTATAATTGATCCTACCTTGCAATACATAACTAGTATCTTCCTCCTATGAACATGCTTTCAATGCAAAAGGTGCCCTAGAGAAGAAAGACGATAAAAAGAATGGCAGCATATAAAGATTCAGTAGCTCAATAACTAATACAAATAGAATAGGCTTAGAAATTATACAAGCTCGCATCATTTAAGTTAGGTGCCCAGCTAGCTATTCTTGATGCCTTTCCAATCAGTATCCGACAAAACGTAAGAGAACACTGATACATACTAACTGAATGATGGTTGAGTCCAAGAGTGACTTGAAAACCATAAGCCATTCTACTCCTACAGCAAAATGGAATAATAGATTGTTCCGAACCTGTCATTTCCTAAGTGTGTTTTTGGTTAAGTATTTTTGAATTTAAAAGAATTTGAAATTATGAGAGAATTTAAAAGCTTTAACTAAATTCTCTTCAGTTTTAAAATTTTTTTATTTAAGTGAGATAATTGCATTACCTTCATTTATAAAGTACTTTGTTTGGAATAAAAAAATCTAACCAACATCCGGAGAAAAGAAAAATCAGTCCAAACTGGTCTCAGGCTACTACACAGCGAACAACAAACAAAAGGGGAACACGACCATGGTCTCATCACTTTTGTTGGCAAGATGATGTAAACTGCTTCAGCATGGTCTAATATGTCAGAAATAATTCATACGGAGCCACAAGTGAACCTTTGCTCCAATTTTCTCAACCAGTGGATGGCAGCACACCTCACAAGCTTCCAATTCTGAAAAAAATTACCAGATAGCTGAAAGGCAGCCATCTCTGGTAAATTATAATGCAATGAAAAATCTGCAATAGAATTAATGGCAAATATTCAAGTTGAACTAGTATGATCATGCATGAGTCACGTTTATTTCTTGATAATTCACATATCACAGAAAAGTATCATGTCTAATATACGACAGCCAATATTGCAAATTTCATCACAACTAGGGCCGCATTTTTCTTTATCCCCTACCTCTAGTTGCAAACTGATTTCAATATCTAATAATCACATTTACAAGGACAAGGACAAAAACATAGCAAGCGGGCCATCCAACTTCTTAACTTCAAAAGTATTATCCCTCCAAGAAGTATTCAAATACGTCAAAAGAGTATTATTTGGACGACTCAATAAAGCAATTTTTAATATTCCGTGCCACTGGTCATGGCCTCGGTCAAAATGTTCATCCATAGGTGTTTTTGCGTAATGTATACCAAAGAAAGAGGATGAATAACAATCACACTCCATGTCTGGAGCCTTTCGTACATCTGTTTATATGGAAAAAGGAACAGTCTTTATAACTGACTGGCCATGTAAGTTTGTCTCTTAACATGACTAATGCTGTAAACATTGACAAATACCAGTTTTCTAGACTCGGCTATAAAGCCTGGAAACAGCTCAAACATATTGCATGACTGAAGCATGTAGTTAAAACTAATACTAAACTACTCAACTTATATACAACAACAACCAAACCTAATCCTAAATCCCACCAGATGGAGCAACCAACTCATCATATGTTCTTTCAGAAAGAAAATGAGTTAGATAAATGCCTTTGCATCACGTTAGTCAAGCAAAACCAAACTAAGCAAAAGGAATTACAGTAAGCAATCATGTTCAATAATTCAATACATAAAATTTGTTAAGGAAGAAATAGCTAACATTAATCAATTCCTAGCACAATATGGCCATAGTTTGTTTTTCTATGTCAACTAACCAGTTGATTTTTTCGGCCATAACCTACACAAATTAGAGAAGATAAAGTACATCACTGCCTAATTTCATATGTCTACATTTTTTTTTTTTTCCAAATTACTATCAGCTGAGAAAGACTCAACTTAAGAATTTATTAGCATATGACATACTGTGTAGCCAGAACAGGATAGAAAGTTTCTGGAAGCAGATAATTTGCATTTGGAAAACGTATAAATATAATAAGCACAACTAGTTAGAATGTGTTTTGATTACATAAATTACATACCGATAAATTTGATGGAACTAATTATCTACTTAAATGATTTTGAGACTGAGCTTTGATCTGATGATTGAAGAACAGAAATCATGAGACATGATATGTTCAACCACACTTTCAGCACAGGAACGCTGGACAAAAAGAACATGAAAGGAGAAAGAAAGTACACATTGGTTACGAGGAATTGTTTGACAGCTGTATTCAAAGTTTTAGAACAGACCAAACATAACATCCAAAACGAGCAGCAAGGTTTCTGTAACTCTACCACAAAAAATGGTTTCGCTTACCTTGAATGATAAAGATTTGACATGAGACAGGGCTCACCTTAGGTCCATTACTCCTCCAGTAACCGAAAAAGATGGAACAGATGTGTATGAATAAAATCCCATGGTCATACACTTAGCATAGTTAGGTACTGACAATGCAAATGACTCTTTTCCCCATCTTGAACTCCCCCTCCTCCCCCCTCCTTCGTTGCTTTCTATCTTCTCACTCAACTAAATTACTCTTCCCAGCCATAGCTAGAGCGATGCAGGGGTGTCTCTTTACCCTACACTTGCCATGGGATAATATAAGGTTTATGCGTCTCTTTGGCAATCTACTCATGGTTGCTACAGGGATTTCATTTAACAGTTTTGTGGCATGTTTAAGCTACTTTGGCTTTCTGTAAGTCAAATAGAAGCAGAATAAATTAAGTGAAATAACACATCATCAAATTCTTCAAGTTTGCCAGATTCTTGCAATTGATTATATGAAGAAGCCATGAGTTTGCTGCAATGTCAACCAACTTCCACAAAGAGAGATTACAAGCAATTATGATTAATTTAGTGGACAAAATGCTTGGCAGAATCAAGACAAAACGTAATCACATTCCAGCAGGCTTCCTAAATATTTTCCCAAATCCAGGATTCAGCAATCCATTAAAGCTCCACATACGATTGCAGATTGAATAGCTTTTCTTCGTCACCCATATTATCCCACAAACATCCAGAGGGAGGATTTGGCAATAAAACCACTGTACTAGTTTAATCAATGCTTCCCAGATAATAGCAACCTTTATGACTTGTGAATGAGTGCAAACACATGGAATGAACCTAACAAAACATTAATTTGAAGACCGCTACTCAAGTATACGTGAATTAATGGACAAAATTTTAAGGAAAATAAAGATGGAAACAGAGAAGTAAAAGAAAACAAAAGATTACATCAATCATATGCAATATCAAGATGTCTATCAGAAGTTTCAGAACCTGATCAAGAAGCAAATTATGCACACACACACAAAAGAAAAAAAAAAGGGGGGAAAAAAAAACCTAACTTCCAGAGGAATCGAGAGTGGAAGTAAGATCAGAGCTGGGGAAAGGTGTGCCCCACTTTGGACATTGTCTACAAGAGAAGCTGTGGATTGCAGCGCTTAGCAAGAATTTCCAGTTTTTTTCGTTTTATTTTTTTACTGTTTCTTCTCCAGCATGTAAGCATGGCAAGTAAACACATTCCAACAACAACACCAACGCTTCATAATCAACATGAGCGGATAAACGAACTTCTCTCAGTCTCTTGACTCTCTCCCACAAACTTATTCGATACCTCTTTGGATTCTTACTACTAAGTAAGACTTCGTGAGGCAGCAGTGAATAAACTTCTAATAGCAAGAATAACACCATGAACACTCACAGATGTCCCATTTGCTACAATGAATAATCTGCATATTCTTCCTCATTAAGAGATTTCCCAATCCTTTTGGCTAATTCATTTAGGAAACCATAAAATCCAAAATAGTGTAGATTATAGGAAACATTCCATTTCACTGCAGGACTGAAGAGGTGATACTACAGATCCCATGAAGTTTACGAACTACTTGAGCTTTAATGTATGTCAACTCTCTAGTGAATGTCTGATGATTATCTCCTGAAAGGCCACACCGATGAACAAATGAAGCTAAGCCCCACAAACCACAAAACAAGAGAGCATTGGAAACTTTCCAATCTTTACCAATACAGCAAAGAGACCTTTCACGGAATGAAGCATGCAAATGAGGAGCAAAGCTGGGCCTTTCTACATGAATATAATTACTTAAGCATTGTTTCACAATATGAACAACTGCCTTCATTGCTTCCGTTTCCATGATACATACTGAACACAAACTGAACACGCGGGACAACACTAAAAAGGAATTTCAGAGAAATAGCATGTAAAATAGAAAACAGAAATGAAATTTAAGCTAAAATTCTGAAATGCAAAAGGAAAGCAGCAGAATTAACTGGCGTGTGAGGAGTGGCAGGCCTGAAATCACTAAAAGTATAAGTAGTTCTCGGCACTCTATTATCATTTCATTGATAAGCCTTTTGCTTAAAGTGCTTAAAGTGAAGCACCCTGTCTCTTTTCACAATTCCTAAGCTGACTTCTGAAAATATGCAATATTTACATAACTCAAGATCACCCTGAAACGAGAAAGAATATTTTGATCTTTCCTGTTGACTAAGGACAACTGTAAAGCTCAAATATATAAATTCCAGAATTATAATATGCTCAAAACAAAATCTGCCAGAGAACTCAACAAGCAAAACTACACAGGATTACAAAGAGTTACATCAAGCAGTGAATTGTTTCTATCAAAAAAGAAATAAAAAGTGAATTCTATTATCTAAAAGCAAACCCTCCTGGGCATCAACAATCAGCTTATGCAGCCGTCTTAAATCTCTTAGCCTTTACTTTCTTTGCCACATCTGCCCCTCCTGACTGAACTAATCCACTTTTCTTCTTCATCATCTTCTTTCCCGACTCTCCATCCTCAACAGATAAATTGCCATTTCTACTTCGCTCAATCAAGTTTTCGTTCATCAATTCCACAAACACCCTTCCTATCTTCTGCTTGCCACCTTCCTTACCCTTGTCCTTATCAGATTCCTTTGCTCGCTTGACACTACTCAACCCACTCAAAGCCCCATTTTCCATTCTAACTCCTTTCTTCCTCTTCTTACTCACCAATTCTCCACTACCCTTTTCATCATCCTCCAAATCCTCATCCTCCTCCTCCTCCTCCTCATCATCATCATCACTACCTAACTCATCTTCAACATGATCCTCACCAACTTCACTATCCATATACCTAACTTCATGAATACTCCCCTTCTTCTTCGCCTTCTTTTTACCCTCTTCCTCCTTCTCCTCTACCTCCACCACCCTTCCCTCCCCTTCATCCTTGCCTCCCTCAATCCTCAACCTCACATCCGGAACCTTCTGATACACTGGCAGGGCCAGCGACTCCAACAGCTTCACATGAAACGACCTCACATTGCCCCATTTCTTCGGCACAACCTCAACCACCCCCTCAATTGCGGCGACCACATTCGCCACGATCTCCTCCCTCGCCATCGCCACCTTCGCAACCCTAACAACGCTACAAGTACCCGTCCCCACGGAAAACAACGCCGACGAACACGCCCGCTCCACCTGCTCCTTCCAATTCCCCTTCTTCAAGTCCAACGGTACCGGAACCTTCTTCCTCTTGAAGAATTTCTTCCCCAACAACCTCGGAAGCAACGGAACCACCCTCTTGTCGGCGAAGAACACGTCGTAAGAATCGAATAGCTTCCGCTTCGCCTCGAAGGGTTTGTAATCGGAGGCGAGCTTCGAGAGCTTGAGGACCTTCGAAACGGCGACATTTTCGGCCTTGATTTTGTTTTGGGCCTGGGCTTTGGTGAGGCCCGATTTGGGCCTGTCGTCGACGATGAGGCAGGTTTGGGAGAACGGGGAGAGGAGGGAGTAGGGTAGGGGAACCTTGTGTGGGGTCACGTGACCCTTTTGGGGGATCTTTTTGAGGGTGAGGACGAGGTAGATGAATTCGTCATCGTGGTCGACGAGTTTTTGGGGTTTTTGGGAAGAATTGGAGTTGCGCCACTTAAGGAGTGCGTCGATGGCTTTTGAAACTGTTTCGAGAGTTACCCTGCTTTGAGGGGTTGTGGAAGTAGCCATTGGAGGTGCGGAAGGTGAAGCTGAACCTGCAAATTGGAGTGGCGTTAGGGTTTTATATTTTATTAGGGTTTTTGGAGAAGAAGAAGCCTAAAACAGTAAAACTAAAACAACCAAAAGCGACGTCGTCTTGTGCTTGCATCAAAACTCAGTGTTAGCTGTTGGGGGTTTTGCGTTGTGGGGATTGTACGATTCAGCCCTACGCTTGTTCACATTTTGGGTTTAAGTTATTGGGCTTGATAAGGACAGTTACCGGGTTAACTTGGCCCAAATTTATAACACCACCAAGGAAACAAAAACAAAAAGAGATGAATCTTCTGACCAAAAAGATGATAAAAAACATGAAAAAAATTATAATGACCTCCCTTAAAATCTTTTAAAATTACATTTATCTTCTTTTTGATTTTAATATTATACTTGACATCCTTGTTTTATTTAAATACATTATAGTTATACCTTTGAACTCAAACAAACGTTAGGCACTATTAGCAAGTTTCGAGTTTCAAGTTTTGACTTAAAACTTCCAACTTCCGACTTCATATTACCGACTTCCAATTTCAATTTTACACTACCTCATGGGAAGTTTCGACTTCATATTTCCAGCATCCAATTTTAATTTTACACTAAAGCATGGGAAGCAATAGTACAAATATGAAGTTGGAACTTGAAACTCAAAACCTAATTAAAAATGAGGGTTTGTGTATAATATTAAAATTAAGAGTGGGGTGAATGTAATTTTAAATGATCTAGGGGGAGGTCATTGTAATCTCCCCAAAAAAAAAAAGAAGATGATGAATCTCATAAAGTAGTCTAGAAAAATATTGTAAGGCAAACAAAAAAACTACAAAATTTATTTTCCTTTTGTACGATAATATGAAATTTTCCCTATATGTAACCCCACTAAGAAAACATAAACAAAAGCAAACAAAATTTGGTAAAACAATCGCATTAAAAAAGTATGAGACAAAAAATCATAATAATGTGCATTCTTTTGTTGGTCTCAAAGAACATAAAGCGAAATACTACCTAATCAAAAAACATTGCCAGAATATTTTAGGTTTAATTCATCTATATGTTCCTATAGTTTAACCTAATTATTAATCAGATCCTTATAGTTTAAAATTTTTTAATTAGGTCTCTATATTAAATTAATTTTTCTAATCAAATCCGTAGAACAATCCACCATTACAAATTTTTTTATTAGCTTAAATAAATTTTTATATTGAACTTACAAAATTGGATGGAAACCTACTAAATTATATATAATTTTAAAAATTTTTGTAAGACAAAATTGCTCTAAGGATTTGATTATAAAAATTTATTTAATATAGCTATTTGATTAAAAACTTCTAAATTATAAGAATCTAATTAAAAATTTAGTCAAACTATAGGGACCTATGGATTAATTAAACTAATATATTATAGAAATTATGATGGTTATTAGATCATATAAAGTTATATAGCTCGCTTATTCATCAAGTGTTAAAAAAATTTCAGATCATTCTGATAAAAATTGTCTCTTTTGTTTATTAATCTCTCTCATGAGAACTTTTTGACAAAATTAAATCCAATGTTCATTAAAAATTATTAAATGATCTAAATATTTCAAGATTTGTTACTCCAATCATTTTTTAATAAATACGATTGAGCTCAAAGTTTAATAGTTGTATTCTGCATGTCTCATTTAAACCTGAGATGTCTTATGTTAGACTTCCATCCTCTCCCCCAAAAATATCCCCTATGAATAATTTTTAGCCTTATTGCCTTAGTTAAAAAAAATCATTTTTTACAAATTATAAAAAATAAAAATAACATGATATTTGTATAATTGTAACATAAAAATTTCAATTAAAAATAAAAATAAAAACTAACTAACTTCCATGTTTGTCAATTTTTTTAATTCTTTTTCAGTTTTTGTTTCTTTCATTTTATATTTCTTTCGTTGTGCGGCGGTGGTCGTAGTTCCATACTTCCAGTTGCACAAATTGATATAAGAAAGAATGCCGTCTTTTACATAAACCATCGTGTACGCATGCATTGAACTAATAACCACACAATTTCTATCCCTTTGAGCTCATGCACGGTTCAACAATTCACCAAAGTTCACATAGAGTGGAGTTGATTGTTCAAAATTTATGCACTATTTATTTCATTATCATCGATTGTGCACTATCCTTTTTTTCCCATGGTGCCTTTGACCACTCTCAACTGTTAGGTGATGATGTATTGACTTTCCTTATGAAATATATAGGTCCTTGCCTTTGATCCATTGTGGCCCATTATTAAAAATATTTTAATATATAAAATAAATAAATATACAAATATGAAATTAAAGTTATATTATCATGAATATAGATGAACAATACAAAAAGTACATGCAATGAATTTTTTTCAAAAAAAGAATATAAATAAAAAAATTAAATGAATTCCAATATTGGAGAACAAGGTGCACAATTATCTAAGGAAATGATAAGAACGTGGTCATTGTTTATAACATGAAAATTTTGACCAATTCATGAGAGTAATGTTTTTTTTTTTTTTTTTTTTTTTTTTGGCTATCTGAACCTACCTAGGAGGCTTTCCAACTCTTCGAAATAGGATCATGAAACAGTGCTTTCGGTCGTTCTTCTTTCTGTTGATGCCAACCTTTGTGTCATTTTACTTGGAATAATCACCATCAAAATGGAAGAATGAACATTAACTTAATTAGAAGTCACACTACCCTACTCAAGTGACCAAAAAAAGCTTAAAACCACATTTCTTTCTGCCAAGAACACGTGGCATGCCTTAGTACCGACATCTGTAACGAAGCCGCCACATCCTAAAAGCAACAAATTAAGGTTTTGTTCACCAATGACTAGACGTTTAAAATTTAAATTACAACCACTATCGACGAGGTTATCACATACGCAAATACGACTTTTGATAGAGAAATCACATAATAAACCAAAATAGGATTAGTATCAATGTTTCCTAATTGGTTTGTAGCAATTGAACACAAATATTGTGTGGTTGATCAACATGTGAGTATACGAACAAATTTGACTGGCTAGCTATTGCAGCATGCTGATAAAGAATTGATGATACAACTACCATATGGAATGACTGACTAAGATAAATTGACGAACTGGATAAGATGTCCTCATCATTCTTACTTATGCTCTTTATAGGATATATATTTGTAATCACAATAGCCAATTATGGAGTTATCTACTTTAATTATCAACTTTTTTCTTTTTCCAATAAACTTATATTGACTAATAACGAAAGATAACAACTTACTTTAGAGGGGGGGGGGGGGAATGGATATATCAGATCAACTAACAAATCAATGGACATCAGGTTTAAAAGGAATATACGCCATGGTATATACTACTCGGCGCAGAATATACCTAGCCTAGTTGGTCACGTCTTATAAGCATTTTGCACTCAGAAAGAAAGCCATAAGACACATAATCTGATCATGATTATTTCATAACAAAAATGCTGATATTTCATGATTATTCCACTTTGCTGCAAGAAATTTGGATGTATGCGAATAATACTTCTGATATCAAGAAAGAAACAAGCTATTGCAGAATAATTGAGCTCAGTCATCGCTCATAAGAGTAACAATAAAAACAAGAACTTACGGACCGACAATGAAGGATCCATAGAAAGTTTTGAACGATATATTAAACAGCTTATGATCACGAAAAGAGATTAAGACATAATCCTTGGCTACTAGAACAAAGCATGCTTAATTTCATAAAAGGTTTAGAAAAGTCTCACGAGACAAATAATATTTGCTAAGAGCAAAATGTTTGCCAAGGCGATTGCAACGTATAGAATGCATACTTGTATGGTACTAACATTTTTGGAATGCCTTAAAGTTACAAATAGCTAATTTGAAATTGTGAAGTCATTCAATATTAGTAATATGGAACGAGAAGCACAAAAGTAGTTCAGTGCAGGAAATTAGAGATGAAAAACTAGAACTTAGTCAAAAAGGATTTATGCCAGATGTTATCATTTTCTATCAAATAGATCCTTACACGACATTGACAACCACTTATTATGTATCTCGCGCACATTCAGATTTCAATCTCAGATTACAAAAAGACAAAGCTCTAGAAACCTTATATTTACGTCTCTTAGTAGATACTTAGTATCTTCCTGCTATGAAAAAAATTTCGATGCAAATGACCTGTGACAAGAGATATTCATGACCCTTTTTTTTTTATTATATAGTCACATTTGAATTAGATACTAGAAAAAAGGTTTGAGTAGTCACGAATATCGTTGATCCGGTATGAGGGTAGAATATGGAAACTAGAATAACACCATGGTACGACAAAAAATATGTACTAAGGAACAACATGAAGAACTAATACCAGCTATTTGCTAACTTTTTCGACTTCTGTTTTTTATCAGAATAACTTGTCAAACTCAAATCTCCATGAAAGTGTTGAAAAAAAAAACTCATCATACTTAAATTGATTTAAGAGCGTGGTCATTGTTTGTAACACGAAAATTTTGACTAATTCATGAGAGTAATATTAATCGTGGCTATCTGAAACTACCAAGGTTCCAAGTCTTCGCAATAGGATAATAAACAGTACTTTGGGTCGTTCCTTATTTTGTTGATGGCAACCTTTGTGTCATTTTGCTTGGAATAATGACCATCAAAATGGAAGAAAGAACATTAACTCAAAGGTCACACTGCCCTACTCAAGTGACCAAAAATGCTTAAAACCGCAAATTCCTTTCCACCAAGAACACGTGGCATGCCTTAGTACTGACATCTGTAACGAAGCCGCCACATCCTAAAGGCAACAAAGGTTTTGTTCATCAATGACTAGACGTTTAAACTTAGTGCAATGCCAAAACACATGGCTTCCTCATTCTTGCCTTTCCAAAATTACAACACTATTGACAAAGATAAGGTTATCACCTATGCAAATATGACTTGTGATAGAGAAATCACGTAATAAACCAAAAGGGGATTAGTATTAATATTTCCTAATTGGTTTGGAGAAACTAAACATAAATATTGTGTGGTTGATCAACATGCGAGTATACAAACAAATTTGACTGGCTTGCTATTGCAGCATGCTGATAAAGAATTGATGATACAACTGCCAGATGGAATGACAGATAAGATAAATTGATGGGCTGGAAAAGATGTCCTCATCATTCTTGTACTCTTTTCGGATATATTTGTAATCACAATAGCCAATTATGGAGTTATCTACTTCAATTATCAACTCTCTTTTTTCTTTTTCCAGTAAGCTTTTATTGGCTAATAACCAAAGAAAATAACTTACTTATAAAAATAAATAGATAAAAAAAAAAAAAAAACTCTGGTATATCAGATCAACTACCAAATCAGTGGATACGTCAGGTCTAAAAGGAATATACCCTGACCCCACGACATTGAGCAACTCAGCCCAGAATATACGATCTGTACTAGGCAAGTTGGTCACGTCTTATAGCCATTTTGTACTCAACGGCATTCGCAAAACGCATAATCTCATCATGATTATTATTATTATTAAAAAATTATCATCGTGATTATTTCATGACAAAATTGCCGTCATTTCATGATTATTATACTTAGGTGCAAGTGAATTTTCCAGTGTTCGCATTCCTGTCAATCTCTCAATTACAATGTATGTGAATAATACTTCTGATATGATATCAATAAACAAGCTACTGCAGAATAATTAAGCATAGTCACCGCTCATAAGAGTGGCAATAATACAAGAACTTAATAAATAACAGGACTAAAAGTTTTGAACTATATATTAGACAGCATATGATCACCAAA
Source organism: Pterocarpus santalinus (assembly GCA_031439595.1). Taxonomy (NCBI): domain Eukaryota; kingdom Viridiplantae; phylum Streptophyta; class Magnoliopsida; order Fabales; family Fabaceae; genus Pterocarpus; species Pterocarpus santalinus. Next base: position 28,865,705 of record CM062528.1, on the reverse strand, counting down.
AGAGAGTGAGACAGAATACATGCCAAAATATCTCATTCCTTGGCTAGAAGAACAAAGCATGCTTAGTTTTATGGAAACTGTTATTTGAACACACTATGTATAGGCATAGCATATGAATGTAAGTAGAGATGTGTATTGAGGTACACGTGTGTTAAAGTGAAAACATGTTGTATATATTTGTATGAAAGAGATATTTATTTAATATTAAAAAATTATGTATAAATAATATAACTCGAATTACATAAAGGTTTGGAAAAGTCTTACGCGGCAATAATATTTGCTAAAAGCAAAATATTTGCCATTGCAGATGCAACGTACAGAACGTGTAATTGTAGTACTAACTTAACAGAATGCCTTGAAATTTCAAATAGCAAATTTAAAATTATGAAGTGATTCAATAAGAGGAATAACAATGGAACTTGAAGAACAAAAGTAGTTCAATACACGAAATCAGAGTTAAATAGCTAAAACTTAGTCAAAAAGGATTTATGCCAGGTATTATCATTTCTATCTAATGGTTACTTACACGACATTGGCAACACTCTTTGTATCTCGCGCACAATTAGATTTCAATCTCAGATTACATTAGACAAAAATCCTAAAAACCTCATATTTACGACTCTTGGAACCATATCTTGCACTAGATACCTAGTATCTTCCCGTGATGAGAAAAATCTCGATGCAAATGACCTGACAAGAGATATGCATGCCCATTTTTCTTTCATTATATAGTCACATTTGAATTAGATACCAGAAAAAAAGGCTTGAGTATTCACGACTATCGTTGATCCGGTTTGAGGTAGAATATGGAAACGAAAATAACTCCATGGTACGACAAAAAAAAATTTTGTACTAGGGAACAACATGAAGAACTAGTACCAGCTATTTGCTAACTTTTCCAACTTTTGTCTTTTTTTATTAGAATAACTTGTCAAACTCAAATCATCGTAAAAGTGTTGATTAAAAAAACTCATCATACTTAATTCATTTAAGTAGTTCAACATTCTTTCCCATTGAGCAATTTCCAATTGGAGTCTTATGACTGATTAAAAAAAAAAAAAAAAAACCAACGCTAAGAAACTTTTAGTCCCAAACCAAATTAGTTCGAGCCAATTAACAGTCTAGACCAAAAAACAACTCATCATAAAAGTGCATAATTTCCAAATCCAACCTAACTCCGTACAGGTCACAGATTTAATTGTTGATCAATGGGAGCATATAAAGATCCTGGGACAGAATTTGATTTCCTATCCAAATATCATCACTTTCATCAGAATTAAACTCTTCTAACAACTTTATAGAGTAATTCTCCAATAAATTGAACAGCAATAATATCAGAGTTTCCAAACTGAAGTTGGAAAGAAGTACAGAATAATACAATATTTACAGCAGCAACTTTTTGAGTAATAATCTGAAAAAAAGTGGAAGATTAAGATTTAAAACATATCTGGAGGCACAGTAGTGTCGTTGGGAGCCGATAATCAAGTAGATTGTATTTTAAGGGAAAAAAGTTTCACACTTGAAAGGGTTCTCAAATCTCAACTGCTCTTGCATAGCAAGAAGAAAACAGATGGTGTTTCGAGTAGCTTAACCTATTTCACAAGGGAATTATTCACCTGCTCTACAAGGAAATTAACTTCCTAGTACACTAAGAGGGTAAGGCTCCTGTGCCCCGCCTTTTACAAGGTGCATAATGCACCTTGACATCCAAGGTGCATCATAGTATAATTATTTGAACCACCCCACCCCTAATTTTTCCCTCTCCCTGACTGCCACCCCTATTTCTGCCCTTTCCCCAACCAAAGCACCCAACTACCCCGAAGCCTAGACCTTTCAATCGACCCTAGCTGGGGCTGGCCACCACTCCGCCGTTGTTGCGTAATCATTGTTGATGTTAACAGTAGTGGCCAATGCTGGTCCGTCCTCGCTTACCAGTACGATTACTAGAACGACCTCAAGTACGCAAACGACACCACCAACGCCAAGGTTGTCAAGGGTGCTCCTTGCAAAGGTCTTCAGGGTTTCGGAAGAAAGAGAAGCCAAGTTTTTGGGTGGCGGCGGAGTCTTTGTGGCCTTGCTGGACGAGGGGGGCAAGGAAGTTGCTGAAGTTGACGACAACAATCTTCAGGCAGTAGGTGTAGCGAAACTCATGGGCAAGCTTGGACTTGTAGGCAGCGTTAATGGCACGCACACAGAGGGGTTGGAGGGATGTGGAGGTGGAGGAGGGGGGAATTGGATCTAGAGGGGAATCAAAGGAAAGGGTGGTGGCTAAGATAGCGAGGGGTGTAATGCAGGAAATGGTTGAGTGGTGGCGATGGGTGGAAGGTTATGGTAAGGTTGAAAGGAGCATTACGGTAGAGGGAAATAGGTGCCAACACTGGCGCTGGTGCTAGCGAAGGAGTGCACTCACCATCCTCGTCGTGCTGTGCGTCGGCGGCCTCATCTTTGGCATCTAATCCTCCGGCGACAACGGGAAAGTACGGGTGGCAAGCACGCCAAGAGCTGCAGTGGCGGTGATTTGAAGACTCAGAGGGGAACCTAGAGTGATCCTACAATAATTGGTATACCAGTACTCTAACACAATATAAGCCATGGATCTTCAAGATGTGTGGTGCATCTTGTAACTATGGGTGCACTAAAGCCTTTTCCTAAAAACAGACACAGAATAATAATTAACAGTACAAAAATATGCAAGAGCATGGAAGAAATCAGGCCAAGCTATCAACCTCTCAAAGGACTATTGAATAATACAGACTATGATCCCCGTATCAATTACACATTTTTAGCAGATACTATTGAAATTTACTTCTAGCAATATATATTTAGAACACGCATCACTTTTGCAAATAATGAGGTCCAAAGCCCCATGCCCCAAAGAGGAAAGACAACTAAAAGAATGGTAACACATAAAGATTCGTGCAGCTTAATAATTCATACAAATAAGCAAGCTTAAAAATTCTGCAAGCTCGCATCATTATATTAATTGCCCAGCTAGCTTCTAGCATTAACTATGATTAATGATAACAAAGTAATTTTTCATGATGTGGGACCAACTGGACCCAAATGTGCCTGGTGATTTACAAGGGAAGCAGTGAGACTGAAGGATGGCAGCACCATTGCGGCCTTGTCCCATGTGGGTTTGACCGTCTTCACCGATGTTGAGAATCTACAAAATTCACAAGAAAGTCGGGCACTGGAGTGTGGAGAACCTATACTAGCACTTTTACTCCTTTATATGGTTTAACTGACATAATAATGTCATGTGAGGGGAAAAAAAAAAATCTCATGAAGGAAAACAATCTACTAAAGAACCTCCTACTCCAAAATTTTTAATTAAGTATAAATAACTTTAAAAACCTTTTGACACCAAGTCAGTTATGCTTGCTTCACGTTCATGCTTCAAAACCTTTTTAAAAGAAACTGGGATGAATCCTGCTACAGAGAAAGGCAGCAACAGAGTAAAACAAAAGGACATCAGAGGAGGTGTGATTGGATTACATGATTAAATGACAAAGAGATACACACTAATAAGCAATGACAAGCACACAAAAACTATTTACCTTTCACTATTTCAGTATCGGGAATCTTAAATCTTTGTCAATCTTCTTTGCAATCACGGCCACATTTCTTGGGGATATGGTTGGGTCAAAAATTGGTAACAAGTAGGCTTCCAATGCACTACCTTGCTCTTGAAGAAACAATAATCTATCAAGCAGAATAAGAGTTTCCAAAAGAGGCCCCAAAGCAGCTCTGAGCGACCAATAAGGTCCTATTAGGTCCTGTACATAATTGCCACACTAATAAGTACTGGGTAGTAGTACTCTTTCTTGCTGGGACTATGGCATAAAAATATGTAACTTTCAGTAGACTACACATAAAATTATATGCTTCTATTGGAATTCTAGCCAACATATTTTAAAGTGCGGTCCAAACAGGCTTCTTTAAATTTTGCAGAAAACATATTTTTTTAATCACCATATTATTATATTGGTATCGTATCAAAAAACGCACAACAAATGGAGAGAAATATAAACATTAAGACAAATATTAAAACTTAGAATTTCTATCCAAAAAAAGAAAAAAAAAAGAGTAACAACCTGCAATAACCAACATTCTTTGGTCTATCTAAATACAGATTGCATATCTACCAAAAATTCCTGGCTTTAAAAAGGATGCTTCATTTTTCATGCCAAATATTCCATATTGTGCAACATATAAATCTTATCCTAATAAATCCAACCTTATCAATCAGACAACCGAATAAACGATACTTCTTAAGGAGACCAGCAACATGAAAGACAATGTGGGGGCTGAATTGATGATTCATATCTTACGTGCCCATTATAATCCAACTAAAGCTGCACCCAACCAATCTGTTTGCCACCAATACATCCCATTCACCACATGAAAGTTGGATTCTTACATTCCTAATGATATGATTGGAGCTTAAAGCCTTAAACAACATAAATAATGCTGATGTCAAAATATGAAGAATTTGCAAATTAAGTCATCAAACTAGGCAGGTACTTCATCAATCATTCATTGATCCTACTTATTATGAAAAGTAATATTAAAAAATTACATATAAACTTATAAAGCAGAAAAACAAACCACAAATAAGCAACACATTTAGAAGGAAAAGAAAAACACTTAGAAGAAAATAACTTCCCAGACAAAATAAAAAATAAGATCTACAAGCCTTATAAATAATGAGAGACGTTTCAACTTTGAAATAATGGAAGAATTTCATATTGACGTACAGAAAACGGTTCTGCTTCCTTCCATATGCCTTTAAGGTTTATATCATGTGAAAGCTTAATCCCAAGATGAGACAATCCAGAGTCGCAGAAATTCTCAAAATGTGAAAATTTGTCGGCAGATTTAGTCCCTTCGCATCCAGCTCCTTCATTAGAAGGAACGTCACTAGGTAAGGCCTGCATTTCTGTTGGTGAGGCCAAAATCCCATCTGTAACAAATTGAGAAAGGCTAAGCATGTATATCAGTGATTCAAAGGCTAGCACACAGCATCAGAACAATCACAAGGTATTTTAACTAAATGTGTGTAAGAATACCCTATCATATATCAACTTTTCAAGTCTCTACTATTGTAACTGCAGAATGGTTTTACCAAGTTTTTTCAGTTTAAAAATGAAAAAGAAAGTCAAAGACGAGAAACAAGTATAAGAACAGACAAGGTATCCTCCTAAAAGATAACAAAAGATAAAAGAACTAAAAAACTAAGACAACAATAAACTAAGCAAAGATTGCCAAGCACTCTGCATGTACATCAAAGAAATCCCATTGAAATGGCCATTAATTAGCCTAGAAAGGCCAAGAAGATTACTTCATCCCATAGTTTAGGATCATCACTTCCCATCTCTTTTCATCTCAACTTTTTTCTTTGTTCAACTTTTCAGGTGTTGGGTGGAGAGTAAACAGAAAAACGGATTTCCAATACTAACAGCCATAAACTCTCACAAGAGATGTGATTCAAATACCGGCTTCTGATTCTGCAGGAACTACAGGTGGGAAATCTTGCCTCAGGTGACACGTGCTTCCTTTAAGATGCAGATGGGACTCTGCAGATCTCCTTTGATGTCGCCGGCGCAGAGCCTTCCCTTTACGCCCAATTGAAGGAGTACTCATCACAACATCTGGATAATGTTTACAAAGAACCTACGGGAGCATATATATATATATGTAAAATTAACAATAGAGAGGATGTATATCAGGGGAAATTATAAAGAACCACTGAAAAAGGAGGTGTCCTGTCCAGGTACCGGAGAAGAATGCAATAGTAAAATGAATATCCTTATGGGGATTTTGTGCAAGGTGATTCAAGCTTTGTATTTGTTTATTCTAATTTCTAAGAAGCATGTGGGTCTCACTGACCTATATTTTTGCAAGCAACAATACAAAATGTCTCTTGACCAGGAATGGCTATTAAGCATAATGCCTAAATGTAGTGTAGACAGAACTAACTCACACACCAAAAAAAAAAGAAGATCCGAGCATTCTTTCTCCATATGTCAACAACTTCATTTCTTTAATTTTCATTTTCCTATTCCATAAGTAGATTTACATATTCAGTCAGAAGATAGCCCCATTTGAGAACAAGATAGAACTCATACACGCTCTTTCTAATGAAAAAAGAAAGACACAAGGTAAAACCATAAACATCTTTATGACGAAGATGGCTACACCCTAATCAATATATGGGACTTTCACATAAATAACTTCCTATGATAGCAAAACTAGTAAGAACTCTTGCTTAGAAATTCTTCTGCTGTCCACTATACTCCAACGAATGAAATATTCAAAATAAAATTTTGGCAAAGATAATCAGGGCAGAACCTTTTGATACAAGCAATATTGGACATTAGAACTATTAACAATTTCTTCTTTGCAAATTAATACCATGAGATAATTAACAAGATGACAAGGAAAAATAAAACTTAAATCTGTATTTTCATTCCCCATAACCAAAAAACAAAAGTCCAAGATGGATTACCATAGAGGCAGTAACAATGTTGTAGCCTACCACCAGAACCCCATGTGTGACACCAACATTTTATAATTAATTCAAGAGATTTTTAAAAAATTATAAATATAATAAATTTATGCAGGACCTAGAGACAAACTTGAAAGACCCTTAAAGTGCTCCAAAAGCGAATTATGATGGCAAAAATAATACAACAGCAACTAAGTCTTGTCCTACTAAGTGAGGTTGGTCAAATAGATCAAACAACTCTATATTGTCCTATCATAAATCATGTTTACATTTAAACTATTAAAATCTAGATTGTTTTTTAATAATTTCACATATCGTTTTCCTCAGTCTTTCTTTACCTCTAGTTATTGAACTATGCTTCAACTGATCTACTCTCTTTACTGGGTCTTCTATAGGTCTTCTCCACACATGCCCAAACCACCTAAGACCTACCATTTGTTACCCCAAATTCTCTCTAATACATTTGTTTCTAATCTTATCTTGTCAAATGTGTTCACTCATCCAACGTATCATCCTCATCTCTACAACAATAAATTTATTTTCTTGTCTTTTTATCGCCCAACATTCAGTCCATACATGATGGCAAATACAATAAATTGTGAAATAAAATTTCAGAATGCAAGCATCTCCATGATTCAACCTACAAATATTAAGCATAAAGAGGTAAAACTAGATATCACTGTTTAAATCTCTCAAATACGAATCATTGTCATATGGAAGAAATCTTATGGAGAGCAGAAAATGTGATTAGCATTAAAATTATCTCATCATATGCAATACAATTAGAGTGACAAGGCAAGTAGATCAGGTCTGGTTGGTGTATCTTGTGGTCTAATTAATCTAGTACATTTGAAAATTAATGTGCAGCAGGAAAAACAATTTTAAGTAAGCCATCTACAATTTTTTTTAATTTTACGTAAAGGCAATACAAGGATGGTTGAAATAAAGAAAGTTACAAATAGTAGACAACAAAACAACAAGAAAGCCTTTTCCTCATAAGCGGTGTCTGTTATATGAATCAAACAACGCAATGTATCTTATTGTAAACCTTGCCTATAGACAAACAATTTAAATCGAGGTCCTTCTTAATGATTTTGTTTGTGGTTTTTCTTGGTCTCCATCTAGGCCTAACTACTAGGCTACCCTCCATCTGATCTACACTCTTTATTGGGAACCTACAGGTCTTCTCCACACACACATGACATGATTAAACCACCTAAGATGAGATTTTACTATTTTTTCGATAATAGATCTTGCCCCAACTTTCTCTCTAATGTCTACACTCCTAATCCTATCTTGTTTCCGCTCATCAAACGCAACATTGAAAAGCAACAACAAAAGCAGGCAACAAAACTAAGGAATAATTCAATACCATTTGAAAAGCAGCACGAAAAGCATGCAACTCGAAGTTATGAATGCCAGCATGCATGTCCAGGCTCCTCCATCTATCTGCACTCTAACAAGATAAAATGCAGTTAGTGCAGTAAATTTTTTTCACATGACTTTAATGTTAAAACTTAGAAGGAAAAAACATAGTAAATTCATAGAATTAGACTGCAGAGAAATGTCATGACCACTAATTTCTGTTTATGCAGAAAATGTCTATATGATTCCAATCAGCTACAATACACTTTGCTAATCCTCATCTTAAACCAAGGTTCACCGAGTTAGATTCTTTTGATTTCAAAATGGTTCAAAGTTCAAACTTCAAACATATAATGCACCGACTTATTGGAAACATTATGATTATATTCTTAACTTGTGTTGTTTTACTTGAATCATGCACTAAATTTGTGACAAATATGCTATTCATACGAGCTAAATGGTTTATGTCATGCACAATTATGTTCTTTATTTAATCATACTTTACATATCCATTAAACAATAAGTTTTGTGTAGCACTAATTGAACTATATTCAATAACGTGCTGAATGTTCAAGGTAGTGAAAGGAGAAAGGCATTAGAGGATTTTGCCTTAAAGCAAGAGGCACCAAAAAACGCAAGCCTCACTAAAGAAAGGTGTTAACATCAGAAAAAGAAGAAAACGGTTGTGTATTGGACTGTTTTTCAACAATTTCCCACAACTACACAAGTATAACATTCAAAATACAAATAAAATATTAAGATGTTCATTTTACAAAACCCTAAGCTGCCTGTTACTAGGAGTCCTAAACAACTAGTTATTTTCTTAAGATTCTGACTATTTTACCCTCCCTTTGGCAAGCTAGTATGTACAGCAGTGGAGAGAAAGGGGACAAGAAGATCATGTACCTGACAAGCAAGATCACGTGCACTTTTTCCAAGTGATAAGCCAGCAGATCTTACAGCCTGACTCATTGGAAATCCACATTGAGATTCACCATCCCTAATGCTTCCTTCAGACAATAAATTGTAACAACAACCAAGACTAACAACAGCTTTAACATCTGGACACTCTAAGAAAGTCCTACCAATGAAAGGATTGGAAGAATTACAATTCTGCAGAATGTAGATTATATATAATATATAATAAAGTAACATACACCAAAACAATGGCAATGCTATAAAACAGGCTGTCATTTTACATGGAGAAAAACAATAGTGACTGCAAAGAAAAGGTGATTCTTTAATGTAAGGAAATATAATGAATCAGATGTTAGTCAATTATGGCCCGGAGACAAGTCCCAACACTACATTATCTAAATCTAAAATTCAAAGAAATTAGAAACAAATTCATGAATTTTAAAGAAATTAGTAAACCTATAGGTCTCCTTGATTTTGTCCATCTGTCTTCTAGCCCAGATAAAAGGACTTGGTCTCTTGATCCCTTTGGGGTATTTTCTTGTAAATCATACTTTCAACTCCTAACACATTTCTTGAATAGAACCTCTTTCCACCTAGTTAAACCTATTTGAAAGTCCAAAGCTCCCTCTAAGGTTAAGGCCTTTATTTGGAGAATTGTGCTTAACAGAATTAACACCAACAATATGTTGCAGGTTCAAAGGCCACATAAGGCTATTTCCTCTAATGTGTGTGTTATGTGTGGTGTGAATTTTAAATCAATACCACAACTGTTTTTGCTCTGTTCAGTGACTGACTTTTCATGGAATACTTCATTTGGTATCTTTGGTGTGTATTGGGTGTGCCCTAGAACCTTGGACCAGCTCCTGTTGACTATTTTTGTTGGCTTTGGGAATAGGAAGTAAGCCAACGTTTGTGGCAACGTGCAGTCTATGGCTCTATGCCACTATTTGGTGTATTTGATTGAAGCATAATTTTCGTGCTTTTAATGACAGAGTTTTGGGCAAGCAAATCTTGTGGGATAAGACTAGGCGATTGGCCTCTACTTGGTGTAAAACTCAATATTTTTAGAGTGATTTCTCCCTCAGATATACTGAGAAATTGGAAAGCTTTGCTTTATTGATGGTTTTTTCTTGTTAGTTCTTATTCTTGTAAAGAGGATCTCTTATCCTCCTATCTCTTTGTATTCTTCCTCTCTTCATCTTAACAAAATTCTTCCTTTATTAAAAAAAAATTCATGAGTTTTGAGCTCAGTGAAAGAAGTACATAAAAGGAAGAAGCATAACTAAATTTTGAAACTCACTTCAGCATAGTCACTGAAAGGTCACCACATGCATGAAGCCCAGCAAGAACAGTTGAAGGGTTTTTGTTTGCATCACTGGACCAATGTAGTTTCCCTTGATCTTCTTTTTTTTCTCCCTTTAACCTAGATTGCTCAACATCATCTCCAGGCAAAGATATTTCAACCAAGGGTTTCAATGTATCAATCGACAACACATGACATGTGATTGTCTTTGGAACATTCAAACTCCGCATACCTGATCTAGAACAAAACAAATAAATAGACAAATGAATTTTCATAATAGTAGTAGTAGTAGTAGTAGTAGAAGTAGCTGTGGAGATCAAAATCACAATACGGCCAATGTTGACCAACTACCAAGGCATATTCAAATGGCAATTACCCTCCCAAACATACACAAATTAACATCCTCACATCAATTGTTTCCTAAATTTTAAGTTCATAATGTGAAAATCAATGGCTATGCTTGGAATTCCTAGCATGCAAAATTCAATTCTTTCCTTATCATACATGTGTCAGTCATTTTACACAACCTTGAGGAGATAATAGGTACTCCCAAATATAAGAGTACATTGCAGTAAATAAGAAGGAGAATATACCCAGATTTTAACATCTGTGATGCATAGTGCTTTTTAATCCGTTCTGCCCGTTCGTCAGTAACCCTTCCATGATGAGAACATGCATCAATCGCAATGACAGGGAGCTGATATTGAAAGGCAAGTACTTGTGCAAGATAACCCTAGAAATATAGCATAAAACGATATGCGGAAAAAATTAATAAAAATAGACCAAAAAAAGTACTTGTTTCAATAAGTAAATGAAATGTAGTAAATTCACACAACATTATCACTAATGAAGGCAAAATTATGGTAACTGCTCAACCAATATACAGAATTTCATCTTTGGCATTGATGGATCCAATGGAAACAACAAAGCAGTAAATCACAGACCAAATTATCACAAAATGATGCCAAAGTATGCTTGTTGGTCAACCAATATACAGACTTCCATTTTTGTAACCAAGGAAATGCAACTGAGAAAGCAGCCAATGCTCACACCAAAAGCATCATTAAATGAAGGCATAACTTAAGCTCAACTTTCATTTTCAACATTAAGGCAACTAGCATTCCAACCCTAAGGATTCAAAAGAAGATAACTACTTCTAACCATACAATGTCCGTCAACTTGCCAAACAGACCTAGGTTCAGCATAATGACTTTAAAAAATGTAAGCAGGAGAAAATGAAGCCACACCTGACCAGCACCAACATCAATGACAGCATGAGCTCTCACACTGTCAGCAATTGTATTTACAACAGCAGAAAGAATTTCTACCTGCACACATCAAACTCCTTTTAACTGAGATATTTTAGGCCAATAAGGGTCTTTTTTTCAGAAAACATTTTCTGCCTTCATCTCCTGTTTTCAAAATTAATTACAAAAATACCACCTTATTTTCGATTTGTTACCTGTTTTCATAATTTTACAAAGGAAACACTGAAAACAAAATTTTGTTGTTTTCACTATTTCCTTCACAAAATCATGAAAATAAGCAACAGACTGAAAACAAGGTGGCATTTTTGTAAATAATTTTGAAAATAGAAAATGAAAACAATAATGTCTTCTAAAACCAAATAGACCCTAAATTTGTTGCTCAAAAAGAAAATGAAAGCTGGGACCCAAAATAAGCCTCAGGTCCAAGAGAACATCTTGTAAAATCATAGAGAAAGCAATATGAAAAATGTAATAACCATTGACTTACTTCATGTTTTTTCTTTACATTCATGCCTTGAGCAAGAACACTGTTAAGTGAAGTCATCTGCAGGCCAGGTAATGCCTGCAAGTACAAAAACAAATTATAAATCAAGACTAGCCAATCCAAAAACCTCTCAAGCAACAGTCCCAGATAAATATAGCTTGGAAACAGGAAGTATATTAAGTCTTCAAATTGGCTTGCTTATGAAGTTCAGAAAAATTCTTCATGATTGTATTGGACCTGCATAAATTGCCATGGAGCACAAACAAGAGCCTGTTTGCTTTGTTTTCTGATTTTATTTTCAGTTAATGTTTTCACTATTAATTATAAATATGCTATCTTGTTTTTAGTTTCCTGTTTTCTAGATTTTGTGAAGGAAATGGTGAAAACAACAATACCTTGAAAACAGGAAATATAGTGAAAACAAAGTGGTATTTTTGTAATTATTGGTGAAAACAAATTAACAGAAAATGGAAATAAAAAACAAACCAACCACTCCCAAAATCCTAAATCTGGTTTTAGTAAATCAACTGACTAAAGAAAGACATCAGAAGATAATTAGAATGAAGGATTGCACATTTTGACTAAGGATTGATATAACCAAACCAACTGAAAGATTAAGGCTACATGTTGTTACTAAGTTTTTATTAGCTCAAAAAGAAAGGGCATGAGAAAATTTAGAGTAAATTAATCCAACTGAGATTATTTCACAGTAAAAGTAACCCAAGAGTCCAAGCACATATAACCCCAACAGTCATCTTTGGATTTTGTTGCATGTGATATTAGTAAGCAATAACCAAACAGAATGGATAAAGCATTGTTTATCACTATTATCAATCAGCTACTTCACAAAATTCATTAAACTTCAGTCAACTAGATCTTGCCCAGATTCCACAAGGGTAAAGGTGAATGACTAGGCAAAGATTACGTACCATGTTTATATCTGCTTGTTCTTGACAAAATACCAAAGCCCTTAATTTTAGGATGAATTGCCTCAAAGAAGTTGGCCAGTGATCCTGCCAGTAATTTTTTTTTTTTCGTTTTTTATGAACAGAAATATTATTAGAAAAGGAGAACATAGGCATACAAAACTAGAAAATAAGCCAAAATGGCAATAAGTAACAACCACTATCAGAACTATGAAAACACACAAAGCCCAAATAACAAGTACTGATAACCCAATTAAGTAAAATGGTACAAATTAAAGATTTAATTTAACATTAAAAAGCCTGAGCTTTCCAAATAGAACCAGAAAGAAGGATTAAGGAATTTATTCGAACACAGAAAGCAAGCAAGCAAGTAGAACAGTTATTGCAAGAATAAACACGGGAAGGCGCAGGAAGAAATCCACACGGAATTGAGCAAACAGAGAAGGGAGGATGGCACAGAGGTTTCCTATCATTCAGAGGGAAGAACTTAAAGACAAAGAAAAATCACTAGTACATGTATCCTCCTAAGGCTTAAATCAAGAAACATCATAAAGGCGTGACAAACCAAAGGAATGAAAGGATAAAAGGAAGCGCACACAAGGAGATGAACTTGCCATCAAGGAAAAAAATCACACAATAACCAACAAACCATGGTCACCATGACACAAGATCATCTCTATGAATATCATTATATAGAAAATGCCAGAATCTCATAAGATCAACACTTGCATAATACCACAGTACGTGAACAAACTAGAGGACCAGTAGCAATTCAAGGATTTTCTGCCATCATGATAAATGGAAATCACTTGGTTGTCACTCAAAACCATATAATCACTAAATCTTGGCAGACAGTTCACATTAGATATTTAGAGCCCAAGGAGCATTTTTTAATATTCCATCGTGATCTTGCGGTACAAAGGCTAAATTTTTTTTGGTCTCCTGGTACAAGGGCTAACAAAGCTGACCCAAAACTAACTTTAGCTCTTAAAAAGCTTGCAAAAGCTGTTGCATCAATCATCTATCACTAGGCCAAAAGCTATAACTGATGACAAGGATGTGATTTATTTCCTTAAAATTTCTCAGAACTACATCTAATGTAAGGGATTACACTCATAAAGCCAACAAAAAGCAAGGTAATAACTAACAACAAATGCCCACAAATCCCATTGAGCTATTGTAGTCCAATTATCTATTCATCCTACAGCTAGAACCCAGTTCAAATTAACACGTAGCTGGGTAGGAATTTCAGTAAATACTAAACATGGATTCCAAATAAATGAAGAGAACTAAGCAAAAAAATAGAAAAGTCAACTTTTTTTTTTTAAAAAAAAAAGAATTCCAAAAGTAACCTGCACTACTCCAGAAGGTATCAAGAGAAGATTCTGAACAGGTTCTCCCCGCAGGCAATCCATCCATTCCGCGTCAACATTCTCCCACAGTCTTTCCTGAAAATTCAATCTTACCCATTTAGCTTATCTTGAATTTTTTTTTTTTTTTTGAAGAAAAAAAAATCATTCTCTCTCTGGAATATTAACGTTAGTGCATGATCGACGTCAATAAAATAAACAGGCGTTATGCGAACCGTGAAGAAATTGACGACGTGGGCATTGATTAAGGAGTTGAAAGGGTCGATGAAGTCGATGATAGCGTTGATCCACGCAAGGGTGTTGCTCGCTGTGTCGCATGAATATTGCCTCCACTCCGCACCAGCCATCGCCACTACACACTAGGCATCGTTCTTTTTTCTTTTTAATATTTTTTTTTTTTTTGTCAATAAGTTTTCATTAATTAATAATCGAGTAATGGGAGGGGAACGTTTGGTTGGGTTTGCTGAAAGGGGGAAGCGGGCCTTTCGTGGAAGCGCTAATGGGCCGGGTTCGTGTCTCGTTTTTGGTCAACGGGTTGTTGGGATTTTTTGTTTTGTCGGGTTAGGCCCGTTTATTTGATTTGTTTTTTAAGGAATAATATTTTTTGATAGAAATATATCTATACGAAATTCAGAAAAATTGGATAAAACGTTTGACAAAATATAAAGGTCTGTATGTTTGAATATTTTTAAGAAATTAGTGATTTTTCTAGTTAAGATGTACCCATCAAATATTAAGATGGTTAAGTAAGTTTTTTTAGGAATTCCAAAATAAAAACAAGTGTTTAGTATTTTCTTGTAAGTGAGAAATAATATCTGCTAAAAAGTTGTAAATAAACCATATCATAGAAATGTACTTTTTTAAGCTTACATAAATGCATCTTAAAATTTACAATATATATATATATATATATATATATATATATATATGTGTGTGTGTGTGTGTATATGTATACAATACATGCAGTATGTATTTTCACATTATGCAATTGGTAAATTCAAATTAAGAAGTCTTGTATACTAAGATGGATTGGTACAAAACAATAGAACGCAAGCTTACTCTTTAAGAAGAAAATCAAAATTTGAAACCCCCCCAAAAAAGAAAAAAACCAAAAAAAAAAGAGACAAATGCATGTCAAAAATTAATAATTAAAGGTAAATGATATGCGCATGGGTGTTTATTTTATCTTAAAATAGCATTTAGTACAAACTATACAAAATCAATTCTTGATAACATATTTATTTAATCAGTATAAAATAACTAGCAAATTCTGACATGTATAAAAATATTATGTTCTCTTTATTTATTTAATAAAATATTTTCAATTCTAAACAAAGATTTATTATCAATCAAGAGTGATGAGACATAAGTTCAAGAGAGATGTGTGAGTTTTGCTTCTTTTGTAGTTGGCTTTTGGGGAGGGGCTCTCTCTTGGCTGATTGTGTGTGTTTGTGTTGGTTGGTAGTGTTGGGGCTTTGGGGTTGAGGCTCTTGCTTGGTGGTTTTTGTTGGTCTCTCGGGTTTGGTTATCCTTTTGGTCTAGTGTCTTGTTGGCTTTGATTTTTGGTTTTTGCTATGGCTTCCTTGTGGCTACGTTTTGTTTTGTGTTTGTTTGTTCTAGCTCGGGGGTTTGGGGTTTGGAGTTGTGGTTTGCTTCTTGTAATCTTTTTGTTGGCGTTTGTGTTTCTTGTTTGCTTCTTGCAATATTTTTGATTTTTTGGTTGTTATCTTGGGACTCTTTTCTGCCATCTGGATATTTCGTTTGTTTAGTGTCCTAGTGGTGTTTTCTGGTGATTCTGCTTCTGTGGTTGTTGTGCCGTGGCTTGGTTGTCTTCTGGTTTTGTGGCTTGGTGGTTTCTTTTGATGGGTTGCCTTGTATCTTGTTTGTTTTTTGTGGTTGTTGGCTTTTTTTTACTTTGCTGTTGTATATTTTGGTGGGCTCTGCCCTTTGTTGCTTCTCTCTTTTTGTGTGGATCGAGTGCTTTGTAATAAAAAAAAATGTGAGTTTTGCTTAAATGTAAATATTCCATTAGAAAATACTTGGGGGGGGTAAAAAAACCAAATAAATGTCTCGATTCTTTTGCACATAAAAGGCTATGGTTATTTCTTCTTCAAAGGATTCTTTTTTATTTTTTTTCCCAGTATCACTATTTGATACAAAATAAAAAATAATAAAGGAAATAAAAAGGAAACAGAAATGTTTAATTACAAGCTATTGCATATCCAGTCCAATAAATACAGAAATCAGGATGGAAAAGAATGAAAAAAAAATTATTAAAAAAAAGCATCCCACAAACCATTTGATACTTTTCTACGAAGTACGAACTTATTTTGTAGCAAACAGTATTTTCCCTTTTTTTAAACCCATAACTGCATTTCAATATTTCTTTTGTGTATAATTAAATCTATTCAAAACATTTAACTTAATTTCACTCTATACTGTCTTGTTAGGGTTAATTTCGCCTAGCTTGTTATACTTGCAAGGTGTTAAATTTACGTTCAGAAACATTATAATGTACTGTTTATCTACCTTATCATAGCTAAGCCCGTGTGAATCAACAATTCATTGTTTGCCTTATTTCACTATTGTGCATGTGCAAATTGTTTATTCAAATAATAGTCACGCCTGTCTTACACTTTATACGAGTCAAACTCGTTCTGCTTTCACCCTGCTTTCAATGATAAGATGAAACATATACTTGATGCTTCAACAAAAACCATAAACCATCATTATCTACTTAGGTACAAATGTTACTTGACCGGAAAAGACTTGACTAGTCAACATATATATGCCTCGTCTTGAGAGCTAAGCTTTTTATACACTCAACTTGCTAGTGAAGGCTGTGGGCAAAATGGTTGCTTCTTAGAGCTAGATCTTCCCATGAGTGGAAGCATAATTATGGTTTTCTTAGAGCTTGATCTTCTCATGAGTGGGAGCGTAATTATGGTTTTCATTCATACTATATATGGGGCCAAACACATGTCTGTGTTAGCTCTAATATGGGCCTAATTAAGATTGGGATCATATCATTAGTTAATTAGTTCATTACAAAACATAATGTATGTTTAATCTTAAACAGTTGTTCCCATTGTCAATCAATTTATGCAAAAGACAAAGGCCTTTTTTCTTTTAAGCAAATATAAATTAAATTTACCATGAAAATTTATTCTGACATAGATTTTTTTTTTTTTTATGATGAATGTTATCTATCTACTGCTTTTCATTTCCTCCACTTATGTTATTTTCAATCTCGAAATATCCCGTCATTCTTCCTTTTGATTAGTATTTTCATTCCTTTGCACCCGATGCATGTATCTACTCCCAATTGATTGAACAGAAGATAATAGAACGCGAAATCACAATCCTGCATTTGAAAAGACAAGGGAGAAACACCCCCCCCCCCCCCAAGAAAAAGAACAACCCACACACACGCAGACACAGACACACATTTTTGTAATTACACATTTCAAATATAATTTCCATTTACGTAACTACTTTGAAGTCATTCAACTTAACAGCAAATTGTTTATTAATTGAACATGAGTAGTTTGAGTTTTGTAAAGACCAGTAACATTTTTTATTTGTTGAGTTAATTATATTCAATGACAAGAGTCTGTTTTTATTTAGAATTTCAAATCATAATTATAATGCCATTGAAATTTTGTATAAATAATTAAGTATTTTATTCCTCAAAATATTATTGCAACAATTGAAGAGAAGACGAGAAGTCAGGAAAAAAGAAAAAAAAAAAACTATTTTATTATATTTTTGCAATCGTCATCAAGAATTGTAAGAAAATCAATTATATATATTATATATATTAGTATAGACCCTAGGGAAATAAAAAACAACACTTGTATGGACAAAATAACTTACATAGACAAAACGCCAAAGAGACTTTTGCTATCCATTTAGTTACATAAATGTTGTCGGAATATTGTCTAGTAAAAGTTCATTAAAAGGCATCAATATTTTGCATTATTACTGTTTCCCTTGTCGGTTTCACTTTTGTATCATTAATTTTTATTTCCTGTCTGTCCGATTCATGTTCATGTGTTGTGATGTAATGCTGTTTGAATGTATCTCCATACTCATTCTCATGCACCTTTTGATCTTCCCAGACCAAATTATGCTGCCTGAATTTTAGGGTATATATTTACTTCAGCTTTTAAAAAAAATATTATGAAACTTAAATTTTCTATAAAATTAAAAAAATTTAAAATAGATTTTTTTAAAAAAATTATTTCTAATATATAAAATTTAATTTTTTCAATGAAACAAATGATTTTTTTATAAAAAAAAATGCAAACAAATATACCCTTAATTTTGGTGACCTAATAGATTTTTGAATGACTTAATGTCATAGAGATATGGTAAGTTAAAATTATAGCAGCGAGAAGCATAATATAAGCTCTTAATTACTGGTAACTTAGTTATATTAAAGGGATAATCATTGAAGATGTATTAAGAAAGATAATCGTTGAAGAATCAAGATGCATTACATCAATATTCGTTTTCTGTGATTTGCCATGACTATGAACAAAAGACATGACAGTGACAATCCTTATCTTGTGTTAGCAATTTGTCATTCCAATAATTAGTATTAAATTATGGTCGATTGTATATTATTGAATATTGCAGCATCAAGGATCATAAACAGGGATGGGTTAAAATTTATTGTAACTGGCAAATAAAGACAAGTGTAGCATGAAGAACGTTATTTTCAAATAAATCATCTTGAATTTGTAAGACTCAAATGTCAAACCCGTGGGCTATTGCGGCAACATACTATACACAACTTTATTTATGTACCCCAAAATACAAATACTTCACAACTTTAATTATTTTAAAATGTTGTTGTTAGAGAAGACACGTGATAGGTACAAATCAAATGTTAGTGCTGCATTGCTGAATAAAATTAGGGGTGGGTATGTTTTGGTTGGGGATGAGTTTTGGGGTGTTTCCCATCAGTGACCTATATCATAATACCAATAGATAGATAGGGTTTGAACTTCGAAACTGAATAGGTGATCGACAAAACCAAACCAAACCTGCACTTTATCTCTCACAACCTAAATCCAAAGCTGATGAGGGAGAAATAAGTGGAATTATCTTGAAGGTTGAGCATTTTTTAACTGAACTTAATCCGACTCATGAATTAGGCGGCTACGTGACCATGACCAATGACTTTGCGAGTCAGTTCAATTTACAGCTCACCCGTAACTAGAATTATTTTATCTGTTGTGTTATGGTTACATTCTACATTTTAATAAGGAGATTATGAAATTGATTGTTTTGCTGTATTCTATTAATAATCAACTCAATTCATTTTTTTAACTTAAAATCCGACTTAAAATGGCATGAGTTATAATTTACACATTATCTATATAAAAACTATTTAATGGTTGTTAATGAAATTTTAGATTAAGAGAATTTTTAAGCACATTATTTTAGAGGATTTAACATTTATATATGAAATTTATAACAGTCCTCTCATCGGGTTTAAATTTTACACAAGATGATTAAACTGCATTTAAAAATCAATAGTATAATAGTATTGCTTTGTGAGCCTATTCAACCACTTTTCACCCTAAAAAAAATTGCATTGGTTGTCTCCTCCTTACATTTTCCATCCGCTTATAGTATATTTGGATGACTGATAATCAGAGAATGGAAAGGATATCAGACCGTTTAGGAGTTTAAATCTAACGGAAATAGACAGAAACTCAAGAGGAACTATTTTTCCTCTTTTCCCAAGAAATAAGTATATGGTTATGGAGCACTTAAGATAAATTATGCTCCATCCAAATAAAGTAACTTTCCAAATTAAAATATGAGTCATATCACAATTAATGCTAAATAACACTCTAGTATTGGATGGAGCATAATCGACCTAAGAGCTCTGTGACCAAACAATAATTTCTCCTCTTCCCCCTTAGTTCCTTTTTTCCCTCCCCTCAAAATTGGGGTGGAATGAAGAAAAATTGATAGACCTAAAATTTATAGCCTATTTCGTTCCATTTCACTATAACTTCCAAATAAAATTTATGGAGTTTCGTTCTATTCTTTTATTAATCTCTAAAATAAGAAGGAAGGTAATCTTGTTCCATTCCTTCCTTTCCTAGCATTTTGGCTCGTTCCTATTAGTTTTATTCTATTCTATTAATGAAAAACATTCAAATATGGTGTTAAAGTAAAATTCTACCATTATGGTGCCTTTTGATTACCTTCTACATTTTAAGGAGACTATGAAATTTATAATAATCCTCTAAGAGCATTCAAAATAAAATGATTAAGTTGCATAAATATCCATGAGATTTTATGTTCTTAAAAATCAATAATAGTAGTGCTTTGAGTGTTCATACTATAATTATGTTTTTCAAACTTAAAAAATTCAATTTTACTTTAAGCTCAATAAATCAAATAAAAGAAATTATAAATTTAATATAGACCTAAGACAAAAATTGCTACTTTAAGAGATTAATTTTGATATATATTATAAAGTATTTTTGTACTATCAATCAATCATATAGTGTTTTATGTATGACTTTTAAGATACTTATTGTCAAAGTTAAACAAATTTAATGACTTGATAATATCTTTTTTGTAGTAAAGTAATGACTTGATAATATATAATTAAATATTTGTATAAAATTTTTTACACTAACAATACATCAAAATTAAAATTGTATTTTATTGTAACTTGGTGGCTTGATTATAGATATTTTCAACATTGTCTTACGGTTCCAATATTGCTTCTTGAGCAATATCAAGATTAGAAGCCAAATTATTGTCAATAACAATTACAGGAAGAGCAATAGATTCCTCCTCAAAGACAAAGTCTCTAACCTTATCCCCCCCTCCCCAAAACTAAACATCCTCAAAGAATTGGGCATTTCTTATCTCAAAAAATTAATGTAGCTGTGGGATCACAAAACTTATACAAGTCTTATACCCCTAAGACCATTTAGAGCATACAACAAAGTAGCTGTTGACTATTCTTAAGTCCAGTTCCTTTTTATTGGGCCTATAAGGCCTTGCCTTAATTGATAATGCCAAATATGTAAATGCTTTACACTGGGCTTCTTGCCAGTCCGTAATTCATAAGGAGTTTTGGCCATTACACTAGTTGGAACTCAATTAAGGATGTAAGCTACAATTTTTAATACCTCTATGTAGAGTGACTAATCATACTCTTCACCTTATCATTTAACATTTTATTTTGTCTTTCAACAACACCATTAATACTAGAAGCACTTGCCATGGTATTACTATGGGACGATACCATACTCCTCTAGGAATTTGGCAAAAGATTCTAGATGTTGTTCACCTGATCCATTATATCTACCATATTATTCACCACCATGGTCAGATTCGATAACCTAAAACTTTTACCAAGTTCTTTTTCAACCTCAGCCTTGAATGCCTTGAACACGTCCAATGATTTAGACTTCTCATGAATGAGAAAAGGGTAGTCATAACATCAAAAAATTGTCCATGAACATAATAAAATTTGTTGACTATTCCATGATACTGTAGGGAATGGGCCACAAATATCTGTATATATAAGTTTTAAGACAAGCAAAGATTTGTTGATACCTAATCTCTTTCTATTTGTCTGTTTCCCTTAATACACACTTATGTGGATAGTAGCACCATAATCTATCCACCAAATATGTCTTGGTATTGAAGCTACATTAATCCCATAACAAACCAAAACAAGATGTGTACCTATCTTTGCACGCTAGGCATGTTATTTAGCATAATCCTTATATGTCCAAAACTCCTACAAAAGTAACAGCCAAATTCCTCATTTTGTTTCTATTACTTTTTCTTTCCATTAGACCATTTGTAGCTTCTTTATCCTTCTTTCTTTTCAAATTCTTGTTCTTAGAAGTACTTGCCAAATAAGCACTTTCAGTCTTTTCTTGCTTTAACATTTCTTCTTCTTACACACAATGAGAAATGAGCTCATTAAGAGACCATTTGTTTTTTTGGCAATTATAAATTACTTTGAATTGACTGAATTGTGCTAGAAGAGTAATAAAAACTAAATACAATAGCAAATCATCAGATAGCTCTAACTTTAGTGCCTTTAGTTTTCAAGTAAGATAAGACATCTCCATGATGTACTCCCTTATATTTCCTTTTCCTTTATCCTTTATTGAAATCAAGTTCAATAGAATTGTACTTGTTTTAACCTTGTCGCTGTTAACAAAGTGATTCTTAATTTTCTTATTAAAAAAAAATCTTTGGCAGTGGTTACCTTTTCAGACACAATACCTCTGAATATTTCTGGAATTCCACGCTTCATGATCATAAGACTCAAGTGATTTAATAAACCCATTTCTCAAAGTCCCATTTTTCCTATTTGGAACTTTTATCCATAAGAGTAGTGGATTGTTCAATCCTTACTACAAGTCTATAATTCTATATTCATGCAACCAAAAATGATTAATAAGTTCTCTTTCCATTCCTTAATATTGGTAGATATGACAAAAGCAAATGTATCAAGAAAATAAACGACTTAATGCGGGAGCATACTTGATTTCATCGAAACTAATTAATATTTGGGTTTGTGGTTCTTGATCTTCCAAGTTGATATGTATGAATTCTTTAGAGAAGGGGTCTCTTTCTTTTATGATGATGGGATATCAAGAAAAGAGATATACGAATAACTTGGGGACCATAACCTTTTATAGTGGTATAAACCCTAGTTTTTAGTTTAGCCCATCATAAAATTAGTAACTAGGCAATACAATATCTACACATAATAATAAACCCATACTTAATGAGATGATAAGTTTGGCCCAAAACTAAAGTAATCTAATAAATTTAAATTAATTGGGCCTCGGTTATCTCATTAAGTATTATATATATATATATATATGTATGTATAAGTTCACAAATTCTAACAATCACCTCCACTATTTGTCCTCTTTATTCTCCTCCACTCATTTTAGAGCTAGAATACTGATAAAGGGCTCAAAATCTGAAACCACATCATCATCTCATGCTTTATACCACCACTCTCTACCCCACCAGCATGAGGTTCCACAACCCACTTATGGTGTTAGCTAGAAGAAGATTAAGAGGAAGAGAAGAAGGAATGGGAGCTAAAGTGAAGAACCTCATGCCCTCCAATGAAACCATCACCACCATTGTTGAAGTGTTGTGACTCATCTTGGAGACTTGAACAAGGCCCAAAAAAACCAAAACCTAAATCAAAATTGAAGATGACCAAAAGGTTCTAACTTTGGAATCACTCGTCACAAATGGGTTTAACACAATGCAAGAAGAGACCCAAAATAAACGCATACAAATGTTGTGAAAATAGTTTCTTTCCTAATTATGTTAGAAATGAAGGATAAAAAGAAGGGTATGAAAATCCAAAGGGTGAAAGTAGAGTACAGCTTTGTGTTTGTAAATTCCTTCTCTTCCACTAAAACCTCCATTAAAGGAATGATCCCCTGCAAAAACCACAAAGAATGTGAGTTTTTTGGCAAAGTGAGACTATAGTACTCATGAAGGTTTTTTCCTCCATTAAGAATAGCGGCCATTAGATTGTTGTATTATGTACTTGTAGGTGGATTCTGCAAAACCATTCAAAGGTGAGAATGCATTATGGAGGAAGAAAAACTCTTGCTCCAAGAGTATAAAAGAATTTTTCGGCATCAAACAATACCATCTATCATTATTTTTTGTAGAAATGGATTTTTTTGTAGAAATAAAACAAAAAATCATTATTTATGTATATGTCTTCTTTCAACTTTATTTTCCAAATTTCCTTTTCTTTTTTTAGTTCTATAGGTAAATCGTTGCAAGTTAAAACAATTTGCATTTCAAAGAAATCGTGCCATCCTGGAAAGATTTCCATGGGGATGCAAAAGACAAAGAAATCGTTGTAGGCTGGCTTGTAGAAGGGAACTTGCACTGCATACCATAAATTTGCCTACTGCAAGTATGACTTCATGAGTACACGTGGCTAAGGTATCCAGTGACGTCTAATGCGCAACACTTGAGTAGGCTATATCATATGAATGCGATATCGTTAACATTAACCATACAAATGTAATAAATAATGACCAATGTCCCTGCTATGTAATAAAATGAAACTAAGCTAAATAAAATTAAAGACTAAACCTCAAAATTTGCTTTATTTTAACTAAAATATACTAAATTAAATTAGACCGTACTCTATAATAAACTAAATAAACCTCAAAATTCAACTTTATAATAGAATAAAACTAAACTACATAAAATTAGTTTAAATAAATGAAACTAAAACCCTAAACCAATAATCTTGTTTTATAGTAACAAAAAGTCGACTAAAATATACTAAGCTATGCTAAATTAAACTAGACTATATTCTATAATAAATAAATCTCAAAATTCAACTTTATAATATAGTAAAACTAAACTACATAAAATTAATCCACATAAATGAAACTAAAACCCTCAACCTCAAAATTTTGCTTTATAATAAAATATAACTACCCTAGAAAAATTTAATGTAAGCAAAACTAAATAAAAAAAAAAATTAAACCTATAATTTTGCTTTATACCAAATAAGTATAAAGTAAAATACACTAAAATAAACTAAATTAAACTAAACCATGCTCTATACACACTTACTTAAACACCTAAATTTTTCTTTATACTAAATAAGTTACCACTGAAATATACTAAAATAACTAAATTAAACTAAACCAAATGAACCCTAAATTAAACCTCTAAATTTGTTCTAATATAAACTAAAGTATACTAAATTAAACTAAACAAGTACTTTATGCTAAATTAAGATAGAAAGCTACATTTACATTTAAATTTGCACCAATATACCCAAATATATCAAGTCGACATAGGTCATTGTCTTCTATCAATTTCTCTTTCTCTCTACCACTTTCTCTTTCTCCTTCTCTCACTACCCACTTTCCCCCTTTTTTCTCTCTTAAACGCCACAACAATTTCACAATGAGACCCATCTACAATGATTTCACTATTTATAGCCTCCATTCATAAGAACATTGTGCAAACCTAAGCCGATTTCCATGCTGTTATAAAACACAAAGAAATTGTGTTAGGGTAGGACGATTTCTATTTTGTGTTGCAATCCATAGAAATCATTTTAACCTGCAACGGTTTTTTTACAGACCCAAAAAATAGGACATTTTGAAAAATAAAGTTGAAATAAGACATATAGGAAAATATTTTTTTTTATTTGTGCAAAAAAGCCCCAGTCCTAGTGGTTTAAAAGTATTTTCTTTTTCTTTGATTAAATTTTAATGTGTAAATAAAAAATTGCACCAAGGAAAGAATATTATAAATCAAGATGAGTTATATGATTTATTTTTGGAAGATTTTTCCTTTTTATACCTCGGTCAAACTCATTAATTATTTGAAAAATTAAAAATAAGCACAATAATTTTTTTAACTAAAAGTTAATTATTTTATATATATGTAGAGATACAATCATTAAATAAAATTTTTTATTTTTAATTATAATTATCTTTAAGCATTATTAATTTTTATTTTCTTACTAAAATAAGAAAATATAAAAGAATGAAGTTACATGTATATAAGGAGTGTTAATTGCTGGTAATAATAACAATATGGTTTCCAAATAACTCAATCATTTTGGTTTTTTACATATGCTAAGATTTTTACATTAATATTTTGAAATTTGTTTTCATAAAAATAGATATGATTTTTTTTAGAAGATTAAAATATTTTGGAATCAGAGCAAGAAAAACCAATAGAAAACATCTCCTGACATTTTTAAGTCAACAAGGAAAATTTCTCAATATTTACAATATGTTATTATGAAATTGTAGGGGTGTAGGTAATAAGGGTTTTTCTTCTCTTTTAAATGATTTGCGTATAAGATATAGAACAAACTTTATGATCTAGTTTGAAACTCATATTTCAAGCCAAAAGGCCCAAAAAATGATTGGGAATTTTATTTTTGATTGGCACTTTGTTATTGATGGGGATGGTTTCTCTGGAGGTATTTGGTGTCACTAGAGAAACTTTGAGTGACAAGTTAATATGATTAGATATGAGAAACAATTTGATCATATTGAGTATTAGCCAGAATAACATGAAGCCTTGGTTTTTCACTACTGTTTATATCCCCTCCCCTACTCTAGTCAAAGAAGAGATCTTTAGGAGGGTATCTATGAAATAGTAGGAAATGTTAATAGGGCTTGATGTTTAGGAGGTGATTTTAACTCTGTTTTGTCCTTAAATGATGTGAAGGAAAACCAATATTTAGCTTGTGACACCACGGTCTTTAACAGATGTCTCCTAGATAATGGCCTTTTTGACTTAGGTTTTTGTGGGCAGCCATTTACTTGGCAAAGAAGAACTCTTAAGAAAAGATTGGATAGAGTAATTAATTACTAATGGGGAATGGTTGCCCAAGTTTGGGGTGACAATTATTAGACACCTCCCTAAATTGAAATCAAATCATATTCCTTTATTATTAGACTTCAATCTAATCAATTTGGCTAAGAATAACTTGAAACATTTCAGATTTCTTGCTCCATGGCTTCTACATAAAGACTTTGAAAATTTTCTATCAAATGTGTGGTCAATAGATGGGGATTTAAAACAAAAGATAACATCTTTTGCTGATAAATAAGGAGGCTTTTGGAGATAGTATGAAAAGGAAAAATTGGTTACTCATTAGACTGAAAGGTATTTCTGGGAAATTATCATTTCAAGAAAATAATTTTCTAGAGAACTTACATAAGGAATTATAGAAGCAATATGAACACATTCTAGTAAAGTGAGAGATATATTAGAAGCAGCAATCTAGGTGTAAGTGGATTAACTTTGGTGATAAAAAATAGTTCTTATTTCCATAGAATAGCTACTAATAGGAGGAGACAGAATAGAATTCTTATGTTAAAAGATAAGAGTGGAGAATGGACAGACAATCAAATAACACTTAGAAATATGGGGGTGGATTTCTTTAGGAAATTATATGAGGGAGATTCTGACTATGAGTAATTTATTGTTAGAGGGCTTTTCTAAAGTTAACTAATGAAGATAATTGGAAGTTGGCTAAGAAAATTTCGGAAGCGGAGATAAAAAATGCTATGTTTTCCATGGGTAGCTGGAAAGCCTCGTGTCTAAATGGCCTCCCAGCTATGTTTTTTCAATCTAATTGGGAAGTAGTTAAAGGTGTTGTCTATGATTGGGTGAAGGATGTTTTTCAAAATCCCACGCTTATCCATTATATGAATGATACATTCCTCTATCTCATCCCAAAAATTGCAAACCTGCTCAATTTAGACTGATTGGTTTGTATAAATTAATTAACAAGATGATAGCCACTAGGTTGAAGGATGTTATGGCTAAATTGATTAGTCAATCCCAAAGCAGTTTTGTCCTTGGAAGGCAAAATTTGGACAATATTTTGATTGTCCAAGAAGTTGTCCACTCAATGAGGCATAAGAAAGGAAACTCGGGCTAAGTCAGTCTACATGGCTATAAAAGTGTTTAAAAAAAAGCTTATGATAGGCTTAAGTGAAATTTTATTTATGATACCTTAGTAGATGTTGGCTTTCCTGAGCAATTCTCATTTTCTTAATCAAAGAATGAATTTCCTCAGCTAAAATGAGTCTCCTTCGAAACGGGGGTCAAACTAACACCTTTTCCCCTTCTAGATGTATAAGATAAGGGGATCCTTTATCCCCATATTTGTTTGTACTTTGTGTAGATAGACTTCTATATCTAATTAACATAATTGTTGAGCAAAAGCTTTGGATCCCTAGCAAGGTTGCTAGAAATAGTCCTAGATTATCTCATCTTTGTTTTGCAGGTGATATTATCTTATTTGCTAAAGCCACAAAAGACCAAGTTAAGGTAGTTAAAAGGGTCCTAGATCTGTTTTGTAAGAGTTCGAAATAAAAGATAAATCAAAACAAATCATGCATTTTCTTTTCAAAGAATGTTGGGCATAATAGGTGTGAGAGTTGAGCAATTTATTTGGTTTTTGTCATACATCAAACTTGGGTAGATATCTAGGAGCGTCTTTGCTTCAGAAGAGGTGTAAGGTCTCAAATTTCTAGTTTATTATAGATAGGATGACTTAGCGATCAAATGGGTGGAAAACAAGAACCTTATCTTTAGCGGGTAGGATCACTTTGCTCAAATTGGCCTTAGCCACAATTCTGAGCTATATCATGCAAATTATGAAGTTGCCAATTGTTGTTTGTGCAAAGATAGATAAATTATGTAGGCAATTCATATGGAGATTCTCTATAAATAATAGGAATATCCATCTAGTAAATTGGAACAAAATTTGTAGTCCAAAAGAGGAAGGTGGATTATAATTTATAAAAGCAAGAGATACTAAAATAACTTGATGAAATTAGCTTGCGGGCTTATTAACAAACCAAAGGCTTATGGGTAAAAGTTATTCGAGCCAAATATAGCTGTAGGGATGATATTATTCCTAATATTAGGCACATTTCCAAGGCTTCAAATTCCAGGAAAGGTATAATGTAGGTGTGGATGAAATGAACCAAAATCTAGTTTGTGTTGGGAAAAATAGTTTAGGATAGTAGTAATTGAGGTTTTCGACAAATAAAATATAACAACTTAAATAGGAACAGAATAACAACAATAATAAAAGTATAGTGGAACAAGGTTACCACGGATCGTGTAAAGCATTATCCTTAAGGGTTTATTTTCACTCTACCCAAAGCTATGCTAGGTAGAATGGTATTGACGGGTAACCTTGCAAGATTAGACATGGGTCTCCACAGGAACTTATCCACACGATGCTTCTAGAGCGTTGAGTAGTAGATATCTCGTAGAAGGCAGAAAACATAGTAGAAGTTGTGGGGTTAGCTTCTATGCGCAAAGGAGAAGGAGATGGGATTTCTGTGTGTACTATTTAGGCTTTGGAACAGGCTTTATGTAGAGTAAGGAAAATGGCCATTGGAAAAGAGCAATTGGACAACGGTCAGAAAAAGAGCCGTTGGAGCATTAAAGTGCTACAACGGCAAAGGAATTTTGACTAAAATTAAAAATAAAATTCGTATGATTAGTAAAAGCTTAGCAGGCCTACACGATCGCAGACGAGACGTAATGAGGTGCATGTGTGTATTTAACTAAGGTCTAAGTCCACAATGCTACCTCAGTACCATAAGATATTTACTAATTAAGTACTATCATATATAAATGCTTGTTAGAACATCTTCATAAGCAATGTGAAACTTTTTCCTTAGATAAAATAATACATATAGACAAACTAAGTTTGAAATATACTAAGACCCATATATATATAACAATCCCCCACATGTTTCAAACTAAGAGGAATAAAGAGGAATGTTATGCATCAGTGTAGTATCCAACGGATTTGAATTTTATCTTAGGTATAGGTAAGTGACAAACCTATGGACGTTTGGTAGAGAAATCTCTTTGAACCTAACTTCTAAGATAACGGTTAGAGCATGTCCATCAACCACACAATATTCCCATAAGATATGTTGCTCTTAGCCGTTTTACGCATTAAGGCTGTGCGCTATCCTGGAATCATGAAAGCTTTAGAGTTTTATGTATAAACTCATGGGAGATGGCCTCATCTCCACTCTCACTTAGGTGGCATTCATCAGAAGTATACTGCATCCTCAAACACCACTGCAACAGTACTGTCATACACCATAGGGAGGGACTCTTCACCAAGCAACTCATATGAGCGGCAGAAATCAATAAGAAGCGACAGTACACCTTGCAAGCCTTGTATGACTTCGTTTACCACATTAAACCACCTTCATGGGATCTCCAATTATAGTGATTAGGTTTCCATCATACTGCCTCAAGTAATGGGCATCAGTCCCATCCCCCTCGATGTTTCACTTACTAGTGTCCTAGCAAGTGGCTTCATCAATGGGTCAACCAAGTTCTTTTCTGACTTTACAAAATCTATGGATATCACATTGTTCTCAATTAGCCGCCTCATAATACTATATCTCAATCTGATATGCCAGCTTTTTCCATTATATATCTTGTTCTTTGCTCGAGCAATGGTAGCTTGACAATCACGATGAATAGACACAGATGTTTGTGTTCTATCCTATAATGGTATGTCCACCAATAGGTTTCTTAACCATTCAGCTTCTGTTCCTACTTTTTCTAAGACTATAAATTCTGACTCCATGGTGGACCTGGCAATACAAGTCTGTTTGGTGGACTTCCAAGAGATAGCCTCACCTGCTAGCATAAAAACATAACCACTCGTAGACTTTAATTCATCTGAGTTGGAAATCCAATCTGCATCACTATATTCCTCCAAATTGAGGGATAACTAGAATACACCAAACTATAATCTTTAGTACCTTCTAAACATCTCAAAAGTTTAATTAAGGCATTCCAATGGAGCTCACTAGGATTATGAGTATATCTATTTAGTCTATTCATAGCATATGCAATATCATGTCTAATGCAATTCATTAAATACATCAAACTACCAATTATGCGTGCATATTGAATTTGTGATACACTATCATCTTTGTTTTTAACTAGATGCAAACTAGAATCATAAGGAGTAGATACAGGTTTGTAGTCAAAATATCCAAATTTCTTAAGCATGCTTTCAACATAGTGTGATTGAGATAAGATAAAACTATCATTCTCCTTAATCAATTTTATTCCAAGTATAACATTTGCAACACCTATATCTTTCATATCAAATTAAGAAGACAAAAATTTCTTAGTTTTAGTTACAATATCCAAACATGTGTCAAAAATTAATAAATCATCAATATACAAGCATATGATAATGCCAACACCATCATCAAACTTGCTATATATGCATTTATCAGAGTTTGTCATATAGCCATTAGCAATCATAACATGATCAAATTTTTCATGCCATTGTTTTGGGGCTTAATTTAAACCATAAAGAGATTTAACGAGTTTGCATATCTTATTTTCCTTGCACTTAACCACATATCCCTTAGGTTGTTCCATGTAGATCTCTTCTTCAAGATCACCATTGAAAAATGCGGTTTTCACATCCATTTGATGCACAATAAGTTTATAAATAGATGCAATGGCAAACAAAACTCTACTAGATGTAATTCTAGTAACAGGTGAATAAGTGTCAAAGTAGTCAACATTCTTTTATTGCTTATGTCCCTTAGCTACCCACCTGACCTTATATTTATCTACACTACCATTCGATTTTAGTTTCTTCTTAAATACCCATTTACATCCAATAGGTCCTGTCTTAGGTGGTAAATCTACTAATTCCCAAGTATGATTGGCCATAATAGATTCAATCTTAGCATGTATAGCATTTTTCCAAAAAGGAGCATTGATAGATGTAATAGCATCATTATAAGTCAAGGGATCATCAAAAACAAGATAAGCATAAAAGTCATCGCCAAAATCCTTTTCTTTCCTAGTTCTTTTACATCTTCTCAATTCATTATCATTTTCATCAACTGCATTCTCAAATATATTTTCATATGAGTTACTAACATGCTTCTCTTTATTTTTCATAGGAAATACATGCTCAAAAAATGATGCATCACAAGATTCAATTATGGAATTATGTTTTAACACATTACTTTTCACAATAAGAAATCTATATGCACTATTATTTTGAGCATATGCATTGAACACACAATCACATGTTCTAGAATCAAGTTTTCTTTTCTTAGGGTCTAACAACATTACCTTAGCTAAATACGCCCACACTTTCAAGTGTCCTAAATTATGTTGTTTAGCAAACCAAAGCTCATAAGGTGTTTTACTAAGTTTCTTATGTGGTACCCTATTTTGTATGTAGCAAGCCGAGAGGATAACTTCCCCCCACATATAGTTAAGTAATCCTAAACTAGCAAGCAAGGCATTCATCACTTTCTTAGGAGTTCTATTTTTCCTTTCGCCTATATCATTAGATTCAAGTGAATAAGGTGGACTTATTTCATGTATTATACCATGTTGTTCACAAAACTCATTAAAGAAATTTAACTCATATTCACCTCCTTTGACTGTTCTTAATCTTTTAATTTTCTTATGAAGTTGATTTTCTACTTCATTTTTATATTTAGTAAACATTTCACAAGCCTCATCCTTAGTTCTCAACAAATATAATTTAGTATATCTAGAATAATCATCAATAAAG
Source organism: Pterocarpus santalinus (assembly GCA_031439595.1). Classification (NCBI taxonomy): domain Eukaryota; kingdom Viridiplantae; phylum Streptophyta; class Magnoliopsida; order Fabales; family Fabaceae; genus Pterocarpus; species Pterocarpus santalinus. The sequence goes on along the minus strand of CM062528.1, from coordinate 28,833,412 downwards.
ATTATGTAAAATCTTTTACCATCTCTTGTTATCGTGTGCTTTAAATCTCCTAAGTCACTATATACTAGTTCTAGTAATTTACTTTGTCTTGTTACTTGTTTGGATGGCTTCTTGGTTATTTTAGTGTCCACACAAATTTCATATTTATCCAAGTTAGTATTATCCAAGTTAGTATTATCCAATCTATCAATTAGTCCCATTTCTTTTAATTTTAAGATGTTAGGAACATTTATATGTCCTAATCTACCATGCCAAATATCAAGAGAATCAACCAAGTTAGCAAAAAAGAACTCCCTTCATTGTTATTAGTAACTATATTCAAAGCATACATACTATCATTAAAATAACCTTTACCAACATATATTTTATTCTTAGATAAGGTAACTATGTTATTACCAAAAGTTACCTTTACATTGGCATTATTAAGGAGATGAACTGACACCAGACAATGTTTAATGGTAAGAATAAAGAGTATTTCGAACAAAAGGGTTTTTCCATATGTCATTTTTAATGACACTTGCCCTTTACCTAAGACCGAGATTTTGCTTGAATCTCCTAGGTAAACATAATCCTTCCCATCTTCTATGGGAGAAATCTCAGAGAACATCTCTTTCTTAGCACAAATGTACTTTGTGGCACCAGAGTCCACAATCCAACCATTGGCTTATTTTACTAAAAAGTATTCAAACACCACTACCACTATAACATCATCTTGGTGCTCCAGCATGTTTGCTCTTGCCTTTGATGATGATCCTCCTCCTTTGTTTTTGCCTCCTTGGTTGTTTCTTCTCAATCTACAAGTGGATGCAAAATGACCTATTTTACCACAAATAAAACAAGCACCCTTCTTCTTTTGTTGGTGGTTAGAATCATGTTTAAAATGAGGTTTATGAACACTAATGTTATGATTTTTAGAACCATGAGATGAATTTTTAGAGTGTATGGCCTTAGCAATGTCAGCTCTAGCATGCATTTCCTTAGCATTTTGTTCACTAGCTAGCCATTAACCTATTTTTCTCCTCAATCTTAATATGCACAATGATTTCTTGTAATATTATAGCTTTTCTCTTTTGCATGAAATTCATTTTATAATCTTTCCAAGATTCAGGTAATTTATCAACAAGAGTTTGAGATACAAACCTTTCGGACAACATATCTCCTTCCTTAGCCAATTCATATACAAGCTTGGTAAATTCATTAATTTGAGAAGCAACAGATTTATTTTCATCCATTTGAAATGCATTATTATTATGAACTAAAAACTTTTTGCTACCTTCTTCTTCATAAATATAGTTTTGAACCAAGGCATCCCAAATATCCTTTGCATGAACATAATAACAATAAATATCATACAAACCATTTGATAAAGCTCTTAAAATATTATGTTTGCACAATTTGTCAGCCAATTTCCAATCCTTCAAGGCTTGCTGATAATTTTTAGAATCTTGTTCTGGTTTAGGATCATTCAAAACTAAATTGATTTGAGAAAAATCCAGAACTTCTAAGATTCAGTGTTGCCATTGGTTAAAATTATTTCCATCAAATGGTTCAATCCTTGAAGCACCAGGAATCACCTTAGTAGCAGCTAAAATACAAGGATCCATAATTTAAACCCTTAAGAATGTTGAAAAAAATAGTTTAGGATAATAGTATTTTAGCTTTTCGATAAATAAAATATAACAACTTAAATAGGAAGAGAATAATAGCAATAATAAAAGTAGAGTAGTGGAACAAAGTTACCATAAATCGTGCAAAGCACTATCTTTAAGGGTTTATTTCCGCCCTGCCCAAAGCTATGCTAGGTAGATTGGCATTGACGAGTAGCCCTCCAAGATTAGATGTGGGTCTCTACAGGAACTTGTCCACACGATGCTATTGGTATGTTGAGTAGCAGATATCTCGCGGAAGGCAGAAGATGCAGCGATTGGCTTCTATGCGCAAAGGAGAAGGAGATGGGATTTCTATGCGTAATATTTAGGCTTTGAAACAGGCTTAATATAGAGTAAGGAAAATAGCCATTGGAAAAGAGCTATTGTGTAATAGTTGTTGTAAAAAGAGCTGTTGGACAACGATTAGAAAAATAGCTATTGGAGCATTAAAGTGTGCTACGTTAAAGGAATTTTGGCTAAAATTAAAAATAAAATTCATACGGATAGTAAAAGCTTGGCAGGCTCACATGCATGTGAACGAGACGTGACGGGGCACGAGTGTGTATTTAACTAAGACTTAAGTCCACAATACCATCTCAATACCATAAGGTATTTACTGATTAAATACCATCATATATAAATACTTGTTAGAATATCTTTATAAGTAATGTGGGATTTCTTGCTTAGCTAAAATATACATAGACAAACTAAGTTTGAAGCACATTAAGACCCGTATATATATAAAATTTGTAGACTAGGTAACAGTTAGAAAGTTAAATTTTGGAAAGACCATTGCTTCCTTGGTATTCATTCCCTTAAAGATTTAACTACTACGATTTAGATGATGCTAGCCTTGAGCAAATAGTTGCAGATTACACTAATGAAATGGGAGAATGGAACTGGGCGAAATTGGACAGAATTTGCATAATGACTATTTTGACTTATTTATGCATTTAAAAGTACCTAATGATTATGTTGGTTTGGATAAAGTGGCTTGGTTTCTAAATGTCTCAGGTGATTTCACTGAAAAATTAGCATATGACAACATTGCAAAAAGAGATGCTCCTGCCCAAGCTAGAATTCATAAAGAAATTTGGAGGATTGAGGCTTCTCAAAGGCTGAAGACTTTTTTGTGGGTGGATAAATGATGCCCTAGTGACCAATCATGTATGCTGCCGAAGAGGAATAGCATCTTAGGATACATGTCTTACTTGCAAAAGTGCCTTCGAAATAATGTTCCATGTTCTTCGGGATTGTGAAGTAGCCAAAGATCTATGGAAGAGCGCTGATCAAAAAGTTATCAATGATTTTTTTTTCTAGCAAAGTATGCAAATATGGTTGGAATAGAATATATTTGCTGACTCTTGTTCAATTAGTGGGGTTGAATGGCTCTTCCTTTTTACTACTACCTATAGTTCCCTTTGGTATTGGAGGAACTTGGGAGTATTCGAATGAAAAAATGATGCACACAATTTCCTTACTTATAGGATCTTAAGGTTAGCCAAAGAGTATGAGAAGCATCTTAACCTAATGGCTAAAAGCAAGAAAGTTCTTCCCACAGTGGCAGTTAAGCAAATGGGTAGAGCCCCCATCTCAAGCTTGGTTTAAAGTCAACTCTGATGGATCATTCATGGCTGACAAAGATTCTGCAGCATGCAGAGGTATCATCTGCAATCATTCAAATATATTGTTTCTTTTTTATTTTTCTAAAATTAGAGTACCATCCATTTGTGGAATAATATTTTTGTTGTCTTTTATTTTTGCAAAGTGATTTTGATTCTTGACATGGAAACTCACACATGCACCCCCTTGGAAAATATCACATATTTTTATTTTCTTTCAAGTATTGTAGCTAATGATAATTTATTGAGATACATTATCAGAAATTAAAAGATAGTAGATGCATCATTATTTTTATCTTTAAGCTTTTATGAGAAACTTTCATATCTCTTATATGTTTGTCCCTACATATATTTCTCTCTTTTACCAAAATCTCATAATCTCCTTTTTTCTATAATAACTACTTTGCATTTTCTATTTTTTACTAGATATTATCATCGGAGTTATTTCTACATAGCCAATGGATGGAACATTAAGAATTCTTGCAGTTAATAGTAAGGAAATAGAGATTTGGTCTACTATTTCTTCCTATATCTATAACTACAACTCTGTAAACTGAGTTTGTATCGCAACTTTTGATCCTACCATTAAATCTATATTTTTATTTATATGATTTCATGCTATTTTATGGTTTAGGAATTTGAGTTTGAAGATTTTTGATATAAGGAGATTTTTCATTATGCTTTTACTATTCGGTTGTGGAATACTCTTCAAGCCTCTAAACTCTCTTGATATTATTTTATCAAAACTTGATTCCCAAAATAAAAAAAAATACATGATATAAAAATAATAAAAATAAACTTATTTATCATCTCTTTTTAGTTTGAATTATATCTCTATACAATTTATTTTTATCTAATGTATTTTTTTTTTTTTGGTTATTCTGGGAATCAAGTTTTGAGAAAATGATATATATATATATATATATATATATATATATATATATATATATATATGTATATTCTTCAAATAATTATTTTATTTTGTTTTGTTTTTATACAACCAAATTTTCAAGAATTAATCGATGTTAATATAGAGTTTACTCAAATTCCTAATTTTGAAACAAATAAAATACTATGTTATAGTAAACATATAACTTGACCTTCTCTATTTCTAATGCAGTATACAAAAATTATATAAATTATAATTGATTTTAAGTATTTGTAATCATCTCTTTTGAAAAATAGAAATATATATTTTTATAAAATAAAGTATACTTTTAATAATTAATTGTTTGTTTTATGTGAATAATTAATTATTATATGGAATAGTTTTATATAATTTTATCTTTAAAATTATTTTACTAAATGTTGAAAAATAGGGAAGGAGAAAAAAGGAATTTTTTTGGAGTTGTTTGATGACCATTTAAAAATTAAAATTAGATAATTTTATTTATTATTATTTAATAATTTATTATTATATAATTTATAATTTTCTAGTTATTTCAATTTAATATTTGACAAGAGATTTGAATTTTTAACAAAATATCAAATATGAAGAATTGATTTTACTATTTTTTTATTTTTATTTTTTACTATATTTTATATTAGACTTTATTTTTAGAGTTATTAAATTTTGTATTTATCAACCATTTTGTTAGTTTCAGGCCAAATTATGTAATTTTTATACATAATCTTTTAATTATAAAGTTTTGTATTTGTCAAAAGTTTAAAAAAAAATACTATATTTGTCAAAAGGTTTTATTTGTATAGGTGCAAAAATTCTAGTAATAATAATAAATAATGCCACGTTTTATTTTCATTCAGAGCAGGAATGATTTTTCCTTTTTTAAAAAAATATTATAATATTTCGGAATCAAGAGGAAGAAAAACCAGCAGCTAAAATTTCTCAACACTTTCATATCAGTAATCCCACATTTTATTTTCACAAATAACAGACACGGTTTTTCTTTTTCTTTTCTATTATAACAAAATTACAATGATTCTCGAATAACTTAAGATCGGGAAGGCTAAAAAACACAGAAAAATTCTCTTTTTTTTTTCATGCTAACATTCTCTCTCTCTCTCTCTCTCTCTCTCTTTTAAAAATTTTCAAGGAGGGAGGAAAAAAAGAGACACGTGGCCCTAGTTTCCCTGTAGGTGGAAAAAAACTGTTATATATGGTGTGCCTCCTTGACCCAGTCGCCAACTGTGGCGCCCTAACCATTCATCCCTTTCCCTCACCGCCACCATCAACATATATTCACCACCACTGTACGCCATTCTCTCTCTCTCTCTCTCTCTCTACAGCAACACACATAAAACGCTTACATCACCCCCCAGCAAAATAAAACACTGAGCACTTCACTGTGCGCGTAGTGCTACTCCCACTAACATACATCACACCGTAGTACATGATCCACACGAAACCATGGCATCCGCCTGCGTCAACAACATGGGTGTGCCGCCGGAGAACTTCTCCTACGGCGGCTGGCTCAGCCCCCGCCTCTCCTTCAGCAGCAGCAACAGCGACAATGACCCATCCGGATCCAAATCCTCCGACCCGACCCGAGACAAGGATCCGGAACCCGACTTCGAGTTCCGCCGCCTCGACGGTCCCCCCGCTGCCATGCTTCCCGCCGACCAGCTCTTCTCCGACGGAAAACTCGTCCCCCTCAACCTCCCCTCCCTAAACAACAACAACACCACCACCACCACCAACAACAAAAAAAACCCCTCCTCGACGGAAACCTCCAACCCTCGCCGGAGACTGGACTCCTCCGCCGGCGCCGGCGACTCAAACTCCGGCGCCGACCCCTACCTCTTCTCCCCTAAAGCACCAAGATGTTCCAGCCGCTGGAAAGAACTCCTAGGGCTTAAAAAGCTCTACCACAGCACAAACGGCACCGTTTCTTCAAAGACGACTTCGTCTTCGTCTTCAACGTCCTCCTCCTCCTCCAAATCGCTGAAGCTTTTCCTCCACCGCGGAGCCTCCAAAACGACGTCGTTTTCCGCCGAAAACGCGCCTTTACTCATGAAGGACCATTCAGATTGCGAATCGCTCTCGATCTCTTCCTCGCGCCTCTCTCTATCATCCTCTTCCTCTGGTCACGAACACGAAGAGCTCCCTCGGCTTTCTCTAGACTCCGAAAAACCGAGCCCTAACCCGAACCCGAACCCTATCTCGCGCCACCGCAACCGGAACCCGAACCACCCTCGGATCCGGCTAGTGAAGCCTCGAGCGAACTCATTCGACGCGAAACCGGGTTCTTCGGAGCCGTACACCACGAGTCGGGTGGGGCGGAGCCCGATCCGGAGGTCGGAATCGGGTGCGGGAGGGTGCAGCAGGGGGGTGTCGGTGGACAGCCCTAGGATGAACTCGTCGGGGAAGATCGTGTTCCAGAGCCTCGAGCGTAGCTCGAGCAGTCCCAGCAGCTTCAACAATGGAGGCCCCAGGTTCAAGCAGAGAGGGATGGAGCGGTCCTATTCCGCCAACGTTAGGGTCACTCCGGTTCTCAACGTTCCCGTTTGTTCCCTCCGTGGCGGTTCGAAATCCGGTTCGGTTTTCGGGTTCGGGCAATTGTTCGGTTCGCCGCAGAAAAAAGAAGGTTCGGTTGGAAATAACGGAGGAGGGAGTAAGGGTGGTAGGAACCGTTGCGATCGGCATTGAGTCAATTGACGCAGAAAACAGAGAGAGAGAGAGAGAGGGTAACAGTTAATCAGGGTTTTTAATTTTTTATTTTCATTTTTGGGGTTTTTGTTACTTCTACTAATTAATCTCTGTCGTTGTTTTTGTTTTTTCATCCCTAATGTCGGAATGGAGATATTGCAGGACATTGGTGATTGATTTGAAGAAGGGGGGGTGTTAAGTTGCTGTTTTTTTTTTTTAATTAACAAGGGTTTAGATTGATGTAAATAATGGTCAATTTTAGATGTTGCTGATGAATGATCATGATGATGATGTTCTTCCTGTTCATGTTTCTAACTTGGTTGAGCTTTTTCAGTGCAATTTTATGGCTGCTGCTTGTAATTTTTCTGACCAGGAACACATGGAATGGAATCTACAACTTTTCTCTTGCTGTTTCCTTTTAGCTTTTCTTTTTCTAATTCTAATAAATGAAATTCGTTTTCTTTTTAGATTAAATTCAAGGTCTGTGTACTGTATTGTACAGTAGTAGCTCATGTTGTGCTTATCTAGTCTGTCTACTTCTCAGTCTTTTTTTTATTGTTTTTAAATTAATTGATTTTTCTTTTTGGAAAGCAATTGTTTTTCCTTTCGTTGTTTGTAGTGTGCGAAGTTCTGGGAAATGATGCCAAGATTCAAACAGAGGCGCCAGCTCTGCTGAATTATTTTATTGCACGTCAGTCTGATCCCAAACCTTCATGTCTATTACTATTTTATTTTTACTCTCTGTTTGGATTTAAACTCAAAACTATTTATTTTAGCTAAATGACAAATCAATCTTTTCATTTCTGTGATATTAATTATTATTATTATTATCATCATCATATTTCCTGGGGCGTTAATGGGGGAAATTTACTCACTGGCTGAGTGGTCGGTGGTCCACACCTGAGCTCAGTGTGTGTGACCTTGATGGAAGAGTCAATTGGGGGTGGGACAAGTTTCTTTTCTTTTAATCAAAATGTGTACTTTGGTTGGGGACATGGTATGAGTTCCCAGAACGGATTACCATCCTTCAATGAATAATTTAACATGATCTCACCATTAAGTTTACCCTTTCTGTGTCCCAAGATCTTGGTGGATGGGTGGGAGAGCATCCCCAATTTTGGTCATCTCTGTCCTCACACAGTTTTTGTTTGCATAAATCGTTTCACTTGATCCCCATTGAAGTGAAAAGATCTTTTCTTCCCCCGCCAAGACATGATTATCCCTGTATGGGTCCATTCCTAATTAGATATGGTAGGTCCATTTCCTGATTGCTGCAAGCAATTTGATATATGCTACCGAAGTGTATTATTGAAGGATGAATGCTCAAAAGTTCATTGCCTTTGGACTCCTTTTTCTTCTTTATCTTATTCTCCCCTTTGTGATGGAAATGGTTTCTTGTTCTGTGGCACTGTGGGGTGGACAGGGTCACATAACAATAATATCTACTAGTGGAATTAACTTGAAATTAGACCTTGTCTAGTTAGTTGCCTTTATTGATTCATGAATGAGCCCCCTCCCGGATATATCAATTCCTATCCAATTGGATTATTTTGAACGCTTCCTTGCACTCTCCTACAAGACCAGGCAGCAATCAAACAAGTCAATGAAAGAAGCCACAGAAAAGAAACTAAAAGACAGCAAGCAAGGAGAATACTAATCACGCTTCAATTTTTTTCAAAGGCATTCTTGAACAGAAATATGCCAAAACCATGTGGCTGACATGTTGCCATGCTTTCGAGCCTAGCCACCATAAAAGCCAAATCACATGTGAGCGAGACAGCGGGGTTTAATTGTTTAATGGAGTAGTTTCGTGTCTGGATCACTGTAACGGATAGGAGGTTAAAAGGCCAAATTCTTTGATTATCTAAAGTGAGAAAATTTTTGATTCTCTAAAGTGAAAAAATTTATAAAATGAAAAAATAAGAGGTTAATAATCTTTAAATTTCTTGGGAGTGAGATCTATTAAGTGAGTGAAGGGTTGTTAATCTCTCATTTTTTTTATTTTATAAATCTGTTTATTTTAGAAGATTCAAATTCATGAGAGAAGATTCAAATTCATGAGAAAAGATTTGAGAAACTAGATTCATTTATTTTGATTCAATAAACATGTGTTTAGATTAACTTATTGAGTTTAAAATAAGTGAAAATCAAAATTTTTAGACATCTAAAAAGTGATTATTTCTCTAAAATAATAGGTTAAACATGGTATAAGTAAATTTAAGTAAAAAAATTGAAATATTATAAAAGAATTTAGATCCTTTATAATGAGCAAATAAAAAATAATCAATTTTTGAATGCCTAAAAATTTTGATTTTAACTTATTTTAAATTTAATAAATTAATCTAAACATATGCTTATTAAATCAAAATAAACGAATCTGACTCTTCAAATGCTTTCCCATCTTTTGTTTGATTTTAATAAGAATATTTAAGTGAATTTTTTTAACTTAAAATATATATGTGTAGTTATTAAATGAATGCCTTAACGCTTCGTTCTACACTGCTAAATTAATTTTTTTTTCATTATTTAAGAACATATCTTTAAATTTATCAATAAATTGTTAGATAAAACAAGTTATGCTTTACTATCGAAATCAAAACAGAATGCGAAATTATGTGCATATATTTCACTACATTTCAATGAAGTTATTTGTTTTAAATCGAGAGTATAGATTTTATGAAATACGCTACTTCCCGAGAAAATTTGGAAGATTTTCTTTAAGTAATGTGATGTGAGATTATGGGTTATCAGTGTTTAAATATTTTTTAAAACATAAACAATCCCTTCTTTTTCTTTTTTTTAACCCTATAAAATCAAGTGAGTACAATTTTTTTTTTCGAATAACTCTTAGATTGTATAAAATATAATATCTTTTTGTTTGGTCCGAACACGTGAGTTCGTTTTGCACAAATCTCAGTTGTCGTTGTCCAGCAGAGTACCGGGGTTTTTGTCGAGCGGAGTCCCGTCCCATCTTTTACTTGCGCATGCTTCGGGGATTGGGTTTAGGGTTGGCGGTATGTAATGTCTACGGAAACTAATCCCTACAATTGATTTGACATCTTTCTCATTCATGCCATAGGCACATAGCTCTAGCTTGAACCTAAGAATCTTTTTGTTGGGGTGCATAGATTAGTAATGGAGCATAGCTACTAGATTTTGCAACTTTCAAGCCTATTATTATACCCCCATGGAAACCAAACAAGCCATAAAACCCAACCTATCTTGGCAGCTCATATCGTAGCATGTATGCAGCCTCTAATGCCACTGTGCATTGCAGCAATGAGTCATCTTATTGTTCCCTTCTCAATTGTTTTTGGTGCTTTCCCGATCAATCATGCTCGGATTTTAATGCATATGATATGATATGATATGGGTGTTGTATTTGACCAGTCTCAAGTGGTACTCTATTATATACCGCCATCACATTTGTTCCCATTAGAGTTTGGGCTTTGTGACAACGTGAAAATGGATGCACCTACTGACCATCACATCTTTTGATAGTCATGCTGCTGCTGCCTTTTTGGTTTGTCCCAATACAGAATCACAAGGGCAGTTGTGTCCTTTCACTATTGGAGGGAATTGCTGTGGCCTTGTGCTGTAGGGTCACTTCACTACCCAAAATGATACACTACATCCGAATAAACCCTGGATTCTTGCCAAGTTTTGCTCATTAATTCCCATTCTTAATTGCACCATGGAAGCCCTGGTCAGGAGAGTGTGATGTGACTTATAATAGTTTGGCTGTTTTGGTTAGTGAGCTCAACTTTGTCATTACTTTCTCTTCACTTTATATAGGGTTGAGGATACGTGCAATCATGTCTATCTTGCGAGGTAAATCAGCTGAAAAGCAGTCTCAGGGTAATTAATGGAAGACAACAAAGTCTAAGCCAGCCACAGCGGCCCCATTGATTAAATATTCAAATAGGGGGTGCGTATTTAAAGCATGATCTTGCTGATCTGATTTTCTGTGTCACATATATAAAATATAAAATACAACTTGTTTGTTGAATAATTAGAGAGCCTCTGCAAAGAGAGTTCTGGGGCATCAAAGAAAGAACGTGCAAATGTACAGTCGGGGCCTCTGCATAGATTCCCCCTCCTCCAATCCCTTCAACCCTATCATATGCAGCACTGCCCTCTCCTCCTTCTCTCTCTCTTGTATAGGGAGTGGGTCAGTGCACAAAAAGGGGTGAGAAAGGGTTGGTGCTATTGCTAAATACTAACGGCTAAGAAAGGGGTGGGGTTGGTATCTAAGATGAGGAGGGCAGACAAAGATAATTAATAATATCTTTAAGGTAAAGGTAAGTGGTTAACGTGTTTTGTGATTAGATTAATCAATTAGTACAATTAATTAGTCATTTAACTTTCCATAAACTTTTTTGACATAAAATTTGGGGCAAGATTTGGCTGACTTGGGGAATATATCCCTATCCTCATCTTGATCTGCATTGCAGTGCCCTCTTACAAGATTCAAGGCCGAGTGCATCGATGATGTTTTATTAGAGTAGAATAATGCATACTACTATGAGGTACGTACTACAGTGTGGGGGCATGTGAACTACTAGAGGTCACATCACAGTATCTATATGAGCTGGACTGTGAAGGATAATTTGTTGTTGTTATGTTAGGGTATGTAATATACAGTGATAGGCTTGCGTCCCTTTGGAATTTAGTACACCATGGACAACAACTTTTACGGTTTTCCTGTAACACAATCAGAAGGGTTACAGCTAAGATATATAGCCTTTCTATTCTTTTTCTCCCTCTTTATTTTTCTTTCTCCAGTTTATGCAACAAAACGACAAAAGCAAACCAAGGCATGATTCCGGAATCAGGCCAGTTGCTTCAAGTAATGAGATTTGGTAATGCTTTGGAAAATTTGCATGTGGCAGCAGATTGTTCGAATCTTTTGCGTTTACATATATAAACATGCACTGCTTTCGTATATTATGAGCCTATATCACCATCTATGGTAGACCCGAGAGTTTAATGGAACTGGGTTGCACACAGTGTTTCAGAAGTTCAAGAAACATGAATGGGCCGATTTGCTACCAACTAACAAAGCATGCTACTTTAGATGGGGCACCTGCCAAGTAGCCCCACGTTGCTATGGTTCCTGTTTTCCTCATTTCGTTTCGTTTTGTAGCTGTAGGGAATGGGATGAGGGTTCCTTGCAGGATATGTGTTGAAAAGGATAAATTTGATGTGAAATGTCTTGTATTGTATATACCATCAAAAGTGATAGAATTTACAGATCCTTAAATGCAACAAAATTATTTATAAGCAAATCAAAGTTTATCCACACATTTTTAATTTAGAGTTTAATTTTGATACACTTATAGTATAAAATCTTTTTATGCTATCATTTAATTATATATTATCATCTTAAAAAATATATTTGACTCACACCTACTACATCAAAAGTCATGCATATAAGAGAATTTGATTAAATCATGGTATAAGTGCGTTAAAGTTGAACTCTCAAATTTATCACATATTTCATTTGAAAATGAATTATTATTATTATTTTCTTTGATTTTTTGGGTTTGTGTTTGATTTCAGAGTAAAACCAGCGGGGAGATAGTGCCATACCGTGTTGCTCCCGGGAGGAAGGGCGATTGGATCCCCGAACAAGCCGTGATCGCCCATACAATGGATCTGTGACAGCTTCAACTCCTTTCAGAAATCTTGATCGTACTAAAAGGTTAATAATGATGATCAAAAGTAACTCCTTTTAGAAGTCTAGATCGTACTAAAAGAATAATAATGATGATCAAAAGTAACCTCAATACAACTTGTAACTGGATGCCGAGTTAGTAGTCCTTAACTTGGCACCAAGTAAGTACATGCCTAACAAGAAGAATACAATTTAAGGGGTTAAGGGTGCATTACAAAAGTACACATACGGAGAAAATGGAAGTTGATCAAGCTGATGACAATAATTCACCCAGAACCTTCGGTGGTTGTCTTCTCTGCAGAATTACAAATAAAAAAATTTGGTATTAAGAATATGGGTGAAAAAGGGTTAACGTATAGAAATTATTGTGAAATCAATGCAAACTAGCATTTCGACGACAGCCCCAATTTCATACAAGAAAGATGTGGTACAAGCCATCCATAATTACTACAAATTACCCAACTACTAAAAGCAGTTCCAAGCAATATCAATATCCTCTCTACTTGTTACAAAATATCTTATGCAAGCTTGATTTTGCCGTCATCTACAAAGGCATAGCCTTCACTTTTGAAGAATTATCAATACTCTGAATCTTATTGCCACATGCCTGGACTTCTGATCAGTTTGTCTAGTAGCCTATCCAAATCAGTTCAAGGTGCCTTAATTTGTGCAGAGAGAGTACCCCAAGTCCTCTGGGCCTTGTTAGAATCATATCATATCTAGACACTATAACTAATAGGGTTGTCAAAATCTTCGGTGGCCCTAGCAGATGATTTACGCATACAATGCTTTCTGACCACTTTCCATATCAAGCCAGAGCAGCCACGATGCTTCTGGGCTACCTAATAAGATGACTATTATCATGATCAGATGATTGATCTGCACTATGCCAGCTATACTGATTGATCCCGCTGTTTTTACTCATGGCAAGTGCATGTGGGTTCAAGAGTTTTCTTTCAACAATAAAACTCAAATGGTAGAGTAATGGGAAAAGTTGTCAAGAAACTTTCTCCTACTAAAGGGAAGAAAGGTCACAGGTTGGCTAAGAGGAATCCTGAAGTCGTACATGGTGATGCACTTCAGCTGATTAGCACGAAAGTGACAGAAGAATTATTAACTCCAAATATAGCAAAAAGTATAGGCTTTCCTTAGGTATTCACGTGGAAAGGAGTGTTTAATACTTCATTTGGAGATAAAAAATTCGTAGTCTGAGGTTTCAATGCAGCTGACAAGAATCAGCTTTGATGGCTGCCAAGCTAGTAAGCCTGGAGATCTTATTCTTGGACAACTTGTTCCTACAACACAAGCACTAGAGAGAAAGCCGGCTGAGATGATAGAAATAAATAACAATCTGACCCGAACTAAGAATGATAGTAATAATGAGACTTACAAAAAATAGGATAAAATGTTGTTATAATATTAGCACAAATTTGAAATCATAAGACCAGAGCCACCATGCCCACAGTAAAAAAGTAGGAGAAAATTATAACGCGTTGTCTCAAAATCAGCTCATTTGACATAGTTTTAACTTCTGCCATTGCAAGTATCTAATACAATGAATAGTAATATAATGCAGAAACTCCTCAGAATAGACCATTGACAAAACTGGTCAGGCAATTAATCACTTTCAATTTTATTTGTACGTTGCAAAGAACAATAAAACTGTATCTTGATGAGTGAGACAGAGTATATAAGAGGGAAAATACACACAAAAAAAAAAACTAACACTAGTGAATTATTAGAAAATAATGATAAAATTAAGCCCCTGGAGACAAGTATATACCATGAGTGGTGCCAACAGACAGCAAGCGGTCTATATTATCAATCCGCCCTTGTATGGATTTTAGAAGTAAATTCAGTGATGAAACTCTTTTCCTAACACTAGAAATCTTAGCAGCATGTTGCATTATAAATGGCAAAGGTGCGTCTTCAAGTAATTGATCAAGTTCTGCCAATAGAAAAGATGAATTTCAGGTCAGCAAATTGAAGACATAGAGTTTTAAGAAATTACAATGTCCTAGACTAATGGGAGGAGCTTTACCATAGAGGCATCAATATTAAGCATAGTTCAAATGAAATTATGGCGAGTTTAGCAAATGGAACCAAAATTTGAATACTACAGCAACTAGTTTAACATGCCAATGGAGAGCACATTGCCAAAGAACAAGGATTTTGTCATCATGCAGACAAGGAAGAGGTTATCCATCCTAAGAGGAGTATAGGGAGAGGGGAGAGGGGAGAGGGGAGAGGGGAGATGTTTAGTTACCTACTCACTTCAAGGTTGCAGTCCCTCTCTTTTTTTTTTTTTTTTTTTTTTTTTTTTTTTTTTGGGGATCTGTGGAATATCTAATTGGGTTTCTGGTGCCTTAAACTTCTGGTTCTGTTAGTAGTCCTGTGGAGCATATACACTTCATGGTAAATCACTGTTAAAGAGCCCGGAAGCTAAGAAACACATCTCTCCTATAATTGCAACAAAACTTTCTTATTCCACTGAGATGGAAGGAAATGTATTCTGATATTTTTAAATACAGTGAAAGTGAAACACACACACACACACACAAAAAAAAAAAAAAGAAAAGAAAAGAAAAGAAAGTTAGTTCAAATTAACATTCACATTTCTTGGTTAAACACTTCCAAGCCAAGAGGTTAAGAAATGAACCCCCGTAAAACTTGCGGACTAGATAACATGCTGGCATAACTTCCTTACTCAAAGATATGTGTTTTAGTTTATTTATTTTATGAGTGGGAAACCAAAGGTATCATACCAAATCAATACCAGAACCATCATTGGCAAATGCTAATTTAAAGCTGCCAATAATTTTAGAGTAATGATACTATAGTCTCGGGTTCACCATAAACCCTATACATGGCAAGATCTCAACCATTCAAAACATAATTTATAATTATAACATATAAATATTATAAGGATCATTGGTTGATATATTGCCATGTGTCGGGTTCACTATAAACTCAAGTCTATACTATCATTTTTCATAATTTTATCTGTTAGCAAGAGACCTTCTTCCAAGTTGAGTGAATCATGTAATTATTTCTACCTTTTCTTTCTTAAGATTAGGTATTCTTAAAGAAGAAAAGAAAGGGAAAAGCAAGCCAATACCATGTAGAGCTCAACTGCTTTAACCCTATATTAGCATTCATAAAGTTACCAAAGCTATAAGAAAGCCAAGACTAAAACTAACTTGCCCAATAGTACAGCTACTTGCTTACAAACTTTATTTTCCTGCTACAACATATCTATCTTCAAAAGCTTATTAGAAGAACAAAAGCAAAGGTTAGATTAGTACTTTAATAACAAGGAAGGCTCTCACCATAGAAATTAAAACCTTGCTGACCCATGGGCAGCCAAAGTAAACTAATAAGATGATGCATTTTCATAAATTACACACAATATTCTTTCTTCCTCGTATATATAGAATACCAAATAATGTCTCATCTATTAATGCCTTTTTTGAGTTTCTAACATAAAGCTTAGAAAGACTATAACAAAAATGTCCTCACCAAGTAGTGAAAGTGCCTACTTTTCTCACTCTAGTCTTAGGTTTGAGTTGTTTCCGAGGCACTCAGCAGGGCTTTACCTAGGTTCCACATGCACAGTGGTGAGATTGAGTATTGACTGTTTCTCTTTCAACCTCGTAGCTAAACCCCAGAACTCCTTGTATAACTAGAGAGGTGGATATTCCTCTGTTATGTCCCTGATGCTACTTTTGGTTCAATAGTAGCTTGAACAGACCACTGTTTACACAGTTAAGAGCCAATGTTACTACTTTCTTGACAGGTTCAGAGTTTCACCCATGGTAAGTCTTACTGTAACAAGGAAAACAAATAGACAAGACTTTTGAACCCAGCAAACCTGTCTACGCACATGCAAACACATTTGAGGCACAGGCCACAGACAACATACAATTTGAAAATGAAAAAAGGCCATTTTTCTCCCAAAATCACCAAAACCAAACATGCAATTACAGTACAGGTGGCTGCAATTTACCAAAAATAAGAAGAGTTTAATTTCGACACTCTGAATGCATAAAGCTTTTTGCATTGTCAAGTAATTATATGTTACGTTTGGATAATTATTGAGATAGTTGTTATAAAATTTAAACACTAATTACCCGAACATACATAATTAGATGACATTATCAGAATTTAATTTTAGAAATCTAATACCAACAAAAGCCATATAAACTGATTCAATTTTTTGTTGGTTGCTAACATAAATCAATCAGGTAGCTATAATTTCCAATTAACAATGAACAAACCTACTATTCTTCAAAAATTGAAGCATAAGAAGCTTAGAAGAAAAATGGAACAAGTGAAATTAGCGTGGTGTAACAACCTCGTGTGAGTCGATCGATTGCAGAAGAGAGCTGGTCCTGGCTGCTGAGAGTTTCTCGTGCTCTGAAATCGAAGTCCTTGATGACGGACGAGAGCATCGACGACAATCCTCTCGCCAAAACTTCAGAGCTCTTCGCGAGGGGATCGTCGTCGTCGGCGCCGCCAGCGGCGGCTTCAGCTTCCGAGCCTTCGTCGCCGGCGGCGACGCGTAGGTCCGGAGGACGCTCCGGTTGAGCTTGTACGGCGGTGACGCTGCTATCGCTTTCCTCGGGTGAATCGCGATGATTGATGCCGGAGCTAGATTCCATTGCTCGTTCGTTCGATCCAGTGGTTTTTCGGTTCTTCCGCACGCGCGCGCGCGTGTTGTTCACGGCAGAGGTTTCATCGGAGCTCGCCGGAGCGGCGGAAGTTCCGTAGCGGCGGAGCGATCGGTTTCGCGACGGAAGTGACGGTGGGAAACTGAGGTGTATGCAGGGTACTAGTCAATAACATAAATGTCCTTAGCGAACTTTCTTTTGAAGCTGGAAAGCTAGTTTTTATATTTTATATTTTATATTTTTCTTTTTTAGAATGTATTTAATTGAAGATAAAATATAAAAAAATAATTTTACATATAAAATTTATTTATATAATTTTTTTTTTATTTTTATCTCACTATGACACAAAGATAAAAATTGAGGTAAAATTTTTATAAGTTAAATTTATATATAGAATTACATATAAATAAATGTACACCTTAATTCTCGAGGTTTTATGCGCGAGTGATGTTGGTTATTAAAAATTGAAAATGAAAATGCTCTCTATACCTAACGGCGAAGGATTCATTGGTCCACCCCCACATTTGGATCAACGTTACTCCATTCTTCTGGAGCAAATGGCGACCGTTGGATGCACTTCATTAAAATTCGACGGCAAATGCTAAATCTCGTGTAAAGTTGTTAAAATTTGTAAGTCTATCCCCATGTGTTTGTCAACCCGTGCTAGGCTACACGGCTTCTTACACCGCTACCGATTGCAAAGTTTTTGGGTATTGAATGAAATGCAGGCAGAGGCAGTCACCGAAGAATGGGTTAAAGACAACAAATCGAAGGAATGAGATCGAGTAAACAAGAAGCGGTAGACAAAAGCATTAAAGGATAACACTATCTATGCCATGTATAGTTCGAAGAATCCACAACCACGCCTGTAGCCAGCCCCACTGTGACTAAACTCTATTCCTCGATTGATCTTCGAAGATAAGGAAAAGGGCGCCTGCGATATTGCTCCGACAAAAGTGGGGAAAATAGGTTATAACCCAATTTGCAAACAAAAAAGCCTAGGCCTTTATCTGTAATTAAATCCTGCGCCACATTTTTTTTTATTTTAAATAGGGGAGTGATGTTGGTCCAAAACATGGAGGGACTCATGAATCTTTCATCGTACTTAACGTAGGTCGACATACTTTTCCAAGGATTGTTGAATTGGTTAAGAATGATAAAACAAAAATTTTTAAATAAAAAACCTAATGATTTTGACCCTTGATATTGCAATGTGTCAAGAAGTGTGTTGGTTGTTTCCATAAACATAACAACCCATTTATTTAAAAATAATTTTTTTAATTTCTAAAGTTACAAAATATAAGTCATGTTATTAGTTTTTGACTCTATTTTTATTACTATATTCTCATGTTTTTGTTAATGTATCAGATTATAGGGTGCAATCATAGTGCAGGGTGAAAAGTTTTCATGACTTTAATCATGAATAAAGAAGTCTAGGTGAATCTAAAAATAATGTCAAGCTATATTGAACATGAGAAGCCTATAAAACATCAAGGAGGTGTAAAGATTGTCCAAAATAATTGCAGCTCTCCCACAATTCCTCTTCAGGTTGGCAAAATGAGAACTTTTTGTTTCTTAGTGTCTAAAGAAACAAAAAGGGTTTGAGTGGACAAAGAAGCATGGCTCGAAATGAGTTGAGCCAAACCTCAGCTTGGCATAGCTCAGACTCAACTCATTAATATTAGATCTAATTTGAATTCGAGCTCGAGCTCGAGCTCGAACTCAAAGTGAGCTTAATTCATCATAAGCTCATCAAGTTCGAGGTAGCTCACGAGCTACTCGAACTTAATGAGATAGCTCAAATTAAGTATAAATTAAGTCTTTTTGGCTTAATAAACTATAAGATGTTTAGCGATAATTGTATAATCTCAACAATAACAATGATAACAATAATAACAATAATAAAATATAATTTTATTTATACAAATACATACACGAGTACGCGCGCGCGCACACACACACACACACACACACACACATATATATATATATATATATATATAAAGTCAACTCACGAACTAATAAGTCGAATATAATAAAGCTTAAATTTTGCTCATTTAATAAACGAGTTTAAATCCTTAGCTCAAGTTAGACTTATAAGCTCACGAGTCCAGCTTATTGAGTTATTAATGATCGGAGTCAGAAATAGTTCACGAACTAGCTTGACTCACTTGCCCTACAAAGAAGTGTGATGAGACATTCCAAGAGCTAAAGGAGCAAAAAGCCTATGTAGCTAAAGTGCTATAAGGGCTTGATGTCGAATCCTAGAAGGGAGAGAAATTAGCTTATGCATTAGCCATTATTGCAAGATGTAATGCCTTACCAGACAAAGTACTATGCTTAAGTCATAATAAATTATCTGATAAGCGATTACGTATGATACTGGTTAAATTCTATTCCTGTATTAGTATTAATTACTCGCATAAGAATACTTAATCACATAACAAAAATTTCTGCGTGACAGTGGAATAAATATTGATTAATTGGTATACTGTAAATAACGTAACATCAATAAAAATACAATCAGGGCAAAACCACTGCAAATTGCATCATAAATATGTACATATACATATCTGATTTTCAAGTTTGTCAAAAGTACAAGGTGATAAAATGAGGCCGCTAAGACAAAATGAAACGGCCAGTTTCTATGAACCGTACCCCAAGTGGTCCCCATGGGACATTTCATGTATGTCTCCTAATATCTATCTATCTACCCATGACCCAGACTGCCAAAAGAGGGATATTCTATACATCTACTACCACTACAGTAAGCCCACTATCTACTCAGAATCCGAAGAAAGAAACCCATTCGCTATGGGTGCATCTGCGGGAGAATGGCCCGTGCTGGGAGCAGAGGATGAGGAGGAACTCGCTTCCTTTGATGGGTCCTCTTCTGATGTTGAGGCGGAAAGTATCGGATGTGGTGGTGAGATAGGAGGAGCCATAGGAGTGAGGGCTGGTGCTAGTGCTGGTGCTGGTGCTGCTGCTGGAGGAGGTGGAAATGGATGGGCCATATTAAGTGGAATGGCAATATACGGGACAGCGGGGTCAAATAGTGGGTGCATCAGTGGTATGGCGAAGTCTCTCTAGAAGAAGAAATACAAATGAAACTGGCACCTGCCAGATATATATACAGAGTCTAGGAATGGGTTGAGATGTATGTGAAGCTCAGGGAACTTAATGAAGTGGACTTCTATCGCGGCGTGCTCCATAGTCTGAGAATGACGCGGTAATATACAGTAGGGTGAAAAATAGAAATTTCTCAGTAGGAATTCCTAGTTCTATACATGTGTCATCGCTGTCATTCCTAGTTGTTTCGTTCGTGCAATAATTTTCAAATAGTATGATAAAATGATAATATTTCACATAAATACTCATTTGTAAAGCATACACCGAAACAAGTTCAATTTTAATTAACAGATATACTAATATACTCAAACAGTAATCACAGCGGAACAATAGTATATTAAGAATAAATAACAGGAATCTAGAACAATTAATAGAAAATTTTTACACTGTACATATGCATATGCAATGAGAAGATGCATTTTATTCTTAGAGGTTTTCGCCTATTAGAACTTATTTCCATCCTTGGTCCCTTGGGAGTCATTGACCATATACTCCTGGGTAATAGTCCGCTTTTCATGACCGAGCTCGTTCCTATACAGGATGACCGGGTTTACTTTCCCTGACCTTCCCACTGATCTGTTCCCCTTAATTTATTCCGGGGGCTGACCCAAGTGATATGGAATTCTTTATCATCTCATGAAATGAATGCATATTTAACTTGTTTCTTTATGTATGATGCACTCAAGTTGTCATAAGCTTTCATAACATATAAACTTCTTACCGAAATTTCAAAGATAATCTGGATCGAGTCCGCCTCCCCGTGAATGAGCTGCATAATCAGTACATTTATACAACTTACAATTTCAGTATAGAGCAACAATTATACATGTACATTCATAACACCAATCAACAATCTCAATTATACATATACATTCATAATCTCAATCAACAATTTCAATTTGAACATCAATTGAGTTTTAGCTTAACCCCCTCTGTTCTGCCCCAATTTGGTGTGCCTCATTTCTCATTTAATTCAACTTATTTAAATCTAATTTTTGGATATGTCATAGCCTCATATATCTAGATTCTAACTCTTTTGGTCTCATTTCACTTTGATGTGTATAACTCTAGATATAAATAATTTACCCTAGACTGCCCTGTTCTCAGTCAGAATTGGGTCCTTTTAAATAAAAATATACTAAAAATAGAAAATTAGGTGAATTCATACAAAATTTATCAAATTAAAGCTATCAGAACAAGCTTTCAAATGAACTAGGTTTTATATCATTTGCATAAGTATATTTTGACTTATGAGTCTCGAAACTTGGCCTTACTAAACTACTTTGTTTCAATCCGGTTTAGACTTAAGTCAACTTCCTTGGTGCACTAGGAGCAAACGACTAAGAGTTTGGTTCTGAAATTTTTATGAGATATTCCTTTACATGTTAGCTTTCAAACAAACCTAGGTTCACTCAATTTGAAGTTGTATAGAGTGAGTTATACCCTTCTTAGCCCCTACTGTCCGGATAGGAAGCCAGATTTTTAGGTAAACTTCAAAAGTTCATAACTAATTCTATACTAATCCAATGGTCTATTATGATATATGTATGGAAAGTCCTAGATGTCTAGTTTCATATAAAAATAGTTTCACCCAATTTAATCGGCGATAGGCGGAGCCGTACACTCTGCTATATGGACCGGCAAGGGAAAACCCTAACAGCTTCTAGATTTGTCTTCCTCCTTCAAGCTATTTGCCCTCAAATCCAATTTTAAGCATATCGTACATACAAAACTAATCATAAAACATTATCATCACTTTATAAAACACCAACATCTCAGATTATGCAAGCCCCACATACAGCCTCAAATCAGAGAAACAAGAGGAGAAGTAGGATTTCCTACCTTATCTTGAGTTGTTTAGATTGATTTTGTGTCTTTGGTGCAAGTAGTTTATGATGAGGTTTGAAGAAGAGATGAAAATGGAGTGGAGGAGAGAATGAGGAGAAGAAGAATGAAGAGGGTTCAGCTGGAAGAAGTGGCCGAATTTTTGGATGAGGATGCAAGGAAAAAGTGAAGATATTTTCAAGGAGGCTTGAATTTGATTGGTGGAATGAGTCTTAGTCAAAAAATTTGGTCTCTTCCCATCATCTATGGCTGTCTAGGCGCCACTTGGGTGGGGTGTTTGGTTAAATCCTAGCCGTTGATTCTAGGGCACTCATAGAAAAATTCTACTGATCCGGTTCCGACAATTTGAGTTACCGAAATTTTACCAATTTCCATTAAATCAGTAAATTGGCTTGAAATTTTTCTATGAGGTTTTCTATGCTCCTAATTTAATTCTGTCATGCCTAATCCTCTCAATTCACCCTTAATTGGTTTTAAGAAAGTATCTAATCAGATTCTAAATAAACTCACTTATTCGATAAAACCGAACAACTTAGTTGTTAACGATAAAATTTTTCGGACATTACACAAGAAAACTTTGGCCCTATCTCGCTAACTAGAGAACTCAAACATTAGGACGTTCTTTCCAATTCTCTTGTAACCCATGTCCCTTGTTGGCCTCCACATACCCTCCATTGTCTTCACCAATGACTTATGGTTGAAAGGCGGATTAAGAAGAGACCTACAACAACCATAAACCTCTAAACTATCACGGCCTCTACCTTGCTTCTATGATTTAATATTTAGTAGAGTAACCTCAAAAGGTCATGAGGCTCGCCTCCACGATTCAATTAAATTAATCAACTCTTTATATATATATATAATCAATGAATAATATTTATCAGTAAATTGTTATATTATTTATCTATAACCGACAAACAATCCACATAAGTAATGGTATGCATACCACTTGTAGAACCGTAGTCGTCCTCTTTATTGTAATAGTTCTACATCCTTATAGTGTGAGGGCATCTTGTGAGAAAGAGTGAAAAAAAAAATCTCCCTATAATCTTTATTCAATCAATTTGCTAATGATCTTGTAATTTTGAGTTGAAAAAAAAAAAAAAAGGCACGTATGAGAATATCAATTTTCTCTATTTATTAAAGGTAAAAATAATAGATTCGTTCTTTAACTTATTGTCTATTTTCAAATTTTTCTTTTAAGTTATAAATATTTCAAATTCATCCCCTAATTTTCAAAAACTAAATATATTTATCCTCTTCATAAATGACGTTATTTACATTGATAAAAAATTTTATCTGATACCTGAGTTAATAAAAATAATTTATGTGATAAGTTATATTTTCAAATTTACCTTCTAATAAAACAAATAATATCTATTAAGAGGTTACGAAAAAGATAAATGTACTTGCCTTTTAAAAGTTAGAGGATAAATTTGAAATATTTATTATTTAAAAAATAAATTAAAAACCTTTAATACTTAAAGGACAAATTAAAAAATAAAAAATAAGTTATGGGACGAATCAATTATTTTTGCCATTATTAAACATCCAAACAATTTAGAGGTTACATATGCCACATGGATGTTGTTTATGTGTCTCTATAACACTAAGACCATGAGAATCAATGTCAAATTGTTTACTATTACTCATCTATCAGATACTATTATACTAATTTGTCCTTGCTGGGAAAACATGGTGTTGCGAAATTCAAATTGCCACTACAAAAAGATTATTGCTTGTCTTCAACCTGCTTAACAACAAAAGTAGGTGGAGATTTTTTTATGAGAAGTTGTGTATATTTTCAAAGTAAATCATCTATGTTAGAGAAAAAGAAATTTTCAAGCCAAAAAATTGTTTAGAAATGTTTACTACAATAGTTTTTTTTAATTGTTATTTTGCCTTCTTATAAGAGAAGGGAACGATACCAATCCATTAACTTTTGTATGATTTCTGCTACACTTTTCCTTGACAATGATTTCAGACAATAAGATTTGTTCATCCTCTCAAATTAAACTTCATCAATGTAAACAATACAACTGATTGGATTTACTAATAAATGACCTCATCATTAGCATAATTTAGGCCATCAAACATGAGGGAATGATTTTCCTGGATTGTTTTCAAACATGCAATGGCAATTTGTAATGACATGCATTCAGCTATAATGCCACAACTTCAAATTGGCTTGTAAGTTGCTAGAAACAGAAAAGGCAAGAATTCATACCTTTCAAAATTACATTAAAACCAGTCAGCCAAAAAAATTAAAGTTAATCTTGCAATTTTTCGAGCCTTTTGGTATCATGCTTAATTTTGTAGCACCACAACCTCCTTCGCCTGGCTTCAAGCAAGTTGAAATCTTAATTGCAGCCGTTTTTAGGACTTTTGCACTATTTATAAAATGCCGTACAACTTCCAACTCTTCTTCGGAGCATCCATATTCTCTAAATGTAAACTTAGCTAGTAAGGTGTGAGGAAAGCAACTAGGAACAAGTATTTTTGGCTCTGTCCGCTTTATTTCACTTACTTGACATTCATCAACCTGCCAATAAGGGACGTAACCATTGTTATATAAAAGAAATAAAAAAAAGTATCAAAAGGACAAAATGTTAAACCTCGAAAGTCAACAAACCCTCTCAAGTTCAAGAACTTGAAGCTTCGGACACTTGTCAAGCAATAGTTCTACTATAAAATACGAATCCAGGACTGATAGATAAAGTTGTAGATGAGCCCAGTTGTGAAATTCTGGAAAGACATGCAAGTTATAACAATGGAAATAGGAAAGAAAAATGATATTTGTATTCATGATCTTAGACAATATTTGATCATGTATGGATCAATGCATAAATAGTTGAAAAATTCATTTACATTTCTGCGAGTGTAGTGGATTCGGTAAGGTAACTAACAATGGATATGAAATCTTTTCATTGGATTTACTAGTAGTATAACTAAAATATATAAATATTAACATATGACTGCTCATACTTTCTCACAGGTAAGTAATACTACTGAAATCACTTATTATTTATACATGATTCACTAGGTATTTACATGATATTCACAAAAATTATGTTCACATAATAGTACTCAATAGGAAAATTGTGACGGGTGTGCTTGTAATGGGATAAGGGGGATCAGCCCAAAGAACCTTACCTCTGTTGAACGAGTAGTGAGGGAGACAGATGTTTCGTCTATTAGCCCATTGAAAAGCTTGTGCATGTTTTCTTTTTCATCTTCAATGTCAAAATAAATATCAATATCTGCTTCTGCCAAGTTTTCCATGCTCTTAACCTCGTAGTCGGTGACAGCAGCTTCACTAACTCGAATGATTTCGAGAGACGGGGTGTCTATCTCGACTCTCTCACCCCGACTCTCAACAATTAAGTTCTTCAATGAAGGCACGCAGATTCTATCAATCTTTGCATTCACACAACAAAGTTCTTCGAGAACGGGACACACAAATAGCAGCCTCATGATTGGTTCATGATCAACAAAGTAACGTGCAAATAAGAGATGAAGAAACCTTGAGAAAAGGAAAATGAACAGATGGAGGAACATTTAGAGTGACTGTTCCCTCCAATTGCAAAACCGTGACGGTTTGGCAACTAAAAGGCATGGATGGTAAAATTAAATCCACACGAAAGTACGAGACTAAGTCAAGCTCCTCAAGTTTTTGTTCCAAAGCAGTGCTTAGAACTGAGGCAGCAAAGTCTGGATTGCGACATTCATAGTAGCTTCGGAGGCAAAGGCTTTTCATGGTTTTTTGCTCTGCGTCGAGCCAATACTTGGCAAACAATAGCAGCGAACCTATTTTTGGTGAAGCAAGACCAATAGTCGTTGATGTCAAGAGAATGGACCAAAGTCCAGAGTGATTTCTACGTAGTGGATAAAACATATACTGGTGGCAACAACATTTTGGTTTCGAGAAATGGCAGGATATACTGCTAATCCTGTCAACCCCTTCTAGCTTCTGCCTTACCAGAGTAGACCGTCAGTGTTTACTGGAGGACCCCTTGTCCATTTTGAAGGGATCATGAAAAACACTAAAACAAAGTGCCAAAACTCTAGTTGGAATTGTAAAATGAACTAATTTGGAAACAGTTTTATAGCCTAGGATAGGAGTAAGATCCCATGAATCCTTTTCTTTCTTCTTATAATATCCAAAAGTCAAAGAAAGGTATTAAAATTTTATTGCATTAAGTACGATGCATAGTATAACATGAATGAAAAGATTCTTATTAATTATAGAAATTAATATTTTATAAAATATAATTTAACAATCACCTACAGCAACTTAATGATCATTAGCTTATTTCTTAATAATGATGAGAATAGGGCTGAAAGTGAGCCGAGCCTAGCCGAGCCTGAACTTGGTATCGCTCAAGTCCAAATTATTAATGTTAGGTTAAACTCAAGTCCAAACTCGAATTTAAAATGAGTCTAATTTCTAGGTTCGAGTTCAGCTCATTAAAAATTTATCTAGCTTGAATTAGCTTACAAAATGCTCAAACTTAATGAGATAGTCCAAGTTAGGTATAAATAACTATTTTTGGTTTAATAAATTGTAGAATATTTAATGGTAAGAACATAATCTTAGCAACAACAATAATCACGAGCTAATGAGTCAAACATAGTAAAGCTTAAATTTGGCTCATTTAATAAATGAGCTCACATCTCTAGCTTAAACTTGACTAATGAGCTCACGAGTCTAGCTTATTGAGTTATTAATGAATCGAGTTAAAAATAATTTATAAGCTGATTTGACTCGCTTCTAGCCTCAGGTGAAATATCGTTTAATGATCTTAATGCAACTATACCATTCACATTTTACATTTATTGTTGGAAGGTTCATATTCTATGTTTATTTGGTTGAAAGCAAGACAGAGCATGTGATTCCACAATTTCTTAGTTTTTAAATTGTTAATATTTAGAATTATAGAATAATTTAAATGGACAAAAAGCACAAAAAAGTACAAAATCAAAATCATTTAATAAAGTTATTAAAGAAAAATATTTTGCATTAATTACAATATTTAATATTTAACAATCACCTAGTGCTTTTAGGGGTGGGTATGGTTTACTTTATTATTAGGAGTAGTCTAATAGTAAAGAGTTTGGGTAATATGTATGAGGTTTTAAATTCATATCTCATTTCGTTGATGTATTGAAAAAAATATCAAACAATATTACTTAGTGTAATGTTTATTGTGTTCACAATTTTATTTTAATATTGGCCATCAAATAATTTATTTTAAAATTTTTTATTAAATAATATTACTATTTGGGAACTTAAGTAGCCAAACACTTATTATAATTTTTAACCATTATAATTATATATGACTAATAGTTATTCTTAATTTCTTACACTTATTATCATGCAATGTAAATTTTTAATTACATATTATAATGAATGTAAGTTTAGTTTATTATTAGGAGTGGTCTAATAATGAAGGGTTTGGATAGTATGTATGAGATCTTAGATTCATACCTTATTGCCACTAATGTACTATAAAAAAAAAAAATTGCTTTGGATTTGGTCCCTCTTTTCTTCCCTTTTTTATTTTTAATCTCCACTATTCTAAATTTTGGTCACTATAACTATTTTAGAATATGCATTTAGTCCTTATAAATATTAAAAATTTTGTTTTTGATCTTTATAAATATTTTAGAAATTTTTTTTAATTCTTATAAATATCATGTTTTAACATTAGGTTTAAGTAGCAGGGATAAAACAAAATCTAACATTAACAAAAAAAAGAGAAACCAAAATCAAAGCAAAAATTTTAGAGAAATTAAAATTAAAATGACTCATATTTATAGGAAATAAAAACATATTTAAACCTATAATTTTTTTTACAAGTGTATATATTTGCGTGTGTTTGCACACACTCTTTATTAATCACATGTTGATCTATGTCATACACATGTGTAGTAGCAAACACCTTTAGATAATTTATTTTGGGAACATTAAATTGTATAATTAATACTTTTTGTTGATTAAGTTTTTATGAGCATTTTTTGCTTTTTTTTTTTCAAAAATTTTGAATCTCATGAAGAGTGGGGAAGAATGAGTTGCTCATAAAATAAATTATTTCTTAGGCTTGGATCAAGCTTTTTTTTCTTTTTTTACTTGGATAGTGATTGACAAATACTACCCAAGTCACAAAACTTTATCAAGGTACTATTTACTATTTAATATTAGTAGTCTATATTTGCATTTAACTTTATTTGTAGTCTTATTGATTGGAATGTTGAGAATTAATGTGGCAATTGAATTCTTGGCATGATCATTGGATGATAATTGAAAATCTCATCTATTTATCAATGATTTTACTATTATTATTTCATTGATAATAAAGTTATTTAAGGTTAGATACATAAATTAACCAATTATTTTTTTAACCTTAGATGGTTTATGTGATTTGATATATTTGGTTAATGAGAATTGTTAAAATTGTGATTTTACGTGGCTTTTGTAATTTGGACTATTGCAAATTTCATGAATTTACTATATGCACTTGATAATATTTTACTTTGCACATGTGAAGATATTTTACCATGTTATGATATTGTTTTGGAAGATTAACTTTAATATACTGATAGTATAAAAGAGTTTTATATTATTATTCGATTAGATATTTTTATTTATAAGACTTTTAAATTAGTAGATAGTTGAGTCAAATACTTTATTGATGTAATAATACATAATTAAATATCTATATAAATTTTTTATACTAATAATATATATAAATTAAATCCTTATTTTGGTACTAATAAAAAATTTTGAGAGGTGAATATTTTCTTGAAAAAAAAAGTTGTCTTTCACAAGAAAATATTTGATTACTTTGATAAAATGATATTTTATGAGAAACATGTGTGATTTTTTTGGGAGATTGATTATTGTAAAATATAATTAAAAATAGAATTTAATTTAAATATATTGACAGTGTAAAATAATTTTATATTGTCAACTAATAGAAATGGTGAAAAGTGCCAACTTATTCAAATAACCACCCATTATAGTAAGAGACCCACCATGAATTCTCACTTTCTCCTATTTCTATTGGTTAACAGTGTAAAACTATTTTATACTATTAATATGTACCAATTAAACTCTTAAAAATATCTGAAAATATTCACAAAACTTTTGGCACATTATGTATTGGATACGGATACGGTGACTAATTTAAACTTACTTTAAAGTATCTATACTATATATTAACCTCTCAAAAATCCGTATTATTCCTTGTTTGTTTTCCTGAAAGTTCTCGAGTTCCTGATTTTTCACTTTCTTTAAAAAAAAAAAATCTCCATCCAAATTACGAATTGGCCCATATAAGGATTAGGGTTGCGCATCTCGCGAAGCGCAGCCATATAAATATACCATTACAAGGGTTTAATTCTGCCACCACCGGTTACTTTGTTCTACACAAGTCTGCCATTGTTGCGAGAAGCGTGAGAGCGTTCGTCATCCAACATGAGAGCTAAGGTAAATCCTCTTCCTACGGTTATGGTTTTCGATTTGCTTTTTTCTTTTTTTTTGTTCAAAATAAATTTTATTTTATTTGGTGTTTTTGTTTTTCAGTTTTTTTTAAAGGATCAGAGCACGAAAGGGATTTTTAAAATGTGATTTTTGTTTGTTTGTTGGAAATGTTTCTTATGTTGATTTTGTTTCGTAGGAATGGGTTATATGAATTGGTGATATGTTCGTTGTAAAACTGTTAATGGTAATAGGATGATTGTTTTAGTTTGTTGTTGTCTTCGATCTCAAAAGAAAAATGGATGCGTTTTTCTGATTTTGGGTATTAAAAGGTGGGATTTTTGCATCTTGCTTGTGGGAATTGATCATGAATACAGGATGCTTATTGTTTATAATATTTCAACAGAAAAATAGTACTTCTAAAGAAGCTGAAGCTGCTTGTTAAAAAAAATTCATTATTGTCTGATTTATGTTGAGAGATTTATCAAAACCAATTGGACAAATTTAAGAAGAATATTTTTTATGTGAAAATGTTTTTTTTATGAATGGCATAAACAAACTCACTAGTAATCAGAGTTGCCTTGGTAGCTAGAAAACGAAGATAAGGATGTCATTAATTTAAAATAGAATAGATGTGATTGAATGTTGTTCCTCCACAGATAGCTAATGTCCTTCCCTTTAAGATGCTGGTGGAACTGTTTGATTTTTATGCTGAACGAAATTAAGTTCATTAATCGTTCAATGATGAACAATAGTTAGGACTCCTGTCAGCATCAGGTATTCCTGAGTGCTATGGTTAGGCTTAGCTTTTAAGGTGTGTATTGTGTTTTGATGCCAACATGCTGATGATTGTTGCAGTTTGTTGCTGTCTTCAATCTGGAGGGGGGAAAAAAACAATGGACTAAATTTCTAATATTGGGGATTGAAAGGCGGGATTTTTTTTTTTTTTTTTTTGGGCTTGTGGGAATTGGTCATGAACTTAATTAGAGTTACCTTGTTGGCTAGGTTGAGATCCAAATGTTATTAATTTAAAATGGGTTAGATGCTGTAATTAAATGTTGTTCCATGGATAGTTAGTAGTGCTGTTCCCTCTATGATGCTAGCGTAAGTATTTGATTTTTATGCTGAATGAAATTAAGTTCATCAATCATTGAGTGCTATGGTTAGCCGCAACTTTTAAGTTGTGTGGTATGCTTTGATGCCAACGTTTTGATAGAGGCTCGTTTTGCATCTGATTGGTTTTTAATTTTTATGATAGCAAAAAGTTTTGCACCTGATTGTATGTGGTGCTGTGGAGAGTGATAAAGGAATTGTGCTGCATTTGTGTTGTTGTTAAGTAAAATTATAGGCATGTGACTTTGGAGTAGGCCTATTGGCACAGAAGCTAAGGCTAAAAAGGAAATCTGATAGCTTATGTGGAAAGGCGTGCTAACATTGATTCATCAGCAATACGAAAATTGTTTCATATTGTGCTTGACACTTGATGTTTTTTATTTCCTGTTAGCATCTATGTCATGAGTTTGTATTTTTGCCATTTCTTGTTGGTCTAAGACAATGTTGTTATGTACCAGTGGAAGAAGAAGCGCATGAGGAGGTTGAAGAGGAAGCGCCGAAAGATGAGACAAAGATCCAAGTAGACGCATATGTCGAGCGGAGATGAGCCTTTTCGCCAACTGGTGCGATACCAGCTTCATGGCCTCTAGGCTGTTATGGCTCTGGTGATCTTGAGGTCTGGTAGGCAGGGGAGGGGCTTCTCTCTCTGGACCTAGTTTAGCAGTACTGGACCAAGACTTATCATGAGTGTGTGTTAGCTGTAATGTTGAGGGTTTTGTGGTATTTAAATGTGTACTGGTTACTGGTTTTGCTGTACTTATCGGTATCTGAATGACTTATATTAGCATTTTATGACTTGCATGAGAATTCAACCGTTTTGTATGCTTTCAAGACTGCGAATTATCAGCACATATTCAACTATGTTTGTGATACGTATTGTTATGGTTTAATTTGGTTGGCTAAGGGCCTGCGTTTTTCGTAGTTTATTAAAATCAAAAGCACAAAAAAAAAACCAAAAAAAATTCTTTTTTGGCTAATATTTTCATGTGAATTTGGAATTACCGGCGAATGAATGCTGGAATATGTTGAATGACAAGTTATTTGTGCGACGACAATTGTAATATGGCTAGAAAAATATTTTTAGAATTTTAAGTAGAGGTTATGGTGGTTGTTAAATGAAACGATATAATATGGTTCACTTATTTATTTAAAGTTCAGTAATTATGTCTGGATTTACTGGCAATGGTGTGCTGGAAAATGTCGACAAACTTTGGACCGCAAATTATGATTAACGTTACTTGGCTCGAAGAATATTTCAAAATTTTGGGCAGAGATTTAAATGGTTGTTAAATGAAACTATGTATAATATTATTCACTTATTCGTCTGAAGTTTAATTATTATATCATTGTCGCCATGCTATGTTACGAAATTTTTTTTGGACGGACTGCACAAATACATTGAAATGGTGATTTTGACTTGGTAACTATTCCACAAATCACAGGTTTGATATAAGAAAGCAGCATTTTAATTGGAGACATATGTTTTTTTACTTCCAATAATTAGTTCAGCTTAAGACTCTCGCTAGGAGAGGAACACGATTACAGCAGTCACAAAAGCAAAAAGACTCTGCTCAGGTTATGCATCGCATATACTATTAAGAGCCTGTTCCTCACTACTAATTGTGACTCCTACAGAAGGAATGATTCCTGTTGATGCTGTGCACAAGCAGCGCCTCATTGTCCCCTCCTGTCATAGAACCCACTCCTTAGCATGCTTCCTAATACTCCACCATAAAGTCTTCAGTTTGGAAAGATGCTTGATTGAAAATCATTCTGCTCCTGTGGTTCCAAAATGACCAATTATCTGCAGCAAATAATATTTGCCAAGCTTCTCGGGGCACATCTTTTGTAACTGCCTGGCTCCAGGATTCAAAAAGAAGCATTATACGCCTTGGACTAACCCACAAATTGCCACCCCATTTCATACACTCCATCCAAATATTCCAAGAAACCTTACATGTGATAGACAAGTGATCGATAGTTTCATCATCGGTTCCACAAAAAGACACACTTTATATCATTAGCTTCAACACCTATTTAGCCTCTCCTTGCGGTTAATTTTCTCCTGTAGCAATAACCAAAGGAATATTTGAACCCTTGGTGGAGCAAGGATCTTTCGGACTTTCCCTAACACCATCGTGCTCTCGGCTGGCCCCATCTGACTTCTTTCTATCTCCCTGGTTAATAATCGTGCTGAGAAAGCACCATTTCTGTCTCATGGTAACCTAAAATCAGATTACGGATTGAACCAGTGATTAAGGGGTGATTAGTGAAGGTAATGGTTAGAAAGGGTGAGTTTGGTCACTTATAGAGAGTTGGGTGTAGGGATGATGTCCGACTAAGATGAATTTTTAAGAATTGTCCAACTTCTCTTTGGGAAGTACTCTTCTTACGTGGCTTGATAGATTTTTGGGTGTAACATTGCCTTTAAGAGAGTTTTTTTTTTTTTAAAGGACACCATTTAGATTCTTGGTGAATCAAAGACTCTTTCTCCAGTTAGACACTATGCTCTAAATACACATACACCAACCAAGAATCCAACCCAAGAATTACACCAAATAGAAAAGATTCCCTATAAACCACTCTTTTTTTGTACTTCTTTTGCCATAATCAAACCTTCTTATCTCTAAAACCTGTTGTTAAAGATGATAAAGACAATGCACAATGCCCCAAACGTCCATTACATGCCACTTTCACCAGCAAGCACCCACAACTTGGCCTCCAAGTATGTGGATTTGTCCCTATCATATAGCCCAGAGGATTTGTCATGTTCTACCCCCAAAAGTCTTTATAAAACTAGTAACTAGAACCTATAGAAAGAAGAGAGATAGATTACACCAGTCCCCCAAAGGTAAGCCCACAAGAAACCAAACATTGAATGAAACCACCTTGAAACCTAGCTAAATTTTGATGCTCACGATCCCAGAATGAGTTGACCAATATTCCTAAGTTACTATAAGTCTTTAGAACCTATTGAATCCCCAATAAATGCACCCAACCCATATTAACTTGATTTGGTTGTTCTAAGTGTTACTTTGAGTGGCAATGCATCTTGGAGGAAAGATAAGAATAAAAGGTCTCATCATCCCTCTAAGATCTCTATGTTGATTACACCTATTCTTTGGTGCAAACCCATCCTAAGAGAATAGTTTTCCTGACCTTGCTCACATTTTCTCTAAATTTTATGAATCCAAAAATCTCATAATCTTGGCTTAGTGTCTTAAAGCACTTGTTAAGGAAATAGGTTCAGATCACTGTCATAATTGCACCATATCATTCTTGCACTTTCAACAGTTTGACTTGTGCCAGTATAACCCAAAGTACCTAT
This sequence comes from Pterocarpus santalinus, assembly GCA_031439595.1. Lineage (NCBI taxonomy): Eukaryota > Viridiplantae > Streptophyta > Magnoliopsida > Fabales > Fabaceae > Pterocarpus > Pterocarpus santalinus. Next base: position 28,799,292 of record CM062528.1, on the reverse strand, counting down.
TTTGGCTCTAAGTATTTTTCTTTGTGCGATGTTGTTAAATTCTAATCAAATTGTGTGATATTTACAGATTATCGGCTCATTTGGAGATCTCTTTTAGAATTATATTTTTTAAAGGATATTTTGAAAATGTAAAAATTATTTTATATTTAAATATAAAATTAATTTATATTTGGATGTAATGTTAAAAGATCTTCTTTTATCCTTAAACATCTTTTTTATGTTATTAAAAAAAAATCTTTTTCTAAAAGATGAAAATTATAACTTCTCAAAAAAGATCTTTTTATACTTTTTCTAGTGATTCTAATTTTACTAAAAAATTTTACCCAAATATATTAAAAAAAATAAAAAAACTATAAATACTTTTTTTTATTAAAAAAAGATCTATTTTTATCAAAATAATGACATGCAAACAAGCACTATATATTTGCCGTACCACTTGAGAAAAATAAGCACACCTGTTGTCCTGATTGTGGCATTCAAACTATTGAGTAATGGCAGCAGAAAGTTGTCATGCTCATTCCATGCATGCACTGCCACTCGATCTCAAGCTTTCTATGTCATTCCCTTTGCGCACTAGCACATATGTAACTAAATATTTTTATAAATATAGCACTTGCAAACACTCACATGTATTATGCTGATCTTTAGAGAGATGCGAGAGGGCAGTGATTTTTATCAAGGATTTTGATTTTTCATATCCCATTATACAACCACGTCAAAACGGGGAGCACATTACAAGCCCGCAATAGCAGTTATTAGTCAATTGTTTCATAGCAACATCAATTCACATATTCAGTTTTCTTTCTGTCAGTAAAGAAAAATACTTCAATTCTTGAGTGTAAGCATTGTACCGCAAATGCTAAAGTCAAAATCGAATTATAATTTAGAAATCAGACATATTCTAATTTGTAAGTTTGACAAGACACAATTGCAATGATGCAACCATTTATTAGCAATCTGGATAGAGTTAAAATCGACTGGTACACCTGGCTATCTTATGAGTTCAAGTCAATGGACATCGTGATCAACCATCATCATGTAGGAAACATCTCAGATTATGAATACAAAAATGCTGCATCCTGCATGGTAGTCCTGTCATTTTGTCAAAGATTATACATATAACACAGAACCTTGTACCTGTCCGTACACCTTGATTCACCATTGATGAAGTTCAAAAAACCCGTGTCACTCAAATCCATTGGACAACTCAAATGTTGTTGTCAAATAAAATACCATATCAAATGCTTCATTTCATCGCCATAAAATCAGACTCCTCTTCAGGAAATTGCTTCATAACAAGTATCAGTGTCAAGATCCTACTCTAGTGCACATTTACTGCTGAATCACTAAGGGTGTGTTTGTGAGTTAGGGGATGACCCCAACTCACAAACACATCCTAAGTGATGACCAGCTCTCCCCCTCATTGCAGTGGCAAAAGAAAAGGGAATATAACATGTTATGTAGCATTTCTGTTCACATTTGAGTGGCACTCGAAGTCACAGACACACAGATCACTGGTCTAAGTTATCAAGTTAGCTGCATGTACAAACAGCATTACATTATCTCGGAAGTACTTAGGATATGTCAAAAACCAATAGAATAAAAGGAAAAATAGGGGGTAACAACCTGCCAAGATTTTAGCATTTATAGTTCAGCAAATGATATATTTTAACTGGAAAGGGAAATAGACTAATAGCATACACTCACTGCAATGAGGCTGGCATGCACAGAAGAAATTTGTGTTGAAAGGAGCAGATCAACCGAGCAACAAACGGACAATACAAATAATTTAAAGAAGTAAGATGCCCTCAATTCACAAAACCAGTGTCAAATTCTCTGCCTGAACCTTCTTATTATTCATCTCTAAACATTCAATCCAATCAAAATTTCAAGCATAGGCTGAGAAAACTAGTCATAACCCTACTTACTTTCTATTGTTATATACTTTGAGGGTATATGTCTTTACACTGTTAATTCCTTGAGGTCATACTGCATAGAAAGTCTTTCAACAGTACTTTGGCTCAGAACCTCTTTCAAATATAACTCTTTTAAAAGCCCAGCTGCCATATCCATTTCTTCTTCAAAAGCAAGCCCTTCAACAATAATGGTATAGGTTGTCTCACTAGGCGTACATCCTTTATTAATCATCATCTGAACTATCTCCATTGCCATGTTTGTTCTTCGAGATTTGCAAAATCCAAGTATAAGTGCATTGTAGTTATCAACGTCAGGCCGATAGTCATTTTCTTCCAAAATCCTGAATATTTCAATCGCTTCATCTAGCATTTCCTCCCTACACATGCCTCTTATCAAAGACGAATAAGTATAGGAATCAGGAGCAAATCCATACTTTGTCATTTCATATAACACATGAAAAGCTGGATATGTGTTCCCTTTCCTACACAGGCTTGAAATCACATTTTTGTAAAATTCATGCATAGGGTAGCTTTGTTTGTTACCCAAGCTTTGGATTATAAAGAATGCCTCTTGCACCTTCCCCTCCTCACAGAGCATTGCAATAGCATTGTATGTTCCTTCATTTGGTTGACAGCGCCGATAAATCATTTGGTCTAGACACTGAATTACTAGATCCACCTTCCCTTCCTTGCAAAGACGAGAAATAATTGGATTATAGCTAGTGGCAGTTATCTTGAATCCACTCCTTATCATTTCATCTAAAACTTTGAAAGCTTGTTCTGTTCTTCCATGAAGGGAAAGAGAAGTAATTAATATGTTATAAGTAACTACAGAGGGAGACTGGTCTTTTTGAACCATCTCCGCTAGAAGCTCATTTGCCTCCTCCCATCGCCCATCGTAGCACAAACTCCTCAGTAAAATGTTATAACTCACAACACTAGGACTGAACCCCTTTGCAGGCAACACCCTGAAAAGCCGAATAGCTTCTTCAGTTCTGCCTTCCTTGCACAACCCAGTTAACAAAACATTGTAACTAACCAAATTAGGCTCCCCACCTTTGGCAATTATCTCATCCAGAAGATTCATGGCTTCATCTACTCCCCGCTCCTTATAAGCAGCTTCAAGCAAGAAAGAATACGTGAATGCATTCGGGACCAGCCCCTTCTTCGTCAGCCGATCCAAAAGCTGCAAGCTCTGGTTCAAATTCCCATGCATGCAAAGCCCTTTAACCAGAGTGTTATAGGTGACAGTATTAGTTGGAAAGCCATGTGCCTCCATCTTCTCAACAAGCTGCATTGCATACCCAACATTGCCTCTCTTGCACAAATAATTGACCAAGTATGTATATGAAGCTGCATCCGGTATCACCCCGGAACCTACCATCATCTCCATCACCCTAACAGCCTTCCTTGACTTATTTGCCTTGCAAAGATCATATAGAAGCTGAGTTGCTTGAGTTACATCAGGCTTGTGTCCCTTCTCCACCATATACTCCAACTGAAGAAATGCATCATTAATCCTAAGCTCCTTACTCTTTTGGTCATTCTTACCTACCCTCCAATTGGGAAGTGTAAAAACAGCATCTTTTGGGGAAATGGTAATCTGGGTCAATGCCAAAACTCTAGAAAAACCCTTGTTGAGGGCAAAAGAGTGGAAATTTGGAAACCGGGAATAGAAGAAACTAGGGCCATTTCGTTTTGTTTTTGCTGGTAAATTTGCAACTGGGGAGACCGTATTCAGAAGTGAAGCCATGATTGAATTGAAGAAACAATCAGTGATAGTGAATCCTAGTTAACTTTTGCATATGGAACAAATAATCAACATTTTGGGTTGTATTTCTAGGCAAAAATCACAGCTACGGCTAATGGTTACACTGTGACTACACTAAAGATTGATCCTTCACAAGAATGAATGAGTAAGAGTGGAGAGAAAGAGATACCAGTGGGAAAAATTTTTCAACAAGGGACACTGGCTTCTGTGATGTGTATTGATTGAGCAGCGTCACCTTTGTCCGCGACCACAGCCACGTCTTTTTGTGTTATCCGAAGTAGTTCGGTTTCCACGTATATTGTTGCAGGGAAAACCTAGAGGCAAGCTTGAACCGACATCCAAACAAGTCCTAATGGGACCTTTTTTTTTTTTTTTTTTTTTTTTTTCGTGGTCATGAAAATGGGACCCTTGACACTTACCATTATAGTTTATAGGCTAGCTGACTAAGGATCATATCGAATTACAAAGTATGTGTTAGATTAAAATTATTTTAATAATTATTTATTTGTATAATTATTTTTTTATATAATTATTTATATAAAAATTAATTTATATTTAGATATTTTAATTGAAAAATAATTTTAAGATAATTTATTTTATTTATATTGTATGAAAAATGTTACTTTATATGATAAAATTATTAAAAAAAATATATAAAATAATTATTTACATTATATAATATTTATTATTTAGGATTAATTTAGTAAAAATATAATAATTTTAAAATAATTAATTTGTACTTATAATTATAAGTTCTAAAAAATTACTTATATTTATAAATTATTTTTCAGTTTAAAATTATTAAATTATAATTTATTTTTATTTTTTAAACCAAATATGATTAATTTTTTAAAATAACTTTTTATCAAAAAAAAAAAAAAAGTTGTTTTACAATGTACCCAAACAAGCACAAGTTTAGGGCCCATTTTTAAATGTGGATTTGCCCGTTTAGTCAGTAGAACTAGAAGAATTAGGTTGGACTCTCCCGAAACAATTCATTTGTCTATACTAAATGTAGCTAGAAAAAAAAAACCTTAATGCACGAAATAAATAAATAAATAACGCAGCCTCCCCCACCTAGTTCCGCTTCTCCTCCTTTGATATTCTCCCCCTTGACCATCCTTTCTTTTGAAGCGGAGCCACGGTCACAGAGACGACTCTCATATCCTGGGGCGGAGCTGGGATATTATTTTTAGAGGGGCCAAAACTACTATACTTAATTGAATAAAAGTCATCTACTGTTATATTTGTAACAAAATTTTCGGCATTTTGTTAATGTAAATCACCATCTAACCTATAAAAAGAAATCATCTTTCATCTTATTTTGCTACTTCTGTTTTAATAATTTTTATAATTGAAAAGGCATATTTAGTAGTTGATGTTGATACATGAAAATGTGGAGATGGATAAAAAAAATTGATATACAAAATACGAAGATGAGTTTTTTTTTGTATTTATATTTTTAAAAATTTATACAAGCAAACAAACAAATAAAAGAGAACAAGTGAACATTTGACAAATGAGAAATTAATAGCCTTACACTAAAAGTAAAAATGCAAATGAATTTATGATTTTATGCGAGTTCTATTTGATCCATTGCTAATAATATTTTAAAAAGTGAAAGTAACTCAAAACTTTAAGTAGTGGTGGTTTGTTGCTTGCTTTCTCAAATTTGAGATGAGTTTGGTATAGAAATAAAAATGAAAGTGAATTTTTTATGGATTAGATTTATTTGTAATTTGTAAAAATTACGCATGAATTTAATCCATAAAAATTTTACTCTCATTTTTACTCTAATATCAAATTCACTCTCAATGAGATAAAAAGTTGAAAAAATATATATATCAAACCTTTTTAAAGAAAGAAAAACAAAAAACAAGTTAGAAAATTATCTTTTTACCTTTATTTTTTTATATTTATTTTATATGAATCTACTACTTATCTGTTAATTTTTCTTTCAAAGAAGAGAGAAGACTTATCTTTCATAAATAAGTAAAAATATAAAATACAATCATTTTCTTTTTTTAAAAGAAAATATTAGATTAATAATTAATTATATCCAGCCTCAAAACCTAAGGCCATGACCCACCCATGTCCCCCCTCCCTTCGCCTTGCTCCCCTCCATGGCTTCTAGCAACTCTTTCCTTGGAAATAGCCTTTTTCTTTGTTCTTCCACTTCTCCTTTGCATGATGAGTTGTCTAATTAATATATATTATCCAATGAGTTTCTTTTGATAAGTGTAAAACTAGCTGGTGCATTTGTAGATCTCACAATAGCTTATACGTTAGATTATATCAGTGGACTATACTTGGATAACGTGATAAATTGATGACATATGCTAGTGGTAATTTAGTCATTATTTGTTCTGTTTTGTGACCATGTGTGACAACACGTGGCTTGAGGCTATAGGCTTTTAACTTGGGTAATTAAGTTATGTTCTAGGATTGTTGGTGTGTTGATGTATACCATGGAATAAGCTTATTGTTCTCTTATGTAGTGCTCCTGTTTCGTACACTTATTTGTATGCCAATGTGTACATGGAATAGGCATAGTGCCCATGTTTGGTACTTTGGTTGTGTAAAACATGTGGTTGTAATGCTTTAGTGTTCAAGCTCATCGTTCTTTCTTTCTATATTGCTAATATTTAAAAGTTGCTTGAACACTAAGATTAGAGATCTGATGAGTTTATCTATGCTTTTATATTCATCTAAATTCTAAAGTGTGGTATAGAATCGTCTATATATTAATGTGTATTATTAATAAATGTATAGAGTTTATTGGTTGTAATATTAATTTTAGCTTTTGTTTTATCAAGTTCTATTATACTAATTTTACTGTTATAAGTAGGCTATTGCCTTTGATCATTTCATTGAAAAAAAAAAAAAAGATAATGTAGAGAGAGCTTTATTTTATAGTAAATTAATTTAACCCAAACTAAATTAGTTAGGACTTTGGAGTTAGTAGCTTCTAAATAAAGGCAATTTTAATAAAAAAAATAACTATGCATCAAAAAATAAATTAACAATGCATGCATTGGTCATTTAGTATAATTTATTATAAAAAAATTGTTTTTATAAGAACACTTCAACAATCCCACATGTATTTTTATATAAAAAAAAACCTACAATAAAATATAAAATATGCAAGTAAAGAGGGATATGCAGAACAGAGGTAGCATTGCCTTGAACCTCTATTTAGCAATCATACATGTTTGATCTCGTGTAATGGTCTTTAACCTTAAACTACGGCTACTCAGGGAATTTCAAGACGCATTGTGTCATGCACAAAATATCCTAGGTGCAATGCTGAGTCCTTAAGCCTGTACATTTCAGCCTCATGTATTGTATTGATTTTTATGAGTGCTTCAGAAAATTTGATCCTATCCTCACAGAAGCGATATGGTCTAAAATTATACAAGTGAGTTTTGTTAATGGTGTTTTTGCAATTTGCGATACTCGAACCAAAAAGAATTACATGAGATTAAGAAACTCATCTTTCAGAAGCACTGCAGGTGAGTGAGAATATTATATGGCCTTAAAATCATAATCAATTACAAAAATGAAATATATTTTTCAAAGCGATTCATCATAATTTTTCTAAAAGAAGTGTTAATACATGATTATTAGATAATGCATATAATTCTTGCAGTATTGATGAGCAAATAAACTCATAACAATGCTACAAATAAAATCATTATCCTCAAAACTTATATATATTCTTTAACTCAAAGCGATGCACCATCGTGCACATTAAAATCACAATGTTAAAAAGAATTAAATAAAAATCTTAATATTTTTAATCTGTTATTCAATACATGATTACTTGACGAATTATTAAGAAAAGTAGTCAAACAATACCACCGTAAGACAATTTCCCCAGTCAATCGACCTGTGGACCGATTCCGAAGTAAAATGCATCCAATTTCAGCCACAAGCTCAACACCTAAAGCAAAAGTTGCTTGTGTTGCGCATGTGCATTTTGGCTTTGCCACCCTTCTTCATCACACACTACAACTCTAGCAAATAGCACCTCCATAACTGAAGCGAATATGGCTTCCTCTGTGCCCACCAACATCCCAACCCACATGGGTCTTAAGCTTGTCGAAGCAACATTAAATGTGGGCGATATTAGACCTGCCCACCAAGGGTTTGATAATATTCCTCAACCACCATCACTTGTTCCACATTGATATCTGCTCTCACCACTCATGGACTTCCAAATGAGGCTGTAAAGCTCTATAATTCGTTGCATTCAGGGGGAATCAAACCTGGCAGGTTGGTGTTTTTGGATGTCGCCAAGGCTTGTGGTGCCTCTGGGGATGCCGTGGGAACCAAGGAAGTTCATGATGACGCAATTCAATGTGGGTTGATGGGTGATGTTACCCTTGGCAGTGCACTGATCCATGCCTATGGGAAATGTAAATGTGTAGGGGGTGCGGGGCATGTTTTTGATCAGTTGGTTGTGAAAGATGTGGTTGCTTGGACCTCATTGTCCTCGTGCTATGTTAATTGTGGACTGTCTAGTCAAGGCTTGGCTGTTTTTCGTAATATGAGTTTGAATGGGGTGAAACCAAATTCAGTGACTGTGTCTAGCATTTTGCCTGCATGCTCTGAGTTGAAAGATTTGAGCTTGGGAAAAGCAATTCATGGATTTGCAGTGAGACATGGGATGGTAGAGAATGTGTTTGTTTGCAGTGCACTTGTTAGCAGGTCTGCAAGATGTCTAAGTGTAAAACAAGCTCAACTAGTGTTTGATAGGATGCCATATTGAGATGTTGTGTCTTGGGATGGAGTTTTAACAGCATATTTCATGAATAAAGAATATGAGAAGGGTGTTGCGCTATTTTCCCAGATGAGCGGAGAAGGAGTCAAAGCTGATGAAGCTGCATGGAATGCTGTGATTGGTGGATGCACAGAAAATGGACAACCAGAGATGGCATTGGAGATGCTTGGGAGTATGCAAAATGTGGGGTTCAAACCTCACGAGACAACGATCAGCAGTATCTTACCAGCTTGCTCTATTTTAGAAAGCTTGAGGATGGGCAAGGAGGTACACTGCTATGTCATCAGGCATGGTATAATTGGACACTTAGCAAGCACAAATGCTCTTGTATACATGTATGCTAAATGTGGTGACTGACTTGTATCTTTCAAGCAGTGTCTTTCACATGATGTCTAGAAAGAACGTCATTTCTTGGAACTCAATGATCATTGCAAACACAATGCATGGGAATGGAAAAGAAGGGCCTTTGCTCTTTAAGAAGATGCTATAGTCAGGAGTCAAGCCCAGTTCCATTACGTTTACTGGTGTTCTGTCTGGTTGTAGTCACTCAGGGCTAGTAGAGGAAGGCCTCCAGATCTTTAGTTCAATGAGTAGGGATCATTTGGTAGAACCTGAAATTACTCACTGTTCATGTATGTTTGATGTCTTTAGCCGTGCTGGTCGCCTTGACGAGGCATATGAGTTTATGCAGAGAATGCCCATAGAACCAACTGCTTATGTTTGGGGAGCACTTCTTGGTGGCTGTAGAGTTTATAAGAATGTGAAGTTGGCAAGGATTTCGGCCAATAAACTATTTGAGATTGGGCCCAACAACCCTGGACATTATGTTTTGTTATGCAATATCCTTGTCATTGCCAAATTGTGGAGTGAAGCTTCAGAAATCAGAACACTGATGAAAGAGAGAGGAATTGCAATACCTTCAAGCTGTAGTTGGCTTCAAGTGGGAAATAGAGTTCACACTTATGTTGTCGGAGACAAGTAATATGAACAGTGATAAATATATAACTTTTTGGATGAGGTGGGTGAGAAATTGAGATTGGCTGGTTATGAGCCTGACAGTGATTATGTTCTGCAAGATGTTGATCAAGAGGAAAAAGTTGAAAGCCTTTCCAACCATAGTGAGAAGCTTGCTGTTACCTTTGGGATACTTAATTTGAATGGACAATCATCTGTATGGGTTTTTAAGAACTTGAGAATATGTGGTGACTGCCACAATGCCATTAAGTACATGTCTAAGATTGTTGGTGTGACGATTACTGTCAGAGACTCCTTCAGGTTTCATCACTTCAGTAATGGAAATTGTTCTTGTAAAGACTTAATGGTGATTATTTGAATCAGATTATTGGGATTAAGTGCTGACCATGACCAAGTTATTGCAATCTTAATCTGTCTGTTGCAAATTTCAGTGCAATTCCTGTGATTTCAGTGAGTTGAAGACATTAACACGTTGGTGGATTTGAGCTTTAAAATATTTTCAGAACTAACTGCTGAGAGATCAGCAAATGCATCTATGTGTAATGATCTCATGGTATCATGGGCCATTAGTGGCAGCTCAAATCAGTAGAAGGAGCATACCATAAAAAGCAAGAAATGGGCAGGCATGGGGGTCTGTGAGTGATGTGAATCTGGTACCTTCTCCTCCCCTATTCTTCCTCTCTGTTTCCCAATTCCCCTCTTTTGTTACTAAAAAAACTGAGTGACCTATTTTACAGGTGATTGAGCTTCATTCATACAGCAGAGGACCACAAGACTTGTTTCTTTTGCTTCATCTCTTATTTTCCATCATATATTGTTCTGTTACTTCAATATATCAAATGCAATATTTTCTTGTTTTCTCAATAGAATAGAACAACAAGTCAAATGCAATATTTTGTTTTTCTCTCAATAGAATAGAACGACAAGTTATTATTCCCTATGATATTGAATAGACCAGTGTTATAGTTGGTGCTTTCATTGAACACCATGGTAAAAGCAACAGGCTTGGATGAAATGGCTGCAGAGGTCAGACATTTGAGGGCTCAAATCTCCAGAATCATTGAACTCATTAATCAACTAGATCATTCTTATGAAGCAAGGTTGAAAGAATCGAATCAAAGTTGGAAGTCTTGACACACAAGATCTGTGCAAATGAGGTGGCTTCCCATGATGATAGAGATTCATTCTGAAAGAATTCAAGCTTGAAGGTCATTCCTAATGCTGTGAAAGATATGGTTCCCTTACAAACTCCTGCCAATGAGATGCTACAAACCTCAGAAATTGGGGATTACAAGAAGTTGCAATACAGCCCACCTATGAGACTATAGCACCAGTAAGGAAATTGTGTACACATCGGGAGCATGATAATATTTGGAGCAGTGAGCCCAACTGCGATAGATCATTATATTTCGGGGTATTACCCCAAAGTAGCTCGGCAAATGTCATCCACAACTGTGAGTGGACTAGGAATGACGCAGTAAAGATGTTCTTCTCTGCTTGCCTCAATTTGACAAGGGTTTATGCGGCAGGTACATTTCTTTCTGACATATATTGCAAATGTCTAGTGCAACAACATTGCCTTTCAAAGGAGGTATTTGAATTTAGTCAATTCAAGTTGCCAAAACCGTCCATTAACAACTCATTCTTTAAGGGCTACTATGGGGAGCATGGGAAACCATGCTTGGGGGTGATGGTGCTTGGGATAGACAAATTAACCATTATGGCCCCGCTAAGATCATCCTTAACATCAATATTGAAGTCTGTTATTTGCATGTTAGGCTTGCAATCCTTTTGCCATTCTTTTACCAAATTGTTAGAAGCACAGCTGAGTATTTGTGCTTTGTTGGAGAGTTGCTACATGGTTTAACATCACATAATAGTTCCAACTGTATATGCTATCTTTTGTTTGCAAAATTTTAGTGTGGTTCATAGCTTTATGATGTTAGAACATTCAGTTGGGGTTCTTGTACATAGTTATGGATATGACATTATCTTTGAAAGGCGGAGAAGATTGACCTGCTCTGGTGCGTATTGCACATTTAGTAGCAACGGTGAAAGTAACATTCCAGCTATAACTACTTATAATTGGGATCAGCTTATTGTAAACATAGTTGGTTTGGAATCTACTCATTTGAGTTCAGTTGCTGAATCATCCTATATTGAGCTCACAATTGTTAAGTCATATTGGGCTTTCTTTTCCATTCACTGTACTCAATTTCAAGGTGCAGCGGGTTATCATGATTTGCCATCTATCCTTTGTATGTTGTTGCTGTGGCTGGTCAATACACGATCTATTCTTGGTATTATAACTCATTTGTCTATCAGCATTACATACAATCAGGGTCACAAGGCTACACTTTCTTCCAACACTGGTGTGACTACTAAGGATATTGGTCTGGCCCTGGGTTACAAGATGTTGAATAACATAGCCACTAGATTGGTCAATGATGCAAATGACCCAATCGGTAACAACTCAGCAGGAAACAGGACAACTACTGGGTTGGTCAAACAATTACACAGCCTTGCAGTCTAGAAAAAGGAGTATAAGGAGTTACAGGACGACCATGACAAGGTCAGGGCAGGCAGCACACGGTTGCAATTGGTTGCTCCAGATTGGCTCCAATTGGACTATAGTCTAAGTAGTCAGCCGGGTAGCATAACTCAGCAATATACAGCAAAAAGGTGCAAGTGTATATGGTAATGTTAAGAATGATTTTCCAGTTGGACCATGTATCAGTAGATCAAATATTGATAATGAAGATTTTGTTAATTGCTTTGTGAAGCATTTTAACTGGAATGCTTTTGGGAATGAGTTGAAGTGGTATTGGACTGACCCACAACAAGGGAATTTCATTTAAGATGCTGATCCTATGTTTAACATAGTAACTTGTAGTCATTGCATCTTCTGGGAAGTGAATGTTGTAGTTCAGCAAGGTGTTAAGTCACTGAATGATATTATTGGAAGTGCATATTATGTAGCTCCTGAAGCTTTGCATAGATCTTATGGGACACATTATCCGTGAAAGTTTTTACCAGATTCCGCACCTAATTATCTTGAACCATTGCAGCATGTTTTTAATGATGCACAGGAAAAGATGCTACAAGGGGTGACACATTGGCGAAGCCCCAATTGCAGAGGACCACAGGCCTTGTTTCTTTTGCTTTATCTCTTAATTTCCATCATATTGTTCTGTTACTTCAATATTATCCGATGCAATATTTTTTGGTTTTCTCTATAGAATAGAACCACAAGTTATTTTTCCCTGTGATATTGAATAGAAGATTGTTCCACTGTCAGAGATTCTTGACAATCTAATATTATGTAGAAAAAAAAAATTTGAATTGGCTCTGTCGTTTAGAAATTAACATTTCATTTGGAAAAAATAAAAAATAAAAAATAAAGTTTGTCTCGTATAATGACTTTTTGAGTAGATATGGCATGTCTAAATTTAAAAATAACTGCACATTATTTTCCATTTATATATCTTATAAGATGTTTAACACTATATAAAAACTAATTAATTAGCTTTTTTCAATGATATAGCTCTGCGTAACAATCGATTCATGTAATTCAAATTTAAACTTGAAAATTTATCAGACAAAAGAATAATGAGCAAAAAAGTTTTATACTTTTAAAACCTTAGGTGATTTTTTTTTTCTGGCTCTTTCTCATGGTTAAAATAATTATTAAAGAATATTTTTTTAATTACCTACTATTACCACGGTTAGAGATTAATTTATTTTCATTATTCCCTTTTTTTGGCTCCAATTGTTCCTCAATAACTTTTTTAAATCTAATCTCTTTAAAAGAAAAAAATTAAATCTAATGTCGTTTAATATGAGATTGATTTTGAGTAAGGATTTAATTTATATGCATTATCAGTGCAAAAAAATTTTATACAGATATTTAATAATATATTGTCATATCAGAAAAAGTGTTTAATTCAACATCCTATTATTTTAAAAATTTTACAAATATAAGTATTTGATTGGATGATAATATAAAATTTTTTTACATCGTCAATGTATAACAATTAAATGCAGTAAGTAAAATATTTTTCTACAATTTTTTTTTATTGAAATCCTGTTAACTATTACAATGAGATATTGATTAGTTTATTGTAGCATGTGTGAATTTGATATTTTATTGTGATGTCATGTTCTGCGTTTTGGTTCTTGGCATGTAATATTTTGAAGCATTTTAATTTGTAATATATATTGTTCAAAAAATAAATAACAAAAATACGAAGTTAAAAAATAAATAACAAAAGTAAGAAGAAATGTTTGTAGGAATAACTCAAAAAGATCTAAAGAATTTATTAAGAGTTAAATAACTCATCCTCTAAAAACTTACAAGTTTGTAGGACTGCTATGCGGCTTTATAGTTATAATTAATTACAATATGAATATTTTTAAAAAACGATTTATTATCAATTTTGTTGAAAGAAGTGTCAATACATTATTATAAGAAAATGTATATAATTTTTACACTATTGATGACAGAAACTTAAACTAAACTGTGAACAACACAAAGCCCACAAGATAAAATCACTATCCTCAAAATAAATCAGATACATATTTTTTCAATTCAAACGAGCTGCACCATCATATCCAATAGAGTCATAATGTTACAAATAATTAAATAACTATCTTAATATTTTTAACAGTTTAATTTTGATACACTATCACTATAAAATTTTATATTGTCAACTATTCAAATATCATCATATATCTTATCTAATTTTTTGAGATAGTTATTGAAATTATTAAACACTTTAAATAACATAATAATATATGATTGAATAACTTTTTTTACACATGTATCAAAATTAAATTCTGTTTTTTAATCTCTTATTAACTTACAAGATTTTTTTTTGCAGCAAAAAATAAAAATTGCAAGATTATTTTCTTTTGGTGCGAACTTACAAGATTTTTTTTTTTTTTTTTGGATAGTTATGATAACAGCTCACAAACTTACAAGATTATTTGATTACTAATAAATTAATTAAAACAATACTACAATAAGACAAATTTGCTCATTTCCTCGACCCCATTTGCTTGTGTTACGCATCTGTGCATTTTGGCTTTGCAACCTTTCTTCCTTGCACACTACCTCCTCCTCCAACTGTAGCAAATAATTACTCCATCACTGAAGCAAAGGTGGCTCCCTCTTTGCCCACCAGCATCCCATCTCACCTGGGTCTCAAGCTTGTCAAGGCAGCACTAAATGTGGGCGATATTAGACGTGCCCACCAACTGTTTGATAATATTCCTCAACCAGACCCCACCACTTGTTCCGCATTGATTTCCACTTTCACCACTCATGGACTTCCAAATGAGGCTCTAAAGCTCTATAATTCGTTGCGTGCACGTGGAATCAAACCTGATAAGTTTGTGTTTTTGGCCGTCACGAAGGCTTGCGGTGCCTCTGGGGATGCCTTGAGAACCAAGGAAGTTCATGATGATGCAATTCGATGCGGGATGATGTCTGATGTTTTCTTGGGCAATGCACTGATTCATGCCTATGCGAAATGTAAGTGTGTCGAGGGCGCAAGGCGTGTTTTTGATGATTTGGTTGTGAAAGATGTGGTTTCTTGGACCTCTTTGTCCTCATGCTATGTTAATTGTGGATTTCCAAGGCAAGGGTTGGCTGCTTTTCGCGAAATGAGTTTGAGTGGAGTGAAATCAAATTCAGTGACTGTGTCTAGCATTTTGCCTGCATGCTCGGAGTTGAAAGATTTAAGCTCAGGGAAAGCAATTCATGGATTTGCAGTGAGACATGGGATGGTAGAGAATGTGTTTGTTTGCAGTGCACTTGTTAGCATGTATGCAAGATGTCTAAGTGTAAAAGAAGCTCGGCTAGTATTTGATAGGATGTCATATCGAGATGCTGTGTCGTGGAATGGAGTTTTAACAGCATACTTCACAAATAGAGAATATGAGAAGGGTCTTGCGTTGTTTTCCCAGATGAGTAGAGAAGGAGTCGAAGCTGACGAAGCCACATGGAATGCTGTTATTGGTGGATGCATGGAAAATGGACAAACAGAAGTGGCATTGGAGATGCTTAGGAAGATGCAAAATATGGGATTCAAACCTAATAAAATTACAGTCAGCAGTATCTTACCAGCTTGCTCTATTGTAGAAAGCTTGAGGATGGGCAAGGAGGTACACTGCTATGTCTTTAGGCATTGGTTAACTGGGGACTTAACAAGCACAACAGCTCTAGTATATATGTATGCTAAATGTGGTGACTTGAATCTTTCAAGGACTGTCTTTGATATGATGCCCAAAAAAGACGTCATTTCTTGGAACACGATGATCATTGCAAATGCAATGCATGGGAATGGAAAAGAAGCACTTTTGCTCTTTGAGAACATGCTACAGTTGGGGTTCAAACCGAATTCTGTTACTTTTACTGGTGTTCTGTCTGGTTGTAGCCACTCAAGGCTAGTGGAGGAAGGCCACCAAATCTTCGATTCAATGGATAGGGATCATTTGGTAGAACCTGATGCTAATCACTATTCATGTATGGTTGATGTGTTTAGCCGTGCTGGTCATCTTGATGAGGCATATGAGTTTATACAGAGAATGCCTATGGAACCAACTGCTAGTGCTTGGGGAGCACTTCTTGGTGCCTGTAGAGTTTATAAAAATGTCGAATTAGCAAGAATTTCAGCCAAAAAACTGTTTGAGATTGAGCCCAACAACCCTGGAAATTATGTTTCGTTATTCAACATCCTTGTTAATGCCAAATTGTGGAGTGAGGCTTCAGAAATCAGAACACTGATGAAAGAGAGAGGAATTGCAAAAACTCCAGGTTGTAGTTGGCTTCAAGTGGGAAATAGAGTTCACACTTTTGTTGTTGGAGACAAAAGTAATATGGAGAGTGATAAAATCTATAACTTTTTGGATGAGTTGGGTGAGAAAATGAAACTAGCCGGGTATAAGCCCGACACTGATTATGTTCTACAAGATGTTGATCAAGAGGAAAAAGCTGAAAGTCTTTGCAACCACAGTGAGAAGCTTGCTGTTGCCTTTGGAATTCTTAATTTGAATGGACAGTCATCTATTCGGGTTTTTAAGAATCTGAGAATATGTGGTGACTGTCACAATGCCATTAAGTACATGTCTAAGATTGTTAGTGTGACGATTATTGTCAGAGACTCCTTAAGGTTTCATCACTTCGGAAATGGAAGTTGTTCATGTAAAGACTTATGGTGATTATTTGAATCAGGTTGTTGGGATTAAGTGCTGACCATAACCTTGTTATTCCTGCCTGAATCTGTCACTGTTGAAGACATTAAACAATAACACTGTTGGATTTGAGCTTTAAAATCTTTTTAGGTCTAACTGCATAGATATCAGCTAATGTACTTATGTCAGATTCTTGGTAGTAAAAGCAAATTTCGCTCAAGAAGATGTCTCTGTAGGTACTGTGAATTCAAGCAGGATTAAAATTATTACATTCTTTCCATTGTGATTTGTTGAAGAAAACTAAACTAGAGTCAAGGAAAGGCAGATTCCTATAGAACAGCAAGGGCAATTTTTCACCTGTTATTGCATCGGCAATTGATGTGTTCTTGTGCTTCTGTCACTAGAACAAAACACTGCAAGTAATAGTTACTTTTCTGACAATTAACTTAGTTCTGGCCAGTTCAAGAAAATTTCAGGAACGGTTATTTTCCAGAATTTGTGACAAAGATATGCTGGATGCTTCAGTTATAGGAATAGAATAGAAAGTATTAATATAAGCTAACATTATCTTCTGTTTTAATTATATAAAATTTCATTGTACTTCCCTTTGTATTCCTACATAGAAATATGACAAACAAGAAATTCATTTGTATAAGATCACAATGTAATGTTGAAACAACCCCGAGAAAAATTGCCCTTTCCACTTTGTGCTTGAATAGCAAGGCTGGGGTGATCCTTTTGAAATTTTAGGATTTCTGAACGGACATTGGACACAACACAGAAATCTAGCGACTGAATTTCTTCCAGCTCCCTTAACTTGTAAATTGTAATAGCATCCGGAATAAAAATTTGTGATATGAAGAATAATTTGCAAGGGTCAGCACTGTCAAATGGACAGTTAAAGTATAATAGAATTAGTTATGAAGATAACAGAATTCATATAAATAAGAGGAGAGTCTTTCGAGGCAAAGAAAAATTGAGCGGTATTCGAAGGGTAGAGTCAGGGAGAGCTGGATGGGGGAACAGGGAGAGTACCTTTCATTCTTCTTATATCAAGTCCACGTATTCACTTGCATGCTCTTCTCTAGACAGCCATGAGTGAAATAATAATAAAGTCTCACTTGTCTTTGCATTAATTTCTTCTTTTTCTTCTCATTTTTGATTCATTCTTAATTTGACTTCTCTAAATGTATCCCACACTTTAGTACAATGTCAATTGTTAATGAGAAATTAACGATTTAAAACTTTATAAAATATAAACATTAACATAATAAATTTATGATAATCCATAACATTGATTTTCTCGTCAACCCTCTAAAACATATTCCATACTTTAGAGAAGCCAAATTCAAACTAAGCCAGCAGAAGAATCGCTTGAAAAGTAACGTGCGGACTCTGAGATATAACCAAAAAGGCTTAAAAGGCACCCTTTTTCCCCTGCTAAATGAATCAAATATATATTCATTTATGAAGGGTTGAGGAATAAAATTGGTAGGGGCTAATAATTGTACATAATATTTCAAAGCAACCAATGTACAGTATTAATCTTGAGCAAATTGCAAAGGGATAACGATAACACGTTTTCTTCTACCAAAAAAGATGCATCCAGGCATAAACAAATAAATGAAGATTGTTGAGCTAATCAGCAATAGCCCCATTCTCATCACAGCAAAGAAAACAAGACTAGGATTATACCCAGTGCAAATCACATTGTAGACCTCTTTTTGTTTTGACCATGACGGAGCTTTCCCAGTGAGGACAAAATTAACTTTCAATAGAAGAGTGTCCGCTGGATGCACCTCTTCATTGAAAGCCAACCATCCTTCAGCTGCCTCAGGAAACTTTCACAACTGCAATCATGACTCTCACCATTGAGAACTGCAAGCCATTCCTGTATAGTTCTGTTGCAATACTCTCCAGCTTCATTACCTCCACAAATAGCTGAGTTTATTTCCATTGAGTGACTCCAACAACTTTGATTCAATCCAGCTCCATTTCATCGGTATCATACAACTCTGATCCTTGCTTGTCAAATTGACAAGGGCTACAACTGCAAGCTTTGATAACAGTCCGTTGTTGATACCTTTCTTGCTCCAGCTCATATTCAGCCATACCTGCAAGACATCTGTAATAGGAAGATCACTTGTTCGCCTATAGAATATGGTCACCATTGAACTTGCGAACCATACTTTGTTAGTTGGCGCAAAATACGTGAATATAATTTGGAGGGCTTAGTTAACCCAAAAAGACTTCACAAACTGTGCCAAAGTTGGTTGGAGGCTTGAAGCCATAACAGGATGAACTGAGACACAAGTCTCAGGTAACAGATTGACTACTTGACAACTGTCTGTGCTACTTTCATTAAATAATGCAACTATACATATATATGCTGGAATAAGGGAAATAGATAACAAATTTTCTCCTTAATATCTGGCATTAGCTTTTAACAATTAAGCTATATAGACATCCAACGCCTAACAAAGACTTTGTCACTTAAGTATTCACCCAAAAGAAACAACAGAAAAAATGTTAAAGGAAAATAATGTTCTTTGTCAGTTTGTCTTTGATCAGCAGCACCAACTAAAAGTTGAATTGAGACAGACATATCTTGATGATGGGATTTCATGAAGCATTCCACTCTTCAATCTGGAACAAGAACTGCCAACATGGGGGAAAAGCATATTCAATTATCTTCTGGTTCAACTTTATGTGATGGTTTTAATTTAATGCAACATAAAAAGGAGGAGAGCAATTCAAGGAATTAAATATGCAATGTTCAACCATTTTTTGGAAACAATAGTCCATCTTGTTAAGCAGTGTTAAATTCTTTGTATTGGCTTTGGGCATACCAAAAATGCATGAGATAAATATAGAGCATGATATGTTAATCGAAAAGAAAATATAGCATGATATACAAGATCACTAACACATGCTTTGATGGAAGTATTAATACCTGTGCCAATAGAGGATCAAGCCCTTTTTTCCATAAAAACTGTAGCATTATCTTCAGAAATCATTGACATATTTGACACAATAGGCAGTGTTCCAGTTCTTCCAGAAGAAGTCTCTTTACAACTTAACTTGATTTTTAAATCATCAATCCATTTCATCACTTTCATGAAATCAGCATCATTATTTACTCCCTTACAAGCAACTTCATAAAAAGCTTTGCACACCTTCTCAAGTTGTTCTGCTTCAGAATTAGCAATTAAGTCACCATAACTACTTTTGACTAATGTGTGTCTCCGCCTCAAATCTTTCCTCCAACGTGAGCAAACATACTTAGATGGAACTGACTCTGTTTTCCTGACAAGCTTGAGCAAAGAAAGGATATGTCTGCATATAATTCCTTTAAACTCGAACAAACAACATTCACATTGCACTTCAAAATCTTCTTCATTATAACACACATTGAAAGTTATGTATTTGATTGCCTCTTGCACCTTTTTACTCTCAACAACAGAATATGTTGAAACCAAGCCCTCTTTCCTCTCAAAGGAAGCATTGCAATACATGATACAAGCTACCTCTTCCTGAAACTCTTTGAATTTCCCATTGGTAAAAACTTTTTGAAATTGGTACTCAATGCCAAAATGACTAACACAAGAGACTAATGTATTAATAGAACTATAATCTGCTAAGCACTCTTTTTCAACTTTATCTTTCATAGCGTTGTCAAACTGCTTAAGAAACTGCTTCAAACTTGTCTTCGAGTAAACATATCCATCAAAAAATGTATGCACACTTTCACTTCGATTTGTTGTAGACATTCCAGCCCAAAATGAATCTTTGACATATGCAGGAACCCAACATTTTCGCTCATTGAATAGGCTATTCAACCACCCATTGTCATGAAGGTTATAACTATCAATTAGGTTTTTCCAACCATCATCGAAATCATCTTTGCTGAAAGAATCATATATCACATGCTCCAAATCTGTTTTGATTGACTCATACTGAGGATATTCTTTCAGCTTTTCAATCATCCTTTTCATTAAGCGCCATAAACACCATCGATGACGAGCTTCTGGGAATACAATCTCAGTTGCAGTTTTTATTGCTTTATCTTGATCAGTGATGATGGCATTTGGAGCATGTCCGGACATACACGTCAGCCATGTTTGGAACAACCAGATAAAAGTTTCAGCATCTTCATTTGACAACAAAGCACAACCTAGTAATACTGATTGTCCATGATGATTCACTCCAACAAAAAGAGCTAGTGGTATGCTGTATTTGTTTGTCAAACATGTGGTGTCAAAAGTTACCACATCTCCAAAATATTCGTATGCAGCCTTACTTCTTGCATCTGCCCAAAAAACATTTCTTAGTCGGCAATCATTATCCACGTCCATCACATAAAAGAAACCACTATTTAGCTCTTGCATTCGGACAAAATAGGTTTGAATTGCTTCAGCATCTCCATTCCCCAATTTTAGGCAACTAGCTCTCTGGATAAAATTTCTACCGGCTGTTTTTAAAAATGTTGAGCTTTCATATTCTTCAGCCTCTGCAGCCAGAGATTGAATATTTCCATCCACATTGATCCCAGTGGGATTACTAAGTTCAAGTTTCCTTTTCCTTTGAGGCTTAAATTTCTTACTATATCTAACATACCACGCTTTGTTTGGACATAGCTCATGATTATGTTCAAGCCCAACACTTGAAACTCTGATCTTTCCATCTAGACATAAACAAGCATTAAGTCTTGCTTTACACTGGGTTTTTGTAAGATATGGATTTAGAAGATGCCTGCGCTTGCTTACTGACCTCCTAGAACAAACACAAGCAAGTGTAAAATATTTCTTTCCATCTTCTTCCAATTTTGAAGTTCTTCTACACACTTCAAAACCCTTTTGCTGAGCATAATTAGTGTAATAATCGAAAATCTCTTGTTCAGAAGAGAAAGTCATCCCAACCTTAGGTTCTTCAACTTCACCATTAAATTGCGCGGGCTTTTCTAGGCCATGCTCAGGCGCTTCATTTGCATCCTTCAAGTCCTCATTGGAAGACATATTTCCTATGCCATCAGTTTGTGACCTAACTGAAACACTTTCTCCTTCCATTCCATCAAGGATACTGATGCCCAAAAAAAAAAAAAAAAAGGCAACACACAATAAATTCTGTAAAAAAGTACAGTAATAAACAAAATTTGAACACTAGTAAGCTAACTGAACATAAAACCAATAAAAAATTTTCTAACAGAACTCAATCAAATCACAAAAATTGACATTATTACAGTAACGACGAAAATTAATCAGACTTACTCAAAATCAGAACACTAAAAAAAATGAGGGTTTTCAAGCAAAATTAAATAGAACAAGAAAAAGAAAAAAAAAATCTATATCCAAAAAAAAGCAATAATGGTACCCAATCGAATCATTCAATCCAAACTTGTCATTGATACCCATTAAGCAAAATCAATTTCTTTTTCATGCATTTCTAAAGAAGTTACGCATCTGGGTTTGTTTGAATAAACCCAATTTTCATTCCATGATGGTTAAAAGCTCAGTGAAAAACCACAGATCTTATGCGTCGAAAGCGTGGAGAATCTGTGTACATACCATAGACAAACCCCACAGCAGTTGAAGGAAGAAGCTTTCTCGAAAAGAAGCAGTGGTGGATCACTGAAGAAGATGATGCAATTCGGCTAGCAAAAGAAAATCCTTCGCAACGAGAAGAAGGAAAATAGATTGCTGCGTTGCAAACACTTCAAACCCCCAATTTCTTATTAGGGTCTCTCCCTCTCCCCCTCTCTCTCTCTCTCTCTCTCTCTCTTCAATTGCCTATCCTTTTTATTTTTATTTTTTAATTTTTTAAACTAGTTCGAGACAGCAAAGTCCATGTCACTATCTCAAATGTCAGCTGTCGGCTTTTTTATTTTTTATTTTTATTTTTTCGTTAAACCCACCTATTTACTGAACCTCATTATTAAAAATTTAACTAATTTAACTTAACATATAAAAATTTTAGAGGGGATTTATACATCTCTCAACAGAAATTTTTTCTAATCCCAATACTCCAATTTAAAATATCCTATTAAGGAATCAAAGCATGCAGCAAATTCGACCCGCCCCATACTTGCAGGCTTTTATCTATCGATAGCGTCACTTTGGATTTTTATGAATGAATTCAACCAAGCTTTATCGGTATTTATTTATTTTTTCAATTATAAAATGAGACTGCATGGAAAAAATAGTAACCAAATTTATTTTTAACACAATGAATTGGTCACAGTAAAAATAGACGATGACCTAGGTAAATTTTACTTGTAGTAATATTAAAAAATTTAAAGAGTTTATTTCATCATTATTTCTGATCGAAATTATACTAGTAATTATTATAAAAGTCTAATTTATCTTTTAATTTTCATTTATTATATCGAATTGTAACCTTGTAGTGGGTGTGCTGCCATTTCAATTTGATTAGCATGAACTTATAGTATTGATTTTTTTACTTTTTGGGATTTTTTTTAGCTTAACTTTAATATATTGTAATTGTAAAAAAAAAATTTATACTATTATCAAATATATATTATTATATGTATGATTTTTAAAATAATAATTATAAAAATAAAATATTTTTATTAATATGATAATTTATAATTAAATAATTTTGTAAAAGAAATAATGCATTAAAATTAAACTTCTTTTATAAAGACTAACTTCATTACTTAGATGTTTGCCCAGAGAAAAATTTACTAAAAAAAACTTCATTAAGCAGACAGCACAAATTAGTTTTTTATGAAGACGTCAAATAATTCGTTAACGGGATATGAGTTGCCAACCGGCCAACTTACCATAAACTGGAACAGATTCACAACCCCAACTTAGGCGAGTTCTACAATGCACTCTATTAAGTAAGGTGCATCACACACCTTACCAAGAAGTATGGCTAAATGCAAGAAAAAGGTATAGCTAATTGCACTATATTTTTAGCCACAGTTTTGTCTCCATTTAACAACACTTACAAATGTGGCTAAAAACAAGGTGTGTGATGCCCCTGCTCAATGATTCAACTTTTTGTTTAAAACGGAGCAACCTGTCAAGTCTTATGTTTAGACTAAATTGTAGCAGGATAAGGCAAGTTAATCAATCTTGGCATCTTTAATAAAAAATTTGAGTGTTATAACAATTCATTTAGTTTTTCATTTATTACAATAAACTTATCACATATGAATTTTGCCAGCTATAGCATGCTACATCGTTTAGGCGCTTAGCAGTTCGCCCCTATTTTTTTTTTTTTTTTCATGATTTACTGAAGACCCTCCGAGCACAAAGAAGCAGTTCAACATGGATATTTGTTCTTCTTAACTGTGTTATGCATTGATACTTATTTGGATAATAACAAAATAAAAATCACATGTCAATATAAATTTAGAAACTAATTTATAAAAAAAGAGTACCAGTAAGTAGAATCTGCCACAACCAATAGTTCTTTAAATTGAAACAATTACTATAATTCCTCGCTGATGAAACAAAGATAAGAATTCTAATCATATTCAGCTCAACAACAAAGAAAAAAAGGTACATAGAAAGAATTGTTATTTCAATCATACAAGCACAACAAATGATAGAGGGCCGATGTGCTTAGTTATTATAATCTATAGTTCTCTGATTTCTCTCTTACATTTTGCGGTTCATGGGCAAAATGTGAGGGAATAGTTAGCCCCACCAGAGCAAGTAAAAATGCTAGTTTTATCATCATAGGCATAGCTATAAGCTTGAGGGCATTGACTCTTGAAGATCATTGAATAATAGTTTGGTGGGCACTTTTCAGGTGTAGCATAGGTATCGGTGCAGCAATACTGTGGTTGGTCCAAAGCCAAGCATGCACTCTTGCAAGCAATGACACTTCCACCTGACCCTTTGACTGCAAAATTTTGAGGACAAACCTTGTTGATATCAACAGGGCAACTAGTTGTGTTGCATCCCCCTGACCCTCCTTGTGGTGTCACTGAGACTGGTAGGTTGAACCCATCAACAAGGCTTATATCATAGAAATCTTGGCCACCACTGGAAGCCAAGGTGAATTCCACTAGTGAAACTGGAGGGATTCCACCAGCACCATTGCAAGCTATGTGACCAGATCCACAATCACCAGTGGCACAGGAAAATTTTCCTGAGGTGTCCTTTAAACATTGAGTTCTTGCCCAGAACCGACCGGACCATGGAGCCGGGACATCAAGGGTGTAGGTGGCTTGGGAGGCCAGCTCAAAACCTGTTGAAGTTAATTGTTTGCTGCCAGCCCCAGAGAGAGTAGCTGGCCACATAGTGAATGGACAATTGTTTGTGAATGTGAATGTTGCTGAGTAAGCACCTGCATCCATGAAATGTGTTAGCCTTCAATATCCAAATTTCTCAATAAACTTATTTTTAAACCTGAGGCTGCTATAGACATAGCATGAGACACTTTATACTAATTTGAGTATGGGCAATGTCAAAATATGTGTATCCGAATGAGATAGATATATTTTCTGAAATACAGACACAATATATTTATACGAGTATGGACGAATATCAGGATATGTATGTCTTAACGTAATATATATTATGTATTTATGTGAAAAGACATTCTATTTGATGTCAAATTCTGATATACAAGTAGCATAATATCAAATTTCTCTATGAAGGACAGAACAAAGAGCAAATACAAAAGACGGGTTAGAGATAGGAACTTGCCTGAGAGGAAAAGGGTGGATAAACTTAGAACAAAGAGTGAACCAACTTCCATTTGTGAATGCTTTTAGGTTGTTCCTTGATTGAATGATTGATTTTGTATGCAGGGTTAGAGTTTTCTCTCCATTTATTTATTGAACAGGCAGCGTGATCAATCAATCTATCTACTGACAGGAGTGGGACACATTTAGTTAATCACTTCATTTTTCTTCATTATTTTATGTTGCTTCTTCTTTCAAGAAATTAGATGCATTGATTTTCAAGGAACGTGTGCCTCCATCCCTTGTAAGATATGCAATCAAACTTTATCACTGGTCCATTTATGTTAATTTACGGGTGATCAATTAAAGTCTTTCTTGTTCCTTTCATTCTTTTCATGTTTTTATTATGTGATGATTGAAAAACTTACTATAGACCTTGTGATTGTGCCTTATTCCTCTTGAGGGTAGGAGCTGTCTTTCATGGGTTCTACATAAATCAAGTATCATTGCCGTAATATGGCCTTATGCCGCTTGATTAACACTAAAAGATTTTATCTACTTACATAAAAAATGTGGGAAAAAAAAGACTATATCTAGTAAAATTATTTTTTAAAGATAAAATATGGTAAGATCAATTTAATTTATTCATTTTAGCTTGAATAATTAAGATTTGCGTGAATATAAGTTAGGTTCGTGTGAAACTATCCACCGTACCACAGAAAATAATTAATGCATTAGAGACAATGAAAAGTTATAAACATGGATAATGAATAAGAGAGTGACCAAAGAAGGGTTTAGCTTGATTAACGTAGATTCCTATTAAATCCCTCGAACTATTTTTTATTAAAAAATATTAGTTTTAGTCTGAAACATTTTGGAAGAAGGTCATCCACGTTTTATTTGGAAATCTTATGAAGCAGATTAGGGATTAGGGAGATGTAATCTCATGAGCATGTTGCACCGTATTGAAGTAAGATAAAGTAATTGGCGAAACGTATGGACAAGTAAATCAAGAAATTTAATGATAACCCAATAAACAAATCAGGAAAAGTAAAATCATCTGGCACGGGCGCAATACCACAATTTATTAACAAATTGATATACCACGAGGAAACAGAATTTTTTTTTTCTTTTTTAATGGAAAGCTAGGATGGTTTTCATATGGGATGAGTTAGCCATAGCAATTTAGCCAATGACTATTATCACAATCCTTTTAAATTGATCACATTCAACACGAAGAAAGAAAAATTGTATATTCCGTATGAGTATACTTGGAACTAACTGCAAAGTTACGGTGAACTGCATTTTTTCTTCCCTTAAAAAAAATAAAGAAATCATAAATACATACTGGATTGGCATGAGAAGTGAAAGAGGGACTCACTTTTTATAGGATATTATATTGATTCACTACTTGTCCGCTATTGGATGAAGTGTAAACTCAATTTAAGTGAGGTTCATACATCATTTAATAATAAATGAATAATAAGTCGATATAATATCCCACAAAAGGTGAGTCTCTTCAACATTTCTCTGTTGGCATCTCAAAATTGGATTGTCCACGACATTCAATCGAAAAGGAATCTCATCATCTAAAATGTCTAGTCTACTCTTTTCCCAACGGGACACTCAACGGTGCACATTACTAGTGAAAGATGTTATAATAAAACCAGCGTGCAATTCAACGGATTACATTAGACTATTTGACGAGTGTATATGTAGGTATTAAATTATTCAAATTATATACATTAGCCGGTTGAGTATATGTCATCCTTAATTTCCAGCATTCGAGAGATGTATTTAAAAAAAATCTTTTAATGTTAAACTTTTAAAAAACTTAGTTACTTATATTAAATTTCTTTTAGGAAAAAGCTCAATAGTCAGTTTTTTGTAAAATAATTTTTACTGGGGGACTGATATGCAATGTGACTATCTCTCCTATATCCAACTCAAGAGATGAATTATTTTATGTGAAAATCTTACATGACCGTATCATATGTTGATTTTTATCATTGATTAAGAAGGTGGGGTCAAATATTCTAATCAAATGTGAGACTATAAAAATATTTAATCAATGATAAAAATTAACACACGATAAAATCATATAAGATTTTTACATGAAAAAATCCATTTCCATCCAATTCATGTTTTCCATCAATTTCTCTTTAATAGTAATTATCAACTCAAATTTCTACTTTTCGATTTTGTACCATATAGGGAGACTCTTTCTTTCACCTATATCCTTTAATTAAAAAATATTTTTCAATAATCGGGCTTTAAGAAATATTGTGACATTATACACTCAACAGCAGTAAATAACTTACAAAAAGCATTATATGATATTTTCTAGTATCAGCTATTATAACAACTCTTAACTTTTTTTTTTTTTTTTTCAATTCTTCCCGTATCAAACTCACCCTAAGAATTTAATTAAAAGTATTAATATATTAAATCTATTTAGCTGCTCGTTTAATACCTTTTTATCTAGTATTAAAGGATTATCAGGAAGACGGAACAAACAAAATTTGCAGCTATGCCCATACGAAGTTCCGCCAGGGAGGAGACAGAATAATGTTTTAACAATAATCCACAAAAACGAGCGGGGGTAAAAGAGGAACATCCTAATTCCTAACCCTAGCTACAGAAATACTATTTTCAATTTTGTTTTAAATCGTAATCAGTTCATAACATGTTTTGGTAAAATTTAGATACGTGTTGTAACATTTTAGAATTACTTTTCAATAGAAATGCTACTCTTCGCTGTGTTCGCTACATCGCTATGATTCCCATTCGTTTACATGTGGGATTTACAAGTTAGTTTAAACATTTATTCAACTTCTTGAACATTTATACCATGCCTGATAATTCCAGACAAAATTTAATGATTCCCATGAAGAGATAGCAACAGGAATTCTCTGGGGAAATCTGGAAATGTAGGATTTGGTGATTTATTAAAATACCAATGAAAGATGGTTAATGGAGGAAGCAAAGGTGTAACCGGATAAACATTCACTTAAAGAAGCAAACTATAACATTTATATAGTTGCCAAACATAAAGATAGTTTCTCCACGTCAGATAGTAACAGAATTTGTTGAATTCATTCATTTGACAAGACTTGCAAGCCAATATCAAGACACAACAGATTCAGAATCTTTAGAAATATTATGTTGTCAGCATATTCATACACATTGCTTCACAGCTTACTGTCGTATATGATGTAGCAACCCTTGAACCGTTTACACCAAGCAGGCATAGCATACATCCCCTCCCCAACCAACATATTGTACTTCACTTCAGTGGATAACAGGCTTTAAGGGGTGAGCTCTAAGTTTTGACAAATCCAGGCTCGAATCCAGATCTTCATCGAGTTCACCAACAACACTTCTGCAATGACCAAAGGGAAACCATAAACAAGTTTTTTTATGGTGCATAAATAGGTGCGACAACAAGAAATCTATATGGCGCAAAAAAATTGAAAAGCGATGGAGTAAAGGACATACATGTTGTCACCCCTAATGATGTACAAGCCTAGAACAAGTTGCTGGACACCTTCCTGTCATTAGAAACAAGAACGAGGCCAACATCAGGAAGACTGAACAAAAGTCAGCAATGCCAAATATACATGACTTTCAATGAAAGAATCTGTGGCTATTATAAAAGCTTAAATTGAGCAGAGACTCAAAGACATGGATAGGACAGCACAGAGAGCGGAGTAACGATAAAACAAAAATAAAAATATAGTTACTACCATAACTCTAGAGAGAAAATCTGCAAGGAAATCTTATGCAGCCATAAGCCAATAACATATTTGGTAAATCCATTATAAATAATGCAGTAAAAAGTAAAAAGTTCCAAAGCAAACATTCTTGGTTTTATAGTTACTAGCATCTAGAAGGGAATAGTACACAGCTCAAACGTAATCTGATCAAGTCTTGAACAATTTTCTTCTAATCATATGAACTATAGCCCAAATTGTAAAGAGAAGCACGTGAGATGACCCCATATAGTATTCCCAAGGTCATTGAAATAGCATTGACTGTAAGGGACTCAGGACATTACTGTCTTCAATATTCATTTCAAAACACAAACATTAACAATAAATGTAAAGCATGCTCATCTAATGCCTAATTTCATCCCAGAATATGCATAGCATGTAATTTTCTGAATTAAATAAAAAAAATACAAAACTATGGTCGCAGATAATGACTAAAAAACTTATATATGAGTAGTGTGCTGTAATTTTTTCAAGATCAGGCATATCAAAGCTCCAGCAAACTTTTTCCTTTTGAAAATTCACATAACACAGCAGTTGTAACTATTGGATAAAACAGCCAATCCCCAAGACAGTTTATAACACTTGGTGGCTTGATTCATTGCACTTCCAGTCGACATTTCACGACAAAGCATTGTTAATTCCTAGGACAGCAATCCAATTCAATTGCTCAAAGCAAGATAAAAACATTAAGTTCATTGAAGTCATGGCATCATTAATCCTAATAAAATTTTATGCAAAGTTGCAAACTTCTATCGATACCTTGGTTGAATAAACTCGTTCATGAGACTCATCAAGAATGATGTTTGTAGCCTGGTCAAAACCTTTCAGGACTCCCTGAATGAAATTGCATTGTGATTAATTACCACGTTTAGACCAATTATAGGCATTTACACACTACAAACTGTCAATAACTAATTTAGTGCATATGCTGGAGCTTACCACTATATTCCGTCCATCGTTAGTAATGACCGAAATTGTCTCTGCCAACAACCAACAACCAAAAGATTCAGTAAAAGCTAACAGCTACTGGAATGTTTTAAGCATATTTCACGCGAGTACAGTTCGACGGGGTATCAATTACATAAACTTGCAAACAATAAAACCATATGAAGAGTTGAAGAAGGTAGCTTACGATCAACAAGAGACTCAAGTCCAGGCCCAGCAGACATCTTGCAAGATATTTATTTGCTTAATTTGTACCAACACTTATCCTCACACCTGTAGAAGGTTCAATGTCAAAAAACCAAACAAATGTTTCATCGAACCAGCCAAAATTGGGATGTATTAGAAAGAAAAATGTGGCAAATGAATTAAGCATTAACTTCAGAAACAGGCTTTCCAGAAATCATTAACACAAGGGTTGCTGGCAAAGAAGCTCTCGAAATTAAAACGCGCATAAAAAATTTTAAGATAATTGGATAAATTTTTCAAAAAGGAAAAAACTAAAACTCTAGAAAATCAGAAAAAAAAAAGGAAAAATCTCATCAAACATTGCGTATTCCGTTACATTAATGCAAACAAAAAAGAAAAAAAATCATGTCTGTGACAAAGACAAAAACAAAAACATGTTAATAATACGACGAGCACGGGAACAAAATCAAGGGAGCAGAATCAAAAACCCTCGAGGTGGTTACGGCATGAGCAAAGGGAACCTACGGTAAAATCGAAAAGCTCAATCAGCGTTTTAGAGCAAAAGGAACACAACTCGCAGGATGAACAGTCGCCTGAACTGAAAGAGATGCTTCAAACTTAGAGAGGCACTGCGGCGACTTGGGTTTTGGGGATTTTGAAATAAAAGGAAGAAAATTGTCATAATCTGTTTTTAAAATGTGCTTTCATTTTTCGGACTAGCATTTCATTATTATTTCAAAATTGACAAAGCAGGCCCAACAGCGTTAAGCCCATTGTTTATTTATTTAACTTTTTTTTAAGACCAAAACCGTTTTCTAGTTGGGGGGGAAAAAAACCCTGTTTGTAAGGGGTATTTAAAACCCACATAGTGTTATTAAGCACCTGCATATGGACTCTCAGAATTTGCAATGGGCTTGTTGCCTATTCCCCCCCCCCCCCCAACCGTGTGCTTCGTGTTTCTTTGCCTATTGTATCTCCCTCTTGATGGTTGGTGCTCTTCTGCTTTGTATTTTAACACTACCGACCAAAAAATAAAAAGGCAATAACATCACGACCACCAAAAAAAAAAGGACAATAACATTATTTGTTAAAAAAAAATTCAACCTCACAATAATACTTATAAAATTTAATTTCTATGCATTAACAATATAAAGCATTTTTATATTGTTATCTAATAAGAATGCAAGAAATTGTCCTTTTATTTTTTAAAATTTAAATTCATGTAACTATTTATAATGATATGACATTTCTCACATTCTTATTGGATGATAATATAAAAATATTTAATATTGTCAATGCATAAAAATATTTTATGCAATTGTATTCATTCTTTTAGAGGATTAAATTAACAATACAGAAGAATTAAGGAAGTGATTATTACCACACCCTATTGTGTATTATCATATCCATTTCTTTCATTTTAATATTCCAAAAATGTCCTTAATTAAAACTTATGTTAAATAGGTCAAAAGACTTCTTAGATAAATCAAAAGGTCTATTTAAAATAGATCATAACATTTCAATTATCATTAGAATTTATGAATAATAATAATAACAATAGTAATAATATAATATAGCTCAGCCTATTGGGCCTAACAAGTTTTTTGTATAGCCTATATCCTAGCTCTTTGGTTTAAAAGGCTTTTTGAAAAGCTTCTGCTTAGTGGTGGATCTGTTAGCTTCTCACTAACTGCACCCGTAGTTTGATACCAGGCAAAGCCTAATTTGTGATATATAAACCCTCCCCCCGGTAAAGGTTTGTGTGCATTGACAAAGACAAAAAAAAAAAAAAAAGCATATGCCTCACTTATTTGCTAAAAAAGCTAGGTCAAATGTACGCTAGACCAAGGTTTCTAATGAGCTGCCTAGTCTACTTCCACCCCTACTTGTATTGCAATCTCATAAACTTTAATATCCTTTGGGTGTTTTTTTTTCCCAACTCTTTAAATGTTTTCAATCACTTTTTTTAACATAAGAAAGCAAAATTCCTTCTAATCTTTAACACAAAGTAATAGTGGAGAGATATGTTACCTCTGCTTGATATAATTATGAGACATTTATTTATTTTTCTAATATTTTAAGATTGTGTTTCTAATATATTTTTGATATTATATATTTTTTATTTTTCAATTTTTGAGATTGAAATTTATTTTAAATTTTTGTCTATTGTCACTTTCATATTCTAAAATTATATCTCGTAATCATACTAATTAATATTAATTATAAAAATTGACTATAATTAAATGCTTAACTTAGCACAAAAAAAAAATCCTAACTAAATCTAATAATTAACTTGTATAAAAAAGTGTAGTAAATTAAAATTTAATTGATCAAACAAAAATATAATATTCTCTTAATATCATATTTGTGCAAAAATAATATATCTAAATTTTATTGTGCTATAATCCATCAAATAATTCACTAAAGATACCAATTGAGATTTGGTCTAGTAATAAGGAGCTAGTTCACCACAATATAATGAACTGCAATTCGAATATCAGTTGAAAAAGTTGCCTACATTTAAATATTCTATAGTACTTAAATAGGATTACTTCCAATAGAAAGATACTTGTGAGGAACCCGAAAAGAAGAAGAAGAAGAAGAAGAAGAAAACATCACTAGAAGTTCTGAAGCGTTATTTGCTACTGCAAAACCAAAAAAATATAGTTAAAAAAGTTTAATGAGAAGCTTGATTTAGTTAATTGGAAGACTTAATAGATAATCTCATGCAAATGTTCACCTCAATGAAGCAAATTTTCAAAGCATTAGTATAAAAAAGCATATATAAGACCACCATTCCTATTCACATGGCTGCCAGAAGGTCGGTATCAGAAATATGAGACTAATTTTAATATACCGACAGTGTAAAGAGAGTTTTATATTATTATCTAATTAAATGCATCTATGTGTAAAACTTTTAAAATAGAGATAATTGAGTAAAATATTTTTACTTATGTGGTAATATATGATCGAATATCTGTGTAAAGCTCTCTTATATTAACAGTGCATATAAATTAAATCTTATACATATTGTATCAGGAAAAGTATCAACTAGAATTCTATTATAAGAAGTTTTTATTTAGTTTGTAAATGAATTGGACTGAGTTTTTTTTGGTAAACGGACTTAGGATGAGTCTCTCTTTATTAGGGAGTTATGTTGAATTTTTTGTTGTTTACTTTATTTGAATTCCATCAAAGCTTCGTAATGGCAAGGGCCTTGCCTGAACAAACAAGAGCATTATAAGGTGCTAAAGGCATGTGCCAAACTAAAGGATCTCACCGTAAAAGGCATAAGATGCTTTTGACCGAAAAAAAAGGTTATTTTTGGCTGTCTCTTTCTCTTTAAAACAAACCGAATACAGCAAAGGCATATTATTTTGCTCGTGAAGGCTATAGTGCCCCTTACTTATATGGGACACTATGCATCTTGTAAAGGTATGATATGATGTATCAATGTGATATAAAGGTGTATTCATACACCAAATATCTATAGTGTACGATAATAATTTTTAAAGTTTAGTCAGATTTCAGAATTGTAATTAAATATATTATGAAAGTGATCAAAATTTGTCTGTATAATCCTAAAATATCCCATCTATTTAATTTTAGAATCATATAGATAAAATTTTATTTAATTTCAAGATCACACAAATAAAATTAAGAATTACTATAATACATCACAAATATTTTAAAAGTAATTAAAATTTATCTGCATGACCCTAAAATATCCCCCCAAAATTCTATTTAAATTCAATGTCATGCAAATAAAAGTTTATTTAATTTCAAATCATATAGATAAATTTTAAAAATTATTATGATACACTACATATAATTGATGTACCAATACACCATCAAATCTTATCCATTGGATTAACAAGTTGCATGGTGCAACTTGCTGGTGCCTTGCACCATAGACATCGCCTTGTTGTTGACTTATGAATAAACTCGGGCCAATTCTATGGTGCATCACACACCATTTAAGTTTGACTAGGGTGGAGGGAATGAGATGAGTTTGTCCTTCAGCCACATTATGTAGGTAAATGTATCCCAAAGTGGCTAAATACATTTAGTGGAGCACTGCACCTGCATTCTAGCAACACTACCGCAGTCCATAGCAGCCTCCCTTCCTTCCTCTTACCCCCAAACCAACCTCATCCATATATCACCCAACACAAGAAACCCCATTTGCTGTACGAGCAATGTGTGGACATCTTTTTCTCTCCGGCTAGATGATTTCTGATTTGCATTGAAAAACTTGAAAAGGAGCATTCAACAATCCGTAGTACTGACCACATGTTTCTATTGTTGGGGTGTTTTTGCCTTACAAGTTTTTCTATGTTTTTGTTTGCCCTATGCTAGTTTTTTGTCTGAGATTATCTTTTAGTGATCCTTCGCTCCTCATTAGCATGGCTCCAGCAGTATGTAAGAGCAATTGAAAAAAAAAAAAAAAAAAGAAACCTAGTTTGCCATCAAATATTTTTTGTTTACTTTTTTTTGGTACAGTTTTGTTTATGTTTTTATTTGTTCTATTTTTGGCTTTATAACCAATGTAACCAAACTGGATCTCTTTCTTTTAGATTACATTTTTAGTGCTCTAGTGCTCCTCTATGTTCCTGCTTTGTACCAAAAATAAAAAGCGAAGCAAATGGCTATTGTTCCCAACATAGTTAACTTCTAATTAAAATCATGAACAAGTTTAACTCAGGTGCCTTTTCAATTAGAGATTGTATCGATGACTACCAGCTTGCAAGGGTAGTCGATATCCTTTAATGCATAATTTCATACCCTGTTGATTTATTTTATGCTACTCATAATGCAGCAGGGGTGAGGATTGTTGCCTCGTCAAGCTCACAATCACAGATTTTGATGTGCTAACTCTGACTTTTGTGTGATAGAGAAGAAGAGAAGAAGTAGATGGAGGCAGAATACGGTACACTCTTTTTTGGCAAATGGTGTATGGTGCACCATCCTTAAACTGGTGCACCACAGAACTAGCCATAAACTTGAGCCACAATTTACAAAAGGTCAAAATGCAAAGTAAAACATTTTTGCTTGGACAAAATTCCTTGTTGTTTCAAGTAAGCTCTCTTTAC
This sequence comes from Pterocarpus santalinus, assembly GCA_031439595.1. NCBI lineage: Eukaryota > Viridiplantae > Streptophyta > Magnoliopsida > Fabales > Fabaceae > Pterocarpus > Pterocarpus santalinus. Next base: position 28,763,997 of record CM062528.1, on the reverse strand, counting down.
TTAAAGCATTGGATAAATAGCCTCCTATACCCAATTGCCACAACTTATAAATCCTATTTAAAAAGGCAATTGATCAGTTCCTGCTGAAACACAATTGTTAAATCAAGTTTTGCCCACAGATGAGCCCCCACTCCTTACTTTTTGGTGTGTTTCCACTCAGATAATGTGGGGCTATATGTGTGTTATATACTATGTTGCACAAGTATGGGTGCAGTATCTATATCCAGTACAGATACGGATACAAATATAGGATATGAATATTTTGCAAAAAGTAAGGTATGGATATGTCATTTATATATTAAAATTTCATAAATTTTACATACTAAAAATTATAATTGTATATAATAAAAGAAAAAATTACACAAACTTGAACTTAAAATAAGCTTAAATTACATACAAACATCTATTAAATAATATTTTTATATCACTCAGAAATCTAATTATTCATCCAAATTGAAAAAAATAAAAAAATAAAAACCCAAGAAGCAAGTAATCTAGCAGCCAGAATCCAAATGTTACAAGGTATTCCAAAAAAAAAAAAAAGGAAAGAAAATTATAGGGTATTCCAAAAATTGCAGAAGCAATCCAATTGCACTGTATGCGAAAAAAATTAGAAAAAAAAATTGGTGGGTTGCTATCAAAAAGCATGAACAAGAACCGAGAAATATTTAGATGATTTTGGAGTATTATATGGCTATATTTACAATTGATAATATCATAGTATTTTAAATTGAATCTACCATTGACTTGTGAATCCCACCCCTAATAGCTTGATATTATTAATTGTGAATACAACTCTCTGATGTTGTAGGACCACTCAAGTATTTCTCCACATAACCTGTCACCCCGCATCACATAGATAGAGAAAGAGAAAAAAAAAGGAAAAAGGAAAAAGCATGAACAGGAACATGTTTTCATGTATAAAATTCGTATCTTTTGCAGTGCCACTGATTTGATAAGATTCGTCAAAGATTGAATAATTTCAGAACTTCTTGCTTACCTGTTTCGTGATTGATCACATTTGCCCCTGTTATTTGATCCATTTCTCAAATTTTGTTGGTCCCACTTAAAGGGATAATGCTTGATTGCTGTTTAGATCTTAAATTTTGAGATCATACATTCTACTATGCAACTCTGCTAGTGGTAATTTGCGACTTTGAAATTATTGAATCATGATGTTAATCTGATTGTCTCCACCACCTTCTTATTCTTTATTCTTTATGCAGAAAAAACATGCCCACTGCATTTGTCTGCTAGAAATTAAATCATGGTCAAAGGTGAAAAGAATGGAAGGCTAGCTAGAAGCTCTTTTGAGTGGCAGCTAAATGCCATAATGCTTTTGTAGCTGGCATATTTGTGGATTTTTAACTCTCTTTTATGGTTGACATTTGACAACTACTTATATGTATCCACTAGGATAGCTTGAGGAGGAAAAATTCTGATATGCTCCATGTAGGAAGAGCTTTTCTTCCTTTTCCTCCATCATGTATTATCACCATTGGATATCTGAATAGGACCCATTTAAAAGTACAAAGTTCAAAAATCTTGTGGTGTAAATTGATCATGGAGGAAAAAATCTTGTGCTCCGTGGATTACAAAAGAGTCCCTCCTTGAGGATTGCGTCCATACATTTGATGTGGGATACTATTTCAAGACTTTGGATGCCCTGATTTTATTACTGGTTGAATCTAGTCTTGTTGTATGAATTACATCAATCAATTGGAGCCTTGGAGCACATGCTTGTTTTGATTAAAACTGTGACCAAGTTGAAACATGAGTACTGGTTTTGTCTTCATGAATCATGTTATGAATTTCAATATAATGGAATTGGCAAGATTGTTTATTTCTATAATAATGCTATGTGAACAGTGTTTAACAATTTTGTCTGATGCTGCAGTTGTCTAGAATCTTTATAGCATTGATATCTTCATTTCTAGCACATCACAGCAGAGACAAACTTTAACTATTCAATTCTATTATTTGATATTGGGTTGAGTTGAATCAGGCTTTAATAAAAGAAAATTTGAGTAACCTTAATAAAACCAACTTGATATAAAAATATGTTGGTGTAGCGAGTATGGGAAAAAATGTAAAGCTTAGTAGAATATCGTTGCTATTTCATAAAATGATATTATCAAAATATATAAAACTCCTCTCAATCTATTTTTAAAGTGTGTTTGTGAGTTTTATTTTAAAAGAAAAAAAAGAAAAAGAAATGAGTTTGAAAAGTAGATATGAGTCTATCTTACTCTTTAAGTTCCTTCTCTTTCCTCCTTTTCCCTCTAAAATTAAAAACACACAAACACATTTTTAAGTAAGCGACCATCAAGTTTAGATAATATATAAAATTTAAATAATTGTCACATATCTCAATAATAAAATATATAAATGTTATGTATAATCAATTTTCATTTTTCTTTTTCTAGCTTTATGCAACATATATATATATATATATATATATATTATTTTTAATATCAAGTGTCACACGAGAATTTCATGACATGTATATGCTTTTTATACATTATGTTGAATATAAAATAGTTATTAAATTCTTTTGTTACATCTATATTCACAACGGACCCTTAATCAAATACCTCAATTGATATTCTCCTAGTAATTCAATAAGATTAGTTAAACGTGTATATCCAAAAAAAAAAAAAAAAGGTTAAACGCATGCAAACATATTTAAACTCCAAACTTTGCCATTTCTTCCTTTATTTAAGGGATTAGTTGCAAGGTTAATTGATTCAAGCTTTATTTTTGCTACTCCTTCGTCCTTTGGTGATTGCATTGCGTACTCAAATCAAGTGACAAACTCCTTTTTGGAATCCCTACTGGAAAACTCACTCCCGCCGTGGACAGTGCTATCAAAAATAGCGGTGGCAAGAGGGAAGCGACAGAAATTTAAACCGGAAAGCTGCGATTCGCTGACGATGAGCTATGAAGAGTTGAAAGCAATGTATGATGATATTGACAAGCCCTACTTTGTGATTACTCCCGAATTCTCGTATAGGAACAAGGCACAACTCAAGCATGATGAGGATATTGTTGAGTACAAGAGATAGAATTGGGGACATGGGGTATGTATGCATGTATATATGTAAACCAGTTGTTTGTATTTCAAATTTTGCATTGTCTTTTATGTTACTCAATTTGGAATCGAGTTCACATTCGCAACCCTTCAATGAGCATGCTAAGCTTCCACCTAATACGGGGTTACTAGGTGGTATTCATGCTACGCTCATAACCAATTTTACTCATCCTCGTATTGTTGAACTTTGCAAGGTTGCGCTAGAGAAGTACAATGCTGAGAATCAAGTACAAATTACATTTGTGTTTGTTTATTAAGATTCATTAATTATTGAGTCCTTTTCCATTTCTTCTATCACAATTTGAATTAATTATTGTCTTATTGAACTATTGTTCTATTTAGGGCACAAATTTTGAGCTTGTGGAGCTTGTTAGGTCCAATAGGACAGTTGTTAATGGGTTAATGTATTACATTACCTGTGAAGCAAAAGATGCTACTGATGGTGCTACCCATACTTTTCAGGCCAAAGTATGGGACCATTGTTGCAGCGATATGGAACCGGAGGTCATGATGTGTCAGATGCAACGTAACTAGTATGGTATGTAGGTAATAATGATCATTAGTAGGCTGTATATGTTCAACTATTATTCATTCATTTTCTATGATGGTGCCTTCTTCTTTAATGATGGTTGATGCCTTTTTCTTTGAGTGTTTATTTATAAACTCACACTTGGTGAGACCCTCAATGTGACATCTAATAGTTGCTACATTCTTTCCCTTTTAGTAATCTTACTTCCATTCGAACCTCTATCCTTGTTTTAGAAAAGCCTTTTGTTCTTTAGAACTGAATCTAATTATGGTAGTTAAAATAACTTTAGCCACAATTTTTGAAGAATGCCAAAATGCTTGAAATTCATAACAATAGGAGCTAACCAACCTTAGGCTAGGGAAAGCCTTAGTTCATAAAACTAAGAGATATAGGATTCATCCAGGAATGCATTGATGGAATCATCATCAAATTCTGGTCAATAATTTTTTTATAACCTTTTCCAACGTCAATTCTTGTATCTCTTCATTAGGGAGTTTTGTTGAGTCTTTTGGTGCTGATTTTGCTTGAATTCTGTCAGAGCTTCAGAAAGGCAAAGGCCTTGCCTGAACTACAAAAGCATTATAAGGTGCAAAACTCATGTGCCTAACAAAAGGAGCCCTACTCTAAAAGCCACAGTATGCTTCAAACTGATAAAAAAGGGATGGGTTGCTGGCCCCTTTTCTTTAAAATAGACTGAATATAGTATTTTGTTAACTTATAAATAACCTCAAGCCACAATTTATGAAAGGCCAGAATACAAATTATATACTTAAACTTTTTCCCATGGACGTAAGTCTGTGCTTCAAATAAGCTCTCTTTACTTCAAGCATAGGGAAAATAGCCTGTGACACCTACTTGCCATAACTTATAAACCCTATATAAAAATGCATTTGATCAGTTTCTACTGAAGCATGATTGTGAAATTGATGGTGACCTCAGTTCAGACTAAGGATTAATATAACAATTAAGAGGTGGTTTAATAAGGTAAAGACTAGAAAAAAAGGGATGTTTGGGCTTTCTTGAGGAGCCTAGTATTGGGATGACACTGGGCCTTAGGAATATCTCAAGGAGTGGGCCAAACATCCCTTGGGAACTATCCTTCTTGATATGGATTGGTAGGTTTTTGGGTATAATGTGGCCTTAGGGAAGCATATTCCCACAAAGGAGACCATCTGGAACTCCATAGAGTCAAAGGTTCCACTTTACCCCGGGATGCTCTATCAACGTCGAATCACCCTTTCCATGCCTGTACCTTAGCCAAATCCGAGGTTTATACTGAAATAACAATGATTCCCTAGCGCCTTGAGTTACCTATATACCCTTTTTATCATGCCTAAAATGTTGTTGCCTTAGTATTAGTAGCCATAAGCTGGTAAAAAGATGTGACACTTTGCCTAAGAACCTAGGATTTGTCGCTATCACTATTCTAGCCCCTTTGCCTTCTACCAAGATGCTTGGGGAATCCCAAAACTTGGAGTCCACATAGTGAACCTTAACAAAAACAAAGAGAACAAGACTGATTCCAAAACATTACACATACACATGAGAAAGAACCCCCCAATAACACTCATCCTCCCTGAACTCAAGTGACCTTAAGAGTGATTCCATGAACAAAGTGTCCCAAACAGTGAGTCAAGAACATAGACTCTATCATCCCTTTCAGATCCTTGTGGAGGTTATGCTCATTTACTACTGAGAACCACCTCAAGGAGATAATTCCTTATGGTTTTGACTATTGTAGTATTTCCTTAAAAGCTTATGTTCCTTATATCTCTCTTAATCTTAATTTACTGTCCAAATGACATCAACTAAGATTCAGGTTCAGATCATTTGGTGACTCTACTAGGAAGGATTACGAGCAATGGCCATGCAAAACTATGTTGGGAGGACACTACCCATCACTCTACGGACACTGACCTTCAATATGGAAGATTTTCCAAGAAATGAAGAGGAAACAACTAGTGGACAGCCTGAAATAGGACAACCTAAGGGGGGAAAAGATGAAGGAGGAAATCCCAATGTTGTAGATTACCTCACAGCCCTGAAAAACCCTTTCGATAATGCTGATATGACTTTCCACACGTCACTATCCCAGCTCACGTTTTGAACTCCATCATAGCTGCTCAAAACAACCTCACCAACATGGTGAAGAACTTGTCAATGAAGAAGATGGTAACAGAAAAAGAAGGGGGAAAGAGCAACAGTGAAGACACCCTTATCACTAAAAAGGAGCTTAGACGCATTCTCTAGAATAGGAGGGAGGTCAGTGACTTTATGTGGAATATGGACCGACCATTCAGCACAAATATAGCAGCGAGACCTTACCCGCTAGAGTATCAACCTCCTTACTTTAGGAAGTTTGATAGGACAAGAATTGTTAGGAAACATATCATCTGCTTCTTAGACGATCTAGGTGTCCATAGACGAGATAACAACTTGAAGTTGAAGGAATTTTCAAAGTCACTGGCAGAAAGGGCTTTCACTTGGTACACCAAGTTGAGGTCAAACTCCATAAGCAATTTGGAGCAGATGGTTACTGAGTTCTGTAACAAGTTTCTAGAAGAGAAAAGCACCACGCATATCATGGATCTAGGAAGACTGAAGCAGAAGTTGGGGGAAGCTCTTGTACCATTCATTAAGCAGTATAGGGATAGAGCTTTGCAATGTCATGAGACACTACCAGAGCCAGATTTGATTTATGGGTGTATCAAGAATATGGAGGATAGGTCACAGATCTTCTTGTCCATTAGGGGGATTAATACCTTCTCAAAATTCTTGAGGAGGGCATCCAACATCTCAGAAACAATGAAAAGAAGTGGAAAAAGACCAAAGGAGGTTGGCTCAATTTTGGATATATGTGCATCTACAGATAAGACTAGGAAGAGTAGCTACAGAACTGTGCCACCCCCAAGGAATTCTGAATCAAGGCCAAAAATGCCACCCATTCCTATATCGAGGGCTCAGATGATGGAGATCGTGGCAGGATGGTTCAAAGATAGGATACTAAGAACGCGAGATAAGAAAAGTGCACTCACAACAGAACAACTCAAGGACCCTATGTATTGCATTCTCCATCATTCCAAGGGGCACACTAAGGAAAGTTTTCCACAGACACATAGAAGAAGGAAAGATCCTCTTGCCAAAATGAGATGATGGTGGCATAGATCTTCACAATGAGCTGTTCCCATACCATGATATAGGAGTGGTCGTGCTTGAAGGAGACATTCAGTTGGATGCCCCAAAAAAAGAAAAAGAAATTCCTGACACACCACTGTTCCAAGGATGTTTGATAAAGGAAGGGACGCTTGTCAAGGGGCTAATGAAAACTAATGTGTGTTGTATAATCTTCAGGCAATTGGGGCTAAAAGGTGATGCTCAGATAGAGGCAGCTTGTGCTCTAGTCAAAGTAATAAGTAAGAAGGGAGGAGACCTATATGTAGCCATTGCCCCCTGATCAAATTGGCTAGATCACATGCAACTGTGATAGTTTTTAGAGAACCTAGTTCTATGGGCTATGGCTTTTATCATAACAAACCCTTGTATGTTGAAGCTTTGGTAAAACGAAGAAAGGTGAGGCGAGTGTTGGTGGATAGTGGCTTAGGGGTCAACATTATCCCTATATATGTGTTTCAAGCCATAGGACTGTCTTTGGACCAGCAAAGGCCTTCTCCCATCAGGCTTAACACATTCCATGGACAACTTGTAGCACCAAGAGGTGCATTATGGCGATGTTGGAGATTGAGTCAATCAAGATGCCCAACAAATTTCAAGCAGTTAATGGGGTGCCGACTTACCACATTTTGCTAAGGCGACCACGGTTGCATTTGTATCAATATGTGCCCTCCACATGGCACTAATGTGTCAAGTCCAGCTTCAGAGGAAAAGATATGGAGATCCCTACTACCAAGGCCCCATTTGATGCCTCAGAGACCCACCCGATTAATGTTGGTATGTTTGACGAGCTTGATTCCCTTAGAGTGAATATGATGCATCTTAGCAAGAGGATGCAACTAGGAACAAAGAAAGGAAAAGAGAGAATAGAGTCAGAGACAGTAGCTCATCCAACTCAAACCTTCAAAAGGTTCAGAGAGCAAGAAGCAGGTCCTAGGCTGCAGAGGGAGCATCTCCTTTCAGGGGGTATAGGTGGCGTGTCTTATAGGGACTCGAGGGACCAGTGGTAAAGCATCTACAAATGCTTGCTGGCCTCAAAGTCTTGAGTTTCCTTGAAGAAGGATGAAAAGAGACTTACATTCGAGATGCACCACTTGAACTCCAAGACAATGCCAAGCAAAAAGAAGAAGAGTTAGAAGAGATAAATATAGGAACAAAGGAAGAAAAAGGCCTCTGTTCATCAACAAGGTGCTGGAAGCAAAAGAAAAAGAGGAGTCAGTCGCTTTACTAATTAAATTCAGGGACGTATTTGCTTGGAGTTATGATGAGATGCCTGGCCTGTCCCCAGCCTTGGTGTCTCATAATTTAGCTGTATGTCCCGAGACAATCCCTATTAAGCAAGCACCAAGAAAGTTCTCAGATGACATTAAGGCACAAGTGAAAAAGGAGATAGAAAAGCTGCTGAAGGCTAAGTTCATAAGGCCTATACAACATCCAACCTGGCTAGCAAACATTGTCCAGTAAAGAAGAAAAATGGACGAATCAGGTGCTATGTTGACTTCCAAGACCTGAATAAGGTTTGCCCTAGAGATGACTTCCCCTTGCCGGATGTGGATAGGATAGTTGATGCTACAGCATCCCATGAGAGGTTTTCTTTCATGGACAGTTTTAGTGGTTATAATCAGATCAAAATGGCTCCAGGAGATGAAGAAAAGACTGCGTTTAGAACGCCCATAGGAAATTTTTTCTACGTAGTAATGCCTTTTGGCCTCAAAAACGCTGGAGCAACATATCAAAAAGCAATGGCAGCAATCTTCCATGATATTATGCATGATTTTGTAGAAGATTATGTGGACGACCTCATTGTTAAGTCCAAGTCCAAGAAGTAGCATCTAGAGCACTCGAAGGTAGTTTTTGTGAGATGTATAAGGTACAAGCTGAAGATAAACCCTATGAAATGTGCCTTTGGGGAGTCTACAGAAAGATTTTTAGGATTTAAGGTCCATAAAGATGGGATCTCAGTAGATAAGGAGAAGACAAAAGCCATTCAAGAAATGAAGGCGCCTACAAATATCAAGAAATTGCAAAAGTTCCTTAGAAAGCTGGGCTACATAAGGAGGTTTGCCCCCGCCTTAGGAGAATTACTGGGGCCTTTGGGACTTCTCTTAAAGGGAAAGAACACATTTGAATGGGGACCTAAACATGAAAAGATTAAACTTGTATTGACTCCTACCCAAACCATGGTGCCACCACAAGTAGGGAATCCTTTGAACGTGTACCTGGCTGTGGGTGAAGAAGCAGTAAGTGGGTTGATTGCTCAAGAAAATGAAGGAATAGATAGGCCAATTGCTTATGTAAGCAAATCCATGAAGGATGCTGAACTAGGGTACCCAATCCAAGAAAAACATTATTTAGCTTTAGTATATGTAGCCCAACGTTACAAGCATTATTTCCAAGCCTTCAAAGTGGAAGTGCTTTTAAGAGATGAGGGGTTAAAGTTCCTGAGGCTTTATTGTTGAGCGAGTATGACATATCACTAGTAATGCCCACTACTGTAAAGAGCCAAGCCCTAACAGACTTGCTCATAATTTGCCACAGAAAAAAGGAGGAAAAAGTACAAGATGATATCCCAGGGGATATTGGAAGTGTTAATGCTTGTGAAGATAGCCCAAAGTGGACATTAATGTTTGATGGGATGCCTACTAATCCTCACAGAGGGGTGGGCGTAGTGCTGATCGATGAAAAGGGGAGAAGTTTATCGTTTATGTTCAAGTTAGAATTCCCCTGCACTAACAACAAAGCAGAATATGAAGCCATTATTCTAGGCTTAAAGATGGCTCAAGAAATAGGGGTGAGGAAGGTACATGTGAAAGGAGACTCCAATTTAGTAATTAAACAAGTCCAAGGCAAGTATAGGGTAAAAGTAAGAAGACTAGCTATATGTAGAGAAAAGGTGTGACAACTGATGCAACAATTTGAGCATGGTGCTCTAATTGGAACAAATAGGCTGATGCTCTAGCCACCCTTGGAGGAAAAATCATGGTGCAACAGAAAGAGGAAGTGGTTGAATACCAGGCAATCCAAACATCAAGCAGTAAAGGAGAGGAACAAGGAGAAAAAAGAGTACAGGATTGGAGGGCTCCCCTATGTGAATAATTAAGGGCCCGTAACATCACTAAGGAGACTAAAGATTTCTTCATATTCAATAGAAAATTATACAAGAAGAATGGAGAAGGTCTACTAATGAGATGTGTGAGCAAACAAGAGGGAAAGGCCAAGGCTAGACAGCTGCATGAAATCGTTTGTGGTGAAGAAGGGCTTGACTTATACAGAAGATTGTAAAGATAGGGGGTCTTTTGGCTCAGCATGAAGAAATATTGCGACAGGATACAGAACATTGCAACCCATGCCAAGAAAAGAGGAGAGAGGTAGAAATAAATCATGTTGAATGATGACAGCAATCTTTATTGGAGTATTTAGAAGCTGAAGTGCTACCATTGGAACGATTAGAAGCTGAAAAAAATTAAGAAAAAGACAAAAAGATATTTCATTCAAAAAGGAGAGCTTTTTAAAAGGAGTTTCACTGGTGAAGTGTTGAGATATATTAAAGAAGAAGAAAAGAGCAAAGTACTAAGGGAAGTTCATCAAGGTGTTTATGGAATGCATCAGGGAGGGGTAGCCCTTGTGGCAAGAATTACTGAGGATTGGATATTACTGGCCTAAAATGAAAGAGGACACCATAGAGTGGGCTAAAAGGTGCTCTTAGTGTCAGAAATATGGATACTTAATCCATGCTCCAAGTGTGGAAATGCACAGTCTGAAGATGCCATACCTTTTCCACACTTGGGCAATGAATTTTGTTGGACCAATCATGCCTCCATCTCAAGAAAAAAGTGGATTCTGGCTCCTACTAAGAATTTTACAAAGTGGGTAGAAGCTGTGGCCTTAAGGGAGGCAAATGCAGAAGCCGTAGTGAGATTTTTAAAAGAGAATGTCATATGCCGCTTTGGGCTTCCCTTAAGGATAGTGTCTGACAATGGGACACACTTTATTAATCAAAGAGTAGCTGACGTCCTGAACCAATACAAAATCCAGCATCATAGATCCTCCCCATATTATCCACAAGCTAATAGGCAAGCTGAGTCAACAAACAGAAGCTTAATTAGGATCTTGACAAGGATGGTTGATGATGCACCCAAGAAGTGGAGTGAGCACTTGTCCCTTGCCTTGTGGGCTTACAGAACAACCAAACATGGGACCACCAAAGCAACCCCTCTTCGTTAGTGTATGGGGCTGAGGCAGTGCTACCAGTTGAGATAGAAGTACCATTAGCTCGAATGGCGCTAGAGCAGACAAGGAACAGGGAGGGGAATTGGAAGAGTTGGAGGACAAGAAGGACACAGCTCTAGAAAGGATGAAAGACTACCAGAGGAAGTTAATGCTCGCTTATGACAAACATGCGAGGCCTAGAATATTCATTGAAGGGGAGATGGTACTGAACGTCGATGACATTGTAATGAGGAAACAAGCTATGACCAAGTGGGCACCAAAGTGGGAAGGCCTATTCATAGTGCAAGAAGCTCATCCTAATGGACATTACACCCTGGTGAATCTGAAAACTGGCAAGAAAATAGGTCCTATAAACTTCAAGTATGTAAAGAAGTACTAAGCTTGAATATGCTTCCTTTCTCTATTTTGCTTTTTGAAGAAGTGATGCATGTTTTGAAAACTTTACTTTGTTTTGAGCATGTTGTGCATGCACGTTAAAATGATTCTTTTTGTAAAATGCGTTGACAAATGGTCCATGATTGGATGAGGAATCAATGTTTTAACCAAGAATTAGCATATTTATAGATTTCAACGTACATGAATGTTATTCTGGGAATTATATAAACATTAGGATAGACAACGCTGTGAATGACACCATAGGATCCTATGTGATTGTCTAGATGTATCAGTATTCATGGTAACTCACGAAGTCGTGATAGAGGAAAATGAAAAAGAAAATAAAAATGAGACTAAATACATAAAGTCCAAGGCGCAAAGACATAAGTACCTTGGTGCAAGTGAGACTATTAAGCCTACAACTGAAAGGAAAAAAAAAAGCAAAGAGAATGGAATGAAACTAAAATGAAACTGAATACACAAAATCCAAGGTGTGACGACATGAGTGCCTTGGTACAAAAGAAAAACTTAAGGTGCGACCACATGAGTACCTTGGTACAAAAAGAAAAAGAGAAGAAAAAGAAGAAAAACTGAAAGTACAACGACAAGAGTGCTTTGGTACAAAAGAAAAAATCCAAGGTGCAATGACATGAGTGCTTTGGTAAAAAAGAACCTTCAAGGTCATGATTAAAAAGGGAGAAAGGGAAAAATGAAATGAAATAGAAATGAACAAACAAAGGCAAAGTCAAAATAGTTAAAGAACAAAGAAAAGGAAAAGGGGAAGGAAGCATGGGGCAATGACGCCTTCCCCTCTAAAATTGAAAGCCCATCTGGTAAAGGGTTCCGGTATTTTGTGGGTCTAAGGGCAAGAAACTCATGAAAATACCCTGCACCAGCCCCAAACATAGGATGGTTCAGGTATATGAGATCTTCGAGCATAAGGGGGATCTCATAGTCACCACCTATGGATTGCTTTTCCTTAGCAACATAGCCTATTATAGATGAATGTTTGACCAAAGTGTCATAAGGTATTTGTAAGCTTGGCGATAAGAGCCTTACAAAACACATTCATTCACCCCCCAAACATGACAAGGTTTCGATATATGAAATCTCAGGGCTAAGGGGATTTCATAGGACCTTCTCATGGTAGCCCAACTATCTTGCTTGAGCGTCTCGGTATTTAAAGGGCCAAGGGCACAAGGGGAACCTTCAAAACACGCTCAATGCACCTCGCCCATAATAACTGGGGACCTTTAGTTTGACAGTTTAGGACCAAGAAACTAGTCAAAGGAGGCCTAATTCAATGTCCCAACATGTGAACACGAGGATGCCTTTGAGTCCAGAGGCAATGGATATCAAAGTTGTGTCACATGATACCCCCTCCTTCCAAGGTGCAAGGTAATGAGCACGAAGGAGAAAAGAATAGGAAAATCCCTCAACGTTCAAGTAATGTACATAGGGATGTAAACTGTGAAAGGAAAAGAAAATTATTGGAATAAAGAAAGTAATGTGCTCTCAAAGTATATGGGGCCATTACGCTATGCAAGATTAATATGTTCATGAAATAGGCATGTAGTAAGCAACATTCTTACACAAAGTCACGTTTCAAGAGAGGATCTTTGTGGATCCTAAAAGGGGTGACTAAATAGGCAAAACATGAAAAAGATGTAGAGAATAGAAAGTGATGAGGTATCAAGACTTGAGGTCCAACATCACTACTGATATAACCGAGAGTACAAATAGATGTACATCAAAAAAAAAAAAAAGAGAGCGAAGGAAGAAAAGAAAAGAAAAATAAAGAGAAAGAAAGAAAGACAAGAACCACAAAAGTGAGACAAGTATATACAAGTACAAAAGCATGGTATATAAAAAGAGAAAGAGAGAGAGTGAGAGAGAAAGAGAAAGAGAAGCCAAGAAAAAGTGAAAAGGCAAAGACAGAAACAAAAGTGAACAAGTTAATTAAAGAGCCTAATGGCCCCTGCATCAGTTACATAAGTTTGTCACAGGTGCCCCAGAAGCAATTAAAAAAGGAAAAGTTCTAGACAAGATACTACAAAACAAAGGTTCTTAGCTGAAACATTTCAAATGAAACAAAAGAAGGAGTGAAGCCCTATTACAAGCAAAAGATAAAGTGCAGATCATAAGGTAAAAGGAATGTCAAAGGTTTTTCGGGTTTCTTCTATTGCCTTCGAATGATCAACCAGGCCCTTGAAAATAGCAATTTCAACCTTGAGCTCTGAATTGATCACATGAAGTCGCTTGGACAGTTTATCAAGTTGTTTGGACAATGTAGAGGACTCTTGTTTAAGATTGACAACCTGAATTTCACTGGCATTTGCTTCAAAAGTCAGCTTCTCTGATTCCTCCAAAATGTTCATAAGAACATGTTGCTGGAGTATGCTTGACAAATCCTCAAGTTAAGATCCGGTGAAGCCAAAACACTTAAGGGCATGCAAGTGTGAAAAAGCAAGTTCTCTATGGTCTCAAAGCAACTTAAGTAGCGAACAAGCAGTAAGGACCTCCAAATTTCCACAAAATCTTGGTAGGTCATTCGCTTGAAAATGGGTAGGTCAGTAAAAAGAAGCAAGAATCCCTCATGGGAAGTAGCAAAACCAGCTAGGAAGACTACATCCTCGGGTGAAACAAGAACACAAAAGTCCTCACCAGCGGTAGCTGTAACAATTAAAGAGAGGAAAAGAAAAAGAAAAGGGTCAAGAACCGTGAGAGAAACATGAGCCAGAAAAGAAAAACAGTGTAGTACAAGAAGGCAAACACAAGTGAACCTGGAACAATAGCCAAAGGGGAGCCAGTAGTAACTTGATCACGCAAAGAAGGAGCGTTAATGCCATCACCTGCAGTAAGAACATGTTAAACCCAAATGAATAAACTTATCAATGAGTGATATGGTAACAATACAAGAATACCTCCGAAAAAGGATAGACTACACAGTGTTATGATACCTTCAAGATCTTTGGTGTCTGGAAAGTCAAAGGCCTTAGTCTTGAAGGGCTGTGTGAGAGAAAGCAAATCTTGGCCTGAGGGTATCTCTTTCCCTAGGTCCTCATATATATTGATGTGCTCTTAGGGAGAGGATTCTGGAGTAGGCTCTATCAATTTACATCTCAAAGCTATCATAACAAGAGGATTAAGGAAGGGCATAATGTCAACATGAGAAGTAGTGAAGGATTCTGAAGACACATTACCTTGCTCAGTTCGGAAAGGAGTTGGCGAAGCAAAAATAGAAGGAGCATCGAGGTTGGTGTTCAAGTCCTTGACCAAAGAGCTTGTTCCTTCTCTGCAGTATCTGGAACTACTTCTTCGTAAAGAGAGTCCTTGGTAGCATTGTTTAAGAGCGGAACAAGTTCAGTAGCCTCAAAATCCCTATCACATACCCGGTTTCCATCCTCTTCATCCCCTAAGTCAATTGGAGACGAAGAAGGACCAGGAATGGTAACAACTTTGGTTCGAAGGCGAGTAGACTGGCGTGGAGCGTTCATGGAAGTGGGAGGAGCAGGAGATTTCTTCGGAGCAGGGGGAAGTCTTGGCCTATTTGGCTTCCTTAGCAGAAGATTGAGCCTTAGCCTTGGAGGTTCCTCGAGAAGTAAAGGACTCCTTTCACTAAAGGGGAGCTTTGGTTTGTTTGACCTTTTTAGCAGCTGATTGAACCTTAGTCTTAAGAGTATCTTGAAGGGCAGGAGCCATATCTGACTTGGCCTTCTTCGAGGTGGAAGACATGTTCAGCAAATCTCATGCAAACTTATCTTAGAGAGCCCTTTGAATTGGGGTTAGTTTCCTTTTGCAAGTTGAAGCACCTAATATAAAGGCTGACAATCAAGAAAACAAAGGAATCATGAAAGAGGGAATGTAAAACATAATGGCATACATAAAACAGCATAAAAAAAATAAATAAATGGACGTTGTAATTTGAACATGGTTCAAGCTATTACCTTATTTCTCGCTCTCTATCCATGTGGAGCATATATAGTAAGGATCCCTTGGGATGAGGTTAGTGAAAAGAGGAGTATCCATGCACCTTCCCATCTCAAATCTCTGGATAGCTGCCTTCAAAGCTTAGTGGTAAGGGAGGTACCTCTGTAGCACGCCCCCAGAGCGAGTCTATGGGACTAACATATCAAGATCAAAGGTTAGCGCTAAATGAGAAAAAAGTACCCACTTCATGGCATCCCTAATAAACACAAATGGCCAATCCACATTACTAGGGGCTGGTCCCACCCTACTTAGCGACAAACTCAGTCTGGATGATACACAAGGGCAAACCAAGGCTCCAATGGCTAAGTAGGGATCAATCACAACATAACTAGGGAGGAAACCAAGAGAATAACACAACTGCCAAAAGTCATAAATATCCTCAATTCCCTCGTTGCTACGATGTCTAGTATCTTGCTTGTCTTCATGGTAAATGAGGTGAAGCCCATCCACCCTAGGATAATGAAAAGTGGTGAAAGGGTGAAAGTAAAAATTATCTTCTTTATCTAGCACATCTATCAGAAGCTTGCAAGGACGCCCACTAAACCAAACCTATACCTTGAGCGAGACAAGATGTTCCTCATCTGGTGAGACCTCAGGAACAGAACGAACATGCGCATATGAAGGGAAATGCTTGAACAAAAAGCATTGCAAGAGTACCTCATCAACAAAATAATTCACAGGAAACCGCCCAAAGGAAACCTTATGTTGCTCTTGAATTTGGTCCAAATGGGTATAAAGACTGCCTAAGTACAAGGGAGCTACAAGTAGTCTCTTGCCCTCAGCAAGTAGGCTAGCAATCACACAAAAGCTGGGACTCACCAATTCCCCTAGAGGACCTATAAATACAAACTTACTCAACCAGAAAACCAGGAAAGCAACATGTCATAATGGTTGTTCAGAAGGAGGGCCAGGCACTAAAGGGCCATTCTTATCAGGAAAATTGCCATAGAAATATCTAAGCCAATTTGCAAATGTGTACTTGAGTGTGGAGCATCTTACCTTCTTGTACTTTTTTTACTTCTCTATTTTGACTGAAGCCTTTGAAGGAGAAACACCCTGACGCTGAGTGGACTCTCTGTGTGAGCAAGGAGTCGATTAGAATAGCGGGCGACATCGGCAGCACTTTGCTTCAGTGTCTTAGCCATGTCCACCACATGGCGCTCCAAGGTGTACGAAGCCTAATCTAGGTCCCCAAACATGAGAAGCTTCAACAAAGCAAGGACATCCTCAAGGGTTGGGGTAAATTCTCCGCATGCAGTGACAAAAGTGTGAGTAAGTGAATTCCATCTTTAGATTAAAATGTTCATATTTATGGGACATCTCAAAGCGGCCAGTCTTTTAGTGGCCAAAATAGCATCTACTACGCCTATTTTCTTCAGAACTTCCAAGAATGGTAAATCTCTTGTGAATGTGTTGTTGGCCCACGCACCCCAAATTTTATTCTCAATAATGGATGTGGTGAAATATAAGGGAACCCAAGGGAACTCTTGTCTAGAAAGATGGGAGCGGAGCAGAGAAGGGCCAAAATGAAGGAAGGGATTTCAGGAATAAGGTACCTCATGCGTTGATAAGAAGAAGACACGTGCTGGGTGGAGGTAAAGTTCGGCAAGAATAGGGCACCGGGAGCGGGAAGAGAATTGAAGTTTAGCTGTGGGTATGACGGATTCTTGGCCTAAGTACGTCCCTCTGTCGTCGCTAGATCCGCACAGGGAATGGGAAGCGCATCTCTGATGCCGAATGAGATAACTCGTGGGATTATACCATCATCAATCAATTCTTCAACATCCTCTGACCCTTTACTTTTAGCCTTAGAAGACGTCTCCCCAGGTTCTGGGCGCTTCGGTATGGGAGGGTGTCGGGCGCATGCAACGGTCATCTTGCTGTGAGCCATGAGCAAGAAAGGAAAAAGATGAAGGGTGTAAGGAGAGAAGAACAAGGGCTTGTAGGGAAGGAAAATGAAAAGAATTGAATGGTTTTACAAAAGTCCCCCTCCAATTAAAAGCCCACCAAAAGGAATGGAGTTCACAATACTCCCAACCACCCACTACAATGCAATAAAGTCATTGCACGAAGTACAAGGTCGCTCACCAAACGGAAGCTGACACGTGTCAAATGCATCCTAGGAAGATGTTATGTGATCCTAGCATGCAAGGGGGCTTATGATGGTGACCTAAGTTCAGACTGAAGATTAACACAACAATTAAGAGGTGGTTTAATAAGGTAACGACCAAAAAAGGGGATATTTGGGCTTTCTTGAGGAACCCAATATTGGGATGATGCTGAGCCTAGGAATATCTCAAGGAATGGACTAAACATCCCCTCGGAACTATCATTCTTGATGTGGATTGGTAGGTCTTGGGTATAATATGGCCTTAGAGAAGCATATTCCCACAAAGGATACCATCTGGATCTCCATAGGGTCAAAGGTGCCACTTTGCCCTAGGACGCTTTGTCAACGTTGAGTCACCTTTTCCATATCTGTACCTTAGCCAAATCCGAGGTTTATACTGAAATGACAATGATTCCCTGCCACCCTGAGTTACCTATATCTTTTTTGTCATGCCTAAAATATTGTTGCCTTAGTACTTGTAGCCAAAAGCTGGTAAAAGATGTGATACTTTACCCAAGAACCTAGGATTTGTCACTATCACCTTTCTAGCTGCTTTGTCTTCTACCAGAATACTTAGGGAACCCCAAAACTTGGAGCCCCCATAGTGAACCTTAACAAAAACAAAGAGAACAAGACTGATTCCAAAACATTACACACACACACACACACACACGAGAGAGAGAGAGAGAGAGAGAGAGAGAACCCCCAACAAAACTGATCCTTCTTGAACCCAAGTGACCTTGAGAGTGATTCTACGAGTAGAGCATCCCAAAGGGTGAGTCAAGAACATAGGCTCTATCATACCTTTTATATCCTTATGGTGGTTATTGCTGTTTACTATTGAGAATCACCTCAAGGAGATAGTTCCTTTTGGTTTTAGCCATTTGCAGTATTTCCTCAAAAGCTTACATTCCTTGAATCTCTCTTAATCTTAGTTTAGTGTCCAAACGACATCAGCTAAGAAACGGGTTTAGATAAAAAATCAAGTTCTACCCAACACTTATATAGATGGAACCCCATTCCTTAATGTTTTGCTTTTCCACACACAGAATTTCGGGCTATGTGTCAAATATCAAGATTGAAAACACATTGGATTTTTGGCCCTGAGGTATTGATTATTGAGCTGCGTTTTGAGCCTCTTTTTTTTTTTTTTTGCTGCTTTCAGCTCTATTGACTTTTAACAGCTCACGCTCTCTTTTTAACTTGCTTTATCTGGGCTTGTTTCTTCTACTTAGAATCAATTGTTGTACGGTCAGAGTTTATTAGAATAAAAGAAAAAAAGGTATTCGTCTAATGATTTATATTTATTTTGGAATGTTAACTTCTCTGTTCTTATTTATTTTACCCATCTCTTAATATTTTTTTCCTTATCTAGTGTCTCACTTGACGAATTAATATGTTAGTGGATTGCTTGTCCTGGCATCTCTTGACGATTTTCAAGCATAAGCTTGTATTTTGAAATCTTTGTTCTTTTGTCAAATATTGTAATATTACTTTGCTGGGTTGGCATTTCATTTCTCAACTCAATATATTCTTCACTTCTCTCTATACCTGCTATGAATGTTTTTATGATGGAACATGCTTGGTTTACATACATTCTTTTATAAATTCATGACTTTTGTACTACCACTGATTTAATAATGATTTGTCAAAGATTGAATAATTTCAGAACTTCTTGTTTACCTGTTTTTGTGCTTGATCAGATCTACCTTTTTATTTCAATCATTTCTCAAATTTTGCTGGCCCCATTTAATGGGGTGTGGCTTCATTGTTGCTTGGATCTTAAATTTTGAGATCATACATTCTACCATGCAACTCAAGCTAGCGATAACCTGCTGAGTTTGAGATCATCCCCTTTATTGAACAGTGATATCAATCTGATTGTGTGACCCCCACTTTCACGTTATTGATTCTTTATGCAGGAAAACATGCCCATTACATCTGCCAGTGAAAGCTTGGAAGGCTACAAGCCTGCTGGGTGGCAGCTAAATGCGGTGGTGCTGCTGTAGCTAGCATATATTTCTAAAATGATATATATTTGGAGCAATTCTAAAATATAGTACACATATATTTCGAAATTCTAAAATAAATTAAATTTCTTTGAGCAATCCTTTTGCTAATAAGGTCTAATTGGCATGAATGATATGGAAAATTAGACATATAAAGTAGAAATTTAAGAATAGCGAGCATGACATGGCATCGTTACTGGAAATGAGAAAAGATTAGAAGATCTAACAGACATGAATGACATTGTATATGTTAATGGTGCACTGTATGGTGCCAGTGGCTTATGAAAGGTGTCGATGTTCTTGTGAGATATTATACCAAACAAAATTTAACAAGTGTATCATTTCTATTAAAATTAATTTTTAATATTTTATTTAATAATTTTATTGTTAAATTTAATCAAATCTTCTCACTCCAGCTTCTCTTTTCTTTCTTTTCATGCCCTTTTCATTTCTTTAAAGAGCATGAAATCCATTTACGAGCGCATTTAGACCCTAATTTGAAGGGCGTTAAATTCGTTTACAAGCATGAGGGTCATTTACATGACGTCATGTAAACCTCCAGTTGTAGCACCCGGCACCTGCATGCCTTGTGGGCCATGAATGGCATGGTTTCTCTCATTTATTGCACGTATAAAAGCGAGCCCATTCCTAATGCTCGTAAGAATTGACTATGACTCTACCGCCAATTGCTTTTAGATTTTCATGTCTTTCAAACTTTTAGATTTCAGATTTTGGATGATTAGTAATATAATTTTAAATTATATTCATAATATTATTTTATTTGATTAGATTTTATTACTAATAATTCAAATTTTTAAGATAATTTATAGTAATGTGGGTTGCCTCTATTAGGAGTGTCTATGTAGATTTCTATCAATGTGACAATTATCGAATTATTATTATTAACAATAAAAATAATAATAATTAATATTATTTTTCATAACTAATAATCAACAATATTAATTATGATGATAATAATAATTTATTATTATTAATTATTACTATTATTCATTATATAAATTTCAAATAATAGTTAATAGTAATATTATGATTAATTGTTATCAGCTTTAATTCGTAGTTTATTCTTTTAATTTTTTTATGAATAATTATTTTTTAATTTTAATTTTTCTCTCAACATGTATTTAATAAAAATTTATGTGTGTTCGTTAATCAAGGAATTGATTAACCGGCAACACTTTTCATTTTCACTTCAAGATAAATGCAATAAAATTTGTGTAGCTTTCTTAGTTAAAGAATGAATTAATTTTCTATAAGTGTGACATTATCAATTCAAATATGTCAAAATATGATAATAAGTTATAAATATGTCATATTGATCTTAATTTTCTACTTATACTATTAGTTACAAAAGATTGAAATAATTATTTACGAAACAATAGAAATCAAAACAAATATTAAGGTAATACACTGTCCATTTAGATTTTAACACATGATTTCAGGTACATCAAATTTCATAAAATAGCCCTTCTCTCAACCTACTCGTAAAAGAAGACTATCAAGCATAGATGATGCATGAAATAAACAAATAAAAATTTAATATTTATCTTGATCATATAGAATTTTTCAAGTTTACAATGGTCCTATAATGGTTGCGTCAGTACAAGTTGTAACCGATGATGGTAGTTAACGGTCAATAACTAAACACTGTAGTGAAACATCATGTAAAATGGTAATTGAACTGTAAGTACAACCACGTAGTATTTTAGAATCACTTAAGTATTTTTCTCTAAATAAAGGTTGCAATAGTTCTAATGGAACACAACGATATCTTAAATGCACGTTACAAAATAAAATGTGTGATGCACCTGGAGCTGCAGTTTAATGTGAGGCATTGATTTAGCTTATATAAAATCGGACAGTTGTGAATGCTGGTGGGAATCTGGCTTCCCGGTTTTGGATGTCTAGATTTCTTCAATAAAATATTCCTACTTGAATAATCATAGTAATAACAAAAATAAATTGTTTTAATTAAAATGAAACGATAAATGGAATGTAAGAGTGACATTAAGCCTAGAAATCAAAGTTGCCCTAAAACTAGCCATACTTTCAGTAATGAGTAGTTATTTGAAATGATTCTATATAATTGTTTTATAAAAGCATTTTATTATGAAACTGAAGAAAGGGGCCGACAAGTGATGTAACATTTCTTTTCCATAAAATTTCTTGAGTAGAGTAATTTGGTTAATTTATTTTATTGAAATACTTTAATTGATTTGTTTGAGTTAATTTTTGTAACAATAGTCAATTGAAAATTAATCAAATAGTTAAATCTTAGACAATAACTCTGTAAAGTAAGACTATAAACTAGCAATGATAATTTCAAAATATATTAAAAATAATATTAAATTTTAATAGACATAGGTATTGTTTTAAATAATAATGATAATATAATTTATTACTATATAATTTTAAGAGATAAAGTAATAGATAAGGTTCAAAGATAAAGTAATATTTTAATAAAGTAAATTAACCAAATTAATTTATACAAAATATTTTATGAAAAAGGAGATATTACAAAATGAAATAAAATATTTTTTTGAGTTATTCCATAATCACTTAAAAGTTTGAAGTAAATATCTTTAAAAAAACTAATTACACTTTCAATAATGAGTTATAATTTTTTTTCTTCGAAATTACAGTACAATGATGCTAAAGAAATGAGATGGAGAGGAAAAAAGAATTCATTTTTCTTAGATGTTTGATTCACAATTAAAATAATAGAAATACATTCACTTATAAAATAAATTGCACTTTTAATAATAAGTTATTTTATGAAATTAAATTATACAATTTTTCTTTAAAATCACTTTACGAGGAACAAAAAAGAGGGAGAGAAGGAAATTGATTTTTTTTTTTTGAGTTATACAATCCTCACCTAAAAATTTGAAATACATATTCTTATAAAGCAAATTACAATTTCAATAATGAGTTATTATACAAAATGTTTATGTAGAATTTATTTTAGCATTACTTTCACTATGAGGTTCAAGAATTGGGAGGGAGAAAGAAAATGAGTTAGTTTCTGTCAGTGTTTTTGTTCCTCACATAAAAGTTAAACGTAAATATGTCTATAAAACTTGTTATAGTTTTAATAATTAGTTATTGTATCAAATGATTATACTATTTCATTACTTTAGTACTAGGCTGAATAAAGGGGCAGGAGGAAAAATGGAATAATCTTTCTTTTCTTTTCTTTCTTGAGTTGCGTGATCCTCAGTTAAAAATTAGAAGTAGATATTATTATTATTATAAGATGAATTACAATTTCAATAATTAGTTATTAGATAAAATATTTTTGTGGGATCTTTTCTTTAAAATTCTTTATTATAAGATTGACGAAAGCGAAGGATAAGGAAAAGAAATTATTATTTTAGTAGTTCCGTCCTCACTTAAAAATTAAAAGTAGATATCCTTATAAAAAAAATTTATAATTTTAATAATAAATAGTTTTATGGAATGGTTAATACAATTTTTTCATTAAAATTACTTTATTACTTGAGGCTAAAAAAGTGAGATAAAGAGAAAGAGTTTTTTTAACTTGTTTATTCAATTTTCACTTAAAAATTAAAAATAGATATTATTGTAAAATAAATTACACTTTCAATAATGAGTTAGCTATATGAAATGTTTATATGAATTTGTTTTTCTTGAAAATTGCTTTAATACATGATTGAAGAAAGAGGAAAGAAAAGGAAATGAGTTAATCTTTTTGGATGTACATTCCTCACTTAAAAGTTAAAGGTACATGTCATCATAAAATGAATTATACTTTTTTTATGAGTTATTATATGGAATTTTTTTATACACTTTTTTTGAAAAAATTACTTCGGTAGAAGGTTGAAGAAATGGAAGGGAAGGAAAATGAAATGATTTTTTTCGGCGTTATTTATTCTTCCCTTAAAAATAGGATGCAGATGTTCTTATAATGAGTTATACTTTGACCAATGCTACAGTGCCACTTACTTGCAAAGGGCACCATACACTTTATGAAAGTGTAATGTGATGAATGAGTATGATTGAAAAATATATTTATACATCAAACACATATGATGCACTACAGTAATTTTTTAATTTAAGTTAGACTTTAAAATTGTAATTAAGTATATTTTTAAAATGATCAAAATTTATCTATGTGATCCTAAAATATTTCCAAAAATATTTGTTCAATTTTAAAATTATACAGATAAAATTTTATTTAATTTTAGGATTATGTAGATAAAATTAATAATTATTACAGTGCATTACAAGTATTTTAAAAGTAACTAAAATTTATCTGCGTTATTCTAAAATATTGTCCAAAAATTCTATCCATTTTAAAATTATGCAGATAAAATTTTATTTAATTTCATATTATATAGATAAATTTTAAAAATTATTATAATACACTATAAGTGATTAGTGTATCAATGCACCATCAAATTTCACCCTTTAGATCTTCCAATAGTATAGTGCACCTCCCAAGTACAATGCAACTAAGACAGCGCCCTTATACTTTTATTAATGAGTTGTTATACAAAATAATTTTGTGAAGTTTTCCTTTAAAGTTTCTTTAAAACGTGACTAAAGAAAAGGGAGGGTAGGGAGATAAGGAATTAATTTTTTTAATTATTTAATCCTTCCTTTAAAATTGAAAGTATGTAATGTTATAAAACGAATTATACCTTTTATAATGATTTGTTATTTATTGTTAATTCTATACAATATTTTTGTAAATAAATTTACTTGGAAGTTGAAGAAAGGAAAAAGAGAGTCGGAAACAAATTTTTTTTTTTTTTTAAAAGTTGTTCCATTCTACTTAAAAATTGAAAACAAGTATTCTTACAAAAATGGCTCTATAAAATTCTCTTTCTAACTTACTTATTTTGTTTAATAGTAATTTTAAAATTATATTTTTTATTTATATAATTATTTTATTCAAAATAATTTTTTATAATTATTCTTTAATTTATTTATTATAACTATATTTTAGTATAAATTTTATAATTATTTTTTATTTTTTTATGGATATTCTTCCACATGAGACAATCCTATTTGAACTTCTAATTTTTTTATAAAGAGTATGACTCTTCCAACACCGATTACTCTATATCCAAGAGTCAAACATGAAACTATTAATTAAGGGTAAGGAGCATCTATCATTCTAACCAACCATGTGTTGATTTTTTATAATTCTTTATTACACTTATATTTTATAATAAATTTTCAAAAATGAATTATTGCACTAAATTATATTAAATATATTATACACAATTCACTCCATTTCTGTAAATTGCACAGATTCTTATACTAGTATCATAAGGAAGTAGTTTTTTATATAATTAAACACATTATTTTGAAGTTAATTTAAAGTTAAAATATCTAAACATAAAATTAATTTTTACATAATTGATTATAAAAATTAATAATTATACTTATAACCAAGTATTAAAATAAATTTAATTTCATAATTAATCGAAAGACATGCATAGCTGAATCACACTTTCTGCTGCCTGCCTGTTTCCTTTGTTGATATTGTTGAGTAAATAATAATATTTGAAAATAACACTTTTGTTTCTATATTCTTTTTGTTTTTTTCCTTCGGGTACACGACCTCTTCGCTTCATTACATAATTTTGGAATCTTCCCTCTGCCACCACCAATCACCGCCAGCTACCTCTAGCGTCGGCCCTGTTGAACATTTCAGGCGATTCGCATTATCCTTTCTAATCCGTGAGCGCGGAAATTTTCTACTTACTTTTGCTTGTGCTCTTTCATACATCGTAGACTTAAATATATTTTTAGTTTCTATAAATTTAGCAAATTTTGATTTTAGATTTTATTTAAAAAATTTGATTTTGATCTAGATATTTTTAACAATTTTATTTTTAGTCCCTATTATTAGTTTGTCTTCATTAAGTGATGATGTAGATCACAGGAAATCATGTCACTTTTTTCATATAGCAGCTTAAATATGATATTAATCGTTATAAATTTTAGTTTTAGTCTCTATTTCTTTTTTTATTTTTTATTTTAATCCAAATATTTTCAAAAATTTTGATTTTAGTTCATACTGTTAGCTTGTTTACATTAACTAATGATTTAGATATGTTTTTAATCTCTATAATTATAAATTATTTTAACTTGGTTTTAATCTCTCTAATTTTGTTTTAAAAAATAGATAACAACTTTTTCTACTATAGTCACCCTTCAGCCCTACCTTTTCCCCCTTCCATCCCCTTCCCTTTCCTTCCCTTCCCCACCAAATCTTCGTTCCCCCTCTAGCTTCCATCACCTTCCTCCACCCACTTCCCACCTCTCCATAAAGTGACCGCAAGTACACGACCATCACCACATCCTTAGCCTAGCCATCACTATGGAGACAATATCACCGCCCAAACCTCCATCATGTAATCACCGTTCGCCGTCCAACTAGGTCGTCAAAAGCCACTGTCTAATTGGAAATTGCTTCATTGATGTAAATGTTCCTCCATCATGTTGTCTCTGTGCTTTGTCAACCACATCACTGTTGGTTAGTCACTAAGTGCCCCCTTACCAAATTTATAGGGATAATATCAAATTTAAATGAGAAGGGTGATGTGGCTTTCCGTCATCCATATAATCACTTAACGGAAGCAAACTAACGGTAGAGAATAAAACTAAAACTCGCTAATTTTATAGAGATCAAAAATACATTTAAGCCTACATGGAAAGATTTCACTTATGCAATCTTTTTTTGGTATATTAATAGTAATGAGATTTGAATACCTAACCTCATGCATACTATCCATACTTCTTACTACTAGACCACTCCTTGAGGCTTCACTTATGCAATCTAAATGATATTGGTACTTTTCTTTTGCTTTCTGATTATGTGTGAAGATTACTATGAGATAATGATATTCAAGCCACTCTCTTGTCTATTGCCACTCCCACTCAACGACTCTAGTCGCTAATTTTACTAAAATACCGTTTTATTTTGTATAGCTAACTCGTTAAATTTCATAAATTTTTTTACTAAGTACATCAGATCGAATTTTTTAAGTAAAAAAAAAAAATAAAACAAATTTGATACAACCTATATTCATTATCATGGTAATAGAAATAGTTTGGAGGCTGAATTTAATTTTTACTTCACATAACTTTCTAAGATATAATATCTTATATACTTTTAAGGAGGGTCTATTACTATTCCCATGTATTTATTGTCACTCGTATCTAAATTTTATTTAATTTATTAAAAAATTATTTTTTTCCTTCTTTAATCAAACTAAAAAATACTTACCGAAAGATAAGAATAATTTAGGTGATAATAAGTAAGGAGGGTATTTTATTTAATAAAATATACGTCTTATTTAAATAATATATAATAGCAAATCTCCACTATTTTCTTTTTAAAATACACTAGGTTAATTCTTTTAACTGACAAAAAAAATAAATAAAATAATTTAGATATGATATATATTTATTATCATGATAATAAAAATAGTTTAGATAACTCAATTCAATCTTCGTTTCACATATTTCTTAAGATAATATATTTTTTAATATTTTGTATTGTAATATTATTTATTATAAAATACATGAGAAAAATGGATAAATTTTTATTAAAATGTCACATTTTGATTAAAAGAAGATTAATTTTTAACAACCTTAATTAACACATGAATTTGTCATCATTTTTAAGGTTCTTTACACATGCTTGGAATCACGTTAATTTGATACTTAATTTAATTTTATATTAAATAAGTAAATTTATAAACTCATAAGATACTTAATTGTTGCAAAAAAAAATTAAAAATCAAAAGTGAAAACAAAAAATTAAAAGACTTTAAGAATTTAAATAAAATTAGAAGTTATAGTTAAAATAATTTTAAATAATTAGTTTGATTATGATGAAAGAACAGTATTTTAGATGAACTACATAAAATATTTTAAAATTTAATTAGATAGGAGTAAAAATAGACCCTCTTTAAAAGTATATAAGATATTAGATCTTAAATTATACGTGAAGTAAAAATTAAATTCAGCCTTCAAATTATTTTATTTTTTCACTTAAAAAATATGATCTAATCTATTTTGTAAAATATTGTAAAATTTAACATTTTTGCTAATTTAACTATAAAAACAAAGAAGGGTATTTTAGTAAATTTAATAAATAGAGTTACTGAGTAGGAGTAACCATAGACAAAAAAAGAGTGGCTCATTCTTTGATGGTACTTGAGTAGCACTACTTATATATTTTTAATAAATGGTCTTTTAATCTATTATTATTTTCCTTCTCAAAGTGCATGTAAGTGCAATTTTTGACATGACGTACCTGCATTATGTACTATAAAGATCATGATATGCAAATTTGCATCAGCTAAAATCGACCCTTTAGTCCAGTTATTATGAACAAAGTTGCCTCTAATATGGAATGGGGCACCCTGCAAGCTTTGTACTGCATGTTAACACTGTCCTTGTTTCTTTGGAAAGGAGAAAATCAGATATGTTTGAAACACTTATAAAATGGTTCTCATTTATCATAGACTTCATGCTCAAGATATCAGAAAATGAGCACACATGTTCTTTCAATCAAAAACTGTGTTATAGGTCTGGGATGACTACTTTCACGAGTGCTACCATAACTGTCGCAACTTGCAACAGTGGAATAAAGAGCAATCGTATTGAATATCAACTGTACTTGTTTTTTCAAAGCTTAATCCTCACTTTGAAAAAAAAAAAATGTTATATCTAGAACAGACACTTAATCTTCTTCCTTCAAACTTGTTTATTTGCAGGTTAAGCCTCCCACTAGTTATTTAATGTGCTATGATAATATATTGCTAAAGAAAAACTATACATAATCTGATACTGCATGAATCAGTTATTTAACATTGTTTTCATATCCATGACGGTAGATGTTTACAAAATCTCAAATGCACTATCCTATTTCCCTTTTTATATCAGTTTGTGATTGATCCATCATAATCTAATCACGATTATTCATGTTACAGGCAAAGGCTGGGACTAGTTCACATTCAACTATGATAGATGGGCTTCGAGCTGCTGGATGGGGTGTTGGGGGGTATTGAAGCAAAGGCATCAATGCTTGGCCAGGTACATCAACTTCTGAATCCTGGTTTATATGTAATGAATGGATGTTAATTCTATCCAAAAAAAATGTAATGAATTTTTGAGTGTTCTGTCTCAAAATTTTAACCTTGTGACAAATTTGAGTGTATTTGGAAAAGTTGCATTATGCCTGTTACATTGTTTGTGTTTCCTGTCCATTCATTAAGGGAATTTTTGTTATTTTTGTTGTTTCTGAGCCTGGGTAGCAGTTATTTGTTTATGGTAAGTCCAAATTTAGAATTGTGATTTAGAAAAAGTTAGAGTGGAGAACATATTAACAAGCACTCTACGGACAGCATTAGTCGTACCAAGATGACAAAAGTCTCCTATGAAAGAATTTATTGTGGGAATTAAGTATCCTGGCAATTTTGTAATAGGGTAAATGAATTAGTTGAAACTTAGAACAACACCAACCATATTTCTTCATTTATAAGTAAAATGTATGTAAAAGGAATATTTATAAGGTGATTTCTATAGTACCTCTTCAATTTGAGTTTAAAACCCTTCTTATGTAGCTCAATAATTATGAACCATGTGTTTTATTAAATGTCCATATCATAACTTACACGTTGGCCCAAATATCCAATCAATTTTGATTTCAACCCCAAAGTCTTTACTAAAAAATTTACAATAATTTTCAATCAGCCCCCTTTCTCCTAATTCTTCACCATGACAGCGCATTCAACTGACGATGTGCAAACCATGGATCGCTTAAGCTTACAGTTGCTTTTGGATTCATTATCGTCTACAATGAAATGCACATAAAGGAAATTGTCCATTATGACTTTGGCACCCAATTGAAAGAAGTTTAGCCTCCAATAATGACTCGGTGTTGCTTTCTGATCCCCTACAAGCCTCTATGTCTTCTTGCTAAGAAGTCATTGGCGGCAGTGGTGTTTTCGTTAGCGATTAGAAAATTAGGATTCGTAGATATAGAAGAGAAAAAGTTGGTGCTCTTCATATTTTATTTTGAGTTAGGGTTCTTACATATTTAGAAATAAAATGAATGTTTGGGTATTTGGGAGTCAAATTAATCAAATTTGATATTTTGGGTTGAGAAGTTTTTAATTTTTTTTAAGAGACATAAGGGAAAAAATTGTAACAAAAAGAGTTAAAGGGATCTAAATATAAATCTTAAAATATTGTCATTTCATTGTCCATATAACTAATTATTTGCCATATGTTTGAATGCGATTGAACCACATAAAAAGGATTTCAAACTCTTTCAAATTGAAGGGGTATTATAGAAACCGCCTATTTATAGTAGTTATATGTGTTAGCGATATCCTCAGTATAAGAAGCACTACTGGTTATAGGCGATTTGGCTTCTTTTTAATTTTATCAAATAACTCGATTTTTTCTAAATGCTTTTGAATTGGTTGAACTGGAGAGAATACCTCTCCTTTGTGAGAGAATTTTCAAACGTGAAAAAATATTAGAAGAAGCAATCTACGCTAGGATAAAAATTGGACATATTAATGATGATGATTTTGGCCGTGCAACTCTGGATTAGTGGCCTCTTGAGGAATGTGACAATGCGAGGTGCAGTTTGGGCCTTGCATCTCTTCTCAATGTGGCATTGTTGCTTTTTTTTTGAATCTATAAAGTGGGTTACCTTTGGGGAATGCTCTGGCACCTCTTTAGATGTGTACATTTTCATGTGATTAACTAATAGATAGATCACATGTGTGCAATTTTATGCATGTACCTTAAAATCTCTATTTCACCCTATAAATACTTTATAATTGATTGAAAAAAAGGCAGATTCTATCATACGAAAAAAAAATTTTGTGCAAGGTGGACATGAACTCTACTTCAACCTTGTTTTGGTGTGTTCGGTTCCTGCAGTGATCCTCACCCCCGCATGCCTCTGCTCTCTCGAACCAAATCCACAGCCCACACACCCCCTTAACCCGCAACCCACATGCAATCACGGTCGTTTGCTTCAAGAAATTTTAGTTCTTACACAATTGCTTCGATCTTTTCTTCTTTTTTCTTTTATTCACTTTGGGGCTCAGCATACTAAATAAAAAGTGAGTCCTCAACGGTTACACTACTCATGGAACATGCTAGTAGATCACTTTCAAAGATCTTCTTCCCCTTTGATGTAATTTAACTAAAACTCCTCCATTATGTCAAGAGTTCATTTAAAACAACTAAAAGAAATCAAAGTTGGGAATGCTTTTGTAATTAGAATATTACAAAGATTGAAGAGAAATTAGTACAACTTAAAATTAAGAGTGTAACGAAGCTCATTACCATGCCAGGCAAAGCATAGACAGGCTCAACTAAAACGAAAAAAAAAAAAAAAAAAAAAAAAAAAAAAACCATTGGCCTTCATCAAGACATGATATCACCTAAAACGAAAATGAAATGGCTTAAGATCATCAAGAAGCAGCCAATAGCAACATCATTAGTCTTGTTAAAGATACACATGTGCGTTGATGATGGGGCGGCAAATTTGTTTCGGCAGATCTAGTTCATTGCGAAGGAGAAGGGGATGAGGGAGAGGTGGGCCTTTGCAGATGAAGAAGGGGCTGAGCAAAGGTGGAGTGTTGGTGGAGGAGGATGTTAGGTTGGTGATGGAGGTAGCGTATGATGTCACACGATCTACACCTCCATGGTGGCGTCTATCTTATTGGAGGAGTGATGGAGAAAGGAATCATCCACGATGGACCCAAAAATTTGTTTTCACAATAAATTGCCCTTAATAAAATGAAAAAAGTAAACTGCATAATTGCACCCCATGTAAAAATATACAAAATGTTCAAATTTAAAGAGGTAGCAGAGCATCCACCTTTACGTTTTAGCAATGTCCCACTGCTGCAAACCATCCCAACAAAACAACTAAAAATGTTACTTCTTTCTATTTTCTTCTTTTGTTCTAATTTAATTCTCTGTTTAATGATTTTTTTTTTACTTTCTGGAATGATGTTCAAATGTAGAATGCATGTTTGTGATCTCTTTGCTAAGTTGCAACATAACTCTCATAAAACAAGTTTTATATTGATTTTTTTGAAAAAAAATGTCATTATCCACTCATTGTTTGGGTACACAAGTTGATAATTGCATAATGATGAGGTGATAATTTGATTAACTATAACTTTTTTCTTTTACTTCATAATCCATAGGTCATTTTCTTTTACCAAAAAAAAAAAAAATCCATATGTTATTATCTTTTCCCAAAAAGAAAATCCATAGGTCATTTTCTCCCACCCGAAAAAAATAAAGTGAATATTTCTCATTCATTGGTTGCCACTGAATAAAAAAGATCATATGTTGAAACCATGAGAATATATCTGTTTTTATTTTAGACATTTATGCTAATAACAAAAATAGATATTTTTTGGTTTTTTTTTTGTTTTGTTTTGTTGGTTTTTTTTTTTGGGGGGGGGGGGGTTACTGGCCGAGGCCTCGCTGCTTATGTATATATATGACTTTAACTTGTATAATTTGTTAATTATATTGTGGTCATCCTGTACATGCAGGTAATGATGCTCCGGATTTTGTGGATGCTGAAAAGCTCCATTCTTGTCAAAGAGTAAGTTGTTAAATGTTTTCATACATTAGCAGATTAATTGTTAAATTTATGGAACACATTTCTATAGTTCCATCGATTTGCCTTTTATCCTGTATGATTATAAAGTCTAATGAAACTGTGGGTATCCAACTTTCACGCCTGAATCAGAGATCAGATTCGACGTTTTTAGCTTGTTTATTATTTTAACGATTTATATAATAGTAGTTTGCTTTTTGGGTTTAGCTTTTTTTTTTTTTTTTTTTAATTTATGCCTTTCAATGGGCAAGCATATATAAATTTACAAAGCCCATTTAATCCATTATTTAACATTTTCTCTATTATTATGCATTTAATGCAAATGCCGAGTACTGTGTTCAAGATTTATATAATAATCAAGTCCGAAGTCTAGTTTAGTTTCTGCTATTTGTATTTGATACCATAAACCACACATTATTTGCAAAGTTATGAAAACTAATCAAATTAATTGCTGGATTTATAAAATTTATGGATTAGAAATCCATTGACTAAGATTTTAAGGGAATAATGTTATGGCATGATGTGGTAGAGCACTGACCAATTGTCTGAACTTTCAGAGGATTGCAAGGATCAGAATGGAGAGAAGGGAAGATGTGTTGCAGGAGCTTTTAACAATTACACCAACCAGCTCCTCAGCCAAGGCAGCAACTCTCAATCTCAATGTAAACCCTTCTTGTGATACTATAACCTCGTGTACCCCAAAATTTTCTTTACATCTTTACTGGCTGATCAAATTCTTGTTCAAACATGGTGAAATCACAACATCAGATAACCTCCCACGAGCGCTTCTTTTCCTTTCTCATATTATGGGAGACGTCCATCAGGTATGCATGAAAACGATCCAAATCATCCATCATACACTAAAGTTATATCTAAATTGGCAATTTTGCATGCTTAATCTGCAGCCTCTACATGTTTGCTTTATTGGAGACAATGGAGGCAACACAATGATGTTCACAAGGAAGCAAAATCTTCACCATATGTGAGCACAATTCTCAGCTTCATCAGCTACAAAAATATGATTTATTTCACTATCTACAGACTAATTTTATAATACCACACAGGTTTGGGATGATAACATAGTTGAGACAGCAGAAGAAAGACTCTATGGTTCTGACATAGGCGACTTCATCAGTGCCACTCAAGAGAACATTACGGTATTCCATGCAGTAGCTTTCTGTTGTCCTTGATCTAAGCAACTGCTTATCAAAGTTTGATGTTTACTTCAAATTTTCTGATACAGAAAGAATCGGCTGGCGAAGTAAAAGGATGGGAAACCTGCAATTCTAATCAGACCACATGCCTAGATATGTATGTCCCATCAGCGCTTTCATCACTAGATTCCTTCAATAAATTTTAATTTGGATGTTTTAATTTTAATGCCTTATTCTTTTATTCGGGTACCAGAAAATTTCTTTCAAAAACAAATAGTAATCCTATATCCCGGTGAGAATATTGATTAAAATCCCAAAAACCTGTAGCTAGAAAAAATCCTAGCACCTACTTCTTTAGTTGATCTATGTATGTTTAACTTGGATATTTCTCTCAGATATGCATCTGGATGTATCAAAGCAGCAAGTCAACGGGCATATAAGGGTGTCAGTGAAGGTTCAGAACTAAAAGGTAAGGCAATAATAGTTCTGGAAGTAAACATCCTTTTCTTTTATATTTTCTGACTGTACCATGAACTGCACTGCAGATGATTTGTTCCTATCACGTTTGCCAACAGTCAGTTTGCAGACGTGAAATAGGTCTCCAACAAATTAAACAATAAATTTCATGTATTCGTCTCGGTTGGTTACCTATATCCCATTAATATTGAAAGTTACTACTGATATAAGGTAGGCTTGCTAAATATTTTAAGTTTCACAAATCCTTTTCTTCGCTGCTATTACGAGTATTATTTGATTCTGCGTCACTTGACTCGCGTCTCGTGGCATCTACATAGATTTCCATTTTTCTGTTGGACTCAAATGGAAGCACCTCTATGGTTAACGCAGTTATAGTATGTTTCATTTGAAGCTTAATACGGTGGATAAATGTGTATAAGAACTATCACGCGCATCTATGATAAGTAACTTGAAGACAGTCGTTGCGACGTATAGACAAACAACCAATGATCAACAAAATGGTCAAATAAAAAGCCAAAAAGAGGAGTTAAAAACGTTTTGCAAAAGATTGCATCTGCTGACAATCATCACAAGCCATAATTTGCAACGACATAGTACGAGAGAATTAAAAGGAAGAGAACAAAGGACCAAAGGTGCAGTAACTTGGGTCAAGTTCAAAGTTTGAGCATTTTTCCAGCCAAAGAAAAATAGGGGGATCTGAGTTGATCATGTAAATCTATCCCATTTTCGACAGATCTACTTTTTCTTTTTCTTTGTCTTCTGTTAACTTTGATTTTTTAATTAGATGGTGTACAAAATTCAAAGGCGTTGGATCCCAATTTGAATGTACAATGCATCAGGGAATCTGT
The DNA here is from genome assembly GCA_031439595.1 of Pterocarpus santalinus. Lineage (NCBI taxonomy): Eukaryota > Viridiplantae > Streptophyta > Magnoliopsida > Fabales > Fabaceae > Pterocarpus > Pterocarpus santalinus. Next base: position 28,729,343 of record CM062528.1, on the reverse strand, counting down.
CGAAACGGGTCAAGAACCACACCCATACGTACCTCCAAGCTGCCAACCACGCTGTTCTGTGCTAGATTTGAAACTTCTACCAGTAAACATGAATTTGGACATTGGCATCAGGTGTTGAGCAAAGTAATTGTCCCATTTCAGAGTGACTTTTTCTTTGCTTCATCTATGTGGAACATAAGCTGCAAGGATCCAGACATAAGATTATTAAACCAAAAAGAGGAAAAGAAAACCATTTGAACGATGAACAATACAACTGCTGAAAATTTTGTACCTTTGTTCCCACGTAAAATGTCATAAGCATGCCACCAAGGACAGGCAGCCCTGTGGGATGGAATTTCCAAATTAATTTTACACTGCATTTAACTGCAATAAAATTAAAAGACTAAAAATCTTGACAAACCTTCCTTGCTTAGGAAAGAAGAAATAAGCCAGTCAATGCCTTTTGGTCCGATAACAAAACCAACCAGATTCGCCACCTGTCAATAAAAGTCATGGCACTGAAATTGGAAATTGACTATATTTTTTCTTTATAAAACAATGCTACGAAATTTACCAAAACAGAAATAATAACCACTCAGCAAAGGAAAAAAAAGCAAGAAAGAATGATTACTCAAGTCAACATGTAAACTACACAACCATTAACCACTCTTTGAATAATCACTTCCCTCTGGTAAGACATGAAGCCAATCCATGAGATTTTCCACCCTATTTTTACCCCCATACCAAACATTCATATATATGCAACAATTTAAGTAATAGTCAGAATATTCATATAGCAAAATTCAAGATTATCCAAAAGTTTAAGGCAACAAATATGTATGCATTGTTGTCTCATAATTTTCCATTGTACATCATATGGCTAGCCTACAGCGCAACAAGCAGGACCTAGAGCATATTGGGCCACAATTTTTAGCCTCACTTTGATACCAGAAACATTTCAAGTGTAGCAGTTGCAATCAGATTTAGATGGTGTTTATGATAGAACAGATTTCTGTCAGATTTAGATTCAATTCAACAGGACTAGAAGACTATATGAGTGTAAAACTGGTTCCACTTAAATTTGTGTTTACAAGTGAAAAATGAAATTTGTTACATAAAAGGCTTTGCACTGGTCCAACAAGATTGCTTGATGCATCATAGAATTTGCCCCTTGAAACATCATTCTTTTGCTTTCTCAGGTAGAAATTCTATTACCTGATAGCACTGTATATATATGTAGGAAATAGGAAAGATACCTTATCAAATATGCAAAGCCAGATGTCATGTAATTAATTGTTGAGGATGTAAGATGCAAGTAGAACAACTAAGAATTAAAACATTCATATGTGCTATAGCTTCCAAGTACATTCAAGGACAAACCATGAGGCAAGTAATTGTGATTGCACCGGCAACAGCGCCGAGTTCACGAAATATGTATTCCCCAGAAGAACTCTCAGCCTGATAATCACATATACCTCTATGTTAGACAACAAGAATCATGATTTTGGACTAATGAAAAGTTTTGAAGAAATGCATGGATATGCATTACCTGAAATGCCTTTGCTGCTGACTTTAAAACCAACTCAGGGATAAAGAATAAACAAGTCAACCATGCCCATGAAAGAAGCTTCCTATGGTCCATGAGGATAATCAAGCATAAAATATCAGGTCAAAGAATACGCCAGTTTTACAAGTAGAATGGATTGAAGTAACCAATAAAAGGAGCATACCACTCTAAATCATGCCAGATGGCAACAAATGTGAATATAACCCATACATTTAGTAGTTTTTTCCGAGATCCCCCAAGAGGAATGTACATATACCTGAATTTCTACCCAATCAAAATTTTAAGTTATTATCTGGGAAAAACAAAGTGCAAAATCAATGTAGAAGAATCGATTGCACCTCACAAGCCACTTGTTATAGGAAGCATGCCAATTTTTCCAAAAGTCTTCCAAGCTGCAGCAATTATTAATACATTTTGGCATATTCTCTGGAGCCTCAATTCCGTTCATCTACAACAAAATAACACATGATTCCAAAGTAATGACTTTATTCAAATATGTACTTCGACATCTATTCTAGAGGTTTAAAGAGCAAGTAGCATACCAGTGACCAGAAACGGAAAAAGCGCCAGATCAGTAAAAATTTTAGCCACATGAAGTTTAAGACCTGAAACAAATACATAATAAAGAATGAGAAAACACTATGCTGAACAAATTTGGAAATTTTAGTTTTCATGACACAACAACAACCAATACAAAGGTTTATCCAACTAGATTAGGTCGTTAAATGAATCAGTTGATGCCATTAGGCTCGGGAAAACCATTTAAGCTAATTGACGAACAAGTATCCTCTTACCCCATATCCAATGATGAAGACATCCATAGGAGACAATTGCTTCCACAAACCACTAAGTGATGAAGAAATTATTTCAGCTAACAAAGAATAAAATTGGATTAAAAAATTAATTATAACACATGGAATTTCTTGATAGTACTCTCACCTATTAGCAAAGGCATTATAATAGAACAGATGTGTCATTAATTCCATAAGGAGAAGACTCAACACCCAACGGAAACCATAGAGTGCCACATTTCTAACTGAATTAGTATTTTGAGGAACATCTAGCTGCAAAAAAATAGAAACAGTTTTTATCAATAATAATAATAATAATAATAATAGAAACAGCACCATCAACAAAACAGAAACTTAAATAACCATTTAAAAACACTTGCCAACAATTAAATAACACATGAAATATTAAGGAAGAGAAAGTAGAATATCTTATTATGGCTCAACACTAGCAGTTTGATTGTATAGGAAATACATCAAAATGTTTTGCTTACATTTACATTCAACAATTGTTGATCAAAATATCAAATTTCCACAAAATAACAAATTTGGTTTCTTTTCCAATTCAAATGAATTATATCTTACATATACTTTTATTTTGGAAAATAACAAGATGAAGGTTCACTTCATCAATAGAGATTTCAGAAAGCCTAAAACTGTACAAATGTAATGAAAGTCAATCATGAAGTTTATACCAGAAAAATAAGTTACAGTCACAGACCTGTGAGGCAAAAGCATTGAAGCTCAATATTGGACCAGCAATGTAAAGGGGTGCATACATCAAGTAACAAAGGTATGTGGTATATCCAAACTTGTCATTCTGCAGACTGCTCTCCTGGTAATGTATTTAAAATTATGAACTAGGAACTATGTATCCACATGCCCAACAAAAAGTATAATTATTTAAAAGTAAACGTTTAAAAAGTATAAAAATAACTCAGGATGCTTGATTAACTAGCAGATATCCTAACCTGTAAAACTTGATAGCAAGATTTTCCTGATTTACAAATATGACAACGTTGATAATGCTTCTGCAATCATCAAAGAATAAAATATTGGCAAATATTTATGAATCACATCAATACACACTGCATAAAGCCACAGAACTCTGCAATCAAAGATTCCCAGTAATTTGGCAACAGGTCAAGAGCTAGATGACAAAATGTCTGTTGGATATTGATATTGCAAGCCATGCAATCCATAGTAAACGTCAAACTTGACTACTTAAGAAACATGAGGATAGCCTCATAAAAGTTTATCCCTAAACGAAATGAATGCAACAAGGTTGTTCCTAAACCATAATAAAAACACTACAACCTAATCAAACAAGCAAGGGTTATATTACTAAACACAGCCTTCTGTAAGAAGTATTCAAGATTTATATAATAATCAAACACAACCTACACTCTACATGATCCTAAAACAATTTAAGCCTTCAAGGTTATGTCAAAAGTTACTCTTTAGTAATAAAGTTTCAAAAGTATTTAGCCCCTGCATTCTCAAATGGTCATGACTAGAATCTTATCTAATTTATATAGACTGTAGAGTATAAACTTATATTCAGAACAAACAAGTACCGCATTGAAAAACTAATACCTCTCGATCAAAATGAGAATCTTGATTTGTCCAATGATAATCAAATCCAAAGCTAATCATGCGCAAAACAACTGCCACAGACAACTAAATTAAGCAATTGGTCTTGTCACATTACACAATGGTTATGCAAAATGAAAATACAAAGACAGGCATATATAATACATAAAATGCACAATAAGTCCAGTTTTATTAAAATGCTCAGATCACCAGATTTTAGTTCTAAATAATACGTCATTGTAACCTGAAACCAGTATCGAATTCAACAATGAATGAGTAAGTAGAAATTTATTTGTAAGCTGGAGATGGATGAGAACAGTTCCACCAACAGGATGGGAAAAAGCAAGAGCACAAAGATATATGAACTGCATAATGGTCTGACTTTAGATAATATTGGAACAAATAATGAAAACAGATACCAAAGTTGAAGCATATGTGCCACCTAAAGCTGCCCCGGTAATTGTCCAAAAATGCCCATTGTTGCCTGCAATGTAATAATCTTAAGTGAGAATAGAATTACTCCTACCATATAATGTATCAATATAACCAATCTGACTCATCTTACCCAAATATTGAGAATGAATATCCTTCATAAATGCGATTATAGATAAGAAAAAATATGTTGTAACTCCAAATCACAACTGGAAAGTACTTTTTCTGTGCAAATATCTGCAGAAACATAACTTTACATGACAACCGTGGGAAGAATGATAAATATGGCAGTTGAATACTACAGATCTATTTAGGACATAGATATGGATACATGAACACTTAAAAAAGCAGCCCGCCCGCCGGTTGGGGGGGGGTGTTTGAATGAAAACTAGAGTTGTTATGACATGATAAGTTTAAGTTAACAATTAAAACCAATAATATTACACATTACAACTAGGAAATATTGAAATACTTATTCATTGTTCCAGTACACACACCTGCACAAGAAGAAAATTAACAGTAGCTATTGATAGGATAAATATGATGCTGCAAAGTGAAACAGACACAAAGTTAGAGTGAACAAGGTAAAGAATGCCAATAGTGAAAGGAAGAACATTAAATGCAGAACATCAAAATAAACTGTACCATGCTCCATGCAGATATGATAGGTAGGTCAAAGAAAATAAAAGCCACACAATGGACATTCCCCCCATTTTTAAATTAAAAAAAGCCCTCATCAAGTTGGCCAGCAGAGTAAAAATTCCGAAGACAAGTGTAAGAACAGGTATATTTCCTCGCAAATTCCTCCACTGAGCATCTGAGACATCCTTTATACAAAACAGAACACAAGCATATATTTGATCGTCAAAAAAATAATTATAATAATAAAAATAAAAAATGCATAAGCAACCTAGCCAACTACTGAAACACCTAGGGAAAAGATGGTCATAATAATAGAAAGAGCACATACATTGAGGTGATGAGCTATAAGCCATCCTGGGCGTAGACCATATAGTTGTTCGTAATAATCTGTGAAAATCAAGACCAAAGCACACAATGCTCACCAATTAAGCAGATAATACGATAATAGCCAACAGAAAATACAACTAAAGAAACAAGATTATTGAAAACAAAAAATGATCTGGAATAAGAGATATACCATGAGCGAGTTGAAGGGAACGGCGGATGATGATGACATAGAAAACAAATGCATAAGTCACCAGAAAAAACAATTCTTTCTGCTTCCAGTGCCCACATCTACTGCCATTGAAGTTTTCCCTGTTCACAACGGATGTACCCATTTGCGATTTGTCTTTAATTATGAAACCAATGTCCTCTAATTAGCACCTCGACACAAGCAATTTCATGTTTCTCTGTTTCAGCAATGAGGAAATTACGCAAATTACTTCAAGTTTTGTTTATGACTTAGCAATCTAATAGCATAAGCACGACTGAGATCATTTATGAAACTCCATGAAAATAATTTAAAAAAAATCACATTTAAATAATTTCTCGGGAATAAGATGAAATGTATCTGAAGATTGTATGCACACAAACAAACAACAACAATAATAATCTGCATAATTTTACATATGGAGCTCGTACATGCGAAACTTTCACCCTGAAGGTGAAAAATTGAAGAGTTGGATGAAAGAGAAGAGAGTAGATCCATAATCCGCACGGTTCGGCGGGAGTGTAGAGAGTGTGGAGAGCTACACAGCTTCTTCTATCAAACTGCACTGCAACCCAATCGTCGCTCCTTCTCGTTCGATTCGCTCAACTTCTCACTATTCTAGTATCTTTTAACTTCTAAGGTTAATTTAATGATCTCCTCATTATAATTTAGGTGTTTTGATATGAAGGCAGGTCAAGGAACATAAAGTACCCGAAGCTTAATTTAAAAAATGATTTTTTTGAGGTTCGGTGCATTCTTCTTCGGTGCCTTGCCTATAAAAAAAATTACTGAGGTGTAAATTTTAATTCTTGCCCAAACTTATTTTAATTTACGAAACTATCTATATTGTTCAACATTGAGCTTGTGACCTGGAACTGGAAGAGAGAGAAGCAAAGACGTGGCTCTTTTCCTCTGCGGCTGAGAAGAGAAGTTCATCATATTCGCCACTTGCAAGCTCCACCACTAGCGAACAGGACAGTATCTATATAAATAACACTTAAGAATCATGCATCAAATTTATCAACTTCAAAGAGCAAATTTTGCAAAGATTTGGGATTCTAGAATTTATAATTATGAATCAGGGGACAATGTTTATTAGGAGAAGATTTGTCGAATATGCTAGATCAAGAAGAATTAGATTAATAATTTTGACGCCTTATTATATCGAAGCTGATGGACAAGTCAAAGCCATCAATAAAATTATTATTCATTTGATTAAAAAATATGTTGATAGGCAACCGCATAATTGGCATAATACACTAGATCAAATGTTATGGACATATAGAAATTCTTCTAAAGATTCAACAAAGAACACACTTTATAAGTTAGTATATGGGCATGATGCTATTTTGAAGTTAATTTATAGTCTATTAGATTACTAAAGTAGAATGAACTCTCTCTTATGATTATTGAAATTCGATATTTATTGAGTTAAATGAGTTGGAAAGTGAAAGGCTTAATGCATTGAAAAATATTGTTTGACAAAAGAAAGTTGTTGCAAGATCATACAATAAACGACTTAAGTTCAAAGTATCTAAAGTGGATGATTTTGTTTTAAAGTTAATACTTCCTATTAAGTGAAGGTCTATAACTTATAGCAAATGGTCTCCGTCATGGGAAGGATCTTATCGTGTCGCAAATGTATTTTTTGGAAACGCATATAACCTAGTTGAAGTTGAATCAAGTTTAAGAATATATGCAATCAATGACAAATACTTAAAAATATATAATAAATCAATAAATAAGGTGAAAATTAGCCTTAGACCTCAAGCATCACTTGAAAATAAAAATTGTTAAATAATTTCAACAAAAACTTGTCAAAAGCAAAATGATGAAGATAGTCTATAAAGAACAATAAAATTCGACAAAAACATCTCGAAATACATAACAAAAAATAGAATTGTTTTGTAAAAAAAGTGCATAAAAGGAATTTAAATCTTAGCAATCTTTAATGATTGCTAAAGATTCTCCAACTGCTTTGACAGAACCTCTTGTCCTATCTCTGCCTCCTCAGTTGCTGCTTCAACCGGAGGGAGCTCCTCGAAAATCTTCTTGCCTTCTACAAGCTTCACGGCTAAGTCTCATTTCAGCTCGTCAAGGGCCACCATGTCTTGCTCCTTAGCAGCATTTAGCTCAGCCTCCTCCTTGACTAGAAGCTTCGTCTTTTCTTCAAGCTTCTTGTGCTTTCTCTCGACCTTTCCGAAACTAGAATTGGTTTTGACAGTAGATTGGGTGAGCTCGAGCTTCCTCTTTTTCAGGAAGGTAAGATCAATTAAAACATTTTCTTTGGCCTCAACCGAGAAGGCATGTTTGGACATAGCTTCGCTAATAGAAGTGTAATGGTTGAGAATATCTTTGTAAAAACACTCCAGTTTGGTGGCAGTTTCTTTAAAGGTAGAGGGGAGTTGTGAACAAAGTAGACCCAGCTCGGTCAACTTGTCTGGCAACTTACCTATCTGTCCCTCATCAATTCCAATAGACTTGAGATCTTTGTCCTCAGTCAATTCATAGCATTCGATAAGAAGCTTGACAGTGGGAACATTGATAGCTTGAGTCCCTCATTCAGTAGAGAGTCTTCGTCAAGGAAGTTGTTGAACTAGCACCCCCACTTAGAGCCATTTCCAACTCAGCAAAAAGATCATCATTGTCGAGCTCCTTAAGGGTCTTGGCAAGGAGATTGTTATCTTTGGGATTGGTGGGCTCGACAATCGGCCCTTTTTGAGGAGGGTCATGGATAATTGGTGTGGTGGATTCATCAATAGCAATATTTTGATCCTTCTCGATAGGATCAGGAAGGATTGGATCATAGGCAAGAGTGTCGTCGATAGGTGTTAGTAGTAGATATGAGCTGAGGGTCTTGAGCTTGGTCCTGAAAAGAAAAATAAGATGAGTTTCAAAGATGCGATAAGGAAAATAGAGAAGATGTCGAAAAGACTCATACCTCTGGATGAGGAGGTGGATCAGTAGCATGAGTTTTTTTTTTAAAGGACTTGTCGAGGACCTTCTGGACAGAGGCAGCAGGCTAAAAGAATAATGACAAAGTTAATACAATGAAGAGTTAAGTCCAATTAAAATTCGAAAGAATATATAACACTTCCCTTCACTCAATCTTGCTTTGTGCCGTGAAGTCAAATCTCTCTTCACGATACTTGCTTCAATCTTCACTTTCTGTGGAGAACAATTCGCCGGCACATCAATACAATAATACAGTACAATACAATATTATATTGAAAGTTGCTTAAATTTATAATACCTTTTCGTCTAACAACAGCATGTGTATAGAACTTGCTTCTTTTACTCCAATAGGATAATGTTCCCATAACCTAGTGATCCTGACCCTTATTTTTCAATTATCTTTTTCAGGCCTCAACTTGGTAATATGATTAAACTCAGAAATTGCCGTAAAAAAAATATAGATATAAGAACAATAAATTGAGATCATTAGTTTTAGTAGGCAAAAGTATTAAACATCAATAAAGAGAACGTAAAAGTAAACACTTTGCACAATTTCACTCAACTAAAGCTCATTCAAACAGTCTACACTCAATAATATCAAAAAATTTGATTCATTATTGTCATAAACTATCAAAAGCATGTAATATAAAGCATGTGTATCTAATATTGTCATAAATTTCCAAATATATAATATTGTCAATTTTTGTCCTAAATTTTATATCCCTGTCATGAATTAAAAATTTTAGTCTAGATTTGTATTTCACTTGAGACACTGCAACATATAATTGCACTTGAGAAAACACTAGCTTTAGCAAGTATATCCCAACTTTTGATAAGGTTTGAACCTTGCTCTTGTTTATTGTCAAACAATAAGAGATAGAAACTGGAAACTACTTTTTTTAAACTTGAATGGCATTGTTGAATCAGATAAAAAAGTGTTCATCCTCAACAAAAATATAACCTGTCCAAAACTACTACTAGAAGTAACTTTGGCTGCTAAAACATGCCCAAGATGAGTTATAATTAGCCTAGTTCCATTGCAGAGATTGGCAGCATGATGAACATTCTTTAGCAACATATAGGAACTCCAACTTTCAACTTTAGCTCATGCTTAGGCAATTCAGAGCAGGATATTCTCTATTGGCTCTAGTCTAGCTGAGGAATTTAGGATGTATAACTACTCAATCTCATGTCTCTCTTATAGGTTTCTCTTTGTGTTTTGCTTTGGCAATTTGTTGGGTTTCCCTTCTTTGATGTATGATGTTGTCATTTGGGACCAACTCTTGTTCTTTTTTATGCGGAATGAAATTACATATCTTTGTCAAAAAATATTTTTTTCAAAATTTTAATTTTAATCTTATCTATACACGGATAACCCCTTACGCCCATGTCTGGTTGTTTGAAAACAACTAGAGTTTGAATTAAGGATACTTGTTTTTGGTACATTGAATTAAGGAAACTTATCATCTAAAAAAAATATTAAGGATATTTGTAAAACTTTTTCTTAATTTTAGATTTTTAAATGAATGAGAAGACACATTTAGTTTTTATATTTGTTTTTAAATCTTTGAATAAATTTATAATTTTATGTTTTATTTTTAATTTTTTTAATGAGTAATTAGTTATGCTGATTTAAAAAAATTAAAGAAACTGAATATTAAAAATGCCAAAGATACCGTAAAAAAATTGTCAACAACAAAAAAAAAAAATTGCCACTGTAAAACGCAGAAATTTTTTCTTTTTTTATTTATCACCACGATTTATCATTTTTCTAAATAATTAATAGTGTAAAATTATTTTACATCCACAAAAATTAACTATTTGTGTTTTCCCTTTTAAAAAAAAAATGCATTTTTTCAACTAGAGTGTTACTTATGGCGGTGTTCAACTTCCATTAAAACCTCACGCGCGGCGCATGTTGAGCTTCTCCAAAGGGCGTAGAGCATTCTTCTTTGATTCTCACACAAACACGAAGAGGAGTTTCCATAGTGTATGGAGAGAACAACAATTGCAGCTCCGCAATGAAACCCACCAGAGACAGAGACAAAGACAAAGACAGCAACAACAGCCGTTGCATCAGTGTGCACATTCACACCCTCCATCAACGTCTCCTCCATGCCTTAAACCTTGGAACCAGGTCCCAAGTCCTTCTAATCTCTGATTTCCTTCATTATATCTCTTTTTTATTTATGGTTTTTGCTTAGAATTTCCATAAGCTGTCTATTCTTCTTTTTTTTTTTTTGTAAGCTTTGAGAATGATGGTGGTGGTAGATAACTAGATATCATTCATTCGAAGAGTAAATACTCAAATTAATCCTCCAATGTATTTTTAGACATCAATTTAAAGTACCTAATTGATGTGAAAAATCTTTTAAAGGACTAATTTGACGTCCCACATATCTTTTGAGGACCAATTTGAACGATTCAATTTTTTGGGCTCAAAAAGGATTTAATTGTGTCTTTTGTTTCGTGGGCTGTTCCCTTGTTCCTGAATTTCTTTGTGAATTGTGGCAGATATTTTGATGAGAAGACGAAAACATGGAAGTGGCAGTGCCCTAACATTGAAGTGCAGAAAAATGTACTTCGCTCAATTAATGCGTTCCTTGATTCTATATCAGGAGATACCCGTGCTGCACGTCATGGTATTGTTAAGGTATGTTAGTTACATTTTTTTATTTTTTATTTTTTATTTTTTTTCGGGTTTAATAAAGCATATAAGAACTGAACTAGCAGTTTTTGTACCTTTTTTCTTTTCCCTATAGAGTGGTTTATAAGTATTGATCTTGACCAATGTTTGATATTCAATAACATTCGAACAAGTACTTTCTTATGTTGTTATAATTTTTCAGGGTTCTGTATCTGATGTTTTGGGAGCATTATTATGGATTCTCGAATGCAAAAGTGGGCCCTTGTTAAGCATGGCATCAAATGTGGCAGTGAAGTTAGTCAGTGTTTTACCAAATTCGCTATTGCAATCTCGTATTTTGGATCTTGTATGTTGTCTATCATCATTGCTATCTTCACATCAAGTAGAGGTTGCAGTAGCCTGTGCTAATGCCTTGAATTTGGTAGTCTCAAATTTGAGTGCTGCAAGTGAGAAGGCAGTTATAGAAGCGCTGAAAGAAAGAGAAATTTCCATTTGTATTGTTGGAAATATAAAAGATTTTGCTCGAGGTGTGAACAAAATTGAATATTTTGAACAGATGGCTTCATTCTTGAGCACAATCCTCTGGCGGTGGCCTCAGTCTAGGTTCCCCGTTTGGAATGATGTTAAATTTATGAAAGCTTTAGCAGACATGCACACGACAACAGATAGTTCTATTAAACTTGTACTTTTAAAGGTGTACACATCTTTAGGTATTAAAATATCCCCTACCCTTCCCCGGATTAGAAAATGTTTCCCTTGTTACCTTCCATTCTTAAGTATTTAGACTAATTAATTTACTATTTCTGTTAACAGCTTTATGTGACTCTGTAGCAAAAAAACTTATAGAGTGTGGGGTATTTGTAGAGATGGTTGTGCAGGCGATGGGAAAATCAAACCCTCATGTTGTTCGGATAGAGGGGTTTAAGCTCGCTCAATGTCTATTGGTAACAATTCATTATTCTCTTATATATATGTTTGTATATAGTATCGTCCCTAACAAAGAGTAGTTTTATCTGCACAGAGATCCCAAGAGAATTGTTCAAAAGTGATGGATTTGTGTGGTGAAGCTCTTGTCGATGCCATAATTTGTGGGATGAGGGAAACAGGACTAAGTTCCAAAAAAGTTGGGACCAACCATGGTTCCTTATTGATGGAATCATTTCAGTTGGGTCTAATAACTCGCTGGGCTGGTGATCATCATATCAGTTTTTGGAAACAAGGAATCGACAGAGTCCTCCTTAATCTTCTGATAGGAGATATTCAAGACCAATCATCTGAACATGTCTTGTCATTGGAAGAACAGATATCCACAGCAAAGGAGGGATTAAATTCTAATTATCATCTTGGTCTGAGGAGTTATTTGTGGGATATTCTTGGGTGGCTTACTATACATTGTGGAGAAAATTTCAACCCTTATACATATGGAAGTGAGCTCCACATCAACACACTAATTACGTGTGCATGGTAAATTGTCTTCCTTCTATTATCATTGCTTGATTTAACATGTATTGATACATCAATAATATATATACTATGTCATAGTTTCATGCTACTACAATGTTGATTGTATACATGAAATTTATAGCTGAACATTTATTACACCTTGATTGTTTTGGTGCTATCTAAATTTACTAATTCTAATTTCTCCTTTTCCTGTAGCCTGACTTTTGTTGACACAATCCAAAAATGGTGCCGAATATGTCAAAAGGATGTTGATGATAATTTTCAAAGCGAACCAGTATCAAGGGCAGTTCTCATGATGATTTATTCTCCATGTAATTACATTTCTTCACACGCAAGGTTTGTATTATCTGATGTACTGAAGGCGAAAGGTGTGCCGTGCTTGAAAAACTTAATACATACTCTAGACTATACATCATCCCTAGCAAGCTATGGGACATCTGATAAACTTCAACTTGTTATTAACTTGATTGGGTTAACTTGTCTTTCAAGTTTCCCTCAGTATCAGAGATGTATCATTGGAAGCAAAGCGATAAAGGCAGTTGTTCTTATTGTGAAACGATGCTTAAGTAATGATATTCATGTGGAAAGGCCCATATTTTCTCCTCATTTGCATACATCATTCCATGAAAGGTCTTGTTGCTATATAGATAAAGAGGATTGGGAAGGTTCCAATGTTCTCTTGTTTTATGGTTTGTGGGGCTTAGCTTCATTTGTTCATCTGTGTGGCCTTTTACAAGATAATCCTCAAAAGTTCACTAGAGAGGTGACATACATTAAAGCTCAATTACTTAGCAAACTTCATGAGATCTGTAGTAGCACATCTTTCAGTCCTGGAGTGAGATGGTATGTTTCCTATATTCTAGGCTATTTTGGATTTTATGGTTTCCCAAATGAAATAGCCAAAAGGATTGGGAAATCTCTTAATGAGGAAGAATTTGCAGATTTGCGACTCATTGTAGCAAATGGGGCTTCTGTGAGTGTTCATGGTGTTATTCTTGCTGTTAGATGTCCATCACTGCTGCCTCATGAAGTCTTATCTAGTAGCAAGAATTCTAAAGAGGTAACAGATAAGTTTGTTGGAGAGACCATGAGAGAAGTTCGTTTATCTGCTCATGTTGATTATGAAGCATTGGTGTTGTTGTTGGAATATGTTTACTTTGGATGCTTACACGCGGGAGAAGAGACAGTAAAAAAGCTGAAAATTCTTGCTAAGCGCTGCAATCTACAGCCTCTTTTGCAACTGCTCTGTAGACAATGTCCAAAGTGGGGCACACCTTTCCCCAGCTCTGATCTTACTTTAACTCTTAATTCCACTGGAAGTTGTTTTTCGTATGGTTTGCTTCTTGATCAGCTTTTTATAGACATATTGAGATTGCATGTGTTTGGTGTAGTCTTGTGTTTTCTTTTTCTTCTGTCTATTTCTGTCTTTATTTCCCTCAAAAATTTGTCTGTTAATTCACATGTACTTGAGTAGCAGTCTTCAAATTAATATTTTGTCAGGCTCATTCCATGTGTTACAAATGGGAGTTCTGTTACCGAAAGGACAATTAAACTTTGAAACAGTTCCTGAGACAGGATACTAAATGCAATTGTACTATCAAGTTAATAGTAAAACAGCTATTAGCTAAATAGTCACTGATTGAAACTTGCTTATTGATTTGATATTTATTGGCTTGTGAGTTAGGGAAGCTAAAGGTTTTCTAAGAAATGAAGACTGCTAACATTGACACTATTTGTTTCAAATGAATTTTGAAGAGAAATTCTGATTTAGTCACCTTCTCTTTTCAGTGATGTCATATTGGAAGCTGAAACAAATGAACTTGTTGGGTGGACATGCAATATTTGTTCTAACTCAGTACCACATTTGCATGTTCACAAAGTTATATTGCAGTCTGGCTGTGATTATTTACGGGGTTTATTCCGATCAGGAATGCGAGAGAGGTGATTTTTAAATTGCCCTCCTGTATGATCTAGAATTTGAGAGTTTATGTCTTTTACTTTTTCTGATATGGAAATGATGAAAATGAAATCGAGATGTTTAGATTAAATGGTATGCTTTGCACTTTTGCCTTATTGAAGCTGGAGCTCATGAAAATTGAAGTATGTGATCATAATAAAGTGAGATGTGGATGTATTTTAATATCTCATTCTTTGTTGGCCAACATTGATGTGGTTAAGTTCTGGTTAAGGCAACAGATTTAAATCGTCTCGTCACGAGCATTTCCTATTAGAGTAGTGTTTGGTAACTCACTGATGAATGTTCTTGAGTCTAGAATTTTAAATAATTTAGTCTAACAATTGGTTGGAAGTGACATACTTGGAATGATGTCCATTGTTGTCACAGTTTGTGTTATGTTGTATACATTCTAAGTTAACTGCATTTGAACTCTCAAGTTTGTATGGGGCATCCTTGTGAATTAGATGCAAGGATTTTCCATTTCTGATAAGAGTCTATCCAAGCCTTCTCTGTTTGCTTAATTTTTTATGCCCCTTTGCATTTTGATTTATTTCTCAGTTCCCCTTTTGGGCCTCTCTTCAATCTTATTCCTTCTTGCAGTCATTCACAAGTCATAAAGGTTGCTATTAGCTGGGAAGCATTGATTAAACTAGTACATTGGTTTTATTCCAATGAGCTGCCAATTCCTCCCTCTGGATGTTTGTGGGGTAATATGGATGATGAAGAAAAGCTATCCAATCTGCAACCTTATGTGGAGCTTAATTGGCTTGCTGAGTTCTGGATTTTGGAAAGTATTCAGGAAGCCTGTTGGAATGTGATTATATCTTGTCTTGATTCTGCCAAGCATTTGTCTGCTAAGATAATCAAAATGGCATATAATCTCTCCTCGTGGAAGTTGGTTGACATTGCTGCAAATCTCATGGCTCCTTCATATCGTCAATTACGAGATTCTGGTGAACTTGAAGAATTTGATGATCCGTTAGTTCACTTAATTTATTCTGCTTCTATTCGGCTTGCACAAGAAGGCGGAAATTGTTCTAGGTGATTTAATATTCTTGAAGATGATTCAAAGTACGGGGGATTTGAGAGTTGTATAGGAAAACACATTAGGTGCTGAAAATTGTACATCTTGTTAGGTATGCTGACATTTCTATCCAACTATTTTGACATTGGATTTTTTAAGTAGAGCAACTCTTATTATGATCTGATTATTTAAATTTAAATCTTTTTTATTATAAAAATTAATTATGCCATTTCAATATGAATCCAATTAATGGCTATTTTCTGCTTTTCCTCTAAAATCTGAAAGGCAAAATCTGCTGTTTTAGGGATATTTGTGTTATGTTATATATTAGACTTCCTTCCATTTCAAGTTTACACTTTGTTATATCACCACTGGTTTTGCTCAGCTGACAGCTACGTATAATTCCAAGATTCAAGGTCTCACTCTTTACATAGCTTCACTCCAAATTATGGAGGGACTTTGTATTGTGAAATTTATCAAACTCATAATATGTTAAGCATTTTCCTGATCTGTAGGCATTTCCATGTCAGTTTTTCCATCAGATATCTTTTTGGGTAAAATAACTTTTTAGAAAGAAAGGAGAAAGGTTACATCTGGGGGAGGATATGGAATCTTCATCATTAAAAGAAAAAAAGAAAGAAAACAGAAAGCCAGAGTGGTCCAAACATGCCACGAAACTGTTCAATAAAATGCTTGTAGCAACCATGAGTATAGTACCAAAGAGGCATAAACATCATGTCAACCCATGGCAGGTGTAAAGTATCACCCCTGCTAATTCAGGCATTGCTTTAGCTGTAGCGAGGAACAGTGAATTAGTCAAGTGAGAAGATATAGAGCAAAGAAAGGAGTAGGGAGGAAGGGGAGTTGCAAGAGGGGGAAAAGATTCATTTGCATTGTCAGTACCTAAGTATGCTAAGTGTATGACCATGGGATTTTATTCATACACATCTGTCTCATCTATTTAAGCAAATGGAGGAGTAATGAACCTAAAATGAGTCCTGTCTTAAATCTTTATCATTCAAAGTGAAACAAATTTTTGTAGTAGAGTTACAGAAAACTTGCTGCTTTTTCTAGATTTCAAGGTTATTCTTGGTCTGTTAACTTTTGAATACAGCTGTCAAACAACTCGTTGTCACCAATGTGGACTTCCTCCTTTCGTATTCTTTTTGTGCAGCTTTCCTGGGCTGAAGGTGCGGTTGAAGATACCATTCTCTTGATTTATGTTCTTCAATCATCAGGGCAAAGCTCATCATCAAAATCAGTCAAGTAGATAATCAGTTCCTCCTTCCTCCATCAAATTTATTGGTATGTAATTTTATATAATCAAAACACATTATAACTAGTTATGCTAATTATATTAATAAGTTTTCCGAGTGCAAATTATGTGCTTCAAGAAACTTTCTATCCTGTTTTGGCTACATAGTATGTCATATGCCAATAAATTCATACCTTGAAGACTTTCTAAGATAGTAATTGGAAATGGAAAAAAAAAATGTAGTCATTCTTCAGAAATGAAATTAGGCAGTGATGTATTTTATCTTCTCTTATTTGTGCGGGTTACGGAAAAAAATCAAATGGTTAGTTGATATAGAAAATCAAACTATGGCCATGTGCAAGGAAATGATTCTTTTATGTTGGCTATTTCTTCTAAAACAAATTTTATGTATTGTTTTGCTTTTCCATGCCAAAAAGGGACTGGAGAATCTTCAAATGGTCTCCCAAAATTAACTTAGATTGCTCTGGCAAAGAATTACTGCTATCGGAATATGCTTATGCATTGAGAGTAATTAGCAAAATCATTTCTTGATACTGAATTATTTGAATGAACATTATTGCTTATTGTAATTCTTTTTGCTTATTTTGGTTTTGGTTGACTAACATGGGGCAAAGGCGTTTATCTTACATAATTTTCATTTAGACAAAGAATATAGGGGAAATTAATATTAAAAACTCTTACCAAGGGTAATTTAAGGGGAAGGACAACTATTTAAAAATTATTAATAAGAACCTAATACAAAATACTTAGGTAGAAGGACCAAATTGTTTTAACAGGTAAACCATAATACCCGTAATTAATGGATGACTCTTCCCACACACGCTTCTCTAATTTTCACTGGTCTCTTTTTTTTTTTACTCGTTACAGTTTTTTCAACCAAGTGTTTTGTAATTTTTTATGTTCATATGTTAGCCACTCATAATTAACCAATGATCAGCCAATAAAAGATTTTTTCTAGTTTTCTTAGGTGAATCTTTTTCTTTTTTTTTTTTACACTTTTTTTTCAATTAAGTGTTCTGTAACTTTTTATGTTTATTTGTTAGTCACTCAATATTAACAAATGACCACTCCATAAAAGGAAATAATCATTCAAAAATTTGTCGCCTAATTTCCTGTGTAAAATATAACAAATAACCTTTCAACAAAAGAAAAAAAATTCGTGATTAACTTCATATGTGAAATAAAATGTTATTTATATTATGAACCAATGGAAACAAAAGGACAAGTAAAAAGGTGAGCGACGGCTAGATGGTGACAAGCAGTGTGGCAAGTTGTGGTTGAACGATGTGGCTGAACGGTTGCAAGCAGTGACTGAAAGGCAGTGGCAGTGGCAGTGGCAGAGATTGGATGGCAGTGGGATAATGCTTGAACAATGGTTGATTTTTGGGACTGCCACAGTGAGTTTTCCGATTGTTGATGCTCTAATGGGCATTTGCATTAAAATTCTAAGGGAAATATTTCTTAAAAAATAAAAGTAGAAGTAAAAACAAAAAGTTATTTTATATTTGGATATAATTATATAAGTATTTTTTATCAAAATTAGAAATTATTAAATTATTTAGATGTGATAAATATAAAATTATTTTATTTAATAAAATTACAATTAAGGATATAAAGCGAGAATGCGAGTGGGAAGAGAGTAGGAAAAGAGTAGTAGTTTTTAAAAGTTTTAAGAATAATATAGTAATTAAGTAGAAAGAAAGTTGTTGCTAATTTTAAAGGGTATTCTTTCTCTTTTACTAGTTTTGTTTTTGAAAAAAGTAGCTCTTTATCTGCTTTTAAAAAAAATTAAAAAAATTGATTATTTTTTACCTCTATTTTTTTTTTAGAAGCACAACAAATAATATTGAAAATTTTATAAATACTTTTTTTGAAAATTTTTTTAAAAAAGTATTTTTTGTATCTGAAGCACAAACAAACACACCCAATATTTTGAAAGTGAAATTGCAGAGTAGACAAAAAGAAAATAAAAGTTAAGAAATATTCTTAAGGATATTATTGTCTATTTGTTAACATTATTTGGTCCTTAATAATTTTTATTACGTCATTTTAATAATTTTAATATAATTGATTGTTCTCCTTAAATAATCGTTGTAATCAGTCCTTAATATTAATTTTTCCGAGAATATATGATCAGTTGCTCCATCTGGTGGTTTGGTTGTTGATATATTATGAGTTATTTATTGTTAGTTTAACTACATGCTTCAACCATGTATTATGTTTGAGCTGTTCCCAGACATTTTAGGCTGTGAGCCCTTGTCCAAAAAACTGGTACCTATCACTGTTTACAGCTTTAGTCATGCTGGATACAAACTTTCATGGCCGGCCAAATATATAGATTGTTCTTTTTCCATATAAACAGTTGTACAAAAGGCTTCAAATATGGACTGTGATTGTCATTCAACCCTAGTTACATTAAGCAAAAACCCCTGTCGGTGAACTTTTTGACCAAGAGCATGACAAATGTCTGGAATATGAAAAACAAATTTATTGACTCAACTAAATTAAATACTCTCTTTTCTTGTGTTCGAATACTTCTTAGAGGCATGATCCAGAATATGGTAATTTTTTCGAGTTAAGGAGTTGGATGCCCGCTTGCTATGTTAGTGTTCTTGCGAGTGTTATTATTAGATATTGAGAAACATCCTGCAATTATTCAGTTTGCAATCAGAGATAGGGGAAAAGAAAAATGTGGCCCTAAATGTGATGAAATTTGCAATACCGGTTATCGTATATGAGACATGATACTCGTGAGTGATGTTATATGCAAATTATCATAAAAACAAACTTGCCTCATGCACGACCACACTAGTTCAATTTGAATATTTGACACTAATTCTTGTGCAGATTGTCAATGCATTATAGTTTACCTGTGATGGTTGTCTACTTGTCTTTCAGGTATCTGGTATCCTTCAAGATTGGAAGCTTGTGAGGTGTGCTGTCGTTGTCAAAATTGGAGCAAGAGTTATGTTAAGTGTATATATTTTGTATCAGATACTATGCCGATTTATATCCTATTCACCATTGGATATTTGGACTTCATCCACATCCCATTCAATGATGGATGGAGTGAGTCAGCACGGTGTCTAATACAAAATATGTTCACCAAACATTTCTCTTGGACCAAAGGTTGACTTGTGGCATGGCATAAATTATTTCCGGCATATTAGACCATGCTGAAGCAGTGTACATCATCTTGCCAACTAAGAGATTCAGAAAGTTCAA
The DNA here is from genome assembly GCA_031439595.1 of Pterocarpus santalinus. Lineage (NCBI taxonomy): Eukaryota > Viridiplantae > Streptophyta > Magnoliopsida > Fabales > Fabaceae > Pterocarpus > Pterocarpus santalinus. The sequence goes on along the minus strand of CM062528.1, from coordinate 28,709,262 downwards.
TGCCTTGATGGAAGGATGTCAAGATTCAAGAATAAATTTTGACAAGCTAAAGTAAATTTGAATGAGATTTCTTGTAGTGTAGATTATGAAGTGAGAGATCCTTAGATCGATATGTTTCCTTCGTTGCATATACATCTATGTAACTGCACTGTTGGTTGACGCAAAATCCACATAGAAATAGAATTACGTAAGTGCAGTGTCTTGTGAAATATAGAGGTAGTTACAAACTTCACAAAGCAAAGTTCAGCATTACTCCAACCACACATGTTCCAAGTCCTAGACTTTGATCTTAATAGTAAACAAGAATGCACTACTGAAAAGGTCAAGGCCTTTACATGTAATCTTGATTTTAACTAGTAGCAAAAACGCAGTATTCTGATTTCTGATTTTACCTGAATTTCTTTTTTTTTTTTTTTTGGGTCCACACATAGCTCTAAATAAAATGCAAGAAGTATGTAAATCAAAATCAATTCAAAATGTTGGAAGTTTAGCAAATAAGAATCTCCAGATTTGGTTGCTGCTTAACAAAATTACATTGTCATTATCAACAGGGGTACACTATTTAATGCTAAGTCGTGAATGCAAGAAGTTCTTCTGAACAAGGAAAGGTGTCTTAGAATAGTAATTCCGTTAGATAGATAGATGTTGGAAAAGTTGGACCATAACGCCCTAGTGCGCAATAGTAGTGCAGAATTCTTGCTAACAAGGGAATGAGAGTAAATCTACTCCATAATTGGAAATGGACAATGCTACAATGCACCAAGTTAAACCTAGTGCATGATGCACTAGGTAAATCTAATTGTGGGATGGAGAAGTGTATTTATACACCAAGCTGCATATGATGCACTGCAATATTTTTTCAGTTTAGTTAGATTTTAAAAAAATGATTAAATGCATTTTAGAAATAACTAGATTTTTTTTTTTTGATGTAATCTTAAAATTAATTGAAATATTTTGGGTATCACAGATAAAATATGGTCACTTCTAAAACATAAGAGATCATACAAACAAAGCATGATCAATTCAGAAGTTATCATCTTTTATTTGTGTGATCCTATAAGTAAATAGAAGTTTTTAGGTATTATATAAAAAAAATTTTGCAACTTCTAAAATGTATTTAATCTTACTTTTCAAATTTAATTGGTATGTGCTATCAGTGTAAAAGAATTTTACACTATTATCTAATGATATATTTGTATTTATGAGACTTTTAAATTTGTAGGTGATTAAGTCAGATACTTTTGTTGATATGATAATAAATAATTAGATATGTATGTCAAACTTTTGGACATTGACAGTGTATATAGATTAAATCTAAACTTTTACATCATATTAGAAACCGCCTAAATTTCATCATTGTTAACAAGTTAAATAAACATACGAACAGTTACAACTCTGAGCTTTGTTTGATTCTTTAGTCCATGGGAGCAAATGCATGAAAGAATCTGATTGTCCTGTATTTCTTATGTATTTCTTCGGCTACAAAATACTGATTAAAAAAAATGGCAAAAACTATAGACTCCTCGCCTGTCTAATGTTTTTAGATTCGTTCTCTAATTAATAAATCCTCTAAAACTTGCTTTCTTAACTTTTAAAAATTGAATATATTTATCCTCTTTACAAATATTATTATTTACATTGATAGAAAGATCATATATAATATGAGTTAATAAAAATAATACAAATGATATCTTATATAACAAACAAAACACAATAACTAAGGCCCTTCTTTATACATCCACCATGTCCATGTCCTAAAGGGTGAGTTTCATGAAGGAGTAAAAATAAAGAATAAATTTTCATAAATTAAATTTATGTATAATTTTACATACAAATTCAATCTATAAAAATTTACTTTCTATTTTTACCCCACTACCAAATACATCCAAAACTTCTACAATTTAATATATCTCCCACATTCGGCTCGGAACATCCGCATCAGTGCCTACTAGGTTTACGTTTAAGGTAAATATCGTGATGATGCCACAATTGGACTTGGAATGTTTCCATTTTTATTAACATAAATATTAGAACAAATCACACAACAAAACAAGATAAAACACTCTGGGGCCAGAGTAGTAATCTTTCACTGTCGAAATTAGGTACCGATCAGTATATGCCATTACGGTCAAAATCCATATAATAATAATCAGCAAAACGCATCATCAAGCACTCATCCTCGACAGTGACCTATCCTACGAAAATCATGCCAAGTTCAAAGAGAAACAGTTAGGATAAAATTAAGTAGTCTCATGAGTAAGGAAATACATGACACATATCTACAAATTGACAACTCATAATAGTGAAAAGATAAAATTATGCAGCAAGGTCAATATAACTTATTCTTCACTACATTGTTCCTTTTTGAATTTCAGCAATGCCACCTTGTCAGCCTGTTTTTAAGCGAAATTTTGCACCACCCCCAATGGCCCATGCCACGTCCAGTAGAATGGTTATATATCACAGGTACCATGTGAATACAACCCACCCCACCCCTTGTATATATAATAATAAGGAAACATGGGAACCAAATATGTACCTAAACCTGTACATGCTAACCACTAGTGTTTTCCTACCAGCCACACATAGTAACAAAATAAGCTCCCCTGTCAATAGAAAAAGAAAAGACACGAGGAACAGATCAAGCCAAGTCCATCATCATAAAGGGCCTGATTGCAAATTTATCACAATGCTGCACATTGTTATTGGCATTATGACAAGTAGATAAATGACGTGAGGCAGCAGCCTCCATCATAGATGCAAGTCACATTTCCACTAGAGATGGCTCCAGATGTAACTGACCAGATGCAAGGTTGTCCGTACGACATTTGATTTTCAACCCAAAAACCATTCAGTAGGTGAAGTTCTCACTTAACTTAGCACTGTCTCTGAGTTCACATGACCGCCGCTACTGCCAGCATTATTGTTAAATCCAACCACAGGAACCGAGCGCTGAGCGAAATCCAGTAATAACTTCCTCTGGCGGTCATCAGTATGAGGAAGACTTGCGCGCAAGAGTTCAACAGGCATCTCCCTACTAATAGCTTTAGTAGCATCTGATCCAATGTCATCCACATTTGGTGGAGTTTGTATAAGCAGGGATTGCATGATACTATGGTACTTATTCATGCAATACTTAGTGAGAAGGCCAAAGAATTCATCAAATGAGGCCTGCCAAAATGAACGATTACCTATATTGTAGTTGTATGCAGCATGAGGATCGGTTAGAAGTTCAGTAGCCCTCTCAAGAACAGATACTAAAATAAGAGAAGCGCCATCTCCAGCAGAGCTTCCAAGAGGGCGTAGAGGAGGCTGCTCTGCGGAACAAACCACTGCTGCAAGACAAGCACTAAGAGCACCAAGATCCATTCCTCGGACACATTGGCAAATGACATTGGCAAGGTTACTAGTAGACTCTGAAGCTGCCGGATCTAAGGGGAGACCACCAAATAAGAATCTTAAATGACGAAAGATTGCCATGCAGACTATCCGCATAAGTTCACTACCAGGAAGTAGCAACTGAAGATACTTTGCAAGAAGCTTACGTCCCTTAGCAAGAGATACTAATCTTAAGAAAACAAGGTCATCCTTAGCAGCAAGCCCAACTTTGTGTCCATTTTTCCCCAGTGGGTCGACAAGTTGAAGTGAAGTTGCTAGTCCTTCCAACAGCACCAGTCGTCTTCGTCTTAATTGGCTTCCACCATCTTGTAGCTGATTAAACTTTAGGAAACGATCAATATCATCTACATCAAGGAGCAGACAGAGACCATCCTCAATTGTGACTCTGGCTGCAAACATAGGCTCCTGCTCAAGGGGCTTCTCTGAAATACTTTGCTCAGAGCTACCAGTAACAGAAGATTTTGGAGGATCAACCTCTAGAAGAGGGCGAGGCCGACGAATAGATGAGAATGAAACCCTACCTAGGGCATCAACCTGAAGAAAAGCATGCTGCTCGGAATTAGCTCGAGATCGTGCAGGTACTTCCCTTATCTGGGATGGGCAAAATGGATGTTTCAACTTAGCCACAGAAGCTTTTTTTGCAAGACAAGCTTGGTGGTAATAGTCATCCACGTATGGGTCATTACTATGAGTCACAGCATGCTGCATTCTAAGAATACTCTCGATTTCATCACTTGTCATATACTTGGACCTAAACTGTAATGAACCACTATCACTCTTCTGGCTACTGGCATCAGAACTCTGTTGGGAGAAACGGAGACTATGTCTACCTTTTTGAGTTGATTTTGGTCTATGATCTCTAACATCAGCCAGACCAAGCATTTGTTCATATTTGCTAATCACGGATGAGCCAGAAGAAAGGTGGGGATTAAATAAATGGGACTGGAAACCTGATAAATAGCCTCCAGATGGCTGAACAGGATGATGCAGTCTGTGTTGCTGTTGCTGCAATTGAGTCATTAGGTGAGGAGACACTGATCCATTATGAAGGTGTAATTGTTGCTGCAACATATTACTAAGAAGGTTTGAATGATCTCCAGAATATAACCCTGCCTGGTTGACCAGTTGATTCTGTATTCGCTGAAGAGGAGAACCAGTAGGAAATTGGCGCATGTTTCCACCAAAATGTAACCCGTGGTTTAATCCACTCAACTGTAGAGCAGAATTAGAGAGATGAGATCGATTTTGAGATGATAGTCCCATCTGAGCTCCTCCAGCATGATATGGAATGCTTAAGTGGCTTGCACTATGACTTGGAGAAGCCTGCTGAGATCTGCCACCAGGAGGAGGATAAGAAGTAAAAGAAGACTTTGGTACCAAAATTGGTTCACTGGAGAAACGAGGAAGCTCCTGCTGCTTTTCAGGATATGAAGATGTTCTGTACAAGGGCTTTGATTCTTGTAACTGAGCAATGGAGGAATGTGGCTGTGACGACCATCTCTTTCCATCCTGAGAAGTTTCAGCATCATAAAATTGCTGATCAAGCCAGTTAGGAACTGGTTCACTAGAGCAATGTTGGAGGTGGTAGTGTTGCTGCTGCCTTTGCTGCTCAGGATATGAAGATGTTCTGTACAAGGGCTTCGGTTCATGTAAATGAGCGAGAGAAGAATGGGGGTGTGATGACCATCTTTTGCCATCCAGAGAACCTTCACTATCATAAGCATTCTGGTCAAGCCAGTTAAGAACATCATCCCTTTGTGGCCATTCAGAAGTAGAATCTGGGTAAAATATAAGAATATAAAAAATTCAGTCCAGTGAAAAAAGATTGCATGCAGTAGTGATAAGGAAGGAATAGATATACTAAAAAGCCAAGAATAGTCACTTTGAACACGGCACACATCACCGTGTCTTAAACCATCAATCTTCAGAAGTGGATTTTACAAGCACATACACACAATCAAACCTTCTGCAAGATCACAAAACTGGAGGCAGTCCCTTTGATGAAATATATAGCACACAAGAAGTTACTGCCATACATAGACTCAACATATTGAAGTTACTGGCACTTCCATCAGACACCTTTCAGTGGAAGAACGTTTTTGCTTGACTACTAAATGGATTGTCAAGTTGTGAATAAGCTTGTAGCAAAAGAAGGTGATAGAGCTCGACCAGAATTAGAGTGAAGAAAGGTAGAAATGATGCAAGAATGACAAAAAGGTGATATTATTCCAATGGTTTCCCCTTAGATCAGTGTAACCTAAGAGAAGACAGAGTGAAAACAAGTGCCAACAGGTAATCGAGAGACCACTTTCCTCTCCCAAACCTATCTAAATTACACTGTACTGAATTGATACCCTCTGCTTCTTTAATACCCTTTTATATACATTTTTGCTCCTAACTACTAATTCTAACTTCTAACTACAGAGGCCCACTAATCAGGGCCCGTTTCCTATCAGATGCAACAAAGTATAATGGAAGAATATCAATTAGTAATGCTAAATAAATATACAAATGAAAAATGCAGAAAAGTGGCATTATTTCGTTTATAAAAGAAAAAGCAAAATGGTGAATTCTTTACAATTGCTTTACTCACTTTCTCTTGATCCCCGATCACCAATAACTCCCGGGCTTCTTGGTCCACTCACAACCTTGTTCAACTGAAATCAAATTAAAAAATAACAACAAAAGAAGCCATCAATATACATAAAGCAGAACATACAAAAACTCAGAGACAAGCATCATGATCAAAATCATAACAGAAACCATATCATAAAATTGAGCACATGTGGATCATATCAAGGAAAGATCAAACAACTAACCATTGTGTTTGAGACAGACATTATTAGTTGATGGCAAAAACATTAAAAATTTCAAATAAGTTTAAAATGCCAAAGGAAGCGTGCTAATCAGATTAACCTTTCATTTAGCTAACTCTTTCACTTTCATTTGCATTATTTTCATTTATATTTCATGAATGAGATAATGCATACATTGTCAAGATTAATGGACTTGCCAACAGGAAATAAGCTGCCAGGAAGGCTAAAGGAGGAAAGGTGGGGGAAAAAACACTGGCATACTGCACTGGTAAACAAGTTCCATTAATGCAGTATCAGACTTCAGAAATCCATTTTACTAACAATCATTAGAAACTACATGCCAGAAGGCCAAGTCTAAAAGCTCTATCTACATAGTTTCATATCATCACTCTCTCCCACATTTCTCAATAAACAGAAATATTATTGACCTCCTTGGTCCACACTACCTCCAAAGAGAAACACACATATGCCACAATTATACCCAATAGAAAGACTAATTTTGCGTGCAAAACACACCATGGAATATTTTACTGCCCAGACTAAGACTAACCAAAGGAAGGAAACTTAGCCAAATTTCTGCAGTGATCAAAGTTGCATGATCCAAAAAGTACTGATTCACGAATAACAAGGGATTTCAATTTTAACATGAGGACACAAAGGCCTATCACTGACAGACACCGTGATTTCTTTTTCATTTGCTATGGAAGCATATGTTGTAATTGCAAGTTGTGACCAGGAAACAGAAAATAGAGACAAGAAAATTAAAATCCGCAAAAACTTTGACATCGTTCAATCTATGGCAAACTATAGACCTACATCCATGGGCGCGCAAAATAAAGAAATTTGCCATGACCACTTCAGAGATTTAGTACATTCTACACCCTCGCTGTTCCTAATTGCAGGCCCAGTCCCACCACTTTTATCACAAATCTCTGAAAAATCATTCTCAGGTCAGGTCACACATCGAGCTTATTGGTTTAGTTCACATGTCAGGCCATAGCATAAAACAGGTTTACTGTGTTGCCTAGCAAATACAGAACTCAAATATAAATCTCATACCCTTAATTCACCCTTATACCTGAAAATTACTCCCAAATTTTTCTGTTTCATTGTCAATTCCAAAGAATTTTCCAAGTAGATTTCTAGGTTATTTTCTAGATCGATACCTGGCCTGCTAACCCCCTTTCTTATCACTTCCCCATTTCCATCCTGTATATTTGTGTCAAACAGTCTATATATACTATAAACAGTCTTTAATTCTATATATACTGCAAATGTATATTGTCTAGTCAAGGTATTGCAAATTTCAAATTTCAGATTTGCCTTAGAAGAAGCAGTTACTGTCAATGACACTAGCCATGATATGATATGCTTGTGAAGTAGCACAAATGACAAATTATGGCAGCTTTATCATGAAAAAATAACCTAGAAACTACAGTTGCCATTTGTCAAACTTAGGAACCTCTGCTCTGTGGCATAATAGCCTGGCCAACAAGCATGGAAGCCTTAAAATGAGTGGCATACACAAGAAAAAAAAAATATCACACCAAAGCAAACAATGAAGCTTCTTGCCTGATACATTGAACTAAATTAAAAGCATGATTCTCTTTCATAGTTAACAAGATTCTAACCAATCTGCATGAGAATGTCAGGAGACTGGAGCAAACCTTCAAGGATACATTGAGAAATTTTAAAGAAAACAAACAAAACTGAAACAATCAAGGAAACCATGGGTTCGGCAATATTACAGTCAATAACAACAAAGCCTGTTGCCACTAGCTAAGTCGGCTCTAAGGATCAAACTACATCATAAACTATGTCTATAAACAAACCATTAAAATCTATGCCTTTTTTAATGGCTTCATCTATAGTTTTTCTTGGTCCCCCTCTACCTACACCTATTGGGCTACTCTCCATCTAATGTACTCTTTTTACCAGGGCTTCTACAGCTACTCTCACTACATGATCAAACCACCTAAGGCAGGATTCTACAATCTTTTTCACAAATAGTGTTACCCCACTTTTCTCTCCAATGCATCCATTCCCAATTCTATCCTATCTAGTATGTTCAGTCATCCATCACAACATACTCATCTCTGCAACATTGAACTTATTCTCTTGTTGGCTTTTCAAAGCACAACATTCATTACCATACAAGATTGTAGGTCTTATAGCTATGCAGTAAAACCTTCCCTTAAATTTGAGTGGTACTTCCTATGACAAATAACTCCCAGAGCACTCCTCCATTTAATACGTTTATATCTCCCTCTATTTCCTTGTCATTTTGGATAATGGACTGAAGGTATTTAAACCTCTGACTTGTGGGATGGTATGATATCCGATTTTTACCTCTAAGTTAGCATTAGCTCACCTCTTGCTGAACTTATATTTCTGTACTCCATCTTAAGTGAAAACATGTGCTTCTAAAGCTTGTTTCCAAAGCTCTAACTTCCCATTTATTTCCTCTTTTTTCAATGCATGCCTTAAATCATATGCTTGAAGCATGGGAAAACATAACTTTCATAAAACATTAATAAATTTTTATAATTTTTCTCCCACCCAATGAATGCAAGTAAATTAAGAAATTATCATCATCACAATAGTCAGTCATGTATCTATGTATTTAAAAAAAAAAATAAATCATTCAACAAGTCATATATCATAATTTAACAGTGTTACCTTCAAAAAAGTGGTAGTGAGATCATCAATGTCAGAAAGAGATTGTACATCCTCAGCCTTCACAGCAAATGGAATAGTTAGTTGATATCCAGCATATCTCTAAAATGTAAATGACTGAAAAAAATTAAAATATCCATTGCCCCCCCCCCTCTTTTTTTTGGGAGGAGGGGCAGAGTATGGGGGAGGGAATAAGATGCTAAACTAAAAGCATAAGCCAAATATGATTACATTCCAAAAACAATCTACCCACATAAAATCTGAAATTAAGAGGGGGGGGGTGGGGGAATCAACATAAGATTGAAAATCAACCTCTTCTCTATTAAGAAAGAACTCCTCCTCATTAGACTCAATAGTAGGCAAATAGTCATCATCTTCTATCCCTCCCAACTCAACCTCCTGGACAACATCTTTACCAAAGAATGCATATTGTGATGCATCAAAAACTGTTCCTTCTGCAAAACAAATAATTTCAGTCAAAAACTGTCCACCAATTTCTTAGAACTATTTAACATGAAAAGTACCCACTGTAGTGTAACACATAGCAGAGAATTCCCATGTGGCCGGGATAACAAAATAAAACAAAAATTAGATAAGCACCACCAGCAAGTAATAAACAAATAAAATAAAAATCTATCTCAATATGCAAAAACAAGAAAAATGGCATAATAATTTCAATTGTGAAAAGGAAGCAAATATCATTGGGAATGCAACAACTCTTTCACTCTAAAAATGGAGAAGATATTAATGCAAATAATATTGTACAACTCAGCACTAATGCACTATCCGGATAGGCCTTGTGGCAAATTAAACTGTCCTGAATCAACCAGAGTAAACAAGCACATTAATCAATCTTCCCCCCGACCAGCGCGTGCGCACACACACACACACAAAGATTATGCTTATGCAACCATGAAACTCTACGGTCATCGACTAAAGCAGCCAACAACAGCATATACACGAAGATGGCAACAAAATCTCACAAAACTTCAACAGGGAAAATTTTCAAAGATTTACAAAACTTTCAACTCTAGCTCAATCTCCTGGCTCAGCTACTCTGCAAACCATGCAAGAACATACAACCCCAAACTCAAATGGCTGATCATTGAGCTGCTATGAACTGAATACAACAAACAAGATAAACACCCTCGAAACACAAAACAAAACAATTCCATTTCCATGCTAGTAAATCATGCATCAATGTTCCCATACTTCAAATCAAATCACTGGCTAAAACAGACCAGATCTATAAGAACAAGCTGAGTCAAAGACCAAAGAAACAAACACCAGTCAAAGAAAAATGGTTAAAATAAACAAGGCAATCAATCAAACCTGTGGGAGCATCCCCCAATTGCCTAAGATTCTGTGTGTTAGGAGCTCCTCCAACATCACCCCCAGCTCCAAACACATCCATATCCACCATGAAAAACCAAGGTAGAAGAATACCAAGAAAGCGAAAAGAACGCAAAAAGATCGAAGCTTCAACGATAAAACAGCATCAAATGTGAAAAAAGGTGGAATCTTGGAAACACTAATGGTTGTTTTTGTTTTTTCTTTCTCCTCAGAGTGTTTCAGCTAAACAGGTTCAAACCGAAGCCAAATTGGGATAACGAGAAGAAGAAGACGAAGATCTGCGCTGAGAACCGAGTACATGAGAACAAAAAATGGCTTCGATTTGGATCAGAGAGAAACGGAAGAGAGAGAAAAAAAAGAGAAGAGAGAGAGAGAGGAACCCTACGAAGAAGAGACTATCGTAGAATTTGTTTTGCGTTTGTTTTTGTATTTTGTTTTATTTTTTTTATTCTTTGTTTTTTTTAATATAATTAAAAAACGGGACGGGACATTTTCGCGTTGCCAGCATGCAACATGGAGAACCGCAATGACGGATTTGGCCTTGCAGTACTCCAGCCTCAATTATTGTAATGTTATGCCTTATTCTTCTAAATTATTGTTGCGTAATTTACAATTAACGAGTGATCCACTTGTGTTTCTCTCTTTTACTTCGATCAGAGTATTCGGAATTGTGTTTTTTCTCACAATAAGTAAATATAATTTGATTTTGATGCATAGTAAGTGTAAAGGTATTTTATATAATAATTATTTAATTATTTTTTATTATTATATTAATATTTATATATTTTAACACATTATTTTAAAAAAATTATATATAATAAATTATGAGTAAATGATAATATAAAATGATAGTGTATTAAAACTAATTTTTTATTTATATATAAAAGGTTAAGAAATCAAAACATTATTTGTTATTCATTTAAGTAATAAAAAAATTGATTTTTAAAAAAATTTATTTTTGTTTAATAATTTTATTTTTATTTCGTAACATGTATTCCAAATGCTTACATTAGTAAATATTTTAATTTTTTATAATAATTTTAAATATATTAATTTACACATTAAAGACAAAAATATTTAGTATATTAAAAACTTTTTAGAGAATTTTCTTTTCGTTTAATGTTGTCTATTTTTCATTCATAAAGATACTTGCTAATAAAAGCCCAAGGAAAGTAAGGCCAGTTTATTCCGAAGTTATACTACAACTATTGAGGAAAACTTATAATGATATTTACAAATTTATCTTAAAAGTCATGAGTTCTTGGAAGGTGAATGCCTTACCTCTTGCTGGAAGAATTACTCTCTGCTCTTTGGTTCTCTCTGCCACCCTTATTTATCAAATGCAAACTGCTTTCCTTTCCCAAGTAGTATGTTAGAATATTGACACTGTGTGTAGGAGATTCATGTGAGGTGATGTTAGTGGAAAGAGGAAGCTTCATCTTTGTAAATGATATAACATTTGCAATCCCAAAGCTGCAAGCGGTCTCGATCTTCGCCATCCTAAGGATTCTAACCTAGCTTTTATAACTAAGCTAGGTTGGAGTTTTGTTCAAAATAGTGATGAGTTGTGGGTCTATGTGCTTCGCAATAAGTATTAGTGTGGTTTTGACTTGATTCCTTCTGTTTCTCTCAAACCAGAAGCTTTTAATTTATGGAAAAGAATTGTGGCAGCTTGGCCTATGGTCAAAAACATCTAATATGACGTCTTGGGGATGGTAAGTCCATTCACTTTTGGAGCCATAAAATGGGTTGCTTGTCAAATCATGCGATCATTAGCTTTTCTGATGATGATCTGAAAAAGCCAGTTGCTAACTTTGTTAATAGTGCTAGTGGCTGGGATTCACATAGCTGCTGTCTTATCTTCCTACTCATGTCTGTGAATATATCGTTGGTATTCAGCCTCCATCAGCCATAGGAGTGCCGGATTGTGTTGCTCGGAAATGTAGCCACAATGGCGAATCTTCTATTCGGTCATCCTATCATCATATTGCTGGTACTCACTTGATGACTCATGACCCTTTATTCAAGCTTATTTGGAAGTGGAAAGGCATGGAGCGGATTAAAGTTTTTCTTTGGCAAGTGGCTGTAGTTGCTTTACCTACAAATTTTTTCAGGTATTCTCGCCATGTCTCTGATGATCCTAACTGTCTTAAGTGCAGTTTACATATTTATGAGACTTCCCTTCATGTTTTGAGAGATTGCCCCCGTGTTATGAATTTCTGGTCTAGGCTAATTTGTACTATTCAATATCCTCATTTCTATACTACGATTGTCCACTCTTGGTTAAAGTGGAATTTGAGTCAGTGTGGCATCTTTTTTGGTTTTTCTTGGCCAGATATTTTTGTCTCAGGTGTTCACTATTTTTGAAGGATTCGAAATTAGGAGATTTTTTAATTGATAGCCCCTTCACAAGATGATATTTTTGCCAAATTTTGGTCAGTGTTTAGGTCACATCAATTACATTAGAAATGCTTAATCTTTAGGATGGGCTAATTATAAACATAGATTTATTTCTTGGGTTCGGCCTCCCATGGGTTGGATCAAGTTGAATTGTGATGGTTTGGCGAGAGATGATTTAGGTCAATTTCTTCACGGTTTTGTTGTTAACCTTGGCATTTGTCCTATTATAGTTTCTGAAATTTCAAGTGCCTTCTATGCTCTTGATATGGCTTGGAGGAAGGGGCATAAAAGAGTTGTCTTAGAGCTAGACTCTACTTTAGCAGTTACTCTTATTAGGAAAAGGGTGGACAGAAAGTACCCACATATTTTGGTTGTTGTCAAAGTTGAAAAGTTACTCAATAGAGATTGATTGGTTCATATGATTAACATTTTTAGAGAGAGAAACCTATTGATTGCATGGCTAACCTGGGTCATTCTCTACAACTTGGAGCTTGTTTTAACTTTTTTCCTCCTAGTTGCGCTTGTTCTATTTTGCTTAAGGATATATATATATTCAATAAACATATTTCGGTTTTTATGAGGTAGATGCAAGTTGTCTTATCAAGTTCTTCTAATTTTAATTTGATTATTATGGTGTCTTTAATACATTGATGTGTCATAATTTGGCATAAGATTTAAAAAAAAGAAAAACACAAGAAGGCTTAAAAATTCTCTTTCAAGCCTACCATCACTAGCTAATTGCCCTCCAGCGCCCGACGCTTGCCGCTCGGCACCTGGCACTTGTTGACTGTCACCCAACTGATTGCAGAACATTGCTTGCTACTTGATGCATGCCATCCTCCAGCCGCCAACCGACAATTGCTATCTGGCACCTGTCGTTCGCCACCTACTACCTAATGCCGAACATTCACCATTGTCATTCATCACCTGATGCCTGACACTCGTTACTATTGTTCGCCTGGCAACTAGTAAGCAGTGATAATGCTCGCCACTCGTCGCCCATCGTTCGCTACTTGTTGTCCGCTATCCGTCTCATGTCATCCGCAACCTGCCACGCAAAGAGAATGTAATATACTTTTATTATAAAAATAAAGTATTTTAAAATGAAATAATACAACTACTTTATCTGAAAAAAAATTTAAAATAGAGAGAGTTAAATTGAAGTATTTAACCTTTTTTTGTATTTTTAATTCCCTAAAATCTAAGAATGCTCCGTCCAAACACTCTCTAAGATAATAAAAATCACCTATAAATAAATTATTAACAGAACTAGTTACATCATTTCCATTTTATCAAATTATTTACTATATCATCATGATTAATCATATTATTACCTTTTTTTCTCAAGGGAAAAATTTCACAGATCCCGCGGAAAAAGCAACAAATAGCATGATTTCGTGGTTGATCATAGTCGTCGTCTCATCATAGATGTATATTGACATTACAAATTCTCTTTTTTTAAGTTAAATTTAGTTACAAATGCAATATTGTCAAAATGATCAAATATGAAAATCACCAAGTTCAATCTTCATCTTTCTGAGAATTGAGAAACCTATTTTAGACTTGATGACTATAGATTTTAATTTAGGTAGTTAAATTAAAACTCATTTTCCTTTTTGAAGGAACTCTATAGGTAAACATCTCTCAAAAAAAAAAAAGAACTACAAACAAAACCAAACGAACAAGCTTTTGATGATTGGTAAATTAAAAAGTTTATCTGACTTTTATCAATGATAAATTGAAATTGAAAAATATAATTAAAACTTCAGTAGTAGTAGCTAATCAGTACCGGTAATAGACTATTTCATTTTTTTTGTTTTTTGGGAACACGTAGACTGTTTCATTTATAGCATAACTAGGTATAAAACTTTAATCAAGCTAATGGACTATTTCATTTATTTCGTAACTAGGGACTAGGGATAAAACTTTAATCAAGCTAAATATCAAGAATTACCTCTCTTTCTTTCTTTTTTTTTCATTGTTAATAAAAGAACACACCAAAATATAACGAATTAAAAGTTTGGTACCAGACTCGGTCAAAACTAAATTATAGAGCAAATATTATATATGAGTTTAATTATTATATACAAACAATTTACACTATTACCCAATTAAATACATATATTTGTAAAACTTTTAAAATAGTAAATGATTGAATCAAATATTTTTGTTGATAAGATAAAATATAATTGAATATCTGTGTAAAATCTTTTTTCAATGATAATACATACAAATTAAATCATAAATATATTCTAAAATTCATTATTTGCATAATTAATTTTCAATGAAATTAATTTTTCAATTTCACCCCCAAATTATTCAAGGTAAAATAATAAACCCGAAAAAAAAAAAAGGTAAGGACCTTGCCTTTGCTAAAGTAAGGAGGAAAGGTTTGTTAAAGCATAGAAGTTCATAGTAGAAAAATTTTTATGAATGCTAATAAAGACAAAACATGTGAAGAGCTTGAGTTGACCCACTTCTGCAACTTGACCTTTAATAATGGCTTTAAGCACTAAAAACTAGCCAAATTAACTAAAATAAAGCTTCACCTTCACATGAAAAATAAATAACAAATATCCAACCCCATTGGCTTGAACAAAGCCAGTAACATCTCACTTCCCGACAAATTTCCAGCTTCATGCTTATCTGAACCGGGATGCATAAATAAGGATGCTAGAATAACACCAGAATGATCGAGATACTCGATTAAATTTAATAAGAGCTGTTTGAATATGTGATGACTAACCACTAAAATATTTTAGTGTTTTTTTGTTTTGTTTTTAGTTAAATATTTTATTTTGCCTCAATTGTTATCACAGTCATCATAGATAATAGCAGAATGTGATAAAAGTGCAAAACTAATATCATATCATATCATCCAGCCTTTCAGCATTTTTTCCATTTTATGCCTTCTTTCTATCTTACCTCCTTTTTGTGATGACACAGACATAGAATAAACACGTAAATGCAGATATGTCACGCCTAAAAGATCTAGATACTTCACAGCATAAAAATTATCAGTGACCATATAAATATACAGAATATGGCATTGAAACAGTAATTCGTTTGCTCGAAAATGCATGTGCGTATGCAAGAAAAGAATAAGATAAGGAACCAAAGAGGTGGCACCGTGGCAAAACATGCACAAAGTCAGCAAGATTTAGCAATCAAATCCATTAAGCATCTCAGTCCAGAAGTCAACTGAACGTCAAGAAACAACCGTGACATCTCCAAAACTGCATTTGCATTAATTTAGTGACTTAATTCCATACATTGCTCATACTACCAGTAGCAAGTGCAACAGCAAAGTGCCAAAATCATAGAAATTATAACATGTAATCCGAGACAAACAAACACGGAGACAAGAAAGACAGACTGATATATTTAGTCCAATCTACTGGAAAAGCAAGAGATGATACAAAACTACACCTATGGAATGGTCAAGAGAGGAAACTAAAACCCTAATACCATGGAACAAGGTTACCATAATTTATTCTAGGCACGCCATCCTCTACTGTTCAGAAAAGCTTGTCATGCCACCTTGTTCACTGGTTAAATTGGTGCACCCACAATGCTAATTCAATTTGGACATGTGTTACCTATAAAGGTAGATATGGAGTATGGACACAACCAATCCCATGCCTTTGTATGATAATAGTAAAAGATCATGGGAATCCAACTTACACCTAAACCTGCACATACTACCCCACTACGTGCTCTAGAAACCACAAACTGAGTAACAATAAGCTCCCCCGTCAAAAGAAAAAGACAAGACAAGAGGAACAAATCAAGCCAAATCTATCATAATACACAATGGGCCTGATTGCAACTTTGTCACAATGCTACATGGCATTACAGCAATATAACAAGTAAAGATAAGAAGAGGCTAAAGCTTCCAAGGTAGATGCACCTGCTACTTCCACATCAGACTGCTCCAAAGTACTTACACACACAAGGCTGTCCCTATGGGATTTACTGTCTTTCTACTTTGAAAACAATCTCCTTTAGCATTATCTAATCAACTCAGCACTGATTCTGAGTTCACATGGCCACCATTACCCCCAGAATTACTGTTAAATCCAACTATGGGCATAGAGCGCTGAGCAAAATCAAGTAATAGCTTCTTCTGGCGATCATCAGTGTGAGGTAGACTAGCCCGTAAGAGCTCAACTGGCATTTCCCTACTAATAGCTCTGGCAGCATCTGACCCAATGACATCCATATTTGGCATACCTTGAACAAGCAATGATTGCATGACGCTGTCATATTTATTCACACAGTACTTGGTCAGAAGACCAAAGAATTCATCAAATGAAGCCTGCCAAAGTGAACGATTTGCAATATTATAGTTGCTAGCAGCGTGAGGATCAGTTAGAAGTTCAGTGGCCCTCTCAAGCACAGATACTAAAATAAGGGAAGCCCCATCTCCGGCAGAGCTTCCAAGGGGACGTAGAGGAGGCTGCTCAGAAGAACAAACCACTGCTGCTAGACAAGCACTTAGTGCACCAAGATCCATTTCGTGGATGCACTTTGAAACAACCCTTGCAAGGTTAGTTACAGTTTCTGCTGCAGCTGGATCTGAGGGAAGGCCACCAAATAGGAATCTTAAATGACGAAATATTGCCATGCAGACAATTCGCATAAGCTCGCCACCTGGAAAAAGCAGTTGAAGATACCTAGCAAGAAGCTTCCGACCCTTGGGTAGAGAAACTATCCTGAGAAACACAAGGTCATCTTTTGCAGCAAGCCCACCTGTGTGTCCACTCTTTCCCAGTGGGTCAACTAATTGAACCGAGGCTGCAAGTTCTTCCAGAAGGCTCTGACGCTTCCGTTTTAACTGAAGTCCACCATCTTGAAGCTGATTAAATTGTAGAAAACGATCAATATCATCTACATCAAGAAGAAGACAAAGACCATCCTCAATTGTGACCCTTGCTGCAAGCATTGGCTCCTTTTCAAGGGGCTTCTCTGATATGTTTTGCTCAGTGCTACCAGCAGGAGAGGAATTTGGAGGATCAACTTCCAAAAGAGGACGGGGCCTGCGAATTGATGAGAATGGAACCCTTCCTAGAGCTTCAACCTGAAGAAAAGCATGTGGTTCGGTATTAGCAGAGGCTCGTGGAGGGAGTTCCCTTATTTGGGTTGGACAAAAGTGATGCCTCAACTTAGCGCCTGCTGATTTTTTCGCAAGACAGGCTTGGTGGTAAAAATCATCTACATATGGATCATTACTATGTGTTGCTGCAAGCTGCATTCTAACAATATTCTCAATTTCCTCAGTCATCATACACTTGGACCTAAATCGGGGCCATCCAAAGTTGCTCTTCTGGTTACTCATATCAAAACCCTGAGGGGGGAACCGAAGATTCTGTCTACCTTTTTGAGCTGATTTTGGTATTTGATCCCTCAGTTCCATTAGCCCAAGCATCTGGTCATATTTATTAATCATGGGCAAACCAGAGGAAATATTGGGGTTAAATAAATGGGACTGTAAACCCCGTAAATAGCCTGTTGAAGGCTGAAGAGGATGATGCATCCTCTGCTGCTGTTGCTGCAACTGAGTCACTAAGTGTGGAGTTATTGCTCCATTGTGAAGAGGTAATTGCTGCTGCAATAAATTGTTCAGAATGGTCGGATGATCTCCAGGATATATGTCTCCTTGGTTAAGCCATTGGTTTGGCATTCGATTATTAACAGGAGAACCACTAGTAAACTGATGCAAATTCCCACCAAAATGGGACCCATGGGTAAGACCAGTCAATGCAATCTGGGAATTGGATAAATGAGAAGGATTAGGTGAAGACAATGGCATCTGGGACCCACCAGCATGATATGGAATATTCAGACGGCCTATACTCTGATTTGGGGAAGCATGTTGGGACATGCCACCAGAGTGAGGATAAGAAGTAAAAGAAGATTTTGGCACCATAATTGGTTCACTAGAAAAATGTTGATGTTGTTGCTGATCAGGATATGAAGATGTTCTATACAAGGCCTTAGACTCTTGTAACTGCGCCAATGAAGTATGTGGTTGCGATGACCATCTTTTGAGATCCTGACCAGCTTCACTGTCATAATCATGCTGATCATACCAATTGAAAATATCGTCCCTCTGTGCCCATTCAGCAGCAGATGAATCTAAACAACAAATTCCAGAGTAACAGAAACAATTCAGTCAATTAAGAAAAAAGAGTATAGGGTAAAAGGAGCCATACAGCTACAATATGGCCTTTCAAATATATGTAGCCCACAACAAAAATCACATCTCATAAACCTGAACCCGAAGTTCTGATAATCTGATTAAAAACATGCCATAACCTAATGGGTTGCTTCATAAAGGCAGTGCTAAGGATAAGAAGAGATTGATTTTATCATATAAGAACCTTCAATTTGAATGGTTAGACACTGAAATGAATCTTAATTCAGCTGCACCATGTAAATGTGCTCTCTTTTTCTCGACATACCATGTTGAATGGTAGGAGAATGACATTTGACCAGAAACATCTAAGGCCTACTTACCGAGCTAATGAATCTGTTAGGCCTCAGCATTTGGGATTAGTCGTACCATATCTTATAAACATAAGGAAGTTTTGTGTAGGTTTTCATAATGGAGGGGAGGGATGCATTCATGCATACTTACAACAAATTACAGGCTACGAAAAAGTAATTTACTCTCAATATGTATACTGAAATACGTAGTTGACCTTCGTTCCTCATAAAAATTAGACAGAGGCAAAAACAAAGTAAAAACATTTTTATATGTTTCAAACTATATAATTCCTCAACTCACTTTCTCTTGATCCATGTTCACCAATGAGTCCTGCACTTCTTGGCTCACTAACAACCTTGTTCAACTGAAATATCAATATCAACCAGCATAAAACTATTTAAAATAAGCCATCAACATGAACATTATAACAGACAACAGAGTCTACAATGCCATACAGATGAAATGCACGTATGTCCAGAAGAGAATCAAACAATATTTTACTAATTTTACAAGTTAAAGCCCCCTATTTGTAGCTCAGAGACAACTATTGACCAACATCTTAGATCAGCAGACAGACAATAATGTCCAAGCAAGGATTCTAGGAAAAAAGGGTATGAAATCATTTTTTTCCTACATTCTCAAAGAAGACAGGACTCAGTGAAATCCACAGCCGATACACCCCCAAAGAGCAAAGACACAGATATAAAATGCAATACTAACCCAATTAAAGTTCAAACTTTGAAGATAATCCTAGGTATGAAACAATTTTCCTATGTCTTCTAAAGAAATCACACATTTAGCATTGTTCTAAAACAGTTTCCCTCCATAACACTTTTAAAAAAAAATACCAACTATTTAGCAAGGGAACAAAACCTTGGTTGCATTCCACACATTCCTCCAAGATTGCATTCATCAAAATCTGATGACTGAGAAGCGAAATAACAATATCCATGCAGTCACAATTAAACAAATAAAAGGCTATTTTTTAAACATAATATGACAATCTGATCAAAGAATCAGCTCTCTCAAAACTATTCTTAATGAAACAAATCATCATCCTCATTAAGTTGATATTGGGGGGAGGAGAGGTTATTCATAAATGTCTTTTTTTCTTTTTTGCTTTATGCTGTTTAATGAATCAACCAATCCAAATATGTCGATATCAATATCAAGTGCCAATTTCTTGGCCACTCATTTAGTAAACATGTCCAGCATCAAGAAAAAATATGAAGCATCATTGTTTAATAATCTAACCTTCAAAAATGTGGTAGCAAGATCATCAACCTCTGAGATAGATCTTATATCCTCACCCTGCAATGTGAAAATACGAGTTAATTGCAGTAGAATAAAACCTCCAAAAAATATATTTTGCAACCATTCAAATGCGATTTAGAATTAAAGAATTCAGTCAGAGAAAGTACAGTCATGAACAAACTTATTTTGTGATATACATAAAGTAATCAAAGAAAAAAGATCCAGAAATGATTTTGAATCATGCTTTTGTGGGGAAAAAAGATAAATACATTTGTAATTTTTTCTCTGTCCTACGGAATTTCTTCTTTTATCAAGGGAAAAAAAAGGGGGATATACACATTTGCCTTCAAAGTTAGTAAGGATTTTTCCTACCCATGAAGAATGACAAGAACTAACCCAGAAGGACAGAAAATAAAGTGAAAGGAAGGTGAGATAGAACAAAAACAAATCACTTATGCCCAGAAGATGGATGCTGATCCGCATTTAAATTCCTTCTTTGCCTTCCAGAATCACCAATGACAAAAAATAAAAATCAGGATTAGGCAGAATGAATGAAACAATGATTTATGGAAGACTCATGATATTTCTGTAAGTTGTAAATTCATCCCTCTGGCCTTTTCTTCTCTCTCTCTCTCTCTCTCTCTCTCACATATGGCATAATTGTTGATTATAGCTATTAAGCCTAAAAAATTCATCCACAAAAATCAAGCATTGTATCTGTGCAATTCCATTAAGTATAATAACACAATTGGATTGATTCCCCAACATGAATTAATAGGAGACATGACTTTACTAGAAGGGAAACAGGCATTCCAAAATGCATCACAAAGCTATTGCATAAACACTCGCATTAACATATCAAGGTCTAATAACCCACTTAAAGAGGGGAAAATGAGTAATGGAAGGATTGCTAGTGACATGATATGTACAACTCTTGCAATAGAAAGAATAGACTATAATCATTTAACCAAAAGGAAAATTGCATCATGTGCCCTTTTTAAATCCAAAAATTACTTTCTATGGAACTAAATATACCAACTAGATCATAGTCCTTTTAAGATGAATGGCATCATGGAGAAATAAATAAACAAACACATAACCTCTTCTCTATTGAAAAAATTCTCCTCCTCTTCATCAAATTCAACAGGAGGCAATCCACCATCTTCATCTTCTAAACCCCCCAACTCCACTTCCTCAACAAAATCTTTGCCAAAGAAGTCATATTGCGACGCATCAAATACTGCATCTTCTGCATGACACAAAAGTTTTGAGTCAAAAACCTACTTCCAGATTCTCCGAACTATTTAACATAAACTGCATAAGGTTTACATGGATAATTAAAACCTAGACATTCAAAGCCAAGAAACAAGATTTACAAATGAAAAAAATAATAATAAGTAATGAGATGTTGATTAGATATTTTCAACCAAAAGAAATCCAAATTACACAGCACACCTAGAAGGTAGCTGAACATTGTACATATTAAAGCAGATATCTAATATACTGTAAGTAAAGCAAACATTTTAGGCCGAGAGACCTTAAGCCCAACACACCTTATAGCTGAAAAATAATAATGAAAGTAAATTGAATAACATTTAATCAAAAAAATTATGTACACAGATTTTGCTAATAGCAAGAGTGCCTGGATTCCTAACTCCATATATTTGTGTCACATTATAAGTTCTCATCTACAGTGAATACTACAGTTGTCTGCTTGCCCTTGAAAAATATAACCATTGATAGCAAATACTAAATTGGACATACTAACTCATTAAAACCAGCTGAATTTCAGAATCTATAATAAGTCAAATAACCAAACATTTTGGGAAACAGAAGTTCTGAGTCTAACTTCAGATGCATTGCATTTCAAAGAATTTGTCACCTGAAAGACAACAATCACACATAAAGAAATCCAAAGCAAGATTCACAGTAGAAAACCAACTCCAATCTTACATGTTCATCAGAATCCAAAAAAGGAAAACAACAACAACAAAAATTCTCGGTAACGCTCAAGTCAGTCAACCACATCTGTTTGAACAAACAAACATACACGAAGATCCGAATCAACCAACAAAGAGGATCCGAAAAGAAAAAAAGAACAACCTGCGGGAACATCTCCCAATTGCTTCGGATTCTGAGGGTTAGGGGCACCAGCACCAAACCCATCCATAACCTACAAAAGAGAACAAAACTTTCCTACACCGAACAAGATCGATTCCAAATACTCAGATCGCAAAAACTCTAGAAACCAACGGAAAAAACAAAATTTGTTTCTTTTGAATCTGAAAGCACGAGACCAACTAGAAAAAAATAAAATCAACACTGAAATCCGAAAATTCGCGAGGTTTTGATTAAGATTGAATCGGAGAAGAGAAAGGATCTGCACAAGGGGCACAAAAGGGAATTTCCATAGAGAGTGTTTGGTGAATTGAGGAGGAAATTGGATTGGATTTCTTGAAGCATAGAGAGTATAGAGAGAGGAACCCTAGAAAAGGGGATAAGGGAAGGGATTGTGATTTTTATAATATAAAAAGAATATAACAGAAGGTCGGTGGGAAGAATTTTTAGAGAGAGAAAGAGAGAGAATAATATTTATTTTGATGACTAATTTGTCAACAAAGCGTTGAGTTGTAATCCATAAATTTTTAAGTGATTTGTTTTGCTGTCCTTTGCCCCTTGATCTTGAGGGTTTGTTTTCTTTGTTTATTGGGCGGTAGGAAGGTGGGTTTGCCTTTTGGTGCAAAAGGCAAGAAAAATAAAGGAAAACTTAGGATATAATTCGTTATGAGGATATGTTTTACAGAGAAAAGTGTATATAATTATAATAATTATAATTATGGATTTTCTTCTGCAGCCTTAATTTTATATCGGTCTTAGTACTTTTTGTATTTGACGGTTATGATTTAATAACAAGTTTCATAGATTTTAAATATAATTAAAAAATAATTTAAAAAATTTAGTAACCTAAATTAATAGGACAAGTGGCAAATTTTTAATCATAACTAATCAAAGAGTATTAATATCCTTAAATTTTATAAGAGCACAAGAGAAATCTCTTATAATTATAAGGATTTAATTTATATATATTAATAATATAAAATTTTTTTACATTATCATATGCTCAAACTCTCTCATTTGCATGACTTTTAAAATAGTAAGGATAAAAATCATGCATATTTGCTAATATAATAACATATGATTGATACAAGTATAAAAAAATTTTATATTAATAGTACATATAAATTAAATCCTAATTATAATTTTTAAAATTTAATTGGAATGTACTGATAGTGTAAAATTTTTTTATACTGTCATCCAATCAAAACCTTCTATTTGCATGACCATTTAAATAGTGGGTGGTCATATCAAAGATTTTTGCTGATGTGGCAATACATGATTGGATGTTTATGTAAAAGTTTTTTACACTGACAGTGCATTTAAATTAAATCCAAATTTTTTATAAAAAATTAAAAATTTTAAAAATAATTTAATTTTAATATATTATTAGTGTAAAGGTATTTTATGCATCCATTCAATTATATATTGTAATATGGTTGAAAGTGATTGACTCTTACAAACTTATCCCAAAAATCATCTATGTAAGTGTATATAATTAATTGGTAGCATAAATTTTTTTTTTCGCTATTTATGTATCAAAATTATTCTCCTTTTAAAAATATAAGTACACATATACATCATTATTAATAAATTATTTTTTATTACTTACAAATTTATCTCAAAAGTCACCCATGTAAGTTTATATAATTAATTGATAGAGTAAAACTTTTTGTGCTAGCTATGTATCAAAATTATTCTCTTTTGAAAAATATAAGTACTCATATAATAAATTATATGATTATTAATAAATTATTTTTTATTACTTACAAACTTATCTCAAAAGTCATCCATGTAAGTGTATATAATTAATTAATAGAGTAAAATTTTTTATGCTAACTATGTATCAAAATTATTCTCTTTTAAAAAATATAAGTACTCATATAATAAATTATACATGCATGATTATTAATAAATTACTTTTTTATTAATAATTAAGATTATATATTTTTTTCTTTAAAGTGTGTTTTAGATTTTAGATGAGTCAAATCTGAAAACTTAATAACGATATATTGTCATAAAAGTAAATTGTCCCCTTAGATAAATCTTATATATAACATTTTATTTAAAAAAAAGTTTAACATGAAGAAATTTTAGTGTTAAAATTGTTACTTTATAAAATATGTTTGTTTTATGCAAGTTAATCTAGCTTTTCATGCACTTGTTTGGGGCTTATATGCGCATGAGATGAGCAAAATGGGACCCACCAATGGGTTGAAAGGCATGTGATGATGAAGAAGGATGATAGATGAAAGTTAGTTGGTTCCTTAACGCGAGGGAGAAAGGCATATGCTTTTGGAGTTTTTGTTTGCTGATGTATAAATTTTCGCTAATGAATGAGTTTTGTTGATGGCCATAAATACATAGAAACAAAGGGTGCGTCTTAAGTTGGACGATGAGTTTGTCACCACTATGGTGATAAATAATATTATAATATAAAATATTGTTAAAATAACTTTTTTATTCTCATATTTTATTTTTTTCTCTTTCTCCCTCCACCATAATCCTCCTTCATCTATCCTTTTTTCCCCAGTAATCCCAGCCACCACTTGCCACCTCCTCCTGCTCTCATTTCAATACTCCCCAAAAATAGAAAAATTGAAAAAGAACTACCCAGCATGAATGAACTACCCAAAAACGTCAAGCAACATTAAGACAGAGAACAAATACTTGGATCCAAAAATGGATGATAAGTTCATAAATCCAATGCAAAAAACGAGCTACCTTTTTCTACAAGTTAAGACTTATGCAACTCATATTTTCAAGAAAATTTACAATTTGTCCTCCAAAGTCATAAAAAAATCAAACTTTTCAACAAACATACAAAAGCCAGAAAATTTGACGAAGCACAGAGCAATCAGGATCCATCCATGATGTGCGATTGTTGGTGTCTTCTTGGTAAGGGAAAGTAATTGCGACTCTTTGGTTGCAGCGAAGGTGGGTTGACACTGCGGCAAGGCAAGGCACGGTAGTCCTAAAGGTTGTGCGTGGGTGTGTGGCGATGGCCGCTGCTATTAGAGGTTGTGCACAGTCGCCGTTGTTAGAGGTTGTGCACAAGGGTGGGGAGAGCGAATGGGGGGTGGGCAGAAGGCGGGCTCGGTGGTGGAGCAAGAATGGTGGCGGTGGAGACAATTGTTGTGGCGTTGAGTTGAAAAAAGTGAAGGGTGAATGGCGATGGCGGTGGATGGCGGGGCTAACTGTGGCCAGTGGTGGCAGACCAAGTCATTGGGTTGGGATGCAAAGGCTTGATGAAAGTGGTGCTGGGTTGGGAGAAAAGAGTATAATGGATAAATAACTTATAAAATTATTTTTTTAAATATTAAAAAATATATATAAATTTTTAATTTTAAATAATTTGAACCATAGATTTAATATCTAATGGCTAAAATTTTGTCCCCATGGTGGTGACAAACTTACTTGTCGCCTCTTAAGAACCCACCTAGAAACAAAATCTAGATGTGCGAGTCCCTTTGTTAAATCTTTTGCCAATATTGGATGTTCTTAGTTTGATGGTTTTTTTTACCCTCGTTTTATTGATGAATAAATGTAAGCTTTATGGTTGAATTAATCTCTTCAATTATATTTTTAGCTTTATTATGTTCTTAATCTTTTAAGATATCAAATTTTTTATTTGATCTTTCTTTTAAAAAAAAGAAAAATTTCCATTTAATCTCTCAAAAATTGTTTTCATTCATATTTGATCTCTCTGTTAGTGTTTTGTTAGTTTTTACTGTTAAATACCAATGTGACATCTTATGTTGATGCAAACATGAACTAAAGCATAAAAAAGATGGATCAAATGGAAAATTTACGATAATTTAAAAGATTAGGTAAAAAATTTTATGATATTTCAAAGGACCAAATGAAAAAAAAAATATTTTGTGTGAAAATATTTATATTTATATATATCAAATACAAGTTCAAATTAAAATTTCATTTAAATTAATTTTTGTTAATTAACATATGCATAAATATTAAAAAAATTTAAATGATTATTTATACGAAATATCTATTTTATAATATGTAAAAAATTTTATATTATATTTTATGAAATTAAAAATTTACATAAAATAAAATGCTTGAGATGTGAAAAAAATATATTAATTTTAAAAAGGTAAATAAAAAATTATTAAAATCAAGATAATTTGTTTGCGGCTTAAAGCACATAATCTACCGTGCATGAGATCAACTTCTAATATATACGAAGGCATTTTCTCAACGAAGAAAATCATTTCCATTTGGAATTGCAGGGAGCTACATATAATTTCCAAATCAATAATTTCACCAAAGGTAAAAGCATTTTAGATTTTGTCAATATGGGTTAGCTTATATAATCATTCTTTTGCTCATATATTGTCATGTCTTGGGTTTGATTATCAGGTTCTTTTATTAGTGAATAATCTTTAAGTACTTTTATAAGCATAAACTTGCCGGCGTACTTAATCTTTTACCGAGGCGAGCCTTCCCTCATCCTGAACTTTTTGTTAATGAAAAAAACATTTTAGATTTTTTTAAGACATGTGATGACAATTTGATATTTCTAAGCTAAAAAGCAACGTCTTAAAGGCCCGGGGTGAACTACATATTTATAATCAAGTCTCTCACTTCTCATAAACAAAATTGATGATAATTTGATATTTTTGGGTTAAAAATCATCCTCTAGGTGCTTCTCATAAACAAATTTAAGTGCTAGTAGAGTCCAACTACATAAGCCAAAAATTAATGAGCTTGACTATATATATGTACATAAAGAGACATAGCTATGAGAATCAAAATTTCATTAGTTTATCCATTAAAGAAAATATAACATCCCAAAAAGTTTGGTTGCATTAGAAAATAATCCAAATATAAAACTAAAAAATTCATTGTAATCTATATTAAATTTAGTCAAAACCCATTCCACTAAAGTAGCAACACAAATTCCTATTGTAAGGTTCCTCTTATCATTCCACATTAAACCAAGCAAAGATATTTCTTAACCTTTTTAGTAGGGCTGGAAATAAGCCGAGTAGAATCCGAACTTAGCATAGCTCAGGCTTGACTCATTAATATTAAGTTGAACTCGAGCTCAAAATAAGCCTAATTTCTAAGTTCGAGCTCAGCTCATTAGAGGTCCATTGAGTCTGAACTAACTCATGAGCTATTCAAACTTAATAAAATAACTCGAGTTAAATATAAATTAAGTCTTTTTAGCTTAATAAACTATAGGATATTTAGTTATAAGGACATAGTCTCTCACGAGCTAATAAGTCGAATATGGTAAAACTCAAGTTTTGTTCATTTAATAAACGAGTTCAAATCTCCAGTTCAAACTCAACTCATGAGATCATAAGCCTAGCTTATTAAGTTATTAATGAATCGCCAGAAATAGCTCATGAGCTAGTTTAACTCACTTTTAACCCTAATTTTCATCAACAAATTGCAACGACCATTGTTTTAGAAACACATACATCTGCAAATGGTTTGCAAATGGTAATTAAACAACTAATAAGCAAACAATTAGCTTATTCAAAAACTAGTGATGTTTATAAGATGCTTTGAAAACTTGAATCATACATTTAAATGACAAAACTAGAACTAAATCCAAACTTACTTTGCTTCAATTCATATTTTGTTTGACAATCCAAATATAAACGATAAGATTCCAATCTAATATATTTTTGTAAACCAAATGGCCAATACAAGAAATTATGGTAACGTTGTCTGGAATTGACACAATGCCACTTAGATTGATAAAATTTACATGCAAAAACAAAGCTTTCGCATGGTGTGTCTTATCAATTATCATGCAAGGGAAGATGTTTCATTAAAGAACCTAATCAATCCCCTCCAACCTTTTTCTTTAATATGCATGGATTTGTCACAACTTGCAAGCTTCATTTTATATTATGAAATGCAGTTTGACAAGGGCCTTATGATCCAAATTAATATAAGTAACAGCATAGGGCACTACCCAAATTAAAAAAAGAATGGTGCACTAGATTAGTACACCGAAAGACGATGTTGTTCAACAGTATTCATGTTGCATGTTCTATTTATATTCCTTCCAATTTCTACTGTGTGTCCTGCTACTATTAGCTGCATCGGAAAACCTCTAACATTTCACCTAGATCAGATTTGACACAAATGATGTTTAAAAACAAACCTAACAATCTAGTATGTGTTTAGGTCTAGTATGTGTTTAGGTTAGCATTTGCAAAATTGATTTTTGGACAAAATTGATTTTGCAAACTTGATTTTGGTTAAAAGTAAGTTTGAAGTGAAGTAATTTATGTTTGGATACTTTTATATCAAAAGTGATTTTTATAGAAGTGCATTGTTTGGATAGTGTTTATCAAATTACATTTAGATGTATAAATACAAAAAAAAAAGTATAAATAATTATTATTTGGTTTTATTATTTTTTATCCTTTCTTTTTTTGTTTGATCTGGCATTTTTTATCATTTCATTTTTTAATTGTTTTAAAAAAAGAAAAAATATGGTTGTACTATTTTTTTAAGTTTTAGTGATATTATTATTGTAAAAGAATAAAATATATATACATAAGTCAATCTATTTTAAGATAAAAGTTTCCTAAAAAATAACATGAACGACAACCCTAGTGGAAATTTAAAAATAAAATAAAATAGACAAGTTGAAGATTTTTACCAAAGAATTCCAAGAAAACAAAGTTTAAGAGTTTATATATTAGTATTGAAAAATCAAGCGAGTTTATACATTGGAATCGATTTGGCCAACCAGGTGGTAAAGCAGGTGGCCTTTTAGGAGCATTTTTGGGAGCAATTGCTGAAAATTTCAAAAATTTTCCTATTTGCTATGAGAAATGGTCTAAGGTTCTAGAAACCTACAAGGAAGTTGTTTACAAAAGCACCATTCAGGTTTACACAATAATCAATTTAATAAATTCACTTTTATGTTGCTTGTTATTATTAACATATGGTCTTTTTTTTTTTTTTTCCTTTTTTATGAAGGAGAAATTTAAAGTTGATGATCGGCAGTATAAGAAGTATATACTTCAAAACCTTAAAAAGAAGTGGAGGGATAATAGGTCCAAACTATTTAATGACATCTATGAATTTGATCTCAGTAGAAAACAAAACCTTAACTTGTGTCCACAAGGAATTTACTTGGACCATTGGGCTTCTTTTATAGACTACAGATTGAGGAAGAAAACTTTGGTAAATGCCATTATATTTAAGTTCTTAGCAAAATCTATTTTGCCTACTGAATTACACTTTTTTTTTAAAAATAATACAGACAATATGTGACAAAAATGCAGCCAATCAAGAAATGCAAACGGTTCCTCATACCCTCGGATCCAAGACATTGGCTAGGAAACAACATGAGCTGGTATATAATAATTATTTAAAAGGTGATATTTATTGTTTTTAAATACTTAAGTGTATCTTGGTGAATTATAGGAAACTGCATATAAACGAATCTATAGTAGGGCTCAAATGTATCTACTTAGCCACAAGAAAAAGGATGGATCATTTATTAATGATAAGGTTAGAGATAAGAGTGTAAGAACTATTATCTTTTTATTTTGAGTTTATATTGTAAAGTTAACAATTTTAACCTGAGTTGTGCATTATTACTTACTTTTTGATCGATTGATGTATGTAGGTGCAATTAGCTATGCTTGAGAGTGAAGGGGTTTCTTCCCAAGATACTCATGATCATGCCTTTGCTAAGTTATTTGGGAAGGAGCACCAAGGTCGTATTCGAGGTATGGGATTTGGGGTTTGCCTATCTCAAGTCTTCGAATCTACCTCTAGCCATTGTGGAGGGACATCATCTTCATGCAATCATATCTCTGAAACTGCTAAGATTCAACAAATGGAAGTAGAACTAAAAGAGAACAAAGCAGCAGTTTCAATATTACAAGCCCAAGTTAACTATTTTCTTAAGCACTACATAGGTGGAGTGGTGCCATCTGACTTTCCTACTATTGGAGGCAATGGGGTAACTATTTTTTTTTTAAAAATTACTTACACGTATATTTATCTTCATTGTTATCATGTTATGTAAATATTTTGTGCACCTAAGTTCTCTTAATCAAGGCAATGATAAAAAAAAAAAAAAAAGCTTAGTTCTTGAGGCAAAAAAAAAGAGCTTAGTTCATGACCAAAAAAATGAAAAATAAAAAGAAGCAGCTTGGGTCAGTAAACAATTGGTGAGTGTTCTTCTTTTGCACTTCATGTTCATTTTTGGGTCACCTCATTATTAAACTTAATTTATTTTTTTTGGTCAAGCCTAATTTTAATTTGATCAAATGGCCTGCTTGGTCCACAAATAAATTTTGGGCTTAAGCAGCCCATTCAAGGACTATAAATGTCGTTTTTTCCCTACTGGCTGACAAAAACAGTTTTGGATTCTATTTCTCCATATCAGTTGACAAATATTAAAAAGTTGGGCCCCCACTTTAGTAATTTATTCCTCTAATTTATTCTTTGTAAGGTTATATATAAATGGTAGCCCTTAGTGTACATACTTGAATGTAGAAGTAGATATATAGCTAGTAGCAATTCTCTTGTTGGATTGATTAGGGTCATTCGGCTATGTCATATTTCTAGATTGGTTGTGCTGAAAAATGAGGGCTTGGTCCAAGATTTGTTAAGGATGTGTTTAAATTTCAATGACTAGGTAAAGTAGAGGAACCTCTATACTATGGTCATGTAATAATATATTTTGAATCTAATAGGGGCTCCAAGTTTTTTTCGCATAATTATGACGGGATGTGATGCCTTTAAGACACTTATGTTATAATATCTTAGTTTTATTTTAAATTTTAATATGAGATCCATTTATAAAATAATCACTAAATCCCTTTGTAAGAAACAATCTTGCTAGTGAATTGATGAAATAAAATTCTGGTTCACGGGACAACAACTGTGTAATTATGTTTTGAGGCCTTATAAGGATGCTCTTGGGTCTATATGATGCATTTTTTATCAGTTACTAATAGCTTATTTTTTTATAGCAATTTCTAAATTTTATTCCCAACCTGATAAAGATATTTATGACTATTCGTAGATGTTAGAACCATTAGCTGCTACTATTGGAAGCATGTCCAATAGGTACAAAGTTAAATATGCTTAAGATATCCCTCTAGGGATGAATTAAGCTAAACAAGTCATTAAGTTATTTTTGGAGTGTTTTGGTGTTAATATGTGTGAATAGATAGGGATTTGACTATGTACATATGCAGGATTTTTCTTCTTGTTTTGGGCTGGGGTTGGCACTAATTATGTGGGAAATAAGTATCTAGTGTTAGTTTTGGGAATTTCTTTAAGACTTGGGGTTATTTATGTATAGCCATCATTATTTTGTGTCATGGGGCATATATTTGTTTTGAATATCTCTTGTATGCACTATTTGATATGTTTGGAAGTTTGATTTAAATTTGAAATTATGTAATTCTCATGATACAAAAATAGATGTGTTGGCTCCTAAACTTTGCATGAAAACTGATGATAATGAGATTGAGTAAAGACATACTTTACTTATTCTTTGTAGTTCTTCTTAATCTCACTCTAAAACATTTTATTTTATTTTTTATTGAGATCGCAGATGTGGAATCACCGGTGCAGGCATGACCCTCTTCTTCTGCTAGTCATGAACCTCAAGACAATGGACCATCCAACACTTAGTTACATTCTTGACTTAGGCCTTCTTCTACTTAGTTCAATATTAGGATATGAAGCTTGGGCTTATACATTATTGCAAGATGACTAAGACTTGCGTATTTTGCAATTTCTTTTTATGACTTTGGAGGATTATTAAATATGTAAGACTTGTAAGATGCACTTTATAGTATGCAAATTTTTGATGTACTTATGTAATTTTAATCAAGTAATGAATGTTTGATATTTTTATATTTTGTATAATACTTTAAATTTTTCAGTTGATGGAAATCTATTGATACAGGAATTGTAATTAAAAATATATATTAGAAAATTAATTTAACTATTTCAGGCAAAAACAAATTTACCCATTAGATTTGTCGCGACAGTTTTGAAACCGCCGCAATGCATTTAACAAATTGCAATCTACGTTTATTCGTGATTTTTTTTTGTTTTATAAACTTGGTTTTTCACGGCGGTTGCATAGGTTCATAAACTGCCGCTATGTTTTTGTTAGGTTTTTAAAACTTGATTTTTCGTGGCAGTTCTATGTTTTCTCGGGTTTTTAACTAGATTTTTCACGGCGGTTCATAAACTGCCGCTACGTTTTCTCTCATTTTATATACTTAGTTTTTTTGCGGCGGCTTAAGCTTTTGCCAATTCGCATTGGTTGTTTCAGCGGTTTACCAGAATCGCCATATTATGACCTCTCGACGCTTTCCTTGCCGACGCTTTTCAAACTGCCATTATTTGACTTGAAAACTGCTGCCGGTTATCTTATTTCTTGTCGTGATCATAATTTTATCTAATGGGTTTTTGATGAAAAGCAAAACTAACAAATTTTAGCTTCAGCTCCAACCTGGCCTGGGATAAAATCACGGTGAGCAAAGGTCAAACAAAAAATTTGCCAAATGTCTAATTTTCTTGCTTAATGTGATTTTGGGCATGGTGAACATGGTTTGGGTTTGCGAATGCGAAACTAAACACACTACTAAATTCAAATCATAGCTACACATAATATAGCCAAAAACTCTCCAATTTGAGATTTATGACTAGAAATACAACAAAAATAACCCACTAATGTAGCAAAAATTGAGACCTATTAACTCCATGTTAGCTTTGTAATATTTTTGATAATTGTGATGATAACAAATATAATATACTAATGACTTGATCTTCGCAATAAAGAATGTTTTACAGGAAAATAAATATTGACGTATAAGCTGATCAAGATAGAAAGGCTACCAAAAAGGAAAAGAAAGGATAATATTGCTCTGATATAATTAACTTTGGGAAAGATTTTATCACAGCATACAGAACAGAAATTGAGAAAGGAAACGGCATCAGATCAACACCCTTCGGGGAAGGTTTCCTAACGGTATAATGAGAGAAACAAGAAAGAAATAAAACAAGAACATAATAAAAATTTTATGCTTAGCCAAATGATCAAATCACAATAGGCAAGATTGCCCCATTCCTAAAATAAAATGAAGGCTACCATGTAGAAAGAAAGTGCAAGAACTATGCAATCCCACACAAATAACTAGATATGATAAGCACTATTCAGAGAATGATTTTAAATGATAAAGACAAGAAAAGAAGGCAACAACATCAGCATAAAGAAACCTCCATTCTCGTGTAAAAGGAACAAGTCAACCACAAGCTATAATTGATACATTCCTTAAAATGGCAAAAAGAAGTAGCTAGCCCTCTAACAGTTCTTTTATTTCAGCCTATATATGAAGACATGTAGCAACTTTGAAATAATAGAGAAGAGTAGAGAAGACCAAACAAGAAAAGAGAAACCTGAGAGCTATTATTGTTCATATCATTCTACAACCAGTGTCATTTCTCTATTTATCTTTCTCTTAGTTTTGTATTGAAACTCTATAAGGTTGAGATGTAGTTCTATGAGTATATAGCTAGTAAGAGTTTAGATTCAAGAACTAGAAAGAGTACCCTAAGGAAACCAATGAAAGTGAATCCTAATTGGTGAAGAAGAGGACTTTAAGAGTTTTGTGAGCTTGAAGAGGCTCTTGTGAAAAACAACTTGTGTGAACTTGGAGAAACTTTTGTTAAAGACTACTCAGTATTAGTTAGAAGAGGCTATTGTAAAAGACTACTCAATGTTAACTCGAAGAGATTGTTGTAAATGGTTACTCATTGTAGTGAAAAATCCCATAGATGGTGGAGATTGGATGTAGACTCCACATTGGAGATCAAACCAATATAAAAATCATTGGTGCAAGCTTCTCTTATCCTCTCTCTCTCTCTCTCTCTCTCTCTCTCTATATATATATATATATATATATATATATATTTGTTTTATGTTGATATGAGTTATATTTCTAAAACAACTAAAATGTAATTTGCATTTTACATTATCTTTGTGTGTGGATTGAGTTTAGGAGATATCTGTTGAACATGGAATAGATATTATGTGAACTCTGCTGATAAGTTGTTTAAGTGTGCAAAGAAGCTTTAAAGAACCAAGGGACTTAATTCAACCCCTCTTTCTCAAGTCCTCTGGTACCATCACTTCACATCCCCCTTTTTCTCTACACCACCATCTACACCCTTTGCTCCTTCTTTGCCACCACCAACTTGAACTCTTCCTCATTCTTGCACTCAAAAGGTAGCTCATGAACTAGAAAACTTATTAGACCAAGAATAATACCTGTGGAGATAGAGATGTGGTCATTGTAGGAGTAGAAACCACGTCATCATGAATCTTAGGTGTGCTCAACATTGCCATCATGAGTCTACTCAACCTCGCCGTCGCTAGCCTACTTCTTGTTGTTGTTGCAAGTCGCAGGGATGCTTGTCGTCATCATCATACATTGTGATAGGAGGTGCCAAAAATGTGGTACGTCGTAGGTGGGAGTTGCTGTCGTAGTACTATAACAAGCAGGTGTTGAAAGGAACAAAGAAGCGAAAATTATAGCTAAATATTTTTTTTCTTATTTTAAATTTTTAAAAAATTTGACATAAGACGTTATATTGGCATTTAACAAAAAGATTTAACAAAACGCTAATAGAGGGACCAAACATGAAAAAAAATTATTTTTGAGAATTTAAATGGAAACTTTTAAAAAATGGGGGACTGAACAAGAAACAAAAAGTGATATTTTGAGGGATTAAAATTATAATTAAGCTAATTTTTTTATTTTAAAACATACTGAATTTTAAAAAGTAAGAATATTCATAAATTTTTTTAAAATTTATGTAACTTTTATGTTCTATTAACTAAGTAAAATACTTCTCAAAGTATCAACATTTGGTTAGTTTAAGTTGTTTAACAAGTATTCCTTGAAGAAACATATAATAGACTCTATATACTAATGTTTCACATAAAGAAAAAATTTTCCAAAATAAAGATTTTGATATTCAAATGCTTATAACATTACAAGTAAAATTCATTGAAGTTTGTGATTATTTTTGTTGTGATCAACTACTTTATAATCAAATTTTGAAATCTTCAACAATTTAATCGAAAAATTAAGAAGTCTTTAATGTTAAAAATAAAGTCATACTTGAGAACATATCCCAATTAGTTAAATATAAGTACAGATCAACTCTAAATTTGTGATTTAGTTGAGGATTTAGTGCTTGTTTCATTTGCAGTTGAAGCAAGCCAAACTTAACTCTGGTAGGATGAGAAGTAGATTGTATAGTAATCATCCTTGTTTGGCTTTTATTTCACTTGCCCAAAATTACTTTTGAAGCGTGAAGAATTACGTTGGGTGAAATGAGGATGAAGGATGCTTTTCATTTTTATTTTTGAAAGTGAAACTACATTTGACCGCTACACCCTCACCTGCCTCATTACTTTCTTTGTCTAGCTTTTTCACTCTCTTCACCCACCATATAATGTCCTTTTTGGTAATTATATCTCTAAAAGCAGTTTTGATTTATCTCATCCAAATAAAAATAATTTTCTTAAACTTACTTTTGAAATATCTAATGACATGTTTGGTTGCACATTTGCAACTCTTAAAATCAATTCTACGACCATAGAATCTATTTTGGTTTTTTTGCATCTCGTTTGGTTTCAATTCTAGCCAATGTCAAAATCAATTCTAGCATTCCAAAATCAATTCCAATGAAAGTGATAAATTATCACTTCTAGGTTTTTCCTTTTTTAATTTTTGTCAAAATTACTTTTCAAATCAAAGTACCAAATATAAATCACTTTACCTCAACATCAATTTTAACTAAATCAAATATAGCGAAATTAATTTTATCTAGAATTAATTCTACAAATACAAAACCAAATACATATATACTAAACCAAACACAAATCACTTCTTTCAACTTTAATCTTTCAAAAGTAATTCTTTTAACTTAATTTTTTTCAAAAGTAATTTTCCTAAAAGTTAAATCGAACATACCTTTAGACACTAAATAATTTTTTTAGGACCTATTTATTTAAGTTTTTTTAAGAGAAAAGTATTTGTTAATTAAAAGACACATACAACAAGAAATATATAGGCAAAGTTTCATACCAAGCTCCAATTTTATTCTTGCTACTTTGCAGTAAAGTTATTCATAAAATCTAAAAAGAAAAATATTATTTGACATCATGGAACAACAAGAGTTTAACTTTCAAGTTATTCATTATTTCTTTAATTAAAGAATCTTTATGCAATAATACAAATTAAAAGAGGTAAGAAGTAGGAACATTAGACATTTAACAATAAAAACATTCAACATCTTATCAAGAGGGCGTGAGAAGTGAGAACTAAGAGGCGGTAGGAGGCAATGATGGTAGTGAGCAAGAGGGTGGTGGCAGTAAACAAAAATGATATGACAAGAGGGAGAGGACAAACTAAGGCCTAGTTTAGTAATGCTCTTCAAAGGGATGCTCTGATTTATAAAAAGCATAAGCCAATTTTTTCTGCTTGGTAAACCAAAAAATTAGAGTGCTTTTGCTCCTGGCTTTTGAGAGTCAGAGGATGCTCTTGGAAGCCTTTATAGGATGTTTTTTAGAGCTATTTTGTGCTCTTCAAAATTTAAAAAACTAATATAACCTTATTTATTTAATGACATTGAAAATAGAAATTATTTTCTTTAGTATTTATAACCATTGTAGTCATTTTAGACATTAAGAGCAATTTTACTAAACACTAATTTTGTGGCTTCTATTTATTGAGAACAAATTTTATATTATTTTATCGAACGATACTGCTATGACTATTTTAGAACAACTTTTAGAGAGTCAAAAAAGCTTAACAGCTTTTAAAAAGTCACAACAATACCACATCAAGCCTAAGAAAATGGGAAGCGATCAAATGAACTATACAAGGTGAGAGAGCTTGTGCAAGGTAGAAGTAGTGACAAGAGTGAGGGAGAGGATGACGCTGATAAGTGACGAAGGTGCGGTGGAAGTGGCAAAGATAAGTGGCTATACAAAAAATGTAAAAAGATGTTAAGCCAAAATAGTATGAAAAAGAACATTCAACAATTCTAAGTTTTGGAAAAATATTAATACTCTCTAGTAATTATATAATAACAACTAATAAATTATATAACTCAATTTTTAAAATAAAAATATAGAAATATTTTTAAAGATTATAGTTAAATATAAATCATAAGTTATAAAAACATTGATATTTTTACAAAAATAAAATATCCAAAGAATTACCTAAAAGAAATATTAAATATATTCACTTTAAAATATATTTTTTCAATAATTAAATTAATATTATGTCCTATATATTAAAGAGAGAAGTAAATTCATATTTACATTTTGTAATTAAGTAATTAAAGAATAATAATTTTTGAAAATTTTAAATCAATATTAATTTTATTATCGAAATAACAATTTCTCTTTTTTAAATGTAAAAATGAGAATAGTTTAAATAACAAAAATAGAAAAGTTAAAAGTTAAAAATGAAAAGGTCAACCGAACATTGACCCAAGAAGAGGATCAATAGTTGGCAAGGTTGTTGCGGAGGAGGCCTAGTGATGCTTTGGATCGTCAACGCAAGATTGACACGCGAAGAATCAAATTTAAATTTGAGAAGACCAACTGCAAAATGACGAGAAGACGAGCTGACGATTGAGTGCTAAAGTTATCTTGTGTTGTTGAAGAAATAACAGGACGAAAAAGAAAGAGAGAGTAATTAGTGGGACTAATTTTAGAGTGTGTTTGGAATAAGAAAAAATAGAAATTAATTTAATTTATAAATTAAATTTTATGTTTGGATATTTTAAAAATGAGAAATGATTTTATTTGTCAAATATCATGGATTTAGTTGTTTAGTATTTGAAATCTTTTCAAAATTGAAAGAATTTGATAAAAATTGATTTGATTTTAAATTTTAAGTATAAATCAAATTAAATTAATTTTATTTTTAATTATTCCAAGCACTATCTTTTATATTTTAAACATAAAAAATAAATTTTTAAGTCATTTCAAATCCTATTTTATATAATTATTCCAAATATAAAATTTATCTTATAAATCAAATCAATTTAAATTATTTCAAATTAAAATAAATCAAATCGTATTTTAAACCATCCCAAACCCTACCTTAGTGAAAATTCTTTTAATTGTTATTAGAGTTGTCACATGATACTTGAAGGTAATTCATTTTATTATAGATAATAGATTTTTTAAAATTTTTTTTGTAATAATGCTGTTATGTATCCATCAAAACTCATAATTTAGCTCCTTTGAAGTGCGGAAGAACTTCAAAAAATAAAGTATACAATTATAGCCATTGATATAAAAATAATGTGCTAAAATAATATGGGATTATCTTTAACTTTTAGATGGACATGTGATTTTCACTCATTTGACTTATCCAACCATCCTTTTTAAATGTTGTAAATTCTAGCAATAATTATGGCAAATAATTATGACCAGCATTGCTCTTTATGCGACTTTTAAAATTTTTTATGGGATTGATGAGTTAAAAATACCATAATATGGGATGATTTGAAAAAATACGGGAGTGTGGGATAGTTGAATATATTTTGCCCTGCACTTAGTAGTATTTAGATTTTATTAATTTTTTTAATGATCTCTACCTAGTCCAAGGCAAAACCAAGCACCCCAAAAGACTGCTACAAATGGGTAGAAACTCTGACTCGCGGATGTCAACCCGCTCCAGGGCAAAATGTGAAAGGGGAGCCTGCAGAAGTCACAAAGCTATAAACATGCAAAATTAAAATTAAGACCAGCTATAATGTTAATGAAAGCTTCTAATAAGATTATTATGTTATATGGTTATGCAAAATCCATACGGACCTGCGTTTAATTATAGCTGTTACCAATTATTATTTAATTATATATTATTTAGCATTTTAATTTCTTGTTATTGTTTAAAAGATTCAAAAGAAGAGAGATTATTATATTATATGGCTAAAACTAGCTATAAACATTCATGAAAGCTTCTAATAATATTTATATATTTTCAGCAAATAAAATTATTGATATGAGAATTGATACCTCATTATAGAAATTTAAGTTAACTCAAGATGAAAATTTAATTTAACTCAAGAAAAGCTATTAGTCAAAACAACATAAACTTATAAAATAAAAGTAGGTAATTAATAAATTCCACTATACCGAAAAAATTGCCTACATAAATAATTTTAAAATATAAAATTTAATAAAATATCACATGACTCACTGGATATGAACTAGGAACAGGGTCGTAGTCACGCTGTCTGACCAAATAGAAACTACAACTAGTTTAAGTAATATGATATTTTATTAAATCTTGTATTTCAAAATTATTTATGTAGGCAATTTTTTTGGTATAGTGGAATTTATTAATTACCTACTTTTATTTTATAAGTTTATGTTGTTTTGACTAATAGCTTTTCTTGAGTTAAATTAATTTTTCATCTTGAGTTGACTTAAATTTCTATAATGAGGTATCAATTCTCATATCAATAAATTTATTTGCTGAAAATATATAAATAGTATTACAAGCTTTCATTAATATTTATAGCTAGTTTTAACCATATAATATAATAATATCTCTTCGTTAAAATTTTTTAAACAATAAAAAGAAATTAAAATGCTAAATAATATATAATTAAATAATAATTGGTAACAACAATAATTAAACTTATTTCCGTATGGATTTTGCATAACCATATAACTTAATAATCTTATTAGAAGCTTTCATTAACATTATAGCTGGTCTTAATCTTAATTTTGCATGTTTATAGTTTCCGTGACATTTGCAGACTCTCCTTTCACATTCCGCCGTAGAGCAGTTAGACATATGCGAGTCAGAGTTTCCGCCCTTTTGCAGGCTTTGCAGCAGCTGTCAGGGTTGCTTGGTTTCGCCAGGTAGAGATCATTAAAAAAATTAATAAAATCTAAATACTACTGATCGCAGGGCGAAATATATTCAACTATCCCACACTCTTGTATTTGTTCAAATTATCCCATATTATGGTATTTTTAGCTCATCATTCCCATAAAAAAATTTAAAAGCCTCTTTATGCTCTCTTTTTTTTTTTTTGTGATATGCTCTTATCTAGATATCAAAATTAAGAATTTTGGTTCATTTAAAGTGCAAATTAAAT
Organism: Pterocarpus santalinus; assembly: GCA_031439595.1. Taxonomy (NCBI): domain Eukaryota; kingdom Viridiplantae; phylum Streptophyta; class Magnoliopsida; order Fabales; family Fabaceae; genus Pterocarpus; species Pterocarpus santalinus. The sequence continues at coordinate 28,668,582 of CM062528.1, read as the reverse complement.
AACTAGTATATTTGATCCATGCGATTTACATGTGTAAATTATGTAAAATGCATATTTTATAATTTATTGTTAAGATTTTACTTTATTGTATAATTTTTTTTTTTTGTGAATACTTATTATGCAAGATATAGATATATAATTTGAATGTCGTATTGGATGATAATGTAAAAAGATTTACAATATTAGTGCATCAAAATTAAATTTAAAATTAAAATATTATAAAATAATATTTACATTAATGATTTAGTTATGAATTTGAAAATAAATATTATTATTCAAATATTTGTCATTTTTAGTTATAATTGTTATAAGTAATTATTAAATTTTATCATATAAAATTCAATTGTAATTCAATCCAATATTTCTCAGTAATTATTTTTTATTTTCATAAAATATAAAGGCAAAACTTATTAATGTGATATAAATGATAATTTTATACCTAAATAATAAAACTTTCAGATTAATAGAATGATTGGTATAATATAAATTATAATTTTACATAACTACTCAAAATGAAACGTGTGGATTGGCTAATACTATTGTGCTAGTCAATCCGATAGTGAAACATAAATTTGATGAAATTACTTAATTGAAAGAAATAAAATGACCAATAAATATAAAATTTAGTGTATAATTTCATTATAACTTTATTCACCCCAAAAATAATATATACTGAAGGTAATAAAACAAAAATAAAGGTAAGTAATGAATTAGGTTCTTCATGTTGTGATCTTGCATTGAAAATATATTAAAACTAATAATGATTAACAATAATAATAATAATAATTCAATTATAAAATAATAATTAATAATTATACTCAATTAAAAATATTTCGTAAATTTTAAATCTTCTTGAACACCTCTTGGTAAACAATATTTCTTTTAGCCTTGCATAGATCTTCATTATATTCTAAAATCAAAATTTTCAGAAAATGCTTCTATTGAAATTGTCATAGCTCAAATTTCCTTTACAATATTGCTTGCTTTGAGCTCCTATTGTCTATCATTAGCTAAATGAGAAAAAAAAAGGAAGATGAATTTTGTATTTAAGTGTTTTTTAAATAAATTTGATTAAAAATAGAAAATTTGTTTAAATTTCAAACACAATAAACCTCAAAGACTCAATTTGATTAAAAATATATCAGAAACATGATCATAAAGGTATTAAAAACTAGCAAATAATAAAATGATTACAAAAACACAACATAGAGCGAGAATTCAATAAGAATGTAAATGACCTAGTTGATAGGTAATATTAGGCATACAAGTCTGTTATAACCATGATAAAAAGAGGAGAACATATATATATGAACCTCATAGAAAAAACAATATAGAAATAGAAAATTCTAAATAACATATCCTGATAAAACAACATCTTACAGAAAATCAGATAAACAAAATCATAATTAAGAGAAAAGAATAGCCTATTAAAGAGAGAAATCGAAACACTGTTGCATGAAGGGCTTAAATAAGTGATATAAAAAGTTTAGTCAAAGACCATCGAATCATATTTTAAAAATAATATATTAGAACTTCAAAGATTAAAAATTCTCAAGAGAATTAGAAAATAGAAATGTATTAGAAAATAGAAGCAGACATACACACAGAGTACTAAATGCGAAGCAATTCAAAAAGTATTAATACATTAGAACTTCAAAGACTCAAAATACACAACACAATAACGAAATAGAACAATTATATAGTCGGTTGGTATAGTAGATACTCTTTTCCCTTAATCAATAGTATTGGATTGGAGTCATAAGTATGGAGTAACCGGTATTGAGAGAGTTATACTTTCTATGAGATCTCAAGTGCTTGAAAATGCAAAGCAATTTAGAGGGCATATATTAGAACTTCGAAGACTCAGAGTACTCAAAAAACAAGGAAATATATATGTATCACAATAAGAAAGGCAAATTGTAAAGCTGCAATAAAAATATATTGAAAATTAGTCGTTCCAAAATTGCTAAAGGAAGGCATAATGTTAAGTTGCAATAAAAACACTTCCATCTTCAGTTAGGATTAAGTACATTAGTTCATGCCAAAAGAGAGTAGCCTTATCATGCATGAATGGATGAAGAGGCAAAATGAAGCTATAACCAATATCAGGATGTCCAGATGACAATTTAACCTTCTCTTCTAGCCATGCGATGATCTTTGAGGTCACTACATGAACAATGACAGTTGGATGTGGCTCCCCAAAGATAACTTGTAACTCCTTCGTTATCCATGGTTCAGTTCGTTGTTTCTTTTCTAACAACATCTGTTCTTGATGTATTTTGAAAGTTTAAACAATAAAACATTTAGGTTAGGAAAAAAGGAACCTAAACTTAAGGGTAAAAGGTATCTCTTCAACAATTTAAAAGATATAATTCTTTTCCAAAAAACAATTATCATAAATTCCAAGATCCTTCGGAAATGATTTTAACCACACATGGGTTGGTTGGGTATAAAAGTGTAAAAAAGACAGGGTAGAAGTAGTCGTCAATTGGCTAAGATGCAGAGTAGCTGAGATGTTGATGGGCTATTGAGGAATGTTTAGTTTAACTCATTTAGGGTCTTTTTAGATATTGAAAAATGAGGCCCAACTCGTGTCATTCTCGACATCAATGCTAATGATGCTGATTGTTCTTTTAGCTCTAAAGACATATTTATTCAATTATAAACCATTGTACATCAAATAAAAATTAGTATCATACTTCATAAGAGGGGTGAGTTTTGATCATCACGTCCATGCCCCTTTTGAATTTATTTGGCTGCATTGAATTCAAAAAAACCTACTAAACTAGTTTATTTATCAGCAAAAGCAACCTCTGAGAATCTATAAAATTAACATAACAAATCCAAACAACCAAGAGTCAATAAAACAAAGGTAACGTCCAAAAGCCAAAAAACAAAATAATGAAACTTGAAGCATACCGTCGTTTGGAAGGGTGCCTCTCATTCATTCATCATCAACAATGTCAATGAGAATTTTCAAACTCAGCTTTACCATATTTGACCATACTTCTGCAAATTGCTGCAAATAATATAAAAAAAATACTTCGGTAACGAAATTTTATAGTTGTAAGTTTTGTATCTGATGAAGAGTCATCCAAGGCGCCAGAGGTAGGGTGCAAAGCCCCAAAGCGCCAAAGAACAGAAACATGGTGCTAGAGCCATGAGGAAGCTCCCCCTAGGAGGCTAGAACTGTGAAGAAGAAAGTCCCCCATGCGCCAAAGATGGGAAGCAAGGCACCAAAACATTGGGAAAGCTCCCCAAGGCGCCAGAAATAAAGGAAGGAGGGGCCAGACTCCTGGAGAAGCACTCTAAAGTGCTATAAAAGAAGAAACAGGCGCCAGAGCTTGAAAAGGGAGGCACTAGAGCCCGAAGAAAGAGGAGGCGCCCGAGAAGAGCACAGAATGACATATAACCCTTACTGATGAGCTGACAAAATCGGTTTGGGCCTGATATTTATGGGCACGTGATCCGAATGATTAAGAACCAATTACAAGATAACAACTTACCATTTATTATCTATTATAGTGTTGAGAGAATGAAAAATATAATGCCCTAATAAGACGACATTACACTTAAGTTGTATTGCAGTTTTTATTAGCCGATACAGTTAAACTAGTGAAACATTTGTATATATAATTGATGAAAAATAGCCTAACTTTTTTTTTAAAAAAATAATACTCTTTAAAAACTGAGCCTTATAGCGCATAGAATTGATATTATTGTTATGATGTACGATATTAGAATCGTGATTTTAATTTGTATCATAATACTGTATAATAAAGGAACTATAGAATTTAAATGGATAACTATGTATTCATATATTTATAGAAATAAGTATTGGGTGTACATATTTATCCAACTGTATCTCAAAGGTACCCAAGTAAGTCAACTTAGCAAGGCTCTATGCTAAGCTAAACAAAATATGTATGGTCATCCTCAAAGAAATACAAATCAACATAAAAGTTTCTATCGTAATCACATGACCACTACCAAGCATGCCTAAAATGCTATGGCACCCAAAATATACAATTTTTAAGCCACAGTTCGAGCATCCCAACACAAACATGCACTCACTAGCTCACAACTCAGGATCCATATATAATAATAATAATAATAATAATAATAATAATAATAATAAAAAGACTAGCCCACACTGAAACCCCAACCTACGGAGTGTGGAACCCGTTCTCCAACATGGGCTCCTTAGGATCCTCCTCTAACTGCATCTCTGGCAGAATCTCAGTAGCCGTAGAAGAAGAATCCGACTCAGTAACATGCACAACTAGATGAGGTGAACTCCCCTCAAAGGGGTCAGTCTCCATCGAAGAGGCAGAGGAAGCAGGCTCTAGAAAATACGGTGGATGAGCGAGATGAAGGGGAAATCGGCATACAGATGGCAAGGATCAAAATGCCAGGTAACTACTGGGACATTGAATGGGCGGCAAAAGAAAATGTACAATCTAAAGCTATTGTGAGCTATCAGAACCAGCGAGTCTAGAGCAGGGTCATAGTGCCATGTCCACTCAGGCAACTCCATGAAGATCACTGCGGTCGCCATCTCTTCGTCTGAGGACGATATGGGAACACATAGGGATGAGAAACAAATCATTTCTCAATAAGGACTCCTAACTGAATACTCAACTGACATCATTATCACCTCAACCACTTCGGTTTATTTCATAAAACCAGTGAACAAGCATAGGTAGAATAAAAGGTTCCTTTTAACAGCTTTTGAAAACTTAATTCTGAAGTGGATCAATTTTTATTCATTCACTTAGATTAGGACTCTAAAATATAGTAATATCACTGGCACATGGAAACATAACTCAAATGCTAACATGCAGAGAATGCTATGTAAGACTTGTGATACATGCTTATGCTCATTACTCATTTAGTCCTTGCGACTACTCTTTATTTCTTTAGCTTTGGGGCTATCTTTAACTCGGGCTCTTACTTATTATTACCCTTGGATAGACTATCCTAGGATGTAAGCTCACTGTCCTAGGATGTAAGCTCACTCCGTGACCGTCATCACACAGTACTATCTAAATCAGACTCTGGCTGACAAGGGGCTCTACCTCTACAATTGGAGGGGTGTTCGGCTACTACCTCCAAAGTAGAGGGGTGTCTTAGGGGTCACCTTCCCTTACCAAAGGATCACGCCTGATTATTTTGTCTGTGTGGATCATCTTCCTTTACCAAAGGATCATTTCCTACTTTTAATTAAAGAATTTGTGCATTACTTTAACACGTAGTATTCTTTAAATATAGTTCATGATTCTTGGCACAACTTTCTCTAATTCTTATGTGCTTGCTTATATATTATGATGCAACACGTAAAAAGAAACTTTTCTGGTGAAAATCTAGCAGCATAATGACTGTACTGGGAGAAATTGAAAAATTTAAAAGCACTAATAAACTGCCAAAATTTCCTAGTCATAGTCATAACATCAATAACAATTCATCATCTCGTAGTTCCAACACATCCATCATCATAAATATAACAATCATCATCATAAGGCATAAGTGAAATACTCAAGGCAAGAATCATCAAAATTCCAAGAGTCAAAAATATAAAGGCATACCTTGGCTTTCATTCTTTGGCCTCATTGGCCACAACAATCATTCAATAATTTCCATCCCAAATAGCTTACCACCATCACAATCACTTCACATTAAAACAGATATATATAACATGACACTTTTCTCAAGAGCTCTTAGCTTTAAGATTTAAGTTTTGTTTAAAGGAGCCTATTCCAAACTTGCTAATACTTAGTCACAATTAACATTTAGATATCAAGTCTTTTAGCCCATGCAAGGGAATAGTCTACTACCCTTATTGGCCTAATTTTGATAATATGCCCTTTTCTCATCATTCACTCCTCCAAACCAACTCTAAATCTTATCAAACTTACCTCACTTGATTATATATGGTTCAAGGCACTTAAATTCATCATAATGACTTAGAATACTCCACTAAAACATGGGTTTTGTTGACCCTCTACCACATGGCCGAAAATAACTCATTAAGCTAGAGAACTTGATTAGTTGATTCTCAAACCTTCCATAATTCACCTCCAACCAATTCTAACCATTCAAGGATGTTTCTAAGGTCTATATAACTTAAATATTCAAGCCTAAAGTCTATTGGGGGTTGAGACTCGAAACTCACCCTTTTAGTGGCTTACCGTAACTAGTTTCAGTCCAAAATTGTTTCTACTTATTCTTACACCAAACCAACTACAAAAGGACAATTTTGGCTTCCATATATCATTTATTCCAAGTGGTAAAATCAGTTTGGCATGATTCTATTGATGAGATAATTAAATTCTCACTTTTTTAAGTTGCTAGTGTTAAGTTTTAACTACCCTTTTTGTGACAACCCAAGGTAAGCATTCTAACAAGTTTGTCTCCATAATCACACTTATATTTAAGTACAACTAAGTCATTTAAACCCATAAGAATCTTAATCCTTCATTGAAGCATGGGGGTTTAAGCCTTAACCTCAATATTCCTATTTTAGCTAGTTTATGCCATAGTTTGATTGACAACCTTTGTAAGGATTTTAACTCACAAAAACTATATTAAAACACTACTCTAGACTAACATAAGCCAAATCTAAACCTCAAACATGCCACTATGTTGAGCATTTAGAACCCTAGAATAGTGAATCTTACTCTTGGAGCACAAATTTCTCAAGAACCTCAACAAGAAAAGGCTAGAAATCCCTATCTCAATATCCTAGCTTGAAGGCCCTCCAAGGTTCAAGCTCCAAATTTTCAAGAACCTTCCAACCAAGTGGAGAAACTCCTTGCTTCTCCCTTGACAGCAGCTTGCTACTTTGAGGGGAGAAAAGGAGTAGATTTTGATCCAACAATGGAGGGGAAAGAGAGGAAATGAAGAGAGGAAGAAGGGAGTTTGGGGTTTGGAGTAAAGAGTATATCATAGAAGGTCATCCACACATAAAGATACCAGCATCAGTATGAACTTCTGAGAAGTTAAGGTGAGTCTTGAGAAAAATTACAATACTTTAGTGAAGTTACAAATACAACCTGCATAGTTACATAATTCAAGTAGTAATACAATTTACAATTGAAACTCATTCTAATTTGTAACAGTTAAAAAATAATTATTTTTAACATTGTGTTACATATAAGAATATGAATTTTTTATTTTTAAATTTAATTACATTAAAATTTAATATTATTAGCTGTTTGAAAACTTAACTTTTGTTATTTTTAATCTTGAGAATTAATTTTCTTAATATTTATATTTTTTAATTTGATTTTATTTTAAAAATATTTTCACTTTTGAATTATAGAGTGAATATTATTTTTGTTCATGAAATTGTATGAACACTTCACTTTACTTCCTAAATTTAAGAAATTAATGATTTAATATTTGAAGTTCTAAAAAATGATTCAAAGTATTTGGTAATTCAAATTAATCTTTACAAACACCACTTTAGGGACCAACTTGAATTATTTTATGCAATTTTAAGGATTAAATTGTATTTTCTTAATTTTAGGGACTAAAGTGAAGTATGCATATGATTTTAAGGATTAAAATAAGCATTATTTAATAGTAAAGTTTAAAGGAAGAAATGACATTAAAATCCTAAAAAAGTGGGTTTCATGTAACAATCTATTTAGTTGCACATAACAATATTAATCTTTTATCTTTGAATTTTGTAATTTTGAGACCAAAATAATTACACTAATATGTTAGCTTATTATAACATAAATTTCCTGATGTAAATTTTGATAACTAATCTACTTAATTTACTTAAGAGAATGTAGAATTAAATTTATTTTGAAATAAGACAAGTAAAATATTTTTACTTCTAAATTATTTAATAGGTTAATATTATTATTGAAATTATTATTTTCTCTAATTTGCAATTGTTACATTACTGATCACATTTTGTAATTAAAATTTATTTAAATTTTTTTAAATGAAAAATCACTTTTGCCATATTTACATTAATTTTTTTAAAATAATCATAATCCTAAAAAAATTATTTTAAGCTTTTTTTAGCTATATAAAAAAATTTAAATTTTATGATCACTTTTTTTAAAATTTTTTTGAAGTAAACGCATCCTTTATTTGGTTGCACATAATAATATTAGAATTTAATTTAAATGTACTAATAGTGTAAGACAGTTTTATACTGTTAGCCAATAGAAATAGTAAAAAGTGTCAATTCATATAAATAACCACCTATTATAACGAGAGATCTACCATGATTTTTTACTTTTTCTTATTTCTATTGGTTAACAATGTAAAACTATTTTACACCGTCAGTGCATACCAATTATACTCATAATATTAATTTTTATTTTTAAATTTTATAAGATCAAAATTTAAATAACAACATAAAAATGTTAGCTCATTTTAACATAATTTTTGTGATTTATATTTTAATAATTAGTTTGCTTAAATTTTCTTCAAAAAATTAAAGTTAAATGGTTTTATCTTTAAATCGGATAAAAAATATTCTGTATATATATATTAATTATTCATTTTTAATTGCTGTCACAGATTCTTTAAAAAATACTTTTTATTAAAAATAATTATAAACGTTATTTCTGGTCTATAACTGTTGCCGGGTTTGGGGGGGCATTTTTCATGCTCGCTTTGCGGCTTAGAGTTGTGGCTTTAGAAAGGTCAAATTGGATCGTGATTCCAAAAGTGCCTTGCATTTGATTCAAAGTTGTGACGACCCAGGACCGTCTAATTCTCAAGATTTCCTCCCGGACTTGTAATTTGCTGCGCCGAAGCAGGGAAGCCAACATTACATTTGGGTCATGCTCAGACGTGCTTTGACGCTTGTTGGTTTGATGTGATGCCGGTCATGTGGTAGATAGTTGTGAGTTTTCTCGTACTCGGGCGTTAGCCACAACCCCTCCCAAAACACAACCCAAAAAAAAAAAAGAAAAAAGAAAAAAGGGAGAACCATCGTTTTTCTTGATTAATTTGCTGATAAATTAGTTTTTGTAAAATATTTTATTAGTCTGTAGTACTTTAATAATAAATTTTATTATTATTAATAGATTTTATTAGTATTAATAAAAAGTATTTTAGGGAATAATTGTCATTATATTAATATTTTAGAGATAGTTTTGCCAATGTATTGATGTTTTAGAGGTTAATTCATCAAAAATTAATCATTGAGATATTAAAGGTTAATTAAATGTCTTTTGAGGACTAATTTATCAATATATTGATATTTTAAATATCAAAATAATAGTTTGAAAAAAAAATTGTTAATCACTTTTAGGTGAGTTATAATTCACATAATAGCTATTAAATGATTGTTAACGACTAATTGAAGAGGAGTGATACCCGGTTTCACAATTAGTATAATTTTGACTATTAAAATAAGAATAAATAATTATTTTCTTTAATTAAAAATAGAATAATTCATCTTAATAATTTTATTTTTTTATATTAAATATCTTTTATTATTGATTCTTAATATTATTTTTTCTTAACTTATTAGGGAGACTGTCCTTATAAGTTATTATAATATCTGTAACCAAAATAAATTATTATAATACTTGAAAGGTAGTATGGTATGTCTTAAAGAATGAGAATTTTTAGAATGTGACTAAATTTTTAACTTTTACCAATTTTTTCATAATGGAACTTTGTTGTCTTAAAGAATGAGAATTTTGAGAATGTCACTTAATTTTTAACTTTAACCAATTTTTTCATAATTGAACTTTGCTCAGCCAAATCATTGCTCCGCCAGGACTGGTGCATGTATGACAAGACCCTCCTAATGGACATCATTACGTTACTTTAATTTTTTTATTAGTATCATTATGATTTATTAAACATTTTTTAATTGTTAGCTCTATACTTAAATATTTATCAAATATAAACAACACTTATAATTAATAAAATGTTTCTATAACTTTAAAAAATTCGATACGAAATTCCATCCCCCACACTCTAAAACAGATGGGACCAAAAAAAAAAAAAAAAAAGAAAAAAAGAAAAACACACACAACAACAATGTCAATTACAAAACACAACAGGGAGACACTGAGCTTACTTTACCACATTTCTATGCAGCTTTGAGATTCATGGGAGTGAAAGTGAGCTACAATCACCACTTAGCTTCTCAATTCTGCAACTTTTCTGCAGATTCTCACTCTCACTGCGCTCTTGGATGAACATGTCAATGAGCCTTTTCCGCTTTCCATTCTGCTCCTGAAACCGATCACTCTCACTCTGGGGTTTGTTCTCTGTCTTTTGATTCTGCTTCTCACTCCTCTCTCTCTCCTTCCTTTGAGCAAGATGCCATTCTCTTTTATTTTTTTATTGTGGGTTTTTTTTTTTCCTTTCCTCATGGTTTTTGGTTGTTTTGGGTCGCTGGGGTTCTGTGAAAACTTTCAAAATCTTAGCTTTATGGCTGTTTGACTGTTAAACTGAAGAATACCCTTTTTAAAACTTTTGGAAGCCAAGTCATGAATACGTAAAGGACATGCCTTTTGTGCTATTTGGAGGAATTCAAAACTGTCCCTTTTTTTTTTGTTAAATGGAATGAAATATGCTGAACCTGAATCATGTTTCATGGCTATGTGTTGGTTTACTACTGTTCTTGCTATATTGCTGAATTTGAAATTTTCTATCTCCTTGAACTGAGTATTGGAAGGTATAGATTAATAGATGTCAGGTTCTGTTCCTAACACCATTATATTTATAACTTCTGCATAAGTGGGGAATATTCGTTAATAACCTTTGTCAGGTTCTAAATGTCACCAATTTGTGGCTTGTTGATTGGTAAATATATTTACCGTACAAAGTCATACTCAGAGGAATGTGTTTTCATATATTGAGTGGAGAGCATCATACTTATATTATGCTGTTCTTAAAGTGATTTATTCCTGCTGTTGATGTAATAGGTTGCTTCTGGACCATCCTTGTATGCGTTTGCCGTTCATTCATGGTAATCTCTGTCACCCTTTTATGGTTTTTCTGATTATCTAGTTTGTTGTTTAGTTTTATTTGTAGCTGTTTGGATTGCATACACATTGAACATAAACATCATGTCTAATAGCATTGGATCCTTTTGTTACTTGCCATTTAGTGGTTTGAATTGCAACAGTTTGTAGCTGCTAGATTTTCCTTATTACATTATTATAATGTTGGTTTCCATTTAATCTACCTTACTATGCTTGTTGCTTTCTTTGCCGTTCTATTTGATGTTTGAAAAGTAATTTAAAGTTGATGTTTTGTTTTGATTGTTTTCTGCTCTGCTTTCTCTTTCTTTTTATACAAATTTTATTTATAAAAAAAAAAGTATAGGCTTATGAGCTGCATTTCCCCCATATGGGCCCCTTTTTTATGTTGGTAATATGTTTAATCTACAGCTCAGTTTTAGTTTTTCTGTCCTAAATTTGATCTCCACTCGTTCTTTCTTTTGAAATTTGAACTAAACCAGATATCCTCTTTGCTATGCTCTTCTTTGTCAGTTTTTACATTCTATTCATCCCCATTTATTTATGTAAAACATTGCTTTAGGTTAATCAAAAGATGGAGCGCACCAGATTTAACATGAGGATTCGTAACTCTGGTTCAACTCCATCGGAAGAATCATCTTTGGATCTGGAAAGAAACTGTTGCAGTCATTCTAATCTGCCTTCACTGAGTCCACCAACACTACAACCCTTTGCTTCTGCTGGGCAGCACTGTGATGGCAATGCTGCTTACTTCTCATGGCCTAGCCGCTTGAATGATGCTGCCGAAGAGCGAGCAAACTATTTTTTAAATCTACAAAAGGGGGTGCTACCTGAAACCCTTGGTCGGTTGCCAAAAGGGCAGCAGGCAACCACATTGCTTGAACTCATGACAATTAGGGCATTTCACAGCAAGATACTGCGTTGTTACAGCCTTGGTACAGCAATTGGTTTTCGCATTCGGCGAGGTGTATTAACAGATATTCCTGCCATTCTAGTATTTGTTTCAAGGAAAGTTCACAAGCAATGGCTCAGCCCAATCCAATGTCTACCCACTGCTCTTGAGGTTCTTGAAGATATTTAATCTGGATCTCCTTGATTCAATTTTTGAGTTCAATACATATTTTTATCATGGATAGTTGGTAATTATTTGTTCTCTAATGCCTAGTGCAGCAGTTAAAATAAATGTTTGATTTGTGTATCAGGGGCCTGGTGGAGTATGGTGTGATGTAGATGTGGTGGAATTCTCGTATTTTGGTGCACCTGAGCCAGTTCCAAAGGAGCAGTTGTATACAGAGATTGTAGATGACTTGCGTGGGGGTGACCCATGCATTGGTTCAGGATCTCAGGTGTTTCCCTACTCCCTTAGTTTATATTTCCTGTGTAAGGACTCATCCAGTTGACAGAAGATTACTTTTGATTCAATTAATTTTGCTTATAGGTGATGATGATTGGCCTGATAATTGGAATCTTTTTTCTTCTTAAAAATCATAGTAACTACTGTCCTTTTTATTTCATCAATTATGATATTCATTTGCCATGGACTCATGGTGCTGTTAATTTAGTCAGGAAAGCCTTATCTATATGAGTCTAACTATGCAGGTTGTATGTGTAACTTCAATAAAGTATTGTAATTTTTCTCAAGACTCACCTTAACTTCTCAGAAGTTCATACTGATGGTGGTATCTTTATGTGTGGATGACCTTCTATGAAATACTCCGGAGATCTAGCTACTTTTGATTTGTGACCTTTTTTTTTAACTAAAGGCATTGAGACTAGGAATTAATCCTAGGGGATATTTTTGGGGGAAGGGAGGTGGGAGTCGAACACGAGATATCCCAAGCTCAATTGAGACATGCAGGAAACAACCACTAGGTTGTGGGGTCAACCTTTGATTTGTGACTTCTTTAAATTTTGGACCTCAGATTTCAAGCTTCATCATTTTCGGTGTACTATCTAATACTTCATGGAACCATTATAGGGTTAAATTTTTCATTTATTGCTACTTGTTTTTAAGTCTTAAGGGTACTTGTGGATGGACGTATATGCTTCTAAACAAGGTATATAACCTCATAAGAAGCAAAGCCAAAATATCTAATAGAAGGGTTTAAGTATTTGATTTCCTGCCTGATTTGTGTCTGTGGCATTCCTACATATATTTAACCATTTCTTAGTTGAAGCTTAGCTGTAAATCTTGTTCTCAATGTCTTTTCTTTGATGATGACATTATTGGAGTGTCACTGACCAGAGACCTATGTGGATCGGCTTTTCTTTCCATTCTTTTTCAACCTGATCTCTTCTATGTTTTTTTGGGTGCATCACTATATTTCTGACCTCAATTGGATATACATTTAGGAAGACCAAAATTACAGATAATGTGGTTTTGTTTGTCTTGCCAAAAGCAGTCATCCAAGGTATTTGAAGAGTGAAATAGTAGGATCCACAAAATCGCTTGTGACTGTCAGATGGTAGAGAGAATAGCAATATCCCTCATTTTTCTCTCATTTTCATACATACCAGGATTGATGTTTGTGATAAATTAAACTATCATACTTTCAACTGACCATCATCCACCTAATAAGTTAAATTTATAAAAGAAATTAAGTATAAAGCCATTTCTTGGCCTCCACGTAACACCATAAGCTTTCAGGAAAGTTAGTTCTTGGCAGAGATCTGGGTTGCTGAAATTGTTGCATAAGTTTTTTTGGGGGAGCTGAATTTCAACATTTTTTAACTCATCCATCATTATCATAGAGTAGCTCTCTTGTTATGGGAGAACAGTTTGCTTGCTATTTTCAGAAATCAATGCAGTTCATACAGGCATCTCAAGAAGCAAATTGCTGTAGTTGTGCTGTATTTGATGAATCTATTGAGTCTCTAATAACTTACTTCCTTTGTACAGGTGGCAAGCCAGGAGACATATGGAACTTTGGGTGCCATTGTGAGGAGCCAAACAGGTAGTCGGCAGGTTGGTTTTCTCACAAATCGACATGTAGCAGTCGACCTAGATTATCCAAATCAAAAGATGTTTCATCCTCTTCCACCCACCTTGGGGCCTGGGGTTTACCTTGGTGCGGTAGAGAGAGCAACTTCATTTATAACAGATGAGCTTTGGTATGGCATATTTGCCGGAATAAACCCAGGTAACATAGTTTTAGGTGTCTGATTGATTTCATTGCGCTGCCTTACATTTTTTTCCCGCACATAGTCATCCATCATCATGATTTGTTTCTCCTGCAGAGACCTTTGTGAGAGCTGATGGTGCATTCATTCCTTTTGCTGATGACTTTGACATGTCCACTGTTACTACTTCAGTGAGAGGTGTTGGAGATATTGGTGACGTAAAAATTATTGACCTACAGTCACCAATTAGTAGCCTTATTGGAAAACAGGTGGTGAAGGTTGGAAGAAGTTCCGGCTTGACTACAGGAATTGTTTTGGCTTATGCCCTAGAATACAATGATGAGAAAGGAATATGCTTTCTAACAGATTTTCTTGTTGTTGGTGAGAACCAACAAACCTTTGACCTTGAAGGAGACAGTGGAAGTCTCATCATGTTAAAAGGTGACAATGGTGAGAAACCACGACCAATTGGGATCATATGGGGAGGAACTGCTAATAGAGGCCGCCTTAAGTTAAAAGTTGGGCAACCTCCTGAGAATTGGACTAGTGGGGTTGATCTCGGGCGTCTTCTCAATCTACTTGAACTTGATTTGATAACAACAGATGAAGGACTAAGAGGTTTGTCATTTATTCTCTAACTGATCATTTTTTGGTTCCTCTACTCTTTCATTCAGTTTTTAATTTAGCCTTCTCAATTAAGTTATTAGAGCTAACTTTAGGGTGTTTAATTCTCACTCAAGAAATATCAAAAGGCTTCTTCAAATATAAATTTGAGCTTAAAAGATGTCCACAACAACATCTGGTTAGATTGTTGATCTGAAATTATGCTAGTGCTTGAAGGTATAGGGCTTCTGTTACAAGGGTAATTAGTTTCTTTATTTGCTTTTGCCTATGCGAAACCAAACCAGCATAAAATCATTTTCTTGAAACCAGTGACTATATTTCTTTGGTTTTATTTATTCACAATGAAGATAATGTGAAAATATGGATAAAGTTCACAACTTCACATAGTGTTAAATTTATCCACGGTAAGGGAAAGAAAAGGTTAACTACTAAAATTAAATCCTACTTCATTTGTGCTGCTGTTGCATATTAGTGGCGGTGCAAGAACAAAGAGCTGCTTCTGCAACAGCAATTGGCTCTACCGTTGGCGACTCCTCAACCCCTGATGCTATGCTCCCCAAAGATAAATCTGAAGACAAATATGAGTCACTTGGTCTTCAAATTCAGTCCATTCCATTAGGAGTTGAACCTAGCAACCAAGACATGAAACCATCAATCATGGAGACCGAATTTCAATTAGAAGATGGGATCAAGGTAGCTCCCAGTATCGAGCACCAGTTTATCCCAAGTTTCACCGGCCGGTCTCCATTGCACAAGAACAACATGCAGGATAGGGCTGCAACAGAGAATTTGTCTTCATTGAGGAGTGGCTGTGATGAAGATTTATGCGTTTCACTGCAGCTGGGTGATAATGAAGCAAAGAGAAGGCGTTCCGAAGCATCAACTAGCACTGAGGAAGCTCAGTGAAGCAGATTATTTCCATGAGCTGGATGAACCAATTCGTTAAAAATTTAATCATTTTGGGACCTTTGCACCCTATAATGTGTTGTTTGTAACCTCTATGATACTGTATTTTGTACTTTGTAGCTGTGACAGTGGGCAATGATTTGGGTGGAGTTCACTGTCTATGAAGTGAAATTGTGGTAGACAAAAAAAGAGAAGCTTGACTTGGAGCATCATTCAATTCTTGAAATGCTTGAATTTCTGAAGTGTGCTGCTTTTCAATCAACATATGCAGACTTTGCCAATGACCGCGGTTTATACTATTGTGATGAACTCATGAGGCCATGAGTTTAGATTCTTGTTTATCATGTTTCTTTTAGCTTTTCCCCTTTCCTAGGTGTGCAAAGCCTTCTATTTAACAAAAGAAAAAGGTAATATTTTCAAAGGAAAAATGGGGAAAAAATAAGGAATCTTAAAGAAAGAAAGAAAATAGAATCTAGACGGTTTAATAAACCAATCTTTGTACTCTTTATGTGTCAAAGGCTGAGCTTGCAGCTGCATTCTAATGGGAAAAATATTGTAGCTAAAGTTCTAAAATAATATGGGCAGATATTCACGCATCGTTAATGCACTGGATGCAAACATATTGCTATTAAAAAAAAAAGGGTGCCGTCCGCAATGCATCTTGCTAAAGATGGTGCAATTTGCATCATTGTTGTTCAACTCATAAGATGTGGGTGTATTCATGCAGTTTCTTCTTGTGATACATCGTAACATGTTTCAAAGTCTTTTTCCCTTTCCTCGACTCCACTGGCCATCCAAGCAAGTCCACTGCCCTGCCCTCCCTCTTGCGCCACCGCCTGTCCTCGCCCCCTCGATGCCACCATCAATGGTTGCCCAAAAATAACAACTGCTCCACAAGCCTGGAATCGACTCCAACAAAAAACCTAGAGCAAGATTTTGTTGCTTCCATAGCTGCGTTGCCATGCTTCTGTATTTCCTCAGAAACTGGACTCGGTGATCGCATTGGTGGCATGTGTCGAGCTCTACGACGATGCCACTGTCGTCGAGATCTATCGCCTCATCCAGTACGACATGTCCGATGTCCCCTTCGAGTCTCGTCTTTGTCGCTAGCATCGACCACGGCTTCCACATCTTCTTCTCCTTCTTTGGCCTCAAAATCCACGACATCAAACTCGCTTCACTGCCATCCTCCCTAGGCACATTCACACACGTCCTCTCAGTCACTCTTAGATTTCGATTCCAATTTCATGGACTTCCATTTGATCTTGTGTTTTTGTGCTTTTTAGGTTTTATGTCGTGGATGTGAGAAAGGAGAGTTTTGTGGTGTTCGACAGTTGCAAGAGGAAGTTGTTGGTGGTGGCAAACCCGAGGGTGATGGTGGATCCGATCGTGAGGGATTTTTTGGGAAGGGACAAGGTGTTGAGAACAGAGATCGAGGTAAATCCGAAGATGAAGAAGGCCACGAGTTTTGTGAAGAAGCCTAGTGATGGATTGCTAAGGTTGCACTGGAGAGCAAGAGTAATTTTTATGGTATATCACAAGAAGTAGGTGTATAGATACACCTGAACATCCAACCCATTGGATCACATGGTGCATGGTACATCATTTTTAACGCGGTGCATATTAAAACACGCAACAAAAATGGCATTGATAAAAAAGGTGAAGAACTTTTTTCATTATAGGTCAAATTGGGAACCCGTGGTTGGTTTGAAACTTAGAAACTCAAAATTGACTTATTGAATTGTGTACTTTGCATTCATAAGAAGAGTATAAAATACTCTCGAATATAAGAAGAGAAATTTAAAGTACTCTCAATATTTTTTTTTTTTGAATTTTACAAGTGTTGGCACCAAAAATTGCAGCTAGCCGAGGAGAAATAGCCGGATAAGACAATATTTGGTCAAGTTTAGTCGATAGCCGAAGATTATTTAGCTAAAAAATAGGGGATGCTTGACAGCCGACATGGAACATGTTGCTTGGTTTAAATTAATTGAAATAGGCCAAAAACCTTGGCCAAACTTCAATTGGCCGCCAGCTGAAATTCGGGTGTCGGAATAATTATTATTGCATATTTATAAAAACCCCAAGATGAGACTATCGACGTGGCAACTGTGGCTTGGTTGAGCCGTTTCGGGTCTGGAAAAAAGGTCATTTTGATATTATTTTGGGCATTTTTCTATTTTGTCTTATCTTTTGTGATTAGGATTCTAACTAGCTGTAGTCGCTTATAGGAACGCTTATTCACATATTTCGAGGCTTGATAGCTGATATGGGTTTTAGCTGATATTCGATAGTTGATTTAGCTAACAATTGATAGCCAACGATTAGCAGTTGAATAAGTGACATTAGCCGATTAGCCAAGGGCACGAGTTTCTTATTAAACTTTAGGCCTTTCTGACAGCTCATAATTCGCAAACTAGTTCTAGACTTTGGTTGGAGAAAGAGTATGCCTCAGCAGCTGAGAATAAGAGTTTGATCAAGTCCGTGACCACTCCCTTGAAAGTAGGAGCAACTGAGGTAGGTGGTCTTTGGTTTAAAAAGTGTTTTAAGTGGTTACCACTATGTTGAGCGGAGTGCACTCAAGAAAGACATGGAAGATGATTACGAGGCTATTACCAAGAGGAAGTTTGTTGGCCATGTTTGTCTGAGAACGTGGTTCATAGAGGCCTTAAGTTTTGTACGTGTATAACTAGCTTTGAGCACAATCTATAGAATCATCTCCCAACCAAATGGATCAAACACAAGTTTCTTTTACATTTATCTTTATGTTTTATGCATTTTACATTCCTTGTTTTTACTTTTCAGTAGTTTATAGCATTTTTTTACCACATTTCATTTACAGCATTTCATTTACTTTCAGTCTGTTTAAGTTTCAATCCATTTTATTAGCCTTCAGTTGTTTGCCAATATCCTTTTGGTGACCTGATTTACTGATTTGCCTGCCAGATACTCTTTGGAGTAGTTTGGGAACCCATTTGCTCAGAGACAGAGTTCCTCTCTTAGTATTAATCATCTAATCGTGGAAGTCAGTTGTGTTTTGCATTAGCTAAGCCTCTTAGTCATCTTAAAATAGTTTTTTGGCACGCTTTGACTCTTGACCCATTCGACTAGCCAAATATTTTTGTGTGAAACAACAAGCATTAAGGTATTATACAATGCCACATATTACGAATAGAGTAGCATCATACTTATTTTTTCCCTTTTAATTTCTCATAGGTATCCTCTACTTTAGGCAATCTTGTTCGAGATATAGTTGAACACTAAATGTTGGTGCCTCTTCTAGCTGGGATTTAACTGTGGTTCATCACTTATGGGAGATCAATCTCTTCCGCTATACCTAATCCTTGTCGGTTGAGTGATATCATACTTTGAGCACATAAAAACCTCCCTAATTTTAGGAGGTTAAATTTATGGAATTATTTTTAATATGCTGTTATTGTAAAATGTTTTATATTCATATATTATCATATGTGTGAATTTGAAATAGTTATTGTAAGATTCAAACACTTTTAATAATGTAATACATAATTCGATAATTGTGTAAAATTTTTTTATATTAAGAGTACATCAAAATAAAGCCTAGAATACACAAATTATGTAATGTAATAAGTTCATATAAAAAATAGTGGAATTTTGAAGCTTAAAGGACTTGTAATTGGAAGGTTAATATGTATTTTAAGCCTTGCCTTTATTTCATTTTGGTAGATTATATAGATAATTTGAAGATCATATCAAGAAAAATTAACACAGATTTATTGTTTTATTATAATAAAAGAAAAAGTTTCACATAGAATTAGTTGAGTGGTAAGCAACCTCAACCTTAACAGATGAGAACTTGAGTGTAAATTCTAGAAAAAATAACTCTTGTTAAAAGATTGCATAACCTTACATTTTGGTAATCAAAAAATGATTATCTTATGAACATTTTAAATTTGTCGAACACGTAAAAGAGCAATGCTACAGACTAAATTGTCAGCATTTTATTCACAGAAAAACATGATAATTATTAAATGGAGGAAAATAGTATAATCTATTTAATTACCTAAGGATCAATAAACATACAAATAATTTTTGACATATATCTCATTTTAAAAGAGGAAAATGAATAAATTAGACAGGGCGCAGAAATTCGGGCATACCCGGATGGGACCCGACACCGACCCGCTCCAGAGTCCAATAAGAAAGCGGGTAGCAGCAGTAGCCCTTATCTTCGATTCACTTTCACTCCAATTAATCACACCCTATTCACCGGTACTAACGAAGCTAGCTCTACGAGGAGCTAGGGTTTATCGAGGGTTTCGTTCTCTCTCTCTCTCTCACGCTCGCACTCGTTCTTCTCTGTGCCTAACAATGGCGAAACCAGGGCGAGGCCGTCGCTCACCGCCGTCGGGCTCCATCTCCGGCTCCTCCTCCCGCTCACGCTCCACCTCGCCCTCCGATTCTCGCTCCTCGTCTCGCTCGCGCTCCCCCTCTCGCTCCAGATCCTTCTCTTCCTCCTCATCCTCCCCCTCCCGCTCCTCCCGCAGCCGCAGCCCTCCCCCTCAGCGCCGAAGAAGGTACGCAAGCTGTTTCTTCAATTTTTTCACTTTTTTTTTTTTTTTGTAATTTCAAAGGCTTTCGTGATCGTTGAAAATGCGAAGGTGTAGAGGGGAAAAAAAATCGGAGCTTGAATTGGACTCGGTATTTTTTTTAATGTAATTTGCTTGTGTGGGTGTTGAATCGGCTTTGTAAGAATGCATGAAATTGCGCGTTGTTCTCTGAGATACCAATTGGATATTGGTTGAAGATTTTATTTTTCTTGGGATTTCAATGCTGAAAATGTGGGAATGTACTAATTTTTAGCATGCGGTTATGAATTTTGAGTTAGGTGCTAATGTTTTTATACGATGAGACGTGGAAATTGGGATTGAAATTGAAACTTTTTTGTGAAAGCGTGAATTTTTGAGAACATTTGATTCTGACTTGCGAAAACTGCACATTCTTTAAAGAGGATGGTGCTATGTTTTGGAGGTTATTTGGTTTTGATGTTGGTGCGCTCCCCCCCCCCCCCCACCCACTAAAAACCAAAAAACAACAACAAAAACAAAACAACGAAGGACAACAAAGTAGTGCTTCACATGCAGTGCTTTATCTCTGTAACTTTCAGTTAACAAAAAGGATTTAGTAGAGTCCTGTAGTCTTGCCAAAATTCTTGTCACAATGCACTTCTTGATATGATTTTCCTCGCTGAGATCGATTGTTCATTTTGTGGTGATTCTGAAGAGGATTGGCTTGGGGTGTTGAATGTCTCTTGGATTTTCCTTTCTGTCTGTGTTTTGATGAGTTTTGTGCCTTGATTGCGAATAAGTAGAAGCTGGTCTGCAACGTCCCTCATGACATATGATAATTGAATGCAGTTGGCCCTTCAAAAGTATCACCTAATTACCTTTGTTATCTCCTATTCTAGTGTTTCTAATTTCTACAAGTACCAGTGAGAATTATATGGTTAGTCAGGGTAGATCATTTCATTACTTTCAACTGCATAACTTATTCAAATCAAAGTTTTTTCTTTAAAAGTAATTTTAATTTATATTATGGCCGTGGTAGATTGTAGAAATGTTTTTCCTTCTTGATATTTTCCTCTACTTTGTGGTTGACAACGTTGTTAGTTTACTTACTTGTGAACATGATTGATACGCTACTCTTTTTTTTTCATCTGTTGTCCTGTAGTCCCCCTGAAGCAGCCAGGCGAGGTCGATCTCCTCCACCTCAGTCTAAAAGAACTTCTCCTCCTCCAAGGTAAAGTGATTTTCAAATATAGTGTTGTGGTTCTACTTTCTATGTGCCCCACCTAGTGATAAAAAGCTTAGTGCTTCTTGTTGTTGTTGGGTTCTGCTTTCTTTGTGATATAAGTTTTTGGCCTTTTATGAATATGTCATTAGATGCGCAGTCAATCTCTTAGGTTTTATAAGTCATGTATATGAATGCTGTTTTTGTTATAACATGGTATATCTCAAAAAGGTGCAAAGTAGTAGTAGAACACCGCCATTGAGACATGTTTTTGAGGTGTTAGTTGTTGACAGTCTACTATCTCTTATGTCCATAAATTTAATTTCTACATGTAGAAATTTCAAACATTCACCAAATTCCTTATTGGCTAAATGTGTGGAAGATTGTTAGTGAGTAGTCATTAGTAAATGTAAATGTTCTTGTTATGGATCTACATAGGGATGCATTTTTTCCTATAGTCTTGTTAGTGCAAATTGTATATACCAGATTTGAGATTTCATTTAATGGATTAAATTGGATTTGGAGTCTCATATGATTGTATCCTTCAAAATATTGCAACATCTATTTTTATTTTTCATTTTTATTTTGATGTTTCATTTCATAATTTCAAATTCAACTCGAAATCCTCTTGATGTGAATCTTCTCAACTTGTCAAGTTACAGGCTCCCCCCCCCCCCCTTTTTTTCTGTTACTTGCACCTTTTGCTTTTGCGTTTACTTTCTATGCTGATCTCAGGAAACCTTCTCCTGTACGTGAATCACTTGTTCTTCACGTAGAAAAGCTCAGCAGGAATGTCAATGAAGGCCATCTGAAAGAAATTTTCAGTATGTTCAATTCTTTATAACTTCTAGTTTCTTCTTACATTGCAATAGGATAGGTTTTATGTTGATACCATAGTCTCTTCGTTGCCAAATGGTCAGATGAGTTCTTATTTCTAATTTGCATTTAATTGGCATGATGTGACAACAATGTAAGCAATGCCTCATGTCAGTGTAATGAGCATCCAGAAATTAACCCCGATATAAATCCTGTTTTGTTCCTTTTTCATTTATGGCTTCACATGATTAAACTGTTATTTTTCTCACTGAGGTTCCAGTATTATTATTTTTATTATTATTAACTGGTAAATAAGACATATGTGCTGCCTCTATATATTATTGAATACTTGACATATCAGTATTTGAAGAAACCCTTTAGTGACCATGACGAGCTTATGTTTTAATATTGTATGTTGCAGTGATCTAACCCACACATGCATTGAATTTTCAGGTAACTTTGGCGAGGTTGTGAGTGTGGAGTTGGCAATGGATCGAACTGTAAGTTTAAATTCACTTTGACATCAGAGTTTTTGGGGAATTAGTGTGATATTTTAGTTTCAATTTTTTCCCCTCATTTCCAGGTTAATCTTCCGAAAGGATATGGATATGTGCAATTTAAGACAAGAGCAGATGCTGAAAAAGCATTATTGTACATGGATGGTGTAGGTCTCTCTGGACTGAGTAGGACTAGTTTCCATAATCAAGCTTTTTGGCTGCTGTTTGCATTTGGAAATTAATGCATTTATTTTTTTTATAATGCAGGCTCAAATAGATGGGAATGTTGTTAAGGCAAGATTTACTCTACCTCCAAGACAGAAAGTTTCACCAACGCCAAAGGCTTCTACTGTTGCTCCAAAGAGAGATGGCCCTAGAACTGATAATGCTAGTGCAGATGTTGAAAAGGATGGGCCAAAGCGGCAAAGAGAACGTATATACCTGATGTGTTGGTGCAGCATTTTTTTGTTTATATTGATCATATTGGCGGCATTTTATGCTTACTGAATTGTAAATTGATGATACCAGCTTCTCCTCGGAGAAAACCTCCTCCCTCACCCCGAAGGAGATCTCCTTTGCCTCGAAGAGTTGGATCTCCCCGTCGTGCAGATTCTCCTCGCCGTCGTGCAGATTCTCCTGTCCGTCGTCGATTAGACTCTCCTTATCGTCGTGGGGACACACCTCCTAGGAGGAGGCCTGTGTCTCCTGGAAGAGGTCGCTCTCCTTCTCCACCAAGGCGCCCTAGATCCCCTGCAAGGTTGGCTTGCAGTTGTATACGTGTTTGGTTAGCAGTTTCCTTGGTCAAGTTTACTCATTTTATTAGCATCTTTGTAGGGTGTCACCTCGAAGGTTGCGTGGGAGCCCAGGTCGCAGACGTTCTCCTCCTCCTCCTCCTCTAAGGCGCCGGTAACCGTATTGATTATTAATTTTCCTTGATTATTACTTTTCATTTTATGATACATGCTGTTGATCATCAATTGAACAACAAAACATTTTCATCCAGTTCACCACTTAGGCGAGCTCGTACTCCTCCTAGAAGGTCTCCAATCAGTCGTAGACGGAGTCGCTCTCCAATACGTAGGGCTGCGCGCTCGCGCTCGAGATCATTCTCACCTCGAAGGTAATTTTACTTCATATCCATGTCCTAGTTCACTAGAATGAGCCGCTGTTATGGCCTATTTTTGCATTTCCTTTGCTTTTTTGTGCATTAGAATATTTTGATAGAAGCAAAAAAGGCATGGGATGTTAATGAGCTTGTGATGGATTCTGTAGTTATCAAGATCCATTTAAGTGGTTATATACATATATCCATTGAAGGTTAACTTGATGCTTAAAACTAGTAGCTAAAGATGTAGACTTGCATGTGTTAGAAAATGACTTTAGCCAATGAACAGTGGTAGAAGACAAAGGGATTTATGAATCCTGTTGCCGAGGAAGACATGTTTATTGCACAGAATACCTCCACAATATACTTCACTGTCTTAATCAAGCATTTGTATGGATATGCAGCTGAAAATATATGATAAGTTTCAATATTATTAATTTTTGGATTTCTAGTTATGCACAAATTAACCAATTGTGTCTGAATGTGTGAATGCTAACACTTTGAAAATATGTCAAAATCATAAAATTTAATTTTCAACAGAGGTCGGCCACCTGTGAGACGCGGGAGGTCTTCATCATACTCTGATTCACCAAGCCCCCGCAAGGTTTGTGCCTTTTTTTTCAGTTTAGATGGCTTTATTTTTTTTTCCCTGTAATGTTCCATGGCTCAATCTTTCATAACTTTGATAGGTATCCAGGAGATCAAAGAGTCGCAGCCGCAGCCCAAGAAGGTAATATATACTGTACCCTATATAATTGTTTTCTTATTTAATGCTTCATTTTTTATATTCTATTTATTGAATGGTAACATTCGAAGTTTTATTTTCGTCTGCAGACGGGTGCCCACCTCCTCACCCCTGTTTTGCTTTTAATACTGATGTGTTTTTTTTTTTTTTTCCCACTTCTATTATATAATTTTTATGGTCTAGAACACAAATAATATAAACTTATTCTTTCTGAGATTTTCTACCGGAGATTCTCTTGGTATAATTTAATGAAGTGAAGGATTTGTTCCTTTGAATTAAAAAAAATCATGTAAATGCAAAACGCCAGCGAGTGCATGAAAAGCTCGAAAGCTTTAAGACCATGTTGAGTATGGTTGATTCACGGTTTTGGATTTTGTCAGGCTCCACTTTTACCCCCCCCCCCCCCCCCCCTTTTTTTCTTTATCTCCTCTCTCTGGGGGAGAATTTAGGCCTTTATATTTGCTACCTAGCTTCACTGCTTCACACATTGCACAAGCATGCAATCTTGAGTGGCTGCATATGTGCTTCATGTAAATATGATTGGTAATCGTATCAGTTTTCTCATGCTCAATTCTGATATTTCCATATTAGATTGGGGCACCGAAGGATTTCTTTTTGGTGATATTTCCATATTAGAGTATTTGAACTAGTATTAATTATTTCAAGTCCATATCTCAAGGACAAATTCGTTGGTTTCTTAAAATGGATTGTGTTTGCTTTAATTATAACAATAATACTGCATTGATGTATCTTTTAAGTTTAGGATGTTTTATTACATTTTATCTTCATTTTAGTTCTTAAAGTGTGCTAAATTTTCTTCACAATTGTAGGCCTTTGAGAGGAAGAGGCAGTAGCAACAGCAGCAGCAGCAGTTCACCACCCCCAGCTCGCAAACCCTAGATAACTCTTGTACATCTATTGTCTCTTTGTTGATGTATTTGTCAAGATTCTATACCAGTTAAAGTTATTCTACCTGTAATGTGGTTGGGGATATGTTTCTTTCTATCGCTGTCTACTCTTTAAGAAATGTTTCCTTATTAGCACCTAAAAATGTTTTGGAGACTAGCCGTTCCATTCGTTTGCGTTTGGGCGCCTTTAGTTGTTGCGTTCTAATCTGAAATGCAGAATTTCGGAATGATATGCGGATTTCTTTGTGTCCGAATGAGTGAGAATCTAAAACTGGTTGAATCCTGTTAGGAATTTAGTGGAAGACCATGTAACTGATAGTTTCTTTTGAAATTTGAAGATGGCAATACTATGTAGCTATATTTATCATGCCATAAACAGTGGTAATGCAATTTCTTGTGATCTCAGCTATCGTTTATTACTGATTAAGGCGTCAATGCTTGTGCTATGTTGGTAGTTGTCGTTAATAATTATTTGTGTAGAAGTGTAGAATTTGTGGCTAATTTGAGAATCCAAGCTAGCCCTTTGGCAGATGCCTACTAAATGGGAAACTCACAGCAAAATGCAACGTTTTGAAATTTGATAAGGTCCTGATTCAAAGGTTTATTGATTCAACTGGTTTAATTATATATATATATATATATATATATATATATATATATATAGGGGGGGAGAGAGAGGATTAATTACATTGTATAAAATAAATAAAAATTATTATCAAATAATATAAATAAGAGTAAAATGAAATTTTAATATGATAACAGGTTTAGAAAGTAAAAACATTGCATTAAGTCATTAATATAACTAATACAAGTAGAATATTAAGTTTCTTAGATTTTGAATTTTTTACTGTTAAATCTATTACAAAATATTCAAGAAATCTAACATTATTAAGTTTTTTGCTTGAAACTTATATATATATATATATATATATATATATATATATATATATATATATATATTAAAAGAATAATAGGTATAATAGTCTTTGATTTGACCAATCAATATGTATTTTTTGTCATTTTTTATCATAATATAGTAGTAAATTTTATCATTGATGACTAAATAACAATTTTCTATTTCTATATTTTTAAGGTTGGTTTAGCCAAATGTGACGATTTTTTAGACATAATTGGACTAAATATTTGGCCGGTTTCTGATTCAACCGACTCATCCGATTTTCAAAAACCATGGCAAATGTCGTTGGTACTGTTTTCTGGTTTCATTTGAAAGCAGCATCGAATGTGCGTTGAATAAGTGGCGGAGTAGTACTGTATGTAGGTCATTCAGCGTATCCGCACTAGAGCCAAAAAAAAAAAAAAAAACTTATCTGGAGAAAAACCTAATTATAGTTGCACTATGTCGTACTTATTTATTGTTTGATCAAATTGATGTATGATAAGATATCTGAAATATATTATCAAGTACTTCATTTTCAGCTTTTTAAAAATTTAATTCAAAATTTAGCATGAATGGTGAATATAATATCTCAAGGCTTCAGACGAAAATAAAATTTCTTACGAATTTACCACTGGACTAATAAAATTTACAATTTATATAACGCTATTTGGTAATTGATAAAAAGTTTTCAAGGTATCGTGCACTGGTATTTATCTATATTTTGATTAATTGAAATGAAACTCGTCAAAAATAAATGTATAACCTCATTCACACTACACTAGTGTATTTCGAAGTGCAATTAATAGATTGTTAAAAATTTAAAATTTATATAATTTCATTAAATTTTTTTTTGTTTGTTATAAAATAAAATATACATATAAATGTAATTTATCGTTCTTTAAAAATAGCAAAAATTAATAATGTTTATGAAATTCGTGAAAGTAATTAATTCTAGTAAATTAGTGCCATAAAAATGAGATATACATATTTTTCAGGCTTTAAAGCATCTATATATGATCATTGAGATACCGAAAAAATATCAAATTAATTTATTTGAATCTGAAAATTATTGAGCAACCCATCTTCTAGATATCAAATCATATAAATTTCAATAGACTACAATATAGACTAATCTATATAATGGAAAATATGTTGACATGCAAAATTATAATCACTAACTCCTCAATGTTGCTGAATATTTTCATGAATCCATCTTCTTTACCTGAGATCTTACCTTTTTTGTTTTTTAAACCTTCGACAAAAGTCATCATATTCAATTTGCTTCAACTTGTGATGAAGCATGGCGACCTCTTCATCAATTCCTAACCACTGAACCAACATTAAGTAAAAAGTCCACTTGCGATCTAAATAATGAAAGTCCGCTTGTGAAAAAAAGGGGCACCAATATAATGTATTAGTCCAAGAGAAAAAGACTCATGTTCTTTAAGTATGTGATTTTTGATTTAGTTTTGGGATTCATGTATATATATAAAAAATACTATTGAGAAAGTTTTTTGCTTAGATGCACGATTGTAAGTAGACATTGGTCTCTCATTTGTCAGATGATAGGATACATTGGGCAATAAAAAAGGGGGGGGGGCTAAATTAAAAAAAAATTTAGGGAAATTCAACTCATATTTGATCACATATGTCGTTATATACATATTTAGTCTTATATTTATAATTATGCATATTAATGGCCTCCAGCAGACATGGTCATATAATTATTTATTATTGTTTAATGTAAATAATGGAAGTGGAAGAGTTGATCTTCATTTACTCTTTCAAAGAGAATTTTCAAACCATTATTATCTCCATGAATTGGTATATACTATGATGTGACTTTCTACTATGCCAAAATGGTAAAAATGTTTTTTTTTTTAAAGAAATTTCTAAGATAGTATTTATTATCAGCTTACTAAAAATTCATCTACAATACCATGAAATGAGAGGAGTAGGACATAAATGATAGAAAAATGCTCATAAAGGAAACTTTTTGGCAAATCTTCTTCTTAGGCACAATGTGTGTCCCCTAATTCATCGACGAGAAGCAATCTGCAGTTCATGACAAAACAAATAAAAACTACTCAAAATTCTCAATTTCAACCACAACCTAGAAACGGAATTTCCTTATTATATACATAAACAATAAAAAATTAAAATTTTCATAGTTTCAAGCACCAATAAAATTTCCAAATTTTGGAAATAAACTTAATCAGAACAAAAAAAACGAAAAGCAAGCTTGACAGCTCTCAAGCAAGAGAAACATAGAACCAAAAAAACCATATAATATTGGAGTTCACTTTGTGCCAACAGTATTGTTAGGGTCTGTAATCAACATCGATGAGGTTACGTTGGTGTTGTGAAGTGAAAATGGAAAATAGAATAATGAAGAGAAAAAAGAGTAACGATTCACCAAGATGAAATCTTGTGTTGGCAGTTTTGCATATAAGCAAACAAGTAAAGCAAATCGATGAAGAAAACAAAGGAGAGAACAGGTAGAGAAAATGGGGTAAAAAAAGAGCAAAGAGTTAGAGGGGAAAAAAAATTAATAGAAGGAATGAGGGTTTAAATTTTAAAAAGGGATGGAAAATATTTAACAAGATAAAGAGAGAAAACGTGATGCATAGTAGATATGGAAGGAAGCTTTCAAGATCAGCAAACAGAGTGGGCAGAAAAATGAAGCTACAGATATAGGAGATATAGAAGGTTCTCAAGTAAGTTTCTAATCCCTTTTTTTCCTCAACATACTAGATTGGCATAATAGCGCTTGAAAAAAATTTGATTAACCATTTATGATAAGTATTGGAAAATGATTAAAACACATGGTAAATGATTACAACAATTAACATAAAAGAAATGAGAAATGGAAACTTGAATATTTTAAATAAAAAATGAAAATAAATTCATTTTGTAGGGAAAATGGGATCACTAGATAATAACATCTGTATAGTTCAGTTAAGCATTCATTGTCTTTCATAAAATATAATAAATGTTACTAAGCAAAAAGCATGTAAAATGTGATCAAAACCGTCATTGGCTTCAGCATCTCTTTGCAAGTAAAAGCATACCATTACCATTTTCCTTTATGAAATCCATTACCACTTTCAATTGACTTCCTAGGGAAGCAAATCGTAGACTATTTTTATCTTTATATAAAATAATTTTGGTAGTTGCTCCAGTGCCCTTAGTTTTGAGAGGGTTTCTAAACCCATTCTATATGAACCATTCATAAACTGCCATATAATACTATTGAATCCACCTAAGTTACCTCTTTCTTTTAATATATGGTCCAATCTCTTTGTGTCATATGAAGTTATTTATCCATATCAATGTTATCATTTTAAAAAGACTAAAACACCCTTTCTCTTTTACCCGGTTACAATTTTTTTAACTTACTCAAATTTACCTCATCCCTCCCCTTCCCTCACTATGCTCCTCTTCTCCTCAATCCCTAAATTGCAACAGAAACTCAAACCAGAAGAAGAAGCACAATCCGTGGGTGGCACTGCTCTACGCCATTGTGTGTACCTCTTCATCCCTTCCTGCGTTCCTCTCCTTCCAAATCACTTGGCCCACGTTCCTCTTCATCCCTTCCTACATTCCTCTTCTCCCCAATCGCTTGGCCCGCGTGACTACGTTGTGCTCCCTGGCACTGCGGTTTGCAGGTGGCATCGCTGTTGGAATGGCATGACTATGTCGTCGTTCTGCCTCATGCTTTCTTGTCGCAGTTTCACCCCGAGCTTACCTTCTCTGTTGTCGCTCTTCACTCGTCGTCCTCACCGTGGCAGAAATCTGATTCACGGCCAAGCTCCGCCGTGGGTTGCTCCTTCTTCCACCATAGAATCTGAGGCAAGCTAGCTTTGGTTCAATCTCCTTGATTCGGGTGTCTTATTATTGATATATAGTTTGATTATAAATTGGTTTTTTTTTTCTCTGTGTTGAAATTTTTTTATTTAATTTACAGAGCTTGTTAGTATAATTCTGATGTAGAATCTAACAGTGAAATGGCTGATTCTATGAAAAGTTCTTGGTTTTGTTTTTTTTTTTCAAAAAAAAAAGTTTCATTGACTAAGGCCATGCATAATTCGATGAATTTCTGATATCTTATTACAGTTGATATTCTATTGATGTTAGGCATAAAACCTTTTTTATTTCTATCACTTATAATTAGTCTAGACTAATTAGTTCTTGATACAGTCAAGGCATGAATTTCAATTTTAGCTTTTTATTTAAGTTTGTGGACGCATGAAATGTGTTGTTTGATCGTCCCTGTAGCTTGTTGTCTTTTTAGTTTTGATAAATAGCCTTTTTTTTAATCAAAACAAGATAGCTTGATAAAACAACTATTTATCAAAACTAAAAGGACAACAGGTTACAGGGACGATCAAACAACACATTTCATGCGTCCACAAACTTAAATAAAAAGCTAAAATTGAAATTCATGCCTTGAGTGTGTCAAGAACTAATTAGTCTAGACTAATTATAAGTGACAGAAATAAAAAAGGTTTTATGCCTAACATCAATAGAATATCAACTGTAATAAGATATCAGAAATTCATCGAATTATGCATGGCCTTAGTCAACGAAACTTTTTTTTTTTGAAAAAAAAAAAAAACAAAACCAAGAACTTTTCATAGAATTAGCCATTTCACCGTTAGATTCTACATCAGAATTATACTAACAAGCTCTGTAAATTAAATAAAAAAATTTCAACACAAAGAAAAAAAAACCAGTTTATAATCAAACTATATATCAATAATAAAACACCCAAATCAAGGAGATTGAACCAAAGCAAGCTTGCCTCAGATTCTATGGTGGAAAGAGGAGCAACCCATGATGAAGCTTGGCCGCGAATCAGATTTCTGCCACGGTGAGGACGACCAGTGAAGAGCGACAACAGAGAAGGTAAGCTT
Organism: Pterocarpus santalinus; assembly: GCA_031439595.1. Lineage (NCBI taxonomy): Eukaryota > Viridiplantae > Streptophyta > Magnoliopsida > Fabales > Fabaceae > Pterocarpus > Pterocarpus santalinus. Next base: position 28,637,308 of record CM062528.1, on the reverse strand, counting down.
GGGATGAAACTGTGGCGAGAAAGCATGACGCAGAACGGCGGCATAGTCATGCCATTCCAATAGCGACGCCACCTGCAAATCGCAGCGCCAGAGAGCACAACGCAGTCACGCGGGCCAAGCGATTGGGGAGAAGAGGAACGTAGGAGGGGATGAAGAGGAATGTGGGCCAAGTGATTTGGAAGGAGAGGAACGCAGGAAGGGATGAAGAGGAATGCACAACTACAGCAGCAAAGGCGTGCCACCTGATTGTGCTTCTTCTAGGTTTGAGTTCCTGTTGCAATTTAGGATTGAGGAGAAGAGAAGCATAGTGAGGAAAGGGGAGGGATGAGGTAAATTTGAGTAAGTTAAAAAAATTGTAACTGGGTAAAAGAGAAGGGATGTTTTAGTCTTTTTAAAATGAGAACATTGATGTGGATAAATAACTCCATATGGCACAAAGAGATTGGACCATATATTAAAAGAAAGAGGTAACTTAGGTGGATTCAATAGTATCATATGATAGTTTATGAATGGTCCATATAAGATGGGTTTAGAAACCCTCTCAAAACTAAGGGCATTGGAGCAACCACCAATGATTTTACTCGAGATTGCACATCTTCAATATAAGCTTAACATGGTATATAGTGGAAAAGTTGTTGTTAAGCGAAAGCATGTAGAATTCAGTCCATTATAAAATGCTTTATTGAAGCCTAGCATGGTAGACCGACAGCTGAAATGTAGCCACTTCAGTTTCACCCAAAAAAAAAAAAGAAATTAAAATGTAGCCACTTATAACACTTATAATTCCCCTTGCTCTTTAATAAAGTGAAAAAAAATAGATTTAACATGTAAAAAAATTCTACAAATATATTTAATTATGTATTATTATATAAGAAGAAGTATTTAACTTAATTATTCATTATTTTAAAAATTTTCTAAATAGAAGTATTTGATTAAATAACCTATTTGTAGGTCAAAATTAATTTCTCAAAAAAAATAAAAAAGGAAATTATATTGATGGGTGTCGGATCCAAATAGCCCAACATAATGGCATGGAGCTTTATCTAGACCCGCTCCATATCCAAATCTATCACCCTCTCTCTCTCTCTCTCTCTCTCTCTGTGAATACTAGGGTTCGGTTTTGCCTGCAATTAGGTTCTGACAGTTGCTCTCTCTCTCTCTCTCTCTCTGTGAGTGTGTGTGTGCGTTTGCCTTAATTTCCAATCGGTGCTTCATAAAAAACAACTTTGAAGAGTGGATACGCTTCCCTGAGCAGTTTCTGAATGCATATATGATCCCACAGCAACAAATATTCACGGAAACGGAAAAGCAAACAAGGTAATTTTTTTTTTTTGGGAAATAAAAATATAAGTGAAAATATATAATTCGGTTATCAGAAAAATTATACAAAAAAAAAAAAAAAACTGTCTTTGCCCCTCTAATTATGATCTTTATGTGTTACTTGAGAGTTACTGTCATTGAACATTTTGAAGCTTGGCAGTTACTCCTTTGGCAATATCTTTATTACAATTCAAGCAGAAAAGTTTAAGCTTGATGATCAGTTTCCAATTTTGCTGGAATTGATTCAATTTCAATATAAGTTTGGTTATCTTTTGTGCACTTCAATTACTAAGCATATAGCATGTGGATCATAGTGTTGTCTCTTGTCTTGGCAGTTAAGCACCGGCAATGAGAACCTTTTCCTTTCTATCTCTCTGTTTTTTTTTTTGGGGGGGGGGGGGGGTTGCGGGGGGGTGAGATGGTTGGGTGCCACAGAAGAAATGATAATAGAGGTTCCATTGAGATTATAGGACCTGTTATTTTGTTTGCTTTTACTTGAGCTCAATTTAATGTTATCTATTTGCATGATCTTATAATTTGAGGACCAATACGATGGTTTGGTTACCTGATCATATGGAATTCCCTTTAAATAATGGATTTAATTTTGATGCAATATCAGTATAAGGGACTTTTACACGATTATCCAATTATGTATTAATATATCATTAAACGTATTTGATTCTTACAATTACTACCTTATTAGTTGATGGTGCAAAACATATTGAAATGATAATATATCAAAATTAATCTCTTAAATAATAATGCTTTTAGTACAATTGATAAAGTCATAATTATAAATTTTACTTTCAATGTGATGCATTATTCATGTGTTTCTGATATGAGATTTGTTGCTCTCACCTGTGCGGACAGTTTGGTGGGTCCCACCTATCTAAACTAAGGTAGCGGGCAGACTAACGGATTTCATGGCAGGCAGTGGCCTGCCATCTTTGGGTCGTGTGAAGCTCACTGATTTAGTTCCTTCGGAAGGGTTACCATCTGATTCCTATAAAATATCTGTTTCAATTTTGTCGCAATCGCTGGCTCAGTTTTCAGCTGTCATTGTTCAGTTTCCAGCATGCGATGGGGCTCTTCTAAGATCTGGCTTAGAATCTGCTCGCCTCTATTTTCATCAGAGAGAATCATACCCACCGGCAGATATAATCCATACTAGTGAGTCTCGGGAGTGGTGCAAAACATCTGGCTATTATGCAGATCCGCATTTGTGGCAAGAAACCTATGATTATAGACCAGGATTGACTCCTTCAGAACCAAACAGCTCAATTGAGTTCCCTCCGGCAGGTTTGCAAGATATATTCACTTTATTTGGAAAAGCAGCAAGGCATATTCTTGATGCAATTAGCTTCCATTGGAATTTGCGAAGCTCTCCATTCGCCGAAATACTGGATAATGTTCCCCTGAGAAATAGGGAAGTTTCATCTTCAGTCTTGTCTGTTTGCTGTCATGCAAGGCCATCGTTTCAGGGGCCGCAACATCATAATATAGCTACTCAAGAGGATGGCCAAATGGTTATGTATCCTGACCAAGATCACCATGTTGATAAAAGCTTGATATCTCTTGTAAAGTCTGACAAGGGAGGATTACATGTAAGAGACTTTCAAGGCCGATGGATTCTTGTGGATGGAGATCTAGGACCTCAGGAAGCTATTGTTTATCCTGGCCTTGCTCTCTATCAAGCAACTGCAGGGTATGTAAGCCCTGCATTGCACAAAACTGAGATTAATATGGAAGCTAATATGTATGGGCGGTGTTCTTTAGCCTTCAAACTTTTGCCTAAATCAATGACCAGTCTCGATTGTTCAGAAATGAGAGCGGCAGGTTATGGAATTGAAGCTCAGTTCCAGCTCCCTGTTCCAGTGGATGATTTTATGCAGAGATCTCATTCAACCGATCATCTCTTTAACAGGGCTGGTTTCCAGTGCTTCAATTTCCCACCAACCCATGATGGTATGTAGTATTCTGATTATATTTGGAACCTGGTTTGTTATATCGGTCATTTATTTATATTCTTCAAAACTTAATTTAAGAATAAGAACTTGCTTAATTTTGAATGATGCTGATGTTGGCTACAACATTTGAGGCTGCCTAATATTGACAGTTGGCTACAACATTCTGAAATCTGAATTTATGATTGGTGCTTTCTTAGAGCTGCTTGCAAGAAGTACATTTATCCTTTAATCTATATGCTTCTGCTACGATGTATTCTACTTCTAGTAATTAGCTTATAGTTACTTCTATATCTTAGATTTCATATGTGATATATGTTTTAAAAGTATTCATGTCCAGGATGAACTGCAAAATAAATATCAATTGTATTATCATTGTTTTAGTTTGTACTTAACTGGCTTGTTTAACTTATATGGGGAAGATATGGCTGAAAAGAATGGCTAAATGGAATACTATTCAGACACTTTAAGAAAAATGCTTATGCTTATTTGCCAAAATATGAATAAAAAAAGTTGAGACTGACTGTAGATTGTCATTTCCAGATATTCTAAAATTTGAACTTAGGTGTCCAGCTTGTGTTTCATGATAAATTATTCATTTTTTGTCATGAGTTTGACTGTATTGTTGAATTAGTGTCACTTCTGCTTTGAGAGTAGTCCTTAGTTGAAAGTTTTTAACAGCAGGTCCTTGGATCGATGAAATGCTGGTACAGGATCTGTGAAGACAATGATGCGGAGGAGGAAGCAAAATCCTAAAAGCAAACCTCTGCCACCTTCCAAGAGATTAAGGCTTGAGGCGCAGAGAGTTTTGAAAGAAAGGGTCCAGGATATTGCAGATAAGAAAGGCATCAAGCTGCGGTTCTGTAATCTCAAGGAATGCGAAAATCACATTCACGCCCTAGACAGCCCATGTGCAAATATACGAATGGAGATAGGGTGGCCACCTGGAGTTCCATTTGTTCATCCCCATGATTTGCCTAATAAGGCAAAGCTGGGTTTTCTTGAGGCATATGAACCTGGTTGGACAGAAGCCCATCAAAACTCGGACAGGCTAGTCAACCCTCGGCTATCTTTAACTGTAACTCTCTTTTTGCAAGTTTCACGTCTGTATGCCTATGCATATTCTATCTTGTATTTGTATCTGTCAAGTAAAATATTTCTGGTGTATTTAAAGTTGAGGATATGCTTATTTTGTTTTCAGGGTGATGAAAAGGTTAAGGGAATGTGTTTCTTAACATAAATGAATAATTCACGTAGTCATAATTAGCCTAAATATCAACATAGAAGCATGTTGAGAGCACTTAATTAGGAATGAAGTGTTGAATGAATGGAAAAGCCAAATAAAAAGAGAGATTTTTGTCTCTGTCATGGTTTGAGCGTTGGTTTCCATAGTCTGTCAGAAGCTTAGTTATCCTTTGTCCCGTTCCTTTTTTCACTTGCTTTGTTACTTAGGACTTTCAGAAATGATATTTTTGCGAGATATCTTGTCCTTTCTTATCCTACATTGAACTAATTGGCCCCGAGTTACATCTCTGTGAAGGGAACTAGAAACACCAAGAGTGTAGGCAATGAAAAGTGAAAGATCAAGAACAGCCAGTGGAAGCCTGTTGATGAGCACTCCAAATCCTGTTATATAATGATCGATGGCCAATAGAACTAGAACAAATGTTGTGGTAGTGTAACTCTGATATGCAGGGCTATCAGTGTGGGCACAATGCTAGCATTCTGAGATAACTCAGTTGAGATTACTTGATTATTTGAGACCTGAACTATTGCACTTTCTTGAACTCTGTAGATTTGTATTATTGTGATGCATTTATTGATGTTTCTTGAAGGTCTACTTAACATCTGAGAACTTTACAATCCATTTGTTCTGATTAATTCAACATTTAAATTATGTTCTCTTTCTTCTTCTTCTTCTTTTGGTGGGTAGAGGTTCTCTTTCTGGTGATATTAACATACTTTGTACATGTTCTGGTGTCTGCAGGAACCAGTCCCCTTGATATCCAACATATGGGCAACATATGATCAGGTTGTGAAGGTCTTGTGAGGATAGGCCTTAAGTACTCAGTGGGTCGCTGGTCCTATTTTTGGCTAGGTGCTAGTTTTGAAGTGACCACAAGAAAGAGAGCGACGACTTTGTATTGCCTGAACAAATTAATATACTCGATAGGATAGCATTATTTGTCCATATTAGACTTTACAAATTTCATCCTAAATATTTACTCATACAAAGCTCTGCCAACCTTCAAAACCTAGATGACTAGAAACAATGGGGTCATTTTTAAAACTCCATGTGCGGCAACTATATTTGATTTGGATTTTTTCGTTTTTGATTTTGGCATTCACATTTGCTCTCGATCTGAAGGGTACATCAATTTGAAGAACCTTTTGTTTATTAGTTTTGAATTAAGTCCAAACTAATTAAAAAGAATATCAAAAAGCTTTAAATCAAAGTTTCCTTTGTGTCTTTTTTGTCTTGGTACTTGTCTTTTTATTTATTTATTTTTAAATTGAAAAACCCCAAGATTCACCATGACTATTGGATATTAAATTGGTTCCAAAATCAAATTTTAGATTAATTATATACTTTGAAATTAGTAAATAGTTAAAGATACATGATTTAGAGAACCAGTTGAATTCAAACACTAGTGAAAAAGCTTTCTACATTACTAAACCTCCCTCTCTTGGGCAATCCTATCCATCACAGTTTTCTGGGAGTGATTCCCACTTTAATTTACATGTTGAGAAAACACTTATGAATGAATAAACGTTGGCCCTATCACTTCCACCATTGAATGATCCTCCACTCCCAGACCAGCTAAAAGAAAGCTCAAAGTCTTGTGTTGATAGACGCACTGAATTGTTCACCCCATACTTTTGTCAACAAACCAAAATTGGCAGCGATTAATGGCCTTCTCAAAGCTGGCCATGACTGTCTTCCATCTTGAGTTTTTGCATTTATCGACATACCAAAGGCCTTAATTGCGAAAAGGTGGTTGATTTTCAAAAGGCAGCTCTACTGGTGTTGCATTACCATAAAACTCTTCCAAATTGTAGAAAGCTCTCTGTGGGGGAAGAAAGATGTGGACAATAACATCACCTGTGATCAAGAAACAAGCACAAGGCTAACCTGAATAAGTACTTAGAAATGAAGCAACCATACATTCTAGATATCAAGAAGCTTAATTCAAAACAAGCACGGCCATTGTTAACAAGAATTGGCTGACTCCCACCCATTGCACTGGTGAACTATTGAAAATGTGTATAAATGTCTATATACAGTTTTGGAATTCGGAGCAATTTTTGTTGATGGTTTTATAGGTTTTGGTCTTGGGGGAAGCAAAGACGGCAGAATCTTGTTGAGGTGTGCTGTACTTAGGCTGCTGTTGTTGGATCAGATGGACTACAATGTGCAATTTTAAGAAGTTTTGTCTTTTCCAGCGTATCTTCGGTACATCTTCTTGGAGTGCAATGTCTAACCCCAAGGAATTTCTTTGGTAAAATGCAGAAAATTAAAGGGATTTTATTGTATTGATGCGCTTCTGCTTTCTGCAGGCTATGTTCTTTGTTAGCGCTCTGAGGTGGACATTGTATTTGTATCCTTCAAGAAAGTACCATTCCTCTCTTAGTAATAAAATTTTCTTCTTTTATCATAAAAGATAATAATAAAAGAAACTGTTTAAAGCCGTGACTGCAAATTTGGTGATGTTCTATAGTAAATTAAGGACAAATGCCCATTTGGGTCAAATTAGGCAGCAGTGCCACAAAGCACCTCTTTAAAGGGAGATTAGAATGTGATGGTTTCTAAAACTCTAGTCTTAATTGAGTCATAGGAGAATTATCCTATTTGCAGGACATGCCATTTAGATGTAAAATCTCTTACCAAAGTCCAACAGAGTCCACGAGTTGGGTTTTGAGTCTCCAGTCGGAAATTTTCCATATTTCTTCTCAGCTAGATCTCTAATTCTGGACCTAAAATTCAACATAAACATAATAAATATATTCTGCTTTTAGCAATGCAAAGACAAATCCTCAAGCATTCCTGGATAAATATAAAAGGATCAATGACAAAGCCCATACCCGATAGCATCAATCTGGGGACGAGAAAATGCTGTAGCTATGATAAAAAATCGAGTCCAGTAAACAAGTGGCTTCACAAACAAGACCTTTATATCAGCTGCCTTAACCTCACTTGCAACCCTGGCCATTTCCACAGCAACTGCATACATGACAGTTAACAATCAGATGGTACCTGATACACAGCAGTATAATTCTCTCTCTCTCTCTCTCTCTCTCTCTCACACACACACACACACACACACACACACACAGAGGTTCACTCACTCTACAGAGTAGATTCATATAACAAGAAGTAACTGAACCAAGTTTTTCTAACTTGAAATAACACCAGTCACAAGTACAAAGAATTAAAGATTTTACATACAACAAGGGCAGAATCTAGATAATACTTTTCTATTCGGACCAAAATAACAAAATCTTACAGAGGAAGGATTACATGGTACTGAACCTAGACGTAATAGAGTAATTAAAGAAACAAAGTAAGAATCAAGGATACAGCATCTTAACTAAGAAGCCATATTTACATGGATATACAGCAGATTTTCTACTAAGAAATGCAGACATGGGAGATTGACACTGACATGATAAGATTTAAAGCTATGCCCCCTCGGCTCTGCCTGTGTGGAAGCATGTGTGCAGTTGTGACTGCAACAGTCAAGTAGGTAGAATGACTCTTTTACAAGCAAACATGATAAAAGTTACATTTGGCAGTTGAAAAACTATATCAATAAACTCTTTTATCAACATATAGGCTTGGAAATTCAAATTAAAGATGTATAACAAGCCTATGAATCAAGCTACAAGGCTGGAGGTTAGCTTGTTTATTTAAATGGGACTCCTACTCGACTCCTTCAATAACACACTAATCACCTACCTAAATTGCAGGCAGGTCAGGCTATTCATGCACATACAGCAGCATAGAATATTTCCTACTTCCTTCTGCATTAATTTGCCTAAACTGTATTCTCTAATTATGTGACATATTTGCTAGACAACGAAATAAAACCATGTTCTAACCAGAAATTTGTTTTTCAGCATGCCTAATGTCCTCAACCATATTTTTTTCTAAAATTTATATAATAAACCTACCTGTCCTAGTTGAAGAGTTGACAGAGGAAATAAATGAGAAGTTGGAGTTGGGAAGACAAGCTTTTAAAGCACATAGTTTTTGTTTAAGTAGAAATAAGACATAGTATATGGAATATATCTTCAGTAACAGGTATGCTAATTCTAACTTAGAGGTGAAAATTAGATATTATACCGTCACACAAGTCATGCAGCTCAAGTACATTTGAGTGCATCATCCAAAATGATGGGAAATAGATGGAGATGTAAGCCATAGGATTTAAGTTAGGTGGTTGAAAAGGAAGAGGCCTTCAATTGTTATTTGTGATAGGAAAGTACCACTCAAACTTAAGAGAAAGTTATACCAGACAGTCTATAAGACTTGCAATATTATTGGCACTGAATGTTAGGTGGTAAAAATCCAACAAGAGAATAAGCTCAATGTTGCATAGATAAGTGTATTGTGATTGATGAGTGGATGCACTACATAGGATAGGATTAGGATTGAATGCATTAGAAAGAAAGTTGGAGTAGCACTTATTATGAAAAAAACGGTAGAACTAGAATCTCGTTTTAGGTAGTTTGGTCATGTGAGAAGAAGATCTATAAAAGCCCCAATAAGAAAAGCAGATTAGATGGATGATAGCCCAATAGGTAGAAGTAGAGGACAACCAAAAAAAACTATAGATGAAACCATTAAAAAGGACTTAGATTATAATAGCTTGTCTATAGAGATGGTTTATGATAGATAGGACACAATGGTGCCACTTGATGTATGCAGCCGACCCCACCAAACAGGAAGAGGCTTAGTTGTTGTTCCTATTAACTATAGGAATGAATAGTATTTACATACTTCTCATCTTATCAATGTGTGATTGAGGCACATAACTACTGGTTGTTTGAAAAATCTGTGCTAGTGTTTGTTCTTAGAAAACTACCCCGTAGGCCACTCCTGGAAACATTTGCTACTGACCCAGATTCGAGGTTTGGAAGATAGTAGCATTCGCTAGAATCAGTTGATGAAAGCTTTAAGCAGTGAGTTTTTTACACTCATTAAATTCCTGTACATAAAACATGTAATTTACTAATTTAATTTTCCATTCTTCGGAGAATCTGACAGATGATTCTTCTTAAATTTAAGAAGAAAACTGGAATAAGCCACAAGATGCTAAATGAGAGATTGTATAAAAAAGCTTAATCGAGGTGCAAATTTAATATACTGTTTTTCAGCTTACATGATAGGCTTTCAGCATCATCATCAACCTCTGCACTAGCAGGCTTTTGGTCTTTCCTCCTGAATACCACCTTTCCATAATTTTTAAATAACTCATCGTATATATCATCAGTTTCTTCACCTACATCCTGCAAAGTATGCTGTCTATGTTACTTATGTACCCTTAATGCGGATCATCATTTGCAAGGCAAGATTTACAAAACATCTCCAAATACGTTAGAAAAGCAACTGCTTGAAATTTGATGCAAGCCTTGACCATTGTGATTATAAACTCATTATGCAAACAAATACGTAAAAAAATGAGAGAAGGAATCCCATAAGAAATGAAGTATGCACTGGCTACTATGTTCCCAATATTGGTAGTCACATCACATCCAGTTATGAGCATGATGTACATAATCTTCAAGACCAGACTACAATGAATATTTTTTGAAAGTCAACACTGCCTGAGGAAAAAAAAATGATAATGACAAAACAGAACAAAATTCCTAGCCGTTAACCTTAAACCATAAAATTGTATTCACATGTGCAGCTAATGCTGGGCTTAGGGGAAAGGAAACTTTGACATCCCACTAAAAATCCACACCTACCTCAAAATATAATGAAGGACTACTCCAAAGAAAAGCACCTACAGATAGGGGGGAAAAAGGAGAAGATGGGGTTCCCTCAAGATTCTCTAAATTGCATTGATCAGCTTTATATTTTATAATTTAACATCTCAAAAGTTGAATCTTTCTATGACTTTCAACATTTTCCATGGCACCCAAAATCTAAACTGGAACACAGAAAAATGAGAAAGTATTGAAATGGCTATTCAGATTGTCCGAGTTACTTCAAGCTAAACAACAAGAAGAACAAAGCATTTTTCCATTAAATAGGATTGGCTACATGAATCAAATGATGTCATTGTGCACCATCACTAACCTTGTTTGCAGATAAGGCATTTAAATCTAACTCATTTTTAATAGTTCCACTCATGCTTGTAATTGGTTTCTATGTATCTCTAACTATCAGACTGTCATTAATCTGATATACTCTTTTTGACACTTTTGTAAGTCTTCTCTTCACATTACTAAACCACATAAAAGGCGATATTTTAGCATCTTTTCCATAACAGATGCTATACAAGTTCCCAACTTTCTTTCTATGCAATCCAGCGCAACACTCACATTTAAGCCACATTGAACTATTAGCTTCTTACCTTTTCACCAACATTCAATCTCACACAAAACAGCCCCCCCCCCCCAACCCCAAAAAACAAAAAAACAAAAAACCAAAACAAAACGAAACAAAAAGAATAAAAAGTAAGGTTCAATAATTATTTTGCCTTATATTTCACAATCTTCTCAAAGAAAAAAGACAAAAGAAAAAGGAAAAAAGACTAAGCATGAAACATGCACGACAACATCGTACCGAGAAAAAGCTGTCCTCAGCTTCTTTACCGAAGGCAAAGCTCAACAGCGAATACTTCCTCTTCGAATTCAAACCAACGAACCGTTGCAAAGGATGCTCCTTTGTGCTGCAAGAGCAGCTGAAAGGAATCCTCGGTCTCCGCAAACGCTCGGGTTCAGCGTGGCCACCGAGTCGCCAGAACACGCCGGAGAGTCTCGCCGGAACGCCGGCGCTGGCTCCGGCGACTGAGAGCGTAGCGGACGGGAGCATTGTGGTGGCTGTGGTGACAAAAAAAGATAACTCTACAGAACGGAGCGGGGATGAGAAGAGGATTACGATATTACTGTCAATTGCCTGTCAGTTGTCACATTCGTAATTTCATTTTTTCTTCTATTGGTTGAAATTATTACGTAGACTTTTATAATTTTGCCAAATTTTATATAGATTTTTATGATATAATCTATTTTAATATTAATTTTGATATATTGTTAGAATTTTTATACCAACATTCAATTATTTGCTTCTATTTATAAGGTTACTATGATATTGAATTCTTGAGTCAAATATTTTTACTAGTATAATATTAATAATTAAATATTTATATAAAATTTTTTTATATTAATAGTATAATAAAATTTAATTCTTTTTTTAGTGATAATTTTATCTTTTTCAAGTAGAATAATAATATTCATACTTATTTTAAAATTCATAGACACTAGACAATTAGAGTATCACTTTTATGTTTTCAATATTTAACCCATCTTATATCATTTTCTTTTATGAATTTCATTGGTATACTTTGTTAGTATAAAAAAAATTTATATTATCATTCAATTATATATTTATATTTGTAAGATTTTTAAGATAATGAATAATTGTTAATGTGATAATATATGATTAGATATTTAGATAAAATTTTTATATATTAGTAATATATATAAATTAAATTATTCTTTTGTTGTGTGTATGTATCATCAATCAAATATAAATAACATTTTTCTTTTAAAAAAAGTTTGGATAGGTTTTTATTAGGTGATGAGTGTTAAACTCTATTAAGTAATGTTTAAAGTCATATGACATATTCATTTCCAAGATAGAGCTGTTTAAAAGTTTAGGAAAATTATAGGTACTCTCAGGGGTGGCTCCTCCTTATGCTTTAGGAGGTGGTGGCCACTCTAAAAAATTTTAATTTCTTTAAATTAGTCTTTAAAAGAGTTGTGAGATATTAATTTAGTTTTTAAAAAATTTATGACATCAATTTAATTTTCGAAAGAGTTGTAAGATATCAATTTAGCCCTTAAAAAAGATTTATAATATCAATTTAGTCCTCAAAAGATTAAAATTAATTCTAGCTAGTCTAAATTTTTTTTAATCTTTTGAACTAATTTGAAATTAATTTTAATTTTTTAATGACTAAATTGATGTTACAACTTTTTCACGGACCAAATTAATGTCCCATAATTCTTTTGAGGATCAATTTGAGATTTTACTTTAAACTTTTATTTTTATTTATTTATTTGGCTCCTTATAAAATCTGTATACCACTCTCACATATTATTATGTCAATTAATATAAAAGTGAACATAATAAATTTTGAATATTTGTAATTGGATAATTTTTACTAGAGTATAGTTACTTTTTTATTTTTAATATCAATGAATGCTTTTTTTTTTTTTTGGCTAATGAATGCATTTATTAAGCGTTAATAATTTTTTTCTCAAATATATTTTGCCTTTATTCATCATAAAAAACGTCTCCAATATAGCTAGGAATACTAATGGAGGGTTGGCTGCGATTTTTCATGATGTTGATTCTCTTTGGATGATGAGCAGACCTAACTGTTGTGGAGAAATTTTAGAGAAGTTGGAGATGAAGATAAGTTGCAGATTAACATTTGTGTTTTAGAGCTGTTGCATCAAATGTGAATGAAAAATTGATGAATTGTGAAATCATAAGATGGGTTTGGTCGACTGTGTACTAGACAATAGTTGAATATGTTTAGATCACATTCATTCTAATTGTTTTGGGAGGGAATGCAAGGATTTACATAGAGTAGATCGCAGTTTGGAAGGTAGAAGAAGGTGTGAAAAATAATTTTTGAATATTTGAGACATGTATTCAAGTACTCAAATATAGGAGTACTCGTATATTTTGTTTCATAGACACAGTGTTCTCAAATACGTATTATCAATATATAAATATTATAAAGACTTTTGAAACTTGTGTTTGAATACATACTCTCTAAACTTTTGAAATCCGTATTTGAGAACTCAATTAGTGTATTCAAATTAAATATGAAAATTGAGTACTTAATTAGTCCCTTGTGTTTAAGCTTAAATCCCTAGTGATAAAGTATTAAGTCCTCGTCGTATCAAGTGTCCTGTAAAGACAACATACACTAGATATTTGTACATATTTAACGGAGAATTCACATTGATTAATAGAGAATCAGGGCCCAATTTCCCCTCATTCATGTTGGTTAGTCTCATCAAAATTAGAGATTCAATTAGTATCAGAATAACCTTTAAGTACATCAGTATATCCCCCATAACATGGACCAAGGTCTATAATATGCCAAAGGTATTTCATAACCCTACACAATGCAATCTAATGATCCTTGTTAGGATTATGTGTGTAGCTGCTCACATTTATTCTCATCATAATCAATATCAGGCCTTGAATTATTCATTAAGTACATAAAGTTACCAATTATCTGATCATATTGAGTATGTGACGCAACACAACGAATATTAGCAATTTTATAGGGCCTTTAATTTGCTTGGTTTTGCAGCTATTGGTGGCTGATTTGCAGAACTAACTAGTTTGACGCATATAGTGCAGCTACTATAACGCATGTTCACCCATGGCATAGTTATGCTAATTTGTTATGTGAAATCCAAACCATGCTTATAATATTTAATATAAGTATAATTATTAAATATAAATTTAGAATATGACAGCAGTAATATACTATTAATTTACAGTAACTTTTTACTTTAGAATATTTTGAAGGGTGAGTTTATTGGCACTCTACTTTGCCTATCCACATTCCTCATTAATAGATTATAACTTTAAGTCTTTAAATTACCCTCACCTAAATCAATTAATTTTATTAAAATAAAATCTTTATTGATTATATTATATTTTGTCCATGGTAGGGATGGCAATGGGTCTCTATGGGGCGGGGACATGCCCCCGTCCTCGTCCCCATTTCCGTAGCGGGTCCTTGCTCCCCGTTTCTGCGGGGACTCAGACCCTCACGGATATCCGTGGGTTTCTATAAGAAAAACTCAAAAAAATAAAAAAAGAGAAAAATTTAAAAAAATACTCTTAAATCTAAATAAAAACATCCATAATTATGCATATTTCATATCTTATCTGACACAATTTAAATTACAAATAAAATACATAATTGCAAATTCGTTATAAGATAATAAAAATATCCAAAATATAAAATAAAAATATTTATATTACAAAAATTCAAATATCTAAATTTCAAATAAAAACTTTAATAAGCCACTTCACATTTGAGTTAAAAAAAGAAGAAGCTATAGTTACCCCCTTATAGAGAAGTAGAATGGCAATGGAGAAAGTGAAGTGAATTTAAGGTATTTTCATGTGGTTATATATAGAAGGGTATTTGAGTAATTTTATATTTATGCGGAGATTTCACGAGTTCCAATGGGGTGGGGACCTTATCCCCCATCCCCGCCCCCATTAGCTAAATGGGGATATCCCCCGCCCCACGAGGACCAACCTCGTCCCTGTCCCCTTCCTCATTGCGGATAATTCTCGCGGTACTCGTTTAAATGGGTTTTTTTGCCATCCCTAGTCCATGGGTAAAGCATTATTTACATCTTTCACGTTTTATAGCAATTTCAACTTTGTCCCAAAAGTTTTTTTTTTGTTCTATTTACGTCCCTAATATTTTCAAAATATTTTAATCTTATCATTTCGGTATTCAAATTATAAACAGAAAAATAGTGATATGAAGGTCAAGTTATAGTTAGTGATGATGTGTTAATTACTTATCTGAATGGGATAATATTATTTACCATCATTTCCTCCTATATGTTTATAGGATATGAAAGTTTTCCTTTTTAATTTAAACCTTTTTAACACTCAGTTAATCTTTCTTCTATTAAAACCCATACCTAAACCATTTTCTTGGAGAATTGAAGGCAAATAATCTTTATTGATGATGTTTGAATATCACTAACATCAAAATTTGACCTTAATATTAGCTCTTTTTGTTTATAATTTAGATGTTGGCAATCGAAAGGACAAGATTGAAATGTTTAGAAAATATTAGGGGACGTAAATAAAAAAAAAATTTGGGACTAAGTTCAAATCGTTGTAAAATGTGAAGAATATAAATGAGGCTTTACCCTTTTGTCTATTTACACTCTCATTCAATATTAATTATTTCCTACTTTATCTTAATCTTCCCTCTACTCCATATGCCCACTTTTCCCTCTATTCCAACATGTAAGACTCTTCTTTCTATCCCATTGCACTAGATTCTTCACTGCTCTTTCTTTTACCGTGATATGTAATTGTTTGTTCTTTTTTTTTTTAATAGGTAAACTAGATAGACTCCAAAATGCAAAGGGGGAGAGCTATCAAAAGCAAAACAAAACATTTACAAAATTGAAAACACATTATCTAAGTACATAAAAAGGCTCAGCCAAACACAAGCATCCTATCCCCAACAGATACACACCAAAAGGAGATGGGTGAAGCACAACTAACTAGACCCAACATGCCATATACTCCCGATACAGTGAATAACAAACACTTAGCAATATAAAGTAATTGAAGCACTCTGACTGCATCCCCCATTCTGAAAGCTTTGGAGTAAGCACGTAGAGATACTAAAAATTAGACTTGTTAGCTCCACTTGTATTTGTTATCAACCATGCCTTGTATAACAACAATATTAGAGATAAGGTCTTGGGGGGAGAAGGGGAACTCTCTACATTATGCTTGTGCCTAGTAACTCAAATTCTACTTAATGTGATAAACCTTCGAACAAAATTCTATTACGAACCCGCCAAATGTTCCAAATGATAACAAAATATATAGACACCCAAAGTTTCTTCTCAAGCCTATAAATATGAAAGCCATACTAATCCTAAAAAATAGACAACAATATTCTAAGCACACCATTGAAAATTCCACCAGTGTAACATAGTGCACCACAAAGACCAAGATACATGGCAAGAAAAGAACAAGTGATTGATGGTTTCCACTTCACCTTGACAAAATGGGCATACAACTTCTGTAGGTTAAATAATGTTCAAACAGCACAACCTATACTTGGTATTGAGCCTTTGTAGAAATAGAAACCAAGTAGTGAGCTTAGCATGTGGAGGCGCCAAGCCTTTCCAAGCCAAAGTAGATCCTTGATACCTTTAATCCAAACCAGCATAGCACCTTTGAACCTGCAAAGAAAAAGAATTCACCGCAAATCCCTTATTTGGATTAAAAGTCCTAATAAGAGAATCTTCCTTGTTTTGAACTAAAGAAATAGATTCTAGCATCTGAATCAGAACTCCCAATTAGTCAAATTCCATGTAAATAGGAATCTTCTCCATTCAAGGTGCCAGCTCCATGAATAGCCATCCTAACATACCATATTGATGCGGCTCTGGCAAGTATTACCAGACCAAACAAGTAATATAGTAATGAGAAAAGTATCATTCCCACGAGGATATATCAAGTATTGCGTAGTATAAGGGATTAACTATTTGGATGGAATAAAATTAAGGATGACAAAATTAAAATAATAATTAAAATAAGTTAAATTAGCAAAATAATAATGTAGACAGATGCTAACTATGTAAATAAATGTAATGGAATGTATGCTAGGGCTAATTAATCTTACCTATTATAGATACATCTACTATGAATTTCTGTTAATCAATTTCTATCCTAATTGACTCATAGTTAGTTCCCCTTAATTTATTCCTGGCCTCTCTTGAGGTCAAGCAATACTCTTTTTCCTAAAATGATTGCCTAATCTCTTAGCACAAACTAATTCAAGAAAAAGTTGAAGCTCTATGGGTTCCTATGTTGACCACATGAATCGCATTTGTCTATCTCTAGTTTTCACTCAGCTCACGGTGTTTGTGTTAATAAGCTTTGTTTATAAACCCTATCTCTAGTTATTGCAAACGAACAAATCAATTGAATGGTAGCTAATCACTCAAAAGCATTAAGCACAAGCAAAAATACTAAGCAATTGAGATAGAAACGAGATTAACATTAATTCATAAGTAAAATTGCCATACAAAAAAGGTCCACGCCCTAGCAAAAGAAACTTAGTTCATAACTAAGGGAAAGAAAATAACAAAAGTGTACGAAGATAAGGAAACAGAAGAAACAAAATCCATAAAGTATTAAAGTTAGAGACAAGAAATTTTGAAGGTGTGGATCTCTCTGTGGTGATATTTGAGCTCTAGAATCCTTGAATCTTCGCCTTCTATCTCTCTGGAAAAGTCATCTATCTTGGAAAATGTAACAAAATGTCTGGGATCCCTTTTTTGATATAAAGGGTTGCCTTTTATAGTGCGTAGACCCTTTTATTTCAGAATACTATACGATCACTTAAATTTCTGCAATGTTTGTGCTATACGCGACATAAATTACATGAAGGAAAAAGGTGTCGCACTATAGCGTGATTGGTTGCGTTATAGCGCAACACAAAACCTTGACAGCATCCACGAAGAGTGCAAACAAAAACTTGACAGGGTCTACGAAAACGGGAGTGTGCTATAACGCAACACAAAACTTAGGCAATTGATGAAACGACAGCACTTGGTTGCGCTATAGCACAACATGAAACTTGGCCATTTTTCCTTTTGTGGCAGTACGCTATAGCATAAGCCGCAGAATTTGAATTCTTCTTTGTGGCAGGTCCAACTTCCTTCGGCCCCACTAAAATCTAACAATAGTCAAAATAAACCCAAAATGAGAACCCAAAATATACGAAAAGAACCAAGCATAAAATAACACCTAATCTAAATTACTAAACTAAAATAAGACAAAATATTAACCAAATTAAATAACTACATCCTAAAATAAATAAAAACTAACAAAAAATATAACTCACCAAAGGGAGTTATCACAATCCCCAACTTAAGAACTTGCTCGTCCCCAAGCAAGACTTAGAACAAGGACTAAAACATGGAACAAGGGACTCAAACAAAAACACTTAAAATAAAGGGATGCACTAAACAAAATAGTTAAGATAGAAGTTGTTGCCTATGAAAATTCTCATCATTGCTCAATGACTTAACTCAAAAGTCCCCAAGAATCCAAGTCTAAGTACCAAGACTATCTAATTGTGCAACCACATTGTTAAGAAAATGGATCTAGTGTGTGTGTGTATAAGGGAAAAGTAACGAAGAATTGATTCACCCTACACTTATGTAATGTTTAAGAAAAGACAAAAGCATCACAATGTCCTCACCCTTCTCTCTTTATTTCTACATGTGTGTCACTAGCCAAAGATTAGAAGGACTTTTTCTTAGCTTGTAACGATAGGCCAAGGTAAGGGGTGGATGGAATAGTCATTTAGGCTCAATTAATTCCCTCAACTTAAGAAACCCTCACCTCTAACTCATTCTCCTTAGGGTACCCCTAACTTAGTTTCTTGGCAACTATCATGCTTTTCTTGTTAAACCTTGGCATTATATTTTCCTTGTAGTGCCAATTTTTCTCCTTTTCTTTCTTTTTCATTACTTCTTCATTCTTTCACTTTCTTTCTCCTTTTTTCTTTCTCCTTTTTTTTTCTCACTCCACTTTTTGACTTTAGCAAGCATGAGGTTTTGGTAGTGAAGGTATTACTCTATTCAAATGAGTTTAGAAGTCAAGGCTTGAGGGTAAACCAATAGATCAAAGAGGGAAAAGAAAGGAAGGGCATTAGGGTCATAATATAGTTCAATCTAGGAATAGGTTTTGAGGCTCAAATGGGGTAACTAAGGATCAATGACCAAGGGCGGGTAATGAGGTTCAATTGTGGCTACAAAATATGGCCTAAATCACTTCTCTGGCTAAGATTCACTCACATAATGTTCAAGAGAGATTCAAGCAGACAAGAATGTATGTCTCAACCTAGATAAAGCATACAAGCATAAAAATCACTAATTCTAAGTTGCTAACACTTATCAAAGTGCAAGAAAATGATCCTTCTCAATTCAATAATGAAAGCACAATAAGATTTTCAAGACTCAAATCAGAATCCAAAATTACTTAAGAATTAACAAATAGAGCAGTCTTTCACATTATAGGCATAGGCATTACAACCATTTGACTAACAAAAGACACTAAAAACTGAAAATCTTTTTGGATTCTTTTTTTTTTTTTTAGATATAGAAATGCTAAAAACCTAATAAGTTAACTAAGTAAAAGAAAACAAGAGCAAATGAGAAGTACATTTTATGGACTTCCTAACCCCTAACTTAAAATTTTCTATTGTTTCCAATGCATGAAAATAAAACAAAAAGAGAAGGGAAAGGAAAGGTTTAGTCATAATCCTCAGAAGCTTCAGAGTCCTCTACATGTTCATCCTCAACTGCTCCTTTTGCTTCTTCCTGTAACTCCTCTTGTGCATAAGCCTCCTCATCAGTGAGGCACTCAAGCTCTGGATCCACTGGAGGTAGAGGCAAAATCTGCTAGAGGAGTTCTGGTAATAGCTGCTGCCTCATGAACACCTCCAGACCTTAGATACGTTTATAGATAAACAGAGGAATGCTGCCTGTTAGCTCTATTCTGGAAAGTGGCACATGTGCTTCTCATGTCTAGATGTAGTTCATCAATGTGGGCCTGAAGCTGAAGCCATAGAGGTTGAGATGCATCGATGCTTGTGGCCTGTGGTGGTGGTGGTGGTGGTGGTGATGGTGATGGTGCATCTTCTTGTCTCTTTGCCCGTTGGGTCCTCGTAGTCCTTCGAGTTTCTCTATTCAATGTCACAGAGAGGCTCACGTTGGTGGCCTCTATTAATCATATGCTCTACAGGATCTATAACAACACCCACTTGCAAGGCCAATGAGGGATAGGGCAGTTAATAATTGCTGCTCATAATTGTCATCATTTGGTCCTTAATCAACTGCCTCAAATTAACGTCCTTTTAAGTAATTAGATAGTATAGCAGAATGCGCCTCTCCCTTGTGACAGAATAGGTAATGCCGGTTAGGCATTAGGCGAAAGAACATGATCTGGGTCCACACTTTGGCTATTGGGTACAAATATTTGTTCATCAAATGCTTCAACCCAATAGATAGAGTCTCATAGTATGTCCATGCCCCACCTAGTGAGGCTATGGTGTAGAGTATCTCATCCCAATCCACACTCTGCCCTTTAGGTCTAGAGAAGTCATCCTGCTAGATGTTAGGAGTGCGCAAGAAGGTGTTGATGCTAGAAGGATAGACATCTACCTAGTGGCCCCTCACCCATACATGGCCTTTAGGTTGGTTGGCTCTGCTAACCACCATCAAGTTGGCATAGAATTCTCTGACTAAGTTGATACAACCTAATAGTGGCTCATCCAACAGATTGTGCCACTATCTCCTCTCTAACTCTTCCTCATATACTTTGAATGGGCCAGAGCCTAGCTAAATGCCCTTCTCAACCACTACCTCCCGTTTGTAGAGTGAGGAGGTGTAGTGCTACTAGCAGTTCTCATGAATGAACCAGTGTCAGTCAAAATCTGCAGTATCTTTATAGGGTTAAAAGGAAGATAAAGCTCCGGTCATCTTGGTTCTCTTTCGAGAGGCCATGGTCTTGAAAACACAAATAAAACCACTAGAGATCCAAAAGGAAACTCAGTCAGTAATCAACAAATCATAAATAAAACACTCCAAGATAACGACCACCAACATACTTACTGGCACAGTCAGAAATAGTATATTAAACACAATGAAGCATATGCAAGGATTATAAGCAATGAAGCACAGTGAAATACAATGAATGGAATCCTAAGCGTACTCATCAATGGCAATTAAAGAACTCACCCTCAACTTTTACTCAACCTGGTTTAATCAAATGGGCTTAATAAACCATATGAATTAACCCACAGCTTTCAGTTAAAGCATAGCACTTTAATCTCAAGCCTAGAAGATCACAAAACAAGCATATACTCACAATTAACTCAAGTAAGTGCATTCAGTGGATTGAAAACATATGTTGTTCATGGCAAGAGCCAATTCAATAACGAACATAGCCACATATGAATCTCTTATAGATTAAAATTGAAAAAATCAAAAAGTAAGAATGTGCAAACCAAGTATGGATGTCTCTCTTTGACTCAAAGGAAACAAACCTTTTCAAGAATGGAGAGAAATTTGCCCTCTACCCAAGAAACCCCAATTTTTTGGGTTAGGGTTTAGAAAAGGGGAGAGTAGTGGCTATGGTGGTTAGATGAGTGAAAATGTGAGGGGATAAGGGCGATTTTTAGGTGGGAAAGTGATTTCAGTTGGAGAAATTGAGTAGGGAAGTGAGGTTGTGTTTGGGTGTATGAGGGAATGAGAAGGCGAAGGAATCCATGTGTGTGTGTTTGTGTTTGTGCTATAGCACTATTGCAACACATTCTTATATTCTGAGGAAAAAAGAGGCTTGCACTATAGTGCAAGCTAGGGGTGTTCATTACCAAACCGAACCAAATTTTACCGCAAAATCGAATCGAAAAAACCAAAAACCGAGCTTAAACTGAAAATTTTGATTTTTTTTTTTTGGTTTTTTTTTCGAAAAATCGATCGGTTCGGTTCGGTTTTCGGTTCCAAAAATTGAAAACCGACCGAATCGAACCGAAGATGTATGATATATATATATATATACATGTTTCCATATTTACCCTTACTTATATAGTATGTTTACAAATATACCTTTTTTACTTAGTTACTTTTACTGACTCTCTCATTCTCTCTCACACGGTCATCAAAGTTACCCTCACTGTTCACTTACTCTGCTCACTTGACATTTGCTCAGTTGCTCAGCCACTCTCACTCTCTCATTACTCTCACCCTAATCCCTAATTTCCCTTAACTCAACCTGATTCCCTCTATCTTTTTTCTCTCATAGCCGATGCCGTCCAACACCCCAACCACCTCATTGGCGTCGCCGTCCAACATCCCAGCCAGGCAGCCACCTTATTGGTGTCGTCGTCATCCATATTCGCGTCGCCACCATCCAGCGTCTAGTCCATCCTCACCATTCGGCATCCATCACAGATCCGCATCCTATCCCTCACATTCGCATCATCGTCATGGCATTGCCCTCCGGCGTCCGTCACAGATCCACGCCGTCGTCTAGTACTCCGGTCATCGTCCATTAGACAATCATTCCAATCCATCTCGATCTGCATTCAAACTTCAAAGAATGTTTGAGGTATTTGATTCTTTCTTTAATTTTTCCCCCTTTTGAGTTCAAAGTTGTTTTCCTATTAGAAGTTCTTGATGCACTCTTCTTTTTTGGTAAGCAAATATGCTTCTTTTCTATGTTAGTGTTAGTGTTGTGTAATTGTTGTGTTAGTGTTAGTGTTGTGTTAGTGTTTCTTGTGTTAAGGAGGCTTGCTTAGAAGAAGTGTTGGTGAGCCTTAAGAATAGGTGGTTCAGAGACTGTGGGGTTGAGGCTGAGCTTGAGTCTATGACTCTGTGTGTTTGAGTCTCTGTGTTTGTGACTGGGAATGTGTTTCTTTGTCATGTCATCACGTGATTTTTTTAATCATTGATAAATCTGATGCTGTCATATAATATTGATGTGCTTTTCAATTATTAGTTCAAGTTAGAAAGGGATGGTGCCCATTTATTTGTCCTACTATTTCTTGTGTTCTGTCCTTTTACTTGTTCTGTGGGCTGGTGATAAATCTATGGATTGTGCTATGATGTTGTTGATTCAGTTCTAAAGGTTAAATCTTGATTCAGCTTTGATGTTGTTGATTCATAAGTTTTCAGTTTTGCTTGGATGGCTCTAGCTAGTAGCTTCTAGTTATTAGTGATGTGCTACATAAATTAATTAGATGCTTGGAATTTCAATCTCACATAAGTCTTTCTTCATTTTTAGTTATCAATGGGTAGCAGTTTTTAAGAGTAATGTGTGTTAGTTCTTATTAGTTTATTGTATCAGTTTTCTATTCAATATTTTTGGATTTTGTTTTTTTAATGGTTACTAACGGGCTTGATTCATTTGTAGGCAGAAAACACTCAAAATAATGAAAGAAACACAACTAAAAATGTAGAATCCATCCGATCTTCAACAGAAACTAGTGCGGCGCAGGCTAGAGCCCAAGTTCCCAAGCTTGATAAGAAGAAGAGGAAGGTTATAGAAACTCCAGCTAATGATGAAGACAATGATGATTCGGATCTGGGTAAGAGAAAACCCTCTAGACCTAGATCTTGGACTTAGGAACATTTTACAAGGGATCCTAATTTTAAGGGATCCGATCCTAGGGCTAAATTTAATTGGTGTGGGGCAACTTATGCATGTGATTCTCATAGAAATGGTACAACTAATATGAAATATCATTTGTTGAATCCATGTAAGAAATTCCCTCAAGAACTTGACCCTAATCAATCTATACTTAGTCTCCAACAACTAAAAAAGGAAGAAGGGAAAGGGGTTAGTAGTGCATTTGCTGCTGTATCTTTTGATGTTGATGCATGTAGAAATGCCCTTGCTAGGATGATCATTGTGGATGAATTGTCATTCAAATTTGTTAAGGGTGAGGGATTTCGCTATTTTATGAGTGTTGTGCAACCTAAGTTGTCTATTTTGGGAAGGATTACAGTTGCTAGGGATTGTTGGAATCTCTACATGAATGAGAAAAACAAGTTGAAATCTGTTTTTGGTCAATCAAATCAAAGTGTTTGTCTTACTATTGATTGCTGGAGTTCTATGCAAAATTTGAAGTATCTTTGTCTCATTGCACATTTTATTGATAATGATTGGAAATTGCAAAAGAGAATTATCAATTTTTGTCTTATCAAGAATCATAAGGGGGAAACAATTGGTAGAAAGATTGAAAGATGTCTTTTAGGATGGGGGATATCTAGAGTATTCATTACCACTGTTGATAATGCTAGCTCCAATGATCTTGCTATTTGTTACTTAAAAAGTAGAATGGAGGATTGGAATTCACATCCATTGAAAGGAGAGTATTTGCATGTTAGGTGTTGTGCACATATTTTAAACCTTGTTGTTAACGATGGTTTGAAAGAAATGCATGAATCTATTAGTAAGATCAGAAATGCTATTAGATTTGTGTGTGCTTCACCTGGCCGCATGGATAGATTTAGAAATGTAATAAAGGAGGCTAGGATACAAGAGAAGTGTATTGTGCAACTAGATGTTCCTACTAGATGGAACTCTACTTATATTATGCTTGAGAGTGCTTTAAAGTTTTCAAAAGGCATTTAAGAGGTTGGGGGAGAGAGATGCAGAATATGCCTTGATGCAAGGTTGTATTCTTGGAAATGATGATTGGGATAATGCAAAATTGTTTGTGAGATTTTTGAAGATTTTTCTTGATGTTACAAAGAAAATATCAAGTTCTTTGTTTGTGACTTCTTCCCAATATTTTCATGAGTTTTGTTTGATATTGAACACATTCAAGACTTGAGCTGGAAGTTTAGATCCGTTGCTTGGGGGCATGGCTGAGGGAATGAAAGCCAAGCATGATAAGTATTAGGGTAACATTAAACATATCAACATGATGATTTTTATTGCTGTGGTTCTTGATCCTCGGTACAAGTTTAGATTTGTAGAGTGGAGCTTTGAGAAGCTTTATGAAAAGGAGGATGCTGAATTTTTGAGTGGAAGAGTGAAAGAGACATTCAACAAGATGTTTGACAGCTATAAACTCTTGAATAATGCCGGTCAAACTCAAACAATGGCACAATCATCACATGAGATGGATGCAACAGATTTGGCAGCTGCAGAAAATTCTTCCTTTGCTTTGGAATTTGAGAAAGACATGCATCTTAGTGAGAGCATGAATAAGAATGAGGTGGATTTGTATCTCATGGAGGCTTTAGAGAAGACAACTCATAATTTTGATATCCTAAATTGGTGAAAGGATAATTCCACCAAATACCTTACACTTGGCCAAATAGCTAGGGATGTATTGGCCATGCCTGTGTCTATAGTAGCCTCAGAATATGCCTTTAGTACCGGGGGAAGGGTACTTAACAATTATAGGAGTTCTTTAACTCCAAAGACAGTTGAAGCTTTAATTTGTACACAGAATTGGTTTTGCTCTTCACCATTGTCAACTGATTTTGAGGAGCTCATTGAAGATTTTGAGAAGTTGGAATCAAGTATACAAATTATCTTTTATTTTATCTTTTATAATTTGTTAATATATGTTCTTATCTAATATATAATTATATATTGATGAGTACTAATTAACTATTAATTTGTTGTGCAGAAATTGCACTAACCTTGTAGCCTAATGATGATGACTCTGGTGCTGATTCTGATTAATCATGGTGGCTGCTGTGGCTGGTCTGGTTTAATTTGTTAGCTAATTTGAGTCTTAAATTATGTCTGATTTGATTTGACACTTGGCTGATTTAATTTGGTTATAAGTTCTAGTTTATTTTATCTTTCTAGTGCTGCTAGAAATCTAGTTGTGGTTGTAATTTGTACTTGTTGTAGACTTGTTTATTTTAGCTTTGAACAATTTGTGTTTTAGTTGGTAGTTGGTACACTTGGCCTTGCTAAACTTTGGATTGATTATGATTCTGTTGGTTTTATAATGCTAGTGGATTTATAATTCTATATTTCTATTGTTGAATTAAGTGTTTATAATTCTATTTTTGATTATTAGTTATGTGTAGTTCAAAGAGTGATAAAGTGATTTTAAAGACAAAAAAAAAAAAATAGCTTGCTACTATGATTCTGTTATAGCTTTCTGTTTTTTGATTATTAGTTATGTTGTTCTACACTTCTAGCCTTGCAGTCTACATGTAATTTATTAACAGTATCAAAACTGATTTTGCATATGTTAGTAATCTCTACTGGTCTTCATATTATACTAATTATGGCACTTTTGAGGGAGCTATGTGTAACACCCTCCCAAGCACAGTACTATGCTTAAGTCATAGTACCACACCCTGGAGAAGTTACTGTTACTTGAGTGGACCTTATCTGACAGCAACTTCAGCCGTATTCGAAAACTTCTAAAGTTATCTGGAGACAACATGGAAATATGAGTGAGAATTATAAAATTCTCAGTAGGATTCTCTAATTTTCATACATAGTGTCATCATGGTCATCTCCAGTTTGCTTCGGTTTATTGTAAAAAAAGTGAACATGTCATGTAAACTATTTGATTCTCCAGTTTGAAAAATACATTATCCGAAGCAAAGTACATTTTATTCATACACTTGTCAATTCATGAATTATATTATGAATTATAATTGGAACATAAATAGAGTGTAATAGCATCAATTTCCTGGAAACATAACCTCTGCTCATAACTTTACTCATACTTGAATTTATACAAATACATAAAAATTACTTTTCTTTCATTCGGCACACCTAGGTATTACGTATCGCCGTCCCTAGGGTGCTTTCACTGCCCTTGGGTAGCCTGGGCTTGGAGTGAGCTCGTCAGCTTCACCTGTGACCGTCGTCACACCGACTCACCCGCAAGGGGATTCACGTGCCTCTAGTCTTGGAGGGATCTCATTCTGGCCACGTGTCTCTAATTGAAGGGATCTCTTCTGGTCACGTGTCTCAATATAGAGGGATCTCATCTGACCACGTGCCTTCAATATAGAGGGATCTCATCTGACCACGTGCCTCCAAGGTAGATGGTAGTTGCCTTCACAGGGAGGGATTCAAGTGCAACTGCCTCCAGGTGAAGGGATTCACATTTTCTATACTTATGGCTTTTCATTCTCATATAAGGTCATGCATAGTCATCTAAATGGTACCTATACTTCATTCATTTTCATATGCCATTGCACACATGATCTTAACGTACAAATTCGTAATGTATAAGGGCTCGTAGCCTTTTCACCATTCTACCGACACTCATATATATGCTTTGTCCTTTACTTTCATATATCTCATCTCATACTTATGTCATTCCTGAATATAGGGTTTCTATATACCCATTTATACTTTAATTCATCCTTACATCTACACATTCCTAGCTTCTTAGACTTCTGCCGTAAATCCGGCAGCACAACGGATCAGGTCCATTTTCCCATGAATAGTGCCAGCTCTCACAGACAAATCAGTCATAGCAACATAATCAATTTAACACATATATATCAATGTCAAACTGGCAATCCTCAACTCAAACTTTATATGTTTCCCTAATACTTGTGAAATCTTCAACTGGGTCACTTTGTGAAACTATCACTTTGGCCATTCTGCCACATTCTATTCGGTTCTGCCCGAATTTCATATGACCCACCTTTATTTCTATTCAACTCATTTAAACCTGAATTTTGGATATGTCATAGGTCTATATGTCTACTTTCTAACCTCTTTGGTCATATCATTTTGATTTATATAACTCAAGATATTCAACCTTTGCCTCAGCTTGTCAGTCGCTAGCTCGAATTACACTCTTGGAAGTATAAATTCACTAAAAATCGAAACTAAGCTCAAATCATGCATAATTGGTCTCCTATTGAAGCTAACAGGACGACCTTTCATTTGCCACAAGTTTCACTCCATTTGCTTAAGTACACCTCGAATTATAAGTCTTGAAATTTGACCTTCCTGTACTGCTCTATTTTGGCCTGAATTGAACATAGGATAACTTCCTTGAATCACTGGGAACAATTGGGACCATAACAAGCTCGGGATCTCATACTGGGATGTTCCCCTATGTGTAGGCTTTCTAACAAAACTGGTTTCACTCAATTTGGAGTTGTATAGGGTAAGCTATACTCTCCTCATGTCACCCTACTCGAATGAAAATCCTGAACCCTAGGTCAAACTTCAAAAATTTGTGTCTCTCTCAATACTAATCCAATAATCTTATATGATATATCCATGGAAATCCCTGTATGTCTATTTTCATCTAAAAATGGTTTCATCAGATTTGACCGATTGTAGGCGGCGTCGCACGCTCCGCCGTACGAACTGCCGTGGAATCTCCACCAAGACAGCACCTTCATCCATTCATCTCTCTTAGTTTTCTTCTTCTAATTCTAATTCTAACTCAAGATCTTCTATTAATTCAATCGTAATTCATCATAATCCATCATAATACATCCAATAATTCATCAAATACATAAAGAAGGATACAATCTCATGCAACCATAGTGTAAGGAATCCAAGAATAGAGCAGAATCCTACCTCTTTGGAGTATGATTTGAGCTAAGTGCTAAAACTTGGAGTGTTAGAACCTTGCTAAGCTTTAAGGAGTAAGGGAGTTGGAGAAGAGAGAAGAAAGCTGAACAAGGGGGAAAGTAGCGTAGAAATAGGGCTGAAGGAGAGAAAGAACGAGTTATATATATAAGCTTGAGGCGGTGGTAGGCTTTGTGAGTTTTGATTGGTTGAAATTGTGTGGGTGAAGTTCAGCCATGTCTCCCTTTTTTGTGGCCAAATTGCTTTCCACGTCGTCCCAAAAGTGGAACTCTCTTCTATTCTATTTCAAGTCGGAATTCGTCCCTATTATGCTTGAGATCGGAACTTGTGCCATTTTTACTTGAGCTTGGAGCTGAAGCCTGGTGTCGGAAGTCGAAAGCTCAAAATCACATAATCTCGGAACTCCCAATTCAAACTCGGAAACACCATCCGAAGTGGGTCTCTTGGGAATAATCTCAGATATCGGAAATCGTGTATGTCTTGGAAATCAACTCAAAGATTCGAACTCGTGTCCATTCCAATTGAGTTCAGCTCTAAGGTCGGAACTTGTTACATTAAACTCGGAGTTCGTAACTTGTAACCATTGTGTTAAACTATAGCTTCTAAGGTCGAAAACCACGCACACTATTTTGAACCTTTTTGTCTTAGGTTGGAACTCGGGTACCTCAACTGAAACTCGAGACTACATTATGAGATCGGAAATCGGTACATGAAGTCGAACATTCTGTAAGACGATCTCGGAACTCAGAATTTATCCCATCGATCTGAAAATGGAAGAGGGAGTCGAGAATGGGATTTGATCAAACTTGAAGGTGAAGTCGGAACTCGGAAATCGGGATGTTACACTATGTAGTAGAGCAGTTTCTGATTTGGAGCAATTTTTGATAGAGTGATTCTATTGTTGGATTGAGCATTTGTAATTCTATTTTTTATTATTAGCTATGAGTAGTTTATAGTTCTTTTTGAATGTGATTTTAGGGGTTAAAATAGGTTATAAGGAAACCGAAAACCGGCCGAACTAAACCACATTTAGTTTGGTTTGGTTCGGTTCGGTTTGCCACCAAAACAGGAAACTGATTGGTTGGTATTTTCCATCAACCAATCGGTTTGGTTCGGTTGTTTTTTTGTCCAAAACTGAACCGAAACCGACCGCAAACACCCCTAGTGCAAGCATCGCGCTATAGCACAGCCAAACCAACCCTTATGCAACACACGTACATGGGCTCGCACTTTAGCACAAAGTAGCGTGCTGTTGCTGATACAAATTCTACATTTTATTTGCTGCATGCCAAATGTGGCTTCTTCCTCCACTTATGCATTTCCTAATTGCTCCAACAAACCTACAAAACAAAATAAACAAGATTAAATGAAGTAAAATTAATTAAAACTAAAGTTCTACCTAAATCACAAGAGAAACTAGAAAATTACTAAATTAAAAATCAAAGAAAGGCTAGAAAAGTTGGGTTGTCTCTCAATAAGCACTTTGGTTTAATATCCCTAAGTTGGACATGGCTCTATCTATCAGCAATGATCAGAGAGAATAGTTGAAACCTTGAGTTTATCATAGCTCCCATTAACATATGTCTTCAACCTTTGATTATTGACTTTAAAAGTGCCCTTTGTAGAATGTGTGACCTCTATAGCTCCAAAAGGGGACACTTTAGTGATATCAAAGGGTTCTGACTACCTTGACCTCAGCTTCTCAAGGAATAGCTTCAATTTGGAATTGAAGAGTAGGACTTTCTGGCCTATGTGGAAGTCTCTTCTCAAAATGTTTCTATCATGCCACTTCGTGATTTTCTCCTTGTAGAGCTTGGCATTCTCATTGGCTTCCTGTCTAAACTCTGCTAACTTATTAAGCTGTAACAACCTTTTATCACTTGCCTCCTTGAGATAACAATTGAGCAATTTTGTTGCCCAATATGCTTTGTGCTCCAACTTAACTAGCAAGTGACAAGCCTTCCCAAAGACCAATCTATATGGAGATATTTCAATGGGAGTCTTGAAAGCTGTTCTATACGCCCAAAAAGCATCATCCAATTAACTGACCAATTTTTCCTTGAGGCATTAACAGTCTTCTCAAGGATCCTTTTTAACTCTCTATTGGACACCTCCCCTTGGCCACTTGTCTGAGGGTAGTAGGGAGTGACAACCCTGTGGTTCACACTATATTTTGTAAGATGGGCTTCAAATTGGCAGTTCTAGAAATGTATGCCTCCATCACTTATTATTGCTCTTGGTGTGCCAAATCTGAAGAAAATATCCTTCTTCAAGAGCTTTGTGATGACCCGGGCATTATTGGTAGGAGAAGCCATGGCTTCTACCCATTTGGATACATAATCAACCACTACTAGGATGTATTTGTTGCCAAAGGAAGTAGGAAAGGGTCCCATGAAATCAATGCCCTAAACATCAAACAGTTCAACCACTAAAATATTATTTAGTGGCATCTTATGCTTCCTAGGGACGTTCCTAGTCCTGTGGCACTCATTGCACCTTCTCATATAGTCATTAGTATCTCTAAAAATGATGGGCCAGTAAAACCCACACTATAGGACCTTAGCAACTATTCGGATTGCTCCAAAGTGGCCCCCTATTGGTGATATATGATAATGGTAAAGAATACTAGCCACTTCTTCTTAATGAAGACATCTTTTAATAATCTTATCTTAGCAATGTCTGTAGAGAAATGGCTCCTCCCAGAAATAGTACTTGAGGTCAAAAAAGAATTTCTTCTTTTGGGAGTATGAGAGGCCCTCAAGTAGAATTCTCTTCACCAGATAATTTGCATAGTCTACAAACCATGGTGCTGTCTGTGTTACCCACAACTGCTCATCAGGGAAGGTCTCTCTAATATCTTCCTCCTCATGCAAAGTGGGAAGGGTTAGCCTGGAAAGATGGTCAGCTACCAAATTCTCTACTCCCTTTTATCTCTAATCTCCAAATCAAATTCTTGGAGTAGTAGAATCCATCTGAAGAGCCTAGGCTTGGCATCCTTCTTATCCAACAAGAACGTGAGAGCTGCATGGTCCGTGTAAACAATCATCTTGGTACCTATCAAATAAGAATGGAACTTGTCAAAGCAAATACAATAGCCAGAAGTTCTTTTTTAATGGTAGCATAATTAAGTTGTGCATCATTTAAAGTTCTACTGGCATAATAAATAACATGTAGTAACTTATCTTTCCTTAGTCCTAAAACATCACCTATGATATAATCACTAGCATCACACATGAGCTCAAATAGTACTCCAATTAGGTATAACAAAGATAGGAGTTGAAACTAATTTACTTTTCAAAAGTTCAAAGGCATGCAAACATTCATTATCAAAATTAAAAGGAACATCTCTAACTAATATATTACTCAAAGGCTCAGCAATTTTAGAGAAATCCCTAATAAATCTCTACAAAATCCAGCATGGCCTAAGAAACTTCTAACTTGCTTTATATTAGTTGGTCGAGGTAGCTTCTCAATGACTTCAATTTTGGCCCTGTCCACTTGAATTCCTTTAGCTAAGATTCGATGTCCAAGAACAATGCGTTCCTGCACCATAGAATGACACTTTTTCCAATTCAAAACAAGGTTAGTTTCCTAATACCGTCTCAAAACCAAAGATAAATGATATAAACAATTATCAAATAAACAACCAAAAATTGAAAAAACATCCATAAAAACCTCTATAAACCTCTCCACCATATCATGGAAAATGGCTAGCATGCATGTCTAGAAGGTAGCTGGCACATTGCGCAACCCAAATGGCATTCTCCTATAAGCAAATGTCCCATATGGGCAGGTGAATATGGTCTTCTCTTGGTCCTTTAAGGCAATGTGTATCTGGTTGTAACCAGAGTAGCCATCCAAGAAGCAACAGGAAGCATAGCCTGCTATCCTCTCCAACATCTAGTCCTTGAAAGGTAGTAGGAAGTAGTCCTTGCAGGTGGCATCATTGAGCTTCCAGTAGTCAATATACATCCTCCACGGTGACGGTATGAATTGGAATGAGCTTATTATTCTCATTTTCCACTACTATAATTCCTCTTTTCTTAGGTACCACCTGAACTGGGCTCACCTAAACATTGTCTGAAATGGGATATATGATCCTTGCATCCAAGAGCTTCAACACTTCTTTCATGATTGGGCTCAGCCTTCTTTGTGGTTGGACTAGTGGCTTGAAATCATCTTCCATGAATATGTTATGCATGCAAAAGGTGGGGCTAATGCCCTTCAAGTCTGAAATTTGCCACCCAATAGTTGTTCTGTGATCTTTGAGTACTCTAAGCAGCTTTTCTTCTTCTACAATACTCAATGAAGCACTGATAATGATAGGGTATATGTCACCTTCAGCAAGGAATGCATATCTTAGATGGATAGGTAGCTACTTAAGCTCTA
Organism: Pterocarpus santalinus; assembly: GCA_031439595.1. Taxonomy (NCBI): domain Eukaryota; kingdom Viridiplantae; phylum Streptophyta; class Magnoliopsida; order Fabales; family Fabaceae; genus Pterocarpus; species Pterocarpus santalinus. The sequence continues at coordinate 28,604,530 of CM062528.1, read as the reverse complement.
CTTTGGGCGGATCTTCACTAATTGGCTTTAGTTTCTTATCCCATGTTAGAATGTCAGAAAAAAGTTCGGAAACTACAGGTTGAGCTTCCAAAAGCTCATGGCACAACTGCAAGTTGTTGTCCTTTGATTCTTTTGCCATCTTAGAGTTTACCAAGTATGCCTTTAAGGAGGTAGCAGTGGATATAGCTTCAAAAGAAGAAGCCATCACTTCTTTAATCACATTAACTCTAAGGCATGAATCAGCTTCCATGGGGAACTTAGTTGCATCAAAGACGTTGAAGCTGACCTTTTCATCTTGTACCCGCAACTCTAATTTTCCCTCCTGGACATCTATCAAATCTCTCACAATAGCTAGGAAAGGCCTCCCAAGAATAAGGGGAACCTCCCTGTCTTCCTCCATGTCAAGCACTAGAAACTCCATTGGGAATATGAGCTTGTCCACCTTTACCAGAACATCTTCCATAATGCATCTTGGATGCTTGATTGATTTGTTAGCCAGTTGTAGAGATATCACGGTAGGCTTGGCTTCTCCAACTCCAAGCTTCTTGAAAATAGATAAAGGCATTAAGTTAATGTTGGCACCAAGATCACAAAGAGCTTTATTAAAATAAATATCACTAATAACACATGGAATTGTAAAACTCCTTGGATCCTTAAGCTTAGAAGATAGCTTATTCTGCAAAATGGCATTGCACTTAGTAAGTAGGACAGTCTCATCATCTCTGATTTTCCTCTTCTATGAAAAGATCTTCTTCCTAAACTTGCCATAGCTAGGCATATAAGTTAATGCCTCCACAAAAGGTATGTTATTTTGCAGCTTCTTGAAGAAATTTTGCAAACTGCTTATCTTGTTGCTCTTTTTTTAGTTGCTTCACCCTCTATAAATAGGGAAAGGGAGGGTCATAGACAGGTGGTGCCATATACTATAGAGTCCTGCTTCTTCTCTTACACCCTTGCTATGCCTCATAAGGATCTCGTACTTCCTTCCCTTGGTAGTATGCACCTCATCCTCAACAGATGGTTTTTCTTCCACTTCTGGTTTCTTAGGTTCTCCTAGCTCTTTTCCACTTCTCAAGATAACTGCCTTAACTTGCTCTATTGGGGTTTTTATTGTATTGGTAGATAAGGTACCCTAAGGTCTTTCAACTAGCTACTGGGATATCTGCCCCAACTGTGTCTCAATATTCTTGATAGAAGCATCTTGGTTCTTGAACTAAGCATTATACTACTTGAATTGTGCTTTAGTTCTGTCCACAAAATTAAATGAGTTTGCATGAATTGTTGGAACATTCCTCTAGGCTAGACTTCTTCTCTTGAACAGGTGGGTTATATGAATGCCTAAGAGCACCCTGATTCCCACAATACTGACTGAAATGACCATGGTCTCTGTATCCGGGAACATAACTGTTAGAATAGAAATTGTGCTTCTGACCATTCATGTAATTGACTTGATCCTCAAAAGTAGGCTTTGTGGCATATTCTCTATTAGGATGATTCCGGTGGCAGAAGTCACATTGCAAGATCAGCGCGGGTGAAGTGGCATTTAGCATATCCAACTGCTTTAGAATGCCTGCATTCTGGACAGAAAGGGCTTGTATCTGGAATAAAAGGGCAGTGGTGTTGTCAACTTCTAGGACTCCCCTTTTCTGAGTTCTCTTACTAGGCCTCTAGTAGTTGTTGCTAGCCAATACTTCAAATAACTTCCAAGATTGGTCAGGTGTCTTGTTATTCAGAGAGCCACCAGCTACTGCATCAAACATGATCTGGGTGGATATGAGGAGACCATTGTAGAATGTTTAGATTTGCATCCAAAGTAAGATGCCATGATGTAGGCACTTAGCTAATAGCTCCTTGTATCTTTCTCAAGACTCATAAAAAGATTCACCTTCTGCTTGGGTGAAAAAAGTGATGTCATCCTTTATCTTAGCAGACTTGGCAGGGGGAAAGTATTTCTCTAAGAATTTTCTAGCCACCATTTCCCAAGTAGTGAATGTTCCCTGAAGTAGAGACTTCAACCAGGCTCTGGCCTTATTCCCCAATGAAAAGTGAAACAACCTCAGCTTAATAGCATCATCCATGGCACCATTAATTTTTATGGTGTCATAAATCTCCAGAAAATTGTTGAGATGCTTATTAGGGTCTTTACTAGGCAGTCCAACAAATTGGCAATTCTGTTGTATGAACTGAACAAGCGACGTTTTCAGCTCAAAGTTATTTGCTTGGACAGATGGTCTCATGATACTAGATGAACAACCTTCAAGAGTGGGTGCCAAGTAATCCTTCATGGCTTTGTCATATTGCTCATTTTCCTCAGCCATTGTAGCTTCAAAGACTCTTTCAGCTGCTCTTCATTCTCTTCAGAGTTGACACAAGGAACACTCGATTTCTGGATCAAAAAGTAAGTCTTCCGTGGATTGGCTTATTTGCATAAATTGCAAAATAGAACATAAGAACAAGTGAAGGAAGGACTAAAACAAAATAAAACAAAAGCTAAATAAAAATAAATAACCAAAAATGACATAAAATAAAAGAGAAAATGAATAAAAGAAACAAGACAAGATAGAAATAAAATGAAATAAAAAATCCAATATAATATCTTATCAACTACGAATGGTATTAATACTATCCTCGGCAAATGCGCGAAAAGCTTGATGCGACTCTGACAAGTATACCGGGTTGTACAAGTAATATAGTAATGAGAAAAGTATCGTTCTCACGAGAATAGATCAAGTGCCGGATAGTTTAAGAGATTAACTATTTGGACAGAATAAAATCAAGGATGACGAAATTAAAATAAGTTAAATCAGCAAAATAATAATGTAGATGGATACTAATTGGGTAAACAAATGCAATGGAATGTATGCTAGGTCTAATTAATTTCACTTATTGTAGACGCAACTTATATGAATTTTTGTTAATCAGTTCCTATCCTAATTGACTCACGATCGATTCCTCTTAATTTATTTCTAGCCTCTCTCAAGGTTAATTAATACTCTTTTTCCTAAATTGTTTGTCTAATTTCTCAGCACAAACTAGTTCAAGTAAAGGTTGAAGCTCTATGAGTTCCTATGTTGACTGCATGAACCATGTTTGGCTATCTCTAATTTTCGCTCAGCTCACGGTGTTTATGTTAAGAAGCTTTATTTACAAACCCTATCCTTAGTTATTGCAAACCAATGAATCAATTAAATGGTAGCCAATCACTCAAAAATATTAAGCACAAACAAAAATACTAAGCAATTGAGATAGAAATGAAATTAACATTAATCACAAATAAAATTGCCATAGAAAAAGAGTCTATTAACGCCCTAGTAAAAGAAACTTAGTCCATAACTACGGAAAAGAAAATAACAAAAGTGTATGAAGATGAGGAAATAGAAGAAACAAAATCCATAAAGTATCGAAGCTCGAGACAAGAAATTCTAAAGGTGTAGATCTCTCTGTGATGATATTTGAGCTCTAGAACTCTTAAATCTTCACCTTCAATATCTTCAGAGAAGTCGTTTATCTTGGAAAGTGCCAAAATGTCTAGGATCCCTTTACTGATATAAGGGGTTGCCTTTTATAGTGTGTGGACCCTTTTATCTCAAAATATTACATGATCACTTAAATTTTTGCAGATGGGGTCGTGCTGTAGAATGAAAATGGTGTTGCGCTATAGCATGATTGGTTGCGCTGTAGCCCAACACAAAAACTTGATAGGGTTTGCGAAAATGGGAGTGCGCTATAGCGCAACACAAAACTTAGGCTATTGATGAAAGGGCAGCATGCTGTAGCACACTTAGTTGCATTATAGCGCAATATGAAACTTGGCCATTTTTCCTTCTACAGCAATGTGCTATAGTGCAAGCCCTGAATTTGAATTCTTCTTTGTGGTAGGTCCAACTTCCTCCGTGCCTGCTTAAATCTAACAATAGTCAAAATAAACCCAAAATGAGTACCCAAAATATAAGAAAAAAACCAAGCATAAAATAACACCTAATCTAAATTACTAAACTAAAATAAAACAAAATATCAGCTAAACTAAATAAGTACATCCTAAAATAAACAAAAACTAACAAAAAATATAACTCACCAAAGGGAGCTCTCACATATCAACAATGAAACACTATTTTTGCTTTGATAAATTGTATAATCTTGGGAAAACAACACTCAATCTGTCATTTGCGAGCCAAACATCATGATAAAACAAAATGGAGCTCCGATTTCCACAAGCCCCTAGAGACAATCGCTAATATATCCTCCCCCAACTTAGAGATTCCCTTAATTTGTTTCCAAGGACCTCCGCTTTTAATCAGAACATGGTCTCCACCAATCCATTAGGATCACATCCATAAATTAAGCAGACCACTCTCTTCCGTAAAGAGTTATCTTCATCAGAAGATCTCCACCACCACTTAAAAGGAGAGGTATTGCATTTTTTATGATAATATCTCCAACACCCAGCCCATTTAATTTTTTTTTTTTGGCTTTTGGATAATTCCTATTTTACTAGTGGGATGCCCTTCTTCTTATCATCCTTACACCAGAAGAATTGTCTCTGCATCCTAATAATTTTCTGCACTACTCCTTTGGAATCTTAAACAAACTCAAGTAATACAAACGAATGCTATTTGGGATGGATTTAATAAGCACCAACTGATTGGTTCTCGAGAGAAGTCTTGCCTTCCACAAAAATAGCCATTTGGCAATCTTATCAAGGATAGGCTACCATACTCTTATACTTCATAGGTTAGCACCCAATGGCACCCCTAGATAATTGATTTGAAGTTTTAGAACAAAACAATCCAACTTTTGTGACACCTATATTTTGCATACATCATCACAATTTAGCAAAATCATTGCTGATTTTCAATAATTAATATCCAAAACTAGACATTAGACCAAAAAAATAATCAACCTCCTGTAATTTGTCAAACATTGCTTCTTTGTCGGACAAAATAGCAAAGTATCATCAACAAATTGCAAATGAGAGATCTCCACATCCTCTTTGCCTACTCGTAGGCCTTGAATATATTGTAACTCTTTGGCTTTTGATACTAGTCTATTAAAAACCTCAGTAACCGACACGAACAAGAATAGGGAGAGTGGGTCTCCTTGTCTGAAACCTCTAAGCATTTTAAATGGTGAGTAAGGGGAGCCATTAACTATAATTGGAATAGAAGTAGAAGACAAACAACAAGAAATCCATTTTCTCTATTTAGAGCTAAACCCCATAACTTCTAGAATACTATTAACAAAACTTCATTTGACTGTATCATATGCTTTTTGAAAGCTCAATTTTAGAAGACTAGATTTTTCCTTCCTTTTTCTTACCCAATGGGCTACCTCATTTGCAATTAAGGCCCTATCTAACATTTGTCTACCTTTCACCAATGCTGATAGGGTCTTGCGAATAAGACAAGGCATAATCAAACTAATCCTTTTAGACAACAATTTGGCCATAACTTTTTAAATTGACCAAATGACGCTAATCAACCTATAATCTTTCAGTTCAACAACACCATCAAATTTGGGAATTAAGGTTAGTTATATTAATCTTAGGAGAAAAAATCCATGATAAAACCAGAAAAATCATTCCTAATAATATGCCACAATTTCTTAATAAAATTGATATTGTATCCATCATACTTGTGTGCTTTACTCAGCATGCAACTTCAAACTGCTTCTTTAATTTCTTCCATGGATGGGATGGCTTCAAGCTGAATCGCCTACACTAGTTCCAATTTTAGTAAAAACTCAATTAGGAATATGACACTTGGCACTTCTCTTGTTGATACAACCCTTTGAAGAAATGGATAATTTCTTTTTATGAGAGTGGGTTCCTGCAATAATCGATGGTCTATTTCAATTTCAGAATCAAGTTCTTTCTCCTCCTACCCACTGCAATAGTATGAAAAATACTTGGTATTTCTATCATAACTTTTTATGTACTTTTCTGTCAACATTTGCTCCCAATACATCTCTTTGCGTACATACCACTTTTCAAGGTAGCTTTGCAGTGCTAATTTCCTAGCCACCTCAACTTCATTAAGATCCCTTGATTCATTCATTTGATTAAGCTTTTCCTATTTTGGTTTTGGTTTTTTGATTGCTTGATCGATGTTACTAATCACATTCTTATTCCATTTCGTTATTGGGCCTTTAACTTCTTGAATTGCTAGTAATTGCACCAGCACCAACCAAAGACCATCGCTTCTTAACAAAATTAATAACTTTAGGGGTAGGAGAACTAAGCATCGAGCGATTTGAAAGGCTTGGGTCCCTACCCAATCTTCTCTATTTCCAGTAACAAGGACAATAATCAGACATAGATCGATTCAAGGCCTAAAGCTTCAAATCAAGAAACAACACCAGCTAATCATGCTTGACACAAATCCTATCTAGCCTACTACAAGACTTCCTCCTCATACGAGTATATTTTCTTCCAATCAAGGGAATATCAATCACATTTAAATCCTACAGAAAAATAGAAAAATCCTCCATATTACCATAACAAACCAAACCCTTTTTTTCTCTTTTAGGGATAAAACTTTGTTAAAATTACCTAAGAACAACAAAAGGCTTGCTAGGGATGACTTCAAGCCCGTAATATCATGCCATAATTTCCTTTTATCACTGCGACTGTTGATGTAGCTTCAGCAAATATACCGGATCATACAAGTAACAGAGTGATGAGAAAAGTATCATTCCCATGAGGATAGATCAAATACCAGATAACTAACAAGAATAACTATTTGGACAAAAAGAAATCAAATGATTAAAGAAAGCTAAAAATCAAATGAACAAGAGAACAAAATTGCACTTAAAGATGACTTAGATCCATGAGATGGACACTAGGGCTAATTGACTTCACCGAACTATTGACTTAATTATCATGGATCTCAATTATCTTATTTTTACCTTAATTGATTAATGGTCGGATTCCCTAAGTTAATTCCTAACCTTTCTCAAGGTCAAGAAATGCTCTTTATCCTAAATTGATTGCCTAATCTCTTAGATACAAACTAATTTAGGAAAAGGTTGAAGCTTTATGGATTCCTAAAATAACCACGTGAGTCACATTTATTTATCTCTAGTTGTCAATCAACTCACGATATTTGTGATGAGAAGCTTTGAATATAAATAGATATGGAACAAAATAATATAAATTTAGACAATAATAAAAAAATGTTCTCTAAAAATAGAAAAACTATTCTATATTCTCTTAGAAAATAAATATTCTATTTTATATTTACAAACCCTATTTTTAGTTATTACAAACTAACAAATCAATTGAATGGAGGCTAATCACTCAATAGTAGTAAGAATAATCATAAACACTTAATAATTAAAATAAAAACATAAACAAAACTAATCCATGAGTAACATCATTACATAGTTGGATCCATCAACGCCCTAGAATAGTGTTTAGTTAATGATGGAATCACAAACAACAGAAAAAGTAAAAGAAAGAACAAAAGGAAGAGTAGCCATGAAGAAAAACAAGGATTCCATTATCTTGAAAGTGAACCATGTCTCCAACTCTTCACTAAAATCTCCACAAAGCTCCTTGAATCTTCAGGCCTCTCCTCTAAGGTTGCCTCCAGTGTTTAGAGTGTCAAAAGGTCGCAAAAATCCTTTAAATATGACCCAAGATCTTCTCCCACGAGACTGCTTCAAAAAATAGACTTTCCTGATTTATCGCAGTCATGCTCGGGCGTGCTCCACTAAGCCAAAATCTTGTGCTCTACACTTGAGCTTGGGGTTGTGTGCTTGAACGTGGTCCATGCTCGAGCATGAGGTCGTGCGCTCGAGTGTGGCTGTCAAAACAACAACTTAAAAATTTGTCTCTTTTGCTCACTTCTAGGCTCCTTAAGACTCCAATTGAGCTCTTTTTCCCTACTTGAATGCTTGTACCTAATTGAAACACAATTAAAACATAAATAGCTAACTAAAATATAAGAAATTGACAAACAAACTAGAAAGAACCTAAATCAAAGTAACCAACTGAAAACAATTAAAATACTCAAGTAACTTCATGTAACTAAAGTATAAATCTAAATAAAACAAAATAAAAATAATTCACTATGAGGAATTATCAACTGTGAAGACCATAAACCAACAAAATTGATCATAAAAAAATAATTGGTTGCATAATGCCTTCCACACAAATCCATCTTCTACCATTCTGAATATTGAAGTCCAATAATAACCCCTTTTAACAAATAAGACCCCCACCTCCTTTACCAACTTTCATATTACGTTACTCCAAGTCCTATCGATCACACCACTTCCTTATTTTGGCTTCTGAAACTGCCATATGATTTGTTTCAACTAACCCCCCCAAAGCTAGCATCTTTCCCCACAACTAAATTCCTAATGGCACCATCTTTTCCCTTTCCCTCACACCTTTACAATTCTAACATATTATAATCATAAATCTGTTGAAAAGACATACTCGGTGGCTGATTCTAGTGGCACCGCTTAGGAATGGCACCCTGACTACCTTTCTTCCTCTACTTCTCCTCTTTGCTTCGTTTGTTTTTCCTCTTCTTTATTCTTACAAGGACTTCAGTTAATTTTCTATCATCATTCACCAGAAAACCCATAGATTTGCCCATCATCCACACTTTCTCTGCTGCTATAGCAACATCAGACTCTTCATCATCATTTGAATATGAACTAGCTTGATCCCTATCCTATGTTCTGAATATTCTTCTTGAGCCAACATCTATTCATCGTAGCAAGTGGGTTGAAAATGACTGAAAAATTGTTGTCTTTGGTTAGGACAAGAGTCATCCAAATTGAGTCCAAAACCAGCGGGTATGGATGGCTCAGAATCAGCATCATATCCATTTGGGTTGACAGGACTTCGAGCATTCTCTTGGTTCTTTTTGAGCCCATCAAACCCACCAACATAAACTGTGGTGTCCTTCTTGGGCTTAGGCCCAAAAGGAGTTCACCCCCCTTTTCTGACACAACCTCAAATGTCCTTTAATCTTTTGAAAAATTTGTTGTTGCAGTTTTGGAACTATGCAAATCATTAATTCCATTTATATCTCCATCATTCGACGTCCTTTCATTATTCTTGGACTTCATTAGCTTGATTCACTTCATTACCCTTCTCCATTATTGGTATCTCTTCCATATCCCTCACATGTGACTTTTCATCTTCCCCAGGCTTCATTGTCACATTACAAGCAATACTACCACTTTCAAGGACCCTTGAAACAAGACTATTTTCCTTGTTTGAACTGCTAATAGGCGAATCAAAATATTGGGAACAATCTGATACACCATTAGTAGTTGCCTGATATCTCTTAAATAAAGTGACAGAATCCCACCCAATCTCTTTAACATGGATATCAAAGATTTTTCCTTTCAACATCAAGCTCACCCAACCTCCAATGAACTGAAAGCAAGTGGTATTTATTAAAATCTTTGCTGCCTCATAAGATTCATCTTCATTTGTAACTGAATCATGGCACACAAATTCGCCCCACACTTCTCCAGTTTTTCTAAAGTTTGAATCTGTCTAGCCATGTAAAGGGACTCCATGGCAAGCTAACCATACCCTTCTTGCTTCACCTACTTCTTCGATGGTCCACTGGATAATTTCATCAAAGATATCCAAGAACAAATCATGTCCTGCGTCAATAAATTCTTCCATGTATCTTTTTGTAGCAAAAGTCACGAGGAATTTATACCTCTCTAAGTCACGGATTTTGGAGATATCTAGACCTGGATAAGCATGTTTTGACAGGCCTAGAAAAGCGAGTTTTGATGCTACCATGTTCACCTCAGTGGGACTTTTCAATATACTAACACAGCTTCTCTCCAACCACTCCCTCCTTTCTTTACAAACATCCTCTATGACAAATATTAGTTATTTGGCCTCTCTTCCTCACCCTCCTTTTCGATCCTTTTCTTCGTATCTTGATGTATCATTTCGTGACGTATCACCTTCCTTTGCATGGCATTCCTAGTTCTTTCATTCTTGTTATCATTCTTGCCCATTAAGACTTCTTTGAAGGATTTTCCATCCCGTACAGAGTTAATCAACTTTGGCCTGGACCTTTGAACTACCACCCTCTAACTCTCTGCTTCCTTGCATTGAGATCTATCATAAGCTGCCAATTGAATTGAGAGGTTGCACCCACGTATCTCAATCACATGTAGGTTCTTGATGGCCTTCGTTGCTTTCTTCGTATGATGGAATCGAACAAAACCAAAGAGATTCTCCATATTCCTTCTCCACTTATACGACACATATGCATCTGCAGCCCTTCCTTCGAAACTAAACAACTGCCATAGCCACCTTTTTGTCATTGTTTTGGGCAAGCTATCCACGTACAGGGAGATAATCTCCATGATTCCTCCATTCTTCGCTAGCCCTCGACCCTTCCACTTCTCTGCACTCAACCCCTTAGTGCAATTATATTCCTTTGTCCTTTTTCTGATGTGCTAGTTTGTCATTGGCCACGGTTTCAATTTATGAAGGTGCTCACTGCTTAGTTTCTTATTTCACATACCGAAAAGGAAGCAGAAGGATTCCGGGATTCTTTTTCTATTATATTGTTTTATTTCTTCTTTATTAATTAGTTTAACAAATTTGTTAATTTTAGATAAATCAAGAACCACAAGTCATGGATGAAACAATGAATTATAATGAAGTTCCTTCTCCTAATGACGAAAATAACTTGGAAAGTGAATTGAATTCTTATCTCTAAAACTCTCATCAAATTATCTTTCTAAGTAAAAACTCATACTACTCCTTATAATAATCCCGGAGTTGCACTATATGCTTTTATCTAATTTATTAATTAAACATTAGTTATGTATTGGTATTGTTATATAATTTAGATAAAGACATTTTTTTGGGAAGAGTGAACGTAATGGAGCAGAGGTAAGAGTTTTAGGAAAATAAAGTAGAGAATAATTAGTGTTAAATGGAAGTGTGAATAGACAAAAAAAATATATATAATCAATAAAGATTTTATTTTAAAAAAATAATTGATTTAGGCAAGGGTAGTTTAGAAAATTACAGTTTAAATCTATTGATAAGGAATGTAGATAGGTAAATGGGAGAGTCAATAGGCCCACTCTATTTTGGAAAAAAAAATCAAAATAAAAGCAACTAAAATGGAATGATAATAAATAATAAGAAGTGCGACCTACAATTTCAAACTAAATACTTATAATGTGGCTATTTCATGAGATTAATTTTGACACGCTATTAGTGTAAAAAAATTTTATATTATCATTCAATTAACACTTTTATTTATAAAATTTTTAATATAGTGAGTAATTGAATTAAACACTTTTGTTGATATAATAATATATGATTGGATATCTGTATAAAACTTTTTTATACTAATAGTATATTAAAATTAAATTCTTATTTAATTGTTATTTGTAAAAGGCATTGTATTGTGATCACAATAACAATTTTTGCAACATATTAAATTAACCTTCTTATAACATAATTGTTGTATTAGAATATAAAGGCATTGCTTATTGTTACTTCTATTTAATTATTTTTATTTAATTTCTTTAAATGGTATTTTTTGATCAAAGTCTGACATTACATCGTCATTACAATCTTACTTTATTTAAATTTATCCGGGGTTAATTTATTCAATAAATAATTTAATTTTTTAAAATTAACATTAATCATATTTTTTATTTTTATGTGGCCAACGAATATTATAATTATTTTTAATTAAATAATTTAATATAATTATTTAAATCTAAATATTAAATTATTTTATTTAACTTTTTTAATGTAGTAATTATCTAAATAATAAAAATAATAGTAGACATAATTAATGACAACAAAAGTATACTAATAAATTATTATAATATACAACAAACATACTAAAGCTTTATCATATAGTATTTTTATTGTTTTGAAAAAGGATTAAATCAGTATATGATGCCCGTTTTTGTCTATCACATAATTTTATTGTAACATTTTCATTATTTTTATTTTTAAAAACAAAATGACTTGATATTATATATATATATATATATATATATATATATATACACACACATCTGTCTCTGTGTGTGTGTGTGTGTGTGTGTGTGGTTACATTATTTAAGGACTTTCAAAATACATAAATATTAAATTGATTAAATAATATGAAAATACCTCATTAGATGACATTATATAATATTTTATACCGCTCAGTATATTAAGATATCTTTGAAGAATATATTTTAATATTCGATGAGCACATAAAAATTAAAATTTTAATTAATATTAAAGATTTAGATGAAACTAAATTGAAAAAGTGGTTGAGTTATAGTGACAATAGATATATAATAATAACAACAAACACTCGCAAAATCAAAATGTGGAGTGTATATATAATTATTATACATGGATCTCTACAGTTAATGACAAATATAAAACCATATTTAACACAATAATGTTCATATTTCTTACATGCATTTCTGACAAACATTTCAATACACTATTGAGTAATAATTGTCTTCACCATAATTTATTTATATTTTACTTAATTTGTGCACATGACTTTCACGCTCATGTAGAACTACTATTGAACTTAATATGCTTCACACAATGTCATTTCCTAAACCTCCTATGAATGGAGAAGTATAAGCTAAGGTAGAGATAGGCTATGACACCAAGAAATGCAACAACAAAAGATGCTACAAAGCTCCAAACAAAGGCATCTCTGAAGTCAGTTTTTCTCTCATGAGAGGGAGTCTCCATCCCCACTGGTTTTGCAACAGATGAGCAATTTTGGTCCAGTGGAGGTCCACAAAGAAGAGGGTTGCCTTCATAACTGCTTGCATCAAAAGTTCCAAATTGGTTAACCCTTTCTAGTGTCCTTCCAAATAGGTTATTGTAAGCCATAGAGAAGACCGACAAGCTGTATAACACTGTCAATTGTGAGGGAATTTGACCATTTAGTGTGTTATGTGAAAGATCTAAGCTTTCTATTTACTTAAGGTTGCCGAATGTTTCTGGGATAGGCCCTATGAGATGATTCTTGGACAAGTTTAATGTATGTAGGCTACTTAAGTATCCCATTTGTGGAGGAATGCGTCCTATCAAATTATTGTCTGAGAGATCTAGGCCAGACATAAAATTCAAGATATCTCCCTTATATGATTCATACCTGCTTTTTGACACAAAATCTGCTTCTTGTTCTTCGTACCACACAAAGTGTAGTGTGTCATTAGCTTCTGAATATTCATTTGTTGTTGGATCATACTCATAAATAATGAATCTTGTAACCCACTCTATAGTAATTTTCCCTAGTCCCATTCCATCAAAAAAATTCAGCCCTCCAAATGTTATATTATTCAAGCAAGATGGTAATCCTCCGAACAGGTTGTTTTGAAAAAGATCTAGGATACTAATGTTCCTGAGGTGACACAAATCCATAGCAATGGGGCCTTCAAGTTTGTTTCCCTTTAAAAGAAGAACATTAACTTTGAAAAAGAACTAATCCACTTAGGAATTCCACCAGAAAATTTGTTCTTTATCAAATCCAAAGTCAAAAGGTTGTTGGACTTGGCTAAAACAATAGGTATTGGTCCACTGAATTGATTATGTTGCAAATGTAAGTATCTCAAGGATGGCATATTGATGCAACTTGGCAGTGTTCCAATTAAATTGTTGTAAGAAAGGTCTAGATATTGGAGTTCAGTCAACTTACAAAAGCCTAATGGTATTGGACCTTGCAATGAATTTTGGGACAAAATGAGAAAAGTCATATTTTGAAAGCTTCCAATCCAGCTTGGTATTTCTCCATAGAGTTTGTTGTTACTTAAATCCAACATTCTTAAGTCGCTGCAATTCGTGATTCCATCAGGTATCTTTCCCATAAAGTTATTGTTGGCTAGATGTAGAGATAACAAGTTTGTGAAATTTGATCCAAAAGGCAAGAAGGGGCCATGCAGGTTGTTGTTTGAGAACTTCAAAATTCGCAAGTCATTGCTACCTTTACCAAACTCTTGAGGTAAGTATCCAGACAAATTGTTGTGTGACAAGTCTAGATTATTCAACTGTCTCATGTCAGCCAATCAAACTGGAAAATTACCCTGCAATAAGCTTGAGGACATATTCAAAAATATCAAGTTGGGAAAAATTGACCCTATAGTTGGAGGAATCTCTCCTCCAATGAGATTACTGGAGACATCAAATGTATTCATATTTGGGAATTTTGAGGTGAGATTGACTCGAGGGGACCAATAAAAAAGTTATGGTTGAGATTGAAGTAATTTAGTTTGGAGTTATTTACTAATAGCCAGTGTGGAAACTTCCTACCACGCTGCTCTGGCCAATATTTAGCATTCTGAAGTCATGTTGATGATAAAGGAAGGTGGGAATTGTGTTGCTTGGTTCATTTAGTGTGCAATTTTTTACTCTGAGAATCTTCAATTGAAAAGATGGAGTAAAAGGTGGGTTCTCGGTTTCAACCTTCACATCCTGCTGGTTTCGGCACATAAGACTAAAAATTTGAAGGTTGGAATGGTTGGCAAGCAAGCTGAATGAAAGTGAACCCCGAAAATGGTTACCATCAAAATTAATAAAGGCAAGGGACTTGAGACTATAAATAATTGAGGAAGGCAAGGGTCCTTCAAAATCATTTTCTTGAAGATCAAGACAACGGAGAGATGACAAGTTAGCCAAACACTGTGGAATGTGTCCCACAAAGTGGTTGAAGCCGAGATCCATGGCTATAAGATTCTTCAGCTTACATAACCCTCCTGCAATGCATGGCTTTTCTTCATAAACATAGGAAACAAGAGCTCATCCTTGGCAAAATTAAAAGGGAGTAAATCTCTAGCTCTAAAGTATAACAAAATTCCTTCTAATCACAATTTCTTTTGGGGCTGCAAAGCATTTTAGGTGATGGAAAAGTGAAATAAAAAGGTTGAGAGAAATGAAATTGATGGATAATGAATGCATTCCCGGCTTATTTCCTTTTTATTTCTGAAACTACATAAATATTTAAAACAAACACCATTTTTATTTTATTTTATTTTATTTTTTTGGGAAAAATCTTCGTATTTTAACTTATGCTATCTCTTAATCGTGTCCGAGTTGAAAAATAATTTTCAAATTAAAATTTGCATAGAAACGCATGTTAAACATGTGTCAGCAATATATCATACAAGATTGTTCTACACATATACACAACAATGAAAGCAATGTTCAATGTCAGGTGATTATAGGTTTTCATAGTAGTGAGAGAGAATAATTTATGAATGACTCTAATTCTCAAAACTCATAGCAAACATTTTAGAATTACCTTCCCTTGGTAGTGAGCCATTCAAGTCATTGTCAAATAAGGATAGGTACTTGAGAGAAGTCAGAGCCGCAATTGATTCTGGAAGGCTACCAGTCAAGAAATTATAAGCAAGTTGCAAGTCCTCTAATTTGGTTGAAGAGGAAAGATCTGCCAAGTGCCAAAGGACAAATTTGGCAAACAACATATGAAAACATACAAAAAGGATTCCTTTCGATAAATAGGTGGTAATGTATTGCACAATAAATGGAATCGCACGGAAAAGATTATAATTACAGGAATAGGATAAAATTTAACAAAAAATCTAAAAAATTTCCGTATAGTAATGGAAAAATAGATGTGAAACATTTTAATGCATGAATGAAATTCAAATTAAATGAAATAACACTAGTGAGTGGTGTGAATAAGGATTTTTGTTGGCATCGTAGTTCAAATCTTGAAAACTATATATAGAAAATACTGAAATGTTAAACAAATTTTTGCGAGCTTACCATTTTAACATTGTTTCTTGTAATTAATTATTGGCGAACAAAACTGATTAAAACTTCGTAAAATTTAAAGTAAATATTTTTCCACATACTCGCCATCGATTTTGGAAGGCGAAAAAGTTAGAATGTGAATTTTTTTGTTTACCAGAAAATGTGAAATTAGCTCTTAGGAATACTCACATATTTTCTTTAGCTAGCGTGGTTCGAATGATAAGTAAGAGTTTGGATAGAGGACACCTTTTTTTTTGTTTTCTTTTTTGGGGGGGGGGGGGGGGGGAGGGAGGAGGACGTATCCTTCAAGTTATAGCTAGTAACAACTATTTGCCAAAATTCTAAAATGCTATCTCACTATTGACTTTGCAAACTTTATTCCAAAATATTGAGTTTGACCAATTTGATCCTTGAAGTTTTTATTTTTCTTTATTGGATAGAACCTTTAAACTAAATCTGTAGCCAAAAAAAAAAAAAAGAATAAGAAAAAAACGCTTAAAATAAATAATTAATCTTTACATTTATCTGATTTCAATTTCGATTCCCATAAAATTTTTCTTGAATATTAATTCTTATATTTTTGTAGTTTTAAATTTTGGTCCCTACCATTTATATTATTGGTCCTTATATTTCATTCAGTTTTAATCTTAATAATTTTTATTTATAAAAGTATTGTTCCTTATTTTTTTATTAATAATTATTTCTTGCAATTTTATATTAACAAATCGGTTCTTGTCGAGATAACTAAACCAAATCAATGAAACTGTAACAACTGAAATAAAAAAAATTAACCTTCGAAACTGAAATCCAAATTAGGTTAAATTGTAAAGGCTAATAGTCCAGATTAATATATTATCTGAATTACATCCTTGGAGTTTTTCTTGTTTTTTTTTTTTATAACTTTTATGCCTATTTCTTAGTTATATTTTATAATATACTGATTCATTATTAGTTTATCTATTATTTCTCCATGTCATTTAGCACAAATAATTTGAATAAAGATTTAAGGTTGTGACTATTGACACTTTTAATTGTGTATTCTCACTCTTTATTAATTATTTGCAAATTTAAATCCCTAAATTATCCTTGCCTAAACACTTGTTATTTTGTTAAAGTTAAACTTTAATTAATATATTAGTTTTTATCCACACTCATATCATTAATTATTTTACATTTGTACTTATGTTATATTTCAAATTATTATAATTATATAAAATATTATATTAATTTATTTCGTGACACCTTATGATCAACATAAACAATAATAATATATTTATTGAGGATACATTTGTTTAAGCTTAGAAAAAATAATTTTATGATGTAACTTTTTGTAGAGTGTTTTTTAAAAGTTAATCTTTTTAGCTTATAAAAAAACACAAACATCTTTTTTTGAGTTTTATTTTTTTAAAAACATCTGTTTCTCTTAAATTTTTATATATTTATTTTAATAAAACAATACTTTTTCTTTGATTAAATCAAATAATCAACCTTAATTGTGATGATTTAAAACATCACTAATATAATATGTTACAATAATATTCAGGGTTTAAAGTTTAAGGTGTAAGGTTTTCAGTTTTTTTAAATACGAAATATATCATATTAATCTTTAAATTATCTCTAACAAAAATGTTTATTACAAAATTATATCTTAAGGAATAAAGAATGCTTCTTAAACCTTTTTTTTTTTTTTCAATTCTTCCAATTTACTGATTACTATGTCTTGTTCTAATTATCTATACTAAAATTAAGATATAGTTGTATCACAATAAAATACTTCCCTAACATATTTAAAAGATATTTTACTCAAAATAAAAATTTATATTGTTTTTGGTGGGGTAGTAGGGCTAACGCCCACAACAAGAAAGAAAAGCTACAAAACAAAATGAGGGGTAGTTATCCCCAACAAATCATCCCTAATGAACTTTCCCAATTTAGAAAATTATAATATTAATCATGATTTCAATAACATTTATTATAAAAGCGCTATAAAACATGAATAAAACAAGAAAAGCAAAGAAAAACATAACAGAATAATATGAGGAAAAAAATTTAAAAAAGACATATCAATATAAGTACTCAACTGCAAGAAACAATTTTTACTATTTGAGTAAGAAATCTTATTAAAGTTGACTTTTTAGCAACTTATAACTGGTTGTTTATCTTGTGAAGAAAAATAAAATGACTATGAAGAAAAAATTAGAGAAATTGAAATAGAAGATTGAAGAATTTTGATATATAAAAATAGGAAATTATTAACATCTTATTGAAAATGTAAATGGATAAATTAATAGTAATATTATAATTTAATTTGATTCACTATCTCTGTAAAAGTATTTTACGTTGATATTCAATCAAATATTATTGCGTCAGCACTTCCTATCACTTCAAGGTTTAGAAATTCCATTCATGTTTTGACACGTGTAAAAATAGTGAATCACATGTCTTAATCTTTATTAATATTATAAGATTATTAATTTCTTTGTATTTATTATATATATCTATTAATAGTAATTACTAATATTAAGATATAATAATTTTGTTTTCAAAATTATAATCAAACCATTAAAGTTGAAAAGTCTGATTATTAGTATCTAGATATCACCTACATATAAACTTTTAACTTTGCGTAAAATCATAAAACAAAGCGAAAAAAGGTAGTTACTTTTACTTTTAAAAAAAATTATATCATAAAAGGCATAGTGATTTTACAATTTCAATTATTTTTTTATGATATCATTATAATTCAGTTTAAATAATAATAATTAATATTTTTATGTTAATAAATGTGTTCAAGAAAATATATTAAACTAATTAGTAATATTTATAATTACATCCATTTAATAATAATAATAATAATAATAATAATAATAATAATAATAATAATAATAATATTAAAATATAAAATTATAATTTTAAATTATCATTGGTAATTAAACTTTCAAAAACTTAAAGATACATTATACATATAAAAAATATAAAATAAAAGTAGAAACATATCCTATTTCATTTTTAAATAAAAAAATACATTAATCAATTAGATATATTTTATTAATTTAATTGTCAATAGTAAAAATAGAAATAGAAATAGAAATAGAAATAGAAAAGATATTGTTCTTCAGCATCTTAGACTAAACTTTGTATAGGAGCCCGGCTACTTTATGAACTTTGAAATTAGTACGGTTCTTTTTGGAAAACTCATTAATCTTTTCAATTTTCGTGATCAAAATATAAAAAATATAATTTTAAAATTACTTCCCCAACAATTGGCTTTTAAAATGATCGCTATTAACTAATATTAAAAAGTTATATATATATATATATATATATGAACGCAAACTGTACATTTTCTATATTGAACTTATCATGCGTTCATTAAAATCGTAAATTCATTATGGTTATGGCTTTTATGATATAAAATTATTTGTACGTAGAAGTAACAACTTTTTTTCTATGATTTTACGTAAAAATAGAAGTTTATATATATATATATATATATATGTACGTAGTATGTATATACTAATAGTTAGGCTTTTCAACTTTAATGATTTACTGATAATTTAGAAAAGATAATTATTATATTTTAATATTAGTAATTAATATTAACTATTAATAGATAGATATAATAAATAGAAAATAACTAATAAGCTTATAATATTAATGAAGATTGAGATATATGGGTTACCATTTTTATACTTGTCAAAATATGAATACGATGCCCAAATGCTGACGTGGTAGGAAATGTAACTCTTTTACTATAATAGTGTATTAAAATTAATCTAATATAATTAACTAAATTTGATTAAATGTGCACATTTTTTTTCTACCAAAAAAAAATGCAAGTAGTATCTCACATAAATGTTGACATGCACTAATGAGTAAAAAGAGATATCAAAATCGAAAATTGTGATATTTTGAGGGCCAAAAGTAAAAAATCATGATATTTTATATTAAAAAATTCATATTTACCTACAAAGAGTCAAACGCTAATTAAAAATTTAATAAAATCATTTACATATAGTTATTATCATTCTAAATTAAATTATTTAAACATTTTTAAATAATTATTTATATAAAATATGTATTAGCCTGTAATATTTAAATTTTTTATATTATATTCTATGAAATTAAAAATATTAAATAAAATATAACTAAAATAAAATACACAAAATGTGAGAAAAATAAAAAAAATTCTGTTATAAGAGGAGTTTGATTACGTACTAAAAAAATTAAGTATATATTATTTTGAGATGGAGGAGAAGTGTTAGAGAAGGAAGTCTTTAACCTATCTGTAATACCCGATTTATAATAAATGTTTAACTAGAATAACACGTCAGTAATCAGAAAAAAAAAATCAAAAAATCATAGTTTTCATTTTTGGGCATTTTCTAATGTAGTGACCCAAGAATTAAAATGGTTAGAAAAAAAAAAAAAAAAAAGAGGAAGGGGAGACCACGGTGCACCATAACTCCTATGGCACACCATAGGCCCCCCTTTTATTTCATTACACCGCCTCAGCATCGTCACCTCACTTTTTCTTTCTTCTTTTCGCTTTCCTTTTTCCCCTGTTACGTTTCTCCCCCTGTTACGTCTCTTTCTCTCATTCTCTCAACCCTTCCTTCCTCTTACTCTCTCCATCTCATTCCTTCCACTCATCTCACCACCATATCATCTATTTGCGCCACCTTCACCACCACAGAACCCCTTCTTCCGCGTTTTCCTTCTGTTTGCATCTCTCCTTCACTAGTCTCTCTCTCTTTCAATTTTTAGCTATTCTGGCTTTAAGTAGCTACGGTGGTCTTGCTTTTTCCAAACTCACAGCCCTCTTGGTAAGTTACTAGTCTATAACTTTGTAATTTTGATGGTGAATAGAGGGGTTCTGAGGTGAGTTTATTGTAAAGAGTGGATAGGACTCGAAAACTCTAGTTTTAAATGGATAAAATTAAAAGAGTTGTAAGTTAATAAATTATGTGTTACTTGACTTTAGAAGTAAATTATGTTGACTTGTTAGTTGTTAGTTAGACTAATAGGGTGATTATGTGGGAGTGAGGATAGAAATTGGTAGATGAGAAATTACTCTAAGTGGAACCAAACTTATATTTAAATTATAAATAACCATTTATGTATGCTTTCAGATCCCCCAAGAGACCAACCTACCAGCTCAAAGAAATTTCAGACCTAAAGCGGACGTTCCCTAATATTTTGTGAGTGGACAATGCTTCTATGGCATCTGTGTTTTATGCCATTAGTATTGGTTTGATTTTAAAATATATATTATGTTATTTAAATTTTCATATATGTCTACACATTTCAGTTTACTTAATTAATTGCGTATACTGTTTTAATTTTGAGAAAAAATCGACTCGTATGGTTTTATCGCTGTTGGAAGAATTTCTGTGAAAACGGATTTCCCAAATATGAAGGACAAGCTTAGTAAATTATTATTTGAGTTATTAAATTAAAGTACTGATTAAATTATGTTTCAGATTTTTTTTGAACTCTGTTGAGTATTTCCATTCAACAGAAATTTGATTAATTTATTGCACTAGCTTTTATTTGATATATATTACTTGTATATATATATGGTGGGAGGAATCTCAGTTTAACGGTAGCTAGCGGTCGCTGACGCTAGCCTTGGTGCACCTTGGTTCGAACCCAACTAGCAGGGGTGTTGCTAGCTCGGTGAGTGTGTGAGGCCAACATACACTGCCGACTCAGTCAAATCTGAAGAGATTAACCCTTGTTGGATATTTTCAGAATTAAAACCCTCCCTGCTTTGATATTTACATTTAAGAGATATATTTTCAAAATTGCAAGATAATATTAATTCTATTTATTTTGAAGATCGTCATTCAAATTATGAATAATGTTATTTCTCCACATATTGCGTGGTTCTATATTAATTTTGTAGTTATACTTAGTTTTGATATTAACTTTTTATTTGTATGCAAATTGTTTATTTTAGAGCTTGTCCTCATATGCTATAGTACCATTGCCCCTCACTGAGTTAGTTAGACTCACTTATTTTCCCTTCCTGTTTCAGATCTTAGTGTGGTACATGCTTCTGGTCTTCCAGTAGTATAGGGTGCGGACACTTTTTGACAACCCCTCTACATGTGAAGGCTTTTTTTTTTGCCTTTGTTCTGATGTTTTGAATATAATTACTGTCTTAGAGTTGCTCCATGAACCACAGACAGGATCCTGCTGCTCGAAATTCTTTTTGGAAGGGATATATATATAGGAACTTGTTTACTTTGTAAATCATGTTTATGGGTAATTATAGTAGCTAAAAAGGCATATATTTATATGTTCACATGTATGGATATGTAGACGGAATTATTTTACTATTGTGAGAAATGAATGCCTAATACTTGGATAAGCGCAAATTACTGAAAGTGCTCTGAGAGCCTCAATTGGATATATGTGCTGGTTGATTATTGGAATAGGTCTGGCTTTTACGGGGAAGCTGGAAAAATAGGGGAGAGTCTGTCCATTTGTCACGGAAAATTTAATGTTTAAGGCTTGCTGGAGGTTCGTCACTTCCAAGCGCCGGTCACGACTCAAGGTGGGTCGTGACACTATCATTGACGAATCTTTAGCTTTCGGATAATTTGCTCTCCAAAACTTTGCCTCCTTCTCTAAATGCTGGATACTTAATTCTTTTTTTTCGGGTTACAAATTCAAACTCCTCTTATTATAGAATAGCTTCTTTTTTCATTTTATCTTTTTCCTTACATGGCATCTATTTATTTTAATTAAAATTCATGTAAAGTTTTTAATTCTATAAAATATTATATTTAAATTTAAATATTATTATAACAATAATTATATCTAAATTGATTTTATTAAATCTGCAATTAAAACTTTTACTCTCTATACAAAAAAACATAAACATTTTTATTAAAAATATCATAATTTTCTAGTTTAGTCCCCTATTTTTGTCCTTTAGTCTATGTTAGCCTCCCCATAAGATGCCATGTGAGCACTTAACAGAGAAAACTAACATAAGACTAACAGAAGGACCATACATGATTAAAAAAAATTAAGGGACTAAACAGAATTTTTTTTAAAAGAAAGATTAATTAAAAATTTGTAATATTTAAAAAACCAAAAATATAATTAATTTAGAATTCAGCTACAGGTCATAAGTAGGACGCCCACACAATGATAATGAATTAGTATTCTCATGTGACAAGTCAACATATTTTCTCTTGATAAAAAAAGAAATTCTCTAATATTAACTGATTTACGGATGGGATAAATTAAGAAATTCCAAGTATCCATTTTTTTTCGGTGCCCATCAGAAAACTAGGTGTAAAAATATGATAAAGAAATTAAATCTCGATATGATGAAGAAAATGAAATATTGTCATGCAAATAGTAGATCATAACGCACCAAAGGATGTGACTTCTGTCAGCTTGTTTCCATTTGAAGCTAAGAATTGTAAGTTGTTCAACCTAAAGTTGCCAAATAAACCTGCTCCAAACACAAAAGAATGAATTAAAAAAAAGGGGGGCATCGATTAGTTATAAATAAAATTCTTTCTTACATAACTATAGTTTTAAAGTAAGTAAGAGAGAATTTATCATGTTATCATTATAATGAATTAAAGGTGAATATATGTTTGCTTTCATAATTTAGAAACAAATTCATTTTCAATAAATATTTTTCAGAAAATTTACTAGTATATATATATATATATTAGGACCACAAACTCTAAAGTAGAGTTATCTGACTAATTAAAAAATTTTATAGTAATAACGGAGTTATATAATAACTTGTTTAAGAATTTGTAAAGAGTTTGTAGAGACAAAATATTTATAAATATCATTAATATAATAATTAAAATTTGAGAGACCTGACAAATAATTTCCGGACAAGTCCAACACTTGGAGCTCCTCAAGAGGGAGAAAGGAAGAAGCGTTTAGTGACCATTGCAGGTTGCTCAATTCAGAAGGTCTTGTCTCACTGAGAAGGACATGTGTCACTCGCTTTGTGGAGTTGTCACATTTGACACTCTCCCAAGTGCAGCAGTCGCCCTGGCCTTGCCAAGAAGGAAGAGCAGATCCATTTGGGTTATTGAAAGCATCTTTCAATCGCAGAAGTGCGACTCTCTCAGCTTCTACGCACCCTATACTTGCATTGCTCTCTAGCTTAACTAGAAATCCCAACAATAACACCCACCAAAATTTTATTAGAGAACACCCCAGATACATTTTTCTATTTCGCATGCAGCAATGTATACTCTCTCTGTATGTGTTGTTGAGAGTAGGTTTTACATAAGCATATTTTTATAGACAACTGCAATTCTACTGTTCATCCTTAAAGTCGCAAGTCAACAAGACATCTTCACGTAAAATATGCCTCCACTATCAACGTGCAAAAGAAAAATTCTTATGTAATCAAGATGGAACATTCCTCCACCGTAATTATCTATTGTTTATTTCTCTTTTCCATCTTTTCACTTTTTTACTTTTGAAATTAAAGGCTAAAAGGTTCCATCGATGAATAAATTTTTTCCCGCATGCAAAATGAAAAGAATATCTCTATGATTAATATGACAAAGTTCGAAACTTTTATATTTCACCAAGACTACGTTCGAAAGTTTTTTAATTTGATCAAGACTTTTGCTTCTTTCTCCTAACTAACCCTCTTATACGTTGGGAATATTCAAGCTAGACTTTTGCTTCTCTCTCCTAACTTTTTTAGAGGCACGCTGTCGCTTGGAGGGCTCATCCTTTTTAGCCTCTGAGTGTTAAGTATCTTTTGTTGTTTTATCAAATATTACCTTGACGGAATCCTCATGCGTTAGGTAACGGTAATTTCTTCACCTCATGGGTATTAGCAATTGAAGAGGGAAGGATGCAAGTAATTCCTACCTAATATTCCTTGAACTACCATCTCCATTGTACCAAACAATATTGCACCACCGTGTCCGTGTGTCACTTTCACACAACAATCCAGTCTTACCCACCTCCATCTCCATACTGTTTTTGGTGATTAAAAGTTGAGCACATATTTTTTTGGGCCAAATATTTTGAAGTTAAAATTAATTTAGTTTTTTTAAAAAAAATTATATTAATTTAGTTCTAATATTTTAAATTATGATATCAATTTTATCCTTCTATGAAATCATTAATCATAACTTTCATTAGAGATATATGTTAGTAAGTTATATTATTTATTTGTCTTCCTTAACTAATGAGAGGAGATTATTTCCACCTCATCAACTTAACTGGCCAATCTTGCGGCAATTGCTGCACTTAATCTTGTTAGTCAATTTAAATATATATATTTTTTTACTTTCAAGTTGCTAAGGTGAAAATTGTCTTTTCTTACTAGTCAAGAAAGAAAAATAAATAATATAACTTATAACTAACGTGCAAACTAGGATAAATAGTAATGGAAGTTACCGACAATCTAATGGAAGGATGAAATTGATGTCAAAAATCAAATTAGAACTAAATTGATATAAAAAAATTTTTAATAATGAAATTAATATCAATTTCAAAATGTTAGCAATAAAAATGATATTTACTTTTAAATCTTTCTTGGAACAATCTAAAAAATTGTTCTAGTTTCACAAGATATCTCACCATGACAAGGTTTATTGAAAATTTATGAAATTGTTACTAGGTTTATTTAAAAAGAAAACTTTAGAAAAAACCTTTTAATCTTAGAAAAATCGGTCTTTTGAAAGGAAAAAAGAGATCAAAATTAAGAAGTCTAATGATTAGATCACAAAATTTTCTTTTTTATCTTTAAAGATACAACAATTATTCTCAAATGAAATAAGTAAATGTTCAAGTGACTCAAGGAATGTCTAGATCCAATATCTTAATCGTCTCTCTCTCTCTCTCTCTCTCTCTCTCTCTCTCTCTCTCTCTCTCTCTCGATATACATCGGGGCTTAAAGCCAAAAGGAACTAGATCAAAATAACATGAGGATAGTTATGCCCAAAGAAATTTGCTAAAAAATCCAAGGAAATATAAGCTGGGAATCTGTCGAAGAAACTAATCCCAATTGGGATTCTATGGCCATACATAGCAAGACCATTAGCACACTTGTTTGCTTCCATAAAAGTATGATTGATCTCCATAAACCAATATTTCCTAATCAGATTCCTCAAAAAATTAACCAAAGAGCTATAAATATGGGTCTCGGGAACACCATACAACAATAGATAACATACACAAGTAGAATCTATTTTAGGTATTACATTCCGATGACCCATGTTGTAACTAATACAAAGACCCCAAAATACACCCGATAACATCGCCATAGTTATGGAGCAAGATCCTAGATTAACAGACCAGGCTGCCCAAAATATTTTTTCATGATTCCTAATCATTCCACCACAAGAAGCTGCCATGGTGTCACTTAGCAATGATCCATCCATATTAATCTTGATCCAAAGCTCGAGAGGGGATTTCCACTGCACTTGCACCAATGTAACCATGGGCATTTTGCTCCTTGCTTTCCTTCTTAGCTCAAGACATTGATTATAATCTTTGGCTAGCTTAAGAATTCTACATGCAAGAAATGCATGTGCATTATTACAACATTCAAAAACAAATAAATTCCAGTAGTACTAAAGGACATAGCAAGCTGTAGTGAAACTAAGGGGCCATTCAATCCCTTGACACCTTTGGGTTTCATTGAGAAGGCTTTCCTCTAACCAGATTTTTAACGGTTGTTGGAAAATGAATTCTTGATCAAGCTATTACCAATGCTTATCCACATATCCTTCATGATTTCACAGTCACGGAGGATGCGGAGCATTGTTTTAGAACAAATACTACATATAGAACATAAATCATTTGCTCCTAACCCTTTCCTAATTCTAGAGAAATTGGTTAGAGGGGCATCACTAACTACCAACCACAAAAATTCTTCAACCTCTTGGGAACTTTAACCTTCCACATTAAACTATTCAGACTATTCTTATCCAACATATTATTTTCACATAGATTAAAATATGCAAATTTGAGTGTAAATTCTCCGTTCATTGCTGGGAACTAAGCAATTCGATCATGATCATCCAAAGGACTAGGAGGCTTAATAGACATTAACATATCCAGCCAATCACTAGTTAGAAAATAACTAAGTTTATTCTAATCCCAATCACGTTCTGCTGTAACAAATTTTCTCCTTCCTAAGCTCTCTATTGGAGATAAGCCAGTATGCAGTTAGTTGGCTTCATTAGTCGATTAGACAGCTTAGATTACATTCATCAGTTGGTTTCTGTTAGTTAGTTAGATTGCTTCTCACACAAGTCACTACACTGTCAATGTATAAATATGCCCCTATACTTATCATTCAGTAGGTGTATCAATCAAGTTTAGTACGATGAAATTCTTCATTACAGTTTTCTCTCGTTCATCTCTATCCTCCCTTCTCCTTTCTCTCTAGAACTTTTGCTCTAATCTCTTTCATCTCTTAGCTTCTGATACCTTACATGGTATCAGAGCTAATAGTGATCCATGGAGACCTCAAACACATCACTGTCTTTCGCAATCGAAGCTCAAACGAGCATGTCAAGTTTTGCACCAAAAACCTTCACAAGCCCTGTTTCGTTCAAGCTTGATGAAGACAACTTTATGCCATGGAAACATCAAGCATTGGCCTGCATCAAAGCCAATAAGTTGAAGGATCATCTCAACAAGAAGAAGGTCCCAGCAAGATATGGTTCATTAGAAGATCGCATAGCTGAAGTAGAAACTTAAGAATACTTGGATTGGGAGCAACAAGATCAACATTTGGTTGCATGGTTGCTAGCATCAATGGATCCAATCTTCACGAATCACATGGTGGAATGTGAATTTGTACATGAGATATGGAGCAAGTTGGAGGAATATTTCGCCACCTGAGCAAATCCAAGGTTAAGCAGTTGAAAACTCAATTCAAAATGATTAAGAAACAAGGAAGCACTACCTCAGAATACTTGACAAAGATCAAGAAGGTAACAGATTCACTTGCTGCATTTGGTGCTCCTATCTCTAGAGAGGAGTTCGTAGAAGCTGTATTAGATGGCTTGAATGAGGATTATAGTGCATTCATCACTATGGCTATGTCTAAAGCAGAAACCTTGACCATGAGTGAAATGGAATCCTTGCTCCTAGCTCAAGATGATCTAATTGAACGATTCCGCAAGATTGAAATCAGGTCCATACAAGCGAATGTGGCTCAAGGTGGTGATATTCAAGGTCAGAATAGTGGGATTTTGATGCAAGCAGGAAATGGTAGAGGCCAAGGAGGCTGAAGGGGCAAAGGAAGAGGTTTTAGAGGTGGTAGATCCTAGTTCAATGGCAGTCGACCTCAATGTCAACTCTATGGGAAACTTGGTCATACCGTGTGGCAATGCTACCATCAGTTTGATTAAGACTTTCCTAACCCTCAAAGAACTGCATTCAACTTTCTTTCTCCTCCTTCTATCACCTTTCATAATCCCGGTGGTGGTCCTTCAAATGCAAACGCTCTTCAGAATCCAAAGGCCTACCTAGCCACTCCTAAAACCTTATCTGATACAGCTTGGTACCCTAACTCTGGGGCATCCCACTACATCACCTTTGATCAAAGAAACATGATTGCTGGTTCAAAATATAAAGGCTCTGAGCAGGTTTATGTAGGTAATGGGTTACGTATGAAAGTTTCACATGTTGGCAAGTCCTTGTCACATTCTAAGTTATCCAATTCTACATTCAAACTACACAATCTGCTACATGTACCTTCCATAACCAAAAATCTCATCGGTGTATCAAACTTTGCTAGTAACAACAATGTCTTTTTTGAATTCCACCCTAATAAGTGCTTTGTTAAATCTTAGGTGTCCAAGGAGATTCTTCTTCAAGGAACCCTTAAAGAAGGTCTCTACCAATCCAGTGATGTAAAGGTTCTAGAAAAGCCTTTTATTCCCTGTGTCTATCATGTCTTGTGTAAAAATGCTAGTTCTGTTTTTGATCTGTGGCACAAAAGATTGGGTCATCCTTCTTCCAAAATTGTAACTCATATACTGTCTCAATGTAATATACAAAGTTCAGTAAATAAAGCTTGCAATTCTGATTTCAAGTTCCTGTGTGATGCTTGTTGTATGGGAAAGATACACCAGTTACCATTTTCTGACTCAACAGCACACTATGATGCCCCTCTTGACCTTAAATACTCTGATCTTTGGGGTCCAGCACCAATACGTGGTAGATCAGGCAGTAGATACTATATATGCTTTATAGATGCACATTCCAAGTATACATGCATTTATCTACTAGTCAACAAGTCCCAAGCCTTTCATGCATTTTTACAATACAAGTCCATGATTGAAACCAAAACTGGCCGAAAAATTCGAGCCCTCCAAACAGAGAATCGAAAAGAATATCTTTCCACTAGCTTCACAAAATTCCTAAGAACCAGTGGCATTAAGCATAGACTCACTTGTCCCTATACTCACCAACAAAATGGCAGTACAGAAAGAAAGCATCGACACATCATAGAAATTGGCCTAGCCCTCCTTGCTCAAGCCTCACTCCTTTTACACTTCTAGGATGAAGCATTTCTCATAGCCACATACCTCATAAACAGATTACCTTATCCTGTGACTCAGCTTAAAACACCACATGAAATCCTAAATCACCACAAACCAGATTATACCTTCCTCAAATGTTTTGGCTAAACTTACTACCCCCTCCTCCGACCTTACAACCATCACAAACTTGACTTCAAGTCACACAAATATGTCTTTATAGATTATGCAAACAACGAAAAAGGCTACAAATGCGTATCTCCAACTAGTCAAACATACATATCCAGAAGTGTTGTCTTCAATGAGTCTGAATTCCCTTATTCTCAACTATTTCCTGTCGCTGAGTTTGTCTCTAAACACAAGCCTACTACATTGTCGGTTCCTAGTCATGTGCCCCAGATCCCTCTTACACAATATTCTCATCAAGATCACTCTCCCTCACTTGTTCCTACCTCAACCAAATCACCTCATGCCAGAATGATCAAACAGAACACAACTCCAACTCTAGTATCACATGAGTCACCTCACCCAATGTCAGCAGTGTCTAATGCCAATGATGTGTCATGCTCTACCACACCTACTTCTACATTACCTGTTGAGAACTCACCCTCTATGTCCAGCACTCAATCTGCAGGGTCCTATGAAACAATTAACATTGCTGTTCAACTTCCTCTTCCACCTGCTGCATCAAGTCCTGGATCCTCGTGCTCTCCAAACTAAAGGGTGTTGTACCTTCAAATGGTCATTCCATGCAAACCAGAAGCAAGTCTGGTATCTTTAAGCCAAAAACCTATGCAATTGTGGTTGCATATGATTCATATGACCTACAATAGTGTGAACCAACCACTGTCTCTCAGGCTCTCTTTTCTACTCAGTGGTGACTTGCTATGAATGAAGAATTTGAAGCGCTTATGAGGAATCAGACTTGAACCTTAGTGGAGCCCCCACCCAATGTAACCCCAATTGGGTGCAAATGGGTCTTCAGAATCAAGAGGCATCCTGATGGCTCAGTACTAAAGTACAAAGCCAGGCTAGTTGCAAAAGGCTTCCATCAAAAAGAGGGGCTGGACTATGATCAAGTTTTTAGTCCAGTAGTGAAACCTGCCACTATTAGAATCATGATCTCTTTGGCTCTCTCCAAGGGGTGGTGTATCAGGCAGTTTGACTTTAACAATGCATTTCTCAAGGGGGACTTGCAAGAGCATGTCTATATGGTGTAACTTAAGGGATTTCTATCATCCAAATTGAATCTGGTATGCAAGTTGCAGAGAGTTGTCTATGGCCTCAAACAGGCCCCTCGGGCATGGTATTCCAAGCTCACCTCCACCCTGTAGAATTTTGGCTTTTGCAACACAAAATCTGATACCTCTCTTTTCACTAGATTTACAAAGTCCTTAGCAATCTATATCCTTGTATATGTCGATGACATCCTCATCACTAGTAGCAGTCCAAAAGAAATCTCTGATCTGATTGCTCAGTTAAATTCCATATTTTCTCTTAAAGATCTAGGTGAGATGAACTATTTCCTTGGTATTGAAGTTGTCAAGGCAGTGTCCGGTGAAATACAGCTAGTTCAAACCAAATATGTTAAAGATCTGCTTAAGAAAGCTGGAATGAGCGATGCAAAGCCCATGCCCACACCAATGATCTCCTCACTGAAGCTCTCAGCCCATGGAGATTCTGCATTCTCTGATCCTTCCCAATATAGATCAGTGGTGAGGGGCCTTCAATATGCCACCATCACTAGGCCTGATGTAGCCTATGCAGTAAACAAAGTGGCACAATTCATGCACACCCCACTTGAGTCTTGTTGGAAGGCTGTCAAAAGAATACTTAGGTATCTCGGTGGCACAATTCATCATGGGCTTAAATTCCACAAGGCTGATGACTTTCGGTTACTAGCTTTCTGTGACTTTGACTCGGGTTCTGACATTGATGATAGAAAGTCTACCAGTGGTTTCTGTATCTACTTAGGTTCAAACTTGATTTCCTGGTCCAGCAGAAAACAACATGCAGTATCCAAGTCCAGCATAGAGGCAGAGTATCGTAGCATGGCCTCAACTCTAGCAGAAATCCTGTGGCTTCAATCCCTTCTTTTTGAAATACACATCACTTGCTCCTCCAAGCCATCGATTTTCTGTGACAATCAAAGGGCAATTCTACTTGCAGCCAATCCAATGCTGCACAGTAAGTCCAAACACTGAGTTAGACCTCCACTTTGTGCGAGATAAGCTTGTGCAGCAGCAGATTCATGTCCAACATATACCCTCTCACGATCAGATTGCGAACATACTCACCAAGCCACTCTCTGCTTCTGCCTTTCTTAAATTTTGGCCCAAACTCAGAGTTGTGGACACCCTAACACTGAGTTTGAGGGGGGATATTGGAGATAAGCCAGTATGCAGTTAGTTAGCTTCTGTTAGTTAGTTAGGACAGTTAGATTCTATTGATCAGTTGGTTTCTATTAGTTAGTTAGATTGCATTTCACACAAGTCACTATAATGTCAATGTATAGATATACCCCTATACTTATCATTCAGTAGGTGTATCAATCAAGTTCAGTATGATGAAATTCTTCATTACAGTTTTCTCTCGTTCATCTCTATCCCTTCTCCTTTCTCTCTAGAATCTTTGCTCCAATCTCCTTCATCTCTTAGCTTCTGATACCTTACACTCTTCGTGAATGGATAGGATGAATTACTAGGGATGGAAGGCTATGCCTAGGCTCTTTATGAAGGCTGTTAAGTCTTTTAGGATGGTTTATTTATACCCATACATAATTATAGTCTAAAATATTTAAATTTTTTTCTTGCAACCAAAGGTTCAAACTTGGGTCTTTGAGCTATCTCACGCCACTAACTACCACAAAGACAAGTAGATGGTATCAAATATATTTATATTAATTATGGTATATACTTTTAAAATGAAAATAAATAAATCCTGCCGAACATCTAGTACAATCAAATTAGAAACTGAAAGTTGCAGCATGCAGCTAGAGTCACTAGATTAGTCCCCAAGTTGCCATCCATGTTCATCCACCTCCGTCTACACTGCAACGTGACTGTCCACCATTGTCTATGTTGCTATGTCATTGTCTACCACCATCCATGTTGCAGCGTTGCCATCCATGCCATCGTGTTGCCATCAGCTATGGACTTGAATTAGTTTGATGATACATTCCCTAAGGCCATCGTGTTGCCATCCATGCCATCCATGCCATCAGCTAGAGTCACTAGGTTTCTTTTTGTTGCTTTTTAATCCTTCTCATTCTGCTTTTTTAATTTTTTTTTTCCAATTATGTATGTGATTATGAAATCTTGAATGAGAAAGGTTGATGGTGTAGTGTTGAAGGTGACCTGAAACACCCATTATACTATGTATTGGTCTTGATTTAGTAGTAGAGGCAACATTTTTTATTCCAAATATATACCACCAGATTTTACTTTTGTTATTTTTCTAGAAAAAAAAATGAACTATATATTTGTATACACAATTATGAAGGCAGTACCAAGTATGATTTTGTTGATTTCATCATTCATGCTTTTGTGGCAATGAAAATTATCAATCTGATTCACATGTAGATTGACCTTTTGCAAAGTAAATAAAGGGGGAAAGAATGAGAGAAGAATTAAGCAAATAAGGGGTTTTTCTCATTAACAGGCTTTTGAAACAGGCTTCATTTCAGGCTAGGACTCTTAAACGAGCCAGGCCGGGCAAAAAATGAGGCCCTTGACAAGTAAAAAGCTAGACACAGGCCCATTATTTATGATTTAGGCCTAGCCTGTTTCTATCCTTACTCCTTATTGACCTTGAATTTGTCACAATGTACTCGGAGAGCGCTGCAACGAGAGGCAACCAAAAAAAAAACATTGAAAAAATATTTAATTGAGTCGCCACCAATTTTTATTTAGGAAAAAATTGGAAAAATCTTTTAAATTTGCAAAACTGATCCTTTTAAAGAGATTGGATTCAGGAGTATAATTATTCCTAGAGAAGGGTGGAAACTTAATTCCACTGCACCTCTAATACATCAGTTTTATAACAGTTACCCCTAAAGTTTGCTTTGCAAATTAATCAATAACTATAATTATATTTATCTTTCCCCCAATAAAAAACTTACAATAATTATTTACAAAAGAAAATAAAAACCTAATTATTTACAAAAATACAAATAAATAGAAGAAAAAACAAAATTTAAGAAAATTTAATTTTTGGTTTGACAGTGAGTGCTCGCTCCTACATATTATCTGCTGCAATGAGGAACTCAAATCCATCGTTGTTCTTGTAGAAAATAATTGTGTGTTAGGTTGATTTTATTTATAAAAATAAAAATAAAAATCAATCTATTCTTGTATAGAATTTAGGATAGTATACGCTATACAATAAACCTTTACAATTTTCATAACCCTTAACGATAGTTAAGCCATGCATCAACGTTAGAGATTGTTGTATAGATTTTTTTAAAAAAATTAATATGTTGTTTAAGTGAAAAAAGAAAGAATTAAATTTTTTGTATATTTACAAAAAAAAAAAAAAAGAACCAGAAGTAAGAAAAGAAAAATACATGCCATAAAAAAAAGAAAAGAAAAGGCCTCAAAGTAAAATTAAAAAAAAAAAACGGCAACGACAACAAAATATGATTGACGCAAAAAAAAAAAAAGGAAAGGTAAAATGAAAAAAGAACACAAGAATGCCACAATGATGGCGGTGCACCATACGTAACACCCTTAGCAATCTTTGACCAATTCTGAACAACATTGCTGCATTGGATTTGACAATCTGAAGATAATTATGGACAATCAACAAATCCTATCTTCTTGAACATGTCTCATGTATTCACAGAATAAGAATGCCCACAAATGGCATGCCAATTAATGAGCCAAAATAAAGGTAAAAGAAACAATGAGAGTAATCACGTTATATGACGAACATTTCAATACACTATTGAGTAATAACTGTCTTCACCATAATTTATTTATATTTTACTTAATTTGTGCACATGACCTTCACGCTCATCTGGAACTACTATTGAACTTAATATGCTTCACACAATGTCATTTCCTAAACCTCCTATGAATGGAGAAGTATAAGCTAAGGTAGAGATAGGCTATGACACCTAGAAATGCAACAACAAAAGATGCTACAAAGCTCCAAACAAAGGCATCTCTGAAGTCAGTTTCTTTCTCATGAGAGGGAGTCTCCATTCCCGTTGGTTTTGCAATAGATGAGCAATTTTGGTCCAGTGGAGGTCCACAAAGAAGAGGGTTGCCTTCATAACTACTTGCATCAAAAGTTCCAAATTGGTTAACCCTCTCTGGTGTCTTTCCAAATAGGTTATTGTAAGCCACAGAGAAGACCGACAAGCTGTATAACACTGTCAATTGTGAGGGAATTTGACCATTCAGTGTGTTATGTGAAAGATCTAAGCTTTCTATTTGCTTAAGGTTGCGGAATGTTTCTGGGATAGGCCCTGTGAGATAATTCTTGGACAAGTTTAATGTATGTAGGCTACTTAAATACCCTATTTGTGGAGGAATATGTCCTATCAAATTATTGTCTGAGAGATCTAGGCCAGACATGAAATTCAAGATATCTCCCTTATATGATTCATACCTGCTCTTTGACATGAAATCTGCTTCTTGTTCTTCGTACCACACAAAGTGTAGTGTGCCATCAACTTCTGAATATTCATTTGTTGTTGGATCATAGTAATAAAAAATGATTCTTGTAAGCCATTCTATAGGAATTTTCCCTATTCCCATGCCATCAAAAAAATTCAGCCCTCCAAATGATATATTATTCAAGCAAGATGGTAATCCTCCAGAAAGGTTGTTTTGAGAAAGATCTAGGATGCTAATGTTCCTGAGGTGACACAAATCCATAGCAATGGGGCCTTCAAGTTTGTTTCCCTTTAAAAGAAGAATTCTTAACTTCGAAAAAGAA
Organism: Pterocarpus santalinus; assembly: GCA_031439595.1. Classification (NCBI taxonomy): domain Eukaryota; kingdom Viridiplantae; phylum Streptophyta; class Magnoliopsida; order Fabales; family Fabaceae; genus Pterocarpus; species Pterocarpus santalinus. The sequence continues at coordinate 28,569,322 of CM062528.1, read as the reverse complement.
CTAATCCACTTAGGAATTTTACCAGAAAATTTGTTCTTTATCAAAGCCAAAGTCAAAAGGTTGTGGCACTTGGCTAAAGCAACAGGTATTGGTCCACTGAATTGATTATGTTGTAAATGTAAGTGTCTCAAGGATGGCATATTGATGCAACTTGGCAGTGTCCCAATTAAATTGTTGTAAGAAAGGTCTAGATATTGGAGTTCAGTCAACTTACAAAAGCCTAATGGTATTGGACCTTGCAATGAATTTTGGGACAAAATGAGAAAAGTCATATTTTGAAAGCTTCCAATCCAGCTTGGTATTTCTCCATAGAGGTTGTTGTTACTTAAATCCAACATTCTTAACTCACGGCTGTTCATGATTTCATCAGATATCTTTCCCATAAAGTTATTGTTGGCTAGATGTAGAGATAACAACTTTGTGAAATTTGATCCAAGAGGCAAGGAGGGGCCATGTAGGTTGTTGTTTGACAACTTCAAGATTCGCAAGTCATTGCTACCTTTACCAAACTCTTGAGGTAAGTATCCGGACAAATTGTTCTGTGACAAGTCTAGATTATTCAATTGCCTCATTTCAGCCAATGAAACTGGAAAATTACCCCACAATGAACTTGAGGACATATTAAAAAATATCAAGTTGGGAAAAACTGACCCTATAGTTGGAGGAATCTCACCTCCAATGGGATTACTGGAGACATCAAATGCAATCATCTTTTGGAATTTTGAGGTGAGATTGACCTTGAGGGGACCAATCAAGAAGTTATGGCTGAGATTGAAGTAATTTAGTTTGGAGTTATTTGCTAATAGCCAGTGTGGTAAACTTCCTACCATGCTGCTAAGGCCAATATTTAGCATTCTCAAGTCATGTTGATGATAAAGGAAGGTGGGAATTGTGTAGCTTGGTTCATTTAGTATGCAGTTTTTCACTTTGAGAATCTTCAATTGAAATGATGGAGTAAAAGGTGGGTTCTCGGTTTCAACCTTCACATCCTGCTGGTTTCGGCACATAAGACTAAAAATTTGAAGGTTGGAATGGTTGGCAAGCAAGCTAAATGAAAGTGAACCCCTGAAATAGTTACCATCAAAATTAATATAGGCAAGGGACTTGAGACTATAAATAATTGAGGAAGGCAAGGGTCCTTCAAAATCATTTTCTTGAACATCAAGATAACGGAGAGATGACAAGTTGGCCAGGCACTGTGGAATGTGTCCCACAAAGTGGTTGAAGCCGAGATCCATAGCTATAAGATTCTTCAGCTTACATAACCCTCCTGCAATGCATGGCTTTTCTTCATAAATATAGGAAACAAGAGCTCATCCTTGGCAAAATTAAAAGGAAGTAAATCTCTCTAAAGTATAACCAAAATTCCTTCTAATCAGAATTTCTTTTGAGCATTTTAGGTGATGGAAAAGTGAAATAAAAAGGTTGAGAGAAATGAAATTGATGGATAACGAATGCATTCCCAACTTATTTCCTTTTTATTTTTGAAACTACATAAATATTTAAAACAAACACCACCTTTATTTTATTTTATTTTTTTGGGAAAAATCTTCGTATTTTAACTTATGCTATGTCTTAATCGTGTCAGAGTTGAAAAATAATTTTCAAATTAAAATTTGCATAGAAACGCATGTTAGGCATGTGTCAGCAATATATCATACAAGATTGTTCTACACATATACACAACAATGAAAGCAATGTTCAATGTCAGGTGATTATAGGTTTTTCATAGTAGTGAGAGAGAATAATTTACGAACGACTCTAATTCTCAAAACTCATAGCAAACAATTTAGTGTTACCTTCCCGTGGCAGTGAGCCATTCAAGTCATTGTCAAGTAAGGACAGGTACTTGAGAGAAGTCAGAGCTGCAATTGATTCTGGAAGGCTACCAGTCAAGAAATTATAAGCAAGTTGCAAGTCCTCTAATTTGGTTGAAGAGGAAAGATCTGCCAGGTGCCAAAGGACAAATTTGGCAAACAACATATGAAAACAGACAAAAAGGACTCCTTTCGATAAATACGCGGTAATGTGTTGCACAATAAATGGAATCGTACGGAAAAGATTACAATTAGAGGAATAGGATAAAATTTAACAAAAAATCTAATAAATTTCCGTACAGTAATGGAAGGAGATGTGAAACATTTTAATGCATGGATGAAATTCAAATTAAATGAAATAACCCTAGTGAGTGGTGTGAATAAGGAATTTTGTTGGCATCGTAGTTCAAATCTTGAAAACTATATATAGAAAATACTGAAATGTTAAACAAATTTTTGTAAGCTTACCATTTTAACATTGTTTCTTGTAATTAATTATTGGTGAACAAAACCGATTAAAACTTCGTAAAATTTATAGTAAATATTTGTCCACATACTCGCCACCGATTTTGGAAGGCGAAAAAGTTAGAATGTGAAATTTTTTTTTTACCAGAAAATGTGAAATTAGCTCCTTGGAATAATAAGTAAGAGTTTGTAAAGAGGAGGACGTATCCTTCAAGTTATAGCTAGTAACAACTATTTGCCAAAATTCTAAAATGGTATCTCACTATTGACTTTGCAAACTTTACTCCAAAATATTGAGTGCGACCAATTTGATCCTTGAAGTTTTTATTTTTCTTTATTGGATTGAACGCTTAAACTAAATCTGTACCCAAAAAGAAAAAAACGGTTAAACTAAATAATTAGTCTTTACATTTATCTGATTTAAATTTTGATTCCCATAAAATTTTTCTTGAATATCAATTCTTATATTTTTGTAGTTTTAAATTTTGGTCCCTACCGTTTATAATATTGGTCCTTATATTTCATTCAATTTTAATCTTAATAATTTTTATTTATAAAATGTATTGTTCCTTACTTTTTTATTAATAATTAGTTCTTGCAATTTTATATTACCAAATTGGTTCTTGTCGAGATAACTAAACCAAATCAATCAAACTGTAACAACTGAAAAAAAAAAAAAAAAAAAAATTAACCTTCGAAACTGAAATCCAAATTAGGTTAAATTGTAAAGAATAATAGTTCAGATTAATATATTATCTGAATTACATTCTTGGAGTTTTTTGTTTTAAACTTTTATGCCTATTTCTTAGTTAGATTTTATAATTTACTGATTTATTATTTGTTTATCTATTATTTCTCCATGTCATTTAACACAAATAATTTGAATAAAGATTTACGGGTGTGACTATTGACACTTTTAATTCGGTATTCTCACTCTTTATTAATTATTTGCAAATTTAAATCCCTAAATTATCCTTACCTAAACACTTGTTATTTTGTTAAAGTTAAAATTTAATTAATATATTAGTTTTTATCCACACTAATATCATTAATTATTTTACATTTGCACTTATGTTATATTTCAAATTATTATAATTATATAAAATATTATATTAATTTATTTCGTGACACCTTATGATCAATATAAACAATAATAATATATTTATTGAGGGTACATTTGTTTAAGCTTAGAAAAAAAATAATTTTATGACGGAACTTTTTGTAGAGTGTTTTTTAAAAGTTAATGTTTTTAGCTTATAAAAAAACATAAACATCTTTTTTTGAATTTTATTTTTTTAAAAAAATCTGTTTCTCTTAAATTTTTATATATTTATTTTAATAAAACAATAGTTTTTCTTTGATTAAATAAATAATCAACCTTAATGGTCATCGTTTAAAACATCACTAATATAATATGTTAGAATAATATTTAGGGTTTAAAGTTTAAGGTGTAAGGCTTTTAGTTTTCTTTAGATACGAAATATATCATATTAATCTTTAAATTACCTTTTACAAAACAATGTTTATTACAAAATTATATCTTAAGGAATAAAAGAATGCTTCTTAAACTTTTTTTTTTTCAATTCTTCCAATTTACTGATTACTATGTCTTGTTTCTAATTATCTATACTAAAATTAAGATATAGTTGTATCACAATAAAATACTTCTCTAGCATATTTAAAAGATATTTTCCTCAAAATAAAAATTTATATTGTTTTTGGTGGGGTAGTGGCGCTAACGCCCAGAACAAGAAAGAAAAACTACAAAACAAAATGAGGGGTAGTTATCCCCAACAAATCATCCCTAATGAACTTCCCAATTTAGAAAATTATAATATTAATCATGATTTCAATAACATTTTATTATAAAAGTGCTATAAAACATGAATAAAATAAGAAAAGTAAAGAAAAATAACAGAATAATATGTGAAAAAATATTTAAAAAAGGCATATCAATATAAATACTCAACTGCAAGAAACAATTTTTACTATTTGAGTAAGAAATCTTATTAAAGTTGACTTTTTAGCAACTTATAACTGGTTGTTTATCTTGTGAAGAAAAATAAAATGACTATGAAGAAAAAAAAAATAGAGAAATTGAATAGAAGATTGAAGAATTTTGATATATAAAAATAGGAAATTACTAACATCTTATTGAAAATGTAAATGGATAAATTAAATAGTAATATTATAATTTAATTTGATGCACTATCTATATAAAAATATTTTATGCTGACATTCAATCATATATTAGAAGATTGAATGTTTGTATAAAAATATTTTATACAGACATTTAATCATATATTATCATGTTAACACTTCCTATCACGTAAGGGTTTAGACATTCCATTTATGTTTTGGCACTTGTAAAAATAGTGAACACATATCTTAATCTTCATTAATATTATAAGATTATTAATTTCTTTCTATTTATTATATCTATCTATTAATAGTAATTACTAATATTAAGATATAATAGTTTTATTTTGTAAATTATCATCAAACCATTAAAGTTGAAAAGTCTGACTATTAGTATCTAGTTATTACCTACATATAAACTTTTAACTTTGCGTAAAATCAGAAAACAAGGCGAAAAAAAGTAGTTACTTTTACTTTTAAAAAAAGTTATATCATAAAAGGCTTAGTGATTTTACAATTTCAATTAATTTTTCATGATATCATTATAATTCAGTTTAAATAATAATAATTAATATTTTTATCTTAATAAATGTGTCCAAGAAAATATATTAGACTAATTAGTAATATTTATAATTACATCCATTTAATAGTAATAATAATAATAATGATAATACTATTAACATATAAAATTATAATTTTAAATTATCATTGGTAATTAAAGTTTCAAAGACTTAAAGATACATTATACATATAAAAGATATAAAATAAAGCTAAAGACATATCCTATTTCATTTTTAAAATAAAAGAAATATATTAATCAATTAGATATATTTTATTAATTTAATTGTCAATAGTAAAAATAGAAATAGAAATATAAAAAGAAAAGATACTGTTATTCAGCATCTTAGACTAAACTTCGTATAGGAGCCCGGCTACTTTATGAACTTTGCAATTAGTACAGTTCATTTTGGAAAACTCATTATTCTTTTCAATTTGCGTGATCAAAATATAAAAACTATAATTTTAAAATTACTTCCCCAACAATTGGCTTTTAAAATTACCACTATTAACTAATATTAAAAAGTTAAAGATGTATATATATATATAATGAATGCAAACTGTACATTTTCTATATTGAACTTATCATGCGTTCATTAAAATCGTAAATTCATTATGGTTATGGTTTTTATGATATAAAATTATTTGTACGTAAAAGTAACAACTTTTTTTCTATGATTTTACGTAAAAATAGAAGTTTATATATATCATATATGTACATAGTATGTATATACTAATAGTTAGGCTTTTCAACTTTAACGATTTAATGATAATTTAAAAAAGATAATTATTATATTTTAATATTAGTAATTACTATTAACTATTAATAGATAGATATAATAAATAGAAAATAATTAATAAACTTATAATATTAATGAAGATTGAGATATATGGTCACCATTTTTACACTTGTCAAAATATAAATGCGATGCCCAAACGCTGAAGAAGTAGGAAGTGTAACTATTTTACATTAATAGTATATCAAAATTAATCTCATATAATTAACTAAATTTAATTAAACATGCACACTTTTTTTTTTTTTATCGAAAAAAGGGTGCACGTAGTATCTCATATAAAGGTTGACATGGACTAATGAGTATAAAGAGATATCAAAGTCGAAAATTGTGATATTTTGAGGGCCAAAAGTAAAAATCATGATATTTTATATTAAAAAATTCATATTTACCAACAAAGGGTCAAATTCTAATTAAAAATTTAATAAAATCATTAACATATAGTTATTATCATTCTAAAATTAAATTATTTAAACATTTTTAAATGATTATTTATATAAAATATGTTTTTAGCCTGTAATATTTAAAATTTTTATATTATATTCCTTGGAATTAAAATATTAAATAAAATATAATTAAAATAAAATACACAAAATGTGAGAAAAATTAAAATTTCCGTTATGAGAGGAGTTTGATTATGTACTGAAAAAAATTAAGTATATATTATTTTGAGATGGAGGAGAAGTGTTGGAGAGGGAAGTCTTTAACCTATCATCGGCGTTATCTTTAGCTTTCGGATATTTTGTTCTCCAACACTTTGCCTCCTTCTCTAAAAGGAGTATACTTAATTTTCTTTTTTTCGGGGAACAAATTCAAACTCCTCTTATTATAGAATAGCTTCTTTTTTCTTTTTATCTTTGTCCTTACATCGCATCTATTTATGTTAATTAAAATTCATGTAAAGTTTTTAATTCTATAAAATATTATATATAAATTTAAATATTATAGTTTAAAATATATATTAATTTAAAATATTTAAAAGTATTTAATATAACAATTTAATTTTACAATAAAAAGAATTATATCTAAATTGACTTTATTAAATCTGTAATTAAAACCTTTACTCTCTATACAAAAAACATAAACAGTTTTATTAAAAATATCATAATTTTCTAGTTTAGTCCCCTATTTTTGTCCTTTAGTCTATGCTAACCTCCACATAAGATGCCATGTGAGCAAGTAACAGAGAAAACTAACATGAGACTAACAGAAGGACCATACAGGATTAAAAAAAATTAAGGGACTAAACAGAATTTTTTGTAAAAGAAAGATTAATTAAAATTTTGTAATATTTAAAAAACCAAAAATATAATTAATTTAGAATTCAGCTACAGTTCATGAGTAGGACGCCCACACAATGAAAATGAATTAGTATTCTCGTGTAACAAGTGAAAATATTTTCTCTTGATAAAAAAAGAAATTCTCTAATATTAACTGATTTTCGGATGGGTTAAATTAAGAAATTCCAAGTATCCATTTTTTTCTGTGCCCATCAGAAAACTAGATGAAAAAATATGATAAAGTAATTAAATCTCGATATGATGAAGAAAATGAAAATTTGTCATGCAAATAGTAGATCGTAACGCACCAAAGGATGTGATTTCTGTCAGCTCGTTTCCATTTAAAGCTAACAATTGTAATTTGTTCAACCTAAAGTTGCCAAATAAACCTGCTCCAAATACAAAAGAATGAATTAAAAAAAGGGGCATCGATTAGTTATATATAAAATTCTTTCTTAGATAAATATAGTTTTAAAGTAAGTAAGAGAGAATTTATCATGTTATCATTATAATGAATTAAAGGTGAATATATGTTTACTTTCATAATTTAGAAACAAATTCATTTTCAACAAATATTTTTCAGAAAATTAACTATATATATATTAGGAACACAAACTCTAAAGTAGAGTTATGTGACTAATTAAAAAATTTTATGGTAATAACAGAGTTGTATAATAACTTGTTCAAGAATTTGTAAAGAGTTTGTAGAGACAAAATATTTAGAAATAACATTAATATAATAATTAAAATTTGAGAGACCTGACAAATAATTTCCGGACAAGTCCAACACTTGGAGCTCCTCAAGAGGGAGAAAGGAAGAAGCGTTTAGTGACCATTGCAGGTTGCTCAATTCAGAAGGTCTTGTCTCACTGAGAAGGACATGTGTCACTCGCTTTGTGGAGTTGTCACATTTGACACTCTCCCAAGTGCAGCAGTCGCCCTGGCCTTGCCAAGAAGGAAGAGCAGATCCATTTGGGTTATTGAAAGCATCTTTCAATCGCAGAAGTGCGACTCTCTCAGCTTCTACGCACCCTATACTTGCATTGCTCTCTAGCTTAACTAGAAATCCCAACAATAACACCCACCAAAATTTTATTAGAGAACACCCCAGATACATTTTTCTATTTCGCATGCAGCAATGTATACTCTCTCTGTATGTGTTGTTGAGAGTAGGTTTTACATAAGCATATTTTTATAGACAACTGCAATTCTACTGTTCATCCTTAAAGTCGCAAGTCAACAAGACATCTTCACATAAAATACGCCTCCACTATCAACGCGCAAAAGAAAATTCTTATGTAATCAAGATGGAACATTCCTCCACCATAATTATCTATTATTTATTTCTCTTTTCCATCTTTTCACTTTTTTACTTTTGAAATTAAAGGCTAAAAGGTTCCATCGATGAATAAATTTTTTCCCGCATGCATAATGAAAAGAATAATTCTATGATTAATATGACAAAGTTCGAAACTTTTATATTTCACCAAGACTACGTTCGAAAGTTTTTTAATTTGGCCAAGACTTTTGCTTCTCTCTCCTAACTAACCCTCTTATACGTTGGGGAATATTCAAGCTAGACGTTAGAGGCACGCTGTCGCTGGGAGGGCTCTTCCTTTTTAGCCTCTGAGTGTTAAGTATCTTTTGTTGTTTTATCAAATATTACCTTGACCAATCCTCATGCGTCTGGTAAAGGTAATTTCTTCACCTCATAGGTATTAGCAATTGAAGAGGGAAAAATGCAAGTAATTCCTACCTAATATTCCTTGAACTGCCATCTCCATTGTACCAAACAATATTGCACCACCGTGTCCGTGTGTCACTTTCACACAACAATCCAGTCTTACCCACCTCCATCTCCATACTATTTTTGGTGATTAAAAGTTGAGTACATATTTTTTTAGGCCAAATATTTTGAAGTTAAAATTAGTTTAGTTTCTTTAAAAAAATTTATGTTAATTTAGTTCTAATATTTTGAATTATGATATCAATTTTATCCTTCTATGAAATCATTAATCATAACTTTCATTAGAGATATATGTTAGTTCTAAGTTATATTATTTATTTGTCTTCCTTAACTAATGAGAGGAGATTATTTCCACCTCATCAACTTAACTGGTCAGTCTTGCGGCAATTGCTGCACTTAATCTTGTTAGTCAATTCAAATATATATTTTTTTTTAACTTTCAAGTTGTTAAGGTGAAAATTGTCTTTTCTTACTAGTCAAGGAAGATAAATAAACAATATAACTTACAACTAACGTGCAAATTAGGATAAATAGTAATGGAAGTTACCGACAATTTAATGGAAGGATGAAATTGATGTCAAAAATCAAGGTAGAACTAAATTGATATCAAAAAATTTTTAATGATGAAATTAATATCAATTTCAAAATGTTAGCAATAAAAATGATATTTACTTTTAAATCTTTCCTAGAGCAATCTAAAAAATTATTCCAGTTTCACAAGATATCTCACCATGACAAGGTTTATTGAAAATTTATAAAATTATTACTAGGCTTATTTAAAAAGAAAACTTTAGAAAAAACCTTTTAATCTTAGAAAAATCGATCTTTTGAAAGGAAAAAAGAGATCAAAATTAAGAAGTCTAATGATTAGATCACAAAATTTTCTTTTTTCTCTTTAAAGATACAACAATTATTCTCAAATGAAATAAGTAAATGTTCAAGTGACTCAAGGAATGTCTGGATCCAATATCTTAATCCTCTCTCTCTCTCTCTCTCTCTCTCTCTCTCTCTCTCTCTCTCTCTCTCAATATACATCGGAGCTTAAAGCCAAAAGGAACTAGATCAAAATAACATGAGGATAGTTATGCCCAAAGAAATCTGCTAAAAAACCCAAGGAAATACAAGCTGAGACTCTGTCGAAGAAACTAATTCCAATTGGGATTTTATGGCCATACGTAGCAAGACCATTGGCACACTTCTTTGCTTCCCTAAAAGTATGATTGATCTCCATAAACCAATATTTCCTAATTAGATTCCTCACAAAATTAACTAAAGAGCTATAAATATGGGTCTTAGGAACACCATACAACACTAGATAACGTACATAAGTAGAATCTATTTCAAGTAATACATTCCGATGACCCATGTTGTAACTAATACAAAGACCCCAAAATACACTCGATAACTCCGCCATAGTTATGGAACAAGATCCTAGATTAACAGACCAAGCTGCCAAAAACATTCTTTCATGATTCCTAATCATTCCACCACAAGAAGCTGCCATGGTGTCACTTAGCAATGATCCATCCATATTAATCTTGATCTAAAGCCCGAGAGGGGATTTCCACTACACTTGCACCAATGCAACCATGGGCATTTTGCTTTTTGCTTTCCTTCTTAGCTGAAGACATTGATTATAATCTTTGGCTAGCTTAAGAATTCTACATGCAAGAAATGCATGTGCATTATTGCAACAGTCAAAAACAAATAAATTCCTGCAGTACTAAAGGACAAAGCAAGCTGTGGTGAAAATAAGGGGCCATTCAATCCCTTGACACCTTTGAGTTTCATTAAGAAGGTTTTCCTCTAATAAGATTTTTAACAGCTATTGGAAAAATGAATTCTTGATCAAGCTATTACCAATGTTTATCCACATATCCTTCACGATTTCACAATCATGGAGGACACGGAGCATTGTTTTAGAACAAATACCATGTATAGAACATAAATCATTTGCTCCTAACCCTTTCCTAATTCTAGAGAAATTGGTTAGAAGGGCATCACTAACTACCAACCACAAAAATTTTTCAACCTCTAGGGAACTCTAACCTTCCACATTAAACTATTCAGGCTATTCTTATCCAACATATTATTTTAACACAGGCTAAAATATGCAAATTTGAGTGTAAATTCTCCGTTCATTGCTGGGAACCAAGCAATTTGATCATGATCATCCAAAGGACTAGGAGGCTTAATAGACATTAACATATCCAGCCAATCACTAGTTAGAAAATAACTAAGTTTATTCTAATCCCAATCACATTTTGCTGTAACAAATTTTCTCCATCCTAAGCTCTCTATTGGAGATAAGCCAGTATGCAGTTAGTTGGCTTCTATTAGTAAGTTAGGACAGTTAGATTCTGTTGATTAATTGGTTTCTGTTAGTTAGTTAGATTGCTTCTCACACAAGTTAGTACAATGTCAATGTATAAATATGCCCCTATACTTATCATTCAGTAGGTGTATCAATCAAGTTCAATATGATGAAATTCTTCATTACAGTTTTCTCTCGTTCATCTCTATTCTTTCTCCTTTCTCTCTAGAACTTTTGCTCCAATCTCCTTCATCTCTTAGCTTCTGATACCTTACATGGTATCAAAGCTAATAGTGATCCATGGAGACCTCAAACACATCACTATCTTCCGCAATCGAAGCTGAAACGAGCATGTCAAGTTTTGCACCAAAAACCTTCACAAGCCCTGTTTCGTTCAAGCTTGATGAAGACAACTTTATGCCATGGAAACATCAAGCGTTGGCCTACATCAACGCCAATAAGTTGAAGGATCACCTCAACAAGAAGAAGGTCCCAGCAAGATATGGTTCAATAAAAGATCGCATAGCTGAAGTAGAAACTCAAGAATACTTGGATTGGGAGCAACAAGATCAACATTTGGTTGCATGGTTGCTAGAGCTTCATGAATCGCATGGTGGAATGTGAATTTGCACATGAGATATGGAGCAAGTTGGAGGAATATTTTGCCACCCGAGCAAAATCCAAGGTTAAGCAGTTGAAAACTCAACTCAAAATGATCAAGAAACAAGGAAGCATTGCCTCAGAATACTTGACAAAGATCAAGAAGGTAACAGATTCACTCGCTGCACTTGGTGCTCCTATCTTTAGAGAGGAGTTCGTAGAAGCTGTATTAGATGGCTTAAATGAGGATTATAGTGCATTAATCACTATGGCTATGCCTAAAGCAGAAATTTTGACCATGAGTGAAATGGAATCCTTGCTCCTAGCTCAAGATGATCCAATTGAACGATTCCGCAAGACTGAAATCGGGTCCATACAAGCGAATGTGGCTCAAGGTGGCGATATTCAAGGTTACAGTGGGATTTTGATGCAAGCAGGAAATGGTAGAGGCCAAGGAGGCCGAAGGGGCAAAGGAAAAGGTTTTAGAGGTGGTAGATCCTGGTTCAATGGCAATTGACCTCAATGTCAACTCGGTGGGAAACTTGGTCATACCGTGTGGCAATGCTACCATCGGTTTGATCAAGACTTTCCTAACCCTCAAAGAACTGCATTTAACTTTCCTTCTCCTCCTCCTATCACCTTTCACAATCCTGGTGGTGCTCCTTTGAACACAAACATAGTTCAGAATCCAAAGGCCTACCTAACCACTCCTGCAACCTTATCTGATACAACTTGGTACCTTGACTCTAGGGCATCCCACCACTTCACCTTTGATCAAAGAAACATGATTGCTGGTTCAGAATATGAAGGCTCTGAGCAGGTTTATGTAGGTAATAGGTCAGGTATGAAAATTTCACATCTTGGCAAGTCCTTGTTACATTCAAAGTTATCCAATTCTATATTCAAACTACACAATCTGCTACATGTACCTTCCATAACCAAAAATCTCATCAGTGTATCAAAGTTTGCTAGTGACAACAATGTCTTTTTTGAATTCCACCCAAATAAGTGCTTTGTTAAATCTCAGGTGTCCAAGGAGATTCTTCTTCAGGGAACCCTTAAAGAAGGTCTCTATCAATGCAGTGATGTAAAGGTTCTACAAGAGCCTTTTGTTCCCCGTGTCTATCATGTCTTGTGTAAAAATGCTAGTTTTGTTTTTGATCTGTGGCACAAAAGATTGGGTCATCCTTCTTCCAAAATTGTAACTCATCTACTGTCTCAATGTAATATACAAAGTTCAATAAATAAAGCTTGCAATTCTAATTTCAAGTTCCTGTGTGATGCTTGTTGTATAGGAAAGATACACCAGTTACCATTTTTTGACTCAACAGCACACTATGATGCCCCTCTTGACCTTATCTACTCTGATCTTTGGGGTCTAGCACCAATGTGTGGTAGATCAGGCAGTAGATACTATATATGCTTTATAGATGTACATTCCAAGTATACATGCATTTATCTACTAGTCAACAAGTCCCAAGCCTTTCATGCATTTTTACAATACAAGTCCATGATTGAAACCAAAATTGGTCGAAAAATTCGAGTGCTCCAAACAGACAATGGAAAAGAATATCTTTCCACTAGCTTCATAGAATTCCTAAGAACCAATGGCATTAACCACAAACTCACTTGTCCCTATACTCACCAATAGAATGGCAGTGTAGAAAGAAAGCATCGATACATCATAGAAACCGGCCTAGCCCCCCTTGCTCAAGCTTCACTCCCTTTACACATTTGGGATGAAGCATTCCTCACAGCCACATACCTCATAAACAGATTACCTTCTCTTTTAACTCAGCTTAAAACACCATATGAAATCCTAAATCACCATAAACCAAATTACACCTTCCTCAAATGTTTTGGCTGCACTTGCTACCCCCTCCTTCGACCTTACAACCATCACAAACTTGACTTCAAGTCACACAAATGTGTCTTTGTAGGTTATGCAAACAACCAAAAAGGCTACAAATGCCTATCTCCAACTGGTCAAGTATACATATCCAGAAGTGTTGTCTTCAATGAGTCTGAATTCCCTTATCCTCAACTATTTCTTATCACTAAGTCTGTTTCTAAACACAAGCCTACTACATTGTTAGCTCCTAGTCATGTGGCCTCGATCCCTTGTACACAATCTGCTTATCAAGATTACTTTCCCTCACTTGTTCCTATCTCAACCAAATCACCTCATGCCAAAATGATCAAATAGAACACAACTCTAGCTCTAGTATCACATGAGTCACCTCACCTAATGTCACCAGTGTCTAATGCCAATGATGTGTCATGCTCTAACACACCTACTTCTACATTACCTATTGAGAACTCACCTTCTGCGTCCAGCACTCAATCTGTAGGGTCCTATGAGATAATTGACATTGCTGTTCAGCTTCCTCTTCCACCTGCTACATCATGTCCTGGATCCTCAGTGCTCTCCAAACCAAGGGGTGTTGTACCTTCAAATGGTCATTCCATGCAAACCAGAAGCAAGTCTGGTATCTTTAAGCCAAAAACCTATACAGTTGTGGTTGCAGGTGATTCATGTGACCTACAACAGTGTGAACCAACCATTGTCTCTCAGGCTCTCTCTTCTACTCAGTGGCGACTTGCTATGAATGAAGAATTCGAAGCACTTATGAGGAATCAGACTTGGACCTTAGTGGAGCCCCCACCCAATGTAACCCCAATTGGGTGCAAATGGGTCTTCAGAATCAAGAGGCATCCTGATAGCTTAATATAGAAGTACAAAGCTAGGCTAGTTGCAAAAGGCTTCCATCAAAAGGAAGGGCTGGACTATGATCAAGTTTTCAGTCCAGTAGTGAAACCTGCCACTATTAGAATCATGATCTTTTTGGCTCTCTCCAAGGGGTGGTGCATCAGGCAGTTTGACTTTAACAATGCATTTCTCAATGGGGACTTGCAAGAGGATGTCTATATGCTGCAACTTGAGGGATTTCTATCATCCAAACCGAATCTGGTATGTAAGTTGCAGAGAGCTCTCTATGGCCTCAAACAGGCCCCTCGGGCATGGTATTCCAAGCTCACCTCCACCCTGCAGAATTTTGGCTTTTGCAACACAAAATCGGATACCTCTCTTTTCACCAAATTTACAAAGTCCTCAGCAATCTATATCCTTGTGTATATCAATGACATCCTCATCACTGGTAGCAGTCCAAAAGAAGTCTCTGATCTGATTGCTCAGTTAAATTCCATATTTTCTCTGAAAGATCTAGGTGAGATAAACTACTTCCTTGGTATTGAAGTTGTCAAGGCAGTGTCCGGTGAAATGCAGCTAGTTCAAACCAAATATGTTAAAGATCTACTTAAGAGAGTTGGAATGAGCGATGCAAAGCCCATGATCGCACCAATGATCTCCTTACTGAAGCTCTCAGCACATGGCGATTTTGCATTCTCTGATCCTTCCCTATATAGATTAGTGGTGGGGGGCCTTCAATATGCCACCATCACTAGGCCTGATGTAGCCTATGTAGTAAACAAAGTGGCACAATTCATGCACACCCTATTTGAGTCTCATTGGAAGGCTATCAAAAGAATACTCAGGTATCTCAATGGCACACTTCATCATGGGCTTAAATTCCACAAGGCTGATGACTTTCGGTTACTAGCTTTCTGTGACTCTGACTAGGGTTCTAACACTGATGATGGAAAGTCTACCAGTGGTTTCTATATCTACTTAGGTTCAAACCTGGTTTCCTAGTCTAGCAGAAAACAACATGCAGTATCCAGGTCCAACATAGAGGCAAAGTATTGTAGCATGGCCTCAACTTTAGCAAAAACCCTGTGGCTTCAATCCTTTCTTTCTGAAATGCACATCACTTGCTCCCCTAAGCCATCGATTTTCTGTGACGATCAAGGGGTAGTTCTACTTGCAGCCAATCCAGTGCTGCACAATAAGTCTAAACACTTTGAGTTGGACCTCCACTTTGTGCGAGATAAGCTTGTGTAGTAGTAGATTCATGTCCAACATATACCTTCTCACGATCAGATTGCGGACATACTCACCAAGCCACTCTCCGCTTCTGCCTTTCTCAGATTTCGGCCTAAACTCAGAGTTATGGGCACCCCACCACTGAGTTTTAGGGGGGATATTGGAGATAAGCCAATATGTAGTTAGTTGGCTTCTGTTAGTTAGTTAGGACAGTTAGATTCTATTGATCAGTTGGTTTCTGTTAGTTAGTTAGATTGCTTCTCACACAAGTCACTACAATGTCAATGTATAAATATACCCCTGTACTTATCATTTAGTAGGTGTATCAATCAAGTTCAGTATGATGAAATTCTTTATTACAGTTTTCTCTTATTCATCTCTATCCCTTCTCCTTTCTCTCTAGAACTTTGCTCCAATCTCCTTCATCTCTTAGCTTCTGATACCTTACACTCTCCCTGAATGGATAGGATGAATTACTCGGGATGAAAGGCTATGCCTAGGCTCTTTATGAAGGCTGTTAAGTCTTTCAAGATGGTTTGTTTATACCCATACATAATTATAGTCTAAAATATTTAAACTTTTTTCTTGCAACCAAAGGTTCAAACTTGGGTCTTTGAGCTATCTCATGCCACTAACAACCACTAAGACAAGTAGATGGTATCAAATATATTTATATAAATTATGGTATATACTTTTAAAATGAAAATAAATAAACCCCGCCCAACATCTAGTATAATCAAATTAGAAACTGATAGTTGCAGCATGCAGCTAGAGTCACTAGATTAGTCCCTAAGTTGCCATCCATGTTCATCCACCTCCGTTTACACTGCAATGTGGCTGTCCACCATTGTCTATGTTGCTATGTCACTGTCTACCGCCATCCATGTTGCACCATTGCCATTCATGCTATCGTGTTGTCATCAGCTATGGAGTTGAATTAGTTTGATGATACATTCCCTGAGGCCATAGTGTTGCCATCCATGCCATCCATGCCATCAGCTATAGTCACTAGGTTTCTTTTTGTTGCTTTTTAATCCTTCTCATTTTGCTTTTTTAATTTTTTTTTCCAATTATGTATGTGATTATGAAATCTTGAATGAGAAAGGTTGATGGTGTAGTGTTGAAGGTGACTTGAAACAACCATTATACTATGTATTGGTCTTGATTTAGCAGTAGAGGCAACATTTTTTATTCCAAAATATAGGCCACCAGATTTTACTTTTGTTATTTTTCTAGGAAAAAAAAAGAACTATATATTTGTATACATAATTACGAAGGCAGTACCAAGTATGATTTTGTTGATTTCATTATTCATGCTTTTGTGGTAACGAAAATTATCAATCTGATTCACATGTAGATTGACCTTTTGCAAAGTAAATAAAGAGGGAAAGAATGAGAGAAGAAATAAGCAAATAAGGGGTTTTTCTCATTAACAGGCTTTTGAAACAGGCTTCATGTCAGGCTAGGCCTCCTAAACGAGCTAGGTCGAGCTAAAAATAAGGCCTTTGGCAAGTAAAAAGCTAGACACAGACCCATTATTTATGATTTAGGCTTGGCTTGTTTCTATCCTTACTCCTTATCGACCTTGAATTTGTCACAATGTACCCGAAGAGCGCTGCAATGAGAGGCAACCAAAAAAAGATATTGAAAAAATATTTAATGGAGTCGCCAGCAATTTTTATTTAGGAAAGAATCAGAAAAACCTTTTAAATTTGTAAAATTAATCCTTTTAAAGAGATTAGATTCAAGAGTCTAATTATTCCTAAGGAAGGGTGAAAACTTAATTCCACTGCACCCCTAATACATCCGTTTTATAACAATTACCTTAAAGTTTGTTATGCAAATTAATCAATAACTATAATTATATTTATCTTTCCCCTAATAAAAAACTTACAATAATTATTTACAAAAGAAAATAAAAATATAATTATTTACATAAATAAAAATAAATAAATAAATAGAAAAAAAATAAAATTTAAGAAAATTTAATTTTTGGTTTGACAGTGAGTGCTCACTTCTACGTATCATCTGTTGCAATGGGGAACTCGCCGTCATCGTTCTTGTAGAAAATAATTGTGTGTTAGGTTGATTTTATTTATAAAAAAAAAAATCAATCCATTCTTGCATAGAATTTAGGATAACATATGCTATACAATAAACCCTTACAATTTTTATAACCCTTGAGGATGGTTAAGCCATATATCAATGTTAGTGATTGTTGTATGGATTTAAAAAAAAAAAATTAATATGTTGTTTAAGTGAAAAAAGAAAGAATTAAAATTTTTGTATATTTACAAAAAAAAAAAAGAATCAGAAGTAAGAAAAGTAAAATACATGCCATAAAAAAAAAAAAAGAAAAGGCCTCAAAGTAAAATAAAAAAAAAACAGCAACGACAACAAAATATGATTGACGCAAAAAGAAAAAAAAGGAAAGGTAAAATGAAAAAAGAACACAAGAATGCCACAATGATAACGGTGCACAGTAGGTAACACCCTTGGCAATCTTTGACCAATTTTGAACGAGATTGCTACATTGGATTTGACAATCTGAAGATAATTGTGGACAATGAACAAATCCTATCTTCTTGAGCATGTCTCATGTATTCACAAAATAAGAACGCCCACAAATGGCATGCCAATTAATGAGCCAAAATAAAGGTAAAAGAAACAATGAGAGTAATCACGTTATATGATGAACATTTCAATACACTATTGAGTAATAATTGTCTTCACCATAATTTATTTATATTTTACTTAATTTGTGCACATGACCTTCACGCCCATCTAGAACTACTATTGAACTTAATATGCTTCACACAATGTCATTTCCTAAACCTCCTATGAATGGAGAAGTATAAGCTAAGGTAGAGATAGGCTATGACACCAAGAAATGCAACAACAAAGCATGCTACAATACAAAGCTCCAAACAAAGGCGTCTCTGAAGTCAATTACTTTCTCATGAGAGGGAATCTCCATCCCCTTTGGTTTTGCAACAGATGAGCAATTTTGGTCCAATGGAAGTCCACAAAAAAGTGGGTTGCCTTCATAACTACTTGCATCAAAAGTTTCAAATTGGTTAACCCTCTCTGGTGTCCTTCCAAATTGGTTATTGTAAGCCACAGAGAAGATCGATAAGCTGTATAACACTGTCAATTGTGAGGGAATTTGACCGTTCAGTGGTTATGTGAAAGATCTAAGCTTTCTATTTGCTTAAGGTTGCCGAATGTTTCTAGGATAGGCCCTGTGAGATGATTCTTGGACAAGTTTAATGTATGTAGGCTACTTAAGTACCCTATTTGTGGAGGAATATGTCCTATCAAATTATTGTTTGAGAGATCTAGGCCAGACATGAAATTCAAGATATCTCCCTTATATGATTCATACATGCTTTTTGACATGAAATCTGCTTCTTGTTCTTCGTACCACACAAAGTGTAGTGTGCCATCAACTTCTGAATATTCATTTGTTGTTGAATCATACTCATAAAAAATGATTCTTGTAAGCCACTCTATAGGAATTTTCCCTGTTCCCTTGCCATTAAAAAAATTCAACCCTCCAAATGTTATATTATTCAAGCAAGATGGTAATCCTCCAGAAAGGTTGTTTTGAGAAAGATCTAGGATGCTAATGTTCCTAAGGTGACACAAATCCATAGCAATGGGGCCTTCAAGTTTGTTTCCCTTTAAAAGAAGAATTCTTAACTTCAAAAAAGAACTAATCCACTTAGGAATTTTACCAGAAAATTTGTTCTTTATCAAAGCCAAAGTCAAAAGGTTGTGGCACTTGGCTAAAGCAATAGGTATTGGTCCAGTGAATGATTATGTTGCAAATGTAAGTCTCTCAAGGATGGCATATTGATGCAACTTGGCAGTGTTCCAATTAAATTGTTGTAAGAAAGGTCTAAATATTGGAGTTCAGTCAACTTACAAAAGCTTAATGGTATTGGACCTTGCAATGAATTTTGGGACAAAATGAGAAAAGTCATATTTTGAAAGCTTCCAATCCAGCTTGGTATTTCTCCATAGAGTTTGTTGTTACTTAAATCCAACATTCTTAACTTGCGGCTGTTCACGATTTCATCAGATATCTTTCCCATAAAGTTATTGTTGGCTAGATATAGAGATAACAACTTTGTGAAATTTGATCCAAGAGGCAAGAAGGGGCCATATAGGTTGTTGTTTGACAATTTCAAAATTCGCAAGTCATTGCTACCTTTACAAAACTCTTGAGGTAAGTATCCAGACAAATTGTTGTGTGAGAAGTCTAGATTATTCAACTGTCATTTCAGCCAATGAAACTGGAAAATTATCCCACAATGAACTTGAGGACATATTAAAAAATATCAAGTTGGGAAAAACTGACCCTATAATTGGAGGAATCTCTCCTCCAATGGGATTACTGGTGTAACACCCTCCCAAGCACAGTACTATGCTTAAGTCATAGTACCACACCCTGGAGATGTTACTGTTACCTGAACGGACCTTATTTGACAGCAACTTCAGCCGTCTTCGGAACTCCTTGAATATTCTGGAGACAACACGGAAAATAGGAGTGAGAATTATAAATTCTCAGGAGGATTCTCTATAATACACATGTAATGTCATCGTTGTCATCTCCAGTTTGCTTCGGTTTATTATGAAAAAGGTGAACATGCTGCATAAACTGTTTAATTTTACATTTCGAAAAAATATCTTACCCGAAGCAAAGTTCATTTTACTCATACGTTTGTCATTTGGGAAAAACCCATAAAGACCAATTCATGGATAATAATTGCAATATATGAAACTACACATAGCATTTACACATAACTTCGTCTATACTTGAATTTAGGCATACACATAAAATTTACTTTTCTCTCATTCGGTACTTACACTAGCTGGGTCATGTCATGCCTCATGTAAGTTCTGTCCCCTGTACTCACACTAGCTGGGTCGATGCCATGCCTCATGTGATTGGGGTGCTTGCATATACTTTAATCTTTTATCTTTAGTCTTTTACTTGGCACACCTAGGCGTTACGTATCGCCGTCCCTAGGGTGCTTTTACTGCCCTTGGGTAGCCTGGCCTTGGAGTGAGCTCGTCAGCTTCACCCGTGACCGTCTTCACATCAACTCACCCACAAGGGGACCCACTGCCTCTAGGTTGGAGGGATCTCATTCTGGCCACGTGCCTCTAATTGAAGGGATCTCTTCTGGTCACGTGCCTCAATATAGAGGGATCTCATCTGACCACGTGCCTCCAACATAGAGGGACCCAAGTCTTAGTTGCCTTCACAAGGAGGGACCCAATGTGCAACTGCCTCCAGGTGAAGGGACCCATGTCTTTATCATTTAACTGCCTTCACAGGGAGGGATTTCAAATAACTGCCTCCAAGTGAAGGGACTCACATTCAATATATTCACATTCTTTCATTCTCATACATATTCAAGCATAGTCATACTGAGTGTACTCATACATATACTTCATTTATTTTCATGTATCATTGCACACATGATTTTCACGTACATGTTCATTACATATAAAGGCCCGTAGCCTCCTTACCAATTTACCGGTACTCATGCATATGCTACATCACTTACCCTCACATACCTCATAACATAATTATGTCATTCTTGAATATAGGGTTTCTATATACCCATTTATACTTTAATTCATCCTTACATCTAAACATTCATAGCTTCTTAGACTTCCAGAATCCAAGCAAAGATAATCTGGATCAGGTCTGTTTCCCCATGAATAGTGCCAGCTCTCACGGACAAATCAGTCATTGCAACATAATCAACTTAACACATATATATATCAATATCAAACTGGCAATCCTCCATTCAAACTTTATATGTTTCCCTAATACTTGTGAAATCTCCAACTGGGTCATTTTGTGAGATTATCACTTTGGCCATTCTGCCACATTCTATTCGGTCCTGCCCGAATTTCATAAGACCCACCTCTATTTCTATTCAAATCATTTAAATCTGAAATCTTGGATATGTCATAGCTCTATATGTCTACTTTCTAATCTCTTTGGTCCCATATCATTTTGATTTATATAACTCAAGATATTCAACTTTTACCTCAGCCTGTTCAGTCACTAGCCCGAATTACACTCCCGGAAGTATAAATTCACTAAAAATCGAAACTAAGCTCAATTCATGCGAAATTGGTCTCATATTGAAGATAACAGGACAACCTTTCATTTGCCACAAGTTTCACTCCATTT
The DNA here is from genome assembly GCA_031439595.1 of Pterocarpus santalinus. Lineage (NCBI taxonomy): Eukaryota > Viridiplantae > Streptophyta > Magnoliopsida > Fabales > Fabaceae > Pterocarpus > Pterocarpus santalinus. The sequence goes on along the minus strand of CM062528.1, from coordinate 28,547,448 downwards.
GCTTAAGTATACCTCGAGTTATAAGTCCTGAAAATCGACCTTCCTGAACTACCCTGTTTTGGTCTGGATTAGACATAGGACAACTTCCTCGAATCACTGGGAACAATTGGAACCATAACAAACTCGAAATTTTATACTGGGATGTTCTCGTATAGACTTTCTAACAAAACTAGTTTCACTCAATTTGGAGTTGTATAGGGTGAGTTATACCCTCTTCATGTCACCCTGCCCGGATGAAAATCCTGAACCCTAGGTCAAACTTCAAAAATTCGTATCTCTCTCAATACTAGTCCAATAACCTTATATGATATATCCATGGAAAGCCTTGAAGGTCTACTTTCATCTAAAAATGGTCTCATCAGATTTAACCGATTGTAGGCGGCGCCGTACGCTCCGCCGTACGAACTGCCGTGGAATCTCCACCAAGACAGCACCCTCATCCATTCATTTCTCTTAGTTTTCTTCTTCTAATTCTAACTCTAACTCAAAATCTTCTATTAATTCAATCATGATTCATCATAATACATCCAATAATTCATTAGATACATAAGGAAGAACACAATCTCATGCAACCATAGTGCAAGAAATTCAAGAATAGAAGCAGAATCCTACCTCTTTGGAGTATGACTTTGCTGAATTGGAGTTTGGATTGACGGAACCTTGACCAAGCTTGGAGATTTGATGGAGTTGATTGAGAGAAGAAAGGAAGACGAAGGTTGGAGTAAGGAGGAGAGGGAGACGTAAATCAGCTGGGAATGAAGAGAGAAGTCTGACTTAAATAGATGGGGATAGTTGGAATTGTGGGTGTTGATTGGTTGAAGTTTTGTGATTGAAGTTCGGCCATGTCGCCTGCTTTTGTAGCTGTGTTGCTTTCCACGTCGTTCCAAAAGTGTAGCTCGCTTCCATCCTATCTGAAATCAGAACTCGTCCCATTCCACTTAAAGTCGGAACTCGTGTTATTGTAGCTTAAGTCTGGTGTCGGAACTCGTCCACTTATTTGTGACTTGAGGAAATCTTGTTTATGTCGAGACTTGAAATCAATGTCGGAGATCGGAAGGAATGCAGCTGACAATCAACTAATCTCGGAACTCCCAGTTCAAAGTCGGGACTCCTTGTAATAAGATCGGATATCAGAACACGTGTGTGTTGTGGAGATCAGCTCAAGGATCCGAACTCATGTCCATCCCAATCGAGTTCAACAATAAGGTCAGAACTCTGGAATTCGAGTCACATTTCCAAACCCAAGTACTTAAACTCGGAAGTCGGTATCTGACATTTGATGATATCGGAAACCGTGTATAAATGCCTTTGAGACATGAAGTCGGATATCGGTGGATCACGTTCATATTATCTAACTTGAAGTTTAAGTCGGAAGTCGTGAAGTAGTAAATTATGCCACTTGAAGTCGGAGGTCTGAAATTATGCCCAATATACCTTACTCTAAATCAGAAATCGGTAATAATCAAAATTGAAGATTAAATCGGAAATCGGAGAGGATGTGAAGTCGGAAATTATGTGGTATCCGAAGGCGAACTCGGAACTCGGAAATAGGATGTTACAACTGGAGACATCAAATGTAATCATCTTTGGGAATTTTGAGGTGAGATTGACCTTGAGGGGACCAATCAAGAAGTTATGGCTGAGATTGAAGTAATTTAGTTTGGAGTTATTTGCTAATAGCCAATGTGGTAAACTTCATACCATGCTGCTAAGGCCAATATTTAGCATTCTCAAGTCATGTTGATGATAAAGGAACGTGGGAATTGTGTAGCTTGGTTCATTTAGTGTGCAATTTTTCACTCTGAGAATCTTCAATTGAAAAGATGGAGTAAAAGGTGGGTTCTCGGTATCAAACTTCACATCCTGCTGGTTTCGGCACATAAGACTAAAAATTTGAAGGTTGGAATGGTTGGCAAGCAAGCTGAATGAAAGTGAACCCCTGAAATGGTTACCATCAAAATTAATATAGGCAAGGGACTTGAGACTATAAATAATTGAGGAAGGGAAGGGTCCTTCAAAATCATTTTCTTGAAGATCAAGATAACGAAGAGATGACAAGTTGACCAGACACTGTGGAATGTGTCCCAAAAAGTGGTTGAAGCCGAGATCCATGGCTACAAGATTCTTCAGCTTACATAACCCTCCTGCAATGCATGGCTTTTCTTCATAAACATAGGAAACAAGAGCTCATCCTTGGCAAAATTAAAAGGGAGTAAATCTCTAGCTCTAAAGTATAACCAAAATTCCTTCTAATCACAATTTCTTTTGGGGCTGCAGAGCATTTTAGGTGATTGAAAAGTGAAATAAAAAGGTTGAGAGAAATGAAATTGATGGATAATGAATGCATTCCTGGCTTATTTCCTTTTTATTTCTGAAACTACATAAATATTTAAAACAAACACCACTTTTATTTTATTTTATTGGAAAAAATCTTCGTATTTTAACTTATGCTATGTCTTAATCGTGTCAGAGTTGAAAAATAATTTTCAAATTAAAATTTACATAGAAACGCATGTTAAACATGTGTCAGCAATATATCATACAAGATTGTTCTACATATATACACAACAACGAAAGCAATGTTCAATGTCAGGTGATTATAGGTTTTTCATAGTAGTGAGAGAGAATAATTTATGAATGACTCTAATTCTCAAAACTCATAGCAAACATTTTAGAATTACCTTCCCTTGGCAGTGAGCCATTCAAGTCATTGTCAAGTAAGGACAGGTACTTGAGAGAAGTCAGAGCCGCAATTGATTCTGGAAGGCTACCAGTCAAGAAATTATAAGCAAGTTGCTAGTCCTTAATTTGGTTGAAGAGGAAAGATCTGCCAAGTGCCAAAGGACAAATTTGGCAAACAACATATGAAAACACACAAAAAGGTTCCTTTCGATAAATACGTGGTAATGTATTGCACAATAAATGGAATCGTACAGAAAAGATTATAATTAGAGGAATAGGATAAAATTTAACAAAAAATCTAAAAAATTTCCGTACAGTAATGGAAAAAGAGATGTGAAACATTTTAATGCATGAATGAAATTCAAATTAAATGAAATAACACTAGTGAGTGGTGTGAATAAGGAATTTTGTTGGCATCGTTGTTCAAATCTTGAAAACTATATATAGAAAATACTGAAATATTAAACAAATTTTTGTAAGCTTGCCATTTTAACATTGTTTCTTGTAATTAATTATTGGTGAACAAAACCGATTAAAACTTCGTAAAATTTATAGTAAATATTTGTCCACATACTCGCCACCGATTTTGGAGGGCGAAAAAGTTAGAATGTGAATTTTTTTGTTTACCCGAAATGTGAAATTAGCTCCTGAGAATAATAAGTAAGAGTTTGTAAAGAGGAGGACGTATCCTTCAAGTTATAGCTAGTAACAACTATTTGCCAAAATTCTAAAATGGTATCTCACTATTGACTTTGCAAACTTTACTCCAAAATATTGAGTGCGACCAATTTGATCCTTGGAGTTTTTATTTTTCTTTATTGGATTGAACGCTTAAACTAAATCTTTACCCAAAAAAAAAAAAAACGCTTAAACTAAATAATTAGTCTTTACATTTATCTGATTTAAATTTTGATTCCAATAAAATTTTTCTTGAATATTAATTCTTATATTTTTGTAGTTTTAAATTTTGGTCCCTACCATTTATAATATTGGTCCTTATATTTCATTCAATTTTAATCTTAATAATTTTTATTTATAAAATGTATTGTTCCTTACTTTTTTATTAATAATTAGTTCTTGCAATTTTATATTACCAAATTGGTTCTTGTTGAGATAACTAAACCAAATCAATGAAACTGTAACAACTGAAATAAAAAAAATTAACCTTCGAAACTGAAATCCAAATTAGGTTAAATTGTAAAGACTAATGGTTCAGATTATATATTATCTGAATTACATCCGTGCTTGTTTTTCTTTTTATAACTTTTATGCCTATTTCTTAGTTATATTTTATAATTTACTGATTTATTATTAGTTTATCTATTATTTCTCCATGTCATTTAACACAAATAATTTGAATAAAGATTTAAGGGTGAGACTATTGACACTTTTAATTGTGTATTCTCACTCTTTATTAATTATTTGCAAATTTAAATCCCTAAATTATCCTTGCCTAAACACTTGTTATTTTGTTAAAGTTAAACTTTAATTAATATATTAGTTTTTATCCACAGTCATATCATTAATTATTTTACATTTGTACTTATGTTATATTTCAAATTATTATAATTATATAAAATATTATATTAATTTATTTCGTGACACCTTATGATCAATATAAACAATAATAATATATTTATTGAGGATACATTTATTTAAGCTTAGAAAAAAATAATTTTATGATGGAACTTTTTGTAGAGTGTTTTTTAAAAGTTAATGTTTTTAGCTTATAAAAAAACATAAACATCTTTTTTTGAATTTTATTTTTTTAAAAAAAATCTGTTTCTCTTAAATTTTTATATATTTATTTTAATAAAACAATACTTTTTCTTTGATTAAATCAAATAATCAACCTTAATTGTCATCATTTAAAACATCACTAATATAAAATGTTAGAATAATATTTAGGGTTTAAAGTTTAAGGTGTAAGGCTTTTAGTTTTCTTTAGATACGAAATATATCATGTTAATCTTTAAATTACCTTTTACAAAACATGTTTATTACAAAATTATATCTTAAGGAATAAAAGAATGCTTCTTAAACTTTTTTTTTTTTCAATTCATCCAATTTACTGATTACTATGTCTTGTTTCTAATTATCTATACTAAAATTAAGATATAGTTGTATCACAATAAAATACTTTTCTAACATATTTAAAAGATATTTTCCTCAAAATAAAATTTATATCGTTTTTGGTGGGGTAGTGGGGCTAACGCCCAGAACAAGAAAGAAAAACTACAAAACAAAATGAGGGTAGTTATCCCAAACAAATCATCCCCAATGAACTTCCCAATTTAGAAAATTATAATATTAATCATGATTTCAATAACATTTTATTATTAAAGTGCTATAAAACATGAATAAAATAAGAAAAGTAAAAAAAAATAACAGAATAATATGTGAAAAAAGATTTAAAAAAGGCATATCAATATAAATACTCAACTGCAAGAAACAATTTTTACTATTTGAGTAAGAAATCTTATTAAAGTTGACTTTTTAGCAACTTATAATTGGTTGTTTATCTTGTGAAGAAAAATAAAATGACTATGAAGAAAAAAAAATAGAGAAATTGAATAGAAGATTGAAGAATTTTGATATATAAAAATAGGAAATTACTAACACCTTATTGAAAATGTAAATGGATAAATTAAATAGTAATATTATAATTTAATTTGATGCACTATCTGTGTAAAAGTATTTTATGCTGACATTCAATCATATATTAGAAGATTGAATATTTTTATACAAATATTCAATCATATATTACTATGTCAGCACTTCCTATCACGTAAAGGTTTAGACATTCCATTTATGTTTTGACACATGTAAAAATAGTGAACACATGTCTTAATCTTCATTAACATTATAAGATTATTAATTTCTTTCTATTTATTATATCTATCTATTAATAGTAATTACTAATATTAAGATATAATAATTTTATTTTGTAAATTATCATCAAACCATTAAAGTTGAAAAGTCTGACTATTAGTATCTATACCTACATATAAACTTTTAACTTTGCGTAAAATCATAAAACAAAGCGAAGAAAAGTAGTTACTTTTACTTTTAAAAAAAATTATATCATAAAAGGCATAGTGATATTACAATTTCAATTAATTTTTCATGATATCATTATAATTCAGTTCAAATAATAATAATTAATATTTTTATCTTAACAAATGTGTCCAAGGACTAATTAGTAATATTTATGATTACACCCATTTAATAGTAATAATAATAATAATGATAATACTATTAAAATATGAAATTATAATTTTAAATTATCATTGGTAATTAAAGTTTCAAAGACTTAAAGATACATTATACATATAAAAGATATAAAATAAAGCTAAAGACATATCCTATTTCATTTTTAAAATAAAAGAAATATATTAATCAATTAGATATATTTTATTAATTTAATTGTCAATACTAAAAATAGAAATAGAAATATAAAAAGAAAAGATACTGTTCTTCAGCATCTTAGACTAAACTTCGTATAGGAGCCCGGCTACTTTATGAACTTTGCAATTAGTACAGTTCATTTCGGAAAACTCATTATTCTTTTCAATTTTCGTGATCAAAATAAAAAAAACTATAATTTTAAAATAACTAACCCAACAATTGGCTTTTAAAATTATCACTATTAACTAATATTAAAAAGTTAAAGATATATATATATATATATATATATATATATATATATATATATATATATATATATATATATTGAACTTATCGTGCGTTCATTAAAATCGTAAATTCATTATGGTTATGGTTTTTATGATATAAAATTATTTGTACGTAAAAGTAACAACTTTTTTCGATGATTTTACGTAAAAATAGAAGTTTATATATATCATATACGTACATAGTATGTATATACTAATAGTTAGGCTTTTCAACTTTAATGATTTAATGATAATTTAAAAAAGATAATTATTATATTTTAATATTAGTAATTACTATTAACTATTAATAGATAGATATAGTAAATAGAAAATAATGCTTATAATATTAATGAAGATTGAGATATATGATCACCATTTTTACATTTGTCAAAATATAAATGCGATGCCCAAACACTGACGTGGTAGGAAGTGTAACTATTTTACATTAATAGTGTATCAAAATTAATCTAATATAATTAACTAAATTTAATTAAACATGTACTTTTTTTTATCGAAAAAAGGGTGCACATAGTATCTCATATAAAGGTTGACATGGACTAATGAATAAAAAGAGATATCAAAGTCGAAAATTGTGACATTTTGAGGGCCAAAAGTAAAAATCATGATATTTTATATTAAAAAAATTCATATTTACCTACAAAGGGTCAAATTCTAATTAAAAATTTAATAAAATCATTGACATATAGTTATTATCATTCTAAAATTAAATTATTTAAACATTTTTAAATGATTATCTATATAAAATATGTTTTTAGCCTGTAATATTTAAAATTTTTATATTATATTCTTTGAAATTAAAATATTAAATAAAATATAATTAAAATAAAATACACAAAATGTGAGAAAGATTAAAAATTCCGTTATGAGAGGAGTTTGATTATGTACTCCAAAAAATTAAGTATATATTATTTTGAGATGGAGGAGAAGTGTTGGAGAGGGAAGTCTTTAACCAACCATCGACGTTATCTTTAGCTTTCGGATATTTTGTTCTCCAACACTTTGCCTCCTTCTCTAAAAGGAGTATACTTAATTTTCTTTTTTTCGGGGTACAAATTCTATCACGACCCACCCTGTAGTCGTGACCGGCGCTTAAGAGATAGCAGACCTCTAGCAAGTCTACTATAACTATTCTTACAAAAAAACGAACAAAACTTCCTCTATTTTTTTTTTTTCATCGTACTAGCCAGGCCTATTCCAGACCACCACTCAACAAATATAAATTGAGGCTCTCAGAGCACTTTTCAGTAATTCATATTTATACACATAACACCCGCTTATATGCCCGCCATTTATACTAGTTATTTATATTCTGTTCACTAAATAAAACAAATTCCCTAACACATAAAGCCTATAGATACCTATCTAAAAAAATAAATCATCAGCTCGCGATATCCTGCCTGTGGATTGTTGAGCAACTCTAAGAAGTTGGAAGATCTGAGTCAGGAGCTACATCGGAGTCTGAAATGGGAAAGGAGAAAGGGGGGTGATGTCACGACTCACCCCAGGGCCGTGATCGGCGCTTAGAGGTAACAGACCTCTAGCAAGCCTATCTAGATTATTTTATTGAAATTCGGGCAAAGTTTCCCCTATTTTTCGAACTTCCCCGAATCAGCCAAACTTATACCAAACAACCAATCAACAAACATAAAATTGAGGCTCTCAAAACACTCTACAATAATTCAATTTAAAGGTACATGACGCCCATTTATATGTTTCCTTATTATACTCTCAATATGCATCTTCTTCACTAAGAAAGCAAATTCCTAAAAATCCATTAAGCCTATATATACATATCCTATAAGAATAAATCCTCAGGTCGCAAGATCCTGCCTGTGGATGGTGGAGCAGTCTAGGTAGTTGGAGGAACCGAGTCATATGCTGTGCCAGAGCCTAGAATAGGAAAGGAAAAGAGGGGGTGAGTCCAACCGACTCAGTGAAGGGCAATGAAACTATAACATATGAGAACAAGCTCTAGAAATAAAATAATTTGCGCATAATTAAAGAGTTAATATCACGAACTAAATATAATTATGGAATCAACATAAAACCATGCAGGTGTATAAAGAATAAACATTATTCCATAATTTAAACGATAATTCTGAAGATAAATTAAGTTAATATTACCTTACAATTTCGAAAATGTGTCTCCCAATTGTGAATACCAAAGTAGGGAGGTTTCCAATTTTGAGAAACTTTCAGACAAGGGTTAATCCCTTCGGATCTGACTAAGTCGGCAGTGTGCGTTGGCCTTACACACACACACCGAGCTAACAACACCCCTGCTAGCTGGGTTCGAACCAAGGTGCACCAAGGCTAGCGTCAGCGACCGCTAGCTACCAATTAAATAAAAATCCTCCCACAAAGTATATCGAAACTAAAGTAATAAATATCCATAAAAGCTAAGTAACAAGTATCAAGTCAAATTTTTTTTTAAGAACAAGAGTATTCAACAAGGTTCAAAAATCCAAAATATAATCTACTTAAACAAATCAATTTAGTAACCAAAACAAAATATCAGAGCTTGTCCATCCGTTTACAAAATTCATAATCTCTTCCAAAAAAGCTTTCTGAACCTTCAATAATTGCATACCAGTAAAATTTGTTCAAGTCCAAAACAGACGTCCACGGATAGATAGATATTTCAAACCGTACGATAATTATACCACTAAACAAAACATTCATAGTTAACGAGATATATACAAATAAGCTATCAATATATATTAAAATCAAACCAACACTAATTGCATAACAAAACCATATGCCATAGAGGCATTGTCCACTCACTGAGCAACAAAGATCACCAAATCTATGTCCTAGGCTGCCGAACCGGAAGGTTGGTCTCCTTGAGGATCTGAAATCAATACACCCATTTTTCTAAGATATAACTAATGATGGCCTTCAATATTTTGTCAAACAGTACCTACTCAATGATCAGCAATCAAGGCACAACACAAAATAGAAGATGTTATTCAGTTAAACTCATATAATCTCACAACCCAAAATTTCCTATTAAACATAACTTCACATTATTTCATTAATTCCAATCCAAGTAACAACACAAAACACTGTCTACCTGACAACATTGACCAATCATTCTGACTATAACAAAAGAAACATTAATAATGAATAATAACCATTGTTACCTTGTAACCTTGGATATATCAGAACCATTTTCTTTTGATAATAACAATTTTCTTCCAAATCAAAAGGATATTAAACCTTATTGATTCAATTTTGCTAACATAACAGATATTATGCTAGTGGGTATTGCTAAATTGTTTCAACAAAATTAATTCACTTAGAAGTAGTCATTATACTTCTACTAACAAGAATAGAAACAAACACCTCACCACTAGAAGTCTCAAATCACAGATGAACAAAAGCATATAATAAGGTATTCAACTTAACTGAATCACCCCCAAAACAACAAGAATCCAAGAATAATTTACCAAAGGAGATATGGGTTGGTCGAAGGAAGCAGAATCGGAGCTCCACCGTTAAAGAGAGAGCCCAAACAAAGTGCGCGGTGGAAGGAGGCAAAACGGAGAGAGAGAGAGAGAGAGAGAGAGGGACTCACGGATGGTAGCGATGGTAGAGAGACACATTTGCCGGTGGTGGCACAAAAATAAAATAAGATTAGAAAGGGAGAGGGAGAGGAAGAGAGCAAGACGAGAAAGAGAGGGAGAAGTGAGGAACGAAGTCTGACGGTGAGAGGAAGAAGAACGTAGAAGGGATGAGAAGAAAAGGAAAAAGGGGGGGCCTAAGGTAGTCCCTATCACTTAAGGTGTAGGTGGTCCAAGGTCTATTTTTTTTCCCTTCTTTATTTAAAAATTAATCTCTTCTAATTAATTTTAATTCCTCTATTACCATAAAACCTTAATTGGACATTTTAAAATTTCTCGTTATCAACATTTTATTTTAGTCAAATATTTTTATTTTAAACAGGATATTATAGGTGAGTCCAACCGACTCAGTGAGAGGGCAATGAAACTATAACATATGAGGTCAAACTTTAGAAATAAAACAACTATGTTTAAATAAGGAATTAATATCATAAATTACGTTTAAATAAGAAATCATCATTTTAAATAATATATATGCAAAGAATAAAAATTAAATACTATGCATGTATAAAAAGAAGAAACATTGTTTTATAACCTCAAAACATAATTCTCAAATATAAATCCAAGGCAAGGAGGCTTCCAATTCAGAGAAATTTTCAAATGAGGGTTACCCCCGTCAGATTTGACTAAGTCGGCAGTGTGCGTAGGCCTCAACACACACGCACCGAGCTAGCAACACCCCTGCTAGCTGGGTTCAAACCAAGGTGCACCAAGGCTAGCGTCAGCGACCGCTAGCTACCGTTAAACTGAGATTCCTCCCACCATATATATATACAAGTAATATACATCAAATAAAAGCTAGTGCAATAAAATTAATCAAATTTCTGATAAATGGAAATACTCAACAGAGTTCAAAAAAAATCTGAAACATAATTTAATCAGTACTTCAATTTAATAACTCAATAATTTTCTGAGCTTGTCCTTCATATTTGGGAAATCCGTTTTCACATAAATTCTTCCAACAACAATAAAACCATACAAGTTGCTTTTTCTCTAAATTAAAACAGTATACACAATTAATTAAGTAAACTGAAATATATAGACATATATGAAAATTTAAATAACATAATATGTATTTTAAAATCAAACCAATACTAATGGCATAAAACACAGATGCCATAGTAGCATTGTCCACTCACTGAGCAACACAAATCGCCAAATTTATATCCTGGGCAGCCGAACCAGAAGGTTAGTCTCCTCGAGGATCTGAAACCAACACATCCATTTATCTAATATATAACTAATAATGACATTCAAATATTATCTCAGATAGTACCCCCTTCATAGTCATCCAACAAGGTACAAACATACAGACAAAAAAAATTTATTCAATTAAATTCATATAATCTTACAACCAGAAACTTTTTATGCATGACCTCAGATCCTATAGTTTTAGATTCTAAACTTTAAGTTCCCCAAATACAACCTATTACGAACCTAGAAAGAGGGAATGATATCAATCAATCAACGAGATGCCAGTTAAACTGTTTGACCAAAATGAACTTCAACAAACTTTCATAAATTATAATTTATTAATTAAAATTCAAGCACATAAATAAGAATTCAAATGAACAAAAGGATATCATAAGGAATTTAACTTATTTCAACAACCACCAAACACATAGGAATAAAATTAGGAATAACTTACCAAGGGGCGATGAATTGGTTGAAGGAAGCAGAACCGGAGCTCCATTGCCAAAGAGAGAGCAAAACCAAGAGAGGGGGCATGCAAAGAGTGAGGCACAGTGGGAAGAGACAACGGAGAGAAAAACACGAGACCAAAGGAAAGGAGTCGTAGATGGTGGTGGTGACGGAAAAAGGTGCGTTTGATGGTGGCGGCAAACAAAGAAAAATGAAACCAGAGAGGCCGAGGGAAAGGAGAAAGCAAGTGAAGAGAGAGAGAGAGAGAGTGAAGCTCGAAGAAAGAAAACAAAGAGGGCACGCAGAGGAGGAAAGAGGATAAGAGGAATAGTGAGAAAGGGAAGCTTCTCGACGTGAAATAAAGGAGGAGAGGGGTCTAGAGTGCACCATAGCACTTATGGTGCACCGTGACCCCTCATTTTCATCCCTTTTTTTTTTTTTTTTCAAACACTTCAAAAATCTTACCTTAACAATTTTTTTTTCTCCTATCACTTTATTCCTAAAAGCAATTAAAGAAAATACCAAAGCATAAGCTATGAAGAATTTTAAAAGTTCCCAATTTCTAATATTTTATTTTAAATAGATATTTTATTTTATGTAAGGTATCACAAATTCAAACTCCTCTTATTATAGAATAGCTTCTTTTTTCTTTTTATCTTTTTCCTTACATCGCATCTATTTATGTTAATTAAAATTCATGTAAAGTTTCTAATTCTATAAAATATTATATATAAATTTAAATATTATAGTTTAAAATATATATTAATTTAAAATATTTAAAAGTATTTAATATAACAATTTAATTTTACAATAAAAATAATTATATCTAAATTGACTTTATTAAATCTGTAATTAAAACCTTTACTCTCTATACAAAAAACATAAACAATTTTATTAAAAATATCATAATTTTCTAGTCTAATCCCCTATTTTTGTCCTTTAGTCTATGCTAACCTCCACATAAGATGCCATGTGAGCAAGTAACAGAGAAAACTAACATAAGACTAACAGAAGGACCATACAGGATTAAAAAAAATTAAGGGACTAAACAGAATATTTTGTAAAAGAAAGATTAATTAAAATTTTGTAATATTTAAAAAACCAAAAATATAATTAATTTAGAATTCAGCTACAGGTCATGAATAGAACGCCAACACAATGAAAATGAGTTAGTGTTCTCGTGTAACAAGTCAAAATATTTTCTCTTGATAGAAAAAGAAGTTCTCTAATATTAACTGATTTACGGATGGGATAAATTAAGAAATTCCAAGTATCCATTTTTTTCTGTGCCCATCAGAAAACTAGATGTAAAAATATGATAAAGTAATTAAATCTCGATATGATGAAGAAAATGAAAATTTGTCATGCAGATAGTAGATCGTAACGCACCAAAGGATGTCATTTCTGTCAGCTCGTTTCCATTTAAAGCTAACAATTGTAATTTGTTCAACCTAAAGTTGCCAAATAAATCTGCTCCAAATACAAAAGAATGGATTAAAAAAAAGGGGCATCGATTAGTTATATATAAAATTCTTTCTTAGATAAATATAGTTTTAAAGTAAGTAAGAGAGAATTTATCATGTTATCATTATAATGAATTAAAGGTGAATATATGTTTACTTTCATAATTTAGAAAGAAATTCATTTTCAAGAAATATTTTTTAGAAAATTTACTATATATATATATATATGAGCAGATCCATTTGGGTGATTGAAAACATTTTTCAAACCCAGAAGTGCGACTCTCTTAGCTTCTATGCACCCTGTACTTGCATTGCTCTCTAACTTAACTAGAAATCCCAACAATAACACCCACCAAAATTTTATTAGAGAACACCCCAGATACATTTTTCTATTTCGCATGCAGCAATGTATACTCTCTCTGTATGTGTTGTTGAGTGTAGGTTTTACATAAGCAAATTTTTATAGACAACTGCAATTCTACTGTTCATCCTTAAAGTCGTAAGTCAACACGACATCTTCACATAAAATATGCCTCCACTATCAACGTGCAAAAGAAAAATTCTTATGTAATCAAGATGGAGCATTCCTCCACCGTAATTATCTATTATTTATTTCTCTTTTCCATCTTTCCACTTTTTTACTTTTGAAATTAAAGGCTAAAAGGTTCCATCGATGAATAAATTTTTTGTCGCATGCACAATGAAAAGAATATCTCTATGATTAATATGACAAAGTTCGAAACTTTTATATTTCACCAAGACTACGTTCGAAAGTTTTTTAATTTGACCAAGACTTTTGCTTCTCTCTCCTAACTAACCCTCTTATACGTTGGGGAATATTCAAGCTAGACGTTAGAGGCACACTGTCGCTGGGAGGGCTCTTCCTTTTTAGCCTCTGAGTGTTAAGTATCTTTTATTGTTTTATCAAATATTACCTTGACCAAATCCTCGTGCGTTAGGTAACGATAATTTCTTCACGTCACAAGTATTAGCAATTGAAGAGGGAAGGATGCAAGTAATTCCTAGCTAATATTCCTTGAACTGCCATCTCCATTGTACCAAACAATATTGCACCACCGTGTCCGTGTGTCACTTTCACACAACAATCCAGTCATACCCACCTCCATCTCCATACTGTTTTTGGTGATTAAAAGTTGAGCACATATGTTTTTAGTACAAATATTTTGAAGTTAAAATTAGTTTAATTTTATAAAAAAATTTATATTAATTTAGTTCTAATTCTTTGAATTATGATATCAATTTTATCCTTCTATGAAATCATTAATCATAACTTTCATTAGAGATATCTGTTAGTTCTAAGTTATATTATTTATTTGTCATCCTTAACTAACCAGAGGAGTTATTTCCACCTCATCAACTTAACTGGTCAGTCTTGCCGCACTTGCTGCACTTAATCTCGTTAGTCAATTCAAATATTCTTTTTTACTTTCAAGTTGATAAGGTGAAAATTATCTTTTCTTATTAGTCAAGAAAGACAAATAAGCAATATAACTTAGAACTAACATGCGAACTAGGATAAATAGTAATGGATGTCACTAACAATTTAATGGAATGATGAAATTGATGTCAAAAATCAAGTTAAAACTAAATTGATATCAAAAAATTTTTAATGGCCAAATTAATATCAATTTCAAAATGTTAGCAATAAAAATGATATTTACTTTTAAAACTTTTCTTGAACAATCTAAAAAATTGTTCCAGTTTCACGGGGTATCTCACCATGATGAGATTTATTGAAAAATTTATGAAATTGTTACCAGATTTATTTAATAAGAAAACTGTAGAAAAAACCTTTTAATTTTAGAAAGATCGGTCTTTTGACAAAAAAGATCAAAATTAAGAAGTCTAATGATTAGATCACAAAATTTTCTTTTTATTTTTGAAGGTACAACAATTATTCTCAAATGAAATAAGTAAATGTTCATGTGACTCAAGTAACGTATAGATCCAATATCTTAATCCTCTCTCTCTCTCTCTCTTTGATATAGATCAAAGCTTAAGCCTAAGGAACTAGATCAAAACAACACGAGTACAATTATGCTCAGAGGAATCTGCTAAAAAATCCAAGGAACACTACTAGAAAGTTGACTAGTTGCGACCGAAAGGAATCTACTAAAAAATCCACAGAAATACAATTAATAGACTAGGCTACCAAAAACTTTCCTTCATGATTCTTGATGATTCCACCATAAGAAGCTGCCATGATGTCACTTAGCAATGATCCATCCGTATAAATCTTGATCCAAAGCTCTGGAGGGGGTTTCCACTGCACTTGCATCAATGTAACCATGGGTATTGATCTGCTCCTTGCTATCCTCCTTAGCTCAAGACATTGATTATAATCTTTGGCCAACTTAAGAATCCTACATGCAAGAAAGGTATGTGCATTATTACAACCTTCAAAAACAAATAAATTCCAAGCTGTAGTTAAAATAAAGGGCCATTTTGTAACACCCTCCCAAGAACAATACCATGTTTAAGTCATAGTACTACACCTAGGAGTTGTTACTGTTATATAAACGGACCTTATTTGATAGCAACCCTCAGCCGTTTTTTAATCTTAAACAAATCTGCTGAGTATGACCATCATCTATACCTTTGAGCTATCTGGAAACAACGCGGAAACATACATAGGGGTAAAAATTACAAATTTTCAATAGGATTCCCTAGACTACTACAAATAATGTTATCGTCATTATCTCCAGCTATTTTGGTTTATTTCAGAAAACTATGAAAATATAAAGGATAGAGCAGACATTCCAATTTTATAGCTTGAAACCATATTGCTCGAAGTAGAGTTTATCTTATTCGTATACTTGTTAAATAGAGAAAGAATCTAGACATAAGTATAGTGCATTAAAGAACAAATAAATAATATGTATATATGAATACAACTAGACTCTTGGTGCAAGTGCTCTTGTCTCTCTTTAACTTTCTTTATTTGGCACACCTAGGCGTTATGTATTGCCATCCCTAGAGTGCCTACAAGGGCCTACACTTGAGTGTTATGTATCGTCATTCTCAAGTGCATTCTTTACTTATCTTTCCTTTACTTGCATCTTGTTGCTTTGTACTTAGTCCCCCGAAGGTGGATGGCCTCTCTCACCCCTGGGTAATAACTTGCTTCTCAAACCTGAGCTTGTACCTATATATGAGTGACGGGTTTACTTTTGCCAACCCTAACACCAATCTATTCCCCTTAAATCGGGTCGAGGGATAGCTCAAGTCTTAGACAATACCGCTTTAGCCCACTACGATGTGGAGGCTCAGTATGTCCCTTTGCAAGTTTTTATTGTCTTTTCCTTTTCATTCATGACCATGCATGCAAATACTTTACATTCATGTATATGTCTCATATCATATCTTAATCACATTTGCATGCATGATTATCATGGACATACCATATATATACATATACTCATAGCTTCATATACTTTTGCTGAAAATTAGGTAGCAAACTACTATATCATAATACTCCCCAAAATGCAAATAGAGTAATTTCAACCAGCCAATCAGATGCTAGAACCATCATAATCATATATCAACATTCATATCAGTCCAATAGAGAATTTTCAACAATAATCTCATCTATTGACCATTCATGGTTCAAGAGCTTTCAACTAGGTGAGATATGTCAATATACTTCAAAACTTCTAAATCTGTCCTATATTACAAATTGTACCATAATTTCATTTTAATTCATCTAAATCTAAAAATTTAGTATGTTATGGCATTATTGGTCTATTTTTAGTTCTCTTTGGTCCCACTAAGTTTTGATAAATATAAATTGAGTTATTGAAATTTTACTCAAGGCTGCCTGATGTTGGCCAGATTTGAGCACTTAAATGTAAAAATCCAATCTTTAGTTGTTATCTGAAATTTATATTAAATGAAGCTTACTGAACCATATTTTATTTCTCACAAGTTTCATTTCCAATAGGTAAGTACAACAGAACTTATAAGCTCCCAAAATGGGCTAAAGGGGACTACCCTGTTTTACCTATATAGAACCTTAGGCTAGATTTAAAGAATTACTTGGAGCAATACAATTTAGATTTAGATCTGAAATTTTTATGGCATAATACTTTATATGTTAGCTTTCTAACAAAATTTGTTACACTGGATTTGAAGATTTATAGGGTGAGTTATACCCTTCAAAACTCTTACTGGTCAAAATTGTAGGCAAGATTCAAAGGGTTACTTCAAAAATTCGTAACTCCTTCATTTTAGGTCCAATGGCCATATAATTTATATGGTTGAAAAGTTGTAGGTGTCTAGTTTCATCTAAAAATAGTTTCATTAAATTTTGACCCCTGTAGTTCAGAAGGCATTGTTCGTGGTACGGATAGGTCCCAATGGTTTAATTCCGGTAATTCAGTTAAGGTGTTTTCCTTGACCTTTTAGTTAATTTTCCAACCCAAACCAAGAATCTTCATGTTAATTTAATGAGAACAAGCTATATAGTCATCACACAACATCATATTGAAGAGAAATAAAGAAACACCAACAAATCACATCAACCCTAGTATCCAACAAAAATAAAGAATCCTACCTCAAATCTCAAGTTTGAGCTAAAAGGAAGCAAGTTTGGGTATAGATGTAAAAGTCGGATGAAGAAATGAGGATGGAGAGATGAAGTTGAGGAAGAAAAATGGGAGAGTAGGAGGAGTTTGATGGTAGGCCGAAATTTAGAAGATGAAGTTGAGGAAGAAAAATGGGAGAGTAAGAGGAGTTTGATGGTAGGCCGAAATTTAGAAGGAAAAGATGGGAATTTGTTGGTCTTGAGTCATAAAGAAAATGATGACATAAGGAAAATGATGACTTAAAGAGCCGAAATTTGTTGGTCTACTATAACAAATTTTCTCCTTCCTAAGTTCTCCCTGAATGGATAAGATGAATTATTAAGGATGGAAGGCTATGCCTAGGCTCTTTACAAAGGTTGTTAAGTCTTTCATTATGGTCTATTTACACCCATACATAATTGTAGCCTAAAATATTTAAACTTTTTTCTTCCAAGCAAAGGTTCAAACTTGGGTCTTTGAGCTATCACATGGCACTAACTACAATTAAGACAAGTAGATGGTATCCAATATATTTATATTAATTATGGTATATACTTTTAAAATAAAAATAAATAAAGCAAATCCCTAACCCTACCCAACATCTATTATAATCAAATTAGAAACTAAAAGTTGCAGCATGCAGCCAAAATCACTAAATCAGTCCCCAAGTTGCCATCCATGTTCATTCACCTCTGTCCACGTTGCCATCCATGTTCATCCACCTCTGTCTATGTTGCAGCATGATTGTCCACCATCGTCTATGTTGCTCTGTCCCTGTCTACCACCATCCATGTCAAAGTGTTGCCATCCATGCCATTGTGTTGCCATCAGCTATCAAGTTGAATCAGTTTGATTGATACATTCCCTGAGGCTTCTTTTTTTTACTTTTTAATTCTTCTCATTCTGTTTTTTTAATTTTTTTTTCCAATTATGTATGTGATTATGAAATCTTGAATGGGAAAGTTTGATGGTGTAGTGTTGAAGGTGAATGGAAACAACCATTATACTATGCATTGGTCATGATTTAGCAATAGAGGCAATAGTTTTTATTCCAAAATATAGACCACCAGATTTTACTTTTGTTAATTTTTTGGAAAAAAGAAAGAACTATATATTTGTATACATAATTACAAAGGCAATACCAAGTATGATGTTGTTGATTTCATCATTCATGCTTTCGTGGCAAAAAAAAATTATCAATCTAATTCACATGTAGATTGTCTTTCTACAAGGTAAATAAAGGGGGAAAGATTGAGAGAAGAAATAAGCAAATAAGGGGTTTTTCTCATTAATAGGCTTTTGAAGCAGGCTTCATATCAGGCTAGGCCTCCTAAATAAGCCAGGTCAGGCTAAAAATGTGGCCTTTGACATGTAAAAGGCTAGGCACAGGTCCATTATTTATGATTCAGGCCTGGCCTGGTTAGGACAGAGCTTGGCTTAGCTTGGCCAGACCTGTTTCCATCCTCACTCTTTGTCAATCTTGAATTTATCTTCCAAGCTTGGGCTTTTATATGATTCACCACCATATGTAGTGATGGTGTTGTAATGCTCCTTTGGATTAACAATTGTGTCACTTAAGAGTATGCTTTCTGCTTCTCCTGCCAATTACCTCGAGATTTACAAGCTAGATTTCTAGGTTTTGAAGAGAAATTCTTGTCTGCTGCATGAATTTCTCAAGGGTGGCCTCCAGTGATGACATTCTTGACTCAAACATAATCTCCTCAAAGACTTGGTTAAACTTTTCAAATATGGCATGTAGTTATGAGATTCCATTAGGTTGTAATAATGTTGGTTATGCTGGTATAAGTCTTGGTTATTCCATGGGTAATTGGGGTAGTTCTCCATCCCAAATTATGAATCTCAAAGTATGCATCATTTTGGAACCTTGGAGGATAACCCATATAGGTAACTTGCTCTTGAGGCATAGGACAGTTGGGCTCACAATACCTATTTAGATGGCCACCTCCACAAAAATAAAAAATCCATGGAAAGGAATTGCCTAAGTAGATCATTGGGCCTAGATTAGGAGCTTCAGGTGCGTAGTGCCCATTCAAATGATTTCCTCCACAGAAGTCACAAACCAACAAGGGATGATTTACAACTCCTCATTGCATCTGATCCATTTGTTGAGTTAACATTCTATGGTAATTATTTATTGCATCCATTCCAAGTACCTTGGATAACAAAAAAAGATAAAAAAAAAATTGGAGGAAAATAAACCTAAAAAATGAAAATAAAAATAAAAGAAAATTATGCCTAGATTAGTATCCTTCTTAAGTACTACTAATACTGGTCAAAACTTAATCCCCAAAAGTTAACAGTGCTAAAAACTTGATAGTGCTACTGACAAGTATATTAGGTCGTATAAATAAAAAGTGATAAGTAGAGTATCATTTCCATAAAGATTGATGTGATTGAGTACCAATTCCTTATTTCAAACACTATTTAGGAGCCAAATTCAAGAACACAAATTCAAATTCAATTTCAAATTTAAATTAAAAGAAAATCAAATCAAATATAAACTAACTAACAAGAAAGTCAAATCAAATCAAATCTAAACTAATTTCTAACTAACTTAGGGTGTAGGTCGACAAATTGTAATGGAAACGGTCAAGAGAAAAAAGGCACTAGGGTTTTGATTTCAT
Source organism: Pterocarpus santalinus (assembly GCA_031439595.1). Lineage (NCBI taxonomy): Eukaryota > Viridiplantae > Streptophyta > Magnoliopsida > Fabales > Fabaceae > Pterocarpus > Pterocarpus santalinus. The sequence continues at coordinate 28,527,116 of CM062528.1, read as the reverse complement.
CTAGTTATTCTTATGAGTTATTGAGTTTCAAATCTAATGAAGATTTATCTATTCAATTGATGGGTTCCCATTCTAATCATTACCTAATTTCTTGGCGTATCCATCCTCTTTAATCCCTAAAATCTAATTAATTCCTTAAGGCTTTACTGTTTGATGAAATCCCTAATTAATTCCATACAATTATCAATCTTTATTCCTAAACAATCAACAATCATGGTTTCTATCCCTAGGTCTAACCAATTTTTCAATTGCAAATATACCTCATGACATCAATTCATGGGTGATTAAGCAACAAAAGCATCAAGCACAAAGATAAAAACTCAATTGAAAAGAAAAGAACATTTAATAGATTAATGAAGTCTCAATATCTCATAATCTCAATATAAGTTACATTGTCACCCTAACAAAGAAGAGATTTAACCGCCAAACATGATTATGATATCCACAACCAAGAATAGAAGGAACATCATAAACGTGAATCAAAAAAAGAGGATGAAAAAGATAGATGAATTAATAAGCATAAGCCTTCTTCTCTTGATCCAACCACCAAACCATAGTAGAGCCTTGGCCAAAGATGACCACAGAGCACCAAAAGACCTCATCTCAATGTTGGAATATTCCCTTTTATACTCTCATGACACCTTAACAAAAAACCCTCTTGAAATGTATTTTGGGTCTCATTTCTTCTTCTTCTTCTTCTTCTTTGTAAAGCATCTTGAATTGCCCAATTTGAGCTTCTGGAGTGGGAGTTAGGCAAATTTTTTCAGGATACATTCTCATTACATGAAAGCGTAGGACCTGAACATCTTTAATTTGGCTTTGTAATCATCCAATTGCCAAGCTAGTGCATAATTGACCTTAAATCCTTACTTTGAACATAAAAATCATCCGAGAAACAATAATTACAAGGAGTGAACCAATTCCTGAGAATTTATATATTCAATAGCTAATTTAGGGTCCATTTGGTTAAGATTCTAGGAAAAATGCTTCTTTAAAAGCAGAAGTAAAACTAGAACTAGAAGTAGAAATTTGTTTATATTTGAATGTAATTATATAAGTACTTTCTATCAAAATTAGAAGTTGTTAAATTGTTTGCATGTAAGAAATTTAGAAATACTTTTTCTTATAAAATTACAATTAAGGACATGGAGAGAGAGAAAGAGAGAGCAAATGAGAAGGGAGTGGTATTTGTTAAGGATAAAATTGTAATTGAGTAGTAAGAAAGTGATTATTAAATTCAAGGAGCAACATTATCTCTCTTTTACTTTTGATTTTGGGAGAAATAGCTCTATATCTACTTTTCAAAAAGCAGAAAAACTTATTATTTTTTGCTTGTTTTTTTTTTAAGAGCACAAACAAAAAATATTAAGAATTCTATAAGTACTTTTTTTAAAAAAATTAAAAAAATACTTTTTCTTATGCCACAACTACAAACAAACACACCCTTAACCATGAAAACCATTCAAAATCGTATCAAAACTAACACTAGATGTGTGTATGTTTCACACACATCATACTTTTCAGCTAGGAAACCATCCATAAACTTAAACCACTTGGAGGTTTAGGGGTCCGTGACTTGGCTATGAAGAATAATGCCCCACTATTCAAATGGTGGTAGAGGTTTCAATTGAAGAATCCCCTTTATGGAACGAGGTAGCTAGTTCAATACATGATTTAGAGTCTTCCAAGCTGCTCTATTTACAATAGAGTAAATAGCCTAGAAATGTGTGGGGTCAAATATGTGATATCCCCAAATTCAAGGAGGAGGTGGCAATGGTAATGAAGAAATGATTTGCATGAAGGTTGGCAATGGAGAGAAAATGCTATTTTTGTTGGATTGATGTACTGCTAAGGATAGTTTGAAAGAATTATTTCTTAGGCTATTTTCTATATCTAAGCAACAAAATATGCCAGTTGTGGAAATGGATGTATGGGATGGAGTTATGTGGAAGTGGAATTTTGAATGGAGATGACCTTTATTTGAGTGGGAGAACCAAAAACTTAATTAGATGAATCAGATCTTGTCGGAATATGCTTTCAACTTAGATCAGGAGGATAGAGCTTGCACAAAATTTGATAAATTTGAAAATTATTTTGTCAAATCTTTTCTCATGCAAGTTTTTGGTGCTTTTTGCTCCATCAACTATAGTTACAAGCTACATTGGGGGAGTTTGGAGAGGCTTAGTGCCTCCTAGGGTCGAGGTGCTAACATGGATGACCCGTCTTGGTAAACTTAATACCAAGGATCGTTTTAGAAGGTTCAAATCATTAATGAAGAGCTACATCCATTTTGTGATGAGAATTTGGAAACTGTCAACCATTTGTTCTACCACAGCTACCTTGTTTGGAAGGTTTAGTGTTCAATCCTTAACTGTTGAGATCTTAATCAGTGCTATCGTGAAAGTCCTAAACAATTATTTGAGGCTTGGATTGATGTTAACTTAAGGGGTTTCTCAAACAAATTATGGTGTTCCTTATTCTTTGTGATTATTTGGTCTATTTGGCTTGCGAGAAAAGAAAAGGCATTCGAGGATAAAGATCCTAATTGGAATCAAATTATTTTCCTACTTAAACTAAGAGTGGGTCACTAGATTACGGGTTGGTGCCAAAATTTCTCTTACACCTCTGATATAGTGGTATTGAATTTGGAAGAAATCAGAAAGTGGAAATAGTGTTGATATGTAGGGCTGAAAATCTAGCACTTATAAGCAAAATACTCATGAGGAGATAATTAAAGGAGTGAAGTTTTGAAGGCACTCTTGGAGTTTATGCAGTTTTCTGTATGCAAGTGTATGGTATACTGTCCACTGTGCAAATAATTCAAATGTGTTGCTATCCTCAAAATCTAATTACAATTGGAACGATCAAGTCAATGGAAGGCTCTGCAATTATAACTTCTTATGGCTATGCAGTCATACTTTTGATAGCTAAATTGGTTTAAATGCCTTTTGAATCCTGATTATTGCCTTGTGGGTATTCTAGCCATCAGATGTTACTATTTGAAGGAGAATGGTGTTGCTATTTGAAAGTTCTTTCTGCTGTGTACAGTATGGTGGTCAAGATGCCATGACCTCAATTTTGATGCAGAAATCTTGATTATTCTTGGATGTGTCAAGTTATTGTCAGTCCTTACATTTGATATTGGTTGCAAAACTTGGATGAAAGCTTATTGACTTTAGTTTAGCTCCAAACATCTCTCATGCCTATTTAGTGATGCTGAAATATGATTGGTTTTATTGCCAACTAAACTACGGGTTTGATCACTTATTAGCGTCATGTGGTTCAGTGTGAGATTGCTGATCCCAATTGGTTTAAGTAAAAAGAAAGCTATATTAAAATAATAATTTTTATTAATTATTCAAATTTAAGTTTAAAAAAATATTATAATAAAAATATTTATTTATTAATTATAATTATTTTTATCTTTATTTTTATTATATATAATTAAATTTATATTAAATATTATTTTTAAAAGTATTTATTTATTATAAAATATTTCCATTAAAAATTATTAATGTTTATATAATTTTATTTATTATTGTTTACTTAAATATTATTTTCACTTTAATAAAATATAAACAAAACAAAGAATGAAAAGGACATTATACATTAATTAAAAATTAATTAGACCTAATTTAACCTCCCTAAACTTCATTAAGTTATCAATTATTTTGATATATAAGGGCGTTATGATGGATAAATTTATATAATATATTACTTGCACCAAATAATCGAAAAAGGCATAATATATAAAATTAGCTTATTTAAATATATCTAATACAATATGCCAAAAACATATTTTAATTAAATGTGTTTGTGACTAGGTAGATAGGCAATGCTTTTGCTTGCTATTTTGCATCTAATTTTGCAATGCCTTGTAATTATTGCTGCTCCCTATCTTTTCACATGGACTAAGTTTTTATTATCGTCTGTCGGGGAAAAAAATTGAAAAAGAGTTTGTGGGTGGAGGTAAGCACGGGTGGAAGTGAGTCGAATCAAACCACGTTTGTTAAGGCTCGGACTTGGCTTGAGTTTGGGCTATAAGAAATAAGTCTAATTTCTATATTTAAGCTCAGTTCATTAGAATCTTATCGAGATTTAATTAGCTTATAAGCTGCTCAAATTTGATGAAATAGCTCTATGAGATACAAATTAAGCCTTTTAACCATAATAAGTTAGGATATTTTGTCATCATAAGAACATAGCTTTAATAACAATAATAATAATAATAATAATATTATTATTATTATTATCATCATCATCATCATTTAGGTATAAAAATTAATAGAAAAGTATGATTTTTTTAATATATAAATATATAAAATTTAAGTTTGACTCGTTTAACAAACGGGCTCAAACTATCATATTAGTTCAAACTCAACTTATGAACTTATGAGCTCAACTTATTGTGCTACTAATAAATTGAGTTAGAGATAACTCTCAAGCTGATTTGACTCACTTCCATCCCTAGATGGAGACCTTACACCAATTGGGTGCAATAATAGCATTAGGGTTCTTGTTAAATTTGAAATAATTTGGATACTTAAATGGTTTAATTTAGAGTATTTATTCTTTTTTATTATTAATTGCTAAAAAACCTTGAGACAATATTATAAATAAAAAATTAATAATTTCATTACCTTAAATAAGCTGAATGGCCATGGATTGATAAAACAAATGCTGAATGGATATTGACGTGTATAAATAAAATATGCATAAATAAACCAAGTATAAGATGTACTTTAGTATCCACCATTTCAATTTTATTACAAATTAGATAATTTGGGAATTTTTTTCCCTTGTTTTGTTGGTATTAAACACCCTCAATTTGAAGAATTGAATAGAATCCTGCTCCTTATTTTCGGAATTAGATTTTCTCTTGAAAAGTTTTTATACGTCTTGATGAATTTGTATTCTGTTACATAAATTCACGCATCGCAAAAACACATAGAAATTTTACATATTCCTAAATTTCCACTTCTTTTAAAAACCAAAAATTTTTTACTAGACATAAGTCTAATAACTTATATTTAGACACACTTATAATAAAGTTGACGGAAAAAAAAAAAAACTCATATCTAAATATTATGTATTAGAATTATGTCTACACAAAAATTTCTCTTTTAAAACTCCCTCTCAATTACTTCCACAATTCCTAGCTCCCAATATTCTCGCCTTCAAAAACCTCTGTGCCTTCGCACTATCCCACACAAACTCATCCTACCGACACTGCTGTTCCACAAAAAGCTGCTTTTGCTTGCTTTAGGCCCTCAACGATGAAGATTGAAGTGCTTGGTTCCGTATCATTTATAAAGTTGAACTATGATTTTCATACCAAATACTTCAGAAAAGAAAGGTTTTTCTTTTTTTTTCTTATAAGCTATGAACTATACACTACATATCAAACCAAAAGTACATATCAAGGAACATATGTTTGGAATTTACAATTTTTGGACCGTTATATTTTGTTCATGTCCTTTCCGGTAAGAGGAAACACCATCAAATTGAGAATCAACAGTGGAGGAGATGCATGCCTTGCCAAGGGGATAATGCCAAAACATTAATGCAAGTAGTACAATGATACTTTTACTAAGCGTAGTGTGTATTCACGAAGGCACTTATAGGAATCCTGTCATGTCATCGAGCAATGAAGTCATCATAACCCTTGACCAATTGACTGTGAAGTCTAGTAGCAATGAGACGTCGTTCCTGTCCAGACAAAAACACAACACCAAAATAAGCGAGTCTCTCCACGGCCATTTTCTTAAGCGATTAAAGCTAATCATATTTTAATATCTACTTATCATGGTATGCGTTAGAAAGCAATAGACCAAAACACGGGAAACGTATATTTATAAAGTAATATATTTATAAATTTTAATTTATTTATAAAGTTTTTATTTTGTTTACTTTTATATAAAAGATTTCTTTTATTCATTTATAAAAATATGAAATAATAGATAAAAAAATAATGAATCGATAAAATATCTCAGCTAAAAGTTTTAAAATAGTAAGACGGTATTTGATAACCTCAAAAATCAAGTTAATATAGTATAAAATAGAACCAATTGTGTTAACCGATATAAAAATAGACTAATTTTTTATTAAACGTTGCTTGGTTTCACAACTTAAAAATTAGTTTTAACATGTATTCTTTTTCTTCTTTTGTACCTCTTTCTTTTTAACTATGCCATTAAAGAAAAACTAATTTGATATATAGTGGTGGTTGACGGTGGCAGGTAGTGGAAAATGGTGGTGCTCGGAAGTGGTGGATGATGGCAAATAATGGTGGCTGGTGGTGATAGATGGTAGCAGACCTTGGTAGGCGATGGTGGCCACTGATGACAGGGGTGGACCATGGCAGGCGAAGATGAAGATAGATAGTGGCAGCCAACGGCAACAGACGATGTGGCCGGCTATGGTAATCGGCAATGGTCGGTGGCAGTTAGTAGTGGCTGATGGTGGACAGCGATGATGAACCGTGGTGGACACCAGCAGCTGACGATTGATAAGGTTAATAGAGAAAAAATTAATTAACGTGAAATAAGAAGAAAAATAGTAAAAAGATATAAAATATAAAGAGAAAAGTTTGTAGTGAAATAAAATCAATTTTAAATTGATTTTTTTAAGAACTGATTTTAGGTCTAAATTGGTTTAGATAAAAACTAATTTTAAAATATTTAGATAGTTACCGAACAACATTTATTAAAAACCAAGCTCCATTGTACCTAGTTATCTGGTTTTTCTAGTTTCCGAAATATCTCCTAAATATATGTGTCTATCTATTTATAAAATTCTTAGTTTAATGTATCAACTTTTTGATATCAAACTTCTTTTAACTACGTATTTTCTTAAAACTCATATTTCAAATCACATTGTGTTTCAATTAGAAGAAATGCCAAATAAAATTTTATTTCATTAAATATGGTAATATCTGTTGAGAAACATGGTAAAACGGAGAAAAGAGAGAATTGAGGAAAAATAAAATTGTGTATTGATGTAAAATGAAAAACTCAGTTACAATTGTTGAGTACAAACTAACTTATATACTAGAGGTACAATTATTTTTTAATTATTAGGGTGTGTTTGGTTGGGGGATTAAAAAGGGAAAAACATTTCATGGATGACCCCCCAATCAAACATACCCTTAAAAAAAAAATCATGCTTTTTATTTTGTTTGAATTATCTAAACTCTTGCCATTTAAGAGATATTATGACAATGAAATATCACAATTTTGGTACATGGCAAGGGTATTTGAAATTGAAATATGCACCAACCATTCAAATATTCTCAACATGACTATACTATGATATTTTTTTCTAATCAATAATCATGTGATAGTGACTAAATAGGTCATTAAAAAATCTCATAGTACAAGGAAATAGAGCAGCTTCCTTCAAAATAGAACAGTATTCATCAAGTAGATAAATAATACAAGCTGTCCAAGTGGATGAAGATCCTTACTATTCTATAAACTACAAAGAATATAATAGGAAGCAGGGGAAAAAATAGTGTTGACATGCACAAATCAATGGAGTGATGATTCAATCAGAAGCACCATGTGAACGTCCAGTAAAGTATAAAGGGCATTGAAAAGTCAACAAATGTTGTAGCATTAACGAAATTGTTGGAAGGTCTGCAATGGCGAAAGAAATTTTCTCCATTGTTATCGTGTTTGTGTCAGAACATTATAAGAAATTTTTGCTTTATGTTTTCGATGATTTAAATTTGGAGGAATGGGCAACATTAATTGGTTGGTGGCAGATGAAGAAATCTGCTACCCCTTCAGTAACGAAGTAGCACCGAAGAGGGTGTTCTCCTCTATAAATAGGGGACTCTTCCATTGAGTGTTGTATCCCACTCTTGAGCATCTCTTCATAGAGTAATTATATTTGTGAGAGTTTCCTATATCGAGAATAGTATACTCCTAATATAAGAGAGAGTGTTATAGTTCTTTCCTTATATTTTAGAGAAAAGTTGTAATTATTATTTTTCACATAATAAAAGCCTTTTCTAGCTTACCTATGATTTTTCCCTCATCGTTAGGGGGTTTTTCACATCAAATATTTTGTATTAGTTTCAATTTTCTCAACTCTATTTCACTCGCGTTATACTATTTCCATAATTCTGGTACCCAACACACTAGTCCAGGACACAACAGCAACATATAGCAGCACAAGTGCAAGAAAAGAGGGGGAAAAAAGTCAAAACAAAGATTTTGTGTTTTTGAAAGAGTCAATTAGTAGGTGTAGTGATTTTGGGTATGAACTTACCATCCCGTCCAGAAGGCATCACCCCTGCTTGTGGTTTACTTTGGAACACTTTGTTGGGGGTACCCTGCAGGACCATCCTTGGAGGGGTAACCCATTGGTGGTGGGGTAGTAACATATGAAGCTGGAGGATATGCAGTCATCGTTGGGGGATATGATACTGCTGCATCATTATGAATGCCATTACTCTTAGTGCAAAGATTTCACACTTCACATGGAAACAAGAATAATTTCAGCTTAAGCTGTATGTAAAAACTAGAGACTAATTAATTAGGACACCTTTTTTTCTTTTGAAAATTATAAATGAGCATGCAAACATAGCCATTTCATATGTTTATTGTGTGTATAATATGGAGCTAAAAGAAAATTCACATAGGAAACCTTATTTTGTTGTGCCAAGGTAAATTAAAGACGCAACATTTTGCTGCAATTTTGTTCAAAGACAAGAAAAACTAACCAGGAGCTTCTTGCTGATTGTTAAAGTGACTCACGGTGATGAAGTTGCTCTCTTCTAATGCAATCAAAGAAGAAAAGATGATAAATGAGAATGTGAGTGGAAAATATGGAATCAAATATATGTATATATAGGTTCCCGCGGGAAGGGGCGGCTAAGGTTCCTTAATGGAGTAGAAGTTTCGAAGACGTGCGGGACAAACGCGTTGCAGGTGAGAAAGAAAAAGAGGTGTTAACATTTCAACTTTCTACGCTGTGTGCTTGTGATTGTGACATGCCAAGTAACGCCCAATCCATTCCTTATCATGAAAATTTCCAATTTCAACGAGTACGTTTCCAAACATTTGGCCTTTCTAGATTGAGTCATCGTATAACAGTCTTTTGTGCATTTAGTTTCCCGTTTGTTTACTTTCTCTCTTTTTATTAATTAGTTTTCCATTTTTTTTTATTCCTTCTCCGTTGTCTTCCATTTTTTTCAAATCTTACGCGAATGCGAGAGAATTGCTTTTTCTCTTGGAAGTTTGTAAAATTTATACGAGCTTGGACTGATTTAGTATTTTGAAAGAAAATCAAGAAACTGGGAGGAGTAATGTTTATACTTTATATAATGCTAAAACACGGATCCCTATTAAGTAAGTACGTTTGAGTTTCATGGTGAAACCATTTTAAGCCTTTAAAATATGTCAATTTTTTTTTCTAATTTTTCTCGTGAAATTTAATGATAAAAGCATGCATTCATGCAACACTCATAAAGAATAGTTAAACGTGCGTTTTATTTTCTTGATTAAGCGTAAATTTTTTAATTACCAAATGTACCCCTACTTGAAAATTATAATTGATATCTAACTATTGCTATTAAAATAGCCACTTAAACATCCAAATCAGAGTGCCCCATACAAAGATAAACCCAGCCACTGATGGATTGCCTATGGCAAGTCTCGATCAGAGCCGTGGCTTGGCCGAAGGGGCCACATTTCTCCGAAGGAGCTAATAACTCTCAGGCTTTCGACTCATGCCCATCCGGAAGAAACCTTTTCGAACAGATCCTTGCAACTGGTAGGTTTAAGGAGATCACCCACCGAGCTTCTATCAAGCCACTGCATGGTCTCAGAGCAAAGCTCACTTCGCACGGTTGAAACACCTACTTGTCCACCCTTTTTCTTTTCTAAAGCTCTGATTCCCACTATCCTGCATCCAGATTCCAGAGGCTTTGCTTGTGCGAGCCCCCTGCAAGGTTTGAGACCGCATCCTTTCTTGGCCAAGCCTTGGACACTGGCAGTTTATAACCCTCGAACTGCTTCCCATTCATCTCCACAATGGCTCTTGATGCATCATCTTCCAGCTTGAATCGCACGAACGCAGAAGGACACGATTTAGATCGCCTCGCCTTTGTAGAGATCTAATCTAAATGTCCGTAATCTCACCGAACGGGACGAACAAGTTCCGGAGCTATTTCCTATCTGCCAGCCGTGGGAGATCATCCACGAACATAGAGAAGCTTTTTTGGGGTTGAAAATCTACTTTCCGAATGACCACTGCATCTCATAGTTTCTAGTTGACGGATCGAATTGAAAGGTTAAACAACGTTGTTAGCCATGGGGGCTGTGCAGTGCAACATCCACGTACAGGGAAGACGTTGTGCTTGGTGACTGTGATGCGGGCGGAGAAGAGGATATGGTAGCGGTCCTATCTGGGCACGCGGCTTCGCGGTGTGGGTGCGGTGGTTTCAGGTGGCTGTCGTTGATGTCGACGTAGAAGTAGCGGTGGGCCGATGTTGATGCAGCGAGGACAGGCGGAGCTCGTGGTGGGGTTGTTGGTTTGTTGTGTGGCGGTCGCCGATTGTGGGCGACGGATTCTGGCGCGGCTAATGGTGGTTGTTCATGGTGGGCATGGCGGTCATCGATCATGACGGCGGTGATTATAAGGTTTTTGGACTTAACATGCTTTTTCAATGCATTCTGAACAGTTTTTAGTAATTAGAGATTCACTTCAGTTTAATCAAAGTCTGATATTACATCATTGTTACAATCATAATTTATTTAGATTCATCACGGTTAATTTATTTAATAAATATGCTTAATGTTAAATTTTCTTAAAAAATTCAACATTAATCATATTTTTTTATTTCTATGTGGCCAATAAATATTATAAGTATTTTTATTAAATTATTTCGTCTAAATAATAAAGAGTGTGTATTATTGAAAAATAATGAGTAGAAATGATTAATAATAATAAAAGTGTACTAATAAATTATTTATAGTATATAACAAACATGCTAAAGTTTGAGTTTAATTTCGGAATATTAACAGTGATTAATCATATCTTTTTATTTACACGGTCATTCAAACAGTGGCTGTGACATTTAATCATATTGGCTGATATCACAAGATATAATTAAATGATAATGTAAAAAAATTTAGCACTGTTAGTACAAAAATAAACACACACGAAATCAAAATGTGTAATGTATATATAACTATTAAACATGGATCTAGATCTCTACCGTAAATGGCAAATATAAAACCATATTTAGTACAATAATATTCATATCTCTTACATGCATTCCAAACAAAAATTTCAATACTCTAGTGAGTAATGATTGGCTTCACCATAATTTATTTATATTTTACTTAAATTGTGGACATGTCCTTCACACCGATGTGGAACTACCATTGAACGTAATATGCTTCATACAAGGTTATTTTCTAAATAGGGGTCCTCAAAGTTGGGGTCCATTGAGGTGGCACTTGGTTCATATAGCCAGACAGCTTGCAATGGTTAGCGCATCATTTGGCCGGCGTAAGTTTCCTAGGTGGTCTTGGCCACGATGGAGGGCTTTGATTGTTATCTTGTGATGAAAAAAATACCTCTCAAACTTAACAGAAAGTTATACCAGATACTACAAGACTTGCAATATTAGCGGGACTGAATGTTAGGTGGTAAAAATTCAACAAAAGAATAAGCTCAATGTTGTAGAGATGAGTGTATTGTGATTGACAAATGGACACACTAGACATAATAAGATTAGGAATAAATGTATTAGAAAGAAGTTAAGATAGCACTTATTATGAAAAAACCAAATGGTAGATTCTTGCCTTAAGTGATTTGGTCATGTGAGGAGAAGACCTCTCAAAATGCCAGTAAAAAAAGTAGATTAAATAAAGGATAGCCTAATAGGTAGAAGTAGAGGACAACTAAGAAAAACTATGAAACCATTAAAAGAGACTTAGATTTTAATAGTTTGTCTATAGACATGGTTTATAATAGATAGGATGCAATGATGCCACTTAATGTATGTGGCCGACCCAACCTAACGGGAAGAGGCTTAGTTGTTGTTGTTGTTGTTGTTGCATCTAATAAACTTACCTATAAACTATAGGAATGAATAGTATATGCATACTGAATGAATAGTATTTGCATACTTCTCATCTTACCAATGTGTGCTTGAGGCACACAACTACTGGTTGTTTGAAAAAGTTGTGCTAGTGTTTGTTATTAGAAAACTATCCTGTAGGCCACTCCTGGAAACATTTAATACGAATCGAGGTTTAAAAGATAGTAGTATTTGCTAGAATCAGAAGATGACAGCTTTAAACAGTGAGATTTTTTTTACACTAATTAAATTCCTGTCCATGAATCTCGTGCAATTTACTAATTTAATTTTCCATTTTTCAGAGAATCTGACAGACGATTCTTCCTTAATTTTAGAAGAAACCTAGTATAAGCCACAAGATGCAAAATGTACATTGTACAAAAAACTTAAACAAGGCGCAAATTTTATATACTGTTTTGAGCTTGCATGATAAGCTTTCAGCATCATCATCAACCTCTACATTAGCAGGCTTTTGTTTTTTCCTCCTAAATACCACTTTTCCATAATTTTTGAATAATTCATTGTACATATCATCCGCATCTTCACCTACATCCTGCAGAGTATGTTGTTTATGTTGTAAAGGTTTATGGAAGTATGAATTTGCATTGATTGAAAACTCAAAAGAGCAAGAAATATATAGCTGTCCTGACATTTCCATTGGAGGAAGGCAGGGTTTTCAGTGGTAGTTTCACCAATGCCAATTTTGGCAGGAGGGCATTCGAAGGTGCCATTAACATAACCAAGAAGATTATTAGCATCAAGTAACTTCGTGATTTGTTTGTACCAAGTAGGATAGTTGTTGGAGGAAAGTTTGATAGGTAGTGTTGTGGCTATATTGAGTTCCACAGGAGGTGTTGAGGAAGAAGAGGCGGTGGGGGTGGAGGTGGCCATTGAAACAGGATCGTAGATAGCTGGTTAGGCTAGAGGCTCGATGATACATGTAAAGGTTTATGGAAGTATGAATTTGCATTGATTGAAAACTGTACATGTACGTGAATATAAAGCTATTTACAAGTTACACGTATCCAAATCTGTTGAAACAGAAAAGTAAGACCACCTATTCTAACGTAACAGAATGAGAGATACAAAGGTGTAGTTTCAAACAAGTGATTAATTGATCAATGCATGGTTCTTGGATAGAACTCCTACATATGTTACTTATGTACCCTTAGTGAGGATCATCATTTGCAAGGCACGATTTACAAAACTCTCCAAATTTAGATAGAAAAGTAACCACATGAAATTCAATGCAAGCATGAACCATTATAATTATAAACTCACAGGGACACAAATAAGTGAAAAATGAGAGAAGGTATCCCATAAAAAATGAGAGAAAGGTATCCCATAAGAAATGAAGTATGCATTGGCTACTATATTCTCAATATTGTGTTTGTGAATTGTGATTTTAGAGGGAAAGAGAAGGAAGGAAAGGGTTTGAAAAGTAATTATGATTTCGTTTTACCCTTCAAAGCCTTCATTTCCCTCTAAAATCTTAATTCACAAATATGTCATTCAACATCACATCCAGTCATGAGCGTGATGTGCATTATCTTCAAGACTAGACTACAATGAATATTTTTTGAAAGTCAATACTACTCGAGGAGAAAATAAATGATTATCACAAAACAAAACGAAATTCCTAGCCGTTAACCTTGAACCATAAAATTGTATTTACATGCACTGCTAATGCTGGGCATGTGGGAAAGGAAACTTTGACATCCCACTAGAAATCCACACCTACCTCAAAATATGATTGGACTACTCCAAAGAAGAGCACCTACAGACTTTTTTTGGGGGGGAGGGGGGAGGAAAAGATGGGGTTTCCTCAAGATTCTCTAAATTGCATTGATCAACTTTATATTTTATAATTTAACATCTCAAAAGTTTCACTTCCTATGACTTTCAACATTTTCCATGGCACCCAAAAACTAAACTGGAACACAGAAAAAAATGAGAAAGTATTGAAATGGTTATTCAGATTGTCTGAGTTGCTTTAAACTAAACAACAAAAAGAACAAAACATTTTTCCATTAAATAGGATTGGCTACATGAATCAAATGACGTCATTATGTACTATCACTAACGTTGATTGTAGATAAGGCATTTAAATGTAACTCTTTTTTAATAGTTCCATTCATACCTTACTTTTTGGATTGCTGTTATTTTTTTGGCTGTTTTGTGTGAGATTGAGTGTTGGTGGAAAGGGAAGAAGATATTTAGTTCAATGTGGCTTAGATGAGAGTGTTGCGCTGGAATGAATAGAAAGAAAGTTGGGAACTTGTATAGCATCTGTTATAGAAAATATGCTAAAATATCGCCTTTTAAGTAGTTTAGTAACGTGAAGAGGGTGTCAAACAGAGTATATCAGATTAATGACAGTCCGATAGTTAGGGATACATAGAAATCAATACAGCAATGCTAAATAGTATGAAGCAAATTTCATGAAATGAGCACGAAGGCTTTGATGACCAATCACATGAGAGTTGAAAATGGAGAGAGGAGAGAGAAAATATAATTATAAATTAAAATGCAAAATAATCTTTCGATATTCATTAATTCGCACATCATTTTACGAAAATGAATTCATATTGCTTATCATTTCCCAAAAAATAAAAATAAAAATAAAAGAAAACCAAAAAAATAAAAAATAAAAAGTAAGGTTCAATAATTATTTTCCCTTATATTTTACAATCTTCTCAAAAATAAAAAATAAAAAAAGAAAAAGAAAAAAGACTAAGCATGAAACATGCACCACAACATCGTACCGAGAAAAAGCTGTCCTCAGTTTCTTTACCGAACGCAAAGCTCAACAGCGAATACTTCCTCTTCGAATTCAAACCAACCAACCGTTGCGAAGGATGCTCCTTTGTGCTGCAAGAGCAGCTGAAAGGAATCCTCGGTCTCCGCAAACGCTCGGGTTCAGCGTGGCCACCCAGTCGCAAGAACTCGCCGGAACGCCGGCGCAGGCTCCGGCGACTGAGAGCGTAGCGGACGGGAGCATTGTGGTGGCTGCGGTGACAAAAGGAGATATTTTTACGAAACGGAGTGGGGATGAGAAGAGGATTACGATGTTATTGTCAATTGCCTGTCAGTTGTCACATTCGTAATTTCATTTTTTCTTCTATTAGTTGAAATTATTACCTAGATTTTTATAATTTTGCCAAATTTTGTATAGATTTTTATGATATAATTTATTTTAGATATTAATTTTGATATATTGTAAGAATTTTTATATTATTATTTAATTATACACTTCTATTTATAATACTTTTAAGATAATAAATTTTTGAGTCAAATATTTTTATTGATGTGGTAATAATGATTGAATATTTGTATAATTTTTTTATATTAATAATGTAATAAAATTTAATTCTCTTTTTAATGGTATTCTTTTCAAGTAGAATAATATTATTTGTACTAATTTTAGAATTCATAGATACAATTACTTTTATCTTTTAAATACTTAACCCATCTTATATCATTTTCTTTTATGAATTTCATTGATATGCACTGCTGGTATAAAAAATATTTTATACTATTATTTAATCATATGCTTATATTTGTAATATTTTTAAGATAATAGATGATTGCTAATATAGTAATATATCTGTATAAAAATTTTTTATGTTGATAATATATACAAATTAAATTATTCTTTTATTGTGTGTTTATATCATTAATCCAATATAAATAACAATTTTCTTTTAAAAAAAGTTTGGATAGGTTTATATTAGGTGATGAGTGTTAGACATTATTAAGTAATGTTTAAAGTCATATGATGCATTCATTTCCAATATGGAGCCATTTAAAAGTTTAGGAAAATTATAGGTACTTTCAGGGGTGGCTCCTCCTTATGCTTTAGGAGGTGGTGGCCACTCTCAAAAATTTTAATTTCTTTAAATTAGTCTTTAAAAAAGTTGTGAGATATTAATTTAATTTTCGAAAGAGTTGTGAGACATTAATTTAGTTTTTAAATAATATTTATAACATCAATTTAATCCTTAAAAAATTAAAATTCATTCTATTCAGTCTAAACTTCTTTTAATCTTTTAGACTAATTTAAAATTAGTGTCAATCTTTTGAGGATCAATTTGTGGTATTATTCTAAATTTTTATTTTTATTTATTTATTTGACCCCTTCTAAAATTTGTAAACCACTCTCACATATTATTATGTCAATTAATATAGAAGTTAACATAATAAATTTTGAATATTTGTAATTGGATAATTTTTACTAGAGTATAATTACTTTTTTATTTTTAATATAAATGAATGCTTTTTTTTTTTTTGGCTAATGAATGCATTTATTAAGTGTTAATAATTTTTTTCTTAAATATATGTTGTCTTTATTCATCATAAAAAAATTCTCCAATATAGCTAGGACTGCTAATGGAGGGTTGGCTGCGATTTTTCATGATCTTGATTCTCTTTGGATGATGAGAAGACCTAACTGTTGTGGAGAAATTTTAGAGAAGTTGGAGATGAAGATAAGTTGCAGGTTAACATTTGTGTTTTAGAGCTGTTGCATCAAATGTGAATGAAAAATTGATGAAATGTGAAATCATAAGATGGGTTTGGTCGACTATGTTCCAGACAATAGTTGAATATTTTAGATCATATTCATTCTAATTGTTTTGGGAGGAAATACGAGGATTTACATAGAGTAGATTGTACTTTGGAAGGTAGAAGAAGGTGTGAAAAATAATTTTTGAATATTTGAGACATGTCTTCTTGTACTCAAGTATAGTACTCGTATATTTTGTTTCATCGACACAATGTACTCAAATATGTATTATCAATATATAAATATTATAAAGACTTTTGAAACTTGTGTTTGAATACATACTATCTATATTTGAATACTATAGAAACTTTTGAAATCCGTATTTGAGTACCCAATTAGTGTATTCAAATATGAAAATTGAGTACTTAATTAGTTTAAGCCTAAATCTCTGGTGATGAAGTATTAAGTCCCCATCATATCAAGTATCCTATAAAGACAACATGCACTAGATATTTGTACATACTTAACAAGTATGTTGATCGACACTGAGAATTGCATGTGTAAATAGTGGGGAATTCATATTGATTAATAGGGAATCAGGACTCAATTCCCATCGTTCATGTTGGTTACTCTCATTTAAATTAGAGATTCAATTAGTATCAGAGTACCATTTAAGTATACAAGGATATCCCCCATAACATAGACCAAGGTCTATAATATGTCAAAAGTATTTCATAACTCTACACAATGCAATCCAATGATCCTTGATAGGATTGTGTATGTAGCTGCTCAAATTTATTCACATCACAATCAATATCAGGCCTTGCATTATTCATTAAGTACATGAAGCTACCAATTATCTGATCATATTGAGTATGTGACACAACACAGCGAATATTAGCAATTTTATATTGCCTTTAATTTGCTTGGTTTTGCAGCTATAGGTGGCTGATTTGCAGAACTAAGTTATTTGACGCATATAGTGCAGCTACTATAACTAATGTTCACCCATGGCATAGTTATGCTAATTCGTTGTGTGAAATCCAAACCATGCTTATAATATTTAATATTATTATAATTATTAAATATAAATTTAGAATATGAGAGTAGTAATATACTATTAATTTATAATAACTTTTTACTTTAGAATATTTTGAAGGGTGGGTTTATTGGTACTCTAATTTGCCTATCTACACTCCTCATTAATAGATTACAACTTTAATTCCTTAAATTAACCTCACCTAAATCAATTAATTTTATTAAAATAAAATTTTTATTGATTATATTATATTTTGTCTATGGATAAAACCTTATTTACGTCCTTTATGTTTTATAGCGATTTTAACTTTGTTCTAAAAGTTTTTTTTTGTTCTATTTACATCCCTAATATTTTCAAAACATTTTAATCTTACATTTTGGTATTCAAATTATGAACAGAAAAAAAGTGATATGAAGGTCAGATTACAGTGTTAGTGATGATATGTTAATTACTTATCTGAATGGAATGATATTATTTACCATAATTTCCTCCTATATTTTGTAGGATATGAAAGTCTTTCTTTTTAATTTAAACCTTGCTTAACACTTAGTTAATCTTTCTCATACTAAAACCCATTCCCAAACCATTTCCTTGGAGAATTGAAGGTAAATAATCTTTATTAATGGTGTTTGGATATCATTAACATCAAAATTTGACCTTAGCATTGGCTTTTTTCGTTTTATAATTTAGATATTGTCTATTAAAAAGACAAAATTGAATCGTTTAGAAAACATTAGGAGACGTAAAATAAAAAAAAAAAACTTTTGGAACTAAGTTGAAAATCGTTATAAGACGTGAGGAACGTAAATGACACTTTGCCTTTTTGTCTATTTACACTCTCATTCAATATTAATTATTGCCTACTTTATCTTAATCTTCCTTCTACTTCATATGCCCACTTTTCCCTCTATTCCAGCATGTGAGACTTTTCTTTCTATGCTATCCACTAGATTCTTCATTGCTCTTTCTTTTACCGTGATATGTAATTGTTTGTTCCTTTTTTTTTTTTTTTTTTACTTTGATAGATAAACTAGATAGGCTCCCAAATGCAAGGGGGGAGAGCTATCACAAAGCATAACAAAACATTCATAAAACTGAAAGACACAGTATGTAAGAACAGAAAAAAGCTAAACCAAACACAAACATCCTATCCCCAACAGATACACACCAAAAGGAGATGGGTGAAGCACAACTAACTAGACCAAACATGCCACATACTCCTAATGTAGTGAAAAACAAACACCTAGCAACATAAAGTAATTGAAGCATTATGACTACATCCCCCATTCTGAAAGCTTCGAAGTAAGCATGTAGAGATACTAAAATTCAGATTTGTCAGCTCCACTTATATTTGTTATCAACCTTGCCTTGTATGCATCCAAGTCCGCACAACAGCAACATCAGAGATAAGGTCTTGGGGGGAGAAGAGGAACTCTCTACACCATGCTTTTGCCTGGCAACTCAAATTCAACTTAATATGATAAATTTCAAAGGACCAATCTGGGTTAAAATCTTCTAAAAAAATTCTGTTACAAACCTGCTAAATGTTCCAATTGATAACAAAATATATAGACACTCAAAGTTTCTTCTCAAGCCCATAAATAGGAAAGCCATACCAATCCTCAAAAATAAACATAGCAATATTCTAAGCACACCATTGAAAATTCCACCAGTGTAACATAATGCACCACAAAGGCCAAGATACATGGCAAGAAAGGACAAGCGACTAATGGTTTCCATTTCACTTTGACAAAATGGGTATATAACTTCTATAGGTTGAATAATGTTCAAACGACACAACCTATCCTTGGTATTGAGCCTTTGTAGAAGCAGAAACCAAGCAGCGAGCTCAGCATGTGGAAGCGCCAAGCCTTTCCAAGCCAAAGCAGATCCTTCATCCCTTTAATCCAAACCAGCATAGCACCTTTGAACCTGCAAAGAAAAAGAATTCACTGCAAACCCTTTATTTGGATTAAAAGTCCAAAAAAGAAAATCTTCCTTGTTTGAACCAAAGAAATAGATTCTAGCATCTGAATTAGAACTCCCAGTTAGTCAGACTCCATGTAAATAGGAGTCTTCTCGATTCAAGGTTCTAGCTCCATGAATAGCCATCCTAACATACCATATCAACAATGAAACACTATTTTTGCTCTGATAAATTGTATAATCTTGGGAAAACAACACTCAATCTTTCATCTCCGAGCTAAACATCATGCCAAAATAAAATGGAGCTCCAACTCCCATCCGATTTTCGCAAGCCCAGAGACAACTGCTAATATATCCTCCCCCAACTTAGAGATTCCCCTAATTTGTTTCCAAGGACCTTCACTTTTAATCGGGTCCCCACCAATCTATTAGGATCACATCCATAAATAGAGCAAACCACTCTATTCCACAAAGAGTTACCTTCATCAGAAGATCTCCACCACCACTTAAAAGAAGAAGTACTGCATTTTTTATGATAATATCTCCAACACCCAGTCCACCTAATTTTTTTGGCTTTTGGATAATCTCCTATTTTACTAGTGGGATGGCTTTCTTCTTATCATCCTTAAACCAGAAGAATTGTCTCTATATCCTAATAATTTTCTACATTGCTCTTTTTGGAATCTTAAACAAACTCAAGTAATACAAAGGAATACTATTTAGGATAGATTTAATAAGCACCAACTGATCAGTTCTTGAGAGAAGTCCTTCCACAAAAATAGCCATTTGGCAATCTTATCAAGGATAAGCTACCATCCTCTTATACTTCATGGGTTAGCACCCAATGGCACCCTTAGATAATTGATTTGGAGTTTTAGAACAAAACAATCCAACTTCTGTGACACCTGTAGTATCCATTCACAATTCAGCGAAATCATTGCCAATTTTCAATAATTAATATCCAAAACTAGACATTAGACCAAAAAAATAATCAACCTCTTGTAATTTGCCAAACATTGCTTCTTTGTCGGACAAAACAACAAAGTATCATCAACAAATTGCAAATGAGAGATCTCTACATTCTCTTTGCTTAATCATAGGCCTTGAATATATTGTAACTCTTTGGCTTTTGATACTAATCTATTAAAAACCTCAGTAACCAACATGAACAAGAATGCGGAGAGTGGGTCTCCTTGTCTAAGACCTCTATGCATTTTAAATGGTAGGCAAGGGGAGCCATTAACTATAACTGGCATGGAAGTAGAAGACAAACAATAATAATTCCATTATGTCCATTTAGAGCTAAACCCCATAACTTCCGGAATACTATTAACAAAACTTCATCTGACAATGTCATATGCTTTTTGAAAGTTCAATTTTAGAAGAATGGATTTTTTCTTCCTTTTTCTTGCTCAGTGGACTACCTTATTTGCAATTAAGGCCCCATTTAACATTTGTCTACCTTTCACAAATTCTGATAGGGTCTCACCAATAAGACAGTGCATAATCAAACTAATCATTTTAGACAACAATTTGGCCATAACTTCATAAATTGACCAAATGATACTAATTAGCCTATAATCCTTCAGTTGAACAGCACCATCAAATTTGGGAATTAAGATTACCCAAGTCATATTAATCTCAGGAGGAAACATATCATATTTGAAAAAATCCATGATAAAACCAAAAAAATCATTCCCAATAATATGCCACAATTTCTTAATAAAATTGATATTGTATCCATTATACCTAGGTGCTTTACTTAACTCGCAACTCCAAACCGTTTCTTTAATTTCTTCCATGGATGGGATGGCTTCAAGCTGAATCGCCTGCAATAGTTCCAATTTTAGTAAAAACTCAGCTGGGAACATGACACTTAGCAACTTCTCTTGTTGATACAACCCTTTGAAGAAATTGATAATTTCTTTTCTATGAGACTGGGTTCTTGCAATAATCGATGGTCTATTTTCAATTTAGAATTAAGTTCTTTCTCCTCCTACCTATTACAACAATATGAAAAATACTTGGTTTTTCTGTCATAACTTTTTATGTACTTTTCTCTCAACATTTGCCTCCAATACATCTCTTTGCATACATACCACTTTTCAAGTTAGCTTTGCAGTGCTAATTTCCTAGTCACCTCAACTTCATTAAGATCCCTTGATTCATTTATTCGATCAAGCTTTTCCTGTTCTACTTCTAGTTTTTTGATTGCTTGATTGATGTTGCTGATCACATTCTTATTCCATTTCCTCATTGGGCCTTTAAGTTTCTTGAATTGCTAGTAATTGCACTAGCACCAACCAATGACCATTCCTTCTTAACAAAATTAATAAATTCAAGATAGAAGAACTAAGCATCGAGTGATCTGAAAGGCTTGGGTCCTCAGCCAATCTTCTCTGTTTCTAGTAACAAGGACAATGATCAGACATAGATCGATTCAAAGCCCACAGCTTCAAATCAGGAAACTACACCAGCCAATCATGCTCCACACAAATCCTATCTAGCCTACTACAAGACTTCCTCCTCATATAAGTATATTTTCTTCCAGTCAAGGGAATATTAATCACATTCAAATCCTATAGAAAAATAGAAAAATCCTCCACATTATCATAACACACCAAACCCCCTTTTTCTCCTCCAGGGATAGAACTTCGTCATGAGCAACAAAAGGCTTGTTAGGTATGACTTCAAGCCCCTAATATCATCCCATAATTGCTTTCTGTCACTACGACTGTGAAGACCATAAACCAACAAAATTGAACATAAAAAATTAACTGGTTGCATAATGCGTTCCACACAAATTCACCTCCTACCATTTTGAATATTGAAGTCCAATAATAACCCCTTTTAACAAATAAGACCCCCACCTGTTGCACATTGCATCACTCCGCATCCTCTCGACCCCACCACTTTCTTATTTTGGCTTCCAAAACTGCCATATGTTTTGTTTCAACTAAACCCCCAAAGCTAGCATCTTTCTCCACAACTAAATTCCTAATGGCACCATCTTTTCCCTTTCCATCATACCTTTACAATTCCAACATATTATCATCATAAATCTGTTAAAAAGACATACTTGGTGGCTGATTCTAGTGGCACCGCTCAAGAATGGAACCCCTGACTACCTTTCTTCCTCTGCTTCTCCTCTTTGCTTCGTCTATTTTTCCTCTTCTTTATTCTTACAAGGACTTTAGTTAACTCTCTGCCACCATTCACCAGAAAACCCATAGATTTGCCCATCATCCACACTTTCTCCACTGCTGTAGCAATATTGGACTCTTCATCATCATCCGAATGTAAACTAGCTTGATCCCTATCCCTATGTTCTGAATATTCTTCTTGAGCCAACACTTGTTCATTGTAGCAAGTAGGCTGAGAATGACTAAAAAACTATCGTCTTTGGTTAGGCCAAGAGTCATCCAAATTAAGTCTAAAACTAGGGGGTATAGATGGCTCAAAATCAACATCATATCCATTTGGATTAACAGGACTTTGAGCATTCTCTTGGTTCTTTTTGAGCCCATCAAGCCCACTAACATGAACCATGGTATCCTTCTTGGGCTTATGGCCAAAAGGAGTTAACCTCCATTCTACCACAACCTCAAATGTCCTTTAGTCTTTTGAAAAGTTTGTTGTTGCAATTTTAGAACTATGCAAATCATTAATTCCATTAATGGGCCCGTTTGATTAAGATTCTAAGAGAAGTACTTCTTAAGAAGCAAAAGTAGAAGTAGAAGTAGAAGTAGAAATAGAAGCAAAAGAAGAAAATTATTTTATGTTTGGATATAATTGTATAATAATTGTATAAGTACTTTTTTTTAATCAAAATTTGAATTTATTAAATTATTTGGATGTGACAAATATAGAAGTACTTTATTTAATAAAATTACAATTAAAGATATGAAGAGAGAGAGAGAGCGAGAGAGAGAGAGCATGAGAGTGGGAAGAAAGTGGTAGTTTTTAAAAATTTTAAGGATAAAATTATAATTAAGTGGGAAGAAAGTGGTTGTTAATTTTAGGAAACAACATTCTCTTTCTTTTACTGCTTCTGCTTCTGGGAGAAATAGCTCCCTATCTACTTCTTAAAAAAATAGAAAAATTGATTATTTTCTGTTTTTTTTAGAAGCACAAACAAATATTAAAAATTTTATAAGTACTCTTTTTTGAAAATTTTTTTTAAAAAGGTACTTCTTTTTTAACGAAAAGCACAAACAAATGCACCCAATATCTCTATCATTCAATGTCCCCTCATTATTCTTGGACTCTTCATTAGCTTCAATTACTTCATTACCCTTCTCCATTATTGGTATCTCTTCCATGTCCCTTATACGTGACTTTTCATCTTCCATTGGCTTCATTGTCACCTTATGAGCAATACTACCACTTTAAAGGACCCTTGAAACAAGGCTATTTTCCTTGGATGAATTACTAATAGGCGAATCAAAATATTGGGAACAATTTGATACACTATTAGTAGCTGCCTGATTTCTCTTAAATAAAGTAACAGAATCCTACCCAATCTCTTTAACATGGATATCAAAGATTTTTCCTTTTAACATCAAGCTCACCCAACCTCCAATGAACGGAAAGCAAGTGGTATCTATTATAATCTTTGTTGCCTCATAAGATTCATCTTCATTTGTAACTGAATCATGGCACACAAAATTGCCCCACACTTCCCCAATTTTTCTGAAGTTTGAATCTGTCCAGCCATGTAAAGGGACTCCATGGCAGGCTAACCATACCCCTCTTGCTTCCCTTACTTCTTTGATGGTCCACTGGATAATTTCATCAAAGATCTCCAAGAACAAATCACGTCCTGCCTCAATAAATTCTTCCATATCTGTTTTTGTAGTAAAAGTCACAAGGAATTTATACCTCTCTGAGTCACGGATTTTGGAGATACCTAGGCCTGGATAAGCGTGTTTTGACAGGCTTGGATAAGCGAGTTTTGATGCTACCATGTTCACCTCAGTGGGACTTTTCAAGTTACTGACATAGTTTCTCTCCAACCACTCCTTCCTTTTTTTTACAAACATCCTCTATGATAAATATTGAGTTATTTGGCCTCTCTTCCTCACCCTCCTTTTTGGTCCTCTTCTTCGCATCTTGATGTATCATTTCTTGACGTATCACCTTTCTTTGCATGGCATTCCCAGTTCTTTCATCCTTGTTATCATTCTTGCCCATTAAGACTTCTTTGAAGGATCTTCCATCCCGTACAAAGTTAATCAACTTTGGCCTGGGCCTTTGAACTACCACCCTCTAACTCTTTGCTTCCTTGCATTGAGATCTATCAAAAGCTGCCAATTGAATTGAGAGCTTGCACCCACATATCTCAATCACATATAGGTTCTTGATGGCCTTCGTTGCTTTCTTTGTATGATAGAATCAAACAAAACCAAAGAGATTCTCCATATTCCTTCTCCACTTATACGACACATATGCATCTGCAACCCTTCCTTCCAAACTGAACAACTGCAATAGCCACCTATTTGTCATTGTTTTAGGCAAGCTATCTACGTACAGGGAGACAATCTCCATGATTCCTCCATTCTTTGCTAGCCCTCGACCCTTCCACTTCTCTGCACTCAACCCCTTAGTGCAATTATATTCCTTTGTCCTTTTTCTGATGTGCTAGTTCGTCATTGACCACGGTTTCAATTTATGAAGGTGCTCACTGGTTAGTTTCTTATTTCACATACCGAAAAGGAAGCAGAAGGATTCCGGGATTCTTTTTCTATTATATTGTTTTATTTCTTCTTTATTAATTAGTTTAACAAATTTTTTAATTTTAGATAAATCAAGAACCACAAGTCATGGATGAAACAATGAATTATAATGAAGTTTCTTCTCCTAATGATGAAAATAAGTTGGAAAGTGAATTGAATTCTTATCTCTAAACTCTCATGAAATTATCTTTCTAAGTAAAAACTCATACTATTCTTTATAATAATCCCGGAGTTGCACTATATGCTTTTATCTAATTTATTAATTAAACATTAGTTATGCATTGGTATTGTTATATAATTTAGATAAAGACATTTTTTTGGGAAGAGTGAACGTAATGGAGCAGAGGTAAGAGTTTTAGGAAAATAAAATAGAGAATAATTAGTGTAAATGGAAGTGTGAATAGACAAAAAATAATATAATCAATAAAGATTTTATTTAAAAAAATAATTGATTTAGGCAAGGGTAGTTTAGAAAATTAAAGTTTAAATCTATTGATAAGGAATGTAGACAGGTAAATGGGAGAGTCAATAGCCCCACTCTATTTTGAAAAAAAAAAATCAAAATAAAAGCAACGAAAATGGAATGATAATAAATAATAAGAAGTCCGACCTACAATTTCAAACTAAATACTTATAATATGGCTATTTCATGAGATTAATTTTGACACACTATCAGTGTAAAAAAGTTTTATACTATCATTCAATTAACACTTTTATTTATAAAATTTTTAAGATAATGAGTAATTGAATTAAACACTTTTGTTGATATAATAATATATGATTGGATATCTGTATAAAATTTTTTGACACTAACAGTATATTAAAATTAAATTCTTATTTAATTGTTATTTGTAAAAGGCATTGTATTGTGATGACAATAACAATTTTTGCAACGTATTAAATTAACCTTCTTATAACATAATTGTTGTATTAGAATATAAAGGCACTGCTTATTGTGACTTCTATTTAATTATTTTTATTTAATTTCTTTAAATGGTATTTTTTTTTGTCAAAGTCTGACATTACATCGTCATTACAATCTTACTTTATTTAAATTTATCCGGGGTTAATTTATTTAATAAATAATTTAATTTTTTAAAACTAACATTAATCATATTTTTTATTTTTATGTGGCCAACGAGTATTATAATTATTTAAATCTAAATATTAAATTATTTTATTTAACTTTTTTAATATAGTAATTATCTAAATAATAAAAATAATAGTAGACATAATTAATGACAATAAAAGTATACTAATAAATTATAATATACAACAAACATACTAAAGTTTTATCATATAGTATTTTTATTGTTTTGAAAAAGGATTAAATCAGTATATGATGCCCATTTTTGTCTATCACATAGTTTTATTGTAACATTTTCATTATTTTTATTTTTAAAAACAAAATGACTTGATATATTATATTATTCATATATGTAATTGATAAGCACTATATTTTTATTAATATATATATATATATATATATATATATATATATATATATATATATATATATATATATATATATATATATCTGTGTGTGTGTGTGTGTGTGGTTACGTTATTTAAGGACTTTCAAAATACATAAATATTAGATTGATTAAATAATATGAAAATACCTCATTAGATGACATTATATAATATTTTATACCGCTCAGTATATTAAGAAATCTTTGAAGAATATATTTTAATATTCGATGACCACATAAAAATTAAAATTTTAATTAATATTAAAGATTTAGATGAAACTAAATTAAAAAAGTGGTTGAGTTATAGTGACAATAGATATATCATAATAACAATAAACACTTGCAAAATCAAAATGTGGAGTGTATATATAACTATTATACATGGATCACTACAGTTAATGGCAAATATAAAACCATATTTAATACAATAATGTTCATATTTCTTACATGCATTTCTGACAAACATTTCAATACACTATTGAGTAATAATTGTCTTCACCATAATTTATTTATATTTTACTTAATTTGTGCACATGACTTTCACGCTCATGTAGAACTACTATTGAAATTAATATGCTTCACACAATGTCATTTCCTAAACCTCCTATGAATGGAGAAGTATAAGCTAAGGTACAGATAGGCTATGACACCAAGAAATGCAACAACAAAAGATGCTATAAAGCTCCAAACAAAGGCATCTCTGAAGTCAGTTTTTTTCTCATGAGAGGGAGTCTCCATCCCCGTTGGTTTTGCAACAGATGAGCAATTTTGGTCCAGTGGAGGTCCACAAAGAAGAGGGTTGCCTTCATAACTGCTTGCATCAAAAGTTCCAAATTGGTTAACCCTCTCTGGTGTCCTTCCAAATAGGTTATTGTAAGCCACAGAGAAGACCGACAAGCTGTATAACACTGTCAATTGTGAGGGAATTTGACCATTTAGTGTGTTATGTGAAAGATCTAAGCTTTCTATTTGTCTAAGTTTGCCGAATGTTTTTGGGATAGACCCTGTGAGATGATTCTTGGACAAGTTTAATGTATGCAGGCTACTTAAGTACCCCATTTGTGGAGGAATGTGTCCTATGAAATTATTGTTTGAGAGATCTAGGCCAGACATAAAATTCAAGATATCTCCCTTATATGATTCATACCTGCTTTTTGACATGAAATCTGCTTCTTGTTCTTCGTACCACACAAAGTGTAGTGTGCCATTAGCTTCTGAATATTCATTTGTTGTTGGATCATAGTCATAAATAATGAATCTTGTAACCCACTCTATAGTAATTTTCCCTAGTCCCATGCCATCAAAAAAATTCAGCCCTCCAAATGTTATATTATTCAAGCAAGATGGTAATCCTCCGAAAAGGTTGTTTTGAGAAAGATCTAGGATACTGATGTTCCTGAGGTGACACAAATCCATAGCAATGGGGCCTTCAAGTTTGTTTCCCTTTAAAAGAAGAATCCTTAACTTTGAAAAAGAACTAATCCATGTGGGAATTTCACCAGAAAATTTGTTCTTTATCAAATCCAAAGTCAAAAGGTTGTTGGACTTGGCTAAAGCAATAGGTATTGGTCCACAGAATTGATTATGCTGCAAATGTAAGTATCTCAAGGATGGCATATTGATGCAACTTGGCAGTGTTCCATTTAAATTGTTATAAGAAAGGTCTAGATATTGGAGTTCAGTCAACTTACAAAAGCCTAATGGTATTGGACCTTGCAATGAATTTTGGGACAAAATGAGAATGGTCATATTATGAAAGCTTCCAATCCAGCTTGGTATTTCTCCATAGAGTTTGTTGTTACTTAAATCCAACATTCTTAAGTCGCTGCTATTCATGATTCCATCAGATATCTTTCCCATAAAGTTATTGTTGGCTAGATGTAGAGATAACAAGTTTGTGAAATTTGATCCAGAAGGCAAGAAGGGGCCATGCAGGTTGTTGTTTGACAACTTCAAAATTCGCAAGTCATTGCTACCTTTACCAAACTCTTGAGGTAAGTATCCAGACAAATTGTTGTGTGACAAGTCTAGATTATTCAACTGTCTCATATTAGCCAATGAAACTGGAAAATTACCCTGCAATAAGCTTGAGGACATATTCAAAAATATCAAGTTAGGAAAAATTGACCCTATAGATGGAGGAATCTCTCCTCCAATAAGATTATTGGAGACATCAAATGTATTCATATTTGGGAATTTTGAGGTGAGATTGACCTCGAGGGGACCAATAAAAAAGTTATGGCTGAGATTGAAGTAATTTAGTTTGGAGTTATTTACTAATAGCCAGTGTGGGAAACTTCCTACCACGCTGCTCTGGCCAATATTTAGCATTCTCAAGTCATGTTGATGATAAAGGAAGGTGGGAATTGTGTAGCTTGGTTCATTTAGTGTGCAATTTTTCACTTTGAGAATCTTCAATTGAAAAGATGGAGTAAAAGGTGGGTTCTCGGTTTCAACCTTCACATCTTGCTGATTTCGGCATATAAGACTAAAAATTTGAAGGTTGGAATGGTTGGCAAGCAAGCTGACTGAAAGTGAGCCCTTGAAATGGTTACCATCAAAATTAATATAGGCAAGGGACTTGAGACTATAAATAATTGAGGAGGGCAAGGGTCCATCAAAATTATTGTCTTGAAGATCAAGATAACGGAGAGATGACAAGTTGGCCAGACACTGCGGAATGTGTCCCACAAAGTGGTTGAAGCTGAGCTCCACGGCTATAAGATTCTTCAGCTTACATAACCCTCCTGCAATGCATGGCTTTTCTTCATGAACATAGGAAACAAGAGCTCATCCTTGGCAAAATTAAAAGGGAGTAAATCTCCTAAAGTATATTCAAAATTCCTTCTAATTAGAATTTCTTTTAGGGCCGCAGAGCATTTTAGGTGATGGAAAAGTGAAATAAAAAGGTTGAGAGAAATGAAATTGATGGATAACAAATGCATTTCTGGCTTATTTCCTTTTTAATTTCTGAAACTACATAAATATTTAAAACAAACTCCACTTTTATTTTATTTTTTTGGGAAAAATCTTTGTATTTTAACTTATGCTATGTCTTAATCGTGTCAGAGTTGAAAAATAATTTTCAAATTAAAATTTGCATAGAAACGCATGTTAAACATGTGTCAGCAATGTATCATACAATATTGTTCTACACATATACACAACAACGAAAGCAATGTTCAATGTCAGGTGATTATAGGTTTTTCATAGTAGTGAGAGAGAATAATTTATGAATGACTCTAATTCTCAAAACTCATAGCAAACATTTTAGAATTACCTTCCCTTGGTAGTGAGCCATTCAAGTCATTGTCAAGTAAGGACAGGTACTTGAGAGAAGTCAGAGCCGCAATTGATTCTGGAAGGCTACCAGTCAAGAAATTATAAGCAAGTTGCTAGTCCTTAATTTGGTTGAAGAGGAAAGATCTGCCAAGTGCCAAAGGACAAATTTGGCAAACAACATGTGAAAACATACAAAAAGGATTTCTTTCGATAAATACGTGGTAATGTATTGCACAATAAATGGAATCGTACGGAAAAGATTATAATTAGAGGAATAGGATAAAATTTAACAAGAAATCTAAAAAATTTCCGTACAGTAATGGAAAAAGAGATGTGAAACATTTTAATGCATGAATGAAATTCAAATTAAATGAAATAACACTGGTGAGTGGTGTGAATAAGGAATTTTGTTAGCATCATAGTTCAAATCTTGAAACTACATATAGAAAATACTGAAATGTTAAACAAATTTTTGTAAGCTTACCATTTTAACATTGTTTCTTGTAATTAATTATTGGTGAACAAAACCGATTAAAACTTCGTAAAATTTATAGTAAATATTTGTCCACATACTCGCCACCGATTTTGGAAGGCGAAAAAGTTAGAATGTGAATTTTTTTGTTTACCCGAAAATGTGAAATTAACTCCTTGGAATAATAAGTAAGAGTTTGTAAAGAGGAGGACGTATCCTTCAAGTTATAGCTAGTAACAACTATTTGCCAAAATTCTAAAATGGTATCTCACTATTGACTTTGCAAACTTTATTCCAAAATATTGAGTGCGACCAATTTGATCCTTGAAGTTTTTATTTTTCTTTATTGGATTGAACGCTTAAACTAAATCTGTACCCAAAAAGAAAAAAACGCTTAAACTAAATAATTAGTCTTTACATTTATCTGATTTAAATTTTGATTCCCATAAAATTTTTCTTGAATATTAATTCTTATATTTTTGTAGTTTTAAATTTTGGTCCCTACCATTTATAATATTGGTCCTTATATTTCATTCAATTTTAATCTTAATAATTTTTATTTATAAAACGTATTGTTCCTTACTTTGTTATTAATAATTAGTTCTTGCAATTTTATATTACCAAATTGGTTCTTGTCGAGATAACTAAACCAAATCAATGAAACTGTAACAACTGAAAATAAAAAATAAAAAAATTAACCTTCGAAACTGAAATCCAAATTAGGTTAAATTGTAAAGACTAATAGTTCAGATTAATATATTATCTGAATTACATTCTTGGAGTTTTTTTTAAAAACTTTTATGCCTATTTGTTAGTTAGATTTTATAATTTACTGATTTATTGTTAGTTTATCTATTATTTCTCCATGTCATTTAACACAAATAATTTGAATAAAGATTTACGGGTGTGACTATTGACACTTTTAATTTGGTATTCTCACTCTTTATTAATTATTTGCAAATTTAAATCCCTAAATTATCCTTACCTAAACACTTGTTATTTTGTTAAAGTTAAACTTTAATTAATATATTAGTTTTTATCCACACTCATATCATTAATTATTTTACATTTGTACTTATGTTATATTTCAAATCATTATAATTATATAAAATATTATATTAATTTATTTCGTGACACCCTATAATCAATATAAACAATAATAATATATTTATTGAGGATACATCTGTTTAAGCTTAGAAAAAAATAATTTTATGATGGAACTTTTTGTAGAGTGTTTTTTAAAAGTTAATGTTTTTAGCTTATAAAAAAACATAAACATCTTTTTTTAATTTTATTTTTTAAAAAAAATCTGTTTCTCTTAAATTTTTATATATTTATTTTAATAAAACAATACTTTTTCTTTGATTAAATCAAATAATCAACCTTAATTGTCATCATTTAAAACATCGCTAATATAATATGTTAGAATAATATTTAGGGTTTAAAGTTTAAGGTGTAAAGCTTTTAGTTTTCTTTAGATACGAAATATATCATATTAATCTTTAAATTACCTTTTACAAAACATGTTTATTACAAAATTATATCTTAAGGAATAAAAGAATGCTTCTTAAACTTTTTTTGTTTTCAATTCTTCCAATTTACTGATTACTATGTCTTGTTTCTAATTATCTATACTAAAATTAAGATATAGTTGTATCACAATAAAATACTTCTCTAACATATTTAAAAGATATTTTCCTCAAAATAAAAATTTATATTGTTTTTGGTGGGGTAGTGGGGCTAACGCCCAGAACAAGAAAGAAAAACTACAAAACAAAATGAGGGGTAGTTATCCCCAACAAATCATTCCTAATGTACTTCCCAATTTAGAAAATTATAATATTAATCATGAATTCGATAACATTTTATCATAAAAGTGCTATAAAACATGAATAAAATAAGAAAAGTAAAGAAAAATAACAGAATAATATGTGAAAAAAGATTTAAAAAAGGCATATCAATATAAATACTCAACTGCAAGAAACAATTTTTACTATTTGAGTAAGAAATCTTATTAAAGTTGACTTTTTAACAACTTATAACTGGTTGTTTATCTTGTGAAGAAAAATAAAATGACTATGAAGAAAAATATAGAGAAATTGAATAGAAGATTGAAGAATTTTGATATATAAAAATAGGAAATTACTAACATCTTATTGAAAATGTAAATGGATAAATTAAATAGTAATATTATAATTTAATTTGATGCACTATCTATGTAAAAGTATTTTAAGCTGACATTTAATCATATATTAGAAGATTGAATGTTTGTATAAAAATATTTTATACAGACATTCAATCATATATTACCATGTCAGTAGTTCTTATCACGTAAGGGTTTAGACATTCCATTTATGTTTTGACACATGTAAAAATAGTGAACACATGTCTTAATCTTTATTAATATTATAAGATTATTAATTTCTTTCTATTTATTATATCTATCTATTAATAGTAATTACTAATATCTAATATTAAGATATAATAATTTTATTTTGTAAATTATCATCAAACCATTAAAGTTGAAAAGTCTGACTATTAGTATCTAGATATTAACTACATATAAACTTTTAACTTTGCGTAAAATCATAAAACAAAGCGAAAAAAAGTAGTTACTTTTACTTTTAAAAAAAAATTATATCATAAAAGGCATAGTGATTTTACAACTTCAATTAATTTTTCATGATATCATTATAATTCAGTTCAAATAATAATAATTAATATTTTTATCTTAATAGATGTGTCCAAGGTAATATATTAGACTAATTAGTAATATTTATAATTACATCCATTTAATAATAATAATAATAATAATAATAATAATGATAATACTATTAAAATATAAAATTATAATTTTAAATTATCATTGGTAATTAAAGTTTCAAAGACTTAAAGATACATTATACATATAAAAGATATAAAATAAAGCTAAAGACATATCCTATTTCATTTTTAAAATAAAAGAAATATATTAATCAATTAGATATATTTTATTAATTTAATTGTCAATAGTAAAAATAGAAATAGAAATATAAAAGAAAAGATACTGTTCTTCAGCATCTTAGACTAAACTTCGCATAGGAGCCCGGCTACTTTATGAACTTTGCACTTAGTACAGTTCATTTTGGAAAACTCATTATTCTTTTCAATTTTCGTGATCAAAATATAAAAACTATAATTTTAAAATTACTTCCCCAACAATTGGCTTTTAAAATTATTATTAACTAATATTAAAAAGTTAAAGATATATATATATAGAACGCAAACTGTACATTTTCTATATTGAACTTATCATGCGTTCATTAAAATCGTAAATTCATTATGGTTATGGTTTTTATGATACAAAATTATTTGTACGTAAAAGTAACAACTTTTTTTCTATGATTTTACGTAAAAATAGAAGTTTATATATATATATATATATATATATATATATATATATATATATATATATATATATATATATATATATATATATATATATATATATACATAGTATGTATATACTAATAGTTGGGCTTTTCAACTTTAATGATTTAATGATAATTTAAAAAAGATAATTATTATATTTTAATATTAGTAATTACTATTAACTATTAATAGATAGATATAATAAATAGAAAATAATTAATAAACTTATAATATTAATGAAGATTGAGATATATGGTCACCATTTTTACACTTGTCAAAATATAAATGTGATGCCCAAACACTGATGTGGTAGGAAGTGTAATTATTTTACATTAACCGTGTATCAAAATTAATCTAATATAATTAACTAAATTTAATTAAACATGCACATTTTTTTTTTTATCGAAAAAAGGGTGCACGTAGTATCTCATATAAAGGTTGACATCGACTAATGAGTAAAAAGAGATATCAAAGTCGAAAATTGTGATATTTTGAGGGCCAAAAGTAAAAATCATGATATTTTATATTAAAAAATTCATATTTACCTACAAAGGGTCAAATTCTAATTACAAATTTAATAAAATCATTAACATATAGTTATTATCATTCTAAAATTAAATTATTTAAACATTTTTAAATGATTATTTATATAAAATATGTTTTTAGCCTGTAATATTTAAAATTTTTATATTATATTCTTTGAAATTAAAATATTAAATAAAATATAATTAAAATAAAATACACAAAATGTGAGAAAAAATTAAAAATTCCGTTATGAGAGGAGTTTGATTATGTACTGAAAAAAATTAAGTATATATTATTTGGAGATGGAGGAGAAGTGTTGGAGAGGGACGTCTTTAGCCTATCATCGACGTTATCTTTAGCTTTCGGATATTTTGTTCTCCAACACTTTGCCTCCTTCTCTAAAAGAAGCATACTTAATTTTCTTTTTTTCGGGGTACAAATTCAAACTCCTCTTATTATAGAATAGCTTCTTTTTTCTTTTTATCTTTTTCCTTACATCGCATCTATTTATGTTAATTAAAATTCATGTAAAGTTTTTAATTCTTTAAAATATTATATATAAATTTAAATATTATAGTTTAAAATATATATTAATTTAAAATATTTAAAAGTATTTAATATAACAATTTAATTTTATAATAAAAATAATTATATCTAAATTGACTTTATTAAATCTGTAATTAAAACCTTTACTCTCTATACAAAAAACATAAACAGTTTTATTAAAAATATCATAATTTTCTAGTTTAGTCCCCTATTTTTGTCCTTTAGTCTATGCTAGCGTCCACATAAGATGCCATGCGAGCAATTAACAGAGAAAACTAACATAAGACTAACAGAAGGACCATACAGGATTAAACAAAATTAAGGGACTAAACAGAATTTTTGTAAAAGAAAGATTAATTAAAATTTTGTAATATTTAAAAAACCAAAAATATAATTAATTTAGAATTCAGCTGCAGGTCATGAGTAGGACGCCCACACAATGAAAATGAATTAGTATTCTCGTGTAACAAGTCAAAATATTTTCTCTTGATAAAAGATGAAATTCTCTAATATTAACTGATTTACGGATGGGATAAATTAAGAAATTCCAAGTATCCATTTTTTTCTGTGCCCATCAGAAAACTAGATGTAAAAATATGATAAAGTAATTAAATCTCGATATGATGAAGAAAATGAAAATTTGTCATGCAAATAGTAGATCGTAACGCACCAAAGGATGTGATTTCTGTCAGCTCGTTTCCATTTAAAGCTAACAATTGTAATTTGTTCAACCTAAAGTTGCCAAATAAACCTGCTCCAAATACAAAAGAATGAATTATAAAAAAGGGGCATCGATTAGTTATATATAAAATTCTTTCTTAGATAAATATAGTCTTAAAGTAAGCAAGAGAGAATTTATCATGTTATCATTATAATGAATTAAAGGTGAATATGTGTTTACTTTCATAATTTAGAAACAAATTCATTTTCAATAAATATTTTTCAGAAAATTTACTATATATATATATATATATATATATATATATATATATTGGGACCACAAACTCTAAAGTAGGGTTATCTGACTAATTAAAAAATTTTATAGTAATAACAGATTTGTATAATAACTTGTTAAAGAATTTGTAAAGAGTTTGTAGAGACAAAATATTTAGAAATATCATCAATATAATAATTAAAATAAGAGAGACCTGACAAATAATTTCCGGACAAGTCCAACACTTGGAGCTCCTGAAGAGGGAGAAAGGAAGAAGCGTTTAGTGACCATTGCAGGTTGCTCAATTCAGAAGGTCTTGTCTCACTGAGAAGGAGATGTGTCACTCGCTTTGTGGAGTTGTCACATTTGACACTCTCCCAAGTGCAGCAGTCGCCCTGGCCTTGCCAAGAAGGAAGAGCAGATCCATTTGGGTTATTGAAAGCATATTTCAATCTCAGAAGTGCGACTCTCTCAGCTTCTATGCACCCTATACTTGCATTGCTCTCTAGCTTAACTAGAAATCCCAACAATAACACCCACCAAAGTTTTATTAGAGAACACCCCAGATACATTTTTAAATTTCGCATGCAGCAATGTATACTCTCTCTATATGTGTTGTTGAGAGTGGGTTTTACATAAGCGAATTTTTATAGACAACTGCAATTCTACTGTTCATCCTCAAAGTCGCAAGTCAACAAGACATCTTCACATAAAATATGCCTCCACTATCAACGTGCAAAAGAAAAATTCTTATGTAATCAAGATGGAACGTTCCTCCACCATAATTATCTATTATTTATTTCTCTTTTCCATCTTTTCACTTTTTTACTTTTGAAATTAAAGGCTAAAAGGTTCCATCGATGAATAAATTTTTTCCCGCATGCACAATGAAAAGAATATGTCTATGATTAATATGACAAAGATCGAAACTTTTATATTTCACCAAGACTACGTTCGAAAGTTTTTTAATTTGACCAAGACTTTTGCTTCTCTCTCCTAACTCACCCTCTTATACGTTGGGGAATATTCAAGCTAGACGTTAGAGGCACGCTGTCGCTGGGAGTGCTCTTCCTTTTTAGCCTCTGAGTGTTAAGTATCTTTTATTGTTTTATCACATATTACCTTGACCAAATCCTCAGGCGTTAGGTAACGGTAATTTCTTCACCTCACAAGTATTAGCAATTGAAGAGGGAAGGATGCAAGTAATTCCTAGCTAATATTCCTTGAACTGCCATCTCCATTGTACCAAACAATATTGCACCACCGTGTCCGTGTGTCACTTTCACACAACAATCCAATCATACCCACCTCCATCTCCATACTGTTTTTGGTGATTAAAAGTTGAGCACATATTTTTTTGGTACAAATATTTTGAAGTTAAAATTAGTTTAGTTTTATAAAAAAAATTTATATTAATTTAGTTCTAATTCTTTGAATTATGATATCGATTTTATCCTTATAATAAATCATAATCATAACTTTCATTAGAGATATATGTTAGTTCTAAGTTATATTATTTATTTGTCATCCTTAACTAACCAGAGGAGATTATTTCCACCTCATCAACTTAATTGGTCAATCTTGCCGCACTTGCTGCACTTAATCTCGTTAGTCAATTCAAATATTCTTTTTTACTTTCAAGTTGATAAGGTGAAAATTATCTTTTCTTACTAGTCAAGAAAGACAAATAAGTAATATAACATAGAACTAACATGCGAACTAGGATAAATAGTAATGGATGTCACTAACAATTTAATGGAATGATGAAATTGATGTCAAAAATCAAGTTAGAACTAAATTGATATAAAAAAATTTTTAATGGCCAAATTAACATCAATTTCAAAATGTTAGCAATAAAAATGATATTTACTTTTAAAACTTTCCTTGAGCAATCTAAAAAATTGTTCCAGTTTCACAGGGTATCTCACCATGATGAGGTTTATTGAAAAATTTATGAAATTGTTACTAGATTTATTTAATAAGAAAACTGTAGAAAAAACCTTTTAATTTTAGAAAGATCGATCTTTTGAAAAAAAAAATCAAAATTAAGAAGTCTAATGATTAGATCACAAAATTTTCTTTTTATTTTTAAAGGTACAACAATTATTCTCAAATGAAATAAGTAAACGTTCAAGTGACTCAAGTAACGTCTAGATCCAATATCTTAATCCTCTCTCTCTCTCTCTCTCTCTCTCTCTCTCTCTCTCTCTCTCTCTCTCTCTCTCTCTCTGATATATATCAAAGCTTAAGCCCAAAAGAACTAGATCAAAACAACACGAGTACAACTATGCTAAGAGGAATATGCTAAAAAATCCAAGGAACACTACTAGAAAGTTGATTAGTTGCGACCGAAAGGAATCTACTAAAAAATCCAAGGAAATACAAGCTGAGACTCTATTGAAGAAATTAATCCCAATTGGGATTCTATGGCCATACTTACCAAGACCATTGGCACACTTGTTTGCTTCCCTAAAAGTATGATTGATCTCCATAAACCAATCTTTTCTAATTAGAATATTCCTCACACCATTAACCAAAGAGCTATAAACATGGGTCTCAAGAATACCATACAACACTAGATGATATACACAAGTAGAATCTGTTTCAAGTATTACATTCCTATGGTATGTTATAACAAATACAAAGACCCCAAAATACACCCCATAAGTTCGCCATAGTTATGAAGCAGGATCCTAGATTAATAGACCAGGTTGCCAAAAACTTTCCTTCATGATTCTTGATGATTCCACCATAAGAAGCTGCCATGGTGTCACTTAGCAATGATCCATCCGTATTAATCTTGATCCAAAGCTCTAGAAGGGGTTTCCATTGCACTTGCATCAATGTAACCATGGGTATTGATCTGCTCTTTGCTGTCCTCCTTAGCTCAAGACATTGATTATAATCTTTGGCCAACTTAAGAATCCTACATGCAAGAAAGGTATGTGCATTATTACAACCTTCAAAAACAAATAAATTCCAAGCTATAGTTAAAATAAAGGGCCATTTTGTAACACCC
Organism: Pterocarpus santalinus; assembly: GCA_031439595.1. Classification (NCBI taxonomy): domain Eukaryota; kingdom Viridiplantae; phylum Streptophyta; class Magnoliopsida; order Fabales; family Fabaceae; genus Pterocarpus; species Pterocarpus santalinus. Next base: position 28,488,154 of record CM062528.1, on the reverse strand, counting down.
TCCCAAATACAATACCATGTTTAAGTCATAGTACTACATCTAGGAGTTATTACTGTTATATAAACGAACCTTGTTTGATAGCAACCCTCAGCCGTTCTCTAATCTTAAACAAATCTGCCGAGTATGACCATCATCTATACCTTTGAGCTATCTGGAAACAACACGGAAATATACATAGGGGTGAAAATTATAAATTTTCAATAGGATTCCCTCGACTACTATAAATAATGTTATCGTCATTATCTCCAGCTACTTCGATTTATTTCATAAAACTATGAAAATATAAAGGATAGAGCAGACATTCCAATTTTATAGCTTGAAACCATATTGTTCGAAGCAGAGTTTATCTTATTCGTATACTTATTAAATAAAGAAAGAATCTAAACATAAGTATAGTGGATTAAAGAACAAATAAATAATATGTATATATGAATGCAACTAGACTCTTGGTGCAAGTGCTCTTGTCTCTTTTTAACTTTCTTTATTTGGTACACCTAGGCGTTACGTATCGTCGTCCCTAGAGTGCCTACAAGGGCCTACACTTGAGTGTTATGTATCACCGTCCTCAAGTGCATTTTTTACTTATCTTTCCTTTACTTGCATCTTGTTTCTCTGTACTTGGTCCCCCGAAGGTGGATGGCCTCTCTTATCCCTGGGTAATAACTTGCTTCTCAGGTCTGAGCTCGTACCTATACATGAGTGATGGGTTTACTTTTGCTAACCCTTACATCAATCTATTCTCCTTAAATCTGGTCGAAGGCTAGCCCAAGTTTTAGACAATACCACTTTGGCCCACTACGAGGTGGAGACTCGGTAGTCCCCTTGCAAGTTCTTATTGTCTTTTCCTTTTCATACATGATCATGCATGCAAATACTTTACATTCATTATATGTCTCACATCATATCTCAATCATATTTGCATGCATGATTATCATGGACATAACATATATATACATATACTCATATCAGTCCAATAGAGAATTTTCAACAATAATCTCATCCATTGACTATTCATGGTTCAAGAGCTTTCAACTATGTGAGATATGTCAATATACTTCAAAACTTCTAAATCTGCCCTGTATTACAAATTGTACCATAATTTCATTTTAATTCATTTAAATCTAAAAATTTAGTATGTTATGGCATTATTAGTCTGTTTTTAGTTCTCTTTGGTCCTACTAAGTTTTGATGAATATAAATTGAGTTATTGAAATTTTACTCAAGGCTACCCTGATGTTGGCCAGATTTGAGCACTTAAATGTAAAAATCCAATCTTTAGTAGTTATCTGAAATTTATATCTAAATGAAGCTTACTGAACCATATTTCATTTCCCACAAGTTTCATTTCCAATAGGTAAGTATGACCCAACTTATAAGCTCCCAAAGTGGGCTAAAGGGGACTACCCTGTTTTACCCAGATAGAATCTTAGGCAAGATTTAAAGAATTACTTGGAGCAATACAATTTAGATTTAGATCTAAAATTTTTACGGCATAATAATTTATGTGTTAGCTTTCTAACAAATTTTGTTGCACTGGATTTGAAGATTTTTTAGGGTGAGTTATACCCTTCACAATTCTTACTGGTCAAAATTGTAGGCAAGATTCAAAGGGTTATTTCAAAAATTTATAACTTCTTCATTTTAGGTCCAATGACCATATAATTTGTATGGTTGGAAAGCTCTGGATGTCCAGTTTCATCTAAAAATAGCTTCATTAAATTTTGACCTCTGTAGTTCAGAAGGCACTATTCGTGGTACGGACAGGTCCCGAGGGTTTAATTCTAGTAATTCAGTTTAGGTGTTTTCCTTAATCTTTTAGTTAATTTTCCAACCCAAACTAAGAATCTTCATGTTAATTCATTGAGAACAAGCTATATAGTCATCACACAACATCATATTGAAGAGAAACAAAGAAACACCAACAAATCGCATCAACCTTAGTATCCAACAAAAATCAAGAATCCTACCTCAAATCTCAAGTTTGAGCTAAAAGGAAGCAAGTTTGGGTATAGATGTAAAAGTCAGATGAAGAAATGAGGATGGAGAGATGAAGTTGAGGAAGAAAAATGGGAGAGTGGGAGGAGTTTGATGGTAGGCCAAAATTTAGAAGATGAAGTTGAGGAAGAAAAATGGGAGAGTGAGAGGAGTTTGATGGTAGGCTGAAATTTAGAAGGAGAAGATGGGAGTTTGTTGGTCTTGAGTCATAAAGAAAATGATGACTTATGGAGGTGTGTTTAGTGGACTTCAATGTATGTTGAATTTTGGTTGAGCTTCCCTTTTTTATGGCTAGCATGGTGCCACTAAGAGGGATTTGGGTGGCTGAATTGTGGCCACTCATTTTAGGGTTTTAATTGGTATTCTTATGATCCTACTGTAGAAGTTTCCAATGATTCGATTCTTGCGTCACAAAACACCGCAATTCAACTGATTTCCCCCAAAGTAGCAAAATAATGCTAAATGGCAACATGAAATTTTTCTACGAGAAAACTTGAATTTTTTCTAACCCTCTAACCAACCTTCACATCTTGATACTGACTACTTGTATATCTCTAATGCACTATAATAAATCAATAAACAACGCTAGTTAGATGCACTATTTTTGGGGATGTTATACATTCAATCCCTTGACACCATCAAGTTTCATTAAGAAGGTTTTCCTTTAACCATATTTTTTATGGTTGTTAGAAAAATGAATTCTTGATCAAGCTATTACCAATGCTTATCCACATATCCTTAATGATTTCACAATCACAAAGGACATGGAGCATTGTTTCAGAATAAATACGACATAGAGGACATAAATCATTTGCTCCTAACCCTTTCCTAAGTTTAGAGAAATTGGTTAGAAGGGCATCATTAACTTCTAACCACAAAAAAGTTTTCAAACTCTAGGGAACTCTGACCTTCTACATTAGACTATTCAATCTATTCTTATCTAACATATTATTTTCACACAAACTAAAATATGTAGATTTGAGTGTGAATTCTCAGTTCACTGTTGGGAACTAAGCAATTTGATTATGATCATCTAAAGGACTAGGAGGCTTAACAGACATTAACATATCCGGCCAATCACTAGTTAGAAAATAACCAAGTTTATTCCAGTCCCAATCATCTTTTGTTATAACAAATTTTCTCCTTCCTAAGTTCTTCTTGAATGGATAGGATGAATTATTAGGGATGGAAAGCTATGCCTAGGCTCTTTACAAAGGCTATTAAGTCTTTTAGGATGGTCTATTTACACCTATACATAATTATAGTCTAAAATATTTAAACTTTTTTCTTCTAAGCAAAGTTTCAAACTTGGGTCTTTGAGCTATCTCACGGCACTAACTACAATTAAGACAAGTAGATGGTATCTAATATATTTATATCAATTATGGTATATACTTTTAAAATGAAAATAAATAAAGCAAATCCGTAACCCTACCCAACATCTATTATAATCAAATTAGAAACTGAAAGTTGTAGCATGCAGCCAAAGTCACTAAATCAGTCCCCAAGTTGCCATCCATGTTCATTCACCTTTGTCCATGTTGCCATCCATGTTCATCCACCTCTGTCTATGTTGCAGTGTGATTGTCCACCATCGTCTATGATGCTGTGTTGCTGTCTACCGCCATCCATGTCAAAGCGTTGCCATCCATGCCATCATGTTGCCATCAGCTATCAAGTTGAATTAGTTTGATTGATACATTCCCTAAGGCTTCTTTTTTTTGCTTTTTAATTCTTCTCATTCTATTTTTTTAATTTTTTTTCCAATTATGTATGTGATTATGAAATCTTGAATGGAAAAGTTTGATGGTGTAGTGTTGAAGGTGACTGGAAACAACCATTATAATATGTATTGGTCATGATTTAGCAGTAGAGGCAACATTTTTTATTCCAAAATATAGACCACCAGATTTTATTTTTGTTATTTTTCTGGAAAAAAGAAAGAATTATATATTTGTATACATAATTACGAAGGCAATACCAAGTATGATGTTGTTGATTTCATCATTCATGCTTTCATGGCAACAAAAATTATCAAGCTAATTCCAATGTAGATTGTCTTTCTACAAGGTAAATAAAGGGGAAAAGATTGAGAGAAGAAATAAGCAAATAAGGGGTTTTTCTCATTAATAGGCTTTTGAAGCAGGCTTCATGTCAGGCTAGGCCTCCTAAACAAGCCAGGCCGGGCGAAGACATGTAAAAGGCTAGGCACAGGTCCATTATTTATGATTTAGGCCTGGCCTGGTTAGGACAGAGCTTGGCTTGGCTTAGCCAGACCTGTTTCCATACTCACTCTTTGTCGATCTTGAATTTATCTTCCATTCTCAGGCTTTTATATGATTCACCACCATATGTAGTGATGGTGTTGTACTGCTCCTTTGGATTAACAATTGTGTCACTTAAGAGTGTGCTTTCTATTCTCCTACCAATTGCCTCGAGATTTACAAGCTAGATTTCTAGGTTTTGAAGAGAAATTCTTGTCTGCTACATGAATTTCTCAAGGGTGGCCTCCAGTGATGACATTCTTGACTCAAACTCAAAGGCTTGGTTAAACTTTTCAAATGTGGCCTCTAGTTATGAGATTTCATTAGGTTGTAATAATGTTGGTTATGTTGGTATAAGTCTTGGTTATTCCATGGGTAATTGGGGTAGTTCCTCCATCCCAAATTATGAATGTTGAAGTATGCATCATTCTGGAACCTTGGAGGATAACCCATATAGGTAACTTGTTCTCGAGGCATAGGACAGTTAGGCTCACAATACCTATTCAGATGGCCGCCTCCACAAAAATAAAAAATCCATGGAAAGGAATTGCCTAAGTAGATCATTGGGCCTAGATTAGGAGCTTTAGTTGTGTAGTGCCCATTCAAATGATTTCCTCCATAGAAGTCACAAACCAACAAGGGATGATTTACAACTCCTCATTGCATCTGATCCACTTGTTGAGTTAACATTCTGTGGTAATTATTGCATCCATTCCAAGTACCTTGGATAACAAAAAAAAGATAAAAAAAAAATTGGAGGAAAATAAACCTAAAAAATGAAAATAAAAATAAAAGAAAATTATGCCTAGATTAGTATCCTTCTTAAGTACTACTAATATTGGTCAAAACTTAATCACCAAAAGTTAACAATGCTAAAACCTTGATAGCGGTACTGACAAGTATATTAGGTCGTATAAGTAATAAAGTGATAAATAGAGTATTATTTCGATAAAGATTGATGTGACTGAGTACCAGTTCCTTATTTCAAACATTATTTAGGAGCCAAATTCAAGAATGCAAATTCAAATTCAAATTCAAATTTCAATTTAAATTTAAAAGAAAATCAAATCAAATATAAACTAACTAACAAGAAAGTCAAATCAAATCAAATCTAAACTAATTTCCAACTAACTTAGGGTGTAGGTCAACAAATTGCAATGGAAACGGTCAAGAGAAAAAAGGCACTAGGGTTTTGATTTCATCTAGTTATTCTTATGAGTTATTGAGTTTCAAATCTAACGAAGATTTATCTATTCAATTGATGGGGTTACCATTCTAATCATTACCTAATTTCTTCGCATATCCATCCTCTTTAATCCCTAAAATCTATTTAATTCCTTAAGGCTTTACTATTTTATGAAATCCCTCATTAATTCCATACAATTATCAATCTTTATTCCTAAACAATAAAAAATCATGGTTTCTATCCCTAGGTCTAACCAATTTTTCAATTGCATATATACCTCATGACATCAATTCATGGGTGATTAAGCAACAAAAGCATTAAGCACAAAGATAAAAACTCAATTGAAAAGAAAAGAACATTTAATACATTAATGAAATCTCAATATCTCATAATCTCAACATAAGTTACATTGTCACTCGAACAAAGAAGGGATTTAACCACTAAACATGATTACGATATCCACAACCAAGAACAGAAGGAACATCATAAACGTGAATCAAGAAAAGAGGATGAAAAAGATAGATGAATTAATGAGCATAAGCCTTCTTCTCTTGATCCAGCCACCAAACCATAGCAGAGCCTTGGCCAAAGATGACCATAGAGCACCAAAATACCTCATCTTAATGTTGGAATATTCCCTTTTATACTCTCATGACACCTTAATAAAAAACCCTCTTGAAATGTATTTTGGGTCTCATTTCTTCTTCTTCTTCTTCCTTTTCTTCTTTGTAAAGCATCTTGAATTGCCCACTTTGAGCTTCTGGAGTGGGAGTTAGGCAAATTTTTCAGGACACATTCTCATTCCATGAAAGCATAGCACCTGAACATCTTTAATTTGGCTTTGTAATCATCCAATTGCCAAGCTAGTGCATAATTGACCTTAAATCCTTACTTTGAACATAAAAATCATCCAAGAAACAATAATTACAAGGAGTGAACCAATTCCTAAGAATTTATATATTCAATAGCTAATTTAGGGTCCGTTTGGTTAAGATTTTAGGAAAAATACTTCTTCAGAAGCAGAAGTAGAACTAGAAGTAGAACTAGAAATTTGTTTATATTTGAACGTAATTGTAGAAGTACTTTCTATCAAAATTAGAAGTTGTTAAATTGTTTGAATGTAAGAAATTTAGAAATACTTTTTCTTATAAAATTACAATTAAGGACATGGAGAGAGAGAGAGAGCAAATGAGAAGGGAGTTGTATTTTTTTAAAATGTTAAGGATAAAATTGTAATTGAGTAGGAAGAAAGTGATTACTAAATTCAAGGAGCAACATTATCTCTCTTTTACTTACTTTTGCTTTTGGGAGAAATAGCTCTATATCTGCTTCTCAAAAAGCAGAAAAACTTATTATTTTTTGCTTATTTTTTTTAAGAGTACAAACAAACAACATTAAGCATTCTATAAGTACTTTTTTTAAAAAAATTAAAAAAAAATACTTTTTCTTATGCCACAGCTACAAACAAACACACCCTTAACCATGAAAACCATTCAAAATCGTATCAAAACTAACACTAGATGCGTGTATGTTTCGCACACATCATACTTTTCAGCTAGGAAACCATCCATAAACTTAAAGCACTTGGAGGTTTAGGGGTCCGTGACTTGGCTATGAAGAATAATGCCCCACTATTCAAATGGTGGTAGAGGTTTTCAAATGAAGAATCCCCTTTATGGAGTGAGGTAGCTAGTTCAATACATGATTTAGAGTCTTCCAAGCTGCTCTATTTACAATAGAGTAAATAGCCTAGAAGTGTGTGGGCTCAAATATGTGATATCCCCAAATTCAAGGAGGAGGTGGCAATGGTAATGAAGAAATGATTTGCATGAAGGTTGGCAATGGAGAGAAAATGCTATTTTTGTTGGATTGATGTACTGCTGAGGATAGTTTGAAAGAATTATTTCTTAGGCTATTTTCTATATCTAAGCAACAAAATATGCCAGTTGTGGAAATGAATGTATGGGATGGAGTTATGTGGAAGTGGAATTTTGAATGGAGATGACCTTTATTTGAGTGGGAGAACCAAAAACTTAATTAGATGAATCAGATCTTCTTGGAATGTGCTTTCAACTCAAATAAGGAGGATAGAGCTTGCACAAAATTTGATAAATTTGAAAATTATTTTGTCAAATCTTTTCTCATGCAAGTTTTTGGTGCTTTTTGCTCCATCAACTATAGTTACAAGCTGCATTGGGGGAGTTTGGAGAGGCTTAGTGCCTCCTAGGGTCGAGCTGCTAACATGGATGACCTTTCTTGGTAAACTCAATACAAAGGATCGTTTTAGAAGGTTCAAATCATTAATGAAGAGCTACATCCATTTTGTGATGAGAATTTGGAAACTGTCAACCATTTGTTCTACCACAGCTACCTTGTTTGGAAGGTTTGGTGTTCAATCCTTAACCGGTAAGATCTTAATCGGTGCTACCGTGAAAGTCCTAAACAATTATTTGAGGCTTGGATTGATGTTAACTTAAGGGGTTTCTCAAACAAATTATGGTGTTCCTTATTCTTTGTGATTATTTGGTCTATTTGGCTTGCGAGAAATGAAAAGGCATTCGAGGATAAAGATCCTGATTGGAATCAAATTATTTTCCTACTTAAACTAAGAGTGGGTCACTAGATTACGGGTTGGTGCCAAAATTTCTCTTACACCTCTGATATAGTGGTATTGAATTTGGAAGAAATCAGAAAGTGGAAATAGTGTAGATATGTAGGGCTGAAAATCTAGCACTTATAAGCAAAATACTCGTGAGGAGATAATTAAAGGAGTGAAGTTTTGAAGGCACTCTTGGAATTTATGCAGTTTTCTGTATGCAAGTGTATGGTATACTGTCCACTGTGCAAATAATTCAAATGTGTTGCTATCCTTAAAATCTAATTACAATTGGAACGATCAAGTCAATGGAAGGCTCTGCAATTATAACTTCTTATGGCTATGCAGTCATACTTTTGATAGCTAAATTGGTTTAAATGCCTTTTGAATCCTGATTATTGCACTGTGGGTATTCTAGCCATCAGATGTTGCTATTTGAAGGAGAATGGTGTTGCTATTTGAAAGTTCTTTCTGCTGTGTATAGTATGGTGGTTAAGGTGCCATGACCTCATTTTTGATGCAGAAATCTTGATTATTCTTGGATGTGTCAAGTTATTGTCAGTCCCTACATTTGATATTGGTTGCAAAACTTGGATGAAAGCTTAGTGACTTTAGTTTAGCTCCAGACATCTCTCATGCCTGTTTAGTGATGCTGAAATATGATCGGTTTTACTACCAACTAAGCTACAGGTTTGATCACTTGTTAGCCTGATGTGGTTCAGTGTGAGATTGCTGATCCTAATTGGTTTAAGTAAAAAGAAAGCTATATTAAAATAATAATTTTTATTAATTATTCAAATTTAAGTTTAAAAAAATATTATAATAAAAATATTTATTTATTAATTATAATTATTTTTATCTTTGTTTTTATTATATATAATTAAATCTATATTAAATATTATTTTTAAACGTATTTATTTATTATAAAATATTTCCATTAAAAATTATTAATATTTATATAATTTTATTTATTATTATTTACTTAAATATTATTTTCATTTTAATAAAATATAAACAAAACAAAGAATGAAAAGGACATTATACATTAATTAAAAACTAATTAGACCTAATTTAACCTCCCTAAACTTGATTAAGTTATCAATTATTTTAATATATAAGGGCATTATGTTGGATAAATTTATATAATATATTACTTGCACCAAATAATGAAAAAAGGCATAATATATAAAATTAGCTTATTTAAATATATCTAATACAGTATGCCAAAAACATATTTTAATTAAATGTGTTTGTGACTAGGTAGATAGGCAATGCTTTTGCTTGCTGTTTTGCATCTAATTTTGCAATGCCTTGTAATTACTGCTGCTCCCTATCTTTTCACATGGACTAAGCTTTTATTATTGTCTGTCGGGGAAAAAAATTGAAAAAGAGTTTGTGGATGGAGGTAAGTAGAGGTGGAAGTGAGTCGAATCGAACCGCGTTTGTTAAGGCTCGTACTTGGTTTGAGTTTGGGCTATAAGAAATAAGTCTAATTTCTATATTCAAGTTTAGTTCACTAGAATCTTATCAAGATTTAGTTAGCTTATAAGCTGCTTAAATTTGATGAAATAGCTCCATGAGATACAAATTAAGCCTTTTAACCATAATAAGTTAGGATATTTTGTCATCATAAGAACATAGCTTTAATAATAATAATAATGATAATAATAATAATATTATTATTATTATTATCATCATCATCATCATCATTTAGGTATAAAAATTAATAGAAAAATATGATTTTTTTAATATATAAATATATAAAATTTAAGTTTAACTCATTTAACAAATGGGCTCAAACTATCAGTTTAGTTCAAACTTAACTCATGAACTTATGAGCTCAACTTATTGTGCTATTAATAAATTGAGTTAGAGATAACTCCCAAGCTGATTTGACTCACTTCAATCCCTAGATGGAGACCTTACACCAATTGGGTGCAATAATAGCATTAGGGTTCTCGTTAAAATTGAAGTAATTTGGATACTTAAATGGTTTAATTTAGAGTATTTATTCTTTTTTATTATTAATTGCTAAAAAACCTTGAGACAATATTATAAATAAAAAATTAATAATTTCATTACCTTAAATAAGCTGAATAGCCATGGAATTGATAAAAAAAAATGCTGAATGGATATTGACATGTATAAATAAAATATGCATAAATAAACCAAGTATAAGATGTACTTTGGTATCCACCTTTTCAATTTTATTGCAAATTAGATAATTTGGGAGTTTTTTCCCTTGTTTTGTTGGTATTAAACATCCTCAAGTTAAAGAATTGAATAGAATCCTGCTACTTAATTTTCGGAATTAGATTTTCTCGTGAAAAGTTTTTATACGTCTTGATGAATTTGTATTCTGTTACGTAAATTCACGCATCACAAAAACACATAGAAATTTTATATATTCCTAAATTTCCACTTCTTTTAAAAATGAAAATTTTTTTACCAGACATAAGTCTAATAACTCATATTTAGACATACTTGTAATAAAGTTGACGAAAAAAAAAAAAACTCATATCTAAATATTATGTATTAGAATTATGTCTACACAAAAATTTCTCTTTTAAAACTCCCTCTCAATTACTTTCACAATTCCTAGCTCCCAATATTCTCGCCTTCAAAAACCTCTGTTTCTTCGCACTATCCCACACAAACTCATCCTACCGACACTGCTGTTCCACAAAAAGCTGCTTGTGCTTGCTTTGGGCCCTCAACGATGAAGATTGAAGTGCTTGGTTCCGTTGTAATCTTCCATGCGATGTTCTTTCAAGGACTCCTTGAAAGTGCATGAATATGATGTCAAATATTTTTTCTTTTTATTGAACTATATATCAATTATTTTTCTATTATTAGGGTGTGTTTGGTTGGGGGATTAAAAAGGGAAAAACATTTCATGGATGACCCCCCAATCAAACACACCCTTAAAAAAAAAATCACGCTTTTTATTTTGTTTGAATTATCTAAACTCTTGCCATTTAAGAGATATTATGACATTGAAATATCATAATTTTTGTACATGGCAAGAGTATTTGAAATTGAAATATGCACCAACCATTCAAATATTCTCAACATGACTATACTATGATAATTTTTTCTAATCAATAAAAATCATGTGATAATGAGTAAATAGGTCATTAAAAAATCTCATAGTACAAGGAAATACATCAGCTTCCTTCAAAATAGAACAGTTTTCATCAAGTAGATAAATAATACAAGCTGTCCAAGTGGATGAAGATCCTTATTATTCTATAAACTACAAAGAATATAATAGGAAGCAGGGGAAAAAATAGTGTTGACGTGCACAAATCAATGGAGTGATGATTCAATCGGAAGCACCATGTGAACGTCCGGTAAAGTATAAAGCCACTTTTGTGGCATTGAAAAGTCAACAAATGTTGGACCATTAATGAAGGTTTTGGAAGGTCTGCAATGGTGAAGGAAATTTTCTCCGTTGTTACCGTGTTTGTGTCAGAACATTAAGGAATTTTTGCTTCATGTTTTCGATGCTTTAAATTTGGAGGAATGGGCAACATTAATTGGTTGGTGGCAGATGAAGAAATCTGCTACCCCTTCAGTAACGAAATAGCACCGAAGAGGGTGTTCTCCTCTGTAAATAGGGGACTCCTCCATTGAGTGTTGTATCCCACTCTTGAGCATCTCCACATAGAGTAATAATATTTTGTGAGAGTTTCTATAGTGAGAATAGTATTCTCCTAATATAAGATAAGAGAGAATGTTACGGTTCTCTCCTTATATTTTAAAAAAAAATTGTAATTATTATTTTTCATATAGTAAAAGTCTTCTCTATCTTGCCTATGGTTTTTTTCCCCATTATTAGGGAATTTTTCATATTAAATATTTTCTATCAGTTCCAATTTTTTCAACTCTATTTTAGTTTTGTTATACTATTTCAATAACTCTAGTATCCAATAGTGGTATTAGAGCCACTGGTTACTATACACATTGCGGGTTATTATTCATGGTCATTGTTGATACATGTAGTTGTATACTTTTGTAGTATTGTTAACGTGTATTGGATTTGTTCCATATACAGTATAAATATATGGTACTACTTACATATATGGTAATATTCATGGTGAAAAAGTGAGAATTAGTTCAATAGAGAAATAGTTAGTAAATACTTTGGTAACAAAAGTTGAGATTAAGAAGTTTAATGTGAACAATTTTTGCCTGCGGAAACTGAAGAATCAAGGCAATCCTGAGGAAGGACAATTGCTTACCAGTAATTGAAGGCAAACTGACTGGATTAGCCGATGGCAAGTAGAAGAAGATGGATAACAATGTTGTTGCCAATCTGCATCTAGCATTAGCAGATTCAGTATTGTCAAGTGTTGCCGAAAAGATACCAGCAAAGAAAATTTGGAATGCTCTTGTCAAATTGTATGACGTCAAGTTACCACAACAGAATATTTTTAAAGAGAAGACTGTATTCTCTTCGGATGAGTGAATCCATGTTGGTAAAGGATCACATCAACAATCTGAATATGTTATTCTCTTAACTTACAGCATCTGATTATATAATAGCGGAGAATGAACATGCGAAACCTCTACTTCAAAGTCTACTTGACTTATATGATCAACTCATCATCAACATTAGAAATAATAATATTGCCGATCATCTAGCCTTTGATGATGTTGCCAATGCTATTCTTGAAGAAGAGTCCAGGCCCAAGAATAAGGAAGATAGATCAGAGAGCTCGAAACAAGTAGAGGCATTATCGGTAACGAGAGGAAGATCAATGGAGTGTGAGTCCAATAGGAGTCATGGTTAGAGTAGATCAAGGCTGTGAAGAAGGAAAAACTTTAGATGCCACAATTGTCACATGAGAGGGCACTTCAAGAAAGATTGTCGAAATAAAAAGAAGAATACAAAGAAGGCTTTGGAAGCAACAACGTCTAAAGGATATGTTGCAAGTACCTCTAATGATGGAGAAATCTAGTACAGCAAACCAACAATTAGTTCTAAAGGTGATAAACAACTCACTGATATTTGGATAACGGATACAAGAGCAACATAGCACATGACTCCATGTTGTGACTAATTTTGTGCTTACGAACCTGTCTTAGAAGGCTCTATGTTTATGAGAGATTATCATGCCTTAGAAATTACTAATGTTGGCATTATCAAAATAAAAATGTTTGATGGTTCTATTCGCAAAAAGGTGAGACATGTGAAGGGCTTGAAGAAGAATCTATCGTCTATGGACAATTAGATAACCTTGGGAGTAAAACCCATATTAAAGGTAGGATCTTGAAAGTTGTTAAAGATGCTCTTATGGTGATGAAGGTAGAAAAGATAGCTACAAATCTATACATGTTTTCGGGAGATAAGTTGCAGGAGGTAGAGGCATCAATTGCATCAGTAAGTCAAGAAGAAACATCAATGATGTGGCATTGCAAATTGAGCCACATATCGGAGCATGGTTTGAAGATTCTTGTGGAGCGTAATCTCATTCTTAGGCTCAAATCGATTAACTTACCATTTTGTGAGCACTATGTTACAAGTAAGCAGTATAGATTGAAGTTCGATAAATCAACTACCTGGAGTAAGCACATACTAGACTTGATTCACTCTAATGTGTGGGAGTCGCCAAAGATGTCCCTAGGAGGAGCAAAATATTTTGTATCATTCATTGATGATTACTCTAGGAGATTGTGAATGTACCCAATTAAGAAGAAGTCATATGTATTTCCGATATTCAAAGACTTCAAAGCAAGAGTAGAACTTCAATCTGGAAAGAGGATCAAGTGTTTAAGGACGAACAATGAATGAGAATATACATATGGAGATTTTATTGCATTTTGCAAGCAAGAGGGTATTCAAAAGCAATTCACAGTTGCATATACACCTCAGCAAAATGGTGTAGCAGAGCGGATGAACAAGACTCTCCTAAAAAGAACAAGAGCTATGTTGAGAATTATAGGATTAGCCAAGTCTTTTTGGGTAAAAGCAGTTAAAACCGCCTGTTACGTGATAATCGGTCGCCATCAACTGCAATTGGTTTAAAAACACCAATGGAGATGTGGAATGGCAAGCCAGCAGATTATTCTTCTCTACATGTGTTTGGATATCCTGTATATGTGATGTTCAACTCCCAAAAAAGAATGAAGTTGGACCCAAAGTCCAAGAAATATATATTCTTAGGTTATGCTGACGGTGTTAAGGGATATCACCTATGGGACCCCACTGCCTAAAAGGTTATTATTAGTAGAGATGTAATATTTGTAGAAAATGAACTTTAGGGAGAGCAAAGAAATGACAACACTATTAAGGAGACTGCGACAATTCAGATAGATAAGAAATCTGAAGATGATTCTTTTGAAGTAAAGCCAATATATGATGAACAAGTACTAAATGAGGCCAATGATACAGAGTTCAACGATCAACACACCAGATAAGACCACCATCATGGCATTCAGACTATGTTATGGCAAGCCACAATGCATATTGTCTTCTAACAAAAAAAGAAGAGCCATTAACCTATCAGGAGGCTTTAAATAGTCCAGGTACTTCTTTATGGATGACAACAATGGAAGAAGAAACAGAAGCCTTGTATAGGAACCAAACATGGGAACTTGTTGAACCTCTAAAGGGTTGGAAAGCCATTGGTAACAAATGGGTCTATAAGATCAAACGAGATGGCAATGATCAAGTGGAATGATATTGTGCAAGACTGGTAGTAAAAGGATACACTCAAAATGAAGGCATTGATTTGAATGGGATATTCTCTTCAATTGTCAAACTTACTACTATCAGAATAGTGCAAGCTATGTGTGCTATATTTGACTTATATCCTGAGCAGTTAGATGTGAAAATTGCTTTTCTTCATGGAGAACTTGAAGAAGAGATATGCATGCGCCAACAAGAAGGCTTTGAGGAACAAGGAAAAGAAAACTTGGTTTGCAGGTTAACCAAATCTCTATATGGTCTAAAGTAGGCACCAAGGTTTTGGTACAAGAGATTTGATTCCTTCATAATTTGCCTCATATATAGCAGATTGAGTTTAGACCATTATACATACTACAAGAGGTTTGGTGATAATGATTTCATTATTTCACTATTATACGTAGATGACATGTTGGTGGTAGGCCCCAACAAAGATCGTATCCAAGAATTGAAGGCACAATTGGCTAGGGAGTTTGATATAAAGGACTTAGGACTCACAAACAAGATTTTAGGGATGCAAATTCACCAAGACAGAAAGAAAAGGAAGATATGGCTTTCTCAGAAGAATTACTTGAGGAAAATCTTGTGGCACTTCAACATGCAAGATTCTAAGCTAGTTTCTACCTCACTTCTTGCGAATCACAAATTATCCTCAGGAATGTGTCCTAGCAATGAAGTGAAGAGGACGGAAATGTCTCAAGTACCATATGCATGAGCAGTGGGAAGCCTAATGTATGCCATGATCTATACAAGGCCAGATATTGTACAAGCAATTGGATTGGTTAGTCAATTTATGGCGGATCCTGGTAAAGAGCATTGGAATGTTGTTAAGAGAATCCTAAGACATATTAAAGGAACCTCGGGAGTTGCATTATGTTTTGGAGGATCAGATGTCATTGTCAAAGGATATATTGATTTAGATTTTGGAAGTGATCTTGATAAAAGGAAATCTACTATAGGCTACGTGTTCACACTTGCAAGCGAAGCTATGAGCTGGTTATCCAATTTATAAACTATTGTAGTTCTATCTACTACAAAAGTTGACTATATGATAGCTAAACAAGCTTGTAAAGAAGCAATTTGGATTTAAAGGTTAATGGAGGAACTTGGGCACAAACAGAAGAAGATTCATGCGTATTGTGATAGTCAAAGTGAATTGCACATTGCAAGAAATCCAACCTTTCATTCCAGAAGCAGTGTTCAATATCATTTTATTCAAGAAGTAATAGAAGAAGGAAGCACGGATATGCAGAAGATTCACATGAAAGATAACCTAGCAGATATGATGACAAAGCCAACCAACTCTTGGCAAATTTAAATGGTGTAGGTCCTCCTATGGCCTATCAAAAATGTAAGTAGCATGAAACTAGTAAGATGAGAAAGGTTTTGAAAGCTCACAAAAGTGACTTTAAGTAGGAGATTCTGAACGTCCAATAAAGTATAAAGCCACTTTTGTGGCATTGAAAAGTCAACAAATGTTGTAGCATCAACGAAATTGTTGGAAGGTCTGCAATGGTAAAGGAAATTTTCTCCATTGATATTGTGTTTGTGTCAGAACATTAAGAAATTTTTGCTTTATGTTTTCGATGATTTAAATTTGGAGGAATGGGAAACATTAATTGGTTGGTGGCTGATGAAGAAATTTTCTCCCCCTTCAGTAACGAAGTAGCATCGAGGAGGGTGTTCTCCTCTACAAATAGGGGACTCCTCCATTGAGTGTTGTATCCCACTCTGGAGAAAGGAAAAATAGTGGTGGAGTAGTGTGTTTCAACTTCTAGGGAGGGGATACATATATATAAAGCTGTGAAAGCCGTTGTTATTTGACTGTTATTATTTTATTGTTATACGTTCTGTCATGATTCACCGTGCTGCAAGTAATTAATTTTTCTTTTCATTTTCCTATACAGAGTGGGGCGAAATCTTTGCAACTTTGATGTGTCAAATTTCACTCCATATCAAGGAGAAATTTGTGCAACACATTTCTACCCCCTCTGTGGTGAAAACTCTTACACCATCCCCATATCTTTGTAAAAAATTTCAAAACACAATATTTCAGTAATATCCAAACATTGTTCCCTTATTTAAATAACTGATCCTAACTAAGTCTTCCTTTCACTCAGTTATTTAACTACGGGAATTGTGTTTGGATATTATTGAAATATTGTGTTTTGGAAATTTTTACAAAGATATGGGGACGATGTAAGAGTTTTCGCCGCAGAGGGGGTAGAAATGTGTTGCACAAATTTTTCCTTGATGTGGGGCAAAATTTGACACATCAAAGTTGTAAAGATTTCGCCCCATTTTGTGTAGGAAAATGAAAAAAAAAATTTAATTACTTGCAGCATGGCTAATCGTGACAATATAACTGTCAAATAACAACGGCTCTCACAGCTTCATATATATATATATGTATCCCCTCCCTAGAAACTGAAACACAATACTCCACCACTATTCTTCCTTTCTCCATTGTTGTTGTTCTCTTACTCTCCATTGTTGTTGTTTCCCTTTTATTAGTTTGTCTTACTCTACTTCTTTTAATGTGAGAGTGAATAATAATATAAGAAAAGTGAGAGAAAATTATGGATAATGGTACAAATATTACTGTTATTGTACATTTTAATGGCTTTATTATAAAAAATACAGAGGAAGGTGTGGTGTTTATGTCTGACGAACCGCTTATCATTTTCACTCCTCAAACCATATCATTTGGGAACTAAACGTTGTACTTTGTAAGACATAAATACTAGCACTCTGAAGAGAGTGGTGAAAATTAGATATAGGTGTTCAATCTCAACTATGAGCAACAAAATACAATTTCGACTAGTTAAAATAAGTAGTGATAGAGATATACAACTAATGTTCAGGACATATAAGCAACATCTGCATCATATTACTGCCACTGAATTATATGTTGATCTCGAAGAAATTGTTGCCAAAGCTAGTTGAGCTGGTCTACAACATAATGAAATTGTTCAAAGTGCATATCCCACTGGATGACACAAAGACACTGTCCCTAATTCATATCAAGTGAGTCATGTGATAGTTTATTATATTTTATATTTGAAAATTATGTATGTCAATAATTTCTTTATTATGGTGCAATTTGTTTATTAATTATATAGTAATTTGATTAATAGTTTTAGTTGAATTAAATTAAATTTTTATGTTAATTAATATAATACTTGTATTATTTTTCTTAATACTTGTCAATAATCGTTGCATTAGTATCATGTTGTTGAAATTGGAACCACCCAGCATGGCCATGGCACTGCTCCTAGTTTATATCCAGTGAGTCATATGATATTTTATTATATTTTTATTTGAAAGTTATTTATCTAATATAATTTTTTTCTTATTTTGTAATTTATTAATTGATTTAATTATGTAATTTTGTGCTCTTGCAATTAATAGTTTTTGTTTACATGAATTATATTTTGATGTTTATTAATCTAATATTTGTATTAATTTAGTGGATTGTTGTTAATAATCCAGCATCAACATCATGGTATTGAAATTACTTCTATTTCCTATCCGGCTAGACAGCATGACAACGACACTGTTCCTAGTTCATATCCAATGAGTCATATGATATTTTATTAAGTTTTTTGTTTCAAAATTATTTATGTAGGCAATATCTCTGTTATGGTGGAATTTATTTATTACTTAATTTTACTTTATAAGTTTGTGTTGTTCTAATTAATAGTTTTTCTTGAATTGAATTAAATTTTTATTTTATTATTTAATTGAATTAAATTCTTGAGGTTGAATTAATAGTTTTATCGTTAAGTTTTTATTCTATAAGTCTTTGTTATTTTAATTAATAGTTTTCAATAATTTTTGTTTCAGTATCGTGTTGCTCAAACTAGTACTAATTCTTATCCAATTAGACAGTATGACTATGCTACTCGGAGTTCATATCCAATAAGTCAGGTGATCCATTATTAAAAAGTCTTAGTAAATACTTTAATTTTTTATGTCTAATTAGCTTATGTAACACAATTATCAGAATATATATAAATGTTAAAATATTTTTTTTTCAAAAGTTTCTCAATATGATAATTATTTGAATATGATTAGTTATGTAATATTAGTTTATCAATTCAATTAATTGTTTATCTTTAATTCAATTAAATTTTTATGTTGATTAATATAATGTATGTGTTAATTTAGTTAATTCTTTTTAATCCAGCATCAGTGGGAAGCTGAACCTAGCCCATTTCCAGTAAGAGGCATAGAGTGCATGATTGACAATAGTGAAGGTGAAAGTGATGGCAAGTACTCGAAAAGAGAGCATGAAAGTGGAGATGATGATACAGATGATGAGGGTGAACCAAACACAACAATAGGAGTTCAACATACAGAGGATACTCCACTTTTCATGCTAGCTTTACATCTTGAGGCTATGCATACTCCTGAGTTTCCAGAGCATGCAAATATGGTTAGTGGTAATGCTGTTGATGGTAAAGTTTATAGTGGAATGATATTTAGCGATGGAGATGCTGTAATCCGAGCAGTTAAGAATTACAGCATATCTAAATCAATGGATTATAGAGTGCATGAGTTAGAACCACTGACCTTTTATTGTAAGTGTAAACATTTTGGCTCCAGGTGTCAATGACTTATTAGGGTCAGTTTCAGAAAGAACCAGGATATTTGGGAGGTCAGGAAATACAACGGCCCGCACACTTGCACTTTAGCAATGCTTTCTTAGGATCACACAAAATTGGATTCCGGCATGATTGCACAATATATAGAACCCATGGTAAGAGCTGATCCATCTTTAAAAGTGAAGAATGTAATTACAGAGATCCAAAATCGTTATGGATATTTGACAACATACCAGAAAGTATGGGTGGCGAAACAAAAGGCGATTGGAAGAGTTTATGGTAGTTAGGAAGGGTCGTATGGAGAATTACCCAACTAGCTAGGACCAGTGTGTTATTTTGATCGACATGCTCGTATTGAGTTCGAAGATGTGTTGGCCTACCATGGAAGTGAGTTGGTGTTGAACACCCAAATATTCAAGCGGGTGTTTTAGACTTTTGGTTCCTACAACAGAGCTTTCAAACACTACAAATCATTTGTACAAGTTGACAGGACACATTTATATGGCCAATACAAAGGGACTTTATTGATTGCAGTTGCACAAGATGGTAATCAAAACATATTGCCCATTGCTTTTGCAATAGTCGAGGGTGAGACTGCAAATGCATGGTCTTTTTTCCGAACCCATTTACGCAGACATGTAGTGATCGAGGATAGGGTTGGTATTATTTCAGATCGACACGAGTCAATCAAAGCAGCAATAAGGCAGAGTCAAGATCAGTGTGAACCTCTGAGAGCATTCCGTATGTATTGCATTAGACATATTGCAGCCAACTTCTTAAGGAGTTTCAAGAAGCCGTATTTGCATCAACTTGTTGTGAGCATAGGTAACATATATTTTATTTGTATTCCTAAATGCATTTTTTTTAAAATTATTAACCAAATTTTGTTTTGCAGGGCATTCGAGGACAAAGCACGAATTTAATCATCACTATGGATGGATGCACCGACATGGTGAGGTATATACTAGTTGGCTTGAAGAAATTCCACGAGATAAGTGGATTCAAGCTTTTGATGGTGGGCATAGGTACAGGCATATGACCACGAACCTTGTGGAGTGCATCAATTTTATGATAACAGACACTCGCAATCTGCCCATTATGGCCTTGGTTTGAGTAACATACTTTTGGTTGGATGAGTTGTTTGCAACTAAAGGTCGAGAAGCACATGCCTAAAGAGATGCAGGCTTTGTTTTCTCGCGAGAAATCTAGCAAGCGGCTCGTAATGTGCGCGTCATGCGATTTTCAAGGCAGAATCAAGTTTTCCATGTTGAAGACCTCATGAATAGGGATGAATTTAGTGTTGAATTGATTCAAAGATATTGTGATTGTGGCAATTTCCAAACTGATTGATACCTATGTCGCCATATAATTGCATGTTGTGCCAATCAGAATATCGATTGACAAGTGTATGTTAATAGTGTTTATACTATGGAAAAGGTTTGCAAAGTGTACGATAGGAAGTTTCAGGGTGTGGGGAATCGAAGTATGTGGCCACCATATAATGGTTCGGTGATTCGACCTAACCCTTAATTAAAGTGCAATATGAAAGGTCGGCTAAGATTAACCCGTTTTCTAAATGAAATGGATATGCATGAAATGCAATCACCAAATCGGTGTCGTCTATGCCATGGTGAGGGACATAGCTGCAAACAATGTCCACTTAGATCTGGAGCTAGATAGTATTGAGCAGTAAACTATTCTTATTTAAATATTTGTTGGTTAATATAATTTGAACTTCTAGTTATTTATGAGTAAGACTATTGGCTCATTTTTCTTTTCTTTTCTTTTCTTTTCTTTTTTTTCCTATCTATTGACACTCCTTCATATTTACTTCTAATTCTTATTTTCCTTATTACCCTTAATTAAGAATAAAGTTTACTATATTGGATTCCTAGGAACCAACACACATTTATTTTGAGAAGCTATACTTTTTAACATGTGGAAAAGTAATAAAATAATTCCTTTTAGAGCTTTAGCTATCTCTTTAAAGAATAGCTGGTTATTTTGATTTCTTTATACATTTATTTTAATTAAAATGCTTTTTTTAAACACTTAAATAATACATTTATTTTACATAAAATTACATTCATTCAATTTAAGATTTGATATTTTAATTATAATTTATAATGAAGTTCATTGTTGACGTACTTATTTATTATCTAAACTTTTTATTTTAATTTTCTTAAAATAAAATGTAATAATAAATTAATAATAAATCTAAGTATAAATTAAAAATGAAATGTTATGAACAGTTTAATTTTAATTTCATTGCCTGTTTTTAAAATTTTACAAGAAAAATAGTAAAAATATATTAACAGTATCCATTTCATATATTTTTATTATAAGAATACTATCCCTAGAAAAATAAATAACCTTTATTTAAATTATAGGGTTTAAATTTATTGTTTAGAATTTAAATAAAAAACCCATAACAAAAAAGTAATACAGTAGGATTTAAATATATTGTTTAGCATTTAAATAAAGAACCGATAACATAAAATTAACGTTGAATATATTATTTAGAATTTAAATAGTTAAATTAAAGGATTTAATTTGAATACACTATTAGTATAAAAAAATTTTATACAGATATCCAATTATATATTGCCACATCAACAAAAGTCTTTGATATAACCACCCACTACTTGAATGATCATGCAAATAGAAGATTTTAATTGGATGACAATGTAAAAAAATTTTATACTGTCAATGCACCGCAATTAAACTTTAAATTAAAATAACATCTAATTTTTATGAAAGTAAGAATAGAAATTATTATGTTTGAAAATTTACAGCGATATTATATTTGAAATTAATTTTAGCATGTTAATTATTTTAAAATATAAGACAATTTATTTTATAATCTATTAATTCATCTTTATTAATGTTCACTTTTGTTCAATATTTTTTTTCATATTCACTATTATATTATTTAGATATTTGTTATATTGAGAAAAAAATTTTAAATAAAATTTATATTTAAATCTAAATAATTATGTTAAATAAGTTCATTGCAAATAAAATTTAAAAATTCATAATATTAAATATAAAAATAGATTAATATGTTAATTAAATTAATAAATCTGCGATTGTCAATTAAATTTGTTTTCGTTAATATAACAAAAACAATCACACTGCATTTATTATGCACACCCAAATTTATATTGTTGTGTTCAACTTATTGCAAGATAAAACAACTAGAGATAATTTTAATTTTTTTAACAATTACATGCATTGAAAGTTCAATACAAATTACACATTAGACTGAAGTATATACAAAAATAAAAAGTATACATAAAAAAGAAAAATATATATAGAAACTAAACTACTTAGACTCTTTATCCTTTTTCTTTTTTATTAACAAAAGGGACAATTTCTGCGAGGCTCTAATAATCTCATGTAGGACACTTGGAAACTTAAATCCCCTTCTCCTTCTTCCCTCACCACCTTCACCCACCTCACCCTCCAACCCCCTCACCCCCTCATCTCCATCACTTCCCTTACTTGCTGCTGCCATTGCCTCACCTTGAGTGGATGGACCACCATAGCCGTGGAACTAGGGTTCATAACTTGCTTACTGATTCCAATCAAAATTCCAATTTGCAGGTGCAATTGCAACTGTAGCTCGAGAATTTGGAGGTGGTGTCTGCAGTAACTCATCCACGGTCGGGATGTACACATCTTTGGTCAGACCATTTAGATCAAGATGAAGCGGATGAAGAGCAGCACGAGTATGGTCGGGTTCATCAACATCATATACAGGGCAAAAATTATTTATATTTGACATGCTGTTGTTGCTCAATGAATCTATCGACATACGTCTCGGTTGAAATAGCTGCGCCCAACTATGACCAGCATCGGCATGGAATGCCCCAAGATCAATGGACTTTCTCAGGGGATCCATATGGATATGCTGCCGATGGCCTGGCCTATGGGATGATCGCCGGGGGGTGGCAATGGCATGCGGAAATGCTACTAGGGGCAGCATATTGCCATAATGTTATGGATCTTGCAGATGAAATTCTGGAGACAGCCACAACTGGGCACGAGTAGTCGCTGCATGCTCTTGATACCAATGCCAATATTCATGGGATGGCGTGTAATCAACAATGGGATGACCATGTAGCACACACTCAGATCGGCTATGCCACATATTAATCCAATGTTGATACATCTGTATCTAGTTCCAGTCTATTTTTCCCCTCAAATCTTAGTTATGAGATTCCTCTAAGTTGATAGGATTAGGCGAAATAAGCTGATATATGCCAAATTGATGCGTCATGCAGTTGCTTGGGTGCTACTCAACCGCCTCAAAGCACACAAGTGCAATGACGGTCGAGCAAATTGCACAATCATCCGGCACATGCCGTGAAATGCATGAAATAATAGTAGGAATCTCATATGGACGCCATAAAAACTGCAACTACATTATAAAATAAAAAGAAATAACATGAGATATACATATAATTTGATAATCACGTTATAGGAATTGATATAGTATTCGCTACCTGGTTCTCTAAGCCAACGCGATCTAAAGTCTCCCTTATATTGGTGATAGTGGTATAGTTAAATCTCCATGGATATTCAACACCAGCCCATCTATGTAATGTTATATTAATTAGATTTAAATATGATAATAACAAAACATTATTCTTTATAATACTAACTGATACAATTATTTTATGTTAACAAATAATTGACTTCAATAAATTTACTATATATAAAAAACAATAATTGATAACGATAAATAAATCATTTTGAATTAAATTCATATACTTACAGCATATAAAATAACAAATTTCAATGAACCTATAAATTTAAACTAAATTATTCAATTTATAGTTATTATTTTCAATGCAATAATATTAATTTTTTTTACTAGGTTATCGTTTTAATTAACAAGCAATTGAGTTAAATTAGTTTACCTCGCACATAAGGGAAATACAATTTGCCTATCCACCAGACATAAAAATGGAAGCCGATGCCATGCCCATGATTGCAGCAGTATGAGCAACTGCTGACCTCCTTTGTACCTTTCCGTGAGGCATGACATAAACCTCAATAAAGCATAGTGAGGCATGTCGAATCCCAGCTGTATTGGCCAATCTGATCCAATTGTAAGAGCAGTAGAAGATACTTTCCATGGATGCTAGACGACATTTTGTTCGACATTATTTTACAGCCCAATAAGTGCAGTATATAAATACACGCAAAAAGCTCTATTATTTATTGGTCGGCATCCTCTACGAGCGTCGAATTAAGACGCTCCAGCCAAGATAGCCTAATTGCGCAACCAATAAAGTCACTGACTTGGGGCCGTTCACCAAGGCATGCCTCACACATATCCTGAATCAATTGTACATTTAGATCGGTGGCTTCAGTAACAACCAACCCATTGATGGGCAGTCCAAGGTGAGTGCAACGTCTTCCACAGGTGCGGTACACTCCTCGCAAGAAAAATGAAATGTTTGACACTCCGACCTCCACTATTCCCCCAATGCACTGATTAGATATAGTAATAGGCAAAATTTCCTTATACTGGCAACCTCATTCAGTCTCACCCTCTGTAAGTACTCTTCTATTAATTCATGTGGTGGCTCTACGTTCCTAAATCGCATACACATCTCTTTACTGTCCT
The DNA here is from genome assembly GCA_031439595.1 of Pterocarpus santalinus. NCBI lineage: Eukaryota > Viridiplantae > Streptophyta > Magnoliopsida > Fabales > Fabaceae > Pterocarpus > Pterocarpus santalinus. The sequence goes on along the minus strand of CM062528.1, from coordinate 28,463,177 downwards.
ATTATATCATCATAAAATAATAGATTAGATAAATTTATTAAAAATAAAGCAGCTACAATTAAATTAAAAAATCTATTTATCGAATTAGAATACCTCTTATAATAATAAAATCTTTAATAAATTAAAATTAATTCTTATAAATTTAGCACATGTTTCTATGAATTTATAAATAAAATTGTTTTATTTACAAATTAATTTATTTTTATATTTAATATTATCAATTTTATATTTTATATTCTATTAATGGTAAACTTATTTAACATAATTATTTAGATTTAAATATAACTTATTTAACATTGTCCTGTATGTTATAAAATATATAACCATTTTTGAAAAAATGTATTATTTTCAAATAATTAACATGTTAAAATTAATTTCAAACATAAATCACTGCAAATTTTCAAACATAATAATTTCTATTCTTACTTTTTTTTTAAATTAAATTTCATTTTCATGTAACTATTTAAATTCTAAACAATATATTCAACATTAATCTTATTGTATTGGTTCTTTCTTGCAATAATAATAATAATAATAATAATAATAATAATAATAATAATAATAATAATGCCAGTAAAACATAAATTAAATTGAAAAAATTTAAAAATAATAAATCAAGCACATAAAAATAAATTCGCTGATTTATTAAATTAAAATCTATTATACCATCAACTCTAAAAAAAGGGCCTTTATATATATATATATATATATATATATATATATATATATATATATATATATTAGCATCATCCATTTCATATATCTTTATTATAAGAATATTGTCCCTAGAAAAATGAATAACTTTTTTACAGTGAAAAATAATTTTAAACATATTATCACTGCAAACATAACAGACATAATTTCTAAAAATAAGTATATTATATTAGGAACTCACATTATAATATGACCGCTTGAATCTATTGTTAAATCTCATTCTTGCAGTTTTTTACTTTCTTAATTGATCGCACATCAAACTAAACCACATTCTCAAGGTCTTTTTTTCTCACCCCAGCATCACTCTCAAAATTAAAACACCTTGCTCCAGCAAAATAAAAATCTCGTTGTTCTTTGCTTCAGACTCCACTAACACAACTCTCAGAATTTTTAACGATGAGCACTACTAACACCTCTTCCTCTCCATTTATAGCGCTTTGAGTCCAACCAATAACAGTAGTCAAGATTTCTCTACTATTTAGCCATTACACAATTCGCCGGTTAGCACGTAGAAAAGCTTGTGACTTTTGTCAGCGATTCTTTTGCGTGAGATTCCTTGCAGTGCATTATTATACACTTCGGCAGTAGGAAACCATGCCACGTGATTTTTTACTGTACATCTATTGGAGATTTCGCCCCCTCGCCATGGGAATCCATCTTAGACACTTCGACCCCCCCCCCCCACCAAGGAAACCATACAATTACTTTTCCCACAATTTTGTTACACATTTCGCCTTACTTCACGTAGAAAATTGAACAAAATTTATCTCTCTCCAAATACTACATAATCCATGGTGATATGTCATTAATTATCCCATACTCTTGTATTTGTGCAAAATAACCCATATTATCATAATTTTACCTCATAATTCCCATAAAAAAAAAAATGAAAAGCCACTTAGCACTAAGTTGATCTCAAAATTGGACCAAGCTGATCAAACTTAACCACGCATATTTGGAGTCACACGCATCAAGACAACAACTTTTGACGATTTCCATGTTTATTTTGTCGTGACACTTACGTGTGAGAGATCACATTCATTATTAAACTCCATTCATCTATTTAGTAGTGTTTTTTTTTAAATATATATTTTTAAAATTATTTGTCATCTAAAAATTTTCAAAAAATATTAATTAATTTTTTTATAATTTTACGTTCATTTTTATTCTCAATTAAATCTGATAACTACAGACAATGGAGAAAGAAAGAATTATTTACTTAAGTCATATTTTTCTATATCTAAGCCTACTTAAAATTTTTTTGGTAATCAGAAATATCCCAAAAAAAAAAAAAAAGACGAAGAAACACAAGACAAGAACGACCTAGCCACTGCCTAAGGAAGCACACTCCTGAGGCTTCCGCTAGCAGCAACAACTCCATGCATGGAGGAGAAGAGTCCCAGTTGATAAAGCGATCCCCATTGCTAGCACCTGTTTTTTGGAAGGAAATCTACAGAAGCATTGCCTTCTCTATAAGAGTGCTTCAAGTTGATATTCCAATGACCCTGCAGCCACTTTCTTATGGCGTGAATGATGTAGAATAATCTGAGTTTGGGGCACACTCTTCAGCACCATAAAAACTACGTCCCTAGTATCCGAACTACACAAGATGTCTTGAATGCCATGATTCCAAGCAAAAAACAGACCATGACAAGGAACCAAGAGCTCTACATTCATGGTTGTTGAGGTCCCCACAAAATCAGAAAATCCCATCAGAACCCATTGGCTTTCATATGTTCGAATCAAACCTCCAATCCTTGCTCTCATGGGGTTGCCAAAAGCACTACCATCAACATCCAACTTGCAACCGCTAGGTTGAGGTCGTTTCTGATCTGAGTAACTGTGAGGGGAGGTCTAGCTATTGGGGTGATTTGATGATAACACTCGGAATAATCTTTAGCTAGCACAGAGATGTTTTGTAAGACCTCCCAATCGACCAACCTCTCATCAAACAAGACATTCAGGCAATGAGACTGCAAAATCCATCACAAGGTAGGGTTTTAAATTGCGGTTGCCACGGCAGACGTGGTCGCGATTGTGCTTGTTCTGATTTTGGCCATCAAGAAGAACATTGTGGCGGTTATGGTGTGATTTTTTTTTTTTTTTTGCCACTTGAAATTAAGCTTGATATGACCCAATGCAGCTCTAATGTGATTATATTGCGGCCAATTTATGTGAATAAATATAGCACTGCAATTACAATGTGATGTGGTTGTGGCCACATCGCAACCGCAATATTGTGACAGCATCACGTGATGTGGTCTACAATTTAAACCTTGCAGGGTAGCAAGGAATGCAACCATTTGAGGCCCTCTAGTGCTCTCTCTGATCCAAGGCGCAATATCAACCAACCCGAAAGTAGTCTATCTATCATATCGAGCCAAACCCATATTCTTCTAGCTTTGTGCAATCCCGAAGGCATTACAATAGGTCTTTAGAATTATTGTTGCACCGCGCACCCAAAAAAGAGAAAAAAGAAAAAAGAAGAAGAAGGGAGTTATTGTTGCACCTCAAACAGGAAGAATCAGTAGCCAAGTGCTGCCGGACGCACACAACATTCATGAGCAGTGCGTCATGGCAGAAAAGCCAAACAAGGACCTTTACCTTCTCGGGAGTTGGAAGCTTCCAAATCCAAGACTAGGACGCATGGCATGAAGATGTCTGATTAAGTTGATAAAGCCAGGCATGTATATCCGAACTTTACGGAGTAGCACCCTGAAACTTCATGTTTCCAATCCAAATAGTCTTGGACCACACCATTCGGATACATGGGAGTGACAAGAATGCTGGATTATTTTTTGTGGACTTGCATAAATCAAATCATGTTTAATTTTAGGTCCGGATTAATTAAATATCAAAATTGATTAAAACAAATTATTTAAACCTACATTATTGTAATTATTATTATTATTATTATTAGGCTTATTGGGCCTATTAGGGCTAAGCACTACTCATAAGTGGATTTGTCTTAGATACCTATGTATGGGCCTTGTTGTAATGGGTGGCTTGACCAATTATTTTGTTGATAGGGAGAGGCCCCTTCTTCTCCTAACCCTATTTATAGGCACTTGTTACCCCATTGAGACAGATGCGCATTCGACTATAATGGGAGTAGGAGAAGTTTCTCTCCTCAATTTCTCTGCTCTTGTCTCTCTCTTCTCTCACTTTCTCTGTATTCAGGTCCAAAGAATGAAGAACAGCTACAAATTGATTGTTCTTCAATTAATAATCTCAGGTGAGCTATACACCCAATCTTGTCTATAGTTTCTTATTGATTTTGCATGTTAAAATTAGAATCAAATCTAGATCCCAAGGCATTAGAAATTCCAACAAGTGGTATTAGAGCCCATTTTGATATCTGATTATGGTTGTAAACTATGTTTGTTATGAGAATGGGTGGTTGAGTGTTCCAAATGGCACATGCAAGCACGAACCCTAAACAACCAAATTTGGCTTTTTCTTTTTTTTTTTCATTTTTTTAACCAACTAAATTAAAATTTCTTGAGGGCTTTTGCAGGCTATGTTGTTTTGAATTTACTGAGCCCAGATATTGTGTGATTAGTCAAGAATCAAGTAAGAAATTGATGACCAACTGAGAGGAACCCTAAGGTTCTCACCCTCTTTGATAAAAAATCTTAAATCCCATGTATGGCCAAGGTTTATTCAATTTCTTTAAGGCTATTTTCGAGCTCTTTTATTCCGAATCTGAAGAGCAAAAGATCATGTGATTTCATGAAGGATTAAGGGAGAATTTCAAGTTGGAAATTAAGAACCCTAACCCCCTTCACTCCTAATCCTGGTCTGTTTATGTTGGACGAATCATTTCAAATTTCTTTCGGGTTATTATTGACCTTGTTCTTATGAATCTAAAGAATGCAAGAAATTGAATTTTGAGTGAGAAATGAGAGAGAACTCACCTGAAACCTAAGCTCCCAGTCGCAAGTTTGTCTTGCATTTGGTTCTCCACCTTGATGCATGAATCCGTGATTTCTTACATGGATTTTATTCAAAATGAGTTCCCCTTTGATTTTGGGTTGGAGTCGAATAAAAATGGAAGAAAATGAAGCTCGAAGTGAGATTTAATGGCAGAACTTGACTCCGGAGCAAGTTAACCCATCAAAGGTTGAAGATGACTCCTCTTGGGCCATCTTGAAAAGCCTACTTGCAGGCTGGGTGAGTGTGGCACGTGCAGGTCCAATTTTGGCCCAAAATTCACTAAATTTTGCAGGATTCAACAACTAATTAAATTAGAATTATTGGTGGATTTTAATTAAATTTTTGGGCATTATAAATATTTATTATAAATTTTTCCATATTTAAATTAATTAAAAACATGTGATACTCTCCAATTTTCAATTTGAAAAATTTTGTGGATAATTGTGACATATCTGGGCATGTCATAATTTGTGCATTCTCAAAGTTGATATGTTTCGAGTGTTGAAAAAATTTTTGGTACCTCTCTTGTGTATATCAATCTTTGAACATTGTAAATTTGTAATTTTGCATTTTTGTCCAATGTTACAGAGAGTTATTTTCTATGATATTCTGATAACATTATTGGGCATTTTTCATGATTGTGAGCTTGCCTTCGCAGGAGCAATTGTGACAAATGTTAATTTTTGTGAATAATATTGAACAATATTGTTCGGAGAGTTCTTATTTGAAATTCTAGAACTTGATTATGTTTTACACTCCCGTATTATGTGGAACAATATTTTATAAGATTTTGGTAATTTGATTTATGCAATCCAAGTAGGAGAGTGTTTGATAATTTTTTGTGGGTTTGCATAACTCAAAATTGGATTTAATTTAAAAGAATCCAAACTAAATACATGCCTAAATAATAGAGCATATTGTGATTTTGAGAATATCGAGTCTTGAGCATTTCCATTACTTAAACACAAATTTTGTGGTAGTCAAAGTGTTATTACCTTGGGCTAAAATATCACTTTCTATAAAGAGAAAATTGTTTTAGGTGATGTAATGCACCACTATAAGACGAGAGAAATAATTTAAATTTTGAAAATTTCTCTATGTTTGGTTCCACAAGTTGACAACCATGTGCTTTTTTTATTTTAAGGGGAGTTTTGCTCATAGTTTGTCATTTATTGTATATCTTTTGTACTCATTTCATGAAAATTCAATTAGTTGCTCTTGACATTGTAGGCATTTATTTGATAAACTCAAAAGTTTAGTCACTCTCCTATTTTAGCTGTGTTGTATTGACTCTTTATGAACATTTAATATTGAGTTGTGCTGCATTAAGGATCATTTGACAATGAACTTAATCTTCAATTTGTCTTTATTGATATGATTCTTAATGATTTGAAAATTATGTCCTAAAGTTTCCAGTATCCTCTCAGTATTAGTTTTAGGGACATGATTTTAATGTTTGTAGGAGTCTACTCATGTGTTATGATTTTTCTTTTTGAGACCCCAAAGGATATTACAATTACATGAGAGCTTTATTTGTTATTTAGGGATTTTGTAGCAATCCGACATTTTGTAGATCTTGCTTTAACCTATTGCGAAGCTTGTTTATGTTGAATAAAATTATTTTATATATTGCAAATATTGTTGGATTATGTAGATGATAGACATACCCTTCAATATGATATTATTCGACATAATCATTGTGTGATAGAGAAAAATAATTTAAACGTATTCTTATATGTTGTTATTTAATTTTAATATTATTGTTATTATTATTTTCTCTATCAAATGGGAGAGACTTGTATATTATGATTTGGGACCCTTCGGCAAGATTCCAATGATACAAGGTCTCTAGTTCAATTAATTATCTAGTTAATTAAACACGAGAAAACCAATTAATTTGTGCTCATATTATAATATTTTGGTATATGGTTTTCTCTTTTCCCACTGATCTATCATCTCTTGATTGTTTGGGACTTATATAGAGGACATTGTTGAGTCTTTTAAAATATATCATGATGTTCTTCCCATGAATATAGAAACTTTTGGCTTTATGTTTTGTTATATCCTCACTAGTGGTTATAAGTCTCAGTACTTTTGCTGCTAATATATTAATTTTGTGTTCAATTGAGTATGTTACTTGTTGCCGTTTGAGTTTGTGATAACAGAGAGGAGATATTTGATGTAAAGTGTCAAATAAACACTTATGGTCTCCTCAAATTGAGTAGGCAAAGTATTTGAACCCAATTTTGTGTTACTCTGTGATAAATGCAATTTAGATAACTAGGTATTTTTGTAATTCTCTATAATTTTGTACTTTTGTTATTAAAAAGAATAGTTGTGAGTTTCAGACTCACACTAAGCACCCTACCACAAAACTATTGATAATTCCACTACTTGTTATTATACTGTTCGAATATATTGAGACCTTATGGTCTCTAATGGGAATATTTATGTCATTTTGATATGTTACATTAGTGAGAGAAGTGTACACTTTATTGTTATGTTATTGTCTTGAGATTTAATAATGTTTTTGCATATATTGTTTTGTGTCTTTTTGTGATTATATGACATATTATGGTAACCTTTTCTTGAGTGTATCCCTGTAGAACTTATTACTAATGTTGATCCCCTAACCAAAGACTAGCCATTAAAGATTTATTGTTGATTATGTAACCCGTATAGGTATGTTGAGGTCCCTTTGGTGTTTCACTACCCAAAATTATACATATAGTGACGGAAATTTTCCGTTGCAGATAAACTATTTAGCGACGGAATTTGTCACAGCAAACAAAACGTTGCAAAATCCTTCGTGGCTAATTAGTCAGCGATGGAAATTGAATTCCGTCACTAGGCAACAATGGAATTTTCCATCACTAAATAAAAATATTCCGTCTCTACCCGCATGCAAGGATCCATGGCCAAAGCATGCTTAGCAACGGAATCTGTAATGGAATAATTTTGTCACTAAGACTAAAATATATTAAATTATATTTGTCATAGCAATGGAATTAATTCCATTGCTAAATTTTTATTTATAATATACTTTGTTTAAAATTTTAAACAATCATGTATAATCATGAATCAAAATCCAAATCAAAATTCTAAAGATTAAAAGTCATTCATCAAAATGTATGTTAAATTACACAAATGTATTTCAAAAAGTTTAAGACAAGTTTAATACAAGATTCAACTATGTAAGTTGTCCTAATCAAAACAAAGATGAAAAAATAATATCAAATATCATGTGGAATATGATCATAATCATCCTCAACCATGTCATCCTCATCTTTATCCCCACCATCCTCATGCACATGCGAAGATAAGTGAATACCTTCCAATGTCTCAGTTCTCTCTTTAATTTATGTTCCTGAAAATATTTAAGGAAAATCAATATTTTGTAAAAATAAACTTAACTAGCATGATACACAAATTTGATAGAACTTACTCACCAGTCTCTTCTTATGCACTATTGTAGGGATTGAGCCTCGTACATGTATTAAGAGTCCATCCTTAGATTTTTTACTTTGAATGTTCTTTCTTCTTTTCTCCAACCATGCCGAATCAAACATGTAATTAACAAAAGTCATAAATGTGTTCGTGTAAGAGCGTGTGTATGTGTATATGTGTTTATGACAAAAATATTCATAAAAAAAAATTAAAGTGCATAAATCAAAAGTATATATGTCTTTGCTCCTACCGAGCTACATGATGATTTGCCAACTATGTACACATGGTAACAAAATAATTAAATATGTTTGTTTAAAGTAAATAAGAAAACTAGCATGTGCATCTAAATAATTAAAGACAATACAATTTTCCTTTGGAATTAATGTTTTGATGAAATCTTCTAATAGAATTACACTAAATTCGGATGCAACAAAAGTTGAAAGAATTGCAACTTTTTATTTGTTTCATCTCAAACAACCAAGAGGCCATTAGCCATCAAAAGTTAAGTAATTTTTCTTATCTTAAAAACCTAACAATAATATGGTTAAAACAGGAAAGCTAGTAGGCTTGTGCTCATTTAACAAAGTTTGTTGGCTTGAACACTTTATTTGAACAAGATATAAATGCAAAAGTTATTAAGTCTATGCTTATTTGCCTGTTGAGATGTTGTTCTCTCTACACCAAGAACCTATATGATAAGCTCACTTCATAACTAGAATAACAAAGGAAAGAAAATTGACGACTAACTCAATAATTAAGTAGACAACCAAATACTATCTCATAAGTTATATATTACGAACAAAAACAAGACAACAAAAGAAAAGAAAAGCCCTCAAGTGAATTAACAAGGAAAACAAAATAAAAAAAAAATGATGGCTACTATATGTCACATCACTCATGAATTATCATGAAAGGGCATAATCCTCTATAAACCCATTACAAGTTCTGTTTAACCAAAATTGAGTTCTATTAGAGATGTTATATATTGCTATTTTAAAATTTTAGTTACCAAGTAAAATTACACACCCACGTGAATTTTCCAACTGTTTTGAAACTTATTGTCACGACCCAATCCAGGCCGTGACCGGCGCTTAGAGAGCACGCTCCCTAGCAAGCCTCACACATCAAAATTCCACAAAATTTTTGACAGAGTTTCCTCTATATTTAGGATATTTCCCAAATATGAGTACTTATCCTGCAATTTAACAATCACACACATTTCATCGGGGATCCAAGTATTCTTAGAATGCACCCCTCAGCACACAACACATATAAAATCAGAGTTCATAATCCAAGTCACCTTTACATATCCAACTCCAGTTCATAATCAAATCCAACCTAAACTAGTCATCAGGTGTACATACAATAAACAATCCACTAGTTTAATCAACCTCTAAACATAATTTAACATACTAGCAAGGGTCGGACCCTGCCTGTAGTACCATGGAGCTACAACTAAGATTACAAACGAAACAAAATACAAACAAGGCCCTTACAATATAGGGCTCACCCCGGAAGGAATCTAATGATGCTGAGCAGGGGGATCGGCTCCCAAGTCTGACCCTGTATCTGAAAAGAATATAACAACCACGGGGTGAGTTTGAGAAACTCAGTGAGAGATAGGACACTTTCAAGCCTCATGAGTCAATGTATATATGTATAAGTTTAAAATAATTTCATTTCAAATGAGGAAAACGGCGGAAATATCTAACAGGATAAACAGGCAGGATTCACACTTAGGTGGCCATTCCCTCGTGTGAATCCCGAATCAGGCACGCACCCCCCTTTCTAGAGAGGCCGTGAAGTACAGGCACGCACCACACTATATGTATGGCCGTGAAATATCCGTCACGCACCACCCCCTTGGGTGGCCATGTAATATCATAGTCCAAGGTGCACCAAGGCTAACGTCTACTGTCGTTAGCAAACAGATCCTGTCACAGACTTTCCTATTCTTTCTTGTTCATAAATTATGGATCTTATATCACATCAAAATTCCATTCATCATTGACTCATGAGTAGCATTTCTTAAAGTAAATGAACAATTATAAATTCAAAACAGAATATACTCAAAAGTATGCTATCTACTCACAGATCACCAGGCACAGAAAAACCTCAAATCTCCGGATCCACAAGAGTGGAGAGAAGTTTCCTTGGGAATATCTAGCATTACAACATAACACTAGGATCAATTTTGGATCATTAACACCCTCCATACCATAAATTCTCTAGTCCTAAAATCCTAGGGTTTCCAAGAATCCAACTAAAGTTATAAGGAATTGGAATTGCTTGGAAGGAAGAAAAGAACAATGCATAAAACTTACCTCTAGGATTTGGAATGAGAGAAGAAGAATAAGGTGAGCTCCCACTTTAAATCCATCCAAGCAAGAATGAAGAAGGAGGAATAATGTGTATGGTTGATTCTGTTTAATGGAATGAGTATGGTGTTGTTGTTGTTGATTTAGTTGGGAAAATGATGGAATGAAGTTGATAGAGGTAAGGGATGGAGGGAGGAGGAATTCTAGAGAGAAGGGAGAGAGTTGGGTTTAGAGAGAGAAGAAAAACCGAAAAATGAGGGTGTGGGGCCAGCGTCTCAGTATATATATTGGCTGTGTGTCGATTACCACGGGCTGGTAATCGATTACCACGATGAACTGGTAATCGATTACCATTCTGGTAATCGATTACCATGAACAAATGGCTAGTAATGGATTACCAAGGGCTGGTAATCGATTACCACGAACCCAGAACTGGTAATCGATTACCATACTTGGTAATCGATTACGGCGTGAAAACTTTTAACCCAAGGACGCACAGAGAGCCTCGTAATCGATTACCAGCTTCACGATAATCGATTACAACATCCCAAAACATGGTTCCTTGATTCCAACAGACATCCAACACCCAAAATCATCATAAACAGATTAAACGCATAAATCAAACACGATTAACACAGACAAAAATTTGAAATACACCACAGGTGTTACACTTATCTTACTGGGTTCCACGTTGTGTAATATACAAATTGGGTGTGTTGTTTGTGTGGTGCCATTTAAGTGTCTATTGCATGAGTAACTCTCTCTACTAGTAGCATGGTGGAAGAATGTGTAAAGCTTCATCACATCGAGTTTATGTTCATTATTTCAATGTTTTTTCTTTCTATTTACTTCTTCCTTATTTGCTTATGTTCATACTACTACTTGCATGCCAATGCCAATCACAAGGCATTCACAGTTTTAGGTTCAACTAAACCTTTCCTAAATTTCTAGCAAGTACTCTATATGTCATGCTTTGAAGTGTTGATACACACAAACTATCTTGTCAAGATTACTTTCTAGATTCAAGTATGAGTGAGAGGGATAGAGGGAGAGAATCCTTCACTTATAAATTTAAAATCCATGTGTTCTTCCTAGCTCCTCACTTCTAGATTACCTTCAGAGCACACAAAGATGCAAATATTGTCAATCCAAAATAGCAACCTCATGTTTGAGGTTCCTTACAACCTTACAACCATACAACCAATTTCACCATTGAAGCTGGAAACTAAAAGAGAACAATTAACACAAAACATGATTAGACCTACTAGGTGTTTGTTTGGATTTGATTAATTAAATCTCTCACTGCAACATTTTGGATATCAGTTTTAGCTAATAGGGAAAAAGACTAAATTCAAACACGCATTAATTAAAACTGTCTTTATATTTTAAATTCACTTTAAACCCCTCTTTTTTTTTCGATAATTGATAAGAAGAGCTCGACTTACCGAAAATAGGCAAGGAGCACAACACCCAGGCCCTACAACAGAAAAGAACTACCAGATAAAAGACCAAATGCAGAATAGCAAAACAATACCTAGAGCCTAAGCAAAACATGCAAAACAACGATACACCCACGCTGCACCTGACTAGAAACATTACACCAAAATCACGCTCCACACCAACCGCAAGGAAGGAAAACACCACTCCAGAATTAGACTTAGACACAACCACCCAGCTCCTCACCCAAAGACACCACTAGCAAATAATTGAAATGACCTTAGCCCCCACCAAAAATCAGCACAACCCCCAACTAAGGCCACAACCTACACAACAGCACCCAGACATCCCGCACCAGAAAATGCAGCTCAGAACTCATTACCCCCCTTCTTCTTTCCACACTTTCTATTTTTACAATTCTGGCTCTTTTTTCCTTTCTTGCTTATTCTGTTCTTAGCAATTGCCCAAATAATGTCAACCTCATTGGTTGAAGAAAGACCCAGGCTCTTCCCCAACTCCCAAGCTCTTCTTGTTTCTTCCCACTCTGACTCCTCTGAAATAGTTCCCAAGCTTTCATCTTGACTATTTCTGTTAGCTTCAGAATCTACCTCTACGATTTTTTGACCATCACCTTTACTTGAAAGCTCTACCACTGATTCACACCCTGTGGGGGCAGACTTAGTCCCTAACACTTTAAACCCCTCTTCATACATATTTCTAGTTGTGCAAATTTATAACCTATAGAATAAAGGTCAGAAGCACTCATATCACCACCACCAACAACAAAAATAACAATAATAATAGTAGTAGTAGTAATAGATCTAGCAAACCATTAACATTTCAAATGTCAATTCAAACACAAAGTTGGGGAAGAGAAACATTACTCACTTGATAGTAAGTTGTCACCCTTAGGTAGTAGTAGTTCAAAGGGATAACAATAAACACACTAGTTCTTAGTTTTCTAACTTAAGCAAACATTTACTCCGCAAAAAAAAAAATTAAATCTCAAATTTAACAAATACAAAGGTACATTTAGAAGCATAATAGCATAGATTTTTTTATGAAATGGAGACTGTAATTGAAACTTTTCACACTTAAAAAGATGAAACAAATCCCTTCATGGACCTATGTGTTCAAAATCATTTGTAAAAGAGTAATTATATCATGACAATACTACACAACAATACTCCAATATGCAAAATGTAGCAGAGATTACCTGCAGAGGATTAAAGGGATAATCATTTGGGAATATGTCAAGGTAAAATATGTCGATTATTTTAAATTCATAGCTAAGGAAATTTGATAAAACAGCACCTGAAGAAAAAGAATGACATGGCTAGCCCTGTCCTCAACGGCAACCCTGTCCTTGTCGCTCAACCCCTCACTGTGGACACGCCCTTGCCCAGCCTAGTAGTAGCAGTGTTGAGCCCTCACCATGGTTGCGTCCTCACCTCGCCCAACGTGTGCCCTGCCTCACACAGTGGTGTTGCATACTCACCATGGTTGCATCCTCGTCCTGGCCAACCTGTGCCTAGCTTGAAAGAATTTTAATGCCCTTAGATCAAGATTTGATTCCGATTATGGCATGAAAATCAAGAATAGAATAGGTGCGAGAGAACCTGGTTTAATCGATGAAGAACGATCGATCCAAAGCTGTTTTCCATTCTTTGATCTTGGAGAAAGAAGAAAAGAACTGGCCAAGGGAGGCTAGAGGGAGAGCAAAGCTCCTCCTATTCCCTAGAGAGCCGAAAAGGCATTCTGTTTCAATGGGGCCACAGCGCCTATATATAGGGTTAGGAGGAGGGGCTCTCCCTATATTAGAAAAGTGATGTGCCAAGCCACCTATTATAGCAAGGCTCATACACACAGAGATATATAACAATACCCCACCAATAAGCAGTGCATAGACCTAATAACAATAATTATAATAATTTGGGCTTCAACAATTGGCATTAATCAATTTTAAAATTCAGTTAATCCGGATTCAAAATTAAATACAATTTGATTTATGTAAGTCCACAAAATTTTTCAACAATCTCCCACTTGGACTACATAAATCAAATCCTTGCGTAACAATTCCCCAGATTCATTCACAATATGTAGCCATAATATGATGTCAAAATTGAACCCACACTCTCAACCAAATGGTCCAATATGGGATAACAAGCACTCAACAATGTAGAGAATCATACTCGAAGGAGTATTGACATCATACACGTGAGATACTCATTTCCCAGTAACCCAATAAATGGTGGTACATATATAAGCCATTGGGAATGCACAATAACATAATGGCATGCCAATAGATTACCAAGTGCAATTCCCAACAAATGGCCCTAGCATTTGCCCCAGATGCTATATGAGATCAAATAAGTCTCATCACAATATGAGACGGGTCCAAAATATCTCCAATATTTGCCATATCAATATAGGTGTGCACAATAATATATGGCAACACAAACATTTGCCCAAGATGCTCTCTGAGATTCAACAAAATATCTCAGCACAATAAAATTGAGACTGGGTCCAATATGTCTCAATAATAATGCCATTATGCAAATTTGCATAAACAATTGAGCTGCGCAGACTTAAATGGCATTAACAGTAGTATGAGGTCATGATGAATCTACAGAATAAGCTCCCACTAACCCAAAATGCCAAAGGGACCTCAGTATACCCATAAGGGTTACAAAATCAGCAATAGAACCTTTAGCAGCTAACATTTAGTTAGGGCTTCAACAACAATAAATTCTGTAGGAATATACTTGAGAAGTGCCTCGAGTCTACCATGAATTGCCATATAATCACAAAAAGATACAAATTAATATATGACACAATATCTCCCACTAATCCAATATATCAAACAATATAAACATTCCCATTAGAGACCACAAGATTTCAATATACTCTAATGGTATAATAATCAATAGTGGGATAAGCAATAATTTGTGGTAGAGTATTCAATGTAAGTTTGAAACTCACCATTATTCTCTCTAACAACAAAAGGACAAAACAGAGAGAATCACATTGCAGAGTCATCAAAATTTTCAACCATAAAGTTTCACAAAATTGGCTTCACTTACCCTGCTTATATAAATGAGGAGATCATAAGTGTCTTTGACACTTTAAAAACAAATATCCCCTCTTTCTGTTATCGCAAACTCAAACAACAAATTATAAAGGCATAGCAAAATTAATATGCTAGCCAAAGCATTTGAGACCTATATATAGACATTAATAAGGACATAATAAAATTATAGTCTTTAACTTCCACTATAACAATAGTTTCTACATAAAAATGGGAGCAACATTACATTCTAAGAGACTCACAATGTTCTTAAAGCAGGCCCCAACCAATAAAGCGATGATAGACCAATGGGAAAAGAGAAAACCATACATCAAAATATCATAATTTACTCACATAATAAAATTGGTTTTCTCACATTCAATTAATTGGGCAATTAATTGAATTAAAGACATTGTATCATTGCAACCTCTATCATATAAGCCATATTCGAGTAATGGAGTTATATTAAAAAGGTGTTACCGTGCTAAGAAATCTTTAAAATGTGGAAAATATAATACATGACCCTTTAACTGCACCCTTTATTAATGACTAATAGTTTATAAACTTCGTTGTCTCTGATACATAGAGGATAAAATAATTACAATTTAAAAGAATTTGTCACTAACATAATACACAAAACGTGTTTTCGACTAGTCGCTAGCTAACTTCAATAGTCTCTTGATCTGGTTTACGCCCAAGTCTTGCTCAGTGAATGTCTCTGTACTCCGCCTGCACTTGATTTCTAACTTGGGTGCTGGAATGTTTACGGAAAAGAAAAACATACAAGCAGGCAGTGAGAACCTAAGGTTCTCAGTAGGTAAACTCGAACTATTACTCATACAGTGCCATCATAAACATTCCAGCCGCTTCGGTTTCTTATGAAAACATGAGCACATATAAGTAAGCAGTGGTTCAATTTTTAGTTAAAAATATCTTTCTCGAAGTAGGTTATATTTTAGCACTCACTTAGCATATTAAGTTACAGACATACAAATAAGAACAGTGTAACATACTCCAATAAGAATCATAATAGTATTATGAAATGATGAGAGAATTAGAGATGTACATGAAGATGCTTGTACTTGACTAAATGCAAATGCACTCGACTTAATTCGTCTCTTTCTTTAACTTGCAACATGATCTTGAGTTCCTGTACTTGGTCCACCGGAGGTGAATGGCGTTTCTCACCCCTGGGTAATAGCCTGCTTTTCAGGTCTGAGCTCATACCTATACATGAGTGACGGGTTTACTTTCCCCGACCATCACACCGGTCTATTCCCCTTAAATCTGGTCGAGGGCTAGCCCAAGTCTTAGATAGTACTACTCTGGCCCATGCTAGTTAGGTCTATGTCATGCCTCACGTGGTAGCCTGGTACGTCCCTCTTGCTAGTTCTTATTATCCTTTTCTTTCCATCTCTTATCATGCATGCGGATGTTTTGAGCATTCATGGATATGTTTCTTACCTTACTTCTCATATCATAATCTAATTATGCTTGCATGCATGACGTACATGAACATGACATATAAATAGAAATATGTTCAAGGCATAATCACCCATAGCATAAGTTCTCATAAATTCCTGCCGAAAATTCGGCAGCATAACGGATCAAGTTCGCTTCCTTGTGAATAGTGCCAGACAATCAGTACAATTGTACAAACTTGCAATTCAATATGGACCAGCAAATATACATATATTCATAGCATCATTCATCAATTTCAATTCAAGCATCAATAGAGTTTTTAGTTTATTCTCCCCTGTTCTGCCCGAGTTTGGTATACTCCACCCTTATCTCAATTTAACTCATTTAAATCTAATTTTTGGATATATCATAGCTTTATGTATCTAGTTTCCAACGCTTTTAGTCCCATCTCATTTTGATTTGTATAACTCAAGATATAAGTATTTTTCCTTAGGCTGTCCTATTCTTAGCCAGAATTGTGCTCTTATAAGTGAAAATTTACTGAAAATAGAAATCCAGGTCAAATCATATGAAATTTATATCAAATAAAAGCTAACAGAACAGGATTTTAAATGAATTAAGTTTCATGTCATTTGAATCATTATATTTTGAGTTATGAGTCCCGAAATATGACCTTACTGGACTACCCTATTTCAGCCCGATTTAAACTTAAGTCAACTTCATTGGTGTACTGGGAATAGATGGCAGCGAATCTGGTTCTGAAATTTTTATGGGATGTTCCCTTACATGTTAGATTTCAAACAACCTTGGGTTCACTCAATTTGGAGTTGTGTAGGGTGAGTTATACCCTTCTCAACTCATACTGCCCGGATAAGAATCTAGATTTCTAGGTTAAAATTCAAAAATTCATAACTAATTCTATACTAATCCAATGACCTTATATTTTATATGGATGGAAAGGCCTGAATGTCTAGTTTCATATAAAAATAGATTCATCAAATTTAAACAGTTGTAGGCAGAGCCGTACACTCCGCCATATGGACCATCGAGGGGAAAACCCTAACAGCTTCTTGGATTCTTCTTGAATTCATGTTTTCCTTAAATCTCTCCATCCAATCTTCAATTCAAACTTACATATACAACTTAAACCAACCTTAATTCATCATCATCACTCAAGATAACATCAGAATCATAGATGAATAAGGGACCCTAGGCAGCCCCAATTCAAAGAAAAGAAGGAGAAAGTTGAGATTCCTACCTTGGTGGTGTGAAATCTTGATGGAACTTGATCTTGGAGTGAAGTTGATGGTTGGGGCTTGAGCTTGGGGATGAGAGGAAGTGGAAGAAGATGAAGGAAAGTGGGAAAATGAGGGCTGGTCTGCACCTCTTATGGGGAGGCCGAAAATATAAATGGGGAAGGAAGAAAAAAATGAAAACTTATGAAGGAAGTTGGCTTTTGATTGGTGGACTTCAATCCTCATTCAAACTTGGCTTGGCTTCCCTCTTTTATGGCTGATTGAGATGCCACTTGTAGGGGTGTTTTGGCTAAATCTTGGCCCTCCATCATAGGGTTCTCATAGTATAATTTCTATTGGTCCGGTTCCAACAGTTTAAAATATCGAAATTCTACTGATTTCTTTCAAATCGGTAAAACGGTTTTAGAAAAGTCCTATGGGGTTTCCTATGGCTCTAATCTAATTCCATCAAGTCTAATCTTTCTAGATCATATTTAATTGGCTTTAAGTGAATGCTTAATCGAATCCTAATTAATCCCAATTATTCGATGAAAATCGAACAACTAGGCCAAAAAAATGATAAAAATCCAGTGGAGGTGAGGCCAAGTTTCTCCACTATCTTGAGCAACACTTGGTGCCACTTATATGTGGTAGGGGTGGCTAAATTTTAGCCACTTAAGTGAGGGATTCCACTAGAAAATTCTACTGGTTCAGTTCTGACAGTTTAAAATATCGAATCTTCGCTGATTTTCTTCAAATCGGCAAAACTTTACAAAATGACTCTGAGAGAATTTCTATATCTCTATTCTAATTGTTTCTAAGCCTAATCCCCCTAATTAATATCTAATTAACTCCTAATTAACTTTACTTAGTCAATAAGATCGAATAAATTGCTTGTTAACGTGAAATAATCATTCTTGCAAATTTAGAGCTTTTCTATTTTCTATTTTCCGTTACTAATGGCATATCCGTAATTTTGAGCAAGTCCAGGGGCATCCCACGTCATTTCATACCAGACTGCCTCCATGGCCCAATCGGCAGAGATTTAAACTTCCACGGCTCTACTTTGTTTAAAATCCCATTCTGCTAATTCTACAGATGTGGGGACATAAAGATTATTTTATTAAAAATTCTAGGGTTATTGTAGAAATATCCACTTGGGGTTAAAGTACAATTTCTAAAACTTTTGAGTAAGATTGTAATTAATAAAAGTTGTCAGGGGCACTTTTGTCATTTCTTAATTTTTAGCATATGGTAGTGCCATATTTTTAACGGCAGTGTTATGCTTCCCTATGTTTCTGAGTGTGAGGATTGTCGGGGTATACCACTGCCTGAGAAATTTCCACACTGCCTAAGAGAAATAATTCAAAGTTTCTATTATACTCCACTTAAGAAAGTGAGGGATGTTACAATTACAATCCTATTGAAGAGTTTCGGATCACAATACACAAGTCTCTTCCACTTGATAGAGTATTTTCTATCACACAATGATTATGTCAAATAATATTACACCGAAGGGTATGTCCATTATCTACATAACCCAACAATATTCGCAATCCATAAATAATTTAATTCAACATAAATAAGCTTCACCATAGGTTGAAGAAAAATTCACAAAATATCAGATTGCTTCAACCGCCCAATTAATAAATGGAGCCTCATGTAATTGCAATACCCTTTTAGGGTTTCAAACTTTAACACATGAGTATACTCCGACAAATATTAAAATCATGTCTCTAAAGATAGTATCGAGAGGATACTGAAAACCTTAGAACACAAATTTTCAAATTATCAAGAATTATGTTAATAAAGACAAATCGAAGGGTAAGTTCATTATTAACGTAATACTCGATGCAACATAAGTAACAATATATCTCAAATGTCCATAACAAAAAGGACAGCACAGCAGCACAGCCAATATAGGAGAGAAACTAAACTTTTGAGTTTATCAAATGAATGCTCACAATATCGAAAAAATAACTCCTTGAATTTTCTCAAAGGAAAGCACAAAATGTACACAATAAATAATAAATTGTGAGCAAAACTCCCCTTTAAAATTAAAATGCACGTGGCTGTCAACTTGTGCATCCAAACATACAAAGATTTTCAAAATTTGAATAATTTCTCTCATTTTATCGTGATGAGTCACATCACCTAAAATAACTTTCCTTTATGGAAAGTAAGATTTTAGCCAACATAATAATATTTTGACTATCACAAAATTTTGTGCTTAAATAACAAACACTCTCCAGAAATAAATATTTTCAAAATCCATAACATGCTTCATTATTAAAGCATGTAGTTAATTTGGATTAAATCCAAATTCAAATTTTAATTTATGCAAATCCATTCTGATTTATGCAAGTCCACAAATATCAAACATTCTCCCACTTCGACTGTATAAATCAGATTCTCAAAATTTTACATAAAAGAAGCCATTATTTTATATAAAATGAGAGTGCATAGCAAAATCATGTTCTAGAATTTTAGAAACTAATTCTTAGAACAATATTGCCCAACATTATTCACAAAATTAGCATTTATCACAATTGGTCCCGAATAGACGAGCTCACAATCATGAAAATTGCCCAACAACATTGCCAAAATATTCCAGAAATTAACTCTCAGAATAACATTGCATAAAAATCACATAATTACAAAATTTGCAATGTTCCATAATCAATATAAACAAAAAGGGTGCCAAATATTATTTCAATATTTAAAATATTCAAACTTTGAAACTGTATGAATTATGACATGCCTAGATATGTCATAATTATCCACAAAATTTTCCCTAATAAAATTCAGGGAATATCATATGACTTTAATCAATTTAATTTCTAGAAAATTCAAAATAATTTATTTGATGTCCAAAATTTCATTAATACTCAAAATAATAGTTTAATATTTCTTAAATTGTAATTCTCAGAGTAATATTGCACAATATTCAACAATAATGGCATCTCATGTGCAATATAATGAATATAAGGAGTTCAAAATTATTTTAATAATATGCAAACCACATTAACTCTGAGAGTATGATTAACACAATATGCCCAATAATAGCACCAATATGCACAAAAAATTTCAGGCCAAAATTTGGAGAGTACCATATAATTTTGAGCATTTTAAAATTGAAATAAATTCAAATAAATATTTCTAATGCTCAAAAAAATAAATAAAATTCACCAATAATTTTATTTTATTAAAAAACACAAGCCTGCAAATTTTGGTGAAAAATTGAGCCCTGGAAAGCCCTCCACGTCCTTGCACGTGCTCCAATGCGCGAGTGGGCATTGCGTGTGTTCCTGTTCATTTTACCATGACCTTGGGATGGGTCAGAAATGGGTTGCCTGACCCGCGTAACAGCAAAACAGGTCGAAGGCGACCTCCTTCATTTCTTGATGAAATCAAGCGATTTTGGTGTCTATGGATTCGTAAGAGAGAGATCTACAACAGCCATGTAATATCTCGAAGAACCATGGCCTATAACTCCTAGGCCAACTTGAAGAAGAACTGCATGGGTTTCCACAGTTTTTCACGATTTTCTCCCTCAATTCTCAACGAAAATTTATGTTCTTGGTATCTATGAGTTCGTGGTGATGTGCTCTACAAAACCCATATGGAGTTCGAATGCAAATCGGTCTAGATAACTAAATTGGATTTTCGATCAAAGGGGTAGGGTTTTTCGGTTCTTTATTCAATTCCTCTCTTAATATAGCCCCAAATCACACAATAATCGGTTCAATAAATTCATAACAACATGAACAACAATAATCCTCAACAAATTTTGAAATCAAACGGTCAGAATCACAAATTCGAAATTGCCCCCTTTGGGGTTCATGAATATTTCGAATTCAAACACCCAATCAGTCATAAAAAACACAACAAACAGCCATAATCAGAGATCAAAACGGGCTCTGATACCACTTGAAAGAATTTTAACGCCCTTGGATCAAGATTTGATTCCAATTATGACATGAAAATCGAGAACAAAATCAAGAACAGAATAGGTCCGAGAGAGCCTGGTTCAATCAATGAAGAACAATCAATCCAAAGCTATTTTCCGTTCTTTGATCTTGGAGAAAGAAGAAAACAACTGGCCAATGGAGGCCAAAGGGAGAGAAGAGCTCCTTCTATTCCCCAAAGATCCGAAAGGGCATTCTGTTTCAATGGGGCCACAACGCCTATATATAGGATTAAGAGGAGGGACCTCTACTTGTGTTAGAAAAGTAATGTGCCAAGTCACCCATTATAGTAAGGCTTATACACACAGAGATATATAACAATACCCCACCAATGACCAATGTGTAGACCCAATAACAATAATTACAATAATTTGGGCTTCAACAATTAACATTAATCAATTTTAACATTCAGTTAATCTGGGTTCAAAATTAAATACAATTTGATTTATGTAAGTCCACAAAATTTTTCAACATAGCTTCGCAATAGCAGCTTTAATGGAGTGAAAGAGGGATAAAGGATTAGGGAAAAGTACAAGGGAGGGAAGCTTTGGATTTGTGGCAAAAGGAAGAGGGAAGATGAAAAAAAAAAATCAGGGAAGATGAAACGGGGAGTGAAAGAGGGAGGATGAAAATAAATAAAAGGATCTATGATAATATTTTTTTAATAAATTTTTATTTAAATAAAATGATTTATAATCTTATCTTATCTTATCGAAAAAAAAGGAACGAAAGTAAAATATTAAGTGAATCATAAGATATATAGTACATGTTTTGGTGCTATTATTTTGATAAAAAAAGATAGGTGCCATTATTTTGATAAAAAAGATCTTTTTTAATAAAAAAGATCTTCTAATATTTTTTGATATATTTGGGTAAAATTTTTAAGTAAAAGTATAATCACTAGAAAAAGTATAATTTTTTTTTTTTGAGAAGTTATAATTTTCATCTTATGAAAAAAAAAATGATCTTTTATAATATAAAAAAATTTGTTTAAAGATAAAAAAATTTTAATATTATATTTAAACATAAATTAATTTTATATTCAAATATAAAATAACTTTAATTTTTTAAAAGATCTTTTAATTTTTTTTTTTTTTTTTTTGAAGAAGCTCATCTAAAAGAGCCTATAGAATATAATATACGATTTATATATATAAAATCTAGTAAGTTACATATAAGTATTATTGTAAGTGATTAATGAATATTAAAATCTATCATGATTTAAGAAAAATATTATCAAAATACAATCAAGAATTGGTAAACTAATATTTTATAAAATTAAAATAATAAAAAATAACAATTATAAAGTTTTTTTTATTGCCCTTCCTTTTTGTCAATAGTTTCTTTGTTAACTTTTTATTGTCTATAATTATTTATTTTTTTATTTTTTAGATATCTTAAGAATAGCTATAAGCAAATATCCATTTTTAATATTCGCATATGAAATAAAAACAATAAAGAGTAACAAAGATAAAATATAAATAATATCTTGTACATAAATCACTTAGCCTATTTTCACTATAATATATTCTATGTTAATATTTTATTTTATTTTTTTAAAAATTAGTGTACCTAATCCTACATTCCCAACTTATTATATAAAAAATACTTTTACATAGAAATGAGCTCAACTATGGAATTTTACCATCATGACAATGCTTTATATTAACATTTTAATTTTTTAAAATGAAAAAATCTTAGCAACGGAATATATTCTGTCACTATGAATTTTATGCATTAAAACATTTATTTTTAAATCAATATATATATTTAGCCATGGATTTTGTCACGGATTCATCAGTGACGGAAAATATCCGTTTCAAATTTCATCGCTGATTTCAACAAAAACACATCCGTCATTAATACGTAAAATCCGTGGCAACTTCTGTTGCTAATAGCGACGGAAATTATTCCATCACAAAATTCGGTCACTATCTGCGTGTTTTTTAGTAGTGAATTTTTAGGTTAGTAGGAGCTTGTTATGTAAGTTTATTATGATCTCATACTATTATTAATAACATTTAAGTCTGCATAACTTAATTGTTTATGCAATTTTGTATAATGGCACTATTATCGAGACATATTGGACTCAATTTCAATTTTGTTATGCTGAAATATTTTATTGAATCTCAGAGAGCATATTGTGCAGATGCACATGTTGCCATATATATATATTGTTATGTGCACTCATGTTGATTTGACACATTTTGGAGACATTTTGGACTCGTTTCATATTGAGTTGAGATTTATTAGGATCTATTGGCATGTTATTTTGTTGTTGTGCGTTCTCATTTACTTATGTACCACTGTTTGTTGGCTCACTGAGGAGATGATTTTCTCATGCATATGATATCATTACTCCTTCGATTATCATTTTTTGCATTGTTGAGTGTTTGTTATCCTATATTGGACATTTGGTTGAGGGTGCTGGCTCAATCTTTGACATCATAATTGTGGCCACATATTGTAAATTAATCTGGGGTGTTGCTTTTGTAATAATTTGATTTATGTCGTCCAAGTGGGAGATTGTTGGATTCTTTTTTTTTTATGGATTTGCATAAATTAAATCGTGTTTAATTTTAGACCCGGATTAATTAGATGACAAAATTGATTTAAGCCAATTATTTAAATCCAAATTATTGTAATTACTACTATTAATGAGCTCATTAGGCCCATTAGGGCTAAGCACTACTCATCAGTGGGTTTGTTATACATACCTGTGTATGGGTTTTGTTGTGATGGGTGGTTAGGCCCATTATTTTGCTGACACATGAATAGACCCCTTCTTCCAGCCTTATTTATAGGCACTCGTTGCCCCATTGAGATAGTATGCACATTTAGCTATAACAGGAATAGAAGAAGTTTCTTTCCTAGATTTCTCTGCTATTCTCTCTCTCTCTCTCTCTCTCTCTCTCTCTCTCTTAGGTCTAAAGAATGAAGAACAGCTACAAATTAATCATTCTTCAATCTATAATCTCATGTCAACTCTACACCCAATCTGGTCTATTATTTCTTATTGGTTTTACATGTTATAATTAGAATCAAATGTAGATCCCAAGGCTTTAGAAATATCAACAGAGAATACTATCAACAAAATGAGGAAGCAAGGAAGTCACCAACAAATTCATATTCGAGCCTTAAGTATCCCATATATCCTTTACTTTAACATATATATTTTATATCATGGATACTAACAAAGGGAACCTACTATCCATGGTTTTAAATTATTGTTGCAATCGCGGTTGAGGGAAAATGTAGTTGATACGGCTGCAATTGCTGTTGCGATGCGATTACAGAGGGCACTGCAATAGAAATATTGCGGTTGCATATCACAATTTAAAACTATGCTATTATCAAATAGGACCAACATTAGTCCAACTATCATGCCAAAAAGGAATATCTCTGACACCCTCCCGCCACTGTTGGCCCTCCTTAACAAGGAAAAAGCCCTTCCAAACATAGGAATCTACACTCTTGGCTCTAGCAGTAAAAAGGTTGTCATTTGATAAATACTTGCTTCTCAAAAGTTGCACTCAAAGCTTATCATTGTCATGAAGTAGAGGACAAACATGTTTGCCCAAGAGGGCTATATTGCAAAGCTAAGACTTCCTAATGCCCAAGCCACCTTTCAACCTTGCCAAGGTCACAAAATCCTACGAATCAAGGTGAACGCCACGGGATTGCTGAAGGTCACCTAACCAAATACACTTCCTAACAATAGTGTCAATGGATGCAAATATTGTTTAGGAAACCAATACAACTACATAGGGTAAATAGGCATGGTAGAGAGAAGAGACTTGGCCAAGGTTATTCTACTTGCTTTGCCCATTCCAGCTGGCTAGCTTCCCTTGGATTCTATCAAGCACAAATTTAAAGTTCTTTGTGCTAACTCGACCTATAAGCATTGGGAAGCCCAAATACTTGCCAATATTTCCTGTGAATTGCATATGGCAAATAGAAGAGAATTTAGCTTGCTTCTACCAAGAAATACAAGTAGACCATCACCGTAGCACCTTCAAACTCAGTTATACAAAACTTTTTCAAAACATCATTCGCCAACCTCACTTGGGAAGCCTTGACTTTGACAAACAAAAGGTTATCATTCATAAATAAGAGATGAGATAAAGCCGATGCACGTCTAGAAATTTTCACTCAAAGCCACTCTCTGGACTCCACTTTCTGATCAATAAAAATAGCCAGATTTTCCATTCACAGAACAAAAAAGATAAGGAGAGAAAGAATTTCCTTGTCTAAAGCCCTGTGTATATAGGAGAGAAACTTAGGAATCTATTTCCATTCCAAATTAGAGAAAGAGAAGACGATGTGACACTACTCATGATGAGATTTATACTAGAAATCAGGAAACCAAAATCACTCAAAGTATTATAAAGGAACTCCCAAATGACCAAGTCATTTTTTACTTCTCCAAGTCAATTTCAAACAAAGCAGATCCTAATTTTTTTTATCTCCTTCTTCATATACTGCAACACTTCCTGAACAATAATAGTATTATCTACAGTACCACACCCCGGAAGAAAACTACTCTACAAAGGCCTAACTATGCCATTTTAGAAAGGCAGAAGACAATTTGAATAGAACCTTAGTACAATTTTAAACAACACATTACATACATTAATAGGTTTGAGATCCTTATATAAGAGTAGTAGGAGGCTCCAACCTATTTAATATATCATAAAAATCTTAAAACACGCATATAAAATGGAAGAAGTACTAGGTTGGTTTTTTCCTCAAGTTTGATAGTTGTTGGGGATTGAACCGTGTGTAAAGAATTTGGTGGCAATATTTGTTCAATGATCATTGGTCCCATATTCTCATTAGTTTCTTAGGTGCTCCATACTTTAAAAAAAAAAAATAAATAATTGTCTCTTGTTTCATTTAAATTTCAACACCTTAGTTATGTGTTTATATAAATCATGCTCATGGATTAGCAAAAATATGCAAAAGTTCTATTTGTCTTTGCCATTTTGTGAGATGGTCTTCCTTTTTGCGTATGGTATTGCCATTCCCTTTAGCAGTATCTACTAATTTGGAGCTTAATTTGAAAGCTATATTTTGACCTAGATATTTTTGAGATGCCACTAGCAACTAATGAACACTAAGTGCTTTTCCTTGAGTAGATCTCACTTCAATGGGAATTTCATGTGTCGATCCAGCTGCACAACTTGTTTTTGTTACTATTTACTCCACATGAAGTTTCTCCAATATTGATTGACGTAAAACAAAGAGCGGGTTTGTTTCTATCTTTTGTTGAATCTTTTCCATAGCAGGATAAATGATTTGATAAGATTTTTTTTTCTTTTTTTGGCATAATACAGTTAATTGACTTGATAAATAATCAATTGCGATAAATTAGATTGGAGTTTGTAGTTTTTTCTACTGCACTACCTTGTCATGACATGAGCATGAAAGGAAGATATATATATATATATATATATATATATATATATATATATATAATAAGCGCTAAAATTAGGGGTATGCACGGGTTGGATTGGGTCGGGTTTAGAGAAAAAAAATACTCAAACTAATCAAATATAGTCAGGTCAGATTTTTAGCTTTTTTTGCCCCCAACCCGAACCAACCCAACCCGAACACTTTCGGGTTGGATTGGGTCGAGTATTCGGGTAGACAGCCAAATTCTTTTTTTTTTTTTTGGTAAAAAATATATTGAAACATCCTATTTTGTGACATTTTAAAACCTTTAAATTGTGTTTTTAAAATTTGGATATAATCAAATATATTTTTAAAAAAATTATATACATAATTGATAATTTCATAATCATAACCATAAAATATATTATATATCATACATTATACAATATCAGTCATCAATAAATTTAATTATACACTAATATATTAATAGAGTCTAAGAGTCCATATTTATGATTATATTTTTGTATATTAATATATAAGTGAATGAGTCATTATTTAAAAAAAAAAAGTCGGGGTTCGGGTTCGGGTTCGGTCAGGTAACGAATTTAATTTTTAAACCCGTTACCCGAATCGAATATTGGACAGGTCAATCGGGTTTTATCCGAATAGACCCGATTACCCGACCCGAACCAATTTTTTTGCACACAGGTTGGGTTGGATCTTTGGGTTCACGGATCGACCCGTACCGGTGCACACCCCTAGCTAAAATAATTTACTTTTGCTTTTTAGCACCATATTGCTAGCTAGATCTTGAGAGATATGAAAGATATCTTCCCAAATTTTACATGGCTTTCATCAAATATGACATTCATATCTATGAGATCAAGTGTGGGATTGTGTTTACTCACTTGAAATTGAGTATTTGTTTCCTCTTTGCCTACTATGACCGGAAATAATGTATTTTACATCCGTACAAGATTGAGTCCTTGGGCTTATGAAACAATGTAAAGTGCATTGAATCATTACAGTTTGACTCAGATCTAATCTAGAAAAGTTGATGCATTTCAAATTGTTTGTTGACACAAACAAAGTCAAGGAAAACTTCTAAATTTTTCTCAATATTTGGACCTTGGACATTTCATAGTCCCAAACCAAGTCTCTTTAGTGAGACGATCTCTTGTTCTATGGTAACATGCTCCAGTTCCCTTATGAAACATTTGCTATGGGTTAGCCGTGCACTTCACATGTTTCTAATGATTCACTTATCATGATCAAATAATACAAATCTTGAAAAAGAATCTACAACATAGTAGAATGCCCTTGTTGATGATCCTTGACTGCGATATCATTTAGTATTCCTTGAATAATGTGATATCTCACACTAGGTAGATCCTTATCCGCTCCCCCTCAAACGGACACTATAGAATATCTTGTAAATTTTGGCCAAAATTGAGTATATAAGTAGTAATTTCAAATCCAGAGATTAGCGTACGTTGAAAACTTCATAAAAGGTAGAGACTGGCTTTCTTGGGAGGTGATAGTGAAAAAGTTAATAGATAAGCCACCCTTCTTGCTGCTATATATAAATGTAGATGAGATTTTCACTTCATATGCCTCCTTGTTCAACTCTTTCTGAGTGATTGGATATTTTTTCTTGTTCAAAAATCTCCCCCCTTCTTGCAATCCATCCCAAAGAGTAGCTAGCTATGACCAATTCAATAATGTTTTCAAGTTCCAATTTAACATTTCCCATTCTTATTATTCTTAAAGGAGAAAATTATTCTTTTTGCAAATATTTGTGGATACAATCACAATCTATCAATAAAAACAAGAAATCTTTCTCGGTTAATCCTTTTCCCACGTTGAGAATCAAAAGGATCCTTTTCAATTAGATTTGAATTTATTTGCTTGGTATCTAGACTCTTCTACTGTATTGTATTATATTAATTATATTTTTATTTCTTTGTGGCCAATAAGTATTATAAGTATTTTTAATTAACTCATTTAATATAATTATTTAATTTAAATATTAACTTATTTTATTTAAATTTTTAATATAATAATTATATAAATAATAAAGAGTGTGTGTATTTAAAAAAAAAAAGGAGTAGAGATGATTAATAACAATAAAGTGTACTAATAAATTATAATATATAACAAACATATTCTCATCTAATATTTTTATTGTTTTAGAAAAGGATTAAAACGATATATGATACCCGTTGTTGTCTATCAAGAATTTTGTTGTAACTTTTTCATTATTTTTATTCTTAAAAATAAAATGACTTGATATATTATATTATTGATATATTTAATTGACAAGCACTATGAGTATATAAACAAAATTGATAATGATACCTAATGATATGTATGTTGTTACATTATTTATGGAGTTTCAAAATGCATAAATATTAAATTGATTAAATAATATGAAAATACATTATTAGATGACATTAAAAAATATTTTATATACTAATATTGTTTCTAAACCGCTCAGTATATTAAGCAATCTTTGAAGAATATATTTTAATATTCAATGACCACATAAAAATTAAAATTTTAATTAATATTAAAGATTTAGATAAAACTAAATTTAAAGTGGTTGAGTTAGACTGATAATAGATATATAAGAATAAAAGTAAACACACGCGAAATCAAAATGTGTAATGTATAAATAACAAGTAAACATGGATCTAGATCTCTACCGTTAATGGCAAATATAAAATCATATTTAGTACAATACTATTCAAATTTCTTACATGCATTTCTGAAAAATATTTCAATACACTATTAAGTAATAATTGTCTCCACCGTAATTTATTTATATTTTACTTAAATTGTGCACATGACCTTCACACTTGTGTGGAACTATTATTGAACTTAATATGCTTCACACAAGGTTATTTCCTAAACCTCCCGTGAATGGAGAAGTATAAGCTAAGGTGAAGATAGGCTACGACAGCAAGAAATGCAACAGCAAAAGATGCTACAAAGCTCCAAACAAAGATGTCTCTGAAGTCAGTTTCTTTCTCATGAGAGGGAGTCTCCATCCCCGGTGGTTTTGCAATGGATGAGCAATTTTGGTTCAGTGGAGGTCCGCAAAGAAGAGAGTTGCCCTCATAACTGCTTGCCTCAAAAGTTCCAAATTGGTTAACCCTCTCTGGTGTCCTTCCAGATAGGTTATTTTGAGCCACAGAGAAGATAGACAAGCTATATAACACTATCAGTTGTGATGGAATTTGACCACTCAGTGTGTTATGTGAAAGATCTAAGCTTTCTATTTGCTTAAGGTTGCTGAATGTTTCTGGGATAGGCCCTATGAGATGATTCTTGGACAAATTTAATGTATGTAGGCTACTTAAGTACCCTATTTGTGGAGGAATATGGCTTGTCAAATTATTGTCTGAGAGATCTAGACCAGACATGAAATTCAAGATATCTCCCTTATATGATTCATACCTGCTTTTTGACATAAAATCTACTTCTTGTTCTTCATACCATACAAATTGTCGCATGTCTTCAGCTTCTTTAAATTCATTTGTCGTTGGATCGTAGTTATAAAAAATGCCTCTTGTAAGCCACTCTATAGCAATTTTCCCTATTTCGATGCCACTGAAAAAATTCAGCCTTCCAAATGTTATATTATTTAAGCAAGATGGTAATCCTCCGGAAAGGTTGTTTTGAGAAATATCCAATATACTAATGCTCCTCAAGTGACACAAATCCGCAGAAATGGGGCCCTCAAGTTTATTTCCCTTTAAAAGAAGAATCCTTAAATTCAAAAATGAATTAATCCACTTGGGAATTTTGCCCGAAAATTTATTCTTTATCAAATCCAAAGCCAAAAGGTTGTGGGACTTGGCCAAAGTAGTAGGTATTGGTCCACTAAATTGATTGCCTTGCAAATGTAAGTACCTCAAGGATGGCATATTCACACAACTTGGCAGTGTTCCACTTAAATTGTTGTATGAAAAGTCTAGATATTGGAGTTCAGTCAACTTACAAAAGTCTAATGGTATTGGACCTTGCAATGAATTTTCAGACAAAATGAGAAAAGTCATATTGTGAAAGCTTCCAATCCAACTTGGTATTTCTCCGTGGAGTTGGTTGTTACTTAAATCCAACATTCTTAACTCGCTGCTGTTCATGATTCCATCAGGTATCTTTCCCATGAACTTATTATTGGCTAGATGTAGAGATAACAAATTTGTGAAATTTGACCTAGGAGGCAAGAAAGGGCCATGCAGGTTGTTGTTTGACAATTTCAAAATCCGCAAGTCATTGCTACCTTTGCCAAACTCTTGTGGTAAG
The DNA here is from genome assembly GCA_031439595.1 of Pterocarpus santalinus. Lineage (NCBI taxonomy): Eukaryota > Viridiplantae > Streptophyta > Magnoliopsida > Fabales > Fabaceae > Pterocarpus > Pterocarpus santalinus. The sequence continues at coordinate 28,431,928 of CM062528.1, read as the reverse complement.
TATCCAGACAAATTGTTGTGTGAGAAGTCTAGATTATTCAACTGTCTCATGTCACCCAATGAAGTTGGAAAATTTCCCTGCAATGAGGTTGAGGACATGTTCAAAAATATCAAGTTGGGAAAGACTGACCCTATAGTTGGAGGAATCTCTCCTTCGATGGGATTACAGGAGACATCAAACATAAGCATATTTGGGAATTTTGAGGAGGGATTGACCTCAAGGGGACCAATCAAGAAGTTGTGGCTGACATTGAAGTAAGTTAATTTTGGGTTATTTGCTAATAGCCATTTTGGGAAACTTCCTACCATGGTGCTATGGGCAATATTTAGCACTCTTAACTCATGTTGATGGTAAAGGAAGGTAGGAATTTTGTAGCTTGGTTCATTTAGTGTGCAGTTTACCACACTCAGAATCTTCAATTGAAAGGATGGAGAAAATGGTGGGTTCTCGGTTTCAACCTTCACATCTTGTTGGTTATAGCCACTAAGATCAAAAATCTGAAGGTTGGAATGGTTAACAAGCAAGTTGAATGAAAGTGTTCCCTTGAAATGGTTATGAGAAAGATAAATGGTGGCAAGGGACTTGAGACTATAAATGATTGAGGAGGGCAAGGGTCCTTCAAAATCATTGTGTTTAAGACTAAGGAAACGGAGAGATGACAAATTGGCCAAACACTGTGGAATGTGTCTCACAAAGCGGTTGTACCCGAGATCCAAGGCCATAAGATTCTTCAGCTTACATAATCCTCCTGCAAGGCATGGCTTTTCTTCATGAACATAGAAAACAAGAGCTCATTTTGGCAAAATTAAAAGGGAGTAAATCTCCTAAAGTATATCCGAAATTCCTTCTAATCAAAATTTCTTTTGGGGCTGCAGAGCATTTTAGGTGACGGAAAAGTGTAATAAGGTTGGGAGAAATGAAGTTGACTATAATAAAAGCATTTGTGGCAGACTTCCTTGTCATTTCTAAAATTGCATAAATATTTAAAAACAAACTACACTTTTATTTTTATTTTTATTTTTTGAAAAGAAATTACTATTTTATTTATGCCATATCTCAATCGTGTCAGAGTTGAAGAATAATTTTTAAATTAAAATGTATATAAATGCATGTTAAGCACGTATTAGCAATAGATCGTACAATATTGCTCTACACATATACACAACACCAAAATAGTGTTTCAGGGCTCCGTGCGTTGATTATAGTCACAAGGAAAGAGAGAAAAAAAAAAAAAGCGTCAGACGATTATAGGATTTTCATAGTAGTGAGAAAGAATAATTTATGAATGAATCTAATTCTCAAATCTCATAGCAAACATTATAAAATTACCTCCCCTTGGTAGCGAGCCATTCAAGTTATTGTCATAAAAGGACAGGTACTTGAGAGAAGTCAGAGCCGTAATAGATTCTGGGAAGCTACCAGTCAAGAAGTTAGAATCAAGCTGCAAGTCCTCTAATTTGGTTGAAGAAGAAAGATCTGCCAAGTGCCAAAGGAAGTATTTAGCAAAAAACATATGAAAACGTACAAAAGGAATTCCTTCTAATAAATATGTGGTAACATATTGCACAATATATGGAATCGAATGGAAAAGATAACAATAAGAGGAAGGGAATATAATTTAACAAAACATTAAAAATTTTCCGTATAGTAATGGAAAAATAGATGTGAAACAGTTTAATATATGAATGAAATTCAAACTAAATGAAATGACACTAGTGACTGGAGTGAATAATGAATTTTGTTGACATCGTGGTTCAAATTTCTTTGCTTTCATGTACGCTTACCATTTTAACATTGTTTCTTGCAATTAATTATTGGTGAACAAAATCAAATAAAACTTCGTAAAATTTATCATAAATTTTTTTTCCACATTTTTGTCACCGATTTTCAAAGGAAAAAAAAAAGTTAAAAAGTGAAATTAGCTCTTAAGAGTACTTACATATTTCCTTTAGCTAAGGTCGTTGGAATGAGTAAAAGTTTGGATAGAGGACAAATTTTTTTGACATGGGATAGAGCAGGACGTATACTTCAAGTTACAGTAACAACCATTTTCCAAAATTTATACTGGTCTCACAAAACTGACTTTGCAAACTTTATTCCAAAATTGCATATGATCAATTTGATCCTTGAAGTTTTGTTTTTTCTTTATTTGGGTTAAACTAAATAATTAGTCTTTACAGTTATCTGATTTAAATTGTAATTCCTTTAAAAGTTTTCTTAAATATTTATTCTTATATTTTATATTTTTAGATTTTGGTCGTTACTGTGGTAGTATCTGTATAATTTTTATTTACAAAACTATTGTTCCTCATTTTTTTATTAATAATTAGTCCTTATCATTTTATAAAAATATTGGTTATTGTTGAGTTACCGAAACCAAATTAACGAAACTGTAACCACTGAATTATAAAAAAAAAAAAAAAGTAACCTTTGAAACTAAAATCCAAATTAGGTTACTGTAAAGACGAGCAGTTTAGATTAATCTATTATCCTAATTACATCCCTGAAATTTTTTTATTTTTATACCTATTTCTTAGTTGCATTTTAAAACTTATTTATTTATTTATTATCCAGTTAATCATCTATAATTTCATCATCTCGTTTAATACAAAAATTTTAAATAAAGATTTAATTGTAATGTATCTTTCTTATAAAATTTGGAGTTTAATTGGTATACACTGACAGTATAAAACAATTTTATACTGTCAATCAATAGAAATAGGGAAAAATGAGAAATCATAATGGGTCCCTCATTATAATAGGTGGTTATTTGTATGAGTTAACACTTTCTATTATTCTATTGACTGACAGTTTTACACTATTAGTGTATTTAAATTAAATTCTAAAATTTTTTAAACTAATATCCTTGTGTTGTTCAATTCAGTAAATAATATTTTTTGGTACGAAATTCATTAAATTATAATATGGTAATAACTGAATATGAGTGTAAAATAATTTTTCAATAACAGTGTAAATCAATTAATAAATTCTTGAGTAAATCTCCAAATCAATTAATGAATAACTTGGGGGGAAAAACTCCAAACGCACCATTTTAATTTGTAAAAGTATTTCAAGATAGCATGTTTGAGAGGTTTTTTAAAATTATGCAAATTGTAAATTTAGAAGATATTATGTAGAATGAGATTAGAAAAGCCTTAGTTATTATTTTACCTTTACATCAAACTTTTTGCCGGTTGCAAACTAACTCAGGGGCTATAGCTCTCGAACTTTTGCATTTGTTGGATGTCATGGGATCAATTATTTTTTGTCAAGGATCAATATATTTACTAAGAATATTATTAGAAACTAATTTAAAGGTTTACTCTAAATTCTTTAAACAATTTCCAAGGCTTTATCTACTTCTCAATTGACTAATAAAATCATTCTCTAGGGATTTCTAGACTTAATTATGCTTTTAGTACTTTAAAATATTACAATTTTTTTTTATTTGACGTCTTTCTTTAAAAAAAAACTAGTCCCTCGAAAAAAAAAATTTATTGTCATTTGATCTCTCCATTAGTCTTCCATTAGTTTTCTCCATTAAGCGCTCGCGTGACGTCTCATATAGTAGCAACCATGGACCAAAGGCAAAAGGATGGATCAAATGAACAATTCATGATATTATTTGTGAAAAGACATTTACATTTACGTACAATGAATAAAATTCTAATAAAAAAATTGATAAAGTCAAGTTATGTATGCTTATTATAATTATAATGTCAAATCATTATATTAAATATTATAAAATTTCTAATTAAAATTTTCTAATTAAATGTTTAATTAAAAGCTTCATTATAAAAATTCTAATTGAAAATTTAATTCAATGTTTGGCCTATAATATTTAAATTTTTTATATTATATTTTAGGAAATTATACATAAAATATAATTAAAATAAAATATATGAGATATTAGACGAAATTATTTTATTATCAGAGGAGTTTGAATCCGTACAAACAAATTTTTAAATATACATTATTTTGATATGCAATGAAAGTGTTGAAGAGGGAATTCTTAAATCTATCTTTGTCCTTTATCTTTTGCTTTAAAAGATTTCCCTCTCCAACACTTCCCCTCCTTCTCAGAATGGTGTATAGTATACTTAATTTTTATTTTGGGTATAGTTTCAAACTCCTCTCGTTATAGAACCACTTCTTTTTTTTTCCCCCTATCTTTTTTCTCACATCTTATCTATTTATTTTACTTATATTTTGTGTAAAGTTTTTAATTTTGTAAAATATAAAATAAAAAATTTAACTATGACAAGTTGAAATATACATTTTTATAGAAATAAATATTTATATAATAATTTAATTTCATAATAATTAAAAGAGTAAACTATACTCCCCTCTACTACAAGATGCTCTTATTATATAACTCTCCTTCCTGTTTTCAAAATGTATACACCCGTCCCCCTGAAAAATAAAAATACACTATACTTTAATCTATTTTTAAAGTTTTTGTTAAATCTCTATTATTTTATATTATTATCTTATTTTTTTCAACCAAAATACCCTTTATTAATAGTTATAGGTATGAAAATCTTTTTTACTAAATAAAATATATATGACTAATAATAATATAACGGCATTGATGCGGTACCCAAGTTGTGTACTGTTTAATTCTTTTAATATTTTATGCTATAGTCTGTAATAATTAATATTAAAATATGAATGTTAATAACATATCTTTTGTACTAATCTATTAAAATGAAAATAAAAAGTAAATGTTATTTATATTAAATTGCATATTTTTTAAAAATCATTAGATATGGATTAAATAATATTAATAAATATGTTTCATTAATATTAGTGTCAAGAATTTATAAAGATGAAATAATTTTAAAAATGTTAAATAGTTAATAAATAAAATAATAAAAAAATTTAGAGAAAATATTAACACTATTTAATAAAGCACTTTGTATAATGGGTAATTTAGTAAATTTACATATATATATATATAGAGAGAGAGAGAGAGAGAGAGAGAGAGACAGAGAGAGAGAGAGAGACAGAGAGACAGAGAGAAGGAGAGAGAACTAAAGTCCATTTTTTTTCTTCTTTTTTTTTTTTTAAAATCTTGAACTAAAGTATATGTTTTAAACATAGATGCGAGGATTTTATAATAAAAGTATTTCTTTGGGGAATGTAATTTACTCTAATAAAAATTACACATAAATTAATTTTATTAAATTTTTAATTAGAATTTTTACCCTTTTTACATAAACATGAATATTTTTTTTATAAAAATCAATTTTTTTTTTATTTTTTCCTCTAAAATATCACAAGTCTTTTTGTTTGTTTATGTATTTTTTTATTTTTTTGCCCTCCAATCTATGCTAGCCTTCATATTGAATGCCATGTGAGCACTTACTAGAGAAAACTAACATAAAACTAATAAAGGGACTCTAGGAAAACAAAAACAAAACAAAAAAATTGAGGGACTAACATGAGTAAAACGCCACATGATGAAAATAAATTAGTACTTACAGAAACTATAAGTCAACTTTTTTTTGTTTTTTGGGAAAAGAAAACTCTATTGTTAACTGGCTTATGTATGGAATAATCAAACAAATAACAAGAATGTGTATTTTTTTCTCTATCCATTGGAAAACTAGATCTAAAATATGATAAAGAAATTAATTCTCTATATCATGAATAAAATGAAAAGTTCTCATGCAAATAACAGATAGGCTGCTCACCAAAGGATGGTAATTCCGTCAGCTCGTTTTCTGACAGTAATAACCGTCGTAAGTTGTTCAATCTAAATTTGCCAAATACACCTGCTCCAAATACAAAATAATGGATTAAAAAAGACGTTGACTATTTATATGAAAAAAAATTCTTTCCAAAGTAAATTTAGTTTTTTTATCAGTTTATCATTTTATTGAATTAAAGGTGGAAAATATAATATTTACTTTCATATTTTGAAAACAAATTTACCCAAAAAAATTATTTGCATTCCACAAGCTCTTAAAAGTGTGATAATAATCTAATAACTTGTTTAAGAATCTGTACAGAGTTTTCCAGTAAAAAAAAAAAAAAGAATCTGTAAAGAATTTGCAGAGATAAATTATTGGAAATATCATTAATATGATAGTTAAAATGAGAGAGACCTGCCAAATAATTCCCGGACAGGTCCAACTCTTGGAGCTCCTCAAAAGGGAGAAAGGAAGAAGCGTTTAGTGACCATTGCAAGTTGCTCAATTCAGAAGGTCTCGTGTCACTGAGAAAAAGATGTGTCACTTGCTTTGTGGAGTTGTCACATACGACACTCTCCCATGTGCAGCAGTCACCCTGGCCTTGCCAAGAAGGAAGAGCAGATCCCTTTGGGTGATTGAAAGCATCTTTCAATCTCAGAAGTGCGACTCTCTCAGCTTCTATGCACCCCATACTTGCATTGCTCTCTAACTTGACAAGAAATCCCAACAGTAACACCCACCAAAATTTTATTAGAGAATACCCCAGATGCATTTTTCAATTTCGCAGGCAGCGATGTATATTCTCTCTGTATGTGCCGTTGAGAGTAGGTTGTCTACTGTTCATCCTTAAAGTCACAAGTCAACAAGACAACTTCACATGAAATATGCCTCCACTATCAGCGTGCACAAGAAAAATTATATGCCTCCACTATCGACGTGCAAAAGAAAAATTCCTATGTAATTAAGAAGGAATCTTCCTGCACCATGATTATCTATTATTTATTTCTCTTTCCAATCTTTTCATTGTTTTTACTTTTGAAATTTTCCATAGATGAAGAAAATTTTTCCTGCATCCCCATCATTAATATGCCAAAGTTCAAAACGTGTTTATTTCACCAAGACTAAGTTCGAAACCTTTTTAATTTGAGCAAGACTTTTGCTTCTCTCTCCTAACTAACCCTCTTATACGTTGGGGAATATTAAGCTAGACGTTAATGGCACGTTGGGAGGGCTCTTCCTTTTCAGCCTCTGAGTGCTGGGTAAATTTCTTTTACTGTTTTATCAAATATTACCTTGACGAAATCTTTATGCGTTGGGTAACGGTAATTTACCTCATAAGTATTAGCAATTGAAGAGGGAAGGATGCAAGTAATTCCTACCTAATATCCCTTGAACTGCCATCTCCATTTTACCAAACAATATTGCACCACCGTGTCCGTGTGTCACTTTCTCACAGCAATCCAGTCATGCCCACCTCCATCTCCATACCGTTTTTGGTGATTAAAAGTTGAGTAAATATTTTTTAGTCCAAATATTTTGAAGTTAAAATTAGCTTAGTTTTCAAAACAAATTTTGACATTAATTTATCCTAATAGTTTGAATTATGATATCAATTTCATCCTTATATTAAATCATTAATCATAACTTTCATTAGAGATGTATGTTAGTATTGAGTTATGCTATTTATTTATCTTCCTTAGCTAATGAAAGGAGATTATTTCCACCTTATCAACTTAACTGTCAATCTTGCCACACTTGCTACACTTGGTCTTGTTAGTCAATTCAAATATTCTTTTTTGCTTTCGAGTTGATAAAGTGAAAATTATCTTTTTCTTGCTAGTCAAAAAAGATAAATAAGCAATATAACTTAGAACTAACATGCGAACTAGGATGCATAGTAATGGAAGTTACCGACAATTTAATAGAAGGATGAAATTAATGTCAAAAATCATGTTAGTCAAAAAAATTTTAATAACCAAATTAATATCAACTTCAAAATATTAACAATGAAAATGATATTTACTTTTAAAACTTTCCTTGATCAATCTAAAAAATTGTTCCAATTTCACAAGGTATCTTGCCATGGTGAGGTTTAGTGAAAAATTTATGAAATTGTTACTAGATTTATTTAAAAAAACTGTCAGAAAAAAACCTTTTAATTTTAGAAAGTTCAGCTTTTGAAAAAAAAATCCAAATTAAGAAGTCTAATGATTAGATCACAAAATTTTCCTTTTACATTTAAAGATACAACAATTATTCTCAAATGAAATAAGAAAATGTTCAAATGACTCAAATAATGCTTGGATCCAATATCTTAATCCTCTCTTTCTTCATGCTAAGTTCTCCCTAAATGGATAATGAATTATTAGGGATGGAAGGCTATGCTAGGCTCGGACGACCTGTTTATACCCATACATAATTATAATCTAAAATATTTAAACTATTTTCCACCAAAGGTTCTAACTTGGGTCTTTGAGCTATCTCACGCCGCTAACCACCAATAAAACAAGTAGACAGTGGTGATATGATGTATGTATCTAATATATTTATATTAACTATAGTATATACTTTTAAAATAAAAATAAATAAAGAAATCCCTAGCCGACAGCCCTACCTGACATTTATTACAATCAAATTAGAAACTGAAAGCCGTAGCATGCAGCCAGAGTCACTAGATTAGTCCCCATCCATGTTCATCCACCTCCACCTATACTGCAGCGTGACTGTCCCCCATTGTCTATGTTGCTGTGTTGCCATCTACCACTGTCCATGTTGCAACGCCGCCATCCATGCCATCATGTTGCCATCAGCTATGGGGTTGAGTTAATTGATACATTCGTTGAGGTTTCTTTTTGTTGCTTTTTAATTCTTCTCACTCTTTTTTAAAAAAAAAATTCTAATTATATATATGATTATGAAATCTTAAATGAGAAAGGTTGATGGTGTAGTGTTGAAAGTGACTTGAAACAACCATTAATCTGTGTATTGGTCTTGATTTAGTAGTAAAGGCAACAGATTTTATTCCAAAATATAGACCACCATATTTTACTTTGTTATTTTTCTAGAAAAAAAAAAGAGAACTATATATTTGTATACAAAATTACAAGGGCAGTACTAAGTACGATTTTGTTGATTTCATCATTCATGCTTTTGTGGCAATGAAAATTATCAATCTGATTCACATTTAGATTGTTCTTCTGCAAAGTAAATAAAGGGAGAAATATTGAGAGAAGAAATAAGCAAATGAAAGGTTTTTCTTATTAATAGGCTTTGGAAATAGGCTTTAACCCAGGCCAAGCCTCCTAAACAAGTCAAATTGGGCTAAAAATAAGGCCTTTAACATATAACAAGCTAGGCACAGGCCCATTATTTATGATTTAGGTCTAGCCTATTTAGGACAGAGCTTGGCCTAGTCTAGCTTATTTCCGTCCCTACTCCTTATCGAATTTATCTTCCATTCTCGGGCTTTCATATGATTCACCACCCTATGTAGTGATGGTGTTGTACTGCTCCTTTGGTTTAACAATTGTGTCACTTAAGAGTGTGCCTTGTGTTTCTCCTACCAATTGCCTTGAGATTTATTAAGTTAAATTTCAAGTTTTGAAGAGAAATTCTTGTCAGATGCATGAACTTCTCAATGGTGGCCTCCAATGATGACATTCTTGACTCAAACATAAACTCCTCAAAGACTTCCAATGTGGCCTCTAGTGATGAGATTCCACCAAGCTAATAACTATCTTAGTTGTGTTGGTATAAGTCTTGGTTATTCCATGAGCAATTGGGGTAGTTTCTCCATCCTCAATTATGAGTGTCAAAGTATGCATCATTCTAGATCCTTCGAAGATAACCCATATAGGTAACATATTCTTGAGGCACAGGACAATTAGGCTCACAATACCTATTTAGATAGAAATCACAAATCTACGAAAGGGAATTGCCTAAGTAGATCACTGGGCCCAGATTAGAAGCTTCAAGTGCGTAGTGTCCATTCAAATGATTTCATCCACAGAAGTCACAAACCAACAAAGGATGATTTATAACTCCCCATTGCATCTGATCCATCCATTGAGCTAATGTTTTGTAGAAATTATTTATTGCATCCATTCCAAGTACCTTCGATAGCCAAAAAAGATCAAAAATAAGAAAATAAATTGGAGGAAAATGAACCTAAAAAATGAAAATGAAAATAAAAATAAAAGAATATTATGCCTAGATTAGTATCCTTCTTAACTACTACCAATATCGGTCTCAGTCCCCAAAAATTGACGATGTTAAAAACTTAATAGCGGTATTGACAAGTACATCAAGTCGTAAAAGTAATAAAGTGATAAGTAGAGTATAATTCTCATAAAGATTGATGTGACTGAGTACCAGTTCCCTAGTCCAAAAACTATCTAGGGGCCAAATTCAAGAACACAAATTCAAATTCTAATTTAAATTTAAAAGAAAATCAAATCAAATATAAACTAACTAATCAGAAAGTCAAATTAAATCAAAACTAACTTTTAAGTAACTAACTTGGGGTGCAAGTCAACATATTGCAATGGAAATGGTCAAAAGACAAGAGGCACTAGGGTTCTAATTTCATCTAGTTATTCTTATGAGTTATTGAGTTTCAAATCTAATGAAGATTTATACATTCAATTGATGAGGGTTTCCTATTCTAATCATTACCTAATTTCTTGGCATATCTATCCTCTTTAATCCTTAAAATCTAATTAACTCCTTAAGGCTTTACTATTTTATGAAATCCCTAATTAATTCCACACAATTATCAATCTTTACTCCTGGACAGTCAATAATTATGATTTTTGTCCCTAGATCTAAGCTATATATCAATTTTTCAATTGCCTACATAACTTGTGGCATTAATTCATGGGTGATAAAGTAACAAAAGCATTAAGCACAAAGATAAAACTCAATTGAAAAGAAAAAAAATATTCAACATATTAAAGAAATCTCGATATCTCATAATCTCACCATAAGATGCATCATCACCCTAACAAAGAAGAGATTTAACCACTAAACATGATTACAATATTCACAACCAAGAATAAAAGGAACATCATAAACATGAATCAAGAAAAAAAGGTGAAAAAGATAGATGAATTAATGAGCATAAACCTTCTTCTTCTGATCTAGCCACTAAACTATAATAGAGCCTTGGCCAAAGACCACCAAAGGACCTCATCTCGATGTTGGAATATTCCCTTTTATACTCTCATGATACCTTAATCACACAACCCTCTCGGAACGTATTCTATTTCTCTTCTTCTTTTTCTTCTTCTTCTTCTTCTTCTTCTTCTCTCTCTTTCTTCTTTTTAAAGCATCTTGAATCACCCAATTTGAGCTTCTAGAGTGGGAGTTAGGAAGATTTCTTTTGGGACATGTTCTTATTCCATAAAAGCATAGGACTTGAACATCTTTAATTTGGCTTTATAATCCTCCAATTGCCAAGCTAGTGCGTAATTGACCTTAAATCCTTATTTTGAACATAAAAATCATCCAAGAGAAATAATTACAATGAGTGAACCAATTCCCAAGAATTTATATAGTTAATAGCTATTGGTTAAGATTTTAGGAGAAGTACTTCTTTAGAAGTATAAGTAGAAGCAAAAATTTGTTTATATTTGAATATAATTATATAAGTACTTTTTATCAAAAATAGAAGTTGTTAAATTGTTTAGATGTAATAAATTTAGAAGTATTTTTTGCTTATAAAATTATAATTAAGGACATGAGAAGAGAGAGAGAGAGAGAGAATGAGTGAGTGAGTGAGAAGAGAGTGGTATTTTTAAAAAATGTTAAGGATAAAATTATAAGGAGAAGAAAGTATTTGCCAAATTCAAAGAGCAACATTATCTCTCTTTTACTACTTCTATTTTTGGAAGAAATAGCTCCATATCTGCTTCTCAAAAAATAAAAAAATTAATTATTTTTTGCTTTTACCTTTTTTGAGAAGTACAAACAAATATTATTAAAAATTTGATAAGTATTTTTTTAAATTTTTTTTTAAAAAAGTACTTTTTCTTATGCCATAAGCACAAACAAACGCACTCTTAACCACGACATTCAAAACTATGTCAAAACTAACACTAGATGTGTGTATATGTTTCACACACATCATACTTATCAGCAGGAAAACCATCCATAAACTTAAAGCACTTCAAGGTTTACGGGTGCGTAACCTGGCTATGAAGAATGATGCCCCATTATTCAAATGGTGGTAGAGGTTTTCAAATGAAGAATCCCCTTTATGGAGCAAGGTAGTTAGTTTGATACATGATTCAGAGTCTTTCAAACCGCTCTATTTACAATAGGGTAAATAGCCTAGAAGTGTGTGGGTGAAGGTGGAATTTCAAATGCAGATGACCCTTGTTTGAGTGGGAGAACCAAAAACTTAATTAGATGAATCAGATCACGTTGGAATGTGCTTTCAACTCAGATCAGAAGGATAGAGCTTGTAGGAAATTTGATAAATCTGAAAATTATTTTGTCAAATTTTTCTCGTGCAAGTTGTTGGTGCTTTTCCTCCCTCAATTGTAGCTACAAGTTGCACTGGGGGAGTTTGGAGAGGCTTAGTGCCTCCTTGGGTCAAGGTGCTAACATGGATAACCCTTCTTGGTAAACTCAATACCAAAGATCGTCTTAGAAGGTTCAAGATCATTAATGAAGAGCTACGTCCATTTTGTGATGAGAATTTGGAAACTGTCAACCATTTGTTCTACCACTACTACCTTGATTGGAAGGTTTGGTGTTAAATCCTTAACGGATGGGATCTTAACCGGTGCTACCGTAAAACTCCTTGTAATATCTTGTTAAAAAAAAAAAAACACAAAGGACCATGGTGCACCATAAGTGATATGGTGCACCCTAGGTCCCTCCTTCCTTCCTTTCTCATGTGTAGAGCCTTCTGCAACGTGCTTTCCTTCATTTTTTCCTTTTTCCGTCACACTCTCTCTTTTACTTCTTCAATGTTCTCTCTCGCTCTCTCTCTTTCTCCCTCTCTTACTCTCTCAGTCTCGTCCCTCTCCCTCACCCCACCAGTCACCGTTGCACTGCCAATTTCTCCGCCACCTTCTCCGCCATGAAGTGCCTCCCCTTGGTGTTTTCTCTCTGCTTCTCTTTGCCTCTCACGTCAGTCTCTCTTTCCCTTTCCCTATCTTGTCCTTTCTTTTTGGGATGTTAATAAACATAGGTTGTTCTTTTTTTTGGGTACTGGAAAAAAAAAAAGAAGTTAGACAATCTATGAGGAATGAAGTTTGATTTATTATGTTAATTTTGGGGATATAATAAGTGGATTAATAGTTAGAATTTTAATCCTTTGATTTATGGATAAGTTATTTAAGTGCTCTAGCGACTAAGGGAGTTAATCGAAAAATATAGTAGTAAGCTTTTGATTAAATTTTATTTGTAAGATTAGACAATGAGAGTGAGGATTTGAAATTTAAACCAAATTTGTGTTTAATTGAAAATAATTGCTTATGTATGATTTCAGATCCCCTAGGAGATCAACCCACAAGTTCAACAGTCCTGGGGACGTAGATTTGGCATTTTTTGACATTCTGTAAGTGGACAATGCTTATATGGCATCTGTGTTTTATGCCATTAGTATTGGTTTGATTTTAAAATATATATTATGTTATTTAAATTTTCATATATGTCTATACATTTTAGTTTACTTAATTAATTGCATATACTGTTTTAATTTTGAGAAAAACCGACCCGTATGGTTTTATCGTTGTTGGAAGAATTTCTGTGAAAACGGATTTCCCAAATATGAAGGACAAGCTCAGTAAATTATTATTTGAGTTATTAAATTGAAGTACTGATTAAATTATATTTCAGATTTTTTTTGAACTCTGTTGAGTATTTCCATTCATCAGAAATTTGATTAATTTTATTGCACTAGCGTTTATTTGATGTATATTACTTGTATATATATATATGGTGGGAGGAATCTCAGTTTAACGATAGCTAGCGGTCGCTGACGCTAGCCTTGGTGCACCTTGGTTCGAACCCAGCTAGCAGGGGTGTTGCTAGCTTGGTGTGTGTGTGTAAGGCCAACGTACATTGCCGACTTAGTCAAATCTGAAGGGATTAACCCTTATTTGGAAATTCTCAAAATTGGAAATCTCCCTATTTTGGTATTGACATTTGAGAGACATATTTTCGAAATTGTAAGGTAATATTAATTCTATTTATTTTTAGAATTATCGTTTAAATTATGAAATTCCTTATATACCTGCATGGTTTTATGTTGATTTCTTAATTATATTTAGTTCGTGATATTAACTCTTTAATTATGCGCAAATTGTTTTATTTCTAGAGCTTGTTCTCATATGTTATAGTCTCATTGCCCTTCACTGAGTCGATTGGACTCACCCCCTCTCCTTTCCTATTTCAGACTTCGGCGCAGCACTTGACTTGGTTCTTATAGCTTCTTGGAGTTGCTCCACCACCCACCGGCAAGATCTCGTAATCTAATGATTTATTGTTTTTTTTTATAGGATATTTATATATAGACCTTATTATGGTTTTTGAAATTTGTTTTATTTAGTGAATATGATATAAATAATGATATAAATGGAAAACATGTAAATGGATGATATATATATATATATATATATATATATATATATATATATATATATATATATATTACGAGAGAGTGCTCTGAGAGCCTCAACTTGTGATTATTGATTGGTGGCTTGGAATAGGTTTGGCTAATACGGGGAAGCTAGAAAATTAGGGGAAGTTCTGTTCATTTTTTGTAAAAATAGCCATAGTAAGTTTGCTGGAGGTCCGCTACCTCTAAGCGCCGGTCATGACTCCGGGGTGGGTCGTGACACTCCTAAACAATTATTTGAGGCTTGGATTGGTGTTAACTTAAGGGGTTTCTCAAAGAAATTATGGTGTTCCTTATTCTTTGTGATTATGTGGTCTATTTGGCTTGTAAGAAATGAAAAGGTATTCAAGGATAAAGATCATGATTGGAATCAAATTATTTTCCGACTTAAACTAAGAGTGGGTCACTAGATTAAGGGTTGGTGCCAAAATTTCTCTTATGCCCCTGATATAGTGGTATTGAATTTGGAAGAAATCAGAACATGGAAATAGTGTAGATATGCATAGCTAAAAATCTAGCACTTATAAGCAAAATACTCATGAGAAGATAATTAAAAGAGTGGAGTTTTGAAGGTACTCTTGGAGTTTATTATTGTATACTGTCCACTGCGTAAATAATTCAAATGTGTTGCTATCTTCAAAATCAAATTACAATTGGAACGATCAAATCAATGGAAGGCTCTGCAGTTATAACTTCTTATGGCTATGCAGCCATACTTTTGATAGCTAAATTGGTTTGAATGCCTTTTGAACTTTGATCATTGCATTGTGGATATTCTGGCCCTCAATTGTTGCTATTTGAAGGAGAATGGTGTTGCTGTTTGAAAATTCTTTCTGCTATGTAAAGTATGATGGTCAAGGTGCCATGACCTCCATTTTGATGCAACTCGGGAATCTTGATTATTCTTGTTGTGTCAAGTTATTGTCAGTCTCTACATATCATATTGGTTGCAGAACTTGTATGAAAGCTTACTAAATTTAGTTTAGTGCAAAACATCTCTCATGCCTATCTACTATCTAGTGACGCTGAAATAGGATTGCTTTTACTGCCTACTAAACTACGGGTTTGATCACTTATTAGCTTGATGTGGTTTGGTGTGAGATTGGTGATCCTAATTGGTTTTGTATGCTATTTGGTTTACGTGAAAAGAAAACTATATTAAAATAATAATTTTTATTAGTTATTCAAGTTTAAGTTTAAAAACAAATGTTATAATAAAAATATTTATTTGTTAATTATAATTATAATTATAATTATTGTTATCATATAAAATTAAATTTATATTAAATATTATTTATTAATTAATATTAGTTATTATTTATTTATAATTTAAATATTTTATACTAAATATTATTTTTAAAAGTATTTATTTATTATAAAATATTTCTATTAAAAATATTTTTATATAATTTTATTTATTTTATGTAAGAATTATTTTTATTTTAATAAAATATATGAAAAAGACTCTATATATTAATAACTAATCAGGTCTAATCCAACCTTTTTAGACCTAATAAAGTTACCCATATAAGGAGATTATAATAGATAAATTTATATAATATGTTATATGTGCCAAACAACGGATAAATTAAGGCATAATATATAAAATTAGCTTATCCTATTATACCTATATAGCATACCAAACGCACCATTTTGTGTCATGAGCTTCTATACACCAGGTGCCTACGGTATTTTAAATTTTAATGTGTTTGTGACTAGGTAGATAGGCAATGCTTTTGCTTTCTGTTTTGTCATCTAATTTTGCAATGCCTTGTAATTACTGATGATTGTGGGTGGAGGTACTCAGGGGTGGAAGTGAGTTGACCCAAACCATGTTTGTTAAAACTTGAACTTGACTCAAGTTTGAGCTATAAGAAGTGAGTCTAATTTTTAGGCTCAAACTCAATGAAATAGCTCCACGAGATATAAATTAAGCCTTTTAACCATAATGAGTTAGCATATTTAGTCATAAAAATATAGCTTTAATAATAACGGTAAATTACACTGATCTCCCCTGAGATTTAGTATAATTATACTTGACATTCCTCTATTTAGCTATATTATACAAACCTCCCCTGTTGCTCGCGGAAGACCAAGTTCCAAGTTTCGATCAAGTAATCATTTGAGCTAAAATTGTCTTTTAAATAGATTTTCTCTTTCGAGTTTCGAGTTCCAAGATCATTACGCCTACAGAAAGGTAAATTATCAAGAAACGATGTTGGAACTCGGAACTCGTAAGTGAATTATCTATTTAAAAGATCAATTTAGCTCGAAACTTTATAAATCGGAACTAGGAACTTAGTCTTCCGCAAGAAATTGAGGAGGTCTGTGTAATATAGCTAAATAGAGGGCTGCGGGTGTAATTACACTAAACCTCAGGGGAGATCAGTGTAATTCACCCTAATAATAATAATAATAATAATAATACTATTATAAAAAATGACTTTTTATATATAAATATATAAAATTCAAGTTTGACCCATTTAATAAATGATCTGAAATGATCAACTTAGTTCAAGCTCAATTCATGAATTTATAAATTTAGTTTATTGAGATATTAATAAATTAAGTTAGAAATAACTCATAAGTTAGTTTGGCTCACTTCTATCTCTAGGTGGAGGCCTTACATCAATTGGGTGCAATAATAGGATTAGGGTTCTTGTTAAAATTGAAATAATTTGGATATTTAAATGGTTTAATTTAGAGTATGTATCTTTTTTTATTATTAATTGCTAAAAGAAACCTTGAGACAATATTATAAATTAAAAATTAATAATTTGAGTACCTTAAATAAGCTGAATGGTCATGGAATTGACCCAAAAAAAATGCTGAATGGATATTGACATGTATAAATAAAACGTGCAAAAATAAACCGACTATAAAGATGTATTTTAGTATTCACCTTTTCAATTTTAACACAAATTAGTTAATTTGGGTTTCCCCTGTTTTGTTGGTATTAAACATCCTCTCAAGTTAAAGAATTGAATAGAATCCTGTTACTTAATTGTCGGAATTAGATTTTTCATGAAAATTTTTTATACAACTTGATGAATTTGTATTCTACTTTGTAAATTCACGCATAAAACACATTGAAATTTCAAATATTCCTAATTTCCCATCTCTTTTTTAAAATGAAAATTTTTTAATAAATACAAGTCTAATAACTCATATTTAGATATACTCACAATAAAATTGGTGGAATCCAAAATTTCATATCTAAATATGATGAGATAGAATTGTGCCTATATAAGAATTTTTATTTTAAAACTCACTACCAATTACTTTCATAATTCCTAGCTCCTTCGGCGCTGCTGCTCCACTGCCACATACTGCTTCACCTTGAAGTTGCTTGTGCTTGCTTTAGGCCCTGAACACTCCTTTGGAAGCGCTTGAATCTGATGTCATTTATTTTTTCTTTTTCTGTTTTTGAACTGTATATCAATTATTTTTTCATTATTAAAAAAGTTCACGCTTTTTATTTTCTTTTAATTATCCAGACTCTTGCCATTCAAGAGATATTACAACATTGAAGTATCATAATTTTTGTACATGGCAAGGATATTTGAAACTGAAATATACGCAACCATTCGAATGTTCTCAACATGACTACTCTATGATAATTTTTTCTAATCAACAAAAATCATGTGACAATGAGTAAATAGGTCATTAAAAAATCTCATAGGACAAGGAAATAGAGCAGCTTCCTTAAAAAGGATATATATATATATATATATATATACAAGCTGTCCAAGTGGATGAAATTGCTTATTATTCTATAAACTACAAAGAGTACAATAGGAAGCAGGGGAAAGGATAATGATGATGTTCACAAATCTATGGAGTGATTCAATCAGAAGCACCAGTCCAGGACACAACAGCAACATAAAGCAGCACAACTGCAAGAAAAGAGGGGAAAAAAAATTGTCAAAACAAAGATTTGGTGTATCTGAAAGAGCCAACAAATAGGTGTAGTGATTTTGGGAATGAACTTACCATCCTTTCCAGAAGCCGCCACACCTGCTTCTAGTTTGCTCTGGAACACTTGGTTGGGGTTACCCTGAAGGACCATCCTTGGAGGGGTAACCCATTGGTGGTGGGGCAGTAACACAAGAAGCTGGAGGATACGTAGTCATTGTTGGGGGATATGACACTGCTGCATCATTATGTAATGTCATTAATCTTAGCGACAAAGATTTCACAGTGCACGTGGGAACAAGAGTAATTTCAGCTTAAGCTGTATGTAAAAACTAGAAACTGATTAACTTGGACATTTTTTTTTTTCTTTTAACGAAATATTATTGAGCATGCAAACATAGCCAATTCATGTTTATTTATGTCCACAATATGGAGCTAAAAAGAAATTCACATAGGAAACTTATTTTGTTGTGCCAAGGTAAATTAAAGATGTAGAACATTTTGCTGCAATTTTGTTGAAAGACGAACAACCAACCAGGAGCTTCTTGCCGATTGTCAAAGTGACTCATGGTGATGAAGTTGATATCTTCTAACGCAATCAAAGAAGAAAAGATGATAAATGAGAATGTGAGTGGAAAATATGGAATCAAATATATGTATATATAGGTTGCCGCGGGAAGGGGCGGCTAAGGTTCCTTGATGCAATAGAAGTTTCGAAGACTTGTGTGACAAACGCGTTGCGGGTAAGAAAGAAAAATGGTGTTAACATTCGAACTTCCTACGCTTTGTGCCTGTGACTGTGACATGCCATGTAACAAACAATCCATTCCTTATCATGAAAATTCTAATTTCCACGCGTACGTTTCCAAACACTTATTTGGAGGCTTAAGTCCGCCGGCCTGTTTAAAGACATAGGCCTATTACGCTATTTAGAAGTTTACAAGTCTATTTAGAGATACCTCTATCAGCTTTTTTAAAGGTCTTATTATAAAGTATGCATTTAAACAAACTTTCAAATCAAGCTATGCTTTTAAAAATCAAGCCTTAAAAGAGACAAGTAAATTAGCCAAGTTCACGAAATGCAAGACAGGGTTTTTTTTCGGTAATTTGTTGATATGGCTCAACTCGCAGGAAAGAGTGAGGAGCAATGTACTAATGTATTGGAGAGCATACATAAAAACTAAACCTAATCCCATAGAGCAATCCTAGTAGGATCAGTATCCAACACCCAGCCCGAAAACAACAACACTTGTGCTTATGAATTACAGCCCAAAATCAAAAATAGATCCTCAAAACACCTATTAACATACCAGTTCTTTGTAAGCATACCAGCTCTCATTTGCTCCCAATGATGAGAGCTAGGAAACTGTAATTTTTTCCACCTCTAGATTACCTGCACCTTTAATTAGAAATTTAGAGCCAAAGTCTGCCTCCTTATGCATTTTAGAATTTTCCACATCTGCTATTGAAGAAATCTGTTTCTGCATTCTGTTAACTTTGACAGCAAGTACGATAGGTTCTAATCTAGTTTTCTTCCTGATCTGTTCGATGCAGCACTCCGCTTCAAGGATTTATATGTTTGAATGCAATTTGCATCCCCTGCGCTTTACGGAGAAAAACTTTCCACATATCTGCGATTAGCTAGTAGCAACCCACCTCAACACACACCAACATCAGCGTTCTACACTTACTGCCTCAACACTTTCGTCATGGCATAATTCTGCAGAGAGCATATCTTGCATCAACTCCCTGAAGCAGATTTAGTCTTATCAACCTATCCTTTGTGTTTAGACCGCCAATTATAATAAACCAAGCAAGAAGTTCAGTCCTAGCTAGGAGAGACCAAACCCCGCCACACACCTTTTACAAAATTATAACTAATCACCTCAACATTAGTACTGTTTGATGTATATGCTGTTTTGAGATGAGATTTAACAGAAAACACACCACTCTTGTTGTCATATTTCCAAACCACTTCGTCTGGAAGCTCTCTTTGCAGTGAAACCTGGTCAATAATATGATGGAGAGCGTTGAGTTGATGTAGTTCCCACTCAAACAAGGACCTTCTCCATTGCAAGCTCCAAATCCACATCCTCCCATCCCAAAAACCACAATCTGCAATAACTTCTCCATTTTGTACAGATACATAATATAATCTAGGAAATGCATCTCTCAGACTACTCTCCCCAATCCAAAAGTCCTCCCAGAATAAAGTTCTTAATCCATTGCCCACTTTCATCCAAATACCACCTCCGATAATGTTTGCTTCAGCCCATTTGTTTCAGTAAAATTACATATGTTTGCCCAAGGACCACCAGAATTTTTCACCTTTCGAGCTACAATTGGCCTACTTTCATTTAAGTTCTAACAAGAGCACACAATTTTTTTTCCATAGTGGGCAGTTCTTAGAGAACCTCCATCACCATGTAGAAAGTATAGCTGAATTTTTAAGGATCATGTCACCAACTCCCCAAACCTCCTAAATGTCTAATAACATTCTATCACAAAATACTTTAATTTAGTTTAAAATTTGGGCTTGAAATGGGCTTCGTTTCATAGGTTATTTTTCTTTTGAGACAAAACCTTCAAATTGGTCCCTCTTAATTTTTGTGCCGGACAAATTAGTTCATGTGGGGAAACAAAACTCAACCTGCAGTCCCTGCCAATTTAAAACATTGAACAAATTAGTCCCTTCTCAATATTTTTGAAAGATTTTTAGGATAAATTGATCCCTAACAATTAAAAAATAGTTCAAATTGGTCCCTAATAAAAACATAAATAAGACAAAAAAAATCCAATAAAAACTAATCAGGGACTAACTTTTCTTATTCTTTTTATGTTTAGGGACCATGAGATTTTTTTTTTTTTGAGGGATCAATTTGTCTGATATTATTTTTTGACTAGGATCAACTTAGGTTTTGTGTTGTTAATATGTTAAATTAAAAATATTTAATTTTATATTTAATCTTAATATAATTCTTAAATATAGAAAATTTGGAGCATAAGAGTGGTAATATACTATTAATTTAAAATAACTTTTTAATTGAGAATTTTTTAAAAAAAATCAAAATAAAAGCAACCAAAAATGGAATGGCAATAATTAATAAGAAGTGGCTTCTACAGTTTCAAACTAAATAATTGGTAATGTGGATATTTAATTTTTATTTGTAAAAGGCATTTTGCAACGTATTAAATTAACCTTTTTACAACATAATTGTTGTACCGAAAATTAAAGGCATTGTTTATTGTTATTTTGTTTAATTATTTTTATTTAATTTCCTTAAATGGTATTTTTCTAATCAAAGTCTGACATTACGTCGTTATTACAATCATACTTTATTTAAATTTATCACGTTTAATTTATTTAATAAATAGTTTGATTTTTCTTAAAAAAATTTAACATTGATAATTTTTTTTATTTCTATGTGGCCAATAAATATTATAAGTATCTTTATTTACTCATTTAATATAATAATCATCTAAATAATAAAGAGTGTGTATTTTTAAAGTTATGATGCACATCTTATTATGAATGTATTTAGTGGAACTTGATTCACAAATTAGTAGTTTTGAAGAAATTATTTGCATTTGTGACTGTACAAGACATAATTTCTAATTAATAAATGAAAATACTAAAAAAGATAAAATATTCTCTATCAGTTCTATTGATGCATTTTTGGAACCTTGCAAACAATGGAAACAATAATTACAAAATTAAAATTGCGGTTGTTAATATCTTTTGCAAGACTAATAAAATTAATGCTACAGCACACATTGTGGCATTTACACTGTGGTGGCCCTGATCTGTGGTCTCCTCCAATGGGGATTTTTAAAAATGAATGTGGATGGTAGTGTCTTCCAGTTGTTACAGCGAGGTGGTGTTGGTGATATGATCCGGGATTATAATGGTGAACGGGTCGCGGGTTTTGCTGGAAATGAGCAGTTTTTGTGATATATTAAGGGTGGAGATATTTTTGCTTGGTTTCGCAGCTATAGGTGGCTGATTGGCAAAACTGACTCATTTGATGCATACAGTGCGCTGCTTACGACTCATGTCCATCCATCCGTGGCATAGTTCTGCTGATTTGTTATGCGAAATCCAAATTGTGCTGAGACATCCTTGGATTTTTCGGTTCTCCCATGTCCCCCGCTTTCCTAATTAAAAGGTGTGCTGAGTGTAGACTACATGGCGAGGAGGGGTGCTTTCCCTGAAGAAGTGTTCAGCACCTGCGAGCATACAAATCAGCAGCTAAGGATGCTTCGCGGGGGAGATATGAGATATGAGAATAGTAATAAACTATTAATTTAAAATAAATTTTTAATTGAGAATATTTTGAAAAAATCAAAATAAAAGCAACTAAAACGGAATAACGATAAATAATAAAGAGTGGCTTCTATAATTTCAAGCTAAATAATTTATAATACCGTTGTTATTTGTAAGAAGCATTGTATCGTGATGAATCTACCCCTAACAACAATTTTTGCAACGTAGTAAATCAGCCATTTTATAACATAATTGTTGTATTGTAGGCATTGTTTACTGTTACTTTTATTTAATTATTTTTTAATTTCTTTAAATGATATTTTTTAATCAAAGTCTGACATTACATCATTATTACAGTCATAATTTATTTAAATTTATGACGGTTAATTTGTTTAATAAATGTAATGGAATTCTTGATTCAGGCTTGAGAGAACCAGCGAGAGAAAGAGAGCAAAGAGTGAAATGGTGAATGAATGAATGAATTATTATAAAAACTTGTTATGTATAGTGCTTCTAGTCTATTATATATACAAGTGTTGCTATTAGTTGTAACTAACCCCAATTATAGCAAACTAACCAGTAACCACTATTAGTTAACTTAACTAACTTAATACATAAAGAGTTCCCCTAATAGCCGCCCCAAGCTAGACATGGATATCCAACGTGCCTAGCTTGGGAGTCAGATGCAGAAAAGACTTTGGAGGCAATGCTTTGGTGCAAAGATCGGCCACTTGGAATTGAGAGCCGATAGGTAGTAGGTGAATGAGACCTTCATGCACCTTTTTTCAAACAATATGATAATCTAATTCAATGTGTTTTGTGCGCTTGTGGGACACTGGATTGACTGCCAAGTGGAGAGTCGATTTGTTGTTTTAATATAAAACTGCAGGGGAAGCAAAACTGGTATGGAAGTCACAAAGCAAGTAAGTAAGCCACTGGATTTCATAAGTTGTCGCAGCAAGTGCTCAATACTCTGCTTTAGTGGAGGATCAAGACACTATTGGTTGCTTCTTAGACTTCCATGAAACCAGGGAGTTGCCAAGGAAAACACAATAACCTAGTAATGAAATGCCTGGAATCTGGACAAGCAGCCTAGTTGGAGTCACTAAAAGCCTAGATGTTAGAATCTGAAGAAAAGAATAAGCCTCTATGTAGGGACCTTTTGAGATATTTCAACACATAAAGAGCAGCTCGATAATGAGATTTCATGGGTTTGGAAACGAACTGACTCAGGTATGCCACAACATAGCAAATGTCGGGTCTAGAGTTAGTAAGGTATGGAAGTTGGGCAATGAGGCGCCTATAAGCACCCACATCATCAAAGCAGTCGCCATAATCTCGAACCAGTTTTTGAGAGTGAACCATAGGGGTGGCAGCAGGCTTGCATGCCAATAACCCAATAGATTCCAGGAGTTCTAAGGTGTAATTTCTCTAACATAAAGAGATTCCTTTGGAGCAATGAGCTACTTCCAAGCCAACGAAAATTTTGAAAGGTCCAAGGTCTTTAATTTTGAAAAGGTCATCAAGTTTCTATTTGACACATGATATCTTAGCAGCATCATTTCTAGAGAGTATCATGTCATCAACATCAATCAACAGAGTAATAAAAGAAGAGCTAGAGGCTTTGATGAAGAGTGAATGATTGCCTGAGATTGGCAATACCCACAAGCAACAAGAGCAGTAGGGAGTTTCTCATACCATTGCCAGCTTGCTTGGCGAAGACCACATTATGATTTTCGAAGCCTGCAGACTTGCCTCAGTCAAGGAGGAACAACACCTTAGTGGCAAATCCATGTAGACCTCTTCACGTAGGTCACCATGGAGAAAGGCGTTGTTGACGTCAATTTGCTCAACCAACCAATTCTATTTAGAAGCCAAAGCAAGCAGTAATCAGATAGTACTAAGCTTGGCAACAAGAGAAAAGTTTTCTAGGAAATCGATTCCTTCGGTTTGAATGAAGCTTTTGGCTACTAATCATGCCTTGAATCACTCAATGCTCCCATCGACCTTCTATTTGATTTTGTAAACCCATTTGCAGCTTACTATTTGTTTATTCAGAGGTAGATCAACAAATTCCCATGTCCTGGTTTGAATGAGAGCAGAGATTTCAGCATCCATGGCTCGTCTCTACTCCTCAAATTGGATAACCTGTCTAAAAGATTTGGGTTCCTTGAAGAAGAATGGTAAGGACAAAATTCTTATGGGCAGAAGATAACCTTGAGTAAGAAAAATGTTGAGAAAGAGGATATAGAACAAAACTGCAGGAATTGTGATCTACTACAATGGAAGCTTTTAGTGCATGGTGGAAGTCCCTGAGATAAGATGGTGGTTTCTTGGGTTTCTAGGATCTCTGAATAGGAGGTGGGGAAGGGATAGGCTGAGAAACATTGTTAGGAACACTAAGAGGAGAAGATGTGAATAATTCAAGCAAAACATCTATGGAAGAAAAATGTGAGAAAGGTGTGTCAAGAGCAGGTGCCATGTGTGTAGTAGAATGATTATCAGTGGAGTGTGAAATAGGAATTTGTGGCCTACAATATGTGAGATTAGTACTCTAAAGCAGCTGAATTAGTAGGTGTAGCAAGGAATGATGCATCGATAGATGTAAGGGATTGATAAAAGGGAGAGAGAGATTCATGAAAGATAACATTTTGTGAAACCAAAATTTCCCTTGTAGCTAGATCATAAACTAGAAAACCTTTGACACCTGACTTATGTCCCAAAAACACGCATTTTCTGGCTCGAGGTTCAAGTTTCTTTCTATCATGAGAAAGTGTGGAAGCAAAGCATTGACAATTTTAATAAAATTCAAATAAGGTTTTTGGCCATACAACAATTCAAAAGGAATTTGATTGTCTAATGCTTTGCAAGGCAACATATTCATTAAAAAAAATAACATGGCCAGTAGCACAATGCCAAAGAATTTTGGGCAATTGAGACTAAAACATCAAGGCACTAATGATGTTGAGGATTTACTAATGTCTCCTTCCCACCACCCCATTTTGTTGGGGTTTCTCAACATAGGACCGTTAATGTACTATCCCTTTAGACTAATAAAAAGACGCTATGTTAAACTCAGGGCCATTATCAGACCGAAGAGACTTAATTTAATAGTCAAATTAAGTTTCAGCCATTTTAATGAAATTTATAATGCAGGAACTAGTTTTTAATTTTGCTTTCATAAAGTAAATCCAAGTATGGCTAGTATAGTCATCAACTATAGTTAGAAAATATCTATAACCATTGATAGAAACAATAGAATTTTGCTCCCAAATATCTACATGAAGTAATTCAAAAGCTGCAGTAGTTTTGGAAGTACTTATAGGAAAAGGTAATTTCCTTTGTTTAACCAAAGGACAAACAATACAATCTACAATCCACTTAGAAAAAGAAATGTAAGGGTAAAATTTATGTAAGTTCAAAGTTTATCATGTGACAAGTGTCCTAATCTATAGTGACAACTATGTGAGGTGAGTTGTGAACTGTGCAAACAGTGTTTATTGCATGAGAATGCTGTACTAAATCCTCAGGGCTTCTAAGAACATACAACCCTCCTTTCACCTCAGCAAATCCAATCTTCCTCAAAGTGTGTAGTTCCTAGATATCACAAAATTTATTAGTAAAGCGTAGGCAATAGTTTAGAGAAGAGGTAAATTTGGTAATGGAGATGATGTTAAAATTAAATCCAAGAATATACAGGACATTAGTAATAAAAAGCATATTAGAGAGATGAATGGTTCCAACAAGAGTAACTATAACCTGTTTACCATTTGGGAGTTTAATGGGAATGGGTTTAATTGGCCTGTGAATGGAAAAATAAGACAAATTGCTTAGATATGATATGTAGCACCTGAATCTAAGATCCAACAAGGTGTGTTGGAACTTAGATGCAGGGCATATGGTTACCTTTGTTAGAGTTGGAAGAAATTGGCTGTGTAGAAATTTGGCTGATGGAATGAGGCTGAGATAGCTTGGTGACAGGCTGACCGATCTGAGAATGCTGAAGTAGAGCCAATAGCTGATTGTACTGCTCCTTAGTCAAACCAAGAATGGAAACGAATTAGGTTTCATCCATAGACTACTCCTCATAATCATAATTCTCTAAGGAAATATTATTCATTGCTACCCCTTACCCCTTTTTCCAGTGAGGTGGGAAGCCATGATTCTTGAAGCATGTGTCAATGGCGTGGCCACTTTTCCCAAAAAAACTAAACATCTTTCCTTCTTGACCTTTGTTTGATTTGCCATTAAACTGTTTCTAGGGTGGACCAGTGCTAGCACCACTAGTGGAACTTGAGGTGTTGTTGCCAAAGCCAATTACCAACACCTTAGGCTCTTCAACACACTTACTGAGCAACTGTCATTCTTATTAGGCTATAAGACTGAAAACCCAATTGATAGGTGGCAATGGATCCAACAATAAAATCTAAGACCTGACCCTAGAGAACCTGTCATTTAGACCCTTCAAGAAGTGCATGATGCAATCTTGTTCTTAGTAGGTCCTGCACATGCACTGGCGGCTACGCAAACAAGGATTGATGGGTCTAAAGTCTTCAATATCATTCCATAATTTCTTGAGTTGAGTGAGGAAACTTATAAACGATAAGGTTCCTTATTAAAGTGAATATAGTTCCTTTTGTAGATAAGCCAAACGGAGATGATTCCCTTAGCAAAAGCACTATTTCAACTCAAGCCAAAGAGCATGAGTGTTCTTTGCAAGCAACACACTCTGAGCAATCTCAGTGCTTAAGCTTTGAATGATCTAAAAGTGAACGATTGTGTTTTTTCTCTCCCAAATTGCCCGCAATACATCATCCACAACAGGTTCCAGAATGGTTCCATATACAAAACCTACCTTATTTTTGGATTCCAAAGTCATGATCATGGCTTGAGACCAAAAATGGTAGTTGGACTCAACAAGGGAAGTGGAAACTAACATAAGGTCAGGACTTTCTCCAGGGTATAGGAAATAAGGGTGCATAGGATCAGCAAGGATGGGAGCAAGGCAATTTACCACAGTAGGACTTGGATTTGGCACATTTGGTGCTTAATTATTCACCATAGGTGGAGGACAATGCTCTTCATTCAACAATTGTTCATTTAACAATTGATCATTCTCTGCCATAGTTGATCTTTCTTTTTGATGAAAACCTCAACACAAGATTGGTAAAAACAAACCAAGAAACCTTGATTGAATGACTAATATGCGATCCACAGACAAGATCAAGAACATGAAAAAAAAATCTCTCAATTTGGAGCCACGCTAGAACAGATCAAGAAAAATGAGAGAAAACCTGGAAAAATCTTGAGTGAAAGAGACTTCCTGGGCAAGCTTCAAGGAATTGCGCACACCTTCAATCGAAGGAATGCAAATGGAGAATCGTTCACACCTCTGAGATGAAAGAACATGAAGCGATCAAAGCCAAGAATCGCAGCGGAGTGCCCCCTACGAGAGAGGTGCTAATACCATAATGGACTCCGTGATTTAAGCTTGAGAGAACCAAAGAGAGGGAAAAGAGAGCAGAGAGTGAAATGATGCTTGAATGAATTATTAGAAAAACTTGTTCTGTAGAAAGCTTCTAATCTACTATATATACAAGTGTTTGTTGCTATTAGTTGTAACTAATCCCAATTATAGTCAACTAACCACTAACCACTATCACTTAACTTAACTGACTTAATACAAGTATTATATATACAAGGTATTTTTTTGTCCATGCTAGTGTGGGTGGGCTTGTGTGGTATGTTTAGTGGGTATTGTGGCTTGCCTCCGATTGTTCATGCGGTATGTCCAATTGCTTGGGGGGTTTTTCATTGTTTGGTTCTCTATACTTTGGTTGTTTCGGTTGGTCTTTTTTATGGAGCGTAGGAGTGGTGGCAACCTTTCTTAGTGTGCAGGTTTGGCGTTGATTTCAATGATGTTCCATGTTTAGCATTTTTTTCTCAAGTGGAGATTTTGGTGTTGATTAAGAAGATTAGCATAGGTGAGCTCTTTGGTTGCAAGTTTGGTATTGTTTGCATGTTGGTCCATTTGGGTGTTGGATTATCCCTTAAAACTGGTGCTTTGGGTTTCAACTTTGTTTGAGCTCTGGTGAATTCTCTCAAGTGAAATGCTTGAAGCTGTGGTGTTTTTCTGCTTTCTCGTTGGTTGGTGGCTGTGTAGCAGCTTAGGGGTGATGATCGTAATTGGGGTCTTTGCTTGAAAGCTACTGGTGTCTTTTATTGTGTGTTGGCGTTGCTTTGGTCTTTTGTTATTCCTTCGTTTTGATATCTTTGTTCTCTTTGTGGTGCTTCTCTTCTTTTGGAGTAGCTGAGCCTTTTTTATCTATCGAAAAAAAAAACCATAAAGAGTTCCCCTAATAAAATGTTCATAAAAAATTGTTTAATAAATAGTTTAATTTTAAAAGAATCTAACATTAATCCTATTTTTTTATTTCTATACAGCCAATAAATATTATAAGCATTTTTAATTAAATCATTTAATATAATTATTTAAATTTAAATATTAAATTATTTCATTTAAATTTTTTATATAATAACTATCTAAATAATACCAGGTATGTATCTTTAAAAAAACTGAGCAAAAATTATTAATAACAATAAAAGTGTACTAACAAATTACAATATGCAACAAACGTACTAAAGTTTTATCATCTAATATTTTTATTGTTTTAAAAAAGGGTTCAATATATGATTATATTGTAGCTTTTTCATATTTTTATTCTTAAAAATAAAATGACTTGATATATTATATAATTCATATATTTAATTGATAAGAACTATGAGTATATAGACAAAATTTATAATGATATCTAACGACGTACACGTTGTTACATTATTTAAGGAGTTTGACAATATATATAAATATTAAATTCATTAAATAATATGAAAATACATTATTAGATGACATTATAAAATATTTTTTATGCTAATAGTGCTTCTAAACCACTCGGTTACTAAGAAATCTCTTTAATATTCAATGATGACCACATAAAAATTAAAATTTTAATTAATATTGAAGATTTAGATAAAATCAGAGTGAATAGATATATAAGAATAACTACAAACAGTCACGCAATCAAAATGTGTAAGGTATATATAACTATCAAACATGGATATCTACCATTAATGACAAATATAAAATCTTTAATACAATAATATTCATATATTTCTTATATCCATTCCTGACAAACATAAATACACTTTTGAGTAATAAATGGCGACACCATAATTTATTTATATTTTACTTGAATTGTGCACATGATCTTCACACTGGTATGGAACTCTTGAACTTAATATGCTTCATACAAGATCATTTCCGAATGTGCCCTTGAATGGAGAAGTATAAGTTAAGGTAGAGATAGGCTATGACACCAAGAAATGCAACAGCAAAAGATGCTACAAAACTCCAAACAAAGGTGTCACTGAAGTCAGTTTCTCGCCCATGAGAGGGAGTCTCCATCCCTGGTGGTTTTGCAACAGATGAGCAATTTTGGTCCATTGGAGGTCCATGAAGAAGAGGGTTACCCTCATAGCTACTTGCCTCAAAAGTTCCAAATTGGTTTATCCTTTCTGGTGTTCTTCCAGATAGGTTATTGTGAGCCACAGAAAAGACAGACAAGCTATATAACACTATCAATTGTGAGGGGATTTGACCACTAAGCATGTTATGTGAAAGATCTAAGCTCTCTATCTGCTTAAGGTTGCTAAATGTTTCTGGGATAGGTCCTGTGAGATGATTCTTGGACAAGTTTAATGTATGTAGGCTACTTAAGTACCCCATTTGTGAAGGAATATGTCCTATCAAATTATTATCTGAGAGATCTAGGCCGGACATGAAATTCAAGATATCTCCTTTATATGATTCATACCTGCTTTTTGACATGAAATTTGCTTCTTGTTCTTCATACCATGCAAAGGACAACATGCCTTCAACTTCTGAAAATTCATTTGTGGTTGGATCATAGCTATACCCAGTGGCACGTGTACTCCACGGTACAACAATTTTCCCTATTCCCATGCCATCCAAAAGATCCAGCCTTCCGAATGCTATATTATTTAAGCAAGATGGTACCCCACTAGAGAAGTTGTTTTGAGAAAGATCCATAATACTAATATTCCTAAGGTGGCATATATCCATGGGAATGGGACCTTCAAGTTTGTTTCCCTTTAAAAGAAGAATTCTTAAATCCAAAAATGAATTGACCCATTTAGGAATTTGGCCTGAAAATTTGTTCTCTATCAAATCCAAAGTCAATAAGACGTGGGACTTGGCCAAAGCAGCAGGTATTGGTCCATTGAATTGATTGCCTTGCAAATGTAAGTACCTTAAGGATGGCATATTGACACAACTTGGTAGTGTTCCAATTAACTTGTTGAAAGAAAAGTCTAGATATAGGAGTTCAGTTAACTTGCAAAAGCCTAATGGTATTGAACCTTGCAACAAATTTTGGGAAACAATAAGAAAAGTCAAATTAGGAAGGCTTCCTATCCAACTTGGTATTTCTCCGTGGAGTTGGTTGTTACTTAAATCCAACATTCTTAACTCATTGCTGTTCATAATTCCATCTGGTATTTTTCCCATGAAGTTATTGTTGGCTAGATGTAGGGATAACAATTTTGTGAAATTTGATCCAGGAGGCAAGAAGGGGCCATGTAGGTTGTTGTTTGATAATTTTAAAATCCGCAAGTCATTGTTACCTTTACCAAACTCTTGTGGTAAGTATCCAGACAAATTGTTGTGTGACAAGTCTAGATTATTCAATTGTTTCATATCACCCAATGAAGCTGGAACACCACCTTGCAATGAACTTGAGGACACGTTCAAAATTATCAAGTTGGGAAAAACTAACCCTATAGGTGGAGGAATCTTTCCTTCGATGGGATTACAGGAGACATCAAATACATTCATATGTGGGAATTTTGAGGTGAGATTGACCTAGAGGGGACCAATCAAGAAGTTATGGCTGAGATTGAAGCCACTTAGTTTGGAGTTATTTACTAATAGCCAGTATGGGAAAGTTCCTACCACGCTACTATGGCTAATATTTAGCACTCTCAAGTCATGTTGATGATAAAGGAAGGAGGGAAATGTGTAGCTTGGTTCATTTAGTGTGCAGTTTATCACTTGGAGAATCTTCAATTGAAAAGATGGAGTAAAAGGTGGGTTCTCGGTTTCAACCTTCACATCCTGCTGGTTTTGGCATGCAAGATTGAAAACTTGAAGGTTGGAATGGTTAGCAAGCAAGCTGAATGAAAGTGAGCCCTTGAAATGGTTATGAGCAATAGAAATCCAAGCAAGGGACTTGAGACTATAGATGACTGAGGAGGGCAAGGGTCCACCAAAATCATTGTCTTCAAGATTAAGGGCACGGAGAGATGACAAGTTGGCTAGACACTGTGGAATGTGTCCCATAAATTGGTTTCTGCAAAGATCCAAGGCGACAAGATTCTTCAGCTTGCATAACCCTCCTGCAAGGCATGGCTTTCCTTCATCAAAATAGGAAACAAGAGCTCATCCTTGTCAAAATTAAAAGGGAGTAAATTTCCTAAAGTATATCCAAAATTCCTTCTAATCAAAATTTCCTTTGGGGTTGCAGAGCATTTTAGGTGACGGAAAAGTGAAATAAAAAGGTTGAGAGAAATGAAATTGATGGATAACAAATGCATTTCTGGCTTATTTCCTTTTTATTTTTGAAATTGCATAAATATTTAAAACAGAATCCACTTTTTTTGGGGGGGGGGGGAATCTTTGTATTTTAACTTATGCCATGTCTTAATCATGTCAAAATTGAAAAATATATAATTTTTAAATTAAATTTGCATACAAACACATGTTAAACATCTGTCGGCAATATATCATACAAGATTGTTCTACACATATACACAACAACCAAAATAGTGTTCAGTGTCAGGTGATTATAGGATTTTCATAGTAGTGAGAGAGAATAATTTATGAATGAATCTAATTCTCAAAGCTCATAGCAAACATGTTAAAATTACCTTCCCTTGGTAGCGAGCCATTCAAGTCATTTCCAGCTAGGGACAGGTACTTAAGAGAAGTCAGAGCTGTAATTGATTCGGGAAGGCTACCAGTCAAGAAATTAGAATCAAGCTGCAAGTCCTCTAATTTGGTTGAAGAAGAAAGATCTGCCAAGTGCCAAAGGACATATTTAGGAAACAACATACGAAAACGTACAAAAAGGATTCCTTTGGATAAATACGTGGTAACATATTGCTTAATATATGGAATCGAATGGAAAAGATAATTAGAGAAATAGAATTAAATTTAACAAAAAATCTAAAAAATTTCCGTATAGTAATTGAAAATGAACCCACCAAAAAAGAAAAATAGATGCGAAACATTTTAATACATGAGTGAAATTCAATTAAATGAGCTAATAGTGGCTGGTGTGAATAGGGATTTTTGTTGACATCGTAGTTGAAATGTTGACTAAATTATGCATAGGAAAATACAGAAATGTTAAACAAATCTTTTCTTTTAGATTAATGTTTCGCTTACTCTCGAGTTTCTGGTTTAGCAAGAAAAGAAGGGAAAAATAGAAAGAAATTGACAGAAAACTTTCTATCATGTTTGATTAGGGTGCAAAAATAGGGTGAAAAGTTTTATGAATGAGCTCCATATACAAAATTGTATTCACAAATCTGATTTGATAGATGTATGTATAAATATTTATAGAGTTTAATTGGTATACACTGACAATATTAGACAGTTTTATACTATCAACCAATATAAATAGAGAAAAATAAGAAATCATGGTGGCTCTCTTATTATAATGGATAATTATTTATATGAGTTGACACTTTCTATTATTTCTGTTGGTTAATAGTATAAAATTATTTTACATCGTCAGTATATTTAAATTAAATTCATATTTATATACAAGGATAATTAGCTAACTTCTACTTAACTAACTTTGCCAGCTGTCATTAACTACTAACTGTCATAGTAACTAATCACTAATCTGCTATGTACACTTCCAAGACTTACCATTTTAACATTGTTTTCGCAATTAATTATTGGTGAACAAAACCAATTAAAACTTCGTAAAATTTATAGTAAATATTTTCTTCCACATGTTTGTCACCGATTTTGGAAAAGGAAAAAAGAAAAAAAAATGTAAAAGGGGAAATTAGCTCTTAGGAGTGCATACATATTATCTTTAGCTAAGGCCGTCGGAATGAGTGAAGGGTTTGGAGGGAGGAAAAAATCTTTTTTACACGGTATCGAGAAGGACGCATCCTTCAAGCTACAGTAACATTATTTTCCAAAATTCTATACAGGTCTCACAAAAATGACTTTGCAAACTTTATTCCAGAATATTGAGTATGATCAACTTGATCCTTGAAGTTTTTTTTTTCTTTTTTCCTTTATTTGGATTAAACTAAATAATTAGTCTTTACAATTATCTGATTTAAATTGTAATTCCTTTAAATTTTTCTTAAATATTAATTCTTATATTTTATATATTTAAATTTTGGTCCCTACCGTCGTAATACTGGTCCTTATATTTCAATCATTCGAATTTTAATCTATATAATTTTTATTTATAAAAGTATCGATCCTTATTTTTAGTAATAATTAGTCCTTATCATTTTATAAAAATATTGGTTCTTGTGGAGTTACCGAAACCGAATTAACGAAACTGTAACAACTGAATTAAAAACAGAAGGAACCTTCGAAACTAAAATCCAAATTAGGTTAAATTGTAAAGACGAATAGTTTAGATTAATCTATTATCTGAATTACATCCTTGAAGTTTTTTTATTTATACCTATTTCTTAGTTACATTTTAAAATTTATTGATTTATTATCAAGTTAATCATCTATAATTTCATCATCTCATTTAATACAAATAATTCAAATAAAGATTTAATTGTAATACATCTTTCGTATAAAATTTTTTAAACAACTCATGCGTTGTTAATTTATAATATGATAATATATATATAACTGAATATGGCTGTAAAATAATTTTTCAATAACAGTATAAATCAATTAATAAATTCTTTAAACAATTTCCAAGGCTTCATCGTACTTCTCAATTGACTAATAAAATCATTCTCTTATAGGGATTTTTAGACTTAATTATATTTATAGTACCTTAAAATATTACAAATTTTTTATTTGATCTCTTTTTTTCCGAAAAAATTTGTTTAATGCCTCAAAAAAAAAAAAAAATATTGTCATTTGATCTCTCTAATAGTCTCCCGTTAGTTTCTCAATTTCGTGCCCACGTAACTTCTCATAGGTATAGTGGCATACACGGACTCAAGGCAAAAGGATGGATCAAATTAACAATTTTTTTTTTAAATACATGGATCAAATGAACAATTCATGATATTTTGTGGAGCAAAAGAAATAATCATGATATTATATGTGAACAAGTATTTACATTTATGTACAATGAATAAAATTATAGTTAAAAATTTCATAAAAATCAAATTATGTATACTTATTATAATTATAAATTTAAATTATTATATTAAATATTTTTAAAATTCTAA
Organism: Pterocarpus santalinus; assembly: GCA_031439595.1. Taxonomy (NCBI): domain Eukaryota; kingdom Viridiplantae; phylum Streptophyta; class Magnoliopsida; order Fabales; family Fabaceae; genus Pterocarpus; species Pterocarpus santalinus. The sequence continues at coordinate 28,396,896 of CM062528.1, read as the reverse complement.
CTAAAAATTTATAAAATTTGTAATTAAAATTTTCTAATTAAATGTTTAATTAAAAACTTCATCATAAAATTTCTAATTACAAATTTAATTAAATCTTTAGCATGTAATATTTAAATTTTTATATTATATTTTACGAAATTAAACATAAAATATAATTAAAATAAAATACACGAGATATGAGGAAAAAAACTATTTTATTATGAGAGGAGTTTGAATCCGTACATTTTTTTTAAGTATACATTATTTTGACATGGAGTGAAATTGTTCGATCAGGGAAGTCTTAAATATATCACTGCCTTAAATCTTTTGCTTTATCCCCAACACTTCACCTCCGTCTCAAAATGGTGTATACTTAAAAAAATTTTAATATAACTTTTTTCTATCTTTTTTCTCACGTCTCATCTATTTATTTTAATTATGTTTTGTATAAAAATTTTAATTTTACAAAATAAAATTTAAAAAATTTAAATATGACAATTTAAATAAATTTTTTTGTAGAAATAAATATTTAATATAATAATTTAATTTAATAATAATAATTCCAGGTAAATTAATTTTATTAAATTTTTAATTAGAATTTTTACTTTGTATACATAAACATAAATATTTTTTTATGAAAAATATCACAATTTTTTAAATTTATACTCTAAAATATTACAATTTTTTTGTTTGGTCTCCCTTTTGCCCTTTGTCTATGCTAGCCTTCATATAGGACGCCATATAAACGCTTAATAGAGAAAACTAACATAAAACTAACAAAAGGGACCATAGCCAAAAAAAATAAAATTGAGGGACTAACATGAGTAGAACACCAGTCACGCCACATGATGAAAATGAATTAGTACTTTCGTACAACAACTAACAAATCAAAATATATTTTTTTTTCAAAGAAGAAAACTCTATTATTAACTGACTTATGCATGGAATAATCAAACAAATTCCAAGTACGTGTATTTTGTTCTCTATTCATTAGAAATTTGGGTAAGATTTTTTTGGGGAAAAAATCATGTTTTTTACTAAAAAAATCACTTTTGACATATTTAAATAAATTTTTAAAAATAATTAGAATTTGAAAAACAAATCTATTTTTAATTTTTTTAGTTATATAAAAAGTTTAATTTTACAATCACTTTTTTCAAAAGTTGAAATAAACACATCTTAAATCTTCATATATATGATGAAGAAAATGAAAAATTCTCCAACAGATAGCTGGCTAGCTCACCAAAGGATGGTAATTCTGTCAGCTTGTTTACTTGTGAAAATAACTGTCGTAAGTTGTTCAACCGAAATTTGCCAAATAAACCTACTCCAAACACGAAAGAATGGATTAAAAAAAAAAGATGTCGATTAGTTATGTGAAAAAATTTCTTTCTAAGATAAATTTAGTTTTAAAGTAAGTAACAGAGTATTTATCATTTTATTGAATTAAAGGTTAAAAATGTAATATTTACTTTCATATTTAAAAAAATTACTTTAAAAGTTACTTGCATATATACTTACTTCAACAAACTCTTAAAAATAATAACAAAGTTATCTAATTACTTGTTTAAGAATATGTAAAGAGTTTTTCGTCAAAAAAGAAAAAGAATATGTAAAGAATTTGAAGAGATAAATTATTAGATATATCATAAATATAATAATTAAAATGAGAGAGACCTGCCAAATAATTCCCGGACAAGTCCAACTCCTCGAGCTCCTCAAAAGGGAGAAAGGAAGAAGCGTTTAGTGACCATTGCAAGTTGCTCAATTCATAAGGTCTTGTCTCATTGAGAAAAAGATGTGTCACTCGCTTTGTGAAGTTGCCACATACCACACTCTCCCAAGTGCAGCAGTCACCCTGGCCTTGCCAAGAAGGAAGAGCGGATCCATTTGGGTTATTGAAAGCATCTTTCAATCGCAGAAGTGCGACTCTCTCAGCTTCTATGCACCCCATACTTGCATTGCTCTCTAACTTGACAAGAAATCCCAACAATAACACCCAACAAAATTTTAGTAAAGAACACCCCAGGTATATTTTTCAATTTCGCACGCAGCAAGGTATATTCTCTCTATATGTGTCGTTGAGAGTAGGTTTACATAAGCAAATTTTTATAGACAACTACAATTCTACTGTTCATCCTTGGAGTCACAAGTCAACAAGACATCTTCACATGAAATATGCCTCCACTATCAACGTGCAAAAGAAAAATTCCTATGTAATTAAGAAGACCATGATTATCTATTATTAATTTCTCTTTCCCATCTTTTCATTTATTTTTTTTTTTACTTTTGAAATTAAAGGCTAAAAGGTTCCATAGATGAAGAAATTTTTTCCTATATCTCCGTGATTGATATGCTAAAGTTCAAAACGTGTTTATTTCAGCAAGACTAAGTTCGAACTTTTTTAATTTGAGCAAGACTTTTGCTTCTCTCTCCTAACTAACCCTCTTATACGTTGGGGAATATTAAGCTAGACGTTAATGGCACGTTGGGAGGGCTCTTCCTTTTCAGCCTCTGAGTGCTGGGTAACTATCTTTTATTGTTTTATCAAATATTACCTTGACCAAATCTTTATGCGTTGGGTAACGGTAATTTCTTCACCTCATAAGCATTAGCAATTGAAGAGGGAACGATGCAAGTAATTCCTACCTAATATTCCTTGAACTGCCATCTCCATTTTACCAAACAATATTGCACCACCGTGTTCGCGTGTCACTTTCACACAGCAATCCAGTCATAACCACCTCCATCTCCATACTGTTTTTCGTGATTAAAAGTTGAGTAAATAATTTTTAGTCCAAATATTCTGAAGTTAAAATTAGCTTAGTTTTCAAAAAAAATTGACATTAAAAAATTGACATTAATTTAGTCCTAATATTTTGAATTATGATATCAATTGTATTTTTCTATCAAATCATTAATCATAACTTTCATTAGAGATGTATGTTAGTTTTGAGTTATGCTATTTATTTATCTTCCTTAGCTAATGAAACGAGATTATTTCCACCTCATCAACTTAACTGGTCAATCTTGCCACACTTGTTGCACTTAGTCTCATTAGTCAATTCAAATATTCTTTTTTACTTTCAAGTTGATAAGGTGAAAATTGTCTTTTTTTACTAGACAAAGAAGACAAATAAGCAATATAACTTAGAACTAACATGCGAACTAGGATGAACGGTAATGGAAGTTACCGACAATTTAACGGAAGGATGAAATTGATGTCAAAAATCAAGTTAGAACTAAATTTATATCAAAAAAATTTTAATGACCAAATTAATATCAACTTCAAAATATTAGTAATAAAAATGATATTTACTTTTAAAACTTTCCTTGATCAATCTAAAAAATTGTTCCAATTTCACAAGGTATCTCACTATGACAAGGTTTAGTGAAAAATTTATGAAATTGTTAGTAGATTTATTTAAAAAAAAATAGAAAAAACCTTTCAATTTTAGAAAGATCGATCTTTAGTTTGAAAAAAAAAAAAAAAAAGAATCCAAATTATGAAGTCTAATCATTAGATCACAAAATTTTCTTTTTGTATTTAAAGATACAAAAATTATTCTTAAATGAAATAAGTAAATGTTCAAGTGACTCAAATAATGCTTGGATCCAATATCTTAATCCTCTTTGTCTCCTCCCTAAGTTCTCCCCGAATGGATAATGAATTATTAGGGATAGAAGGCTATATCTAGGCTCTTTACGAAACCTGTTAAGACTTTCAAGACAACCTATTTATATTCATACATAATTATAATCTAAAATATTTAAACTATTTTCCACCAAAGGTTTGAACTTGGATTTTTGAGCTATCTCACGCTGCTAACCACCAATAAGACAAGTAGGTAGTGGTGATATAATGTACATATCTAATATATTTATATTAATTATAGTATATACTTTTAAAATGAAAATATATAAAGCAAATCCCTAACCCTACCCAACATCTATTACAATCAAATTAGAAATTGAAAGCTGCAGCATGCAACTAGAGTCACTAGATCAGTCTCTGAGTTGCCATCCATGTTCATCCACCTCCGTCTATGCTGCAGCATGACTATCCACCATCGTCTATGTTGCTGTGTCACCGTCTTCTGCCGTCCATGTCGCAACATCGCCATCCACGCCATCATGTTGCCATCAGCTATGCAGTTGAATTAGTTCGATTGATACATTCCTTGAGGTTTCTTTTTGTTGCTTTTTAATTCTTCTCATTCTTTTTTTTATGAGTTTCTCTATAATGTATGTGATTATGAAATCTTGAATGAGAAAGGATGATGGTGTAGTGTTGAAGGTGACTTGAAACAACCATTATACTGTGTATTGGTCTTGATTTAGCAGTAAAAGCAACAAATTTTATTCCAAAATATAAACCACCAAGTTTTACTTTGTTACTTTTTTGGAAAAAAAAATGGGAACTATATATTTGTATACAAAATTACAAAGGCAGTACCAAGTACGATTTTGTTGATTTCATCATTCATGCTTTTGTGGCTACAAAAATTACCAATCTGATTCACATTTAGATCGTTCTTCCACAAAGTAAATAAAGGGGGAAGATTAAGAGAAGAAATAAGCGAATAAAGGGTTTTTCTCATTAATAGGCTTTGGAAATTGGTTTCAGGCCAGGCTAGGTCTCCTAAACAAGCCAGATAGGTAACAGGCTAGGCATAGGCCCATTATTTATGATTCAGGACTAGCTTATTTATAATAGAGCTTGGCCTAACCTATTTCCATCCTTACAAATTTATCTTCCATTCTCGGGTTTTCATATGATTCACCACCCTATATAGTGATGGTGTTGTACTGCTCCTTTGCTTTAACAATTGTGTCACTCAAGAGTGTGCCTTGTGCTTCTCTTGTCACTTGCATTGAGATTTATTCAAGTTAAATTTCCAAGTTTTGAAGAGAAATTCTTCTCTGCTACATGAACTTCTCAAGGGTGGCCTGCAATTATGACATTCTTGACTCAAACATAATCTCCTCAAAGACTTGGTTAAAGTTTTCAAATGTGATCTCCAGTGATGAGATTCCATCAGGCTAATAACTATGTTGGTTGTGCTGGTATAAGTCTTGGTTATTCCATGAGTAATTAGGGTAGTTTCTCTATCCCAGATTATGAGTGTCAAAGAATGCGTCATTCTGGAGCCTTGGAAAATAACCCATATAGGTAACCTGCTCTTGAGGCACAGGACAATTAGGCTCACAATACCTATTTAGATGGTCATTTCCACAGAAATCACAAATCCATGGAAGGGAATTGCCCAAGTAGATCACTAGGCCTAGATTAGAAGCTTCAAGTGCACAGTGTCCATTCAAATGATTTTGTCCACATAAGTCACAAACCAACAAAGGATGATTTACAACTCCCCATTGCATCTGATCCACTCGTTGAGTTAATATTTTGTAGAAATTATTTATTGCATCCATTCCAAGTACCTTGGATAACAAAAAAAAGATCAAAAATAAGAACATAAATTGGAGGAAAATGAACCTAAAAAATGAAAATAAAAATAAAAGAAAATTATGCCTAGATTAGTTTCCTTCTTAAGTACTACTAATATCGGTCAACACTCAATCCTCGAAAATAACGATCCTAAAAACTTGATAGTAGTATTGACAAGTATATTAGGTCGTACAAATAATAAAGTGATAAGTAGAGTATCATTCTCATAAAGTTGATGTGACTGAGTACTAGTTCTTTAGTCCAAACATTATTAGATTAGTATCATTCTCATAACGATTGATATGACTGAGTACCAGTTCCCTAGTCCAAACACTATCTAGGGGCCAAATTCAAGAACCCAAATTCAAATTTAAATTTAAAAGAAAATCAAATCAAATATAAACTAACTAATAAGAAAGTCAAATCAAATCAAATATAAACTAACTATTAACTAACTAAGTTGGGGTGCAAGTCAATAGATTGCAATGGAAATGGTCAAAAGAAAATAGGCACTAGGGTTTTGATTTCATCTAGTTATTCTTATGAGTTATTGAGTTTCAAATCTAATAAAGATTTATCTATTCAATTGATGGGGGTTTCCTATTCTAATCATTAACTAATTTCTTGGCATATCCATTCTCTTTAATCCCTAAAGTCTAATTAACTCCTTAAGGCTTTACTGTTTTATGAAATCCTTAATTAATTCCACACAATTATCAATCTTTATTCCTAAACAATCAATAATCATGATTTCTATCCCTAGGTCTAAGCTATATACCAATTTTCAATTGCCTACATAACTCATGGCATTAATTCATGGGTGATTAAGCAACAAAAGCATTAAGCGCAAAGATAAAAACTCAATTGAAAAGAAAAAAATATTCAATAGATTAAATAAATCTCAATATCTCATAATCTCAACATAAGTTACATCAACACCCTAACAAAAGAAGATATTTAATCACTAAACATGATTATGATATCCACAACCAAGAATAGAAGGAACATCATAAACATGAATCAAGAAAAGAAGGTGAAAAAGATAGATGAATTAATGAGCATAAACCTTTCTTCTTTTGATCTAGCCACCAAACCGTAGTAGAGCTTTGGCCAAAGATGGCCAAAGACCACCAAAAAACCTCATCTCAATGTTGGAATATTCCCTTTTATACTCTCATGATACCTTAACCAGAAAACTCTCTCGGAATGTATTCTGGGTCTCCTTTCTTCTTTTTCTTCTTCTTCTCTCTATCTTCTTTTTAAAACATCTTGAATCACCCAATTTGAGCTTCTAGAGTGGGAGTTAGGGAGATTTCTTTCAGGACATGTTCTCGTTCCAAGAAAGCATAGGACCTGAACATCTTTAATTTGGCTTTGTAATCCTCCGATTGCCAAGCTAGTGCATAATTGACCTTAAAACCTTATTTTGACCATAAAAATCATCCAAGAAACAATAATTACAAGGAGTGAACTAATTTCTAAGAATTTATATATTTAATAGCTAATTTAGGGCCTGTTTAGTTAAGATTCTAGGAGAAGCGTTTCTTCAGAAGTAGAAGTAGAAATAGAAATAGAAGCAAAAATTTGTTTATATTTGGATGTAATTGTTTAAGTATTTTTTATCAAAAGTAGAAGTTGTTAAATTGTTTGGATGTAATAAATTTAGAAGTATTTTTTTTCTTATAAAATTATAATTAAGGATATGAAGAGAGAGAGAGAGAGAGAGAGAAAGAGAGAGAGAGAAGGGAACGGTATTTTTCAAAAATATTAAGGATAAAATTGTAATTGAGCAAGAAGAGTTGCTAAATTCAAAGAGCAATATTATCTCGCTTTTACTGCTTCTGCTTTTAGGAGAAATAGCTCCATATCTACTTCTCAAAAAGCAGAAAAATTGATTAATTTTTGCTTTTACTTTTTCTAAGAAGCACAAATAAATAATATTAAAAATTTCATAAGTACTTTTTATTTTTAATTTTTTTAAAAAAGTGCTTTTTCTTATGCCATAGGCACAAACAAATGCACCCTTAGCCATGAAAAAAACCATTCAAAACTATATAAAAAATAACATTAAATATGTGTATGTTTCACACACATCATACTTATCAGCTGGGAAACCATCCATAAACTTAAAGCACTTCAAGGTTTAGGGGTGCGTGACCTAGGTATGAAGAATAATGCTCCACTATTCAAATGGTTGTAGAGCTTTTCAAATGAAGAGTTCCCTTTATGGAACAAGGTAGTTAGCTGGATACATGATTTAGAGTCTTCCAAGCCGCTCTATTTGCAATAGAGTAAAGAGCCTAGAAGGGAGTGGGTGGAGGTGGAATTTTGAATGCAGATGACCTTTATTGAGTGGAAGAACCAAAAACTTAATTAGATGCATCAGATCCTGTTGGAATATGCTTTCAACTCAGATTAGGGGGATAGAGCTTGTAGAAAATTTGATACATCAAAAAATTATGTTGTCAAATATTTTCTCATGCAGGTTTTTGGTGCTTTTGCTCCATCAACTGCAACTACAAGTTGCACTGGGGGAGTTTGGAGAGGCTTAGTGCCTCCTCGGGTCAAGGTGCTAACATGGATGAGCTTTCTTGGTAAACTCAATGCCAAGGATCGTCTTAGAAGGTTCAGGATCATTAATGAAGAGCTACGTCCATTTTGTGAAGAGAATTTGGAAATTGTCAACCATTTGTTCTACCACTGCTACCTTGATTGGAAGGTTTGGTGTTCAATCCTTAATTGGTGGGATATTAACTGGTGCTACCGTAAAATTCCTAAACAATTATTTGAGGCTTGGATTGATGTTAACTTAAGTGATTTCTCAAAGAAATTATGGTGTTCCTTATTCTTTGTGATTATTTGGCCTATTTGGCTTGTAAGAAATGAAAAGGTATTTAAGGATAAAAAACCTGATTGGAATCAAATTATTTTCCTACTTAAACTAAGAGTGGGTCACTAGATTAAGGGTTGGTGCCAAAATTTCTCTTATACCCCCGATATAGTGGTATTGAATTTAGAAGAAATCAGAACATGGAAATAGTGTAGATATGCAGATCTGGAAATCTAGCACTTATAAGCAAAATACTCATAAGGAGATAATTAAAAGAGTGGAGTTTTGGAGGCACTCTTGGAGTTTATGCAGTTTTCTTTATGCAAGTGTATTGCATACTGTCTACAATGCAAATAATTCAAAAGTGTTGCTGTCCTCATAATCTAATTACAATTGGAACGATCAAATCAATGGAAGGCTCTGCAGTTACAACTTCTTATGGCTATGCAGCCATACTTTTGATAGCTAATTTGGTTTGAATGCCTTTTGGACTTTGATCATTGCCAGTGTTTTAAATTGCGGTTGCGGCTACAGATGCAATCGCAGTTGCGGTTGTTGAGATTGCGGGCATTACGGCTATTGCGATGCGCATTGCGACTGTTGCGGTGTGAATTTTTTTTCTAGTTTGCCACTGGAAATTAAACTCATTGCAGCCTATTGCGGCTCTAATGCGGCCTATTGCGGCTCCAATGCAATTACATTGTGGTCAATTTACATGAATTGGTAAAACACCGCAATTGCGGTGTGATGCGGTTGCGGCGGTGACCACAACCGCAATATTGTAGCCGCATCAGGTGATGTGGTCCACAATTTGAAACACTGATCAATGCATTGTGGATATTCTGGCCATCAGATGTTGCTATTTGAAGGAGAATGGTGTTGCTATTTGAAAATTCTTTCTGCTATGTAAAGTATGGTGGTCAAGGTGCCATGACCTCAATTTTGATGCAGCTCAGGAATCTTGATTATTCTTGGATGTGTCAAGTTGTTGCCAATCCCTAGATTGTGTGTTGTAGGACTTGGATGAAAGCTTATTGAATTTAGTTTAGTGCAAAACATCTCTCATCCATATCTAGTAATGCTGAAATAGGATTGCTTTTACTACCTACTAAACTACGGGTTTGATCACTTATTAGCGTGATGTGGTTTGGGAAAAATACTTACATGGTTCGAGAGCACCATGTGGTTGTATTTCCGACCAATCATGTAAGTGTATTTTGTATGAAATTGCATGTTAGTGGTGGGTCCCATATAAAATACACATATATGATTAGTTCGGGAGCACAGCCACATGGTGCTTCCAAACTATGCAAGTATTTCTCTATGGTTTGGTGTGAGATAGTTGATCCTAATTGGTTTTGTATGCTAATTGGTTTACATAAAAAGAAAACTATATTAAAATAATAATTTTTATTATTTATTATTTATTCAAATTTAAGTTTATAAATAAATATTATAATAAAAATATTTATTTATTAATTATAATTATAATTATAATTATTTTTATTATATATAATTAAATTTATATTAAATATTATTTATTAATTAATATTAATTATTATTTATTTATAATTTAAATATTTTTATATTAAATATTATTTTTAAAAGTATGTATTTATTATAAAATATTTCTATTAAAAATTATTTTTATATAATTTAATTTATTTTACATAAGAATTATTTTCATTTTAATAAAATATATGAAAAAGACCCTATATATTAAAAATTAATCAGGCCTAATCCAACTATCTTAGACTTGATTAAATTATCCATTATTTTGATGTATAAGGAGATTATGATGGATAAACTTATACAATATGTTACCTGTGCTAAACAATAGATAAATTGAGGCATAATTTATAAAATTAGCTTATCCTATCATACCTAATATAGCATAGAAATATTTGGATAGTCATGGAGCACCACGTGGTTGTGTTTACAGCCAGTGAGAAAATGGTATTTTAGATGAAAGCCACTACCAACTTACACTTCTATCTAAAATATCATTTTCTCATTGGCTATAAGTACAGCCACATGGTGCTCAATGACCACCAAAGTATTTCTCTAATGCAGCATGTCAAACACACCGTTTTTATCATGAGCTTCTATATAGCAAGGGGCGATATGGTATTTTAAATTTTAATGTGTTTGTGACTAGGTAGATAGGCAATGCTTTTGCTTTCTGTTTTGTCATCTAATTTTGCAATGCCTTGTAATTACTAATGATTGTGGGTGGAGGTACGTAGAGGTGGAAGTGAGCCGACCCGAACCATGTTTGTTAAAGCTCAAACTTGATTCATGTATGAGCTATAAGAAGTGAATCTAACTTCTAGGCTCAAACTCAATGAAATAGCTCCACGAGATACAAATTAAGCCTTAATGAGTTAGGATATTTAGTCATAAGAACATAGCTTTAATAATAATAATAATAATATAAAAAATGGCCTTTTATATATAAATATATAAAATTTAAGTTAGACCTATTTAATAAATGGCCTTAAATAATCAGCTTAGTTCAAGCTCAATTTATGAATTTATGAATTCAGCTTATTGAGTTATTAATAAATTGAGTTAGAAATAACTTATAAGTTGGTTTGATTCATTTTTATCTCTAGGTGAAGGCCTTACACCAATTGGGTGCAATAATAGGATTAGGGTTTTTGTTAAAATTAAAATAATTTGGATATTTAAATAGTTTAATTTGGAGTATTTATCTTTTTTTATTATTAATTGCTAAAAAAACCTTGAGACAATATTATAAATTAAAAATTAATAATTTCAATACCTTAAATAAGCTGAATGGTCATGGAATTGACCCAAAAAATTGCTGAATAGATATTGACATGTATAAATAAAACATGCATAAATAAACTAACTATAAGATGTATTTTAGTATTCACCTTTTCAATTTTAACACAAATTAGTTAATTTGGGTTTTCCCTATTTTGTTGGTATTAAACATCCTCATGTTAAAGTTACTTAATTGTCGGAATTAGAATTTTTCATGAAAATTTTCTATACAACTTGATGAATGTGTATTCTATTATATAAATTCACGCATCACAAAAACACGTTGAAATTTTGCATGTCCCTAATTTCCCATCTCTTTTATAAATTGACAATTTTTTAACAGAGGCAAGTTTAATAACTCATATTTAAACACATTTATAATAAAATTGGTGGGATCCAAAAACCTATATCCAAATATGATGAGTTAGAATTGTGACTATATAAGAATTTCTCTCTTGACACTCACTCCCAATTACTTTCAAAATTCCTAGTTCCACTGCCACATGCTGCTTCACCCTGAAGTTGCTTGTGCTTGCTTTAGGCCCTAAACACTGAAGTGCTTGGTTCAATTGTAAGCTTCCATGCGAAGGTCTTTCAAGGACTCCTTGGAAGCGCTTAAATTTGATGTCAATTCTTTTTTTTTTTTTTTTTGTTGGAATTGCATATCAATTATTTTTTCATTATTAAAAAAGTTCACACTTTTTATGTTCTTTGAACTATCCAGACTCTTGCCAATTAAGACATATTACGACATTGAAGTATCATAATTTTTGTACATGGCAAGGATATTTGAAACTGAAAATGTACGCAACCATTCGAATGTTCTCAATATGACTACTCTATGATAATTTTTTCTAATCAATAAAAATCATGTGATAATGACTAAATAGGTCATTAAAAAATCTCATAATAGTACAAGGAAATAGAGCTGCTTCCTTCAAAAGGATAAATGATATATATATATATATATATATATATATATATATATATATAGTACAAGGAAATAGAACAGCGTCCATCAAGTAGATAAATAATACAAGCCGTCCAAGTGGAGGAAATTCCTTATTATTCTATAAACTACAAAGAATACAATAGGAAACAGGGGAAAGAATAATGATGATGTTCACAAATCTATGGAGTGATTCAATCAGAAGCAGCAGTCCAGGACACAACAACAACATAAAGCAGCACAACTGCAAGAAAAGAGGGGGAAAAATGTCAAAACAAGGATTAGGTGTTTCTGAAAGAGCCAACAAATAGGTGTAGTGATTTTGGGAATGAACTTACCAACCCTTCCAGAAGCCATCACCCCTGCTTCTAGTTTGCTCTGAAACACTTTGTTGGGGGTACCCTGCAGGACCATCCTTCGAGGGGTAACCCATTGGTGGTGGGGCAGTAACATAAGAAGCTGGAGGATATGCAGTCATTTTTGGGGGATATGACACTGCTGCATCATTATGTAATGTCATTAATCGTAGTGACAAAGGTTTCACAGTGCACATGGGAACAAGAGTAATTTCAGCTTAAGCTGTATGCAAAAACTAGAAACTGATTAACTTGGGCATTTTTTTTTTTCCTTTAACGAAGTATTATTGAGCATGCAAACATAGCCAATTCATGTTTATTTATGTCCATAATATGGAGCTAAAAAGAAATTCACTTAGGAAACCTAATTTTGTTGCGCGAAGATAAATTAAAGATGTAGAACACTTTGTTGCAACTTTTATTGAAAGACAAGAACAACTAACCAGGAGCTTCTTGCCGATTGTTAAAGTGACTCATGGTGATGAAGTTGATCTCTTCTAACGCAATCAAAGAAGAAAAGATGATAAATGAGAATGTGAGTGGAAAATATGGAATCAAATATATGTATATATAGGTTGCCGCGGGAAGGGGCGGCTAACGTTCCTTAATGCAATAGAAGTTTCGAAGACGTGTGGGACAAACGCGTTGCCGGTGAGAAAAAAAAATGGTGTTTACATTCGAACTTCCTACGCTATGTGCCTGTGACTGTGACATGCCGTGTAACAAACAATCCATTCCTTATCATGAAAGTTTCTAATTTCTACGCGTACATTTCCAAACACTTTTTTAGAGGCTTAAATCCGTCGGCCTGTTTAAAGACACAGGCCTATTACGCTATTTAGAAGTTTACAAGTCTATTTAAAAATACCTCTATCAGCTTTTTTAAAGGTCTTATTATAAAGTGTGTATTTAAACAAACTTTCAAATCAAGCTATGCTTTTAAAAATCTTGCCTTAAAAGAGACAAGTAAATCAGCCAAGTTCACCAAATGCAAGAAAAGGTGTTTTTTCGATAATTTATTGATATGGCTCAACTCGCAGGAAGGAGTGAGGAGCAATGTATTGATGTACTGGAGAGCATACATAAAAACTAAGCCTAATCCCATAAAGCAATCATAGTAGGATCAGTATTCAACACCCAGCCCGAAAACAACAACACTTGTGCTTATGACTTACAGCCCAATATCAAAAATAGATCCTCAAAACACCTATTAACATACCAGTTCTTTGTAAGCATACCAGTTCCCAATGATGAGAGCTAGGAAACCGTAAATTTTTCCACCTCTAGATTACCTGCAACTTTAACTAGAAATTTAGAGCCAAAGTCTGCCTCCTTATGCATTTTAGAATTTTCCACATCTGCTATTGAAAAAATCTGTTTCTGCATTTTGTTAACTTTGACAGGAAGAACTATTGATGCTAATCAAGTTTTCTTCCTGATCTGTTCGATGCAGCACTCCGCTTCAAGGATTTATGTTTGAATGCAATTTGTATCCCCTGCACTTACTGAGAAAAACTTTCCACATATCTTCAATTAGCAATTCACCTCAACACACACCAACATCAGCATTCTACACTTACTGGCTCCTTTTTGAGACCCTTCATAGTGAGACATAGAAGCATAGCCGTATCTGAACTTCGATTGTTTAATTTATCACCCTTCTTCACCAAAATGAAGGCAAAGCTCATTAATAGCAACAGGGAACAGTAAAATTACAAACACCACAGATACAGAAAAGGAATTTCGTATATCGCCTCTCTTGAGCTGATATCAGTGTGATAACAGTCAAGGGGAAGAAGGAAAAAAACTGAACAATGTAACAGTGACAATTCTGAGCAAGAGTGCTCAGCCCCTCCCAATGATTCCTGACCCAATCCTTGCTTGATGTGGAAAAACTCTCCACTCACATCATATACCCAAAACAATCGCTCTTTCCTGACCTCTCTCCCCTCACAGCAGTTAGTTAGGCCCACGTCCATCAATGGACCCCAATTTACTATCACCCTGCTTATTTTTTCTCTCTCTTGCCTCATTATATTTCTTTCTCTTATAAACCTTAGAGAAACCCGTAATTACCCTCCTGCCATTTGGTTCTCTATCAATACTCCCCTTCTCAAGCTTCACCTTGTCCTCAAGGTGAAAGTTAGGGAACTGCTCAATGATTGCAGCTGCCTTCTCCCAGGAATTCTCAAAATCAGGTAACCCCTTCCACTTGATCAGAACCTCAATCTCTTTCAGCTGATTTTGTCAAATGGCCACCACTTCTAATGGTTCCACCTTGAGCTCCTAATCTGCAGTAAGTGCTGAAGGTAAAGGTTGAGTAACCACATTAGAGGAGACACATTTTTTTAGCAATGAGACATGGAACACAGGATGCACCAGGGTTCCAGGGGTAACTCCAACCTATAGGCCACAGCTCCAATCCTTTCCGAGATGGTAAATGGCCCATAATATCGAGGACTGAGTTTCTGGTTTACTCTGGTTGCTAGGGACTTCAACTTATATGGCTGAATCTTCAAGTAAACCAAATCCCCTAGTTGGAACTCAACACCTCTGCGATGCTGATCTGCAAGTTTTTTTAATATGTTCCTGGGCCTTAAGTAACCGGGATCTCAGCTCATCTAACATCAAATCCCATTCCTCCAGCAGTTGACTCACCTCTTCTACTGCCGAAGGTCTAGTATCTCCTTTAATTAGAATAGGGGGGTCTCTCCCATAAAGGGCCTTGAAGGGAGTCGTGTTGAAGGAAACATTATAATTGGTGTTAAACCAAAATTCAGCCCAGCAAAGCCACTTGGGCCATTGTTTGGGTTTGCTCCCAATGAAACATCTTAGGTAAGTCTCCAAGCACCTATTCACAACTTCGGCTTGGCCATCTGTTTGCGGATGGTAAGCAGAACTATATTTCAGTTTGGTGCCAGCCATACGAAATAATTCTATCCAAAAAGAGCTCATAAACAGTCTATCTCTATCGGAGATAATAGTATTAGGAAACCCATGCAATCAGACCACCTCCTTGATGAATACTGCTGCCACTTCCTTAGCCGTGAAGGTGTGAGCAATGGAAATGAAGTGAGCATATTTAGTGAGACGGTCCACCACCACTAAGATAGTGTCCACTCGCATTGCCTTAGGAAGCCCCCCAATAAAGTCCATCATGATATTTGACTAGATTTGTGAAGGAATGGGTAAAGGTTGGAGCAAACCAGCTGGAGATAAAGTTTGGTATTTGTTTCTTTGGCAACTATCACACTTTTCAATAAACTGCTATATGGTTTTCTTCATACCTTCCCAAAACAGCATCCCTAAAATTGTCTTATAGGTTCTAAAGAATCTGGAATGTCCCCCCAAAGCAGTGTCATGAAATTCTTGCAAGATCAGGGGAATTCTACCAGAGTTCCTTGGAATCACCAACCTTTCCCTGTAATGCAGCCTCCCTTCCTTCAAGTGGAAACAAGGATGCTTTCCAAGATCATATAATAAATCTTGCATAATGGTCCGGAGCCTCTCATCAGCCTGCACGTCTTCTTCTAGGCCTTCCAATTCACAAACCTTGATTTGGCTAATGGCCACATATTGTAGCTTCCTAGAGAGAGCATCTGCAACCCTATTTTCTTTCCCCACCTTATATCTGATCTCGAAGTCGTATCCTAGCAGCTTGGCTACCCATTTTTGCTGCTCCTCGCCCATCATTCATTGATCTAAGAGATGTTTGAGGCTCTTTTGATTTGTGTGGACTACAAAATGCCTTCCTAAAAGGTAATACCTCCACTTTTGGATTGCCAACACTATTGCTGTCAACTCTCTCTCGTACACAGACTTCCCTTGTGCCCTTTTTGATAGCACTTGACTCATATAAGCAACTGGACGGCCCTCTTGCATCAACACCACCCCAATGCCCTTGCTGGAAGCATCAGCCTCAATGATAAACTCTTGTCAAAACATGGAACTGCTAGAACCGGAAGAGATGTCATAGCTTCTTTGAGTTGTTCGAAAGCCATTTGGGCCTCAACTCCCTAATGGAAATTATCTTTCTTCAGTTGTTGAGTTAAAGCCCAAGCAATCTTGCCATACCCCTTGATAAACCGCCTATAGTACCCGATGAGGCCAAGGAAGCCCCTTAACCCTTTCAAGTCCTTGGGGATAGGCCAATTAACCATATCTACCACTTTTCTAGGGTCTGCTGCAACACCCTTCCCTGAATTGAGGTGGCCTAAATACTCTGGTTGGGGCCTCTCAAAACTGCACTTCTTTTGATTAATGAATAGTTTGTGTTCTCTCATCAAGCTAAGCACTAACCGAAGGTGTTCCCTATGGATTTCCACATTCCAACTGTAAATCAAGATATCATCGAAGAAGACCAGCACAAATTTTCTAAGGTAAGGCCTCAAGACCTTGTTCATCAAGGCTTGAAAAGTAGAAGGGGCATTGGTCAGCCCAAAGGGCATGACTAGAAACTCACAGTGCCCCTCATGAATTCTAAAGGCTGTTTTGGGTACATCACTCTCCCTCATTCTGATTTGGTGGTACCCAACCTTCAAGTCCAGCTTCGTAAACACTTGAGCACCGCCTAATTCATTCAATAACTCATCAATCACCGGTATTGGAAATTTGTCCAAAATTGTGACTTTGTTCAAGGCCCAATAATCAACACAGAATCTCCACCCTCCATCTTTCTTTTTAACTAAAATAACCAGACTCGAATAGGGGCTAATGCTTGGTCTTATAATTCCAGCCTTCAACATCTCTTCTATGATCTTTTCAATCTCATTCTTCTGGTAATGGGGATATCGGTAAGGCCTTATGTGAGGAATTTCTGCCCCTTCCTTCAAATTAATGGCATGATCTTGCTCCCTAAGAGGTGGCAATCCTATGGGAGTATGCAGCAAATCACCAAACTCTTGTAATATCTTGTTGACTTCAGGGGAATTATCACCACTCGAATCAAAATTTTCCCCTGCCTCCATTGGTTGTACAAAGTAACCCTCTCCTTCATTCTTCAAGGCCTTCATGGCAGCCTTCCAGGATGATTGAACACGGCATAAGGTAAGATCACCTCAAATACTCAGCTTGACTCCCCCCCTTACTCTACTTCAATGTTAGCTCATGGAAATTGGCCCGTATGTCACCCAAACTAGCCAACCAAGCCATCCCCAATACCACATTAGTGCCTCCCAAATTTAGCAAGAAAAAATCCTGCTTAATCTCATTGCCCTGCACCCATAAAGGTACTTCCCTGCACACCCCTTGACTGGGTTCTATCTGCCCATTTCCAACCTCTACAGTGTATCTAGGGGTGGCATCAATAGTCAGCTGCAGCAGATTAGCCATTTCCCATGATAAGAAGTTGTTAGTAGCTCCACGGTCAACAAGGACCCTCACTGGTTGCTCCCTAGTTTGCCCCCACACCTTGAATGACTTATGGGTTGTCAATCCCTTATAGCTATTAAGAGATAACTATAAGGTGTTGACAGCCAATTCCAACTCCTCCTCCTCAGGTTCTTCTTGAGGCTCCTCCTCATCCTCCTCTACTCCTTCCACCAACATAAACTGGTAATGCTTAAATTTGCACACTTGGTCCTTACCCCAGTCTCCCTACATTTAAAACAAAGCCCCCGTCTACTTCTCTCCTGTAATTTTGTTTGAGTCAACTTCGCTCCTCCACGGCCCTTCTTCTCCCCCATAACTTCCTCAACTACCCTCGAAGACCCCCCACCTCTGGTTCCCACAATGTTTCTGGCTCCTGCCACACCCCTAAGGAAAGAACTCCCTCGGTCTCCCCCACTGACCCCGCACTTTCTCCACGTGCTATTCCTCTCCTCCAATAGCAACACGCGTTCCTTAAGCTCAGAGAGAGTCTCCAGTTCAAAGACTTTCAACTCAGCTCTAAGTTCTTCCTTCATCCCATTGAGAAACATTCCTTTGAGAATGTCTCCGTCAATGTCATGAAGAGGTCCAGTCACCAACTCAAATTCCTCTATATAATCCATCACCGATCCTATTTACCTCAGCCTTAACACAGGACCATACGAATCCTTGGCCACTCCCAGTTGGAAACAGCATATTATGGCTTCCTTGAATCGTCCCCAGTGTGGGAAAGGAGTTTGGTCCTCCTACCAATGGAACCAGTTTAGTGCCTTACCTTCCAAAGCCAGAATCACAAGATCCATCTTCTCTTCATCATGAATCCCATTCACTCTAAAATAGCGATCAATGCGCACTATCCACCCATGTGCATCTTCACCAGCAAAGATGGGTAGCTCCATTTTGCGCCCCCTTTCAATTCGCATCAGAGATCTGCTTCCCCTCTCAAACTTGCTTCTGCCTCAGCGATCACCCCCACCATTCGTTCCCTACACCAGCACGCCCCACTGCGATCCCTCTTCTTCATACCGTGAGTCCTCACGCGAGGTGTGGTACCTTTCTCGTCAGCTCCAGTTTCCATCCGGGGGTCGGCTTCCCCAAGACAATTCCTGGTAGTGACGGATGGATCCATCTTGACGATGTCGAGGTGATGCTCTATCCTCCTCCGAAGTTTCCCCTCCCTATCTCTAGCGAGAAGTTTCTGCACGCTTGGGGCTCCTTCGACAATGAGACCTTCCGCGCGTTCGGTTCCCCTCTGTCAACAAACGAAGCACGTTGTCCAGCTTCTTCTCCAATGAATCCACTCTGGCTTCCATAGTAGCTCATGAAGTCACCATCACAATGCCCATAATCTAGGCTCTGATGCGAATTAATAGCAACAGGGAATAGTAAAATAACAAACACCACAGATACAGAAAAAGAATTTCGTATGTTGCCTCTCTTGAGCTGATATCAGTGTGATAACAGTCAAGGGGAAGAAGAAAAAAAATTGAACTATGTAACAGTGATAATTTTGAGCAAGCGTGCTCAACCCCTCCCAATGATTCCTGACCCAATCCTTGCCTAATGTGGAAAAACTCTCCACTCACATCATATACCCAAAACAATCACTCTTTCCTCACTTCTCTCCCTTCACAGCAGTTAGTTAGGCCCACGTGCATCAGTGGACCCCAATTTTCTATCACCTTGCTTATGCTTTCTCTCTCTTGCCTCATTATATTTCTTTCTTTTATAAACCTTAGAGAAACCCGTAATTACCCTCCTGCCATTTGGTTCTCTATCACTCATACATAATATATCACATCCAAGGCCAGCAATTAGATCACCATGTGGCATGCATATATATTTTCTCAATTGGAGCATACCCTTTTGAATGAAAAATTGAAGGCTACTCGTATGATTGCTCTTTTCTATCATATTCTCCATAAACAACACTATAACTACTACATTTTGAACTTCTCCGTTGACATGACTCTATCCACTGATGAGGTACCTTATTAAGTTTTGTCAATCCTTAATCAAAACCAAATTGCCACACCCAGATAACATCCAATCTCAAAACTTCTTAGGTGTGTAGGAAGATCTCCAAAATTTTCTGTTCCAGAACCAAAGTCATCGTAGCATATGACACCACAAATTGAACTTCTCAAACTAGACTTGGATAGTTAAACGGCCATTTATATTTTGAAATCTATGTCCCAATTTGTGCACCATAGCTTATAGAAATGGTTCACCTGTGCAAGTGTATCCACCATAGAGACCTCAGCTCCATCAAGAGTTGCCTTTTTTATGCAGCTCCAAATTGTCCACACAATAACAAGAAAAACTACCACCCAAGATTTCTTCTGCTTACCTTTAAAACTAGCAGCCATCCAAGATTCAAAAAAGCCTTAGCTTCATTTGGATGAACCCAACACAAGTTCCACCACTTAAGGCAGCCACTCTACAAGTTCCAAGCAAACCTGCACATCTTGCATCAACTCCCTGAAGTAGATTTAGTCTTATCAACCTATCCTTTGTGTTTAGATAGCCAATTATAATAAACCAAGCAAGAAGTTCAGCCCTAGCTAGGAGAGACCAAACCCTGCCACACACCTTTTACAAAATTATAACTAATCACCTCAACATTAGTACTGTTTGATGTATATGCCATTTTGAGATGAGATTTAACAGAAAACACACCACTCTTGTTGTCATATTTCCAAACCACTTCGTCTGGAAGCTCTCTTTGCAGTGAAACCTGGTCAATAATATGATGGAGAGTGTTGAGTTGATGTGGCTCCCACTCAAACAAGGACCTTTTCCATTGAAAGCTCCAAATCCACATCCTCCCATCCCAAAAACCACAATCTGCAATAACTTCTTCATTTTGTACAGATACATAATATAATCTAGGAAATGCATCTCTCAAACTACTCTCCCCAATCCAAAAGTCCTCCCACAATAAAGTTCTTAATCCATTGTCCACTTTCATCCAAATACCACCCCATAATGTGTGATTCAGTCCATTTGTTTGAGTAAAATTACATATGTTTGCCCAAGGACCACCAGAATTTTTCACCTTTTGAACTGCAATTAGCCTACTTTCATTTAAATTCTAACAAGATCACACCATTTTTTTTCCCATAGAGGACAGTTCTTAGAGAACCTCCATCGCCATGTAGACAACATAGCTGAATTTTTAAGGATCATGTCACCAACTCCCCAAACCTCCTAAATGCCTAATAAGATTCTATCACAAAATACTTTAATTTAGTTTAAAATTTGCTTGACATGGACTTCCTCTTATAAGTTATTTTTGTTTGAAGACAAAATCCTCAAATTGGTCCCTCTTAATATTTGCGCCTACAAATTTGTCCCTGTGGAAAAAAAAAAAAACTCAATCTACAGTCTCTATCAATTTAAAATGTCGAATAAGCTAATCCCTTCTCAATATTTTCAAAGGATTTTTAGCATAAACTAATATCTAACGATTTATAAATAATTCAAATTGGCCCCTAACAAATACATAAATAAGACCAAAAAAATCCAATGAAAAATGGACGAGAGACTAAATTTTCCTATATTTTTATCGTTTAGGGACTATGAGATTTTTTTTTTTTTTTTGAGTGACCAATGTGTCTGGCACTATTTTTTGACAAAGATCAATTTGGGGTTTTGTTTCGTTTGAAATATGTTAAAATAAAAATATTTAATTTTATATTTAATATTAATATAATTATTAAATATAGATTTGGGGTATGAGAGTAGTAATATACTATTAATTTAAAATAACTTTTTAATTGAGAATATTTTTTAAAAAATCAAAATAAAAGCAACCAAAAATGGAATGGCAATAAATAATAAGAAGTGCCTTCTACAGTTTCAAACTAATAATTTATAATTATTTATTTTTTATTTGTAAAAGGCATTGTATTGTGATGAGACCGACAACAATTTTTGCAACGTATTAAATTAACCTTTTTATAACATAATTGTTTTACTAAAAATTAAAGGCAGTGTTTATTGTTACTTTTGTTTAATTATTTTTATTTAATTTCCTTAAATGGTATTTTTCTAATCAAAGTCTGACATCACCTCATTATTACAAATATTCTTTATTCAAATTTATCACGTTTAATTTGTTTAATAAATAGTTTGATTTTTCTAAAAAAATTTAAAATTAATAATACTTTTTTATTTCTATATGGCCAATAAATATTTTTTGGTCTCAATTGAATCACCGATATCCGGACTCTATTATCAGGAATCCGACTAATCCGACTCGATTCGACGGTTAGCCCATTGAAGGGATAAGGATCTCTCAATGGGGATTTTTTTCCATTCCCAGAACTTGAATCCGAGATCACTGGCTAAGGAATCAAGTGTCAAATCACTTGACCAACTTCATGTTCGTGTGGCCAATAAATATTATAAGTATCTTTATTTAACTCATTTAATATGATTATTTAAATCTAAATATTAAATCATTTTGTTTAAATTTTTTAATATAATAATTATCTAAATAATAACGAGTGTGTATTTTTAAAGTTATGATGCACATCTTATTATGAATGTATTTAGTGGAACTTGATTCACAAATTAGTAGCTCTGAAGAAATTATTTGCATTTGTGATTGTACAAGACATAATTTCTAATTAATAAATGGATATACCAAAAATAAATTAAAAAAAATTTCTCTATCAATTATATTGCGGCATTTTTCGAACCTTGCAAAGAATTGAAACAATAATTACAATATTAAAATTGCGGTTGTTAATATCTTTTGCAAAACTAAGAAAATTAAGAGAAATGCTATTGTGTACAAAACAAAATTTGTGAAAGTAATACGAAAATACAGTGAACCAATCACAGGGAGGTTTGGATTGTGGAGAGGAAAGAGAAAAATGCAGTTATCACGTAAAACGCAAAATAATAGCACTGCAAGTGTATCTTTGTTAGAGTCCCATATCACTTAAAAATATAGCATAAATAGTTCTTATAAACACTTGGACAACCCTTCCCTCATGAGCCAGTTTTTGGGATTAAATTAGACTCATTCAATCCTAAGAATCTTCATAAGTTATTTCACGAAACAAACTTCTTACTATTTAGTATTTACCTAAAATTAATGCTACAGTGCTTTTACGTTGTGGTGGCCCTGATCTGTGGTCTCCTACCTCACAGGGATTTTTAAAAATGAATGTGGATGGTAGTGTCTTCCAGTTGTTACAGCGAGGTGGTGTTGGTGATGCGATTCGGGATTATAATGGTGAATGGGTCGCTGGTTTGCTGGAAATGTGCAGTGTTGTGATATATTAAGTGGAGATATTAGCAATTTTACGGGGCATTCAATTTGCTTGGTTTAGCAGCTATAGGTGGCTGATTCGCAAAAGTGACTCATTTGACGCATATAGTGCAGCTACTACAACTCATGTTCATCCATCTGTGGCATAGTTCTGCTGATTTGTTATGTGCAATCCAAGCCGTGCTTCGTTGAAGAAGTGTTGACTGTTGAGCACCTGGGAGCATGCTGATCAGCAGCTAAGGGTGCTTCCCAGGGGAGATCTTCTATAGTTTCCTCTTTCTTTTATTTTGTTTTTCTCATTTTCTGTGAAAAAATAAAAAAATCTAGTGATTAACTTAAATAAAAAAGTATAATATAATAAAACTTATATAGCTTGTCAAGTTTTTTATCAAACAAAAATAAAATATTCTCTTCTAGCATCATACTTGTGCAAAAATAATATTTCATCCAATTCTTATATGTGTGTCTTCATTAAAAAAGATAACTAACAGGAAGTCTTCAAAGCGATATTTGCTACTGCAGCACCAAAAACTAAAAAAATTAAAAATACTCACTAACATTAAATATCTCTTTCCAAAAGCTAAAACCATTGACTCATTATGAAATAATGCATGCAATTTTAGCAATACATACAAATAAAATCAGAATTTCAAATTCAATGAAAAACTCAATAAAATTGAACCTAAAATAATAATTTAAAATATGAATTCATCTCAACGTCAAAAATACCTTTACAATTAGAAAGACGAATATTATCCAAAGTATTTTCATCAGTGAAAATGATGATCTCAAAAATTGAAAAATTAAAAAACTCAAATGCCTAATACTCAAAAAATAATAAATACAATCTCAAAAAATTTCTCGAATAACAAGAAATAGAGGTGCCACATCTCTAAGTTACCTTGCCTTGTCCAATAGTTGTTGAAACTTGAAAGGAGACCACCTCTACACTATTTTACCTTTGTCCAAAAGTGGATGAAAAGAGACCAACAATTTTAGTGGAACCAACAATAGAAGATACAATGGCAACAATTGTGCCACATGTGAAAGTGAAAACCTTAGAAGTGTAGTGTTAGAGAAAGCGTATAATAAGATTATATCACAATATACTTAATTTAAAATTTGAGCTTGACATGGGCTTTGTTTGATAGGTTGATTTTGTTCGAAATTTGTTTAAATTAAAAATATTTAATTTTATATTTAATATTTGTGTATTATTAAATGTAAATTTAAAATATGGAAATAATAATAAACTGTTAATTTAAAATAACTTTTTATTTGAGAATATTTTGAAAAAAATCAAAATAAAAGGAATTAAAAAGGAATTATGATAAATAATAAGGAGTGGCTTCTACAATTTCAAACTAGATAATATATAATGCGGTTATTTAATTGGTATTTGTCAGAAGCATTGTATCGTGATGACTCTGACCCCTAACAAAAATTTTTGCAACGTATTAAATTAACCATTTATAACATAATTGTTGCAGGCACTGTTTATCGTTACTTTTATTTAATTATTTTTATAATTTCTTCAAATGGTATTTTTTAAAATCAAAGTCTGACATTATATCATTATTACAATCATAATTTATTTAAATTTATCACTATTAATTTGTTTAATAAATAGTTTAATTTTAAAAAATTTAACATTAATCATTTTTTTATATGCAGCCAATAAATATTATAAGTATTTTTAATTAACTCATTTAATATAATTATTTAAATTTAAATATTAAACTATTTTAATCAAATTTTTTAATATAATAATTATGTAAATAATACCGGTGTGTATCTTTAAAAAATAATGAGTAAAAATAATTAATAACAATAAAAGTGTAGTAATAAATTATAATATATAACAAACATACTAATGCTTTATCATCTAATATTTTTATTGTTTTAAAAAGGGGTTAAATCAATATATGATACTGTTGTTGTCTATCACATAATTATATTGTAACTTTTTCATGTTTTTATTCTTAAAAATAAAATGACTGTATATATTATATTATTCATATATTTAATTGATGAGCACTATAAGTATATAAACAAAATTTATAATGATATCTAACGATGTATATGTTGTTAAATTATCTAAGGATTATTATTATTTTTTAAAGATGGGGACATTATTTAAGGAGTTTGAAAATATAGATAAATATTAAATTGACTAAATAATATCAAAATACATTAGTAGATGACATTATAACATATTTTATACGCTAAGAGCGTTTCTAAACCACTCAGTATATTAAGAAATCTTCCAAGAATATATTTTAATATTCAATGATGACCACATAAACAGTCACGAAATCAAAATGCGTAATGTATACATAACTATTAAACATGGATATCCACCGTTAGTGGCAATTATGAAGCCATATTTAATAATACAGTAATATTCATATATTTCTTACATCCATTTCTGACAAATATTTCAATACACTATTGAGTAATAAATGGCTTCACCATAATTTATTTATATTTTACTTGAATCGCGCACATGACCTTCACAGTGGTGTGGAACTACTATTGAACTTAATATGCTTCATACAAGGTCATTTCTAAAGCACCCCTAAATGGAGAAGTATAAGTTAAGGTAGAGATAGGCTATGACACCCAGAAATGCAATAGCAAAAGATGCTACGAAACTCCAAACAAAGGTGTCTCTAAAGTTAGTTTCTCGCCCATAAGAGGGAGTCTCTATCCCTGGTGGTTTTGCAACAGATAAGCAATTCTGGTCTAGTGGAGCTCCACAAAGAAAAGGTTTACCCTCATATCAGCTTGCCTCAAAAGTTCTGAATTGGTTGACCCTCTCTGGTGTCCTTTTAGATAGGTTATTGTGAGCCACAAAAAAGATAGACAAACTATATAACATTGTCAATTGTGAGGGAATATGACCACTAAGCATGTTGTGTGAAAGATCTAAGCTCTCTATTTGCTTAAGATTGCTGAATGTTTCTGGGATAGGCCTTGTGAGATGATTTTTGGACAAGTTTAATGTATGCAAATTACATAAGTACCCCATTTGTGGAGGAATGTGTCCTATCAAATTATTGTCTGAGAGATCTAGACCAGATATGAAATTCAAGATGTCTCCCTTATATGATTCATATCTACTTTTTGACATGAAATCTGCTTCTTGTTCTTCGAACCACGCAAAGTATAGTGTGGCTTCAATTTCTGAAAATTCATTTGTGATCGAATCATAGTAAGAAAGAAGGGTATGTGTGCTCCATGGTACAACAATTTTCTCTATTCCCATGCCATCCAAAAAATCCAGCCTTCCAAATGCTATATTATTCAAGCAAGATGGTACCCCTCTGAAAAGGTTGTTTTGAGAAAAATCTAAAATACTAATGTTCTTGAGGTGGTATATATCCATAGGAATGGGACCTTCAAGTTTGTTTCCCTTTAAAAGAAGAATTCTTAAATTCAAAAATGAATTGATCCACTTGAGAATTTGGCTTGAAAATTTATTCTTCATCAAATCCAATGTCAATAGGATGTGGGACTTGGCCAAAGTAGCAGGTATTGGTCCATTGAATTGATTGCCTTGCAAATGTAAGTACCTCACGAATGGCATATTGACACGACTTGGTAGTGTTCCAATTAAATTGTTGTAAGAAAAGTCTAGATATTGGAGTTTAGTCAACTTGCAAAAGCCTAATGGTATTGAACCTTGTACCGAATTTCGGGAGACAATGACAAAAGTCAAATTAAGAAGGCTTCCAATCCAGCTTGGTATTTCTCCATGGAGTTGATTGTTACTTAAATACAACATTCTTAACTCACTGCTGTTCATGATTCCATCTGGTATCTTTCCCATGAAATTATTGTTAGCTAGATATAGGGATAACAGTTTTGTGAAATTTGATCAAGGAGGCAAGAAGGGGCCATGCAAGTTGTTGCTTGATAATTTTGAAATCCGCAAATCATTGTTACCTTTACAAAACTCATGTGGTAAGTATCCAGACAAATTGTTGTGTGACAAGTCTAGATTTTTCAATTGTCTCATGTCACCCAATGAAGTTGGAATACTACCTTGCAGCAAACATGACATGTTTAAAGTCATTAAGTTGGGAAAAACTGACCATAGGTGGAGGAATCTTTCCTCCAATGGGATTACATGAGACATCAAGTATATTCATATTTGGGAATTTTGAGGTGAGATTATCCTCAAGGGGACCAATCAAGAAGTTGTGGCTAAGATTGAATGCATTTAGTTTGGCGTTATTTACTAATAACCAATTTGGGAACCTTCCGACCAAGCTGCTATGGCCAAAATGTATCGATCTCAAGTCATGCTGATGATAAAGGAAGGTGGGAAATGCGTAACTTGGTTCATTTAGTGTGCAGTTTATCACTTTGGGAACCTTCAATTGAAAAGATGGAGTAAAAGGCCGGTTCTCAGTTTCAACCTTCACATCCTGCTGGTTTCGGCAATCAAGACTAAAAATCTGAAGGTTGGAATGGTTAGCAAGAAAGCTGAATGAAAGTGAGCCCTTGAAATGGTTATGAGAAAGAGAAATACAGGCAAGGGACTTTAGACTATAAATGATCGAGGAGGGCAAGTGTCCTTCAAAATCATTGTCTTGAAGATCAAGGAAATGGAGAGATGACAAATTGGCTAGATACTGTGGAATGTGTCCCACAAAGTGGTTTCCACTAAGATCCAAGGCTATAAGGTTCTTCAGCTCACATAACCCTCTTGCAGTGCATGGTTTTTCTTCATTAACATAGGAAACAACAGCTCATCCTAGGCCAAATTAAAAGGGAGTAAATCTCGTAAAGTTAATCTAAATTTCTTTTGGGGCTGCAAATCATTTTAGGTGACGGAAGAGTGTAATAAAAAGGTTAGGAGAAATGAAATTGATGTATAACAAAAGCATTCGTGGGCGATTTCCTTTTCATTTCTAAAATTGCATAAATATTTAAAACAAACTCCACTTTTATTTTATTTTATTTTATTTTTTAAAAAAATCTTCGTATTTTAACTTATGCCATGTCTTAATCGTGTTAAGATTGAAAAATAATTTTCAAAATAAAATTTGCATAGAAATGAATGTTAAACATGTGTCAGCAATATATCATACACGATTGTTCTACACATATACATAACAACCAAAGCAATGTTCAATGTTAGGTGATTATAGGTTTTTCATAGTAGTGAGAGAGAATAGTTTATGAATGAATCTAATTCTCAAGGTGACGTTTACAATGATCCAGTCATAAAAATTTAAATTTTACTTAATAGTAAAGATTTAGATAAAACTAAATTAAAACTGGTTATTGGTTGAGTTAGAGTGACAATAGATATATAAGAATAGCAACAAACACTCGTGAAATTGAAATGTGTAATGTATGTATAACTATTAAACGTGGATCTCTATCGTTAACGGAAAATATAAAATCATATTTAATAAAATATTATTCAGATTTCTTATATGCATTTCTGACAAACATTTCAATACACTACTGAGTAATAATTGGCTTCACCATAATTTATTTATATTTTATTTAAATTCCGCATATGACCTTCACTGGTGTGGAACTACTACTGAACTTAATATCCTTCATACAAGGTCATTTCCTAAAGCCCTGTTGAATGGAGAAGTATAAGTTAACATAGAGATAGGCTACGACACCAAGAAATGCAACAACAAATGATGCTGCAAAACTCCAAGCAAAGGTTTCTCTGAAGTCAGTTTCTTGGCCATGAGAGGAACTCTCCATCCTTGGTGTTTTTGCAAGGGATGAGCAATTTTGGTCCACTGGAGGTCCACAAAGAAGAGGGTTACCCTCATAACTGCTTGCCTCAAAAGTCCCAAATTGGTTGATCCTCTCTGGTGTCCTTCCAGAAAGGTTGTTGTGAGCCACAGAGAAGACAGATAAACTATATAACACTGTCAATTGTGAGGGAATTTGACCACTAAGCATGTTATACGAAAGATCTAAACTTTCTATTTGCTTAATGTTGCTGAATGTTTCTGGAATTGGCCCTATGAGATGATTCTTGGACAAGTTTAATGTATGTAAGTTACCTAAGTACCCTATTTGTAGAGGAATGTGACCTGTCAAATTATTATCAGAGAGATCTAGGCCAGACATGAAATTTAAGATATCTCCCTTGTATGATTCATACCTTCTTTTTGACATGAAATCTGCTTCTTGTTCTTCGTACCATACATAGTATCTCATGCCTTCAACTTCTAAAAATTCATTTGTTGTTGGATCATAGCCATATATAGGGCTTCTTGTAACCCACTCTATAGCAATTTTCCCTATTCTCATGCCATTGAAAAAATTCAGCCCTCCAAATGTTATATTATTCAGGCAAGATGGTAATCCTCCGGAAAGGTTGTTTTGAGAAAGATCCAATATACTAATGTTCCTCAAGTGACACAAATCCATAGAAATAGGGCCTTCAAGTTTGTTTCCTTTTAAAAAAAGAATCCTTAAATTCAAAAATGAATTGATCCACTTTGGAATTTTGCCCGAAAATTTGTTCTTTGTCAAATCCAAAGTCAAAAGTTTGTGGGACTTGGCCAAAGCAGCAGGTATTGGTCCACTGAATTGATTGCCTTGCAAATGTAAGTACCTCAAAGATTGCATATTGATGCAACTTGGCAATGATCCAATTAAATTGTTGTAAGAAAGGTCTAGATATTGGAGTTCAGTCAACTCACAAAAGCCTAATGGTATTGGACCTTGCAACGAATTTTGGGACAAAATAAGAAAAGTCATATTGTGAAAGCTTCTAATCCAGCCTGGTATTTCTCCATGGAGTTGGTTGTTACTTAAATCCAACATTGTTAGCTTGCTACTGTTCATGATTCCGCTGGGTATCTTTCCCATGAAGTTATTGTTGGCTAGATGTAGAGACAACAAGTTTGTGAAATTTGATCCAAGAGGCAAGAAGGGGCCATGCAAGTTGTTTTTTGACAACTTCAAAATTCGCAAGTCATTGCTACCTTTACCAAAGTCTTGTGGTAAGTGTCCAGACAAATTGTTGTGTGACAAGTCTAGACTATTCAACTGTCTCATGTCACCCAATGAAGCTGGAAAATTGCCCTGCAATGAACTTGAAGACATGTTCAAAATTATCAAGTTGGGAAAAACTGACCCTATGGTTGGAGGAATCTCTCCTTCTATGGGATTACAGGAGACATCAAGTAAAAGCATATTTGGGAATCTTGAGGTGAGATTGACCTCAAGGGGACCAATCAAGAAGTTGTAGCTGAGATTAAAGTAACTTAGTTTTGAGTTATTTACTAATAGCCACTTTGGGAAACTTCCTATTAGGTTGTTATGGGCAATATTTAGTACTCTTAAGTCATGTTGATGGTAAAGGAAGGTAGGAACTTTGTAGCTTGGTTCATTTAATGTGCAATTGATGATACTCAGAACCTTCAGTTGGAAGGATGGAGAAAAGGGTGGGTTCTCGGTTTCAACCTTCACATCCTGCTGGTTATAGCTGCTAATATCAAAAATTTGAAGGTTGGAATGATTAGCAAGCAAGCTGAATGAAAGTGAGCCCTTGAAATAGTTATAAGAAAGAGAAATAAGGGCAAGGGACTTGAGACCATAAAGGATTGAGGAGGGTAAGGGTCCGTCAAAATCATTTTGTTCAACATCAAGGAAATGAAGAGATGACAAATTGGCCAAGCACTCTGGAATGTGTCCCACAAAGTGGTTTTTGCCTAGATTCAAGGCTATAAGATTCTTCAGCTTACATAACCCTCCTGCAATACATGATTTTTCTTCATTAACATACTAACAAGAGCTCATCCTTGGCAAAATTAAAATGAAGTAAATCTACTAAAGTGTATCCAAAATTCCTTCTAATCAAAATTTCTTTTGGTGCTGCAGAGTATTTTAGGTGACAGAAAAGTGAAATAAAAAGGTTGAGAGAAATGAACTTGATGCATAAAAAGCATATATTCCTCATTTGTTTCCTTCTTATCTCTAAGATTGCATAAATATTTTAAACAAACTCAACTTTTATGTTTTTTTTTTAAAAAAACAAAACTCAAGTATTTTAATTTGTGCGTTGTCCTAATCATATTAGAGTTGAAAAATAATTTTAAAATTAAAAATGCATACAAACAATTGTTTAGCAATATATCATACAAGATTGTTCTACACATATACAACACAGAAATCGTGTTTCAGTGCTCCTTGCGTTAATTGTAGTTATAAGGAAACAAAAAAAAAAAAAAATGTCAGGTGACTATAAGATTTTCATAGTAGTGAGAGAGAATAATTTATGAATGAATCTAATTCTCAAAGCTCATAGCAAACATTTTAAAATTACCTTCCCTTGGTAGCGAGCCATTCAAGTTATTGTCTGAAAAGGACAGGTACTTGAGAGAAGTCAGAGCCGCAATAGATTCTGGAATGCTACCAGTCAAGAAATTACCACCAAGCATCAACCCCTCTAATTTGATTGAAGAAGAAAGATCTGTCAAGTGCCAAAGGACGTATGTAGCAAGCAACATATGAAAACTTACAAAAGGAATTCCTTTTGATAAAGACAGGGTAAAATAGTCCACAACATATGGAATCGAATGGAAAAGATAATAGTTAGAGGAATGGAATAAAATTTTACAAAAAAATATAAAAAATTTCCGTATATTAATGAAAAAATAGATGTGAAACACTTTGATAAATGAGTGAAATTCAAACTAAATGAAATAACACTAGTAACTGGAGTGCATAAGGATTTTTGTTGACATCGTAGTTCAAATCTAGACCAAATTATATATGGAAAATTCTGAAATGTTAAACAAATTTTTTTGTTTTCATGTAAGCTTACCATTTTAACATTGTTTCTCGCAATTAATTATTGGTGAACAAAACGATCTAAAACTTCGTAAAATTTATAGTAATTTTTTTTCCCACATTTTTGTCACCGATTTTGGTAGGGGAAAAAAGTTATAAAGTGAAATTAGCTCTTAGAAATACTTACATATTTTCTTTAGCTAAGGGTGGTTGGAATGAGTAATAGTTTGGATGGAGGACAATTTTTTATTTTTTTTTTTTATTTTTGGACATGGAATAGAGGAGGAGTTGCCCCCCTCAGCCTGAGCTTCTGATGTGGTTTATTCTCCAAAGTCGTCTCAACACCAAGGATCGTCTGATCGGAATCAACTGCTTAAATGGTGCAAATCCAAAGTGTCTCTTCTGCCAGGTGAATGACGAAACGCTGCAACACCTCTTCTTTTCTTGCCCGGTATCTTGGCGTCTATGGTTTAATTGCCTTAGATGGTGGAACTGCATGTCATGGTGCTTGCCAAGCAATCCGGTTATGTTCTTTGATGCTTGGCTTGGGGCACCGATGAGGGGTTTTGATAGGAAGAAGTGGATATCTCTCATGCATGTGGTTGTCTGGTCCATTTGGTGGAGAAGGAATGAGACGTTTTTTTGATGGTTTTAAAACCAGTTTGGAGCAACGAAATTCTGAACCTCAAATTGAGAGGTTGGAAACTTGGAATGAGAGGTTTCCCTTCTCACCAGATTATCTGTTGTTGAACCTGGATCAAGCGAGGTTATGGCGTGGATAAGCGAGGATATTACAACCAAAACTTAGCCTATCTGTGATCCTGCTGATGATCTACCTTTATAGCGCGGCTTCTCTTTTTACTGTTTTGGATGCAGGCCAGTTTTCAATCTCACAAACACAAATCAGTTTCCATTCGGTTTGCTTGCAGTTTGTGTGGAAACCTCAGTTTGGCTTATGTGCTGAAAATTCCCTTTGGAGATTATGTGGAGCTGCTGTAGATTTCTTACGAGTTCCATGGATACATACATCAAAGCTATCATCGGATTCGGATGTGTTAAGCTGTTTGTTCGGACTTCGGAGACTACAGATTTGGAACCTGTGTAGGAATTTCACCATCGATATGCATCAGCTGTAATCGAATGAAGTGAACAACCTATGGCTCGGGCTTCCACACATATGGTGGAATGATATGTTTTGTTGTCTTTTCTCAGCCTTGATGTCAAATTGCTTCCTTAGATGTTTCCTCGTCTACAGTGGCTTTTCTAGGCTTTTGTTTGTGTTTTGTGTCTTGTTTTGTTGCTTGTTTTCCCTGTTTGCTTTTTGGACTCTTGTTTGTTATACTTTGCTCCTCATCCAATCTTGGACGAGCGGAGCTGAACCTTAATTATCGAAAAAAATGGAATAGAGGAGGACGTATCCTTCAAACAACAGTAACAATTATTTTCCAAACTTCTAAGCTGGTCTTTCAAAATTGACTTTGCAAACTTTATTCCAAAATACTGAGTATGATAGATTTATTCCTTGAAGTTTTGTTTTTTCATTATTTGGTTTAAGCTAAATAATTAATATTTACATTTATCTGACTTAAATTTTAATTCCTTTAAAATTTTTATTAAATATTAATTCTAATGTTTTAGATTTCGGTCCCTACCGTCATAATATTGGTCCTTATATTTCAACCATTTGAATTTTAATATGTATAATTTTTATTTATGAAAGTATTGTTCGATATTTTTTGTTAATAATTACTCCTTATTATTTTATATTAAAATATTGATTTTCTCGTTGAGTTACCGAAACCAAATTAATGAAACTGTAACAACTGAATTAAAAAAAAAAATTCGAAACAAAAATCTTAAAGGACGAATAGTTTAGATTAATCTATTGTCTGAATTGCATACTTGAAGTTTTCTTATACCTATTTCTTAGTTATATTTTAAAATTTATTGATTTATTATCAAGTTAATTATCTATAAATTTATTCATTTCATTTAACAAAACTAAATTGAATAAAAATTTAATTGTAACATATTGTTAGTATAGAATTTTTTTAAACTACTATCCACGTGTTGTTAAATTCAATAAATAATATTTCTCTTACAAAGTTCATTAAATTATATGGTAATTTATAATTGAATATGAGTGTAAAATAGCTTTTCAACAATAGTATAAACCAATTAGTAAATTCTTTAAACAATTTGCAATATTTTATTGTACTGCAATTGAGTAATAAAATCATTTTCTTATATTTTTAGACTTAATTATGGTTTCAATGCTTCAACATATTACAATTTTTTATTTGAGTCCCTTTTTTTAAAAAAATTTGTTTAGTCTCTCAAATTTTTTATTTTTAACTTGTCATTTGGTCATTCTATTAGCTAACCTCTCGTTAGTTTCTCAAATAAATGTCAACATAGTATCTCATATAGTGGCACACACGGACTAAAGGCAAAAGGATGGATCAAATTAACAATTCATGATATTTTGGAGAGCACAAAAAAAAAAAAATCATGATGTATTATACAAAAAAATATTTACATTTATGAACAAAAAAATTCTATTTAAAAGTTTAATAAAATAAAATTACTCATACTTATTGACATTATAAAATTAAATTATTTTATTAAATACTTTATGAATTCTAAGTAATACTTTAATTAAATAATTCAGCTTGTGTGATTCAAATTTTTATATTATATATTATGAAATTATACATAAAATATAATAAAAATGAAATACATGAGTGTGAGAAAAATAAAAAAATATTTTATTACGAGAGGAGTTTGAATATATATATATATATATATATATATATATATATATAGTAAAATTCACTTGCATCATTGTAATTAGATTATAATTACTACATACATAGGAAAAAGCTAGCAAGTAAAATTTTTGTGGAGTTAATAGTGAAAAAAAATTAATTAAATGATAAAAAATTTAAGATATATTTTTGCAAAAAATTAGTAAGAACAGCTGAAAAAATCATATAAGTTCTTTTATGTAAAAAAAGTAATGCAAAAAAAATTGAATTACTTTTGAGAACCAATTATTTTATATTAACTATAAAAGTGTAGGTTCTTATATAAATAAAATGAATAAAATTGTTCAGTAAGATACATTACATAGTTAATTATCAAATTTTTTAATATATTTATGATAAAATTATTTATATATGATCTATGTGCATATATATTTTTAAGTAAGTTTTGTATAAATATTAGGAGAATAGTTGTCAAAAATTAAAATTGACTCAAAAAATTATTAATTAAAGATAAAAAATTATATATGAATATATGTCACAAAAAGAAATACAATATAATAACAAAATTAAACTATTTTGAGAACAGAAAATATTGTATTATTATATATTAGCTATTATTTAACTTTTTAATCCATACTATTATATTAGAAATTTTGTCATTTTATTTTATCAAAGATTTGTTAACAAAAAACTCAAAGTGATATTTTGTTTTGAGAAGAAAATAATTTCTAATAAATGTATATTATGCAATAATAATAAACTAAAGTCAAAGCTAATCATTGAACTATATCGGGTTATATTCGGCAAAATATATGGTTTTATTATGCATAATCATATGTTTCATTGACAAAAATGACTTCCCCAAAAGGTTTATGTATTATTATAGTTGACAAGAAATACACAAATTATACTAAAAATATTGCAAAAAATGAAATATTTAATTAATTCAACATATTTTTGATCTACTTTGTCGTATAGAATAATTAAAATAAATCTTGAAATATTATACCACATCTAAATTTCAATTGCTATTAGAATTAATTTTAAAAGTTTCTAATAAAAATTAATTATAAAAAATATAATCCAACTGATGCAATGTACGGGTATTATACCTAGTATATATAAATAAAATTTACTTGATCTTGCAATTAATAACTCATAAATCCACTCCATCTTACAATTAATGGCTAATCTATTTTTTTGTAAGTAAAAGTTACTCTAATTTGCATTTCTTACATAATTCAAATTGTAATATAATTTACAATTAAAATTCAATATAATTTGTAATAGTTAAAAATAATATTTTTTAACATTGTGTTGCATATGATAATATTAATAATTTATTTTTTAATTTAATTATTAATAATATTATTAGCTCCTGATAACTAAACTTTTGTTATTTTTAATCTTTAGAATTATTTAGATTTTTCAAATTGATTTTATTTTAAAACTATTTTTGCTTTTAAATTATTTAATGAGTGAATCTTCATTTTGGTTCTTGAAATTGTATGTATACTTCAACTTACTGGTTAAAATTAAGAAAATGTAAAATTAAATTTATTTTTAAATAAGAAAAATAGTTATTTTTAGTTCTAAATTATTTAATAGGTTAAGATTATCATTGAAATTATTATTCTCTCTCATTTGCCATTGTTACATTATTCATTACATTTTGTAATTAAAATTTAGTCTAATTTGCGATAATTATATAACAATATTATTTAATACTATTGCATATAATATCATTAATCTTTTATCTTTAAATTTAATTGTATTAAAGTTTAAATATTTATGTTAATGTTTTAGCTTACGATAACTTAATTTTTTGTCATTTTAATTTTGAGAATTAATTTCCATAAAATTTAAAATATTCAAAATTAAATTTGTTTACAAAGCAAAAAAAAAAAAAATTAACTTTTGAATTATGTTATAACCAAATTTAAAGGAATACACGGCCTTAACATTCTCAAGAAAAATTATTTTTTGTGACAATTTTTTAGCTGCAAATAGAAATATTAATTTTTATCTTTGAATTTTATTTCCTCAAAGTTTAAATAATTGCATGAAAATATTAGCTTATTTAACATAATTTTTGTGATTTAAATTTTGATAATTAGTTTTTTCTAAAATTTTCTTCAAAAAATTAAAATCAAGTGGTTTTATCTTAAGCACACAAAAAATGGTTTTATCTTTAAATTGTACAAATTATGTTTACTTGTAAATTATTTAGTAGGTTAAGATTTTATTACATTTCATTAGATAATAATGTGTAACAATATGTGTACTTGTAAATTATTTAATAGGTTAAGATTTTATTGCATTTTATCTTACTGCGTTTCATGAAAATTGCCCTTGCTTTCCCTGAGATTTTACTATTATTATTATTATTATTATTATTATTATTATTTATCTTTTCTGGTTGTATCTATGTGTCCGACTCGTTTTGTTTTGTTGTCATGTTATTGTTGTTATATAAACAGACTCAATGTTTTACGGGATTATAATGACACGCCTCCAATAAGCTACCTTTTGAATTTGAATGTTCATAAATCTCTATTACATGAGACATTCTATTATGAGTTTACCCTACTCTGAGTTTTCTGATGAAGCTTGCAGAAAATGTTATGTGAATGTTTGTATTGAGGGACTGTATAAATGGCTATTAAATCCAAGGTGGTGTATTGATGCGTGTTGCAGATTCTTGGAAGTTGGAAACTAAGTGCATAGGACAATAAGGCTGAAACTAATAAATTGAAGATGTTTGGAAATTAAAGTAGAGGACACGTACAAACTAATGATGCATATATGAAGTCATTTTGATCTGAATTGCCTACACTGTTGCTATTGTGTATGCTTCAATGGGCAACGATTGGAATCCGAGTAAAGGAGAAGGACCGAAAAGGATTTTTGGGGGTAAAGGTGAGTGTGATTTATTTGAGGGATGGGGATAGGGCGACATGACTTTCTAAGTTGAGATTTTAATCTCCACCATTCAATTTTGTCTAATGACTAAAATTCTCATTCTCACTTCTCAAATAACAAAGTCATTCTCACTATATATATATACCCATAATTAACAATATATTTCAAAATGTGAGCAAATGACTGTTTATTCCTAACATATATATTTTATTAGCTTCTCACATCTTTTTACATTTGCTTAACTTTATATTTCTTTTATTTTCTCTTTCTATATAAATAAAACCCATAATCAACTATTTCTATTTTTTGTAGTTTTGTGTGCTCATCAAAATAAATGAACCAACCTCCTTCAACTAACATAGACTATTGGTAACTTTCAAGAGCTATCTAAACATTAATTATGCAATAAATTCCTCATATACTATATGATAACAAACAAAAGTAAAGGTCAATAATTGAATTATATGAGGCTATACTAGCCAAAATCTATATTTTATCATATATAATTATATATTGTATTGTTCAAAGTGATTTTATCAAAAAAAAATAAAAAATAAAAATTCTTATAGTTGAGAAAGATAAAAAAAATACATATACTGTTCTAAAAGTATGTTTAATTGTTATCACATATTTCTTTGAACATTATTTTTGTTAAAAATAATTATAAACAATATTAACAAATTCATGCAACACAGGGGCATTATTTCTAATTTTTAAGTATACATTACTTTGAGATCGAGTAGAAATGTTGGAGAGGAAGTATTAATTCTAGGTTGAATTAATTTGTAAGTCCTTAAACTTTTTTGAGAAAATTCAATTAGGTCCTATATTTTGAAATTTTGTAATTGAATCCACATATTTACAAAATATTGTAATTGAGTTCTTGGGCATAAATGTTTACTAAAAAATTATCAAAGAAAATAAATATTCTTATAATCCAACTCAATATGTGTATAATACGGAGGATGATATCTTAAGATAATTTGTTTTCATTGACAAAATTTTTACTGACATTTGTATCTAGGGACTCAATTACAAATACTTTATAAATTTAGCGACCCAATTATAAAATTTTAAAATATAGAGACCCATTTGAATTTTCTTAAAAAGTTCAGAGACTTATAGATTAATTTAACCTTAATTCTATCATTGTCTTTAATCTTTATATTTTCCTCTCGATCCAACACTTTGTAATAGAATATTTTTTTATTCTTTTTTCTCACATCTTGTCTATTTATTTAATAGCATCTATGTAAAGTTTTTAATTCTATAAAGTATAATATAAAAAATTTAAATATGACAGGTTAAAATATATATTTCTGTAGAAATAAATATTTAAAAATACTTAGTATAATAATTTAATTTCATATTAATAATTACACATAAATTAATTTGTTAAATGTTAATTATAATTTTTACGGTGCATGCATAAACATAATTTTTATAAAAAATATCGTGACTTTTTTATTCTCAATCACAAATTTTGTTGTTTGTCGCGTTTTTGTCTTTTAGTCTATGCTAGCATCCTATGAGATGCTCTGTGGGCGCTTAATAGAGAAAACTAACATAATACTAGCAAAAGGAAAATTAAAAAATAAAAAATGAGGGACCAACTTGAGTAGAACGCCAGTCATGCCACATGATGTAATTGAGTACTTTTGTGCGACAACTAACTGACTTATGGATGAAATAAATAAAAAAGTCCCAAGTACGCATACTTTTTTCCTCTATCCTTTAGAAAACCAGATCTAAAAGTATGATACAGAAATGAAGTCCCCATATGATGAAGAAAATTAAAATTCTCATACTAATAATATATGGCTACGTAACCTCACCAAAGGATGATAATTCTGTCAGCTCGTTTTTTGATAGAGATAACCATCGTAAGTTTTTCAGTCTAGATATGCCAAATAAACCTGCTCCAATACCAAAAGAAAGGATTAAAAAAAGGACGTCGATTAGTTATATATATGAAAAAGATTTCTTTCTGAAGTATATTTAGTTTTAAAGTAAGTTAGGGAGTATTTATCATCTTATCATTTTATTGAATTAGAGGTGAATGTATATTTGATCGTTTTATTGAATATATATTTACTTTCATAATTTAGAAACAAATTCATTTTAAAGAAATATTTCTCTAAAAAATTACTTGTATATATATTTATTTTCAACAACTCTAAAGTAGAGTAACCTGACTGTATTACAAAATTATAATAATTAACAAAGTTATCCAACAGCTTCTTTAAGAATCTATAAAGACTTTTCCATTAAAAAAAAAAAGGAAGAAACAGTCTGTAAAGAGTTTGTAGAGATAAAATCTTTAAAAATATCATTAATATGATATTTAAAATGAGAAATACCTGTCAAATAATTCCCGGACGAGTCCAAGTCTTGGAGTTCCTCAAAAGGAAGAAAGTAAGAAGCGTCTAGTGACCATTGCAAGTTGCTCAATTCATAAGGCCTCGTGTCGTTGAGAAAAAAACGTGTCACTCGCTTTGTGGAGTTGTCACATGTGACACTCTCCCAAGTGCAGCAGTCACCCTGGCCTTGCCAAGAAGGAAGAGAAGATCCATTTGGGTGATTGAAAGCATCTTTCAATCTCAGAAGTGCGACTCTCTCAGCTTCTATGCACCCCATACTTGCATTGCTCTCTAACTTAACAAGAAACCCCAACAATAACACCCACCAAAATTTTATTAGGGAACACCCCAGATACATTTTTCAATTTCGCACGCAGCGATATTTATATTCTCTCTTTATGTGTCGTTGAGAGTAGGTTTACATAAGAAAATTTTTATAGACAACTACAATTCTACTGTTCATCCTTAGAGTCACAAGTCAACAAGACATCTTCACATGAAATATGCCTCCGCTATCAACGTGCAAAAGAAAAATTATATGCCTCCACCATCAACGTGCAAAAGAACAATCCCTATGTAACTAAGAAGGACTCTTCCACCACCATGATTATCTATTATTTATTTCTCTTTCCCATCTTTTCATTTTTTTTTTTTTTACTTTTGAAATTAAAGGCTAAAAGGTTCCATAGATGAAATTTTTCCTGCATGTCCATGATTAACATGCCAAAGTTCAAAACGTGTTTATTTCAGCAAGACTAAGTTCGAAACTTTTTTAATTTGAGCAAGACTTCTACTTCTCTCTCCTAACTGACCCTCTTGTACGTTGGGGAATATTAAGCTCGACGTTAATGGCACGTTGGGAGGGCTCTTCCTTTTCAGCCTCTGAGTGTTGGGTAACTATCTTTTATTGTTTTATCCAATATTACCTTGACCAAATCTTTATGTGTTGGGTAACGGTAATTTCTTCACCTCATAAGTATTAGCAATTAAGAGGGAAGGATGCAAGTAACTCCTACCTAATATTCCTTGTACTGCCATCTCTATTGTGCCCAGTGTTCTAAATTGTGATTGCGGTTGCAGTTGCGGTTACTGCGATTGCAGGTATTGCGGTTACTGCGATGCAGATTGTGGTCGTTGCGGCGTGAAAATTTTTTTATTTCACACACAATGTGAAAAAATGAAGTACAACTATTATAGCACCAAATAAATATGTTTCTATTAAATTTGATATAAACATGTAATGATTTTAGAATGATATAGTAAAATTAGAGTTTTTAAGAGAAACACAACCTATTGCAATTGTAATTAAGTCACTAATTATCCAATCCAATAAGCAAACCACTTACTTATAGATATGATTTCATTATAAAAGAAAATATGATAATAACCTATAATTAGTATCTTAAAAGTTTAAGTGAATCAATATTTTTCTTTATATATAAATATAATTAAATAAAAATATGATTTAAAAATTATTTTAACTATTAATTTCTAACATTAAATTATATATTTTTAGATAAAAATTATTGCATATTTATTTTTAATTTGCATCCTTTAAATTCTTTTTAAGAAAAAAAATCACACCTCCACCCCAAAAAAAGGAAAGCTTCCAGCAACCCATCCACCTACACTAGGGAAAAAAAAAAAAAAAAAAACCCACCCCAATTTCTAACATAAAGCCATAAAAGGAAAAAATAAAAAGTTAAAACCCAAAACAAATTTTAAAACCAGAAAAATAAAAAAGTTGAAACCCACGTGCTTTTTTGCTTCTGGACTCTTCTTCACCCAGACCCCCACCCACTTCCAAATTAAACGTAAAAGTTAAAACCAAAAAAATAAAAAACCAAATGACACCCCGCCCAGCGCCCCTCCCTTTCTAGCTTCTTCTCGACTTTTCAAACGGAGACCCCCACACCCACACTCAACACAACATAGCACGGCCAGCTAGAGCACTTCTCACCCCCCATATTCATATGACCCCTAACTCCTAACTCCCTTCTTCTTCTTCTTCTTTGGCCAACCTAGAGGCCCACCCATTTCCTCTTTCTTCTTATTTCAATTCAACCCCTTTCACCAGCTTCCCAACTTCGATCGTCACCCCTCACATATCATCTCTATTTTTGTTTCTTCTTGACCCTTCGGCCTTCTGGTCCACTTATGTTTGAAAAAATTCTGATAGATGGACAAGCTGAACAATGGGAACTCTGCTTTGCTTTGTTGCGTTTTGTTGCAATCGCAACACTATTATGTTGCAGCCGCAAAGCCGTTCTGTTGCATTTTTTCCGGTGATTTGATTTCATAGCGCAAATGCGGCCTGATGCGGATGCGGACACTGCCGCAAAGGACAATATTGCGGCTATATCATATGATGCAGTCTGCAATTTAGAATATTGATTGTGCTAAACAATATTGCACCACCGTGTCCATGCGTCACTTTCACAGAACAATCTGGTCATACCCACCTCCATCTCCATACTGTTGTTGGCGATTAAAAGTTGAGTAAATATTTTTTAGTCCAAATATTTTGCAATTAAAATTAGCTTCGTCCTCAAAAAAATTTTGATATTAATTTAGTCTTAATACTTGGAATTATAATATCAATTTTATCCTTCTATCAAATTATTAATCATAACTTTCATTAGAGATATACGTTAGTTTTGAGTTATGCTATATATTTATCTTCCTTAAAT
The DNA here is from genome assembly GCA_031439595.1 of Pterocarpus santalinus. Taxonomy (NCBI): domain Eukaryota; kingdom Viridiplantae; phylum Streptophyta; class Magnoliopsida; order Fabales; family Fabaceae; genus Pterocarpus; species Pterocarpus santalinus. The sequence continues at coordinate 28,354,365 of CM062528.1, read as the reverse complement.
AATGAAAGGAGATTATTTCCACCTTATCAACTTAATTGATCAGTCTTGCTACACTTGCTGCACTTAGTCTCATTAGTCAATTCAAATATTCTTTTTTACTTTCAAGTTGATAAGGTGAAAATTATCTTTTTTTTTTACTAGTCAAAGAAGACAAATAAGCAATATAACTTAGAACTAACATGCGAGCTAGGATAAATAGTGATGGAAGTTACCGACAATTTAATGGAAGGATGAAATTGATATAAAAAATCAAGTTAGAACTAAATTGATATCAAAAAATATGTAATAATCAAATTAATATCAATTTCAAAATAGTATGATATTTACTGTTAAAACTTTCCTTGACCAATCTAAAAAATTGTTCCAGTTTCACAAGGTATCTCACCACGACCAGGTTTAGTGAAAAATTTATGAAATTGCTACTAGATTTATTTTTAAAAAACTTTTAGAAAAAACCTTTTAATTTTAGAAAGATCGATCTTTTGAGAGAAAAAAAATCCAAATTAAGAAGTCTAATGATTAGATCACAAAATTTTCTTTTTATATTTAAAGATACAATAATTATTCTCAACTGAAATAAGTAAATGTTCAAGTGACTCAAATAATGCTTGGATTCAATATCTTAATCCTCTCTTTCTCCTTCCTAAGTTCTCCCTAAATGGACAACGAATTATGAGGGATGGAAGGCTATGCCTAGGCTCTTTATGAAGCCTATTTAAGACTTTCAGGATGACCTATTTATGCCCATACATAATTATAGCCTAAAATATTTAAACTATTTTCCACCAAAGGTTCAAACTTGGGTTTTTGAGCTATCTCATTGCTCTAACCACCAATAAGACAAGTAGGTAGTGATGATATGATGTACGTATCTAATATATTCATATTAAGTAATAGCAAGTATAGTATATAGTTTTAAAATGAAAATAAATAAAGCAAATCCCTAACCCTACCCAACATGTATTACAATCAAATTAGAAACTGAAAGCCATAGCATGCAACCAGAGTCACTAGATCATTCCCCAAGTTCCCATCCATGTTCATCCACCTCCATCTATGCTGCAACATGACTGTCCACCATCATCTATGCTGCTGTGTTGCCATCTACCACCATCCATGTTGCAATGTCGCAATCCACGCCATCGTGTTGTCATCATCGATGGGGTTAAATCAATTTGATTGATACATTCCCTGATGTTTCTTTTTGTTGCTTTTTAACTCTTCTCATTCTTTTTTTAAAATTTGTTTTCTAATTATGTATGTCATTATGAAATCTTGAATAAGAAAGGTTGATGGTGTAGTGTTGAAAGTGACTTGAAACAACCATTATACTGTGTATTGGTCTTGATTTAGTAGTAGAGGCAACATATTTTATTCCAAAATATAAACCACTAGATTTTACTTCATTATTTTTCTAGAAAAAAAAAAAGAGAGAGAACTATATATTTGTATACAAAATTACATAGGTAGTACCGAGTATGATTTTGTTGATTTCATCATTCATGTTTTTGTGGCAATGAAAATTATCAATCTCATTCACATTTAGATTGTTCTTCTGCAAAGTAAATAAAGGGGGAAAGATTGAGAGAAGAAATAAGCAAATAAAGGGTTTTTTCACATTAATAGGCTTTTGAAACAGGTTTCAAGCCAGATCGAACTAAAAATAAGGCCTTTGACAGGTAACAGGCCAAGCATAAGCCCATTATTTATGACTCAGGCTTAGCCTATTTAGGAAAGAGTTTGGTCTGGCCTGACCTATTTCCATCTCTACTCCTTATCCACCTTGAATTTATCTTCCGTTCTTAGGCTTTCATATGACTCACAACCCTATGTGGTGATGGTGTTGTACTACTCCTTTGGTTTAACAATTGTGTCACTTAAGGGTGTACCTTGTGCTTCTCCTGCCAACTGCATTGAGATTTCTTCAAATTAAAATTCCAAGTTTTGAAGAGAAATTCTTGTCTGTTGCATGGTCTCAAGGGTGGCCTCCAATGAAGACATTCTTGACTCAAACATAATCTCCTCAAAGACTTGATTAAATTTTTCAAATATGGTCTCCAGTGATGAGATTCCATCAGGCTAATAATTATGTTGGTTGTGCTGGTATAAGTCTTGGTTATTCCATGAGTAATTGGAGTAGTTTCTCCAACCCAGATTATGAGTGTCAAAGTATGCATCATTCTAGAGCCTTGGAAGATAACCCATATGGGTAGCTTGCTCTTGAGGCACAAGATAATTGGGCTCACAATACCTATTTAGATGGCCGCCTCCACAGAAATCACAAATCCATGGAAAGGAATTGCCTAAGTAAATCACTGGGCCTAGATTAGAAGCTTCAAGTGCGTAATGTCCATTCAAATGATTTCATCCACAGAAGTCACAAACCAACAAAGGATGATTTACAACTCCCCATTAGATCTGATCCACTTGTTGAGCTAATGTTTTGTGGAAATTATTTATTGCATCTATTCCAAGTACCTTGGATAACAAAAAAAATAAAAAATAAGAAAATAAATTGGAGGAAAATGAACCTAAAAAATGAAAATGAAAAAAAAAAAAGAAAATTGTGCCTAGATTAGTATCCTTCTTAAGTACTACTAATATCAATCAACACTCAATCCCCGAAAGTTAACGATAATAAAAACTTGATAGTGGTGTTGACAAATATGTCAGGTTGTACAAGTAATAAAGTGATAAGTAGAGTATTATTCCCATAAAGATTGATGTGACTGAGTACCAACTCCTTAGTCCAAACACCATCTAGGGGCCGCCAAATTCAAGAACAGAAATTCAAATTTAAATTTAAAAGAAAGTCAAATCAAATATAAACTAACTAATAAGAAAGTCGAGTCAAATCAAATCTAAACTAACTTTTAACTAGGTAACTTGGGGTGCAAGTCAACAAATTGCAATGGAAATGTTCAAAAGAAAAGAGGCACTAGGGTTTTGATTTCATCTAGTTAGTCTTATGAGTTATTGAGTTTTAAATCTAATGAAGATTTATCTATTCAATTGATGGAGGTTTCCCATTCTAATCATTACCTAATTTCTTGGCATATCTATCCTCTTTAATCCATAAAATCTAATTAACTCCTCACGGCTTTACTGTTTTATGAAATCCCTAATTAATCCCATACAATTATCAATCTTTATTCCTAGACAATCAATAATCATAATCTCTATCCTTAGGTCTAAGTTGTATATCAATTTTTCAATTGTCTATATAACTCACGGCATTAATTCATGGGTGACTAAGTGACAAAAGCATTAAGCGCAAAGATAAAAACTAAATTGAAAAGAAAAATATATTCAACAGATTAAAGAAATCTTAATATCTCATAATATCAATATAAGTTACATTATCACCCTAACAAAGAAAAGATTTACCACTAAACATGATTATGATATCCACAACCACAAATAGAAGGAACATTATAAACACGAATGAAGAAAAAAAAGGTGAAAAAGATAGATGAATTAATGAGTATAAACCTTCCTCTCTTGATCTGGCCACAAAACCATAGTAGAGTGATACGTGCTTCGGAGGACAAATTGGACATTCTAGCACAAGGGGGCAAGATAGAGATTTTAGTATACTTGTAGGACCAATCACATGAGCAAGAACAAACAGGTTAAGAGAAGACTTTGGGAACTTGGCTAAAGCAGTTATGGAAGAGATATATCAAGAATGGGCCAAAGAGACCAATATGCCAACTCATACTAATGGACAACACAAGATCTTATTATTTGCTGCGAATTGGGTTTAGAAGCTTATTCTGACCATATTGAGCCATTATCCTATTTTGTTCTTATTTAGTTTAGTTAGTTTAAGTAGTTAGGACATTCAAACCTTTAGTTATTTTATTTAACCCATATTTTATGTTTTATCCAGCACAATCCTTATTATTTAGCATCAAAACACTTCTTATTGGGCTTGGACTTAGTTTGAGTGTTTAACCTAGTGTAAGAGGTTATACATACCTCAAGGAACACATTGTTTAGGAGTTTTTTGATTAATTGAAATTCTATTTTGTTTTCTTTCAAGAAAATAGTGCTTTTGTGTGCAAGTGAGGTGAGTGATTTGCTTTGCTTGTTGCATCAAGAAATTGAGAGAATTCATCCTAAGGTAAGTTCCTTATGATATTCAATCAATTTCTATTTTATCTTTTCCTTGTTATCTACATTTCCAAGGACAGGTTTTTTTGGGGGTTTAGTAGGGAGGGCCTTTATTCTACATCTTGTTTTTTATCAAAGTGTGTGCCTGAGATTTCGGGATCTTTATATTTACGGGGTTCCATCATCATAGAGCCATGGCCAAAGATGGCCAAAGACCACCAAATGACCTCATCTCAATGTTGGAATATTCCCTTTTATAGTCTCATGATACCTTAACCAAAAAACCCTCTCAAAATGTATTTTGGGTCTCCTTTCTTCTTCTTCTTCTCATCTTCTTCTTCTTCCCTTCTCTCTCTCTCTTCCTTTTAAAGGATCTTGAATCACCCAATTTGAGCTTCAAGAGCGGGAGTTAAGTAGATTTCTTTCAGGATGGATGTGTTGTCATTCCATGAAAGCATAGAACCTGAACATCTTTAATTTGGCTTTGTGCTCCTCCAATTACCAAGCTAGTGCAAAATTGACCTTCAATCCTTATTTTGAACATAAAAAGCATCCAAGAAACAATAATTACAAGGAGATAACCAATTTTGAAGAATTTATATATTTAATAGCTAATTTAGGATTCATTTGGTTAAGATTCTAGGAGAAGTTCTTCTTCAAAAGTAGAAGTAGAATTAGAAGTAGAAGTAGAAATCGAAGCAGAAATTTGTCTATATTTGGATGTAAATATATGAGTACTTTTTATCAAAACTAAAAGTTGTTAAATTGATTAGATGTAATATATTCAAAAGTATTTTTCTTATAAAATTATAATTAAGGACACGAAGAGAGAGAGAGAGAGAGAGAGAGAGAGAAAGGAGTGGTATTTTCTAAAATTTTCAAGGATAAAATTGTAATTAAATAAGAAGAAAGTAGTTGCTAATATCAAGGAGCAATATTATCTCTTTTTTACTACTTCTGTTTTTGGGAGAAATAGCTTCATCAAAAAATAAAAAAAATTGATTATTTTTTATTTCTACTTTTTCTAAGAGGTACAAATAAACAACATTAAAAATTTCATAAGCACATTTTTTTATTTAAAAAAAAAAACTTTTTCTTATGCCATAAGGACAAACAAACACACCATTAACCACGAAAACCATTCAAAACTATATCAAAACTAACACTAGATGTGTGTATATTTCACACATATCATACTTATGAGTTGGTAAACCATCCACAAACTTATAGCACTTCAAGGTTTATGGGTGTGTGACTTGGCTATGAAGAATAATGCCTCACTATTCAAATGGTGGTAGAGATTTCCAAATGAAGAATCCCCTTTATGGAACAAGGTAGTTAGTTCGATCCATGATTTAGAGTCTTCCAAGCTGCTCTATTTACAATAGAGAAAATAGCCTAGAAGTGTGTGGATGGAGGTGGAATTTTGAATGCAGATGACCTTATTTGAATGGGAGAACCAAAAACTTAATTAGATGAATCAAATCTTATTGGAATGTGCTTTCAAGCCAGATCAGGAGGATAGAGCTTGCAAGAAATTTGATAAATCTAAAAATTATTTTGTCAAATCTTTTCTCATGTAGATTTTTGCTGCTCTTGCTCCATCAATTACAGCTACAAGTTGCATAGGGGGAGTTTGGAGAGGCTTAGTGCCTCCCCTCGGGTCAAGGTGCAAACATGGATGACACTTCTCGGTAAACTCAATACCAAGGATCGTCTTAGAAGGTTCAAGATCATTAATGAAGAGCTACGTCCATTTTGTGATGAGAATTTGGAAACTATCAACCATTTGTTCTACTACTACTACCTTGTTTGGAGGTTTTGGTGTTCAATCCTTAACTAGTGGGATCTTAACCCGTGCTACCGTGAAAGTCCTAAACAATTATTTAAGGCTCGGATTGATGTTAACTTAAGGGGTTTCTCAAAGAAATTATGGTATTCCTTATTCTTTGTGTTTGGCTTGTAATAAATGAAAAGTTATTCAAGGACAAAGATCCTAATTGGAATCAAATTATTTTCCTACTTAAACTAAGAGTGGGTCACTAGCTTAAGGGTTGATGCCAAAATTTCTCTTATACCCCTAGTATAGTGGTATTGAATTTGGAAGAAATCAAAACATGGAAATAGCGTAGATCTACAGAGCTGAAAATCTAGCACCTATAAGCAAAATACTCATGAGGAGATAATTAAAAGAGTGCAGTTTTGAAGGCACGCTTGGAGTTTGTGCAGTTTTCTTTATGCTAGCGTATTGTATGTTGTCCATTGTGCAAATAATTAAAATATGTTGCTATCCTCAAAATCTAATTACAATTGGAACAATCAAATCAATGGAAGGCTCTGTAATTTTAACTTCTTATGGCTTTGCAGCCATACTTTTGATAGCTAAGTTGGTTTGAATGCCTTTTGAACTTTGATCATTGTATATATTGTGGATATTCTGGCCGTCAGATGTTGCTAATTGAAGGAGAATGGTGTTGCTGTTTGAAAATTCTTTCTGCTATGTAAAGTATGTTAGTCAAGGTGTCATGACCTCAATTTTGATGTAACTCAGGAATCTTGATTATTCTTGGATGTGTCAAGTTATTGTCAATCCCTACATTTGATATTGGTTGCAGAACATGGATTAAAGCTTATTGAATTTAGTTTAGTACAAAACATCTCTTATAGCTCTCTAGTGATGCTAAAATAGGATTGCTTTTACTACCTACTAAACTACAGGTTTAATCACTTATTAGCGTGATGTGGTTTGGTGTGAGATTGCTGATCCTAATTGGTTTTGTATGCTAATTAGTTTACGTGAAAGGAAAACTATATTAAAATAATAATTTTTATTAGTTATTCAAATTTAAGTTTAAAAACAAATATTATAGTAAAAATATTTATTTATTAATTATAATTATAATTGTTTTTATTATATATAATTAAATTATATTAAATATTATTTTTAAAATTATTTATTTATTGTAAAATGCTTCTATTCAAAAATATTTTTATATAATTTTATTTATTTTATGTAAGAATTATTTTCATTTTAATAAAATATATGAAAAAGACCTTATATATTGAAAACTAATTAGGCCTAATCTAACCTCTTTAGACTTGATTAAATTATCTATTATTTTGATATATAAGGAGATTATGATGGATAAGCTTATACAATATGTTATTTGTGCCAAACAATAGATAAATTAAGAAATAATATATAAAATTGGCTTATCCTATTATACTTAATACAGCATATCAATCACACATGTTTTTTGTCATAGCTTCTATATAGTAGGAGGTGATACAGTATTTTAAATTTTAGTGTGTTTGTTACTAGGTAGATAGGCAATGCTTTTGCTTTCTATTTTGTCATCTAATTTTGCAATGCCTTGTAATTACTGATGATTGTGGGTGGAGGTACGTAGGGGTGGATGTGAGTCAACCCGGACCATGTTTGTTAAAGTTCAAACTTGACCCGAGTTTGAGCTATAAGAAGTGAGTCTAACTTCTAGACTCAAAGTCAGCTCACTAAAATCTTATCGAGTTTGATCTAGCTTACAAACCGCTCAAATTCGATGAAATAGCTCCACGAGATACAAATTAAGCCTTTTAACCATAATGAGTTAGGATACTTAGTCATAAGAATATAGCTTTAATAATAATAATAATAATAATAATAATACTATAAAAAAATGACTTTTTAGATATAAATATATAAAATTTAGGTTTGACCTCTTTAATAAACGATATCAAATGATCAGCTTAGTTTAGACTCAATTCATGAATTTATGAATACAGTTTATTGAGTTATTAATAAATTGAGTTAAAAATAACTCATAAGCTAATTTGACTCACTTCTATCTGTAGTTGGAGGGCTTACAACAATTGGGTGCAATAATAGGATTAGGGTTCTTGTTAAAATTGAAATAATTTGGATATTTAAATGGGTTAATTTAGAGTATTTATCTTTTTTTTATTATTAATTGCTAAAAAAAAACTTGCAACAATATTATAAATTAAAAATTAATAATTAATAATTTCAATGCCTTAAATAAGCTGAATGGATATTGACATGTATAAATAAAACATGCATAAATAAGCCAACTATAAAATGTATTTTAGTATTCACCTTTTCAATTTTAACACAAATTAGTTAATTTGGGTTTCTCCTATTTTGTTGGTATTAAACATCCTCAAGTTAAAGAGTTGAATAGAGCATTATTATAGCTCTATAGTAGGAATGCAAATCACACAAATTGATGCGAATGAAATTTGGCAAGTGTTCATCGGTGGATTGGCCAGAATACACAATAAGGTTGAGGAGAGAAAGTATTTGATAGTAAAACAAACCACCCACCAACACATTCGTACCAAAAATTACGAAATCACTTTCATAACACCAAGCTTTTTCCTGAATAGAATCACGTTGCTTGACTCTCGGAATTAGATTTTTTCATAAAAAATTTTTATACAACTTGATGCATGTGTATTCTATTATGTAAATTTACTCATCACAAAACATGTGGAAATTTCACATATTGCTAATTTCCCATCTCTTCTTTCAAATGAAAATTTTTTTAATAGAGACAAGTCCAATAACTCATATTAAGACACATTCATAATTGGTGAGATCCAAAAACTCATATCTAAATATGATAAGTTAGAATTGTAGCTATATAAGAATTTCTCTTCTAAAACTCGCTCCCAATTGCTTTCACAATTCCTTGCTCCACCGACACTGTTGCTCCACTGCCACATACTGCTTCACCCTGAAGCTGCTTGTGCTTGCTTTAGGCCCTGAACACTGAAGTACCTCGTTCCATTGTAAGCTTCAGTGCGAAGGTCTTTCAAGGACTCCTTAGAAGCGCTTGAATCTGATGTCAATTATTATTTTTTTTCTTTTTTTTCTGAATTGTATATCAATTATTTTTTCATTATTAGAAGAGTTCACGCCTTTTGTTTTCTTTGAATTATCCAGACTCTTGCCATTTAGGAGATATTACGACATTGAAGTATCATAATTGACTACTCCATCATAATTTTTCTAGTCAATAAAAATCATGTGATAATGACTAAATAGGTCATTAAAAAATCTCATAGTACAAGGAAATAGCGCATCATCCTTCAAAAGGATAAATGATTAAAAAAAAAATACGAATGTCATATAGTACAAGGAAATAGAACAGCTTCCATCAAGTAGATAAATAGTACAAGCTGTCCAAGCGGATGAAATTCCTTATTATTCTATAAACTACAAAGAATACAATAGAAGGCAGGGGAAAGAATAATGATGAAATTCACAAATCTATGGAGTGATTCAATCAGAAGCACCAGTCCAGAACACAACAGCAACATAAAGCCGCACAACTGCAAGAAAAGAGGGGAAAAAAAATGTCAAAACAAAGATTTGGTGTTTCTGAAAGAGCCAACAAATAGGTGTAGTGATTTTGGGATTGAACTTACCATCCCTTCCAGAAGCCATCACCCCTGCTTCTAGTTTGCTCTGGATCACTTTGTTGGGGGTACCCTGCAGGACCATCCTTAGAGGGGTAACCCATTGGCGGTGGGGCAGTAACATAAGAAGCTGGAGGATATGCAGTCATTGTTGGGGGATATGACACTGCTGCATCATTATGTAATGTCATTAATCTCAGTGACAACGATTTCGCAGTTCACATGGAAACAAGAGTAATTTCAGCCTAAGCCGTATGTAAAAACTAGAAACTAATTAAACTTGGACAATTTCTCTTTTTCAGAAAAATATTATTGAGCATGAAAAGTTGCAAACATAGCAAATTCATATGTTTATTTTGTCCGTAATATAGAGCTAAAAAGAAATTCACATAGGAAGCCTTGTTTTGTTGTGGCAAGATAAATTAAAGACACAACATTTCGCTGCAATTTTCTTGAAAGATAGGAAAAACTAACCAGGTGCTTCTTGCTGATTGTTGAAGTGACTCATGGTGATAAAGTTGCTCTCTTCTAATGCAATCAGAGATGAAAATATGAGAGGGGATAATAAAGGAGAATGTGATTGGAAACTGTGGAATCAAATGTATGTATTTATAGGATGCTGCGGGAAGGAGCGGCTAAGGTTCCTTAATGCAATAGAAGTTTCGAAGACGTGTTGGGGCAAACGCGTTGCGGGTGAGAAAGGAAGAAACGGTGTTAACATTTCAGCTTTCTACGCTAAGTGCTTGTGAATGTGACATGCCAAGTAACACATAATCCATTCCTTATCATGAAAATTTATAAGTTCCACGCGTACGTTTCCGAACACTTGGCCTTTCTAGATTGAGTCATCGTATAACAGTCTTTTTGTGCTTCTAGTTTCCCCCTTGTTTACTTCTCTCTTCTTTTAGTTTATTAGTTGTCCATTTTTTTTGTATTCTTTCTCCGTCCTCTGCCACGTATATGTAATCGGATTCTTTAATAAAACAAATCAAATCTTATGCGTATGCGTATGCGAGAGAATTATTTTCTCCCTTGGAAGTTTATAAAATTTATACGAGCTTGGACTGATTCAGTGTTTTAAAAGAAATCAAGAAACTGGGAAGAGTAATGTTTATGTAATGCTAAAACACGGACCCCTATTAAGCAAGTATGTCTGAGTTTCGTGGTGAAACTATTTTAAGCCTTTCAAATATGTCAAATTATTATTATTATTATTATTATTATTATTATTTGCTAATTTTTCTCATGACATTAAAAGCATGCATTTATGTAACACCTATAAGAAATAATTAAATGTATGTTTTATTTTCTTGATTAAGGGTGAATTTTTTAATTATCAAATGTACCCCTACTTGAAAATTATAGTTGATATCTAGCTATTACTATTAAAATAGCATAAACATATCGTAAAGCTTGCGAGGAAAGAGTGCTTGAATTCATCTAAAATTTATTCATAAAAAACGATGGAAAAATACAATAAACGTGAATGGTCCATTAATCAAGTAACAATTTTCCAACAACTAGGTTTGTGATAAAATAATTAGGGATAACCGGTTCGGTAATCTGATAGGGGTCTATTGTATGGCCTACATTAAGCCTTCCTTGGCTAGATTTATTTGTAAAATAAGTTAGGTCAAGATTTTCTAAAAAGTTATTTTAAACTAAAAAGATCAAACTTCAAGCCATCTAAAAGGCCTTTTAGATTGAACAGGCTATCACATTTATGTTTATATTTCTATTTAGGGGAGAAATTGGTTAATATCAATATACGATTTCATGCGCTTATACTTTTAATAATTTTTTATAAAATATAATTTTTATTGATCTAACACTAGATTATAACTTATCTATCATGTTGACTCTATGGGTCATATTTAAAAAAAAAAAAATTGAACATTGATAAAAATGTCATCAAATAGTTTTTATTTACATACATTTAAAAAGAATTTATTTGCACATGAACTTTCTATCTGACCGTGGATCTTATAAACAAAATTATTCAATAAAAGTTATATGCATACGGCAGAATTTTATTAATTTTTTTTTATATATTACGTTGTTATTGATTATCACTTAATTTTAGTCAATTAATTTCTTTTACCAATATCACGTTCCAATATTATTCTAGATCTGAAAATAATTTTATTATATCCTATTATTATTACTTGGTTTTTCATTTCTTATCTTAGGAATATTTATATCTAAATATTGTTGCTTTTCCCTCTAGTTTTATTATTTGACTTTTTTTTTTCTAAAAAGTTGTAATAACATTTTTCTAATAGTTAATATTTGCTTCTCATTAAAAACACGATGCTTCTTAATGCAACTTTATTATATATGATCATCACTATCAATTGTTTTTTTATCAATACTGACATTATAACAGTATCATTTTGAAAAAAAAAATTAATTGCTTTATTCTTTTCTTTTAGAAATTAACATAACAATTATTTTTGTATTTGATTTTTATTACTTTTATTGAACATATATTTTTACCTGTAAAGAAAACTTTACAAAGGATTTTATTTTGATAATACATTTTTAATTTAAAACTTTTTAAGATAATTATTAAATTCTGGATTGACACATCATTAAAAAAAATCTAACTATCATAATAACTACATTAAAAATTACACATGTAACAAATTGGTAATCAGTCAAAATTAAACTCTTTTATTATATTATTTACTATTGTCATATACTCTCTCCATTTTAATTGTATTCAGATATATTGATTTTCAAATATACTATTTTAGTCAAATTAACAAATATATTGAAACAGATTGAGTAATAATTTTCCTATCAAAATTTACAATTTTTCTTTTTTTTTCTATCTTCTAATTTTTCTTTTGAAATAAATATGTATTAAATGATGTCATTAAATCCCTCTCTCACGCATTCGAATGTTGTTTTATTTTGTTAATATATGTTCAAAATCTTTTCCAATAATGAGACCTTATTAGTCAAAGATTTTCTCCCATATTAATGACCATGCACCAGGCCATTAACAAAGAAGCATGACTTACAAAACTTGCCGACTGCAAACTCACGAGTTATATGAAGCAGGCAAAAGATAGAAAAACTTGTCATCTTTAGCTCTTTCGTTCTTTCTTGATAATCCTGCACTCTCCATTGTCTAAGAAGCTAATATGGCTTTTGTGCGGACCATTCTTGCCCTTAATGGGTTAGGTATGCTTCTTGTACTTAGCGGATTAGAGACAACAGGTAAACTTTTTGTTTGGCCCCCTTTTTTCAATACTAAGTACTAACAATGACAATTATTTATCACAATTTAGCGGTGTAAATGGATTGAGACAACCTGATGAACTTGATCAATCCAAACTGAACCAATTAAATTGGTTCGAGTCATTGGATCAATCTCGTATGATCCAATTATAATCAACCAGTGTCTGATTCGGTTATTAGATTTTGGGTTTTGCAATCTAGTACTGACCCAACCTGAACTCTCTATATTCATTTTTCTTCCTTAACAAAATAACACATGAGAATGACAATTATTTGATGTTTGTATTTTTTTTAATTGTGTTAATGATAATATTAGAATGATTTATCCTTTGGATATTAGAATAAAATTTGAAATTTGCTTATACAAAAATTTTGATGCTTTATAATTGTTTTTTATTGTATTTTTTGGTAGAAATTGGAAAAAAAAAATTATACGGGTAATCCAATCACCCAACCAACCCGAATTTGGTTGATTTGGATTTGGTTAAAAAACTTTATGAATTTGATTCAAACCAAATCAATTAAAATTAATCGGTTTAATTCTTTTTTCCTCAAGTCCGATTCGACCCAACCTATTTACACCCCTATCACAATTTACCAAGACTCAAATATTGTTTGTTCAAAGATTAGGAACCATGTTAGTTCTGACAAAAATTATAACTATTTAGTATTTTTTTCTGTTGTAACTTCTTCTGTTTAGCTCTTGAAAGTTCTTTTATTTTCATTTAATACAGCGGCACAATCCCTAGGAGTATGCTATGGACGAGTAGCGAACAACTTACCACCTGCGCAGGAAGTAATAGATCTTTACAAAGCAAATGGCTTTGGAAGAATGAGAATATATAACCCCGATCAAGCAACCATTCAAGCCTTAAAAGGATCAAACATAGAATTGGTTGTTGGGGTCCCTAATGAAGATATTCAATCCCTTGCCAATGTTGCATCAGCTGCTGCTGAATGGGTCGAGAACAACATACAAAAGAACTCTCAAGATGTCAAATTTCGATACATTGTTGTTGGGAATGAAATAAAGCCCAATTATGAACAAGCCCAATATGTACTTCCTGCAATGCAGAATATTTATGATGCACTTGCACATGCCAACCTACATAGCCAAATTAAGGTTTCAACAGCTATAGATATGTCATTATTGGGCAGTTCCTATCCTCCATCTTTAGGAGCATTTAGTCCTTCTTCAATTTCTTATATAAAACCAATCGTAAGTTTCCTTGAGGATAAAGGGGCACCACTTCTTGCCAATTTGTACACTTATTTTAGCTACATTGGTGACATGAATGACATCAACCTTGATTATGCCTTATTCACCTCACCAACAATTGTGGTGAAGGATGGTGAACAAGAGTACCAGAATCTATTTGATGCATCATTAGGAGCCCTTTATGCAGCTCTTGAGAAGATTGATGCTTCAAATTTGGAAGTAGTTATATCGGAGAGTGGATGGCCATCTGATGGTGGTGTTGCTGCATCTATTGATAATGCGAGAACTTATTATCAGAATTTGATCAATCATGTGCCTCGTGGGACTCCAAAGAGGCCTAATCAAGTCTTGGAAGCTTATTTGTTTGCTATGTTTGATGAAAATCAAAAAGGGCCTGCTGAAACAGAACGACATTTTGGTTTGTTTACCCCCAACAAACAGCCCAAGTATCAAATTAGTTTTACGAGAGGCGCAAAAAGTGCAAGCTCCTCTGCACATTTAACAAGGAAAGGAATGTTCCCTTTCCTTTTGGTTGTTTCCATTTTTATTATTCTTTTGACATAAGGTAGAAAACCCCTACTGGATTCAAGTGGGGAATTAGGAAAACAATCATTTGTGGGATTAATTGACACATTTAGGCTCTATTTTTTTAAACATTTTTTAGGTCATTTGTAAGTACTTCAATAAACTCTCAATAATATAAAAGAAATAAGTTACCAGAGAGAACCTACCTTCAACTTTATTCATATGAAAAATAGTTTTTGGTTTTTTTTTTTGGTTTTGCCCATTTTATCTGTTCTACTGTGACTGACATGACTTAAGTTTGATTGTAAATTTAAATAACTAGCTTTTGAACTCATGGGATATGCTTGAGAGTAATTAGAGAGTGAAAGTTTATTTTATTAAAAAGACAAATATTGTTGTAACTTGCAATAAAATTATTTTTTGAAGTTTAAATATGATTTTGGTTTCGGTAATTGTTATTCATTTGAGTTTTGGTCTATATAGTATCTTTTTGTGTATCACTTATATTTTTGCTCGTTTTAGAGCCCGTTTGGATTGGCATTTTTCAAGAAAAAAGTACTTATTTTTTATAAAAAGTACTTCTATAAATTTTTATAGGTGTTTAGATGCAACTTTTAAAAAAAGTACTTCAATTAAAAAAAGTCAATTTACCACTTTTTTTAAAAGTTAGGAATACTTAGCTTCTAAAAAAAGCAGAAACAGAAGTGATTTTAATAAAATTATTTTCCAAAAGTATCATTCATCTTTAATTAAAATCACAATACATATCATTTTTTTCTTATCCCTTATCAAACCTTACCTCTCTTTCCTCTTTTTTAATTTTTTTTGTAATTTGGTTATAAAATAAACATTTTTATTCTTTTATTTTCAAACAAATTTATAAAAACTTTTAGTATTTAAAAGTATAACTCATATATCTATCCAAATATAAAATAAATTTTTCTAAAAATTAAAATTCTCCTAAAAAAAATTTAAAAAAAAGGTCCTTTTTTTAAAAGGTTATCCCAACGGACTCTTAATTTTCCTTCAAGAACCATATCACAATAAACAAAAGTTATATTAGTTAATCGTTCATGAAAAATAAAAAGTAACGCTTTAAATATGTTTAAGTTTTATTATTAAATAATTGAATTAATTATTTTTAAAAGAATGCATCTTGGTTAAATAATCGACAGTTAAGTGATTTCATATTCAATATCGTGAATTTTGAGTTGGCTAATATGCATATAATAGTAGAACTTTGACCTACATAAATCCCATAATTTACAAGTTTCAGGAACTCAAATAGCAAACTTCAAAGATCATTTAATAGTATTTAAGAACAAAATCTTTATTTTATCATATTACTTTTTTTTTTTAACATATGAATAGATTAGGCACATAGAATAGAATAAAAGCTTATTGATATCATTAAGTCACTAATGAATTTGACGGAAAATTTCCTTAATCTCATTGACATCATATTTTCAGTGAGGTTAAAAATAATTATTACTACTGTAACATATATCTATTTCGTCTAAAAATAATGGATAATATTTTTGTTTGACATCACTGCCTCAAACTATTTTTTTCTGACAAGAAAGGAAATTTCATTTATAATCAACTCTAATGATACTTACAACTCAAAAAAGATATATTAGATTTAAATTTAATAAGAAACAAATGTTTCTGCATTTTAAAATAATCATTGATCTATGGCTCCACTTTTTTTTAAAAAAACTATTGATGTCTAAGCATCTTTCACATTAAAGACTAATATGAACAATACTGCAGCTTAAAGAATGTATTACACCTCCTTTCAAAATATATTTGAACGACTTTCTTATCTATAAGAGTATCAAAATAACCTATAAGGGAAAATCAAAACACTCACAAAGGAAAACCAAAACACCCATAAAGAAAATAACAAAAACACCCACAAAAAAAGACAATAAAAATCCTACAAAGAGGACAACAAAAATAAGATAAAAAATAAAAAATCTTAAGCAATAAAAAGAAAAAGAAAACAAAATGGAATGGAGGGGTTGCCACTAACCAAGAGAGATGATAGTCCCTCTCAACAACACTCACACAAAAGAAGGCTAAAGAAACAGAGAAGAGAGAAACTAATCACTATGATTGAAATTATTACCACTGAAAGAAAAAATTTCAGTCTCAAACTAAATGTAATTAACTAATTTATTAGGTAGTCATAACTAGGAGTGTAAACAAGCAGAGTTGGTTTAAATTTGAGTAAAAGAAAATAAATAGAATTGGTTTAGTTTGCTCTTAAAACTTTTTAAAGTAGATCCAAAACAAACCAATATGGGTTAGTTTGGTTTCAGGCTATCAAGTTGAAGTACCAAATATAAGTTTGTAATTTTTTTTTTTTTAATTTTCATCCTTGTGGCAACCAATAATAGTGTGAAACTTAATTATGGGATACTGAATAGTAGTGTGAATAGGCAAATGCTTTAAACAAATGCAGATAACAAAGATAAATAGTGACTTAATTACTATAAACTTAAATGAAAAATAATGAAACCTTAGAGATAAATTAAAAAACTATAGCTGATCACGTGATTCATTGAAAAGTAATAAATTTGATAATTGAACCAATAATAATTGATTTAGTTTTTGTTTTAGCTTGAAATTGGTTTGGTTTGAATTTTTGGGTTCATCAACTTAATTCGATCTAATTTTGAACATTCCCAATCCTAAGTAATTATTCTCATAAAAATTTGAAAAAATGAAGTTGCAAAATAAAATTTCTCATGTTCACAACTTTAAAAAAATAAACATTTAAAAATCTATATAAAGAAAGAGTCCATCGACAAAATTATGAAAATATATACTATCACGAGGCAACCTATAATGATGGCAACTCCAAGGGGTTAATCGAATGGAGCAAAACAGGGTTCCGTATCTAACAAGTTGCACATTTGAGCACCTACTCATCTTTTTGGAGTAAATATAATTTTTTTTTTAAGTATTCTTTAAGCCCCAAAGGCTTTCCCTGCCTTGAACTATTGAGCACACGCATGCACAAAAACATACGTATTCGGCTAGATAACGAATTATTGATTCAAATTTGATAAAGCCAAAGTCTAATTCATTTAATAAATTACCTCAAACCCTTAGCTCGAACTTGAATTGTAAGCTCATGAGCTTATCTTATTAAATGATTAATGAACTAAGTTGGAAATAGCTAATGAGTTGACTTGACTTACTTCCAGCTCTAGTCCCCAATAAATCATTCCTTTATGCCAATCTCGTGAATTCAGCGGTGACTATTTTTGTCCCTGTTAGCATCTCTGATATCACTGAAACAAAATCTACTCATAATCTAGAAGTAGAAAATCAAAGATCAACAATTGCCTCATTCGGTTCCAAGTCCTGACCGGTGCTTTCCCCATACATCTTCTAGATTACAATCTCTCACGCCAAGTTTATGCCCCACCTTTCAACCGACAAGCAACCAACTTCACTCTTTGTTCTTTAGATATATCCATGGATTCAAGTAATCTGTCTATATTTATGAGCCAATCCAAAAATTTCTCAATATTGAAATCACCATTAAACATAGGGATATTTACCATCAATTTGTATTCATTGTTATCTTTGTCACAATCATATTTCCCAAGCCTATGATTTCTCAACAGTGCTTCGTTGTACTCCTCGCCCTCCTCTGAATCATCCAAATAGGCTTCGCATCTATATCTATGTGTCAATGGGTTATTTGCAAGCAATCTCATCCCAAGTACGTCTCGCATCTCCATTCCGTTCTCTATTTGCACCTAAGCCTAGAGCATCCAACTTACATCATTGAAGCATCTCTCAAATCAATCGAATCACCCCTTAAACTAATTAAGCTGTTGCTTCAAGACCCTTGATGCTACCCCTTGATTCATAGTTGTCTCAATCCTCTGATCATCATCATTAGGATTGTCGCCACCTCTGCTTGCACCACCATCCAGCAAACTAGCTTTGATTATCAACTAACGCAATGAAGTAATGTAAATAACACACACACACACATAGTGTAAATTGAATATTACAAAATATTATTTAGAGAGAGATGGAATCAAAGTTTGTAAACAACGGCTGATTCTATCTCTACAATGACTCCACCTTCTTCCTCGCCACCTTCACCAGCTTCATCCATGTCCTCTTCCCCAGCATTTTCCCTACACACTTTTTCAAATCCCTTCACTGATGAAAATTTCTTGTTGTGGCAACAAGAAGCCATAGCTTCGATCAAAGGTCATGATCTCCAGCATCACCTTTGCAAAGATGCAATTCCTTAGATGTGTACCTCCATTAAAGATGCTGAACTGGTAAGGTTAGTGTTGAATTTGCTCAATGGAAACAACAAGATAATCATCTCCTTTCATGGCTGCATGCCTCCATTAGTGAATCAATTCAAATTTGAATGGTTGGTTGTGTCTTCTCCTACCAAGTTTGGGAGAAGATTGAGAAGTTCTTTGCATCACAAACGCGTGCAAAGGTTCGCCAATTGAAGGTTCAACTCAAAGGTATAAAGAAAACCGGATCCATGAACTCCTATCTTCTTGATCTTAAGAAAATCATCGATCAACTAACTGTTGTTGGTGCACCTATTTCAAGTGAAGAATACATTGAAATCATTCTTGATGGTTTACCTACTGACTACAATCCGCTTATCACCTCCATCATCTCAAGACTAGAACCATATTCCATAGATGAAATGGAGGCCCTGCTTCTTGCTATTGAGGCACGCATTGAGAAGTGCAACACAGATTTATCATCTCTGAACCTCTCTACGCCTATGCAAGCTCATGTTGCTCAGCACAATTCTAATTCCAATTGGCAAAATCATTCTCACCAGAATGGATCTTAGAACAATGGCTGCAGAGGTAGAGGAGGCTCTAACTTTCGCGAAAGAAGCAGATCTAGAAACAAACCTCATTGTCAATTGTGTGGAAAATATGGCCACTCCGCTTGGGACTGCTACCATCCATTTTATCCTCACTTTCAAAAACCAAATGTGAGTCTTCAATCATCGTCTCAAGCTCCTCAGGCCTATGTTGCAACTCCTCATAACTCTGACATGTTGCAAACCTTAGTGGTAACTCCTAGCATCGTTTATGATCTTTTGTGGTATCCAAATTCGAGAGCATCTCATCATTTAACACCAAATCTATCACATTTTAGCTCTAAATCCACATATAATGGAGAAGATCTTGTGCAAGTAGGCAACAAAGCAGGTATGAGAATTAAGCATGTTGGAAGCTCTAGTCTTTTGTGTCACAAGTCCCACTTTTCCTTTTCATTAAATAATTTACTTCATGTGCCTAGTTTAACCGAAAACCTTTTAAGTGTCTCAGTTCTGTAAAGATAATGGTGTGTATTTTGAGTTTTGCTCTGATACCATGTTAGATTCAGAGAAAGCACATAATAGTGTAGAGGAGAGTTGAGATCAAAAGTGGAAAAATGAAATATGACTTAACTTGATTGTATCTATGAGTATAGATGATATTTATAGGATACATTGTGAGCTTGTTACTTGCTCATGATGCTATCTCTTATAACTGCCTGTAACTAACTTCTAGTTGCTTCTAACTATACTAACAAATATAACTAACTTCTAACTGTGTACACTAAAAAGTTTTATATAAGTAGCTAACCCTAATCAGTGTTCTAATTACAAAAAAGAAGTCAAAAAATAAGGCAAAAATAGAATAATGGCTGAAACAATGTCGAAGCGACCTTTTTCCATATCCAAAATGACCTAAGCCAGGTTGCCACTTTGACACTGTCATTTTGGACATTTTGTTGATATATAATAATAATGATTCTAACGTTTGGATCAAAAGTTATGGCCAATTAAAGTTGGATATGTCATTTGAGCTCTTTTAGTTAATTTGGATCCAATATTCTTGAGCAGCATGTTCCATGTGAGAATCTCACTGTCAACAAGCTTGCTTTTGTGCTTGGGTGAGCATCCAAGATCTCATGGTTTGGATAATCATATGTTGGAGATTAGAAAACTTTTGCATAGACATCGGAGGGTTCACTATATATGTGCATGCATGTGAACCACGAGACAAATGAGCATTGAGCATATTTCATTGGGCGTTTGGAGTTAACAACACATTGGGGATTTCTACATGGGAGCATACCCCTCCGGAAATGCTCGATCTTTTATAGCTAGCTAGCTTTAAAAATAAAAAAAAAATAAAGTATATTACTTGATATTATCTTAATTTCTTGGTCTCATCTTTCTTGAAGAATAACACATGCCATTCTCAATATCTCTTATTTTAAATTTCAAATTTAAGTTTTTTAAATTAATTATGTTTATTTATTTTATAATTTTATTTTTTTTCATCTTTTGGTTTATAATTTTAAAATTTTACCTAAATTAATTATATATCTCCTTTATAATTTTATATATTTTATCTCTTATATTTTATAAATTTTATCTTAATTAATTATATATATGTACCTCCTTTATAATTTACTAATTTTTATCTCTTTTCATTTATATTTTTAAATTCTTTTGAAATTTTACTTAAATTTAAGAATACATAATGCCTAGCCCATTCATCTATAATATATGGAATTATCATGTTTGTTTTCTGGATATATATATATATATATCACAAGTTATTCTTACAAGTTTAATCAATTTGGATTGTTCATAAGACTATTCTTTGCTGCAATACGGGAGCAGCCAACTTCTGCTTCCGCCCGGTACCGTTGTTTTGTGTCAGTTTCTCATGCCCATCATTTTTCATTACTCAACTCTGATAAGTCTTGGGCCGATGAACAGAACGTTTTGTCTTTTTTGTTCAGTCAAGTTCAAGACCAGCTTAAACTTTAGAACCGAGAAAAAAAAAAGGACCAGCTTAAACAAATGACCAAGAGTGTGGCATTAGCGCATTTTTTTCTATTTTTGGGGCGGTCAAAGTTAAGAAAAGAACTTTAATAGGTGAGTTTGGCACGACTTTTATAAATACAATGCATTTTATCCAAAACTTGAGCAATGCCATTTAGTCGGATTCAATTTTTGTCTCTTGCTCCTGATAAAAATTTGCTATATATAAAAGAATTTAATTTTGATGTATTATTAATATAAAAAATTTTTGTATAGATATTCAATTATGTATTATTATATTAGTAAAAATATTTTATAATAATTATTTATTTCTTTAAAAATCTTATGAATAGAAGTATGTGATTAGAAAATAATATAATTTTTTTTTTTCAAAATAACAATGGATCAAAATGAATTTCTATTTGTACGTGTCAAATTCTAAGTGGGTGACCAAAATGGATCCAAATATCTTTTTTAAACAAGATAATTTTATCTTGAATTATCTGTCAATTGATTTTTTTTCTTTTGACATGAAAAAAAAAGTATTGATTAAAAGAGTATTGCTTAATTTTTTCTGACTTTATCCTATTATCTATTCTTTATTTTATATATTCTTAGTTCTTGTTAAAAACTTAACAAGTTGTTTGAAATGAAAAATGTTATAGAATTCTATTTAATTCTACCAGCAATTAAATTCAATTATATTATGATTTAAATTCTTATATTTAGAATTCTATTTAGACCTATTTTGATCTTATTTACTTTTTGATATTTTTACAAAATTGAATTTTCTTTAAATTTTAATTTTATGCTATTAATTGAATCCAAACTAGAAAATTAAATTTAATTTCTTACATGAATTAAATTGCAAGGCTTTCCAATCAACCCATAAAGGATAAGTAAAAACGGAAGGAATGAGTAAGTACCTACCAATCCATTCACTTGACATTCCAAAGTCAGATATTTTCATGAATTGTAATAATTAGTAATTAGCACATCTTCAGCCAGTAAAAAACTAGCCAAATTGTTGGTTGCTAATTTGATTGAAAGATACAGCTACTGTAGGGGGCTTTGTGGTTTCTAATTCCAATAATCCATATAATATTTTACAAAACACAAACGAAAAGATCAACAAAATCCTTCACATGGATCAATAGTTACTCTCCTGGAGGATGCAGAGTTCCTTATTAGACAAAGTACAAAAGTAGTTTGGTAATTTGAAAAAAAAGACAGAGAACATGGGGAACAAGCAAAAATCTATGCATGCAGTGAAATTCAATCAGAGGCAGCAATCCAGGGCACAGCAGCAACATAATCCAGCACAACTGCAAGAATAGACGAGAGAGTTAAAACAGAGTCAAAACATACTTTGAGAAATCAATATGCGGGAAAGAAATTAAGAATTAGATAAATAAAGAAATTTATCTAATTTTAGAATGATTTATGATAAGGCTCAATGACATCGTCTGAACCATGATACAGAATCCACTCAATTGGAATTTTGAGTATGAACTTACCAGCCCTCCCAGAAGCCTTCACCCCTGCTAGTGGTTACCACCGGAGCACTTTGTTGGGGGTTCCGTGCAGGACCATCCTTGGTGGGGTAACCCACAGGTGGTGGTGGAGCATTAGCATATGATGCTGGGGTGTTGGCCTGACCCACTGCTGGATATGCAGTCACTGTTGGAAGATAAGACATAATACTAGTTAGATATCTCATAGAAATGAATAATTATAGCTCTGAATGTATATTAAGCATGGATTTTTTTAGCACTCAAATATGATCAGTCCATCTATTAATTCAAGGATATATGAAAACGATAATTTGTGAATTTGTTCAATACATGAACGGCATGAAAGATATATTATAGAACATTTTTCTTCATGAATGTCAATTTTGATGAAAGACTAACTATTTTAATCATTCAATTAGGAAACAAACAAATAAACTTACCAGGAGCTTGTTGTTGATTGATATACTGACTCATCGTTATGATGAAGTTGGTCTCTTTTCTTTTTCTTCCCTCAATTAACTGATGATGGCCGTGTGGGAAACAATGAAAGCTGATGTGCATAAATAGGTGTTGTCCCGGGGGGGCTGCGGCGCCTTATTGGAATGAAGAAATGAAAGCGCGTTTTGGGTCAGAAGACAAACAGAACCTGTGAAGGTGGAGACCAAAAGTCGCAGCCTTTGACGTCTGATCCGATGCACACATTTCATTTTCTTAGATTCCGTCTGCGGCAAGCCGTAATCATGTTTTAAAAATGTTGAAATGAATTTTTGGCAGTTGAAGTTTTACTTATCATCGAAGTTAAAAAAAATGGAAAACGATATTTCCTTCTAAAATATTTTCCTAACAATCCTCCTAATTAGTAAATATGAAAAATATTAAATATTTTAATTTGTAGATATATTTATTATCATAAAATATAAAAGTATTCATTATTTTTATTTAAAAATTAAGAGAAAAATTAGGAAGAGATTTTATAAAGATATATCATTATTTTAAAAAAAAATCATATTATGTTGATGTAAGTGATTTTGTTTTCATCTATATTTTTTGTTAGAGATAATGTTATTTAAAATATAGTTAGGCACTAATTATTTACTTAAGTAAAGAGAAAATGTGAAAAAATAAAATAAAATGATTTTGACACTTTTCTTGTTTAAATATAAAGAGAAAATAAGATAGAATGACAAAATATATATATGGAGGCACCAAAATCTTTTCTTGTCATATACACTTATATATTTTTTTTTCAACCAAATAATAGAAAGGAAAATGTATTTTTTTTTCCTATTTTCTCTTCACTTTATTTTTTTTTCTCTCATTTTCCTTTTATATTTAAACAAAGCATGAGAAAACTAATGGAGAAGATAAACTTTGTTTCTAATATCAATTATATCCTCATTTGCCTATCTACATTATATTAGATTAAGGGTACATTAATTATTTAATATAATTATATTTTCTTTCTTTCTACTTTTCTTTCTAACCAAATAAGCCAAAAAAAAAAAAAAAACATTTCTCATATTTTTTTTCTTCATTTTCTCTTCTCTCTATTTTCCTTCTTTCCATTTTTTAAACTCAACCAAGCAAAGGATAAATATAGACACCTCTCTAATTGATATTCAAATTGTGATTCACTAGATGTAAGGGACTACCACCGTTAGTTAGAACCAATCCCCAATGAATTAACTCCAACTAAATTAGTTGAAATCTAATACAATCCAAATAGTAATGATTTATTAGACTAAAAAAAAAAGAATTAAAATATTATTATATAAAAGCCAATAATAATCTATAAGCCTAAAATGTTAAATTATTAATAATATAAAATAAGGTTTTGCTAACTTGAAACTTTTGAATAGGAAGCTTCTTAAAGTTTTTGAATAGGAAGCTGAATAAGTCATTGGTGAGCTCGGAATCTTCGGTAAGTCTGATTTTTCCAATCATCTTGCCTTCAAATTGAAAAGGAGAAAACGCCACGGTTATTATCTTTGAATTCTAAACCAAACTCAATGGCTCAAGCTGTAATGTTATTTAATTATTAAATTCACTAATAGTATGTGTATAATTTTTATCATGCAATACTTAATTTTTTTCTTAAAAAGTGATCACACAATTTTAAGTCAGTAATAATAATTAAATTAATTTTTTGCTAAAGTAGCAATTTCATGATTCATAACCTTTGATATTACATATAAAATTTACTTAAAGCCACAATCAACTTTTGTTGCAACTGAACTGTCCACTTTTAGGTTAATGTACAATATTTACTGTTATACCTTTGGCAACGGAAATTGAGAAAAGAAAACAAAAATAGGAGTGGCTATTGCCGCAGCCACACTCTAATCTATGTTATCATACCTTTTTTGTTACTTTTATTTTGATATTTCTAAAATGTCCTTAATTAAAAATTATGACAAACTTTTGTATAGTCACTCTCATGTGCTACATTAATAATTTTTCTAGTTAATATAAAATACAAAAATTAACTATTTTTAATTTAATAATTTTAAGATAAAATTAACCTATTAAATCAAATTCATACTTAGCACAATTCATTTACGTACAAAATAAATAAAAAAAAAATTGTACTAGAATTCTATTTAATATTTTTTCTTACACAATATTTCTAGGTACTTGTCTCTCTGCAGTCATGTGTATCCTATATTGTTAGTCTCATAAACTCTTGATCTCCTTTGAGTGCTTTTATTCAACCTTTTGAGTGCTTTCATTCTTTCTTTTAACAAAAGAAAAGGAAAAGATTCCTTTCACTCTTTGACATAAAATAATATTGTAAGACATGTTACCTCTTTTTTTTTTGGGTGGGTAAATGGGGCTAACACCCAAACAAAACAAGAAGCAAACTAATTAAGGAATAAGATGCAAAAAGTGCACCCCCACAACATCATCCCTCAACAAAGCAAGCCCATTAGGAACTAACTCATAGAAACAAACTCCAAGTTGAACTAAGGGCCTATATTCGCAAGAAATTCCGCCACTCTATTAGCTCCTCGAAACATATGCGAGAGCTGCACCACCCAATCACACCTAAGAAGCTCAAGAATATAATTGATGACAGAAGCAAAAGGATGATGACCTATGGAGTCCTTTTGCATAAGAGAAAGAGCACTAGAAAAATCAGACTCCAAAAGCACATGGCAAAAGCCTTTTTGCCAAGCTAGAACCAAAGAATAATAAATTGCCCAAATCTCAGCAACTGTTATAGGACAGCTCCCCAAAATTGCAACAAAACCACCACAAAAAGATCCTGAAAAATCTCTAATAAGCCCTCCACAAGCAGAAGCCTTTGAAGCCAGGACTGATCCATTGCAATTTATCTTTGACAAATTCATCAAGAGGAAATTGCCACCGAACTGAAGTTCGAGACCTGCTGGGATGAGAAAGACATGAATGAGTAGAAGCATAACTTACTTGTTGAGTCTGAAACACCATCTAAAAGCGAAGAAAGATCTCTAAACAGGAGGGAGTAACTTGTTCAAATAATTCTTCATTATGAACACGCCATAAGAAACAAACAGCAGTACCAAACAAGAGAGGCCAATTACTAAAATGCGGCGTATTATACTTAAGATTTTGAGATAACCATTGATGCACATATGAAGTATAAAAGTCCGGATATTCCAACAGATCAATAAGCATGGACCAAAACTCCGCAATAACACTACAATCCCTCATTGCATGAAGAGTGGTTTCATGTCATTGCACCTAGTACAACAAGGATCTAAAGCAATATGCCTATTCTAACGAAACACATTTGTCATTAAAGAACCTGAAGCAAGTTGCCAGAGAAACACACGGATCCTCTCCATACCTTCCCATCTCCAAATCAAACGAAATAGAGCTTCATGAGGAGCATTTGATAAATTAGTGAATTGAAGGTAGGCGTACTTCACAGAAAAATTACCATCATGACTACTTTCCCAAACAGGCAAATCTTGATCAACATAAGGTGAAAGAGGAGCCAGCCTCACAATGAACTCACAAACATGTCTTGGCAATATAGCATAAAGCTTTATTCCAATTCCAATAACCATTCGAGCCAACATAATCAAACAGACTCTTATCTAGAGAACCTTCTGCCATAGGAATGATGGCATGGGACAATAAATTATCTACTTGAGGGATCCATTTGTGCTTCCAAAATTTAATTCTATCATCAGTATCAATTCTCCAAAAAAACATTCTTCTCAGCCATTGGCCAGGCTTGACAAACATCTTTCCAAAGGTTTGAGCAACCAGATTGAGTTCGAGCAAGAGGCAACAAATTATCTCCATATTTATAGCGGCTACGAAGAACTCGGGCCCAAAGATCATCACTTTCAATAAGACCCCAGCCTATTTTAGCCATAAAGGCCAAATTAGATGTAGCAGCATATCGTAAGCCTGATCCGCCAGCAAACTTAGGCTTATAAACTTGAGCCCAATTGCAAAGGTGAGTTTTCTTCTTATCAACAGCTCCCCAAAGGAAACGTCTACAGATGGAATTCATTTTTGTACAAACTGGAGGCGGCAAGAAGGCAGTTTGCATAGAGAAAGTAGGCATGGTTGTAAGCATTGAGGAACATAACGGCAACCTGCCCGCTAAAGATAGAGAGTTCGCTTTCCAAGCACTTAGCCGCTGCATCATTTTATCAGTGACGTGGCTAAAAAAATCAGGAAGAAAATCTCTTGTGCTGTAGCGGAACACCAAGAAACTTACCAAGGTCACCAGTAAGCAAAAATCCAAATAAAATTTTTAGCAATCTCCATAGATCTAGAATGGTGGACATTTTTAGAAAAATAAATTCTAGTTTTTTCACTACTAATTTTCTGACCAGAGCAAGCCGCAAATAAGTCCAAACAATTCTTAATTACCTCAACTTGTTACATAGAGACCTTAGCAAAAATAAAGAGATCATCAGCAAAATAGAGATGAGTAATGGGAGAACCACCCCTAGAAAGAGTAATAGGTTTTCATAATCCATCATCAACTGAAGCCTGAATCAAATGAGATAACCTCTCAAGACATATCACAAAAAGATACGGGGAGAGAGGATTCCCTTGCCGAATGCCTCTGGAAGAAGAAAACTCCCCTGGAACCTCTCCATTTCACAAAATATTCATAGATGAAGAGGAAATACAATGCCAAATAAGCTGACAAAAGTGATCATTGAGACCCATCTCTCTAAGAGAATTAATGATAAAATTTCAATCTACCTTGTTATATGCCTTCTCCAAATCAATCTTAATAGCCATATAACCCTTCTTCCCCTTAACATTATGCATCTTAAGAATCACCTCTTGTGCAACCATAACATTATGAGAACCACTTCTATTCCGAATGAATCCACATTGAGTAGGAGCAATGACAGTAGGCAAAATCCTACGAAGCCTGTTAGCAATAGTCTTAGTAAGCACTTTGTAAACAACGTTACAAAGACTAATTGGACGAAGATGCTTGACCAATTCTAGAGTCTCCACCTTTGGAATGAGAGAAATAAAAGTCTGATTAATATATCTAACATCTCTAATCTTGTAAATCTTGTGCTTCTTGAGGTATTTTTACTTATTTGATATGTTTTATAGTATTTCAATAAAAAGAGTTAAAACATTGTATAAATAACATTTATATTATTATTTAATTACTTTATTGTTTATATTTTACATTTTTTTATAACATATTCACATGTACACATATTTTAATTTTTATAAAGTTTTTCGTACATGTACATATCCGTATCCGTATCCGTATTTGTATTCGATATTGGTACCATACCAACACCTATGCAACATAATTAAGTGCTCTGATTCTGTGAATAAGGTCTCTGATAGTTCGTTCGATCCTGCAGCTCCCATCAGATTCTCAGTATCAACATTTGTTGAGTTTGCTTCCGCCAGGTGCCGTGATTTTGTTTCAGTTTCTCATGCCAATCATTGTTCATTACTCAACTCAGGTAAGGCTTAGACCGATGAACAGAAAGTTTAGCCTTTCATGTCCAGTCAAGTTCAAAACCAGCTTAAACAAATGACCAAGAGTGTGGAATTAACTCAGGTCTAAATCTATATAAAATTATTTTTGGTCAAATTTAAGGGGGAAAAACTTTAATAGGTGAGTCTGGCAAGACTTCTACAAATAAAACGCATTTTATCCAAAACTTGAGCAATACCATCTAGTCATATTAAATTTTTGTCTCATTTTTCTTATTTATTTCTCAGTTCTCCTAATAAAAATTTAATTTGATACATGTAAAATCATGAGTGGTTTTAAAAGTTTTGGTATGAAAAGAAAATAAGTGATATCTTATAACTTTAAACGTATCGAACTCTGAGTGGTTGAGCAAAGAAGGGGACAAAATTTCAATCTCATCTATAAAAGTGATGAGTTGAAGATCTTCATTCCTGAGCAAAATCAAATAGTACCCTTAATTAAATTATCTCTGTCATTTGATAATATTAAAAAGAGTGTTGATTATTTTTTTTTCTAAGTTTATCCTATTTTTTATTCTTTATTTAATTTATTATTAATTGTGAAAAACTTAAAGGATACAAATAAATGGAATGAAGGAGCAAGTGCATGTTTGCGAATGGCTAAATACTGCTTTTTTTTTTTAAAGAAAAAGTGCCTATTTGGATTGCAGTTTGCATCCACCAGAAGGCCTTCTAAGAGAAAGAAAATGACTTTATACAGTAAATGGTAATATTTGATTTAACTTCTTCCAACAGGCTTTCTGGATGGAAGAAGTATCTTTGAGGTTACTTTTCATTCTAGAAAAAGATCTTTTGAAAAGAAATCTTATTATTACTCTCACATCAACAATCAAAAGTAATTTTATTTTATCCTATCCAAATAAAACTCATTCTCCTAAACTTACTTTTGATATATTTAAACCAAACAAAAATCATTCTTTTAAAAGGCTTTCTTTCGAAATATCTTCTCCCAAAAGTTGAACCAAACAAATGCAAAGAAGTTGCTTTTGAACAATGTATCATGTTTAGTAGATTGATGGAAATATAATAATTTTTAACTGAAAAATAGCTTATAATTATCAGTGTTTTTTCAAACTCTTGATTATGTGCAAAAACTAATTCTTTTAGAATTATTATATATTTATAAAATTGATCTTAAATATCAAATATCAAATATCAAATATTATATAATATAAATAATTATTCTATATAACTTTTAGTAATTTTATCATATAAAGTAACCTTTTTACACAATCCAAACAAAATATATTATCTTAAAACTATATTTTAACTGAAATATCTAAATATAAATTGATTTTCACATAATCAATTATATATAAAAAAAAGTTTATACAAATAAATAATTATTAAAATAATTTTAATTTTACAGCTTTTCCAAATACATACCAAGTACATATGGCATTTGAACTCATTTATTTTCATGAATTTTAATTAGTAATTAGAACATCTTCAGCCAGTAAAAGACCAATCAAATTGTTAGTTGCTAATTTGATTGAAAAAATACAGCTATTATACGGGAGTTATGGTTTCTAATATTCCAATAATCCGTATGATATGTTACAAAACACAAATGACAGGACTGAAAAAAAAAAAAAAAAAAGAACACAGATGACAAGATTAACAAGATCCTTCACATGGATCCCGGAGGATATAATGTTCCCTAGACAAGATACAAAAGTAATTTGGTATAAAAAGACAGAGAACATGCAACCAAAAATCCATGCATGCAGTGAAATTCAATCAGAGGCAACAATCCAGGGCACAGCAGCAACATAATCCAGCACAACTGCAAGATACTTTGAGAACATACTTTGAGAAATCAATATGTAGGAATGAAATTAAAAATTAGGTAACAAAGAAATCTATCTAATTTGAAAATGCTTTATGATAAACATCGTTTCATCTGTGTAACCGATTCTACTCAATTAAAATTTTGGGTATGTAACTTACCAGCCCTTCCAGAAGCCGTCACCCCTGCTAGTAGTTTTCATTGGAACACTTTGTTGGGGGCTCCCTGCAGGACCATCCTTGGTGGGGTAACCCACGGGATGTGGTGGAGCATTAGCATATGATGCTGGGGTGTTGGCCTGACCAACTGCTGGGTATGCAGTCACTGGTGGAAGATAATGCACAACACTAGCTAGATATAAAGATCACTATCACTCTTCTTCTATGGAAAATGTATTAATTCCATCTCTAAAATATACAGCATAGAGTTTTGAGCACCCAAATATGATCAAGCCATCTACCAATTATAGGATGTGCCAAAACCATATTTTGTTCAATGCCTCAACGACAAGGAAGAAATATAGAGATATAGAACATTTTCTTTTTCATGAATGACAGTTTCAATGAAATAATATGATCAAGATAACTTTTACTGGATTTTGGATAACTATCCTTTTATAAGCTAATTTTTGGAATTGACTTGGGTCTACTTAATTCTAAGATGATATCAGCTCTACATCAGTTAATAATATAACCAAAATATTTTTTATAAGAACTTGGATAATTCTAGCAAATTTTTTAAGTTGAATTAAATCTACTCAATTCTAATATTAACTAGTTAATCATTCAATTCAATTAAAAATAACTAAATAAACTTAGCCGGAGCCTGTTGTTGATTGATATAGTTACTTATCGTTGTGATGAAGTTGGTCGCTTGATATTTTCTTTTTGAGAAATATTTTTTATACCAATAGGATAGATAGACATCTTAGACTTCTAGAGATAGAAAGGAGAAAAAAAATTATAAAAGAACGTAGAAAGAGTAAAATAATTGATGAAAAGAGAAAAAAATGAAAGAAGGTGTTGGAGTTTTAAGATTTTGGATACGTATAAATAATATAACCTCTCTTTTTTTTTTTTTTCCTGTGTGTTATTAACTTGAGTATGGCCTTGTGGGAAGCATTGAAAGCTGATACGTGTGTAACATATAGGTGTCCATATAGGGGAGGCTTCGGCGCCTTAATGGAATAAGGAAGGAAATTAAAGCGCGTTTTGGGTGAGAAGACAAACAGAACAGAACAGAACTGAACCGGTGAAAGTGGAAGCCCAAAATTCGCAGCCTTTGAAGTCTCAATGATGGCGTAACCGATGACCGACTTCATTTTCTTTCCGAACCATGTGCGCAACCTCTAAGCATTGTTTTAAAATGTCCAAATGATGGGTCTATTTTGGCACTCTATTTTTTGTAAAGAACGTTCATCGGCATCTTTTATAAAATTATATTTAGGATAGAAAATTCTTAAGAATTTAATTTTAATATATAATCAATATAAAAATATTTCATACAGATATATATTATCATATTAAAAAAAATCTTTGACTCAACTATCCACTATCTTGAAAGTATTTCAAATAGAAGCATTTAACTAGATAACAGTAAAACACTTTTTATATTATTAGTGTATCAAAATAAATCTCAAATCTTAATGGTAATATGAAATTTATCATGTTACAAGTATCTATTACATCTTAAATGGTATTAATAATGGATTTAATTTTAATATACTGTTGATTTGAAAAAATTTCACAAACATTCAATCATATATTACCATATAAGTAAAAGTATTTGACTTAACCACTCACTATCTTAAAAGTTTTACAAATAGAAGCATGTAATTGGATGATAACGTGAAACTCATTTATACTGACAGTGTATCAAAATTAAATCCATTAATAATAAAAATAGAAGTTACCACTATGTAGACGTGTTAAATAAATATTATTTAAAATGTAATAAATATTTTTAATATTGTAATTTTTTTCTTTGGTATATTAACAGTAGCAATAACGTTTAAAATTAAAATCTCATACAAACTATCCAAATCCCTCACTATCAGACCAATCCTAGTAGCTTTTTAATATCATAACTTTTGATAATGTAGATGTAACTTTTTAATCTCATAATGTAAGCTTTTATAAAGTAATATGGTACTGTTATGAAAAAAGTAAGAACCAATGAAAGTTTCAAATTATTATTTTAGTTGAAAAATTTTTAAATATTTTTGGAGAAGAAAATATACCACGATTAGTTAATTCAAGTAATTTGATATTTATTTTTATTAACTAAGGTATCAAATTTGAATTATGTAAATAAATTTAAAAAAAAAAAGATAACACTATAAGAAGTTCACTTTTATAAGGTCAATATGACAAAAACTAAATTAGTTAGAATTTAATAAATTTTAAATACTAAATATTTAAAAAATTGAAAATAATATTATTATTTATTATTATTAGTAATGCTAAATGAAATTAATTTGCATTGGTTGTCTGACATCTAATCATATAATATTATATAAGTAAAATTAGTTTTCTTTTGAGATAATAGGTATGAGAATTAATCACTTTTACTTATGTAATAACACATGATTAGATATCAATATAAATTTTTTTTTTACATTAGTAGTTCATACAAATTAAACTCATGTCAGGTAATATTTTTTACTTATTCTAAAACTACAATAACTTTTTCAATTTAAAGACATTCAGTTCCTTTCTGAATGGTCAACTCATTGGTAAGATCCCCCTGTAGACATGAACAGAACTAAATTTGATTTTGGCATTCTTAAAACCAAACAAAGCTGACCCAGGCCATTCCTAAATTTCTTAAACACCTCTTTGCCAATTCAATATCCCATGTGACAAATTCAACATGTTGGTTGATAGCAAACTGCCCCGAAGATGGTATTGTTAGGCGTCAGTAGATATCGGTATTCAATTTGGCAATCTATCAATGGGTGATGAACTTCATAAATTTGTTAATCAATTTCCGAAAGTAAAAGTTGAATCATGTGTGCAGCCAATCCCTCGGATGATTTTGAGGTTTGAATTGAGAATAGGTCCTGAGTTTTGATGGGACAGTATAATTCACGAATGTGTGAAGCCGTTATGGGTCATTGTAATGAATCAAGATAAAAACTGTATTCTTCATCGCAAGTGTTTTAAGCTGAAAACGCAATATGCTGATAAGGTTGACGCTATGAATTTCGCGAGAAATGTTTTTTATACATAAGTTTCTCTTACATACTTTGACATCTTGTCTCTATCTCTCTCCTCTTTCCTTTGCTTTTTTCACTTTTTTATTTTCTTTCATAATTTTTTTTTCTATCTTTGTGAGAGGGTGTTGAGGTGTCCATAATTTGGAGTGGTACAAATAACAAGTCTCATTTCGCAATGCCATTAGACGAGCGTTATCCCCTTCAATACTTCGTGATGACAATATGTCTTGCTGCTCCAGCAAGGCGTGGGAAGTTTATTTTTTAAGTCAAGAACTTTCTTGACCTGCCATTTAAAAATAATTGGACTTTAATTATAAATGAAAATGGTTAATCTTATGTGAAAATTTTATACAACTCAATCATGTGTTCCATTGTTGATTAGATTCTCTCATAAGCCCCTGCACTACACCCCATCTTCCTAATTAATGGCAAAAATTTACACATAATCAAGTCACATGAGAAAATCCATTTCCCTTGTAAAGGTGTTTCTTGCCTATTGAGTAATCCTTTCTGGATCTTTAGCAAAAGGATGACAAAGAGTGGAAGGTAATTTTATATTCAAATGCACCTTCAAAGAAAAGTTTTGTTCTGTTGACTTCTAGTCTGTGTAAACTTGATGAAACCTCTGATTCTTTTCAAATGGATATAATACTAAAGTGTTTGTTCACCACTTCTTACATGATAACACAAATGCTGAAGTTGTTGCTGGAATTATTGAGAACATGCTGGATGCTGAAAATTATCTCTCACACACACACACATTCATGTACAAGCGGCTCATACAAAATCTCAAATTCCCAGCTATTACTGTTTGCAAGGAATCAGTCCCAGGCATGTATCTGATCACTTCTCAGAACTTGTGCAAAAAAATTGGGGATGACATGGACCTTAACCCTCTCAATCTTGGTATGATCGCATCATATAATTACATCAGTTACACAACAGTTGAATGGTTTTCATCACCATTGAGTTCAAAGACCAAAAAAGAAGGGTGTTTGGAGGGTTCAATATTCAGCTTCAAAGTATGCTCGACTTTCCAATACAGCCTGAGAAGTATGAGGGGATTTATATGTTAATGTTAATTAATCAGCAGAGGTTTTCCTTTGTTAACTCGAAGTCACAGACCTACGTTAGATGTCCCTTGCTTGCTCTCTTATTTCATCATCACATTGCTCATAAATTTGGCACTATTTTGTGCTTGCTGATTCGGAATTGATGAAATTTGTGTCCTTTGCAGGTTCATGAAGCTTCAAATGAGAAGCATAATACTCCCCTGCTGAAGATTATGTACTTTTGTATACACTACATGATCGGTATTTAATTATAGTTTACCTATTAAAATTTTTCAGTAATTACATTATCACATACATTGTGCCAGGCAGTGACTTTCCATTTTGGCTGGTGATGCTAGGGAACTCGTTATATCTTTAACACATACTTACCGTTTAGTGGGCATGGCGGACATTGAGTTATCTCATATAATGTCTATGTTGCTGTTTGGTTATATGATTATATCCAAGTTTTATTCTTCCGCATAAGAATATGCATTTCAACAAGACTATTGACTTAATTGCTGAGCCCTTTGTGTTCAATCATCATCTTTATCAAATATGATAGAACTTTAATTTCACTGTCACTTGACTTTGGCTTGAGATATGACAATCTTAATGCAAAAATCAGTTGGAAATTTTCTTTTTTGTTAATTGTCCCTTCTCTTTTTTTTGTAATTTAAATTTTATATTAAAGTGTACGATAAATTGAGCTTTTCTACTAGAATAATAAACATATAACTTATACTGTCTTCCATATTTAATTGGAATTGGAACTCAGATGTTTTTAATTAGTCAACGCCCCTTCAGTCAGTGAAGGATCGATTAGAATTTTAATTGAAAATACGAAGGCACACAGCTTTTCTAGGGGCATGATTTCAACTTCCAATGAACCAAATGATATTCCTTTAAAAGTATAAAGGAAATGATCAACAAATTACAAGTTCTGTGACACGGATAAATTTTTGTTGTCCAGGTATATAGAAAGATCCTTGTTAGACAAGGCACAAGAATAGTTTGGCAAAGCCACAACATGCAAAAACAGAAAAGGAAAAGACACTAAAGAAACATACGGAACAAGCAGAAATCTATACATGCAGTGCAGTGATATTCAATCATAGGCAACAATCCAGGGCACAGCAGCAACATAATCCAGCACAGCTGCAAGAAATGAAAAGTTTCAAAAAAAGGTCAGAACATACTGAGAGATCAATATGTAGGAATGAAATTAAAATTCAGTTTAATTTTGATATTGTAAATTGTCCACCAATCATATGTTACATATATAGTAATTTTTGAGACAGTTATTATAATAATAAATGCTTTTAATAATAATAATAATAATAATAATAATATAAAAAAATAATACTAAATTTTATGAAAATAAAATCAATTAAAAATTAGCTAGATAAATAAAGAAATTTGGGGTATGAACTTACCATCCCTTCCAGAAACCATCACCCCTGCTAGTGGTTACCACTGGAACACTTTGTTGGGGGTTCCCTGCAGGACCATCCTTGGTTGGATAACCCACAGGGGGTGGTGGGGCACGAACATATGTTGCTGGAGGGTTGGTCTGACCCACTGCTGGATATGCAGTCACTGGTGAAAGATAAGACACAACACTAGTTAGATACAAGGATCACTGTTTTTCATAGAGAAACGAATAATTCCAGCTTTGAATATAATAAAAAATGGATTTCTTTTAGAACAAATACGATCAATCCATCTATTAATTCTACGATACATGAAAACCGTGCGTATGCTCCTCAATGCTTCAATCACCAAAAAGATAGAAGAGATAGAACTTTTTTTTTTTTCCCCTTCATGGTGGAGGCCAATTTTGATGAAAGAATAATCATTTAACCATTCAATTAGATTATAAAAGGAAAAGCAAAAACCGTGCTTACCAGGAGCTTCATGTTGATTGATACTGTGGCTCATGGTTATGAACTTAGGATAAAGTTGCTATTGATTTTTTTGTTCACAATAATGCGAAGCATTGAAAGGTAATATATGTTTATAGAGGCGGGCTGCGATGGCTTCGAGGGATAAGATCAGCGCGTTTTAGGTAAGGAAAGAAATAGATACGCACATTCCATTTTCTTGTGTTTCGTCTGCACACGGAAGTGCTAATTATTAATAATAATAATGTCTTCAAATTTTTCCACGCATTATTGGAATTTTCTTTTTCCTGTCCTTTTCGTATGCTTAAACTTTAAATGAAGTTGTCTAGTTATCATCTGGGCTGTTATCATCTGAGCAATATATCATCTTCATTTTTCTTTAAAAGAACTTGCCAGCCCTTGCCCTAAGATTATTTGTTTAGTAAATAAATCGGCGTGAAATAATTCATATTTTTATTATTACTTTTTGATACGTCGTGGAGATCTAAGATTTCTTTTTTGATATAACAAAACCTCTCTTGAAAAATTTAAAAGATTTTTATGAAATTAATTTTGATATAGAGTTCGTGTTGAATATTTTACATGATCAACTAATTAGATATTATTATATATGTGACTTTTGATATAATTATTACAATAATCAAATGCTTTTAATAATGTAATAACACATAATAAATTAAATAATTTTATAAAATTCTTTTATATTGGCAATACATCAAAAATAAAGCTAGGTTTTACATGTTAAGAAATAAAAAGTAATAGTTATTATTTATTTTAAATATTCTTCTAATAATTCTCTTAAAAATTATTATTTAAATACTTATAAAAGAAAATATTAAATATCTTTAATTTTTTGAAGATAAATACTTCTTATTTAAATTTTTTTATTTTTTATTTTTTATTGCATGCTTCTAAATTATATGTTAACATAAGTCATTCTAAACATATTGAGCTATTTGAATTTAGAAAATATTTTCTATTTTTATTTCCTGTATTTAATATTAATTACAGTAGTATTTATAGAAGTATCACATTACTTTTTTTTTTCTTGTTTTCATAATTTTATAAAGAAAAATACTAAAAATAAAAAAAATATTATTTTTACTATTTCTTTACAAAATTTTAAAATAAAAACAATGTAACATTTTGTAATAATATTAAAAATAAAAAATAAAAATAAAAATAAAAATAAAAATATGTTTTCTGAAACTAGAGAAGCTCTTAATACTTCTATTTTTTTTAAGATTTTTATTAAGAAGTGTTAAATAACAAGGAGTAAAATGGGATTTAGCGGATTTTGGTTTTTATTTTGTACCTCCTATGGTTTGGAAATTGAATTTTACTTTTCCAGAGTATGTTCGACCATGGTAAAATAACTTCTGACCTATTTTGATCCTAAACCTTGATTTTAAAAGAAGTGAAAGAAAACTTTGCATTGAAATCCCTTATGACTATTCAAACCCAAATTATATTAAAGTATCCAAATATAAATTACTATGTTACAAATTAACCTGCTCCTGAAGAAAATTAAGCTTACAAAATAAGTTGATCCAATGATCGTATCTTTTGTAAAATTTCAAAGACCACCAACCAGCAAATCAAGTTGATACTGGGGACTTAGGCCTGGGGCCCGTGGGAGAATATATAAAAATGATATTTGCATACACTTGCACGTGGGAGTTCATGTATAAATGGTGGAGAATAAATTGAAATTATAATTGATAATATTGTCAATTATAACTCTCTCAATAATTCTTGACCCATCAATATCTAATTCCTATTATTTATAGGCAAAGTCCTCGACGTCGGTAAACATACCAAATAAATATGCCTTAATAAATTAATGGTTCCCACTCCCACAAGGGCCTTTCTTTGATGACAAATTTTAGGTTTGAAAATCGGCTATAACGTGTTGTTGACCAAAGACGGGCACCAATAGAAACTCAAAACAAGTAGAATCTCATGAGCCTGGATTTTGGGTGTGTTTGATTTCATGAAACCTTTTTCTTATTATTTTCATGCTTTATTTTTAATATTAATTATAAATTTATCACTTTATTTTATTTTTTTATATATTTCGAATTTTGTAAAAATATTAAAAATAAGATTTTTTTTTTTTTAACTATCTGCTTTGTAAAATCTTAAAAACAAGAAATATAATAAAAATAAAGTGATAATTTTGTAATTAAAATAAAAAATAGAAAATGATTTTAAAATCTCTCTCTCTCTCTCTCTGAACGTTTGTGCAACAGAGAACTAGAATTAAATTCTGTAATAATTTACCTGAAAGATGTATCATTATTATCTACTACAAATAAAAATATGTAAATTGTTCAGATCATAAACTAAATATAAGGTCAGTTTATAAGACGAACGCATGGATACGATGATGATGCATATGCTCATCCAGTGCAGGAAAATAAAGGTGTCGAAATGAGCTAACTTGAATGGGCCGGTTTGACGGCCTGAATACCTCTCCTTTTTTTTTTTTATATATATAACTAGCTTCAAATATAAGTCATTACTACTTAAAGTTGGATATTTGACTCATTTGTTCACTTAAAGAAAATTTAAATTGCAACAAATATGTTGACAAAAAATAAAGATAATAAAAAATTATCACTTCATTTTTGCATCAAGTAAAACTACCAAATATAAATAATGAAAAAAAAAAACCTTTATTAGTTGATTTTTCACATTGACTATAAAGCAATAATAAGACCTTCCTTTTGTCTTTAAATTTATTTATTTTTAGTTGTAACAAAAATATACTTATTACATTTAAAAAATTAAAAGGCTATCCCGATATTTAGTCCACGGCCTAAATAGGATTAGGCTAAATTAGTATTTTGCTAGCTCAAAACTAACTTAACCCGATCAAACCTGACCCGAGATTGAGGCTAGCCCATTGTGATAGCTTTACAGGAAAACATAAACTATTTGAGCTTCAAGCTTGGGTCTTCCATGGATCTTCTAGGTTGATGAATCTTGATATATATTCAATTCAGAGGATTGGAGGTTTAAATAATAGGTGATGTCTAATTTGGTCGGTATTATTCCTGGACCTTGTGATGGTCCGCGCTTAATTATCGTTAGATAAGGTTCATTAATATCTTATGGTTGATAGTTAATCTGTGCCAATATTATATATTTATTAAATATCATGATTTTAATTTTAAAATTACAAAGTTGTCCTTGAATGAAGTCGTCCCCCTTCTCTCAATTGCTTCGAATCTTTCTTTCTCCCTCTGTGACTGTGCTACCACCATCGCACATTCTTTCTCCTATATCTTAAGGGTGCACTCCAACATCTCATCCTTTTAGCATTCTCTCTCGCATCCTCTGCCACAACCTCCTCCACCGCACCAGCCACCTCGCCGTGTTCCTAGCCACCACGACACTGCCCCCAATTTCCAACAACCCTCGCCTTGAAAGCACGATTGCGAGACCTTGTCCTAGATCTGGTCTTCACAGCTCACGATGGCAGACTCTGCCTTTCACTCTCCATTGCCTGTCACTGGCGCTAGCCCACAGCCGCCGCCTGCCATCGCCCCCACCCTTGGCGCTACCATGTATAAACACATCCCCATCTTTGCACTCCTTCAACCCGCCACAACAACATGACCCCCAATAAGAAGAAGAACATGTTATTGGCGATTTGTAAGTTCGACGCTAAGGCACGCCGTTAGTCATGGTGGCGCGAGATTCATGTGTGAGAATAGTGTCCCTCAACACCTTCACTAAGATCCGCTCCTTCCTCCTCATCCACCTCTCTTCCAACGCCACCGCCACTGCCAAACCCTCCTTCCTCGTTGAGATCTTCTTCGACCGCCTCGCCTGTCCCCTCGTTGACGAGTCCACCATCGAGATCGACTGCTACTCTCACCTCGCCACACCCTTCGGATTCTCCGTTGATGACTTTAGCTCCCTCTGCAGCCGCACCAAGGATCGTCACACTCCTCTTTGGTGTCTACTATGGCTCATAGGGGAATTGTCAGAAATAGAGGTGGAATGTTTTGATGGATTCTATTAAGTTGCATCAATAATAAAAGGGATGTATGTGTACATCCTTCATTAGATGTCACGGTGCATAGTGCACCTTGTAAAATATGGAGTATAAGAGCCTTTCTGTATAAAGAGTGGACCATCAAATGGTCCAAAAGAAATGGTGGATCAAATTAAATGTCATCTAAATGATATGAGAATTGATAGGGAGATACATAAATTGTGGACGAATATATGACGTATACTGAAAAGTGAGAAAATGACAAAAATACTTGCATGATAGGTCCCATATAATCGTTGTTACTTTTGTTCAAATTTTTTTTCAGAAACTTACCTGCGTGTGCACTGATCACGCTAGTAAGTTTTGTTAAAAAAAAAACTTCCAGCGTGTTTTGTTAAAAAAAAAACTTACTAGCATGAATAGTGCACACGCCGATAGTTTTGTGCAATACGCTAGTAAATTTTGTATAAACATTGGTAAGTTTTACATAAACGCTAGTAAGTTTTATAAAAAAAAATTACCAGCATTTTTTAACAATACGCTTGTAAATTTTGCATAAACACTGATAAATTTTGTATAAATACTGATAAATTTTGCATAATTGCTGGTAAGTTTTGCATAAAAAAAAAACTTACCAACGTATTGTTGATAAACACTGGTAAATTTTTGGATAAAAAAATTGAACAAAAATAACAATAATTATGTAGGATTCATTATCCAAGCTTTTTTTATCATTTTATTCACCTTTTTTTGCATACATCCCATATTGTGTCCCAAAAGATGTGTCCCGTGAATATTTTTCAAATGATATATCTATGCCTCTATCTGTATTGACTTTGTGTAGGTGGGACGGATGCACCTAAAACTGACTGCACATTTATTGGAGATGGCGTGTTCTGGTCCAACTATGCAGCTTAAAAATTAATTCATCAAAATCAACTTTTCTAACATAAAAAGTTGTTATTGCACAGAACAAAAGATGTGTTTTTGAATAATGAAAATGTGTATTTGTGTAGGGAGGGTGTTGCTCACGGGATGAAGGCGCGGCCATGCCGAAGTTCAAAATATTTTTTAAAATTAAAAAAGTTTAAATTTATCTAAAATAAAATTCATATTTCGTTACCAAAAAAATAAAAATGATATTTATTCCCCTACTATAAAATTCCTAGCTTATTTGTCTACATTTATAAAGCAATTAAATTTTAGTGGTGCTGCATATTGATGATAGGATTACGAGACATTTTTTCAGGTTGATTATGCAACTAAACATGCCTTTTTTTAAAAAAAATTCCTAGAGTCTCCCTTACCCTAATAATAAATTAATCTCTCAAAATACAGTCAGATGCTCGAGTGAAGACCTCTCTTAACTGTATTTTTTTTTTATATATATAAATTTTGAGATCAAACACAAAATCTCTTATCTCTTATTTCAAATATCTGAACCCTTTTCACTCGAACCAATACCTTATTGATACTATACATGCATTTCTTACTATGTACGCTCATTGCAATTCTAGTGCTGCAACATGCCGTTTTCGAGCCATTTTGTTTTGAAATGATAATATACGCAATTAGTTCTTTTGCATATCATTTTACACTGCAATTGGTGATTGGGTGTGTTTATGCTGGACCCTTCCAGCCATGGTCCTTCTAATTTTAATCTTCGGGGTTTTTTTTTTTTTTTTGAAAAAAGAGTAATTTATGAATAAAAGCTTCTTTAAGTAACGACACCAACGGACCCTGTCCGAGAGTACATCATGAACACAACCTTGTTGAAATATATATATATACACACACACTTAGCGAAAATAAATTTAAAAAAAAAAAAAAACTGTTTAAATCCACGGACTAAATTTTGCATTGCATCACCATGACATGTAGCTAAGTTGTCAACTTTACTTTCGTGTACGCAATATTCACTTGTGCGAGCAGGAATTCATTTGTTCCACGGCTCATGGGAGACATTATTTTTATTTATTTATTTATTACTTAAATATATTTTTGGTCTCTTTAAATATAGGTAATTTTAATTTTACTCAAAAAAATTTCTCATTTTTCAAAAGTTTTCAATTTAGTCTGCGCCATTAGATGAGATCCGTTAAGTGATGATGTCTCTTTTCTCCCCTCCCCCGAGTTTCTTCTTCGTCATCGCACCGCCTGCAACTCTCATCTCTGTCCAGCGTGGCTGGAAGAATACCAGTCAAAAACTGTCGAAATGATATTTTGCTTTGACCAGCTATAACCAAATTGTGGAAGTTGCCAATTGGAGTTGCTGAGGACCCAATATTAGTTCGACCAGATAACACGAAGAAAACGAGGTACAAAATGGTTCTATATTAATGCAAGATAAAGGTTTATGAATCTTTCATTAGTGCAGCACCCGTTTTTTTAATTTCAACTCACAGTTATTAGGATAGTAGGCTTTAGACAATTGCTATCTT
The DNA here is from genome assembly GCA_031439595.1 of Pterocarpus santalinus. Classification (NCBI taxonomy): domain Eukaryota; kingdom Viridiplantae; phylum Streptophyta; class Magnoliopsida; order Fabales; family Fabaceae; genus Pterocarpus; species Pterocarpus santalinus. The sequence goes on along the minus strand of CM062528.1, from coordinate 28,311,074 downwards.
GCACGGATACGGGTACGGTACCCATACCAGATACAGGTACATGGTACAAAAATTTTGTAAAAATTAAAGTATGAGTACGGTAATATAATATATATATTTCACAAATTTCATAAAATAAGAATTGAAATTTCATATGATAAATAATTATTTATTCGGATGATAAATCAACACTATCACAAGCTATCTTTTGGCAGCAACAACACAGAAAAAAGAAAGGCAACGTGAAAAAAAGGAAAAAAAAAAGGAAAAAAAAGGAAAAAGGAAAAACTAGGAGGCACCAAGAAAAAGGAAAAAAAATACAAAAAGACAAAAAAAAAAAACTCAAAACGGCATAATTTTAATAAATCTCGTATCCTGAGCCGTACTCAGCTGTACTCAGTAATACCCGAATCGTACCCAGGCATACCCACATCCCAGAAGTACTCGGTGCGGGTACTTTTACCAAAATGGAGTATCCATGCCTCATAAGACAATTGCACTGCTCTACAACAACTTTTTGCACTCTGGCATTTTGAATAGATTTTAATTACATTCTTATTGAACAAGCTAAAGAACAAATTTACAGTCTTCACAACGAGACATCGAGTATTGAATTTATCGAATTACAAAAGACAACACAATGATGAAGAAGAAAGTTTTTTTTTTTGGGGGGGGGGGGGGAGGGCGGAAAGAAACGGGATTCTAGGGATTTATTGTTATATGAACATGTTTCAGTAAAATACCATGTATGTAATTGTTTTTTAAATAAATTGTTTAATTAAAAAATTTTAGGTCATTTAATAAAGCCCATGTGTTAATGATGAGGTAGATTTTCGTATGACATAGGAGTATTATTACTCAATGTCTCTTATCTAACGGCAGGGATTGAAACAAAAATATTTGAAAAATGAGGGACCAAAAATAAAGCCAAAAATTTTTAGGGATCAAAACCAAAATTGTCTATATTTAGAGGAATTAAAAACATATTTAACCATTTATTTATTTTATGTTTGAGGATTGCATCTTTATAGTTGTGAGAGAGAGAGAGAGAGAGAGAGAGAAATAGAGAAAGATGAAGTTTAAGGAAAATATAAGCAATACATTAAAAGAAGATTCATATAAAAATATTAATAATAATGATTTGAATAATATTGAAGTAACAATTGATTGTTAGTTTAGTTAAAAAAGAGAAAGAAGAACATTATATGACAAATAAATAAAAGCTCGTTAAATAAGGAGTAACGATAGATAATAAGATGTGATAATAATCACTCCTCACATCATATTACTGATTAAGTGAAAAAGTTTTAGATGAAAAGTTGGTCATAATCCACTGCTGTCGCAACCTACCCAGAGGATACCGCGACAAGAGGAAACCAAAAATTTATTTGAAAAAATTTTATGGAAAAAAAAGTTATTTGAATGCTTTAAGCCTATTTGGTTGGCTTGATTGAGTTTAAATTTTCCATTATTTGCTCATTTGGCTCATGCTTATTAATTTGGTTTCTTAATTGATTACGTTATATTCACATGTTGCTTGATTAGAATTAATTCATTGTTTAATTTATATATTTGTATTTTTTTTTATCTGCTAGAAATTTGTTGTGAACACCTTTTCTAGTTCTCAAATCTTCTAAGAAAAAAAGATGAAACAACATTGAAACTTTATCCTACCTCTAATACTATCAAGTTTGACCTTTCAACATTTTTACCAATATCTCATGTTACAAAAGTCCAAATGAAGTGGTTTCAATGGAATTAAAAAGTTAAGAGGAAGATCTACAACTTTGATAAAGAACTCAGAAGCTGAATTGGATGTCTAATGATTCAAATTAAGCCTCAAAGTTGGAATAGTGGTGTTGGAATTATAGCTTGGGCATTGGAAATATAAAACAAAAATCTAGAAATTTCATAAGACACTAAACTTTAGCACAAGGAACAAAATGAATAATTTTTGGATTCTAGAAGTTGCGCTATAGCACAGCTTATAGCACTCTAGCATGCTCCCAATTGCAAAATTTTTGGACTCGAGCTAAATTTTAAAGAAAATGAGCCATGGGCTATAAAAGGCAAATGTTTAGAGTTCCAAAACACCTTTTGACCTTTTTGATACTAAACATTAGAGGTGACCCTACAGAGCTAATGTGAAGATTCAAGGATTTCAGAACTCAACATCAAGGTGGAGAGATCCATCTTCTTCCTTAATCCTAGTTTCTAGCTTCAGTTTTCAATGGTGTTTGGTATTCCAATTTCTTCTTTTTTTTGTGTTGTTTGTGATTCCATCGTGAAATAAACCCCTTTGCTAGGGCATTGACAGATCCTACTATGTGATGATATTACTCATGGATTAATTTTATTTATGTTCTTATCTTAATAATTAAGTGTTTATGATTGTTCTTAATATTTTTGAGTGATTGACTACTATTCAATCGATTTGTTGGTTTGCAATAACTAGAGATAGAGTTTGTAAATAAAGTTTCTCATCATAGATATCATGAGTTGAGTAAAAACTAGAGATAGGCAAATGCAACTCATGTGATTATGTTAGGAATCCATGGAGCTTAAACCTTTTCCTAAATTAGTTTGTATCTAAGAGATTAGGAAATTAATTGAGGATAAAAAGAATTATTTGGCCTTGAGAAAGGCTTGAAATTAATTTAGGTAATCCAACCATTAATTAATTAAGGTAAATATTAGATAACTGACATCCACGATAATTGAGTCCATAGTTAGGTAAAGTCAATTAGTCCTAGTCTCTATCCCGGTGATCCAAGTCATCTTTGACTGCTATTTTGTTATCTTGTTTATTTGATTTTAGTTTTCTTTACTCATTCGATTCTTTTGGTCCAAATAGTCATTCCTGTTAGTTACTTGGTACTTGATTTATTCTTGTAAAATAATACTTTTCTCATCACTTTATTATTTATATAACCCGGTATACTTGCTAGAGCTACATTAGCAACATTATAGATGACCTTATTAGTATGAGAACATTAGAGTGGTAAGCACTGTGAGAACATTAGAGCGAAAGTGAGGCATAAACACTGTGTATAGAATGAAAGTGAGGTTAAACACTAAGAGTTGGAGTGAGCTGTGTGGTGAGCAGAAAGAGTGAAACCATCTACTGAGAGGATTGTTTCCACAAGTTGATACACAATAAGGGCCTACAAAATAGCTAAGTCATCAAAGGGACAGGACCAGGTGGAAGAAATGTTGGAAGGAGTGGACCAAATCATTCCTTTGTAGGGAGATATGATATCGTTAGAAGAGTGTGAAAAGGTGGATAAACCAATCACAATAGCCACCTTAGTGAGGAAAGTGATGTGTGTAGACTTTAAATAAAGGAGTAGTGAAGAATATCATCACTAAAGCGGAGGGAGAATGAACATCTATGTCCATTATTAACTTGGGTCCTAATAACTTCATGTTCAACTTCTCTAAAGAGGAGACTCTTAGGAGAATCATGGAAGAAAGGCCTTGGAATGTTATGAGCCATCTCTTAAGCTTACAGTGGTGGTGCCCTTGGAGCTCGATTTCAAATGTAACTTTTAACCTACTCATATTTTGTGCCTAGGTACATGGAGTTCCCCTAGAGTCCTTACTGCAAAGTCAGCATTAAAAATATGTGGAAGGCTAAGAGGTATTATGGAGGTTTAAGATCCATTTTCTTAAGGTCAGATGCTCAAAAGTTTTCTAAGAATCAGATTGAAAATAGACATCAACTAGCCCCTTATTATTGGGTTTTCGATTCCTAGGAGAGATAAGGGGAATGTTTGGATGTGGCTAAAATATAAGAGGTTGTAGGGATATTATTACAATTGTGGGAGAATAGGACATGACCAGAGAGCTTCTATGGAGAAGAAGATGATGTCTTTGCTTAACCCCAAGCTACCACGTTATGGATTCGGAATTGGTGCTCCTCCCATGCCAAAGAGCTTGGAGGCTATCAGAAAGGAAAATATGCTGAGGAGGGAAAGAAATGAGGGAAAGGAATAGGAAGGAGAAGTGCATGGAATGAAGAGGAGGAAATGGCATCGGAGTACGAGGTTGAAAAGCTGCAAGGAAGGAAAGGATTAGATCTCATGATAATAGAAGATTTAGCTAAAAATGAAAAGGAGAGCCGCCAGAAATGTGAAGATAATAGGAAAAAAAAAAAGCAAGGGGAACCCACAGGCAAGCCTGACATAGCAAGCAAATGTCAACACAACCTAGTACACTCAAAGAAAAGTAAAGGAAAAAAAAAAAGTGACTAGACCAAAAGGTCAGTAGGGAAAGGGTTTTGGGCTGAGTCATAGGAAGAAGGCTCAATATACTAACTAACTCCTCTTGCAGGCTTGGACTGATGTTGATCAATGATGCCATTTGGGACCAAATAGTAGCCAATGAAGAGCCCAATAGGGCAGGTACTCAACAAATGAAGCTAGCCCAACATCTTGGGTCAAAAATCAAGAGTTGACATAAGGAAAAAGAGGGAAACTAATAGAATTGACACAGTATAGACCAGAAGAGAGCACAAAAGGAGCAGAGGCCCAAATGCAAGTAATACCAGATGAAGAGAAGAGTGGCAAGGAAGGTAGATCTTGTCACTTTATCCAATTACCAAAAAAAAAGAAATGAAGGTAGGTAAGATTGTGCAGGGGACCATCAGACGGCGATGGTGGAAGAATACCTAGCCAAAAGTTTTACTGTATTCTTGAATTTGAAAAGAGGAAGGGAGGAAAAGAATCCACTATATATTGGATTTGGGGACCATGATGATATTAACGAGACAAAGGGAAAAGAAGGAAAGCTAATGAAGATCATAGTGCAACAACCTTTGTACAAGGGGGAATTATACGGCTGAAGAGGCAAGCCTTATCATGTCTCTTCCAAAGTCATGAATATTATTAGTTGGAACTATCAAGGTGTAGTGGGTACCTCGACAATTCAAGAATTAGACCTAGTCAAACAAGTTCCCCCCCCCCCCCCCCCACTATCTTATTTCTCATGTAGACAAAAGCTCAACAAAGAAGGCTAGAGAAATTGAAGGTGAAGTTGAACTTTGACAGAATATTTTGTGTGGAGGTTGAAGGGCTCTCCGGAGGTTGGGATTATTTTAGAAGAAACAAATTACTATCCAAGTTATGGAAGTAAGCATGAATAATATTCATACTATTTGTTGTGAAAAAGAAAGGGGGAACTTTTCAGATGGCAGCTTTCTATATAGGAATCCTACTTTTTCCGAACGAAGACATTTATGGGATAGAATTCAAAGTCTACAAATAGTTTAGAATAGCCCATGGCTTTGTATTGGTGATTTTAATCAAGTTCTATGCAGTAAGGAAAAGCATGGTCTTAGATCATGTAGTCAAGGGCAAATTGAGATCTTTAAGGAGTTCCTGAATGAAATGAGCCTTATAAATTTTGATGTTAAAGGTTGCAAATACACGTGGTTTAGTAACCCAAGAGATGCATTCATCGCTAGAGAAAATATTGATAGGTCTGTAGCAAATTGGAGTCGGAGAAAATGCTATCGGATGCAGTAGCGGGAACGATTCTAGCTGTGTCATCAAACCACTGTCCTTTAAGTTCATATGCAAAACCCAAAGTGGGTGATGGTGGAAGATTCAAATTTGAGGCCTTTTGGAAGGACCAAGAAGAATGCAACAATGTTGTTAGGAGGGGATGGGAAAGAGGCAGATCAAAACATGGAGTTTAAGATTCACTGCTGAAGAAGATGAAAGAATGCAAGTGAACGCTCACTGCTTCTCATAAGAAAACTTTCAAGAATGCAACAAGCAAGATAGGGAAGTTGAGGCATAGCTTGGAAGAATTATTGAACAGGGATATTGTCGAAATTGACTAGGATAAATAGGATAAAGTTAAATCAACTAGAGAATAGATAAAAATGCTATGGGCTTAAGAAGAAAAGGTCTGGGAGCAGTGCCCAAGACTAAAGTTGCGGAAGTGGGAAGACAAAAACTCTAGGTTTTTCTACACCACAATGGTTTAGAGGACGAAAAGAAACCAAATCCAAAAGCTTAGAAACTCTGAAAGTGAAAGGACAAAAGGTCACGAAGAAGTTACTCAGGTAATTCTTGACCATTTCCAAAATATTTATGCTACATCAAACCCCACAGGAATGATGCAATGTGTTATTGCTATTCCAAGGAAGGTGAATGATGATGTGAACATAGATTTGTGTAAGTCAATATCTATGGAGGAAATCAGAAGACTGCATTTTCTCTGGGCTCTCTTAAGGCCCCCAGTCGTGATGAACTCAATGGTTTATTCTTTCAAAACCATTAGAATGAGGTAGGGACCTTGGTGGTGCTTATACCAAAAATATATAAAGTAGAATAGTTCGGTGAATTTAGACCAATTAGTTGCTGCAATTATCCTTATAAAATCATTACAAAAGTTAGTGTTCAAATATTAAAAAATATATGAATGAATGGATCTTTGAAAACCAAAGTGCCTTTGTGTTGGGGGGGGGGGAGATTAATTCATGATAGTATCATTATCGCACATGAAACTTCTCACAGTCTTAAAAAAAGGGGGGAGTCCTAGTAAAAACAACTTTGTTGTTAAACTACATATGAATAAGGCATATGATAGATTAGAATGGAATTTCCTAGAGGAGTGTCTTTTAGCCTTTGGTTTCAAGATTGGATGGGTGATACTAGTAATGAAAAGTGTAAGGGGAGTTACTAATAAATACAAAATAAACGGAATCCTATCTAGAAAACTTATCCCACAGAGAGGCCTGAGACAACCCTATTTCCCCTTATTTATTCATTCTTACTCTGGAATCACTTATATACATGCTTAAAGCTACTGCTACTGATGCAAAATTATGTGGTTTACAAGTGACAACAATAACCCTAGCCATAAACACACTTGGTTTTTGCTGATGATATCATTTTATTTGGAAAGGTTGAAGAAGAAAAAGCTTATGAGGTTCTGAATAGTCTGAATAAATTCTCCAAAGTATCTGGCCAAAGGATTAACATTCAAAAATTAGGAGTTATTTTTGGCAAGAAAGCCCTTATTGTGAAGAAGACTCAAATCAGTTACATTTTAAACATTCAGTACTAGGAAACACAAGGGAAGTACTTAGACCACCCTGCGCAATAGGGAGGTCAAAGAAATCAGCCTTCTCTTGGACAAAAGAAACAATAATGAGAAAACTAGAAGAGTGGAAGCAAAAGCTTCTCAATGCAGTGAGGAAAGAAGTATTAAGCAAGGCAGTAATCTAATTTATACCTAGCTATGCAATGGTAGTCCTCAACTTTCCTAAAGGTTTTTGTGAAGATCTCTATGCACTGGTAGCAAGATTTTGGTAGACAAAGAATGGGAAAGACAAAGGCATAAATTGAAAGAACTGGAGCCTCCTAACAAAGAGTAGAAAGAAAAGGGGCATAGGGTTTAAGGAGTTTTACAATATGAACCTTGCTTTATTAACTAAACAGGCCTATCGACTGTTACACAACCTAGAGATATTATGGGTGCATTTTCTGAAATTTATTTACTTACATAATCAGGAGTTCCTCAGTGCAAGAAGGAGAAGTGGTATCTCTCGGGTGTAGGATAACATTCTAAAAGGAAGGAATCTATTAGTAGAAAGAGGAAGGTAGGTAGTTGGAGATGGGAAATAGATCAAAGTTTGGGAAGATAAATGGTTAAAAAGTGGGCATAACTAGACCACCCCATATCACAACCAAGATCTGCTAGTAAGTGGTCTAATTAATGAATCTAGCAACCAATGAGACATGTCCAAGCTATGAACATTCCCTTCTCCCCTGGAATGGCAATTCAAGCCCTTCAAATTCCCATTAGTTATACAAGTGTACTAGACAAAAATATATAGCCATACACAAAAGATGCTAGTTACTCTGTTAAATCTAGTATCACTTTGCTAAACAAATATAGGAAAAGGGATCAGAGTTCCCATAAACATCAAGATTACACAATAATTGAATATGGAAACTAATTTAGCAATTGCCTTGTCCACAAAAAATCAAGTTGTTCCTATGGAAGGTGTGCCACAATGCTATCCTAGTCAACGAGAATTTATTCCAAAGGAGAATAGTGGACTCACCTGTGTCAAATCTGCAACCAGGAGAGGGAATCAATAGAATACACTACTCCTCTGCCATTAGATATCTAGTTTGGTTTGGTTAACAATTGAGCCTTACCCTTTCCTTGGGGAATATATCCACTATAAAAGCATGGATGTTAGGCCACTATGAGTCAATGAAAGAAAAACCAGAACTCATCCAATAGTAGCTAGGATTGATGGCAACATTGCTATGGAAAATTCAGAAAGGAAGGAATGAGTACCTATTCAGAAGGAAGGATCCTAATCCAATAGCCACCCTGAACAAAGCTTCATTGCTAGCCAGTAAGTACTCTCATGCCTTTTCCCCTTCAAATAGCGAATAGACTAACACCCAAGTGGCCCAATTTCCTCACAAGTGGAGACCTTCAACGCAAGGAATGCTCAAATGTAACGTAGATGCTGCATTTTCAGAACAAAAGCAATTAGAAGTAGTTGCAGCTATAATTAGGGATTATCAAGGCAGAGTAATTACCAGTAAAGCTCGTCGCATCCATGCTTCCTCTAGCGTGGCTGTGGAAGCACTTGCGATTCACAAAGGGCTAGTGCTTGCTAGAAATTGTTTTTGTGACCATATTCTGCTGGAATCAGATTGAGTGTAAATGGTGGAGGCCTACAGGAAGGGAAACCCGATCCATGAGGCTGCAATCATTGTTGAAGACGTTCAGAAGTTGCAGTCATCCTTTTCTCATTGTGGTCTATTGTGTAAGCCAATAGCGCGCTCATGCGGTTGCAAAGGCCTCCCTCTCTTGGGCTCTTAATGTGGACTAATGTCATAATTTCCCATATGATCTTTGTTCTGCCTTAGCTAGGGACAGCCCTTAATTATAACACTTGCCCAGCAGTGGGTCTAAATTGATTGTATACTCTTGTGTACTCGGCTATCTTGGGCTATTTACTTTTCAAGGAATGCTCAATTTCGACAGGAAACAAAAAAAAAACTCTAATTTGTTTTCCTTTTCAACAAAATATATATTTTTGCACAGCCCTCATAAGATTAGAAATGCAGCATCATTGTTGATGAATCAAAGGGAGAAAAATAAAGATTTAAAAGCAAATTATGATAATTAAATTTTCATAAAGTTTGTGAGGAATGTTTTTACTTTTATATATTAATATAAAAAATAAATTTATGAACACTGTTGATCTTCACGATTTTACATGGAAACTAACATCTTTTACGTTTTATTTTAAAAAAAATTACTTATTTAAAAAATAAAGTAGTTTGAAACTAATTAAGTAACTTAAGATGATTAAGTTCAATAAAATATATTAAAATTAACTGTAATTATAAATAAAAATTATTATTCTAAAAAATAAAAAAAGATAAAAGTTTAAAAAACTTATTTTTTATAAAAATGCAAATTATGTTAACTGTGTTTTCATTTTTTTTATAAAGTATTGTTCGATATATTTTTATTAATAGAAAATAAATTTTTGCATTATTTATTTTAATAAAGAAAACAGTTGAAAAGTATTCATGATGTTGACAAGTGTTTATTCACATAAAAACATGTTGGCAAGTGTTTATATAATTTTTTTATTTAAAAAAATGTTGGCAAGTATTTATGTTGGCAATTGTTTATATACATGTAGGTGTATATGTCCAGAGAGAGAAATTTATTTTTTTATTTTAAAAAAAAAATCTATACAAACACAAGAAACACGGTGGCCGATAATATGGTCCGCATCCTTTTATGAATTATTAGATTTTATGTAACAAAAATTGAATAGTTGGGATAAAACATGTGCATATATGCGCTCTAAATGACTAAGAGCGTGTCAAGTTTTAATTTGTGCAGACCCTCATCTATCCTTGTTTGAGCCATCTTCTTCCCCTGCTTTCTCCACTTCATCCTCCCCTTTGAACCCAACTCCGCCGTGGCAACTTCTCACCGTCGTGAAGCACATTCATGCCCACCTCTTCTGGAAGCCCAACCTTGACCCTCTCTTTCCCTCTTGGTAAATGACCCTAGCCCTCAAACAACCACTATGACAAAGAAAAGTTGAGACTTTTTGATACCCAATGGAAAAAAAAATGTTAGAAAAAGGCCAAAGCTTTTATTTTTGTTAATTAAATCATGAATAAAATTGGGAATCAGGTTGTTTTGCACTATTTCATATGGTTGTTAAGTTTACTTGCATTGGTGCTTTCATTTTGTTTTTTTTCGGTCAGCAATAGTTGAAGTGTGACAATTGATGTAGCTTTTGCTCAACAGTTTTGCATAGATTTGTACTATTGGTGCCAGGTTACCTTTTGAACATTGAGAGATTTTGGTTTTTGATAATAGTAGAGTGGTTTCGTTCTAGAGGAAAATTGTGAATAAAGCTCTATTCGGGTTACCCAATTGAGTAAAGTTCTGATTTTTTGTGGTGGCATGTGTTTATGCTTGTGATTGTTAGTTTGGTTTTGATGATCTCTTGTACTATTGAGGTCTTGTGGGGATTAATGTTGTAAAGTATGATCAAGAAGCTATTTGCGGTAGAGAAGCATAAGCATAATACCCACCAAATTTCAACTACACAAGTCCACCAACTCACTAGTCAATAGTATTCATCAAGCATTCAAATGGTCATGAGCAATTCAAACTATTTCGACATAGGTACCCACCAAATACTAATTTTTCTTTTAAAAAAATAAAAAACTAACTATAAGATAAACACACTAACAAATTGCCTATAGCACAAAGACTCTAGTACAAGGACTTTGATCCGAGTAAATTATTTCCTCTTATTAGTCATTGGAGATATGTAATGAGTTAGAACAGGAAAAAAAAAATAAAGTAACCCAAATAGCAATTATTTTGAAGGGTGATGTAAGCAAGCAGGGGTTACTTTGCAATTATTTTACGAGACCATCAAAAACTCCATAACTACAGATGGACCAAATTATCCTTCACTAAGAAACATCATAACTTTTTATTCTTTTATTTTTTCTGTCGGGGGAAAGGGACTTATGGGAGAGGGTGGGGTTGGCTTGTGGATCAAATCTAATGCAATTTTAACCAAGGCCAACCCAAAAAAACTAGGCTAGGCTGCCCAAAACACCTAAAGAAAAGAGGCCAAACTAAGGTTTCTCTTTTTCATTTTATCTTAAAGGAAAGACAGCCCATGACCAAGTAGAAACCTCACAAAAGAAAATAATTCTAACTAAAAAACAATTTAAAAAAAATGTTATTTGTACCTAAAATTTGGACTTATTTTAGACACATTAAAAGTGAGATAGATACAAAAATGGTAGGATAGAAAAAGAAAAGATGATGAATCCACTATTTTTATATCTATCTCCCTCTTAATTTTTCTAAAATAAGTTCAAATTTTAGTTACAAATAACATTCCTTAAAACAATAATATGGCAGAAGAGGCCCAAGAACAGTTGGATATACACCACCTCTTTAAACACCACGCCACGGATTCGACTGTTCTCCAGTGGTGGCACCACTCAAGTTTTTCTTGTACATGCATTTCACAAATAATCTTGAGCTTATACACTCGTGGGGTTAAGTTGGAAAGATAGTCATTGTTGTCCAATAAACTACAGCACAAAATTTGTCTATTCAAGAGCATAATCTCATTAAAGAACAAGAGCGAAGCAAAATATCTGGCATGAAAATAGTAACTTACAGGGTAATCAGGGAAGGATTGCCGCCAAGGTTGTTGTCAGATGGAAATGCTCCACTAAAGTTGTTATATCCCAAGTCACAATAATTTCTAGTTCCTCTAATCTCCTTGGGGATTTCTCCAAAGAAATAATTGTTGCGCAAAATGCTGCAGAACTTACAAGGACTACAAAGGGCGTTCAACAATTCCTATAACTTTAACATAATCATGACACGTACTTGTTCTTTACCTTGATTTTATGTGAGCCAGCTTCCCGATTTCTGGTGCTAATGTTCCATGTAGACGTGGATCTGTCAAATTCCTGCAAGTTGAATAATTCTTAATATATGTCAGGTATAAGTATATAAGCAAAGCCTATTCAATTTCCCCAAAGCCGGCATATACAGAACACAAGCATAGCAAGTATAATTTTGAAATAATATCAGATTTATATTGGCAATAAATAAACATCTGAAACATAGTTAATTAATTTATGAAGGCAGGGATGGGTTCCTAGCAAAACGCTGGCCATATTTCAATTGTGAACTGATTGATAATACTTGCGCTAAGCCGCTAACCCATATAGGGTTAGAACTAGATATTTTGCAGGTTAATTTGAACGGGAGTTTACAAGCTTGATATATTTAATTTATTATAGGTTAAAATGATAATCGCTCGCAAAACTTGATTCCAAATAACTTTAATGGCTCAAATGCTCAAACACAATTCAAAAATTTAAATAATGCATTAAAAGTAAATAACAAGCTATAAATAAGCATGTTGATACAAGATAAGTTCAAATTTTTATACCCCCTTTAAAGATTAAAATATAAGCCAACCCAGTAAAAGAATTTATCTTCCTTGACGGTGGGAACAAGAAGACCACGCAGGGAAGCATAGAAGTGTTACAGGGTGGCTGAGATTAATGTTGGAGAGCACAACACTATTTATTTCTTCTTGTTGCTCTCTTTCTTGGTTTGCTTCTCTTCTCTCTTTTGCTCACCGATTCTTTGTGGTCTCCTGTTCCTTGGTGTCTCTCTTATTTCAGCACATCCTTCTTCTCTCTATTATTGTTTTGCTTATGCTTCTCCCTTTTTCCTAATGATTCCCCCTCAATGCTAAGGATCCTTTTTATTCTTGCTTGATGTACCTGGTTAAATGAATGTGTCTGCTTCGGTTGTCATAACTTGTTTTATCAGCCAAAACCCTTCTTCTCTTTCTTTTCCTTTGTTTCCTATATAGAAATTCCTCTACTTTGGGATTGCATTGATTATGCTGCATCTTTTTCCATTCTTGAAATGTCCTCTTGCATGTCCTGTCTATAGCATTTCGGTGAAGAAGGACGTATACAGCCAACGAAGTATTGTCATCAGGCTTTCTTTTTATTTTTTCGTACTGTCATTTAGTTGAATGGTTTGATTGAAGGCTAAATGAGCCGAATCAAAATTTAATTGGCCATGATTTTTTTTGGCCGAATCGAAATTTATTTGGGCTGATTGGAGCGGGGTTTTAATAACAAATGTTCGAGTCCAAAGAATGACTCAGCCTAATTAACTCATTAAATTGTTGACCAAATTAAATTGTTTGGAGTAGTACTTTAAGGAGAGTTTAATTTAATTATCACTCTTGACCTGAAATTGCTTAAATAAATCTTAAAAAAAAAAAAAAAAAAACTGCAGCACAATTGTCTAATTTGCTTCGGTTGAGGACAATGCTGCAATAAATTAAGTTAAATTTGGCTCATAATGCACCAAGTAAATCTAACAGTCGGATGGAGAAAGTGTATTTATACACCAAACTATATGTGGTACATGGCAGTATTTTTTCCAATTTAATTAGATTTTTAAAAAAATGTGGCTAAATGCATCTTATAATTCGTTAGATTTTTTTTATGTGATCCTAAGATTAATTGAAATTTTTTGGTATCACACAGATAAAATTTGATTGATTCAAAAGTTCTCAAATTTTATCTATGTGATCTTATAAATAAATACAATTATTTGAAGTATTATGTAGAAAAAAATTGATCACTTCGAAATTATATTCAACTACATTTTTAAATTTAGTTAAATTAAAATAAAGATTACAGCACACTATATATAATTTGGTATATAAATATACCCCATTATCTCACTTTTCGATTACTTGGTGTATTATGCACTAAGTTCAATTCCGTTCATTGAAGGCATTGCCTTCGATTGATAGTAAGAGTAAATTGCAATAATGAATAATGGAACAAATGTCATTTTTATATTCTATTTTTGTAATTTTCTTTTGAAAAAAGTGCATTTTACTCTTCTAAGTTAGAGGCCATATGTACTTTAACCGTTATATGTTAAAAAGGTGTAGATTGACCTTTTAAATTTTCCTAAATATGCAAATTGACCCTATCACACATTTAGAAAAGTCTAGGTTATCGAGTAATACATTTAGAAAAACTCAGAAGGTCGATTTGTATATGACTCAAAGTTCGAGGGATATAGTGCACTTATTTTGAGTAAAATCTACATTTAAATTCGAGGGATATAGATCAATTTGTACCTATTTAAAATATGAAAACTAAAATGCATATAGCTTATAGTTCAAGGAATAAAGTATAATTTTCTCTTTTCCACCCTAAATGATTTCCTTTTTAGCCCCTCTCACTTTTTTCTGCATCTCTAATGTTATCCTTCTTTGATAATTATTTCACTATCTAATTTCTAATTTCAGAGGATGCAGGGATAGCTGCCTATATTGCTATATTTGTGTTAAAATTTTGAATGAGATGGTCTAAAATATTCTCCTTTTTTATTGTTAGTTCGCTGTCTAATTTCAGGGGATGGAGAGGTAGCTGTCCATAGCGCTATATTTGGGTTAAAATTTAGAACGACATGATCTAAAGTGTTTTGTTTTTCCTTTTGCTTTCAAAGAAACTAGCTAGCCCTTGTTCTAGGTTAATTAAGATTATTCGTTTAGGGAAAAACATTAGGGTGGAATCATTCATAATTTTTATTATTATGTTGGCATGTCAGGAAGATATTTCTCGTTTGATTTGTAGAAAAGCGCTCTTGAAAAATTTTAAGGAGTTTTGTTAAAAAGCATAAAAAATAATAATTCTTGTTTATTTCAAATATTTTACTAATAAGTATCTTAAAAAATTATTATTTTAATACTTACAAAAGAAAAATAATAAATATTTTTTTATTTTTTAATGATATAAATACTTATAATACTTATTTAATATTTTATTTATTTATTTATAATACGTGCTTTTAAAGCATATGTTAACAAAAGTCATTCTAAAAGTATTAAATAACTCTGGTTCTTTTGCCTAAGAGTTTTATTAAATTGTTGAGTAATTAAGAGTAAAACTTGATTTGCTATAATGGGATTTATTTGTGGATTTTTGTGTTTATTTTGCATCTCCCAAATTACGGTTCGGAAATTGAATTTTACCTTTCCAAAATATGTTTGACCATGACAAAACAACTTCTGGCCTATTTTGATCCTAAACCTTGATTTTAAAAGAAAGGAAAAAGTTTTTGCTTTTAAATTGAATTAAACTCCCTTATGACTATGCAAACCCAGTTTTTATACTAAAGTATCTAAACATAAATCACTATTTTACAAACCCTCTCTGGATAAAAATAAAGCCTATAAAATTAGTTGATACAATGGTCATACCTTCTGTTACCCTTCAAAGACAACTAACTACAAGTAAATCAAGTTGCACTACCGATACTGGGGCCTCGTCAGAACATATACCTACATTTTGTAAATAAAATAAACCAAAGTTTTTCCCTTTGGGGTACAAAAATAAACTAGATCCTTTTACTGACTCTTTTTCTTCAATAGATGAAAGCAAATTCCAACCTTCTAGCATATTTTTTTTCTTTATTATAATGGAGGTCAAAAGCTGCATGCTAAAATAGTTTTTGAAAGCAATTTAAATTACGACTTCGGAACCCGACTTATTTTAACCATTCTAGTAAATTTTTGGTATTGCATGTCACATGTACGTGAAACTAATCGAAATAAAAGATTGAAGAAAAGTGGAATTCAATTTTGTAAACCTGAGCTTGATGCCGGTTATGTTGACCCTGCAAAGTGACCGGAAACAACCGCAAGATAATAATAATCATATACTACGCAACTTATGCTGGATTGAGTTAGTTAACGTAAAAGCTTTGAGACTAATATTATTGGATTTAAATCCTTTAAAGTGGGAAGGTTTGTAAAGTGAAAAAGTGGGATGTTAACAATCCTTAGATCACTTAGTGAATTTCACTCATAATGGAAACTATTCATCCAAGAGTTGTTAACTTCTTATTTTCTCACTTTACAAACCTTTTCACTTTAGAAGATCTAAATCCAATATTATTCCCCACAATTGGTGACTAGTCCTTAATGAGTTTTAGAGGTAATAAAGCAACAGAGACCCTCTTATGCTTTTATTTTGTCTCCATATTTCTTGTGTAATGTCTTTGCCCCATGTTTCGGGGTAATTGACTTTCTTAGTAATTCTTTTCTTTCTTTTATCCTTTTCACGTTTCTTTCCCGTTTCTATATTTTCTTTTTTTAAAAAAAAAAAAACTCTAAAGTTGGGCCAAAAATAAATAAAACTTGGACTCGGAGTATTGGGCCTTTATTATTGTTATTTTATTTTCATTCTTAAAAAAAAATGAAAGAAATAAGAAGGAAGTACAATACATTTTTTAAAAAATTTCTTTTCTTTTTTGCAGTTCTTATGTTAACTCTTTGTAATTGTAAAAAGAAATAAGATAAAATAAAATAAAATAAAACATGTAAAAGAAAATTATATGAACCAAAAAAAATTTGGAGGAAATGCAATAAAAAATAATAAAAAACAATGTTCACAATAAAAGTAAGAATAATAAATAAAGCTAAGTTATTTGAATTTTTTAACTCACTCAAAAATTGAGTGCTGACAGATATTTAAAAATGCATAAACTACAAAATTAAACACAACTAGAACATTTTTGTATTTTTCTATTTTACTATTTCTTTTTTTTTTGTTAACTGTTGTTTTTTTTTTTTTACACACCTATTGACTACTTCGATTATTTTGCCCTTTTTCTTATATTTTGACTCCAAGAGGATTTTTAGAATAAACTTCACCTGAAACAACGGGAAATCTAGATTATTTCTGAGATTTTTTTTGGGGGGGATAATTAACAAGAGCTCAAATACTCTCAACAAGAGAGGACCAAGATAACACCAATCGACAAGAAAATAATACAAAACAAGTCTACAAAGAAAAACAGGATTCAAACCATTTGAAAACAGAAAGGAACACTACAAGAACAACCACCTCATAAGCCACCAAACCATCTGAGATTAGTTTATTTACCTCCGCTTAACTAACTTCAACTAAAACACAAAACATAAATAAATAAACTCCTGTGACAAACTTATTTTTAAGCCTAAAATTTTTACTCTAATCCACTTTTTTACTTTTTTGGGGAAAAAAAATATTCGAGTTGTTCTAAAAATCACTACTCTTAAAAAATCCCAATAAGGGTTCAAGAGTTTTTTTTTTTTTTTTTACCCTTTTCTTCTGCAATATTTCTTTTTTTTGAAAATTTTAACAAACACAAGGCTAGAAAAGAATCCAAGAAAAGAAAGTTTAGCACAACACGAAACCCAGCCCAACAAAAAAGTAAAAGAGAAAATGGCCCAAAATAATTTATGGTTCAGATACCATAAAACTATAGGAATACATAGTTTGTAGCCCAGAACAAACAAGAACAAGCCAGCATCCCAAAGTGAGTACAAGCAGCCCAAAACCACCAAAAAGAAAAATCAAAGAAAGAGGGGTCTGCGGAATCAGTTTGAATCAGAAAAGGATGGTGGCTTACAAAAACCCACCATTGTTTGAGCTACTGAGCTGATCGAAGCAGGGTTTTAATCAGAAATGTTCGAGTCCAAAGAATGGCTCAGCTTAATTAACTCGACCCCAAAAAAATGCCTAATTAATTCATAGAATTAGAAAGAGAACAACCAAGGAATATACTCTACGTTGAACGTAACTTAGGCAAATAAACAATGACTTTTGACGTTTGAGGGTTAAGCTTGATAAACAAATATATAGTAACAAACTTGATTTAAAAAAAAAAATTAAAGTAACATAATTTCCCGGAGTAGCAACTTTGAGAAGAGCTTTATTTAACTATCACCCTAGACTTAAAATTATGCAAGCAATTCTTTAAAAAAAAGAAAAGAAAAGAAAAAAGGCAAAATTGTTTTATATCTGTTTGGATTAATAGTAAGAGCAAAAAACGATAATGAATAATAGAACAATTATCATTGTTATATTTTACTTTTGTATTTTATTCTTCAATAACAACACAATAGGAGTGAAATATAAAAGATTTGTTAGTGTACGCAAAATAGTTGATTTGATTTACATTTTGCTTCTTAGTGTAGTGCCGACGTGACATACAGCTTGTCATGGTAGTGCTTTAGCCTTTGGCTTTTGCTTTTTCAAGCAAGGAAGATTTCACTTATTATAGTTCTTCTATCAACCACCACTTGAGCTTGTTAATGACTTAAATTGGAATCCTTTTAATCCAAGTTCTAATCAACTTCTTACCTACCCTACTAAACACCAATAAGTTTCTTGAAACTTTTATTTCTT
This sequence comes from Pterocarpus santalinus, assembly GCA_031439595.1. Classification (NCBI taxonomy): domain Eukaryota; kingdom Viridiplantae; phylum Streptophyta; class Magnoliopsida; order Fabales; family Fabaceae; genus Pterocarpus; species Pterocarpus santalinus. Next base: position 28,292,757 of record CM062528.1, on the reverse strand, counting down.
CTCACATGGATGCACTGTTGTTCATCTTTAAACATGTCTAGATCATTTCTGTGTTGTGCTATGTTGCTTTGCAATGATCAGTGTAATTAATGGGTTGGTATTTCCAATGGAACCCCAAAAGCATATTAGACATTAATGCAAGGAACTTCATATTCAGGCAAATGAGTCAATTAATGGTATAGACAAACACCCTTTTATCCCTACTTGCAACTGCAAACTCATTATCCCCGCCAGCAAATGTGGTTCCTCTAGAATAAGCATATTTTCTTGAATACAATGTGTGAGAAATAAATGTGAAATGATCTGTACTTTTGTGGGGGAGGAGAAACACATTAATGCACATGAAATTATGAAGCCTGACAAGAAAAATTAAAAATAAAAATTTGTAAAAAATTGATCATGTATTGGGAAATGTATTCTTCAGTTGAGGGAAAGGATCTGGCCAAGTATATATTTATTCCCATTGACCACATCTAAAACTCTATTTCCCAAACTCTCCCACTTTCCCTTTCATTGCCACATCCCCATTCAATTTTGGTAGTTTTTCATTTCATGGGAATTGAATTCTGATAGTGAAGTTACATGCTGCTGTTGAATAGGGAAATGCCAAAAAGATAAAAATGGAAGATCTTGGAGCTAAATTATATAAATAAAAATAAAAACATGCCTATCAGTAAAGATAGAAAAAGAATCAAGTACTCTATAGCTTTATTTAAAAGGTAGGGTCCACCAAAGACCCCACGGATGAGTGCATGCAATTTCTCAGAAGTTCACTCTTTCCAACCTAACGGTCAAAAATTTTTGTTGGCCATTGATAGATATAAAGCTACCCTCTTTTCAAGTGTCCTGAGCACAAGTAAGGTATGTTTCCAATACAAGAAATAATGATAGCTCAACTCACAGACCCATTTCAGCATAAACCATTCCCTTAAGTTTGTCATAGCACAGTTAAAAAAAGATTAAACAAAATAAAATAAAATAAAATAAGAACTTTGAAAGCCTAAAACAAAAAAGAAAAAGAAAGTGTTCTTTCAATTCCACCTTGTCATGCACAAGATCCTCCTCTATTAATTATCAACCTTTGTTTTTTTCCCCTCTCTCTCACACACACTGACTGACAGAGAGAAAGTGAGAGATTGAGGCTTGACATGTTCAAAGATCGGTTTTATATGCTTGTATCGTGGAGGTGATGAATGAGATTCCCAAAGAAAGAAAACAAAGCCAAGAGAGTGAGAAAGTAGGAGATTCTCATAATGTGAGTGTTAGACGGGGTGGAGATCACATGTAGAATAACAAAAACTTTAGGTTGAACGGAGAAAAGAGAAAAAATAAAAAGGATAGATTAAAGAAACTATTTCCACAAGTCAAGATGCAAACGACTTGCCCTAAAAGGAGGGGCAAGCACAAACACACATGATCCCTCTAATATCCATCCTCCACTAAAGTAATTAATCACAAATGTAGTTGTTCCATGACCCCTCCTTTTTTTTTCGGCTAACTTTTGCTTACTTTTCTCCTTTTTTCTTCCCCTTCCTTCTTTTTCATATTCATTTCTTTGGTGGTTAAATTAAAGTAGGGTCAATATGGTTGGAGGTATATATGAGCAATAATGGAGCTAGAATGAAAGAGAAATATGAGGAGAGAGTTGAGGAGGTGGAATCAATCTAGCAGCTACTTGTCATCTACTCATCTTGGCAAAGACTCTTTCCCTCAAGTCTAAACTAAGCTCACCTTTTCAAGCAACTTGATAAGCTTCTTGGCAATTGTTTAAACCTCAAATTCTTTGGCTAATTAATTAGGTTAATTTTGAATGTTGTCATACTTTCCGTCTTACTTAATGCATAGGGCCATACTTGAAGGGAAAAAAAAAAAAAAAATAGTCATTGTTTTTCAATTTTTTCAAATCATGGAAAAAGATGGCCCTCCATATGCAATAATAATTTCCTTTTTCCTGCCAAGATCCTGATGCAATAATTCATGTTACTTCATAATCACGTCCCATTCATTTCCATCATTCATAATAAAACCAAATTCATGTCCCCAACTTTTTGCGAACACCCATTTCTAATCTGACATTAATGCCAAATTTGAAGTCACATTAGGCAATCGGGAATATCGAGGACAACTGAAAAAAAATAAAGCCAATTTGCCATACATTAGTAATGCCTTGGTTTTTCTGTCTGTACGGCTTGCCTGCCTCATGCAGCTTACTATTACTTTATGACACATAATAATCCGTAGTAAATTAATCTATCTTAGCCTTGTGACTGCATATTAATCATATTTTATGTCCTGTTATTATAAGAAAATCTCCTCAATTGATCCGTAGAGTGCTAATGCACGTAAAACTAATAAACAACCAACTTGGGGAATCCTTGGTTGGCATTGCCGTCACTATGATTTTGCTTTGTAATTTTAATTTTTTTTAATGGATCAATTAGTACCAATTGGAAGCTAAATTTTGGGGGCACTCTCTTCGCTGGCACTTGCATAGGAGAATTATGTATTTGTCATTTTGTCTCCTTAAAGCAAGCTAGCATGTCCAAGATTGGATATGTAAACAAATATAAAATGTCAAAAGTAAAAAATTTGATTAAACAAATCCGCAACAACATTGCGTGGTCTTAGTATTTTGTTTGAGCTCATTGTGCAGTAAATTGACTATAATTGCGGATCCTCCTTGTCCTTTTGCCATCCATAATAACAATTAATCATAATACCAAAAGCATATGGAAATCAACCTTCTAGGAAAACTACATTAACATTCATGTCTCATTGTGATGATAATGTCCAAGTAATGAGAAAAGCCTAATCAATTACTACTAGTAAGGTGTTTAAATACCAAAACGGCACCAACAAATGTGTGCTTAATTAATGAGATTGCGCATCTAGAATTTAAAGCAGGATCCTTCCCGATGTGGCCACAGTAAATTTCGAGAGCGTTTGGTTGTAATTCTAGAAAAAAAAGTACTTTTTTTAAACAAAATATTTTAAAGGATTAAATATATTTTTAATCTTTCTAAATATTTAATTTTTTGGATTTGTTTCCTCAAAAAAATTTTGTTTGATTTTGATCCCTTATTTTTCAGATATTACTCATATTAGTCCCTACTGTCAACTGAGTGCTGTTAAGTGTTAATGTGGTAATGTGAGATTTAAAAGTATTAACAAGTGTCAAAATCTCATATTGCCACGTCAGCACTTAATAATACTCAATTAATGGCAGGAACTAATATTGGTAATATTTGAAAAATAAGAGACCAAAACTAAGCAAAATTTTTTTGAGGAATCAAATCCAAAAATTCAAATATTTAAAAAGACTAAAAATATATTTAAGCTTACTTTAAAAAATTTTAGTGTTATTTGCTTTTATTTAAAAAAACAGAAAATAATTAATTTCTTTTATAATTTTTTAAAAAGTAGATAATGTGCTGTTTCCCAAAAAAATTAGAAATAGTAGAAGAGAGACAGACTATGGTCTCTAAAATCTAGGAACCACCTTCTCTATCAATCTATCTTCAAAATTAATTTTGTATCTTTTCCTATTTTCAATCCTGCTTTCTCAATTAAAATTAATAAATAGAAATACTTTTTTGGATGAATACTCTTATAAAATTGCAAATATATAAGTTTTACCAATTTCTTTTTTTCTAATGGGAATTATGAATTTATTCAAAAGCAAGTCTTAAGAGCAAGAAGATCCCAAAGAGTCTCAATTATCCAAACTTGGTTGTCCCTAACTTTAGCTAAACCAGCTAATTGATCAACCCCTATATTACAATATCTAGAAATAAATTGGGCTTAAAAGAAATTAAAACTAGAGGCAATATTATAGGTTTCTGCTAAGATAGTTCCATTGTGAGACAAATTGCCAGAGCCATTCTAAAAGCTATCAATCACTGTCTTAGCATCACCCTCTAGAATAACAGCACCAATACCCAAAACTCGAGCTTGGCACAACCCTTCCTTGGTAGCCATGGTCTTGACTCTGTAGACCCATTAAATTTCTTCACTTTGGCCGCAACAAATCGACCTCTATTGTCCCTGATTATAGCCCCCACTCAACACGCGTTCTCGTTGTCAAAGGTAGCTCCAATTTCATTAAAATAACTATTAAATATAAAAATTATTTTGTTTTAAAATATTCAAAATATTTTACATGTATCTATTTTCAATATAGTAATGACATATTTTTATTACCTTTAAATCAATTTTTATAACAATATATTTAACTAAGTTATTTTTAATTGAAAATAAAGAATATAAAATAAATTATAAATCTTTTGAAAAGATTATATACAAAAAGTCCTTTATCATGCAAATATATTTTTTGATAAGTGATTTTTTGTGTTTTTAATTCTAATTTTATAAGAAAGCACTTTTATATTTGTTATATCCAAATAGTTTAACAACTTTTATTATGATAAAAAATACTTGCTTAAAAACTTATCCAAGTTGGCCCTTAAATCTAATAATTGAGATGCAAGGAAATAATCACTTAATGTTTTAAGGATTTTATTTTCTAATCAATGCCCTAAGGGACATTGATTAAGGATCCAAGAGTAGAAAAAAAAAATTAAGCTTTAAATACATTTAATGCATTAAAAATTTTAAAAATCTCACTACTTTCCAATCAAAAACTTTATACTATTCATCCCTTGGAATAGTGGTTAGAAAAATCCATATTATAATTTCAATTCAAGTTATGATGTACAACCTTCGGTCCACTTTATATATCACTTTAATTATATGCACAAGAATTAAAATACTCAAAATTAAAGCTTAATTATGAAATATGTTTACTAAAATACTTTATTTAATTTTTAATATATAACTAATTTATTCTATTAATCTCATACTATATTTTCAATTAATGGCATGCTTAAAATTTTGTGAATGATAAAATTAGAAAATTAATAATTAATATTTTATTGATATATGGGAATAATAGATAAAATATATCAATAATTTCTACTCAAAATAACAGATAAAGTGTATTGAATCATTGAACATAGGTTTTTTTTTTTTTTGTTAATATAGTAGATCTTTAATTTTGTATAAATATATTTATTCTATATTTGTGGTGTTAAAATGAAAATGTAGAAGCATTTAATATTTTAAAAATATAAAGTATTTTCAACTCAAAAGAAATGAAAAGTATTTAATATTTTCTTTGTTAAATAATTAAGAAGATTATTAGGTTTACTTATTAAGAGGATCTAAAATTTCTTTATGTCTTAACATGTCCTGTATTTGTGTGTGATATTCTCTTTTCCTTTTGAATTTAACATGTGAGTTTTGATGACATAATTCTGTGTACACTTTAAAAAATGTAAAAGACAAGTTTGTTCAAATATAATTAATGAGATAAATTATTTCCTAAAATTGTATATCTTAAATTAAAAGATATATATATATATATATATATATATATATATATATATATATATATATTTCATTGAAACTGTCCAAAAAATATCTTCTATATCTTTCACCTTTTTTCCTCGCAAATTCTTCAAGGAAAGGCTGGGGAGAAGAATGCATATACTTCTTTCCTTTTAGGCCAAACCTTAGCGGCTAAGTTTGTTCAAATTGTAAAGAACAACAACCACAACATAAATGTCTATTATAGCTCAACTTATTTGGCGTTTTTCGCTAGGCAAGTCTTAATGATGTTTAAAATTTGGTTGATGGTTTTATTTAGAAATGTTTAAAAATCTATTAAATATAACCAATAAACAAAGTATTCAACAATTGATTCTAAAAATTAGTACCTAACAAAAACATAGGTACTGAAATTATCTCTATATATACTGAAGCACAGGTATATATAATGAGAAGCAACTTTATAATTAGCACAATATAGCAAACCATGGATGGAGGCTAGCTAAAACCCAATAATGGATTCAATACATCCATATCACAACTTTGAAAATTTCTCTTTTATGAATAGGTGGATGTGGACATAGTGTGAGATTCAGAGAATATATATCAAAGCTTGGCAACTTCGAATTAATTAGACCTTACTAGAAATTCAGATATGGAAGAAATTTTTCAATGGAAGAAAGCCTACGCATTCAAAAAGTAATAAAAGGTACAGTGGAACACATGACAAATTTGATATCTCCACAAAAGTTCAACATTAAATTATAAGTAGTAAATGCACACCTATATCTTTTGTTTTTCGTGGATATGGAAAAGATGCATTGCCTCTTTAAATTACGAGTTTTGTCGCTTAATTGATATCCATCCAACTTTGTCATCTGAGTTCAATGCATCGTACTTGATCTTTTGATAATGAAATAGTCAATTAAAAACAAATTTCATTTTAAGTTCATAATATATTATACCCATTTTTTGACCAATATTTTATGGACACTGATTAAAGAATTAAGATTAAAAGGAATTCAAGGCGTAAAACATATTTAAAAATTCCTTTTTGATCAAATTTTTATTTCGTTAATTCTTTTATTTTCTAAGTGAAAATATAGTTGTAACAAAAAAACATTGTTACCAGGCGTTGATTTGAGCGGAAGAAACTTATATTATTCAAGCATGAGGTATTAGGTTTGGGTCCTTTAGTTATTCTTTAAATTTTTTCTTTTCTTCTTTTTTTCTTTAAAATTTTAACTTACAAATAACTTTTTAAGCATGAAATACTAGACTCAAATCTCTGTTTGGATATTGATCGTATTTTGAAATATTAATTTTTCATTGAGTGATAAAGTTATTCCTTTCAAGTTTTAACATTGTGATATACTCAATAGTTGAATCCAAAACCTTTGTCTAAGACAAATTACCTATTTTTTCATTTTATTGCCGCATATTTTTATAACCACAAAGTTAATTTCTTATTGAAAAATGATATATCTTTCTAACAATTTTTTAATTATTAAATATAAAAAAATTAAAAAAACAATTAAAAAATATTTTAGAAAGATATACCATCCCTATTTCTTATGTATTTCTTCGTTGGAAATAATCTATGTGTAAAGCGAAGTTCATATAAAGCTCAAGAACTTAGAAGCGACGTGGGCAATCTAACCGTGGCCGAATCAAGAGAGTTGAAGCCTCTCTCCAACGGCTAAGATTTATCCACATGAACTCAGGGGGCAGGATAGTGGAGTGTGGACCATCACCACCCACAACTCAACCAATAAATGCAACAACACGCACGAAGCAGGAAACGGGGACACGTGGCAGGGAATCGTTAAAAGGGAGCACAACGCAAGCAACGTTTCCCATGCCACCACCATGACTCAACCAACAAGAACAAGAGCAAGAGGAAGCAATATTTTCGGCAATAACAACAGCAAGCTGTGCCTCACAAAAAGCAAAGCAAACTGCCAAAAAGGCCCTTCCTTCCCTTGCACCGGGTACACCGTACCTCCCTCAGCCTATTCTCCGGGTCCCACGCCTCGTTCCATGCTGGAGCGTCGCACGTGCCCATTGCCCCTATCCTTGTACTGTTCCCCCCCAACCCTGCCATACACGTGTTCCTCTCTCCTACCGGGACCCACTTTTATCACGTTCTTCTTCTTCCCTGTACGACCAGAAAAATAGAAAAACTAAAATAACAGCAACATTAAAAAAACTTTTAAAAAAATAATTAAAGCATATATTGTATACTTATATTTTAAATTTATTTTTTATACAACTATTAATTATATATTTCAGTTATTAAATCTATTTAATTTTTATTATAACGATTTCAAAAATCATATAAAAAATAAATTTTAAATAATTAATAAATTTAATTTTGATATACTAATTATCCAATTATCTATTATTAATTAACAAGTATATTTAATTTTTATATTTACTAATTTAAAAAATATACATATAAAAAAATTGAACTAAATGCCAGTATAAAAATAATTTATATTATTAATTTATTAAAATTAAATTTATAATTAATTGTATAAGATATCAAAATTAGTTTCTTAAACTTTATAGTCATGATTTTCGTTAAAATAATATGTTTTCGTTTATAATCTTTAAATAAATGAATTACTCTTATTTTTAACATAATTAACTATTTTATTGAATTTAAACAGATTAGAACAATGATTTTAACAAACGATTTTAATGGTATAAACTTTACTCTTAAAAAAGAATAATAAAACTTTGTTGGATTGTAGCGCTGTCTACGTGGCAGCCTCTAGTCGGAAGGTATTACGTGGCACTTTACTCTTTTCTATTATATTTTGTTGACTATTTAACTATTGGTTAAAGGAGCAAGTGAAGGTAATTGATGTACTTGCTTGGCCAATCTCTAGTTACGATATAGACGGGGTCGTGTTACCAAAATACCACGAGAAACTGGCCATAATTACGGCCTGCCTCATCAAATCTCAGCTCTGGATTAGACAAAAAGATCTCACACTAAAACAAACACTACGTTTACTTTTCTTTATTTATTTATTCAAAATTATTTAATAATAATAATATGTGGACCGAAGGAAACCCTAAATAAACCCCACCATACAGCAATGCCCCCTCTATTTGCATGCCAATTTCTTCGTTCCTTTCATTCGCTGGTGTTGTAACTTGTATCCTTCCCTTGACTTCCCCTTCACCCTCTTATTATCTAGCTAGCACTCTCCTATTTCTCTCTCTCACACCGAGTGCTCTCTCCTCCTTCCCAAAACCACTACCGAAGAAACTGCATATAACAACCACGCCAAAAGAGCAGAGAGGAGCTATATAAAGCCCCAAGCAAGAAGAGAAGAAAAGACAACCGCCCCAAAAAAAAAAACAACAAAGCAAAAGAAAGAAGAAAAATCATCATTTTAATTTCAACATGGCCGTTGAGGCTCGCCATCTCAACCTCTTCTCTCCTCAACTCATAGGCAACAGGTATATGACATAACATAACATAACATAGTCTTATTAATATTTTCTTTATACTATGCACTACTTCTTCGATTTTTATTTTTTTAAAAAAACTTTATGTATGTGTTGTTTTTGTGACATGAATCTTAATCTATGTGCAGGGAAATGATGAACCCAATGGAGGCAAACATGAATTTCTATAACACTCAGATGGGATACTCCTCCTTGCTGCCATTGTCCGGCACCACCACCGCCACTGCTGCCGCCGGAACGGAGGCCCTGCTCCCCTCGGCGGTTTACAATTCGCTCATCGCTGATTCCCTGCCTCAGAAAACTCCCATCAAATCGGAAAGCACCCTCACCTACAATGTTCCTTTATCAAGAAAGCGATCAAGAGAGAACTCCATCAACTATCCTTTCTCCTCTTCATACTCAACAACAACCCAAGCCCACCACCAAAATTGTGGCTCTTTCACGTTCTTAGGCGAAGACATTACCCTACAGATCCACCAGCAACAGCTCGACATTGACCACCTCATTGCACAACGCGTAAGTATCACCTTAACAAATTTCAGAATTTTCCAATACTCTGTTGCAGAATCCCCTGTTCTGTTATCTGGATATGCCTCAAAATCTGAACTTTTCTTTGTTTTTATTGTTTAATCAGATGGAGAAAGTGAGAGTGGAGTTGGAGGAAAAGCGCAAGAGGCAAGCGAGGAAGATCATGGAGGCAATTGAAGTGAGCGTGATGAAGAGGCTGAAGGCAAAAGAGGATGAGATAGAGAAGATTGGGAAACTCAATTGGGCTCTGGAAGAGAAAGTGAAGTCTCTATGCATCGAGAATCAAATGTGGCGTGATTTGGCACAAACCAACGAGGCCACTGCCAATGCTCTCAGAATCAATCTCGAACAAGTTTTGGCTCAGTGCGGGTCCGCGGCAGCCGTGGACGACGACGGCACCACCGTGTGCCCCGCCGGAGCAGCGGCAGCAGTAATGGACGATGCGGAGTCGTGCTGTGGAAGCAGTGATGATTGCGATGACAAGAATTTGGATGAGAACGTGGTGGAGGGGTGGCGCACGTTAGCGGGGGGTGCGCAGGATAAGGACATGGGGTGTGTTAGTGGCAATGTTGGTGGTGGGAGGAGGCTGTGCAGGAACTGTGGGAATGGTGAATCGTGCGTGCTGATATTGCCGTGCAGGCACCTCTGCTTGTGTACTGTTTGTGGGTCTACTCTCCACACTTGTCCCATCTGTAAATCCTTCAAGACTGCCAGCGTCCATGTTAACATGTCCTAAATTTTGGAAAATTATAATTAGGACCCCAATCGCCTTCTCCAACCCCACAATATGGAACGGTTTTTTCACAAAGATGGAAGAGGGTTAAAAAAAAGAAAAATGAAAAATGAAAAATGTTCGTTTTGATGCAGAATAGCTCCTATTCTGATGTCCATATGCTTTGTCTTTGTTAGCCTTCTGTGTTGGTAGACATAGGTAGAGTAATTTAGCTCTCAACATTAGAGAATGTTCTAAATTTGGCAGAAGATAAAAACAATTGTTCATCTGATCCAAATTTTCTTGTGTTTACATTATTATTATTATTATTATTATTATTATTATTATTTTGGGGCCTAACATAAGGGAATATGACATTGCATTTATTCAAAAGTTTAAGAAGGGTAACCGACTCGTCCATGTCCACATCCTATAGGCTGTTTATTGCGTGTCTCCTATGAGCTCAGGATATTTTGTGTTCGGTTATCATCCCTCTCTTAAAAATTCATCCCTCTCTTGAAAATATTTTCTAAGAATAATTCATTGCCTTTTTTTTAATAAAAAAAAAGCGGGGTAACCAATTCAGCAACTCTAATCGCAAATTCCAATTGCGCATTCGGTGGTGCATTTGGGTTATATTTTAGATTAATTTTGATACGTCACGTTGACATTTAATTATCGTTTAAATATTTTATTTGCAATACATCGTTCAATACCTTGCGTACGCTGTTGGGATCAAAATTGAATTCTTCGTTTTATGGTTAGGAAAAAGGAACTTGGTATAGATCGTGAAATTGGTGTGGCCTATCGAAGGGTCCAGGTACTAGAAGTTACGACATTGTTCGGAGATATATGGAAGGGTAAAAAGGTGAAAAAAAACAAAAAGAAAGGAAGAGGAACTCTTGAAAAGGGTTTGTGGTGATAGTGGGGCCCATGGCGCATCTACCCGACAGTTCCCCCCAATAGAGAAACTAGGTACCACGAACAGATAGATTGAATAGATATTGATTAATAGGGGGCCATAGGCATAGGCATAGGCATAGAGAAACGACACGCGCGAGGGGAAGGCGCGTGGGGTCAACATGCTATGGAAAGTGACAGGTGTGCGGCAAAAGCTGACACGTAGGACGCGCGCAAATGTCGCTGTTGTTGTTGAAGAGTGCCTCTGCCTGCAACGGCCATTTCTTTCCTTCATAGACCTTTTGGACCAAAGGCCAGCGCACAACACGACACCATAACCGGTGGTTCCCAACGCCCCGCCAAAAATTAATTATCATAAATAAATAAATAAATAAATTATTTTTATTTTTGGAAAAAGAGATGTCCAACGTGAGAAAGAGAGAGGGAAGGGGGTTGTAGAAAAAGTCTTGGGAACCTGCCACGGGTATTGTGCTGATGATGATGATGATGTTGATATCCGTATATGGCGCGGAGAATACGACGGCGTTTTTGTTTTGCTGATGCGTTGATGTTCCCTTATTTCCTTTTCATATTTTTAGGGATAATACGAAAATGGTGGTGTTATTCGGAGGCGGTGCTGGTGGAGATTATCGATCGTTTTGAGGACTGGGAAATAAAAGAAGAAAACCCATATATATATATATATATATATATATATATATATATATATAAAACAAAAGAAAAGTAGAAGTGATGGTGTTGGTTGAATGAGGCGTGTACTACACAGCTTACTGTGTCCCCTCTCTCTCGTCACTGTCAAATAGGGACTAGAGCAAGCAGTGCCCACCCCAATTATATCCTTGCTTCATGTTAAATTGTTAATGGCAGTATCACTCCAATGCGACATCGTTAAAAACAACCATTTTTTAATTTTCTATTATTATTATGAATTTATGTTTGGCTTAACTCAAACACAAAAAAGTTTAAGCTATATTTCGGACAATTTGTATATCGGTTTTGAGTATCAAAAATTCAATTAATCAAAAAAATATAATTTTCATCAGTTTATATTAAATTGACTTAATTTAAATTTTGAATTTGATTTAATCGAATTTTAACAAACTTTTATTACGTAAAAAAATTAAACTTTGAAATTTTATTTTAATTGATAATTTTAATTAAATTTTTTATAAATATAGTAAATTAATTATGAATGTGAAAATTTTGTAATGAATTTATTATTAAAATAATTGAAATTTCTAATTATTAATATGTGAATTTTACTTTTTATAAGTAATTATCAATAAGGCAATAGATATTATATAAATATAAAATATAAAATATAAAATGATGATATATGAGTGTGTGCATGTATAATATTATTATTAAAACAAACTTCTTATTTTTAGAATTCTTTATAAGTATCGGATAAGTCAAGAATAATAAATGTTTACTGTAACCGAGGTGGGTACGGTCGTCCTTTGACTAATTATTGTTGGGGGTACAAAAACAAGATCCCTGCAGTTGAGATTTCACGGCACGCGGTTAAAAATGGCAACCCCTCGTTCACTGCTACTATTACTCCTTTGGTTTTATTTTATAACTGTGATTCTGTTTCTGATTCAGACTGAATAATGAAACGGTACTATTTTCAGAATTTTCACACACACACACACACACTCTCTCTCTTTCGCTCTCGAAAAGGGGGAAGAAAAAATAATATGATAAAATTAAGTGAGAGAGAGGTGAAGTGGGTGCATGTGAGGGGCACGTGAGTGGTCAATTCTTGGTTGTAATTTTGTTTTTGTTTTTGTTTTTGTTTTTGGTTTGCTTGTGAGATGTGTCACCCGAAATTGAAGTCAATGATCAGCACTGGATGTTGGGATGTGGGACCATGCGCTTGCCTTTTATGGGAATCCAAATTTGAAAGTTTCTTTTTTATTTTTCACTATACTCCTATTAAACATGTCACTACTGTTAATAATTAATGGTACAGAGTGAAAATAATAATAATAATAATAATAATTAATTTTTAGAGAAAAATTAAAAAGATATATGAATTAAAGAGGACTGAGTGATGATGGAAGAGAGAATGAAAGACCCTCCACCAAATTATAAAAAAGAAAAACCAAGCAATTACACTAGAGCGTGACATTTGTATGTGGAGAATACAAGTATCTATATTATTATCTGCATGCACACAGTATATTTAATTAATATGAAGATATTGGGCAAGCTATTACGTTTCAAACTTATGTATGTAATTGATAATGCCGTTCATTGAATGTGTGCTTGGCGATGGGAACGGGTTTATTATCCATGATGAAAGACGACAATGAATCTTTTATTTTTATTTTTTGTGAATAGCAATTCAAGCATATTAACGATGAAAAGGATAGATGGATAATTCTAGAATATAAAGGTGGCTAACAAAGGTGAGAGTCGTGCGGGGTTGGGCGGCAAGAACAAGTCAATACACTAGCAATGAGTTGATTGACATAAATTTTATTTATGACTAATAAGATAGCTGATAGCTATAAACAACTAACGATATATATTCGCAAAACGTGAATGTCATTTGGATAACCTCATCAAGGTAAGAAAAGATTTTAAAATATTTTGGTGATTTCATTTTATGATGGCTGAAAGCAAAAGCTTATCTAAACCTAGTAAGTTGTGAAAAGCTACCAGCTAGTTCAGCCAGTTTACAGTTATTTATTAATGAAAAGTGGGATTAAAAAATAAAAAGACAAAATCAAATGGAAGGAAATATACCATTCTATATTTGATGAGTTCTTCACAAGAAAAGGAAAGACCATGATTGTCAATGCAATAATTTTTCGTTGCATTTAACCGCTATACTTTGTGCATATTTGGGAATCCCTTCAAAACAGTTTTTTTTGAAAAAAATAAAGTTATTTTGAAAAGATCTATTATGTTTGAGAATCAAATAGAAATGTATTATAGTCAAAAATTAATAATTTTAAGTTAAAAAATAGTTTATAAATATGAGTAATATTTTAAAATTTATGATTATAAGCAGAAGTTAATTATTTCAGAATTGTTATATTTTTATCAAATTGATTATAAATAACAAATATTACATAATATAAACAATCATTTCATATCCTTTTTGGTAATTTTATCATATAAAAATAAATTTTTTTATACAATCCAAATAAATTAGATTATCTTAAAATTACTTTTTAACTAAAGTATTCAAACATAAATTGATTCTCATACAAGCGCATATATAAAAAAAATAATTATATAAATAAACGATTATTAAAATAATTTTAATCTCACAATTTTTCCGAATACACACTTTGTGCACGTTTGGTAACATTGAAAAACAACTAAACAACTTTTTTCTAACAAAAAAGTTGTTTTAAAATAATACATCATGTTTGGTAAAATTTTAAATATAGATTATAATAAAAAATTGATAATTTTAAGTTAAAAAATAGTTTATAAGTATAAAAAATATTTTAGAGTTTATGATTATAAGTTGATTATTTTAAAATTATTTTTTTACCAAATTGATTTTAAATATCAAATATTATTTAATATAAATAATTATTTTATACCTTTTTAAATAATTTTATCATATAAAAATAATTTTTTTATATAATTTAAATAAAATAAATTATTTTAAAATTATTTTTTAATTAAAATATTTAAATATAAATTGATTCTTATATAATTAATTATATAAAAAATAATTATATAAATAAATAATTATTAAAATAATTTTAATTTTACAATTTTCCTAAGCATTTGGTGTTGTTGCATGTTTATATGCATGTTTTAATATTATTGAGTAATACTCTATTTCTTGACAAGTAACCTCTTGCCTTGGTTTTGTTAATTTCTTTGCTTGGAAAGCAAGGAGAAACAAACGAAAGCACCATTTTCCTTATCATGAATTATCATTTCTATGTCATTTTTACTTATTTATTGTTTTTTAAATTTTTTAACTTGTCCAAGTTGAGAAAATGTGAATAAATATTAGAATTATTATTGTCGCAGGCACTTGATTGATCACAAAATCTAGCTATATATCAACACCGAAATATTGGTTTAATTAGACTGTATAAATAAAGAATTAACCGTCAAAAAAATAATTAATTATAGTAATATATGACTTTTGTATATCCGTTATATTGCATTGAATAATTTTCTTTTTTGAAAATCCAATATCATTATAATGACATTGACATAAATATATATTTTTATGTTAAAATGAAACTGTTGAGCTAATGTAATTCATTGTTATATATTCCTTATCCTCTTCATTCCAATTATTTTCGCTTGGGTTTACCTTTTTTTTTTTTTTTTCTCCCGTACAGCTTTTTTCTACGTGTCTTTCTATGTAACCCTTGGGTTAACAATTGCATTCAACGACTTTAAAGGTACATGATAAAACACCAAATCGGTGTTATGAATGTCTGAATCGCACTGGTTATATGATTCAATCAAATTAAAACTTTAAAAGTTAAAACTAAAAAATGTAACTTGATAATAAAAATAAAAGATAAATTAATTTGGTTTACATTTAAATTACATATAATTTTAATTATTTTCAAAAATTTAATTTAAATGCACTGACAGAATAAAATAGTTTTACATTGTCAGCCAATAGAAATAGTGAAAAGTGTCAACTCATACAAATAACTATTCATTATAATGATGGATCCACCGTAATTTCTCACTTTTCCCTATTTCTAGCAGTTGATAATGTAAAATTATTTTAGGATTAGTGCAGTGCATTTAATTTATTATGTGATTCTTTTCCGTACAAATTTATCTTGTGATTAACTATGCATAGAAGATAATTCTAAAAAACTTAACATTCATTTTAAATATAATGTATAGTGGTCACCATATAGTTACTTGGTTTATTATAAATGTTACCAAATTGGTAGTTCAATTGGCATTACTTTCTTTTACAAAACTGAAAAATGTTAATAGGTGATGTTAATTGGTAGTTCAATTGAAGGTTTGATTTGATTTTCCATTAGGTCACATCTTCCTCCTAAGTCATAAAACAAAGTTCTGAGGATTACATCTATTATGAAAGAAAATTTCAATGGATGACATGTCATCCAGTATATATATTGATATATATATCCAATATTTGTCATGAAATTTAACTTATATTGTTACATGCTAATAATTGTTATCATGTGTTATAGTTAACATTACCTCAGTAATAGTTGACACAAATCACATGGCTTTTGATAACCAACGTTTGTCTGCTGTATTACTTTGTTTGGAATGCAAGGCAAGGACAAAGAAAGCTCCATTTCGCTAACACATAGCCTTTGCATCTTTAATTGAATAATGTGATTGAATTGCATATCTATTCTAAAAGGATTTAATTTGTATATACTGAATAATATAAAATTATTTTATATTATCAATAATTATATTCTTCTATTTGTATGACTTTTACAATAATAGAGATGAGAGTCATGCTTATTTGTTTAAATAACAGCATATAATTAGATGATATTATAAAAAAAATTTATATTATTAGTGTATATAAATTAAACCTAATCTAAAATGTTTATTGCAATGATTTGCAAAGAAAGAGATCTATGCCATATTGTACGGAAAATGACACGAGACATTATTCAGAAATTATATTTGCCTTTTGTGAAAATTTGAAGCTATCTATATTACTTTTTTCATTAGGTTTATTCATTTAAATACTATTCAGAGGTAAGATAATAGCTTCTTTTTTGTTTTTTTTTGACTTGCTCATGAGAATCGTAATAGCAATAACCTTAATTATATTTGATTTATTTTATTAGCTTTATTAGTATACACCACAACAAACACACCAATAGTACCCGAAAGTTATTTAGGTATATATTTATTCAAATCAATTTACTGGCATCACTTGTAAGACCTAAATTCCAATCAACGGCTCACTTGCATTTTGGTTAACAGGAAAAAATCGGATGGAACACCAATCGTGTTCATGTAATTACGTATTGATAAAGACTATCAACAACCTCATATTTGTCATTATGTTAATGTTAATTAGTTTTTGACTTCCAATCAATGTAGCCTTTCACAAAATTAATTTTTGGGCGCTGTGATATTTGCATCAACAACTATGTATTTGAAAATGAAAATCGCACTACCTTCTGGACCGTTCAATTGTTAAAACTTAATTGTGAAGAAAATAGAATAACCCAATTTACTACTCCATTGTTTTATAAAACTATTATACTCCATGGAAGTAATTTTGTGATTATAAATTAGGCCATTTTCTTAGGGTGAATTAATGTAACACTGTTCGAGTATCCAGTAACCTATACGAATAAAGTACTGCATTAATTAGGTTATTGTCCACTGTTAGAGTGGTTATAAACTTATACTACTAACAAATATGATAAGATTTCCAAAGTAAATTAGTGTCAATCTAGGAATCAACAAGCCATAATCAATAAATAAATGGGACAAATTCCAAAGTAGCTGGTATAAATCAGATTGGAATCAGCTCCAATTATCTTCGGTCACATTCATCCAATAGAAAATATACTAATAGCTGGTAGATAGTGCCCTCGATTTGAAAAGCAACTAACTTAGCTAGCACTAGCAGTAGTCGCCATGTTCCATGTTCATTGTACAATGCAAGAGCCAAAGCCTTCCAAATCAATCCACCGGTCACCACCATCCTCCACACAGACCCACTCAATTTCACTGCTAAATGGGCCAAAAAAGATTTATGTATGCATACGGAAAAAAGCAAAAATATGATGTTTCTTGATTTGATGCAGTTGGGGGACAGAGCAAGTCACAACAACACCTCTTTTGGGGGGGAGGGACCCCACCAAGGGGCAGGTACAAACGCCAAAGGTAGCATTTAGTGGGAGTCCCTAACAAGGACAACACAAAAATAATGGGGGGATTTGGTTTTTGTAGGATGGGGATCTTTGGGCCTCTTGTGGCCCCCACTGGATTAGGACCATCTGTCCCTTTGTGACCGGCATGCCCTTCAAAACACGTGAATCTGATTCCCACATCCCTCCTAATCTTTTAAATTTAGTAGTCTCAATGTCATCATAAGCTAGCTTGATCAACCGAATTAATGAACTAATTAAGCTTCATCGACTAATTGATTATCTTAATTAATTTTGATTTTGCTTTGGTATAAAAGTTGTTCATGCCATCATTTCGTTATTTGATACCATATCATCAACAGAATCTAATCTATAAAAATTATCTTTTTTTAGTAATTTGTAATGATATATTAGTATACGTGGACATCATATATTAGTATAATTATACTTTTTGATCATCAAAGTATGCCCCACCTATATCACGTAATTTCCTTTATGATATTTGGTACCACTAAATTGTAAAGTAATTAATTGGTTGAAATAAAGTGTATGAAAATAACTATGTCTTAATCAGAAACTATATAATTTTCACCTTCATAAATAAATTATTTTGTTAATTTTTTTTATCATCAATAATACTTTCTGTACATGCTCATGAAGCTGGGCATTTTTTGTCCTTTATGATAAGATGTATACATTTACATAAATAAAAACTAATAACATGTATTATATTTTCTAGCCAATTTGATTAGTGATCATAGTCACTAAGTGGAATTCGACTTACTACCTAAACAACTATTAAAAAAAAGAGAGAAAATAAAATATAGAATTAGAAAGGATGTTTCTACCTAGGAATCTAGGCAAAAGATAGCGAACACATTACCTAAACAAGAAATGATTCGCTTTGGGTATGGTTTTATAAAATAATGTAATCTTTTAATCTTTAAAAAATCTTATTGCATTGCAGGCTTCACATTTCAGACACTAGTGGACACGATCTGTGATGCGGAAATATCGTCCTTATTTCTTCTGCTTCTTTGGCCTGCATTTGATTGCAATTAAGACCATTGAATAGTTTTAGCATTTATTATAATAAAGCATTTTTCTTCTAATTCATTGACAACCCATATCATTGTTGAGAATATCATTTCTTTTTTCTCTCCTTGAAATTGTCTGTGCCACCCACCTCGATATGGATCATACTCTGCTCCATGAGATTGACTATTTTTTTTTTTTTTTCCAGTTATAGATTGTGGAAGCGTTCAATTCTAACCCTATGCTTATTAGACAAAAATCTTTTTGACTATATTATTAATTTTGGGATAGATATGGTGACACCCAAATGTGTGATCTATATATTTTCTATTTTCCATCAATTTGCCGTGTTGAATTTGACCGCCCATTTGGAGTCTTGTTATGTTAGATATCTTATTCTTGGTGGTGGTTTTTCCCCCCTTGTATTTCTTATTCGTATTTCCAAATGTTGTACTTTGAAATTGAGAGGTCCTTGTCTTACTATGTCATGTAATTGTCTTCTAATTGCTTAGAAAAGGAGTACTCAAATATGACATTCATAAAATACTGCTCATGTGCGTTCATCTTGGAGCTACATTTTATTGATTTATTTTCGGGGAAAATTGTAACCAAGCTTGCAGGCATTTACTTTTGCAACCATGATCTACGAATATTGGTTTACGATGTACTTACCTAAAGATAATATAAGAGATTCAAATTATTTGAGTCACTAACATATAATGAATGATGAATATATGTATACAAGGAATTTGATGAAATATAAAAGATTCTTGATTTGTTTTCAACGTTTGGCACCACTAGTTAGGCGTCTACTTAAAGCAGTTTGAGCCATCATGGACCCCAAATCCATTGGTTACAATGAACTCTGATCTTATTTATAAACTTTTTACGTGGGTTACTCTAGCTCATTCACGATTTGACCTAAACACGATTGAACATTTGGCCGTAGTTCAATTATTTAAAATAAACCTAGTCTAAACATAAATAAACAAGACAAAGAAGGCCTATAGATATAATAATGAATATTTATAATTAGTTGGAAGAATTAAAATGTACCTGGCAATTGAGAAGGACGGTTGGATTACACCAAGTAAGCATAATCATTTTTCTAGTGCATCCACATTGATGAATGTGTGTGGGACCCTATGCATACCGTCATCAGGTTCAATTGATGGTGATGTTGATGGAGTAACATAAGATTAATTAAAAAATAATAATAAAAAAACATTATAGACCTTATTTGCTGATTAAAGAAAAGGGCAACTTTGTTTAAAATGATGTCTTTGAAGATAATTGGGATTTGTCAAAGTGGGGATTTCAATATCAAGTACTACTGAGTTTGTCAAATGGCACATCTCATGAAGGTGTTTTGGTTGAGTGGTGCATTGCACATTGGAATCCCCCAAATTTTTTTTTCTAAGCTTTGAAATGCCTTTACGCAAATCATCAAACATCAACCAATCACACACCATCCCATATATATGACTATGAATATTGTTATTATTGCCGAAGGGAAAGGCAAGCCAACAAACAATAAACCACAGTGCTCCATGTCCCCCTTTTAAGAAAGAGACGTGTGAATAAACTAACCCACTTTCATTGCTTTGGTCCCTTTTCTGCATAGAATCACACATCCATTTTATGTGGGGTCAAAACCTTTCCTCCCACCTTCTCCATCTTTTCCTTCTCCTCCCAATGATATCATTTTGGTGAGTAAACTGCTCATTAAACATCTTTATCTATCCACACATAGGAATAGTTAATTATAGAATTGAAAATTATTATCATGGACAGTCTCAAAATCCATCGTCACGTACACACTACGCACCTGTCCTCCAATTAGGACAATGATGCCTAACCCAATGTATAGCATATATTTATTTATTTATTTAGTCATTTTCTCTCGAGGAGCTAAAGTGATAGGAAACCCTTCAAGGTATCTAGACCCCATGCCATGTTGCTTTCTTTTATTATCTTTCTAGCTCAAGAATGTGTAGATGTGCTAGGCTTGGTGCAAAAGGGTTAGAAATGTGTGTCACATAAGTTGTCCATATCGGTGATATACATATTCCAAATTTTCACTTCGAGGGTTGGGTGGGCCTGCCCCAAGTATCGGGATAGTACAAAGCATAGAATATGGATCTAATTAAAGAAGGCATGAGGGGTCCATGATGGGGAACCTAACTTTCTTCCCTTGTGAAAGGGGGCACTCATGTACTAGTCCATCATCATAGAATTGATTTTGTTGCTTCCTTTTGTTCTATCCTAACACATGTTTTCTTCTTTAAAGAGGAGGACCCCACTACTACTCTCCCATATCACAAGTCACTTATTTTTTTTTTGGTTTTTTAAGAGAGAGAGAGAGAGAGAGAGAGAGAGAGCCTACGGTTTAGATAGAATTGAAGTGAAGCTGGCTCCTAAAGTAGCATATCCAATTCTGTCTACATAACAATATGAGTCACAAAGTCTAAAGTTGCCACAGTGAAAGGCATTGAGAAATCCAAAGAATGGAATTCTTAGATTTCAATCACCATTGACATATTGCTATTTGAGGTTGGCCTAACTTCCAAAAATCAAATTTCTTCCTAAAATTAATGCGGATGGTGATACTCTACAGGCATTATCTTAAGGTTCGTTCTCTTTATATTTAAGCTAACGTGAGTGAGGCCTTTGTTTTCTTATCTTCGAGAAAAAAGCCAAGAAAAAGAAGCTAAGCTTAACCATGTAACGTTGTCAATTTCCTCTAATTTATTATTCATCCCTTTTTTCAAAAAAAAAAAATTCAGTCTGATAATTAAGATGATCCAACCCTATATTTAGGAAGAATATTGCTGGCGTCTATATATCCTTTCCTTTCTCACAGTCTTTGATTCTCGTTTTACTTTGTAAGGTTAATGGTATTTCACACATATAACGAAAGGTATGGTGGGTCAAGATATGCAATTAAGAATCCACAAGCTCCCCCAGAAGAAAGAAGCAAAAACCATTCACCTAGAAATCATATCTCACATAATGAAAATTTCTTTATAGGGGAATTTGAATGACCTGCCATGAGTCCATTTTACAAGGATTGGATTTGGTTGATAGGTGGAGTAAGGTTAAAGATAGGGACATTATTAATTGCATTTTTGAATGCCGAAGACCCCCCTCCTCTCTCTCCCACTATGGATGAAACATTGAAAAGAGAAACTAAAGAAATCATGCGAGTAAAAAGGAGGAACATTGTTAACTATTCTTTTTTCTCTCTGACCCTTAGACAGATTGGTGCGTGTAAGTGTAAACATCAGCTTCCCCCACTAACATAATATCCATGTGCTAAGGCCACCTTGGCTTACTCATCCCTTTAATAGGTTCTTGGAGTTTGTGGTCACAAACCCAACTCCTCCATCTTGGGTAAAATGATTATGCTTTTGCCACCCTTACTCTCTTCCTTCTCACCCTTTCTTTTTATTAGTGGGGACTTTGTCTAAAAGTGTACTAATAGTTCCATCTTGTCTACATTAGGCGCTCCTTCAAAAGCTAAATTAACCGCTAAAGCGAAAGCTTACTCTTTGGTTGAGGTACGTGGGCACTCATGATATCTAGTGCATATTGGTATGATTTTAGTACATGTGGATGGATAATGTGTTGGGAAATGGGATAGGACTAACCATGGCATAAAAATATTTGAAGTTATCCCTAGTGAATGGTCTCCAATCAAGGACCATGTTGACACATATATGTACTATGTAACCCTCTTTCCTACTTAAAAAAAAAATAGCAAATGAAAATAGGAAAAGAATTTTTTTTCCCATGTACCCTTCCTTTCTGAAAGTCACACATTGAGTCATTAGCTATAGAATTGAGATTGACATCACAGAGAATCGACCAGCTATCACTTTTGGACCGAATATATGAAGGGAAAAAAATATTTGGTATTATCATCAATGTGGGAGTGCATCATATTGTGCTGTCCACAATTCTTGTTGTGAATGCGGAAGATCAGGCCCACATTGATAATGGACCATAAATATTTGTTGTTGGAATTTAGACTCCAATTTGATGAGTCTGACTGTGGTAGCTTTCCACTGTGGGTTTTCTACAATCACTCGAGTTTCTGTTTTTCACTTTTTCTTTTAATGGAATATAAACTTAAGAAGTTAAAGCCATAATTAAGGCATGAAGTTTATTGCATTATTCTAGTCAATAACAGCTACGCCATCAGTTTTAAGCTTTTCCCCCCCATATGCTTTTAAAAAGGAGGTTATAGTGTTTTTCACACTTAAGAATTGTCTACTCAATGTTCTTTCCACTATTAGCATGTCCAATCAATTCATAATTCAATAATTTAGTGGAGGATCAATGGAAAGATCAAAAGATTACATCAAATGCCTATCTCCTAGTCATCCATTTAATTCAGATTTAGATGGCAGGCATACTATTCTTGGATCCTGTGGACTAAAATGGCAACATGTTACATGCTCTAGTTCTATCTTAACAACATTATAGAGGTAGACCATTAATTTTGATCTTGGTAATATTTGTTTTTTTTATTTTCTTGAGTTGGCCCTAGTGGGGATACCCTACAATAAAGTATAGATAGTATGTCACCATTATGTTATAGTAACTTGAGTGCTAGCATACTCCATCTTTGAATTGTCTTGTACCTTAGCCTATTCATTCATTCCACCGCTCTTTACTTGCCCATAATTGAGGTCTAGTCTATCAACTACCCACTTGCCACTTGAAGCTTCTAATGATATTGCACAACCGAAAATGTTTTTTTACTGTACTTGTGACAAAACAAATAGGGCCATATTTAAAAAAAAAAAATGAGAACAGGTGTGATTTAATATGTTGGGCCTTAGTGACACTAGGATCCACCAGAATGGCAATAACAGACTGACCTATTTGATCAGGCAATGTCCTTGTTTTAATAATATCTGACTCTTTTAGGCTTATAATAGAATAACAGATGGTGACTACACAGCGTAAACTTGTCCCCACCTTAACAATGTCATCACAGAATGTGTAGTATGAGGTTAACACTCTCCATGTGCTTATCATTCATTGATGTTATACGGGTGTGATATCCCAGCAATTAATAATGACATATACACAAATTCAATTCAATGCAAGATGCAGATAATTGTTGGCCTCTTCCCTGAATTATTTATTGTCACAAACTGACAGAAAGTTTATCAAATAATGCTAGAAGACCATTTCTGCCATCCTTAATATATCTGACATACACATTAAAATAAAAAAAAAACTCTTAATTGAGAAAATTGTAAATGAGATGGAAGTTCCCCCCACTAATTATAATTCAAGATGAACAGAAAAACTTGATTGAGTGCCAATATGATGTTAAAAGTTCTTGTATGTATCTAAACTAAAGTCCGAGCTCTAAAGATAATCTTAAATAATTACATACATTAAAATAATGGGTGCTAGAAAAAAAAAATGTAGTAAAATACAAAGTCGGTGTTCAATTAGTGATGCAGAATGATATAAATCATAGGGATGCTGAAAGAGACGCCCTTGTTTGATAGTAGTGTTAACTAAAAAACGAAAACACGGACATGCATGTGAAGCAGAAAAGTGTGTGCGACAGGCATATAAAGAATACAGAATACACACGTCAATACAAGCAGACACGAGATAACGTCGAAATGAGCGTCTTTTAGTTACAGATCCTGGTGGTTTAAATGCTTTGAAACTTGAAAATAATGGCGTTTATGAATGCGAAAATTCATAGGGCCAATAGATAATAAATGCGTTGCATGTACCCCTGAAAAAAGTGAATTTCAAGACCTCAGTTCTAAATTTCTAGTCTTTTGGTTTTATGTTGCAGATCATTAGCCAAAAAAGTAAAATAATAATAATAATAAGTGCAATACGAGTAGTAGCAAAATCCTTTTGAAACACTAGCTTGTCCATTTGGATTTGAGCATTTGAGAAGAGATAAAGTGTGATAACTTTGGTAGAATAGATAATAGAGAGTGATGCATGATGATATTAGTAAAAGCAAAAAATTCTATTCCCATTGGAACAACCTGGGGCTAATATTGAATGCATTATTTAAGTTTGTTAGAGGGGGAGAAAAGAATTTAAAGGCGTCTAAGTGTGTTCTGACAAACCTCAATTGATAGGATTTTGATTGAACAACATTAATATTGGGGGGCCACTGATGTGCAAACAGGGAAAAGACAGGGAAAAAAGAACCAACTGGGATTATTATTAGCAAATCAAAGAGTGAAGTGGAAGCTTGTTTTTGTCTTAATAACGGCAATGAAAGCACTCTAACATGTGTGGTACCTCACGTTTTAGAAGTTCATGCTACTGCCAGCTGGATCCACCCACATATATGTATATATATATATATATATATATATAACCTTCAATTAGAAGTTTATATATGTAGTCCCCCTAAGATTTTTTTAATACCTCAAAGCCTTTTGCGTTTTTTGTTTTATTTTTTAAATATTAGTTGTCTAGGAAAATGATCTCAAGAGACAAATCATAGTACCCCAGTGGATTTGCTGTCCAGGAAAAGATAGATGATCTATGTGACCATTTGGTGAGGTCCACTTTGGAAAGAAGGGACACTTGGTGATGTTATGCAAACATTATATATTTATATATATAAAGGTACAAATTACACATATCAAAATTCAGAACGCAACTGATAACTTGGGCAAATATCTACCTCAATTGATGTATCTACCTCAATTGATGGCTATGGATTTAATTTCCATATGCTTCTGGATGCCCTACTGAAATTGTGAGGTCAATTCATCTGTTAAATAGGGTGAATGAACTTTAAACGTGAAGGGAGAAGGGTTCAAATAAATAATAGAAAAAGCTAAATTATAATGATGGACAACTGATGCAGATCTAAAAATATATACCAAGTTTAAATAATTGATAGTAGGGAATATAAATAAGCTCCTTTATTCTATGCAGTATCATATCAGCATACAAAGTGATAGAATTTGAATGACCACAAATCCATCAAACCAGAGAACATGCAAGGAGTCCCTAGTTAAGGGACAATTCATGAAACCCAGATTCGCTTGCTATAGTAGCTAAGCTTATCAATCAATGTTCTACAAGTAATATTCCAAGTGGAACCTCACAAAGTCATATTCTGAGATCTCGTATAATTAAGTTGATTTTGCTCCTTTAAGCAGTAGTCTTATTTTTTAATTCATACAAAGCAGAAAAAAAGACACTCAAAGATATATATTAGAAATAAAATAAAGGGTCTTCATTTGATTTGAACAAGTCACGTGTTAATGGCCATCTTTCTTAAAGTGTTACACAAAAGTGGCGGATTAGCCTCAAATATGCTGTAACAAGAAAACAAGAACTCAAATAGAATATGTCATCTAGTCGCTGCCTATTCATGTTATGATATAGGATTCCTATAATAATGTATACAGTTATGCAATTTGCATTAAGCTTAGTAGATGAAGAAGTGTTGATTATTGGCATGTTAGCTTTGACATTTGAGACCCACTAGAAGTGCCTTTTCAAGCTTGCTTTGCTAGTCCAGTAAATAATAAATGCCTGTGCCAGAGATAGTGTCCTTGGAAATATTAATATTTTCACTTTCAATAAGATTTTAACATGTCCTGCGCATAATGCAAGACCTGAACATTTTCAGAAGAAGGACTTCAATTCAATGCTTGACTTATGCACAATCATTTATATACATGATGTGTCAACAGTCATTACAGGTCTTTTCCCGTGTGGAATGGTTTGGCCAACCTGCCATTTTCAACTTTGCACCTTTCAAAATCCATTATTGTCCCTTTTTTATGAGTGCATGTTAGGGATGAATGTCATTATTGGATCCTTAAGTGAAAATTTTCAACTTTTGAATCCCCTGAATGGACTCTTTTAACATCAATGACATCATGTAGAGAGCATTATATATAACAAAAAGTATATGGTTCAACTGTAATATTTATATCCATTATGAGAATGTAATACTGCAAACTCAATTATGAGTATGAAAGAAAAAGTAGACAAACTCTTGGCATTTGAGTTTGACAGATTCTGGACAAATTTCATGCAAGCAAGAGATACAAGTTCACTACGAAACCATAATGGTACTAGTACGTATACTATATGGTTGTGCATTGGTTTGGATTCTCCACTTGAATCAATAGAGAAAGAAAGAAGATTAATATGATCACACAGTGTCATGGTCGAGCACACCAAGAAAATCTTCGAAAATGAGATTAAATGGGGGAAATTATGCCACCCAATTAGCAAGAAAAAGTGGCTGAGGTAGCTCATGACACGTTCGAAGAGAAGTACTGAAAGTAAGAATGCTCTGAAGCATGTTCAAGTCACAGCATTTGGACCAATAAAATCATATCCATATAACAATATCATAATATCATGGTGCTTTTACATTGTCCATTCATAAAATACATTACTATAATTCTCTCTCTCACACGTTCAAATCACATAAAAAAGTATGCAACCTTTTTCATTTGGAAAGTGTTTAATGCAGGAACCGCTGCTAATGCTTGCAAATAGTTCTTTTCAGTACTTTTGAGATTGAGAACATGCACAAAACAACCACCAGCACCAAAAAATGACTATTGCATGTGTAAACAGATGTGTAATGAGAAAATGGGATGGTTATGTCTGATCAAAAGTAGCTTCAGAATGTGGAGAAACAGTAGATATCTAAAATGTTGACAACAAAGGGTTGAAGGTGATGCTGTCATTGAAAATGAAAATCATGTTAGGATGGGAAGATTCACATGCACACACTCACTCACCAAGACAATTTCTCTAATAATATACCCATTTCATATTTAAAGAAGTTATTTTATTTTATTTTATTTACGTAGTTCTCAATCTTATTGAGACGGGCCATCATTGAATCATGTTTATGAATATAAATCGAATAATTATTTAAAATGAAATTATAAAAAAAGTAAAAAGCTCTAAAAGTAAACATCAACCAAATATTTAAGAAATTGACAAATAAATATATATTTTAAAAATTTTTACTGCCGACTTTTTAAAATCATCTAACATAAAGCGGCAAGTTGAAAATTTTTTGTTCATACGGGCAATTCTGCCCTTGCCCATGGACTATATTCCGTGTTGAGAATTCTACTCATTTTTATGATGAAACAAATCACATGAGCGGGATGGCCTAGTTTTGATTACTCAGATTTAGACAGTGGACCAGCCGACCAAGCACAAGAATTGAATGCACAAGTCAATGTTCAGAGAAAGATCTAGTCTTAGTTGACATGAAAGCTATCCAGACAACTGCTTAACCCAAAGTGAAATGCTTTTTAACATAGTTTTTTGGTTACCCGAAAGGATATATGAGAAATAATATATAAATAATTGAAGATTTTAATTATATTATTAGTGAATATAGCAGCAACTAATGGTAGATAAAAGATCATTCCACCAAATTCACCAATCACCAGTCAGATAACCAAAATTCTCAGCTATTAACACATAATTTCTCATGTTCTTGTCATATTTTCACACAAACAGAATTATTAGCAACGTAAATTCCCCTTACATCAACTTGATTGTCTAAAATACCCTGTCCAAATAGCATATCTGTAACCAACATTACATAAACAAGAGCAATTGTTACATTCTTCTAGCGCATATTCCAGGTGCTTTCACAATTATCAATTTATATTATTTTTATTTAATAATGTACGTTCATAACATTTCAATTCCATTCAAATAATGTACTAGAGGTTCGTTAAATTCCATCATAAGATACCAACCCTTCAAGCCGCAACTATCAATTGGTAAGTGGAGAACAGAACAGCAATTTTTCAGTAAAGGTATGCACGTTATCTAATGGTTCAAGGACACATTAAAATCAACACACTTAGATTTGAAATCTTGAATGAAAGAATGGCTCCTACATTTCTTACTATTCATGTTTATATATACACCAAAGCTTTGAGTTCCTTTCTCAAAGCACTGATTCTGATAAACTTGGATGCTCCAAGTACAATTGCAAATGCAGAGGTTCACTACTCATTGACTTGATAGGGGTTATAAGAGGGGGCTGTTCCCACTGTTTAGAGTCAGTTGGGATCCATAAGTCTGCTTCCTTGCTTGTACCAGTCTCCGGAAGGGATCGAAAGTAGGCAGTTATCTCCCACCTGCAATCTGTTTAGAGATGAAAAAATTTAAACCAGGTTTTCAGTCCGTATATAGAAAAGAACAAAATTCAGCACATGGTTTACAAATGCATCAAACCACTTCCCCTTGATTCAAAAATAGCAATCTATATGAACTGAAAATGATGATAAGGTATGGGCATGCAAGTGTGCAGATGTGTCCGTGAGTATCAGTGTATGTGCACACAGGCTTGTTCATACATACAAGAGGGAGAGGGTGGCCCGCTGCACGAGCTCTCACTTTGTAGGGTTTGGGAGTATAGATGTAGACAGCCTTATCCTTGCAAGCGGAGAGGCTGTTTCAAGGATTCAAAACCATGACCTCTAAGTCACCAAGCAACAATCTTACCATTGTGCTAAGGCTCACACATTCAAGAGGGAGAGGGATTATCACGAATTATAACAAAATGAGCATGGTATTAAGTTGAAAAAAAAACAATGAAATGAGAAACAAAATTCTGTGCTGCATGACTATGCTTGCATTTACCTGGAGGAAGCTCCTTCGTAAGAGATTCTGAAATTGACAGCTTGGTCAGGAATGATCTGAGAGAGAACTCAAGTTCAGCCTCTTCCACTGCTGAACCATACAACTGGTTCATTGCCAACTTGAATACAAATTTCTCCAGTGGAACATTATCAGCGTTGGAGAAAATAACAGCTACTCTTTCCACCATTCCCTAGTAAATGGAAGGTAAGGGATAAAAATCAGCATGCCATGAGCAAGCAGTTGCAAGGAAAAATGGAAGTAACTGGAAGGTGTGTTTTCATACAGGGTAGTGAACCTCTAGTAGCTATTGGATTTAATGGATTATTTAAATCTTCTGCAAATAAATTAGCATGCATTACATATCTCTCAGAAGAATAACAAGAACTAAATGTTTAATGGATCCTGTGGAAAAAAAGAGTGTTTAAGATTTTTTTTTTTGGTACAAAGTGTTTGAGAGATTGTGTGTATTGAGCTGCATACTACAATCAAAATGAACAAAGTAACCAAGGGGCCAGTTAAGAAGTAATTAGAAACTAACAGCATAATCACTAGCTAATCAATGGAATTACAGTGGATCAAGTACTAACATTCTAAATCTAAACGTAAATGCTTATATTCTAATAGAACCCTTCATTCTGTGACAATAAAACGGCTGTAAATCTTCTTTGCAGAAATATAGATGACATATAAAGTGTAGTTCTCACTTCTCAGTGATGATGACATAAGAAATGAGAAATCTAATATATTAAAACCTTCAATTGTTTATATATATATATATATATATATATATATATATATAAGCATAATCATATTGTCCACCAACTGAAGACTTTCATCAATATAATTGCAGGTAAAATGTAAAGATTCCGAAAGCGTAAACTACATGCAAGATGTAACATACAATATCAAAACTATAACTTTTAAATTACTTAGCTACAAACTTTAGTGCAAAAAAGAAAGGAATTGCCTCAATTGAAACCAAATGAACTTATTTTGCAATCTAAAAATAGCGATATCAAGGGAATTTATAACAACAATTAACCCTTTTTCCACTAGTTGGAGTCAGCTCTATAGATCAAATGACACCGTTGCATCCTATATGGTTAATAATCAAGCCATTAAAATCTAAATCACTAATGGTTTCATCTATAGTTTTTTTGGGTCTTCCTCCACCTATATCTATTTGGCTGCTCTCTATCTGATATATTCCTTTCAGCTCTCATCACATGACCAACCACCTATGATGGGATTCTTCCATCTTTTCTACAATAGAAGCTACCCCAACTCTCTTTAATGCATTAATATCTAATTCTATCTTGTCTAGTGTATCCACTCGTCCATCGCAATATCCTCATCTCCACAACATTGAGTGTATTCTCTTGTTGACTTTTAAATTTTTACTATATAATATATAATTCCATACAATATCATAGGTCCTATAGCTGTGATAAAATTTTCTTGTAATCTAAAATGGTACTTTCCTATCACAAACAACATCCAAACCACTTCTCCATTTCATCCATTCAGCTTGAATCCTATGGTTTATAACTCCCTCTATTTCTCTGTCATTTTAGATGATGGAACCAAGATACTTAAACTATGTGACTTGTGGGATGGAATTTATAATAATATAATCAATAAAAAGAATTGGTGCAGTTAGTATCTAGCTAAAGATTTCACCGTGAAAACAACAGAATGACTGAAATCTGTTATACAGTATCAAGAACAAGTGTTGAATAAAGCTCATGTATACATTAAGAGAATAAGCAGGGTAAGGGTATCCCAAAACTGGTCCTTACTCCTTAGATGAGTATAAGAAAACGCTTGTCCACTATAATGAGGCAAAAGAACTTCAATGTTTCGGGATTTGAATCCCAACCAGACAAATATGATCTCTACGCATGGATTACGGACTGCAATTAAGTTAAGCTGAGGATGGCTAAGTTAAGTTGATTACTGATCTAATGGTGACCTTACCACCATAGCTTATACAACAAAGTAACTTTTTTTATTTTAGGTGGATATCCTGACAGCACATTCAAACCCCTTCAAGATTGATGAATAAGAAGGGATGAGACAAGCTCCAACTCTATCAATGGATTTTCTTTATTACAAAGACAATGTTACATTGCCATTGCCTAACAGCAGGTACAACTACAATATATACATAAGCAACCTATATTTGCTTATTTAATTACAAAGCAACCAATCAACAACAATTAATATAAAGTTGAGTAATTTTTTTTTTTAAAAAAAAAACAACACTAACCTTTTGTAAAAAGGGAAGAAGCCCCCACACAGTAGCATGTATGTAATATCCAAGCTGAGGATGGCGTGCCCTTTGAACCACCACATTCATATACCTTCTCCTCTCAAAAGCACCTTTTTCCACCACAGCCCAAAACCAGTAAACAAAACAACCTCAAATATAAGAGCCCGTTTGGATTGATATTTTTCAAGGAAAAAATAATTATTTTTTTTAAAAAAAGTATTTTGTTAAATTTTTATAAGTGTTTGAATACAACTAAAAAAAATATTTTAATTAAAAAAACTAATTTACCATTTTTTAAAAAAATTAAGAATACCAAACTTTAAAAAAAAAACAGAAGTAAAGATAGTTTTTAATAATATCACCATTCAAAAATATAGAAATAATTTTTTTCTAAAAAATAAAACTCTAATAATTTTTTTTTTTTTTTGAAAAATTTCCTTTTCTTAGAAGCTTATCCAAACCAAACCTAAGTCCAATCAAATTATACTGA
This sequence comes from Pterocarpus santalinus, assembly GCA_031439595.1. NCBI lineage: Eukaryota > Viridiplantae > Streptophyta > Magnoliopsida > Fabales > Fabaceae > Pterocarpus > Pterocarpus santalinus. Next base: position 28,260,442 of record CM062528.1, on the reverse strand, counting down.
TTAGTTGCCAAGAACTACAAAATCAAAGGAAGCAACAAAAGGGGGGAAAAAAAAGGGACAGCAGCCAAAAATCATTGTTTTTTCATTTTCCCGGCAACCAAACAGAACAAATAAAAAAAATAAAATTAGGAAAAAAAAAAACTTAATGGACACGCAAGAACCTACCAGAAGGGTAAACCCCTTTGAGAAAAACAACAGCAGTAACAGCTACCTCCAAAAATTCAACCAAAACCCGAGCTGCTTGGCCTGCAAAATTTTCATACAACAATCATGTATATGTATAATACAATTTGAATGAAAATTGAAACTTTATTGGTTATTTTGAAACCTTGTGGAGTTTGATTCTCTCTGCGCTGCATCGTCTACAATTCTCCGTTTAAATTCAGCTCTCACTCCCTCTTCAATTGAAGGAAGAACCTTTGCTCCACAAAAAGGCCATGAATTTTTCCGGAAATTACAAATAAGCCACTGACCCGGCCCGAATATAATCGGACATATAAATGGCTTCCGGGTCGGGTACAAACCCTGTTTTTTGGGGCGGGTGAGGTTCTCCATCTTCCACAATTCTTGTTGACTCTGCATCGATAGCAACTGTGAAATTTTGATTTCCCACTGACAGGAGTAATGGCAGGTGAAATTTTCTTTCATTTTCATCTTCAATCTTCTCGGGAAAATGGATTTCGATCGAAAAGAGTGAATTTTTCTGAATGGGTTTTTCTTCCTTTTTTTTTTTTTGGTTTTGTTGAATTTTGCTTTTGACTTTGAACGTTGAAATTGAAGGGAAAAGCAAAGAGAAAGAAGGAGGAAGAAGAGGGAGGGCATGTGTGGTGGTTTTAGGCGACATTGGACGCAGCCCTCGAATGCAGTACCACGCTCTTTCACTCGCCAATCAGGTTTTTCTTTTTCTTTTTTTTTTCCTCCACAATTTTATAATTTCATGCAATGATTTGATTTAATTTAATTTAATTTGATTTTATTTTCCATTTTATGTTTTTGATTTAATGCTAAATCTAGTGTTGCCCATTTTGTACTAATTGTAATTTTGCCAGGATCGGAGTAAAGCAGTGTGCTTTTGAGTAATTCTTATTTCTTTTCGAAGTTTTGCAGAAAAGTTATGAATTTGTCTGAGAGTCAATCGTGCTATTGAATATTTATGTTTTGGAGTGAGATCATACCAAAATTCATCTTTAATATCTGACTGCTTGTTATTTGGTGGCTGGGTTCTGCACTGTGTGTAATGGATACTCTCTTTTTATGAACATGAGTTGCTCTGGTTAACATTTCTTAGTAATGGGTTCCATGTTTTGATATGTTCAAATAAGAGCTCTTAAACTGGTAGCTGTTATTGTAATATATTTCTGAGACCCAGTTGATGCTCAGAACACGACCTCTTCTTCTTCTTCTTTATATTTTTTAGACCTAGTTAATGCTTAGAACTTCATCTCATGTGGTCTTGAAGATTGATTTGATAGTTGTTATTAATTTTTGAAACCTAGCCGGTTAAGCCCTTGATGTATGCTGATTCTACACATAATTTTGTTTGGAATGTCCTCTACTGGGCATAGTTTTTGTTCCAACTGCTACACAACTTCCTTTTTGCCAGTTCGGTTTTATTAATCTGCTGTTCTCTCTTTTACTGAGCTGGTTTTGACTTCCCTATTATCCCCTTTGATTCTCTAACCTTGATGTCCCATGCTTTCACATGTAGGCACAAGCATTATGTATTTTAAACACTATTTAACCATGATTTATGAGTTCCTTCAAATGTTTAAATATTTCAAACTTTCTTTTTAAAAAAATTTGTACTGTTGATTGACATACTGGCCTTTCTATTTGGCATTGCAGGCGTCCCTGGAGGTAGACATTGTTGCATATGGAGGTACTTTTTCTGATATCATATTGTTTTATAATGAATTATTAGAGTTGGGCTTTATTAGTACAGTAATTAATGGAGTTAATTACTATTTTTCTAGTACAGCGTGGGTAAATTTTCTTATTTAATAATTTCTAACAGGTTCAGAGCCCCATACTGCACTTCTTGCCAACCCATCTATTCACATTTACATAATGGTATGATTGTGGAAAACCTTTTCAGGTGTAGTTATCCTCATATTTTACTAGAAGTTGATGTAGTGTTGGAACATTCTCAAATTTTCAGAAGCAGTGGCCAACAGGCCGTCAAAGCTTACCAAGGATACTTACACTTTTGTTGAAGCCATTGGTTCAATTTTTCATGCTTCTTTGGTTCCTTTGTGTAAAAATACCTGCTCCTGATATTTTTATTGCCCAGGTTAGTTTTCTCCCTACGTTTCTCCCCTTTTCATTTAACCTATGTAATTTTATGCTCTACTTGATAGATCCAATGCTCCTTGCTAAGTTAAAGAAGTTTTTGTTAGGTAAGTTTGGGCCACTAACTTTGGTACCTTGCATAGTTGATGTTAGTTACTCTACTCTTTGACGGATAATATATTATCTGATTTCTGGTTAGGTTAACTGTGTAATGATTTGATAACAAATAGGCAAAACAACTGGAGTTGGTAGCAATTTGCTTTCATAAATTCGTTTTACACTTTCCTTGTTCCTTTGTTTGTGCAGAATCCTCCTTCGGTTCCAACACTGGTGGCAGTAAAATGGGCTAGTTGGTTGAGGAATTCGTCATTTGTCATAGATTGGCATAATTTTGGATATACTCTACTTGGTCTGTCCCTGGGAAGAAATAGTCATTTTGTTTCTCTATACAAATGGTATTGGCTTAGCATTTCTCAACTTCACATTTGCTGATGAGGATTTTTCTTTTTGATCAGTAATGACTTTGCTTTTCATGGTTTTTGATCTTGGCTTCATTTAGGTTTGAAAAGCATTATGGGAAAATGGCAGATGCTTCTCTATGTGTAACAAGAGCAATGCAGCATGAATTGGCTCAAAACTGGGGAATTAAGTAAGAGGGTCAGCTCAAACTTCAAAGAAATTGTTTCTGTAACATAAAATTGTCTCCGTGATCAATTAAGCAATCTGATGTTTACTTTTTAATTTTATAGTGCTACAGTTTTGTATGATCAGCCACCTGACTTCTTTCATCCTGCTTCATTGGAGGAGAGGCATAAGGTGAGCTAGTTGTTTAGTTGTCTAGTAACTCTGGTTGTTAGTACTCGTCAAGCATTCTTAAAGATCTCCAAGTATAATGCGGATAGCTTATAGTTGTTTTGTAGATTAAATGAGGACTTTTGTCAGCCTCTTGGTGTTAGAGATTGTGTTAGTAATGGTAAGAAAGGTTCTACAATCCAGATACATACTGATCTTAGTCTTTTGCAATTGTTTGTTAATGTGTTTGCTTCTTACAGGAACTTCATTGATTGGTAGCCATGGCCAAAATGAGACTTTGTTTACGAATGAGGTTGGTTCAAACATATATTTGAAGCCAAACCGGCCGGCACTTGTTGTAAGCAGCACGAGCTGGTAAGTTTATCCTATTGGTAGCATTAAAAGGGCAGGTTTGCATGTTCTAATTTTCATTGTTTGTTTTCTATCATGAATTGTATCTATCGTTGATTGTGTTAAGCCTGCTCTTCATCCTTTTACAAGTGGTCATTTCCATTTTTTTTTCCTGCATGCTATGAAGTTAGTTAGATAGATCATCTGTGCGGAAAAAAGAAAGAAGGGAGAGAGAGAGAGAGAGAGAGAGAGAGAGAGAGAGAGAGAGAGAGAGAGAGAGGATTCCTCTGTTGACTAGGATAATCTTAATTTATATTGCTGGGCTACTTTACCAGACTTGGGTGATTTGTTTCTGTGAACTTGTGCCACTTTTAGGACTCCAGATGAAGATTTTGGCATTCTTTTGGAAGCTGCTGTAATGTATGACAGACGTGTTGCTGCTATATTAGGTGAAGATGATTCACTAGATGAGGAGGTCATTTGGAAAGAAATATCTGATGGAAAACAATGTTTATATCCCAGATTGTTATTCATCATTACTGGTATAATTTGTGTTTTTTCCTTTTATTATTATTATTTTTTCTCTTTTTCAAGTATTGGAAATCAAATGGAATTTTTTAACAAGGGATCTTCATTGATAAAGGTAAAGGTCCTGAAAAAGAAAAGTATGAAGCAAAAATAAAGAGATTGAAACTTAAACGTGTGGCATTTCGTACCATGTGGCTGTCTGCTGAAGATTATCCATTACTGCTAGGTATTTTGTTTATTCCTTGATTTTAAAAGTTGCTTTGCACTATGGTGAATTATTTGATCTTAACATCTTTGGTAATTTCAGGATCCGCTGATCTAGGTGTTTGTCTGCATACTTCATCATCAGGATTAGACCTTCCAATGAAGGTAACCATAGTTATATGCAATGTACAGTACAAACACAGATACGCTGTTAGCAATTTCTCTTATTTTGATAACCTCCCTATGTATAATCTACTTTTTTCTATTGTCTAGCCACATTCCACCTATTAGCTTCTTAGGCATTAAACTGTAAGAAATATTATGTTCATTAAGTGGGTATTCCCATACTAGGAAACTTTGAAAATCATCTCACTCTCTCTTCAAAAGAACTTATATTCATTCAGAAATTATATACTTCATTAGAATATCTCCATATTTTCAGTCTAACATTGGATCTATTCCATATAATTCATAAAAGAATGTTCTGTGCTAGTTCTTGTATGCATGTGCTGGCTAATTTAATTCATTTTTGTTGAGGGGGAGTTAAGGCTGCTCATATTTCTTCCTGTTGATCTGTTTGAACCTTTCTTTCTCCAGTTAATTCTGCACATGGGAGGGGTTCAGCGTTCAGGTTGAATCTTGGTTTGAGTTTTTCCTGGATCTTCATATATGATTTATACTACTCTTTATTTAATGTCTTAAACTTTGCAATGGATTTTTTGTCATTTTAACCTTAGTTTTTTTTCTACGAGGATATCAGCTTTCTGTTTTGAGTATCATGGTTTATTTTGATGTAGTGTTTCAAACAATTAATTGAATGAATCTGATTTATTTGTTGTTAATTTCTAAGTTTTTCTTCTTTTACTGTACCAGGTTGTTGATATGTTTGGCTGTGGACTGCCTGTTTGTGCTGTTTCATACTCTTGGTAAGCTATGTACTTCCTCTGGGAATTACTTGTATTCTTTTCTGAAGTTCAGACAATATTTTTTTTTCATTTATTTATTGGCTAAAGTTTTACAATGTTGAAGCATTAAAGAACTGGTTGGAGTTGACAAAAATGGTCTTCTCTTTTCTTCATCTTCGGAGCTGGCTGATGAACTTGTGGTAAGTTTGTTAATGATTGCATATGCAATATTTGCTAGATAATGCACGATCTCTTTGAACATGAGACATCAATATTAAGCAGACTTGTTTGTACAATATATGTATGGTTAAGGACTATTTTTGTGAACGGTCAGCTGGTCACTAAATGAGGAACATCCTGTTGTTTTTCTTATTCTTAATATTTTGTGCATATATACTTAGCTGTCTCAAATTTGATATAGTAAAACATATAAAACAAAGATATAATAAGAAATAGCATCTAGGTAATCTGGTTATCCAAATATATCCTTTTCAGAACTTGTTTGCGTAGCTACAATTCATTGTGTGTCGGCTTGGCCTTGTCCACAAGGTGCTTTTAGTGGGTATTGAATTCCTAAACTACAGGAAAAGTCTACCCACATAGGGCTCAATTTGTCAACTAAGTCACACATTGTGGTTGTAAGAAAGAAACATTGAAGATTCTAAAATGATCACTCTTAGCCATTCATTGGCATTGAGTTTTTGTATCCTGCTGATGCCTATGGTAATTTTTAATTCGGAAAATGTAATCAATTTTTAAATTGTTTTATTTATCTGTCAAAGTTCTAATTCATAATGTAGACAGTCCAAAATCTGAATGTCTAAACTTGCTGTCTTGCTGAATCTACACAGATGCTCTTCAAGGGATTTCCTGATGAATGTGATGCTTTGAAGGTCCTCAAAAATGGTGCATTAGAAACCAGTTCTTCAACAAGGTGGGCTACTGAGTGGGAAGAACATGCAAAGCCACTAATAAACCAGGTAAGTTCATTCTGCTGTTATATGCAACTTGCCATAATCAGGTCATCTGGTCTTAACCAGTTGACCATCCAATATCTCTGAATCACAGTTAAATTCTATTCTCTCCTTTGTTTTATACACTGCTTTGGCCTCTGAACTTAAAATAAGAGCATTTGGATTTTCAGGTTATATCAAGATTTTGATTTTCTTTGGATTCTTAGAAGACATCTATAACTGCTCTAACAGTGAAAGAGATTGATCTGTTGGTTGGATCCAGTGGAAGGGTGAGTAGCACCATATGCTGATTGCATGCAGCATGATGATGTTTGGCAATTTCCAAGTCAGAGTTACCTTCTGCAAAATAGGTATGCAGCAGGGTCTCCAATGTCTGTGAATTGTTGACTTGCGGAGTATGAAGTTGTAAAAGATCTTGTGCTCTGAAAAAATTGGCTTTGTGTAATTTAGGATTTCATTTTCTTTAAATATGGCTTAATTCTGTGGTCCATATTTTAGTAAAAGTGAGGGTATAGTACTAAAGTTTAAAGATTAGATTACCTGTTTTTTTCTGGTGAACTGAGTCCACTTTTGATAAGGTACTTGTTATCACCAATGGGTTTATGCATTTTTTTTTTTTCCTGATGTGGTTTATGCACTTGTTGATATATGTCCTTTTTAAGATATTTCTATGATGAGGCTATGATTGGACTTGGAGGATGCCATTTTGATCCTCATATTCTATAAACTTATGAATTCGTGATCACTCCTTCACGGCCTTGTTTATTTAATAGATGCTGGCTGTTGTGCCTGTGTCAGTTCTTAGCTTGCATTAATTTCATTTTAACTTGTAGGATTTCTCAAACAATTAGTTTTGCTAGATAAAGTACGTGGAATTATGATTAACTTATCAGAGATGAATCATGAATGATTTACACAGTAGTTGCCTAGTTGATATGCACACTTCATATCCTACATGGCTTTTACAACTTCTGGGTGAAGTTCTAATAAGCTTTTCTGAGCGTCTATTTAATCCTCCTCATAAGACTATTATTGCCTCAATCCATCAGGTCAAGTATTTTTTTTCAACGTTTCTGGAACCTTCTCTTCAGTAACAGTAATGTTTGGTCTTGCATTTGGACATGGACAACTCAATGTGTGTATGAGTGCAAAGATTTTAATTTGAAGTTGAAGACCATGGACTTGGTCTTCCGCATTTTCTGTACATCCCCTTAATACTTGGCAAACATGATTGTGAATTTGCTTGAGGAGTCAAAATCATCAGCACTTAACTTATATACTAGAAATAGTTATATTCTATATTTACAAGAAACAACATTGGAGGAACAAAATCCTAATCAAATCAGTAGGAAGAACAAGAACAAATCAGATATCTAACTAAAAGAGATATTGACACATACAAACAAGTTTCTTTCCCTAAATAGGAGATACTCCCAACAACATCAGATGTTTCTTTCCTACCCAACTCTTTTGAACCATTCTAATCACTTTATGAACAAGGGTATGGAACCAATAAATAAGCAAAAGTAACTGATTCAAATGCATCCACAAAGATTTAACGATGATAATGGAGAATGATATTGTTACGCTACTAATCATACAACCTTGGAAGAATTCACTCCCAAAAGCTAACAAGGTGGAAGATAAGGTGCAAAATTGAAATATAAAACCCATATATATTTATTAAAAAGAAACAGAAACTAGAATTAAAATCTTTGCAACATAAGTTACATAACTACATAAGTCTGGGTAAACCAGGGAAAAAACGGAAGGGAAACACAACACATTTATACAGGATTTGTTTATAAGATAAAGTTGTTGATACTTCAAAGCCTGTCCTCAAACTCAGAGAGAGGCATCATTTGTTCCTTCAAGCCTTTCTTCCTTCTTATCTCTGCGACACGTGCGGCAGCAGGTGTCCCAGGTTCCAGTGGATCAGAAGGCACCATATCCCAGTGGTCAAATACCAACTGTGGGAAAGCCTGTCCTCCAGTTTGAGCCCTTAGTGATTCATTGAATTTGAATGACTCAATAACAGGCAAATATGCCTTGACATTGTAAAGTGGGGTGCCAGGCCTCTGGATTTCCTCAAACACATGCCCTCTTTTCTGGTTCAGAACACTGTATATACCACCAAGAGCCTGTTCAGGTGCTTGTATTTCCACCAGATAAACAGGCTCAAGAAGCCTTGGCTTTGCTGTCAGCATGGCAGCATAGAAGACCCTTCTAGCAGTTGGAATGATCTGGCCACCTCCTCTGTGGATGGCATCAGCATGCAGAACAACATCACAAATCTCAAAGCAGACCCCTCTCATGTTCTCATCAGCCATTGGACCTTCTTTTGATGCTATCTGAAATCCAGCAACAACTGAGTCTTTGATTTCATTCAGGTACTGTACACCCTTGCATGTATCTACTACCATGTTGGGTCCAGTGGTCTCAGGACCAAAGCACCATATTTTCTTGGCAAGATCCTTGTCCCAACCAAACTCTTCAGACAATATTTTCGAACGATTTTTGGGGTCATCCCTTGGTCCAATCTTCCCTTCATCAATTGCCTCTGCCAGGCCATCTTCCATTGGCCTTGCTTCCATGTACAGACGGTTGTGTTTGTTAGGTGACTTGCTCATCACAGTACGGCAAGACTTCTCAAACACAGTCTCGCGGAAGGAGACAATAGGGTCAGATTTTGAGATCTCAGCTCCATTCATGAAATCATCCTGCAGGTCCTTCAAGCAGATTTCAAGATGCAGCTCGCCTGCAGCAGCAATGATATGTTCTCCAGTCTCTGAAATTGTACAGACTACCATAGGGTCTGACTTCGCTAAACGTTTAAGGCCTTCTACAAGCTTTGGAAGATCTGATGCAACCTTGCATGTAACAGCAACACTTACCACAGGTGATACAGAAAACTTCATAGCTCGGATGGGGTGTGCATCAACCTCTTTCTCATTTGTTAAGGTAGCGTTCTTCGTAATAAATTGATCTAACCCCACCATGGCCACTGTATTTCCACAAGGGACATCTTCAACGGTTTCCTGCTTCTTTCCCATCCAAATGACTGTTCTTTGAACACTCTTCACATACAGGTCTTTCTTCTCTCCAGGGACATAATTTGGTCCCATAATTCTGACCTTCATACCTGTTGAAACCTTACCAGAGAACACACGGCCAAAAGCATAAAACCTACCCTTATCAGATGCAGGAATCATCTTTGAGACGTAAAGCATGAGAGGGCCTTCGGGATCACAATTTCTGATAGCAGAAGCATAAGGATCATCAAGGGGACCCTCATACAAATTCTCAACACGATATTTTTGTGCCTTGGCAGGGGAGGGAAGATGAAATATCATCATCTCCAGAAGGGCACTGCTTGCAGGGAGCCAGGTCTGCATAACGCGCTTCATCAAAGCCTTTCCTGTCAATTCCTTCTCCTCCGACTTCAGGTTCACTCCAAGCTTTTGCAGCATAGGCCACAGCTTATCCTTCTGGTCATTCATGCAAAGTTCAATAATTTGCTTGATTGGTTCATAACAGAACTGAACAAAGCCGCGCTTGCAGGTAGATGACCCTGTGTGCTTGTTGGACCACTTTCTGGTACCAGAGTCAAAGAAATTCTCACCCCAAAGCCTGCTCATCATCTTTGCCTCATCAACTCCAAACTTGGAAGCATACATCTTGGCAAAGTTGGTAAGGGTAAAAGCCCATCCATGCAAACCAGCAGAGAAAGCAACTGTCCCCTTTTCAGGATATACCTGAACATCACCTAGTAGAGCATCTTCATAGGTTGCCATTATCACATTTGCACTCTCAATAACCCTTTGGAATGCTAGGTATGCCTCCTCAGCATCAAGGTGTAGCTCAAGGAAACACCTATCCATCTTGTTGACAGTCAAAACAGGCCTAATCCGTTCTCCCAGTGCTTGTCTCAGCACAGTTTCTGTTTGCACACAAACACCTTCAACACAATCCACTACCACAAGTGCCCCATCGGTGATGTGCAGTGCGGCTGTGACCTCAGATGAGAAGTCCACATGGCCGGGGGAGTCGATGAGATTTATAAGGTACTCATTCCCTTCACGATCTCCCTTGAAATTCTTCAAATCACCATCAGTCATCTCATAATAGAGAGAGATGCCAGTAGACTTGATAGTGATACCGCGCTCAGCTTCATCCTGGCGGGTATCTGTCATCCTAACATCTCCTGCAACCTCTTGTGCTATAATGCCAGCAGCAGCCACAAGAGAATCAGTGAGAGTTGATTTTCCTGCATTTCAGAAGCCAATAAAAATACGATAATGTCTGCAAAATAAATAACCCAAAGTAGTGATATATATGAGAGATCAGGTACATTCCAAGTCCATAAATTGGAAGGGAATATGAAATTTGATTTTAAATTTTATGCAAAAATGATACAAAGTCCAAATGCCAAAAATTAGTGCTCGACCGCATTGTCAACTGATAGAAGCAAAAAATGATGGCATTACTAGCCCTTCACAAAACAAAGATGATTGCAACTAAAACAATCCGAGGCTAGAATACCATACCATGATCAACATGAGCGATAACAGACATATTCCGAATGTTGTGTTTCCGGTCCATAATCCGCCGAAGCTCATCGGCTGTGAACTTCACCTGCACATGATAGGACCAGTTTAGGTTAATTATCCTTGAAAAAAATAAAATAAAATAAAATCCACCATCTGAAAAAAGAGAAGAAAAATAAACCATATCAACTCACCATCTTGACAATTCCTTATTTCCTACAAAGTAGAGCTAACTGTGGAAACATCGATAATGAACATAGATTGAGTTAGATTAACAAAATTGACATCCAAAACACCATGACAAGCAGCAGAAAAAAAAAATTGCATAATGACATCATCCTAACGAAGGACCGATCCAATGGCTTCAGAGATAATATCATATTCATTCACTGACGAAGATCTTGCAGAGCAGAAGATACCTTACTGAGAAGGAGGCTAAAAACACGATTAAAAGTAGAGCATGAGAAACTCTCTGCAGACTGCAGCATGCAAAGGGTTTGAGAGAGAGAGAGAGAGAGAGAGAGAGAGAGAGAGAGAAGTTGTGGCAAGTGAAAACACCAACAGTTGACATTTATAGAACCTGTGTTTTCTTCCATATACTGTTCTGGACAGGTCAAAGTCAAACTCTCCAAAGATGAGGTGGTCCCATATAGTTGTTGTAAGTTCTTGTTTGGCAGTGAAAATAATTATGCGTTCTCTTTGTAAGACTTTTTAATGAGTTTTTAGATTAAACTACTGTCATACTACAATTTTCCATCGTATATTACCACATTTTCTAAGAAAGATAGATATTGAAAGTTGATCAAAGCGTTAGCGGAAAAGGATAATATGTTAATTAATTACTTATTAACACCTAACGATCTTTGACCAAAGTTGGGAGTCGGACGGTTTATATTATGTTTTGGTGGATTGATCCTTCTCGGAAGTTTCTCAGAGTGCTGTGCAAGAAAAGTGACTCTTGCTCCTTTATTTGAAACTAATGTGTGGGATACTTTTTGTCTTAATAAATTGAACAAATTATTTGTTGACCACAGACTAGCTGATGGAGGCAACAGATATTAGAGAGCATGCTTTGCCCGAAAATCCAATTAAATATGATGTGGATTGTGTTTTATTGTTGTTCAGTAAAAAAAAAAAAAAAGAGAAATAATAAAACGATATTCAGTTTGAGGAAAATAAAATAAATTCAAAGATATTAGATTTGAAGAATCCTTTACATTTCAACTAGAAGTGACTAACACGCTTAGAAGAGAGAAAATGGTGAAGGCCGAATTAAATCCCTAGTCTTTTTATTTGTGAAAAAAAATCGGTAAAAAGGAATAACAATATAAAATCTCAAAATTTTCTCCTGTCGATATTCAACTATCATGTAGTAGAATAAATGATTCTATGGTCCTCCAAAATATGTTTAGTACTCGCAACAGGTTTTGAAACTATTTTGCCTTGTTTTGTGCAACGTTCACATAATGGGATTTATGAAGAATTTTCAGGATATTTCAAGTCATATAATGGGGAGAAAATTCATTCTCTTTCCAATTTTTATTTATTTTCTTTCCAACTTCGTTTTACCTTACATTCACATAATTGGGGTCCATGAAAAACTTTTGGGATATATCGAGTTATGTGATGGGGAAAAAAATTCTCTCTCCAATTTTTCTACCATATGATTAATTTATTAAAGGGAAAAAAAAAATACCCTACTCCTGTGGACTATAAGCCATATGCATTTTACCCTCATATTTTAAAAGATGTAAATTAATTCTTAAATTTTTTTTATGGTGCATGTTAGTTCTTTCATTAAATTTTTGTTTATTGTTAACAAAAGTAAGTGCACTGTAACCCCTAAATTTTGGTTCATATGCCCCTAAATTAAAAAATAATGTATAATTTAGTATCTTAAATTTGCTTAAATATGTATCATTTCTATTAATAATAGATGAAAAAGTTAATAGAAAGGTCAATTTCACATTCAAAACCGCTTAGGGATCAATTTACACCTTTTCAAAATACTGAAGTTAAAGTTTATATAACCTATAGTCCAGGAAAATAAAATATTTTTTCCCTTTATTAAATCCCCATTCCATCCCTTAAAAATTTTCTCTATGTACTCAAGTAACAAGCTTATTCATAAAATCTCTATTTTATAACTATAATCCAAAAAAATTGAACACCGTTCCTCATTCCCTCCAAAAATTTTCGCTCTCATCAAGCTTGAGAGACAAAAATTTGTAGAGAGAACTTTTTCCTCCTATTGCATAACTAAAAATTCCCTGAAATTCATTCATCAATCCCCATTATGTAGACGTCACACGAAACGAGGAAAAATCATTTGAAAACTTATGGAGAGTACTGTAGAATAAGAATTTAGAGGACCGTAGACAAACTCTAATAGAATAAGAATTTCACTTTCCTTTTACCCAATAATTCTTTGATATAAGCACCCTCATCTATGCATTCAACTCTTCCACTTTTTTAAACATCATTTAATATATAAGAGAATGGATCTTCTCATATTCAATTTTCACATCATCTTATTATATGTAATCTCTTGCCATTGACTTAAAAAGTAAGACCCAAACAAGGCAAATCATATAAAAAAATTATTCGTGAGAGATTATTAATAATAAGCTCATGTAAAAATTTAACATTACAGGATCTATTCCCTTAAAACTGACACGTTATCAAGCTGACGCAAGTTCATCATCTATTTGCTTACACTTCCACGATCAAGTGTTATCACTGGTCATATTCTAGTTATTGCACTTGCTTAATCAAATCTTGACCACTAATGAACATGAGGCGCTTGTTTCATCATTTCCCGTTTTTTATTTTTGAGGCAAATAGTAAATTATGGAGAAATATGTTTGGCAGAATATTTTCATTTATTTTAAAAGGTAGAGTAAACATCTCAGAAAATTTTAGAAAGAAGGAAAAGTATTCTACATTTATAGTTTTGATGATATTGCTTTTTCCGTTATTTTTTATTACTAGTGTCCGTAATCTACTAAATCTTGATTAGTTTGGTTAAAATCTGGTGAGTTTACGCAAGGATGAGTTTAGTAGGACAGTAAATATGGGAGGTAATTCTTATATATTAGATTTATGTGTAAAATTACAAAAAAAATCCAATTCATAAAAATTTACCTCTCATTTTTCCCACCTACAAAACACATCCTAATAATAAAACTTTACCAGTATTTTTTGTTTGTTTGTTTGTTTGTTTGTTTGTTTCTTTCTTTCTTTTTTTCATTCTCAAGAATTGCATCTAAGATCTACTTAGGAAAAAACAGTATCAGACCACCAATTACACAGGCTTTAGTTCTTTCCTTGCTCTTCTGTCTCCCAAGCTCACCAATTTGGCATAAGAGTGAAAGGAGCGAAGCAAGATGACAGACAAAGGCACCGAAGTGACTTGTCTCCCGGTTACAGTTCGTAGACTGAACCGAAGTTTGATGAATTGACCAACGGATTTGAAAAGTACAATAATATAGACAGCTTCGAGGAGAAATAAAACAAACTTTGCTATAATAGAACCGACAATTTTTTATATTAATCCATTTATTTTACCTTTTTTTACTTCCCCTCTCTAATATAAGATATGTCCGTGAAAATTATGAGCAGATCTTAATCCAATTTTCCAAAATCATGAAAAGATAACAAAAAATTCCTAAATCCAAAAACACAACCTTGTGTCGCAATATCAATCACTTCCATCCCGACACTCCTCAATCTGAGTGACCTCATTGTTCATCACTCTCCTAGAGGAGTCAATGTAAAATTAACTTCCATATTCTCTTCATTCACTTTCGCCTCATTGTCGTTGCCATTGTCATTGACCACACCTTCATCAAGATTGCCATCAGCTCAGTGCCTTCAAGATGGATTTCACAATCACATGCAAAATATCAGAGAGACAGTTCCCATTTGATCAATCGCCACACCGTCTTCTCAAAATCAACACACAATTATTGGAAAGAGTAACTTTTAAGCAAAATTCGCTAGTTCAACCGACATCGATGCAATCCCTATGGACGAAAAATACATCGATGCAGAGACAAATAATACGAAGTACAACAGTTCACTGGACAAAACCACAAACAAAACTCGATGCTGAACTTTAAAACTAAGGTAACATAGTTTTCATCAGAATAAACTCAGCTAATTCCATAATAAACAGTTGAAATGATTTAAAGCTTGTCTTCGTACTCGGAGAGTGGAGTCATCTGCTCCTTCAAGCCCTTCCTCTTGCGGATGTCAGCAACAAGCTGTGCAGCTTGTGATCCAGGCTCCAATGGATCGGAGGACATCATATCCCAATGATCGAAGACACACTGCGGGAAAGCCTGACCAGATGTTGCGGCCCTCAATGTGCTTGAGAATCCGAAGGACTCAATGACAGGGAGGTAAGCCTTGATGTTGTAAAGTGGGGTACCAGGCCTCTGCATTTCCTCAAAGACATGTCCACGCTTCTGGTTAAGAACACTATAGATACCACCGAGAGCTTGCTCAGGAGCCTGGATTTCAACCAAGTAAACAGGTTCAAGAAGCCTGGGCTTGGCAGTCAACTGGGAAGCATAGAATACTCTCCTAGCAGTAGGAATGATCTGACCACCACCTCTGTGGATAGCATCAGCATGGAGGACAACATCACATACTTCAAAGCAGATGGCTCTCATGTTTTCTTCAGCCAAGGCACCTTCTTTTGATGCCCACTGGAACCCAGCAACGACAGAGTCCTTGATTTCATTTAGGTACTGGACTCCCTTACACATATCAACCACCATGTTGGGTCCAGTGGTCTCAGGCCCAAAACACCAGATCTTCTTGGCAAGATCCTTATCCCAACCAAACTCTTCAGACAAGATTTTGGAACGGACTTTGGGGTCATCCCTTGGTCCAATCTTGCCATCATCAATGGCCTCTGCCAGCCCATCCTCCGTTGGTCTTGCTTCCATGTAAAGACGGTTGTGCTTGTTGGGTGACTTGCTCATCACAGTGCGGCATGATCTCTCCAAGACAGTCTCACGGAAGGACACAACAGGGTCGGATTTAATAATCTCAGCTCCACCCATGAAATCATCCTGCAAGTCCTTCAAACAAATCTCAAGATGAAGCTCTCCAGCACCAGCAACAATGTGCTCTCCAGACTCCTCAATAGTACAAACAACCATAGGATCTGACTTGGCCAACCTTTTAAGACCTTCAACAAGCTTAGGAAGATCTGATGCAACTTTACACTGAACAGCAACACGAACCACAGGTGAGACAGAAAACTTCATAGCTCGAATAGGGTGGGCATCAACTTCCTTCTCATTTGTCAATGTAGCATTCTTGGTGATAAATTGATCCAAACCAACCATGGCAACTGTGTTACCACAAGGCACATCCTCAACTGTTTCCTGTCTCTTTCCCATCCAAATGACAGTTCTCTGCACACTTTTCACATACAGGTCTTTCTTCTCCCCAGGAACATAATTTGGTCCCATAATTCTGACCTTCAAACCAGTAGACACCCTACCAGAGAAAACACGGCCAAAAGCAAAAAACCTACCCTTATCAGATGCAGGAATCATCTTAGAGACATAAAGCATTAGAGGGCCTTCAGGATCGCAACTTCTGATAGCGGTAGCATAAGGATCATCAAGGGGACCCTCATACAAGTTCTCTACACGATACTTTTGGGCTTTAGCAGGAGAGGGGAGATGAAATATCATCATTTCCAAGAGAGCATTGCTTGCTGGAAGCCAGGTTTGCATGACACGTTTCATCAATGCTTTACCCATCAAGTCCTTCTCGTCAGATTTCATGTTGACTCCTAGCTTTTGCAACATAGGCCACAGCTTATCCTTCTGATCATTCATACAAGTGTTAATTATCTGCTTAATAGGCTCATAACAGAACTGGACAAACCCACGCTTGCAGGTAGGAGAACCAGTGTTCTTGCTGGTCCATTTCTTTGTGGCTGGATCAAAGAAGTTTTCACCCCAGAGCCTTTCCATCATCTTTGACTCATCAACACCAAATTTAGAGGCATACATCTTTGCAAAGTTTGTCAGGGTAAAAGCCCAGCCATGCAAACCAGCCGAAAAAGCAACTGTTCCTTTCTCTGGATAGACCTGACAATCACCAAGTAGTGGATCTTCATATGTAGCCATGATCACATTCGCATTCTCAATAACCCTCTGAAATGTCTGGTAAGCCTCCTCTCCATCCACCTGGAGCTCAAGGAAACATCTGTCCATCTTGTTAACAGTCAGAACAGGCCTAATCCTTTCTCCAAGGGCCTGTCGCAGCACAGTTTCAGTTTGCACGCAAACGCCTTCAACACAATCCACCACCACTAGAGCTCCATCAGTAATACGAAGCGCAGCAGTAACCTCAGATGAGAAATCCACGTGCCCAGGGGAGTCAATGAGATTAATGAGATACTCATTCCCTTGGCGCTCTCCCTTGTAATTCTTGAGAGCATCATCACTCATTTCGTAGTAGAGAGAGATACCCGTAGACTTGATAGTAATACCACGCTCAGCTTCGTCTTGACGGGTATCAGTCATACGGACATCACCTGCCACTTCTTGTGCAATAATTCCAGCAGCAGCCACCAGAGAATCAGTGAGAGTTGATTTTCCTGCATTCGGAAAGCCATACAATAGTGTTGCTCAGATACACAAACTATAGAAACTATATAATATGACAAAACATTACAATATCACTCTGACAAACAACAAAACAGTAGTATCAAAATTGGTTGTTGATGCTGTCATATGTAACCCACCCCCACGCCCCCCCCCCCCCCCAAAAAAAAAAGAGGAATATTAACAAACTGAAATAAAAGCCAAAGACAAATTTTCTCTATCAAATATCAAACAAACCTTCTAAAAAGCGTCAATACATAAGTTTCAAAACACAATTATGGACACACTTGTTTGTGCTTTTACTAAGACAAATTGTGTTTTAGTTAAATAACATGCATAAATTTTTGAAGATAATTAGATAATTTTTGGGAAAATGAAGAAGCTAAAACTACTTAAAAAAAGAAAACTGTCTTAGTGCTTCTCACAAGTTAAAAGAATAACTTCTGAAAAAATTGAACTCGAAGAATTACATATATCATAAAAACAATTTTTAATCTTAACAAAACACAAAATGCATACCTTTATATACAAAATAAAGATGGAGAACATCATGGAAACACTGAAAATGCTCCACAGAGAAAGTAACAATAATAAATAAAAGCTATCCAATTAATCCATACCGTGATCAACGTGAGCAATGACAGACATGTTACGAATGTTGTGTTTATAGTCCATAATACGACGAAGCTCTTCAGCTGTGAACTTCACCTGCAGATACAACACAAATCTCAGTATGCAAATTCAACCAAAATAAATAAATTAAACAAAAAAAAAACCACGTTGTTCATCAACTTACCATTTTGACTAGTCTTTATTTCCCACAAAAAATAGTCCTACAGAGCTGAAACATCAGAATCACAGAACTATTTAGCTAAACAGTAAGATATCTGACATAAAATAATAAAGAACGAATAAACTTATGAAGTGACTCTGTCAAAAACATATTAAACGAAATTAAAATCAACCAAAAAAATGATTATCATTCGCTTCAATATAAGACTGATGCAAACTAACAAATCAGAAAGGCTAACAAAGTTCCATGCACGCTTGAACCAAGGGGGGAAAAAAGCAAAAAGAAAAGCAAAGCTCTAAACTTTCAAAAGATAGCACCATAAAGGCACTAACCACATTTTCAACTCGTTCAAACCAAAAATGTTGAAGGAAAAAAAATTCTAACTCACGACTTCAAAACAGAGAAGTGAAGAAATAACAATAAAAATACTTTGTCTAATGCTAAAATATGCGTACTATTCAAGCGTATATACGTATATTCAACCACGATCCATTTCTCACAAATAGAAAACAAGAATAACCTAACAAAGAGTAAGAACCAAAATTCCAATCTTGAAAACTATCAAGAGCTTTTTAAAATCACATCGAACACACACAGAGATAACAACCGAATCAAACAGAGCCAAACCGATTTACCGAAGAATCGAATCAGAATAAGTGAAACAAATCAAAACATCCGAAAAAGATCTCAAAAGGAATGTAAGTATTCAACTAAAGCATAGATCTGGAGCAAATCGAATTGAGAAAGACTTTGAAGACTCGCAAAAACTGATACCGATCTGTTTGGGAGAAGACAAAGTAGCGGAAAATAAGTGAGAAATCAGCAACGTAACAGAAAATTTCCACGGAAAACGAACCTGAAAGAGCAGAGCGAGAGAGATAAAAAGAGAGAGGCGGCGAAAGGTATGGTGCGGAACTGCGGCCTCTCTCTAAAGTGCGTATATAAAGCGGTGAGAATGAGAGAGAAAATGGTGTGTGAAGCGTGAGGTATAATATCCGCCGACCAAACACGATCCTCATATTTTTGGGCTTGGGTTTTTTGTGATTATTTGGGCTGGGCTTTGATCTCTTGGTTCTACCCGTGGCCCATCGCTAGCACATGCCATGCCAAGACTAGGTTCTCCCAAAGTTTACACCTTGTACCACATAGCTTAACGAAAAAAATACAAAGACCTTGTACCATACACTACACATTATATATATATATATATATATATATATATATATATATATATATATATATATATATATATATATATAGCTGGGTATATGGCCTATGATCTGCGGGTTGATCCGTTTAACCTGTAATCCGTACTGGTTATGATCAGATATTTTTTTGATCCATTTATTCACAGATTTTTTTGGCTTACTCTGTTTAACCCGTGGGTTTACGGGCTAGTCCGCTTATTCGCATATTATTATTTATAACAATCAAATATCATATATTCAATTTAATTAAGGCATTTATCATAATGTTTGGTTGCAGCTTAATGGTGTAACTTTCATTCTGCAACAGTGATGGCTTGGGTTTGAAACCAGCACAAGCCAAAGTAAAAGGACAAAAAGGCCAAAAAAGGAGATCATCAAACGGTGCTGACCCGCCCCTAGACTTGCGGATCCATGCTGGGCGAACACGGCCAGTATAATGACAGCCCATTAACTTTGCGGACTAGCCTGGTCTGGTCTGTTTAAATGTGGTCCATTGCGAACTGGGATGGCCTGCTTATCCACCTATATATATATATATATATACTATTAAAAATATTTGACTTCATATCAATTATCTCAAAAGTCGTATATATGATTATATAATACAATTAGTTGATAGTGTAAAATATTTTACATTATATCAAAGTTAATCTCTATATATATATCATGTCAAATGATATTATGAATAATAATTTTGTATAGTTTTAATTGTGAAATTAATTTGTATACACTATCAGTATAAAAAAATTTTACTCAGACATCCAATTATATATTGTCATATTAACAAGTTTTTTACTTACTAGTATTACTTTAAAAGTGTTACAAATGGAAGTATTTGATTGAATAATAATATAAAACTCATTTACGCTAACAGTACATAAAAATTAATCTCTTTAATTATATATACACTGTAGTCATATTTTATAATTTTTAAAATATGATGCATCTAGTTTGTTTGTATCGTGTCTATGCACTGCATGGATTTTGTTTAACTTTTTTTTTTCATTTTTTTCCTATGTAGGGTGCAAGTTGAGTTAGTGGAGCTTGTCAAGTCCAACACTATATTTCATTACCTTTGAAGCAAAAGAAGTTGCGCTACTCGCACTTTTCAGGACCAAGTGTGGCACAAGTTTCACAAGAATCAGAAGCCGAAAGTCATGGTAATGATGTTCTTACAACTTAATGTAGAATTCATGGTTAATGTGTTCTAATATTGTTCTTTCATTGGCTATTAGGGATGTTTGCGGTTTAGTTAGGTTTGGTTTGATTCAGTTTTGGAAAAAAATGTAACTGAACCAAACCAATCAATTTTTATATAATATTATCCATTCAGTTTGATTTATTCTTACCAGCCAAACCAAACTAAACTGAGTTCAGACAATACATCAAAATTAATCTCTTTAATTATATATATATATATATATATATATATATATATATACTGTAGTCATATTTTATAATTTTTAAAATATGATGCGTCTAGTGTGTTTGTGTCATGTCTAAGTAATGCATGGATTTTATTCAACTTTTTTTTTCATTTTTTTTCCTATGTAGGGTGCCAATTGAGTTAGTGGAGCTTGTCAAGTCCAACACTTTATTTCATTACCTTTGAAGCAAAAGAAGTTGCGCTACTCGCACTTTTCAGGACCAAGTGTAGCACAAGTTTCACAAGAATCAGACGTCAAAAGTCATGGTAATGATGTTCTTACAACTTAATGTAGAATTCGTGGTTAATGTGTTCTAATATTGTTCTTTCATTGGCTGTTAGGGGTGTTTGCGGTTTAGTTAGGTTTGGTTTGATTCGATTTTGGAAAAAAATTTAATCGAACCAAACTAATCAATTTTTATAGAATATCATCTATTCACTTTGATTTATTCTCACCAACCAAACGGAACTGAATTGAGTTCAAATGGTTTGGTTCAGCTTGGTTTTCGATTTTCAAAGGAAAGTTTTGAAAATCAAGATTTGAGATATTTTTATGTAGCCCCAAGACCTTAATAACATAAATTCTGAAATCAAATATGCATATTTTTGAAATATAATCCTATAATGATTCTAACCTTCAATGACAAAATCGTCAATGGTATTAAAAAAAAAACCTTTGAATGATTTAGAGCATAATATAGCACTTTACATTGACAAAAATGAGCAATAGCAATGATTCACGCCATAAAAATATAAAATAGAAAAAAATCAGCAACAAGTTTACAACAACAAAGAAGCTAACTGCAAGTTCAAAGAAAGTATTTTTCATGTGAGAGACAAGAAAGTATAATAGTCCATATGAATAACAAAGCAACCAAAGAAAAAGAACAATGTGCTTCCATATCTTTTCAAGAGATCAAAGAGAGCAATGGGGCTTTTGTAGATTGAGAGACAAGAGAGGTCAACCACCATGAATAGAGGCCAGGGGTGAGCTATGAAGCACGAACGGTGACTTGGCAATGTGGCATCTCGTTGGGAACAGAGAAGCATGAGGCGAAACTTAAGCCGTTGCTGTGAATAAAGACCAAAAAGGGGGCATTGTGCAATCGCCAGTCACAGGAAGAGAGGCCTTGCAGGGGGTGGCATCAGGCATGGGAGAAGAAGAGGTGACTCATGTGGGAGAGAAGGAGGTAAGCCCACTGATGGGTGTGTGTGACACATTGCTCAAGGGAGGAGAATGAGTGAGTGATGTAGGGTTAGTTGGGGGCAATTTTGTCTATGTAATAAAAATGTAAGGACATGTAAGATTGTTAGTTACACATATTCGGTTCGATTTTATATTTTTCAATCGAAAATTGAATTAAATCGATCGATTTTCTCAAAACAAAACAAAAAAAACCAATCTAATTGTTTTTTTTTTAATTTTTAATTTTTTGCATCGATTTTCGATTTTTCAATTTGTCCGGTTTAGTTTTCAACACCCCTCGCTGTCATATTGATGGAAGAGCATCAAACCTTGTTTTAACTCGTCTGCTTTGTTCTTTTATGCCTGTAATGCGTTATTCTTTCATGATGCTTCACCCTAGCATGTATTATATTGCTTTCCCTATGATGCACAAATACTTGAATTTTGCTCGTGTATGCATACTGTATGCGTATCATATTCATATATGCATCAAATACTATTGTCTTAGACTTTTTTTTTTGCCTATAACTAATTTTTTGAAATAATAGATAAGATTTTTAATTCTATATATTATCCTATGTATTATTCGGGATAAATATTATATTTAAGATAATTATCAGAATAATTATTATAAATATTTGATTTAGATTATTATAAATATTTAATACTATGTATTAACATAACATAATTTTTTTTATTTAATACATATTGTCGTATTCATATTTTACATTGCCATAAAATTGTTGTATTTACGTACCGTAACATATTCAATATTCATACTCGTAATCATACAACATAGGCTTCTAGTATCTTTGAAGTGTTATCCATAACCTTCAACTTTTCTCGTTAATAAGATACTATGGTCATTTTAGTATTTTTCTTATATGCCAAACCAAACCCCATATAATTTGGCATTGTCAAAAGCATGCCAAGTGTGATGCCACGGTATTACATTCCAAAAACAGGGAAAAGGAGATAACAAAAAAGGATAAGGACATTTTAGTCCTGAGTTTAAAAAAAAAAAAAGAGAAGGATAAAGGAACGGTGAGAAATTCACCGTGTCATCCTTTTCTCTTTTTCCTTTTTCCTTGCTTCTGTTCAACTTCCTTCTTCCTCCTCTGTTCCTCGTCTTCTTCCTTTTTCGTTTTCTTTTCTTTTTCTTATTTTTACCATCAAAGCTCCTTTTTCTTTTATTTTGTTGCAAAAGTTTGATATCCACTAGTCCTTAAAGCTTGAGGTGAGTTCCTAATCTCAAACCTGTTTTCTTACGGGTAAATTTTAGAAGTTATATCAAATTTAGGGAGTAGTAATAAAATAGTAGGCGAGTAATATTTTGATATTTTGCTTAATAATAAGCATGGTAGTTATTAAACTATCTCCAAACAAATTATCTAAGCTTGTCAAAAAATATTTGTGTTGATCAGATCCTTCTAATATGATTGCGATTACTCCTGCAGTTTGTTGGGGAGCAGCTCGGTTGATTCCTCTTTGTTGTGAGTGGTTGTTTACTTAGTGGCAATAATTTTAAATTATATTTATAGGAGAAACTAACCTGTTAAAGCTAATAATTTGATTTTGTGCTAATAATTGATTTCTCTTTCTAAAATAATAATTGAGTTTCTTTGGATACTAATAGCTGATTTAATATTTTGGATATCCTCTTAGTTATTATTTCAATGCTATCTGTTGCTATCCTTTCTTATTTTATGGTCTATTTATAATGAATTATAAAAAGTTATTTCTTGCAAGAATTGGATTTTATAGGAGTTGATTATTGAATTTAAGTATTTCATTTTAAAATAAATTTATGTTGAGAAAACCATGATGGGTTCTAAGTTAGAACACCGTTCGCCATTAGCGAAGAGATATAACGGTCTATGTGCACATAGTATAGTTAAATGAGATAGTACCGGGCGAGGCAAGACCCCCGGCTTGAAATGAGCTCATATTTATGATCAGATGGGTTGAGATCACTCCCCATAAAAATTTAGTTCTTCTTGGGTAACCCTCATGGAGTAATTAGTTTAATGCAATATTTGATTCTATGTTGACAAAGTCTATTCAGAAAGTTGATTAAGACAATATATAGAGAATTATTAAGTTTTTATTAATGAGTTTTAACTTAAATGAAGGAGGTTGACAATGTTTTATTTATGGAAATATAGAATTGACAAATTATTGCCTCAATCAATTTCTTTGGTGAATGTATGATTAATCAGAAATTTTCAGTTATTTTAAAAGCTCCTGCGTGATTTAGTTTCTCCTTCCTGTCCACGTTGTTTATATACCCTCACTGAGTCTGTGTGACTCATCCCATTTCCTTTCCTTCTCTTCAGATTTACAGGGTGCTGAGTAGCAGGTTCCTGGGACTAGCTGTTCTACCCAGGATATTCCTTTTGGTAGGCCTGTAATATGGATGAGGCTTCAATTTTGTTGATTCCAGTACTTTGCAGCTATAGGGCATAGGATCAGTTGTTTTGGGTTATGAATATAATTGTAATGTGTATATTACTCTTTAGTATAGCTGATCTTTTGATCCCTATAATTGTTGTTCTGGAAATATTACATTGTGAATTACAGTTGTATATCTGATATAAAACAGGTCTATGTAAATTTTTGGATTGTCCATTTTTTATGGGAGATTCTGCCGAATTTTTGGCAGCCCCCGTACTTAAGTTGTTAAATTATATGAACAAACTATGGTCATTAGGCTTGCCAGGTTAAATGAGTCAGATTAACTGCGTGTGGTCCACGCTTATGTTTGGGGCGTGACAAAGTTGGTATCAGAGCATGGATAGTAGGTCCTAAAGGCTGCAAAAATGTGGAGAATCATAGAATCTTGCTTGTAATTTGTGTACTCGGGCACAACGTACAGGCAAGAGGCTTTGAATGACCACAGTTAAACTGGAATCTATCGTCCAAATTATTATAATATGTTTAGTGTTGTTCTTTCAATTCTCCTTTCTTGATTTTACCTATTTTGTTCTTTGTTCATGTCCTAGGTGACGATGCCACCAAGGACGAGACCTGCTAGGGAGCCGATTGCTGATGAGGCTTCCACTCAACTTCATGCAACACCCCCACGAGGCCGTGGACGTGGTCGTGGCCGTGGGAGACGTGGACGGGGTGGTAGGATGCCTGAGGTAGTGATTCCTAGGGCTAGGCGTGGGGATCCCGCTTTAGCTAAATTAGCTACTGGGATGCATAATATGCAACAAACAGTTCAGCAATTAGTGAATGTTCTCAGTGGAAACCGGCAGCCTCAAGTAGATCAGAATCAAGAAGATTCGTAGTGCAGTCAGAGACAACTCTGCCGAGCCTCCACCTGTTCAACACAGAGGGACAGAAGTTTCTCTGTCTGCATTCACGAGGCATAATCCTCCAGTATTTAGTGGTTCAGACTCAAGTGAAGATCCTCAGAAGTTCTTGAATGATGTGGCATGGATATGCAGAGCTTTAGGGTGTTCTTCTACTCGAATGGTTGAATTGGCAACTTTTCAACCACGAGACTTGGCTAGAGGCTGGTATCAGACTGTGCTTCGTGGGAGGCAAATAGGATCACCTCCGTTGGCATGGGATGAGTTTACTAATTTGTTCTTAGCTCACTTCCTACCAAGGAGTATTCGAGTTAGCAGAGCATGGGAATTTGAGTCTCTTGTACAGACAGCACGGATAGTAGTGATTACCACATCCAGTTTGAGAGGCTTTCTCAATATGCATCACACTTTGTGGCTACAGAAGAATTACGGGTTCAGCGCTTTGTTGAGGGTTTGAGGCCCTACATATTCAGAGTATTAGCAGGGATCGAGATGACATATGAGGAGGCCTTGAATAGGGCTTTAGCGATTGAACGAGGAGGCAGAGATAGAGGTGGATCCTCCCGTGACTCACGTAAGAGATCACGCTCAGATGTTGCTCATGGTGACCGCCAAGGTCGCAGCAGTGGTGGTTTTAGAGCTGATGTTGGTCAGGGTCGTCGGGTCGTGAGGGCCCCTCACCATAAAGCATACAAGGCGATCAAACGGCTAAATCTTGCTCATAGTAGAGGACCTTCCCAAAGATCCTAGATATTCTGATAGAGCTCCTGATACTTGCAGCATATGTGGGAAGAGGCACTTTGGGCCTTGCAGGCAGGGTTTTCCCGGGTGTTACCAATGTGGTCAGATGGGACATTTTGCAAGGAATTGTCCTATGTCACACTCTCAGCCTTCTGCTAGTAGAGCATCAGTACCAGTAGTTCCAGGAGGACATGTTGGTGGTTCAGGAGGTCGGGGATCTAACAATACCCCACGAGGTGGTAGAGGACCAGGTGGCAGAGGTCAGGGACAGACTGGTAGAGGACAAGCTCGTGTTTTTGCTTTGACCCGTCAGGATGCTCAGGCATCTAATGCTGTGGTAACAGGTATACTTCTAGTATGTTCTCATGAAGCACGTACATTTTTTGATTCTGGAGCTACACATTCTTTTGTGTCCCGTTCTTTTGCATCTTGCCTTAAGAGAGACCCCTCACTTCTGAGCGAGCATTTGATAGTAGCCACGCCTATGGGTGATTCCTTATTGGCTGATTTAGTTTATAGATCATGTGAGGTGCTAGTCGGAGGTAAACTCTCAATAATAGACTTGATAGTACTCGATATGGTAGATTTCGATGTGATATTGGGCATGGATTGGCTAGCTTCTTGTCATGCTACCCTAGATTGCTACAGCAAAGTGGTAAAGTTCAATGTGCCGGGTGAACCGACTTTCGCATTTCAAGGTGATCGAGATTGGTCACCAAACAACTTGATTTCAGCAATGGTTGCTCAGAAGTTGCTAAAGAAAGGTTGTTTGGGATATTTAGCAATGGTGATAGATACTAGTATATCACAGGGGAGTTTGGAACAGATTCCAGTAGTATGTGAATATCCTGATGTTTTTCCTGAAGAGTTGCCAGGGTTACCACCTGATAGAGAGATAGAGTTTTGTATAGATTTGCTTCCAAACGCTGGACCAATTTCTATACCCCCATATCGAATGGCTCCAGCTGAACTTAAGGAGTTGAAAGAACAATTGAAAGATCTTCTTGATAAGGGTTTCATCTGCCCTAGTTGTTCTCCTTGGGGTGCACCAGTGCTATTTGTTAAGAAGAAAGATGGCTCACTTCGTTTGTGTATTGATTACCGGCAGTTGAATAAGGTGACGGTGAAAAATAAATATCCCCTTCCTCGCATTGATGACTTATTTGATCAACTTCAAGGATCCCAATGTTTCTCGAAGATTGATTTGCGATCTGGGTACCATCAGCTGAAAATACGAGGTGAAGACATTCCTAAGACGACTTTAAAACTCGCTATGGACATTACGAGTTCTTAGTTATGTCTTTTGGACTTACCAATGCCCCTGCAGCTTTTATGGACTTGATGAATCGTATTTTTAGGCCTTTCTTGGATCACTTTGTGATCGTCTTTATTGATGACATCTTAGTGTACTCTAAAAGTAAGGAAGAGCATGAGCAGCACTTGAGGTTAGCCTTACAGACATTGAGAGAGCATAAGCTATATGCTAAGTTCTCTAAATGTGAGTTCTGGTTGGAAAGCGTGACTTTCTTAGGTCATGTGGTGTCTAAAGAAGGGATAAGTGTTGACTCAAAGAAAGTGGAAGCGGTGCGGGCACTGGCCTAGGCCTACATCCGTGACGGAGATCCGCAGTTTCCTTGGACTTGCTGGATATTATCGTCGGTTTGTCAAGGACTTCTCTAAAATAGCAGCTCCTTTGACTAAGTTAACACAAAAGCAGGTTAAGTTTCAATGGACTGATACATGTGAGCAAAGTTTCCAACAATTAAAGAGTTGTTTGACGTCTGCTCCGGTGTTAGCATTACCTACTTCTGGTTGTGGTTATGTAGTTTATTGTGATGCTTCTAGAGTTGATCTTGGATGCGTGTTAATGCAACAGGGGAAGAGTTATTGCTTATGCTTCTAGACAGCTTAAGAAGCATGAGCAAAACTATCCTACACATGATTTAGAAATGGCAGCGGTGATATTTGCTCTCAAAATCTGGAGGCACTATTTATATGGTGAGACGTGCGAGATCTATACTGATCATAAGAAACTCAAGTATATCTTTCAGCAGAAGGATTTGAACTTAAGGCAGAGAAGGTGGATGGAGCTCCTGAAGGACTATGATTGCACGATTTTGTATCATCCAGGAAAAGCGAATATAGTGGCCGATGCTTTGAGTAGAAAGTCCATGGGTAGTCTTGCCCACATAGTTGAGGTTAGAAGACCAATAGTAAAGGAGTTCCAAGAACTTGTAGATAGAGGGGTGAAGTTTGAAATTTCAGGTGCAAAGTCACTAATAGCTCAAGTTCAAGTTCGTTCCACCTTGGTGGATAATATTAAGAATAGCCAGGGAGGAGACCCTCATTTGAGGAAGGTTATGG
The DNA here is from genome assembly GCA_031439595.1 of Pterocarpus santalinus. NCBI lineage: Eukaryota > Viridiplantae > Streptophyta > Magnoliopsida > Fabales > Fabaceae > Pterocarpus > Pterocarpus santalinus. The sequence continues at coordinate 28,232,182 of CM062528.1, read as the reverse complement.
AAGAGGTCCGAGCAGGCAAAGTTTCCAACTTCGTGATTGATTCTGAAGGTGTCTTGCGTTTTGGCAAACGCTTATGTGTACCTGATGTAGTAGACTTGAAGAAGAAAATATTAGAGGAAGCCCATCATTCTTCTTACACCATTCACCCAGGTTCTACGAAGATGTATCAAGATCTAAAAGAATTCTATTGGTGGAAAGGAATGAAAAAGGATATAGCTGAGTTTGTATCTAAGTGCTTGGTGTGCCAACAAGTGAAGGCTGAGCATCAAAAGCCTGGTGGGTTGCTCCAACATATTGAAATACCTGAATGGAAATGGGAGAGAATCACTATGGATTTTGTGACAGGGTTGCCTAGAACCTCAAGGGGTTATGACTCAGTTTGGGTAATTGTGGACCGACTGACTAAGTCCGCACACTTTTTGCCTGTTAAGACTTCTTACACAGCAGCTCAGTATGCCAAACTTTATTTAGATAAGATTGTATCCTTACATGGAGTGCCTTTGTCGATAATATCTGATCGAGGGTCTCAATTCACAGCTCAATTTTGGAGATCTTTTCAAACGGCCTTAGGAACGCGATTGGACTTAAGCACTGCTTTTCATCCTCAGACAGATGGTCAGTCTGAAAGAACAGTACAGATTTTGGAGGATATGCTCCGAGCTTGTGTTCTAGACTTCAGAGGGAGTTGTGACCAGTATCTACCTCTAATGGAGTTTGCTTACAATAATAGTTATCAATCTAGTATCCAAATGGCACCATTTGAGGCTTTGTATGGAAGGCGTTGTAGATCACCGATTGGTTGGTTTGAAACTGGGGAATCTAAACTCGTTGGCCCAAATCTGATATAGGAAGCCATTGAGAAGGTCCAATTAATTAGAGAACGTTTAGTGACTGCTCAAAGTAGGCAAAAGTCTTATGCGGATCAAAGACGTCGACCTTTGGAGTTGGGTGTAGGAGAACATGTGTTTCTACGTGTTTCCCCTATGAAAGGCATCCTGAGGTTTGGTAAGAGAGGAAAATTAAGCCCAAGGTTTATTGGACCTTTTGAGATATTGGAGAAGGTAGGGCAAGCTGCTTATCGTTTAGCCCTTCCACCCGATCTTTCAAGTGTTCATCCAGTTTTCCATGTATCAATGCTACGGAAATATGTTTATGACCCTTCTCACATTATCCAGCATAATTTAGTTGAGTTTGATGAGAACTTAAGCTATAATGAGCAACCAAAGGCAATCATAGATAGGCGAGTGAAGCGTCTACGCTCTAAGGATGTAGCATCAGTGAAGGTCATTTGGCGGGGACCATCTGGTGAAGAAACCACATGGGAACCCGAAACAATTATGCGGGAGAAATACCCACACCTTTTTGACATTCAAGGTACGTTGATATCTCAAAATTCGAGGACGAATTTTCTTTAAGGGGGGAGATATTGTGATGCCACGGTATTACATTCCAAAAACAGGGAAAAGGAAATAACAAAAAAGGATAAGGACATTTTAGTCCTGAGATTAAAAAAAAAAAAAAAAAAGAGAAGGATAAAGGAACGGTGAGAAATTCACCGTGTCATCCTTTTCTCTTTTTCCTTTTTCCTTGCTTCTGTTCAACTTCCTTCTTCCTCCTATGTTCCTCGTCTTCTTCCTTTTTCTTTTTCTTTTCTTTTTCTTATTTTTACCATCAAAGCTCCTTTTTCTTTTATTTTGTTGCAAAAGTTTGATATCCACTAGTCCTTAAAGCTTGAGGTGAGTTCCTAATCTCAAACCTGTTTTCTTACGGGTAAATTTTAGAAGTTATATCAAATTTAGGGAGTAGTAATAAAATAGTAGGCGAGTAATATTTTGATATTTTGCTTAATAATAAGCATGATAGTTATTAAATTATCTCCAAACAAATTATCTAAGCTTGTCAAAAAATATTTGTGTTGATCAGATCCTTCTAATACGGTGCCAGTTACTCCTTCTGGAGTTGTTGGGGAGCAGCTCGGTTGATTCCTCTTTGTTGTGAGTGGTTATTTACTTAGTGGCAATAATTTTAAATTATATTTATAGGAGAAACTAACCTGTTAAAGCTAATAATTTGATTTTGTGCTAATAATTGATTTCTCTTTCTAAAATAATAATTGAGTTTCTTTGGATACTAATAGCTGATTTAATATTTTGGATATCCTCTTAGTTATTATTTCAATGCTATCTGTTGCTATCCTTTCTTATTTTATGGTCTATTTATAATGAATTATAAAAAGTTATTTCTTGCAAGAATTGGATTTTATAGGAGTTGATTATTGAATTTAAGTATTTCATTTTAAAATAAATTTATGTTGAGAAAACCATGATGGGTTCTAAGTTAGAACAGATCGTCACTTAGCGAAGAGATATAACGGTCTATGTGCACGTAGTATAGTTAAATGAGATAGTATCGGGCGAGGCAAGACCCCCGACTTGAAATGAGCTCATATTTATGATCAGATGGGTTGAGATCACTCCCCATAAAAATTTAGTTCTTCTTGGGTAACCCTCATGGAGTAATTAGTTTAATGCAATATTTGATTCTATGTTGACAAAGTCTATTCAGAAAGTTGATTAAGACAATATATAGAGAATTATTAAGTTTTTATTAATGAGTTTTAACTTAAATGAAGGAGGTTGACAATGTTTTATTTATGGAAATATAGAATTGACAAATTATTGCCTCAATCAATTTCTTTGGTGAATGTATGATTAATCAGAAATTTTCAGTTATTTTAAAAGCTCCTGCGTGATTTAGTTTCTCCTTCCTGTCCACGTTGTTTATATACCCTCACCGAGATGTGTGACTCATCCCATTTCCTTTCCTTCTCTTGATTTACAGGTCTTGAGTAGCAGGTTCTTGGGACTAGCTGTTCTACCCAGGATATTCCTTTTGGTAGGCCTGTAATATGGATGAGGCTTCAATTTTGTTGATTCCAGTACTTTGCAGCTATAGGGCATAGGATCAGTTGTTTTGGGTTATGAATATAATTGTAATATGTATATTACTCTTTAGTATAGCTGATCTTTTGATCCCTATAATTGTTGTTCTGGAAATATTCTGGCTGTGAATTCTGGTTGTATATCTGATATAAAACAGGTCTATGTAAATTTTTGGATTGTCCATTTTTTAGGGGAGATTCTGCTGAATTTTTGGCAGCCCCCGTACTTAAGTTGTTAAATTATATGAACAAACTATGGTCATTAGGCTTGCCAGGTTAAATGAGTCAGATTAACCTGTGCGCCGGTCATGGCTTATGTTTGGGGCGTGACACCAAGCTAGTTTAGTAAAAGGGTATTGAAACAAGTTCGAGATGGCAACAAAATCTGTTTAAACAAATACAGCAGGGATTATCCGCAATGGAAGCGGGTACAGGGACAACTTTAGTCTTCATGGGGATAAGGACATGGTCCCCATTTACTAAACAAGGCAGAGATAGGGATGTAGGGAATAAGGTCTCTGCTCCATGGAGGCTTACTAAGTTCTCACTTGCATATTAAATTTTCTAAATAACTTTAAATATATATACACTTATACACATGTTCAAACTCTAGTGGGGAAATTTATGATTTAGATTTTTGTAATTGTCTTTTATGATTATAACTGTTGTTAAAATTATTGCATTTTTATCATATATTTTTATTGTTAATTTGGATTGTGTTATGTTAATAGCGTTATAATGGATTATGGATATTATGTATATTTTATTTAGATTTAAAAGTATTTTTTATATATTTTTCTCTCTTTTTTTAATTTTTTTAAAAATTTTTGCATAAATTTATGAGTATTCATGGGGATTTAAATCCTCATGGAAAATGGGGCATGGTGACCCATGATAAGGATAGGGGCGAAGATAAGGGGCAAATTTCTTAATGAGGATGGGAGGCAAATGGTATGTCCCGACCTCCATGGATACCCATTGTTATCCCCAAACAAGTTGCTAACAAAGCTGTCCAACTAGGAACTTGTTTCAATTAAATTCCCCATTATTTTAAAATAGTGTTTTAGTTAACCAAAAATGAAGAAATTATAAGAGAAAGCCACTTTAAGATGTTCTAGTTTTTAGATTGAAGTTTAGTCTCTTATCTTTTTTTTTTTTTTTTTGTATATACAATACATTATAAACGAGAATGTTAATCTATTGTGTATTTTCTCCATAAGTGCTTGGATTGTGGCGTTTTCATCAATTGCTATGAGGCCTATTTTTTTTCCCGTCTTCCATGATCTTTTTGCTTCCTTAATGCCTTTCTTCGTTGATTCATCCTCGCTGCTGCTCACCTCTCTACATTGGCTCTGCATCTTACTCTTTTTCGGTGAGTTCACAACCCTGATATGTCCACTATAACTCAAATGCGGACTTGCATCAAGGTCATCTGAATTTATGGGCCCTTTCTCACTTTTGTTATCAAATTTCTCCTCTTCCTGATCACATGAGTTGCCCACAACAGTCTCTGTGGATCCATCTATTTTGGGCCCAAAACCTGGAGGTATAGACGGCCCAGAACAGCGTAGCTCCATGTCTACTAGATTACGATCTAGGTCCAAAGCGCTGATTGTGTTGATTGGGCCACTACGATGGCTCTTTCTGTTTTGTGGATATGACAAGGGATGTTGAGTGATGACAACATGGTTGTTCCTTTCCCCTCCTCATTCCCACATATTTGCCTCCTGAGAATTTGGTTTTGTTTTTTCTGCAAGAATTAAGCTTGTGGGTAAAAGCATGGATGCCTGTCTGGTGAATGGTGATGGTTAAATGCAGCATTGTTTCTTTAGTTGCTATATATAAGTCGGTGCTATTGGTATCGGAACATTTTGAGATTTTTAACTATTTATGTCATAAAACATTTAGATAATAGAGCAATTGTGTTTGTTATCTATTTCTTTTAAGGCTAAGCTTGTTTCCACAACATTCGATATGATTATGCTGTTTCAAGGCCCCAGCCCCTCTCGTTCATTGATATGCGAATTTAGTATTGTAATATTACTTGCATCAAACTAAACCGACGACTCTTGAAACCATGTTAACTTTTCCTAGTATCCTTGACTGTTAAAATCATAAGATAACGTGGAAAATTATAACATGACAAGATTTCATTTTGTGTAATGCTGCATAAAAAGTATTTAAAGGGGAAAAAGGAGGCAATTGCATACAATTGTCATGGTCCACATGTAGATGTGAAGTTCTATGTGTTGAATGTAGTTTATGTAACATTAATCTATTCTTGACAATAAAATGAAATAAAATCTTTTTTCATTTCTAGCATATATTGTTCCTCTCTTGAAAAGAGAAAGTTACACCAACTTCAAATTATGATGGGTTAGTAAGTCAACTTATCTAAATTAAAAAGATATAAAAAATAATGGATCGATGAGTTAGACATATTAACTTATCATTTAAAAGAAAAACAAAGAAATTCTATTTGGTATAAAAGCTTTTCACACGAAATTTGATAAATAGTACATGGCAAGTAATGGAATGAAGGTAAAAAGGATATCATGGGCAAGAAAAAGCCAAACGGTGGGAGTTTTAAGGAAAACCATTCACTTCATGCAAACGCATGAATTTTTTTTGGTACTAAACCTCCAACGTGGAATGCTAGCCTAAACCTAACATTCCCTTCCAGCACTTATTAAGAATTAAACTCTTGACCTTGGCTCTAATATCAAACTTTAAGAAAATCGTCAATTTGTGGCTGATAATTTTGCTGTAAATTTGGTTAAATCTGCCATTAATTTGTGATTTGTGGTAGAAATTGGGTTGTTGTATATTTTTTCCTTCTAATTTATGGTAGTTTCATCCCCATTTAATTAATGGCAGCCTCGCTCCCCTAATTGGTAGCAGCCAAGTCCACTACAAATGACCAAATTCAACTCAAAGAAAATTTTGTTTAGATGTTTCCTATCAAATTGGTGGCTGGAATAGTGAGGGAGGAGAAGGGAAGAAGAAGAGAGGGAGGAGAGAAGGAGGAGAAAAGAGAAAAGAAGAGAAAAATGGAAAGAGATCTCTAATATGAGTATAATATAAATATATTTGTGGCAGATTTGTCGTTGCAAATTTTAAGAATTTTTTTTTAAAAAAAAGTCAGTATTTGTGGCTGCTTTTTCTGCAGCAAACTATTTTTTTAAATAATATTTAATTTGTCACCACATAAAATTTAAATTTTTTTAAAAAATCCACTTCAAAAAATTTAATTTTTTAGTTTTTTAAAAATTTCTTAGTAAATTAGTGGCGGCTTTTGCCAATATAAATTAAAAGAATATATTTTTTAATTTTTTAAAAAATTTGCAGCAACTTTTTTAACTGCAATAAAAATTAATTTTATTAAAGTATTTGCGGCGATTTTTTCCGCCACGAAAAATTTAATTTTTGTTTTTTTTTAAACATTTGTGGTGTATTTTTTTACAATAAAAAAATTAATTTTTTATTTTGAAAAATTTCTTAGTAAAATTAGCTGCGGCTTTTGCCATTATAAATTAAAATAATTTATTTTTTAATTTTTAAAAATATTTATGGTCACTTTTTTTGCCTCAAAAATTTTAACTTTTATTTTTTAATATTTGTGACGGATTTTTTTTGCTACAAAAAATTATTGTTTTATTTAAAAAATTTTCCTAGTAAATTAACGGCGGCACCATAAATTAAAAGAATTTTTTTTATTTTTAAAAAATAGGCCACTTTTTTCACGGCAAAAAATTCTTCTTTTAAAAATTTAATAAAATAGTAAATTAACGGCGGATTTCTTTCGACACAAATATATTTTTCATATTTTCAAATTTTTTTTTAATATTCTTATGTCCGTTGTCCCGCACAAATTAGTTGGGGATCGCCACTGTCGCTCATTCATATTTTTCTTGTAATGCCACTTGTGCGTGGGAATTAAACTCTGACTTTTGCTCTAATACCACTTTTGCATTGAGCACTTATCACTAGCAAGGCCAAAAGCTATAATTATTAATCATAGCATAATTTCTTATTTATTTATTTATTTTTAACTTAAATCCATTAGCAAGTGCCACAGCGTAATTTGACTTTGACCTTGTCTGAATTTTTCCAAGACATGATGCGCGCTTACAACCAACACCAATGATTCTAATGCAACTTAGTGCTGCCAAAAACTAGAAACTCTACCACTAAAGTTAACGCTTGATTGATTTATTGCATCATATTTATGCTCTGCCTAATTTTAGCAGGTTCAATGTACATTGGCATTCTTTATATTGTTTTTCTTTCACCATTTTGTTCTTTTTTTTTTTTAAATTCTTCACAAAATTTTAAAAATAAAGAAATAAAATAAATCAACTTGTGATTTCTTTAAAAAGGCATCTCTTAAGCGTGACATGGATAACTAAAAAATCAAATCAAACTAATATTTTTATAATTATAATGAAAACGTATATATTATATATTAACTGAAAATATGAAGAATAGAAAACAACAAACATGCAATGTGCTTGTAACACCTGAAAAGAGCATGTCTAAAAGGGAAACAACACAAAACAAACACAAATAGGATCCTTCAGCCAAATTTGAATACAAAACTGGCCAGTCAAAAAAGGTTTCATGTACATTTGATTAAGCTGCGGACAAATGTATGAATATGCAGGGAAATCCTGAAATGACCTTTTGGCCTATTGAAGAAAACATATAGGAGGTCATACTCATCATCTTCCCAAGTGTGATTACAAAACTGGGAAATGTGCATCCAAATCTATTGTAAGGACAAAGAGAAACAAACACTTCCAAATGAATAGAACCTACTTGGATTTCTTGGAGTTTTTTACACGTTTAAAGGTTAAAAACTTAGCATCATCCCTAATGAAACTCCACCAAAGGTAGGTTAGAGGAACAGTGGTGGCATGATAGAGAGCATGAGCATCTACAAGTCCTCGATATGGAGGGAAATCATATATTTCTAGGAGCATTGCAAGGCCACCACCAAAAACAACAAACCAGAGCTTCCACCGCGAGGGATGGTGACTAACACCACCCCAAATCGTCCAAATGGTAAGCTGCGTTACAACCATCACTACACAAACTTTCATATTCCATCCTGTAAAGTTGGAATGACAATGCCACAAAATAAACATCACAAAAGGGGCAAAAAGATTAAAGGTATGAATACATACACATGCACATTCACACATTATAATTCATTATGGAATCTTAACTTACAATTTTGTAAAAGGTGGTAGGTAGGACATACCATAGTCTAACTTAAAAACGTTGAGATACAATATGTGGGCGGTCACAAAAGATATCAAGGGAGCAGAAATCATAACTCTGATAGCCTCAGTCCTTACATTGAAGCTTCGTACTATCGCCAAAATGAGGGAATATCCAATTAGAGCCACCGCAGATGAGTAGTCTATCTTTTCTGTTAACGCGAAGTCTCTGCATTTCAATGAGGCATGAAAATAACGAAAATTTTTGCCAAAAGTGAATGAAAGCAAATAACATAAAATAATTGTAGGGAAAATTTTAAGAAACCTGTTAACTATTTCAATAGATAATAAGATAGGCTGCTTCTTTTCTTTTTAACTACCCGGGTTGGATATGGGAGACATAGTTCTTGAAGAACAATAGGAGCATCATCTTAAGTTTGAACTATCAGCATTATCTTTTAATTAAACCCATGGAGTGAGCCAAAAGATTTTTAAGTGAGGCTTCAACACACAACCATTCAAAAATTTTAATGTGGCTGTGACCAAGCTATAAGTTTCATTCAAGATTCAAGGGGCGCTATCAGTGAGATACATATATTAAAATTAATATAAGAATTATTATTTCTTTACTAATGTTTGTCAATTGTATAATTGTGGTAGAATATGAGAAATACAAGGTGACTATGTGATATAAGAACAAAACAGTACCACTTCATCAACGGATAATACTATTCAACTTGATTGGAGCTATTTAAAATGAGTTCCTCTTAGGTTGCACATTGGAATTAGTACAAAATACTGAAAATATCAACTTACCGAATGTGAAAAACAACACTCCAGAACCAGGAGTTCAATGATAAGAGCCCATAGACATGCCACAAACCAGCATACGCATAATGTGCCTTCTTGCCTACTTTTAGAGGCAATTTATTGTACAGAAGAGAGAAAAATGATACCCAACCATGAAAATGCATTGCAAGATTGAGGGCAGAGAAAGCCACAGAAGCAGGCTCCTGAATAAATGGATCAAATGTCAGATCTGTAAACAAAAACCTTTGATGTCATTGGACACCAATTCCAAATGAAAGAGCATAAGGTGCATGATTTCTTCAATAACAAACCTGCATCCTGTAGATACGCCTGAAGGGCCATTTACCATAATATTTTACAGGATCATAATTAAGTGACTCTCTTTCTTTCTCTCTATCAAGCATGCAGTGGTACTGGCAGTCGCTCTGGCAACCCCCTTTTTTCCATTGTACATAAAGTGTTTCTAGCATGTTCTGCGGATGATCAATAGGGAGTCGATCTGAAGAAAATTTACATTTTGGAAAGCAATTTTCCCCTACACACCCAATTTCCACACATTGTTTGACACAACTCCTGATATCCAAAGCAAAACAAGAATACAAAAAGTAATGCCTCATAATTTATTTCTGCTTAAAATGTTGTGGCCTGAATAGAATTAACCATTGACATTGATAACTTTCAAAGGAAGACTGGGGCAAGATTGGAGCTAAGTACCTATAGCGTTGATCAGCATCACCAGCACTTGCATTTAATACCGCAACAGATGATGAAAGAACCAAAAAGAAGGCAACAACATAACGATCTAACATCTGATTTCACAATATTTGCAGCTCAAGTTATAGCTATATCAGCAAAAAAATGCAAATCCTACCAAAGGGGCACAAGCACATTTTCTGATCAAACACAATGCCATGCCATAGCATAAGAGTATAACAAAAACCATAATGTTAAAATGATTGTCCTTCATATGTTCGAACAATAACTGATTCCTCTCATGCGAGCCTTCAAATATAATAAATAAATAAATAAAAAAGAAAAAAGATAAATTGTTGCACCAATCATGATATAGAGAGACAAGTGGTTCAAATTTTTAAAGGATAAATAAATTCTTATTCATATCCCAGATGGTATTGATTGCCCATAAACTAATGCAGGGTTTGAAAAATCTTCAAACTCTTTCAACATCAATTTTTTGTCCCAGAAAACCAACAACTAATATCAGCATTACTTGGTGTCGTCTTCTAATTTTTTTTTTTTAAATAATCAAAACCCAAATATGAAACCTCCTAAAGAAACAAACTTTCGGCATTTTGATAGATCTTAAATTCAATAAACAAAAGTTTCTAAATGACTCACTAAAGCAATAAATTGCCTACGATACAATCCAACGTATGACACAAAATTCACAGATACAACTCAAAAGAGAATACAGATTGCAATTATATCCAGTTGGGTCCTTTTTTCCAACACAGCTTTTCCGTGCAAAAATTTTCATTTTCTTTTTTCTTCAAAATTGATTAGAAAGAAGTATTAGATGAAAGACTCAAAAGAATATGAAAAGAACAAAGCAAATGAGGTTGAAAAGGGAAGGGGAGGCATTATTTTACCTTTGTGTTGGTGAGAATTTGATGCAGAGAAGAGAGTTTTTAGTAGAAAAGATTGAAGTGTTGGAAGGAATCCAGAAATGGCGGAAAACAGAGGAAAGCAGGGTACTCTGTTTCTTCTCCATGTGGAGAGTTGCAAAGCTACGTTGTCGGTTTTGGACGAGACTTGCTTCATAGGCTCGTCTCACAGACAACGCCCAATTGTGAGGTTCATAAAATTTAGGTCTTCCCCTTTTAGTTTTTAGACCAAAAGAAAAGGATCTTATTTGTTCAAAATAGTATTTAAAATTTAATTTTAACTATTAGAGTTTTTATTTTTATTTTTTCCCCTTTTAACTGGACTAGTAGAGTTAAGTACATTAACTTTCAACTAGTGTATAATTTTTGCAAATAATGATTGACTTTCTATTCATGCATTATTATAATTTGAATTAGATTCGATTTTTAAGTTTTTTTATTAATGAATAATTTATAAATATTTCTATAAATATTTAATAAATTTGTATATATACTTTGATCCTGGACCAGACTGAGTGTTTCACTCAACCTAATCTTTTATGCATAAAAAAACAAGTATATAGCTTGTGCCAAATATTTAAAATTTCATTTTCATCATCATGTAAAGTGCATTAAGTTCTCCCCCAAAATTTCATGTTAAAATTGTTAATCATCTTAGCAGAATTTTCTTTTGAGAAAATAAATAATTTTGAACAATTTTTTTTTTCATATTTCACATGTTAAAGATGAAATGTTCTAATAGTATTTATTTGAGTAAATTGGATCTTCTAAGAGATGGTTTCATGACACAACTCTATCCTCTGTTTTCAAAACACACATTTTACTCCAAAATACTTTTTTAAATTAAAATATGCATGTTAATTTACTAACTATCTATTAGACAAAATACTTTGTTAATTAGGGTGAATATTTTATTTAAAATATTTACTATTGTTTTAATTATTAAATATTTAATATATTAAAAATATTTTTAAAATTCTTGTAAATTAATATGTTGATATTAATTACACTATATTTATTAATAATATTTAACTTTATTTAATTATTTAAAAAATATAAAATTGATATTTTATTAACATATATATATATATATATATATATATATATATATATATATATATATATATATATATATATATATGGATTAAAATGTAATGTATTTTTATCTTTTAAAAAAGGGGAGTGTATTAAGAATATCTCACAACAGAGGGGAGTTTCTTTATTTATTTTGTTGTCATACGATCTGAATTAGGAGAGAGATATGATCGAATTAAGCAATGATTAGTACATCCGTCAGACACGTTTTGGTTTATATTTCTCAAAACTTTTAAAATCAATATTTTGTAAAAAATTATTGATAATTAACAATATGATATGTAAAATAAACTTTCTTGTTGCAGGATATGAGTCCAGCATGTTGTGGGCTCGCCTTCGGTAGTCAGTACAAGAACAAGAATTTGTGGCAAGAATTTAGTTTGATTCAAAGCAAATCCGTTTTTTAAGTTTTTAGTCCTTATATTTTAATTTTGTATTCATTTTAGTTCTTACATTTTTAATTTATTCATTTCTATTCAAATCATATTAAATGATGATATATCAAATGACAACTGGTGTCCTAGTTTTAGATGGAATATAACACGAGGAACAAAAGTATAGAACTTAAAATGGATAATTTACAAGGAGAGGTTATCCCAGGCCCACTGTAGATGGTTATATTACTAATACACTAAATTGATATACAAATCATTTATGCAGCTTTAATTGTACTTATATCGGACAAATTGAACACATCAAAATTAAATTGGAAGGTACAAGCAATAAAGGATGGTTAGACTTGTGTATTCATATGGAGAAGCACGAGGGAAGCAGTACTTGACATAAGGAAGCATGAGGGAAGTAAGATTTTACATGAAAACAATTTTTAGTGCCGTATCGAAAATTTTTTGTCCATCCAAAATTATGATATCTATTGTTATAGAAAATGTCATCATTAATATTTTAGATAGAAATTCATTGAAAGATGTTATTGAACTTAATTAATAAATTAAAGAACTAAAATAAAGAAATAAATAAAATATAAGAACTAAAATGAACATAAGATAAAAATATTCGCCTAAAACTTATTTTAGACAAAAAGTCCCATATTGGTTTCTCTCTTCTCGTAAACGCCGCGGTTCATGCATTCAGTATAGCTTGTGGCAGAGAATGCCAAGTATCACGTGCACAAACTGGCAAAGGGTCCCATGTGTTTATGGATGTGGTGGTGACACAACTTGAAATTTATTTAACCAGAGAAAGAGAATTGACGATAACTTAAACCTAAATTAAAATAACGCTTTTTTCCTTTAGATTGTACGGCTATTTTCATGTACATATTTATCCACATAATGTACTTAACCATTGATAATTTGGTAAGGAGGTGCCAAGTAGTGATGTAAAAATGGGAAATGTGCAAACAAAAACTTGAGCATTAGGATAGCCATCAAGAAGATTATGCAGCACTTGTCTGTGTCTGCATGCTGTACATGTGGCTAAAAACGTTTCACAAAGTGAGTGTAATCAAATGGATTAATGTCTCTAATTGGTAATTGCCACATAATATTGTATTATTTTCATGTTTGCCTTTTGTAACCTTGTCTAGAATACTAGCAGTTCTTCTCTGGCTATTCTTCTCTTCCTGTTTCCCGGATAAGATTTTACACTCTTTTAAGGCCACTAAGGAACATGGAGGTTTCTCATACAGATGATACTGTAGGCACAGTCAAGATCAACTATAATAGGCTGTGTGAGCTCAAAGCATTTGATGATACAAAAGCTGGTGTTAAGGGTCTTGTTGATGAAGGGGTTACAAAGATTCCAAGCCTATTTCATCATCCACCTGATAAATTTGAGAAGGCCTCAAACTTAGAGCACATCATTCCTGTTATAGACCTTGAGGATGTTGGTAAAGATCCAAGTGCAAGCCAAGAAGTTATTGGCAGAATAAGGGAAGCATCTGAGACATGGGGTTTCTTTCAAGTGGTCAATCATGGCATCCCAGATAGTGTTCTAGAGGACATGAAAGATGGGGTGCAAAAGTTTTATGAACAAGATGTCGAGGTGAAAAAAGAGCTATATGGCCGCGATCAGATGAGGCCATTTGTGTATAATAGTAATTTTGATCTGTATAGCTCACCAGCACTCAATTGGAGGGATACTTTCATGTGTTACCTGGCTCCTAATACTCCAAAACCTGAAGACTTGCCAGAAGCATGCAGGTATGTTCAAGTTTGTATGCTGCCTCAAATTTTAGGCCTCTGAGATCATGGTGTATTTAGCTGAATACTGTTATTTTTACATAACTTTTGTGCACACTGTTTGGATAGTTGGGAAATGATACATCTATAACGAAAATTTTAGTCATGCTACTGATAAATATGCTTGTTGGGAATTATGGGGAATATGTATTAATAACTAGAGGTTTCAATTGCCTGATAAATTTGATAAGGTAACCAACAGTGGACACGAAATCCTTTTACCAAATTCAATAGTAAGATAACTTAATCCCTAGTTATTAACACATAATTTTCTATGATTCATTCACCAAATTCATTAGTAAGATAACTAAAATCTCTAGTTATTAACACATAATTCTCTATAATTCTCCAGAGAAATATTAACCAATAATGTAATTGAAATCCACAATTATTGATATATGATTCTCCACCAAATAGTGTCTTCAAAAGTTAAGTACAAAAACATTATTCTATTTAGATTTGGAGGTTTATGTTTGTATGATGTTACTTCCTATACATAAAATCTAAAAAGGATCGCCATTGGTTTCTTGAGTAAGATTCTCAGAACCTCCCAGGAAGTAACTGATTGCATCTTTTATAGGTATACACTTCTGGAATATGGTACATATGTCATGAAACTGGGGATTCAACTCTTTGAATTACTATCAGAAGCTCTTGGGCTGCATTCAGACTATTTAAAAGACATGGGTTGTGCTGAGGGGCTTCTTTCTCTTTGCCATTACTATCCTGCCTGCCCTGAACCAGAACTAACTATGGGAACCACCAAGCATTCTGATAACTGTTTTCTCACAGTGCTTCTCCAGGACCATATTGGTGGTCTCCAGGTTCTTCATCAGGACAAGTGGATTGATATACCACCGGTATATGGGGCTCTAGTAGTTAACATTGGCGATCTTATGCAGGCAAGTTCTCTATTGTTCTTTTGTATGCTCATGTTTCCTGTAAGTCATGTTTTATATTGCGGTTGCGGTCACTACCGTAACTGCATCACATTAGGGTGTGATCCCAATTAGAGCTGCATTATGGTTGCAATAGAATAGGCTGCAACAGACTCTATTTTAAGTTGTAAACGCACAAGTTTTACACTACAATAACCACAATGTGTATTGCAACAGTGGCAATACCTGCAATCGCAACAATTGCATCTGCGATTGCAACCGTTTAGAACTCGGCCTATAACAATTATTTTGGATGCTTATTACATCTGCAGCTTTATTGCATACGCCCACCAGAGATATTGTAAAGTATTAACACAAACTAATACAGTATACAATGGTTATATTAAAAATAGCTAGTCTAATTTATGTTGATGCTTGGTGCTTAATATTTATTATCGCTCTTACATTTTCACACTAAGTTTAGAAGTATCATATCATGTAACAATACCATATTTGAACATAGCATTAATATGCTAGATGCTTTTGGTTTAGCTCTCAGGTTTAGACCGTTCTACCCGAAACAATGCCTTATTTGCAATGGGACAAAACTTGGATATCGTCCCTTATATCCTTACCATTACCGTTCAGTTCTCAATTCAAGCAATGACATGTGAATTTTGTTCAACCCAATAACCGACTTTAATAAAGTTAAAACTTATCGTTAATTTATAAATGTATCTACATAAATAACCTACTTGAGACCCGGATGACAGGGATATAAAGAAGTTGACCCAGGTTTTTTTCCTTGGCAATATTACTTTACTTAAATCAGTAAAATTGCAAAAAACTAGTACGAGTTTGCTACTGTAGAAGTTCTTATGATATTTTAAATGAACTTATATAAATGTAGCTAATTATTATTTTTCTTGAACTGCAGCTTATAACAAATGACAGATTCAAGAGCGTTGAACACAGAGTTCTAGCAAATCTCATTGGTCCAAGAATATCTGTTGCATGCTTTTTCAGCTCCGGTCTTAAGTCATCATCGAAGCTCTATGGGCCTATAAAAGAATTGTTATCTGAAGACAATCCTCCAAAATATAGAGAAACCACAGTTGCAGATTATGCTGCCTACTTTAATGCCAAAGGCCTTGATGGGACCCCTGCTCTTGAACATTTCAGGGTTTAAGTTGGAAAATGTGGAATTGAGGTGGTTTAGTTAGCACGATAACTGAATGAACTAGATAAGTTGGAAATAATGTCATTTATCAAATTCTACATGATTATGATTATTATTCTTGGACTGGAAATTTATGGTATCTCTCATAGCCACATATTTTGCAAGTGGGGTACATACCTAAGTTGAACATTTGCTTGGTTATTTAGCACCTTGCTCGGTGCAAAAAGAATTCTTTGCTTGTGTTGATTATACTGTTATGAGAAGCTACACCTAGTGAATTTATGCTTTTAGCACAAATACTTTACAGCACTCACTAGATACACAAATTCTGGGAGAGAGGAAGTGGAGCCGAAAAAAAAAGAAAGAAAGAAAGCATTGTTGGCACTTGCAACTCAGAAGCATAAACTATGAAAAGAGTTGAACCAACAGTTTTGTTATAGCCATTGATATGCTCTGTACATGCTGGAGATATTGCTACCCCAGTTCTTCCCTCTCTGCGAAATTTTAACAGTTCTTGTATGTATAAACCCAATGTGCATATACAATTATGTCAAATCAAAGAGCATAAGCAATTATAGAAAAGACCTTGATTATAATCATGCTGAACTTGCCATCTGTTAGTGACAAGCATCTCTAATGGGAACATTCGGTGTTCTGCTTTGTTAGTTTGTCACTCATTATTAACAAGTTTCAAAATTCAAACACTTTGATTTTTCACCACATCACTTCCCTCAGTTTTTAATGCTAGCAAGCCTTAGTCAAAATTTCGGTAAAATCGATGCCACGCAAACATCACTTAAATGGAGAAAAAAAGATGAAAATTATCCAAGATTCCTCTCCAATCGGTCAAACAAAACATGAGCAAGAACGCATTTTTGACTTTTGTCACTTTCTATGTACCCACCTGCTTGTAGATTTTCAGCACACCACATACCACGTGGAAGATTTTTAATATCAGCAATGCTATTTAATGACTCATTTTATGGAAACATATTCGTACCTTTGTCAATTTTCTTTTACCATTGCCCCCAATGATACAAAAGATATAGTAATTCTTAACTCTGTAGCAAGTAGCAACACATGAATGGGGAGAGGATGGTTTTAAGTCCAGGTTATCAGCCTCAAGATCCAGATTACATCCTTATATGTTAATTAATAATTACTGGTGGTTCTCAACCTTCTTTTCGGGTGAATTGAGATGCTTCAACTAAGCAACAACAAGAAGCGTTTCTTATCTAGTTGCTTTGTGAAATCCAAGTTGTTTCAATAATCTAGTTGTCCCATATGCAAAGGGGTAAAGAAATAAGGATGTCTGTAGTTTATTTACGTTGTAAGAAAAACTGAAATAAAAACATTCTTCCCTCTTCATACCGAATACCATAGGAAAGTGTTATAATAACGCACTCAATTATACAAATGTATAATTCTTGACTCCTACACTTGAATGGGGATCTGGATTAAATCCTTAAATATTAAAATTTATAACTGACTCTGCTGAATCTTAAAGTAGATTGTGACACTTCAAATAAGCATAAACAGGAAAAAAAAAAAAAGAAAGAAGCTTTTTACCTACTTCCTTTATTAAATCTAAGCTGTTTCAATAATTTACTTGTTCAGTATGGGATGCCTCTAGTTCATTCACCATGTGTGAAAAATGATACCAAAGCATTGACATTCTCTCCTCGTCATTCCATCTACTCCTACTCAATCCCCTTTGTTTTGAGCCCTTCATAGCTACTTTCCTTAAAGAATTAATGCACATATAGCCTCCAAATATGGCGGCAACAAGCAGAGATGAATTGCAGGCAGGAGCAACTAGCTGTCATGATAGGATGAGTGAACTCAAGGCATTTGATGATTCAAAGGCTGGTGTCCAAGGACTAGTAGAAAATGGGGTCACAGAAGTTCCACCTATGTTCTACTGTCAACATCTTGATCTCAATGAAGGCTCAGCTAGTGAATCAAATTCAAAGTTCAGTATTCCCATAATTGATCTCACAGGCATCCGTGGTGATTCTATTCTGCGAGACGATGTTGTAGGGAAAGTTAGACAAGCATGTGAGAAGTGGGGGTTCTTTCAGGTCATAAATCATGGAGTTGCAACTCACCTCATGGACGAGATGATCAATGGAACTTGCAGGTTTCATGAGCAAGATGGCAAGGTGAGGAAAGAGTACTACACCCGTGATCTCAGCAGGAAAGTTTTCTATGTTTCCAATTTTACTCTGTACCAAGAACCAGCTGCTTATTGGAGAGATACACTTGGATGTTCCATGGCACCTTATCCGCCTAAAGCAGAAGAACTGCCAGCAGTTTGTAGGTTTGTGATATCAATACTTTTAAGCTTTGCATTAGCCCTTGGACATCTTGGGACTTGAACTTAGTAAGTATAGATGACTAATTAGAATAGTTTCCTATTGGTAATGATATCCACAATGCAATTTTTTTGTCTAAATCTTATTCGACCTTGGTCAACTTACTACAAGTAAAGCTTTCTAAGCACTAGTTATTTTTTTTTTCTTTCATTCACAAAAATACAAGACCTTACTTAAAAAGAATAAGTGTTGAATTACTTAAATCAACTAAATACTAGTATATTTGCAATGCAATTGAGAATATGCATTTCTATTTACTCCTTAATCCTCATATCGTTGCCTTGGTTGGTGTGTGTTGCCTATTTATTTCAGAAAATTTTCCTTATCATTTACATGTGAAGTCGTTATTTCCAGTTTTTTAATTCACTTGCATTGACAAGAATTTGTTAGATTCTCTTATAAGAAAAAGCTGTTACTATGTACCATTTAATGTTTTAGTTCAACTATAAATTAAAAATGTAGTTAAAACTGGAGATAACAATGATTTACAAAGTTGAGGTGCTAAACACTAAATCTAAATGGCATAAAACGACTTTTTTCAATCTGAGAAGCAGTTAAGAATTCTTCCTATTCTCTAAACTGAAATTCTCTATCCTTGATGTGTTGTACATGCTTGCAGAGATATTGTGATGGAATACTCAGAGAAAGTAATGTCACTTGCTTCGACTTTGTTTGAGTTACTGTCAGAGGCTCTAGGCCTTGGTCGCTGTCACCTCATTGAAATGGGTTGTGCTGAAGGGCTTCTTCTTTTATGTCACTATTACCCAGCATGCCCTGAGCCTGAATTAACTATAGGCAGTTGCAAGCACACGGATCGTGACTTCATGACAATCCTTTTGCAAGATCAGATGGGTGGTCTTCAAGTTCTTCATGACAATCAATGGATTGATGTAGCTCCCATGCATGGTGCTCTTGTAGTGAACATTGGGGATCTCATGCAGGTAGGTCCATAATGCATAAAACTGAATTTCCATATTTTTAGTGGGCTAAGCACAAAGTACATTATCATAATTAACTATGTTGGATTTTAAAGTAACAAGAATATTGCATTAGGGATTAGCTCATGTAGTCGGTCTTCCGCTCATGTATTGTTATAACTTAGATTCGATTCCTAGATTTCCTTTTTAGTGGGTGTTTTACAAGTATATTTGTAAGTATTCGATGATTTTAGAGGCATACTTTGACCTTAGATGGGGCAAACCTTCCTATCAACTTAACTTCTAATATATAAAAAAAAAGTCACAAGAACATTTGTTTGTATGTGTGTTATTAAGTTTGAAATAGTAAATCCTACAGAATTGTAATATATATTTTTTAAAATCATAGAAATGATAAGGAGCCGGAGATTTTTTCTTGCTTCACCTTTTACTTTTATGTGGAGGACGTCTAAAGATAGAGCATAGGCTATACATGTGAAATATGAATTGGATTGTGGTTATCGGTTTCAACATTTTTCTGTTTTTATTTTTCGCAGCTTGTGACTAATGACAGGTTCATTAGTGTTCAGCACAGAGTTTTGGCAAAGAATATAGGCCCAAGAATTTCAGTTGCATCCTTCTTCAGACCACGGGTTCAACCAGGAGAGGGCACACCAAAACTCTATGGTCCAATCAAGGAACTGTTATCAGAAGAAAGCCCACCATTATACAGAGATACCTCTCTCAAAGAGTACTTAAAAAATAGTTATGAGAAGGGCCTTAAAACTTCCTCATTATTGCACTTGAAGTTGTGATTGTGAAACAGTTGCATGCATTCCTGATGTGTTCGGAAAGGGCTGTGGTGTATCTCATGCTGTTGAACTTTGGGACATGGCTTCAAGAATGGAAAACCAAGGTGTATTGAGTGATTTCTCTGAAATATGTATCCGTCTGGACTGCAGAAAATAGTTATGCATCTTATCTTAGTTTATAAATTTGAAGCGCTCTACACAAATATAAAACTTGAGATAAGCTTTCATGACATCCACTTGAATAGTCTTCAAGATATATAAATTAAAGAGAAAAGAAAAGAAAACTCTCCTAAATTTTTTTTATCTTTTTGTAACTGATTGCCATTAATTGTTAAAGTTTGTTGCAAAGATTTTAAAATTTCTGATAATGATTTATAAAAGAATAAAAATAAAATTTTAAGAATCTACATGCTCTTTTTCCTAAAATAAATAAAGAATTCCTTGAATTCTGATATAGAAGCTGCTTTCGGATGCAACATTGTCACCGGATTCTTGGTTTCCAAAGACTCATCAAGTGAACCAAATGCACAAAATTCTTGGTTTTTAGGTGAACGTGAATAGGGGAAGAGGTCCTCAAGTAGTAAAAAATAGAAAAAAATGGTTGTTCTGAAGGTTCAGAAAGAGAAATGGTGTTTATGAAATATATATGTTTTAAGAATAAGACCAGCCATCGAACGTCTTAAGTCCCCACCTTAAGTAATGCATTGGGGTTTGAGTGCGGATCAAACAAATTATCACAATTGAAGATTGAATTGTCGTCACTTTCCATGTGCTTTCTTAATGAGGTTTGGAGTATGGACCACATAATGTTCCTTTTTTTAAATGCATCCAACCCAACTATACAAAATACATAATGCTTCACTCTTACGCGTGAATGGGGGAGAGTGGTTATATGCGGGCCATATCAGCCTTTTGAGTCACAACCTGTATTCTGTGCTCAATCTTATCTTTAGGTAGGCTGTGATGCTTCAAATAAGCATAAACAAAAAACAAAGCTTTTGACGTAGTTGCTTCTTAAAATCTAAGGGATGCTTTTAGTTTGCTCACCTAGTGTGGAAACTGAATTGAAACCAAAACATTGACTTTCTTTTCCCCTTCATTCCATCCATCTACCATTCCTCAATACCTTTTATTTTGAACCTTCATAGTAGCTATCATACAGAATTGATTAGCATATATAGCCTCCAAACATGGTGGCAACAAGCACAGGTGAGTTGCAGGAAGGTCCTGTTTCCAGTTATGACAGGATGAGTGAACTCAGGGCATTTGATGAGTCAAAGGCTGGTGTCCAAGGACTAGTAGAAAATGGGGTCACAAAAGTTCCACGTATGTTCTATTGTGAACAACTTCATCTCACTTATGGTTCAGTTACTGAATCAAATTCAAAGGTCAGCATCCCCACAATTGATCTCACAGGCATCCATGGTGATCCTATTCGGCGAGACGATGTTGTAGGGAAAGTTAGGCATGCATGTGAGAAGTGGGGGTTCTTTCAGGCCATAAATCATGGAATTCCAACCAATGTCTTGGATGAGATGATCAGAGGAACTTGCAGGTTTCACCAACAAGATCCCTGTGTGAGGAAAGAGTACTACACTCGTGGTCCCACCACGAAAGTGCTTTATTTTTCCAATTTTAGTCTGTACCAGGAACCTGCTGCCAATTGGAGGGACACACTTGGATGTTTAATGGCACCACATCCTCCAAAAGATGAAGAATTGCCAGCAGTGTGCAGGTATGTGATGAACTGATGATGCTAGTTTTAGAACCCTTGGACATGATGGGACTTAATTTTTTCTGTTGGTACATGGCATACACTCAGGTATGAACCTATAATTTCTTGCAAACTCTCCAAATCATTCACTACTAACTCCTGAGAGATCTTAGGGGCTTGGAATTGAACTTAATTAATAATTGATTTATGATTTACTAATTTCTCAGGATAGTTTCTTATTAGAGCTGTTACTGCAATTTTGGATGTGGGAATACAGTAAATCTGTTTCTCCCTGATCCCCATGTCCTCGATTTTGTAGGAGTCTAGCTGTTTGCCAATTTGTTGCAGTAAACCTTCATTAGATTTAGATGTAGCTTTAGCCCTTGGACATGATGGCACTTGAACTTAATTAATTACAGATTTATGATCTACTACTTTCTTAGGACAGTTTCTCATTAAATCTGTTACTCCTTAGTCTCATGTCCATTCCTTTGTAAGAGTCTAGCACTTTTGCCCATTTAGTGTAGAAAATCTTCATTAGATTTAGATGTGATGTCTTTAGTTGCACTGTCTGTTTATTTATTTTTCAAAATTACTTAAGACCCTTTAAATTGAAAATTATCCATCCTTAATGAGTTGATAATATACCTGCAGAGATATTGTGATTGAATACTCCAAGAAAGTAAAGGCACTTGCTTCTACTTTGTTTGAGTTACTTTCAGAGGCTCTTGGACTTAACCGCTGTCACCTTAATGAAATGAGGTGTTCTGATGGGCTTGTTGTTCAATGTCACTACTACCCGGCATGCCCTGAGCCAGAGTTAACTATGGGCACTAGCAACCACACAGACAATGACTTCATCACAATACTTTTGCAAGACCACATGGGCGGCCTCCAAATTCTTCATGACAATCAGTGGATTGATGTACCTCCCATCCATGGAGCACTGGTTGTAAACATTGGAGATCTTCTTCAGGTAACTTCATCATGCGTAAAAATAGCAATTTCATAAAACTTTATGGTACTTTTATTTTAGTTAAGTACAAAATACAGCATCATAGTTAACTATATTGGATTGATATATTGACTAGTCTGAAATAGTAAATCCCGGAAATAGTTTAAAATAGCTTGTAACATGATATTGGTTTTTAAATTTGATTTAGCCAGCCTATCCTCTCTTTATCATAATTCCTTCTTGCATTCCTCTCACTCCACAGCTCTAGCAAATTTTGTTCTACCATATGCCCTTGTTCTTTTATTTAATTTTCTAGTTAATCCATCCTTCTTGTTAATTTCTTTTGGAAAACATCATATAGCTTTAACTTTTTTGCTAAATTTTTTTAGCATGGAAGAGAAAACCAGACCGAACCAGCCGGTCGGATCGATTGGACTAGGAACCGACCTAGTGTCCAGTCCGGTCTTGCTAGTTAAACCAGTATTCCTGAAAATCGCCATCGAACCAGATTGAACCGGTGAAAACTGGTGAACCAGTCTGGTTCTACCAGTTCACTTCTTTGGTTGATTTATTTTTCCTTTTTTTGTAAAATACAATTTTTCTCTTTTAAAAAAAATTATATATATATATATATATTGTATTAATTATGTTATAACTTTTTGTATTTTATTTAATTATATATATATAAATAATTAAATACATATATTTTATTATGTCTCGGTCGAACTTCCGATTAAATTGGTTAGACCTCTAAACCTTTGAATCCCTGTCTTGATCGGGGTCCGATTTTCTTAACATTGCTTATTAGTTGTATTTCTATCTCTTGTGATTTAAACAATAATTTCCACAATTTTACACTAAAATTTTCAAGCCACCAGAGTCTCAAGTCCACAGGGCTTGTTCTTCTTGTTTTACAACTTTGTGGGCCAACCCAACCTAATGGAAAAAGGATTTGTTGTTGATGTTAATTTACAACTTTGTGGACATTGTCTAAAAATATAGCTGATGGTACTAGCGAATTTGAGAAGAGGGGTTGAATTAAGTCCTTGATAAACTAAAACTTTTTCTATACACTTAACACGCATTTCAAGAAGTTCACACAACTAGATTATCTGGTAGACAGTTAGTAGAAATCTAGTAAGTACCTATTAGACTTAGTTATCAAATAACTCGAAATGTAAGCAGAACATATATCACAAAATATTATAGACATATCAGTTTAGATTTAAGAGATATGACAGAAAAACAAGAATGTAAAAGATAAGGGATAAAGGAGCTTGTACCAAGAATTTATACTAGTTCGATCTCCATAACTTGGAGTCTACCCAATCCCCACAATTTTGTATAATTTTTCACTATGAGTATTTTTTATTACAGTAAGTCTTTCCAAGCTCTATTACACTTTCACTTAATCTTGAGCTACTTTTTTTTCACTAACTAAGAGATCTTTCTCAATGGTATTTAACACACTTGTATACCTCACAAGATTTTTTTTTCTGTCAAACTTCACTCACTTGAGTTACAATAATTTCATAATATAAAATGAGAAGAAGATAGATTGAATACAAAAAGCACAAAGCTTTTAAAAGAGTTCACAAAGAACTTTAAGTCGCTTAGACTATGTCACAAGACAAATGTCGCAAAGACCCTAAACTTAGTTTAGGAAACAAGTATTTATAGAGGCTTTAGCCCATGTAGAGACTTAGACTCCACCCAATTGATTTGAACGTTGGGGAGCTTTTCAAGAGTCCGTGGAGTTATCTATTCAAGCTGTCACATGTTGTTTATTGTGTCATGACTCTTTTCTCTTTCATGGTACAAACTGATTTGTCATTTTCCTCATTTGGTGTGTCACTTTTTGCTTATACTTTTTGCATTTCTATTCTTGTACAAGTGAACCTAGGAGAATACAAAAAGCACTTTTCATCTCCGCAACTTTTTATTGATATAGCTGTTGATAACACTACATCCTTAAGTCAACACTTTGGACATCGTGCTTTAATGCTTGAGTTATGCATTGGTTGTATAAAAATAACTTTTTCAAGATCATGTGCATAAAACTAATAATACAGAGTTTGTATCATTATTGATAATAAAACTACTATAGATCCAACAATAGCATTATACATGTGAAATGAGAATTCAGAATTGGATAGTGATTGTCAGTTCCTTTTTTATTTTAATATTTTTTTCTTTTTTTGTGCAGCTTCTTACTAATGACAAGTTCATTAGTGTACAGCACAGAGTCATAGCAAAGAAAATAGGCCCGAGAATTTCGGTTGCATCCTTGTTTAGAACAGACGATGAACCAGGAAAGGGCACATCAAAAGTCTATGGCCCAATCAAGGAACTGTTATCTGAAGAAAGTCCAGCAGTATACAGGGACACCTCTTTAAAAGAGTTCTCGGCACAGTATTTTGGAAAGGGGATTGGAACTTCCACACTATCACACTTCAAGTTGTGATTATGAACAATTGAGCTTATCTTATTGTAGTGAACCAAGCCATGCTGGGTATGCTTTATCTGAAAGGATTAACCGGTTGGACTGAACAAAATAATTTTACATCTTAGTTTCAAAAATTGAGGTGTTCTATGCAAATATCAATATGGAACTGCACTTGAATAGTCTTTAAAACATAAATTAAATAGAAGAAATTCCTTACACGAAATTGGTCAGCTGACACCTTAGGTGCAACTGCTTTTGGTTGCAGCAATGTTAATTGTTCTGATGTCCCTGTCCACTAACTTCCACTCCTTTACCACTCGAATTGAACCAAATGGCAAAATTCTAGTATATGTTTACTTTAGTCCTTTAATACACAATTCACTTTGGCCCTTAAAATTAAAAAAAAAAAATTTTTTTTGACCTCCTAAATTATAGGTTGTCTACATTTTAATTCATAAATTTTAAAAATATGTAAATTAACCCTTTGAACTTTTTTGAATGTGCAAATTGATCTTTCTATTATTTTTTTATCAATTGTTAATTAAAAATATTACATATTAAAGAAAATTTAAGATATTGAGTTACTCATTGAAAAAAGTTCAAAGAGTTGATTTATATATGGCTCAAAATTTATGGGATATAGTATATTTAGGTGCATCCTTTGATGGGCATGTAAAAAGATGGATTTTTGTGTATTTACCAATGTGTGAGTAAAATTATTAGCGTTTTAGGCAAAATTACTGGCATTTTGGGTAAAATTACCTGCATTTTGGACAAATTTACCAGTATATTGTATAGTTACTAGCGTGGGTAAATTTGCCCAAAACGCTGGTGACTTTGCCAAAAACACTGGTAAATCTATAGAATACGCTGGTAAATTTGTCCAAAATGCAGGTAACTTTATCTAAAATGCTAATAAATCTATAATATACACTGATAAATTTGCCAAAAACGCTAGTAAATCTATAAAATATGCTGGTAAATTTGCTCAAGACATTGGTAAATATACAAAAATTCATAAAATCCATCATTTTGCAAGTCCACCAGAGAATTAGCAGTATACTTATTTTGGCTAAGATGAGCATTCATAAAAGTTCAGTAGGTAATTTATATATTTTTAAAATATAGGAGCTAAACTACATATGGTCTATAATTTAGGGGATAAAGTAAAATTTTTTCTTAAAAAATTAATTTTTTTACTCCTTGAAATTGAAAAATGTGAGTAGCATTTATCCCAAACTTCATTTTCATTATTGTGCCGTCATGTTTTTACTAATATGTCATGTTAAGTGCTATGATGGCATTCCATGTGACTTCTGAGGTGGCATGGATGAAGAATAGATGTAAAATAGTTCTTGAAATTTTTGAAAATATGTCAAAAAGATGACGTTAATCAAGTGGGGATAGTAATGGAAATACCACCTCAGTAGACTAATTTAAATCTACTTTTCGTTGATGTTACCTCAAAGGTCATATGGGATGACACAGTAAGGAAAATAGAGTTAAGGACTAATATGACTCATATTTTGTAATTTCAAGGACTAAAAATTTAATTTCTAAATTTTAGGGACCAAAGGAACTCACATGTGCAAATTTAGGGATTTAGTGTTTTAGCCTTTCAGGAACATGTGAATAGAGGACAGAGCTTAGGGATGGAAATAAGACAGATGATCCATCAAGGGTATTTGGATTAGCCCACATTAGGCTTAACTTGGCATAGTCTATTTAATGTGTATTTGGTTTTACGTTTGTAAAATTGATTGTTAACAAAATTGATTTTGTCATAATTGATTTTAGTTCAAAATGATTTAAAAGGAAAGTGAATTAATTATGTTTGGTAATTTGATCTAAGAAGTGATTTTGACAAAATTGATATTGTTTAGATAGCATTAATCAAAATCACTTTTAAATATATAATTACAATAATGGAGATAAATTTCATAATATGTTATCCAATTCACTTTTATGCTTCATTTCATTATTTTAAAGATATATTTTTTAAAATAAAATAAATATTTATATTTTCTTCTTCAATTTTGTCAAGTTATTAAATCAAAAATAAAAAAATATACATACATTTTAATTTTTGAAATAAAATTTATATTAAAAAATGTATAATTCAAATTGATAATAAAAATAAGTAAATTACCACAAAATATTAAATTACATAACCGAATAATTAATATAATTTATAATATAACATAATTTAAAATATAATTATTAATCATTCTCCAATTAAAATTTTAAAGGAAAAATACCATATAATAAGAGTAAATATAAACCATAAAGTGGGAGTAAAGACAAAAAAAAGCTATATTGGAAGTAAAGACAAAAACTAACAACAGAGATAAAGTAGGAAATTAGTCAATGAAATATTTTAATATTATTGAAAATCATGGTGAATAAACGAGAAAGTAGCAATTTTATGCATTAGAGCAAACGTTGGTTTTGTGCCAAAATCATGTTTGAGAAGAGAAATTCTTTTATCCTCTAGGGAGGAAATCATTCTTCTTCCTCCACACCATTCAAATTGTGTCACGAGAAGTAGCAGGTTCGTATGTAATTTTTCCATTCAGATATTAATATATATATTGTGACAGTATGAATTGTTTGTGGCAAATTTTTGGCCGGCATAATGACCGAAAGTGTACACATGGTATGCCGGTAAGAAGTGAACATGTTTTTGTAATTAAAATATTAGATAGGTTGAAATTACAAAAAAGGACAACAATGGGGAAAGAAGAAAACGTTGAGTATGCATGCTTGCTGGTGGCTCACATGCTGTGGGGCCCCTTCAATTTTTCAAAACAAAAGAAAATGCACGCATGGGAATTGGGTGGCTGTCCAACTTTATTTTTGAAATTTTTGAAATTAACTATAAGTAGCTGGGTGTAGGAAATGAGAAGAATTAATTGATTTAAAAAAAATTTAATTTAAATACACTAATAGTATAAAATAATTTTATACTGTCATTTAATAGAAATAGTATAAAGTGCCAACTCATATAAATAGTCACCTATTATAACGAGAGATCCATCATAATTTTTCACTTTTTAGAATTTTTATTGGTTGACAGTGTAAAACTATTTTACACTATTAGTGCATATCAATTAAACTTTTTAAAAAATGTTAGACTAATGATCTACTACTATAATATTTCACAGGTATTATTTGGAAATTATTGTCAAGTATCAGCTTCAGGTGCTCTTGATATTGTACAAACTTCAAACATTTCTATTTCAGGAAAATATACAAATTTAATTTTAAATAAAATATATCAAAATTGAATCAACCAATAACTTCAATTTCTTTATATTATACCACAATAATGATGGTTGACATGTATAATTAATGCAAAAAAATTAAATTGACCAATCAATAATAGTCCACAATCTAAACATTAAAAAAGTTATTGGAGAAGCTTTATCAAGACCATTCACGAAAAATGAAAATTCCATGTTGGTTATTAAGAAAATGTGAAGGCATTAAATACTTATTAGAGAAGCTTTTGGGATTCGAGAATATATAGAAATAGAAGAAAAAGAAATTGAAAAAAAGATTAAAAAGAGCATATTAAAGATAGATTAATGTTAAAAGCTATGGTCAGAAACTAAATTTTCATGTAAATTTTCCAATTATTTCAAAAATGTAATGTAGAAGCAACTAGGTCTGAATCAATTTTTAAGAAATGAAGTTAACTATATATATAATTATTGCTGAAAAAAATTATTTAACATAATATAAAGATACATTTAGTTATGATAAAAAATTAGAGGTATAAGATCTCACACTATTCATGTAGCTAAATTTGGCCTTAATATTATGTATTAAGCATCACAAAAAAAATTGTGATTTGTTTAGAAATAAGAAAATACTACTTCTCTAAGATCGGTGGTGTTATGCTTTTCATTTTATTTATTTTTTTATATTTTATTCTTTGTTTTTATTATTTTTTGATAAGTAGTGAGGGATATTTTATGAAAATTAGTAATATTAATATTCTATAGCATTTTGATACTTTTACATATATTTTGTAACTTTTTAATATTTTCAAAAGAAGATATTGATGTTAACAAAATATTGATGAGGAAAAGAAGTAGGTTTTATGGTTAAATATAATTTTTATTTAAAATTACTTTACTAGGATACTAAAAGAAGGAGAGTGAAATGAAACTTGAATGATATTTTTTTTCTTGGTTTTTGAATTGATTAATCCTTAATTTAAAATTAGAAATAGATATCCTATAAAATAAATTACACTTTTATTGAGGCAATGTTATAGGAAATATTGAAGGAAGGTGAGGGTGAGAAACAAAAATGATTTTTTTAAGAGTTTTTAATCATTATTTACAAAATAAATTACACTTTTTATAATGAGTTGTTATATAAAATTATTGTATAGATTTTTTTTTAATTTCTTTACTACGAGACAAAGGAAAATAGAGGAAGAGAATAATAAAACGAACTTTTCTTTTGTTGTTCAAGTATCATTTAAAAATTGAAAGTACTTTTATAAAATAAATTATACTTTTAACAAATATAAGAAATGAATTTATAGAGTTTTTCTTTCAGATCACTTCTTTCATTAAATAATATTTTTAAATTTATACTTTCATTTTATAATTAAGTTATTGTAAAAAAATTTTCTTTTATTTTTTTGTGACATGAACATTTAATCATTTTTGTTGTTAATATTTAAATTATTTTATGTAACCATATGTTGATATAAATTTTATAACTATTTGTTGAACTTAAATTTTCTAATAAAATCGTTAAATTATATTAAATAATTGAGTTTAAAAATGTTAGCTAAAAATACTTTAAGAAAGGCAATAAGTTTGAATTGAAAAAGGTTATTTTGTGTGTTAAAATATATTAATGGGGTATCCATACATGCACAAGAGTTGTATGAAGCGAAGAGAAATAAAATAGTTATGATTTAAGTGGCAAGGTGAGAGATGTAAGATGTAAACAAATTATGACAGGTATTATAGAAGTTATTTAATTTGTGATCATAAACGTAGTAATGGTTTGGAGCATATAGTCGGTGTAATGATGTGAGAAAATGGCGGTTTACGGTTAATCCCCAAAGTGGAAATAGGGCCGAAACCAAGCTGGCGGATGAAGCAGACGACCCAACAAAGAAATGAAGATGTAGCGTAGAATGGGAATGAGGTTGAGACAGAAAGGCAGAGTCCAAATAGTTACAAGGGTGAAATTGTCTTCCTGTATGCTCACCCCTGATAAGCTTGTCTTTTCAACACCGAAACAAAAATATTGATTACCGGACAAAAATGGAGCATCAGTGTCTAGATCAATGATTGGAGCATTGTAAACGCCACCTTCTATGTATCCACCTGCCGATAGATTTTCAACGTACCACATACCACGTGGAAGATTTTTAATATCAGCAATGCTATTTGGTGACTCATTTTATGGAAACATGTTCGTACCCTTTGTCATTTTTCTTTTACCATTGCTCCCAATGATACAAAAGATATAGTAATTCTTAACTCTACACACACACACACACACACACACACACATATATATATATATATATATATATATATATATATATATATAAATTAATTAATTAATAATTGCTGATTGTGCTGAACCTTTACTACAGGTGAATTGAGATGCTTCAACTAAGCAACAAAAAGAAGTGTGTCTCATCTTGTTGCTGTACCAAATCCAAGTTGTTTCGATAATTTAGTTGTCCCAGTATGCAAAGCATACAGGGAAAGAAACAAGGATGCCTGTAGTTTATTTACATTGTACGAAAAATTGAAATGAAAACATTCTCCCCTCTTCATACCGAATACCATATAAAAGTGTGATAATAACGCACTCAATTATACAAATGTATAATTCTTGACTCCTACACTTGAATGGGGAACTGGATTAAATCCTTAAATATTAAACTTTATAACTGACTGTGCTGAATCTTAAAGTAGATTGTGACGCTTCAAATAAGCATAAACAAAAAAAGCTTTTTACCTACTTCCTTTATTAAATCTAAGGTGTTTCAATAATTTAGTTGTTCAGTATGGGATGCCTCTAGTTTATTCACCACGTGTGAAAAATAATACGAAAGCATTGACGTTGTCTCCTCTTGATTCCATCTACTCTTAACCCCCTTTGTTTTGTACCCTTCATAGATACTTTCCTTAAAGAATTAATGCACATATAGCCTCTAAATATGGTGGCAACAAGCAGAGATGAATTGCAGGCAGGAGCAACTAGCTGTTATGACAGGCTGAGTGAACTCAAGGCATTTGATGATTCAAAGGCTGGTGTCCAAGGACTAGTAGAAAATGGGGTCACAAAAGTTCCACCTATGTTCTATTGTGAACAACTTGATCTCAATCATAGCTCAGCAGCTAGTGGATCAAATTCAAAGTTCAGTATCCCCATAATTGATCTCACAGGCATCCATGGTGATTCTATTCACCGAGACGATGTTGTAGGGAGAGTTAGACAAGCATGTGAGAAGTGGGGGTTCTTTCAGGTCATAAATCATGGAGTTCCAACTCATCTCTTGGATGAGATGATCAAAGGAACTTGCAGGTTTCATGAGCAAGATGGCAAGGTGAGGAAAGAGTACTACACCC
Source organism: Pterocarpus santalinus (assembly GCA_031439595.1). Lineage (NCBI taxonomy): Eukaryota > Viridiplantae > Streptophyta > Magnoliopsida > Fabales > Fabaceae > Pterocarpus > Pterocarpus santalinus. The sequence goes on along the minus strand of CM062528.1, from coordinate 28,200,397 downwards.
GTGATCTCAGCAGAAAAGTTTTTTATGTTTCCAATTTAACTCTGTACCAAGAACCGGCTGCTTATTGGAGAGATACACTTGGATGTTCCATGGCACCTTATCCACCCAAAGCAGAAGAACTGCCAGCAGTTCAAAGGTTAGTGACCTCAACACTTTTAACATTAGCCCTTGCACATCTTGGGAATTGAACTTAATAAGGATAGATGACTAATGGGAATAGTATTTTTAATGATATTTATAATGCAATTTTTTGGTTTAAACTATCAGTATTCGAAATTTAATAAACTACAATTAATCTTATTCGACCTTGGTCAACCCACTATGAGATAAAGTTATCCAAATACTAATTTTTTTTTAATTCCATTTATAAGACTAGAATACAATACAAGATCTTACTTAAAAAAAAAAAAAAGTATTAAACTATTTAAACCAACTAAATACTAATATATTTGCATTGCAATTTTGGTTGTGAGAATATGCATTTCTATGTACTCCTTAATCTTGTATCCTTGCCTTGGTAGGTGTCTGTTGCCTATTTATTTCAGAAAATCTTCCTTATCAATTTACATGTGAACTCGTTATTTCCAGTTTTTTAGTTCACTTACATTGACAAGTAAAAAGTGTTACTATGTACCATTTAATGTTTTACTTCAACTATTACATTATTAAAGATATAGTTAAAATTGGAGATAATGATGGCTTATAAAGTTAAGGTGCTGAACACTAAATGGCATAAAACAATTTTTTTAACGCTAAGAGCAATTAAGAATTTTTCCTATTCTCTAAATTGAGATTCTCTATCCTTGATGTGTTGTACATGCTTGCAGAGATATTGTGATGGGATACTTAGAGAAAGCAATGTCACTTGCTTCAACTTTGTATGAGTTACCGTGAGAGGCTCTTGGCCTTCATCGCTCTCACCTGAATGAAACGGGTTGTGCTGAAGGGCTTCTTCTTCTATGTCACTATCACCCAGCATGCCCTGAGCCTGAATTAACTATAGGCAGTTGCAAGCCCACGGATCGCGACTTCATGACAGTCCTTTTACAAGACCAGATGGGTGGTCTCGAAGTTCTTCATGACAATCAATGGACTGATGTACCTGCTTTGGATGGTGCTCTTGTAATGAATATTGGCAATCTCATGCAGGTAGGTCCATCGTGCATAAAACTGAATTTTCATACTTTTAGTGAGCTAAGCACAAAGCAAGTTATCATAATTAACTATGTTGGATTTTAAAGTAACAAAGAATATGACATCATGGCTAGCTCATTTGGTAGGTCTTCTGCTTATATATCACTGTGACTTAAGTTTAATTTTAGATTTCCCCTTTAATCAGTGTTCTGTAAGTACATTTGTAAGTGCTCGATAAACTCATAGACATTTCTGTAAGTATATATGTAAGTGCTCGATAAATTCATAGACATACCATAGATTGGAGTAAACTTTTCCCTAATCTAACTTTTAAAACATATATATATATATATATATATATATATATATATATATATATATATATATATATATATATATCTGTTTGTCCATATGTGTTATTATGTTTGAAATAGTAAATCCTACACAATCTTCGCATATATTTTTTAAAATCATAGAAATGATGACGAGTCCAGAGATTATTCTTGTTTAACCTTTTACTTTTATGTGGAGAATGTCTAGAGATATGGCATACGCTATACATATGAAAAATGAGTTGGATTGTGGTTATCGATCAGTTTCAACATTTTTTTTTTTTTAAATTTTGCTGCTTGTGACTAATGACAGGATCATTAGTGTTCAGAACAGAGTTTTGGCAAAGATTATAGGCCCAAGAATTTCAGTTGCATCCTTCTTTAGACCACGGGTGCAACCAATAGAGGGCACACCAAAACTCTATGGTCCAATGACGGAACTGTTATCGGAAGAAAGCCCACCATTCTCCCAAGACACCTCTTTTTTTTGTTTTTGGTCAGAACAAGACACCTCTTTCAAAGACTACCTAAAAGAGGCGCAGTCTGCAGTAGGTTTCACGGTCCAAGTGGTTAGTGCACCTTGCAACGGTAAGGTATTAGATGATAATAATTTATGAGATATATTCATATATTAATTATTTATGATATATTATAATAATATATTAATTTTTATATATTGATAATGTAAATTTATATTAATAATATAAAATAATTTTATATTATCAATATAATATTATACTGATAAATAGTATAAAATTACATTGATAAAGTAAAATTATACTAATAAGATTTTTATAATTTTTAGAAATTAATTTTTATATACTAATAGTGTAAAATTATATTTATTTTTATAATTTTTAAAAATTAATTTTTATACACTGATAATGTAAAATTACATTGACAATATAAAATTATATTGACAATATAAAATAATTTTATATTATCAATAAAAAATTACATTGACAGAGTAAAATTGCACTGATAAAATTTTTCTGATTACACTGACAGTATATAATTATTTTATATTATCAGTTATAATAATTAATTTTTAAAATATATTTAATCATATTTTTAAATTTTCTTAAAATTAGATATTATTACAGTATATCATAGGTGATTGGCATATCAATACACATTATAATCTCACCATCAGATTACAGGGTGCAACATGCTCCTTGATTAGCAAAGAGCACCGTAGATGGCGCCCCTAAAAGGGCCTCAAAACTTCCTCGTTATTGCACTTGAAGATGTGATTGTGAACAACTGCATGCAATTTTGATGTGCTCAGAAAAGGGCTGTGGTTTATCTCATGCTGTTGAACTTTGTGACATGGCTTCAAGACTTGTAAAACCAAGCTGTATTATGTGATTTCTGTGAAATGTGCATCCGTTTGGAGTGCAGAAAATAATTATGCATCCTAGTTTTTAAAATTGAAGTATTGTACACAAATATAAATATAAAACTTGCGATAAGCATTGTAACATCCACTTGAATATAAAGAAAACTCTCCTTAAGGGTAAGTTTGGAATGGGAATAAAAAATTGAGAATTTTAGTATGTTAGTTGGGATTTAAATCGTCTCTCTTTCTTTCTCTATATTTTCTCGTGTCCATGCGCTTGAGATTTTCCTATTAATATACTAAATATTCTAAAAATTAACACTAAATGTGTGTTTGGTCTAAGAGTAAAAATGTGGATAAAAATTTTATATAATAATTCTATGAGTAAAAATACTTATTCACTTCCATTTTTAATCTCATATCAAATACGCCCTAAGATGTAAATTTTTCTTACATAGTTTCTTAATAAAATGTCTTCAACAAAAAAAGTTACAGTATTTGTGATTATGTGAGGACTGAAGAAAAAAACCCTTGAAGTCTAAGGATCAAATTGGAGTTGAACTGGATCTTTTTAGATGGAACTTAGCTAATATATGTATATTTAACAATCATACGTAATATGTAAAATAATATACTTAAATATATAGATGAAATTAAAATCATTCGAAAAAGTTAAGATAATATCTTGCAAATGAAATAACCATAAAATAATAAGTGCATCTTACAAAATTATCTTATATAATTATATGTATCTTAATTCAAAGTAAAGGATCCATATTCAAAAGACTATACCCAGCAAAATCTGAGGAATACCAAAACTTCCTCGCCAGTCCCAGCCTTAAGTAATGCATTAGGAATTAGTGCGGATCAAACAAATCACCACAATTAAAGAATGAATTTTCGTCACTTTCCATGTGCTTTCTTAGCGAGGTTTGGGGTATGGACCATATAAATGTATTTTTAATGCACCCAACCCAACTATGCAAATACTACAGAATTCTATGGGGAGAGAATGATTTTATATGTGGACTACATCAGCCTTATGAGTCATAAACTGTATTTTGTGCTGAATCTTATCTTTAGGTAGACTTTGAGGCTTCAAATAAGCATAAACAAAAAACAAAGCTTTTGATGCAGTTGCCTTTTTAAATCCAAGGGATGCCTCTAGTGTATTCACCTCGTGTGGAAACTGAATTGAAACCAAAACATTGACTTTCTCGCCCCTTCATTCCATCCATCTACCTTTCCTCAATCCCCTTTATCTTGAGCCATCATAGTTCACAAATAGCTTCTCTAAACATGATGGCAACAAGCATAGATGAGTTGCAGGAAGGACATGTTTCCAGTTATGACAGGATGAGGGAACTCAAGGCATTTGATGATTCAAAGGCTGGTGTACGAGGATTAGTAGAGAATGGTGTCACAAAAGTTCCAAGCATGTTCTATTGTGGACAACCTGATCTCAATGATGGCTCAGCTAGTGAATCAAATTCAAAGTTCAGTATCCCCACAATTGATCTCACAGGCATCCATGGTGATCCTATTCGCCGAGACAATGTTGTAGGGAAAGTTAGGCACGCATGTGAGAAGTGGGGGTTCTTTCAGGTCATAAATCATGGAATTCCAACTCATGTTTTGGATGAGATGATCAGAGGAACTTGCAGGTTTCACCAGCAAGATGCCAAGGTGAGGAAAGAGTACTACACCCGTGATCCCACCAAGAAAGTGCTTTATCTTTCCAATTTTAGTCTGTACCAGCAACCTGCTGCCAACTGGAGGGACTCACTTGGATGTTTAATGGCACCCCATCCTCCAAAAGATGAAGAATTGCCAGCAGTTTGCAGGTTTGTGATGATGTTAATTTTAGCATTGGCCCTTGTACATGAACTTAATAACTGATTTATGATTTATTAGTGTCTTATGATAGTTTCTGATTAATAGCATGTTCGGTTTTTGTTTGGAAGTACAAAACTATGAACCATAGTTTTGGCCTTTTGGGGTTTCCAAACAGAAACCAAACATACTGTAAGTGTGTTGCTCTTTAGTCCTCTTGTCCTTGCTTTTTGTAAAAATCTTCATTAATTTAGATGTAGCATTAGCCCTTGGACATGATGGGACTTGAACTCAATTAATTACTGATTTATGATTAACTAGTTCCTTAGGGTAGTTTCTCATTAAATTTGTTACTCCTTAACTTCAATACTGCAATTTTGGTCGTGGGAATATAGTAAATCTGTTACTTCTTAATCTCATGTCCATGCCTGTGCAGGAGATTAGCAGTTTTTCCCATTTATTGTAGAAATTCTTCTTTAGATTTAGATGTGTATGTCTTTAGTTCCATTATTTATTCATTTACTTATTTTCAAATTTTCATAAGGTTATAGACCCTTTAAATTTAAAGTTATCCATCTTTGATGAGTTGATAATGTACGTGCAGAGATATTGTGATTGAATACTCCAAGAATGTAAAGGCACTTGCTTCTACTTTGTTTGACTTACTTTCAGAGGCTCTTGGACTTGACCACTGTCACCTTAATAAAATGGGGTGCGCTGAGGGGTTTCTTGTTCTATGTCACTATTACCCAGCATGCCCTGAGCCAGAGTTAACTATGGGCACTAGCAACCACACAGACAATGACTTCATCACAATACTTTTGCAAGACCACATGGGTGGCCTCCAAATTCTTCATGACAATCAATGGATTGATGTACCTCCCATCCATGGAGCACTTGTAGTAAACATTGGGGATCTTCTTCAGGTAGCTTCATCATGCATAAAAATAGCATTTTCGTAAAATTTTGTGGTACTTTTATTTTAGCTAAGTATAGAATACAGCATCATAGTTAACTATATTGGATTTAGATGTATTGGCTAGTCTGAAATCGTAATCCCAAAAGTAGTTTAAAATAGCTTATAGCATGATATTGGTTATTAAATTTGATTTAGCTAGCCTACCCTCTCTTTAGCATAATTCCTTCTTGCATTCCTCTCACTCCACAGCTCTAGTAAAGTTTGCTCTACCCTATGCCCTTTTTCTTTTATTTAATTTTCTAGTTAATCCATCCTTCTTGCTAATTTCTTTTGGAAAATATCATATAGCTATAACTTTTTTGCTAAATTTTTTTTACCAAAACAAGTTCACATTGTTCTTGTAAAAATATTCTAGTTAACCCATGCTTACTTATTAGTTGTATTTCTATCGCCTGTGATTTAAACAATAATTTCCACAAATTTACACTAAAATTTTCAATCCACCAGAGTCTCAAGTCCACCGGACTTTTTCTTCTTGTTTTACAACTTTGTTGGCCGACCCAACCTAATGGAAAAACGCCTTGTTGTTGATGTTAATGTACCACTTTGTGTCAGGCCGAAAAAAAAAAATGTACAACTTTGTGGACATTGTCTTAAAATACAGCATTATACATGTGAAATGAGAATTCAGATTGGATAGTGATTGCTAGTTTTTTTTTGGTTTGTGCAGCTTCTCACTAATGACAAGTTCATTAGTGTTCAGCACAGAGTCATAGCGAAGAATATAGGCCCAAGAATTTCGGTTGCATCCTTGTTTAGAACAGATGATGAACCGGGAAAGGGCACATCAAGAGTCTATGGCCCAATCAAGGAACTGTTATCTGAAGAAAGTCCACCAGTATACAGAGACACCTCTTTAAAAGAGTACTCGACACAATATTATGCAAAGGGAAGTGGAACTTCCGCACTGTCACACTTCAAGTTGTGATTATGAATAACTAAGCTTATCTTATTCTAGCGAACCAAGCTATGCTGTATATGCTTTATCTGAAAGGATTAACCGTTTGAATTGAACAAAACAATTATACATCTCAGTTTTAAAAGTTGAAGTGTCCTATGCAAGTATCAATATGGAGCTGCACTTAAATAGTCTTTAAAATATAAATTAAATAGAAGTGGGAGTATATGTAAAGGATAAAGTGGGAGTAAAGACAAACTATAGTGGAAGTAAAGACAAAAACTAACAATAAAGATAAAGTGGGTAATTAGTCAATGAAATATTTTAATATTATTAAAAATCATGGTGAATAACGAGAAAGCAACAATTTTATTGTGCCAAAATCATGTTTGAGAAGAGAAATTCTTTTATCCTCTCTAGGGAGCAAATCATTCCTCTTCCTCTACACCATTTGAATTGTGCCATGTCAAGTAATGGATCCATATAAAGGAAAGTTTGCTCAGGCCAAATTTAACCATATTTAACATTGCTACAAAATTTTACTGTCATCTTAAAAATAATAAATGGAGACACAGATGTCTTGTTTATTGTTTTTTCGGTCCCCTGTTCCATGTGGCTTCCATCGTATGTCTCGATTCTTTTCATCTCTATTCCTCACCCCATGGACTAGGGAGCAACCTGGAAGTGGAGTCCTGCCTCATTTACACAACAAAGTAGTGGTCCCTTCTAAAGCTTCTATTCAAGTAAGTTTCATCTTTTTATAAATTTAAATTTAATACAAATAAATTATTATAAGACATAATAAAAAGTTTTTAGTGACAATAGAAATGAAAAACTTTATCTCTTTTATGTACAGAATATTGGAACCATTATATATAAATTTTCATTAAGTTTGAGTTTTTACATCATCTTGTTTGCACAAAATAAAAATGTGGGTATTGCATTGTGAAATTGTTTGTTTGTTTGCTTGTTTTTTGGTGGTTTAGCAGATATTTTCTAAATTTTTTTTTTTATTTCATCCATATATTACTACAAGTTATGATATTTTTATTCCATTATGTAGATATGAAGCCATGTGAACCTCAAACTGATTTTGAAGTCTTAAATCATGAAAGTGATAAAAGAACTAATTTATAGTGAAAATGATGAACTAGAACTCAATCAAAGTGAAGGAGCAAATGGGTCTAATATCATTCACCGTGTCTGAAAATAAATTATTTGTGGGAAAAATTGCTCATGATGAAAATGAGGCATATGGCTTGTATTTAACCTACGCTCATTATTTAGGCTTTAGTGTTAGAATTGGTAAACAATACTTTTGTGGAACACCTCCATGATTTAGGAGAAAATATTTTGTTTGCTCAAAGAACGGATTTAATAATAACAAGCCTTCATCAAGTGAAACTAACAAGAAAAATGATAGTAGAAGTGAATTTGATGTGAAGCAATGATACATTAGGAGATTGATAAAACTGGAACATGGAAAGTGTCGCGTTTTATAGAGGTACACAGTCATGAATTGGAATTGCCTATAGGAAAGTATTTACTAAGATTTGCCAAAGGTTTCAAAAGAAAAAGGGAAGACCATAACTTCAATGGTGAATGCAGGCATTAAAACAATTTATGCCTATTCATATATGGCTGAAGAAAGTGGTAGAGTTGAAAAATTGGGGTTTTCCAAAAAAAAAAAAAAGATTGCTATAATCATATTAATTCCCAAAAAATGGTGTTAATTGAAGGGTGGAGATTCTCAAAGCTTGGTGAGTTACATGTAAAGCTAACGAGGAAAGAGGAATATTTTATTGGGATGTGCAAGTTGATCAAGAAAGGCAAATGACAAACTTTTATCAGAGAGATGGTAGATCAATAAATGACTATGATTGTTTTGGAGATGTAGTTGTTTTTGATACCACATATAGCACAAATAAGTACAATTTGATATTACACCATTTGTGGGCATAAATCCTCATTGGCTACATATAATGTTTGGTTGTGCGTTTTTATTATACTAGACATTGGCATCATTTGAATAATTTTTAGTACTTTCCTATAATCAATAGGTAACCAACCACCCAAAACAGATCAACATCAAGCAATGACAAAGGCAATTGAGAAGGTGTTTTTCAATACATCTCACTATCTATGCTTATGGGTTATCTCCAAAAATGCACCATCACATTTAGATAGGTTGAATAGTGAAAATTTTTTATATACGTTGGTACATGCATTTGGTAAGGGCTCATAGGAGATGGAAACCAAGTGGGAGGATTTATTATTATTATTATTATTATTATTATTCTGCTCTAGATGCTTTAGTTAGGCTACTTTAGATGCTTTAGTTGGTTTTGTTTGGTTATGTCTATTTTTGTTTGATTCTTCTATCTTTGAACTTGGTTTTGCTGTATTTTCACTCTTCACCATTCTGTGAGTCGAGTATCTTATTCCAATTATCAAAAAAAAAAAAAGTTTTGACAATTTATTTTATAAATTCTTGTAAAAGTGTGAATCTAAAAAGGAGTTTAAAGACACATGAGCCAAAATGATTTTGACTTATAATGTTGGGGATCACAAATGGCTACAAAAGTTGTATAAGTTTCATGAAAAGTGGTGGACGATTCTTAAGAAACTCACTTTTGATGGTGGAACAAAGTCTTCTCAAAGGAGTGAGGCTATAAATACTATATTGAATGAAGTTGGTAGTAAGACTACTCTCACTACTTTTGTTGTAAATTTTGAAAAACTTATGTTGCTATCTCAACTAGAGATAAAGAGAGTAGGGGGTTTAGTATATGGGTCTAGATAAAGCTGTATAACCTCCTTCTCCTACTATGGTATTTATAAGGGATGAGTGTGGCAGTTGCTATTAATGCAAGGCACATATCAAGGCATAGATCAAGAAATTTCCTCTATGTTAGTGGTGAGATAGGCTTGGACTAGGTGGATAAGAAACCTGAATAGATCATAAGCCTCCTAGCCTCGAGCTCTAACAGAGTGCAGAGGCTAAGAAAGGTTGGAGAACCGGGAGACTAGACAAATCACTTCTAAATAGGTAGCATAGAAATGAAGTGGAAGAAGATTATCGTTGTCATCAAATAGAATTCCACGTACAAATGTGCATAGTAATATTTTGAAGCACACATCAAATGTCTATACATATAAGTTATACAACTTGGTTGAAAATGAGTATCTAGATAGCATCGGTGGATGTCCATGAAATTGAAATTAATGGGAGTTTATTCAAATTCCAGTTCATGATGCATAGGAAGGATATGAATTTGCATGTTGTTTGTCTTGACACTTATTCATTGGATGTAAGTTATACTTGTGCAAAATTTGTGGCATTAGTCATTCTTTGTTGTCATGCATTTGCTATCCTAAAGCAAAAAAATGTACCTAGAATTTTGAAGAAGTATAGTTTGAAAAGATGGGGCAAGGAGGCAAGGAAAAAAATATATGCTTATGATAAATGTAACGTCCAAAAAATTTTATCGTTAATAATTGAGTTGCTCAGTTTTTATCAAATAAGTGGATTTAATCAGAATTCGATTAAGTATTTATTCAAAGCCAATTAAGTAATATTTAGAAGAATTAACTTTGAGGAAATTAGATTAGAACCATAGGAAACTTTATAGGAATTTTCGAAAACCAGTTTACTGATTTAAAGGAAATTGGTAAGATTTTGGTATTTTTAAACTGTCGGAATCGGACCAATAGAAATTTTCTATGAGTACCCTAGGATGAATGGCTAAGATTTAGTCAAAACACCTCCTTATGTGGTGCCTTGGTCAGCCCAAGATGGCAGCCCAAAATCAAATTGAAATGGGAAACACAAATCCACCAATCATACAACAACTTGCTTCAAAAGTCTTGATATAATTCTTTCCTCCTCCCTTGGTAATTTCGGCCAGCATAAGGAGCTGACTACTCTTCATTTCTCTTCCATTCACACTCATCTCTACTTCATCTTCAACCTCTCTTCAAGTCTCATCAATCCAAGACACCAACCCACCAAGAATTCAAGTAGACAAGGTAGGAATCCAACCTCTTTTCTTGTTTTTATTGAATTAGCCTATGTGGGGATCTTGTTATTCTCATGATATTTATGCGATTCGGAGTGATGATGGTTTACAATTAAATTTGCATGTGTGTTATGATTAGAGTTAGAATTAGTATGAAAGAACTTGAAGAAAAGAGAAAACTCAAGAAACTGCTAGGATTTTCCTCAGCAGTCTGTACGGCGGAGTGTACAGATTCGCCTATAGTCGTTCAAATTTCATGAATCTATTTTTATATAAAACTAGACATTCAGAGCTTTCCATACATATATAATATAATGTCATTGGCTCAGTATAGAGGTAGTTATGAATTTTTGAAGTTTGACCTAGAAATCAGGACTTTCATCTGGGCAGTGTAGGTTGAGACGGGTGTAACTCACCTTACACAACTCCAAATTGATTGAATCCAACGTTGTTTGAAAGTTAACATATGAGGGAATATTCCAGAAAAATTTTAGAATCAGATTCTTTGCCAACTATCCCCAATACATCAATGAATTCATCTTAAGTTCAACCTAGGCTGGAACAAGGTAGTCCAGCAGGGTCAAGTTTCAGGGTTTATATCTTGAATTATCCTTATTCAAATGATATGCAACTTCTTTCATTTGAAAACTTGCTCTGTTAGCTTTACATGATATAAATTTCGCATGATTTCACCCAGATTTCTATTTTTGGTGAATTTTCTTTTATAAGAGTGTAATTCTGGCTAGAAATAGAGCTAAATCGGGTATACTTAAGGTTGAACTCGGAACGGGTATCCTTAAGGGTGAACTCAGAACTTAGCAAACATAGAGCTAGATTGGGTATACTTAAGGGTGAACTCGAAACTTAGCAAACATAGAGCTAGATCGGGTATACTTAAGGGTGAACTTAGAACATAGAAAATAGAGAGCTAGATCGAGTATACTTAATATTGAACTCGGACATAGTGAAATAGAGAGTTAGATTGGGTAAGGTTAATGTCGAAACTCGGAATATAGGAAACATATTCATGAAAGTCTTGAAAAGCCAATTGTGGCTTAATGTTGGAAACCGGAAGTTGGTATCAGGATATAACACCTTATACCCGAATCTCGGAAGTTGAAAACTAGGACGCTTTAACACTCTTATACATGTAGTTCCAAAATTCGGTATCTTCTTAAGCATATAACATCGAAAACTCGATCCATAATCAATCTCGGATATCGAACATAACCCCGGAAGTCAAGAATCAAAACATTAATAACCTCGGAAGTCGGAACTTATATAATCTCAAAACTCGGACCCAATTCAATCTCGGAAGTCAGTTCTAAACTCTAACTCGGGAACATCAATAGTAGTTAAAAGTTAGCAAGATAGATTAAGACTTAAGATTTTAAAACTTGCACCTAACAACTTAAGCTTTGCTTATAAGACTTTGATGCGTGTGACAACTAATGAAGATATGATGTTCTGTATTTGGATTTGTTGTTTAATTAAAATTTCTTGGTTGTTTGGCACTATTCATGGGGAAACAGATCTGATCCGTTATACTGCCGAATTGAATTGGAAGGAGGTTATGAGCATTTATATGTTATGAATATGTATGTGAAAATCATGTATGAAAGGATATATGAAAGTAAGCGATGAAGCATATGCATGAGTGCATTCAACGTGTCTATGCATGATTATGTATGAAAATGAAAGGATATGAATATATTAAATGTGGATCCCTTCACCTGGAGGCAGCTGTGAGATCCCTCCCTGTGAAGGCAGTTAAATAAGATAAGATTTGATCCCATCACTTGGAGGCAATTATTTGGGTCTCTCCAGTTGAAGGTAGTTAAAAGGCAAAGATGTGAGTCCCTTCACTTGGAGGTAGTTGCATATTGGGTCCCTTCCTATGAAGGTAGCTAAAACTTTTGGGTCTCTTTATGTTGGAGGCAGATAGCCAATTGAGTCCTTCCGACCTAGAGGCACGTGGGTCCCCTTGCGGGTCAGTACTGTGTGACCACAGTCATGAGTTGAGCTCAATCCTAGATTAGGTTACCAAAGGGCAGTAAAGACTAAAGATTAAAATATATACAAGCACCCTAGAGATGACAATACGTAATGCTTAGGTGTGCCAAGAAAGGAAAGTAAAGAAAGTTAAAGGAAAGCATCAGTGTATTTGCATAATTATATCCCATGTCTTATTGGTGTTGAGATTATTCTATCTACTTATACGGTGAATATTATTCTCATTATAAAATAGTGTCAATGTGACTCAAGTGCGTGGAATAAAATGAACTCTACTTTGGACCGTATGTTTTAAATTATAAAATGGAACAATTCGTATTGTGTTCACTTTTGTTATAATATACCGAAGCAGCTGAAGATAATAACGATGACACGGTATGAAAATTTCTTAATAAATCCTACTGAGAATTTAAAATTTTCACTCCTATTTTCGTGTTATCTTTAGATAGTAGGGGAATTTTTCAAGGACGGTTGAAGTTGCTGTCAGATAAGATCCGCTTAGATGATAGTAATAACTCCAAAGTGTGGTACTATGACTTAAGCATAATACTGTACAAAGGAGGATGTTACAATAAAGGCACATTGGCAACAAAAGAGACAAATGAGGCTGATATTGTGTTTCACAATAATGTTATGAGATATGCTTATGATCTTGTGCAAATGAGTTAAGGAAAAGAGGAGGCCATACAACTTTTATGGGAGATTTTAGACAATGGTCGTAAAACACTTGAAAATCTCATGAAGAAATTAGTGATCTTGGATGATACTTCTTTTGTAAAAGATGATTTTGAAAAAAAAAAAAAGTGTGTGTAGGTGGTGAGCATTCCATATTAAACCCTCCTATAGCAAGATCAAAAAGTGTCTTTTATTCTAGACAAAAACGACACTTTGAGAAAAGAAAGAAGAAAAGATCAAAAGAAGACAAAGAAGAGACTAGTACTAGTAAGTCCACTTAGCAATATCAATAGTAAGATCAAAAGAAGACAAAGAAGACAAAAAAATTTATATTGATAAATTAATTTGAAATCAGCCAATGACAGAAACATCAAGGGAGAATTGAAGTACCGATCAAATAAGCTTTTCTTGAAATTCTTGAGACTACATATCATATTCTTCTAGGAGCATTAGTGGGATTTAACTGCTATATCAAATATCAAATATACATTTTCATAATTTTTTTCATAAATCCAACAAAAAAAATAATTTCATATATAAATTATGAATAATTGCTGAAATTATTTGTTCATTTGTAAATGTTCATTATATCTCAATAAATAAAATTAAAAATTAAAGTTTTCTTTATTCTTCTCTTCCTTCTTTTACAAATAATTGCTCAATTTTAATCTTTCTTTAAAGGGGATAAATAAGTATCGTTATGTTATTAATTAATTTGCACAACTAACTTAAGGTAATCGTTGAAGGATGGATGTATCAAGAATGCAATGGAATTAAGTTTCCACCTTCTTCCATGCATAATCAAACTCCTAAACCCAAATGTCATTTTCTAGAGACCAAATTTGTAAATTTGAAAGTTTTTTTTTTTTTTTTCTGATTTTTCACATAAATAAAAAATTGGTGGCGACTCAATTGATATTTTTCTATATTTATTGTTGTCTTTCATTCCGGTGCCCTTCGGGCACATTGTGATATTAGGTTTTGTGTTTTTGTTTTGCTTTTGTTGTCCCCTTTGTGCGGTTTTCATTGTCCTTTTTGTAGATATTTTTGTTATCCCCTTTTATGGGTGTTTTGATTTCCTCCTATGGATATTTCCATTTTGATACTCATACATATCACAAAGACATTTAGACCTATTTTGAAATGAGGCATAATACATTCTTTAAGGTGCAACACTATTTGTGTTAGAGTCCGTTGTGAAAGATAATTAGAAATCGATAGTCTTTTGAGAAGGAGCAAAGCCACATATTATTAGTTAGAGTTCAAAATATATAATGCATTTATTTCTTATGAATTTTGGATATGGTATATATTTTTCGTTTTATAAGGGCTATTATGCTTGATTATGAATAAAATTTTCTTTCCCATAAAAAAATACATCTTTTTCAATAAAAAGCCAAACTTTAATGAAGAATATTAATCTTAAATGATTTACACTTCAAATTATTAATTGTTTCATATTTTTAGTTATATAATAATTCAAACTATTAAAATTATTAAAACTTTTTATTAATTGTCTTTCTCATACAATATCAAGTCATAACAATAAATCTACCAATTGAGTTATTGAAGTGTAGAGGTCAAATGGTTCAATGCATGAAGAGCTAACAACATCAAATCATCAGTTATATGAACCACTCTTTCCAGGTTGCTAACTTATTTATTATTTTAAAAAATAAATAAGTTGTTTAAAAGATAAATATATGAATTAATGATATATGTTATCATTAATTATAATTAAAATGTCAAATTGTTAATAAATTAAGATTTTAATAAATTTTAGTTCTTATTATAAATATAAGTTGTTTTTATTTTAGTTCCTCTATTTTTTTTTGGGGCTTTTGATTCTTTTTTTTTCTAACATTAGATTTTTTCATTCCTATCGTTCTAAATTTTGGTCCCAATAAATATTTGAAATATATGTTTAATCCTTGTAAATATTAAAAATTATATTTTTGATTCATATAAATAATTTAAAAATTTTCTTTTGATCTTTATAAATATTATCAGCTAATAGTGTTGAACTAACGATAAAGATAAAAAAGAAAAAACCTAACCTTAAAAAAAGGAAGAATCAAAAGTTAAAAAAGGTTTTTTTAAAAAATTAAAACTAAAATAACCTATATTTAGAATAACTTATATTGAAAGAAAGGCGAAAGAAAAGAAACATGGACTGAACGTTGGAAAGGATAAAAGTCTTAGATGAAAGTGCCTTGTTCTAATTCACTCATTCTAATTTTGGAGGTGGTCTTATATAATGAACTTGTTTATTGATGTGATAAATTTTATGGAGATTTCTGGAATATGGTTTATGCATGTGTTTTTTTGAGGAGTTCTAGGTGCTCCCCTTCTTTTTTTTTTTTTTTTTTTGTGCTTGGTCATTTTTATGAAGAATCTTTTGTGACATTTCATTCATATCAGCCTTAGGTGTTTTTTGTTTGAGGTGTGATGGGCGTAGGTCTTCGTGTCTTGAACTGGTTATAGAATGCTCATCCGCTAAAATTGAATACTGAATGTTCATCCAAAATATCTTGGTTGTTTTTTTGTTTTGGTTTGTTTTTCTGTTTCTCTATAGTTTTATGACGCGGCGCAAAATGTGAACGTGACTGTGATGTGTGCTACCACGTGCTTGGAGGATTTTGAGCCTTTTTTTTTCTACCTATCAAAAATACAAAAATAAATAAAGTTTTACGTGATATGACACCTGTCACTTGAGCAACATACAACAATTTCTCCTCAAAGTACAATGTACGCGTTTTAAGCATGAGGTAGGAATAGTGAAACCATTGCACCTGCAGTATGAGGGATTATTTCACTTAATAAATGTTTTTGACTTTTCGGCTCCTGTGTCTTGACTCTTGAGTCGATACAAAGCCGCTGCTATAGTAGACATAATCATCATCGAAAATTGCCTGCTACTTTTTCATTTTCAAGTAAATCATCGATCAAATTATTCATCAGTGGAACTATAGTGACTATAAACTTATTTGATCCATAAAGATGTGTATTCTCTTGTTTTAAGATTATTAATTATTCTTTTCTTATTTTCAGAAACCAATTATATATTTTTTTAATATAATAAAGATCTTTTTTTTTTTTTTATCCATAGCTTTCTCTCATCATTAAGCATTTTCACATTAGTATTATGTGTCATTTTTAAGTTTTTAACTCTATTTTAGTTGCATAACGTTGTTTACATAGCTTTAATATCCAACAGCAAAATGAATTAACTAAGCTTGGTTGTGCTCGTAGAATCTATATAAAGGATTGATTGTGGGTTTAAACAAAACAGAATTGACATAAAGGCAACAACATTTACAAAGTATTGAGATCCCTTTCTTTCTTTCTAGCTAATGGCTCATCGTAGATTTGCAAATTTCCAACCTTCAATTTGGCAGCATGATTATATCCAGTCACTGAGAAGTGAATATAAGGTATAGTTTCTTTATTTTATACACTAGTAAACGTGCAATTACAAGTCCAGGGTTTACACTTTACAACTTCATAGATGAAAAATGTTGAGGCTAATGCCCCATATTACATAAATTCATGCAGGCTGAATCATACATAAAGCAGAGTAGTGTGTTAAAGGAAGAAGTAAGAATGATGCTTTGCAAAGTGGCAAATTATCTCGATCAACTTGAGCTGATTGATATCTTGCAAAGGCTTGGAGTGGCTTATCATTTTAAGGATGAAATAAGGAACATATTGGACAATATTTATAGCATGGAGACATTCAAGAGGAAGAAAAATTTATATGCTACAGCCCTGCAGTTCAGGCTCCTAAGGCAACATGGATATGATATATCTACAGGTTTTCTAATATATATCACAATCTCATAATCTACAGGTTTTCTAATATACATCACAAGCTCATAATGTCATTGAATATAATTTTTTTTCTTACACTAAAATTCATGCAGTGCATAGAGGAAGAACAATTTTCTAACATGGCTGTTTAATTCTGCTTTATGCTAAAGGATTGTACAGCCCTTTATTGGCAACCTTTAATAAAATACTACGAGAATAAATTGAACCCATCACAAGAACAAAACATTCTATGCTTAGCATTGGGGCAGCAAGTTGGAGATGCGCACTTCATTCCCCCCCCCCCCCACCTCCTCCTCTCTCTTTTCTTTTCTTTCTTTTTGTAGGTGGTCCAACTTGTATTCAACCGAAAATATTTAAAAATATAAGTGGTATATATAGATTAACTATGGGTGGCATTAAATGTTTGATTTAATTTTTTACGTTTTAAAACTCATTAAGGCTATACAAATTTTCAAAAAAAATACTTCAATATAATTAAGATTACCAACAAAAGTATTGGCATAATGATAGAGGCACATTACGATCCTAGAGAGGAGCTTGATTCGATTCTTGTAGAAGACATAAATTGGGAGAGTAAATCTAATTATATTCAAAAGGGATTAATCTCCTTTCTTGGAAATAAGAAAGTGGGATAATCTTGAGAAAAAAAAAAAGACACATATTATTAAGATTTTTACTTTTTGATGATAAAATAGGCTCTGAAACTTCCTTGGGAGAGGAGGAGCCAAAGAACAAACTATATAGGGTCTGTTACATCAATGTTACCTTAAATATGATATTGCCATACATTCCACTAATGTTTAATTTTTCTTATTATTATGTAGATGTTTTTGATTGCTTTCTTGATGAAACGAATAATTTCATGGAATATCAATCTATTAGTGTGGAGGGAATTTTATCATTATATGAGGCCTCGTTTCATTCAGTAGAAGATGAAACTGTATTGGATTATGCAAGAGATTTTACTTCAAAATTTCTTACAGAATATGTAAACAAGAATGGTGGTAACTACATATGCCTCCTAATCGATCATGCTTTGGAGTTTCCATTACATTGGAGGCTGTCAAGATGGGAGGCTCTTCGGTTCATCATCGTATATGAAAGAAGCTGCAATATGAGACCTACATTACTTCGGTTTGCTAAATTGGATTTCAACATGGTTCAAAGCATTTACCAAGAAGAACTGAAGTATGCATCAAGGTAATGAAAAGTCGTTATGAATTCAAATACAAGTGATTTATCTAAATATTTATGTTCTACTTAAGTTAAATATAACTTAATTATATTCAAATTTTTCTATTCAAACTCTCACAAAACTAATAATTTATATTTTTCTTGTTACATGTTCAAACTCACAATTTTTTATAGGTTTAATTAATCTGCAAGTCCCTATATTTTGACCCAATTTTTAATTAGGTCCCTATAATTTAAAAATTTTCAATCAAATCCCTACATTAAATAAATTTTTGTAATCAAGTCCCTGGAACAATCAATCATTGCAAAATTGATGGTTAAATTGAATAAATTTTTACGTTTAAACTTACAAAATTGGGTTAAGACCTATTAAATTATATAAAATTTTAAAAAAATTTGTAATTTGAGGTTGCTCTAAGGACCTGATTACAACAATTTATCTAATATAGGGACCTAATTAAAAAATTTTAAACTATAGGAACTAAATTGAAAATTGAGTAAAACTATAGGGACTTTCAGAATAATTAACCCTTTTTTATATTCATGTTTCATGCAAAAACATAACATTTTTAAGGTGAAGCACTACTAATTATAATATGTCACACTAGTAGGAGGTGTATTCATATTTCTTCCATTGATTGAAATAAAACACAGCCATTTCCAAAGATACCTCCTATGTAATCACCTTATTCTCAAAAATACATATGTTTCTCCTCTTTCAAACTATCCAAATTGTTACAAAAAAAGCAATCCACCAAGTCTCTCTCCAATTCTTCCTTGCTCTGCTATCCATCCATGACTCAAAAAAGTTCTAAGGATCCTTTGGTGCAGCCCAATTCATGTTCCATTTCCTCAACCATTGGCACCACAAAAACTCAGCAAATTCACATGAGAAGAATAGGTGTTCTATACTTTACTTTATACATGCTTTTTACATAGAGAACACAAAATTTGATCTTGTTGTAAGATACCAACTGTTGAGCTTCATAGAATCCATGGAAGCTAAGCAGAGATGAACGATCACAACAGAGAGAGAGAGAGAGAGAGAGAGAGCGAGAGAGTTAGAATCTGAATTGAGCAAAATTAGCTCATTTGGTTGAATCAATGAAAAAAAAGCTCTACATGAGTTTATATACACAGAAAAGAATCGATTAGTCTAGCTCTAACTGACTTGCCAGCTGTATACTAACCAACTAACAACCTGTCTAACTAATTTAACCGTCTGCAACTGCAATAAAGCTAATCTTCTAATTCTAATTCTATATTACTTCAACACCAACTCTATGAAGTCCGTCTTTAATATGCAGCCGACCAATTAATACTAACCAAATTAACAATTCCACTCTATGAGGCACCAAACCCTTCCATATGGGTTTTGTAAAGCTAAAGCTAATTATTTCCTTAGATTGAGAACTCCCCCCTCCCACAAAAAACAAAAAAATGATTGCAAGAGACGCTGACTTAACTGACAGAGAACCTTTCTTGTCAAACTTCCAAAACCAACGATCCTGTGAATATTTGGGTACAAAACACTTCCGCACCAGGAAGGAGCCAAGAGTACATAATATTTGGGTGTTCGAAGGTCAAATCCGGGTCAATTATTAAGGATCAGAACATAACCAAAGAAATTAAAAGGACAAAAGTTGTACCCAAAAAAAAAAAAAGGGACAAAATCATCAAAATACAAAAGACGCATCAGTATCTGTTTCAGGTTCAGCAATAAACTCCAAGAGTAGCCACCCAAAGTCAACATTCGAAACCTCAAATCACAGCCTCAAGCAAAACACTAAGCTTCAGCCATGTCACACCAATTCAATCCCAAACTAACGTGCTACCCGACTTCAACATTCCCGTGCTTATCTCTTCACCCAGCAAGTAGTCAGGAACAAACTCCACCCACCAAATAGCCAATCTTTGAAAACTCTGCACACACTATATTCAAAAAAAAAAAAAAAAAACCAATCAAACAAATAAACAAGCAAAAAACTTCACAAATCAATCCACTTGTATTTTTCAAAATTACAATCACCCATCTAACAAACTCTCTCAAAACCAAGACCTCCAATACATCCAATTTCACAAAATATTTTTTCTTACACAAACAAAATATTCACTTTATTTATCAACTTTCTTCTGGTACATCATAGGCCGCCAACAACCTTAGAATTTAGTAATAATGTCAATTTCATTTTTTTTCTAACATTTTCCCCTACGTCCCAAGTATTTTTTTTTATATTATTAAAAATTTGACTAATGCGATTTGATCCGATAGAGATTCCTAAAAGAGGTAAAAATCTTCCAGCAAAATTTTTTTCCATTATCTAGATTTGAACTCAAGATTTTTGATTAAGGGTTAAGGCATTTATTACCTTAACCAATCCTACTTTGGTAATTACCAAGTGTATTATTATTAATATTACATTAAAAATAAAAAATCAAATTACTTATATTTTGATATTATTCATAAAACACGCGTATAGTAAACAATGAAGTATGTCAATTATAGATAATGTTTTACAAGCCCAACAACCAAAATCCTGTAACTTTGTAATTGAAAATTTTTGAATAAATGGTGAGCAAGTTGGGGAATATCAGAGAAGGAAATATTCGTTATCAACCTAGGTCCATTGCTTAAATAAGATTCAAATTGAAGGTAATTTAGGAAATTGAAGGTAATTTAGGAAATTGATGTTAAAATTAGATAATGAGAAGAGTGAATATGCCTAAAACCGTGCTAATGTAGCTCTGCCCTATATAGTTTTGTTTTAATTAAAGCTTCAGTTAATTTTACTCCTATTATATTTTTCAACTTAAAATGATAACAAAAAGTGGATAATGATGTTTTGTACTTGTGTTAATTTTCTTCCATTTTAGGATGGTGGAAAAGATCCAGCTTAGCAGAAAAGTTGAGTTTTGCTAGAGACAGGTTGGCGGAAAACTTCCTTTGGACCGTGGGAATGAATTTTAATCCGGATTTTACTTCTTTTAGAAGAGGTATAACAAAGGTCAATTGCCTGATAAACACGATAGATGATATGTATGACACATTTGGTACTTTGGAAGAATTAGAGCTATTTACTGAAGCAATTGACAGGTAAGCATTATTGTTATTATGATATTTGTCTGTCTTATTGAAAACTTCTACACCCTTAATTTACAATTTTTCTTGTTTTGTTCATGATTCTAGATGGGATCTAAGTTATGGCATGGATAACCTTCCCTACTACATGAAAATATGCTTCCGCACACTCAATAACTTAGTTGATAAAATGGCTTTCGGAAGCCTAAATGATAATGGGTTTTACATTGCTCCTTACCTTAAAAAATCGGTAAGCAATTATTATTATTATTTTTTTTACAGATTAATTATCTTCATTTGGTATATACTTTTATGAATTTACAGTTGCGATTAGTTAACCATGATTTATAAGAACTACTTAGGGAGTAGATCTTAATATTAAGGTCAACTCATTTTGTCATTACTTCTAAAATTTTTCAGTGGGCAGATTCATGTAAGGCGTATTTTGTGGAGGCAAAGTGGTACCATAGTGGTTATACACCAACTCTTGAAGAGTACTTGGAGAATGCTTGGAGTTCTATAAGTTGCCATGTTATTTTTCTTCATGCTTACTTCTTGATTCCGAATACATTCAGAAAGGAGGAATTGGCTTACTTAGAAGAATATCCCAACATAATTCGTCTTTCATCCTTGCTTTGCCGCCTTGCTAATGACCTTGCTACACATAAGGTACTATGGCATTTTATTTGCTTACAAAACATAATTCTTTCATCCACATAAATTGACAACTTAAATATTCTATCTCTCTTTGTTGTCTCCCTAATTAAAGCTGATAACTCTGACAGAAATACAATTTTTTTTCTCTTGAAAGCAATAGCTTCTGTCTTACTTGTTATAGTTATTTTTTGTTTGAATTGTCAACATTTAAATAGAGGCGTGAAATGCAACAAGACAATTCCCTTTAGACAAACTCTATTTAACTCAATACAAGTCTGCATTTGCTTTTATTTTTTTCTCATCATTTTCCTCTTTGAATTTTAGCGTGAGAAAAAGACTGGCGATGTTCCTAAATCAATTCAATGCTACATGAATGAAACTGGAGCTTCTGAAGTAGAGGCGTGTGAGCATATAAAATCCATGATGTAAACGCTTTGGAAGAAGATAAATAAAGAAGCTCATAATTCTTCTTTCTCTCAAAGCTTCATAGATGCTATTTTAGGCCTCCCAAGAATGTCATTGTGCATGTACCATCATGGAGATAGCCATACTTTTCAAGATCATGAAGCCAAGAGTGGCATAATATCATTAGTTATTCAACCCATTCTTTTTGGTGATGATCTTCAAAGTGAGATGGGTGCCATTAAAGGTTGCTTGGATGGTGATGTTTCAGTGTTGGGATGATGCTTACATGAGTTACTTGCTGCTACTATATAGTCCTAAATTCTGAAGCGTTTTTGGATAGGTTCTCCTGCTATGGAGTGTGTGTGGTGTGGTTTTCGGTTTCTGCTTTGTTCTAGCATGTTTTTGTGTCTTGAGATGTTTGCTGCTATTTTTATTTTGCTTTTATCTTGGATAGGTTCTGCTGTTTTATTGGCTTGTATTTGGATTATATTTGGCTCCTTCCTCTTTGGATGTTATATGTGCCTGTTTTTAACTATAAAAAAATGTTTTTCTTGTTTTGTCATTATAATTGTGTCTTACAAGTACGATTAGGCACCATAATTATGTTGTGTTCAACATATTTTGATGATTTTTTTTTCGATTAATTTCATAGAAAAGGCTCAACCCACAAGAATCAAATGAGGAGCTGAGGTTTTGAACAGAATTACATTAGATATTAGAACATAAAACAATAGCTCAAATTCTACACCATTTTAACACCTTCCCTGATGTACCTAGACAAATAAACACGCCTACTGCTACCTTGTAACAAGGAACCACAAAGACATTCCTATTTAGCTTAAAAAGGCATGCACCCTACCAATGTTCTAAATTGCGGCTGCAGATGCAGGTTATGATCACTAAAATTGTAGGTATTATGGTTACTGTGATGCCGATTGCAGTTGTTGCGGCATGAAATTTTTTTTATTTCGCATACAATGTGAAAAGAAGAAGTACAACTATTATTGCAGCACCAAATAAACAAGTTTCTAACAAATCTGATACAAACATGTAATGTTTTTAGAATGACATAATAAAATTAGAATTTTTAAGAAAAATGCAAATTATTTCAATTGTGATTAAGTCACTAATTATCCAATCCAATAAGCAAATCATTCATTTAAAGATATGACTTCACTACAAAGAAAATATGATAATAAACTATAAGTAGTCATTACTAGAAATATGTTACTTATCGATGGATTTACCCATAGAAATGATCTGTAAGTGAAAACATGTCAATAATAAAAAAAATTGAATATTACTAATCGAAAAGATTATCTATCAGTAATTTATATAATTATACTGACAGAAAAAATTCGTCAGTAAAACAAAAATGTGTCGATAATAATAGCATTAGAAATAGTCATTGATGGAATTAAACCAACAAATTATTTATAATTACCGACAGCTAATCCATCGATAACATAAAAATAATATTTTATTATATAAAATAACTGATGGAAAATTCATCGGTACTTAAAGATTTTTTTTAGTTTAAATTGTTAAAATTTGAAATTAATATTTAAATATTTCAAATTATTATTTTAATTATTTACAAATTCATAAAAATAAAAATATAATAAAATATAAAAATGCTGATAATACTAAAAGAATAAAAATAGAAAAAATAAAAAGAATTATTAATTAAATAAAATATATATACACTACGAATAGAAATGAAAAACAAAAAACTGTCATAGTATAATTCTAAAAATAGAAAAATATTAAAAACTACGAATTAATCAGTTATACAAATTAATTAGTTAATTCTAAAAATTGTTTTAGAGTGCATCCCTTTATTTCACATCATACAAGTATACAACACCATAGCACATAATTTAAATAATGGAAAGGAATTTTAAACCTTTATCCAGTCATGCAGTCTCATCTTCCTTTTTCTATTCTACAATTTTATTCTAAAAAATTTAAGTGTCTAATATTTAAATAAATACAAAGTTAAAAAAAAAAGTATAATATATATACCTAATAGACCACAAAATTCAAATTAATGAATACACCAGAATGGCAATGCTGCAAGTGCTCTAAATGAGATCTCTAAAAATCAACATAATAAAATAGATTAGTTAAATAGCCAATTATGTGGTGCACCACTTTAAGCTTGGTATGTGGTGCACCATTTAATAAAAAAAGGTGCACTGTGAGGGAGCACCTTGCTTTAGAGGTTGATATATTTATAGCCGGTAAGTCAAATTGTGTTTTATATTATAAATACATTTTTTTTTTCCCTGAAAACAACACTCCAACCTCTCTGTAACAGATCTGGAGGGTCTATGTCTGATTATTGACATTAAGGTGAACTTGTATTCAGCGAGTCTCGAACGCCATCGATTGGAAGGTCCAGTTGTTTGTCCTTTTGTTTTGTTGATATGCAATTATTTGTTTTTTTTTTTTTTTTTTGGTGCATCAAAAATTTAAGTTGAAAGAATAACTTCCTCCACTTCAAGGTATCATCACAAATCTAATGAAGTAAACCAACCTCCAGCTGACGATGTTCCAATTACA
This sequence comes from Pterocarpus santalinus, assembly GCA_031439595.1. Classification (NCBI taxonomy): domain Eukaryota; kingdom Viridiplantae; phylum Streptophyta; class Magnoliopsida; order Fabales; family Fabaceae; genus Pterocarpus; species Pterocarpus santalinus. The sequence goes on along the minus strand of CM062528.1, from coordinate 28,175,444 downwards.
AAAGACACTAGTTTCTCAGAGCAGCCGCTGTCCCACACAGCTCAATACAATCTAGAGTTTTTCCCCTCTAACATGAGCTGGCATATCAATTTCATCCCAGTCTGCAGATAGCCAGCCACACACGTACACACAAAAAATCAATGGCAGATATTTCATAGTACACCTATGTATGAAAATCTCAATGTATTGTAAATTCGACCGCTTTTTCTCCTGAAAAGAAAAAAAAAATAGAACGGAAAAAGAAAAAAAACCCAAAGAGATTGAATCTTATACAAGTTTCAGAATCTAGTATCTACAAAATGAAGGTCAACAAGATATTACTTCCATAAATGTTACTCTCTGTACCCCCTGAAAACGGGTTCCCATGACTGAGCAACAGTTCACAACATCAACATTTTGATCTATAAGAAGTTCACTGCAAACGTGACCAGCCTTCTACTCTGGGCAATATGCATCATCCGCAGAAATTTTAGTGGGTTTTTATTATTTTTCAGTGTCTAGCAGGAAGATGGAAGAGAGAGACGGGTGAAGTGGAGTTGGATTGAGGTGGGGGAAGAGGGAAGAAAGACCACCCGTAACCAGTTTTGATCCCCACTATTCCATATTATTAAAACCCCAAAAACGGTTTTGATGAGGTGATATTCCACGATACACTCTCTTTTATTAAATGGTGCACCACACGCCATACTTAAAATGATGCACCATAGAATTGGCTTAGTTCATTAACTAAGAAAGTAAAAAAATTTTTGTAAAGAAATGAAGTTAAAAAAATTGCTAAACAAAAAAATTAAACCAATTAAAATGCTCAATAACATACCACGAATACAATGGCGATCTCTGACGGTGAAATGGAAGCTCCAGCGATGGTGAAATGGCCAATGGCCGTGTGGAGAGCGAGAGCGTAGAGAGAGAGAGAGAGAGAGAGAGTTTGATCAAATGAGATAGAAGAATGCAGCTCATGTTTAAATGTTTTATTTCTTTTTTACTGGCGGATTCTCATTGGTAATAAGTTAATGGAATGATTCATTTCATTAATCACATATTATCGATGGATATTCCATCTGTAAAATGATAATGAAACAAATAATTTAATTAATCGAATATTATTGATAGAAAATCCGTCAGTAATATGAAAAATGAACAGATAATGGCGGTCATTCCCAATTTTTAAATATTGACATATTATCCGTCAATAATATTAAAAAATAAATTTTGAAGAGAAAAAATAAAAATAAAAAATATTTATTTAATCTAAATTACCAATGGACATTTCGTTGATAAGGTATTAATTTTTCAAATTAAATTAAAAGAAAAAAATAATTACTTACCGACAATTTTTCCATCAATAATGGTTTGGCGCAATTAAGCACGAACATTTATCGACATTTTTATAGAAGGAATATTAAACTGTTGGTAAATTTTTATGTCAATCATTTATTTAATTTTACTGACAAATTATCCATCAGTATTTCCGACCAATTGTAGCTATCGGTAAAATATGTAGGTCATTAACGATTTTCTAGTAGTGAGCATTTAAGAGAATCGATATTTTTCTTTGTATATAATATAATTTGCTAAAATATCATTTCAAAATTATTTTAACAATTAATTTCTAACATTAAATTACATATTTTTAGATAAAAATTATTACATATGTATTTTTAATTTACATTCTTTGAATTTTCCTTAAAAAAATAATCTTAACCACAATATACCTTTCTCTTTTCAATCTCACGACCACACATAGGAGCTAAAAAGAAAGAAATATATATATATATATATATATATATATATGAAGAAAAGAAAGCTTCCAGTGACCTACCCACCTACATTAAAATATAAAAATAAAAAATAAAAAATTACCCCACTTTCTAAGGTAAGGCCACAAAAAACAAAAACAAAAAGTTAAAACCAAAAACAAAAGTAAAAGTTTTAAAACCGAGGTGCTTCTGCAATGCACCTTGTGATGTATGTTGCATCATGCACCTTGTAGATTTACAGCCAAGATCTGATGGTGTATGCGTGCACCAATTAACTCTTACATTATAGGCATCCCTGACTGCCTTTTTTCTCTCCCATGCTACACCACCGCACACTTGCCGCTCGATTGCACCGTCATCCACCCCCAACCACTTCACTGCCACGCTTGCCAGTAGGCTAGCCACCACTTAGCCACCCAACAACGTGACCCATGACTCCCACCGCTGCATGTGCATCCACTATCTTGCTGCCATTGTCTACCACATTCCTGCCTCGACAACCACCCCCAGCCGCCAAAACCTTTGCACTGCACTATTGTTTAAATAGTCTTTGAAACTAATTGGAATATATGACTTAATTTCATCTTTATCAGTCCCACCTAAGACTAGCTCCATTGACGTGAGTATAAAAGCACAAAACTCACTATAAAGTTTTTTTTTTTTTGACATATTCATGTTATGATTAAACAAATCAATCACACGAAAATCAACCTAAAAAGTCGAAACAGATGAAAAAAAAATTATAATATTGACTGAGAAAAGGAACTTGTAAGACGAGGCAACTTCAAAGATAAGATGAGTGATTGTAACAAATGGCTAGTGGTTCTTTGGTTACAGAAGGGTGAAATTTGTGACTTGTGTTGTAACATTGATGATGGTAAAGCATATATATGTATAGGATCGGTGAGGGCTCTCGAAGGTAGGAGGAAAGGGTGGAATTAGGGGAGAGTAAAAGAGAGTAAAAAAAGTTTACAATGGATCATATGTAATTTGTTGCACCAATGGTCCATCGCATTGTTATCATTGGATGATATAGTGCATGATGCTCCATTATAATGGAGTGCATGGTAGTCTTTGCCTAAAAGCAAATGCAAAATATGCTTGAAATGCACACCCTTTTTCTACTTCTAGACTCTTCTTCTAACCCAGACCCTACTTACTTTCAAACGTAAATGTTAAAACCAAAAATAAAAAAAAAAAAGAAAAAATACCCAAATGAAAACCCCATCTAGTGCCCCTCCCCCTTCTTTTTCTTCTAGACTTTTTTTCCATCCGACATCCCACACCCCCACTTAACATAGCATAGACCAACACACTTCTCTCCCCCATAATCATCCAACCCCTTCTTCTTCTTCTTCTTCTTCTTCTTCTTCGGCCATTCCAAAGGCCCACCATTACCCCTTCCTTTTTTTCCCTTTCTTCTTATTTCAACCCCTTTCTCCAGCTCCCCACCTCTGCCCGTCATCCTTCAAATGTCATCTCTATTTTTATTTCACCTTGGCCCTTCGGCCTTTTGGTCCACTTGTGTTTGAAAAAATTTTGATGGACAGCAAGCTAAATAAGGGGAACTTTGCCTTGATCTGTTGTGTTCCATTGTGGCCGCAATGTCGTTATGTTGTAGCCCCAACTTTCACAGCATAAATGCATCTTGATGTGGTTACAGATGCCACCGTAAGCACAATATTGCATCTGATCACACAATGCAATCCATAATTTAGAGCATTGCACCCTACATAATCAATTAGATACATAACAGACTAGCTATGTTTGCATCAGAACATAGACAACATAATACAAGCATTACTATATGTCATACTAAACACCTTAATACCAGCTTGATACATGAAAATCATAACCAACACATATCAACTACTCATCTTCTGCATACTATGCAACAGTAAGTAGACATCTTTAGCTATGCCATTATGCCAGTATATGGCAACATCTGTATACAGTGATGGATCCATAAAATTTAGGTAACGAGGTAAAAATAATACATAAGCATAAAAAGAGTTTCACATAATTTTTATTATAATTTGGAGTCAAATATAATAAGATAATAGGGGCAAAATATATGTCTATACACTTATGAAAAAAATTCTCAAATATTGGTAGGGAATGTGCCCCTAATCTTTATAAGGTAGATTTGTCCTTGTTTGCATACTTCAAGAATTCAGTGGGACAACATATAGTTCCAGTAATAGAATTTAATAAAATGCCACATGTAAAAGCCTTCTAATGATTATTCCTTAGCCAAACTATAGCACACCACACCTAGACAACAACAACTCCCATTCGTGCCTTCATATAAACATTCCTACAAGTGTTCGCTTGGATTAACTTATTTTGAATTCAAAATAACTTCTAATTGAATGGTGATTAATAGTTGCACTAGGGAGAGACAATGAGGGGGCTGGAGAGAAAACAAGAGGGAGCAGGCAAGAATAGGTGAAATTAGATACTTTCATAAAGCAAGCCAGAACATGTTAGCTAACATAAAGGATGCTGTAACAACATTGTTAGTTGACAGCCTTCCAAAATCTAAGTAGAAATTGGCTCTGGTAACTTTTCAAATATGAAAAAAAGTATAGGATGTCTATATCTCATACAAGAAACACAAGAGTAACAAAAACCCCTTTGGTTTTGTGCATTTCCAAAATAGAAGGGAGGCAATAGGTGCTATTACAAGATTGGATGGCATGGATATAAAAGAGTGCAAAATTGGTGTTATTGAAGTGTCTTTTGTGAAGCATATTCCAAAGAGTATTGGATCTATGAAGTCAAAGCAGAAAGTGATCAAGAGTGGGCTTAAAAGGAAGTTGGCAGTAAGAGATGGTTATAGCTACAAGAATACGGTGGAGAATAAACAAGGTGTTAACAGAAAAGGTATCAACGGACAACGTGCTAATATGAAGATAATAAAGAATGGACAATATCACAATGGTGATGGTAAGACAAAGACAATTGTGGTGAAAGGTAAGGTGTGTATGCAAAACATGAAATGGCTTCAAAAAAGTTTGGTGGGGGAAGTCACCCATCAAATGGAAATACAATTTGTTTTTTCTAAGGTGGTGATAGAGTGGAGTTTTATCCCAAGTATTAGAGCCTTGTGTAAATACATTTTTTTTTATCACATTTTCATTAAAGAAGGAGGTTGAGGAGGCATCAATTGTTGGAATGGAGTTCCTTGCTCAACTTTTGATAAGGTTAGGAATGGTCTCCAGAAGAGGCTTGTCAAACCAGGAGAGTTTGGTTGGAGTGCCAATAATTGCCTTTGCATGGCTGGTCTTATACTAATTTAACAAAAATTGGAGAAGTATGGGGCACAGTTATGCGCTTAAATGCACCAACTGGAGGTTATGAAGATTTTAGTTCTATTGAAATTCTAATTGATATAGCTTAGTTTCCATTTATTAATAGTTGGATTTGCTTCTCCTTAGATGGAGTGATTTATGATGTCTATGTGAAGGACGTGAGGTGGGATGCTAAAAGGTTCTGGGGACAAAATTATAAGGAGCACCATATCAATTTCAATAAACAAAACAATTAGTTACCAAGCTGCAATTTAGGCTTTGTTCTGACTTCATTTGAGGTCAATTTCTTCTGCAACCTTAATTTGGGCTAGATGGACGTATTCTTGGTCAACTACTTGTGGGTTTTGTGCCAAAATATCACATGCAATGATTCTTAGAACGATGTTGTACATAATCCAACAATAGTAACATTCATACACAATATTGTGTACATAAATAGAACCAAAATTATTTCAATGGTCAAAATAAATCAAGTTTGAAAGTGTTCAAAATATGACATACCCAAAACTATAATAAACATTCCCAAAAATTTTTAGATCAAAATTTGAAGAATATCATATATTTTTCATTAATTTAAGTTCTGGAAAATTGCAAATAAATGTTTATGATGTTTAGAAAAATAAATAAAATTCACCAAAAAAACACATTTCATTAGAAACACAAGGCTACAAAGTTTGGTGAAAATTGGCTCAAGTTTGAGTGACTTAGGTGTTGTCACATGCTGCAGGTCGAGAGTGAGCCTTGCATACGACCCACTATTCATCCTCTCTAACCAAAAGCTATAAAATTGGCTCACTCTAACTCGCTTGAGTATGAAAAAAGTTGAGACTGATTTATCCTTTATTTGACCATTATAAGAAGACTAATTGCAAAATGTGCTAAGTCATCATATTCACAATGAAGAGCTTTATAAAACCCCTAACAAAATTGAATGCAATTTGGCACAAAAAAAAAATGTTTTAGAGTTCATGAAATAACACTAGATTGAAAAATTAGGTTTTGAAATCTTAAATTTGAAATGTAAATTTCATACATGAAATTATCAATGCATAGGGCACGATTTTATGCAATTCGAATGTTAATATGTTGGAACAGTTTATGATGAGAAAATTATAATGAATATATCACCTACTAACTTGATCTAGGTGACGAGATGAAAGAAATCCAAATAAGGATTTGTGTCGTATTATTATTGTTGTTGTTTGTTCGTAATTTGGCTCCTTATGCTGACCTTGGTCAGGTAGGGAATTTTACGAGGCCCCATAGTAGGTGCCAAATGTTCTTGCCTAGAAGAACAGCGTTGGTGTAGATCGACTTCTTGATCCAAGTTGGAAACGAGAGGATCTACTAAGACACACTGATGCTTAAGTCAGTGTGCATTCTAGTAGTATAACAATGTCTTCATAATATAGTCATACTTGAGGGCGTACAACTCTTACATTTCTTTTATTATCTAATGTGGTGAGATCTCCTTGATTCTTTCCCTAATTATAAGAATAATTAGATAAAAGATAAATCAGTTAGAATTAATGTGGAGATATGATATATCTTTCCTATAAATGGGGGATTTGATATTAAATGATAAGGTTTCATAAATACCCTATTAATTTATGTGCAGATCTAGTCATTAAATATAAAGGATTTTCTTTATTTTCATGATATTATGGTAATCAGTTCCTTTAGGATGATGACCATCTATGTGGCGCTGGGTCGAGCTTGCCAGCAATGGGTCAAGCTTGCTAATATTGTACCGAGCTATAAAGCCATGAAGCCGAGCAATAGAATCCATATATTTAGTCCAATACAACATTACATATTAATAAAATAAATAAAAACAAACAATATATTAATGAAGACAAATAGATATTATATTTAAAAAAATATTATTCAATATAATATTATTAAAATTGAAAAAACATATTTAATATTGGCCTTTATTAATATAGTTTGGATTGAACAAATTTATTGGGCCTTAGAACTCGGCCCAAGAGGAACTTACTAAGGGCCTTTCTAGAAGGAACTTACTTCGGATAATCTTACGCTAAGCTAATGCATGAAAGTAGCTAGTTCTTTATGAGCAGTTACTGAACCTAGGAGAATCTCATAGAAATAGGAGACTTGAAATCATCAAGGAATGAAGAATTTGAATTCAAACTCGGATACAAGATGAGGCTTGGGAAGAGCCGAATGTAAGTAACTAATCTTTTTTGCTCACACTTAAGTGGAACGGAGTTTTGACTTGAGCGTTTGCTTGCAAATTTCCCATCAAAGGAGCACACGAAGAGCTCAAACTTGTAGAGGATAATATCGGACCACCTCAGGAAATAGGTTAGAACATAATTTTTTAGTAATATTATATGAGATAATAAAGGAAAAAAATAAAAAGAAAAGAAATGATAAAGATTTTGACATGTGATATTCATATATTTTGCCATTGTTATCTACTAACAATGCTCTATTAGTGAGCTCAATAAAACTGAACAATGCCAAATTGCTTGTGTGAAAAAGGATAATATGCAAGTATGGAATACCCCCCAACTGGTCAACGATAATAGAACCCAATTCATAGACTGGAGATTTGAATATTTTTGTAGGGAGTTAGGAATTGTTCAGCTTTTTTCATCAGTGGAGCACCCACAAACCAATGGATTGGCAGAAGCTATGAACAAAATTATTTTGGCAAGGTTAAAGAAGAGGCTAGAGCAAGCCAAGGGCCTATAAGCTAATGAGTTACATGTTATGCTATGGGCCAACTACACTACGCCCCACTTGTCGACACAGGAAACACTATCTAGATTGGTATATGGAGCAAATGTGGTACTTCCCATCAAATTGTCAGAACCAAGCCCAAGGATATCAACCATGCCTGAGGAGTCTAATCAACTCACATGAATGACTGAGCTGGATTTGGTTGATGAAGACAAGGAGAAGGCTAGAATAAAGGGAAAAAGGCCATTAAATAGCAAATGGTGAGGAAGCACAATAAAAATGTGAGTCAATAAGATTTCAAGGAAGGAGACCTAGTTATAAGGAAAGTGGAGTTGCAAAGGTAGTCTTAAGAAGAGGGAAAGCTAGCACCAAACTCGAAAGAACCCTATTGAGTCGCTCGGAAGATAGGGAGAAGAGTATACAGAATAGCTGAACTTGGAGAAAAAGAGCTGTTGAGGATGTGGAATGTGTCCTCGTTTCGAAAATATTTTAGTTAGAATAGAAGACCTTAAACCATATACATGGGTGCACTCTTTTTCCGCTTATGTATTTTTTCCCACAAGGTTTTTTATACATAAGAAATTTTAATGAGGCATGGCCTACATGGGCCAAGCATGTGCAAGTCTTGGTAGTAGGAGTAAAGTAAGTGTTCTTCAAAAACTCATCATTGTAAACTTCTTAATTCAATAAAGTTTACTTGAATTATTAAAATCTTTTATTCTTATAAAGAAATTTATGGAAAACTAAACAGAATGGCAATAAGTCCAATAAAGAACTTAGAATCCTTGCCTGAAGGTGAGAACATCTTGGAGAATTAAATGAAAATAATCCAATGAAAGGATCTAGAAAGGAAATTAAGTCTTAAATGGAATTTATGAACTTATTACTTAGAAACTAACTGTTTGGAAAGTTGGGTGGAATTGAAAGGAACACTTAGTACGGAGTGGAAAATGTCTTGGAAATCAAGCGCAAGGAATAGTATTGTAAATAAAAATGCAATAGGAACCACTAATTAGCCGAGGATAACTTTGGAAATAAACTCACAATTGGAACTACCAACTAGTTGAGAAAAATTTGGACAATATGGAATAAAGCTTAAACAACCAAAGAAAAATTAATTTAAGCATCTAAAATTCACAAAAAAGGAAAAGGAAAATAATGATCAAAATAATAAAAATAAAGCTAAGGAGCAATGGGAGAATCCTCTGCCACAGCCTCGCACTGGGCAGCTAAGTCGGTGATATCCTTAAGAGACTTTGTTTGATCCCCTCCTTTGAGATCAGCAGCATTGGCTCTAGGAAGAAGTTTATCTACTAATTGCCTGTCTTGGATCTCTTTGAAAAACCCACAAGAGGAAACATTCAATTGAGCATAGAGGAATTTGACTTGTTTGAGGGCCCCATCAAATCCCTCAACATACTGTTCGACCGCCTCCCTTTCAAGGTTCTCGACATATTTCACCTTGGCATTGAGTGCCTCTTTGAGCTCGGCTATCTTAGTAGCATAGAAATCCTCGTGCTCCTTGAACTTTTCTTCCAAGGAGGTGACCTTGCTTGGAGTTTCTTCTCTTGAGCCTCCCACTCTTTCTCTTTAGCTGAGCATTTGTCCTTAACCTTCTTAATATTGTCTTCCAAAGAGTGGATCTCCCTAGAATGAACCTCTCTCAACTTCACAAGCTCCTCCTTCAACTTGAAAAGAGTTTTCAGCTTTGAACGCCTTTTTAATTCCAAGTGGTGAGCTATTGCGTAGGTGCACAAGCTCGCCGCTTTCACCCACTACTACATTCCAGTGGCCCTTGTAGCTTTGAAGATATTGAATTCAAAGTCTGATCTCAAGAGCTCGTCCTCCTTTTATTAGATTGGGAATTTGGGACAACACAATGACAAAGGAGGAGAATCAGGAAGGAAATCGTGGAGGAGGTAGGAATCCTCGAAATATGTGAAACGAACTTTCTTTAGCCTAGTAGGAGTATTTGTGTTGGGAGGAGTAGGCTGACAACCAGAAGTGACCTTCAAGTCCACTACATTGTTAGGAGCTCTTTTCTTGCCTCGCTTAATAACCAAGGACTGGGAATAAGAAGTTGTCTCCGACTTGTTTCAGGCAGGCTTGGAACTTATCACCGGAGCACAACCTTGTGTGGCTTGAGTTCAATGGCGGGCAAGGGCAACCTAGAGTGAATCCTTCAACATTTTTGGGGCCATTTCTCTTGCAAAAGGAATGAATCAAGGAAATAGGGTTAGGAAAATAACCAAAATAAGAATTGCAAGAAGAAGAAATCAAGAAGGAACTTACTAAGGTGTTTGAACACCTCGACCCTGTTAGTGTCCCATTTTAAAAGGCCAATGTAGGACAGAGCCTTCTTCTGACTCAACAAGTGATCAGAAAGATAGTCGAGGATAACTTGCTCGTATTAGGAGAAGCTACGGAAGTCTATGCTAAGGACCCTTTTTCGAGACCAATTCCAATATAAGGGAAATTTGGCATGACCTTTCTCATCCAAAAAGAAAGGTACTCATACTCGGAGGCTCTGACTCTAAAGAATTAGTCTTTAAAATGTTTAAGTTGGAGGTAAAGAGGTCAAAAATTTTTCTCCTAGGCTAACTACTCATGGAAACCTATTTCCCTTGTTCAACATCTTTCAAATGGAATAAAGAAAAGAAAATCCTTACGCTCAGGTAAAAGCCCAGCTATTAGGATGAAGCTGAGTTAGGGCTACATTAATGAAATATAGGCATTCAACTTCAAAGAGAGTAAAAGGAAGCCTAATGCCTAGAATGGAAAAAAGGACATCATAGATAAAGAAAATAGTGGGCTCTTTGTCATCCGAAATCTTGGCTATATGAGAAGTTCGGTCACTAGGATTATATAGGAAGCACTCTATAAAATGGTCCTACCCAGGGTGACTTATCCTATAATCCCTAAGGAAATGATCTAATATTTGCTAATTAGTGTAAAGAGAGTGGGAGTTCTTGGAAGAATCTCTAATATTCTTAACATTCTCTTAAGGGTCTTTTCCTATGTTTAACAAGCCAAGAAATCGAAGACTCATACAGCCTTTTGAAATGGAAAATGGAAAGAAAACTAGTGAATGAAGCAAAGAGAAGAAAAGAGCAATCATTCGCTATCCTAAGGTTTGCAACAGAAGATATAGAAGACTTTAAAAAATGAAAATGATAGAGAAGGAGAGGGAAGGCAATACTTACAGGAAAAACTTTGAAGGAAAAGGAAGCACTGGTGTAAAGATTGAACTGGAGCGAAACTTGCAGCAAACAAAGATTGTAAGGAGCAATGAGGAATTAGGAAGGGAACAAGAGTAAAGGGAATGTGAATTTTGGAGGGTAAGGAATAAAAAGGAGACTAGAGAATGGGCCTTAAACCCATTCTCAGACTATTGGAGATGATCTAACAGATCGTAAAGTTTCCCACCATTAAGAGCAAAATTACACCATTTAAAGAATCAATGGTTGGGAGCTTAATCTAACTGCTGAAATTCAAAGCAAGAATTGTAATAATAACTGTGTAATAATGTCATGATAGTGGGGGGCTTCATAGCATGTCATGTGTCCATGCACGTTTCCCCATAGCCCCAAAGGAGTTGGAACGTTTCCAGAATATTGCTAGCACCATAAGCTTGGGAGAAAAGTCAGAAGAGGTAAGCTCAACCATAGAGCTCGAAAAGAGGAACTAGGAGTATTAGTTCGAATTATTATTAATAATAACAACCAAACTTGGGGGTTATAAACTAAACAAATTTATTGGGTCTTAGAGCTTGGCCTAAGAGGAACTTAGTAAGGGCTTTTCTAGAAGGAATTTACTCTGGATAATCTCAAGCCAAGCTAACACATGAAAGTAGCTAGATCTTTATAAATAGTTACCGAACATAGGGGAATCCCATGGAAATAGGAGATTTGGAATCACCAAGGAATAAGGGAATTTTAATTCAAACTCGAATATAAGAGGAGGCTTGGGAAGAGTCGAAGGAAAGTAACTAATCTCTTTTGCTCACACTTAAGTGGAATGGAGTTTTGACTTCAACATCGGAGTCTCTTGCAGGTCCCCCACCGGAGGAGCATGTGAAAAGCTCAGACTTGCAAAGGACATCATCGGACAACATCAGAAAATATGTTAGAATATAGTTTTTTAATAATATTATGAGATAATAAAGGAAAAAATAAAAAGAAAAGAAATGATAGAGATTTTGACACATGATACTCATATTTTGCCATTGTTATCTACTAACAATGCCCCATTAGTGATCTCAATAAAACTGAACAAAACGCCTAATTACGAAAATTATTATTGTTTTTAGGTTCAACTAAAAGATTTTATAATTGGTGATAACTATTTAAGAGTGAAAGTTACAAGGTTAGATGCCCTTGCCCCTATGATATTTATAGTATTAAGAGTAATTTAATAATTTTATGTGTCTAGAATCCAATAGGGTAGATAATTTGATCATTTCTAATCCCAAATATCAAAATTTTACAATTCACAATTTGAATAGAGCAAACTCTACAAAATTCCTTGAAAATAGGGGAAATTGTTTGATAGAACTCTCAATTCTCCTTTCTTTAAGTCAAGGAGAGAAAACTCCAATTGAACCAATGTTTACCAAAGTTTTACAATTTACTTATGAGTCATTTTAACCATTTAAGCCTTATTTATAATATTATTTATACAATTTATATCACTATCTCCCTCTTTGAAAACAACCTTTGTCCTCCAGGTAGGGGTGTTAATAGGTCCGGTAGACTTGCAAACCTAACCAACCCCATCACCAAAATCCGATTTAAGTCGGGTAATTAAGTCTATTCGAGTAGAATTCCATTAACCCATCTAAAGTTTGGGTCGGGTATTGGGTATAAAAATCAAACCCATTACCTAATGCGTAGACCTGAACCCCCTTATTCTTTTTTTTTTTTTTTAAATATCATTAAACATTTCTAACCTAAACAAATCTAAACCCAAAACCAAAAGGAACTTAGCATCGGCTTTCTTCACCTCCATCAACCCTCACTCCCTATTAACCCTCATCTTCTTCAACTTTCTTCCCTCTGTCGGCTTTCCTCATTACTACTGCCGCACGGTTGTCGACGACTTCCTGTGGTTCTCTTCCTTTTTCCTAGTTCCACTGTAGAAATCCCTTCTTTGGCCCTAAATCAAGATTTGTGTCTTATCTCTTCCCCTTTTTTGGTCTCTACATCGCCGCGGCAAGGATGCCCTTGTCGGTCATAGCAAGAAGCCATGTCCAGCCGCTGATGCGACTCCTTTGCCACCATGCACAAGACACACACACACACACCCACACACACATGAGATAAGCCACCACACTGCACCATACTCGTGAGATCTAGGAATGTCATCTCATCACCAGCCACAAAGGTAAGGTATAGGGCTGTGATGTTGTAGATTTGACTGCCGGTCACCCTTTCTTATTGGTTTCTTACTATTACAGTGGTGGTTTTATTGCTGTTTTGATGTTGATGAAAGTAAAGGGCTTTGTAATTTTTTTTTTAAGAATTTATAAATTTTTGTTTGGTTTAGCTTGTTGGAATGAAGTTTCAAATATGAGTTTTGTTATTCTTTGTTAATGATATTTGGTTGAAGTGAGATTGGTTTATTTTTCTAGATGATATTTGGTTGAAAATTGAAATGGGTTTCTAGATCTAAGATCTAAGATGGGGTAGTGTGGATTGTGTTTTTTCTTTTTTAACAATCCAACCACCCGACCTAATCCAACCCGATTTAGATCGAGTTAGGTTAGTTTGAGTTGGTAACAAAATTTTCAAAACCTAACCCAACCTAACCAGATCTCATTTGATTGGGTTGGACATTTTTTACTCTCTAACCCAACCAGTACACACCCCTATCTCTTGGTTCGGGTAAAAATGACATGAATGAACAAAAGTAGTTAGTAACAAGCAAGTCAAGTAGCATGCATTTTGGCCATCCATCCTCACCAATGTGAAATGCCCAAATCTGCCCAAGGGCCTCTCTCCTATCCTTGTCAACGTCATTGGACATTGCCTTAGGATAGAAGTAAGCATTTGAAATGGACTATGAATTGCAATAAAAATTTGTGGCATTATCTCCAAAAAATTTGTCCACATAGGTTTCATAAGGCCCATTCATGACAGCCAACTTATAGTCCAATTCTAGCCATACAATATTCTTGACCAAAAGAAAAGAAATCCATACAATATTTAATTCATAATAATCAATTTTGAAAGGAAAATGCCAGTCTTTGTAATCTCCCCATCTTTATGCGATAAATCCACAATTGTTGCCTCTTGTAGCTAATCCTTTTCTAGCATATCATTCCACATTTCAAGTTGCATTTTGTCTATATTTAGTTAATAAAAATTTGCATCAAGTGGTTTCAACACGAGCAATCTAGGGTGGTATACTAGAGCCTTACACTCTTCAACTGGCCTGGTCACATTAGAAAGCAACCTTCTTACTGGTTCTGAAGGAAAAAAACCAAAAATTCCAAAAACACAAAATCCAACTCCTTGCCAAAACTATCAAATTGTATTTCTTGAGTTATTACAAGCAATATTTAACACTTTATGACTCATGTCAACCATACTTCCTATCATAAGTACGATTTGTATATTAACAGTAGCATTTTTTTAATTTCATTTTATCATTATCAATTTTTTTTTGTAAAATTTGATGGCAATAGTGCTATATTAACCGCAAATTCAACTTGATTAGTTGTACGAGAAAATTTTGGCATGTTCATGAGGTTTTCACCAATGAATGCAGTCTCACTTACAACAAAACTCAATGCATCTAACGTGCTCTCATGAAACTTTCCCTAACCAATCTACAAGATAGTGCATTCAACTATTATTGCAATGGTAAGGATGAGGAAGATTACAGATGGAGCATCGAATTTTAAATAGCCATAAAGCTCTTTAGGTTAACAACAGTAACAAAAATCAATGAAGTGTAACAAAGCCCAAAAATCATGAATCTAGTTACAGTCACATCGAAAAATGGAACCATAGTAGGAATAATTGACATATATCAGCAATGCAAGGACAAAGTTATATAGCTTCACCATGGACCATAAACATAAACCATATGAACATAAGATCACATAAACCACACTTAGGCACCATTATCATTCTGGTCCTACCTATTGCTACAAACTAGTAGTGTCTAAGGCCAACCAACATACAAGCTTGTATAACCATTCCATCAAGATGAATTTTTTTAAGGTCTTTTTGTAAATGGCTTACAAGCATAGTTTCTGATCAATGAACTAATTATCCCCTTCAAACCAATTTGCTTTTGTTGCTCAGGCCTTTCATCAAACAAAGCATATGCATGCTTCATCAAAAATATTCCTCCAACAACTACATCATTTAACATAATCACTATATCATATGCATTATATATTAGCACACATAATTTTTGCACACACCGCCAAACTAACAATTGTAGAAATTACCGCAACTTGATGATAGTTTAATTCTAGGATGCAATCCATGCTAAGAACAAGATTTTTTTTTCCTAGAGATTTTTCCCAAACGAACTCAAGAGTCATCCCATGGTTTTAAACAAGCTTCCATGATCTCTTACTTGGATGCCTCTACTAATAGCAATTTAACATTTGATGTAGTCTAACATGGGACATAGCCTCCTAACTTGGAGAAGTTATTAGATGCTTAAGGAGCACCAAGTGGATTGTACCCATATCCAATAATAGAATGATAATTTAGGATAGAATATCATTAATTTACACTTTTATCTAAAATATTACTTTATTATTTGGTAGAGTACAATTCATGTGATACTCTATAAGTATCTAATAATTTTTGTCTCCATTGACCACTACCTCCACTGATTGTTCAAACAAAAGAAGGGTTTCTACTTTAAATTCCATTCTCATGAACAATTTTGGCTTCATGCTCTCAATGTTGGATGATTTTTCCAAATGTCTCAATTTCATGAGTTTCTTTTTGGACTCCTTTTTGCAGTTGAGCATGATAACCGCTATCATCGTTACTGGATTATTGATTGAAACATTTTCGAGTCAATCTTTAAGAAATGAAAGAAATCAAGGAGAAAATTATGGATATTCATTATGGAGAAGTTCAATACATGGGGTCGGTGGAAAGTAGCAAAACGGTTATGCATCACGTGGATAATCAACCAGAAGAAGAAGTTGTAGTGGGCCATCAAAAGCCCATGATTCAACCAGTCCCTGAGGTATGTAAATATCATAATCTGGACCATGCCGTATGTGGTTCAAAGGCCGCTCATATCTTAGAGGATTAAGCTTCTCAGTCTCTCCCATACCCACCTGGATTTAGCCCTTTGGAGAATGTAGAGTGCGGGATCCAAGGTGTGCTTGAGAATGGTTTGAAGTATGCACTTTTTGGTGTTACTCATCATCTGGATGGGAAGGATAATGAAAAGATTATTGACAATGACACTACAACTTATGACAAAAGGAAAATAATGGGAAATTATGTTAAGCAACACGATCGATCCACGGAAAATGAAGAGTTGATGATGAGGAAGCATGTCGACAGTAAGATTCAGGAATTTTTGTTTGAATATGTGAATCACTTGGAGAATTGTAGTGGACGAGTAGAACCTGTCATAAATGAGGCTAGTTATGATCCTCAACATGGTATAGCAATGTCAGAGTCAAGTTTAGCCTTTCCTCTTAGTTTTGAATTGCAAATTGATAGATCGATCGAAGATCAAAATAAGTTGCTGACTAAGGATGAAGAGTTCGATAAGCGGGGAAAGCAATATGTAGGATTAGATGTTTCATAAGAAGACATTTTGGAGGAAACAAGAAGAGCATGGGAGATAGAAAAAAATTAGATTTCTCTGCTTCTAACGGGCCATGGCGCAGAGCCGTAATAATAATGAAAAAGGGAAGAAAAAGTGAATCCAAGAGAGACAAACAAGGAAGTAAGGAAGGAAAGGAAAATCTAGTTTCAAGGATGAAGTTGATTCTCGTTTCGTTGTTGCTAATCTTTTTTGGCATTATTGGAAGTTGTTCTATTATTCCATAAATGGGTGGGCGATCTTGGGGTTGTGATGTGTCCTGTGAGACGATGATTTTGGTGAGCATTTATTTCAAAGTTATCCTGCTGGTTTGTATTTGTCTGATTTTTTGGGGGAGGAGGGTAAGTGCATTCAAAGTATATTTGCTTGTGGGATTTTTATAAGTAGTCTTATTATTTTATGAGTGTAGAGGCTGGGTCTGGGATAGTATGATCTCAATTGGGTGCTACCGTGTAAAGGCTAGGGGTCTTTTGCTATGTTGAAGAGTATGTTTTTGGAGGCAGAGTTGAGCCAATCTTGTGCTACTTAGTGATTGGAGGTCTATTATCAAGTGAGAGCATATTCAAATCTTGGGTGTCATGTTGAGTGTTGGTGGTTTTTTATGGGAAGGAGTATGACTCAATCATGGTGATTTGAATTTTGGGTGAACCGTATTTTTTAGAGAAAAACAGTTTTTTGTTTTATCTTGGTGAGTTTTCAAATCAATTTTACCTATTACTTTTAGTTCGACTTTTTTTTTGGGCTATCTTTGGTTTATTCTAGGAGTTATTATGTTTTGTCTAGAAGATTGTTTGTTTCTTTGTTTTTTGTTTTGATTCTTGATGTATCCCTTTAGTACTCTTCTTTTTGGAGTGTTTTGAGCCATTCCAATAATTATCGAAAAAAATGAAAGAAATCATGTTAGGTGTTGATTCACCTTTGTTTGTGCTTCTTCAATATTATCGCTCCTACTTAATGAGTTAGATGCTTAATATTAGGGCTCAAAAATCTTCTTTTCTAGCGAAAAAGGCTTTGATTATTTCCTTTCTAACAAATGCTCTAGTATAGAATCCATTGCTACCTTTTTAAGAAAATGAATTTCTAGCCCACTTGGGCTGTAAAGATGAAATGTTGATGTTGATACCCATCAAACTTGCTATTTTCTTTATAGATTCTTCTATATTCTTCATAGTTACTTCCATGGTAGAATGTTATTATGGATGTTAAAGTTTGCAGCAAGTAGTCCAGCAATGTCACTTTACATTGCCAATCTGCTTCTCCCACCTTAGACAATCGAGCTCCATTAACCATAGTTTCTCTCAATGAAAACATCATTGATGGAACTACCAATTTTCTTTCCTTCAAGTCAAGCAAAGAGAACTCCAATTAAACTAGTATTTACCAAATTTTACAATTATTATTTTTTTTTTCTACAATGGAGGGCCAGAGGCCCAAAAGACTAGACACCAGAAACAAAACACTGAGGCGTAGAAACCCCAGTTACATCATAGAAGTAAATAAGAAAGAAAGCATGAGAGGGCAAGGTCCAAGAGTGAAGACCGAAATTCTGATTGAGATCCCAATTAGCCATACTATCAACGAGCTTGTTCCCTTCTCGATGGCAATGTTGGAAGCGCACAACCCAATCTTGGTTTAGCAAATGAGTGATTCTTTTAACCACACTTCCAAATGTGGGGTGATTATGAGCAGAGTGCTGGATCATTGCAGCTGCTGTAGTTGAATCACATTCAATGATCAACTCGCTGTAGTTATTATCTCTCGCTATTTGGAGCCCAGTCAAGATACATAGCTCTGAGTTCAGCCATGGGAGCAACATCATTACCTATGCGGAACGCAAATCCTTGAATCCATTTCCTAGTGGCCATCAAAGATGAAACGGTTTCTTTGATTCCAAATAGACCAGGCTGCTACCATGAACACATCAATCCATGATTTTGATTTGTTAAGACCCCAATCTTTGGAAAAGTAATTAAGGACCCACATTGTGGGATCTCCGTCAAAGAAGCAATCCTTATAGCTTCAGGGCAATCTCTAATTGCATGGATTGTGGTTTCAGGCTCACCATGACATCACACACATATAGGGTCGTCACATCTGCCTCGAGTAACAACCAAAGTAGCAATGAGCAGCCGCTTATGACACAGGAGTCGCATGAACATTTTGATTTGCTGATAACCTTTCCAATGCAGATACGGGTCTAGACATTAGGAGAATGATGAGTGTGACGAGCTAATAGTTGATATGCAATTTTCACAGTAAATTGCCGTCTTGAGAATTAGCCCAAAGGAGTCTCTCCTCTCCATCATACTGACTACTAGGACACAAGCTATTGAATATGAATTCGAAGATATGAGGAGGGAGATATTGGATGATGCTAGCTTTATTCCAATCTCCATTAGGTAGTTTACAATTTATTTACGAGTCATTTTAACCATTCAAGGCTTACTTGTACAACTAATTCCTACGACTAACTATAGGTAATATTATTTTACACAATCTGTATCAAATTTGTCATGTCTACACCTCAAGAGAGAGATTGCATTGATGCAATATATTCTTTTAGACCACTACTATCTAAGCTTATGCCCTAAGCCAGCATTGGCAATAGGCATTAGCAAGCACACAGAAGCAAACTTTATGACAACACTTCTACAAGACCAAATAGGTGGGCTTCAAGTTCTTCATGAGGGGTTGATTCACATCCCATTTGTAGAGAAATTGTGGTAGATATTAGAGATCTTGACCAAAACTCTGCATTTAATTCTTCGTACACTCCATTACATTTTTCTTCTAAATTTTTAGTGAATACACTCTCTCACTTATGGCATCATTGTTTAGGCCTCAAAGTTTTTATGTGCTAGTGGCACTAGCCACAAATTTCTTTGCATAAATAACCAAGCCACCTAAAAGGCCTATATCATTTCACACCGTGCCAGTGTTTTAAATTGCTGTTGCAGTTGCAAATGCGATTACAGTTGCGGTTGTTGCAATTGTGGATATTACGGCTATCGCGATGCATATTGCGGTAGTTGCAGTGTGAATATTTTTTTTAATTTGCCACTTGAAATTAAGGTTGTTGCACCCTGATGCGGCTTGTTGCGGCTCCGATGTGGTTACATTGTAGTCAATTTATGTGAGTGGATGAAACACTGCAATTGCGGTGTGATACGATTGCAGCGGTGACCGCAACCGCAATATTGCAGCCGCATCATGTGATGCGGTCCGCAATTTGAAACCATGCACCCTACTATTAAGTAATTGGGTAATGCCGATTACACATGGCTAAGGATTGCATCTTCTGTTAACCCAAACCCTCCCCCCCTCCCCCCTTCTTCTTTTTTTTTTTTCTCTTCCTCCCCCCCCCCCCCCAACACACACACAAAAATAAAAAGGATTGCATCTCTGTTGGTGAAACCATATTCTACTGTACTAGCTTCACGCAAACAGGCTTTGTCTTTAATTATCATCAACGAAAATTTATTTTGTTGAAAAAAAAAGGGATTACGTCTTCTTGTATTAGCACTAAATGGCTACAAGTTTACGTTTGAAAAATAAAATAAAATAAAATTAATTATATAACAAAGTTATATAATATAATATAATAAGTGTATTTAAGTCTGTCTTTTACTCGTATATATTGTTATGTCTTAATTTTAATTTTAGATTTTTTTATTTGATAAATCATTTATAAATATTTTTATAAACATCCATTAACCCTAAAACCTACCTTCACCTTGGATTAAGAAGCATTCTCTCTCTCTCTCTCCTCTTTGTGTTGACAAGCATTTCTAGCTAGCAAGAGATCTACCTTCACCTAGAATTAAGCAGCATTTCTCTCTCTCTCTCTCTCTCTCTCTCTCTCTCTCTCTCTCTCGCGTTATTTTGAGTGTTTTGTCTTTTTTGCCTTTTGAAGTGGGTAATAAAGTATTATGAGGCGCTGGGGCTTGACGAGGTGTAGTATAGATGATTTTTGTTTATTATATTTAGAGTCAAAAGCTTACCCGTTGAAAAAACGCTGAATTAAAAAGTTCGTTTTCACTCCATAGCAGCCGGAATTGAGGTAATGAAACATAAGAGATCATCGTGTATGGTATAAATATATGTATTTGAAATTTGAACTTCTAGAAGATAAACCTTAATTACGCTATTAGAATTTGCTTATTATGTTGAAAACTAAATCTTCTTTTGAACTCGTTGTCAGTGTTAATTATCACTCCAAATTTGACGAAAAATAAAGGAAGACAATTTCAAAGTCAATGCGAGAAGTCGCATTAGGAGAAAGTGTGTTTCAATCAATTGTTTATGAAAATAATTTTAGATTAACTTAATTTTGTAAATTTAATATCATAATTATACTTTTAGTAAGTAATTTATGTTAAGATAAGTTTAAGTATTTAATTTTCACCATAAATATTCAAATTTAACATTAAAGCAACTGATTTTCACCTTCACTTAAATCATAGTTTAAAACCAAAGTTTTACTAAAAATAACCCAATTAAAATTTTACTAAACAGGTTAGTTTAAAGAAAAATTCACTTTGCATTCTTTTTTTTTGGGGTCTGATTTCAGTTTGCATTCTTTAAATGTACAGTTTGGGGATGCTCGTCCTCTATACGGTGAAGTACATACCTGCTATTGCATCAGCATTCAATCATAGCAGTGTCTGCGACACACCAAGCGTATCATACACTCGATAATCCAATAGATGAGATGGTATATATATACCGAAGTATGTTATTTGTACATACCAAAATCTCCAACACCCCAACACCCTTTCTCAGCTTTTTCTCTCTCCATCAATCATTTCACTCTTTTCATGTTTTTTTACAATTTTTTTTCTCCTTTCTATCTCTGAGTGTCCAAGGTGTCTACCTACTCCGATGATTAAAAAAACATTTCTCATATATACCAAATTATATTGGTGCATTACAGTATTTTTTTAAAATTTAGCCAGATTTTCAAAAAAAATGTGGTTAAATGCACTTTAGATATGGCTAAATTTCTTCTACATGATCATTAAATTAATTGAAATTTTTTGGGTATCACAGCCAAAATCTGATCAATTTAGAAGTAATCAAATTTTATATACGTGATCATGTAGATAAATAGAATTTTTTGAAATATTATATAGAAAAAATTTAGTCATTTCTGAAATGTGTTTAACCATGCAAATTTTTTTAAATTTAGCTAAATTGAAAAAATATTGTAGTGATATAATTTGATGTATGGATACATCCTTTATCTCACCGTTGGATTAACTTCAGTCATTTTTATTATTATCTTTTTATTTGAGTTTCAAAACTAATTCAAAGAAAAAAATTAAACAAAACAGAATTCAATACATCAATTGGGTGAAGCTTCTCAGCAAACAAAAGCAAGTCAGAGTAATAAGTTTTTGGGAAAAAACCATAGCCAATCTCCTATAAGAAACAATGTTGTTCCAACCAGGTAGGATGTCTATGGGCATCAAAGTTCTTCTTTTCATGTTCTAATACAACTATATATCCAAAATTAGAACCTAAGACCTCTTATTAAGTTAGGACAATCCTCAGTCAGCTATAATAAGTTGAGTATAGTTGATTGATATAAGTATGATAAATTAAATATATAATTCTACTTTGTTCTAATGATATCTTTGATTTTCTAATGAAAACAATTTTGAAAGACAATCCATTTTTTTTTCAAAAAATAATTCCTATATTAGGATGCGTTTGGATAAACTTTTAAAAAAGTGATCATAAAAATTAATTTTTTATAGAGAATTTTATGAAATGTAGAAGTAGATTGTATTTGGATATAACTAAGAAAAAGCACTTTTATTTTAAAAAGTGATTTTAAATAATTTTAAGATGTTTGGATGTAAAAATATAAAAGTGATTTTTTGTTGTTTTTAAAATTACAATAAACGACATAAATAGCCCTTAATTCCCTCGCTAAATCCATTATAACATACCTATCAGAGAAACCATTATAGCTACAAAAATCACCAATTTTAGCACAAAAACCATTATACTCATCATGATTTACCATTTTCCTAAATTTCTATTTGCTAACAATATAAAATTATTTTATACTATTAGTACATAAAAATTAAATCCTAGTTTTTAACCTAGCAACTATTTCATTTGATTACCATAATTATTTTTCACTTTTAAAATGCATACTGGAATCATAAAGATGGAAAGTAGGCAAACTTTTTTTTTCCCCATAATTGAAATAGAGTGGCTTAACCTAGCAGGGGAAGCAAAATACAACATCAAAGTCCATAAAAGATAAACTAAACAACAATATAAAGCCATCCAAATAGCACCCCTCCCAATTAACACATCAGAGATTGTACTTCTCATTTCTGGTTCCTTTGCTTGGCTTATCCTATAAAAGAGTGATCATTATAAGTGCCACGCTGATGCCCAATATTTGCATCTATTAACAAGTTCCCGCATGGAAGTTTGCTAACAAACATTTTTATTTTGGAAGATAACCTTATTCCTAACTCCCAAATGGACCATAAAATAGTGTAAAAACCATAACACCCAATTTTTCTTGTCATCTCCATAGAAGGCAATATCAGTCCAAGACTCAAAGTTTATCCATGGATTATCAGGTGCCACCCATGAGACACCCCACCATCCATGAAAAATCACAAGTGAAGAACAAGTGTGATATAGATTCATCTTTATGGTTATAAAGAACACACCTGGTATCCATATTTCTCATAATATTTAGTCTTTGAAGTCACACCTTGGTGCTGATGCTACCACGTAATGGCAGCCATAGGAACAACTCAGCTTTTAGTGAAGATAGTTCTTGCCACACCTTGCTGAAATAGGTGTCATCTTGATGAAACTTGCTAATGTACCATATAATGTTCATTTTGGAAAGCTTTGACTAAGAAGCATTCCGAGCTATGAAAACACCACCATGATTTGTCCAGAATACCATCGATTAACTTCACTTGATCTAGTAGTACATGCAAATTGGAGAGCATTTGCAATTCCCTTTGAAAGAATTCTTTATGCCATTGAAGGTTGCAAACCCACATTACTCCATCCGAAATACCACAGTTAGAAATTAGAGTTCTTTTCTGAGTGAACATTGAATACAATCTCGGAAATTTATCCGTCAACTACTTATTCCCAATCCAAATATCCTCCCAAAACCATGTATTATGGCCATTCCCAATAGCCCTTCGAATATTGTCCATGGCTATCTTTCCAACATCTTTATCTATGCTTCATCTATCACAAATGACTCCCCAAGGTCCCCCTCCCTTCTGATTAATCTGCATTCTACTCCATAATCGGTCTATTCATATAAAGATTATCCCATGAACAAACCACACACCTCCATAATGGTGCAACCTCCATTGAAAAACTCCACCACCATTTAAACAGTAATGTCACTTTCTTTATAACCACATCACCCACCCCTAAACCTCCCAAGTACTTTGGCTTTTGGATCACTTCCCACTTTACCAACGGTATCATTCTACCTTCTTCTTTCACCCCCCAAAAAAAATTGCTCTATATTGAAATAATATTTCATACCACCTTCAAAGGCACGTGAAAAATGCCTAAATAATGGAGTGGTAGGCTATTCAACACTGCTTTTATCAGCTTTAACCTTCTAGCCCTAGATAAAAACTTCCCTTTCCATGCACACAACTTTTTTCGTATCCTGTCAACGACTATAGCCCAGGTTTCTTCCTTCCTTGGGTTTGCACCTAATGGTATCCCCAAATTTCTTATTGGCAGTAACAAATGATTCATTTCAACCACCAATGATTCATCACAATTTAGTGGGATAATTGCATATTTTTTGAAATTAATTGTAAGACCAAACATTACCCCATAATAGTCTAGAATTCTTCTCAGATTTAGCAACACCTTTCTCTTGGTTGGAATCATGAACAGATAGTGTCATTTGCAAATTGTAAGTATGTTAATGTAACTCCATGTCTTGCAAGATTAATACCTTCAACTAGCCCAACAAAAAACAACTCCACCCAATATTCTATCTAACACATTAGCCACCAAAACAAAAAGTAAAGGAGACAAGGGATCACCCTATCTCAACCCTTTTGCATTCTAAATAGCTTAGATAAAGAACTGTTGACTATTAATTATTACAAATATTTCAACAGTACCAGGAAGGTAGCTCCATACTTAGCTTCTCCATATCTAGCTTCTCCATATCTTTCCAAATCCCATCTTCTCTAGAACTTGATCAACAAACACCCACCTCACTGGGTCATAGGCCTTGCAAAAGTCTAACTTCATAATCATAGCATCTTTCTTCTTTTTCCTAATCCGGTGGACAGCTTCATTGGCTATAAGGGTCCCTATATGGAAAGCCACATTAGAAAAAAAAAATCATACTATAGAAGATTGCAGATTTAGTGCTCCATCATTCCTCTAGAAAGAGAAAGAGAAGGAGTTGAACTTCCAATAAGAATCAAAACAATGAGATAATTTATTTTAGTTTTTTAAGGGCATCAAAGATGGCTAACCCAGACATGGGGATCTATTCTTTGTTTGTAGATGGCCTTCCGTGGGAGATGACTTAGGGATGGCTAAAGGAAATCTTCAGAAGGGAAGGAGAAGTTTTCGATGTTTATGTATCAAAGAAAACAAGGCGGTTCAATAACTGCAAGTTTGGTTTTGTAAGATTTAAGAAATTAGAAAAGGCAAGGAGGGCGGTTAGGAATATGGATGGAGCGTTGATCAAAGGGAGCAAACTTAAAGTTTTTTTTTCGTTAAATATGACAAGTATGGAGGGTGCCGGATTGATTTAGCCAAGGTAGAGAATATGAAGGTGACGGACTCCATTGGGGATGAAGAGAAGCATGGAGCCAAAATAAGGGATGGGATAAGCTTCAGAGATGCTGGAAGGATGTCCAGAGAATGCAAAAACTAACGGATGGCAGAAGGAAAAAACATATACCATGTTAAATCACAATACAGAGGAGCAGAACAATTAGTGAAGCTCAAAGAGGTGGTTTGGAATGTGGTTGAGGAGATGTTCAACTCAAACAAACTGGAGGAGATCAAGTGTTTTCTTGTGACTTTTTGGAGGGGGCGGCTCAAGTTGTGGAATCGAAACATCTTGGTGGCAGGGAGAAAGTAGAGAAGCAAAAGCAGCGGGAGGAAGGAGAGGCAGAACATGGAAGGGCATTCTTGGAAGTGGAATTGTTGGATTCGATGTTGCTCAATAGAAATGACACGTACAGGAGTTCCATTGGTGCATTTGAATCTACTTTGTCAGAGTTGCAAGGTGGGACAGATGTGGGGCTGATGGATTTGAGTGAGACAGAAGCAGAGAAGCATTTTGGACCGTTGGTGATGACATCTTCTCAGTCAATTTTTTGTTTGGACAAAAAGCAATTAGGCCCTGAGAAGAATGTGAGCAGTAGGCCTAATTGCTCTCCTTGTTTAGAAATATGGCTAGGCGCTGAGGGTCTCTCAAATAAGACCCATAACCAAATGGAGATTAAGGAATATTTAGCAAATGATTTTTTCATCCAGATAGGAGAAGATAGTGTACAGAGTTCTAAAGGTGTTCAAGATAACAACCAAGAAACAATAGAGAAAGTTCCAGAGACCCAGCTTTGTGAGATCGATTCAACAGGCCTGGGAGGTTCAATTGAAATTGTCCTATCGATCAAGGAGGATCAAACGGAATCACAAAATCCAATTAGTGGGAGGAGTCTCAATCACAAAGGGAGGAATGAGCTAGATTTGAAGGATAGAATTCAGTTGAAATAGTAGATGAGAAAGCAGCAAAGGTCCAATAGAGAAGGCACAGAAGACTCTGAAGTAGAAGTTGATAATGTCTGGTCTATAGGCAGGACCTTGGGCTTGGAGGTTGAGGTTGAAGATGAGTTGCCATTATTCAAAGCCTTACTCGAAATAGATAGAAGACAAAAGAAAATAATGGAGGGATTGAAGCAGAAAAGGAAAGAAGGCAACAGCAAGCAAAGGAAGAAGTAAGGTTAGCAGGGATTTTGTGTTTTGATGGCTTGTTTTGCAGTTTTGTGGGTGTAGTTTTGTTTGAGGTTTGGTGGGTCTAGGTGTTTCTAGGGCTCTTAGTTCTCCAGGTGTCTTGGTGTGTGTTTCTCTTTTTGGCTTGGTTCAGAGAACTCCAATTGTTTTTGGAGTTTTCGTTTATTATTGGGTTATCTATTTTGTCTCCTCCCATTGTATTGGTGAGCTGAGCTTTGAATCCAAATTATCGAAAAAAAATGCAATTTGGCTCTCGCCCACTAGTCCTTCCATCACACCCCTTATCTGATTTGCAAGAAACTTAGCAACCACCCTATATATATAATCAATCATATTGATTGGTCTATAATCCTTAATCTTCATGGCATCATCCACTTTAGAAGCTAATGTCAACCCCGTTATATTAGCCTTCTTAGGACGAATCCCTATGGTAAGACAAATTAATCACACACTATATAAAATCCATTCCCACATAGTTCCAACATTTCTTGATAAAGCTAAAGTTGAAACCATTGGGGCCCAAAGCCTTGGATGACTCACAATCCCAAATTGCTTTCTTGATTTCCTCCTCTAATGTTATAACTTCTAGTGAGTTTGCCTCTAGCTCTGAAATTCTATTCACCATGTCATCCTTGAATTGAGGTATCTATTTTTGTTTATGCAACTCCTTATAGAAATTTCTCTCCTCCACTTTTATCATTCTTGGTGACCGAAGTATCCTTACCCTTTTTGATTAGACAAAGCATTATTATATTTTTTTTGGTATAGACATTATTCTTTTAGACACTACAATGTTATTAAAAGTGTTTAATATTTATTACAGTTATTTCAAAAAATATATGTAATTAATTAACAATATAAAGAATTTTATAATAATATATTAAAATGAAATGAAAACTAAAATAGAATAACTGAAACACCCTAAATTTTAGGCTTAACTAGTGTCTTTTTTTTTTTTCTTAAAATCTTTTTTGGAGTTGTTCTGTAGGAAAGGTTCAATTCCTTCCTTCTCAATTTTGGCTGTCCCGAAATTCCTATAAAATCTCCCTTGAAGGTGAAACAAAATAATTTATGAAAGCCTTTACTGTAGAAATTAACGTGAACAAATAATATTTCATTGAGAGTATGGGATGACATTTTAGAATCCATTTGACGAAAATTTAGGGAATTGTTTTTTGTACACAGTTTTTTAATTATATTACACATCCAAACTAATATCTAGATTCATGTATAAATAAGTGGAGATTTTAATTATATCACTAGTAAATGTGGCTTGCGAACATGATAGTAAATAACAATTAATGCAAAATATTTTTATTGGATTTATGAGTAAAATAACATAAATCCCTAGTTATTAACATATAACCCTCCATATTTTTGTTATGTTTTTCATATAAGTAAATTTACCTAACTAAAATTCCCACTTGCACTATAATCCCAAAATGTCTATTTGGATATCTAAACAATAATGTCCAAATAACAGATTTGAAAAATTTATAATCTTTCTTTTACATATCATCATAAATCTGAAACCTCCAGAAGTTTAAGACAAAATCCTTTGGAGATTCCAACCGATTTTTTTTTTTTTTGGCAATAAAATTGCGACTAAGTTCTTATTTTTAGTCTTATTATTGTAATTGTTAGATTCATATACATTTTACATTTATAGTTTGTTTGGCTTGGAGATGAAATTTCAAGGGTGTAATTTTTTTTAAAAAAAATTGTGTTTAGTTGATATAAAGAAGAAAAGGTAAACAATTTTAGGATAAAAGAAATAGTTTAATTTTGGTGTAGTGTCAACATAAAAAAATTTTATATAGATATCTAATTATATATTATCACATCAACAAAAGTGTTGACTCAATTATCAATTATCTTAAAAGTCTTATAAATGGAAATATATGATTAAATAATAGTATAAAATGATTTTATAGAATTATAGTGTAACGCTTGAGTGCATCAAAATTAGATGACAGTGCATCCAAAAAAAAAAAAATATTATAGAATTATCAGGATAAATTCTTTTCATATTAGTATTTGGAATGGATTAAAGATGGGGTGCAAAATTTTATGAAAGAGTTTTACGTGTAATTTTATACATGATCCTTATCTATAAAATTTTACACCCTATTTTTTACAATTGTACCAAACACAATAGAAACATTTCTCATTGTCTCTTTTGTTCCCCCATCCTCCTCCAATCGCGACTCTTTCTCTTCCTATTTCGCTGTGTGACAAACCAGTTATTAGTGCCATGAGGGGTTTTTCCGAAATCGCTGCAAGCCCAACGACAAAGCTGAAGACACCAAAATAGAAGAGGTTGATGAAGAATCCGGAGCTGAAGCTAAGAAGAGAATAACCCAGGACTATTTTTGAATGATGGTTGGTGAAATTGCACAGAAAGAGAAGGAACAAAATTACAAAAAGAAGAAGAGAGAGAAAGTGGGCTCAATGGGAGACAGTGACGGTGCTATGTGTATATGCTTTTATATATTGATTGATGAATAATAATATAACCTCCTAAAAATATTTTTAAATATCCTCTAAAATACTAAATGAAATAAACAGTAAATATAATCAATATCTTGAAATTTTAAAAAGCACTAAATTCTTCTTTCACGTAGTAATTAGGAGGATGTTTAAGAGGATTTGTTAGAAGGATAAATTACTTCTCTTGATTTATTTTCAATGTAGAAGAAGAACGCAAGGTTGGAGACGGTGATGATTTTAATGATAGCTAGTATCCTCTTAGCTCATGGTTTGAGGATACCACATGCTGGATAAAAGTCTCCGGTGAATATTTGTAAAAATTTTTAACACTGTACCAAATGCATTTAGTTTTTCAGGCAACACAATATCTACTCTCTTTTTTTCTACATAATATTTACTCCTTTAATTTAAATTTTGTATGACAAATTTTGGTTCCAAAAATTTTTTTCCCTTGAATTGTAGGTGAATGCTAAACATAGCCTTAAAATCCATTTTAAAAAATAATTATATTCTTCCACACAAAATTAACGTTTTAGAAAATTGGCGAGATATATATCTTGTAAGCATCATATATGATTCACCAGTTTTATAACTACATTATTAATTTTCATTTGTCCCTGGGTATATAAACGAGTTGAGGACTTTTTTTTTCCTCCATTATAGAGTCCAAGATTCTAAATGAGTTGAATATTGTAGGGCCGCTGATATTTAAGTATTTTGGGAGAATACTTCAATGAATTAAAATTTGGCATTAATTAAAAGGAGACCAAAATATAATACGAAAGAAGGGCAGAAGATGGAAAGCCATTAAGGAAACAACAATTAATACAAAAAATATATTCTATCGCATGAACGAAACCTACACATCACACACACACACACACACACACATGACATGTTCCCCCAACCACCGCCCAAAAAAAAAAAAAAAAGCAAAATTATTAGAAAGTTAATTGATCTCTAACTAATTTGAATTAAGTCGAGTCGGTTTATTATGGAGTAAAGTTCTCCTAGCACTAATATTTTCTTTTTTTCATTCACAAGATATCGGATATGTTATTTAAAAAGAATAAATGTCAAATCATTTGGATCAATTAAGTTTTGATACAAAATCATATATAAGAGGTGTATCAAGTGGGAGAGGTGTTTTTATATGAGAGGTGAGGAACAAATATTGAATGTATAACTATATATGGATGATTAAAATTAAAACTTATATAATCACTTAAAAAGGTCATATAACTTTCTATTTTAATCTTAAATCTTGAATATTCATAGAAGATTCAATGGTCAAGAATTATTATTAGGGTGGTTAAATAAATCAAATGACTAAAAAATCACTCATCCATCTAAAGTTAAAAATATCCATTTAAAGCATTTGGGTATCCATTGACATAGGAGAGCACATGTGTTAATAGTGGGGATTTTACGTTAATTAATATAGAATTAGGATAAGCTGATGATAAATGAACATATTGTCATTCCGCCTCCTCAGTCATGTACAAGAATCCCCTAACCTATTTGCACATGAATCCCTGTCAAATGACATCATTAATTGTCACTTATCACTACATGCTCTCAGATTCTTTGTTAATCAACATATAATTTCCACTATTAACGCATGCGCTCCCCACATCAATGGAATGAGTAAGACTTGTAAAGGATACTCACCCACGTGCAAACAAGATAGTTAAGTCTGTTAGAAGTTAGCATTCAATTAGAGTTAGTTACAGAGTTGGTTATAGGCTTGCTGTCATAGATGTACAGATATATATACTGATGTAACTCTCACTCAAGTAACACAATCACTCTCATCTCATTCACTTCAGATTCATTCTCATATCCTCTTTATTCTCTTTGTTCATTCTGCTTGGTCTTGATACCTCACATGGTATCAGAGCCGATCTCGCTCATCATGGCGTCATAGAGTTCTTCGTAAATGTCAGAAGACTCTCATCGCAGCATGTCTCAATCAATGGTGCAAAGCTTCTCAAATCCAGTGGCAATGAAGCTTGATGAAGAAAATTACTTGCCATGGAAGCAACAAGCAGAAGCAACTATTGAAGGCCATGATCTGATGCATCACATCACAAGGAAAGCTATTCTGAAGAAGTTTTCAACAAAGGAAGATCAAGAAAATGAAGTGATAAATCCAGAGTAACAACATTGGAAAAAACAAGATGCTTTGCTGAAATCTTGGTTACTTGCATCGATGACAGAGCCATTCATCACAAAAATGGTAGTATGTGACTTCGTTCATTAGATTTGGGCCAGGTTAGAGACATTTTTTACTTTACAAGTAAAAGCAAAGGTAAGGTAGTTGAAGAATAAACTGAATAATACCAAGAAAAGTGGTTCAATGAGTGAATATCTGTTAGAGATCAGGAGCACAATTGATGCACTCATTTCAATTGGTGCACCAACAACAGATTTTGATCATGTAGAGGCAATTTTGAATGGATTTATAGAAGAATATGGTCCATTCATGACAACTGTGATCTCTCGAGTTGAACTAATCTCGATTGAAGAAATTGAGGCACTGCTCATGGCACAAGAGGAAATGATTGAGAGGTTCAAGAAACCAGAAAATTTTGTTCAAGCCAATGTGGCTCAGAACTAGCAAAATAGATCTTTTGTGAAAGGAAATCAAGATCAGCATTCCAAGTTCCAATTAGGACCTAAAACTCATGGTTTTAGAGGAATAGGAGGCAAATAAGGTAAAGGAGGCAGATCAGGATCCTCAAGGCCAACTTGTCAAGTGTGTGGCAAGATTGGTCATATTGCTCTAAACTATTGGCACAGGTTTGACTCTCAATTTAGTTCAGAATTTCAGACGTTTGAGTTTGCCTCACAACCTTCAACTCCTACGCCAAGGGCAAATCTCTCCATGAGCAATGCTTTGGCAACTCCTGAAACTGTGTTTGATCCAAACTAGTACCCTGATTCGGGTGCTACACATCACATGACACTAGATTAACTGACTATGGAGGTTTAGAAAGAGTGGTCGTTGGCAATGGTTCAGGTTTGCAAATATCTCATATTGGAAATTCTTTTTTTAAATTTGATTTGAGTGGTCATTCTTCTTGATTGAATAATTTATTTCATATGCCTCACATCACCAAGAATTTACTTAGTGTATCACAATTTGCAAAAGACAACAAGGTTTTCTTTGAGCTCCATCCTGCTCACTGTTTTGTGGAATGCTAGGATACCAAGGAGGCCATTCTTCAAGGAACTATTGACAATGGCCTCTATAAATTCATGAATTTCAAACTCATAAACACTACTGTACCTACTGCGCATTTTTCTTCAACACATAGTAATTCAAACTTTCATATCTAGCACTCCAGGCTTAGGCACCCATCACAAGCTGTAGTGTCTAGAGTATTGAAGTCTTGTAACTTTCCTTTATCTGTTGATAAGTCTCTTTGTTCTACTTGTTGTCTTGGGAAGTCACATCAACTTCCTTTCTCTTATTCCACCATTATGTATCATTCACCACTTGAACTTGTATACTCTGATATTTGGGATCCAGCCCTTTTTCCCTCAATAAATGGTGCTTGTTACTATGGGCATTTTATTGATGCTTACTCCAAATACACTTGGCTTTATCTTATTCAATCTAGATCATAACTCAAATCAGTGTTTTTACATTTCCAAAAAATGGTAGAATTGCAACTTGAAACCAAAATTAAAATGTTCCAAAGGGACAACACTGCTGAGTATGTTAGTTTATCTAAAGTTCTGCAGGCACAAGGCATAATTCACAGATTCTTTAGTCCTCATATCCATCAGCAAAATGGATCAATCGAAAGGAAGCACAGACATATTGTGGAAATGGGGTTGACTCTATTAGTAGGCGCCTCTTTGCCTATGAAATTCTGGGGGGAGGCATTTACCACAACTGTTCAATTAATAAACTCATTACCTACACCCGTGTTGAACAATCTGTCACCGATTAAGTGTCTCTTGCACAAGAAACCTCCTTATGAGAGTTTTAGGGTGTTTGGTTGTCTTTACTTTCCCTACACCAGGCCTTACAATCATCACAAGTTTGATTTCAGGTTCATACCTAGTGTCTTCCTAGGTTATGCCACCTAACATAAAGGCTACAAATGCCTTACACCCTCAAGGAAAATCATAATCTCTAGACATGTGCTATTTGATGAAATCAAATTCCCTTTTTAAGAGCCTCAATCTCCCTTTTATCATACTGCAACACAACACACTAATCCTCCTTCAGCCAAGACACCATCAATATCTTGTGTACCAAGATTCCCAAACATTGACAACCCTCCTCCCAAAGACTGTCACCACTTTCTTGTCCTACCTTTTCACCTCAACATAATTCATCAACTACCTTAATTCCTATTTCAGGTATACATATTGATCTACCATTCGACTCAGAACAACCTGCAGCTGCAATTCCACCTCTTCCTCGTCAAGTTCCCAAACCTGTACTTCATAACTCTCATACTTTGACTACTTGAGCCAAAGATGGAATTGTCAAACCCAAGATGTATGCAGCACATCTAGAACCAACTTCAGTCCATTAAGCTCTTAAAATTCCTCACTGGAAGCAGGCTATGGATGATGAGTATTCTGCATTAATAAGAAACAACACTTGGCAGCTTGTGACACTTCCCTCGGATAGGCACCCCATTGGCAGCAAATGGGTCTTCAGAGTTAAGTATAACTCAAATGGCTCCCGTCAGAAGTACAAAGCCCGCCTTGTGGCTCAAGGGTTCAACCAAAGGTTAGGCTTCGACTTCACTGAGACTTTCAGTCCAGTGGTGAAACCCACCTCCATCAGACTTATTCTTTCTCTGGCAGTTTCTAAATCTTGGAGCATTAGACAGCTTGATGTCAACAATGCATTTCTCAATGAGGATTTACAAGAAGATGTGTACATGGTTTAGCCTAAGGGATATGCAATTGGCGATGGTTCCCTAGTTTGTAAACTGACCAAGGCTCTATATGGCTTTAAATAAGCTCCAAGGGCTTGGTATCACAAGCTCTCTACTGCCTTGCAGTAGCTTGCTTTCTCCCCCACCAAGTCGAATGTGTCTCTTTTTACTAGAATCACTTATTCCTCTGTAACTTATGCATTCATCTATGTGGATGATATCATTATCACTGGTAGTTCCTTTGCTTATATCTTAGAACTCATCTCTTAGCTTAATTCATCCTTTACTTTAAAAGATATGGGCGATCTGCATTATTTTTTGGGCATAAAGTGGCACACACTGCCTCAAGGGGTCTACATCTGTCTCAGTCCAAATATATTCAAGACTTGTTGACCAAAGCTGCCATGTAAGGATGCAAACCATGCAAGACACCTCTGCCCTCCTCCTTGAAGCTCCATGCCTCTGGTAATCCTCCATTTGAAAATCCTAGTCTCTACAAATCAGTGGTTGGCAACTTACAGTATATTACTATCACAAGGCCTGAATTGGCCTATTGTGTCAACAGAGTCTGCCAATTCATGCAGAACCCTATTCAAGATCATTGGAAATTTGTTAAGCAAATACTTAGGTATCTTAGTAGCACTTCTCACTTTGGCATTCATATTAAGAAATCTACTGACTTAAAGATCACAGGTTATAGTGATTCGAATTGGGGGAGTGATCCTAATGATAGGAAATCAACAAGTGGCTATTGTGTCTATATTGGTCCTAACCTGATCTCTTGGTCTTCAACGAAACAATATGTAGTTTCTCAATCAAGCACTGAAGCAGAATATCGCAGTTTGGCTTCCTTAGTTGCAGAACTGATTTGGGTTCGTAATTTGGTCTCTGAAATTTGACCTCCTTTACAAGTCTCTCCTATGATATACTGTGACAACATGAGTGTTGTTCTCTTAGCTGCAAACGAATTTTGCATTCCAAATCCAAACATTTCGAGCTGGATCTACACTTTGTTAGAGATCACATTGCAAAAGGACATGTTCAAGTTAGTCATATCCTAGCCTGTGCTCAAGTGGCTGATATTCTCACCAAGCTTCTCTCATCTACTTTCTTCAATATGTTTCGGGACAAACTCCGGATTGTGGATTGTCAATCCCTGAGTTTGAGGGGGGATGTAAAGGATACTCACCTACGTGCAAACAAGTTAGTTAAGTCTGTTACAAGTTAGCATTCAGTTAGAGTTAGTTACAGAGTTGGTTATAAGCTTGCTGTCATAGATGTACACATATATATACTGATGGAACTCTCACTTAAGTAATACAATCACTCTCATCTCATTCACTTCAGATTCATTCTCATATCCTCTCTATTCTCTTTGTTCATTCTCCTTGGTCCTGATACCTTACAAGACCCGTTAACATATCTCGAAAAGAATTTACAAGGGTTAGTGACAAGCAACAAATTCATATCATGTCAATAAGTTTGATAAAAGTTGTTACATATGATCAACAATATTAGTAGTCTCTAGTACTACAAGCACAATCCTCTAAATATATAACTAGCTACTCAACTCAACTAAAGCTACATGTTTATCTACAAGCTAGGCGAATCAACAGCAAACTTCACAACTGATCCAAGCTCATCCCAGTTCTCAAATGTGAAGAAGTCGTTGGTCGCGGTAGGGTCAATCCAGAAGTTAGAAGATGGTGCAGTCATTAGTTGAGGTTGCTGCGCCATTGCTGGAAAGTTCAATTGACCCACATGAAACTGATTCCTTTGATCATTGCATGTGTTGTTAATCACGGGCTTCTGTTCATTTTGATGATAATGATTATGACCAAGGCTTGCACCAAAGTTGATGTATGATTCTTGATGAGTACTGTTGGATTCGACATTGCTCATTCTGGTGCTCTTGTCATGAGTGGAATGGCGCTTAGCTGCTAGTTGTCTCAGGTCTGGTGTGTGCTTTCTTTGTGACACATTTCTTTTGAAAATTCGACACAATGTCCAGATTTCCTGTATGTTATAGAAAAGAAATTTGTGAACAATAGTAGTTACATAATTTGTTTTTTTGTCCAAGGTTAAGTGAGAAATTATGTGCGAAAAATATTACTTATAAAAGAGAGTTGTGAAGAATCGAAATTATATAATTTTCTTATGCTAAGGTTTAGTGAGGAATAATGTGTAAAAAATATTACTCTTATAGTCTTATGAAAGAAAGTTATGAAGAATGGAGATTGTATAATTTGTTTACGCTATATGGTTAAGTGAAAAACAATGTCTAAGAGAATAATTATAAAAGAAAGAAAATGTCTTTTTCGAATCTGAAATGTATAGATATCATATGAGGTATCTAATAATGATGTGAGTGTGGGTGACTATTGAAGTATATGTACATCAAGATAAGATAGATGTATTATATACTTATATGAGATGGTGTTGCATGTGGTGTCCCCATTTGATGCTAAAATAATGGGAGTCTAAAAGAAAGTTGTAAATAATGGTAGCTATATAATTTGTTTCTGCTAAGATTAAGAGAGAAATAATTAATGTGTAACAAAAACTGGTATTATCAAAGTTACTTACAGCCTCTTGTGCAATGTCTGCATTATTCTTATTCTTAGTGTTGGCAAGGTTTGTGTTGGTGTCACTATTGGAAGGAAGGCGAAACTCGTGCATCATCCAATCAGTTTTGGTGCCTTTTCCTGCACTGCCACGGTAGTATACTAGTGTTTTCTTGAGTCCAATGCAGTCATTGCCTTCTCCTCCATGAGAGTACACTGGCTTGTCTATCCCAGTTGCTTTCCAGAATCCAGAGCCAGTGACTCTATTAGGCCTTATGCTATTCCTATACTTCCTCCCTCTTTTGCAAAAGAAGTACCCTTCCTTCTCTCCTCCAATACCACTGGCTTCTGCACACAAATTAACAAACGGTGTAGCAATATAGAGCTAACATAAGTAATCTTGGTTTCCAATAAAGAAAAAAGAAAATTATGGGAAGAAGAAATTAAAAGAAATCAGAGTTGCACTAATCAGAGAAGTAGGTTACAATATTTGGAGTGTAATCGATATTTATAAAATTTTATACTATGAATTATGAAAATATATTTATGTATGAAAATCTTTCTCTAAATCTCTATATCTACCTATCTATCATTCTGAAATATTTCATATACGTGCTTAAAACCTATCTAATTTTTTAAAATTCTTCCTATAGAAGACACTCTTTGTGATCTATATTGGTTTGAGAGAGGATAACACGCGGCTGATAAGCTTAACTAGTGACTGCGACGTTGATAGCAAATAGAATTCAAGAGATGGAAAGAAATCCTATATGATATTCCTCATGCAAGTGTCATTCGATCCGTTTACCCCCAAATCAAAGTTGATAAATCCTTGACAATGAAGCCTATAGACTTATGTTTATATGTCATAATTCTACCAATCTTAATCAAATTTTGTTTATGAGTGTAAGTGTTATTATATGTGGTTATCATTTTTCCTGCTGGTGTATGTCAATTAGATGAAAACCCTACTCTTACTTCATAGATATTAAGAAAAACAAAAGATTTTTGAATTTTAAGAAAAATAACACAATCAGTAAATAAAGATTAGCTATATATATTAACTAGAGTGCATACGTACTTGGAAGATCCCAAGGATCATATTTGTAGATATCAATCTGTTTGATGAGTTCAATACTGATGGGTTTCTTGTCAAGCTTCCTTCGAAGATAGAAACTAACAAGTTCTTCATCTGTGGGGTGGAAGCGAAACCCTGGAAGTGGAACATCATCTTCCGCTGCATACTCATCATCCTTGATGAAATCTTCGTTAACACCCATATCTTGTCTCTCTCTCTTTCTCTCTCTTTGTGTGTGTGTGTGTGTGTACTTTGCTTTTTCTCTAGAGAATATGAAGAAGAGGGAAGACAAAAGTGGTGGAACAATTTTCAACAAAGTTGAGAGAACCTTGTTTCTATTATTATAGTGTGAAGAGAGAGAGTCGTGGGATAGAGATGAGTTTTTCACGAAGGTCAAGTCATGAGGTTTGACTTGTTGAGCGTTTGGCTTTATGATTTTTGTTGATGGACTTGTTCTATATTGTTTATTTTAAAGTCACCATTTAGGACTTAAATATACATTAAATATAAAGTATTTAATGCATACCAGAGTGGAATTACTCCGTTCAAATACTTTTCTTCTATCACTTCTAGTAGCTATCAATAATTGCTCTGATTCTTGGGTTGAATCATAAATGATATACAACTGTCCTATCTAACATGGTAAATTACGCTTGTACACCTAGCACATTTGATACATGATATGAGAAAAAAGAAATTCATTGATTTTAAGTTGTAATTTACTTAATTTTATTTAAAATTATAGTTTAATTTTGATAATATTATAAATTAATTATATACTGTCTTATGAGTAAATTTGTAAATAATTTTTATTAGAGTCAACATTTTTAATGATGGAAAACAAAAACACATTGATTTCCTTTTGTACTTAATATATGATTTTTGAAATTCATAACTATTGGGAAAAAATAGGGATCCTATTTAAGTTAGTAATGCATAATTTTTTTAAAATTATCAAGATTCAGTGTTTGTTAAATACTAACTAATTTAGTTTGAATGAAGTCGATTCACTACAAGGTAAGAATTTCTTTTTTTCATATGGAAAACTTGAATCTAATATCTCAATAAAAAATATATATCAAATTACTTAAATCAAGTAAGTATTAGTGTATACAATTTTATTTTAGGTACATAGATAACTTTACCATATCAAGTTCTGCTTTTGTTATTTTGATGCACAACGAGGGACTAGCCCATTTTATTAGAATTGTGTAGAAAGATCGGTCTGACTTCAATTCCATTTCATCGAAGAACTTTGGTAATCAACTTGAACTTGTAACCGTTCATCATTCACAAACTCATATAGTTTATATATCCCTAGGTCCTTCAAATATTCCTTCAAATATCCAGCATTCTTTGTTTTTCGAGAGAGAGAGAGGGGGGGAGGGGGGGAGGGAACTTGTGGTGATTGTTTAATCAAGCAAAAGCAGGATGAGACCATTGCCAAACGAAAAGCAGAAATTAATTACTGATGTTGATCATTTCTATATACAGCAAAAGAAATTTCAAAAGCTTTGGACTTTCAAAAGTCATAGCGCTACCAAACTACGAACATTGAAAATTCTTTCGTTCCTCTATCAATATTAATTATTCAATATACTTATATTCAATTCATGAGTAATATCTCATG
Organism: Pterocarpus santalinus; assembly: GCA_031439595.1. Classification (NCBI taxonomy): domain Eukaryota; kingdom Viridiplantae; phylum Streptophyta; class Magnoliopsida; order Fabales; family Fabaceae; genus Pterocarpus; species Pterocarpus santalinus. The sequence goes on along the minus strand of CM062528.1, from coordinate 28,136,176 downwards.
GATGATCATGTGCGCATTAACACAAATGAAAAAGAGAGAACAGAAGGGAATAGAGAAGAGATATGAGCCAGGATTCTAAACCTTCATGGGGCACTCTTTTAAGACAGATTCTACTATCATCATTCTTCAAAGTGAGAGAGACAGACATCTAAATTCGGAACAAGAATAAATCAGGTGACTCATTAACATCTATATGGCCTAATTTATTTACAAATTACTTTATCCTAGATTTTCGGCAATTATATTTGACCTTTTTAAAAGACACATTTAAGTAAGTAAGCTAAAGCTTAAGCTTTTGAAAAATTCTATTTAGTTTATTAGACTAACTAATTTATTTATCAATTATTTAGATATATAAATAAAATTTATAATATTTATGTAGTCAACAAAATTTTATATTATTTATATAATTTATTAATTATATATTAACGTATATAATATATATATATATATATATATATATATATATATTTTATACACAATAAAATATTTTCATCAAAGGTTATATTTATTTTAAAACAAAAAATAAATTTCTTAGTTTGTTTAAAGACTTATGAAAAAAAAAACAATTAGAAGTTCGATTATTGTAACTTCAACTCTTCGTAATTAGATAAAAACTCTCTTGCAACGCAGGATGAGTATGAGTCTCGAGTCGTCATCAACACATATATTCTTGAATCTCCACTTAGGTATTTTAAGGTTCCATTTTTTTTTTTTTGGATATGTTAATATTTAATATGTATACTTCATGATATAACTTCGATTACAATTTCATCAAATCATCAATATTTGGAACATTTATTTTTTTTCAGAAGAGTAACTGTTTTTCTGAGATCCGTAGCACTCCAAGTGGAATTTCTTACCTCGTTTGAACATGTTTTGACCTTTGCTATTAATGTCTCCCCTCCCCTCCCCTCCTTCTCCGATACGCTTGGGAATTCTTAAAAGCAGCTTTTTCTTAGCCCCCCCAAAAAAAAGTCCTTTTTTAAAAAGTCTAGGCCTAAATATATTTTTAATCCTTATAAAATTTGAAAATTTTAGTTTTAGTCCTTGAGAAATTTTTTTGGTTTTGATCCAAATATTTTGAAATGTTTTGGTTTTAATCCTTATTGTTAACATGCCTTTGTTAAATGATAACATGGATAATGGATAGTCACTTATCCTTCCCATATTTAAGTAGGAACTAAAACTAAAATTTTTTGAAATATTTAGATCAAAACCAAAAAAAAAAAAAAAAAGATTAGCGACTAAAATCAAAATTTTACGAAATTTTGGATTAAGACCCAAAAAATAATTTGTTAGAAACTAAAACCAAAATTCGCTAATTTTATAGGGATCAAAAATATACTTGAGCCAAAAGAGTATCATATTTGGTAAAAATGTGAGAATGGACTATAATAAAAAAAATAAATAATTTTAAGTTGAGAAATAACTTATAATCATAAGAAACTTTTTGAAGCTTTTGATTATAAGTTTGGCCAAGGTTATGGTGCGCCACACACTAGGTGATTTGATCTCAAGTACACCATACACCTTAACAATCTAAGGGTTGAGAACTTGAGATTAATAAACCATATATACAACCAATAAGCTTTGTACATATATTAGCTTTCATTCTCTCCTCCCTAATTGCCCTTCTCCCACCGTTGCCCCGATCACCACTCACTGCTCACCACCCTGACCTCAACCCTACCCCAACCACCACCGCCCCTCGGCCACCACCCCACCGTAAGAGACATGGAAGCACTGCCATGAGGACTGAAGCAACAGCAAACAAGAACAATCAAGTGCGTGAAATGCGACTCATGCGGCTTCACTGGGGAATGCACCCTTGCATACATCTCTCGCTTGGGCCGTATACATAGATAGTGTGAGGAAGATTTTCAAAATTTTGAAAAGAGAACGTTCCAAGGTTTTGCACTTCTTCAAAAATTTAGGTGCTATCATTCATCTTCACCAATTTACCATCCTTTTTTTCTAATAGGTATCGAGGTCATTGGCTTTGTGGCCTCTACGTTGAGGTCGTGAAGGATGATGTTCACAAGTCATAGAGGCTCATCTCAACGGAAGAAGCTCTTAATCGCAACATAATGTTCTACACTGAGTTCTGATCATTGTCATCATCCCCTTATCTGCATGAAATAGAGCACCCCATCTTCGCTCTTGGCCGCATCCTTCGCTAGAGAATGGACTTTCCCCGGAGGCCTCTAAGGATGAACTCGATTGGCTCTCTACTACTCGTTGATAAGGCTCGAGCGGCGGTGGTGGTCAGGGTGGTAGGCAGTGGTTGAGGCAACGGTGGGAGAGGGTAGTTAGAGAGGAGAGAAGGAGAGCTAATATAATGAACAAAGCTTATTGGTTGTATATGTGATCCATTAACATCAACCCTTAGATTTTTAAGATGTATGGCGTACCTGAAATCATATCACCTGGTGTGTAGTGCACCACAGCCTAAGTTAAAGTTAATTATTCCATATTTATTATATTTTTACCAAATTGATCATGAATATTAAATATTATATAATATAAATAACAATTTTATATATTTCTAGTAACTTTACTATACAAAAATAATTTTTTCGTACAATTCAAATAAAAATATTATTTCAAAACCACTTTTCAGTTGAAATATCTACGTATAAATTGATTCTTATAGTGCATGTTTGGGACAAAATACCCAAAAAACGTATTTTACCAAAAAAATAAAAAGTTGTTTGGGAAAAAAAATCTTATTTGTGTTAGTTTTGTTGAATTGGATTATAATCATATTCAAAAATTAAAGTTGTTTTGGGGGAAAAAAAAATGCAAACGGTTAATTACATTTTACCCTTTGTATTATAATTCATGTACGCTTTACTCTTTATATTTTAAAAACGTACATCCCAATTTTCTCAATTTTTGTGAATGTCTATTTTACCTCAAATAAGTATACTATACTCTTCTAAATTTTGGATCATATGCAAATTAATCTCCTGAATTTTTTTAAATATACAATCCGACACACTGAACGTATGGTATTATAAGTTATGTACACTTTACCCTCTATATTTTGAAAATATGCATCATGACTCTCTGTATTTTATCAAATATGCACCTTGGCTCTTTTGTTAATTTTTTGATCAATATTTTTATTTATAATTGATCAAAAAATTAACAAAAGAGCCAAGGTGCATATTTGATAAAATACAGAGAGTCATGATGCATATTTTCAAAATATAGAGGGTAAAGTGCACATAACTTATAATACAGAGGGTAAAGTGCAATCAACCAAAAGAAAAAGTTAAATTTTGGGCATTATTTCAAAAACATTTTTTGTACAGTATACATAATATTATATTTTTACTAAATTGACTCTAAATATTAAATATTAAATATTATATAATATAAATAATTATTTGATATCTTTTTTTAGTAATTTTATCATACAAAAGTTATTTTTTTATACAATCTAAATAAAATAAATTATCTTAAAATTATTTTTCAGTTAAACTATCCAAATATAAATTAATTCTCACATAAATGATTATATAAAAAAATAATTATATAGATAAATAATTATTAAAATAATTTTAATATTTCGACTTTCTCAAACACACAGACTAAGCAACATGGCTTGACGTTTGACTTGTATATACTACGAGATAATGCTTGGTAGTATCTATGCTATTCCTATTAATTGTTATACCACAAATTTAAAGTGGGGTTGCAATATCCAAAACACTAATTCTAGATCTTGAGAAAGCAATCGTTGAACAACCCTTGTATAATATAGAGTGTTGTTATTTGTACCACTTTAAAATGAGATACCCCCTAACATCCACTCATAAAGCAAGTAAAAGAAAATTATGAAAGAAAGTGAAAAAATAAAAAAATAAAGAGAGAAAAGAGAGAAATAAGAAGAGGATGTCAATTATGTAAGAGAAAATAGATGTATAGAAAATATTTCTCTATAATACAGAGCCACTCATGACTTAGAAAACAAACAAACGTCAAATATGAGAGTACGTGGCCCCTGTTTGATATATGAATCGCATGCTTTTAACTTTGCCCGTACTCTTTGAACTTTAATTTTTTCACGACTTTGATATAGTCACAGTCCTAAATGTTAAAAGCTGTTTAAAACATGGTGTGGTGAAGAAGATTCTCATGCAGCAAAGCTTAGCAAATTTTAAGTTTGAATAGAGGATAAGTTGTTCACGTTTGCTTCTTGACTACATCAAGTTTTAATTTTCATTTCGTAACTCAAAATTAAATTTAAAAAAATCTGGACAGACAAGACCAAAATTAGTCTCAAGAAAAGAAAATGTTCTTCCATTACAATTCCACAATGCATGTTCGTATTAGTAAAACTTTTCTTAAATTAATTATATCATGATAGAGAGATTTTTGCATGAATATAAATATAATACTTTATAACTAGCTACAGTTGTAATAAAATTGAGCTTTATTAGCTTTATTTAAGATACTCTCATTTTATTTTTGAGTTCAAGTGCATACTTAGGTATAAGGTATTAAATATATTCATAAAAAATTATTTAAATATCTTAAGCAAAAATGTCTATTAGTGGAATACCAAGGCCAGTACGGGCATATAAAACCTGAACTTAAAGAAAATTAATTAATAAAACGAAGATAGTGCAGAAAATTATCTATTGCTACTAGGGGAGAAATTAAGTTAGACTAGACTAAATTTTATTTGGACTGCATTTTAAATATGGAGCCTAAACCCGAATTTATTATTTAACATACACATTGTTTTAAAACTTTTAGTTTGACCTTTTTAAAAGTTTGATTTAATCTAAAAGTCTATTTAAAGGTATACTTGATAATAATTTTTTTTGTCATGAATAATAAAAATTTTAAATAAATCCAAAAACTTTCTGTTAAATAAGTCAAAATGTTTCATATATATGTTTCATATATATATATATATATTTATTTATTTATTTATTTATTTATTTATTTATTTTTTAAACAGATTAAAAAAACTTCCATAATCATTAGGTTTTTAAAATAATGATATAATATAATATAATAATAATAATATATAAATACGTTAACCTGTTAGACTCTATAAATTTTTTTCATAGCTTGTAATTTGTTCTATTTAGTTAAAGAATGACTTTTTAAAAAGTCTTGATCCAACTTATTTATTTAATAGGCTTTGTCAGATTCGACCTAATGTGAGCTAGACCAATTGCCACCAATGGGCTAGCTGAGTTATTTCCACCCTTAATTTCTACTATAGTCTAATATCACACATAAATAATATTTGTCCATGTCTTTTTATAATTTGATATATTAATTTATTTATTTTTAGCAAAAAATACAAGTACCGGCAAGAGTTAAATTACCTGATTCGCCTTCTATTCATATATTGGACAAACCTTTCCTTCAACCCAAATTATTCTGTTAAAAAAATGAAAAATGCAAGCACTAAGGGAACTGGCTTAACTCTTTGGTATTTTATCATAACAATAGTATCACTTCTTTTCAAATTCAGGGTTTTTGCATTAGTAGGCGATTTGAAGCCTTATCAGAATCTTTTATTGAAATTCACTGCTCCTCTTGAAAGATTGATGCCCCAAATTTTTGTTCTTAAAATAAAAAAACCAGTTTATCAATGTTTAAGTCATAATTTTTCGAAGATACGACTATGTCTACATATTATCAAATCCAAGCTTGCCCAATGATATGCGTTGCTAAGTCAACAAGCGTTAACCAGTCAGGTCCAGTGGCAAATCCTTACCCTTTAAATTTAATCAGTCTAGTCAGAGACTCCGGCTACTTGTCCAAGTCGAAAAGTGTTTATACATTTATTTTTCTTTATGATTAACTAGTCTATAATTTATAAAATCCTATTTTGACTAATTAAGGAATTAAACAAATTCATTCACCTATTTTTTTAATTCAATGTCACTCTAAAGCTCTTGGATTTTCATGTTAGAATTTCAAATATCAGTGATCAAATAGATTTAAGTGATAAGACCCATAAATTCGTTATTATAATTTCTCATTTAGTCTGTTTATAAAAATCTCCTCAAATTTTAGGCCCTTAACAAGAGCTTCGCCTATTATACAGCTCGAAATAGGAACACCAAAAAATATGTAAACTAAATTAATAACATACGACTGCTGTAGATTGAAAAAGTTACATAATTTTCATAAAATAGCTATTCACCAAATTAATTTTATCGTAGTATAACATATTTACATTATTATAACTCTTGCATTTAGTTTGCGGAATTATTTATTTGTTTAATTTTACCAGAAGCGTTTGGTTTGTTAAAAATATTTTTATTTATAATGTGAAAACGTGAAAGATGTTACGCTCGCCTTCGTCGATCTATCGCTGGTTTAGACGGCGGAATTTTAGATTAAAAAAATGTTTATAAACTATGATAAAATGGTGGCAGTGGGATTCGTCGCGGAGCTGGTGATGGTAGTGTAATTGCGGCTGCAGGATCGGCTATGAGAACAGAACAATAAAGTGATGAAAAATTAAGGGTGAATAATCGTGATATTTGTTTTCATTATATTGTTTTCTTTTTTTTTTTTTTTCGGGTCTTGGTTTTCATTATATTCTCATATCAATGAGAAAGGATGGCCACATCTCACTGTTGGATATTTTTGGGCCAAAACTAGAAAATACTACTATATTATAGATTATAGAATCCTGAAGACATTTAGCATTAATCCAAGCTTTCATCGACAAATATCATGCTAATATTTTAATGTGGTAAAGAAATATGAATTTAATTTTAATGAATCGTCAATAAAATATATTTTGTACAATTATTTAATCATTTGTTGTCATATCAATAAAATTATTTAACTCTTATAATAACAATTAAATCAAAAGTGATACATATTATCAATAATTTATTTTAAAAAATTTCTAGTCAATGATTAAACGATGAAATAATCATATTATTAATTATATATCTAAAAAACCTAAAAAATTGTGCACTACAGGATCTCAAGAAATTGGTTTAATTACTAGTGGTGGTTATGCGTATGTAATAGTTTATCGTTAAGTGCATTTAGGTTAGTTCACAAGATTTTGTTTTTTTTTTTTTCTCTGTGTTCTGTTTCTCCTAGTCTCAATCCAGAAGAAGTAAATTATGCGTATGTATCTAAGTTGCGTCTAAAATACAGTTTTCCAAAAGAAGTATATTGTACGATAGAATTTTCTAAGCTTAAGTCTTGGTAGCAAGCTATAGGACAATTTAGTATTCAGGTCATTAGTTTTATACTTTTATTAGGTGATCCGATTCACCTCCCTCTTCTTCTGCACAATTCAAGGAATCAATCGAAGTGCTCCTCAATATTTGCATGTTTGCTCATTCTCTTTTATTTTTATTTTTTTAAAATTTTTAATTGTATTAAGAAAACTAGACACATATCCACATCTATATTCTGTTCAAGATTTTGCAACTTTGGCTATTCAGAGTGTAAAAGCTGAAGTCAAAGATCCATTTGAGAGACCTTAAGAATCTACGAAAGAAGTTAATATAGTAGGTGATGAAGATGAAGATGAAGACGTCAAAGTCCTCAGTCAAGTTGGAAGTTTGAAAATAGTCTCAGAAGAACCTTCTGTTTATGAAGAGTGGACTATTCTTCTGATTTCAATTTTTAATCATTAATGTGTAGGGTGGGGAGCAAGAGATGCGACTTTTTGGGCCTCTCTATGTGACTATGTCCTAATAATGTTATCCGCCCGCTATACAACAAAATGACCCTTTTATCTTATTATAAGAAAATGGCTATATAAAGTGTTGGTCTAATTGGAAGGAATTTGGATATCTAAATTTGTGGTTTTGAATTTGATCTTAAAATTTATATGTATAGAAAAAATAAAATTGGAAGAGTCTCTATTTAGGTGTTTGACCGTATCTAAGAAAATTTATCCCTCACCTATTGGAAGAGAGATACTCTGTAAAAAAAAAAGAAAAAATCCTTTTTTTCCCTTATTATAAGAAAATGGCTATTTTACTCTGGACTTTTTTGTCTCATGTTGAGAATTTTAGTGCCAAAAATCCACAATTTGTCACCCGATTGCCTAAAATGTCACCTAGTAGCAACAAGACCAAGAAAGTGAGTGCTCTTCGGACCTTTTCGTTGAATGGGAACTCATTCTTTGGTGCAAAACGGAGTGCTAAAAATCAAATATAGCCGGATCAAGACAAGATTTTGGTTTGAATACTTATAGGAGAGGAGGTCAGCAGTGATATGAAAGAAAGGTTCATATCGTCATTGTTAAAACAAGGTAAATTATAAAAATATTCCTCTAAAATGATTTTATATTATGCTAGTTAATATCATTTATGAAAAAAGTTTTTCTTTATCAATTTAATAAAATTTTGCAAATATTAAATACATAACTACCAAGATATATGCATGATTACGTAAAAAACAATAAATTGACATAGATAATTTTCAAGTGCATGATGTGGCTAATCTAGAAGAGATATTGGCGGGCAAGGCAGCCCCGACAACGTTCCTATCCAACTTTGACTGAAGTTTCTCCGGAACCGCCTTTGGACTGGATAAAATTAAAGTAGGATAATCATTTTTCTTTTTCATCATTATTTTACACTTTGTGTATGCTCTTTTCTTTTGAGGTAAAAAAAAAGAAAAATATGTGCTAAAAAATATAAGTTATCTAAACAAACATGCAAAAAATATATACAACTTAGTGTTATAGAAATAGCATTATTCATTACAACAGATCCCAACTGAATTATTATACAAACTATTTTGGATATACTTAAACTTCGTTTGATACGTATCATAGAATAAGATTGAATAATATGAAATTTGGTTATATAAAGTCGGATCGTATAATAACTTATGCATGAGCAGTGCGGACGTAGAAAAACAATGAATTCCTTATAATTCTTTGCTCCAAGCTTTGCAAGCCACTCCACACGTTGGTTGCCTTCCGTAAGGATGAGTCACGGTAACTCACAATTCTCCAACCAATAACGACATGATATGGTGTATACTGTATTATTTAATTATTAATTTATTAATGCATTGTTAATTTTATAATTTTTACATTGTAATTGTATTTTACTTTAATTATATATAAAATTTAAGTATTTATATTAGTCTTATTGTTATATTAAATATTACTCTAAATTATACGTAATATGTAGCGACCAAATATGATTAAAAAAATTTAATTATTTTATAAATAAATTTAATTATATATATATATATATATATATATATATATAATTAAATAATTTTTACATTGTAATTGTATTTTACTTTAATTATATATAAAATTTAAGTATTTATATTAGCCTTATTGTTATATTAAATATTACTCTACATATTACTTATAATGTAGAGTAATATTATATAATTCGTACACGGGGACTTGCCAGTTCTTTATTTAAATAAATACTAGTAGTACTTGTGATACATATAATAATTCAAACTTTAGGTATAAAAGAATTAGTAATAAGTTTTTGAATTTAATTTATAGTCATTGACAGTATAAAATTCTTTTATATTGTTATCTAATTATATATTACGACATCAATAAATATGCTTAACTCTCACATTCATTATTTCAAAAATTATATAAATTAAAGATTTTGATTGAATGATAGTGTAAAAAAAAATTTACACTCTCAATATATACAAATTAAATCGTAAGTGTTTTTATAAAATAAATATATAATATAACATAATTTACTTTTATTTATTTGATATTTATAAAAAGCTATTTTTCATCAGTATTTGCGTAATATCCTTAATTTTATATTTCAATTTTTTTGAATTTTTAAATTATATATAATAAAAAATTTATTATTAGTAAACATAATATTTTGACGTATTAACTTGAAACATATTTTATTTCCACCCAAATTTCACATACTTTATATAAAAACTTACGCATGTTATCATTTCAAGTTTTGACATGACAACATTTCTTTTAAAAACTTATTAGTGAACTTTTTTTATATTATATAGATAGATTATATTCAACTTACTGACAAAGTTAATATGTTTAATTACATTGAAAAATATATTTTGAAAAAATTTGATTAAATTTTAGTTTTAACATTGTTATGTCTTTTAATCAATTAAATTAATGAATTAATTTTAAATTTGTGATTCGTTATTATTTACAATTATATTAAAACATTCATAATTGTGAGATAAGTAAAGTGCGGGTTTGAATATGTCTTCCAGTCTTGTGGGACAAATTTGAGTTCTCATCCCCTAAAATTACGTGAGTAGAGGCGGATTCAGAGATATTTTGAAAGGATAAGAAAACGTCAAGTTACGCAAAAGAAGTATGGCTCCTTTGGCGCCTAGAATTAGATATGAAATTAAAATTGGGTTTTTTTAATTTCAATTTTTATGTTTCAAGTAATGTATAAGATTGGAATTATAATTTTAAATTTCAATTCTATAGAATTGAAAAATAATTAAGATGAATATTTTCTAATTTCTATTACATACTATATGAATTATCAATTTCAAGACTTATTAAATATTTTTTTTCTATTAAAGTATATATAATTTTCTCTTTTTTCCGGTTATATACTATGTATCATATTTATTAAAATATAGTATTTTTATAAAAATAATAATATAAAAAATTTCCTAAATTTTAACTTATTATTTTATATATCCGAATCCAAAATAAAATTATTTTATAAATGAATAATTTTCATAAAAAATTATTGTAATACAAAATTGTTGTTTATTAGTAATTTTAGTAATATTAAATTTTGAATCATACATTTAAATAAGAAAACTAAAATCAAACTTAGAATTACAATTCATGTTTTAATCTTTTTAATGAATCCAAATATAAAATTTAAAACTTTAAGTTAATTCCAATCCAAAAAGAATTAAAAAAGAAATTAAAATTCCATATTATAATTCCAATTCTAATGTCCAAATGAGTAAGTAATGTTATTTGTACTTATTTTCTAAATTTATTATAAACACATAATGAGAAATAACTTCATAATTTTATTTTCAACATCTACCACTTATGTCTTTCTTTCCCATTATATATTTACAATGAATCTAAAAAAATAATACAAATAACAGTTTTCTCCTAAAAAATCCAACCATACTCAGATTATCGCAAGTACTACATGTAGACAACGAACTTAATTAATCTATAACCACAAACCAAATTTCGCATCTTCAATAAAAAAAACGATGTGGTGGACAAGGCCTAGCCTCAGCGGGAAACCATATTGCCTCTAAGAGACACGGAACGAGTTTGATCTCCAGTGGCACCCACACCCATCCCCCTACCATTTGCATGCATAGATTTGGGGCATCTTGATATATATTTTTTTAATAGTACATAAATATACATATATTTTATTTTTATTATTTTTTTAAATTTAACCTCATATTAAGATAAAAATTATATAAAACTTTCTTTTTTTATAGATTGAAACGCTACAATCCACCAAAACAAGGGGGTAGCAAAAAGACAATACAGCCAACATCCAAACAAGTTCAAAACAGAAAAAACAAAACAAAGAAGAAAAACAAACTGCAGACCACGAATTACAAACTAAAGACCAGCAAAAAACACCAAAATCTGAATTTGGCACCAAATGACATATAGAGCATGTTGTGGATCAACCGCCACGAGCTGCAGCTGACAGAACCAAAATAGAATTCAATCTTCTGCACTAGATAGGAAAAACAAAAACACCAGATAGCAGCAGTCAATCTTCTGCATCAACCTTTCAGCCAGCCACAAAACCACATTTTATTATATTTATATATTATTTTTATTCTCATTATCTAAATTTTCTATATCCATCACTATCTCTTCCTCCTCCTCCTCCTCCTCTTTTTTTCGATAAAATAAATAAATAAAACAACAAATTTGTACTATTTTAATATTCCATAACCATACTTGGAAACTAAAGTAGACGACAAGTACTTGGGGTAGTTTCCGTAACAATGAATTGAAACGACACATTGTACCAAAATATCAAACAACGAAGCAAATTTATACTAATATTATAATATTCAATGATGTTATGTTTCTATCTCAAGTTGAAACATCTGTCTAAATGTCGAAATATATAAAATCAACATATAAACATCCCTAATTGAACTGCATTATTTTTTTATACTTTTTTTTATCGAAAATAGCTAGACTAGAAATTATTTCTGAGGGATATTTTTGAAGAGAAGAAGGTGAAAGTCAAATATAGAATATTCCAAATTCAAATAAGACAGATAGGAAACAATCATTAAACTATGGATTCAACTGCTTATTATTTTGTACTTACATATGATATATTATTATTTTTTTTACTTTATTACATATTATATGTAGTCATTTTCTTACAAGCTTAAAAAAAAAATCAAAATACTATAAAGTTCGAGGATTCTACCATGACAAAATATTCTGCATCAGAACGTCATCCAAGACCGCCATTTTCATATTATATTATTTAATAAATATAAAGTATACATTCAAGCTCTGAAATTAGCTTGCTTAGCTCGGTTATTAGCTCAGGGTGTATGAAAGTATTCTTTAAATATTGATGCATTTTTAATATAACGGATAACTCGCACATATCTAATATTAAATAGGTGCTCATAGAAATTGAAATGCCAGCACTAGTTGAGCATCGAGATGCTAGAGTATTCTAATATTTGAAATATAAGTCGAACATTTTGAGGAATCAGTGCAGTTACTGAATACTTGTAACATATACTTGTAATTAAATTCTCTTTTCGGTCTTGTAGTTAAACTGCAATGTTTTTGTAGTGGGTCTAATCTAGACTTGGGCCATCAGTGGCAGCCCAAACAAAACAAAAAGAAATTAACAAAAGGGGGTAGAAATTGTCTTAACTAATTTCTAGCTTCTCCCCTCTCGAGTCTTCTTCCTCTCCTCTTCTACACTGCTCTTCCTCTGCTTGTTACTCCTCTATCCGTATCTCGTCACACCACAAACCATAAGGCGTCTCCTGGTAATTTGTACCTTGGTGTTAGTTATAATCAATTTACTATACCTCATATCCACTATTGCATACTGTATATGCAACTTCTCTTCCTAATATCAATATTTTGAATAGCTAGAGTTACATTGATGCTTTCATTGACCACTTATGGCCGAGGTAAAATATCAAAATTGATGATGTGATTGCTGAAATAACAAAGATCATGACGAATTGAGCCAGCATATTTCAAAGTTTGGTTACCGATCAAGCAGGCAAATGTAGCATTTCTAGATCAAGAGTTGATTTCCTCGATTGATGCTGAAGTGAACGGTAGAGAGAATATCAAAGAGGCTATCATATTTGGAGAACTGTTAGTTCCTTTGTACCCTCCAACCCGCCGCTATCTCCTTTCTCAATGCAAGGCCAGCTTCCTCACATCTCCTCATCAACCTCTCTGAATAGTGCTCTCCAGGCCTAGCGATGACTCTATCGCTCTGTTCCTAAAACATGCCCGCATATTCAATTATTCATGATGTAAATATGGCTTTCTTTCCCTTATTACGCCTTTAGAGAAGTTGTGCCCATCGCACATTAGTTTATCCATGTAAGCCTGCCTCTGGTTCTTCACCATCGTCGGCCTCATCCTCAACTACTCTGATGTTGGGATCATTGTGCTCCTAAGTCTCTTCATGTGCCAATTGATCTCATAATCGTCTTTCATGGAATCGAATTGGCTTAGCTGATTACATGTAAGTTGGGAAACATATCGTTCTAGGAAAAGGGCAATGTCTCTGGAGAGAAGGCCTCGGAAGATTATCAGAGTAAAATGTTAATCCAAGAATAGTTCTTGACCAAAGTGACCGAAAATCCTGAAACTTCGAGCCAGAGGATATTCGAGAAATCTTTCAACTCTCGTAACTTTTCATTACTTAATTCCGAGACTGATTCTCCTCTACCCTTTCCTTCCTATTTATACTAGCTCCTAATTAACTACTAGTTCGTAACTAATCAAAGGCCAATCGCAAGACCCAATTCCTGTCAAACACTCCCCCACCCCCCAAAAAAAAACCACCTTTTCCTCAACGTGGTTTGAATAAGCATCATATCCTGCTGAAGAACTATCCTCGTGGTCCAATTGAGTAATTGTAGACACCATCGATTTCCTTTTTAGAGGCCACTACCAGGTGAATGTCTTAAAGATGGCCGTGATTTCTCCCCTTTGATAATCTTCAAGTAGCTCCCTATTGTCTTGATCAAGGTGCTTCAGATTCAAATCCTTAATGCATTTAAGAACATCCCACTTCAATTTCACTTTCACAATACATGTTAACACATTTAATGCCCTAGACATATTACAATGGGGCTTAATCATATAATTCCCATGCCCAAGCTCTTACGAAAATCCATGAGCAATATATTGACATAACTTTTTTTTTTTTTGGTCAACGCACGCACACGAGGGTTCATATACAACAAATTAGACTCTACTTGATATCAAATTCGAGTGTAGTTAATGAGAGGCCCACTAGTTTCTAATCCCTTATAAAAGGTCCATGTTTCTTTCATGCAATTGGACCTAAGCCCACTAGTTTGTTTCATGAAGTCAGTGGGTAAACATAATTCTCCAAAAAAAGTTTAAAAAACCCTTTTCAACTTTGGTTTATGTGCACTTTAGCTCTATTACTTTAAAAACGTGCAAATTAGTTCTAAAACTTTTTGATATGTGCACATTACTACAATTGCTCTTTCTCCTCTATTGTTTCCTTCTGTCTGCCACCAAGGAACTGCCATGGAAGTAGAAGCAATTGCATAAGTCCACCCTCTTCATGAATGCTTTTCTCTGTATCCTATTGTAGACACCATAAATCTAACAATATCTTGGACTTTGGCTCCCAATCTGTTGTCTGGGTAGTCCAATTGCAATCATCTTCTTTTTGTATATCCAATGCCATCTTTGCCTTCCCACTAGTTCTACCATATCTTCCTTCTTCCTTGTGCCATCTTTACACATAATCTGTTCGCTCCCACTCATTTTATTTCGCCATTCTTCCACTACTTCCAACTCATTGATCATAAAGAAGGACTTTTCTTGATTTTGAACCAAAGTTTCAAGAGTGAATTGTTGTTGGCCCTTGCTCTTCTCTTTGAGAATTATTTGACGCTTCAATTTTTCTTCCTCATAACACATCACCTTTACAAATGTCCACCATTTCACACTAGGGTTGTATGCTCTCCACCACCAGTACCAGATGAGTTCTCGACCTCCAGGGGTAGCTTTCATCTCCTGTAACCTTTACGCATCCAATGTGTTGTGGTCAAGACAACAATACCATACCTTTCTTAACCAGTCCTTAACATTACCTTCTTAAACATCGGGATTGCCTCCTTATTCCTTTTCTCTTCGTCCAATATTCAAAGTAATTCCTGCATGTTGTCTATTCTTGTGAATCTCACATCCTAATCTTCACGTCGTGATACCTTTTCCATCTTACATCTTTGCCACTCCCTACTACCCTTCATGCTGCTTAGACTTTCTTCAAACTCCTGGAATCAAGAGCTTTAATATCATCAGTTGATAGAATTGGTTCAAATTTTTAAAGAAAATATTTATTTATTCAAGAATAATCGTTGATCAAAGTAACTAAACAACCAAAAATAATAGGATAAAGAGGATATTCAAGAGACCTCTTAACTCTCATACCTTGTTCTTAATTCCAAGAATGATTTTTCCTCTATCTTTCCCTTTTATTTATATCAAACCCTAACTAAACAAAGGCCTAATTTCTAATTTATCACTCTCGAGTCTTCTTCTTCCTTTGCTCTTTTGCACCTATCTCCTTCGACAAGTTAATTCACTATTCATATCTCATTACACCATAGGCCATAGGGCATCTTGGTTTGTACCTTGGTGTTAGTGATAAATTTAATAACTCATATTCACTACAGCATACTATAATTGTAATCTCTCTCTCTCTCTCTCTCTCTCTCTTTGGTATAAGCAATTTCTCTTCTTAATATCAGTATAAGTGTTTTAATTAATAGAAAGAAGTTTAACATATTTTATGACAAATAAATAGCACGAAATAAAGGCAACTTTAAATTGGTATAAAGTTTTCATACACTAGTTATAATTCTAATTAAATAGTCCCAAGGATTAATCGAAAACCATAATATTTAGCTAGTACATGATGGGGCATTAGGTGGAAGCTTCGTTTCTTATCTCTAGCAAATAAAGGTGTTCACGGGTCTGAATCTACCTGCAAACTTGAACGGCCCAACCCGACCTATGTACAAAAATCCGGTTTAGGTCAGGTAATTAGGTCTATTTGGGTAAAACCCAATTAACCCAACCTGACTACCTGAATCCCTTCTTTTATCTTCTTTTTAATTATTGATGATTTAATATGTTGGAGGAACCCTAATTTCTTTTCTTCCCCTCCCCCATACATAACATTATCCTTCCCCTCTTTTACTCTTCTTTCTCCCTTAATCGCCTCCCTTGTTGTCGTCGACCCGCCGCAAGCCATCGTTTGCTCGAGTGCACAAAGGAAGCCGCCATTAGTCCTTCATTTACAGCCTCCATCAGCCCAGTTCTTGTCCTTTACTACCATGACAATGAGAGTTGAGAAGGAAGCCACCTCCAGTCCACTGCCACAGCGAAGAAGCCCTTACTCAAAAGTGAAGAACTCTCCCACGAAGCCCCTATTAGCCTGTATATATTAGATTCTGACTTGAGATTCAATTTGTGATTTTTACTTCTACTAGTGTTGATTCTGACCTAAGATTGAGTGTGGGATTTTTACTTCTATCAGTGTTGATTTTTACTTCTATCATTGATGTTGTGTTGATGTGATTTTACTTCTATTAGTGTTAAAAGTTTCAAAATGTCACAAAAATGGGGGTCTTAATATGTTCTCTACCCTCCCTTTTTGAAAAAAAAAAAAGAAAAGTAAACCACCAACCCAAATACCCGACTCGATCTCACCTAAAAGTGTTCGGGTTAGGTTGGTTCAGGTTGAGGGATAAACCCAACTGAAGTTATTTTAAATAGTTTGGATAGGGCTGTCAAACGGGTCGGGCTGCCCATTTAAGCCTAACCTGTTTAGGCTCGCGAAATAAACAGGTTGACCCATTTAGCCCGTGGACCAAAAATTTCCAGCTCTGCCCATTTAAGATTAGTCTGCGATCTTAAACGGGTTAGCCCGTTTTATTTATTTATTTATTTTTTACTTTTCATATTTATAAAATTATTTTTTTATTAAAAAAGTGAGAATTTCTAAATTTAATTATTAAATTATATTTTTATGTCCTAAAAGCGGGTAAAGGGGTCGGCCTGGCCTGTTTACCTACGCGGGCTGGCCTATTTACCCCGCTAGTTAAATGAGTCGGGTTGAAAATGGATTAATTTAAACGGGTCGTTATTTTTGAAGCTCAGCCCACATATTTTTTGCATGTAAATGGGTTGGCCTATTTTGACGGCCCTAGGTTTGGGTTTTTTTTCCCCTAAACTCGACCTAACTTGACTTGTGCACACCCCTACTGGCAAATGATCTATTCATATATTTTTAAAGAAAATACATGCCATTGTTCTTTGAATCAACAGTACGCATACATGTTAACTTAGTAACTTTCTGAAGCATATCCATGTCCCATAGATAAAAGAAAAGGAAAAAAAAAAAAAGATAAATCTTTCTATAAGAAAACTAGACATGCATTCATAGTTTACTATTGGTCTTTGAGGGATAGTATTTGCAACATTATGCAATTATAGTCTTAGTTTGCCATAAGAGAAGGCAAATTCCCATTTTTTTATAATTGATTATTGTCTCGACACTCAAAGAGCGGAGAAAAATACATACACCAAAGAGGGAAAGGCTTACTCTAAACAAAACATTAAAGACACAGAAAAAAAAAAAACCTTCCTCTTAAAAGCAAGAAACCTAAACCATATAGAAAATTAAAGGCCGCTATTGCTGCCTTTCTTTCATCTAGGTCTAGAAAGTGTACAATCATTCTTATTGCCTTTATAGACGTCAACTAAAGCTTGAGTTACTTCCTCATCATTCTCGGCATATAATCCAAGACCTTTACCAAAAGCCCAAGAGTACTTTACTTCCTCATAGGATTCATCCAAAAGATGGTGCTTTGATTCTGCTTGAAAGCCAACCTTAGAACTCTTACAGTCATTCTTCCTTCTCTTTGTTGAGAATTTTCATTTAAGCTTGATGCCAGAGCATTCTTTTTTCTTCTTTTCATTTGCAAGCCCTTTTTTCTTCTTGTCTTTTTTAACTAGATCTGCTAGGAAAACATTGATGGGCTTGTTTGATAAATGTTTTCAAAAACAATTTCTAATTTTAAAAAAAATAAAAATACTGTTTGAAAAGTTGTTTTTTGGCAATCAATTTTAAAAATCAAAAAACACAATTTGGATTTTAAAAGCAAAAAATAGAAAACACTTTTACATGTTCTCAATTTTATTATTCTAAGATAGAAAACACACATGGTGGCATTTTTGTAGTTAGTTTGTTTTATTGTTTTGTGTCACTTTCAAATCTCAACCTAAAAGAAAATAACCCTAATATATCAAGGTTTTGTAAGCTCATTCAGCCAAGTCTATGCACAAGCCCCAAGTTTGTGTATCTCACCTCTCCCTTTTGTCACTTGCTCTAAGTTGCTGTAACTATTATTGGAAAAAAGGGTACCATTTTCCATCTACTGGATATATTCTTCAGATTCTACTTCTCAAATTTATTCTTTTTTCTAAAAAATTAAAAGATCATTTACAGTGAAATAGGTGTAAGGTGGCATGAAAAAAAAATTGTATTATGGATATTGTGTTACTGTATTGTGGATATTATGTTGGTAGTCTAGAGTGAATGTTCAAATGAGATGCCAGTAACAGATCTGGCTCCTTTTCCCTGTGCAAATGAGCTAGGAATTGAAGGAAGAGAGGAAATGAAAGAAAGGTGGGTTTGATGGCAAATCTGACTCTTTTCCCCTGTTCACACAGCCACCCTTTCCCTTTTTTTTCTTCTACTCTTTCTTTGCTGGCGGGTACCCTTTTCTTTCTTCTATTTTTTCTCCGCCAGCAGTGCCATATCCATTCAGCCACCCACCCATTCCCCTTTTTTTTTTTCGTTCTTTCTCTACCGACGGCCACCCACCAATTCCCCTTTCTTTTTTTTTTTCGTTCTTTCTCCGCCTACCCAAGCTACCCTTTCTTTTTTCGGTTCTCTAAGCCAGCCATCATCCATTACTTGCTGGCATCCAAACTCTGCTCACCATTTGTTTGCAACCTACTTTGGATTTTGCTCAAAGTTTTGATTTTTATCAACTGGGTTTTGGTTGTTTCTAGCTAGGAATGTTGGGTTTCAGTTATCCTTCTTACTCAATTGAGGGTTTTGAATTTTGATGCCTTATAGTTTTCATGTTTATGCTTGATGTTAGCTGATTTGGTAATTTGGTAATTTGGTTTGAGATTATATGGTGAGTGTTTTGGATTGTGCTGGTAGCTACCTGAATGATACCTTGATCACTTGATGAAAGTTCTAGTGAAATTGGATACAATAGGCTTGTTTTTTTTTTTTTTTATGTAACTAGGATCTTAGTAGGGCATTTTTTGTCTCTTGCGAGTTGAGTTGTTTGTTTCCTATATATATTGGCAATGGTAAAATAATGAGAAAGCTAGATTAGATTTGGGGATTTTTGGCGTTGCTACTCTTTTCGCTTGCATATTTCATGCATGTTGCATGAATAAGTGTATGATGCATACTTGTGCGGTAAGCTTATAAAAGTGAAGAAGTGTATGTTTGCATGAATATACGTTTATAGCTAACTAATGTTGAACTTTTTTTTCTTGGGTTTAGACTTATCTTATAATTAGCATACTTTTATTTATCTTATAATTAGCATATTTTCAGTTGATGCCTCATGTTAATTTAAGTTTGATTGTGCTTATGTTAGCATTGTGTTAGTTAAAACTTATGGCTTTCTTATACATTTATTACCAAAGTTGTTGGATATATTATTACCATTGTAGATGGAATGTGACAAGAAAGAGATTTCACTTTGGTCCTCATCACTAGTGGTCAAAACTTATATAGACATTATGGTTGAAGAGGTTAATAAAGGGAATATGAGAAATAACATATTTTCACCTAAAGTCTGGCAAACCATGTTGCAAACACAAAATACAAGAATTGGATGTGCATTTGACATGAAACAAATTAAGCAGAAAGTTTAATCGGTTAACAAACAACATGCTAGATTTTCTCACTTGCTACAACAAACTAGATTTGGATAGGACGTAGAAATGAATACTGTTACTGCTACAAAAGAAGTTTGGTCAACCTACCTTCGAATACACAACAAATAGAACTTACCATATTTTTTGTTATATATATTTACATATTCCTTAGACTTAGGATATATTATTTAATTATTTTCCTTATAGGTACACTCTGATGCTATACTGTTTAAGAAGAAAGGTTTGAAATATTACAAATTGTAGGGAGTGATTTTTGATAAAAGTAGTGCTACTGGGGTGCTTTATCATCCATCCACTTAAGATCCACCTAACACAGATAATAAAAATGAGCTTGAGAATGAATACTTGTATGGTGGGAATCAGGTAAATTTAGATGATGATGAGGAGGAGGAAGAGGATAACCCAATAATAGAGAGAGTCGCCTACAGTGGTAAGAGTATAATTAAAGTTTAGGATCTCAAGACAAGGAAAGAGTGTAGGAACCTTCAAGTGGTAAATACACTTCAAGCATGGATTGAGTCATCTAAATTGAATGTTGAAGCTTTCGTTGAGGCATCCAAATTAAAGGCTGAAGCTTCATTGGCTAGAATTGAGAGGTATAGGGCTAAGAGTATGGAAGTTACTAGTTCTACAGTAACAT
This sequence comes from Pterocarpus santalinus, assembly GCA_031439595.1. NCBI lineage: Eukaryota > Viridiplantae > Streptophyta > Magnoliopsida > Fabales > Fabaceae > Pterocarpus > Pterocarpus santalinus. Next base: position 28,115,315 of record CM062528.1, on the reverse strand, counting down.
CCTCTGAATACATTATGGATAAATGTGTAATTGAACTTAATAAGATGGAAAATATCTCAGATGACTCTTACACGAAGGCAATGAACAAATTTAAAGATCCTGATTATAGAGAAGCATTTTTAAACATGACCAAGGATAAGAGAAAGAAATGGATTAATAGACTCGTGTGACTATTTTGTGTTGTATAGTGCTCTTAGATTAAATGAATCAAGTTATTTATATATGTTAAAACTATTTGTTATGTATGACTGTTATTGTTGGTTTGTACTTTGGCTTACTTTGTTATCTGGGACAAGATATAATAACAAAGACTACTTATTTAAATGCATATTCTGTTTGATGGCAGGTTTTATTGTGATGGAAATAAATAATTATCCTTTAGGCAGTGATAGTATCTCAATAGATACTTTCAAAAGGTCTTCATCCTCATTTGACTCTAGTGATTATGATTTTGAATTTGTTGAATTATTGATACTTAACCTTGTTGGTGATTATGAGTATAAATTTTGCATCAAAGTTTCTATTAGCATATCTGTATTAAACAATCAAGAATTTGTTAGTGAGCTTTCGAAGGAATCTGGAACAGTTTGCTATGAATTATTACGTATAGAAAATGCATGTTATATTAATTTGTATAATGAACTGAGGAGCAAAAATTATCTAGAAGACTTAAGAGAGGTGTTTTTAGAAGAACAAGTGGCAATGTTTCTATTCATCATAAGGCATAATATGCGCCATAGTGTTGTAGCAAATCAATTTTAATATTCCACTCATACTGTTTCGCCCTACTTCAAGAATGTTTTAAGAGCAATTTTTTGCTTAGATAAAGAAATCATAAAACAAGATTCCACAAAGCTGCTTGTCATATAACAAATAATCCAAAATGTTACCCATGGTTCAAGGTTAGTCCATTCTAGAAACAAGAATTGATTCTAAAAGAAAGCAACCAAACAACACAAAAATCCATCAAAATCAATTTTTGTCCTCTAAAATCGATTGTAACCCATGGAAATGGGTTACCAAACACACTATAACTGGTTTGTCGGAGTGGCAATGAATTGCAATTCTACGTAAACATTATTTATAATATTAGGTATTCGAATTCTAAAATCTCTACTTTGGTATGAATTTTACATAATTCCTATCAACGACCTAAGTTGCAAAACCAATTTTTAAGATGAAAAAATGATAATTAGATAAATAAAGTAATGGAGATCCTCCTTTATTAAAGATAAAAAATAATGTCAAATTATTTTGACAAAAGTTCTAATAAAAAAAATCTAGTTATTTAGTATTTCTATTCATATACCCCAATTTATTTTTTGTTTTAAGAATTGTTCACGCAATCTTGGGATGGAAGCGGTGGTTAGATAAAATCCTTTTTAAAATAGTGACTCTAAGACTCAAAACTCTAACATTACATATAAAGTTCATTTGGAGTTGATAGTGCATTAAAAAAATATTATCATTTAGAAGGCATTTGGTATGTGATAATTTATATGGATTACTAGCAATATTGAATTAAATTATCTAGATCCGCAATATTATCCTGTTTGGTTAAACCATGTTACTGGTAATCCAAATTCCAAGACAATCCACATTACTTCAAAATGGCAGTGTGAATTACTCCATTGGGGTGTCTATGTAGAATATCACCCATGTGATAATCCTCCCAGCATTATTATTATTAAAAATAATAATTAATGAAAATATTTATTTATTAATAATAATTCAATATTAATAATAAATTATCCATGATCATCATTATTATTATATAATGAAAGATATATTTTACCTAATAATTTTTTTATATACCAAACAAAGTAATGTGAATTGCCAGTTAAATTACTTGTACATATCAAATATTTAATTGCAATGTTACCAATAATTTATAAAGTGGTAATTTTTTTTAGTGATAATCTGATTTACCAGTAATCTTGTTAGGTAATGTGTTAAACGCCACCTTAAAAAAAGTTATGTTATTTATCCCTCAATTTATCATAACTTGACTTCAAGTGCGTGCCTTATATCTAACTTGTAGACCACATCCCATGATGCGAACGCAACATAGTGAATGTGGCAGTGGCCGCAACGACATCGGATCGTAATTGTGCAGTGAATGCAAATCGATCACAAGAAAAATCGCAACATGTAACACCTTATCAGACAAAATACTATGCTTAAGTCATAATATTTTACTTGATACATTATTACGTGTGGTAGTCTAATTAAATTCCATTTTCAGACTCATTGTTAATTATCCATATAGAGTCTATTGTTCACTTAGTTAATTTTCATTTGGTTGCAGAATAAGTAATGGATAATCATTGTAATAGAAATAAGATAAAATAAATAAAAATACGGAATAGACAAAACTATCAAATCATATATATATATATATATATATATATATATATATATATATATATATATATATATATATATATATATGGATGTCTATTTTCAAAGTTGGCCAAAAGATACATAAACAGTACATGGTAATAAAATGAGCCGCTGAAACAAAAATAAATCGGCCTATCTCTATGAACAATACCCTATCTAGTCCCCACAGAACATTTCATGTACTAACCATCCACTAGATTATTGCCTATGACCCAAAGTATCAAAAAAGGGGCCATTTTATACATCTACTCCTACTGCACTAAAAAGCCCCCCTAAATGGACTCTGAAGAAAGGAATTCATTGGCCATGCCAGCGTCTGCCAGAGCATAGCCATCATCGAGCGTTGACGATGAAGAGGACGAGCTCACGGTCTCCAAGGGGTCCTCCTCCTCGGAAAGTGAAATGGATGGGCCTGTTGAGGAGATGCCGCTGGAGGAGACGCTGGAACTGCGGCTGCTACTGCTGCTGGTGGAGGTGGAAATGGATGTGCCACATATATGGGGATGGCGATGTAGGGCACAGTAGGATCAAGAAGAGGATGAGAAAGTGGAACTGCGAAATCTCTACCAAAGAAGAAGTAAAAATGAAAATGACAGCTACTAGCAATATATACAGAGTCCAGCATAGGATCTAGATGGATGTACAAGTTTGGGAACTCAATGAATAGGACTCCTATCGCCGTATTCTCCATGATCTGAGAATGAGGCAGAAACATATAGTAGGATGAGAAGAATTTCTCAATAGGAATCCTAATTCTAAACACATCTGTCATCGTCGTCATTCCTAGTTGTTTCGGTTTTTCTTAATTCCAAATGGTACATCATGATGGTAATATTCAACTAAAAACTCATGTCATGAAAATATAACCTGAAACAAACTAAAATTTTAAATTAAAGCAATGAAAATATAGTTAAACAGATAGACTGATATAACTAAGACAGTAACCGTAAATCAACAGTAACATATCATGAAAAATAAATAGATAACTATAACAATCAATTAAGAATTATCATACAGTGCATATAAATGTGCAGACTGGAAAATGCATCTTATCTTTGAAGGCTGAAGGCTTTCACCTCTTAAAACTTATTTTCCATTCTTAGTCCCCTAGGAGTTATTGGCCATATACTCCTAGGTAATATTCTACTTTTTAGGACCGAGATCATTCCTATACAAGATTGGCGGATTTATTTTTCCCGACTTTTTCACTGATCTATTCCCTTTAAACTTATTTAGGAGCTAGCCCAAGTAATATGGAATCCTTTATATCTTTCATAATTTGCATGCACAACTAACATTATTTTACTTGAACATCATGTATTCATACAAATATTTCATAAGGTATGTGAATCTGTTGCCGAAATTTTAGCAGCGTAACAGATCCAATCCCCTTTCCCGTGAATAGTGCTACCAGTACAATTAATTAAGTATGCAATTCAATGTAAAATAGCAAGTTACAACAATATTATTGATCATATGGTATGTCAAAATCAATAGAAATATCAACAAAGTTTTTTGCTCACTCTATCCTCTTCTACTCGAATTTTGTAAAATTCACCTTTACTTCTATTCAACTCATTTAAACTTGAATTTTGGATATATCATAGCTCTATGTGTCTAGTTTCCAACTCTTTTTGTCCTATCTCATTTTGATTTGTATAGCTCAAGTTATTAGTATTTTATCTCAGACTACCTTGTACTTAGCCAGAAGTGCATCCTTATAAGTGAAAAATCACTAAAAATAGAAAGTTGGGTGAAATCATACGAAATTTATACCAAATTAAAGCTAACAGAACAAGCATTCAAATGAAATAAGTTGCATATCATTTGCATTTGTATATCTAAGATTTAAGCCCAGTAACTTGACCCTACTAGACTACCCTGTTCCAGCTCGATTTGAACTTAAGGTAATTTCATTAATGTGCTGAAAATAATTGGCAATGAAACTGGCTCTGAAATTTTTATGGACGTTCCTTTATATGTTAGCTTTCAAAGAGCATTATTTTCACTCCATTTAGAGTTGGGTAAGGTGAGTTACACCCCTCTCAACTCACACTGCCCAGATGGGAATCCAAGATTCTAGTTAAAGTTTCAAAAATTTATAACTAATTATATACTAATCCAATGACCTTATTTTTTATGGAAAGCCCTAGATGTCTCGTTTCATATAAAAATAGGTTCATCAAATTTGAATAGCTGTAGGCAGAGTAGTACACTCCGCCGTACAGATCATCGAGGGAAAAACCCTAATAGCTTCTTGAATTCTCTCTATCTTCAAGTTCTTTCATGCCAATTTAAATTCTAATCACAACATACATGCAAAATCAACCATAATCTATTATTATCACTCCAAATCTCATCAGTATTATGAGAAAAATAGGATTGCCCCACAGCCCCAAATCAAGAAAAGCAAGGAGAGAAGTTGAATTCCTACCTTGTCTAGTTGAAATCTTGTTGGTTTGATGTCTTAGATTGAAGAAACTTTTTATGAGACTTGAAGAGGGGATGAAGATGGAGTGAAGATGAGTGTGAATGAAAGAGAAAAGAAGAGGGGTCTACTCCTTTTGTTGGCCAAATTACACAAGGGAGAAAGAGGAAATTAATCACAAACTTTTAAAGCAAGTCTCACATGATTGGTGGATATGTATTGGTAATTCAAATGGACTGTGATTACCCTCTATAGGCTGATGTAGTGCCATATATGGATGTGTTTTGGCTAAATCTTAGCTCTCCATTCTAGGGTATTCATAGCATAATTTTTATTAATCCGGTTTCGACAGTTTAAAATACTGAAATCTTATCGATTTCTTTTAAATTGGTAAACCGGTTTTAGAAAAATCCTATGAGATTTCCTATGGTTCTAATCTAATTCTATCAACTCTAATCCTTCTAAATTATACTTAATTGGCTTTAAATGAATGCTTAATCGAATTCTAATTAATTGCAATTATTAGATGAAAATCGAACAACTCGGTTAATAACGATCAAATTTTTCGGATGTTACACAACGCAACGGCGTTGCAGCCACTGCAATAAAACACAACAGGAAGAGATTGATGAGAGGGGTGGTGTTTGGGGAAATTGGAAGAGGATGGAAATAGGACACAAGGGGAAAGGGAGGAGGAGTGGGTGGGTTGATAGCAAATGAAGTTGGTAAAAGGAGTGTGCTCTTGTGAAGGCCATGAGGGGTGGGTTCACCAGTCGCATATGGGAATGAAAGGTAAGGGGCATGGGGTGAGGGGCGATATAGATGGGGTGCATTTGTGTGTTGTTGTATTGTGTGGGGTGAGGTGAGATGGCAAAGAAGTGTATGTCAAAGAATAAAGGAGGAATGGAGGACAACTAGTCTCATTTCATTTAAGTTTTTTCTTTTTATTTCTTTTTCCTCCAAATGTAGTGGGAGTGTGGGACACTAGTCCATTTTTTTTTTAAAAAAATATGTTTTGAGTTTCTGATAAAAAAAATGGGTTTAAAGTGTTTTTTTATCTATGTTACAAAATGGGTGTGAATGTATTTTTTTTTTTATAGGCATTGATTTTTTTTTCTTTTTTTGGTTTAAGGTTTATATGTGTGTAGTTATGAGGTTAAGAAGGAAAAGCTAACTATATTGTGATTAATCATTTTTTCCAAAAAAAAATTGAAATAATGTAAATATCAAAATACATATGTAATAATTTTTATTTAAAAACATATAATTAAATTATTTTGCTTTATGTTTTAGCTTTAAGTGACATTTTTAGCTAGTTATATTTATATGTAAAGAAAAATATTGATTCTCTTAAAATCTTAAGATACTGATTATGATTTATTTTCATGTTTTCTTTTGTAGTAAAGTCTTATCTCTAAATTAGTGATTTGATCATTGGATTGAACAATTAGTAACTTGATCACAATTATAGCAAGTTGTATTCCTTTTATAAATTTAAACTTTATTTTATCATGGTAAATATATGAGAAGTTTATATTTAAATATGTTAGAGACCCAAATTTATACCAAATATATTGGAGACTTGTTTTTTCTATGCTACAACTCTTGTACTTCTATTTTTTTTTTTTTTTACATTTTGTGCAACAACAAAAAGTATTTAACTCACAACAGTCGCAATCCGCATTGTAATAGCTGCAATATCTATAATTAAAGCAACTACAACTACAATTTAAAACACTGCCTTATATGCTGCTTCAGGTTCCTTATTTGTAATTTTTCAAAATCAAGATCTTCTTCTTCTTCTTCTTCTTCTTCTTCTTCTTCTTCTTCTTCTTCTTCTTCTTCTTCTTCTTCTTCTTCTTCTTCTTCTTCTTCCCCCTTTTTACCTCGTAGCTTCTCTTTTCCAGAACTGCAAGTTGGAGTAGTAAGGCAGTCAACGTGCAATGTTGATACTATTACATACGTTATATACACTGATGGATATTATTAACTTCGGGAAAAATGAAGATGATTATTTGTTTCTTTAGTTACGCATTATTTATATTTACTAGCTTAATTGTAGGAATTAGTATTTAGTGCTAATTAATTATTATATTGAACCAGCTTATAGCTCGACCTGCTGCAAGATGATGCAGAACCATTGACGGAGAAGGCACTGTTCATTGGTGATTGTTTTCTATGTATGTGACAGTAATTTTTGCGTGACTGAGGCTGGTCTACAATTTAATTGGTTGATTCTTTTGCTTCAAGATGAGGATAAAATTTAGCCTTCTCTGCTCGAACTTGTAGAAAGAGGAAGAACAGATTGATAATAATATATAGCCTTGGATTTATTCTTATTTGACACTGATGGTTTTATTCATCCAACATGGAATGAAAAAAAGGGAATACAAACAAACTTCTTATTCTTGATACTAGTTAGTTAATTAGGCTGGGTTGATCCTTGCAAAATCAAGAGACTTCTTTCCTTCATGAGCATTCCCAAAGAAGTTGTTCATGTAATCCTGGAACACAACTTCCCTATAACGGGCCACCCCATCTTTCTTCACCGCCTCTGGCATTGGCCCAATCCTCTCTGTAGGTTTTGGCAAAGTAAACACTGGAACTGATACTCTGGATTGGGTGCTTGTTGTCCTAACTCGGTGTTCAGCGCTCTTATACTTCCCATTGCTGAGTATCTTACATCAACAAAGACGGGGTTATTAGAGATAGTTACTATAGTACTTTAGTATATATTCATTAGATCCAAATATGTATGTATTTATGTGTATAATTTCTTTTTGATAAATAAAGAAAGGCTCCAAACACTGTCTAAGAGTGTTTATGTATATAATGTATTTATGTATATAATTATGAAAAAAATGGTATTTATGTATATAATTATAGGAAAAAGAAAAAATCCTTTGAACTTATACCCTTTTACAAAGTACTGCGATGAACTTCAAAACCTTACTAACTGGTCCTTTAACTTACAACTTAATAGATCCTTGTGCATAGAATTTGCTAAATTACTAATAATACTAGTTAATGGTAAGATCTTTTACATTAATTAGTATAATATTATTCATCAAATTGTATAGAATTAGTGAATTTTTTATTATAATATAATTTTTATTTGATTTTGAAATTTTAGGAATTTTATCTATCAATTTAGCTATTTAAAAATATTTAAGATTTAGACAACAAATAAATTAATCAATGATCTAAATTTAATATAAAGAAATGGATAATATATTTTCATGTATATTAGCATTATTGCATCAACAAATTTAAAATAGAAGTGTCTATTGAAATATTAATCAAAGTTTAAAAATTAGTTGAGAAGATTTTAAAGTTCGTCACAGTAATTTATAAAAGGATAAAAGTTTAGGGAGACTCTATTTTTCCCTCCATAATTATGTTAGTAGCTATATTATGGGTGCTTAGGCTGCAGCCCTTCAAATGATGCTTATATTCAATGAAAACAAAAATAAAAATTCTGAAATTTTAGCTATAAGGTGGCAATAAAATTTGGCTCTAATTGCATCTCTAAAATTTGACTTGTTTAATTATTTAGTCTCGGATTAATTTAAAATATCAAACCTGTATAGTATCACCAATGTTGATGACTAGAGCCTCAGGGATTGGTGGGATTTCCAGCCACTCTCCCTTTCCAGAACCCTTGTCTTCTTCTTCCACTTTGACATATAAGCCGCCAATGCCATCTTGGAGCAGCACTGTGATAGTTCCCATGTCTGAGTGGCGCCCTACACCCACTGTGAGCTCTGGATTTGGGCACGCTGGGTAGTAGTTCATGTTAACCATCCTCATACCAAGAAGACCCTCAATTTTTGTGTCATCTAGTTTGACTCCAAGGTTACCTACCAAGATTTCCACAATGTCCCTAACCATCTTGGTTGATAACTTCAGATTCTCAAGTGCCACTTCCCTGAAAATATAGAAAAAAAAAAAAAAAAAGACACATAAATGCTATTGCAAAAACTGTTTATTTTAATCTCAAGTGCATGTTTGGATTTCTGTTTGTAACTTCTAACTCATGGTTTGAGCAAAAGTTATAAGAAAGCAACTTTTGCCTAAACCATGGTTTGGAGCTCTCAAACAAAAAACCAAACATGCTAAGCTAGTAAGTTTTATGTGATAATAGATTCCTTCAAATGTTTGTTATTAAGAAGGGGGAAATGTAAGAGAGTATAGAGGGTCATACTTGCACTGAGTAGGCCAATATTGAAGAGCATCATCATCAGTGCTATATACCATGCTAATATAATCTTTCCATTCCAAGGCCTTCTCTTTCTCAGGCACAAAGCTAGTCCCATATTTCACCTTTGGGCTTGGGCTCACCCCAGTGCAGTAAACAGCTTTCTCCTCTGGTGGCAAGCTGAAGAATATGTGTGCTGCATCTTTAAGTGATTCCAATAACTCCACAGGCACACCATGGTTCACTACCTGGAAGAATCCAAGTGTCTCAGCTGCTCTAACAATCTCATCCACCACTTTGTTGTGCTCAGGACCCTTTAGCTTTGATAAGTCAATGGGTGGCACATCATGTGGCCTTGATTCTAGCGTGTTGATTCTTTCCTGTTGGGGTTGTATGTACCTATCTGGCACCTCTGATAAACCTGAGTCCACTAAGCCTTTCACCCCATTGCCATCTCTAACAACAAAGTCATACAATGAATTTGAGTTGTTGAAACTTGGAGCCATAATGGGTAAGTGAAGTTTGTGTATAGCTTGTGATAGTGTAAGATGGAGTAAAAATTGCTATGCTCTAATGCCAAAGGCCTAGTCCCTATTTATATCATGGATTGTGTTAGTAGGTACTTCTACTTTGAGTCAAGAAAAACTCTTCTATTGTTTGCATAAAGGCAAGATTCAGGGCTTTGAAGAAGTAAACATATGATATTATATGCATCTTACATTTCTGAATAATAAATTAAATATTGAAATCAACATAATGGGATACGAATAAATTGGTAGTAGAGTTCTACAAATCGGAGGAAAGCATGAAAATGGACACTGCAGTTGGTGATTTATTCTACACACTAAACAAATATCTATGGGGAGGTTTTTTTTTTTTTTTTTTAAGCTAATTAGTAGATGATAGGAATGAATTGACTAACTAAAATTCTCAATAAGCTAAAAATACTCAAGCGTGATTTAATAAATTTGCAAGCATGTAGAATGGCTTTTTCCTGGTTGGAACTTGTAAAGGTCAATTCTCATGCACTCAGCCTTATGGATTGTTATTTAAGTTTAAATTAAATAAACAACTGGTGTAACGTATTACAAGATTCATTATTCTTTGTGGATACATACAAATCTTTCTCCTTGAGTGTCTATTCGTTACTAGAATGTACGCTATAAGAAATTAGATAATTCTCCGTAACTTTTTCTCACCGACAATTTTGTTCTCAGGAAAAATGACTATATATGGCTTCAAAGTCGTTGGCATATTAAAGTAAGCTTATCTCTATTGTTGTGACAATATATGTCGTTGCCTCGTTGGTATAAGAAATCACATGCGGAAGACATTTTCGAACTTGATCAGATAGATGCAATTATATAACGACTTTTTGAATTTGTTGGGATAGATACAGCATAACGACAGTGACGCTTAATGTCAGTGTGATAGAAGAACATATATGACAGTAATGTCAAAGGTTGCTGCCATAAATTCAATTGCTGCAAATTCGGTTATTGCTGGAAAACATAGGGATAGTTATATGTCTACAGCAGCGCATTGTGTATATATTCAACTTGGAAATGAATATTTTATGTAAAAATCTCATATGCTCTTATTATATGTTGACTTTTGTCATTAATTAAAAATTTTGTTCGATTTTATATTTATTCTTACATTTTTAATTAATAGTAAAAATTAGTAAGTTATATAATATTTTTATATGAGAGAATTCATTCCTATTCAACTCAATATTTAATGAGTGGAAACTAAGTGTTAATTCAAACATTTTATCGGGTGCAATATTGAATAAGAAGTGTTTCTTCGATTATATATTCAATTCTTATTCCATTGAAGCTTTAATTTAATTTCAAATTGAGCATGAGATTCAAATTAGGCGAAAATCGACATGAATTTCATGCTAACTTTTTACCATTAATAGTTTAAACCGAGTGAAATTTAAAAATGACATGACAAAAAAGAAAAAAGTAGCGTTCAAGACATAAAATAAAAGAAGTTTGAGAGTTGAGACCAATTCAAAGTTTTATGAAAAGTTGAGGATTATGAAAGAGTTTGTTAAATGGACGGATGCAAATAGTATTAGTACTCCCCGTAAGTTCCGGATTTGGAAGTAGCTGTGGTTGATTGAAAAGTAGAAATGTTTCGTGAATTGATACGGTATCGTATATAAAATAAATTCACCTATTATAACTCATTAAAAAACAATGATCAAATCGACATAAAAGTGGTCATTTACCAAAAAAAAAAGGAAAAAAAATTGGTGATCAACACATCGTAATATATGTTTTTCTTAGCATTTTTCTTTTGGAGGGGATGTTTTTATATTTATTTATTTATCCTCTTAGATATTGACTATTCACTTCTAAAAGTGTGTTTGGTTTAGCGTTCTTCCCACCAAACCCCGATTCAAATGCCTAGAGCGCTGGTATACCCATGTGTTGGGTTTTTTCTCATTGAAGAATATCCAACGTGTTTTGGATCCTCAACCTCGGCAAGTGTTGAAGCAAGATTTTATTGCTTCTACGTTTGATGTTTCCCCTCGGGGCTCAAATATGAATATAAAAAGTCTTAACTACCCTCTTAGTCATCGCTTTTGAATATTCTCATACGCTTTTTTGTTTTCTTGGTATAAAATACTTTGAGGTTTTTATTCTTTCAAAATAGAATCGAAGAACATGCAACATTTTCAGTTTTAATTTGTCAGGACTTGCAAATATAATTTTATTTATAATAATATTAGTATATTTTATTCAAATATTTTAAAAGTAAAAAATAAATTCATAATAAAAATATAATATAAAATTTATATCCTTTTTAGCAATTTTACGTTCAAAAGTTATTTTTATTACTATCATCTAAACAATATTTATTTTGTCATAATCACTTTTAACGTAAAAGTTTTCAAATATAAATCATATTATTACCAACTAAATTTTGATCAAAATTAATTTTATAGAATCAAGTTAGTGTAAACTCCCATATGTAAACTCTAATTCAAATACACATTAAGTTTTTTTTGGTCAGAATCTATTTTTCTAGTAATATGTTTTTCTTTTTTTTGGTTGGGGGAGGAGAGATTTTTGGGTTAGACGACAGCCTCAACCACGGTAATACGTGTCTTGATCGATCATAACAACACTGCCGTCTAATATCTACCGAGCAACTCAAATCTTCGGCCCGTTGGGTACGATTTTAAAATGTTGTGTTGGGCCTACCGAAGATGGAAGAGCTCAAAAAATAAATAAACAGGCCCAATGATGAAACCTAAAACTCTAGTCAAGATGCCAGTGGAAACCCAAGATCAGGCCCCAGTATATTGCTGCTACAGATTACACTAATGGATAACGTAAGTATAGAAGAGCAGTTGAGGCCGAGGCCCAATGTGATTCATTGCCCGTAAGTACTGCGGTATCCATCCTCATCCCCCTCCCCAAGACCCCAAAAAATAAATAAATAAATAAATAAAAACATAAAAGAGAAAAACCAATTTGAGTACAACTTAATTGGAGAGACTGTTTCAGTCTGCAAATTTCTTCAAATTTTTTCTTCATCATGCTGCTGCTAAGATAATGCATTGAATAAAGTTATGTTTTGCAATTTTAAAATAATTTAAGTTTAAAGCAATGATAGTATACAAATGTTTATACTATCATTTCATTACAAATTATTATATTATTAAAAATATTTAATTCTTACAATAATTACTTAAAAATTCATTAAAAAGTACTATACCTTTAACTTATTAAAGTTAAATTCATTTTAAAAACTAAAGAAAGTGCATTCATATCTTAGATTTATGTAGCCGTTTCTATCATTTTTTTTCCCTCTTTCGTTTATTATTATTATTATATTTTTGTTGGGTGCTTCTGAAAATAAAGACAAAGGAAAAAACAGCAACCGAAGCTAGCTCCTGAAGAGTACAAGCCCCTGACATGTTTCCTCACAAAAGCAGATTAAGATGCGGTGGAGGGCAATCCCATCCTACAGCCTGAATTATGATTTGCAAGCATACATCTCCTATTATTTTCCTTAGCTCTTAAAGATAATTATATATGTATTTGAAACATAATGATAATTACAGGAGGATTTATTATGACATTATGTTTTTACACAAATTTAATGTGATGATTAGCATTTATATATTAAATACGTTTTGTGTCTTACGTCGAATATGCAGTAATATAAGGTCACGGCTGTGAGAGGATGGGCCACCCCAGCCCAATTGAGCACACAGCCTCTTACTTGCTCAGCCCACACAGGAGATGGTTCTGGACTGTGGTTCTAGATGATTTCCCTTGGATGTCCTTTAATTCCTTTTGATATTTGTTGGATTTGTTGTAGTTCTTTTGCATTCTTTGATTTTTTTCGCTTTCTGTTGTAACTTCTTATGGCATATTTTAATAAGCTCTCAGCTCTGTAGGATATAGATGTGTATTTGCTCTCTTGTATATATTTCTCAAAATGTGTAAAAGTCAGTCTGATACCTCGCTTCACTAAGATGTTCAAGATAATTGACTTTTTTTTTTTTTTTCATGGTACAATTCTTATCAAAATACTATGTCTAATTTATTTTATGATTTGATGTGACAACTGGTTAGAATACCATTTATTTTACCCACTCAACCCTAATCCCCGCAATTAGCATGAAGTGTTGCATTATCAGATATAAATAAGTATTTGTGCTATTTAATAATTTTACGCATGCACAACATCGCCTCTTCTCTTGTTTGAACTGTAATTTGGCTTCCTTTTCTATTCTTCTTCCTTTATTTATTTTCTTTTTCCTTTGGTCAAATCTCTGAAGGTGCAAAAGACAAATGCAGAGAATAACACGTAACGTATCCCATAAGAAAATATATTGCATAGCTTTATACTTTATACTTGTGTCCTTTCTAACTTTTGCGTGAAGTCCATATATCCACGAACAAGTATCTAAGACAAAATCGGAGCAAAAAAAAAAAAGGGTATCTAAGACAAAAAAAAAAAATTGACCGTAAAGCATGCGTGCTCTTTGTCCGACCTCATCTTCACATCATCAAGTATTCATATGCTACATGTACATATCAACCATGGTCACCTATTTATTTACTGACGATTTGTGGAGACTTCACATAATGATCCCCACCGTTTTAAAAAATATTAAATGTATTAGTTGCTATGAAAATTATTTTCTTATATAAGAAAGAAAATTATCAAACGCATGTTGGCTTAAGCGAAGGAGGCTAGGATTGTTTTAAGCATATGTCTTCTTTAAGTTTGAGTCAACTGTAAGGGGAAACAAAAAAGAATAAAGTTGAGAGAACTCTTGTATAGGCATAAGTGTGACCATAACTCCAACAAAATCAATTTCATATTTAAGGAGTGTAACATGCTTGTGGTTAGACTAAATTACGATATGATAAAACGAATTTTAGTCTTGCTTAATTAATGTATAAGATGAATTGAAAAACGTTATTTATATCTATCATATAGTTAACTTTTAGGTGCATATAATTTTTCTTGAATGAATTAACTAAGATTATCCTTATCTTTCAACAAAAAGTTTATACTGGGTCAAAAGTTTTAGTTAAAGATTATATGGTATAACTTTAATTTTTAAAACTTTTCAGAATCACATCTATTACAGAAAACTGTACTCATCATACGAATTGAAATATTAAGTCTATCAAATCTTAAGGAAGACGTTAACAAAATAAAATTAACATATACGAACTTATTACTTGTTTGCATTATAACTTCTTTGAATTTATAAAGTTCTTTTGTCAATGTTAAAATATGTAATAAATTTTCAGGTTGTGTTTACTATTAAATAAATGGTGAAATGAGCATTTTGGTCCCTTAAGTTATTTTTATTTTTCATTTTGGTCCCTTAACTAATATTTTATTCATTTTAATACCTTAATTAATTTTTTGTTCATTTTGCTCCGTTAATAATGAAGAGTTAAAGGACTAAAATAAATAAAATTAATTAGGGGATCAAAATGAATAGAAAAATAGTAATTTGGAGTCTAAAATAAACAAAAAAATTAGTTAAGGAATTAAAATAAAATATGAAAATAAGTTAAGGGACTAAAAAGTCTATTTGACCTAAAATAAATAGACTGATGATAGGAACAACTCATGGGCGAATCCCAATGGCGTTAAAACTTTGAAATTGTGGCACATATGTTGCTTGTACACCACAGTCACTGTTTTGTCTTAATCTGAACGGAGCTTTGCTTTAGGATCATAAGGTATTCATTCAAACTAAAGGCCCGTAGAGTATTACCCATCGAGCGATAAGGACATCAACACATAATGACTTTTCCCTCTTGCTTGATTTGAGAAGTTGAGCCCCCTCCAGTTGGAAATTTCAATTGCATCATCATTTCACCAAGCCAAAAATGATTAACCATGATAGCTACCATTATTTGCGTCTCTGTCTACATCTTATATGAGAGAGAGAGAGAGAGAGAGAGAGGGAGAGAGTCCTACTACAGGTAGCTAACTTATTAGTTAGGTAGCGGCCAAACTTAAGGACTGAAATTATTTCCACTAATTTGTCCTAGTCGTTATATAATATATATAGTTCTATCCCATATAGAAGGCTTTAGTATATTTCTCTTTTTCTCACATTAGAAACGTCTGTTTTGGAAAGCAGCACACAGACACGTTTCAATGAACTTGATCTTTATGTGCTCTGTGTAAGAGCTTTCGGTGGACAAGGACATGAGAACCAACCAATGACCGTACAGACAAAAGCTTTCCGTGGGATGTGATTATGACGATCTCTTTCTCCTTGTAGCCCTTGGACTCATGATCCTCGGTCACGGCTACAAATTTCTATTCCAGTTTACTGCTGCTTTTTCTGTTTCAGGACTTTCTCACTTTAAAGCGCAATACATGTTTTTGAGGGTAAAATGAAAGGCTTTAACTACAATACTAACAAATTAACCTTGCAAAGAGCGCGTAATGTTAATAACAGTTGCAAGTTTTATAGGGATTACGGTTCTAAACAATCATAATTGTGACCGCAATATTATTGTTGCAGTGTCTTCTACAACTGGATCACAGCAACAATTGTGATAGTGTCAACCATATCTTCTCACAATTTTTCACAATTGCAATAATCACAACGTAACTGTAACTGCAAACACTGGTTAAAACCATGACAGAAAATCATGCCCTGATTTTTGGGGAACTGATCATATATTTACTCGGGACATGAAACCTCTCTCTGCGCCCTGTGCATGTTTCATACTCTTGTTTACTAGAAAACCATATATGTGTTGAAATTCGGGAAATTTTGTTTCTTTATAAACTCCTCTCTCTAATTTGTGTGGAGCTGACTTTCCATTCCACGCTTTAATTTGTACAGCATTGTGAGCTCTTCATAATTATTGGTCAGCTGTGAATTCAAATTTAACCTAGTCCAATATCTTTGAAGTTCTATAACTGCTCATCATTTAAATTCAACATTTTCCATTGGCGATTATGTGTGCGATTTTATTTTTATAACAACAAAATATAGTTTCTTTTTCCATATATGATATCTAAGAGTATATTATAATAGTAATAATAATAATAATATCATTAATTTTTATTAAGTAAAATTGTAGCTAGAAAGTGCAGCTTTAAGTCTCCATCAGGCTGTAATGTCATCATAGTTGGCGGTGAAGCTGGCATATATGGTGCATAATACAAGATGTTACGTACTTCACCATCTTTCCAACAAGCTGGTTCAATGATAGGTTAACTCGTACGCGCTAAACATGCATTTTCAATAACCATCAAACTGATTAAGTTTGGACAGTTCCAAAAAATTAAAGATTAGAAAATTGAATTCTAGTCACTTCGGGCATGGTCTGGTGATTAACGCATGTTCTTGTGAATAACAGTTCTAGCAAAAAGTCATTAAGTTTAAATAATAATATGCTTTTCTTTTCACCATTAGCTGTGTCCCCTACATGCAATGATGTATTTAATCAAAATCGAAACCAAATACATTGCATTCATAATTTGAACTTCAGTAATTTCTTTAATGTTTCTGAAATTGAATAGTAAAGGGGGAAAGATGAATAAAAAGCCGGTTGACTCAAAATTGTGAGCCTTCAAGTTTGTAGCAATGTGTAGGACCTATGGATAGGATACTATATGCGATTATAGACATTATATGCGAAAGAAACACGAAAAGTTGCATACATGTGATATTCATGATCGGATGAATGATTTCATTAGAGATTGTGATTGTGAAGAGACGCAGAACTTGAAGGAAAGAGAAAAATTAATGAGAGAAAGTGATTGTGAATTATTATTCTTTCTGAATGATTTGAAGATACTCTATGAATGTGCTTATATACAAATGACCATACAATAACTGAATGTGATAGACAATCATCAAACTACTCGTATAGCAAACTAACAGATGTGATAACTTTTCTAACAAACTAACTGTTGAACCTATGCCTATGATCCCACCTCGTGCTCAGAGGCGAACGAATAAGTTTGGGCCTAAATTTATAAAATTGATTTGAGGGTAAACTGCCTTTGTGATAATTTCAACTACCTGCTCAGAAGACGGTCTTTCTTTCTATTCTCCAAGTTGAGATATGACTCTCAAAGGTAAAGCACTGAAGTATAGACTGCAAGGTGTGACTTAGTTATTTATATATTTATATTTGTGATGTTAATTTTAATGTGAGATCTCACACCACGAGGTACTAAATAATGGACCTAATGATGGTTTTAAATCGTCGCAGTTACGGTTGCATAGCGATTACCGTAATTGCAAAAAAGTACATGAAAATGTAACTGATGCAGCCACAATTGCAACATCAATACTGTTGCGGAGGACATCAACCGTAATATTGCGACCGTGGTTACGGTTGTAAACTATAATTTAAAATCATTGACCCAATTAAAAGCTGTCTGACATATATCGGCTCGATAAAAAATATAATAATACTTTGATAACACAAAAACTTTTTAATATATTTTGTACCAATGATTGTGATTGGACAAAAAATTTACAGTTTCAAATTCTTTTATCTTCACTCCACCATGTTTGACCCTTTACATTTTTACTCTCACCGGTTTTCATTATTCTTACGACTTCGTGTCATATAATATAGCATCGCGGTAAGAGCTAGAAGTTTTATATAATCATATATCATTCTTGGTCTTTCAGCTCAATAAGAGATAGTTGTCTTGTATAATAAATAGATTATCCTTGGTCTATTCTTTGTCTCGTATGAATCATAATCAACCCTCGTTAATCTTTAAACTGGTTTTCAACCGAAAAAAGAAGTAACCGACACTTAGTAGAAACAAGAGCATATGTTTCATTAAACCATGAAAATTATTAATTACATTCGAACTACTATTTAAGTGCTAGCTGACATAACAGGAAACATTGAAATTCTAGCTTATATTGGGCTTTACTCCTTGCGTATGGTTAATAAATGGGGTTGTTGCCAGCTAATTAAATCCTGTATAACATGAAAATAATTAAATCTGTTGAAGAGTAAATTCATATGTGCAGTACAACATTTAGGGAAAAAACAAAAAATAAAAAAGCGAACTAGTCATCCAATCCACGCAAGCAAGACTGCAATATATGGTTAGATGCTCATATAATTAAGTCCGTATATAGCATTGTTCAATCTGATTGAAGTTGTCCAAGTGGTTAACAAAAAACAACAATTAAAAAGTGTTCATGAAATCCAACTCAGCTGGGATGAGGAAAGTTTCTAATAATTTGCAGGAAAGAGAGTGAACACAGACAATATACATAAAAAAGAAAAAAGAAAAAAAAATCAAACCTATCAACTTCAAAGTGATTGATTCCAAGTAACGAACAAATGATCAAAAAGAGTGGTTGATACTTAAGACTGCTATTCTATTATAATGCTTAAAGTGAATTATAATGATTAAAGTGATAATCAGTATTTAGGAACTAGATAATTGTCCCGTCAATTAATCACCTCAAAGAAAATTGTGATGGATGTTTAATCATTCAGAATAAGATCGTACACTCTTTAATAAGAATGGTTTAATCTTTTAGTACAATTCTTTTTAAAGAAGAACCTGTCAATAATTTTTATTTTTATTTTTATTTTGGGTTTTAGAGTAAATTTTCACATTCATACCTCACATTTAGATAAATACTTGAATTTTATTTCAAAGATTTTTTTTTTATTTACGTTATAATCGTTGTTTGTTTGTTTCGATGATACTTGATAGGTTTTCAAGATCACCTATAGCTCCTCCTTAGGTTTAAGGGAAACTCCAAGAATGAAACTCAATTGAACAAATATGTTTCCATTTTTGGTTCCTTTTATTTATACAATGCAAATGAAACTAACTTTAACCACTTTTCCCACTAGTTCCGTTACTCCACTAGCCTTGTTCCGCACATTATCCTAGCAAACATAATACCTAGCCCAACTTGGGGCTCCTCTAATTCTTTGATCTCTAGTGTTTCTAGTCGGTCCCTCTTAAATCATATCATTACCCACCAACGAAGAGCACCTTGTCATCAAAGGCTGCAGCTCCATGCAAGTCCACCAAGTTCAACCAAAGTTCCTAAGTCGCCTCCTCAGAGCCAATTCCCTACCATTCCACCAAGACCTGCCTCTGATTAGTGCCATCCAATAAGACTTCCTGCTCTCCAATTATCACGTGAAGGATAAGCCAAGCATGTAGATACTGATCTTCAAGAACAACCGACTCGAGGCATAGGGCCTGTGTACTTCTGTGTACTTCTTCAACAAAGGAATATGTATGACTAGATGAATACAACTATCTAGGGGTAATCATAATCTATAGGCCACAGTTCCAATACGTTGTGTGATTAAAAAGGGGCTAAAATACTACTTGGAGAACTTGTAATCTAGGCATTTGGTTGTGGATTGTTGTTTACAATGATAGAACTTGGCCCAAATCCAATCCCCTACCTCAAACACCTTATCATACATGTGGGAATCCACAAACTTCTTCATGCGAGTTGGGCAACTGCTAAGTTCTATTGCAATTAAAGTTGCACTTGTTGGCAATCGACTAATATGCTATCCACCTCCTCAATTGAAGTTGTCCCTAGAAGGTAAGTAGGGAGTAATTTGGGGTTATGGCCATATAACTCTTGATGCAGGCTCATGTCAATAGCTAAGTGATAAGTATTATTGTAACAAAGTTTAGCCCAAGCCAGATAAGTGTACCACTTGGAGGGGAAGTCAGAAGTGAAAGCTTTGAGATATTGTTCACAACAATTGACCATCTCACTTTGACAACTTTGAGGGTGATAGCAGTGGAGCAGTTGAGTTTGGTCCCACTATAAAACATGTTGCTTCCAAGAAGTACTAAAGAAAATTAGATCTCTGTCCAAAACAAGTCCCACTAGAAAACCATGTAATCTATCAACGGTATCTACAAATTTAGTGGCCACTATGGCCGCTATAAAATCCATGGTTGTCTCAACTCTATAGGGATGTTAGGATCAACAACATTGAAATCCACTATAATATTCATAGTTGAGTTTGTGGATTACTGCGGCATTGTTCCTACCTAGCCAATTCTCAATGTCAAATTCATAACCAAGAAGTTTAATAAAAAAATATTGTTGCTTTGGGGTCTGGACAACCTGTGACATGAGCTCTTTTAAACGTTAGTGATCCATTATGATCACAAACTTCTTGCTAAGTAAGTAGTGGTGCCATTTTGCAATAGCCTGGGTAATAGCAAAAAGCTCTCTCACATAAGCTAAATTATGAGCGACTTTAAGGGCCATTTTGTTGCTGAAAAAAGCAGTGGGATGCCATTATTAAGATAACACAACCCTAATACCAATATTACTTGCATCCATCTCCTCTATAAAGATCTTAGTAAAATTTAGTAGAGCTAGGATAGGAATGTTGGTTAGTGTTGTATTCAGTTATAAGAAAGCATTTTCATCCTGCTCGTACCATTTCCAATTGTCAATCTTCAAAAGCTTAGTCAATGGCCAAACTATTTTAGTATAATATTTCATAAAATGGTGATAATACCCGGTGAGCCCAAAAATCCTCATAGTTGCTTCATTATGGTAGAAATTGGCTAGCTTAGTACCACAACAATTTTCTTAGGATCACCTCAACTGAAACTATATGGCCCAAGTAATGCACAGACAATTTGAAGAATTTGTATTTGGATAACTTTGCATAAAACACATGTTCCTGAAGAGTGGATAACATTGTTCTTAAGTGATGGATATGTTTTTCCTTAGTCTTACTATAGGCTAAAATGTCATCAAGAAACACAACAACTGATTTCACCATAAATGGCCTGAACACGCTATTCATGGCTGCATAAAACGTTGATGATGCATTAATGAGCCCAAAGGGCATCACTATGAATTCATAGTGGCTGCAGTGCATGTGAAAGTTGTCTTAAAAGTATCACCCTCTTTCATGTGGATTTGATGATAGCCTACCCTTAAGTCCAATTTGGAAAAAATGGCAGCTCCTTGCAATTCAACAAGGATATCTTCAATAGTTGGTGTTGGGAAAAAATCTCACGCAATAATGGCATTGAGAGCCTGGTAATCTATGCAAAACTTCCGACTTCCATTCTTTTTCTTAACAAAGAGAATTAATGATGAAAAAGAGCTCTTGCTTTCTCAAATGATACCATTCTTCAACATATCTATGACTAATTTCTCAATCTCATATTTTTGGAAATAAGGATAGACATACACAAGCTTAGACCCTGATTGCAACTTAGTTTGATGTTCAATGTTAAGAAATGTTGGCAGAACCTTTGGCTCCTAGAACACCATCTTAAATTCCTACAGCATAGAACTCGCATCTATAGGTAGCGGCTAAAATTACAACTCCTTGGTGGGGTCTATCACTTGTAAATGACAAATAATAGCAAATTTTTTAACAATATCGCTGTCAAAGAGGTAGGTTTTGACAAATTCTCAGCATGTGAAGTGTTATGTTAACCCTTCCTCACAAACTCAAGGGTAAGAGCATTATAATCAATTAGCACTTTCTCACTACTTCACATATATGCGACTCTAAATACTACATCAACCCTTGCAATATCAAGATGGTATAAATCCACCTGGAATGGCACTTCTAAAATCACAATCCCTACATTTCTACTCATAGTCTTACATTAAATGAAATTGTCATTACCAACAAAAACTTTAAAAGGTTCAATAGCTATTTGCAACTGAGACAATTTCTAAGCAATTATTAGTTTTACAAAATTGAAGGTACTATCACAATCATCAAGCACATTCACCTATTTGTCTTAGCACAGCCCCTTCAACTGCAATGTGCTAGACTGATAGTCCCCAAATAAGCCATTAAAACTAACCTCTGATTGACTATCACAATCAACTTCTTGCAAAAGTTCATAATCCTCGATTCTCAACATGTCATCTAAATCATCTTTAGCTAATAGAGCATAATACAATACCTGACGATTGTGCCACAGGTTGGATTTCTCATCACAATAATAACATAGGTCCTATTTCTTCCTCTCCCTTGTTCAACAGCAGTAAGCTTTTTAAAAAGTGGCTTATTAGATCCTGTATTTAATGGTTACACAAGAGTGACTAAAGGTTTCTTTATGGCACTAGGATTAGGTAATTGCTCTAAAGAGGACTATTATTGGAACTAGAAACACTCTTGAAGGTTGTAGATGGATTCGGAAGAAAAACAAATTACTTTGGTCGATATGGTGTTGTTTATGCAACCTAACTATAGCCACTACTTCTAGATATGAACTAGATTTCGCTAATTATAATTGACATTTCAAGCAATCCTCTAATCTAGCAACAACAAAACTAACTATCTATACTTCAGATAAACCATGTACCTTAGTACATAGGCTTCGAATTAAGCTTAGTATTCCACCACCAACCTGATTGTTTCAATTCTCTCAAATCCTCTCAGGATTCTTAAACAAATTAGAGCCAAATTGTTTCTACAATGCATCTAAGGAAAACCACCGATCGTTTATGTACTAATTATGAATGAGCCACTAGTACCATGCATATGTTGGACCAACCATGTGAAAGAACATGATCTACCTGCATTAATCCATCAAAGTATTAGCTAAATAAAAAAAATTCCTTAATCTGAAACAACCAATTGTCCATGTTCTCACTATTGAATGATGGAAGATCATGGCAAAAATCACATAAAGATGAATGAAGTTGGTTAACAGAAGCATGAATTTCTACTTCCCCAATGTTCTATCGTTGTTGCTATCTACCGAGGATTTGGGATCTACAAAAAGCAAATTGTTATTCAAGATCAAATCCCTTAACTATTCGAATTAATTATCCATTTTTTGTTGCAATGCTGCTTATTGGTTGTAAGCCTCTTTGATTTCAATTTCCATGTATGCCCAACGAGTTTCATCAGCCATGGCAACAGCATGAAGCTAACTCAATGTAAGCGCTAATGATAGGTTTTCATATCACCTGCAACTCATTCTTAGCTTCGAGTGTAAGGAAACTCCAAGAATGAGACTCAGTTTATTCAACAACAAAAGCGTTTACATCTTTCGTTCTTTTTATTTATATAATGGGAATGTAACTAACTCTAACCACTTTTCTCACCAGTTCCCTTCTTCAACTAGAATGCCTTGTTCTGCATGCTATCCTAGCAAACATAATCCCTAGTCTCGCTTGAAGCTCCTCCAATTCTTTGATCTCTAGTAATAATCCCTGTTGATTTATATCACTAACATTCAAATAACTCCATTCAAATTATTAGGGTTTGTTTGATTGCAGAAAATATTTCTAGTATTCATTTCTTGTTTTCAATTTTAATTACAAAAATGTCACATTATTTTCAATTCGCTTCTTACTTTTAGGATTTTGTGAAAGAAATGGTGAAATAACAAACTTTTATTTAACTATTTCCTTTACAAAATCCTAAAAGTACAAAATTGAAAACATGAAATAAAAATAGAGAATAATTTTTTGAAACCAAACAAGCTCTTAGTTCTTGTCATTGATGTGGATGTTATGGATCTTCTTTGTTGACGTAGATGCATGTCAGCAAATTGAAATATTTGTAAAACATTCAAACAAAAAATAAACTTTAAAAAATAAATTGAAATAATATTAAACTAAACTTTAGGAACATATTTAAAAACAATGGTTTTCAATTATAAAATCTTAAGCACATTTTGCTAGTGCTATTATAGGATTGGAATACTGTGTTGATTACTTTTACACTTAAAAAACTCATTGTAAAAGTTATAGAGTTTCACAAAAAAAAAAAAAAAAACAAATATATAGAAAAACCAACATTAAATCATAATCATTATCCCATTGCTAAACTATATTCTATGAAACACTTAGAACACAAACCTCAAACAACAAACCTATCACTTGCTTTCTACCTACATTTGATCTACACCTCAAAGTCATTTTCCAAAAATTAAGTAATCAATTTTTCTATCCATTATATTCGCTCAATCAAGAATAATATACTCCATACAAATACGATACCTAAAATAAAAATCTTCTCATGATCCCAAAAATGAGAAAATATAAACTATTTCCAACCTATATGTAGTCTTTTTTTAAGAATAATAATGGTAGTAATAATGATTTAATTTAATAAATGTTGATATTTGTTTTTATTTTGGTTTGACTGACTTCAAGAAAAACTAAAACTAAACCCCATTTTTTAATGAATTGATCTTAAGTCAGGTTAGGTTTAGCTTAGCTTATCTCAATGCTAGTCTTACTATTCATAGAATTGTGAGAAGACTAAACAAAATATATGCCATATAGGAAATTTGGGAGCATGAATGCATTTTTAGATTTATTTCTCTATATGATTGCTCTAAATGAGAATTGTATAACTTATGAGATGAGTTTTTTTAGAGTGTATGGGTAATTAAAATTGCATATTAACCATAATAATATTGAAAAAGTGTGTTTAAAGTTTTGTAACAAAAAATATAGTTCTTAAAAAAATTTTCTTAGAATTTCTATTTTATTTCAATTTAGATTTTACATTAAATTTGATTTTTATTTCTACGTTTAGAAGTGTTTCAATTTGCTTACATGACATCCAAACAACAAATAGTGTCGCTTAATAGACATGTGGCATCCATATTAATGACGCCATTAATTAAAAATTTGAGAGTTAAATGAAAGATTTGATAGGAGATGAGTTAGTTGTATAGTTATCAGAAGTTAGTCTATCGCCATTGAGTTAGTTGTGCCATGCCGACGTTTATTAGTTAGATCAGTTGTTATTGTTATTGTGTACAACACTCTCAGCTATTGTATATAACATTAACACTCATTCATCACATTAATCAAGAAACTAGAATTCTCACCATTCATTTACTTTCTCAAAAACTCTCTCCAAGCTCACCTTTCTCTCTCTAATCCCTGCATCTAATATTTAAGATGATATCAAAGCTTAATGGATCTATAGAGACCCTAGAGTTCACTCCACTTTCTGCTCTAGCAACATAAGTTGTAACCTCAAGCTTCATCCCAAAAATGTTTTCAAGCCCAATATCTTTCAAACTTGATGAAGAGAATTTGCTACCATAGAGGCATCAAGCACTCACCTGTATCAAAGCTCACAAATTGAAGCACCATTTCAATAAGGATAAGATGTTAGATAAGTTCAATTCAAAAAAAATCAAGCAGTTAATGAAAAATCATGAGAATATATGAGCTGGGAGTAATAAGACCAACCCTTGGTCTTGTTGCTTCTGGCAACCCTTGGTCTTGTTGCTTCTG
Source organism: Pterocarpus santalinus (assembly GCA_031439595.1). Taxonomy (NCBI): domain Eukaryota; kingdom Viridiplantae; phylum Streptophyta; class Magnoliopsida; order Fabales; family Fabaceae; genus Pterocarpus; species Pterocarpus santalinus. The sequence continues at coordinate 28,089,536 of CM062528.1, read as the reverse complement.
GCTTCGATGAACTCAACCTTTACATATTATGTAGTTGGATGTGAATTTGCTAACCAAATTTGGAGCAAATTGGAAGAGTATTTTGCAACACAAACAAGATCCAAGGTAAAATAGTTGAAGGCTCAACTTAAATCTATCAAGTAAAGACCTACATCTGAATACTTGTTGAAAATCAAGAAAGTGGTTTATTCACTCACAACAATGAGTTTCAACTAATGATCATATTGAGGTAATCTTTGATGGTGTCAATGAAGATTATAATTCTTTTGTTACCACTGTTATGGCTTGATCTGAATTTTTCATAATTAGGGAGCTTGGAGCATTAGTAATAACCCAAGAAAAGATGATGGAACAATTTCAAAAAATCAGATATTGGTTTAATGAAAGCTAACTTGGCACAAACCACTTTGCAAGACTAGAAATAATGCAATCAATAAGGGAATTATGGCAAATGCAATAGGGGACAAAAAGGTATAGAGGGAGATTCTTAATAAGGGGTAGACAAGGATGGAACACCAATTGACCACAATGTTAATTGTGTGGTAAGATTAGGCACTTTAGGTTCATTTATTTTAGCTTTTATGAAAAAAAATGATTTTTCAACTTTTAAAAAAAAATCACTTTTCACAAAAATTGCTCATGTCAGCTTTTACTCAAAAGCTAAAAACAATTTTTTTAGCTTTTGAATAGAAGCTGAGATGAATAGCTTATATAAAAAGTAATTTTCTTAAGTTAATTTGCTATCAAAAAAAGTTAAAACAAATGCACTTTTAGATTGATAGTGCTTTCATTGATTTGATCCTAATTTTTGGAGTCTTCATCAAACTACTGTCAATTCTTTGCCTCATCCCTTTGCATCATTCCATTAAGTTGAGCTTATTTGGCAATACTAGTATCTCTAGTAAACAATGCATGGTATTTTGATTTTGGTGCTTCCTATCACCTAATATTTGACTCAACAAACTTGCTGAATAACTCAAAATTTGAAGGGAACTAATCAGGTTCAAATTGGAAATGGCTCAGGTATGACTATTGAGCATGTTGGTAAGTTCATTCTTCATTCCCCTTTGTCAAAAACTACACTTAATCTTGAAAATCTCATGCATGTTTCTCATATTGCTAACAATCTCATTAGTGTCTCTAAGTTTGCAAAGGATAACAATGTCTACTTTGAATTATATCATGATATGCATTTTGTTAAATCTTAGGTCTCCAAGGAGGTTCTACTCCAAAGCAGGCTTAAAGAAGGTCTTTTATGCGTTTGATGATGTTCATATATTCTCATTGTACTAGTTTACTTTCTGAATTTCAATTGTCGCATAGGAGACTAGGCCACCCAACACAGAAAACATTACATCATGTACTCTTTTATTGTAATATTTCCATTCCAATCAATAAAGTTGTTAGTTCTTTTGTTGTACGTGATGCATGCTGTATGGGAAGTCCCATAAATTACCATATTCTATTTCTTCAAATTAATACAACACCCCCTTGATTTGGTTTATTCAGATATTTGGGGGCCATACACCTATTGTTGCTAAGTCAAGAAATAGATATTATATTTGTTTTATAAATAGTCATACTAGATACACTTGTATGTACTTATTGGTAAATAAGTCTCAAGTACTTCATGCTTTTAACAATACAAAGCCGTGATTGAGAAATAAATAGGCCTCAAAATCAAATCCTTGCAAACTGATCATGGTAGAGAATAGTTATCTACTCCTTTTACTCAGTTTTTACAGGTAAATAGTATCACACAAAGGCTTAGTTATCCCTATTTGCATAAAAAAAATGGCACTATATAGAAGAAACATAAACATATCACTAAAACAGGTCCATCTTTCTTGGCGACAACTTCATTTCCTCTCTATGTTTGGGATGAAGCTATCATCTCTGTAGCTTACCTCATAAACAAATTTTCCACCTCGACAACAAACTTTATCTCACTCAATGAACTCATTCACAAACAAAAACCTGATTACCATTCACTTAAGGTCTTTGGTTATGTATGTTACCTACATCTTAAAGTTTACAACAACCATATACTGAATTTTAAATCTTAGTAGTATGTTTTTCTAGGCTATATGCACCACAATATAAGAGTTATAAATGCTTGTCTCCAATAAATAGGCTTCACATATCTAGGAATATGTTTTTTGATAAACAAACATTTCCCTTTCAGCATGTTTCTCACACAAGTCATTTATACCACCACCTTTTCCTACAATCACCATGTTCTAAGCATTCTACTCATATCACCCTCTATTGTCTTCTTTAATGCCAACCATGCTTATAGTTTTCCTAGTGTTGTTTCTCATTCCATTTCTAAAGATTCTTATGATTTTGTGCCTAGTTTTCAGTCCACAATCTCAATTGATATTAAAATTCAGCTTTCTTTCTTAGAGTCCCACCCTTCCAATGTTGCTCCAACTCCTACCAATCAACAACGCATGCAGACAAGGTCAAAATCTGAGATTTTAAGCCAAAAACTTATGCAATTGTAGTCATTGAAGATGTTACAGATCTTGTTAACCAAGAGCCTAACTCATACTCACAAGCCCTCAATTGTCCTCATTGGAGAAGTGCAATGGCTGAGGAATACAAGGCTTTCATGAACAATAATACTTGGACTATAGTCCTACCCCAATCTCATGCTAAGCATATAGGCTACAAGTGGGTATTTCGAATTAAAGAGGTACCTTGGTGGTTCTATTCAAAGATAAAAAGCAAGACTTGGTATCATAAGAAGGAATGTCATGACTATGGTGATATTTTTAGTCCTGCAATCAAGCCATCCGCTGTCAGACTTATTCTCACATTGGCTTTGTCTAAAGGTTGGAAAGTAAGACAATTTGACTTTAATAATACCTTTCCTAATGAGGACTTAGTAGAGGATGTCCTCATGATTCAAAATGAGTATTTTGTTTAGTATCTTAGTTAGTATGTATGCAAATTGGGAAAGGCTCTCTATGGTCTCAAGCAAGCTCTCCAAGCTTGGTTTACCAAATTAAGCTCCACACTTTTCCAATTTGGCTTAAAAAATGCTAAGTCTAATATTTCACTATTTACTAGGATTACCTGATCTTCCACCATATACATTCTAGTATATGTGGATGACATATTTGTCATTGGTAATAATCCTATTGAAATCTCCTTGCTTGTCACTCAACTTCACAAGTTTTTGGCCTTAAAGGATCCTAGTGAAATGAACTGCTTTCTGGGAATTGAAGTGAATAAACTTCTTTTGTGTGCCTTTCAACTTATTCACCCCAAGTATATAAAGGACTTGTTATAGAAGGTAGGAATAAGCACTGCTGAAGCCATGCTGACCCCCATGCTTAGTGATCAAAAGCTCTCAACTAAGTTGATTTTGCATTTGAGGACCCCTCTTTATATCGTTCCATTGTTGGAGGCCAGAATTCCTTTTTGTTGTTAATAAAGTGTGACAATTTATGCACTCTCCCCTTTAGATTCATTAGAAAGCTATAAAGTGAATTATCAAGTACTTGAATGGCTCTCTTGATCATGTTTTGATCTTGAACCTTGCAAAGAACTTTGTTTGTTGACACTTTGTGACTCGGATTAGGGGACTGATGTTGATGATCGCAAGTCTACTAGTTGTTATTGTGTTTATTTGATCCGCATTCTAATAAGAAACAAGTTGTGGTCTCATGCTCAAGCACTAAAGCAAAGTTTCACCTTGCTATTGTCATTAACGAGCTAGAATGGATCAAGACTTACTTCATGAGTTGCAGTTGCCTTTCTCCCCTACTCCAGTTGTCTACTATGATAATTTAAGTGCAGTATTCCTTGCAACAAATCTTACACTACATAGTCACATAGAACATTTTGTAATTAATCTCTACTTTGTGCATGACAAATCCTCTAGAAGCAAGTACATGTCTCCCATATTCCCTCATCTAATCAAGTAGAGGATGTCCTCACAAAATCCTATAGTCTGCACCTTCATGCAACAAATTCCAAAGGCAAACTCGAAGTTGGTCCACCACCACCCTAAGTTTGAGGGGGTGATGATAGAAGATGAGTTAGTTGTAGAGTTATTGTGTACTACACTCTTAGCACTTGTATATAACATCAACATTCATTCATCACATTAATCAAGAAATTAGAATTCTTACCATTCCTTCACTTTCCCTCAAACTCTCTCATAGCTCACCTCTCGCTCTAATGCCTAAATATGATACCTAACAAGATTAACATCAATGAGACAAATTGGTAATGTTTAGGATGTATATATTAAAAAAAAAAAGGACAAAAATTGAAGCTTTTGACATCAAACATACAAGACATAAATAAAAGTTTACTCTAAATTCATATTTTAAATTCTATCTGAATTAATTATACATATCTCTTGAATATTTTTTTCTTTAAGTCGCTAGAAGTAGTGAGGGGTTTGAATAATTTACATAAAATTTTAGGTATAAATCTCATTATTGCTAATATATATATATAGAAAACTTTTAATTTATTTTAAAGTTTTACTTGAACTTGAAAATACGCTCGAAAAATATTTCTAGTAATATAAACGAAGGTGTGAATTTTTTTTGGTACATTTATATAATTATTTCTATGATTCTTTTTTTCTGTAATCTTTAATTAAGATATCTCTATAACTGTTCTGAGAGTAATAAATACGTATTGTTATAACTGAAAAAATAAATAAATAAATGAATAAGAAAGTTAATTTTAATTCCCTCTTTAATACCCGTTCAGTTACCATTATAACCAACTCTTATTACTTCATTTTACCTGACAATTACAGGCATATTATGATTCCTCATTCTATCCATCCACTTATAATTCTAAATTATATTTTCAATATTAAATTTTATCACGAACCCGAGTTTATGGTAACATCATCCGTCTTCTAATCGTCATTCTGTACATCACACCTACCCTAATACACCATGAGTTGCTAACACATGTGTTCTGCTGTGCACGTGTCCAGTTGCACGTGCAAATCGCAAGGGAGTCGATGATTTGACTGGGTATGTGTCGATGCTAAATATTGCGAAGTTGCCTGGAAGATTTGGCTCATAAAGTCAACGAAATGAGCGAATTTCTTGGTGGGGTGCACCTCATTAATGAGGGGTTTTCTTCAGATTTCATCCATGTCAAGATTTCTGCACCCCATCATTTTATTAAACACGGACAACATATGATTCTGAATTCTGATTTCCTTTTAACTACGTTTGGCATAATATTTATTGGTATAATATGCTCAACCCTTCTAAGAATTCCTCATTTTATGTTCATGTGTATACCATTCAGTGACAAAGATCCTTTGATTTAGTGTATCTTTAATTTGGTAGTGCATGATGTCGTTGGTATTGAATTTAATATAAATTATACAATTGGCGTAAAATGATGCACATACTCTCAATGATGTTACTTGTCTCCAAATAAAAGTCAGTTGATAGCAATTAAATTACCAAGCATACATATCTTTGCCGTCAAAACTTTCCTCTAATCAATCATGGTTTTAGTGCATGTCTTACATTTGCAAATTTGATTCACTTCTTGTCAATTACTTCCTATTACTTAGAACTTAGCATCTGAACCTGGTTTCTTTTCTCTCTTGTGACATTCTCTGCTGGCAAAGCTTGTGTCAAGATCTCACAACTCGTCACTAGAAAAATATAAAGCGCATGAAATAAGGACGTAGGTGGATATTAGACCCAACAACGTAGCTTAAGGATCAAGTTAAGCAATAAAAAGGGAGGACAAAAATATTATTAAAAATTCAAAGGTCACCTGTGGACCGTAGACGCTGTTCACCCATCTTAATCCCTTGTAGAGAGAGGTAAAAGTAACATCATATAATAACTAATAAAAGGAAATGAAAACCCAAGACATCATCACATCCCACCTCACATATTCATGCGGTTAAGATTTCATTACATGGATATCGACGTTTGTTATCTTCTATATAAACTTATAGCTAACATTCTAATCAGTCTTTGTCATGTGCAATTAAGTTTCATCGGGGCCCTACTTGTCCACCACTTACGGTATGTATCTATTGTATGTGCAAGCAATATCTATGTTGATCTTGATTCGGTGCATGTGCCTCCCTTATTCTTTTTCCTTGTTTTTCTCCTATCCCGGTCCATGGAGCCTCCACATGTACTATAGATGTTTTGGACCACATGCTTGTCAGCCATTACAATTTGTTCAATTCAATAACCTGGAAATCGAATTTATATATAGGGTTCAAAGAATGGCAGAATTTCCATGCAGCAGCAGTACAATGGCTACTAAGAGGAATTAGCCATTTTTTGCCATCAAAGTTTGCTAGGTTAATCGATCAAATTAAATCAATACAATTAATAATGATGCAAACGTGTAGGTCCTGATTTACAAATTGTTGGTCTAATGGCATGAGTGCATGACAGGTGATGTGTGTCAGTTTCATAGTCTAGGCCCTGCTAAAGTAAATGAATTATTAGGGTGTGCTTGAATTAATGTATTTAGCATTCCAAATAATTTATAATTAAAATTTTATTGGAAGAGTTTTTGAAATTAAAAAAAAAGAGGTTTTACTTTAAAATTAAGGTTTACGGAATTTGAACATGGCACCCATTAGTGTAGATATTGCTATTGTGTACCTTTAAAGTAATCCACCTTTTGAGTTAATATATCGGAAAGTAGGAAAACTACGATCAGGTCGTCAGACGTGTAGAAAAACTAATTACACCGAACAAGGATTGGCATTAGATTAAAAAACGAAAATAGATACAGTGATATACATTATTAAAGCTGGATAATAGTTTAATGATTCATGTAACTGATCTCAGTATACACTGTCCAGTAAAATGAAACTAATCGATTATGACATTAACAAATTTACTTAATAGCGGTTAGTCACAATAATAGTAGAATTTGACTTTAAATAAATTTTGCTTGTAATGTTAAAGGTTTGAATTTAGAGTTTTCAATTTGCTAAAGATTTTACTTGACCACCAACTTTAATCCAAAACATATATCTTAAAAATGGTAACCAAGTTCCTAAAAATGAATATGCTAACCATAATTGAAACATCCCCAAACACTTGTAAAGATATTTTGTTGTTGCAAACTCCTCATAAGGGTATCATAAACTATTCCATCAAGCATGCTTTTCATTCAAAATCTTTGAGTTTAATACGAAGAGATATTTAATTTCTGGAATTGAGTTACATGAGATATACTACACTGATCGATGAGAACAAAAAAGAATTAGGAAATTACAAACTAATGGAATGTGTATATAATTGTATAACATAACAATATGTATCTAAAGGTGGAATGGGTGAAAGGAAATTATTATAAAATATTGACCTAAACTCTATGAACATTTGATTGGTTTAAGTGATTCGAAATTTAAATAAGGTCTTAAATTACAGTCTTACAGATAGAAAAAACTAATATTGGGAGAACATTACCTTCACATATAGTGGGCTGATCTAATTCAACCTAAATTAGTTGAAAAATAGTGAACTTCAGATACTGATGATTTAGATAAAAAAAAAAAAATATTGATATAAACCTACCTAGCTACCTAGTTATTCTCCATAAGCATGTTTTGTTGTATGATATAACTGAAAAATATTATTAAGCTGATGTTGACCCTTGTTATTAATAGAAAATAAACATATAAAGCTGAAATTTATAGTGATTTTTTTGTCAGCCCACAAGGGATTTTTCTTATGATAAACAAGTTAGAATTCAGTAAATAGTAATTATAGAACTTCTATTATATCGGAAATTCGAGCATGAGAACATATTTGTGGAGAAGGGCAGCTTCTTTGAACAAGGATTATTCTCACAACTAAATTTACAGTATAGAGAAATCTAGTAAGACTAGAAATATTAAAATATAGTATATACCAAGAGTCACAATTTTGGCGTATTTATCAGTGACATAACAATTGCATACATATATATTGTCGTCAGGTTCAATACAATGGTGAATGATGTGTTTTCTTCCTCATCTAAGTTGAGGGCGCATAGGACATTGTTCTCTTTAATTTGTTTGTCAGGTTCTTTAGTGCACTACTGCAAAGTACAAATATGTTTACCTTGTAAAGATCCTGAAAGCAAAGCACTAACATCTTACTTTTAGATCAAAAGAAAAAGGTCATGACACAAGGGCAATGAGAAACACTAGCCAATATATATATACACTTGATTCTGCAGTTGTCGTTACAGTTTCTATCAATAATTGACTGCAAATAAAAGGAACTAATACACTGCTTGTCCAGTACCGAACCCTCTGATGAATTCAATGAAGAACTTTCAAACTATGAAACCATATCAAAGCTTGTGAGAGCGCATTAGAAAAAAGAATATAAAAAATAGTGAGACAAAAAATAATATGCAGGTGGGGCAAAAGATCTTATCAACAAGGATGGTTTTGTCCAGCAAAATCTAGCGCCTCTTCTTTTGTGGGGCCCTTCAAAGATTTGCTGTCACATAACACATCTTCTCTATATAACATCATCCCCCCACTGCCCCCTCCCTTAAGTCCTCCTTCCCTGCTCCCAAACTTCTCTTTTGTTTTTGTTCTTTCTTGATTTTCAAGCCCCATAAACTACCCTTCTCTATTTCACACTCTAAAACCCTTCCTATTTCTCTTCTTGGTTTTTGAAGCAAAACTAGCTTAAAGGGCTTAGGCTTATATAGCACATTGACCAATTCTTCCACCTGGAAGAAGATGAAGGAGGGTGGGAGGAAACAAGGTGCAATGTCGCCATGCGCGGCATGCAAGCTTCTTCGAAGGAGATGCGCCAAGGATTGCGTGTTTGCTCCTTATTTCCCTGCAGATGAACCCCAGAAGTTTGGCAGTGTCCACAAGGTTTTTGGGGCCAGCAATGTCAACAAGATGTTACAGGTTCTTTAATGCTTTATGCACCCTTGTATCTCTCTCTAGCTATCATATCCGCGCATGATGATCTTTATGTCATTTTCATCAAACTTATAGTAGCATAGAATACTTTTTTATTGCCTATTCTTTTTTATTCATGTAGAAATATGGTGCAGGTCATTTTGACATTTTACTCTTACAAGTTCTGAACTTTTGTTAAGTAGATCGGATCTTAATTATGTTGTTTGAAGGCGACTTATATGATGAGCAGTATATTTAGCAAATATATCTATGGTAGAATTATCATATTTTAAGCACATAAAAAGAAAAGATTGGAAAAAGAAGATATTTCTACTTTCTTCTCAAACTGTATATTGAATCTAGTTTGTTGGTAAACCATTGCAACGGACCACATACAAGAGGATGGCATTTATCTGTATTTGGTAGGTATATGAACTCCCAAATGAAATGCTTGTAGCTAGAATATTGGTTTACAATGTTTATTACACATAGAAATCTTGACATAAGGCTGGCACCCATCATCACTTGGGCTTGAAATGGAAAGAATAAAAAATAAAATAAAAGAAAATTGAAAAAGAGATGTGGTTGCTTTTCCAATTTGTATTTTATGGGGGATCTCTCAACTATCTCAAAATTAACTATATGTACAAATAAAGTATCCCCGTGCAATTTATATTTCCCACTTGGAGAAACCAAAGATGCACCGCATCTTGAGCGTTACTCTGCATATAATTTCTCTCTTGAACTGGAACATGCTGTTGTTAATACCTGAAAACGTATACTAGTCCACCTTCAAAACTACACCCCCCCCCCCCCCCGGGGCCTCTGAAAAGAACAGCACCGATATTGGTACATAAAATTTTTAGACATGATTAGAATATCTATGGAATAATGTACAAATAAATGTATATTTCAGCTGTAGTACTGATAAATTTTTCTATAGAGAAGTATAAGGAATTAGGTGATTATATTTGGAGATTACGGCTATTTTATATTAGTGAATTTAATGAAAGGATTTTGGATCCGTTATTATTTACTTTATTATATCTATCATATTTACCTAAAATGTAATTGAAACTCTAATTATTTATGCATCAATCTACAATTGTCCAAAATTGTGTCTAGCATATAATTTCAAAGAAAATTGGTCGCCCTTTCTAATGCTTCCAATTTCCTTACTTTTACTGGTGCAAAATTCTAATTTAGCAGCTCCCAAGTCTATTAATTAGTCCCTTATTGGCATATTAATCTATCACAGGCTATATAATTCTATTTTTTAAATTGAAAGTAGCTGTCCAAGAAAAGTGAAAAGGGTATCGTTCACATTTACTTCCGTTATAGTGGTTAATTACAGTTGATGGCCCCACTTCCCCACTTTTAGTTAACTGTATATAATTCTTAATTTTTCTTTCTTAAAGTAAGGTACTAGTAATGCACCGGATGATTCCTTGGCGCATATAAAGAGGTAAAAGGATCAGGACCATATAAATTAGCTTTACTACTTCTTGAAGCCGGAGTGTGAAGAGGATAAAGTAAAACAAGATGTTGTTAGCTGCATTATTACTGGTAGTTATATGTATACCAATTTGTTCAAAATCTCTCTTTATGACCACCGCTTGCCTTTAGTCTTGGACTCCTTGTGCAATGTTATTTCAGCAAAAAAAGAAAAAAAAGTTTTAGTATGCTCATCACCTTTTCCTTTTTGTCTTTAAAATCAGGGTTACATTGATTGAGACACCTAGTAATATGTCCAAAAGGGACGTTGATTCCCCAGAAAAAGATATTTCATCTAGTAATTAATTAAATTAATGATATTTGAAGACTTAATTATTTTGTAAGCATGACATCTTGATGATATTAGCAACGTTTTCTTTTTTAGCTAAGACATATATTAGCATATTAATGAACGATAATTACTTACAAGCACCGACAAATATGTGCGTGTACAATATTAATGCAGGGTTACCATTTCGGCAATGGTATTATAGAATCAAGGTTTCAAATGGCTTATTGAATTCTTAAACATAATGATTTGTGCGTGTATAATATTATCTCAAGTATTATGATTTTGATAATATTATCTATTGTCTCTAGTCAACTATATATTACTTTTCTTTTCCCCTCCAAAGCAACGACTTCAACATGCACTATATCATGTATGGAGCTCCTTTTTGACTAAGCATAGGATCTGTTTGCATCCAAACAACCCCTTTGATGTACATCATAGCACTCACTACAAATCCAAAAAAGTTAGTCTATGTATGCATCTAGGTCAAAAATTCACTACCGTATACTCACCCCACTTGAAGATTAGTTTTATTTTCTTCTGAGTTATCTGCTTTCTGAATATTTAATTGCTTATATAATTAATTATATAGTTACATTTCTATAATAAAATACTCATGCAATTTTTTTTTTTTTCAATTTTGGAATGGTCTAACCCATGAGCAAACAGCCATTTCATTGTCCTAAAAGTCAATCATAACCTAACTATAAGATGTCATATGTAGTGTGTAGGTGGCCTTAAATTAATTAGATTGTACTTGTGGGATATTTTATTTTATTTCTCTCTCTCAAAATTTTCAGGAATTACCAGAGCATCAACGAAGTGATGCAGTTAGCTCCATGGTGTATGAAGCCAATGCAAGGGTGAGGGACCCTGTGTATGGATGTGTGGGTGCCATATCCTCTCTTCAGCAACAAGTTGATGTGCTTCAAACCCAGTTGGCACTGGCACAGGCAGAAGTTGTGCACATGAGAATGCGCCAATTCTCACCCTCATCATCAAATCATGAGCAACACCACCCATCATCAATGCATCCTTCAGCCTCCAATTCATCACCAGAGAATAACTTGTGCCAATCAAGCAGGGCCCTTTCTTCCCAAACCAAGTCCCTTTTTGCCATGGACATGGTCCTTGATCAAGCCAACATGGGGCAGTCCCTGTGGTCATGCTAGGCTTAATTAACTAGCTTAATGGAGTGCATATATTATTGGGGCATGCATGCATGCCTTCACTTTGTTTTATTTTCTTATGATTATTACTATCACGGGCTTGCTTTATTGTCTGCCTCGTTAGTACCTTTTCTGCTTTGTATTTCTCACTTTTTTTGGCCCTTCTTATGATACTAAAGGACATCTATCTCTCTATGTGACCAAGGAGATGATGATGATGATTAGCTAGCCTTAATGTAAATGTCTAAACTTGTAATTATGAGTAATTATATCATTAGTATTAAGTTGACTGTTTCTTTTTACCTCTTTCACTTTCTATCTGATTTATATGTGTGGGAATCAAAATCATTTTGGTATGTATGTCTATTACTCAGAGAGCGAAGAAAAAGTGAGACATAATAATAAAGCTTGACCGCCGTGAAAATAGTTCTTGCATGTCCTATGAATTATCATTGGAAATTTTGTAAAACTATACTTTTTTCTTTCTGATCTCCCTTTCTTTATATTTCGTTCCTTTTGAGGTTACATAATGATATTTTTTTAGTTAATGAATTCTTTAACATAAAACCAACTATTAGTGGAGGTTAATATATAGGAATGTACTACGTACACATTTACCCAACTTTATCACTGAGATCAATATATCAAAGAAGAAATTATCTAGCTAGTATTTGTTGCAATAATTAATGTCATTACTAGGTAGATAATGTCATTACTATAAGCAAGATAAAAAATGTTACATTTTCCCCCCTTTGTAGTATAAGTATTGCATGTTGCTACAACATCTGAAACGTCTGAAGGCTTATGTAACTACGATGAATTGATTTTGCATTAAGTCATATGCCAATTGATTATATAATGCTTCAAGTGATTATTTTTCTTTTATTTTTGAATTTAATTTTGATGCATTATAAATATAAATTTTTTTTTACATTAACATCCATATTATTTATTACCATGTTATTATAAGTATTTTACTTTTACAATAATTATCTCAAAAATCATACATATAATATTATATAATAATATAATTAATTAACATTGCAAAATAGTTTTCTTGAGTATATCAAAATTAATCTCTTTTTTTTAATATTTCTACAAGAGCATTATTAATATAATTTTTTAAAAAAAAATGGAATATACTTTATACATTTTGAAATTCTTTTAGTTTTAGAAATTGCTCATGCTATTTTCGGGTCATGAGCGGCGGCTAGATAAAGCCTTTTCGACTATGACAACTTCAAAATTTAAACTTCTGGATGCGAGGCAATAGCTCAGTGGTGTTTGTGTGCCTCTACATGAGTGGATATCAGCGGAGTCACGTGTTCGACTCCCCCAATGGTCCAAAACGCCAGTGGTTGTATGCATGAGTTGGGTGCATGAGTTGACCAACTATCACCAACTATTTTTGGGTATTTTAAAATTCTTTGAATATTAGATTTTGCTCCTATAGCTTTATGAGAGAGTCAAAAATTGATAAGAAATTTGAAAAAATAAATTTTAATAATCTTCTAATAATTTTTTATTCATGTATATGAATTGATCATCAATTGTTTGATTTTCTTATTAACTGTTATAACTCTTTAGTTTTTTATGAAATAAATGTTCACTTTAAAATGAGTTTAATATTTAAACATTCTTATTTTTTTTGGTGCTAAACATTCGTATTAAAATGTATAGTAAAGAGTACTTTTAATATGTTGATAATAACGAAAATCATTAAAACACAATTGGTTGTTCCAATTTATCTAAGGTGCCAACCAGCATCATCATCATTACGCGGGATCAAATTTGTGAAACTTCGGAATATTTCCATCATTTGGCGTACGTAAAAGCAAGAAGGGCAAAACCATATGATACAACCAATAAGTAGGGCAACATGAAGCACGCCACAACACAATCATGGTTAAGCTTTCCTTAATTACTAAGAATGAGGTACTTAATTATGACTTACGATTGGTTGTTTAAAAGTGTCAGATGATTTGGAGCACTTTTAATTACACCCATGAATGATAGTGCAGGGGATCAGGACCTAAACTGTGATCTTTGTTCACATGACTAAATGATTTAAGCGTTGACATCTGTCCATTTTCTCACATTGGAGATAAATCTCTCTCTCTCTCTCTCTCTCTCTCTCTCTCTCTCTCTCTCTCTCTCTCTCTCTCTATATATATATATATATATATATATAAAAGAAGCGTTCTAATTAATATGTTTAGAGCCGACTGATCAATCATTATAAGATAAAACTCTTTTGCACTAGTTTTTCATTTATAATACTCAAATTTAAAATTTTATTTAAGAAAAATAAATATCAAATCACTTAAATTAAATAAGTATTGATATTATTATTATGATTATTATTATTATTCTAAAACATTCTAGTCTAATAGTAACTTCTTTTAACGGCATTACTTTTGGTATATATTTACAGAAGTTGCATACTATGTACATTTTCTCCAAATCTTAGAAAAGGTATGTGACAGTGAGCATGGATTGGGGTCTATCAATTAGGGATTGCTTCCGAAATTCGGAACAATCTACTATGTCTGCTTACTTGAGCGAAACTTCCTCATCGACCGGCATCAAGATTATCCAAGTGGTATGGCAAGAACCCTCTTTGGACGGCCTCGTAATTAGTAGCTAGCAAGTTGGACACACAAGTGGTTGGGCTATGGAGTACACAGGAGCTGCCACTGTTGGTACAGTTGAGGATGTTGTAGCTTAGCAAATAAGGGGGGGTGCAACTGATGATCTACCGTTGGCACCGGCGTTTTAAATTGTGGTTGCGGCTGCAAATGCGGTCACAGTTGTGGGTATTGTGGCTATTGCGGTGTGAATTTTTTTTTTAATTTGTCACTAGAAATTAAATTCGTTGCGGCCTAAGGCAGCCTATTACAGCTCTAATGCGATTACGTTGCAGTTAATTTATGTAAATAGTGAAACATTGCAATTGCGGCGTGATGCAGTTGTCCCGGTGACCACAACCACAATATTATGGCCGCATCACGTGATGCAGTCCACAATTTGAAACACTAGTTGGCATAAGTAGCTATATAGTCTTTATCTCTATATAGATACTACGTGGGGTAAAGAGATTAGGTGACGGAACTAAGGGAAGGGAAAGATGATGGTGCAAAGAAGAGGATGGAAAGCTTTTCCGGGAGAGAAACGGTGCCACTTGAAGCAGAAAGAGTGGCATTAGGCGGAGACAATTGCAAGAATTAAATTACATTGTAACTAAAACCCTAGTAGAGCCATCATGTTGCCCTTTTAATTCACATTTTAAATGACTTTTTTTCTTTGTTTTATAGTATAATTGATTTTAGAAAGGAAATTGTGTTTTATTTTGGAATTTAATTTTGTTTATATATATAAGACTTTGTTTTTGATGTGGTAGTATATATAAGACTTTTAAAATAATTATTATTATAAGTGTTAAAAATTTTTAACAATATGATTATGTAATAATATAAGAAATATATATACTGAGTATATAAAAATTAAGTTCTTTATTTTATTTGCCATTTTAAGAACCTAAGAAAAAGTAGAAAAAGACTCAATTATTTTGTAACTTTATTTTTATCTTTTAGTATCTCCACCAATAAGATGAAAAAATATTAATGGAATGCAAAGGTGATTTTACCAAATACAGTCATGTATTCATAAAATTTGTTTTGTAGGGTGTTTTCTTAAAATTAAAAGTATTTAATAACTAGTCAGAAAAAAAGAGTATTTAATAACTTTTTAGATCATTACATAAAAATTTTAAACAAACTAATATTTTGAAACGAAAAAGTATAGAATTTAATTTGTATAAACTATAAATGTAAAAAAAATTTATACAGATATTTAATCATGTATTATTATATTAACAAAAGTGTTTGATTTAATTACTCACTACCTTAAAAGTCTTACAAATACAAGAATTTAATTAGATAATAGTGTAAAAATATTATATTATTAATATATAACAATTAAATTCATAATTATATGCAAAATTTTAGATTTGAGAGAGCAAAAGGAAGCAACAAGCGATTTGACTTTGTAACATCAAATACATTATAATTTGTTGTGGTGGGCGCCATGTGAATTATAAGCTTATTAGATAAAATCATTGTCATTGCTCGCCATTCTTGTATATTTTCCTCATAATTCGTAGTAAAAAAAAATAACTTGTGCTTTAATATGAATAATTGCAACAAAAGATAATTATCTTGCAATGAACAAGGTTGGTTCACTTGGTCAATTCTCCACTCATATATTATCGTAATATTGGTTTGATTCTAAAATTCTCTTGTTAGTAGGTCCTCTATAAATATATTTATAAGTGCTATAGAGATTTTGAATTGGAGTAAAGATGTGTTTTGGTAGAGAGGCAAAAATGAAGAGAAATTTTTTATGAATGAGCTTATCTATAAAAAAAATTTCATCCATTTTTATCCCTTTATCAAATACACTCTTAACATAAATTTTACCTGAAGAAGAAAAAGAGAGAGAGAGAGAGGGGGGTAAAAAGAGAGAGAGAGGAGCAAATTGCAAGCCCACTTGACACAGCTTGCGGCTAGCCCCGGTGACAGATGAAAAGAAAGGCAAACTAATCACTAAGCTCTTTACCCGCTTGATGCATGCATGAGTGACATAATGTGAATAAGAAATGCTCAAAATGGATAAAATTATCTCAATAGTTGCTTTCCGAAATCATGGACCAAAATGTTTTCAAAATTGAACAAGGTTATTGTTTATTGAGTTATATTCCTGATTTATCAATTTCGTCCTTTACACATGAAAAATTTTAGAGCAGTATACTATTTATTATGGAAAAAAAAAAGTTCATGCAAAGTTTGAATGCAAAGGAGGACGGGATATGTACAGATAAATAGATGCATGGTACGTATAATAATTTTCAAAATTAAATGCAAATACTCATCCTATCTTACCAACTAACTAGACTAGTTTCGTGAAAATTCTATACCGAAGTGTCGTCGTGAAAATTAGCATTTTCCAAGATTTTATCCTTTATACTTTTACTAGTTATTCTTATTGATTAATTTCTAGTTCAAATGATAAAAAATAACTTTTGTACGTCAATTTACTTATGCGCCCTCTATTCTATTAAAATATCTTCTATCTATGTGCTATATGTACATAGCCAAATTATGATTCTTCAAAATCTCAAAGTCATGATTTTCGTAGCTTTTCTTGCTATTAGGTTTCCATCAAGTCACTCCATAAATCATAAATGAATTTATAATACAATCCGGTCATTTTCGCTAAGCAATAACGATGAGCCCGAAATTAAATACAAAAGATGAAGTTTGGAAACTAAATTCACTAATTCGACAAGGTAGTGGCAACTTTGGTTAGTTCAGGAACCATGTCCATAATTATGCATTCAATTTTGTTCAATTTAATTGTGTTTCCAAAATTTTAGGTGAATATAATTATTACTCAAATAATATATTTTTGAAACTCCATAAATCATCATAGCATGCATTTTATTTTTGAAAATGAATTTAATTTGGATATACATATTAATGAAAAATTATTTTATACGGTCATGTAATTATATTTAACTACGTCTTTAAAATATTTGATTCTTATTATAATTATTGATTTAATTTATATATACTATCATTATAAAATTTTTTATACAGATATTTAATCATATATTATCATATTAATAAAAATATTTGACTTAATTATTCACTAACTCAAAAATCCTATAAATATAAATATCTGATTGAATGATAATGTAAAAATCTTTTATATTATAAATATATAATAATTAAAAAGATATACAAAAAACAAGATATATTTGATTATCAATATAAAACACTTTATATATACTAATAGTATATTAAAATTAATCTTTTATAGATAGAACTTTGTAAGTGTCAAATGCTCCCAACCACCGTGTGCATATAGAAATATCTATTTTTCAAAGTCTCAATTTCCATACTTATGGTAGTTAAACCAACCATTCTCAAATATGCCCCACTTCCGGCGTTTTTATATTAAAGTATGAAAAGAACATGACAACCATATTCAAAAGCGCCAAAAGCTCAGGGCCATGACAAATTCACGTATAGAATATTTTGGGATCAAAAAGAGGATGTCATATTCGGTAAACTTATAGAGCAATTTCAGAAAGAGAATAATAAAAAAAAAAGCCAATCTAAGAGAACCATAATCTTGTTTTGTGAGAGAGAATCGAAATTCAAATAATAAAAATAACAATAAAAATAAAAATAAATCAATTGAGATTTGATCTAACAGTAAGAAAACTAATCTATTATATTATGACAGGCTATGGTTTAAATCTCAATCAGAAGAGTTACACGTATTTAAGTGTGTTATAATATTTAAATAAGACTTCCCATGATAAAATGATATCTTGGGGAAACAGAAAAATAAAACGAAAAAAAGAATGTGGTCGGAAGGAATTGAGTAGATAAAAACGTAAAAGCCTGAAGGCTACAGACGCTGGGATGATGCAATTGAATGTGTCAAAATCCAGAAAACAATCAGACCAAAAACTATTGTCCACAAAAATTTCATATACACCTACTTGGACCGAAATTAGAGTATTGGGGCTCAAGTGGAAATGGAGGCCGAAGATAAATCCAAAGATAGGTGAAATAAAACTCTCATAATGAACATTTGGCCAAACCAAAAAGCCCAAACCTAATGAGACACAAACAATACTCATTAGGGCTTCTATCATACTTTTCACCAAAGTCGGGTCTGATGTATGGCACCGGCAGAGCCGAGAGTTCGTTTAGGGTGTGTTTGCAAAAAAAAAAAAAAAAAAAAAAAGAAAGAAATGAAATAATTTTTTTTATTTTTTTAAATAAAAAAATTAAAAAAATTATTTATTTATTTATTTATATGAAAAAAATAAAAAATAATAATTTTAATTATTATATTATTATAAAAAAATATTTTCACTGTCAACATAGAATTTGATAAAAAAATTAATATAATTTTATCATAAATTTATTTATCAAAATAATATAAATAAATATAATAAAAATTAATTTTTTATATTCATATAAAAACATTTATAACTATACTTTTAATTTAACAAATTTAGAATAATACCACCTTATTCAATCAAACCGATATTAATAAAAATAAATTATTCAAAATCTAGCGATAGAGCCGAGAACGTTGCCAATGGCCATGAAAAGCATGTAGAGGGTGTAGGCAGTCCTTGTTTTGCAGTACTTGTCAACTGCGAGGAGGGCTCGGCACAGTCCTTGGAGCATGTTGTTAGCGAAGTCGATGATCCAGAAGCCAGAGACGCACGCGGTGACGATGCGAGGGCAGAAAATTTCTTCTCTGGTAGGGACAAGGGGGTTGTCGAGGAAGTTGGTGGTGTCGGTGGAGAAGGCAATGAGGGAGGCGGCGAAAATGATAGTGAGGGCTCTCTGGCGATGAGGGTCGAAGCGGGAGTTGCAGCGTTCATTGTGGTAGCTGATGAGGGGCTAGAGATGATGTCAGAGATTGGACTATAGAGCCAGACGAAGGGGACCCACATGTGAGGGGTGCCGAGCATTTGGACTAGGGTGTGAGTAGACATTGTAGAGCCCACTCAAATTATGGAAAAAAAAAAAATTGGTGGGGCCCACATATTATTTGTTACTATTTATCCTTTACTCTCGTATTTTCTCCCTTTCTATTTCTCTCATTTCCCTTCCCTTCCCTTCCTTCCAATTTCCCCACCACCAAACATAATGTTATGATCTTCATCACAAACCAACCGGAAAAAAAAAAATCTCTATTTTAGAGTATTTTCTTTTTTTTAACTCTCTCTTAGTGTTTATGGCTCGACCAAAAAAATGGTTTTTATAGGAATTTTTTAATAAATAAAAACATAAAAAATCATAAAATTGTTTTTTTTTATGGAAAAAAATTAGAAAATTGTTGAAAAATATAAAAGTAGGAAACTAATAAGATAATATAGTATCAAAATGATATTAATAAAATTAAGATTTAGCAAATTAGGTATTTTTTAGTTTTTTTATTCAAAATAATATAATAACATGAAAGGGAATGACTATATAGGATAAAATTATGTATGTGTTATATTATTAAGGATAATTTATTAATTTCATATATATGGAAATTTTGCGGGACGAGGAACGTAATCCTGTTCCCATACCTGAATTTATTGTAGGTAAATTTTTATCTCTACTCTGTTAATTAATTATTGCCAGTAAAAAATTTCCAAACTTTGAACTTGAATGGAGCAGTTTTTATGAGTAGGGATTTTTAAATCCAATCCAACCCAATGAAACTTATTAAATCAATCTAATCTAAACAAAAACTAATCGAAACCATACAAAGTTTGGATTGGATTGGATTAATTTTTTTTTTTAAACAAACTATTTGAATTGGATTATATTTTAAATTTAATTTTTAAAATCAATTCAATTTAACTCAAATGGAATAATATTAGATAATATAATTTTTTATTGTTAATTTTATACTTTTACTTATAATATTTTTAATTTATCACAAGATTTTCTATATTTATGTGTCATGCTCATTTAAATATTACTTATCCATCATATTACATGAGTCATTTTTATTTTTTATTTCCTTGTGCGAGTGTTGTTAAAAGGGTTGTCATCTTTTTTTTTTTGTGATAGCCCCTCCACTTCTTTTCTTTTCTTTCTTTTGTTGCTTAGAATTTTTTGCTTTTTGTCTAGTTTTTATTGTCCCATTTGTGGATATATTTATTGTCTCCTTTGTCGATGTTTTGGTTTCCTTTGTTAATATTTTTATTTTGGCATTTTTATAGATAAAAAAGTTATTCAAATCTATTTTGAAAGGAGGTATAATACATTCTTTAAGCTGCAGTACTATTTATATTGGTCTCCGATATAAAAGATACTTAAATATCGATAGTCTTCAAGTAAAGAGCAGAACCACAGATCTTTGATTATTTCAGAATATAGAATACTTTTTTTTAAAATAAATTTAGATTTGATATATCTTTTTTCCATTTGTGAGTGCCATTAAGCTTGATTGTAAATAAAATTTTCTCTCTTGTACTAAAAAAGTTACTTTTTATTTATAAGATTCTATACTTAAGACTTTTTTTTAATCAAAAATCAATTTAATCGATTCAATTTAAATTGTTCTATATTTTATTATTTGGATTGGATAAATTTTTTAGTCAAAATGAATCCAAATTGCACTGAGTACCTCTATTTATGAGAAGTCCCAAATACAAGAAAAACTTACCATCTCTAAATAGAAAAGAAAAGAAAAGAAAACGTACCTATGATTCTAACAAAAAATAAAAGGTTTAACTATGATAAATTGAGTTTTGCTAACAAATACTCAACACTCTTTTTTTTCCTCTCTAAATTACCTATATTCGAAATCTATTGTATTCCAACTCGGATGTAAATTGTTGCTACAAGAAAATTGATGATTTGCAGAGGAGAAATCCATTGAAATCCACTACAAAATGGACAAAATCTACTGTAAATGATATGTTTGCAGTGATTCGAAGTCACCAGAAAATCGCAAGTCACAAAGTGGTTTTGTAGCAAATTTATAGTCCATCGCAAATTTGTGGCAGTTTTTTCAACCACAACATAATATTTCCAGCAAATTTTGTTGTAGATGTTTTTTGCCAAAAGTTTGCGGCGAGTTTTTCCTTTGCAAATTTTTGACAAGCTTGTCCTCCGTAAAATTTGTCGTAAATGATCAATTTGAAAATTAAAAAAAAAAAAACTCCCTCTCAATTCATACTCAACTAGTAACAAATTCAAACAATTTTAAGATCCAAATGTTTCCATCTCATAGTTGAATTATCTATTCAATTACTATGAAACGGAGTCCAAACCAATCTAGCTCAATAAAAAAAAGCAAAACACAACATTGATAGAAAACATGAATAACCCAAATCACATAAACAATCATAAACCAAATGGAGATAACGATTCTAAACACTCTACATAAACCATAGAAACTCATAACAAAATATTTTTGTTTTCATTAAAATCTATAGTGTACGAACACATAATGAACAATTCTAAACCCGGACAAGCTCACAGGTGAGAGGGAAGACAACTGCAGGCGGCAATGACTTGGGCGGATATGAAAGTGAGAGTGAGAGAGAGAGGAGGTTGGGTGGAGATGAGAGTGAAAAAAGAGGAGCTAGCTTGGAGGTGAGAATAGAGTGACAAAGAAAAAGAAATGAGGTTGGGTACGGAGACAGGGGCGGGTTTTTCGTTTTGGGGGTGGGGGCTGATAGATTTAACACATTATTTTTTTTTTTATTTTAAACTTTGCGGTGGACAAAGGTCTGCTACTAGTACTTCTGTTTTTTTTTTTTTTTTTTTTTTGGTCTCATGTTTCATTTCTTTTTTGTACTTCTGATAAACTAGTTTCCACTGCTATTTTTATTTTTTGCTGAATTTTTTTGTTTCTTTTTTCTTTTTTTTTTTCATATTTTCGAAAATATTTTTTTATTTTCTTTTCTGTGGCAGACCAGTGTTAGCCAGAATTTTTTTAATTTTATTTATTTATTTTTTGCTATTTGTAGCGAACCTTTATTTGTCACTATTTTTTTATTTTTTTTTATTTTTTTTAAACGATTTGCGGTGAATATTGTCTGTCACAAATCATTCCATTGACCTTTTTGCCACAAATTCTATCAAAATTTGCTGCAAATTTTCAAGTAATTCCACTAATTGGTCATTAGTGGAATATGAATTTATAATCTACATAGTAAAGCATTTTGAAATCGAACCTGTAGCTGATATCTTTGGATGTGATCGTATTGAGACTGCATTGGCTTTGCAATAATGCCCCCTTGATAAATTTGGCCCCATCATTAAACTTAATGTTCAAGGCTTGGCAATCAGCCACATGTGGAACTTGCTAACCAAGCTGCACCTAATATTAAATTAGCTCCTGAAATTTGCTATAGATAAGTTGGCAGGTGTACGATGCGTCTTTGTACATTCACCTTGATTTTCCTAACCAGTCCTTCAGCACTTATGTGACTTCCATTGCCTATCATGACATTAATTAGATATGTAGGCTCACTTAGCAATTGTAAAAACTTTGCTAGCCGTGGTTGAATGAAATTGTTAGAACTACCCTCATCAACCAAGATTTTCTCTTGTATGCCATTTATCTCACCATGAAAATAGTGCCTACACTATTGCTCCTTTAGTGCATTTAGGGACAAATGATGATTAACTAGCATAGTCTCTTATTTGGTTCCTTATTCATCAGGTGGCTTAGGGCTAAAGGTACATTTGCATAGTCCTAATCACACTGCAAAATTAGTAAATGCTTGTTAGGTCACTTGTGATTGAAGGAGAACTTTTCATCGTAAGTATAACATAAGCCTTTCTCCTTCCATAGTTGCATTGCAACAGCACTCATCCTCTTAATGGCAGACGTTCTGGGCGGAATTGTAGTTGGTTTTGTAGGTGGAGTGTGAAGTAATGGTGGTAAGGTCTGTCTATTATGAAATTTGATAATGACATTGGTAGGTTGAGGCCATGAGGAATTCTTACAGGTACTTGCTACATAACTAGTTTTAGCACTCCCCATAATATTCAACAACCGTCCCAATTTGCACAAGTATAAATAAGGCAGCATGGGGGCAATCAAAAAGGGAAGGGCCAAACTCAATTTCAAGGGCTCTTGTCAAAGCTCATTGCATCATTTGGAACCACAGCACCACCTCTTTCTCCATGTGGATTGCAGCTATAGTTAATCTTTCTACATCCGGAGTCTCATAATAGGCAAAAAATTGTTACCCTTTAAAGGTCCACTCTAGCACATTCTTACAATCAAACTTAGGAAAATCTAGGTTGACATTTCTCACTCGAAATGGATGGCAATTTTGGAAGGACACCTCAGCATTAGAGTTCCTAACACCTAGCTGAGGGTAATTTGCTGTCACGTTTTGCATCCATCCTTGTAACATTTCTTCGAGCCGATCCATTCGAGAATTGGTAGCCATTTGAGCATTCGAATTAAGATCCTATTGTTATTGTATCTATTGCTAAATAATCAATTGCTGCTCTTCCTCATCCACTTTGTAACTCCTCAAGTCTGGTATTGTCAAACATAGTGTGGAGGAAAGCCCCAAATTATGTAATGGTAATTTCTTAAAACTCAAAAGTAATTAATGTAGTACACAAGTAAGCAGTATGAACTCTCAACAAGTATAGATTCTAGTATAAATTCAATAAGAGACACAAGTAAACAGTATGAACTCTCAACCAGTATAGATCCAAGTATAAATTCAATGAGGGAGTGAGGGGTTTGGAGAGAAATTAGAGAGAAGGGGAAATTAACTAGAGGGAGAGAATTTAGATTTTACTGCACACATGCCTTTGGAGTCACGAATTCCTCCCATTTTGATGGAAATCTCCTCATTCAACTGCTCCAGTTTGTGACCACCAATTCCAGATCTATTGACACCTGTCCATCCTCAGCAGCTATTTTTACTGCGACCTTTTGTGTCTTGTCCAAGGCACCTTCCACTCTGTCACGTGACTTGTCACTTTATTTTCAAAACAATCTCCTGATTTTTATTTTTTTTTTGGTGGACATCATTAATTGCTTATATGGATTAAACTTGGCCTCTTTCTGCCTACCTTGCCAAAACTGAAACAGGCCTGCAGAAAACGTACTAAGGGCTATTCGGGTTTTGGAGCTTGGCTTAATTTGCATTATTTTTCAGTAAATTAATTTTACATCACATGAAATTCAGTACCATGACCGCCAAGGTTGTTCGTAGTAAAAAACTAGGTGCACTTTCTCTCGAATAAATAATTGTTGGGGAGGCTTCCACAACAATACTAGGAGATTATTTAATCTCACGCTAATGTTTGTGCAAAATATTCTGATCAAAGACAAAAAGAAATTTAGTACTGAAAAGGAATAATTAAAAATTGACTATTGATTGCACTAAACGAATTTCTTACTAAAAATTTATTTACACAGCATCTATTAAAGGTAAACCTGCGCTGCTACAATCTTTAGTAAGCATAGCACTAATTATTTCCGATCATAAAAGTACAAAAGTTGATATATATATATATATATATATATATATATATATATATATATATATATATATATATACACCATAAAAGATATGACTTCTTACATATCTCTTTTAGTAGTCAATTTTTCAAGAAAGGGTAGCTAATTCAAGGATACCGGAGGTTAATTAAAGTTTGGGGATAGAGTGATCACCCCATACAACAAAAGCAATAGTTAGCAAAAATGTAAAATCGTTGGTCAACAACTCCACAGTGTATCTCAATTCTCAATCCCATAACTTTTGCCCCTTGATTATGTGAATTAGTAAAATTCTGAATTTCTGATAGTTCCAATTCGGTCCCCTCTTTTTTTCCTGGAAAGGCGTTCATGTGAAAATTCTCTCATCAGCTAATATATATGTAGTCAATACCATCGTCATGATCCAACATGATTGTTTTCCTTCTGCATGAACCATTTCAACTGTACTTTGTAGTTCATGTTTAGTTTAGAGGAGCTTTAAAGAACAAACAAACTCTATGAATTGAGACTCCAACCAGGACAGTAAAAACTTGATATAATATCCTAAGAAAGTATGAGATAAACTCTTAATAATAATAATAATAGTAATAAAAGAAAAGAACTATAGCTAAGACAAACATAGTAATATTTTCTGGTCAGGGAAACTTACAAGAATCTTTGCATGTCAACTGTAGTTGCTTTATCTTTTCTTACTTGACTAGTTAGTGCCAGACTTTTGGTCCCATATAAATTGCTATGATTGTTGACCAAAAAAAAATTGCTATGATTGCAACATTGATATGCTACCATATCCTGTTATAACCCATAAGTAGTGAACCATAAAGTACAGTGACTGTGGTGTGAACTGATAAGGTCACCGAAAGAACTTTCCAAATTGCTTGCAAAAATGTTGTCCTCATATTTTGTGTGAGTAATTTTGAAAAATAAGAAAAAAATTTGTCAACCAATTAAAAATATATAGTTTTTCTAAAATTAATCCAATGGGGGCATCTTGGATGTGTGTGGTACCCTTCCTCTTGTAGTTTCTGTGTGGGTCATAATCAAAGGCATGATAAGACATCCACACCTGTCACCGACAAATCTTTCTTGATAATTTTGATTTCATTTTGTGTTTGAGTTCTCAAAGATACATGAGGGACATAATTTGAAATACTCGTTTTCAAATTCATCAATCGTTCTGAACTTGATCCCGCACCTCACTATATACAACCCAGCCCTCCCTTGGCTTGAAGGGACACTCAGCTTGATGAGTAATCATTGAGTATCCTTACAGGAGGTGCGTACTTGTATGCTGCTAGCTGACACAAATTTTATAAATACTAATTCATAAACCGAACAGCTTATGGGAGACATTAAATCAAACCAACTCAGGAAAATACTGATTGATTTCAATGAAAGCCGAAATACTTCATTGACAACGAGTTGATCATTCCTAATTACAAAGATTTTACAATAATTAGTGAAGTAGTTTGTCACTTCTTGTGTGTTAAATTGTTCAAAGTTGTTAATGATATCAATGTCCTTCGTTTGTAATACACATCACACAACTTAATGATATCAACGTCCTTCATTTTCTAATTGCTATTTATGACTAACTCCAACCCCAACATGAATAAAAAGCCAAATCTTCAATCAGTCACTTTGATGGAAATCCATTATAAATAATAATGCCAAGGGGTCAACTTAGAGAGGAATGAGAATGTTTCGGTCACTACGGCGCAGTAGTGCTTTCTTACGATTGTAAGAACGCTTGCTTGTGACACCCATTTACCTTTTCCCCCCTTTATATTCAGACTCTACATGAGTAGGAAAAAAAAAATTGAGATATCAAGCTACACTTCGACATTTCTTTAGTGATGTTTAAGTTGGACTTGTAGAAACTGCCATATGACTTTAAGCGCCGAATATTGACCACTTATGCACTTGCTTTTCCTTCCTAGCTTGACTTGCTATGCAATTTATGTGTCATACATATGTCAAAACTTGTTTTAGAGCTCATTTTCTTGCAATAGTTTAAATTTACTGGGCGAATATGGTTCCCTTCATTTTTGTAAACAAACATGTACGCATGTGAACGTGGGTGTACAGGAAAAATTGTTAAGTGTTCTTAAAATAAGAAAAAATTATTATTTTAAACCTTTTAATTTTCAATATCTTAGTTTTATAAGTTATTATTATCTTTTATTCTAATTATATTTTTAATATAATAGTTGAAGTGTTAAGTATTAAATGATTAAAAATAACAATTTTATTTTACTTTGAGAAAACTTAAGAGTATTTTAGAAGTAAACATATATTCACACTCATGTTGATATGAGTTTTAATATTGGAGGAATAAACACATAAAAAATGGATTCTCTCATGTTAAAATTTTATATAATTTAATTATACGTAAATTTTCATTATTAATAAAGAATGTGAGTCTGAAAAAGATTATACAAAAAATCTAATTAATAATAAAAATTTATATATAATTAAGTCATATAAAAAAAAATTCACGTAAAAAAGATTATTTCCAAACCGTTAAAACCAAAGTAAAACCACATAGCCAGATAATTGTGCAAGCATGGCTAAAGCAAACTAGACGATGAACATGAAGATTACCATCGAGATCTAGAAGGAACAAGGATACCTGTGGGTAGAATCTGAAAAAGGCTATACAATATGCGACTTTCAATCTCAGAAAGTGTGTTCCTATAGGTCAGTAATCAATCTATTTTGACTAAGAAGTTTTTTGATACATATAGAAGAGAACGGCCCCAACAAGTTAAAATAGCTGAGAAGAAATACTGAGTTAAAATGGTCCAACCATGACATGCAAAACATCAGAGCTGCAAGGAATTTCATATTAATTATACCATCATCTGCAACTCTTTGCACATACCTCACCTTTCATCCATTGCTTTAGCCAGTTGCTAATGACATAATTAGTGATTTTATATATTATTACAAGGAAGTTCACAAATAAGAGATTGAAACGTAATTTAAAGCTATTATTACATCACGCTGCACAGCTAGGACTATAAGCTGGTAGATTACTTTGAATACAAAAATTCTTTGCCAGATATTCACCCAAGTGGCTATTTCTTCAAAAGTCTTGATTGAGCATGATGGCAATGGGTGAGGAAGATAAATATGAAAATGACACCACTAACAAGGCATATGAAGTTGATAGTTCATAGAAAAGCAATGTGGTACCAAGAAAAGAGAGCCCATATCCAGAGGGGGTTTAAAAGAACATGACATTTCAACAAAGTAGGGGCCGGCGCTCCAATATATTTTGGGAACAGTTAGGAGCTATATGTGACCTACTTATTGTACACGAGATGAAGAGGAGAAGAGCTAGTATTAAGTTGTTGGTAATCCTTATCATGAAAATGACAAGCTTTACTATTTGGTTTTTGTAAATTTGTTACATTTACATGCCGAAGTAAATGCTAATGAACTTATGGTGTGGAATGCAATGAAAGATCTAAAACCAAGAAAAAAAAATATCAAATTTATTCATATTCTTGAATTTTAAACAAGGATAAGAACCATTGCTGAGATGCCTCCTGGGTCAGATAAGGATATATGTCCTTGGCATGGCATCGTACCTTTCATGGAATTAGAATTGAATTCGATAATCATTAAGGCATTGGAGGAAACCCATTTTTCTTGTGCATCCCATGTTAACGCCATTAGAAGGAAAAATAAAAAATCAAGAACTCTTGAACCTATCCTGCAACCACATGAATCAACTGTAAAGTAGAAGCTTAACCCATATAAGCAACGGGCTAAGCCAGAAGTTATAATGCATACATAAAGTTGTAGCAAATTAAGTTACTAATAAAGTATGGCAAGGAACCGGATGGTTGCTAGAATAGAGAGAAGACAAAAAGTTCGACTTTTATTAATTGTGAAAAAGGTTATTGATATAAATCTGATATTTTTAATTAAGAAGTTTAATTAATTATTACTTAATTATTGAGTCATCAAACTAACTCAGTTAACTTTTAACTAAACTAACCATAATCAATTATGACTATAATCTAACAATTTCAACAAAATTAGAAACAAAAATAGCTTAACTCCTGGTTTGACAATAATTTAATCGAAAAAATCCTAGCACCTTTTTGGTATGGATTAGCAAGGAAGAAGGAATAATTCAATATACATGTGAAAACGTTGGAGGTGTAATTTACACTTTTGACTTTTGGGCAGCCCTCATAAAAATGCTGAGAACATTTTGAGGTTCTTTTCAAAAGCGGAGGTATTGCAAAAGGCTTTCGAAAGATAAAGTTTCAAATGTGGCCTTTTTATCTAGTGATAAATATAGAGGATACATAACCCAACATAAGTTTTTTCTCTAATCCCAGTGATCTCTGTCTATAATTTTTTCATTTTATATTCCACAACTAAATGAAGAATAATTCGTCTTTCTCTTCTTTCTTTGCACAGCATTGCCACCCGCAAGTGAATGGAAAAGCTATACATTATTACCTCTATTTGAAACCACCGTTGAAAAAAAAACAAAACGTTTATTCAAGAGCCTTTTTTTGGGGGAGGGGTTAAATTCAAGAGCCTTATTTGAGTGACATTTAATCTTTTCGCCATTATTTAATTTTGAATTTAAATTCATTGAGGTCATTTGGTCCTTAATTTAACTTACCTTTTCCCTCTTCATGTTAGATCTTAGAACTCCTTTTTAACTAAACAAATAAAATTGATCTTTAATCTTTTTTTTCTTTTTTTCTTTTTTTCTTTTTTTTAAGGTATCCCCTCCCTATTATTAGGGAAGGAGATCTATATAAAGAAAAAAATACTTTCCCTTCCTCCTTGATTATTCAAATATCTATTTTGTCATTATGTCTTGGTTCTTTTGACAGAAATTTTCTTACGTATATAGTGCACTTCAAATTAATAAATAATAGAATTAATTTTGGCATAAATATCATTTTTGTCATATATAGTTATATCAAATTTTAGTTTTAATTATTATAATATATTTTTGTTATAAACTCTTATAATTTCCTATCATTTAGATTTTAATCCTTTAGGGATCAAAATTAAAATAAGTTAAATTGTAAAGATTAATTTTTCATAAAAAAGAGGGGCCAAATTTTTATAATAATAGCAACTACAGAAAGTAAAGTTTTAAAAAATAAAAATACTGAAAATTATAGAAATCAAAAATCAAAATAAGGACTAAAACCTAAAATGTTTAAATTATAGAAACTAAAATTGAAATTTACAAAATAACTATAGAAACTAAAATTTTATTTAAACCGTATTTTCTAAAATAGTAATAAAATTAACTGAGTATTTATATTAATTATATACATAAATAGAACAGTGCAACATGTACATAGGAAAAATATCAGTGTCTATATTGTGTTCAATTGAGTGGCTTTCTCAACTTATAAAGAGAATCAACGGTTCAACAATAAATAAAATGTTTAAAGAAAAACATTATACTAAATTGATAAACTTCTACTAGCTATTTTATAAATGCTTAAATTATTTTTTCAAATTATATATATGTACTTATTTTAGATATACGCAAAATTAAAGTTATTTCTTAAAAATGGACGAGTGGATTAGGATGCTTCCCGTCCCATTTTCAAAACATGATTTAATTTAAAAAAAAGTCATATAAATCTCATTCTCATTTTTCAAGCTTCATGTATGACATCAATCTCGATATAGGCAATTCTCCATACAAATGAAAGAAACTTATTTAGCAGTTTCCTTGTATTTTATTGTCTTCAAAATGAAGTACTTCCTCCAGTTTAAAATAACTATCACTTTGAATAAAATTTTTTTGATACATATTATCTATCATCTTATATTTTAATGAAATATTTATTTGAAATGTTTCTATTTTATCCTCTATACAATTCTAAATATAATAAATAATAAAATATTAATACAATAAATTAGTTATTAAATAAAAATATTTTAATAAATATTTCTTCAATCAATCCTTAATTTTGGGTTTCTTAATACTCATGTAAATAATCAAAGTAACAGTTATTTTTAATCAGCGGGAGTCCTAATTGGAGATTAGTTTTTATCTGATAATAGAATTTGAAGAAACAAATAATAAATTACAATAGATAGTTATCATGGTAAGTAATCACTTATCATAATTTGCCATTTCCCTTAAATTGTATTGGCGTATAAAATCGGTCCATAGAAATTAAAACCTATTAATTAATTGTGTTGGCACACTAATTAAACTC
The DNA here is from genome assembly GCA_031439595.1 of Pterocarpus santalinus. Taxonomy (NCBI): domain Eukaryota; kingdom Viridiplantae; phylum Streptophyta; class Magnoliopsida; order Fabales; family Fabaceae; genus Pterocarpus; species Pterocarpus santalinus. Next base: position 28,058,393 of record CM062528.1, on the reverse strand, counting down.
TGAGTTTTCTTATGGGAAATTGAAGCTTGCTCGTTGTCTTTTGGTTTCTTTATTTCCTGATCTTTTGCTTGTAACGGGGAAGAGGTTATTCTTCAAGCTTGAAAATCAAGATTTACTCAGATTGACACATTTGAGGCGATGCCCTTTTGAAAGTTCCCTCGTTCTATGTAAATGTAGAGCATCCCAATACATAGACCCCCCCATATCCATCCCAATAATGCTGCCAGAATATGAGAGCTAGAATTTCCGATTAGTGGCTTTCAGTAATCATCACAATGACTGAATTACATCAATAGCAAGAATTGACTTCAAACAGTTGCAGAGATTGTGACTTATAAGCTAGGTTTTATCGGAAATTCGGAATATTTGTGTCTACTCAAACATAAAGTCTCTTCCATGGAATATCACATCTCAATCAGCCACAAGTATCTAGTCAAACTAGGCCCACGGAATTCCATAACAAAGATGCCTATAAAATTAACATCAAAGATCAAACAATCTACAGCTGCTGGTTACACCGCCATGCAATTAGAGTTTACATCTACGTGCTTAATTATCAAAGAAAGACAAATTACCATACAATAGCATCTCTCTCTTCCTATTCACCCTCCACTAATTTAAACCCTGGCTGAGGAAAACACCACATGTGCTTGAAAAGCAAGGGCTAATCATGTTGAATCATTGATGCTAATTAAGCTACATGTCTTCTGGTGAAGACTGAGATAAATACACCAAACTTGCCATGGCCTCTTGCAACCAGTCCTCCTCGTCATTCTTTAACTGTAAAAAAGATAATAAATAATTCAGAATTCAATTACGATATGTCACAATTTTTTTTCTTTTCATTCTTGAAAGATAGACTTTGTGCATGAATTTAATAGAGGTGGGGAGATATTAAAAAACTTCTCTCATAATTTATGGTTAAAATTTAAAATTTTTTAAAAGCAGTATTTATTATTCTATGGCATGACATTTCATTATCACCTGTATAGATTCTCCTTCCCACATATCCGTATTAACAGTACATATTGAAAGTTACCTGGAACTGGATTGAATCACCACCATAAAATTCTTCATTCAGATGATGATTCTCATGCTTTTTTGTTGCCATGTCTTCTTCACATAGCTCATTGTTTCTTGCAAACCTTCCCCTAACTCTAACTCGCCGATCAGCTAAGGTTTTCCGACATGCATACTGTAGGATTAAAACAATGAGTAAGTGAATTTTCAACTTCCATATATACAGAAGGATAAAATAAAATGGACAAGAGGGTCATGCATAAAGCGTGTGAGAGAGAAGAATAATTATAAGACCTTGATGGTTTTGTTGAAGTTTCTTTGATTTCTTTTCTTCAAATATCGGAGAATTCTTTCCTTCCTTTCTTCTTCTGAGTACCTTCCTACCTTTATGTTAGGCTCTTCAACTGCTGGCATTTGATTACCTTGAATTCCCTGTCATAAATTGCAAAGATAATTACCATCTACTAATTAAAACTACATATCTATCATATAATATTCATTTCTAAAAACTATCCTTAATTTGATAAAAGATTTTCCAAGTACTCATTCAAACATGCAGTGATATACTTCCAAGAGAAGGAGAGGAAGAGGGGGTCATGATTCCTTGGAATGAAAATTTTGGTGTTACACTTTCAAATTAGTTGATACATACATATACTGAAAAATTTTAAAACTAACCCAGTGCATAACACCATGCCATGCACTACACCTTCAATGAAACACACAAGAATGGATTTCAAAATTTCAACAATAAGCATACCCAATTTTCTCTTGCAGCATTAGGATAAGCAGTTGGTGGCTTAATATCCTCCACAAAACCACAACATTCTTCCCCAAAATCACCAATACGCTTCTGGTATCTGCTGCTGAAGTTCTGAAACCCTGTGATTCCTCCTCCATATAAGCCCATTTTACAGTCTGAAATGGTTGGCACAGCCAAATCTGAAACACCCCCTAATTGCTCAGCAAAACTGGGCACCCAGTTAGTAGAATTCATGGTGTCACAATCAAGTGACACAACATGATCAAGTGCCCCGTTATCAAGCACAGGGTTATTAATGAAGCTATCTTGGCCACCCCACATGGCAATATTGTCCATAACTGAGGTGTTGATGTTGCCATTGAGTGCATGAGCCAAGGGGAAATCTGCAAGATCAGTGGCAGTGAATGTGTAGTTTGAATAGAACTGAGGGATGGAAGCCATGGACGAGGGAGAGAGGGGCATGGGATTAAGGGAAATTTTGGCTGCGGACTTTAATTTATTGGGATATTGTGGACGAGGGTGTGTGTGTTGGTTTTGGTTTTGGTTTTGGTTGGCCTTTCTGGTTTGTGCCTCGAATATATTTATATACTTGTACTTGTACATATATATATATATATATATATATATATAGAGAGAGAGAGAGAGAGAGAGAGAGAGAGAGAGAGATAGATAGGCTATTGTGATAGTGCAAGAGTGGGTTGAGGCAAGTTGTCAAGGCAAGTGGCCAACACTAAAATTGGTGAATAGGTAATTAGGCAGCTTGGAATTTGGATAGCAAAAAACCAAAGTAACAAACTAACCAAACTGTGGAACTTCAGTATTTCATCTTCTATGTATCTTTACTGTTGTTTGTGTGAAGCTGTAAACGCGCAAACATGAAAGTGGGTTGTGTTACTCTTATTCATGATAACAATTTTATTTTTCAGAATCTCATGATTTAAGACAATTTTCTTGGTTTCTCACGTCTATCTTTTATTAAAGGTAATTATATTCAATATATGATTGAGTACCAATTGTAAACACTTCTTTTAATTAGAATTTGAACCGCAATTCACAAAACGTAACAAAAGTTTCTGCTTAATTTTTATGTTGATCAATTTTATTTTATTTTATTTTATTTTAAGTTTTGTTGATCGAAATTAATACACTCTACGGCATACTTTTTTATTTTTCAAAAAGATAATATAGGATCTTAAAGACGTGTTTTGTTATTAAAATTTTGTAGATGCTCGAACGCATAGTAGCATTGTACCATTGTTTTAAAAGCTGATCTTGCATCAAATTCTTACTTGCATATTTAGCTGGCAGCTACGTTGGTGGTCAAATAAGAGCACTGAACAGTATCTAGTTTGTTTGGCTATATTTTTGCTTAAAGTAAACGAAAACGTGAAGTTGCAGCGGAAACAATGAGTTAGAGAAGTAAGATTTTCTTTATTTTTCTGTGAATAATTAATTCTAAGGGCGCGAGACACGCGTAATTTTAAATAATTATTGCTATTGTCTTTTTGTTTATTTACGGCAATTATTGTTGCTGTTTTGAAAACACGATTATCAGTGCTCTTAATCTTCTGATATTAATTTTTAATATAAATATATTCAAGGCTTTTAATTACATTTCAAACACGTAATTTTTTAATAGAAATGTAATTAAAAGCTCCTTATTAATTCTTTTGATATTAATTTTTTTAAGCCTAATTCTATATATTTAAATTTTAACCAAATAGACCCTAAATTAATGAAAAGTAATCAGCTTAATTAAGTATGTGCATGAATTCTGTTTCTTAGAAATAATTTTTGTATCGTTTGAAATGATAGATATTCACAAATATTTTTTATTTTTATAATTAAAAAAATTAAAATAATGTGATATGATAATAATAAGAATATGAGGTCTTCCTTTTTATGGGTGGCTATCTATAAGTGTCTAAACTTTGATGTATAAATACACATTTTTTTTTTTAAAAATTCAATTATAATCATGATTACTACGGCTGCGTAGGTCATGTGCTAAGCATAGGATAAAAATCGTCTGTCTGTAAATTTTATCTCTTTCTTTGTCTCATCATTAATTATGGTTTGTTATTTGAAAAATAAATATTTAAAAATAGTATATTATCTGCTAACTGACATAATATAACTGATGGAACAGGCTTTAGCGATGGAATCCATGAGCGAAGAACTAATCTTGTTGATCGACTGTTATGTAGTAGCTTGGACGGCCATTTATTTATTTTTTTTAAAAATGATGTTATGCACATATTAAAAGGTTAACGAGTTTTAAATGAAAACAATTAGCCCATGAATTATATTTTCCAATCATGTTGAGTATTGAATGTTGTGTACACTTTTCCGGTCTTTTATTCAAAATAAATAAATAAACGACGTTTAATTATTCAAAATTCTAAATTAAAAATATTGAAACGTATGATAATTGATAAAACATCCATATTTTTATGTTTTTTATTACATTTCTTCTCGTTTTATTTAGTTATGTTTTTATAGTTTACGTTCACTTGTTAGCCGTTTGGTGTTAAAGCACTCAATATAAAAAAATAGTCATTCACAAATTTATCTCTAATTTAATTTAGGTATAAATCTAACCTTAATATAACTAATTAATAGCCGTTTAGTGGTAACAAATAGTTCCTTAATAAAAAGAAATAATTATTAAAAAATTATTACTAACTTGATATATCAAACAGACTTTATTTACACTGTTGGTCACTTAGTGGTAACAAATTAATGATATCTATCAGCAAAAAGAAATAAGCACAGAAAAAATTGCTGTCTAACTTAACAGATAAAATAAAATGTTATTTATGTTGTTAATTACTCAATAATAACAATACGATCACTCTATAAAAATCAATAGCATATAATAAATTTCTTTCTAATTAAGTGTCTTGTAATTTTTTTTTATGTTCATTTATTAGCCACTAATTATCAACAAATGGCCATTAAATTAAAAATAATAATAATAATCATCTTGTCAAAAAAAAAAGAGGAAATAATCATTTGCAAATCTATTCATATTATTAAGAGCATTTTGTTTATAAATTAAAATAATTTAATTTTTCTTAAATAATTGTTATTTGCTCTTTCTTGATAATTTTAATGCATTTTATTTCTTAAAATAATTAATTAATTTTTGTTGTCCCTACCATTATTTTTTTCAATAAATAAATAATAGTTGATTCATTGGAGGTTATTCGATAATATTTACTCTTTAAACTAATACGATATATTTCAATGGAATTGTATCTAAAGCACTATATATAGAGTAGATATTACTCCATTCTACTTTGTATTTAGTTTGAACTCTAATTTATTAAAATATCAATATTTTCTATTATAATTAATCATAGGTGGGAAAAAATTATTTCATATTACTACCAGATATACCTACCTCCCACTTCCGGAATTTTTATATGGAAATCTCTCTACATATTGCATAATATTTTTTTTTTATCATTCCACATGTAAATATTGCATGACCATAAAAGTAAATATTATTCCAATGTACCAAAAAAAAATAAAAGTAAATATTATGATTCCTGATAACCCACCATTATTCCACTTTTTTTTGTTTATTAACTATTCTTCTTTTATCTCACACTTGTGAACAGAAAGAAGATAACTGAACTCTTTGCATATGCGGAAAAACGTATAACTCTAGTAATAGATAAAGATAACAAATAATGAACTTTAGAGCCAAAAGTAAGGATAAAAGGAAAATTCTCATTTCTAGAGTGCGTTCCGCGATATACAACGTTAGCAGTTATGAAATGTAATTCTACCTTGACCAACGTTCGCGTTCGATTCCCAAAAACCTTTTGAACTTAACCTTCGGTACGTGCAAATTTAATTCTTTTCAATAAATTATTCTCATTACGCCAAGTGACTATTATTGTTATTATTCATTAAAAGTTCATAACATCTTTATTTGTGATATACATACAATAATAATAATAATAATAATAATAATAATAATAATAATCACTTAGAGGTATATAAGATGTGCATATAATACAAAACTTTTTTTCTGGAATAATTCTAATTAGAAAACACAGTTTCTATATCAGTTATTTTCATAATTATTTCATAACCGAATAACTATATGTGTGTATATACATTCATTTTTTATACCGAATATAGTAAATTTGTCTTTCACACAAACTTAGAAAAAGGGAAGGGTGAGGGCAGAATTTTAGTTCTTGTTGAACCTTCGACTATATATATACCTTCACGTAGTTAAATAAAAATACTTTATAACTGATTACTTTCAAAATCAAATTAACAGCACTACTTCATGATTAACTTTTGAAAATATTTATTAATAAAAGGTGTTGTTAAAATACTTTAATAACAATTAAGAAGTGTTGCTAAAAATATAAAAAAATATTATCACAACTTTTTAATAATATTTTTAGAAGTATAATATATAAGCTATGTTGCTAAAAAATTTTACGGACACTTTAATATGATTTAATAACATTTTTTGAATATAAGTAAATCTCAGTTATGTTTCAGTGAGGTGATATCATTTTCGTTAATTTGCATCCAATGACAGCTATTTGTACACGTCCTTCTTGAAGTTGATGCAATGAGCTTTCTAAGAGAGTACTCTAACAAATTGATCAATATCCAATCAACGTTCGCGATCGGGATTCGGCGAGAAACTTATAACAATTCGTCTATATTGGTGAAATTGTCAGAAACCTATAAAGTAGATTACCTATTTATATATGCACATAGAATAAAGTACGAATTTAATTTTTCATCGACTTAGACCAAACAAGAAGAGGAATTTAAGCTACACAGAGGGAAAAAGCTGAAGAGACCTGACAAAGCAAACCGTAGAGGGCTTCATGTGCAAAACTATTCTTCCATAGTATTATAAAGCTATGCATCCAAAAGTACTACTGAAGATTTATCCTAGTTATAGGCTCAGAATCTAACACATGCGTTTGTTAGATTTTTAGTAAACAAATCAAGTACAAGATATTTCTCTCTCTGCCCATTGTTTTCATCAAATACATCACTTGCCCTAATATCCATCATTTATATCCAGACATAAGTACATTGACTTGAGGTTTATTAACAAATCTATCCCTTGGCAAGCAAAGAATTATTGGTCACATATATGTAGGCCAAAGTGCCCCCATGATTGGATGGGCTCTTAATTTTGTACGACAATGAGACATATTCGCCTTGATTATATGTCTATGAAGAAGCTGCTGTTGTCTACCATGTGCTCAAACTCAAAAAGAATTTTGAATTCTTTTTTATTGTAAATAGAGGTGGACGTATGTTAATGTTTTGTAAATTTGATCTATTGCATCTATGAAATTTTATCTTTAGTTTTATATATACACGGATAGCTATAGCAGATTAAACTTGCAGCTGTTTACCGTATTTAACTCAAAAAATATAAGTATATTGCAACATTTCTTATGAATATTATAATTGCTTGATTATTATTATTTTTTTTTTAAAAAGAAGTGTTGTAAAATGTTGTGAATCTGATAGTAATTATTTTATTCTTTTTGAATAAAGATGAAAGTTTAAATTAGTATGATTAGTTGGGAAAGCATCCATATATAAGAAACAAAACTTTTTTTTTTGTTCTTATTTCTGAAAGTGGACGTGAAGTTTTATTCTTTTAAAACAATAGACAATATATTCCTTTATAAATATATTTTATATGAATTACTAAATATTTATTAGATAATCCACATATTTTATACCTATAAAAAAATTGACTACTGAAGCATTATTTTGATACTCCTAATCATTAATTAAAAATGATAATTTATTATTATTATCAAAATTATTATTCTGATTAAATTAATTTTGACAAATACTATGTTTATTATTATATATTAATTATCAAATACAATTACGTAATTAAAATGCATAAAAATTCTCATCAGCATATAGTATTTCAGTTAACCATTGAAGTTTTAAGTAATATAAAATGGCTCATATATATATATATATATATATATATATATATATATATATATATATATATATATATATATATATATATAATTTTAGCTAATGAGGGTTGCTTATACTAGTTGATCTTCCACTCATGCATAGTTATAAATGGGATTTGATTTCTGGATTTTTTTTATTAGTGTATTATTTATAAGTATCTATATAAATATTTTGATTTTGAAGACATATCCTAACTCTAAATCGGAGAAGCCTTCCTTCGACCAAAATTTTTCATTTCCATGAAAAATGTGTATATAATTCTAATAAAATTTATTAAATTTGAAGAACAAAATTATCAAATATAAAATTGTGATGGAAAATAAAATTATAAAAAATAAAATAGTGCAAATTGTATAGGTTTTTTATATCATAAAAACACTCACATCACATTAAAAAATGAGCTAAAATGATGAATTTTTTCTCTGTTTTTACTTTATTCTCAAAACTTTATGTCAATATTAAATTATGTATATAAACCTCAAACAAACGTATTCACTGATATTGCAATAAACAATATAATTGAGATAAAATTGACTCATATAATTATTGATTTTTAAATAAAATTCTTTGTTACAATTTGTTGTACTAATAAAGATTTATACTAAAAAATTAAAATAGTTTGACTACTAAGTTTTCTAAAATAAAATTAAACCAATATATATAGGTATAATTATGCCCCTAATCATACAAACACTCTTTGTAACTACTTAAGTGTATTAGAATAAGATTGTTTGTAACTTGGGAACTAATGAAATGAAATGACAATTTTGAAGGATGTACTAATAGTCTAGTAAAACAAAATAAAATTCTAAAGGACAAAATTAGCCCATACTCGTAATTGATTTCGAAGGAGGAAAAAATTTGGCAAGAATTGATTCACGAAGAATTTCAAAAGTTATCTTTGGCAGCCTTTTTGCAAATTAGTTTGAAAAGAATCAATATTATTCGAATAATCACTAATCCAGGGAACCCACTACATATTAAGCTTGCATCTACACAGGCTTAACTATCTTGACAACCATTCCTCTATTATTTTTTCAAAACTAAACAAATTGATATATATTACTCTTCTTTAATTCTAATATATATAAGCAAGTTGTTACCAACAAAGATTGGTGCAGTGGAAGTCGCTAATCTCCCAAATCCTAACTAAAAGATGAAAAGTGGAATAGCATTTGACTCTACCTTGAATTGATTTGGCTCATTTCATTTTAGGATCAAATTATACTAGTGTAACTTTAAATATAGTTACACCACTTAACAACTCTGTGTAAAATATAAGTTTTACCGATCTGTTAAATTATAATTATATATCATGAAGATCATTTATGTCAAATTTGATAGAAATTTAATATCAATAAGAATGTAATTATGTAGCTCTCATTCACATATATTTTAAACATATATATTACGTTGATTTTGATGTATACAAAAAGTATGTCAAACGATTTTAGATTAATATAAAATTTTGTAAACATGATCTATAAGATATAAATTTTTTATTTGTAAAAAATGACACATGTTAAAAGCTATTCATAGTATAACAAATGCTTAAAATTATATCAGTAAAACTTTACTCTCTCTCTCTCTCTCTCTCTCTCTCTCTCTCACACACACACACACACACACACACATACACACATATATATGGGGAGCGTATCATATGAGAGAAGTAATTTATTATTAAAGTGAGAGGGGAAAATTTAGGCCATATAACTATATATAGATTGTCAATATTTAAGTTATTTAAATATCACATGATTACTTAAAAAAGTTACATAAACTTATATTTTAATCTTGACCATTCACATAAGATCTAATAGTCATAATTTGCTCCTTTTCACTCTTATAATTAACCACTTCTCTTGCTTGTCTTATCCTTGGTGAGATAATTGGTATCGAACTCATCTAAACTTTATTTTATAAAAAATATATAAAATCATACTACCTTTTGTGGAATTTTGATTTTTAGGAGACATGTATGTAACAGAATTACAAAAAACATATTCCCCCAAATCATATTATAAATGAGATGGGAGCAGCTTGGTAAACGAATTGGAAGGGGGGATTGAAATACACAAGCCTTGCGTGTGAATAAACTTTGGCCCAAAGTGGAGCAATCTACAATTGATAACAACATGTAAGCAAAGGCAGTGTACAATGCAACTGCTCTGACAGGAATTGTTCCTCTACAGCTCAAGATAGGGAATGTTATGAGGATCCCTGCCACTTCTAATGAAAGCACTTAATTGGCAGATAGAGTTGAGAAAATTAAAAAGAGTATAAATTGAAAAGATATATTTTTTTTTTTAAAAAGAGAATCAGCATTCTAAGAATTATATTCTAATAATAACAATTTTAGGATTTTTTTTTTTCATTTAAGGAGTTGTTGTTGTTTCCTTTTTTTTAATTTAAGGGGCTGTTGGTTCCTTGATAAATGATAATATTTATATTAAGAGCAAAATAAAGATAAACATTTTGAACATACTCACAAAAAATAAATAAACAGAATTATCTCAAAAAAAAAAAAAAACTGCCAAGCACAAAAGTACATGCACATAAATAAAATTATTTTATTATTGGGTCGGATCTTAGGTTGTATTGGTTTCATGATTTCATGATTTGAGATCCAATCCAATTAATTATTTTAAAGATTTTATTTTCAAAAGATTATCACCTTTTAAATTACTGATAATATTAAATATATTGTTCGGTGTACATAGGTAATCTAAGTGGCAATTCACATTATCCTATTTGATATATAAAAAAGATTACCAGGTAATATATATATTCAACCAATATAATATAATATAATAGTTAATAATAATATTATCATAATATTAATAATTATTAATTAATAAGAATGAGAAAATTTAATTATTAATTATGATTATAATAGTAAATTTTATTAATAATTATTATTAAATCATAATAATTAATATTATGAATATTAATCACTATTTAATAATAATTAATATTATTTTTAATTTATTGTTTAATAATTATTATTAATAATTAATCATGATAATATTAACAATAATAATAATTATAATAATTAATAATTAATAATAATATGCATTTTTAATAATAATAAATAATTAATATTATTTTTAATAATAATAACAACAACAACAACAACAACAACAACAATAATAATAATAATAATAATAAAAGGATTGCCACATTAGTGGTAATGCACATTACCACCTTTTAAAGAGGCAATCCATATTACCATATTGGTAGTAATCTACATTACTTTGGAATTCCGGATTGCCAGTACTGTTAATTAATCAAACAAAGTAATGTTGTGAGCCCAGGTAATTTAATTAAATATTACCAATAATTCATATGGATTACCCTATATCAAATGCTATCTAAGTGTTTTGTGTCTTAATTATGTGCTATCGACGACTACCATGAGAATACAAAATTAGAGGTATAAAGATAGCAGAGTAATAGTGGAGAAAGAGAATTTTATTATTGATAATCTTAAAAATGTGTCATATGTGGAACACTTAAAGAACTATTTATAGCAAATAGTGAGAGATATAAAATTAGATCAAATCAAGATAAGATGTAGATTCTATCTAATTAAATCTTAATTGAATCAAAATAAAGATAAAGATATCCACATTCAAATTATATTTCACAACGCACCCTTAGATGTCCATAGGGACATGTTTAGTTAAAATCTTATTAAGAAGAAACTCATTGGGAAAAAAAATCTTAATGAAGATAAAAAGAGTACAATATCTTTAGAATGATAATTATCTAATTTAAAACCTTATCAAGAAAAAACCTAGTAGGATAAAAACCTTGAAATCAACCCATTCCGATCTTATGCATTAGTTTCTCAAACGAAGAAGTGGGTAGTGACTTAGTAAAAAAATCTGCTCGATTATCACTTGAATCAATCTATTGGACATAAATTGTTCCTTGCTTTTGAAGATCATGTGTGAAGAAGAATTTTGGAGAAATGTATTTTGTTCCATCTCCCTTGATGTATCCTTGTTTTTGTTGAGTCATACATGCTGCATTTTCCTCATCTAAAGTTTTTGGAGTCTGTTTCTTATAAAATAATCCACATGAAATTTGAACATGTTGATACATTACCCTTAGCAAGAAACATTCATGACTAGGGATGTAAATGGGGCCGGCAAGGGCCAGGGATAGCCCCTCGTCCCCTGTCCCATATCCATACGAATACCCGCTTTTGAATTCCCCGTGGGTTTACTGGTACCCGTGGATATCCATGGATACCCATTACAATATAAAAAATTCAAACAATTTAAATTAAATATAAAAATTCAAATATTATAAAATACTTAAAATAAGCACAAGTACTAATCTGATTCTACGATTCGAATTCTAGCAACTTAATATACTTAAAATAAAAATAAACACATAAAACAAACACAAATTAAACACAATAATCCAATTTCTCAATCTAAATTCCAACAAATTAAAATAAAAATAAACATATAATAGTGATCCAACTATTAGTCTAACATACAATCAATACAAATAAATCCAATTTCTAAATTTGAACATTAGTCCAAACAATTTAAATAACAACAATATTAGTCTAACTAAGTTAATAACTTAAGGGTAAAATAGTAATTTTATATCATGTACCCGCGGGTATGGGGATAGTGATCCTCGCCCCCTCCCCCCATCCCCACCCCATTTAACATACGGGTATTTAAAATCCCCGTCCCCATTATTCGCAGGGCTAAAATATTCCTCCATATTCGCCCCATTACGAGTATTACCCGTGGGTATCTGTGGGGGTAGGTTTTTTTGACATTCCTATTCACGACTTGCTTCATGTATTGCAATTATTTCTATATGGTTGGGAGAAGGAGCGGCTATAATCTTTTTGTGGATATCCATGGTATGGTCGTACCATCATGTGTAAATAAATATCATGTTTAAGATCTCCCTTTATGTGGATATGATAAATATCCTATATTTGTATAGCTAACCAATTGTGACTTGAATTCATATGAATAAAATAACCCTATATCAATCATTCCACAAAGGTATCACAAGATATGGTTAATTCCATTCCAATGCCTTGTGGATGGAGAGAAACTACACCTTGCTAATACACTTACAGGGATTGCTATATGATGCATGTATTATTGGCAAGATATATAAGTGCTCTTATGGCACTAAGATACGATACTTCAAGACTAACAATTTCTTCATTATCTTCCTAAGGATGAAATAAATACTTTTTCACATCTAATGATCTTACAATCATTGAGGGTATTTAATGGATATAATTTATTCATATAAAATCTTTTAAACGATCTTCTTTATGTAAGTTTATTGATGAACAAAGATTCTATTTGATAAATGCTTAGTATGCAGGTTGAGGCAAAATTTTGCTTTCCTAAGATCTTTCATCTCAAACTTTTCCTTTAGATCTTCTTTGATTATGGGAACTTCTTCAAAAGTACCAATAATATTCACTATTATTTTTATAACAAGAGGGATTTTCTATTTTTTACATTAACTCAATAACCAACCAACCTATTAGGTTAAGTAGAAAAACTTAAATCAAATTAAACTAAGTCAATTAAATTTGATTGAATCATATTTTCTTTTCGCTATAAATGCAAATCAAATTGCATCTTGGGCACTAACTCAAGCAATTGAATTAGAAGAGAATTTAAATCTAAAATATAGATTTTTTTGTGCAAATTATGGAAATAACTCCTAAATGTTAAAAACTATTAAAAAAATTCTGCATTATCATTTTCACAAACATCATCCCTTTTGTAATTTGAATTATTTTTTTGTCATAGGAAATGTTATCATTTAAGACTAAAAGTTGTTTGACTTAAAAATTGATCCATAATATAAATTAAATGATATTGCAATGTGACAATGAGTATCAAAGTAGATTTAATAAAGTTAAATCCACCAATTCACATAGGGCAATGGTAATGAATATGTGATAAGTATACATAAAAATTAAGAACATCAAATTTTAATGTAAAAAAAAAACTCAAAATATTGAGAAAAAATGACTAGGACAAACTCTAAAAATATTTCATTATATTCAGAATAATAACAATATCCTTTTCGTATTATCTAACTCAAGAAATTTCCTAGTGAGAATCATCCTATTCAAATACTAAAATTTTTGTAATTATAGTACTGAGGAGTAATAGAGAAGATCGCAAAATTTTCTAATGTATTTACCCACACCCTAATTCTTTAGGATTTACTCATATTATCTATTTTTTCTTCATTGTTAGAGGATAGCTCTGCTTTCATTGTATCCCTCTTTCTCCCTCTCTAGCTTGCTCTTACTATTTGATGCATTTTTGTGTAAAATGACCAATGTTTATAAAGGCAAATTGCCATGTGAAAACACATCTACAATCAAATTTTGCATTGCGTAACCAATTTAAAGATTTTCTCACGCATGCATGATCACATGTGTTCAGTTTTTTTTTCTTCTTCAATGCTTCAACTTCAAATGCTAGGTTCACTTTGCAATTCAAATTTTAATGCTTTGCATTAAATGCATGTCTCTATCTTTTTCTATTTCACATAGTTGGATCCCCACAATTCTCACCCTCCAAAAATTGGAGAAAATAATCTTCAAGTAGTTATTTGGAATCCATGCTAATCAATTTGACATAAAATTGAAACTCATCTTGTGCTACAACTTTGTTCATCATATCAATAGGGTTTTGTTTGTATTAGTTCCTCCACCTTGTTATAGCTAGTGGTATCTAACATTAATGTGCTTGGTACATGACTGGTTCATCTCATTCTTACTTAAAATCCAAAGCATTTTGACTTTTGCAATGGATAACAAACCTTTCATATTTCATTCCCATTTGATGAAGAAATATATTCAAGAAAAGCATTTCTTTTATAATTTCAGTCATAGCAATATATTCTGCTTTAGTAGTGGATAAGGTAACACACTTCTGCAATTTACACTACTAAGGCACTACTAAGATCTCCTTGCAAAAGAAATTAAGAATCTAGAGGTAGATTTCCTACCATCTAAATCACCTATCATATCTAAATCTGTATAGCCTTCCAAAATTGGTTTTCATATTCCAAAGCACAAGCACATTCTAAAACTAACTTTCAAATATCTTAATATTCATTTCACATTTTCGCATTGATCTTTACTAGGACCAAAAAAATTGCTAACAACTCCTGCACCACATAAGCAACATTTGATGGAGTACAACCATATCTTTTTTTTCCCTTCACTAGTGGGACAAGTTGCCGAGTTTAAAATGTTCAGCCAACGGGGTGCTATATAGCTTAGCATCCTTCATATTGAATTTTTTTAAGAATCCATTCCACATATCACTGTTGTGATAACCAAATATTTCTAACACTTCAGTCTTGAAAAATCTATATGCTCATAATTTTCTTTGCAGGGTGTAAATCTTTGATATCAAAGAACTTTGATAACTCTTTTTTTTTTTTTTCAAATTGCTTAACCATCTTTGTATCTTGTACCACAGTCAACATATCATTATATAGCAAAAGAATGATAAATTTATCGCCTAGAAATATTTTGACATACACATAGCGATCTGTATCAATCCTAGTATACCCATGACCCATCGTAAATGAGTCAAATTTCTTGTACCATTATTAGGGAGCTTGCTTCAATCCATATAGACTCTTGTTTGATTTGCAAACTAGTGTTCCTTTCTACCCTCTTAAAATCCTTCTAGTTTATACATGCAAATCTCTTCCTCAAAATCTCCAGGGAGAAACATAGTCTTCACATTTAATTACTCAAGCTAGCCGTAAATTCAAGTATATGACTCAAATATAACTCATTTTGACAATTAGAAAGATGGCAACATCTAATTTATTCCTCACCTTTGTCCAAACATTTCATTACCAAGCAAGCTTTTTACTTTACTAGCTTGTTGCCATCTTTCTCAAGGTTGAACACCTATTAGTTCATCAAGTCATTGTTTCCTTTAGGAAGTTCCATAAGCTCATAAATATTGTTCATTTGTAAGAAATTAATCTCTCATTGAATCATTTTCATCCACTAAATTTTATCCTTATGACTTTGAACTTTTTCAACACTTTTTGGCTCCCCCTCATTAGCGAGAATGATGAACTCTAAACTAAGTACTTGTTGGATGAACAATACTCTCTGTTTGATCTTCTAAGTTGCAGTGTAGCAGCGTGCTTCCCTTGCTCAACACCTCGCCTATCTATTAGTTGCTAGCTCATTATTAACCCTACAGTCTTGAAACTCTCCCTTTTATGTGAATTATTTCTAGGAGATGTAGGTTCATTGATTTTCTTTAGAACCACAAAATTTGGCATAGTTTCTTTCTCATGCAATACTAGATCTCAACTTCTACTAATCCTTTTTCTTTTTCGAATCCCATAATGTATAACCAAATTCCTTGTATTTGTAGTGCATAAATATGCAAGGAATGACTCTATTACCTAGTTTGTCTCTACTTTTTGCTTACATGAGCAAAGGGTCTGAATCCAAACACCTTATGATAAGAGTAACTAATATTATGCATACACCACACTCTCTTAGCGATGTCAAAGCCCAAAGGAACATAAGGAGATATGTCAATCACAAGGTTTTGAAAATCGGACTAGATAAAGCACTGGTTTAAATGTTTGTTCATTCAATTGGGGTTCAACTATGATGTAATAAAATATATATAATTTTATTATTACTGCATATAATTTTATTATTAATTAAGAAAAATAATACAAAAGAAAATTATAATTAGAACACAAGCCCAAAAAAAATGCTAAATTATAACACCAACTAAAATGAAACCCAAACCAACTAAAAGAATCAAACAAGAAAAAAAAAAATCAACACAAAATTAGAAACAAAAGGTAGCCCAACAACCCGTATCCATTATGTCACAGGCCCAAGCTTTTCAACCACTTTTGGATTTTACAACATAATCCTAGTCTTCATATGCAGAAAAGGGAAACAACATTAGCCACAAAGAAAGCATCGCAGCAAAGCAACACCTCAATAAGGGCATTTTAAATGAAGCTCCAGCTGCTAACGACAATAATGGGGGGTGAACCACTGCACGACATTGTAGTACTTCCCAACTTTTCACTTTTCATCTCTCTTTCCCCCCTTCTCTATGTGTGCGTGTGTGTGTATTCTTGGCTTGAGAAGAAAAAACTGGCAAGCTATGAGAATTGGACCAATTTTTCCAGTTCACCGATTTTAAGCTGATTCTCATGGTTCAAAGTCGATTTTTAAAAATTTGATTTTACTGGCATAACCGAACCTAGCAGATGACTAGTTCCCAGCTAAACCAGGCGAATCGACTGGTCGGATCCAATTCTTAGAACAATGGTTAATCAAGTAGAACACAAATTGAATAGCTTTAACCTATAATGGTTTAGCGGTTATCCATTGCCAATATAGATATGGCTTTCTCCATAATAGTTCTGTTGACTATTTCGGTTACACCATTATGTTATAGGGTACTGGGAAACATCTTTTCATGCCTAATGCCATAATCAAAAAAATAATTCTTGAATTCATTGAAAGTGTACTCATCCCATTGTCAATATGAGGACATTTCAATTAGTTGTCTCTCCACTATAGTGTGAAATATTTTGAAGTATCAAAACACTAATTTTTTCTTCTTTAGAAAGTACACCTACACTTTCCATGAAATATCACTGATAAGGTCACTACGACCCAAACTCTCTAACTCAATGACATTGCATACATTAGATTAAACCACATCCAAAGTATTCTCTTTTACTTTTGAAGTTTTATTGAAAGAAACTCTATGATGTTTACCAAATAAACAATGAGCAAAAGGATTTAATTTTTTTCCCCTTAGGCATAAGGAATAAGGGATATCCTTGTCAAAAAATCAGCAATTTCCTTTCACTTAAATAAACCAATCTTTTATGCTAGAAATATGACAAAGTATCATTCCTGACCACATTCAACCCTCAAATCTTCATAATTTGAGTCTTGTATAGTATATTCAACATTATTCCTTTAGCAACAACCATAAACCCTTGGAAGGTTCTATTTACTATCATCAAAGACACTATGATATCAAGCAAAA
Organism: Pterocarpus santalinus; assembly: GCA_031439595.1. NCBI lineage: Eukaryota > Viridiplantae > Streptophyta > Magnoliopsida > Fabales > Fabaceae > Pterocarpus > Pterocarpus santalinus. The sequence goes on along the minus strand of CM062528.1, from coordinate 28,040,516 downwards.
TCTAGAGCATAGTGATGAAACTCGACCCGATACTCGATTCCACCAAAGCACCGAGTCACTAAGTCACTTGCTTAACCAGCGGGTTACTCATTTAATCGGTTAAACCAAATATAATTAAATAAATATATGAAAATACATGGGTTATAAAATGAAAAGTGTGTCACTTACATAGGTTATAAAAAATACATCGAATAGTGCAGGAATTGGAAGCCACATGTTTAGTTATAAAATGACTCCAACTATTTTAGATTTTTAGTACCACATTGAATAATGGAGGAATTGGAAGCCAAATTTTTAAGTATAAAATGATTCCTACTATTTTAGTCCCACATTAAATAGTGGAGGAGTTGGAAGTCCAATGTTTAATTATAAAATGACTAAAGCCATTGATGTAACTCTTACTTCAAGGCCTAAGTAGTTGAATGAAGACTTGAGAAAGTCATCAATTATCTTTATAAAAGGTTAAAATGTTTTAAAAATATGCATGACCCACTGGTTTGATTAATCTAGTAGCGTTACTAGTTTTCACCTAAACCGATTGAGTTAGACCAATTCACAACGATTCTATGACAAGTTCGATCCATGCAACAATTCGAACTGGCTAGTTGGCTGGTTCACTGATCCAACTAGCCGGTTTGAGGTGGTCCTATTGAACATCCTTCAATGTCAGTGTACAATTGATATTAGTCTAAATGCGCATATCACCAACCCCCAAAGTGTCTACATTGCTGCTATTACCATATTTTTAATCTGCTAAAGTACCTTACTTTGTTCAATAAAGAAATCCTTGTTAGGAGTGACACAATGCAATGCCTCTGAGTCAAAGACCTATTTTACACATGAATCTGCAACATGGTACAATTCTTCTCTACAAAAGAAAGAAACACCACGTCCCATCCGTTGCAATTGTTGTGATAGTTTTATTATCAGTTGTATTTGGATTCATTCAATTTTTCTTATCTCTATTCTTCCAAACTCTACAGTTCCTTTTAATGTATCCTTCTCACCACATGGCAAAATTTGAACTACGAGTGTTTGTGGGTTGGGTTGGGTGGATTTGAAGTGCTCGATCTTTCAACCTAACCCACTCATTCAAGTAGCAAGTGAGGTTAGACTGAGCAAATTTTTCTCTTCAACATAACCCAACCTAGCCTTTTCATGAGTGGCTTGAATTAACTCAAAGCCATGGGTCCAATACATATTTTTAAAAAGAAAAATGTTTATCTATTAAAATATATCAAAATATATGATAAAATATAAGAAATCTAAACATATATAACATAAATTCAATATAAATATCAAATCTTTTAACAAGCACAACAACTATAAGTCTCACATGCATAAATTTAAGAAAATATCCATAAATCTTAGAGGTTTTCAAGAAAGCACACATAAGTTAGAAAGCTTTCAAGAAAGTATATATAAATCCTAATAGTTTTCAAGAAAGCATATATAAGCTCTAAAAACATAAGAAACAAAACAAGTCAATTGAAATCATGAGTTGACATAAATATTGACTCTACTCTCAATCTTTTCAAGATATTCACTATCATCATATATAGATAGGTTGGGTTGGTTTAGTGGGTCGAATATTTCCAAGCGACAACCCGACCCATATCTCATAGGTTAGAGATTTTTCAATCGAACCCAACTTGATGACCCAACCAACCCGTATTTTGTGGGTTGAGTTGTGTTAAAACCCATGGATTCGTGAATTGACCCCAACTTGATGCACACCCCTAATTTGAACTTCCCAAAAGACTAGGACTATGATTTATCTTTGGCCTTCTTTATTCAGCATTTGCTCTTACTTCTCCTCCTTTTCTCTATGATAATGGCTTGGGAATTATTTTCCCCAAGCCTTTTCTTCGAGTCTCTTCATTGAATATATTATATTTGATTTCTACTAAAGACAATGTTTTGTTAGGAGTAGAGTTGCTTAGCGACACCATTAAAGCTTCCCAGCTGTCTAGTAAACAATTCAAAAGTAATAGTGCTTGTTACTCATCATCCAACACTAGCTTTATGGTACTCAACGAATACCAAATCTTGGAATGTTTAGTAACAAATCATCTATCTCAATGCTTTAGGTTTACCAAGTGATCAACTAATTGTGAAAATTTTATTCTGTGTAATCATTCTCTCATAGAGATCTTATAAAGTCTTCCATAGAGTATGGCAAGCTTTTGTGGCCACATAATGGAACATGCTAATATCTATCCACTCCCTAGTTATTGTAATGGCTTTTTGGTGAATCTCTCACATCATCTAAGTTTTCATCTCCCTTTTTTACATGATAATACAAATCCTTGTAGTGCAGTATATTCTCCATTTATGGCTTGAAATTTGAGTAATTTGTAGTTGTTAATTTGATCATGGTATTCATATTCTCTTCCATTTAATTTACACAGTACAATCCTAAACTCAACTTGAAGCTCTGGTATCATTTGTTAGGTTTGAACATCGATTCACATTAAAAGTTCACAATTACAACCAAAGTAGATATGATAGAGTTAGATCTATCAACTTACTCAGGGCAACAGTAATGAATATGTGCAAAGCATATAGAAAAAGACACTAAATTTTAACATGAAAACCCCCTAACCCCAAGAGAATAATGATAAGACCGACATATTGCACTATATTTAGAGTAATTACAATATCATTTTTGCATTCTCTCAAATAAGAGGTGCAAATTTTCAAGTGAGAAGTCTTGTATTCAAATTTTACAATTTTTGTAAATGTAGTATCAAGAAATAACAGAGATGATCCCCAAAACTTTTTTGGTATTTATCCACACACTACATTTTTTAAAATTTACTCATACTTTCAGAGGCTAGCTATTTCTGTGTCTATTTCAACTTCAACTCATGTCTCCTGTTTGCCGTTTTACCATTTCACACGGCTAGACCCCTATAAAAGTTGCATTTAAAATTCTTTCCCCACCAGCCGCTAAACTGAGAGCAAGTAGCATTTGAGGTTACTTTTTGTATATAATAAAAAAATGTTATTTAATAAATTTAATCAAATATCGATCATTAAAAATATTATTTTGATAATAAATTAGAATTTCTCCAATCATTGGAGCACAACCTCATGTTGAATTGCAATTTGCATTTAAGGGTAACAAAATGAAAAGAAGATCAGCTGAGTTTTCAAAAGCTTGCACATAGGAGAAATGAATGGGGAAAATTTTAAAGAGACTTGGAATTTTCATGTGACTCAAATTCTGGGTTTGATTTGTTGCGAACTAGGAAAACAAGTGTGCCAAAAGCACTTTCACAATCCCTTATTTAAAATATATATTTCGTTTTGAAACACAGCGACACAACAATGTCCGCCGTAGCACTCTGGTAAATTCGAATGATGAATGGTGTGCTCCAGGTTTGACTCCTAGCTGCGGAAATTTGCTAGTGAAATGCAAATAATTTTAGCTGTCTTACAAATTTTGATTTTAATTTTAATTAGACAAACCCCCTGTTTAAATTTCCTATACACCTCCCTCAATTTTGTGCTTTTAGGTTAAACTAGAGTCACGTATAGAATGAACATTTTACACAATGGTAGTGTAACGTGACGTCTATTACTAATGCAAATGGCAAGCTTCAAATGTGTAGCTTACATTTACTCTTGCAAAATTAATCGTATTATTTGAGTACTTCTTTTCAGCTCATCCATGTGAGTGAATATTTTATTCCACTTCTACTTGTATGAAAAATAATAATAATAATAATAAATATGCATATGACTATTTAAAATAATCGCTTGACTTTATATATATTCAACAAATTAAATAAGTGCTTGTGTATTTTGGACTCTTTTTCTACCCTAGGAATTGCTACCACTAGCACTAAAATTTGTATTTAAAATTCTCACCCCACCACCCACTAAACGGACAAGCAGCATTTGAGATTAGCATGCATAATTTAAAATCCACCTAACAAAGCTGAATATGATTCAAGGTCCCCATTATGACAACAAAAGCCATATAGGTGATACATTATAATATAAATTAACAGGCTGCGTAAAAAGAACTTTGTCTTGATGTCTGAGAGCATACCAGATCATTTATCTACACAAAATAGTTTACATATTCACCAACAAAAATGTGAGCATTGTTTACCTAGGTTCCTAGTGCCCTCTAAAGCATAAAATAGTAATAGATATTTCAAAGTCACAAAGATATTTTGGTTTTTCCTTTGACGTTTGCTACCACATTTGATAAAAGGGTATCTGGTTCAAAATCAATTTTGATAAAGGCATATATACATTTGCACAATCTTTTGTTATCTGCTAAGATTCCTGGCCTCCCACCTTACCAACTTAGTATCAGCCGTCATAAAAGGAAGAGGACCAACTTGGTAAGCAACATTTTACAATTCTACGTAGCTTCTCCCTCAAATTTCATCTTTCTCTGACTATTTGCCACAGAAAGAAAAGTAAACAGATAGAATTGATCAAGATTATCTTTGTCACAGTACGTAGTATCAGGTGCCTCTGAATGCTTGTTGAAACTTTCCATACCCATCACACAACTTAGCCAGCTAGCCCTGTGGCTCCATTTCCCACTTGCATGTGCCAAAACTGAAAATAATAATGCTCCACCCTAGGTAACAAATAATTCTTTTTCCTAATGTAGACTTACGCTAAAAGATATTGACACAGCACAACATAGTAGCTAAACTACAATTAATTAAGAGAGGTTGGCTTTGTTTGCTTAATTTGTCTTGATGATGGCAAAACCTTTTGGTTAGCTTGTGATGTAACAAAAGTGCATGGTAACTGGTCGTTCTCTGCTCTTTATTGACCGAATCATTTGAACTGACACCCTGTTCGGATTCCTAATGCCCCTTGTCTTTCATCAAATACTTTGTCATGCCTCTTGGCTATATTTGGATGGAGGAGTTTCGAGGAAAAAGAAATGAAGGATTAATTTTTATTTTAAATTTAAATAATTATAAAATATTTAAGAAATGAGTAAGAAATTATGGAAATATCACATGATAATTTATCATTTTATTTATCTTTTTTTTAAAAAAAAGAGTAACTTGATTTCTATTTCTTCTCTATTATTTTATTATCTTGACATATCATCTTGGCATATCACGTTCTTGCAATTATTTTGATTGTGTAGCACTATTGTAACGAAAACTACCATCAATTTGGTCTTTTTTTTTTTTTTTGGTTTAAACTATTATTATCTGAAATTCACTAAATTCCACTTAATCTGTCTTGAACCGAGTCGGCTTACTATGAGGTAAAACTCTCGTAATACTAATTATTTCTATCAACAAGACTTAAATCTAGCACCTTATTTAAAGAGAACAAATGTCAAATCACTCGAACCAAACACTTTATTCTCTGCTCCTAACTGATAACAATAACCGATTTCATGGTCAAGTCAATTTAGACTAGTGTCAAAAATCAAGTTTAAGATGATTTATGTGCGAGTTATAATTGTAAGATCTTAACACTTTCATAACGATTCCCGGTCATGTCCTGCTTTAACAATGAATGTAATTAAATACCTTCAAACAACAATAATGTACTTGCTTTGAAACCAAGCAACCCTTTTAGCTCCGAGACACAAGATATTTTTGGTATCAGCTGTCATTATAAAAACCATTATTCATAAAGCCGAAAGTTACCCTCAATTTTGCATTCTTGCTATTATTGCCTTCTGATCACTTAAAGAATCTAAATGATTAAACAATATAATAACATACTAGCTGCCATTATAGTTAAGAGCCAAACTCAACCAAAAAGTATGTTTAAGGAATGCACCAAAAATTCAAGAAACAAAGGGAAATAAGTTGCGCAATCAGGTGACACATGTATGCCTTTCACACCTCCTTTTATCTCCCCCAAGTGGTTTTGAGGACCCAACAGGCTCATGTTGGTGCAATGGTGGATGTTGCACGGAAGTGAATCTAGAGCTGATTTTGGGGGCATAAGATCACTACGGTGCCTTTTCCTGTTTTCCATCATTTACCAATACAAAAGATTATTCTGTTCCATAGTACACTTATTTTGTATCTCTTTGCAACCCGGGGATCCTTTGCTATAAGATTTGTCATGCTTTTCATCTACAGGATCAGGTTTTCATAAGCAAATTCGGGTCAGGTTGCGCCCTTTGTCTAAACGCTAACAGGCTACTTTTTATTGTTCTAAACTCTTTTGAAGATACTCAAATGGCCATGGGAAGAAAAGTCTTCACAAGAATCATTTATCAGCATGCTGCATGAGGTGCCCTATGGCAAGGAGTCTCCAATAAGAAACCACAATCACCCCAAAGAAGTTAACTATTGTTCTTGTCTCTCAAATCTTAATCAAGTAAATTTTAGCAAACCAAACCTTGAAATTATCTCCTTTTTCAACCTTTAACCTCTAAAGTGAAGGCAAACTTGAACAACAAGCCTTTGATGTTTTATCATTAAAGTTTAAACTAACAAACTTGATATTTGAGTAAAACATCAACATGTTGACTACTTTAACTTTTCAGATTACCTTCTACTGTAGCATAGATGTCATGTCACTGTAATGCAGGATAGCATGTCTCTTATATCAGGAGGATGGAAAGGTGAATAATATGCACACTTGCAGAACTCAACAAAGTAGTTGATGTTATCATGAAGACAGCATTCTCTGAATTTACACATTATATTTTTTCTATAAGAGAGCTTCCGGATTCATCTAAAAGAATTTTTCCATCACATCTGAGTTCAAGAAACTAAAATCTTGCAGAAGTCTATCATCATTTTTGCTTGCTGGCATGCCATTCAGAAAATCAAGGGTATCTATTTAACAAATAATCAACAAAATTGCCTAGATGAAGCCTATATCCATTTCAAATTCAGTGGCTCAGATTAATAATTAATTAAATTTGATTGTTGGATTGAAGAGGAACGAGTTATAAGACATCCATGCAGAGAAGCTGACTCTGATCCATAGCCTGCAAAATAAATTGTCAAATAAAGAACAGTTAGTTTAATAATTTCTATAGTTGAACAATCTTAATAGATTAAGAATTAGTTAACTGCAAAGCTATTATATAAAGAGCTTAGAACTGACTATTAAGCATTAACTAAATCAGACTGAAAATGACTCAACTCCAAAGTGTTCCTTTCTGTGATTTCTTTCCCTTTACAGATGAAAATGGGCTTTTGACCATGGGTCTCGAAAAAGTTTTACTTAGCCCAACGCAAAATCATGCTGGTTTCTTTTATCAAAAAAAGGGGGGAACTTATGATTCTTCTGTAAAAACAAAGCCAGTTTCTTTTTTCAAAACAGTAATAATAATAATAATAAATAAACAAAAAGGAACTTAGATTCTTCTGTACTTTATTGAATTCCAAACAATTTATCATACAAGTGCTCTAGGCAATTGTTCAAAGCACAGAAACAACACTCCTGTCTCCCCCTAGTGGTGTCTCAGTGCCCATATTAAAATACCTCATCATTGGAGACACAATTCTTTTTTTTGGGACAAAATTGGAGACACAAATTTATTGGTTGAAACAGAGTTCCTATCACTGTGGCCTTAGGCCCAATGGAACCCACTTCCCCTGTACAAAGATTTTATACAGTGCACCCAAGTGCTTCTCTTAAAAGCCTCAAAATGAAATTGTGTGGTACTGTGGTTAAATGATTATGTAGAATGTATACAATAATGAATGTTGCATGAAGCCCTCATGATAAAAGGCTGCAAACAGCAACATAATTAATAATACCGCCAGAGATTTTTGGGAGGAACTAGAGTCATGTTTGGGAAAAATATTATTTTGAGATATAATCGTTTCTCTTTTATTATAAATTATAAATTGTTTTAAACCAAAATTAGCTAATCCAAATCCACACTAAATGCTAGCTTATGGTATGCCAATAATTTCAACTATATTCCAAACAAAACAAAAGAAAATTATTGTTGCCTAGGTTCTAAGTCGAGCCGATCAAATAGTCTACGGTGTTATCGTTTAGATTTTACCTATGCTTTTATTCTTACTGACTTGAGTATCAAAGTGTCTCATGCAAGTACCATCTCAACGAGTTCAAGGAGATCTCCCATGCTTCAATGCTTAAAGAAATTGGAATAGACACCGCCAACCATCCAATCGGCCTAAAACCTAGGTGAGAACAAAAATGCACAGATAAAAACAGACTATGGCAAAGGGAAATGGCCAAAAAGCTGAAATAAACAATTCCAGGCAGTTCTGATTTCAATACTATTGTGCATTTTGCCTAGCCAATCCTTGAAAGGGTAGGTAAAGATCTTTGTTATCTGATCCAAATATCTCATCAGCTCTTCTTAAAGTTTACTAGAAGAGCATTGAACAAGTTGAACCATGATTAACTAATTGGAAACGAGGTCCGCTGCCAATCCAAAAAGGAATCAACATTTATTCATCTCTCGAGTTTGTTTCTGAGCATTTAGTTCAGTTATGGTAGCCACAAATGCACTGAACTGCTCATATGAAAAGCATCTCCTGAAGAAGCTATACGTTGATTTAATCTACTCAGTCAGCTTCTCAGAGAAATTGAACAAAAAAATCACTTCATAACATCAGGGAGAAAAGGATCTCAACTGACTTGATACTAGAACCCCTTTCCATCAATCTTAGGAATATATTTGCATTAGACAAATTATATTAGTTATTGAGATGGACTATTGATAGGCCTTCCATATGCCAGAATGAGTTTAGAAGATTTCCATCATATTAAAAGCCAAATATCATACAGCAGGGAACATAGACATAAATTGGGATTGGGATGATTCTTTTTCATGGTAACTAGAAAAACGAAGCAATTATCAATCAATGATCAAACTCATACAAATTCAATCATCTAACAAGCCATTTGGTTTACCAAGTCCTATTTATAGTAGAGGTTTAACTTGACGAACTAACAACTTGGCTAACTACAAACTACTTATCTAATAGTACCTACCTGGCAACAATTCATGTCATAAACTCAAGTCGTATCTTTAAAGGAATGAAACTGAACCAGAGCAGACTTACAATTTATCGCCCATTTGCACCTTTATTTAACCCCTTCCTATACATAAAATAGTCAACAGTAATACTAAATGATTTATAACGACATCCATTGTACAACTCTACTTTTCATATCATATTATGACCTATGAAGCATAAATATCGACACAAACACTCAACACGGCCATGGAGACATAATGAATTCTTAAAATTGTAGGACATGGAGACACACACACACACACACACACACATGAAAAATTTCCAAAAAGAACATGTACAAGTCAATCACATGTTTAGGAGAACTAGCCATGTATCAGTACATTTACAACCAAAAAAAAAAAAAAGATTAGTGAATGTGACTAGCTAAAGAATAACTCTATTTCCTTCTCCCAGTGTTGTTATTTTCTTCATCATGAAGAGTACTCTCTCCAGAAAATAGATAATATTGGTCTTAAGTTGATATTGAGTTTGAACTTTTTAATACTAGGGTTTTAAAATAGATGGAAAAAAATAAAAAATAAAAAACTTATTCAATCTATGTCCCTCCTATATGTTCAAAGTGTATCTAAGATAAAATATCTAAGACAATATATATATATATATATATTTAATTGGACACAATAAACACGTCTTTAACATATGTCAAATATGTGGTCACTGAGTGCCTGTGTTTGACACGTGTCGAACACACGGACACACCAATATGTAGACATGCCCATGCTTTCTAGATTATGACATACCATATTAGATAAGTCATGGAAAACAATAACAAACATAAGGAAAAGGCAAAGGACATGAACTATAACCAAGATAAACTGATACATGGTATGGTTCTACGAGGTAAGTTGTTAAACATTTGTTGGTTATTATTTTATTATAAAGCTCATACACAACAAAATTTTTTTTTTTTTTATGGATATTGCTCCTCAAGAAATAATAATGTATAAAACAATGCTTTATATGTTTAACCCTTATTTAACAATATAACTCAGAACGTGCATTTCATTTGAGTTGTCAGAGGTCTTTCAACAATATTTATCCTATATATGATCGAAGTCGAGATAAAATCTTTAAGGGATTTGAATTCCTTCTGTGGAAACCAACACATGTTATATCATATCTTTAATAGAACAAAACTTAAGTCACAATACTTAAGAGATATCTAATATACGGTGACGACTCTACGTGCATAATAACATAAAGCCAAAAGAGAGTTTCTAATACATTTTATTGAGTAAGTAAAAATTGTTTATGAGCCAGTATGTACAAAAAAGAAAAAGGAATAAAGTGAGAAAAAACCTCACACAAGATAAATTAATCCAAAAAACAACACTTTTTTTTTTAAAATTTTAAAAAGGAAAAGTATGCCACTTTGAGTCAATCGGATAATTCATGTGGTCATCCAAGTTTGAGTGAGTCAATGAGAATTTCAGCCCAAAATGTTGATCAAACCAACCCAGAGATGAGCTCATTAATTTTTTTAATCCAACCGGGCTGGGCTGAATCACACAACGATGCTTAAAACCCAATTTCAAATAAGTTATCTGCATAACAATTGAACACCACGTGCTCCACCCCAAAAGAAGGGGGGAAAAAGGGAGAAAAAGTACAAAAACTTTAAGTTTTATCCAAGACCCACATGTATTATGATGCAGGGTGTTGTTCAGTGTGGACGCATGACCAAAAAAGTACCAATATGTGGACTCAGCGTCGTCGCAGCATAATTAAGGGCAGAAAGCCTGCGTTTGGAGCTTGCATGAGGCACAGCGAGCCCAGCACACTTGGTCATAAGATTTGCCTCTACGGGGTATGTGTATGGAAGAGCTTGTGCATCAAGCACATGTTGTAGTCAAGCGTGGAAAACCTTTAGGCCATGGCCGTTGACGTTGTATTGCTGAAAGTGTTGATGTCCGTTATCTGTTATTGTTGTTATTAATAATTTGCATGACATATCACTACTACATTCGTGTTGCACATTTTTGTTATTATTTCTCGATTACGATAAAAACATAAATTTTAACATCAAAAATTAGTAGAGACTAACTTTGATGTGAAAAAATAATGTTCAGAAACTAACTTGATGTTAATAATAAATATTTTGATGTACTTATTATTAAAAGACTGCACACAATCAAGTTTATGCAGTTCATTTGCATTTCTGATCCCTTTAGTCAGAATGAAATGAATAATAGTGCAACCAAATGCACCAAGTTTCTATCTAATGGGATCTCGAGACTAGATAAATGCAATCTTATCCCGATATACAAATGTTTCCCAAGTTCGAATACATAATTTCAAGATCACAGCAGCAATCTTACCTTAGAAAAGAAAATCATTGCTAATTTTGTTCACGACACAATCCGATCAATTTCACAATGGTGAAACAGTAATTCGGATGGCTGTAAATAATTCATTTCACTTTCTTAATCTAAGTTATTAAATCAAATATTCATTTCCAAATGTACCAGAAACGTGCTAGACAAGCCCTCCTCTTAACGACAGTATAGGACAACAACAATCTTCCCTATTTTTAATCACAAACAGACGGCACACCTTCCATTCTAGAGTTTACCATCATAACTACTATTATTTCACATGGATAATCATCAAAAACATGGATGATCTAGCGGGAAAATGGACCTTCCATTACGTGTCCGACTTCAATCTATATAACACTCAACTTCTATTGTACAATTTTTCCCATATGCCCATAAATTGAGGAAATGACATTGGTCCTTCCAACAAACTAAGGTACCTTCAATCAAGTAAAGTTTCTGTGATCTGGGGGATTTAGTGGCAGCTAAGGTAGCTACATCATAACAGAATTGAAAGCATTCCAGGACCTCTGCTATTTGCTAAGAAGCAGATGTATTGCCCGGAATATATGTTTCAGAACAATAAATGAGTCCACACACAGCCATGGTAAACATGTTCAAACATGGTTTTCCTGTATGTGCCTTTTGCTGTCCCTCTCAGCATGGCCTAGCCGACCGACCTTGTTCCGATCTTCCATATAATTGAGACGATTGTTGTGGTGAGGTCCAGGGCCATAACTATGCCGTTTGTTCCCCTCCGGCACCCTATCAGGTGAGCTCCCTCCTTTTCTCTTGCGGTTTCCTGCTTTGGGTGACAGCCCTACACCAATGTCATCAAGTGCTGATACCTCCCCTTCTTCCACAGCACTTGGATCTGGTTCATATGACAGCAGACCCTTCATCCCATGAGGATGCTCATCTGCATGATCTTGATGCCTTCCATGAGTATTGTCATAATCTGATCTGTCTGAGGGCTTAGACCAGCTTTGCCTCCTTTCCTGTTTATTCCTCTCATTCTGAGGAGCCAGCTCAATTCCCTCTTCAAGTTCCTTCTCAATGAGATCATCATCATCCATGAAATCTGTTTTCTTTGTTATATGGCCAGATGCCTTCCTTCGCTTCTCTAGAGCAGCTTTTACCTTGTCTGTATCAATTTTTTTAATGGCATCCTGAGGTGGCCGGCCAAATGTACCATCTCTATGATCCAGGTTTCTGCTACTATGTTTATCTTTCAATTCAGCAGTTTCTTTAATTTCAGTTCTCCCAGCACTGCTTTCATGCTCTTTCTCACCATTATCTGATCTAGATCTCCCCATGTCTTGACCTTCATGTAGGTTTTCCTTATATGGTAGAGGTTCCCGCTCAGGATGTAGATTGCCTTTGGCATCATCTTCCACTCTGTGCTTCATTTCTGAGCTCCCATAATCACTGCTTCTACCGTGATTTGAGATTGGTCGTCCGGCATGATTAGCAGCAGATGAATCAAATGCAGGCTTAGAGGATGCTGGCTTTGACGTTTCAGGTCGTGAACTTGTGGCACCAGTCTGGGAATTACTGTTTGTGGTTGCAGGTTCATCATTGCTACCTGGAGGTTTTGCAGTGGTCCGATTGGTAGTAGCCCCACCTCCTGTACTTCCTTCAACTTCATTTGAAGGTGGCATTCGATTTTGTTCGTACAGCTCCAACATTTGATTACTCACTTCTGCAGAAAGTAGGCACAGTGTTGGGTCTTGCATTATAATAAATAAGTATAAATAACTATATGATGTTCACTATAAGCTTGATTGCACCAACACACACAAATAGTTGAACAATTAAATTGTTACTAAGATACCACCACACTGGACTGAGAAATAACCAACAGGACTTAGAAGGAGGAAAGAAAAAAGAAATGACGATGAGATAGTACTTTCGTTTTTCCTTTCTTTTTATCACTAGTACTGGAAAAAAAGGACACCAACCCTCCAATTGGCGTGGGGTGACATCAAACTCTTGCCACCAGACCTTCTCCCCATCCGATGGGAGCTTCACCTTGAGGAACTTGGCAGCAAGGAATATTGCTCCAGCTGCAATGTGATGGGGCTTAAATTGCAAGCAAAGAGACGTCCGAAGTCTGCACATCACATCCTAATTTCAGGAAAGGAAATCAAAGGCCATTGGCCATAACAAAAATGGTGTAATCTTTCATACCCATCATTTACAAAATTCCACGCCACTTGAGCAAGGGCATTTTGAGCAACTTTGAATTTCTTAATTGCCTCAACAAGAGGTTTATAAGGATGGTGCACATTAAGATCAAAACCAAGAGTTGCAAGAACAACCCTCTCTCCAAGTAAAATTAATTCTTTCTGCTGTTCATACACTTCCTGTACCATAGTTAAAGTAAAAAAATAATTGCATGAGAAAAAATCATATAGCAAAAGAGAGGTAGGAAAAAAGTGAAGTCAAAAAGAAATTTGATCTTGAATTAAATCCCGACAAGGTTAAACAGAAAAAATATATTAGAGAACACCATAAAATTTAATCCAGCTTTAACTTGCAAGTCATTTGCATTAAATAGCCTCCTTGCAGCAAGGACTCAGTTTTCCTAGACCAGTTTTCCTAGACAGAAATATAGATATTTCCACTAGAATGGAATTTAAGGGGAAAATAAGAACAAAGAATAACAGCAAACACAGTGAGCAAAATCAAAGTACAGCAAAGCAAACACTTTATTAAAAGGCAGTTGATATTCAGGAGATGAGATTGCTTGATAAAAGGGCAAGGGGTGACGGACATATCATATGATATACCTTTTGTTTGATTCTCTGGACTGCTGCAGGATCCTTCTTATGAATAATTTCATATGAAACAAGAATTACATCTTTTAGTGGGCGAGGAGTTTCTTCAACCTTTCCAGCAAGAAACATACACACTGTCGCAATTGTCTGCATAACATGTTGAGTTACTAGTTACCACCATGTGTCTACTTAATATTTCATCTTATGTATTATACACCATGCATCAAACCATAGTTGAGAAAACAAAAAAGAAAAATTATGACTCTGCACACAAAGACATCTACCACGCAGCAAAGAATCCAGGCAAGAACTCAAACAAATGCTGAGAAGGGGAGAGACAAATAGACAAGACCGACAGAAAGACAGAGATGACAATAAACCCAATCATTTTCCCGAAGAAGAAAAGTCAAATGCTATGAACAAAACAAAGGCTTAATGAACTAGAAACTAGCCATAGGATTCATTATTCAAAACTTAATAGGTTGCAAAATGAAAACTAAAGCATAAATTAATTTTATTCTACATAGCATAGCCAAAACCCAAAAAAACTAACAAAATAAGCAGCAAGCTGATGACGGTATAGAATAATACTATAAACACAATTTATGTCAGAAAAATTAAAAAAATCATATATTAATATGGAAAATCATTGAATTGAAGTCCTGCTTAGTTAATTCTCACCTGATATGCTGTAAGCATCAAATCTAGTGGCTTAACAGCAAAATAATTTATGATCCTCATAACCCAGGAAGCTGCTAAGATTATTAGTAAATTGAAACACATTTATATATTATACATATCAGATCACAGAACCATTCTATTGCCATAGTTTGACTATAGTTTTGTTCATAGTAGTTAATAGCGGGCGATTGCACCGCTATAGCGCCGTCACAGTGCAGAGTAGCAGTTGGCCGCCACAGAGTTGAAGTCGCATCGCGTATTGGCGTCGCAATCCATCGCGGACACTATTGCGGATGTCGCGGCTGCGATTTACGTCATCACTAAAAGGACAATTTTAACCCTGCTTTTGGACCGTTAACCACCTTCTGCAGGGTTTTGGTGGTCATTTCCCCCTCCCCCAAACTAGTTCTTCATTTTGCCCTCGATGTTTAGGGCCTTTCTTCATCCTTCCATCTGCACCTTGACCTTCGTCCTGCCTCCTCTCTCAATCAGTCCTTCTCTCTGGCGAGCCTTCCACTTGCGCGGTGGCGATACCGGCGGCTTCAAGACCGACAGCAACCAAGCTGCATCTTCCTAGTTCCGTTTCAGCTGAAGCAAGAGCATGTCCCTATCCTCCTTCCTTCTTCCTCCTCCTTGTCCCTCTGGTTGGACCTCCTTCTTCCTCTATCTCTCTTTGTTCTGCTTTCTTTATCTCTCTTTGTTCTGCTTCCATTATCTCTCTTTCCTCCATCCTTTTCCTTTTTTTTTTTTTTCCCTTCTTCTATTCACTATTTTTTCCTTCTGTTTTTCGTTTTTTTTTTTTTTCAATTTTAATGGCAACATCATCAACTCAAGCTTCTAGTATAGCTCCCTCTTCTACTGGTTTGGTGAAGCCCACAGGTGACAACATAGATATGGCATGGCAGTGGAATAGTTTAAAAGACATCAATAATAGGAAGAGTGTAACTTGTGATTTTTGTGGCAAAACAACCAATGGTGGAATAACTAGAGCAAAAAGACACCAAATGGGTGTGATTGGAGATACAAAAGCTTGCAAAAGAGTCCCACCTAAAGTTGAGCAACTTCTCAAGGAAGCTCTTGAGAAGAAAAATGCGGAGATGGAATCAAATTTTGGTGCAAATGGAGAAGATGATGATGAACAAGAAGATTTAGAAGAAATTCTACAAATTAGAAGAGGGAAAAGACCTCGATCAACATCAAGTGGGAGTAGCTCTATTCCTTCAACTATTGTTAAGCAAGCCAAGAAAGGAACAAGCATAAAAAGTCCTTCGGATTTGATGTTTTAAAAGATCCTGAAGCTACCATTAAATTGGGAAAACCTAACCAGCAAACAAGTATTAATGATGCTTGTGAGAAAGAAGCAAGAGCTAGAACCATTCAATACATAACCCGATTGTTTTATATGAATGGGATTGCTTTCAATATTACTAGACCAAAAAGCTTCAAGTTGATGCTTGAAGTTGTTGGAAATTATGGTCCACACCTAAAAACTCCAAGTTATCACGAATTGAGGGTTCCACTCCTTAAAAAGGAGTTAGGGTTAACAAAGGATATGTTGAAGGGTCATGAGGAGGAAAGGGTGAAATATGGATGCTCAATAATGTTGGATGGTTGGACGGATAGGAAGAATAGGACATTGATTAATTTCATGGTAAATTGTCCAGTTGGGACAATGTTTGTGAAGAGTGGATGCTTCTACATACATGAAGACGGGGGAGAAAGTATACGAGCTATTGGATAATTTTGTAGAGGAGATTGGAGAACAAAATATTGTTCAAGTGGTGACTGACAATGGAAGTAATTATGTCTTTACTGGTAATAAACTATGAATTGCTCAAATTTCCTATTACTTCATTTAATATTTGGCTATTCATCTAATTTTATTTAATTTAGCTCTTCTTAGGCAAACTACTCCAAGCTAAGACGAATAATCTCTTTTGGACTCCATGTGCTACGCATTATGTGGACTTAATGTTGGAGGACATTGAAAAGCTTCCTCATGTTAAGAAGGCAACACAAAAAGACATTAAGTCTTGTGGGCTTTATCTATAACCACACTTTGGCATTGAACACAATGAGAAAATTTACCAACAAGATGGAGTTGGTTAGGCATGGAGTGACAAGGTTTGCTACAACCTTCCTTACACTGCAAAGGTTGTACAAACAAAAGAACAATCTTAGAAGGATGTTCACTGCAGATAAGTGGTTGAGCTTCAAGACGGCTAAAGAACCTAAGGGGAAGAAGGCAAGTGATATTGTGCTCAACACGACATCTTGGAATGATGTTGTGTACTCTATTAAACTTATGGGGCTTCTTGAGCATGTCCTTAGGCTTGTTGATAATGAGAAAAAGCCTGCAAGAGGATATATTTATGAAGCAATGGATAGGGCTAAGAAAGCCATTCAAAAGTCCTTCAAGGATAATGAAGTCAAGTACAAGCATATTTTTGCTATTATTGATAGAAGATGGGACTCACAACTTCATCATCCATTGCATGCAGCCGACTATTTCCTGAATCCTGAGTTTTACTATCCAACAAAGATTGAGAGTGATCATGAAATAATGGATGGACTTTATAAGACTATTGATAGGTTGATTCCAGATGAAGACTTGGCAAAAAAAGTTACAAATGAGATTGAAATATTTAAGAGGGCTGGTGGCATATTTGGAAATAGGATGGCAATAAAACAAAGGAACACAGTAACTCCTTCTAAGAATTAAGAAATGTGTACTTAATTCTTGATAAATTTAGTTTCATGATGTTTCTTAGTAATGGTGATTTCCTGATTATTGAATCATAGCTGAATAGTGGAGGAAGTATGGAGCTTCCACTCCTAACTTGCAACAATTTGCGGTCAAAGTGTTGAGCCTAACTTGTAGTTCAACGGGATGTAAGCACAACTGGAGCACTTTTGAGCATGTAAACAAATATAAATAATTTTTCTTTGCATAGTTTCATGCTTCTATTTAATGATTTTAACACTAACATTTTGTCTAATTTATGACATGAATATCATAGATTCATTCTAAGAAAAGGAGCAAGCTTAACCATCAAAAGTTGCAAGACTTGGTATTCATCAAGTATAATCAAACTATGCAATGAGTGGTTGCTGGGAGAAATGGATGCTAACATAGAAGATGCTGAAGAAGAATTCGTTTTTGGTGATATGGATTGACTTGGGGAGATGTTTCTACTACAATTGGGGTTTGAGGAGCCTCCAAGACACACTAGGCTTGCTACTAGATTGCAAAAGAAAGTATCAAAGCATTCTAGTTCAAAAAGAGGGAAAGAGCCTATTCAAGAGGAAGAAGAATTTGATGACGAGGAAGACTCAGAGGAGGGGCAAGAAGAGATCTATAAGTCTGGTAGTGAAGAAAGTGATGGACAGAACTATATGGAGGCGGAGGAGGAAGAGGAGGAGGAGGATGATGATGATGAATGATCTGTAGAATGTTTTGCTAGTCTTAGAGGGTAGAAACTTAGGTTTAATTAGGATTTATTATTGCCTTTTATATTTTGTTGTCCTTATACTACTTAATGGTGCTGTTTTTTTTTTTGGTTTTGTTGCCCTTAGAACTTGATGTTTATGCATTGGATTGATGGTGACAGCATGTTTTTAGACTATGGAATGGATTATGAATTTTTATCATTGATGTGAATGACTTTAATTATGAATGATTTCTTATTTTTGAGTATTTATGTATGTTATATAATTTGCATGATAATTATATACATTTTTACCAAATAGCGGCTAGAACGCTATCCGCTATCCCGCTATAGCGTTTTTGGGGTCGGCCGTTACGCGCCACTATCCGCGTTTGACTACCATGGTTTTGATACTTAAAGAAGCCAAATATGCCTCACTCCAATTACAAGTAGCTACAAATTATGCAACGATGACAACAGAGTTGCTATTTTGTAAGTAGCATACTGATAACCATGATAAACCATCAAACTTTATTATCGAGAAAACCTTTCCTTTTTCTTTATTAATTAAAGATCACCAGTATATTTTTTCCTACGTCCTTTAAGGAAAGAGGACGTGTTGACCCACTTAGGGTCACGAGATTGAGGTGGACAGCTATTAGGCCCCTAGGCCACAGTCAAGACCACCCAATAAGCTGAAATGTTGGCCGATGGAAGAAAGAAAATAAGATAATCTCCCTCCAAGGTTAAATTCTTTATTTGGATAGTTACAACTAAATAGAATTAAGACCAATGACATGTTGCAAGCTCGAATGCCACATAAGGCTATTTTCGTTGATGTGTGTGTTATGTGTAGTGTGAATCCAGATTCAGTTTCAGATCTATTTTTGCACTATTCTTTGACTGACTTTTTAGGAAGTACTTTGTTTGGCAGCTTTGGTGAGTGTTGGGTGTGCCTTGCAACCTTAGAACAATTACTACTACCAAATTTTAATAGTTTTGGGGAAATGAAAGGGTTTTGTCCATTGCCACTATTTGGTGTATTTGGTTGGAGAATAATTCTCGCACCTTAATGATAAATTTTCAAACAAGCAAGTTTTGTGGAATAAGATTAGGTGTTTGGTCTCTACTTAGTGTAAAGCACATGATCTTTTTAAGGAATTTCCCTCTCAAACACGTTGAGAGATTGGAAAGCTCTGCCTCATTGGTGGTTTTTTTTTCTCTTGTTTGATCTTGTTCTTATAAAGAGGATCTCCTGTCCTCCAATCTATTTGTATACTTCTTCTCTTCATCATAGTAAAATTCTTCTTTTATCCAAAAAAAAAAAAAAAGGATAATCTCCCAATCATGTCTCCATTCCCAACTGTTAGCAACACAATTACCAATAGATTAGCCAAACTCCTTTGCCAATATTAAGCCAATCATGGTATAAAACACATCCTTCAATTCCACTCTATCTCTCAAGGAGAACAATCACTGGCACTTTTCCTCCATCTAGGGGACAGGATAGATGACACCAACCAAGTTCAGATCCTAGCTACTTGAGCCTAGCATTTACTTCCTTTTAGAAAAACTAATTATGATCAACCTCATGCATTGCCTCCACAATTCAGCTCTACACACAGATATAGTTGTTAATTGTCATCTACATCTAGTCATAAGTCCTTCAAATATATTAACAAAAGAGACTACAATCATTTTTCTTTCACAACATTGAACACAATAAACCATCTCAAGGAAACTTCCCTTATCTGCCACTCACAATCACTGGATGAAGTAAAGTTGCTTGCTCTTTCACCATAGTCCCAAGCATACCTCTACAATGGCATTCTTAAGTGTGCGGTTATAACATATATCTACACAACGGCATCCATCATATTTATCAAAGTTGTGTACCAGTCTCTCAGCACCATCTTTTGATAAGTATAAGCAACCAAAATAAATCAGTGCATTTTGGTCTTGCTGAATTATTTTGGTCAACATCTTTTTTCATCATAAAATCTGTTTTTACTTTCTAGCAACAGGTTTGGGTTGTTAGATTTAAAACACCCTGTTGATTGGTTTTACACTGGAAACAGCTTGTTTTCTTAAAGCTATAATTTCAAGCTTTTTGATTCTTTTGATTATTCCAACTTGAACACAAAATCCTTCTCTGCCCCCAACAACAGATATTTTTAAATATTCTGTATTATTTTGGTAATTTACAGCATGAAAGGAATTATTTATACCATACAAACAAAAATGCAAATTTTATTATAATCAACTTTGAAGACAATTGATTATACAATACTTTTCACAGCTAATCCAAGCATGCAATCAATCTTCAGCAATAACCACTTACTTTAAAAACTTAGAGATATAATATAAATAACTACAACAACAAAGCCTTTTCCCACTAGATGTGATTAGCTACATGGATCAAATAAAAGTATTTTTTCTTTTCTCTTTCTTTATCTTGAAGATTTTCAGGATTACAGTATGTCCACAGTCCACACTCTCCTACCTCATTTTTAATTGGCATTGGGAATGCTTAATTGTAATGAACACAAGTGGAGTTAATTTTGATTCAGCAAACCACTAAGAGTTAATAAATAATCAGTTGAGTCCTCAAAACAGAAGAATTTGAATGCAATACCGACAATTCTATAGTAACCAGCCAAAAAATGGATTTGCTACCACTGTTTATTGATAGACATAACAAACATAGATTTATTCACAGCTCAAAGCTCAAATAGAGAACAATTATCCAACAATAACGGCATGCAAGTTATCATAAGGAAATATAGACTCACCCTTCTGTCATTCTTTGCATGGGACTGCCGAAGAAAGAACCGATGGCAAAATATTATTGCTGTTGCAATAGTGACCTGAGGTCTGCATCAGTATCACAATTAAATCAGTCTCAACAACATGATAAATGAAGCTAAATGTCTTCATTGCCATTTATCAGCAATTTCAATATTATTAGAAATTAGAAATAAACAAAAAATTTCCCTAGACTGCCAGATACATAAATATATGAACACTCTAAGATACCCCTAATGTGCTCTTACAAAGAAACATATCACTTCTAAGTGCTAACACAGCCTTAACTATGGTATAATTTAATTAAATACATTGTGCAACCAGACAAATTTATATCAGTTGACAGAGGAAACAAGAAAACTTGCAAGAAATTAAATGGCTTAAACTGGCAAATAAAAAGCCAATGGCCAATTGCAGTTAAGAAGATAGATCACTAAGGCTACCAGTAAAAACTCACACTTTAAGTCTCATGCCCAAATCTTGCAGAAATGTGCAGTATGATTTGCGTAGGTAAGTTTCTTTCTTCAAATCTATGCCATCTTGCTTAGATGGTGAATTTTCCTCAATCTCCTTCCTAGAAAAGTACCAGCGAGAACCATCCTCCGGCCTCTCTTGAGAGTATCTTTGAGAACCACCTTGATGTGTTCCATGATGAGAAGCATCACCAAGCAACAATCCAGCCATAAGGTTGAAAACTGTTTGAACTTTGCTTCACAATGAAATGATCACATCACCTATTAAAAATTGTCTCCTGTCCATTAAATGAAATAATATAAGAAACAAAGAAGCAATTTACTAATGTGTGAAATAAATAAAATATAATACCTAATTATGTCGACACAACATGCTATCAAATTATCCTTTAATTTTTTCTCAACTTCTTCAATTACCAGAAATATAATATAAATATTAGGCTAAGACTCTAAAATTTTTCTTAACATATACGCCAATCTTGAATTTGGTCAAATCTATGCCCTCAAAGAAAGTGGCCACCACCGTTATCATTAACATTAATGCCTAAGTCTCCACACTCAATCTTCTAACACCAAGGCTGCATTTGTTTATAATTTGCTTTTACCACTTTTCTTCATACATTACTTTTTCCAATTCATGAAAAAATTCACTAAAACAGAATTGTTTGAGCTTTAGCTTCCTTTTTCAAAAACCTTATCTAATTATTTTTTATACATGTCTTTTGATAAGAAAAGCATTTTTCCCCCCTCAAAAAGCTCAGACAAACGGGCCCTAAAATACACACAATAGTACAAGTACGCAATACATTAACAAAATTTACATCAGCATGTCAAAACCAAAAACCCTTTACATCAGCAATTTGGCATCATTTGATAACCCAAACCAAATGTCTCTAGAACTGTGCCTCCAATTCCATCACCCTCTACAAATCTACTTAAACTAACCATCATCAAAAAACAATTTTAAAAAAATCATATAAATAAGTTTCAAGTCCCTAGCAATTTCTAAAGCTTAAAGCACTAGAAAATTCATATGACAACTTGAAAAACGAAGTTTACAAACTTAATTCAGAGCATTAAAAAAAATAGAATAAAACTCGAAAGCGTAAACTACTCTTCTCATCCAAAAAAAAAAATATATATATATATATATATAAACCAATCTTGCAAGCCGAAAACTCCAGGCACCAACGCCGTTCAGCTAGTGGGCACCACAAAAGGTTAAAAATTTAAGCTTTACCTCGAGTGAAAAGAGCAAAACTGAAGTTCAATTTCAGTTTCGAAGAAGAATTCGACGAGAGCGACGCAAAATTTTCTCCTCGACCAGTGAGAACACGAAACCGAAATCAGAGAGCTCCCTGCAAAAGCGTGTTTAGAGAGAGAGAGAGAGAGAGAGAGCGGTTGGGTTACTGTGTAATAGTATGAGCGAAGAAACGAAGAAGAAGAGGAAGGAAGATTTTTGGGGAATTTTGAAATTAGGGTTTACAGTGAACAAAGAAGAGAGAAAATAGGGACTACCCCGTACCAGTGACCTTATACACACCAACCCTGATATTTTCCTCGTTCTTTTTTCCTTTTATTTTTGTTTTCTTCTTTTGTCCTTTTTGATATTATTTTTAACGAATGTCGTGGTCGGTATTTTCACTTTTGAAATAGATCAAACTAGTTGATGGGATTATTGGGGGCACTAGGACCCTAGACTCTTTTGATTTACATATTTTTTTGGGTTGAATTATAGTATAATTATGATTCAATTATGAAATTTATCCAGTCGAAATTATTTAAATTATGAAGTGACAGTCGTAAGTGCAAATTTTAGTTTAATTTTTTAAATATTATACTTGACAAGTTATCTATTAAATAATTTGATTGATTCAATTAATTAAATTTATAGTTAAATGATTATTAAATTATAGTTAAATTAGAAAGAGACATGATCAATTTACGACCCCTTTTTTTTTGGTAGGCAATTTAGGACAATTGATTCAGCTATCCAATATGAATTGATTTTTAAAACATTGATAAAAATGAAATAATTCATACAAGTATTCTTTGCAACATGAAAAGAAAAGTTGGTTTTTTATTAGCATTCATGAGAAAAATCTTTAAGATTAAAAAAAATTATAGGGCACAAACAAAAATATTTAAATTGAGTACATATACTTGTATTAAAGTTAAAAACTGTTAAAACTTGATTTATTAAAAACCAAAAGGCTGAACTGATTGATTAATTAGATTAGAGTTATTTTGAATTGAAGGAACGTTTATTGTAGCCATTTTTTTAGCATATATCTATTGTAGCATATATGGATAAATGGTATAATCCATCTGGTGAGAATTATGCCCGAAGACCTAAACTATTCAAGTTTTTCATTTCGAAAAAACAAAAATAGCTGTTATTTTGTAATGTATAATGTTTACTAACTAAATTCTGTGAAATACTACTATTTTGTAAAACATGATGATGGTTATTGCCTTGTTAATAGATCAGAGCATTTAAGCTAATTCACATAATCTTGAAAGCTTTAATAAAAAAATACAAATGAATTGAATTTGACTTTTTTTTATGGAATTGAATTTGAATCTTTGAAAGGAGTTAAGGACACCTTTTTAATAAAAAGCAGATAAAAAATTAACAAGACTAAAAGTGGCTCTTACTATTTAAGGGATAAGTATCATATTAATATCTATAAAATGTTTTAGCTGAAAACACAAAACGATTATGCTGTCAAGTTCCACTAATAAGATAAGCAGGTGTTTGCTTCTGTACTCAGACTAGATTGGGCTATCTTCACTCAACCATATATTTCTACCAAAAAAACAAATTCAGACCATATATAAATATCTAAGTTATAAAATATTATAAATAAGAGAAAAAAATTAAAAGTTACTATATAGTATATTTTTAAGCGAAAGATGTTAAACATTTAATACTTTTAAGAAAGATCTTTTTTTTGATAAACTAAGGAAAAAAGAAAAAACAGAACAAAGACCACTACGTGGTCACATCAACACACAAAAGATCCCTAACTACAAGTGACGGGGAGTCCCACGAATGAACATCTTCAACCTGCGCAACTCCAATTTTAGCCATGTGATCAGCAACTTGGTTAGATAATCTAAATATGTGACTGATTTAAACTCTCCAATCCTTGTTCAGCAAACTACTAATATTAAAGGCTAGAATGTGACTTAGTCTCATACTACCTCTATTAATCCACTGAGTATTTATAAGAGAAATAACTTCCAAACAGTCTAATTAACAATAAATCTCATGATACCTTTTCTCCTAACCCAGAAGGAGACCAAACCGTAAAGCCTCAAGCTCAATGCAAACCATATCCAAAGAACTACTCTTGCAAGAATAACCTATAATCCAGGCTCCTTCATCAGATCTGAGCATCCCAGCAAAGCCACCTTGCCCCGTAGCTTGACGAACACTGCCATCAACATTTAACTTGACGCACCCTGGAGGAGGCAGCTGCCAAATCATAGAACCCAAACCAGCTAAAAGCATGTCTTTGCGAATGAAAGTATGGAACTCATAAAAGGAACGAAAGACTTGATGCAAAACAAATTGACCAGTCTAAACCTCCTCATCTAGCAAAGAATTCATGTGCCACCTCCAAACCCACCAAAACCCCGCTAAGAAAAAGTAACCATTAGGACAGCAAGCAAACTTCCTTAGCCAACTTGACATATTTGAAGAATCAAACTCATGATGGATAATAAAACCCAAAATGGACCAAATCATCTTAGAATATGGGCAATCTCAAACACAATGAAGATTGTCTTCTAGAGGGACATCACAACGACCACAGGCAGAAGAGGTGGCTAATCCTCTTTTATATCGAAGGGAATTGGAAGGTAGCGCGTGATGAAGGAGAAGCCAAACTAGCAATCTCACCTTCTCTGATGCTTCCAGCCTCCACACCCAAGTCCAATTGGTGTTGCAATCCCAAGCACGGCTGTGTTGAAGAAGCCAAAGATAAGCAGAAGAAGCTGAATATTGACCATCCACTGACGCTAACCAAAGCCAACCATCATTATGATTAGAACGATCTGGTCTAGGAAGAGAATGTAGAAAGTCACACAAATGCTAAGGAGCAAAAGTAGCTAGCAATTCAAAACACCACCGATTATCAACCCAAATATCTTTGATTTGCAAATCAGTATCTGAAATGTGGACATAATCCAGCAAATCGCAAAGAGGGCCTAAAGAGGTCCAGGAATCATACCAAACAAAACTATTGCCACTTCGAACATAGAACTCCCAACCAAATCTCAGAGCACCTAAAGCCTTGTGGATGCTTTGCCAAATATAGGATGATCCTGTCTTATAAGTAGTATTCAGAATATGGTCATTCCTTAGATATTTATGAGATAATAGAGTAACCCAGGGCCTATTAAAGTCCTTAAACAAACACCACACCAACTTGCCAGGAAGGGCAATGTTAACTAATCTTGAGTTTCTAACTTCGAGCCACCCAAAACGCTTAGGAGATGTTATGACCTCCCAATTGATAAGATTAAAGCTTCTGCCCTCATCTTTTCCCTTCCATATGAAACGGCGAGTAGTAACATCAAGCGACTGACAATAACATCAAACTGCTAACAAACATTACGAGGGAGCCAAAACAATTGCATAGTATACACAGGCAATGAAGAGAGAACAGATTTAGCCAAACACACCCAACCAGCTCGGTTAAGCAACTTACCCTTCCAAGAAGCCAAGCGAGATTGCACCCTACCCATCAAATCAAAAAAAGTTGATTTAGACACTCTTTGTTAAATTAAAGGAAACCCAAGATACTTACCCAAGTCATTAGCAAAATGGATTGAAGAGATGCTAGTGAAGAGATCCCTTTTTCTACTAGACATATTCTTAGAGCATATAGCTCTAAATTTCTCCAAATTAACTTTTAGACCAGAAGCAACACAGAAGTCATGTAAAGCCTTCATCACCTACCTCACCTAGGAACTTCTAGCCTTACAAAATAATAAAACATCATCCACATAAAACAAGATACCAGGGCCCCCTTTAGAAATATGCATTGGATTTCGCAAATTATCAACCACTAGCTGACTAACATACATAGCAAACTTTTCCATACAAAGCACAAATAGATGGGGGGAAATACGGCTCCCTTGCTGCAATCCTGAGTGGGAGCAAAACCTTCCAATTGAGATCCATTCCATAAAATAGATAGAGATGAGGCTTTTACACAGAACATGATTAGTCTCACAAAACTAACTGAAAAGCCAAACTCCTACAAAGTATTCTCAAGAAAATTCCAGTTTATCCGATCATAAGCCTTTTCAAGATCAACTTTAAAATCAAGATAACCTTTCTTCACCTTAGTCTTTTTCATGAAGTTCATGGCTTCATGGGCAATAATAGCATTATCTAAGGAGCCACGATTTGGGATAAAACTACATTGGAAAGGGCCAATTAATTTATCCAGAAAGGGGTGAAGTCAGTTCACAAGAACTTTACTGATAATCTTATACACGATATTGCACAAACTAATAGGTCTAAAATTCTTTAAATGGGTAGGATTCTCACCTTTAGGAATAAGAGTAGTAAGCGTCTCGGCTAATCTTGGATAAAACTCCCCAAAAGTAAAAGCATTACAAACCATGGACCACACATCCTCTCCCACAACTCTCCAATATTGCTTATAAAAAAAATTGTTGAAAACCATCAGGACTCGGTACCTTGAAAGACTTCATATTCATGACAGCAATACGAACCTCTTCTCTAGTAACAGGAGCAATAAGAGCATTATAGCCATCAATGCAGAGCCTAGGCAAAGAAGGTGTTCTAAGGGCATTGGTATCAATGGATTCATTAGTGCAAAATGGTTTCTTATAGAATAGAATGGCCTCCTCACTAAGTCTATCATCATCCATTACCTAGCTACTATCATCTAATCTAAGGCCATGAATACAATTCCTTTTCCTATACACTATAGCTGAGTATGGAAAAAACTAGAATTTCTATCACCCCAACAAACCCACAACTCCCTAGACTTTTGATACCATAATATCTCTTCCTAGTAGAGGACCAGATTGTATTCTCTATGTAATTTCTTCTCAAGAGCAAGCAAGGCAAGAGAATGAATATCTTCTAATCTACGCTAAATCGCTCTGAGTCTAGCTTCAAGTTTATACTTCCTGTAAGTAATGTTGCCAAAGGTTTTCAAGTTAAATTCAATAGAATGCTCTTTCACATGGCAAAGGCTTTTCGTAACCACATTATGACCCTCCCTCCAAGCATTCGATATAACAGATTCATAGTTAGGGTGAGTACACCAAGCTACAAGAAAACGAAAAGGCCTATTTCCCTAACCCTACACTTTACACTGTATTTGACTAATAAAGGAGAGTGATCAGAATGCAATTTGCATAAATTCTCAACATAAGCTTCAAGATATGAATGATGCGATGCAATGTCAGCTATGGCTCTATTAAGCCTTTTAAAAACTCCAGCAGCACCATGCAACTCTCTTACCCAAGTAAACGAGCTGCCAACCATACCCAGGTCCATTAGATCACAAATATCCATATCTTGAGCAAACAGATCAGCTCGTTGATTAGATAAAACACCCCCTTTCACCTTTGAAGGCGACAGAACCTGATTAAAATCACCCACTAGGAACCAAGGATCAATGGCTTTTTACTTAAACTCTTCATATAATCCCAACAAGTCTCACGGATTGAAAGAGTATGACTAGCATACACGGCACTGCAAAGCCACTTACGATCACCATGATTAACTTGAATAATAACCATTTGGTGATAGATATCCACCAATGAACAACATCTATCTGAAGTCACCTCCAACACTTACACACCACTACTTCTCCTATTAGCCTCAACCACACCAACTACATAATAACCAATGCCATTCTAAAATGCTGAGGCACGATCAAACAGAACTTGCGTCTCCAATAAAATACAATCTGCGGACGAAAATGTTGAATCAAAGACTTAACATGCCGATGACCTACCAGACTCACCGCACCTCAGACATTCCAACTTAATATGTTAAAATCCATAAACAAATAGATTGAGTAGGAGCCCAACTTCACAAGATCCTCAAGTTGAATAAGGTGTTTGGGCCTCATCACACTTTGCCCCTTCATCTGACCCTTCATTTGTGCCACTTCATTAACCTCAGCCACATTTGGTTCTGTTACTTTCTGCTCAGCTTGGACTTCGCCATTTCCCTCCCTACCAATCTGCACTTCATTCCGCACAAGATTTAGAGTAGCCTGATTCTGAACCAAAACTAAACCATGTGCTTCCATAAAGGTGCTGTCTCAAAATTACCTTGATGTTGCTGTTGTTTGGGCGTTTGGAAAATGGGAGCAGGTACTAATTTATGATGCATCATACGTCTGCCCTTAACCACATGGTCACACTTTACAGCACTAAACACTACCCCAAGCATACCAACATTAACCCAAAGTTTTCTTAGATACAACTTTGGTTTTATTTGTCACGTGATTTGTGGGTCCCTTCATAGGAATTTCATGCACGCAAGATTTGCATTGCATGACTCCCGGCTTATGGGCACTAGAATCCTGAAGAGATTTTCCAATTTTCTTCTTAGTATCCTTGTGGTTATGAACTTCAGTCCACCCCATATCTTTAGCCGGATCTGTACTTACCAAATTTGGTGCTCCAGAATCCGTAACTGCCGCATCACCCATTAACTTTCCAGATTCTTCACCATTTGAATTTGAATCCTTGTCGATCGGAGCCGCCGCAACATCAGGTTGCTCATGAAGGTCCTGCAGTTTGCCCTCCAACTCTGACAAACATTTTGCAGCCTTGCACTCCCTTACCAAATGCCCATAGTACACACAGGTAGAACATACCAAATGCAGACTTTCTTGAAATCAACTTTGTGCCAGTGGTCCTAGACCCAAACTTTCTAGAGAACAGGCACCTTCAAATCAACCTTGACACAAATCCTAGCATACTTTCCCTGTCCCACCTTCTCCGTAACTAAATCAACTAGAATTAGCCTTCCTATGGCAGTAGTAATCACCATAATTGCTCTACGATCATAATAAAGCAAATTCAACCCCAAAAGCCACACCCAGACCTAAGTACATCCGAAGCAATCTTTAGAAGGATTGAAACTTGGAGACCATTCCTTAACGGCTAGGTAGTGATCACTAATCATCTAAGGACCGCTACTAATCACCTTTTCTCTATCCTCCACTGAATCAAATTTCACCATGTAGTACCCGCTTCCAACACTCATCAGATCAAAATTAGCAAGAGGCTTCCACACATGCTTTAATTGTTCCCTCATGGCCAAAAACCCAATATTCTTGCCAAGAATCTTGACCACCAAGGAATCTTGCCACGATCGAGAGAGTTCCTTGATCACAAATTGTTAGAAATGCACCTTGGGGTGCATTCTGTCACCATTCTGCAACTCCAAAGACTCCAACTTGCACGCCAGCAAATCATCAAGAACGTTCACTTGTAAGCACCTTGTCCCAAAAAGAGCAGCCTATAAAGCCCTCAGAATGATTTGGACTCTCCTCGACCTCTTTCTTACCCACCATCGTCTTTCTCGTCTTGCCGCCATCCCCATGGGCCCCGTTATCATTTCTATCTTGCACCTCACTACATCGCACACCGCCTCCTCTTGCACCCCTGGCAAACCCTCCTCGACCACCCTTGCTCACACCCCCTTCTCTCATTATTTTCCTCTCTACTTTTATTTATTATTACTATATCCCAACCAAGAAAATAAAAACAGAAACACAGGAAAAGAGATAGAACTGAAAAGTAAGAAAGATATGATGTATTCTTAATTTTCAAAAAATGTTCCAAAAAATTTTTAATATTAAGTAAACATTAAATTATGTATAATTTAATCGAAGTGTGGTCCAAAATTCGACTCAAAAACATATCAAGATTGGGTTGAGTGAATCCTGCTATACATTAAAAAAATTCTAAGTAACGGTGGCTCATGTTTAGCATTTAGCATTCCTTTCGGGCCAAAAAAAAAAAGTTTTACCCCTTAAGATGAATTTAGTAATATGGTAAAAATGAGGAGAAACTTATGGAAATTTTCATAAAAAATAAAATATAGCTAGATAAATTTCTTCTTTTAATCCATAATGAAGCTAAGAGTGAGGGCTTCCAATTGCTAAGAATAGAAGCAAGGGATCCAATTTTCCCTAAAGAATAGAAGAACATATTTGCCCATTTTAGCTTTTCACATTTATTATTCCACCCTTATGTCTTCTACCAAGTGCTTTTTCACTTGGGTTTGTTGATTCTCTATTGGATCCATGATTGGATTTCTTCCTTGGCCCAAGGCTCTATACTTCTAAATTCTCAAATGTTATATGTCCTAATCAAATCTTGACAAATGTTGACCCAAAAAATAAATAAATAAATAAATAAATAAATAAAACGATCTCGAGGAATGACTTATGTTTAAATTGTACCAACACACTCAATCCCAAAAATAAAAATCACCAACACTTACAAAAATTAAAATTTTTACCAAATTTAAAATTATTGGTCCAAAATACTCTTTCTCTTCCTGCTTTTTCATTATATGATGGTTTGTTTAATACTTCATCCAACGAGTTTTTTTTTTTTAATGGTGGCAGGTGTCTAAATCCTAAGAGAAGCATGAGACTAGCTCACTCAGTTGTAGTTATCATAGTTACTAATATTTTAAGCAGAATTAGAGAATTAAACTTGTATCAAGTGATAGATCAACAACCTCTGCCAATGGCTATTGATTGGGACTTTTATTTATTTTGGTTGTTTGGTGATCTCATATATTTTGATATGAAAGGCCTCTAACTTTGGCATTTAATTATGCTCTAAAACTGCTGATGTGATGATAGAGAAAAAAAGCACTTTACCCCCTGAATTATAAATTATATGTACTTTATCTCTACATTTTTTAAAAAGTAAGAGGTAAAATGTACATGGTCTATAGTTCAGAAAGTAAGTTTTTTTTGGTCGTGATGATATGTACCACGAAATAAGTTGTTGGTGTACTAACGTGTGCCACTGATTAGGATTGGATACCCTTATTATCAATCATAGCGCTTTGCTTTCTTAGAATATGTGACTTGATACTTTAGTTAGATTAAGCTCTATCATTTCTGTATACAACTGATTTAAAAGTTCTTTTAGAAACTCGCCTTTACTATCATGTATATCTATAGCGTGATGCAAAATCATCCATATTCTAAAGCATATTATTTAGAACTTATAATGTTAGTTGATGATAATCTTGTGCTTAGCTTATAATTGATCATGTTTTGTTGTACCAAATTTTTGTTGTAAATAGACTATTACATTTGATGATTAATCAATGAAAGTAAAATAATAATAATAATAATAATAATAATAACAACAAGGTAATGACCCAGAAAATAGAAGTTGAGAAATCCCTTGCTAACTTAAACACATTATCACATGGGCTTGCATACATCATATTAATAATAATAGGAAAAAAACAAAAGAGAAAGAACAATATTCACTCTAATGTTGCTGACCCTAAATTAGGGTTTGACCCATAAGCATGTGATCTTCTTCTATTCAAACAAGTTAGGGCCACATTTTGTGAATAGAACATCTTCAACCTGATAGTGCAGTCTAGTTAGCAGTGAAGTCAAGAGTGACTTCTTGAAGCATTCACTAAAACTATGCAATTGAGTGCTTTTGGAAATACTCTTTGTCATTGTCCTTTGGGGCTTCAAAGTCTAAAAAGAAGTGGTGAAAAAAAACTTGTAGCCAAGGGGAGGGCTGGAAATTTAATAATGGGAAGCTAGAGCAGATATATATAACATAAAATAAAAAAATAGTTTTCATATAAAGAGTATACTATATAAAATAACTAACAAAATATTATACATACTTTTTATGATCAATATAAATTATACATATCACAATTTCATTTTAGTTATTCTTTATTT
The DNA here is from genome assembly GCA_031439595.1 of Pterocarpus santalinus. Lineage (NCBI taxonomy): Eukaryota > Viridiplantae > Streptophyta > Magnoliopsida > Fabales > Fabaceae > Pterocarpus > Pterocarpus santalinus. The sequence goes on along the minus strand of CM062528.1, from coordinate 28,008,071 downwards.
TTTTTATCGAGGCTGACAAAATAATATATGTATAGATTTTTAGGTGGTGGTTAACATGGTGAACTGGGAAAGTTCACCATCCCATGGTCCACCCCCACCCAGCAATAAAATTACAAAAATGTCCTCACTTATAAAACCATCTCTCACCTCTACTCTCTTCTCCTACCTCCCTCTTGCCTCACCATTCATCACCTTTGAGCTCCACCCCATTCAATCTCCAACACTTTACAAAACAAAGTCACAATAAAATTACAACATTTGTATATATATTAACATTGTAGTTATTAGCTAGGCCATATGGAGGAGTATATCATCATAACCCTAATTAGTAACACTGCTGGTCATTATCCATAGAGGAATTATTTCAAAAAAAAGCCTTATATTAGTTCTTGCAAATCATTAACATTTTCTTTTGCTTTTTTGCTTCCATTCTTTTTCTTTTTTTGCTCATCACATTTGGTGAAGATTAATGCTATTAGAATGTAGAAGAAGAAATAACTAGGCTCTTATTACTAGAAGAAATTATTGACTTTGCTTTGTTAACTTTTGACCTAGGAGCGCAAGTATCACATTGGCAATGTGTGAGGCAAATAATTATTTTTTGAAAGTGTCATTTAAAAGAAAGGCTCTTCCCACTTAATAGACGATCTCTAGTAATGGGATATACCTTGCATCAAGTGGTATAAGTGCCTAGGGTATCCTTGTCCACAGATGGAGAAAGAGGGGTTAAGCGATGGGCATGGGCATTAGTAAGGATTTGCATCAAGTTTTGGTGGGGTGGGGTCTAAGGTTTTATTTGGGTTTTCTTGCGATGGTTTGTTGATGAAAAGCGTATCATTTCCATAATGATAGATCAAATACTGGATAGTCTCAAGGATGACTATTTAGATGGAACGAATTCACGGACGCAGAAAATTAGAATAAAATTTAAACAAAATAAATAAGAAAAAATAGTAACATAGACGGATGCTAACAGGGTGAACAAATGCAATGGGATGGATGCTAGGGCTAATTAATTTTACCTATTATTGACGTATTTACTATGAATTTCTGTTAATCAATTTCTATTCTAATTGACTCATGCTCGGTTCACCTTAATTTATTTCTAGCCTCTCTCAAGTCAAGCAATACTCTTTATCCTAAAATTGATTGCCTAATCTCTTAATACAAACTAATCTAGCCAAAGATTGAGGCTATACGGGTTCCTATATTGACCACATGAATCACTTTTGTGTATCTCTAGTTTTCGCTCAGCTCATAGCGTTTATGTTAAGAGGCTTTATTCACAAAGCCTCTCTCAAGTTATTGTAAATCTCTAAATCAATTAATTGGTAATTAAGCAATTAAAGACATTAAGCATAAACAAAAACACAAAGCAATTAAGATAGAAATAAGATTAATATTAATTCATAAGTAAAATTGTCATACAAAAAGAGTCCATTGATACCCTAGCAAAAGAAAATTAGTTCATGCTAAAGAAAAGTAAACAACAAAAGAGTATGAAGATGAAAACATAAAAGAACAAAAAGCCATAAAAAACTAAGGCTAGAGACAAGAGACTCGGAAGAATATGGATCTCTCTGGGTTGAAGTTGAGCCATGGAATCCTTAAATCTTCATCTTCAATTTCTCTGGAAGAAGTCTTCTATCTTGGGAAGTATGTAGGTGCGTCTAAGGATTCCTTTTCTAATCTTATGTGTTGCTTTTTATAGTCCACGGATTCCTTTTCTCAAAAATTAGCTCGAGCCCATTAATTGCTACAGACGAGGTCGTGCCATAGTGTAACCAAAATTTCCTAGGCCAAAACAGTACTGTTGTAGCACACAAGGTTGCACTATAGTGTAACACAAAATTTCACATTATTTTCTTTTGCAGCAGTGCACTATAGCGCACTGCCTTGCACTATAGCACAAGATGTTCAGCCTAAATTCTTCCTTTGGTCACTTCTAACTTCCTTCGGGCTTGCTTGCACTTGACAAACATCAAAAGCACCCAAAATAAGTATCCAAAAATTTAAGAAAATAACAAAAAATAAAAATACCACCTAATCTAAATTACTAAACCAAAATAAAACAACATATTAACTAAACTAAACAACTACATCATAAATTAAATAAAAACCAATTAAAATATAACTCATTAAAGGGAGTTATCACAGCCCGAAACTTAAGAACTTACTTTTCCCCAAGCAAGACTAAAAACAAAGACTGCCAACAAAAAAAATAAAAAATTTAAACAAAAACACTTAAAATAAAAGGATTTATTAGACAAAATAATTAAAAAGGTTGTTGCTTATGGAATTCCTCATCACTACTTTATAACTTAACTCAAAAGTTTCCTAGAATCCAATCCACATTATTTTTTTGAGCTATTTGGCTAGCCTATTGGACTTGGCCCATTTGGTTAGCTCCATCCATTGCTAACTATTCACCAACATTTGCATGACTGTTTTTCAAGGAATAATTCTAGAAGGAATATTATATTATGTTCAATATATTTCAACTTATAATCATATTGCAATGAGCTTATAAGTATAATCACTTATAAAGTTTCCACTTTATTTTTATTTTTATAATGTAACACTTCTTTTATTCACGTATTCCCTTAAAATTTACGCTTGAATTCCCAACATATTAAACTCCATCGTATATTATATTTAAAAGGAAATCTTTAATTACTTGTGTCATCTGTAATTTGACTTACCATTTAAAAGAATTGACATTTTGTCAAATTTTTAGTGCATTTGAGTTATATTTAAAAATATTTTTTAAAAAAATTAAAAAGTCATTCTTACATAAATTTTTCAATATTTTATAAAAGCTAATTAACTAATTTTTTAATGATCTTCTATTAGAAGCCACTTATATAATTTAAATTCAAATTAAAAAGTTTATCAAACAAAAAAATTAACTTTTAAACTTAGTATTTATTCATATTTTTTCTTTGTATTTGAATGGTGAGATATTTTTTCCTCTTCCTCATCTCTGTATCAATCATTGAGAATTGCTACACTTTTTTAAAAATAACTTTTGAAGAAATAATTATTTTTTTAATTTTCACAGTACTATATTTGAGGTCAATTTACTCTTTTTTTGCTCCCTTGTCCCTTTGCTGCATTCTTTAATTGATTTTGATGCATTAATTATATATATTTAAAGCCACATAAGTTATCTTTTTGTAATTTTTTTATTGGTTTCCTGCTAACTATTATAAAGGGGCATTGATTAATTTATCGCAACATGTATGAGTTGAAAATTTTATTGTAATATCACGTTCTTTGGTTTATTTAGTTCTTAGCACATAATACTATTGAAATATTTTAATTTGTAATGTATTTTGTTTTTAAAAATAAACAAACATAAGAAGAATATTATTTATTTATTTATTTTTGATATGGAGTCAAGCATGCTCTAGATTAGGATACTAGAAAAAAGATTGATATAGTAGTTTGATTGAGCTCTATTTTCTATATGCACGTTATGAATTCTATCAAATTAGATATTACGATTAACTAAAAGTGACTATTTATAGGAAATATAATTTGTATCAAACATATTTTTGAAATATTTTATTTTGTTACATTTACGTATTGTTTTATAATATTTGAAATTTATTTATCTAGAAATATATTCACTCATGAATATGTTTCTATTCCAATAAAGTGAATTATGACTATAGATCTATATTTTTTTACTTTGAATATTAAGAGGCATGGGAGGGGTGTATTAGAATCCCACATCATTTATGGATATGGTAAAATAGTCTTTATAAAAAATTAGGCAACCTTTTTTCCATGAGTTAACTTTTTGAGTTAAGTTGGACCCACTCAATTTATTAAAATTATCCTTTTGTAAATTTTTAAGTAAATAACTTTTTTAATCATAAGATTTTTAAGCTAACATCAATCTAGTTCTGAAATAATTTTTGACATTAATTTGGTCCTCATACTTTAAAATTTGATCTCAATTTAGTTTGATTATCAAATCCACTAACACCATTAATAATTATTCTATCTAAATTACAAATATATCCTCCTAAATCATCAAAATTACAAAAAAAAAATTTTAAAATCCTAATTGCCCATCTAGAAATTCTTTTTCCCTTTTTCTTTATTTTTTTTGATAAATAATACACGCTCCACCTACGAGAAAGTGAGGAGCAAAAGGATCACTATACAAAATGGCAAGTATTACATATTAGGATCTACTAGCAAAAAGTCTAATACAATAAGATCCCATGTCCAACTGTTTAAAAACCAGTCCATGAGAAAATCAAGACCACAACTAGAAGCAACACAACATATGCAATCACATCCCAATCCAGTTTATTAACAGCCGCCAAATCCAAAAGAAACTCAATGGCAATAACCAAAAGCAAGATAACACAGACAATAAATAGCATAGACAGACACAGTCCTGCATGTTATGAGTCATCAATATAACAAAGGGTTACTGTCACTATTCCAGCGAACCAACTTTGCCAGCACAAAATAACCTCAACACATTTGAAGAGAGGTTTAGAGGACCAGCTTTGTACTAATTAAATTGATCAACAAGCAGACAACTAAGAAATCAAGATGCTGACACCAACCTTTTGCCCCAGTAGACCAGGCATACCACTCAATTCAGCATCATGAAGATGTTGCCTCCTGTAACAAGTTGTTGGAATTCTCAAGGGGACACTCCACAATTCTACAACATATCCCTAATGTGACTATGTCATTTGCTTTTCTCCATATAGACCTCCATATATTCAAAGATGATGGATCGGAACATAAATCATTGGAGTATAGATGCTTCTTCTCAAGCCACACTTCTATCCAGTAGCCCTATGTCAGTTTGATCTTCCTCTTTTCTAACTGCCAGTTTATATGCTCTTTCTCAAAAATCACTCTATTCCTAATATTCCATATGGTACATATAATGACAAAAAACAAGCAAATCCATACCTTCTTTTCGACACCGAAAACAGCAAAACCAAACCAAGATTGAAAGAAATTTGCTGGCTTCTCAAGACATGACCATGCAAATCCCCACCAATTCATAATATCTACCTAAATACTCCAAGAAACATGGCAGGTAAAGAAGACGTGTGCCACTGTCTCTACTTCCTGATTGCAAAAAGGACATATTACTTCAATAGATTGAAAAATATCCAATTTGCAAAGTCTATCCTCGGTGTTAAGCCTTTCTTGCAAAACAAACCAGACCGGAAAATCTGCACGAGGAGGGGCAATAGCTGACCATCATTGTGCGTAGCTACCCATCTTGTTTCCTTGTTCTTCCTCGTCTGGCCACTACCCATTAACCATTGATGATCAACCCCACTACGACCATGAAGCACTAGCCACTCAACTCCAACAAGTCCAGTCACAACACCATCAAAAGAAGCCCAGTTATCTATTTACTCTCCAGCTTATTGATTTCCTTTAACAATATGCACTTCCCAAAGTTTACCCCACTATAATAGCATGGTCTGGCTTTTAACTAAAAGGCAAATCAAATTTTGTCATGCTATTTTTGCATTATTATTATTATTATTATTTTTTGCTTAGTGTTATTTCTGCAACTTGGATTTGTCCTCAAATGCATCTCCTTCTCTCTCTTAAAAGGCCATGCTTCATGAAGACGCAGATTTCACCATATGAGGTGAGCATCAAAAGGACAAATGTTATATAATAGACCCATTAACAAATTTGTAGCGAAGAGCTTAGCATGTGAACATTAATGGTGCTCAACTCTTGACGCTAAATCTCTTGCTCTAATTATTCATTGTTTACCACATGAATTTTGTGGGCTATGCTATTTCCTTAACTATTTAGTACTTTCCTCACAGAACTTGGCAAACAATGAATGGATGGGTTGCCAGGGTAGGGTTGTTGGGATGGGTTGCCAGTGTTGAGGAGAAAGAACAAGGAAAGAGTATGGGTGGTTGGGCACAATGATGGACATTCATGAATAGAAAAAATGGAAAAAAAAATTAGATGGAAAATTAGGGAAATTAGTTTTTTTTTTTGTAATTTTGATGATTTAAGGAGAATAAATATGTAATTTAGACAAATAATTATTAATTGTGTTAGTGAAATTTGATAGTCAAACCAAATTAATGTCAAATTTAAAAATATGATAATTAAATTTATGTCAAAAATTATTTTAAAACTAAATTAATGTCAATTATAAAATTTTAGGACCAAAAAGATTATTTACTTTAAGTTTTTTTATTGGTTTCCTACTTACTATTATTAAGAGACATTGATAAATTTATTGCAACATGTATGACTCTTTTTTTTTTTTTTAAACTGGGCAACATGTGTGAGTTGAAAACTTTATTGTAATATCACGTTCTTTGGTATTATCTAGTTCTTAGCATACAATATTTTTGAAATATTTTTATTTATAATATATTTTGTTAAAAATTATATCAACACAAGAAAAATATTTATTTATTTATTTATTTTTGATATGGAGTCAAGTATGGTCTAGATTGCTAGCCTCTACACCTTCGTGTGAGGTTAACAAGCTTCACATTTTATTCTGGACATAAAATCCACTGTTCTCTTTCTTTCATTAACTTAGGGTATATTTGGTTTAACTTTTAGGAGAATTATTTTTGAAAGAATATCTTTTTAAAAAATTACTTTTAGAAGAATTACTTTTAAAAGAATGATTTTTGTTTGGTATGAATATGTCAAAAGTAAGTTTAATAGAATACTTTTTGTTTAGATAGGATAAAGTCAAATTAATTTTGGTTATTGATATGGGAGTAATAATAAAATTCTTTCTCAAAAGACCTTTTTCTAAAATTAAAAGTAATTTCAAGGATGCTTTTACCAAAATACCTTTTGGAGTTCTAAAAGTGAGTTTTAAAAAAAAAACTTTATGCACTCAAACATATTAGTTACTATATATTTTCATTTTTATACTAGTAAAAGGCCTTTTAGCCCTGCCAAAAGTATATCCAAACGGACTATATACTCTTAGATAAATTTATAATTTTATCTTATCTAGACTAATTACTCCTTTAACTTTTTTTCTTTCATAGTTAATATTCTCTCTTCACTATTTTACTCTATTTAAATAATATTATTCTTTCCTCATTTTTCACTTATATGAATAATATATAAGTAATAAAAAATTTCGGTAATATTATTAAATATTTTGGACAAATATATTAATATTATTAAGGCATTTTTTCATATTATTAACCCACTTCTTTATTTGTGTATTTAATAGAGATTCAAATGCATTCATTATATAAACTCAAGTAATATAATTAACAGACTTCTTTGTAATTCAAATAATACTAAAACGCATGAATTACTATTTAATAATTTTTTTATAGTGAATAATATATTTTTGGAGATATTCAAGAAAAGCATAATATAAAAATAAGATCATTCAAGTAATGTGAATTGTACGCATGGATTAGCGTCTAAACTTACGTGAATTGTTTAATATTATTTGCAATTTAATGTTATTTTAAAACTGTACAATTTTTATAAAAAAATATCTTATTGAATTAATCTTTTATATATATATATCCAACATATATAATAATTTTACTGAAATTTTTTTATCATTTATATATTATTCATATAAGAGAAAAATCAGAAAAGAATAATTAATTATGAGAGAGAATATTAACTATGGGAAAAAAAAAGTTAAAAGAGTAATTAATATAGATGAAATAAATTTACAAATTTACATACAAATTTATCCAAAATACAAGTTAATGAATGAAACAGAAGAGTAAATTTTATGTCTACAATAAAATGTGAAATTTGCTAATCTCCATATATATATATATATATATATATAGAGTGTGTGTGTGTGTGTGTGTGTGTGTGTGAGTTCTCTTTTTCTATATACACATGATAAATTCTATGAAATTAGATATTACAATTAATTAAAAGTGATTGTTTATTGGAAATATAATTTGCATCAAATATATTTTAATAATATTTTATCTTGTTATATTTATGTATTGCTTTATTATATTTAAAATTTATTTATCTAGAAATATATTCATTCTTGAATATATTTTTATTCCAATAAAGTAACTTATGACTACAGATCTATATTTTTTTACTTTGAAATTTACATTATATTAACAAGAATTTCTCATTTATTTCTTTATGAACATTGAAAAAGATTATCCAACTATCAAATTTTAATTTATTGTAATTTTTTACTAGAAAATGTTTAAATTATTTTTTTATAAATTAATATATTGCTTCATTTTAAATTTTAAATAATAATTTATTTTATCTTAATATATTATATATTTATGTTAACATTTTATTTTTAGATTTTATTAAAACTCATAATTTTATTTAATTAATCTTGAATTATTTTTTTATCTTTTAGCTATTTTGTTTTAAATACTTATATATTTAATTAATTTATAAATTTCTATTATCATAATAAACTATATATCTGCCACTCACATGTCACCGCATCAGTTGGCATTAAACTCCATTGGTGACAAGGGAAATGTCTTCAATTAGTGTGTCACTAGTTGTCGCATCAACCATAGACACGTCAAATGGGAAGAAATACTCCTAAGACATCTAGTCAAACTGTAGTACATAGCTTCATTGATGATTTTAATCAACTACAAAATCTTATAGGAAACTTCCAAGCAACCAACATCATTGATTATTAAGTCACTTCACTAAAGATTAAAGCGAAGTTAAGAAGAAAATAAGTTCAACCGGTTTAAAGCAATTTAGAAAGATCTTGAAAAGTGATCAAAGGTCAGCAGCACCAAGACGCAAGCACATAAAGAGCAAAAAAACATTGTAGCGAGAGCCTTTTGGTCCTAATTGAATTTAATTTAGTTTCATGTTTTGTCAAGATGAGCAACTTTGGATTTGGAAACAAGAGAAAATTAAGAATGGATATGGAGGCAAAAAACAGGGAGTCGTTCTTGTTGTGTCATTATTTTTTCTCAACAAATAGTTAATCATTAAAAATGAAATTCAGAATAAATTTATAAACGACTATTACATATTATCAACTCGTTATATATTTTTGTTGAGTGGCTAAGAATGATAAATAATATCTTTTGTAAAGATATATGAAGTTACGTGTAAATTTATTATTTTTGTAAGTAATTTGATGTTCCAACTAAGTACCTAATAATTTTAAAGAAATTCTATATTAAATTTATAATTATGAGAAATTTTGTAAATAACTATTAATTTTTATTGAGTAATTATATTTTTTATAGACTGATATAAAGTTATACAAATTGCCGAAATAATCATTATTTTATAATGTACAATTATTCATTTTTATTGAATAATTATTAATTTTATTAAAAATATCTTAATCTATTAAACAAATTGATAAAATTAAGGTTTTTTTTAATTATTGTGTGAGGTGAGATACATAAAACAAATGACATCATTGTATCTTATCATAATTTTTTTTATTATGATAATGATTTTCCTCATTAAATAAATTTTATATGGTTATTTTTATAACGATGTAGATATTTTATGTCTCTCTTAAAAATTAAATATTTCTACTGTCTAATTGATATAAAATTTCCCTTATAATTTAAAATTTGAAAACGAAAGACAAGACAAAGAAGCAAAGGCGCGTTTGAAACAAGAGAACGCAGTCGCCAATAATTCTCCGAAACGCATACGGCGCCAACAACATCATCTCTTCTGTCACGCTCTCTCTTCTATATATATATATATATATGAAGTCCATACGGAGACAACTACACACACATGTGCCAGCTTAGCTCAAGAAAGAATCATCAAATACATAGATAGACGCAAAAATCAAATCATTGATGATCTGAAAAGTAATAGTAATAGTGATAGTAATTTTGGGGGATTATGGAGAAGGAGAAGATGATGATGGCGTCGAACGCGAACAAGATCGAACGGGCTCACCACATGTATCGCGAGGGCCGTTACGGCGAGGCGTTAGGGTTCTACACGGAGGCCATCGCCATGGCTAAGACCAAACCCCAGAAGATCGCTCTCCATAGCAACCGCGCTGCTTGCTACCTCAAGCTTCACGATTTCAAAAAGGTCCTCCCTTTTTTAATTTATTTTTATAATTAAAAAAAAGAGTAAAAAACGTTTTTCCCTCCTTTGAATTTTGAGTAAACTCCCAAATTAGTTTTTGACAAATTTAAAGTCTGTTATATTGGTCTCAAAAAAAAAAAAAAAAAATAGGTATGACGTCGTGAGAGTTACAATTATCGGTCACTAGTTAATCACCGGATACATCAGTTTTAAAAAAGGATTAATATTACAAACAATTAAATTTAAATCTTGTGCCGCTAGGGTTGGCTATATGAATCATTTGCTACTGTTTTTTTTTTTTCACGCCCCAGTAAGAATTTGGAGTGTTTACTATTAAATTGTTATTGGTATTCAATTATGTGGTGTTGCGTCGTGGATGGGATTTGAATTCATAAGAGTTTATGGGCTGATAGTGAGAAGTGATAAATTTGAATAATTTGGTTGGGCTATTTTCTGAATTCTGCTCGTGTTTTGGATTTTGATGAGTTAAGGTCTAATGAAACAGTGTTTTGATTATATAATTTTTTTTTTTTTTTTTTTTTTTGGGTACATGAAAATAGTTCTTTCTAACAAGGAGTGGAGTATGGTTTTGGTGATGTTATTTCTAGTTTCATAATTTTGGTGCTTCCTTTTATTCATAGTTAACGGTTTGGTAGTGATGGAACCCTCTTCAGAAATGAGATGGAGTTTAATTTATCCGAAGCAAATTTGGGTTTGGATAGCTGCTTTGACTTCTCAGTCTGGACTATCAGATTTGAGAATGAGTGCTTCTTTTTGCGCTCCATGCAGAGAAATTTCCATTTATTAGGCTTGTTGAAGCAGCTATAGAAAGAACATGAAAATATTGCACCTGAACATGAAAATTCATTTGGATTGCACAGTAAATTTGCCTGAAACTGTATGCAAAGTATGAACTGTGAATGGAAAAATGCTTAGTTGAATTGAAAGATCCATAACTTGTAATTGTTACTTATGGTTGTAACAAATGCTAGCAATTACTAGCCTCGCTGCTTTATTGATGCTGAACTATCCATTTCTTATGATTCTTGAATCGTACACTTTAGCTGCCCTTGTGTTATAAATTTTGCAATGCATTGGTTAGGATTTTAACCTTTGTATGAGTAATGATGCTCCGTCTGTCTAATTGCAAGCTTTTGCTGTATGATTTCCAGTCTCATACTTTTGTCCTGGCTGGATACAATCAATCGTTGTTGCTACTGTTTCAGGCGGCAGAAGAGTGTACCTCAGTGCTTGAGCTTGATCAGAAGCACAGCGGAGCATTGATGCTGCGGGCTCAAACACTAGTCACCCTGAAAGAATACCATTCAGCACTTTTTGATGTCAACAGACTCTTAGAGTTGAACCCATCCTCAGAAGTCTATCAAAATCTTCAAGCTCGCTTGAGGACACAATTGGTAGGGCGTTGTCTCTTCTGTATTATGTTTTCATTGCAGTTGCATACATTGCACAGATAGTAACTTGGTTTTTGAAGGTAACAACAGATGACGCTACTTGCGTCCTCTGGATTACTTAGTTGTCATTATTATTAGGGGGCGTTTGGTAGAGGGTTTAGAATAGGATTCCCGGGAATCTCATGAAGATGCCTATGTTTGGTACAAGTTTTGGAAAAATATTCCCGGGAATGTTACATTCCCGGGATTGATTTTGGGGTAAGATTCCCCCCAAAATATTCTCATCTCATACATGGGATTGTAACATTCCCATGGCAAGGGAATATTTTTCCTGGTGAAAAGACCAAATTATCCTTATTACCACCCTTCACCAACTACCCTCCACCATCACCCTCCACCGCTAGACCGCCGTCGGACCACCGTGGGTAGCTGCCAGACCACCCCCGGCCGCCACCGGACCACCACCGGCTATGGCCAGACCACCGCCGACCGCCGCTAGCCACCGTTGTTTGCCGCCGCCGAACCACCATTAGCCGCCGTCGAACCACCGCCGTTTGCCGCCAGACCACCATCAATCGCCGCCGGACCACCGCGGGCCACCACCAGACCACCATCGACCACCGCCAGACCACCATCGACCACCGCGAACTACCACCAGTCACTGCTGGACCACTGCCGACTGCCGCCAACCGCCATCGGGTAGTCACCGGACCACCACTGACCATCGCCGGGCCACCACTGACCGTCACCGAACTACCACTGGCCACCGTCGACAGTCACCGGACCATCATCGTTTGCCGCCAGACTATCAAGGGTATTTTTGGAAATGAACAAAATTTTTCTGGGAATTTAATCCGTCTACCAAATGCCTCAAAGTACATATGCCTGAGAAAACTATTCCCGGGGATAATATTCCTAGGATTAAGATTCCCAAGAATAAAAATTAAAACCCCCTACCACACGCCCCCTTACAGTCCTTAGAATTCGGATGGCTTTTATTTTATTTTTAGTTAGGTTTTGTTGTTTTTCCCCGATGCCTTTTCTTTCTCATCCTGGTAGTAATAAGTTACTCATCAAGTGCATGTGCAAGTTAAATTGTTTTATGTGTAGTTAAAAAGAGTTTTATTCGAGATTTTTGGTTTTTCAAAAATGAGAAGACATATAAAGCGGAAGAAGGCTGACGGCAAAAAGGACAGTGGAGAAAGAAACTGGTGTTAACCCTAGCCTTTTAATAATTTATTTTGTATGACAACAAATAAAATCAAGGCAGGACTTTCCTGAAGCATTTGATAGCAAATATGATGATGATTTTTAGTGCCGTAGGCATGCCTTTTGGTGTGTTTGGCTACACTTTCTGATTTGGGCGTGAACAACTTAATTTTGGTTCAGCAAATTGACTGTACGTGAGCTATAGTATTTGTAGTCTAATTTTATAACTTAAGTGAGTTCTAAGTGTCTTGAGCACTTTATGGTAGTTTCGAAATTTTAGGTTGATAATTGTTCTATGAAGTGCAAAATGGTAGGGAGAACTCATCTTCTGCTGCTTCCCTGCAAAGCATAGAGCTAACTTTTTGAAGTCTTTGGTCCACTGACCTAGTAAATTTCACCTTGACTTAATTTTTTTTCCTAAATGAAGTACTTTGTCAACTGGTAATAAGAATTTTTTTTTGTTTTTTGTTTTTTGTTTTTTGCTTGCTCAAGTAAAGTCACTTGCTCCAATACCAGAGTCAGAAGAGGAGTTTGAAGAGCAGGAAGAGGAGTTTGAAGAGCAGGGAGAAGAGTTTGAAGACAACACTGAGGTGATGCTAGAAGGAGAGAATAAGAAGGAATCAATGGGAGAGAAATATTCGGCAACTTCTAATATTGGGAGAGATCAGAAGGTTGAGCTTGGGAAAGGTATTATAAGTGCTGAATGTGCTTCCCAGAAAACAGACTCCAAGTTCTCATCCAGACAAGGAAGAGACCAGAACTATGAGCCTGAAAAGTCCACAGCAGAGGCTATAGTACCTAAAGCACCAAACAGGGAATCAACTGAGCACCAATCCAAAGGATGGCAAACAATTCCAAAACCAAAAGGACACTCAGCTCTAGACTATGCACGGTGGGACAGTGTTGAAGATGATTCTAGTGAAGATGATGATGATGATGACGAAGATGAAGAATCTTTGCCCCAATACCGATTTCGTGTAAGAACAGTTGGTGTTCGTCCTGTGAAGTGAGAAGATCCTAGTATAGGGTACCTGTAAATGGCAGTTTTGATCCAATAGTGCACATAAAAGTGACTTCTGATGGGCAAGAATGGGCTGGTTGGGATAGCTCAATCATGTGGTCTGTCTTGAAGATCTACAATTTGTAGGGAGGTACTATATTTTACCAGTTGATTTGGTTGTCAATGGTCATGAGCTATCTGAAAACTCTGAAGTTAACATGGACTCCCTCCCTTTGAAGCTAATAACTTCTTGATCTCCAGTTTTGTTTGCATTTTTTCTGATACTAAGCTAAAGGGTTCAATTTCCTTATTGGAACAACAGAATAGGAGAGTCTTTCAGCTGCTGAGGCCCGTACAGCATGACAAATAGTCCAACACCACTGCACTAGGCGCAAGTTGAATTTATTTTTTCTCCTTTGGGTGGTACGGTTTCCGCAGTTGTAAATAGTATGGGAGTTCCCTGATGCTTAATCATTGCAGAAAAATAATTATAAGGTTGCAGCTGCGAGCACTCAATATGTTATTCTTTCTATCATGCATAAGCAAAGTCTAGTCATTTAAGTGAGGCTTGAATCTGTGATTTTTGTCCTGTGCTGTTTCTTTTTATCTGTTTGTGTAATGTATGATTCATTATAAGGTTATCAATAAGGTATTAAATTAAAGTTTTTCTTTGTAAACACTAAATTCTGTGCAAATTCCACAGCCTTTATTAATTTCTTCCGTCGTTTTCTCTGTTCTTGGAGTGCCCTTTGATTTCCTTTCCTGTTTGTGTGAGTTGAAATTTGGAAGCACAGTACATGGAGACTGGATAATAGGCAAATACACGACACTAGTCAACCTATATAATCAAGGAGAAAAATGAGGCAGTTACGGTTCGGAAAACCAAATAGTGTAAAACTAAAAAATGTTGAACCCAGCCGAAAAACCAACGAGCCAAGGGAATCAACCCGGCGAATAGGAGAGGACATAGTGGGCTCAGGCCCAAATGGTAGGGGGAAAAGCCAGGGAGTGTGCACCACCGCGGAGAAACCCGACAAAAAAAAAAAGAGGGAAAACCACCGTGAAGAAAGGTGAACAAGCTGTTGGGGGCATTAGCACTAGTGAGTTGCAACAGAGAAAAGAAGCTAAGACTTCAGGTTTGTCTCTGGAGGTCTTGAATCTTGACCCAGGAGAAGGTATTGGGAATAAAGGGTACTCTCCCATGCTGGTCGGTGAAAGGGATGCATGACCAGATGAAGGTTGTTCTTGAGAGCTCTCAGGAAGTCATGCAGGCTTATTCAATGGAGCAACCCGCGTTTTTTAGGCCAAGTTCAATGATTTCTCCCTTCTCTCTTGGAATATCAAGTGAGCGATGAACATGAGAGCCAGGCACCGGCTTAGAGAATTGATCCATAAATGTGAGTTTTACGTGCAGAGATGGCAAAACAAGTACAACTTGCTTAACATATCAATTTTGGCGGGTTAGTTTGTAACTTTAAATCTGAAATATATATATATATATATATATATATATATATATATATATATATATATATCAGGTAGATTAACTCATGGTCAATTCATTAAATTTATCATTTTTCTTCATTTTTATATGGGATTACTTGCTAACTTGCCAACTTTATTTTTAGATGGATTGACTCAACTTATTTATTTTTTATTATTTTATTTTTTCAAATTTATACAAGTTGACTTGTTGATCAACCCTGGTGAGCCAACAACTTCAACCTATTTTTTAAAATAGGCCAACCCGTTTCGCCTCGTTTTAAATCTTACATGTGACTGGGTGGGTTAAGGTAGGCTGACTTGTTTGCTATCTCTATATACATGTTTGTGGTTCTGGAGACTTATGTTACTTTTAACAAAGTCAAATAGTTTTTAGATATATTGGACTATATATTTGTGGCAATTGAAGAAGCTCATGGTCCATGGTCATTCGGGTGTGGTCTAGGTTTTAGCATTCATAAGAAGTGTAACATAGAAGAGATTCTATTATAAATTTTGTTACACACCCTAAACCATATTATGATGGTTAACCATGCTACACACATAATCCTAGTGGGGAAAGGCATCTGTATTTAGTACTTGACCATGTCTCAAACAAAATTGTCTCTAATATAAAATACTTGTGAAAAAAAAAGGAACCAAACAAAAGGCACGTGGACACCAAATTTTGAGCTACATTTGGTATTTTATTATGTTTTTATCGCCCTAAAGGTGATTAGATCACAAAAATTGTAGTTATTGATGAGATTGTAGATGTAGTGTTGGTCAATGCCTTGCATTTTCATTGGTCCAAATGGCTTGTCCTAGTGTGCATTATTATAAGCATGTGTCAACACAAACAAAGCATCGACTCCCTAATGAAAAATTCTTGTGTACTCTAAGAGTAAGCCTTTTCTTACTCTGATTCATTAATCATATGTCACATCAATTTTTATTGTCTAAACCAACTATTTTTGTATGTCAAACCATAAAATTGATTTGACATGCAACCAACAGATTAGAGCAATAGCAGAGACCATAAAACAAGTAGTGATCCAACATTCTACTAATGTTAACAATTGAACATCAATTGGAAAGTAGATTATGATCTTATTTAGGGTGTATTCATTACTTTTGAAAATGTTAAGGGGTGAAAATTTCAATAACAAAAATTTTCATGGACTAATCAATGTTTGGTTGGTTTAAGGTTTAATGCTCAAGTCTTGTTTTTTTTTTTTTTTGGTCAACACCCTAAAGCAATAGTATATTTAAGTCTTTTGAATGAAAAAAATTAGCACTATAAGAATCTTATCCCACAGTATTAACCTAATTTAAGTTAAATTAGTTGAAATCCTACAAATTCCAAATATTAGTAGTTTAGACAAAAAAAATATTTTCATGAAGTAAAATATTGTTAATATTTTTCCATTAAACTTGTTATATGAAAAACTAGTAATTTTTAATCCATTGAAAATTAAGTATGTTTGGCACATATTATAAAAGCTATTCTAATAACTTGTAAAATAAAAGAAAAATGATTTTTTAAAAGCTAAAATAGTAAAAAAGAAAAAGGCACAAAATAACAATAATAAACATTTTTATTAAAATAAAAATAAATATTTTTTCAATGAAAATTATTTTTGATATACTATTAATATAAAAGAATTTTATACTGTCATTCAATCATATGCTACTATAAGATTTTTTTAGATAATAAGTGTAGGAGTTATATATTTTTGCTAATATAGTAATATATGATTGAATATTTATATAAAATATTTTTATCATAACAGTGTATCAAAATTAAATTCTTTTAAATTTATATTATATCTAAAGGGGATTTCCCTACATAACTATTTTTACTCTCTCGTCATTGTATTGAAATATATTTTCAAATGCATAATATATATTATAGTATTTATAAAAGAAAAAAAAAGGGATAAATATATAAACATTTAAAGAAAGGACAAAACCAGAGTCTATTACCCACATCTAACCCACGTCCACCCCAATTTTGTTCTTTCTTCTATCACTTGCGGTTGCAACCAAGTTGCACTCACTCCTTAAAAAAGTAACTACCACCAATTGTTTGGCTAATTTTTATATATTAATAGTTTAAAATATTAATATAATATATCTAATTAAAAGTTTAATTGATATACATTAACAGTGTAAAACAGTTTTATATTGTCAACTAATAGAAATACTGAAAAATGAGACATCATAATAGGCCCCTCATTATCATGGATAATTATTTGTATGAGTTGATACTTTTTATTATTTCGATTAACTGACAATGTAAAACTATTTTACACTGTCAGTGTATTTAAATTAAATTCTCTAATTAAATAAAAAGTATAGAATTATTTTATACCATCAAAACGTAAAATTAACACCTAATTATCATGTCTAAAAAATAAAAAATACAGCTTAATTAGCACGACAGTACTTGTCGAGCAGTGTATCATAAATTATATACACGTGTTTCATAGTATTATTAACCCACAAATAACATTATTTGAGCTACTTTTTCTTTCCTAAAACAACCCAAATCCAAACACAATACAACCTATGAACAACACAATACTAGCTATTAAATTTTAAATTGAATTTTGATCATATGTAAGAGCTTATAAGCTAGAATATTATAATTTCATTTATCATTTATAATCGATCATTTATAATTGCTTATAATTGCATTAATATGTGCAAAAACAAGAATACACGTGACAAAATCATGTAACCTAAGAAATTTTATTATTTGTGCTTGATGTCCTTTGATATCTTCTTACAGGAAAGAAAGCAAACACTACTATAACTACCATTTGTGTCTCTCTTAACACTATCCATGTAATCCCAACACTATTTGTACATACGCATACTTCTCATCCTCATCCTTTAGTGTATAAAACACAGTAACATCGTGATCCGTCATTTTCCTCATAGCCTGCAATCTCTGTATGATGGATAACTCGGGAATTTTCCCAAGTTCTTCACGTAACCTAGTCCTATCACACTTTTCATTTGCTTTAAATGCACTGATGATTTGTGAAACACATTCATTGTTGCTTTGAATCACGTGTTTCATCAAATCTATAACTTTCTCTTGCATTGCATCAATATATCTGTTCCGTAGTTTTCTTTTTCGATTGGCCTTCCTTGATGTAGTCCCTTCTTGGTCTGAAGTTACATTCCTGCTAGAATGCTCAACACTTGTATCTTCATTCTTATCAAGAGCCACTGTTTCTTTTGCGTTGTTGCTTGATTGTTCCATCTCTTGGTGAGATCGATCTGCATTAGTTGCAACATTAGCTCTAGTTGCTCTATCCTTGGCATAGACTTCTTCAAAGATATTATATAAAGGCCACGGCTTCATGTATAGGCCTTTAGAAGCAGGGTGACTCTACACAAAATAATTTACCTTAATCCAGTACAATAATCCAGAAGAAAAGTAAAATGAATAAACAAATTGAATTATAGCAAATTGAACGGAGCTTACCTTAGCCCATTCATAATATACAGATCGATCTCCAGTCACCATTTTCTTCTCATTGTCCCATCCAAATCCACTAGCTTTTTCTCTAATTTCATTGAGGGCGAAAAACTGTTTCTTCAAATAACTTAGTCTTGAATCTATGTTATTGGCTTTCAAATCAGTTCCTATCAATTTCTGCCCCATGAGCATCTCTATATTACCAAGGTATCCATTTTTGAATCCACCTTTACCCTTAAACTTGCTATCTTGATATGTTTCTAACAAACAGTCAGCCAAACACTTATCTTCCTCTATTGTCCACGGCCTTCTTGATGATTTTTCCATGACTCTACATAAGAAGGAAGTTAGGAAAACATTAGATAGTGCATTAAACATTACAGTAACTATATATCACATATAAATGAACATTGTAGCAGTAACTTTACTGAAAGTAAAGATTCGATTTGAACATAACCAAATACTCTATTTGCAAACCAATGTAGAGCATGACAACAAAATGGAACATGAATCTGATATTCAATAGAAGTGTGAACTAAACTTCCACCTATCTGATATAAAACAGAGTAACCAAAAGACAACTCATAACTACTAAAATCCATTGACAAATCCACATAACTTGTCATTCTGTAAGCAGAAATTAGCTAACTGATAAGGTCTCTCCAAATAAACTTAGACAAAATGTTCAGTTAAATTCAGTTCAAACAACTTGGGTAACCTCAAATCATGCCCAAATAAGCATGAAAATGAAAACCATTATATATATTATTTAGATGCCGATGAAAACTTGAGGATTTGATGAATCAAGTGGCAGACGAGATTTTCACCATGTATATATATTGATAAAGCTGTTTCATATCTACTCAGTCAGCACAATACAAAAATTATATAATCAGAAAAACCAAGCCATGTGTATTTACACACCAATCTCCTCACCTTTTTATTTATGTACAACTTGGTACTCTTTTGCTTTGTCTTTCTCAATCTCAAAACACCCAGGATATGGTGCAATGATCCAAACACCTTCATTGCATTGTGGTATGTTCTCAACTGTCATGCCATGGGTTTCTGGAATCAATATTAAAGATTGAACGCAAAAGTGTTCTAGAATAGCTATATATTTGCACTGGCAAGGGATCAAGGACCACGGACCGTATATTCAACAAGCTGTATTCGTTATCAGATGGAAGATATGGATTAATAGAATTCGAAGAAGGGATTTGATGAAGTACTGAGAATGCTGGCAGCAGCTGAAGCTGAAGAAATTGGGACACATCATAATAAGGGAAGGACCCTTATGTAAAGCAGGTGCTTATCATGAATTTGAGAAATTTGCTGAATAGGAAAATTCAAGGCCGCTAATAGGCCTTTCAACACCATTGAACTCAGCATATCAGATGGGAAGCTGACAGATGGGTTCTAGTCCAATGGAATCAGTGGTGAGTCAGACAGGGGAGACATGGGAAGTGGGGGCCCTTATTTAGCAGATGCAAGTGTCTTCCCCCTACAGATGCACAGGAATTAAGAAGCTTAAAATCAACACTTAATTATGAAATTCTTTTACTAAAATACCCTTACTCCATTTTTCAACCACTCTATTAATGTAAAGCATACTTAGAATATTGTGAAGAATAAAATTGAAAACTTGCCCTAAATTTTTCATTGATATCTACGAACAACAAATAGAGGGTAAGCCCTTGGTGCAATTGTAAGATTGCTATCTTGAGATTTGGAGGTCATAGGTTCAAGTCCTAGAAATAACCTCTCCGTTAGCAAAGTAAGACTGCATATATCTGCCCTCCCCAGACTCTATCAGGTGGTGGTCTCGTACACTGGGCTGCCCTTTTTTCTGTACGAATTACAAATATTATGGAACAATATTTTTTTACCCAAACCGTCAAATAAGATGCACCAGAGATAATAATTTTATTATCTCGAGAATTTGTTAAGCATAGGAATTTAAGTGGTTGAAGAGTCTACACAAATATTGTTTTCGTAACTTAACTCCTTGAACATATAGTATAACTACCTCTTGCTATCTGTTAGCTAACTATCCTCTTATCTCTACCTAGCTTAGCTATGCTTTCTATCATACTTTCACTCTCATTCTCGCCAGGTTGTTAGCACTGCGTTTACATGTTTGCTGATACGTGGAGGATCAAGCACCAGAGGAAGATAAATCACACATATCATCACAAATATCATGCTCATTCATGAGAAACTAAACAGTTCAGGCATTTTATCAAACACATTGCATACAAACAAAGAAATAATTCACCACTACACAATAATTATTAGAGGGAAAAAATTCCAAGCAAAAGAGACGATTTGGCATAAAATTTCAAGGCTGAAAACCTAACACGATAAGAAAGTTACAGAAAAATACTGAGATTAGAGCACAAAAGAGAGATTAAAAATTAAAAAAAAAAAAAAAAGAAACCTGCTCGTAAACGTTCTCGAGTCGGGGAGGGAGAGTAAGCTCCAGAGAGAGGACGTTTGATTGAGCGAGGACGGTGGAGAGGGAAAGCTTGATGGGGGGGAGGGTACGAGAGAACTGCGAGGAAGGGAAGTGAACGATACGAGGAAGCGTGCGAGAGAAAGGGAGAAAGTTACCCTTCTTTCGATCAGGAGAACATTTACCCTGTACTTGCCCGAAAATATTCTCCCCATAATTTTATCTTATTTATTTTATTCATTTTGTTTACATTTACCCTGCAGTTGCCGGAAAATATTCTCCCCATAATAGTCAATACAATTTTTACCCTTTTTGCACCCAAAAAAAAAAGTCATTAAATGCACCCCAAAAAATAAAACAATTTTTGCATTTTTAACTTTAGTCCTTATAATTATTTTTATAAAGGATTTATGCCAATTTTTTTTTCTTTTTATAAAGGATAGATCTTTATAGTTTCGTGTACATATATATATATATATGACCAAAACTAAAATTTGGTGTAATTATAAGCATTAAAATGGTATTTAAACTTTTTTTCTTAATAACCAAGTACAATTTTTTTATCAAATATTATTTCCTTAAATTTTCAGTTACTTCATTCCCATTCAAACACTAACCATATAATAAAATAAAATTTAAAATACACTTTAAATTTTATCCAAACCTTTTTTTTATCTGAATTATCTAAAACCTAAGGATATGTTTTTGCAAAGTAGGGAAAGGATAAGGTTTGGTGGTGTGAGAGAGCATAAGGGATTTGCAAATTTTCGTTCTGGCTGTAACAAAATTATGATATAAGCTTTTGGTGTTATTCCCTTTCCTTGTTGTATTGCTACTCCATCTAATGTGGTATAAATCTATATCTATATTACTTATAAAACAATGGTCATTATATATGGAAATTTTACATGGGTTAAAACTTGGTGAATTCTAGATATTTTTATTTTAAAAAATTTTAATTAAGGAAATAAATTAAATGTGTTTGAAATCAGACAAAGAAAGGAAAAATATTCAAAAATTTCTTTCAATTATGTGTTATTGATTTAGGGAGCATATAAAGGATGTAATTAAATGAAACTAAAATATTTTATTTGTTTTTCATTTAATTAGCCAAATCTGTTTTACATATCAATCAAAAATATTTTAAAGAAAATAGTTTAATATTTATCTATTCTATTCTAAAATAGATAGAGGATGGGGTGGGAGATTTTTAATATATGTTTAATATGAGAGTAAAAATAAGATATATATATATATATATATATATATATATATATATATATGTTTTTTATTCGTGCAATGCACAAGATTTTAAAAAATAAAGTTAACATAAGCTAAAAGTATTTAAATTTTTTTTTTATGGATGTATAAAATTTTTAATATTTATGTACTAAGAGTAGAAGAATAAGAAGCTAAAGCATATCGATGATATTTATTTACAAATTTTTACATAGAGATTCAACATAATATTTATAAATATTAAATATCTTACTAATCAAATATTACCTATTAAATTTATAACAGAAAATTTTTATTTAAAAAATTTGAATTTAATCTTTCTAAATATAGTAAATTTAATCTTCTCAAAATTTATCCTTAAGTAAAGGTGATTTTTTTTCAAATAAATGAATGCATTTATTTTTTTCTTTTTTCCTTTTTTAATTTATTTTTTTATTTTCAAAATGAATGCATTTAATGTAAAATTAACTAGGTTACAACATATATAAAATTTTCCATGTTAATTTTTTCTATTTTATTAATGGTATAGATATATAACTGTAAAACTTACCTGATTTATTTTCTATTCTAAATTGCATTTGACCAATAGTGATTATTGTCTTTAATTTTAATTTTTAGTTCATGGTTGAATGTTATATCTAGTTATTTTTTATAATTATATTTATATGATGCATCATACTATGAGAAGTTGAAGATTCAAATAAATATGAAATGATAAAGACTTATTCAATTTATATTTATCTTTTTCTTATTAGATTCCATGCTATACTTTTACAGTTAATTCATTTGATATGACAATATATATCAATTTTGTATATTTTGTATTTAAATAATAGTTTACTACTTTATATTAAAATTTTATCTTACAACTTAATTAAATTAATATTTTGATTTTTCTAATTAATGTAATATATTTTTAACCTGTGCAATCACTAGTATTGTACATATTGTTAAGGCAATGGAAGTGAAATCACTAGTCATGTTTCTCAACAAATCTCATCTCTTTTACCCTTCATCATCTTTCACATGTCAATAAAACATTTCTATCGGATTTAGATTATCTAAAGTAAGAGTAGTTGTAAAGTAAGAAAGTGAGAGATTATTCACTATTAAATTATTTTGATAGGATCTATATATAATAAAAATTATTGATCTAAAGATAAAGAACCGTTTACTTTTTTATTTTTTAACTATCCTCACTTTAGAGAATCTTTGTTCGTTCCCATCAAATCCATCCACTAGAACCACGCGCAGCTCTTTTCCATTGAAGGCTAGAGTCAATGCATGTGCCTCTACTATTTAGCTGACCATATTCCGCTAGTATTATTTGTTTTGTTAAAAACTTGTTTAACAAATGCAACAAATCCAGCATCTAACAATGCTGTAACTAGTGATAATATATAGTAGTTGAAGCACAAAGTTAGCTTTTGTCAAATGCCCTTTTCCAATACTTACTACTCTACCAATTTTTGCTTTTGTATTCATATTAGATATTGCTCAAAATTTTGGTATATATTTTCTTACCATAATATGATTAGCTGGAAGCCTAGAACAAAAATGTATGGGTTAGACTGATTAGCTGCTTGTAAATATTAGCTAGATGTTGGCTTGCCTTCAAAATCACTGAATGCATACCCAAAACTATTTACACAGACCCCAGATCAGCAATGCAAATTGTTTGGGCTCACATAATGTCAACACTTTTCCTTTAGCTCACGGCAGTTTATCCCTCCAATAATAAGCCATTCAAAATAAGCTTTAACCCTCTTTGCAAATAAAAAAGATAAGAATTTCATTAGCAATTTTAAAAGGTAGACACAGGGTAACTTTTCTAATCATTTTGCAGGACCATAACGAAGTCCAAAACCACTGCTAGACTATGTTAACACGCACTCAGAGAGTTTCTTGACAAGATTGGTTTCTTTTGGGCAGAAGTACTACCTTAATCCCAAGCCTTGAAACCCTTTTCTCCTTACCTTTGAAGTGCAAGTGTAACCATGATAAAATGACTAATGATATTATAGTTTCGAATTTATCATAAACTTTATATATTGCAAGATTTCAACCATTCAAATTATAATTTATAATTATAATATATAAATATTATAGGAATTATTAGTTGATATATTGCTATGTGTCAGACTTACCATAAACTTGAATTTATATTATTATTTTTCTGATAAAAGTGGAACTAGGCATATTAGCTCTATTCAATTTTTACCCCAACACAGTCAAAATTATAGTGTGGACGATGAAGTGAAAAAGTTGACGCATTCTTTATTTGATTTCATTTTAGAATTCTAGCTATTGATAACAATCTTGGTCGCAAATATAGTATACAAAGCTGTTATCTCTCGAATTTATTAGAATTTTTTGGCTAACATTTAAGAATTCTCCTTCGATTATGGGCTTCATGTAATTTGAAACTCAGTGATTAGACTCAAAACTCACTAAGGCATTGTCTGTATCAAAAGTAGACTACAACTTTAGGCAATGCCAAGGTTTAAGTTTTGAAATTATCACTTTAAAAAAGATTTTATCTAACCAGCACTCTCTTAAAATTTTGGAAATAATTCTTAATATAAAAATATTTACAATGGCAAGCATATCAATTTACTAAACTGTAAAATGTCCATATTAACCTCCCAGAGTTGACAATATTTTCTTCAGATGTACAGTGCCATCGATGAACGCACCAAAATCATTAACTTAGCCAGTTTAAGAGAATATGGAGTTTTTGGCCATTAACAACTATTAGAAGAGTAATATTATTTGTATTTATTTTATCTGAGATACTATGTTAACTCATCTATTATTTACTATTGAAAATAATAAGTTTTTTTTAATTGTTTTTAATCATTTCAATGGTAAATGATGGATTAATCAGTATAGTCATCTAAGTAAAATTAGTACAAATAATATTATTCCTATTAAAAATTTTAGTTCATTTTTTTTTTTAATATTTGGTAGTGTATATGCATTACCGCTTAGCAAGCAATGCGATATGCTAACAGGATAATACTTTATGGATAAAACCTCCAAATTCGTCCCTAATTAAAATAGGGTCAGACACATTATTACTATTATTACTTGAAAATTTCCAACATAGTTAACACCCAGTGTAGTCCTTAAAAGTTAAAAGGGAAAGGAGACATTATGTGGCTAAGAAACATATGAGCAGATTTAAATTATATCATAAGCTCTAGGAAGAAAAATTGATGCAACAGTGAGTTAATGGATCTAGCCATGGCAGAAAACAACAATATGGAGATCATCAGTGTGAACTGTGGGGTCAAATAGAAGGAATGCTAATATTGTGGAGGTGGAGACGTAGTGATCCTGAGGAGAAGATACGAGAAAAGAAAGAAGAGGATCCTAAACCTCGGAAGCTGACCTATAAAGAAATCGCTCTCTGTGATGGTCTTGCAGGAAGTCTTAAAACTAAAGAGGCGGCCAAACAAATAGTAGAAGAATATGTTGAGGAAGATACTTTCAAGGAAGCCCCTAATGATCCAACCCCACCCTTCAATCCAACACTATTGAGGTGTCTATAAAAAGAATATGATGAATAGTGCAAACCTTGGAAGTTCTCTCTCATTGTGAAGCTGTTTAGTTTGGAAAGAGGCTAGGTTTTCAAAATGATGGATGCATGGATCCAGCATTTATGGGCTAGGAAAGGTGATGTAAAAATCGTTGACCTAAACGAGAACTTCTTTCTGGATCAGGTTTACAAATGAAGATGATTACAAACATGCCCTCTTTGAGGGTACTTGGCTAGTAGTTGACGATTATGTAATAGTATAGAAATTGAAATTACAGAAACTATGCCTCAATTCAAATAGAAACTAGTAACAACGAATACAAAATCTCAAAATATCTTAATGTAACAATGAAATACAAATTAAGGAAGTAACAGAAATAAAAATGAGATGAGAAAAATAAAGGTTGGACAGGATTATCTCCACTTGAGAAGCTTGATGAACCTGAACCAGAGAGAAAAAGAGAAAATGTCAGGGAGGCTAGAAGAGAAGAATAAGAGAGAATACGGAATTATCAAAGAGGAAGTTAATACCACAATGTCCATGCCTCGATCTGAAACTCTTCCTCCTTTTTAATTCCATGTTTCATTCTATTATTTGGACTTTTTGGGCCGATTGATCCATTTATACTCATTACAGGTTACATACCTCCTAGTTCAGAGATGGATACCACTTTTTAAATCGATGAAGAAGGAGTTTCAAAAGATTGTGGTGTGGGTTCGTATATCGGATCTTCTTGTGAAATTCTATGATCCAAAATTTTTGTGGTGAGTACTGTAGTATCCGAATTGGACACAATACTGAAAATTGAAAGCATCTGACAATCACCAAGAAAGAGAGAGAAAATGCAAGAAAAGAAAAGAGAGAATTGAGAGATAGAATAAGAGCTAGAGAATTCTCAATGTGAACTTGAATGTTATTGAATGGATGTTATTACACATTACATATGAGTATATATACTACACGAGACTTTTCAGTCTTACAAACCAATTTAGCCTTAACAAACTTTATTATTGTCTAACAGCGTGACATGGATAATTGACTTTGCTAACTACTCACTATTCTATCGTTGAACAATTAGAGATGTAATAAAGTTGTTCTTGTCTTCACCAAACAACTTAAGAACAATCAGTTGTTAGTAGTAAACAATTATTAAACAAACTCAGTTATAAAAAAATATAATTATATTTAATTAAATTAACTTTTATTTAAATATCCAAAATATTATCATTCGTCTGTGTTCTCTCTAATTTCGAAGAGACAATTTAAAATTTGAAAAAAAAAATGTCAATTTTCTGAAACAACAAATAAATTATAACCAAGTGTTTTTCTCAAGTGATGAATGTTTTGAATGAAGGGACTACAAAATGGACTACAAACAATCACTTAAAATGCTCTTTTTACCCATTTTTCCTTAAACACTGCTCTTTTCGTTCCACAATATTAGTTTTTTAAGGTTATGGTATAAGGATTACGAAAATATTTTAATAGCTTTGATTTTTGAAAAAAAATATTATGAAAGATAAAATTGTTTTTTAACTTATTGAAGAGTCACATTATATGATAAGTCAATATAATGAAAAAAGTAAAATAGTTACCGTTAATGAAAATAAGGATAAAATTAATATAAAATAATTAGTATTTTACTAAATTCTAAAGCGACAAATAATATAGATAAAAAAATTGAAGTAACTATTATTTTGGAATAGCGGGATAGAATTACGTGCTGTGACTAGTGATCCATCGTCCATTCACTAGCTTAGCAAAATTGTTGAAGTAACCAAACTCAAAGGTCAAAACCAATTAAGGACATCAAATACTAGTTGTGTTTACATATCATAAATAATTGCTGATGTGCTTTACAAGAATACTAGACTTGCCCCCATCTGATGAACAGGTGAATTTTTTTTTTTAGACTAATGATTGTTACGTTTTGATCATTTGATAATTTTAATTTTTTATGTGGCAATCATTTATTATATAGTTATTATCACTTGTTGCTATTAATAATTACTATTAACAATTAAGTAAAAATAATTGTTTTTTATATAAATATTTTATATTTTATTATTTGTTTCAATGTTTTTTTGACAATTATTCTTTATTTTATTAGAATATATATATATACATACATGAGAATTCCAACACCATGTATGCATGTATCACACAGCCATCAAGAACAATTATTAATAAATTCAAGAAAATAATTAAAATTACACCACTCATGCCAGTAATTATATTTCCACTGTTCATTAAATACACACTATGTGTTCAACTATTTGCCAATTTGCTAGTGCAACTTTAGGCGGGAAAAAAAAAATCCCCTTCTGTGGCTATCAATTGGCAAAGAATAATTGCCACTACTGTGCTATTACATATTATTATAGATTTTATTAAGCAGCGATTAATATGGGGTTAATCGAAATAGCCAATTTTTTTGACCTCTTAATTAGGTCAATTATATTCAAGTGTTATAAAATTGTAACAATGAATGCATGACCAATCATGGGAAGAGAGAGATATTGAAAGTAGGAGAGAGAAAAATTGTTGCCCAGCAAACGGCACCCACTTCTTTCTCATTTTGTAATTTGTGTGTTGTTTCTCGAATATCAATTCGTAATGTTTATCATTTTCCTTTGTTAAAAAAATTATTAGAGATCGTATTTAAAAAGAGAAGGAATGGGTAGTCGTGAATTGGAGATTTGTTGCACTGTTACTGTTATTCATTGAGGGTATGCCATGTTGAACTTGAACATATCCCTAAGTAGCTCTGTCCAAATCCTTGTGACATTTGGGAGTTAACGCCTTAACGGGCAGATATATAATTCTATGAGATTCAAAATAGACATAATGAATGCATATCCATCCTTTAAAAGCATAGAAGAACTGAAAAGAAGTTCATTTACTACAAAGACCTGATCTTCACGTTTATGTCTTGAATTGCTCTTGGACTGATGCAGGCCGAGCTGTGTGTGTCTGTTCCTACTTACTGCCTGCGTGTCCTGGTCACTGTGAACTCTCTTCAAATTCAGTGGGCATTAAGTGCCTTCAAGTTTTTGCGTGTTCAAGGATTGAACACTAATATTGTATTGCCGCACAACTATTGCACTCTGCATTTGAACAAGTTTACTAACACATTCAATATATATATATATATATATATATGTGCCAACAAGGGAATTGATATAGTGGTAGAGACATATTACGGTCCCAAAGAGAACTTTGATTTGATTCCTAAAGAGAGTACTAGCTGAGAGGGTAAGATTGATTATGCTTGAAGAGGATTAGTCTCTTTCTCTACAAAAGATAGTAGAAGTAAACCTAAATTATACGTGAATTGTTAAAATTTATTTCAAAGTTGGATAGTCACTTCTAACAAATAATAAAGAATTATTATAATGATTATTATTATTATTATTTTAGTTTTATTGATAGCCAGATAAGTAAGATTTTGAAAATTTGAGATGGGTTATTCTTTGTTATGTAATATATATATATATATAGGCCTCGCTTACATATCTCTTCTGAGGCTTTACTTCACCTTGTATTGTGAAGTACGGCAACAAAAAAGAAGAAAGCACTGAATTTATTTCCTCCCGTACACATGTGCTAATCAGTTTTTGAATCTTGCCGGATTGATGACAAATCAAACTTGAACCTCGTTTTTCTGGCTTATTGATTATGTACTGAATCTTCAGGTCATATGTAGATTCATAAATCTTTTTAATTTACCCCTTCAGTTTTCACTTTTCAAATATGTCTCAATTAATGCCGTCATTCAAACAAACATTTTCTGTTCCCTTCTCATACTTCCCTTTCCTCTGATAGGTGAGACCCTGCTAGTGTGGCAGCATACCTCCCAATCTGTTTTGCCTAAACCTGTGTTTCAGTACATTTATCAAAAGGGCTGGAAGTTATTATTGAAATTCATAAATGCCCTTCTTCATTTATAGTTTCTGTCTTTCTGATTATAATAATTAATAACAATAATAATAGATCTTTTTTTTTTTCTAAAAAATAAAATTGGAAGGCTCACCAAAACCTGTGAATCTTTAAAAGAAGGCCGTGGATCATGTGAAATGCTGCAGATGTACCACATTGCACATTTATTAGGACCCCTTTGCATCTTCATGTATATAATAATCCTATGAAGTCATCAATAATTCAATTCCTCCCCAAAGTACAAGACTCCATCTTCATGCTTTTTGTTGCTTACTAGCCTGCATTTCCTCTACTAATGAAAACTGATTCCAAGTCACTTGAGTTTGTATAGTTGCCGCAAATATGAGCACTTTCTCACTTGGAACTCACAAATCTTTCCTAATTGTGATTCTCTTCATGGTAGTTTCTATTGGTTGGAGCCTGAGGGTGATTCCTAATCATGGTATGTGAAATGTTCCTTTACTAACTTCATGTTGCATAAGCTTAATGACATCAAATGTGTTTAAAGTTAATTTCAAATAAAATCCACTCCTATGAGTTTTGTATTTTAAACCATATGATAATAAAATCATATCTATTTTTCAAGCAAGCTTAATGTTGATTAAATTGGTTAGGCATCCTCCTTGCGTTAATCCGAACACACTCCAAACGTAGTTTAAAATTGAGATTCCAAGTTGGGATATCCAATATTCAGGGAATAATTAGATTCTTTCAAAATAGATACTCTTTTATGGTTGTGAAAATATTGCTGATTAAAATTATTGCCAAGTATTCTTCTTATATGCGCCTTTTTCTCCTGTTTCCAGTTAAGTTGAATAACTTGCAAGAAGAGGCAGCAGCAATTAGAGATAAAAAGGTTTGATAGTTTCACTATTGTTTGGTAACTCATTTGTCTTCTGTTCACACAGGTGATCAATTAATGGTTGTTTACCTACTTGTGACTTGTATAGGAACAAGCAAAGGAAGATATTGTATTGGAACACTATCCAACTGGCTCCACCATACCAGATTGTTCCCATGCATGTGGACCATGTTTTCCCTGCAAGAGGGTGATGGTGAGTTTCAAGTGCTCAATTGCAGAGTCATGCCCTATAGTTTACAGATGCACTTGTAAAGGGAAATACTACCATGTACCCTCCAATTGATGACCAAAATTTTTTTATTAAACCTAGGATCATTGTTGTAATTCTCATGATGATGATGGTGTAGATTGGAAATTTTACTATTTGGAGCTGATTTTAGGCAGGAATTTGGTCTCTGTTCCATGCCATTATCTTGGTATGAAGAAGAGTGAGTAGTTAGGACAACATTTGAAGAGAGTTTGTATAGTAGAATGAGGTTTTGGCTACTATATTAGGCTTGCTCAATCTATTTTCTTGATTAATAGTGCATTTGATAATACCATTGGCTCCTCCTTGGTCCATGCTTCTGAATTTTGTCTAAAAGTAACTAGCAAGTTGCTATCAATTAAAAAGTACAATGCTTCTGCATTTTGTCTAAGTTTAGGCTGAGGAACATTTGTCTTAAACATAAAGGCATAACTTTCAATTCTAAGGGCGCATCGTCAAAAGTTTTCGGGTACTAAGTAAGTAAAATGGGGAAAAGAAGTTATTTAATACTATTTAATGAACAAGTGAATGAATATTATTGTAGATTTAGTTATTCACCACAGAACTCGTGCTATCTCAATCTGAAACAGGAAAATATGCTATCTTCAAGATTAAATTTATGAATGCGTATGGGAAGAGATTGACTTAACTGCCAGATAAATAATGTGTGGGACTAGCACAATTTATTGCTTCGGCTGCACCATTAATTAATTGAGTAAATTCTTAAACCTAAAAAGCTTTTTCTAATATTGTTACGTTTTTTTTTTTTACGTGATTTTTTTATTGTTGTTGCGTTGAATCTTTAACTTTAAGATGTTAGTTTTTAATTTTTCTTAATCATTACATCATGTTTTAACTTTTTATTCATCTTATTCTATTGGGTAAAAATATAATTGGCTAAACTATTCTACGAAAATTATTTGAAAACAAAGTCTCAAAGAGTACCAATCTTTAAACGATTTATGCTAAGAGGGGTATTCTATCTTTTAACTAATGAATTCCTCAATCAACTCATATAATTAAGTATTGAGCAAGATTGATCAACAAAAAATTAAAGGTAAACTTAATTTGAATTGAAAATATTAATTAAGAATATATACAAATTGAAGTCTCACTATCAAGAAAAAAAAATGGTGAAAAGTCTAAATATACTACTAATAAAAGTAAAAAATGAACAATAAAATGATAAAACTAATAATTAAATTGGCATGATGTATATTCGTGTCTTAAATTCTGCATGTATTAACTCTTATATCTTTTCTAGATTCTTGCCACTTCTTAGTTGTATCTACATGGTGGCCATTGGTTACGT
Source organism: Pterocarpus santalinus (assembly GCA_031439595.1). Classification (NCBI taxonomy): domain Eukaryota; kingdom Viridiplantae; phylum Streptophyta; class Magnoliopsida; order Fabales; family Fabaceae; genus Pterocarpus; species Pterocarpus santalinus. The sequence continues at coordinate 27,975,832 of CM062528.1, read as the reverse complement.
TTTCATACACCCACATTCTTAGTTAGTAGTAATCGTCACCCAAACTTGGCACTAGTCTTCAACTAACTTTTCTCCGCCCTCCCAACCATAATTGAACCTCAACTCAATCTTTGGCCCGAAATTGTTTTTTCAGCTCATGAATACTTCCTTGGACCCAAATACTCAATCCTGACCCATTTCAGTTTTCAAACCAAACCCAATTTGGATCATTTGTTAGCCCATAATTAATTATCTTTAACTCCTTATTATCTCTCAACTAAACAATAATTACAGTGCCAATACGTTCATATTTTTATAAATTTTATCTCTTTTAAACTTTCAAATATTTTATTTTGAAAATTTTTAAAAACTAAAAATAAGCCATATTTAATTTTAACAGATTACAAAATTTTGCACTTTATTCCATATATTAATTTTAAATAAAGAAAAATAAAAAATTAGCAACATGTCACTTAAATGCGACTCTTTTATATGTTTGTAAATACTATTATTATTTATTATTAATCTTACAAATTTTATATAACGATTAGAATATTAAATGATATTATAAGTTTATTTGCTTTTTTATGCTTCATTAATAATATAATTCCATCTTATTTATAGTAATAATTTTTTATAGTCTTATTTATAGTAATAATAATAGCTTAAGATGAGTCTAAATCTTTTTAAATATATACTATAACATATTAAACAAAAATCTGGTTGAGTAAATTTTATGTCTTTAAGAAATAAATGGTAATGAACCCTTCCTGGAAATATGAAGGAAGTTAATCAAATGCAGTTTTCCTTTAAACACAGATTGATTTGGAAGGTGCCAAAAAGAATTAAAAAGGATCCCTGTTTTTTTCCGTCAGGAAATTAAAAAGGATCTAGAGTTATAAAAAGGGTGAAGTATTTAGAAGTGGGCTATGGTAAAACTATCAAAAGGGGATAATTGATTCAAACGGACTAGCTTCTTGCAGTCCCATCAGCTTGTCCCGAACGAGGTACGTGCTTAAGCAAACTGGACTATCCAAAAGTTTGTACTAGTTAAATGGGCAAGGATGAGCCCAATTATGTTGGGCTAATCTTATTAGACCCTTACTGGTCATGTCAATTTCTTTAATGGAGTCGAGCTGATAATAGAAAGTGCCTATAGAATAAAAACATAACAATGTTGGCCAAAAAAGACAAAAAAGAATACATATAACAATAAAAGCAACCATACTTTAATTTCAACCAAATAAAAACACTAATCAATATAAGTTAATTCTAAAATGACCAATGTTTAAGAATGCTTATGCCAACGAGGATTGGCTCACTTGGTAGGCTTTTAGCTCATAGATTACCATGATTTAAGTTTAATTTTTAAGTTCTCTTGTTAATAAATGATCTATAAGTATCTTTATAAGTATTTGATAAACCCAAATATATGTTCATGTCTTTATCCTAGAGTGAAGTAATGACGGATCTTCCCCTTAACCTAAGTTTTTCAATATATATATAAAAGAATTATCAATGAATTTTAAACATTTTGATATGATTTCAATCAATCTTTTCAATTTTAAAGATGTTTTATATTGGTGTTTGAAGTTATAACTTTATATTAATTGTCCAAACCTCTCACCACGACTCGTTCCTAGTGACTTGTTTTAAAAATATTTTGTGTAGCTTTTGATTGTTCCATAATACACTTGTAGCACGAGTATTGTTCTAAGTTTTTAGGTGAGAAAAGGTTTTGATTTTTGTGTTTGTTGGGGGGGGGGATTTTCAAAAAATTTGACTTGTATCAACTCATTTTGACCAAAAGAAAAAAGAAAAAAAAATGGTAAGCGTGTGATTTGTGCAATTTAAGTCAACATCCCACCTAATCCATTTAGAATGGTTGAATTAATTCCTACACATGCTATAACAAAATGGAATGAAAAATGTCTATGTGTGTGTTTGTGTTTTTTTTAATATATAGGCTATAGACATCCAAATCAATATATAATAATTATAGTTTAAATAAACTAAATGTTGCAGTTTTATCACGCATTTAACGTATCTCCATCGTTGCGTAATTTGCTTCTGGAAATAAAAGTTCCCACTCCCACAATCCTTGAAAGATAAACGATTTTGTTTTTCTTTTCAAAATAAATTTTGACTAAGGAAAATTTCTTGGTCACGCATTGTCAGAAATTTCATTTAAAATTTTACATAAAATCATTACTTAAAGAATAATATATCCTTAATGTAGACATCATAATTTGAATATGTGCTTATGATCAACGTTGCCTAATTAAGAAATACTCTTTGGATGGGTGTAAATGTAATTCCGCAAACATGGGATTTTTCTTTTTTCAAGGGAACATACTCACTTCTAGCACTCTTGCTTTAGTATTAACACGTTTTGATTTCAATTTCTACATCTCAAATCATAATTTAAAGGTTATAAATTGAATTTTAACTCATTTAATCAGAATTGATAAATTACATTAAGTTATATTTAACATAATTTTGAGTCTCAAATCATTATTTAAGCAAAAATCAAATACCCTTTTATCGAACTAAAATTTAATTTGCAAACTACAAACCAAACACGTCATACTAACACTAACAGTGTGATTATCCCTGATCTCCCTTTTCAAATGTAGGACAACATCGTTTGTGTATGTTCATATTTGATATATTCTAATAGGTTTCCTATCTCCATTCCCAATTCTCCCTAAAAGCAATCTATTGTTGCTTTTGAGTTCAAATTTTGGTCTTTGGAGAATAAAAATAAAAATTAGAGCGTGTTTGGTTTTCTCCATTTTTGTTTTCATTTTCATAAAAAATAGAAAATGACATAGAAAACAAGTTTAGTTTGTCATTTTCATTTTCAATTCTAGGAAATATTTTCAAATTTTTTGAAAATTTTGAAAATAACTTTTCTTTAGTTACAACATTTTCACTTTTGATGTGGTGGTATTTTTGAAATTTTAACAACTTTCTTTAATCTTTCACCACACTATCACATCTCATCACCATCATTCTTTACTATGGCCTTGAACCAGCACCACTATTGCAAGCCATAAATTGCAACCAACCACCATACACCACCAAAAGCCAAAACTACTGCATACCATCATCAACCTCGACCACCATTATCAAACCTGTGCCTACACCACCACTGAAACCTCAGTTCTGCTGCGATCCACCATTACACCACCTCGACCTTGAACTAGCCCACCTGACAATCACCTTTCTCCAACACAAACCAAGTCACCGCTACTACTACATGACGTTGCCCTATAAGCTCGTTGCTGCGCTGCCACAAGCTTGTCATACCACCACCATTGTGCTCTCCTTACCTTCTTCAATAGTGCCTGCTACTATATTTTGTTTTTGCATCACACAGCCCCCATCAATTCCCACAACATCCATTTAATCAGGTATTTAGGGGCATCTTTTTTTTTTCTTTAGCCTCATTTGGGTCTTTCCTTTGTTTCTTTAGCAAGTGCATTTGTTAATCTATTTTAAATGATAAAAAGATAGACGGGTGGGTCACTGTTAGGAGAGAGAGCTAGGTTGAGAGGTTGGGTCACAGTTGGAGTCTAGGATGAAACACAAAATACTTGAAAATAAAAAGAATAAACCAAACATGTTTTTAAAATTTAGAAAATTGAAAATGAAAATAATTTTTAAGAAATAAAAATAGAAAATATTTTTACAAACCAAACACACCCTTATATTCCCAACTATCTAATTTAACCTTTCATGAATGTTGAAGCAAACATTCCTCAAACTGAGAGTAGCTTCAAAGAAACCTTTTGTATGTTGGATGAATCTAATTTCTTTGTTTATATATATATATATGTTACAACTTTATTAACTAAATTTTTAATTTAATTACTCTTTTATGCATTTACTTTCTACATATTGCCAAAAAAATTTTAAAAAATAAATTGAGTCATTATCGTAGTTATAAAAAAAATTACACATATAACTTTGCTTATGTTGTTTTTTATTTCAAATCTTTACATAGGCAGTCCCAAACCCAATAAATGAAAAGGGTTGTGTTAGGTCATCGATAATTATCGTAAAACTTCGTACAATTTTTATGATATAGACTAAGGATGTGTTTGTTTTAACTTGTTAAATAAATGATTTTAAAATTTAAATTTTATATATAATTAAAATAGCTAAAAAGTAATTTTTTTTAGAGCTATTTTTTTTAGTTTCTACAAAAAAATTGAAAATAAATTTTTTAAAAAAATCTGATTATTTTTTAAAAATTATCTAAACATACAAAAATTGACTTTTTTGGATAAAAAATTGATTTTTTGCCAAATTAATTCTAAACAAACACATCATAGAGATGCAATAGTGTTGTTTTTTATTTGAATGATAAGAGAAAACTAAAAAAAAAAAAGACAAAAAAGGAAATATCGAAAAGAATTAAAAAAAAAAAAAGGAGAGAAAACTTCACTTAATGCTAGGTCATTGTCCATAACTAACACCTTGTATGGACCAAGTATAGTGTCGAATACGCAAGAATCGTTGCATAGCGTTTTGGTGCAAAGAAAAGTGAGCAAGAGTTTTCCTATTTTCATGTTTTAACACCAAGAGTCAAAAAAATATATAATAGTATTTTTATAATTTATTTGAGTACACTTAAAAAACAAAAGTGAAATAAAAGAATAATATTAAAGCCATAATATAAATCTCATATTTTTCTAGTAACTATATATTTAAAGGTAATTTGATTTACTATCACCTAAATGATACTTATTATATCATAATTATTTTTAAAATAAAAGTTTTCAAGCACAAAATAATGTTAATATAAGCTCACTTTTAAAGGAAAATTTATTATTATCAATTTTAAGAGCTAAAGTAAATCACATATACAATTTTAGAGTCAAAATTATTATTTACTTTAATTGAAATCAAATTTAGAAATTCTAATCCAAACAAACAGAAACGTAGATTCAGCTGCAAGAGGGACAGTGATTGATGAATTCGGTGCAATAGGACTGATAAAAAATCTGCATAGCCTAAAGTAGGAGCATCGATTACGCCTACAAATAAGAAGGACAATCGAAGTGAGCCACAGTGACGGAAGCGACGTTTCATTCGTATACGTACGGTTGTACTCATCAATTTTCTCCGCCCCGAAATTCAAGTCATCGAATTCCAAGTCAATACTTGGACCCCAATGCTAGTTGACTCCACAATTGTCTTTCTCATACTATTAGAATTTAGAATTAGAAAAATGGAAGTGCCACGCCTTCAAAATGGATGAGTTTCTTATGTATCTATTATTATGCGTCAAACGTTGAATGTAGGCGCATAAAATATTTTTTTAATTAAAGAATTTAGATTGAGAAGGAGATTTATCATATTCTATATTAAAATATGTCTTTAAGTTTATCAAATATTTATAAAGATATTTATAAATTATTTATTAATAAAAAAATTTAAAAGTCAAATTTAAGTTATAATAATATATGAATAAAAGGTTGACCAAATAAACCTATCTTATTTGCATATAGGCACGTAAAATATAAGTTATAATAATTATAACAAAATTATGAAAAGTACATAAATATAAGATAATGATATAAGTATAAATGCGTATATGGTTATGATGCTTTTGTATATATTTGTAAGTAGATTACAATTTCTTTTAATAAAAAAGGTTATCAGAATTAAAAACAATAATAAATATTCTAAAGTTAAAAAGTTCACAAAGATTCTAGAGTTTTAATTGTTTAAAATTCAAAATTCCTGTAACTTATTTTAAAATTCTACTTTTAAAATAGAATTATGATTTTATTGAAATTTATTGTAAGCAACGTTCGGGTGCGTCGCTCTTTAGGTCATGCTCAAGAAAATGCCTTCCTTTTTTGTTTGTTACAAGATACCTTTCTAACTTATTCTTTCAATATATATTTTTTAATTATTAGATAAAGTAAATATTGAATACATTTGTATTTATAAAATATTTAAATATTTTATGTTTTTTAATATATCACTTATTTTATCAAGCATTAGAAGAATTTTTCACGTCAAAAATTGTATTTGAAGAATTACTAAAAATACTATAGAAAAATATAGCATTATTAAAAGATATTTTTGAAAATTATGTTTACAAAGAAGCAAAGAAAATTAACTATTATTGTTATTATTATTATTATTTTTATAAATGAGAAATTTAAGAAGACTGAAAAGTTTACCAAATTTAAGACGAAGGTATGTCAAAAAGAATATTTTCAGTAGTCAAGATACCATATAATTTACATAAACCCTTTCATTTATATAATAATGTACTATATCATCTTTGGATTATAATTTACAAACTATAATTAAACCCAATATTTTTTATTTTCACTTCAATCAATATTCAATACATAAAATTATGTTTAAAAACAATTTAGTTATAATTTTGTCAAATATAGTATCTAGGGTAGCTAGCGTAAATATTCATCCAGACATGCTATTAATATTTAATTATAGTTGGTACATCCTCCAACTCCTTACAAATGCATTCCCATTTAGTTGGTTTGCTTAACTTCCGAAGAATTATTCCACATTGAAAACACCGTGTTTTAATTTGTCCCAAGCTGAAATGGTAAAATCTCATCTATCTTTTCTCTTATCAAGTTTCCACGGTGGAATTGAAAGATGAAACCTACCCATTTGTGCCATTAAAGCAAACAATTAAGAAACCTATCATACACGGGGTCCTACACAGGACCATCAACTTAATTAGACTACCTTGATTGTGGTTGTGGTGGCAAAGGGCAATGGACATGGGACAGAGGGAACTTGCGATGTAAATGAGTAGGGAACCAAAACCAATATTTTCGTTCTATATGGGTGGGCTAATTTGTATAGGCCAAGCCCAGTCAAAACATGTAGGCCAGGTTTGACATCCAAGTATGTTGCCCTCATGAGTTGGATCCTCATCTTGCAACTTGGTCATGGTAATAATGTGTTGATATTTGTTATGAAAATTAATATTAAAAAAATGAATTTTTAAAGTTTTAATTATGACACATTTATTCTAAAGATATACAGGATATATTACATTTATTTGTTTTTTTTTTATTTGGTCATATTCAGTTTTTGTTTATTTATTTAACATTTTAATGTAGTCAAGCTTGGACCAAGTTTTGAAGATTATCAAAGGGAAATAATTTTGATGTCAGTATTTTCTAGTTGATTCAAGGGCGGACGTTGTCGACTGTTGACCAAGGAAACCAATAATATTTACAAGTTACTGGAAACTTCATCTGTCAATTTAAAATTAGAGATATTTCACATCAAAATAATTTTGAACAAAAATGAAGCGAATCGCGAATTCTAGAATCTAGAGGGAGAAGGGGAGAAAAAGCCTTGTTAGACGAAAAACATGTTTAAGCTTCGTTGATTCTTGGCCAGATTTTAAACAGCATTTATACAAAAGTAAAAACGAGCTTTACGTCAATTGCTCTTGGTCTACTTGTTGCAGGATGGTTCTTTCATCCTCAGTTTATCAAAATTTATTATTTCAGTATAAAAATATTTTATATAAATATTAAATTATATATATTATTATATCAATAAAAATATTTGACTTTTATATCTACTATCCCAAAAGTCTTACAAATGGTGGTATGTCATTGAATAACACTATAAAACTTTTTTTATACTTAAGAGTGCATCAAACTAATCTCTAAATTGTATTCATCCTTGTGATTTAGACAAATAAAAATAAGGAGCCTTGGGCAAGCAGCAGAGGGAGATGTAATAAGTAATGGTACGATTTGTTCTCTTTCCAGTTTTATAAAAGTAAGTATGCTGTATTATAATTAACTTACTAGTAGATAAATCCTTAATTTCCTACTTTAGGGTGAGTTTAGTAGGGGATAAATTTGGGGAAAGGAGGGAGAAGTTTCATGGATGTATCCATAAAAAAATTTCCCCCATTTTTATCACATAAATTTGATTTTTTTTTGCTTTATTTATATTCCTTTTATCTACTAATAAATTGTATTAGTGTCTTATTGCAATATATTTAAGTTATAGGAAATGAAAAAGACTGCACGTCAAAAAAAGAAAAAAGAAAAAGACTAAATTAACATTCATGTGATTATGGTGATTAATTTTTATAAATTGGTAAAGAGCATATTATTCCAATTCCACCAACAAAGTGTTGGTCCAAGTGGAAGAGGCTTGGGTTTATTAAGCACGAAGTCTTTGGTTCGATCCCAAGAATCATATATATGAAAAAAATATTGTATATTGGGAAGAGTCCTCGCTTAGGCACCAAATTATACTTCAGGATATTAATTTCTCAATCTTTCATCTATTGGGTGAAAGAATAATATGAGAAATCAATGAAAAAAATATTACACCAACTCTACTGCTTACCCATTGCTGCTAATCTGTTTTTTTTTAATCACAAAAAGGATAAATAATAATTCATTGCATGCTCAAAATAATGATAAAATATCTAGAAAAATACTAATATTAAAATTTCGATCTTTAAATAATTTAAATTATTATTCAATTATATATTAATAATTGTTAAAAAAAAAACCATGATAACAATTATTTAAGAGATTAAACTCTTTTACTATAGGGCGGGTAGCAAGTACTCTCTATCTTAGGCAAGTAACTCAATCCAACCATATAAATGGTGAAACTGAACTAGTAGATTACCTTAATATAAAAGTTTCTCAAGTTTTGAAGAGCGCGCGCGCGCACACACACACCTATATATATATATAGCATTTTTTATGACCCATGCTACAAAGCATTGACCAAGACATAAGTTTCTAATAAAGATAAGTTTATTAACGTTGAGATTCATATTTAGAATGTTAAAATTTTAAATATGAGTGATGAAGTTTCTTTGTACTAAAAAAATGAATTAAGTGAGACTAATGTAATGGAAAGGACATAACTCTTTCCTTTAGGTTTTGTTGGTAACAAAAAATGTAGATAGATTTAGCACCGGTTATTCCACTAAAGTTGGGGTGTGATCTCCAAGAGTTACAAGATCACCTACTAATAGGGTTTTCATATTGGCAACGAAATTCGAACTCGCATTCTTGTGGAATATAAATCCGTTCCGTGCCAATTGTGCCAACTCTCAGTAAACTTTTTCCCTTAATTTTGAATAATCAATATAAAATATAGAATATAGAATATGAAATATTAAACTTTAATATTACAATTTCTCACTAAAACTCATTGATAGTTATCTCCCCAATTTTTAAACTCTTAACTACCCAATAAATTTTGTTTTTTGTCTTTTTAATTTTTTACAAATATCCTTCAATGTATGCAATCTTGTTTGAGATATAGCTTGAGATTAAATGTGGACACTTCTTTTATCTAGGACTCGAATCATGATTTGCCTTGTTATAGAGGACTAACTCCTTTGATTAGAATTATATCCAACAATTTAAATACAATTTGAAAAGTATAGTAACGACCAAACAATTATTACTTAAAGAGGGCAACTAGGGAAATTTAATTTCATCATTTCACTTGGGTAATACCCCTGCAATTTCCACCCACACATCACATATACACTTATTAATTTGGTCTTTTCAACATCTATGTTTCACAAGAGACCGCATCACAAGCATGCCATTGTAATGTTTACGAAATGTCTTTTCAATTGTTATGTTTAGTTCAACGGAAAATTATATATTTTTCATTTGAAACTAAAAAAATAAAACTTTATTTCAGACTTATTATATTTTTAGAGTTTAATTGATATGCACTGACAGTGTAAAGGGAAAGTGAGAATTCATGGTGGGTCCCTCATTATAATGGGTGGTTATTTGGATGAGTTGGCACTTTTCACCATTTCTATTGGTTGACAGTGTAAAACTATTTTACACTATCAGTGTATTTAAATTAAATTCATATTTTTAATTTAAAATTCTTGTGCGTACATGAATTTTTATTGTTTTAGCAAGTAATGTATTTTTTATGTATTTAAATCTTGAAATTCAATCCAACGACTATCATAAGTGGCATGGGTCTAAAAATAATCAAAGTCCATCTACCTAACACTTACAAATAATTCATTACAAAAAAATGTAGAAATCAAACCTAAATTATTGCAATATATAAGCAAAAGATTGACCAAATGAGTTAATTACATTAAAGAAAAAAATCTATTTTAATCTTACAATAATATATTATATTTTTATTCTAGAAAACCTGAGCTTAAAATATTATTTAAAACTAAATATCACACCTTTTAAACTAATCAAATGATGTTACCGTTTATCACTTATTAACCCAAATATAAAAAAGGGCATCAATTTAACCTCTTTGAAGTTAGAAATTCATTTCAAATCCAGCTCATCAATGAGAATTAAATTGATTCAGAGTTTGACCATTAAAATTAAAAAAAAAAAAACCCCAAATTGGCAAAAAGAAAATGGAATTATTAGTGGGGTCAAGGAAGAACTTCGTGGTAATCCTTGTCAGAAAGCGTTGATGATGTCTTTGGTGTGAATCATTAAAGCAAGCAAGTGGGTCGGTGGCCTGTCCTTTTGTACGGCCGTACGGTCCATACGGAAACCCCCTTCTTGCTTTAGACAACTCCGCCTAACCAATCTCTGGGCCCCACACCTTACAACCACGCGCGCACCACACGAGTCCTCCACGCGCCACCGTGACCATTCCTATGCCTGCGTGTCGGCACTCGCAGTGCCTTCTTTCTTCTCCTTCTTCTTTTTGTTTTTTTTTTTTTTAACTTAAAATTTGCTGCTCTCTCTCTCTCTTTCTGTTTTTTTTTTATTTTTTTATTTTTTTTACAAAACCTGCAAAGTAATCCCTACTAATTTTTATGTCGAACTATTTTGTTTTGACAAAATTTTTAAATTTGTCTCTCTTAATTTTTTGTACGGGATAAATTGGTTCTTGTAAAACAAAACAACTCAACCCTATCAATTTAAAATATCAGATAAGTTAGTTACTCTTTAATATTTTAAATTTTTTTAAAAATAAATTAATCTTTAATGATTTATAAATAGTTTAAGTTAGTTCCTAATAAAAATATAAATAAGATAAAAATGCCCAACAAAAAATTGAGGATGAACTAACTTAACATATATTTTAATGTTCAAAGATCATGAAATATTTTTTTTTCCCGTTAAGAGTGTGTTTGTGAGTCAGAATTTTAGAAGGAAGAGGAGAAAATAGAAGGGTTTGAAGATTTTGGGACCATATTTTTTGGTGCTACTCTTGATAGGAACCAACTAGGGAATTTTATTTTTTTAGTTTTTTAATGAACGGGCAAAACGCTTGAAACAAAATGGACAAAACAAACTAAACAATTATCTAAGCCAAAGTAACCCCAGCAAGATCATTCCGATTAATCATTTTGTCAAATTTTTAATAATTTCTGTTATGATTTAACCTAATTGGCACATTAGTGGATTTATATCCTACTTATTTATCGTTTTTTGGCTAATGAGAGGAGATAACTTCGACCTCATCAACTCGAAAATAAAAAAAATAAAAAAAAAAAAATAAATTAGAAATTAAAATCTTGTGATCTAAATTCGTAAATATCAATATAGGTAAATTTCAATCCCTCATTCTCTCTACACCCAAATTGATAGAGATAAAGTTGGAAAGCCATATATGATATTGAAGATGAGAAATTATTGATATTTGAGAAAAAGATAAAATTGAGGTTAAAATTTAAAATATTAAGATTCAATTGATATCAATTTTCTTTTTTAATATTAACTTCAAAATGTTAAGATTTCAAAAATGGATTTAATTTTTATATGCTGTTAGTGTAAATTTTTTTTACCCAAACATCTAATCATTTTATTGCTGCATTCAATAGAAGTGTTTGATTGAAACACTTACTACATTAAAAATTTTATAAATAAAAGCATCTGATTGGATGATAATAAAAAAAAATTTTATATTGACAATGTATCAAAATTAATTTTTAAAAAATATTTACTCATTTATTATTAATTTTCTATTTTTAGTGCAATTTACTGTTACGATAGTTCTAGGAATTATAACTAAAAAATTATACTTTAAAATTTATCTGAACCTTTTTTTCATCTGAATTACCTGAAAACTTAGAATGTTTTCTGCAAAGTATAGCATCGACCATATAAGTAAATATAAAATAATCAAGAAGATTCTTAATTAAACCAATTATTAGACTTCACGAGGCCTCTATATATATGGTTTGCAAGGGCATCCGGAATTTAATTATTACAAGCAAGTAGAATATAATCACAATCAAAACCAAAACATCTCTATGAGTAGATCCGTTACAAGAGAAGTTTTCCGCACCCACTTTTATACAATAATGAATAATGTCTGCATCAGTTTCGAAAAAATACCCTTCTAAATCCAAGCACCCAAACGTTAAGCCTTCTTTTCTTGCGACTGATTAGTTGTTATAAAATTTTGAACAATGATATATTTTAGATAAAATCAAGGATAAATAATTCCTTATTTATTTATTTTACAAACAAGTTTACTTTATAATATTTTTTCATAGGATTCTATATGTAGGCCCTTGGACAATTTGAGCTTGGTTTGCATAAAAAATGCCCATGCCAATTCTGAATAACAGCGGCCATCTCACATGAATTACGCTCAGAAAATTGTCACATCTACATTAATCTTGTAAACGTGCACGATTGGAATTTGTGCCTCTTAATTAGGTTCATAGGTTGCTTCTATTTCTATCAACTTAACAACTTATGAATGGGTCAAATTTTGCGCAATTTTCTCATTTGATTGTTTGAAGAACAATAAAAATAGGACATATATTTACCCTATGAATAATGCAGCTCTGCCTAAACTCACATAATTGTAAATCACCTTGCATAAAAGTTAAACAAATTATTTCGAGAAAGTTAACATAAAAATATTTGCAAAATCACCGTTGTTTTTCTTAACATAATAAGATGACAAGTAGAGAGAGCTAACATTTTTGACATAAGATACGCCGAGGGCCGTATGTATTGATAGGAGATGTCTTGGGTGACCTTTTCTTTTTGTTATTTTTGCTTGATGACATATATGTAGATCAAACTTTAATTTATTATATGGCATTGACAAAATCTTAATTGAATATCCATTCAATGATTTTTATAGTCAAACTTCAAAACGATTTTATAGGTATATTGAGTCGGGTATTCGATCTTCATTGCCATCTTGTCTCTATCATTCATTTGTTTTGACGGAAAACATGAGCAAAAAAAAATATACAGGTGGAGAAAATGAGTAGATTATCTCATTTTCTGCTGTTTAGCTTAGAGTGGAAGACAAGAGATGAAGGGAAATTGACAAGAAGCCCCACATGAAATATTTTTTTAATCGAAGTGGAAAGAAAATTGAGAGAAGGAGGGGTTTGTGCTGTAAAATGCCAACTTTATCCATCTAATATTATTCTCTTCGTTCATAGAAAGTAACTACTATAAAAGTAATTTATATTTAATTAGATTTTCTTTCCTCTCATTTTTTTCACAATCAAAGAATAAGAGAGCACATATGTTTTTCTCTTTATTTCCTTTCCTTCTATTTTTTTTTTTTTGCGCTTTCATTTTCTCTCTGCATCCAAACATCATAGTAGGAATTAGATTAGAAATTTTGTTTTCTTTATAACTTAATTCTTGTGTTACAAATTGATTTGAGTTGATATAATCCATTTTCATTCTCTTTTTGGCGATTATGTCGTTCAATTTTTTTTTAAAGTTTGAACTTACAGTTCAACAAATATAACTTAAGTTAGTTGGCCTTAATTAACCTTTAATTTTAGGCACTTGATGTAAATTTGAGTTAGTTAGTTTGTTAGAATTAATTAAGTAGTTTTACCAATTTTTTCCTATACTATTCTGGTACAGTATCAAAGCTCTGAGATGTGCACTCTCCAATGGCTTCTCAAGAATCAATGCTCTCTCAACAATCAACACCTCTTTCTTCATCTTCTTTAGATATTAATTTACCATATTATGTTCATCCCAGTGAAACTCTTTCTCTGGTTATGGTTACTCCAATTCTTGGTACTCAAATTACCACATATGGTATAGATCAATGATAGTAGCACTCTTAGTGAAGAATAAGTTTGAGTTTGTTGATGGAACAGTCTCAAAACCTGCATAGAATGTTCATTATATCCAACATGGAAAAGTAATACGATAGTATCTTGAATTTCTCGTTTTGTTTTTCCTGCAATTTATCAAAATATTGTGTTCATGGATAAAATTGTGGATATATGGTGTTCTCACTTGAGAGAACGAAGGTTGGATGTGTCTTTGCCGGCTATGATATGTTCTTGACGTTGGTGAAAAAACTCCTAGGGTTACCTACAAAAATACTCTAATGCTCAAGCTAGAAATGGAAAAGTGATGACTATAGTGAAGAAAATGAACCAAGAATTTATTTGTGTCTAAGATAAGATTCTTATTTAAAGATGTGGAATCCCACCCCATTCTAGATTGTTGAAACTTACTCCCTATGTAGGCCATAAATCTCAGACCTATTCATTGGTATTGGCCTTTACCTTTTGGGGGATCCTATATCTGATTACAAATCAAGTGGCAATTGTACCAACATGTGGCCATTTCTCAATGAGGTTCTTTGTTGTTTCTAGAAAGTCTTTCCTCCTTATTGACCAATAGGAGATAATATACTTGATTATCCAATGATGCACTTGGCTTCCTCAGGTACTTACCTATATGCTCGATGCCCAATGCCATATCTCACTATGGTAGGTGTCACCTACTTGGCCCATTAAGACTTCTGGATATGGTATGGTATATATGGAAAGATTTTAAGGCATGATTTTTTTAGGCAAATTTGTTAAGAATCTATGATCTTAAGCATGAAATCTATAACATTCATTAGGGAGATTTATCTATTAAGAACTATTTTACAACATTAAGAATTTTGTGGGATAAATGAGATAATTTTAAGTCTAAGTTGATGTGTAAGTGTGAAGTAAAGGGTTCTTGTACATTGTTGAATGAAGCCAAGACTAGAAAAACTCAAGATCAAGTAATTCAAATTCTCAAGGGACTAAATGATCAATATGCTCATGTAAGAACTCAAGTTCTTATGTTTGATCCACTTCTACCTATCACAAAGGTATTTGCAATGATGGTTCAACAAGAAAGACAAATGTTAGGAAACAATACTAGAGTAATAGTAGCTCTTATTGATACTAATGTTTCAAGAAGAATTCCTTTATGTTAAGGTCAAGGTCCAAGCCCTACCAAATGCGGTTATACTAGTGTGGTTGAATTCCACAAGGAACTAAAGATTCTACTGATTGTGGAAAGCTTGGTCACAATGTCAAAGTGTATTATAAGAAGCATAGTTTCCCTTTAGGCTTTAAATTTAAGAATCAACTTTCACGTTGCTACGAATCATGTCAAAACAAATAATACGAATAAACTATTTTAGCTCAATGGTAAATCACAACTTGCCCAAGAAGGGTAGCAATCTCAATGTTTTACTTTCACTCCTTAGCAATATCAAGCATTAATTATTTTGACCCAAAAATCATATCCACTATGCCAAAGCAACCACATACTCCAATGTAAATGCCTTATCTGTCCAAACATCAAATGCCTATACTTCATTCCCTTCACAAGATCAGGGTAATATATCCATGGCTTTTTCTTTTATAATGTTCCTTATTCCTAGAAATTTTCAACTTTGTGAATCTTGAACTTCAAAGCCACGAATCACATATTCAGTCTGTTTCTCAATGCACCAGTTACTACAAAATAGAACATGTCACTATAAAATTACCAAATAATCAAAATTTTTCTACTCATTTATCTGGTCAAGTTCACTTTTTTGATTCTTTTCACCTAAATGATGTCTTGTATGTTCCTCAATTTTTTTCAACCTCATCTTAGTTTCTAAGCTTGCAAATCTTTAAACTGCCAACCAATTTTTTCTACCTTTAATGTGTTATTTAAGAAATAATCACCTTGAAGACAATCGGTACAACTGATATCCAAGATGACTTATACAACTTTAAGGGACTATGTATTCAAGTACCTTAATTACACCAAAAGTAAATACATGTTGCCGGTAACCAAGACAAATTTCCTATATGGCATTTTGATTTAGGACACCCTTCAAACATAGATTAGATACACTACATAGTGAGTTTCCTACCATTTCAAATGGTAAACTATATGTTTATAATATTTGCCATTTTCCTAAGTAAAAGAACTAACCATTTCCAATAAATGTTAATTATGCGGCTTATGTGTTTGATTTAATACATGTGAATATTTGGGGTCTTATTCTACCCCCTACATTCAAGGCCATCATTAGTTTCTCATTATTGTTGCTTATTACACTTGGTTTTCATGGTTATTTTTTATGAAATCCAAGGTTGAGGTTAAGCCACAACTACAATATTTTGTTAAATTTGTTGCAAATCAATTTAACACTATTGTCAAGGTCATACGAAATGATAATGGACTTGAGTTTCTAATGAAAGATTTTATCTTATGCGTGGTAAAATACACCAAACTTCATGCAATGAAACCCCACAATAGAAAGGAGTGGTTGAGTGCAAACATCAAGACATCCTAGCTATTGGTTGGGCTCTCCAATTTCAATCTGCTTTTCTGCATCTTTTTAGATCATATGATGTCATTCATACTATTCACCTAATTAACTAATTGCCAGCTCTAATTTTATTATTCAATTTCCTACGCAAAACTTTATAACACAACTCTAATTACACCCAATTACGCGTGTTTGGCTGCCTTTGTTTCTCTAGTACTCTCACTTCTAGTCAAAGGAAAGTAGATGCCAGAGCTAACAAATGCGTATTTCTTAGTTTCCCTTTTAACATTAAAGCTTATGTTGTGTATGATTTGCATAGAGAAAAGATTAGTGTTTCCTAAAATGTTCACTTTTATTAATCTCAATTTCCATATTCCAATTCTCAATCATCATCACTACCTTACATGATCATCCTTCATGCATTGCCATCACCATCGTCTCTTCTATTTGAAAATGTTACCTCCATATCTCAGCATCCACAATCGTTACCTCAAATCCCATTGCCCTACACCAATAATGATATTGAACTTATAACTCACACAAATATATATAATACCATTGTTGCTCCTAATACAAACATTGATCCCACCAATGAACCACACACACACTTAATCAGATGCCTCTATCCCTCCCAACCAATTAGCTCAAACTAGACACTCTACTCACCAATATCATCCTCTCACTTACTTATGTGACTTTCATTTTGTACCTTTACTTTGGGGTATTATTACTGGTAACATTTTATCCTTATCATCTTATCTATCATATTGTAATTTATCTCCTAAACACAATCTTTAATTTGGTTTTATTGCTTCCTAAAACTTAGAACTAAAGAACTATGCCCATACTTTAAAATCATATTGTTCAGTCAAAGTTATGCAGGACAATATCAATGCTTTGGAGGCAAATAAAACATATATGGTTACCGATCTTCCTATCGATAAAATTCCCATTAGATGCAAATGAGTGTATCACATGAAATATAAAGGTTATGGCACAATTGAGCACCACAAAGCTCGCCTTATTTCAAAAGGCTACACTTAGTTGAAAGGGCTTGACTATCTAGATACATTTTCACCAATAGCCAAAATAAGCATTGTATGAACTCTCCTTGTCCTTGCTTTAATTCGCAGTTGGCATTTACAACAAGTTGACATCAGCAATGCTTTTCTCCATGGCAATCTTGGTGAAAAAGTGTACATGGTCCTTTCTCTGGGTATTTTCATCTCCTAAGTCGAATCAAGTGTGTCACTTGCATCATTCTTTCGATGGCCTCATGCAAGCAAATTGCCAATGGTTTACTTGTTTGTCCTCTGTTTTGATATCTTTTGGCTACGCTCAGTATAGTGTTGATCATTCTCTATTAATCCATCAAGATTCTTATTCATTCACTGCCTTTCTCATCTACGTTGATGATATTATCATGGCAAGTGATGACTTATTTAAGATTAATCGCATTGAGGCTTGTTTGGATACTACATTCAAGATAAAGGATCCAGGGGCTCTCAAATTCTTTTTCGTCTTGGTGGTTGCTCATAATACTATTGGTTTATGTTTTTGTCAACAAAAACATGCGCTTGAGATCCTTGAGGACACTAGCTTACTCGGTTGTAAACTCGTGTCCATTCCCATTGACAATACAACTTGCTTGCAGGCTTCTGGTGATCCATACAATGATGCCCCTTCCTATCATCGCTTGGTTGGCTACCTTCTTTACCTTACCACCACTCAACCCAACATTGCCTTCGTGGTGTAATACCTAATTCAATTCATGACCAAACCAACTATGTCCCATTAGCAAGCAACCTTACATGTAGTTTGCTACTTAAAGTTACTCTCGGTCATGGTTTATTCTTCCCTACTCAGGGAGATGTTTGGCTTAAAGGCTTCAACAACTTTGACTGGGTTGGTTATTCTGATTCTTGTTGCTCAATCATAGGCTTTGCTATTTATCTTGGATCCTCCTTAATTTCTTGGAAGTCTAAGAAGCAAGCCACGGATTCTTGGAGTTCCTCTGAAGTTGACTACCATCATTAGCCATCACTATCTATGAAATTCAATGGTTGTGCTACCTCTTTTGTGATCTTTAGGCCCAAAAATCATTTACTGTGACAATCACTTAAGCTTTCACATTGTTTTCAAATCCAATCTTTCATAGTGCATGAAACATATCAACATTGATTGTCATATATTCCGTGAGAAGATTTAGCAAGATTTGGTTAAGCTTCTTCCAATCCCATCATCATAGCTTGTCGATGTTTATACAAAGGCATTGAGCTCTGCTATTTTACCTTTATTATGTCTAAGTTGGGAATGAAGGAGCTTCATTCCTTAGCTTGCATAAGAGGAATCTCAACAATTATAACTTAAGTTAGTTAGCCTTAGTTAACCTCTAATTTCAAGTATTTGAGTTAGTTTATTATAATTGATTAGTTAGTTTTACCATATTTTCCCTCCATTCAACTCCTTGTATCCATATGAAACCTCTCAATAGAATGAAGCATTAGATTCATTTTCATTCAAACACATTTCTCACTTTTAGTATCCGATCTCATTTTCTCTCAATCCTTAAATTTTGATATACAAGAAAATTCTTTTCACAATTACTTCACTGAAATATGACATTAAATAAGATTCTACGTCCTTTGATTGCCTGCAATGACTAATTTTGTCGAGTCAAAATTATGTTGCTAGTCATGCAATGCCCAAGAAGATTTCTTGAGAGATTGAGAAGCAATATGTGATTTAATACAAAGAAACTCTATAACTAGTATATTAAAATCATGATTTTTTTTAATGTAATCAAAGATTTATTTAAAATTTATTAGTAATGTTTTTCTTTTACAAACTTTGGTTGAGAACTATTCCTGAAGGAATTGGGAAACTGGCCAAAATGAATTATTATAGCCTTTCTTGATTAAACTAGTGGGTTGGCTCATTATGGGAGTAATGCTCTATCAATGTTAGTTTTTTTATCTACAAGACTCACATTTAAAATCTTAGTCAAGAGAAAAAAAAAAATACCAAATCACTTGAACCAACTAAGTTTTGGTTAAACCAATTTAATCTTGCATCATATCTTGAACACTCTCTGCTATATGCTAATCTGTTCATTATTTTTGACCTTAAACATTAGCTTAACCTTCTTCTATTTATATATCGTAAAACAATGTTTAAAAATTCTTTTGTGAAAAGTTTTCCATGATTTTTTTTATATCAAATATCACTCATTTTTAAGGTATAAAGCCACTTAATTAATAATATGCATTAGATTGTTCTTCATAAGAGTAATGCATCAAGAACCTTCATGCCGTTATATTTGTTGAATAAGTGGTTGAGTCAGGTTTTAATGAACTTGAACTCGACCCGAAATTTTTGACCAAATAATTTTCAAATCCAAAAATCTGATCCACTAATGATCTTGCTAATGATTAGGCAACCTAATATTTAGATAACACACAATTTTTTACATAATGTATGGTAAAGTCATAAAATTTTAAAAGTAACAAACTAAATTTAAGATTTTTTTGGGTTGATTTGAAAGATTTAGGATAAGAGAAAGACTCGTCCTAATCTAGGATTAGGGCATACCTCTAGACTTATCAAGTGCTAATAAATGTATTTATAGATCACTTAGCAATAAGAAAACCTAAGAAGGCATGAGTAGATGACCGACCAATTGAGGCAACCCTCGTTGGCCTAAATTTAAGAGACATATAATATATATTTTAAAACAATTTATATATATACAAAATAAAATCATGTCATGTAAAATCTATTAATTAAAATCTAAAAATTTTATAATTTACCACTAGTTGTCAAAAAAATACAACATTCAAAAAATTATGTGACTTCAAGCCAACAAAACAAAGTATAACTATAATTTGATTTAAAAACATACTTGGTCAAATTTTTAAAACTCAAACCTAATTCAGTAAACTTTGAGTTAGGATAGACTATCATGTCAAGCAAATTCTTCAGCATCCCTAACATGAATTATTACTTATAACTTTTATCGGTATCACTTTTTTTTGGTGTTGTCCATCGGTTAATTATGCTCTATTATCAAGAATCCGATTAATCCAACTCGACCCATAAAGATCCTAGAAGGGGCTTTAGGTATCCCAGTGAAGATTTTTTCCATTACTAAGGCTCAAATATGAGACACTTGATTAAAGGGGTAAAATACCTAGCCACTTCAACTAAACCCACATTGATCTCTTATTGGTTTCGCTAATGGCTCTTTGAGAGAGTGATTAGACACTTTAATCTACGCATATCTCTTTTATCTTTATTTCCTTTTAAGAGTACCAAGTTCCGTTTAAAAAAAAAAAATCTGTTATAGTTAGGAAATTATGTGCGCCTTAGCCAAATATGTGGTCCCAGGGGTTTGCAAAGTTGCCAAATTTCTTTTTATTGTATGGTTCTATGACATTAGCGGATAAGCTTCTCAATTTCTTTTAAATTAATATCACCCCTATATATTTGAAGATAAGATGGCTTGGGCCAGAGCCCACTGGAAAGTGGCTGCTTTTATGGTAGGACAACACACTAGTGTGTGTGGACATGTTAGTTCCTTTTGAGCAGACAATGACGAAAGTCTGTAAAGGAAGGAAGACACCTCAAACTTGTGGGCATTCAAAATGAACAAAACATGCATAGACATGTATCCCTAGCAGCTAATAAATCCGATAGCAACAGCTCGGTCTTTATAGGCAGGCCTCATTTTTGTTAGAATATTATAGTTGTTATTATTGTTAAAGGGGTTAAATCAGGTTGAGTCGTTTGGGTGCCTCTATTTTTGACTTGGTTTTACAACCCAACTTTAATTAAGTAAGGGAAAATTTAACCCTACATAAGTGCTTGATAATTGATCATCAATTTTTTTTAATCTATATTTATATATACTTTGTCCTTAATTCTTAAATGGAACAATATTTAAAAATATGTCAATAAGTTTGATTCATGAAATTCAAACAAAATATAGTTGTAGGACAAAAATAAAAACTTAAAATAAAGGGATAAAAAAATATTTTTTGTCTTTTAAGCTAAAATATCAAATACCTAACTATTGAAGTGTAGGATTAAAATGTGTAGTTTATGGTTACTCGTAAGGCCACCACATTAGCAAATTCTTGCACGTCAAGGGTGTTGTCACTTTCTTTATGTTTTTGTAAAATATATACTATTCGTCAAACATCAATTCTTTTTCTTTCTTAAGATCCCCTACTTTTATTCATCAATTCAGAAAATGGAGCATCCACTTATCACCAGTGCACGGCAGCAATCCACCGAACTTATGGACTGTAGTCTCTAACACGCATTAATTAAATTTATAATTTTCCCTTCAACGCGTTCACATGCATTAAAGGCCACATGGTCATCAATATGTTGGAAATCTTAGTAGAATCTTCCCTTCCTAGAATGAGATTAGAAAAAGTTCTATTGGAAAATATTCGACCAAAAAAAAGGGGCAAAGGCATCATCCAAAAGGTTTTCTATTGCCGTGACTGAATCCACCTATTCGAGAAATTAGAAATTAAAAAAAAACTTTTAAATGAAAATATTTTTAATAGATTGTCAATATAGAAAATTTATATTAATATATAATTTTATGATACTATCTGTGTAGCTTTATAAGTAACGTTTGAAAATCAAACATTTTTAATAATATAATAATATATAATTTAACGATTATATAAAAGAAAATTATACTTATATTACTTTAAAATTAAATTGTTTTTGAAATTAATCTGAAGAAAACTAACACAAGATGGTTTCCATATTTGGGAAACAATCCTCTTAGTTCTATTTTGCGCAGAAGTTGGAAGGCTTGCTGCAGTTGATGTATGAACTCAGTTCAAGTGTACAGCTATTTTTAATGATATTTACTAATAAGGCATTTGCTAACCAATGCTTATCATTTGTTACAGAATAATAACGTAGAATTTTTCAAAAGATATATTTAACATTTTTTCTTTAAGTAGCTAAAAATGTTTAATACAAGATATTAAATAATATTCCTTAAATCAGATCTTTAAGCTGCTAATGAACAGGATCCTCGTCAGTGATGATAATAATGATTAAAATTAAAGTGGTAATATTACAATTTTTTTTGCGTCAAGGTGTTTGTATTAATATTGTTGCGAAATGAATCATCCATGCACTTTTATAACTAATTAAGAGATTATTTTAACAATTATCATTTTCAGAATTTAAACTTGGCTCTCTGCTTAAGAATATGGTTTGTTTATCAATACACCCCATACTTGTTAAAATTAGTATCACAATTTGTTAACTTATACTCACAAGCACACATTAATAATATTAATTCTTTATTAATAATTATTTTTAAAATGTATTAAATATATTTAAAACTTTTAAAACATTCTGTGTTTTTACTTTTTATTTGGCAATCTTTGTTTTTTATATATAAAACCCATTTTTATACAATTTTTTAATGATTCATCAAATATTAATTAACTATTAAATATAAATTAATATTTAACAACTCATCTAGAACTGATCAAAAATTTTGCATCAAAGGCAATCCTTCAATTAAAATCAAAGAAGAAGAAGAAGAAGAATAACAATTGAAAACTCAGATAAAAAATATATATATTTGAAAATGCATGGTTGATCAGACTTCAGAATTTCAGGCCAATGATTGGTGCTGAACACGGTGATTCGCGGTGCCGCGTATAAACACGCTCAACTGTTTCTCCACGCAACCGTTGCAGAACAGCTCGCACAGTACACCGCCACCAGTACACACACAGCTTGATGAATTATTATCATTATTTTTCGTTTTATTCTTAAAATAATAAAAAAAAGGTAGGAAGATGCCAATTCCATCAGACGTTTTAAACAAAGGACGTTATTATTACTATTATTTTTGTACTTTATAGTGTGATGGGAAGTTGTACAGTTGTAGCTTCATTTTGTTTTTTTTTTGGTGGTTCTTAAACTGATATTTATATTGCAGGAAAAGAAAAAGAGACAATTTTATACTAATTGCATATATATATATATATATATATATATATATATATATATATATATATATAAAGAAGATCATTTATTATTATTATTATTTGTGAACACTTGGACTACCAATCACATCACACACAATCATACATATATACATATGCATACATACAAATATCTATATGGGGAAGGTTCAGCATTATTCCTTTGGTGCACTGCAAGATTCAACCAAAGCTGATACAGATTGCTAGTGTTCGAGTGAGAAAATAAAAAAGGGTGAAAGAAAAGAGCTATCAAATGGCTCTGTTTTTATGTCTATTATCAAGACAAATTCACATTATTGATGTTGTTTGTATGTGGCTACCTTGGCAATTGAATGGTTTCTGTCTGACATGGGTCTAGTTGATTTATTACCCAGTGCACTGCTCTCCTCCCTGTTTTGACTTTTGCGAGTGTTTTGAGCCTCGGCAGTTAATGAAACATCGGAAAAAAAAAACATATATACACAGATGTATATTAGTAATATTTAATTAATTTAAGTAATTATATATATGTAATTTATGAAAATTCAATGTGCAATAAGTAATTAATATATATGTTGTAAAATGGTGAATCAAAAGACACAAAAAAAGCATAAAATAAATACACAGAAGCATAAAAATAGAAGACACAAGAAATTAATGTGGTTTAGCTTATAATCATTGTCTACAGGTAAAGTAACAATCAAATATTTCACTAAAAAAATATATTAAAAAATATAAAAGATGATTACACTCTACTCAATCTAATTCTCAAATATATTTAAAATACCTCTATTTTTTTGACTAATGTATGCACACAACACGCAAAAAAGAAGAATTTATAATGACCAACTAATTCGTCTCTATTATCAAACAGATTGGAAACAAGGAGGAGAAAGGTTGATCGATTAATGATGCAAAGAGTAGTGAAGGAAGTGCGAAGAATTTCAATGCATCATGCATTCGATGCTTGCTTGCTAACCTGATGCTCCAATATTTGAAGATTGGCATCTTCAATTTATTATTGTTGCATCCAAAGAATAAATTGCAACAGTTGTGGACGTTTTGTCCAATTGTTTTATCCATTGGCTTGAAAACTCAAGTATCAAATCAACAAATCTCCAACTTGACTTAATTTTTATCTAGCTTCAAATTTCTAAAATTGCCTTATTCAATATGTCCATAAAGGCAAACTCCCATATTGCGAATGACAATTAAGTTCAAACAATGCTTGAACTTAGTTATTGTAAATGACTTTGTCAACATATTTGTTGTATTGTTTAAGGTACGAATCAATTTTTTTTCACAACTATGGCATCTTGAGAAATAATCTCTCGAAAAATATGATATCTGATGTCAATATGTTTAACTCTCTCATGATACATTTGATTTTTGGTCAAATGCATGACACTTTGGCTATCACAACAAGTAATTGTAACATCTTGTTCCAAACCCAAATTGCCTACCAAACTTCTGAGACCAATAGCTTACTTCACTGCTTTTGCTACTTCCATATATTTGGCTTCTATGGTTTATAATGTAATAGTAGACTTTAACGTTGCATTCCAACTAATTGCACTACCTGACAATGTGAAGACATATTCTGTTGAAGATATCCTCTTATCGATATCTCCAGCATAACTAGGTCAACATTTAAAACTTCTATTATATACTAAGCCAACATCTGCAGTACCTTGAGATATCACAATATCCATATATTATTCCTCTAATTGTACTAGTGTAAGGAACACTTGACAATTGTTCCTCCTCTTCAATGGATTGCGGTGAATATGCAATGGATAATCTGAAATGGGCTACTGACGAAGTATCCATTGACTTTGCATTTGCATTCCAAAATGCTCAAGTAGCTTTTCAATGTACCCCTTTTTAGCATGTCGATCCATGTGGATTTTTATGCCCAAGTCTTTCATTTCAAATTCATCGCTAAGTTGTTCCCTCAATTTCTTGATCCCAACCATACTTTTAATAGTAATGAGCATGTCATCAACATGGACAAAAATTGTGACCTTTTTTTGCATCGACAACCTCCTTTTTTGAATGAAGCATGGATGATTCATTGAACTTGATATCTCTGCTTTGATCCAAAATTATTTTGACAAACCAACGTTAGATAGCATACGACGAGCCCTCTCCAAAAGAGTTCTATTCATATGTTCTGCCACTCCATTTTGTTGCAGCGTCTTTTGCACGATCTGATGTCTTATTTTTCTCGCTTTTCACAGATTTTGTTGAATTGACCTTCATAAAACTCCAATGACCCTCTCCAAAAGAGTTCTATTCATATGTTGTAGCTCTTGTTGACATCCATTATGCATCTTGATTTGGACTGTTTTGATGCCAATGACCTTAGAGGACATGATTTCCCATGACGACCGCGCCACCATCAATTGATTGGTAAGAGGTAAAACAATCCCAATTCTGACACATGGTAGAGGTAGCCTAAATCAAGAATTCAAGCATCACCAATCAAACTAGTTGATATTAAGAGAACATTTTCAATACTTTCAGCAAAACTTGCTGCATCACTTAAATTTTTCTCTCTTTGTCTTTGAGCTCCAAACATTATGCTTCCCAGTGCCCTTTCTTCTTGCAATATCAATATCTACCTTTACGACGTCTATCTTAGATTTACACTTGCCTCTACTACTTGATCCAATCTCCATTGACCTCCTTTTGGCAACCAAGCCAAATGCAGTGTCATCACGACTACCACTATCGTGCTCTATTTTTGCACGACGTAAAAGTGCCGATTTAACCTCATCAATTTTGAGGTTTTCATAACCATATACGAGCATTTCACATAAATGCTTGTAGGAAGGAGGTAAGGAATAAAGAAAAATTATTACTTATTGCTCACTAGAGACTGTATAGTCCATATTTTTCAACTTTGTGATGGGTGATGTGAACTTAGCTATATGACATTAGATTGATATCCTTTTGCCACACGAAGCATATATAGATATTGCAATAA
Organism: Pterocarpus santalinus; assembly: GCA_031439595.1. NCBI lineage: Eukaryota > Viridiplantae > Streptophyta > Magnoliopsida > Fabales > Fabaceae > Pterocarpus > Pterocarpus santalinus. The sequence continues at coordinate 27,949,300 of CM062528.1, read as the reverse complement.
AACTGAGGTGATTAGCAACTGCTTTGGTCAAGTATAATGACTCTAACTTGGTGCACGAGAATTATGCTATTTTCTCTGAAAGGACCTCTTATAATACATTGCCTATAATGCGCAATTGAATAATAGAAAGAATTTTGATCAGCATCTTTCTATTCAAAATCTTTCATTGTCTCAAGCTTCTTATCTTTTATTGAAAGTGCTACTTTTACATCTTGATGTATGAGAACAACCATCATAACAACCTCTAAATTTCAAAAGTTGATGTGCCCATCAAACTACTGAATGTCAAACTCTGCAATAGATATCTTTGAACAAATCTGCTTGAAACTCTATAAGAGCTCTAATACTAGTTTGTGGTAAAACGACGGGTCCAAAAGATATGAACAAAATAAATATGCAGAGGCATAAGAATAGAAGACAAGAAATTAATGTGATTTAGCTTATAACCTATGTCCACGAGCAAAGGCTATAATCAAATACTTCGCTAAAGAAATATGCTGGACAATACAGAAGATGGTCACACTCCACTCAATCCAACTCTCAAATATACCAAAAATACTTCATAATATTTTTGTTACCAGTATATACATTCAACACTCAAAAGAAAAGAATTCACAAAGAACAACTAGTTCTCTTTTATTATCAAAGAGATTGGATCGGAGGAGGACAAGGTTATATCAATTAATGATGCAAAGAGTTGCAAAGGAAAGCTCTAGTTATAGAGCTCTGGTGCAAAGATTTTCAAAGAATTATTTAGTGCATTCGGTGCTTGCTTCTTAACCTGATCCTGCAATGTTTGAAAATTGATATCTTCAATTTATTATTGTTACACCAAAAGAATGAATTGCAACACTTGTCGACCTTTTGTCTAATTGTTTCATCCATCGATATTTTTATAAAGAGCTGGTTAATACCAAAATAACAACTCGAAATGAAAAACTAAAGGCTTGCTTAGTTTTAAAAAAGATTTTCTATTTTAATTTAATTTTTAAAATTAATTACAAAAATGTCATGCTATTTGTATTTTGTTTCTTATTTTCAAAATTTTGTAAAGGAAATAATAAAACTAACAAAATTTTATTATTTTCATTATTTCCTTTACAAAAACCGAAAAACAAGAAATAAAATAAAAATTATATGATATTTTTATAATTGATTTTAAAAATAAAAAATATTTTCTAAAACAAGATAGGCTTAAGAAAAATAATATACCTATACTAAAAGTATGAGATACTTAGGTTATGCCTTTTTCTCCATCTAAATGAGATACTTTTTTGGAATGAGTTCTCTTTAAGAACTTGAATTTATATTTTATGGACTATTTAAGTATTTATACTAATTGGTCCTATCAAGATCACATAGTTTGTGCTTAAAGATAAAAACATTTTTCTAGAGTTGATTTGCAATTGAATATTATACAAGAGTTGATTTGCCATGTGAAAAAATCGGTCGCAAAATCAGCTATTAATTCTGACTTTGCGACCGATTTTGCAACCAATTTTTGCTTTTAAACATTTTTCCCTCCCTTTAGCAAGTCAATCGCTAAATCAATCATAAAATTGAAATTAGTGACTGATTTTGTGACCAATTTTTCATCCAACATAATATAAATTCGATCACTAAATTGGTTACAAAATCAAAATTAGCAATTGATTAATAATTCAAAGAATCAATTACCAGATGAAAATATTGATTGCTAAATCAGTTACAAATTTTGATTTTACGATGGATTTTATGTTTCTACAAACATTTACATAGCTTAAGGTCACTAAATTAGTCGCAAATTTAAATTAGCAACTAATTTAGCAACTAATTCTTAACACCGCACATGTTCGGTTATTGTGCTCAAATTGGTTGCTAACTTGGTCACTATTATGTGATTTTCTTGTAGTGTTTAGAGGGTCAAAAAGTTTATATAGAGGGATAAATGGCGGGTTAAAAATAAATTGAAAGAAATCTCATTACATGCATAATTTGATAATCATTTAATTTAGCAATATATAGTAAAAAAATTAATTATTAGTGTAAAAAATTTATACTATTATTTAATTATATATTATTATATGTGTAACTTTTGAACTAATGATAACAAGAATCAAATATTTATTCATGTGATAATACATGATTAAATAATTATATAAAAAAAACTTTAAAGAAAATGTATTATAAAAAACATATACCTACAAAAATAGCGAATAGACTTGTGATACAAGTGAGGCAATAAGCTTAGACAAATTAGGGCTAAATATTTTTTTCAATTATGTTTCAATTGAAGGAAAAATTTGTCCTAGTGTAGGATCCATATATGTCTTTAAATTTATTGAGCACTTACAAGAGATATTTATAGCTCATCACTAATGGAAGAGCTTAAGAATGAAAGTCCTGTCATAAAGACGACGATATATGGGTAGAAGATATAAGTGAGCTACTCCCATTAACAAATAAGGACTAAAAATGTATAGGCAAAAGAGAAGCTCAAAGTTAGACGTGCATCGAATAGCTATGTATTCATTTATCTAGATATCACCAAATTTTAAAATATTATGTAGAAAAAACTGAGGAAAAAAATGCATTTACCAATTTAGAAAACCAAATATGATTATGAGAGAGGATGTGAACCTCACGAAACAAGTTACGAAAGAATAGGAGAACAGTTGAAATGACAAGACTTTCCACCACCTTCTTTAATAAGAAACTATTTAGGACATTAAGCATAGATGAGGGAAAAAAATGGGGAAAGCTGCGTACTCCTGGCTCCAGTAAATATCCGCCAACTGTGACATTAATGTTTGAACAAATCATACTTTCCTCTCTTTAAATATGTTTAAATTATATTGAGATTCTTTTATTTTAAAATATTACATTTGATTTGGGAGAGTATTTTAGAGTAAAGATGAAATAGAATGAAATATAATTAATTTTGAAAATAAAATAAAAATTTTGGATAAAATTATAAATTTAATAATAAGGTTATAATTTTGGATAAATATAATTTTATGGGATTTTAGTGGGTTAATAGAGATTTAACAAATATACAACACATAAAAAAAAGTAGAGAGAGCCGATCGAAATCTCTACTAATATACTAAAACTCTTGAAGAAAAACGCTCAGATCACCAATAATTTTTTTTTTCGATAATTTTGTTAAAAGCATCACTCACACAAGAAGTGAGCAGCCAAAACATGAAGTACAAAGATCAAAAACAGTGAATCTGAGCACACAACAACCAAATACCCCCAGTAATACAATATAGCCCACCCTTAAGACTTTGCCTCCTATTAACCTGTGCACGAGCAAATAATATTGTAATGGAAAAGGAAAATAGTGGAAAGAGACAATTTTTTACTCCTCACTAATAAATTGAGTTCTCCAAACTTTCTTATAGAGTTTTCCAATAAAAATGTATTCTACTGAAAAATACACCAATTGTGAGGATTAAAAACTCCATATTTCATAGTGAGGACCGAAGATATATAAGTTCCATGAATTTCGCTTACAATATTCGGGGTTAGAATGTACGTAACCAAAGTGAAATAAGAGAGTATAATGAAGTAGAGTCCTTTTATCAACTAAGCTATATTGTTTTCATATATTGTTCTTTTTTAACTTTCTACTTGCAAGTTGCAAGTGGCAATTTGCTTTGCGAATTCATGCCTTTTCAAACTACTATTCCTTGCTACAATAAAGGGCAAATAATACTCAAGCATATCTTCGACAAAAGTGACTTACTTTAGTCGTAATCACGCTCAAAAGTGATTACAATAAAAAAGCAAAGTTAAACCATAAAACATGAAAGAAGCCAAAATCCTTGGCAAGCATGCACGAAGTCACACCGCACAAAGCCACAAACTTGCAACTGGGAGGTGTGGATTATCCAAAAAGAACAAGAAAAGTAGCTCCCACATTTGCGTTTAATCCCAAACACATGAATCGATGCACCTTCTATCAATGTTTTCCTTCTTTCATATAAATATTAATTTGACGTTAACGAAAACAAGACAAAAACCTTCTTCTTGTTTCACATTAATTTGTCAATCACAATTCAATTTAATAATGATCTAATTTAGTACCTTACTATTTAATATTCATATTTATTATACCAAGACTTAACTTCAGATCTCCCAACTGCTAAATTTATACTTATTTATTACTTAAGTTATTTTCATGAGCTAATATAAAATCAAATCAATAAATAAAAGAATTAGTGGATAAACTAAAATAATTTTATACTAAACATTGTTCTTGCTCCTTTAAGTACTTCAGTGGACTTTAGCTGGTTGGAATGTAACTTCTGTGAGGTGAGCGACAGTTGAGAGTACTTATGAGTATACTTTTAAGCTCAAGTCAGCATGATGTTCAAGATATTAGCGTAAAAGAAGCTCAAGTTCTTCATTTTAGCTCCATCCAGGTAGATGTTTGGTGTGGGGATTTGGATTATTTGGAGATTAAAGAATGAGTTTGTTTTCTCTGGAACCCTCCTTCTTGATACCACCGTGCACAAGCGTATCATTTCTATGCATAAAATTTGCTTGGCTGGATACCAATCGGCTAGTTTGCCATGGAAGCCCATCTATGTTTCTTGGTGTCCTCCTTTGTCTTCCTTTATTAAGATCAATTCAAATGGCAGCTCGCTTGGGAATCCTAGTGTTGCTAGATTTGGCGGTCTTCTGCATGATGATTCCGGTAGATGGATCATGGGCTACTCTGGTTCCATTCCTTGGGCTGATAATTTATGCATGGAATTAATTGCCTTAAGGAGAGGGCTTCAACTAGCTTGGGATTATGGGTATAGGAGAATTATTTGTGAATCTAATTGTTCTGAAGCTATACATCTTGTCTTGAATAATAACTCTCCTTTCCACAAATATGTAGCTATCATCCATGATATCCATATGCTGCTGAGCAAAGATTGGGTGTGCCATATCCAGCATGTTTATAGGGAAGGAAACCAAGCTGTTGACTTCCTTGCGAAGCTGCGTACTACTTCTAGATCGACATCCTGTATTTTGGAGACCCTTCCAGTTGGGCTTGAGCTCATCCTCCTTACTGATTATTCAAGAATGGCTCACCTGAGATAATTTCTTTTATTTTTTTTTTTCTTTTTTAGCTCATGTACCAAAACAATACTAAGCAATTTTAATAACAATAATTAAAATAGCTTGGAATAGTAAATAAACTGGAATAATAATTAAGAATTAGCGACTTTAATAAAAAAAGGACAATAAAATAACTTGGAACAGTAAAATAGATTGTAATAATAACAAGTAATAATATAAAAAAATATTAAATAAAATAATCTAGGCGGATAAGTAGAATAATTTGTAACAAGAATAATATGGAGCAATTTCAATAAATAAAGCAACTTAGAATATAAAATAAACAGTGAGAATAGATAATAATGAATAATAAGATAATTTTGCAATAAGTAAATATAGCCATAATTTTACTTCGCAAATAATTTCTTTATCTACCTCTAATTATTATAGATAAAAAAAAAAATGATGCTTGCACACCGAGCTTCTTTCCCTTTTCTCTCGCTTTCTTTCTCTCTTATTTTTTTTGCCTTCCTCTCTCTTGGCCCTCACTCTTTTGTGTTACTCTTTTTTTTCTCTTTCAACATAATATTAGCTCTTATCTTTCGTTGTTTTCACCGTGCCTTCATGTCCCACTTTTGTAGAATTTTGCACTGGTGAAGTGGTGACATTTTCTATTTTTTATTTTATTATTGTGGTAAATTTTCTTTGTATGCATTCATTGCTTTGTGGTTTTTTTTTTTTCCAAAGCTAAAGTCTTGAATCTATATCTCACGTCATTGACATGAGTTTCTATTGTTTTTTTTTTTCTTCTATGTTATTATTTGTAATCATAATTACTATTGTTGCTATTATTTTAACTATCCTAATGTTAATATTTGATATTATTTCTTATTTTAACAAATAGAGTAATATATCTTGAGGTTGTTGATACTAATTATAGCCTTATTCTAAAAGTTAATGTCTGTGTTTGAATTATTTGATCAATCAATTATTGTCACAAAATCACATCAACTAAAATATTTCAATCAAGTAGATTAACTAGATTACTCAAATATTTTATGAAAAAAAGGGATGTTACACTCCTTAATTTATTATATTTTTATATTTATTAAAATTTTTCAAGCAAATAATTTGCAAATATTTAGGGTAAAACTTTTGGAAGAACATAAGTTGTAAATGCTTAACATGAAAATATCTGATTAAATGGGAGTGTGAGCAAATAAATAATAATATACTCAATTAAATTAAATTTTAATAAAACTAATTTACTTAGATGATGATAGTTTAGAAAATAAAAGTTATGACCTAATAGTGAGGGGTGTAAATAGGAAAAACAAAAAAAAAAAAACAAAAAGAGAGTATCAATAATCCCACCCAAAAAGCATAATTTGAAAGATAGTTTGAAATTTAAAGAAAGATAAGTAAAGAAAAGTTTGTGTCATTCTTGGACAGATCAATGTGTTTGAGTCATAGGGATTAAAGGTTGCTGTGATTAGAAAATAGAAGTTACTTATAATTTAACCTTTTTCTGTTTAACTTATTATGTGTGTAAATGTAGATATTAATTTTGATACATAATCTATGTAAACTAATTTTATATTATCATTTAATCATATATTTCTATTTGTAAATTTTTAAGGTAGCGGGGTAGTTGAGTCAAATAATATTGCTGATATGACACTATATGATTAAATATTTGTATAATTTTTTTTTATACTGACATTGTATCAAAACTAAATTATATTATGTGTTACGCATTTAATTTATAAGTTGGGTTTTTCCATACTCGTATGTGAATGTTTAAACGAATAATTATTATTATTACTTGATTTACCAAGTAATTGTTTAAAATTTAAATTCCTTTAATACTATTAACAAACAAATTAAGATCATATTTTAATCCCAAAATATGATTTGATTTGAATTATTTTTTTTATTCTATTTAAGTGTAACAACAATTATAAGTCATTAGAAGTGATTTAGTGATGAGGAGTTTGGATAGTTTACATGAAATTTTAAATTTAAACCTAATTACTGCCAATATGCCAAAAAAAAGTGTAACAACATTTAAACGAGCATTCAAATTCTTTTAATCATGTAATATTACATTTATGCATCTGATCAAAGATTAAGCCCTTGTTCCAATTAAAAAAAAAGGAAAAAAATATTATACTTTCTTTTCATAAGAAAATATTTAGGTTGAGGAGAAGCTTGCCCCTAATCCAAGATCAAAGTGTGCATCTGAATTTATCGAATGCTTATAGATTATTTATCAATATCGAATACCAAAAAATTGAACACAAATCATTATAATATGTGGACGAATTGTCAACAAGGTCAATCAAGCCCATTGGTTAGGAAAAACATTAATAATAAATGAAAGAAAAACAAATAAATATAGAAAAATGCAAAACCATATATCACCCGAACCCCCCATAGCCCATGTCCGGATGTACCCATGCCACAATCCATCCCATGGTAACATCCAAACATTCACAAAACCCCAAACAGAAAATCCAAAACTAAAACAGAAAATAATTGAATCCCTTATTAAATAAGAGTGTAATTTTAGTATATTATTAGTATTAGGCTTTATATATTAATAACGAATCGTACATAATTATACGTGTGGCTTTTGAAATAATAATTTTAAAAAATAAATATTTTTAACATGCCAATGTATGATCATATTAATATAAAAAATAAAATTTATTTTAATGTACTATCATTATAAAATATTTTAGATTATCAATTAATAATATATAATTTTTGCATGATTTCTATAATAATTTTAATAATAGTAAAATACTTTTAATAATATATTACAACATTAATCAATGCTTATATAAAAAATTTTACATTAACAATATATTTAAATGAAAATAATATCATATTAAAATTATCTAATAAATAAAGAAAACTATCCTCTTATATAAAAATTACGTTAAACTAGACCAAATACACTTTGTTGTTATTAATCCGGTCATAGTACACTTTGTTGTTATTAATCCGGTCATAGTAAAAAATAAAATAAAAAAAGAATTAACGTTAAGAATAAGAACATAATAACTAAATAATAATACAATTCCTTTGCGGAGAGGATCATCTCCTAATAAATAAACCCCCGCTATTTATTATTTACTCCTTTAACAGCCACACCTCCCTTTCCTTCAATAAATAACAATTCCATATATCCTTTTCCAAAATTTCCTCTCTCTTTCCTTACAATTTCTCATTCTCTCTCTCTCTCTCTCTCTCTCTCTCTCTTACTCACTAATTGTACCTGCCAAGTACGCTTCCCTGTACCTCCCAAACTTCTCGCATCATCACCTTTCCATTGCGTACACTCTCCCAATACACCAACAACAACGATGCCCTTCCCCATCCCCTCATTCCTCACATATATAAATACGCTCTCACTCTCTCCCCTCTCATTCCAAAATTCCCAATCTCCCCCAACACACATACACCCAACTCCAATTCTCTGTCTCTCTCTCTCTAAAACACTCTCACTCTTTCACTTTCTCTCTCTAAAAAACCTCTTCGGTTTCTCTGCCTCTCTGTCTCTCTGAAAGCCGTTTTTTTCACGACGATGAAGCAGCTGATTCGCCGGTTCTCCCGCGTCGCCGACTCCTCGCAGTACACTCTCCTCCGCTCCGACTCAGCCACGGCGGGCCGCCGCAGGCGCTCGGACTCGCTGCGGCACAAGCTCCGCCGGTCGCCGGCGGTGCCGGAGGGCCACGTGCCCGTCTACGTGGGCGACGAGATGGAGCGGTTCGCCGTGAGCGCGGAGCTGCTGAACCACCCTGTGTTCGTGAAGCTCCTCAACCAGTCGGCGCAGGAGTACGGCTACGACCAGCAAGGGGTGCTCCGCCTCCCCTGCCACGTCATCGTCTTCGAGCGCGTCCTCGACGCCCTCACGCGCGGATGCGAGACGCGCCACCTCCTCGACCTCCTCAACTCCACCGAAGACCTCTAACGGAACACGCGTGAATACTCTCCTCGCGCGTGTGGTAAATTAGTGAGATCTTCTTTTTTTCCTTTCTCCTTTTTTTTTAAAGCTTTTTTTTTGGTTTTGATGTAAATATACAAAGGCAGGACCTTGAGGAAAAAAGGAGCAGAAATGTTAGGGTCTGTTTTTTTTTTTTTTTTTTTTTTTTTTGGGTTCTCTTTATTCGGTTGTTGGTTTTGACGCTCAGTATAAAAAGCCAATAGGATATTATTACATACTCTGTTGTTTGGCGACCGAGGAAAATGGGAATCGAATCAATTGCCTGTGTCTTTTGTTTCTTTTGGCCGTGAAATTCTCCGTTTTCCCTTTGTTTTTCTTGGATGGTTTTCGCGAGAAACAAACAGAAAAAGATCCAAAACGGAAGAGCCTAGCGATCTGAAAAGCAGTGCTTCAACTGCACGCCGTTTCGGTTTTGGATTTTAGTTCAGTTTGCCGTTTTGGAAGCTAATTTTACTTTTAACAAGCGGTTTTGATCTTGGATTTAATTTTCATTGTTAAAATAATTTTTAATTATTTTGATTTTGATTTTCGGTGTAGTTTGTTGACGTGCTGTCACCGCAGCGTAAAATTAGTGGAAAAGGTTCTGGGGCCGACTTTTGGATCTTGATCTACTGTTATCAATCATATGATCATATTTTATAAGAATATAAATAAAAAAATTAAAAAATGTATTACCACATTTTCCTATTCTCCTCAAATATGACATTGTTACAATTCGGATCATGGTCTTGTTGAAGACAACATTGTTACATAAAGATAATTTTGAGAAAAAATAAAATAAAATAAAGATCTCGCTCTTTATCCATGTTGTAACTGCAAATTCAGTTACACTAACTGAAGGAGATCAACCCCTCTTACAGTTAAACTGGTAAATTGCTTCTCTCATGAAAATTGTGTGGTTTGGTCGGAATTGAATATTTCAGTTGTAATTTCACAAGGTAAATAGTTTTTCCAATAATTGTTTACATAATTTTGAACTGTGATAATGGTTAGGTAAGTCTTTTACCAAAATAATTATTTCAAAATTAAATTATTAAGACTTGTTTGAAATTGTATTTCATTTTCATTTCAACTGACTACTTTAGGTTTACCCTAATTTAGTATGGGCAAACCTTCCCTTTAAATTTTTACTTGTACCACATTTTTTTTTGGGCATATGATATTAATGAGGTTTGAAATTATAACATTATAAAAATTATTTAAATTTTTCGCCATGAACTTACTCCTAGTTAATGACACTATAAGTGGTTTTGATTTAGTAACCGTATTGTGGCAAAGTATAATTTGAATCTTAGCTGTGAGAGTTGTCCAAGTGTCCCATAGTGCTCAAATAGGCCTCCACAAATAGGATAAGGATGAAACTTTTTTTTTTTAAAAAAAACTCACTCATAATGACTTATCAATTTTTTTGTACTTATAACAAATAATTTATATTTTGACTTTTCTGGCGATTTCTTTTGTACTTTTCATTTTGATTTTTTTTGGTAATTAATAAATATTATTTAATTATTTATCTTATATATTGAAAATACGAATATAAAAATAAATTTTAAATTTTAGGTAAGTGAAACATATAATTAATTACTGACTAATTACCAAAAGTTATTGATATCATCTTCAAAAAATAAGGACATAAAAAATTCCTTTATTTTTTTATTTTCTTCTAAAAGAGAATAAAAAGACATGACACTTATTTAGAACTTCCCTTAAATATGTGTACACAAAATTCGAGGAAATTGCGAGGCTGAGAAGGAGGTGTGTTTTTAGTTCGACAGTGGTAACCTCCGTTGTGAATGTAATTGGAGCTGAGTCATGATTTTGAGGGCAGTGGCAGGTCAGCAATGTAATTGACGTGATGTTCGGTGGGCATTTTTCAAATCTTAATAATCTGATCCCTCAAAGAAGGGGCATTTACGTTGTTTTGTGTTTGTATCGAGGACAGAATTGTCATTCAACTGGGGGGGTGCAATGTGGCCGTTCAGATGAAGACAACGATGGCATATGCTACTTATGGCTGTTGGAAAGAAGTGTACTACTCCTTGTACTCACTTCTCGTCCCATTAATCATGGTAAAAAAATCACGTTATGACTAGAGTTATTAGATGTCATGTCCCTTGAGTTCTTCAACTATATGCCTTTAATTTTAATTCGCAGATCACAATCAATGAATTTTCGCATTGGTTATGCTTTGTTGATACGTTATAAAAGAGTGGATGGTTAACTTACTTAATCGCTCTTTCATTCATGTATATAATTTGAATTTAATTTTTAGTTTTTTTTAATAAATTTCTCTATAAATATTTATTGAGTCTCAAAATAGGTAATCGCTAATTAAACTAAAGTGAGCTTTTCTATCAACCTAACTTTTCACCAAAAAGAAAAGAAAAAACGTTGTAAAGGAATTAGAAACTGTTTAGAAACACATAAATTTATAATGATGTAACAAATTTTTAAATTCACAATTAATTCAAACTAGATTCATAACACGATAAAGTTTAAATCTTTCTCAATTTTATTTATAATTCAGTTAAAATTTTTATTAATTCTTTTATTTTAACCAAAAAAATTTAAAAATGAATTAACATAATTTTGTGCTTGTCAATACGCAAAAATAATATTAACAATTAAGTTGTGCGATTGTAAATACAAAATTGTAAGCTATTAGAAGAAGTCTAGTGATAAGAGATTTAAATAATATGCATAAGAATAAGAATTCAAATCTTAATATTGCTGATTTAACCCCCCACAAAAAATTGTACAGAAAATTTATAGGGCTCTTAAATTTTGCAGATAATTCTTCTTTATATTTCTTTAATTCTTCTATGACTTACTTCGTCGATTCGTACAAAGGATGTGTCCTTCACAACTAACTTTTGTACAAGATTATAATATAAAAAATAAAAATAGTTTGAAAATGAGTAGTCACACTCTATTCAAACTTCAATGGTTATGATATGTTTTTTAGACACGTTTTAAGGTCGATTGTAGCTACTGTTAGGCAATTTCTAGAAGCAACGCAAAATAAAAAAAAATCAGAACAGTATGTGATCCGGAAGTTAAAGAGCATGCAACTACTAAAACGATAGATTTTATTCAAAACCTACCCATTGATTCGATTATGTCTTAAATTGGCATTACATGCGCAAGTCAAGGTGATCATTTTATTAACCCTACCTACACCACAAGATAGGCCATTTTATATGATTAATTTCCTGAACGAATGCATATGCCACCTAGCTATAAGGATTAGGTTTACTGTAGGTGTGAGCCCCCTCTCTCTCCATGCCATAGTCATATACCAATAAAACAAACATCAGAGTGAACCCACATTATATTACTTCACGACACGGGAACTATTTATAGCAACAAATGTTGTTTCAAAGACTTCATCATTCTAGTTCCATGATCTCTTAGTATGCTTAATCCCCCATGTAACTGTTTCAAAAACTTCAAATGCACTTCAGGTGTTTCAGGAAATGCTATTCCCATGATGAACATAGATAAATTCTTGATTCATGCTACGAGAAATTTAGTAGCTAGCATTAATTCATAGATGCTCTCTTAATAACAGAAGAAAAAAGAATATTCTTTTGCAGCATTTATTGTTTTACTATATTAAAAATAATTCACAAAATTATAATATCAAATAAATTGTAATGACTTTTTTCTTTTGTAAGTACTTAAAAAACCCACAAAGAAAAAGGGGATTGTATATTTGTATACAAATGTTTCGTTGCTTTTTAATAACCCAAAGTACCATGACTTGAGAATTAGGGTCCTTGAAATTAAGTTCGGTGTGACTCAGCTACATTACCTCACCAGCTAGGTAAAGTTTGCTCATACTTTTCAAAGATGTTTTGGTAAGTCTTTCCAAATCAATTTCAAAGAAGTTTTGGTTGGAATTGGAGATTGGATATTTTCTTTGGGTTTTGGTAAGTGATTTGTGATCATGTTTCTAAACAAAGAGAAGTAGTGCAGGTAATGAAGACGAACCCCATGAAGCTTTTCACTATTTCAGTGCAGTATTATTTGTTGTCCCTTTAAGTGAAGTTATTTATTTATGATTCATTTTGTAACTGTTACGGATGGATTGAATAAAATCTCCTCACGTACCATAAACGTACCCCTTTGCCGTTGGTGCACCAACTTTTTCTCTGGTGAATAGAATAGCCATTTTATTTTATCGTTTGGTTTGGAAGATTAAAATATTTTCGGGTTAAATTTGTTTATATATGAACTGAAATTAAATTTGACATGGGACGCATTTCTTACTTAATTATTATATTATTGTATTAGAAAATGCTTATGTCACAATGTTATGTCTCATTTCTCTCAACTTATTATATAAACGAAATGATATTTACACATAGGAAATAGACATACCGTGAAGAAGCGTAGAAAAAGAAAAAAGAAAAATTAGTGGGTGTGAAAAGAGAAAAAAAATGATAGAATCCAAATTTATTTCTTTCTCTCTATATAAGTTCTCATTTAAGTTCTCATTTGGTCTACCTTGTATCTATAAATAATATTTCGCTATCTAAAACAGGTGAGAGAATAATAATAATAATAATAATAATAATAATAATAATTGTTATGAATCATCTTTCTTAAAAATTTAAACTATTACATAAAAGCATATAAATAATTTTATATTCTAACAAGCTCACTCATGCAAAAGCTTTTTTGGATTTGAAGCACAAATAATGTACAGGTCTACTATATTTTATGATGAAATTTGACATTTATTATTTAGAAGAATGAGACAAATGAGAATCAAATTTTAGACAACTTGGTTATAGAAGTTTTAATATTATGTTATGAACCATCTCTCCTAAAAACTTAACATTTTGGATAGAGGCACAGGAATTATTTTATATTATAATAATAATAATAAAGTAAAATTTTTATATATCATTAATTAATCATATACTCCATTCCATGATAGCATTCATTTTAAAAATAATTGTCTCATATTGTTTGTTATTTTAAAATAGTAACAAAGTACTAATTATTTTATAACGATTATACCTTAATTTTCACTAATTGTATGTGTCAGTCATAATTCTAATTTTAATTAATGTAAATCAGAAAGAAGTCCAAGTAGTTCAACTTTTTTATGGTTATTTTTTTGTTTTTTTAAATTGAGGTCATTAAATTATTTTATTAATTATATTGTCATTTTTTAAAAATGGCTATTATAGTAAAATGGACGGAGTTTTGTTTAAAATAACTATTTTAAAAATAATTTTAATAATATATAATTAAATAATAAAATAATATATTTTATATTAACAATATATCAATTTTTACATCAAAATTAAATATATTAAAAATAAAATTATATAAATATAAAATAACACGTGTGTGAATGTGTGTCTAGCAATTAATACTCTTTTATGTTTACACACATATATTTTTACTCCGATTCTTTTTGTCTAAAACACTGATATGTAGAGTACATTAAATTATAATTAGCACAAATTGAACCAGGGTGAATGAGATGGATTTTTTTTATGTGAAAATTTTGCATGATTTAATCATGTGTTGATTTTGATCAATGATTATATTTTGTTGTGAGACCCAAACTAAGATCCACTTTTATAATCAGTAATCAACAATCAAAATCAACCCATTTTCAGGACATATGAAATTTACATGAGAGAATTTATTTTGCAACCACTTGAAAGGTAAATAATATTTAATTACTCCGATTATATACACAACAAATATTTAATTGCCACCCTTCTTGAGCTAAGCAAACATTCCACAAGGTCGCCATCTAACTTTGAATCTCGAGGTTGAATTTTGGGGGTAGAACGGAAGGAGAGAAAACAACAACACTAATAAGATAAGCAAGTTCATCAAAATTTGGTATATGTGCTCTCCATTCAATGGCAAGGCATGTGAATGATAGGTTTGCCGGGTCGCAAAACAAGGTCACGGGCAATTTGCAGTGGAAGTTTTGTCCACTTCTATGGCTTCCATTTTCCAAATGGACCCCGCAAGAATTTGGGTGAGCACGAGCACACAATTCTCTTATACAAATCGCTTCACGAATCAATTAAACTATCTTGATCAGGATATAATCAAGCAAAACTTTGGGCCACATAAACCATACACACGGCGTTAAATAAACCAACCACCATCATTTTTATACTATAGTAATATACGACATAAAGTATCGAAAATGATCAATGATGAAAAAGAAAGCATTTTTTTGGTTGACATAAAGATTTAGTGCTGTCATTTGGAGCTATGATATTTATTCACACTCACAATTACTTATCTTAATCCCGTCTGATTAAACACATGATGTACATGTACATCAATAAAAAATCAGACTCAAGATATAATTAAATTTAAGTGGAATTTGTACAAGATTTGAATAATCAACCCTTTGGTTTGTGAATAGACTAACGACTTTTCATATCTTCAAACTAGGTCAATTTAAAGATGAAAATATTAAGATATAAAATTATTCATGTAATTCTATCTAACAGCTTAAGTTTTTAGAAGAGATAGTTCATAATATAGTATCAGAGTCTCTATCATTAAGAGATTTAGAGTTTAAGCCTCATTTGCTCCCATTCTTTTCAATAAAAGATTAATTTCAGTATAAGGTAAAATGGACCTGTGCATTGTTCACACTTCATACTTCGCGCTTAAAAGAGGCTCTCATATGAGGGGGAGTATTAAGATATAAAATCATTCATATGAGAGATGGTTCATAACAAACTTTTAGGAGAGATAATTTATGATAAGCTTTTAAAAGAGATCATTCATTATATGGTTTTATATCTTATCAGGATACACGGATTAAATTGTCTAAGGAAGTTGATTAATTAGCATAAGTTTATGCAGTGTTCGTTGATACAGATATAAAATAATGCCACCGAAATTGAACCTAGTGAGATGTTTGCTTTTCTAATATTATCTTGTGTTTGAATGTTCTTCTTTTATATTGATGACACATAGAAGAATAAGAACATAAAACGGAACGAAACTATATTTAACTTATTGGAAATTAAATAGTCATAGGCAGTTTTCTTGATATAATTCGTTTTATAAACGGCAATGCTAACGATTCTGTGCTTTCCTTTGACCATTCACATTAAGAGAAGTATGTATTATTGGCATCACTGATTTGGAAGGTACTTGAAGTGTTCTCACACGACTTTCTACGACCGTCGTACGTGTATCATCTTTACGACTTTGAAAAGAGTGCTTGTGACAATGTTTTGATACACTAAAATAGTTGAATAAGTTGACATTTATTCCACTTTATTGTTGGATAGACGAACAATTTGGACTATAGGTGATCAGTTCAAGGTACCTGCTACTTTACTTACATTGGTTAAAATACTAGCAAAACTCGTCAACAGAATTGGCTCATCTAATCCGCATTTTAGACATGTATTATCATAATTTGGATTTGATTACTAGGTTCTTCCATTTGTAGGTGATCTATAAAGACTTCTATAGGCATATGCCCTTATTCTGGATTGTGATGAGTCTTGCCCCTCAGTCTATATGTATCATACTAGCATATGAGGTGAAGAGATCATGTAAGATGTGTGTACGACAATTAGCCATTGCTTTTTCTTCCTTTATGAAACTTCTATGAAAATTTGATGGCTGCTGGCTGGTCAAACTAGTTTAGCATTAAAATAAATATCTTTTCTCTATAGGTAACATTTTCTTTTTTTAAAAATGCCAATCATTTTTCTTCCAGTAGGGGAGTAGTATCAGATCCCACTCCGAGTCGTTGATTAGTATGAGAAGTGGGCTGTGACTCTCCGCATGATCATTTATAAAGTTTATCATATGTTAACCCACGTTGGTTATGGACGTTAACGTTTGGAACTGACCACAGAGAATGTATTATATGCCTTGCACAGCTCATTAGTTAAATAGTTTCTAATCATAATCCGCGCCAGAAATTAAGACGGTTAATGATTCCAGCCGGTTAAAGGGTTGGGATTACACCAGAATAATTTTAAGTAATGTTATAACATTGAATAGCGATATACTTTTTGTCGATCCAATTATTGAATCACAATTACCTATTATGAATATCATGTGCTAAATTTTATCAAAATTAAATTTCATTAAGTATATAATCAAATAACTCATATATATATATATATATTAGATTGAATTTAACATATATAAAAAAATATATCAAATAATTTTAGATTAATCCAAAATTTTATAAAAATGATCTATAAGATGTAAGGTTCTAATCCGACGGTGGGGTTTGTAAAAAATTACACCAATAAAAAGTTATTCAATAGTATAACATTGTTCAAAATTATGCTGATATAATTTGATCCTAATCTATTTTTTATTTTAATAAATAAAAAGTTGTTATCTAAATTTGAATATATGGCTTCAGCTAAAATAAGCTTCAACCACCCAACTACTGAAGTTATGCTTGAGTGGGCAACATATGTCTCTCCTCTCTTTTTCTGGTTTTTTTTTTGTGTGAGTATTGTTAAGAGGGCTGCCATCTTTCTTCTTGGGTGGCAACTTCTTTGTTTTGTTTTTCTTTTCATTTGAAATAAGACGTAATACATTCTTCAAGTTGCAGTACTATTCCTATTGATCTTCAATGTAAAAGATGCTTGGACATGGATAATTTTTGGGCAAAGAGCAGAACCACATAACGTAACGTTAGTTAATTCAAAGTATAGAATGCATTTGTTTCTTATTAAATTTGAATCTGATTTTTTTTTTTTCAATTTGTAAGTACTATTAACCTTGCTTGTAAATGAAATTTGAAAAAAAATAAGAGAGATAATGCAATTAATTATAAAAATTATGGAACAAAGATAAGAAGCATAATCCAAAAACCTCCAAAGTTTAAGAATATGTTTGCAGAAGCTTATTTTAGGTCCAAAATAGTTAATCATAAAAAAATTTCTGAAACTACTTAAAAAAATATCATTATTTCCTAAATTTAAACTTTTTCTTGTTTAAACATTTGTATACTTATATGAGACTTGTGATTTGCAAATGGTAAGCTCAATATTATTTCTTAATTTGAAAAATAATGTTATATAACTAGAATTATATTAGAATTATTAAAAATTTTTTTTAAGATTCAAGAAAAGGGGCTGAATAAGTTAAAGAACGAAAATTTACTTATTTATATTTAAAAGTTAGAACATTGCTACATTATTTTACGGAAAATTCTGACAATTTTACCGTTTATTATTTTTTAAAAAAAATAAAGGGATGATTTTCTTATTTTAGGTACTACATAAGATGTTTTGACAACTGAGCAAAATAAAGAGAACAGTTTTAGTTACAATTATTAATGCAAAATCATTAATACTATTATCAATTAAGATGACCTTTTTTTGCCATATCTATAAGAAGATAACTATTTCTTTTTCAAACTATAAAATAAGATAATAATGTAATCGATTAAAAATAATATACTAAATGAGCTATAGTTGTACGAGATACATCACTAGAAATTTGCATTGCATGCCCTTGAATTGCGCAGTATGCACATGGCACGTCAACATCGAGCTGATCATAGCCTGATATCTGGCACAAGCTAAGCCATCACGTTCTCAAAGGGGAGGTCGTATTCATATCGTCTTCTATTCTTCTTCTCTTCCTCAATTCATTAGAACATGCACGTTTCATACTACACAGCATGAAACCCAAAGTTTGTTCTTGCTTTGCTGTGCACATTTTTCTTGGAAATTGATTGAAGATCCGATAATGTAGCTAACTTGCATGCTCGAGAAAGAGAAGCTCTAATTATAAGACATGGTCTCTTATACGATTCACGTGCTTACATTTGTTTGGTTTCCTCTATTACCATCAAGAATTTGGACTCTTTAAATTGCAGGTACATTATTTTAAAATAAAGTACATAATTTCAGTTGTTGATGAAAAATTAATAGTATAAATTATTATATATGAATAATCTGTCAATCATATTAGCTAGTATTTATGTTTTATAAAAGGGTAAAATACAATATCCTCCTTTTAGAGATTACACTATTACACTTCCCTCTCCTTTATTTTTAAAACATATACTCTCCTCCCCTCAAAAATTAAGATAAAGAGTTGAGTACAATTCCTTCCTTTCAGAGATGATATTATTACATTCTTTCCCTCTATTTCTATAATATACACTCCCATTCCCTAAAAAATTAAAATAAACTACATTTTAATTCATTGTCAAATTTTCTATTAATATTCTATTATATCATTATTTTTTTACCAAAATACCCTTTATTAATAGTTATATGTATTAATATTTTTACAATATAAAATATATATGGCTAATAACATTATAAAATATTGATATATATATATATATATATATATATATATTTGAATTATTGCTATACTAACGAAATAAATTATTAAAATTAACAATAATTTGTAATAATTATTTTTTGAAAAATAAAAATTACATATTTTCTCATCTATTAATTCTAGAATACTAATGTATATAAAAATAAAAATTATTTATTAATATCACATATAAAGACGAATCACGAAGAAGATAACGAAAAGAATTTTGTGACTTTACTATAAAAATATACATTAATATTCTAAAATTAATAGCTAAGAAAATATGTAACTTTTATGTTTGAATTATTACTATTAATAATTTGTTCTTTTAATATAGTAATAATTTTAAAAAATAAATTAAACCATATATATAAACATTTTATATTATTATAAGCCACATATATGTTTTATTTTGTAAAAAAAAAAAAATATGTACAGCTATTATTAAAGGGTATTTTGGTTAAATATAAAAATAATAAACATGAGATAATGGCAAGTTAATGTAAAATTTGAAAATGGATTAAATCATAGCTTATATTAATTTTTTAGGAAAGGAGAATGTGTGTTTTAGAAATAGAAGGGGTGAGACTGTAATAAGATCATATCTCAAGAGAGAGGTTGTATTTTTATCTAATTTTTTAAGCGAGAAAAGCATCTATTTTAGAAATAGAGGGGAAGGAAGTGTAATAATATTATCTCTCAAACAGTGACAGATCCAGAAAATTTATGTAATGGGCACAAATGTAATATATATACATAATAAGAGGTTTTATATAATTTTTATTTTAGTGTGGAGTTACGCATAATAAGATAATGGGGGCAAAATATCTATAATATCCATATACTTTTAAGAAAAATCAAATCTTTGTGGGGGCATATGCCTCCAATGTAACATCCGCTTTAGTCATAAAATATTTTTGTGGAAATTTTTGCAATAATAATTGTAAATCCAATACTTAAGTCGTAGATATTAACTTTTTAAAGTAAAACTATAACTAGTAATAAACACTTCAAAATATACTACTCTATTATGATAAGAAATAGTACTACATATTAATATTTTTATAGAAAAGATAAACAAATAATGATAACATTATAACTGAACAAATAAGTCAAGTTAATTTACATAAAATTCTTAATGTAATTAATATGATTGTTGAAGATAGCCGGTGTGTAAATGCACCGCCAACCTCCAACTTCCCCAAATTTGCCTATAAATAAAGGTGAGTAAAGGCTCTACGGTAAACAAGAAAAAGAAGAAAACGTGTGTGTGTGTGAAAAAGTGAGAGAGAGTGATTTTGTGTGTGTGCCAGAGAGTGCAACGTGAAAGAGGGAAGATTAGGTGGAGAGAGAGAGAGAGAGAGAACGAAAAGGAGAGAAAAGGAAAGAGGGGTAGTAGACTAGAAAGAAAAGAAGTGCATTGCACCTACGTTATTTTCAGTTGTCTATAATATTTAGAGGTAGATGATAAAATTATTTATAAATTAAAATCATGGTTGTATTTACTATTATAAATTATGTTATTTTACATTATTACTCAGTATTATTTACTATCGCAATTTATTTTATGTTCCAAGTTGTTTTATTTGTTAAAGTTGCTCAATATTACTTTTGTTTCAATTTATTCTATTTATCATTCCAAGTTATTTTATTTACTGTTCCTTCATATTATTGCTACTTATTATTTATCATGGTAAAATAGTTTATTTATCATTCCAAGTTATTTGCACTAATGTTAATTTATATTATTGCTCATTATCATTCCTATTTATTTTTATTTATCCTTTCAAGTTAATTTATATGATATTCTTTTATACTATTGCTTATTATTATTATTATTATTAGTATAATATTATTTTTATACTAATACATTATTTTGATTTGTCAGTTTTTGTAGCAATTTCTCTAGGGGACCAATATGAACAATAAATTATTATATCTAAGCATAAGTAAAAAAATTGATTATATATGAACTTAAGCTATTAAATTATCAATACCTTTATTTAGAATTTTATATCTGGACTTATGGATGTTATGATGACTATTGACTTATAAATATTACTGTGACCCTCAAAAGGATAGAACCAATATGTGTGAAATGCGCCATGATGACAAGGACAAATATATGGATCATGATAAGAAAGATTCAAAGAAATTAAATACAAGTGAATTTGGCCCCTTTAGAAATAAGGACAGATATATGGACCATGACAAGAAAAATTCAAAAAAATTAAATGAAAATGATTTTAGATTCAGTCCCTTTAGAAATTGACATTTAAAATTGGTAATTCTATACTGTGAGAAATATTATTGAGATATTATGTTAATTATTCAAGTTCATATTATTTCAGTCCTTATGCATTTTATTTACTTTAATATTATGAATTAATATATATCTTTTACACTTCATTCAATTTATTCTATTTGCTTAATTTTATGTTTGATTATTTAAATTACTATGTGATAAATTTATTTATTTTCAGTTTAAGAATTTATATTCTAAGCACTTTTATTTATCTTATTGCTTAAGTTACATCACACTATTAACTTATTATGATCATTCAAACATGATGAATTTATTTACATTATTCAAGTTTATTGTTATTCTATGTTATTTGAGTTCTTATTTCATTTCTAATTATTGCTTAGGTATATACATTGGTATATCTATTGTGAATTCATGCATAATGGCAAGTAAGAAATTTTAAAGAAGACATCTAAGATTTGCTGTTAATCGCCAAGAAAGTAGAGGGATAAAATACAAGATCCTTTTATGTTACCTATCTTGGGTAGTATGGCGTAAAAGTCTCGCTTTGTTGTCATAATGTTATAAGTAAAACTAGAGAATGGGAATTTCCTAAAAGATGGTCTTCGAATATATGTGAGACAAACAGACAAAGAAATGTGCAAATAAAAGTAAAATTATTATAACCCCATTAATGCTTGCCACATTATGGGTTGCATAGCATATATGTTTTTAGCATTTACTACTCATAATGTTATAAAAGTATGATTTGGTTATAAGTAATATGATGAGATTATGATATAGTAGCCGTATGGATTTCCATGCTAAGACACGTTCAAATGTTCTAGAACTCTTCATTATCTACTAGGAATTTTTAATTCGCACTTTATTTCTGGTGATTGCAGATTAGTCAAGTAATGTCCTAGAAGAAGGTGAACTTTCTCAGCTACTAGGAACTTATGGAGTTGTAATTAAATAAATTGTACTTTCATCATCGGGCTTAAAAATGTTTAGATTATGATAAGCAAAACTATACTCCTACTCTTGAACTCTGTATTGTATCTATGTATATTACAGTCAAACTTTGAACTTTCTGCGTATAGTTGTGCAATTAGTTTTATTATGAATGGGTGTTACACCCAAAGCCTTGCAAATAGATCCATCCCTGCTCTTAAGAGAAGGAGTTATATTTTATTCTTTATAAAATTTACTAATAAGGTGTTGATTTGAGTGGAAGAGGCTCAAATCTCTTAAGCATATAGTTACCGATTTGATTTCGAAATTTATGTATATGGAAAAAAAAATGTTATTAGAAGGGGTCCCCCCTTAGATACTTAATCGTACCCCAAGAGATTAATCTCTCACCTATTAGATGCGGCGATACTCTAAGAAAAAAATAAAAAATATTTTATAAAATTTAAAATTATTGATTCTCATTAAAATTACGTATATCTCGCAATTCTCACTTTGGACTAGCTAAATCCTAACATTAATGTTGTATCTTTTCTCCAATAGTGCACGATGGATTCTCTGATCTCTTATTTGCTTTCTCAGTCAAAAATATATAAAAAAGTGTAGGAACTTTAATATAGGGAAAAAATACTTTATCCCTCTAAATTATGGGTCATGCGCACTTTACCCCTTGTATTTTAAAAAGATGCAAATCGTTCCCTAAACTTTTTTGAATGTACAAATCAACCATTCTATTAACTTTTCCATCTATTATTAATGGAAATAGAACTTGTTCAAGAAAGTTTAAGACATCAAATTGAATGTTATTTTTTAATTTAAGAACTGAAGTGCACAAGACTCAAAGTTCATTGGTCATTTAGCATATTTTCCTTCTTTTCCATTAATGCACTTATTTTTCATTAATAACAAAAATTTAACAGAAAAGCTCATTGGTCAATTTGCATAGTTTCAAAATAGAGGAGGTAAAGTACACATGGCCTATAATTCAGGAGATAAAGTTTTTTTTCCTTTAATATATTAGCCATATTACTATGGTAACTTTCCTTTCAAGTTCTATACTCTCAATTTCAATAATTTGATATGCATGCCTATATAGAAAATTTGAGAGTTAACCTACATTTAATGGAATATGCTCATCCATATCAATATGTAGTGCTGTAGAGTTTTTTTTTTTTTTGTTTAATGTGGGTTCCAAACTTCTATTATTAATAAAAACATCAAAATGTACAATAAGTTGTAGCTCAAATGACAAATTGCTTAATTAGAGTGTCCAAGGGATTGTTGCAATTTTTAGCTAGGAATCCATCGACATTACCGATGAATTTGCGACGTAAATTTTTTTGATAACCTAATAAATAGATTCTGTATAATTTCTGGAATAGATATTTCATCGAAAAACTAGTTAGTAACATTGGCGCAGTATGGCGCAAAAAAGATACTAATGGAATATCTGTCACAACAAACAAATTTGTTTATCCCAGAATTATCAACAGACAACCTGTCAGTAATATTTGATTTATTTCTTTATTTTTCAAAAATTTATTTATGGTATTCAAATTAATAACCATTGGAAGGAAATTGACACATTGCCAACGAAAATTCTATCAGTATTAAAATTAATAACCTTTGGAGAGAAATCAACATATTATCGGCAAATAATCCATCGGTAATATTAGTTTGTGAAACACTGCATTTCATTTTTTCCTTTGTTGACAGAAAATTCATCAATAATGTTAAGGCTTAGAACTTAAACACAAGCCCTTTCTTCCTCTTCCATTTCTTTCTTCTTCTTTCTCTCTCTACACTCTCTCTTCTCCTCACACAACCACTGCCACAGTCACACCACTGCCATCACCATCATTGCCACCCTTGTTTGTTGCAGCCACCACCATTGCCCTTGTCTTTCAGGCTCTCTCTCTTTCTTTCTCTCTCTCTCTCTCTTTCTCTTGTGCTACACCGCCACCACCTTTTGCGGCCGCCATCAACACCACCACCACCTCAATTGCCGGCACTAGCACCCGCCTCCACTGCCTCTTCATTTTTGTGGTTTGGATTCTTGACCTTTACTTGCGAAATTTTTTTTCTTGAGTATAGGTTCTTTGCATTTGAAAATTTAAAGTTGCTATTATTTTTTATGCATTTATAATCCTAATTGTTATTCTTGTAAGCTTTTGCTTATGAGA
The DNA here is from genome assembly GCA_031439595.1 of Pterocarpus santalinus. Lineage (NCBI taxonomy): Eukaryota > Viridiplantae > Streptophyta > Magnoliopsida > Fabales > Fabaceae > Pterocarpus > Pterocarpus santalinus. The sequence goes on along the minus strand of CM062528.1, from coordinate 27,924,531 downwards.
TAATTATAACCTTAGACTTTTAATTAAGTTAAAGTTAAGTGAATATGATTATTTTTGTAAAAGAAAATAATATAGAGGTTGGACTTAATTTTATAAGTGAGAATGAATTTTGTATATTTATTCTTTTTAATTATGTTGAAATTGTTGAATATTGGGTCTAATTGTTGAATTAATTGTTGTAAAGTCTTCAAATTTAAGGGGAGATTCTACCAAAATTGTGTTAAAATTGTTGAATATTGGGTTTGATTGTTGAATTAATTATTGTGAAGTCTCCTAATTTAAGGGGAGACTTTACCGAATTCATTCATTATTGAATTAATTGTTATATATACTTGTTTTAGATTGGTAGGCAAAGGCAAAAGTTGACCGAAGAAGAACAATACCCTCTCCACCACACCGACGTCTACCTCCACCACTCCTATCGCATCTACCCCCACTCCACCACTATTAGGCACATCCACACAGACTCCAGCCACCGCGTCTACCGTTATTTCACCATTACCCACCAACTGATCACCCTACCATTTCATGGCTATAGCCTACACCTGATAGTGGAGAAGCAGCAAGCTCATTAGTTAGGCAGACCCAAAGGTCATCCATGGAGTCGCATATTCACCTGGTTTTGGACAAAAAAACTTGATAAGTAATCTCAAATTTTAATTTAATAACGTCATTGTTTGCTACTATTAATTGGTATCTCAATTTTAATTTGTTATATGTCTCATATAGTCGGCTCCTTGCATCCAAAGGCCTCCATAAGATCACGGAGACCATGTAGAAGCTGCATGATTGGTCATACGAGAGTTTCGAAAAACTCTCAAATGACAAAAAGGAATGGTGGTATCACAAATGGAAAGTAAAATGATGTTCAGTTTCTATTAATATCAATACTTTTCTCTCATAGACTATAATGTATATAATCTTAAATAATATTGTACAACATTTGTATATGCAGAGACACTATGTTATTGACCTGCGAGACGATGCCTATTTTTTCAAGGCATTCAAGACTCGTACAGTGAAGCGGAGACAGGACATGTACCTTGGCATCCACGAAAGTCTTGATCCCAATTCATAGTGGATAATTGAGGCCAACATGAGGGCCTTGTAGGACTATTGGAAGTCCGACAAGTTCTTATAAAAGTTGACCAAGGCTAAGCCTAGTAGAGCCTTAGTTAAGGGTGGTTTACTCCATTGCGGAAGCTCAGCCATCATAGAGTACACCAGGGCATAGGTAGTAAGTTACCAAGTTAAATTGCTTTTATATTTAATTTAATACTTATTTTTATTTTTATTTACTTATTATGATGTCAAAATGACTTTGAAATGTAGGCTAAGCTCTAGAACAGGCAACCTACTCAAGGATAGTTGTTTCGAGAAACCTACACTTGAAAGGAGGACAAGACGCAGTGGGTCATCCAACTAAAATAGGGAAGTATGACCATAAGTCAGTATGTAGCCAAATTTGATGAACTCTCCAAATTCTCCTCTTATTTGAAAATAACCTTGATGGTCGTTGGAAGGTGACAAAATTTGAGTAGGGGTTAAGGCCTGAGATAAGAGAGAAAGTATCCACCCTAGAAATCAAAGACTTCGCCACTCTATTGAATAAGTGTAGGATAGCAGGAGAGAGTTTCCTAGAAATGGAGTTTGAGAGAAAAAGACAGAGTTTTCTCAAAAGAAAAAAGGGTAGCAGAAATGCAAAAGAACAATAATTTAAAGAGTAAATTGAACCCAAGAAGGATAGGCAAATACCAGTTAGGGAATCCTTACCTCCATGCAATAAGTGCGGAAAATCTCATGGCTCCAAACCTTGGCTTTATGGCCAAAATGTTTGCTACCGATGTGGGAAGCCAGGACTCTATGCCAAAGATTACAACACTAGAAAGCTGCTGAACAATTCTGTGCCTAGACCATAAAATAAAGGAAGAGTATTCACTTTAAGTAGAGAAGAGGCAACTCAGTCCCCTAATATGATCAAAGGTACCTATTTTCTTAAAAATACTCTCTTAATTTTATTGTTTGACTCAGGAGCTACGCACTCCTTTATATCAATTGATTGTGTGAAGAAGTTAAATTTACCTTTGTCTCCCTTACCTTTTGATTTGTTAATCTCTACTTCTATAGGGGGAAAAGTCTATACTTTTCAAGCCTATTTGATCTGTCCCATTTTACTTGAAGAAAAACCTTTTGTTATTAACCTTGTTTGTTTGCCTTTACCTGGTATTGATATCATAATTGGAATGGATTGGTTATCTAGTAATGACATCATTCTAGATTGTTCTCGAAGACTTGCCTATTTTCCCAACAACCTATCAATAACCAAAAGTCTTCTCATTCCATATTTCTTAATGCCACCCAAATAGAGAAGTGCCTTCCAGAAAGAGCTCAAGGGTTTCTGGTTTATTCTTTAAATTCAGAGGTCGAGCAAGATATAGGCAACATACCTACAATGAGAGAATTTCCAAAAGTGTTTCCCAAAGACATAGTAAACTTACCACCTGAAAGAGAAATTGAGTTTTTTATCGATCTCATACCAGGAACAGGATCCTTATCCTTTGCACCTTATAAAATGTCTCCTTTGGAGTTGACTAAACTTAAGAAATAGATTGAGGACTTGTTAGCTGAGGGATTCATTAGGCCAGGTGTGTCTCCCTGGGGTGCATTTGTTCTTTTAATAAAAAAGAAATATGGAAGCATGAGGTTATGTATAGACTATAGGCAGTTGAATAAAGTCAGGTCAGGATACCATCAGATAAAAGTGAAACAAGAAGATATACCTAAGATAGCCTTCAGGACTAGGTACAGGTATTATGAATAACTTGTGATGCCTTTTGGACTTCTCATGCAATATTCATGGATTACATGAATATAGTTTTTAGGCCTTACCTTGACTAGTTTGTGGGAGTCTTTAAAGATGATATCCTCATCTATTCTAAGACTAGGGAAGAGCATGAACAACACGTTAGAATAGTATTGCAAATCTTGAAGGAAAAGCAATTGTATGCTAAGTTAGCAAAATGTGAGTTTTGGTTAAGTGGTAAGATTCTTAAGTCATGTGATTACTCAAGAAGGGGTAGTAGTAGACCAAGTAAAGTTGAAGCTGTAGTTCACTGGAAAAGACCAAAGACAATCACTAAAGTTAGTAGTTTTCTAGGATTAGTACATTACTATAGGAGATTCATCAAAGGATTTTCTCAACTAGTTTTACCTTTAACTAGGTTAACTAGAAAAAACCAGTCTTTTGAGTGGAATTCAACTTGTGAATCTAGTTTTCAGGAGTTAAAAGATAGGCTTACTTCTACTTCAGTCTTAATAATTCCTAATCCTAAGAAAAACTTTGTGGCATACTATGATGCATCCAAGAGAGGATTAGGTTGTATGCTGATATAAGAAGGAAGAGTTGTGACTTATGCTTCTAGACAACTTAGGTCTCATGAAGAGAATTACCCAACCCATAATTTAGAACTAGCTGCAGTAGTGTTTGCCTTAAAATTCTGGAGATATTATTTCTATGGGGTAAAGTTTGAGGTATTTAGTGACCACAAGAGTTTGAAATTTTTTTTTGATTAGAAGGAATTAAATATGAGATAAAGAAGGTGGATAGAGTTTTTAAAGGACTATGATTTTGAATTGAAATATCATGTTGGCAAGGCTAATGTGGTCACTGATGCGTTGAGCAGAAAATCTCTACACATGTCTCTAATGATAATAGAGGAGCATATGTTATTGGAGGAATTTAAAGACATGAATATTTCAGTATCTCTAAAACCCCATTGTATATATGCTAGTGAACATAGAATAGAATGTGATTTGAGAAGCCAAATAAGACAAGCCCAAGAATGTGATGAATTTCTGAAATCACTAAAGAATAGGATTCGAACAGAGCAGCTTGAGCATTTTCATGTTGATCAAAAAGGGACTATGACATATGAGGGAAGACTATATGTGCCCAATAATGAAGAACTGAGAAATAAGATTTTATCTGAGGCATGTTACAGTAAGTTTACTATGTATCTCAGTACAACCAAGATGTATCAGGACCTTAGAAAGTTGTTTTTGTGGAATGCGATGAAGCGAGACATAGCTAGTTTTGTAACTAGATGTTTTACCTGTCAGAAAGTTAAGATAGAGCAACAAAAACTTGCAGGACTCTTACAACTTTTGGATATTCCTGAGTAAAAATGGGATAGTATATCATTGGATTTTGTGGTAGCATTACCTAGCACTTCCTCAGGATATGATGCAACATGGGTGATAGTTGACAAACTGACTAAATCAACTCACATCTTGCCAATGAGGATTAGTTGTCGATTGTATAAGTGAGCCCAGGTTTACATTCAAGAAATTGCAAGACTACGTGGGGTGCCCACAAGCTTAGTTTCAAGCAGGGATCCTAGATTTACATCTAAGTTTTGGGTAGCTCTGCAAGAAGTCTTAGGTACTAAACTTCGTTTTAGTATAGCTTACTGCCCTCAAACAGATGGTTAGATAGAGAGGACCATTCAGATCTTAGAGGACATGCTTAGGACTTGTGTGTTAGAACTTCAGGGAAGTTGGGATACTCATTTACCATTGATAGAGTTTTCTTATAACAATAGTTACCATTCCAGCATAGGGATGGCACCATTTGAAGCTCTATATGATAGAAAATGTAGATCTCCCTTGTGTTGATCCGAAGTAAGAGAGAACCCAATTTGGTGCAACAAACCATAGAAAAGATCAAATTCATTAGAAAAAGATTACTCACTGCTTAAAGTAGACAGAAAAGTTATGCTAATCATAGAAGGAGACCTCTAGAATTTAAAGAAGGTGACCGTGTTTTACTTAGAGTCACTTCTACGACTGGGATTGGCAGAGCCCTTAAATCCAAAAAGCTAAATCCAAAATTTATTGGCTCATTCCAAACTCTCAAAAGAATGGGACCTGTTGCATATGAAATTGCACTTCTCCCTAACCTTTCAAACCTTTGTGATGTCTTCCATATCTCTCAGTTCAAAAAATACTGCTTTGACTCTTCACACATCATAAAATATAAAACAATGCAAGCAAAAAATGATATGACTTTTGACACTAAACTAATACAAATTATAGATAGATCGGTCAAACACTTAAGAGGAAAAGAAATTCCTTTACTTAAAGTTGTCTGGAATGGATTGTCACACAAGGATGTAACATGGGAATTGGAGCACGAAATTAAGAAGTCATAGATATTAACTTTTTAAAGTAGGACTATAACTAGCAACAACCACTTCAAAATATACTACTCTATTATGATAAGAAATAGTACTACATATTAATATTTTTATAGAAAAGATAAACAAATAATAATAACAATAATAATAATAATAATATAACTGAACAAATAAGTCAAGTTAATTTACGTAAAAGTCTTTAACGTAATTAGTATGATTGTTGAAGATAGACAGTGCGTAAATGCACTACCAACCTCCAATTTCCCCAAATTTGCCTATAAATAAAGGGGAGTAAAGGTTCTATGGTGAACAAGAAAAAAAAGAAAATGTGTGTGTGTGTGTGAAGAAATGAGAGAATGATTTTGTGTGCGTGTCAGAGAGTGCAACATGAAAGAGGGAAGATTAGGTGGAGAGAAAGAAAGAGAGAGAGAGAGAGAGAGAGACAGACAGACAGACAGAGACAGAGATAGAAAGAGAAAGAGAGAAAAAGAGAAAGAAATAAAAAATGAAAACGAGAGAAAAGGGAGAAAGGGGAAGCAGACGAGAAAGGAAAGAAGTGCAGTGCACCTACATCATTTTTAGTTGCTTACAATATCTAGAGATAGATAATGAAAATATTTATAAAATAAAACTATGGCTATATTTACTATTGCAAGTTATGTTATTTTATATTATTACTCAGTATTATTTACTACCGCAGTTTATTTTATGTTCCAAGTTCTTTTATTTATTAAAATTTCTCAATATTACTCATTTCAATTTATTCTATTTATCATCCCAAGTTATTTTATTTACTGCTCCTTCATATTATTGCTACTTATTATTTATCATGGTAAAATAGTTTATTTATCATTCCAAGTTATTTGTACTAATTTTAATTTATATTATTGCTCGTTATCATTCCTATTTATTTTTATTTATCCTTTCAAGTTAATTTATATGATGTTACTTTATACAATTGCTTATTATTATTATTATATTATTGTTTTGATAATAATACATTATTTTAAGTTGTCAATTTTTATGGGTATTTCTCTAAGGGACCAATATGAACAATAAATTATTATATCTAAGCATAAGTAAAAAAATTGATTATATATGATCTTAAGCTATTAAATTATCAATACCTTTATTTGAAATTTTATATCTTGACTTATGAACACTATAATAACTCTTGACTTATAAACATTACTGTGACCCTCAGAAGGATAGAATCAATATGCGTTAAATGTGCCATAATGATAAGGACAGATATATGGACCATGATAAGAAAGATTCAAAGAAATTAAATGAAAATGATTTTAGATTCGGTCTCTTTAGAAATTAACATTTAAAATTGATAATTCTATACTTTGAGAAATATTATTGAAATATTATGTTAATTATTTAAGTTCATATTATTTCAGTCCTTATGCATTTTATTTAGTTTAAGATTATGAATTAATTAATATCTTTTACACTTCATTCAATTTATTTTATTTGCTCAATTTTATGTTTGATTATTTAAATTACTATGTTATAAATTTATTTATTTTCATTTTAAGAATTTATATTCTGAGCACTTTTATTTGTCTTATTGCTTAGGTTACATCACATTATTAACTTATTATGATTATTTAAATATGATGAATTTATTTACATTATTCAAGTTTATTATTATTCTATGTTATTTGAGTTCTTATTTAATTTCTAATTATTGCTTGGGTTTATACATTGGTATATCTATTGTGAATTTATGCATAATGGCAAGTAAAAAATTTTAAAGAAGACATTTAAGATTTGTCTCTAACCTCCAAGAAAGCAGAGGGATAAGATGTAAAATTCTTTTATATTACTTGCCTTGGTTAGTGTGACACAAAAGTCTCATTTTGTCATCACGATGTTATAAGTAACATTAGAGAATGAAAATTCCCTAAGAGAAGACCTTCGAATATGTGTGAGACAAGCAGACAAAGAAAAGTGAAAATTAAAGTAAAAATATTATAACCTGATTAATGCTTACAACATTATCGGTTGCATAGCATATATGTTTTTAGCATTTACTACTCATAATGTTATAAAGTATGATTTAGTTATAAGTAATGTGATGAAATTATGATGCAGTAGCCGTGTAGATTTCTGTGCTAAGATATGGTTAGAACCATCATAGTTCAAATATTCTAGAACTATTCATTATCTATTGGAAATTTTCTGTTCTTATCCTATTTTTGGTGGTTTCAGATTAGTCAAGTAATACCCTAGAGGAAAGTGGACTTTCTCAGCTACTAGGAACTTATGGAGTTATAATTAAATAAATTGTACTTTCATCATCAGGCTTAAAAGTGTTTAGATTACGACGAGCAGAACGATACTCCTGCTCTTGAACTCTATGTTGTATCTATGTATATTAGAGTCCAACTTTGAACTTTCTACATAAAGTTGTGCAATTAGTTTTATTATGAATGGGTGTTACACCCAAAGCCTTGCAAATAGATCCATCCCTGCTCTTAAGAGAGGGCGTTATATTTTATTAATAAGGTGTTGATTTGAGTGAAAGGGGCTCAAACCCCTTAAGCATATAGTTATCGATTCGATTCTAAAACTCATGTATATGGAAAAAAAACATTATTAGAAGGGGTCCCCCTTTAGATACTTAATCGTACCCAAAGAGACTAATATCTCACCTATTGGATGCGGCGATACTCTAAGAAATAAAAACATAAAAATTATTTTATAAAATTTAAAATTATTGATTCTCGTTAAAATTACATACATCTCACAATTCTCACTTTGGACTAGCTAAATCTTAACATTAATGTTGTATCTTCTCTCCGATAGCGCACGATGGATTCTCTGATCTCTCATTTGCCTTCTCAGGCAAAAATATATAAAAGACTACAGCAACTTTAATATAGGGAAAAAAAAATACTTTATGTTTTTAAATTATAGGTCATGTGCACTTTACCCTTTTCATTTTAAAAAGATACAAATCATTCTCTGAACTTTTTTGAACGTACAAATCGACCATTCTATTAACTTTTTCATGTATTATTAATGGAAATAGCACTTGTTCAAGAAAGTTTAAGACATTGAATTGCATGTTTTTTTTAATTTAAGAACTGAAGTGTACATGACTCAAAGTTCAAGGGTATAGTGCACTTATTTTTTATTAATAACAAAAATTTAATAGAACAACTAAAGTATGCATTTAGGAAAGCTCATGGGTCGATTTGCATATTTTCAAAATAGAGAGAGTAAAGTACACATGGCCTATAATTCAGGAGATAATTTTTTTTTCCTTTAATATATTAGCCTATGCTAACTTTCCTTTCAAGTTCTATGCTCTCAATTTTAATAATTTGATACACATGCCTGGTATATACAATTTGAGAGTTAATCTACATTTAATGGAAGATGCTCATCCATATCAATATGTAGTGCCATAGAGTTTTGGTATTTTTTTTTTTTAATGTGGGTTCCAAACTTCTATTATTAATAAAAACATCAAAATGTACAATAAGTTATAGCTCAAATGACACATTGCTTAATTAGAGTGTCCAAGGGATTGTTGCAATTTTTGGTTAGGGATCCATTGACATTACCAATGGATTTGCGACGTAAATTTTGTCGATAACCTAATAAATAAATTTTGTAAAAAATTACCAATTGCTAGAATAGATATTTTGTCGAAAAACCTGTCAGTAACATTGGCACAATATGGCGCAAAAAAGATACTGACGGAATATCTGTCACAACAAACAAATTTGTTTGTCCTAGAATTATCGATGGACAATCCGTTAGTAATATTTGATTTATTTCTTTATTTTTCAAAAATTTATTTATGGCATTTAAATTAATAATCATTGGTAGAAAATTGACACATTGCCGATGGAAATTCTTTTGGTGTTCAAATTAATAACCTTTGGAGAGAAATCGACATATTACCAGCAAATAATCCATCGTTAATATTAGTTTGTGAAAAACTATATTTCATTTTTTTTGTTGCTGATGGAAAATTCATCAATAATGTTAAGGCTTAAAACTTAAACACAACCCCTTTATTCCTCTTCCATTTCTCTTTTCTTCTTCCTCTTTCTTCTCTTGACACGACCACTGCCACAGTCACACCACTGCTATCACTGTCATTGCCACCCTTCTTTGTTGCAGTCCGCACCACTACCCTTGTCTTTCAGGCTCTCTCTCTCTCTCTCTCTCTCTCTCTCTCTTGTGCCACATCGCCACCACCTTCTGCCGCCGCCATCAACATTACCACCTCCTCGATTGCCGGCACTAGCACCCTCTTCCACTGCCTCTTCAATTTTGTGGTTTGGATTCTTAACCTTTAAATGTGATTTTTTTTTTCATGAGTATAGGCTCTTTGCATGTGAAAATTCAAAGTTGCTATTATTTTTTTTATGCATTTATAATCCTAATTGTTATCCTTATAATCTTTTGCTTATGAGATAATTATAACCTTAGACTTTTAATTAAGTTAAAGTTAAGTCAATATGATTATTTTTGTAAAAGAAAATAGTATAGAGGTTGGACTTAATTTTATAAGTAAGAATGAATTTTGTATGTTTAGTCTTTTTAATTATGTTGAAATTGTTGAATAGTAGGTCTAATTGTTGAATTAATTGTTGTGAAGTCTTCAAATTTAAGGGGAGACTCTACTGAAATTGTGTTAAAATTGTTGAATATTGGATTTGATTGTTGAATTAATTATTGTGAAGTCTCCTAATTTAAGGGGAGACTTTACCGAATTCATTAATTATTTAATTAATTGTTATATAAATTTGTTTCAGATTGGCAAGCAAAGGCAAAAGATGACCGAAAAAGAGCAATACCCTCTCCACCACACTGACCTCTACCTCCACCACTCTAATCGCATCTACCCCCGCTCCACCACTACTAGGCACATCCACACAAACTCCAGCCACCGCGTTTACCCCTATTTCACCACTCCCCACCAACAAATCACCCTACCATTTCATGGCTATAGCCCACACCTGATAGTGTAACACCCTCCCAAGTATGGTACTATGCTTAAGTCATAATCCTAGGAGTTGTTATTGTCATTTACTCGGACCTTGTCTGGTAGCAACCTTCGGCCACCTTTAATCTCACTAGTCAACTCCGCCTCGGAGGACCTTCTCTGTAACTTCTAAACTATCTGGAGATAACCCAGAAATAGGAGTGACAATTTTTAAATTCTCAGTAGGATTCTATAACTTCCATACATAGTGTCAATATAGTCATCTCTAGTTGCTTCGGTTTATTATAAAAAAGGTGAACTTGTTATATAAACTGTTTAGTTTTATAGTTCGAAAACATACCGTCCGAAGCAAAGTTTATTTTATTCATACGCTTATCATTTGGGTGAACTAATCCAAAACATCAACTCACGAATTACACTATCAGTAATAACTTAAATGCATTAAGATACAATAGCGCCAATACACTAAAAACATAAAATCTGCACATGCCTTTACCTGTACTTGAACTTATGCAGATACATATAATTTTCTTTTCTTCCTTTATCTTCCTTTACTTGTTAGACATATTCCAGAGTACGATTACCATGTCGTACTCCATCGGGGTGTGATCACTATGTCACATTCTTTAGGGTGTGGGATCATCATACCACAATCTAGAGTATGATTGATGTCATACCCCATCAGAGCATGATCACCATGTCACGTTTCTTAGGAATATGGACTCATCACGGCATAAATAAACAAAACAGGCTCAGCATTAGTAAAACATGTGATATAATTATGCAAATATTCATACTTGAATTCATACCAATGCATTGGCGTTCTTCTTTAACTTTCTTTACTTTCTTTTCTTGGCACACCTAGGCATTACGTATCGCCGTCCCTAGGGTGCTTGCATATGTTTTAATCTTTAGTCTTTACTGCCCTTGGGTAGCCTGATCTAGGAGTGAGCTCGTTAGCTCAACTCGTGACCGTTATCACATAGACTAACCTACAAGGAGATTCACGTGCCTCTAGCCTTAGAGGGATCTCATTTTGGCCACATGTCTCTAAATTAAAGGGATCTCTTTTGGTCATGTGCCTTAAGAATAGAGGGATCTCAGTTGACCACTTGCCTTCAATGTAGAGGGATCTCATCTGACCACGTGCCTCCAAGGTAGAGGGATCTGATAGTTTTATACTGCCTTCACAGGGAGGGATTCAATGTGCAACTACCTCCAAGTGAAAAGACCCAATCTTATCTTATTTAACTGCCTTCACAAGGAGGGATCTTAAAACTGTCTCCGAGTGAAGGGATTCACATTTAATATATTCATTTCCTTTCATTCTCATACATAATCATGCATAGACATGCTGAATGCACTCTTACATATGCTTCGTCATTTGCTTTCATATATTCTTTTATATGGAATTTCTACATACATATTCATAACATATAAATGCTCATAACTTCCTTAATATTCTATTGAAAATTTGGCAGTATAGCGGATTATGTCCGCTTCCCCATGAATAGTGCCAGTAACCAAGAAACTTTAATCAAACAGCAACCTCATTGTAGAACATTATAATCATACCAAGAATATAACAATATCAATAAGTACAAGTTTTTAACTCTTAAGTATTAATCTATCTTGTAAGCTTTTAACTTCTAATGATGTTCCCGAGTTCAAGCTTAGTGCCGACTTCCGAGTTCCAGGATCATGTAAGTTATGTATATAAGGTCAATGACTTGATTCCTGACTTTCGGGATTTATGAATGTCTTGATTCACGACTTCCGGGATCATGTTTAGGATCGATCTCTGAGATTGACTCTGGACCAAGCTTTGGAACTATGTGTATAAGTTTAAAGCGCCTATTTCCCGACTTACGAGATGCCGGTATAAGGTTCCATATCCTGATACTGACTTCCAATCTCTGACATTAAGCCTCAATCAGTCTTCCAACACTTTTATGAAACGTGTTTTTAAAGTTTCCAAGTTCCAACATTAATCATACCCGATCTAGTTTCTAATTCTGGGTTCCGAGTTCTTACATTAATCATATCTGATCTAGTTTCTATTTCTGGGCTCTGATTTCTGACATGAACCATACTCAATCTGATTTCTATTCACAAGTTCCAAGTTCAATATTAGGTATACTTGATCTAGCTCTCTGTCTATCAAGTTCCCGAGTTCAACCTTAAGTATAACCTCGATTTCTGAGATTAACTCAAATTATTTGGCATTTATCCTAGACTACCATACTTCTAGCTAGAATTGTACTCTTATAAAAGAAAATTCACCAAAAATAGAAATCTGAATAAAATCATGCAAAATTTATATCAATCTAAAGCTAACAGAACAAGCTTTCAAATGAAAGAAGTTGCATATCATTTACGTAAGTATAATTTGAGATATAAGCCCCGAAACTTGACCTTCCTGAACTACCCTGTTTCAGCCCGAGTTGAACTTAAATCAAATTCATTAATGTGTTGGGAATAATCGACAATGGATCTAATTCAAAAATTTTAATGGAATGCTCCTTCATATGTTAGCTTTCAAATAACATTAGATTTACTCAATTTGGAGTTGTGTAGGATGAGTTATACTCTTCTCAACCCATACTGCCCAGATAAAGGTCCTGATTTCTAAGTCAATGTTCAAAAATTCATATCCCTCTCAATACTAATCCAATGATCTTATATTATATATGTATGGAAAGCCCTGAATGTCTACTTTCATATAAAAATATTTTCATGAATTTTGAACGGCTGTAGGCAGAGCCATACACTCCACCATATGGACTATTGAGGAGTTTCTCACCTAGACAACATCCTAATTCTCCACTTCTTCTAGTTTTCTCCTTCTAACTTTTATTCCAACTCAAGATTTCATGTTAATCCAACCATAAACCATCAAATGCATCAATATATCATCAAATAATTGAAGAAGAGTGAAATTTCATGCAGCCACAGTTCAGAGAAATTAAGAACAGAAATGGAATCCTACCTCCTTTAGGTGTGATCTTGCTGAATTTGAGTTTGGATTTATAGAACCTTGACAAAGCTTGAAGGTTTGATAGAGTAGGTTGAGGAGAAGAGAAAAAGAAGACTAAAACAAGGGGAGAACGAGGCGCAAGTTAGCATACAATTGAAGAGAAAATTCTGATTCAAACATAAAAGGGGGTAGTTGACTTCCAAGATTATGATTGGTTGAAATTTTGTGGCTGATTTCTAGCCATGCTTTCTTTTCTTTGTGGCTTTCCTTCTACCACTATTATGGGTTAAGTGGCTGAGAACAGGGTTATTGGGTGTAAAATCCTATTAGTTCAATTTCGATAGTTTAAAATACCGTAATCTTACCGATTTCTTTTAAATTGGTAAATTGGTTTAAGAAAATTTCCTAAGAAATCTCTTATACTTCTAACCTAATTCCCTCATATCTAACTCAATTAATTGCTAATTAAATGATCCTAAATAAGTATTTAGTCAAATTCTAATAAATCTCAATTATTCGATAAAAATCGAATAACTAGGTGAAAATGATAAGAAAAATCCGGTGGATGTTACAGATAGTAGAGGAGCAGCAAATCATCAACTAGGCAGACATGGGGGTCGTCCATGGAGTTGCATATTCATTTGGTTTTGGACAAAAAAACTTGGTAAGTAATTTCAAATTTTAATTTAATAAAGTCACTTTTGCTACTATTAATTAGTATCTCAATTTTCATTTGTTGTGTGTCTCATATAGTCAGCTCCTTGCATCTAAAGGCCTCCATAAGATCACGGAGACCATGCAGAAACTGCATGATTGGTCATACGAGAGTTTCGAAAAACTCTCAAATGACAAAAAGCAATGGTGTATCACAAATGGAAAGTAAAATGATGTTCAATTTCTATTAATCTCAATATTTTTCTCCTCTATATTGTAATGTATATAATCTTAAATAATATTGTACAGCATTTGTATGTGCAGAGACACTATGTCATTGAACCATGAGACGATGCCTATTTTTTCAAGGTATTTAAGACTCGTGTAGTGAAGCGGATATAGGTCATATACCTTGGCATCCACGAAGGTCTTGATCCCAATTCATAATGGATAATTGAGGCCAACATGAGGGCCTTGTAGGACTATTGGAAGTACGACAAGTTCTTATAAAACTTGACAAAGGCTGAGGCTAGTAAAGCCTCAGTTAAGGGTGGTTCACTCCATTGCAGAAGCTCAACCACCATTGAGTCCACCAGGGCATGGCTGGTAAGTTACTAAGTTAAATTGCTTTTGTATTTAATTTAATACTTATTTGTATTTTTATTTACATATTGTGCTATCAAAATGACTTTGAAATGTAGGCTAAGCTCTAGAACAGACAACCTACTTAAGGATAGTTGTTCCAAGAGACCCACACTTGAAAGGAGGACAAGACGCAATAGGTCAAGCAACACTCCAAGTTGACCTACGTAATTTATAAACTCAATTCCTACTTCAATTATTCCTAATATATTCCCTTCTCAAAGTCTAATTTGTTTCACTTAATTGTAATTGTCGGCCGAGTTCACGCAGTGACTACAGGAGGCTAGGTCCTAACAAACTCAGCAGGCCAAGGATGGCACCAAGGACTACCTATCTATTGACAAGAACATGATGTAGGCAGACATAGTCGGCGGCTCTTACAATAGTCACATTTACGACATAGGGACCTACTATGCTGATAATATGTCCCCTAGCTCTGTAAATGGAGCCTCGATTGGGGGCCTGTTGTTGATGATGAGGTCCATGGGATGGTTTTCAAGGTCAATATGGAATTTCACACATAGGCTCAATGGATCAAGAAGTGGGAGCAATGCCACCTCCAGGAGAAATTTGAGTTAGTAAAGGATTTCATCGACCAGATCAAGACGTTGAAGAAGGAGTCGAAGCAGGACAAGAAGAGGCTGCTGAGGGAGATAATGGACTTCTTCCGGCAGATTCAGGCGGGTGGTTCAACACCAACCAATGCTTCTTTGTCCAATAGTTCTGACGCTGAGGACTACTCTTGATTTAGTTATTTTTTCCCCTTTACAATTTATATGTGAATATTTTATGTATTAAATTCAGATAATTAATTTATATATTTGACTTGCGATTAATTTGTGTGCATAATTACGGTTGAGGGAGATGATGGACTTCTTCCGGCAGATGTAGGCAGGTGGTTCAGCATCAACCAATGCTTCTTCGTCCAACAGTTTTGATGCTGAGGACTACTCTTGATATAGTTTTTTTTTCCCTTTACATTTTATATGTGAAAATTTTATATATTAAATTCAGATAATTAATCTATATATTTGACTTGCAGTTAATTTGTATACATAATTATTATTTTAGATTATATAATTTTTAAATAAAATAAAAAATAATTATAAAAGAATAAAAAACATAAACAATAGTTAAAATTAATTAAAAAAAGGTTTCATTAGTAATATATATGTATATATATATATTGACATTATCAATGGATATTCCACCGATAATTATTAATACAAATAACCTCTAACTCAATTATACCAATGGAATATTCCGTTGATAATACTATAATAATAATTCTTAAATGCAATATTACCAACGAAATATTTCGTCCTTAATTTTATTAATCCATAGAAAATATATTATTTCAAGATGAAAATGGAGACAGATTTTTTCAAAAAAATCAATGGATTAATATTTTTTACCGACGAAATATTCATTGGTAATTTATCGACGGATATATTATTTCACCAGTAAGTTTTATTAGCCAAGGTTTTACTAGTGAACCCTTTCCGTCGATAAATTTGTCGGTAAATCCATCAATAAAATGCTATTTTCTTATAGTGATCCAATTTCTACTTAATCTGGTTCACAATAATTGTCAATGAATATAATTTTTTAGTTCACAGTAGTTGTTATTCTCACTTATTAATACAATATATGTGTTGTTAATTTTTCAATTTTACCCTTCATTTTCATTGGTTGAAAGAGGTGACTATTTTCCACCATATAATGATATCATGCTACTTTCCAATTTTTTTTTAAATATAATTGATGAAATAGGTATTTTATCAAGTTGGTGCAATATGGCGTAAAAAAGTTACAGATGTAGTTAATGGATTATACGTCACTACAAAAAACTAGTTCATCCTGCAATTACTTGGTTATATTTAATTAATTTTTTTATTTCTTAAAAAAAGACACTTTATCGATGGATTTCTGTTGGTATTTGAATTTATATACTTTGGATGGAAATCTAAATATTATCAATAGATAATCCGTTGGTAATTTGAGTTAGTGAAATGTTGTGTTTCATGTGCTCGATTATCGATAGAAAATATGTTGGTAATATTAGGGCTTAGAACTTAAATGCGAGCCCTTTCTTTTTCCCCTATTTCTCTCTTCTTCTTCTCTCTCTACGCTCTCTCTTCTCTCTTCTCTCTTCTCCTCACACTCACACCATCATCGCCATCGCCATCACCATCACCACCACCACTCTTTCAAATTCTCTCTCTCTCTCTCTCTTGACATGGCTCTTACTGTCGCTGGCCACACCACCACTCTTCTTGCTGCCACCATCACCCCCACCACCGCCTCTTCAATTTGTGAGTTTTGGATTCCTAACCTTTGGTTTAACATGTTAATTTCATGTGTTTAATTTTATGAATTTAATTTTATTAGTTTAATTTTATTACCATAACATTTTTAATTTAACATGTTGAATTATTAAGAGTTTAATTTTATGAGTCTAATTTTACTAGTTTAACATTTTTATTTTAATATGTTAATTTTATGAGTTTAGGTTATCGAAATTTATGAGTTACTATTATTATTCTTATTAATTGTGTTAAAATTGTTGAATATTGGGTCTAATTAATAAATTAATTATTGTGAAGTCTCCTAATTTAAGGGGAGACTCTGCCAAATTAATTAATTGTTGAATTAATTGTTATATA
The DNA here is from genome assembly GCA_031439595.1 of Pterocarpus santalinus. Classification (NCBI taxonomy): domain Eukaryota; kingdom Viridiplantae; phylum Streptophyta; class Magnoliopsida; order Fabales; family Fabaceae; genus Pterocarpus; species Pterocarpus santalinus. Next base: position 27,907,422 of record CM062528.1, on the reverse strand, counting down.
TATAGGAAGCGCATCACATGAGAGGAGTGGTTAATTATGAGAGTGAGAGGAGCAAATCTGAACCGTATAACCATACATGGATGGTCAAGATTTAAAGTTGTTTAAAGGTCACATGATCACTTAAAAAAGTCATGTGACTTTATGTTTTAATCTTAACACGTTATGTCCAATGGTCAAGATTTGCTGCTCTCACTCTCATAATAAATTACTCCTCTCATATGATATGCTCTATATATATATACACTGGCGTCCACCTTCACTACTCTGGATCCGACCATCACCCCTACTGCATCTACCCCAACTCTACCACTGTTGGGCACATCCACATAAACTCTAGTAGATGTGTTTGCCTTTACTTCACTACCCCCACCACCAAGTGATCACCCTACTACTTCACAGCCACAACCTACACTTGATAGTGGAGGAGTAGTTGGTTCATCAGCTGGGCAGACACAGGGGTTGTCTAAGGAACCACATATTCGCTTGGTTCCAGACAGGTAAGTAATTTTGAATTTTAAATTTAATATCCATCGATGTTTGTTATTACTAATTGGTACATGAATTTTAATTTATTATGTGTCTCATTTAGTTGGCCACCTGCATCTGAGGTCTCCATAAGATCACAGAGACCATCCAAAAGCTACATGATCGGTTGTACAAGAGTTTCGAAAAACTCTCGAAAGACGAAAAGTAGTGGTGGTGCCGCGAATGGAAGATAATCTCAATGTTTTTCTACTATATATATATATATATAAGGCAGGATCCATTTACACTAGTGTAAGTATTTTATACTTACATCCAATTACAATCATTAGATCTATATTAATTTAAAGGATTGGTAAAATCACAAGAAGCTCTGTGCCTCTAGGTGGGTTCTATTCACAAACTCTACTCCTATCTCCCTTTTCATATCACAATGAGGTGCAGGAAAAAAAATGATAATGGGTGTTATGGTGCAGAAAAACATTCCACAAATACAAGAAGGGTTGCAGAAAAATGATAATTGTGTTATGTTGTTGAAAGAGGAAGAAAAGATGAGGATGAAAGTCAAGAGAGAGTGAGAAGCACAGAAAAAAGAGAAAGAAGAGATAGTGGGCTAAGGTCATGTGAGTTTGATTTGTTAATAATCCTTACCATTAAATTAATACAGATCTAATCATTGTAGTTGGGTGTAAATGGATCTTGCCTTGATGTGTGTGTGTGTGTGTGTATATATATATATATATATATATATATATATAAACTTAAATAACATTGTGCAACATTTGTATATACAAAGATACTACGTCATTGACGCACGAGACAACGCTTATTTCTTCAAGGCATTCAAGACTCGTGCAACAAAGCGGATGCAGGACATATACCTTGACATCTATGAAGGTCATGATCCCCATCCATAGTGGATAACTTAGGCCAATCTGAGGACTTTGTGGGATTACTGGAAGTCCAACCTATTCTTGCAGAAGTCAATAAAGGCTAAGACTAGTAAAGCCTCAATTATGGGTAGCTTACTCCATTGTAGTGGTTCAACCATGATAGAGTCCACTAGGGCATGACTAGTAAGTTGTATTGCTTTTATATTTAATTAATTTAACAATTATTTGTATTTTTAATTATTTATTGTGATGTCAACTTGACTTTGAAATGCAGGCCAATCTCTAGAGTAGGCAATCTACTCAAGGGAAGCTGTTTTGGGAGACCTATACTCAGAAAGAGGACAAGACGCAATGGATTGACCAACACTCTGAGTAGACCTATGTAATTTATAAACTCAAGCCCTTTTTCAATTATTCCTAATATATTAATTCCTTTCTTAAAGTCTAATTTGTTTCACTTAATTGTAATTAGAGGTTGAGATCACGTAGTGACTGTAGGAGGCTAGGTCCCAATAGACCCGGTAGGTTGTGAATGGCACCAAGAACTACCCACCTATTAACTCGAACATGGTGTGGGCAGGTACAGTTGGCGGTTCTTACAAGAACTGCATCCACAACATGGGGGCCTACTATGTTGATAGCATATCCCTTAGTTCCTTGAGTGTGAGTGGAGACTTGGTTGGGGGTTTGCTGCTAATGATGAGGTTTGTGAGACAATTTTCAAGCTCAATGCACAGACTCAATGGATCAAGGAGCAAGAACAACACCATGTCTAGGAGAAATTTGAGTTGGTGAAGTAATTCATTGACCAGATCAAGACCCTTATAAAAGAGTTGAAGCATGACAAGAAGAGGCTGTAGAGGGAGATGATGGACCTCTTCTGGTAGATGCAAGTGGGTGATTTAGCACTAGTCAATGCTTCTTCGTCCAATTCTTCGGACACTGAGAACTGCTCCTGATATAGGTTCTTTTTTTTTTTTTCCTTACATTTTATATTTGAATATTTTATTATGCATTAAGTTCAATTAATTAATTTATGCGCGCAATTATCGTTTTAAATCATATAATTTATAAATAATATACAAAACTAATAATAAAAAATAAAAAAATAAAAAAAATAATTAAAATTAATTAAAAAAGTTTCATTATCTAAAAAAAATTACTAAAAAATTACTGATGGAATATTCGATCTGTAATAATATAATAATAATTTTAAAATGTAATCTTGCCGATGGAAAGTTCTGTCGCCAAGTTTTTGATATTCGTTGATAATATATAATCTCAAGATGAAAATGGGAACGAATTTTCTAAAAAATTATCGATGGATTTTCTTTTCAACCAACGAAATATTCATCGATAGTTTATTGATGGATAATGTTTCCATCAGTAAATTTTGCCAACTAGGATTTTACCGATGACTACTTTCCATTGGTAAATCTATTAGTAAAACACTATTTTCTTGTAGTGAGGGAGTATTTGTCAATCCCTTTCCCTGTTACTCTATTACCCCTACTACGGACTCCCAGGAAAAAAAAAAATCAAAATTAAGTCTTTGTTGAATGTCATGAGCAGACAAACGTTGTGTTTACTTAAATTATATGGATTTTGTTTTTGTAAAAAATCTACTTGCTCTTTTAAAAAGCTGAATTTGAAAAGCCTATAGAAAATCAATTAATCTCAAACCAAGTTTTAGAATTCTTCTTTAATTTATATCTACAACTAATGTAATTAACGGGAAACTCTTTTAATTTTTTCTCTTTTTCAAAAAAATTTCTCCTCCTTAATCATTAATTATAGTAAAGCCTGGTCTGGTAATACTCTTATTTATAAAAAATATAAGCCAATTTTTTTATTTGATAAATAAAAAAGTTAGACTACTTTTGCTGCTAGCTTTTAAAGGCTAAAGAGTACTCTTGAGAGCTCTCATGTGATACTCTTTAGAGTTGACTTATGCTATTTAAAATTTTAAAAAACTAATATAATCTTATTTTCTTTAATATTTATGTGCTTTATAGTTATTTTAGGTTTTAAGAATAACTTTACCAAATACTTCTCTTTCAACTTCTACTTATTAAGAGTAACTTTTACTTTATTTTATCAAATAATATTGTTATAACCTTTTAAGAATAGTTTTTAGAGAATTCAAAGAGCTCAACAGCTTTAAAAAATCATAATAATATCAAATTAAGCCTAAGAAACTCAATGTGAAAACAAATTTTCTTACATTTATTAGAACATATGGGTAGGGCAACTTAAGAACCATATTTGTATATATATAGGGGATTGCTTACCTCGGCACCTCCATGTGGAGGTTAGCAAGCTCCAAATTTTGTTTTTGATATAAAACCCACTCTTTCCTTTTCCTTTTAACATATGTTTTTTGATAAATTTGTAATTTTATCACATTGACATTAATTATTCTTGTAACTTTTTCTTTCTCCTATTTAATACTCTCTTTCCACTATTTTTACCCTACTTGAATAATTTTTTTTTCATTTTTCTCTTATGTGAATAATATATAAGTGATTCAAAATTTAAGTAATATTATTATATGTTGGATAAATATATTTAAAATTAATTCTATAAATTTTCTTCTTATAAATTTTGTAAAATTTTAAAATAACATTAAATTCGAGTAATATTAAACAATTCAGTAAAATGTTTAATGTTAATTCATGCGTTTAATATTACTTAAATTAATCTTATTTTTTATATTAGGCTTTCTAGAATATCTCTGAAAAAAATATTATTGAATACGAATTTACGAATTAAAATAATATTTGAATTATGAAGAAATGCGTTTATTATATTACTTGAATATATATAATTAATGCATGTGAATCTCTATTAAATACACAAATAAAGAAATGCCTTAATAATATAAAGAAATGCGCTAATAATTTTCCTTGAATATCTCCATAAATATATATTACTTTAACAATTCACGCATTTCTTTACCTCCTTTTTAATTATATATTTTATTATCTAAAATATAAAAAATTGAAAGCGAGTTTTTACAAATCAAATCCTCTGCTAAAAACATGCCTTTTTTTTTTTTTTTATAAAATACTGGTATCCAAAATTCATTGGATTTCGACTAATTTAGTTCGAGCCAAGTCGGCGCACTATAAGGATAAAGTTTTCCCAACAGTAATTTTTTCCATCCATAAAACACGAATCCAAAACTTTACTTAAAGGGAACAAGTACTGAATCACTTGAATCAAATAAGTGTTAGTTTATGCTAAAAGCATAGTACTAGTATATGATTATTAAGGATAAGATAACATAAAAAGGTTTTGTATTGAATTAATAGTAAATATATTTACCTAATATATAATAATATTTTTTAATGTAGTAATATATATAATATTACTTGAATTTTTAATCACTTATATATTCATGAGAGACAAATAAAAAAAATTATTCAAGTAAAGTAAAATAATGAAAAAAGCGTATTAAATAGAAGAGAGAAAAAGGTACAAGAGTAATTAATGTTAATAAGATAAAATCACAAATTTACCTAAAAATATATGTTATAAGGAAAAGAGAAGAGTGAGTTTTATGTCAAAAACAAAATGTAAAAATTGTTAATCTTCATAGTAAGGTGTGGATGTTAGCAATTCCTATGTGTGTGTGTGTCTCTCTCTATATATATGGTTTTGTACATAACGAAGCGCACGTTGTAGTTTAGGCTGAGCAGTCCAAAACAAATTACAAATGTTTACACGCATATTTTGGTTGCTTCAGGAAAAAATGGATAAACATCATGATTTTATATTTTTGTGTAGGTTGGTCAATCAAGGTCGCACCCAAGCATGCCTCTAGGAGAAAAGAATCGTTCTTATCTGAATTTGGCTTCTTGGTTTTTATTGGTATCATCAGTGTTTGGTTTTGCATGCATGTAAGACCCCAGAAACCAGTAATTAAAAACGTTTTAATATATGTAACGAAAAATGAAAGCTTTAATATGAGCATATATATAGTTTCCTATTAAAAATGTGTACCAACAATTTTGAAGTTATTTGCAATTGATAATAATTGAATGCAATGATTTTTAAACACTAGTAACCGTGTCGCGATTTTCAAAATTGCTTTTTTTTTTTTTTTTGGGTGCGTGTGTGTGTGTGTGTTTCTTCGATTTTGATTATCACATCAATGATAATTGACAAATAGTGTATTTTTGTAATTACTCTTTTGTAAATGATCTTAGCAGACAATAATAATTAATCGGTTTTATAATGTAGTCTGTGGAGCTACACTGTTAGCAGGGAAAGGGAATTGAAAGATCGTTGCGTCACATTAACGCATGCTTAATGTCACTAATAGGAATTATTTTTTTATTTATTGGTGACTAAAATTCCTCTGCCTTAACTATTTTATTTTATTTAAATAATTATTTAAGCAATTTAAGTATAAGAAATAGTAATTAAAAGCACTTAGTTATTTCAATTGATTCAATATTGGATCCCTTTTTTTCTAACGAGAATATTAGTTCTCTTTAACCAATCAAATTCAAGTTTTGTAAATTTAAAAAATCTAACACCAAAAGAATAATTTACCTTCATAGTGGACTAATCTCACACAATGTGAAATCCAACCCCTCCATTTTGCTTCAAACCCCATGTATTCTAGAATTTTATCCGAAAACTTCCACCTAACCGAATCACATTCTTTGTGAAAGTCAAGTTTCTTTAGCATTGCTTGACATTTTGATTTTTTTGCCTAGAAAACTACTTCACTAGCTATAGGAGCATCATCCAAAATTTGTCTCCCACAAACAAATTCTGGTTGAGTTTCCTCCACCAAACTAGACATCACTCGTTTCAATGTATTAGATAGGATTTCAAATCATCTTATAAGGACAACCCACCATACTAATTGATCTGAAATCCTTCATTTTGTTAGCCTCCAGCTTCACAATCAGAATTAATTTTACCCAAGTCATATTTCTCCCATGTTGAAATAATTTTCCAATTTTTACTGCACCATAAATTATAAAAAATAATTAAAAAAGTCTCAATAGAAATTTAACTATATTTTACAAAATTACCCTTATTACTTAACCGTATAGCTTCCTTAAGTATATCTTTCCACTTATTCTTTTTCTTCTATTTAATAGGGTATATACAACTAAAAAAATTAATATTATCTAAATTTTCTAAATGGATAGTTATTTATGGAAAAGTAAAATTTCAAAAATGAATAATTTTTTTAAAACGAAGACAGTATTAATTTTTTTGGGGAAGGCAACTAAAGTAAAAATAAAAATCCTTAAAAATCTTTCCAAAATCATCACCAATCATATTCCATATATTCTTCACCAAATTAATGTTAAATCCATGGAACGTAGGAGCTTTTGAAAGAAAAAAGGTTTAATATCTTATATCTCACGTATCTTGCATTTTATGTTACTGTATTTCATGTAAAATTTTTAAATCCATAAAAGATAATAATTACTTGTAAGTTGCTTTTATTAAATTTTTAACTAAAATTTTTATTCTATTTATATAAATATAAATATTTTTCCATATAAAATAGAGTAGTGTTATTTTTATTCAATTTTCAGACACATTTTAAAGGACACATTAAGGTATTTTTTAACCATTAGTTGAGAGTAGGTCCCATTTTGTTTCCAATTAATGATTAAAAAATACCTTAATATATCCTTTAAATAAGTTCTAAAGTTGGGTATAAATAACATTTTTTTTTAATTAGTCTCTCTTTTTACCTTTCAATACATGTTAGCCTCTATACAAGAAGTTATGTTGGCATTTATCAGAGAACATTAATGGAAGACTAATAGAAGGATTAGATGGGAAAGAAAAAATTGAGAGAATAAATGGAAACTTTTTACTAAAGTGGACCAAGTGGAAAACAAAAAAAACGATATTTTATGAGACAAAAATATAATTAAACCGCTTCTATCTTTATTACTTATGTGATCTACAAAAATTTTAATGATGTTATCCGTCAGTCATCCAACTTTCGTCCACATGTATTCTTTTCACACATACAATTGAGTAGTTGACTCCGTCATGACACACTGTTAAAAGAAGTCTTCTACACAAGTCATTATCAAGTTTGTAGCACTGGATTACTCATGGCATGGTGGACTGAGTCTATGACCAACTAAATGTAGGTCTGTTCTAAAGTTGGGTCTAATCCTTCCATGACTCTACATCCAACTGCATGATGATTTGTTTTTGCTTTAGAAAACTTTGAAAGATAAAATATCATCGCTGTGTGGAAAATGCTATCTTATCAGAAAGTGTGTAACATGCCTGAAAAAGATCTAGGGTCAATGGGAACAGATAGCGAATTTGTTGGAATTACAATACCCAAGCAATGCAAGAATTGGAAACAAAATCTATGGTTCGGACACATTAAGTGGTTAGAAAAGCTTTACTCGCATAATGAATTAACTCAAGTGCCATGGCGTAGTTTGTAAGAAATCGTTTCATATCCCATAAAAATTCAAGTTTAATTTTCATTATTGATGTGATAACTATTTTGGTGGATGATTTTATAAGTTTTTTATAAGTATTTTTTGAGCCTAGGAGCTTTATCCTAACCCTAGTAAGATGATCAACTTCGAACCCATATAAACTTTTTGTTTTCCGGCAACACAAAAAAAAACAAAAAACTCAACTGAAACTAAATTTGTTGAGTTTCAGTAAATTCTACTCATACGTGATTAGTCAAAATAGTATGTGTCTTAAACTCTTTAACTAGAGATCTTGGGTTTAAGATCTAAAAATAGTAAAAATTCTTGTTAGGAGACCTCGACCCCATTTAGGGACTTTCGTTTGGTCGGGCTGAATTAATTGGATTCTTAGTAATAGAACCCGGATACCGGTGGTTCTATTAAGATAAAAAAATTTCAGTTAATTTTGAATACCAATAATTAAGATAAAAAAAATTGAAACAAAATGTCAGTACAATTAATCGGGCCACACATTGTTTATACAAATAAATATTGTAGGGTTCATAAAACATAAATTCAGAAGAGCTTGCGCGATTTGAATTTATTAGGAGAGAGAAAAATAAAATAATAATAAATTATCTTTTAATTATAAAAATGTTTCTCTCTTTCCTCTCTGGGCTTACGTGCTTCTAATATAATTCAAACATGTATGTTTATATTTGTCAGTATCCCGTATATTGTATACATACCTTTAAATTTAGATAAAACTTAAAAAACTCAAAAAATATAAATCAAAAGAAAAATATCTAAAATTTCAAGAAGTATATGCATAATTAACTTAGCTTAAGAAATGTAGACCAATTTTAATTCTTATTTATTTATTTATTTTATTAAAATATTTTAAATTGAGGGAAAAACTCATCTCAGTCAACGATTAGGACATACCTGTGGGCTTATAGGGCACTTATAAATATACTTACAGATCATCACTAACGTAGAAACTTAATAATCGAACGCAAGTCATCACGATATTAAGCAAAAGGCTAATTAGATGAACAAACTCGTTAGCTAACTCTTATTTGTACACATTTAAGAACTGTTTATTACATTGATTTTGATGTACAAATTAAAAGTGTATTGGATGATTTGAGATTAGTGTAAATTTTATCAATATAATCCTAGTATATGAACTTTCAATGATGGTAGGTTTTGTTAAAAAATTCCACAATAAGAAGTTATTCATTGGTGTAAGGATTAGATTTAACTTATACACTAGTATAAATTTAAACACAGTTAACCATGTAATAACTTTTTATAAAATATAATTTTTATCATTTAACCATTGAAAATAATTATCTATCATGTAAATCATTTGTGCTAGTTTTTTTAAGAAATTGGATATCAATAAGGGTATGATGAAATAGCTCATATTTTTATACATTTTAAAATGTATTATGTTGATTTTTTTATAAAAATAATATATATGAAATGATTTCAAATTTATATAAAATTTTGTTGACACACTCTATAAGATATTAACTTTAAATCTAATGGCGGGTTTTATAAAAAGAGTCACCAATAAAAATTATTTTGTCATGACTTGATCTTGATCTTGATATAGATACACACACACCATTTACACTAAGCATAAGTCTTAACAAACTTATTCCATTTAATAACTTTTTATGGATATTGAATTTCATCAATTTAACCTATCGAGTTGAAAGTTCCCAATAAGTAGATCAAGTTTGTAAAACTTCATACAATAATAAAATGAATTGATACTTTATTGTCCTAGATTATTTTGATGTATAATATAATTTTGAAAAAAAAAGTAAATATTGACTACTAAATTATATATCTACTAAAATCTTTTTTTTTTTCAAATTTGGTATGCCTTAATCATCAAGATAATATCTCATAATTTAAAGGTTGTATTAATAAAATTTAATATTTATAAAAAATTAATTATTAAATGGAATAAATATACGAGACTTATTGCTCAGGTAAATAGATCCCTTTCCATATATTCATATAAGAGTCTAATTATTTTGTTGGGTAAAATATGGTTTACCCCCTTAAACTTTACTCCATGTGCCATTTATCCTTTGAAATTTGAGAAGGTGCAATTTGCCCCTAAATTTAAAGAATGTTTCTTAAAAACCCTCACGTAAACATCATTAATATACACTTAAAGGAGGTATAGAAACCACATCCTTACACTGAAATTTTCAGAACCCAATTTCTTGAACCCCCATCATATTCCCCTTCAAGTTCCTCAAAATTACCTGCAATGAAGATTTCAAACTTCAAAATTTTCCATTTTTCTTCTTTGAACTCTCATTGATAATTGTGGACCAATGCTCAAACACTCCCTAATCTGAAAATTGAGTAATTTAAAGTGAAGCCTAATGGGTTCTAATAAATTGGGTTTTGGAAATTTCAATGTAAGGGTGTGATTTCTATATCTTTCTTAGTTTTAAGAGTCATTCTTAAACTTTAAGGGGGTAAGTTGCACATTCTTAAACCTTAAAGAATAAATCACACATGAAGTAAAATATAAGGGATAAACTATATTTTACCCTATTTTATTTGTCTAGGAGGAGAGATAACATCCAAAAGAAATTAACATTTAGGCATTGGAGGAGAATTCAACTTCATCATGACTAAAAGGAGAACAATTGATGGGATTTCGTTAAAGTTCTACTGATATCGTTCTTTGCATTTTGCATTATGCACATCAGTCTTTGGAAAATAGATAAAGTCTTCCCTCTCTGGCATAAACCATCATATGCCATTCTTATACTGCTTCGTTCAGTGTCTCCAGCAGTACTCTAATCAAAACTTATACCGATCGGAAAATACCGTTTGCAAAATAACAAATTAGTATTATATAATTCAGAGTTGCAATTTTGAAAAATATGTTGGTTTTTCTTTTTCTTTATGACAATAATAATAATAATAATAATAATAATAATAATAATTTTCATAGATGCTAGTAACATCGATCAATTGCCAGTGTGGCAGCTCTAATGGTTTGCTCAATTTAGCTCAAGCATAACAATGCTTAACCCAGGAAATTATTATATATCAGTTACCAACCGCTAGGTAGTTGCTATACACTCTCAGACACAAAATAAAAAATACTAGTAAAAGAAGAGTAGCTGCTATATATTAGTTTTGGTGTGAAATGGGTTTATTCTTGAGGAGAAAAACTCATCGATCTTATTGGGTCGGTCATGCCTTAGTCTAGGGTCAAGAACAAATAATGATTATGAGAGTAGCTGCTATATATATATATGTGCTGGATTTTAAGGATATAGTTGAGCGTTAACGATGAGTTGAAAAAAACAAAAATAGATGAGAATATTATAATCTTGAGAAATCCCATTTTTCTCCAAGAAGTACACATCACAAAATGAAATTTGAAAAAGAAAATATTCGACCGGACGTATTGCATTGTGACATGTCGAGGTACCGAAATAGTTTTTGATTGCTTTTACTTAAAGTTTAATATTGATATATTATTAGCACTTATATATAGAATTTAATTTCTATGTATTGATAATATAAAATAATTTTATATAATCAATCAATAAAAAAGAAAAAAATATTAAATTATAGTGGATCATTAAGTATAATTACTTATCATAATTTAGTAATTTTTTATAATTTTTTTATTAATAGCGTAAAATTATTTTATATTATTAATGTATAAAAATTAAACTCTTATATATATATATATATATATATATATATATATATATATATATATATAAAAGAGTTTTGTAACAATTTTTGTTAGAATCAATTTTTTTAATAAGGTGATAATATAGAATTTAACGATCATATAAGCTTTTTATACTAATAGTCTGTTAATTTTTTCCAAAAAAAAAAAAAAAAAAACAAAAGACTGCTCAGATTTTTCTTAGAGCTAAGTTTAACTATTGTTATTTGAATAAATGAACAAATGCGACATAATATGAAAAAGTGCCATTGGCCCTATCATATACTTTTTTTTTCTTACATTAAATTTATGTTTACTTGAATAAGTAATAATCAAATTTCCAGATATGAAAGAGCACTAATGGAATTGAAGAAAAAAATTTCGACTTTCTCCTTTTGTGTTTAATAATAATAATAATAATAATATATGTATGGCTTTAATGTGAACATGAAATTTATTCAGCTGTATTTGCTACAACGAACAGCAATTTTATATAACAGTAACCTATCACATATACAATTCCTATCATAGCCTACACTAATACAATTCCTATCATACAATTCTTCTCCTCCTCTGATACACTATACATCTGATAGCACCATCCCTGCACACCAAAAACTAATTAAGAAACTGGAAGGAGGGTTTTCCAATAATAGAGGAATATTCTCACATAGTAGACAACGCATAACATAATATAAAATTCCACCACTTTACAGCCTACATCCTCCTACTAATAGCGCCACACTAAAGGAAGAATAATATTAGTAATTAATAGACATAATTTTTGCTATTTTTACCTAAAAAAAAGTGTAAACACATAAGAGAGAAGCTACAAATGTTATGTTGAGAGTCTCAGAATCTGAAGCAGGATTTGATAATTTCAACACACCAACTGTTAGACGCGTGCCTCAACAGTAGCATGAGAGAGTTTGCCCTTAATTAACGTCCTAAAGCACATGCCAGCTCTGCATTGGCTTCTACATGTATACGAGGTCATCACGTTCTTAGCAATCATTATTTTCTTACTCATTACGTTCTTTGAAATTTGAAGCCATTTGTCGAAGAAGATTCGAGAGGGACCAAGGGATTTTTGTAGTTTGCGTGTATATCTTCTTTATAATTTGACCGTATCTGATTGATCATAAATCGAATCCAAGAAATTAACGATATATTTGCACATATATAAAAGAAAATGTATCCTATAGCAGACATTACTATGAAGGGCTAGCATGTGAGCGTCTAGATGTGTCACATATGCCTAAGAGTTAGGCGCTCGTCTACATTTCCCCATATTAAGGGGATCTTCTATTAATAGAAATTACGTTTTATAATTACAGATGTAATCTCAGTTTGATTTAGTACTAACATGACATGATGTACTTATATTAAGACAAAAGGTGAGAGAAACGAATACTTAGTTGGCTTTTATTCACTACCGAAGATCGTTTATATATATTACTGAAACTAACTATTCATAACAGTTTCATGACCGCATTCATAACAGTTTCGACTAACTAACAGCACAAAAGTTATTATAGTCTGGTAACTTAGTTTTTTTTTTTTTTAATTACCATTATTCGAACTTTATTTAATTAATTTTAACTAATTCAGTTCACCTTGGATTAACTTATAATAACGATGAAGTTCTTTTTGTATTAATTTTCTTTATTCATAATGTTCAAATCTAAAATCTTATATTACATAAATAAGTATCAAACTACTCGAGCTAATTAGGTTATTGCCTGAATGCTATTTTAAGTTTGGAAAGATATAAACCATCAATTTGGTGATAATTGATTATGTATATTGTGAGAGTAGTTAATCAGTGGTTTGTTTTTGGTTGCTTCTTCGTGAAGCTCGACATTTCTTAGAAAACAATTAACTTTGTGCAGTAGAGATAAAATCAGAAAATTCACTGTATATTGGATTTAAGGATAAAATCCCGTTTGGTCGTTGATAATTCCCTAGCTTTGGGTTTGTGAGGACTGCACAATGGTATCAGTTGTGCCTAGAATAGAAGCTGACAGAACTAGTACCTCTTCCTAGGGGAAGCATCCTTATCAAGGATAAACTTGAATGGTATGAAACACGGATACATTAATTTGGTGATTTGTCTATATGTCTAACACATATAGGACATAGATGTTTGTTGGACACCAATACAATATGTGTCCAACATGTGTAAGAACATGTCTAGATTAAAACGAAAAACAAGAAAAATTTGGCTTGAACACGCATTGAACGTAGTTGGACGTGGCTCAAATGTAACATGGATACAACCCGGATATACCTAGGACATGACCAAGCACTTTTTTTATTTATTTATTTTTTTCATTCTGTTTCATTTGTTCGATAGACTAACAAGAAGTCAAAAAACCCAATGAGCACAAGTTCAATTTGATAGAAAGTGAAAAAAAAAAAAAAAAAGGCTAAGCTCAAAATAATAATAAAAAAATGTTGAAAATACGTTTCTTTCTTTTCATTTCAAATAGCTCTAAATCCTCTTCATCTCTCCTTTCTCTCCATGGCAACTACAACCCACTATTTTTTGTAGAAGGGGCTTAGAAATAAAAAGTGCACATGACATATCAAGAATGCTCCATATTTTTTGGAGAGGTTGGGTTTTGAAAGAAATAAAAATTGATATTTTGATATCTATATATTTGAAAGTATTGCGAAAACACACACACATGCACGTAAAGTCAGAACTTGCAATACTTTCATATATATAGATGTCAAAATATCAATTTTTATTTTTTCTGAACCCTTTCCAAAAGACATTGAGCATTCTTGTTATGTCATGTGTTTTTTCTATTTCTAATCCCCTTCCAAACAATTGTGTGCATGCCCTAATTTTATGAATTTGATATGTTTTTGTGTCTATATTCTTGTTGTGTCTCATGTCTTGTGTCCGTATTAGTGTTTGTGCTTCATAACTTCCATGTGTTTCTAAGTTGACCTCTTGAATTTTGGATCCCTCAATCCTCATTTGTTCTAATGTTTTGATTTGGTTCCCTTCTACGAAAAATACTTGCATAACTTCCATATAACTAGGTCAACGAATTTTTGGCATATTATTAACTAGTTGTTAAGTAAGATTATCAATTAATAATCAAATATCATAATTTATAATATGTCAATAACTTATTAATATACTACACCTTTGTTTTTTGGTCAATTACAATACATCTAACTTGAGTGCACTATACTTTTTTTTTTTTTAAAATCAACGTGCACTATAGGTCGTTTTTGGTCCTGATGTGCACTATGCAGGAATTTCTACTTGGGCTAAATTGGGCATGTGATCCCACTTGCACAATGACAAAGCGGGCTCTGTTATGAGTTTCTTATCGACCCACGACCAAAAACAAAAAATTCTTGTCTACCGAAAAAGAAACAAAGAATTTGACCCAGCAAGATGATGTAGTAGAGCCATTTGCTATTTTCCTCTTTTTGACTAAATTAATTAATTTTTTAACAGGTACTTTGTGGAAAACAGAATTCCTGCACAAGAGACAATTCCTGGAAAGGTTGTTGAGGAGAACTGCAGAGATAGTATTGGTTATGAGCAGCTCTCTTGGTTGAAATGCCATGAGGCCATTGTTATCATATATGGCTGATGGATGGTGATGCCTGGACCAGGCTTCAGTCCGCGTTTGGTTTCAATGCAAACAGAAAATTAACGAATTCTAATGTAAAATTGAGCTTAGTTGACCCAAAAAAAAAAAACCAAAAGAAGAAGGTAAAATTGGGCTTTTTAGTGCAATTTTTAGCAAAGGAAGTCAATACTTTCTTCTAAAGAACGCTAGTTCACGTTAGCTCAAAACTCATACTTTGAAATTCCAGTCAAAACCATCTAAATTGGGGTTTGCGAACAACAATAAAATAATTTGAATAGTTTATTGTCGTAAAAGTAACTCTGAGGTTTAATTTAATATTCTCTTTAAATTGAGTTGAAAAACTTTCGAGACAATTTTTTTTTACTTTTAATTTTTCAAGCAAAATTTATTGTGAATATTTTGCTCTTTTACAGGGATACTAACTAACCACGAATATAATTGTTAAACTTATTAACACAAAAATATGAATTCAAAATATTGGCCCTAATATAAATATGGCATTACGGCTCATACAAATAAAAACTTTAATTAAGCCCTTTTTTAATTCGAATGTCTAGATGAAATATTAGTGTATGGCCCATTGGCTCTGAGCCTTCAGTTATGCGCTTACAAGTGGAAGCCCATAATCTACAGAGGTGTACGCTGTTTGCCGACCGACAATTTTTGCCCGGAATTTGGGCTTCAGTGTAAAAGGACGACTCTGAGTTTGTAGTAGGTCCAATGTCCTTGACAAAAAAGAGTGTGGCCCAATCCGTTAACTAAAGAACCATATGGCCAAATTCCAATTATAAGGCATTGCCTAAGTGGAAATGCGACGACTCGAGAAGCCTTTGAAGTCAAGTTCGGCTCCCACTGTTGGGGTCATAGCACCCCTAAAAAATCCCCCTCCCCCTAGACCCCCCTCCAAAAAAAAAAAAAAAAAAATCCCAATTAGGCATTTTAATGCAATCTATTGTTTTCATCCTTTTATTTATGATGATTGAACCAAAAAAAAAAAAAAAAGACCAAAACAGAACCCAAAAAAATTCCTTATCTTTATGATTGTATTGTTGTCGAGCTACTTTAATGGTGGCGTTTATTATGATACATGACTTTGAGCTTTTCACATCTAACAAAAGAGAATAATGTAAAAGGTTGATTTATCTATTCTACCCAAAAAAGGTTGATCTATTTAAATTTTTTTGGCAATATTTGATCCATTTATATTAATTTGAGAGCGAATGTGATTGTTTTCACAAAAATGCTAGATGGCACAAATTTATCCCACATGAATCTTGTTACGAATTATTACCATCCTTTGATTTTGGTTTATTCTCTTATTTCCAACTATTATTCATTTAAAAACTAAAAAATAACCACCTTGTGCATTGTTTGTATGTTTTGCAAAAAAGCGATTCGTGTCAATAGCAATTCTGTTGTTTTAATTACTTATTAAAATGCAAGAGAAAGAGAATTAATTTCTTTTAGAAAAGGCATTTGATGATATTATTGAAAATAAGAATTGGCGAGAGAGAGATATATATATATATTTACATTAGAATTGGTAGCCTATTAGGGTCTCTAAATGGAGGTCTAGCATTTCTCATTTGTTGTTTACTCATGGTGTTCTTTTGTTCTTGAAGGCCACTGTTACTCAAATTAGATTGGTTGGGGAGACCTCAAACTATTTCTGCAAGGCTTTGGGTTTCAAGGTTCCAAGTCTCAAGCCATGTGCTTTAAATCTGTTCCTAGACATGGGAGAGATCTCTGTACTTCGATTTCTTCTATTCGTTTTGCAATAGATTTGGGAAGGTATCTCAGTTTTCCTTTGTTGAATAAAAGACCTAGAAAGGGTGATTTTTCATGTATTATTAAGAAAGCTTCATTCTTCACTAGCAACTTGGAAAGAGCAAATTATTGAATAAGGCAAGCAAGCTCACTCTTGCCAAGTCAGTTCTTGCTTCTATTCCAGTATACTCTATGCAATCCTTTTGGATTCCCCTCGGCTATTTGTGAGGAAGTTGATTGTTTTAATGGAGTAACAAGGATTTGGATAAGGGCTTGCATCTCATTAATTGGGATATGGTCTCTAGACCTAAATCTGATGGTGATTCAGCTATTTGTAAAGCATGTAAAGCCAATATTTCTCTTTTAGGGAAGGTTACTTGGAGTCTTTTACATGAACCTCACAAATTGTAGGTTCAGGTTTTATCTCATAAATATATCTAGAACAAGATTGTTCTTCTAGTTGCTTCTCGATTTGGAAGGTAACTAATAAAGCTTCACCTTGTCCTAGAAATGGCTTTCAATGGAGGCTTTGTGATGGCTCAGCTTCTTTTTAGTTTAATAGCTGGTCTCGAGCTAGACCGTTTTGTAATTGGGCTAATTATGTGCATATTGTTGATTCTCAATTGAAGATGCATGATTGTTGGGGCTTCATTTAACCTGGGGCTCTCATATAAAGGCCCACTATAGACCCCTTGCTGTAAACCGTCGAATTGACTCAACAATCAAGGATGTGTTAGCACCTCCCACCTAGTACCTCTTGTGCCGATAAAAGTGAAACTGTTAATAAATTGCAAAACAACCCCGCCCCTTTACTTGTTTTGATGGCATGTGTATTCAAAGGAGGAGCTTTTGGTGTTGCGAGTTCTTTTCGAAGGAGGAGCGATCTTGACACAGATTGGGTGAGCACTTTTGTTCTGAGCATTGGAGTTGAAAGCTTTATATCGTTTATATGTTGTATTTTTGTTATGTTCATGGGGAGAAAATAATGACGAAAATGTGGTTGTCATAGCTTGTAGAGGTATACTGGTGGGATGTGTCTATTGCTATACAAGACACCATAGTTGAAAGTGGAAGTGATGTGGTACATTTTTTTTTTTAAATAGGCTACAAGACTAAGTAGACAAATATTCATGAATTTTGCCACTTAAGCATGGAGGTGTAATCTTGGGTTTTCGATGAAGACGATGTATGGTGGTGTGTTCATAAATGCAATGGCAAGGTGGCTTCTTTTTTGGGGGGGGGGGGGGCTGTTAGGGGTGGTAGTGATGGATTTAATTTGTTGTGGGTCAAATAAATTTTAAATATTCCTTTTTGTATGTGAAGTACATTGAGAGTGTTGTGACCAAATAAAATAAATTAAAAATAATATATTAATTATATGTATTAATAATATAAAATAATTTTATACTATCAGCCAATAAAAATATAAAAAAATGTCCCTCATCATAGTGGGTAGCTATCTAAAATACTTTGTATTTATTATATTTTCCGTGGATTGTATATATGTTACTTTGAAAATATCTATAACCATTAGTGTTATTGATAGAAGAGGCCATGAAGAAAGTAGTTACAATATGTCGTGTTAACTTGTATGAGTTTACGAGTTTAGACCCTAAATTGAGTTAAGTTACGTGTAATCTTGAATTTGAGTAACACGGGTGAAATCTAGCAAACTTTCGAATTTTCTACATTTATCCACAAATTGGCTTGCAAAGCTGAAAATATGATATTAGGCAAAAAAGCACTTTTAATTTGACCTTTAAAATGGAAAATGTTATTTGAGAACAATAACCGTCATTGATAATCAAGTTTAAATAATTTAAGATAAAAATTAAAATATCAAAATGAATTAGGGACACGTTTGCAAAAGATGAAAAGGGTCACATGATAGTTGGACGAGTTGCTAATCCTAGAATAATGTGTAATCCTAATGGTGAAGAGTTAGATAGGAGTTGTGGATAGTAAATCTACCTAAGTTTTAATTGAATATTTATTCATATTGATCAGGTCATGTAGTGCATATACAGTGAACATTTTGTTGTTCAAGTTTATTGTTTATTTAATGTTATTGGAGCTTTTTATTTGAGTTTTATTTTTTTGCTTTGGTTTACGCATTTCTATATTTATTATAGAATGTATGCATAATGGCAAGCAAATAACCTACTAAGAAGATATTTAACATTTGTGGCTCTCTGTCAACAAGGCAAGAGGGATAAATGTAAAATTCTTTTGTGTTGCGTGCTTTAGTTAGTGTGACGTAAATATCTCGCTTTGTAATGTCTCTATTTGAAAAGTAATACTAGAGAATTGGAATCGAATAATAGAAGGCATTCCAATGTGTTTGAGAAAAACAAACATAAGTTTGAGACTCATTTGGTTCTGGTCCCATGGAGACCCTTCAAGTCCCCATATATATATATATATATATGGGGACTATTATAATGTGTGTGTGTGTGTGTGTTCCTTAATCATTTACTTTTTTTTTTTTAATTTTGATTGTGTTGGGTAAGTACTATTATAATGTATTTTCGATATTATGCATGCTTAATTTATTCAAGTTTAAGAATTTTTTTTTTGAGAATTTTTCTCTTTTTATTTTTGGGAATTCTCTTTTTCACAGTAAATGAGGACCAGTGATGGAGACAGCAGCAATAAGCAATTATATCACAACATTCTGAATGCACTCATAATTTAATGTTCAATATTTTATTTATCATTAATTTTTTAAAAAAATTTAGCTTGGGGTGATAATTTTTTTTTAAAAAAAATATGAGAGACTAATTTAACGAAAATAATGTAAATCGATTTATTTATGGGTATTTTACGTTATTTGATTTCGTGGATTGATTGGTTTATTTATTTTGTATTTTTGTGAGAATAAAAATCACATTATTTTATTATTATTTTTGGTTGTGCTATCACATTATTTAGATTTAAGTCATTTTACGGGGAGTGAAATTCGTAAAGTAATGTTTCAGAGTGGCTAACGAAGCATAGCAGTATTTATACTGGGTCAAAATCCTAATTGTAGTGGCTTATGAGGTGAAACCAAAAAGTAAAAGAAACGGTCAATAGCCTGTCAAAAGTACACGGTCCACCAAGGACCAAAACTTTGCTAGCCCCATTGTACAAGCCACCTGATTCTTGGATGCTGAACCATTTGTGGACTTCCATCTATATAATATTGTTGTTGCTGAATTCCTATCCCATTTCATGCGGATGACCAAAACATTGATTGTTTAATTTGGGCCACTTTGGCTCGGGCTTGTATATAGTAGCCTCAGCCTATAAATGGTTGATCTCCCATCATGATTCATTTACTCAGCAATCTTGGATTGGGCAAGCTCTAACTCCTTTCAAGGTGCTTTTCATGTTATGGTTAACCTTGCATGATAGTCTTCCCACCAATTTTTTTTGCTTGAGGCGTGGTTTAGCCTCTCCGGGCTTGTGCTCTCATTGTGTTCAGCTCCTAAGACTTCTCATCATTATCTCAGAGATTGTGGGGTGGCTAGGAGAATGTGGTGTATGCTTGGTTTTGACATGAATGGAAATTTTTTCAACTATGATTTATAGTGGTGGGTAAGCGGGCTAGCCCGGCCAATTTAGCTCGGTTTGCGACGGACTTTTTTTAAATGGGCTGGACCGAGTCGGTCGGCATAGTAAATGGGCTCAAAAAATGCTAGCTCGGGTCTGCACCGTATAGGCCCACTAGCTCACGGCTCAGTCCGCACCGCATAAATTTTTTATTTTCACTTTTTTTGGGCCTTCTCTATTTTCTTTTTTGCATTAAATTTTTTGAGCCATCTCTTTTTTTTTTTTTTGCTTTCAGGTTTTTGGGTCTTTTTTTTTTTTGCATTCAACATTTTGGGCGTTTTCTCTTTTTTTTTTCTACCTTCAATTTTTTTTTGGGTCTTCTTGATTTTGTATTTCTGCCTGATTGCCTTCACTTTTTTTGGGCCTTCTTTTTCGAGGAGAAAACCTTTCAATGTAAACTAACATGACCTTGTCCTGTGCACTCATCAAGGAGGGAAAAAAAATAATTATGCGGGCTATTGGGTTGGTCCGCGAATCCGCGGGCTTAGCCCGCGGACTAAATGATGTGGGCTATAAAACCTGCAAAAGAAATGGACCAATAAACGAGTAGGTTAAGTGGTGTAGATTGTGGATTAAACGGATCAACCCACGGATCATGCCCTGTATACCCGGCTCTAATGATTTATATGGTTGCTTAAAGGAGTTTTCCTTGGGCAACTCAACTTCTTTATTTCTAGCAACCATTTGGTGTGCTAGAAATGAATTCATTTTTGAAAATAAGTGTTCTCATCCCTCTAGGCTTTAAAAGTTATCATGGGCCTTTTTTATGCTTGCCACCATGCTTTCTTTACAACCTCCACCCTTAGATCTTCCATTGCTATTTCTTGGCATCATCCTCCTCCTCATTTTATAAAAGTCAACACTAATAAGAGCTCCTTTGGGAATCCTGGGAGAGCTGGCTTTGGTGGTGTGCTTTATTCTTCTTTGGGTGAGTGGATTTGTGGATTTTCTATCTATGTCTCAAGAGTTGACAACCTTTGTGTGGAGTTTCGTGCTTTGTGAAAAGGTCTTCAAATTGCTTGGTTGAAGGGGTTTAGATAAATGTCATGTGAAGTTGACTACTCTGAGGTTGTGAGGTTGGTCCATGATCATTCCTTGCGGTGTCATTGTTATGGGGCTCTTATCCATGATATCAGGCATTTGTTGAGTAGAGATTGGACCTATCATCTTTCTTATGTGTATGGAGAAGCAAATCAAGTTACTGATCACTTGGCCAAGCTTGGTGCTTCCTTTGGGAATGACTGGAGTTGATGGGATTCTCTTCCTACTGCGCTACATTCATTGCTTCTTGGAGATCAAGTTGGTGCGGTCCACTTGAGATAACTTTTGTTTTTCTTTTCCTAGCTTCAGCACCAAAAAAAAGAAATGAAATTCACTTGGCATTAAAATGTTGTAATTATGATGCCAACAACATTGAGCACATGAAATAAGAATCATAACTTGCAATCATATTGATGTATGAGATGTCATATAACAGACATCTTGAGTTTTCCACTTTCTTAATAATTGAAAAAAATTTGATCGATTTTTTTTAAAAAAAATTGAGATTAACTAAAAATCTTTTACATACATCATTGTTTGGGAGTTGTGCAGTGGTTCTTTCGACCTTTTGTATTTTACTTCACCTTACTTCATTTGTTGCACAACACATAGGTTCAAAACCATTGTGCCTCACCTCCTCCAAATTGACTCTATGGTGGCCCACCTTGCCAATCACTGCTTCTATCATCGGAACCCTCATCCATTA
Organism: Pterocarpus santalinus; assembly: GCA_031439595.1. Taxonomy (NCBI): domain Eukaryota; kingdom Viridiplantae; phylum Streptophyta; class Magnoliopsida; order Fabales; family Fabaceae; genus Pterocarpus; species Pterocarpus santalinus. The sequence goes on along the minus strand of CM062528.1, from coordinate 27,885,166 downwards.
TTGTGCCCTATCTTGTTCAATGGGGCTAGACGAAGTTGGCATTGGTGTTGGCATCACAAGGGGTGAGACGACGAGAGGACGCATGGTGGAGATGGTGTAGGTGTGGGGTTAGAGTGGAGGGGGTGGGTTTAGGCTAAGGTAGAGAAAGTTGGGGTAGAGTTTTAATAGAGTTATTTGAGTTTTCTAATGAATATTTTAATCTCAATCACACAATTTAATCAAAAAATCAAGATTACTCTCTCTCATCTTTTATATACAAAACTCATTCTCATTTGTTATATGTATATTCTTTAAAGCCCTATAGATTCTAGGGAGAATAGAAGATTAGGGAATTAGAATTATCGAAACGAATCAGCTTACCATGAGTTGATACTAAAATGAGTTAAACCAGTCTGATTCACTTTATTGGTGAACTAAAGAAATGTCAATTTGGCTCAATCACTTAAGTTGGCGAGTTAAATGGGTTGGATTAGCAAAATTTTTAATAAAGTTATCATATATATATATATATATATATATATAAAAGGAAAACAAAAAATATATAAACATAAATCACTAGTGTTTTCTAGTTGGATCATCATTATAACTCAAATGCCTCAAACACAAAAGATCATCGCTATGACCCCAAAAAAAGGAAAGACATAAACACACATCATTGGTGTTTGGTAAAATCATCATTGTAAATCAAATATAAAAAATCATCACTGTAAATCATGTAGCGACAAAAGTAGCCATGCTTGTGTAGGTGAGCTCGAGGTCATCATTAAAACGAAAATGGGAAAGGGAAGGTCATTAAAACGAAAATGGGAAGGGGAAGGAGAAGGGGGAGGGGGGCTAGGGTTGTACTTCCCAAACGTGGAGTAGTGACTACTGTGACTACCATTGGTGCAGTATTAGACTAACGATGGAGACACGGATGGTGAGAACAAAGATGATTGGTGACAAACTTGAACACTGGTAGTTGGCAGTTCGTGAAGGCTAAGAAGGGAGAGGATAGTCACAATGTGGGGAAAGGACAACCAAAACTTGATCATGGGAAGGCAGGGAACAAAAGGATGGAACTTGTCAGAGCCCTTGTTGGTTAGGAGTGGAAAGGGGAGTGGCGGTGCTTCTTTTGTGTTGTTTGTGTTAAGGTAATAGTGTTATTAGGTTAAATAAGTGAATGAATGTTGGGCACCTTGGCCTATTGGCCCAAAAACAAACACGATAGCACATTTTTTTAAAAGAAATCTAAGTGCCAACTTGGCTCAACCTGAGTCAAATTTGTACAACCCATGGAATGTAAGTTGGGTCGGTCTGACCATGGAATAAAAATGCTGAATTTTTAGCAACTTAATTAATCACCATTTTAATCGATTGAGCTAGATTGACTTATGGGTTGTGATCCATTTCGATGGTTCTAAAGAGGATGAATGATTGAAAAATTGAACCTCCAGCTTAAAGCCATATCAGCTCCTTGAAAAGATATGGTATGTCATTTGAGTTGAGACTCATTGATTAAAAATAATAAAATAAAAATTAGGTAAAATAGGTTATTTGGTCCCTCATATTTAATTTTTTTAAAATTTGGTCCCTCATGTTTTAAATTATCTTTAATTTGGTTCCTAGTTGTTTTTTGTCACTTAATTATCAGAAAATACTGATGTGGATTGCCATGTCAATATCGTGTCAACACTGTTTATGTCATGTCAACATTTTTAGTTAATTATATGATAGAAAAGTAACTAGAAATCAAATTAAAAATAATTTGAAACATAAAGGATTAAATTGAAAAAAATAAAGATAAAAAATCAAATTAAAAAAATAAAGATAAGGAACTAAAAAACACTTTTTGTCAAGAAATTAAAAGATAGATGATACATTTATATCTAATTGAGTAAATCTACACTTTAGTTCGTGAAAGATTTTCATTTTAACACTTTAGTTCTTAAAAAATTAAATGTATATAGTTTAATCTCTCAAAAATTTTTATTTTAATACTTTAATTCTTAGAAGAATAAATACATATACTTTAGTCCTCAAAAAAATAAATGTATATATTTTACTCCCTAAAAGACTTTTATTTTAACACTTAGTCTTCTAAAGATTAAATCCTTGGGGACTAAAGTGTATGTATTTTAATTTTTTTAAGAACTAAAGTATTGAAATTAAAATTTTTCAAGAATCAAAGTGTATATATTTAATCTTTTAAGAATTAAAATATTAAAATAAAAATTGTTTAGAGATTAAAATATATACATTTAATCTTTTAAGGACTAAAATATTAAAACAAAAAAATTTCAGAAAATAAAGTGTAATTTTATTCTATCTAATTTTCTATGCATATCAGATAGGCAGTTTATTTTTAAAAAATATACACGCTAATGATGTCTATTATTTATTTAGAATATCAAATTGTCCATTTATGTTTACGTTTAGAATACATCCCCTGCATATCTCATAAATTCTTATATAGTTCAAGAGTACTATGTGGCTATGTTCCCAACCAATTATGTAAATACATTTTTATGAGATTATGTATTAATAGGAAGTCTCATATAAAATATATTTATATTATTAATCTAAAAGTATAATCATATAATACTCTTAAACCATGCAAGTATTTTTCGGTAGTACTGCTAGCAAATCGACGATTAATTGCCCCGCACGAGCAGCGCACCCAACCGACACAACCCGAAATGTTTGACTTGTTTGAGACATACGTGCTGTGACCAACTTGGTGATATAAATCAAGCGAAGCTCAGAAAAAATCCACAAGGGACAACGTAAGAAATAAGGAACCTCTAATTATAATTATAATGGTCCCCTATATCACTTCCAAAGGATGATCATTTATTGCTATGCATGACCTTTCAATTCAACCTTGAGTTTGGGTCATCAGTTTTGCGCGTATTATTATTGTCATCAATGTTAAAGAGTTGGATACCTATCTTGCTGGCCGAACCAATCTTGTAATTTTTCATTAGAGTATTAATATAGTCTCCTAATAATTAACCTAAAAATTTTTATCATTTAAAATTCTACTTACAATGACATGAATTGTGATTTATATAATATTTAATAATTATTTAATATATATAAGAGAAATTTTAAATTAAATTTTTTTTGACACATTAATTAGGAGGATTTAACATTCCTACTCCTTTCCTCTCATTATGACGATGGTGACCCTAAGCAATTGCTTATTATTCTCAACTTTGAGACCTGCCAGCTGCCCAGCTGCTCGATAAAATGACACATGACTATGATTATCATCAAGGAATGCCACAAAAATTCCCTCCGAAGACAGAGCTTAATAACTGGGTCACTTATGTTTTTTCCTTTTTTTTTTGACGGGTTTTTTTTTTTTCTCATTTGTAGTAAAATGATATTTTATACAAATTTTTGTGTCAATTAGGGCTGAATAATTGTCTTCAAGAATATTATTTCCTGTCCACTTTCTCTATCATTTTGGCTATATGCATAAGTACTAAGGAGCTCAAATCAAAGCTTATTAATTGTGAAACAAATTTACTAAAATGCCTTATTTAATTTGTGATATATAGTTAATTTATTCTATTAATCTCACACTATTTTTCTCGATTAATGATATGCTTAGACTTTTATAAAGAGTAAAATTGAAAAATTAATAATAAATACTTTATTAATATTCAAGAATATTTTATTTCAAAAACTTGAACAGAATTTCCTCCAACAGCAGGATACTATTAGGAAACCAAAAATTTGTCTAGATGCACTAAAGATAGCATATCACTATATTGCTTCAGAATAGTGATACTTTTTCATTTTTTTTTCTTCTCACAAGTATTCTAACTAGAGACTAGTGATAGTTATACAAGAAGTTAAAAACTAGAAGCTACATAAAAAAGAATAATTTTACATAGTTAGAAAAAAATTATTAAAAATTTCGACAAAAAATAAGACAAATTGAATAAAATAAAATAAAATAATATGACTCATTTACCATCTAAAAACTAATAAATATGCCACATTATTGTGACAAATAAATTCTAACTCTAATACTTGATTGGACAAAGATGATAAGAATTGTTGATGGTATTGCTTGTATGTTTTAAATTCTTCTCACCGGAAAAAAAGAATTTGACTTTTTGAGACATTTTTTTGATAGAAGCTAAAATTTGTAAAGAACTTTTTTATGTATTATTATTTATTGTCTTATCTATTCAAACTTATCAAACTTTTGCACTCTTCTATTTAATTCTTAATATAGTAATTAAATATTATAATTTTTTATTTCTTAATAAATGTTAGAACACTTTTTAACAAAATTCCTATTTTCTATATATTTATTGAAAGTTCATATGGGAATAGTTAAACTCACAAGTATCAATGCAAAGCTAATTGAAGTGACAAGTACTTTGACTTTTTAACTAGATGTTTTGTATTTAAAGTTCTAAGAATGAAAAAAAAAATTGTTGGGAGACTTAAAGTTTTCTTTGAAACTTCTATAAATCAAATTAGATTAATCCAGTTCTTGATAATAGTGTCGGATGAACTAGTGGACTTCACCAAAAAATGGTTAAGCTCACATGTAAACTTGTTTTTAAGTAGAGTGAGTAGCTTTCAAAGGTGACTCAACTAGAGAAAATTCCCTTAGGTACATGTTTTAATCATGTTCGCGTCTTCACAATCAATTTCTCATACCGACTAAAAAAACAATCAATTTCTCATTTTTTTATCATTTTAATATGATCTAACCAATACTAAAATTGTACACATAATTCGGTCATTTATAATTTCCTGGCAAGATTCTTTCCCGTGACTCGTGCTTTACATCGCATAAAGTTTGTGTCTCGAAAATGGGTCCACAGATTGCATGTAAATGGATCAAGCACACAAAAAATTTCCGAGCAAACGACATATCCAAAGGCACACAATTGGTTGGTTGTGTCCATCATGTTAGCTTCAGAATTAACTGGGTCCCTATCACCATTAATAGTTAGGTACTGAAGAAATGCGATAGTTCTAACTAGCATTTATTGCAACGAGATGTATGTTATAGGCATCACCTTTCAAGTCAACTTCTTTCGTTTAATATTAGATAGTGCATTAAAAGCATTTTTTCTTGTTATTTTATCGTGAATATTAGATAGTGCATTAAAAGCTAAATATCCAGTAGCACATATGGCTTGACTACTTTGTTTTTTTCCCCCTTCTTCTTTTAATTATGCCACCTTGTTCATAGGGCATTGACATATTACTTAGTGGTACAAGCATTTTACGAGAAAAAAGAAATGCTTACCAATATGCTGCTGGTCAAAACATGAAATGAATATGAAGATAAGAATTTAAACTTTTTGTATCATCAATTAATTATATATATTATTTTCTATGAGTTTAATTTTAGTATACAGTCAGTATGGAAGAGTTTTATATTATCATTAAGTTATATGCTTCTATATTTAAGATTTTTAAAATAGTATATAGTTGATTAAAATATTTTTATTGATGTGATAATATATGATTAATTATGTATAATTTTTTTTTATACTGATATTATATAAAATTAAATTAAATTCATTTTCTATGTGATTGTTGAAATAAGCATTATACTAGTCCAATATTTCTAATAAAGTGATAGCATATAATTAAATATTAAAAATAATTGTCTATACTTACCATTCATTAATGCAAAATCACCTTGTATTTCTAAACTTGTACGAAAATGCATTTGTACAAAGATAATTTATTATATAAAATGCATTTGCATAGACAAGCTTCAAGGCAAAGCAGAGAAATTAGACCCATTTCATCGCTGTTAGCCTTCACTTTCGGGCATATTCATTTGAGTACCACCCAAATTTGCCATCAATGTTGGATTTCCTAACGCCCCTAAAGTGAGCACCCCTAGAGGTGATATTCGTTGGGTCATTGGTAGGCCAAACTGTGGCATGCTTATAGATGTTGTGTACAAAGGATTGGTGTACACTATAGGAAGTGCTCCCACAAATCCTTGTGACATAATGGGGGTATATCCCGGTAGTAATCCATATATAGGCGCTGTGCTCTAACCATTGTGATAGCTCTAAACACTGAAGAATTGTGAATGAAACTGAGACTGAATGATGAATTATATTAATGAGTGAATGTGAAATTTGCAGGTTACAAATATGGAACAAACAATAAGGAAGAAGAATGAGAATGAAGGAAATGCAGAGTTGCTATGATAATCCTCTCTTCGAGTTAGAGATAAACTTCACAATACACAAATGAATTCTCTCCTCGCCTCACAATACAACACTCGTCACTTTTATTCTAACACTCTCGATCTATTACGTAACAAACTTTCAGGCATAGTAGTCAAGTGCCCAAGCCGGTTCACCCCTTACACGATCCACTTTGGGCCTATTTTGAGACCCATTTTCAACTCTCTCAGACTTGGGCTCCTCTTCAACTAAAGCTTTGGAACTGGAATGCTTCTTCAATATTGGGCTCAAGACCTCTATAACCTACTCATGGCCCAACATCGTATTATCAACCCCTTCGTCGAAGACGACCTTGCCCTGAAGGTTGATGATGGGGAATAGCTCAACAAGGTCTGCCTAGCTCACCTAAGATGCATCTTTTCGTGGATGACCACACCACTCCACTAGCACCTGCTCCGTGGGTACAACATCAACCTTATGGATTCAGTGACAGCAATGGTAGTGGGGACCGGATGAACTACGAGAGGAAGGTCCGACAGTGGAGGGATCTCATCGAGTAAAGCCCTATGGAACTCCATTAATAGCAAAACATTAAAGACAAGATGGAGGTAGCATTTTGCCGAAAGTTGCAGCCAATAGGTGACCGCACCCACCTATTGGGTAAGCCGGTCAGGTCTAAAATAGCACCTTGCTAGTTTAAAATTCAGCCTTTTTAGTAGTGATTGCTAGTAGTTGGGGTGTAGTTTTAGCAACACCAAGTGCCCAACTTTGAACTCTTTAGGGTGTCTATGTCTATCTATTACTTGTTTCATCGTATTCTGAGATTGTTGTAGATGATAAGTTAGCTTAGCGTTTAGAGCTGAGCGAATCTTCAATATCGTGTCAACCTCTACCACTATTGAGGCTCCTAGCAAGTAACCCAAAATAGACGGCATTGGAAACCCATAGAGTGCTTCATAAGGGGACATGTCGATAGATGAGCGATAGGAACTATTATAGCATAGCTTTGCCCAGGATATGTAAGAAGACCAATGTTGCGGATGATGGTGGCTGAAAGCCCACAGGTAATATTCTAGGAACCTGTTAACAACCTCCAATTGCCCATTGCTTTGTGTATGATAGGTTGTGCTATAGTGTAGTTGTTGCCATTGAATTCAAACAAATTTTGCCAAAATTTGTTGAGGAAGAGTAGATATCTATTGGAAACAGTGGTCATTGGAAACCCATGTAATCTAATCATAGTGTCAATAAAGATTTGAGCCATCATTTTTGCTGTAAATCCTGACCCGGAGAGTGGCAAAATATCCAACCTTGTTAAATCGATCCACTACCACCTTCACAGCCATGTATCCAGCCAATTTTGGTAGGTGCACTATAAAATCCATAGTGATTTCTAGCAAAGGTTGACTAAGGATAGGTAAGGGATGTAAGAGCCCTTGGGATTTTGCTGGCACATACTTAATTGCTTGGCAAATCTCACAGGTGCTGATATAAAGCTATACCTCATGCCGCATGATAGGCCAAAAGAACATTTTCACTCAAGTTCTTGTATGTTTTGAGTACCCCATAATGGCTTGCTAGCTTGAACTCGTGGAATTCTTGCACCAATAGCTAATTTAGTGTTAGGTTATTGGGTACCTAAATCTTCCCCCAATAGAACAGCTAACCTTCCCTTATTTGATAATCTGGACCAAGCTCTTCATTACTGAGCTTATCAAGTAAAAGTAGCAAATCAGTATGTTGATAGTTAGCCTTCAACAAAGTAGGTAACAGAGTAGGTTGCATACTAGAAATAGTATGGTGAGATGGAGAGAACTCAGATTGTTATTGCCTAAACAAACTGTCAGTGGCCAAATTATGCCTTCCAAGCCTATAAACAATTCACAGCCATATCCTATCAACTTCACCATGTAGCACCGCTAGTCTGGTGTTAACACCACTCTCTTAAGCTCTGGTGTTCAGTCTTAATGACAACTTGCCTACTAAGGAGATAGTGCCGCCACTTAGCCACCACTTGAGCGATGGTGTATAACTCCTTGATATAGGCTAACACCACAACCATCCTCTTACCTAATTTCTTACTAAAATAAGCAATTGGGTGCCCACCCTTTGATAAAACAGCCCATATGCCCACGTTTGAATTTCCACCACAAAGGCAAGTTTAATAGACTGGGTTCACATGAAGGAACTTTTCTTCAGTAAATTTGTCAAAGGGGATGCAATTTGGTCATACTTTGCCACAAGTTTTCTATAGTACCTTGTTAAACCCTAGAACCCCCATAATTCTTCGATAGTGAGAGGCTGGGACCAAGCTTGGATGGCTTTGATTTTTTAGGGTCAACTTGAACCCTCATAGCTCCTACTATGTGCCCCAAGTATTCAACTTTGGTTTGGCAATAAACACACTTAGACCATTTAGCATAAAACCATATCTGTTCTAGCACTGAGAATGTAAGATGGAGGCGTTGCAAGTGAGCTTCTTGGGTAGGGTTGTATATCAATATGTCATTAAAGAAAATTGCAATAAACTTCCATAAATAATGCTGGAAAACCTAGTTCATAATGGATTGGAATGTGGATAGGCGTTGGCAAGCTCAAATGGCATTACCAAAAACTTGTAGTGCCCCAAATAAGTTTGGAAAGCTATTTTAGGGATGTTACCCTCATTCATTCTGATACGGTGATAACTCAACCTCAGGTCTATCTTAGAGAAAAACTCTGCTCCATGCAACTTATCTAAAATCTTTTCCATAGTGGGGATAGGTAACTCATCCTTAATAGTGATGGTGTTCAGAGCTCGGTAATCCACACAAAATTGCCAAGTGCCACCTTTCTTTTTGACTAGTAGAATAGGAATAGATACTACACTTTGACTATCCCGAATCACCCTAGCCTGTAGCATCTCGCCAACTAGTATCTCAATTTTACCCTTTTGATAGTGAGGCTATTTGTGGGGTCTAACATTAGGCTAGATCCTAGTGTGAGATGAATTATGTGGTCTACTGCCCTGTGAGGAGGTAATGTGTTTGGCTCAATAAACACATTGGAATGAGCTTCTAAGACCTCCAATACATCCTTGGGCAATGACTCATTCTTTGCAACTAGCTTGGGTTTTCCAAATATTGCATGGAGCTCAAACAATGCTTTTATCTAATCGGTTGTCACCAACTTCTATAGTCTTATGATCAATTGATCCCAATTATAAGAGCCTTTCCCCTTGCAATTTGAAAGTTTACCGACCTAATTCAAATTACATGGTCAAATAATTTGTTCGAACAATCCCCAATTTCTCGAGCTACAAGGCTCCCAAAACTAGGTTTGCCCGTTCATGCCCAGCACAAAAATGTCGACCCCAAAGCATATCTTTAGATCTGAACGAGAAGATTATAACACTTCTCAACATACTCAATTGATAGTCCACTCCTAACTACCACCTTGAATGGTTTAATCTCAACCAAGGGTAAAACTAGTTTCTTGGCCATGTTAGATTTGATGAAATTATGAGTGCTGCCCTCATCGATCAACACCAGTAGCTTCTGACCTATGCATTCACCTTACATTCGTAGTGTGCTAGGATAGAACTATCCAACCATTGTGTTAAGACTTCTTAGGTGCTGCATCATGGGAACCTTCATCCAAGGCTTCAGGTTCTTTTGGTTGTGACCTAGGCCATAAATCCTCCATTTCTTTTTCCCCCATAAGAAGCAAACAAGTTACCTTGCACCTATGAATGGGAGAGTGTTTATCATCACAATAATGCAGAGCCTTCTCTCGTGCCTCTGCTTAATCTTAGCAGTAGACAACTGCTTGAAATTGAGGTTGCCTGACCTAGCAGTAGAATGAGCATTGCCAAATGCATGGCTTATAGTGTGAGGTTGTGTTGTTGAATTCACTGATGATGTCTTGGGTGGTGAAGCCATGGTGCGAACATAAAAACCCTTACTAGCAATAGTAGAAAAACTTAGATACTTGCTATCAATGTTGCTTACATTTCGAATCCCCAAAACTCACTGATTCAAATGCAATGCTACATGCTTCTACTCATATAGTTTTGCTATAGATATAGCCTTGAAATAGGAGCTATGCTTGGCTAATTTAAGCTCACATTTCGAATACTCTTGCAGTCTTACTATAAATAGAGCAACTAACCATTTTTTACTCAACCCAATCACTTGGTTGGAGAGTTCCTCAAACTGAAACTAATATTCATCAATAGAGTTCACTTGTTTCAGCTCCTTAAGAGCTCCTTTAGGGTCATGATAGATATTATCACCAAAATGTAGCATCAAAGCATCGAAGAAAGAGTCCTAAGTATAATATATGTTTATATTCACCATCCATCTATACCAAGTGTACCCTGGACCTGATAAGTAAAATGAGATCATTCTAATCCTCATCTCAATAGGAACATCACAGAAATCAAAATATTGACGAACCTTAAAAACCCATCCATCAGCACCAGCACCATCACCATCAAACATGGGCAGATCAACCCGTACCCCCTTAGGCCATTGATTATTATCCTCCATGTGATAATTAGGATTATAGAATTGATCCTCACCTGAACTATTGTAATTTGGCAAATTCTTTGGATCCTGATTTGAGTGATTTGATTTCAAAGCATCTCATAGCATGCCTTCCATTGTCTTCAATAAATGCTAGTCAGCAGTGAGGTGTGCCTATGACCTTGCTTCCAGTCTTAGTATAGCTGAGTTAAAGAACAATGATCTCATCCATATTGGCACATCTAAATTCTTCCACACAAGCTAGGCGAGTTCCTTCTGCATATTGATAGTTATAAACACTAAAGAATTATGAATGAAACTGAGACTAAATGATGAATTATATTGATGACTGAATGTGAAATTTGCAGGTAACAAATATGGAACAAACAATAAGGAAGAAAAATGAGAATGAAGGAAATATAGAGTTACTATGATAATCTTCTCTTCAAGTTAGAGGTAAACTCCGCAATACACAAATGAATTCTCTCCTTATCTCACCATACAGCACTCGCCACTTTTATTCTAACACTCTTATTCTATTACATAACAAACTTTCAGGCATAGTAGTCACACTCCACTTTGGGCTTGTTATGAGACCCACTTTCAACTCTCTCAGACTTGGGCTTTTCTTTAGCTAAAGCTTTGGATCTGGAATGCTTCTTCAATATTAAGCTCAAGACCTCTTGAACTTGCTCCTAACCCAACATTGTATCACATTGGGTGAGTAAGTTCCACTAATTCTACATATTTGTATAGGAGATATTGGATAAAAAACAATAAGAATAATTGAATTCTCATAATTTACCTCTTCCATTGCACTAACAATGCCATTTTGGGGCAAAAAAGTTCCTAACATATTCAAAGAAGTTCTTGCTTATAATGTAGGACATAAGTATGTTTGATATAACTCTTTTTGGCTTGATTCCATCGATCATGCCAATTTGTTTAGTGATAATTTGTTTAGGATTAAAGTTCTTACATATTTGAGGTAAAAAGAATGTTTAAGTACTTGGGAATTAAAACATCCAAATAAGTTTGATGTTTGGAATTAAGAAATTTTTAATTTTTTTGATGGGATAAAATTGTAACCAAAAAAAAAAAGTTAAAAGGATCTAAATATAAATTTTGAAGTGTTACCATGCTATTATCTATAGGGCTATTTGTTGGTCACATATTCAAATGTGGCTGGGTCACTTACGAAAGGTTTCAAACCCCTTCAAATTGAAGGGATATCATAGAAACCACTCTTTGTATATTACTACATTACTATTAAATTTTTTTTTCTTATTTTAATTTTCAAGTTTAATTACTCTATAAGTTGCTATAATAATAATAATTTTGTAATTAGGTCTTTAGACCAACCTATTGCTATAACATCATCCAATTAAACAAAATATACTGATCGTTTATCTGAAGTGAATATGTTTAATTGTAGCTTTCTATAATTTTACCCAAAATTCAAATAAGTCCTTATAGTAATAATAATTTTATAATTGGAATCCTGGATCACCCAATTACAAGTTAGTTAATAAGAAGTTGGTTTAAAGACTCAATTACAAAATTATTATCATTATAAAAATCTAATTACAAATTTTTAAATTATACAAACTTTATTTTAATTTTAAGTCAAATTATAAGGAACTTACAAAGCAATTAAAACTAGTTTTTTATCTAAGGTAACAATATTGGCATATTAAGTTATCAATTATTTTGAACCATGTTAGTTTCAAATTAAGTCTGTAGGAAACTTGTAATTATAATGGGAGACATATTTATACAAAAGTTGTAATCCTTGAAGATTAGCATGTTTGATAAAACTACAGTATTTTTTAGCATCTAAATAGTAGAGCAAATCTATTAAAACTTAGTTGGTTCAAGAGGTTTAATATTTGTTTCTCCAAAGTAAGTGAAGTGTCGAGCTCACACAAATTGTAAAGCAAAAATTCCAAAACTTGTAGTATAAGATGCAATCTAGGTTGCCTCATGATGATCTAAATGTTATCTAATCACAAACAGTGGGGGTTTTTCATCAAACACTATGTGAACAACAATTCTGATAAAGGAGATCATAGAATTATCATTGAAAATAAGAGAAACTATATCATAGACCACAAAAGAGCATCAAATCTCAAGAACACATGGCTAACATAAACAAAATTGATATCTATGCATTTACTTTGGTATCCTGACAAGGTAATCACCTAGAATTTAACTAACAAACAATTAATTAAATTTGAAATATCAAAACTTAAGAGAATAACGTTTGCTTATAGCACCAGAGTAAAATTGGCCTAGGTTTTAAATCTAAAAGCTAACTTACTCAATTGCAATGTTCATTTCCTACAAGTGTCATTTCGGATGAGTAAGTAGAGCTCAAGTTATAGGATCCCAAAACAGATTGTTCTGCAATGCTATGTCTCAACCAGAGCAGGACATAGGGTAAATTTAAAGAATTTCTGGGAATAATATACCTAAGATAATGACCTAAAATTTTTATGGTATAATTGTCTACATGTTAGCTGCCTAACAAAATTGATTGCACTCAATTTGAAGTTATATAGGGCGAGTTATGCCCTTTACAACCTATACTGCTTAGAACCACAATCAAAATTCAAGAGGTAATTTCAAAAATTCGTAACTCTCTCATCTTAGAGCCAATGATCTTATAATTTATATGGTTGGAAAGCCCTCGATGTCTAGTCATCTAAAAATAATTTCATTAAATTTAGACTTCTATAGCTCAAAATATACCATTCGTGATATGGACAGTTCCTACGGTTTCAATTTCTAGCAACTCTGTTTGAGTTTTTTTCTTGAGTTTTTGAGCAATCTCTCGATCCAAATCAATAATTTCTAGGTTAATTCAACTGAAACAAGTTGTATAATCATCATACAATATCATATTAAAGAGGAATAAAGAAACCCTAATAGATCATAAAAGCCCTAAATCCAACAAATTTCAAGAATCCTACCTCAAATCTTGAGTTGAAGCCAAAAAGAAGCAAATTTGGGTGAAGGAATAGAGGTGGGATGAAGAAATAAGGATGAAGAGATGAAGTTGAGGAAGAAAGAATGGAAAGGAAAAGGCTGATGGTGGCTGCACGAAAATATGAGAAGAGAATAGGAAATTTTACTTTGTAATGAGTTATGACACAAGCTAACTCACATGAGTGTAATTGGCGGATTCTTTGATCAAGTTAAATTGAACTTAGCTTCCCCTCTATGTGGCTGAAATGGCAGTTGGCTAAGAGGTGTTGTGGCTCAATTCTAGCCACCCAATTTAGGTTTTTAATCGTACAAGTTTCTACTAACTCAGTTCTTGCAGTATACAACACAAAAATTAAACTGATTCTTCTTAAATTAGCAAAACGTGGCTAACAATTCTCATAAATTTTGGCATAACAAATTCATAATTTTCCAACCCTGATATTCATATTTCAATCCTAATTACTCTTATTTCTCTAATGCGATGGAATAAATCAATTAACAGTACTAATTAGTCGCACCATTTCTCCGGGATATTACATGAATCAACACATTAAAACTTAAACATCCAAAACCCCCAATTCCCATAACTCTAGGGTTCCTAAGCTCAACTTCAAGAATCTAATACTAAGAGAAGTTTAACTAAACTTTGAAATAGGAGTAAATGTAGAGCCAAGAGTTCCTTGAGTTGATACAGGAGTGGAGGAGTAAGGGGGAAACCTTAGGTTTCTCAGGTCAATACTAAGCAAGCTTCCAAGCTCTCGCCAATGGAGGTTTTAGAGAGAAAAAGGAAGGCGATGGGGGAAGGAGGAAGAATGAAATTTTGGAGAGGAAATGAGAAAGATGGAGGTGGAGGTTGAGGAGAAGGGTTTAGGATTTGTTTTAGGGAGAAACTAGAGGGAGATGTGAAGAGAAAGAATAATGGGGAGAGAGGGTTTCTTATTTTTTTTTCTCTTAGCCCCCTTTTTATTTTTCTTCTCGATGCCGCTGCTCTTGAGCGCAATCTAGTCAGACTTGAGTGTGGCCAGGACCAAGAATCATCCTTCTTTAGTCGTGGCATCGCGCTGGAGTGCAAGCTTTGCACCTGAGCACATTGCATTGGGAGCAAAAATGGTTCCAACAGCAGTTTGGCCTAGAGTTCATGCCTCCCAAGCCACTTAGGCTAAGATCTTACCCACTTATTTACATGATTCTTGACCAGGGTATTATATCAATAAGTCAGAGTAATTTAGCTATTCACAGTTTATTTTTTCAAAAATCAAAGCTATTAAATAGTTTTCTTAATCTTTGTGTCATTATCTTAAATAGTTTTAATAGGGCTGGGATACTAGTGGTTTCACCGAGATAAAAAAAAAAAAAAAAAAACTATTAGCATAGAATGAAGGGAGTATAAAATCTTTGAATATCAACAACAAACGAAAATTTATGACATAATTAACATTTTTTTCTTGATACGGATTAAGAGAAACTAATGAGTTATATCTTTTTATTTTTTGATAAACTGAGATGTATTAAGTATTTCTTATAAAAATAAGGGAATTCCTCCTATACCTTTGTGTTTATAAGAGTACCGATATCTTTTTTGTATTCAACAGATATAATTTAAACTTATATGTTAAATATAATTAAAAATAATAGTATAAATTTAATAATTTAAGTTAATGAAATATATAATAAATTTTTAACCATAAATAACTAATGAATATGAATTTTGTCGAGTTTTGTGGAGATACCAGAGAAATTCCCTCAAAATAAAAAGAAAATTAACTTCGGTCTGTGTTTGTTGACTTGCGTGAGATACACCATCTGCTACTGTGTCAAGCCATTCAACTCTGCCGGTAGATGAGAAAATAAAGTCATAGTAATTATATCACATTAATTGTTTGCTAGGTACATGCACGTATTGCACCCTTTTACGCATTGTCCACAATACGTGAATGGACTTCTTTGATATGAATTGAACGGAAGTGACGCATTGTTATCGTAAATCAATAAAAAATTTTTTTAACATTATTATACTAATTATTATTTCTAAAATAGCAGTATGTAAAACGATTTAATGTTCTCTAAAATAGAATATTCATTTTTAAAAAATTTGTTGCACTATATTTTTAGTGATCATTTTACATACCTCAAAATTATTTATTTGATATGCAAAGTTCACTTGCTACATAGTATTTGGAAAATAATTTTTATACATAAGTTCTTTTAATAAACTTAATTGATATGCTTCTAAAATATTTCATATTATCATTCAATAATACCTTAGCATATGATTTAATTAGGTATATAATATGTCAAATTCAATAAATAATGTGATAATACATTCTATATATTAATATAAAAGAGCTTTATATTGACAAATACTATTTTTATTTTTATTTATTTTCATAAATTTTATGAGATTAATTTTAGGTTTAAATATATTTTTAGTCTTTCTAAATATTTGATTTTCCAGAATTAGTCCCTCAACAATTTTTTGTGTGATTTTGGTCCCTTATGTTTTATACATTACCAATATTAGTCTCTGACATTAACTGAGTGCTGTTATGTGTTGAAGTGGCAACATGAGATATAATCAGCATTAACACATATCAAAATCTCACATTGTCACTCAGCACTTAACAACATTCAGTTGACGGCAGGAATTAATATTGGTAACGTTTAAAAAATAAGGGATCAAAATCGAGTGAAAAATTTTTGAGAGATCAAATCCGAAAAATCAAATATTTAGAGAGACTAAAAACATATTTAAGCCTTAATTTTAATAAGCTATTAGTAAAAAATATTTTACACTCAAATCAATTATATCTTATCTTTTTTTTTATGAGTATCTTATCTTTAATATCACTTGAATTGATTATAACATGAATAAATAATTTTAATGACATAACTATATATAATTTAATGATTTTATAAAAACAAGTTTTATCGTGACAATATATCAAAATTAAATATGATTTTTTTGCAATAAAATCTTAAGCAAAGATCGGTCTTGATAAAGAATCGGTGCAGTGAAAAAATAATTAAATAGAATTTGATATAAGGTGCATTCATTTAAGTTTTTTTTAAAAATGATTATGAAACTTAAATTTTTATATGTAGTTAAAAAAGCTGAAAAATAATTTTATTCATAAGCTACTCTTTTTAGCTTTTACGATAAAGTTGAAAATAGATTTTTTTTTTAGATTCTGATTATTTTTAAAACATTATTCAAATATATGAGAAGTGATTTTTTGCCCAACAAATCACAACCAAATGCACCCATAATTTTTGGTAAAAAATCTGATTTTTTTTTTGTAGCGTTAAATTTATGTCATTATCATTTCAGCTATCAACTCAAAGGCAAAATTAAACCACCAATCCAAAAAAAAAAAAAAGGAAAAGAAAAGAAAATTTGAACCAATGCTTTTAAAACCAAGTCTAAGATATTTTGTATAAGATCTCAAATACTTAAACAGAATTATTTTCAATAAAAGAATACTTGTAGGAAACAAAAGAAACCAAGTTTATGGTTGTACAAAAAAATAGAAAAAATAAAACACCAAGTTTAAGAGGTGACAGTTTTCTTGCACTTAAAATTTTATGTGCTTGGTCTGCAAAGTGAGAATATGTGAAAACACTGTATTGATATATATATATATATATATATATATATATATATATATATATATATAAATTCCTATTATTTAATTTAATATTTTATAAAAGTATTTGGCTCTTATAATCATCATTTCACAAGTCACATTAACAATAACATATAGTTGAGTAATGGTGTAAAATTTTTTATATCGGCAGTCACAATTATTCTCATGATAGTTTATTCTTACACTATTGAAACTGTCCGTTAATTTGAACTTTTATTAAGAAAATTGTGTTTCTATTTTTGTTAAAAAATTATGTATAAAGAAATTTAGGATAAATAGATAAACTTTTCAAAACCGTGATAAAATCTGAAAAAACAAGTTTTATTACTTTTTAGGAAGTTGAAAAAAGGTAGCTTATGAATCTTTTTTTTTTAAAAAAAAATCATATAATCTTTTTTTAAGCTGAAATAAACCACCCAAAATCTTATTAATCAAAATAGTTATTATCTTAATTTTTAGTTAATTTTAAAATAGTATAAAATATTTTACAAAACCAATCAATTATATATTATCATACATGTAATTTTTAAAATAATTATTGTATAAATTAAAAACTGGATATAATTAGATGAAAATGTAAAAGAAATGTACATTATCCATATATTAATATCAATTCCCTTAATTTTATTGTTTTTATTATTTATATAATAATTAATTCGTATAGATTCCAACACATTTATCGTAAACAATCGTTGCTATAAATTTTAGAATAGTTTAGTGATTTTTCATTTTTTTGAATGAAACTTTGTACATTAATGTTTTAGCTAGTTTTTTATACATTTTTTTTTTGGGTCTAAACCACCTTATCCAAAGTCCATTAAACTTTAGCTAATTAGGCTCAAGCCAAGTCGAGCTATTATAGGGGTAAAGTTATTTTAATACTAACTTTTTTTTCATCCACATAATTTAAATCTGAGACCTTGCATAAAGAGAATAAATATTGAATCACTTAAACTAATCAAGTGTTAGTACTAGTTTGTTCGTGCATGTGTAATGCACAAAATTATTTAATAAATATGTAGATTTTACTATTATATTTTAGTAAGGAGAGTAGATCATATAGAGAATAATCCAATAGCTAGAGGAAGAAGGAGTCCAAGAAAAACTATATACGTGGTTTAACTATTAAGAAAATTTAGATTTCAATATATGGTTTAACTATATACATAGCTCACGATAGAAAATTAGATGATATTTGATTCATATAGCTAAGTCCATCTAGTGGAAATAAGATTGGTTGTTATTGTTGTATAACTTTCTAACCTGTAATCTTGAGGTAAGGCAAATTCTCATCTGAGCTCTTCATGATACCGTTGGGGACCCAAAAATTTTAGCAATAATTGGATGACAATTTGAAAAATTGTACATTATTTGTAAAGTAAAATCAACTCCTTTAATCTTATTATTTTCATTATTTATATAATAATTAATTAGTATAAATTCCAACACATTTATTGTAAACAATCACTACAAGAAATATGCATATTTGTTACGAAAATTTGCGGTGGACTATTGTGCGATGGACTTTTGTAGCAAACATCACCTACAGTAAATTCGCGGCGGTCAAAATCCGTTACAAATCAAATGAAAAAAAGAAAAAATAAAATAAAATAAAGAATTGCAGTAGTTGAGTTTGCCAGAAAACATAAATAAATAAATAACGGAGTTTGCAGGAGACTAGTTCGTCACAAATGTTAAACTTTTTTGTGGCGTCAAACTTTTTTTTATTAAAACAACCATGACAAATTTGTGGGGGATTAGTCTGCAGCAAACAAAAAAAATTAAATAAAAAAAAGGAGTTTGTGGGGGACTAGTCTGTTGCAAACGTCAAACTATTTTGTGGCAGACTAGTTTGCTGCAAACAAAAATTAAATAAAAAATAAAAGGGAGTTTGCTGGCGAATAGTTTGCCACTAATGTCAAAATTTTTTGTGAGGGACTGGTTTCCTCAAATGTCAAACTTTTTTTTTTAAAAATAAAACAATTGTGACAATTTTGCGGGGAACTAGTCCGCTGCAAATGAAAAAAATAAATAAAGAAAGAAAAGAGTTTACAAGCGACTACTTCGTCGCAAACAAAAAAATTTAAATTACAAAAACAAAGAGAGTTTGTGGGGGACTAGTTCACCACAAATGTTAAACTTTTTTCCAAAGGACTAGTCTGCTGCAAATGTAATTTTCTTTTAAATACTTGTGACACCCCCTCTCTTGAACATTTTTATTCTCCTAAAACACCTTAAGCTCCTCCCCCGCCCCAATCATTCTCTCTCCTTATCCATGCTTCCTTCTCAGTTTCACTTTTGCTCCCTCCTTTTCTCTCTCTCATTCTTACAATTTCCTTCTCACTCTCACTATAACTCACACAGCCCAAAGCTGTGTTGCACAACTTGTAACATCTCGATTTCCGAGTTCCGGCTTCGTCAGCAGGATTGATCAATCCCAATTTCCGACTTCACCTTTGGATTTCAATAAGATGATTAGTTCCGAGTTCCGAGTTCATTCTTGCCCAATTTTCGACTTCATGTCCTATCCGACCTCCGACTTCACGTGATGGTTACGGGTTGAATGAGATGATTCTGATTTCTAATATACGACTTCATGTAAACGAATTCCGACATTTATGCTCGAATACGTGATATCCGAGTTCCGACATTGGGTGATTCCAAATGGACATGAGATGTGACTTACGAGTTTTAGTTGAATTGGATTCCGAGTTCATTACCAAGGTCTTTTATCTCTTTCCAGAGTTCCGATATCGAGTTGAAGTGCCAGATCCTATAAATTACGAATTCCGACTTAATCCGAATAGGTATGTACGAATCACGACTTCCGAGTTTAACCCTTATGTCCGACCACATGAACGTAATCCCATGAGATCCGACTTCATGTCTCAAGGAAAATATACCCGTCTTCCGATGTCACCAACCACACTGTATACAAGTCCCGACTTCCGAATTTAAGTCCTTGGGTATGGAAATGTGAATTGAATGCACGAGTTCCGACCTTAGTGTTGAACTCAATTGGGATGGACACGAGTTCGTACTCTTGAGCAAATCTTCACCACACGAGTTACTGATTTTACATCCGGCATTGGCATTCCCGAGTTCAAATAGGAAGTCCCGAGATCATGTGATTGTGAGCTTTCGACTTACGGCTCCGATTTCCCAAAGTCACAAACAAGTCGGCACGAGTTCCGATATTAGGCTTCATCTCCCACCAAGTAAAGCGACACGAGTTCCGACCTCAAGTATAATAAGGATGAGTTCGACTTCATATACATGAGGTTCACGAGTTACGACTTTATAGCGCCTACGAGTTCCGATCTCGTTTAGAATATGCTAGAAACTACCACACAATGGGCAACGTGGAGAGCAAGGTTGGCTGAAACTTGGCCTTATGTTTATAGGCCAATCACAACCTTCCAAGTTAACCTCCACTCATGCCTATATAACACATCCTTCCTCCTTTGATTCAGACAATAATTCACGTTGTTTTCCTCTTCTCCATCAGCTCTCTTTCTCTCTTGCTCATACATCCAAAACTCAAGTTAAGTTCCAGCCTTGTTCATCCAAACTCCAAGTTTCAGCACTTAGCCAAATCTTGCTCCAAAGAGGTAGGATTCAATCTCTAATCTTAATTTCTCTAAATTAAGGATGCATGAAAGATTACTTTTATGATTTCTTGATGATATATTGGATGTGTATGATTGGATTAATATGAAATCTTGAGTGGCAAGTAGAATTAGAAGAAGAAAACTAAGAGAAATGGATGGATGAGGGTGCTGTTTTGGTGGAGATTCCACGACAGTCCGTACGGCGGAGTGTACGGCGCCTCCTATAATCGGTCAAATCCGATGAAACCATTTTTTTATGAAAGTAGATCTTCAGGGCTTTCCGTGGATATAACATATAAGGGTATTGGATTAATATTGAGAGAGATACGAATTTTTGAAGTTTGACCTAGGGTTCAGAACTTTCATCCGAGCAGGGTGACATGAGGAGGGTATAACTCACCCTATACAACTCCAAATTGAGTGAGACCAGTTTTGTTAGAAAGCTTACACATAGAGGAACACCCCAATATAAGATTCCGAGTTTGTTATGGTCCCAATTGTTCCCAGTGATTTGAGGAAGTTGTCCTATGTCCAATCTAGGCCAAAATGGGGTAGTTCAGGAAGGTCGACTTTCAGGACATATATCTCGAGATGTACTTAAGCAAATGGAGTGAAACTTGTGGCAAATGAAAGGTTGTCCTGTTAGCTTTAATATGAGACCGATTTCGCATGATTTCAGCTTAGTTTCTATTTTTAGTGAATTTATACGTCCAGGAGTGTAACTCGGGCTAGTGACTGAACGAGTTGAGGTAAGATTTGAATATCTTGATTTATATAAATCAGAATGACATGGGACCAAAGAGGTTAGAAGGTAGACATTTAGAGCCATGATATATCCAAATTTTAGATCTAAATGAGTTGAATAGAAATAAAAGTGGATCATATGAAATTCGGGCAGAACCGAATAGAAGGTAGCATAAGGGCCAAAGTGATAGTTTCACAAAGTGACCCAGTTGAAGATTTCACAAGTATTACGTAAACATATAAAGTTTGAATTGAGGATAGCCGGTTTGATATTGATATATATGTGTTAAGTTGATTATGTTGTTATGACTGATTTGCCCGTGAGAGCTGGCACTATTCATGGGGAAACGGACCTGATCCGTTATGCTGCCGAATTTACAGCAGGAGTCCAGGGGACCATAAGTGCCTAAATTACAAGGGATTTATGATATGAAGCATATGAGAATAAATCAAGAAGCAGTATGATATGAGAAATATTGATGTAGCATATGTACAGTACATTTATCATGATTATGCTTGACGACACGTGAGAATGAAAAGATGTAAGTATATTAAGTGTGAACGTGAAGATGTGAATTCCCTTGTGGGTGAGTCGGTGTGACAATGGTCACGAGTTGAGTTGACAAGCTCACTCCAAGGCCTGGCTACCCAAGGGCAGTAAAGGTTAAAGAGTAAAGACTTACAGACTAAAGATTTAAGAATATGCCCCACTCACATCAGGCATGGCATCGACCCAGCTAGTGTGAGAATATGGGGGGGTAGGGCTTACATGAGGCATGGCATGACCCAGCTAGTGTAAGTACCGAATGAGGATCCTATATTCCTAAGGAACGTGACATGGCGATCACGCTCTGATGGGGTATGACATGGCGATCATACTCTGGAATATAGCATGAAGATCCCATATTCCTAAGGGACGTGACATGGCGATCACGCCCGACGGGTATGACATGGCGATCATACTCTGGAATGTGGCATGTAAAGATATAATGATGAGTCTATATTCCTAAGGAACGTGACATGGCGATCACGCTCTGATGGGGTATGACATGGCGATCATACTCTGGAATATGGTGTGATGCTGCACTTGAGGACGGCGATACGTAACGCTCAAGTGTAGACAGATCCAAGCACCCTAGGGACGGCGATACGTAACGCCTAGGTGTGCCGAATGAAAGAAAAGTAAAATTTTATGTATATGTATGAATTCAAGTGCAAGTTAAGTTAGGTACAGATGTTATGTTTCCAGTAGATTAATGTTATGTGCGTTTTATATGTTGAAGTTATTATCCCTGGTATTATTCATGAATCAATCTTGTGTACATTTCCTCAAAGGACCAGTATATGAGTAAAAATGAACTTTGCTTCGGATAAGACATTTTTCGAAATGTAAAATTAAACAGCTTGTGCTGCATGTTCATCTATTTTCAAAATAAACCGAAGCAAACTGGAGACGACCATGATGACATTATGTATGAAGATTAGAGAATCCTACTGAGAATTTTATAATTCTCACTCCTATTTCCATGTTGTCTCCAGATGATTTTAGAAGTTTCCAAGGACGGTCAAGTTCTTTGTCAGGCGAGGTCCGTTTCGTAATGCGAATACTCCAGGTATGGTACTATGACTTAAGCATAGTATCGTGCTTAGGAGGTGTTACATTAATGGTATCGAGCGATTCTATCCTCTCCGGACCTGAGGATTTGGACTGACTACGTTTCCAGTGTACTCTGGAATCTTTAGGAAATGAGAGAATGTCATGCGACTAATCTTATCTGTTTAGATAAGATATAGGATAGGAATTTAATTAGAAACGCATGACCGCCTAACTGTGATTGTTATTAGTTGCTATCACACTTAACTTACTGTTGAGCCTGATCAACTCAATGCTTTGTTGTGTGTGACTAGGAACTAATGGCTTCCAGAGGGCGTGGTAGGCCACGAAATAGATCCACCCGTAAGATCCTGCTAATTTTATGGACACGATGCGTGAAATGGCTCAAGCAATGCGGGAGCAAGCCGCTGTAGCTCATCAGATGATGAACCAGTGGGGTAGGCGGTCCGAGGCCAGCCATGGAGGTAATCCACATGGCCTAGGAGCAGACTTAGATTATCTTAAATTTGCTGAGTTTAGAAAAGCAAATCCGCCTAGTTTCCGAGGAGCTGCCGACCCAGATAAAGCCGAGGAATGGGTCAAAGCAATGGAGAAGATGTTTTTCGTCTTGGCTCGCATCGATCAACAGAAAGTGGCCTTTGCCACTTATATGTTGGAAGCAGACGCCGAGTTTTGGTGGAATGGAGCAAAAAGGCTGTTGGCAGAACCCTACAATGGTATTACTTGGGACATATTCAAAGAGGCATTCTATCAGAAATACTTCCCTGCATCAATGCGAAACGCTAAGGAATTGGAGTTTATGAAGCTTCAACAAGGAAACATGAGTGTTTCAGAATACATTGCTAAGTTCGAAGAACTTTGTAAATTTTCCACCATCTATCAGCGGAATCCAGATGAGACATGGAAGTGTGTTAAATTTGAAGGTGGGTTAAGGGAAGATATCCTTGTAGCAATAGGCCCTATGGAGATCAGGGATTTTCCTATTTTGGTAAACAAGTGCAGACTTGTGGAAGACTATAATAAGAAATTGGAGATGGCCCAATCTGATGCTTATGGAAAAAGGCCAGCACCTGAAAACCAAGAACTCGAATATGCCTCACCACCAAAGAAGCAATTTCACGTTAGTAAATATGAGGACAAGCAGCTACAGGAATCAGTGGTCAAACAACGATGTGCGAAGTGTGGGAAGAATCACGGAAACAAACCTTGCCTGGTTAAACGGTATGCGTGTTTCAGATGTGGTAAGTCAGGACATATGATCCGAGAATGCCCTGACCACTAACCACCGACTCCTAA
Organism: Pterocarpus santalinus; assembly: GCA_031439595.1. Taxonomy (NCBI): domain Eukaryota; kingdom Viridiplantae; phylum Streptophyta; class Magnoliopsida; order Fabales; family Fabaceae; genus Pterocarpus; species Pterocarpus santalinus. The sequence goes on along the minus strand of CM062528.1, from coordinate 27,860,596 downwards.
ACCGTACTGTTCGGGAAAGATTTTCACCATAAATACGGAGGAGGCGACACCCCGAAGAAGCCATGGCGAGAATTAGGGATAAACCAGAATAAGGAATTGGCTAATCTAGTTCTAGCCAATCCTATTATGCTAAGTGGTTTTACATCCACTATGTGCTTGTATGTGAACCTTACTTACACTGTTATAACTATAACAAATTTTGAGGAAACTCGTCTAATTATATGTTATATCTGAATAGAAGCATGACTAATCCCGATACGAAAATGAAGTAAAGTTACACGAATAACCCGAAAGCATCCTTTAAAGTAAGGACAGGATATTTCCTATTGACTAGAAGGTTAGGGCGGCACATGAGACAAGCTTGATATTCCTTATCCGTTAAGGGTAAAGGAGGTATCGGAAGATCAGGTTACACCGGGACTCTATTAATCTTAATCATTATGAGCACCATATGATGTGATTATTTTCAACATTAGTAAAGAGATGCAGTTATCGGGAGGAGAAATGCGAGATATAAAGACCGTCAATGGACATCATTATGAATATTATCAGTGGGGGGAACTTGAGAAGGAATGTGTTCAAATTCAGGTAAGAATAACAGGGAATCAGAGTATGCAATGGGACCCGATGGGGCGAGATAGCAGTGTTATAAGAGGCCATAACAGGCCAAGACCGAGATAAGCTTCTACACAAATAATAGGACATTACAAGAGAAAGAAAGAAGCAGCCTCGATTTTCGAATGGCCTATTAATCAGTATGAAATTATGGTACAGGCAAGAGATTGCACTAGGAAACAAATTAGGTGGTCCTTCCACCAGTGAAAAGTGCAACCAACCCGATGCACCCTAAACAGGACTGGGGGATGCACCAATATGAAATTGAAAGATGTGGGAATATGCCCCACCTTGGTTTAAGTTACGATACAAGATCAAGGTAAGTCCGTTAAGTCTTCATACTCGAAGCTGGATTAGATACGCGCATAGTAGCGCTAACGTACCGAATCCCATTAGTACTCTATGGTTAAGCGTGCTTAGGTAAGAGTAATACTGATATGGGTGACCTTCTAGGAAGTCTCAATGTTGTAACCCAACAAAGAGACAAGACTATTAGTTCTTTCTCTCATATTGGGTAATCGCACTTGGGCACAAGATATTGCGATAAATAATAAAAAGGTCTAGTAATGAAGAGAGATATAGTACTTGACCACTAAGGCTGAGATGCATGGAGGCTAACCTAATGGGGACGATAACTTTGGGGAATTGCAAGACTTCTTAAGTTAGCATTAAAAGATTCGGAGAAATAGGTAACATCACATCAAATGAGGAACCCCTGTGTTATTAAGATGAAGAAGATAGGCAAGGTAGGATCCTTGCAAAACAATATGGAAACAAAGCTGCTATTTCCTCTTTCCCCAGCTAGTTGATCCTATTTGAGGAAATAAACTCATGAGGAGCACTAAGAGTTTTCGTAGAAAGACAGTCTGAGACCTTTTCTAACGCACATTGAGACCCGCAATGAAGCTTATAAAGAAGAAGAAATCCCAAGACAAAGCTCCTACATATGATCAAGGCTTCGATATGTGGTAGTCATATCGAAGTTAACTATTGCTATAAGTGATAACAGATTTCCCCTCAACGGTTCTTAGTCAGGGAATTTTGAGGACAAAATTCTATTAAGGAGGGTAGTAATGTAACATCTCGATTTCCGAGTTCCGGCTTCGTCAGCAGGATTGATCAATCCCAATTTCCGACTTCACCTTTGGATTTCAATAAGATGATTAGTTCCGAGTTCCGAGTTCATTCTTGCCCAATTTTCGACTTCATGTCCTATCCGACCTCCGACTTCACGTGATGGTTACGGGTTGAATGAGATGATTCTGATTTCTAATATACGACTTCATGTAAACGATTCCGACATTTATGCTCGAATACGTGATATCCGAAGTTCGACATTGGGTGATTCCAAATGGACATGAGATGTGACTTACGAGTTTTAGTTGAATTGGATTCCGAGTTCATTACCAAGGTCTTTTATCTCTTTCCAGAGTTCGATATCGAGTTGAAGTGTCAGATCCTATAAATTACGAATTCCGACTTAATCCGAATAGGTATGTACGAATCACGACTTCCGAGTTTAACCCTTATGTCCGAACACATGAACGTAATTCCATGAGATCCGACTTCATGTCTCAAGGAAAATATACCCGTCTTCCGATGTCACCAACCACACTGTATACAAGTCCCGACTTCGAATTTAAGTCCTTGGGTATGGAAATGTGAATTGAATGCACGAGTTCGACCTTAGTGTTGAACTCAATTGGGATGGACACGAAGTTCGTACTCTTGAGCAAATCTTCACCACACGAGTTCGATTTTACATCCAGCAGATTGGCATTCCCGAAGTTCAAATAGGAAGTCCCGAGATCATGTGATTGTGAGCTTTGACTTACGGCCTCCGATTTCCCCAAAGTCACAAACAAGTCGGGTACGAGTTCCGATATTAGGCTTCATCTCCCACTCAAGTAAAACGACACGAGTTCGACCTCAAGTATAATAAGGATGAGTTCGACTTCATATACATGAGGTTCACGAGTTACGACTTTATAGCGCCTACGAGTTCCGATCTCCGTTTAGAATATGCTAGAAACTACCACACAATGGGCAACGTGGAGAGCAAGGTTGGTGAAACTTGGCCTTATGTTTATAGGCCAATCACAACCTTCCAAGTTAACCTCCACTCATGCCTATATAACACATCCTTCCTCCTTTGATTCAGACAATAATTCACGTTGTTTTCCTCTTCTCCATCAGCTCTCTTTCTCTCTTGCTCATACATCCAAAACTCAAGTTAAGTTCCAGCCTTGTTCATCCAAACTCCAAGTTTCAGCACTTAGCCAAATCTTGCTCCAAAGAGGTAGGATTCAATCTCTAATCTTAATTTCTCTAAATTAAGGATGCATGAAAGATTACTTTTATGATTTCTTGATGATATATTGGATGTGTATGATTGGATTAATATGAAATCTTGAGTGGCAAGTAGAATTAGAAGAAGAAAACTAAGAGAAATGGATGGATGAGGGTGCTGTTTTGGTGGAGATTCCACGACAGTCCGTACGGCGGAGTGTACGGCGCCTCCTATAATCGGTCAAATCCGATGAAACCATTTTTTATGAAAGTAGATCTTCAGGGCTTTCCGTGGATATAACATATAAGGGTATTGGATTAATATTGAGAGAGATACGAATTTTTGAAGTTTGACCTAGGGTTCAGAACTTTCATCCGAGCAGGGTGACATGAGGAGGGTATAACTCACCCTATACAACTCCAAATTGAGTGAGACCAGTTTTGTTAGAAAGCTTACACATAGAGGAACACCCCAATATAAGATTCCGAGTTTGTTATGGTCCCAATTGTTCCCAGTGATTTGAGGAAGTTGTCCTATGTCCAATCTAGGCCAAAATGGGGTAGTTCAGGAAGGTCGACTTTCAGGACATATATCTCGAGATGTACTTAAGCAAATGGAGTGAAACTTGTGGCAAATGAAAGGTTGTCCTGTTAGCTTTAATATGAGACCGATTTCGCATGATTTCAGCTTAGTTTCTATTTTTAGTGAATTTATACGTCCAGGAGTGTAACTCGGGCTAGTGACTGAACGAGTTGAGGTAAGATTTGAATATCTTGATTTATATAAATCAGAATGACATGGGACCAAAGAGGTTAGAAGGTAGACATTTAGAGCCATGATATATCCAAATTTTAGATCTAAATGAGTTGAATAGAAATAAAAGTGGATCATATGAAATTCGGGCAGAACCGAATAGAAGGTAGCATAAGGGCCAAAGTGATAGTTTCACAAAGTGACCCAGTTGAAGATTTCACAAGTATTACAGAAACATATAAAGTTTGAATTGAGGATAGCCGGTTTGATATTGATATATATGTGTTAAGTTGATTATGTTGTTATGACTGATTTGCCCGTGAGAGCTGGCACTATTCATGGGGAAACGGACCTGATCCGTTATGCTGCCGAATTTACAGCAGGAGTCCAGGGGACCATAAGTGCCTAAATTACAAGGGATTTATGATATGAAGCATATGAGAATAAATCAAGAAGCAGTATGATATGAGAAATATTGATGTAGCATATGTACGAGTACATTTATCATGATTATGCTTGACGACACGTGAGAATGAAAAGATGTAAGTATATTAAGTGTGAACGTGAAGATGTGAATTCCCTTGTGGGTGAGTCGGTGTGACAATGGTCACGAGTTGAGTTGACAAGCTCACTCCAAGGCCTGGCTACCCAAGGGCAGTAAAGGTTAAAGAGTAAAGACTTACAGACTAAAGATTTAAGAATATGCCCCACTCACATCAGGCATGGCATCGACCCAGCTAGTGTGAGAATATGGGGGGGGTAGGGCTTACATGAGGCATGGCATGACCCAGCTAGTGTAAGTACCGAATGAGGATCCTATATTCCTAAGGAACGTGACATGGCGATCACGCTCTGATGGGGTATGACATGGCGATCATACTCTGGAATATAGCATGAAGATCCCATATTCCTAAGGGACGTGACATGGCGAACACGCTCCGACGGTGTATGACATGGCGATCATACTACGGAATGTGGCATGTAAAGATATAATGATGAGTCTATATCCCTAAGAACGTGACATGGCGATCACGCTCTGATGGGGTATGACATGGCGATCATACTCTGGAATATAGTATGAGGATCCCATCTTCCTAAGGAACGTGACATGGCGATCACGCTCTGATGGGGTATGACATGGCGATCATACTCTGGAATATGGTGTGATGTTGCACTTGAGGACGGCGATACGTAACGCCCAAGTGTAGATGCATCCAAGCACCGTAGGGACGGGGATACGTAACGGCTAGGTGTGACGAATGAAAGAAAAGTAAAATTTTATGTATATGTATGAATTCAAGTGCAAGTTAAGTTAGGTACGGATGTTATGTTTCCAAGAGATTAATGTTATGTGCGCTTTATATGTTGAAGTTATTATCCTGGTATTATTCATGAATCAATCTTGTGTACATTTCCTCAAAGGACCAAGATATGAGTAAAAATGAACTTTGCTTCTGATAAGACATTTTTCTAAATGTAAAATTAAACGACTTGTCGCATGTTCATCTATTTTCAAAATAAACCGAAGCAAACTGGAGACGACCATGATGACATTATGTATGAAGATTAGAGAATCCTACTGAGAATTTTATAATTCTCACTCCTATTTCCATGTTGTCTCTAGATGATTTTAGAAGTTTCCAAGGACGGCTGAAGTTGCTGTCAGACGAGGTCCTGCTCGTGTAACAAGAATTCTCAGGTATGGTACTATGACTTAAGCATAGTACTGTGCTTAGGAGGGTGTTACACAACTCACCACCCACCGCGCCTCCTAGCTCTCTAACCATCGTACCACTGCCACTAAATAGGTCAGATGTGTAACATTCCGAATAATAGTATGTATAACTAACACTGTTGAATAATTAATTTTTAGATATATTATAGATTATAGATATACAATGAGGTAATTAGGAAATATTAATTACAGGATAATATGATTTTTAATCTTCTATGTAGAAAAATAATAATATTTTGTTGGTCAGAGAAATTTTTCTTACTAGCAATATCTTGTAATACAAGAAATTTATCTAGTAGGAATCTATAATACAAGAAGACATAAATATCTCCTGAAAAGCCCTAGAATGTGCAGCTAGAAATTAGCCACATTGGTCATTTTGGTGGCAAGAGGATGACCACATAAGTTGGAGTTAAGGGAATTTAATTTTTCTTTCAAGTCCACACCAAATAAAAATCTTAAGGAAGAGTATAGAATCATCATTTTCTCTCTTCCTCCTTCTCAAAAATTCGGCCAGACTCCCTTTTCTCTCTACACTTATTTTCATGTTCAACATACTCCAAAACTCTTACATGTTGATTGTAACATCCCCATACAATGTAATAGGAAATGACAAAAACGTCCCTAGGCAAATTTCGATTACTTGCCGCTTTGCCCAAAACTTTAAGTAATTACATATTTACCCCTAAAGATCTTTTCCATAATTACCCCTGAACTTTTTAGAAAATGATATTTAGGTCCTTCTATCAATAGAATTAGTAAAATAAAGTTTTAAACGAAGCAGAACCACATAGCAGATACATAGAAACCCACTTCTTGGCCAATTGGGTCGCGAAGGTGTCCACATGTAAAATAACGTGCGATGCCCCTAGACTTACTCAAAATTACAGAAATGCCATTAGCTACGTAAAACAGAAAATAGAAAGGTTCTAAATTTATAAAACGATTAATTTATGTTGTTAATCGATTTATTCGGTTTTAATAATTATGTAAGGGCAATTAGAAATTAATTAGAAGTTAATTAATGATTAATTAGGATTTAACTAAATGTTAATTAGAGAGATTAGGATTAGAAACAATTAGAATAGAAACATAGAAAACCTCACAAAATTCTTCAAAATCGTTCTACCGATTTGGAGGAAATTGATAAAGATTCAATACTTTAAATTGCCAAAACCAAATTAACTGAATTTAACCCTATAAAACCCTAAACCTAATGGCTGAGAATTCAGCCACTTGACACTTCAAAAGTGGCACCACTTAGCCACAAAAGAATGAAGAAACTTAGCTTATTTAATTACCATTCATGTCGCAACCAATAGGATTTGAGAGATTCAACTACCTAGCTCTATAAAACCTAATTATTTCTCTTCTTTCCCTCATTTGGTTCTTCATTCAACAGCTGATCCCTTTCCTCATTCTTCTCCCTCACTTCATTCTCCTTCCATTTTCAAGCTCCACTCATCTTCCATATCAAGAACCTGCGTCTAGCCAACATCTACACCTATCTAGAGGTAGGATTTAACCTCTCTACTTGATTTTTCATGAATTGGTGGCTGTTGCAAATTCTTCTCTCTTCATTTATTTGATGATATATTGCATGTATGTGATGGCTTATGGTTGGATTAACAAAAAATTGCTAGGTTAGATTGGATATTGAATGAGAAACACAAGAAGCAATAAAATAGAATGTGGATTTCCTTAAAATCCCTAAGGTGTCCATACTTGTGCATTGTACGGACTCATTTATAGAACCAAATCAAGATGAAACTAATTTTAGATGAAACTAGATATCTAGGGCTTTCCAAACATATAAATTATAAGACCATTGGATTAGTAGTGAGAGAGATATGATTTTTTGAAGTTTACTTGAAAATCTTGTATTCTGTTCCGGACAACATGGGTTGTGAAAGGTGTAACTCACCCTAAATAACTCGAAAATGAGTGCAATCAATTTTGATAGAAAGCTTACACATAGCAAAACATCTCATAAATTTCAAAGTCAAATTCAGTCCCCATTGCTCCCAGTAAATTCTTGAAGTTGCCCCATGTTCAGACTAGACTAGAGCAGGGCGATTCAAGTTAGCCAACTTCAAGAGCTCATAACTTGAGTTATGCTTATTTAAAAGGGATGCAACTTGTTGGAAATGAAACGTTGTTTAGTTAGCTTTAAAACCATATTGGTTTCGTATAGTTTTTTTCCATTTTAGTGAATTTCCACTTTTTGGGACTTAAATCTACCTAAAATAAGACAGGCCTAGGTAAATCTTTAATAACTTGAGTTATATATATCAAAACTTATTGGGACCAAAGAGGCTAAAACCTAGACGCATAACACTCCAACATATCCAAAATTCATACCTGAATGAATTAAGGACAAATTATGGCATAATTTATAAATTAGGGCAAAACTGAATAGAATTGGCAAGATGACCAAATTAATGGTTTACATGTATTACTATACATATGAGGCCTAATTGGGTTGAATGTTACAAAATTTATATTAATGTTGAGAGATGAATGATGTATCATATTGATTATACTATTGTGATTGATTATCTGGCTGATACTATTCACAAAAAATGGACTTGATCCATCATACTGCTGAATTTTCGGCAGAAATCTATGCATTTTATAATTATGCATACACATGAAGAATCATGCATGCAAGATTGTTTGGAAATGACATAAGAAGCATGAACATAATGTTTCTCAAGCATGATATGAAGTATGTGCATAAGTTTCTCAAGCTTGTTCATGCGTGAATATATAAGCATATGGATCTTGAAAAGAAAAGTATGAATAGATAAGATGTGGATCCCTTCACTTGAAGGTAGCTATTTGGGTCCCTCATTGTGAAGGCAGTTAAAACCATGAGATCTCTCTACTTTGGAGGTACATGGTCAGATGAGATCCCTCTATATTGAAGGCACGTGGTCAGCTGATGTAACACCCCAGCATGAGCTGCGGTTACCTATCGATACCAGAGCCTGAAAAATTTTGAGTCTGAACCCTATGTCTCCTTGAAGGGCTATAGGTTTGAGGCATTTTCTTACGATTAAAAGTCCCGGTAATAGTTCCCTGGACATCAATGAATTGAAGAGGGATTTTTAACGAATTTTAGGGAATGGATAACCCCTTCGTTTTCAACCCTCAAGTTCATAAAAATGCAAATTTTTCGAAAAATTGTACTAAAACCCAAAAGTTGGATTCCGATTCCTAAGGAATTTGAATTTTTAGATATTTTTATTGAATCCAAATAGGAGGCATTCCCTTATTTATGTTTATGTTTTAAAGTTAATGGAGAGTAAAGTTATAGGGGACATTAACTTAAAATTATGTAAATAAATTTGTGCAATATCTTGGACCTGGGAAAGGACTGCAAAAGGAGGGAACCAAGTTTTTGGAGTTGGTAATCGATTATAGAAGATCTGTAATCGATTACAATCCTCTCTGTATGCCCATAGGTTAAAATTTTTTGCATGGTAATCGATTATCAAAGATGGTAATCGATTATTAGTTCTAGGTTTGTGGTAATCGATTATTAGACTTTCGTAATCGATTACCACAGGTCAATATATAAGCCAAGATGCGTTCCTCTCCCTCATTTCGCGATTTACTTTCTCTTTCTACCCTCAAAATGCTTTCCCTTCTCTCTAAAACCTATTTCTCTTCAATCCCCACTCAGATCCTTTAACTTTTCCTTCCAAACTTCATCAAATTACATTCCGTTCACTCTCATAACAATAATTTCACTTTTAATCTTTATTCTTCTTCAAATCCCCAACCACACCCTTGGTGGGTCTTGGAGCTTGGAGTAAATGTTATTAAGATTCTTCAGTCTTTCCTCTTCATTTTCTATCTTCAAAGGTACTTTCTAATGCTTTCCCTCTTTCTTATCTTAAGATTACAGATTATTTATTCTATAGTGAGTTCATAGAGAACCTTAGGATAGAGAATTGGAGATTTTCATTTCTGAGAACACATTAGGTTCATTACTAGTTTCAATGATCACTATTGAATTAGATCGTCAAAATTGTAATGATAGATTTCACTGGAGGCTCGGTTCTTGGTTCGAGCATTCGTGGGATTAGGACTCCACTATTGGATTTAAGTCTGTCAGTAGATAGTTTATCCTTATCTTAGTTCTAACGTATTTTGTCTATATACATACATATGCAAATGATTTGGTATGTCTTAGCAATATAATTTAAATTTTGGTAGCTTATCTATTTCTACTGGATCACATGAGACAATGACTTGATTTTCAAAAAGAAAAATGTGGCAAATGTTTATTACCTTGGTTTCCTATTAAACTTTGGAAAATTATCCTTGTTTTGAAAGGATTTGATATACTTAATGGTGTATGGCTTGGTATAGATTGCTCCGCATCTGATTTATGAATGATTATATAAAAAGTGAAGTGAAAGGTTTTTGGATAAAAGCTTCAGACTTTTGTTCATCTTTGATTTATTAAAGTGTTAAAGCTTTATTTTTCTTTGAAGTTACGATTTTATTGTTTTATATAAGGTATACGGGTATATTTTATAAGAATTTTTATAAAATGTTCTGTATAATGGAAATGAAAGACTCGGAAAACTTCAGACTAGGATCTGTAGGCTAACAGCAGTAGGCATTAGCCTTGGGTGTACATAGGATAATGGATTTCACAGCCACTCAAGGGAGTAGTGTGTGTTTGATATTCACAGCCATACATATAGTATGGTGCGTGCCTGATATTCACGGCCACTGAAAGAGTGGTGCGTGCCTAATTACGGGATTCACATGAAGGAAGAGCCACCTAAGTGTGATTCCTGCTTGTTTATCTTAGAATAGATGGACTTTACGGTTTTGGAAAAGGAAACTTGGAAAACATTTGATTAAGAGTTCTATTTTGGTTTTATTATACATATTATTGCATTATCTTAATATCTATTTAATAATTATGGTTTGTACATTGTCTCATGGGGGTTAGGGATACTCTATCTCTCACTGACTTTCATAAACTCACCCTGTTGTTTTTTTCTTCTTTTCAGATATCGATGTTCAAGTAGAATCTATCCTTCGTTCCCCCATAGTGGGATTCCAAGTTTTGGTGGTTGAGCCCTTTTCTATTCAAGGGTATTTTGTAAATATTTATGTATGAGAATTCCTAGATTTTGTAGCTCTATAGTACTACAGGCAGGGTCCGACCTTGACCTGATTACATCGATTCTATATTATTTCATTTGTTTACAATATGTTGTTGGATTTCTTAAAAGGATTTGGTTTTCTAAATAATTTAAGTTATGTATTTTGGATATTATACTTGTAAATTATATATATATATATATATATATATATATATCATTATTATATTGTGTGCTGAGGGGTATATTCTGAGAATACCTGGATTCCCCGATGGAAGATTGTGTTTGTTTATCTTGCAGGGCAACCTTTTGTAATTGGGAAATATCCGAATTACAGAGAGAACTCTGTCGAAATTTTTATAAAAATTCTGTGGTGGAAGGCTTACGTAGGGACTTGTCCCTATGCACCGGTCACGGCCCGAGTTTGGGTCGTGACAACTGAAATCCCTCTATTTTTGCGACACGTGATGAGAAGAGATTCCTTTAATTTAGAGGCACGTGGCCAAAATGAGATCTCCCAAGACTAGAGGCACATGGGTCCCTTTGTGGATTAGTACTATGTGACAATAGTCATGGGCGAGCTCACTCTTAGATCAGGCTACTCAAGGGTAGTAGAGATTAAAGAAATCCAAAGGAAAGATGAGAAAGAGAAGCACTTGAGGATGGCGATACGTAACGCCTAGGTGTGCCAAGGAAAGGAAAATAAAGAAAGTTAAAGAAAACACAAGTACATTTACATGAATTCAAATAAAAGTATTTGCATATGTATATTCTAACTTTCTTATTTTCTTAAAATTTACTATATTTGCGAGTAGTGCGACTGCTATACTAATTATGAAACATGAGTTGATCATATAACTACAATGTGATTCAAGTACTTGAATAAAATGAACTCTACTTCGGACAATATATTTTCGAACTATAAAACTGAACAATTTATATAATATGCTCACCTTTTTATTAATATACCGAAGTAGCTAAGATAATAATGATGACACTATGTGTGACAATTTAGAGAATCCTATTGGAAATTTTAAATTCTCACTTCTATAGCTATTTCCGTATTATCTCCATATAGTTCATGAAATATTGAAGATGGCCAGAGATTACTATCAGACTAGGTCCGTTCAAATAACAGTAACAACTCCTAACTATGGTATTATAACTTAAACATGGTACTATACTTAGGAGGGTGTTACATTGATTGTCTTCACTCAACTTTCCAACCCTACTACTTATTTCCTTCTCCAAGCAACTATCATGTAAGCCAAAACTCCCTTCTTTAAGCCCCATACATTCGGCCAAGCAAGGAGCAAGGAATGGATTTGTGATCATCTTAGGTCTTTGGAGAAATAAGAGCACAAAAAAATCAAAGCTAGAGGGTTTCAAGCTTTGGATTATATTCTAGGGTTTCTTAAAGTTAGGGTTTTTCTTGAATCATTTTAATCTATTCACTTAGAGGTTGGTATAGTGATAATAGGACCTTTTCTAGTGATCTAAGGTTAGGAAAACTTGATTGGTGTTAAAAAGTAGACTAGAAAACCAAAATAACTACAAAATAGAAAACTACTGTAGAGAAACCTGGGGATGGTATGTACTGTTAAGGGCATATCTCAAGCTATAAAATTCAATTTGAAGCGAAAATAACTTTAGATGAAACTTGACTCGAAGATGAATCCAACTATATAAAATATAGGCCCATTGGACTTCGGAGATATGAATTTTTTATTTTGGCTGAGAGCTAAAGACCACAACCTTGAGTAATACCTGTTGTAATGGGCATAAATCGCCCTATACAATTTTAATTTGAGTGAAACCACTTTTGTTAAAAAGCTAACCCATAGAGAATCATGTCTATAAAAATTTATAATCATATTCTTAGTGTATTGTTCCCAGTAAATTTGCCCTATGCTCTATATAAGTGGAAATAGGGCAGCCTTAATGTAGAGGTTGTAGCTTGAGTTTCACTTAGTCAACTTGAGTGCAACTTGTTGGGTTTCAAAGAGGATTTATATAGGTATATCTTGGTAGAATTTCAGAGCAAAAGAATGTAAGATGGATTTTTAGTGATTTTCTAATTTTAGGTATGTAAATTTGTCCTGAAACAAGGTAGCCTTGAGTAAACTTTAATAACTTAAATTATACACCTCGAAATTTAGTAAAATGAAAGAGGTTTAAAAGTAGACTAGCAGGCTATATTCTATTAAAATTTGAGATTAAAATGAATTAAAATAGAATTTTAGTGTAATTTAGAATTTCCGGGTAGATTTTAAGAAAAGTAAAACAACTTGTGAATTTCATGGCTTAGAGGTCTCAAAATCATGTGGGACTAAATGGATTGAACATTTATGCAACTACATACCAAAATGATGCCATGTTACTGTATAATTTAATTATGATGGTTATACTTGAACTCTTATTTGTATCATCTTGAGATCATGATTTATGTGACTATCTGGATGTTATTTTTATTGTCTATTTTGGAAACCTTTATATTTTAGCTATCATGTTGCCGAATTGTCGGCACAAGCATATTCATACATGAATATATGAACTTTTAAGATGACTATGATTCCATATGACTTGGTAACGCCCCTGAACAGATTTAAGGAGGATAAGTCGGTGTGAGAGTCAGTGAAACCAAACCCAACAATCATATATAGGAATGAGTTCGGTCCTGAAAAATGGACTATTACCTAGAAGTAGGAGAGTCCATCCATTTCCAAGGAACCAAGTATAGATGCTCAAGTTACAAGTTAAAGAAAGACAAGAAATACTGCACTTTGAGAATAACGATACGTAACACTCGAGCGCAGACATATACAAACCCCCTAGGGATGGCAAGATGTAACACCTAGGTGTGTTGAATAAAGGAAGTTAAAGAAAGATAAGATAGTCAAGTGCACTTGCATCAGTAACTAGCAGCATTTGCATATGCATAAGTCCTAATTATCTTATTGACCTATTGCTACCCTTATGGAATTCTTTTTTTTTTTTTTTCTATCAAGTATGTGAATAAAAATTAACCTGTTTCAGAGGAATACGTTTTCTAAACTCAATAAGTGAACTTTTATTCTTATATATGAGAACACATTTTCTTAACAAATGGAAGCAGTTGGGATGGCAATGATGACATGGCTTGTTGAGTAGCTTAGGAAGCCTACTAAGAATGTAAGATTCTCACCCTATGCGTACTTCTGTGTTGTCTCCAAATAGCTCAGGAGATCTCAATGAAGACCAACCCAGAAGAATTTGACTGGAACTGGACTAGTTGTTAAAGACAATTGATGAATACATCTACACATGTTAGCATTAAATGACTGTTTCACTAGTTGAAACTCCTAGTAGAACCGCTCATGTACTTTGAAAAACTATATTATGATACAAATATTTGTGAAATGTAAGGGATATTGTATTTATTTCTCAGAAACTAAAGTGAATAACAAATAAAGGTCCACTCAATTATTATTAACAACTCTTAAGTGTGATGTTATGACTTAAACATAATATCATACTTGGGAGGGTGTTATAAGATGCATGCTTTTGTTTTTAAAAAATTACTTATTCTTTAATATTAATGTTGAATATATGACATAGTAATTAAATGTGTTTTGTTTACCAAAATAAGTAATTAAATGTGTTGTTGTTTACCAAAAGAAGTAATTAAATGTGTTATTGTTCTTGGGTTATTTTATGACTATCTAGAATTTTTTAATGTGTTTGTTTTTGTTTTTGGGATGTTAAAGTTATGGATATGTAGAGTTGTTGAATATATGACATACTAATTTAATTTGTTCTAGTTTATGATTATCTAGAGCTAAAATATAACATATTATTTCAATTTGTTTATGAATTAATGTTATGATGGAACATTTAGACCTTAAATCTATTTGAATTTGCTATTAGTTAACTATGAGTTAAGCTAAAATTTTTCATATACAAATTCATCATTTGCAGGGGACTCAGTTTGCCACAAATTTATAGGTGAAAAGTTTGCTACAAATTTATGGAGGTCAAAATTCATCGCAAACCAATTTCCTTCCAGCCGATTTATGGGTAACCCGAGTCAGCCACAAATCCATCACAAACACATGCTTTGCAGTGGATTTTCACCTTTTTGTGGTGGATATGTCCCTTACAAATTGGTGTTTTTCTTGTAATGAATTGTTTCTATATAGAATAGTTTTGAGGATTTTTTTTAAAAAATTTTGTTCAATTAAACTCTCGTATATTGTTTTAACTAGTTTGTTAATTTGTGTGATGCACAATACTGTTTAATGAATATGTAATTACTATTAAATTTTAGTAAGGAAAGCCGATTAGATAGAAAATAGTCCAGTAGTTAGAGGTAGAGGGTGTCACGGCCCTACCTGGCCATAACTAGCATGTAGGGAGCTTTGGTTTCCTAGCAAGCCTCAATTGAAACTTTATTGAAAAATCAAAGGGGTTTCCTTTTAAAAAAAACTAGACTCTTTCCATATACAATCCTTGTATACAATTTGTCAATAGACATCCAGAATACTTACATAGGTACACACACACACACACACACACACACACACACATATATATAGAGATTGTTTCAACACTAATAGGGCCATAACTATCACAGTTCAAGACTCTATCTGTAGTTCAATGGAGCTCTAGACCATGTCACATACTGTAATCCCTATGATGATAAGAGAAGGTCCACTTAAGCATTAGGCCTACTGGAAGGTCACTAGTAGCTAACTATTGGGTTTAAGCAGCCAAACTCTAACTTAACTCGGCACCTAAAAATGGGAAGGCAACTAGGTGAGTTAAACAACTCAGTGAGAGATAATTTACCTATAGCTAGCATGGGACAAAGTCAAACATATTTATTCAATTTATACTTGCCTCTAGTGGGCTTATACATAGAAATGTATTGAAAATCTACTGAAAATACGTCTTACATATAAAATACTTGGGGCCATAGTCCCTTTTCTTTCAATTCTAAAAATCACTGAAGAAATAATCCTTATAACTATTTTTAAAACAACTAAAAATATGCTTGCCACACCAAGCATCTGGTATCAATTCCATCATGTAACATTTAAGGTGACGTCATTTTAAATTTTTCAAAATCATTAGAGGTATAACTCTCCTATACATTTCGTAAAACTACTGGAGGTATAGCCTTCCTATATGTTTCGTAAGATAAAGTGTAAGTAGCTGGTCGGAGATCACAATTGTAGAATTCTTATCTTACTACCCTAAGGGGCATCAACGGCTAGCCCCTAGTGAAACCATAACTAGCCATGTCGGCCTAACATGCCTATCTAGTATGTCATCTGTTAGATGGGGTTCATATAAGGTGTACCAAATCTAACGTCTACTGCCGTTAGCTACGATTCTATGAAGTGCTCATCCCACAAAACTCATTTTCCTTTATTGAATATAGTTTTCAAATCCTTTCATCGGGACATAAGTAATTTCAAAGCAAGTTTGAAATATGACATAAATAAGCTCCTTTCTTTACTGAACATAGCTCAAACTTCCTTAACATAGCGTAGCTAGGAAATTATTTCTTTCCTCATATAAATAGTTAATGACTTTGGAAATTATAACAATTTCAAATCAAATTGGAAACTACACATAAATAAGTTAGTCCCATGCACTTTACATAAAATAATAATAATAATAATAATCTATAGCATACAATCATTTTTATTCAATAGTTTTTTAGTTATAGGAAAACTAATTTCTTAAACATTTGTTTCACTGTCCAACTTTGTTAGTAAATTCATATAATATTTATAAATAAATATATATATATATATATATATATATATATATATATATATATATATATATATATATATATATATATATATATATATATATATATATATATATATATATACATAACATATATAAACTTATATGTATATCCACTTCAAAATTTACTATAGATAAACTATCTACTCATAGTACTTTATCTAGAAGTGTAGGAGCTCTTTGGTGAAATTACCGAGTCAACTAGTCGCTCCAGGAATAGACCTGGTCCCACAATATGACAATATAATAAACTTCAACTATAGAGGTAAGAGATTAACCTAAACTACCTCTATATATGAAAAACCCCATGATTTAGGGCCCTAGGACTCGACATCCTAGCCAAATGCTTCAGGAAAAGAATTTTCTAAACCTTGACATAAAAGGATTGTAAGCTTAAAAATTAACTTTGAGTACCAAAGAATAGAAATGGGTCAAATTGACTCTTGATTGAGAGGGAGAGTTCGCATTTAAGAAAGGGAAGTGTGGCTCTTTTCAATGTAATTATCTATGATACTAGTGTAGTTCTTGAAGGTGAGAAGCTTTTTGAATTTAAACAAAGGCATCCCTTTCTAGTTTAAGTGGCTCCATAATAACTTGTAAGAGTTCGGCTTAGCTTCTTCATGAAAATTCTAAGTTCTAGGTCACTAGGTGAGCTCGAATAAATTAAATTAGTCCAATCCATAGCCCCTAAGCTTGGTCATCATCCGAGGGTAATCTACTGAGCTTATCTAATACAAGCTCATATGAATTTCAAACTAAAACCTTTTAGTTGCTAAGTGGCAGTTATTAGTGGATATGTCAGTATATGTGTCACTCTCAATCATTCGCTATCCTATCATGTTTGAAGTCGGCATCATTGCATACATGTGGCATCCTTGATCTGTTTGATGGCATCTATTAAGCCCCCACCATTGATCCTTACTATGGTCAGGATTAGTCTTTACTAGGTGGGAAAATTCAAGGACCTTTGGATCAAGCCGAGTAATTCTTAAGATATGGGAGGCTATATTCTCACCCCATTCCTCTTTTCTCTGCCACTTGCTTTCTCTGTAAAAATCCTTTGTAGTTCAAAGTATCATCCATTATCTCTGTCATTTCTCTTTTCTTTTGCTCTTACTTTGAAAACATTCTTCTACTCTATTTCAAGTAAGTCCTACTTCTTATTTTACTTCATTGTATACATTTTAGTATAAAATACCAACCGTAGTGTAGTCGATTCTACCTAGTTTCATATATTGCATTGTACTTTGTTATGGTTTCTAGATTTTTTGAATGAGATTATTGATTGCTTATGAACATTGATTCTACTCGCTATTTCTAGATTGCGATGGCTAAGGGCAAAAGGTTCCAAGTTAATAAGGGTGAGAAAGGGAATAGCCCAAGAATCAATTACTAGCATCTAGGGATCCTTATTAGTGGGTAGATTGTTTTGTGAACAAAGAGGTTTTTTTTTCTTTCTCAATGATAGGGAAAGTATAACATATCTTAGGTAGTGTACATGACTCACAATTGATAGAGTGAAACTTGTTTTGAGTGTCTCTCTTACTCTCATAGTAGAAAAACGTAGATCTTTAGTTTAATTATATGTACAATACCTTTTTTCCATAAGCTTGGTCTTAGGATTTGTAACACCCTCTATTATATAAGCCATGCTCGAATCATGGAGTTATATTAAGAGGTTGTCACTATACTAAGAAAATCTTTAAAATATGGAAAATATAATACATAGCCCTTTAACTACTCACTTTATTACTGACTAATAGTCTCTGATACATAGAGAATAAAATAATTACACTTTAAAAGAAAATGTGACTGACATAGTACACAGCATTTACATCCAACTAGTCGTTAGCTAGCTTCAAGAGTCTCTTGGTCTGGCTTACGCCCGATTCTTGCTCAATGAGAGGCCCTGTACTCCACCTCACACTTGATTTCCAACTTGGGTGTTAGAATGTTTATGGAAAAGAAAAATATACAAGCAGGCAGTGAGAACCTAAGGTTCAAACCAACCTTACAGTGTCATCATAAACATTCCAGCCACTTTGGTTTATTATAAAAATATGAGCACATATAAACAAATAGTGGTCTAATTTTAAGTTGAAAACACCTTACTCGAAGCGGGATATATTTTAACAGTCACTTGCCATTACATATGACAGACATAGAAACATGAACAGGATAATATATTTCAATAAGAATCATAATAATATCATGACATAATGAGATAATTAGAAATGCACATGTAGATGCTTGTACTTGATTGTATGCAAATGCACTTAACTTAATTTGTCTCTTTCTTTAACTTGCAACTTGATCTTGCTCTTTTCTGTACTTGGTCCCCCGGAGGTGAATGGCCTCTCTCACCCCTGGGTAATAGCCTGCTTTTCAGGTCCGAGCTCGTACTTATACATGAGTGACGGGTTTACTTTCCCCAACCCTCACACCGGTCTATTCCCCTTAAATCTGGTCGAGAGCTGGCCCAAGTCTTAGATAGTACCGCTCTGGCCCACGCTAGCTGGGTCTATGCCATGCCTCACTTGGTAGCTTGGTACGTCTTTCTTGCAAGTTCTTATTATCTTTTCCTTCTCATATCTTGTCACGCATGCGGATGCTTGGTACATTCATGAGTATGCCTCATACCTTATATATCATATCATGTTCTAACTATATACTTGCATGCATGATGTACATGAATATGTCATGTAAATGTAAATATATCCAAAGCATAATCATTCATAGCGTAAGTTCTCATAAATTCCTGCCGAAAATTCGGCAGCATAATGGATCGAGTTCGCTTCCCCATGAATAGTGCCAGACAACTAGTACAATCTTTCAAACTTGCAATTCAATATGGATCAACAATTGTATAGATATTCATAGCATCATTCATCAAGTCCAATCCAAGCATCGATGGAGTTTTGAGTTTACTCCCTCCTATTCTGCCCGATTTGCTCAATTCACTCTTTGCTCAATTCAGTAAAAATGTTATAATCCACTCTTTGCTCAATTCAACTCATCTAAGTCTAAATTTTGGATATATCATAGCCTTATGTGTCTAGTTTCCAACCCTTTTAGTCCCATCTCATTTTGATTTGTTTAACTCAAGGTAGAAGTATTTTTCCTCAGGCTGTCCTGTTCTTAGCCAAATGGTGCTCTTATAAGTGAAAATTCACTAAAAATAGAAATCTAGGTGAAAATTATTTGAAATTTATATGAAATGAAATCTAACAGAACAATATTTTAAATGAATTAAGTTTTATGTAATTTGCATGAGTATATTTTGAGTTGTGAGTCCCGAAAATTGACCCTACTGGACTACCCTGCTTCAGCCCGGTTTGAACTTAAGTCAAATTCATTGATGTGCTGGGAACAAATGGCAACGAATCTAACTTTGAAATTTTTATGGGATGTTTCCTTACATGTTAGCTTTCAAACAGCATTAGTTTCACTCAATTTGGAGTTGTGTAGGGTGAGTTATACTCTTCTCAACTCATACTGCCCAGATGAGAATCCAGATTTCTAGGTTAAACTTCAAAAATTCATAACTAATTCTATACTAATCCAATGGCGCCTTATATTTTATATGCATGGAAAGCCCTGAATGTCTAGTTTCATATAAAAATATATTCATCAACTTTAAACAGCTGTAGACGGAGCCGTACACTCCGCCGTACGGACCATCGAGGGGAAAACCCTAACAGCTTCTTGAATTATTCTTGAATTCATGTTTTCCTTAAATCAATCCACCCAATGTTCAATTCAAACTCACATATACAACTTAAACCAACCTTAATTCATCATCATCACTCAAGATAACATCAGAATCATACAAGAATGAGGGAAGAAGGTGGAGTCCCAATCAGCCCAATTCAAAGAAAACAAGAAAAGAAGTTGGAATTCCTACCTTGGTGGTGTGAAATCTTGGTGGAACTTGATCTTGGAGTGAAGTACATGGTTGGAGCTTGAGTTTGGGGATGAGAGGAAGTGAAAGAAAATGAAGGAAAGTGGGAAAGTGAGGCTGGTTGTGGGGAGGCTGAAATTTAAAGGGAGAAGGAAGAGAAAAATGAAAACTTTTGAAGCAAGTTTCATTTGATTGGTGGATGTCACTCCCTTCTCCAATTTAGCTTGGCTTCCCATCATCAAGGGCTGATCAAGGCGCCATTTGCGGGGGTTGCTTGGCTAAATCTTAGCCATTGATCCTAGGGTTTTCATAGTATAATTTCTATTAGTTCGGTTCCGACAATTCAAAGTACCGAAATCTTACCGATTTCTTTTAAATCGGTAAATCGGTTTTGGAAAATCCTATGAAGTTTCATATGATTCTAATCTAATTCCATCAAGTCTAATCCTTCTAAATCACACTTAATTGGCTTTAAGTGAATGCTTAATCGAATTCCAATTAATCTCAAGTAGTTGATAAAACTGAATAGCTAAACAAAAACGATAGAATATTTTCGGACATTATACTAAATAATTTCTCATAGTATTTTACATAACAATCTAAATTTTCTTTAGCTCTAATATTTATTATTCATCCTTACTTATCCTTATTTTTTTTTTTTGATAAGTTGATTAGCAACGCAAATCAATCGCACCATTTCTTTGAACTGTTATATTTTTGCTTTTTCATAAATCCTTTAGCATGTTCTATTTGGTTTTCAGAACCAATGGCATTTTTATAATTTTGAGCAAGTCCAGGGGCACCCCATGTCATTTCACACCAGACTGCCTTCATGGCCCAATCGGCAGAGATTTAAACTTCTATGGTTTCACCACGTGATTCTGCTCTATTTAAAATCTCATTCTGCTAATCTTATAGATGTAGGGACATAAAGGTCATTTCATGAAAAGTTCTAGGGTTACTGTAGGAAATATCAACTTGGGGTTAAAGTATAATTTGTAAAACTTTTGGACAAGATTGAAATTAACAAAAGTTGACAGGGGCACTTTTGTCATTTCCTAATTTTTAACATATGGCGCTGCCGTATTTTCAACGGCAGTATTACACTACCCTATAATTCCAAGTGTGAGGATCGTCATGGCATAGCGCTGCCTGAAAAATTCTCACACTGCCTAAAGGGAATAATTCAAAGTTTTCATTACGTTCCGTTTACTAAAGTGGGGATGTTACAGGATTCCTTTTAACCCATTTGAATGTGCATGTCTTAACCAAGTAGATATGGCACCTCCCCAACTTCATCCAAATAGTTATGCCTTTATCCGGTCTTTTGAAATTTTAATGATTATTTAGGAGTAAATATATCCTACAAATAAGGTCTTCTTTTCTTTTGTCCAGGCCAAGGTAATTCTAGAAAGGGCAGTGAATTTCATTAAGTAATCATTCTCAAAAGAGACTCTTCGTGTCTTACCAAAGTTCCTATAAGTTTTTTTAAAAGATAGGTTCTTTAATTACATGAAGTCTTCTGGAGCCAATTTTCCTTTCTTCCTTAATAGGTATGCTTTGGAAAGGTTCCCTTCATATTAGAGTTCTCTACTTAGGTAGATCGTTCATATAGAATACCATAATTTCCCAACCGAGGATCAATATATAATTTATTACCTTGATGAGTTTGACTATTCCCAAGATTTCCAGGGCACCATTCTTATATGTTGGAATACAGATAGAGCTGAGGTGCTTAAGTATATTAATAAGCCCCATGGCCCAAGTTCTTTGGTTTGAGTGTTGTTGTTTGATGGTTTTTTACTGAGCATACTCTTAACTTTTTCCTGATAGGTGACATCGCACCCAAGCTCTCCTTCACTGACCTCCAAATGTCCTTTGACCAGAACAAGAGGGCAACAATAAACATTGTTGCTATTGAAAAAGTTGCTGACAATACAGAGACTGTGTTTGACCCCATCACTCACAAATAGTACCAAAAAATTTTAGAGGTAATCTCATTGGAAGAATCCCCAAACAAAATTCAACCCATGATTGAAAACACCTCAAGGGAGCCTAGTCAACCTCATCATGCTCTAACAAACCCTTTTGGGAATGTGTAGTACATGGATTGATTTTTTATTCTTGGGAATACTGATATTCCTAAGTATAGCTTTCTGGGGCATATATTTTAGGCATGTTTGATATGTAGACTAAAGTCTCAAGAATCTTGCAAAATATACTTAGGAATAAACTATTCCTGTATTTAGTTGATATTGGCATTCTTAGAAGTGCCATATAATTTTTCAAAATACCCCTAACAAAATGGTGGCTGCAGCAGTGGTAGTTCGATAGTGGCAATGGTAGTCCAGCAGCAATGATGGTGGTGGCCTAGTGGCAGTGGTGAAGGCAGTGGTTTGGCAATAGTGCAATAGCGGCAACGGCAGCCTAGTAGCGGCGATGGCGGTCATCTAGCGACCAAAACCGAACATTTTGTTTTTAAAAAAAATATATTAGATGAAAATCAAACAAAAAATCTTGTAAGAACCACGATCGAGATTTACTATATTTATAATGATTAAGAATATATTTAAACCATATAATTATTTAATAGAGTAATTAAATATTCTAAGATTTTTTTATTTTTATTTTTTAACGAAAGCTAGGCTTATCAGCTAAAAGAAGGCTTACAATCGATGAGGGCTAGTCCTCAACCCATATGCCGATTAGTTTCTGTTTAGCTTCACAAGCCAAGAGACCCACCATCCGGTAACAGTTACTGGGAATGGCAATGCTGCTAAAATGATAAAATTAGGAGGCATATATGAAAGTATCTCTGAGGACCACTCCGTTGTGAGAGTAATCTTCGGAGATGCCGTTACGCATCTTTATAAATAAATTTATTGAAATTTACCCTCTTAACTTCTTTTTATTAATAATTAAGACTCTCCACTTTTTGTTATTAAGAAAAAGTTAACCATCAATAGTCAAATTCATTCACATCCACCAAGTATAGTAGCAGATTGTCTGTCTCGTCGCACTTCGACCTCTCGAAATAATCTATTAGTTTGACATTTTGGCCTTACGTTGAAAATTAAATTTACTAGTCGGTCTCAGATGTTATTATCTCAGAGAATAATTTTATATAATATCAGTGTAAAATAGTTCTATATTATTATTCAATCAAAATTATGAAAATTACTATATTATAATATGTAATTCTATAAAAATAGACTATGTTGACAATATGTTTTGCTATTAAATAACTATTAGTACTAATAAATTAATCTCTTATTATTAAAATATATTTTTGAGAATTTAATTTTTAATATATTATTGATGTAAAAAAATATTAATGTTTAATTATATATTGTTATATTATTAATCATATTTAATTTTTTTATTAATTATATTTAAGATTTAATTTGTATGTATTATCAGTATAAATTTTTTTTTTACAAATATCCAATCATGTATTGTTATATTAATAAAAATATTTAAGTCAATCACCCACTATCTTAAAACTCGTATAAATATAAGTTTTTAATTGGATGATAATGTAAAGCTTTTTTACATTTTTTAGTGCATAATAATTTAACTCATTTATTTAATATATAATTATTTAATTATATATAAAAAATTATATGGTAAGAGAAATAAACTTTATATTTATCGACATATGATTAATCATATTTTAGTTGTCTTCAAGGTTTTTTTTTTTTTTTAATTTCAAAGCATCTTATATAAATATAAAACATATTATATTACGTTATTTATGCACTAAGTTAATTACATCCAATTAAACTAAATTAGTTGGCATCTAGTATACTCCAAATATTACTGGTTTAAAAATAATAATAATAACAGACTTATATTTAGTGATAAATTATGAAAATTGATGAAACTAATTTTACCTAAAACTTGTTGTAATATTTTTGGTAGCGTTTGGTATATTACCTACTAAAATTGCCAATAATGTAGATTAACACTTAGAAAGATTGTTACCTTTTAAATTACTGGTAATGTTAAATGTTGTGTTTGGTATACATAGGTAATCTAAGTGACAATTTATATTATCATGTTTGATATATCAAAAAGATTACTAGATAATATATGTATTAAATAATAATCATAATAATAATAATAATGATAATAAATATTTAATTATTATTAATTAATATGAATGAGAAAAATTAATTCTTAATTATGATTATAATAGTTAATTTTATTAATAATTATTATTAAAAATAATAACTATTAGTAATAATTATTACTAAATAATGATAATTAATAATTAATGATAATATTAACAATAATAATATTTATTTTTAATAATAATTAATATTATTTTTAATAATAACAATAACAACAACAACAACAACAACAATGATAATAATAATAATAATGGAAGGATTATCACATTGGTGGTAATTTACGTTACTATCTTTTAAAGGGGCAATCCATATTATCACATTGGTGGCAATCCACATTACTTTAGAAATTTGGATTGTCAAAAATATTGTCCAACTAAATAAAATAATATTATGGACCAAAATAATTTAATCAAATATTATTAGTAATTCAGATAGATTATCCATACCAAACGCTATTAATATCGTACACGTGGACAACAATCTCAGATATCTGATCTAATATACTAAAACTAATGTAAAATATTTTGAGGTTTTTTAACTATCAAAAAATGCCGCTAAATGTTACACTGAATGGATAAGATATCGTCATACATTTGGGTCGTTTCTTATGAACAGGATGAAACTGTAAGTGATGTAGACTTTATGCCACATTTGAATCATTTTTTTACCTTTGAATTTCGATATTGCAATCATGTTCCTAACCTTTGGAGACATAGGGATGTATTTCTTCTATTCTTTTTTTGGCCCAAAAAAAAAAAGGCACTACGCGTACTCAAGGCAGCGAGAGAGGGGTTGTCCTCTGCTCAAGCAAGACAGGGGAAAGCATATATTTACATTGAAAAGCATTACGTTTTAGTTGATTAATTAATGGGGCAAGTAGAGGGGTGTGCTACATCTGCGGCTCCACAGAATTCAGAGAATAAACATCAAAGTCATATGAGAAGTTAGGTGAGCAACTTTAAAGACTATGATAAAAATTAAATTGGCCATTTAATGCGTGTTAGGTCTATTAATGAATTGGTCTAGTAAATGGTTTTAATTAGTTTCATGCAGTAGTAGCATCCATTAAACGCATCAGTTTGACAAAGTGTAGGTGGATGCTCTTTTCAAACATTTAAAGGACACAACAACATTTTGTACATCACTTTCCCTTTAAATAATCTGCCATGTGAGTGATCACAGCCCCTAATGGTAGAGCAAGAAAAAATTGCTGAGATTTTAAAACAAATACGAACACATGAAATCAACTTTGGATGGATGCTAGTCACAATCTGAGATTAATGGGTTTTTAACAATATCCATAATGGGTCTTCCTTTTTTATAAAGTTCAGTGCTTGTAAATGATTATCACCAGCAGCACTACTTGTTGGTTCTTTAACAAATTGGGGAGACCTATTTATTGCTACAGGACTAAGTGAGAAGGCAACCATAGTGCATTTATTTACCCTAACCTGAATTTGCTTAAGGTTTCCATCAAATGTGTGTTACTCATGGCTATGGTGATGAGACAAATTATTATTAGACAGTATAGTTGTTGCACCATCAATGTACATTCAAGCTTGTAAAAGGGCATGTGGAAGTTTTACAAGAAAAAATGAATTAGAAGAAAAAAAAAGTACATAAAAAAGGTGGCTGGATGAGCGTGTATGATTTTGGCACCAAACTAACTGGTACTATTCTACCAGCTACAACCTTGACCATGTTAAGTTAGAAAATGGGAAGGGCAAGTTAATACTCACAGTTCTGACTTTGAAAGCCTAGAGAGTTGATTTAAGCTCTTGTTTAATAATATTTTTTCATTCTACCTGCAATTATTGGTGGACAATTGAAAATGACTTGGCTTCGATGATGCTTATGTGAAGACTTGAGAGTTTTAGGGACAAAACTGAAAAAACAAAATAAAATAAGGGGATAAAACTGAAGACTTGTGTTACTTGTCAGTTAATTGAAGTTCACCCCATTCACTTATATAATTAACTATCACCGAACTTCCAATCAAGAAAAAGAGAACTAGTTAGTGCAGCTATGTTGCCGTTTATGCATTAGAAAAAGGAAAGGAAGAAGGCCAAAAAAGAAGTGGGGACAAGAAGTAAAAATTTCCTGGATTGGATGGTGAGGTATGGTATTGTACGTGACAATGCTGCAAGTCAATGAAATGTACTAGTCGGTGCTTTGTTATTCCCCTCTCTTTCCTTTCGTTTTAGAAAGCCACCAGTGTATCTGGTACAGGGGGATTTAACATGTATCTCCTAAAATATTCACGAAGTGCCAAACAATATACTTGGATTTGGGAAAATCTAGATAGATGAATGAGTCACATGTTGCTTTTGTTGTTGTTTTTATTTTATTTTATTTCCCTTTTCTTCCGTTCTGGCCCTTTCCTCTTCATGAATGAGTTATTCAATGGAATCAGAGAGTCCATGTTTTGGTGTTTGGAACAATATTGAAAGACTTTAGACTTTGGATTAGAGCGCATATGATATGTTTAGAATTCCATGCGTAGAAAGAGGCTCGCCTAAAGCTTCAAGGATTTTTTTTTTCTGAAATAGACATATATATATATATATATATATATATATATATATATATATATATATATATGAGTTTAATTGGTATGTACTGACAGTGTAAAACTGTTTTACACTGTCAACCAATAAAAATAGGGGAAAGTGAGAAATCATGGTGGGTCCCTCATTATAATGGGTAGTTATTTGTATGAGTTGGCACTTTCCACTATTTCTATTGGCTGATAGTGTAAAACTATTTTACTGTTGTCACAAGATTTAAATTAAATTCTATATATATATATATATATATATATATATATATATATATTCAAAATTATTTAATATATATTCTTATATTCATTAAAATTAACATAATGCATATCTTTTAATGGTATGTTTGGTATGACCGTATGAAAGTAAAAATGTGGGAGAAAATTTCATAGATTAGGCTTGCGTAAAATTACACATAGAGAACATGTGATAAGCGAATTAATTTTTCATTTTTGAAAGTATTATTTCTGGGAATACTACTACTAAGAATAGTTTTCCTATGCATACTTTTTAGGTGCATTTGGTATGTAAATTGAAGTCTCATAAATCTTGCAAAATACACCAGAGAATTAACCGTTCGGGGGGTTTTTGTGTCCAAATTTTGTGTTTGACTAATATTGACATTCTTAAAAATATTGTATATCTTTTTTCAAAATTACCTTTGACAAAATGGCGGTGGCCATGATAACAGGGGCAGTAAAATGATGGTGATGGTGGTGGTCCAATGATGGCGACGATCCAATGGTGGTGGGTCTAGCAGCACTAGAAGTAGCGGTGGATATGGCAATTCGGCGGCAATGGTAGGAGTTTAGAATTTAGGATAATTTGGACTTTTTAATTTCTAGAAACATTCCCTTTCTATGGTGAAGGTGGGCATAAAAATGACCCAATTTTTATTTTCGAGAATGTAACTCATCCAATAATACTTTTTTTCACTTATTTACCAAATATGATAATCTTACATTTTTATGGTCTAATTACCGGAAATGTAAAAACCTTTCAAATAAAACATGCCTTTTATAGCTAATCATCCATAATTTTTTTTTTCATTTTTATCCCAATACAAACACATCCTTAATATATAAAAAATATTGGATAATTACAATTTTATGGCTGAATCAATAGAAGTTATATTTTAGAATGATGTAATTATGGTAAATGTTCCATCGATGCAATTTGACAATGACCCTATACATATAGTTATGGTAATTTTTTTTTTTTTTTTATATCACCGCCTAATTGTGTATTATCATATGTATGACACTTTGTCAAAATTAACTACAGATAAATATTTTAAGTAAACTCTATTTTTTGTATTTAAGATATTTCTAAAACAATGAATTAGTTCTCAAAATATTGTTACATTAATTTGGTCATTAACGGATATTTCATCCGTTTCAAAACATCTGTAATTTTAAGATTTATACACAGATTGAAAAGGTTCATAAATTATTCTGATAATAGAAAATGATAACCTAATTTTATAAAATTATCTCGATATTAAAATTATTTTTGATAAAATATCGATATTAAGATTATAACTACTTTTGCTTTCTATTCATTCTATTAATATGTATAATTAATGTAAAGATGAAGATGAAAAAAGTATTTAATACTAATCTTTGAATTGTGCTAATAATTTGAAATATAAAAAAACCTAAAATGACGTATATTCTGAAAAGGAAGGAAATATTAATTTACTATCAAAATAGTCAAAGAACTCAATGTGCGCAGGTACGGAATCGATATCATGCATAACGTACCAATATATATATATATATATATATATATATATAAGTTAATTCCCTATTACTAATTTTTTATAATTATACTATTGTTTCAAAGTTCCAAATTAAAACATTTAATGTTTGAAAAGATCTTTCAAGTTCTAGATTAAAAAGTTTACTCTAAATATCTTTTGTCATTTGCTAACCAATACCAATTAAACAATTAAAATGAAAAAGTATTTAATACATTAATTAAAATTTTAAATAATATTTAAAAAAATTCTTTAAATTAACTAAAAACAATTAATACAAAATATTAATATTAAATGTTTCGTAATCAGTTCTCTTAAAATACGCGTTTAATTAAGATAGTTGTTAATTAGCATTACTCATAACTTCTATTCATTATTGAAAGCATTACTCACCTAAAGCAACGCATCGATACACGCATTGAAAAAATTGACCCAAAACAGAAGAAAAATGACGCGCCTTCTCTATAAAATATTACAATAAATATTGTTTTAAATAGCATTAAAAATAATTAAGATATCAATTTAATGTATAAATGGACCGGATTCTAATAAATGTTAATAATGGATCCTTTTAAGATCAACTACCAATATTTAGTAGTAAAACTAAATACCAGAGCAAATAAGAAGACCAGGGGGAATTTGATTGAGTAGAAGAACAAAGCTTCTTATATCCGATTTATCCGATTTTCAACTCAAGAGAAATGTGTATAGTTTTGACTTTAAGTTATTCATTTCAAAAAAAACAAAAAAGAAGAAGAAGAGCCACTGATTATTTTTTAATTTAAAAATTAGTTAAAATAAATATAAAAAAATTGATACAGATCTTATATAGAGCAATAACTCCTGTGCAGAGTCCAGATTCATTCATTGATGCAAAGTCACATGGTAATATTTAGTCGCAATTTTGACCGAGAGGTTAATGTTATAGTAATGTTTATGATATATATATATATATATATGAAGGTTTACATTGTAACATTTTCATTTTAAAAAAATTGCAAACATTGTTGGAAAGGAATTTACAAGGGAATTGGAGAACATTGCACACTGTAGGCACAACTGGAGAGGAAAGAAACGGATAAATTGGAAAATTTTCTATTAGCTTTGCTAGAGAAAGCGCAGTAAGTTTCCAATATACATAAAACCCTGGCTAATAACGCTTAACAAATGATCCTATCCTTAAACCACCTAAATTTATCTATCATCCCATGTACAAAAGCGTGAAAAAAAAAATCATATTATAAATGGATTTAATTGGCAATTATCATAACCTTAAATTGATATATTGAGGTCAATCCTAGGTTTCTTCACTGACGGGATGGGAACAACAGAGTTACATCTAGGACACTTAGGATTGTTCTTCATGATCAACACATAGGACAAGCAGCCAGGGCACCCTGCAGCCATTGGTGATGAACTCATCTTCTCCTCACTCTCTTCTTCTTGTGCCTCCCTGATTGATGATGAGGATGATGAATATGAAGGTGATGATGCTGAGAGTGGTGATTTCAAGAATGATGCCCTTTTTCTAATTGGCTCCTTCTCTGCCCTTTCTAGTGCTGATTTCACCTTGTCAAGGGTGCACACACTTTGGTAATTGCTTGATGGCAAAGAAGATGAGACCAATTTCAGGTCTAGGCTTGTGTCATCAAAGAGGTTTAAGGGAACTTTTGATGGTGTTGAAGATGGGAAATTCAGGTCCTGAAGTTTTGGTCCTGTTGGTTTCACATGGAGCTTTTGTTCAGCCACAGGTGGTGACCCTAATGAGTTGCACCTCTGGATATAGACTTTCCCCGACTGTGGAAGATTTCAAACAAAAATCCATTAATACTCATCTATAAAAAAAAAATGGTAAATAATTTGTAACAGTCGGCACATATGATCTACTCCAATTTTTAAGCAAAGGAATTTAATAATTTCATTGATGAATTCGCGCAGAATCAGTTAGGAAATTATTAATAGCAAACAAAATTCACAAATGTAATACAGTGAGTTACAACGTAAATTAATTGAAAAGTGGGCATCATAGCATAAAAAATAAAATTAAACAGAAGAAAACAGAGACTCTGAAAAGATGTGAATTGGCATCATAGAAGCCTATATTAGCTTAGATATCAAGAATCTGAAGCCTTTAAGACTCAGCTTTATGGGAAATAAATACAAAGGTACAAAGGAACGAAAATTGAGTAACTGCAGGCCTGCTGTTACATTTAAAGCCAAAAGTTTAACACAGCCACAATAGAAAGGGGTAAAAAACACAATCACTGATCAAAACAATTGAATTTACATTTTTTTTTTACAATTACAAATTCTTCCTTCCTCCGGCTCCTCATCAACCACTCACATGAAAAGGAAAAACAAATCACGAAAAGAAACAATTCTAGATAATCTCCATGCCGAAAATCATAAATCAAACAATTAAATAAAATAAAACACCCCAGTTGAAGAATTTTGTACCGCAGGCCGCTGCAAACACTTAAGAACAAAAACAGAAAGAAATCAATTTTTTTAAAAAAAATGAAAATTATATAAAGATAACACTACAAAATACGAGGATTCCATCGTTAAATTTTCATTAACAAGGAAAAAAAAGAAACGAGAGAAAACTGAGACACTAAATCAAAGAGAATTTTCAATTCCCAGGAACCATGTGTTTTCATAGTGAGAAAATAAGAAAAACAGAGGAAATTTATTTTCCCGGGAAACAAACGGAAAATAACAAGATGAAAAAAGAAGAACCCAACAAACAAACCTGCAGGTCGAGGCGCTTCTCCCAGCCACTGGGAACCTGCAAGTCAAGGTCCAGTTCCTGTGATTCAACGGAGGACCCACCAAGCAAGTCCCTCGTGATCAGAGCCGTTGATTTTTCGCCATGTGATGATGGTTCGTTCCCCACCGTCCGATGCTGCTCCTCCTTGTAGCCACCACTCCCCATCACCCTAACAAGAGAGCTCACCTCTGCAGCCATTGCTATGTTCCTCAGAAGAGCTCCTAGAGAGAGAAACTAAAGAGAGAGAGAGAGAGAGAAGGAGATGAGACTTTGAGGTGTTGTGTTTGATGTTCCTTCGTGTGTGTGACTGTGAGAGATTTATACCTGCCAATAAAGATAGATAGTACGTTATTATTATTATCATCATTATTATTATTATTTATTATTTATCATAAAATAAAATCAAGAGAGAGAAAAGAAGAAATTGAAAGATATGTTATTGAATTTAATTAAATTGAATACAATTAAATCGAGTTCTCTGGCTTTCGTTATAGGGGGTTTGAATTTTAAATTGAATTTGATTAATTTTAATTAATTGTTTCATTTATTAGGGGGTATTAATTAATGAGGGGGTAGTGGAAGAGTGGGAAGAGAATTCAAGAAAGAGGGTGGCATGTAAGTAAATGGGAGCATTTAATGCAGGGAATAGTAGTAGACAAATTTTGGTGCCTTAATTGGGTAATTTTTTAATTAAAACCATTTACTTATCTTCTTTCAATTTTGGGTAGTATAATTATCACAGGAATTAAAGAATGGTCATAATGGTATTATGGTTTTGTATTCTACGATTGTATTTTTATTTATTTTTTTGAAAGTGGGATCATTACTTTCAATGGTTTCAGCCTCATTAATGAACATTGGACCCTGTGGGTGCATGACGTTAGATTTGTATTATCAACCCGTCATTAAATTTTGGTAGAATACAGTTTTGACACGTACCAGATCTTGGAAGCCGAACTTGGGCTTAAGGCTCCACCAATTGTTTGGTCCACTTGTTGCAGTTTCTTTCTTCTCGCATCTTGTTAAATTCTCGCCAAATTTTGGACCAAATGAAATTAAAATGAAATGAAAAAATATATATACACTGGCCGACTTTATCACCATATAGATCGATATGCTGTTCAAATTTTGGTGTTCGTATGCCGGTTTTGTTGATTTATTTTTATGAGATTTTTTAATAAGCCAGCGTTTCTAAAGGTTTTTTATATTAGGATTTGCACATATGCCTTTTTTATTCAGTAATGATTGTAATTACTATTTTGGATGCGTTTGATATTCGTGAATTTTGGATGCTGAGATATATAAAAAAGAGAGAATTAGATACGTAGGATTCTTACATTTAACGTAGTATCTTAGATATCTAAATATGCTTTATAACTTTATTTGGTTGGATTTTAGCAATCTTATATGTCTAATTTTAAAATTATAAAACTATCATTTTTTCTATTTTGTACGTATAACTAATAAATAACTATTATATATCAAATATTATTATAGTATGTAATGATGAAATTCCGGTCGTGCAATAATACTAAAAAAAATAAATATTGTATATTTATTCTATAAGAATAATAATAATAATCAGATATTAATAATCAAAAGAATTACTTTTAACTCTTCTCATAATTATGCACATGAATTAATTTTATTGATTGGTAAATTAATGGGGACGTAAAATTAGTAAAATGAATGAGTTGTGTTAAGAAAATAAAGGAAATTAATATTATGAACGATTTGATGATTCATAAAAATAATAAAATCTTATATTAAATATTTAAGATTTGAATAGATTTAAAAAAATCCATCACATGCCTAAACTACATAAAATGGATATTTTAACTTATTTTTGTATTTCGTTTTTCAAAATGGTTATTGTCACTCTTAAATGTCTATTACCACTCTTATTAAACTATCATTACTTTAGTTTCTCTATAGTACTCTTCTAATTGTTTGTTAATGAAAATGGTAATCTAATATTAAACATTTATTATAATTTATAAGGTCAATTAAATTTATTATTTTTAATTTCATTCAAGATATTTTATTTTATTTTGTCTTTAATATTATCAATTTCTATATAGTTCACTTATTTAACGCACTTATTTGAATTTAAATATTGAATTATAATTATTATCTAAATAATATATTAGTGAATATAAAAAAAAGTGACTAAAAGTGAATAACAATAAAAATGAATTAGTATGTTATAAAATACAACAAATATATCTATATTTTAATTTAAAATCAATATTTTTAATATTAAAAAATTCTCTTATTGTTCTATTTTTTTTTATGATTTATGATTTTTTATTTTTGTAAAAACAATTTATCGTTTATTTATATTTCTTTTGTAAAACATATTGAATTTATATTTTTATACAAAAATTAGAAAATATGTGACTGTTGATCAAATAAAAACTTCCTATTTTTATGTAAACTTATGCTTTTATATGAAAAAAATAATAATTGAATAATGGATAAGAAAAACATGAAGCTGCTAGCAAACAAAAAAATTTGGAATTGATCCATTATAGGTCAGATCCATCTCATGCCCATTTATGCATGAAACACCTCAAGTGTATCCCCCTCTATCTTTACATTCATGTCCCCTAACTTTATCATGAACTACAGCCCCTCCATTGCGGCTAATAACTCTCCCAATCTCGAGGTGCTAAATTTGTTGGTCTTCATAGCTTTTCCTATTTTCCTGCGAGAAATCTTCCTAGATGGTCCTGGATTACAACTCCTGTGCCATTGAGATTGCTTTTAGTGAACAACGCAACATCGGAGTTTATCTTCACCAATAGGTAGTAGGGAGGTTTATAACTATCAATCTGGTCATCTATTCCATCCCCCGCTTTGAACTTCCTTGCTCTTTAGTAAGTTCCATACATCTACTATTGTGGTTGCTGCTCTATGTGCCTTCCCTTGTCATCTATTGATTATTTCTTTCCATACCTCATGCCAGGTTAACACTACTTCCTCTTGCTCAAAAGGGTCGTAGTTTTGAAGAGTATTCTGCATTAGTTACATCCATTCCTCCTCAGATTTATTCCTAGTCACAATACCTGTCAAAGAAGAGAAGGCATCACAAATATATAGGGTTCCTATTCTCTATTATCAACCAAATATACATAATGAATTAGATATTCACCATATGTGAATTGTCGACCCTCAACATATTTTTTATTTGCATATATCCATGTTATGAATATTATCTTTTTACTTTTATTTTTATTTTACACCTCTTCGATTTTGTTTGCATACTTTAAGATTATATTTTGCTGCCAATATAAATGAAAAATTAATGTCTGAACTGGAGGTAATTTATGATGAATGTCAAATATAAACAATTTCCAAATAGATTCAAAGTTGTCATTTGTTGAGTACAAGTGAGATAACTTTTGTTTGTTGGAATATATATGAATAAAATAAACGTAAAAGACCAATTGACAATGATGCTTAAATTTATATCCTTCAACCAAAAAAAAAAAAAACAAACAAACAAACAAACGAATTGACATGAAAAAAACACAAAAATAATCCTTAATACATATTTTATAACAATGAATAAATCAGAAAGCTGGAATAATCATATAAATATATGGAAAGATTTTTAAACAAAAAACATAGTTTAAAATATGATTCAATTAACACTTAAAAGATAAATGAATAATTAACATAACTTGGAGATATATTTTCTACATAAAAATGGGAAGATTTAACGCAATAAAAAAAATTGTCAAAGAATTAACCTTGATGATAGACAATATATTTTATAACAAAGAGGACATTGGAAAAAATGAATTTATATTTTGTGTTATTTTATTTTATATTTTATATGGACTATTATTCGTAAATGTTTCAATAATTGATAAGAGAACACTAAGTAATGACTAAAAATAATTTTCAATTTTAATTTTTATCCAATTGCTTAAATATTTTATCACTAATCAAATTTGCAATAAGCTAAAAAAAAGCACCAAGAATTAAAAAAAGAAGAAGGATATGTCAATCTTAATTTTTAATATTTTAATGAGCAAATTCTGGAAAACATAACAAGTGTATTTGAATAGTAGTGCTACAGTGAAATTCAAAACTCTGCTATTGTGTAGTTTATAGATAGATGAGGAGTGCGTATTGTAAATATATACAAGTATCATTCCTTATGTGCAAAATACATACATCTTATTAAGACATCTAAGACGCCTAAATTATATATCATATATCGTAGTTATAAGATTCATCTCGATCATCAAATTGGTTGGAACAAATTTTAGAGAGAGATGGGATCTAGTTATTGTAAAAGAAGTTCTTTACACTTACTCAATTAAATCATTTTTCATAAATATATTAAATTTTAACAATATAATCATTTAATAATGTGATATTATCTTAATGATCAAACAGATAAAATTCTAGAAAAATTGGACATCAATGTATGTGTAATCTAATATATGTATACGTGTATATATATGTATGTGTAAAAGGAGTAAATCTTGGCTATTAAATTATACATGGATGATTAAGATTGAAAATTATTTAAAAATTATATAATCATTTAAAAAAATTACATAATTTTATTTTTTAATTTTAATTATTTATATAAGATCTAATAATTAAAATTTACTTCTTTCACTATCACAATTAATTAATTCTCTCACTTAATATGCTGTTTATATTTTTAATATATATAAAATGAGAGGAGTACATCTAACCATTAAACTTAACATGAAAAGTCAAATTCAAAATATAAAATTATGTGATTATATATATATATATATATATATATATATATATATATATATATATATATATATATATATATATATATATATGGAATATATTATTCCTCTTTAATATATTGTCAGCATTTCTGTTGCCTAAAGATTGCACATTTGAGTGAAATCTCCACATCATGCATAAATGGTGGCTTGTTATTTTCTGTTAGTTTCTTCCCAGTCCACTTAAATTTGGCTTGAGATGGACGTAGATCCCTCGATTTATCAAAACCCTAATTCTCTTTAACACCTTCTCCAGTTTTGACACTGATTATTGAATTGACATTGTTCTGGTTACATTTGTAATAGAGTACTTGGCTCAAATCAATAAGGAAACTAGCTCACTACTGATTTATCAATCTAACTAGCTAATTTATTTAATAACTAAGTCATATTTATATATAGAGTATTATCTTATGCTTCTATATATTTGCTTATCATCATTCCTGTCTTATAGAGGTCAAAAAGCATTTATTAGACAAACTTCTAAAGGTTGAAATAGATAATAATAATAATAATAATAATAAACATATATGTTAAACCAATACTTAATTAATTTAAATGGTTTGGTATTTGTTTCTTTTAAGTCTCGGGTTTAAGTCTTATGAATAGAAAAAAAGAAAAAGAAAAAAACTAGCGCTAGAGAGTTTTACCTTAATAATGAGTCGATTAGACTAGAATTAATCATGTTTTAAGAGAGCGATAGATACAAACACTTTAAATTGGGTCCTACAAATTTTAAGAAAGTTTCACTTATTTTATGTGTTTATGTTATTTTCTCTCTTATATGGTCATGTTCAAATAAAATAAACAAGAGGGGATCCTAATTTAATTTAAAAAATTATTAAATCATATATTATTGTGGTGATTATTTAACGACAAGATTTAAATTTTAATTCTTTTACAATAACCTTCAAAGGCGAAAGTTGCACAATTGAAAATAATCCTTTAAAAATGTATCAAGAATATTTTCCTTGAAACAATTACTTTGACAAATGTCATGTAAATCCAAGATGTTGAAAACATGAAATTATGTTGTGCGAATGCAGGTGCAACGTGAATTGAAAAATTCACAGCGGCACGGTTTATCTAATTTAAAATTAATTACTCTAGTCTGATGAGTCCAATTATCAATGTCAACAATCACACTATAACCTGTCACTTATAAAAAAAAAGGGGGGAAAATCAAAAGCTACTTTTAGATGAGTTAATAAGAAAGTAAGTTGTTTCTCCTAATTGAGTTTGCTTGCAAAGTAAGAAAGTAACAATGTTTCTATTCCTATTTTAATACGGCGTTAAATGGTTTAAACCTACAAAATAATTTAAAGTTAAGTACATCCTTATTTATTTACTTTAGAAATAAGTTAGTTTTTAAAACGAAATTTCAATTGACATATCTTTTTTTGTTGAAAAAATTCATTATGAACGAAGCTGAACGACACTTCTAATTTAGAAAAAGTATATCACAACTAAAAATAGAAACAAACAATCCAATTTATTACACCATAAACAAAACAACTATCTATAACTTTTTTTGGTTTTCAAAACAACTATCTATTATTTTGCTCTTTGTCTAATGAACACTATTGATAACTAAGTATTTTTTCACAATAAAGACCAACACAAAACATTTAGCAATTTGAAGAGAGTATTATGCCTTTTCCAACTAGAGGGTTTTGTCTAATTTGATATATATATTTGACCATTATATTTACTTTAATAAAGATCAATAATTGAAAATTTTTCTAGACTAGTCTGATGTGAAATTAAGTTAGAGCACCATAAGTTATCGCTCTGCCCTCTCTCTCCCCCTCTGACTCTTCTCATCTGTGTAACGTCCAAAAGAAATCTTGTCGTTATTAATTGAGTTGTTCGATTTTTATCGAGTAAATTGTAATTAATTCGGATTCAATTTAGTATTCACTTAAAGTCAATTAAGTGTGATTTAGAAGTAATTAGGCTTAATGGAATTAGATTAGGAACATAGGAAACTTCACAGAATTTTTCTGAAACCGATGTACCGATTTAAGAGAAATCGGCAAGATTTCGGTAATTTAAACTGTCGGAACCGGATCAATAGAAATTATACTGTGAGAACCCTAGGATGGATGGCCAAGATTTAGCCAACTTACCCAAGCAAGTGACGCCATCTCAGCCCTCCATATGGGCTGCCAAACCAAGTTGAATAACCTACTCAAATCCACCAATCACATGTAACTTGCTTTAGAAGTTTTTAAATTTTTCCTTTTCTGCCCTTGCAAATTTCGGCCCCTATATGTTGACCCCTCTCCGTTCGTTTCTCCTTCATCTCATCTCATCTCAACTCATATCATCTTCATTTCCTACAAACCTTCAAACTACAACAAGATTTCTTCAACTCCAACCACAAATCTAATAAGAATCAAACCTAGGAAAGGTAAGAATCCAACTTCTCTTCTTGTTTTTATTGATTTGGGGCTATGTGGGGATCTTGTTTTTCTCATGATATCGATGTGATTTGGAGTGATGATGATGGTTAATGATTGAATTTGCATGTGTGTTGTGATTAGAATTGGAATTGGTATTAAAGAACTTGAAGAAAAGAGAAAACTCAAGAAGCTGTTAAGGCTTTTCCTCGACAGTCTGTACGGCAGAGTGTACAGCTCTACCTACAATCATTTAAATTTCATGAATCTATTTTTATATAGAACTAGACATTTAGGGCTTTCCATACATATATAATATAAGGTCATTGGATCAGTATAGAGGTAGTTATGAATTTTTGAAGTT
This sequence comes from Pterocarpus santalinus, assembly GCA_031439595.1. Classification (NCBI taxonomy): domain Eukaryota; kingdom Viridiplantae; phylum Streptophyta; class Magnoliopsida; order Fabales; family Fabaceae; genus Pterocarpus; species Pterocarpus santalinus. The sequence goes on along the minus strand of CM062528.1, from coordinate 27,821,604 downwards.
TGACCTAGAAATCTGAACTTTCATTCGGGTAGTGTGAGTTGAGAAGGGTATAACTCACCCTATGCAACTTCAATTTGAGTGAATCCAACGTTGTTTGAAAGCTAACATATGAGGGAACATCCCATAAAAATTTCAGAGTCAAATTTGTTGCCCCAGTACATCAATGAATTCACCTTAAGTTCAATCTGGGCTGGAATAGGATGGTTCAGTAGGGTTAAGTTTCAGGACTTATATCTCAAATTATACTCATTCAAATGATATGCAACTTATTTCATCTGAAAGCTTACTATGTTAGCTTTATACTGATATAAATTTTACAGGATCTCACTTAGATTTCTATTTTTGGTGAATTTGTTCTTATAAGAGTGCAATTCTGGCAAGAAATAGGGCAGTCGGGAATAAAACACAAATAACTTAAGTCAATATCGGAACTCGGAACTTAGCAAACAGAGAGCTAGATCGAGTATACTTAATATTGAACTCGGAACTTAGCAAACAAAGAGCTAGATTGGGTATACTTAATATTGAGCTTGAAACTAAGTGAATAAAAAACTAGATTGGTAAAAATTAATGCCGAAACTTGGAACTTCAGAAACACATTCATAAAAGTCTTGGAAAAATAATTATGGATTAATGTTGGAAATCGAAATTACACAGCACATAAAACCCTTTGAAATCAAAAGTTAAGGATAAGAATATAAAACCTAAAGTACTTAAACTTGGAAGTCGAGGATTTTCAACATAAACTCGAAAGTTGGTACCAGAATATGAGACCTTATACTCGAATCTTGGAAGTCGAGAGCTAGGACACTTTAACAGTCTTATACACGTACTTCCAAAACTCGGTATCTTAGTAAGCATATAACCTCAAAACTCAATCCAGAATCAATATCGGAGATCGAACATACCCCGGAGGTCGGAACTTATATAATCTCGGAACTCGGACCTAATTCAATCTTGGAAATCAAACTCGGGAACATCAATAGAAGTTAAAAGCTTGTAAGATAGATTAAGACTTAAGATTTTAAAACTTACACCTAACTACCTAAGCTTTGCTCATAAGACTTTGTTGTGTGTGATAACTAACGGAGATATAATGTTCTATATTGGGTTTGCTATTTGATTAAAATTTCTTAGTTGTCTAGCACTATTCGTGGGGAAGCGGACATGATCCGTTATGCTGCCGAAAATTTGGCAGAGATTTCAATTAATAGGAATCTACAAGTTATACATGCATTAGTCAAAGTATTAGATAAGTAATGCTACCTTTATAAGAATGAGGAAGGATTTCCATGTGACTTAGGCCAGCCCCTAAACAAAGTTAAGGGGAATAGATCAGTGAGGAAGTTGGGGAAAGTAAACCCGACAATCTTGTATAGGAACGAGCTTGATATTAAAAAGCAGACTATTACCCAGGAGTTTTATGGCCAACAGACTCCCAAGGGACCAAGTATGAAAAAATATGAGTTAAGGTCAAGTGCATTATTTATTATGCATATCCCCAATTTCTGTTATCATGCATTGTGTTAATTGCACCATTGGATGTTATATACATATCATTGTTATGGCTGTCACTTAACTATACCGAAATCATAGGACATTCTGTTCATGCAACATTTTCTTTTTAATTTACCAAAATCCGAAACAATGAGAATGACAGTGATGATAGATATGTATAAAAACTTAGGATTCCTACTGAGAAATCCTTATTTCTCACCCTACCGTATGTTTCCGCGTCATTCTCAGATCATGGAGAACGCGACAACTGGTGTCCTTTTCATCGAGTTTCTTGAGGTCCACATTCATCTCGATTCGTTCATAGATTCTGTGTACATATCCGGTAGATGTCAGTTTCACCTTTATTTCTTCTTCCAGAAAGACTTTGCGGTACCACTCATGCATCCGTTATTCGACCCTGCCGTCCCTTATATAGCCATCCGTCTCCACATGGCACACCTATTCCCTCCTCCACCAGCAGTAGCGGCAGCAGTAGCTATAGCAGCACCAGCAGCGGCTACAGTTCCCATGGCTTCGCCAGCCTCACCATTGCAGTAGATCTCCTCTACCTCTATGTCTGAGGAGGATCCATCGAAGGCAGCGAGTTCGTCTTCCTCATCTTCTGCCTCGAGTATGGACTATACTCCTGCTAATGCCGGCATGGCGAATGGATTCCTTTCCTTGGAATCCACCTAGAGTGCTTGTGCAGTGCAGTAGTAGGATATGTATAGAATGGCCCTCTTTTGGTATTTTGGGTCATATGCGGTAGTTTAGTGGATGTTATATATAGATAGCTGATACATGAAATATCCCATGGGCACCAGTTATGGTTCTGATTTTAGTGACATACCGATTTATTTTGTCTTAGTGGCCTCATTTTATTACCCTATACTATTTTATGTACCTTTTGACAACTTTGAAAATAGATGTTTACGTACCTATGTATATAACGCAGTTTCAGAAATTTTGACTATTCCGTAGTTTTATTTATTTTACTTTATTCTTGCTACATCGATTGTCCAGTACTTATTCCGTAATCGAATGGGAATTTATTAATGAATAGTTAACTCTGCATGGCTAATTAACATTGAATCAGATTTAATTAGACAACCACACGTAATAACCTATCAGGTAACCTATTATGCTTAAGCATAGTATTTTGTCTAGTAAGGTGTTACAATCCGCCTCCATCTTTGCTCAGCCTTGCCTTCCACCATAAGTTCATATTGTTTAACATCTTTTCCCAGTTTTTACCTTGACCTGACTATACGTGCACGAATTGATTATTATAGTTGAATTTTTTTTTTTTTTGTGTTTTTACGTTGGAAGTTCTTTTCTTTCTCTATGGCAAAAGTAAGTTGATGGATCTAACAAATATGTGCTAATATACTCACTTCAATTACAACAATTGCCATTGCTAAAAATTTCATAATCTTATTCATTCTAGTACAAACACAAAAACCATAGAGAACTACACAAATTAACTAAATGAAAAAAACACAACTAAAAAATCATAAACAACAACATATCTGTAACTTCAAATGTAGAACTAAGCATCGATGTGGTAGCAATGGCGGTGGAGATTAAGAGAAAAATAGTGGTCATGGAGTTACCAATATGGTGGGAGTGAGGAAGTTGTGGAAGCCAATAGGGAGGATCGAGCAACTCATGGTGGCGATGAACTCTGATGGTAGTGACTCTTCTAGTAGCACGGCGGTGAAGCAGGAGAAGGAAAGGGTGAATGTTGTCAAGCATGCAAACCATAATAGTGTCACAGCCAGCAGCACAAGTTGCAGCCTCATGGTCAGTCGTCGTCAAGTTGAGTGCGCAAGGGAGAAGGCGTAGTGCAATGGTATAATGATGGTGGAGGCGGATGAGAAGAGGCACAGGGGAAGGAAGAGGGTAGAGGAATAACCTATGATGCTCTAACTTAATTTTATAATAGGATAGTCTAGAAAATTTTTTACCATTAATCTTTATTAAAATAAATATAATGGTCAATATAGATGGACCATCACAAGCTCTAAAAGACAGGGTGGACTAAATTAGACAGCACCCAACTAGAGTAGACCTAAGACACTTCTCTACCTCAAGATCATCAAGATAAGAATCATCACAAAAAGGAAGATATAAGAAGACACCATAAAAATAAAAATAAAAATAAAAACAGTATAAAAGGTAACAAACACATGAAAGTTATAGAAAGGAATAAATATGAACGACTGGCCTCAAGGCCTCATTGATCTAAGCAATTCACTGAAAACAAATAGAAATAAAATTAGAAGATGGTGGAGTTGCCATCAAAGAATGATGAAAACCCCAACCTCTACATACTCTCATGAATGGAATGCCTAATTACAACAAGAAAGAAGGGAGATGGCAACTATGGTATGAGAAATAGAACTAGTTTATGCCTACAATAAATTGAAATTTTATCCAACATACTTGGTACGTAATAATTAGCAAATGGTTAGAACTTATATTAATATTTTCAACAAAATGTTTATGAACTTCTCAAAGTTTTATCAAATTCAAAGATAGTCACATCTATGGTTCTTGATTAGAAATTAAGAATTTATTCCACTGCCTTCTCAACAATGAGAAAAGGAATCGATAAAATGATTCTTAAAATGTGAACATGAGGACATACACACATACATATATCAATTACATAGAAAAAATGGCTATAAAGAAAACAAAGTTGAAAATATTATTAATTATGATAAATTATTCCTGCCAAAACTAAATTTATGTTACATTTGTCAAATATTAGAGAATAAAACTGGGGAAAAAAATGACTTCCTCTTTAAGAACAATCCTTAGGGTCCATTTGGTCCATCATTGAAATTTGTGGAGAAAAATCTTAAGGAGAAATTTTACATTTCAAAAATTTCTAGAGTAAAATTTCTTACCACTAATAGTTGATGATATTTGGTTCAATTTGAATTTCTGCTTGATCCCACTTTTCCATGGCAGCCTTTCAATCTCGTTGTCAATGATACTATCACCCTATTGTGCTTTATGGTTTCCTTCATCTGAATTTCCAAATCAAACTTCATGGAGTTCTTGAGCCTTTGTGTCCATCCCTAAAAAAGTGGCAAGAAAGGGCAATGCAACAAAATTTGAGGGTGGCGATGATGAAGAAATGGAAAAAGGCAAGCAGGTACAGAAAAAGGAGAAAGTATGGTGGTGGTGAAGGAGGAAGAGGGAGACACTACTATTCTTCTAGAGGGATTCAAAGTCGTCGACATAGTTGGAGGTGGAGGGCTCATTGGCATAGCCGAACTTGTTGAAGTTGTTGTACTACTCATTGAAGAAATGGTCATCGATGATGTTGTCTTCAATGAAGTTGAGCTTATTGTTTCACAAACCTTAGGCTATGCCATCTTTGGCATAGGGATAAGAAGGGCCACAGGCCCAAAGCTAGTCATAGGTGCCACAATGTGCTAGGTGGGGTTAATAGGGTTGACGAGGGTTTTAAGGTTGGATTGGATAACAAGGGTGAACATGGTATTATCAATGGAAAGATTGCGCTCCTCATATGTGGTGTTAAATTAATCCTTAAAATAGGGGAAACATATATTACTCTCTTGAAAAATTACTTTTCATTTTACAATCATGCCAAACATCTTACTAATTTTTGAAAATTATATTCTCTTAAAGTTCCCCTTTTTTCACCTCAAAGCCAAAAGCAGCCTAGAAAAGACTAATGATTTGAAATTATTATAATATGAAAGGATTGGGATAGGTGGTGGAGGAGAGCCCAAAATATGGGAAGATCTAAACTAATAGATTAATTGAGAAACCACAACAATGGCACATATGTCATATCATGTCCCAAAACCTTAGGCAATGAGTCAGTAAGTCCTCCCATTTAATGTACTCTTCACTTAATCTATTTTTAACTAATGCAGACCTTCATCATTCACACTTGAAATTTTAACATTCTCCTTTCTCAATTGTGAGTCTCAACATGGTATGCACCCAATCAATGAAAGCCCTTTTGATATTGATGGCGGTGCAAGACACAAAATCTTGACCCATACTCTAACAAGAGTTAACCACACCCAAGCACAAGCTAACTACCATGTCAAATACTTGGTCCAGTTGCACCATTGACCCCGATACCACTTATTGGGATATATGTTTATGGAGAGCCCAAAAATATGGGGAGATCTAAATCAACGTGTTTAACTAGAGATCATATCTTGACCAAAAACTTTTAGACAATCAATTTAAGTCCTTCCATTTTATATACTCTTCATTTAGGCCATTCTGAACTAATATGAAAATTCATCACTCATATTTAAAATTCCAACATAAGGTAAATAATCTAACTTTTGAAAAATTGAAACTCTCACATAACTGAATAGCTAGTAGGGCCTAACGTTTACATCTTGAATATTATTTCATGAAGCTATGAAAAATGCTAAAGTTGAAGAAAAAGAGCACAACCCTAAGAGAAAATGGCAATTGACAGATGTTCAAGAGAACAAAACCACAAACAAGTTATGTTTAGCTCTTTGATGTTTTCCTCTTTGTAAAGAATACTATCTCTCTCGAACGCAGTATAATTCAATCCTCATTTATTTCTCATTTGAACAAAATATTTCTTAATCTATAGTAACTCATAATGTCTAAAATGGAATATTAAGGATAATAAAAAATTAAATAAATAGAAATTTGCAGAAAACTCGGTTAAGAGCTCCTTCAAGTTAATTTGAACAAAAATAATAAACCCAACCAAGAGGACTTAAATACAAAAATTTCAAAACTTTTAAAAAAATCATATAGCTGGACTTGTTAACCATAAGAAAAATGTTTCGAAATCTTTTTTTCTCCAAAAAAAAAAAGGGAAAAGGAAAAGGACTGCTCAGTTGAATGTTAGATGACTTAGATCCATACTTTCTTCGATGTCAATTGATCTTTAACGGTCAAAAGGGGTTTGGTGTCATTAGCTCACTACATTTCATGAAAGAGGCAACTCAATGGTGTGCAAGAATGAAATTTTAGCTCTCTATAGAGATGTAGTAATACTTATTAGCTTTCTTCGTTCTTTAGTCAAACCTTGTTCTCACAACCTTGCTAAATAGCAAATACTCGACTAATTAGGTTATTCCATAGTAACCATGCCAAGCAATTTTGGAAAGCAGCATAATGCTTTGCGATTTCGAAGTCATAAATGGTATCGAGGAAGAGAGAAAAAGATGAGAGCAAATTCTGCTATAAACAAAAATTATTCATTCAACTACTGATATGCACAAGCTAAAGCCTTTTATATACGAAGTGTACAAGTGCAGATAGTGCAATTGATATGTGTGCACATGGATAAATAACTAAAGAAAATTAACTAACTAACAGAATAACGGACTGAAACTAATCTGCTTCATGAGGTTAGGTCCCTGAGCTAGTTGGGCTTGGGCTACTAGCGTAGGACGTGGGTAATATTTATAAGAATAGTTCTACTTCGTCGCTTATATTGCGCGGAGTTAAACAATTACAAAAAGTTGATTTTAATTATAAACATATTGGGTTTACATTTTGTTTCATTTTTCTAAAAAGAATTCGGATCTGTGTGATTTCAGAAGGCGTTTTTTGTCTTCATTTTCTGTTTTTAGAATTAATTAAAAAAATATCACACTATTTTTAATATAATTCTTGTTTTGGGGATTTTGTAAAGAAAATATTAAAAATAAGATTGTGTTAATTTTACTGTTTCCTTCACAAATTTCTAAAATCAGAAAACGACTTGAAAATAATGTGATATTTTTATAAGTAATTTTAAAAAAATAAAATAAAAAAAAATTTTCTGAAACCAACTAAGCCTTAAAATTCTGATCACAAGGAACATTTTAACCAATCGCGGCGACAGTGTCTGTACGTTAATGCCGAGTGCAGTACCACCCCTTCGAACATTAAATTCCATATGTTGAATTGGCGACATTAAGTGATTGCATGAGTTACTAAATTAAGATGTTGATGGCAACATATTACAATAGTAGGTTGCAACTCAATAAATATTTCAAATTACTTCCTCTATTTCAATATATCTGTTAGTTTGATCAAAATGGTATATGTGAATATCAATGTATAATCCAGATACATTGATTTTTACATATACCATTATGATCGAGCTAACAGATATATTGAAACGAAAGAAGTATAAAAGGTTACTATACCTAAGCATATCAATTAAGGAGTAGTTAATTTCTTATCAAATATTTTTAAATAACTTAAATAAAAGTAATAAATATCTTTCAATTTTAACGTATTGAATTTTATTTTTTAATTTAATTTTAATATATGGTTAATATAAAATATTTTTATTTATTTATGCAATTATGAATCTTTTTCAATAATTATTGAAAAATGCTCAAAACTCTCTCAAAAAATAGAGGAGTAAAATACATATGACTACCTAAATACACCCTACATAGCATGAAAGGATCACTTATAAATCACCATTTCTAAATGAGAATAACACCCACAAACACCACACAACACCTAAGAAAACACACCCAAAGAAAACTTCAACAGACCAACATTCAAAAACTGAGATGCCTTGATAGACAATCCAAAGAAAGCCAATGCTATATCAAACTCCTAAACAATTCCAAAAGATCACAACCCATGAAAACACCAAGGCAAATCTCGCAAGCCAATACTATATCTATTTTTTTTTTTTTTTTTTGGATAATTGAACAAGCTCTCTCCACAAAAAGAAGGAGCCACAAAATAGAGCCTTCTAGTAAGAAGGGAAAGTAACAAAAGTTATAGAATCTAACAGAGGCAACTATTTGAAAAGATAAATCCCACCTTATAGAGATATCAGGCCCCAAAAAACAATTAAAACCCCCAATGATCAATCTCAATAGCATATATGGTAGTACACCCAAATAACAATAACCATTTAATGCATCTTCAGCTTGTTGTTCTAGTGGATGGATCTATAGGCTTACTAGCAACACCTTGCATTGTTGGTGAGATGCTGCTGTGTGGAGAGAAAGTCTTGTGACCCCACTTCGCAAGCATATAAATATGAATCCTTCTAGAGTACACATACAGTGCATACATCATCAACTTTGGCCAAAATAAAATAGACTGGGTCTCCACATATCACCATTTAAATATACATTGACGATCCTGCTAAAATCATAACCTCCTGAATGGAATTATCCCTACCCAATATAGACCACAATTCACACCTAGCGCTACCAGCATTATGTAATTACAAGCTGAAATTTCTGTAACATTCTGAGTAATGGAACTAAGATACAAATAGTATGTAATAGCAACAACCAAGAGGATTACATGACCAATCTATCCTACCAAAACAAATTGTAATAACTGGGTATAGAAACACATAAATCATGAAGTGCTACCTTGTCAAACCCCGCGAAGTTCCAAGTCTGGACCCTAGGCCTCCTTCGAAGGCTATATATTTGGGACATTTTTATGGGATCAAAAGTCCCGGTAATTATTTCTTATATATCCAAAATTGAAGAGTGATTTTTAATAAATTTTATGAAATCTTTAACCCTTCCGTTTTTAGCCCGGAAGTTTAAGAAAATGCAAGTTTTCGAAAGTTTGTACTAAAATCCAAAAGCTAGATTTTGATTATTAAGAAATTTGATTTTTCCAATATTTTTATTAGATTCAAATGGGGGATATTCTCTTATTTACATTTATATTTTAAAGTTAATAGAGCATAAAATATATGATGATATTAGAGAAGTGTTTGGAAGAGGAGAAAAAAAAAAGGGACTGGGCGCCTAGGCACCCAAGACTAGCACCTAGGCGCTATTTGCTTTGCGAATGGATGGCTTTTAGCAAGATGGGCGCCTAGGCGCCCACCGGACATCAATAAAGAAGGGTCTCAACCCTTGTTCTCCAATTTTCACCTAAATCTCTCTCTCTCCTCTCTCATGCTTCTTTCCCCACATGATTCTTGCCATTTCCTCACAAATTCTTACTCAATACACCACCAAATTAATCTTGTACTCATCTTCATCATTATCACCTTGTTGAATTCTCCCTTGAAGCTCTCTCTCTCCTTTTTTTAGAGAGAGAAAACCATGGTGGGAGGAGACCCACCGCTCTCCTCATGTTCCACTGTATTCCTTCACTCTCTAAGGTAATTCTTGGGCTCAACCCTCCTTATATTATCATTGAATAGTTACTTTTTCCATGAATTCTAAATCTATGCATATGAGAAGGGGTTAGGGTTCTAGAAATTAGTGATTTTACCCCTATGAGGCTAATTCTAGTAAATTCTTAGAATAGTTACATTGCAGAAGTCTAATAGTCATATTTGTCATGTTAGACGCTCTCTGGAATCTCTTGATGGCTCTAAGGCATCGTAGAGCTTGAGCTTCTTCCTTTCCAAGCTTAGACTATGAGTTGATAACATATCTATAGCTAGTCTATTTTAAGTATATACATAATGTATAGTTTGTTTTATGTATATCCATGATTTCATAAATGTTATGTTTATGGTTTGAGTTATTAAAGGTCAAAGAAATTAAAATAGCATTTTAATGTATGATCTTAGTGAATTCTTGAAAGACAAAAGATATTATCCTTTCTATATATATATATATATGTGTGTGTGTGGGGGGGGGGGGACAAGCACCTTAAAAGTGATTTTGGATACTTGAATAGTTTGATAGAGAAAGATATGGTTTCAAGTTATTAGATTTTAACTATATAAAGGCTTGAAGTTGATATGATGTTTAGAAATTATAGATTTCTATGAAGTAAGCTTAATATTGATTTTTATGAATTATATACAAATTGATGTTTGGATTTTTAAAACTTGATATGTTGAGAACTATGAAATGTTAATGCTTTAAGAACTTATGCAATGTATTTAGAATCCAAACTTGATGTCTAGAGTAAAGTTATTTAAGGAATCTTAATGATAACGAATTAATAATGAGCAAAGGTTTCCAAAGGGGAGGAAACTGTGACAAAACTGTTTGCTAATGGTAGTAGCATTAGTCTTGATGCACCTCGAATAATCCAGCTAGCAGGGTGATTGCTAGCCTGGCATGTTTGGCCGACATGTCTAGAAGATATAGACACATTGGGCAAGCCCAGACATAAGATTTATTAGTTACTGCTGGGCAAGCCCAATCAGGCAGTTATTTTCTAAAACAGGATCCTCGCTTAAGTTTTATTATGATTTTGAATCAAGTAATTACTTCTCAAGTTAAGAGAAAACATTTCTATCTTTAAGCCCAGTTCTTATATCCTTATTATATATATGATTTATTATATCTAGTTGTAAAAGTGTTATGTTTATTTATGTTTAGAAAGAAGTTTTATCCAATAGAAAGAAAAAGGTGATTAAGGACTTATGGATGTCTTAAAGACAAATTATACTTCAGGTATGTTTTACCAAAAATTTTATAGTATGTTAATATATAGACAAAGTCTTTTTCTTAAGAGATGATGTATAAGTTTTTGAAGAAGCTTATAAGTTATATTTTTGCTAAAAGTTATGTTATGTTCCACTGCTATTATAGATATATTATCTCTTATTGAGTCTATATGGCTCACTTTTCTCTCTCTCCATGATTTTAGACAGGTACAGAATTGTGCTCAAGCTTCCACAGTTAACTAGAAGTTTCAGTATTTAGGCTTAATTGTATAATCTCTAGAAGTGCTCAAATAACCCACAGGTAGCGTATTCCCTGTGTCAATCTATAATTTTTGCGGTAAAAGTATGTTATTTTAATTATGTTAAGTCTGAATTTTTAATGATGATTGATTAGTATTCTGGATTGGTATATGTATATGTTTTCATTAGTGTGAACATCTTTTAGATTCTCATATTGTGTGCTGTGGGATGCATTCAGAGAATGTTTGGATCCCCAATGAATTTGCATGGGGCGAGGATCTTTATTTGAGAATAGTCCTAAATACAAAGGAAACTTTATCCAATTTTCTATTAGAATAAAGTCTAAGTAGGCTTCCTAGAAACGTGTCCCTATGCACCGGAGACGACGTGGGTTGGGTCGTGACACAAATTTTGCGGTATATGTCTCAACAACCTTGAGGCTATCAAAATCAAACAACTATGTCATCCTCTCTATTTTTTCTTCTCTTCTTTTCTCTTTTCACCACCACCTTTAATGCTTACTTTTTGAATTGTCTTTCCTTTTACCCTCTAATCTTTTGATTTTCTTGTTTTTTCATTCTGTTTGTCTATCCCCTCTTTTCTATCTCACTTAGAAACATGCATTTGCCTATTCTATATCACTTAGACCTTTCTTTCACAATATCTCTCACTTACCCTTCCTTTTTCTTTTTGATATCAATTTTCACACACTAACTATTTCCCTCTTTCCTTGTTTTGCTTTTGTCATTTACCCTCCCCCCCTAATTTTCTTTCTTTTTTTTTTCTCTCTATTATTTCACAATGGCTTTTCCCCCCTTTTTTAACACCCATATTTACATTGTGTATTGTATGAGTTGCATTATAATTCCACTACACCAATTAAATTAACCTTTCATCAAACACCAATATTGAACCAGCGAAAAGCTCATCGCACCCCAAAACCATATTCTCATTCCTCACATCAACAAACACAAATGTGAATTACCCTCCTAAATTCAACATTGGGTTGAAGCATCGCATAATAATCAGCAGATAACAATGAAAGCTACATAACTTCCATCATTAAACTAGTATATAGACTTACAAAAACAAAAAGAATAAAACTCAACCTTAATTAACACTACCAAACTACCAACACCCAACCCCCTCCATTCGCTATGAGCTTAACTTTTTCCCACCACCCGTGTTCTACCTTTTCATCCTATCCGTTATCCTCACTCGAAACAAGTCCCTGCCATTACACTACATGGCAAAAAACCACATATAAGAGCAACCACCCATGCAAGCAAATTGCAACACCTACAATGTTGAATTTTTGTTGTTTTACATGTGAACCAATGTATCTTTTTCGGCTCACATTTGTTTTCCCTTTTGTTTTCATTCTCCTCTCTTTATTCTTTGCTCCACTTTTCTCATTTCTTTACAAAAATCTTTCTTTTCACCTATTTTGTTTTTCTCTCACTTACTCTGGCTATTTTCTCTTTTTTCTTTGCTCTTGTTTCTCCTTTCCATTTTTATCTTCCTATTTCTTTTCTTTTCCTTTTTTTCGTGTTCCTCACTCCAATCCTACCAATCCCTTTGATTTTCGCTTGATTATACTCGTGAATCCTTTTGTCATTATTATTGCTGCACAAAAAAGCACTAAGTTCTTCTCTTTACCTGGAAGTCTCTTACTAACACTATATTCAGGCCATATTGGGGTATTTGTGCTACACCATTGAACCTACAAGCAAACAGCCCATCTTTCCTGCATTGTGTCAGCATAGCAGCTGATATATGTATAGTAGAGTTAAACAACAATGAGATCATACATCTGTTGACCTACCCTATAGGTTAAAGCACCATCTTATACTACCATAACACCTCTCACCCTACAAACTTAATTACTCTCAATATCACTCCACCGCCTAAACTAGAATTTTGCCATCTCTAATGCCTCCTCTCTTGAAATATTTTTCTTCTCAAAAATGATTAAATTCCTACATCTTCATAAGGTCCATAATAACACAAAAAATGCAATTCACCAGCATTTCTTTATTGATCTATTTAATTTAATTTCCATCCAAGATTCAAAACAATATTTTTGGTCCAATGGAAAAACCCAACACACATTCCATTTCTTCAATTAGAAACACCACAAAAAACATGCATACTCACAATTATAGAATAAATGCTCCTAAATTTCAATGTGATTATTACAAAAAGTGCATTGTATCTATCCTTGAGATAGAATACCTAATCTATGCAACCTGTCTATGGTATTAACTCTCCCAAACAACAAAAACCAAATCAAAATCTCTACCTTCGGTGGTACCAATTCCTTCCAAATTGACCTTGCAAAACTGAATGCATTAAAACCAACCTCATGTGTCCTCAATATTATATCTAATTATGAATGATCATATACTTAAAGTTATAATTATCTCAAAGTCATATCTAAAATATGATTGATCAATAGTGTTAAACAATTTACACTGCCTATATTTTAAAATTAATAATTTTTTATTTAGTGCTTATTGTTCTAAATTCTTTAATCATCATCTTAAGAACATGTATCGAAGAAAATAAAATAAATAAAAAAATACTCTTCCACATCTTACCTAACCAAGTGGCGCTAAACTTAGCTTTGGTACTGAGACTGTTTCAATGAACATGTTAGGAAGCAAATTAAAAACTGGTTGGGGTAGAAGGACAAGTTCGAAAGCTTCCCCATTTGAGATTTGATATTTATTATTGTAAGCCTTTATGACTTTCGAAATTGTGCTTCTGTGCTAATGAAAACAAGACATGCTTTTCGATGAAGAAAAATGTTTTTGACCATTTATCGTAATTTTTTTTTTACACTATAACCTCATATTCACATTTCGATAAGTCAATTAAGAGTGTCCATATCCATATCCATTGCTCAGATGTAGTGGAGGTATTTTGGACTATGTGAACACTACTTCCATGCCCTTATATCTGAACCAGATTTAAAATGTCAGAAATAGTAATAACATGTTTTTCACGGGAAAATAATAAATACATTTAATTATTCTATATATCTTTCTGTGAAGCACGGGTACGTGCCTTTTGGAAAAGTACTTGTACTAGGTATGTTTTGGGTACAAGTATGTGCTAGGTACACCTGGGTACGTACCTAATATTTTTTTTAAAAAAAAAAATTGGTATGACTAGGTGCGGCTAGGTGTGGCTGGGTACTGCTCAAGTACAACTCGGGTATGGGTTTATATTAAAACTGTGTCATTTGGCCATTTTTTTCTTTTTTTCTTTTTTTTCGAAAAACAAACAGAAGCAGAGAACCCTACCCCCCTACCATTTTCCTTTCATTTCCAAATCGTAAAACACACTCAACCCACCCACCCCACTTCCAACTTTCACCTAGCAGTCGCCATTACCACTGGCGAAACCCAGCGATGGCGGCGGTCCTCGTCCCAGCAGTGGTGGTCTTCATCCTAGCAGCAGCTGTGGTCCTCATCCCAACAACAACAATGCTCCTCATCCCAGCAGCAACGGGGCTTTCAAGTCGCAGCAGAAGCAACAATGGTAGCGGCGGCGGCCCAGTTGGCAACGCTACCCTCTCCTCCTTCTTTACAGAGGTAGTTATCTCCTTCTTCTAAAAATGGTTGTTGTTTGTTTGTTGTGTTGGTCTGGAATTGTATTCTATCACCGACTTGAGAGTAGACACTATATTTTAATACATAGGATGAGTGATTAAATTTTCTTTGGTATTTTAATTTTTATTTTTTATCATTTAAAGGATAGAATGAGTGATTAAATTTTTTACTTTTGAGTAATATAAAAATTTTGTAATTATTTATTAGATGTTTTCACAAAATTTAATAGTGATTAAATTCTTTTACTTTTGATTATTATATATTTGAACAATGTTTTAAGTATTATAATTTTTTTATTTTTGTAATATGATGTTGAACAATTTAGATTTATTTTATGTTAAAGTTGATATATTTTCTTATATATAATGTAAAATTTTTATTTTTATTTTATGAAATTTTTATACTTTTAAATATATATATATATATATATAGACGTACCCGTACCCCAGTTTTTACAAAATTTTTGTACCTGATACCCGTATCCATATTAGGTATGGGTACTGGACCCGTATCCGTGCAACAAAGATGTCTTTATAATTTTACTCAAAATTAAGTAGATCTTTATAGTTTAAGAATTTATAATCAAGTCTCTATATTAATAAAAATTTGAAATCAAATTTTTAGAACAATCCATCATTATCAAATCATGAGCCAAAATGGCATATTTCATTATTTCTTCTAATGTGGCTCAACTTTTGTGTAGGATAATTTAAAGGTATTCCTGGTTTGATTTGATTTGATTCGATTTTGAGATAAAACTCAACTAATTTGAACAATAAAATTTATTTTGCTTTGCTTTAATTGATTTGATTTTATTTGAAAAATCAAACCTTCAAATCGATTTAAATCATATTGTATTGGTTTGGCTGATTGGTTTTTTATTAAATTCTTGTAAAATATAAAATAATAACTTTAAGTTCATCAAATTAAATTAATTATTGAAAGTTATATTAATATATTACCCTCATATGTTAAATATACAATAAAAGATTTGAACAAAAATTATGTATAAATTCAAAATTATTTAGTAAATTAAAGGGGAAATCACTTTACCTCCCTGAAAATAGGCCATATGTTCATCAATCCCTATATTTTAAAAAGTACAAATTGACTTCTTGAACTTTTTTAAATGTGGAAATCAACATTTATGTTAACTTTTCCATCAATTGTTAATAACAGTAGTGCAAATTCAAAAAAGTTTAGGATATCGGGTTGTATGTTTAGGAAAATGATAAAATTGATGTCACAATTCATAGTATTAGGATTAAAAAAGATATTTACTCAAATATGTATGTATGTATGAATGAATGAATAATATCAATTTTCATAAAAACAAGAAACAATGCAAACTAATTTTTTTTTCTTTTGATCGATTTTCATTTATTTTGAATTAATTTTTGATTTTGAATCAACTTGGTTTGGATTTGAAGATCCCTAGGATAATGTAACATATGGAATCCTTCTCATTTCCACATTAGAAGCTTGGGTTTTGGAAGAAATTTTCCTCTTTTTTGAAACCAATTCATAGGTTTGCTATACAGATGAACCCTGTCATTGACAATAGTAGCATCTTTCAAGTGTTGAAGATCTGTCACCATTACACTACTTGCAATGAGGAGGCATAATGAAAACCTAATTCCCCAATATCTTGAAAATTTTTAGTTCATGAAATCCCCAATGGGATTGTAGGTTTGAGAATAGCACAGTGGTGCAAGGAGTTTGCAGTGTTTGCGTTGTAGAAGAGTAATAAGGGTAGAAGAATTGGGAGTATTGAGTAATGGGAGTTTAAGATCGGACAAGAGAAACTGGTTTTGCCAATGTAGTTTCTAAGGCTTTTGAGGCTCAGAAAAAGGGTATTGGTTTGGATGGAAGAGTTTAAAAAAAAAATGCTTTATATCCCTCCTTCTCTAGATTCTAGTATGCTTCATCCTAACAGTTTTGATAGAGATGAGGGCTGTTGGGGTTTTGGATGAGTTTTTGAGCTTGACTATTCACAAAAAAAACCAAGAACTACTTGAGGTGCTCGAGGGATGAGTTGAATCTTTCGGATAGGTTTGCTTAGTGTTTCACTAGTTATCTAGGCATATTTTATCCGTTCTTGAAGTAAAAGACAACAACCATTACTTTTGAATATGAGTATTAGAGTAGGAAGCTATAGTAGATCTCATCCTTTTGCTCTTTATAGGGATAATTTCTAGTTTTCTACTATGTCATGAGGACAAGGCTTCTTTACCATGTTAAGTCATAGACTTGAAGCTTCAGGATATATGCTTTATTGCTTGAAAATATGGCTAAGGATGAAACTAGGAATGGAGATTCTAAGGGTGTGTTTGTGAGTTAAGGTCTTGGAGGGAAAAGGAGGGAAGGAAAGGATCTGAAGAGTAACTATGTGTCTATTTTACTTTTCAAATCATTCCCTTCCCTCTCCTCTCTTCTAAACCGTCAACTCACAAATGCATCTTAAAGAGGAAGAGTTTGAAACAAGCGATGAAATCTATAAGAATGAAGTTTCAAATATAGATGAATAAAACAAATGAATAAGGGTTTTGATACAATCACACCTAGAAATGCTTTCATTACCGACGGATTTATCGATGGAAAATTAAAAAAAATCTGTTGGTATTAATTTTACCAATGAATTAACCGACGTAAAAAATTCGTCAGTAATAAACAATATTAATATCACCGATGAAAAACTTATTCGTAATAATAGTGTAAAAAAGCACCATTGACAATATACCAATGAATTGGTAATAAATACTAATGAATAATCAATTGGTAAGTTTAAAACTAATATTTTATATTATACATTTACCAACGTAAAATTCGTCGGTAAAAAACTATTAATTATTTATTTTTTTTGCCAATGATTTTTTTAATTATTAATAAACATTATTGTAAATAAATTAATTTTTTGTTATTTAAATAAAGAATTTTATTTTTTTTGCTTTTAATTGCAAAAGAAATTAAAAAAATAAAAACATATACAATGTCATTCAAAAAATATTCACAATACAATTCTAAAAAAAAAAAAAACCTAAAATCTATGAATACTGATCATCGTTAGTATCTGAGATGTCATTGTCATCATCGTCTCCGACTCCGAATGGGTGATCATGTGGAGAAGGCTAGGGTGGGGGACAGAGGTGGTGGAGGTGGTGCAGCGGATGAAGAACTGTCGCTCCACATCTGCTCGTAGAGGTTATACAGAGTTATCATCCTTTACTCCATGGACGATATCTGCTCCATCCACTACTGCTTATCTCTCTCGTGGCACTCATGTAGCTGCATGTACCTTCTATCAACCTCCTCAAGCTGCCCTTGCATTGACTCATTCAGTACATGGACCTAATCATGGATGGACTCTGGATCAGCTCCAGCAAGCCTAGCTTTAGATACAGAGCCTGAAGAATATGACCTGTTGTAAAAGGTCCCCATCATGAAATCCGCCCCTTGTAGTGGCCGCTGACTGTCTAGGCCCATACCTCATTGTCGCTAATAGGTGGGCCACCAGTATGAGTGCTCTTATCTTCCTGCCGCAACTATTGCAATCGAGCCTCAATTAACCGCTGGGTGAACTCATGCTACAATTAGATGATATAAAACAAATTAGATGAAATAATAATGACTATAATAAATTAAAAATATTGAAAACTAAAATTATAAGTACTTATGTATATAGTCTCTGACCATGTATCAACCTATTAGGACTTGCCTTACTTCTAAGTGTGGGTTTCTCAGAATAGCTCTCCTTGAGTCGGCGGCTTGCTTATCGCCTTCTCCTATATTTCAAAGAATTTTCACGTGATTATTTATATAATATTGAATTTGAAAAAAGATAAAATAAATGAGAAAAGGACAATTTTACCATCCTTAATCGCATGCTCTCGATAGTGGTGGAGCCTTTGGTGTGCAGAGAGCCACCACAAGCTGATCCTCTGCTCGTCCAAGCCTTCACCTGCTTCACCTTAAATGCAAGTGAGTCCCAATGGGGCCTCAAGGCCTAGAGGATCTAATTCGTGCGGCATTCTCGTTAATTGCATGAAACATATCGCAAAGGTGCCTCTGGGTCCTATTCTCCATACCTTGTAGATGGCAGCTTTCTCGTGTAGATCAATAATAAATACATGCTGCATACATGTAACACAATAGTTAGCGAGTGAATTAAAAATCAACACTAATAATAAGAAAGTAAAAATAATAATAATTATTCTATCTTCCACTTTTTACACCACAACTCTTGTGTGGCCTTAGAGGCCTACAGAAAACTGGTATGCAGGGTGTGGAAATTCTCTTAGCCTCGGCCATGGTGGAATCTAGCTATATTATAAAACAATAGATTATGTCAGATATCTATTAGTTAAATTTTCTATTATAATTAAAAGTTTATGATAAATTTAAATTTTAAATTACTTACTAGGATTTATCATCATATTTAAGCTCTACTCACTGCTTCGTGGAGCCTTGTTAGGGGGCGGACGAAGAGGCCTAGGCACCCTATGAGCCAAGCTGACTGAGGGTAGGGGAAGGCACAGAAGTAGGTATAGGTGAAGTGCGGGCCTCACTTCCTCAATGTAGGGTGGAGATGGAGAAGGCTATCAGGGCAATGAAGGCTGAGACTTTGAGTTATGATATCCAAGGTTAGGTATCATAACAAACTCTTGGGTATGTGAACCAAAAAATACAGAGGAGGGCATTACTCGCTGGAGTGGCAAACGCAGGCGCAGTGGAGGTGATGGGTAGGGCACGAGTGCAAGGAGGTAGACCATGCCTCCTTGGTCTAGCCCTACTTTGTTTAGAACCAGGTGTCCATCCTGCCATAACCGATCTGTATAATATATACAAAATTGAAAATATAAGACATATGTCAACTAAATAAAGACATAACACATTTAGCATAGCAATAACTATTTAATTCTAAGAATATTTGAAATGAATAAAAAAATTTGGACAGAATCTTCCCTTAAATTAAGAGCCTTTACAAAAATTAATTCAGTATTTTAACACAAAAATTAATTCAATATTTCACACCAAAGCATAACAAAAATAAATTGTATAAGCATAGCATTCTAAAGTTAATTGTAATAATCGTTCTAGAGCGCATAATATCATGATACACAATTCAAATAATGGGAAGGAACTCTAAGTCTTTCCCCAGTCATGCAATCCAATTCTATAGTTTTATCCTAGAAAATTTAAATCTCTAATACTTAAAAAAAACATAAAGTTGAAAAACAAAGAACATTGTACATATGTAAAATATCACAAAGCTAAAGCACCAAAATAGAAGTGCTCCAAGTACTCCAAAAGATATCTTTAATAATTCAAAATAACAAAATAAGTCAGTTAACTAACTAAAATATAAAATTTTGCGTAAAGAATGAAATTGAAAAATAGGCTAAACTAAACCAATTAAAATGTTAAAGAACATACCAAGAACACAATGGTGGTCTCCAATTGCGAAATGAGGCTCTGGCCATGGTGAAACGGCAAAAAGAGCAAGAGAAAGCAAGAGAGAATGGAGAGAATAAGAAAGAGAGAATGACAAAGAGAAACAAAGAAGAAGAAAAAGCGGGCTCATGTTTTAACATTATGTATCGGTAAAATATTAATGAAACGATTCGTTCCATTAATCGAATTTTACTAACCCGAAATACGTTGGTAAAATGAAACATCAACAAACAATGGCAATCAACCCTAATTTTCAAATATCGACCAAAAATTCAAATTTTTTTTGACAAAAAAATCTTAATTTATTTCAAAATTACTGACGAAAAATCCATTGGTAATATATAACCATATTTTTAATTAAATTAAAAATAATGATTATTATTTACCAACAGGTTTTTCATTAGTAATTGTTTGTGCAAAATGACAAGAATGTTTATTGGCATTTTTACCAATGGATAGTTTTTCCATCAATAAATTCACACATCAATCATTTATTTTATTTTACCAACAAAAATTCCGTCAATTTTTGACGAATTTCTAGTAGTGAATTATACATAATTGTATTCATAATTATTTCAAATATACACATATGAGTTGTATACAAATGCCATGTGGAATGCCCTATTAGTATTTTTCATGATTTGGTAATAACTCTAGTTGCTCTAGGGACTTAATTACAAATTTTTTTATCAATACGAATTGGATTATAAATTTTTAAATTATAAGGACATATTTGAATTTTAACTAAAACTATAGAAACCTACAAAATAACTAAATGTAACAAATAATATGATAAGTTTTGATAATAAAAAAAGAGATTAATTTTGATATACTATCAATTTAAAATAAATTTACACTGTTATCCAATCATATATTTCTATATGTATGACTTTTGAGATAGTGAAAGTAAATATCCAACACTTTTACTAATGTGACAATATATAATTAAATGATTATATAAAATTTTTTTACATGTGCATCAAAATAAAATTCAATAAATAACATATATTCATTGCATATGTTTTATATTAAATTATACATTATTGAATTTCATAACCAGCTATAATAAGCCTGGTTTGTTGATTTGGAGTAACCTTAATTGTATTGTTAATTTTTTTCCCCATTGTTTTATTAATTCATAGACAACACTCTCTAATTCTAAAATTATAGAATGGAAATGAGATGACTTAGAAAACACATACATACCAATTTAGTTGTGTCCGTATATTTGACACATGTTGGATACAAACACTCAATGGACACACATATAACCGTGTTGGACACACATTTATACATGTCTAATTATTATTTTTTTCATTTTACATGGACATAATTTGTATATATGGAGGACACAACTTAGGTATATGGAGGACATAACTTGAATACATTTTTCCATCTATTTTAATAGACCAACTCAAAAATTAAAATGGCCAACTCAAGATCCAACTTCATGTATTTTTTAGATAGTATATTATACTCTTTTTCAATAGAGGAGATTATAACATTGGTGGAAAAAAAATTAATCTTTAGATAATTACTTTAGTTATTATTATTATTATTATAGTTATTATTATTATTATTATTTTGTATATGTGCTTGGTTATGACTAGTTCTATTAAGACATATTTATTTAGGACTTTTTTTCGGAAATGTCAATAGAAATTATGCCACATGCATTTTTAAAAGGGGCTTAGAAGTAACAAGTGTTAACACAACATATTTCAAGAATACTCTATATTTATTTTGAAGGGTTTAAAAAATAATAAAAATTAATAGTTTGATATTTATCAATATTTTAAAAAATTATAAATCTATGTATATTTATTTTATATTTATATATATATATATATAATTTTAATAATTTATTGTGTCTCTATATCTATAACTATATTATATTAAACGTCTATATTGGTGTTTATGCTTCCCAACGTATGACCAATTCCAGCAAAATTACGACTTACTATTATATATCGTTGACTTTCTTGAGAGTACGTTTTTTACTTTTTTTTCACGCCCCTTCGTCAATCTGGGATTGGTAACAGGAAATAAAAGATGAAAAGAAAAAAATGCTCAAAAAAGAATGACAGTGAATATGAAAGTTTGACAAACGGAATCTCTCTCTCTCTCTCTCTCTCTCTCTCTCTCTCTCTTTCTTTTTTTGTTTTTTTGGGCCCTCTATCTCTCCATGTCTTTTCGTATGATTTTCAGAAATATTATTCAGACAACAATTAAAGAGAAAAGGTGCTTATTAATCATTAGATCATATGTGACTTTGTCGAAAATTCTTTTGATACTATAACTCGAAGTTAGATTTAATGATAAAAGAATATGTTTTTGTTTACATAAAATATTAAATTTTTACGACGCCCGCCAACAACACCTTTCAACCTTTTTTTGTGGTCAAATCCATCTCCCTCTAAAAATCTGAGTTCTCTTTTACGAAAGTGTAATTTTTTTAACTTTACCGATATTAATTAAGATTTTATATTCGAATATTATGAGAAAAAAAAATAGTAACCAAATTTTATTTCTATAATATGTCAATCTGGTTTAAATTAAATTAATAAGAATGTAAGAAAAATACTTTTTTTTTGGCAGTATTTTTTGTATATTTTAGCACTTATAAGTATCATTTATTGTACTCTTCTCTCGTAATTTTATTGTGATATTTTTAATGTCTTTATTTCTTTTTCATGTCTCCTTAAATAAAATATCTTTAGGTAATAAATTCTCTAACGTAAAAATTTTATATAAACTAGCTATGTATATATTTTTATTATTGATAACACTTTTATGTGCTTTTTTGAATCTTATCTTGATTAATAATAAAAAATTAAACATAATTAAAACATGTGAAATTTTTGTCCGAGAAGATTACTTGATAGGTCTATGTTCACAATGCTTTTTAATTAAATATTAAAATTCTTAAAAGACACCCATTTATATTAGCTGGTGACAAATATTTTTAAGTTAATGATTAATATAATCAAATTTTGATAATTAATATGTTTTTAGAAGTCAACAATTATTTCATATAATACTTTTCTGTGTTATCTGATCGATCTAAAAATGATATTATTTTATTTTTTATTATTTCCAAATAAAATATTAACAATTTTAAGAATTTAAATTTATATAACATAAAAAATAATTTAAATTTATAACTTGTTTAGAATTAAAGTCATAGAATACATTTCTTTTCATGGAATGCAGGGGCTACTGACTAGTTGTTTACTAAAGTGGCTCCTAAGAAAAGCGTCTTTATCAAAATGGATAAAAACGCTCTATGCGATCAGAGCTGCATACAGAGAAATCAAAGGTATACAATTAATGTCTTAAAACCAAGAATTTACTCCTGAAAAAGATGAATAGGAAAATAAATACATAAAAAATTGTCTCACGTATCTGCTGCCTTCGTAGTTCATGCCCAGGAAGGTGCAAATATTTAAGACGAGCCATCAAGTTTTAAATGCAACATTTAATATCACAAAAAAAAAAATTGCAGTTGGGATAGAGGAAATGAGGAAATCAAAGAAACGAAGAAAAATATAAAGGGTCTTAATGTGGTTGGGTAACATTTATGTTACAAACTTAATGCTTTCCTTCTTTCTTTGGTAAACATTAAATCATCAAATTTAATGCCTTTTATGATTTTATGTGTACGTTATAAGAAAAAGGAAAATTATAATCAATGGATAGACCTTTTTCTGGGTGTACGTACCTTGCCTTCATAGATAGGAGTGAGGTGAGGTATTTAAGATGAACCATAAAATTCAGAACTGCACATTTAATGGCACAAAATGCCCCCATGATGGCGAGCTCCATTGATCCATGTCAGTCTTTCATATGTACTTATCTAATTTGGAGATTAATTTTGTCTAAATTATACTGCCAAATTCATCTTATCTAAACTTACCGAATTCTGTGTATACTGACTTATTCAATTTTTTGTTAAAAGTTTTAACTAGCATACTGTTATGAACTCAAGAAAAATATCAACTAAATTGGTTTCTTAAAAGAGTGCTGCTATATAGCGCGAAAGCAATGTGCATGAACACACTACGAATACAACTGGCAACATATCATTGGCAAGAAAATCAATGAATGACAGCAAAAAATATGGATACTGGTGCATTAAGCAATTATACTCTGAAGATACAACTATTCGTATACAATGTGCGAATTTTCTTTTGTACCATGCATCATTATCCTTCTTAAAAATGTACGTGATATTAGTTTAATTCTTGAAAAAAATTTTATATTAGTTTAAGAGTTTAATTGATATGCACTGACAGTATAAAACTGTTTTACACTGTCAACCAATAGATATAGAGGAAAATGAGAAATCATGGTGGATCCTTCATTATAATGGGTAGTTACTTATGTGAGTTGACACTTTTCACTATTTCTATTGGTTGACAGTGTAAAACTATTTTACACTGTCAGTGTATTTAAATTAAATTCTTAGTTTAATTCTTGAAAAATATATATGACATTAGTTTAATTCTTAAAAAAATTTTTATATCAATTTAGTCATGGAAAGATATATATGATACTATTCTAGTTTCTAAAAGGTACATATGACATTAAATAAATTCATGAATTTATAAAAAGAAGAGATCAAATAAATAATTCATACATCTTTCTAGAGTCAAAATGATGTCATATATATCTTTCAAAGACTAAATTAGTGTAAAAAAATTTTCAGGAACTAAACCAATATCATGTGTATCTTTTAGGAACTAAATCGCTTTAAAAATCTTTTAGAGATTAAATTGTTACATATATATCCTTGAGGAACCAAATTATTAATTTAGTGAAAATTTAAGACTTTTAACACATTTAACGTATTAAAAATTTAAAAGATTTATTTTTAATTTGGGTAGTATTTATGGAGTGATATGTTCATATCTCAGTACCACCAGTATTTAAAAAAAAAAAAGCAGTTGAGAGACATTTTATTGAATTTTTAACCGAGAAGCACTTTTATTTTACAACAGTGCCAAAGAAATGGATGCTACCGTGCATTAATATTTTTTTATTATTTATTTATTGATCAGATATTGGTAATCTTTTCATTAAATAATAAAAATAAAATTAATGTTACTTGAAATAAAATTTATTAAAAAAATTTAATAAAATATAATGAAAAATGCAATAGATAACTAACAGAAAAGCTGTAAAAGGTTTTTTGTTTTTTTTTAAGCCTTGGGGTCGGGAAACTGTAAAGGAGCTTTATTCGATTTTAATTGGGTAAATAAAACACTCAGCCTAGTCCAACTCTTGTTTTGGGTTTAATAACAGGGCCCATTTAGAACGACTTTTTAATTGAAAAGACTTAGTAGGTCCAATTAACCGAATAACGTTTTCAAACGGTATTAATAATGGTGGACTTGTAACAGTTTTGGGCTAGTGGTCTGGTCGATTTTGACAACTTATTGAATGCATGAATAATCTCACCCATAAGCCTTCAGGGTGTTTCGAACTTTAAAAAAGAGTGTTAAGAAGCACTCAAATGGAAAGTATTGGAGTTCAATCCCTCAAATTTCCATTCTAATATCCCTTTTTCCATCCCATTTCCATTATCATGCCCTATTGAGGGAATTTTTAAGAGCCTCATTATTGAGACCTCTTCACTAGGCCCACAATATTATTATAGGTCTTACAAAAAAGTAGAAGTACACTTTAAACAATAAAGTTTATATTCGTAATCATTGATGACAAAAATAGTTTATGACAGTTTAAAATACAAGCACAAATATGATATATCATAGATGTTTAATAAAGAAATTGATTATTAAACATGTATTTTTTCTGCGAAAAAAAAAGATGTTTAATAATCAATTTCTTTAATTTTCTCATCAATGTAATTTATTCTCTAAAGTATACATCGCATTATAAAGAAACTAAAACCTACCCTTTGAATTCTTCAACTTTCTTACCATAAAATAGGGTACAAGAAATAATATTAAAGAAATCTACCTACAAAAATAAAAGAGTGTTTGATAATTGATATCATGTAGAAATAGAAGGTGAAATTTTTACTCTTATACCAAGCACACTCAAAAGAAGTAATGCAACTTTAGAGTTAATTAAAAAAAAAAAAATTGAACATCCAAGACGTGGGTTCCCCAAGAAACTAAATAGGGGTATTCGTGGTCACATTCGATTTGGTTTTGGGGAATAACTTTAACCCAACCAAACCAATTGGTTGATACAAAATAGCAACCAATCAATTCCACCTTTCTAGGTTGACCAAACTAAATCTAATTGATTTGGTTCAATTGAGTTTTCAATTTTCGACTTTCTCTTAAAAAAACTCATCAAAACATCACCAGTTTCTCAGAACATGGTTAGCCTCCATGAGAAAAAATATTCACCCCACTAGATACAATCAACAAAGGAAAAAACATAGTCATCTAAATAGTACACATCATACCAATCAAAAACAAGAAACCAAAACAAACCCATATGTAAGAACATCGAGTCAATATCATCCATACCTAGAAAACAAAAATCATTTTAGCTTGAAACTTTACCACACAAAAACCATTTTGGCCAAAAAAAGAAAATCTAGCATCACAATAAAGAAAAATAACTAGAATAAGTTCAAAGGGGCATGTGTTAAAGCTTTCAAGAAAAATGGTTGTTGAAAGAAAAAATAACTTGAATAAGCTTAAAGAAAAATACCTTGGACATGGCTATTGTAGAGATAAGCCTAGCGGTAGCTCAGAGCATGACGGCTTGCCGGAGGGGGTCATTGAAGAAGAGGACCATCATGAGGGGAGGGATTGACCGCCATTGAATTCAAAGAGACGATAAGGAGAAGAGGATTGTGAACTCAAGATCGTGAGATGGAGATGGTAAAAGTTGAGTCTATGAGAGATGGAGTGGAGATGGTGAGAGTGTGAATTTGTGAAAGATAGAGATGGTGAGATGGTGAGCCATGAGGGGAAGGATGCATTTGTGGGCATGTCATTTATTGAAAGAGAAAAAAGGTGGAAGTGAAATGTTAGGGTTTCTTTTAGATGAAGGTTATGTGAAGGGTATTATGCGACTATAATATATTAGGAAGAGTATAATAGTAATATAGGAAATATTAATTTGGTTAGGTTGGTGCAGTTCGGTTTTCAGTTTTGGAATCGAAAATCAAATCAAACTGATTGATTTTTACAATACAAAAAAAAGTAATTCTCAATTAATTTTTGTTTTTTTCGATTCAGTCTTGTCGATTTTTTTTAATTTGGTTTTGTTTTGGAGACCCCTATATATATATGCACACAATAGAGAATATCATTAATAATCCTTTTGGAAAGAAAATTTTATTGCTAGTCACTACAAATCTTTAGGAGATAAAGTATAGATAAAATTATGAGTCAAACACCAAATGGATGAATTCTCTGTGAGAAATTAGGTTATCAACAACTAATTGCTTATATCAAAAATTTTTATCTGTGTGAACTTTATGTTAATATTTTAGGCGAAGGCTGTGGTGCACCAGTTTAAGTATGGTGCACCACACACCAGATAACAAAAAAAAGAGGGTGTATTGTGAGACAAATGGATCTATATCATACATTAAGCTTTAATAATATCCAATGATGACAAAAGAGGGCGTACAGCAACACTTGCAATCACCACCACTTGCATCTACTCACTCGCTGCCCACAACCTCACTGTAACTAAACAGTAACCACCCCCTGCTTTTACTGCATCAACAACTCCACCATCCACTTCAGAAAAATGAATTACACCACCATCCTTGTCTTGATTCGAAGTCCGCAAGCACATGAATCTCGACAAGGTTCGAAGTCAACAAAGTTTTAATTTTGTACAATTTACTGGAACCCATTACCCATCATCTGCACTGTTCTTTTACCATTTACCAAGTTTGGGTTGCAAGTGGAGGCAATGTTCAGTGGTTGGGTGACTGAAGCTTGGAGGATGCAGGGTGATGGTGCCATTTATGGTGGCAGCTAGTGAGGGCACAAAGGTGAGGATGACAAGGTTGTGGTGGTTATTGTTTAGATGCAGTGAGGTTGTGGGTGGCGGGTGAGTGGTTGCAAGTGGTGGTGATTGCAGGTGTTGGTGTACACTCTCTTTTATCACCATTGGATATTATTAAAGCTTAATATATGGTATAAATCAATTTATCTCACAATACACCCTCTTTTTTTTTTTTTTATCTGGTATGTGGTGCCCCATACTTAAACTAGTGCACCACAGCCTTCGCCAATATTTTAATGCTATCGTTTCACTTAATCTGATAGTATACATAGTAACGAGTTATTTTTCTTAACTAGAAAGCACAAATACCAAGTTTGATGCGGAACCCCGTGGATATAAAGATCTAGAAACCCCAGACACACACTTTGATAGAAAAACAAGATGTAGAATAAAGACCCTCCCTATTAAACCCCCAAGAAACCTGTCATTGGAAAAGTAGATAACAGGGAAAAGATAGAACAGAAATTGATTGAATATCGCAAGGAATTTACCTTAGGATGAATTCTCTCAATTTCTTGATGCAACAAGCAAAGCAAACCACTCACCTCACTTGCACACAAAACCACTGTTTTCTTGAAAGAAAACAAAACAGAATTTCAATTAATCAAAAACTGATAAACAATGTGTTCCTTGAGGTATTTATAACCTCTTACACTAGGTTAAATACTTAAACTAAGTCCAAGCCCAATAAGAAGTGTTCTGATGCTAAATAATATGAATTGGGCTGGATAAAACATAAAATATAAAATATGGGCTAAATAAAATAACTAAAAGTTTAGATGTCCTAAATACTTAAACTAACTAAACTAAACAAGACCAAAATAGGATAATGGCCCAACATGGCCAGTATAAGCTTCTAAGCCCAATTAGCAGCAAATAACAAGATCTTGGGTTGTCCATTAGTATGTGTTGGCATCTTCTTGGCCCATTCTTGATACATGTCTTCCATAATTGCTTTTGCCAAGTTCCCAAAGCCTTCTCTTAACCTCTTTGCTCTTGCTCGTGTGATTGGTCCTTCAGGCATGCTAAAATCTCCATCTTGCCCCCTTGTGCTAGAATGTCCAATTTGTCCTCCAGAGCATGTATTAAAGTTTAAATTACCTTGAGGAGTTGTAGCAATAGCAGTAAGTCCTGGTGAGATCGTAAGTCCTAATTTGATGATGCTTCCATAAGATAAAACAAAAGAAGGTTATCGAAGGCTAAGGTTAAGAAAAATAACCAGAAAATTAGTTAAGATCAAAACAAGATAAATTAGTATTAAAATCTTAAGATCTAATTCAATTGATAAGTTTTAATTTAGATCATACATGCCTATTGGTCAACCTCACTACCAAAAGCCTCCACTACTAGCTTAAACCACAACCACCAGTTCATGCTAACATTGCACTCTACTGCTACCATTGCCGCATTGCCATTGCTATTGGCATGGTTGATATGAGAGCAAGATGATGGTGAGTAGGTAAGGTCAAGCGTCTTGCAAAATGCAAATGTTCGATGTTGGAAAGGGGAGGGAAGGTGATGCAAGAGCGATTATTACTATCCTTGAAGTTTGATTTTATCCTAAATTATTTCTCAACTTAAATATCTAATGTGATGTTATATATATATATAAAACGGGTTAACCTGCCTCGACCTACTTCAACTCATGGGTTATATAGGGCAGGTTAGGCAAGTTAATTTTTTTTTTGGATAGGTTTAATATTTAATCCCAACTTGTCAAAAATGAAGAGTTAAGCGAGTATCTAGTTTGTATTACCATCTTTGTTAAGATTGTAGCTAGAAAGATTCTTGTATGGATAATAAAGGTGGGTTTAACTCATTTTATTTAATATACAATAATTTGTTTATAGATCCCATTAACTTTATTATGTCTAAATATGAAGTATCAGATTTATATTTATGTAAGAATTTTTTTACAGTAGAAGCAATTCAAAATCTATAATGAAGTAGACATTTTTCCAAAAGTTCTATGCCCAGCAACCTGCTTGTTGATTAGAGTTAATTGGGCATTAGTGTTGTGTACTATTGGGCTTGTAATATGGCTAGATTAGCCCATATTCTCTCTAAACCTTTAACTAAAATAAACAAGTGTCAAGGTTACTATTCTCATAACCAAAAAAAATAAAATGAAGGTTATTACTCTCTCTTTGAGACACTATTTACCACACCCAATTTAAGAGCCCTCACTACATTCTTATCTTTATTTTCAATAGTGAAAAATAAATTGTTTAGACTTATTGGCAATAATGCTTGGTGTCTCTTATGTTTTAGCTTGCTACACTAGAAATTGAGCCATTTTAGTCATTTATTTTGCATTAGCTTTAGTCAAAGATAGTGAGTATAAGAAGTTGACATGTTATATTATAAGAGTAGAGAGCAGACTCCATAGAAGATCTGAAAAGTTTGAAAGGGCTCAATCAATAACTGCAAAGCCCCTACACATTATCTTAATAGGGATGTCACCGACATGGAGCAAGGGTGAGGAGTGTCTTTCCTCTCCCCATCCTCGCTACTTCATATGCTCCCATTCTCATCGTCAATCCCCATTGTAGGGAGGTTTTTTCTCCCATTCTTGCTCCTTCTTCCTTACAAGTTCTCATGGGACCTCAAATTCAAGTAAAAAAATTGGAAAAAAAACAAAATAATGAAAAAAAAAGGTAACAAAATTATAAAATAAGAACAAGAACAGATCTGATAAAAAATAGATCAACAGAGTAAGAACTAAGAACAAAAACAATCAAAGCCCAATTTATTATTTGAACATAGAATAACCACCATAGAAACCTCATGTCCTTACTCCACTAAGCATATATCTGATTGATCGTGACTCTAAGATTGGCCTCTGATGGTGCACTTTCACCATGGATTTCAGAAGAAATTGGCCCAAGGTCTCTTTGGAGGAGAGCTATTATAGCGGTGGCGGAGGGGAGTTGCTCTCGTGGTGGTGGAGAAAAGAGCTGTTATGATGTTAAGCTTTGAAGTAAATGGAGGCATGATGCGACAGCTTGGTGGGCCATGGTTATGGCAGTACGAGAGGAAAGAGGCAGCTAGTGGCACTGCGATGGCGTCAATGGTGGTTGTGGACAGACAAGAAGCTCCCTTGATTGGAGCTTGGATGCACCACTAGTTGAAGGAATAGAGAGCAAAATGAAAACTAGGGTTGGGGCTAATAAGGATGGGCCACCATATATTGGCTAGTCTATAAGTTATTTGAATTTTTAAATTAAAATATCACATGTAAAATTCCATAAAAAGAGGACATGTATATGTATATGTATATATGTAGGGAGGGTGATCCCACGTCCTTGAACCTGCTGTAGGGAGACATTTACACTCGTCCCCATCCTTGTGAAGGAAAATTCCCCGAACTCGGGGCCTCAAATGGGGCAGTTCTTGTGGGGATCTTTGCTTGATGGTGATTTTTGAAATCTTTATATCTTAATTTGATCCCCAAAACTTTTATTAAATATGCTTTTAATTTTGAACGAAATATTTTTGTAGAGTTTATTATAATCACTTTTTCAGACACTTTTGTAACTAGTTATCTACTTATCCATCTTTAAGAATTTTAATTTTAATTTTAAGTCTTTTTTTTTGTCAACAATTTTAATTTTCTTCTTAAAACATCTTATTTATAAATGCATTGAACTCTAGTTAGTATGTTTATATTATGCTAATTAGTTGGGAACTTTATCTCATAAACTTCATATTTTATTCAATTTTATATTTAAAAAATTTATATTCGCAATTTTCATTCATGGGTGATCTTTCACATATCGAAATAAATTTTGTATATTTGATAATCATGGGTTGGCTTATTTTTTCTTTAGCCTGGGTCTGATTGTTTATTTTTCTTATAACACATTTATTTAGGCTGTGTGTCTAACCAAAAATCAAACATTTCCTCTCTGTAGGAGCACCTTTTTTCTAGTGAAACTCCTCTGCTTAAGGCAATATCTCCCTCTAATTTGGAGGGTTTTCCTAGGCTTTTCTCAAAATAAAGAAGAGTGTGCTTATAATGGCTGAGGAATCATAGGTTTAAGATTCGAGAAGTGAAGTTGAGTATGTTGATATTGACAAAGATATTCCCCTCGAAGGGGATGTTATGCCATTAGAAGAATAGAAGATGGCGAGAAACTAATAATGATGGCAACGCTGGTGGGTCGAATAATCTGCCCCAAATCCTTGAACATTATGGAACATCTCCTAAGCCTACAGTGGTGTTGTCCTTGGAGCTCTATTACTGAAGTAACCTTTAATCTTGTTCCATTTTCGATCCAGGTACATGGTTTCCCCTTGGAAGCACTGTCCACTAAATTTGCAGAAAAAATAGGCACTAGACTTGGTGCTGTCATGGAGGTGGAGAACCCAACTCTAGAAGGCAAGCTTCGAAGTAGTTTTTTACATATTCGAGTGGAGATAAACATTAATAAACCTTTGACAATAGGATTTTGGGTGCCAAGGAAAGACAAAGGCAATGTATAGGTGTAGCTCAAATATGAGAAGTTGTAAGGGTACTGTTACACTTATAGGAGGATTGGTCATGACTAGAAGATTTACAAGGAGCAAAGAGCTATATCCCTCATAAATCCCAAGATTGCAAGGTATGGACAGGGTTCCAGCAGCAAGAAAATTGGAAATATAAATCCCATGTGAAGGAGAGTAGGAGTTTAGCAGTGTTAAACCATACATATGAGGTTGGTGAATTGCATAAAAAAGGAAATGATAATCCTTATGTTGTATTGAAGTTGGCTGAAAGAGAAAATAATAGGGGATAGAAAAGTGGAAATATAATATAAGCGGGTAGCCGGGGCCTACAAGGTGATTAGAATGTGTCAAGAAATATGGTTTTTCCTAGCCAAAAGGGAAGCGAAAAGGATAAAGACTCGTTGATAGTCACAAGAGTGGAGAACCTTACTCATATTGGGCCTAACATTGGGATGGTCCAAGATTATTCTACTTGGGAGAAACAAGGGGTCTTAATAAGGTCAAAAGCCTAATTTGAGCCGAAACAAGTTGTAGGAGACTCTCAAAAGCCCAACTTGGTTGGAGAAGAAATGAATATAGCTTAGGATAGCAATACTAAGCCAAGAACTCAGGAGTTAGCTAGACAAATGGGAGGCCCGATTCCCCAACAAGGTGCATAGCTAAAATAAAATAGATCCCACAAGTGTCTAAAGATAGTAGCTGAAAGGCCTAGTCCTATGGACCTGGACTCTACTACGTATAGTTGCCAGATAAAGAAGGAGAATAATGGGAGTATACAGAGAAATACAATTATGATGTTATTGAAGATATTTTGGCTTCTAGTATGAAGAAACTTCTTAATCTTAAGAGAGATAGAAAGGATATTTCTCCTTTTTTAACTGATTATGGTGATGGTGAGAATACAGGGGCAAAAGAGAATGGAAAAAAAAGAAAGAAAGGAGCTCAAGAGCCAAAAATAGAGCAAACTATGGCCAAGAAGGCAGGCCTTATCATGCCTCCCTCGGCTATGAATATCATCAGCTGGAACTATCAAGGAGTAGTAAGGACCTCAACAATTCAGGAGCTACAGGACCTTTGTAAAAGACCTATGCCGCAATCTTGTTCCTTATGGAAACAAGAGCAAAAAGAGATAGATTGAGCATGTGAAAGTTAAGTTGAAGTTTGATGAGGTATTCTATATGGAAGTTGATAGTTTATCAAGGGGTTGGGTCTATTTTGGAAGAAATCAATATCAATTCAGGTGTTAGGGGCTTATAAAAACTTTATCCATGTGGTTTATTGTGAAAGAGATGGTGGACCTTTTTAGGATAGCACCTTTTTATATGGGAATCCCTCATTCAATGAATGGAAGTTCTTATAGGAGAGAATCTAGAATTTACAACTAGATGCTCGAAACCCATGGCTTTGTATTGGGGATTTTAGTTAGATTCTATATCATAAGGAGAAAGAGGGTGTAAGACCTAGCAGCCAGAGCCAAATTGATCTTTTTAAAGAATTCCTCAATGTAATTAGGTTGATAGGTTTTGATGTTAAAGGTTGCAAGTATACATGGTATAACAATCCTAGAAATGGGTTTATTGCGAGAGAAGGGATAGATCATTGCATTGCAAATTGGGGGTGGAGGAGATGCTATTCTAATGTAGTGGTTTTAGCTATTCTAGCTATATCTTTTGACCATTGCCTGTTAATTCTTTGTCCGAAGCCGAAAATAGGTGATGGGGGTAGATTCAAGTATGAAGCATTTTGGGAGGACCATGAAAAGCGCAAGGATACGATTAAAAAGTGCTGGGATAGAGGCTAATCTGATTAAGGTTATTGAAGTTCCTTGCTGGAAAAAACAAAATCCTGCACGAGGGAATTATCTACTTGGCACTAGAAGATATTAAAAAATTGCAGGTAAAGAAATTGGAAAGCTGAAAAAGAGCCTAGCAGACTTACTAAATAGTTCTAGAGATGTAGCAGACTGGGAAAAAGTTAAAGCAATTAAAGAGGAGATCAAGAGACTTTGGTCCCAAGAAGAAAAATTTTGAGATCAAAGATCGAGGTTGAAATGGCTTTAGTAGAGAAATAGAAATTCTAAGTTCTTCCATGCCATAACGGTTTAGAAAAAGGGAGCATAATCGGATTCAAAGGCTGAAAAATAATGATGATGAATGGAGGACAAGCAAAAAAGGTCACTCAAGTTATTTTGGATCATTTTGCCGAAATTTATACTTCCTCTAACCTTCATTATGCTGATTAGTGTATTTGAATCATCTTAAGGAAAGTTAATGAGGAAATGAATGCGGACTTGATCAGGTCGATCATAGATGATGAAATTGGAAAGGCTGTCTTTTTCATTGGGCCTCTCAAAGCCTTAGGAGGATCTGGCCTATTTTTTTAAAATCATTAGAATGAGGTTGGTAAATATGTGTGTGCTACTATTCATTCTTTCCTTCAACATGGAGACTTGCCGGAGGAGATAAACAAAACTCAAGTAGTGCTCATCCCAAAGCTCCATAAGCTAGGGAAGGTTAATGAGTTTAGACCTATTAATTGTTGCACTTTTATTTATAAAATTGTATCAAAGATTATTATATTGAAGCTAAAAAAAATATATGGATAATATTATTTCATAATATCAGAGTGCTTTGTGGGTGGTAGATTGATCCAAGATAATATTGTTATTACCCATCAAGTTTTCCACTCTCTAAAGAAAAGAGAAAGCCCTAAAAAGAAGGACTTTGTTGTTAAGCTCAACATAAGAAAAGCATATGATAGATTGGAATGCTCATTCTTGGAAAAATGCTTGCTAGCCTTGGGTTTTGTGAATCTTGGGTGCAACAGTATTTGTGTTGTGTCAAAGGCATTTCTTATAAATTTAAGGGTTAATTACAGTTTACCCCCTGTATTATCGACCATGTGTACTTTAACCCATACATTTTAAAAATATGCAACCCGATACCCTATATTTTCATAGCGTGCCATTTGGCCCCAAATAAGTGCACTATTCTCCCTTGAATTTTTGGGTCATGGGCGAATTAAACCTCTGAACTTTCCCAAATGTGCAACCTGACACCCTGCGTTTTTGTTTATAATTGATGAAAAAATTAAAAAAAAAAAATCAAAGTGCACATTGTGAAAATGCAAGGTGTCAAGTTGCACATTTTTAAAATGTAAGGGATAAAGTGCACATGGCCTATAATGTAGGGGGTAAACTACAATTAACCCTAAATTTAAAGTTAATGGAATTTCTTCACTACAGCTAATTCCTCAAAGGGGGCTTAGACGAGGTGAACCCTTATCCCTTTATTTATTTATTATTGCTATGGAATCATTGTCTTATATGTTCCTTGAAGCAGAATTTAGTGGAAAGCTAACTGGCTTGAAGGTATCTCTAAGAACACCAATGGTGAGACATCTATTTTTTGCATATGATATTATTTTATTTGGGAATACCAAGAGTGAGGAAGCTTATGAAATTGTAAGTATTCTTAATTTGTTCTCGAGGGCTTTTAGTCAGAGGGTTAATACCCAGAAATCGGGTCTGATTTTTGGGAAGAAGGTTACCAAAGATAAGAAAGAGAGTATTAGCAGCATCCTATCCATGCAAGAATGGAACTCACTAGGAAAATATTTAGGTATCCCTACCTAATGGGGAAGATCTAAAAAATCTACTCTCTTTTGAATTAAAGAGACCATCATAGGTAAGTACGAAGCATCAAAGGAAAAATTACTAAACCCATTTGGCAAAGAGGTTCTGATCAAGGCTGTCATCTAAGCAATAACCAATTATGCTATGCATATCATACTATTTCTGAAGGGTTTCTATGAGGAACTTTGCTCTAGAGTGGCAAGATTCCGGTGGTCTAGATATGAAAAGGATTATAGTAATCATTGGAGAAGCTGGTAGCTCTTGACTAATAGCAAAAAGGAAGGGGCTTGGGCCTCAAAGAATTCTATTACATTAACCTTGCATTCCTAGCAAAACAAGCCTGATGGATCCTGAATAATCCGAATGCCTTATGGATGAGATTTCTTAAATCCATCTATTTCCTTAATGATGATTTCCTTCATGTAAAAAAGAAGGGTGGAGGGTCCTAGATTTGGACCAATATTCTTAAAGGTAGGGAGATTATTGCAAAGGGAGGAAGTGGATGGTGGGTGATAGGAGGAAAATTCGGGTGTGGAAGGATAATTGGCTGGGCAGAATCATCTCTTAGGTACCTAATGGGCAAGGCCCAGATCTTAAAGTCAGTAGTTTGAGAAATCAAGTTAATTTCCAATATGATATGGCTAAATTAAAGAATCCTTTTTCTCCTGACCTAGCGATTTCTGCTTTCCAAATTCTTATAAGTCTAACAGAGGCTCAAGATTGATTCCAGTGGTTATTTACCAGAAATGGGTAGTGTACACAATCAAATCAGGATATCATGTTATAAAAAAAAAAAAAATAGGAATACTAATACAAAAAGTCCATCAACATCTACTAATCCTAATCAACCTATATGGCAGATTATTTGGGGCATACAGTGTCCTAAAATATGGAGAGCCTGTTATAATGCATTACTAGTAAAGGAAAACTTCTTCAAGAGAAAGTTTGTCAACTCACCAATTTTCCAAATTTGCCATTTAGAGTAGGAATATGTTGAGCATGCTCTTCTGTTTTGCCCTTGGATCGCACCCATTTGGTTTGGTTCACAAATCCAACTTATGCCTAACTCATCAAAAATCCAAAGATTAGACACATGAATCTGCCATATTGAGTAAGCTTGAAAGGCAAACTTAGAATTTACCTGGTAGAGAATTGGTCTACTGGCTTCAATCTTTGGCAGATTTGGAAAGGGAGGAATGAATGCTCTTTCAATCAAAAGAGTTCTGACCCTGTTTCAACGTTGAACAAGGCCACAATGCTCAACTCTGAATATATTCAATCCATGGGATCCATCCATAATCCCGTCAATAAGAGAACGAAATGGCTTATCCTTTCCTATTGGCATCCCCACCCTTGAGCTTTTTGAAATGCAACGTAGGTGCCGCGTTTGATCCTAATAAGAAGGTAAGAGCTATATTAGCTATCATTAGATATAGCAGGGGCATGGTGATAACAAGAAAACCTAGGAAAATTCATACCTCCTCCAGTCTTAACGCGGAAGCCATTTCCTCGAGGGAAGGGCTTATGCTAGGCCGTAGCTATTTTTGTGACCATCTACTGATAGAATCTGATTGCTTACAGCTAATTGAAGCTTGCCTTGGAGGTGTGTCATTACCGAAGATTGCAGTTTTGGTTCAAGATATTGTTGATCTCAAGAACTACTTCCATCGCTGTGGACTACTTTAGACTAAGAGATAATCGAATAAAGTTGCTCATAGGTTGGCCAAGTCCACCTTATCTGGAAAGCTATCATTTGATTGGTGTCATTTGTATCCATGCAAACTGAATAGGATTTTATCTAAGGACTTTAAGTGCTAGTAGTCCTTATGGCCATCATGTGGGCTTGTGATCTTATGGTGTATTTGTATTGCCTACGTCCCTTAATAGGCCATTTGTGGTTTAATGAATATGTATTTTTGACAAAAAAATGGTTCTTCATCTAACCATACTTTTAATCCCGAAAAAAGAGGTCAACTTGGATAAACATTCGAAAGGTGGAGCCTTGATTGTAACGTCCGAAAAATCTTATCATTTTTAATCAAGTTGTTCGATTTTTATCGAGAAATTGAGATTAATTAGAATTCAATTTAGTATTTACTTAAAGCTAATTAAGTATCATTTAGAAGGATTAGAATTGAGGAAATTAGATTAGAAACATAGGAAACCTCATAGGATCTTTTCCAAAACTGTTTTACCGATTTAAAGCAATCGGTAAAATTTCGGTGTTTTAAATTGTCAAAATTGAACTAATAGAAATTATATTGTGAGAACCCTAGGATGGATGGCCAAGATTCAACCAACACACCCTTGCATGTGGTGCCATAATCAGCCGCAAAAAGGGCAGCCACATCAAGTTGAAATGTTAACACAAATCCACCAATCACATGTGGACTTCCTTTAAAAGTTTTCAATTATTTCCTTGCCTCTCCCTTGGACAATTTCGGCCACTATAAGCTGCTGGTCCCTCATCATTTTTCTTCCATCTCAACTCATCTTCACTCCATCTCCATCAACTCTTCAAGCTTCACTAAGATTTCTTCAATCCAAGACACAAATCTAACAAGATTTCACCTAGGAGAGGTAGAAATTTCAACTTCTCTTCTTGTTTTCTTGAATTGGGACTGCTTGGGGCTTCTCTTTCCTTCATGATTCTGATGTTATCTTAAGTAGAGATGATGAGTTAGGGTTGATTTAGTATGTATGACATGACTTGGATTGAAGTTGGAATAAAAGAACTTGGAGATAGAAAGAAGCAAGGTGCTGTTGGGTGAAAAACCCTACAGCATCCATACGTTTGTCTTATATGGACCAAAATCCGGCCATTAAAACTTGATGGATCTATTTTTACATGAAACTAAACATTAAAGCTTTCCAACTATATAAATTATAAGGCCATTGGATTAGTATTGAGTGAGTTATGAATTTTTGAAGTTTAGCCTGAAATTCTAGGTACTCTCCTTGGTAGTATGAGTTAAGAAGGGCGTAACTCACCCTACATAACTCTAAATTGAGTGCAACAAACTCCATTTGAAAGCTAACATGTAGAGGAATATCCCATAAAAATTTCAGATTTAGATTCATTCCCAGTTATTTAATGAAGTTGCCCTAAGTCCAAATTAGACTAGAATAGGGCAGTCTAGGAGGGTCAACTTTCGGGGTTTATAACATAAGAAATACTTATGTAAATGAGATAAAACTTCTTTCTTTAAAAAGCTTGTCATGTTGGCTTTAATTTACATAAGTTTCGTATGATTTCACCTAGGTTTCTATTTTTGGTGATTTTCTACTTTTAAGGGTGCAATTCTAGCCAAGAGTAGGACAGACTGAGGTAAAATTCAAATAACTTAAGTTACACAAGTCAAAATGAGATGGCATCAAAAGGGTTGAAAACTAGACACATAGCACTATAGCATATCCAAAATTTAGGTCTACATGAGTTGAATAGAAATAATGGTGAGTATAATGGGTAGAAAACCTTATTGATGTTAGCACACTACATATTTGATATTATTGTTATAGATTTGCTACTCTATGTTGATCTTTTTGCTTGATTGGTTTTACTTGTAGCCTAGCACTCTTCACGACAAAGCGACTTGATCCGTCATGCTGCCGAAATTTCGGCAAAGCCTATGCATAGATTATGGAATACGCTTTAATACATATGCATTCATGATTATGATAATAAAGATTCTATATGACTTAGGCTAGCCCCTGAACGAATTTAAGGGGAATAAACTGGTGTGAGAGTCGGGAAAAGTAAATCCGTCACTCAGTTATAAGTATGAGCTTGAACCTGAAAAGCAGGCTAGCACCCAAAGGTGAGAGAGGCCATTCACCTCCAAGGGACCAAGTGTAGGGGAAAATAAGAAAGTACTGACACACTAGTGACAGCGATACGTAATGCCTAGGTTTATCAATTAAAGACAGAAAAAGAGAAGCATAAGTGCATATCAAAATTTTATAATGAGCAAGTGCATCAAGAAGACATTTGCATCCATTTATGAATATCATTCAATTGTTGCTTATTTTATTTTTAATCCATGCATCTTATTTAATTATCCTTTATATTATTATGTTGATGGTTGAGATTGTTTCTCTGTTTAACTAGTGTATGATAAAATGAATCTGCTTCGGAATAGATGTTTTTGGAACTCACTAAAATGAAATCTATAGTTCATATAGCATGATCACTTTTTTGAATAAACCGAAGCAACTGGAACGACAATGATGACATGGACTGCTAAGTAGTTTAGGAATCTTACTGAGAGTATAAAATTTTCATCTCTATGTGTGTTTCCGTATTGTCTCCAGATAGCCCAAAAAGTCTTGAGGGAGATCAACCTAGAAGAGCGTGGCCGAGACTGGACCAGCTACAGATGAAATTTGTATATATGTTAAGATATGTGTTTATGGTTGCTAATATTTGAAGGGTTATTTAGTTACGCTCCTATTTGCAAGATGTAATAGAACTCTGTTTTAATTTCATAGGAAATAAGACAAATAATGAATCAAGATCCGTTTATTTTATTGTAACAACTCCTAATGAGATAGTATGACTTAAGCATAGTATCAATTTGGGAGGACATTACATTGACCCCCCAAAAAAAGGTGGAGCCCAGTGGGAAGTCCTAACTTAATTAAAAAATTAAGAAAACAAGCACAATTAAAAAAGAAATTTGGTTTTGAAAAAAATATGTACATTAAAAATATTGTATGAGATGAGAGATTTGGTAACTAAAAAGTGAAGTAATATTTTATGAAATTTAAATTTATAAAGTGGAGGTATCTACGAACCAAAATTCTAATTTATAAAATTAGAGATTAGGTAAAATATATTAAAATAGTAAAGGCGTTTTAAACTTATAAGATAAATTTATGTCTAATAAGAAAGTGAGAGAATATTCACCTTTAAATCATATGATCACTTAGCTTTTTTACTTCAGTGACAAACTCACTAACATTTTCCTAGGTTTAATATATTACTTTTGTTTATTAAATAATTATTGAAACATAGTACATTATAATTGATTTTAGAGAAGTGATATATGCTCATAAGAGTATCGCCTCATAAGAGTATTGCATATAATCTCCACAGATTTTAAAAAGCAAATTAAGTAAATGACAAGCTGTTTGAATTGTGATTGTTAGATATTTAATGAAAAATACTTTTAAAATTGTGAATAATTATAAGAGTATTACACTATAAATCATAATGTAAGAATTATAATGCTTTATATTAAGTAGAACTCATCAATCATTGGTTTAAAATAAATGTCTCCTCTTAGATTTTAAAATTGCACCTGATACCTTTAAAACAAATGATATTAATATAACTTTTAAAATCTGCATTTTACCCTTAATGATAAAAAATTTTATGCAAAAAAAACCTTAAGTGTGGTAGAATAATTGCGTGGCTTTGAGGTAGAGATGGAGTGGTAGCTGTGGTCTCATCAATGGTAGTGATTTGAAGCAGTGGGGTTGCAACATGGCTGGAAAGCACTGAGGATAATGGCGGCAAGTGGCTCTCTAACTATGGTGGCTAAGTTACAAATAGGATGGGGCAGGTCTAGCGATGTAAAGGTGTGAAGCAGTAGTGATGAGATATGATGACTGCAAGCTGGCGGTGTTCGTGGTGTTGTTGGCCATGATGGAGGGCAATGATGCTCAGACTATAAGTGATTGTGGTTCGCAGTGGTTGGAACTTGGGCATGAAGTAGATGTAGTGAAGGGTGAAAGGCGAAGGAGACTACAGTTGACAATTGTGATGATGGTTGTGGTGAATTTGTTATGGCTCACTTTAAGTTGTTCTATTTTTTTCATTTTGTTTGAACTTGGTTTAATTTAGTTTGGTTGATTGATTTTTATATTGGTTTGGCATTTAGAGATAGGAATGTTTTGGGGTTGCAGGGGATGCGATTTTTGTATTTTTGGTATAGGTTCGGTATGTAGATGGTGATCTTATGGTGTTTAGAGATGAGGAACACCTATTGATAAATGTGGTATGTGAGTTGGTCTTGGATTTAGGTTTCTTTGAAAATGGAGAGGATGGAATGTGTTTTTGTTTGTTTAAAGATGATCATTTTTTTTTGTTTGGTTGAAAATGATGATTTTTAGAAGTTGTTTAAGTGAAGAAAAGGGTGTGGCATTCAATAAAAAATAGAACAAATAATTAAGAGCAAAATAGTCATTTTATATATTTTTAAAATTTTTAAAAATTTACAGTCACATGAAAGTTGCATGCAAAGGAGGTTAGCCAACGGTCTTTTGATCAATTAAGGGAGGTGCATGCAATTTTACAATCTACGAGAGGATAAGTATATTTTCGATAGACCGTAGGTCATTGTAATTTGTCCTAAATAATTAATTTTATGTAAGTTTAATAAAATAAAATGAGAATATGTATATTTTAGTTTTTGTAAAATAAAATTACTAAAAAGATGTTTGTAATAATAATTAAATAAATAACATAATGAGCTTGTATGTCAACGTAGAAGTTATAACAAATATATTTTGTAAAAAAATTCTTTGTGCACAATGTTTTTTGTTACATTTGTGCATTTATTATGATTTAATTTTATGAAAATCTTTATGTAATTTTTGCTTGTAACTCATAAAAATGCCGTATACAATTGCAAATAATTAAAAACTAATTTTAGAAGGTATACTCCC
Source organism: Pterocarpus santalinus (assembly GCA_031439595.1). NCBI lineage: Eukaryota > Viridiplantae > Streptophyta > Magnoliopsida > Fabales > Fabaceae > Pterocarpus > Pterocarpus santalinus. The sequence goes on along the minus strand of CM062528.1, from coordinate 27,778,619 downwards.
ACACAAAAAAGGGTTTACATGTGTTTTGTAATTGTTCGGAGAGTCTTCATGTTGTTTTGTCTGAGGTCTTTAAAAGGGTAGCTTTGCCTCGTCTCATTGCTTAGTTCTTATTATGTTTTAGGCATTTTTTGCCCCATTTATCTGACCAAAAAAAAGAAAGAGTTTGACCTTGACTTTTGTCAATTGTCATCACAAAAGAAGTAACCAAAGGGAGCTATCTTTTTTCTTTCTTGATTGAGACGAGCTTGTATATTTCTTGGCCTTAGGAATTGCCTATGCAATTTTGAGTTAGGGCCGATGGTTAGGTAAAACCTTCTCTAAGGCAGTGACTTTAAGATTTGAATCCCAAACATTGTAAATAAAATCCACATAGGGTTGTAGTCCACTTCTATTTTAACCAACCACTTTTGGGTGATTGATAATCTTTTATTTGTTGGAACCAATGTCATCCACAAAATAAAAGCCATTTCCATAGCATATTTACTAGAAAAATCTTGCAATTAAGGGCGTGATTGCCAAATCTTGTAATCTAAAGCCCTGTAACATTGATAAGCTCTCTTGATTGGTTAATGTTCCTAATTAATATCAATGGAACACCAATCTTGAATTTTGAACTATGATTCAAAAGGCTTAAGCATAAGATATTATTAAAGAATTTCATTGAATATATTTTTGCATGTACCTCATTCTTAGAATCTTCTTTTGATACATTATCCGAGCTCAAATATATCTTCTCAAACAACAACAGGATAAAAAAATTGAAGCTACTCTTAAAATGGATCTTTTACACCTTGTACTAGGATGTCATCTGGCATTTATATTGTGCATTCACTATCATTTGGTTCTCTAATGTTTCCATTTCTAACATTCAAAATCCGTTGTGAAAACTTTCTTTTCATTAAAGGATATTGAAGATGATTGCCATCTCATACTCTTGGTTAAGAACAACACTTTACAATACTGCCACAATGGAAAAGAGTCACTTGTAGCATACACAATGTCATGCTTAGTTCCTTTTTGTATAATTGGTGGGATTTGTCTGAAATTTCCTATAAATGTAACAACTTTACCTCCAAAAAGTTTGCATGATTTGAGAATGTCTTGCAAAGTTATGTTAAATGCTTCAAAATAATGCCTATGAATCATTGGCCTCATCTTTTATTAATAAGTTTGCCATGATCAATAACTCTATTTGTGAGTTATGTTGCCTAATATTGCAAGTAGAATATTCATCTATATTTATTGGCATTAAAACCCTTGAATGGGCAGTTGCACCACCAAAAAGCAAAAGAGCAGCTATACCACATGATGTAACATTGATAACTATTTGTCCACTACAATAAATAGCTACTAAAAATGTTTTCCAAATAAAAGTTTTGCTCATTAGAACTCAAAATTTTTCCTATTATTAAAATATTAACCGTTGTCATGTCTCAAATGTAAAGGAAAAAGAAACTCCAAAATATCTCCATTAAAAGTTAAATATTTTCACAAATTATGACATTACTTATTTATTAAATAATAATTGATTTTGAAGCAATTGATAATCAAGTAATGATTTGCATGCTGAATTTAACAAAATATTTCTATTTTGATATTAATTGCCAAATCTAATAAAATGTTTCCATTTTAATGTTAATTGCTACATGACCGAATTCTAGGTTATGTAATTGCACATTAAATATTTTTACAGATTACTTTCAAGGTTAGAGTTATTAGCACTCCCAATTATCCATCTACACTCTCTATTAGTTACTTGTAATTTTAATTTTCTAAATTGCTATAATAAAATCAAAAATTTAATTATTTAATCTTTGTTTATTTACACTTCGAAGTATTAATTATTTCATATCATAATTTATATAATAATTAATTCAAACTATGAAAATTATTCAAATTTTTAATTAATTGTCTTTCTCATAACACCTAATCAAGTGATAACAATAAATTTACTAAAGGTATATTTGTTTAATTTTAGAAAAAAAATCATTTTTATGATGTAATTAGTTATATTACCTTTAATTTATCTATTTATATTTTTAATATAATATTATTACTCTCTCACTTTTTTATTCGCCAAAATTCTGTGGTACTCTTCTATTCTTTTTTCTATTTTTTCTTCATTATTTTATTTTTTTCACAATACAAATTATTGGTTATGTTTTGGAACAAACCAAACTTTAATAGAATTTATTATCGTAATGATGAAAATTATTTGGACTTGAAGTCGACTTCTTATCTTAACAAGCTTCCTTTTAATATTGTACTATTGTAACCACAAATAGCATTGTAATCTTCTAAAACTTAGCGATTAAGAATAGATATATCAGATAACTATTATATTGTAGTGAAAATATATTTAAAAATATTTTTGTACAAATAATTAGAAGCAATACAAAGTTTATATAACTTGAATTAATAAAAAAGACTTTTGAGAAACATTCTTCTATTCTTTGGAATAAAATCTTAAAATATATTTTGCAAAAAATAATTGAAGATGAATAGTATGATATATTTCGGGTTTTAAGAAAATTAAATTAAATGATTAATTTAAGATATTATTTTATTAATGATGTTTTGAATAATAACAATTAGCGCCATTCGATTGAGCCTTTTTTTTTTGAAGAAGAAATACGTTTTTAATCAAAAGGCACATATACAAATTTCAAGTTAATTAAATTATTTTTAAAAAACTAAAACTAAAAAATATTTTAATGAGTTTTTCACAAATTGAAACGAATAAATTTCGAAAAAGAAGATATAAAAAAATACATCATAAAAACTTTTTTTTTTCTAAATTTAAACAAATGCACCTTTAGTAGATTTACTGTTATGACTTCAGATTGATTAGGCGTTATATATGAGAAAGAAAATTAATAAAAAATTTGAATAATTTTAATAGTTTGAATTATTATATAAATAAAAATATGAAATAATTAATAATTTGAATTGCAAGTAAACAATTAATATATTTGATTAAAGTTTGACTGTTTTTTAAAAAACAAGTGATTAGGTTATGCCAATTTAGGAAATTAAAATAATAATTAATAATAATAGGAAGTATAGATAGGTAATTAGAAGTGTCAATAGCCTCACTCTACTTTTAAACATAAAAACATAAAATATTCAAATATAAAACACAAAATATTTTAAATATTTCTATCAAAACCAAAAAATTCCTGTTATTAAATTGTTAAAAATTGTCATATGTTTTGGTCTCTCAGGTATAAGAAACTGCAAAACATTTCCATTAAAACACTAAATATTTTCATAAAATATTTTTTTTTAATATTAATTACCACATTACATAATTATATTCTAACAAATATTTTCATTACAACATTAAATATTTTTATTTTGATATTAATTGCTACATAGCATAGTAAGAGGATGGAAGAACGGATATGCATACAGAGATTGAAGCTTGATCCAACACTAACAACCCCTTGACACAAGGATCGAAGGAGATATCACTTGAGTTATAACTCATTGGCTCCACTAAATAAATATTTCTATTAGAGCGAAAAAATATTTCTTGTTATTAAAATATTAACAATTGCCGCATATCTCAAATTTACAAAACTCCAAAATATCTCTATTAAAACACTAAATATTTTCGCAAAATACTTTCATTTTAATACATGTAATAAAAATTTGTGTAACTTTCTTAATTAAGAAAGTAATCAATTTTTATATAAGCATGATATTATCAATTTACATATTTCAAAATATGATAATAAATAATAAATAAGTCATATTTGATTTGAATTTTTGGTTAGAAAGATCGAGATAACTATTTATGAATCAACGGAAATTGAAACAAATATTAAGGTAGTATATTATTAATTTGAATTTCAACACATGATTTTTTCTTCTTGGCTACCAAAATCGTTTTCATATGTTTTAATTTTCATTAAAGCATGTAGATTTTCAAATAATATCGTTCAAATTCTACAAAATGGTGTCACCGAATAACATATAGCCCCTCATCTCAAATTGCCCTAAAAGGAACCATCAAGCGTAGATGATGAATACACTATCGATGGCACTGTGAAATGAACAACTAAAAATAAATCTTCGTCATGATTATTTTGAATTTTTCTAGTTCTTGGATAAAGTTGAGGAAAAAATATCAACCTCACAAAAAGGAAAAATGAATTATAACATATAAACTAACTTGTGCAGTATATCTTTTCACAAAAAAAAAAAGTGTGCAATATATTTTAACAACAATAATTTTTCTACTTCTTGTTTTCAATAAAAAGAAGGAAAATGTATACAAATCTTTTGTTGAAGGTTCAATTGTGAGGTTTTATAGCAATTTCTATCATCCAAAAGAACATTGACTTCAATATTTTCAAATTATTACCGTGAGACTAAAATATTTTTAATAATATAAATATTTTATACCAATATTTAGTTAATTCAAATGGTTCGATATTTATTTTTTTTAAACAACATTTTGAGTTTGAGATCTATAAATAACAAAAAAATAAAAAAATAAAACTAATATGGAGAGAGTTTTATCTCTTAATCAAATCAAAAAATTGATGAATTAAAATAAAATTAATATTATAAATATTTTATATTAAAATATATTATAATCAATTCTATCCATCAATAGAATAAAAATCAATCCACGACAATATTCAACTAGAAATTTGAGCACAACCTTTTTTTTTTGTTTGTCGGTTTTTCTTTTTTCCCAGTTCTCTGATACAAAACACAAACTGATAATAATGAATAAGAATAAAGATGGGCCTTTTTCCATAGTGCTTCCAATCCAATCCGTTTTGCAATAATAAACAAAAAAAACATATTCGATTCTCACCAAGTCCCAATCCTTCCTTACACACAAACACGCACATAGCTTACAATTTACAACTTCTGAACACGCCACAATCTCACTCCCGATTTCTTCTTCCCTTCTCTCTCTACACGCTCACGCACTCCATCAGCAACAACTAGAAGCAAAAAGAGAAGGGGCATAAGAAGAAGAAGATGCAGATCTTTGTGAAGACTCTGACCGGAAAGACCATCACCCTTGAGGTCGAGAGCAGCGACACCATCGACAACGTCAAGGCCAAGATCCAGGTTTGCTTTTTCTTTTTCTTTTTTTCTCCTCCCTAATTTTTTTCTTTAGTTTATGGAACGAGACAGCAAGGTTTCTAACGTGGGGGTTTCTAACCTTTTTTTTTTTTTTTTTTTTTTGGGTGTCAAAGTTGGAACTGTAGAATTGTAAAGGTTGGAACTTTGAAATATATATTGTATGGAATGAGAAAATAAAAGGGATTGGAGTTACCCTCTGGGACGAGGATAATTTGCCCCCAAAAAAATTCATGCTTTTTGTGATGGGGTGTTTGGAACAACATCAACAGCACCCCTTGCTTTGGTTAAACTCTTTATGTGTTGGGTATTGGGTTTCTCTTATCGGAATTACTTTCTAGGTTTTTGGACACAGTAGGTTATTCATGGTTGTATGGTTCATGGTTTCTCTAACCTGGTTTGGTTGAATAGTTGTGAAAGCTGAAATGGTATGACTGTTGTTAGTTAAGGATTATTATGAAAACTGCTATCACCTAAGCTGTTTTTAGCTTTTGTAACTTAGCTTATGAAAATAAGCCCAATACAGCTTAGGTGGGTTTCAAAAGCTGTTTTGATACAGAAAGGACCAACCCTTATAAGCTGAAAATAAACTCTTCAAGGTATTAGAGTTTGACAGGATTCTTTTGCGGAATTTTTTTGTGCATTTTTCTATGACATGATGGGTTATTGAGTCGATTGGCCTCTGCGCTTGGAAGGGTATAGTTACATACATCTACCCTTTCTAGACCCCACGAGGTGGAAACCTTGTCGCACTGGGCTGCCCGTTTTTATGTAAGATGATGCTTATTGAGTGGTTTGACTGTTAACATGGTTTACGATACATGTAGCTGAACCCACCTATTGGGGCAAAGGCTTGGCTGCTGTTGTGTAATGGCTATTCAGTTGGAGCTTTGTATATAAATGATTATTTCATTTATAAATTGGATCAGTAGTTTCCAACCGCTAGTAGAATATGCATTTGTAGGACAAGGAAGGTATTCCTCCAGACCAGCAGAGGCTGATCTTTGCCGGTAAGCAGCTGGAAGATGGACGCACCCTTGCTGATTATAACATACAAAAGGAATCAACACTTCACTTGGTTTTGAGGCTCAGGGGAGGAACCATGATTAAAGTGAAGACTCTAACTGGAAAAGAAATTGAAATTGACATTGAACCAACCGATACAATCGATCGGATCAAGGAACGTGTTGAAGAAAAAGAGGGGATTCCTCCTGTGCAGCAGAGGTTTTCTTTTTTTCCTTTCTATTGTGCTAGTTAATTAGACTTCACTAATTTATTTACAGATGACTCTTGGATGAACACATGTGCCACTTGTTACCTGCAAACATATTTGTTTCTAATCATGTATTAGAATATTTCACTCTCTGCAATTTTGGCACATAAAGATAAAGAAGATACTTGCATGTAGATATCTTTGTTCATTTTCTTTGCTTACTTTTAAAGCTTCCTCAGGCAGGGCTTTGACAATCATGTGTAGGGACAGTGTAGGGAAGGATACAATCTAAAAAGTTTTTAGAATGCATATGCATAACCATGCCTTGGTTCAAGCAGCATTTGAATGGACATATTGCATCACTTTCTTCTTGTTTGATAAATTTAGACCAGTCCTATCGAATCATGTTGCACACCGGAATTGTTGTTGGTTAATCTTCTAAACAATGCTTAAGTGCTTATGTTTTTATATTGTGTTTAATTTGCTTGATACTCGAGCAATAGTGAATTTTAATTTTTAATTCTCATGCCTTTTAATTGAAGTATTTGTCCTGTTTCAGATGACACTGCTTTCGGGTTTCTTTTCTAATCACTATATGAATAATAAAGTTTATGTTTTTTATTCTGTCGGAAACTTTAATCTTATGGTTGTTGCCACTTACTGCAGGCTCATATATGCTGGTAAGCAGCTTGCTGATGACAAAACAGCAAAAGAGTACAATATTGAAGGTGGTTCTGTGCTTCACTTGGTACTTGCATTGAGGGGTGGTAGTTGTTAGGTAGAATAATGCATCTTAGATCTGGGAATCTGCTTGTGCAGGCTTCTTGATAAATGTTTGAGTCGCATCTGAACCTAATGAAAGGAAGCTCTATACCTATCTGTCTCTGAACACAGAATTGTTCTTGTGCTTGGCTTTTGTGATTTTGCAGCCATCATTGGTGGTCACTTTATCTAAGTTGTATGCCTTTAGACCCAAAGTTGGCCTTTATAATGAATCTTTGAAGTTTGAACCAATAATTTATATGATCATAGTGTAGTAGCAAACTTAATTTGCTTCACTATCATACTTCTCGGGGGGGTTCTTGGTGTTTAGCTTTCTAACAGTACTGTCAGGGAAGTGCGTGTGTTGTAGTTATGTTTGTGCATGTCCATTACGATCTTCAAAAGGAGCAAACTCTCACTTTACCCCGAGATTGTAAATGTCCAATTTCAGTTCAGTTTTCAGCAGTTTCAACACTGCATTTTCTCTGCACTCCTCTCTTCTTGCTTCCTTATTTGTTTTTCATCTCCCTAGGTAATGCGTGATAATTTTGCCTTGCAATTCATGTGCTTTTGGTCAAACCAGAAGAGCTTGCTATATCATAAGATATATTTGCACGCTGACAGAATCATCTTTTTAAGGGTAGTGCACCGTGTGCCTCAGGTTACGGAGTTTCTTTTTTAGCCTTTTGCGGGTACTTTCCCTTACTTTTAAGAATTGAGCTTTTTGATTTTGAGTAGGGACTAATTTGATTAACAAGAATATAATATCAAAGACTAATTTGACTTGCAAGAAGACAACAAAAAGAATTTTTGTTCCATTAGGTGGGGTTAGATACATGAATTAGTTGATATAATAGTGTTTTATCGTAAATTGTATTTAAAGTATTAACATTCAAATCTCTTAAATTTACAAGAAGAGAATGTCAGATTTTTTTTAATAAATTAATATAATGTCAGACTTGAAAGTGAATTTCTTAAAGTTAGGAACTATTATGATCAACAATATTTACAATTTTACTGTCTTGAAAAGAGGGCAAGGGTGGTTTTTGTTCATGGAGACCTCTTGGTTATGTTTTTGGATGGTGTTAGGGGGATGGATTGTTAATGGATTGGGGCATTGAAGATGATTGTACACTTGTATTGGTGGGTTGATTTGGTATGGGCTTTCGGTTAAGTCTCGTGTTTGCTTGCAGCAGGCTATGGCCCATGTCCATATGTTTTATTGTTTGCTTTTTGCGTATGCCATATTGGTTCATCTGTAAGGACCCGCGATTGAGGTTTTGGGCCATTTTATTTATTTCATTTGTATATATTCTATTCATCGCCAATGGCTGAAGAGTGAAGACGCATCATACTGGAGAGGGCTACTCGCAACCAAGCTTGTTTTGCCCGCGTTGGGGGCTTTATGATAAACTTTATAGGTGATAATATATATTTTTTATTAGTATAAGTGATATAATATATCAATCGTTAGAATTATACTTTCTACGTATTATAAAATTTAATGGTAGATGGATGATACATATAACGAGACTTTATTGTCACGACTTTGTATTTATCACTTAATAAGTGTTTTTTGTTGTAAATTTCAGATGAGATATGTTTTGTTTAAAAGTATTGCCAACATCAGGATTTCTCAGTTTTGTTTAGTAATCCCTGTTTGACTCTAATATAGATAATTTAAAAAATATAATTTGTTTTTTTCATAGCTTCCTAGCGTATTTGGTCTGGGGACACAAGATGTGGACGAGTTTTTTTTTTTTTTTTTACTATCTGATGACATGTCCGTTGAAATGTTTAACATTGTTATCATACAATCATGTACCTTTCAACGTTTGGGGTAATGGGGTAACTCAGCTAGACTTGTCAAAATTGGCTTAAAGCAAGTCATTGGCTCACTTAAAAAAAAAGTTATGGGCCTCTAAGTTTCTCAGTTTTGTTTAGTAATCCCTGTTTGACTCTAATATAGATAATTTAAAAAATATAATTTGTTTTTTTAATAGCTTCCTAGCGTATTTGGTCTGTGGACACAAGGTGCGGACGGGTTTTGTTTGTTTTTTTTTTTTTTTTACTATCTGATGACATGTCCGTTGAAATGTTTAAAATTATAATCATGTACCTTTCAACGTTTGGGGTAATGGGGTAACTCAGCTAGACTTGTCAAAATTGGCTTGAAGCAAGTCATTGGCTCACTTAAAAAAAAGATATGGGCCTCTAAGTCTGTAACTCATGGGATTGACTTATTTAACTGACTTAGACCGTGGATCAAATGGCAATTATGGGGGCCCCTAAAGAACCACAACTGCAAGGACGTGGCTTCGAGCTATGGGGCAGAGCCCCAGTCCCTAAAACCCCCCCTCTCAACGACCAAAAAAAATTCAAACAATCATGAAATTTGATGATAATACTATATTTTGTGAGGAAAACTATCCTGTGATATTTCTGTAAAACCAATATCCTTGCAAATAACTCTTCTCATATTTTATAGAATAAATAGTATTTTAGTCCTTGAAAACATTAGCTGGATGCATGCCAACTCGATCCAAACCTATTTACACAGAGAATAAAGCAGACTATAATAAAAAAGAAAAAAAAAAAGAGAATAAAGCAGACTGCCTAAAATTTATGAGAATTTTAAATGAATCATGCTCCATGAAACCCTTATTCTAATATAATCAAATGGGCAGTTGAAGTGTTGATTTAGCGGTGGATCTATCCGCATTTCATTAATTGCACCTGAGTTCGATGTCAATCAGAACCTGATTTATGATATATAAATCCTTCTCCCTCCCCATAAAAGTGGGTATACATTAACAAAAAAAGAAAAAAATCTAATCAAATGGATCAGTCTATGAATTAGATCCGTTTTCTTGACTTTATAATCAAGGTAATTTTTTGACCAAACAAAAATCAAGGTTATTTACTTATTTTAGATTCTAATGACATAATTGATAATTTATGACAATTCATTATAGTACCTTTTGATCTATATAGCTGATTCACTTAGTAAGATAAGACTTTATTGTTATTGTTATGGTTGTAAAAACAAGGTCATTTTGGATTCTAATGACCAATTGACAAAAAAAGAAAATCTAAATGACCCATCCATTATCAATGAACAATGTCTGGCTTTTTATTTAAAATAAAATTCTTCCTCCACCCAAAAACAAAAAAAAAAAAAAAAACAAAATTTCTTCGTTCTTATTTGTCTTATTCTAACTCTTTGCCCTTGTATTTTTTTTTTCACTTTTTTTATTGGTAGTACTGAAAGGGAAGAAAAAGAAAAACAAATACTTTTTGGCCATGTTCATGCATATGGTTTTTTTTAGCTTTCCCTAACTGATGATCTAAACTAGACATATTAAAGTTCTAAAGTTCCAATGCCTTGCATTGCCTTACTCTTGCCATCCTCCGCAGCAAGTTAGCTGTTGCATGCAGCACGCTGTTAACTTCTCACAAAGGCCCAACTTGTCCTAATGACACTCTATTTAAATGGCTAACGTAAACCATACCTCACCAGGGTTTTAATTTTGATAAATACAGCATAGTCACTTAGATACTTGATTATTGTCGATTATGTCATCCTACTCAAGAATTGATTTGTCTTTTCATTTGAAAACTTAACAGGGATGGCCTTAGCCGTCGTTTCCTTTTCCAGAAGTGACAATATATAAGACTTGAATAATGATAGATTGTAAAAAAATCTTGTTTCCACATAACTCTCGCAAAAAAAAGAGCAGCCATTGAAAAGTTTTGGACTCTGTAAAATAATCAATGGAAATTTCTCAGTCGTAAGAGTAATGTGAGGGATACGTATGCATATATATCATTATTTATAAAAGTCATTTTGGTCTAAACTGCTAATATATGATATTTATTTAACTTTAACCAATATGATTCAAGCTGAGTTTGTTCATTATAGGATAGAGCTTTCATAGCATTAATTTTTTTATTTATAAAATTTGAATCCAAGATTTTTTAAAGAGAATAAATGTCAAATTTCTTGAATTAATCACATAGTTTATTTGGAGTCTACTTCATCTCAATTAAGTTAATTAAGCTAGGTTGGTTCACTAGAGATAAAACTCTTCCAATACTAATTTTTTTTTCACAAAATTTGAAGATGAAATCTTGCTAGGAAATAATATCAATATTTACACGATTTATTATATAAAAATTATTAAGAGCTAAGCCTTGTGGCACTTATAAATATTAACTTTTAAAAAATAAATAAATACAATTTACCCCTTAAATTAAATATCAATACAATATGTAATTCTGTTCTTTATTCAAAGCTATTCATAATTAAGCATTTTTCACAATAAAAATCAACATAATTGGTATTATAATATGTTTTTTCTTTTATCTTTAAAGTATCTCTAAAGACATTACTGTGAGATTACTCTATCGGCCATTGTCACAAGAATTTAAATTTTGGTTCACTTTTTTAAAGTGTATCTTGCTTGTCACTGTATATAATCTTTGTTGGTACAAAAGGTATTATAATTTAAAGAATGTATCATATGTCATTATAAAGTAGATTTGAAATTATTATTATTTATTTAATTTGATCTATAACGTATCTCTACCATCGTATATTATTGCAATTAAGAGGTTTTTCCAATAATTACTTTTTCTAAAGTTTGAATCTTGATTCTTTTCTTGAGAGTGTAACTTGCTTATCACTTTTGTACAACCCTTGTTGATAGTAGATTTGAAATTCTTCACTACTTGTAAGATTATCAAGATAAAAATTATTATAAGCAGACATATAGAAGATATACCCTAAATAAAAAAAATAAATCAAATCGCATAAAAAGGATTGCACACATAAGATCTAATTAGAGAAATATACATGGAAAATCAAGCTTAAAATCTAACAAATATGAGCTATTTATTTAACAAAAGAGAGAAACAAAAATAAGAGGGAAGTGCTATCCGGAAAACGACATAGCAACCTGTACATTTGCACTTTGACAAAAGGAAGGCTCAGAATGAGAGGAAAAGTTTATATACATCATATGAATTAGTTTTTAAAGCACGTGAAATACTTGACATTTTGAATTTGATTCATACATAGCTAGTTTCTTTTTACATTTGTAAAATTCAAGAGAAAAACGGAGACAGAAACCTGGTACAGTATAATAGGAACCTTAATTTATTATAAATGAGAAAATATCATTGGCTTTACTCAATAAAAAAAAATATCATTTGAACTCACATTTTCTCTTCGACTTACTCTTATCCACCTCTCATCTTTCATTAAATTGAATGTAGAGTAGATAAAAAAAAAAAAAAAAAAAAGAGTTTAAATAACATACCTCTCTAATAAGGCATCTTGTCAAACGTAAACTCCTACCTGAAAAATCCAAGCACCCGTGTAGGAAATGGACATTTGCGGTTTGTGTTCACAACTACCAAACTGACAAAACATCTAACAGGTTGAGTGCAAACCACGTGGAATCGTACCTTGCAAACACATGGGTCATACGTCATACATATGCAATATATTTTCTTTTTTTGGGTAGAATTTGCAATATATTTTAATAGATATTTTTTTGTATTCTTTCATTTTCTTTCTTATAGTTTTTCAATTTTCTTGAAATTTCTGGCTCCCTCCAATTGGACTTGTCCAGTTTGGTAGTCATTTAAAGTCATTAATGGTAAGTAGAACCTTACTAACCCGGAAAAAGATGTCAAGATTAGGTACCCATAACGCTACAAAAGCCTTGTGATGTTAGCTTTCCTAACAGAGACTTAATGGCTTATGGTATTTAATTAAACATTGTTTTCTGAGAGTCATTTTCATGTGGGTAGACTTATTGGACTGATGTACAAGATTGCATGGGGCATAGTTTTGACATATATATTAATTGAATTTTTTTTTCTACTGAGTGTTAGTGTATTATTATTATATATTCAAAAGCCACTAACGAGGGCTGGTCACCTAAATCATAAGAGTTGAGGTTTTTATTACCATTGTCTTTGACATGCAAGCACACCACATGAAACTTACGACATTCGACTTGCTGTAATATACATTTAAATTTATAATACAAGTGAGATAAGAATATTTGACAGACCCGTCAAAAAAATAAAAAAGAAGAATATTTGACAGCGAATATGAACTCTGATTGACCAATTGGTGTTCGTATATGGATTCATTTAACAGGACGGACTTCCCTCTCTCTCTTACATCATTAAAAGAATTTTCATATGCATCTGAAAATTTCTGAAGAAATTAAATTCACGTAAGACAAAAGTTTTTATTTGCATTCATCAATAGAATAAATATAAAATTTCAATTACGTATTTTGTCACACTAATTTTATTTGAGAATTTCTAACATATAGACTTTTGGTTTATGAATTAATTAGTAGTTGGATATTAACCCATGTCATGAAAAATGTTTTTCCCCGTCGTTCGATGTGGGTTACACATATAACAGGAGGTAACTATCTTCTTTTCCAACAAAGATATTGATTTGATATTTAATTCTTGTATTTCTGCAAAAACAATTTATCAATTAAATTAGGTTAAAAATCTTGACAACAAGGTATTATTATTTATATAAATTGATTAAGTTGAGGACATCAAAGTATATGAATATGATGGGAAACATACTCCATTATATTTATCCCAGAAACTAAGGTAAAAATGTTATTATTAGGAAATGGTTTCCTGTATGTAAGCATTTACTCTATTTTTTAAGTACAATTATTATTATCATCATCATCATCATCATCATTATTTTTATTGTCGTTGTTGTTTTTATTACAATTGCAAATTAAACTCAAGAAAATCAGTGCTGAAATTTTGAATCTTATCAAAGACTTAAGATTTTTTTAAAAGTTAAGAAAAATTTGTTTAAACCACACTATCTAGTTTTTTTTTTTTTTTTTTATCTAAATACTATGCCGATCTTCCACTTTTTAATTTTCATCAAATTATTAAGATATATTTTCCCTTTTATAAATCCTTTCATAAAAATGAAGAAAACATGGTGAAAAGCTTAATTTCTAAAATAAAAAAGACATGTATGTAACTTAGACAATATCTATATGAATCTATATCTTGCTGTATTCTCACTGCTCGAGTCAGACATCAAGTACATTTGGGGGAAGGAATTTGGAGGAACTAGAGGGAGGGTTTTGAATTGAGAGAGTTAAAAATGTTTATAAAAATTAATAATAAATGAATGATTGGAATGTAATATAATAATTTCTCATATTGTATCCTCTTATTTTAAAGGAAAATCGTAACTAAGGAAATGCTTACATAAAATGAAATTTTGTACTCTTATTCCTTTCTCTTCAAACTCTTCCATTCAATCATGGATAAGGGTGAATGTCCCAAATTATCAAAAATTGGGTGCATGCTTGCTTTCCTCCGTGCTAAATTGTCATTTAAACAAAGACGGTGCATGGTCCTGTGATCTTGGAGTTTTCTTTAAGGAAAAGGAATTTTCGTCGGGCATGGAACTCGGATATTTCCTGTGTTACCAGTCAATAATAAAACGTTTTAAAAATGGGATGAAAATGAAAGGATATGAAACAAAAGCAGACAAGAAAAGACTACATATCATACAGCCAATAAGGATGACAATTTCGATTTTTCTTTGTAATCAATATCATAAAATAATTAGGGTCTACATACAATAGTTATAATAATCACAATGCGTGAATATGAGCATGAGTTGAATACAATTGAGTGCTGCCATAGCATAGTGGTTATTTGCTCTGTGGATAGAACTGAGATATTATTTGTCTGCATGTGATTGGCAGTGGGGTTAACATTGTCCACAATATTATGTAAGAGTCAAAAAGAGCCATGGAGTTTGGCTACCCATGCCTACGTATATCGGTAATTTGAGAATCGACCGATACCTACAAATGTTCTCCCACTAATAACTCTCTTTGAATTATCCAACGGACCAAAATTTCAAAAGGTATGAATGACTAGATTCTTTTACTATGACTTTGAATAAGAAAACAACTTGATAACAATCGCGGGGTTTTCGTTTAAGTTAATTAAAAATAACTTTCTGACTAGAACTCATGCAAAAAGTGTCTTTTGTTATTATTATTATGCTAAATAAGGGTTGGTTTTAGATCTGATAAGATAAGTTAGCATAATATATTATAGCTTTATCATTATTTAGTATAATCAATATATTGTATAAATTTATTCATCAAATTTCTCTTATATATTAAAATGGTGCATAACTTAATTTGGTTTTGAGATGTGGAACTAAACCTAATTAACTTTTAATGTATAAGGTTTTATTTCTCTCTCTCTCTCTCTCTCTCTCTCTCTCTCTCTCTTATTTTTTCATATTTTATTTAAATAAAAATAATTATTAAAAATTAAAGTAGATAATAATGTACAAAAGTTAAAAATATATTAATAATTTTAATTAAAAGTAACAATTATTTAAATAGTAATTATTTCAAATTTATAACAAAAAGGAAAAGCAAAAAAAAATATCAAAATATATAAGAAAGACAGGATATTATACATTATATATTTTATATTTTATTAAAATGAAAATATTTGTTAAAAATATGAATAATAAATAATAAACAAGAATTTATATAAGTTATAATTGTACATAATAAAAATGAAGAAATATATAAAATAACAATAATTAAAAAATAAAGGATATTTAACTAATAGTGTTTATTTTTAAATTTATAATTAAATAACTAATAAAAATTTATATTTCATTGTAATTTTTTCCTATTAAATTTTTACTTGTGATTAAAATTTTATATGATAGTAAACGGATAATAATTATTATCTTATATTATACAATATCTTATTTAATGTGACATCAAATAATATATAATATTAAAATTTTAACAGGTATTATATTTTTGTTTAGTTCATTAACAGATATTATATCATTAGATTTTATTTTATCATGTATACCACTCAGACCCTAAAACTCAAATTCACCTTCCATGACTAATCCAACTTCTAGAAAGTAACACGGCGACAAATAACTTTCAATTGACGATGCTAGACAGTCTCATTATTTAGTTCATGTTTTGCATACTACCTGAAGGTCTTCAATCTGATGTGCCATTTGATTCTCTGTCTTGTATTTCGTATTCTTGTATGAATGAACTTAGAATTGATTTTGGTTGAAAACTTCATTTGATCAGGATTCTTAATACATGCATGACATCTTTGTTGAATTCATTTTATAGGATTTCAACCTAAGATCATCTTGTTCTTTTCGATTGAATATGATGATCAGTATTTGAATATATATACGGCTGCTTATTAATTATGGTCTGTGAATTGATATTTTTGTGAAATTTATCATTTTATATTATTTAGTTCATGTTTCGCGTACTACCTGAAGGTCTTCAATCTGATGTGCCATTTGATTCTCTGGCTTGTATTCCGTATTCTTGTATGAATGAACTCAGAATTGATTTTGGTTGAAAACTTCATTTGATCAGCATTATTAATACATGCATGACATCTTTGTTGAATTCATTTTATAGGACTTCAACCTAAGATCATCTTGTTCTTTTCGATTGAATATATATATATATATATATATATATATATATATATATATATATATATATATATATATATATATATATATATATATATATACGGCTGCTTATTGATTATGGTCTATGAATTAATGTTTTTATGAGATTTATCATTTTACATTGTTTGAAAATTTTTAAATTGTTGATGAATTATCCCATTTAAGGACTTTATTTTCAAGAATGGAATATCGTGTTATTTAAATTAATTTATACTTTAGCCCACTTTGAGGATGTTAATTCTTGAGTGAATTTATTGGGACATACAATTTGTAGGATGACTTTGTCATTAAAAGCCGAACGTGTTACGTATGTTTAGAACATTTTATTTTGTCTATTTTGTAGAGATCCACTCTCCTCATAATCTTAAGACTAAATTACTTATTTGGTGTTTTAAAGATATATATGATATTAATTTAGTCCTCCAAATTCTTGTGACATCAAAGAAATATTCCAAAAATTTTAAATAATATCAAATTAGTTCTCCAAAGACTTACATCATCAGATAAGTCGATCAAATATTTTAAGTCATATATATATATATATATATATATATATATATATATATATATATATATATATATATATATATATATATATATAAGTCTTGCTATAGCGAAAAATAATGTGACCAATATGTATCATAGTAACACTTGGGATGTGAGAGTTGGTGTAAGGACTAACTTGAAGTTACTTAAAATATTTGTATCATAGTCTTTGAATGTGTATCTTAATTTGGAGGATCAAATTGGTAGTTTAATCTAATTTTTAATTATATTTTTCACTATGTGTTCTTATATGAGGACTTGACATTGGGGCAGATGCTCTTTTAGCTAGTGTATGAGGAAGTTGTTCATATTCAAAAGTGAAATAGATAAGGATATTGTTCAGTTTGGCTCCTAGTTGGTTCCTAAATTTCGGAATGTCCTTGTAAGAGTGGGAATTTGAATAAAATGGTTAGGTCGTTGACTCCAGAGTTAGGGGAGCGACATATCAGCTCGAACGTACTCGATATATAAGTCCTCGAGAAAATTAGTCTAGTCCATATTCCTTAAGCTTGGCCACGATCTAAGGATTGTAAATTAAGCTCATATTAGTCTGGTCATATTGTAGTTATAGTTGGAAATTCTTTACTTCCTGGCTGATGATTATGGGAGACCACGCTTAGACAGATGTCTTGTTGCTAAGTGACTCTGTCCCACTAAACATTTACTTTGCAATGATGGGGTGTTGGAGATAATTTGGATCATTGGTTCCTACTTCCTATTGTGTTCAATCTCCCATCATTGATGACATTTACGACAATGATGGATTTGCAATGGAGAAGGAGATTAGCAACGATTGGATGCGTAGTGTACATTCTCCTCTTTCTTTCTAAGTTTCCTTAACTTCAATTTCCCCTCACTTTCATCCTTCTTGCACACTTGGTTGAAACATTGTTTATGTTAACCACTTTAACAATGGGTTGCAATAGGTATATCAAGTTAACAATAATTACGAATATTTGTTCCACCATTTTACATCTTAGCAAGCTATAGAAGAAGAAAAGAACATATACAATCGAGAGCCATACTAACTAATAAAACCATGTGTTACTTTGGAGAGTGGATCTTGATCCCTCAAGTATCCAATTCCCTTAGCCAACTAATAATATCTAAAAATAGGGTATATATATATATATATATATATATATATATATATATTAAAATTCTTTAATGATGCCAACACCTATATGTGTTGCCTTTCCATTGCTTAACCACTTAAATACTCTTGCTTAGGCACATAGGTGCCCACATTGCTTCCAGAATCTTTCCATTTGTGCCAGATAGATCTCTTTTCTTATTTTCCTACAAATGTTTCCATTTTTTCTTCATTCGTCTTATAATTCCTTACTGCTATCTCTACTATGCATCAAAACAAATTAAATGATAATCTTTATCAATTAAATAAATAAAAATTAAATTTCTCACTACTAGCACTCAATAATTCAATTTATCAAAATTAATTAAATTTTAAAACTCTTAAGGAGAAGACTTAAATAATTTAAGCACAAATAAATATGGGAGAAAATTTATTATTTTTCACAAGTTATCATTTTACCATAGGATGCACTTGGTGCTTGTTTAATTCACGCAACTTTATTTGGAAATTCATCCTTTTTTTTGTTCATTTTTAGTAAGTCCTCTTCTTTCATTTTTGCCTTTTTATTTTTATTTCTTATTTTTTGCATATGGTCAATTACAATCAATCTTAGGGTAGAAGACTGTACTTGGAACTTACTTTGCTATAGTGAGTTGATTGAGAACACTTTTATAGAGGTTTTTCTTGCTTAGAACCTCGATTCTAGTCGTTTCTATTTTCAACCTGGTATTATGGGTAAGAAGTCCAAGATTATTTCAAAGGGGAAAGGAAATAGGCCAAGGTACATATAAGAGGAATCTAAGGATCATTACTGGTGGGTAGATTCTTCGGTGAGGAAAGAGATTTCATTATTTGATAATACGGAAAGTATTGATGTACTCCGACATTATTCCTGATTTTCAAGAGTTGGGGATGAGTCCTGATTTGAGTTACTTCCTTATTCCTCTAAAGATAGGCTTTTTCAATCTAGGGATTTGAATGTCGATCCTAAGTTTGTAAATATGTGTGAAACATTTTCTCAAAAGCTTGGCCTTTGACTCCCTTCCCTTCCACTGATCTTGAATATGTTATCCTTTGTCAAGTGCATGTAGCCCCTACATAATTTTATCCCAACAGTTGGGCCTTTGTTCAATCTTTTGAGATCCTACCGGCATTTTTGGGCATAAAACCTTTAGTTGGAGTCTTTTTCTCTTTTTTCCTATCCAAAGGAGTATGGAAAGGTATTTGGATTTCCCTAAATAGTCATCCTATGAAAGGTTGTTTGTTTCCTACTAGAGTTCTTACAAGGACTTTAAGGATAGGTTTTTGATAAAATCACTAGAGGTTGATTTCCCATTTTATTTAGATCAATGTAGACTTAAAAAAGTTTCACTTATATTGGTATTTCTCGCCTAGGAAAATTTTAGAAGTTGATTACCATGGTTTTTTTGTTGAGGATCAATATGTGGTCAATTACTTAGATGAGCATGATTCCTCAATGCTTTCCTGACAAGTACTCTTTTTATTTAGGAAACTGATAGAACTGAGGTGTTTAGGCATATATGTAAGCCCTACAACCTTAATTAGTTTGCATACAGTTATCTTTACATTTCTTGTATACATATATGTGCTTATTCTTGTCAATGTTGATTTATGAAGAGAAGATAGTGCCAAAGCCTTCCTTTTCTGACCTTTACTATTTGGCTATGAAAAAGAGAGCCTTTAGCAAGTGAGGCTCCTATTGATGGGATTTTGATTTGGAAAGCTTTAACCCAGGTTTTTTCCAATAATAAGCAATAACTTGGTGATGTTACCTTCTTACTTTAGAAAGGGCTAGGAAATAGCTCAATATAATCTCTAAAGAGGGCTCTCCCACAAAGCCTATAGTAGAATGCACTTCTTGACCTAAGGATTGATTTCACTAGTATTATTTAACATTTTTCAAACCCAACTATTATTGAAGGGTTTTTCTAGCTTTGTAGGGCCCTTTCATTATCGAGCTATAAGTTCCTCTTCGGCTACTTCATTAATGACCAACTTTCTGCTTGGAGGATGTCAGCCTTAAGAGGCAAGCTGGGGTTGTCGAGCTTTGCTGTTCGATGGAGATTCACAATCTCTGTTTAGTAGATATAGCTTGGCAAGTTAAGTAAGACAGGGGTGCAATGAACAGGTAGATGTACGAGCTAATTAAGGAAAGAAGCAACAGTCTAAGTTGGACAAATTGAAGGTTGCCCATAACAAAGAGGTGATGAAAAAGGAAAGGAGGTTTTTGACTTAAAGTTAGAGCAAAAAAAGTTGAATGGCCAAAATGAAAAACTTTCACTCAAAGTTAAAAAAAAAAATTAAAAGAAAATATGCAATCCAAATAGGATCTCCACTACACAACCTTCGATAAAGCCCTAAAAAATTAGTCAACTATGAAGGAAGAAGTTGAGGGGGGCTTTAGCATAAGGTTGTGGCTCAATTCTTAAGCAGATTTGAAAAGGCAAAAGCCTAAGCTCAGTTCCTAAGCATTGATTCTGACTTCTCAAAGTTTGGCCATTTAAGATCATCCAAGGTGACCAATTGGTGGACAAGTAGCTATTGCAAACAAAGGAGGAGCCAATATAGGAGGAGCCTAAGCTTCTTGAAGGCACCAAGGTGAACATAATCATTGATCAAGTCCAATTGGTTCCTCATTCAGCCTATTGCTCCTGAAGTTGCCAAGGACCGAACTAAGAATGTTGTTGAAGTCATGAAGGATTGATTGTTTAAATATTTGTATTTATTTTTGTAACATGATAATGTTTGGTGGCATTATTTACCTTTTTATTTTCATGGTGCTGTTCACTCTTTTGGGGGTTATTTCCTTTTTTGTTTGAACGTGTTGATCGTTGAATTAATAGTTTTATTATTTTTTATTTCTTGCTTGAGTGATTTTTGAGCAATATACTCAACATCCTAGAGTTATGATTTCCTCATTATACCTTTGTAACTTACATAAATTACACCTCAACAAAAGGACCTCAACAAAGGGTTTAAATTAACTTAAGGGAAATAACTTCTTATTTTAATTTGCTCTACACTTTTGCCCACAATCACCGTTTAGCTAAATTTCAAACTTTTTCGTTACTATTTCAAAATTTTTTAGATATGTGCCATGTTTAGGTGCATAATTACTTGAACACATTTGGCTTAGAGGATTCTTGTCACTTATTTTATTCTTTGTACCTTTAGCCCTTTTCTCAACTTTATTTTATTCTACCTACTTCTCATCTTTTGTTTATTTCACCTAATTCTTGGCATTTTGTTTTACTTTTTCACCTTGTTCTTGGCCCTTACTTGTATTTTTTGCCCATGTTTTTGGCCTTTGGTTGTTTTTCCCTTTTATTCTTGACCTTTGATTGTATTTTCCAGTCTTATTCTCGACTTGATACTTTGTTATTTTTTGCCTTACTTTTGGTCTTTATATTTTTTGGCATGAATCTCAACCCAATATTAAATTATTGACATTGTCCGACTTCAAATTTTCCTTTATAAATAGATAGCATGAGAAAGAATGGAACTTGTAGAAGAAAATATATTTTGTCAACCTTGAAGGTTCTTGTAAGATACTAGATATTCCTCTCAATAAAACTTCAAATAAGATTTATTTAGTATTACAAATGTCATTTAATTTAATATCAATTCTCCATCAATGCAATCTCGTGAATTGAAGTAATACATTCAACAATATTCTCCATGATCAAAGGGAATTTGACATTGATGTGCTTGGTTTTGTTATGTTAAATTAGATTCTTTGTCAATTGGATAGTACTTTGGTTGTTGCAATTTAAAATACGAACTTGTCACCAATTTTTTTTTGCTTTTCACTAAACCTCGCCACCATTTACTTTTTTTCATAATTTCTGTTAAAAAACATTTTCTCATCCAATGTTGCTAACAATGCCTATAAAATAGAATATTATGAACATGAAGAAGTTACACACTCCTAAGGAAATAGGCACCATATGACAAAACTGCATGAGCATGCCTTAAAGAAAATAACATTTAACATTGGCACTATCTTTCATAAAAATGGATTACAATTGTACTTTTTTGCTTTGCTAAAAACATGAAAGTATATGATGCATATTCGGGTGCAATTTTTAAGTCTAATTAATACTGTAAGTTGTAACACCCTTTGTTATATAAGTCATGCTTGAGTCATGAAGTTATATTAAAGCAGTGTCACTGTGGTAAGAAAGCTTTAAAATATGAAAAATATAATACATGACCTTTTAACTACACACTTTATTACTAACTAATAGTTCATAAACTTCGGTGTATCTGATACATAGAGGATAAAATATTTACAATTTAAAAGAAATTATGAGTAACATAATACACAGAACTTACTTCGACATGGTTGCTAGCTACCTTCAATAGTCTCTTGATTTGGTTTGCGCTTGAGCCTTGCTCAAAAAATGTCCCAGTACTCTGCCTCGCACTCAATTTCCAACTTAGGTACTAGAATATTTATGGAAAAGAAAAATATACAAGTAGGTAGTGAGAACCTAAGGTTCTCAATTACTCATACAGTGCCATCATAAACATTCCAGCCGCTTCGGTTTCTTATGAAAATGTGAACACATATACGCAAGCAGTGGATCAATTTTAAGTTGAAAACATCTTTCTCGAAGCAGGTTATATTTTAACCACCACTAGGCATATCATATGATAGACATAGAAATATGAATAGTGTAATATACTTTAGTAAGAATCATAATAACATCATGACATAATGAGATAATTAGAAATGCCCATGTAGATGTTTGTACTTGATTGTATGCAAGTGCACTTGACTTAGTTTATCTCTTTTTTTAACTTGTAACTTGATCTTGCTTTTCTCTATACTTGGCCCCCTGGAGGTGAATGGCCTCTCTCACCCCTGGGTAATAGCCTGCTTTGCAGGTCCGAGCTCACACCTATACATGAGTGACGGGTTTACTTTCCCCGACCCTCACACCGGTCTATTCCCCTTAAATCTGGTCGAGGGCTGGCCCAAGTCTTAGACAGTATCGCTCTGGCCTATGCTAGCTGGGTCTATGCCATGCATCACATGGTAGCTTGGTACGTCTCTCTTGCAAGTTCTTATTATCTTTTCCTTTCCATATCTTATCATGCATGCAGATGCATTGAGCATTCATGGATATATCTCATACCTTACTTCTCATATCATATTCTAATTATGCTTGCATGCATGACGTATATGAACATGACATGTAAATGTAAATATACTCGAAGCATATTCATACCAAGAATATAACAATATCATTAAGTGCAATATTTAGAATCTTAAGTACCAATCTATCTTGTAAGCTTTTAATTTCTATTAAGGCTCTCGAGTTCGGCTTCCAAGGTTAAATGAATTCCGAGTTCCGAGTTTATTAATTTCTGATTTCCTGTGTTATGTTCTATCTCCGATATTATATAATTCCTAACTTCCGGGGTTATGTTCGATCTCCTAGATTATATAATTCCCTATTTTTGGGGTTACGTTTGATCTCCTAGATTATATGATTTCCAACTTCCGGGGTTATGTTCAGTCTCCGAGATTGATTCTGGGTAAGGGTTTTATGTACTTATGATCCCGACCTCCAACTTGAACCCACAATTTGGTCTTTCAAGATTTTTGAGTGTTTCCTAAACTCTAAGTTCCCGACCTGGACTACATTCGATGTAATTTCCTATTCACTGAGTTCCAAGCTCAGCCTTAAGTATATCTTCCGAGTTCAATCTTAAGTATGACCTCTCGAGTTAAACCTTAAGTGTGCTTTCCGAGTTCAATCCTAAGTACACTCTTCCGAGTTCAACCTTAAGTATACTCTCCCGAGTTCAGCCTTAAGTACATTCTCCCAAGTTCAACCTTAAGTATACTCTCCCGAGTTCAACCTTAAGTACACTCTCCCAAGTTCAACCATAAGTACACTCTCTCAAATTCAACCTTAAGTACATTTCTCCCGAGTCCAAACCTATTTACTAACTTTAGAGTTCAATTTTTAAGTGTACCAACCTAGCTCTCTGTTTACTAAGTCTCGACTTCCGACATTAACTCAAGTTGTTATGTCTTGTCCTAGACTCGTCCTATTTCTAGCCAGAATTGCACTCTTGTAATGAAAAATCTACTAAAAATAGAAATCTGGGTGAAATCATGCGAAATTCATATCCATGTAAAGCTAACAGGTTTCAAATGAAACAAGTTTTATATTATTTGAATAAGTACAATTCAAGATATAAACTCTGAAACTTGACCCTACTAGACTATCCTATTCTAGCCTGATTGGAAATAGGACAACTTCCTCGACTCACTGGGAATAAATGGGACTTTATCTAATTCGAAAATTTTTATGGGATATCCTACTATGTATAAGCTTTCTAACGAATTTAGTCTCGTTAAATTTGGAGTTGTATAAGATGAGTTACACCCTTCTCAACTCATACTGCCCAGATGAAGGTCCTGATTTCTAGATTAAATTTCAAAAATTCATATCTATCTCCATACTGATCCAATGGCCTTATATTATATATGTATGGAAAGTCCTGAATGTCTAGTTTCACATAAAAATAGTTTCATAGAGTTTAAATGGCTGTAGGCAGAGCCATACACTCCGCTGTACAGACCGCCGAGGAAAAACTCTAACAGCTTCTTGAGTTTTCTCTTCTCTTCAATTTCTTTCCTACCAATTCCAATTTTAATCATAACATAAATGTATAATCAACTATAAAACATCATCATCAATCCATATATCATCAGTAGTACAAAGTATCAAGACTCACACACAACTCCAAACCAAGGGAAAATAAGAAGAGAAGTAGGATTCCTACCTCTTCTAGGTGTTGTTATGCTATATTGATGCCTTGGATTCAAGGAATCTTGATGAAGCTTGAGAAGTAGATGGAGATGGAGTGAATATGAGTTGAGATCGAAGAGAAATAATGAGGGTTCAGCAGGTTATGAAATCCGAAAATAATCAAGGGAGTTAGAAGGAAATAATTGGAAACTTTTGGAGCAAGATTACATGTGATTGGTGGATGTATTTTTCTTCTCCAATTTGATTTGGCTGCTTTCTTGAAAGCTAATTGTGGTGCCACTTGTAGGGTGTGTTGGCTAAATCTTGGTTATCCATCCTAGGGTTCTCAAAGTATAATTTCTATTGATTTGGTTCTGACAGTTTAAAATACCGAACCTTCGCCGATTTTCTTCAAATTGGTAAAACTTTACAAAATGATTCTGAAAGAATTTCTATATCTCTATTCTAATTGTTCCTAAGCCTAATCCCTTTAATTAACATCTAATTAACTCCTAATTAGCCTTACTTAGTCAATAAGATCGAATAAATTGCTTGTTAACGTGAAATAATCATTTTTACAAATTCGAAACTTTTCTATTTTCTACTTTCCAATAGCTAATGGCATCTTTGTAATATTGAGCAAGTCTAGGGACACCCCGCGTCATTTCACATCTGACTGCCTCCGTGGCATAATCAGAAGAGGTTTAAACTTCTACGATTTCACCACGTGATTTTGCTTCGTTTAAAATCCTATTCTGTTAATTCTATAGATGTGGGTACATAAAGGTCATTTTATGAAAAGTTCTAGGATTATCATGGAAATAATTCTTTAGGGTCAAAATAAAATTTCTAAAAATTTCGGGCATCACTGTAATTAACAAAAGTTTACAGGGGTGCTTTTGTCATTTCTCGATTTTTAACCTATGGCGGTACCATGTTTTCAACGGCGGTGTGATACTACCTTATAATTTTGAGCATGAAGATCGTTATGGCATAACTCTGCTTGAGAAATTTTCACACTGCCTAAGGGAGATAATTTAAAGTTTCCCTTATGTTCGATTTACGAAAGTGGGGATGTTACATAAGTGATCCATTTATTTTGGATTTAGACATTTGTGATTAGTGGGAGCAACAATTTTGGCCTTGACCAAATAGATTTTATCTACGAAGACCCATTAAATTATGCTTATTTATAGTTATGTCTCCTTTGCGTACCATAACTTTAGCATATGACGACTACTTAACTTGGCAACTAGTATAAGAAAGAGTGAGAGTTATAGCAGAAGATCTAGTCTTTCTACCTTACTAGTTCTTATAAGGTATTTGAGATTTCTCTCACTATGGTTTCAACAAATAAGATTTATTTGGTGTTATAAATATCATATAGGTTTTAGTTTTATTCTACCATTAGATTTTCCATTAATGCTATCTTATAAATTGAGGCAATACATTTAACAAAGTTCTCTATGATAAAATATTATTTTGCATTGATGTGCTTGGTTTTCATTCTGCTAAGTATTATTTTTTGCCAAATGAATAGCACTTTAATTGTCATAATTTAAAGCAGAAATCTATCACTGATTTAAGAGGATCCCCACCAAACATTCTTCACAAGAACATTTAATCATCCTTTATTACCAACAATCCTTTAAAAGAGCACCTCATGCTTATGAAGGGTTATGCATTATTAAGGGCATAGGCATCACATTGAAGAACTCGTTGAACATAAATCTAGAAAAAAACATTTGTGAAATCTATGATAAAATTGCGTAGAAATTGGTTGTAGCCTTTTGTTTTGTTAAAATTGGGCAAATATATTATTTATATTTGGTTGCAATTTTAAAGCCTAATTAATAATTAAGTTATCCATTATTTTAGGCTAGGACATCTTTAACTAATTAGTATGGGCAATAATGTAAAATTCAACCTAACCAACTTTTGATAAGAAGACTCGTTAGGTTATGTTTATACATGGCTAGTTATCCTTTGCACTCCATAACTTTGGCATGTGGTTATTATTTAACTTGCCTCCATTGATAGTCACTAAGAAGAAGAGTGAAGTTATAAATAAAGATCTAGTTTCTCAACCTTGCATGTAGATTGCAATAAAGTATTACATGTTCCTTTCACTATGGCTTCAACAAATAATATTTATTTATAGTTATAAATGTCATATAATATTTAATTTTATTCTAACCTTGAGTTTTCCATTGATGCTATCTAGAACAATTAAACTAGATCATAATCCATAGGCTAAGCTAGTTCAACCTACCAAAATGGTGAGTTAGGTTGCTAAATAATTAACTCACAAGAACCTAGGCCAATATAACCTAGCTCACATAACTTGCAAATTATACGAGCTTCAATCAAGTTAATCTAGGTTGGCTTACATTTGTTTTAAAAGAAAAATCACATATGATTGTTTTTTGGGCCATTGGCCTAATTATTTTAACTCTCAGTCTTTCCTATGACGCTCTAACCTATCATGCATTGACTTACTTACTCCCATGAATTGCTACAATGACAAAATCACAACACAAACTCTGATCCATTGTCTAACCATAATCACATAGTTGCCACCACCCTCGCCTATTTCCTTCATTTGACCACACCACGCTTCTTCTACTGCCACCAACCAACTACTATTCTAGGTCCTCTTGTCCAACTATCAAACAACATCAACACCTAAAAATATTCTTTTCCACTTTTAACAAGCTAACTGAAGATAATTATCACATCGAATCTTCGGTTGGTTACTTTCATTAAGAAAGTAAGAAATTCAAAAAATAATAAAATGAGATACTTTCCTTGTCAGATTAGTTACTAACAAGTTACTGGATGGTTCAAATAGCAAATGCATGTTCAATTATGATAAAAAAGTATAATAGTTTGTTAATATATGATAACAATGGTAGTTGCCAACAGATTACTTTTGGAATGATAAATTCGTGTGATGGAGTTTTGGTGATAATGTACCTTTTGATCACCAGGTCCTTCACATGGAAGAAAATTATTTGAATTTTTTTTTTTTAATTTCAAGTTAGTTAACATTTTTAACCCACTAACACAACTAGGTTCAGCTAGGTTAAGTTTTTCTTTTTTTATTTTTTGGCTTTCTAATGTAAGCCAATTTGTTTTAACTTATTTTAGCATCAATATGTAATAGACCAACTTGAGTAAGTTTACTTGACTTGGTTTGACTGCTCTAGTTATATATTATAAACTGATAAAATATATTTAACAATATTCTCTATGATTATATGGAATTCGACATTGATGTGCTTGGTTTTGTCATGTTCAACTAGATTCTTTACCAAATGAATAGCGCTTTGTTGTTGTAACATCCCGAATAACAATATGTATAACTAATACTATTGGATGATTAATTTTTATATACATTATAGATATACAAGTAGGAAAGAAGGCAATTTTAATTATAGAGTAATATGAATTTAAATCCTCTCTATAGAAAAATATAGCAAAGTTGTACTAGCCAAAGGAAAAAATTTTCTTGCTAGCAGGGTCTTGCAATACAAGAATCGAATTGATAGGAGTCTATACTGTAGGATAGTATAAATATCAGTTAAAAATTCTAGAATGTATAGCTAGAAACTAGCCACACCAACCCCCCGTTGTGACCAAAGTAAGACCACACAACAAAAAGCTTAAGGAATTTTACATTTTGTTGGATATCCACCAATCAAAACCCTCCATCTTTCAACTATCATGCTACCGGATTTTTGATAGAAGTATATAACTTATGTAGCATGATCATGATCATATTCATACATGAAAGTATAGATGATTTCTTATATGATAATGAATCCATATACTTGGGCTACCCCTAGAATAAATTAATGGGAATAAGTCAGCGTGAGTATTGGGGAAAGTAAATCCGATAATCACGTATAGGAATGAGCTCAGCTTTGAAAGCAGGCTATTACCCAGGAGTTTATATGACCAATTGCTCCCAAGGGACCAAATAAGGATAAGTGTGACATGAGTTAAGAAAAGGAAAAGTCAAATGCACTTGCATCATAAGACGATTGCATATGTTTTATGCATGATATTTAATTGTCTACTGCTCTATTGTGATTATCATAGAACTAGCTTTCTATTTATTAATTGTATGAGTAAAACGGAATCTATTTCAAATGTTGTGTTTTCAACACTCATAAAACATGGATTTATGCTTTGATATTTACATTCCACACATTTTTAAATAAATCGAAGCAGTTAAGAATGATGATGATGATAGTATGTGATAGCCTAGGAGATCCTAGTAAGAATTTCTAAATTCTCATCCTATATGTATGTATCCGTGTCATTTTCAGATGCTTGTGATGGCAGTAATGGTCTTCTTGGCCGAGATACCAGAATAGCAGTGGCATTATGATGCTACCCTATATTCCCCATTTCTAATGGCGACTTCCCACATGCATTTGTATATATTTTTCTAGCATGCTTTTACCATTTCTATTTTGAGTCCATTTTTTATCCCGAGGCTCGATTTGATAGGATCCCACTATACATGGCTCATTAAGTTGCCGTACCACCTCAACCCTCTCCTCCAACTTCTCCAAGAGTGATCCCTTAACGACGGGCGCCTTAACTTCCTCCCCTTCCCATGCTCCTCGAGGCAGTGATGATCCACCTGGTGGCTCCAGGTTTGCAGGCATTATGGAGGATGGGTTTCTTTTTTCTGAGTCTGCTTGGGGGAGTTTGATGAACTTTGAAGACCATAATGCTAGCTATACAGAGTGGCTCTCTTTTAGGTATCTTTTTGTATGATCTTGGGCCACAGAATTAGTTTCTATTTCCTTTTGTTCTCATATATTCCTACTGATATTATGCAGTTGTCCTTACAAGGACATGTTCTACGACTGCTTTACATGACATGGGCCGAGTATATGTTTTAACGGTCCTCTGCTTGTACTCAGAACTTATATTTGGATACATGAGATTGTGTATATTTTTGTGGATGTACTATAAAATATTTATTATAAATTTCTTTCCATGGTTTTATTTTCTTTATATTCTGACATACTCCGCCCTACTTTAAGCGTTTCATGAAAAAGAAATGGCTATTGCATAAATAAATATCATTGATAAATAGAGGAATTTATTTCATTGAACCGAACAAGAACTAACCTTCATAGGAATAAGCACGTAGGAAATTTTCGAATATAACATTATGATTTAAGCATAGTGTTATATTTGGGAGGGTATTACAATTGTCATAATTTAAAATAGGAATCGCTTTTTGATTTTTAAGGCTTCCCACCAACATTGCAACCATTTACTCTTCTTTACAATTTCTATTAATTAACATGTACGCATCCTCTGTTGTCTATAATGCTTGTAAAAGGGAGACCTCGTGTCCATGAAGATTTTACACATTCTTAAGGGAATAAGGCAACATGAATGACATTTGCATATCTCAAGAAAATGACATTTGTACCGTCTGTGACAAAATTAGGTTATAATCAATTGTCTTTTTTTCCCTATAAAAGGGAAAATATGCATGCATGTTGGAATGCAACTTTGAAGCCTAATTAATAACTTAACTAATTTATTTATTTGAGCCTGGATATATGCAACTATTTATTATGTCTGTGGGTAATGTTGTACACCTTAACTTAATAGGCTTGTAATGAGAATGCCTATTAGGTTTCTCATATATGGCTAGGTATTCTCTACACTCCATAACTTTAGCATATGGTAACTTTTTTACTCTCCCCATCATTGGTATGAGAAAGAATAAGAGTTGTTGAGGTAGATCTAGTTTTTCAACCTTGTAAGTTGTCATAAGGTATTGAAGATTCTTCTTATCAAAAAACAAGATTTATTTTGTGTTATAAATTTAGTATAATCTTCAATTTTATTCTAACATTGAATTCTATCATGATTCTATCTTGTGAACTGATGGCAAAATCTTCAACATTATTTTCTATGATAAACTTTATTTGATGCTCATGTGCTTGGTTTTGCCATATTAAATTGTATTCTTTGTCAAATGAATAGTACTTTGACCGTCACAATTTAAATTAAGAATTGATTGTTGATTTATAAGTCTTCCTACCAAACCTCGTAATTATTTACTTTCCTTGACAATTTCTACTAATGAAAATGTACACTCATCATTTGCTGCTGATAATGCCTAAAAAAAGGTACCTTCCGCTTATGAAGAGGTTATGCATTTTTAACAGAATAGGCACCATATAAGAGAACTTGTTGAGCATACCTTAGAAAAAAACCATTTGTCTAGTCTATGATAAAAATGGATGATTCTACCCAAAAAAACTTAGAACTTCAAATGTGAAAGTTTGATTGTCTAATTAAAACAATGAGCTAAACACCTTAAGGATTAGTTGAACATATTGGTTAAGCCATAGTAATCTAACCTTTGGATAAGGACTAATGAGCAAAGACTCTTGAACCACAAGGGTTTTAATCTTAGAACAAGATTGTTCTCCCTTTTTAGTAAGCTAGCAACCGTATGTGAAATTCCTATTGTAGGACTTGGCTCCCATGTCACATCATCCATTATGGCTAAGTCTTCATTTATCTCTATAAAAAGAGACCCATGTCCGATGAAGATGTTACATATTCTTAACGTAATAGGAACAATATGGGAGAATTCCTTCAACATACCTCGAGACAATAATATTGGCACTATCTATAATAAAAACAAATAATTTTATGAAATTAAAACCTAATAAGTTCAAATGTAGATGCTTGCTAATTTGATAAATATATATGAGATAAGCATCATAAGGACTAGCTTGGTCGAACATGTGAACCAAGTCTTATTATCCAATCCCATGGACACAGACCAGTAAGTCAAGACTCTTAGACCACAATGGTTTCAATATTACAACAATCGAACCCAATTTACCCAGTTCCCACCAAGCCCAGTATCCCAAGAGGAGAATTTGAACCCACCCCATGTTGGAATGACAAGGATTCTATAAGTTGTGTATTGATTTCCTACATGTACATAGACTAATATGAGGCTATACGATGCAAGTGCGTATTTGAATTACATCTAATGTGCCTTATAATTTCTACTTGTTTGCCTATCGACCGTAGGGGAGGCTAGCCCAAGAACTAACGTGGGTGTGGTCCCTAGGCGCCACATGGGTTGGAATCTGAGCCTATGACAAAATGGTATCAGAGCGGATTAGGGAGCCAATATCATGATGACTGAGATTTAGTCTAGATCTCAAGTGAGAAGCATAGGGATGTGAGGTCTTAGGGGATAAGGTTGTCATTCCATAGGGTTAGAGGCAATGTGAAGGCGTGGATCATGCCATACCTGTGATTGAGGCTTCAAGATCTTGCTCAATGGATGCACTAATTGTGGTGCCTCTCCAAGGTGATCTTAGGAATGTGGTTAACCACACATTCAAGGGTTTGCAGGCGAGCAAAATGGATAGCTTTTAACACCTTGCACAGTGAATGAGGTGTGTTGTCTTTGCTCTTGACTGTTTATGTGGGGCAAGGCGTGCAATCATAGAGGGACTATTTACCATGAGCGATTTGATACTTGAGTATATGTGACATGGATATGTCAGGAAGCAACATAGATAGGTCTGCTACAAGGACATTTTGCAGATTGGGTGGAGGAGAATGTCTCGAATAGAGAGTTCGACCCACCTAAAGTTAGAACGACAGGGATTGTATAAGTTGTGTATTGGTTTCCTACACGTATGTGAACTAACATGAAGTTATATGATGCAGGTGCATATTTGAGTTACATCCAATATGCATTATGATTCCTACCTATTTGCCTGTCGACCTGTGGGGAGGCTGGCCGAGGACCTAAAGTGGGCATGGTCCCCAAGTGTTACACGGGCTGGAACCTTTGAGCCTATGACACCATTATCCCTAAGCCTAATTCGATTAACTCAGAACTAGGAGAAAGGAAAAAAGAGCTAGAAAGGGAAACTGGGCTAGGAAATGGGCCAATAGAGCATCATGTGAATGAAAATATAAGAAGAGACATGAGGTGAGAGAAGCACTAGAGTGGGCATGTGACTTTTACGCTCACTAAGGTAGTTTGCAACTATAACAATATGCAATAGAATTAGGGCAGCTATACATAAGATTGTACATATAAATAGAGAGAGCAATTTGTAAAGAATCATAAGAAAATAGAGAATTTTAGCAGTGGGTGATGTTTTCTCTTTCAAACTCCATTTTCTTGATTTTGCTTGTAATTCTTTTCATTCTTGGTTTATTTCTATGAGTTGATTTTCATTAATAAAATTTTAAGTCTAACATTTGTTGTTTTCATTGAGAGTTGAGTTATGGAACGAGCTACCTATAGGTTGGATTAAGGTATAGTAGTGAGAGTATTATACTAAATAATGATGGATGAGTGAATTCGCCAGGAGCAAAAGGGCTACCACTAGGGTAGTTTGATCGAGTGAAGCAACCCTACACATCGACTTATAAAAAGGGTAACATTGTTGTGAGTCTCACATTAAGTAAATAAGTAAGCTAAATATCATATTTAAGCTATGAATCTCTCCTAGCCAATAAACTATTCTTTTGCATTAAACTCTCTTCATGGACTTGATTTATAACATTCAATCTCCTATCAAAAGGCAACCATGTTGTTCACATTCATGTTGGAGGACCTAGTTGACATGTCACATCATCCAACATCCTTAAGCCTCCACTTTATTCCTATAAAAGGGGAGCTCATGCCCCATGAAGAGTTTGTGTAACACCCTCCTAAGCACAGTACTATGCTTAAGTCATAGTACTATACCTTGAGTCAAGTATCATTACTGAGTGGACCTCGTCTGACAGCGACTTCAGCCGTCTTTGGAAACTTCTAAAATCATCTGGAGACAACATGGAAATAGGAGTGAGAATTATAAAATTCTCAGTAGGATTCTCAAATTTTCATACATAGTGTCATCATGGTCGTCTCCAGTTTGCTTCGGTTTAATTTTTAAAAAAAGTGAACGTGCTGCACAAACTGTTTAATTTTACATTTCGAAAAATGTCTTGTCCAAAGCAAAGTTCATTTTAATCATACACTTAGCATTTGGGAGAACCCATAAAATTCATTCAAATATAACACCCTGAATAATAGCTGTAGCATATTAAAACACAGATAACATCAATATGCTGGGAATATAATATCTACACATAAAGTTACTCGTACTTAATTTCATGCCTATACATGAAACTTGCTTTTCTTTCTTTATCTTCCTTTTCGTCATAAAATCTTTAGTCTTTAGTCTTTTACTTGGCACACCTAGCCGTATCGCCGTCCCTAGGGTGCATTTACTGCCCTTGGGTAGCCTGGCCGTGGAGTGAGCTCGTCAGCTTCACCCGTGACCGTCGTCACACCGACTCACTCGCAAGGGGATTCACGTGCCTCTAGTCTTGGAGGGATCTCATTCTGGTCACGTGCCTCTAGTTGAAGGGATCTCTTCTGGTCACGTGCCTCAACATAGAGGGATCTCATCTGACCACGTGCCTTCAACATAGAGGGATCTCATCTGACCACGTGCCTCCAAGGTAGAGGGATCTCATTGTCTTAGCTGCCTTCACAAGGAGGGATTCAAGTGCAACTGCCTCCAAGTGAAGGGATTCATATCTTTATGAATTAACTGCCTTTACAGGGAGGGATTTCAAATAACTGCCTCCAAGTGAAGGGATTCATATCTTTATCAATTAACTGCCTTCACAGGGAGGGATTTCAAATAACTGTCTCCAAGTGAAGGGATTCACATTCAATATATTCACATTCTTTCATTCTCAAACATATTCAAACATAGTCATTCATATGCTACATCACATACCCTCACATACCTCATAACATAATTATGTCATTCTTGAATATAGGATTTCTATATACCCATTTATACTTTAATTCATCCTTACATCTAAACATTCATAGCTTCTTAGACTTCTGCCGTAAATCCGCAACAGAATCGGATCGTAATGCTTTCCCCATGAATAGTGCCGACTCTTACGGACAAATTAGTCATAGCAACATAATCAACTTATCACATATATATATATATATATATATATATATATATATATATATATATATATATATATATATATATGTCAAACTGGCAATCCTCCATTCAAACTTTATATGTTTCATTAACACTTGTAAAATTATCATTTTGGCCATTCTGCCAATTCTATTCGGTTCTGCCCGAATCTTGTATAATCCACCTTTATCTCTATTCAACTCATTTAAATCTGAAATTTGGATATGTCATAGCTCTATATGTCTACTTTCTAACCTCTTTGGTCCCATGTCATTCTGATTTATATAAGTCAAGATATTCACCTTTTACTTCAGCCTGTTCAGTCACTAGCCTGAATTACACTCCTGGAAATATAAATTTCACTAAAATTCGAAACTAAGCTCAAATCTTACGAAATTGGTCTCATATCAAAGCTAACAGGACAACCTTTCATTTGCCACAAGTTTCACTCCATTTGCTTAAGTACCCCTCGAGTTATAAGTCCTGAAAGTCGACCTTCCTGAACTACTCTGTTTTAGTCTGGATTAGACATAGGACAACTTCCTCGAATCCCTGGGAATAATTGGAACCATAACAAACTCGGAATCTTATATTGGGGTATTCCTCTGTGTGTAAGCTTTCTAAAAAACTTAGTTTCACTCAATTTGGAGTTGTATAGGGTGAGTTATACCCTCCTCATGTCACCTTGTCCGGATGAACATCCTAAACCTTAGGTCAAACTTCAAAAATTCCTATCTCCCTCAATACTAATCCCATAACCCTATATGATATATCTATGGAAAGCCCTGGATATCTACTTTCATCTAAAAATGGTTTCATTGGATTTGACCGATTGTAGGCAGCGCCGTACACTCCGTCGTACGGACTGCCGTGGACTTCCTCACCAAGACAGCATCTCACTTCTCCACTCCTTCTAATCTTCTCCTTCTAATCATAATTCTGACTCAAAGTCTTATATTAATTCAATCATAATTCATCCAATACATCCAATAGTTCATCAAATACATAAAGAATAGCACAATCTCATGCAATCATGGTGTAAGGAATTTAAGAATAGAGCAGAATCCTACCTCTTTGGAGTTTAATTTGAGCTAAGTGTTAAAGCTTGGATTGATAGAACCTTGTTAAACTTGAAAGAGTAATGGAGTTGATTGGGAGAGGAAGGGACGAAGAAGAAGGCTGGTGCAAGAGGAAGGGGAACGTAAATCAGCTGGGAATGAAGAGAGAAGTCTGACTTAAATAGATGGGGGTAGTTGGAATTGTGGGTGTTGATTGGTTGAAGTTTTGTGATTGAAGTTCGGCCATGTCGCCTGTTTTTGTGGTTGTGTTGCTCTCCACGTTGTCCCAAAAACTGAGATACGCTTCTGTTCTATCTGAAATCGGAACTCGTCTCTATTACACTTGAAGTCGGAACTCGTTTTATATAAGTTGAGACTGGAGATGAAGTCGTATGTCGTAACTCGTCCCATCTCGTGTGTGACTTGAGGTAATCTTGTATCAAGGTCGAATGTCGGAACTCATGAAACTGGCAATCCTATAATCTCGGAATGAACTCGGGAATGCCAATACTGGATGTGACATCGGATACCGGAACTCGTGTGACTGGAAATTGGCTCAAGGGTCCGAACTCGTGTCTGCTCCAATTGAGTTCAACATTAAGGTCGGAACTCGGAAATTCGAGTCACGTTTCCAAACCCAAGTACTTAAACTCGGAAGTCGGGATTTATATACTGTATGGTTGGTGACATCGAAAACCGGATATACTTCCCTTGAGGCACGAAGTCGGATCTCATGGAATTACGTTCATGAAGTCGGAACTCGTAATTTATAGGAATTGGCACTTCAACTTGATTTCAGAACTCGGGAAAGTGGATAAAAGACCTTGGTGATGAACTCAGAATCCAATTTAGCTAAAACTCGTAAGTCACCTTTCATGTCCATTTTGAATCACCCTATGTCGGAACTCGGATATCACGTACTCGAGCCTAATGCCGGAAATCGTTTACATGAAGTCATATATTGGAAATCGGAAGCATCTCATTCAATTCGTAACCATCACGTGAAGCCGGAAATTGCCCAAAATGAACTCGGAACTCGGAAATGGTCATCCTATTGAAATCCAAAGATGAAGTCGGAAATTGGAATTGATCAATCCTGAGGACGAAGCCGAACTCGGAAATCGGGATGTTACAGTTTGCACATTTTTGAGGAAATGATTATACATGAGAAGCTTTGAACGTACCTCAAGACAATAGCATTAGCATCGTCAATCATTTATTTTTTGAAATAAATACACAGCTGTCATTTATTATTTGAAATAAATACACAGCTGTCATTTATTATTTTTTACCGACAATTTACTTCGTCTAAAAAAAAACCTACAATTTACTTCAACTATTTAGAATATTTATATATTAAAATATAATCAGAAAGGTTAAAAAGAAAATTATCTCCTAAGTTTACTATCGTACAGTCACATCTGACACTCATCCACTACAAATCACTCTAATAAATTATTTTTTACTTAAATTGAAAATACTCAACTAGTTACCAACCAATCTAAATCTAAAAGCTCATGGTCATTAACGCAAGAACACATGATTTAAACATGAAACTTTAATGCCTTTTCTTCCTGCTGCTTAAAGCCTTAAAAAAAATTGCTCTTAATATTATTTCTTTTATTGAACTCAAATTTATAAGTTGAAAATTTATGATTAATTTCGATTTTACTTTTTTTAACTTTATAAATTTTTATATCACATAAAAAAAATCTATAACTTTTTATTTCTCTTATAATTCATAATTGGCCATAAAATATTTGAACATTCTCTAATAATTAATATTCGTTGAAGTAATTTGTATTTGTTGATTATTAATTAGTACAAATATAGATATGTGGTAATTTGGACTTTTTTTTACAAATTAATTTCAAATTTATAATATATTATTTTTTGGTCCCAGATTATAATTTTTGTAATTCGGCCCCTGATAACACGTGACTTTTATTTTCTAGCAGAAGATAAAAATTCAAGTCACAGAGTCACTTATTTGAAAACATTAACCACATTACTAGCAGTCTAAAGGGATTAGCTCGTGGGCAAAAATTGTGATAGTGCAGTAAAAAAATGTATTATATAAAAAATGCAGTGTACGAACACTGACAGTATCTAGCTGTAAATTGTGATATATAATTTAAGGAACAAAAGAAACAGAAGACCAAAATTCCATTGTTGTCAGTTGGTGATTTTCCACATCGAGTATCGTATGTCAAAATGAGACCAAGGCACTAATTGAAAAATTGATTACTTTCACCAGTACTGTCTGTACCTTTTCTACTCGGCCGGTGTTGGCAGTTTTACATAATCTCAGTAATTTGGGCTTGAAAATGCTAATACTTTAGTATATCATCATGACATCACTAACCAATAGTGTTATGGTAGCTTAATATTGAAGTTTTTCGATTGTTTTTAGACTTTAGGCCACACCCTTTTAAAGGAAAATGGAAATATAACCATCATATAAAGTCGAAAAAGTCAAAATAAGATGCATTACATAAGACCGTTTCCTAAGAGCCTGTGTTATATTTGAAGAGTCATCTTATTTACTCGCTACTACAATCACTTTACTTTAAAATATTTGTACATATAGCAGGACAAGTAGACAACTCTAAGCTAAATTTTATCTCCCTTTGTATAATTTTGGCAATCATTGTATAAATGTCGTCTATTTAACCAAAAAAAAAAAAATGGAAAGAGCTATATATTCTTTGTCACGACCCATTTTAGGCTGTAACCAATGCATAGGGACACGTTTCCAGCAAGCCTACATTAGACCATTTTTAAAGAAAATTGGGTAGAGTCTCATTTGTATTTAGGATTATTCCCAAATAAGAATCATCTCCCTGCACAAATTAATACAAGCACATAAAATCACTAAAGATTCAGGTATTCGTAAAATGCACCCCACAGCACATAATATAGAAATTTTAAACATAATCATACT
The DNA here is from genome assembly GCA_031439595.1 of Pterocarpus santalinus. Classification (NCBI taxonomy): domain Eukaryota; kingdom Viridiplantae; phylum Streptophyta; class Magnoliopsida; order Fabales; family Fabaceae; genus Pterocarpus; species Pterocarpus santalinus. Next base: position 27,739,507 of record CM062528.1, on the reverse strand, counting down.
TATGAAAATGTGTTTACATATCCATTCATGAAACTTTAATCGATAATCATTGAGATTTAAACTAATTACAACTCAAAACAACTTTATATAGATTACAACATATGACTCAACACAAGAAAGACCCTGTTTGTAGGCTAATGGAGCACGTCCCCGCACTTGTCTAAAAATATGGAGAGAAAGGAAAAGTGAGTCATAAAGACTCAGAAAGGGATAATATACCTATAATAGGAGTGGGGCAAACTTAATATAAACTTTTATCAACGTATAATCTTATAAGCTTCTTAAGAAAATCATACTTCACATATTGTATATATATATATATATATATATATATATATATATATATATATATATATATATATATATATATATATATATATATTAACATACTATAAAATTTTGAGTAAAACGTATCCGAAGTATAATCTATCTTTGTAAATATATATATAAGCATAATACTTTTAATACCAGCTGTAATAAATCATGTATCATAAGGATACAAAACTGGCCATAAAGATATAAATACTTTCTCATAACATAGGGAGTGAATACTTGTTTCAATATTATAAATAAATTTCAAAAGGGGATTCTATTTTAGAAATAGCTGCTTGACTAGGTGGCCGTGTGGCCTAACCCAGTAGTAAAAGATAACTTCACGTCTGTGCATTCTATATCTTCCAGACATGTTGGCCAAACATATCGGGCCAACAATCACTCTATAAGCTGAGTTACTTAAGGTGCATCAAGGCTAATGCTGCTGCCATACACAAACAGTTCTGTTACAGTTCCCTCCGCTTAAGTAAACTTTACTTTTTTGCTAGATTCTTGTCACTCAAGCTTCTCTTTAGCTCAAATCATATGCATTTTGCTCATAACTTTAAATACATAATAAAATTTAAGAATCTTCTGTATTCTTAGCAAACATAGCTATCAAACTTTCCAGATATTCAAAATAACTATACTATCAACATAGGCTCAAAATGTAATACTTTCAAATCCTTTAAGTATCTAGAGTTTTTCCATAAAACATTAAATTTAAATTGTCTCCTGAAATCAAGTCACTCAAAACATTAGTTTTAAGAATATCACAATATCTAATAACATGAAAAATTCATCTTCTCTATCAAATCATTCAAATACTGGAAATCAACTCTCAAGGTAGCTTTTCTCACAACTACACATAAACACATATATTCATACATATAGTTAACTAACATACTTGTTTTCAAGACTTACATAAACACGAGATAAAACAGTTATGTCAATATTTCATAATAATTTATCAAAACACATTTTAGGCATGTGACTAGGAATTTAAAGACAAGAGATAGGCTATAGGTATATTATCACTCACAGTGCTAATCCAAGGGAAGGAGTAGCCTTAGTATGTTATGCCACAGAGTCATGGTCATTGCACAGGTTATCTAGCACCCAAAAGCATCGTCATCCAAACACTAATTAGCTTTTAGAACCAAAATTAACTTAAAATACTTCCCAAAGTATAAAATCCCCAATTCCAATCCTAACTCAAACACCTTCACTCCAACACCAATATTCATGGAAAAATTTAGCAAATCCTTGAAATAGGAGCATATATGAGGTCAAGAATTACCTTTGGAAGCCAAAAGGAAAGAAAAGAGGGAGTAGGTCATCGTGCCCCAAGCTCCCCTCAAACCAAGACTCGTGCCTCTATCTCTCTCTAGGAGCACTTGAACGCCAAAAACATCAAGTAGGGGTGCCAAATGTTAAAGAAATGGACGTTAATAGTGGGGGATTTGAAGTGGAAGAGTGGAGAAAGGAGGAAGAAGAAGAAGGAAGGGAAAAGAATGAAAAATGATTGAATGGGGGAGAAGAATCACTAGATGCATTTTAATCTCTGCTGCCGCCGCTACTTGGGCAATGAGTTACCACTGCCCAGGTGCTCAAACACCTGCAACCAGCCATCTCGCAGCACAACTCTAGGCGCCTAGTCTCTCTCTCTCTCTCTCTCTCTCTCTCTCTCTCTCTTTTCATCTACACCTCTCAAATATCATTATATACTTATTTGCATTTCTTAGTTTAAAGTTAATTGTCACTTTAAAACATAAATTTAAATAAGGGAATACCCCCATTTGAATCCAATAAAAATATTGAAAAAATCAAACTCCTTAAGAATCAAAATCTAACTTTTGGATTTTAGTACAAACTTTTGAAACTTGCATTTTCTTAAACTTCCAGGCTAAAAATAGAAAGGTTAATGACTTCTTAAAATTCATTAAAAATCACTCTTTACTTTTTGGATACTTAAGGAACAATTACCGAGACTTTTAATCCCATAAAAATATTCCAAACATATAACTCTCTAAGGAGGCATAGGGTCCAGACTTAGAGCTTTCCTCAAGTCCAACAGGACAAAGTGTCGCAAATCATAAGTCTCTTGACTCGGGCATTACATTCTTGCAGCGTACACTTGACTCAAATAGACGATATTTGTAGCTTGGGTTGATTCATAATGATATATTAGTGTGTGTGCACCTATTGTACTCATTCTTTTGCTATTATTTTGGCAAATGTATACATTAGATATTGGACCTATAATGCTGTTTTGACAAGAAAAAAATGACAAAAAATTATAGATATGTACTACCAAATTAATTAAAAAAAGTGTCTTGCTTCTCGATTTTTTGAAGAAAAGTATTAAAGACATTTCATAAAAATATCTAATGTATTTTTTCCTTTAAACCATCATCATCTATATGTTGTTGGACTCCTATTAATTTACTTCAAGTCATGCTAGTTTACTATGGGGTAGAATTTTCTTAAGATTTTTTTTTATTTACAATATTTAAACTGAAAATCTTATCTAAAAAAAATAAGTGTCAAATTTTTTGAAAAAATCAAGCATTGATTTTTATTCTCTTGATGGATATTCAAATTACTATTCTCACATATATTCTAAATAGATAGTGAAACGATACTAACCATAGCTTGCTTCATCCTCATTTGATATTAGCCTTAAATATTATAATAATTAAGGACCAAACTCTCTCTAATGGTGTTCTCTCTTACCTTTGCCCTTGGCCATCACTCACCACCTAAACCTAGTGTGTCGATTGGAACACTAGTTCATGGAGGTGTTGAGGAGGATAGCCATGACAAGGTTTCAAAACTGAAAACTTACCATCATGCATTCTCAATTTACATAGGAAATCTTCCTACGGATGCATCCAGACAATGGATTCATGATATATTCATCTACTCTAGGCCAGTTACAGATGTGTTTGATCTAAGAAGTTGAAGAGGTTAGCATATACACGTTATGCATTTGTTTGTTTCCTTTCTTTGGATGCTACTCAAAGATCTATTGATGGCTTAAATGGCAAGAAGATTAATGGAAACCGTTTGGTGGTTGCTAAAGCTAATGTGAAGAAATATGCTTCTAAACTTTCTCTTGGAGAAAATTCATAGGTAACTCCTATAGTAGGCTGTCGTCAAGTTATCCCAGTATTGGATGGTAACCTAAAAGATTGTTTGGCTCAAACTAGGGTGTCAAATAAGCATGTTATTCATGGAGTAGAATGCAACTCATGGTGACTTGATAAGAGCTTGGTTGTTGATACTAGAGATCAGTTGAGTGCCATTTCCTTCTCTAGGTTAGCTAAGGTTACATGGGAGGATATTTTTGAGATTTGTAAATTGAGTTCCATGCAATTTTTAATAACTTTTTATTCATATGAAGCAATGATGGCTACTCTTCAGCAGCGTGTTGAGAAGATGGAACCTAGATGCTTGGTCCTTTTCAAGGCTTGGATGGGTTGAAGTTTTTGGCCTCCCACCCTTCGCTTGGCCAAGTACTAACTTGATTAATATTGCGAAGATTTAGGGTAAAGTAAGAGGCTTTGATGAAAGGATAGTGAAAAGTTTTTTTTTTTTTTGGTAACGCAAGCATGTTAATTCAAACCTATTCTAAGTACTCTATGTATGGTCATGTGGAACTTGTTCTTGGGGATCGTCATTTGTCTTTGAGAGTTACAAAAATCTCGATATGTCCCTCCAAACCTTACTCCTTAGCAAGTGGTGTAAAGGCAGTGATAATGGTTGTTTTCCCCTCTTCCGGCAGTGTTGAAGGGTTAAGCTAGGCCCCCATGCTTTAGTCACATGAGGAAAATGGAAGGGCAATTATCAGCTCAATCTCATGTGGCATTGTCATTAATGATTGGGGGCAGTTCCAAGATACTGGTGTAGTGGGTATTGAGCCTATTTTTGAGCACGTTCAAAACATGCATCATGCCCCAAAAAAGCTACCTAGAACGAAACAAGAATTAAGTTTGGAAGTCAAAAGAGACCTGGGTCTTCTTGATAACCGAATTTGTCCGTTGCTTTAAATGATGGGGCCCAAGACTCAGATGTTGTGCTGCACGACATGGGCTAGCGCTTTGCTAATACAAGCCAAGTGAAATCTTGTCCTATTTACCCTGCTGGTTTTGAACCATTTGGGTGCTTCCCTGGTCTCATTGATGATGGGCTAATTTCGTCTAAGCCTGTGGACTCCTGTCTCGCGTATAATGATGATATGGACATTGTGGTGAGATCTTCAAGTGATGAAGACATGGTCCTAGCTAAGTTGGTTTTGAAATGCAAAAGAAAGAAGCATCTTGGATTTGCTAGGAAGGGGAAGAGTAAGGATAAAGATAAGACTATAACATCAGAGAAGAAAAATGCTTCTAATGTGCCTCTTGATAAAGACACTACGAACCAAGATTTTGTCATCACCAACCCAAGGAACGACTGTGGAAAGGCTTACTCTGACCTTGTAGGGGAAGCTAGACGTGCTTGAGATCTTAGTAAAAAGCTTGGTTTGTATGCTGAAAATGAGCATGATGTTATAAATGCTTTGGCTAATGTTCAAGGGGTAAAAGAAGATGGGAAGCATCCTCGTGCTAAAGGCAAAAAGGGAAAAACTTATAGATCTTGAGTATTTATTCCTTTGTTGTCTATTAGTGCCCAGATACTATAATTGTATGTCTTTGTTTTCTTTGTTTCTTTTAGTACTCGCTATCTTGATACAAACTCTATAATGCTCCACTATTTATGGTGTCTTGAGCTCTATCTCAATTATATATATATATATATATATATATATATATATATATATATATATATATATATATATATATATATATATATATATATATATATATATATATTTCTAAAAAGATATATTCTCTTTTTCTTAGACATGAAAATGTATCATACTTTGATTCAATTTAGTGTGAATAAACTTTTTACTAGCAATGAATGTTTTTTGGTAGACTACAGTGAACTATGAATGAATATCTTGTTTTCTTTCCTTTATCATTTCTAATGCTATTGATAGCTATTTTTGAACACTTTTATTATCAACATTGGAATCTTAATTTTATTAAAAATTTTCGTTTCATCATTTACAGTAAAAAAAATTGATGATAAAGAATGTTTGAAAAACTAATTGCCAATAACATAAAAGTCACTTAAAGATAGCGTTGTTCTACCTTAACCAATGGTCTTAGGTGTGCAGTGTAACACCTTACCAGATAAAATACTATACTTAAATCATAATAATCTATCTGATAAGAGATTACGTGTAACACTGAATAAATATCTCTTTCTCAGTATTAGTATTAATTGCTCGAATAAGATTACCTGATCTTATCACAAAATTTTCTGCGGAATGGTGGAACAAATACAAATCAATCGGCAAACTGTAAATAATTTAATACATAATAAAAATTATGATAAGAACAGAATAATTGCACATGACGTCATAGGTATGTATGTAGATTTCTGATTTCAAAATTTGTTAAAAAGTACAAGGTGTCAAGATGAGGCCGCTAATACAAAATGAGACGGCCAGTACCTATGGACAGCACCCTAACTGGTCCCCATGGGACATTTCATGTACATTCCTAATACCTACCCATCCCATCATGACCCAAACTGTCAAAAGAGGGTCATTCTGTACATCCAATCCCACTACAGCATGCACTCTATCTAAGCAAAGTCTGAAGAAAGGAAACCGTTCACCATGGCGGCGTCAGCTGGAGGGTGCCCGGCACTGGAAGCAGATGACGACGAAGAACTAGCAGCCTCGGACGGATCCTCCTCTGAGGGCGAGGCCGATGACATCGGCTGTGGTGGCGAATCAGGGGGAGCCATGGGAACTAGAACTACTGGTGCGGCTGGTGCTGCTGCTGCTGGTGGTGGAAATGGATGGGCCACATGAAGAGGTATAGCAATGTAGGGAACAGTAGGATCAAAAAGAGAATGCATAAGGGGTACAGCAAAGTCCCTCTGGAAGAAGAAGTATAAACGAAACTGGCATCTACCTGATATGTATACAGAATCTAGAAAAGGGTCGAGGTGGATGTGAAGCTCGGGAAACTCAATAAACAGAACTCCGGTCGCCGCGTGCTCCATGGTCTGAGAATGACGCGGAACATACAAAAGGGTGAGAAATGAATATTTCTCAGTAGAGAATCCTAACTTCCATACATCTGTCATCGCTGTCATTCCCAGTTGTTTCGGTCGTACAAAATGTTCACATAGTACAGTAAAATGATACTATTTAACTCTAATATTCATTTGTAAATCATACACTGAAACAAGTTCAATTTTAATTAACGGATATACTAGTGGACTCACACAGTAATCGGAGTGGAACAATAACATCTTATAAATAATAAACAGAGATCTAGAACTATCAATAGAAAAGTATTACACTGTACGTATGCATGCATAATGAGAAGATGCATCTTTTTATTGGAGGCTTTTGCCTTTTATAACTTATTCCCATACTTGGTCCCCTGGGAGTTATTGGCCATATACTCCTGGGTAATAGTCTGCTTATCAGGATCGAGCTCGTTCCTATACAGGAATGCCGGGTTTACTTTCCCCGACCTTCCCACCGATCTATTCCCTTTAACTTCTTATCCGGGGCTGGCCCAAGTAGCATGGAACTTTCATAGCAATAAAATCCTTTTCATAACTTTCATAGCTTTCATAAGAATGTATATGCACTAACATGAAATTTATAGCATGTACATGGGTTCTACCAAAATTTCGGCAGCATAACGGAACATGTCTGCTTCCCCATGAATAGTGTCAGCCAATCAATATATCAATTTATCACAAAGAACATTACATCACATTTATATTCCAACATATAATTCATATCAACATCAAATTCATTAAGGCAGAATTCCTGCCTTAGCATATTCAACCAACCCGATTTTTATAATTCAAGCCATAATTCCTATTTAACTTCTTTGGACCTCAAATTTGAGTATGTTCAAGTGTTATGTGTCTATTTTCTAACCTCTTTGGTCCCATCTAATTTTGGTATCTACAACTCAAGATATCTAGATTTTATCTCGGCCTGCCCATTGGCTAGCCAGAATTAGGCAACTAAAAGTAAAAATCCACTATAAATCGAAAACTGACTCAAATCATACGAAATTGGTCTCTTATTAAAGCTGATAGAACCATCTTTCATTTGTAAAAATTTTCATTCCATTTGACTTAGTAGGGCTCGAGTTATAAGTCCCGAATTTTCACCTTCCTGAACTGCTCTGTTTTGGCTTGGTGTGGATATAGGGTAACTTCGTTAGTTCACTGGGAACAATTGGGACTACAACAAACTCGGAATTTCATACTAGTATGTTCCCCTATGTGTAAGCTTTCTAACAAAACTGGTTTCACTCAATTTGGAGTTGTATAGGGTGAGTTACACCCTTTTCAACCCCTACTGCCCGGATGAATGTCTGGATTCTTACGTCGAACTTCAGAAATTTGTCTCTCCCTCAATACTACTCCAATGGTCTTAAATGATATATGTATAGAAAGCCCTAGATGTCTAGTTTCACATAAAAATGGTCTCATTAATTTTAAACGGCGGGAGGCGAAGCCGTACACTCCGCCGTGCGGACTGCCGAGGGTTTTGAGTTTCCCAGCCTATCAACTTTTTCATATCTTCATCCTTTCTTTCTTTCAATTCAAGTTTTAACCTCATAAACAACCCATAGTTCAGCTATAATTCATCATAATTATTCAATCAACACATCAAAATAAAATTAAACCACCATCAATACTTCAAGAATCTAAAAGTCAAGTAAGAATTTAGAACCCCTACCTCTTATTGTGAATGATTTTGGTTTAAGTTTGTAGCTGCAACTTGGTAGAATTTCAAGGTATGATGGAGTTGGGTGAGAGATGAAAAGAAAAGAGAGAGTTGGAGTGAAGTATGCAACGTGAGAGAAAAAAATCTGAAGAAGAGAAGGAGAGTGTGTTATATAAGTATGAGTAGTAGTTAACTTAGAAGGTTTTGATTGGCCTCTAAACATAAGGCTGAGTTTCAGCCAACCTTGTCCTCTTCTTGTGACCAAACTACTCTCCACGTTGTCTTATTTGTGCGGTAGATTTGCTCTCCACGTTGCCTAAAGTGGAACTAGTTTCCAGTACATTCTGAAAATGAAATCGGAACTCGTACTCTTTATAAAATCGAAATTCGTGAACATCCTGCATATGAAGTCGGAACCCGGGAATTGTATTTCAGTTTATTTCGAAACTTGAAAGCAAAGCCTGATGTGAAGCCAAGCACTCAAAGTCGGAAGTCGTGAATTGTAGGACCTTGATATCGGAACTCGGTGGGATAGAGAAATGAGAACTCTTGGTATTAAACTCGAGACCAGAACTCGTGAAAATTTGACTCGGACCTGGAGACAAGTTCAAAAAAATTTGATTCTCGTGTCCATTTCTGGTCCGATAAAATCGGACGTCGGACTTAGTGTTAAGTCGGAAGTCTTAAGATCGGAAATTGGAAACATCAGCCGCTTAAAATTAAATCGGAAATCGGAATTCAGACTGATGAGGTGGAAATTCATACATGCTTACACAAGGTCGGACATCGGAAAATTTCAACACCAAATTAGGTCGGAAATCGAAAATAGGACGTTACATGCAGCTACATTAAAACTCGGAAGGAAGAGTTTTGTCACCAAAGTGGTTCTACCCAACTTGAGCAGAATTATCTCCGATCGAAGGATACCTATGATTTTGACAAAAAAGGGGGAAAAGATAGGAAAATGAGCAAACAATATGGATGGCAATGAGTGGGCTAATGTAGGGTAGGGTTTTAACTTACTTAGAATCCACTTGCAACTTAATACAACTCTCAAAACTTGCTCCTAACACACCTTATCAATTTTTAAAATACACCTGACATCCTAAAATTAAAACACAAGTTCACAATTGCGCCAAATACTAAAATTAAGTGTTACAATACTAACATATCTTATAATCTCAAACACATCATGTAATAAGAGAAAAATAAATAAATATGAGTTGTATATTAGGGGGTGCAGGTAAGGTAAGAGCCAATACATGCACTCTAAACCAGTGCCCATCCTCTCGCAATGCTTTTTTAATCTATTCTACTCTGCCCTTCCGTGGATAGAGTTTTAACCTCGCCTCCACATGGATCGAATAGGGCTGAATATCTGCGGGTAAGATATATGTCACCATTCCTATCAAATAAACACTTTGGTTGGTTAAGTAAAAATGAGTAAAAATTGTATCATTTAGAGACCAATAATATGGAGTGGGTATAATTTTTAAAATTAATAAAGGAGAATATAATTTAAATAACTCTTTGAAAGAAGCATGTACCCTTTTTTATAGTCCCTGATCAATGTAATATATGAGTACGGTTAGTTTAAAAAATTCTCCAAACAATTATTTTTTCTAAAGTTTGAACATTACCCCTCCTTAAAAATATAATTCACTTTACTATACTCTAATTAGTAGGAAAAATAAAATTTACTCTAATATTTATAAAATTGTCGCCATACGTAAACGTAAGAATGTATTTAAATCTTATTGCTTGAATGTGTCTGATCAATAGGAGCGAAATGCTGTGAGTAAAATGAAACTCTCTTATTAAAAGCACAAACGTGATTAGTCGAGTGGTTACTCAGTATATACGAAGTGTTTGATTTACTTGCTACTTTAGCATCAGCATTAGTGAAAGAAATTTTATCTACGACAATATAACAATTTTATAATAGAATTGGCATATTGGGGTGATGACGAATTAATAGTCCTCATTGGTGAAGCACAAAAAAATACGATTCCAAAACGTAAACGTTGGGTCTCCAAAAATGACAAACTAAGGAGGAAGATCAGCCATTGCAAGATTGTGATTTTTTCGCTATCAATATCTACCATTAATTGACCAGAAATCTGAGGATTTTTCTTACCAAAAGTCTAACATTGTAGCAACACAATGAGAAAAAGATTAAGGCCTATGGTATTTACGGGAAGGAAGGATAGAAAAAAATTTAATAATGAATCTACATATATTGGGTAGAGAATTTATTTACATACCACTTTTAAATTTAAGGAAACAAACGAGAGAAAAACAGAGTATAGATATGTACCAAAAAAACAGAGTATAGATTGAATTCATTATTGACATTAAATTTTACGAGGAAAGTGTTAAATCATTGCAATAATTAGGGTGCATCGTTTCAGTTCCATACAAAAAAAAAAAAAGTTCATTGTTCTCTTTATTAACTTCAACTTTTTTTCCCCTAATATAAATAACACACCATCATTGGAGGGCAAGCCTTATCACAATGATAAGGTTGCTGCTTTATGATTTAAATGTCATAAATTTAAATTTAAAAATAATCACTTTATTTGTAAGACTAAAATTGTATATATTTACCATTTACAAACCCCACAAGGTGGGAGCTGCCCTTTTATAAATAACACTGTCATGTTTTAATAATAAACGCTGCTACAGTGCGAGAAAAACTTACGCCCGAAAATTTGCCAGAAACAGTTGACACATATGGCAAATTTTGAGTGATTGGAAGGAAATTATTTGTGGTTAAAAAATTGTAATCCTATTACATTTTGCAACATAATTTTGACAACTAATTTGTGGCAAATTTTCTGGTTGGGAAGTATTCCTGTAATAATAGTTAATTAATTGAAATTAAATGTCACAAAAATACGTTTTGAAGGTCAACCACGGAATAATTGGGAGAATGTAGACATCATAAAAAAGGCAACTGATATCAAATTTCAGAAAGTTGGTGGCACTGATCTCAATACCACTTGTAGTCCGACCCGCATGGTAGGATACCTCCAAAAAAAAAAAACCTTGAATTTTAAATCATTAGCATAAAGTACAGTACACTTTTTAAGGTTACTTAAGTTACGGAGATTTCATTATAAATGAAAAAAAGAAATTTATTTATTACAATATATGCATGATAGATATAATAGCAATAATACTCTTGGATTTTATTCTATTTATTGCATGTATCTCAGCATACTTCTTTGTGGCATGACTCTGGTGGGTTCATTGCATAAACAGTCTTCCCTCACTCCACCATCTGGTATATATAGGTAGAGGGAGACACACGAGTGAGGCACATTTGAACTAATCTAGTTGCATATGAGATACTAAACAAATAGCCTTGGCCTTAGACAGTGCCAGAGTGCGTATAATATAATAGGAGTCTTAAGGGGCTGTGATAAGAGATCATCAATTCATCATGGGGAAAGGAAGAGCACCATGCTGTGATAAGACTCAAGTGAAGAGAGGCCCTTGGAGCCCTGCAGAAGACCTTAAGCTCATAGCTTTCATCCAGAAATATGGCCATGAAAACTGGCGTGCCCTTCCCAAACAAGCAGGTATATACATAATATATATCAAAGTTCTCTCTCTCTCTCTCTTTGTGATCAGATATAAACATGGTGGCAAAAAGGGTGTCTTGGTGGTGCACTGAATTTTCAAGAGGTTTATTCTTTCAGGGTGACATTACTTTCATGTTTGAACGACTTTTTTATATATATGTTATGTCATTTATTTCATTTAACTGTGAAAAATCTGCAATTTTCATCAGCCACCTTTCAATTTGCGTTATTGCTTCTATTGAAATCTGCAGTCTTTGATAAAATCACTCTTCAAGTTTCTGCATTTGCATTATTGCTTTATTTCTTAGGCAAATTTCTGGTACCTGCTTTTGTTGTACATTTTTTTCCTGTAAAAATTAATTAAAGAGTGAAAACAAAGCAGAGTTTGGCAGAAATTGGTGGCTATGTCATTCGGTTTCCCTCAGGTTAGCTAGAGAAATTAGAAACGTTGTCACCAATCTATGATTGTGGGGCCCTACGTCTACCTAAAACTATGCACTTGTAATCATGGGCTAGGGAAACTTATATTTTTATACATATATGGCATAATTTGAGATCATGCATGCCCACCTACCATTAATATGGCCTAGAGAGCTTGAATTTAATTACACATATGGACAATTACCATTACCATAAATACATGCCGATATAAGGGTATTCCTTTATTAGGTACCATTATTATGCTAGCATAGAATCTTTAATTTCAATTACTACATTTCAAAATTGAAGTTTCATATTGTGGATTATTATTGATTTTTTGTGCTCCTCTGTAAAGTATTCAAATGACTGCTTTAGCTCCAAACCCAAAAAAAAAAAAAAAAAAAAAAAAAAAAAAAAGACTGTTTTAGCTATTGGGCCATAGGTCTATTATGATTTCGGTTTGTTCATTGATTTTAATTAATATCTGAATTCGGCGGAGCAATCAAAGTGTGCTTTTGAAAAAAAAAAATTGGGCAAGAGGAATTACATAACCCAAAACTGTTTTTACAGCATAATTATAATTAGTGACTAGAATATGTTTTGTTCATAAAGGAACACGCAATCTTCATGCCCTGTAAGACAGGATCTCACAAAATTGAAGTATTAATTTTTTGACTCTGTTAATACTACCATAGATGTTATCAAACTGCGCCCTTGCTCACACTTAAATATTTGTATGTCGTTAAGGGCTTCTGCGATGTGGGAAAAGTTGTCGTTTGAGATGGATCAATTATCTCAGGCCTGATGTAAAGAGAGGCAATTTTACAGCAGATGAAGAGGAAACCATAATAAGGCTACATAAGGCCTTGGGAAACAAGTAAGTATTCTTAGTGTATCTCAAATCAGAAAGATGACTTCTTTTGTAGTACTATTTTGGTCTTTTCAATTCATTTTGGGGCATTATTATATCTAAGTATGGTACCTAACAAATTTGTTTTAGGTGGTCCAAGATTGCATCCCGTTTGCCTGGTAGGACTGACAATGAGATCAAGAATGTGTGGAACACCCACTTGAAGAAAAGATTGGCTGCCAAAAGCTCGGAGTCAAGTGCTGATGAATCCAAGATGGAATCATCAGTGACTTCGCCCTCATCATCTTCATCTGAATCATTTTTCTCAAACGAGACACCAAACCTAGCAGAGACTAATAATCCTGGTAATGAAATTATTGACCAAGCTTCCCAGGTGACAATGGCGCAGAAAATTGAGCAAAGTTCAGGAAAACAAGTGTCCAATGAACAACTTGTTGGCGTCACTCATGAGGACCCTAAAGAGTCATCGATTTCATTGTCTTCTGTTGAGTCAAATATCATAAACTCAAGCCAGGTTGGTGAATACAAACCAGAACAACAATTGGTTTCTCCATTAACCTATATGGGACCCTATGATGTTGATAATACATTAGAAGAGGTGGATAAACCAAACAATATGGTTGAAATACCAATGGAGTCAGATTATGATTTTTGGGAGCTGTTAGATAACCTTGAATCATTCCTATCAAATGAAGTCCAACTAGGGGAAGTCCCTGCAAGCCAAACACCGAATTTTGGAGATGAGATTGTTCAAGATGCTGAAGCCAAGATGTGGTCCCATGAATTTGAGAATGAGTTTGGAGTAGGTGAAACAAAGGAGTCAAACAAGGATCGGTTCCAACCAAAGGATTACCATGCTGAGCCAGGAATGGACCCAGATACATTTGATTTAGATCTTGTGACAAGGCCAGAATCCGAATTAGACTTGGGTTACATTCAATTATGGCCCTCTTGGCCACAGAATACTAGTCTTTGAGTATAATACAAACACGTAGTTTCATGGTAAAGGAAGCCCATCTGAGAATCACAAATTTATGATTTACTCAGTAGGTATACTGACTATGGAAAATTAATCAAAGTTTAGGCCTCTTTGATGTAATGTTTTCATGTATTATCCCCAAAAATCTAGTTAGAACAGATTGTAGATTGAAACACAAAAAAAAAATATATGTAGTTTCTTCATAATTCAAGAACATGAAATGTGTTGAAAATATATTGTTGGTAAACATCAACTATCATATACATCGCTAGTGGGTAGGTGATATTCTCTACTTACTACCACTTGTGTGACATATTTTCCACATGTCCCCACATCTTTGAAGAAAACATGAAAGTACAATCCTACAAGATTGTGGCATCGTAGTATGTGTAGAGCTAGCTAACTAAAGAACTCATTGACCCTAAGATGTTCTCTACTCCAGTCAATTGCAACATACCAATAAGAAAGCAAATTCAACCAACTCGAATTGGGTCTAGTGGAAGAGACTAGTTTATCACAATGTGTCAAATTATAGTTTAAATCTCAATTAAAAGAGGTTCCTATATTTAGTACCTAATCGAGCCTTAAACATAAACACCTTTAGTGGCAATGGAGGATACATGTGGAAAAAAAAAATTTAAAAGAAGGAAATTCAGGGAGGCAAAAAATATCTGAGCCACTAACTGAAAGAAGAAAAAGAAACGCAAATCGGTGGTTATCATGCATTGGACCAGGTAATGATTGGGACAAAATCTCACCAAACCAGCAAGAGGTTGTGGTCACCATTCTCTGCTTTCTCATTGAGTTCATGAAAATTGGTCTAAGAATGAGGCAAGTAGGTTTCAGGTTGAGTACTGTGATCAATCAAAAGGGTGACCAGTGGACTTCAGTGTACAGTTTGTCTGATTTGCCTTTACAAATCTTAGAAGTAAAGCGTTGATTTGATCAAAGATAGGTAGATTATGTCGTTATTGTACATAATCTCGGAGTTAGCAGTTTCCACCGACCCTGCCTCTATTCATGTAAGTTGGTAGAGTCAGACATCGAAAATGGTTACTTCATGCTTAGCCATTTGCTAAATAAGCAATTTACAAGTACAAATCGTCTTTGACGGACCTTTTTACTTAATTTTTTCTACAAGTTCATCCTTGTGGCCCCACAAAATTTTTTTTCATTTGCAGGATCCTACCTGCATATATTGACAGCCAAATAATAGTGTAAATTTACCAACAAAGTTGCAGTGACATGAAGAAAACCAAGGTTGAAAGTGAAATCATAAAGAAAATAGATATTATTGAGAGAGCCTTTACTCGCAATAATATTCAGAAGATTGGTTGCTGCAGTATCCTAAAGATACTTAGACACCTAGTACTTAATAATTCACATAAAAAAAAAAAACAAAAATGCTTAAGAATATAGAATGATAAAATTTACTCATGTTATTACCTATTATTAATAAACCATAATGGTGACGGTATCAGGAACCGGAACCCCTGTTTTTTGTTCTTTTGTTTTTTTTTCTTTTTTTTTTAACGGGCTTATCAGGAACTCCTGAGTCTTATGGTAATAGTTGAGTTTATAGTATAACTCATTAAATTATTGTTGGTGATCGTGTCAGCATCAGTTCGTAGAAGTGGTAACATCCAGGAATCATACGGCTGATGATTGATAAAATATTTTCACATAATTTTTATTGCGAAGATAATATGCAATTTAAGCCATGGCTTTCGAATTTAGGTAGAGTTTATAAGTTCAACTCTTGATGTACCTTTAGCTTTAACTAATTAAACTTGTGTTCAATTAGCCAAATTTTATTATGAACATGATAAAAATAATAAGTTAATTCAGTTAGGAAGTCGCTAATGAAAATAGCTTTAGGATAACTATGTGGAAATTAACTATCAACCACCTTTATTATGAGTTGATGATTTATAGGCAAAACGTCGTTTCGATGTCTCTCTCTTTCTTTTAATTTGGTTCTATAACTCTTTTTTAATTTAGTCCATTAAGGCTTAGTTTAATCATGCTTTTTGAGAGAGCGCTTCAAATTATAAAAAATATAAATTAATTTTTATTTTTGTTTGATAAAACAAAAAGGTAAGATATTTTTGCTCTTGACTTTTAAAAGTTAATGAGTACTCTTGAAAGTTCTCATGGAATATTTTTCAGAAGTAGATTCTCTAAAATTTAAAAAATTAATATAATTTTATTTTATTTAATAATAATGAAATAAAAATTACTCTTTTTAATATTTATGTCAATTATGATCATTTTAAATTTTAAAAATAATTTTACCAAATACCATATTTATGCCTTCTGTATATTGAGAGCAATTTTTAGCCTTCTGTATATTGAGAGCAATTTTTACATTATTTTATCAAACAGTACTACTATGACATTTTAATAATGACTTTTAAAATATCCAAAAAGTTAAGCAACTCTAAAAAAATCACAGGAATACAAAACCAAACCTAACTTTCAAATCACTAATTAGTGCAATCTTTCTATAATCTAGTGCTAACATAATATGCTTACGTGTGTCTAACAATGATGGTGCATTAATGATGGCGATAACATAAAAATTATGTGATTATGGCGTGATAATGATGTAACATCTTCAATTAGTAACATGTTATTGCTAGGTGAACTAGAATAATAAAAGACCATGTTAATGGATTATTCTAAATTTAATGAATCAAATTGACAAAACAAAAAGTTACTAGATCAAATTGAAAAATAGACATTCACAACCAAAATGCATTCTTTAGCCTAATTTATATTAGGTGATTAAACAAGATATCAAGTTATTATTATTATTATTATTTTTCTTAACGGAAACAAGATATAAGTTAAATTATTTGAATAATAGAGAAATTCTTGGATTCTCTTATATTATATCATTTAACGTGTAGCACTTTACCTCTAAAATTTAAAAAATTAGAGTAAATTCTCAAATTAATCTCTAACAATATTCTCGGTCACATTCAAAAAAAAAAAAAACTGTTCTCAGAGAACACATTAGTTCTTACAAAAAATTGTTGATCCTATAGTCATTGATAATTGCAAAAATTGGATACCGTAATTCCTGACTCACTTGTAACTAGTAAAAAGTTTGAAATGGAGATAAATGAGTAGGGCATCTCTAACACCATCACAAGTAACACTCTCCAAACGCACACTTTACATAACTTGGAGAGGAAAAAAAAAATCCCAAAATGCACTATTTTAATCTATTATACCCAACCTTAACATTTCAAAATGGTGCATTTGTGGCATTTCTTAAAGTCGTGCAAATTATGCGGTCAGACAGTGCCACATAGAATGGAGTTAGAGAAGTTCTACACATAATTTTACCTTTACATTAGATTTTTTATCTGTTACAAATGAGTCAAAGACCATAAATATCCAATTTTAGCAATTATCATGAAATATAGTATCTAATTTTTATAATTATCAGAAATCATAAAACTAATTGCTTTTCGTCTAGAACTAATTTGTCTACCAAAATAATTGTCAAGGGACTAATTTCGATGTTTATTCAAAATATTAAGAAAATGAAAGATAATAATAACTTACATAACTATAGTATCACACATTAAATAATATATAGAATAAGAAATTTTTCTTAGTCTGATGACCTAATAATTTCTCTGCAACCGAAGATGTCTTTCTATGTGAGAGATCTTTACATACATATAAATATAATATTTCATTGGAAAATGCTATGATGTCATACACGGGATAATCCAATGGTGAGAAGAAGGGTGTATTTATACATCAAACTATATGTGATGCACTATAGTATTTTCTTTTGATTAACTGGATTTTTAAAAAATGGTTAAATGTATATTAGAAGTGACCAAAATTTTTTTTATATAATACCCAAAAAAATTTATTTATTTACAGGATCACACAAATAAAATTTGATGACTTTTGAATTGATTAGATTTTATTTATGTGAAATCTTTTGTATTTCAGAAATAACCAAATTTTATCTATGTAATGCTCTAAAAATTCCAATTAATTTTAGGATTAGAAAAAAACTAGTCTCTTTTGAAATGCATTTAACTATATTTTTTTAAATCTTGCTAATCTAAAAAAATATTGTAGTACATCATATGTAATTTAGTGTATGGATACACCCTTTCATCTCACCCGTGAATTGCCTAGTGTATGATAAACTTGACACTGCCTATCTCATTTTAGGCACACTCAAAATAAATTTGACTCTACCAACCTTGCTTAAAATACGCTCACTTATTTTTGAATTTCATTAATTATATTATAGTTATATCATTAAATAAGTTTTTATTAGTGTAATTTTTTACAAAATCCACCGTTGGATTACAAGTATATATCTTATAGATTATGTCTATAAAATTTTAGATTAATTTAAAACTATTTGACATACTTTTTATATACATTAAAATTAACGTAATATATACATTTGAAGTATACATGAATAAAAGTTATTTGATTACATTCTTATTAATATTCAATTTTGATAAAATTTAGCACAAATAATCTTTGTGATAGGTAATTTTGATTCAACGATTGGATCAATAAAAAGTATACTCTATAGAAAGTTATTAATCAATGTAACTTTGCTTAAAGTTATACCAATGTAACTTAATCCTAACCCATATATATATATATAAGCAAATTAACAATTCATCCAAAAAATGCTTATTATATAATTAAGCAAATTTTTGTATTGACATTCAATGTAAAAAATACTTAGACATCCATAGTTTTCGAGCAAAGAATAGAGCTATATATCATTGGTTAATTAGAATATAAAATATATTTATTTCTCATTAAATTTAAATATAGTATGTCTTTGTTGATTTACAAGTGTTGTTAGGTTTCTTCATGAATGAATTTTTTTTCATAAAATGAAAAAATAATTCAAAAAGTGTTTTTCTTATCCCGTCATAAAAATTGCAAGAATGCTTTTCTTGAAAAGAGAAAAGTTTCTTAGATAGCCACAAGTCTAAGACTTTGTATTTCGACATACTCATAATAAAGTCGGTAGAACCCTAAACAAGTGATTGTATATTGAATAAAGAGACAAAGAACATCAACCAATGGCCACAACTGATCCCTTGGACACTACTACTGTTAATAGTGCTTCTGACCCGGACCTGAAGGTGGGACTGTGGACTTCGCATGAAGAATATGTGGCCATTCTGATATTTCTTATATTGCTACTTGCTAGCTAGAGACTACGGACTTTCATATAGTGGTTTGAGTCTTTACGAATGGCGCATACTTTGTGTGTATGTTGGCGTATCGATTATTCCGGCGACTCATTGTAATGAAATAGCGATCGCTATGTTGTTTACTTGTGAATGATCCCCTTAGATTAAAACATGTATTTTGTGGTTAACGAGATAATAATCAATTAAGTGTTGCATTAATCATAAAATATACATATTTAATAAAATATTTATACGCAGTTAACTACTTGTGTCACGATAACGAATTAGTGCGTGTTAATCATATGATTGATCAGAAATTCGTACATTGTTAATCAGTGTAAAACTGATGCGGGTCAAATTATTTCAGACAACCATTTTCTTTTATTTGTACATTGATTTTTTAAATATATAATTATTATTCCATATTTCATTATATATATGTACATATATAAGAGAATTTTCCTATGATATAAGGGGTTAATGATCTTGGCAGCGATATATAGCTTCCAAGTGTGCTCCAAACAGCCGTTCTTGAATGGAAGGATGGCTAAATTAAGAAAAACAGGACCGTGATGGCAGAGAATCAGAAAAATAATACAAGCTTAGTAGTAGCAATTGTGGTTTAAGATTTGTTAAGAGTTAAGGAAGCCCAAATTCATACAAGAACTATTCCATGATTGGTAATTGTAAGAGTTGAATATGGAGCTGATAATATAATAGAGAATTGCAAGTCCTAATTTTTAGAGTTGGAGCATGCTATCAAGGAAACCAGAATTCTGAATGGTCTTGTCTAGCAAACCAGTTCAACAAAACAGAAGGTAATATTTTGATTTAAGATGCTGTGAAGCCAGGCTAGAAAAGAATACCTCATTCTGGGACTATTTTGAAAGAGTTCTATACAAAAACTGATCTTATATCAGGATGACAGGATACACAGGCTGAGAATTTAACAGTCATACAGTGTGACCAAAATCTACAAGTTTTGTAACTGACTGCCACTTTACATGACCAAAACTAGCCCCAAATGTTTGTGAACATTTTTTTATATTGTGGAATCAAAGGATAAGGGCATCCATACCACATTACATAGAGGAGAACATATGTGCTATATCAAATTGTACAACAGTTAATGCAGACAAATTGTTAAAACCAGATACTGAAGAAAGAATGAAATATTTGAACTGCCAGAGGGAACATGCTCACTTAAGAACTTACAGGTTGGGAGCAATTCAGGCGAACCTGACCTTGAAGTCTGGTTAGAACATCAAGATTAGACATTTTCAACATAACCCTGGCGAAATCCATACGGAAGGTTGATCCGTCATCTGAAGCGTAAGCAGAAACCAATCTGGCAGTCTTCTCATGAGACATCAGCTGCTGATCAGCAAACAGTAGCCCCCTTCCCCTTAACAAGCTCTGGTAGTAGTGAGTGTCAAATGCTGCTCCGGATGACACTGAAGTTGATAATGCTTGCATATATGTCATCCCTTTGTCAGAGTGACTACTTTTTGGCTTTGAAATTACAACCACGGAAACCTCATTAGTGCTGCTGATATTGTTGTTATCCGGGCAGTTTAGCCTCATCTGTCGTAGGAAATCAAGAGGTATACTGGGGTCTGGCTGGCCGGTACCCTGGAAGTTGTACAGTCTTTGCTGAATAAAGTCACAGCCAATTTTCCCAATGTTGTGCCCCCCTTCAGAAGATCAAGAAACCAGTGGACCACATTAGTCAGATTCTATTCATGGATGAGAATGAAAACCAATAGAAAATGGGAAAAGCAAAATTACCAAGAAGGCTGACTGTTTCTCTTTCATTAAATCCTCGGAGATTGAAGAGGCGCAGCGTGTGAGTGACGTTATCATCAGGTCTGGGAATCTGATCAGTTGCTTCATCAAAAAATGATTGACTGCTGTCCCTCCTTCCTGTTAAAACTGGATAGAAAGGTCCACCAGCCTGCCATGGACAAGTATAGAAAACACATACACATCACAGGCACAATAATGCTGCTGAATGAACTTCTAAGAAGTGTAAGGCAAACAGCAAAAGGTTATATTCTTGAAAACTTTGCTACCTCAATATCAGGATATCAATATAAGAATTAAGGAATAAAATAATGTACTTGCTTAACATATAAAGGATAATATGTAGACAGATGATTCAACATCATAAGTGTCCCTACACCAAATGAGTCACAGATCAGACCAACACAAAAGCAACCGAAAAGTGAAAACAAACTCAATCAAAGACAAAGTTGCAACAACGAGAATAAACACATAGTTAAATTCAAATGAACTAGTATAATTGGTTTTTCCCAGTGATAACAATCTTGTGAGCAAAGATAACATGAAGAACTTAGGATGACTATCTAGCAAATAAAAGATGGTGTTTCAATTAAAAGTAAACCAATCCAGAAATATTATTCCAGCATCATTAATGTTTTACTCTATAATAAACTACTTAATTGGCTAGAACTTCCATAACAGAGAAACTGGAACAATCATACAAACACAACCATGCTTTACAATAACCAGACCTACAATTAAAGCCAAAATGCATCAGACCTTTGACAGCCAAACTCTCTTACTGTTCTCATGAGTATATTAAGAGCAAGAAATCCTAATATCTCAATATATATTCAAAGTCAAGGTATTGCTACTAGTGCTACCCAAGTCCACGAAAACAAAGAAGTAGGTGCAAGGAACAAACCAAAAGAACAAAATCTCTAGCTGCAAGAGCAAGTATGTCAGCACAAGATACAACCCCAGGACATGCTTGCTCCACCTCCTCCTTGATCGAGTCAATTTTGTCAAAACCTCTCAAGGTTTGATTTGGCACTGCCTGCTTCTCAATGGAGCGGTTTTTATCACCATTGCTGTCATCCAACAACAATGAAGCATCACAGCCCTGATTTAGTCACAGCCCAAGCAGTCAGAAGACCAAATGAAAACCACAATCAAAGCAACAAGAACAGTTAATTGATAGCAGCACTTGACAAATAACAATGCAAAAAAAAGGGGAAAAAAATAGAGAACGAAAATCAACAAGAAAGGTAGGATTAGATGGTAGCATAAGGAAATGACACATATCAAAATTTAAGATATTCAATGTACACTAAAACATTGGAATAATGGGCCAAATCCAAGTGAAAAGTGGGAAAGATCACGAAAAAATGAAAACCTGAGGAGGACATGTAACAAATGGAGCAGAAAACCCAAATGAAAAATGAAATCTCAAACCCCAAAAAATCACAAAAATACAAACCAACAGCACAATCAGCAGAAGGAATGAAGAACACGTACAAAACAAGAGGATGTAACACCAAGCAATCAAGACCCATTTGAATTCAGCTAAGAAAAAAGTTTAATTTTTTATCTTGCAAGCAAAATACAGGCCAAAAAAAAGAAAAAACATCAAGAAACGAAAAGAAAAATCTCATTTCTGCAGAGCGAAAATAGGGAAAGCACAAAACCACGCCAGTAAGTAGAAGGAAGAATCAAGAACAGCAACATATTGAAAACGATTTAATACCATTATACCAAGCAACAAGACCCATTTAAATTCAGATAATAAAAATTCAAGATTTACAATCTTCCAAGCAAAACACAGCAAAAACTAACAACACCCCATTTCCGCAGAATCAACAAGAAAAGTGCAAAACTTTGCCCGGGAAAACAAAGAACCCCAGAATCCCCATTAAGAAAAGAAGCACAAAGCACTGAAAAAACAATCCAACAAACAGCCCCTTTTCCGCAGAATCAGAGAGAAAAGCACAAAACTTTGCCGGGGAAAACAAAGAACCCCAGCAGTCCCATAAAGAAAAGAAGAAAAACA
This sequence comes from Pterocarpus santalinus, assembly GCA_031439595.1. Classification (NCBI taxonomy): domain Eukaryota; kingdom Viridiplantae; phylum Streptophyta; class Magnoliopsida; order Fabales; family Fabaceae; genus Pterocarpus; species Pterocarpus santalinus. The sequence goes on along the minus strand of CM062528.1, from coordinate 27,716,483 downwards.
AGAGGCGCGCACACATAGAAAAAACATTCCAAAGGTTAAAAAACAAAATAAAAGGGAATAAAAAAAAAAGAATAAGAACACCCCATTTCTGCATCGTCGACAAGAAAAGCACAAAACAAAGGAACCCCAACGATTTTTCGCATCAAGAAAAGAAAAGAAGGACCACCTGGATGAAGCAGTCATGGAAGAAGAGGCGGAGGATAGCAGGGGCGGAGTCCCTGTGGTCGAAGTAAATGCGAGTCACCGCGGAGCGGACAGTGTCCTCGGCCTGCGGGCACGTGTCGCGGTAGAAGTCGTACTCCAAGTTGGACCCGTCTCTGATCCTCTCGTTGAAGAGGAACGTGTTGGAGTTGGAGGCCTTCACAGAAGAAGAAGAAGGAGGAGGAGGAGGAGGAGGAGGGAGATGAAGAGTTTGGGTTTGAGTGTGTGTTTTGGATTCGGTTTCGGATTCACCGCGTGGGTTCCTGAGGGAGAGAAGCACGGGGACGACGAGTGCAAGCACCATCCACACGTTCAAGCAGCTCGGCATTTTTGGTGCTGTTGGCTGTTGCTTCTTCTTTTTCCTGAAGGATCTTTGGTTCTGTGCAATAAAGAGAGTAAGGGAGAAAGAAAGAAGTGAGAGTGCACCGAATAGAGAGAGAGAGAGAGAGAGAGAGGTGACAAAAAGAAGAAGAAGAAGAAGAGGCGGGAAGGAACAGTTGTTCGTTGTTCTCCTATAACTGACCGGGAGGAGAAAATGAAAATGAAAGCTGTTGTTATGGTTTTTTTTTTTTTTTTTTTCAATCTAAGCTCTTATATGATTATTATGGTTATAATTAGTTCCTTTGGGTATTATATATTCTTAGTTTTATCACGCATATTTAAAAGGTTGTTGTAGTTAATTATCACTCTTAAAAATTAGCTAAGCTAAAGAAATGTCAATTTTTATACGGATTTTCGAGTGTAAAATATTAGTTTATATTTTATTATGTGTTATTACTTTTTTAACATTATTCATGATTCAGCACCAAAAACATTATTCATGATTTATCCCACATAAAGAAAAACACTATTAATGATTTGTCATAGAAATTTTATGCTGATATTTTTATAAATATTTATTATTAATTCCATGTTTGATGATACTAGCAAGTACTTCTCAACAATATTACATATGAAGAATAAAATACCACTCAGAATTACATGGCAGTGAAATTAGATAGGCTGCAATTATTTTCCATTTATCATTAAAAGACAGTTTTACTTATTTTTAAAATTTTGAAAAATATTTTTTTTATCAAATCACACTGTTGTCGGTGAGTGTGTCACAACAACTAATGTACATATAGTATTTCTCAGGATTGAAAGGCTCTTCATCACGTTGTAGTCATCTCTAATGATTGAGATGACTTTCTTTTGTATTAGTACGGGTATTTGAACTCATATTTATATTAGAAATTGATGTATTAAATATTGAAATTTTCAATTGCATTCTTAATAAATATGGCAAAGTCATTTAATAGATTAAAAATTCTTTGTAATGGAATTGAAATTCCTAATAATTCATACATTGATTCGTAGTATAATGAATCTCAAAATCTTTCACCACATTAATCAGAAATTTGGGTGAAATCCTCCATAATTTTCGGTATGATCAAAATGTGTGTGAACACTGCGTCAAAATGACATTTCAACTTTTTTAAATCGCACCAAATCATAAACACTCCTTTGAAGAGTTATGTTATTAATTTATGGGTTTAATTTGTATGCACTGAAAAAATTTTATATACTATCATCCAATTATATGCTGCCATATAAATAAATATTCATGACCTTTATTCCCACTATTCCAAAAGTCATATAAATGGGAGAATGTGATTGGATGGCAGTGTAATTATTTTATACTGTTAATATATACAAATTAAATCCTTAATTTATTACATATCTAAGTTCATGATCAACCTCATGAGTTGTGTTATTTGCATGTGCAAAAATGGACCCATCCGATGCATTATCAATTTTTTTTCCAGTTACCAACCAGTTGCATGCAAAATATCCTATAATGTTATGCTATAACTGGTTGACAAAAAAAAGTTGATATTTGTACGCTATAACTGGTTGATAATTTAGTCAAAAAAATTAATAATTTTAATTCAAAAAGTTGGTAATTGAAAAAAAAAAAAAGCTGTTAACGCGTCGCAAATGTGTCGCAATTGCATGTATAAATAAACTTTCTCTAAACCTCATGATGACAATTTTACACATGAATTCAATTTATAAAAATTTATCTCCCATTTTTATCCTTCAACTAAACACAGCTGTATGATATGTATATATATTCATAATATTATATTATATTTTAAGAACGGATATGTCATCAGGTAGAAAATTCGCCCTACTATGAGGCTATACCAACATGTGCAACTTCTGTTCAATTGACACAGGCCAAATGTCCTCCTTATAGGTGTTCTAATGGCTTGGCGAAGTATGATCATAGGCTCCCTGTTCGAATTGAGTTTTTTTGATAAGATACCTGCCTGTATCTCCTCAGATTTCTTGGCAAATTCCTCTAGGCATAGTTGGCCTCGATTTATTCCTGTGTAGTTTGTTTGTTGGGCTGTGATGCCCCGTTGTATAATTAAAAAGCAAAAAAAGAAAAAGAAAACCAAAAACCATAAAAGCTCTCCTCATATACTTGAGCAGACAATGATGAGAGTGAATTCTATTTAACTATGAAATTAGACCTTGCTTATGCATGATAGAGTGGTGGCGAGAAATAGGTGTTAATCCTTACCGACTTCACCACAGGCCTCAAAACAACATTCATCCAGGGCAATTAATATTACCCGACCATCTTGTTTTGTGATTTCCACATTTGTTATGGACACTAGCAAGTGGCAACCTTACCCTCAACTTATCCATGCCGAGGGCAGTTTTATGCTAAAGCTTTGCTAAGCGCCAATATGGGCAGCTATGACCATGCCTAGAAGGTCAAAGGTTATAGTAGGAGCGCCTGGAGCAACACAATCACAACTATTGGGTGCAAGCATATTAACATCTAATTGAGATCACTTTGACTGACCTCTCCCTTGAACGTGGCGTTTCACAGTACTATAGCTCGAGAAATTAATGCACTGACTAAGCATGTTGGATTCATGCTTTGACCACTTCAAGTGGTGGGAGAACCCATCACTAGCTTGTATATTGATCTTAAGCATCACTCTATAAATGGTCAGAATATGATCTCTCTTATAGCAAACACACTGGATATTTTTCTGAAATTGGTTTTCTGATGGACTTGCAAAATGGTGGATATTATGAACTTTTATGTATTTACCAGTATTTTGAACAAAATTACTGATATTTTAGGCAAAGTTATCAGCATTTTAGGCAAAATTACTAACACTGATAACTCTATACAAAATATTGGTAACTTTGCCCAAAATACCGATAACTTTGCTCATAACACTATTAAATACATAAAAATCCACAAAATCCACCATTCTACGAGTTCACCATAGCATGCACCTTTTCTCAAACAGGTGTACGAAAACTGAAAGTTCATATAATATGTGGATTGTTAAGACATGTTGCTGCTGCTGTTATTGAAGAATCGGAGCAATATGTGAAAAATTCTAACACAATAAACTTGAAATTTTAACAAAACTGCCATTCAAGATTTCAAGCTGAACATCCAAGTTGCAATTACGAGCAGATAATTTGTTAGAGGGGACGACTCACGACTGATTAAGTGTTACTTGTCCATGCAGAAAGGCCAAGAGCACCTAGTGGCTATAATATAGAGATTCACAAAAGCAATGTAAAATATACAATGCAATTGTTCTTCTTTTACTATACTTGAATGTCACAAGCATTACACCACAGAGGAGATGTTTTCAAGGGTGTTGAAGAATTTACAAATACATCTAATCTATTTCGAAAGCTCATTTCGCTTGTCTTTAACAATACAGGGAGAGGAAAACACACCCCCATTTCTACACAGCGTTTATGCCTTGGCTTAATTCTATTCTCTAAGCTAAAGGAGAAATACTGAGGGAATTCTTTCAGCTCCTTCAAATCTCTCCCCATCTCCACCACAAAGTAATTGTATTTTGGCTCCAAATTATTCTTAATACTATAACAAAACAGCGGAGGAAATCTTCGAAACATAGAAGTCGCATCACGACGAGAAAACCCAATATTCTCAAAGTAATCAATCCTGGGAATAAGCTTCTCTTCGACACTACATGATAACAAATAGGTGTGTCTGTTTACCTCTTCTATGCCAATACTTTGAAGGAAGTATAGGGTAGGACGAAGTTGCTTATTAACACTGCAGACAAGCAACCTGGGGCGACGATTTATGACCCTCTTAATATCTGAGCCTCTTACATGAACTTCATGGTAAAGGAACGTAAAGACAGGTATGATGTCTGAGACTTCGGTCATCAGAACCTCTGGGCACATGCCAACTATGCGCCGAAACTCAATTGCAGTGAAATCCATGGACGTCATGTATTCGACAGTGGATTTAATGTCATCGAGGGAGGCGGTGATCAGCTTTGGATGATTATCAATAATTGAGAAAGAGTCAAGACCAATGGACTCTAAATACAGGACTTTCTTTTGGAAGCCGGTATCAGAGTTGGGAGGTACAGTTTCCTTTGGACATCGCCGCTTTACAACCTGTAATACAGAAGCACAGGAAATTTCAAGCTAATGTTAATTTATTCATTACTGGACACACAAGCAAATAGTCCATTCTCTTACGGGAAAAAAATTAAATTAATATGCATGTTACAAGAGACAAACAGACCAAAGGGACTGTATTATTGACATACCAAGCTCAACCATATAGACTTCTTATCAAAGACAGAATTTGGGTCATTATCTGGTGCGTCATCCGAATGGATCTTCACCTTATGAAAGATTGGTTGAAAACAATATGCATATTTGCGGTTAAAATGGACTGTATGTTTTCCCAAAGAAGATTTATCACTATTAAAGCCTTATCATTACATTTTTTTCATTGCATACTTGATGGTTTGCACATATCAATAAGATAATTCCAACAAACAATGTCCCGATTGAACCATTGATCAGGTTTTGACTACCCTATGGCTTTTTAGTCTTGCAGCTAAAGCTAGATTCGCCTTTCCCCTACAGTTACAATTGTTTTCTGTATCCGAGTATGATGCCACAAACAAGTTAATGTCCGTAACAAAATATTTAAAAGCCATTACGGGCTACTCAAATTAAACAAACATTTTCACCACACTGAGTACGGATAAAGGAACCATCCCCCAATTCCAAGGCTAAGTTAAAATGTAAATAACTATCTTACAGCCAAGGATTCATTTAATATTTTAAAATGAAAACGTATTAGACAATAATAATTAGCAAATGCAGGCATAATATAATAGACTATGTTCAGAACTTCATGTATTTTTGAGGTAGCAACTTTGCCAACGATACAAAACCAACCATGTAACAACTTCAAAAAATTTTCAATCAAAAAATAGCTAAAATATTACTCCCATTTCCCCCTACTGAATACTATCTCCAACTTCAATCCAACACAACTCCTAATTTCTACTTTCGGCACCACAAAAAGTTGATAAATTAAAAGGCAACACAAGATTTCAGCACAATCCAACGTTCAACCCCCCCCCCCCCCAAAAAAAAAGAACAACAATTATACCTGTTGAAAGGGCGAAGAAAAATATCAAAATCCAGCAATAAAATGTAATACCCAACAACATCCCTAGGAAACGTTTATTTCACAACAATAAGCAAAGAACCAGTAAGAAAAATACAAACTTGAGCACTATTAGGCACAATTTAGCAGCTCCTACTGAACCATGAAATTGGGACCCAAAAAAAAAATGAAAAAAAAAAAAGGCACAAACTTTATGGCACTGGGAAAAGTGGGTAGAGGCTAGAAACACTCACAGTGGCTCTTACAAGGAAGGTTGGTCTTCTTCTGCAGCGGAAGGGAATGGAGGCAGGGACCCTTGAATGGAAGGGCTTGCAGAGGCCAGTGAAGGATTTGGGAATGGCTGGAGAGGGAGAGAGATCAGTGGAGGACATGGACAAGAGTGTTGCAGAAGAAGCCATTTTTTTGGCGTGCGTTGGGATAGAAGCAAAAGGAAGAAATGGCGTGGTGTGGTGAGGATTATAGCTGTGAATAATGAATAATAATAATCAAAGAATAGTGCGTAAGAGAGTATCGTCGGCGCGTGCTCCCAATTGGAGAAATGGCGGATTAGAAGATAGAGAGAATACACGCGTGTCACCTCTTGTGGGGTCGCAGCTTCTGTACACTTCCATGTTCTAACCCACACCACAAATTAGAAAAATGTAATATTATTTTGTGGGCTTTTTTCCCCTTTAGGGTATCTTAGAGTTGCAAACAAAATACCTTTCAAATAATTATCTTTTTTGAAATTTGAATTTATCTCATTTTTTTAAAAGTATGATTCAATTACCACTATATTTAACCATTGTCAATAACTATATTTATGTTTATATATTATTTAGAATAAACTACCAATTTTAGAGTAGTAAATATATTATCAATTTAGTATACATGTAACATTAATTTAATTCTTTAAAAACTTACTATATTAAATAAATTTTTTAATTATTTTAAGTTATATTAACTTAGTCTTGCATTAATATATGTGTCATGATCTTTTTCATTACGACAGAACTAACTTGATGCTGTTTAAATTTTTTAGCAAACTTCTATGATGCCATAAGTGTGTGAAGAATTAAGTTGATGCCACTAAAAAATTTTCGGTTTCATACAAAAGGTTTATATAGATTCAGCATCGGTTATAGTACCCTAAAAATATAATAATAATAATAATAAAGTAAAATACTAATAAAATTTAATTTATTATTAGTAGGAGAATTATGAAGGAAGTCAAGACGAAAACATGCCTCATGGCATGAACACTAACTAAATTTTAATTTTAATTATTGCACGCAAAATTTCTGTCCAATGACAATTATATAATGAAGGTAAAGAGAATAATTTATATTTGAGTAAAATATAATTTCTCTCTTGACAAATGATGTTATTACACATTTCTATCCTCTATTTCTAAAACGTATACTTACTTTTTCTAAAAAACTAATATAAAGAGTACAATATAATCCCCCATTTAATGATAATATTATTACATTCTCTTCACCTTTATTTCTGAAATATATACTCTACTTCCTTAAAAAATTAAGATAAGTTACAATTTAATCCATTTTCAAGTTTTCCATTAATTTTCTATCATCTCATTATTATTTTTTTACCAAAATACCATTTATTGATTGTTATATGTATCTTTTTTACAAAATAAAATATATATATGGTTTAATTTAATTTTTAAATTGTTACTATATTAAGAGAACAAATTATTAATAATAACAAAAATTTGTAATAATTATTTTTTAAAAAATAAAATTGCATATTTTCTCAACTAGAATATTCTAGAGTTAATAGATGAGAAAATATGCAATTTTATTTTTAAAAAAATAACTATTACAAATTTTTGATATTATTAATAATTTGTTCTCTTCATATAGTAACAATTTAAAAATTAAATTAAACTATATATAGTTTATATTATTATTAGCCATAGATATTTTATTTTGTAAAAAAAATTTAATATGTATAATTATTATTAAAGGGTATTTGGGTCAAATATAAAATAATAAACACGAGATAATAAAAAACTTGAAAATGGATTAAAATATATATTTATTTTAATTTTTTAGGAGAGAAGAGTATATATTTTAAAAATATATGAGAGGAAAGTGTAATAATATTATTTTTTAAGGGAAAAAAATTGCACTTTAATCTAATTTTTCACGAAAGAATAATGTATATTTTAAAAATAGAGGAAGTGTAGTGTAAAAATATCATCTATTAAAGAAGAGGGTTATATTTTAGTTTTTAGATTAAAGGTAAAATGGTCAAAAGTTATCGAAAAAGTTTTAGGAAAGTTACTTAAAAATCATAACTCCATGTTAGACAAGGAAAAATTTTTAAAAATTGATTTTAACTCATTTTGACATAAATGTGTTAAGAATCCTAAACTTTATATAGAAGAATCCTATACTAGATACAAAAATAATATTAAATTATATGATAAAAAATATAAATAAAATTTAATTTTGACTCCCAAAAATTTATTTTGCACTTATAATTTTTTTTTTGTCAACCACTTATAAGAGTTTTTTGTTTTTGTCAAACATACACACTTGAGGGGGAGAGGGTTCTAATTCTTAAAACTGAACTCGTGGTATGGCTCTTTCGAGGTCAACATATCATCCACTCCCTTAAAACCCCAACTACCCCCACTTGTAAGAGTTGAATTAAACATAATGAAGAGCACTTAACCAATATTGGGCTTTAATACATGAGATTAGCCCAAAACTAACTAGGAATTAACAAAGATGACACAAAATAAATAAATGCAGAAGCGCATGTGTTGCAGTGGGTAAAACTGCATAGATAAATCTGCACAAGTGAGGGGTCGTGATTTTGACCCATAAGAACATAGCCCCTCACAATTTCCCCTCCCTTGGTGTAGAAATGGCAAACGAGTTGGCTTGCCCCGCGCGCAGGTTACCTTTAAAACGGGGTGGGGCAGGTTGATCTGCTTTAGTAATATGGGTTGAGATAATTAACCCACCCTGTTTTGGGTGGGCTAGCGGGTCAAACCATTTATTAAAAAAAAAAAAAAAAGACGACTCTAATGCTAATCGCAGAGCCTCACAATTCACAAATTTTTCAATCAAACACAGATAACCAAACCAAGAAACCTATCAACAAAAATTCCAGCACACCATACACTAATGATACAAACACATTTACATAGAACCTTATTTATTTTTGCTGGGTCGCTGCTTTTAGAGCGTTGGTCATGTCGTACATCGATCTTCCACTTGCCTGGATGCCGCATCACGCTGTCAACCTTCCACCCTTGGGTGCCTTATTCTGCTGCCGGGCTTCTGCCCGTGTGGGTGTTGCACTATGTCGCAACAATCTACCAGCCACCTAGGATGCCACGTTGTGCTGCCTATCTTCTAGCCAAACAAGATTTGGGGGTTGAGAGAGAGATTGTGGGTGATTGTCGGTAGAGTGAGAGATCTGCGAGATTAGAGAGACAGAGATCTACAAGATGATGGTGGGGAAAAAGGATGATGATGGTGATGAGGTGAATTGTAGGCGCTATTAAGAAAGATATGAGAAGTGGAAACCTTGATTGATGAGGAATTTGGGCTCTTTTAGGCGTAGCTTTTGGGCTGCTAGTCTAGTGCACTCCTTGCTCCCATTCTTATTTAAAAAAAAAAAAAAAAAAACTTAGCCCACGTGGGCTGACCCACCCCACCTTGCTTTAATTCATGGGTTAAGCGGGGTGGGTTAGGCGGGTTAATCCGACATGTCAGATCTATTTTACCATCTTTACCTAAGTGTGTGAGTATGACTAAAAATAAATAAATAAAAGATAAATGAAACTGAAGACTTCCTTGATTAGACTATGAGAGAATTTGTGAAAGCTAGCAAATTTTTCTTCCAAGTAATTTCCATACTTATCAACATAATAATAGGTGAATGAAGTGAAAATTAAGCCAATTGGCCCTTTCGTTTTCAAGACTTTGCCATCTTTAGAGGGTGACCAAACGGGGAGCTGGAAATTAAATTATTGCAAGAAGCCAAAGAAGCTTGGTGGAAGAGATCAGAATCAACCCTCCTTTTCCTTCTTAGTTTCAATCAAGTACTACCCATAGGTAGGGTGCTCTTCTCATTTTGTTCTTCAAACTTTTAAACCCAAGGCTATTTTGTACTTTTTGTTGTCTTACCTTATTCTTTTAAACTCGTTTCTGATATTTTGTTTGTGTTTCTGAGTATTGAAAGTGGTGGGAGTTGTTCTTGTTGAAAGCGGTTATGGATGTGAGCAAAATCCATAGATACAACTTATTTGTTATTATATTAACATATCTAAAAGTACAACATGTTCATTATAATAACCCAACTAGACATGCTCACCTAGTTACTACTACTGCACAGACTATCCTAATTAATTGCTAATCTAACTTTTGTTGCATCCACTCTCTCTTCTTACCCATTCACTCATGCTCTCACTCACGCATTGCACAACCTGCACCTCACCATGTGCTGCACTCTCTTCTTCTTTCTTAGGTTGTTTTTTGTTTTTGTGCCTATTCACTTTCACGAAATAGCAACTCATCTTCTCCTCTTCTCCTCTTTTGCTATAGTCTGTGCACCAAATTCAAGCCTCTAAAGTTCAACTTGCTCCACAAGGTCAGTATAAGACTGTTCCTCTTTCTCTTTACATTGCCTTTTTCAACCATAGGAATTTTTTAAATAGGATCATTATAATGCACATTTGCTCTGCCCCTTTAACATAACGCCCTATTCATGATCGACACTGTTGTGTTCATGAGTTTTTTGTTAAATTTTATTTTGGTTTCATGTCCTTTTGTGTCATCAATTGGCAGGTTCTTATGATGCTTATAGTTCATATAAGTGGAGATGGGGGAGGGTGTTGAGCATGAATTTTAGTTTGTAGAATACATAGAAAACTTGATAAGTGTGATTGAAAAAAAAAAAAAAAAAACAAGAAAGGAATAATATAAATATGATTAGTTCATTCAAATCTTTGAATTATACAAATTAGCCCACTTGGCTTCAGATCAAAGTTTTTTATTCTAGCTCTGTCTTTAATGGACACAATTACGTTTTGCACATCTCAAAATTCCTCATCTCATAAGATCTTATCGTTTCCAATGGATATATTGTCAAATTAGTTGCTCCAAACAGAATATAGCTTCGGCATAAAAATCACATAAAATCAAATTTTTGTAATACGTTGGGCATTTCTATCAACATACGTAGTTACTATTGCACTAATTTAAAAGGGATTAATCTGTCCAGCATTTTCAAAGGTTAAGGATCATTTTAAAAATTTATTCTTTATTTCATTTTCTTTTTATAAACATTGTGTGTGTCATCTACAACTTCGATACATGCTTTCGTTTTCTCGTGGAAGTTCCGGCATCATCCAAGACTTTAAGCATATGAGATACACTTGCCTTTTTTATTTTTTCAAACTTTTATTACTTCTTTTCGCCCCAAAATCCTAACAAATTAAAACAAGAACCTTTATTATTATGCGTTTAAATATAAAATAATTTGTTTATAAGCTACTTTTGATAAAATCCTTTTGTGCAAAAATCATTTTTGCATAAGGTCTTAATTAAGCGTTTTATTCAAACGATGACTTAATGACAAAAGATAATAAAAAATAAAACATAAATGAAAATAATTTTTTGGGACCAAATGAAATGTTTTCAAAAACAAAAGAGGGATAAAAGAATGTATTTTTTTTTTTGTTTTTTTTTTGTTTTTGTTGTTTTTGTTTTTTTTTTGGGGGGGGGGGGGTGGTGAAAGAACATAGCTAAGCCTTACTTTTTTGCACCGCCGAAGGCCAACCCAAAATCCCAAATATGAAGGGAAAATAAATAAATAAATGTACAATCACGTCGAGTGTTGAGAATCGATGTGTTTTCGGCATTTGAAGATTTGATTTTCAATCAAAACTAGGTTAATACCTACTCATAGCTTTGCAAATATTTCTGTAGCTGCGGAAAGCAATCATCGAACATGGGAAGCGATAGAAAGTCCAAGCGATCCAGTTATTCTTCACCCTCCGAATCCGAAGGTATTTCATTTTCCCTCTACGCCTTTTTTTTTTTTCGATTTTTCTTCGCTGTGCAGCCTGTTTGGCTTTCGAGAAAACGGAAGAAAGTTCTGGGGTTGGAGAAAATTTGCATCTTTTGCACTGAATTCACTCATGAGCTGAAGTTCTTAAGGACTTTATTTAAGGGTTCTGCAAAAAATAGTCAAAAAATGTCCCTTTTTTTTCCCCTGAGCAACCAAAGCATGCATTTTGTACTCCACCTTGTGTGTGTTTGTTTTATTTTTATTTTTTCCCCTTTTATGGGGTTATATTATAGCGTTAATTTACAGGCGTGAAGAAAAGCAAGAGGCAGAGAACGATAGAGGATGAGGAGAAGAAGAACAGGAAGAGGGAAAAGAAAGAGAAAAGGAAGGACAAGAAATCACACAAGCATTCCGAAGAAAAGTCCGATAAGGGTAAGCTTTTCTTTTGCATTTTTATTTTTTGAGTTGGATTTGGTTCTAACCCTTATAATGATTATTTGTTCAATATGTGTAAGCATCAAACTGTAGAAGCAGGAATTAGAAGTCATTGATTGACTTTCTGACCTTTATTGGAACTTGTATACATGCATACTTAGGTGTTGATTGTCTGGTTTGGAGACTACATAGCTCTACCTGGTCAGGAATTTCGTATTAAATCCTGAATAACTGGAATATGATAAGTTATCAACTTAGCATGTGGTTTAGAAGGAGGACTCAAAGGTGCTTGCTGAACCATTTTAACAATTCACAGCCTTCAATGAATGGTAGCATTAACCTTGTTTGTTTTAAATTATTAATGCATAAGCAATGTTGCTTTCATAGTGCTTTTGTCTGTGATGGTTTATATAAGATTAGGCCCATATATCAACTTTACAAAATTATTTGAAATAGAGGAGCAAGGAAAGGTAAGGCTTTATCAGTAGACAATATGACAAGGAAAGTCTCACAAGATTTGTAAGCAAGAGGCTATGGGGACTGATTGCAAAGGTTGTGGTTCTGTGAAATCTTCAATTATCTAGTCCCACCGGATTGCGAATAATTTTTTGTCTGACATTGAATTTAAAATCGATTTTAAGCATCTTTCTTTGTTATAAGTAGGCATGGATAGGTGAAGCCATCGGAAATCATTATGCAATTATTTTTCAGTTCAATAACAAAATCTCCAAGGATCCAATGTAAAAGAAGGTGAATTCATATAGTCATACATTCTTGGGGCCTTGGACATGTAATGTGAGATGATTACATCTGTTCGCGTCCACGCTGCAACATGTTTATAAAAATAGGTTTCCTACAGTGATAGGGCATTTTTTTGGATAACACGTCCTTCTCCTGCACCATTTCACAACTGATTGTATTTGCTATTTATACATATCTTCCTTCTTGGAAATATTGATGATATCTATTTGATTGAGTACATACTCTGATAGAGACCCAAACCCATGAGCCAGCCCAGTAAGCCCAAATACATTGTATATGCAAGGTAGAAGAAGGGAATTGGACCTGAGGTAGCTACAGCAGAGAGGGGGCTGCGACAAAAGTGTGGTTTGTTAGTAGTGGAGTCTGTTATTTGCTGACAAGGGGGGGGGGGGGGAGAGAGAGAGAGGGGGGGGCTATGAATAAGTTGATTCTCTCATATTCGGGGGGTATATCTATGTGAGGGAGGAAGGGGATAATTTTAGGCAAATTTAGAGTGAGGATTGGGAGGGTGAAGGATCCCTATATACGCAGGCTTATTCTTGCTATTATTTCTTTGTAATTTCTGCATTTTAAACCTGTTTACACATTGTTACAGCTTCTGAAACTGGTTTTCCCCACTGGATTATCAGTTTCTTACTTAATATACAGAGGTTATTCAATTCTTGTGTTCATCTGGTACCAGTTCTAACATAGTCGACCATAATATTGGGATATTGGAAAAGATTATTTTGATGAAGGACTGTTTTATGGGTTAGGCATAATTTGTGAAGCAATTTGGGATTGCTTCTTTGGGTTAATTAAGATGTTCAGTAATTAGGATTGCATAGCTATCAATTTGGATTTTCACTTCACTTGTTTCGCTCTACAATTTAGAATTGAAATTGTTGTTCACTGATTCCGCTTTTTCCCTCTTTTCCTTGTCTCGCCATTTCTTGTTCTATATTATCTCTTCTTTCTATCCTCTCTCCAATCTATGTTCGTTCCATGTTGTGTTTGTTTTGTCCTACATCAATATTATAAATGTTTGAGCTTAAGTTGTCAAATCTACTTAATATTCGATAATCATTGCACATTTGTCTGTCAATGGAAAGAGTATTGTGGAAAGTTATTGAAAACTTCTCTTATTGTCAGCACACCTACAACTGTGGCTAACATGTCACTATATGCTTCAACATATGGTTGTCATCACTGGCACTGGCACATTGCTGATCTGTCATAGCATTTGACCATCCTTCCTCGTGTATATCAATTTTTAATAACAAAGCTTTTAATGCTTTTCTCTTTGCTTTGTTTTCTGTGAAGGGAACTGTGCTGAATAGCAAGCAAAGGAGAAATTTTTCTTTGAAAGATCTCCTTTATTAAATTGGCTTAATACTCAATTTTATAATACAGATGAAGCAAAGATGTTTGTGTTCTTTTACTCTACTGTGATTGTTCCAGTCGTATATTGCTTTATATGATATTTGATGAGCATTAAATTTTAGCGTCTGTTATTCTCTAGACAAAGGATTATGGTTAATCTACTCTTGTCTAGGAAATGGGACTCTTCTCATGGCAAAATATAACTGCATTCCTTGTTATTTCAGGCAAAAAGTCGAAAGACAGACACAAAAGCAGGCGTAGTAAAGGAGATGGCCATAAGGTGAGTTATATTTATGCATAAGAACCCTGTTGTATCAGTTCTTGTCTCATCATGCTGAATATCTGCATTAAATCAGTTTTTTTTCCTTCTCTTTTTTGTTTTTCTTGTTTGAAGTGCAGTTGTATGCTTTTCTTCAGCATCTGAATCTATGAATTTTCACTTAATTCAATTCCTGACCCCAGGTTCCCCAGCCCTGTCTTTCTAATGAAATTACTTACATGGCCAGGGAAGATCTTTATTTACTAAACAAAAAAAGATGAAGAAAAATAGCACAAAAGGTAGTTCATGCTGCAATTTCCAACATTCCAAGAGTATTTGTTTCTGTTATTTTGAAGACTTTATGTGGTCACTACCGGTATTTTCAAAATAATTTAAAACTTCTTAAATGGACCATCCCTCTCTCTACTCATGACATTCCTTTGAAAAGCTGAAAATGATTTCTTGCTGATCGCCATATATCAGTAGCTAGATACCTGTATTTAGGCCCTGTTTGGATATACAGCTTAATTAAGCCCTCATGGGAACAAACTTCTCACAAAAGGACTTGTATAAAAAGTAACTTTTGAATAAGTTGCTCTATGTTTGGATGTACCGTCACATAAGTGCTTATTTTAATTTGTAGTGCTTGTTATTAGAAAATTGTGTAGAAGAGTTATTTGAGAAGTTAAATATTTCAACTTCCCAAAAAGCACTAAAAATAACTTTTTGGAAAATCATAAGTTATATAATAATTTGGTCCAAACAGGCATAAAATAAATTTTGACTACTCAAAAGTTAAAAAAAATCACAAGTGATGCAATCCAAATGCACCCTTAGTAGTTAGAAGCTGTAGTTGGAAATTGTTTATCCATTAGTTCATTGGCATTTGCGGTTCATCTTTGTTATTTCAATGTAGGAATTCCACGAGTTGTCCAATGATGATTATTTTGCTAAGAATAACGAGTTTGCTACCTGGCTGAAAGAAGAGAAGAATGTGTTTTTCTCTGACCTTTTATCTGAGTCTGCACGCGAGTTGTTTTCGGATTTCGTCAAAGCTTGGAATAAAGGAAAGCTTGAGCCACATTACTATGAAGGCATCGCTAGCGGGCCTCGCACATCCCATAACTGGAAAATCAAGAAGTAAATGAGATGAAAGAGCAATCATTCAGATCCAGTCTCTTGAAAGACCATTTGTTTAGCTTTACTTTCTAGCCACTCTCTTGAATCTTAGTAAGTATAGATCTATTCCTGAATCTGCTGTTCATGGCATTCAAAAAGAGAAAAAGAGGATGAGAGCTAAGAATATGAGTCGAAACGAAAATTTTAGCAGATTTTGGCTATGACTCGTGCGGTGGTGCATACCGGATAGGCATGTCAGTTTTCCTTCCTGTGTTTCTGTGTATCACGATAAGGATGACCAACGGATGGTAGATCAATGTATGACTGTTTTTCTTGAACCTAAACAAGACATGCCTCATATGTATGTATAGCATTTGCCTTTATACATAGGGAAATATTTATATTAATTCATCTATAATATTGCCTGTCGTGTATTATTTTAAATGAGGGCACAGTTTTTTCTAATAATCTCACTAATGCTATTATAATTTATTCCCTCATAATTTTTTAAGCACGTCATGCGCAACCTATCAGTATTAACCTGATGGACCTGCCGAAAATTCTATGCAAGATCGTGTTTAAGCTCAGTTAAGGAGTTCATTCTTCACCGTAAGTACAAATTTTTTCTGTGGTTTAGAAAATTTCGTGGAAACTTTCATTGAAATTTATTCTTCCAATTCAAAGTAAATTCGTTGACGCGTATACCGATGATTATGCTAATTGCAGAGGGCATGTTCTACGGTGCACTTCGCTGGTCAAGGAGTGTAATGCAGTTTACAATCTGATGGTGAGATTGTAAAGTGTATTGATGCATCAATTATTTGTGATATATTATAATAATATCTAATTTTAAGAAAATTTAAAAATATGATTAAATATATTTTAAAAATTAATTATTATATATTAATAGTATAAAATTATATTGATAGTATAAAATAATTTTATATTTACTATAATAAGAAAATTCTATCTGTATAATTTTATTCATAATTTTACTCTGTCAATGTAATTTTTCTTAATTTTACTCTATCAGTATAATTTTATATTGATAATATAAAATTATTTTATATTATTAATGTTATTTACATTATCAGTGTATAAAAATTAATTTCTAAAAATCAGAAATATTTTGGCAGAAGAAGATCTATATTGGATTTTTTGGATATAAATAGAGATATATTGTATTTAGAAAATATTTAGTAAAATATGGTGTTTTGAAAAAAAAAAAAAAGTTGAAATCGCAGTGTAACACACAAATTCTAACACTACGATTTCTATTGAAATCGCTGTACCAGTAGCAAATTCTTAGAATTTGTTGTACTTCACCTTGATTTCAAAAAAATGATAATAAAAAATTAGTCGATCTTTCTTATAAATAGAGTGGTATTCTGTCGGAGAGTTTGCAAATTATTAGTCACCGATTAAGAGTAAGTATCAGCTTGAGAGTGAGTTTTTGAGAGTATTTGAGAGTGTTTTGAGAGTATTGAAGAGTATAAGATAGTTTCAAAAAAGTTGAGTAAAAAAAAAATATAGATAGTCATATAATTACTACTATTATATATTTTAATGGTTCTGTTACAATATCTGATGAAAGTGTAATGTTTAGTTGTGATTATCCTACATTGGTGTATCTTCTTGAAAGTATATCATTAGAGGAGTTAAAAGTAGAGTTTTCTCAAAGCATAAATATTGGTTTTCAGAAAAGAGTGAAAAAAACACGATATAGGTGTCCAATCTCAAATGTTAATAGAATTTTAAAATTTCGATCAGTTACAATCAATAGTGATAGGGATATGCGAGTAATATTTAAGATGTATCACCAATATCAGACTTTCAATACAGTCATGGAGTTGTATATTGACTTCGAAGAAATTATTGCTCAAGCAGATCCTAACTCATATCCAGCTAACCAACATTACAATGAATTTGTTCTTAATGCAAACCCAGTAAGTGGTATTATATTTTGTTTTGATAATCTTCACTTCAAAATTAATAAGTATTTATTTTATTATAGTTGTTATTATTATTTATTATTATATGATATACAAAGTATGCTCTACACTTGTCTCTTATTGAGGATCCTGTATATCAAAAATATAAATGATCATGATCTTTATTAATTATTATTCTTTTTATTATTATTGTTATTATTTCTATTATTATTATTACTATGATTAATATTACAATTATTATTGTTATTATTATTACAAATAGTCTATTGGTAATAATAATAATAATAATAATAATAATAATAATAATAATATTGTAATATTGTTATTATTATTATTATTATTATTATTATTATTATAGTAGTATTTCTTATGCTATTATTATAATTAATAATATTATTATGATTATTTTAATATTATTATATTAGATATTATTAATATTATTATTGTTATTAGTATTATTATTATTATTATTATTATTAGATTAGATATTAGTAAATTACTATTATTATTATTTTAAATTGAATTTTTAATCACTCTTTATTATATTATTAGTGTTGTTATTATTATTATTATTATTGTTATTCCTTTTATTATTATTATTACTACTACTGCTACTAATACTTCTACTATTATTATTTCTATTGTATTATTATTATTATTATTATTATTATTATTATTATTATTACTACTACTATTGCTACAATTAGTATTTCTATTATTATTATTACTACTATTATTATATTAGATATCATTAATATTACTATTATTATTATAATGATAATAATGTTATTATATTAGATATTATTAACAATACTATTATTGTTATTGGTACTATTATTATCATTTTAAATTGAATTTTTAACTACTTTTTATTATATTATTAGTGTTATTATTATTATTATTATTATTATTATAATATGAGATACAAAGTATACTTTACACTTACCTCTTTTGAAGATCATGTATATCAGACATGTATCGTAGTAATGATCTTTTGTGTTTATAATTATCAATTGTTAGTATTAGCACTGCGAAAAAGATCTGCCGAGCGTGTTTTCAGAAAAAAGTGCAGAATGCGAAATTAGGGACAGTGGAAGTGATGGCGATTACTTAGAAGGGGAACATGAAGTGCGGAATGATGGTGCAGAAGAAGATGATGATTAAATGCCCAACACACAGGCTATTATTCAATATCCAGAGGATCCTCCATCTTTCATGCATACTTTGGATCTTGAAGTTATGCATGCACCTGAGTTTCCTGAATATAGAAACATGGGTAGTGATTATGCTGTAGACAGTGAACTATTTGTGGGAATGCAATTCAGCGATAGAGAGCCTGTAGTACGAGCAATCAAGAACTACAGCATATCTAAATCGGTGGATTACAACGTGTGTGAGTCAGAATCAAGGATCTTTTATTGTAAGTGCAAATACTATGACTTGAAATGCAATTGGCTTGTTACGGTCAGTCTCAGAAAAAAGAGGGATATTTGGGAAGTCAGAAAGTATAATGACCCTCACACTTGTACTACGGCGATGATTTCTCAAGATCATACAAAGTTGGATGCTAACATGATTGCACAATATATAGAGCCCATGATACGAGTTGATGTATCCATCAAAGTAAAAGTTATGATTACAGAAATTCAATCTCGATATGAATACACACCGATATATTGGCAAGCATGAATGACAAAGTAAAAAGCAATTGAAAGAATATATGATGGTTGGGAAGAGTCATATGCAGTTTTACCCAAATGGTTGGGAGCAATGTATGCTTTTATGAGATATTTATATATTGAATTCGATACTAGTCTAGCCTGCTGGCATTGAGGAGCGACTAAATGACCGAATATTCTGTCGAATATTTTGGACTTTTGGCCCTTACATCAAAGCTTTCAGATACTGTAAATCATTAGTCTAAGTTGATGGGACACATTTGGATGAAAAATATAGAGGCATTCTATTAGTCGCGGTGCACAAGATGGCAATCAGAATATATTGCCAATTGCATTTGTAATAATCGAAGGTGAGACTGCAGATGCGTGGTATTTTTTTTGCATTATCTACATAGATATGTGGTGAATCGAAATGGATTTGGTATTATTTCTGATCGACATGAGTCAATTAAAGTAGCAATTCAACGTTGTCATGGTTAATGGAAACCTCCAAGAGCATTTCATATGTACTATATTAGACAAATCATAACCAATTTTTTGCGGAGATTCAAGAAACCATACTTATACCGACTTGTCGTGAGTATAGGTGATTCTCGAATTAATTATCTCTATTGCTATATGTGATTTTTTTTCTTTTTATTCTTTACAAACCACATTATGATTTACAAGCTATTCAAGGACGGAACGTGAATTTAATCTTCACTATGAACGGATGCGTCAACATGGTGAGATTTATATAAATTGGCTTGATGAAATTCTAAGAGAAAAATGGGTTTAAGCCTTTGATGGAGGACATCGATATGGATATATGACCACGAATCTAGTCAAGTGCATCAACTCTGTGCTAAAGGAGGCTCGTAATCTATCAATTACTGCCTTAGTTAGAGTAATATACTTTCAATTGGCTGAGTTGTTTGGTACTAAAGGTAGAGAGACATATGCACGAAAAGCTATTGGAAGTGTTTTTTCTGAAGCTATCACGACACGTTTACAAGAAAACCAGCAAGCAGACGGAGGCTACGCGTTACTAATTTTTCAGGCCAACACAAGAGTTTTCATGTCAAAGACCTGTCAAATGGATCACAATTCAAAGTTGATATGAGGGAACGATACTGTGATTGCAGCAATTTTCAAACAGATCGATATCCATGTCGCCATGCAATTGCTTATTATTCTAATCAGTACATTAATTGGCAAGTTTATGTAGATGATATTTATAGGATGGACAAGATTTGCAAAGTGTACGCACTAGAATTCGGCGTTGTGGGATATGAAAGTACGTGGTCGCCGTATAATAACCCGATAATTCATCCTAACCCCCAGTTAAAATGCACAGAGAAAAGTCGACCAAAATCAACTCATTTTTTCAATGAAATGGATACGAGAGAGATGAGAGGACCAAAATATTGTGGTCTCTGTCGAGGCGAAGGACATAGCCACAGACAATGTTCCCATAGAAATGGGTCAACTTCTTAGATATGAGTGAAATATTATTACCCTACATTGGCTAAAGTAATTTGGGATTCTGATTATTAATTTCAATGAAACTATGTTATTTATAACATATGATTGCTTTATTATATTCAACTAGTTAGATTATTATTTCAAATTATTAGTTTATTAATATTAATAATATCTATTAGTAGTTTATAATACTATCTATTTACTTACTTTTTAT
The DNA here is from genome assembly GCA_031439595.1 of Pterocarpus santalinus. Taxonomy (NCBI): domain Eukaryota; kingdom Viridiplantae; phylum Streptophyta; class Magnoliopsida; order Fabales; family Fabaceae; genus Pterocarpus; species Pterocarpus santalinus. The sequence continues at coordinate 27,695,506 of CM062528.1, read as the reverse complement.
ATTTATCTCTGTTATTAGTTTTTTTATTAAATTTGTTAATTATTGCATTACTAAAAAAAATGTAACTATTATATATATTTATTAATATCATTTTTTTATATGTACTTTTTTTGTAAGAAATGGCTTAATAATTATATGTTTACTTAAATTTAATACAAATGTTACAATTAAGATTAGATTTACAATAAATCGAAAGGTCATAATCCTTAGAATCTTAGACCATCTCTACTATGCAATTATGAACTTAACTTTACTTTAGTAGGTTTTTTAAGATTAATATTATCTCTATTTTTTAGAATGATTAAAAACTGAAATGACTAATTTTATATTTTAGAATTTGCCAAAAAGAAAAAAATTAGCAATATTGTTGCATTGAATTAATTTATTCTTACTACTTTAGAATATTATTTTTTTAGGGGTTAGTGTTAGTTAATTATACTCAAGATCATACAGAAATTATACAAGATTAGACAAAAATTATACAAAATCAGCAAAAGAAATCAAAATTACCTCTATTCAAGATTATACAAAGATTATGCAATAAAAGAACATAATATTTCTTCTACAAATTTATTACTTTTTCCACTTCCTCCATTATTTGGGGGTGAATTTAACAGGCTTCTTGAGTTTATTCCGTAATTTATCTCCAATATAACGCATCCAAGATTTGTGGCTAGATATCTGTCCTATATTTCTTTCACTAGGCTCATTTCTCCTACTAGGCTCATTTTTTCCACTAGGCTCATTTCTTTCACCACCTTCCTCTTCCTCTCCCTTTCCCTCTTCTTCGTTCTCATCCTCCCCTTTTGCTTCTTGTCCCCCTTATTGTGGCTCTTGGACAGATGTTATTATTAAACGTGAAGTGGCTTCGACGTCGCCCGTAGCTTTAGGACCCTGTAGTAATTCCGTTATCATCTCATTTACAAATCCTGAATTCTCGGCAACTACAAGTACATGTTGCTGAAATTCTTGTGGCGGTATTGGTGGAACTGGCCGATACACGTCTCTATCGGCAGTTGAAGCAGCACTTCTACATCTAGATTTAGCAGCACGAGATCGATTGTGTTGACGTGAGCCAGCACCATGATGGTAGTGTACTCCATTATCAACTGACCTTCTTCCCGCGAATGACCTTCATCACCATGAGTTGATCTGGATAACGACGATGAAAAGCTCATTCGACGTGGCTCCATCACAGGTGGTTGGGGCATGTAACTGTATGGGTATTGTGGTGGAGGTGAGGGCATATGGCTATAAGGAGGATACTGCAATGGTGCCGAGGGCATGTGGCCAAAAGGAGGATAATGAGGAGGTGGCAGGTACATCTTGGCTGCATATTGGGGTACTTCGGCATAAGGAAGATATTGCGGGGGTGTGTGTTGAGGAACCTGAACATGCTCCTACCTTGGATATAACTCCCATTGTCGTGGGTCTTACAGTAGGATATCGGGTGACAAATAAAGATTCATAGCAAACTGAAGATATCAATTCCAATAATAGTGACGTGGATAGGGATCATTAGAGGGATAACCATGTAATATGTGCTGCCATCTTTGGTTCCAATATTGCAGCCACTTCGCATACTTTTCTATCTAGTTAGTGTTTTGTACTCCTCTCAAGTCTTTATTATGATGTCCAAGCAAACTTTTTGAATTGTTAGGGATTTTTTACTCCATACCAAATTGATGCATTATACGGTCAGTTGAATGTTATTCAATCATCTCAAAGCAGATGAGCGGACTAGTAATTGATCACAATGGCCTCTTATCTGCCAAGAAGTGAGGAATAATCTTATCAATGCCTAACCGATGGTATGGTTGCCACTGAAATTGCATTATAAAAGAAAATTACATTAGTCTTAGCAACTATATTGATTATTACAATAATCTCTATAATTTTTTTTATCATTATCTCATCATGCGTTATCTGATCTATCCGCAGCCTTATATTACCAACAAGCCTAAATGAAAATTATGGTCGGAATAATGTGTTTATCCACCTGTGAAATGTTATATTAGTTAGATATATATTCAGTAATAATAAATTAAAAAATAATTAAATTATGATAACTCTACCTAGAAGCTAGAGGAAAATGCGATGAGGGATTATTAGGAATAGGAGTCAAGAATGCAAATCGGTGCCATGCTTATGACTATAATAGATGCAAGCAGCCAATAATTTTCACACATTCAGTGCACGTTGCATAGCATAAATTTCTATAAAGTACAGCAAGGCAAGCCGAACCCCAACTATACTCGCCGACCTCTTACAAATTTTCTAGTAATGAAAGAAATTTGCAACTGACTACAGATGTACTCTTATCCGATGTAAGCCGTATCCCCAATAGTCGGAGTAAATAGGCGAGTATAAAGTACTATAATGTTTTATTTGGTACATTCGGTCTAAAAGTATCTAGTCTATTTTCACAGAATTGGTCATACAATGAACTCAGTCTACTTGATGATTGGTAAATATCGCTTGCATCAGGCCTACGATTAAGAAGGCTCTGGCATAGATTTTCAATTCTTTCTTTATTGAAAGATGTGGATCCAATAATAGGTCGACCATCGACATGGATCCCAAGTTGAAGTGCCACATCCTTTAATGTGACTGTACGCTCACCAATCGAAAAGTGAAATGTGTGCGTTTCTGGCCTCCATCGTTCAACCAATGCGCTAATTAATTCGTCATCTATTACTAAGCATTTCATCATAGAAACGGTCAGCAACCTTACATACTATAGGTAGTTATGTATTTTTTATAGCAGTTTCTCCAATTGTAATACTCGATGTATCAGTATTCTAATTTTTTATTATAATTTTCATAAAAATAGAATAATTAGGAGGTACAAATAAAAGAATACTACTGATACAGAAATTAACAAACGAGTTTTAATATGTGATTTTATTTAAAAAATATTTATCATTAAAATACTACAAACATGTTTCACATTTTGATGTCGGTTTCTCCAAATTCAACACTCAAGATGACTGTATTCTAATTTTTAATTATAATTTTCATAAAAATAAAATAATTAAGAGGCTTAAATAAAATAATACTACTAATATATAAAGTTATATAAACTAATATATAAACAAAATAAATTACATATATTTTTGATATATTTCTGATACACAGGATCCTCATCAGAGGCAAGTGTAGCGTATACTTTATATCTTATGTCATAATAACAGCAATAATAATACATAAAATAAAAATAAATATAATAATGATAATAATAAACAAATAAATAAATATTACTCCTTCACTGCGAATCTTCTTCAAAATATGATTTTCTGATTTCAATGTCTTATCCATCATTTTTGGAACAAAATATTTTTTCTCTATATTAACTCACTATCTCTTCACTTTTTTTTTTTAATTTTCACAAACTACTTAATTCAACTCATTTTCTTCTCGCATTCACTTTTCGTTTATACAAAAAGACTCAACTCTTCATATCTCTATCCGTAAATCACTTTTTTCGCAATTTATAGAGAAAGTTGAGGATGAGGATTTACTGTATACATGTAAGACGAAAAGCATATAATTGTATGAGATTACTCATATAATTGTACTAAGAAATAATAATTGTAACTCCATATAAATTATTTTCTGACAAAGTACCACATCGTGACACATCACCACAATTTTAGGGAAATTATGGTGATGTGTTGCGATTTCTATACTTTAAATTATAGATATCGCAAGACATCACTACAATTTCCCAAAAATTGTTGTGATGTGTTGCGATGTGGGTAAATCGGGATAATGTATTGCGATTTCTCTAATAAAATTATCATATTTTACTAATTACTTTTTAAACCCAATAAAACACTCAATATCTCATATTTTTACAATATACAATCGAAAAAACCAAAAATTTTATCAATGCAATTTTATTCTTTCAGTATAATTTTAAGGTATTTTATACTTTTTAATATAATTTTATACTATTAATGTATAAAAATTAATTTCTAAAATATATTTAATCATATTTTTTAATTTTTTTAAAATTAATATATTACTACAAAACATCATAAATGATTAATATATCAATACACCTCACAAATCTAATCCATTAGATATGCTACAATCACAAGGTACATAGTACGCCTTTAACTGCGAAGAGCATCACAGTCGGCGCCATCGCGGAGAAGTGCAAAGCTCATACAGCTCAGTGATACTATCGAAGATGCACTTCTTTCCTAAGTTGCAGATTTTTTGCCTATTTATTTCATAGTACCATACGGATATTGACGTTGCCAAGCAGAAAACAAATGGTGTAAATTAAGGATTCGAGGGTTGCTTAATAGCCATGACATGTAAGAACGTGAAATCTGATGCTTGGAACGAGTGACAATCGAGCTCATAGTATTAATATACATCCTTCGATTTTTTATTTCTCCCCTAAAAGAATACATATTATCATTTGTGCAACATTTCACATCAGCTCTGTAAGTTTGAAAGTTACTTGATTATACTAACTGCTTTTACACCCTATGCCTAGGCATTATTTGAAACCCAGGGCGTGTTACGTTACTCTCATTTTATTTTGGGAGTAACTTAGTCCCTTTAAAAACATCCCAAGCAATATTGTTAAATGGGTGTCATGTGATTTTTCGTTGCAATCTTCCTCCAGTCCTAATCCTCGTTCCCTTCCCTCTCTTAGATTATCACAAGCCCTTCCTTTCCTTTTCTTCCTTTGCCGCTTTGCCGAACACGCCGTTGCTCCGCTTCCTCACCTTTCGCCACCTCTAACAGCAACTACCACCCTGGCGCAGAAGATTGGAAAATCGATGCGGCAACCCAGCAAGTCGTCAAAGGTGGGGGTTTACACCGACATCAACGTTGCTCGCCCTAAGGAATACTGGGACTACGAGTCCCTCAACATCCAGTTGGGGGTAGCAAGATGATTATGAGGTGGTGAGAAAGGTGGGAAGAGGGAAATACAGTGAGGTAGAATCCCTCAAAGGGACTCCCACATCCGCCAAACAACCTCCCAAACTAACACCGTCTTTTCCGCCGGCAACAACAACAATAGAAAGAAGAGAGGCATAAGGAAGAAGAGAGGGATAGAGAATGAGACAGTGACAACAACGACAGCAACAACAAGGTACAAGGGAATCAAGATGAGGAAGCGGGGCAAGTGGGTCGCAAAGATTCGAGAGCCTAGCAAGCGTTTCAGGATTTGGCTTAGCTCTTACTCCACCCTGGTTGCCGCTGCACGCACCTATGACCCCACCCTCTTCTACCTTCGTGGCCCATCCACCCACCTCAACTTCTCATACCTCCTCGCCCAGAACCTCCTCCTGCTGCCGTTGCAGCTGAGGACATGTCGCTGGCCTCCATTAGGAAGAAGGCTATCAAGGTCGGCGCTAGAGTTGATGCCCTCTAGGCCACCGCCGCAACACAAGCCTGGTGACAAACCTATATTGAACACAACAACTCCGGGATAGGAAGGGGACAAATCTTTGTTTTGCAAATAAATAAAAAGAGACATCTTTTTTGCAATTTCACAGTTATTTTTAACTTTTAAAAATGAGATTAAATTACTTCCAAACTTGGTTGGGAGCAACATAACATGAGCCTTGAAACCCTAGTCCGTACTTGGTTCACATTTATAACAAAATCCCAATCAAAAAGCAAAACTATTTCTGCAAACATCATCATCAAATTGAACACTGACAAGTAAAAGAAACCAAGAATTTGATCCCCAAGCCATTATAATGCATTGAACTTGACCAGCAATATTTAAAATAGAGTAAATATGCTTTTCAATCCCAATATTTTAAAATTAGCATCAATTTAATTTTAAAATAATCTAACATACATTTAATTCTAATATTTTAAATTTTAACATTAATTTAATATTATATTGATAATTTGATGAAAAATTAAATTTTACAAAAAATTTATTATAACTAAATTGATTTTAAAACTCAAATTGTTCAAACTAAATTAATATCAAAATTAAAAATATTAAAACTAAATTAACATCAATATTTTTAAGACCAAATTAATATTAATTAAAAGTATTAAAAACTAAATTAATATCAAAAAATTTTTAAGGGCCATTTGATTTCAACTTTAAAATTTAGAATTAAAAAAAATTATTTACTTTTTAAAATAGTATATAAATCAGGAACGATTAGATGAGATGAAAAAAATATTCATTAAATAGTCATTGCCATACAATCGTACATTTAAGCAAGCTAGGTTTGTTTGGTATTGTCAATAACTTTAAAATGGTTTATCTGAAGGCCTCGCTGGCCACAAGAGTAGCTCAGCAGTTCACTAGTGCCAATGGCAAGTCTTCATTTCAGCTCTACCCATCTTGAAATTCAATTAAACTCAACTTTCAAACAAACACTGACTTCAAGAACACAAAGGATTTCTTCACTGCAGATTACTCTACTTCACCCAAATAATCATCGATTTCAGCTGGTGTCAGTACCCTGCAACACAATTAACATGCTAATAAGTCACCCACTTATAAGATCGAAAAATGTGAGGACGGTTTTTAAGCAACTTGTGTTTAATTGTCACATTTATTGGTACAACAGGAATTTTTTGCTGCTTTAGAGGGTCCTATCCAAGTTCTACAAGAACAATGCTTTTTATATTAATTCAAGTTTAATTTTCATTTCCCAGTCTCAACCCATCCACCGTCCAGCAATTTTGTGAGTCGCAATACCTCTTATATTTCAAAATACTCCTAATTATTAATTCGGATAATAAAACCCAAAAAACCAACTCAGTTTGCCTGATGACCGAAATCAGAGGAAGCAAGGTACATACGATTAGATATTGAAGGCAGGAAAATGGAACAGAAATGTCAATGAAACTAAAGAACAAGCATGAAGTAATCAATTCTGAAAGCTAGCAAATTATTCCATATTTTAAGGAAACAAATATGCACCTGAACTTTTTGTCAGCACCAATTATGCCAATTTCAATATTTTTTCCTGAGATCTGTCCCTCAAACCTGTAAAATACCCACAAAAGAATAACAGAAGAGAATAATTTAAGACTAAATAAAGGCCTACCATACCAACAGGTTCCAAAATACAGTATAATAAACAAGAATAAAACAGCGAAAACATAACAACTGTCAATAAAGGGGACAATGAACAGTAATCACTTCCTGTAATTTTTCAAATTTTTAATGTAAGAAGCTTGGAACCTTGCAGCAATAAAACCAGCTCATGGTTTAGAGAGATAAGCCTCCACCTCTTTGGTAATTGTCAAAATCAATGTTATAAAATTTGATTAAACACTCTACATGGGGATTAGAGTCATTTGTTTGTCATCTAAATCCAGTAAGCCAATATTAGATATATTTTCCTTCTCCAAACCATAAGTCTGAAACACTAAAGCTATCATGCACTACTATTTCTGGTAGGGAAAAAATTATTGACCAAACCAAGAAGTGAACCAAATGGTACAAAATGACTGTTGGGCCTCCTAATAGACAGATAGTTAACTATGATATTTTCATTAAAATTTTATTTAGTGCATAAACTTGAAAGGGCATGATCCTACCCTTCCTTCAGTGTCAATATTGCTGTGTGGACTGCATCATCAAGCTCCATATCATCTGTATACCTGCAAGTGGACAATGAAGTCAACCATTGAAATGATGGGGAAGAAAAGAATAACCGTAATAATACTTGCATCAAACAAAGAAACACATAATCACAATCATATTAAAATGAAAAAAAAAAGTGCTACATCACAAAATTGTTAACTCACTAAGATAAGTCATGCACTAAAATAGATAGTCATACAGAAGATAAATCTATTTATAATGTAAAAGTTCCAAAGTGCGCATTGTGAATACAGCGCTTCAGCTACTTTTAGTCCTCGCCACATCAACTAATGTTGAGCTACCGATTGAGCCATGTCAGCATATTTGAAGGATTCACAAGCTCTCCTTAACTAATGGTTGAGTATCTTAACAGCTATCAATTATTAAGTCATTTTAGTGCAAATTGATGCTCGCCATTGACAGGTTTCATAAGTTCCACACTTCCACATACTCTTCTTAAGAGGGAATAACAAGAAATAAACCTTAAAATCAACTAAATCTTCTAAAGAATTTGGTCTTAGATCAGGTTTGACATCCAAATCATTTACAAAATGTTTTTCATCTAGTCAAGCTTGCAGAGAAATGCAAGCCCAAATTACAGAAATTAATGCAGAGATCAGGATTTTTACTTTTTAAAAGGATGAATTACGATATTACTTCCATTCATTCGAGTATAATTAAAAAAAAAAAAAAAAAAAAAAACAGGTTTTATTTTGGAAAACTATATGGAATGTTATAATAAATATTAAATAGAAAAACATAATGAGAAGTTTCAACAATATAATAACATAATGCTTTGCACATCATGTATGACAAAAATCATGAGATAATTCATTCATGCTCAATACCAACAGAAGTGAGAGTTGCAACACAACTGATACAGCACATATATTTACACATATTGATACTTGACACATATTTTGCTTTCAGCATTGTCAATGATGTCAAACTATACCTCTTCTCAAGAAATGTCTTTGCATTGGAAACATTTTTCCCCATAGCAGAAGCTTTCCAAGAAAAATATGAACCCGATGGATCCACCTACAGAAGAAAAAACAAATTGCACCAAAGCACAAACTTCAGTTCTCTCTACTCTTTCTCTTAATTCCAAATTAGTGATTTTACAAAATTCCAAGTGCAAGAACAAAGATAGCCCAGCACAAACCCATTAAACACACAAATATAAACAATTCTCTAAGCAAACCCACTTAAATTTAAACTGCATAAATAATCAAGCAATTCTTACTCTGAAACAAAGCAGAAATCAGTTCAAGCAAAAACAAAATAATGTAACATTTGTGTAATCAAATTATAAGGTTTTCTTTCTTTTCTTTTTTAATAGAAAATGAAATTATAAGCATCTCATGGCTTACACTATTATCTTCAGAGACTGCACAAATCATAGTTATTTCGCATTGAAGAGTGAGACAACACAATGTGATCAAGATTGCAGGTGATGTCCATCTACCAGGGTTTAAAAGCAACAATAACAAGAGTTACAACACAAAAAGCATGTTAACAAACCTGATATAATTGTGGTCCATTATCATCAAATCCAGCAACCAGTAGGGACACTCCAAAAGGCCTAACACCACTATCAGGATAAAAAAAAAAAAAAAAAAAGGAAAAATCAGAATTGAAGATAGCAAGGGGGGAAAAAGAATGGAAAGAAAAATGCACAGTTGCATGTCTATAGAAATAGTAGCATGTTTGTTTTCCCATTTGGAAACCCCCAAACCATGGTTTGGGCAAAAGCTTCTCTCTTATAGTTTTTTCCCAAACTACGGCTTGAGGTTTCCAAACAGAAAACCAAGCATGCCTTAGGTAGATTATCAACATTCCAACTAAGTTAGACACATTTAGGTTCAAGTGCTCATGATAATTGAGGCTTTGGTAAATTGATGTCTGAACATCTAATTACAATAATGAACCTCCCTTAACTTTGAAAAAGGCATCAATAGGTACTTATGCTCATTGGAATGCCTAACTTTGACAATTAAGCTTTTTAGCAAAAAATAAATAAATAAATAAATAAATTCTCATGTTTAAAAATTAAAGGGTTAAGGTAGTTGGAAGCTTTTAGTACGGGATGACAAGGAAGACAAATTGAAGAGAGAGAGAGAGAGAGAGAAGGGGGGGGGGGGAGTCAGAAGTGACTATTGAGGATGAGGAACAAAAAACAGTGAGAAGTGACTGTTGAGACCTTGTTATTAAAATTTGAGGGATCAATTTGCCAAAGCATCAAAGTTGAAGAGAGTAATAAAAACTTATCCTGAATTATACCCATATGTATTATCCTCATATCTTATTTTCCCCATATGCATGAAATAAACTTCTAATGCTACGAGCCAAAACAGTAAAATTCAGCAGTCAAAACATATCTGAGAGGGAGGACACTGAACGAAGAAATTAATTACCCTGACTGAGTAAATTCCTGCATAACAGCAGCAACTTCCCTTACAAGCTGAGTGACAGGGATTGGTTCCTGCAATTTTCCATTACATTTATCAGATGTTGCCTATACTTACAAAAGATCCATAATAGAATTCCAAAAGCAAACAGAAAGGACAAGAACAAGTAGGGTAATAAGCGCATAAATCTGATTCTAATATTTTTAATAACAAAAAACTCCATTGAAGTACACGAGACTTTCCAGAAAAGAAGGGAAAAACTGTGAGGAACATCTAATCAAAATGTAACAACCAAAATTCACAGGAAATACATGCAACAACAAGAGAAACAAGATTCCACAGAGGAAAAAGGAAATGTGACACAAATTACTCCAACAATAGGAAATATAGGACACAGAAATTGAACTAAACAACCATACAGTGTGAGTTGTAAAATTCAGTTCAAAGAGAGAGAGAGAGAGAGAGAGAGAGAGAGATTTTTCTATTCGACCTTATTGTCTAATACTTGTCAATGTATTAGCAGTTCCATAGCATCTATATGATCAAAGATATTAAATCTAGAAATTATTTCCTTTGCTAACATTAACTAGCATAGTTTGCCCGTCTTAATTATGTAGTAGTTGTAACTCTTGATGACTCCTATTATAATAATCGAACTGAAGTCATACAATCATATAGAATTTTATCCTTATTTTTCTTTCAATACAGCATTGCATCATAACGAACTTATATTGCATTTTCAGTCTACAAAGAACTAAATATACTGAAAAGAAGAAGGAATGCAATTTAAATTAAAGCCCACTGTTCTAAGTGTTATAGACACAGAATAATACAGAAATTAACCAATCTAGCATAACTCTTTCAGTCAAATAAAGAGGATATGCTTTGCATGAGAAATGATGAAAACTACAAATAGATGAGTTACCAAGTAGCCAACATTGGAACAGTAGAATTATTTAGAATCCAAGATTCCAAAATGAAGCTAACAACAATATAAGTGAACTTTATTTACCAACTATATATAGAACTCAGAAGTAAAAGCAAAAGATATTAAGAAATGAAAATATACTATACCTTATATAATCGGTGATACTGCTCAGCCTGTTTCCTGCTTTTCCTTACCAAGACTCGAAAATCAGGACCCATGCCACTGAAACAACAAAGACAAAACTTAGGCTAAGGCAATAAGATGCTCGCAGACTAGTTAATGAGGAATGACCACTTCCATTTACAAAAAGCTCAAATGCAATGAAAAAGGCAGGCTAAGATGCTTATGAAGTTTCAAAACACAGTAAACATCAGGAACCAAGTTATTTCAATAGTTTGATCTCTTAAAGAATAAAGATAGAACAGAAAGAAAATGATTTGTAATGCTTTCTTTCTTCCTTTTTTTTTTTTTTTTAAATGTTTGAAAATAGCTTTCAAAAGTCATCTTTTTTTAATTTCAACATAAACTGCTTCCCAGAGATTAGTCTTTTAGAGACCACTCCTCACTGTCCCCCATCCCCCTGCCTCCCCAGGAAAAAGTCATATCCAATTTATGGGCTGAATCCAGTAAAGCTCTTTAATAGAATTCACTGAAATTCTATAGCAGCTAGCCGTGATCTGTTTCCCACATGCTTCATCACTTGTATGCTTTAAGTATACTTCTGTCCATTTAGATCAGCACATACACAATAGTTTGCCAATGAAAAACACTTATATATTGATTGAAATATATATCGCACTTTTATCAAGTCTTTAATCAGTTTTAACTACTAAGCATGTTGTGTCTTGCTCTATTCAATGCATAGTCAAGAAAAGTTTTTCTTTTTCCCCAAAAATAGTTGCCTCACTTCCCTCAAGCATCTGCCTTTCCTTCCACCTGAAGTGCTGATATGTCAAGGCCTTAAGTGGCCTCTAATGTTTAAGAAGGCATTCAACAACCATCAAATGCCATAATGTTGAGCAATTATCAAGGTACAAATAATTAATAATATCATAGAAATATATTTAACTAAGAAAGATTCGAATATATAAAAGGAAACAAACCTATATACAACACCTATATTTGGTGTTAATAACTGAATTTTGTGGACCTGCAATGGAATAGAACAAAGACCCAGAATCAAATTTCAAATTAATGAAGTGACACAAACCAATAACTTCAAAGTTTTTTAAAAGAGTAAATTGACTGAACAGAAATACAAGCAATAGAATTCCACTTAGCAAATACTTTTTGAAATTTGACGGAAAGAAAAAAAAAAAGCATGTCGCATATCATACTTTCAAGCACTAGCTACTAGGCAGACATGGCAAGGTCAACAGAATGCACTGCTCCATATATAGAGTTCATCAGATTGTCGTAAGGTACAAAATTCAGTTTATATAGAATAAAAGTTAAATTATAGTTATGATCAGCATAAATTTGGCAATAATTTTGGAAACACACATGCATTGCTCCGTATGTAATGGGGAAAGGTACAAAAGCAGAAGAGGAAAAATTAGCAGAACCAAAACGAATATGGCCTTGGATAAGTAAATATCATAAGTTTGTGACATAAATAATGAACAAAAAGGGATCTAACCAAAAACAAACTCACCGATGTTTCATCAACCAATATAGATGGCAGTTTCTTTTCTGTTGCAATGACAACTCCATTTGCAGCTGCAAAAGTCAAACGTAAAATTACAAATAATAAAAGCCACAGCAATTACATTATATGATCCAAATCATCTACAAGACACATGAACTCAATGAATCAGATAGAAAATTGTAGAAAAAATGCATGGCACTATGGCAGACATAGAAGATATTTGCAAACAATATCTACAAATAAAATCTCAAGTTCTCAAAAAATGATACTAAAACATAAGATTAAACCACAATACAAACTAAGAAATCTCTACCTCTAGCCTACCCATCCCAACAATTTCTACATTTAAGAAAGTACTGTTTTCCAGAGCTAAACTTAGCCTCCACATCATGCCAAAGCTAATTACATGGCCACAATAAGCCTTTCTGCAATGGATAAACAGCATATAACCACACTGTAAACAATTAACCTTCTTCCCATCAGATGACAATCATAGAACTAGAACCTGATTCTGCCTTTAGAAAACAACCCTATGTGATTCTTATAATAATCTAATACCAACATAAGTGAGCTTAGAACAAGGAAACAAAAGGAAAGCATATCGTCAGAAGTGCAGCATTTACTCGGCCCCACACAAATTTAGTCACTGATTCCCTCCCCGCACCACTATATACCATCTTTCACGTCACAAATTCCATCTACTTACCAGCACCCACAGCAATCTCACTTCTGCTACATTTACTCTGAAATCCAGAATAGTTTTAAAACTGAGGCATCGAATTTGAAACCCAAGGTTGTTTTAGCATCCTAGACTGCACACCTGACATAACAAGTCTAATATTTTCAGCTCCCATCTAGTCTCACTGTCCCAGTAGTCACCTGATTAATCTAAGTTAGAGAAAACAATTTGAAGTTCAAGAACAACAGCCTTCCCCCAACGACATCTCTTCATTCAACTGCTCCCCCACCCCCACACTGTCCACCCAATAAAAAAAAATGCCAATCAACACTACAAGTGTCTGCTGTTCCTTAAAGGAACACATTCAAAATAAATGCCCTTTTAGCTTGCCCATAAAACATGAGCAGTGTTTTCTGCATTTAACCCAATTATAAATAGAACCCGCACTGAGCATCTAAAAAGCTTGAGGAAAAGGAACTATGAGGAATGAGAGCTATAAAGAGATCCAGAGCCAGAGATCATCAATCACCTTTAATTCCAAGAGACGTTTGCCCCGACCCAACAGCTGTCAGAGCATGTTCAATCTGAACAAGCTTTCCAGAAGGGCTGTTTCAATAACACCAAACACACAACACAATAAGCTCAATTGAACCATAAATCACCCCCATTATCATTGTAAACCTCAAAAAAAAAAAAAAAAAAAAAGAGTTATCAATCAGCAAAAAACATACCTAAATGTGGTAAGAGAGAATGAGTACTGACTATCACCCATGGGTAAACCCTACAAGAACCTGCACACATTCACAACTTTACTTACAGGTTACAACCACAAAACAAACCAACGATTTCATTTTATTGTATAAATTAAAATAAAAAAAGAACTACACATGAACTTTTATGCGATCCCTAATAAGAAAATCATAAAGATCAAACATTCGCCAAAGTTTTACTAAATCACGAGCAAATTCAATAGAAAGTGTTGAATGAAAGGAAGAAGAAAAGACGGAAATAAAGAGGGATGGGTTGTTTGGTAGCAGATAAAGGAACGGAAAATAAGTAAGAAAATGAGCTACAAGCAGAAGAAAGATTTCGACGGAAAACTGACCTGAGACTGAGAGAGAAAGAGAGGGCTTATGGTGCTGTCGTCTCCGAAGTGTGCGTGTATAAAGTGGGAAGAGAGAAGGAGAATTGGAGTAGCGAGCAAGTCTCAAATCTTGGCCTTGGGTGTTGAGGTTACTTGGGCTGGGCTTCTATCCGTTAGTTCTGGTGGAGGCCCAATATTTTCTTTTTTTATACATAGCCCAAAACTTTTTTGAGACTTTCAAACTGCAGCATTTTTCTTGAAAAAAAATTGCTAGTATTTTAACGACCAAAAAAATTAAAAAATTGCTAGTATTTTCGGCTTCATGACTGGTTAAAAAGGATTTTCTTTACCTGACAAAAAAAGGAACGGATTTTTTTATAGCATACGCCCAATCAAATACTTTCATCAAGTATTTTTTTAAAAAAGAATTCAAACCTAACTCGATTATACTTCAAATTAGCGTTATATTCTTCTCTAGGAGTCCCCATCTTTGCTCATAAATAACTAAATGCAGCAAAGGTGTCCCCATCTTTAGTCTTAGCACGATTATTCCTATCAAAATGGCTGTACAGGTCTTTCTCAAAACACCCTAAATCTGAATATCCTCCTTTTTGACTCGCCATGTATTCCATTATATAACATGTCCTAACCCAAATGAATGTAATGTATCCACTTGAGCTATATCAACATCAATCGACATATTATGAGTTGGAATTAAATGACCAAATTGCGGAGCGGTCAAAAGATAATTATGACCTTTGTCAAAGGCAGCAATTTTCCACTTAGATGTTTTGAAATTTAAATGCACTCGAAATTTAGTTGGGCAATTAGTTTGAGAGATTGGCTCATTCTCTCTTGGCTTATCTAATTTCATCAAATGCTTCATATAATGCAAACCCTTTCTATTGCATACTAGTCGATATATTAGGATGTTACCCTTCAAATTCATACTTATATCATCTTTTTCTCATTGCGAAAGCATGACATCTAGCATATGAACAATAAAATTCACAAGCTTCTTCTTCACTTTTAAATTCTTATCCTATAATTTCATCTGCTGACAAATCTGTAAATCTTCTCAAGCCTAGGCCTACCTCACCTATATTTTTTTCCCTTATTATCCACATGAAATGCACTCATTCTTCAAAGCTATCAACATATTCCAACTAAGTGTGGTCATTCATAGCAGTGTGATAATTCAAGTGAGTGTCATCATTCAAGTCAATGGTAGGATTTTCAATAGATGTATCCATCTGCTCCAATATAGTATATAAATACAATTTTTAAGATGCCACATAATCTGAATTAATCAAGTAAAGAAATGGCCACAACATCGCATTGCAATATACTAATGAATGATTACACAAATCCTAAGATAAAAACCACGCACAATTCAACACACATTCACTAAATAATTGAACAATATGTCATGTCTTTTCTCAAAAACAGGAAGAAAGACAATGAATTGTACGTGGAGGGGTTAAAGGATGGCCTTCATAATTGGAAACATTTATAATTTGACCTAACAAAGTTTTTCATTGACATAGGGATCGTCGTTGCTTCTATTTGATTGCACCTAAAAATGAAAAAAAATTATTTCAAATATCTAAGTTTAAATATGGTAAACTCAATCAAATCAAATAATATTAACGAAATGATGAAGACATTCAAAGACGATGGTAGAGGTGAATGGAGGGGCACTGGTTGAAACGCCGAAAAGGGAGAGAATTCGAAGAGGATGAAGACAAGCAACAAAGGTTCTTGCCATTCAAAGACTAAGAAAGGAATTCCTAAGGTTCTTCAATTTGAGTTTTGATTTTATTTTATTTTATTTTACTTAATCTAAATATTATTTTTCTCATTTAAAAATAAGGTAAGTAAATTTAGAAAGGGGTCCATGAATTTAAATTTGGGCCACAGTACAATTTTAAAAGATGTGCCACAGAGGCACTTACACGGCTTAATTTTAAAAACATGGCAAAATATTACATGGACGCATAAAAAGGGCACTGAAGCCCCTCCTTTTATCTAGGTACTAGTGAAACCACTTTGATATAAAACAAAGAGGAATTGATCATTACACTATAGCATAGTAGGACAGGAGCTTACTAGAATTTCCAAGGTTAAGAAAATTAGACTTGACATCAAGTCGGACAAGGTATTGATTCAAAGGTTCAACCAATTTAACTAGAGTTTAATCGAAATAATATATATATATTATGAAATTAAGTAAATTAGTCAATAATACAAATGAAAAGTAAAATAAAACTTTAACATGATAAGTTGATGATATTAATATTGAACTAATTTTTTTAGTAACTTGCTTACATAATTTATAACTTATATCAACTCTAATATTAATATATTAATTATATACAAATATAATTATTTTTATGAAAAAATACAATTTAAAAAGTTTATATTTATACTTGTATAATGCAAGACCATCTATCTAAAAGAGTTAAAATATAAAGTACTTAAGTCCCACATTGCTTAAATTATGAGTTTCTTATTCTTAAAACTATTATAAATCACTCAAGTTTCATATTGCTTAAACTAAAAAAATTTAATTCCTAACACAATTATAAATACCTATATATCGTATTGCCTTGTGTATATCTCCTCTAGCCTCTTTTTAAAAGAGTTAGAGATCTAGTAGTCTTTGTTTTGGCCAATCAAAGCAAGGTTTTTTGCTGGCCAATTGGATGAATTAGGCCGGTTCACCAATTTTGAACCAGTTTCCTTCAATTTTTTAAAATTTCAATCTTTTTATTGTGATTGGATTGGCCTAAGAACCAATCTCGGTTGGATCGGTCCGATTGGCAGGTCCATTTCAATTTTCTTAACTATGAGAATTTCTCTTTGGGTAGATGTTGTGTGGAAGAGTCCAGCCATGGCCACCTTAGACTTCACAATTGGATTGGAAAAGAAATTGCTCCGTTGTAGATATTATTTACCTCTAACCTGATAAACAAGTAAAAAAATAGTGTAACATTGCAAAATGACCCTATCAATTTTATGCACAAGTTCTTTCATCTTCTTCCTCTTCAACACTATTGTCATCCTCCTAGCAATAGAGGTGGGGGTGTTAATAGTAGCAGAGACGACAAACCCATCAACTTTGACAATGATGATGGGTCGTGGTTCCGTAGTTGTTGGTAGCAGCTGTGGCAGCGGTGCGAGGCAATGGCAACAATGATGCTATGTGGTTATGTTTGCGCGAGCAGTGATAAGGTGATTTATAATGATAACCCTTCATAGTGGTGGTGCAACGATAGTGAAAGTCTCCATAATTTCTCTCAGGCACCTAATATTAAAAGTTTTGACTTTTTCGGCATTTGATATTTTAAGTGTTTTTTTGATGGTTAGGAGATTATGAATGTAATGTATTGAAACACTTGCTAATGTAATTCAAGCTCACAATTGTCGGGTGAAGTATCCAAGTTGAAACTAAACCAAAAGAATTAACAAAGCTAAAACTATCAAAACTTGGTGTTTTGGAACATGTTGGCAGTTGGTATCTACAATAACTAAAGAACAATCTTGAAACACAAGAAGGTTAGAACTTTGGAGGCTAAGGCTCTTAAGAAAACAATAATAGTCCACGAGTTTAAAAAAGAAAATAAAAAAAGCTAAAATGCTGAAATTAAAAGAATCATAGTAGTGAAATGCAAGCATGCAAGATAAGGTTAATAAAAAAATAATTTTTCAATTCCAATTAAGAAAAAAAAAAGCACCAAATACACTTTTATTTAGCTTTTAAAATTATAAGATTAAATTATATCAAAGGTGTTCGTGTCTTTTCTCGACTTGATAACTTAGCTTGGCTTAAAGTTTATTTAGTCGGGTTCAGATTGTAACATTTGACCTATTACATTATTTCGGGTTGAATTGTGCCATGCTGGATTTAGATAATACTTTGGATTGGTTTAACTCAATTCAAAGTTAAATAATTTTTTAATATATATATATATATATATATATATATTCTAATGTGACGTTATTTTTATATTGATATAATTTATTTTGAAATATATATTATAAAATATCTTTTAAATTTTGTTCTTTATTTTTAAAACTTTATGATTTTATTACACATGATTTCCAACTTTTTTATATGTTATCTAAATACCCAATTGACTCGGTCTGGCTTGATCACTAGTTGGTTTGTTATTGGGTTAGATTTAGGTTCAAAGAAATGACCATGTTAAAAAATTGGGTTAGGTTTGATTAGATTTACCTCAATTCAACACAACCTTTGTATATTTATATTGATTTTTGATTTTAGGAAATTTATTTTCAAGTCCTAAATATAGACTAATTTAATTAATTACTAAGAATTTTTTTGGTTACAAATTTATTAATAAGAATATAATATTAAATACTAATTTAATCAACAAAAATATGACATAAGAAATAAATTTAATTATAAAATAAAATATCAAAATTTAATTTTTTTTATAATTAGAGTAAACCTCAAAGTTGTTCTTGTCGAATTTTGTATAAGAAAAATTAGTCTTTAATAAAAATAAATTAATAAATTGACCCTAACTTTTTAAAATATCGAATAAATGAGTTTTTAATAAAAGTAAATAGATAAATTAGTTCATAATCTTTTTAAAATTAGATAATTTAATTTTTTTAAAGAGACTTAGTAAAAGGATTAAATTATCTAATTTTAAAAAAATTAAGTACTAATTTATCTATTTATTTTATTAAAAATTAATTTATTTAATACTTTAAAAAATTAAATATCAATTTATTTTTATTAAAAATTAATTTACCCGATATAAAAATCGACGGTGGTGTACTGCAAGTGGCGATTTGGCTTCCCTCTTTCTTGTTCACTTCACCTCTCTCAACGCTAAAACCCTCGACGACTGCGACTGCGTCTGCGTCTGCGTCTGCGTCTGCGTCACTCTCTCCATCAACTGCCCACTCGCCGCCGTTGGTGCTGCCGCAGCTGCCGCCGCCGTTGGTGCTGCCGCAGCTGCCGCCGCCGGTAAGTCCCTCCCTCTGGTACTCTCTGCTGGTGCTGCCGCTCTGTAACTCTCTGTTTGGTTTTCTACTAGAATTTATTATGATTGGGGTGTCTGTGAGATTCTGTCATTTTGGAGGTTTGTGTGAGATTGGGTCTGCTGATGCTTGGTTTATGATTGGCCTTGTGTTACAGTAAAGTTGGCATTAGTTAAGAGATTGTTTGAGTTAGTTAGAGATTAGTTGAGTTGGTTATAGTTTGTTCTTTGTTGATAGTTAGTTATACTTATTAGTCTATATAAACTTGTATTACACTTGTATCACACACTCTTCAGCCATTACTAAAATGAGTAATGCTATCTAGTACGAATATTTGCAGTTCGAAAAGTGCATGAATAGATTCTGATCAATCAGAGGACAAAAATACAAAGAGTAGACATGATAAATAGTTTTTGAAATAGCTGCATTCCGCGTCATTTGTAGTGTTTCGTTTTGTAACATCTACCAATTCTCAAGTAAAATTTAAGTTTTTTATTTCTTACCATTCTCTCAGCTCCATTGGCTCTGACCGTGTTTCTCAATGCTTTGTTTATGTCGTATCCAGATTTGGGTAATATTAAAACCTCCAGAACTCAACCTGGTTTCATGAGTGCTCCTAATCATCAGCTTCCCTTGCAAAACAATGGTGTGGGGATGCAGAACCAGCCCCAAATGGGTGCTGCCAATCACCAAAACCAAAACTTGATGCCACCCTTTATGCCCAACATGCAACCGTCCATGAACACACCTCCTTTCATGAATGGCACTAATCATCTCCTTCCGTTGCAAAACAACCAGCTGCATATGCTGCATATGGGTATGGCTGGTCCTCCACAGGGTCAATCCCATCTGGGGTTCGGTCCCCAGAATGTTGTAAGCAATGCCAGTTACAATCCAATGTTTCCCGTTCAGGGACAAATCATGCACAATGCACCTCAAATCAATTTGTCTCAGCTCCAGGGGCAGATTCTAGCACAAAGTATTCTGAACATGCTTCAGCAGCCTAATATGAACATGAATATACCAAATGGCCAGTTTTGTGCCTCATTTCCTGCTCAAAGTATGAATCAGCAGTTACCTATGCAAGTGCCAAACCCTTCTCAAGTTGTTCCGTATGGTATGCAACCTGGTTCCGGCCCCGTGTTTGGGTTTCCAAGCCAAGTGCCCCAGGCCATGGTTCCTCAAAATCCAATGTTTTCTGCAAATCCCCAGATGGGTCTTGTGCCTGGAAATCAGGTCAGGCCGCAGGTTGACCAGAGTGAGAAAAAGCTGGTTACACCAAATGGGAACACAAATGCTTTTGCTTCATCACCTTTTTCATCTCAGCAGTTTCAAGGGAACAGTTGTGCATCATTTAATCCTAGTTCAATACAGCAACATAATACAAACAACTCTCAAACTTCTGCATTTACAAAATCACACTCACAGGTACTTTTATAACTGATATGTTTCTGTCTTTTCTGTGTTAAGCCAAGTTTGTTATTGTACTATATACTATTGTTAAAGAAGCTGTGGCTATAGTATTTAATTTAAATCTCAATAATTGCTGCAGGCAAATCCTAATAGCAATACTAAAACTAATGTTCCAAACTCTAATTGGAAAGGATCGCCAAGCAAAAACTTCAAAAATAAACAAAATAGAGGGGGGTTTCAAGGAGGGTATGTTATTTTCTTCTCTCTTGTATTACTCTTGGTTTATTTGGATTAACAAATGATGGCTTACATAGTTTTCCTGTGACTTACTATTGTTTTCCATTTCATGTAGATTCCAGAAGTCTAAGTTTCCTAAAGAACATAAGGGCAAAGGTTTGGACTTTTCTACCTTGTCAAGATAAAAACATTTTTTTCTGCTGTTAGACTAATGCTTGTGGCAAAAGCAGGGCCCAACAATGGGAAGGCAGGACATTTTGGTTTAAAGCCTAAGGAACATATGCAGGAACCAAAAAGGTAGCTTCTGCTTGGCTTTCCAATGCTTTCTTTTCTGGTTTCAGTCTATTTCTTGCTGGGAATGCCTTACTTCAACTGCTTTAAAATGCATTTTGTTCATAAGAATATTCAACAAGATAGTGATTAAATGACCTTCTGTTTAGTTGGCTGATTCACTGGAAATGAAGGGTATTTTAGTTTTAAAGAGGCTGGTTTGCATTAGTCTGTGCTTGTTTATTACATTGTAAACAACTATCAGATACTAGCTGTCTGCCAGTGAACTACTTCCTCACTTCCTCTTATTAGAAGTCCTGAAAATGGTTCTGGTAGATATGTTCCTTAAATGGTAACTTATACAGTTTGAATAGCAATGATGTAAATGGAAAAGGCAAAGCAATGTTTTTTGATCATTTTATTCAATCTGTTAGAAGTTTTCGCATACAGTACCTGATTCTGTGGCCAAAATGTTAAGTTTTGTAGTCTGTTCCAAAAATTTGATGAGTTACTCAGTAGTTCATTTTACCTTAAAAAGGATGGTTAGGGGTGTGACTAATTAATTAATGATGAATTAATTTGGGGGAAAAAAAAGATGGCATGGAAAAGGAGACATTTCCACTAAGGATATTTTATAAAAAATAAAGTATCATTAATTAGAAGTTTGTGCCCATAGTCCCATCCACTAAATCTAAATTAGCAACATATATACACTGACATAAAAGTCTGTTGTGTAGCAAACCATTTGAATCCATCTGAACTATGAGATCAAATACAGTAGTAAAAGAACGTCTGTATATAACTGAAATACCTAGCTTCCCTTCCACATATTGAGTTAGTAAGGTACCTTCACAAGGTTGGCACAGAATTTAAGGTTTTTGGTTCAAATAAATGGGTTCCAGATGACCATCCAAATGAAACATATCTCATTTTGCTATTTTTAGAAATTAAGCCTGCTTTCTCATAAAATTTTAGCTTTGTCTTTTCTCTTTTTAATTACTATTCGTTACTTTTAATTTTGTAAAACTTCCTTTTGGACTGCAGCAATATCTTAAGTCTTAACTCTTCGACCTTGATTTTGTGCATGATCGCTATTACTTTATTTCTTGAATGATTAGATCCTTCTCTGTGGCTTATACCGAGCAAGAAATCCAACAGTGGCAGGAAGCTCGGAGGAAGAATCACCCTTTCAGTAACGCCATCCAGAAGGTTTTAAACAAACTGCTTGATCTACTGCTTGTGTTTATCGTGTTATTATCTAATAAGTCATGATTGAATTGCTACCTGCAGAAGCAGAGTGAACATCTGCGAGACTCCAAGGTCATTGATAGGGCGGTCTTACAAAGAGAGGTATACTTACTAGAGGGATTTTTTAAGCAGACAATGCCGCCCAATATAACAATCTTATAATGCTAAATTTAACTTTGTTGTTCAATTGAGAGCCAAACAAGTAGTATTTTTTTTTTTCTTTTGGGCATGAAATCTAAGTGATGACAAGTAAATCTTTCTCGGACTCACATATTTCAACTCTTTCATGTTGTGTATATATTTTGTCTTTGCAGCTCAAGCAGGTTTTAGCAAAGCAAGCTGAGTTGGGAATTGAAGTTGCTGAAATACCATCATACTATCTGAAGAATTCTGAGAATCAAGCTCCTCAGAGTGAAGGGAAAAACACATTCACTGACAAAAGGAAATTCCAAAACAAGTTCAACAAGAAATCGGACAGAAAAGGGCGGTCTGCTAAGAAACAGAAGTTCGCAGACAAAGATTCTTCAGAAAGCCCTTCTTTAAGCAAGAGAAAGCCAACTCTGTTGCAGAAACTCTTGAGTGCAGATATCAAGAGGGATAAGAGCCACCTGTTTCAGGTTTTCAGGTTCATGGTAATGAATTCCTTCTTTAAAGATGGCCCTGACAAGCCGCTGATATATCCATCAGTTGTGGTTAAAGAAACTGGATCTGAACGCGATGCTGAGGAAAAATATTTGCATGCCGGAAAAGATGTTCTTGATCATGGTAACAAGAAAACAGCTCAAAAAATTGTAAACCACAATAATGATAATGTCCATGTTAGTGAAGATGAAGACAGTGATGATGATGATGATGATGATGAGAATGACTCTATGGTACCCATCAATCCGCATAAAGAACCATCTTCCTTGATTAAAAGACAATGTGATAATGGAGTAGGAATTGAGAAATCTGATGAAGAAGAGGGAGAAATTATAGATTGAAATCCAGTGCTGCTCTCTTGTTTTTCGCAGCAAACTTTTGAATACCGAGAATGTAGAAATTATTTTGTTATTTTGGCTCCCATTATTGTTTTACCGTCATACATATATTATAGTAGAGAGGGGCATGAAGGGTCTACTATAGCCATTGGGAATTTTATATCATTATTCATATGGATAAATAGGTCTATCCATAGCAGTAGCCGTTGATGGCATGGAGTGCATATCATGCATGTTGTGAGGTGGCATAGTAACAGTAGAAATTGCAACATGCACTGAGGAATGGCTAGTGTTGAGTAAACTCGAACTAGAATCACGATGGCACTTCAGGGGGGGTTACAAGTTCTAGAATGAGCTTTAATTGACATTGAAAACGATGGTTCAGCAGTTCATTTCTTATAAGGCCCCCGCGCAGATACAGTATCTTCTATCGTGGATTTCTGATTTTGGCTGCAAAGTATATGATCATGACGAATGTACATACTTTGATGATTCGGAATGACTAAGTTAGTGTCTAATAATTCAATCAACATAGTAACTAATATTTGATAGACACAGCTATTTATGGGATCACCCATATTATAAAATCAAACTACATTCTTGTAGGGCTGCCAAAATGCAGAAAAATGTAGGGGCGGCTAGTGAATAGCGGTATAGAGGTGAGGGGAGAAATTCAGATAGGGTTAGGATGTGGAAAAAATAAAAAAAATATTAATTTAATTATGTGAATAAAAAGATTAAAAAATTAATAATAATTGCTTTATTAATATATAAGAATAACAGGTAAAATAAATTAATTTTTTTTCCCAAAACAATAGATAAAATGAATCAAAGGTAATATCAAAATAATGACTAAGGGTGTGATCGGTTGAATTCATTTTGATAGTAAAAAGTGATTTTAACTAAAAAAAATTAGTTTTATGGGAATTATTTATTTTAATTTCTATTCAAAAGTTAAAAAAAAAATTGCTTTTAACTTTAGTAAAAATTGGAATAAGTAATTTATGTAAAATTGTTTTTAGTAGTTTAAAAAATTATTTTTTGTATAATAAAAATTGAAACAAATGTATCCTTAATTTTATTTTTATGTGGTTTTGATGTTTCTTTTAATTTCACTAATGATTTGACAGTTAAAAACCTTTAAATCCTATAGAAAAAATTTAATTCTGATGTACTATCAATAGAAAAAACTTTTATACTGTTATTTAATCACATAATTCTATATATAAGACCTTTAAAATAGTAGGTAATTAAGTCAACACCGTTATTAATATAACAATATATAATTAGATGTATAAATAAATTTTTTTATATTATCAATATACCAAAATTAAATTCATTTAAAAAAACCGTAAAATTTTTTGGACTGTTAACTTTTTGTCAATATATATATTTTGGATATCGATGCCAATAAAAAATAAATGGATGCCGGAATGATGGCCAAATTTGGACATTTAACGCGCCCCATGACCATGATCGTGCTACTGCCGTGTTTGCTCAGTGACGTACCGTTTGTGAACCTCTCTGATTTTTCGCGCTCATCATCGTTTGGTTCCCGCCAAAATCCACGAGAAAATAACAAGAAAGCAAAGAAAATCCAGGTACGATGCTCCGATTTTACGGTTTCAAAATTTCTGGTTATTTTCCCTTTCGTCGAAGTTCGTAGAACGTGACTTGCAGATAAGGTAGCATAGTAATTTCCCAGTATCTCCGTGTTTATTTTTCTGGGAAATTTCTTTGGCTTTTTGAGCTGCATTTTGGAAGGGTCCCGAGTAGAGCCGGCCATTTTCTCTTGATAGGGTGTTACGATCACATTTTACACAATCGAGGTGTTGACTGATTCTTAAATTTGGTTAATGATATTATTATTTTTTTGTTCGCTGTTACATTTGATGGCGATGTTATTTTTGACGTGTAATCTATGCTTGTTAATTTATATGATATGAACTATTCATGTATAATCAGATCTTCAACAGAGTGATAAAGTACGGAGATTCTTTCAGAACCTTTTGTTTTTGTAAGGGTACTGGTCCCATTCGGCGCACACATCCCATTTAATTTAAAATATAAATATATAAATAACTTGCAGTATTTTATATTTCAAGTAAGTGAGGCACATGGCTCAAGAGTATGAATCAATCTAGAGGAATGATTAATTATTGGAATAAAAAGAAATAAATTTTGATTATTAAATTATATATAGATAGTTAAAAATAAAATTTATTTAAAAGTTATATAATTATTTTTAATTTTAATTATTTATATAAGATATAATAGTCAAAATTTATCTCTCTAACTCTCATAATTAATCATTTGTCTGGTTTGATATATTCACCGTAGCTGAATATTGGGGTACCAGCACCTTCACGAAAAGTCAGGCAAATGGTGAATCCTCCTTGAGGTTAGGTAGAGGTTAATTTGGCCGTGATGCTGTTAGAAAGTGATGCTATCAAGGCATATCTCTGCGAAAATGTTGCTTAGTTTGTAGCAAAGGATAGATAAGTTATGATGTTGGGAGTATTCATTATGGTGTAGGATGAAAAACGTGTGGGCTTTTCAAAAAATGCTGTCCTGGTATGCGTTTTTCAACTTAAACCATTGCAAATACTGTAATGTCGTAACTTTTCTATTGCAAGCTATAGTTTTTCTATCTAAATTTGTTATTGCAAGCTGTAACTTTTAAAAAATGTTGTACTGTATTACCTCCAAAAAGGGTAGTACCAAAGTAGGTGCCGAAGGCTTGACGCTGATTCCAACATTATTTTAGGTAATTCTTTGTAAGGTTACAGTTTTAGTTCTATGCGTACTCTTCCGATTATTATTTGATTCAATTTTTTGCTGTATAACATGTTCTCAATTCAGTCTCAACAACAACACAAGCCTTGTTCCATCAGGTGGGGCAATGAGATGATACTATAGTATCTTGTCATAAATTATATTCAAATGCAAACCTTTCAATGCAGTCTCCTTTGCTCTAAACCTTCCATACAAATGAATTAGATGGTTATTGTTACTTGGAGTTCTGTGTAATATGTTTAACATACATCACCATTTCCTTGAATTGGCTTTAGCTCCTATATTTGGAATTTGTCTGCCTTCCGATCTCTGTGCATATGTTTAGTATTTAATGAAATATCAAAGTTAGTTTTTTGATAGAATGAAGTGTTTATTATTATTTCAGATTTAAGATTTACAAGAATCATTTGTTCACTTAAAGGTTCACGATTCATGTATCTATTAATTTAGCTGTAATGTAATTATGAAATGAGTCATCTAGGAGTTATCAATTGCAACATTCAAGGTTCACTTATTTGAGTCTAGTTCAGAAATATCTAAAGAAGCCTATAAATATGTGTCTCACAAGTGAATTTTATCGTTGATTCTAACTTGATGTAGAATGTATTATTTGTAATATCTACTGCTCCTACCTTGAATTGGCTTTATCCCCTGTATTTGGAACTTGTCTCCCTCTGTGCATATTTTTATTATCGAGTGCTAGGTGGTAGGCCTATGGGATTTTATTGTAGCTCTAGTCCCCTTTAATGATTTTCTTTGTAAGCACAGAAATGGAGTCAAGGAAATTAAGCAGAAGAAAAGAGTTGTCTGGATGTTTTCCTGAGTTTGGTGCAATCTTCATGTCAAATAGAAGTACTTTGCAAGAATGTTTTGAGAAGAGATTGCTTGGGCTACCCAATGCTCAGTCCGGTTTTGTTAGAAGAGTAAAGGCAGGAATGACTTTATTTCTTTTTGAATTTGAAGAAAGAAAACTTTTTGGGGTTTTTGAAGCAATATCAGATGGTGGTATGAACATTGATCCTCAGGCATATGTTTCAACAGGAAGGTCATTCCCTGCACAGGTGCCAATTTTTATGTTCATATTTCATTTGTATTGTTCCAGCTCACATTCCTATAGATTTGGCATACATTGATCTTCTTCGTTCTTTCTATTGATTTAATATCATGGTTATGTTCAGAAAATCCTCATGTTGATAAGTTTATCTGTTGATTCTGTTCTTTGTATTGACCAGGTTAAATTCACCATAATCTGGCATTGTGACCCTCTATTTGAAGATGAGTTTCATGATGCCATTCGAGATAACTACTTTGGGACCTACAAATTCAACTTTGGTCTCTCTAAGGAGCAGGTGTGCTTATTTACAAGTTTCGATTTGACATTTATGTATCATGTTCCTTGATATACTAGTGTGTGGAGGAGTTATTGTGTATGTACATGTGTGGGGTAGCCTGCTAGAAAGTACAGACACCAATTTAGTGGCATGTTTGACCTGCATTGGACATGGACACTTAGGAGACATGCATATCACATGCGTTGGACATGCATCCGTATGTGTCTAATTGTTATTATTATTATTATTTTTTTTTTTGGGCTTGGACACACTTGGGACATAGCTTAGACACAAGGTGAACATGGCTTGGACACATGGGTGACATAGCTCAGACCCAATTTAAGTTTTTCATCTATTTTAATGGAGCAACTCATATATTAGAAAGCCCAACCTAATATCCAACTTCAGACCAACTTCATCTATTTTATGGAGAGTGTACTCTTTGTCAATGAATGAGATAATAACAATGGTGGAGAAGGAAATGAAATTAATTTTTAGATAGTCATTTTAATTAATTTTGTTCATTGTACATGTACTTGTACATGGCTCATTCTACTAAGCATGCTTCTTTAGGAACTTTGTTGAAGACATCAAGA
The DNA here is from genome assembly GCA_031439595.1 of Pterocarpus santalinus. Taxonomy (NCBI): domain Eukaryota; kingdom Viridiplantae; phylum Streptophyta; class Magnoliopsida; order Fabales; family Fabaceae; genus Pterocarpus; species Pterocarpus santalinus. The sequence continues at coordinate 27,667,278 of CM062528.1, read as the reverse complement.
ATGGTCCATATTTTCTGAGAGGAGCTTAGAAAGTAGTGAAAATTGATAGTTTGACATTAATGAATATCTAAAGATATTGTAAATCTTGAACCTCATACACACACACAGATATATGCCATAATTGTGTCCTACAATTTTAAAAATTTGGTGTGTTTTTTGTATCTTTGTCCGTGTCTATGCTTCATATGTAGCCTGCCTACATGACATATAGTTTTATGATTCTTATTGTTTTGATGTTAGATTGGAAATCTTCTGTGGTTGTTCGGTTCAAGAAAGCTTGAAATCCCAAAAACTCCACAGCACAAGAAGAGGAAGAACAGAAAGCAGGATTACAAGTCTACAAAAGGTGGAGGGAAGAAAGGGAGGTTTGCTAAGATTGAAATCTTCCAAAGGAAGCTTGACATGGATCATGGCAATCCAGATATTTCAAGGCCAGAGGTGGAAAGGCTTTTTGTGTCTTCTGATCCTTGCAGAAAATCTGAAAGCATCCATTTTGATGATGATGTTTATGATCCTGAAAATCCTGGTTTCCATCGTTCAGTTGTCTCTGAGGCTTTCACTGCTGCTAGCGATGAGTCACATGAGCTTCTTACATTGCAATCGAAGAAAGAAAACTTCCATATTTCTGCCAAAGACACTGAAGAATATATACCCTTGTGTTTACCAGATCATTCTGCTGATCCTGAGGAAGAGGGATTTGATTTAAGAGAATGTTCAGGAGAGGAACAGATAGAGTTAGGTATATTTGTTGACAACAAAGTGTCTCTTATCCCTGTGCCACAATTACCATTTGTGCCTAATTTGAGTGATGAAGTATGTAACAAGATGAACATGGAGCAACCATATGCTTCTTCGCATGGAAGGTCATGCTATAGATTAGATGGCTCGTCCTCTGCTGCTCTTTCCTTGTCAGATGAAATTGATTTCCAGTCCAAAGATGGAAGCAATCATTTTAAACTGCAGCCGTCCAAGGGTATGTATTCTGATAACCTAAAAAAGCGAACCAGTGTGTTTTCCCGGTTAACTTTTCCTTCAAAGGATATCACTTCAAGAAATCACAATGCTCTCAGAATGAAGTTAGTGAATCGCATGTCAAGAGTAAAGCAACATAGTCATGTTGAATGTGAAAAGATGGACAAAGTTACACCACAGAAGAATGAAATTGAAGACCTTAATGTGGATGATAGAATTGGTGAGTACCTGCGCTTGATCAGTGCTTCCTGTTCCTCAGCAACTCCATTGCATGACTGGTCTGAAGGAGGGAAATAAGGATAAATTTCCCAGAATACTAACATCATGACAAAGTGGACAGATCTTTGAAGCAATCCCAGGAAATGCTGGCTTCATAATATGACAATCAAACAGATGCTTGAGTACCAAATGACAGGCTGTTTCACAAAATCACTGCCAAATAATAGGACTGACTATTAGCATGTTTGGAAACTCCAAAACCATGGTTTTGGCAAAAGCTACTTTCTCGTAGCTTTTGCCCAAACATGCTATCCTCTGACAAATAGAACCATTGTTAATATACCATGCCTAAAAAAGTGATGGTCGGTCTAAATATCATAGAAGTTGCTAGAAGTTGCTTTAGCTATTAGATAGGACTAGAAATTAGTTGAGCTGAGTTAGGCCCAGCACATGCATGGATCGATAAGAAATCAATCTTCTTTCTTTTTTGGATGAAGGTTGGTTCACTATAAGATCATGAGTTGCATGAGCTTAATGAAGTAATGCTGAGCTTGACATTAATGGAGTCTTTTATGCTCAATGAGTTTGGTTCAATTTTTGTAACTCCAGTCAATTGTTTTAATTTTTCACATAATTGAAAATGAGTAAGTAATGAGCTTAATTTCTAAATTCATCGAGTTATTTTCAAATTGGGTTGCTCATGACATGAATCGGTTTTTGTTGGCCCTACTTTTATAAAAGGGAACACATGCGGAAACCTGCAATTCGATCAAATGCATACCTTAAGTACGACAAAGAACTTCTCAGCTAAAGCCAATGATGAAGAGCAACTTCTCACCCTACACATAAATGTAATTTAGAGGTAATCTCAAGAATATAAATGATTTGGGATTCAACTAATCACGAAGTAATATGGCACTAGATCAGTTAAGCAACACCTGACAAATCTTGAATTGCAATCAACTAACCCACAAATAGAATAAAACCAGGTCATTTGTACATTGTCTTGTGAATATAACTTTCCTAACAATAAGCATTTCTCCATGATAAATCATTAATTAGTCCTAACCTAGCAAACGGTAAATTACACAACTATAAATTCATATATTTATCTTCCTTCTGTGTTGGAAATGGACAAGCCATTCACCGAACAAGACCCAAAGCCATTAGGAGATCTGTGTTCCTCGTTATGCTTTCTTTCAGTATAAAAACCTGGTCTTCTGGGCAGAGGAAGCGATGCATATTCACTTGTCAACATGCGTATAATGTCTCACATGGTTGGCCGATCAATTGCAGTTTCTTCTGCATATAGAAGACCAATATGAATGCACCTTAATGCTTCATCTTGAATGCATGAATCTCTCAAATTCGGATCCACTAATTCTAGGCCCTGACCTTGTTGCCATAGTTCCCAAGCCTGAGGCATCAGCAGAAAACATGTTAAAATTAGCGGGTGGTTTAGTTTTAATTTGGCTTAAAAACAGCTATCAAACTGCCATAACTGAACTTACATGTCCTATTAGATTGCATTGGCATTCAGCATTGTAGAAGCTGTTGTTTCTTTTACCACTTACAGATTCAAGCAGTAAGACTCCAAAACTATAGATGTCTGATTTGATTGAGAAAATTCCTTGCATGGCATACTCAGGTAACATATATCCACTACATAAAATCACATGGGTCATAGTATCTTATAGCACAGGTGTAACATGGAAAAGCATGTAAAAGAAATAATTGGTTGAGTAATTGTGCTCACTATGTCCCAACAATTCTTTTGGTGTTTACTTGTGATACTTGTGGGCTGAAAATTCTTGCCATGCTAAAATCTGAAATTTTAGGATTCATATGTTCATCAAGGAGTATGTTACTAGCTTTCAGATCTCTGTGAACTACTTTCAATCTAGAATATTTATGGAGATAGAGCAATCCTTGAGCAATTCCATCAATTATGTTGAGGCGTCTCTTCCAATCTAGTAGCATACTTCTAGTGGAATCTTTCAAATGAAAACATGAACATCAGTAGCTATTAAAAAGTAAAGGAAAAACAAATCAGAAAGATCATCCGTGAAAGATGTGCTCTTCTTTTTCCAAGTGAAGACTGTTTTCCTTCCTCACGAAACAGAAAGAAGTCCAAGCTTTTGTTGGCCATGCACTCATAGATTAACATCCTCTCTTCTCCATGGATGCAGCAACCCAATAGCTGAACAAGGTTCATGTGTTAAAGTTCAGATATGAGGGTTAACTCATTTTTAAACTCAATAACCCCTTGCCCTGAGCCTCTTGATAGTCTTTTTATTGCCACTTCTTGTCCATTTGGCAATTTCCCCTGAAAAGTCAATCCAAAAGTTATCAGTTTCTTGTTAGATAGTAATCAACAGGAAAAGTTCAGAAGGGCTTCAAGCAAGCACCTTGTACACAGGTCCAAATCCCCCTTCTCCTAACTTGTTTTCTATTGAGAACCTGTTTGTCATGGTCATGATTGATGCATAGCTGAAGACTCTTAAATCATTCCCCTTCTTTACTTCACTTTGAAGTTTACCAACAGCAGCATATCTATCTGAAGTCACTAATTTATTTATTTAAAGTTTTGGTTCTCTTCTCTGTTTATAATACAATATGATAAAATGAGGTCTTAACTTTGAAGAAAAATAAAGTTAGTTACAATTAATTAAAGGATATTGCTTCATTAACATAGTGAAGCATTTACCTTCAACTGCAGCTTTCATTCTCTTCCATATTATGCAGAAAATGCCAAGGCAGATTATTATTGGTGCTGTTGCTGCGGAAGCACCAATCCACTTCTTCATATCTGCATTGTGTTACCATACGTTTGAAAATTTTCATTTGGAACCAGAATTTTCAATCACCTGGGTTGTGTACAATTCCAGAGCCTCTATTGTGTTGCTAATACCATCACAACAGGTTACCTAAGCCTCAGTTCTAATACTCCGTAAAATGTGTATAGATGTATTATCCTGCTTGTGCAATTGGCTTGAAGTCAAACCTAACAAACAAAACTTTTGCAAGAGGATCTTGAAACCTTAGCAACTTCATTCAAAGCTTTCAAATTTGTTTGAGTAAACCTCTACTTTATGCTAACTTGCACAAGTAGAATTGTAGATTGAAAAGAAAAGCAAGGGCGTGAGGTAAATGACAAGTCATTTTGAGATTCCTGTGTCACCTTTATTGTAATGCTTAACACAAAAGAATAAAAATTTTGCATACCTGAATTAGTCTAATAATAGATTACTAACCAATCACTTACTATTATTCTATATAGAACTCCAGTATACTTTACTTGACCACACCACAAGAGGAGACTTCACTTTCTAATGAATTATGTGATTAAATAGCATAAGACCTTGAAAATTTTTCTTGAAATGTTACTAATATGCCTATAGTTCTGTTAAATAAATAACATAACATCCCTTTGCAATGCTCCATAGGATAGGAATTTTACTATGCTTGAGTTGTTGTCATACCTTTGTGACCTGAATTCTTCCGTGTTAGAATGGTGACACTTATATCAGCAGAAAACACATATGCTGGCTCCCAACGCCCATGGTAATACCGGCATCCGGTCCCATCAGGGAAATTTGTTGTGAACCCAACACAGGTACAGTTGGTCCAGCAACCAGCTTTACAATCACTTGCACTTAGACTAGCATTGTTGTCTTCCACAACAAAACCATCAGCAATTGATGAATGGTCAAAATATCCAGACCTAATGTCAAATATGTCGCCGGGGTGTCTACATGTGGGTTGTTCCCATCTTTGACAACCACCCTCAGTGTTATAGCCATAACAGTTATCAGCTCTAGCAATCTCAGTTCCTCTTGTTGCATCCTCTAGTTGACCATTATGATACAGCACCCACTGTGATCCATCATTTTGACTTGTATAACTAAAGGACTCTTCATCCTCATTGGAGACAATGTTGTATTCATACATTAGCTGAGCTTCCTCTGGAATGTTCTCGAATCTCTTATTTCTCAGCGCCCCACTCGCCCAATACACCTGGCCTCGCCTCTTAATGATCAATTGCTTTTCTCTTGGTTCCCATTCAAGTGTAAATGAACCTGCACTTGGCATAGCTCTTGAAATGGATGCCATAACAAACCAAGACATGCCAGTTTTTTTGCTCACACCTAGTTTCACTCCTGGTATCAGTGTAGATGTAGATGAAGGGTGATCAAAACTCTGCCATAACACACGCTTTGCGGAACCATTGGCATCAAGTTCTTGCAGGACTAAGTTTCCAGAGTCCAATAAGGTGGCAATGGTTCTGTTGGTGGCTTGGACAAGAGAATGCAGGATTATAGGCTTTGCATTTTGACGAATGATCATCAAAGCACCAGAATGGTTCAGAGTTAGAGCCCCAGAATTGTTGGAAATAGGGTCATTCCTGTTGGCAATCCAATCCACATAGCCAGTTCTGTTTGTTCTATCTATAACCGAGTAGGTGAGGCTGTTACCAAATCCAACTGTCTTAAATTTTAGACAGTACTTTTCCTGTGCAGACATTAGGATACTTGAGTGATCAAGCATATAACCTGGCTTCAAACTCTCTCTCAATGCTACATGTGTGGTTGTCTGCAGACAAAACCATGCAAGAAAAAGCATGGTAGTGAATTTCACTACTCTAATGGCAGCCATGACTTTATTGAAATTCAAACTAATCACAAGGGAAGCAGAAGCTGCAGGACAGCAAAAAAGTGCTCTATTGTAGCTATATATGAAATACTTGATGGTTTTGAGTATTGCAAACTTAATTGTTAGACCTTCCAAATATAAGTTGAATTGTTTGACTGACAGTCTGTTACTGTCACAAATTGACCTGTCAAACCGCTTTTACTGCTGTTCATGCGGTATCATATGCATTTATTTTTACGTGTTCGTACCTTCCTAGCAAAGTGTTTCATGCCACAAGTAGTATAAACCGAATAATAAATATGTTTATACTTCATAAGTCAAAGGAAAAAAAATTTGTGAATCATGCGGCGTGAAGTTCTGTTCTGTTGGTTTTGACTGAAATTTGAAAATAAAGAGATTGTTATTGAGGGAAGGAAAATTGAGAATTCAAGATAATAAGAGAAGAAAAGGTAAACAGAAAAGAAAGGTAGGAAATTTGGAGTGCGAAAAACAAATCCTAGAGAAGGGTTCTATTCTATGACTTGATTGTTCTTGAGTAGCTAGGTGGGACAATGTTTTGGTCTAGTAACTAAATTTAGAGAGTGGCTATTTTCACACTCTAATATCTACTGTCACACTTTTTTTATTGCCTTCATTTTGATATTTCTAAATTATACTTAATTAAATATTGTATCAAATTTTTGTCTATTGTTGCTCTCATATTCTAAATTATATTTAAAAGTTATACTAATTAATATTAAATATAAAAATTAACTATTTTTAATTTAATAATTTTAAAATAAAAGTAGAGTTTAATTGGTATATATTGACAGTATAAAATAGTTTTACATTATCAAACAATAAAAATAGAAAAAAGTGAGAAATCATGGTAGATTCTTTATTATAATGGATAATTATTTATATGAGTTAACACTTTCTATTATTTTTATTGGTTGACAATATAAAACTATTTTACATTGTCAGTGCATTTAAATTAAATTCATTAAAGTAACCTATATAATATTTTTATGGTATTTATAGCAAATCCATTATGGAGATATTGTAAAGATACAAGGGCCTATATACGGGAGAAAAAACACCATAAGTTAAAATTTAGCAATATTGGAGCACTTAAGGTTAGAATATACATGATCTTGAGGTTGTGAAACTGCCTATAAGGATTAATCCAGAGTTATATCAACTTGATTTTCAAAAGATTAATGACATAAAACTTGTCTTCAACTAATATATTTACTTACCTTCTTTAGCATTAAAAAAAAAAAAAATCTAACTATAATAATTAACTCACATAAAAAAAATATAGAAAAAATAAAATTTAAATAGCTTGTCAAGTTTGATTAAAAAAAAAAAACTCTCTTCATATTATATTTGTGCAAAAATAATACATCAACATTTTATTATGTTATAACTCCATTAAAAAGAGTTTATGAGACTGACAAGAAGATGGTCACAAGGATGGAAATACCATAAAAATATTATATCAGGAAAAGTATTAAATAGGATATTCTATTACAAAAAATTTTGATCTAATTTGTAATAAATTGGGCTTAATATGAGTTTGATTTAATAGATTAATTTTATTTTAAAATTATTAAATTAAAAATAGTTAATTTTTATTTAATATTAATTAGTATAATTATTAAATATAATTTAGAGTATAAAAATGATAATAGACAAAACTTTAATACAACTTTTAATTAAGAACAATTTAAGAATATCAAAATAAAGATAATAAAAAGAGTGTGGTAATAGACAATACTGTGTGGCAATTAATGACCACTCCCCTAGATTCACAGCAAATCTACTTCAAACAAAAGATTTATACAATCATTTTATTTTTGATTTTAGGAATTGCTCACATAATTTTAGACCAGATATAATAATTAAGTAAGTAGCTCTCTAAAGTGATATCTCCAAAACTTGAATTATAAAGTTTGCCGATAATCTCAATTCGTTTCCACTATGACGAGCCACTTTTGGGTATCCGATCAATTTACATGTATTGCTCTCACAATTTCACGCCATGTGGTTAATTCTCACATTTCTGACAAAGTTTGCTGGGCTGTATTATACTTCCACTAACCAACCACTTTTGGCTTACTACTAGTAATCTGTTATTTTCTTAAAAACATAGTATCTTTCAAATTTCGTACTTTATTTATACTAATTGTATTGGCTTGACATTATTATAGAGAAATTATTTATACTATTGGATTGATAAATAGATACATGTTTGTCAATCTAAATTATTATATTATTATTATAACAAATAATTTATTTAAAAGTAAATAAAGTATAATTTATATAGTTAGAAAAAAACAATTTAATTTTTATAAGTTAAAGTTAGGATTTGTGTTTATTTTTGCGTATAAATATTTGATAATGTGTAATATATTCTTTTTTTAAAATTCTAAAATAGTTACATACTAACTTTAGAAAGAGTATAACTCTCAAATAATTTTTTAAAAAATATTGAGATAAAAACATAATACCAATTTATCTTTATAAAAAATTAGAAAGATTATCTCAATTTTTATGAATAATAGATATTAATATAAAAATTAAAAATTAAAATATAATCAAATAAGATAACTAAAATAACCTAAAACTCTTATATAATGGTTCGAAGAATATTACTTGATTCAACTAGTTAAATCAAATTAGCTTTTTTTGCTAATATTTGATTGGTTTAAATAATTATCACTTGTTTTTTTTTAAGTAAGATATTGAGTTTGAATTTAATAGTTAGAAACAATTAACACCAGAAAAATTGACTTGACTTCAACCGAAAAAAATTAGCTTGTTTCTGTCCCATCCAGTTTTAACACAAACTTCCACCAATTTCCTAACATAAATGAACAAATCAACCTTAAAAATCTTCGTTTTTACTCCTATACTTCCATACTAGATTTTTTTTTTGTATTTGCTTAAAAAAGTTATATTCTAAATAGAAAAATTAATTGCAGATGTGATATCAAAAGTTATTTCATTAAATATATATGTTATATTTAAACTACATAATATTAAAAACACAATAAACATTATTAGAGAAGAGTATAACATTCCCCTTGAGATTTCTAAAAAAGATACCGAGCTTCAAACTTATAAAAATTGAGGACACTTTACTCCATTATCCAAAATAATAATATATTAATAATTAAAATAAAAGTAATATTATTATATGTTAAATAAATATATTTTAATAATAATTCAATAAGATAGTAATTTTTTCATAAAACAAATAAATAATTACCATTAAAGATTTATAATATATAAGTATTTCTTGAAAAATATATTTTTTCATGTGGATTATATATCATATAAAATAAATTAATTATTGTTAGTACATTTAATATATTCATCATGTTTAAAATAGTTGCTATAATATATGTAAATAGTATTTTTATTAACTAGTTACTAGCTTTTCAAACAATATTATGTACTAATTAATTTAACAAATCTCATGTTTTATATATTTTGAAATTATTTATATATATATATTATTACAAATTATAATTTAAATATTATTTATATATTAGATGCACTAATAAATAATTAATTTATTTTTAAGAGATGCAATTGACATTGACAGATGTATTTATGAAATATATATTAAAAAAATTAATGATAATTGTTTATAAATTTTAGAAAAATATTTTATTTGATTACTATTAAAATATATTTATTTATATTAAAATTATAATAAAATTAAATTCTTATGATTATCTTATATTATATTATAAAGATTGAATTTTGGCTAAGGTACTATGATACTAATTTTTTAGTATTATTGTAATAATAAGATTTTATTTGAAATTATTTTTCAACAATATTAATTATTAATCAGTTTTAAAATTTTTTAAATATAATTAATATATTAGATGCATTAATAGTTATTAATATTATTTTAATTTTAATTTATAATACATATTTTTTATAATAGAATGGAGTGTCTATTTTTTTTTTAAGTTTAAAATTTAATATATTTTCTTCAAATGTTAGGGAAGATTGCTGTACTTTTATCAAATTATTATTACCTGAACATAAGATCTAAAATGGTTTAAAGACAAATAATACAGTACTCCCTAAAAGGAGAGAAATACCGAAATAAAATCCCTAATTTTTTATTGAATGAAGCTTCCAGCATTTCTCGACTAACCGGCTCACAAGAAATATATCTATAATCCAAGAATATCATATAATAGTATTTTTAGACTAATTATATAAGTATATTTCATATAAAATTTAACATTAATATATAATTTTATACAAAATATACTTATATAATTAATCAAAGGCATAATTATATGATACTCCCAAATAAGTATTTCTCTCGTCTCACGATTCCGTCTTGCTATTTTGTTTTGTCCGGAAATCGGGAGGCAGTCTTCTCGGTTCCCATACGGATAATATACGTCGAAAGCGAAGGGCAAAAAAGACTTTTCGAAGGAAAAAAAATTAAAAATAATAATAATTTTAAAAAAAGAACAGAGGGGGAAAGGAGAGTGCCAGTTGGCAAATGAACAATGAGCACCACTGACTTCCTTTGGACGGCGACGAATAAACCGGAGGTCATGTGACTCATGTCACCTTCTTTTTATATATATATGTATATATATATATATATATATATGTATATAAAGAATTATTCTTCTTAATGATTAAATACGATCAGTATGGGCTCTGAAACAAATAATCAGTATGGTTTTTCATATCTTTTTTATGAATTGAAATCTTTTGTCCCTTTTTCTATTTTATTTTCTTATTTCTTCAATTATAAGTTGAGAATTCGGCTTTTTATTTTATATATGAGAATTATAGGGTAAAATTATGATAATATGGGATAATATATGAAAATACAGATCTATGGGAATGTTTAGCATATTTCGCCATGGATGAGGTAGAGTTTAGTATTTATTAATTTTTTAATCGAATTCTACTTGCAGGATGGCGAAACTTGAGACGCCACCGGCAGAAATTTTTTTAATCAAATTCTACTTTAAGGATGGCAAAAATTGAGAGGTGAAGCATAGTGAATTATGCACATAAAGCACAGTGAAAAGCATGCTGAAATTCATGCGAAGCATTTCGACCTCATGCGCACAAACAGTTTAAAATATTTAAATATTTAAATTTGTGTATCATTATGCTATTTAAAATATTTAAATTACAATAATTATTTTATAAAAAATACACACACAAAATTATATAAACTCTTTAAAATACTATCACATGATAAAAAATAAAATTCAATTGTGCTTAATGATAGTGAATAGATGAAAGCTAAAAAAACTACTCATCAAAAAGTCAAGAAGCTTACCTGTTTATTATTATAACAAGATTAAAACTACAAAATTTTAAGTGCTTAACAATTTTATAGTAAATGGCATTTATTTTAGGAAGATAGCGATTTACTCTGTTCAGAGGTTATTTATTATAAATTATCATTATTTTTATAATAATTTTGTTATTATGTAGTATTAATCAATTTAATTGGATGAGAATGGTGTTGAAAATTGGAATTGAAATTTGATCTAATACAATCTAATCTAATCGAATCTAATCCAAACAAATATTTAAATAAGAACAATTTACTATGCAATACTAATAGCTCCAGGTCTGAGTGGACATTGTCTGCGGTTATATCCTATACCGTTGCATAGACCACGCCATTTTGGTCATCACATTTCTTGCATATCCATTTCATTTAGAAAACAGGTTGATCTTGGCCGATCTTTCAATTTGACCTGTCGTACACTTTGCAAACATGCTCCATGCTGTAAACATGATTGATATACATTTGCAAATCAATGTTTTGATGGTTAAATTGAAAGCCATGGTTAAATTGATACATTAATCCCATATTAAAATAACAGAGCCACCACAATGGGGATACTTATATATATATATATATATATTTGGAGAGTTTTTTGATGCATATGGTTAAAAAATTTGTCTATGAAGATCCTAGCTGGATCAAATGAATTCATGACATGTGGAACTATTTGGTGAGATAATTGTTGTGTTTTGTTTGTTAGTGAAATAAAATGCAAAACTGGAAAGTTTTGCAATAGACTTTATTAAGTAGTGAGTATAGCAGTTTATCTTCCCTTTCACAATTTCTCCCATCTTTCCTTTTCCCCAAACCACCGCCACTCCTGCACAGAACATAACACAACAACATTTCTATGCAACCTCTACTTCCATATTCTACCTTTCCCAAATATCACAATCTCACTTGCCATTCACTGAACTTTAAATCAAAGAAAAAAAAATTTAGACCAAAATAAAAAAACTGCAATTATAGGGACACTTAGAAATTTGTATAAATTAAAACAAATATTGTTCATAACTAAAACAATACTACAAAATTTTAAACAATACTACTGCTAACTCTAGTTTTTTTAAAACTAAAATTAATAAAAAAAAAATTTGTCATCTTCTTGAGAAATCAAGAAAAATCAGTGGATCTAGTCACGTTACTTTTTGTTTATGCTCTTGTTCTAGATACGTCACTGCTACACTAACTCAAGCTCGCGTTCAAATCAGTTTTCAACAGCTTGTTCACCTTTGCAGTGGTGTCCCTCTATGAGTTTGGTGGTAATATCAGTGACGGGTTTGAGTTTGCGGAGTTTGTTAGTGAAGAGTATGAGTTATTGGAGGTGTTCAACTGAAGTGACCATTTTCCTTTGCTTAGGGGATTGGATTTGCAAGGTGTGAGAAAAAGTTGTAGTAGCTTGGTGGCAAATGTTAATACTTTTGTTGGGAAGAAGCACAACATAAAGATGGTTTTGGGTGAGTATGTGATGGGAGAAAACAAAGGGAAAATATCCTAGTTTTAGAGGAAACTCATTTTTCCTATAAATTTGTATGTTAGGCTTGCTAAGGAATAGAAATTCCCTATACTCCGATCACGGCCGGTGAGGGTCATAACAAAAATTCTCTTATATTTTAAGATAATTGACATGCTAAATTAATTTCAAACATAATAATTTCTATTCTTGCTCTTTTTAAAAAGTAAATGCCATTATTTTAATTTAACTATTTAAATTCTAAACAATATATTCAATATTACAATATATTGCTTAGTTGTGATACATGCTTTCTTTCCATAAATAACATATTTTTCTTTGATAACTTTTTTATATTCACTATAGAAGTATTGAGCTTGAATAGCAAGTATGTATGTAATTATAATTCAAAACACAGTTGATTATCTAAGATTAAAAGATAAAAGTGAAAGTTAGCTAATCTGTTAAGAATAACATTAATGTAAAAGATTAAGGTATGAATATTATAAATTTGAACTACTCATAAAAAAATTCTAAATATATATTTTATTTATCTAAATAAATTCTAAATAATTAAAATAACAGAACACTTATGTCAACCGTCATAATCACAAAACTAAAGTAGGATTAAGGATTGGACTAGAATAATAGGCTAGGAATGAGGCTAATTAGGAATCAAAGCTATAAATCTCACTGAGGGTCAAGAATATGACCAGGAAGCTCTTTAAGCAACAAAACATTCAATCATTCTAACTATTCTTTCTTCGACTTCCAGCCTTATATAGATTTCAAAATATAACTGTTGAAACTTGCAGGCCTTGACTCTTGTGATTCTTTTTGGACTGCTGGTCTACGACTAAACAGAGAAGAAATAGTCTTCATTTTTCCTATTCTTTGAAACTTGCACAAAAGTGGAAAAATTAGTCGTTTGTTGGTTTACCAACTATGCAAACTTGCCAATGCCTTTTCTACATCTTGTCAAATCACTTTTTTACCTTTTTGAATTTATCTGTGAAGCATGATGAGAAAGCTTTAAAGATATGACACTTCATAAGAAGCATATTTTTGAAGTATCCCTTCTAGACAGAGTCATCCTTCTGGATAGAGTCATCTTTTTTAAAAGAACAGTGTTTGTTCTTGAGGCACGTCTTTCCCTTCTGAAGTGTGGTTTTCCTCCTTCTGAACTTTTCTTTTCTGTTTCTTACGAAATAGCTCAAGATATACACAAAGTATATATTCATATCAAGTATATTTAAATAAAAGAATAATGGATAACAATGCTTTGTTGATTCTTAAATAGTTACGGTACCTGATTAAGATCTCTTTCTCGAAAGAAATCATTTCTAGAAACAAATTGTTCATATACAAAAAGATTAGTCTAGATTCTAATTTGATATTTATCAAAACCTTAAAATTCATTTTGGTTCATAATCACAGAGCAGTTTCTGAAGGCATTGGAGCTAACACTCACTATATCTTGAATGAGACAGTGTTTAAAATAACTAGCCACTTCTTTTCTCTTTCCTAACTAGCCACTTCTATATCTTGAATGAGGCAATGTTTAAAATGGTCTTAGGTAAACCTTTCATGATAACATATAGTTTTAGACTATGGGTGGAGAATCAGTAATTGGATTAATGATTTTAGCAATCAAAATTAATTCTTCTTGAAATGTCCAATATGGACACGGTGCTGGTGGATGTTATGAAGGTGCAAGGATAAGTCATTCGACTCAGCTAACTAGTAATAAAAATAATAAAAATACTTATTTATATGGATAAGGATATGGTAACACATAGATTTAGTTCTCCATGTTTTCATATTGAAGGCATTGCAGCATGATGAATAATAAAATAGCATGAATAATGAAAGTAATAAAAACTATATATAAAATATATTTTTAATACAAATATTGAATAATAAATAAAAATTTTTATACAATATTTAATATAAAATTAACGGCACAAGCTAACATAAATAATATATTAATAATAATAAATGATAGTTAACGTAAATTTAATAATAAATACTAAATATCTATACAATTAAAAAATTTTATTTTTGATGAAATACTTAATAAAATTTATATTTATTATAATTTTCATTGTCTTATAAATAAATAAACAGCTAAATTTATATTGATATGGACGTATTGCATGTTTTATTTTTTAGTTTGATAAATATGAAAAGCAAAATATTGTAAGGTTTTGTAGGTATTCGATGACGGAATGTAAATTTAATCATCATTATGGACGGATGCCAACATGGTGAGGTATATATTAATTGGCTCGATGAAATCCCATAAGAGAAGTGGGTTCAAGCTTTTAATGATGGACATAGGTACGGGTATATGACCACAAACTTAGTGGAGTGCGTCAATTTTGTGTTAAAGAGTACTAGCAATCTTTCCATTACGGCCTTGCTTCGAGCAACATACTTTTCAGTTGACTGAGCTATTTGCAACCAAAGGTCGGGAGACACATGCTTGAAGAGATGCAGGATTTGTTTTCTCGGATACCCTTACAACATGGTTGAGAGAAATCCAGCAAGCAGTTGGTAATGTGCGTGTCACATGATTTTCAAGACAGAATCAAGTTTTCCATGTTCAAGACCTAACAAATGTAATAGAATTCAATGTTGATCTAATTCGAAGGTAATGTGAGTTTGGTGATTTTTAGACTGATCGTTACCCATGCCGTCATATAATTGCATGTTGCGCCAATCCAAACATTGATTTGCAAATGTATGTCAATCGTGTTTGCAAAGATCAGTTTACAGCATGGAGCATGTGTGCAAAGTGTACGACAGGTCAAATTGAAAGATCGGCCAAGATCAACCTATTTTCTAAATGAAATGGATATGCAAGAAATGCGATGACCAAAATGGCGTGGTCTATGCAACGGTGTAGGATATAACCGTAGACAATGTCCACTCGGACCTGGAGCTATTAGTATTGAGTAGTAAATTGTTCTTATTTAAATATTTGTTTGTATTTGATTCAATTAGATTAGATTGTATTAGATCAAATTTCAATTCCAATTTTCAACACCATTCTCATCCAATTTAAATTGATTAATACTACATAATAACAAAATTATTATAAAAATAATGATAATTTATAATAAATAACCTCTTAACAGAGTAAATCGCTATCTTCCTAAAATAAATGTCATTTACTATAAAATTGTTAAGCACTTAAAATTTTGTAGTTTTAATCTTTTTATAATAATAAACTGGTAAGCTTCTTGATTTTTTGATGAGTAATTTTTTTAGCTTTCATCTATTCATTATCATTAAACACAATTGAATTTTATTTTTTATCATGTGACAGTATTTTAAAGAGTTTATATAATTTTGTATCTGTATTTTTTAAAAAATAATTATTGTAATTTAAATATTTTAAATAGCATAATGATATGCAAATTTAAATATTTAAATATTTTAAACTGTTCGTGTGCATGAGGTCGAAATGCTTCGCATGAGTTTCAGCATGCTTTTTACTGTGCTTCATATGCATAATTCATTATGCTTCACCTCTCAATTTTCGCCATCCTTAAAGTAGAATTTGATTAAAAAAATTTCTGCAGGTGGTGTCTCAAGTTTCGTCATGCTGCAAGTAGAATTCGATTAAAAAATTAATAAATACTAAACTCTACCTCATCTATGGTGAAATATGCTAAACATTCCCATAGATTTGTATTTTCATATATTATCCCATATTATCATAAGTTTATCCTATAATTCTCATATATAAAATAAAAAACCTGAGAATTCAGTTAAAAAAAATTATTTCCTTTACAATTTTTCATTAAAATAAGTTCATGTTTTTGTTGTTATTTGTGAACAGACAATTAATATGTTTTTTAAGTATTATTTAAACGCATAGTTTTCATTAGTTTCAAGTCAAACTACAATATAGCACTTAACAATTACATTATTATTTCTGTTAAGAGTTAATGAACGGAGTTAACTGAAGGATTAACATATTACAATATATTTAATTTTAGACATCAAAGTATTATTTTTTAAGGATTAATCTGTTAAATTTTAATTCTTTCAAAGAGCAAAAATATACATTAACTCTTAATATTTTCATACTTAAGACCTAAAAAATATATATATAAAACTCATAAAATATCAATTAGTGACTGCTCATTATAAAAAAATTCTTTCATACTCGTGTTAGTTCAGATATGAGAATTGACTCATTTTTAAACTCAACTTCTCCTTGTGCCGAATCCTTCGTTCGTAGTCCTTCTCCCAGTGGCAACACTCCCTAAAATGATGTTCAAAAAGATATTGGTTTGTTTTCACACGCTTATCATTACAAAAGTTTTAAAAGGTTTTCAAGTAGAACAACTTTATATACAGGTCCAAAGCCCCTTCTAACTTGTTTTCAAGTGAGAACCTGTTGAATATTCTCAAATCATTCCCCTTCTTCACATCAGTTAGACTTTCAACTGTTAGATGCATCAGAAGTCGGAAACTGAGCTTGTCGTTTTCCATTTTGCTCACTTCTCCTCTATTTAGGTAGGAATATGTGTCACGATGAATTTATGATGTATAAGAAAAAACAGTTCATGAACCGTAAAGTAACACCAGTTTTTATCCATTATTCAAGATTGTGAATCACTTTACACTTCCTACACATTTAACGTTTCTCATGCCACATAAACTATTGATTGAGTACTTGTTGGAAAGATTGAATGCGATGTTGAGCAATTACAAATGTAGACGAGCCTTCGTTGTTCTTGTGTTCATAAGATGTGTTCTACTATTTTATGAAAGACAAAATACCCATTTTGGTTCTTAACAAAAATTTTAGGGGATAAATTAGTCCATCAAAATTTGAAAACCTATAAATAGTCCTTTATTATTTAAAAAATGAGACATATTAGTCTTTTCATATAAAAATTTTAAGAATTTTTAGTGGTATAGATTTATACAAAAGGACTAATATGTTCCCATTTTTAAATGGTCAGGGACTATCTATGAATTTTCAAATTTTGAAAGACTAATTTATCCCCTAAAATTTTCGTTAGGGACCAAAATGAGTGTTTGTCTTTATCAAATTCGATCAAAGACATCTAAATTTGAAATTAGTACATGATACGGGTTGTTGGATCTATAGATAATGTTTTATAATGGTGATGCAAACTATGTATTTAAGTTCTTTGCACTTGATCTTGGAAAGGTTTGTTTTAATGTGTGCAAGAACTAGACTTGCTCAATAGCAGAACAATAGAATTTAAAAGATAAATTTATTGGAGAAACAGCAGACAAAGCTATTGCCTGGGTTAGGACTCAATGCATGAATTACAAAGAGTTAACTTAAGGGAGTAGAAGCACCAACACCTATATAAGAAAAAGGAGAAAGAATAAAAGATATTTTTACATTCTCCTAGGTTCACTTGTACAAACATAGGATTACAAAAGGTATTAGTAAAAAGTGAACTTACCAAACAAAGAAAAGGACAAATGTGCAACCACTAGGAAAGAGAAGAAGTCAAGGCACATCACATTATCCACCACAGCTGAAATTGACATGAACATCGGCCACCTTAGAAGCACATCAACGTTTAAATTACTTGGGTGGAGACCAAACAAAGTGCATGGGCTAAAACTCTTATATATACTAGTTACTAGACCTCAGTTTAGTGTCTTTATGACAATAGTCTGCATGACTAAGTTCTATGAACATTTTCAAAGCTTTGTGCTTCTTATACTCAAATACTCTTCTTCTCATTTCGTACTTTGATTTGTTGTAACTTAAGTGAACGAAGCTTAAGAGAAAAGAAATCTTGTGAGGTACACAAGTGAGGTAAAAACTATTAAGAGAGGTCTCCTAGTGATAAGAAAAGAGTAGTTTAAGGTTGAGTGAAATTGTGTAAGAGCTTGGAGAGACTTGTTGTAAAAAAAATACTCATAGAAGAAAAATCCTTCAAGTAGTGAGGACTAGACGTAGATTCTAAGTTGTGGAAATCGAACCAATATAAATCCTTGGTGCAAGTTTTTCTACCCCATTCTCTTTATGTTTCAGAATTTTAGTCTTATCTTTTGAATCTAAACTTATATTGATATAATATTATGTGATATATATTTTACTTATAATTCGAGTTATTTGATTGCAAAGTCTAGTAGGCACTTACTAGTTATGTGAACTTTCTAATTTATGTATTAACTGTGCAGAAAAAATTTTAATCAACCAAGGACTTGATTCGAGTGGCTCTGCAATCTGCATTGCAAGCTGTCTGAGGCTTCTACTATCCCTCATGTCCATTGTATTTTCACTGAATATCATTATTCTGTAAGGGATTGTACAAATTGAAAGTCGAAGAAGGAGAGGGCACCCGCAGCGAAGTTAGATAGGCTATAGGATTAGTTAATCCTCTAGTACTAAAGTCTGTTCCAATAGATAGTGGGTTGGGAGCTGATCCTTCGGAGCTGATGTTTGTATCTTGAGGGTGATGCCCAACTTTATAACATGAATCTCAAGACATTGGGAGTGAGAATAGAACATGAGACTCACATCTTCGTCACTCCCAACCGAAAAAGTTGTGTAGCGATCCACACTTTACGCAACTATAGTGGGCAATCTATACATCACTTCACTTATTTGCTTCTAATTCAATTGTCCTAGCTTCCTCAATATTATGTTTTGTAACTCTAAGATAGTGATGGATGAAAAAAAACAACAATTGGATTTTGACTACAGAATGTTGCTCCTTGTGTTTGTGATTTCACCATTGTGGTGAATAAGTACAAAAAATCTCGAACATTTTTTGCTGAGGAACACTAAACACTATCACTTGAACAAACGAAAATGATCTCGACCATCTAAGCAGGGAAAGGATCTTATAGGAAATGATTAAATAGAAATCGACCTAGGCTACATTGATGTGTAAACACAATATCAACCCAACTTGGGCCGATTTGTCTCACATACCATTTTCCCAGCATTTTTGTATTTATTCTTCATTTCCAGTATTTTCAAAATTAATTTTTTTAATTTTATTTATGAAAAAAAACTATTTGTTTTCTGCATAACAAGGAATAAGGAAGGAAATATAGTTTAATGACTTAATCAAAATTAAAGAGAAATTTGGAGTGATAAAGTACTAATTGGGTTAACACATTAACATAAAAGACTCTTATAAACAAAATTATAAGTAAAACAATTGGAAACGAAACTGTTATATTGAGTTACGCGATAAAAAGATCAATTCAAATTGTCAAGTCAATACTCAAATATACATTTCCTTTGGAAACAACTGACCATGTAGCTCATTAATTTAACTATTTCATAGATTTATCTTGCAGTAAAATCAGTGATGGACATGCCATTTATGGAATCTATTTTATGCTTATGAGATTCATTTACTGAATTGACCCTTCCGCCAAAGTAAAATGCAGGCTTCTTGAGCAAAGGAAGTATTTCAACTGAATTTGACAACAATGATAAAATCTGTGACATGGTCGGGCGATCAACTGCACGTTCTTCTACACAAAGCAGACCTACATGAATGCATCTTAGCACCTGATCTTGGACAACTGAATCGTGTATTGCTGGATCTATCAGTTGTACAGATTGGCCTTCTTTCCAAAGGTCCCAAGCCTGAAGTAATCATGTTTACAGAGCATGTTAGACACACAAAACAATAGTATTATGAAAGAAAGAAAAGATAGTTGAATGAGAAAATGGTAACATACATGTCCCACTAAGTTCATTGGGTTGGCGGCATTGCTGAAGCTATTATTTCTTCTTCCACTCACAATCTCAAGCAATAATACTCCAAAACTATAGACGTCCGACTTTCTAGAGAAAACACCTCCCATGGCATATTCAGGCGGCATGTATCCACTGCTTAACAACAAATATTTAAAGATAATCTCATATTTGGACTAACAAATGTATGAAATAAAAAATAAATAAAAGCCTTTTAGCACAATTGCAAGAGAAGAGATGGTAGCGAAAGTATACTCAGTACTCACAATGTGCCAACAATCCTAGCAGTGTTTTCTTCAGATTCTTCCATGAAAATTCTTGCCATACCAAAATCAGAAATTTTGGGATTCATATCTTGATCAAGGAGTATGTTACTCGCTTTCAAGTCTCTATGCACTATCCTTAGTCTTGAGTATTTATGGAGATAAAGTAATCCCTGAGCTATGCCTTCGATTATATTCAGACGTTTCTTCCAATCTAATAGCTTGCTTCGTGTTGGATCTTACAGGGAAAAAGTTTCAAATACTTTCAAATGTGGATGAAAAATACAAATAATTGCCACAAGAAGATAGAAATAATTAAGAAGATATGGTTTATAGAAATCCAGCATATAGCTTGATGTTTCATTCTTACCAAATAAAAAGAAGTCCAAGCTTTTGTTTGGCATATACTCATATATTAAGATTCTCTCGTCTTCATGAATGCAACAACCAAGCAGTTGTACGAGATTTGTGTGTTGAAGTTCAGATACAAGCCTCAACTCCGTTTTGAATTCTGCTACTCCTTGTCGTGAACCTTTTGAGAGTCTCTTGACCGCTACTTCTTTTTGCAGCAGTATCCCCTAAAGTGAAGATCAGAAACTTGTTATTCTGATTAGATATTACAGTCAACCCATCAAAGTCTTTTTCAATGCTACGTACCTTATAAACCGGTCCAAATCCTCCCTCTCCTAATTTGTCCGTTGATGAGAAGCCATTTGTAGCTTCCATGATTGAAGCATAGCTAAATAGTCTTAAATCATGTCCATGCTTTAAATTGTCTTGATTGTCTGTAGTATCCTCGTATCCGTAAGAATTTCCTAAGTGTACAATCGTGTGCTCCACCCTTGTTGTTTTCTTCTCTATTGAAGCTTGAACACAGAGGAACATTTGAGTCCAGTAGGTTTGTCATTTTAAAATATAAGCTATTTACACTTACAAGTCTTTACCTTCTGGTGTGAGTTTCCTTCTCTTTCTTACTATCCAAAACATGGATCCACATATTATGAATACAGCGATAATAATGACAGGAATAATCCATTTCCATTTCTTGCTGTTTGCATTGTCTTTTCTACTCCCCTTCAATGGGTTGTCTACACAAGGTACAAAATATTGCAAACACTCAATTATGACTAATGCCACTAACTACCAATTACGATTTATTAGTTTTATAGGATTTGAAATTTAGAGAGAGCATAAAATAATTGACATATATGGTTTATTATCTCAGATTTCGTGATGCAAAGGCTTGTGAAGATTTTTACATATATGTAACTAGGTTTAGAAACAAAATTTTGACTTTTAATAATTTCATTAACATGAATAGTTCTTATAAAATAAGAGCTAGAGCAAGGAATAAATAAAGGTTATTCACCTTTGTCAGCCGGCGAAGTTTTGGGTGGAGGACTAGCAGTCCTCTCATCTAGGATGAAAAACATCGTACCACTACCATTCTGAAAAGTTTGCCATGAATTTCCAGAGTTAACAAAGTAACACCCTGTTCGGTTGTTGTAGAGATTGGTGAAGCCAACACAGCCACAGTTACTCCAGCAAGCAGCCTGGCAATCACTAGCGGTGGAATTCACTGCTGTATCATTGCTAGTCTTCTCTGCATCATTTATTACAATGGAAATGGTAGAAAATTTGTCACCCACTTGCCTGCATGTGGGCACATCCCGTTTTTGGCATCCTGCATCATTGTTGTACCCATAACACTCACCAGCGTTTGCAATCGTTTTTCCTAACATATCAAACAGTAGTCCATCACTTCTCAGTTTCCATTGGGCAGAATATTGATCATTCCTAGGATTGAACGTGATAGAGTCCTCGTCTTCATTGGAGACAATTAAGTACTCAATGTTATGCTGAGCTTCCTCCGGAATGTTCTCAAATATGTTGTTTTTCAGTTCGCCACTTGCCCAATATAGTTGACCTCTTCTCCGTATCACCAATTGGCCCATTTTGGGTTCCCATTCAAGTGAGAAGGGGCCTGAAGATGGCGTTGAAACAAGAAAATATGAAACCACTGTCCAGTTGCTTCCTGTTTTGTGATTAACACCTAACTTCATGCCCGGAAAAAGTGTATCGGTGGGATAATCAAAACTCTGCCACAACAGACTCTTTGATCCATCAGTGTTAACTTGTTGCAGGACAAAGTTTCCTGAATCCAACAAGGTTGCCAAAGTGCTGCTGTTTTTGATTGCTTGAGTCTGTGCTGAAGAGTAGAGGACTATTGGTTTCTCACGTTGGCGTGTTATTTTCAATTCACCTGAAGAGTCTAAAGTTAAAGTAGCAGAATCAGCGACAGCTCCAGCAAGGGGTTCATCACGGTTTGCAACCCACAAAATCCAAGCACTTGAATCATCTGTTGCGTTATAAATTGCCAAGTAAGTGTTGCCATCACCCATTGCCCTAAAAGACATACAATATGTTGAATTTGGGGAGCATATCTGGCTTGAAGTATTGAGTTGATCCCTTGATTTCAAACTCTCAGTGGCTGTAATGGTCCTCCACAGTCCAAAGTATGTGAAAGCAACCAAGAAAATCACAAGCTTACTCATTGAAAATCAATGTGCATAGAGAGAAGATAGATTCCTACTTTGATATCACCGGAAAAACAATCTAATTAAAGCTCTTTCACACCGTGTATTGTTGGTAATTTTTCATGACCCATTCCTAGTCAATATCGCCTCTTAATTAGTGGTTGCTCTAAAGTCTAAGCATGCAAACAAACATGTAGAAAAGTACAACCCACCATTTATGACTTGACTTCGCATAAAAGTGGAAGGGTCATGGGGACATTGTGCATCTATTAGAAATTGTAAACAAACTTATATATATATATATATATATATATATATATGGGTGGAGATCAATTACTCTAGGCGTAAGTCTAAAGACTTACTCCTAATCCTCACCATTCAAATTAGTAAAATTTAATGGCTCAAAATGATACAATTTAATGTAAAAAGAGAATAATGAATTATAATTTTAATGAAGAGAGAAAAACAATAACTCCAATAATAAATTAAAAAAGAGAGAGAATTTGATTATATAAGTTAAAAATCATAAAATAATTAAAAAAAGAGAAGAATTATTGGAATAAAAATTCAAAATTTAATTAAAAATACTTACATTTAAAAAAAACTATAAAAAATAAATATTTTCAAGTTAAAATAGTTAAAAAAATTATAAAAATAAAAGTAACATAAAAGTTTAAAATAATAATAAGAAAGAAATTTTTATAATTTTTGAAAATTTTAATAAAAATAAAGACATTTTTATGGTTACTTGTTATATATTTAATGTGAAAATGTTGATATAAATATTATTAAGAACGTAAATATATTCACATAAAAGATTGAAATAAACATTTATAAAAATGTAAGTAAAATAAAAATAAAAATATTAAAAAATAGACTTTTTCAATGAAATAAATAAATAAATTTTATTGAAAATGTTATGTTTTCAATAAATAATTGAATAACGTAAACAGTTTTTGTTGAAATTTTTTTCACTAATTACATAAAATTCTGCTATTTTTATAATGCATTTTAATAATCAGTAAATATTGACGTAAAAATATTTCGCATCAAGATATATAATAAATAGCTATAAAAATCTAAATGAAATAAAAATAAAAAATTAAGAAAATATGTTTCAGTTGTTAATTGATAATTAAAAATTTAATATTATTTTATTATTATTTTAAATTTTTATGTCAGTTATATTTTTTAAAACTATTTATTAAAAGTTCCAATGTCAAGATTTTTTTTAATTATTTACTAAAAACATAATTTTTTATAGAAACTTTCAATTTTTATTTACTGATTCTTCCATCATTTTTTTTATTATTTTATAATTTTTAGCTTATATAATCAACTTGGCCTATTGTTTCTCTTTCAAAAAAAAAATCAAATTTTTTTCTCTTTTTTAATTAATTATTAAATTTATTATTCCTCTTTCTTTATTAAAACTATAATTCATTATTCTCTTTCTACATTAAATTATATCATTTTGAGCCATTAGATTTTAATAGTTTAAACGGTGAGGATTAGCAGTAAGGCTTTAGACTTACACCTAGAATAAATAGATCCCCACCCTTTATATATATATATATATATGATTCATTCGTATCAAGCCATGACCAAGGACTATTTAATATTTGTACTGTAGTGTAACCAAAAATATTTGTGCGCTAGCAGGGGATATTTTAATATTTGGGCTGTTTGAAGATTATCTAGAGGGGGATTGGCTCAGTGCAGTGAAAGGGATAAGTGATTTGAAGGTAGATCTATCTCATGATGGTACTATTCTTCTTGATATATTCACTAGTTGGTTCTATGGTTTTGACTACAGATTTACTCCTAGCTTGTAACCAAGCTGCTGATGCACTTGCTGAGTTTGCTTTATTTCATGAATTCGATGTATGGATTGACAACCCAAGAAAACTTATTGATCCTTTTCCTAATCGTTGATATTAGTGTTCAATAAATTTAGACCAATGAGCGCGTAAATTAGCTGGGGGCTGTTCTAGTTTAACCAGAGGTTTCGGGTTTGAATCCTGGATGTGCAGTGCATTAAAACTTGGAAGGGAGAGTTTTGCTATCTAAGTGATCCTATCTGGCTTAAGCATTATTGCCTTTAATAAGAGGATACATGTGGTTTGGACAAAAAATAAAAATAAAAAAATATAATTGGTATGGTGTGTCCTTCTGCCCCTTACTCCATGGCTGCCCCTTACTCCATGGAGGTAGCTTAGATGGTGGCTTTTCATGCTCAGGACGATTGTTCGATTCTGATGAAATGTGATGGGGCTTGACCGGAGAAATAATGTGAAGTAACACAACTAATCTTTGGTTTTGCTATTGTTGAGATTGGTCATCATTGTGGAATGTTTTCAATAGAAGTAGAAACTTGGAAAATGTGGAAATTAATGAGATCTTTCCCATGCGGTGCACTTTGAGAAAGAAAGCATGTGCAAATGTTGATCTTGTGGAGTAAGTGAGAAAGGATTTGGGATTGGATGGTTTGGACTTGGAGAGTGACTTGAGCACATTAAATGTAAACCAAGTTAAGTTAAATTTTGAGACAAGCCCAAATCCACCCTGAAATATTCTTTCGGGTTTTGAACCTTGGAGTTAATGTAGGCATCCTCTTACTCCTGGGTCTCCCACATAGCAACATGTGTATGGGGAATATCTCCTACAAGGGCCCACTAACAAAAAAACATGCTTTCAGACCAATCTATGTCAGTCTTTGAGGATGATGTGTGGTTTAGTGAAATTGTTGCTAAGAAAAAACAAAGGAGAAGCAATACGAGGAAATATAGATGCAAGAGGGGCCACAAGAAAACAAAAATATGTTAGGTACTGATTGAGCTTTGGAGTTATATCTTATTGATGTGTTAAGCATTGATGATGTGTTGTGTGCATGGAGTGCGATGTCCCTACTTTTTGTGTCTTATGTGTAATGTTTTGAAAGAACCTAATCTTTTTAGAGGTTAATTGATGTAATATTTGCTTTACTCCTTATAAGTGTCAAGCTATCAATCAATTATATATATATATATATATATGTATGTATGTATGTATTGCATTAAACATTTGGGACAAACTCGAGCTTTTCGAATATCATATGTTATTCATAAAAAGAAAAAAAATTATGCTATTGTTAAGCCAACATCAAATGCTTTTAAGGTGTACTAACATTTAATCTCTTTCACTCATCACCTTTCTCTTGATCTCTTTTGGTTTTGGCATACTTTTATTTTGGATTTATGTTCATATTAAATAAACGTAATACCCCACCACCAAATGGTTGGATTGGGCTCAACCGATTTTTTATTATTAAAAAAATAGTTACTTAACTTATACTAACTGGTACGAACCCTGTGTAAAGATACGACATCTGTAAAAGATTTGGTGTTATATGGTGTTTGCAACTCTTACTCAACTCATGAATAAGAATCTAGGGATGTACCCCCATGACCCTCAATCAGCATATGACAAAGAACTTTGGGATAAGGATTAGGATTCTTAACTCGTTTATGGATGAAACAAGAATCAAGAATATTAAGAACTCACAAAGTATGAGAGAAAAGGAATAAACCTCACAATAGTATTGATAGTAAATTGAATAGCCTATAGGCCAATTTGCCTACTTAAACATAAACCCTAAAATTAATTTAAGAGATTTTATCCTAGATTTATTCCTAAATTTGATCCTAAAAAAAATTGATCATAACTAAAATATTAGACCCAAGCTATAAATAGTAATTAAGGCCCAAACTATAAAAAAAATAAAAACAATATGAAAAGGGCTCATATAATATTTAAGACAACTAGTTTGGCCCAATTAACATAAATTACTCTAAATCAACTTAGTCCTTTAATTGTGATCAAAATCAACAACCTTGGCTTCATAGCTAGCTCGCTTTTTTCAACGCAGTCCTTTGAGAATGCCTTTCTACCAATCCTTGTATCCTAGCTGCACAATTGGGATTCCTAGCTTGGTGGTCTCCATCAAAAAACATGAAGGTATAAAAGAAAGAAAACCCTATATGTTGTAATATGACAATCAACACTCCACCTAAGGATGTGTTTGAATTAGATGAGATTAAAATTATTTTTAATTGATTATAAGCATAATCAATTTTTTTTATAATTGATTATGTGAAAATTAATTTTATATTTAGATGTATTAACTTAAAATAATTTTAAGAGTAGTGTGTTTTGTTTGGATTATATGAAAAAAAAGGTGTTTTTGTACAATTAATTACTATAAATGCTATGAAATGATTTATTTATATCATATAATATTCAATACTTAGGGTTAGTTTGATACAAATATCATATTACTAAAATAATCAGTTTCTACTTATAATCAAAATCTTCAAAAATAATATTCTTGTTTTAAACAAAATTATGTCTAATATAAAAAGAATAAGTTGAAGGTTATAATCAATTTTATCTTTACCAAATATATCAAATTATATTGAAAAACAACTTTTCAAAAAATATTGATTAATATTTTGAAGATTAATATTGATTATACCCACTTTCCCAATTAAGGGTGGAAATGAGTGAGACTTCACCCTTAATAGGTCAATCTTATGTTGCAGTTTCTCAATACAAACCTTATCTATATTGAAACTGCTCAGCCTGAGCTTGCTTTGTGGTCTATTACAGGATTTTTTTTAAGACTATTTACAAAATCCACAATTTAAAATATTTTAAACATGCTAAGGGGTTAGACAAGTCAACATAAGCCTTTGTCCTCAAATAGGTCTAGGCCTTCAAATAGGTTGAATACAGCAGTTAAGTTTTTTTTTTTTTTTTTTTCCTTTTTCTAACGTCACCAATAGTGAGGCTAACAACCTTATTGTGGTGAAAGATGGCAACGATACATCTTTTTTTTTTTTTTTTTTGCTGAAAAAGGGGCAGAAAGCCCAGCACAAGGAAACAAAACTACACCAGACGGGGAATAACTACCCCATAACTATCCTAGAAAACAAAAGGAGCAACCCTGTTAGGAACCTCATAATAAAAGGTGATACCAAGCTGTAGAGATTGACCCATGGAAGCCAAGGCATTGGCCGCATGGTTTGCCTCACGGTAGATGAGCTTCAATACAACCGTCCAACTGCAATTAAGAAGATCATGTATTCGAGTTATAACATAAGCATATAGGGGACGTCTATCAAGAGGTTTTTGAACCAACTTCAAAGCACAGGATGAGTCAACTTCTAGGATCACCTGTGAACTCTCCATGCTCCAAGCCATGTCTAAAGCATTAACAATTCCCCAAAGTTCTGCTACCATGATTGGACAAGATCCCAAAGAAGCTGCAAAACCGCGCAAATAACAACCAGTAGAGTCCCTAGCGAGGCCACCACAGGAAGCTTTCCCATTTGCTGAGACAGAACCATCAGTATTCAGCTTGATCCAAGCATTATCCGGAGGCAGCCATCCAACAAATATAGTATGTTGCTCCCTGATATGAGCAGCTGAGGAGGAAGGCACCTGATAACTAGAATAAAAGGACCCAAATGAGTGATATAACTCCTCACTTGAAGGGGTAATGTGATCAAAAAGTTCCTTATTGTGAGCTGACCACAGAAAATAGATAGCATGAGCAAAGACTGAGCTCCAACTGGTATTACCCCACAAGTTAAGGAGCAACTAATGCATTAAGTTTGCATTGAAAAAAGCATCCTTATCATAATCACAGACCAACATGTGCCAAAACTAAGACACAACGAGGTAGTCTCGAAGAGCATGAAGAACACATTCATGAAGTACTTCATTACAACGACTGCAATTCAAAGAATCAGATAAATGATGTTGCTGTCTGAATAAATTCATCTGAAAAGCATTATTCACCAAAAGCCAAAGGAACATCTTGACCCTTTCGATACCCTTCCATCTCCAAACAAGCCTAAAAATGGGGTCCAAAGGAAGCGACACATGGCCCATGATAGAATGATAAGTAAAAGAGACTGAAAAACATCCATCATGGCTAGGTCTCCAAAACATAGAATCTTGACTAGCAGACAATAAGGGAGGCACCAAACCTGCAATAAGATCATAAACTTGAGGAGAAAGTGAGCGTCGAAGGATATCCCAATCCCAACCTCCCCCTTCATTTATAAAATTACACAACTTGGATTTAAGCACTTCCTTCGGAAAGGAAGTTTCAGGCTCATCCTTGAGACACCCAATATTTGGAATCCATCTATCTTCACCGAATGAAAATCGAGATCCATCTCCAATTCTCCAACCAACATTATCCAATACAGAATTCCATCCACTACAAACTCTTTTCCAAAGTCTAGAGCCACCGACCCTCCATTTCACCACTAGAAGCGTATCATTACCACATTTATATTTGCTACGAAGAACCCTCACCCATAATTCATCCGTGTCATTAATCAAGCTCCAACCAATTTTGCTCATAAAAGCAAGATTCACTTGCTTTGCAGGATGCATACCCAACCCACCAACACCTTTGGGCAAGCAAAGGTGATCCCAAGAACAAAGATGAACTTTACGAGCACCTCCCACTGATCCCCAGATAAAATTCCTACACTCGTTATCTAGCTCCTGACAAACCGGAGATGGCAGAAATTCCGTCTGCATAGCATAGTACGACATGGTACTAATAACTGATTTACAAAGAGTATATCTACCAACTAAAGACAAGCTGCTAGCCTTCCAGCAAGACAATTTTTTCAGGAGCTTTTCAGTCAAGTAGCTAAAAGACTTGGAGGACACCCTCGTGTGGTGAAGAGGCAGCCCCAAGTACTTACCAAGGTCACTTGTAAGAGAGAAACCAAAAGCTTCTGCCAATTCAACTGCTCTGGAATGATGCACATTTTTAGAAAAGAAAATTTTTGTTTTTTCCTTGCTAATTTTTTGCCCGGAGCTTTCATAGAAAGCATTATCACAAAAATTAATGCGGTCCACCTATGACATATTAGCCTCAGCAAAAATAAATAAGTCATCTGCAAAGCAAAGATGAGTAAGGGCTGGACCTCCTTTAGATAATGTAATCGGTTTCTAAGATTTCACATGGACCTCATAGCTGATCAAATGAGATAATCTCTCCATACAAATAACAAATAAATAGGGGGAAAGCAGATCACCTTGAAGAATACCCCTCATAGGTTGGAAAGTCTCTATGCATTCCCCATTCTAGAGAATATTCATCGAAGCAGAAGAAATACACTACCAAACCAGCTGGATTAAATGGTTATCCAAACCAAAATGCCTGAGAGAATCAACAATAAAATCCCAACTAAGCCTATCATAGGCTTTCTCAAGATTAATCTTAATGGCCATATAACCTTTGCTGCCAGAAGTATTTCGCATCTTGTGAATAATTTCTTGAGCAATAGTCATATTATTGGAACCGTTCCTTCCTCGCATAAAAGCACATTGGGTGGGAGCTATTAATTTAGACATTACATTTTTGAGTTTGTTGGAAAGAATCTTAGTAACCAATTTGTGGATGACATTACATAGACTAATCGGTCTAAAGTGCTTAACCTCTTCAGGATGATCAATCTTAGGAGTAAGAACAATATAAGTTTGGTTTACCAAATTGATATGCTCCGGATGCTCATAAATGGAAAGCACAAAATCACAAACTGACCTTCCGATTGTTTCCCACTGAGACTGAAAAAAACAAAGCATGTAGCCCATCTGGACCAGGAGCTTTTAGGCTCCCTATCATAAATAAGGTCTGTTTGATCTCCTCCTTTGAAACAGGAGCTATAATCGCCACCTACTCCTCCTCAGGCAAAATTGGAAAACCATTGTCAATAGGTAAGGGAACACCCCTTGGTTGCTCACAATAAAGATATTGAAAAAATTCCTAAGACATATGCTTCAATTGAGCGCTATCGAAAACCCAACCTCCATTCTCATCTTTAAGCGCTGTCACCTTATTCCTCCGTCTTCTGGCTAATGTTGAAACATGAAAATAATGTGTGTTCCTGTCACCATCACAAATCCATTTGCATCTAGCCTTTTGAGGCCACAATGATTCCTCCTCCCAAAGAGTTTTTTCATATTCCTCCCATAATTGAATATGTAGGCCCTCCAAAAAAGGATTCGGACTAGAAGTCAAAG
Organism: Pterocarpus santalinus; assembly: GCA_031439595.1. NCBI lineage: Eukaryota > Viridiplantae > Streptophyta > Magnoliopsida > Fabales > Fabaceae > Pterocarpus > Pterocarpus santalinus. The sequence goes on along the minus strand of CM062528.1, from coordinate 27,636,026 downwards.
AACGCTGTATTCCCTGAAGCCTATTCAACACACTTCTCTTGTGTTGAAAAATATTACCAAAACTCACCTTATTTAAATGAGTAGTAGCACTTGTAAAGTGGGAAATGTTCTCATTCCACTCTAACTCCTTATTCCAATTCTCAATCACTAAATCATTAAAGTCTGCATGTTCTAGCCAAGTCGCTTAAAACTTGAATGGCTTTGGACATTGCATGATGTTAGAATTTGACAATTTGATCCAGAGCCGGCAATGGTCCAAGCCCATAAAAGGAACATGGACATTCGAAGCATCAGGAAAAGCAAGAAGCCAAGCGCTATTCACCAAAACCCGATCGAGCCTTTCTTTCAAATTTCCCTTCTTCCATGTAAAACTTGGACCCGAAAATCCTAAATCAGATAAACCACAAGAAACAATACAATCTCTGAAAACTCTGCTCCCCCGATGATTATTTCTAGTCCCCTGCACCTCATGATCAAACATGACTAAATTAAAATCCCCTGCAACACACCATGGCCCATTAATAGAATCTTTGATTCGAGATAAGCTTTGCCATAGTATAGTTGACCTCGTAAGGAGCTTTGAGGTCTTGCATAGCATGATGTAAAATACCAAGTTGGCCCAAAAGAGGAAGAAATCCTCAAATATACCCATTGATTACCTTCTTCCAATATATCAACCTTCCATTGTGCTAATTCCCATAATACCCATATACTTCTTGCAAATCCTTCAGCTTCCACCATAAAATAACCATCAAAGTCAAGCTTCTTCACCACCTTAGCTGCCTTGTCCGCACTAATATGAGTTTCCAAAAGAACCACAAAAGAAGCCTTATAATGCCTCTTTATGTCTCTAATTAGAGAAGGAAAAATCTTCTTTCCAGCCCATCTACAATTCCAAACTAATAAATTCTTTTCTTCCATAGAATAAATAGATGAAAACGAAAACCAACCCAAGCTCTAGATTTGCATTAGCACATCATCTCTGCTCCCTCTACATTCTTATTCTCTCCCTTATCACTATCTACCAACATTCGTAGATCTTCCATAGAGGCATCATTCCTGTTATTACGGTTTACATCTGGGGGTTTATCCTTAACTTCTCTCCTGTCCAATGTTGGAATATTACCAGACTCTGTCGACGTCAACATGGCTAAGGACTGGTGGGCAATCCCTTTTCTTCTCATAAAACTTGAAATTGACTTCTTTGTTGGTGTCTCCTTATTTGTCTTCCCAACGCCACCACTAGGTCCTTTCAGAAACCTTGGTTTAGAGCTCGGTTGGTTCTTCTTAGGATGCCCTTTTTGATTAGATTTCACACCTGATGCAGAGCCCTTTTCGAAAGTACCTCCAAATATACCTGTCTTCATTTTTCCTCCATTATTTTCCTTAAGGGATACCATACCAAAATTCTTCTTGAGTGCTGCAATAGGTGAGATAACAACTTTGGACTTCACTTTGAACTCTTTTCGGCCAAACCAAAGACTACTAGATCTCTTTCTCTTGTAATTATTTTGATACTGATTTGTTGCATCTCTTCCTTTTTCCCGAAGCTATAATTAATGCTAAGAAATTGAATTAATTAATCACTTTTAATTGCTTCCTTTTTATCAAAAAGGAAAAAAGAATTTGAATAAGCCAATTAATTTGAATTTATATAAACATGTCAAAAAGAAGAACCTTCGCTCAACTCTTTTGATTGCGGATTAAGCAAATTATCCTTCCTTATCTATCTACAAACTTAATCCCATCTAAAATTTCAAACATATTTTATATGCCTTCAATTTTTGCACATTTGTTTTTCATTCTTAATTCTCTACTTGTGTCCCTTCTTCTTTGATTTCCCTTTATTCCAAAAAATTATATTGGATAGGATTAAGTCCGTGAGCCAAGTAGCTCAACCCATAGGTTATGAATTTGGTCTAGTGCTGAGAAACTCGGTTTAGGATATGGAGGGTCTAACCTTCAATAATCTCATAAACTTGGAGCCAATCTTTGCATTAATAATTGAGACTTGCATGTGAATAATGGGAGATCCCATAAAACGGGAAGAATCCCATGAAAATCTCACTATTGATGGATGACTCCCCAATAAAAGAAAGAATCAAGGATACTTTTGGGATCCTTAGACCGGCAATCCTAATCCAAAATACCATCACCATGACTTATAAGGGCTAATCAGTCCTAAGTATGCCAGATAACTAATTTTTACTATAACCACATATTGGATCTTCTCTACTTATGTATCGAAGTGCCTTTTGCAGGTCTCTTCTCAATGCTCAGACCAACTTGAAATTGATCTTCATTAAACCAATTCTTCCAAGTAAGAACATTTGGCGCCCACAATGAGATTGGTAAACATCCCTGCTCCATCATGGTTGAAATATGAAGCCAAGCCACTAATAGAGCTAACCTGCTAGTAGCAACACTGCCCAAGCTTGAAATAACAATAGGGCTAACCCTTCAGTTCAAGACTTGATGAATATGGTGCGACAGCTCCTTGAGGAAAACCGTAAGATGGCCTTGCAAATTAAGTACCTTAATAGCAGCTAGGAACACACCAAATGTGAAGAAGAATCTCTTTAGTTTGAACCTGAAGCTAGCAGTAGAAGAGACAATTCCATTCTATAACTCCGACAAATTTGGTCCTTTACTTGCCTATAGATTTGGAGACTTTTTCGAATTCATCATGGCTGTAAACCTTTTCGATAACTTTAAACTTCCCATTACTCTGTGTCCTTATAATGGGATGAGTGATCCACAAACTCACATGACGATGTTTAAGTTGGTGATGTTGCTTAATGGTGTTGTTGACCTTTATCTTAGTCGAGTTTTTCCCACATTCCTAGAAAAGTCTGCTTTTTGTGGTTTTCCTTTTTGACTGTAGGATCCATACGCAATTTTTTTGAAATATCATGAACATTTGTGAACCAATTCTCATCCTCCCAAATATATATGAAGACTACAAATGCTTTGAACTACGTCAGGCAAGGTCAGAATGAATCTTTGAGAGAATACCTAGCTCGTTTCAACATGATGTCCACGGAGATTCACAACCTAGACCCAAAAGTCAAGTCAAGAATGAGCTTAAGCCCGGGCCTTTCACAGATTTGTTGGCCATCAATCGCTTAAAGACCATAGCAGAATTTCGAGAGTAGACCGTCAGTTACATACATATAGAAGAGCTGAGAGAAGCTCATAAGGCTGAAACTTGATAGAACAACCAAAAGACTAATAATGACAACAGCAGACACGGTCGTCGATCTAACAAGGGTAAGTCTTGGCATACTTAGTCCTTTTTTTTTATAGACATTGAATTTCATTAATCTAGCTATCAAATTGAAATTTTTGTTTAAGTAGATCAAGTGTATAAAATTTCATACAAGTTTAAAATAGTTTGATACTTCATCGCCCCACTTCATTTTGATGTATAATAGTTTTTGAAAACAAGTAAATATTGACCATTAGATTACATATCTATCAGTACAAAATTTTTTCTAAAATTTGGTATGCTTGATGATTAAGATAATATCACATGATCCAATGGTTTATTTCATGGCATTCAATATTTATAAAAACTTATTCAATAGAGTTAGTTTACAAGACTTACTCTTCATTTAGATTGATCTCTCTCTCTCTCTCTCTCTCTATATATATATATATATATTTCTCTAACCCAAATTCAAAGGAAAAGCAATTTATTAAAACTGTAATAGAGTCTTAACCACATGTTAAATACATCAGTAGGACTTTATTAAAATTAAACACATTTGATATGGTTTCTATTAGTGGAACCTAACCACATTAGGAGCCTTTTTAGTAGTTACCCTCCAAATGCTTTTGATTAATCACCACAGGTTTGTGCAATTTTGAAATCTCACCACTATAAGATAGCAAGTATTTCATGTTGCCAAGAAGTCTTGCAATTATAATGCATTGGCACCATAAGTGAATTATATGTCCCAATATATGGCATAACATTATCCAAAAGGGGCCTTTATTATATAAGCTTGCATTGGCCCAAAAATATTACATTATAAGCTTTTTAATAGAGTTGTATGATAAAAACCATATATTAAGAGAATTTTTTTTTTAAATTTGCACTTTGTGTAGAATGATATGAGCACCATGTTGTGGGTGAAGAGTAGCCGTAGTGGTTGGAGCATGAGCATAGGTTGGAGAAAGTTCAAATGAGAAATGTTGTAGAATCAATGACAAAGCCATCTTTGCTTCCAACATGGAGAAGTTTTGTCCAATGCATATTCTAGGACCCCATCCAAATGGTAAAAATGAAACTCTACCATTTGTTGCCTTTAAAACTCCTTCAGAAAATCTCTCAGGGTTGAATTCCTTGGCATCCTTACCCCAGAGTTCATGATCATGGTGAACCAAAAGTATGGGCAAAGAAACCAGCACTCCTGCAGGTAATGTTAGGTTTCCAAGTTTTATATCCTTATGAGCAGTTCGAAAAAGCCCAAGTACTGGTGGATATAATCTGAGAACCTCATACAATATCATAGTGACCTGTTGCAAAAGATTTATGGTGATGATAAATACCAAGGGCATAGTAGTAATGTTATCACGATAATAATTACAATACTTACAATCTTAAGGTGACTTAACCCATCAAAGTTTGGTTTTTGGTTGCCAAAGACTTGTAAGACCTCCTCCCTTGCACGTGCTTGCCAATTAGGGTACCTACTCAATAACACCATAGTCCAAACAAGCAAAACCGAAGTGGTTTCTTGCCCTGCAAAGTAGAATAGCTTGCACTCCTCGATTACATCTTGAAGAGTCATTCCAATATTCTTGTTGTTTTTGTGCTCTTGAATTTCCTTGTGATTTGATTCCAAAAGAAGGCCTAATAAGTCAGTCTTGATAGGTTCATTTGCCTTCAGTGCTTCTTCTCTCTTATTAATCATAACCTTAAGTGAAGCTTTTATATCTCTATCAATTTTCTTCATCCTCCTATTGATAGTAGTTGGTAGAAACCTATATATAAACACAATTAGCCTTGTAATTATCATGATATGAAGGAATTATTTCTATATCGGCTAGCTTTCTAGTGGTTATTCTATCAACAGTTAACGAGATTACTATTGCAAGCTGTAATTGAGTTGCTACTTTTTCCCACTACAAGTTTTGGTAAATGAATTGACAGTATATATAATAGAAATTCTTTATGATAAATGTTTGTTGTTAATAGTTTTTCCTGTTCAAATTGCAATTAAGATATCATATTGTCCCATCACAATATTTAATAAATTGAACATTGTATATAACAAATTCTTTAGTGTCTTATTGATAAATGTTACTTGCTAATTGTTATTTCCAATATTAAATAAATAGGAAGGTTAGTTAAATTATAAAAGTTATGTAATGAGCTAGTTCTTGCATTAGCTATCAGGCAAATAAGATATATAAAGTGGGCTTACCTCCATCCAGGGATGTAAACTTTCATCATAACTTTCATTGTAAGTTCAGCTTGTTCTTTTTGAAGTTGAAATATTCTTATTCCTTCTTCATAACTACTTCCAAATGCTGTTCGAGAAATAACATCACTAGCTAAATTCTGAAGAAAAGGCCACACATCCATTTCACATGATCCATTCAAAGACAACATTCCCTCCCATTTACTAATCATATCATTGCAACTTTTGAAGAATATCGGCATCATAATCTGTGGTGCAAAATTATATCGAAGGAGTTATGATTCCCTATATGAAACTAAGCACATAAACATTTAGTGCATGATATAATAAAACAAATCTATATTGCTAAAGTATAGGTTGTAGGCTAAGCTCTTACAAGCTATGCCATTTCAAATATTCTCTTTAAGGCAATGCATTTAAGGGAAGAATTATTTTTTCAAAGAAAAGACACATGCACACAATTTAATTGCCTACTGCTCTTTTAACATGTTTCCAAAAGGCACACAAGTCGATTATACAAGATCAATATCCAGTATAAGGAAAGTAACCTTCAATTTTTCTAAATTGAATGCAGGGTTGATTATCCTTCTATGTTTGCTCCACTTCTCACCCTCATAGTTGACAAGACCAGTAACTAGTAACTTAAAAAGCGGATTTGTATCAGGCTTTTGGAAGTCATAGATCTTATTAAATATATCTTTGATTTGCTCAGGATCCATGATGATCACCCTTGGTCTTGGTCCAAACCAGATAAAAGAATTCTTGCCTGCATATCATCAGCAACTTTATAAAAAGACTTGAACTAAAGATAAACAATAATAAAAAAATATAGGATTGAAGACAATGGGCAACTTTTTATGTCTGCTTTTTGAAACTGACATGATGTACAAAATAATGTGAAAATAGTCACAGTAACATAAGTAATATTCTAATGATCAAAGTTAGCACATACTACCCATAATTGAATTCAAATTATTGAATCCTCAAATCATGCATGTTTTGAGATTGAGATAAGATTTACTTTCCTTTTAAGGGAAAAGGGCTATAAATTATCATTTTTCGCTTCTTTTTTTTGGAGGGGTGGGAAGGAAGTAACAAATTATTTCTTCTAATAAGGTATGACAAATTTCAATGCAAAGAACAGAAAATAGCACCATTTCTTTGTAGGCTTACCAAAAAAGAAAGCAACAAAAAAATTTGTTAGATATTTTTTTGTGGCATGAGCACAAAAAACTTGTTAAATAGACTCCAATAACAAAATAATGAACTGCTTGTTAGCCAACCGAGGGAATCTATATCATATAGATCAGTTCATGACTATAGAATTTCCTACTAAATTTCTTGCTTTAAGTTGATATCATTAAGTGGGTATGCAACAAACCTAGCATAGCCTTCTTACAAAAACTTATAAGGAAGGTGGAAGTAACTTGTAAAATAGAAGGCCACGAATAAAACTAGATAGGAATCCAATTTAGGAAATTCCTTCCCATGGAATGTTATTCTAAAAAATTTTTTTTTTACAAAAAAAAAATTATAAGCTCAAGTAGCTCAGTTTTTATGGAGAAGAGTGGTAAGAAAAGGACTATCTGTAATGCCCGAAAAATTTTATCTTTAATAACTGACTTGTTTAGTTTTTTTCGAATAAGCGGGTTTAATTAGAATTCAATTAAACATTTACTTAAAGTCAATTACATGTGATTTAGAAGTGATTAGACTTGATGGTATTAGATTAAGAACATAGGAAACCTCACAGAATTTCTCTAAGATCGGTTTACAGATTTAAGAAAAATCGGTAAGATTTCGGTATTTTAAACTGTCAAAACCGAACCAATAGAACTTATATTATGAGTGCCCTCGGATGGATGGCCAGGATTTAGCCAAAACATCCCCATATGTGGCGCCACTTTCAGCCAAAGGAGGTAGCCACAAATCAAGTTGAATAATCAATATACTTCCACCAATCAAATGTAACTTGTTTTAGAAGTTTTCACCTTTTCCCTTCCTACCCTTGCAAATTTAGCTACTACATGTAGCTGACCCCTCCCCATTCTTTTCTCCCTTATCTCATCTCATATCATCTTCATCTCCAACAAACCTTCAAGCCACATCAAGATTTCTTCAACTCAAACACAAATCTAGCAAGAGTCACACCTAGGAAAGGTAGGAATCCTACTTCTCTTCTTACTTTCCTTAGTCTAGGATTGTATGGGGATCTTGGGTATCTTGTGATATAGATGAGATTTGAAGTGATGATGATGAATTATAATTGATTATGCATGTATGTTGTGATTAGAGTTAGAGTTGGTATGAAAGAACTTGAAGAAAAGAGAAAACTCAATAAGTTGTTAGGTTTTTTCCTCGGCAGTCCGTACGGTGGAGTGTACGGCTCCGCCTACAGACGTTTAAAGTTGATGAATCTATTTTTATATGAAACTAGACATTCAGGGCTTTACATACATATATAATGTAAGGTCATTGGATCAGTATAGAGGTAGTTATGAATTTTTGAATTTTGACCTAGAAATCAGGACTTTCATCCAGGCAGTGTAAGTTGAGAAGGGTGTAACTCATTCTATATAATTCCAAATTGAGTGAATCCAATGCTGTTTAAAAGCTAACATATGAGGGATCCCATAAAAATTTCAGAGTTAGATTTGTTACCAGCTATCCGCAGTACATCAATGAATTTATCTTAAGTTCATCTTGGGCTAGAACAGGGTAGTCTAGTAGGGTCAAGTTTCAGGGATTATATCTTGAATTATACTCATCAAATGATATGCAACTTATTTCATTTGAAAGCTTGCTCTGTTAGCTTTACATTGATATAAATTTCGTATGATTTCACCTAGATTTCCATTTTTGGTGAATTTTCTCTTATAAGAATGTAATTTTGGCTAGAAATGGAGCTAGATCGAATATACTTGAGGTGAACTCGGAACTTAGCAAACATAGAGCTAGATAGGGTATACTTAAAGTTGAACATGGGAGATATACTTAGGGTTGAACTCGGAAGAGTATACTTAGGGTTAAACTCGGGAGAGTATACTTAAGGTTGAATTCGGAAACTTAGTAGATAGAAAGCTAGATCAAATATACTTAATGTTGAATTTGGAAACTTAGTGAATAGTAAATTAGATCGGGTACAGTTAATGTCAGAACTCGGAATTTAGAAAACAGCCTCATAAAAGTCTTAGAAGACCAAATGTAGACTAAGGCCAGAGATCGGGATCAATCCAGATCGAATATAACGCAGGAAGTCAGAACTTAGGTAATCTCGAAACTCGTGCACAATTCAAACTTGAAAGTCGAACTCGGGAAATATCAATAGGAATTAAAAGCTTGCAAGATAAATTAAGACTTAAGGTTTTAAAACTTGCCTCTATTGATATTGTTATACTCTTGGTATGAATATGATGTTCTATATTAAATTTGCTATTTGATTAAAATTTCCTGGTTGTCTGGCACTATTCGGGAAGCGGACTCGATCTGTTATACTGCCGAATTTTCGACAGAAGCCTATGAAATCATGAGTGTTTATTATATGGGAGACTTATGAATATGTTAAGGTGATATGATCATGAATTAGTCTTATGAGAGCATGCATATTTGCATATGAATAAAGAAAGAATATATGAGATCCTTTCACTTGGAGGCAGTTATTTGGATCTCTCCAGGTGAAGGCAGTTAAAAGATAAAGATGTGAGTCCCTTCATTCGGAGGCAGTTGCACAATGGGTCCCTCCCTGTGAAGGCAGCTAAAACTTTTGGGTCCCTCTATGTTGGAGGTAGATGGCCATTGAGTTCCTCTGACCTAGAGGCATGTGGGTCCCCTTGCTGGTCAGTATTGTGTGACAACGGTCACGAGTTGAGCTCACTTGTAGATCAGACTACCTAAGGGTAGTAAAGACTAAAGATTAAAATATATGCAAGCACCCTAGGGACGGCGATATGTAACGCTTAGATGTGCCAAGGTGTTAGCTTTATTTGGTCAGCGTCACCCTTAGGATTCGATGGGCTTAACATCCCGGCCCATGGCGCCTGTAATGGGTGCAACCCCTTATGCTTGATGCGGTTCTGAGAAACTATAAGGAAATAAAGTTGCACCCTTGCTAAAAGCTATAGCTTTTAGCCTAGTGGTAAGCGCTTGATCTAACAAGTGGTATCAGAGCAAGGTCATGGGTTCGAATCCCTACCGACCTGGGGAGATTGTTGGCTTTATTTGGTCAGCGTCACCCTTAGGATTCGATGGGCTTAACATCCCGGCCCATGGCGCCTGTAATGGGTGCAGCCCCTTATGCTTGATGCGGTTCTGAGAAACTATAAGGAAATAAAGTTGCACCCTTGCTAACAGCTATAGCTTTTAGCCTAGTGGTAAGCGCTTGATCTAACACAAGGAAAGGGAATCAAAGGAGGTTAAAGAAACATAAGTGCATTTTGCATGAACTCAAGTGAACGTATTTGCAAATGCATGACTGTATGATGAACGCATATGCAGGATTGTATGATGAACAGTACTTATTATCATCATTATGACATTACAAGCAGGCTTTTGTTATCGATATTATTATTATTATCATTATGAAATATTGTCGTACACAGGCTGGAATTCCTTACTCCGTTTAACAAGTGTATGAGTAAAATTAACTCTGCTTTGGACCATATGTTTTTAAACTATAAAATTGGGCGATTTATTTGGCATGAGCACCTTCTTCACAATAAACCGAAACAACCGGAGATAATAGCGATGACACAGCATGGAATTACTTAGTGGATCCTACTGAGAACTTAAAGTTCTCACTCCTATTTTTCCGTATTATCTCCAGATAACTCGAGAAGTTTTCGAAAACAGCTGAAGTCATTGTCAGAAAAGGTCCACTCAGGTAATAGTAACAACTCCTGAGTGTGGTATTATAACTTAAGCAAAATAATGCATCTCGGGAGGATGTTACACTATCTAATAACATTGTATATATTGGAGGATCGTTTTCTTAAAGCTAAAGGGAAGGAGAGTTGAGTTATAAGGATTTTGATGCTCTCGCGGGAAATCATGGAGGAATACTCAAAACCCAAAGAACCGTTTAGTACAAATACTAAAGGGTTTATATTTTCTATATAAGGATTTCTATCAACTTGAAAAATCACTAAAGGGATCAAGGTTCTAAATAATATGTTCAATGAAAGGATTTTGTCAAGTATTGTTAGTATCTTCTAATATTAGCAAGGGAAAAAAGTGCTTATAGGCAAAGAGATGGGTAAGGATGGTGCAATGCAATGTTATAAGTCCCTAATAATGTTGGGACTTAGGAATCAGCCGGTAAGCATGATCACCAATCTGATCATGAACACTTAGGATTGTCAATGATTAATATTTATGTTTGATGGACTAACCACACATGTCATTATGTCCTAAGCAATTAGTAAAACAAAGGAGCTTTCTACAATGCACCAAGTTAATTGTGGTGCATCATGGACCTTGAGATCTAACGGTAAAGATCGTATGGTGTATTGATGCAACCAACAACTTATGATGCACCATAAAATTTCTTTCTTTCTTTCTCCCAATTTCCATCTCCACCATCTCGATTTGCCCCTCGCCACTCTGGCTACCACCTCGCCCCAACTAACCCCCTAATTCACCATGAATTCTATCCTTGTAACGACGCACCTTTCTTTGTCACCAGTGTTCCCACATTGTTCCACAACCAAAAGTTTCAATCTTTGGTGCAAACTCAAACAACCCACTTCCACTTTGTTCCATTTCCTTCTCACGTCCACTAAATTCAGGTCACCCCACTTCATTGCATGTTGGTTTTCTCCTTCCTCATCTAACAATGGATCTAAACCCATTCTTTAGGATGAGACTTTTTGTAGCAATGGAGTTGGGGGGGGGGGAGTGGGAAAGAGAGTCGCTTATGCTCCTAATGGAATGTGGAGATGGCGGAGGTGGTGGTTGGAGAAGAGGAGTGGAGTTTTGTGGTGGGTGGTGGTAGGCAAGCAATGTCGATAGGGGCGTCTTTGAGAATTAGATGTTGTTGCTAGAGTTCATCACTAGGATTTAGGTGCACAACTACTCCATCAATTTGGATGGTTTGGATTAAGACAACAACAAGGTGCATCAAGCATAAAAAGATCGATGTGCACTGAAGACAACACCATAAAACAAATGCATATGATATGCTGAAGTGACGTACATTATATCGGGATCCAATTTGGTCCAAATAGGCTATATCATGTTCATGATCCTCCATCCTTCACAACTAGTTCTTCCCTCCCCCATCAAAATTTCCAAGGGTTTATAGGAAGAAGTTTCGAATGTGAATTTGACATTGGCATCCGGACAAATGTTTAGTTTGATAGGCTGCCTCATTCTTCAATTTAAGATGGGCTTCTAATTAGAAAAGGCAACAATAAATTCTATAAACATCGGAGTGTGCCACTATTACTATGTGCACTTCTCAACACACAGTACCCCTGGAGCCAACCATAGAGAAGTGACACTACACTAAAATTACAAATTCCCACTTAATCATCATGCTATAAGAGCAATGTCGATGCATGTTTTGATAGGAAAAATTGGTAAGGAAAGGGTTATAACTGTTCTTTAGATAATTTTTTAGGTGGAAAGATTTTAACATGAGCAAGCAAACCAATATGAACATGCGTTAAAATGTAAAGGTCATATATACTAGAAGTTTATCCATTCTTTTTGATTTTTTGGTTACAAAGTTTGTCTATTTTTGCAAATATTAAAAAATATTATTTGTACTTAAAATTTGGAACTCATTTAACGGATATACTAAGGTATCTGTTAATCATTGGTTGGGAAAAAAAGTGGAACTCACTCCCAATCAGTAGTTAAGAAATGCCTTAGTGTATCCCTTAAAATGAGTCTCAAAATTGAGTGCAAATAACACTACTTGTTATTATTAGTATAACTTATCTCATATAAAATAAAGTTTTGCATGTTGAAGATACAAAGTTTAACTTGACACAGTTTAGCTTTATTCATGTAGAAGATCGTTTTGCACATCTAAGATAGAAGTTCTTGTCGAGAATTGCTCCTATTCTTCATTGTCCACATTACATGATGCACTTATGTTATAGGAGTAAACTTACGTCTATTGGATACGATACAATATGCGAACATGATAATTTTATTAAAAAAATATGGATGTGGTAATATATATAAAATAAAATGTCTAATTATGTAATAAAAACAAAATAATACGTATCAACAAATAAAATAAAATAAACTAAAATAATAAGTATTACAATGCTAGTTTTATGTATTTACTCTCTATCCTACTTGTTTAACGAGGATAAAAATTGACTATTTTCAGTGATTATTCTGAGAAATGTAAGGTTGCAAGAATGAAAATATGTTTAGAAGAAAAGGTGATTGACAAAGACAAAACTTAAATTTTTATTTTATATTTTTTTAAGTAATAAAATTGGTATGAAAAAAATCAGAAGAATATGCCAAAAATATGTATGCATAAGTATTTTAAGAGTATTGGTATCAGATACGGACATGAAGTGCAACAACACCAATTTTGGGATATTCGTGCATCATAGCTTTGCTCCTTGAATAAATGAATAAAGGAATGAGGAAAGCAAAGGCGTACCATATTTGTTTATACTTTGTTGGAGATAGGGTTCCACACGGGGCACTATATCATCATCAGAGGGATTCATGGGTTTGGATTTGGCTTCCTCTCTCATCTTCTGAAAATCCTTTGAGTCCCCAGTTAGAAGCCTGTATGGATTGCCTTGAAGGCCTTGCTCTCTTAGTAGCCTCTCCAGCTTCTTTGGCCTCAGCCACAGCCAGTTCAGCACTCTCCATCCCCATATCAGAGCAAGTATCACCATGAGAACCATGGCTACAATAGTTGTGGTCCATGCTGCTTCCATTTCTGTTATGTGATTAGTGGAGCAAGAAGAAAACAAGGGAACAGAGGAAGCAAAACAGAGTACTTCAGAACAAGGAAGGGCTTTTTGAATTTGACACTTTAATTGTGGCAGAAATAAGTTGATCTTTTTCTTTTATAAAATACTTCTATGATCCTTGGATAAGGGTATCGTAATCCACCTGTTGTGGTTTCTTTTGACTTTTGGCTATAGAAATGAATGCTATTTCTTTTAATAAATTCTCTAGAACTATTTTAATTAATTAAAATAATGAGTATTAAATAAAAATAAATATTTAATATCTCAAGAATTTAAAATTTACTTAATCAGCGTTTGTATTTTTGCAATGCACGGAATAATTAACAACTATAAGTGTATATATAGTGAAACCATTAAATGGGTATAATTTAATCAATGCTAGATTTATAATTAATAATAGTAATTACTGTTTTACTTAATAATGCTGGATTTTGATTAATTTTATTGTCTTTTTACATTAATTGGTATAATATCTTAAGAATTTAAGATTTACTTAATTAGTGTGTGTGTATATATAGAACACTATAAATATCATTAAATTGTTATAATTTAATCAATGCTATATTTATAATTAATAATATTAATTACTATTTTACTTAATAATGCTAGATTCTGATTAATTTTATTGTCTTTTTTAAATTAATCGGCATAATATCTTCAGAATTTATGATTTACTTAATTAGTGTTTATATATATATATATATATATATATATATATATATATATATATATCATTTATAATAACGTTAGAACAATATATTACTGTTCATGGACAAAATTCAGCAAATAGATATAGTTAGTCATCTAAGTTTATATGCACTGACCGTATAAAATCTGTTTATATTGTTATTTAATTATATACTATCACATAAGTAAATATGTATGACCATCACCCTCACCACTCTAAAAGTCATGCAAATAAAGGAACGTAATTGGAAGATAGTGTAAAAAAATTTTACACTGTCTATACTTACAAATTAAACCGAAAATAAATTCTTATGGCGTTATTTGTAAGGTTTTATTTAATATTTTCTCTCCACTAATTTTTTAATATTCAAATAATATTTTTTTTATTTTTCTCTTATTTAAATAATATATAAGTTATTAAAAATTTGACTAGTATTATTATATTTTGAATAAATATATTTTTCTAATCAAATGATTATATATATATATAAGTTGCATACAATTACATTAATATCCAAATAACTTATGCTTTCACACATGATAAAAGTAACGTTAACTTCACAATGATAATAGTAGGAAGATTTAGTACAAGATTTGATTCATGAAAACTCAATTTGTATTTTAGATAATAAAATACAAAGTTAAAAAACATGTGAATTGTATACGTGAATATTGTTGAAGTACATTTCAGAGACATATTAAATTAATATTAATTCAACTAATACAATCTTAAAATAATATAAACTCAAGTAATATAAAAAAAGTCATATAAATCATGCGCTTTTTTATAATTCAAATAATATTCACTTGAATTAGTGTGTGAGTTCAAGATTTAGTTTACAGTTCCTAAAGGGATTGTCCAAAGTTTAACTTTATTTCTTTCTCCATCGTTGCTATGATCTTCTTTGTTGACAAAAACAGAGTGCGCTCTCCAAAAAATAGATGAAATTGGTCTGAAGTTAGATATTGGGTTGGGCTTTTAATGTCTAAGTTAGTCTATTAAAATAGATTAAAAAAAGAGTTAAACTCCTAAATTAATTTCTGACAATATCTTCAGTAAATAGATTGATCACTAACAAAAATAAATTGGGTCTTCGGTTTCTAATAATTGTAAAAATTACATACTTTAGTTCTTAGCTCATTTGTACTAGTAAGTAGAGTGATGTATAGGTTCCTAACATTTTCTATTGAAATACTTGTTCTGCATATTGTAATGTCCATGCTCCAAATTTTGAGTCTTTTCTCTTGTTACCATTTTGTTGCTGCATCTTCCTTAATTGTAATTGATTACAAAAGGCTTGTAATTAATTACAAATACTTGAATCAGATTTTGAGTCATTCTGTTTGTCCACGATTTGCAATTTTTGCAATTGTAATTGGTTACACAGGCCTGTAATCGATTACTAGTGGCCTATGTTCAGCGAATTTCGACTTTTACAATTGTAATCGATTATAATTGCCTGGAATGGGTTTCTAATTTTCCCGATGCTCTCGGGTAATCGATTACAAAGAATTGTAATCGATTACGATTTCTGGGCGCGTGGTAATAGATTGCTAAGAATTGTAATCGATTACCAGTCGCCTATAAAACGTTCTAGGATGCTCTCTCTCTCGCTCTCTCCTCATTCTCACATTTTTTTTCCTCTTTTTTCAACTTGAAAACCCTCATTTCTGTATCTAAATCACTCCATTCTTCATCCCACACCTCGCCATATCAAATCCTGCCACTAAGATCACTTCAAAACACACATTAAATACATCGATCTACTCCGAACTCTCATCAAATCCATCACTTTCTCCCTCTCTACTTCCACCATTGGAGACCTTGGAGCTTGGAGAAAGAACTCAAAATCCACTCTCTTTCTCATCCTCATTGGCTTCCTTAGTGTAATTTCTAATATCTTTCCCCCTCCCTTTTTGCAGAAACTTCAATTTTTTACTGGGATTGAAGGTTTTTGTGAACCCTAGGCTAGAAAATTTGGGAATTTTGAGCTTGAGGGCAATTAGTGTAACTCTCTCATGTTAGTACCTAATATATAGTTATATTGTTGTGGTTGTGGTGCTCGATTGTTTTAAGGAACACTCTCTTAACTCTGTGGCTTTGGAGAATTTAGATCTTTCCCCTGGACTGGTGATATGCATTCATGAAGCATATACATGAGCCATGGTAGAAGTAAAATATGAGACATGTGTATGAATGCATATAGCATATACATGCATGACAATGTACAAGAATAAAAGAAATGATAAGAACTTGCAAAGGGATGTATTGAGCCTCCACCTTGTAGTGACCCATGGTGGTATTGTCTAAGGTTTGGGTCAGCCCCCGACCAAATTTATGGGGAATAGACCGGTGTGAGGGTCGGAGAAAGTAAATCTATCACTTATGTATAGATACGAACTCGGACCTAAGAAGCAGGCTATTATCTAGGGGTGAGAGAGGATATTCATCTCCAAGGGACCAAGTATAGAGAAGCAAGATGCAAGTAAATAAAAAATAAGTAAAGGATGCACTTAAGGACGACAATATGTAACGCTTAGGTGCTGACTCGTGTAGCACCCTAGGGACTAATATAACTTTTTAGAGCCCTTATGGGATACCTTTCAAAACTAGCTTATGCTCTTTAAAATTTAGAAGACTAATATAACTTTATTTTCTTTAATGACATTAAAAATAAAAATTATTCTCTTTAGTATTTATGTCCATTATAGTCACTTTAAATTTTAAGAGTAATTTTATCAAATATTACTTTTGTAGTTTCTGTTTATTGAGAGAAATTTTTATATTATTTTACCAAATGATACTATTATGGCTTTTTAAGAATAACTTTTAGAAAGTCTAGAGAGCTTAGTAGTTCTTAAAAAGCCATAACAATATCAAACCAAACCTTAGTTTTTTTTTTTTGTAGCAATTACCTTCAACTTCTTCTCTTACTCAATTAACTTTCTCTCTCTTTTATATTTTTCTCTAAAGCACTTTTACATGTCAAATACTTCCTCCGTTTCAATTTATATGTCCATTTGGACAATTTGGTATATTCTCCAGATATAATGATTTAAGAATATATCAAGTTGTTCAAATGGACAGATAATTTTAAATGAATGAAGTAATTTTGTCCACCCTTTCTCTCTCTTTCTCTCTCTCTCTCTCTCTCTCTCTCAATTAATAACTAATTTAATCTTAAACATTTTTAGAAAAATTATACCTAAAAAAATAGATACCTCTATGTAATTAATTTTTTAATAAAAATAATTAAAATAGAATGATACACTAAATAAGAAGAATAGAATGAAAACTCAGCACCTTAAAAATAGCTTTCAAATTAACAAACTACTACAAATTTAATTCAAATTTTATTGAATATTTTAGAAGCTACACATTAGTTTTCATAGGATTTTTTTATGGCATATTCATAGATATTGTCTTTTATTAAAACCATCATTATTGGTTATAATTATTTTGTTTGACATTTGAAAGTGAGAGAGAGAAATAGAAGAGAGATAATATTAATCAAGAGAAGTAGTTAAAAGAGTAACTAATATGAATACATTTAAAGTAGAGAATGAGGAAATGGTCTTCTTTTTTTTTTTTTTTTGTTTAAAAAAATTGTGAAGTTTGCTAACCTCTATATATGACAAATTGCACAATAATGCATGACATATATTTCATGATGAAAAGGAAAACATGGAAAACTAGATAGATTAAGGTGAATTGCACTTTATACTCCTCTAGTTTTAAACATTTTCAACTCACCTCCCTTAATCCCTTTTTATTTTGAGTCACTTCACTCGATACTTTATTCAAGTTAAAAATGTTAAGTTATCCGTCAGAGATAACAACCAGTAACGAATCCTTTGTTTTCGTATACGAATCTTCCATCTTTGGTGCCCTGAATGTCATTACAACCACCTTTAGCTTTCTTAAATAATGATACCGTGAAAGTCCTATGGATGGAGTCATGAGTGGGTCATAGAAACTAATGAGATTATTGAACCCCACCCTGTAAAGAATTCCATCTTAGAGAAACAAAACATCTGTAAAGAATTCCAATGTCCAAAATCAAGAAACGGTCTCCGCAAATGTAGTGGGGCATTATTATTTAATGCTAAGAGCAACCACTAACCAATATCTCGAAGATGTATCACTATCCCTAAGGTGGCCGATTGGTTAGTACCATCAATGTTTCGGATTAACATTCGTCCGCGGTATAAAATTGCATAACATTACCCCGAGCATCGTGTCTTTTATTTGCAAAAGGGGGCCTTATACTTTTTATTTGCAAAGAGAGTGTTTCTTCCCCAATTCTCCTTTTCCGTCGGGGACTCGGAGCTTTCCAGATCCATCGTGGTTAAGAGGTTAGCGTTTATGTCGGTGTGCGCATGTTATCCTTCTCCATCTTCTTCGGCTTTCTACCCTCATAATTGAACATGGTGCTCCTGGTGTCTGGGCGTAGCTTGGCTTGGAGATAGTTTCAGTGACATTTTACATCCCCACTATTCATCTCTCTCAAATTTTCGTATCGGAGTCAATTTCCATAAGGTACATCTTCTTCAGCTCTTCTCATGGATAATTTCATTTATATTTCTTTTATTTAATTATTATTTTGACGCCCAAGTATCCATTTTCATTCTTTCCTTCGTTTTCGTTCTTATTAGCTCATTGATGACCGATTATAACATGTGGTATCATTGAAACAATTATCATGAACAACAATCTGTTTCTATGCTTGCCATGTTGTGCGGTTCTTTATTATGATAAAATTCATACAGGACACTCGTCCACAATGTGGTATTTTTGCCTGACCTCATCCTAGGAAAAATAGAAGTTTAAAATGAGGACATGCAAATAGCGCATGTGTCAAGAACTCCAAACGATCCTGGTAATCGATAATGGGATATGGCTTTTCCATATGCTTCTCGCAATGTTAAATAATCCTTGGAAGGTATCCTTTAAATCATGGTAACAGAAAGATTTGAGGTGAAAGATCCAATAAATTCTATTGAATATAAAAGAAACCAGAAGGCTGATATTGAGTGTACAGTAATCAAAATCAAGCATGCGCTAAGTTGGGGAAAGGATGTATGGTGTTCCTTCAATGTATATACTATGATGCTAACTCTAAACAGCAGTGTGTGAAACCTTGTCTATTGTAAGGATGCTATAAGATGCTAACCTTAAAATTTGTTATTAATATCTGATATTTGTTGTTGATTCTCATTCTTTTATTCCGTTTGACTTTGTGAAGTTCTTATGAGTAGAACCTAGAGACCAACTTGGGTTCTGTATTATTTTCCCATTTGATTGGGAGCATGAAGGTATTTGTAGGAAAACACGGGCAAGGAAGGGCATCCCTTAGTGCTCTTGGCTTGTAAACTATAAACAATTCATGTATGTAGTTGAATTGAGAGGCTAGGCAGTTGCACATGAACCTTAATCCTGTATAGCCAAGCCCTCACAACAAATTCAATTTATATGTTCTAAAATTGGATGCGTTCACCTTGTGCATCTACTATAATGTAGCCATCCTATAAAGACAAGCATTTAATTTTCTTTCCCAAACCCGGTGTGGTTAAAGATATGTGAAGAGTTGAAGAAAAATGTACGTTTTGCTCATGTCTATGTATTCAAGTTGTATATGAATAACTTGAAATATCCTCATCACACGCAACAAGGTTAACAGGTTGCTTGGATTGCCATAAGAGAAAAGAACAAAAAAATTCACGGCAACAAATCTGAACAAGAGAACATAGGGTTAAATGCATGTTCATCATCAAATAGTAGTGAATGCAGTCGTTGATTCCAGTAGAACTATAAAAGACAGAGTTAGATATGAGATTGGTTGCAGCATCCTCTCCCATCCTTAATATAAACTGCTGAAGGGTGTCAGTTAATTGCTGAATCTGCTTAGTGAAGGTGATATGCGGACCCTGTAGTTAATTATTAAAAATTTGAACTTTGGTTTTTTGTTGGTAACCTTACAAATTTGAACTTAATTAGTTGCCTTGAATTTCTTTGGAGAATATTCTACAACCAGTTGTCACAAGTCTCCCACTTCAGGTTGCAACATGACCAAACCACCAACTAGTGCCATTGCCTGCAGCAAAAGATCCTTTCGCATTCGCAACCACTTTTAAAAGCAGATTATAATAGGAAACCATACAAGATTTCCCTTTTTTCCCCCCTGTTCTTTATTTTCTTACTGGCAAGGCCAGGTAGACATAGTAATAGTATCTAACATACTACAGGGATTCGATCCTCTGTAGTTTCTCCTGTCACTGTGATTGAATGTTAAAAATAAGGGTAAATTATAATTACCTTCCCTGGGATTTGTCAAAATTCATCCCGACTCATCTCTATTTTTGAAATTTGCTATGCAGGTCTTTTGAGTTTTCAAATTTCTATACCGACCTCCTCTATTATGTTGCTTTGTTAGTGAAATTAATAGAAATGTCGTCATGTGTGATGTACATGATTTTTAATGGCATTGTTGTAATATTTTAAGCATGATTAACTTATTTTAGGCAATATTTTAAGTATTAATAAACATACTACATTATTCTTAAAAAAAATATATAGGCCATCTAATATTTTCTTTTAGTTATAAATTAATGGTTAGGATAGCATAGTAGGCCTTATATTCTTATTTATTTAAGATTTTAATTTATATATTTTTCATTTTTTATAGTTTATTAACTTAAATATGTCAATCTCATACAGAATAATATTTTAATAATTCAAAATTGTAAGAATTAATGTTTAATAAAAATGGAGATTAACATTTTCTATAACTGAAAATTATAAAAAATGAAAGTTAAACTTATAAAAATTAAGACTATTATTTTGTAATAAGAGTTTAATTTGTATGTACTAATAGTGTAAAATAATTTTATACTGTCTGTCAATAAAAATTCAAGAATTTGCTAAATAATAATGGATAATTACCCATCATAATAATTAGGCATTCTTTTAGGAAAGCCTTGACTTTCTATTGGCAAATAGTATAAAATTATTTTATATTGGCAGTGCATATAAATTAAAAAAATTATTTTTTATACTGTATCAATGTTAAATATATATTGCATTTTGAATTTTAAGAATAAGTTAATAATTCTTAAAATATTACAACAATGCCATTAAAAATTATGTGCGATGCACATGACAACATTTCTGTTAATTTCACTAATGAAGCAACATTAATAGGGGAGACCAGTGTAGAAATTTGAAAACTCAGAAACCTGCATAGACCCAAGCTGGTCTGATCTTCATCACAAAACTGGTTGTGGTCAAAACCGGTCAAGAATCGGTCAAAATTGATCAAAACCGCTGAACCGGTGTAAATCGGACTGGTCAAACTAGTTAACTGGTTTTGTTTTTGCTTTTTTTTAAAAGTTTGATAAAAATTCTATTTTTTCTTTTATAAAAAAAAGAAAAAGCTCAATCAAAGCAAAAATTCATTTTTTTTCAAATCTTGATTCTTTTAGTATATTTATTTGCTATATACTCTTAAATTAATTTAAAAATAAAAAATAAAAAATAATTATTATACTATTTATGAGTACTTTTCAAAAGAAATGTAAGTAAAAATTAAAATAAATAAATTTTATATTTAATATGTTTGATAAAGTGCTTCATAATAAATATTATTTTATATTAATTATGTTACTGTTAATAATTTAATATAATCTTTTGCTTTTTAATTAATCATATATATATATATATATATATATATATATATATAAATAATTAAATATATATATTTTATTATGTCTTGGTTAGACCCCCAGTTGATCCGGTTGAATCTCTGAACCTCTAAACCCCTGCCTTGACCGGTTTGATGCCCGGTCCGATTTTCTTAACCTTGGGTTTAAGATCCTCATCCTAGACTATAGACTATTTTGAAAGTTGTACAATACAACAATGGCTGCAAAGCTTTCTCACCCTCTAGTACCATTGGCTCAAAGCTCCTCCGAGCATCTCTAGTCTGTAAATGCGAATATAAATAGGGGTGGAGCTTCTTTAGGGCAATGGGTGGCCATGCCCCCCCTACCCCACAAATTTTTTTTAATATATATATATATAAGTTTTATCCGATAAACAAGCTTAACTATTAATATGCTATTTTACATAAATAGGTTTCTCCAACTTAAAAGTCTATTAGCTTATTTTTTAAAGTTAAAAATAACAGAAAACCAAAAGATAGTATCATTTTAGAGTGAAAATAGTTTTTGTAACAATAGATAAGCAATTACAAGAACTGAGCAGTAGGTTCAATGATCAAGTAATAAATTTATTAATTCTAAACTCTACTTTGATTCCTTAATATGCTTACAAAACTCTTGGCATTGTTAGGTATGTGTTTGAGAATGCAAAAAACTTTTTTAAAAATAAAATCGGTTGTTTTGAAATAATTTCATATGTTTAGGTAAAAAGTTTGAGTAGATTATAAACAAAAAAAAAATTATAATTTTAAATGTAAAATTTATTTATAGGTAAAAGCAAATTTTTGAAGTTTTTAATTATAAGCAAAATTTAATTATTTTTTAAATATAATATTTTTACCAAAATAACCATAAGTATAAAATATAAATAAATAATTTCATACATTTTTAGTAATTTATCATACAAGAATAATTATTTTCATACAATTCAAATAAAACATAATTTAAAATTACTTTAAAGCTAATATATACACTCCAAGGTATAAATTCTTTAGTCTTTCTCTAGAAAATTATTTTGTTGTATAAGTTATTTGCTTTAAAGTTTATATACGCAATGTACTATTAGTTTTAATTTGGTTGTCATCATTTAGTTTACATAATTCGTTGGTCCCCCTAAGAATTTTCTTGAAGTTCCGCCACTGAATATAAAGGTATATGAAGTATAATTATAGACATCAACAAAATACCTGGTTGGACGTTGAAACTGAGCTTCTACTTCTCTCCTGTGGATTTGACTTGAAAGAGTAAAATTGCAACCATAAACGATGACCAACACAATTACCCTCTGCACACGGGAGAAGAATTCTTACTATTCTAGACACAATCCTCTGTATCATCCTATACATTGTGCCATCCAGCACTAGTCTCTACAATAGTCTATGCCGCAATACATTGAAATGGTCGGTCCCTCGATGGTGTGAATAACAACACCATCAGCAAACAAACTTGACTTAAATTCCTAAAACAAATAACACCTAACTCCCACGTCTTGCCTCATACACGCCACAGCCACACGGTACAGTCACAATTAATGCCTAATCAATCCATTATCTTTGGACAAGTGAACGAAATTGTTCAAATCGATTATCCCAATCACATCTCATATCAGTTAATTCAAAATAAAAATTGAGCATATACACAAGGACTTCCTTATTTGTCCCCAGTGTTGCATGGATACGGGTACGGTACCCCTACCGGGTATGGATATGGGTACGAGATACGAAAATTTTGTAAAAATTGGGCTGTGGGTATCACAATATATATATATATATATATTTAAAAATATAAAAATTTCACAAATTTTATAAAATAAGAACTAAAATTTCATATGATAAATTAGAAAATACACCAATTTCAACATAAAACAAGTCTAAATTGTTCAACATCACATTACAAAAATAAAAAACTACAATATTTAAAATATTGTTCTAAACATGTAAAAATAATTAAACTCTAACAGTCTCAATTTCATCATTTTCTTCCCCATCATCAGTGAAAAGAACAGTCTCTAAATTAGGCTCATCAAGTGAAAGACTAGCTACTTGAAGAATTCTAGCTCCTTCAAATGGATCCCATTCATCTCCACCAATATCCATATTTTTGTCTAAGCCTCATGATAGCTCTTAGTCCTTCTTGATAGGAGACAAAGATTAGTGTGTATGAATACTAAATTTTTAGCTCTTTTAGGATTAAGCCTATTTCTCTTCACAAAGTGAATAAAAGAATATGTGCTTCAATTCCTTTCACAATAAGAGGAAGAACATGGTTGTAAAAGGAGCTTCAAGACTACATTTTGAAGTTTTGGGAGTAAAGATCCATACATCATCCACCATTCCTTGGGTGATAGGTTCCATCTATCTTGTAAGCTATCAAATTGGCCAAACTCATCTTCACCACTTGAGAATTTGACAAACTCTTGGGTTGCCTCTAACCTATCCTTTGATTCTGAAAAATAATTCCTAAGGCATTTGTTCCTCCCCAGACAAATCTCATTATCCTTATGTGGGGGAATTCTATTTGGAGCTTCATCAAGCCATTGTTTGCAATAATACCAATAAAATAAAATATAAAGCATTACCAATTCTAAGAGTTAAAGTACAATTTAAAAAACAAAAGGTAAAAGAAGTTGAAATTTAGACATTTAAGCTTACTTGGGATTAAGTGAATGAGCTGAGCAATGAAGTGGTGTGTTATTTTTAGTCCATCTATCAATTAGAATACTATGTACCACTTTATAAAAGGATGACCGTTCACTCAATGCTTTGCCTTCATGTTGATATATTGCCTTTTTCACTTGCTCAATCATGGAATCCCATTTCTCATAAACCAGATGAAAGGATGGCTTATCAGTATCACAAGATCGAAGCATGTCATAAATAGGCTTTGTGAAGCTCAAAACATAATCAAGTTGATCACACCAACTGTCATTTAGAATTGTTTCTTTCACAAATGTTGCTCTTGGAACATCATCTTCTTTATAGTGAGACCATTCTTCACTAATAACCATAGATTGGAGACCGTGCTTAATGGTTCTCAACCTTTTAAGCATAATAATGATGGAAGCAAATCTAGTCTCAACAATGGCAAGTAGTTTTAGATGCACAAATTTGTTAAACATGGCAAGTCTCATGGGATGATTCATGATGAAATTTTTAATGAAAAAAGCATCATCAGCTACAGTAGAAATCCAACTACACTCAGAATAAACAACTTCATTGGTTGGTGTATTTTTAGGAGCACAAATGTTCTTGAGAGTAAGGTTTAGGGTATGCATTACACATGGTGTCCAGAAAATATGAGGATGCATAGATTCAATAATTGATCCGGCAGCCTTGCAAATAGGTGCATTATCTGTAATGACTTCAACTACATTTTGTGATCCAACTTCATCAATGGTAGATGAAATTAAGTTGGCAATGTAATGTTTATCCTTATATTCATCTAAACCATCAATAGCCTTCAAGAACATAGGTCCCGAATCTGAGATAGCCATGAAGTTAATCAACGGTCTTCTTTGTGCATCAGTCCAACCATCAGTCACTATACTTGCACCCTCCTTTGGCCAAGTGTCTTTGATAGGTTGAAGTAACTTCATTATATTAGCTTTCTCGTTTTGCAATAATGAAGTTCTAATGGCATTATAACTAGGTGGAAGAAAGCTAGAAATATTGGTGTTAGCAGCATACATAAATGAACTAACAAAATGAGGATTTCTAGCAACATTGAATGGCAAACCAGCAGAGTAAAACAACCTAGCTATTTCACAAGTCAAATGTTCTCTTGCTCCATTATTAAAAGCCCTTTGTAAAGGTCCTTCATTACCTCTTCTTCTCTTGCTTCCATCAAACATATTATCTCTAGGTGGGTTCAAACTTGTAGTTCCAGTAGAAAAAGGAACTTGCACCAACTTTGTTCTTTCAATAGATTCCCTTTCTATTTGCTTTATCTCTTCAAGATAATCATTATTCACTTGTGTATAAATAGCGATTCCATTTTCCTTTTTCTCTCAACAAATGAGATTTCACCCGAAAATAAGATCCCTTGTAAGCTCCATTACAAAAATTGCAACACCAATTTACATTCCCTCCTCGGGATTTTTTTATCTTGCAAAACAGTTACATAAGCCCAAAGGGCACCACTACTCTCAAATTTTTCATTCGCAAATTTACTAATCAGAGAAGCAGAGGAATTGGTAGCATTATTACCACTTCTAGACCCTCCATTACCACTACCAGACCCGACTGTTGAACCTTGTGAAAACATCTGATAAATAATTACAAAGTTTCTATATTATTCAAAAGTAAAAAATTTAATTTTCAGCAGCAACAACACAACCACGTCAGATAACAAGTTTTCCAAAAAAAAAAAACATAGAATCAGCAGCAAAAATCAACAGCAGCAACAGCAAAAGAAAAAAACAAAAATCAAATAAAAATAAAACCACACCAATAGCAAAAATCAACAACAGCAGAACAAAAAAAACCAACAAAAATAAAGAAAAAATAGAACAAAAAATAGAGGCAAATCAGACGCTACCTTGGTGAAGGATCGTTGGTCGCCACTGTTGTCTTTGCACTGCCGCTGATTCCTGCCATCAAGACTACCACCATCGCCACTGGGTGAAGGGCATTTCAAATGAAAGAAAGAAGAAGAAGAAGAAGAAGAAGAAGAAGGGGAGTAGGAAAGTCTTAGAAGGAAGGTGAGAGTTTTGTTATTTCACTAAAGAAGAAGAAGAGGAGGGGTATCTGAAGAAGGAACAGGATGGGTATCAGTATCAGAAGAAAGAAGAAGAATAGGGGTAGGGATTTTGAATGAAAGAAAGAAGGAGAAGGAGATAGGGCTCAGGAAGGGAAAAAACGAAAAAAGAAAGGAAGAAGTGGGTAGGCAAAGTAAGAAAAAAAGAAAAAAAAGAAAAAAAAGGCTGTAGGCACCAAAGAAGGAAAAAAAATCTCAAAACAACACCGTTTTTATGAACCCATACCCAAAGCCGTACCCAACCATACCTAGCAGTACCGGAGCCGTACCCAAGCTGTACCCAATTTTTTTTTAAAAAAATAATGGATATGTACCTAGGCATACCCGGGTGTACCTAACGCATACTCGCACCTAGAGCATACCCGGTACGGGTACTTTTACTAAAGTCACATACCTGTGCTTCAGAGTCTGTCCCCAAAACGGCACCAAACAAACACCGCAAATCTAGAAAAGGGCATCAAAAACTATGTTCGCCAACAACGTCATAGGACTGATGCATCACATTGGGGAGGCAACGAGATGGAAACAGGAGAGGGGGAATGCCTAATCAAGCGATATCGCATTAGGGTGGACTAACGTTAGTTCCAAACATTGGCAGGACTAATGAATCGCCCACTAAGAAATCAGGAAATATTTCAAATAGTAACACACAACAGTTAATACATGTGTGTAAAGTTCTTTCTAGGTGACAATCTTTCTTTCTTTGATGACAAGGAGTGCTATGCCCTCAACCAAATTCTACGAAGGACCCTGACTCCTATACCATCCTTAGTGAGAAGATGACCATAACCTATAGGGTAGAGTCTAACACATGAAAACCAATCTCCTTTGCATGCCCCATATTCGCAAACCAATAAGCAAAACAGTTGTCCACTCCTAGAGCTTATTTGAGATGCAATATTAAGCATAGTTATAAAACTCGAACCAGTGATCAACTTGGTTAAGGTATTGGGTCACTGGGTTATTGGTTCAACCAGTGGTTCACTGGTTCAACCGGTTGAACCAAATATAATTAAATAAATATATAAAAATATATTAAAATTAATATAAATATAATAAAATGATACTAATAATTAATAATTTAACACAATTTAAAAGATTATATACTTATATAAATATATACAAAAGCATGTATACCATTATTATATACTAGTTAATACATTTAAATTTTCAAAAACAACATCTAAAATAAAAAAATTTATTTCAATCTTTTCAAGTTTTGCTAAAAAAGTTTTGGGCCTAGCACCCAAAACCAAAAAAGATATATTACTTATCTAACATGAGTTTGGCTTATCACAACTACAGGTAGCATTGGCCATTATTACTTTTTTAAATTTAAAAAACACAAAACAACAAAAAGTGAAAAGACAAATAACTAAACCCTAATTCATATCTTCTCATCTTTCCTCTGATGCTCTCTACGCCGCAACACAAGCTCTGTCTCTCTTTGTCTCACTCTCTCTCTTTCTCTCTCTTTCTCTGTTTTATTTGGTTTTTTGGGCCCAAATGACAAACAAAACTCAACAACGGTAGACACATGGATGGAGGAAAGAGAAAGAGGGACAAGTTGTTTGATGATATCTCTATCTCTTTCTCACGGCCCTTCCTCATCACGGATGTGTAGATGCTGCGAAGGTGCGGGATGGTGGTGCTGGCCTACAACGGTGCAAGATAGTAAATAGCAGCTCACTGGTGGTTGGGGTAGATGACCAAATGGCAAGTGGTGGAATGGACGAATGGTGGCGACTGCAATGGCTGCTTCCTCGTTTTATGCTTCTGGCATTCTTCTATCGTTTTGCATCTTCATTTTTCATGACCCGGTCCGGTTTAATCAAACCGACCAGGTCACTGGTTTTTAACAAAAATCACCGAATTAAACTAGTTCGTTTTGGTTCAATTGCATAACCGATCTTTTGAGTAACTCGGATCGACTAGTTGGCCGGTTCACCAGTTTATTGGTCCAATTGGTTGGTC
Organism: Pterocarpus santalinus; assembly: GCA_031439595.1. Taxonomy (NCBI): domain Eukaryota; kingdom Viridiplantae; phylum Streptophyta; class Magnoliopsida; order Fabales; family Fabaceae; genus Pterocarpus; species Pterocarpus santalinus. The sequence goes on along the minus strand of CM062528.1, from coordinate 27,607,516 downwards.
CGAGCGGGTTTTTATAGCTATGCTATTAAGTATGATAGAATAAATTAATATAATATAATAATATATTATGATTTTATAAGTTGTTAAGTATGAGTAATATACTATATAAGTTTACATCAATTTTTTTTATGTATCAAAATGATGAATAATTCAATTAAGTCCAAAGAGATAGAATTAAGTTTGATTAGTTTTTAATATATAAGGCACCTTTATTTTTTTATTAAAATAGAAATAATTCTTAAATAATAAATAAAATTCATAAAGATTATATATATAAATGAAAATAACTATTAAAAAATATAAATAATTACTCAAAAAATATAAAAATAGGAATAAAATTTTTAAAAATAATTATCACTAATAAATAAGTATTTTAATAAAATATGTTTTTAAATTTATATTTAAATAATTAATTGAAATTCTTATTTTACTACAATCTTCTTTTTCTATATATATTAGAATGAAAAATACAAGTAAAAGTATTAAAATATATAAGAAAAGGAAATATGATATATTTGTTAATTTTTTATGTTTATTAAAATAAAATTTATTTATAAAAATATTCAAATAAATAAAATTTAATATTATTACTTCAAATAATAAAATTCAATAAATATTTATAGTAGATATAACTAAAAATAATAAATGTTGAAATAATAATATTTATTTTTAAATTTATAATTAACTGTAAAATATTTGCTTATGTTTAGAATAATTTATAATAACAAGAGAATAATATTATGTTATATGATATAATATTTTATATAATACTATATTAAATATAATATAATATTAAAATTTTAACAAGTCTTATATTATTGGAGCTTATACTACCTAGACTTATTGATTTAGCTTAGCAAACGAGACTATTAGACATCAAAGTTCCAAATCTTGTTAAGAAGCCCAAGATCAAGCTCACCACACGGCTATAGGGATGAGAAAAGCTGTAGCCCTTCGTGACAAGAGGCACCGCTATTGTAGAATCACTCCTTAGGATCTGGCTCCTAACTCTTTGCTCCTCCTCTCTCCCAGGCATTGGTAAGCCCCCACAAAATAGACCCAAAGCTCGACCATGAAGATTAAGGATGCTAGAGGACCCAATATTTTGCATGAAGCCTAGGACCCAAGTCCCTAGAGGGTCACGAAAGACCTATCCATAAGCCACTAATTGTCCCTACGATACACAGTAAACATCTATGCTACACTTTGTCCAACTATGATGAGGAAAATGCCAACCCACCAACTGCACACTATATTGTTGATTGTGCATTGCACCATGCAACTTCAAGTATATATGTAGTTTCCTCCAATTCCCAAGCTCGCTGTCTGGCCGAAAGAAGGAGTATAGTCATATTGGTAGTCTCCCTTTAAATGACTAGCTAGTTTGATACTGTTTTTATAGAATGGGTTTAAAACTAACCAAACTCAAAGATTTTAGGATCATAAGCTTTAGAGAAAAATGTGACTAATGAAAGGCCTAGAACCACCCGTCTGAGGGTGACTTTAATAGTGAACAGGTGTAGTCATCAATAAAATCAATAGAAAGATGATTAAGACACCCCTTTCTCTCAAAATGCTCTAGGATGGTAACGAACTGGGGCAGAACTCTTGGGTACTTGGTTTCTTTGGATTTCACTCTCTATGTTTTGGGTATGCATTGTTGTTTTTTAGACTTGGGAGAGATTGAATATGTTGTCTTTAGCTTGTGGGCATCAAGTATTCTCTTGGAATTTGGTGGTTAAATGAAGACAAGGCACTTTGACTAGGTGAAAATGACACTACATTGTCATGGGGACAAGTATATCCCTTTTGGTCATGTTTTGTCTATGTAGCTTGGTTTAAGCAAGTGAAAAAGGAGTGTAGGTAGGTAAGCTATCAAAGGAATCTCATCCATCCTAGTACTTGGTTATTGGAGAATGGGAAACCCAAGAGTGGCTATCGCTTGTGCATCTTGTAGAGAGACCCTTGTCCTTATTCTCAAGATTCTATTAGTATCCCTTTTAAGAGATTTTCTCTCTTAGGGCTAATGCCACACCTAAAGTCTGCCATGCCACATTTTTTGGATAGTTCCTAATGTCAATAGGCTATCTTTTTGAGATACCCTATTGCATAGTATAATCCATATGCTTGGTGTCTCAAACAGTACCCAATCTCCCCTTTATATCCATTAGTCATCTAAATCACCCCCATAAACATGGTTAAAACCATAATTATGTTCTTGAGTTGAAACATTAGCCCCCTTGCACTATGCGAAGGCATAGTTCTCTCAACGTGCACATTCCATGCGTCTTGAGTGTCTTTTATTTTTCCACTTGTATTATCATCTAGTCTTACTCATTTTGTTCTCCCTTCTTCAGGTTGTCTCTGCCTGGGTACTTTCATCCTTGCTTGCTTGTTGGCAGAGAGTGCATGACTCTTAGCCCCTTGGTATCTCGAGGATCAAGAATAGGCATGCATTTCCCTTCGTTATTTTACATCAAACTTCCTCATGGATGTTGTTTTCTTTTGACATTTCCTTTTGAACGTTTTCTTGCATGCGGCCCTAGTTGCTTCATTCTAGAAGCCAATCTTAGCATATGGTAAGCTTTAGAACCTTTCCTTTCATATTGGTTTACTAGGCGTTTTTATCAGGCCTTGTCTATGACAGAGAAGATGCTAAGATCTTTTGCCTCTGTGTTGCTTCTTACTGAAATTACATGGCAGGTTTGCACCCACATATTAGGATGCTCTTATGAAGTCTATGAATGATTACTTCATTGTCTTGGAATGCATCCATGATTTCTAGCAGTTTATTCACTTTTTGAGTGTTTTTATTTTTCACCAAGCTATTCTTACCATGATTTCTGGAGCTTCGTCTAAACTTGTGTATGAGAAGATTGCTTGCTTTGCCTTGTAGTTTTGGGCTTTAATAGAAAATCTCTTAACTTTTTGTTCGTTTTCTGGCTATGGATTTGGAGTTGGCAACAAAGGACGCAGAGCTTGAGCGTCTTGCTGATCAAATGTAAACTGTTGAGGAAGCACAAGCCACCTTCAATGTTCTTTTCTCTTTGTCATCTTAGGTTTCTATCATGCCCATTTGTGGCTTTGTAACAAGCTTGATACTTGATCTTTCATGGCAAGGCGAACTTGTAGTACTCTCCTTGTTACTAGAACATAATTCCTTGCTCTATTATCTATGCTTTTTCACTTTTATCTTCAAGATGTCCTTATTAATAATGGAATCTGGATCATCTCTTTTTTGTATCTTGGTCATGACTGCATTCAGTAGTATCTTTTAGGCATTCTTCAGGGCTTTGCTTTGTTTCATTTACTACATGAGTGTCCTTGAGCTTTGTCGCAATGTCCTTGTCCGGCACGGTGAGATGTGAAGGCAACCAAGAAAAAAATAAATTTTTATTATTTTATTTGGAGGGGATGATGAGAGAATTGTGTGTTGAGATTTGGAGTCACCACCAATCAATTTTTCTATTAAAAATGAAATTGCAGAATGGATGCTAGAAAAGAAGAAAAGGTTTGCAATATCAGAGCATAGATCCGGGGGTTGATTACTAGTAGGGAAGGAATTAGCACCTTGCATTATTTGCTCCAAGAACGGTTACTTATTAGTCTAATGTTATTTGAATATTGGATTACATTGGTCCTTCATTATTCTTTAAAAAATATTTTTATTTATTTTTCTTTTAAATGTCCCATTTTGTCAACATGTTATCAAGGAAGCAAAATGATTAAGACAGGAAATGGGTAGCTAAACAACCATTTTTGTCAAGTGAAATTCAGGCTCACAACATATTGCATAAAAATAGTGAATCAAGAATATAAATTTTTGAGTTTTGCAAAAATATTTTTACTTGTTAGAAGACATTTTTGAAGAAGAAAAGTAAAATTCCGAAACAAATTTTCATGGTACAAATTATTTTATTTTAACTGAGATTTTTTTTGAGAAAAAAAATTCTTACTCACCATAATTAATATTATGGTCATATGAATTTTTTCACCATTATTATTTTTGAATAAATATGAAAATATTTTTTTGTTACTTTTTTTATGTTGGTGTTAAAGCCAGATTCTGCTAGGACTCTTCGTAAAGCCTGATATAAGGCTTTAAGAATTTCAAAAAGAGTTTATTTGATGAACACTCCAATCTTCTCCTGATCTTTCTATCATTGGCCAATTTCTAATTGTTTTATTGATATAAATAAACTGAAAGAAATTGAATGAATATTTGAAAAAAATTTTAATTATGATGTTGAGATTATACATATTGGTTCATACTATTTATTTATTATAATCTATACAAGATTAAGAAAATATTTTATTTTATTTTGTTGTTGAAGTCAGATATTGTCGGCGCTCCTGACAAAGTCTAACGCAAGGCCTTAAGAACTTCAGAAAATGCTTATTTGATTAGAGCTCCCATCTTCTCCTGCTTTTTCTATCATTGGCCTTGTTTTATAGTTGGGATTTATTTTACAAGAATTATAATAAAATATCCAAATAACCTTGAGCGTGTAGTATATTAAAAAAAAAAGAGCACATAAGAAAATGGGTAATTAAAAACTATACGCCTTCACTTATTATTTTTCATATAAATTATGAGGAAAGCAAAAAAAGTTGAAAATGAATTAAGAAGATTGTGAATAAGAGTTTTTTGTTTTTATTTTTTAAAAAAAGAGTTTAATTTATATAAATTGATAATATAAAATAATTTTATATTATCAACTAATAAAAATGCAAGAAAATGCCAAATCATGGTCGTTCTCTCATCATAGCAGGTAGTTAATTAGTATGATTTGATACTTTTTTATATTTTTATTAGTTGATAATATAAAGTTATTTTATACTGTTAGTGCATATAAATTAAACTTAAAAATAAAAAGGTCACACAAAATAAATCAGTCCAATAAAGCCCAAAATAAATAAATAAATAAATAAATATAATAAAAGAACATAATTAGAAAAAAGGTGTAGGGCACTAGAGAAGGAAGTTTATCGCCTCTTTGAGGGAATACACAAAGAAAAAGTGGAGAGAAAGTGACAACCATTCATGGAGAACTGCAACATGGGAGGAGTGGCAGCGAATGGGTTATGGTTCTGGCGGCATCTCAATGGCTCTTGTTTGACGAGATAGAGGTGTAATAGCACCTTGAGCGGCAAAGGCTTTGGGTCTTGGCTGTGGCAATTACGATGTTGGTGCGTGACGGAGAAAGAAAGCCAAGACATGATGCTAGCAACAGCAGACGAAGCCGCAACATAGAGTCGCAGCGGTGCAGTGCTTGATGCGTGGAAGTTGCTAGCAAGATCACAACAGCAAGGTTGCAACTTGATTAGAGAGGCTGAAAGGCAATATGGTTTTCTAGTACGGTGTGAGACTTCTAGGTTGGGTGACAATTTGTTGATGGTGGCTATTCTGTTTTGATTTTTGTCCAGTATGGTGGTGAGGCTGTCTTTTGTGGGTATTGATGATTTTGATGTTGTTTTTGGTTCACAGTTTGGATTAAGCATGGTTAGTAGGGTTGAGGATGGATGTTTTTGGACTTATGTCTTTAGATTGTGTTAGAAAGGATTTTTCCTTTAATTTTCTAGCTAGATTCCTTCTTTCTTGTCCCTGAGTTATGCTCAATAGCAATCTTCATTTTTATTTTTATCCTTTTGTTTTCATTGTTATTCTTTGAATAGTTTGCAAATGAACAGACTAATATGGTGTGTTATGTATGAAGATGAGAATGTGTTATATGTATAAAAGTGTGATTGTTTGCTGCATTTGAACAAATTACATAGGAAATAATCAATTAGCATAAAACAAAGATATATAATCAATTTATCGCACAAGGAAGAAGCAAGATGGTAGTAGAGTAAAGAAAGAAATGAAATTAATAATCAGTTCATTGTACAAGGAAGGAGCAAGCTAATGGTAGAGTAAATAAAGACAAATTAAAAATAGAATGAAGAAGCATGAGGATCAGATTAAAGTCTCACTTCTTGCATGCTTTGATGATTTTGTTTTAGGCTAGAACTTCCCTTACCCCCTTTGCTTTTTGCTTCTAATTCTTTTTTTTTTTTTAATTTTTTATAACTGAAACCCCCTGTATTTTCAACCCCTTTCCTTTCTCTCTCTACCTGAGTCTATTTCCCTCTTGTATTCTCTTATTCTGTATATGTCCATCCACTTTGCAAAAAGCACCCACCTTTTATAACCAATGGAATTAAGCAACTTAGATGTAAGTTGTTGTACAACTTGCATTGCAGGACAACGTGTTTTTTTTTTTTTTTAATTTTTATTTTATTTTATTTTGAATTTGGACCTTTTTTTTAGAAGAACTAGGGTGGTAGGCTTCTTTTAAATTAGGCTTATTTTTTTTTTGCATTTTTTATTTTTTTGAATTTTATTTTTGTCATGATATAAAAAGGGATTTGGCAAAAATATTTTGTCTTTTTTTTTTTGTTTTGATTTTGGGTTTGAAATAAGGAAGCGAATGTATTAATTAAAATGTAATTACAACAAACAAGAAAATTTGCCCAAAATTGCAGTTTTTGAAATATTGATTATTAAAAACACTAAATTATTTGGGACTAGTCTATTCAAACATAGACAAATTTAGGTATCAACAGCCTTGTTTCATTTGTATAGGCTTATGGAGCCCTGACTCTTAGAAAATCTTTTCTAATTTCATATTTTTATCTTTCACCTTGTAGCAGCATGCATCATTCTACCCTTGTGTGCCATTTATGTTCCCTATACCTTCGAGAACCTTCATATGACTTTCTTTAGTACATTGTTTCATTCATACACCTTTAAGAATCTCATGTGACTCATCTTTGTGTATCATCTTATTCTTTGATATTTTCTTGCTTCTTTTGCTTTATGACTCTTGTTGTATATGGTTTTATGTATATCCTTTATATGGTTGCTCTGCCTTTAAGAAGTCTAGCTAAATCTTTTCACCTTGTTTCTCTTTTGCATATTTTAAGATCGTAGTAAGGAGGCAATGAAGGAGACTCAAAAGACTTTTGCTACTCCTCTTTCTTTTTAACCCATAATTTGACTTTGCTTATAATGAGGCCTTAGGGCCCTTTTGCATCACTTTCTAATACTTTGATCAAAACTATTATCTTTTTTTTCTTGTTCTTGTAGCATTAGCAATAGATTTATGTAATATGGATAGAGGCCTCAAAGGCCTTTGATTGACTTGTTATCCTTATGCTTTTCTTTTTGTTTTTCATACTCTCTTTTCTTTCTTTGCTAGATTTTTCTATACTTTTTTTTATCATCACATTTTCTCATGTTCTCACATATTTACCTTTTTTTTTTCATGACTCTCTTTATTTTTCTTTTTTCTTTTTCGTTCTCTGAATGTGTATGTGCACCCTCATAGTTCAACAAGATCCTACCTTGTGCTATATATTGCACTTGTACTTTCTTGCTTTGTCACTATGATACTGGACCTTGTATTTTTGGTCCTTCATTGATTTCAAGCTCTCATAATTCTTTACAATTCCAAAGGATTTTTTTCTCACATTTTGTTTGTTCAGCCACATCTTTAGAATATACTAAGATTCTTTCTTGGAGGGTACCCTACACGAGGGTGTTACTTGATATGGGCTCATTTCATGAATATGTGAATATTGCCCAGTGTAATGGTTTCAGATAACCTTTACATGCGAATACAGTATACCCAACATGTAAGTATTGTCCTGCATATTCTAGTAACTTTTCCATGTCCAATGCACATTAATTTGCATTCTTGGGGTCCACATATTTTTTTGCATACATTTTCCCCTGTGCACTTTGCTTTGAACTTTGTGGCTTCATGTAACCTAGTTCCCATGCATATTATCTTATAGTTTAGGAGTTTTAATATAAACTTTACTCTTGTGTTCATTGGTTTGCTTTCTGAGAAATTTTCATTTTCTGCTCCTATGCACATTGCTTTGCATTTTTAGGAGCTATACATGATTCATACCCCTATGGAGATTACTTGGCATCTTTGTGGGCTTTCATAGTTACATCCCTATGTACATTACCTTGCATCTTGTAGGATATTCATAACTCATTCCCCAGTGTGCATTGCTTTGCACCCTATGGGGTTCATTTCCTTTTATCCTTTGTTTTGTAGCTCATGCTTACTTGCTTCAGTGTGTATGAAGTTGAATCATGTTTGTTGCTCTTTCAGCTCTTTGTTTCTCTTTTAGAATTGCTAAGGATTCTGTTTCATGTTCATGTGAGCATTTGCATTTGACTTTAACTTCTTATTGGGTTCACAACTCGATAAATAGAACCACCAAGGGTTCCATTTTATGTTCATGTAACTTTTTGCACCTTAAAGCATTTTTAGCTGTCTTTTATTTTGTTTTTGGGTTCAAAATGCAATAATTTTTTCTTCTCTCTCTCTCTCTCTCTCCTTCTCTTTTTAATAGAAGCATCAAGTGTTTTATTTCATGTTCATGTAGTTGTGCCCTATCTTATTTGGTTCTATTTCACCCATGCATGCTTCTCACACATGTTTCTTATTAGGTTCAAAATCTAATAAGTAGAACCTCAAAGGTTCCATTTAGTCCCTATGCTCAAAACCCAAAAAGTGAAACCTCAAAGTTTCCATTTAGTCCCTATGCTCTCTACATAGCACTTTTCAGGATATATCCCTATTACATGCCTCCCGTGCATGGTTCTTATTAGGTTCAAAACCCAAAAAGTGAAACCTCAAAGGTTCTATTTCGTCCCTGTGCTCCTTACCAGCACCTTTAGGGATTTTTTCATCAGAGGTTTCTTCCTGCACTTTACTTTTTTAGCTTGAAAGGTATTCTTTCTATGTAAGCATGAGTTCTTAGTACTCCCCTACCCTTGGAGCCAAGATGCCTTGGTGCTTACAAGTTGGGTAGCCATGACATCGTGCTTCTAGAGCCCCCCTAGCCATGGGGCTCCAAGTGTCGAAACACTTATCATGTTGGGCATGCAATGAGTGTGCTTCGAGAGTCTCTTGGTCCTAGACTTCACGAATGTAGGAAGAATCAGCACGAGAAGGGGGGTTGAATTGTGCTTCTAAAACCTTTTTTGTTTCTAAAAACTTTAAACCGACTTTTCTTAAGTCATTAGACTTGGAATGCGGAAGCATTTGAGTTAGAAGTAAAAGTTATTGTTTTCACAATACTTTCGTTAAGCAGCAAACAAATAAGCACACAGAAAAAATAACTAGCTATGAAAGATAGTAACGATGATAAGGATAGAAAATCACATAAGGAGATTTTATACTGGTTCGGTCAAACCACGTGCCTACGTCTAGTCCCCAACAAATCAGTTGAGATTTCTATAAAATGAGTATTCTTTGTCCAAGCTTCTCAAAGTTGTTATAATCAAGTAGTTCTTTCCAGCCTTTCCAAGCTAATCAAATGAGTAGTATTTTATCCTAGCCTTTCCAATCTCACAATGACCATTACTGGGTCAGGTTGCAATGATATGATGGAATGGGTTGTGTTTAGATAACACTCACACTAAATCACTCGAAAGTGTGTAAGCACTTAAGTATAGTGTACAATGACTTCTCAATACTCTTAGTAGGAGGATATTGACTAATACAAGGCAAATGAAAAGATTTCCTTTTCAAGAAGTTTCAACAAGTGACTTTCTAAACATTTACAAGGTTGAGAAAAATGAAGTTTTGAAAGATATTCAAATGTTCAAAGTGCTTGATTGACTAACATCTTCTTCATTGTCTTCCAAGTTTATTCAGGCTTCAAAATCTAGCCGTTGAGACTTTAGACCTTGAGCCCAGAGCTTTCGGATCCACTGGTCTAAGACTTGAGAAAGACGTAGGTTGCTTTCTTTCTTAGCAAATAAGAACATCACCAAAGAAGAAAACTAGCCATTGTAGTTCACTAACTTTTCGAAGTTGTTAGCACTTCTTTTGGATCTTGTCTTGTTAAGTTTGACCTTAATTTAGGAATGATCCATGAATCGTGTAGAAGAAGCTTTGAGGGTGAGGTACTTCATATGAATCAACTTTTTGGAAGTCAGCCTTCTGGACAGTTCATCGTTCTAAAGTGCTTGAGATTTTTTTGATGGCTTGATTTCCTTTTGATTTCATGAACGCATCCTTCTGGTCCTTGTAATATGCTTCTTGAGAAATAGAACGTAGATTCTTTCACTAGAAAAGTTCTTTCCTTATGGTATATATATCTACGAGATACATGGAAGAACTTTTAACTTTGTGTGATCTCATTCTCATCCTTTCATATATGTGATCTAGTGCAAATGAAGATAAATACTTGAACAAACCATTAGTCCACCCAAAATTTTTTGTTAAGAATTGATTTGTTATTCATCAAAACCCTTAGCTTGATGAAATGTATACCACTTGGTGGCTTCTGAATGGTATTGGAGCTTACAACGAATATTGAAACACTCACCCTTATAAGTGCTTATTTCCGGATCCCTTAGCCTCTTCTTTATTTTCCCTATTTTCCTTGACCTATCTATTTATGACTTTGTTAACTCTACTTGTCTCATTATGCTACATCTACCTAGGTCACATCATGCCAATCATATTGCTACAAATGTCATAAGTCTTGTACCCTATGGTGTCATTAGAGGCATATCATAAATGCATTTATAGCATTAAACATGACATTTCTAGCATACTTGATGTTCATATGAGGAATGGAATACATGTTCATGTAAGGAATGGAATGCATGTATAACATGGTATCTTTAAAATACTTGGAATTCCTAGGTCATGACAATTTTTGCCTCTTGATTCAACAAAATGCAGTGACCACTTGTGTAGGTTTCTTTTTCACTTGAGTTTTTATTTAATCATAGCTTGCATTTGTAGCATAGTACTATCACTTTTCATACAATGCCTATTACTTTTAGCATATTTTTAGTGTAGCATTTGTTACTCTCGTCACAATGTCTATCACCTTTTAACCAGAATGTCATAGCTTCTGCCATTCTCACCATAGCATCATGATGTTAGCGCTTTCCATAGTGGCATCATATTATCTGTTATTTTCATCTTAGCATCCATCATTCTCGTCTCAAAGTCTTTTGCTCGTAGCATCCGTCTCTTTCACCATGGTGTTTGTATCCTTTTTGTAAAGTGTCCTTTACCACTAAGAATCCTTAGTGTTAGGCATCTCGTCTTTTATTCCTTGTAGTAGGTGCATAAGTTCAAAACCACATATTCATCCTGCTCTTCTTCATAGCATTTGTTATGTCCATTGCTCTTTTCAATAGTTCAGAGAGCGTGGAAATCTTTGCTATAGACAATAACACTTGTTAATTATCCTCTACATTCTTAATACATGTTAAACTAGAGTTGGCTTTAGTAGCATCTTTTTACACAGTAATGCCATGTACCTATACTGCTTAATGAATGATATCAAGCTTTCCCTTGAACTCTGCTTAAGCTATCCACAGTCCATGATATGCATGGTACTCTCTTCTTTTAGAAATTTGTTGCAAAACTCAGTTGCCATTTGCTCCCAAGTATGGATTAAGTTAGACCTTAACTTTTTCTACTAAACAGAGGCTCTTCCTGTCAATGACTTAAAGAAATACCTGAGCAACAAATCTTCATCTTCATGAAAGATGCCCATATCATCCAAAAATGAGATAATGTGCTCCCTTTCACAAACTTTCTGAAAAGAAAAGGTTGATACCTAGGTCGATATGGCTTGGTCATTATCCTAACATTGACAGATGGGTCTACATCCCACTTGAAATCACTTATTTTCCTCTTAATTTGAAGAAAGTGTTTGAGCTTTTCCTTGGTGATAAGAGTGTCTTCACTGTCACTCCCTACTTACTTTCCTCTGTTGACTACTCTCTTAGCTACCAAGTCCTTTACCATGTTTGAAAGGTTGTTTTGAGCAACTACAATGGAGTTCAATACATGTGATAGGACTGTGACATAAGGGGAATCAAGATGAGTATTATTGAAGAGAGTCTCTAGGTGTGAGGAGATCCACGACAACATCTACTCCCTTTTTTACTCCTTTTTTTTACTAAGTTGTCCTACCTCAAGCTGCAAAGTGGATGCCTCAACTTCAAGTTATGAAAAGTCTTCCAGATTGAAAAACAGATTCCTTGGGATGAAAGGTGGTAGTTTATAGTGCGATTTTGCCCAGTTATTGCTTACAAATTCTCCTAGGAAGAGTCACCAAGTGTTTCAATACAGTTTTTAGAGAATGGGTTTACCACTAACTAAACTCAAAGATTCTAGGATTGTAAGGTTTAGAGGAAAATGTGAGTAATGAAAGGGCTAGAACCACTCGTCTGATGGTGACTTTAACAATGAACTAATGTAGTCAGCAATGGAATTAATGGAGTGATGACTAAGGCACCTTTTGATGCTCAAGAACTGGGGCAGAACTCTTGCATACTAGGTTTCTTTGTGTTTCACTCTCTATGTTCTGGGTGTGTATTGTTGTTGTTTAGACTTAGGAGAGACTTAATATATTGTCTTTAGATCATGGGCATCAAGTAATCCCTTAGAATCTAGTAGTCAAATAAAGACAAGGCACTTTGACTAGATGAAAGGGACATCTTGTGGTAATGGGGACAAGTGTATCACTTTTGGTCAGATTTTGCCCTATGTAGCTTGGTTTAAGTAAAGGTGATTTGAACCCTTTTTTTTTTTTTTTGCAAGAGTTTGAACTCTAAAGTAAGATTATGAGATTATTGAGTTCATAACCTTTTGAGGAAATGTGAGCCAAAATGGGTCAAGAACACTACTTTCCTATGGCAATTCTAGCAGAGTGTAAACATGGCCACCATAGGGATCCTAAGGGGATGATGAGATCCCTTTTTTTCCTTCTGCTCCCTCTAAAATGCTCCATCATTCCATTCATTCTTAGTTACTTGGATTTAGAGAAACATGGACTAGGTTGGGTTTGTAAGGTTTAGACAGCATTGGGTTATTTATTTTCAAGTCATGGAGTGTTTGGTTTTTGCTAGGTTTCAAGGTGGTTTAGCTAGCTGTTAAGTTATGACGCTTGGTGAGGATATTGGGGTTCATGATACTGGTGCAAATTGTGTCTCCTTTTTTTTACAGTGATAGATGTTAGGTTTATAGCAAGTTAAGGGTAGAATATGACAAATCCTCTGGGTTGTGTGATAGGGACAAGTCCACATGCTTGGAGACCAAGTTATGGGTACTTAGTTGGTTGAAAGTGACGTATCTATAGGTATGCGTTACTATGAGTTATCTTATACCAAGGCTACTCTCAAAGATAACAGGGCTAAGTTACAATGGAAGAAACATGAAGGAGGTAGGTTATTGAAGAACCTTTCCTATTTGGTGTAAGTCTCGTATGAGATGCTTTGGATTTGTGAGACATGATAGGAACAAACTATCGGGGGCGTCTTGTAGATAGGGGAACTTTTGACTTCACTTTAGGATCCAAGTGGAGTCCCTTTCTTGGAGATCCTTCTCCTAGGGGGTAATGCCATATCGAAAAGCCTACTAAACCACATCAATTTGAGTTATGCCTAGGGGAACTTAGTCAATTCTTAGAGATTCACCCTGGTTGGGCTCTATGCATGCACCTAACTCTCTAGAAATGACTAAACACAGCCTTTCTAACCATTACCTTCATTAATCATTGATTTGATCATGATTTTAGGTTATCATCATAAGCCCTTTACACAATGGGAGGGCATAGTACTCAACGTGCACGTTTCATGTGTCCTGGACGTGTTTTATCCTTTTTCTAGCACTGTCATCTAGCCTTACTCTTTTTGTTCTTCCTTATTTTCAATCATGTTTACATGGGTACTTTTATCCTTACTTGCTTATTAGCAGAGAGCATAAGACTCTTTCAAGTCCCTTGGTGTCTTCAGGATAAGGAATAGGCAAGCATCTCCCTTAGTTATTTTGTAATGAACTTCTTTGTGGATGTTGTTTCCTTCTGACGATTTTTTTTGAACATATCCTTGAATGCAGCCCTAGTTGTATCACTCCAGAAGTAGGTCTTAGCATATTGAAGCTTTGGAGCCTTGCTCCTAAGATTGGTTTACCATGTGTCTTCACTTTATACCAACTTATTCTTCCTATGATTTTTGGAGCCTCATCTAAACTTGTGTCTGAGAAGATCGCTTGGTTTGCTTCATGTTTAATGCAAAATCTTTAAGCTTTTCATCCATTTTCTAATTGTGAATTTAGTATTGACAATAAAGACACAGAGCTCGAGCATCTTGCTGACTAAATGAAAGTTGTTAAGGAAGCACAAGTAGCCTTCAGTGTTCCCTTCTTCTTATCATTTTGCTTAGCTTTCTGTCATGCCCATTTGTGGCTTTGTAATGGCCTTGATACTTAATCCTTTGCACTAATGCATCCTATAATACTCTTATTATCAAAACATGATACTTTGCTTTGTTATCTATGCTTTTTCACTATCCTTACTCATATCGGAATCTAGGTCCTTTGTTTTGTGTCATGGTCACAACTGCTTTCATTACTATCGCATTCCCTAAGGCCTTGCTTTATTCATTATTTCTGTTTCTAGTATCTTTGACAGCCTTCATGTGATTTTCTTTGTATGTTGTTTTATTCTTATGTATACATAGCAAGGAGACAATAGAGAGACTCAAAAGACTTTTGTTGCTTCTCTTTCTTTGTAACTTGCAACATGACTTTACTTGTAAAAAGGCCTTAGGCCCCTTTTTGCATCACCTTGTAATACTTTGATCAAAACCTTTATCTTTTTGCTTGTTCCTGTAGCATAAATAATAGATTCATATAACCCGGACAGAGGCCCTAAGCCCTTTGATTGACTTGCTATCCTTTTGCTTCTCTTTTTTTTTTTTTTTTTTCTTTATAGGCTTTTTCTATGCTCTCTTTTCTTTTTCTCACGTTCTCACACATTTACCTTTTTCCATGACTACCTTTGTTTTTCTTTTTCTTTTCTTTATGTTTGTATATGTGCACCTTTAGAATCTACCATGATTCTGTCTTATGCTATACCTTACATTGGTATTTTGTTACTTTATTGCTCATGATGCTGGACCTTGTACTTTGTTCATTCTCTCTGATTTAGAACCTTGTAATTCTTTTAGAACCATCAAGGGTTCAGATTCATGTTTTATTTATTCGTTTATACTTTTAGAACCACTAAGGGTTCTCTTTTTGCATTTTATTGCATCTTATAGTTCTCCTAGAACCACTAAGGGGCTCAGGTTCATGTTCATCTTGTCCTTTGCACTTTTAGAGCCTCTAAGGGTTCTCATTTTGCATTCTTGGACTATGCTCATTATCATGCTTTCTTGGTTCAGTATGTATTTATGAATATATCATCTTCTTGTATGTTATTACCCCTTATACCTCATTTTGCATTCTTGGGGTTTCCTAATCCCTAATCCTTTGTGCATGCCCCTGTTCATGACATTCTGTGCTCCTTTCCTAGCACTTTAGGGCTTTCCTGACTTAAGTCCCTATGCTTTGTTCCTAGCATCTTGGGCACTTTTATGATCTTAATCCTTGTGCTCCTGTCCTAGCAGCTTGAGGGATTGTTTTTCACTTTGATCCCTTTGCTCCTAACCTAGCATTTTGGGGATTTTCTTACCTTGAGTCCTTGTGCTCCTAACCTAGCAC
The DNA here is from genome assembly GCA_031439595.1 of Pterocarpus santalinus. Lineage (NCBI taxonomy): Eukaryota > Viridiplantae > Streptophyta > Magnoliopsida > Fabales > Fabaceae > Pterocarpus > Pterocarpus santalinus. The sequence continues at coordinate 27,591,929 of CM062528.1, read as the reverse complement.
CTTCAGGGACTTTATAGTCCATGTGCTCCTTGCCTAGCACCTTAAGGGATTAATATAGCCTTCTCCTTCATGATCCTATCTTAGCACCATGGAAGGAATGGCAAAATATGAACACGCCATTGGTATCCCTTGCCCTAGGCCCAAGGTGCCATGGTGCTCATATGTTTAGATGATGAACAAGTCTCCTTTGACTAATTTCTTAATCCCAAATTGCCAAACTAGAGGTTATCGGCTATTATGGGTAGAGCGCCTTAAGCGTGTTCTAAAGATATCCCTTGCAACTTGGACTCCTTAAATATTGAGATGCTTAAGTGAAATAGGCGGGCTATCGTAAAAGCGTGCCTATAGAATTCCCTAGGGCCCTAGAATTCCATATACCGAAATCTAAACCATCTTACATTTGGCGTGAATGAGCATGTTTTGCAAGCCTTTTGTCCCCAGATTTACGAATAATGCATGATGCTCTTCACATAACGCTCAGCAATGGTGGGCGATAGTTGTTGCTTCTCCTTTCCTCTCTTTTTTCTTTTCCTTTCCTTTTCTCTCTTATCTTTTCTCATTTTATTTCTTCCTTTTCCTTTTTTATTTTCTTTTCCGTTTCTCTTTCTTTTTTTTTTTTCATTTTGTTTCTTTTTTGTTGTGCTCTTTCTTTTTCTTACTTTATTTCTCTCTTTCTCTTTCTCTCTCTCTATCTCTCTCTCTCTCTCTCTCTCTCTCTCTCTCTCTTTTTAACTTTGTTTCTTTTTTTTTTTCTTGTTCTATTATTCTCTCTCTTCTTTGTTTTTTTAAGAGAAGCAATCGATAGGAGATGACTATAGAATCCCTTTTTTAACCAACAATCTTATATACTGAGACTATCTTATGTTTGCTCACAAGGGTGATTTCATGAGCTTCTTGCCCTTGGACTCAGAAAATACTGATCACAGCCTAGCTCGATGGACTATGTATTTTTAGGAGGGAGAACATCATTGTCCCATGTAATGTAATATCCTCAATTTTCCTTCGTGCCAAATTACCTCAATAATCCTGAATAATTAGGTACTTAATGAGAAATTAAAAGATTAAGGCTTAATTAAAGAAATTATATGGCAATTTGGAAGAGAAAAGTTAAGTAAATGCTTAATTGAGATTAGATAATCTCTAATTAAGTGAGTCAAACTCTTAATAGCTTAACTAAGCACTAATCACTCCTAATTAGTTTAATCTAGTTTAATTAAGGGTAATTAAGCTTAATCACAAGATTAATTTTTGTTAATCATGATCACATGAATTAATCACTAGTCCATGCTTAATCATATTAATTAAGTTATAAGAGCACTTAATCGCATCATTAAATTCAAATTAGTCAACTAGACAATAAAGTAAAAGGTGATATCATAAAAGCATAAAGTATAGACAAGACTGTTTTATGTAAGAGTTTGACCATATTTTGTCTCCTTATCATCCACTTTGTCTCCTTAATCAATAATTAACACATGATGACACAAAATAACAAAAAAAAATCTCCCCCCACCCTATTCAAACTTACGGCCAGCTCCTACACACACACACGCATTTACTTTATTTTCAACTTCTCATTCTCTCTCTAAAGTTCTCAAACTCTCCAACCTCTCTCTACATTTCTTTTTCTTCTTCTTCTTCATCTTTGTAACACCCTCCCAAGCACAATACTATGCTTAAGTCATAGTACCACACCTGGGCTATTCTTGTTACACAGTGGACCTCATCTGACAAAGAACTTCACTAGTCTTTGGAAACTTCTACAATTATCTGGAGACAACATGGAAATAGGAGTGAGAATTTTAAAATTCTCAGTAGGATTCTCTAATTTTCATACATAGTGTCATCATGGTCGTCTCCAGTTTGCTTCGGTTTACTTTGAAAAAAAGTGAACATGCTGCACAAACGGTTTAATTTTTACATTTCAAAAAATATCTTATCCGAAGCAAAGTTCATTTTTACTCACATACTGGTCCCTTGGGAAAGTGTACACAAGATTAATTCATGAATAATATCATGGATAATAACTTCAACATATAAAACGCACATAGTATTAATCTAATGGGAAGATAACATCTGTACCTAACTTAACTTGCACTTGAATTCATACATATATATAAAATTTTACTTTTCTTTCATTTGGCACACCTAGGCGTTACGTATTGCCGTCCCTAGGGTGCTTGGGTCTGTCTACACTTGAGCGTTATGTATTGCCATCCTCAAGTGCAACATCATACCATATTCCAGAGTATGATCGCCATGTCATACCCCATCAGAGCGTGATCGCCATGTCACGTTCCTTAGGAATAGGGGATCCTCATGCTATATTCCAGAGTATGATCGCCATGTCATACCCCATCAGAGCGTGATCGCCATGTCACGTTCCTTAGGAATATAGACTCATCATTATATCTTTACATGCCACATTCCAGAGTATGATTGCCATGTCATACCCCATCGGAGCGTGATCGCCATGTCACGTTCCTTAGGAATATGGGATCTTCATGCTATATTCCAGAGTATGATCGCCATGTCATACCCCATCAGAGCGTGATCGCTATGTCACGTTCCTTAGGAATATAGGACCTTCATTCGGTACTTACACTAGCTGGGTCATGCCATGCCTCATGTAAGTCCTACCCCCCATATTCTCACACTAGCTGGGTCAATGCCATGCCTGATATGAGTGGGGCATATTCTTAAATCTTTAGACTTTAAGTCTTTACTCTTTAGCCTTTATTGCCCTTCGGTAGCCTGGCCTTGGAGTGAGCTTGTCAGCTCAACTCGTGACCATTGTCACACCGACTCACCCACAAGGGAATTCACATCTTTATGTTCGCACTTAATATACTTATATCTTTTCATTCTCACGTGTTGTCAAGCATAGTCATGTTAAATGTACTCGTACATGTGCTACATCAGTATTTCTCATATATCTCACATCCTACTGCTTCTTGATTTATTCTCATATATTCCATATCACAAATTCCTTGTAATTTAGACACTCATGGTCCCCTAGACTCCTGCCGTAAATTCGGCAGCATAACGGATCAGGTCCGTTTCCCCATGAATAGTGCCAGCTCTCACGGGCAACTCAGTCATAACAACATAATCAACTTAACACATATATATCAATATCAAACTGGCTATCCTCAACTCAAACTTTATACGTTTCCGTAATACTTGTGAAATCTTTAATTGGGTCACTTTGTGAAACTATCACTTTGGCCATTCTACTACCTTCTATTCGGTTCTGCCCAAATTTCATATGATCCACTTTTATTTCTATTCAACTCATTTAGATCTGAAATTTGGATACATCATAGCTCTATATGTCTACTTTCTAACCTCTTTGGTCCCATATCATTTAGATCCATATAACTCAAGATATTTAAATCTTACCTCAACTAGTTCAGTCACTAGCCCGAGTTACACTCCTGGAAGTATAAATCCACTAAAAATAGAAACTAAGCTCAAATCATGCGAAATTGGTCTCATATTGAAGCTAACAGGACAACCTTTCATTTGCCACAAGTTTCACTCCATTTGCTTATGTATACCTCGAGTTATAAGTCTTGAAAGTCTACCTTTCTGAACTACTCCATTTTGACCTAGATTGGACATAGGACAACTTCCTCGAATCACTGGGAACAATTGGGACTATAAAAAACTCGGAATCTTATATTGGGATGTTCCCCTGTGTGTAAGCTTTCTAACAAAATTAGTTTCACTCGATTTGGAGTTGTAGAGGGTGAGTTACACCCTCCTCATGTCACCCTGCCCGGATGAAAATCCTAAACCCTAGGTCAAACTTCAAAAATTCATATCTCTCTCAATACTACTTCAATAACCTTATATGATATATCTATGGAAAGCCCTGAATGTCTACTTTCATCTAAAAATGGTTTCATCAGATTTGACCGATTTTAGGCGGCGCCGTACACTCCGTCATACGGACTGCCGTGGAATTCTCACTCAGGCAGTATCCCAACCCATCCATTTCTTCAAATTTTCTCCTTCTAATCATAATTCTAATCCAAAATCTACTATGAATTTAATCATAATTCATCATAATACATCTAATAATTCATCAAATACACAAAGAAGAGTTCAATCTCATGCAATCATAGGGCAAGGAATTCAAGAGTAGAAGTAGAATCCTACCTCTTTGGAGTATGATTTGAGCTAGGTGCTGAAACTTGGAGTGTTAGAGCCTTACTAAGCTTGAAGGAGCAATGGAGTTGGAGAAGAGAGCTGAACAAGGGAGAAAGTGGCGTAGAAATGGGGCTGAAAGAGAGAAAGAGATGAGTTTATAAGCTTGAGGTGGTAGTTAACTTGGAGAGCTTTGATTGGCTGAATTTTTTTGTGGACAGAATTTAGCTATGTCTCCCTTTCAGTGTAACTTGCCGCCATACTGTTTGAAATCGGAACTCGCATTTACTCTATTTCAAGTCGGAACTCATCCTTATTATACTTGAGGTCGGAACTCGTGTCGTTTTTACTTGAGCTGGGAGCTGAAGCCTAATGTCAGAACTCGTACCGTGTTGTTTGTGACGTGAGGAAATCTTGAATCAAGGTCGGATGTCGGAACTCATGTAACTGGCAATCCTATAATCTCGGAATGAACTCGGGAATGCCAATGCTGGATGTAAAATCGGATATAGGAACTCGTTTGACTGAAGATCAGCTCAAGGGTCCGAACTCGTGTCCACTCCAATTGAGTTCAAAACTAAGGTCGGAGCTCGTGAATTCGAGTCACATTTCCAAACCCAAGTACTTAAACTCGGAAGTCGGAATTTATATACTGTATGGTTGGTGACATCGGAAACCGGATATACTTCCCTTGAGGCACGAAGTCGGATCTCTTGGAATTATGTTCATGTGTTCGGACTTGAAGGTTAAACTCGGAAGTCGTGATTCGTACATACCTATTTGGATGAAGTCGGAATTCGTAATTTATAGGATCTGGCACTTCAACTCGATATCGGAACTCGGGAAAGAGATAAAAGACCTTGGTAATGAACTCGGAATCCAATTCAGCTAAAACTCGTAAGTCACATTTCTTGTCCATTTGGAATCACCCAATGTCGGAACTCGGATATCACGTACTCGAGCATAATGTCGGAAATCGTTTACATGAAGTCGTATATTGGAAATCGGAAGCATCTCATTCAACTCGTAACCATCACGTGAAGTCGGAGGTCGGATTGGACATGAAGTCGAAAATTGGGCAAGAATGAACCCGGAACTCGGAAATAATCATCTTATTGAAATCCAAAGATGAAGTCGGAAATTAGGATTGATCAATCCTGATGACGAAGCCGGAACTCGGAAATCGGATGTTACAATCTTCATCTTTTTCATCATTCTCCGCCTCCATAACCAAACCTTCCTCACTAAGCCCTTCAAAGATCACATCTTTTGGTCTTTGGAGACAAGATCTACACGCCACAACCTCTATTGTCACAAGATCTCAAGAGCTCTCTCCTTCTCCTTGCAAAACTGCCACCACCATCACCAAAGGAGGAGTCTTCTTCATCTTTTTCTTTTCCTTCAAGGTGCCATTTTCACTCTAGGTAGTGATCTCTACTCTTTTTTTTTTGTTTACTCAAGAAAGCTTGAAGCTTGGTTCCTTTCATGGCCAAGATCTTCAAGTAAAAGCTGGAGGAAAACTTTTTATGCTTTTCATGAGCAAAAGTTTCCATTTTTAGCAAAATATGTTCATGCTCTTATTCATGAGTTGTTCTTGATTTTTTTGAAAGTTCCTTTCTTGAAATGCTTCAAAGTTTCTATTTTTCTTTCTTGATGCTTGAGATCTTGATGTTTCTTGTGAGCTGTTTGAAAAAGATTGATGATTATTGGTGGTTTTGGTTTAAAGTTGATTACTTTCCTTTTATGAGCTTAAGATTGGAAAAAGTTCTCATCTTTACATTTTCCTTATGATTTTAATAAGACTATGAACATTCCAAAAGTATAAAGCTTTAAAAGTTTACTTCTTGATGCATAAAAAATTGCGCTATTTTTTGGATGTCACAATGTTTCATTTTGTTCTTCTTGAAGATAAGAATATGTGTAAAAGTGTAAACTTTTTAGAGCATGAAGCTTTCTAAGTCATAAAAATGAAAACTTGTCACTTTATGTCTTAAAGATTTAATCTTGAAGACAAGACCTTTCATAAAGTTTCAAACCTTAACCAAGAATGAAATTTTTAAGTCATAAAAGTGTTGACTTGTAATTTTTAATTTATAAAGTTTGTGTCTTGAGTCAAAATAATGTATAAAGTGTTAACTTTTATAAAGAACAAGATTTTCTAATTCTAAAGCTAATGGCTTGTATCATTATTTCATAAAGTAGGAATCTTTTAGACTTTAAGACAACTTTAAATCATAAAGTTGAGACCTTGATGGTCTTAGAATAATTAAAAGTGTCAACTTTCATAAAAAATGAGACTTTTAGTTCTAAAGCTAATATCTTGTATCATTGTTTCATTAGGATTGAATATTTAAGATGAGCATAATTTTAGAGGCACATATTTTCTTAAAGAATGAAGCTTTATAATTAACTTATAAAGAATGATATCTTTTATAACATTAAAAGAAAAAATCTTGTTATGTTAACTATAACAGCTTGAAACTTTGCAACTTGAATAAGTTAAAAATCCCCCTTGACAATTAGTGAACATGTTGTTGTTAGATTCATAAGTGTAGCTATGCATTGTCATGACCCAATGATTAGAGAGAACTCGAAATTGTAACACCCTCCCAAGTACAGTACTATGCTTATGTCATAGTACCACCCTCAAGAGTTGTTATTGTTGCCTGAACGAACCTTATTTCACAGCAACTTCAGCTTTCTTCGAAATCTTTCGAGCTATCTGGAGATAACACGGAAAATAGGAGTGAGAATTATAAATTCTCAATAGGATTCATTCACTGTCATACATAATATCATCGTTGTCATCTCCAGTTGCTTCAGTTTATTATGAAAAGGGTGAACATGTTATACAAGCTGTTAAATTTTACAGTTCAAAAACATATTTTCCGAAGCAAAGTTCATTTTATTCATATACTTGTAATTTAGGCAAGCTAATAGAAGATCAATTCATGAATTATACTATGAATAATAACTGGGACATGTTAACTTATAATAACACCGATATATTGAAAACGTAAAATCTATACACACCTTTATTGATATTCGGATTTTATGCAGAATACATATATTTTCCTTAATCTTTCTTTACTTGTTACACATATCCTAGAGTACAATCGCCATGTCATACTCCATCGGGGTGTGATCACCATGTCACACTCCTTAGGGATAGGTCCATCCTGCCACGTCCCAGAGTATGATTGCCATGTCATACTCCATCAGAACGTGATCGCCATGTCATGTTCCTTAGGAATATGGGACCTTCATTCGGTACTTACACTAGCTAGGTTATGCCACGCCTCATGTAAGTCCTAGCCCTTATACTCACACTAGCTGGGTCGATGCCATGCCTCATGTGAGCGGGGTGCTTGCATATGCTTTAGTCTTTAGTCTTGAGTCTTTAGTCTTTAGCCTTTACTGCCCTTGGGTAGCTTGGCCTTGGAGTGAGCTCGTCAGCTCCACTCGTGACCGTCATCACACTGACTCACCCACAAGGGGATTCACGTGCCTCTAGCCGTGGAGGGATCTCATTTTGGTCACGTGCCTCTAATTGAGAGATCTCTTCTGACCACGTGCCTCCAAGGTAGAGGGTAGTTGGCTTCACAAGGAGGGATTCAAAGTGCAACTACCTCTAAGTGAAGGGACCCACATTCAATATATCCATATCATAATTAAATCATCCTTGCATATATAAATCTTGTGAGCATAACACATAAATGTTTATCACATTCATATAATTCATATATTTCTGCTGGAATTTCGGCAGCATAACGGATCAAGTTCGCTTCCCCGTGAATAGTGCCAGTACATCAGAATACCAATTGCACAGAAAAATTATGACATTTTATTCACAATTCAATCATCAGATTCATGGGCACAATTATTACCTTTAAAACATCGTTACTGCCTCAACACTCACATTGAACCCGATTTTTGTAACTTAGGCCATAAATTCATTTTAACTCATTTGGACCCCAATTTTGGATATGTTAAAGTGTTATGTGTCTATTTTCTAACCTCTTTGGTCCCATCTCATTGTGATAACCATAGCCCAAGTTATTTAGATTTTATCTCGGTCTACCCAGGGGCTAGCCAGAATCAGACAACTAAAAGTAAAAATCCACTAAAAATCGAAAATTGACTCAATTTACACGAAATTGGACTCATATTAAAGCTAACAGGGCAAAGTTTCATTCCATTTGACTTAGTAGGGCTCGAGTTACAAGCCCCGAAATCTAACCTTCCTGAACTGCCCTGTTCTAGCCCAGTTTGGACATAGGGAAATTTTCTTGGATCACTGGGAGCCAACGGGACCTTATCTAACTCTGAAATTTCTATGGGACATTATGCTATGTGTAAGCTTTCTAACAAAGTTAGTTTCATTCATTTTCAAGTAGTATGGGGCGACTTCTACTCTGAACAACCCAGTCTGCCCAAATTCAGAGTCAAAACCCTATGTCAAAATTCAAAAATTCATAACTCCCTCAATACCAATCCAAAAGCCTTATATGATACATGTATAGAAAGCCTTAGATGTCTAGTTTCATATAAAAATAGTTTCATCAAATTTAATCGGCTGTAGGCTGACCCGTACACTCCGCCGTACGGACTGCCGAGGGTTTTTAGTTCTCCAACCCATCAGCTCTTTCTAGTTTCATTCTTTCTTGCTTCCAATTCGGTTTCAATCACACAAACAGCCCAAAACCAATCACATATCATCATAATCATTTATTTAACACATCAAAAATTATGAAAATAATCCATGTTCAGCCAACCAAGACCACAGAATTTATGCAAGAATAAAACCCCTACCTTTGTTCTAAGTGATTTTGCTGGATTTTTGAAGCTTAGATGAGCAAGACTTGATTAAGCTTGATGTTGGCTGGAGTTATGTGAGTGAAGAAGAAAGGAAGAGGGCTGAATGGAGAGGAGAAAATGGCGCTGGAAAAGTGGTTTGAATGGGTGAAGGAGAAGCAGAAAAATTTGATGGGAGGAGTGTATATATAGGTGGCTTCTTGGCTTGTGATTGGTGGAGCTTGTATGGCTGAAATTCAGCCAAGCCTCCTCCTTTCTTGTGGCCTTGTCTGCGCCACTTTTAGGGTTTAAGTGGCTGAGTCTCAGCCACTTAAAGTAGGGTTAATGAGTTGAAATTCTATTGGTTCGGTTCCGATAGTTTAAAATATCGTAATCCTACCGATTTCCTTCAAATCGGTAAAACGGTTTTGAAGAAATTTGTGAAGTTTTATATGTTTCTATTCTAATTGTTTCTAATTTTAATCTCTCTAATCTAACATCTAATTAACTCTTAATCAATCTTTAATTAATTTCTAATTAATCTTAAGGATTCAATAAAATCGAATAAATCGATTAACAGTGTAAATTAAACGTTTTGCAAATTGGGGGCCTTTCTGTTTTTTGTTTTTCATGGCTAATGGTATTTTCATAATTATGGGTAAGTCTAGAGGCATCTCATGTCATTTCACATATAGATACCTTTGTGGTTTAATCAGCTGAGGTTTAGGTTCCTACGTTTTTGCTACGCGATTCTGCTTCATTTAAAACCTTATTTTACTAATCTTGTTGATATAGGGACCTAAATATCATTTTCTAAAATATTCAGGGGCAAGGCTGTAAATAATATATAAGGACCTAAAGGTCATTTTTTAAAAAGTTCAAGGGCAAGATTGTGAATAATAAAAATTTATTTTTATTATTTCCTATTACGTTATATGGGGACGTTACAGAAATCCTTGGGAACAGATGTATGATTACGACCTCTAAGCATGCCATGAACCTAGGAATCACTAAGTGCGTTGTCTCAAGGTAAGAAAAAGAGAATTTCATTTAACTTAGTTAACTTGAATAAAGTACTTCATAAGAGATGTACCTAAGTAAAGAGTAACTTCATTCAAGCATTGAGTAACTAAAAGAATACACATACATTCATTTTTAACTAAGTGATTCTCTCATGAGCAAACATGGGAAATCAGACGAAGGCTCATAAGAATTTTCACAAATAATAACACAACTATAAACACCTTTTAGGGTATGAATGTATGATGCCATTAGGCATGATGTATGACAAGTTTGATGGAGCATTGTGTTATGATTGAATGATTGATATGATGATATGAGATAGATATATTTGATTGTTGGTTGAAATTTCAAGATTGGCATCTTAGGGAAGATCCAATCTAGCCATCATGTGGCCGGATTTCCATTAAAATTATGGACTTAATTATATCATGGCATAACCACATATATCTTGTCAAGAAGTACTATGCATATAATGTATAATGACAAGAAAAGAAAGAATAGGATATGATCCTTCAATCACTTCAGGGAAGTGGGAGACGATGATTTATAAAGACTTAAGGAATCTCTATAGAGGATGTAGGGTGATGGAGGACTCTCTAACTTAGAAGTAATCATTATTAGCTTAATCTGATTTGGTTAGTATTACATGACAACGGTCATGAAATGAGCTCATGTCCAAAAGCAGTCTATTTCATAGGGAAAGTAAAGAAAGTTAAGCACATGCTAAATATGATAGTAAAGTTAAAAAAAAAACTCTGGTCTAGTATAAGAAGTTACATGAATATGCATGCATCTTTATTCTCTCATTTGTATGGTCATGAATGTTTATACTATGCTCTCACATGTATATGCTCTTATATTGTAGCTTTGAGTTTCTTTATATTATGTTTGTATGAAAAAGATTAAAAGAAACCCGCTTTGGAAACCTATGTTTTCAAACCCTTTAAAAATGGAACTTATGCATGCTCACTATTTTCATAATTAAATTTGAAGTGGCTGGAATGACGACAATGGCATATTAATGGTCTAGTCAGGATCATACTAAGAAATCTTGTATTTCTCACTCCTATATTTCCGTGTTGTCTTCAGACGAAGCTGATGGCATCCATGGTAGCACTTCCGATGGTACCTGACTGGATAAGACGAGGAGTTGCCATGTTCCTTCACTTAGCTAAGGAGGATTAAAGATAATAACATAGTATTTTCACTTTCTTAAGAGCCCTAGTTGGGCAGTTTATGTATAATTAAGAGCAAGTGGGAAGTCATACTACTTAATTTGACCTATTATATATGTGATAATTATTCAATGTAATGATGACTCCTAATTATCTATTATTACATCATTGACTCAAGGTATTGTGTTATGTTATTATAACTTTGTCATACGTCTTTCCAATAACTCCGCGATATGAGAAGCAACGTCCATATGTATGCGAGTAAGTAAGCGCTTAAAGGCTTAGTTTTCAAGTATAAAGGTTTCTAAAAAAAAAATGTACAAGTTATTTTCGTATATTATGCTAATTTCAACTATAAGAACTTCCACTAGTTAAGAGCAACAACTAATAATGCCATAAAATGACTTAAGCATAATATGGTATTATTAGGGTAGTCATTTTATGGCATTATTAGGGTGTTACACGCAACTCCTCCCATCTTATATTTCTTGTCAACCTTCTTTGCATCTTTTGAGGACCCACCCCATGTACTTTTCCTTGCACCTTTAGGGGTTTTGCATTAGAGGTTCTTTTGTGTAACTTACCTTTGCACTTTGGAAGGAATCCTTTCTATGTAAGCACAAATTCTTGGTACTCTCTTCTCCTTGGAGCCAAGACGCCTTGGTGCTTACATGTTGGGCAATCATGACAATATGCTCCTAGAGCCCCCTTAGCCCTAGGTCTCTAAGTACCAAAATGCTGATCACATTGGGCATGCAGATAAGTGTGCTTCGAGACTTCCTTGGCCCTAAACTTCATGAATACTGAAATATTCACCTTTGTAAGCGCTTATTTATGGAATTCCTTAACCTTTTTCTTATCATCCCCATTGTCATCTATTTTCCTCTATTCTTCTTGATCTTTCCATTTATGATTTTGCCTATTCTAGACCATGGCCATGCTCTATTAATTCTACTTGTCTCATTACGTTGCACCTACCTAGATTATATCATGCTAATCATATTTTTATGAATATCATAAGTCCTCTGCCCTATGGTTTTACGAGAAGCATATCATAAATGTATTTACAACATTAAAGATATATCCTTAACATACATGATGATCATATGAGGAATGAAATGCATGTTCATGTGAGGAGCAGAATGCATGTACAACATTAAATAGGGCATCTTTAGCATACTTGGAATTGATAGGCCATGACATTTTTTGCCTTTAGATTCAACAAAATGCAGTAGCCATTAATGCAAGCTTCTAGCATGGTGAATGATTTTTCACCTGGGTGTCCATTTAATCATAGCTTTTGTTTATAGCATAGCATTATCACTCTTGATACTCTTGATATGATGTCCATAACTTCCAACACTTTTTTAGCACAACATTCGTCACTTTTGTCCTACCATCCAATGCTTTTAGCATATTTTCAATACAACATCTATCACTCTTGCCATATCATCTTTCACCTTTTAACACATCATGTAGCATTTATTAATCCCACGACGGCATCATAGAATCTTTGTTTTTCAGCATAGTGTCACAACGTCTACCATTTTCATCATGGTATCATAGCTTCTGTTATCATCATCTTAGCGTCCTTCATTTTGCCTTGGCATCTTTTGTTTTGGGTGAGCATATGGAACTGTTTTGTGATTTTTAGCACTTATCCCACTTTCCTTATAACTTTCATTGTCTTTTTTACTGCTTCATCTCTTTGATTAATCGATCACTAATTTGTCAGATAAAGGACGCTCACTTAACCTTTTTTGGCTCACATATTAGTGTCAAAGCCCCAGTCAGCAATGTTTCATGCTGGCCAATAGAGGATTAGTTATACTACATATACAGAACATTCATACTTGCAAGGCAAGCTATGATAAGAACAATTGACCACTTATTGTTAGGGACCAAGAAAAATAAAGCATCATATGCTCATCACAAAACTACAATAAGACAAAAAAGCCATAAAACCAACATATCAAAATTTTAGCATTATAAATTATGCTTTGATTGCTCGTGATAGATTCGATATTCGACTTGACAAATTTCTTTGAAACGATATCAATCTTAAAAGAAATTCCTATCATTTTCATGCCCTTATGTATAATCCTCCATTTTAGAAATCTTATTATCCATTCCTTTAGCATCATAAGATTAGTTTCCCCTTGCATTGAAAATGCTCAAGCATAGATGTTCCATAGACTTTCACTTGAATACCTTAAATTTTTGTTGTAGTCATACCTTTTCTATGCAGTCCACACAATGTAAAGAAGAAAGATTCATGTGTCACAACCTCAAATTCCTCAAACTCTAATGTGCACACTAGCATTCACATGATTTTCTGGTTTTTTACATTTTACCCCCTTTTTTTGGTCCGCATTTATGTACAGATTTTTAACAATAGTTACAAGAAAAATCAATGCGTAGAAATATAATCAATATGCAAGTAGCTCTCCATTTTTTTTTTCTTTTGCATTTTCCTTTCAAACTTACTAATCCTAACGATAATATAATGTCAAATCTAAATATAGACATCAAATATACAACATGTATCTTGAACATGGTCTGGTAATAATAAATGTCAAGTTGTAAAAGAGTAAAGAAACTACATAAAGACTATGTAGCAAGTGAGAATAATACCTGAGAAAAAAGTTAAAGTCTTGCTTATCATGTTTTCCTTTTTTTTTTTTAAACAAAAATAAAATCAAAAGTTCTAAATACCTACCTTTCTTGTAGACCCATGATGACAACAATCATGTGTGACCCTTCTTGGTAGCTAGTTTGCTTAAATGCAGGCTGAGCATCTTGCTATGGAAGCTTTGCATTTGGTCTCCTTTTCTCAGCTCATATAAATCAGCAATGCATGACAAACTCCTTAGAAAAAGTAGATCCTCTTATGCACTTGCTTTCAAAATTCACATTTTTCTCATCCTTTTTTTTTTCCCTCTTTTCTTTGCTTCTTCCATTTTTTCTTGCTTCATCTTGCTCTTTTCACACGAACCTTTGTTCATGAGTAGCCTTTGGAAAGAGGCTTCTAAGTTGCTTAGGAAGTCTATAATAACATTTTTCCCCATCCTCTGCTTTTCTTCCCTTAGAATATCCTTCCTTGTACCATAACACCTATGTCTACATTTCTTCATCTTAGAAGTCCTCTAAGTTAAATGATAACGTATGACCGGTGAACGACGACGTATAACGAGTGTCCACCAAATGATATGAACTTTTTTTTTTTTAGCAAGGGTTTGGGCTCTAAACTAAGATTATGATATTCTTGAGTTCGTAAGCTTTAGAGGAAATGTGAACAAGAATGGATCAAGAGAAGTACTCTTCTGGGGTAATTCTAGTAGATAACAAACATGGCGACCATAGGGATCTTAGAGGAATGAGGAGATTCCTTTTTCCTCATGTTCCCTCCAAGACACTCCGCTGTTCTAATCATTCTAAATTACTTGGATTTAGATAAACATAGACTAAGTTATGTTTATGAGGTTTAGATAGCCTTGGGTGATCTATTTTCAAGTTATAGATATCCAGTTTCTAGTAGGTTTCAAGGTGGTTCAACTAGGTGTTGAGTTATGAAGCTTGTTAAGGACATGGGGGCTCATGATACATGTGCAACTTGTGTCTTCCCTTGTTTACAGTGATGGGTACTAAATTTTATAATAAGTTAAGCGTAGAATATGACAAATTCTCTGAGCTATGTGATAAGGACATGTTCACATGCTTGGAGACCAAGTTGTGAGTGCTTGGTTGGTTAAAAGTGAGATATTTATTGGTATAGGTTATATGCATTGTCTTTTGCGAAGGTTACTCTCAAAGATAACAATGCTAAGTTACAATAAAAGGAACATGGAGGAAGTAGGTTATCAAGGAACCTTTCCTATTTGGTGTAAGTCTCATATGAGATGTTTTAGGTTTGTAAGACATGATAGGAACAAGCTATCCAAGGCATCGTACAGAGAGAGGAACTTTTAACCTCACTTTAGGATACAAGTGGAGTCCCTTTCTAGGAGATCTTTCTCTTAGGGTAATGCTATGCTTAAAAGCCTATCAAACCACATTAGATTGAGTAGTTCTTAGGAGAACTTGGTTAATTCTTAGAGATTCACCCTAGTTGGGCGTCATCCATGCACCTTACTCTCTAGAAGTGACCAAACTAACCCTTCCTAACCACTACTTTCATTAATCACCTCTTAATCACCGATTTGATCTATAATCTAATTTTAGGTTATTATTAAAAGGTAAAGAGAGTGTAGGTAGGTAACCTATCAGAGCAATCTCATCCATTTTAATATAAACCTAGGACTTGGTTATTGGAGAATGGGAAACCCATGGGCAGCTACCACTTGAGTGTCTCATAGAAAGACCTTTGTCCTTACTCTTAAGATTTCATTGGTGCTTCGTTCAAGAGACTTTATCTCTTAGGGCTAATATCACATCTAAAGCCTACCAAGCCATACCATTTGGATAGTTCCTAGGGTCCATTGTCTATCTTTCTAAGATATCCTATCGTAAAACGTCATCCCTATGCTCGTCATCTCAAAAAGTACCCAATCTCCCATTTATAGCTGTTAGTCATGTAAATCACCCCCATAATCATGGCTTAAATCATAATTATGTTTTTGATCTGAGACACTAACTCATTTCATAATGTCCAAATGAGGCAAACACAAACAAGATTACCAAATAGATAAGGCCCAATTCCATACTCATTTTCGCCAAGTTTTCTTTGGTGAGATTCAACTTGAGCCAAGCACTTGGATTCATCTCAATGAAGTTTTCTCGAATGCATGGGAACTACCAACCTCAATCACCCTGAACCACAGGGAAATTGTGGAAAGAATGAATACTATCTCCTCCAATGGAAGGAGCAATTTTTTTTTTTTTTTTTTACAAAAATAACTTTGAGAAACTTGTTTATCATGACTCTATTATGTAGCACCAACTAAAGAAAACACCAAACATGTTGTGGCCTTTGCCACCTCCAAAACACTTGCTAGGCAAAAGACCTATGAGGGGAGTCCTTATTAATAATGGCATGTTAAGCTAACTTTATGGAGAAGTGGCCATCTAAAGTGAATCTCCTGGCAACATTATCATATAATGAGGAAAAAGATGCACTTAAGTGGCTAATGATCTCAACTACATAACTTTGCAAAAGGAATTGGCAAAATAAAGACTAGTGCCATTAATCATGCTTATTTGCATACTTGTATAGTCTATAACTAGTGCTATTGAACATGCTTATATACATACATATATAGATGCACACACATACATAAGGGGAATGTATTAAGTTATAGGAGTGATTAATTGTGAGATTAAGAGCAATATATCATGATAATTAGATTTTATATTTCAAATAAATGGTCAAGATTAAAATATAAAGCCGTGTGACCTTTTTAAATAACCATATAACCTTTACATAACTTTGACGTCAAGATTTCATCAATACAACAGTCAAATTGAAATTTCTTACTAAGTAGAATTTTAAAATGATTTGATACTTCATCTCCTACTTTATTTTGATGTATAATATCTTTTAAAATATAAGTAAATATCAACCATCAGATTACATATCTATCAATATCCAATTTTCCAAAATTTGATATACTTGATCATTAAGACTATATGACATGATTCAATGGTTGGATTGATCTCTCTCACTCTCTTTCTCCCCCTTTTCCTTCTCAAACCCATATTCAAAGCAAAAGAAATTTATTAGAACTGTAATTGAGTCTTATTTTCTTATTCTTTATATTTTATTGTATTTTCAATACTTTTTCAAAATTACTAAATAACAACATTTTTTTTTTGTTTCTAATCATAACCAAATTTTAAATTTTTGAGCAGGACTTTATTAAAATGAAGCATGTTTGATATGGTTTCTACTAGTGGAGCTTAGCATTAGAGGAGCTTAGTTAATAGTTTTGCTCCAATGCTTTTGATAAATCACCTTAGGCTTGTGAAATTTTGAAATCTTACCAACATAAGATTGCAAGGATTTCATATTGTCAAGATAATGTATTGTGACCTTAAGTGAATTTTACGTCCTATCATATGACATGGAATTATCCAAAAGAGACCTTTATTATATAAGCTAGCATTGGCACAAATATATTACATTATAAGCTTTCTAGCAAAGTTGTGTGATAAAAACCATACATTAAGAGCTTTTTTTTCTTATATATATATCTAAACTTTTTGTAGAATGATATGAGCACCATATTGCGGTTGAAGAGTAATTATAGGAACTGGACCATGAGCATAGGCTGGAGAAAGTTCAAATGAGAAATTTTGTAGAATTAATGACAAAGCCATCTTTGCTTCCAACAAGGAGAAGGTTTGTCCAATGCATATTCTAGGACCCCATCCAAATGGTAAAAATGAAACTCTACCATTTGTTGCCTTTAAAACTCCTTCAGAAAATCTCTCAGGGTTGAATTCCTTTGCATCCTCACCCCAAAGTTCACAATCATGGTGAACCAAAAGTATTGGCAAGGAAAGCTGCACTCCTGCAGGTAATGTTAGATTTCCAAGTTTTATATCCTTATGAGTAGTTCGAACAAGCCCAACTCCTGGTGGGTATAGTCTGAGAACCTCATTTAATATCATAGTGACCTGTTGCAAAAGATTCATAAGTACTAAGGACATATTAGTAATGTTATCAAGATAATAATTACAATACTTACAATCTTAAGGCGACTTAACCCATCAAAGTCTGGTTTTTGGTTTCCAAAGACTTGTAAGACTTCCTCCCTTGCACGTGCTTGCCAATCAAGGTACCTACTCAATAAAACCATTGTCCAAACAAGCAAAACAGAAGTGGTTTCTTGCCCTGCAAAATAGAATAGCTTGCACTCCTCGATTACATCTTGATGAGTCATTCCAATATTCTTGTTGTCTCCATGCTCTTGAATTTCCTTGTGATTTGATTCCAAAAGTATGCCTAATAAGTCATTTTGGGCGGGTTCACCTGCCTTCAATGCTTTCTCTCTCTTGTTAATCATAAGCTTAAGCAAAGCTTTTATTTCTTTATCAATCTCCTTCATCCTCCTATTGATAGTGGTAGGTAGAAACCTACCAAATAACATAACTAGTCTTGTAATTATCATGATATTAAGGAAATGATCCTATGTCAACTAGCTTTCTAGCGATTATTCTACCAACAGTTAACTAGAACTTTACCATTGCAAGTTGCAATTGGGAAGCTGCATCTTTCCCTACAATTTTTGATAAATGGATGGACATATAGAATATAAATTCTTCACAATAAGTGTTTGCTCCTAAATGTTTTTCCTATTCAAATTGCAATTGATCAAGATACCACATATTGCCCCATCACAATATTTAGTGAATTGAACATTGTATAAAACAAATTTCTTAGTGTCTTGATGATAATTGTTAATTGTTAATTGTTATTTCCAATATGAAATAAATGCCAAGATTAGTTAAATTAAATAAAATTTATTTAATGAGCTATTTCTTGAATTAGCTATTGCACAAATATAATATATAGAGTAGCCTTACCTCCACCCAGGGATGTAAACTTTCATTATAACTTTCATTGTTAGTTCAGCTTGCTCTTTTTGAAGCTGAAATATTCTTATTCCTTCTTCATAACTACTTCCAAATGCAGTTCGAGAAATTACATCGCTAGCCAAATTCTGAAGGCAAGGCCACACATCCATTTCACATGATCCATTTGAAGACAACATTCCCTCCCATTTACTAATCATATCATTGCAACTTTTGAAGAATATTGGTATCATAATCTGTGATGCAAAAATATGTAGGAGTTAAAATTCCTTATATTAAACTAAGCACATAAACATTCAGAGCATTATAATAAAATAAACCTATGTTGCTTGTTGAAGTAAATGTTGCAGGTTAAGCTATTGCAAGTTATACCATTCCAAATATTCTCTTTAAGGGAATGCATGTAAGCGGACAATTATTTTTTTGATGCAAAGGCACATGCAAACAATTTTGAATTTCCTATTGTTACACAAGTCAATCATATAAGATCTATATCTAGTAAAGGTAAAATAACCTTCAATTTTTCTAAAGTGAATGCTGGGTTGATTATCCTTCTATGTTTGCTCCACTTTTCACCATCGTAGTTAGCAAGACCAGTAGCTAGTAGCTTGGCAAGCGGATTCATATAAGGCTTTGGGAAGTCATAGATCTTATTTAACACATCTTTGATTAGCTCAGGATCTGTGATGGTCACCCTTGGTCTTGGTCCAAACCAAATAAAAGAGTTCTTGCCTGCATACCATCAATAACTTTATAAGAGTGCTTAAACCAAAGATAAACAATAACAAAAGAATTTAGGAATGAAAAGAATGGACAACTTTTTATTTGTGTTATTTGGTTAACATGAAGTATAAACCAACATGAAAATAGTAATAATAAGACAAAGTAATATTTTGATGATTATAGCTGGCATATATTACAATTGAATTTATATTATGAGAGCCTTAAATTAAGGCTTGATTTGGTATTATTGTTCCTTTTTGAAAATTGTTGAGCTCTCTAATCTCTCTAAAAGCTACTCTTAAAAAGTTTATAGTAGTATCATTTGATAAAATAAGGTCAAAATTGCTCTCCATAAGCAGAGGTCACAAAAGTAATATTTGGTAAAGTTGCTCTTAAAATCTAAAATGACTATAATGAAATTAAATATTAAAAAATAATAATTTCTACTTTTATTATCATTAAAGAGAGAAAAGTTATATTAACCTTTTAAAATTTAGAGAGCACGAACTAGCTCTAAAAAACACCCATGAGGGATCTCAAGAGCACCCCTTAGCTTTTAAAACTTAGGAGCAAAAACACTCTAGCTTTTCTGTTTACCAAACAAAAAAAGTTAACTTATACTTTTTATAAGCAGAAGTACCTCTCAAATAGTACTATCAAACTAGGCTTAAATTATGCATATTTTGAGATTGGAGTAAGAACTACTTTCCTTTTAGGCGTAAAAAGAAATAAATTATCATTTTCCTTTTTAGTTCATTTGTTGGTGAGGAAGTACCAAATTAGTTTTTTTTTTTTTTATATATACAAGCTATAACAAAATCCAATGTAAAGAGCACAAGATAACACGAGTTCTTTGTAGGCTTACAAAAAATAAAAATAAAAATAATCAAATAGACAATATTTGTGGCATGAGCACAAAAAACTTGTTGGTCAAATTCCAATGACAAAATAATGAGTTGTTTATTAGCCACATAAGGGAATCTAGACCAGATAGACTAGTTCATGTCTGTAGAATTGTCACCCAATTTCCAACTTCAACTAATATCATTTGATATCATTAAGTGGGTTTGCAACAAATTTACCATGACCTTCTTAAAAAAATTAGGGAAAAATCTAAAAAAAAATCTTTTCTACTTTGGTCCATATGCACTTTGGTTCTATTAAAAATGTGCAAATTGGTTCTCAAACTTTTCGATATGTGTAGGCTACTACAAATGGCTAACAAATGTTTCTATTTTGATGAGAAAAGCTTAAGAGACCCCTTCTAACTTTGGTCTATGTGTACTTGGGTCCTGTTACTTTTCGATATATGAAAGCTCCTAATGAGATTTTAGAGCCTATGTGCTTCTCACATGCAACTTTTTGTCAAAAGATAAATGTTTGTTACTAAATTGTGGTAATCCGCACATAACGAAATGTTTCAAGACTAATTTAAACATTTTTAAAGTATCAAGATCAAAGTACAAATGGACTAAAGTTAAAAGGGGCTTTTTTAGACTTTTCCCAAAAAATTATAAGGTGGAAGTAACTGGCAAAAAAGAAGATTATGACACAAATAGATAAGAATCTAATTCAGGAAATTCCCTCCCATGGAATGTCATGCTAAAACTTTAAAAAAAAAAAAAAAGAATCTTTAACCTTAGGTAGCTCAATTTTTATGGAGGAGCGGTAAGAAAAGGTTTATACAGTAACACTGTATCTATTGCAGGACCGTGTTCTTAGAGCAAAAGGGAAGGATAGTTGAGTCATAGGGATTTTGATTTGGATATCATGGAAAGTTATCAGGAATTGCTCAAAACGCAAAGAACCATTGAGTACAGACACTAAATGGTTTGTGTTTTCTATCTAAGGATTTCTATCAACTTGAAAAATCACCAAGGGGATCAAGGCTCTAAATAATATCTCCATTGAAAGGATTTTGTCAAGTACTATCAATGTCTTGTTATATTAGCAGGAGAAAAGTGCTTATAGTTGAAGAGATGGGTGAGCATGGTGCAATGTAGTGTTATAAGTCCCTCATAATGTTAGGACTTCAGAATCAATACCCGAAAGCATAATCACCAAGCCCGTGAAGAACACTTAAGATTGTCAATTATTAATATTAATGTTTGATGGACCAACCATAGATGCCATTATGTCCAAGGTAATTAGTACACCAAATGCACATGATGTGCTGAAGTGACATACATTGGATCAAGATACAGTTCTACCAGATGGGCTATATCCCGTGCATGATCCTCCATCCTTCACAACTAGTTCACTTAGAATTAAGTAGGCCTAACTCAACTCCAAAATCTTGCTCATAAAAGAGGGTTATCCAAACTTTTATAAAGGTTATTTTGGCCACATTTTAAGGCAATTTGGGACTCTAAAACAACCCCCACACACACAAGAGTGGACATCTGCAGGTGGTTCAATAACAACCATAGGATAAAGTCTGACATTATCTTAGAATTGAGTGGAATTAACTTAATCCCAAAAGCTAATTCACGGGGGAGGGTTACCGACGCTCTTATAAAAGCAATCTTCAGCATATCTTTAAATAATGTGAGACTCTCACAAGTTCTTCCCTCCCCCATCAAAATTTTCAAGGGTTTATAGGAAGAAATTTGGTATGTGAATTTGCCATTGGCATCCAAAGTGAAAATCTTCATTTGGAAAGCTAAGCTTTCACGAATGCTAGAACTATAAGAGCCAGTCTAGCCTAGAGGAAATTATGCCTTGATGGTGTTTGTGAATGGACAAAGGTTCAGTTTGATATGTTGCCTCATTCTTCAATTTAAGAAGGGCCGCCTTCTAATTAGAAAACACCACAACAAATTCTACAAACTTCGGAGTGTGCCACTGCGCTACTATGTGCAACTTTTCAATACACAACACCAATGAAGCGAACCATAGAGAAGTGACACTACACTACAAATACAAATTCCCGCTTAATCATCATTCTATAATAGCAACACTGATACATTTTTGATGGGAAAAAATGGTTAAGAAAAGGGCTATAACTGTTCTTTTGATAAATTCTTAAGTGGAAATATTTTACCATAAACATGCAAGCCAACATATAACACGTGTTAAAATATAAGGGTCACACTAAAAGTTTATCCGTTCTTTTTTATTTTTTGGTTACAAGGTTTATTATCTATTTTTATTAGTATAACTTTTCTCATAAGAAAGAAAGTTTTACACGTATAACATACAAAGTTTAACTTGACTCAATTTAGCTTTACTCATGTGAAAGATCGTTTTGTACGTCTAAGATAGAAGTTCTTGTCAAGAGCTTTTCCTATTCTTCATTGTACATATTACATTAAACTTTGCACTTATGTTACACTAGTACTCTTATATTGGATAGGACATGATCAGGTACTCGAACATATATAATGTCATAATTATATAATAAATAATAAAAAATAAAAAATAAAATAACTCTCATCTTCTGGATTCACCCTCTATCCTAATTGTTTAATTAGGGTAAAAATTGACTATTTTCAGGGATTATTTTGAGAAAAATAAGATTACAAGAATGAAAGTATGACTGAAAAAAAGGTCATTGATAAGTACAAAACTCGAATCTTTATCTTATATTTTTTAAGTACTAAAATTTTAAAGATGATAGACCTAAAAAATCATAAGAATATCCCAAAAATATGTATGCATAAATATTTTAGGAGTATTGATAGTGGATAACGAATATGAATAATACCAGTAAGTCACCAATTTTGGGATATCAGTGCATCATAGCTTTGCTTCTTCAATAAATGAAATAAGATGTTGGTCTTCGTGCTAATTGTACAATAACAAAATTGACACATAGTAGTATAGTATAAATCCTGAATTGGCAAATAGAAGAGAATCTACGAATAAGAAGAATAATGAAAATATATAGGCATACCGTATTTGTTTACACTCTGCTGGACATGGGAGAACACACGGGGCACTATATCATCCGAGAGATTCATGGGTTTAGATCTGGCTTCCTTTTGCATCTTCAGAATATCCATCGTGTCTCCAATCAGGATCCTGTATGGATTGCCTTGAAGGCCTTGCTTTCTTAACAGTCTCTCTAGCTTCTTTGGCCTTAACCACAACCAATTCAGCACCCTCCATCCCCCCATCAGAGCAAGCATCACTATGACCGCAACAGCTGTAGCCCACGTTGCATCCATTTTTTTCTATGTGATTAGTGGAGAAAGGAAGAAAGAGGAGGAGATGACGGAAACAGAAGAAGCAAAATAGAGCACGTCAACGCAAGAAATAGCTTTTAGAATTTGGGTGGCAATAAATAGAGGTGCTGCAGTACCCTCTATATCTCCCTTGGCTTTTTCCTTTTCTTATTTTTGGCCTCTTTCAAGTCCGGAAACAACTTTAGACTTTGGGTGGCAATAACTATGAGCTGCTGCACTACCCTCTATGATTATCCTTTGGCTTTTTTGACTTTTTAACGTTTTTTTGGGTCAGTTCACATTTACAAGGGACAAAATCATTCATTTATGAGGAAATGCTTCGATTTGGGAAATTACGAATTTTTAAATATTATAATAGTGTTGCTCGATAAGTACTCACATAATTAGTTAATGATTTAAATATATATCACAAAAAGGTTAAGAAATTGATAATATATTAAATATTTTAAATATTTTTAATTTTTTAGCGAAATTCTTAAAATATATATGATAAATAAAACATATAATAATAAAACAAAAAGTGACAGCCATTAGCCAAGCAATAGAAACCAAACGTATGAATCCGTGACCACAAAATTTTGAGTCCAGTTAACAATTTCAAGACGAAAGCTCAGTTCTCACACATTTGATTTTTTTTCCACAACTATCTTTGTTTTTCTTTTCTTTATCTATGTATGTATGTGTGCACCCTTCGAATCTACAATGATTCTGCCTTGTGCTACACCTTACATTTGTATTTTCTTACTTTATTGCTCGTGATGTTGGATCTTGTACTTTGTTCATTCTTTATGATTTAGAAACTTGTAATTCTTTTAAAACCACCAAGGATTTAGATTCGTGTTTCATTTATTCCTTTGCATTTTTAGAACTACTAAGCATTCTCTTTTTGTATTTTACAGCACCTTGTAGTTCTTTTAGAACCACTAAGGGCTCAGTTTCATAGTCATCTAGTGCTTTGTACTTTTAGAACCTCCAAGGGTTCTCATTTTGCATTCTTGGACTTTTCTCGTTATCATATATTCTTGGTTTAGTATGTATTTATTAATATATTGTCTTTCTGTATGTTATCACCCATTGCACCTCATTTTCCATTCTTGGGTTTTCCTAACCCTTTGTGCATGCCCTTGTTCATGACATCTTAGCATCCCTTGCCCCTAGATCCAAGATGCCATGGTGCTCATATGTTGGGACAATGAATATGCCTCCTTTGACTAATTTCTTACTCCCAAATTGCTAGACTAGAGGTTATCAATTGTTATGGGCAAAGCGCCTTAAGCGTGCTCTAAGAATATCCCTTGTGCTCTAGACTCCTTAAATACTGAGACACTTAAGCGAATAGGCAGGCTACCATAAGAAGGTGCCTACAGAATTCCTTGGGCCTTAGAATTACATATATCGAAATCTAGATCGTCTTACACTTTGAGTGGATGAGCGTGTTTTGCAAGCCTCTTGTCCCCAGACTTACAAATACTACATGACAATCTTCGCATAACGCTCGGCCATGGTGAGCAGTGGTTATTGCTTCTCTTTTACTCTTTTTTTTTTTCCTTTCCTTTTCTTCTTTCTCTTATCTATCTCATTTTCTTTCTTCCTTTTCCTTTTTCTTTCTTTTCTTTTCCTTTTCTCTTTCTCTATTTTCATTTTGTTTCCTTTTTGTTGTGCTCTTTCTGTTTCTTACTCTATTTCTCTCTGTATTTTTTTTAACTCTGCTTCTTTTCTTTTCTTATTCTTTTCTTCTCCCTCTTCTTTTTTTCTTAAGAGAAGAGGAGGTGACTATAGAATACCCCTTTCAGCCTAACGATCCTATATACCGAGACCATCCCATGTTTGGGCACAAGGGTGCTTTCATGAGCCTCTTGCCCTTAGACTTACAAAATATCGATGATAGCTTGACTAGGTGGGCTATGTATTTTTAGGAAAGAGACACCATTACCCCACACAACTCTTCCCCTCTTGTGTTTCTTGTCAGCCCTCTATGAACATTACTTTGCACCTTTTGAGGACCTACTCCATGCAACTTGCCTTACACCATTAGAGGTTTTACATCAGAGGTTCCTTTGTGTACCTTACCTTTGCACTTTGGAATGAATCCCTTATATCTAAGCACATGTTCTTAGTACTTTGCTGTCCTTGGAGCCATGATGCCTTGGTGCTTACATGTTGGGCAACCGTGATGACATGCTCCTAGAGCCCCCTTAGCCCTGGGACCCTAAGTTCCAAAATGCTTATCATGTTAGACATGCAAATGAGTGTGTTTTGAAAGCCCCTTGGCCTTGGACTTCATGAATACTGAAACATTCACCCTTGTAAGTGCTTATTTCTAGAGTACCTTAACCTTTTCCTTGTCATCCCTATTGTCATCTATTTTCTTCTATTTGTCTTAGCCTATCCATTTATAACTTTGCCTATTCTAGACCATGGCCATGCTCTGTTAATTCTACTTGTCTCATTATGTTGCACCTACCTAGGTTATATCATGCTAATCATATTGTTATGAATATCATAAGTCCTCTGCCCCATGGTTTTATCAGAAACATATCATAAATGCTTTTATAACATTAAAGATATATCCTTAACATATATGATGTTCATATGATGAATGAAATGCATGTTCATGTAAGAAATGGAGTACATGTTCATGTGAGGAGCAAAATGCATGTATAACATTAAATAGGGCATCTCTAGCATACTTGGAATTGATAGGTCATGATATTCATTGCCTCTAGATTCAACATAATGCAATGGCCATTAATGCAAGCTTCTAGCATAGTGAATGATTTTTTGCTTGGGCGTCTATTTAATCATAGCTTTTGTTTATAGCATAGCATTATCACTCTTGATACAAAGTCCATAATTTTCAACACTTTTTTAGCACAATGTTTGTTACTTTTGTCATACCATCCATTGCTTTTAGCATATTTTCAATGCTAAAAGCAATATCTATCATATAACATCTGTCACTCTTACCATAGCATATCTCACCTTTTAACACATCATATAGTGTCTATTATTCCCACCACGGCATCAAAGCATCATTTTTTTTCAGCATAGTATCACAGCATCCACTTTCATCACAATGTCCACTATTTTCATTGCAATATCACAGCTTCTGTTATCATCATCTTAGTGTCTTCATTGTCACCTTGGTATCTTTTGTTCTACATAAGCATCTAGAACTGTATTATGAATTTTAGCACTTATCCCACTTTTCCTCGTAACATCCATTGTCTTATGCTGCTTCATCTCTTTGATTAATTTGTCACTAATTTGTGCAATAAAGGACGTTCACTTAACCTTTTTTTGGCTCACATGTTAGTGGCAAGGCCCTAGTCAGCAATGTTTCATGTTGGTTCATAGAGGATCAGTTATGCTCTGTGTATAGAACATTCATACTTTCAAGGAGAGCTATGATAAGAATAATTGACCACTTATTGTTAGGGACCAAGAAAAATAAAGCATTATAGTCAGTTCATCATACAACTACAATAGGATAAAAAGGCAATAAAATCAACATATCAAAATTTTGGCATTATATATGATACTCTGATTGCTCATAATAAATTTGACATTTGACTTGACAAATTTCTCTGAAACGATATCAATCTTAAAAGAAATTCCTATCTTTTAGATGTCATTATGTATAATCCTCTACTTTAGAAATCCTATTATCCATTCCTTTAGCATCGTAAGATTAGTTTCCTCTTGCATTGAAAATGCTCAAGCATAAGTGTTCCATAGACTTTCACTTGGATACTTTAAATTTTTGTTGTATTCATACCTTTCCTATGTAGTCCACACAATGTAAAGAAGAAATATACATGTGTCACAACCTCTAAACATTCTCAAACTCTAACTTGCACACTAGCATTGTAACAATCCAAGGTTGTATATAACATAAGTCTTAAGTTTCTTAGAATTATGAACTTTTAGATGATCTTTTAAATTAATATTTTTAAGCATTTGGTAATTTTTGAAGTGGAAATATGCTTATAAGTGTAAGTGAGGTTTAAAATTTGCTTAAAAAAAAGGGAAGAAAACAAGAAGAGGGGATGCCAGTGCTTGAGCGCCAGCTTTGGGTGCTCGAGCACCCACTGTGGGATGGAATTGTGGAACTTTTAGGCTATTGGGCACTCAAGCACCAGGTATTGCCTGCTTGAGCGCCAAATGTTAGGAATTAAAGTTGGGAGCTTCAGGTTGCTAGGCGCTCGAGCGCCAGGAAATGGCCACTCAGGCACCCATTGTCTGATTTTAAAATGGGGATTTCGACCCATATCCACATTTGCTCCAAATCTCTCCCATTTGGTCTTTCTCCCTAGGGTTCTTCAACCTTTTATCCTCCATATATTCATCACATTTTCCTTATAGATTTTCTCACAAAAATCCATTCTTTCACTCCTTCACCATCACTCCCACCATCATCTTCTTCCTCGAGCTCTCTCTCTTCTCTTGATGTGAGAGAAAGTGAAGGGTGGAGAAGACCCACCACTTCTATTCTATTTCAATCTTTCTTCCAAGATTTGAGCTAAATTCTTGATGCTTTCTATTTCCTTTTGACTATGGGTTAATTATCTATTCCATAGGTTAGATTTGAGTTGTTGAGAAGAGGGGTTTAGGTTTTGGATTGGGAATTTTGAGTTTGGGATTTGCTTGAAGTTAAGTTTTGCCCCTAGAAGTTAATTTATGTTAATTTAATATGTTTTGTACCTTTAAACTCTTCCCGAGAGCTTCCAGTTAGCTCGGAGGCACCACCTACTTGAGCTCTTGACTTGGAAATTTGGTTGTGAGTAATAGATTACTTGTAACTTGATTCTTGTCGCTAATTTTCTAGATACATGTTTAAAATGAACTTTAATAGATTATGGTGAAATGTTGGCTAATTGTTTACTCTGTATTTATCAAAATCTTGAAGTAATTATGCTGGTCAAGTATATATTTGTATGTATATATGTATTTGTGTGTAGTTGTGGGACAACCTACCTTGAAAGTTGATTTTCGATATTTGAGTAAATTGATAGAAAAGATGAAGTTTCATGTTTTTAGAAATTGTGATGCTTTAGAAATAGTTTAAAGTTAGAAATGTTTGAAAGAAAGGAAATATGTTTCAAAGGAGTTTAAGCCAAGGGCTCATATGAGGCATGGCGAAGACCCAGCAAATGTGAGTGCCTTCCTAAAGGGAGAAAACTATAACAGGGGTTGTTTTCTAATGCTAGTAGTATTAGTCTTGGTGCACCTCGAATAACCCAGCTAGCAAAGAGTGATTGCTAGTCCGGCATATTTGGCTGACATGTCTGGAAGACATAGAAATGCGCAAGCATGAGATCAGCCATTTATTGTTGGGGTCAGGTTGTTAGAGCCGCCTAGTCATACAGTTATTTTCTTAAATAAGATCCTCCCTTAAGTTTTATTATAATATTGAAATATGTATTTATTCTCTATGTCTTGAGAAAGTATTTCTCTCTTATGTATTTATGTTTAGTAGTTGAAACTTATATTTTATTAATGTTGAATATCATGAGACAAGACTTGATAACTGTACTTGTGCAAAGTACAAAACCTTCTTGGATTTTATTATGTGTTTAAGTTATGAGCTAGAATGCATATGATTTGATATGAAGGAGTTTATATTCAGTTGATTTAGAAAGGGTGCTTCAATGAGCTATAGGGGTTTTAAAGATAGATCATATTTCATATGTTTTACTGGAAATTTTTATGGTATTTTAGTTTATAGACAAATATTTTACTCGAGAAATGATGTATGAGGTTTTATAAAGTTATATTTTGCTAAAAGCTAATGTTCAAGGTTGTCCCACTCCTATTATAAGCATTCTATCACTCACTAAGTCTGTATGACTCACTCCTTCTTCTTTTCCATGTTTTAGACAGATGCAGGGTCGTGCTCAAACTTCCACAAGTAGCTATAGTGTTAGATTTTCTAGTAGTTCATGCTCTTGTTGTGTGGCTTTAGAGGTTTTCAACATTTGGTTACATTTTGTAAAGTCTTTAGTGATGCTCCAATAACCTACAAGCAGATCCTTCCTATGTAGTTCAATTATTGTAGTAAAAACATATTTGTTTATATTTATAACCAGTTGAAATCTAATGATTATGTTTTAAGTCTCATGAATGGGCATGAATATATATTTTTTAATAAGTATGGATATGTTCTAAATCGTTATAATGTGTGTTGTGGGGTGCATTCTGATAATGCTTGGGTCCCTAATGTTTTTGTGTTTTTGCTGTATTGTTTGTGTTAGTCAAGGATCCTTATTTGGTAATAGTCTTAAATACAGAGGAGACTCTGACCGATTTTCTTTAAAAAGGTCTAATGTAGGCTTGTTGGGGACGTGTCCCTATCACATCTTAAGTTGGGTCATGATAAGCATTTACACGATTTTCTGGTTTTCTACTTTTTACCCCCTATTTTGGGTTTGCATTTATGTACAGATTTTTGTGGCCATCAATAACAGTAACAACAAGAATCAATGTGTAGAAACATAATCAATATACAAGCAGTCGTATTTTTTTTTTTAATTTTTGTTCACTTTCCTTTCAAATATACCAATCCTGACGACAATATAATGTCAGATCTAAATATAGACATCAAATATACAACATGTGTCTTGAATATGGTCTGGTAACAATAAATGCAAAGTTGTAAAAGGGTAAAGGAACCACGTAAAGACTGTGTAGCAAGTGAAAATAATATTTGAGAAAGAAGTTAAAGTCTTGCTTATCATGTTTTCCTTTTTTAAAAATAAAAATAAAATCAAAAGTATTGTATACTTACCTTTCTTGTAGACCCATGATGATAGCAATCATGTGTGAACATCCTACTATGGAAGGCTTGCATTTGGTCTCTTCTTCTCGTCTCATCTAAATCAACTATTCATGACAAACTAGCCTTTGGAAAAGGGCTTCCAAGTTGCTTAGGAAGTCTATAGAAACATTTTCCCTCATC
The DNA here is from genome assembly GCA_031439595.1 of Pterocarpus santalinus. Taxonomy (NCBI): domain Eukaryota; kingdom Viridiplantae; phylum Streptophyta; class Magnoliopsida; order Fabales; family Fabaceae; genus Pterocarpus; species Pterocarpus santalinus. The sequence continues at coordinate 27,561,384 of CM062528.1, read as the reverse complement.
CTCCGCTTTTCTTCCCTTAGCATATCCTTCCTTGTATCGTATTGCCTATGTCCACATTTCTTCGTCCAGGAAATCCTCCAAGTTGAATGAGAATGTACAATGAATGAACGATGATGTACAACGAGTGACCATCAAATAATCTAAACCTCTTTTGTAGCAAGGGTTTGAGTTCTAAATTAAGATTATGAGATTCTTGAATCCACAAGCTTTAGAGGAAATGTGAGTAAGAATGGATCAAGAGAACTACTCTTCTAGGGTGGTTCTAGGAGAGAAGAAACATTGCCACCATAGGGATCCCAAAGGGATAAGGAGATTCCTTTTTGCTCATGTTCCCTCTAGGATACTTCGCCATTCTGTTCATTCTTAGTTACTTGGATTCAAATACACATAGACTAGGTTGTGTTTGTGAGGTTTAGACAGTATCTAATTTCTAGTGGGTTTTAAGGTGGTTCAATTGGGTGTTAAATTATGAAGCTTGTTGAGGACATGGGGGCTCATGATACATGTGCAACTTATGTGTCCTTTTCTTTACGATGATGGGTGCTACGTTTAGGTTAAAGGCAGAATATGACAAATCCTCTGAGCTATGTAATAGGGACATGTCCACATGCTTGAAGACTAAGTTGTGGGTGCTTGGTTAGTTGAAAGTGACGTATCTCTATAGGTTACTGTGCATCGTCTTTTACCAAGGTTACTCTCAAAGATAATAGTGCTAATTTACTACAAAAGGAACATGGGGAAGTGGGTTATCAAGGAATCTTTCTTATTTGGTGTAAGTCTCACATGAGATGTTTTGGGGTTATGAGACATGATAGGAACAAGCTATCTCGGCCGTCTTGTAGAGAGAGGAACTTTTAACCTTACTTTAGGATCCAAGTGGAGTCCTTTTCTTGGAGATCTTTCTCTTAGGGCAATGCCATGTCTAAATGAAACCACATTAGACTAGGTAGTTCCTAGGGGAACTTGGTCAATTCTTAGAGATTCACCCTAGTTAGTCATCATCCATGCACTCTACTCTCTAGAAGTGACCAAACTAACCCTTCCTCAACACTACCTTCATTAATCACCACTTAATCACTAATTTGATCCATAATCTAATTTTAGGTTATCATCAAAGGGCAAAGAGAGTATATGTAGGTAAACTATCAAAGGAATCTCATCCATTCTAGTATAAATCTAGGACTTGGTTATTAGAGAATAGGAAACCCAAGGCCGGCTACTGCCTGAGCGTCTCGCAAAGAGACCCTTGTCCTTACTCAAGATTCCATTAGTGTTCCTTTCAAGAGACCTTCTTTCTTAGAGTTAATACCACATCAAAAGCCTATCAAGCCAAACATATTGAATAGTTCTTAGGGTCCATTGTCTATCTTTCTACGATACCTTATCGCAGAGCATTATCCTTATGCTCGTCGTCTCAAAAAGTACCTAATCTACCCTTTATAACCATTAGTCATGTAAATCACCCCCATAATCATGGTTTAAATCGTAATTATGTTTTTGGTCTGAGACACTAACTCATTTCATAATGTTCAAATGAGGCAAATTTAAATGAGATTACCAAATAGATGAGGCCCAGTTCCATACTCATTTTTGCGAAGTTCTTTGGTGAGATTCAACCTAAGCTAAGCACTTGTATTCATCTCAATGAAGTTTTCTCCAATGCATGGGAGCTACTAGCCTTGATCACAAATCCTTAACCATAGCGAAGTTGTGGAAAGCAAGAATAATGTCTCCTCTAATGGAGAGCAATTTTTTTTTTTCAAATCTTTGAGAAACTTGTTTATCATGACTCTATTATGTAGCATCAACTAAAGAAAACACTAAACACGTTGTGGCCTTTGCCACCTCTAAAACTCCTACTAAGTAAAAGATGTGGGAAAGGAGTCATTGTTAAAAATGGCATGGTGAGCTAACTTTGTGGAGAAGTGGCCATCTAAAGTGAATCTCCTGCCAACATTATCATGTAATGAGGAGAAGGATGCACTCAAGTGGCTAACGATCTCGGCTAGATAACTTTCCAAAAGGAATTGGCAAAACAAGGACTAGTGCCATTGATCATGCTTGTTTGCATACTTGTACAATCTATAACCAGCGCCATTGATCATGCTTGTATACATACATATATAGATACACACACACACACACACACACACATGCATAAAGCGAATGTATTAAGTTATAGGACTAGTTAATCATGAGATTAAGAGCAATATATCTTGGTTATTAGATTTTATATTTAAAATAAATAGTCAATATTAAAATATAAAGTCGTATGACCTTTTTAAATGATCATGTGACCTTTAAATAACTTTTAATCTTGACTAACCGTTTATGATTTAATGGCCAAGATTTGCTTATCCTTTCACTTGATATATCCTCATAAGTATATATGGGTGGATCCCCACTTACTCTTAGAGTAAGTTTGGCATACATAGTCTATTGAATAAAATTTTATGGACAATAAATTTCATCAATGCAATAGTCAAATTGAAATTTCTTACTAAGGAGGTCAAGTGTCTAAATTTTCATACAATTTTAAACTAATTTGATACTAAATCTCCTACTTGATTTTGATGTATAATATTTTTTAAAATATAAATAAACATCAACCATTAGATTACATATCTATCAATATCCAATTTTCCAAAAATTCGTTATACTTGATCATTAAGACTATATGACATGATTCAATGGTTGGATTGATCTTTCTCATTCTCTTTCTCCCCTTTTCCCTCTTAAACCCAAATTCAAAAAGAAAAAATTATTAGAACTATAATTGAGTCTCATTTTCTTATAGTTTACATTTAATTGTACTTTCAATATTTTTTTTTCAAATTACTGAATAACAACATTTTTTTTTGTTTCTAATCACAACGAAATGTTAAATTCATGAATAGGACTTTATTAAAATGAAACATGTTGGATATGGTTTCTATTGGTGGAGCCTAGCATCAGATGAACTCAGTTAGTAGTTACGCTCCAAATGCTTTTGATAAATCACTTAGGCTTGTACAATTTTGAAATCTTACCATTATAAGATGGCAAGGATTTCATATTGTCAAGATAATGCATTGTGACCTTAAGCAAATTTTATATCCTATCATATGTCATAAAATTATCCAAAAGAGACCTTTATTATATAAGCTAGCATTGGTACAAATATATTACATTATAAGCTTTCTAGCAAAGTAGTATGAAAAACACTATAATTAAGAGCTTTTTTTTTTTTCTATATATCTAAACTTTATGTAGAATGATATGAGCACCATATTGTGGTTGAAGAGTAATCACAGGGATTGGAGCATGAGCATATGCTGGAGAAAGTTCAAATGAGAAATTTTGTAGAATCAATGACACAACCATCTTTGCCTCTAACAAGGAGAAGTTTTGTCCAATGCATATTCTAGGGCCCCATGCAAATGGTAAAAATGAAACTTTACCATTTGTTGCCTTTAAAACTCCTTCAGAAAATCTTTCAGGGTTGAATTCCTTTGCATCCTCGCCCCAAAGTTCATGGTCATGGTGAACCAAAAGTATTGGCAAGGAAACTTGTACTCCTGCAGGTAATGTTAGGCTTCCAAGTTTTATATCCTTGTGAACAGTTCTAGCAAGCCCAATTACTGGTGGGTATAATCTGAGAACCTCATACAATATCATAGTGACCTGTTGCAAAAATTCATAAGTACGAAGGCCATATTAGTAACGTTATCAAGATAATAATTACAATGCTTACAATCTTAAGGCGATTTAACCCATCAAAGTCTGGTTTTTGGTTTCCAAAGACTTGTAAGACTTCCTCCCTTGCACGTGCTTGCCAATCAGGGTACCTACTCAATAGAACCATGGTCCAAACAAGCAAAACAGAAGTGGTTTCTTGCCCTGCAAAATAGAATAACTTGCACTCCTCGATTACCTCTTGAAGAGTCATTCCAGTATTCTTGTTGTTTCCATGCTCTTGAATTTCCTTATGATTTGATTCCAAAAGTATGCCTAATAAGTCATTCTGGGTGGATTCACCTGCCTTCAATGCTTTCTCTCTCTTGTTAATCATAAGCTTAAGTGAAGCTTTTATATCTTTATCAATCTCCTTCATCCTCCTATTGATAGTGATAGGTAGAAACCTACCAAATAACATAACTAGTCTTATAATAATCATGATATTAAGGAAGTAATCCTATGTCTACTAGCTTTCTAGTGATTATTCTACCAACAGTTAACTAGAACTTTGCCCCATTGCAAGTTGCAATTGGGAAGCTACATCTTTTCTCACAATTTTTGATAAAAGGGCTGGACATATAGAATACAAATTCTTAACAATAAGTGTGTGTTGCTAAATGTTTTTGCTATTCAAGTTGCAACTGATCGAGATACCACATATCGCCCCATCACAATATTGAGTGAATTGAATATTGTATAAAACAAATTTCTTAGTGTCTTAATGATAAATGTTATTTGTTAATTGTTATTTCCAATATAAAATAAATGGCAAGATTAGTTAAATTAAATAAAATTTATTTAATGAGCTAGTTCTTGAATTAGCTATCGCACAAATATAATATATAAAGTAGCCTTACCTCCACCCAAGGATGTAAACTTTTATCATAACTTTCATTGCTAGTTCAGCTTGCTCTTTTTGAAGCTGAAATATTCTTATTCCTTCTTCATAACTACTTCCAAATGCAGTTCGAGAAATTATGTCACTAGCCAAACTCTGAAGGAAAGGCCACACATCCATTTCACATGATCCATTTGAAGACAACATTCCCTCCCATTTACTAATCATATCATTGCAACTTTTGAAGAATATTGGTATCATAATCTGTGGTGAAAAAATATATAGGAGTTAAAATTCCTTATATTAAGCATATAAACATTCAGAGCATTATAATAAAACAAGCCTATGTTGCTTGCTAAAGTATATGTTGTAGGCTAAGCTATTGCAAGCTATACCATTCCAAATATTCTCTTTAGGGGAATGCACGTGAAGGGATAATTATGTTTTCAATGCAAAGACACATGCAAACAATTTTGAATTTCCTAGTGTTTTTCCCCCTTTTTTTGACATGTTTTCAAAAGTTGCACAAGTCAATCATATAAGGTCTATATCTAGTAAAGAAAAAATAACCTTCAATTTTTCTGAAGTAAATGCTGGGTTGATTATTTTTCTATGTTTGTTCCACTTCTCACCATCGTAATTGATAAGACCGGCAGCTAGTAGCTTGACAAGCGGATTTGTATAAGGCTTTGGGAAGTCATAGATCTTATTTAACACATCTTTGATTAGCTCAGGATCTGTGATAGTCACCCTTGGTCTTGGTCCAAACCAAATAAAAGAGTTCTTGCCTACATACCATCAGTAACTTTATAACAATGCTTGAACTAAAGATGAACAATACCAAAAGAATTTAGGAATGAAGAGAATGGACAACTTTGCATTTGTGCTATTTGATTGACATGAAGTACAAACCAATGTGAAAATAGTAATAATAAGATAAAGTAACATTCCAATGATTATAGCTGGCATATATTGCCCATAATTGAATTTATATTTTGAGAGCCTCACATTAACACTTGGTTGGATATTATTGTTCCTCTTTGAAAGCTGTTGAGCTCTTTAACCTCTCTAAAAGCTACTCTTAAAAAATTATAGTAGTATCATTTGATAAAATAAGGTAAAAGTTGCTCTCCATAAGCAGAAGCTGCAAGAATAGTATTTGGTAAAGTTTTTCTTAAAATTTAAAATGACCATAATGGAATTAAATATTGAAAAGAGTAATATCTAATTTCATTGTCATTAAAGAGAGTAAAGTTATATTAATCTTTTAAAATTTAGAGAGCATGAGCCAACTTTGAAAAACACCAATGAGGACTCGCAAGAGCTCCCCCCTGGCTTTTAAAAGTTTAGAGCAAAGCACCCTATCTTTTTTGTTTACCAAACAAAAAAAACTAACTCATACTTTTCATAGGTAAAAGCACCCCGCAAATAGCACTACCAAACTTGGCCTAAACCATGCATGTTTTGAGATTGGAGTACTACTTTCCTTTTAAGGGTAAAAAGCTAATAAATTATTATTTTCCTTTTTAGTTCATTTGTTGGGAAGGAAGTAACAAATTAGTTTTTTTATAAGCTATAGCGAAATTCAATGCAAAGAGCACAAGATAACACGAGTTCTTTGTAGGCTTACAAAAAAAAAAAATTCAAGTAGACAATATTTGTGTCATGAACACAAAAAACTTGTTAGTCAAACTCCAATGACACAATAATGAGTTGCTTATTAGCCACCTAAGGGAATCCAGACCACATAGACCAGTTCATGTCTGCAAAATTCTCACCTAATTTCCAACTTTAGCTAATATCATTAAGTGGATTTGCAACAAATTCAACATAGCCTTCTTAAAAAAAAAATTAGGGAAAAATCTAAAAAATCCCTTCTACTTTGGTCCATATGCACTTTAGTTTTGTTACTTTAAAAATACAAATTGGTTCTCAAAGTTTTTGATATGTGTAGGTCACTACAAATGGGTGACAAATGTTTATATTTTGACAAGAAAAGCTTAAGAAACCTCCTCTAACTTTGGTCTATGTGTACTTTGGTTCTATTACTTTTTGATATATGAAGACTCCTAATGAGATTTTAGAGCCTACATGCTTCTCATGTGCTACTTTATGTCAAAAGATAAATGTATGTTACTAAATTATAGTAATCTGCACATAATGAAAAGTTTCAACATCGATTTACACATTTTTAAAATAACAGAACCAAAGTGCAAATGGACTAATGTTAAAGGGGGGCTTTTTTAGACTTTTCCCAAGAAATTATAAGGTGGAAGTAATAGGAAAAAACTAGGGTTATGATACGACTAGATAGGAATCTAATCCAGGAAATTCCCTCCCATGGAATGTCATCCTAAAACTTTTTCCTTTAAAAGAAAAAAAAAGAATCTATAATCTTAGGTAGCTCAATTTTTATGGAGGAACGGTAAGAAAAGGTTTATATAGTGACACTGTATCTATTGCAAGATCGTCTGCTTAGAGCAAAAGGGAAGCATGGTTGTGTTATAGGGATTTTGATTTGGATATTATGGAAAGTTATGACGAATTGCTCAAAATGCAAAGAGCCGTTCAATACAGACCATAAATGGTTTGCATTTTCTATCCAAGGATTTCTATTAGCTTGAAAAATCACCAAGGGGATCAAGGTTCTCTATTGTTCAATCTCCATTGAAAGGATTTTGTCAAGTACTATCAATGTCTTGTTATAATAGCAGGAGAAAAGTGCTTATAGTTAAAGAGATGGGTGAGCATGGTGCAATGTAATGTTATAAGTCGCTCATAATGTCAGAACTTCAGAATCAACACCCGAAAGCATAATCACCAGTCCCATGAAGAACACTTAAGATTGTCAATTATTAATGTTAATGTTTGATGGACCAACCATGGATGCCAATATGTCTAAAGATCTTAGTACAACAAATGCACATGATGTGCTGAAGTGACATACATTGGATCAAGATATAGTTCTACCGAATAGGCTATATCATGCTCATGATCCTCCATCCTTCACAACTAGTTCTCTTAGAATTGAGCGTGTTTAACTCAACTCCAAAACTTTGCTCATAGAAAGGGTCGTCCAAACTTTCATAAAGGCTATCTTGGCTATCTTTAAACAATGTGGAACTCTACAACACCCCCTCACGCTCAAGATTAGATATCTGCGGGTGGTCCAATAAAAACCATAGGATAGAGTCTGATATTATCTTAGAATTGAATGGACTTAACTTAATTTCAAAAGCTAACTCATGGCAAGGCTCTTATAAAGACTATTTTGACCGTATTCTTAAACAATATGAGACTCTAACAAATTCTTCCCTCTAGCATCAAAATTTCCAAGGGTTTACGGAAAGAAATTTGGTATGTGAATTTGACATTGGCATCCAAAGTGAAAATCCTCATTTGGAAAGCTTTCACAAATGCTAGAACTATAAGAGCCAGTCTGGTCTAGAGGAAATTATGCCTTGATGGTGTCTGTGAATGGACAAAGGTTCAGTTTGATGTGCTGCCTCATTCTTCAATTTAAGATGGGCTTCTAATTAGAAAAAACCACAACAAATTCTACAAACTTCGGATTGTGCTGTTGCGCTACTATGTGAACTTCTCATTACACAACACCAATGGAGCGAACAATAGAGAAGTGACACTACACTACAAGTACAAATTCCCTCTCAATCATCATACTATAAGAGCAACATTGATACATGTTTTGATGGGAACAAATAGTTAAGAAAAGGGCTATAACTGTTCTTTAGATAAATTCTTAGGTGGAAATATTTTACCATAAACATGCAAGCCACCATATAAAACGTGTTAAAATATAAGGATCATAGTAAAAGTTTATCCGTTCTTTTTTATTTTTCGGTTACAAAGTTTATTATCTATTTTTATTAGTATAACTTTTCTCATAACAAAGAAAGTTTTGCATGTATAACATACAAAGTTTAACTTGACTCAATTTAGCTTTACTCATGTGAAAGATCGTTTTTTACGTCTAAAATAAAAGTTCTTGTCAAGAGCTTTTCCTATTCTTCATTGTCCATATTACATTGCACTTTGCACTTATGTTACACTACTAGTACACTTATATGTATTGGATAGGATATGATCAGATACTCGAACATACATAATGTCATAATCATATAATAAAAAATAAAATAAAATAATAAGTATTACAATACTCGTTTTCTAGATTCACCCTTTATCCTACTTGTTTAATTAGGGTAAAAATTGACTATTTTCAGGGATTATTTTGAGAAAAGTAAGATTACAAGAATGAAAATATGACTGAGAAAAAAAGGTAATTGATAAGTACAAAACTCGAATTTTTATCTTATATATTTTAAGTAATAAAACTTTAAAGATGATAGGCATAAAAAATCATTAGAATATCCCAAAAATATGTATGCGTAAATATTTTAGGTGTATAGACATTGGATACGAGTATGAATATAATACCAGAAAGTCACCAATTTTGGGATATCAGTGCATCATAGCTTTGCTTCTTGAATAAATGAAATAAGATGTTGGCCTTCATGCTAATTGTACAATAACAAAATTGACACATAGTAGTATAGTATAAAACCTGAATTGGCAACTAGAAGAGAATCTACAAATAAGAAGAATGGTGAAAATATAGGCATACCGTATTTGTTTACACTTTGCTGGACATGGGAGAACACACGGGGCACTATATCATCCGAGAGATTCATGGGTTTAGATCTGGCTTCCTTTTGCATCTTCAGAATATCCTTTGTGTCCCCAATCAGGATCCTGTATGGATTGCCTTGAAGGCCTTGCTTTCTTAACAGTCTCTCTAGCTTCTTTGGCCTTAGCCACAACCAATTCAGCACACTCCATCCCCCCATCAGAGCAAGCATCACTATGACCGCAACAGCTATGTTCCACGTTGCATCCATTTTTGTCTATGTGATTAGTGTGAAAAGGAAGAAAGAGGAGGAGATGGTGAAAACAGAAGAAGCTAAGTAGAGTACTTCAGCGCAAGAAACAGCTTTTAGAATCTGGGTGGTTATAATTAGGAGGTGCTGCAGTATCCCCTATATATCCTTCGGCTTTTTTTATTTTTATTTTTTTGGTCTCTTTCAAGTCTGGAAACAACCATGGACTTTCGGTGGCTATAATTATGAGCTGCTGCGCTACCTTCAATGCTTATCCTTTGGCTTTTTTGACTTTTTAACTTTTTTTGGGTCACCTCATATTTGCCCGGGACAAAATTATCCATTTATGAGGAAATGCTTCGACTTGGGACATTACGAATTTTTAAATATTATAATAATATTGTCTGATAAATACTCACATAATTAGTTAATAACTTTTTAAAAGATATATCAGAAAAAGCTTTTAAAAAAATTTGATAATATCTTAAATATTTTAAAATTTTTTAATAAAATTATTAAAATATATATGATAAATAAAACATATAATAATAAAACAAAAAGTGACAGCCATTAGCCAAGCAATGGATACCAAACATGTGAATCCGGACTACAAATTTTTAGTCCAGTTGACAAAATAGTTCAAGATGGAAGTTCAGTTGAGTTTGCAATGTTTGATGTCAAATTTAAATTCTCCGTAAGGAGAAATTCAGCAAAAGGAATTGATATTGATATTTGAAAGGTTGAATTTTTCTACCCGTCATGTTTATGGCGAGTGCAATGGTGCACTTCACCAGTCAAGCTCTATCATGCATCTTCCAATTGGACAGTGAAGATTATGAGATATATAGATATACCAATAATCTTTATTTTGGTAAACCCACTTTTTTTTGGTAAACTAGGTATACTAATCACCTGTAATATAATGTAATAATTCTTTAATTTTTATCACATGTAAAAAATATAGTTAGATACATTTTAAAAGTACCAAAATTTATCTATGTAATTCTAAAATTGTGGAAAATATCCTAAAAAAATTTTATTTAATTTCAGGATAATTCTATTGAATTTAAGGACTATGCAAATAAATGAAAAAACATTTTGTGATATTATGAAATTGTTGAGAATATCCCTAAAAGTTTTGGTTAATTTTACAGTTATACATATAAATTTTGGATATTTTTAAAATATATTTAATCATATTTTTTAGGTATAACTAAAATTAGAGAATTATTGTAGTGTATCGCAGTTAATTGGTATATTGATATACCTTATAATCTTTACCATGAGATTATAGAGTGCATGATACATCTTTGACTATGAAATATGTAATATCTCCTTTGTCATAAAATATTTTGTGTAGAAAAATTTAATTTATTTAATTTATTTAAGTGATTTTGTAGTTAAATTGTAGATATTAACTTTCTAAAGTACAACTATAAATTAGCAACAATAACTCAAAAACATATTGCTCTACAAAACAAAATAATACTAATAATAATACTTTTTTTATGAGACTAATAATAATACTTAATAAGATAAGGAATAAATACTAAATATTAATCAAATCTTTTAATTAGAAGATATGACATAATATAATAATAATAACAATAGTTATATAATTATAACAATAATATAATTGAAATAAAGAAATCAAGTCAACTGACGTGAAGACTTGGTTATCAAGTCTTTGTGAAAAAATCCATATATAGATATATATATATATATATATATATATGTTACAATTATTTATTTATTCTTATTTATTTCATTTATTAATTTTTTATATTAAAGTTACTCATTAATATTTATTATTATAATTTATTTATTATTCTCTTATATCTACGTCACTCATTATTTATTATCAATTATTTTATTTATAGTTCATTTATTTTAAAGATACTCATTATTACTGTAATTTGTTTTATTTATTGCTTTTCTATACTACTTAAAACTTATTATGAGTTGATTTTCTCTTATAGTCTATTATTATGACTATTTATATAAAATATTAATTATAGGTAATATCTTTATTGGATTGATATAAAAGAATAAATTTAATTGATTATGCATTGTCATTTATGCTAAGAATTTATACATGATAGCAAGTATGTGAATTTTAAAGAAAAGGCATCTAAGACTTGTAGCTAACCGCAAAAAAAATAGACGGATAGTGTAAGACATTTTTATATTACCTACCTAAGTTAGTATGACATAATGCTCCTATTTTGTTATTACAATATTATGAGTAATACCAGAAAAAGAAAATTTCCTAGAAGAAGACCTTTGATTATGTGTAATACAAACAAATCAAAAGAATGGTGAAATTAAAGCAAAGACATCATAATAAGTAGAATATTGGCTTATTATATTGCATGTAGAGTTACATTAAAATAGTCTATTTTTATTACTCATAATATTATGTCTTAAAATGTGACTGTATGAGATTTTGAGTATGACACAGTAGCTGTGTAGTATTTTTCGTGCTAAGATATGACTGAATCCACCATAGTTCAAATGTTTTAGAATTACTCATTTTCTACTGGGAATTTTCAATTCTGATTTTATTTCTAGTGGTTTTAGATTAGGCAAGTAATGCTAGAGAGAAAGGTAGGCTCCTCTAACTGCTGGAAACATATAGAGTTGTATTTAAATAAATTATAGTTTTTTTAACTGGCTTAGAAATGCTTAATTTATGATTAGAAATACTTTGATGTACTTATATATATTAATGTTCAACCTTGAACCTTCTATGTAAATTCATGCTAGTAGTTTTATTATAAATGGATGTTATATTTTTGGCATCAAAGCTCCATTCTAGGCATAAATAGGAGTTAAGTATGAGTTGAGTTTCTATTATCTGCATGATATGGCTCTAGTTTCTCTTTGCATTTCTTATAGTATTCTTAATGCAATAATTATACAATATTGAGTCTGATCAACTCCATATTAGGTTGTTTATGCACTTATAAGATATGGTATCAGAAGGATAAGAGATCCTAGAAGGGGAAATGATACTCTATCAGGGACCGCAAGAGTCGTTAAGGGGCTGGCTGAAGCTGTCATGGCCCAAATATAATCAACCAGAATAGTTTTACAACTCATGCAGGAGACTCAAGATAAGAACAACAATCACCACGGTGAAGGAAGTAGGAGCTCAATAGAAGAAGCTCTTATAGCTAATCCTTATTACTAAGAACTCTCCAAATTTAGGAAAACCACACCACCCTTACTCCATGGAGATTATGACTTGACTTTAGCTGAAAGATACGTCATACAACTAAAAAAGATTTTTAGCACAAAAGGTGATCTTTGTCGCCTATATGTTAAAACGGGAGGCAAAATAGTGGTGGACAGATGCTAGGAGTTTATTACAATCTAGAGAAACTGAGATTATTTGGGAAGTATTCCTAGCCACCTTCTTTAACGAGTATTTCCCTAGGATTGTTAAAAATGATAAAGAGGTTGAGTTTATGCAACTTAAGCAGGGAAGTATGACCATAGGTCAATATGTAGCTAAATTTGAAGAATTATCAAAATTTTCTTTCTATTTGAAAAACAATCATGGTAGTCGTTGGAAGGCAACCACATTTGAGTGGGTTTAAGGCCTGAGATAAGGGAAAAGGTATAAACATTAGAAATCAAAGATTATAAATTGTAATATGTGAATAAGTGTACGATAGCATAGAAAAGTTACATAAAAATGGAATTTGAAAATGAAAGACAATTTTCTAAACATAAAGAGGGAGGTGGAAGCTCAAACAAAAAATAATTTTAGGAATGGAGTGAACCCGAGAAAATTTCATGGTCAAAATTTGTGTTATCGATGTGGAAAGTCATGACACATTGCTAGAAACTATTGAATGAAGAGACGACATGAGAACTAGAAAATGAGGTCCAGAGGCCTTATCTCGAGTTCTACAAAACATATTAGTGAATATTTGGGACAAACTTCCTAGAAAATTGGGAGAATTGTAATATCTCTTTGGTCGAGGAATTTAATTTATTTGATTTGTTTAATTGAATTTTATAGTTAAATAAGAGACATTAACCTTCTAAAATAAGACTATAAATTATTAACGATAACTTTCAAATATATTACTTTATAAAACAAAATATAATACTTATTAAGATAAGGAATAAATACTAAATATTAATTGAATATTTTTAATTAGAAGATATGAAATAATATAAATAATAATAACAATAGTTATATAATTATAATAATAATAATATAATTGAAATAAAGAAATCACGTCAACTGACGTGAAGACTTGGGCATCAAGTCCTTGTGGAATATATATATATATATATATATATATATATATATATATATATAATCAGCGTAGGTGTTCTGATACTTACGCACCACCTAACGTAAATTGTCGTAATAACGAAGTCTTTGAATTAGTGTATATCTAGGGGGTGGGCCTTAATTTGTATTCACACACAAAGAAGAAAATCGTTGAGAGAAATTTTGAAGAAGCGTTAGTGTAAGAGAAACGAAAGAAAAACAGGAAAAGATAGAGAAGTTACCGCGAGTTAGAAAAGAGGGAAAAAAAAAAAAAAAAAAAGAGAGTGAAAGAAGTAGAGAATAAAGAGATGTAGAAGAAGATAAAAGGGCTCGATGCGCACACGCTACTTTCACTCTTACAAGAATTTTAATGTTGAAGATCAGATTATTTGTAAAATAAAACTATAGTTACAATTATTAACTCATTCTTTTTTTTGTATACAAAAGTGACAATGAGATTCAAATTTCTGATTTTATAAATCCTACCTAAGTCTCTCATAACTAGATCATTTTTAATAGCTTATTATTTGCTCATTCTTAGTAAACTATTATTAATTTTATTTATCGTTCTTTTATATTAAAGTTACTTATTATTGTTTATTATTTTAATTTATTTATTATTCCCTAATATATATATGATTTAATTTGAATACATTATAAGTATAAAAATTTTTTACATAGACATCCAATCATAAATTGTCATATCAATAAAACTCTTTGATATAACTATCCACTGCTTAAATAGTTATGCAAAAGAAAGATTTTAATTGAATGATAGTGTAAAAAAATTTTATATTGTCAATGCACCTAAATTAAACTCATATATATATATATATATATATGTATGTTACTCATTATTTATTGTCAATTATTTTATTTCTAGTTCATTTATATTATAAATGCTCATTATTATTGTAATTTGTTTTATTTATTATTCTTTAATACTACTTAAAAATTATTATGAGTTTATTTCCTCTTATAGTTTATTATTCTGATTGTTTATATTAGATATTAATTACATGTAATTTCTTTATTGGACTGAAATGAAAGAATAAATTTACTTGAACTATGCACTATCATGTATGTTGAGAATTTGTACATGATAGCATGTATGTAAAATAAAGAAAAAACATTTAAGACCTGCAACTAATCACAAAGAACGTAAAAAAATAGATGTAAGACCATTTTATATTATCTATCTTAATCAATGTGACATAATAGTCTTGCTTTATTATTACAATGTTATGACTAATACTATAGAAGGAAAATTCCCTAGGAAAAGGCCTTTTACTATATGTGAGACAAATAGACAAAATTGTGAAACTAAAGCAACAATATCGTGATACATACGATATTGCCTTATTATATTGAATGTAGAGTAACAATAGAGTGGTCTATTTTTATTACTCATGATATTATGTCTTAATATGTGACGGTATGAGATTTTTAGTATGACACAGTAGTTCTGCGGTATTTTTTGTGCTAAGACCTGGTTGGAATCGCCATAGTTCAATTGTTTTAGAACTACTCATTTTTTACTGAGAATTCAATTCTCTAGTTGTTTTAGATTAGTCAGGTAACATCTAAGAGAAAGATAGACTCCTCCACCTGCTAGGAATGTACAGAGCTATATTTAAATAAATTGTAGCTTCTTTAACTAGATTAGGGATGTTTAATCTATAATCAGTAACACTTTGATATACTTATGTATATTAATGTTCAACCTTGAACCTTCTATGTAAATTCATGCTAGTAATTTTATTATGAACGGGTGTTACAAAGTGCATAGCAGACGCAATGCATATTTACAACCTACATATTAAAACAAACTTGATGTAATACATACATTTTTTTATAAAATATCATGTATCTTTATATCCAATGGTACAGATCTGATAGTGTATCCACACACTAATATAATTACCATCGGTGCAATGTAGTAGGGTCCATTTTACTATCTCCCCACCCTAAAAGCACCCTTTCCCACTACTACCCCTCAACCATCTATCTACTGCCTTACTGTAACACCTTCTATTATATAAGCCATGTTCAAGTCATGGAATTATACTAAAAGGTTGTTACTATGCTAAGAGATATTTAAAATAAGGAAAATATAATATATAACCCCTTTAACTTCTTACTTTATTTTTGAATAATGGCTCATAACTTTTCAAGTTTCTGATACATATAAAATGAAATAATTACAGTTTAAAAGAAATTGTAACTAACATAATACACAAAACTTGTTTTCCATTGGTCGTTAGCCAGCTTTAATAGTTTCTCGGTTTGGTTTTCCGCCAGGTCTTGCATAGTGAATGCTCTGGTACTTTGCCTCATACTTGATCTCCAGCATAGGTGCTGGAATATTTGCGAAAAAATATATAGGTAGGTTGTGAGAACTTAAAGTTCTCAATAGGTAAACTCAAATCATTAATCACATAAGGTGTCATCATAAATATTCCAGCCGCTTCGGTTTATTATGAAAATGTGAGCACACACATAAGTAGTTGTTCAATTTTAAGTTGAAAACACCTTTCTCGAAGCGGGTTTATATTTTAACAATCACTTGGTAAATTCCAAGAGATATACAATAACAATAATAATATAAATATGTTAATCATGTTTATAACCTGGCATAGTAATATGACCTTATGAGATGCTTGGATATGTTTATGCAAATGTTTAGAATTGGCTTTCTTTCTTATCTCTTTCCTCTTGGCACATCTAGGCATTACGTATCACCGTCCCTAGGGTGCATCTATTACTTTCATTTTATCTTTCTGTACTTGATCTCCTGGAGGTAAATGGCCTCTCTCACCCTAGATAATAGCCTGCTTCTCAAGTCCGAGCTCATATCTATACATGAGTGATCGATTTATTTTCCTTAACCCTCACACTGGTCTATTCTCTTTAAATTTGGTCAAAAGCTGGCCCAAGTCGTAGACAGTACCGCTCTAACCCACGCTAGTTGGATCCTTTGCCATGCCTCACATGATAGCTCGGTACATCCTTCTTGCAAGTTCTTATCACTCTTTATTCTTCTTTGGACATGATCATGCATGCATATGCTATATGCAGTCATACATATACTTCATATCGTAAATTGTACTGGCATGCATGAATCTTAGGACATAACCAAGGAATAATTGTAATATTCATACACTTTTTGCATAGATAACCCATGAATTCTGCTAGAATTTCGACAGCATAACGGATCAGGTCTGTTTCTCCATAAATAGTGCACATCGAGCCAACCAGCTAATCCAGTCAACAAAAATCGGATAAGTATATATTGCCATTTCCAAAGTTTAATAAAGATCTTGATCAAGGAAACTAGCTAAGTTTATAATGTAAAGGTCAAAAGTTTTGCAATTTCTTAGAGTTTCTTATTCTGTCTTATGTCCTTGATTCTGCCCATTTTTGTAAATTCTACCATAAATTCATCTTAACTTATTTGGGTCTGAAATTTTAGTATGTTATAGCATCAAGTGTTTATTTTTAATCCTCTTTGGTCCCATTCAATTTTGATGAGTATAGAGTGAGTTATTAAGGTTTTACCTAGGTCTGCCCTAATGATGGATATAATTGGGCACTAAAAAGTAAAAATCTGCCAAAAATAGAAAACTTATTAGATTTGTTTGAATCTTTTGTCATTTTAAAGCTAACAGGACTAAGTTAAATTTCCAGCAAGTTTCACTTCATTTGAATGGTCAGATCTCAAGTTATAAGCTCTTAAAGTTGGTTATATTAGTCTGCCATATTTCTATCCAGTCAGGACATGGGCAAAATTTAGTGAATTACTGGAAATTATAGGAAATAAATTTGACATTGAAATTTTTTGGCAAGTCACCCTATTATTAAATTTCTAAAAAATTTTGTTGCACTCTTTTTTGAGTTGAATAGATTGAGTTATACCCTTCACAACTCATGCTACCCGGAACATAATACAAGATTCCTAGGTAAATTTCAAAAAAATCATATCTCTCTCAATACTAATCCAATGATCTTATAATTTATATGATTTGATAGCTCTAGATATTTATTTTTATCTAAAATTGGTTTCATCCCATTTTGGTGGTTTTAGGCAGCTCCGTACACTCCTCCAGTATGGATGGCAACAGGGTTTCCATCCAACAATTATTCTATTTTGGCTCTATGTTGTCCTTTTGGTCTCTTC
Source organism: Pterocarpus santalinus (assembly GCA_031439595.1). NCBI lineage: Eukaryota > Viridiplantae > Streptophyta > Magnoliopsida > Fabales > Fabaceae > Pterocarpus > Pterocarpus santalinus. The sequence goes on along the minus strand of CM062528.1, from coordinate 27,543,466 downwards.
TTGAACTTAACTCAAGTTTTTCTATCTTAAATCATTAGAAAGAAGCAATAACACTATCATACAAGAACATACCATGAATAACACAAATAATCACTTCAACCACGTATTGTCACAAAGTACCCAAAAAAATTAGGATTTAAGTTACTTATCTCAAAATCCTTGGAATTGTGGAGGTAAGGAGGACCAAAACTACACCCTAGCATCCTCTCCTCATCATGGCAGCTGTACGGATGATTGTGGAGAGGCTCCACTTGATGTTAAACCATTAAATTGGTAGAGGGATATTATAGAGGAGGGAGTGAGGATCAATTTTCATAAAAAGGAGTGAATGGTTTTGAGGCCAAGAAGACCTCCAACCTTGAGCTTGAAGTTCTTTGGCAATGGAGGTGGAAGAAAGGAAGGAAGATGAAGAAGATGATGGAGAAATGAAGGAGGGGACTCAGTCCTCTCTCTTGGCCAAAATTAAAAGGAGAAAGGGAGAGAAATTTTGTGTGGCTAGTCATAAAGGGTAGGTTGGTAGAATGTGTGGTTTTTAGCTAGTTTACATAGCTCCCTTTGGATGGCATGGATGGCGCCACCAAGGGTAGAGTTGGCTCAATCTTAGTCGTCCAAATTAGGGTCTTCAGTATAAAATTCTACTAATTCGGTTCTTGCGGTACAAAATACTAAATCTTTACCGATTTCCTTCAAATCGGCGAAACATTTCTAAATAGTTTTGTAGGACTTTCCACTTGTCCATTCTAATTTTTCTTAATTTTAATCTTTCTAATTAATTTCTAATTATCTCCTAATTAGCCTTTAATTACTTCTAATTGACTTACTTATTCAATAAAGCCGAATAAAGCGATTAACAACGTAAATTAAATATTTTTGCAAATTCAGGGCATTTCTATTTTCTGTTTTTCATAGCTAATGGCATTTCTATAATTTTGAGCAAGTTCAGAGATACCCCACGTCATTTCACATCTGACTGCCTCCGTGGCTCAATCAGCAGAGATTTAAACTTTTACGATTCCGCCACGTGATTTTGCTCGATTTAAAGCCCTATTCTGCTGATTCTCCAGATACGGGGACATAAATATAATTTTTTAAAAAGTTCTAGGGTCATTATGGAAATATTTATGTGGGGTCAAGTGAAATTTCTAAAAGTTTTGGGCAACCCTGCAAATACAAAAGTTTATAGGGGCATTTTCATAATTTCTCAATTTTTAACATATAGCAGCGCCATATTTTCAGCAGTAGTGTTATGCTACCTTATAATTCTAAGTGTGAGGATCATCAAGGTATAGCACTGCCTAAAAAATTTTCACTCTGCCTAAGAAAAATAATTCAAAGTTTCTATTACTCTATATTTAAGAAACTGGGGATGTTACATTACCCCCAACCCCGCCCGGCGCAACCCATGATCCCTAACCTTTCCATAGCACCCTTACTAGCACCAGTGTCAATACTTCCCGACCTTAATGTGCTCCTCGATCTTTGGTGTTGCTCATCAAATAGGTCATTCCAGCCCATGGAGTCCCTGTAGTCAATATGGAAGGCCAACACCATCACCAACACTTCTAGCTCAAAACCATCCCTCATAAAATCATGACAGCACCAACTGTGCCGCTAGTGATGTTGCACACCCTACGATGAGAACATCTCCACCACTACGACAACAACACTATTACCACCATGATGACGCTTGCTATCGTAGCAGGCCTAGAGACATGATGGAACAAAAAAAAAATTATAATGCATCACTTAATGCTTAATTGCACTAATAGACCCTCACATTTGACCACTAAATGACAAGGTGCATGATGCATCATAAGTTGTGAGGTGCATTGTAGAAATCGACGAGAAAATCAGTTTTCTTTGTTGTACATCTAACATTTTATATAAAGACAATTTTGCCCTTTTAGTAACTTTGTCATTTTTACTAAAGAAGGTTTGAAATAGTTTTAGGTGCTGACACTTTAATTATTGGAGAAACAAATTATCTAATGTTTTAAAATATTGGGGGTCAATTTATCAAATAATGGGCCATATTATAGTATTTAACGAAGAGACATGACGGACAGACTAAATTATCGGGTATTTTAAAAGGTTATGAATCAATTTATCAATTATTTTTATTAAAGATTAATTTATCCGATACAAAAATCGATATGGATCACTTTGGGGTTTTACTCTTTTCTTTAAATCAATTTTCCTAAATTATTTTAATTAATTAAAATAATGACTATTAAATAAAAAGAATAGTACTATTTAATATTTAAGGTTAAAACTTATTTAATTACCATTTGTATTTTTATAATGCTTGAAATAACTAACAACTTTGAGAGTGTATAGTGAAATCATTACAAATATAAATAAAACATTATTTCATAAAAATAAATTTAAAAGTTGGTTTTAATTGATCTATTATTTATTTAAATTAATGAGTATAATTTTTATTTATGAATAGTTGAAGTTAGAGTTAAAGAATTATTTCATAGGAAACTATAGAGAAAAGTACAACAACCTTTCTTTAGATTTTTAGAAAGACACTAAACTTTAAACTTGTAAAAAAGAAAAATAACACTCCACTCCCTTATCCAAAAATAGCAATATGTTAATAATTAAAATATAAATAATATTATTAATATATGCTAAATAAATATATTTTAATAATAATTTAATAAAATATTATTTTTTGATAAAATTCGTAAATAATTATTTTAAAAATTTATAATATATAAGTATTTATTGAAAAATCCATCTCGCCATATGATTTATATCCCTTAAAAAAATAAATTAATTATTGTTAGCACATCTAATATATAAATAAGGGAAATACTAACCTTCATACCTTCATATAAAGATTAGCAAGTTTCATATTTTGTTTTGAACAAAAAAACTCACTTTCCTCTTTTATGAGCTAATTTATGATTCTAAACAATTTTTTGTTTTTTACTTATATTAAGTACTACTTTAATTTTTTCTCTCACCTAATTATTATTTAATTTTTGCTATTTTTATCTACTTCAATAATATTATCTTTATTCTATTTGTCTCCTATCTAAATAATATATTAATAATTAAACATTTAAATAATATCATTATATGCTACAATATACATGATTAAATAACTATAAAAATTTATTTACATTAATTGACTGATATTAAAATTAAATCCTTATAATAATCTTAAGTTAATATTGCAAAGACTTAATGTTGACTAAGATATCTTGTTGCTATGAGGCGAATTTTCTAGTGTTGTCTTAACAATAAGATCTTAAGAATAACTTTTCAACTATATTAAGTACTAATTAGTTTAGCAATCTAATGTTTCATATATTTTGAAGTGATTTACATATATTATTAAAACCTATAATTTAAATATATATAGTTCATATGTTAGATGTACTAATAAATGATTAATTTATTTTTTAAGGGATGTAAACCATACGAGGAGATGTATTTTTTTTTTAATATATGTGTGTGTGTGTGTGTGTGTGTGTGTGTTGAAAAATTTTAATGATAGTTTTTTACGAGTTTTATAAAAAATTATTTATAATTATTATAAAAATATATTTTTATTTATATTAAAATTAAATTCCTATGTTATCTTATATTAACATTATAAAGATTTAATCGTGCTTTAGGTATTATGACCTAATTTTTTAGTGTTGTCATAATAACAAGTTTTTTTTTCTGAATCACTTTTCAACAATATTAATTATTAATTAGTTTAACAAGTCTCATATTATAGCTTATTTAAATATAATTAATATAGTAGATGCACTAACAATAGTTAATTTAATTTTTAACAGATGTAATTTATGTGGAGAGATGTACTTTTAAAAAAAATACATATATTAGAATTTTTAATAATAATTATTCATGAGTTTTAAGGAATTAATATTTTATTAAATTATTATTAAAATATATTTATTTAACATTTTTTTGCTACACTATTTATTTAGCATATAATCATATTATTTTTATTTTAATTATTAATATTTTTTTTTTAAGTGGAGCGGAGTGCCTGTTTTTTATAAGTTTGGAGTTTCGTATATTTTCTTGAAACTTTAAGGGGTTGTTGTACACTGAATTTTATAAATTAAATTTTAATCAATATAAAAATCCATAAATATACGATTCTTCTTAATATTACCATCCATTAATATAAAGTATATTTTTGTACATGTCAAATCTACCTATAAGTAATGTATATTAGAAATTATTTAAAAAATACTTAAATTTGAGCCGTGTATTTGTCTATGTTAACAAAAAAATAATTCATGTACTCTTACTAGAGCTTGGTTTATTGATCCCTCTTCAACGTGACTTAATTTAAATCCGAAAAGCTTATAATTTAAAAAACTTTTCAAAATAGTTTTTTTATTAAAAAAAGTAATTTCGATTATGAAAATTTTAGAGTGAGGGGATGATGCCCCAGTTCAAGACAGGAAAAGCCTCCAGGCTCAGAGAGCGAGGAACTAACATTTAATTCATCCCAAGGAGATAAGTGGGGACTCAAACGTACGACTTGTCAGATGTGAGACCGTGTCTTATTCCACTCGGCAAACATGTAACACCCTCACAGACATAATATCATGTTTAAGTCATAGTACCATACTTAGGAGTTGTTACTATTATATAGCGGACCTTATCTAACAGCAACCCACAGCTATCTTCCAATCTTAAACAACTTTGCTAGTATGACCATGCCTCCTGAGCTATTTGGAGATAACACAGAAATCTACATAGGAGTGAGAATTATAAATTCTTAGTAGAATTTCCTAGACTACCACTTATAATGTCATCGTTATTATCTCCAGCTACTTTGGTTTACTTTAGAAAAGGTGAACATAACCTGTCAATAATGGCTTTCAATTTATACGGTTAAAAATATCTGCTCCGAAGTAGGTTCATTTTATTTATTCACTTGCCAAATGGAGACCGAATCTAAACATAAGTATAACATACTAAAGTTATATGAATGCAATTGGACTTTGGGTGCAAATGATCCTATCTCTCTTTGACTGTCTTTACTTTCTCTTTCTTGCACATCTAGGCTTTACATACCGTCGTCCCTAGGGTGCAATCTTTACTTGTCTTTCCTTTACTTGCATCTTGCTTCTCTATACTTGGTCCCCTAGAAGTGAATGACCTCTCTCACCCCTAGGTAATAGCCTGTTTCTCAGGTTCAAGCGCGTACTTATATATGAGTGACGAGTTTATTTTCCCTGACCCTCACATCGGAATATCCCTTAAATCTGGTCAAGGGCTAGCCCAAATCTTAGATAATACCGCCCTAGCCCACTGTGAGGTGAAGACTCAGTACGTCCCTTTGTAAGTTCTCATAATATCTTCCTTTTCATACATGATCATGCATGCAAATACTTTACATTCATATATATGTCTCATATCATATCTCAATCATACTTGCATGAATGCTCTTTATGGATACAACATATATATATATATATATATACTCATGATTGCAGATGCTTTATGTCTTACTTTCAAACATTATTGCATGACTAACTTCCATGTACAACATATGTACTTATAACTTCACATCTCATACTTCTACCAAAATCTGTCCTGTTTCAACCAAGGCAGAACATAAGGCAACTTTGAGGAATTTCTGGGAACAATGTATTTGAGATATGAATCTAAATTTTTTATGGAATTAACATCTATGTGTTAGGTTTTTAAAGATATTAGTTGCACTCAATTTGAAGTTGTATAGGGCGAATTATGCCCTTCACAACTCATACTGGTAAGAATAGTGGATAGGATTCAAGGGTTAAATTCAAAAATTCATAACTTTCTCATTTTAGGTCCAATAAGCTTATAATTTATATGGTTGGAAAGCTCTAAATTTCTAGTTTCATCTAAAAATAATTCCATCAAATTTTGATGCCTACGAAGAAGTCCTACCATTCACTGTACAGACACATCTTCATGTTTCAATTCTCAGTAATTCTATTTGAGTTCCCTTTTGAGTTTTTGATCAATTTTTCAATCCAAACCAAGAATTCCCATGTTCAATCAATTGAAACAAGTCATATATTCATCCTACATCATCCTATTAGAGAGGAACATACAAACCCTGATTAGCCCCAACCACCCTTAAAGCAAAGATTGCAAGAAATCCTACCTCAATTACAACTTAGGAGCTTCTAAACTTGAGTTTCTTGGTGGCTTCTCTCCACTAGGGTTCCAAGATGATGATGATGATTCCTTTCTTCCTTCTTGGTGGTTGAGGTTAGATGATTCAATTAAAGGGAGTTTATGAGTTTGTTCTAAGGTTTCTTGGGGACACACAAAGGAAGAGTGAATGATTTGAGCAAGGGTGACAAGGTGCAAGAATTTTGGAGTGAGTATGAGTGTGTTGGTGAAGAAATTGAAGGTGGAAAGAGAGGGGGACGGGGCTGCACGAATTTGGAGGGACAAGGGTGGAAAGATTTGGTTCCTTGTGAACCAAGTTGGAAGAATTAGAAAAAGAAAGTGATTGGTGAGCTTCTTAAGCTTTTCAATTTTGGTTAAACTTCCAAGTTGTGTGGTCATAATTTGGCCAACAAGAGACGGGGTGGTGGCTAATTCCTAGCCATAGGATTTAGGGCTTTTAACTTTATGCTATTCTACAGTATAGATTTCTATCAACTCGGTTCATACATTCTAAGACACCGTAGACCGATTTTCCTCCAAATTAACAAGACAATGCTATTTGTTTTCACAAAATTTTCTCTACAAAGAAACTTAAATTCTCTTATCCTAATAAATAAATTTTGATTTGGCTTATATATATATATATATATATATATATATATATATATATATATATATATAAATAATGTATCTAAAAATTTAAGTATTCAACCGTGCTAGTTATATGAAATTTGGGATGTTACACAACCCCTTGGAGTTATTAAAAAAAAAAAGGAATTATGTTCTCAATATAAGTTATTATCAAACATATTTTTAGCGTGTGTTTGAATAATTTTTTTTTTGTTTGAAACGGTTTATCAAAAAAATTTTGGGACAGTTTTTTTTTTTCCAAAAAGTATTTTTTCCTAAAATTAAACTAATCCAACTACTATCCTAAAGGGGAAAGTCGATATAATTAGTTAATTACACAAGTTAATAATGTATGTAAGTTTAAAACATTTACACACATGGTTTCTGTAACACCCTTGGTGTAATTTCAAAATTTTCTGTGTTAATCGTGTCTGATCGATGTGCTTAATTTGTTTATGATGATCTTAGGTGTTGGATATCTTTTGGAATCAAGGAACTATGTTTTGGGATGTTGTAATCGATTACCGTGAGGTTGGTAATCGACATGTGGCTCTCTGTATGTCCTTGGGTTAAAAATTTGCACTCCGTAATCGATTACCAAATTTGGTAATCGATTACCAGTTCTGGGTTTGTGGTAATCGATTACCAACCTTTGGTAATCGATTACCAGCCATTTGCTCATGGTAATCGATTACCAGCTCGTGGTAATCGATTACCACAGGCCAATATATATACGGAGACGCGTCCCACACCCTCATTTTGTCGATTTCTCTTCTCTCTCTAACTCCAAACTCTCTCCCTTCTCTCTAGAACTCATCCTCCTACCATCCTATACCTCTATCAACTTCATTTCATCATTTTCCTAATTAAATCAACAACAACAACACCATACTCATTCCATTAAACACAATCAACCATCTATACAAATTTCTCCTCCTTCTTCATTCTTGCTTTAGAGGATTTGAAGTGGTGAGCACACCTTTGTTCTCCTTCTCATTCCAATTCTGGAGGTAAGTCTCATACATTGTTCTTTCCTTCTTCCAAGCAGTTCCAATTCCTTTTATCTCAGTTGAATTCTTAGAACCCTAGGATTTTAGGACTAGAGAATTTATGGTATGGAGAGTGTTAATGATCCTAGTGTTATGTTGTAATGCTAGATATTCCCAAGGAAACTTCTCTCCACTCTTGTGAATCCGGAGATTTAAGGTCTTCACAGAAGGTGATCTGTGAGTAGACGGAATGCTTTTGACTTATTCTGTTTTAAATTTCGAATTGTTTATTTACCTTGAGAAAAGCTACTCATGAGTTAATGATGAACGGAATTTGAATATGTTATGAGAATTGTGTTTTATGAACTTGAAAGAATAGGAAAGTCTATATCAAGATCTGTTTGCTAACGGCAGTAGACGTTAGCCTTGGTGCACCTTGGACTATGATATTACATGGCCACCCAAGGGGGTGGTGCGTGACGGATATTTCACGGCCATACGTATAGTGTGGTGCGTGCTTGTACTTCACGGCCTCTCAATAAGGAGAGTGCGTCTTGGGATTTGGGATTCACACGAAGGAGCGGCCACCCAAGTGTGAATCCTGCCTGTTTATCCTGTTAGATGTTTCCACTGTTTTCTTTATCTGGATGAAATCATTTGTGCTCATATATATATACATGCATTGACTCATGAGTTTCAAAAGTATCCTGTCTCTCACTGAGTTTCTCAAACTCACCCCGTGGTTATTACATTTCTTTTCAGATACAGGGTCAGACTTGGGAGCCGATCCCCCTGCTCAGCATCATTAGATTCCTCTCGGGGTGAGCCCTATATAGTAAGGGCCTAGATTTGTAGTTTGTTTCAATTGTAATCTTGGTAGTAGCTCCGTAGTACTACAGGCAGGGTCCGACCCTTGCTAGTATGTTAAATTATGTTTAGAGGTTGATTAAACTAGTGGATTGTTTATTGTATGTATACCTGATGACTAGTTTAGGTTGGAATTGATTATGAACTCTGATTTTATATGTGTGGTGTGCTGAGGGGTGCATTCTAAGAATGCTTGGATCCCCGATGAAATGTGTGTGATTGTTAAATTGCAGGATAAGTACTCATATTTGGGAAGTATCCTAAATATAGAGGAAACTCTGTCAAAAATTTTGTGGAATTTTGATGTGTGAGGCTTGCTAGGGAGCGTGCTCTCTAAGCGCCGGTCACGGCCTGGATTGGGTCGTGACAGTTTCAAAGTGAACATCTATCCATCAAAGGGAGTTGGCGTAGTTGTATAAGCGCATTATGGCCCTGACGAGGATTTTGTTTTGATTTATGGAGAAAATATCAGTTGATAGAGCAAGTCTAAATATATCCAAAGAGGATTAGTCTTCTTCTCTAATAATAAGAAAGGGGTGCCCTTAGAAGAGAAAAAAAAAGCTCAAAAAAACTAGATATTTATGTATGAAAATGCATTACAATATTAATCCAAAGTCCGACGGATCTTTTTATCGATCTATTACACGTATGAAGATACTGTAAGATACTTAGGAAGATAATAATATATGAAAACCATGTCAAAATATCAATATGTCTAATGATAATACTTTTTTATTTATTTATTGACATATTTGCACAATTTTAAGTGTGTTCATCACATAAGGAAACAAATAGATTTTATTGAGTTGCAGTGAAAGGTAACCAATTAAAAACAGGCATAAATTCTATTTTCATCCCAAATCTTTTATCAATATTTCGATTTTGTTACAAAAGTTTGTTTTGATTCAATTTTGTCCCAAATTTTTTGATTAAGTTTCAATATGTTATCCATTTTACTGAGGCAATCAATTTTAGTAACGGAAAGTATCGACATGACTCCAATATACTTATTTTTATCTCGTATGAATACCATGTTATACATATAAAAGCTCTATTTTCTTCCCTGGCCGTTAAACTTGAACTTATAGGAGTTGTAACTAAATAAGTCTTAGTTCAGTTCAATAAGCATAATTAGACAAAAATAGAGCTTTTACATGTATAATATGGCATCAACATAAGATAAAAATAGACACATCAAAGCCAAATTAGCAGTCTTTGTTATTAAAATTTATGGCATTAATGAAAAGGGTAATATTGAAGCTTTGTCAAAACATTGAAAAAAAAAATGTTTAGGAAGAAATCAAAGTATCACAAAAAAAAAAAAATCAAGGAAAAAAATAGAGGTTTTGCTATTCAAAGTATTAAGTACTGCTAATTAACATATTTACATTTCTTTTGGAATAACTAGAAGGTCATACCTCAATTTTATGCTTCTATCCTTAACAAATCAGAAATGGACATGTCATTTAATGAAGTAAGTTTGGGATGTCCGTGAAACTCGTTTGGTTTGGCAGGTCCTCCAAAGTCAAATACTAGTCTGCTATGCATGGGAAGTGTTTCATTTGCATTAGTAACATTAACATTGTGAGCCAATCAACTGCACATTCTTCTACACAAAGCATACCGATATGAATGCATTTGTACACTCGACTATGGATAGCTGAATGATACATTGCTTGATCTATTAATTCTGGTGCCAAACAATCTTTCCCAAGCTCCCAAGCCTGAGGATTCACGTTTATTATCATGTTAAACCACAAAAACAATAACTAGATATTAAAAAAGATTGACTCAAAAAAAAATAAAATGATTTAACATATCTATGATTAGGTAGCATATATTATTTTCAAAGTTGTTATTTCTTTTACCACTCACAATATCTAGCATCAATTTTTCAAAATTATAGATATCTGACTTTCTAGAATAAGCACCCTTCATGATATACTCATGCGGCATGTACCCTCTGCTTTGCAACATATATTACAATAACATTTCTTATAAATGTGTTAGTAAACATATGAAATAAGGGAAAATATTAGCATTTTAGCTCATATGTAAGGAAGTGACGGTAGCAAATTGTACTCACTACGTGCCAGCCATATATCCTTGAGGTTTTTTCTTCTATTTCTTGCATGAAGATTTCTGCCATACGACAATATGAAATTTTGGGATTTATGTATTCATCAAGGAGTATATTACTTGCTTTCTTGTCCAAGTGCACTATTCTTATGGTATGTTTGGTATGGGGTAAAAATGAGGATAAATTATCATAGACTAGATTTATGAGTAAAATTACTCATAAATCTGTCCATGAAAATTTTACCCCCATATCAAAAACAACCTTACTCTTGAATATCTATGGAGGTAAATAATCCTTTAGCTATGCCTTCAATTAGAATGAGGTGTTTTTCCCAATCTAATAACTTGCTTTGTGTGGAATCTTAGAATGAAGAATATCAAATGTAGATGAAAAATACAAAAATTAGTATGACAAAAATTTAGAATTATTTTATTTAATAATTCTTGTAGGCTACAATCAATTGAGGTATTTTGATTGTCATAAAAATGGGTTAAGATATTATCCATGTTCAGATGCAGTTTTGAAACCTAATTACTAATCTAAGTGATCCTTTTGTTTGGGTTTGGATATATGGAATTTTGATTAGTGTGGATAATAGTGTGACTCTTAACCTATGGCCCATTATAGGAGACTACTAGGGTCATACTTTATTTGGCTATGTCCCCTCTATATTCACTAATAATTAGCCACTCCACAACTTGCGCCATTGAAGTTATGTCACAGAGTGTACTATAGAGGAAATACTAGCCACTCATACTTGAAGATGCAAACCCACTCAAATGGTAATGTTTGTTTATCCAAAATCTTGTCATCAACAAGTACGTCTAATTTGTGTTTTAATCTCAGATAATCTTCACATCTTTTCTTCCTACATTTGGTATCAAAGCAATGAGTATATAAATTAGAACCAAATAATATATAACATGACTTGATTATATGTTTGGGTTTAGATTTCTTGTTTTTGTATGGATGTTCATATTTTCAATCATACAAAATTTAAAAAAATTAGAACCCAATTCCTTAGGGCTTTTATAGAACATAATTTTGTCAGTTTTTGGTGAGAAACAATAGATGTAACAAAGCCGAAGGCATATTACCAGCACATTGGTGATGTTTAATTGCTACCTCCTTAAAGGCTATGGTATTTTGATGAGAAAATATTGTAGATACCGAGGAAAGTTTTTATTCTATTTGTAGAAAAGATTTTTGCTATAAAACATCACTCATTGCACGAACCCTAGGGATGGCAATGGGGATCCATAGACAAAGATATCCACAAATGGAGACCCAAACATGGAGATTTTTTTCTTGTAACACCCTATCAAATATAATACTATGCTTAAGTTATAGTGTTATACTCGGAAGTTTGCCACGTATTACTAACTCTCGTTTAATTTACCTTTAGATTATTAATTGATGAAGTTAATTTTAAATCAATCATGAATTATTGGCTCTGTTTTATTTACATAGTATTCATCAGGTAATCAAGTTGTGTATCAAACGGGGCGTATTGTAATATAACGAAATATAAATGGTGTAGACAAAAAATTTTGCAGTAATTACCCATAATATATCTCATAAAAACACACACACACACACATAATATATATATATATATATATATATATATATATATATATATATATATATGCATTCATATATGTAAGTACTAAGTACGCATTCATATATGTAAGTACTAAGTACATCAAATAGGACCATCAAAACAAAAAGGAACTCGGTCCATATCCATGAAAAACAACTCTATATGGGTTCTTAGCAGAACATTTCAGCTAACACAAATATATGAGGAAACAAAAGATACTGTGCCTGTGACCCAAGGTCATAACACCAAAAAAAGGGCTACACTATACAATTACGGTCTCCCAGGGCGGATAGCTCCCTTAGTCGGACTCTGATGAGAGGAATACATTCGGGATGATTCTTACGGATCCGAGGTCAGTGGGTGCGGGGCCAGCCACCATTAGGTGCTGATAAGGAGGAGAAGGAAAAATCCATCCAATTTAATGAATTGCTCTATGAAGATACGAGCTGTACAGGTTGGGAAGGAGCATCTAGATTGAAAAGGGATTGAAAAGGGGTACAACAAAAGCACCTCAAAAAAATACATACAAGAGAAATCGGGAGGTGGCAGTCAGGTGTAGTGAGTCCAGAGCGTGATCATAGGGCCATTGTCACTTTGGCACCTCAGCAAAGAAGAAGATCATTGCCATCAGCGTCGTCTAAGACTAACATAGACATACCATTGGATGAGAATTTGAAAAATTCTTTGTAGGATTTCCCATCTAGTACACACTGACAACACAATCATTCTCAGTTGCTTCGGTTTAGTTTAATTATGGAAAAGTGTGATAAATAAAGTAAAGGTCTTAATTCATAAGTGTTGAAAATGTGATCCGAAGCAAAGTTTTATTTTAATCATAGAACTAATAAACTAAAAAGAACATATATGATAAACAGAGTAAATAGCACAGAGAATAATTCGAAGTTCAAACTAGACAATAACTAATCATATAATAGGCATAAGAAAGTGCAAATAAGAATTTAATGCATATGCATTCAACTTTTTGTCCTTCTTGACTCAGATCATAATTTTGCATACTTGGTCCCCTGGGAGCTTTAGGCCATATAACTCCTGGGTAATAGTCTGCTTCTCAGAATCGAGCTCGTTCCTATACAAGATAGTTGAGTTTACTTTCCTCGACTTTTCCACCGATCTATCTCCCTTAATTTCATTCTGAGGCTATCCCAAGTGATACGGAATTCTTATGTTTCTCATAACTCATGTACTTATGATTAATTAAACTTGAGAGATTTAAACTTATAATGCATCATTCACATGTAATCTGCCGAAAATTCGGCAACATAATGGCTTAAAATATGCTTCTTCAAAAATGCAATAGAGACATCTTCAACCAACTAGTCAAAATACCAAAACCAACACAATATTATACTAACAATTTAGTAATATGATAGAAGATTGCATCAACAAGTTTTAACCACCTAAAATTGGCACTTGTACTACAATCCCTTGATTCTGCCCGATTTTAGAAATTAGACCATAATTTCATTTTTATTCTTTTAAATGTCAAAATTAAATATGTTGTGGCATTGCATGTTTTTTTTTTTTCAGTTCTCTTTAGTCCCAATAAGTTTTGATAAGTATAAATTAAGTTGTTAACATTTTTCCCAAGGTTGCCGTGTTGTTGGATAGAATTACGCACTTAAATATAGAAATTCATCAAAAATATGATTCTCATCAAATTTATCCGAAATTTGTGTTTAAATGAAGCTAATTGAACCATCTTTCATTTTACCAGTTTCATTTCAATTTGGTAAGTAGAGCCTAAGTTATGAGCTCTCAAATTTGGTTAAAAGGGTTTGCCCGATTTCAACCCTGACAGGATATAGGGCAATTTTGAAGAATTTTTGATAACAATGTATTAAAGATATGAATCTGGAATTTTTATGTAAGAAAATTCTATGTGCTTCATTTCTTACAAAATTAATTTCACTCAATTTGAGTTGTATAGGGTAAGTTATGCCTTTTATAATCCATATTGGTTAGAATAGTGAACACGATTTAAAGGTTTATTTGAAAAATTCATAACTTTTTCATTTCATGTCCAATAGGTTTATAATTTATATGATTGAAAAGCTCTAAATATCTAGTTTCTTCTAAAAATGGTTTCATCCAATTTTGAATACTGTAGTTCAAAAAGTACCATATATAGTACAATTAGGTTATAGGGTTTTGAATTTCAACAAACCTGTTTGAGTTTTCTTTTAAGTTTCTTGATCAATTGTCCAACCCAACCAAGAATTTCTATATCAAATCAATTGAAACAAGTCACAAAATTATCATACAACATCATGATAAAGAGAAGAAATAAAACCCTAATCAGCCACATATCCCTAAAATCAAGTAAAACACAAGAATCTTACTTTAAATTTAACTTTGGAGTTAGTAAAAAGCAGGTCTTGGGTGGAGGTAATTTATATAGGATGAAAAAGTGAAGATGTTGGAATAAGATGAAGAAGAAAAATAAGGGAGGAAGGTCAGTTTTTGGGGTCAAAATTGGAAGGATAAATGGGAAAAATTTAGGTATTGGGTCATAAATATAAGGATGACTCATAACACCATCATTGGTGGATTTTCATTTTTGCTAGACTTTGCTTAATTTCCCTTTTTTATGGCTGAGGTTACGCTAGCCCCAAGGGGTCTATATGGTTAAATTTTAGCCACTCAAATTAAGGTTTTGACTGGTATTCATGTGATCCTACTGTATGAGTTTCTATTGACCCAGTTCTTGTGCTACAAGATACCGAAATCAAATTGATTTTTCCTAAATTAGCAGGACATTGCTAATAGTTTTTCACAAAATTTTCTATATGACAAAACTAAATATTCTAAACCCTAATATCTACATTTCGACCCTAATCAAGTGTATTTCTCAAACGCAACAAAATAAATAATTAACGGTGCTAATCAAACACGTCGTACTTCGGGATGTTACATTTCTCGGTGAGGATGGGAAGAGGATCATACCCCCACCCTATATATGGGGATATCTGCTCTAAGGGTATATTGATAATTTTATATATAAAATTGACATTTATTATATTCTTAATACAAAAATAAAGAAAATACAACCTTAACTTACTTACCCTCTTATATCCTCACACATTCATTGTTGTTTATAGTCGTGTTCTTGTGATAGACTGATAGTTGTAACTTGATTTAAAATTTGAAAATTTCGTGGTAATAATGAAGATTATGAGTCTAAGACTTGGATCAACTTTGTATTATTATTTTTAAGTTTTCTTTTTTTTTTTCAAAATTTTAAGTCTAATTAAATTGCTTAGACATATTTTCTTAATTTTTTAAACAGTTGGGATATTTGTGGATCCCTGTTGTGGGGATCTGTAGAGAATAGGGATTGAGAGAAATTTCCCCCTATTGCAGAGAATAGGGATTAGGATGGGCGAACTCTAGAAGTATGGGGCAAGAAGTGGAGGACTACTCCTCCCTCCACCCTGCATCCCATTGCCATCCTTAATGAACCCTATATGGACAATTTTAAAATCTTCCCCTAGTACAAGGGAATATTCAATAATCCTGTACTTTTACATGTTGTAATAGGTTATTTTTCTTTTAACTTTCTATTCAACAATTATGAAAAGACTATTTTACCTATATTCTTAAATTAAATTTTCTTTTCATTGCAATTGAATCTTTGAGCAGTTTTCATTGTTCAAGTATCAATAATGAACCATTAACGTAACAAACTTGACTCCTAAATCAAAAACACCAATTCAAATTTTCATTCCTCTCCAATTCTAGGTACTTTTTTATTGCCAACCATTTGCAGAAAATCCAAACCTTCTCCACTCCAACATTTAGCAGCAACGAGACAACTTTTTTCATGAGCATGGAATGGTTGTTGAAGGAAACTTCTTTGAAGAAACTATAAGCTCCAATGCCTAACTAAAACAGTTTCATGGTTTCAAATTGTTCGAGCTTTAAAGGTTTTGATGAATATCAGATCAAGTTTTAGATAAATCTCTTGAGTTGCAAATGTTTTGATAAACTCAACCTTTGTAATCGATTACCACGGACCCAGATAATTGTAATCGATTACAATTCCTTGTAATCAATCACAACTATGAAAATTTCAACCTGAGAGCATCCAAAATGGTTGGAAACCTATGTCAAACAATTGTAATCAATTACAATTATGGAAAATGCACAGATAGGATAGACTCATAGCAGACTCATAACCCGAGGACATGGGTATCATAACATAAATGTAAATAAGGAAATACCCCCATTTAGATTCAATAAAAATATTAAACTAATCAAAATACTTAAGCATCAAAATCTGACTTTTGGGTGTTAGTACAATTCTCTAAAAAATTGCGTTTTTATAAACTTGTGGATTGAAAATGAAGGAGTTACCCATTCCCTAAAATTCATTAAAAATCGTCTTTTAACTCATTAATATCCAAGAAATCATCGCTAGGATTTTTTTATATTAAGAAAATATCTCAATCCTATAGCCTTCCAAAGACGCATAGGGTTTAGACTTATAATTTTCAGGATCCGATATCGACAGATCATTGAAACTCACGCTGGGGTGTTACACTTCTATTCTTATATATGCAAACACATTTTTTTATATAAAACCAAAGTAGCTGGAATGACAACGATGACATGGAAAGCCAAATAGTCTAGAAATCCTACTAAGAATATATGATTCTCATTCTTATGTGTATTTCCATGTCGTCTCTAAACAATCTAGGAGATCTTGAAGAGGATCAACCTAGAGGAGTGCGACCAAGGCTAAACTAGCTACTAAAGAAAATTTGTATATATATATATATATATATATATATATATATATATATATATATATATATATATATGTTCTTAGTATTTGAAATACTACTTAGTTACACTAATATTTATGGAATATAATAAAACATTGTACTATTTTCATGGAAAATAAAGCAAATAATGAATTAGGATTCGTTTAATTAATTGTGGCAACTCCTAATGTGATGTTATGACTTAAGTATAGTATTATATCTGATAGGGTGTTACAATAAAGGGATTAAATTATCTGATATTTTAAAATGTTAGGGATCAATTTATTAATTATTTTTATTAAGGACTAATTTGTCTAATACAAAAATCGATAATGACTACTTTGGGGGGTTTACTCTTTTCTTTATGTAACGTCTCGATTTCCAAACTCCTTATATACATTTTCTCGAATTCCGACATTATTCAACTCCAACAACGGACGTCCAACCCCACCTCCAAGTTTGATCAAATCCCATCCCCGACTCAATCTTCGAATTTCAGATAGAATGGATTATTTACGGGTTCCGAGTTCATCTTGCACAATTTCCGACTTCATCTTATGATATTTTCCGATTTCCGAGTTCGTCTCACCTATATCTACGACTTCCGACTTCATCTGGATTACTTCTACAACTTCCGAGTTTAACATTCAAGTTCGAACAATATGAACGTGATTCACCGGTATCCGACTTCATGTCTCAAAGGCATTTATACATGGTTTCCGATATCATCACATGTAAGATACCGACTTCCGAGTTTAAGTACTTGGGTTTGGAAATGTGACTCGAATTCCCGAGTTCCGACCTTAGTGTTGAACTCAATTAGGGTGAACATGAGTTCGGATCCTTGAGCTGATTTCCACAACAAACACGAGTTCCGATATACGATCTTATTACAAGGAGTCCCGACTTTGAACTGGGAGTTCCGAGATCAGTTGATACCTCCGACGTTGATTCTAAGTCTCAACATAAACAAGATTTCCTCAAGTCACAAACAACATGATACGAGTTCCGACATCCGGCTTCAACTTCAAGCAATGTAGAAGGGACGAGTTTCGATATCCGGCTTCAGCTACGAGCTCAATTAAATATGGCATGAGTTCCGACTTTAAGCAGAATAGAGGCGAGTTCCGATTTCAAATAGTATGGCGGTGAGTTCCACTAAAAGGGAGACGTAGCTAAATTTTTGTCCACAAGAAATTCAGCCAATCAAAGCCCTCCAAGTTAACTACCACCTCAAGCTTATAAACTCATCTCTTTCTCTCCTTCAGCCTCATCTTCACGTTACCTCTCCCTTGTTCAGTTCTTTCTCTCTTTTCTCCACTCACATAACCCCATCACTCCTTCAAGACAAGATTCTAACAATTTAAGCTTCAACACTTAGCTCAAATCACGCTCCAAAGAGGTAGGATTCTACTCTATTCTTGAATTCCTTACACTATGGTTGCATGAAATTGTATCCTTCTTTAAGTATTTGATGAATTATTGGATGTATTATGATGGATTATGATGAATCATGATTGAATTAATAGAAGATTTTGAGTTAGAATTAGAATTAGAAGAAGAAAACTAAGAGAAATGAATGGATGAGGGTGCTGTCTTGGTGGAGATTCCACGGCAGTTCGTACGGCGGAGCGTACGGCGCCGCCTACAATCGGTCAAATCCAATGAAACCATTTTTAGATGAAAGTAGACCTTTAGGGCTTTCCATGGATATATCATATAAGGTTATTGGATTAGTATTGAGAGAGATACGAAGTTTTGAAGTTTAACCTAGGGTTTAGGATTTTCATCTGAGCAGGGTGACATGAGGAGAGTATAGCTCACTCTATACAACTCCAAATTGAGTGAAACCAGTTTTGTTAGAAAGCCTACACATAGGGGAACATCCCAGTATAAAATTCTGAGTTTGTTATGGTCCCAATTGTTCCCAGTGATTCGAGAAATTTGTCCTATGTCTAATCCAGACCAAAACAGGGTAGTTTAGGAAGGTCGATTTTCAGGACTTATAACTCGAGGTGTACTTAAGCAAATGGAGTGAAACTTGTGGTAAATGAAAGGTTGTCCTATTAGCTTTGATATGAGACCAATTTCGTAAGATTTGAGCTTAGTTTCGATTTTTAGTGAATTTATATTCCCAGAAGTGTAATTCTAGCTAGTGACTGAACAGGCTGAGGTAAAAGTTGAATATCTTGATTTATATAAATCAGAATGACATGGGACCAAAGAGGTTAGAAAGTAGACATATAGAGCTATGACATATCCAAATTTCAGATTTAAATGAGTTGAATAGAGATAAAGGTGGATTATACAAGATTCGGGCAGAACCGAATAGAATTGGCAGGATGGCCAAAATGATAATTTTACAAGTGTTAGTGAAACATATAAGGTTTGCGTTGAGGATTGCCAGTTTTATATTGATCCATATATATGAATAGATTGATTATATTACTATGACTGAACTGTCTATGTGAACTGGCACTATTCATGGGGAGGCGGAGCTGATCCGTCATGCTGCCGGATTTACGGCAGAAGTCTATGAAACTAGGAATGTTTACATGCAAGGATGAATTAGAGTATGAGATGAGATATATGAAAGTAAAGGACAAAGCATATGTATGAGTGTCGGTAGAATGGTAAAGAGGCTACGAGCCTTTATACGTTACGAATATGTACGTGAACATCATGTGTGCAATGACATATGAAAATGAATGAAGTATAGGTACCGTTAATATGACTATGCACGACCTTATATGAGAATGAAAAGCCATGAGTATATTAAATGTGAATCCCTTCACCCGGAGGCAGTTGCACATTGAATCCCTCCCGGTGAATGCAGTTAAATGATAAAGATATGAATCCCTTCACTTGGAGGCAGTTGCACTTTGAATCCCTCCCTGTGAAGGCAGCTACCCTCTACCTTGGAGGCACGTGGTCAGATGAGATCCCTCTACATTGAAGGCACGTGGTCAGATGAGATCCCTCAATTTTGAGGCACGTGACCAGAAGAGATCCCTTCAAATTAGAGGCACGTGGCCAGAATGAGATCCCTCCAAGACTAGAGGCACGTGAATCCCCTTGTGGGTGAGTCGGTGTGACGACGGTCACGGGTGAAGCTGACGAGCTCACTCCAAGGCCAGGCTACCCAAGGGCAGTAAAAGCACCCTAGGGACGATGATACGTAACACCTAGGTGTGCCAAGTAAAAGAATAAAGACTAAAGATTAAAGTATATGCAAACACCCCAATCACATGAGGCATGGCATCGACCCAGCTAGTGTAAGTACAGGGGACAGAACTTACATGAGGCATGGCATGACCCAGCTAGTGTAAGTACCGAATGAAAGAGAAGTAAATTTATGTATATATATAAATTCAAGTACAAGTAAAGTTATGAGTAGAGGCTATGTTTCTAGGAAATTGATGCTATTATACTCTATTTATGTTCCAGTTATCATTCATAATATAATTCACGAGTTGACAAGTGTATGAATAAAATGTACTTTGCTTCAGATAATGTATTTTTCAAACTGTGGAATCAAACAGTTTACATGACATGTTCACTTTTTTTTTTTTATAATAAACCGAAGCAAACTGGAGATAACCATGATGACACTATGTATGAAAATTAGAGAATCCTACTGAGAATTTTATAATTCTCACTCCTATTTCCATGTTGTCTCCAGATGATTTTAGAAGTTTCCAAAGGCAATTTGAAGTTGTCAAATGAGGTCCGCTCAGGTAACAGTAACATCTCCCGGGTGTGGTACTATGACTTAAGCATAGTACTGTGCTTGGGAGGATGTTACACTTTAAATCGATTCTCCTGAATTATTTTATTTGATTAAAATAATGAGTATTAAATAAAAAGAATAGTACTATTTAATATCTTAAGGTTAAAACTTATTTAATTACCATTTGTATTTTTATAGTGCAGGAAATAACTAACAACTTTGAGTGTGTATAGTCAAATCATTATAAATATAATTAAAAAATTATTTCATAAAAATAATTTTAAAACTTGGTTTTAATTAATCTATTATTTATTTAAATTAATGAGTATAATTTTTATTTATGAATTGTTGAAGTTAGAGTTAAAGAACTATTTTATATGAAACTATAGAGAAAAGTATAACAACTCATCTTCACATTTCTAGAAAGACACAAAACTTCAAACTTATAAAAATAAAAAATAAAAATAACACTCCACTCCTTCATCCAAAAATAGTAATATGTTAATAATTAAAATATAAATAATATTATTAATATATTTTAAATAAATACATTTTAATAATAATTTAATAAAATATTTTTTCATAAAATTCGTAAATAATTATTTTAAAAATTTATTTTATATATATATATATATATATATATATATATATATATACACACGCATACACCTTTATGTGAAGATTATCAAGTTTCATATTTTATTTTTAACAAAAAACTCACTTTCCTCCTCTTTGAACCAATTTATGATTCTGAATAATTTTTTTAATTTAATATTGCTTACATTAAGTACTACTTTATTTTTTCTCTCGCCTAACTATTATTTATTTTTTGCTATTTTTGTTTACCTAAATAATATTATCTTTATTCTATTTGTCTCCTATTAAATGATATATTAATAATTAAAATTTTAAATAATATCATTATATGCTACAATATACATGATTAAATAGCTATAAAAATTTATTTACATTAATTGAATGATATTAAAATTAAATACTTATAATTATCTTAAGCTAATATTACAAAGATTTAATGTTGACTAAGATATCTTATTAATATGAGACTAATTTTCTAGTATTGTTCTAACAATAAGATCTTCTTAAAAATAACTTTTCAACTATATTAAGTACTAATTAGTTAACCAAGTCTAATGTTTCATGTATTATGAAGTCATTTACATATATTATTGCAACTTATAATTTAAATATAGTTATATTAGATGCACTAACAAATGTTTAATTTATTTTTTAAGAGATGTAAACCATGTATATATATATATATATATATATATATATATATATATATATATATATGTGTGTGTGTGTGTGTGTGTGTGTGTGTGTGTGTGTATTAAAAAAATTATCCTTAATTTTTTATTAGTTTGATACAAAACATTATTTATCATAATTATGAAAATATATCTTTATTGACATTAAAATTATATTAAAATTAAATTCTTTTGATTATCTTATATTAAAATGATAAATATTTAATCATGCTTTAGGTATTATAATACTAATTATTTAGTGGTGTCATAATAATAAGATCTTTTTTTGAATCGCTTTTCAACAATATTAATTACTAATTAGTTTAACAAGTTTCATATTATAGCTTATTTAAATATAATTAATATATTAGATGCACTAACAATAATTAATTTAATTTTTAAGGGATGTAATCTACATGGAGAGATATATATTTTTTTTAAAAAAGTACATATATTAGAATTTTTAATAATAATTATTCACGAGTTTTAAGGAATTAATATTTTAATAAATTTTTATTAAAATATATTTATTTAACATTTTTTTGCTACAATATTTATTTAGCATATAATCACATTATTTTTATTTTATTTATTAATACATTTCTTCTATAATGGAGTGGAGTGTCTATTTTTCATAAGTTTAGAGTGTCATTTCTTGAAACTTCAAGGGAGTTGCTGTACATTGTATTTTATAAATTAAATTTTAATCAATACAAAAATCCATAAATATACCATTTTTCTTATTATAACCATCCATTAATATAAAGTATATTTTTGTGCATATCAAATCTGTTTATAAGTAATGTATATTAGAAATTATTTAAAAAATACTTAAATTTGAGCCGTATATTTTTCTATGTTAACCAAAAAACAATTCATGTACTCTTACTAGAGCTTGGCTTATTGATCCCTCTAAACTTTAGATTCAACGTGTCTTAATTTAAATTCAAAAAGCTTATAATTAAAAAAAACTTTTGAAAATTACTTTTTTATTAAAAAAGTAATTTCGATCATGAAAATTTTAGGGTGAGGGGATAACATCCCTGTCCAATGCAGGGTATAACACCTTCTATTATATAAGTCATGTTCGAGTCATGTAGTTATACTGAGAGGTTGCTACCATACTAAGAATTATTTAAACGCAGAAAATATATTGTATGACCCTTTAACTGTACATTTTATTGCTAATTCGAGGTACATAAGTTTCACTTCCCTGTTACATATAGAATAAAAAATTTGAAATTTTAAGAGCAATGGTTGCTACTATCATATGCAGAACTTGCTGTGGGACTGCAGTTGTCACTTTTAATATGCATTATCTACTCACAGAGGACTCCTCGAACTGGACTCATATTCGGGTCTTGCATGAAGTGTGCTCCATGACTTCGACTCATGCTTGGAGCTTAATCTAAGTACTGGAATGTTTATGGGAGCAACAAACAAGTAGGGAGTGAGAACCTAAGGTTCCCAATATGCGCAGACATAAGGTGACGTCATAAAACATTCCAGCCGCTTCAGATTGTTATAAAAACATAAATGCATATTAGAACAGGTTCAATTTTTAAGTTTGAAATCACCTTTCTCAAAGCGGATTATATTTTAGCAAACACTTATTTCAAGACAAATAACGTAATAATAACAGCATAATACATCATTCATAATCTTAGAACATTATAAAGCCAAATTGTTGAAAATTCTTTGCCATGTTAGCTATCAGATCCTTGGCAGCAGTAGATATCTTGTCCATTAGACCTCCACCACTAGCTACATCAATCATGCTCCTATCCATGGGTATCAGCCTCTCGTAGAAAAACTGGATCAACAAGTGCTCACTGATCTGGTGATGGGGACAACTTGCACAAAACCTCTTGAACTTCTCCCAATACTCATATAATGTTTCTTTTTACATTTGTCTAAAACCACATATATCCTTTCTTATTGCTACAGCTCTGGATGCAAGGAAAAATCTCTCTAAGAAGAACCTCATCATATCAGTCCATCCTGTTACAGAACCAGAGGGAAGATAATAAAGCCAATCCTTAGCTACTTCAACTAGTGAGAAAGGGAAAGCTCTCAGCTTGACATGATCCTCATGAATTCCCCGAAGGTTCACAGTTGAGCATACCGCATGAAACTCCTTAAGATGCTTGTAAGGATCCTCACCTGTATAACCATGAAATATAGGAAGCAAATGGATTAATGCAGGGTTAATGTAACACCCTACTAATTTGATGTTATGCTTAAGTCATAGCATTAAATTAGGTAGTCTGTGTTACCGTGTTAACGTTCTATTGAAACCTCGTGATTATTATCACTAAATTGTTGAAGCGGCGCGTTGTTACATAATAAACGTGAATAGTGTTATAAGACGTAATAAAGTATAATATAACATAACAGAAAAGGTACGAATAAGTGATATATTATCAACTGTATACGTACATATGTCGGTTGGAAGCCAACCCTTTAGTCTATATATCTATACATATATATATGTTAAAAGTAGATGAAATAAAGAAACAGCAAAATTCCTATTACTAAAAAAAAAATAGAGACAGACTAGCAGGAACCGGCTGTGTCCAACGAGTCCAACTCGGAGTCATGGCGAAGCTGCAAGATTAGGATCTCATTGTAAAGAGCGGCCGTTGAGCCCTTCGCCTGCGTCTGAGAATGGTGCGGAAATACAACATGGGGTGAGAATTTCAAGAAATTCTCAGTAGGGTCTATATATAACGTTCTTTTGACGTCACATTCATTCTCAGTTGCCTCAGTTTTTATTTAATTATAAAAACATGTGTACAAACTAGGCTATCTGCTTTAATGAGTTCAAGGAAAAGTCTGGTCCGAGACAAGGTTCAGTTTTACTTTAGTTGACATAAGAAAACAGAACAGATTATAATGAACAGTATAAATGAATAAATGGCAGTGAATAAACATGCTAAATAACTGTAAACATCTTAGCATAACCATTCCATGTAATCATGCATTCATATAATCATGCATGCTCATTCTTGATTCTTCCTTCATAAGCTTTTTCTATTACTTTTCATCATTTTCCATCTCTTGGTCCCCTGGGAGTTCTTGGCCATTTAGACTCCTGGGTAACAGTCTGCTTATCAGGATCGAGCTCGTTCCTATACAGGAATGCCGGGTTTACTTTCCCCGACCTTCCCACCGATCTATTCCCCTTAACTTCTTATCCGGGGCTGGCCCAAGTAGCATGGAACTTTCATAGTAATATAATCCTTTTCATAACTTTCATAGCTTTCATAAGAATGCATATGCATTAACATGTAATTCATAGCTTGTACATGGGTCCTACCGAAATTTCGGCAGCATCACGGAACGTGTCCGCTTCCCCATGAATAGTACCAGCCAACCAGTACATCAATTTATCACAAAGAACATAACATCACATTTATATTCCAACATTAAATTCATATCAACATCAAATTCATTAAGGCAGAATTCTTGCCTCAGCATATTCAACCAACACGATTTTTATAATTCAAGCCATAATTTCTATTTAACTCCTTTGGATCTCAAATTTGAGTATGTTAAAATGTTAGGTGTCTATTTTCTAACCTCTTTGGTCCCATCTAATTTTGATTTCTACAACTCAAGATATCTAGATTTTATCTCGGCCTGCCCATTGGCTAGCTAGAATCAGGCAACTAAAAGTAAAAATTCACTAAAAATCGAAAACAGACTCAAATCATACGAAATTGGTCTCATATTAAAGCTAACAGAACAAAGTTTCATTTAGAAAAAGTTCCACTCATTTGGCTTAGTAGGGCTAGAGTTACAAGCCCCGAATTCGGACCTTCCTACACTACCCTGTTCTAGCCCGATGTGGACATATGCCGAATTGCGTGGAGCACTGGAAGCAACTGGGACCTTATCTAATTCTGAAATTTTTATGGGATATTCTCATATGTGTAAGCTTTCTAAAAAAGTTAGCTTCACTCATTTTCAAGTAGTATAGATCGAGTTCTACCCTAAACAACCCTGTCTGTCCAGAACCAGAGTCAAAACCCTAGGCCAAAATTCAAAAAATCATATCTCTCTCATTTCTAATCCAAAAGTTTATACGATATGTATATGGAAATCCCTAGATGTCTAGTTTCATATAAAAATGGTTCCAGCCAATTTAATTGGCTGTAGGTGGAGCCGTACACTCCGCCATACGGACAGCCGAGGGGTTTTGGTTCTCCAGCCCCTCAGCTCTTCTCATTTCTATTCTTTCTTGCTTCAAATTCGATTTTAACCAAACCAACAGCCCAAAGTCAATCACATATCATCATAACCCTCCATTTAACACATCAAGAATCATAAAAATAATCCAAGCTCAACCAGCCAATACCACAAATTTGATGCAATTATTAAACTCCTACCTTTGATTCAAGTGTTTGTGCTGGATTCTTGAAGCTTGGATGAACAAGGCTGGAATTGGCTTGAGATTTTGGTGTGTGAAGATGAGAGAAAGAGAGCTGAATGGAGAAGAGAAGAGTGGCGTAAAAGGGTGGTCAGAATGGGTGATAAAGGAAGTGAAAATCTGATTGCTTTGAGTGACTTTTTGCTTGAATGTGATTGGCTCAAAATGCTTGGCTGAACTTCTCCATGGTTTAGTGGCCTTTGTTGCACCACTTTGGGTGATAAGTGGCTGAGCTATCAGCCACTCAAAATAGGGTTTAGAGCTTGTAATTCTATTGGTTCAGTTCTGACAGTTTAAAATATCGAAATGTTACCGATTTCCTTTAAATTGGTAAATCGGTTTTCAATAAAATTTTTATGAAATCTCCTATACTCTAACTTAATTCTCTCATATCTAAACTCAAGTAATTACTAATCAATTGAATCTAAATAATTGCTTAATCGAATTTTAATTATTTTCAATTATTCGGTAAAACCGAATAATTAGGCGAAAAACGGTGGATGTTACAGTTAAGCTCAGAGTTAGAATCCAAATCAAGATATTGGATACAAAATAAGTGATCTACAGCATTAGGAGCAAATAGCTCCTTCAATGTCTTATCAGGATAGTCATCTCAACAGAAAATATAGAAAAGAAGAAAAAGAACTAGCAAAATAACATATAAAAATAGAACTAATGTAACTACTACTACTCAAAGTATCAAATTGCAAAAATCACAACAAAAAAATGACTTGGAAAATTTTAAAAAAAGTTGTACAAAATGATTTTTTCAATTTTTGGAAACACCACACAAAAAAATACACCTATTTAAAACTCAAAAATGCAATAAAAATATTAAAAAAATTGAAAAAGTGGTCAAAATAGTGGAATTTGGCCAAAACAAGGTAGGGCTTACTGTAAAACAGTGAGTCTTGCTTAGAATGCTGAAAAACTTTGGAAAGGAAAGTCTCGAGATAATCCGAGCATGAACAGAACTGGAAAACACCCAGAATTAGCCTTAAAACATCAAAAATGACCCAAACATGGAAAACTAAAGCAAATACAAGTAAACACAGATATTTACAAACTAAATACACCAACGTCCCTGACAACGGCGCCAAAATTTGGTAGTAAGTGTCGCAGCCTGCTCCAAATTATAATTTTAAAATACTTAATTACACTAAATTTGAAGTATAGTGCAACCAAGGTCGTCTCACAATGATGTTGTTGCTATCTAGTTAAGTAACAAGGGATTTTGTGTAAACATGCAATAAATAAGCTATAAAAGAAAATTAGGTGAAATAAAAATAAACACTAGTTCAAAGAGTTCTTTAGGCATAAGGTGAATTAATCACTAACACACAATATATCAAACACATGAAGTGTGACAAATATGAGCTATTAGAGAGACCTCTACTAATAACCCCACAATTCTACCTAGAGACCTCTAGGCATTCAACCAATATACCATTGATTAGATAATTGAGAACTCAACTCTAATTAACCTATGTTGATTTCTAGCCCCAATTGTATTAGCCTAGGTTTAAACCCAAACCTAATTCCTAATTCTTTAATTAATTAAGTTCATACCAATTGACCAATTAGCAACCACCCAACTAATTTCTCATTCATAAACCCACATATCAACACCATTCAATGCAAGTTTACAAATAAAAGAGGGCAAAGAATCAAAAAAATAAACATGATTGGGATTCAAGCATAGAGTTTCAAGATTATAACCATAATACCTTTGGAGTCTCCTTAAACTAGCTTGAAGTCCTACTCCTCCATATCAATGAAGATTACAAAATAGAACCCAAAACAAGTATCTTACAAAATGAAAGGAAAAGAAAAGAAAAGAAAAGAAGAGGAGAGGAGAAGAGAAGAGCGAAAAATGAAAAAAAGTTGGGGATGAGCGTCTTTGTGTCTCTATTTCCTCCCTTCTTATCAAACCTAAGATATAAATATCCAATATTGCCCTTGAGCAAGTTAATCCTCTGCCTCTTAGCTTTAAGTGGACATCCAATTTTCTTAATTTGGACTTGACATGAGAGAGTTATTGCCCAATCTTTGTAGCATGTCTAGATAGTATCTCTATTCGTGTCAGTCAAATTCAATAGCTAATAAGTCTATCAAGATGTCATTATTTTGGAGAGTGTTCTCATATGAATTGAAGCTTTATATCTTATCTTTCAAATGGCATTAGTTTCACCCCAATCCAATGTCTACAACTCAAGTTATGGCCCAATTAGTGTACACTGCTCAGGTTCCAGTGTAATAGCCCTATTCTAAATTCGTGGCCCAATTCATCCTAATATATGTTTGAATTAGTTTTTCACTTCTTC
Organism: Pterocarpus santalinus; assembly: GCA_031439595.1. Classification (NCBI taxonomy): domain Eukaryota; kingdom Viridiplantae; phylum Streptophyta; class Magnoliopsida; order Fabales; family Fabaceae; genus Pterocarpus; species Pterocarpus santalinus. Next base: position 27,514,609 of record CM062528.1, on the reverse strand, counting down.
ATCAAAGTTGTAAGTCTTTCTCTCAGCTTTTCTCCAATATAAAATTTGTAATTTTTAGAGGTCGACAACTCAAGATATGTTGAAAATACAAAAACAATATAAATTTGTAATAATGCTAAAAAATACTATTAAGCCAAATTAGAGTTCAAACTCATAGAATGTGTCTAATATTAATCAATTAAGCACACAAGAGGTCCAATAAACTAAATATAAGGGTTAATCAATGTATCAAAATGTTACTTATCAATAGTCCGAACTCTCACAGACAAATTAGTCACAACAATATACTCAACATGACATATCAATCCCTCAGTATCAATGTAAATTATGCAACCCTCAACCCAAGCCTTATATGTATACTAATACTTGTGAAACCATCAATTTGGTCATTTCTGCCAACTCTATTCAGTTCTACCTAAATTTATAATTTATGCTATAATTTCTACTTACTCATTTATGTCTGAATTTTGAATATGTTAAAGTGTTATTTGTCTAGTTTCTAACCTCTTTGGTCCCATTAAGTTTTGATATATATAACTCAAGTTATTGAAGATTTGCCTAGATTTGTCCTATACTAGATAGATTTAAGTCCTAAAAAGTAAAAATGCATTAAAAATAGAAAATTAGTTAAAACTATATGAAACCTATATATTTTTAAAGCTAACTGAACCAATTTTCATTTCTAAGAAGTTCCATCTCTTTTGAATAAGCAAAAATCAAGTTATGAGCTCTTGAAGTTGGCTAACTTAAACTGCTCTATTCTAGCCCAGTTAGAGCATAGGGCAACTTTCATGAATTACTAGAAATAACAGGGATTGAATTTGGTTCTGAAATTTTTATAGCATATTACCCTATGTCTTAAAGAAATTAGTTGCACTCAATTTGAAGGTGTGGAAGCTGAGTTATGTTCCTCGAATTCCAGTCTGCTAAGAATCAAGGACAGAATTCTAGGGTTAATTTCAAAAAATCACATCTCACTCAATACTTATTCAATTGCCCTATAATTTATATGGTTGGAAAGCTCTAAATGTATAGTTTCGTTTAAAATTAGTTTCATTAAATTGCGTCGTAGGGTTTCTTGGTTTTTAGATTCTATTTTGCATCCCTTTTTGATTCTCACCCAAGTTCTTACCCAAATTCAACATGTATACATTAACTAGCCATAAGAATTCATATAAACTTCATATATCATCAATCTAATGGAAAGAACAAAAATTTTACTCAGTCACAATAGCACCAATAATAGAAGAAATTGAAGAATCCTACCTCAATTTAGTGAATCTAGTAGCAAGAATTGGAAATCTTGAAGGATGGAAGTGATTAGAGCATGAACAGAAAATGAGATGAGATGAGGTAGAGGAAGAAAAGAGGGAGAGGGAGCTGTTGTACATGGTGCAGAAAGTGGGGGAGAAAGAAGGAAAAATCTGGTTTAATGGTGGTGGTAGTTAGGTTTCTTGATTTCTATTGGTTGTAGGCTTGAGTGGCTAGTGTTTAGCCACTTTCCTTCCCAAATTGGGCAAAAAATTGGCACCTTACATGGGGGGAGGAGTGGCTAAATCTTGGCTACTCATATTAGGGCTTTTGGTGTGTAATTCTACTGATTCGATTCCAGCAGTTTAAAATACTGAATCTTTACCAATTTCTTTCAAACCAGTAAATTATTATTGAATAGTTTTGTAAGAAGTCCTATGTATATATCTTAATCTTCCTTAAGCTTAATCCGTCTAATTAAAACTTAATTAATCTCTAATTAATTTCTAACTAATCTTGCTTATTCGATAAAAGCGAATAAATCGATTAACGACATAAATTAAACATATTGTAAATTCCAGGCATTATACTAAAAATCTCTTACATGACAACCTAAATTTACCTTAGCTCTAACATTTATAATTCACTCCTAATTACTCTTGTTTTTCTAATAATTTGATTAATAGTGCAAACCAGTCGCACCGTTCCCATGGAGTTGTTACGTTTTTAGCTTTTTTGTAAATCCTTTAATATTTTCCGTCTGGTTTCCATAACTAATGGCACTTCTATAATTTTGAGTAAGTCTAGGGACATCCCATGTCATTTCACACCTGAATACCTTTGTGGCTTAATCAGCTGAGATTTAAACTTCTACGATTCTGCCACATGATTTTGCTTCATTTAAAGCCTTACTACGTTAACTTTCCAGATGTCGGGACATAAATGTCATTTTCTAAAAAGTTCCAAGGTTGTTAGGGAAATAACCATGTGGAGTCAAAGTGTAATTTCTAGAAGTCCTGGACAACCCTACAAATAACAAAAGTTCACAAGGGTATTTTTGTAATTTTTTAATTTTTAATATATGTCAGTGCCATATTCTCAATGGCAGTGTTAGCACTACCCTATAGTTCTATGTGTGAGGATTGTTAGAGTATGGCACTGCCTGAGAAATTCTCACACTGCTTAAGAGAAATAATTTAAAGTTTCTATTAAGAAAGTGAGGGATGTTATATAGGGAAAGCCTCTAGACTTAAAAACACTTATAGAGAAACTTACATTTATCTCATCCTAATGAGACAAGTGGGGACTCGAATCTGCGACTTGTTAGATGGGAAACCCTGGCTTATTCCACTCGGCCAACCCCTTGAAGTTATTAAAAAAACAAAGCAATTATGTTTCCAATATAAGTTATTAGCAAACATTTTTTAATTGTGTGTTTGGATATATAATTTTTTTTGTTTAAAATAGTTTATCAAAAACATTTTGGGACAGTTTATTTTTTTGAGAAAAGTATTTTTTTTTCCTTAAAATTAAACTAATCCAAATACTGTCTTAAAGGGGAAAGCCAATATAATTAGTTAATTACAAAAGTTAATAATGTATGTAAGTTTAAAACATTTACACACATGGTTTCAATGTAGACATCTATCCATCAAAGGGAGTTGGCATAGTTGTAGAAGTGCATTATGGCCCTCACGAGGATTTCATTTTCATTTCTGGAGAAAGTACCAGTTAAGAAGGTAAGCTTGACTATGCCCGAAGAGAATTAATCTTCTTTTCGAATAATAGGGAAGGGGTGCCCTTAGGAAAAAAAGGGCGGCTTAAAAATATAGACATTTATCTATGACAATGTGTTACAATATCAATCCAAATTCCGACGAATCTTTTTATTGATCTGTTACACATATGAAGATATTGTAAGATCCTTAGGAAGATAATAATAATATTGTAAGATACTTATTTGTTTATTTATTGACACATTTGCACAATTTTAAATGTGTTCGTTGCATAAGGAAACAAATAGATTTTATTGAGTTGGAGTGAAAGGTAACCAATTCAAAATAGACATAAACTGAATTTTCGTCCCTAATCTTTTATCAATATTTCGATTTTGTTACAATTTTTTTTTTTCAATTTTATCCCTAATCTTTTGATAAAATCCTTTTTTATTGAGGTAGTCACTTTTACTTACGGAAAGTATTGACATGACTCCAATATATTTATTTTTATCTCATATGAATGCTATGTTATACATACAAAAGCTCTATTTTCTAAGCTAATATTCTAAACTTCAACTTATAGGAGTTGTAAATAAATAAGTCTTAGGTCAATTCAATAAGCATGGTTAGATGAAAATAGAGCTTTTGTATGTATAACACAACATCTAGGTAAGATAAAAATGGGCACATCAAAGCCAAATCAGTGGTTTTTTGTTATTAAAATTTATGGCGTTAGTGAAAAGGGTAATATTGACACTTTATCAAAATATTAAGGACAAATATATACTTTTTTTTTAAAAAAAATGTTTCAGACGAAATCAAAATATCACCAAAAAAATCAAGGAAAAAAATAGAGGTTTTGCAAATCAAAGTATTAAGTACTGCTAATTAACATATTTACATTTCTTTTGGAATAACCAGAAAGTCATACCTCAATTTTATGCATCTATCTTGTAGAAAAATCAGAAATGGGCATGTCATTTAATGAAGTAAGTTTAGGATGTCCATGAGACTCGTCTGGTTTGACACCTCCACCATAGGAAAATGCTGGTATGCTATGCATGGGAAGTGTTTCATTTCGTTAGTAACATTAACATGGTGAGCCAATCAACTACACATTCTTCTACACAAAGCATACCGTTATGAATGCATCTGTACACTCGATTGTGGCTAGCTGAATCATACATTGCTTGATCCATCAATTCTAGTGCCAAACCATCTTCCCAAGCTCCCAAGCCTGAGGATTCACGTTTATTATCATGTTAAACCACACAAACAATAACTAGATATTAAAAAAGATTGATTCAGAAAAATGATTTAACATATTTATAATTAGGTAGTAGATGTTATCACCACTCACAATATCTAGCATCAATATTCCAAAATTATAGATATCTGACTTTCTAGAATAAGTACCCTTTATGACATACTCATGCAGCATGTGCCCTCTCCTTTGCAACATATATTACAATAACACTTCTTATAAATGTGTTAGTAAACATATGGAATAAGGGATAAATATTAGCATTTTAGGTCATATGTAAGGAAGTGATGGCTGCAAATTATACTCACTACGTGCCAGATATATCCTTGAGCTTTATTCTTCTATTTCTTGTATGAAGATTTTTGCCATACCAAAATCTGAAATTTTGGGGTTTATGTATTCATCAAGGAGTATGTTACTCGTTTTCTTGTCCTAGTGCACTATTCTCATGGTGTGTTTGGTATGTGGTCAAAATGAGGATAAATTCTCATGGACTAGATTTATGGGTAAAATTACTCATAAATCTATTCATAAAATTTTTTACCCCTATACTAAAAACAATCTTAATCTTGCATATTTATGGAGGTAAATAATCCTTCAGCTATGCCTTCAATTATAATGAGGTGTTTTTCCCAATCTAATAACTTGCTTTATGTAACATCCCGCTTTTACGGTGCATCCGATTACCATTATTAATTATTTTATTCCATTTTGTTAGAGAAATAAGGGTAACTAAGGTTGAATTATAGATGTTAGAATTAGAAGAATTTTTAAGTTGTGATTTAGATAAAATATAGAGAATCATTAGCAATTTCCTACTAATTTAAGGAGAATCGGTTTAATTTTTTTGCCGCACACTACAAGAATCGAATCCGTAAAATTTATATTGTTTAAGACCTCAAGAGGAGTGACTAAACTTCAGCCACTTGCAAAGTGGCACACAATTAGCCACAAACATGGGGAACTAAACCAATTTCAAGTCAAATAACACATCCACCAATTAACATCAAGTGAGTCATTTTTTTCATTATAACTCAAATTCATAAAATCCCCATTTCATCCCTTGCAATTTTCAGCCAACATAAGTTGAGCCCTCCCTCATTTTGTGCTTCATTTCATTCCCTTATCTTCTCTTCTTCATCTCCCACATAAATTTCTTGCAACCAAGACTCCCATTCACTAGCCCAAACCTAAGTTAAGGTAGGATTCATGAACTCTTCTTATTGTTAGTAATGTTGTGGCTGTTTAGGGTTTTATTTCTTCTCATTAAATTGATGATATATTGTGATTATATGAGTTGTTATGGCCGATTGAGCATGGAAACATTTGGTGTAATGCCCGCATTCTAAGTTTTCAATCTTTTTCTTATTACCTTTCTGTTGCTGCTTTTTTCTTTATTGTAATCGATTACAAGGGGCTTGTAATCGATTACAAATGCTCAAGTCAGATTTCGATCCATTCTTTTTGTCTACGAATTGTAGTTTTTGCAATTGTAATTGATTACACCGAGCTTGTAATCGATTACCAGTGGCCTATGATCCACGAAGATCAATTTTTACAATTGTAATCGATTACATAATCAATTACAATTGCTTGAATGGGTTTCTAAGGTTCCTGATGCTCTCTAGTAATCGATTACACAGTTTTTGGGTGCTTGATAATAGATTACCAGTCGCCTATATAACGTTATGGAATGATCTCTCTTTCTCTCTCTCTTGCATTTTCTTCTCTTTATTCAACCTGAAAAAACTTTTCTCTCACTCTCTCTCTCTCTCTCTCTCTAAAGTCACCTTATCTCTATCCCAACTCCTCCATATCAAATCCTTTCACTTAAACTGCTTCAAAACATGCATTAAACATAATAATCTACTCCAAAGTATCATCAAAATTTACTACTCTCTCTCTCTCCTTCTACTTGCTCCATTGAAGATTTTGAAGCTTGAAGGAGGAAGATCCGAAATCCACCTCTTTTATTGTCTCCATTGGCTGCTAAGGGTAATTTCTTACATCTTCCCTCTTTCCTTTTTCAAGAATCTTGAATTTATGCTAGGATTGATGATCTCTTCTAAACCCTACATTAGGAAATTTGGGAATTTGTGAGTTTGAGGATAACTAGGATAAATCCCTCAGGTTAGTAGTTCCTATGGAGTTGAATTGTTGTGGTTATGATGCCAGGTTATTCCTAAGAACAATCTCATAACCTTGTGGCTCTTGGAAATTGATGTAAACCCTTGGGTTAGTATACTGTGAGTAGATAGACCACCTTTGACTCCTTCACTGTTTTTAGATTATGATATATTAGCATGTTTTTTTTTAATACTGAAATTGTTTTAGAATGTTGCTCATGAGTCAATGAATGAAATATTTGAAATTTGATAATTGATGGATAATTAAAAAGGATTAGGAATGTTTATAATAGGATCTATTTGCTAACGACAGTAGATATTAGCCTTGGTGCACCTCGAGTTATCATAATTTACACAGCCATTCAAGGATGTGCATTATGGATTACAAGATCACACAAAGGAGAGGCTACCTAAGTGTGATTCCTGACGGATTATCCTATTGGACATTTCCTAGAGTTTTATTTTGATATGTATATCTTTATATGTACATTGACTTATGAGGTTCAAGGGTGTCCTATCTCTCACTAAGTTTCATAAACTCACCCCGTGGTTATCCTATCTTTTTTAGATACAGGATCAAACTTGGGAGCTGATCCTCCCACTCCGCAGCAGTAGTCCTCCATCCTCAGTGAGCCCTCATAAATAAGGGCCTTGGGTAGTTATTTTGAATTACTTGTAATCATAGTAAGTGTAGCTCTATAGTACTACAGGTAGGGTTCGACCCTTGCTAGTTTGTAATGATCTTAATGTTGGAGAATTATGTAAATTGAACTGGCTAGATGATTATGCATTAGAATTCTGCATTGAAATGCTGAAGTAGTATTTATACTTATATAATGGTTTGTGTGTTTGATGTATTGACTATGCTTGATAGATAATTATATTGTATGCTGAGGGGTGTATTATGAGAATGTCTCGATCCCCGATAGAAGATTATGTTTGTTGATTTTGCAGGACAAGTATTTATATTTGAGAAATATCCTAAATACAAAGAAAACTCTATCCAAGTTTTTATAAAATTTTGTGGTATGAGGCTTGCATGGAGACTTGTCCCTATGCACTGATCACGGCTTGAAATTGGGTCGTGACATTTGGTTTGGATTGAAAATTTAGTGAAAACCTCAAAAGAAATCTTAACTAGAATTGGCTGGAACAACACCCTGGATGTATCCATACGGCAGAGTATACAACTTTTCCTATAGCCATCAAAATTTGAAAAAACAAATTTTAGATGAAACTGTACATTCAGAGCTTTTCAATCATATAAATTATAAGCCCATTGGATCTTAAGTGAAGGAGATATGAATTTTTGAAATAAATCCTAGAATTCTGCCTCTTATTTTGACCAGTCTGGTTGTGAAGGGCATAACTCACTTTATACACCTTCAAATTAAGTGCAATAAATTTTTTTGCAAGCTAACACATAGCTAACATTTTATAAAAATTTTAGCATTAGATCCTTTCTCAATTGTTCCCAGAAATTTTCCAAAATTGTCTGATGTCCTGTCTAAACTTGAATAAGGTAGACTGTTTTAGCCAAATTTGAAAGCATATAACTTTAGCTCTACTCATTCAAATGAAATGCAACTTGGGGAATTAAAAGATGGTCCAATTACCTTTAATTAGATATAAATTTTGGATAAATATAATGAAAATTCTATTTTTGGTGAATTTTTACATTTTAGTGGCCAATTCTACCTAGTTGCAGGGCAATCTTAGCTTAAACTTCAATAGCTTAATTCAAATGAAATGCAACTTGTGGGAATTAAAAGATGGTCCAATTAGCTTTAATTAGATATAAATTTTGGATAAAAATAATGAAAATTCTATTTTTGGTGAATTTTTACATTTTAGTGGCCAATTCTGCGTAATAGTAGGGCAGTCTTAGATTAAACTTCAATAGCTTAATTTATATTTATCAAAATTTAATGCAACTAAAGAGAACTAAAAATAGAAAAATAATGCTACACCATATCCAAATTTTAGATTCAAATGACTTAAAATGCACTTATGGCATATTTTCTAAGATAGGCCAGAAGTAGTAGGTTGGGGTGCAAATTGCCAAGTTGAAGAAGATCTTTTATTTAACTCAAATGATGAAACTTCCTATTTTATTGCTGAATTATTAGTATGATGTTATATTGATTTTGATGTTTTGACTGGTGGCCGAATATATGACTGTTACATTCCTAGCGAAGCGGATTTTAAGCCATTATGCTACCAAAATTTCGGTAAAAGTTATGTATATGGTGTATTATTAATGTGAATGCATATATTCTCCAAGTTTAATTGACCACAATTATATAATTCATGAGGACTATAAAAATTTCATAACCCTTGGGCTAGCCCTGGAATGAAATTAAGTGGAATAGATCGGTGGAAAAGTCGGGAAAAGTACACTCAACTATCTTATAAAGGAACGAGCTTGGTTCTGATAAGCAGACTATTATCCAGGAGTTGTATGGCCTAAAACTCCTGAGGGATCAAGTATGAAAAGTTAAAGTTATGATATAAGTTAAGAAAGAGAAAATATCAAGTACATATGCATTGCATTTTTAATTTCATTATTAGTTGCAACTCTTATATATGTGATTTATTTAAAGCTTCAGCCTGAATTATACTTTATTGGTGCTAATGTTTATTTTTCTTATTTCCTACATACTTATTCTATTTAGTAACTTTATAAGTAAAATGGAACTTGCTTCGGATATCCCATTTTTACGTTAATAAATAGAATTTGTACTTTATTGTTCACACTCCTTTATAATTAACCTAAACTAAAGCAACTAAGAATGGTCACGATGTCAATGTATGTTGGATAAGGAATCCTACTGAGAATTGTTAATTCTCATCCTATTGTGTGTCCGTGTCATTCTAAGAAGACAGGGATGGCAGCGACGATCATCTTCTTCGCCGAAGTGCCAGAATGGCAATGGCACTATGATCATGCACTTGACTCGCTATACTTGATGGCCACTACCCAATTCCGCCTCTATGTCTTTTTCCAACAGGCTTTTGTTGTTCCTTTTTTTAGCCCTTTGTTTGATCTTGTCACCCCTTACTTGGTAGTTCCCTTGTATATGGTGCACCCGGACCCTGCCCCACCTTACCAGGCATAGCCACCTGCACCACCACCTCAGTATGCACCTCAGGGATCCTCTAAAAGTGATCCCTCATAGCTGATGGATTCATGTTCTTCCTTGTCCTCAACCCCTGACGACAACTGCACACCCCCTACCTTGGCATGGTGAACAGATTCCTCCCCTCGGAGTCTGTCTAGTGGAGCTACCCATACTTGCGGACTACAGTTGTACAGGATGGCCCTCTTTTGATACCTTTTTGACCTTGGGCCATAGACACTGCTTTCTTTTTCTTCTCTCATGTATCCATGACAATGAGATATCCTCTAAGGACCTTTATAGAGATGTTTGCACCGATATGGATTGATGTCTTTTTGTTTACGGTCCAACTTGATGTACTTGACACTATAAACTTATGAATACATGAGATGATGATGTTTATATGTATCAGATATATTGTGATCAATTTTATTTCCATTTGTATTGTTTATTTTTCATTTATATAGCGACATGCTTCATAAGATGTATAGGTATATCCTGTAATCAAAACTAAACTAATAAATTACACTTGATGATAAATTAATTCCACTAAATCAATTTACTTGGAAGTAAATTAAATGGAAATTATAGATGCGTAATAAACTACCAAGTATAATACTATGACTTAAGCGTAGTAGTATAATTAGTAGAGTGTTACACTTTGTGTGAAATCTTAGAATGAAGAATATCAAATATAGATGAAAAACACAAAAATTAGTATGACAAAAATTTAGAATTATTTTATTTAATAATTCTTGTAAGCTACTATAAATTGAGGTATTTTGATTGTGATAAAAATGGGTTAATATATGATCCATGTTCATATGCAGTTTTGAAATATAATTATTAATCTAAGTGATCCTTTTGTTTGGGTTTGGATATCTGGAGTTTTGATTAATGTGGATAATAGTGTGACCCTTAGCCTATGGCCTGATATAAGAGACTACTAGGGTCATATTTTATTTGGCTATGTCCCCTCTATATTCACGAATAATCAACCGCTCCACAAATTATGCCATTGAAGTTATGTCAGGGAGTGTGAACTATAGAGGAAATACTAGCCACTCATGCTTATAGGTTCAAACCCACTCCAATGGTAATGTTTTTTTAATCCAAAATCTTGTTACCAACAAATACATCTAATTTGTGTTCTAATCTCATATAATCTTCACATCTTTTCTCCCTACATTTAGTATCAAAGCAATAAGTATATAAATTAGAACCAAATAATATATAACATGACTTGATTATATATTTGGTCTTACATTTCTTGTTTTTGCGTGCATATTCATATTTTCAATCAAACAAAATTTAAAGAAATTAAAACCCAATTCCTTAAAAGGCTTTTATAGAACATAATTTTGTGAGTTTTTGGTGAGTAACAATGGATGTAACAAAGCCAAAAGCATATTATCAGCACATTGGTGATATTTAATTGCTACCTCCTTAAAGGCTATGGTATTTTGATGAGGAAATATTGCAGAAACTGAGGAAAGTTTTTATTCTATTTGTAGAAAGGACTTTTTGCTATAAAACACCACTCATTGCACGAGCCCTAGGGATGGCAATGGAGATCTGTAGGTGAAGATAATCGTAGATGGAGATCCAAATGTGGGGATATTTTCTTGGTGAGGATGGGATGGGGATCATGCCTCCCACCCTATATATGGGGATATCTGCCTTCATGGTATATTGATAATTTTATGTATAAAATTGATATTTGTTATATTCTTAATACAAAAATAAAGAAAATACAACCTTAACTTACGTACCCTCTCATAGCCTCATACATTCATTGTTGTTTATTATAATGTTCTTGTGATGGACTGATACTTGTGACTTTATTTAAAATTTGAAAATTTGGTGTTTCAAAATTTTTAGGCTAATTAAATTGCTTAGACATATTTTCTTAATTTTTTTAAAAAAAATTTGGGATATTCGTGGATCCCTGTTGGGGGTGGACATCTGTAGGGAATGGAGATGAAGAGAAATTCCACCATCCCAGCTTGCGGAGAATGGGGATAAGGATGGGGGAACTGTAGAAGCATGGGGCAAGAAGTAGAGGACTACTCCCCTCTTCCCCCCCCCCCCCGGGCGCCTCGTTGCCGTCCCTAATGAACCCCTCATGGACAATTTTAAAATCTTCCCCTAGGAAAAGGGAATATTCAATGATCCCCTACTTTTACATGTTGTAATAGGTTTTCTTTTAAAACTTTTTATTCAACAATTATGAAAAGACTATTTTACTTGTCTTCTTAAATTAAATTAAATTTTCATTGCCATTGATTATTTGAGCAGTTTTCATTGTTCAAGTAACAATAATGAACCCTTAACGTAATAGACTTGATTCCTAAATAAAAAACACTAGTTCAATTTTTTATTCCATTCCAATTCCAAGTACTTTTTTATTGCCAACCACTTGCAGAAAATCCAAACCTTCCCTAATCTAGTATTCAGCAACAATGAGACAACTTTTTTCATGGGCAAGGAATGGGTATTGAAGGAAACTTCTTTGAAGAAACTAACATAACCAATCACATAATAGCCTTGCTCTTGGGGAGTCTCTTTTGCCCCACCATCTCATTTAAAATCAATGAAAAGAAAACACCAAAGGATAACAGAGAAAATGGGGAAAACGAACCAAATGTAGAAGGGTTGAATTTGTTATGGTGGTTATTGGCTAAGTCTAAATATGAAAGGATAGGATGGTGGGGGTTAATTAAGTAACTTGATTTGCTGTAAATTTTTTATTATTAAACAAATTACTAGTTAACTTGAGGGACTATCTATACTCCAAATATGAAGTAAAACACCATAATCATTTTTATGTAACATGAACCATTAGATTTATTTGTTTACTCAATCAATGGTTAAAAAAAAGAGGGGAACATTGAATGCCATTGAATATTCCCTGTTACCAGGGAATGTTTTAAAATCTTCCTACTTTACATATAGTTGATACCTTACATGGTGATTTACTCAATTTGTTGATGGCTTCTTTTGTCAGTATACTCTAGGCTTAGCATTGACATATTTGCACCAAGTTTTGTTGCATCTTTGGTTTTTGAATTTGTTGTTGGTGTCTTTCGATTTTGTTATGGATAGGAACCAACTTTTTTTTAATTGTTTTTTCATTAATATTGATTAAAAGATTCAAATACATTATTGAATATTTAGTTATTTTCCAACTTTTTAAAATAAAATAATGTACTAAAAAAATAATTTGTTATGTTTGAATCTTTTTGTCATATTCACTCTCCCTATTTTTGTTACAGAGTTCTATACATTTAACTTGAATCATATACTTAAAATACTTATTTATTGAGTTGTTTTCACTTGAATTGTTAAATGGAAATAAAAAATAAAAATATTTTAGGAATGCTGTTATATTTATTTCATTTAATGGTAGAGGTGTTATCTATGATTACATGTTCTTTACTGTGTCATGATTTTCTGGGCGCAAAGAATTTTCATAAATTACTATAGGCGATTACCTCCAAATTGGGATTACTTGTATTGATTTATGGATGATTTTTGTAATTTGAGGAAAGTTTCTGGTTATTGCATACAATACCTACCCAAAGGGGATTCTTGGGCGTGTTAATTGGAAGCTAATATAATAATGGAATTATTCGAGAATGCATCAGTTTACGAGATCTGTCTGCCCAAAAAGGATAGATTTTTAAATCCAGTGCATTCTCATTGAGTAATTCATCTTGAGATTTGTTGATGAAGTTATTGGAAATGTATTGGTCTAGAGGGTTTATCTGCCCAAAATGGATGGATTCTCAAACTTAGTGTATGCTCACTAATTAACCCATCAGAGGTTCTGGCCTTGGTTATTACCTTGGTTGTCAATTGCACATTTTGTCCAAAGGGGAATATGTAATGTTATGTTAGCCTCACCGTAATAGCTTGATTTATCTTGAAGCTATATCATGCCTTGTTTATTCTAATGTATTCCAATTTTGTCTTAGTAGTTACTTTATCTATGACCAATAATTGTTCCTCTTCAATAGAGATTTTGATTGGATCAAACTATAATAAATGGAAGCAAATTTTGGATTTCTCTTTAGGAATTGCCAACCTCAACTGATCCCTATGAGAAGATAAGCATGTTGTTCCTAGTAAGGGGAGCACACTTGAACAAAGAGAACTCTTAGCTAAGTGGGAGAGATCTAATCACCATAGTTTGATTGCCATTAAGAGGACTATCTCAAAACATTGCTAGGTAGCTTACCTAAAATCATAAGTGCTAAAGAATTTTTTTACTAAACTAGGAAAGAGATACCAGGTGTCTAATATTGCTAAGTCTGGATGTCTAATGGAATAGTTAATGAACATAAAATATGACAATATGAAGGGTGTAAGGGAATTCATTCGGAAAATAGTTCACATCCCAACCAAATTGAAAGCCCACATGACATAGACCTAAATGAAAAATTCCTCGTCCCACATGTCCTAAATTGCCTATTTGTAGAATTCACTCAGATCAAAATTTTCTGTAACATTTTTGGTGAAAAATGGACCATCACTAACCTTATTACCAAATGTGTTCTGAGGAAAAGAAACTTAAGAAAGAGAAGAGTAATATATCCCTCCTGACTATTTATAGTCAAGATTAAAATATAAAGTCATATGACTTTTTTAAGTAATCATGTAACCTTTAAATAACCTTTAATATTGACCATTCATATATAATTTAATAGTCAAAAATCATTCCTCACACCTCTCATATAAATTTGAAATAACCTTTTAACTTGATACATCCCTATTTGTATATGTGTATGTGTGTTGCCCTGGGGGGAGGGGGTGGGGATTCCATTTGCTCTAGAGTAAGTCTTGGCATATGTAGTCCTTTTTTATAGACATTCAATTTCATTAATCCAATTGTAAAATTGAAAGTTCTCTCTAAGTAGATCAAGTTTATAAAATTTCATACAATTTTAAAATAATTTCATACTTCATTCTCCCGCATTATTTTGATGTATAATATTTTTAAATAATTAAATATTAACCATTAGATTACATATCTATCAATGCCAAATTTTTCTAAAATTAGTATATTTGATTATTAAGATAATGTTACACAATTTAATGGCTGGAAAGATGAATTCAATGTTTGTAAAGAAAAAATAAAAATCAATAGAGTTAGTATACAAGATTCTCTCTTGATGTAAATTAATCTCTCTCCTTTTTCATGTATGTCTATATGTCTGTATGTATATTCTCGAACCCAAATTCAAAAGAAAAAGCAATTAATTAAAACTATAATAGAGTCTTATCATCTTGCTAGTTTACATTTAGTTACATTTTTTGTTTTTATTTTTTTCAAAATTACTACAATCACAATATTTTGGTTTCTAATCATAACCACATGTTAAATACAGTCGTATGCCTTTATTAAAATTAAACACATTTGATATGGTTTCTAATCATAAGGAACCTTGTTAGTAGTTAACCTCTCCAAATGCTTTTAATCAATCACCTAAGGTTTGTGCAATTTTGAAATCTCACCACCATAAGATGGCGAGTATTTCATATTGTCCAGAAGCCTTGCAATTATAATGCATTGGCATGGTAAGTGAATTAATGTCCCAACAAATGACATAAAAGTATACAAAAGAGGCCTTTATTATATAGGCTTGCATTGGCCCAAAAATATTACATGTTAAGCTTTCCAGCAGAGCTGTGTGATCAAAACGATACAGTAAGAACCTATATTTCTATATTTGTAATTTATGTAGAATGATATGAGTACCATATTGTGGCTAGAGAGTAATCATAGTGGTTGGAGCATGAGCATATGCTGGAGAAAGTTCAAATGAGAAATATCATAGAATCAATGACAAAGCCATCTTTGCCTCTAACAAGGAGAAGTTTTGTCCAATGCATATTCTAGGACCCCATCCAAATGGTAAAAATGAAACTTTGCCATTTGTTGCCTTTAAAACTCCTTCAGAAAATCTCTCAGGGTTGAATTCCTTTGCATCCTCACCCCAGAGTTCACGATCATGGTGAACCAAAAGTATTGGCAAGGAAACTTGCACTCCTGCAGGTAATGTTAAGTTTCCAAGTTTTATATCCTTGTGAACAGTTCGAGCAAGTCCAATTGCTGGTGGATACAATCTGAGAACTTCATACAATATCATAGTGACCTGTTGCACAAGATTTATAGTGATGATAAGTACCAAGGACATACTAGTAATGTTATCAATATATTAGTTACAATACTTAACAGTCTTAAGGCAACTTAACCCATCAAAGTCTGGTTCTTGGTTGCCAAAGACTTGTAATACTTCCTCCCTTGCACGTGCTTGCCAATTAGGGTATCTACTCAATAGCACCATGGTCCAAACAAGTAAGACAGAAGTGGTCTCTTACCCTACAAAGTAGAATAGCTTGCACTCCTCTATTATATCTTGAAGAGTCATACCAACATTCTTATTGTTTCCATGCTCTTCAATTTCCTTGTGATTTGATTCCAAAAGTATGCCTAGTAAGTCATTCTTGGTGGATTCACCTGCCTTCAATACTTTCTCTCTCTTGTTAATCATAACCTTAAGTGAAGCTTTTATAACTCTATCAATTTCCTTCATCCTCCTATTAATAGTAGTAGGTAGAAACCTATAAAAAATACATAATTAGTCCTATTATTGTTAGGAAATGAAGGAAATGTTCCTATGTTGACTAGCTTAGCTTTCTAGAATTAAGTTGCTACATTTTCCCATCTTAATTTTAGGTAAAAGGATAGATGGTGTCTAAAATACAACTTCTTCATAATAAATGTTTGCAGCTAATAATTTTTCCTATTCAAGTTGCAACTGAGATACCACATCACCCCATCACAATATTTAGTAAATTTAACATTGTATAAAAGAAATTTCTTAATGATAGATGTTATTTGTTGATCGTTATTTCCAATAAATGGAAATGTTAGTTAAATTAAATAAAATTAATTTAATGAGTTTGTTCTTTCATTAGCTCTCAGGCAAATAAGATATTCAGTCTTACCTCCATCCAGAGATGTAAACTTTCATCATAACTTTCATTGTAAGTTCAGCTTGCTCCTTTTGAAGCTCAAATATTCTTATTCCTTCTTCATAAGTACTTCCAAATGCAGTTCGAGAAATAACATCACTAGCCAAATTCTGAAGGAAAGGCCACACATCCATTTCACTCGATCTATCTGAAGATAACATTCTCTCCCATTTACTAATCATATCATTGCAACTTTTGAAGAATATTGGTAACATAATCTGTGGTGGAAAAATATATAGAAGGAGTTAAAATTCCCTATATCAAACAAAGCACATAACATATACAGAGCATGTTACAATAAAACAAACCTATGTTGCTTGCTAAAGTATACGTTGCAAGCTAAGCTATTGCAAGCTATGCCATGCCAAATATTTTCTTTAAGGGTATGCATTTAAGGGAAGGATAATTTTTTCATGCAAAAACACATGCACACAAGTGAATTGCCTTTTTTTTTTTTTTAACATGTTTTCAAAAGGCACACAAGTCAATTGAATTATATCTATGTCTAGTAAAGTGAAAATAACCTTCAATTTTTCTAAATTGAAAGCAGTGCTAATTATCCTTCTATGTTTGCTCCACTTCTCACCCTCATAGTTGGCAAGACCAGTAGCTAGTAACTTGACAAGCGGATTTGTATGAGGCTTTGGGAAGTCATAGATCTTGTTAAGTACATCTTTAATTAGCTCAAGATCTGTGATGGTCACCCTTGGTTTTGGTCCAAACCAGATAAAAGAATTCTTGCCTACATACCATCAACAATACTCGCCCCCCAAAAAAAAGGAATGAAGAGAATCGACAACTTTATATGTGGGCTATTTGAAATTGAAATGAAGCACAAACCAATTTGAAAATAGCAACAATAAAGAAAAAGTAATATTCTAGTGATCAAATCTAGTGCATGTGGCTCATAATTGAATTTAGATTGTGAGATCCTCAAATTATGCATGTTGTGAGATTGAGAAAAGAATTACTTTCCTTTAAAGGGAAAAGGGCAATAAATTATCATTTTCGTCTTTTGTTGATTTGTTGAAAAGGAAGTAACAAATTCGTTCTTTTGATAAGCTATAACGAAATTCAGTACAAAGAGCACACAATGGCACCATTTCTTTGCAGGCTTACCAAAAAACCAAAAAAAAAAATAATAATAATTTGATAATTATTGTGTATGAGCACGAAAAGCTTGCTAGATAGATTCCAATCACAAAATAATGAACCGCTTATTAGCCACTCAATGGAATCCATACCACATAGTCCAATTCATTTCTGCAGAAGTTCTCATCGAGCTTCTAGCTTCAATTGATATCATTAAGTGGGTTTGTAACAAACTCAGCACAGCCTTCTTAAAATAATTATAAGGAAGGTGAAAGTAGCTTATTGAAAAGAGGGCCAAATGCAACTAGGTAGGAATCCAATTCAAGAAATCCTCTCCCCCTCCCATGAAATTTCATTGTAAAACTTTTATATATATATGTTCTCTCAAGTAGCTCAGGCTTTATCTTTTATATATATATATATATGGTAGGCATCCAAGAAAAGAAAATCATAAGAATATGCCAAAAATATAAATGTATAAGTATTTTAGGAGTATTGGTATTGAATACAAATACGATATTAGTACGTCACCAATTTTGGCAGAGGCAGACGCAGAGCCAGAGGGACTAGACTAAATAAATATAACTTAGAATAAAAAGTTAGTTATGATATAAAGATATATTATATAAAATAACTAACAGAATATAATTTATCAAATATATTTATGATCAATATAAATTATACATATCAAATATATACACCTATAACTTTTTTATTTTGTTCACCTTTTTTTTTTTTTTCAATGGGCCAAATTATAGCTGAGGGGGACCATAGCATCTCCTAACCCCCTTTCACCCTGCCCCTGAATTTTGGGATATCCATGCACCACAGCTTTGCTAAAAAAGGATGGTCAATTGTACGATAACAAAATGGACAATAGTACAACACTTGAACTGGCAAATAGAAGACAATTTACAAATAAGAAGAATGGTGAAAGCATAGGCATACCAAATTTGTTTACAGTTTGTTGTTCCTGTACGGATTGCCTTGAAGGCCTTGCTTTCTTAGCAGTCTTTCCAGCTTTTTTGGCCTCAGCCACACCCAATTCAGCACCCTCCATCCCCATATCAGAGCAAGTATCACTACGACCGTAACTGTTGTGGCCCTTGTTGCTTCCATTTATGTCTATGTGATTGGTGGAAGAAGTGGAAAAGGTACGAGAAGATGATGAACATAGAAGAAGCAAAATAGAGTAGCAAAATAGTGTACTTCAGCTCGAGAGACAGCTTTTAGAATATGGGCAGCAATAATTGTGAGGTGCTGCATTACCCCCTATGTTATCCTTTGTCTTTTTCGCTTTTTGTTTTTTCTGTTTCTTCACATTTACAAGGGACAAAATTAGTTATTTGTTTATGAGAAAATGCTACGATTTGGGAAACCACAAACTCTTAAGTATTATAATAGTGGTGCGTGATAAGTACTCATATAACAAGTAATGATTTAAAAAAATATATATCATAAAAAACTAAAAATGTTAATTGTTAACATCTTAAATATTTAAAGATTTCACTTTTTATGAATTGATTTTCATTTTAAATTTTTTAACAAAATTCTTCAAATATCTATAATAAATAAAACATATTTTTATCATTGGTCGGCAAATAAAACATATTATAATAAAACTAAAAGCGATAGCCACTAGCCAAGCAATAGATACCAACTCCAACTCCCGCCAAAAGAAAGCAACAGATACCAACCGTTTGAATCCGTGTCCACAAAATTTTGAGCCCAGTTGACCATTTCAGGACGGAAGTTCAGTTCGCCGTGTTGGGCATGTCTTACATGCTCTCAATGGCCAAAGGTGCATTATGCACCTCAGCATCTACCCGATATGATTTGATTATCTATTGATACAATCAATTATTTATGATGTATTATAATAATTTTTTAGTTTTAATTAGACTTTAAAAAATATGGTTGAATATATTTTAAAATTGATTAAAATTTATATATATAATCCTAAAATTAAATATAATTTTTAAAAATATTTTCAACAATTCTAGATTGTTATAAAATATTTTTATGAGAAAAAATATTTTCACACAATCAATGCATTCATAGTTTTAAATTGTCAAATAAATACAAATTTCTACAATGAACAATGGCCACAATGAAAAAATTATTTAAAATTGATGAAAATTATTTAATTCTAGAATTATGCTGATAAATTTTAATTATTGTTAAAATACATATAATCATATTTATAAAACCTAACTAAAATTAAAAAAAATTACGATTAATCTTCACTGTTGAATTACAAAGTGTATAATACACCTCCACTAACAAAGTTCATTATAGCACTCGCCTGTCAATTTTCAATTTCTTGTAACGAGAAATTGAGCAAAGGGAATTGATATTGAAATCAAAAGGGTTCAGCTTTTCTGCCCATCATATTTACAACCTTCACATTAGAAAAAATTTGATGGAATATGTGCATTTTTTATAAAATTTGAAAAGAAAATTGGTGTTGTCTTTGTTGTAGCTTCTCGACTATAGTGGATCATGCACCTTGACATGCAACGACGCAAATTTAATGATGTATTCATACATCCATTAACATCGATGTATTGTGGTAGGACCATTATCACTTTCTTCCCACCCCAGAAGCACCCCCCCCCCTTCTACTGCAAGTGCTGATGCAAGTGCTCCTCGATCTTATTGTGCTCTTCGGTCTTTGGTGGTGCTCATCAAATGATTCCTTCTAGCCCATGTAGTCCTAGTAGTTGACGCGGAAGGCTAGCACCAGCAGTGGCACGCTCTAGCCCAAAGTCACCCATCCCAAATCGTGACAACACTAGCTTTGCCGCTAGCAGCGTTGCACACCCTTACAACAAGAACATCTCCACCGCTACGGTATCGCTGCCACAGTCACCATGGCGGCCCTTGCTACGAAAGTAGGCCCATGATCACAGTGATGGAGCAACAGGGTTAAAGGAGTGGGCAGTTGGAGTAGGGGGAAGAAGGGAAACAAAGGGGAAAAGATGTGGTGCATTCATGTGCTTATTGCACCGATACATCCTTACATCTGACCGCCAGATGACAGGGTGCATGATGTACCATAAGTTATCGGTTGCATTGCAGAAAGCGCCAAGGAAATTAGTTTTCTCGGCTGCATCTAACATTTTTTATAATGATAGTTTTGCTCTTTTAGTAACTGTCTTTTTTTCGTTTGTCAATAACAACTTCGTTGTTTTTATCGAAGAAGGTTCGAAATAGTTTCAAGTGTTGACACTTTAATTATAGAAGAAACAAGTTAATCTTAATGCTCTATGATTTTAGATTAGTGTTGTATTCACCTATTGAGGTTTCTTTTAACTTTGAGCGATCAATAAACTAATATTTTCTTCTCCAATTCAATTCTCCTGAGTCTATTTTTATTAATTAAAATAATGAATATCTTTTTACGGGAAAAATAATGAGTATTAAAAAAAAAAAAGAATAGTACCATGGACCGGTGAACAGGCCATGATTACCTTTTCAAGTTATGATGATGAAAATAATTAGGCCTTCTCATTTTATAGCACAAGGATTGACTTCCACTTATTTTCATTTTTAATTTGGGACTAATTGACAATGAGAAACATTTTATAGTATAAGTATTGGCTTTCACTTATTTTTATTTTTCATATGGGACTAAAAAATAGTGAGAAATAACTCATTTGTGCTATAAATTTATTTCCACCTGACGAATTACTTCCATTTATGCAAGACAAATAAAATATAGGTTTTAAAAATCAATCATACAAAAGAAAACCAACACCGAAAAATAACTTAACTCCCTTCAGAAAACTATTAGATGGTTCCTATTATTGTTTCATCATGAAGCTTTCTTTGGTTACTTCCATCTATAATAAATATTAAATGTATGTTTTTTATAATTTAAATATACTAATTAGTATATAGTAATTATATACATGCTTATATATATATAAGAATACAAATTTTTAAAGTGTATTGAATTGTTAATTACTTGTATCATTTCATTGTATTTATTTGAATTTTAATATATTTTGTATATTTATTTAATTATATGTAGTGCAACCAATGATTGACTAGTTAAACTAGTGACCTAATAACCTAGTGCTTTGGCTGAGTCAATCACCGGTTGAGTTTGATAACTATGGCTAAAAGTTATATAATTACCATTTGTATTTTTATATTATAAGAAATAATAATAACTATGAATTTATATGTCAAATCTATCTATAAGTAATGTAATTTAGAGATTATTAGAAAAAAAAAAAACTTAAATTTGAGCCGTGTATCTTTCTATGTTAACAAAAAACAATTCATGTACCCTTATTGGAGCTTGGTTTACCCCCCCCCCTTTAACTTTAAAATTCTCTCCCATTAGAGTTAACATATTTTATTTTAAGTTCAAAATAGGTTATAGTAAAAAAAAATTAAAAATAGTTGTTTTTTTTCTTTAAAAATGGTAATTATGTTACCAATATAAGTTAGGGTAAAACCTCATTTACGCCCTTCATATTTTACAATGATTTCAACTTCGTCTTACATTTTTTTTTATCTATTTTATTTAGGTTCTTAACATTTTCAAAACATATTAATATTTCCATTTCGATATTCAATTTATAAACAAAAAAACTAATATAAATATTAAATTATAACGTTAGTGATGATGCGTTCGTTACTTACCTGAATTGAATGATATTGTTTATTATCATTTTTCCATATTTTTGTAGGATATGAAAGTTTTCCTTTTTCAATTTAAACTCTCTTAATGCTTAATCAATATTTCTCCTCCTAAAACTCATACCCGAAACTTTTCATCGGAGTATTGAAGGAAAAATCTCTATTGGTAGTACTTAGATATCACTGATATCAAAATTTGATCTTAATATTAGTTTTTCATTTTTAATTTGGATATCATTTATCAAAGTGCAAGATTAAAACGTTTTGAAAATGTTAGAGACTTGAATAGAACCCCAAAAAAAAAAAAAAATTGGACTAAGTTGAAATCGCTGTAAAATATGAGGGTCATAAATGAAGGTTTACCCAATAAGTTATTATCAAACATATCTTTAGTGTGTGTTTGGATAAACTTCTATTTTTGTTTGAAATAGTTTATAATAAAAAAATGTCTGAGACTTTTTTTTTTAAATAAAGTATTTTTTATCCTAAAATGAACCTAATCCAAACACTGACTTAAAGGGGAAAGCCAATATAATTGCAAAAGTTAATGATATGTGTGAGTTCAAAATATTTACACAGAGGATTTCAAAGTAGACATCAATCTACGAACGTGTGTTAAAATATCAGTCCAAAGTCAAACAAATCTTTTTATCGATCTATTGTACGTATGAAGACACTGTATGATCCTTAAGAAGATATATAATAATATATGAAAACCATGTCAAAATATCAATATATCAAATGATAATACTTTATGTATTTATTTATTAACATATTTGCACAATTTTAAATGTGGTCATTGCATTAGGAAAACAAATAGATTTTATTGAGTTGGATTGAAAAGTAACCAATTCAAAATAGCATAAACTCTATTTTCGTCCCAAATCTTTTAGCGATATTTAGATTTCACTCCAAAAGTTCTTTTGGTTTCAATTTCATCCCTAACCTTATGATAAAGTTTCAATATTATATCCTCTTCGCTGACAATGATCAATCTTACTAGCATAAACTGCCAATTTGACTTTGATGTATCTGTTTTTATCTCGTGTGAGTGTCATGTTATACATGTAAAAACTTTATTTTCATCCATGATTTTCTAAACTTTAATATTTAGAGTTACGAGTTGTTAATAAATAAGTTCATTTCAATAAACATGATTAATGCAAAAAGAACTTTTGCATGTATAACATGACATCCAATTGAGATAAAAATAGACACTTGACATCTAAATGAGATAAAATGGAGACATCAATAGTTTTGATAAAAGTTTTTGTTGTTAAAATTGACGGCATTAGTAAAGAAGATAATATTGAAACTTTATCGAAATGTTAAGGGCAAAAATTTAAAAAAAAAAAAAATTCTAGAGAGAAATCTTTATCACTAAAAGGTCAAGCACAAAAGTACATCTTTTGGTATTTAAAATATGAAGTACGGCTAATTAACTTATTTACATTTATTTTGGAATAACCAGAAAATCATTCCTCAATTTTATGCCTCTATCTTGTAGAAAAATCAGAAATTGACATGTCGTTTAATGATGTAATTTAGGATGTCTATGAGACTAGTTTGGTTTGAGTAGTTTGACACTTCCACCAAAGTAAAATGTTGGCCTATTGTTGACCAAAAAAAAAAAAAGGTAAAACACTCGTATGTTATGCATGGTGTTACAATATTTACTAATATTTACATCTTTAACGGAATCCTTCCCTCTACCCAATCCGTTAGAGATTCATTTCTTGGGCCCCCTCCCCTAATCATAATAACACCAAGCCCTATATATATATTCCCTCCCTCCGTATGAAAGGGCTAGGACATTCCAAGCCTAAACACTAACCTATCCTATCTTAGAGCATAAGACTAGAACACATGGGAAGTGTTTCATTTGCATTAGTGAACATTGATAAAATCTTCAACATGCTTGATCCATCAATTCTAGTGCCAAAACATCTTGCCAAAGGTCCCAAGCCTAAGGGTTCACGTTTATCATGTTAAGCCCCACAAACAACAATTAGGTATTGAAAAGAAAAAATGAAAATTGACTCAAAAATGGTTTAGCATACATGTCCCACTAAGTTAATTAGGTAGCAGGAATTTTCGAAGCTATTATTTCTTCTACCCCTCACAATCTCCAGCATCAATACTTTGAAACTATAGATATCTGATTTGGTGGTTTCTATGATATCTCTTCAATTTGAAGGTGTTTGAAACCCTTCTTATGTGGTCCAATTGCGATGTAAATTTATCCCTCTCTCCCTTGTTATGTATGTATGTATGTATGTATGTTCTTAAACCCAAATTTAAAAGAAAAAGCAATTAATTAAAACCGTAATAGAGTCTTATCATCTTGCTCGTTTCATTTAATTACATTTTTTATTTTTTTTTTCAAAATTACTGCAATCACAGTGTTTTTGGTTTCTAATCATAACCACATGTTAAATGCGCTAGTAGGACTTTATTAAAATAAAACACATTTGATATGGTTTCTAATCATAAGGAACCTTGTTAGTAGTTAACCTCTCCAAATGCTTTTAATTAGTGACCTTAGATTTGTACAATTTTGAAATCTCACCATCACAAGATAGCAAGTATTTCATATTTTCTAGAAGCCTTGCAATTATAATGCATGGGCATAGTAAGTGAATTATATGTCCCAACAAATGACATAAAATTATCCAAAAGAGGCCTTTATTACATAGGCTTACATTGGCCCAAAAATATTACATATTAATCTTTCTAGCGGAGCTCTGTGATCAAAAGCATACATTAAGAGCCTATATTTCTATATTTGTACTTTATGTAGAATGATATGAGTACCATATTGTGGCTGGAGAGTAATCACAGTGGTCGGAGCATGAGCATATGTCGGAGAAAGTTCAAATGAGAAATGTTGTAAAATCAATGACAAAGCCATCTTTGCCTCTAATAAGGAGAAGTTTTGTCCAATGCATATTCTAGGACCCCATCCAAATGGTAAAAATGAAACTCTGCCATTTGTTGCCTTTAAAACTCCTTCAGAAAATCTCTCAGGGTTGAATTCCTTTGCATCCTTACCCCAGAGTTCATGATCATGGTGAACCAAAAGTATTGGCAACGAAACCTCCACTCCTGCAAGTAATGTTAGGTTTCCAAGTTTTATATCCTTATGAGTCATTCGAGCAAGCCCATTTACTGGGGGGTACAATCTGAGAACCTCATACAATATCATAGTGACCTGTTGCAAAAGATTTATGGTGATGATAAGCACCAAGGGCATACTAGTAATGTTATTAAGTTATTAATTGCAATACTTACAATCTTAAGGCGACTTAACCTATCAAAGTCTGGTTCTTGGTTGCCAAAGACTTGTAATACTTCTTCCCTTGCACGTGTTTGCCAATTAGGGTATCTACTCAATAGCACCATGGTCCAAACAAGTAAAACAGAAGTGGTCTCTTGCCCTGCAAAGTAGAATAACTTGCACTCCTCTATTACATCTTGAAGGGTCATTCCAACATTCTTATTGTTTCCATGCTCTTGAATTTCCTTTTGATTTGATTCCAAAAGTATGCCTAATAAGTCATTCTTGGTGGGTTCACTTGCCTTCAACACTTTCTCTCTCTTGTTGATTATAACCTTAAGTGAAGCTTTTATATCTCTATCAATTTCCTTCATCCTCCTATTGATAGCAGTAGGTAGAAACCTACAAAAAAAAAATCATAATTAGTCTTGTTATTGTCATGATATGAAGGAAATGTTCCTATGTTGACTAGCTTAGCTTTCTAGCCGTTGTTCTATCTATATTTAACTAGACCTAAACTATTGCAATTTACAATTAAGTTGCTACATTTTCCCATCTTGATTTTAGGTAAAACAATGGACGACATATAGAATACAAATTCTTCATGATAAATGTTTGCAGCTAATAGTTTTTCCTATTCAAGTTGCAACTGAGATACCACATCGCCCCATCACAATATTTATTAAATTTAATATTGTATAAAGAAATTTCTTAGTGTCTTAATGATAAATGTTATATTTTCTCATTGTTATTTCGAATATGAAATAAATGGAAATGTTAGTTAAATTAAATAAAATTTATTTAATGAGCTTGTTCTTTCATTAGCCATCAGGCAAATACGATATTCAGTCTTACCTCCATCCAGGGATGTAAACTTTCATCATAACTTTCATTGCAAGTTCAGCTTGCTCCTTTTGAAGCTTAAATATTCTTATTCCTTCTTCATAACTACTTCCAAATGCGGTTCGAGAAATAACATCACTAGCCAAATTCTGAAGGAAAGGCCACACGTCCATTTCACATGATTTGTCTGAAGATAACATTCCCTCCCATTTACTAATCATATCGTTGCAACTTTTGAAGAATATTGGTAACATAATCTGTGGTGCAAAAATATAAAGAAGGAGTTAAAATTCCCTATATCAAACAAAGGACATAAATGTATACAAAGCATGGTATAATAAAACAAATATATGTTGCTTGCTAAAGTATATGTTGCAGGCTAAGCAATTGCAAGCTATGCCATGCCAAATATTTTCTTTAAAGGAATGCATTTAAGAGGAGAATAATTTTTTAACGCAAAGACAAGCACATAAGTAAATTGTCTTTTTTTTTTTTTTTTGGTATGTTTTCAAAAGGCACACAAGTCAATTGAATTATATCTATATCCAGTAAAGTGAAAATAACCTTCAATTTTTCTAAATTGAAAGCAGTGTTGATTATCCTTCTATGTTTGCCCCACTTCTCACCCTCATAGTCAGCAAGACCATTAGCTAGTAACCTGACAAGCGGATTTCCATGAGGCTTTGGGAAGTCATAGATCTTGTTAAGTACATCTTTAATTAGCTCAGGATCTGTGATGGTCACCCTTGGTTTTGGTCCAAACCAGATAAAAGAATTCTTGCCTGCATACCATCAGTAATAACCCAAAAAAAGAAAAAAGAAAAATAAGGAATGAAGAGAAGGGACAACTTTATGTGTGCTATTTGAAATTGAAATGAAGGACAAACCAATTTGAAAATAATAACAGTAAAGAAAAAGTAATATTCCAATGATTAAATTAACACATGTGGCTCAGAATTGAATTTAGATTGTGAGATCCTCAAATTATGCATGTTGTGAGATTGAGAAAAGAATTACTCTCCTTTAATGGGAAAAGGGCAATAAATTATCATTTTCCTTTTTTGTTGATTTGTTGGGAAGAAAGTAACAAATTACTTCTTTTGATAAGCTATAACAAAAATTCAGTACAAAGAGCATACAATGGCACCATTTCTTTGCAGGATTACCAAAAAAAAAAAAAATCCATTATATAATTTTCGTGTATGAGCACAAAAAGCTTGCTGGATGGACTCCAATCACAAAATAATGAATTGCTTATTAGCCACTCAATGGAGTCTAGACCACATAGTCTGGTTCATTTCTGCAGAAGTTCTCACTGAGCTTCCAGCTTCAATTGATATCATTAAGTGGGTTTGCAGCAAACTCAGCATAGGCTTCTTAAAATAATTATGAGGAAGGTGAAAGTAACTTGTTAAAAGGAAGGCCAAACACAACTAGATAGGAATCCAATTCATGAAATCCCCTCCCATGGAATTTCATTCTAAAACTTTTTTTGTTTAATATATATATATATATATATATATATATATATATATATATTATATATTTTTTTATGTAATAAAAATATAGAGATGGTAGGTATTCAAGAAAAAGAAAATCATAAGAATATGCCAAAAAATATAAATGTATAAGTATTTTATGAGTATCGGTGTTGAATACAAATATGATACTAGTATGTCACCAATTTTGGCAGAGGCAGAGTTGAGAGATTGAACTAAATAAATATAATTTGGAATAAAAAGTTAATTATGATATAAAGGTATACTACATAAAATAACTAATAGAATATAAATTACTCAAGTATATTTGTGATCAATATAAATTATACATATCAAATATATACACCCATAACTTTTTAATTTTATTCGCTTTTATTATTATTATTTTTTATGGGGCAAATTATAGCTAAGAGGGACCATAGCATCCCCTAACACCCTTCCCCCTACCCTCAAATTTTTGGATATCCGTGCATCATAGCTTTGCTAAAAAAGGATGGTAAGTTGTACAACAACAAAATGGACAATAATACAACACCTTAACTGGCAAATAGAAGACAATTTACCATAGTTCTGAAAATCAAACCAAATTGGCCGGTTTGACCGGTTGAATTCAGAACTGGCCTGGTCGTTGGTCTATGTATAGCCAAAAAATCGACATTTAAAAAACTAGTCACAAATTGCTCAAATCAGTCGAAAACCGCTAAACCGGACAAACCAGTTTGATTGTTATGGTTGAGCGATTTTTTCAAAGAAAGCTAGTTTCAAAAGAAAAAAAAAATGAAGAAAGTGGTTCTGTAGGAGCCCTAGCCATCAAGAGAGAAGAAGCATAAGGATAAGGAGCCTTGGCTGCTGTTGCCCCACCCTCCCCTTGCAATAACCATCCTCCTGCGTTAGTAAACAACGTCGTTGTCTCTCCTGCACAGCACTGCGCAATCCTCAGGTGCAACTCAAAATCATCCATAGGTAGTGAGCATGTCAACAGGGAAAGGAAGAAGGAAGAACAAGATTAGGGACAAAAAGAGAGAAAAAAACACTAGAAGGAGAAGGGAAAGGCAGAGAGAAGAAGAAGGAAAATGAGAAAGAGGGGGAAAGGGAGTATGCTGCTAATGTGGAAGGGAGTTGGGGTTTCTCTAATTTTACTAGACAAATGGGTTATGGGTTAATTGATCCAAGCCCACTTTTTACAAACCATGTCTTAGTTTTATCTCATTAAAATAAATTAGTTATAAGAATAAAACATAATAATTAGTAGATTTTTATTATTTTTTATTTATATTAGTTAATAAATTTTATTTTTTTATTCCAATTAAATCCCAATTAAACCGATCAAACTAACAAACCTTTGAACCGATTCCTTATCTAGTCCATTGTCTAGCTCAATTTTCAGAAACTTGCAATTTACAAATAAGAAGAATGGTGAAAGCATAGGCGTACCAAATTTGTTTACACTCTGTTGGTCATAAGAGGAGACGCGGGGCGCTATATCATCAGAGATATTCATGGGTTTAGATTTGGCCTCCTCGTGCATCTTCAGAATATCCATCGTGTCTCCAATCAGAATCCTGTACGGATTGCCTCGAAGGCCTTGCTTTCTTAACAGTCTCTCTAGCTTCTTAGGCCTCAGCCACAACCAATTCAGCACCCTCCATCCCCATATCAGAGCCAGTATCACTATGACCGCAACAGTTATGGTCCATGTTGCTTCCATTTATGTCTATGTGATTGGTGGAAGAAGCGGAAAAAAATAGAAGATGATGAACACACAAGAAGCAAAATAGAGTACTTATACTGCAGCTCGAGAAACAGCTTCCAGAGTATGGGCGGCAATAATTATGAGGTGGTACACTACCCCCTATGTCTATCCTTTGGCTTTTACCCTTTATGGTTTTTCGGTTTCTTCACATTTAAAAGGGACAAAATTAATTATTTGTTAATGAGGAAATGCTACGATTTGGTAAACCACAAACTCTTAAATATTATAATAGTGCTGCGTGATGAGCACTCATATAATTAGTAATGATTTTAAAGAAATATATCATGAAAAAGCCAAAAAAGTTAGTTATCAACATCTTAAATATTTAAAGATTTCACTTTTTACGTATTAATTTTCTTTGTAACTTTTTTAACAAAATTCTTCAAATATCTATAATAAATAAAACTTGTTTTTTCGGTCGGCCAATAGAACATATATATTATAATAAAAACAAAAAGTGACAGGCTGATAGGCATTGACCAAGCAATAGATACCAAACATATGAATCTGTGGCGAGAAAATTCTGAGCCCGCTTAACAATTTTAAGACGGAAGCTCAGTTCGACGTGTTGGTATGTCTTACATACTCTTAGTAGTTAAAGGTGCATTATACACCTCACCATCTGCTAGTAAAGATTTGATAGTTTATTGATACATCTAATTATTTATGATATATTATAGTAATTTTTTAGTTTTAGTTAAACTTTAAAAAATATAGTTAAATATATTTTAAAATTGAATAAATTTATATGCATGGTCTTAAAATTAAATATAATTTTTTTAAAATATTTTCAACAATTTAGAGTGTCATAAAATATTTTTATGAGAAAGAATATTTTTATACAATCAACTCATTCATAATTTTAATTATCAAATACATAAAAAATTCTAGAATAAATAATGGTCACAATGGTAAAATTATTTAAAATTTACAAAAAATTATTTAATTCCAAAATTATGTTGATAAATTTTGATCATTTTTAAAATATATTTAACTATATTTATAAAAACTGACTAAAATTAAAAGAATTAATAATAAATCCTCACTATTAGAACGCAAAGTGCATAAAAGCACCTCGGCTAACAAGGTTCATTATAGCGCTTGCCTGCAATGTTTCATGTCAATTTTGAATTCTCTGTAACGAAAAATTGAGCAAAGGGAATTGATATTGAAATTGAAATCTAAAAGGTTCACCTTTTCTACCCATCATATTTACAAACTTCACATTAGAACAAATTTGATGGAATGTGTGCATGTTTTAATAAAATTTGAGAAGAAAATCGGTGCTCTCTTTGATGTAGCTTCTCAACTATAGTGCATCATGCACCTTGGCTTCCAACGATGCAGATTTGATGACGTATTCATACAACAATTACCATCAATGCATTGTAGTAAGACCATTTTCACTTTCTCCCCACCCCAGTAGCACCCCCTCCTATTGCAATCTGTCCCCTATCTCTAAACTATCCCCCTTGAGCGGCGCTACCCACAACCCCCAACCTTTCCACCACACCCTTGTCATCGCCAGTGCCGGTGCTGGTACTAGTGCTGGTGTCGGTGCTAGTGTTCCTCAACCTTAATGTGCTCCTTGATCTTTGGTGGTGCTCATCAAATTGGTCCTTATAGCTCATGTAGTCCTAGTAGTCGACGTGGAAGGCTAGCACCACCACAGGCACCTCCAACCCAAAGTCACCCTTACCCAACTGCGACAACACCAGTTTCGTCACTAACAGCATCCTTACAACAAGAAGATCTCCACCACTACAGTACCAGTGCCATAGCCACCACCGTAGTCCTTGCTGCCGAAGTAGGCCCAAAATTGCAGTGACGGAGCAGCAGGGTTAAGGGGGGGTTGTTGGAGTGGAGGAATTGGGGAAAGAAAGAAAAAAATTTAGTGCATTCATGTGCTTAATTGCACCGATACAACCTCATGTTTGACCACTAGATGATAAGGTACATGATGAGCCATAAGTTATGAGGTGCATTGCAGAAAACGGCAAGGAAATCAGCTTTCTTGGTTGCATCTAACATTTTTTATAATGATCCCTTGTGTTTTTTTCGTTTGTCATAATAACTTTGTCGTTTTTATTGAAGAAGGTTCAAAATAGTTTTAAGTGCCGGGACTTTAATTATAGAAGAGACAAGTTAATCTTAATGCTCTATGGTTTCATATTAGTGTTGTATTCACCTGTCGTGGTTTCCTTTAACTTTTAGCAATCAATGAATTAATATTTTCTTCTTTGATTCAATTCTCCCGAACCGATTTTAATTAATTAAAATAATGAGTATTTTTTAACAGGAAAAATAATGAGTATTAAATTAAAAAGAATAGTACCATGGACTGGTGAATCAGCCAAGTGATAAGTCCAAGCTACACCATGGAGTAGACTTGCTTAAGAACTAATGTGACTTCGTTTAACTGAGCTGGTTTTGAGCAAAATTGGTGACCCATTCTAGTTTAGTAAAATCGCCCAAGTTATGTAATTTTTTTAAAAATAAAAATTAAACTTTCTTAGAAACATAATTGATTACCTTTTCAACTCATGATGATGATAATAATTGGGCCTTCTCATTTTAAAATATAAGTCTTGACTTTGAACCTAATATGATTTTTTCTATTTTGATGCCGTGATTGAATTAGAATTGAGAATGGATAAGAGGCTTGTGGGATTGACAGGGGGGCTATATTTTTGGGAGTAAACTCCAGGCGAATATGAAGCGTATGGATACAAGTTATGCCGTGGAATGAAAGAGAATTCTGAATCAGCTTTGTCTACAAGCAAGGAAGTTATAAGTAATGCAACTAGGAATCTCATTAAGAGTTCGATCTTGGCTAAGGATGAACGCTAGCAGCATGCTTTACACATGCAAGTCGGATGGGAAGTGGTGTTTGTAACGTCCGAAATTTTTTTTTAATCATTTAAATTGCGCTGCAAATTGATTTATTCAATTTTATAAAATGTGTGAAGGTAATTAGGAATGAATTATAAAGAAATTAATGAATGAAGAATTTGAAATAGTTATGTAAAAAATTTTATACGGTTACTAGCAATGTTTTACCAATTTGTGTTATTAATTGATTTATTCGATTTTAATGCATAAGTAAGGTTAATTAGAAGTTAGTTAAAAGTTTAGTTAAAAGTTAATTAGGAGTTCATTAAGTGATAATGAAAGAGATTAGACTTGAGAAGAATTAAAAGACGTATAGAAACTCTTACAAAACTATTTAGTAATGTTTTGCCGGTTTGAAGGAAATTGATAAAGATTCGATATTTTAAATTACCAGAATCAAATCAATAGAATTACGCATTGGAAACCCTAAGATTTGTGGCCAAAAGCTTGGCCACCTTATTCCCCTAAGTGGCATCCAAACTAGCCACACAATGAGGGGAGGGTTGGTTGAAGCATAGCCACTCAATGGGCCAACCAATCCTATGCCTCCTAGCCAACTACCACCTTCAATTTTAACTTCAATAAATTCCCCTTTGTCCTTTAATTTTCGGATCTCTCTCTCTTGCCTCTCCTCCTCCATGTTCTTCTTCTTCTCCTCCTTTATATCACTTCCTCTCAAGCCCTCATCCACTTCCTTACCCATAAACATCAATCTTAATCAAGAAACTCACTTACTGGAGGTAAGATTTAGCTTCTTTAACTAATTTCTTGTGAATTGGTGGCTATTGGAAACTTATTTATATTCATGTACTTGATATTATGTTAGGTTTATGTGATTGTCCATGGCTGGATTTTTGGGTTTTTATTGAGTTCTGAGTGGTTAATTAGTGAAAGGATCAAGAATGGAAGCAACTAGAGTGAGGTTAACCAAGAAACCCTATGGCATTCCATACAACAGAGTGTATGGCTCCATATATAGCCATTTAAACTTAATGAAACTAATTTTATGTGAAACTAGACATCTAGGACTTTCCAACCATATAAATTATAAGGCCATTGGATTAGTATTGAGAGAGATATGAATTTTTGAAATTTACTCTAGGATTCTGACCTGATTCTGAGCAGACTAGATTTCGAGGGGTATATCTTGCCGTATACTCCTTCAAATCGAGTGAAACCAATTTTATTAGAAAGCTAAGGCATAGATAAAAGTTCCATCAAAATTTTA
The DNA here is from genome assembly GCA_031439595.1 of Pterocarpus santalinus. Lineage (NCBI taxonomy): Eukaryota > Viridiplantae > Streptophyta > Magnoliopsida > Fabales > Fabaceae > Pterocarpus > Pterocarpus santalinus. Next base: position 27,480,853 of record CM062528.1, on the reverse strand, counting down.
GAATAGATTCTATTCCAATAGCTCCCAATAATTTAATAAAGTTTCCCTAAGTCTAAATTGGGCTGGAACAGGGCAACCTAAAACACCCAAGTTTAGTAGCTTGTAACTCAAGCTATACTTAGTAAAATGAGATGAAACTTCTTGAAAATGAAATATGGATCAGTTAGGTTTAAAACGATATAAGCTTCATAGAAATCCATTTGGATTTCTATTTTTGGTAGATTTTTACATCTAAGTGTCCAAATCTGCCTAGTAACAGGATAGACTTAGGTTAAATATTAATAACTTGAGTTATATATATCAAAACTTGATGGGACTAAAGAAATTAGAAACTAGACATATAACAATTTAACATATCCAAATTTCAGGTCTGAATGAGTTAAATATAATTTGTGGCTGAATTTACAATATCAATCAGAGTTGGAGAATATGAGCAGGATTTCCAAGATTAAAGGATTTGACACCCTAATGCATATATGAGTTCAATTAAAGTCTAAGTGTTGCAATTCCATGTCAATGTTTGAAAGATTAATGTATTATACATGATTTGTTACTATAACTGACCGTCTGTTGAAATTGGCACTAGTCATGGGAAAACGGATATGATCCGTTATGCTGCCGAATTTTTGGCAAAAGCATATGAAATTATAATAGCTTATATTATGAAGATTTATGATATGAATATGAATATTGTATGATGACATGATTATGTAATATTGCGATCCCTTCATTTGGAGGCAGTTATCTAGGTCCCTTCAGGTGAAGGTAGCTAAAAGATAAGATGTGGATCCATTCGCTCAGAGGCATGTGGGTCCCCTTATGGGTTAGTACTATGTGACGACAGTCACGAGTTGAGCTCACTCCTGGATCAGACTACCAAGGGCAATAAAGACTAAAGATTAAAACATATGGAAGCACCCTACGGACGGCGATACGTAACGCCTAGTTATACCAAGGAAAGGAAGTTAAAGAAAGTTAAAGAAGCACAAGTGCATTTTGCATGAACTCAAGTGAACGTATTTGCATATGCATGATCTGTTCTATTTCTTCATGATATCAGAATTATTATATTTGAATATATTGCAATTATTATTTAAGTTATGAGTTGTAAATTTATTTTGTAATAACTCTTATATCTTAAATGTATGAATAAAAGGAAATCTGCTTCGGATAATATATTTTCAAACTATAAAACTGGACAATTTATTTGGCATGATCACCTTCTTCATAATAAATCGAAGTAGCTGGAGATAATAATGATGACACTACGTGTGATAGTTTAAAGAATCCTACTGAGAATTTAAAATTCTCACTCCTATTTTCGTGTTATTTCCAGATAGCTCGAAAAGTTTCGAAAACGGCTAAAGTTGCTGTCAAAAAAAGTCCACTCAGGTAATAGTAAAAATTCCTGAGTATGATACTATAGCTTAAGCATAGTATTGTATTCCGGGAGGATGTTACAGTGTTTCCAGTGGCGGATGGGTGAGTAATGCGTAAGAACCTACCCTTGGGAGGGAACAACAACTGGAAACAGTTATTAATACCACGTAGACTAATGAGCAAAAGGAGGAATCCACCCAAGGAGGGGCTTGCATCTGATTAGCTAGTTGGTGAGGCAATAGCTTACCAAGGCAATGTTCAGTAGTTTGTCCAAGAGGATGATCAGCCACACTGGGACTGAGACACGGCCCAGACTCCTAGGGAGGTAGCAGTGGGGAATTTTTTACAATGGGCGAAAGCCTGATAGAGCAATGCTGTGTGGAAGTAAAAAGCCTATGGGTTGTGAACTACTTTTCCTGAAGAAGAAGCAATGATGATATTTGGGGAATAAGCATCGGCTAACTTTGTGCTAGCAGCTACGGTAAGACAGATGATGCAAGCGTTATCTGGAATAATTGGGTGTAAAGCGTCTATAGGTGGCCTTTTAAGTTCGCTATCAAATCCCAAGGCTCAACCTTAGGCAGGCAGTGAAAACTACCAAGCTGGAGTATAGTACGAGTAGAGGGAATTTCCAGTGGAATGGTGAAATGCATATAGATCGGAAAGAACACCAACGGCAAAAGCACTCTACTAGGCCGGCACTGACATTGAGAAACAAAAGTTAAGGGAGCGAATAAGATTAGATACCCCAATAGTTCTAGCCATAAACGATAGATACTAGGCACTGCATATATTGACCTGTGCAATGCTGTAGCTAACGCGTTAAGTATCCCGCCTGGGGAGTACATTCGCAAGAATGAAACTCAAAGCAATTGATGGGGGCCCGCACAAGCAGTGGAGTATATGGTTTAATTCGATGCAAAGCAAAGGACCTTACCAAGGCTTGACATGCCTCGAATCCTCTTGAAAGAAAGGGGAGCCTTCAAGAACGCGGACACAGGTGGTGCATGGCTGTCGTCAGCTCATGCCTTAAGGTGTTGGGTTAAGTCCCACAACGAGCGCAACCCTCATGCTTAGTTGCCAACATGAAGTTTGGAACCATGAGCAGACTACCAATGATAAGCCGTAGAAAGGTGAGGATGACGTCAAGTCATCATGCGCTTTATGCCCTGCATGACACACATGCTACAATGGGCAGGACAAAGGATCGTGATCCTGCGAAGGTGAGCTAACTCCAAAAACACGTCCTCATATCGGATTGTAGGCTGCAACTCACCTGCATGAAGCCGGAATCGCTAGTAATTGCCGGTCAGCCATACGGCGGTGAATTTGTTCCCAGGTCTTGTACACATTGCCCGTTACACTATGGGAGCTGGCCATGCCTGAAGTCATTACCTTAACCGCAAGGAAGGGGATGCCGAAGGCGGGGCTAGTGACTGGAGTGAAGTCGTAACAAGGTAGTCGTACTAAAAGGTGCTAGATCACCTCCTTTCTAGGGATAGCTAATGCTTGTTGGGTAGTTTGATTTGACACGGCTTCACACACAAAAAGAAGCGAGCTACATCTGAGTAAAATTTGAAGATGGAAGTCTTCTTTTGTTTCTGCAAGGTGAAGTAAGACTAAGCTTATGAGCTTATTATCCTAGATTGGAACAAGTTGATAGGAGCTCCTTTTTTTTGCCCCCATGTTGCCACACTGGGGTGAAAAAAGAAAAAGAAAAAGAGGGACGAGGTTTTTCTCGCTTTTGGCATAGCGAGGCCTAGTGGGAGGCCCTAACGATGGGCTATTAGCTTAGTGGTAGAGCGCGCCTCTGATAATTGCATTGTTGCTCTTGGACTGTGAGGGCTCTCAGCCACATAGATAGTTTAATGAGCTCATCGGTGCATGACCCTGAGATGTGGATCATCCAAGGCACATTATCATGGCATACTTCTCCTGTTCGAACTGGGGTTTGAAACTAAACTTCTCCTCAAGAGGATAGATGGGGCGATTCAGGTGAGATCCAATATAGATCCAATTTTCTATTCACTTGTGGGATCCGGGTGATTTCGGGGGGGGGGGACCACCACGGCTCCTCTCTTCTCGAGAATTCATACATCCTTTATCAGTATATGGACAGCTATCTCTCGAACACAGGTTTAGGTTCAGCCTCAATGGAAAAAGAAAAATGGAGCACCTAACAATGTATCTTCATAGACCAAGAACTCCAAGATCGCCCCTTTCATTCTGGGGTGGTGGCAGGATCGTACTATTCGAGCCTTTCTTTCATGCTTTTCCTGGGGGTCTGAAGAAAATTGCAATCAATAGGATTTTCCTAATTCTCCCTTCTTGAAAGAAAGAACGTGAAATTCTTTTTCCTTTCCATAGGGACTAGAAGATTGGATCTAGCCATAAAAAGAATAGAATGCTTGGTTGACAAATAACTTACTTCTTGGCCTTCAACCCCCTCAGTCACTACGAACACCCCCAATCAGTGCAATAGGATGTGTCTATTCATCTATCTCTTGACTCGAAATGGGAGCAAGTTTGAAAAAGGATCTTCGACTCAAAATGGGAGCATGTTTGAAAAAAGATCTTAGAGTGTCTAGGGTAGGGCAAGGAGGGTCTCTTAATGCCTTCTTTTTTCTTCTCATCAGAGTTATTTCACAAAGATTTGCCATGGTAAGGAAGAAAGGGGAACAAGCACACTTGGAGAGTGCAGTACAGCAGATAGTTGTATGCTGCGTTCGGGAAGGATGAATCGCTCCCAAAAAGGAATCTATTGTTCTCTCCCAATTGGCTAGACTATAGTTGCGATGATTTACTTCACGGGCAAGGTCTCTGGTTCAAGTCCAGGATGGTCCAACTGTGCCAAGAAAAAGAATAGAAGACTAACTCCTTCATGAATGCTCCACTTAGCTTAAGGGGATATAGCTCAGTTGGTAGAACTCCGCCTTGCAATTGGGTGGTTGCGATTACGGGTTGGATGTCTAATTTTCTAGGCAGTAATGATAGTTTCTTGTATTTGAACCAGTGGCTCACTTTTTCTATGTAGTGGGAAAGAGGATCGAAATATGCGACTAAAAGAAACTAGAATGAACAGTGCAGTAGCATTAAATGCGAGAATATTTACTTCCATAACCTCTATGCTTTAGTTCTCTTTAATTTCCAATAAATAACTCGGGATTTAATCCCATAGAGATGATAAATCTTTCGTCGATAAATTCAATGGTATAAATTACATCTCGATGATATCAAATGGGGATCAATATCATGAATAACAATATCTGAGCTATTAAATCGATTCATCGTCGAGAATTGAATAGTATAACATAAGAAGATCTTTTATCCATATCAAATTCCAAAAATGTTGTTTCCGATGCAATCAAAATCTTCGTTTCTTTTTTTTTTTTTTTTTACTTTAACTTTAAGATAAAGGTTCCGATGAAGAAAGAAAAAAAAGAGGGATCATTGCTAGGAATGAGATTTTGTTTGTTATTTTTATTGTTATTTTGATTCTCTTTTATACATGAAATGAATTGATGTCTATTTTCTGGATTTGTATCCATCGGGACTGACGGGGCTCAAAACTGCAGCTTGCGCCTTGATGGGGCGGTGCTCTAACCAATTGAACTACAATCCCAGGGAAAAGGGCGTACAACATAGATATTCTTATGATTTAATTCAAACCCTTTCTTTTTCGATTTTAGATTAGAGAATCGTTTTACTGTAACTAATAGAGTCAGAACTTTTATATATATATATATATATATATATATATATATATATATATATATACGCATTTTATTTAGAGAAATCGACATGGATTGCCAGTAATCCGTTCGTTATTGTCAGATCAATTGAAAAATGAATCAATCATCAATAAAAAGCAAAGGCTCTTTTTATTTACTTTAATCTTTTACCTTAATCCTTTCCTTATGCTTTATACTTGGAGATCCTGATATGAATCTAGATCATTATTAAGATTCGAACTTCCAAAATATATATATATATATATATATATATATATATATATATATATATATATATATATATATATATATATATATATATATATATATATATATATATATATATATGCGTTTTATTTAGAGAGATCGACATGGATTACGAGTAATCCGTTTGTTATTGCCAGATCAATTGAAAAATGAATCAATCATCAATAAAAAACAAAGACTCTTTTTTATTTACTTTAATCTTTTACTTTAATCCTTTCCTTATACTTTATACTTGGAGATCCTGATATGAATCTAGATCATTATATATATGTAATGTAATATGGTATGGAAAAAAAAGAGTACTAGATATTTATCATATTTTATTTTCTTCCTTTCGTATCCGAGCACATCAGCCATTTCCGGAGAACAACAAATGGGTTATTTCATTTCATGGTGGATCGGTAAATTATTGGGCCGAGCTAGATTTGAACTAGCGTAGACATATTGCCAACGAATTTATAGTCCGTACCCATTAACTGCTTGGGCATCAACCTAGGAAGAATCAATTTAAGTCTTTTTTTATAATCCATAATCAACTTCCTTTCGTAGTACCCTACCCCTAGGGGAAGTCGAATCCCCATTACCTCCTTGAAAGAGAGATGTCTTAGACCACTAGACGATGGGGGCCTACTTTCCCGACCGACGTTATACTATGTTCATTGTATAAATAGTTTTTTTTAAATTGTCAATAGATTAGAATGATATGATCCGATCAGAAGCATCTTTCCATTTTTCATAATATAATTCCATACCATAGAATTTTGGGGTTCATCATTACGATTTCGAAATTTTTCATTCCAATCACCAATCTATAATTCCAATAAAGAAAAATAGGATGAGTAATGCGAAGAAGGATAGGATTGGTTTGCTGGAAAGGTGAAGGAGGGTTTAAAACTTAATTTCTTTCACTTTTATTCATTGTTAAGATTCGGTAGGTATATCTCTATTTCATCCTAAGCCGAAAAAAACCGATAATCAATTTGAAAATCAGGTAGAAGGATAGGGATAAACAAGTTATTGAAAATTTTTGTATTTTCAATAAGATTTGGTTGAAGGACAGGAAAATAGAAATCCATTTTTCAATGATTTGATAAAATATTTGAATTGGTGGGCACATGTATCAATAATCAATACAATGAATTTCGTTATGATGAGGATGACTTCAATTCGAATTTGAATCGGTTTTGAAATAATTCATTACATTGATATTAATCAAATCTACTATCAATAAACCCTTTTATTAACTATATTCTATTCACTAGGTAAATCAAATTTTTTGTTCCTTAATGAGTCGCTATGTAGATAATATACATAGCTATGTGCATATATTATAATCTTATCTATATAAGAAGTATACGCAGTAACAACTATATGTACTAGACTCATATTGGCTTATTCCTGAATAAGGAATTGAATCAAGTGGAGCCCTTTTAACTCAATTGTAGAGTAACGCCATGGTAAGGTGTAAGTCATCGGTTCAAATCTGATAAGGGGCTTTGTACCTTTTTCATAAAACTCCAGCAGTAGTATTCGTATTTGAAGGAAGAATAGATATATTGATTTTATTTCTAATTAAAAAACTAAGGAATCGTAGAATTTCATTAGAAAATGGAATTATGAATTTTAATAAGTTGTTGTTATCATTCTAATGAATTCCAATTATAGTAAACTAATTCTTGTTTGAAAGTAGAACATTTTTATTAGTCTCTTTTTTTTAATAAATAATGATATATTCTTTAATTCCTAGATATTGCTATTTTTTATTATTCCAATCAATCAAAAAAATTGGGAAATATTAAAAATAAAGTAAGTGGACCTAACCCATTGAATCGTAACTATATCCACTATTCTAATGCTCAAATTCAATAGGGATGAAATCCGAACTTTGGATTTTTTTTTTTTAATTTTTGTTTTAAATACTTCTTTGGTTTGTACTTCGCGAGAATTTGTCGATATTTACAATTAAATCCTCCTGTTCCTAGAGGTTCTATAGAAATAATTTGCTATTTCCTTTCTCCACGCAGGAGGGCTTATTCCAAGATCCAAAATACAAGTAATTTTTTTTTAATATTCTTTTTTCGAACACAAGAGAAGATCCATTTACATTTCTATTATTTCTATAAAATATGATATATCTATAGAAAAAGAAATCCATCAAATCATGGCTTTGCATATCAAATATTTGCTTTTTATATCGATGCATACGATATATTTTTGGCAATTAATGGATGGAAGAAAGAGATTTTCACTTACAGCCTCTTATTATTAAATTAAATACAAAAAAAAAATCAATACAATATTAAATAATCTGACAGATAGATAAAAATTTGGAAAAGTAAATAGAAAAAATATTCAAAATTTCTTATCGTGATCTGCAAAAAAGTATACTTTGGAGTTTTTTTTATCTGAAAGAAAGGAAAATAGAACAAAGATAATAATAAAATAAAAGAATGTAAAATAGAAAGTAATAAAATATATGAGCCTGCAGTAGTTTCCTAGACATAAAAATTAGAAGAATTTATAAAATGATTTATTTCTATCAATTTCACGAAAAAGATTCAAGAATAAGATTATTTGACCAAAAGGGCGGAGTATGTCTGGGGATCCGCTGGTAGCAAGAGCGAGAAAAGATATCATTTCTTTCTTGAATAGTTATTTAATTAAATAAAAAAATTATCTATAGGATTTATAAGTCATAAGACAATTCACAATTCATGGCTTAGGTGATTGGGAAGACTAGAAAGGAATAGCCAGATTGAGTTCATGGATTTGACCTAGGTATCAATAGAGCAATAAATGATTTTTATATCCGAAACCCATTAGAAAAGAAGGGACAATTTACAAGCAAAAAATCATATAAAAATGAGAAAAGCCTCCAAGGTCCCATCTCTGAAAAGCTTTGAGGTGTTCGAAAATGGTTGAAGTAGTTGAATAGGAGGATCACTATAACTATAGCTCTTGGTAAATTTACCAAAGATGAAACTGATTTATTTGATATTATAGATGACTAGTTACAGATGGACCGTTTCGTTTTTGTGGGTTGGTTCAATCTATTGCTCTTTCCTTGTGCCTATTTTGCCTTGGGGGGTTGGTTCACGGGTACAACCTTTGTAACTTCATGGTATACTCATGGATTAGCAAGTTCCTATTTGGAAGTCTATAACTTCTTAACCATTGCAGTCTCTACTCCTGCTAATAGTTTAGCACACTCTTTGTTGTTACTATGGGGTCTTGAAGTATAAGGAGATTCTACCCGTTGGTAGGTGGTCTATGGACTTTTGTTGCTCCCCACGGTACTTTCGGATTAATAGGTTTCATGTTACATCAATTTGAACGTGCTCGATCCATTCAATTGCCCCCTTATAATGCAATCGCATTCTCTGGTCCAATTGCTATTTTTGTTTCTGTATTCTTGATTTATCCACTGGGTTAGTCTAGTTGGTTCTTTGTGCCTAGTTTTGGTGTAGCAACTATATTTTGATTCATCCTATTTTTCCAAGTGTTTCATAATTGGACATTAAACCCATTTCATATGTGGGAGTTGTTGGTGTATTGGGCGTTGCCGTATTATGCACTATTCATGTTGCTACCTTGGCAAATACTTTATTTGAAGATGGTGATGGTGCAAATACATTCCATGCATTTTAACCCAACCCAAGCTGAAGAAACTTATTCAATGGTCACCGCTAACTACTTTTGGTCCCAAATCTTTAGGGTTGTGTAACACCCTACTAATTTGATGTTATGCTTAAGTCATAGCATGAAATTAGGTAGATTGTGTTACCGTATTAATATTTTGTTTACCTTTCCTAACTTATCCGTCTTTAAATCGTCATCATCATACAAATCCCTTTTTTTTAAAAAAAAAACGAAACGGCGCGCTGCTATACTAAAAACGGAACGAATTGAACAAAATATCACTAAAGATAAGAATAGTACAATAGCGTTACTGTATACATGCAAACATATGTATATATATCAGAAGCTACTGCTTCAGTTTATGTACAAAGTTTTAAAGTAGAATACATAAGTAGGCTGGTATATCAAAAAGACCATAATGCCCGTATCAGTCAAAATACCCTATGGTCCTCAGAGGACATTTCGTAACCTACTGCTAACCCTACAGTCAAGTCTATGACCCAGAGTTACATGCTGTCCAAAAGAGGGTCATACTATACAACATCTCCTGCTGCTAAGCTACTCCGTCAGATAGCCGTTAGCCATGCCAAGCTCGGCTGGTGAATAGCCTATGCTGGGTCCCGAAGAGGAAGAGGACGACAAGCCGGTGGCCTCAGAGGGGTCACTCTCTAAACTCAATGGGATATCAGGGACTGCCTGTGGTAGTAACTTCGAGCGGGGAGTCGGCGAGTCTTTTCTGTGACTTGAGTGCAGGAGGAGCAGGAGGTGGGTGCGCCATGTGCAGCGGGACGGCAATATAAGGAGTAGTAGGATCGAAAATGGGATGATGTAAAGGAACATCAAAGTTCCTGTTACTGAAGAGGTATAAACGGAAGTTACACGAACCAGCTATGTACAAGGAATCTAACTCTGGATCATGGTGGAGCTGTAACGCTGGAATCTTAATGAAGAGGGTAGCTGTGGAGTCCATCGCCAGTGTCTGAGAATGATGCGGAAGATACAAAACGAGGTGAGAATTTCAAGAAAATTCTCAGTAGGGTTCGGGTATATTGGTACTGACATCACATACATTCTCAGTTGCCTCGGGTTTTATTTAATTATAAAAAGATGTGTTCAAACTGAAATATCCATTTTAATGAGTTTAAGAAAAATATCTGATCTGAGGCAAGGTTCAGTTTTACTTTAGAAGATACGAAAAGATAAACAGACTACTAATAATGATTCGTATAGTAATAAACAGGATAATAAACGAGTAGCAGTAAATACATATAATAGGCAACTATACACATCTTGACATAACTATGCCATGTATTCATGCATCCATATAATCATGCAAACTAAATCATGCACCTTTCCTCATAAGTCTTTCCATTTCTTTTCATCATTTTTCTTTCCATCTCTTGGTCCCCTAGGAGTTCTTGGCCATTTAGACTCCTGGGTAATAGTCTGCTTATCAGGATTGAGCTCGTTCCTATACAAGAATGCCGGGTTTACTTTCCTCGACCTTCCCACCAATCTATTCCCCTTAACTTCTTATCCGGGGCTGGCTCAAGTAGCATAGAACTTTCTTAATAACATGATTCTTAATATACTTTCATAACTTTCCTTGAAATGCACATGTATTATCATGAAATTCACAACTTGTGCAGGGATTCGACCGAAATTTCGGTGGAACGTGTCCACTTCCTCGTGAATAGTGCCAACCAACCAGTACATCAATTTATCACAAAGAACATAACATCATGTTTATATTCCAACATTAAACTCATATCAACATCAAATTCATTAAGGAAAAATTCCTGCCTCAGCATATTCAACCAACTCGGTTTTTATAATTCAAGCCATAATTTCTATTTAACTCATTTGGACCTCAAATTTGAGTATGTTAAAGTGTTATGTGTCTATTTTCTGACCTCTTTGGTCCCATTTCATTTTGATATCTATAACTCAAGATATCTAGATTTTATCTCGGCCTGCCCAATGGCTAGCCAAAATCAGGCAACTAAAAGTAAAAATTCACTAAAAATCGAAAACTGATTCAAATCATACGAAATTGGTCTCATATTAAAGCTAACAAAACAAAGTTTCATTTAGAAAAGGTTCCATTCAATTTGGCTTAGTAGGGCTCGAGTTACAAGCCCCGAATTCGGACCTTTCTAAACTGCCCTGTTCTAGCCCAGTGTGGACATAGGGTGAATTGCGTGGAGCACTGGGAGCAACTGGGACCTTATCTAATTCTGAAATTTTTATGGGACATTCTCCTATGCGTAATATTTCTAAAAAAGTTCATTTCACTCATTTTCAAGTAGTATAGGTCTAGTTCTATCCTAAACAACCTAATCTGCCCAGAGCCAGAGTCAAAACCCTAGGTCGAAATTCCAAAATTCATTAACTCTCTCAATTCTAATCCAAAAGCCTTATATGATATATCTATGGAAATCCCTAGATGTCTAGTTTCGTATAAAAATGGTTCCACCCAATTTAATTGGCTTTAGACGGAACCGTACACTCCGCCGTACGGACTGCCGAGAGTTTTTTATTCTCTAACCCATCAGCTCTTTCTATTTTCATGCTTTCTTACTTCCACTTCGGTTTGAATCAAACCAACAGCCCAAAACCAATCACATATCATCATAAAACATTCATTTAATACATCAAAGAAGGTGAAAATAATTCAAGCCCAGCCAGCCAAGTCCATGGATTTGATGCAAGAATCAAAACTCCTACCTTTGTTCCAAGTGATTGTGCTCGATTTTTTTTGAAGCTTGGATGAACAAGGCTGGAATTGGCTTGACTTTTTGGTGTGTGAGGAAGAGAGAAAGAGAGCTAAAGGAGAAGAGAGAAAGTGGCGTTGGATGTGGGTCAAAATATGTGATAAAGCAGCAGAAAAATCTGATCACATGGTGGTGTGTAGGTGGCTTTCCTCTTGCAATTTGATTGGCTTAGAATTTCAGCCAAGCTTCTCCATGGGATGTGGCCTAAGTGGCGCCACATTTGAGGCTTAAGTGGCTGAATTATTAGTCTTAGATTCTAGGGTTTTAGGCTTGTAATTCTATTGGTCCGGTTCCGACAGTTTAAAATACCGTAATGTTACCGATTTCCTTTAAATCAGTAAATCGGTTTTCAATAAATTTTTTATGAAATCTCCTATACTCTAACTTAATTCTCTCTTATCTAAATTCAAGTAATTACTAATCAATTGAGTCTAAATAATTGTTTAATCGAATTTTAATTATTCTCAATTATTCGATAAAATCGAATAATTAGGCGAAAAACAATGGATGTTACAGGTTGCATTTTCCAATAAACATTGGTTACATTTCTTTATGTTATTTGTACCAGTAACTGGTTGATGGATGAGTGCTCTTGGAGTAGTCGATCTGGCCTTGAACCTACATGCCTATGATTTTGTTTCTCAAGAAATACGCACAGCAGAAGATCCTGAATTTGAGACTTTCTACACCAAAAATATTCCTTTAAACGAAGATATTCGTGCATGGATGGCGGCACAAGATCAGCCTCATGAAAACCTTATAGTCCCTGAGAAGGTTCTACCATGTGGAAATGCTCTTTAATGAAACTTTAGCTTTAACAAGTCGTGACCAAGAAACTACCGGTTTTGCTTGGTGGGCCAAGAATGCCTGACTTATCAATTTATCCAGTAAACTACTGGGGGATCATGTAGCCCATGCCGGATTAATAGTATTCTGGGCTAGAGCTATGAACCTATTTGGAGTGGCTCATTTCATACCCAAGAAGCCCATGTATGAGCAAAGCTTAATTTTACTTCCCTATCTAGCTACTCTAGGTTTGGGGTAGGTCCTGGGGGAGAAGTTAGAGACAACTTTCCATACTTTGTGTCGAGAGCACTTCACTTAATTTCCTCTTTAGTATTGGGCTTTGGCAGTATTTATCATGCACTTCACTTATTTTTATTTTCAATGTGGGACTAACAGTAGGAAGCATTTTATAGCATAAGTATCGACTTCCACTTACTTCTATTTTTCACGTGGGACTAAAAAATAGTGAGAAATAACTCATTTATGCTATAAATTTATTTCCACTTGAGGACTTACTTCTATTTATGCAAGACAAATAAAACATAGGCTTTAAAAATCAATCATACAAAAGAAAACCAGCACCGAAAAATAACTTAGCTCCCCCAAAAAAACTGTTAGATGGTTACTATTATTATTTCATCATGAAGCTTTCTTTGGTTACTTCCATCTATAATAATTAAATATATGTTTTTCTATAATTTAAATATACTAATTAGTATTGGTAATTACACACACACACACACACACACACACACACACATATATATATATATATATATTATATTTATTTAATTATATCCGGTTTAGCTATCGGCCAAGCAATAGATACCAAACATATGAATCCTGGACTACAAAATTTTGAGCCCAGTTAACAATTTCAAGATGGAACCTTAGTTTGACGTGTTGGGTATGTCTTACATGATCTTGGTAGTCAAAGGTGATAAGTAATGTAATTTAGAGATTATTAGAAAGGAGTAAAAAACATGCTGGTTGATATGATACCCGAGCAATTTAGAGAGTATTTGTACCCTTTTAATGTGGATCAGTAACAACACACCAAATGGCAAAAACGAAGCCAAGTCATTGCTTAACTGTCTTAAGTTTTTCTTTTGCTTTTATGTCCTTTTTAGAGTTAAATTTGAAAAAAAGTCCAAAGGATTTAGAGTATCGGTTCATTTTGGTCCTTGAAGTTGTAAGCATATTTTACTTTAGTCCTTGAAATTAAGAAACTATTTAATCTCTAAAGTTGTAAATTATATGTCACTTTAGTCCTCAAATCATTTCTTTTGAAGGACTAAAGTGACACACAATTTGTAACTTCAAGAACTAAACAATTAATTTCTTAATTTTAGGAACTAAAACAAAATATACCCACAATTTCAAATATTAAAGTGAATCTTTACTCAAAAGATTTAATTGCAAAGTAAATAAAAATTAAACAAATTATTATTAAAAAATCATAAAAACTTTCAAAATTTAAATTTAAGATCAAAATCCTAAAATTAGATCTTTCCTTTACAAACCCTAGCTTCCTCAACTTCTTTACCATTCCAAATCCAATAATCCCAAATTTCATCTCCTGCAGTTAACACCATGCTTCCCCAAATCGAAACCCTCACATCCCGACCTCCATTTCATTTGCCAATTGCCAATTTCAAGGTTGAGTCTTCAACGAGTTTCAATGCACTACGACTAAACATTTTTGCATAAAACCATCGCAAACAACGAACAACATTATCTTTGGAGTGTTGGTGCTACTGTTATAACCACCACAAATGATGAATATCATTGGAAGCTTCATGATGGCCACCTTTTGTTCACAATCACCAAACCTTGAAGGTTGATGACATTTGACAACATCAACTGTCAAAGTGGGAGGCGAGAAATTTGGGAGGTTGTCAAAGTGTTGGAGCTGCTTTAAAGTCCTAAACAAAATTCATTATATTTATGCCAATTATGATCTTGTGTTTCTTTCTTCACATTGATTGCAGTAATGGTTTTATATCATAATTTGTGAATGAGATTTCGTTTATGTGAGTTTTTGCTTCTGCTATGGTCTTAAGTGACATTTGTAGGCTTACAGTTTGTAGTAAAACAAATTAGAGCTCCATTTTCTGCCCTGAAGACCATTTTTTTGCATCCTATATTTGGGGAGCTTCGTCCATGCAACACTTTTCTTCTCAAAATATGTAACATCTCGAAATTTACAATACATATAATTTGTGTTGTTAACTGATTTGTTCGATTTTATTAGATATGTAAAAGTAATTAGAAGTTAATTAGAGGTTAATTAGAAGTTAATTAAAGAGATTAGGGTTAGGAGAAACTTAAATAACCATGCAGAAAATTCTAGGAGATTAGTAGTGCTTTGCCAGTTTGAAAGAAATCAGTTGAAATTCAGCATTTTATATTACCAGAACCGAATCAGTGAAAGTTTACACTGAAAACCCTAAGTTGGGTCTACCACTCTATGCAGTGCCGCTTGCAGCCGTTTAGAGAGGGGAGACTTGGCCAAACATTAATGCCACATGCCATCCACCAATCACAAACCACAAGACTTGACCAACCATGTTAAAAACTCTCAAAAATTCCCCCTACATCCTTTCATTTGTTCAGCTTCTTCCAGCTGCTCCATCCTCATTTTCTCTTCTTTTACCTCACTTTCCTCCCATCTCCAAGCTTCATCTACATCCTTCAACAAAAACTCAAGACTAGCTAATTTTACCCCAATCTTGAGGTAGGATTCACTATATCTCATGGTTTCTCTTATATTGTGGCTGATAAGGGTTTTAATTCCAATATATTAATTGATGATATATTGTGTTTATGTTATGTTTTATCGCTAGATTTATATGAAACTATTGGGTTTGGATGGAAACTTGAATGAAAAACTAAAGGAAGAGCTAACTAGAATCTAGATTAATTGAAAACCCTACGGTGTCTATACTAGTAGAGTGTAAGACTTCGCCTAAAAAAATCAAAATTTAATGAAACTAATTTTAGATTAAAGTAAACACTAGAGCTTTCCAACCAGATAAATTATAAGGTTATTGGACTTATAATGAGCTAGACATGAATTTATTAATTTAACCCTACAATCCTATCCCTGAGCCTAAGCAGACTAAAGTGTGAAAGGCATAACTCGCCCTATACCATTTCAATTAGAGTGAAACTAATTTTGTTAGAAAGCTAACACATAGCGTAACATGCTATAAAATTTTCAAAGTCAGATTCTTTCCCTATTTTTCCCACTAATTCACCAAATTTGCTCTATGCCTTGACTGGACTGAAACAAGGCAAACCAATTCAACCAATTTTGAGAGCTTATATCTTGAGCTCTACCCATTCAAATGAAACAAAACTTGAATTAATGCTATTTTATTAGCTTTAAAATGATATAAAATTCAAGCAAATCCACTAAGATTTCCATTTTTGGCAAATTTTCACATTTTAGACCCCAATTCTGCCTAACAACAGAACAAACCTAGGTTAATCCTCAATAACTTGAGTTATGCTTATCAAAACTTGATATGACTAAAGAGATAAAGAACTAGACAAATAATACTTCAACATATTAAAAATTCATATTTAAATAAGTTAAATAGAAATTGTGGTATAAATAACAAAACAGGACAGAATTTGATAGTGTAGGCAGAATTGCCAAATTGAAAGTTTAACTACCTTATGGAATGTGGAAGTTGCAATTAAGGCTTGAATGTTGCAAATCTATAAAAATACTGAAAGGTTGATATATTATATTTACTCTGCTATGGTTACTGACTATTTGTTAAAATTGACACTATTCACTAGAAAGCAAACCTGGTCTGTTATGCTATTGAAATTTCGACAGAAATATGTGATCTTTAAGCATGTTTATATGTTATGTCCATGAATGCATATCATGCAAGCATGAGTGTTTCAAATCAAGATATGGAACATCTGCATGAACCCCTCAAACATACTCAAACATGACTTTATGAGCAGATGAATCGTGAAAGAATATGAAAAGCAAGATGAGATCCCTTAACTTAGAGACAGTTATTTGAGTCCCTCTCTGTGAAGGCAGCTAAAACTTTTGGGTCCCTCTACATTGGAGGCAGTTGCCCAGCTGAGTCCCTCCAATTTAGAGGTATATGAATGTCACGACCCAACCCGGGCCATGACCGGCGCATAGGGACAAGTCCCTACGCAAGCCTTTTCACCACAAAAATTTTATAAAAATTTTGACAGAGTTCCCTTTGTAATCCGGATGTTTCCCAATTACAAACGGATACCCTACAAGATAAACAACCACAATATTTCATCGGGGATCCAGGTATTCTTAGAATACACCCCTCAGCACACAATATGACAGTAAAATAGATAAATACAATCGTATATCCAAAAATACATAGTTCAAGTTCTTCAGAAAATAAATCCTTTAAACAACTTTAATTCCAACAAGTTGAATTATATATATAAGTATATATGAATGAATATGTACCAACAACAAAAACAGAACAAGGTCGGACCCTGCCTGCAGTACTATGGAGCTATAATTCTAAGAATTTATCAGTCTTAACTAATTTATAAAAGGCCCTTGAACAAGAAGGGCTCACCCACATTATTCGGAATACACGGACCGAAGAATTAGATTCTCTTTGGAACACCAAACTGAAAAGGAAAGAAAACAACATGGTGAGTTTATGAAACTCAGTGAGAGATAGAATGTCCCTAACCCACATGAGACAATGTACAAACCATAATTATTAACTAGATATAAGATAATGCAATAATATGTTTAATAAAACCAAAAACAGAAATCTTATTCAAATATTATCCAACTTTTCCTCTCCAAAAATAGAGTCCATCTATTTCAGGATAAATCCGTCAGGAATCACACTTAGGTGGCCTTTCCTTCGTGTGAAACCCGTAATCAGGCACGCACCACTCCTCCTGTGGCCGTGAATAACAGGCACGCACCACTCCCTTGAGTGGCCATGAAATCCAACATCCTAGGTGCACCCAGGGCTAACGCCACCTAGTTAGCCTACAGATCCTGGTCTAGACTTTTCCAAGTCTTTCTTTTCCATTATACAGAACATTTAATAAAGATTCTTATAAAACATTCCAATATACCTTATATAAAACAATAAAGTTGTAATCTTCAAAGAAAAATAAAGCTTTAATCCAAAAACCTTTCAAACAAAGAAGATTTTCCAAAGTTTAATAGAAAACCGAGATAATAAATAATTGCCATATTTTTCCTTTTTTAAAATCAAGTCATTGTCTCATGTGAACTAGTAGAAATAGACAAGCTACCAAAATTTAAATTATATTGCTAAGGCATAATAAATCACTTGCATATGTATATATATAACCAAAATACATCAAAATTGAGATAGGGATAAGCTATCTACTCAAAGACTTAGCGCCAATCACGGGATCCTAATCCCATGAACTTAGAGAGCCAAAGCCAATCCTCCAGTGGCAAATACTATCAATAATACGGAAATTTAATTCAAGGTTAGTCACTTAGACTAAGGATTAATCTACTACACTCCCAGATATGAAAATTCGTAAATCTTCTAACCTAGGGTTCTCTAGAAACTCACTATAGGGGAAATAATCTATAATTCATAGGAAAGGAGTTTGAGGATTACCTTTTTGAAGGGAGAATGAAAGAAGAAATCCTTAGGAGCCTTGGTGTCACCTCCTCCAAGCTCCAGGACCAAATGTGTTGATTTTTGGGTGAGGGTATGATTTGAGATTAAAGAAAGGAATTGAGTTTGAGTGAATGGAAATGGTGTAATTTGATGGAAATGTGAGAAGGTTTGGGTTTAAGAAGGAAGGGAGATATGTTTTAGAGAGAAGGGAGAGAGTTTGGGGTTAGAGAGAGAAGGAGAGTTTCGAAAATGAGGGCGTGAGACGCGTCTCGACTTATATATTGGCCTCTGGTAATCGATTACCAAGGGCTGGTAATCGATTACCACAGCCAAAGAGCTGGTAATCGATTACCAATGGTGGTAATCGATTACCGCAAACCCAGAACTAGTAATCGATTACCAACTATGGTAATCGATTACGACATAGAAAATTTTTAACCTGTGGCGTACAGAGAGCATTGTAATCGATTACAGGTCCTCTGTAATCGATTACCAAATCCAAAAACTTGGTTCCCTCCTTCTGCAGTCCATTCCCAGGTCTAGGATATTGCACAGACTTATTTTAAGTTAATTTCCTCTTTAACTTTACTCTCTATTAACTTTAAAACATAAATGTAAATAAGGGAATACCCCCCATTTGGATTCAATAAAAATATCTAAAAATTCAGAATCCTTAGGAAGTAGAATCCAACTTTTGGGTTTTAGTACAATTCTCCGAAAACTTACGTTTTTATAAAGTTGAGGGTTGAAAACGAAGGGGTTACCCATTCCCTAAAATTCGTTAAAAATCCTTCTTTAACTCATTGATGCCCAGATAACCATTACCGGGACTTTTGATCTTAAGAAAATTCCTCAATCCTATAGCCCTCCAAGGAGGCATAGGGTTCAGAACTTAGAATTTCTCAGGCTCCGGTTTCGACAGGTAACTACACTTAGGCTGGGGTGTTACAATGAATCCCCTTGCGGATTGGCACTGTGTGACAACAGTCAAGAGTTGAGCTCACTCCTAGATCAGGCTACCCAAAGGCAGTAAAGCTTAAAGACAAAGACATATGCATACAGTCACCCTAGAGACAGCGATATATAACGCCTAGGTGTGTCAGGTACAGAAAGCATAAGAAGTATAAAAGTATGGGCACGATTTTATGATGCGCAATTGCATATGCACAAGTTATATTTTGCTATCATTATTATGACATTGCAAGTTATATTATTAGTATTACTATTGTTATTATGAAATTGTTGTCAATTTGCTATCCTTATGTTGAAATTCTTACTCTATTTATCAAGTGCGCGAATAAAATGAATTTTGCTTTGAATACTATGTTTTCAAACTATAAAACTAAGAAGTTTACATAATATGTTCACCTTTTTATAATAAATCGAAGTAGTTGGAGATAATAACGATGACACGATATGTGGTAGTTTCGTGAATCCTACTGAAAATTTATAATTCTCACTCCTATGTTTATTTTCATATTATCTCCAGATATTTCCGGAGGGCTAGAAGATAGTCATATTGGCAGAGCTAGGAAGATTGAAGATGGCCAAAGAGTGCCGTCACACAAGGTCCATTGAAATAACAGTAATATCTTCTGAGTGTAGTACTATGACTTAAGCATAGTACTGTACTTGGGAGGGTGTTACAAAATATGTAAGAGAAGATTGTGTGATAGTCATGAGCCAAAGATGATAAAATATGCATTTGGGATTATTGGGTTTGGAATGAGAGAAGAAATTGAGGAAGTTAGGGTTTGAAAGGAAAAGATCTACTTTTGGGATTTTTATCTTAAATTTAAATTTCGAAAAATTTTATTTTTTTATATAATTTGTTTAATTTTTATTAACTATGCAATTAAATCCTTTGTACTTATTTTCAAATTTAACTCTAAAAGGGACATAGAAGTAAAAGAAAAACTTAAGACAGTTAAGCAATGACTTGGCTTCATTTTTGCCATTTGGTGTGTTATTACTCGTCCATGTAAAAAGGGTGCAAATACCCTCTAAATTGCCTGAATACCATAGCAACCACCAAAAAACTTAAATTTGAGTCGTGGCTTAGTTTACCCCCCACTCTTAACTTTAAAATTCTATCCCATTAGAGTCAACATGTTTTATCTTAAATTCAAAATAGCTTATAATAAAAACTTTTTAAAATAGTTATTTTTTCTTTAACAAAAGTAATTATGTTACCAATATAAGTTAGGGTAGAGTCTCATTTATATCTTTCACATTTTGTAGTGTTTTGAATTTAGTCCTAATTTTTTTTTGTTCTATTTATATCCTTAACACTTTCAAAACATCTTAATTTTATCATTTCGACATTCAAATTATAAACGGAAAAAAAATTAATATAAAAGTCAAGTTATAATGGTAATAATAATGTGTTCATTATTTATCTGAATGAGATGATATTGTTTATCATCATTTTCCACCATATCTTTTTAGAATATGAAAGTTTTCCTTTTTAATTTAAACAATGCTCAATTAATCTTTCTCCTATTAAAACTCATGCTTGACACTTTTCATTGGAGAATTGAAAGAAAAAATCTCTATTGGTGGTGTTTGGAACATCAAAATTTGACCTTATATTAGTTTTTTTTTAATTTATAATTTGGATATTGTCTATCGAAATAGAAAAATTGAAACATTTCAAAAATATTAGAAATGTAAATAGAACAAAAAAAAATCTTTTTTGACTAAGTTGAAATCGCTATAAAATATGAGAGATGTCAATAAGGTTTTATCCTATAAGTTATCACCAAACATACCTTTAGTGTGTGTTTGGATAAACTTTAATTTTTGTTTGAAATAGTTTATAATAAAAAAATTTCTGAGGCTGGTTTTTTTTTTTTAAGTAAAGTACTTTTTTTTTCTAAAATTAATCTAATCTAAACACCGTATTAACAATATCAGTCCGAAGTTTCACGAATCTTTTTATTGATCTATTGTACGTCTGAAGATATCGCAAGATCCTTAAGAAGATACACGATAATATATGAAAACCATGTCGAACTATCAATATATCTAATGATAATACTTTTTAACTTTATTTATTAACATATTTGCGCAATTTTAAATGTGTTCATTGCATAAGGAAAACAAATAGATTTTATTGAGTCGGATTGAAAATTAACCAATTCAAAATAGCATAAAACTCTATTTTCATCCCAACTCTTTTAGTGATATTTCGATCTCATTCCAAAAGTTCTTTTTGTTTTAATTTCATCCTTAATAAAGTCTAAATATTATCCTCTATGCTGATGATGATCAATCTTACTAGCGGAAACTGTTTCTGTTTTTATCTCCTATGGGTGCCATGTTATGCATGTAAAAGCTCTAATTTTGTCAATGATTTTCTAAACTTTAGCATTTGGAGTTAGGAGTTGTTAATAAATAAAATTTAGTTCATTTTCAATAAACATGATTAATGCAAATAGAGTTTTTATATATATAACATGACATTCAAGTGAGATAAAAATGGATACATCAATAGTTTCAATAAAAGTTTTTGCTGTTAAAATTGACGGCATCAGCAAAAAAATATAACATGGAAACGTTAGCGAAACGTTAAGGACAAAATTACAAAAAAAAAAATATATAGAATGAAATCAAAATACCACTAAAAGATCAAGGAAGAAAATAGAGTATTTGGCATTTAAAATATGAAGTACTGCTAATTAACTTATTTACATTTATTTTGGAAACCATAAAATCATTCCTCAATTTTATGCCTCTATCTTGTAGAAAAATCAGAAATCGACATGTCGTTTAATGATGTAATTTTAGGATGTCTATGAGACTAGTTTCGTTTGAGTCGTTGGACACTTCCACCAAAGTAAAATATTGGTCTATTGTTGACAAAAAAGAAAAAGAAAAAAAAAAACACACGTCTGTTATGCATGGGAGGTGTTCATGGTTGGTGTTTCATTTGCATTAGTTAACGTTGATAAAATCTCTGACATGGTCAGCCGATCATCTGCACATTCTTTTACACAAAGCAAACCAATATGAATGCATCTCTACACCTGAATGTGGCTGAAGCATATATTGCTTGATAATCAATTCTAGTGCCAAAACATCTTTTCAAAGCTCCCAAGCCTGAGGGTTCACGTTTATCATGTTAAACCACACAAACAACAATTAGATATTGGGAAAAAAAAAAAAAAAATTGACTCAGAAAAATGATTTAGCATACATGTCCCATTAAACTAATTAGGTAGCAGGTATTTTCGAAGCTATTATTTCTTCTACCTTTCACAATCTCTAGCATCCTTCATAACATGCTCAGGCGACATGCACTCTTTGCTTAGCAACAGATATTACACAGTAATGCATCTTATAAATGTATTAGTAAACATATGGAATAACGGATAAATATTAGCATTTTAGCCGGTATGTAAGGAATATCAAATGTGGACGAAAACTACAAACAATTAGTATGACAAAAATTTAGAATTATTTTATTTAATTATTCTTGCAAGTTACAGTCAATTGAGTTATTTTGATTGTGATAAAAATAGGTTAATATGTGATCCATATTGGGATCCATTTTTTAACCTAATTATTTATCTACGTTATTCTCTTGTTTGGGTTTGGACATCTATAATTTTTTGTTACTAGGGGCTAACCCATGGTCATGATGGGAGGCTACTAGGGTTATATTTTATTTAGTTATGTCCCCTCTTTATTCACTGATAATCAGTTGCTTCATAACTTGACCCATTGAGAGTGGCGTCAGGGAGTGTGAACTACAGAGGAAGCACTAGCCACGCACGCTTGCAGTTGCAAATCCATTCAAACAGCAATTCCTGCTTATCTAAAATCCTATCATCAACAAGTCTAATCTGCGTTATAATCCTATATAATCTTCCCATCATTTCTTTTTACATCGGGTATCAAAGCAGTTATCATATAATATCAGAACCTAATAATATATTAATATGACATGATTATATATTTGGGTTTGAATTTCTTGCTAATTTTATATGTATATTCATATTTTTTTAATCATACAAAATTTAAAGAAATTATAACCCAATTCCTTACGACTTTTGTAGAACATAATTTTGTGAGCTTTTAGCGAGTAACATTCGATGTAACGAAGCCACAAGCATATCACCAGCACACTGGTGACGTTAATTAATTGCCACCTCCTTAAAGGCTGTGTTATTTTGATCATGAGATATTGCAGACACCAAACAAAAGTTTTTTCTATTCGTGGAAAAGACTTTTTGCTATGAAACAGCACTCATTACCTGAATTGTATACTTTCCATGGACGATTTTAACATATACTCGTAGTAAAAGGGAATATTCAATGTTTCCCCACTTTCACCTATTGTAAAATTTTTTTTTTTACGTTTTTATTCAATAATTATGAAAAGACTATTTTACCCCTCTTCTTAAATCAAACATTCTTTTCATTGCCAATTAATCTTTGAGTAATTTTCGTTGCCCAAGTAACAACAATGACCCTTTAATATAACAGACTTGATTCCTAAATCAAAACACCAGTTCCATTTTTCATTCCACTCCAATTCTAGGTACTTTTTTATCGCCACCCATTTGCAGAAAATCTAAACCTTCCCAGCCCAGTATTTTTTCGTGGGCAAGGAATGGATGTTGAAGGAAACTTCTTTGAAGAAGCAAACATGACCAATAATCATCAGATGTCTCGGGTGGCGTGCAACTCCATGGTTGCCGCGACTAGGTTCGGATTCGGAGAAATAAGAGGTCAGGGTAGTACCCCTGCACTTGGGGGTCTATTTTGCTCCACCATCTCATTTAAAATCAACGAAAGGAAAACACCAAAGGTTAAGAGAGAAAATGAAGAAGCCAAACCGAGATGCAAAAGGGATGAACTTGCAATGGTGGGCTAGCTAAGTTTCTGAATTTGCAAGGATAGGATGGTGGGGGTTAATTAAATAACTTGATTTGTTGTAAATTTTTTATTGTTAATCAAATTACCAGTTAACCTGAAGGATTATCTATACTACAAACATGTTGTAAAACACCATGATCATTTTGGTGTAATATAAACCATTAAGTTTATTTGTTTAAAAGGAGAATTGAATGGTCTCGTTTACTAGGAACGTTTTCTAATCTTGCTACTTTACATACTATATATTTATTTATTTATTTTTATTTCTCGGAGTATCCGTTCATCCAATAGACAAGAGACTAATCTCACAGGATACGGTAAAGCCCCTAAACGGGCACCACTCTCAACAGTATCTTTTCCATATGTATGAATCTTGAGATCAAATTCAAAATCTTATCATACTTAAGAAGCTCAAGCCCCTATTACTTAAATCAACACTTTGTTGATCCTTACGTATCGTTTATACCATACATGGCGGTTTACTCAATTTGTTGATGGCTTCTTCAATACAATATACTCCAGGCCGATCGGGTTTAGTTGCATTTTTTGTTTTCGAATTTGTTTGTTGGTGCCTTTTTGTTTTGTCTTGGATGGGCGCCACCTTTTTTTATTTTTCTCATTAAAATTGATAAAAAAAATTCAATTACATTGAATATTTAATTATTTTCCAACTTTTTAAATAAAATAATACTGAAAAAATAACTTGTTATGTTTGAATCTTATCATCATACTCACTTTCCTTATTTTTGTAATAGAGTTTTGTACAATTTAACCTTAATCATATACTTTAAAAGCTTATTTATTATCGAACGAAAAAACGCTTATTTATTGAGTTCCTTCTACTTGAACAATTTACGTGCAAATAAAAAAATAAATCAAAATATTTTGGGAATGTTGTTGAATTTATTTCATTTAATTGTAGGAGTGTCATCCATGATTACGCCTTCTTTCCTATGTGGTGATTTTTTGGGCAAGAAAAAATTGATTCATGTGCAAAGAATTTTCATTAATCATTGTAGGTGATTACCACGAAAGTGGGATTACTTGTATTGATTTATGGATGATATTTGTAATTTGAAGAATGTTTCTGGTTACTGCTTACAATGCCTACCCAAATGGAGTCCTTGTGTGTGGTAATTGGAAGCTAATATAATGATGGAGCTATTGGGGAATGCATCAGTCTACGAGATTTGTGTGCCTAAAAGAGGTAGATATTTAAATCCAATGCATTCTCATTGAGTAACTCATCTTTAGATTTGTTGAAGTTATTGTACTTGGTCTACAGTATCTATCTGCCCAAAAGAGATGGATTTTCATGCCCAATGTATGCTCACTGATTAACCCATTTGAGGTTCTAGTCTTCATTATGACCTTGGTTGTCAGTTGCATGTTTTGTCCAAAGGGAAATGTGTGATGTTACATTAGACTCACCTTGATAACTTGATTTATCTTGAACCTATATATTGCCCTGTTTATTGTAATGTATTCCTATTTTGTTTTAACAGTTACTTTTTTCCATGAACAACTATTTTGCTTCAATGGAGATTCTAAGTAGATCAAACAACAATATTTGTCTTTAGGAATTGCCAACCCTAACTTATCACAACAAGAAGATAAGCCTGTTGCTCCTAGTGAGAGGAGCACAATTGAACAAAACGGACTCTAAGCTAGGTAGGAGAGATCTAATCACCTTAGTTTGATTGCCATTAAGAAGACTATCTCAGAACACCTACTAAGTAGCTTACTGAAACCATAAGTGCTAAAGAATTTTTTACTGATCTTGGAAAGATGTATTAGGTGTATAATAATGCTGAATCTAGATATATAATGAAACAATTAATGAACATGAATATGACAATATTGGGGGTGTAAGGGAATTCATTCAGAAAATGGTTCACATCCAAACCACATTGAAAGACCATGATATAGACCTAAATGAAAAATTCCTTGTCCTGGATGTCCTAAATTTCCCGCCTATGGAATTTACTCAGTGAAAATTGTCTATAACACTTGTCACAATGTGTCTAGAGAATGCCATGATGAGAGGCAACTATTGAAAAATAAATTCAATGGAGTCGCCATTAATTTTCACTTAAGGAAAAATTATTGGAAAACCTTTTTATTTTTTGGAAAACCAGTCTTTTAAAAGAAATTAGGTATGAGAGTCTGATTATATATAAGGAAAGGTAGAAACTTAATTCCATTGCACCCTTAACACATCTATTTTATAATGGCTATCCTAGAGTTTATTAGCAAATTAATAATAACTTTAATAATACTTGTTTTTCCCCCAAAAAATTGTTGTAAAAAAAATAATTTTGAACACTAGCATTCTAACTTTAAATAATAAGAATAAAATGACAGCTACAATAAGAAGTAGTAGAACAAGGTTACCACGAATCGTCTCGTCCGCGCACATGTAGGCCTGCCAAGCTTTTACTACCCGTGCAAATTTTATTTTTAATTTTTTTAGCCAAATTTCCTTTTTACCATTGCAGCTCTTTAATGCTGCAACAGCTCTTTTTCTGACCATTATCCAACGGCTAGTTTGCAACGGCTCTTTTACAACAGCTACTTCTTTTCCCTATATATACCCTGCTACATGCCACAACACAACACACAGAATAACCATCATCTCCTCATTCTCACCTTTCTGTGCAATAGAAGTTGTAACACCCTCCTAAACACAATACTATGCTTAAGTCAGAATACCACACCCTGAAGCTGTTACTGTTACCTGAGTGGACCTCATCTGACAGCAACTTCAGCTGTCTTCGAAAACTTCTACAATTATCTGGAGACAACATGGAAGTAGGAGTGAGAATTATAAAATTCTCAGTAGAATTCTCTAATTTTCATGCATAGTGCCATCATGGTCGTCTCCAGTTTGCTTCGGTTTACTTTGAAAAAAGTGAACATGCTGCACAAACGGTTTAATTTTTACATTTCGAAAAATATCTTATCCGAAGCAAAGTTCATTTTTACTCACATACTGGTCCTTTGGGTACACAAGATTAATTCATGAATAGTACCATGGATAATAAGTTCAACATATAAAACGCATATAACATTAATCTAATGGGAACATAACATCTGTACCTAACTTAACTTGCACTTGAATTCATACATATACATAAAATTTTACTTTTCTTTCATTCAGCACACCTAGGCGTTACGTATCGCCGTCCCTAGGGTGCTTGGATCTGTCTCCACTTGAGCATTACGTATTGCCATCCTCAAGTGCAACATCATACCATATTCCAGAGTATGATCGCCATGTCATACCCCATCAGAGCGTGATCGCCATGTCACGTTCCTTAGGAATAGGGGATCCTCATGCTATATTCCAGAGTATGATCGCCATGTCATACCCAATCAGACCGTGATCGCCATGTCACGTTCCTTAGGAATATAGACTCATCATTATATCTTTACATGCCACATTCTAGAGTATGATCGCCATGTCATACCCCGTCGGAGCGTGATCGCCATGTCACGTCCCTTAGGAATATGGGATCTTCATGCTATATTCCAGAGTATGATCGCCATGTCATACCCCATCAGAGCGTGATCGCCATGTCACGTTCCTTAGGAATATAGGACCTTCATTCGGTACTTACACTAGCTGGGTCATGCCATGCCTCATGTAAGTCCTACCCCCCATATTCTCACACTAGCTGGGTCGGTGCCATGCCTGATGTGAGTGGGGCATATATTTAAATCTTTAGTCTTTAAGTCTTTATTCTTTAACCTTTATTGCCCTTGGGTAGCCTGGCCTTGGAGTGAGCTTGTCAGCTCCACCCGTGACCGTTGTCACACCGACTCACCCACAAGGGAATTCACATCTTTAGGTTCACACTTAATATACTTATATCTTTTCATTCTCATGCGTTGTCAAGCATAGTCATGTTAAATGTACTCGTACATATGCTACATCAGTATTTCTCATATATCTCACATCCTACTGCTTCTTGATTTATTCTCATATATTCCATATCATAAATTCCATGTAATTTAGACACTCGTGGTCCCCTAGACTCCTGCCATAAATTCGGCAGCATAATGGATCAGGTCCGTTTCCCCATGAATAGTGCCAGCTCTCACGGGCAACTCAGTCATAACAACATAATCAACTTAACACATATATATCAATATCAAACTGGCTATCCTCAACTCAAACTTTATACGTTTCCGTAATACTTGTGAAATCTTCAATTGGGTCACTTTGTGAAACTATCACTTTGGCCATTCTGCTACCTTCTATTCAGTTCTGCCCGAATTTCATATGATCCACTTTTATTTCTATTCAACTCATTTAGATCTGAAATTTGAATACATCATAGCTCTATATGTCTACTTTCTAACCTCTTTAGTCCCATATCATTTAGATCCATATAACTCAAGATATTTAAATCTTACCTCAACTCGTTCAATCACTAGCCCGAGTTACACTCCTGGAAGTATAAATCCACTAAAAATCGAAACTAAGCTCAAATCATGCGAAATTGGTCTCATATTGAAGCTAACAGGACAACCTTTCATTTGCCACAAGTTTCACTCCATTTGCTTAAGAATACCTCGAGTTATAAGTCCTGAAAGTCTATCTTTCTGAACTACTCTATTTTGGCCTAGATTGGACATAGGACAACTTCCTCGAATCACTGGGAACAATTGGGACCATAACAAACTCGGAATCTTATATTGGGATGTTCCCCTTTGTGTAAGCTTTCTAACAAAATTAGTTTCACTCGATCTGGAGTTGTATAGGGTGAGTTATACCCTCCTCATGTCACCCTGCCCGGATGAAAATCCTAAACCCTAGGTCAAACTTCAAAAATTCGTATCTCTCTCAATACTACTTCAATAACCTTATATGATATATCTATGGAAAGCCCTGAATGTCTACTTTCATCTAAAAATGGTTTCATCGGATTTGGCCGATTATAGGCGGCGCCGTACACTCCGTCGTACGGACTGCCATGGAATTCTCACTCAGGCAGCATCCCAACCCATCCATTCCTTCTAATTTTCTCCTTCTAATCATAATTCTAATTCAAAATCTACTATGAATTTAATCATAATTCATCATAATACCTCCAATAATTCATCAAATACACAAAGAAGAGTTCAATCTCATGCAATCATAGGGCAAGGAATTCAAGAGTAGAAGTAGAATCCTACCTTTCTAGAGTATGATCTTGCTGAACAGATGTTTTGGATTAATGGAACTTGCCCAAGCCTGAAGATTTGGTGGAGTTGGATTTGAGAGAGGAAAGGAAGACGAAGGCTGGAGCAAGGAGGAGAGGGAGACGTAACTCAGCTGGGAATGAAGAGAGAAGTCTGACTTAAATAGATGGGGTTAGTTGGAATTGTGGGTGTTGATTGGTTGGAATTTTGTGGTTGAAGATTAGCCATGTCTCTCACTTTTGTGTTAAAATTGCCCTCCACGTCGTCCAAAAACTGGAATACGCTTTCGTCCTACATGAAACCGGAATTCGTCCCTATAATACTTTAAGTCAAAACTCGTGACCTTTTACATTGCTTGAAGCAGAATCGGGATGTCGGAACTCGTACCATGTTGTTTGTGACGTGAGGAAATCTTGAATCAAGGTCGGAGGTTGGAAGCCATGCAACTGACTATCATATAATCTCGGAACTCCTAGTTCAAAGTCGGGACTCCTTGTAATAAGCTTAGATGTCGGAACTCGGGTGATTCGAATCACATTTCCAAACCCAAGTACTTCAACTCGGAAGTCGGGACTTATATGCGTTGTGGTTGGTGACATCGGAAGCCGGGTATATTTTCCTTGAGAAATGAAGTCGAATCTCATGGAATTACGTTCATTAAGTCGAAAGTCGTGATTCGTACATACCTATTCGGATGAAGTCGGAATTCGTAATTTATAGGATCTGGCACTTCAACTCGATATCGGAACTCGGGAAAGAGATAAAAGACCTTGGTAATGAACTCGGAATCCAATTCAGCTAAAACTCGTAAGTCGCATTTCATGTCCATTTTGAATCACCTAATGTCAGAACTCGGATATCACGTACTCGAGCATAATGTCGGAAATCGTTTACATGAAGTCGTATATTGGAAATCGGAAGCATCTCATTCAACTCGTAACCATCACGTGAAGTCGGAGGTCGGATTGGACATGAAGTCGAAAATTGGGCAAGAATGAAC
The DNA here is from genome assembly GCA_031439595.1 of Pterocarpus santalinus. NCBI lineage: Eukaryota > Viridiplantae > Streptophyta > Magnoliopsida > Fabales > Fabaceae > Pterocarpus > Pterocarpus santalinus. The sequence continues at coordinate 27,450,561 of CM062528.1, read as the reverse complement.
TCGGAACTCGGAAATAATCATCTTATTGAAATCCAAAGATGAAGTCGGAAATTAGGATTAATCAATCCTGATGACGAAGCCGGAACTTGGAAATCAGGATGTTACAGAAGTTGCCCCTACTACTTCTATTGTATTTTATGCTACTCGCAAGATCTGCTGCTCAACGTACCGGGATCATCATGTGGATGAGTTCCTGTGGAGACCCACGTCTAATCCTGGAGGGTTAACTGTCAACATCAATCCACCGAGCATAACTTTGGGTAGGGCAGAATTAAACCCTTAAGAATGTTGTAAAAAAAATAATTTTGAACACTAGTATTCTAGCTTTAAATAATAAGAATAAAATAACAGCAACAAAAATGACAATTATTTACAAGAAATAAAATAAAAACAAAAAAAGAAACAAAATTTAAGAAAATTTAATTTTTGGCTTAGCGATGTCTACCTGCTCCTACATATCCTCCAGTGCAATTAGAAACTCAAAGTCATCATCGTTCTTGTAGAAAATAATTGTGTTTTGGATTGGCTTTATTTACAAAAAGAAGTTTTTGAAAAGCAAAAAGAAGGGAAAAAAAAAAAAAACTAATCCGCTTTTGCTCTAGATTGAAGATAGCATAAACTATGTAATGAACCCTTATAATGGTTAAACTATATATCAGTGTTGTAAGTTTGTTATGTGGATTTAAAAAAAATATTTTCATCATTTAGAAAAAGAAAAATTTTTAGCTAAAAATAATATGATATTTCAAAATTTAAAAGAATTCAAATTAAAAAAACATGTCAAACAAAAAAAAAGGGCAAACACAAAAAAAAAACAAAATAATAAACCTAAGTAAAAATGCCAAAAAAAATGAAAAATCAAATGAGAAAAAAAAAAGCTTATGATCGAATAAGAAGGTTTAATATAAAAACAAAAGGCAAAAATACAAAAACACCCAACATGCATATAAGAAGAAGATTAAACCATTATGCAGAAGAGGCTTAAGGTATTAAATGACAATGATGATGGTGAGCTCTCTGGCGAAGGCTGAGCAGTAGTGGCAGCTATGCATGTTCACAATAGGGCAGCAACCGTGACGGGTGAAAATATGAAGATGGGCTATGGTTTGACTCAACTATGGGATTGGAATGAGAATTTGATTAATTTTGTAGGAGATGTTGGTGTTAGGAATGGTGTGATGGTAATGGAATTTAAGATTTGATGAGAGAATGGGAATAATAAATAGTGAAAATGGTTAGTTAAAAAGTCCCTCCCTTTGTTGAGTGAGTTGCCTTTATATAGAGTAAAATGAGATAAATTTTTGACAAAGTTTGCTAATAGATAGATAAGATAAGATGAGTTTATTGAGAAGAAATTTGAAAAACAGTTAAAGATTAAGACTCTAAAAAGTTTAGATGGAGGGAAAATTTTAAAACTTGAGATAGGATTGTTAGTGATCTAAAAGGATACAAATAAAATTTGAAAAATGGTTATGGAGATAGAGAGATAGAGTGGGATTGAAAATCAGTTACGACTAGAGGGATTAGATGATAAAATTTGTTGAAAATCTAGAAGGATTAAGGAATTGAAAATTTGATTATTTTTTTTTAATTTTTAATTTTTTGTATATTTTTTTTATATTTTTTATAATTAATAGATAATGATGAAAATTTCCAAACAAAATCAAATATGGTGTTCACAATACTTTTGGTCAAAAATGAACCATCAATGACCTTATTGCCAAATATGTGGCTAAGGAAAAGAAACTTAAGAAAGAGAAGAGAAAGGTAGGCCTCTTGACTTTTCATGATAAACCCCATTCTAGTAAGGGTAATTGGAAACACAAGAAAAGCTAATCTAGTGCTCCTAATAGACATCAGGGCTCAAGGGGACTAGGTAACAGTCAACACCACAATGTAAGAGGTCCCAAGCCAGTTGCCTTCAAGAGAAAAAAAATGTCTGGTGCTTCTGGTGTAAGAGCAAGGGATATAAGAAGAATAATTGTGGTAAATTCAAGATTTGGTTAAAAAACAAATAGAAATGAAAAGGTGACCCTTTATTTTTTATTTGTGTTTAATCTGACTTAGTTGATGTCCCTATTGATGTTTGGTGGCTTGCTAGTGGTTCTATAACCCATTTTATTGTGTCTTCATAGGGGCTCAAAAATATGAGGAAACCAAGTTTGAAAGAAAGCAAGCTGAGGGTAGGAAGTGATCTTGAAGTCTCGGTAGAGTCATTAGGAGATGTCAGCTGAGTTTTAACATGATATGAACTTGTTTTAAATGATACTTTATATGTATTTTCTTTCAGGAGAAACTTGATTTCTATTTCTTGTTTGGATAAACTTGGATTTAGTTTTAATTTTGGTGATGGAAAGTTAAACTTCATGTTGAACTCCCAAGTTGTTGGTTATGGATCTTTAGTGACTGCTTTATATAACTTGTCTTTTGTTTCTAGTAATGTTTCTTCATCTCTAAATGTTGAGAATATTGTTGCTAAAAATCTTAAAATTAAGGAAAAATCATCTTTATTGTGGCATAAGCGCATAGGTCATATTTCAAAGCAAATGATTGAAAAGGTTAATTAAGGATAATATTTTACCTTCCTTTAGACATTGATGAGTTGATAACTTTTATGGATTTTATTAAAGAAAAATTGACTAAGACCGAAAAGAAATGTGTAACTAGAAGTTCAAGTGTTTTAGAAATCATTAACCACAAATATAAGTGGACCCATTTCTCCTACGATTTGTGGTAAGTGGTATTTTATCACTTTAAAGGATGATTGTCCACATTTGGCTATGTTTATTTTATTAAAGAAAAATCTGATGCTCTTGAGAAATTCAATGCTTTTAAAACTGAAGTGGAAAAACAATTAGAAGAAGTTATCAAGATAGTGAGATCTAGCCCACGTACTTAACGATCTTAGTTAGATAGAAAAAAAGAAAACGACTAGTGCCGTTGATCATGCTTGTTTGCATACCAACATCTTTGACCATGTTTGTATACATATATATACATAGGGAATTGATCAAGTTAGAGAAGTGGTTAATTTTGATATTGAGAGCAATATATCATGACCATTAGATTCTATATTTAACATCAATAGTTAAGATTAAAATATAAAATCAAGTGACTTTTGAATAACTTTTAATCTTGACTATCTATATATAATTTAATAGCCAAGATTTGCTCCTCTTAACTCTCGTAAAAAAATTAACCCTTTCACTTGATACATCCCCATATGTACATATGGATAGGGATCCACTTATTGACAAACTAAGTCTTAACATACTTAGTCCATTGAATAACATTTTATAGACATTAAATTTCATCAATCCAATCATCAAATTGAAAGTTCTTACTAAGCAAATCAAGTGTATAAATTTCCATACAATTTTAAAATGATTTGATACTTTATCATCTAATTTTATTTTGACATATAATATTTTGTTCTACTAGAAACATGCGAAATACTGATGGATTTTACCGACAGAAAATTTCTATTGACATTACCGACAAATTTGTGATGAAAGTTCTATCAAAAACCCAATAAATAAATTTTCTAAGAAAAATAAATGACGGATTAGATATTCTATCGATAAATCCGTCAATAACTTTGCTGTTAGGTGGTGCGAAATAGATACTGACAAAATTATCAACAGAATCGCTATCCCAATATATATAACTTTTTTACCTACTGTTATCAACGGATTATCTGTCGGTAATGTTTAATTTATTTTTTTATTTTTTAAGCATTAATTTATTACCAACAAATTATTTCGTTAATATTAAAATTAATAACTGTTGGAGGGAAATCAAAATATTATCGACGAAATATTCCATTGGTATTCAAATTCATAACCATTGAAAGGAAATTGAAATACCATCAACGGATTATCCATCAATAATTTTACTAAGTAAAATGGTGCAGTTTATTTTTTTCTTTACCGATAGATTTTTTGTTGGTAATTTTAGCGCTCAGAACTTAAGGACATGAGCCTTTTCTTCCTTCTCATGTTTCTCTCTTTCTTCTTCCTCTCTACATAACCTTCCCTTTTTCTCTCTAATCCATGCCACCATCACCACTCTCCACTGCCATTACCACCACAGTTCGTCATGCAACATACCACCACCACTACCATTGTCCGTCGTCTTTCTTTCACTCTCTATTTCTCTAATTCAATCTCCCTCCCCCCCCCCCAACACCCCCGCCACCACCCCCCACACTGTCTACTCCATTCATCACTCTTTGGTCTCTAGTTATTGCTCCCTCATGGCATTTTCATTTTTGAACATTGTGTGATTTGTGTGTTATGCTTATTAATTGTGGATTTTTTTTATAGGAAATTTGTGTGCTTTTGGACCTTGGATACTATCTAGTTTGGACTATAAGTAAGTACCCTAAGTACTTTGTACATTTATATTTTCGTAGGACTTATATTTTCTAAGATAGAGTTGTAGGATGGAAGGAGAATGAGATTACATAACTAAGAAAAGGCTTAGCATTCCTTCTCAATTGTTTGAATTGTGTGTTGTGAAATTTTATTTGCCTGCATGTTGTGAAATAAGAGCGTGCGCTCTAGAACAACTTCTAGGATTGACTAAACTGCGTGATTGTGAGCATTTGAGTGTTTGTTATTAAATATTGGGTTTGATTGTTGAATTAATTGTTGTGGAGTCTCCTAATTTAAGAGGAGACCCTGCCTAAATCATTGTGATTTATTATGAAGTTGTTTTAAATGAAAAATGTCCTAATCTAATAAGTGAAGACTCATAATTTAAGAGGAGATCCGAAATATTTAGGTCATTGATAGTTGTTAATGCAATTTTTTGGGTATATTTTCCTTCAAGAGCCATGTTTCCTGCAAGTTGATTATGGATGTATGATAGGATGCACAAAGGCCATGGGGGTTAAACCAGAATTTTCTACCAGTGTTGATAAATTTATAAGTGTTGTATGTCAATTAGAACAATTCTTATGTGAAGGGACAATTAGGTGTCCATGTGCTAAATGCAAATGTAGGAATTATTTAGATATATAAACCATTAGGTATCACCTATACAGGAATGGTTTCAAGCCTAATTATTTGGTTTGGACTAAGCATGGGGAAGTCATTGCATAGGAGGCTCGGTACAATATGGGTTATTATGCTAGTGGTAGTTCAAGCGAGACTCATGTAGGTGACTATGATATAGATAATGCAAATTGGAGGCATAACTTTAATCATTATTAGGAAATGATTTACAATGCTGCCAATCTTGAGGTTGGAATAGCTTATGAACCTCCCATTGAAGTTCCCAATCTAGATGCATCAAGATCTTATAGTGTATTAGAGGCAACAAAAGTGCCTTTATAGGAAGGTGTGTGCACTTAGAGTTGTCTCTATAGCTAAGATGTTGAGTATTGAGTTAGAAGGGAACTAGAGTCAAAGTTCATTTGATTAGTAGGCAACATTGATAAGTGAGCTTAGTCCATAACCTAGCTCTATCCCAAAGGACTATTACCAAGCCTAAAAGTTAATTTCTAAACTTGAATTGAAATTAGAAAAAATAGATTGTTTTTCAAATGGGTGTGTGCTATATTATAGAGACAATGCTATCTTAATTCATTGTAAATTCTGTAAAACCCTTAGGTTTAAGCCGAAAATAATGGAAAGTAGGAGATATAAGGATGTTCCTTACAAAAGAATGCATTATTTGCTCCTAATCCATAGACTTAAGAGATTGTATGCATCAATGAACTTAGCACCTCAACATGAGGTGGCATTATGAGAATAAGAGGATTGATAGTGTAATGACAGATTCTTCTTATGGTGAAGCTTGGTAGCACTTTGACTGAACCTATCCTGAATTCACATCTGATCCTCAAAATGTTAGGTTAGGGCTTTATGATGATGGATTTACTGTAAATAATCATTTAGTAAACCCTATTCATGTTGATATGTTGTGGTTACTGCCTACCAACCTTCCTCCTTGATTTGATGTGGACTATCAGTGACTTTCCAACGTACAAGATGTTGTCTAGATGGATGAGGAAGGGGAAATTGATATGCCCAAAATGTATGGAGAACACAAAGGCATTCACTTTGAAGTTTGGCGAAAAGAATTCATGGTTTGATTGTCACAAAAGGTTCTCAGACAGTGACTATCCATATAGATGCAATAGGTATGGATTTAGAAAGAACTCTATGAAGGAGGAGGAGACTCCAGTTAGATTAAATGGTCACCAAATTTGAGAAAAGACTAGACATCTTCCAAAGATAATAGAAGTAGGTAGATCTATAAGAATTTCGGGCTATGGGATAGAGCATAATTAGACCAAACAGAGTAAATTTTAGGAGCTGCCATGTTGGAAGGATAACTTGGTTCTTCATTGTATAGATGTTATGCATATTGAGAAAAATATTTTTGATAATAGTATAAATACTTTGATAGACAGTAACCAAACCAAAGACAATGATAAGGCAAAGTTGGATTTGGCAGAGTATTGTACCTTGACATCTGCAAGGATCATGATCCCAATCTGCAGTGGATAACTAAGGCCAACCTAAGGGACTTATTATGGGACTACTAGAAGTTCGACAAATTCTTAGAGAATTCGGCAAAGGCCAAGGCCAGTAAAGTCATAGTTAAGGGTGGCTCACCCCATTGTGGTGGCTTGGCCACCACAGATTCTGCTAGGGTACAGCTGGTAAGTTACAAGTTAAATTACTTTTGTATTTAATTTAATCATTATTTGTACTTTTATTTAGGTATTTTGATATCAAAATGACTTTGAAATATGGCCAAGCTCTAGAATAGGCAACTACTAAAGGAGAGTTGTTACGAGCAACCCACACTCGAAATGAGGAGAAGACATAGTGGGTCGACCAACACTCCGAGCAAACCTATGTAATTTATAAACTTAATTCCTACTTCAATTATTCATAATATATTCCCTTCTCAAAGTTTAACTTGTTTCACTTAATTGTAGGCCAAGTTTGAGTAGTGACTATAGGAGGCTAGGTCCTAGCAAATCGAGGATGGTGCTGTCGACTACCCACCTATTGACGAGAATATGGTGTAGGCAAATACAGTCAATGGTTCTTACACGAACTGCATTTATGACGTAGGGACGTACTATGTTGATAGCATGTTACCTAGCTTTATGAGCGAAGCCTCGGTTAGGGCTCTACTACTGATGATGAGGTTCACAAGATAGTTTTCAAGCTCAATGTGGAAGTTTAGGCACAGGCTTAGTGGATCAAGAAGTAGGAGCAATGCTTCCTCTAGGAGAAATCTGAGTTAGTGAAGCAATTCAGCTACTAGATCAAGACCTTGAAGAACAAGCCAAGGCAAGATAAGAAAAAGCTATGGAAGGAGATGATGGACTTCTTCTAGTAGATGTAGGCAAATGGTTTGGGACCAACCGCTTCTTCATCTTGCAGTTTGACGTTGAAGACTACTCCTGATGCAGTTTTTTTTTTTGACATTATATATGTGAATATTTTATGTATTAGTTGCAGATAATTTATGTATTCAACTTGTAGTTACTTTGTGTGCATAATTATTATTTTTTATTATATAATTTTTTAAATAAAATTAAAAACTAATTTTAAAGAAATTAAAGAATTGAAATAATAATTAAAATTAGGGTAAAGCCCTATTTATGTCCCTCATATTTTACAGAAGTTTCAACTTTGTCCAAAAAGTTTTTTTTTTCTATTTACATACTACCGTTTTCAAAACATTTCAATCTTACCCTTTTGACATTCAGATGATAAAAAAAAAAATTGATATGAATGTTAGTTATAATATTAGCAATGATATATTTATTATTTATTTGAATGGGATGATATTATTTAGCATCATTTCCTCCATATTTTTGTTGGATACGAAAGTTTTTTTTTTTAAATTTAAACTCTCTTAACGTTTAATTAATCTTTCCTCTACTAAAACCCATACCTGAAACTTTTTCTTAGAAAATTGAAGACAAAAATCTTTATTGGTGGTGTTTGGATATCATTAACATCGAAATTTGACCTTATATATTAGTTTTTTTTTTATAACTTAGATGTAGTCTATCGAAAGGGTATGATTGAAATGTTTTGAAAATATTAGAGACATAAATAGAATAAAAAAAAAACTTTTGGGTTAAGTTAAAATTACAATAAAATATGAAGAATATAAACCAAGCTTTACCCTTAAAATTAATTAGAAAAGGTATCATTAATCAATATATATATATATATATATATATACAAAGAGAGAGAGAGAGAGAGAGAGAGAGAAAGAGAGACATTACTGATGGAATATTCAGTCGATAAGAATAAAATAATAATTTTTAAATACAAAGTTACTGATAGAATTTTTTTAGAATAAAATAATAATTTTTAAATGCAAAGTTACGGATAGGATTTTTTGTCACTAATACTATCTTATCCGTCGAAAATATATTATTCCAAGACAAAAATGGGGACTATTTATTCTTACCAATAGAATATTCCTTGGTAGGTTACTGACGAATAATTTTATTTGTCAATAAGTTTTACTGACTAGGGTTTTACCAATGGTAGAATAAATGCATAATTTCTTGTGGTGCATTAGATTACATATTTATCAACGTCCAATTGTTCTAAAATTTATGTCACGTGATTTAATGGTTGGATTGATCTTTCTCACTCTCACTCTCTCTCTCTCTCTCTCTCTCTCTCTCTATATATATATATATATATATATATATATATATATATATATATATATATATATATATATATATATATATATAAACTCAAATTCAAAGCAAAAGCGCTTTATTAAAACTATAATGGAGTTTTCTTGTCGGTTTACATTTCATTGCATTTTTGGTTTTTTTTAACTACTATAATCACAACATTTTTGGTTTATGATCATAACCAATTGTTAAATACTGAGTAAGACTTTATTAAAACAAGTTTGATATGCTTTCTATTGGTGGAGCCTAGCCTCATAAGGAGCTTTGTTAGTAGTTACCCTTCAAATGCTTTCGATCAATCACCTTAGGTTTGTGCAGTTTTGTAATCTTACCACTTTAAGACAGCGAGGATTTCATATTGTAAAGAAGTCCTATTATTATAATGCATTGGCACCTTAAGTGAATTTTATGTCCCAACATATGACATAAAATTATACAAAAGAGCCCTTTTATTATATAAGCTTGCATTGGCCCAAAAATATTACATTATAAGCATTTTAGCGAAGCAGTGTGACAAAAACAATACATTAAGAGCTTTTTTTCATATATATTTTCATTTTATGAGCACCATATTGTGGTTGAAGAGTAGCAACACTGGCTAGAGTATGAACATTGGCTGGAGAAAAAGTTCAAATGAAAAATGTTGTAGAATCAAGGACAAAGCCATCTTTGCTTCCAAGAAGGAGAAGTTTTGTCCAATGCATATTCTAGGACCCTATCGAAATGGTAAAAATGAAACTCTACCATTTGTTGCCTTTAAAACTCCTTCAGAAAATCTCTTAGGGTTGAATTTTTAAGCATCCTCGCCCCAAAGTTCACGGTCATGGTGAACCATAAGTGTTGGCAAGGAAACTTGCACTGCAGGTAATGTTAGGTTTCTAAGTTTTATATCCTTGTAAGCAATTCAAACAAGCCCAAATATTGGTGAGTATAATCTAAGAATAATATCATAGTGACCTATTGCAAAAGATTTATGGTAATGATAAGTACCAAGGGCAAACTACTATAATGTTATTAAAATACTCCCTTTGTTTCAATTTATCTGTCCATTTGTACAACTTGATTCATTCTTAAATCAATGTGAATAAGCACATTGATTTAAGATTGAATTAAGTTGTTCAAATAGACTGATAAATTCAAAAAGAGGGAGTAATAATTGCAATACTTACAATCTTAAAGTGACTTAACCTATCAAAGTCTAGTTTTTGGTTAAGAAAGACTTGTAATACTTCCTCCCTCGTACTTACTTACTAATCAGGGTACCTACTCAATAAGACCATGGTCTAGACAAGCAAAACAAAAATGGTCTCTTGTCTCGTAAAATAGAAGAGCTTGCACTCCTCAATTACATCTTGAAGTGTTATTCCAATATTCTTATTGTACCTCTATGCTCTAGAATTTCCTTGTGATTTGATTCCAAAAGTATGCCTAACAAGTCATTCTTGGTGGGTTCACTTGCCTTCAATGCTTTCTCTTTTTTGCTAATCATAACCTTAAGAGAAGCTTTTATACCTCTATCAATTTCCTTCGTCCTCCTATTGATAGTAGTAGGTAGAAACCTACAAAATAACATAACTAGTCCTGTAATTATCATGATATAAAGGAAGTGATCCTATGGCATCTAGCTTTCTAGTTGTTGTTTTGTCAATAGTTAACTAGAACTTTACTGTTGCAATTGATATGCTGCATTTTTTCATCACAATTTTTAGAATGAATGGACAGTGTATAGAATACAAACTCTTCACGATAAATTTTTTTGCTAACAATTTTTCCTGTTCAAGTTGCATTTGAGATACTATATCGACCTATCACAATACTTAGTACAAAAAACATTTTATAAAACAAATTTCTTAGTGTCATAATAATAAATGTTATTTGCTAATTGTTATTTCTAATATGAAATAAATGGCAAGGTTAGTTAATTTAATATATTGTTCTTGTATTAGATATGACGCAAATAAGATATATAGAGTAGCCTTACCTCCATCCAGGGATGTAAATGTTCATAATAACTTTCATTGTAATTTTAGCTTGCTCTTTTTGAAGTTGAAATACTTTTATTCCTTCTTCATAACTATTTCCGAATGCAATTTGAGAAATTACGTCACTAGCCAAATTCTAAAGGAAAGGCCACACATCCATTTCACATGGCCTGTCTGAAGACAACATCGTCTCCTCTCATTTACTAATCATATTGTTGCAACTTTTGAAGAATATTGGTATCATAATCTGTGGTGCAAAAATATGTAGGAGCAAAAATTCCTTGTTTCAAATTAAGCACATAAACATTAAGAGCATGTTATAATAAAGCAAACGTTGTTTGCTAAAGTATATGTTCCAAGCTAAGCTTTTGCCAGCTATTCCATGCCAACTATTCTCTTTAAGGGAATGCATTTAAGGCGACAGTAATTTTGTTATGCAAAAACTCACAAACAATTTTGAATTGCCTAGTGTTTCTTTGACATGTTTTCAAAAGGCACCTAACGATCATATAAGACCTATATCTAGTAAAGAAAAATAACCTTCAACTTTTTAAAATTGAATGCACGGTTGATTATCCTTTTATGTTTGCTCCACTTCTCACTCTCATAGTTGACAATTAATAACTCAATAAGCTCCACTTGCAAGACCAGTAGCAAGTAACTTAACAAGCAGATTTGTACTAGGCTTTGGGAAGTCATAAATCTTGTTAAATACATCTTTGATTGGCTCAGGATCTGTTATGATCACCCTTGGTCTTGGTCCAAACCAAATAAAAGAATTCTTGCCTGCATATCGTTAGCAACTTTATAAGAAGGCTTGATTTGAAGATAAACAATAACCAAAAAACAAAAAAAATTCAAGAATGAAGAGAATGGGCAACTTTGTATATGTGCTATTTGAAAAACACGAAGGACAAACCAAAGTGAAAATAGTAACAAAAAGAAAAAGTAATATTACGATCATTAAAGCTAGCACGTACTGCCCAAAATTGAATTCATATTATGAGAGCCTCAAATCATGCATGTTGCGAGATTGACATAAGAATTACTTTCCTTTTAAGCCAAAAGGGTAATAAATTATCATTTTCCTTTTCCGTTTATTTTTGGGAAGGAAGTACCAAATTAGTTCTAATAAGCTATGATGAAATTCAATGCAAAGAGCATAAAACAGCAGCATTTCTTTGCAGGCTTACCACTAGTAGACAATATTTGCGGCATGAGCCCAAAAAAAAAAAAAAAAAAAAAAAAACAGGGCTTGTTAGTCAGACATCAATTACAAATAGTGAACTGCTTATTAGCCACCCAAGGGAATCCAGACCAGATGGAGCGGTTCATGTCTGCAGATTTCTAGTTTCAATTGATATCATTTATGCTTTGTTTGGATGAAAATAGAAAATGAGAGAAAAGAAAATAAGGGGAAAAAAAATAAAGAGAAAAGTATATTCTTTCTTCTATTGTTTAGATGTAAAGAAAATGAAAAGAAAGAAAAATTATACGAGTATAAAATGATATTTATATCCTTAATAAAGATAAATATATTTTTTAAGTAAAATAATACAATAAAATGCAAGTATATTATTTTATTTTATTTATCTCATTAGTAAATATATTCTTTATAAATTCTTTCATATAAATAAATATATTTTATAATGAATATTATTAAATAAAAACTGTCTTTATCTAATTAATAATATTATTTTATGTTGCAATATTTGCTGGCAGCCTGACATTCCATCGTCTAGTAACAGGATAAAAATGTCAATGTGCTTTGCAGACGGTTTTCTTTGCAAATGAGCGTAGAAAATCTTTATGTAGGCCCCACAATTGTTGTTTTTTTTTCTTTTCGACCTTTCTTTCAATCCAAACGATAGAAAATATCTTGATTATTGTGTTTTCTCTTCTCTCCTTTTCTTTCCTTCTCTTTTCTACCAACCCAAAAGCACGCTTAATGGGTTTGCAACAAACTCATTATAGCCTTCTTAAAAAAGTTATTAGATGGAAGTAACATGCAAAAAAAGGGGCCACAGCACAACTAGATAGGAATCCAATTCAAGAAATTCCCTCCCGAAGAATGTCATTCTAAAACTCTTTTTTAAAAAAATCTATAATCTTAAGTAGCTCAGTTTTTGCAGAGAAGAGCTAAGAAAAGGGCTATACAGTAACACTATCTATTGCAAGACCGTATGCTTAGAGCTAAAGGGAATGGGGATTGAGTTACAGAGATTCTGATTTGGCTGTGATGGAAAACCGTGGAGGATTGCTCAATACCCAAAGAAACGTTGAGTACAGATCCTAAAGGTTTTATATTTTCTATCTAAGGATTTCTATCAACTTCAAAAATACCAAGGGGATCAAGGTTCTGAATATGTTTAATGAAAGCATTTTGTCAAGTACAGTCAATGTCTTCTCATATTAGCAGGAGGATAAAAAAGAAAAAAAAAAGTACTTATAGGTAAAGAGATGGATGAATATGGTGCAATGCAATGGGTTTAGGACTTAAGAATCAAGGGAAATGTTTTTTAAATATAGTAAAGCCCAACACCTCTAAAGACACCCCACTAAGATTTTAGAAAAAGTTGAATTAAAAAATTTAAAATATAAAATAAATAGATTGAATGATTAAATGTAAAAAGATGTTGATGGGTCACCCATTTTTAGGTGTTCAAATAACACATCTCCAGATTCAATAGCAAAAAGCACGATTACCAATCCCATCATGATTATTTACAATCCGTTTGACACTAGAATTAAAATTGTAATATAAAATTTTAATTTCAACTTTTTTGAAATTATAATTAACTTAGAATCTTAAATTTTGTATTTGGGTTTGCTAAATAATTAGAACATGAATTGTAATTCTAAGTTTGACTTTAATTTTACCTTTTAAATGTATGATTAAAATTTTTAAATTAATAAACATACTAATAAACAACAATTTTTGTATCTATAGTAACTTATTATGAAAATTATTTATATATATAATAGTAAATAAATAAAATTTAGAGAATTTTTGTATTATAGTTTTGTTATAAAAATGTTATATTTTAATAAATATGATAGATGACATATAAATGACAAAGGGAGAAAATTCTGTAGATTTTAATGAGGAGATAGATATTTAATGAGTTTTGAAATTGATAATTCATATAGTATGAGTTAAAAATTATGAATAACTCCTCTTAGTTATTTTTCAATTTTATGGAATTGGTATGTAGAATTATAATTCTAATTCTATATGCTACTTCTAACATAAAAATTGGAATTGAGGAATCTAATTCCAACTCTAAATTCTAAATTCCACGTCAATTTTAGAAGCCAAACAGGGTGCTAGGATTATCAATGATTAATGTTTGATGGACCGACGTCAGATACCATTTTGTTCAAACAATTAACTAGCACAACAAATGCATGTGATAGGCTGACATACATTTGATCAAGATCCACTGCTACACAAATAGGCTATATCATGCTCATGTTCCTCCATCCTCGATGACTAGTTCTTCCCTCGCCCATCAAAATTTTATAGAAGAAATTTGGAGTATGAATTTGACATTGGCATCCAAAGTAAAAATCTTCATTTGGATACGAATATGATATCAGTAAGTCACCAATTTTGGGATATCCGTGCATTATATTTTTGCTTAAGAAAAGTAAATACTCTTTTTATTCCTAATATTTTGAAATTGGTATCATTTTGGTTTTAAAAATATTTAACATCAATTTAGTTTTAACATTTTAAATTTTGATATTAATTTCATCTTTCTGTCAACTTATCATGGTTCATCCTTATTGGCACATTAGTGTCCTGCTATATTACTTATTTGTCTTTCTTAATCAATGAGGGGAGATAATTTTTATCTTCATGACTTAAAAATAACAAAAGAAAATTTAATATTATATATTATAGTGTTGCATGACAAGCACTCATATTGATTATGCATTGACAGTGTAAAAATAAAAATTTTAAGATAGTAAATAGTTAAATCAAACACTTTTTCTGATATGATAATATATGATTAGATGTCTGTGTAAAACTTTTTTACACTGACAGTGTATACAAATTAAGTCCAAAAAATAAAACAAAATTAATTTTCACTTTTTTTGTATTTTTTAAATTTTGTAACAAGATTCTTAAAATATCCATGAGTAAATAATAAAATTTATACCACCTCCGCCTAATAAATGCGTATTTAATACCTTTTTTATCTAATATTATTTATCATTTGAGAATTTTAAATGAAATATTAATTTTTTTTTCACTTTTACTCTTAATGTATTAAGAGGAAAGAAAATTAAGATCAGACCAAAAAAAAAAGAGAAAAGAAAATTAAGAGAGAAAAAAAAAGAACGAAGGGAAAAATAATTTAATTCAGTTAAAATAAATTTTATAATTAAGTTATTTTAATAATTTCTTAATTTATGAACTAAAACCCTAAAATACAAATAAATATGGAGTATTGGAGCATTATAATAAAAAAAAGTTTTAACCAACATCTTTACAGCACTAATTAAAGAATTAAAAATAAAAATTTTCTCAAATTTTTAATACATTAAAAACTTAAAATGCCTTTTTTAATCAACAAATTTTGATCTGGAGATCACTGGTTAGAAAAACGCTTATAATAAAACAAAAAGGAAAAGCCATTGGCCAAGCAATGGATACCAACCATATGATTCCGTGACAATAAATTTTGAGCCCAGCTAACAATTTCAGGACGGAAGTTCAGTTTTTCAATATGGGGTAAAATCATGTTTACGTTGCCTATGTTTTATAGTTATTTTAACTTAATTTCAATTTTTTATTTATATTTTTAATATTTTTAAATTTTTTTAATTTTATTATTTCAATATTTAAATTATAAATAAAAAAATAGATATGAATATCAAATTATAACATTAGTGATGATATATTTATTATTTATCTAAATCAGATAATATTATTTATTATTATATTTCATTATATTTTTATAGGATATAAAATTTTTTTAATTTAAATTTTCTTAATACTTAATTAATCTTTCTCCTACCAAAACTCATACCAAAACTTTTTTTGGAAGAATTAAAAATAAACAATCTCTATTTACAGTGTTTTGATATTATTAACATTGAAATTTAATCTAATATTTTTAAAATATTTCAATCTTGCCCTTTTAATAAATGACATCAAAATTATAAATAAAAAAATTGAAATTAGGATCAAATTTCAATATTAGTAGTATCTAAATATCACTAATAGAGATTATTTAACTTTAATTCTGTAAGAAAAATTTTCGAGTATAAATTTAGTAAAAAAAATTAATTCAATATTAAAAGAGTTTAAATTAAAAAAATTATTATAATAATCAATGTAACTTGAATTGATTTTTTTGTTTTTAAATCTGAAATCTGACAATAATAAATCAATATAACATAAATTAATTTATCAACATTATAAAAAAAAGGAATATTTTGTAAAATAATGTAAAATTGATGTATATAGGCACATAATATTTTTTTTATTTTATATCAGGAAAAAAGCCCATCGTTCGCAGAGACAGTCGTTCTTTCAGTAACTTTGTCGTTTTTTATTGATGAGGATTCGAAATAGTAGTTTCCGGTGCCGACATGAGAGAAATACGTTAATCTATTTCCTTATTCTAAAATACTCCTATTATTTCCAATTAATAGTATTGTAATCCACCTGACGCCATTTTTTTTAATTTTTGGCTGCCAATTATTTAATACATTTAAAATCAATTATCCTGAACTATTTTAGTTAATTAAAATAAAAAGTATTAAATAAAAATGGTACTATTTAATATCTTAAATTTAAAACTTCTTTAGTTAGTATTTCTATTTTTACAATATACGGAATAATTAATAACTATGAGTGTATATACCAATAATTATATAATTATTAAAACATTATTTCGTAAAAAATAAATTAAAAAATAACTTTAATTAATTTATTATTTATTTACATTAATTAGCATAATTTTTGTTTATAAATTTGTTGAAGTTAGAATTAAAGAACTGTTTCATAATAAAATATATTTTAAAAAATTAAATTTTATTCAATATAATAATTCAAAATTATACCATTCCTCCTGTTATTACTACCCATTAATATAAAGAATATTTTGTCTATGCCAAATCTATCTATAAGTAATGCATTTTAGAGATTATTTAAAAAAAAATACTTCAATTTGAGTTTTGTATTTTCTATGTTAATAAAAAACAATTCATTTACCGTGGACTAGATAGAGCATGGTTTATTGCGCTCTAAACTTTAAAATTCTGCCCCATGCATTAAATTCAAAATATGTGATTTTAAATTTACAGTAGCTTATAATTAAAAATTTTTTGAAATAGTATTTTGAAAAAGGGTTATTTTGTATCCAATATAAGTTAATCATCGATATAATACATTACAAATTTATTAATGTATGTAAATACAAAACATTTAAACATAGGATGCTAACGTAGACATCAACATTTAAACATTTATTAATGTATAACAAGAAGAAGAATAAATCTAATGATAATACTTTTCGATTTATTTATTAACATATTTGCAATATTTTAAATGTGTTCATTGCATAAGAAAAACATAAGAAGAAGAAGAAAAAAAAAATCTAATGATAATACTTTTTATTTATTTATTAACATATTTGCTATATTTTAAATGTGTTCATCGCATAAGGAAAACAAATAGATTGTGTTGAGGTTTCGTGAAAAGTAACCAATTCAAAATATCAAGTACTGCTAATTAGCATATTTACATTTCTTTTGAAATAACCGGAAAGTCATTCCTCAATTTTATGCCTCTGTCTTGCTGGAAAATTAGAAATGGACAGGTCATTTATTGAAGTAATTTTAGGATGTTTATAGCAAATGGATCCTCTTAATTTCTTTTTCATTTAGTAAACCTAAATTTGATCTCTTATATTAATTTTTTTATATCATATATCTTATCTAAATCTCATCTTTTAAATTAATAATAAGATATTATATTTAAATTTATCAAATAAAAAAATTAAAAAATCCATTCCCAATATTTATGTGACTCATTTGGTTTGACCCTTCCACCAAAGCAAAATGGCGGTCGCGTATGCAAGGGAAATGTTTCATTTGCATTCGTTAATATTGATAAAATCTCTGACATGCTGGGCCGGTCAACTGCACGTTCTTCTACACAAAGCAAATCAATATGAAAGCAAGTCTGCACCTAATTGTGGATAGCTGAATCATTGCTTGATCCATCAATTCTAATGCCAAACCATCTTTCCAAAGTTCCCAAGCTTCAGGGCTTCATGTCGTGAATGGGATCACAATGGAACAACAAAAAGGAAAAAATTGAAAAAAATAGTTTAGTAGAGTCATCATCAATTATTTTTTTATTAAAAAATACGTTGAAAAAACTTTTTATTTTTTAAAAAATAATCTACAAAAATCATATAAGAGTTCGGAAGTCAATTATACATAACTTAAAAACTTAATCCCACAATATCTCCTAATAAATCCGTATTAATACTGTTATCTTAATGAATTGTGGGCAAATTATTAGTACCATTTAGAAAATATTTATTTTACTCAACAAAATGTTGTAACTCCAAAACTTTCTTCTTTTAAAAATTATTTTATCACAAGACATGGTTAACTTATTATTTATTTTTCAAATAATTTATTCAGCTTGAAAATCTTAAAACATCAAGTCACAACTCAAATGCTCTAAAAGCATAAAATTAACGAATAGTCGCGGTCAGTTAATATCTTTAAGAAACAGTATTCAAACTATTTATTAACTAAGCTAACATAAAATTAATATTTGTTTATGTTTTAAGAAAATGAGATTTTACAATTTTTAAGATAAATATAGATACAATAATTATTCAAAAATGGAACAAAATTAAAAAAAAAATATCTAGCTTGATTTGCACTCCTGCATTTATTCTGATGTAATAAGAAATTCAAAGTCATATAATTCTTTATAAAAAAAAGTGTGGATTGATTGATTTTACTTTAGAAAATAATTTATTTAAAAACTTTTAGAACATTAGCTAGTGTCACAGCTCTCATATTTTAAAACGCATAGTTAACATTGCATAGAAGCTCAGCTAACTTCTATACCTTTTTTTAAAAAAAATCAATTAATTTATTGGTTTGAACTACATCAACATTAACGTTTTCTCCTTTTTTAAAGAGAATATAAATGAAACCTTTATTTTTTTTTGTTAAAAAATTGTAAAAGAAAGGAAAGAAAAAGAGGGAAAAAAAGAAAAGAAAAGAAAACGTGACAAACCCAAACCCATTATTCAAAAAAATTTAAAACCATTATATCAAAACATCAAAGAACCTATAAACCTATCCCAAATGCCATTCCGCAAGAAAAAAAAAAAAAAAAAAAACCCAAGGGCAAACTTGTTTCAGCATTCATCCAAAATTAAAAGAAAACAAATAATAACTAAGTAAAAATTAATGAACAAAACAACAACCCATGAAATGTTAGGGTTTGATTAGTTTCTGCTTTCATTTTCTATATTTTCTATTTTCAGAATTTAGTAAAAATAGTAACAAAAATAAAAAATAAAAACAATAATTTTATTATTTTCACTATTTTCGCCATTTTCTTCACACTTGAAAACAGGAAATAGATCCTTGGATTTGAAAGAGAGCCAAAAAAAGAGAAGGGAGAGGGGCTGTTTGCATGCAGCCATGGAGCAAGGGTGGCTAGGTAGAGATACGACGACAAAGTTGCAGCAAGACGCGACGCTGATTCGCAGCGGGGTTTTGAAGAAGGTGGTGGTGCACAAGGGATGCTCTGTTTTGAAATTTTCTTCTTCTTCCTTTTTTTTTTTTTTGGTTTGAGATTTGATGTCAAAGATGATGGATGATTAGTGTTTTGTGTTTATATATTTGGTTTGGCTGTAACGAAGATTGATTTCATTTTTTTTTCCCGGTTAACCTTTTGGTTCTGTGTTTAGATTGCACTGTTGTGAAGGGATGGATTTATGGTTGATGGATGTAGGTTGAAGGCATTTGGGGTTCTGTTTTGGTGTCGGGGAAGCATGTTTATGGCTTTAGCTAGTTTCGGTTGCTTTCTTTTGGCACAATCACCCCCATACAGCATTGGACAACAAGCAGTCATAAGAAAATTCATGCCAGATTATTTTTCATGCTCTAGAGAGAAGCAAATACCTCAATAATGTTAAGAGCACAAGGCTTACTTGGAAGAAGTCAAAGACTCGCCCTTTCTTACTCTTTTCCTTTGGTTTCCCTTTAAAGCTTCATCTCTAGTTGTTGCTGTCTCTGAAAGTTTCTATCACCTCTCAAATTTTCTAGTTGTTGCTGCCTTCTTTTTCTATGCTTCAGGCTCTCTCGAGCTCCTTTCTTCTTCATATTCATAGAGGCCATTGACAAGCTGAGATGCAAGTTGATGAAGGGTAGGGAAATCATAACCTCATCATCATAGGGTGGCGATTGCAGTGCAAAGAAAGTGACTTCATGCAGCAGCAACTTACAATGGATGAATGACATCTAACTGCCTTTTTTTCTTTTTCTTTTCTTAATTTTTTATGAATTGAATTTTTTTTTTAATGCTAAAGGATTTTTTTTTGTCATTTTTATTATTTTATTATTTTTTTATTTTCTATATTTTTTTCAGAAAGTTGAAAATAAAAATAAAATAAAAATAAAATAAAAAGCAACTTTTTTATTTTTTTTTATTAAACGTAAAAGTTTTTTTAGGACCATTAAAAAATAAAATAAAACATAAAACCACAAGAAAGTAAAATAAGAAAAAGAAAGGAACATGCAATGAAGTTTTTTTCTTTTTTTTCTCAAAATCATAATAGCCACAATGAAAACAATAAAAATGTGAAATAAAGTGGAGTTACTTAATGAATGTATACCATCCTATATGGATATATAGCTAGAGAATTCTCTATTAATTGTGTGTTTGGTAAAGAAGAAAAATTGAGAGAATTTTTTATGAATAAATTTTATGTATAGACTTACACATAAAATTTATCTATAAAAAATTTTGTTCTCTTTTTATCTCTCTACCAATTATACTATAAATGGTTGCCAATGTATATTATGTAATTAGTATGTATTGATGTTGCTAATCCAAAAAAGAAAAAAAAAAAAACTTTGAATTTGAAGAGTTAAGGAGTAAGCTCATTAAAAAAGTCTAGAACATTTTTTTCAGAAAAAGATTTGTTTCAGATACTAAAGACAACAATGTCAACTATTGGATCTCCTTCACAAACAAGTGTAGACCATGAAAATTTTTTTTGATAATTATTGAATAAGGCTATAGACTCTCAAGAAGGAGAGAAGCAATTAAAAAACCATAACACCACAAAGACAGCAAAATAACAAAACAAAACCTGAGAAAACACAAGACATCACCTAAGAATCCTAACCAATAAAGAACACACTGAACCACCTATGCAACAAAACAAGCCCACCTAGTCAAAAAACTAACACACACAAAATCCACACCCACTAAACTCCAATCAACACCATGTAAGAAACTTAATCAGCAAATGACAAACTTACACCTCCACACAAGAAGACCATTCAAAATGGCATCAGCATAGGCCACAATAGAACACCTATACCAAGTTGAATAACTAATTTTCAATACTTTGTTTTCTTACCTTCCCTTCCACATCTACTGCCTTTCACGTTCCCATTATTTTTCCCTTTCCTATTTCTCCATTTCTTCGCCATAGTCCAAAATACATCAATCTCATTAGGAAAATAGAGTCCTAACATTTTCCCCAATTCCTAAATCTTTTTGCTTCTTTTAGAACATCGTCTTTTAATTCGAAGTCTCTCAAGCCCCCTCGAAGATCTAGTTCACCTTCCTCAACCACAATTTGATTGTCATCATCTATTGTGGCTCCATAAGAGGCTCAAAGCCTAGGGAATGGTGAGGCTATCCTCCGAAAAAACAAACCTATTGCAATTCTTAAACTTCACATGCTCTTTCTTGTTATCATCTTTATTAGAGATTCGCTTAAAGCCTTCATCCTCAAATTGGTTTGCTGAGTTTTTCGGCATGCTCAGTAACTAAGTTGGTGAAGATTAAGGCACAACAGCAAGCGAAGAATCATGCACATAGCTAAGTAGAAATGTAGTTGAAATTGAATCATCCTCTTGTCTCTCCAAAATAGTCCCAATAACACACTTTCCTTGGCCCAAAATTGTTGGCCTATTAAGCTTGCTCTTAACACCACAAGAAGAGCAATTGGGGCCCAATTGGATAACATCAAAAATCACCTCTACCCTGGTCCCACATTGACAAGGAGCAGTGATTAGCCACTCGCGACATCTGCATGGTCACAAGCCTATACTCCGTGTATTATTCTTTCCTTAGAATTTGCACCCAGCTCATTAACACGAGAATTACACCCATTCAAGCACTGAGAGTCATAGTTTTGACATCCCCTAATAACTTCCGTAGTATGCCTATCATCCATAATTACTTTTGTTCCACTTTCTTTAGATACATCTCCCCATGATAACTTATCAACTTTGCTTTGAATATCTCCTTTAAACACTGCCAACTTATAATTATCATTTCATTCCTTTTCTAAAAAATCATCACTTAATAATTGATCCTGCAATAAATGTCGCTTTGACTCTACACCTTCCATGTCCTACATCACTAGAAAGACCTTGCCAGAGCATGCCACTAATTTTCCCAATGAGGTCCTTGTAGAAGAAGTTTTCATAGTTTCCAGAGTTTGTTCCTTAGCCTGAGATGCAGCTTCGTTGGACCAATGAACAACTTCATACTCCTTCCTCCTTATTCCTTCAACAATAGTTTTGGCTAATGAAGATTATGTCCATTATCTCCAAGATAATGAAGATGAGTGCTATAAGGTAGATCTATATGAAAACTAGCGATAAGAATTTGAAGAAATCACAAAGGATAAGGACCAACTTTAGCAAGGCACATGAAGATAAGAATCTACCAGAAAAGAGAGTAAAGTTTCCACAGCATAAGAATTTACCCAAAAGAAAAGTCACTCCCAACACAACATATAAGAAGATGAGAATATGTTAGAAAAGAAACATTCAAGGCATTCTAGCTTAGCATCAATAATTTCATATTCAAAAGTCTTTTTTTTTTTTGGTACACAAAAAGATTTTAAGTTTAAAGATAGCTCTCTATAAATAAAGAATTGTTTCAAATTGGAAAGGCATCAATCTTTCTATATCCTTCTCTAATTTCTAAAGTTTTTAAAAGTTTTCTTCTATTTTTCATTCACGGCTTATAGCAAAGATGACAGCTTTTTTTTATAATTATTGATAATAGCTCAAAATTCATCAAAAAAAAAAGAAAAGAAAAGAGGAGCAATACAAAAATAAACATGACAAAAACCACCTACTAAGCGAGAGTACCATCAAGAAGGCCAAAAATATGACCTGAAAACTCGCCCAAAAAAAAATTACTAAACCCAAGACTAGTCAAAAACTAGAAAATTATTCAAAAAAAAAAAAAGAACATCCCAAGGATAACAAAAGAAAACACCTCATCCAAGGTTTCACTCCACTACAAACCCACCCCAAAGGACAAAACACCGGATTTAACTTTTAGGCTTGCCTTTTTATATAGCAATCTCCTAGGTATAGTATTATGCTTAAGTCATAATATCTTCCCTAGGAGTTATTACTGTACATTAAACGGATCTTGTGTGACAGTACTCCTCAGCCGTCTTCAAACTCAGTATGATCGTCTGCTAGCTTTCCTGAGATATCTGGAGGTAACACGGAAACAAATATAAGAGTAAGAATTTCAAATTTCAATAGGATTCTTACATTACCATATACCGTGTCATTGTTATTATCTCGAACTAGTTTGATTTGTTATGAAAATGTGAGCATGTTATCTAATCTTCCTAGTTTATTTGTTCAAAAAAAGTTATATTATCCAAAACAGAATTCATTTTACTCAGATACTTGTTAAACAGAGAAAAGGAATGAATATAAAGCCATAGTAGATAAAGTCAATAATAATAATGATAACTATATGGTAGAAAGAGATGGTATATAGATGCACCAATTAAATCATGCCAATGCATTGGAATTCCTTAATCCTTCCTTTCTCTTTCTTTTACTTAACACATCTAGATATTACATATCGCCGTCTCTAGGGTGTCTGCTCTTGGCTTTATCCATATTTGGTCCCCTGGGAGTATTTGGCTATATATCTCTTGGGTAATAGTTTGCTTCTTAGAACTGAGCTTGTTCCTAGACAGAATTACCGAGTTTACTTTTCCCGACTCTTCCACAGATCTATTTTTCTTAACTTTATTTCAGGGCTGACCCAGGCATTATGAAATCCGTTATAACTCTTATGAATTTCATAATCAAGATTCAATTGGCTTGGATATCATATGCATTAATAAGTATATGACTTATGCATCATTTTTGTCGAAATTTCGGCAGCATAACGGATCAAATCCGCTTTCTCATGAAGAGTGTCATTCAACCAGAAAATTAGTCACAACGATATAACTAATACAATGTGTCAATCTTTCAACATGGAAACAAATTCTACAACATTCAAACTTGAGTTAAGTTCATGCATGTACTAGGGTGTAAAATTCTTTAGATTGGAAATTTTGCTAAGCATATTCAATTCTACCTAGTTTTGTAAATTATGCCATAATTTTTGCTTAACTCATTTAAACATGAAATTTGTATATGTTAAATTTTATGTGTTTAGTTTTTAACCTTTTTGGTCCCATAAAATTTTGATAAGTATAACTCAAGTAATTGAAGTTTTATCTAAGTCTGTTCTGTAGCCAGGCAAATTTACACATTGAAAAGTAAAAATTCATCAAAAATAGGAATCAAATTGGATTTATATGAAAACTATATAATTATAAATATAATTGAACTAGTTTTCATTTTCAATGAGTTTCATTTCATTTGAATGAGCAGAGCTTGAGTTATGAGCTCATAAAGTTGGTGAAATTTGTCTGCCCTATCTTTGTCCTATCAAGATATAAGGGGATTTTGATGAATTACTAAGAGTAATAGGGATCGAATTTGATTCTTAATGTCCTATGTGTTAGATTTCTAAAAAAATTGATTTCACTCAAATTGAAGTTGTATAGGGCGAGTTATGCCCTATACAACCCACTTAGGTCAAGTCTAAAGGCTGAAATCTAGGGTAAACTTCAAAAAATCATATCTCACTCAATATTAATCCAATGACCTTATAATTTAAATGGTTGAAAATCTCTAAATGTCTAATTTCATCTAAAATTAGTTTTATAAAATTCTAATGGATGTATGAGAAGTCGTATACTTCAAAAGTACAGATGCCATAGGGTTTCTCTAGTTCAACCCATTCTGCTTGATCCCTCTTGTAGTTTTTCTTTAATAATTCAACTCAAACCCAATATATGCATATTAGTCTAGCCATAGAACATCCTATAAACTTAGTATAGTCTTCAACAAATGAGTAGAAAAGAATTTAGAGATAGCTAGCAGATTCATAAAGTTAAACAAAGAAATGGAATCCTACCTATAGTTTGATATATAAATTGACTAGGTGAAGGTTTTTGATGTAGGAGCTGGTTGGAATTTGAAGATGGAAGAAAAGTGAAGTAAGGTAGAAGGAGGATGAAAATAAAATGAAGAAGGGTCAGCAAAGGAGGGGCCGAAACTTGTAATGGATTGAGAAGGGATTTGTTGATTTGTTATAACTATGGGTAGTTGAAATCTTGGCTTCTCATTGGTTAGTTCTTGAGTGGCTATGATTCAACCAAGTTTTCTCCTCATGCACGGGAGCAAGTGGCACCACCTTGTGGGAGAAGGTGTCTCCACTAAATTTAGGGTTTTCGATATATAATTCTATTGATTCGGTTTTGACAGATTAAAATACCGAATCTCAACCGATTTTCTTTAATTCAACAAAATATTTTTAGTAACCATTTTGAAATTTTCTGCATGTCTATGTTAATTTTTCTTAATCCTAATCTCTTTAATTAACTTCTAATTATCTTCTAATTAATCTCTAATTAATTTCTAATTAACATTACATATCCTATAAAATCGAATAAATTGATTAATAGTATAAATTAAACGTATTGTGATTTAAAACGATACAAAAATTGTTACCGTTTCTCTTAAATTTTCAAAACATTATCAAAGGTCTCTTTTACATTTTCTACATAATAAACTCAACTCTTCCTAATCCTAATGCTTACATTAATTCCTAATTGCTTTTATTTTTCAAACACAATGGAATAAATTAAATAACAATATTAATCAGATGCACTGTGAAAGCAGGATGTTACATTTTACTTGTTCCATTTTCTACCTTTTGTGCCATGGTCTTTTTTACCCTTTTTATCTTTTAATTCTTTGCAATGGCCCAAATCACATTAATCTCATTGGAAGAAGAGAGTCATGACATTTTTTACCCAATTTCCATGCATGTTCTTCTAAATTCCTCAATCCATCCTCTTCAAGTTCAACAGCAAGACTTTCGAGATGGATCTTTTCATTCCCAACTCCTTTAACATCATTTTTAGATTTAAAAAAATCAATCATAGATACTCCTTTTGATTGTCCAAAACTATATGGAACCTCCAAATTGTCCTCCGACTTTTCAATAAAAATGATATTCATGGAATCTTTATGCATCAAAACTGCCTTTTGATGATCAACATCAACATTCTCCACTCACCAACAAGAGGAACTCGACCACCATCAGCAAGTGGCTATATAGTATGTGGAGTGTGATCAATATTTGGCCCATTATTAGTGCTTCGCAACTACATAGGAGAAGACACCCCAACAACATGATCTGGATGTAATGGACATGCAAAGCCTGGTGGAGAACTAGGATCAGAAGTTAATGGACAAGGGACATCTTGATAAGCTTGAGAATATTCCATGCTTATTTTGGACCCACTCCTTTCTAATCATTTCTGATTAGCATCCTTTTTCAACCCATCACCTACAAGGTTTGATTCTTGGATAACATCTCTAGTTAACCTCTCATCAGAAATTGCTCTGGTCCTACTCTCTATAGACTCCTCCACTTCTGTTAATATATTAAAACTCCCACAATCTAAGCACTTAATACAATATAGGCTGTTATGAATCCCCTAAATCGCTATTCCATCAATATCATCTTTTCCTAAGAATTTCCATACTTTACCAGTGCATTTTTATTTGAAAAATGATCCAACATTAACTCCTTATCTTTAGCTGAGCATTCATTAACTTCTATCACCTGAAAAAAGAAATCCACTACCTACAACCATGGTAGCTTGATCGTCTTCAGTAATATGAAGCTTTTCTTCATCAACTTTGATATTTTCATCAATTAGCAACTTATCTTCATTGTTGCCTGATGAAGAATGATCATCCTATTTTTTATAACCTCCCATTACTACCTTTGTAATTCTTTAACAAAAACATCATAATCAATACCACAAATAGATAAAGAGATCCAACCTTGAATAAAAGCAAAGACCTCTATCTTAAAGACAACTTTGCAAAACTAAAATCCAAACCCACTTCAGCATTCTCATAGAAGAATCGCTTGCTCCTAACACTCACTAATCTTCTTAAAAACCTCACTGGTCCAACCATGAGGAGGAACACCTGGGCACTTGATGACTGTTAAAATATACTCATTTATTATTAAGATTTGATACGGATTTATGCTTAATTTACAGTGATTTGTAGATAATTTAGCCAAATTTATATAAAAAATAGATTTCTTGTAACTTTTAAGCATCCAATATTTATTTGGTGAATATTTGGTTATTTTGTAGATATTATAGCTAATTTACTTTAACTTGCAAGGAAAGGAATTTACAGCATTAATGTGAGTGTCTTGGGACTAAATCTAGAATATTTCAAGAAAGTACTGATTAAAAAAAATTGTATCACTCTCTACAAGGATCAGATTGAGATGATATAAGATGATTCGGAAAGATAAAAAGAAGATATATAACTTCGCTGTTGACCACAAATTATAGTTCTCAAAGGTTCTAGGTGAAAATCGAGTTGTAAGATTTGGTGATAAATCTATCTAGATGCTATCCAACCTAACCTTCACTCAGTATTTCACTATCTTAAACTACAAAAGTTGGATTGACATTATTCTTCTAGTGTTCGAAAGATAATTCAATTATCTGCAAATTTGCATTTTACAAAGATAGCCTAATTTTAACTGTAGAAAGTACTACAGACCATGCAAGTAGATGGTCCAAATCTGATCCTACACTAGAACACAAAATGGGCTTCTCTAGCTCGATTGTAATTCGCTAATTGGACATCTTTCACTCCCTTTCAATTGCGGCCCACATTCCTACTGAAGAAGAGTATTCTCTTAACCCTAATCTTCGATTTAAATAGAGAGATTAGAGGCTAAGATGGTGGTTCCACACATATACATAGTATCACACTTAAGAGGAATCCTAGTTTTTGAGAAAAAGCAAGGAGGCACCTAACACCTAGGCTCTTGGCAAGGAATTCAAGTGTTCTTGGAAGAAAGAAGAGTGGCTAAAAGGATTTATCGTTTTTCTTTCTTTCTTCTCATCTCATGTTTAGAATTTTTTATTTATATTTGAATTGGATGTTTTTACCATAAGTGGCTAATATCTTGCTTTGCTAAGGTGAAGATGTAGTATAGGATGATGATGTTGTATTGAATTTTTTTTTTTTTCATGTTTAATGAATGTCTTTTTCTCTAATTGATGTTTTTATAACTATGCCTAATGCTATTTATAGCTTCGTGACCCATAGATTGATCTTAGAGTTGTATAGACTATGAGAAATCTAGGCACACACTTGGAAAAATGATATAAGCATTGGTATCCGCCTATTTGTCTATAATTAATGTAGGGTAGTCATGGGGCATTAGTCAAAGGAGATCACAGAAACATTAATTTCTCTTGCCTTAGAATTCAATGTCTTGAAAGTTCAGTTGTGTTTTAAGATTTAGAATAGGATTAATATATAAGAGGAATATGCTACAAATTAACATAGGATCACTGCTCGACAATTAGATAACTAGACTTAGTTAGACATGGAAGGTCACTACTTATCAAAGTCCTAAATGAAATTTAATCCCTAGTGCCTTTCTCCTCTTGAAGCTAAATTCATTATTTTCATCATTTTCGTTCTTATCTACATTTTAATTGTTATTGTCTTGCACATTTTCAGATTGAATAGTTTTATGCCTCGTCATAAGCCTAAAGAATATCTTCGTTGGCAAATTAGTAGGTTAGCTAAACTAATCTTTGTGAAAATGATACTCTACTCACTACTTTAGGGCGTGTTTGTTTGAGATTATTTTAGCAAAAAATCACTTTTTTTATCCAAAAATATCGATTTTTGTATGTTTGGATAATTTTTTAAAAATAATTAGATTCTCAAAAAATTTGTTTTCAATTTTTTTATAAAAGTTGAAAGAGTAGCTTTTGAAAAAAATCAATTTTCAGTTTTTTCAACTATATATAAAGGGTGCATTTGTTTCTGCTTTTATAAAAAGTGATTTTAAACCTCAAATTTTATATATAGCTGAAAATTGAGTTTTTTTTCAGAAACTACTTTTTTTAGCTTTTACAAAAAAATTAAAAATAATTTTTTTTGAGATTCTAATTATTTTTAAAAAATTATCCAAATATACAAAAACTGATTTTTTTCGATAAAAAGTGATTTTTTGTCAAAAAGATCCCAAACAAACACACCCAAAATTTAAGCTTCAAAATCGTTTTTTTTAAAGCTAAAACAAACGCACCCTTATTACTTGATTGAGCTCGTTTGGATTGGATTTTTTAATAAAAAAGTATTTTTATAAATTTTTATAGGTATTTA
Source organism: Pterocarpus santalinus (assembly GCA_031439595.1). Lineage (NCBI taxonomy): Eukaryota > Viridiplantae > Streptophyta > Magnoliopsida > Fabales > Fabaceae > Pterocarpus > Pterocarpus santalinus. The sequence goes on along the minus strand of CM062528.1, from coordinate 27,421,038 downwards.
GATGCATCTTTTAAAAAAAGCAGTTCAATTAAAAAGAGTCAATTTACCACTTTTTTTAAAAGTTAGGAATACCTAGCTTCTAAAAAATACAGAAGTAAAAGTAATTTTTAATAAAATTATCTTCCAAAAATATCCTTTACCTTTATTCAAAATTATAATTCATATTTTTTCTTTCTTATTTCTTATCAAATCCTAGCTTTTTTCCCTTTTTTAATTTTTTTTTTTTGTAATTTGGATATAAAAAAAGTATTTTGATTCTTTTGCATCTAAACAAACTTATAAATACTTTTAATAATTAAAAATACTTCTCAGATAATCTATTCAAATATAAAATAATTTTTAAAAAAAAATTAAATCTCTAATAAAAGCTATTTAGAAAAAAAAGTCATTTTTTCATAAGGTTATCTGAATGGACTCTAACCTGGTACACATGCTGATATTTTGGGATAAGAAACAAAATCATCCATGAGCACTCAATCCACACTTGTTTGGTATGACAAAACTCTTTCGAGGACCATCTCCGAATTTCCTTGAAATGACCCAACAACATATCTTTCACAGTTGTGATAGCTTCCCTAATGTCCTCCTTAGTATCAAAAGTAATCAAGCATTTGAATGATTCCATAGCTCTGACACTTGTAACACATAGCCATTCCTTGAAAATCTATGTTGACACCAGACTAACGTCCATAGGTTGAGATGACTACCCAATAATACTTCTATCTAACATGAAATTTTTTCCTCACATACATCACCTTTGATTACACTTGATTTCTCTTGCCCTAGATTAAGAATAAAGTCATCACCCTGATCTTTTGTTACCTCATTATTCTTTTTGACAGACTTAAGAACATCCTTATGCGATCTGCCATCAACATCGCCAAATTTCTTGCCAGACCTCCGAGAAGGCTCTTCAGATCGACACCTCGATTCGTGTTGTTCAACACTCTTATATTTGCCCCACTTTTGAATTCTGCTTCTTTTACTCCAATCAAAAAACCTCTCACCACCGGAGCATCTAGATTTTTCACTGCTCTTGGAGCTTCCTCCTTTGTTGAAAACCTCAAAAAACCAAACGGTTGTGTTTTGGTCTCCCTTGCCTTTCTAGATACATAAACATAAACAATTCTCCCTTTGAACTAGAAAAATTGCCATCGCCATGCTTTTGCCATAGAAAATGGCAAATTATCAACAAAAATTGTAAATGAGCTATCCACCAAACTCCAATAAAAGTCTCCATTTCCTTGTTTATTAGATTGAAAACTCCTCCCTCCTTCTTGCCTCTGAATCCACTCCACTTAGCCTTGCCCCCAGATCCTCTTATTGGGATAAAAACCACCATGCTATGCTTCAGCGTGAATTATTTCAAATACACTATCCACTCCTAGCTAGCTGAGTTTGTTTTACAACGATAACAGCTTATCTTCATTTATCAACTTATATCTTTGATCTACATCTCTGTAAGTTGTTTTGATAAGTAAATTTTATATTTCAAGCATAATGTTAATCTACGCTCTATTTACTTTATTATGCTATACTGCTATTTATATTTGCTAAGCTGGAGCTATATTATGTTTTGACCCTTAGTCTCCACCCCTTCTCTCTCTCTCTCTCTCTCTCTCTATATATATATATATATATATATATTTGCGTTATTCTCTATATTTGCGTGTACATGCGCATTCGTGTTTGTGTTCTACTGCTATTTATATTTGCTACGCTTGAGCCATTTTATGTTTTGATCCTGAGTCTTCCTATATATGTGTGTGCGCACACGAGTATGTTTGTGTGTGTATGTGTGGGTGTCTAATGATCATAACTTACTTTCCTCGCTATTACAATTAATCCCTCCAATCATATACTACCCAAATTCAAGGCCAAATAGTTTCTTAAAATTGTAATGGAGTCTTATCTTGTTTACAATTTACACATAATTTTTTTGTTAAACACTTTATTTTTTCAAAATTAGTGCAATCAAAACTATTTGGATTTTGAACAGAACCACATGTTAATGTTAAATAATTGAATAGGACTTAATTAAATTGAAACACATCTGACATGGTTTTTATTGGCGAAGCCTAGCTTCCTAAGGAGCCTAGTTAGTCGATATCCTCCAAATGCTTTTGATCAATCACCTTAGATAGGTACAATCTTGAAATCTCACCATTATAGGATGGCGAGGATTTTATATTGTCAAGAAGTTTCACAATTGTGAAGCATTAACACCTTAAAGGCATTATATGTTCAAACATATGACATAAAATTATCCAAAATAAACCTTTATCATATTTAAGCTTACATTGGCCCAAAAATATTACACTATAAGGTGATAAAAACCACATAATAAAAGGCTTATTGTTATTTTATATTGACACTTTATGCAAAATGATATGAGCACCATATTGTGGCTGAAGAGTAGCCATAGAGGCTGGAGCATGAGCATAGGCCGAAGAAAGTTCAAATGAAAAATGTTGCAAGATCAATGACAAAGCCATCTTTGCTTCCACCAAGGAGAAGTTTTGTCCAATGCAAATTCTAGGACCCCATCCAAATGGAAAAAATGAAACTTTGCCATTTGCTGCCTTTAACACTCCTTCAGAAAATCTTTCAGGGTTGAATTCCTTTGCATCATCTCCCCAGAGTTCATGATCATGGTGAACCAAAACTATTGGCAAGTGAACCTGCACTCCTGCTGGTAATGTCAAATTTCCAAGTTTCATATCCTTGCAAGCAGTTCGAGAAAGCCCAAGTACTGGTGGGTATAACCTGAGAACCTCATACAATATCATAGTGACCTATTGCAAAAGATTTATGGCAATGATAAGTACCAAGGGCATATAAGTAATGTTATTAGGACAATAATTACAATACTTACAATCTTAAGGCGACTTAACCCATCAAAGTCTGGTTTTTGGTTTCTAAAGACTTGCAATACTTCCTCCCTTGCACGTGCTTGCCAATCAGGGTATCTACTCAATAACACCATGGTCCAAACAAGCAAAACTGAAGTGGTCTCTTGCCCTGCAAAGTAGAATAACTTGCATTCCTCTATTACATCTTCAAGAGTCATCCCAACGTTCATGCCGTTTTCATGCTCTTGAATTTCCTTGTGATTTGATTCCAAAAGTATGCTTAATAAGTCATTTGTAGTGGGTTCACCTGCTTTCAGTGCTTTCTCTCTCTTATTAACAATAGCCTTAAGTAAAACTTTTATATGTCTATCTATTTCCTTCATCCTCCTATTGATAGTAGTAGGTAGAAACCTACAAATAAACATAATTAGTCCTGTAATTATCTTGATATGAAGGAAATGTTGCTATGTTGACTAGCTTCCTAGCATTTGTTCTGTCAACAATTAACTAGAACCTTACTATTGCAAGTTGCAATTGAGATGCCAAATTTTCTCATCACAATTTTGGGTAAATGAATGGACAGTGTATAGAACATAGATTCTTCACGAAAATTTTTGTTCCTAATAGTTTTTCGTACTCAAGTTGCAATTGGGACACATCGGCCTATAACAATATTTTGGTAAATTGAGCATTGTATAAAACAAATTTCTTAGCATCTTAATCATAAATGTCATTCACTAATTGTTATTTCCAATATTAAAAAAATGGCAAGGTCTTGCATCAGTCAACAGGCAAATCAGATATATAGATCAGTCTTACCTCCATCCAGGGATGTAAACTTTCATTATAACTTTCATTGTAAGTTCAACTTGCTCCTTTAGAAGTCGAAATATTCTTATTCCCTCCTCATAACTACTTCCAAATGCTGTTCGAGAAATAACGTCACTAGCCAAATTCTGAAGGAAAGGCCACACATCTATTTCACATGATCCATCTGAAGACAACATTTCCTCCCATTTACTAATCATATCATTGCAACTTTTGAAGAATATTGGTATCATAATCTGTGGTACAAAATATATGGAATGAGTTAAAATTCCCTGTATCAAACTAAGCACATAAACATTCAGAGCATGTTATAATAAAACAAATCTATGTTTCTTGCTAACGTATATGTTACAGGCTAAGCTATTGCAGGCTATACCATACCAAATATTTTCCTTAAGGGAATGCATTTATGAGGAGAGTAAATTTTTCGATGCAAACGGCGCACAATTAAATTGGCTAGTGCTTTTTTTGACGTGTTTTCAAAAGGCACATAAGTCGACCGTATAAGATCTATCTCCAGTAAAGGAACAATAACCTTCAGTTTTTCTAAATTGAATGCAGGGTTGATTATCCTTCTATGTTTGCTCCACTTTTCACCTTCATGGCTGGCAAGACCAGCAACCAGTAACTTGGTAAGTGGATTTGTGTTAGGCTTTGGGAAGTCATAAATCCTATTAAATACATCCTTGATTAGCTCAGGATCTGTGATGTTCACCCATGGTTTTGTTCCAAACCAGAGAAAAGAATTCTTGCCTGTATACAATCAGCAACTTTATAAGCAGGCCTACACTAAAGATAAACAATAACAAAAAACTTCAGGAATTGAAGAGAATGAGAGCTTCATATGTGTACTATTTGAAATTGAGACGAAATACAAACCAATGTGAAAATAGTAACAGTAAGAAAAAGTAATATGATCCATTGATTACAACTGGCATATACTACCCGAAATTGAATTCAGATTGTGAGAGCCTCATATCATGTATGTTTCGAGATTCAGATATGAATTACTTCCCTTTTAAGGGGGAAAAAAGACAGTAAATTTTAATTTTTCCTCTTCTGTTTATTTGTTGGGAAGCAAGTAACAAATTTGTTGTAGTAAGCTATGACGAAATTCATTTCAAAGAGTACAGAATAGCATCATTTCTTTGCAAGCTTACCATTAAAAAAATAAAAAATAAATAAAAAAATCATTGGATAATGTTTGGGGCATGAGCACAAAATTAAAACTTGTTAGAAAGACTCCAATAGTGAGATGCTTATTATCCACCCGAGGGAATCCTGACCATATGGACTGGTTCACGTCTGCAACGATAGAAGAACTTCTCACCCTGCTTCCAGCTTTAATTGATATCATCAAGTGTGTTTGTTAATTCGGCACAGCCTTCTTGAAAAGAAGAAAGAAGGAAAGAAAAGTTATAAGGATGGTGGAAGTAACTTGTTAAAAAGAGGACAACCCCACAACTAGATAGGAACCCAATTCACGAAATTCCTTCCTACAGAGTGTCATTCAAAATTTTTTTAAAATTCTATATTCTCAAGTAGCTCAGTTTTTATGGAGAAGAGTGGTAAGAAAAGGGCTGTACAGTAACACTATCTATTGGAGGATTGTTTGCTTAGAGAAAAGGGTAGGAGCTATAGAGATTTTGAGCACAGATCCTAAAAGGTTTATATTTTCTATGTAAGGATTTCTATCAATTTAAAAAATCATAAAGCACATCAAGGTGATCGATAGTATTGTTCAAGGAAAGGATTTTGTTAAGAAGTACTATCAGTAACATTGGACGGAAAAGAAAAGTAGTTATAGGTAATGAGGTGGGTGAGCAATGGTGCAATGCAACGTAATATGTCCCTCATAATGTTAAGACTTGGGAATAGGCAATCCCATCATGAGCACTGAAGATTTGTCAATGATTATTATCTATGTTTCATGAGAAGAAATTTTGAATCTGAAGATGTCCAAAGTGAAAAATCTTCATTTGAGAAGCGCACAGGAATGCTAGAACTATAAGGGCCGGTCAAGCCAAGAGGAAGTTATGCGTTGATGGTGTCTATCAATGGATAAATGTTTGGTTTGAGAGGTTGCCTCATTCTTTAATTATGATGGACTTCTGATTAGAGAAGTCCATGTCAAATTCTACAAATATTGGAGTGTCCCACTGCTGCTGTGTGCACTTCTTAATACACAAGAGCCATGGAGGTGAGGCCATCATAGAGAAGACAAGTGACACCCAGATCATGCTATAAGAGCAACGCAGATGCATGGTTTGATTTTTTTTTTTTTGCGGGGGGGGGGGGGGGGGAGGTGGGGGTGTGAAGAAAAAGATAAGAAAAGAATTATAACTGGTATTGAGATAAATTCTTAAGTTGAAAGATTTTAGCATAAGCACGCAAACCAATATACAACATGCGTTAATATAAAAGAGCCACAAAGCAAATTAGTATATACTCACCCTTAGATCATAACCTACTAAATTATCTAAGGGCAAAAAAGCATCAACCATTAGATTAATAAAATACATTGTAACCATAACCTACTAAATGATCTAAATTAGGTAAAATACTTTCACACCTCCTCACTTTCTCACTTTAAAGACAAACTAATTTTATAAGAGTTTTTCCACTAGAAGCTGTGGTTTTCTTCTTCTTCCTTTTTTTTTGGGGGGTTACAAAAGTTTATCCGTTTTTATTAGTCCAAGATACGAAGTCTACCTTTATTCAATTTAAAGATAGTTTTGCAAGTCTAAGATGCGAAGTTCCCACCGCGAATATTTCCCTATTCAAATGATATGATACTTTGCGCTTAGAATAAAAGGGAAAAAAAAATGATTTCGTCTTCATATGAATTATTCAATAACAAGATGGCCAATAGTACAACACATGAATTGGCAAATATAGAAGTCAATTTGCAAATAAGAAGAACGGAGAGCCTATAGGCATACCATATTTGTTGATATTTTGTTGGAAAAAGGGTTGCACACGGGGCACTATATCATCATCAGAGATATCCATGGGTTTGGATTTAGCTTCCTTTTGCATCTTCGCAATATCCTTCAAGTCCCCAACAAGAAGCCTGTATGGGTTGCCTTGAAGGCCTTGCTCTCTTAGCAGCCTCTCCAGCTTCTTTGGCCTCAGCCACAGCCAGTTCAGCACCTTCCACCCCCATACCAGAGCAAGCATCACTGTGAGAACAATGGCTGCAACAGTTGTAGCCCATGCTGCTTCCATTTTTGCCTATGTGATTGGTGGGGGAAGAAAATAACAGGGGAAGATGATAGAAAAACAGAGGAGGGTTTGCTTCAGAGTCTTCGGAAAAAAGAAAGAGCGTTTAGAATTTGCAGGGCAATAATTATGTGGCGCTGGTATGCCTGCACTGCCTTCACCTTCTATGCTTATCCTTTTTCTTTCTTTTTTTTGGACAAGATTTTTAAAATATTTATGAGTAAAACTTATATTGTAATTTGTAATAAAACATTAAGTGATAGCCATTAGCCAAGCAATAGATACCAACCATCTGATTCCGTGACTATAAAAATTTTGAGCCCGGTTAACAATTTCAAGACAGAAGTTCTGTCCGCAAAGTTTCGTGTCAATTTTAGAATCTCTGTAACGGAGAAATTAAGCAAAGGAAATTGCTACTGATGGACATTTGAAGGGCTGAGATTTTCTACCCTTCATATTCAGATTAGAAAAACTTGACGGAATATTTGCATCTTTTATGAAATTAGAAAAGAAAAGCGGTTTTCTCTGTTGTACCTCTAACATTTTGGATAAAGACAGTTTTGCCCTTGAGTAACATTGTCGTTTTTATTGAAAAAGATTCATAATAATTTCAACATTCAGGTGCCGACACTTGAATTAGGGGAGAAATAAGTTATTCTCTTCTTTTATAAAACATATGATCATTGGATTAGAGAAATTTTTAGGCATTGTTATAGCGATATATTTCCCTTATTTTATCTATATATTATTTGCCACGTTAGTAAATATAAGTTACCCTTATTTTCTTAACTAGCAACATTTATTAATGTAACAAATATTGTATAGATTAATTGTATTGTAATTCACCTGTTGCCATTTTTTTTTTTGCTTTTGGCTATCAAAGAATTAATGCTTTTTCTTTTAATCAATTCTCCCGAACCAATCAATTAATTAAAATAATGAAAATTAAATAAAAATGTTTAATATCTTAAGAATTTAAAATTGATTTTATTAGCATTTGTATTTTTACAATACAAGGAATAGTTAATAACTAAGGGGTGTATTTGTGTAATCATTAAATATATAATTAAAAAATTATTTCATACAAATAGATTTTAGTTAATTTTATTTTTCGTTACATTAATTAGTAATTTTTATTTATGAATTTGTTGAAGTTGGATTTAAAAAAGTTATTTCATATTACAATACATTTTATAAATTGAATTTTAAATAATATAAAAACTCAAAAAAAATACCATTCTTCTTATTATTAGTATCCTTTTAATATAAGTCATACCTTTTATCATGTCAAATGTATCTATAAATAATGTATTTTAGATATTAGAGTAAATATTATTTTTATTCCTACGGTTATATAGTTGACATTAATTTAGTCCAAAAATAAATTTTTATATTTTAAAATTTAACATTAATTTACTGTAATTGTCAAATTTTACTAATACCATTAATAATCATCCTATCTAAATTACAAATTTATCCTCTTAATAATCGCATTATCAAAATTGTAAAATGATAATAATAATAATAATAATTTCCCTGGTTTACCAAATTGCCCTTCCCGAAATTCTTTCTCATTTTTCCTATTTATCCCTTCATTGTGCCCAACCACAATCCCCAGTTCTTTATCCTCAGGCCACCATCCATTACCCGCCAGCGTCCAACCGCACAAATTCGATGTCGTCCATTGCCTCTTCAACGACCTCCCTAAGGAGCTTGGCCTCCAAACCGACACTATCTGCTACAACACACCCATCAATGCCTTCTGTGAATCTGGTTCTTTCGATTCTGCATTGAATGTGGTTAAGAAGAAGGAGGAGAAAGGTGTGATAATGTGGCAAAGTTTATAATATTATTAAAGAGGATAATATAAATATTTATTTACTTCTTAATCCTTAAAAGTTATTTAAGAAATTATGCAATTAAATGTATTAAAAAAGCATAAACTCCTAAATTTTTCAGTGTCCACTAATCTGTGAAAAAGTGATGAACCACAATTTCCCCAGTTTCTTCATTTTCTCAATCTTGCAAATTCTTGCTCCCAAAATGTCTCCTCCTAAATTCATCCTCATCTTCCTGCCTTACTTCTTGTAGGTGCTCATGATCATCTGCTTCATCTCATCCCCAAAGCTGCCACAATAAGAGAGGCAGAACCCAAGTTATCAAAGTTGAGATTTTTCTATTTGAAATTGGAAATTCAAGAGAGACATAGAAATTGCCTCATTGTAAGTAATTGCCTTTCTTGCAATCTTGCGATTTTCTATATAGTACAAAAAGCTATCAAATTGAGATATGAGTTTTCCTTGTTATGATCATTGTAATATTATACCCCAATTGAGATTAATCATACCAAAAAATATGGAAAATTTGATCCATTTATTATTGTCTAAAATGAAATACAAGTATATTACTTGTCAAACCTTGGAAAGTGAAAATCTAATTGGAGGGTGGTAATAAAGTTTAAACTAAAAGGTCGACTAAAGGTTGAAGAAGTATCTAAGCAAGTTTGTTAAACTGACGATCCAAGTCCTTTGAGGGTTGTTATTGACACTAACATCCCCTCTAATCTATGTTTTGTCTCAGGGGAAGTTGACATAATTGAACACTCAAAGCAATATCTAGTAAGTTAGTTTGATGAGAAAGGGTAACACTGAGGATGAGGAAGAGGAATTTGACGATGATGTTGAAATCGAGAGCGATGAAGATAGTCCTCAACTTTCAAATTAAATGATATGCCAAGTGTGTTGTGTTTTTATTTAACTAATATATGTCTTACATTTTTTAATTCTATGCATACCTACTTTTATATGCTATAGTTTAATTCTTTGCATTTATAATTATATGCATGTTATGTTTGTTGTATACATTTGTTGACTTATACACATGTTATACAAGTCATTTATAGTAGGGTAAGGCTCTTTTGGATAAGGTAAAGGTAGACTAAAAAATAATGGACTACCCCTTTATACTCGCACTCCGCCCACTACCTTGACTACACCTGCTTTCACCACTGCCACTATCTCCACCCCTTGGTCATCCTCCACATAGCAAAAGTTTGTTATGATGCCCAATCCTAGGTATGTGGATCCCAGGTCTCAGCCACCATTTGCTCCTCACCTTTCTCCACCTACACCTCCGAGACATAAGGCCGGCACCTCACCTATTACACCTGGTTCCACTCCTTCCCTTACCCCCAACTAGCCCAATTCCCAGGGTGCATAGGCCTCATTATCTGCCCCATCATAAGGCTCCATGAACCAGCATGTAGCGCTCAAATACAATGGAAAATCCTTGTAAGTAATTTAAAATTCAAATTTATTATGAATGTTAAATTGTGATTTTATTTTAACGTATGCTTGACTTAGTTTATTATTTATGATACAATTGGATTCCACCTAAAGATGTAATACCCTCCCAAGTACAATACTATTCTTAAGTCATAGCACCACACTCAGGAGTTGTTACTGTTACCTGAACGGACCTTGTCTGATAGCAACCTCTGGTTGTTCCCAATATTTCTTGAATTATCTGGAGATAACACGGAAATAAACAAGGGGTGAGAATTATAAAATTCTCAGTAGGATTCATTAATAAATTTTATACCTTGTCATCGTTATTATCTCCAGCTGCTTCGGTTTATTATGAAAAATGTGAGCATGTTAAATAGACTATTCAGTTTTATAGTTGAAAATATAATGTCCGAAGCAGAGTTCATTTTATTCACGCGCTTGAGTCGCATTGGCAATATTTCATATTTAGAAAATAATTACAGCGTAAATAGATAGTACAGCTTCAGCATCAATTAAACATGGGATGTCATTATGCAAATTCTCATCTTTGAATTCATGCAAATACCCTAATGCCTTTCTTTGCTCTGTACTGAGTTAATGTCATGGATGTTGCCACCATACATTTTCATTGCTTACACTAACTGGGTCATGCTATGCTTCGTGTAAGTCCTGTCCCCTATACTCACACTAGCTGGGTCGATGCCATGCCTCATGTGAGTGGGGTGCTTGCATATTTTTTAATCTTTAGTCTTTAGCCTTTACTGCCCTTGGGTAGCCTGGTCTTAGAGTAAGCTCGTCAGCTCGACTCGTGACCGTCGTCACACCGACTCACCCACAAGGGGACCCACATGCCTCTAGGTCGGAGGGACTCAGTTGGCTATCTGCCTCCAACATAGAGGGACCCAAAAGTTTTAGCTGCCTTCACATGGAGGGATTCAAAGTGCAACTGCCTCCAAGTGAAGGGACCCACATCTTATCTTATTTAACTGTCTTCACAAGGAAGGATCTCGTAACTGCCTCCAGATGAAGGGATCCACATTCAATATATTCATATCATACTTAAATCATCCATGCATAAATGAATCTTATGAGCATAACACATAAATGTTTATCACATTCATATAATTTATATATTTTTGCCGAAATTTCGGCAGCATAACGGATCGAGTTCGCTTCCCCATGAATAGTGCCAGCCAACCAGTACATTTATGCAATTTGCAATTTCAGTATAGAGCAGCAATTATGCATATACATTCATAGATTCATTCATTAGTTTCAACAAAGCATCAATAGGGCTTTTAGCTCATTCTGCCTTATTCTGCCCGGTTATGGTATATCCCACCTTTATTTCAATTTAACTCATTTAAATCTAATTTTTGGATATGTTGTAGCCTTATGTGTCTAGTTTCTACCCTCTTTAGTTCCATCTAATTTTGATATATACAACTCAAGATATTTAGATTTTATCCCGGCCTACCCAATGGCTAGCTAGAATTAGGCAACTAAAAGTAAAAATCCACTAAAAATCGAAAACTAACTCAAATTACACGAAATTGGACTCATATTAAAGCTAACAGGTTAAGTTTCATTTGCAAAAAGTTCCATTCCATTTGACTTATTAGGAATCAAGTTATAAGCCCCAAATTCTGACCTTCTTAAACTGTCCTGTTCTAGCCTGGTTTGGACATAGGGCAAATTTCTTGAATCACTAGGAGAAACTGGGACCTTATCTAATTTTGAAATTTTTATGCAACATTCCCCTATGTGTAAGCTTTCTAACAAAGTTAGTTTCACTCATTTTCAAGTAGTATAGGGCGAGTTCTACCCTGAAAAATCCAGTCTACCCAGAACCAGAGTCAAAATCCTAGGTCGAAATTCAAAAATTCATATCTCTCTCAACTCTAATCTAAAGCCCTTATATGATAGTCTATGAAAAGCCCTAGATGTCTAGTTTCATATAAAAATGGTTTCATCAAATTTAATCTGCTGTAGGCGGAGCCGTACACTCTGCAGTACGAACTGCCGAGGGATTCTAGGTTTTCAGCTTCTCACATCTTCATCCTTTCACTCTTTACTTACCTCTTCCACGAATTTAACACCAACAAGAGCTAACAAACTAGCCAAATAACATCATAATCATTCAATTATCTCATCAAGAATTGAGTAAATAGAGTCACCAACAGCTACCCATAATCATAAAATCAAGACAAAATTGGAATCCTACTTTTATTTTGAAGCAACAACTAGCTAATCTTGAGTTCTAGGGATGCAAGAAGCTTGAGGGAAGCTGAAAGTGGAAAAAGGAGATGAAGAAGATGAAGAAAAGAGGAGAGGAAGGCTGTTGGAAGAGGGAGCTCGAAAATTCTGCTGAAGGAAGAGAGAAATATATTATGAAAGTGTTGGTGGTTAAAATCTTGTAATTTGATTAGTTGGAGTTTGTATGGCTCATATTCAGCCATGCTTCCCTCCCTTTTGTGGCTATCTTGCGCCACTTTGGTGGGTTAAGTGGCTGATTTTTCAGCCACTTGATGCAGGGTTTAGAGCGTAAAATCCTATTAGTTCGGTTCTGACAGTTTAAAATACCGTAATCTTACCGATTTCCTTTAAATCGGTAAATCGGTTTTGAAGTAATTTGTGAAGTTTTATATGTTTCTATTCTAATTATCTCTAATCTAACATCTAATTAACTCTTGATCAATCTTTAATTAATTTCTAATCAAGCTTAACGGTTTAGTAAAATCGAATAAATCGATTAACAGTGTAAATTAAACATTTTGCAAGTTGAAGGCCTTTCTGGTTTTTGTTGTTAATGGCTAATGGCATTTTTGTAATTATGGATAAGTCTAGGGGCATCCCATGTCATTTCACATATGGATGTCTCCGTGGCTCAATCAGCTGAGGTTTAGGTTTCTACGTTTTTGCTACGCGATTCTGCTTCGTTTAAAACCTTATTTTACTAATCCTGTTGATATAGGGATCTAAATGTCATTTTCTAAAATGTTCAGGGGTAAGGTTGTAAATAATATATAAGGACCTAAAGGTCATTTTTTAAAAAGTTCAGGGACAAGATTGTGAATAATAAAAGTTTATTTTTATTATTTCCTATTACGTCATATGGAGATGTTACATACTACCCCCCTTAAAAAGAATTTTGTCCTCAAAATTCTTTTATCCCCAGAAAGCCAATTAAATGCCATAGATCTCCGCACACACCGAACTTCATATTGAGGTGATCAGGCTCAATATGTCGTCAAGTGCAACAGATAAGCTACAACATACAACAAGGCTGCCATGCGTGGATAACTATGTCCTTGTCATGTAAGGACCTAAAGCACGACTTTTCTAAACTTTCAGAGCATGCCTCCTTGGAAGCATAATCAACCCATCCCAGGTCCGGTTCGGACGAACCTGGCTCTGATACTATTAACGTAACACCCTCCCAAGTACAGTATTATTCTTAAGTCATAGCACCACACTCAGGAGTTGTTATTGTTACTTGAACGGACTTTGTCTGATAGCAACCTCTGGTTGTTCCCAATATTTCTTGAATTATCTGGAGATAACATGAAAATAAACATAGGGGTGAGAATTATAAAATTCTCAGTAGGATTCATTAATAAATTTTATACCGTATCATTATTATTATCTCCATTTGCTTTGGTTTATTATGAAAAATGTGAGCATGTTAAATAGACTATTCAGTTTTATAGTTGAAAATATAATGTCCGAAGCAGAGTTCATTTTATTCATGCGCTTGAGTCGCATTGGCAATATTTCATATTTAGAAAATAATTACAGTATAAATAGATAGTACAGCTTCAACATCAATTAAACATGGGATGTCATTATGCAAATTCTCATCTTTGAATTCATGCAAATGCCCTGATGCCTTTCTTTGCTCTGTACTGAGTTAATGTCATGGATGTTGCCACCATATATTTTTATTGCTTACACTAGCTGGGTCATGTCATGCCTCGTGTAAGTCCTGTCCCCTATACTCACACTAGTTGGGTCAATGCCATGCCTCATGTGAGTGGGGTGCTTGCATATCTTTTAATCTTTAGTCTTTAGCCTTTACTGCCCTTGGGTAGCCTGGCCTTAAAGTGAGCTCGTCAGCTCGATTCGTGATCATCATCACACCGACTCACCCACAAGGGGACCCACGTGCCTCTAGGTCGAAGGGACTCAGTTGGCTATCTGCCTCCAATATAGAAGGACCCAAAAGTTTTAGCTGTCTTCACATGGAGGGATTCAAAGTGCAACTGCCTCCAAGTAAAGGGACCCACATCTTATCTTATTTAACTGCCTTCACAAGGAGGGATCTCATAACTGCCTCCAGATGAAGGGACCCACATTTAATATATTCATATTATACTTAAATCATCCTTGCATATATGAATCTTATGAGCATAACACATAAATATTTATCACATTCATATAATTTACATATTTCTGCCAAAATTTCGGCAGCATAACGGATCGAGTCTGCTTCCCCGTGAATAGTGCCAACCAACCAGTACATTTATGCAATTTGTAATTTCAGTATAGAGTAGCAATTATGCATATATATTCATAGGCATCAATAGGGCTTTTAGCTCATTCTGCCTTATTCTGCCCGGTTATGGTATATCCCACCTTTATTTCAATTTAACTCATTTAAACCTAATTTTTGGATATGTTGTAGCCTTATGTGTCTAGTTTCTACCCTCTTTAGTTCCATCTAATTTTGATATATACAACTCAAGATATTTAGATTTTATCCCGGCCTGCCCAATGGCTAGCTAGAATTAGGCAACTAAAAGTAAAAATCCACTAAAAATCGAAAACTAACTCAAATTACACGAAATTGGACTCATATTAAAGCTAACAGGTTAAGTTTCATTTGCAAAAAGTTCCATTCCATTTGACTTATTAGGACTCAAGTTATAAGCCCCAAATTCTAACCTTCTTAAACTATCCTGTTCTAGCCTGGTTTGGACATAGGGCAACTTTCTTGAATCACTAGGAGAAACTGGGACCTTATCTAATTTTGAAATTTTTATGCAACATTCCCCTATGTGTAAGCTTTCTAACAAAGTTAGTTTCACTCATTTTCAAGTAGTATAGGGCGAGTTCTACCCTGAAAAATCCAGTCTACCCAGAACCAGAGTCAAAATCCTAGGTCGAAATTCAAAAATTCATATCTCTCTCAACTCTAATCCAAAGCCCTTATATGATATGTCTATGAAAAGCCCTAGATGTCTGGTTTCATATAAAAATGGTTTCATCAAATTTAATCTGCTGTAGGCGGAGCCATACACTCTGCAGTACGG
This sequence comes from Pterocarpus santalinus, assembly GCA_031439595.1. NCBI lineage: Eukaryota > Viridiplantae > Streptophyta > Magnoliopsida > Fabales > Fabaceae > Pterocarpus > Pterocarpus santalinus. Next base: position 27,405,537 of record CM062528.1, on the reverse strand, counting down.
ACTGCCGAGGGATTCTAGGTTTTCAGCTTCTCACATCTTCATCCTTTCACCCTTTGCTTACCTCCTCAACGAATTTAACACCAACAAGAGCCAACAAACCAGACAAATAACATCATAATCATTCGATTATCTCATCAAGAATTGAGTAAATAGAGTCACCAATAGCTACCCATAATCAGAAAATCAAGACAAAATTGGAATCCTACCTTTATTTTGAAGCAACAACTAGCTAATCTTGAGTTTTAGGGATGCAAGAAGCTTGAGGGAGGCTGAAAGTGGAAGAAGGAGATGAAGAAGATGAAGTAAAGAGGAGAGGAAGGCTGTTGGAAGAGGGAGCTCGAAAATTCTGCTGAAGGAAGAGAGAAATATATTATGAAAGTGTTGGTGGTTGAAATCTTGTAATTTGATTGGTTGGAGTTTTTATGGCTCATATTCAGCCATGCTTCCCTCCCTTTTGTGGCTGTCTTGCGCCACTTTGGTGGGTTAAGTGGCTGAGTTTTCAGCCACTTGATGCAGGGTTTAAAGCGTAAAATCCTATTAGTTCGGTTCTGACAGTTTAAAATACCGTAATCTTACCGATTTCCTTTAAATCGGTAAATCGGTTTTGAAGTAATTTGTGAAGTTTTATATGTTTCTATTCTAATTATCTCTAATCTAACATCTAATTAACTCTTGATCAACCTTTAATTAATTTCTAATCAAGCTTAACGGTTCAGTAAAATCGAATAAATCGATTAACAGTATAAATTAAACGTTTTGCAAGTTGAAGGCCTTTCTGATTTTTGTTGTTAATGGCTAATGGCATTTTCGTAATTATGGATAAGTCTAGGGGGCATCCCATATCATTTCACATATGGATACCTCCGTGGCTCAATCAGCTGAGGTTTAGGTTTCTACGTTTTCGCTATGCGATTCTGCTTCCTTTAAAACCTTATTTTACTAATCCTGGTGATATAGGAATCTAAATGTCATTTTCTAAAATGTTCAGGGGTAAGGCTGTAAATAATATATAAGGACTTAAAGGTCTTTTTCTAAAAAGTTCAGAGGTAAGATTATGAATAATAAAAGTTTATTTTTATTATTTCCTATTACGTTATATGGGGATGTTACCAAAGATGCATAGGAGCCGTGGTGAAAAGAATGGAAGGTAAAGCAATAATTATTTCTTTTGTTATTAATTTTGATATTTTATTGTTGTACATGCTTATTTATTAATATTTACTTGATTATTGTGTTACTTGTGTACAATGTCAATTTACCATTGCTTTGCGGGAGGAGACTACAACTTATAGGGCATGGAGGACTAGAGCCATGATGCAGCTCCGAGAAGTATACCAGATCATACAAGTAATAAAGTGATGAGAAAAGCATCATTTCCACAAGGATAGATCAATTACCAAGTAACTAATAGGAATGGTTATTTGGACTAGAAGAATGGAATAAGCAAAGAAAACTAAAAGAAATCAAATAGAACAAGAGAACAAATTGCACTTAAAGACAACTTAAATTACTACGATGGACACTAGGGCTAACTGATTTCACCTAACTATAGACTCAAGTACCATGGATCTCAAGTATCTAGTTTTTACCTCAATTGATTAATGGTCGAATTCCCTAAACTAATTCCAAGCTTTTCTCAAGGTCAAGAAATTCTCTTATCCTAAATTGATTTCCTAATCTCTTAGTTACAAACTAATTTAGAAAAAAGGTTGAAACTTTATGAATTCCTAAGATGACCACATAAGTCACGTTTATCTATCTCTAGCTTTCGTTCAACTCATGGTATTTATGATGAGAAGCTTTGTTTATAAACCCCATCTCTAGTTATTGTAAACCAACAAATCAATTGAATGGTGGCCAATCACTCAAAAGCATTAGGAACAATCATAAACACTTTATAATCAAGATAAAAATATGAATAAAATCAATCCATGAGTAACATCATCACATAATTGGATCCATCAACGCCCTAGAACGGAGTTTAGTTCACGATGGAGTCATAAACAATAGAAAAAGTAAAAGAAAGAACAAAAGAAAGAGTAGCCATGAAGAAGAACAAGGATTCCAATGTCTTGAGGGTGAATGATGTCTCCAACGTTTCACAAAACTCTCTACAATGCTCCTTGAATCTTCAAACCTCTCCTCTAGGGTTGCCTCCAGTGTTTAGAGTGTCAAAAGGTGTCAAAAAGGTCATCTAAATCCTTTAAATAGTGCCCAAGATCTTCTCCCGCAATATTGCTTCGAAAAATAGACTTTCCACATTTATCGCAGCCCGTTCGAGCACCCTATGCACTCTCGAGCATGCTGCACTGCACCATAAACTTGTTCTCTCTGTCTCTTGGTATGCTTGAGCGTGAGGTTGCATGCTGGAGCGCGGGGTCTCACGCTCGAGTGTGCATCTAAAACAGCAACTCTGCAGATTTGCCTATTTTGCTCACTTCCAAGCTTAATAGTGATCAAAATAGTTGGAATTTGCTCTCGAAGAGCAATTGTAGATCTTTGAGTAAGCTTTCCAACGCAATAAGAACCACCTCAATTGGAGTTCTGTAGCTCAAGATATAATCAAAATACTGATGAATGGTCAGGCTTGACAGCATCAGAGACAAAATGCAACTTCAGTCTTGTTTTGCCTTTTTCTAATAGAAGACTTGAGGATCCTATAAAGTGCTCAACAACAAAGTTGGAGATCTACTTCTCATATTTCCAAAGAGTCCTAAATCATGTCAAGTTGACTTCTAGAGATTAGATATGAATTTTCTCTTGTGACATAGTCTTGAAATCTAGCAAAATGGACTGCTTAAGACTCCAATTGAACTCCTCTTCCACTTGAGCGCTTATACCTAATTGAAACATAGTGAAAACATAAATAACTAAAATAAACAAAATAGAAAAGAACCTAAATCAAAGAAACCAACTAAAAAAAACTAAAATACCCAAGTAAATTCATGTAACTAAAACATAAAACTAAGTAAAACAAACTAGAAAATAACTCACTATGGGGAGTTATCAAGCCAGTAAGCAGCTTCAAGACACGTTCCATGATATCTAGGAGAACGGGGCTAGCACCCATTGGATCACATACGACATCCTCTAGGCATTGAAGGCCTATTGGGACTCACTAAAGTTCAAGACAAAGCAACTCAAGGCCCAGGTGAGTATGGCATCGACCCGAGATGGCTCGCTCCATACTGGAAGCTTTACTACCATCGAGGCCACCTAACTTAGGATGGTAAATATCATCCTTTGCATTCATTTGGCTATTTATTTTTTTGTATTGAATATTGCAAGATCACGTAAAAATTGTTTGAAATGTAGGAAAGGACAATGAACAAGCCGCCTACTCAGGGAGAGCTATTTCGGGAGACCCATGCTTGGAAACAGGACAAGTCCCAATGGGTCGATGCTCGATCAAAGGCCACATATGTAAGTGCTTAATTTTAGTTTTTGATAAGTGCTTAATTTTAGTTTTTGATATTTTTAATTTATTATATTTGCTATTATTTAAATCTAATTTAATTTGTTTTGTTTCATTCAATTGTAACATGAATTCACCCATGCCTAACTAAGGCCCGATTGGAGTAGACTTAGTAGGAAGATGGGACCACTACTAACCACCCACCTATTAGTGACGACAACATATGGAACCAGACGGTTAGCAGTCGCTACAAGGGTCAGATATATGGCATGAGCACCACTTATAGCAACTCATATTCTTTAGCCTCGGTATCTAGAGTTAGGCCTACTACGGCTAATATGGAGGATATTTAGGATCGGGTGCCTGCACTTAATGAATCAATGTAGAAGCAGCTCGAGAAGCTAGATAGGAGGTATATGGAGTTGCATGAGTGTGAGAACGAGAAGAGGAACGAAGGCAGTATATGCAATCCATGGAGCAGAAGGTGATACTTATGTATAGTTACCTCGAGCAGATGTGGAGTGGTGGTTAATCATCTAGTGCACAGCATCCACAGCCTCCACACAACCATGGAGACTCTGAAGGCATTTTAAATACTGACGACAATCAATATTCATAGTTTTTAGGGTTTTTCTTTTTCCTAAAATTTATATTGATAGTTTATATTTTTATTTTTAATATCATGCAGTTCATTATATTTTAATTATATAGATTATATAGATTTATGAATAATTAAAACAATTATTTGAAATATTTAACTACTAATTTCAATTCTTAATAATATAATCTGGATTAAAAAAATGATAATTTGCCATTATCAATGGAATTTTCGTCGATAATATCTAAATTTTAAAATATTTTTTAATTATCAATGGAAATTTCATCGGTAATTATGAGGATTAAAATATTATTTCTTAAATTACCAATGGAATTATTATGTTAAATTTATAATTACAAATTAAAATTATCGATGGTAAACTCGTTGATAAAGTTAAATAATTCATTAATATAAATCAATCACTGAAAATGTCTGACGAAAATATTATCAACTTTTTTTAATCACACTGACAAAATTTTCCATCTATATAATTAAAAAAATTGTCGATGCGTGTTTTTCCGACGGACTTGTTCCATCAGTAAACTACTTTTCAACGAATTTTAGTGTATTTTCCATCAAAAATTCTGTTAATAAATAGTGCATTTGTAGTAGTGGATTAAGTTGTTGTTAATTAAAATTAATTGAGTGTAATTAAGGGAGACTCTTACTTTTAGGAGAGATTTTGCTAAAATTTTTGTTACTCTTTAGATTATCATTCTAATTAAAACAATGTATTGCAGTAATTTATCCATTAAAATCCTTTTATATTTAAAATGATTTATAACTTAATTAGATTTTGAGATGTAAGATCAAGCTTAATTGGATTTCAATATATAAGAACTTTCTCTTTCTTTTTTTAATATATTTTACTATTTAATATAATAAAATAAAAAGAATAAAAATGTAAAATATATAAACAAATAGTAACTAATAACTATAAATTTGAATTATATATAATAAATTAAAAAATAAATAAAATGACCCAAATTAAAGAGAAATTAAGATTTAAATAATAATATTTTTAAAAATTTATAATTATTCTTATAAATTTATTTTTTGTTATATACTGTGATAGTTATATATATGTTATGTTTTTATCTTTGATTCGTGGCTTATATCAATATAATATGTTTATGTTTCGGATATGACAGATGAAGGTATGAGTAAAGGCAGAGGTGAGGCCGGCCTAAGAAGGATGGCCTATCCCATTCCTCCACCACATAACTCTCCAGCACAACCTGACCATCCACTTCCACTACATAGGCCTCTGATATGCCACCACCACTGTAACACTCCACCAATTTAATGTTGTGCTTAAGTCATAACATGAAATTAAATAGATTATATTATCATATTGATACTCTGCTTGCTATTTATTTATCATACGACATCTCTTTTTTTTTTTTTTTTTTGTAAACAGGCGGAACAGCGCACTGTATATGATAAACGTAATCAATATCACAGAACGTAATGAAATTTACAACAGACAGGTAATCCTTCATCAATCGTATACGTAGATATATATATATATATATATATATATATATATATATATATATATATATATATATATATATATATATATATATATATATATATATATATATATAGTAGAAGCCAATACTTCAGTTTATGTACAAACGTAAAATAGGATACATATGTAGGGCAGTATACTAAAAAGAAGGCCCGTGTTAATCAAAATGATCCTATGGAGTTCTCAGAAGACATTTTAAACAAACGGCTATACATGCGGCTAACCCTATGATTGAACGCTGCACACCGCCAAAAGAGGGCCATGTTGTATAATAGCACTCTCAGCCCGGGACCTACTCGGTCAGGTAGCCATTGGCTATACCTGGCCCGGTTGGGGAGTAATCTATACTAGGTCCCGAGGAGGAGGATGATGAGCCAGTAGCCTCCGAAGGGTCGCTATTAGAACTGAGCGGGATGTCTAGCACCATCTACGGAGGTGACTCGGGTGGAGGACTGGCAAGTGCGGCAGGTGCTGCGGGCACCGAAGGTGCTGGAGGAGGGTGTGCCACATGCAACGGGAACGCAAAATATGGAGCGGCAAGGTCAAAAGCAGGGTGGAATAGGAGAACAGCAAAATTCTTATTGCTAAAAAGGTAGAGATGAAAATTGCAGGAGCCAGCTATGTACAGCGAATCCACTGTGGGATCATGATGGAGCTGCAGGTCAGGAATCTCAATAAAAAGGGTAGCGGTTGAGTCCATCACCAACGTCTACGAATGATGCGGAAATACAAAGTAAGGTGAGAATTTAAAGAAATTCTCAGTAGGGTTCACGTTTAACTAACATCACATTCATTCTCAGTTACTTCGGTTTTTATTTAATTATAAAAATATAAAATCAAATAGAATTATCCATATTTAATAAGTTTAAGAAAGTGTCTGATCCGAGACAAGATTCTATTTTACTTAGGACAGTATAAGAAACAGAATAAAAAGCAGAATAATTGAACATACAACAGTAAGTAAACATAACATTCAAACTGTAATATAATATGTAATGATTATTCAATGCAACCATGCAAAACTCATTTTTGAACTTATCTTCATAAATTTTTCCATCACTTGGTCCCCTAGGAGTTCTTAGCCATTTAGACTTCTGGGTAATAGTCTGCTTTTCAGGATCGAGCTCATTCCTATATAGGAATGCTAGGTTTACTTTCTTCGACCTTCTTACCGATTTATTCCCCTTAACTTTAATCTGGGGCTGGCCCAAGTCTTATGGATCTTTCATCATAATATAATCTTTATGTTCATCATAACATAACCTTTATGAACTTCTTGCAAAGCCACATGGACCTCAATATATATTATAACTCATGCATAAGAGTTACCGAAGTTTCGGCAGCATAACGGAATATATCCGCTTCCCCATGAATAGTGTCAATACTTAGAACACCAAATTTTCAGGAAACTCATAACACTTTATTCATATTTCAAACATCAAATTCATGGCACAATTATTACAATTAAAACATGGTTGCTATCTCAGCACTTGCATTCATCCCAGTTTTTGTAAATCGGGCCACAATTTCTATTTAACTCATTTGGACCTCAATTTTGAATATGTTAGAGTGTTATATATCTATTTTCTAAGCTCTTTGGTCCAATCTAATTTTGATAAGTGTAGCTTAAGTTACTTAAGTTTTATCCCGGCCTACCCTGAGACTGGCCAGAATTACACACTTCAGAGTAAAAATCCACTAAAAATCGAAAATTAACTTAATTCATATAAAATTGGTATCATATTAAAGCTAACAGGACAAACTTTCATTTGCAATATTTCACTTCATTTGCTTTAGTGGAGCTTGAGTTATAAGCTCCGAAATTTGACCTTCCTAAACTGCCCTATTTTGGCCCAGTTTGGACATGGGGCAACTTCTTTGAACCACTGGGAGCAAACGGGACCATATCTAACTTGTAAATTTTTATAGAATGTTCTTCTATGTGTAAGCTTTCTAACAAAATTAGTTTCACTCAATTCCAAGTCGTATAGAGCAAGTTTTGCTTTGCACAACCCAGTCTACCCAGAATCAATCTTAAGAATCTAGGTCGAATTTCCAAAACTCATATCTCTCTCAATACTAATCCAATGGCCTTATATGATATATATATATATATATATATATATATATATGGAAACCCCTAAATGTCTAGATTCAAATAAAAATAGTTTCATCAAATTTAAATAGCTATAGGCGGAGCCATACACTCCGCCGTACGGACTATCAAGGGAATTTGGTCTCCTAGCCCCTTACATCTTCCTATACTCACTCTTTCCTCTTCTTAATCAAATTTAAACACACCAAAACAACCAATGATCATCACATTCATCTAATCATATCAAGAAATGAGTAAATAAGGTCAAAATCAGCTACCCATAATCAGAACAATCGGAGCAGAATTAAACCTCTACCTCTTTGTATTGTGATTTTGCTAAGTTTTGGAGTTTGGTTGAGAGGAGAAGAAGAGAAGAAGAGGGGAAGAGAAAAAGAAGTCTGAAGCAAGGAAAAAGTGACGCTAATCAGCAGGAAAAATATAATTTAAGCATTTAAGAAGTAGTTGGTTTTGTGAGTTATGATTGGCTGAAATTTTGTGGGTAAGATTCAGCCATGTTTCTCTCTTTGGTGGTTAAGAATCATTCTCCATTTTGCCTAAAAATTGGAATGCGTTTTCATTCTGTCTGAAATTGGAAATCACCTCCACTTTGCTTAAAGTGGGAACTCGGAACTTAAGAAATACATAAAAGTTTTGGAAGACTTGTGGCTTGAAGTCGAAAATCGTAAATCACACGGCAAACAAATCATCTTAAAATCGAAAGTCAAGGACAAGAATATGGAACCTAAAATACTTAAACTCGGATATCGAAAGTCGAGAAATAGACACTTTAAAACTCCTATTACACATAATTCTAAAACTCGGTCAGGATCAATCTTGGAGACCCCAGAAGTCGAAAATTAAGACACCAACCGTATGCACTGGGAAGTCGGACTTATGCTCAAACTTGGGAACCTCAATAGAAATAAAAAAGCTCTTGAAAATAAATTTGGAGATTGGAACTCATGTGTAACCTGGAAATCAATTCTTATGTCGGAAGTCATGCCCATTTTTGGATAAACTTGGAGACCAGAACTCATGTTCATTCTGGTTGAACTTGGAGATCAACTCGGAGGTCGAAACTCGGTACATTTTTGTTGAATCTTAATTAACATCAATTATTTGCTAAAAACCTGAACAATTAAGCGAAAAACGATAGAAAAATTTTGGTGGATGTTATAACCACCTTACTTACTGTCCTAGGAGTTCATCATGATACTGAACCCTGGGTTTGTTAGATAGCCACAGTAGCCTCCTTACTCTCAACCTCTGCCTCCTTAGCAGCTTCCTCCTCTTTGGTGATCCCACCTCTACCTTCACACAGCTAGACCCAAGAATGGAGCGACCTTAATGGGATAGTCCTAGGCTCCCACCAGGAGGCTAATTCATCTGAAGCGAAAAAATAACTTATATAGTTTCAATGTTAATGTAATTTTGTTTTTTCATTCAATGTTAATGCAATTGCACTTATTTCACTTAATGTAGTCTAATTTTTTTTTTCCTTGTATTGACATGGTTGGCTTCCTCCAAAGCCCGTCCTAAAGAAAATCAAGGAGATTACTCAACAAATGTATGTGGGTCCATATCTTACATTCTCCAAGGTTTCAACCAACATGATGGAGATGCGGCATAAAGAGTAGGTAGGAAAAGAACTTACTAGACACTTGTTTTAAATTTAATTTCAATATTTTACTTGCATATATAAATTAAATGACTAATACATTACTTTCGTTTACGCAACAAAATCTTATAATTGACATTTCTGAAGAGCACTTCATCAAAAAGGCATGGACAAATAGGGCAGCTAAGCGGCTATAAGACATGTATCACGATATCTGCAAGGGGGTGATCACTGATCACCAACATTGGTTAATGGAAGAGCACTTGTGAGTATTGCAGCAGTATTGGGAGACAAATGCCTTCAAAGGGAAGGTTTAGAATAGGATGGCAAGTAAGGCCTTCACCAAGGGTGGGTTACTCCAAACTAATGGCTCCATTGCTACTGAGAGCACTAGGATACAGATGGTAAGTAATTGAAATAACATTTAGTTTTACCTTGTCACTTTTTGGACTAACTTATATATGATTATGTGATTTTAATTTGAAATGCAGAAGAGCAAGCTGAATAGGGAACCAACCCTTGGTGAGCTATTTAGAGAAACTCACGCTCAGAAGTAGGACAAGTCACTGAGGGTCGACTAACACTTGGAGGTAACATATGTAAAAATTCTAAACTTCCTTTTCCATTAAAACATACCATATATATTGTGGTGATTTATTAATTTATTTATTTTTATTGCGGAATGAATTTGTCCAATGACTTGAGGAGGCACGGAGTCAGCACTCGCAGTAGGAAGGTGATGACTGCCCTCCTATATGGGTGGGTGGCTCTTACAATGGCTACATATATGAGATGGTGACTTACTATTCTGGTGGTAATATGTCTCCTACATTTATGACAAGATCATTTGCTGCAAAGGATCACGAGGTCCAGGACCATGTGCTTGACCTAAATACTAAACTCTAGACTTGTACACAACGACTGCAAAAGGCAGAGGCATGTCACAAGAAGGAGTTGAACAAAATGAAAGCCTACTTGCAAAAGAAGGTGAGGAAAGAGGCAGGAAGATATGGAAGAAGATGAACACCTTTGTAACACCCTCTATCATATACGCCATACTCGAGTAATAGAGTTATATTGAGAGGTTACTACTGTGCTATGATATATTTAAAATAAGGAAAATATAATATATGGCCCTTTAACTGTATACTTTATTATTAAATAATGGCTCACAATTTTCCAAGTTTCTGATATATATAAAATAAAATAATTACAACTTAAAGGAAATTGTGACTAACATTATGCACAGAACTTGCTTTCCACTAGTCGTTAGCCGACTTCAGTAGTCCCCCGATCTGGCTTGTGCTCAGGTCTTGCACAGTGAATGTCCTCGTTTTCTGCCTCGCACTTGAGCTCCAGCTTAGGTACTGAAATGTTTACAAGAAGAAAAAACACAGATAGGAAGTGAGAACCTAAGATTCCCAATAGGTATACATGACCCACTAATTGTACAGGGTATCATCTTAAACATTCCAACCATTTTGATTTATTATGAAAATGTGAACACATACACATAAGCACTGGTTCCATTTTAAGTTTGAAAACATACTTCTTGATGCGGGATTTCTTTTAGGAGGCACTTGGCACAGTCCATGATAATTACATTAACATTAGCAATATAACATGCTAATCATGCTTATAACATTATAGCATTATGAGATACTTCAATATAGTAGCAGTAACAACATAACCTGAATAATAGTTGTAGTATATTCAAACATAACAATTCCAATATAATAGGAAAATTGAGCATGCATATGCAAATACTTTTACTTGAATTCATGCAAATGCACTTATGGTTTTTTTAACTTTCTTTAACTTCCTTTCCTTGGCCCACCTGGGCATTACATATCACCAGTCCTAGGGTACAACTTGCCTTTAATACTTGATTCCCTGAAAATGAATGGCCTCTCTTATCCCTAGGTAATAGCATGCTTCCCAGGTCTAAGCTCATACCTATACATGAGTGACAGATTTACTTTCCCCGACCCTCACATCGGTCTATTTCCCTTAAACCGGTCGGGGGTTAGCCTAAGCCCTAGACAGTATCGCCCTATCCATATTAGCTCAATCCTTTGCCATGCCTCATATGCTTACATTAGTTTGGTCTATGCCATGCCTTACGTGGTAGCTTGGTACATCTCTTTGCAAGTGCTTATAGTTTTCATTCTTCCTTTTTCTTATATGAGCATGCATGCGGATGCCTGACACTCATACATATGTCTCATAGTTCATATGCAGTCTTGTACATTTACTATTAAACATACTTGGATGCAGAATATTCATAATTGCATAACTGTTCATATCATAAATTTCTCATAATATAAGCACTCATAAATTTCATAAACTTCTGCCGAAAATTCGGCAGCATAGCAAATCAAATCCTTTTCCCCATGAATAGAGCCATTCAACTAAAAAATCAGTCACAGCAATATAACCAATACATTGTGTCAATCTTTCAACATTGATAAAAATTCTACAATATTTAAGCTTGAGTTAAGTTCATGCATGTACAAGGGTGTAAAATTCCTTAGATTGGGAATTCTGCTAACTACATTCAGTTTTGCTCAGTTTTGTAAATTATGCCATAATTTTTTCTTAACTTATTTAAATATGAAATTTGAATATGTTAAAGTATTATGTTTCTAGTTTTTAATTTTTTTCATCCCATAAAGTTTTGATAGTTATAACTCAAGTAATTGAAAATTTATCTAGGTTTGTTCGGTAGCTAGGCAGATTTACACACTGAAAAGTAAAAATTCACCAAAAATACGAATCAAATTGGATTTATACAAAACCTATATCATTTTAAATCTAACTAAACATCTTTCATTTCCAAAAGTTTCATTTTATTTGAATAAGCAGAGCTCAATTTGTGAGCTCTTGAAGTTGGCTAACTTAAGTTGCCCTGTTCTAGCTCGATCAGGACATGGGCCAACTTCAATGACTTACTGGGAGCAACAGGGACCGAATTTGCTTTGAAATTTTTATGGAATGTTGTTCTATGTATAAGCTTTCTTAAAAAATTGGTTTCACTCAATTTAAAGTTGTATAGGGCGAGTTATGCCCTGCAAAAGCCACTTTGGTAAGATCCAGAAGTAGAAATCTAGGATAAATTTTAAAAAATCATATCTCACTCAATACTAATCCAATGGTCTTATAATTGATATGGTTGGAAAGCTCTAAATATCTAGTTTCATCTTATTTTGACATCTGTAGATGAATCTGTATGTTGTGCAAGCACAGATACTATGGGGTTTCCTAGTTAGATTCACTCTTGTTACTTCCTTTTGGTTCCTTCACTAATTAATCAAACAAAACTCAAAATATATCTAATAATCCAGCCACAAACATATACATAACCTCAATATAACATCAAATCCATGAGTATAGATGAATTTTCAACAGCCACCAATTCACAAGAAATCAAGAAAAGAGAATAAATCCTACCTCTAGTTAATGAAATAGTTGGCTAAAGTTGAGTTTTATGATCAAAGAAGTGAGTGAAGCTTTGAAATGAGATGAAATTGAGAGGGAGTGAAAGAAGAGAGAATAGAATAGAGCGTCTAGATAGGAGTCGCCCAAATGGAGGATTTTGAGGGAAATTATAAAGTTGTTTAAGGCTTGGTAGTTGGCTTCCTTAATTCTCATTGGTTGCTAATTTTAGTGGTTGAAACTCAACGAACTTGCCCTCATATATGGCTCTCTAGGCGTCACTTTTGATGGTGAATATGGCTAAGTTTTCAGCCACTTAAGCCAGGGTTGCTAGAGTAAAATTTTATTGATTTGGTTGTGGCAGTTTAAAATACCAAATTTTTACTGATTTCCTTCAAGCTGGCAAAATGTTACTAACTAACTTTGTAAGATTTTCTATATGTCTATTCTAATTTTAACTAACATCTAATTGACTCCAAATAAATCTCTAATTGACCTCTAATCAACCTTTAGTTAACTTCTAATTAACTTTACATATTCAATAAGATCAGAAAAATTGATTAATAACGTAAATCAAACGTATTGTAATTCTGGACGTTATACTAAATTTCTCAGAGTCTTTTACATAACAACCTAAATTTACTTTAGCTCTACTATTTATAATTCACCTTGATTACTCTTATTTTTCTAATAAATTGATTAACAATGCAAATCAGTCGCACTGTTTCTTTGGAATTGTTACATTTTAGCTTTGTCATAAATCCTTTAGTATTTTTTGTCCGGTTTCTATAACTAATGGCATTTTTGTAATTTTGAGCAAGTCCAGGGATATCCCATATCATTTTACACCTGAATACCCCTGTGGCTCAATCAGTTGAGATTTAAACTTCTACAATTCCACCATGTGATTCTACTTCATTTAAATCCCTATTCTGCTAACTATCTAGATGTGAGGACATAGCTATCATTTTTAAAAAAGTTCTAGGATCATTATGGAATTAACCATGTGGGATCAAGGTGTAATTTCTAAAAGTTCTGGACAACCCTATAAATAACAAAAATTTGTAGGGTATTTTCATAATTTCCTAATTTTCAATATACGGCAACGTCATTTTTTAGTGACAGTGTTACGCTATCCTATAATTCTAAGTGTGAAGATCATCAAAGTATAGTACTATCTAAAAAATTTTCACACTGCCTAAGGGAAATAATTCAAAGTTTCTATTATACTCTGTTTAAAAAAGTGGGGATGTTACAACCCTCTTGCAATAGATGCAAGTGGGATCATCAACTGTAGTTCCACTACTGCTTATTGCAGAGGAGTCCTCTGATAGCTTCGACTTCGACTCTAATCCAACCACAACCTGTAACAACCTCTATCATATAAGCCATACTCGAATCATGGAGTTACATTAAAAGGTTGTCACGATACTAAGAAAACTTCAAAATATGGAAAGTACAATACATGACCCTATAACTGCTCACTTCATTACTGACTAATAGTCTTTGATACATAGATAATAAAATAACTACACTTTAAAAGAAATTGTGATTAAGATAACTAGCTTCGATAGTCTTTTGATTTGGCTAGCGCCCAACTCTTGCTCAATGAGTGGCCTTGCATGCCGCCTCGTGCTTGACTTCCACTTGGGTGCTGGAATGTTTACGGAAAAGAAAAACATACAAGTAGACAGTGAGAACCTAGGGTTCTCAGTAGGTAAACTTAAACCAATCGTATAGTATCATCATAAATATTCCAGCCGCTTCGATTTGTTATGAAAATATGAGTACATATAAACAAATAACAATTCAATTTTACGTTGAAAATACCTTTCTTGAAGCGGGTTATATTTTAACAATCACTTGCCATATTAGGTGACAGATATAGAAATATGAATTAGTATGACATGCTTCAATCAGAATCATGATAATAGTATAACTTAATGAGATAATTGAAGATGCACTTATAGATGCTTATACTTGACTGTATGCAAGTGCACTTGTCTTAATTCATGTCTTTCTTTAACTTACAACTTTATCTTACTTTTCTGTGCTTGGTCCCTCGGAGGTGAATGGCCTTTCTCACCCTTGGGCAATAGCCTGCTTTTCAGGTCCGAGCTCGTACCTATACATGCGTGACGGGTTTACTTTCCCCGACCTTTACACCGGTCTATTCCCACTAATCTGGTCGAGGGCTGGCCCAAGTCTTAGACAGTACCGCTCTGGCCCACGTTAGCTAGGTCTATGCCATGCCTGGCGTGGTAGCTTAGTACGTCCCTCTTGAAAGTTCTTATCATCTTTCCTTTCCATATCTTATCATGCGTGCAGATGCTTTGTGCATATATGAATGTGCCTCATATCTTATTTCTCATATCATATTCTAATTATGTTTGCATGCATGGCATACATGAACATAACATGTGAATGTAATATATTCAAAGTATAATCTCTCACAGCATAAGCTCTTATAACTCATATCATGCCTAAAATTCATCCTTGATAACTCGTATCATATTCAAGTTCATCCTTACATGTAAACATTCCTAGTTTCATAGACTTCTGCCGTAAATCTGACAGCGTAACGGATCAGTTCCGTCTCCCCATGAATAGTGCCAGTTCTCACAGACAATTCAATCATAGCAATATAATCAATCTAATATATATATATATATATATATATATATATATATATATCAATGTAACATTGGTAATTCTCAACTCAAACCTTATATGTCCACCAACTCTTGTGAAACTATCACTTGGCCATTCTGCCAATTCTATTCGGTTCTGGCCGAATCTTGTATAATCCACCTTTATCTCTATTCAATTCACTTAAACCTGAATTTTGGATATGTCGTAGCTCTATGTGTCTACTTTCTAATCTCATTGGTCCCATGTCATTCTGATTTATATAACTCAAGATATTCAACTTTTACCTCAGCCTGTTCAGTCACTAGCCCGAATTACACTCCTGGGAATATAAATTCACTAAAAATCGAAACTAAGCTCAAATCTTACGAAATTGGTCTCATATCAAAGCTAACAGGACAACCTTTCATTTTCACTTGACTTTCTTAAGTGTACCTCGAGTTATAAGTCCTACAAGTCGACCTCCCTGAACTACCTTGTTTTGGTCTGGATTAGACATAGGGCAACTTCCTCGAATCACTGGGAGAAACTGGGACAATAACAAACTCGAAATTTCATATTGGGATGTTTCCCTATGTGTAAGCTTTCTAAAAAGGTTAGTTTCACTCAATTTGAAGTTGTATAGGGCGAGTTATACCCTCCTCATGTCACCCTGCCCGGATGAAAATCCTAAACCGTAGGTCAAACTTCAAAAATTCGTATCTCTCTCAATACTAATCCAATAACCTTATATGATATATCCATAGAAAGCCCTGAATGTATACTTTCATCTAAAAATAGTTTCATCGAATTTGACCGATTGTAGGCGGCACCGTACGCTCCGTCGTACGGACTGCCGTGGAATCTCCAACAAGACAGCACCCTCATCCATCCATTTCTCTTAGATTTCTTCTTCTAATTCTAATTCTAACTCAAAATCCTCTATTAATTCAATCATAATTCATCATAATACATCCAATAATTCATCAGATATATAAAGAAGAACACAATCTCATGCAACCATAGTGCAAGGAATTCAAGAATAGAAGCAGAATCCTACCTCTTTGGAGTATGACTTTGCTGAATCAGAGTTTGGATTGGTGGAACTTGCCAAAGTCTGAAGGTTTGATGGAGTTGATTGAGAGAAGAAAGGAAGACGAAGGTTAGAGCAAGGAGGAGAGGGAGACGTAAATCAGCTGGGAATGAAGAGAGAAGTCTGACTTAAATAGATGGGGGTAGTTGGAGTTGTGGGTGTTGATTGGTTGAAGTTTTGTGATTGAAGTTCGGCCATGTCGCCTGCTTTTGTGGCTGTGTTGCTCTCCACGTCGTTCCAAAAGTGCAGCTCGCTTCCATCCTATCTGAAATCGGAACTCGTCCCATTCCACTTAAAGTCGGAACTCGTGTTATTGTAGCTTAAGTCTGGTGTCGGAACTCGTCCACTTGTTTGTGACTTGAGGAAATCTTGTTTATGTTGAGACTTGGAATCAAGGTCGGAGGTCAGAAGGCATGCAGCTGACAATCAACTGATCTCGGAACTCCCAGTTCAAAGTCGGGACTCCTTGTAATAAGATCGGATATCGGAACTCGTGTGTGTTGTGGAGATCAGCTCAAGGATCCGAACTCGTGTCCATCCCAATTGAGTTCAACACTAAGGTCGGAACTCTGGAATTCGAGTCACATTTCCAAACCCAAGTACTTAAACTCGGAAGTCGGTATCTTACATTTGATGAGATCAGAAATCGTGTATAAATGCCTTTGAGACATGAAGTCGGATACCGGTGAATCACGTTCATATTGTTCGGACTTGAATGTTAAACTCGGAAGTTGTAGAAGTAATCCAGATGAAGTCGGAAATCATGAAAACTAGTGAAATCGGAACTCGGCAATCGAGGTGGAGGTAAAAAAATGGAATAGTTTAGCACAAGGTAAATTGGGGATGTTACAATTCTACCCACCTTAAAAGAATTTTGTCCTCAAAATTCTAGGATTAAGAAGGGTCAAGGAAAAACCCTTTTAACGTATAGGGATACTCCTCTTCTCGAATTTGCATCTGGTCTTAAGATTACTTGCCAGTAGCTATGAGGTATTGTCTTAGTACGGACAAAGGATCCATAAGGGTTATGTTAGCGCCCAAACTTGCCTTATTTCTACGACGCTTTAAATTACGATTTAGCTTATTGGAGACTCTTACTCATCTCCCTTGCTCTATACTCTGCTACTCCTACTTCGTGGTAGTTGCTAGGTCTTCTACTACTTGTACATGAGACCTCGGACATTCAATTCATGAAGATTTGAAATTGTAAAGATTAGCAGTTATCGTAGTAATTGTCTGAGTCCAGGAGGTCCATATTTTCTTTTCCAAGATTCTTACTTGCTCAGCTACCTTTAATTCGATAACAAATTCGCCTCCAATATGGTTCTTTAAAAACATGGGCTTAGGCCTTTCCTCAATCATTATGACTAGGAGCCTTATCTTAAAACTCCTTCTTTTTGGTAAAATTTATCTAGTGTCTAATGTTTGTAGGAGGATTTTAGGTTGCTTCCACTATACGGATTGAGTTCTAAGACTCATGACTCTTTCTATTAGTCTGATATCCTCCTTGATTCCTAGTTATTGAGATATAGGCAATTTAATGTAAAAACCAAGATTAAAAGTCAGATCCTTTTTATTGAAGCTGTAGAGTTCCCTTACCATACTGTCTTACAAAGTGCCTTTCGAATATCCATGCAGAGAGTTGTCATAGATCATATGGGTGCCAAAATATACTTTGCTTTACTGACGTTTGAATTCATCATCAAATTCATCGAGTAAATTCCTTATCTTCCTTGTCATGTGTCTGACCACTTGCGCACTATGTTTTCCAGTAAACTGTCTAATACTTGTGTCTCAATACCAACTGAAAAAGTTCTGTCATTACGAAAATCATTGGCTACAGCAACAATCAATGTCAATAGATAGTGATCATAGTGGCTTCGCCGAAATTTTTCGGGAAATTGATCAAGCCATATCCAAACTCTTGCCTACCTGATTCTCTTTAATCAGTGACGAATCCCCCTTCCGTTAGGTCTTAGGTGCAAGGCTAGAGCTTCCTTCTAAACTATAACTATGGTCCTTGCTTCGAAATCTTTCCTTCTCTTGCAGACTTTATTCCATTTTTCATTATTTGCTCATTGGACCTCGTGCCATCCTTGTTGAATTTCTCAATGATTATTGGAATAGCCAAAGTCCTTGCCATTCTTCTACTTTCTTCAATTGGTTAGCCTGGAGATTTCTCAACTATTGTGTTGATGTTTGCCTCCCACTTTTATGGGCACTGGTGTTACCAAACTCGTTGGGGGTTGTCCTAATACCATGTATGCAGACGCATTAGTTGAAATGGCTAGATTTTATATTACCCTAACTGCTAAGCTTCCTGCCTACTCTTCATAACTTATTGCCCCTAGGATGTAGTCCATTTGTTGTGAGAAATGGAAACAATGGTCTTGCTATCCTGTTGAAGTTTCAATACAAAGGTTTCCCATATGGTCACCCATCTCCACATTACTTTTGTCCGAGCACGTTTAACTACGGAATTCTAATGGAACCTAGTGCGTTAGTGATTATTACATTTAATCCGGCCCAAGGGATGAAGACGTTTCTGACTGCCTCTAGTTTCGATATCGAAACCTTGCCCCTCATGGGGCACGTTTCCAAGTCCTTTTTGATTTATATTGGTGCATCACCCGGTCTTGCTTAGGGCGCATTGGGTTTGTTGCACTTATGACCGATGTCGAGGTAGCCCTGCTTAGTATTTCATACATAATCTTATTTGCACCATGATCTCGTACTAGGTAGCTTTTCTTTCCTCAATAGGCCATATGAAATTAAAACTTTCCTTTCTTCTATTTCTGCCCTATAGTATCCATTGTCCCTACCTAAGTTTATCTTCATCTTAGTCCATTAGGACCTCCCACTTTAATACTATCTCAAGATAACGGAATTAGCTGCACACTTTAAGCCCTTGTCATTTCTGCTAGAATCTGAATACACTCCTTGTCAAGTTACTCCACCCATAGCATATAATGATACCTAAAGGCAATTATTAGACCTTACTTTTCTTCTCTAAATAGCCTCATTCCTCTGCTAATAACATGTTGGAGACAATCCTATCATCCAGTTCCTGTGGTGGCTGAGGTTGATAAAATTTGAACATGACTAGGTTTCCTAGCGTTTCCGTTGTTCCCTGAAAGGTAGGAACACTAGGTCCTTATGCCTCCTTTTGTATGAAGGTGTTCCTACTTTATATTAGTAGGAGATATACTGCCTCGTCTCCTTGTTACACTTATAACTTCATCGGCCTTCCTTACCATGCATAACCGTATCTCTATCTTAATTCAATGTACAGTTGGATGGGTCTCTTTACAATTTGCCCAACTGTTTCCCTCTCAAAGCCAAGATTCCACTCAGTACTCTTCCAAATTTGCAATCGCTACAAGGCTAGTTCCTATACCCCCGAGGAAGAAACCACTTCAGCCTCTGGACGGGAATTTAAAAAGTTCCCTATGTACCTAGCCGAAGCCTCTGCCCTTAGCTTCTTTCACTAATCCTCTACTTCATTCGCCTACTTTACAAATTTCTTAATGAAGGATTAGGTCTCTATATTGTGGTATTACCGCAATCCCGAAATAAAAACCATTGAATGAATTTGTTGGCAAGGTATCGTCGGGGTAATCCCATCTATGGAGAAAATAAGGATATTGTCCATGCCACATATAATAAGCTTATCAGCGGGTAATCACCTTACTCCCGTTGAGTATTAGAGCTACAAAACTAGATAGAAGAATCTCCTAGATTCAAATTAGAGAAGATGGTCTGGGTCGAGTAATCGTAATGGAGCTTGAAACAAGGCCCATCAGGTTGAAAGAGATTCTTAACCCAACATGCCTCCAATTGAGATTATGCCCTTGATAATGGAAAATCTTCGACTACTTAGCAACACCTTACAAACAACCTTTTTCGATATAACTAGGTTCACCATGTAAATATCAAATCACCTGACACAATTTCTTTGATTGAATTCCTAATTCTCTACACTATTCAACTTGCTCAATTATCTATCCCTTTATGCCATCATTACCTCCTAGGAGTCTCATCCCTAATAATTGCGTATAGAAGGTCTCTAATAAGCCTGCTGGGTGTTTCAGGCTTTTGCTTACATAAAACCTTATATTGAGGTGATCAGGCTCAACATTTAGTTAAGTGCAACAGGTAGTCCTCAACACTCACCACAAGGCTATCATGCATAATATTTCTATATCCTCTTCACATGAGGACCTAATGCATGGTTTATCTAGATTCTCAGAGTATGCATTAGAAGCATAATCAGTCCATCCACGGGCCTATATAGGACGAACTGCTCTGATACCATTAATGTAACAACCTCTATTATATAAGCCATGCTCGAGTCATGGAGTTACATTAAAAGGTTGTCATGATGCTAAGAAAACTTCAAAATATGGAAAGTACAATACATGGCCCTATAACTGCTCACTTCATTACTGACTAATAGTCTTTGATACATAGATAATAAAATAACTACACTTTAAAAGAAATTGTGATTAAGATAACTAGCTTTGATAGTCTTTTGATTTGGCTAGCGCCCAACTCTTGCTCAATGAGTGGCCTTGCATGCCGCCTCGTGCTTGACTTCCACTTGGGTACTGGAATGTTTACGGAAAAGAAAAACATACAAGTAGGCAATGAGAACCTAGGGTTCTCAGTAGATAAACTTAAACCAATCGTATAGTGTCATCATAAACATTCCAGCCGCTTCGATTTGTTATGAAAATATGAGTACATATAAACAAATAGTGGTTCAATTTTACGTTGAAAATACCTTTCTCGAAACGGGTTATATTTTAACAATCACTTGCCATATTAGGTGACAGATATAGAAATATGAATTAGTATGACATGCTTCAATCAGAATCATGATAATAGTATAACTTCATGAGATAACTGAAGATGCACTTATAGATGCTTATACTTGACTGTATGCAAGTGCACTTGTCTTAATTCATGTCTTTCTTTAACTTACAACTTTATCTTACTTTTCTGTGCTTGGTCCCTGTGCTTGGTCCCTCGGAGGTGAATGGCCTTTCTCACCCCTGGGCAATAGCCTGCTTTTCAGGTCCGAGCTCGTACCTATACATGAGTGACGGGTTTACTTTCCCCGACCCTCACACCGGTCTATTCCCACTAATCTGGTCGAGGGCTGGCCCAAGTCTTAGATAGTACCACTCTGGCCCACGTTAGCTAGGTCTATGCCATGCCTGGCGTGGTAGCTTAGTACGTCCCTCTTGAAAGTTCTTATCATCTTTCCTTTCCATATCTTATCATGCGTGCAGATGCTTTGTGCATATATGAATGTGCCTCATATCTTATTTCTCATATCATATTCTAATTATGTTTGCATGCATGGCATACATGAACATAACATGTGAATGTAATATATTCAAAGTATAATCTCTCACAGCATAAGCTCTTATAACTCATATCATGCCTAAAATTCATCCTTGATAACTCGTATCATATTCAAGTTCATCCTTACATGTAAACATTCCTAGTTTCATAGACTTCACAGTAAATCTGACAAACAGAATTCGGATCAGCCTCTCCCCATGAATAGTGCCAGTTCTCACAGACAATTCAATCATAGCAATATAATCAATCTAATATATATATATATATATATATCAATGTAACATTGGTAATTCTCAACTCAAACCTTATATGTCCACCAACTCTTGTGAAACTATCACTTGGCCATTCTGCCAATTCTATTCGGTTCTGGCCGAATCTTGTATAATCCACCTTTATCTCTATTCAATTCACTTAAACCTGAATTTTGGATATGTCGTAGCTCTATGTGTCTACTTTCTAATCTCATTGGTCCCATGTCATTCTGATTTATATAACTCAAGATATTCAACTTTTACCTCAGCCTGTTCAGTCACTAGCCCGAATTACACTCCTGGGAATATAAATTCACTAAAAATCGAAACTAAGCTCAAATCTTACAAAATTGGTCTCATATCAAAGCTAACAGAACAACCTTTCATTTTCACTTGACTTTCTTAAGTATACCTCGAGTTATAAGTCCTACAAGTCGACCTCCCTGAACTACCCTGTTTTGGTCTGGATTAGACATAGGCAACTTCCTCGAATCACTGGGAGAAACTGGGACCATAACAAACTCGGAGTTTCATATTGGGATGTTCGCCTATGTGTAAGCTTTCTAAAAAGGTTAGTTTCACTCAATTTGGAGTTGTATAGGGCGAGTTATACCCTCCTCATGTCACCCTGCCCGGATGAAAATCCTAAACCCGAGGTCAAACTTCAAAAATTCGTATCTCTCTCAATACTAATCCAATAACCTTATATGATATATCCATAGAAAACCTTGAATGTCTACTTTCATCTAAAAATGGTTTCATCGAATTTGACCGATTGTAGGCGGCGCCGTACGCTCCGTCGTACGGACTGCCGTGGAATCTCCAACAAGTCAGCACCCTCATCCATCCATTTCTCTTAGATTTCTTCTTCTAATTCTAATTCTAACTCAAAATCCTCTATTAATTCAATCATAATTCATCATAATACATCCAATAATTCATTAGATATATAAAGAAGAACACAATCTCATGCAACCATAGTGCAAGGAATTCAAGAATAAAAGCAGAATCCTACCTCTTTGGAGTATGACTTTGCTGAATTGGAGTTTGGATTGATGGAACTTGCCAAAGCCTGAAGGTTTGATGGAGTTGATTGAGAGAAGAAAGGAAGACGAAGGTTGGAGCAAGGAAGAGAGGGAGATGTAAATCAGCTGGGAATGAAGAGAGAAGTCTGACTTAAATAGATGGGGGTAGTTGGAGTTGTGGGTGTTGATTGGTTGAAGTTTTGTAATTGAAGTTCGGCCATGTCGCCTGCTTTTATGGCTGTGTTGCTCTCCACGTCGTTCCAAAAGTGCAGCTCGCTTCCATCCTATCTGAAATCGGAACTCGTCCCATTCCACTTAAAGTCGGAACTCGTGTTATTGTAGCTTAAGTCTGGTGTCGGAACTCGTCCACTTGTTTGTGACTTAAGGAAATCTTGTTTATGTTGAGACTTGGAATCAAGGTCGGAGGTCGGAAGGCATGCAGCTGACAATCAACTGATCTCGGAACTCCCAGTTCAAAGTCGGGACTCCTTGTAATAAGATCGGATATCGGAACTCGTGTGTGTTGTGGAGATCAGCTCAAGGATCCGAACTCGTGTCCATCCCAATTGAGTTCAACACTAAGGTCGGAACTCTGAAATTCGAGTCACATTTCCAAACCCAAGTACTTAAACTCAGAAGTCGGTATCTTACATTTGATGAGATCGGAAACCGTGTATAAATGCCTTTGAGACATGAAGTCGGATACTGGTGAATCACGTTCATATTGTTCGGACTTGAATGTTAAACTCGGAAGTTGTAGAAGTAATCCAGATGAAGTCGGAAATCATGAAAACTAGTGAAATCGGAACTCGGAAATCGAGGTGGAGGTAAAAAAATGGAATATTTTAGCACAAGGTAAATTGGGGATGTTACACAACCCTGATGATTATGTCGATCCTGATCCCAATCACATGGACTATCATTGATCTTTTGCATTTTTTTTCCCTTTTATTGAATTATATACTTGAATATTTTTATATTTTTTATGTCAATTTGAATATTTTGTTATTATTATTAAAAGATAGTAATTACATCTAGTCTTTTATTTATATTTTTGAATGAAAAATTTAAAATAAATAATAAAACTATTAAAAATTAATTGAAAAATTAAATAAAAATTATTTGTAAAAAAATAATTGTCAAAATTAATTAAAAAATACATATTCAATTATTGTTGATGAATGATCCATTGGTATTTTAATAAAATATAAATTATTTTAATTCAAAAATTAAAATTATTGACGGTGCATTCATCTGTAATTAACATATTAAAAGTTATCAACGGATAACTCCATAGGTAATGTTAAAAAATCTATCTGAATTTATTATCAAACTGATGAAATAAGAGACAACTTTTCCAGTTATTTATAGACCGATTTTTTTAGTCGTCGGTAGTTTTTTACTGACGTGTGATTTATTATCATTCATAATTTGTTGGTATATATTTTACTGTCAGTAAATCCATTGGTAATACTGTCAATTTTCTGCCTATTTCTTATAGTGTTTTGATGATGATATAAATAGGCGAAAAGCCATAATTTTCAAATTAAGAGGAGATACTATATAATATTGTAAAGTGAAAGAGATAAGCTAAAGAGATAAGAAGCTAAGTGCTGGGCACAAATCACTCGTACAGAAATCATGGCAAGTGGTTAAGAAAATTTGGTGAAATGGTAAGTGTGGTTGTTCTGATACTACAAAAACATAAAATATTAAGGGCATGTTTGATAACTATTTTTGAAAGCAGTTTTTGATTTTTAAAAACAAAAAAGCTTGTTTGACATATGTTTTTCTCTACGTTGATTTTAAAATCAAAAAAGCAATTTGTGTGTTTTAAAACCAAAATTTAGAAAACATGTAAAAGATGTTTTTTGGTTTTTTGTTTTGGAAAACTCGTGAAAACATAGTGGCACATTTGTAAATATATTGTTCTATTGTTCTCACACTCTCTTCGAACCTCATGAGAGCGAAAATCAAGTTCGAATTATTTGGCCTCCTCTCTCATTAACTGACGCCTCTCTTCTGTGACTCTATCTCCATTCTTCTTCTTCGATTGCACTTCCAGCAACTCAAAAGGGACAAAGGAAAGGATGATTCTAATAATCATGGATACAGAGGTAGAGTCTCCCAGGGGTAGAGGTAGCATCATTGTGCAACAAAGCAAGAGCTAGGACAAAGCAGAGGTCGATGGCAGAGGATGCGATTGACAGCAGCGGCGTTGGTGAAAGGAAGATAGAAGCTGCAATCCACAGCAAAGCCAGAAGTCAGAAGCTGCAATCACACAGGGATGTCGTCCCTTTTCTCTTTTTCTAGCAACATGTAGGAGCAACGATAGCACACATGCGAATAGCAGCGCCCATCTTTCCGCATTGGCTTCGACCCACACAACGACAAGCAACATTGCAACGGGGATGCGGAGGTGCAGTTGGGGGGAGTCGTCGTTGTTGTGTTGTGCGGTTATGCAGTTGCTATTACTACACTTGGTTGCAGCAATTGTTGTCGAAAATTGCAAAGAAGAAGATAAGCACCAGCGGAAGCAGATGAGGGAGAAAGAGAGAAGATTTTTAGTATGGATCTCTTATATGTGGCGTATAAAATACACCCTCAATTCTATCTTTTTAGATCATGGTGGTGCATGGCGCACCTTGATCCCCAAAGTGCACCATAATATCCGTCATTTTATTTGCTATTTTTAAAAAATCATTTGTCAAACATATTTTTTATTTTATTATTTTTAAAACTTATTTTTAAAAATAACTATCCAAACATATTTTTTATTTTTTATTATTAAAAAACTATTTTCAGAATAAAATTATCAAACAAATTTTTTTATTTTTGTATTTTTTAAAATTAATTTTAAAATTAATTTTTAAAATTATTTTCAAAAACACAAAAATAAAAACAATATCAAACAAGCCCTAAGAATTATTATTTGAAAGTGCGATAGCGACGACGCACACACAAAGCAACACAAACCTGCTAGTCCATTGTAGGCCAATTATGTTATAGTACACCTTAATTTTCTCTTTTGTGCTTGTGCATCATTTTGTGCGTCGCTTTTGCACATTCAAAAAACAATTCTCTAAAATATTTAGAAGTTTGAGGTATCCAATTGTGTACCTCATTCATGAATGAACTAGGCACTACCATTTGAGCTACTCTACGTTAATGAATTAAATATGGACATTAATTTTGATGTATTATCAGTATAAAAAAATTTTATATTTAATTTAAATATATACTTCTATTTATAAAATTTTTAAAATAATAAATACTTGAATCAAATATTTTTGTTAATATAATAATATATAATTAGATGACTATATAAAAATTTTTTATTAATAATATATCAAAATTAATCTCTTTTATATATATATATATATATATATATATATATATATATATATATATATATATATATATAATTTTCTAAGGGGGAACCATGCCCCTGGTCGCCCCTGCCACCTCTCTGATCTGCACCTCCTTCCATGCCAGGCATTTCTTCATTTCTCCATCTGCACCAAAAATCGCTGCCATAACTTTGCCTCCTTTTAGAACCACCTCCTTCTCCACCATGCTTGAGTTGTTTAGTATAGTGAGCTTTGCTTGTGCAATATGCATAGTCAAGACTGCTGTTGCCACCACCGGCAACAATGCAATAATGATTCTAAAATTGCAAAATATGATTTTTATTTTTGTACAATATGCGGGCTGTTAGAGTTATATATGACTTAAATACTGATCGATAAATTTGATCCCTTTCCCAATAGAAGCTTTGAGTTCAGGCTTAAGGCTTATAAAGCATGTACTTAGCATCCATCTTCTTCCATCAAAGTTGTCACAATTTGTTTATGACAATTAACCAACAAAATATAAGGCATGTGCACATTGATTTCTGCTTCCATGCAGAAGAATCCATTTCAAAAAATAAAAAAATGTGAAAGAATGATTTTGACGGACACATCGGTAATTACTTAAATTTACATAACATTTATTATAACTCTCAAATGCTATGGATCTACCACAGAATAGTGCCTATGCAAGTACATCTCTTCTTTATGTTTTCTAAAATTTTAACCACGGCATTCCAACGATTTTCGTGTCTTCTTGTGGTACTAATTATGAAGCTAAACGACACTGCTTGGTCTCATACGGGCTGCAGATTTTTTACCATATAGGGGATTGCATATTGTGCAATAATACAAAATATAAGCACAATTCACTTCAAAAATCAGCCCAAACTCTATTTTCAACATATATATTATATAATTCATAAGTTGAAGAGAAGGGTCAAAGAGTTACACTCCTGCTCCCAAAGTTCGTTCATGCTTCCTTGCCTTCCTTCAAGTTCTATCTCCTCATCCTGCATAAAGTTCATTGCTATAATTACTCGCAGGTTCATAACTAACACTACTTAAAGCAAAAGAAAAGAAAATTGAAAGAGTAAAAGGGATAAGAGAACTTGGGTTGCCTCCCGGAAAATGCTTAGTTTATAGCCTTTAGCTAGACTATCCGGTACTTCAGATGGCATCTATTAGTCCGACGGTGGAAGTTTCTTTATTCAGTTCCCAGCCTAAGTATTGTTTCACTCAATGGCCATTGATTATAAAATCTTCTCCTTTCTTCGGATCGTAAAGAAGTAGTGCACCCTTCAGAAAACCTTTTTGACTATGTATGACCTCGACCACCTGGATTTTAGTTTTTCTGGAAATAACTTGAGCCTTGAGTTGAAGACCAACACTTGCTGTGCCAGCTTGAACTTCTTCTTCATAATCTTTTAATCATGCCAATGTTTGGTCTTCTCTTTGTAGATACGCATCCATTTTGAAGTCATCCAACTCATTTAGCTAAATAGTCTTTTGGCTTCTGTTGGCTTCAGGTCAAAGTTGAGATACTTTATTGCCAAATGTGCCCTATGTTCATTTTCCACTAGAAGATGATAGGCTTTCCCATAGACTAACCAATAAGGTGACATGCCCAATGTAACATCCTGATTTGAATGTAATTGCAAATAACACCACTAGAGTTTATTACTATTGATTTTGGATAGAAAAAAAGAAATAGAACAAAAAAAAAAAAAAAAAGAAAGGCAATAGCAACAAGGGGGCCAATAATGCATAGTAGTATAAAAAAAAAATTACATAGTCATGTGACTAAAAGGATGAGTGGTTAGAAAATCTACCACCTAGTTGGTTGGTAGAATTAATGGCTACATATCTATACGCCTAACTAGGTAAATGAGATTAAATATGAGCCACATTTTTCACCAACCAAATCTTACTATCAATTCATGATAAAAATTTTATTGAGCATAACCTGCAAACATTCTCTCATTCCCTCCTCTACCAGCTACAACTTATACTTCTCTTTTCATCTTCCATTTCCCTTCCTCATGCACCCAACCTTTTATCCTTTATGCCTCTAAGAGAAGCTGTACCCATCTTGGCCATTATATCCCTCATAAAACCTAAGCATCAAAACTAAAAAGCTATCCCCTTAGCCAAGCAAGATTTTTGGTTCCAACAAGAAGTGAGGAAGATAGAGATATCTTGAGTTAATTGAAGTCAATTAGAGTCATAGGAACATTGCGCTAGAAGGCTAAATATCATAGGAGTAAGGTAGGAAAACCTAAGACTTGAATTATTTGTATATGTGTTTTGTTGCTAGGATTTCATTGTCTTCTTGATAGAAATATTGTAATAAAGATTAGTGATTGTTCATTCTGGTATTCATATGCTTGAAATGGTTGAAGTTTAGTTATTGATAAGTGGTTGTTTTTATTTATGATTAGAAAGAAACTAAGGACCGAGTTGATGTGAGAGAAAGATTTGGCAGCCAATAATTCAATCCTTGTAACTAAACTTAGGAAATCTAAGATAAACTAAACAAATTCTAGATGAAAGGTAACTTAGAGATGAGTTTATCCATATAGAATATAAGTCTGTATGAGCCGTGCAGAGAAAGTTATGAGTTTTACAAGATTGACCTAATTTTGTTAAGCATACTACCGAGCAGCCTAGGTTTCAAACTTAATATCTGGAAGTATATAGACCATTTTTGGGTGAAACCAATGTTATTAAGGAGTTAAAATATTAGATAATATCCTTGCAAAATCTCATTATCAGATTTCCTTTATAGGAATCCCAATAATTGTGTGAAGTAGCTGCTGTGGGGTGAGCACCCAAACTGGGTGAGTAATTGTGGGACTTATCACCCAGGTTCAGTCTAGAATTTTAAGTAGGGTTGTCTTATAAACCTAAAGTTCAAACCTCAAAAGCTAGGGAGATAAATGTGAGCACCTCCATCAAGTGGTAAGATAAACACAGGGATTAGATACTTGGGAGGAAGGAATGACCCAAAGATCAAATACTTGGTAAAAAGACGTAACCCAGAGCTTGAAAATCGGGGTGAAAGAGGTGAACCCTTTCTCTGTCAAGTGATAATATCTCGAACTTCGAGGGTAGACTAGGATAGAAGAAAGCTCGGGAGCCCAAAGTAAGGGCAAAATTGTAAATAGATAAATCGTAGTAAAAGTAAGGGCAAAATTATAATTTTCAAGTTATAATAGCAAAATCATAATTAAGGCTTTACGGTTGTCAAGAGGGACACCCGTAGAGAAAATTCAATGTTCAAGGTTATTTTTGGTTCCCACACATGGCATCGATAAATAACTAAAATATCTGTAATAACCTCAAATTGAGATTTTCTACCCATAGTCTTGAATAAAAGTGTGAGACTACTCTCACAATGCTATAGTATCTCGTGTAACTTAGAATACCCGAATTGGTAACCGGACACCTTGAACTACTCCTCAAGGGTCCTATCTGCTCTGTAAGCATAAGTATCAGTTAAACATCCTATGATGTATGGCTAGCAACTAGTCACACAAACCCTCTTGGTGGCTAAAGATGAGGCACTCAAATTTTAGCTTAGAAGAATTTAAATTTTATCTCAAATCCACCAATAAGATTTGAGCCATCAACTTAAGAAGTAAGACACACTAACTTAAAAAGGAAGACACACATTTTCTCTTCTTTTCCTCTCAATTTTCATGCAGCCCCTCCCCTTCTCTTTCCACTTCCATTTTCTTTCTCATACTACCCAAACTCACCTCAAAACTCTTGTGTCTTGCTTGCCTTGCTTAAATTTCCAACTGTTTCACTTGTTTATCATCAAAAAGCTCTAATACAAGCCATAAAGCTCCTTCCTTTGAGTCAGAATCCAATTTTCAAAGGAGCAGAATTACATGGCAAAATCACAAAAGCTTAAAGCTTAGCCAATTGGGCCACGTGGGATGCCATTCAACTTGTCCAAAATTATGAAAATATCATTAGTTACAATGACAGACAGAAAACATTAAAGGATTTACGAAAAGCAAAAATGCAACAATCCCAAAGAAATGATGTGACTGATTGGCACTATTAATCAATTTATTTCGTTATGTTAGAAAAATAAGGGTAATTAAGGTTGAATTACAAATGTTGGAGCCAAAGGAATTAAAGGTTGCTATGTGGAAGATTAGGAGAAATTATTTAGTGTAACGTCCAGAAATTTCAATACATTTAACTTATATTATTAATCAATTTATTCGGTTTTGTTAGATATGTAAAGTTAATTGGAATTTAACTAGAGGTTAATTAGAAGATAATTAGAAGTTAATTAAAGAAAATTAGAAGTAGGAGAAGTAAAAATAAGCATGCAAAACATTCCAAAAGACTGCTAGTAATGTCTTGTCGGGTTGAAGGAAAATGATAAGAATTCGATATTTTATATTGCCAGAATCAAATCAATAGAACTTCACACTAAAAACCCTAACATGATAGGGTGGCATCACCATCAACCACAAAAGAAGGGTGAAGGCTTGGCTAAATTCCAACCGCCCAATTCTTACCTATCATTACAACTAACAACTCAAAAATCTCCTCCTTTCTCCCCTTCAACTTTCAGCCAAGAGAAAGAGTAGACCTCTTCCCCATTTGCTCTCCATTTCATCCTCTTCCTCTTGCTTCTTCACTCTACACAAGCTTCTACACCCAAGGCCTTCGTTTTACAAACTCAAACTCCAAATTCAAGGTAGCATTCATGATTCTTTCTTGATATTTGTGATTTTGTGGCTGATGAGAATTTTATTTCCATTCCCTTATTTTAAAGTTATATTATGTGTCTATGATCTCTTATAGTTGGATTAGCATGAAATTACTGGGTTTGGATTAAAACTTGGTTGAAAGACTAAAAGAGAAGCTAACCAAAATTGATTGAGTTGAAAACCTTATGGTGTCCATATTTATGAAGCGTAGGGCTTTGCACACAGCTATCAAAACTTGATGAAACTAATTTTAAATGAAACTAGACACTTAGAGCTTTCCAACCATATATAAGGCCATTGGATTAGTATTGAGTGAGATATAACTTTTTGAAGTTTATTCTAGATTTCTACCTTTGGATCTAACCAGAGTAGGTTATGCAAGGCATAACTCACCTTATATAACTTCAATTAGAGTGCAACCAATTTTTTTAGAAAGCTTACACATAGAGAAATATGTCATAAAAATTTTAGAGTCAAATTCGATCCCTATAGCTCCTATTAATTCATCAAATTTATCCTATATCCTGACTAGACAGAGATAGAGCAGACTAATTCCAGTAATTTTATGAGCTTATAACTTGAGCTCTGCTCACTTAAATGAGATGAAACTTATTATAAATGAAGGATGGTTCTGTTAGCTTTACAATGATATAAGATTCACTCAAATCCAATAAGATTTTTGTTTTTAGCGAATTTTTACATTTTAAACCCTTGTTTTTTCTAACATAAGATAGACCTAGGTAAATTCCCAATATCTTAAGTTATACTTATCAAAATTGAATGGAACCAAAGAGGTTAAAAACTAGACAAACAATACTTCAACATAATAAAAATTTAAAATTTAATAACTTAAGTAGAAATTATGGCATAAGACACAAGAACAGGCAAATTTGAGAGATATGAGTAGAATTTGCCAGATTGAAGGGTTAGATACCTTAGTACATGTATGAAATTCAATTGCAGTTTGAATGTTGCAAAATCCATGTTAATGCTGAACGGTTGATACATTATATTGGTTCTACTATTGTTACTAACTGTCTATTTAGATGGCACAATTCACGGGGAAGCAAACCTAACCCATTATGCTGCCAAAATTTCGACAAAACTTATGCATCTAATGTGTTATGTGTGTGAATTCTTATGATGTTCAAGTTGAATTGATCATGATTATATAATCTACACAGACTATGTGAGTCCCATTTACTTACTCATGAATGCCATGATAGTATCTCTTAGGTTATTCATATATGGAAACTATGCATGTAGACTGATTTAAGCATAATATGAAGTATATGGGTAAATGCATATAGCATATGCATGCATGATTGTGTCCAAACAAGAATGAATATTATAAGAACTTACAAGGGAGATATACTAAGCCTCCACCTCGCAGTGGGTTAAGGTGGTACTGTCTAAGGTTTGAGCCAGCCCCTTACCAGTTTTAAGGGGAATAGACTAGTGTGAGGGTTAGGGAAAGTAACCGCGTCACTCATGTATAGGTACGAGCTCGGACTTGAAAAGTAGGCTATTATCCAGGGGTAAGAAAGATCATTCACCTCTGGAGAACCAAGTATAGAAGGGCAAGTCAAGTTGCAAGTTAAATAAAGAGATAAATAAAAACAAGTGCACTTGCATAAAGTAAATTATGAGCATTTGCATATGCATATGTATATCTAAGTATCTCATGATGCTACAATGTTATTATGATCATGAGTGACATGTTATACTATTATTGTTATTGTATTTATCATGAACTGTGCCAAGTGACTTCTAAAAGCACTACCGCTTCAAGAAATATGTTTTCAAACTTAAAATTGAACCAGTGCCTATGTGTATATGCTCACACTTTCATAATAAACCGAAGTGGCTGGAATGTTTATGATGACACCCTATGTGATAGAGGATTGTGTTTACTTATTAAGAACCTTAGGTTCCCATTACCTATCTCAGTGTTCTTCCGTAAATATTCCAATACTTAGACCAAGCCTCAAGTATGAGACGGAATCCTAGAATGTTCTACATGCAAGACCCTGGCATAAGCCTAGTCCAGGAGAGCATCGCGGGCGGCTGATGCGCGATGGAAGGAACGTCTACAATTCTAAACAAGTATTTTGTATAAAATTAGTAATAATTTTTTTTAAACTGTAATTATTTTATATTATTTGTAGCAGAGATTTGAAACTTATGTATCATGATATGTAATAAAGAATACAGTTAAAAAGTCATATATTATATTTTCCTCATTTCAAATAGCTCATAGCTCAGTAGCAATCTCTCCATATAATTCCATGACTCGAGCGTGGCTTATAAGGCAACGTGTATTACATCAAGCAAGGAAATAGAAGTGATTTACAACCATCTTAAGACTTTAGAGGAGGAAAGACACCAAAAGATTCAAGTGGAAAAGCTCAACATCTTGAATTTGAAGTAGGATTTCTTGGACTTGATTATTTAATAGGGTTTATGGCTGATTAGGGTTTCTTGATATCATCCTTTAATTGATCTTATATGATGTTAATATGAGTCATTTCTAATGATTTGAGATAGAAAAACATGATTTGGGGTGAGGAATAGATCAAAAGACCAAGAAAAGTCCAAAATAGAACAAGCTAAGAGGGAAACCCTCATGGCTGTCTGTACAGCAAATGGTATTTCTTGATCTACAGAACTCAAAATTCAATAAACTATTTTTATATGAAACTAGACTTCTAGAGATTTCCAATCAAATAAATTATGGGTCTATTGAACTTAAAATGAATTAGTTATGAATTTTGAAAATTGACTGTTGAGTTCCACTCTCTATCTTGACTAGAGCATGAACTCGTCTTATATAACTTTAAATGGATTGGAACTAATTTTTTAAGGAAACCAACATATAGAGAACCATGCCATAAAAATTTCAAACTTAGATCATAAGAACATTGCTTCCAATAATTCCCTAAAATTGACCTATGCTTTGTTTCGAGTAAAATAAGGTAGTCCACTTTAAGAGTTCATAACTTGAGCTCTACTTACCCAATCAGAGTGAAACTTATAGGAAAAGAAAGATGATCCAAACAGCTTTATTTAGGTATAAATCTTGAATAAAAATAATGAGAGTTAGATTTTTAGTAATTTTCTAAAATTAGGTGCCTAGGTCTATCTAGAAATAGGATAACCTTGAGTAAAACTTAATAACTCAAGTTATAAACCTCAAATTGAGGTGGGACCAAAGAGGTTCAAAAGAAGACTAATAAAGCTATAATCTATTAAAGTTTTAGATCAAAATGAATTAAATGGAGTTTTAGAGGAATTTATAAGTTCAGGGCAAATTTGAGAAAATTAAGATAACTTGGCAACTTTAAGGTTTAGGAGTTTCCTAAACTATAAAGAGTTAATGGTTGAATGAATGGTGCAATTTCTTATCATAATAATATGAATTTGATATATTAACATGATGATGATCCTTATTATTGTGACTAGCTGGCTGTGAATGTACTATCTGTATATTGGGAAGTCTCATCCTTTAGTTGTTATGCTACCGAATTTTTGGCAAAGATATATAAATTATGTAGCATGATGATAAGTTTCTCAAGCATGTTCATATATGAATATATGAGCATATGAATAATGAAAGAATATGAATGGATAAGATGAGATAAGATCTCTTCACTTGGAGATAATTATGAGATATCTCTTTATGAAGGCAGTTAAACAGATAAGATGCGAGTCTCTTCACATTGGAGGCAGTTACACATAGAGTCCCTTCTTGTAAAAGCAGTTAAAACTATAAAATCCCTCTGCCTTGGAGGCAGTTAGCCAAAATGAGATCCCTCCAAGTCTAGAGGCATGTGGGTCCTCTTGCGAGTCAGTATTATGTGATGACGGTCACGAGTTGAGCTTACTGTTATATCAAACTACCCAAGAGCAGTAAAGATTAAAGACATAGCAGACACTCTAAGGACGACGATACTAATGCCTAGGTGTGTCAAGTAACAAAAGTAAAAAAAAAAAAAAAACAAAAAGTTAAAGAAAGCATAAGTACATTTGCATGATTATACGATGTGCATCTACAAATGCATAAATTATATTCTTGTTGTTATTATTATGAAACTGCTCTTTCAAATGACAAATGTATGGAAAAAATGAGCCTGCTTCGAAAGGATATTTTTGAAATTTATAAAAATGAAATTTATAGTTTATATAGCATGATCACTTTTTCATAATAAGCCGAAACAGCTGGAGATAATCACAATAACACTGTATGTGGTAATCTAGAAAATCCTACTGAGAATTTATAATTTTCACCCCTATATATGTTTCTATGTTGTCTTTAGATAACTCAGGAGATACTGAAGATAGTCATCCTGGATGGAGTTGATTGAGATTAAAGGATAGTCGAAAGTCGCTATTTGACAAGGTCCATATATGTACTAGTAACAACTCTTAAGTGTGGTATTATGACTTAAATATAGTACTGTGCTTAAGAGGGTATTATAAGGAGGAATGTGTTATGGTCAAAACCCAAAGACCTAGGGGGGAAATGGTGAAGTCGAAACCTAGAAACTTAGGAGGGAAGTGGTGAAGTTAGGACCCAGAGAACTAAGAGGGATATGTTAAGATCGGAACTTGAAGACTTAGGAGGGAAGTGTCGAAGTCAAAACCTGAAGTCCTAGGAGGGGAGCGTTAAGGTCAAAGCCTGAAACTTAAGGAGAAGTAAGAAGTTAAACTAGAACCCGGAAACTTGGGAGGAGAGAGTAACATGTTAAACTTGAGAACTTAGGGGCAGAACTCGGGACATGCCTAGACCGACTTTAGGTGTGGTGCAAATCATACTTTCCTTTGAGTTATCTTTGATATAATTTGTATCTTTTCATTTTCTATTTGACACTTGGAATATGAGAATTCCATGTGCATAATATGACTATGTTCTCATGATGATGAATTGCATGCATGGAAATATAATTGCACGTGATTCTTCATTTAAGTAAAAAGAGAAAAGTTAGTGCTATGCTCTGGTCGGAGAGAGTGAATCCAGCTAAGTCAGAGAGAGTAAATTTGACTCCCTTGGAGTAAGTCGAGGAGAGTGAACCTGACATGACTATGTCGGAAAGAGTGAATCTAACCTTACTATGATATGTCAAGGAGAGTGAACCTAACCAGAGATAGATCCATGTGAGGGTCAAAAAGAGTGAATCTGACAATCACGTTTAGAAATGAGCTCAACCTTGCAGAATAGACTATTACCCAGAATGCAAAATTGCCACTCAAAGTCAAGGGGTTACCAAGCCAAGCACATGAAGTAACTAAAACACATTTAGAAAACTTTGAGCATTATACATTCCATGCATATAATGTCACCTATAATTCTCCTTGATATATATTCTACTTCTCTTATTGTCATATTGATATATTTTAGAATATTTATCATGATTGCATCAACTAAAATGAATCTACTTCGGGAATAGTTTTATTAAGTAGAAGTAAGCCTTATTTCTAGTGAGAAAATATTTTTTTTTTTTTTGGTAAACTAAAGTAGCTAGGGATGATTATGATAACACCTCAGGTAGTAGTCTAAGATTTCTTACTGAGAATTTAAATTCTCATATCTTTTCTTTCCGTGTCATCCTCAGACATCGCTAATGGCCTCCACAGCAATTTTCCTCAAGACTCCTAACTGGACCTGGCACCATGACCTAGCCTTAGATTCAATCTACCTGCTTGGCCATGCCGCCATTAGAATTTATATATTTTTCAACCGCCCATTTGCTGTCACTGTACTTAGCCCACAATTTAATCCGGAATTTCCCTTTAATGGTGTACCTTGCTTGCAGCTTACCTACCTTACCCTTCACCATCACCCCCATCCTCACCCTCCATTGAGACCAATTTTTTAGAGGATAGTTCTTCTTCCACATCTTCTGGGGGAGATTAAGAAGTGCCCGAGCCCACACCATAAGCACTTCCTGCCATGGAGAACGAATTTCATCCCCCATGATGGAGACGAACTAGTGGCCCAAAACACTTTTACTAACCAACCCACTCTTCCTTATGGAGACTTTTGTAGACACTGCTAATAGCTCACTAATCATTCATGTATATTTTGTGGTCCTTTTGATATAGTTTTTAGCCATAGATATAGTTGAGAATTTTTAGTCACATAGTTGACATAGTATGTGCTGGTATCTGGGTTTGCTATATTGGGTTTGTAAGTGTTACCAACTCTCCTTGTATATATTGTGTATATGAAAGTATTGCTACAACTTTCGCCTTATGTCATGTTGTTCATGTTCACGCTACATTAATCTACCAATTATGCAATACCTGATGTTTATATATGTACATAAACAAGTAACAACCTCTAATTATAATAATATAACCTAGACATAATATTATGGTTAGGGGTTAAACCTAGTGGAGCTTTGAAACTAGTACGATATGTCCACAAAGCATCATCTATCCTCTTGGATCAATCTCTCTGAGAGTTGTTAACTATTTTTTCCAGTATTCTCTTTAGCTTTCTATCAGAAAATTCAACTTGCTCGATGGTTTGTGGATGATATGGGGTGGCAATTCTATGAATGACTCCATACTTGGATAAAACTGCATCCAAATATTTGCTGCAAAAATGTGTTCCCTAAACCTTGTGAAAATCCTTTTTATGAAACTCTTCACCACTTTAGCAACATTCATGGGTGTAGGTATGGCTTTCACCCACTTAGATATATAATCAACTACAACCAATATATACTTGTTGTTAAATGAAGAAGGGAAAGGACCCATAAAGTCAACCCCACAACATCGAACAATTCTACCTCAAGTAGAATCACACATGATTATTGATTTGATTAAGAGCATATCATTTAAGAGTAATTTAAATGTTTAGGCCGTTACCAACAGACAGATCTAGCCAAAAATCATGTGTGAAACATAGGCTATTTAGATGAGAAGTAAATGTTTAGGAATTTTTTTTTTAAAAAAAAAAGAAGAATCATTATTTTGACACTCAAAAGATCAAAATACTGACAAACTAGTTCTTTAAAAGATGTTTTATTAGCTTGTGATACCTCAATGATTAATACATTGACAAGTTAGTCCCTAAAAAATTAACATATTGATAAATTAATCCTCAAAAGATCAATGTGCTGATAAATTAATACCAAAAATATTTTTTGTAAACACTAATAAAGCCCATAAATAATAACAGAAGTCATCATGAGAGTACCACAAACTAACAATACATCTTTTAGTGGCTAATTTGTTGACAAATTGATGTTTTAAAAGTCAAAATAGTATTTTTCTCTAAAAAATAATATTTTATTGAATTAGTACTTTTTGGTTTACTTATAAAACTTTTTTGGTGTACATTGAATTAGTATTAAATATATCCAGTCAACAAATAATAATATTACTTGATTTTTATTATCATTTATACATTATTTAAGGAAGAGAAAAATAATGAAAAGAATTTTAATCAAATGAGAGAAAAAGTTAAAATACTAATTAATATAAAGTAGATAAAATTACAAAATTACCCATAATTATAAGTTGACTGAAAATAGAAAAGAGTGAATTTTTTATCCAAAAAAAAAAAGTAAAACTTGCTAGCCCCTATACCTTTATGTAGATGTTAGCAATACCCTATATTAACGCCGATATGATTAAGAAGCACTTCCAACAATTGCCTTTTCATTCCTTTACATTTATTTTTCCTTTCAATAATAAGTAACGGAACTTACATCAAACTTTAGAGGGCACAGTATAAATATGAATTTGGATAATTAATTTAAATATTCAAAAATTAGTATTTTAGATAAGACTTTATAAACACCCTCATATAAATTAACAAAATTTTGAAATATTCAAGGTTAATTAAAAGACATCATTATTAGCGCAAATTTGATATCATTATTATTTATGTGCAACAAGCTACAATACTATACTTACATAAGTTTAAAAAAAAAAAATCATTTGAAAATACTACTTGTTGCTTCGACAAGTTAAAATGTTGATTTATTTAAAACTGTTTAAACTTTTAGTTTAACAATTTTTTTTATTGGGGGAAACTAGCTTCATGTATATGATTCAGAATTAAGAATTACTTATGCACGAACTTAGTTAACACAACTTTAATTATTATATGAGTACTGAAATTTGTACTCACAAATTGAAATTTATTGTCCAATACTCTTTCACAAAAATTGTAGGATTCATTTTTGGGCAATGTGTCATACTTTTATTTAATAGCTATCTCTCTTTTTGAGTAAGCCGGGCAATAAGTTGAATAGAAAAATGAATACAAATATTATAAGTTTCCTGGTGGTGCAGGGTTGGTTGCCTATTGCTCATGAAATATTCACGAGGAACTGACTTAGGTTTCACTAATCAGTAATCACGTTGACGTGGCTGAAATTTTTGCTATATACCCAGCATCCACTAAGCCATTGTCAGTGCGAGATTGCCGTATAATTGAGGTGTGCCATCCTTCCGCAACCCCCCCCCCCCCAAAAAAAACAAAAACAAAAAAGGGGCAGCCGATATGAAGATCGGATGAGTGCATTTTCACTCAAAGCAATCAATTTGTCTCAAGTCTCAACCATTATTGGTTGTATAAAGTAAAGCTCTTTGCTGAAACAGCAAAATTATTCTTCCAAGCAAGAGAAACCACGAACTGAAGTTTACTAAAAACATTCTTCAGGCTAATACAGCCCAATAACATAAGCCCAACAGAAAAAGTCCAACGAGTCCAAGACTGGACTTGAAGAGAAGGTACATGATTAACGTGGAGACTAATATAAGATTCTGGAATGGTGTTTTTGCTGCAAGTGCTAGAGTTTGTTAGAAATCCCACTCTCCTTAATTTGCAGCTCTTGTAACAGACTCATATCATCCATCCTCCCTCTCCCTTGTAATTTTCCCGCGTATTTCTTCTCCACTGTAATGCATGCTTTGCGTGCAATTCCCCTTTCTCAGATTACTCTTGTATAAGTAACTAATGCTGGTAATGAATGAAGACGAGCTCTTGATATTATCTTAATATTTTTCTGTTTGCAATACGATTTCTAAGACAGGCTAATAAGAAATTGGTACAACAAATTAGGCTTAGTTACACTTTGCATGTTGTTGAATCAGATGGCATGGTGAGCTCTCAAGAAACTAAATATTCAACCCAAACCCCCATCAGTTGCATTTCATTGTTTCCTATACAAACCGCTATGATGTCCGCTTATATTCCCAAAATAATTTTTTCATCAATTGCTTTTTTTTTTCGTACCCTCATTAGGTACAGACCGGAAAAAGCAAGAAGCCGAAGTGGATAAATGCACAGCAAAAGCTTTCCCCACTCCATTATAGCTTAGCATGACTACGTCAAAGCTAGCGCCAATATGATTTTCACACATTCATAGACAAAGCTTGGGCTTGGGCATGTTCCTTACCAGTTACCAGCATGACTACTGCTGCCATGGGCTAGACCGTTGATAAGTTTATCTTCCCTCACTCCATGTCAACCTGCTGTACCTGACTGTCTCATCTATCTCCTGGTTTGGGTCACCATCAGAAATCTCACTACCCTCCTCGTTCTGGTCTGTGCCGCTATCACCTATGTTACTACAAGCCAGGAAATCATCATCATCAAGCAAAATTTTAGGTGAAGGTAACGGCTGAGGATGCTGTTGTTGCTGCTTCATACGTTTAGCCTCTGCTTCTCTCTCCGATTGTTTCTTTTTAAGTCGAAACATTAAGGTACGGAAACGACGCTGCACATTACGTTCCCATGTCTGCATGTGCTTGGGACCCTTTCCACTGGGAGATTGAATGCAAACAATGCAAGGGCATCCAGGCCTATGGCGCGGGTGTTTGGGTGTGGCCTGGGCAGATGTTGGGAGTGCCTCACCTGCTCCCAGGATAGCTAGATTTGCAGGTGTATCAAGTCCCTCCAAAGATTCAGCATTGTCAGGATCATGCTTGATAGCCTTCGTTTTCTCGGAAGCAGCTGCAAAACAAATGCATTTAACAACATAGTAGTTTTCACACCTAGTTAAGCAATTATTCTATTAAAGATTACATCATACATACAATAAATCTAAGGCATTGATTCAAGTGAAGCAATCAATAAATCCAAACCTGAATTACAAGGTGGTCGAGGATCCTCAGCCTCTCCTGGCAGCTGAGCAAGAAGATCTGACAACATAAAGGATTCAACTAGTAAAAATAACGCACCATATATTGGTTACATACTTAGAGGTATAATAAAATTTTAGCAAATGATTATGTGATGCTGCCTTATTATATTAATAGCGTGCTTACTGCAAGTAACATGCAATGAGTTGAGGGAACTGGGTGAAAATTGACAGAATATACTCACTGATGCATGGTTTAGTACATTGTCAATTTTCAAACCCCTATTCCACTTCTTTTATGTTCTCAACGGCCAACCATGTCCTAAATGTGGAAGGGTAGATAACTGGACCTAGTTCTACAATCAATAAGCATATATAGTTCATATCACGAGAACCTCACTGAAAAGCAAAAAAGTAAGCTTTAGGTTTCTAACTTTCTTGCCGTTCTGTACATAAGTATAAATATTGTCGCTGGACTTCCACAGCATGTGATGCTTCTCCATGGCAACTTAAGGATATCCTCACGAGTTTGCCTTAGGAGGGAATGGGAGAAAAGGAAATGGCTCATGGCAATTAAATCTTATTCACAGTTTTACGTTTTTGGAAGAAAAAGGTATATGGGAGTTTTATCTAACCTTTCAAAATCCTCTATTCTCCAAATTGGGAAGTTTTTGTTAAGATTTGAATCTAATTTATTATTCTATTCCTATTAAAATATAAAATACCATTTTTATTAATACATTCTAATTTTATTTCAGCTTTTCATATAAATTATATTTCCTTCTTAATTTTTTATCAACTTTCATTGAAATTTATTTCCTCCTAAAAAACATTTAGAAAGGAAATATTTTTAGATTTATAAAATATATATAATATTATCTAAATTTTTTTTAAATTAATATTACTATAAAATATATTAACTATACTCAACTATTTTAATAAAAGGTAAAATTATAAAAATATATTATAAGCTTTTTATTTTTTTCCCTTATCAATTTTAAACTCGTGAATAAGATTAACTGAAATATTCTAAACCTCTTCCTTCTCTTTTTCTTTTTTTCCCTTTGATGTTTTCCCTTTTCTTTCCCTTATAACTCATGAACACATGCTAAAGAAATCCAAAATTATTGGTGGAAATAGAATAAGTTAGACTTTAACTTAAATGAATTCGGTTTATATTTTAAATATGCAAACTAAGTCTGAGCTTATTACCTGACATAGGTTTTTTTTTAGGCCTAACCTAACCTTTTTAAAAGTCTGCCTAGCCTAAAAAGCTATTTAAAGATTTATATGATAATGAGGCTTTTAATAGACAAAATAGCCTACTCTTAAATAGGCTAACAAACTTTTAAATTTGTCAAAAACATATTTTTAAATAGGCTCATAGTAAAGATAGCAATGAGTATCCAAGGAAAACCCCCTATACCTCCCTATCACGAATCCACATTCCTTGTGGAGCTTTAAATTCTCGCAAATATCCATAGTTTTATGATAAATATTCAAAATAAATACAAAAAAGTGGGAATTTTCTATTTTTTTTAAAAAAACTATTAAACATAAATAAAACATACATCAATATCTATAATCCAATATAACATTACTATCTCAACACAATCGAAATTAAATATGACAATATATGATACAAATATAATATAAGACAATTAGAAATATCATGAAAATATATTCAAGTCCTTTGCTATAAATTATAAAACTTATAACTTGCTTGTTATTTATTTTAAAGACTACACATAAATAGAAACCTAGTGGGTCTTCATGGGATAGGACTTCATCCCCCACCTCTATCCCATTTAATAAGTGGGAACTCCACTTCCATCTCCATAAGGGCCAAATCTATCTTAGTACCTATTCCAGGTGCAGGTAATTCTTATGGATATCCACATAGGCCAATTTTTTTGCTATCCCTAACTAACAAACTTTCTAAATAGGCTAAAAAATTCTATTTCTAAATAGATCAAAAACTTCTATTGTGATTCAGATTATTGAAACAACAACAACAATAATAATATAATATATAGACTCTAATAGATTTTTTTTCATAACATGTTGCTTAGTCTTTTTAGTTAAAAGGACTTTTTAAGAAGCCTTGATATAACTTATTTATTAAATAGGTTAGGCCAAACTAAGCCTAATGTAAACTAGACCTAAGACCTTCAATGATTCATTTAACCTATTTTCACCCCTATCCAAAATAAAGCAAGACATACACCAATATTTCCAATTATGAAAGGATAATAGACAACAAAAAATAGATGTCTTAAAGACGGGTAAGAAAACAACCTTTCGAACATCACAAGACTTTGGTGCATAACCAATACAATATGAATGGTCTAAATAAAATGCATTCTTAGCGACTTACTATGCTACCTAGAATGCCTATTTGCAGTAAATGTATAAAGCTTGTCAAATTGATTTAGGCTATGGGTGACAGATCGAACCGGTGGGACTTATTTATACAAAACAAATAAATTTTAACCTTCTCAATTTTTACGTAACCAGGCATAACGTTAGCTTACAGATCTAGGATGAAAAAAAATACTATATAGCATCTGATGCGTCGTGTACCCAATTTTAACAGGGTTCATGTTAGACTTTGCCTACCTCTGCTCTTCGGCAATGGAACCCATGCCTTGACTCTCCAAGCTGGCTCACCCACTGAGCCACCTATTGTCAAACAAGTGAATCACGCTAATCTCTTATGTCAAAAGCATAAATCGAGAATACCAAAATAAGGTCAAGGCATCTCTAGTAGTAAAATCACTTCAAAATTGAAAGTCAATAAATTACCTGGACCATTATCAATATCGTCATCGTTATATATACCCAATTGAGTCATCACGTCAACGTCTTCATGAATTGAGGAAAAAATAGTGTCAAACGTGGATGGTCGATCTTGTAGCGCCTCCCACCATTTGGTTTCTCCTTTGACTACCGTTAGTTCTTGGCTTGACAATTCGTTCCTTGAAAGACGACGGAGCTTTGGGCAACCATAAAATCCTACTTCTTTCAAACGAGGCCCAATGCGCAACCCGCTCGAAATGCTGGTCAATTCAGGAAGATGGAGAAGTGATAACTTCCTCAATTTAGGGAGGAAAGTATCTGCATTGCGCTTGGATGATTCATGACTTATTAAGGTGCTTAATTTGGGACAGTCTTTGACTACAAGCTCCTTCAACAAAGACAGATTTCCCAGAAAATCCAAAGAGAA
Organism: Pterocarpus santalinus; assembly: GCA_031439595.1. Taxonomy (NCBI): domain Eukaryota; kingdom Viridiplantae; phylum Streptophyta; class Magnoliopsida; order Fabales; family Fabaceae; genus Pterocarpus; species Pterocarpus santalinus. The sequence continues at coordinate 27,361,063 of CM062528.1, read as the reverse complement.
GAGAGTCATTAACTTGGGACAACTTTGCAACGATAGGGACTGCAGCATACCAAATAAGCTACGAGGAGGAGTTGGTCCCTCCCAGATGCTTCTTAGATTCTTCATGTGGGATACACTCAACAGTAGCAAATGTGAAAGCATATCATCGTTACCATTTGAGTCTCCTCCTCCAACGATTGTCTGCATCTCTTTACATTCTGCCAATATGCACACACGCAGCTGTTCTAAATTTTGCATTTCAAGTTCAGATAGATTCTTCATGGTGATATGTCGATCCAAGAAAAGAGCCTTGCTGTGCCTAAGAAGCATCTTGATTTCAGCTGGGACATCTGCACCTTTTACAAATTTTAAGCTACAATCACTTTGGTTAAATTTTGCATCAATGGCAGGTGGGATGCTTGACATGATCCGCTGCATATGACAACCAACAATGAATCTAAAATCAGCTTCAAAAATGTAGGCTGGTATGAGCTTCAAAAGTTCCAATTGTGGGATATATATGCGAAGAGTTTGTAGACACTCTAATCCCAATATTTCTGTTAAAATGACTTGTACATTCTCATGCCACCGCTCATCATCAGGGTTCACACCAATGCTCAAATGTTTCAACTTCTTGAGTTTGGATATCACTCCCGAAGGAATAATCGTTGAGCAGGAATATTTCATATTCTTCTTGCCACGATATTCATAAAAGTAGAGGGTCAAGCTTTGCATATTGGTTAACTTCTGGACTTCTTTTGGCAGATGTGTGATCTGAGTCTCCTCAAGATCAAGCTTCTCAAGTTTCTGCAAATTTCCAATTTCAGGTGGTAATTTCATGAAGCATTCACAACCTTTCAAATACAGTTCTCTAAGCTCCTCCAAAGTGAACAGTGAGCGTGGCAATTCTCTTACACTAGTGTACGATAAGTCCAAGATGCGAAGTAGGGGCATGTAGACAAAAAATGAGGATGGAATTTTGGTCAAATCAGCATTGCCTTGCAGCATCAAGACTTTGAGTTCCAGACAATCTGGGGACAGTGGTAGCTCAGAGAATTTATTGTTTGCTAGTTCAATTTGAAAAGCATTATGCCATCGGTCCGTGTCGAGTGGTTCAGTCAATCCTTGCCCAGATTCATTTAGGACCAAAGGGTTCAAGATGTATATTGATTGTAAAATTTTATAAGTTTCTTCTGGTAATCGAATATACCTGCGTCCAACGCCCCCAAATTGTAGTAAGAGAGAGTTATCGAGAAGCTCTCTTAGGTTCTGTTCTGTTTCTTCAGCATCCACAAAGAGAGTAGAAATCCAATCATTCATCAATTCATAATCGACCTTCCCATCTCTAATTCCAGGAATGAATAAACAGCGCAGTAGGCAATGCTTTTGTGCCTTGTTTATAGCATCCCAGATTAGGTTTAGGAACGTATTAATCATGATTGTGCTCAGACGACCATGAATATCATAGGATGGATTGTTTGTGTAAAGTATATTATGCAAAGCAAGCTCCCAGTGTTTGACATCTTGGAGATTCCTCAACAACCACTTTGCCACAAGGACAATGGCAAGAAGGTGGCCACGACACTCCTCAACTATACGCACTGCAGTTGTCAAGATGGCGCTCGATGAATATACAACCTCCTTCCCCACATTGTGACAGAAGACCTCCCATGGCAGCAAATGATCCCTAGTCCGTATTTCCAAGTCCACTAATTCCTCTATCAATTCTTCATCTCTATCCTCTGGCAGTGTTTTTGACTCAATGGTAATGAGCACCAGAACTCCTGACAGTTGAGTCTTATGAAATCCCAGTTTCCGTGGATCGACGGTTTCCTCACCATCCCTATCTACCAAAAGCACTAGATACCTGTTGCTTGACATCTCTTCCTCAATGCGTCTGGTCCACGAAATGTCATCGTCTTCGATCATTGGAAGCTGAAGTAGTTCACAGACATGCCGTCGAAATTGATTCTCTGCTGTACTTGGATACCTGGAGGCGTCAATAGTCAGATTTCCACGAAATGAATTAGGAATATCAAGCGCTTGATGCTTGTGGTTCAAGGCTGCTTCTATTTTTTCCGTGACTGCTCGTTTTTCAACAGCGCTTCTGGTTGATAACCTGATGTATTTGATACGGTGCGGGTGTTGATGTTTAGAAATGGAAAGCAATGTTTGAATGAGTTGGTGGACAGCAAGGTCAGCAGCCAAATTGAGAATAGCTCTTGGAATCAGGTCTTCATCACTGAAGATGGACCAAGACCTCTCCCCTTTTTCTACGTCCCTTATTTTCTCCATTGGGATAAGTCCTTCCACGTATCTAAGCGGCCTCTCATCATACGGCTCTTCTGTCGAGTCACTAACCCAGTCGTCTCTGATTCTCAAATCCACTGGGTAACTCAGCAAGAGGCTCATCAAATCTCTTTTCCTTGCTAAAATCTTCATCTTAATTCTGGAAAATCTTGATTCCAAGCTCGTCAGGAACCTAATCCCAGAGCCAGAGCCAGAGGCCCCTTTATCTCCCTTTTTGCGATAGAAACTATTATGCGCCTTCCATTCCGGGAAAGTGTGTGGCTCCATCTTGGGAAAATCACGTGCCTCCATTTTCGGGAAATCAAATGGCTCCTTGTCCGGAAACTCCCGCGGATTCACTTCCATTTTGGGAAATTCACCTGCCTCCGACTCCGTTTTGGGAAGAGCACCTGCTTTGCTCATGCTGGAACTTATCTGCTAATGCCCTCTGAGAAATGCCAAAAGCGGAACTTCAAATATCAAATAATGCGGTTTTTCACTTTTCCTACAAATGGCAGCAGAAAACAAAACGGGTTGAACGAAGCAACAAGAATTGATTTGAAAAACAAAATGCAATGAGAAACTTTACCATTAAGGCACTTTTTGTTATAGATTATAAATTGGTTGTTTACTACAACTCGCCTATTGTTGTCTAGAATTCATGTTTCATCGTTTAGACTTGGATACATGAGCTGCAGCACGAAAAACCAATTTGTTGAGTCCACAGCTTGCGCGGGTTAAGAAAAGTATTTTGAGGTTCTTACTTGATAACTCGCAAATTATTATTCTAATAATTTAAATGTTTAAATAAGCTTTAAAATTTTAAATCACATATTCCATAAAAATAAAGAAATAAATAAATCACCTAAAAAAGGCAACGGCAATGATGCAATGACATGCTGGGCCATCTTAAAACTCTAATAATTACATCTCGTTGCATCTTGCTGGGCCTAAATGCAATTAGATGTTTCTAAAAGGATCCATAAACATCATGACGGGCCCAAGAAGCTCAGCAAGATGGCCAAGTTGAGAGTGGAAAAGATCTCCTTAAATATTCAGGCCCAGTATGCAGGATTCTCTATTTAAAAAACAACTTCCCGACCAAAAGAAGAAACACTATAAATGCCATAAATTTAGTGAACATTTCATAAATTTTTCTGTCTAAATGCGGCCAATCTCAGATCAGGTGTATAGAGAAGTTCTCGTCGTGCTTGAAATTTGTATACGCTGAGAAAAACTTGAGCTTTTTCACTCAAGGAGCACTCAGAAAGTTTCAAATGCCTTGATCTATCAAACAAAATGGGTTGGAATGGTTTGGCAAGAATGAAGATGTGTGTATCCTAGGCTGAGCAGAGCCATGATGCCCAGCGTCAGGAAAATTTGGTGGAAAATAAAATCTTTAAAATTTTGATAGGACTTAGAATGGAAAAAAATAGAAATTAATTTGATTGGTAAATTAAATTTTATATTTAGATTTTTAAAAAATAAGAAATAATTTTATTTCTCAAATCTCATAAATTTAATTACTTTATAATTAAAATTTTGTCAAAATTAAAAAAATTTGCTAGGAATTAATTTGATTCTTGAGTTTAAATATAAATCAAATCAATTTTATTTTTAAACATTTGAAACACTACACATAATAAGTTTGACTTGATTTTATTGATGCAAAGACGGATCAAATGTTGCTGCATAATAATAAGTTAATAACTAGGACTAAACGAAGAATACCAAGAGTATACAAAGTAGGCATACCGAACTGAAGCGCTCTTTGTTGATACGAGTTAAGCCAGATCTATGTTGTGCAGACCTTCAGCAAAGATGCGCACAAACAGTGAAGATATTTTGCAGTATTGCTTTTCCGCTCCCTGAATTCGGTTGTCCTCTTATCCCCGAGGCTAATGCCACTGCTACACCGTAGGATTTTCCCTTTTATAGATAGGCTGATTTCTTTTTTTTATTTTCCCTTCTTCCTTATTAAAAACAAAAACAAAAATAAAACAAAATACTCCATACTAACTGCGAAAATGAAAATATGCGAAAGGAGAAAAAATTAGAAGAAAAAGATATTTATTTTTATTTCTATATTATTTGTGTTATTTCTTATTTATTTTCTAACATTTAACTCATTTAACTTACTTGTATCCCTCTTCTTTCGGTGTACTAACTTACTTATATCTTTTTTCCTTTTTCTGGTGCACTAATTTTCTTTCTATATAATGTTATCACGTGAATAAGTAATATAAAAAAGTCTATTACTTATTCTGATTAAAAAAGATTATTCCTTACAAAAGCAAGAGACATAATTTATTTGTGAAATTAAAAATTATATTAATAATTAATTTTATATTTAAATGTATTATTTTTTCTTCAAGAGATGTTGATATGTATTAATTTAAAGATAATTTTTTTGGTTGTAAATTTAAAAATAATTTTAAAATAGTATACTTTATTTAAATTGTATAAAAAATAATTTTGTATAATAAATCACTAAAAACATGAAATAACTTATTTATATTATAAATATTTGATATATAAAGTTAATTTGACAAAAATTTTCTAAATATTTGATCTGTTTTGATAGCTCTACATGCTCCAAGTGGCTTAATTTCTATAACATCTCATTTTTCAAAAAAAAAAGAATGAACTTCATATTGAGTAATCTAGTTAATCTATTTGATTGAAACATTTTAGTTTATGGGTTTGAGTTGATTTGTAATAATCATCGAAAAGAAAATCGAACTAAACTGACCAGTTAGACCAATTAGACTAGGAATCGGCCAAGTTTCCGATATGGTCTTGCTAGTTAAACCGGTATCCCTAAAAACTGCTGTCAAACCAGATTGAACCAGTAAAAATCGGTGAACCGGTATGAATCAGTCCAGTTCTACCGGTTCACTAGTTTGGTTGATTTTTTTTTTTTTTTTTGTAAAATGCAGTTTTTCTCTTAATTAATTAATATATATATATATATTATATTAATTATATTATAATTTTTTTGTATTTTATTTAATTATGTAGATATTTATATATAAATAATTAAAATTTTGCATTTTAATTAATTATAAATATATTTATATGTATAAATAATTAAATACATATATTTTATTATATTCCAGTTGAATCCCCGATTAAACCGGTTGGACCTCTAAATCCTTGAACCCCTACCTTGATGGGTTTGATGCCCAGTCTGATTTTCGTAACCTTAATAATAACCATTAATTGGTCAAATAAATAAATCATATGCATTAGCTTTTTAAAGTAAAACTATAACTAACAATAAAGACTTCAAAATATATTATCCTATATAAGAAAATAATAATTATAATATTTATTAAGATAAGAAACAATAAATATTAATTAAATATTACTAGAAGAGATATATAAACTAATAGTAATAATAACAATAATGGAGTTTATAAAAAAATAATAATAATAACAATAACGATAATGACAGTGTAATTATAAAAATAATATCCAAAAAAAATAAAGAAAGAGGTTGCCAAGTCCTTGTATAATTAATTCCTTGTGTAATTAAGTCTTTGTGTAAGTCTTCATGCGGAAAAAAAAACGTATGATAATTATGAGAAAATGAGACTATAAACAGAAGAAGTGTTAATACGATTAACCAAAATTTTCACCCTCTGAAGCATGCCACTATGCCTCTATAAATAGAGGGGATGAGATTGAACTACCACATAGAGAAACAAAAATAAATGAGTAGTGAAAGTAATGTTAGAATGTGAAATTTAATTTAGCAAGAGTAGTATAAGAGAATAGATAGAAGTTATCAAGAAGGAGAAAAGAAAGAAGAGTGGTTAGACATTGATAAAAAGTTTGGTGGATGCACAATTTTAAGATAAATAATAAAATTATTTATAAAGTAAAATCATGGTTACCTTTATTTATTGTAAGATATTTTATTTAACGTTTTTTTAGACTAATTACTATTTATTATTGCAATTTATTTTTCAAGTTATTTTATACTATTATTTATTATTGTAGTTTATTTATTATTCCAAGTTATTTTAATTATTGTTCCTTTATATTAAAGTTACTCAATATTAATTTTATTGCAATTTATCTCATTAATTTTATTTTATGTTTATGTTGCCTATTATTTATTTCTAGTTACTTTATTTCCTGTTCTTTTATATTAAAGTCACTCATTTATTTAATGTAAACTTGAAAATCGGTCCCCAACAATATCTTTAACGGAGAAATTGGTTATTGATAATTGTAAAAATTAGACACTTTAGTCCTTAACTCACTTGCAACTGGTAAATATGTGATCTGTAAGTTACATATTGACTAAGACATCATAATTCCATCCCCATTTGACACCAATATTCCAAACATGCAACCCATAAAAAAAAAAAAATCGCCATTTTACTACCAAGTTCTAAATCTAACATTTCAAAATTCTCAAACTCTATCTTTTGTTTAATACTGACTTAAATAGTGATAAATTATCACAATTTGAGAGAAAATCGAATTTAGATGGAATCCGATTTTTTGCTATTAATAGCCAACGGTGTATTATCACAATTGGAGAGAAGAAAGGGTTTAGTATTGCGTCTTACTGTTAATTTTTAGTTTAACTTATTTTATAAAGTGAAATGGCTTTCGACATCACAAAACCATATATTAGTTAATGAGTAATCAGACTAAAAATAGTATTAAGAATAATAGAAATTAAGTAATGTATTGAAAAGATAATTAAAATACCAAAATAGAATATAAAATCAGTTCCATAAGGTTACATCTCTCTAACACCTACAAAAAATTTAGCAAGCCATAGAAAAAGAAAAGAAAACAATATTTAGAATTATGTCAACTGGAAAAGGCCCTCAGAACTCTCTAGAGTGTCCAAACCTTAGCCTATGTTCCCCTCTTTTTGACAATGGATGATAACCCTCTAACAAATAAAAGAATTTAAATAAACAAAAAACTTATTCCCTTGATTTTCTTCTTTTTCAAATTTTCATTCCCATTCTCTTATCTTAATCTCGTTTTGAACAAAAAAATGATTTAAATCTTCAAGTAATCTCTTATATCTTTTCCCTTCTTTGAATCAAATCAAATAATTCAAAAATCCTCTTTTTACTCTTCCAAATCTTCAAATTCTTATCCAATTGATCTCCTCTAATCTTTAAATCATTGATATTGAAAATCAATTCTGCAATTAAATAAATTTAATGATAATATTTGCCAATTAAACTTGAAATAATTAATTTTTCAATAAAAGCATCAACAATTAAGATTTATTAAATTAATCTAAGAAAATCATCATTATGAGAATAAATTTGAAAAAATTCAATATATAAATACGAGAGAAAATAATATATTTTTACAAATTATCAAAAACCTACAAAAAGGAATTAAAGATATTGTTCAACTACAGAAAAAGAAAGAAATAAAATTAGATGGCAGTTGGAGAATCGTCCACTTGCTCCTTATCCTAGCTTCCAAGGGAAGAGACATCCATGGGAGCCTTCATTTGATCACTTAGGGTGGCATTAGCTCTAAGAAGGGGCTTGCCACCAACTGCTAATCCCAAATCTCTTTAAAATAGCTACAGTAGAAGACGTCCAAATAGGTGTAGAGGAATGTGACTTCCTTGAGGGCTTCATCAAAACCATCAGCATATTGCTCGACTGCCTCCCCTTCAAGGCCTTCAACATACTTGGTTTTGGCTTCGAGCAGGTCTTCAAGCTCAACCACTTCAATAGCATAAAGGTCCTTGTACTCCTTGAATTTCTTTTCCAAGGAAGTGACCTTATCTTAGAGCTTCTTTTCCTGGGTCTCCTACTCTTTTTCCTTAGCCGAGCACTTGTCTTTGGCCTTTTTAACCCTTCCCTCTAGAGAACAAATCTCCCCGATGTGAGACTCTCTTAGCTTCACGAGCTCCTCCCTAAGCTCGGAGATGGTCTTCATCCTGGAACCCTCTTTAAGCTCCAAATGGCGAACTATTGCACAAGAGTGAAGACTTGCCACTTGAATCCACTAGTGCATTCGCATGGCGCCAGCAGCTTCAAACATGTCAATGTCAACACAGGACTTGAGAAGTTCGTGTCCCTTTTGTTGAGCTGGAAATCGGGGCTCCAAAGAGAAAAGGATGAAGCATCAACCAAAAGATCATTGAGGAGGCAGAAGGCCTCGGAAGGATTGAAGCGAACCCTTTCAACCGAGAAGGTGCATTTATAATAGTTGGAGGAGTGGCTTGGCACACCAAAGTGGTCTCCAACTTGACCGCATCAGCGGGAGTTCTTTTCTTTTCCCACTCCAAGATGAGAGGCGAGGTATCGGAAGTTGTCCCCGAACTATCCCCAACAAGCTTAGAATTGGTCGTTGGAGCACCACCTTAAGTAGCTTGAGCTCGACAGCGAGCAAGTGCAGCTTGAAAGGAATCTTTGGAAAGTTTAGGGGCCATTTCTTTTGCAAAATGAAGGAACTTAAAGAATGAAGTAAGAACAATAATTATAAAGAAATGATATGGAAAGAAATCACAAAAGAAACTTACTGAGGCATTTGAGCACCTTGCCCCTCTTAGCATCCCACTTTAAGAGTTCAATGCAGGACAAAAACATTTTTGACTCGACAAATACTCAGAGAGGTGGTCAAGGATAACTTACTTATACTAGGAAAGGTTGCAAGAATCTATGCTAAGAACTCTCTTTGGGAACCTATTCCAGTATAAGGGAAAATTAGCATAATCCTTTTCATCCAAAAAGAAAGGATATTCATGCTCAGAGGCCCTGACCCTAAAGAATTAGTCTTTGAAGTTCTTGAAATTAGAGGTAAAAAAAGTAAAAAAAATTCCTCTTAGGCTGACCATTCAAGGAAATGCATTTTCCTTTTTCAACATCCTTAACATGGAATAAGGAGAATAAAATTCTTATGCTCAGAACGATACTTAAAAACTCCATCAAAATCTCAAAAGCTCAGATAAAAGCCCAACTACTAGGATGAAGCATGGTTCAAGCTACATTAATAAAATCTAAGCATTCAACCTCAAATGGAGTAAAAGGAAGCCTAACGCCTAGGGTGGAAAAAAGGACTTCATAGACAAAGAAGAAGGTTAGTTCTTTGTCGTCAGAAAGCTTAGCTATATAGCAAGCTCGGTCGTTGGGTTTGCAAGGAAGGCACTCAACAAAATGTTCCTGATCAAGGCAAGCTATGCTATAGTCTTTAAGAAAATGATCTAGTATTTACTGATCGGTGTAAAGCAAGTGGGAGTTTTTGGCTTCATATACAACCTAGAAATAATAATTTGGTAGCCCTTTCTTCTTGGAGGGACCTCCAACATTCTTAATAATTTCATGAGGATCTTTTTCCATCTTTGACAACAAAAGAACTAAGGGTTCAAGATAACCTCTAGAAATTAAAAAGAAAAACCAATGATTGGAAAAGGAAGAAAGGAGACTAATCGTCTACTATCCTAGGGTTCTCAATGAAAAATCATGAGAAACTTAAAGAATGAAAATTAGAGAAAGAGAAGGAGAAAGGAGACCAATTGAATTAAGGAGAGGGAGAAAAAAGACTAATCGTCTGCTCATGCTCCCGTGGATGCCGTCTCCTTCCGTGTGCTCCACCGAGCAACTAACACACTTTGAAACTCTCGAAGTCGCAACAACAGGCGTGCTGCACAGCTTCACTACCATCGTGGATTTCCTTGTAGTGGTCCTCTTTAACTCGATTTACAATGGCTTCGAGGCCTTCGCTCTCACATTGTGCTTCGCAAAGAATGCGAAGTTTGGCGTCTTCGTCGACTCTTTTTTTGGCCTCCTCACATGTAGAATTAGAGGCCAAGTAGGTGCCATCGCACGTCGTGGATGAAATTGAAGATGGGAACGACGGGCAGTGGCTCGCTAGAGCGACGGGGACGTGGTGGCGATGATTTGCCAGAGATCCAATGATGGTTCATCAAGGTGCTAATGAAGAATGTGGTGGGTGAGGAAGAGAGAGGGAAGCGTCGAAGATAGTTGAAAGTGGGAGAGTGGGGTGAAAGAGGAATTGTGAGATTTTTAGAGTGGAAAATATTTTTTAGTGCATCCATAGTCTATCACATTTGAACCTTCAAATAATGTGGTGCATGATGCACTTTGCCAAGTATGGTGCATAGGAGATGTGGCCGAGATGATATATCCTCTTTTCATTTTGGAGTATACTCCAAAATGGTCCCTATCAGTTTTCACTTAGGGCAATTAATTTCTAGCAAAGATAAATAAACAAATTATTTCCTAATCTTTTAAATGTCAGATAAATTAATCCTAATAAAATTAAATAAATAAATTGGTCCTTAATCTTTTTAAAATTAAATAATTTAATTTTGTTGAATAAAGTTGATAGAAGGATCAAATTATCTAATTTTAAAAAAATTAAAGATCAATTTATCTATTTATTTTTATTAGGATTAATTTATCCTATATTTTAAAAGATCAAGAACCAATTTGTCCATCTATATTTTGTTAGAAATTTATTTGTTCTACATGAAAAACGAAAAGGAAAATTTGGGGGTTTATTCTTTCATTTTATATTACCAAATAAGATCAATTACAATGAGTTATTTATAAATAAGAGTTTAATTGATATACACTGATAATATAAAATAGTTGTATATTGTCAACCAATAAAAATAGGAAAAATGTAAAATAATGGGTATCCTTCATTATAATAGATAATTATTTATATGAGTTAACACTTTTTCTTATTTCTATTAGTTGATAATATAAAACTATTTTATATTATTATTATCAGTGCATTTAAATTAAATTCTTATAAATAACTCACTAATTTTTTTTAAAAAAAAACTCAAAAATCAAATATAACTATTAGTAAAGCAAAAGCAAAAGATCAATCACGTAACCTTACCCCTTGGCTTCACGCATTCTATCCCGACCCTTACCGGAGCTCCGCCGCGCCAAATCTTGCTCCGGCAGCACCGACACTCCCCCCTCCTCCACCACCACCACCAACCTATACGCTGTTCCGTTCAGTGGCGGCGCCATCGACGCCTCCGGCCAGCACCGTATGTATTCCGCCCTCACTTCGAACCACATCGCCGAGGCTCCGCCAATGCTGAACCTGAGCAACTTCCAATATGGGCGCGACCACGTGACGGCGACGGTGCATCTGCCACAACGAAGCAACCATACGGGGCGCCGCTGCCACCACCATTGCTTGGAACCTGTGACAACCGCGGCGGTGAGGAAGCGAAAAACCAGCAGCACCCTTTCCTAGAAATGTGGCCAGCGCGTGGTGGTGGGGTGACTCACGAACTAGTAACGAGCAGAGACATGGAGCATCTGTTGGCAGCCACGGAGGATGCTTTGGCCGCCAGAAAATAGTGGCGACTATGTTTCACTTGCGGACCAGTAACTTTGAACCCGCGACACTGTTTGCAGCACGCCAGCGGGGGAACTCATCTTCTTTCTCGTCTCTCGCGCGTGACCATCCATCAACGGGGAAGAGAATAAGAGTGAAGGACTTGACATGTTTCCTGCCAATTGGGTCCACTAACACATACATTTTATCTCAGCCTTCGATTTTTATTAAATTGAATCTAACGGTCCACTTTTGTGGAACGTGTAATGCTCCCAAACATGGCGAGTACCATTTTTATCCGCCACCTTCGTCAGTAATGGCAGTGACACATACAGCTGCGCAACGGCACCCAACAAGCGAGAGGGAGGGCATCACACACACAGACACAAGTTTTGGCTTTGGCTGGTCATAGTCATCCATGGCCACTTCTGTTTTTCGAGAAAGACGCTTTGGGGTCACCGTTTGATTCACCTTTCTTCGCTAAAAAGCCACTGATTCTCTTTTCTCTGTGCACTGTAAGTATCACTACCACCCCTTCAATTCTGTGGTTTGGATTCCTGTGTTTGTTTTTTACCCTTATGATACTAGACTTCTTGTGCCTGTGTAAATTTGCTCTCTACGGTTCTTTGAGTCTGTTTGTTTTTTGTGGGCATCTGGGTTATGGGATTTTCTCAATGGAGTTTTGATTCTTGAGTGTGGGAATTGGGGGATGTGTTGGCCCAGAGGTGTTTGCTTTGCGTTCTGTTCTGCGGTCTTGATGAGATGAATGATATGCTTGCATGACTTGCTCTTGTGCCAATTTCCCATGACGTGTTCGATACAACTTCAATTTTTTTCTGTTTCACGTTGAATTGTGTCAACTAAAGTGCCATCAACAAGTTTATAACAAACTGGCTATGGGTTCTTTGCTTGCTCCTTCTTAGTCAAAGGATATCATAAGTCCAAGTAACTGAAGTGAAACAACATTTGGTGGTTATGAATTCTAGATTTTGCACCTGTGGAATATACCAGATGATAATGTCAGTTTATCATCAGTGGTAATACAAGTATTAACTTTCTTATGTTCACTTATGATTCAGTATTATAAATCCGTTTTTTTGCATTGGTTTTATGAGTGAATCATTGATAATATGATATAAATGGTAGTTAGTCTCCGGGATACAGATATGCACAATCGAATCTTATGTTATTGTATTGCATTAAAATTTGATAGAAGCAATTGAAAAAAAGGGAACTTTCCCTTTTTCAGTCTAAACTGTTTAATTTCTTTGCTTATTTTAACACAGAAAGAAAAGAAAAATCTTGGTGAACGGAATTCATTAATTTATTTCTGCATTTTCTTTTTGACCTGAATAATTTCTTCGCTTATTTTAATGCAGAAAAGGGAAAAAAAAATATTGGTGAACAGAACTCTTATTGTGTAACTTCTCTTCTACGTGCAGAAGCGGCCATTGTTTAGAAAAGCTCTCACAACCTATACAAAGTTTATGCCTTTTGATTCTCTTGAAATGAGGCTAACCTTAAGCAGTGTGTATAGTCCTCATGGCTTCCCAATACTCCTTAAATCTTCTGCTTTTAGCAGGTTGTGCAGACCCTTTTGTTCTTCAGCACTGTCAAAAGCACCCACTTCTGTGAAACCCCAAGTTCCACTCTTTTTGAGACCACCCATTTACTCAACCAAGTTGTGTGACCTCAGAAAATGGCATGATTGGGCCAAAGGTGTTGCTTCTTCAATTGAGTCATCTTTTTTGCACTCAGATAATGGCCCAGACTCAAGCATTCTGTGCAGGGAGCTCAAGTGGCTCATGGAGGATGCTATTGAAGACCACTCACTTTTTTCTTCCCATATGGGTTTGGAGAATGATGATGATGTGAGTGTGAAAATGAGAGCTGATGTAGATGAGCTTTACAGTCTATGGAAGCAAAGGATTGATGAGAGAAGACCCTTTCAGTACATAGTTGGATGTGAGCATTGGAGGGACTTGGTTCTGAGTGTCCAAGAAGGGGTCTTGATTCCAAGGCCTGAGACAGAACTTATTGTTGATTTTGTGTCTGATGTGGTCTCAAAGAATGAGGACTTGGAAAGAGGGGTGTGGGCCGATTTGGGGACTGGAAGTGGTGCCCTTGCTATTGGCATTGGTAGGGTTCTGGGAAGTGGGGGGAGCGTTATTGCCTCTGATTTAAGCCCTGTGGCAGTTTCTGTTGCAGCTTACAATGCGCAGAGGTATTGCTTACAGGTTAGTTAGAGATTCAAGCTTTCACCACCCCATGATTTAAATTCCTTTTGGCCACTTTCAGCAACCAAGTTTAGGTTTTGTTAATTGTTTGGTATGGTTAGAGATCAAGATTGAATTAGATGTAAGGCAATATAAAGTCAGGACTGAAGAAATTTACTGTTTTTGAATTGTTTAAGGTGAAGGCGGTTTAAAGGTATAAATATTTCTGAGGAAGGAAATCCAGCCTTTTAGTTGAAATAGATATTATATCTTTGTGAGAAAAGTGAACTATCTTAACTTGGATAACAGAAAAACAAAAGAAATTAAAATTGTTGGTTTTTATATGATTGTCTTTCATCATTTTTCTCTGTGTCTTCTTTGGGGTGTGTTTTTTTAGTATATTTTACTGCTTCCCTTTAGGTTGTTTTCAGTCATCATATGAACCATTTCATTATCCACTACAGGAAAAAGTTGAATTAAGGGAAGGATCTTGGTTTGGATCATTGAAGGAAATGGAAGGACGGCTTGCAGGTCTTGTAAGTAACCCACCATATATACCAAGCAAAGAAATCTCTGGCCTACAAGCTGAAGTTGGTAAACATGAACCTAGAGTTGCATTAGATGGAGGTATTGACGGTATGGATGCTCTTCTCCATCTTTGTGATGGGGCTGCTTTATTCTTGAAGCCTGGTGGATTTTTTGCCTTTGAGGTATGGGCCTTTTGTTTTCTAGAAATTTGGAATTTTTTCCATGTTTCTTGTTGTTCTTCTACTTACTCATGAAAAATGATAAAAAAGTTACTCCCAACCCCAAGCATTATCAGAATACAATTTGGTGACCAATAATCCCCCGGGGGATGGAAATTGTGGAACATGGTAGTCAGTTTTGCACATATGATCAAAGATGGACAAATTGGGTATAATTTTATAAGCAGTAAACCAGCTCGCCAGCTCGAATGTCTGTTTGCCGTTGCAGGGCTTCTGCTGAAAGACGTAAAGATACATAATTTACATTTTTTTTCGAGTATGTTTCAAGTTGAATGATTAAGGAGCAGTTCTTTTGTAGAAAGGTTTCAGTTGTTATTCTCTAAAATTAGAAGTCATTGTTCACTAAACTACTTTTTACCTGAATAGTATCACCTAACCAGAAATCAATTAAATTTCCCAAAACACATGTAGTTTCATCCCAGTATATAAATTTTATTAAATGACTTGCATTGTTACTCAATTTTAAATTACGTGTTGGCTTAAATCTGATGCATTGCAGCCTTTGCAAAATTATAGATTCACTGTGACGACATAAACAACATAATTAGACAAGGTTCTGTCATGTCCAATGTTTCATGTTAGCAATATCAAAAGAATTATGTTTGGATAGTGTATAAAGTTAAATGCATAGAAGAGAAGAAAGCCTAGGTATGTCCCCGAGGCATTAAACAACCAAGACTGGGAAATATGCTGTCATAACTTACAAATCTGATCATCTACATGAAAGTAAGCTTACAGCCCTTTAAATAGATCTCCTATGACTTGTCCCCCAAGAATTAGTAACTAATCCAATAAGTGTTGATTGATAATCTCTACTAGTAAACTCATAAGGATAACTTAGGTTTCAAACAATGTAATTACGATCTAGTCTGCATCGTTACAATCAGCCTTCTCTAGTTTCTTTGGCTGCAAATGTAAGAATTTTCAAGGGGACATCTTGATCGTTAGACAACATTTGGGATAGTGTAACCTCAGATTCTATGTGGTGATGGCAAATGGTCTTTTTAGATATGTTTCTTTGGTAGATATACAGAGAGATTGGCATACCTTGTTACATGGCTGAATCTTGTAGGACCAACATATTTTCCTTTTCCTTTTCCTTTTCCTTTCTTCTTGTGAGGATACCTTTCCTCTCTCCATTTACTATTTTCTTTCTCATTAATAACTATCTTTTCCTATGGGGGGAAAAATTACTATTAGCATTATAATCACAAGTTGCCCAGAATGTGGGAAATATTTGATCTTTGAACTTGGGCTTTCTTGCTGCTTTTGCATACTGTGTCTGTGTGTCACATTCACTGCATGTTGCTTTTGACTGTTTCTTTCCCAACTTGTATCAACAGACAAATGGTGAGCAGCAATGCAGGGCTCTTGTTGATTATATGGAAAATAATAGAAGTGGAAGCTTCTGCAATCTTGAAATACGTTCTGATTTTGCCGGTATTCAAAGATTTGTTATTGGATTCCATCAATGAGCAATTTGAGTTACAGAGTGCATGGGTATTTTACTTTATCTTTGGCTGAATAGTTTACCCCATTGCATTTCCACTTTAGCTCTTGGTTTTGTTTTTAAGTTTTTCAACAAACTGTCGAAGATGCTGTTAAATGTTCATAGAAGTTGAATAATGAAATGAATCCCATGAGCTAACAAGTTGTGGGATCTATGTACCCCTAAAAAAGGAAAACAAACCTGAAGCTGATACGTTCCCAACTTAGTGTGTGTTTGGTTCAGCTTATTTTGACAGAAAAGTGATTTTTTTAACTTATAGAAACTATTCGTTTTAGCTTCAAATCAAAAGCTAAAGAAAAGCTGTTTGTAGTTTTTGAATAAAAGCTTAAATGAATAGCTTCTGCGAAGAATGAATTGGTTTTTCTTTTTTTTTTTGGTTGAAAATCATTTTTTGTCAATACAAGCTGAAACAAAAGCACCCTTAAATTGTTTATTTGGGAAGGAACCCAAGTTCCTAACAGATTGAGGCCGCTATCTTGGAGAACATCTGCAATTTGTCCAGTTTTCAAACTTTACTTTTAGCCAAAGGATTTGTTTTCAAAGCTCAGAAAGCAAAGGCGACAGGAAGGAACCTGGTCATTTAGTATGTTGTGGTAGTTTTACCATCTTTTTTAAGTTATCCCAATGTAATTCCAGGTATTCAATCTAACCCCTTTCTTACTAAATATAATTGAAGTACTGTTACTAACTGATTGTATGCTTTCATGCAATATTTTAAAAACTTGATTGATTCAACCTTTTGAATCGTTAGCTAGTCATTTTTTTTTTCAAGAATTTTCTGGTTCAATTATGGTTTATGGTTTAATTACTGTTTAATTACGAATTTCGTGTTTCAACCAATCAAATCATGACTCAGAGGTCTCACCAGTTTAATTTTCGATTCGGTTTTTTAAAACATTACCTTCATGATGTCACTTTAGGTTTAAGCTTTTGTTTATTTATTGCTGGATACCAGAAAATGCCACTTGAGGTTTAAGATACCATAACAGCTCTTGTAATCAGGGATACCAGAAAATTGAATGTTGTTGGTAAACCAAATTATGAACTGAGTCAGTGTTAAACGAAAACTTCTTTTTTTTTTTTTTTTTTTTTTTTTTTAAATATGGGGACTGTGGTTAGTTACCTTAACTAACATATGCATTTGTTTTCTTCTTTTTCTTTGTTACTAATCTTCTACCCATGAAGACTAACGAAAACTATTTTTCTGATGGCAAAACGAGGGAATGACAGCACCAAATATGTTAATCCTTTGTTTCTTTTTCTTGGGTACTACTATTTACCGGGAAAAAAAAAAGATAAGAAAAGAGAAGTGCAGAATTTATACTTATTTAAACATCAATGTTTTTAGTAGATTTATAAATGAAAAGTTTTACATCGTGTATAGCTTGTCTGTTTTTATTCTAGTTTTATAAAACCAGAAAGGCACCTTTCTAATGGATATAATTCTTAGAAAATTTTGTAACCACCTATCACAAAATCAAGAAAAATCAATTCAGTGGATCGGGTACTTCTCTTTTGGTGAAAAGTTGATTGAGTATTTTAGGTTTGGGTTTTAATCCCCGTGTTCAATATCAGAAATAGGTAGGTTAGTGGATTGAGCTTCATGATGTTTTATGCTTTTTTCCCCCTGCAGCAGTAGGTTATAGAGGAGGGAAAAGTTGTCTTATTTGACGATTTTAACATCAAGGCATTTTACGTCTCAAATTTCTTAAAAGCCAAGAAAAAAATTCTCAAAAAGTCAACCAAAAAGAAAGTTAAAAAAAAAAAAAAAAAAGTAATAGTGAGCGGTACATTCAAATGGCTTATTGGTAAAAGATCATCGGCAAGAAATAAAGTCAAAATCCTTTAATTAACATTGTTAACTCAAAACCTTTCCAAATTCTTCTTTTTTCCTTTTTATCGGTAATAATGAGATTTAAACCTATAACTAATTTAAATTATCAAAGTTCCTCATCATTAGCTCACTTGTAGTGGCTTAACATTGTCCAAATTCTACTTGATGATTCAAGTTTCATTGGTAATTTCTTTTTATTATTCTTATATGGTATTTTTATGTTATATAAGTGCAAAATTAACTAATATTCTTTACGAAACATGTAATGGCTCTATCATCTAGACTCTAAATTTACCACTGGAGCCGTGCCGCTTTAGTTTGATTGGTAGAGTCCCCTATTTATATTTGGCTACAATTTCTGTTGAGAGCCCCGGGGGCAATTTGTGGTTTGAATAATTACATAAAATCAAACGACTTAGGTAATTTTTAGGTATGTTTTATAAATTTGGAAAAATTATTGTTAAGTACTGTTAAGAGAAATTAATTAAGAAAAAGGATCAATTATACTAAAATTATTAAGAAAGATCTAATAAACATTAAATAAGATCAAACATATTTGAGTGATTTTAGAGTATTATGTGGCTGTAATTACAGCTAATAATATCATAGCATTGAAAATGAGATTCACCATTAATTTGTAGGTCTCACTTTCAATACTGTGATATTATTGACTGTGACCACAGTTACGTGGTACTCTAAGATCACTCAAGAATTTCTCAAATAAGCCAAAATACCATATAACTTGAGCAAGTAGATAATAATACCCCTTTTTCATCTCCACTATCCCTCTTTCAACTATACCTACAAATTATTCCCACATTTGCGACGGTGGTGGGCTTGGGGTTGTTACCTACTCACCTAATTCCTCAAAAAATACATTGGTCTTCAGCTTTGGATGTCCTTGCTATTTTGTTTTAGGTGATTTTCGTGATGAGAAATAGTTGACATTGGACTAGAGGACTTGGTTTAGGTTCAATCACTAACTAGGCGGCTCAATCCTGACGTGATGAAAGGAAAGCCGTGACAAGAGCATTTTCCTATACCTACTTGCTCTTTTTTTCTGGGCTGTGAAATTTTGATGCTTAAAATTCAAGAGGACGAGGAAGAGTTTCATTGCCAATGTAATGGAGGTGCTGTGTTTTTGGTGAGCGATACTGGTCTCAAACTTTATAAAACTTCTAACCATCACCATGGAATCATGCTTCTGTGAAATTTCAAGGAGACCCCGCGCATCTACACGTTCCTCAACAGGGATCAGAGCTGGATCCTTCGAGACTTCTGGGTTACATGATAGTTGCCTTCGTCAATGGCATATGTATTCGTGTGCACAAAATTAGTGCTCACAAGGAACAATCTTTCTCTATTGGATTGCAAGCCATCTGACGAAGTTATTATCGAAGGTGAATGATGACTGATGAGTGAAGCAAATATTTGGGAATTAGAGATGGCAAAAACCCACACTTTTTGGTGGGGGTTGATATTTTCAACTGATAAAAAAAAAATTTGACTTGTATAACCTGCCCCACGTAACCTGTAGATTGAAACAAGACAACATGGGTTTGACCCATAGGTCAACTCTTTTTTTTTTTTTTTATAAAATGCAGTCATATATTGTTGATTATAGTTACACTTTGTGGATTATATTGTTGATTATAAATTTATAATTTATTGTAAATATAGTTAATTTGTGGAGTATAAATTTTTTAATGTATTTGTGTCTAAATATTGGCTAGAGAACTTATCTGTTATAGTTATTTTGGTTTGAAAATGTGATTCTTATTAAGAATGACTGCAGTAGCTAGAAATGTATTATATTTATGAGCAATTTGATATTGAATTGTTAAATAATATCTTTTTATGACATATTATTTTAATTTGGTATTGAATTAGGTAATTAGGAATTTTTTAAAAAATTTGTATGGATATCATTTTGTTGTATTTAATTAAAAATTTGTTTATCTTTTTTTAAAAAATTTAGATGAATTAATTCATATAAAAAGGATTTTTCTTTACCATTTTTTTACAGGCCAACTCGCCAACTCACATAAAAACGGGACAGTTTGACATATTCAACTTATATTACTACGCACGGATGCTTGACCCGCGAGGGGCGAGGCAAGGCAGGCAAGTTGGCCCATTTGCTATCTCTATTGTGAATGAATTAAATAAGGGTATTACTGTCTATTTGTAAAAGTTACATGATCCTCTTCCTTAATTAATGTTTGCTCAAAATTGGTATAGTACCTACTTAAAAGGTATCAAAACTCATATCAATATCAAATTAATTTTAATACACTATTATAGTAAGAAAATTTTACACTATTATTCAATTGCATACTTTTATTTTTAAGACTTTTAAGATAATGAATGATTACGTCAAATATTTTTATTGATATGATAAAGTATGATTTAATATTAGTATAAATTTTTTGAACAGTGGTAATGTATTAAAGTTAAATTCATTAAATAAAGACATTGTTGGACACCGAATTTCAAATTTAGTGGCAGGGAGGTTCGACCAAGAAACCGTGGAAGCTATAGGAACAGGCCAATAAAGTTGTAAGAGGTATCATTTTATTATGGTTTAGTTATATTTTTAATCCCCCAAAATATCACATTTTTTCTTGTTAGGTCCCACTTTGTAAAACTTTTGTTTAGTATCTCAAAAATTATTTTTTTATTCTCATTTGTTCTCTCCATTTACTTATGATTGTGTGGCTTATAGATAAATTAGTTTAATTAAATTTTATGTAATTTTTAAAAAATTAATATAATTTTTCACCTTTTGTACATTTTATTTTAATTATATTTTATGTAATTTTTTAATTTCCTAAATATATTTTTTTAATTAGAAGTTTATTTTACGTATATAAATATAAATAGTTTTTCATATGGAATATTGTGATTTTTCTATTTAGCCCCATTAAATATCATTTTTATCATTTGTCCTCTCTTTTTTATTCTTTAATCCATGTCAGTATCCACATAAGATGTCATGTTGGCATTTAACAACAAAAATTAACATAAAACTAACATATAGACCAAATGAGAATGAAAAACACAATTTTTGGACTAAATAAAAACTTTCTAAAAAATTGGGATCAAACAAAAAATAATGTGATATTTTGGAGGATCAAAAACATGATTAAAACTTTAAAAATTCAAACTAAGATAATTTCGGGTCAGAAAACAAAGCAAGACAAGCCTCTAATTAAGGAGCTTGATAAGATCCTTGCAAAATAGGAGATCACAATGGTGACGTTTCAACCCACTCTCAACTCAAAGGTGACAATTTTCTCTGCTTTTTTTGGGATGAAGCTGCATGATATTGGTTGTTTGGACTTCTCACTATGTGATCATGAAGAAGAAATGTGAAGAGTGGAAAGAAAGAGGTCAAGAGAAAGGAATGTGCATGAAGAGGTTTTGAAACTATAATTATTCAAGCTCCAACTCTATAATAGATACTTTAGACGCTAAAGAAAGGACATTTGATCATTAGACCAAAAATATCTTTTATTTATCTTGGGTTTATCTTTATTTTCAGTCATTTTACAGCTTATCTATCTTTATATTTCGAACGCATTTACAACTTTCCACTTCCCACTTTGCATTATTTCTTTATAACTTTCCTTTTAACTTCAGTCTTTAATTTAGCCTTGTACTTTCATTTATTAGCTTCAATTGTTGTAATTCAACTTTGATTGGATGTACTTTGCCTTTGAGTCTCAATAAAATGTCTAGTTTTATACTGTTCGCACTAAATCTTTAGTTAAGTTTTTTTTTTTTTCAAAAAAATAATTATCTCAAAAATTCACATCGTAAAAAAGTTTCCCTTTTTGGGGGTTTTCTTAGGTATAGTCAAAGTGTGAGTTCGTTTTGATTTATGAGCTGAAGCTTATTCATATTGTTCCGCACCTTTAGACATAAATTAAATAATTTTTAGATGAAATATCTATAAATTTAATTATCAATGAATATTCTTTAAAAATATAGAAGATAGTTTCTTTTATTTTTGTCATTGGTCCAGTCGTGATGACTCAACCTACCCTCAGTCGATCAACCTACTCGAGTCCCAGAGAGTCAGGGATGCCTGTTTAGGGTCTTGACCCCAAAGGTTGACCCACCGACCTTCAGGTACTTGGTTTAAAAATATATGTTATCTCATTAACTACCATATTTATGCCCCTAGCAAGATTCCCTCCTCAATGCTAATCCATTGAGCATTCTTTCCCTTAACGTAACATCCTGAGTTCCAAGGGTAGACTAGGATAAAGGGATGCTTGGGTCGAGGGAATGGAAAAATTGTAATTTGACAAACCATAGAAAAATTAAGGACAAAATTATAATTATTAGGTTGAAATGGCATAATTGTAATTAAGGCCTTACGAGAGGGGCATCTGTAGGAAAATTTTGATTTCTGAGATTTTTATGGATACCATGGCACCTATAGATAACTGAAATACTTGTAATAACCTTAAATTAAGATTCTTGACTCACAATTTTAAATAAAAGCGTGAGATTACTCACACAATATTGCAGTAAGTTGGGTAACTTGGACTATCCGAATTGATAGTTGAACACGTTGAATTAATCCTCAAAGATCCTATATTGTCTATAAGCATGAGTATTAATTAAAAATCCTATGAGGTGTGGTTAGAAATTAACCACACAACCCTCTCAGTAGCCGAATTTAGCCACTTAGATTTTAAATTAAAAGAATTTGATTGTTGCTTTAAACCCACCAATGAGATTTAACCCTGAAAACTTCTCCAACAAACCACTCCAACTTGTCAAAAAAGCTAATATTTTCCCCCATTTTGCCTATCAAAATTTGGCCACCCCCTCTCACATATCCATCTCCATTTTTCTTCTCCATCTTCATCTCCTTCTTGCCACCTCTATGGTTATGAGCTTCAAGCTCAAACATGAAGGCCTTCTTGACCTTAAATCCTCTTACTCCTTTTATAAAAATTAATCCTCATGCTCTCCTCTACAAAACCTCTCCATCAATTTGATGATTAACTATCAAGTGAAGGCTCTCCATCTCCATATAAGTTGCTACCATAGAGGAAGAAGAAGGCTAGGATGTTGCTCTTAGCTCTCTTGCTTCCATGGTTTCAAGGATTTTAAGGTAGGTAGTTCAAATCCTTAGTTTTGATTGTGTTAGTGGGTTATGTGGTTGATGTATTTGTATTTGTACTATCCTTGGTTCATGCTTATATGATGGTGTTATGGTTCTTTTCTAATGATTTAAGATAGACAAACTTGATTTAGGTTGAAGGATATAGCAAAAGATTAAGAAAACCTCAAAACAGAACAAGCTGTTGGAGAAATCCTAGGGCGATGTTTGTATGGCAGAGCCCATAACTTACCCTATAGAACTCGAATTCAAATGAAACTAATTTTAGATAACTAGACTTCATAAACAATCTAGGGATATAAATTATAAGACCATTGGATTTAAAATGAATTAGTTATGAATTTTAGAACTTGGCTCTGAAAATTCACTCTCTATCTTGACTAGGTGTAATATGAAGAGTATAACTTGCCCTATATAGCTTCAATTTAAGTGAAACTAATTTTGTTAGAAAGCTAATCTATAGGAGATTGTTTATAAATACTTCAAAATCAGATCATAAGTGGATTTTCCTCAATAATTCCTTGAAGTTAACTATGCTCTATTTGGGTTGAAACATGACAACTCACTTGAGTAGCTTATAACTTGAGCTCTAGTTACCCAATTGGAGTGAAACTTATGACGATTGAAAGATAATCCAATTAGCTACAATTTGGTAAAAAATTTGGATAAAAATGATAAAATATGAAATTTTAGTGATTTTCCAAAGTTAAGTATCTTGAAATAAGGCAGCTTTAAGTAAAACTTTAATAACTCAAGTTATATATGTCAAAATTTAATGAAACTAAATGTAGATAAATAGAGCTACAACATATTAAATTTTTAGATTAATATGAATTAAGATAGACTTTTAGTGTAATTTAGAAAACATGATAGATTTAATGGAAATGGAATAACTTGAGCAAGTCTTGATTTAGGGGCTCCATAAGCTATGTGAACATTAAAGCCATAAGCATCTATGCAAATTACACCCAAAGAAGTCTTATATTAATATCTCATTATAATGATTATGATTGATATGAATGACTGGTTAACTGACTATACCGTTTGTTTTTTGGGACCTTCCACGTTTTAGTCATTATGCTACCAAATTTTTGGCAGAAATATGTGAATATTGTGAATGTTTATATATTATATACATGAACATCATGCAAGCATAAATATTTGAAAGTAAGATATGAAGCATATGCATAAGTGCATATAACATATTCATGCACGGTTATGTACATGAATGAAGAAAGATACTA
The DNA here is from genome assembly GCA_031439595.1 of Pterocarpus santalinus. Classification (NCBI taxonomy): domain Eukaryota; kingdom Viridiplantae; phylum Streptophyta; class Magnoliopsida; order Fabales; family Fabaceae; genus Pterocarpus; species Pterocarpus santalinus. Next base: position 27,336,757 of record CM062528.1, on the reverse strand, counting down.
AGAACTTGCAAAGAGACATACTGAACTGGTGGTATTGTCTAAGACTTAGGCCAGCCCCTGAACAAATTCAAAGGGAATAGACCGATGTGAGGGCTAAGAAAAGTAAACGCGTCACTCATGTATAGATGTGAACTCAGACCCGAGAAGCAAACTATTACTCAAAGGTGAGAGAAATCATTCATCTCCAAGGGACTAAGTACAGAAGAGTAAGATACAGGTTAAAGAAAGAGATAAGAAAGTAAAATATACTTGCATAAGTCAAGAAGGTGCATTAGCATATGCATATTTAAACATCTCATTATGCTATAATGTTATTATGATTATGTTTGAAATGTTATATTATTATTGTTACTATACTTGCCATGAATATGCCAAGTGAGTGTTAAAATAAAATCCGCTTCAAGAAATATATTTTCAAACTTAAAATTGAACCAGTACTTATGTGTATATGCTTACATTTTCATAAGAAACTAAAACAGCTGGAATGCTTATGATGACAGTCTATATGATTAGTGGTCTGAGCTTATCTACTGAGAACCTTAGGTTCTCATTACCTGTTTATGAGTTTTCCCATAAACATTCCAATACCTAAGCTAGACTTCAAGTATGAAGTAGAGTTTTGGGACATTCACCAAGTAAGACCCGGACTTGAGATTAGTCCGAAAAATGGAAGTGAGCATCCGATATCTACAAAGTGACAATCCTAAGCCGAGTATGTGTCCGATGTATAAGACTAGTTAAGTCCATTTTAAATTGTGATTCTATGTAGCAATTATGTTGGAATTGTAACTCCTTATGTAGTGATGAAATATGAAATTTAAGGGCCACGTAACAACCTCTAGATACAGTGTCATGACTCGAGCATGACGTATGTATTTGGGGGGTGTTACACTTAACATACACCCCGATAGGGCTTCCGACCATAATGGCTATCATAATGGTACCAAGCTTTATATATACCCCTCCCTTCCTACAATGGAGGTTAGGACATCCTAAACCTAAAAACTAGCTCACCCTATCTCAAAGCATGAGACAGGAATATTTTTACACCATTTGTGGAGAAAGGCAAAACCTATCTCACTCTACTCTCGACATTGTAAACGACATGCGGGTCGCCATTACCTCTACAACTCCACCCAATGTAACACCACCGGCAACCATAAGCTCCAAAATACCACTGCCCCTAACAACACCCCAAAACAAGATTTTACCACAAATATGGGCCCAAACACCAACCTTGATTCCAACACCAACATCTCCAGCCTAGTTGTTGACAAAGTATAGTGAGGAAGTATAACAGCAATGTGGTAGGTTGGATGCTCAATGAAGGTGACTTAGTTCTACGAAGAGTAGATAAACACTCGACATAAGGCGAGCTAGCTCACAACTAGTATGGCCCTTTCCTAGTAGTCAAAAATCTGGGCAATAGAGTATACAAGCTTTCTAAGGTGCTAGGAAAAGAAATACCTTGAACTTGAAATGCATCAAAATTAAGAAAATACTCCAATTAGAGATATTTTTTGGTACTAGTATTACTTTATTTTCATTTCTTGTTAGACTTTCATTTATCTTTAATAGAATAATGTAGGTTTTGTATATTTTCTGGTACTTTAGGTTTTGTATATCATTCACTGTTTACTTATCCACTTGTTAATTACTCGTTGCTTATGCATTTATTCCCTGTTAGCATTAAGGCTCGCCAAATACTATCCACATCGTGAAGATCTCCAAAACCCAACTATTACTAGTAGTCTCCAAGGCCTAGCCATGCTGGCATGATCTCCAAAATCCAGCCATCACTAGTACTCACCAAAGACTGGCCATACCAGAAAGATCTTTAAAACCTAGCCATCACTAGTGGTTTCCAAAGTCCAGCCATGCCGGCACGATCTCCAAAACCCTATCATCGTTGGTAGTCTCCAAAGTTCGACCATATCAATATGATCTTCAAAACCTAGTCATCGCTAATGGTCTCCAAATCCCGGCTATGCCAGCACAATCTCCAAAACCTAACCATCGTTGGTACTTGCCAGAGCCCAGCCACGCTGACATGGTCTCCAAACTCAGCTGCAACTGGTACTCGCCAAAGCTTAGCTATGTTGGGAAGGTCTCCAAATGCAGTCATAATTGGTAATCGCCAAAGGTCAGCCACGACGATAAGGTCTCTAAACCCAGCCATAGTTAGTACTCATCAAAGCTCGACTCCATCAGGAAGGTCTTCAAACCTAATCATAGTTGGTACTCACCAAAGCCCGACCACACCGAGAAGGTCTCCAAAACTAGTCATAGCAAGTACTCACCAAAGCTTGGCCATGGCCAAACCCAGCCATTGTTGATGCTCGTCAAAGTCGGCCATGCTGGGAAGGTCTCCAAACTTAAGAGAGGTGGTTTGACCCAATCTGTGGTTGCAAGGATCAAAATCAACCAATGAGACATGATTCTTAAAGATTAACATTTAGCTATCAGAGAAGGGATAATGAAGGGATAGTATAATGTCTTCACACCATAATTTATTTTGTGATAGTCCCCTATTTTTTGTTTGTCTATATGGTTGCATTCATAGGAAAAAGAAAGAAATGACAGCCAATCCGATGTATCCACAAATATCCCAATTGCTCGATCAAGAAATGGCACAACATCATTTATTTTGTAATAGTCTTCGATTTTTGGTTCGTCTTTTTGGTCTTTTTGTTTCAGGTGCTATATAAACTTTCAAATGGAAGTACAATTGAATGATTCCAAAATGGCAACAATAAGGATAGCAAGGCAATGCTTGATAACACTTCCATCAACATGCAAGATTAGATCAGCCCACCAAAACCTGCTTATCCCTGGCACTATCTAAAAGCTCAAAAATCTTGACACTATTTAAGCTTGACAACCCCAACAATATCTAAGCCCGATAACCCTAGCACAATCTAAAAACCTGATGACCCCGATACTATCTAAGCATCATTACCTTGGCACTTGGCCCAGTCGATCTCCCGACTTCCCACACCCAGCTTGCACTTCAATCCTCTTCGCTCTTCTGAGCTTGAGGTTGGAGGGCTTATAGCTTGGTTAGTCTCTCGACCTTCCCACGCTTAACCTGTATTTCAGACCTCTTTACTCTTTCAAGCTTGAGGCTGGAGGGCTTGCGATCCAGTCGTGATGACCTGACTTATCCTAGTAGGCCGACTTACTCTAGTCCCGCGAAGTTAAGGTTGTCTATTCAAGCTCTTGACCTCAAAGGCCGACCCACCGACCTTCACGTGCCTGACCTTAAAGGCTCTACTGTTAATATAAAATATTTTAAATTATTAACTAATCAAATATTATCTTTTATGTAGCTTTTGAGATAGTTATGATAAGAGTATTCTAAATTAAATATAATGACGTGATTATGCATAATTAAATAATTGTTTTAAAAAATTATAATATTAATGTATCAAGATTAAATCCTTATTTTATTTATGAGATTTTATATTTTTATTTTAAAAAATTAAGGTGAAATTGATTTTTATATCTTACTTAACATTAATATTTTTTTTCCTTGTCCAACTTTTTTCCCGGCTGAAAGAAATTCTTCCATTACTTGGAAGCGCTGAAGGCATCGATTCGAAAAAGGTAATTCTTCTAGCAAGGAAAGGAAATTTGGATTTCCATGAGCGAAGACGACTTTGAGTTTTTTTAATAGCATAAACATACCATTCTCAACCCAATTGTAAACTAGAGAAATCCCCAAATATATTTTCCTAAGCTTGTTAAATCCATCTATAGCACAAAGCTCTATACTTTGATTATGATTAACAATTCGAGAGGAATAAATCTTAAACTATTCATAATCCACTTTTTTTTTTTTTCCTTATGAAAAGCAGTGGTAAAGACATTGTTACATTTTTTAATAACCTCAGTACGAGAATTAGAAGCTTCACCAAATAGAAACATATCATTAGCAAAAAACCAAATGAAAAATGTGTGGGCCATTTTTCCTAACTTAATCAGCTTCCATAACCCCCTAGAAACAATAAGATCAATGATATACAAGAGATCTCTCAATGCACATACCAAAAAGGCAGGGGGGTCTCCCTGTCCCTAATTCTAGATGACACGAATGAATCAATTTTTTCGTCATTCCAAAGAATTTGCATAGAATAGAGGGAAACATGCTTCATAATTAAGGAATATACGCTATCTTGAAAGCCAACCTCTCACAAAGTGTCATGTAAGAATGATCAATCTGTTCTATTCAAATTTAAACTCATTTTATCCTTTTTAATGTAAATAAAATTTAAGTTAAAAAGACACTCCCTCCAATTCAAAATTAATATGCTTTCAAATTCATTCAATGCTTATGGCAAATTAGCAATATGTCAAAATAGCGACAAGCGGTGATAGTTTGAAAGAATCAAAATATTTCAATTTATTCTAACTTGTCTTCTAAGAAAAAATTATGAATGTCCGATGAGATTGAAATATTAAGTATGAATTATAGTTATAATATTTTACATATAAAAAATGTAGTTCTAATATTCTAAAATTTATTTTCTATATTCCATGCTGCAGATACTAAAAAAAAAAAAGTGATGTAAATAAATCATCTCTATCAAGATGTCAGCTCCTCTTTTTGTTTTGTATTATCAATAAGATCAATTACCTATGAAGCACGTACACACTAAGTTGATGGTGTGTCCGTGTATTTGATACAAGTGAGACACTGACGCGTGTTGGACACTAGTATGATATGTGTTTGATATGCGATTTTATGTGTCTCATTTAAAAAATATTATTTTTCGGCTCGGACAAGCATTGGATACAATTTGGATACACGTCAGACATGGCTGGGTATGACTCGAATACAGCTTGAATACAATCTAGTACCTTTTTTTCAATTATTTGATGGGAAAAAAAAGAATTCAAAGGTCCAAAAATTCAAATTCATTTAGAAATACTTTTTTGAGATGTTAACGGAAATAGTATCCTATATTTTTTGGACGGGGTATAGGAAGTATATATAATATATATTAAGAATACTCCATTTTTTTTAGGAGGAGTTTAGAAAGTAATAAAAATTGATAATTTGATATCTATAAATATATAAAAATATTGCACTATAATATTATGAATTTTTCTTAAATGATATATATATATATATATATATATATATATATATATATATATATATATATATATATATGCCGTGGCCGTGTCCTGCAATTTTATTAATTTGGTGTATTTTCGTGTCTGTACCGTGTCAAGTATATGTATCGGTATACATGTTTCATAGTCAGTTACAATGAATTATAAATAACTAATTAAAAAAAAAACTCAAAAATCAAACTGTTCGGAGGTAGATTACCTGAGTAGTTTCCGAACTAAGAATTGGATCTCAAGCTGCTTGACAGAGCGTTTTCACGGCGGTAAAGGGTGTACCTGCAAGGACTCTGATGTTGAAGTCAGTGAGTGCAGGAATATGTGAGAAGTAGGTCAGAAAAGATACCTATAACTCGAAGTTGGACCCATATTTATATAGATAAGTAGTTGAGAAGTAAGGGGGATTTGATCCCGCCTTTGTAGGGGATAACTCTGGACGTTCGTTATCTTGGAGATATTGGATGGGTCCGAGTTTTCCGGCCGTGCAAGGGAAGGTCGATCCGCGATGCCAGGGAATAAAGGGTTTAGCCCAAGTTTGGGCCCTACCTCGGATGAATGGCCAAGGATAGTCTTAGACTATAAATCCAAGGTCTATTTGGGCCCAGCCATTGGGCCGAGTTGGGCTCCTATGTTACAGTCTGGAACACAAACATAACTATTAATAAAACATAAGCAGAAAATCCATCACTTGACCTTACTACCCATTGGCTGCACTCATTCTATCTTGTATAATTATTTACAAAATCACCCCTGAAAAATTAAGAAACAACATAGTTGGTGTAAAATAGAATTTTTGAATTTAGCCCTTCAAAAGTGAAAATCGCACTATAGAGCTAAAATTCAACTACTTGACATCATAAGCATTCATTAGTAGTGGCGGTGACACATACAGCTGCTCAAAGACCCGACAAGAGAGAGGGAGGGCATCACACACACACACACACACACACCACACACACACACACACACACAAGTTTTGGCTTTGGCTGGTCATAGTCATCCAAGGCCACTTCTTTTTTATAGGGTCATTTGATCAAAATGGCTTCCACCCTATTGAGAAAGACGCTTTTGGCTCACCGCTTGATTCACCCTTCTTCCTTCCTCACCCAAAAGCCACTGGTTCTTTCTTCACTCTGCACTGTAAGTACTTTTCTCTGTGAATTTTTCATCTGGGTATCCATTTTTCTTCCCCTTCAATTTGTGTTTTGATTCCTGTGTTTGTTTTACCCTTATTAGACTGAATTTTTTGTGCCTGAGAAAATTTGCTCTTTGTGTGCTTTTTTGGGGCTGTTTTTTTTTTTTTTTTTGTGGGCATCTGGGTTATGAGATTTTCTCAATAAAGTTTTGATTTTTTGAGTGTGGGAATTGGGGTACGTGTTTGTATTCTGTTCCGGGGTCTTGATCAGATGAGTGATATGCTTGCATGACTTGCTCGTGTGGCAGTTTCCCACGTCATGTGTTTCATACAACTTCAATTTTTTCTGTATGATGTTGAAGCATAGCAACCGAAGTGCTATCAGCTAGTTCATAAGTCATAACAAACTGGCTATCGGTTCTTTGCTTGCTCTTTCTTAGTCAAAGGATATTATTTGTCCAACTAACTGAAGTGAAACAACATTTGGTGGGCATTGATTCTAGTTTTTGCACATGCGAAATAAATCACATGATAATGGCATTTTATCATCAATGGTAGTACAAGTATTAACTTTCTTAGGTTTACTAATGATTCAGTATTATAAATCCCATTTCTCTGCATTGGTTTTATGAGTAAATCATTGATAATTTGATATAAATGGTAGTTAAACTCTGGGATACTGATATTCTCAATCAAATCTTATGTTATTATACTGCATGAAAATTTGATAGAAGCAATTGGAAAAAAAAAAAAAAAAAAACGTAATTTCGTGCAATTTATCTTGTAGGGAACTTTTCCTTTTTCAGTCTAAACTGTTTAATTTCTTCGCTTATTTTAACGCACAAAGAAAGAAAAATCTTGGTGAACTCATTAATTTATTTCTGCACTATCTTTTTGACCTGAATAATTTCACTTATTTTAACGCCAAAAGGGAAAGAAAAAAAATCATGGTGAGCAGAACTCTTTATTGTATAATTTCTCTTCTACATGCAGAAGCAGCCGTCGTTTCGGCGAGGTTTCACAACCTATACAGCTCAGAACACAAAAAGGACTGGTTGGGTTCCTTGTATGGCTTTTTCCAGGGCTGCATATTCAACCAGATCTGTATCTACAAATGAGCCAGTTGTTTCTGTGGATTGGCTCTATGATAATCTGAAGGATCCTGATGTGAAGGTACTTGCTGAGTTGCCTTTATTGCTTACCTGATGGTGCCCTTGCAGAGTTTTTAATCTTTATGATTGTAATTTTGTTGTTGCTGCCTTCTTCTTCTTTTTCTGCTTATTTATTTATTTACTTTCTGCATGTGTATATCAGCACACTCCGCAAATGTTGAAAGGGTAGAAGCTGAAAATAAAGCAAATGTCCTCCAAAAAAAGTGCTAGATTTGTTAATTTGATCGGATTTGGGAAAATGAAATGGCTCTTGAGTGATCTCATTTACTACTTATTGACTGAACTTTGTTATTGGCGAACAATGTATATGATTTTACTGAAACACCTCTCTCTTTTGATCACCAACTTATTGATTAAAGATCTAGACACTTGTGCAATCACCATGTATCAGGTTTGATAATCTCATAATATCATGAGTATGTGTATATGAATGGCATCTATTAAAATTAGTAGAGACCGCACTTCCTATGCCATTGAGTGCCCCTAACTTGTATTTGGCTGGCTCGCAATCTTGTTCAAGTGATTTTGAAGCCATGTAGGAACCATATGATCAAGCTGTAATTGGCATAAATTGAATATGCTATTTCAACTTCTTTAAAACTCCTAATTGCACATACATGGTCTGAATGGTACATCTTCATATACGGTTCCTTATTTGCTTCCAAATTAGATTATCTATTCAAAAGGGTAACACTTATCTTGTGTTTTCTATCTAGGTGCTAGATGCATCCTGGTACATGCCGGATGAGCAGAGAAATCCCCTCCAAGAATATCAGGTCGGGACATGATTTTGTTAGGAATTGCATTCTTCGAACTTTAAAGTTCTGAACAGTTGGATAGTATATGGCATCATTTGAATATCTTCTACAGTTTGTACTTAGTTTTATGGCTCTCTCTCTCTCTCTCTCTCTCTCTCTTTTTTGGTCTACCATTTTTTGATCATGTATTATTTGTCTAATGCCACATGCAACAGGTTGCTCACATTCCTGGGGCCCTTTTCTTTGACGTTGATGGAATAGCAGATCGAACAACAAATGTGAGTTTATCTCTTTTCTTTTTATTCATTCTGAGTTTCTGATGTTTTTTAATGGAGAACTTCGTCACTGGATAACTTGTACATACCTTTTATGTTGAAATTGTTTAGTAGTTAATCTTGTTTGTAATTTCAAGGAGTGCCTAGAATAATGATGGCTAATTTTTCTTCCTTTTGACAGACACTGGTCTACTATTTGAATACTTGGGACTCTTCGCTGCTGGCTATATGCTTTTTGACTATTATTGTTTAAATTTGATTTGATTTGAATTTTTATTTAGAATATTAGGGTTATTTATGTGTTAGGAGGGTTTTTTTTGTTTTTTTTAATTTTATGTTTGGGCTAGTAATCTTATCGGTTATGTGATTCTTTTATACATTTTTCTTTGATGCAAAATGCTTTTGTTCTTGTCAATGTTTTCTATACATCTTGCCTTTCAATGCAATCCATTTTCCATTATGGCTAATATATAAAGGCTGACTCTTACTTGTTGATCAGTTGCCACATATGTTACCATCAGAGGATGCTTTTGCTGCTGCTGTTTCTGCTCTTGGCATACAAAACAAAGATGATGTGGTTGTTTATGATGGAAAAGGACTATTTAGTGCAGCTCGTGTTTGGTGGTAAGCCATGGTTTTGGATATGATCAATATATAATAAATGGATTGTGTAATCATCGATTTTGTTATGTAGTTTAACTAATACCTGTTTCTTCTGCTTTTACTGATTCAAGGATGTTCCGAGTGTTTGGGCATGACAGAATTTGGGTATTAGATGGTGGCCTCCCAAGATGGCGTGCATCAGGTTATGATGTTGAATCTAGTGCCTCAGGTGATGCTATTCTTAAAGCCAGTGCTGCAAGTGAGGCTATAGAGAAAGTATATCAGGGACAAGCAGTAAGTTTGGAATCTGTCCCTCTACTTTAATGCGATTTTTCTTTTCCTTTTTTTGGACTTCCTTTTCTTTTAATTGTGTTAAATGTGTAATGTGTTGACTTTAACATTTTCATTTTGTTTTGATTTATTGCTTCTCATGTATATTTTTTGTTGCCAGGTTGGCCCAATCATATTTCAGACTAAGTTTCAGCCACATCTTGTCTGGACCCTTGAACTGGTTGGTTGCATTATTATTATTATTAGTGCCAGTTCAAACGCGAATTCTGAATATGCATATCTTGACTGCTGAAAGAAGTTAATGTATTATGATAGGAGAAGTTACGTTTTTGAAAATGACTGGTGATACTGCTAGAATCACTTGAGCAATTAATTACATTACATTGGCAATATTGTTGGTTGTAGAAATATCAGAAGGTTGCATCCCGGTGAACTCAAAATTAGTTAGGTGTGGTAGGTTTGAAGTCTGCCTTTTTGGGCAATACTGTTCACAAGCTTGAAAGTTTGAACCAAATTTTTTAATGGAACATTTCCTACTTTTGTGCAATTCATTCTTCCAACATTTTAATCACTGTCTTTAGTTGTTGTTGTATCTCACCATGTTACACATAATCAAGTCTAGAAAACATGAACTCTGAAAAGTGAAAATATAAAGAAACAGTATGAAGTTGCGACAAGATTTATGCACCTGTTAGTTCTGTTATTTTTGCAGAAATGTAGCCTAAGCATTATATTCTTTACAGGTTATTCATGATATATTGTTAGGGACAGATTCTATGGTCAGGTGCATAGTAGAAAGAATAGGAGGGAAGAGGGCCGAGAATAGGCCCAAAACTGTAATAAGAGGAAAAGAAATGTAAGGAAGGGAGGGAAAGTTAGTTAGGGTGGTTAGACCAAGAGAGTTAATATAAATAGGAAGTCTGAAAGTTGTACCAGTGTGTGTCATTTTCTGTTGTAAGCATAGTTGTCAATATCGGATGGCGGCTCATGGCGGTAAGCCAAAAATCCGCCATAAAGTTATGGCGGATAGCATGGCGGGTTATGGCGGAAGCCATGGCGGACTGAAAATATACAAATATATATATATATATAAAATATCCAAAAAAAACCTGCTAAACATAATAACTAATCAAAACTAACAACATATATCAAGATGACAAGATCAAGAACAATAAAATTAGAAATTACATATTTTGATTAATAAATTCAGCAAATGCATCACAAAATCAAAGCCAAAGTCACATCATAACATAACATATTCATAGTCAGATACAAACATAGAAATATAGCATAATCAAAGCTTCAAAGTCATAACATGAAGACCAAGGGAAACTAAAATCAGCTAAGCTAGGCACTAATCCTCATCATCATCTCCAATATAATCATCATTGTTATTATTTTCTGGTGAGGCATATCCCTCCACTTCTTCTCCTTCTGATTCTGAGTCATCAAATTGAATTTCTTCCTCCTCTTCTGAAGAATCCTCTTGTTCTTCAAATTCTGGTTCTTCATCAGCCACCACTACTTGTTTTCCTTTCTTGGAAGCTCTACTAGCTGTTGCACCACTTGAAGGCTCCTTTCTTTTTCTACTTTGCCTCCTAGTATATGTTCTAGGGTCCCCAATCCCAGATGCCACATACACAGTTTCCCAATTCAAAGTGTCATCACCCCCAAAAACCAACTCATCTCCAGCATCATCATCACCTTCATCTAGCTCTCCAACCAACCACTCATTAGACTCATCAATATCATTGAGTGAGATAGGGTCAATCTCATCTCTAAGATTGTATCTCCGCTTGAGCGCTTGGTTATACTTTACATAAACCAAATTGTGCAACCTTTTATGCTCAAGCCTATTTCTCCTCTTAGAATGGATCTGCAATATCAATATACTCTAAGTGTTAATGACTACTATTATAAGTATTAACAAAGTACCTAACTAATAAAGAAGTGTTAATTACATGTTCAAAAACACACCAGTTACGTTCACATCCCGAAGCACTACATGTCAAGCTCAAAATCTTGATAGCCAATTGTTGCAAGTTTGGAGCTGAATGCCCATACATTCTCCACCATTGAGCTACAAATCCAAAGAAAGCTATATAAGCAAATCACTCAAAGCTTAAAATCAAAAAAAATTTGAAAACTAAAAGTCGTATTCTCCTCACCAGGTGCAAGAGTTTTTATTTGTGATTTTGCAAAGTCAGTTCCAAAAAGACCATTAGCACTCTTATAAATTGGCAGCTCAAGCAATATTTTTTGTTGCACCTCCCGACTAGGCACCAACCTCTTAATACATTCATACAATCCGTTTGTAACTTCCAAATCAAACTCCAATGCAGGGTTGCCATAATAGTACTCTGGGTTCAAAAAATGACCAGCTGCATGTAATGGTCGATGGAGCTGACAATTCCATTTATTATCAATTATTGCAAACACATCTTTATATTTGCTTTCATCATTCTTGAATGACTTCATAATGACTTCTTTTGCCTTGTCCATTGCCTCATAGATATAACCCATAGCTGGTTTCCTCTCACCATCAACAAGTCGAAGCACTCGAACAAGAGGAGCCATAACTTTAAGGGTATATCTCACATGATTCCAAAAGGAAGGCATAATTGTAGTCTTTGTTGCTTCTTTTCCCTTTGCCTCTTTAGACAACTTGTTTCTCATCCACTCATCAGAGGTAAACATTTTTCTAAGATTTGATTTCTCTTGATGAAGCCTTTCCAATGATAGAAAGGAAGTGGCAAATCTTGTGACCGCATGCCTCACCAATTCCCTCTTGTTTGTGAAGTGTCTCAACAAACTCAAGGTACTAAAGTGGCTATAAATGAAGCCAACAAGAGAAATTGCTCTTTTGATTGTTTTCTTTATCAATGGAAGCTTTCCAATATCTTCTAGCATCAAATCCAAGCAATGGGTTGCACAAGGAGTCCAATAGAGATGCGGCCTTTTATCTTCCAACATCTTACCCGCCAAAACATAGTTGCTCCCATTGTCAGTCACAACCTGAACAACATTCTCCTCTCCAATCTCCTCCACAAAAGAATCAAGAAGCTCAAATAACTTCTCACCAGTCTTCACAAAGTTAGATCCATCTCTGAGACTTCACAAACATTGTCCCATTAGGAGAGTTCACCAAGAAATTAATAATACACCTTTGCTTCCTATCAGTCCAAGCATCTGACATGATGGAGCAACCATGTTTGCTCCATTGCTCCTTATGATCCTTCATCATATTTTTAGTATACTCCAACTCCTTGTTGAGAAGTGGAACCCTTATGTCATGATAAGACGGAGCAGGCAAATTGGGACCAAAGCTTCCAATGGCTGTCAACATATCATCAAAACTCTTCAATTTGATACAATTGAATGGAATTCCAGCTTGATACCACCACCGAGCAATGTATTGATGAACGCTAGCAACTGCTCTCTTGTCACATGCTTCTCTAATGTTTTGTTGCCTCAATCTCTCCTTATTCTTCCTAGCAATCGCAGTTTCGGGTTTTCTAACAAATAAATCCATTGGGCCTTTCAAAGCACCCTTTCTCTCTTTAGGCTTAGGGTTAGGGATTTCATCAATCCCTTCAGCATCATCTTCAGATAATCCAAAACCCAAATTCTCAAGATCAAGATCCCTTACATTTTGAACTTCGTTACTGTCACTGCTTTGCTTCTTTTTCTGGTTATGCAACGCCAACAACTCGTCTCTAACTTCTTTTGGACACTTGAGACACTTGGAAACATTACCAGATTGTCCCCTCAAGTGTTCTTTAGCTCTTGTAATTCCTCCTTTCATAACTTTACCGCAGAAATTACACACAGTATCATTTGTGTTATTTTCTGCAACAGGGTGGACATACTTCCAACCTGGGTCTGATCTACTGCTGGTCCTAGAGCTTTGTGAAGGTTGGGCTGACATGGTAGCTTAAAACAGAGTAGAAAAAGAACTGAAACAGAGTAGAAAGAGCTAAAACAGAGTTAAAAAAAAAAAAAGAGTAACAGTTTTGGATTAAAGAGCTTAAAACAGAGTAGAAAAGAGCTGAAACGGAATTAAAAAAAAAAAAAACCGAGAGAGATAGAGCCAGAACAGAATAGAAAAAATGGGGGAAGAAAAAAGTTGAAGCATAACCAAAATGTTGGGGGGGGAAGAGATCAGAACAAGTAAAAAGAAGAAAAAATAGAAGAAGCAAAAGGAAGAAGAAGAACAGAAGAAGCAGAAATAGAAGAAGCAGAAACAGGAAGAAAAAATAGAAGAAGCAAAAGGAAGAAGAAGAACAGAAGAAGAAGAACAGAAGAAGCAGAAATAGAAGAAGCAGAAACAGTAACCTTGGCTGCTGTGGGGGTGGTGTTGTCGCCGGAATGAGGCCGCCACAGGTGGTGGTGTCGTCGCCGGAAGGAGGCCGCCGCAGCTGGTGGTGTCGTCGCCGGAAGGAGGCTGCCGTCAGAATGGAGGAAGCAGCGAACAAGATGAAGGAGAGCAGACTGAAGGGCGTAAGATGAGAGAGCAAAGTGAAAGGAGGTCTGAGGCAATAGGGTTATTTTCAACCCAAAATTCCCATACTAACCTTTAAGCTTTAAAAAAAAAAAAAATTGATTCAGCCATGAATATATCGGCCGCCATGGCGCCGCCACGCAACACCGCCAGCAAAACGCTTCACCATGGCGCTCAGGCCAAAATCCGCCACGCCATGGCGGGATAGCGCCGCCATGGCCGCCATTTAACAACAGTGGTTGTAAGAGACATTGGGGGGGCTCTCAATTTTCCCTCAGGAGTAAGATTCTTGCTTCGCAAGTTTGGGTTCTAGACACATTGTCAGAATCCCTAATTCCAGAGTTTCCATATCCGGTTCTAGTTCTTTAGTTTTTGGTATCGATCCTATCATATATCTAGGAAAGCACTACAGGAATGCTGGTGCTTATTATGACCATGGTCCTAATGCATTGACTTTGACAACCGCCTTTTTTTTTTTTTTCCCCCTCAATTGGTAAAACAATTAAAAAAACTTTATTGGGCTGTTTAATGGAACCAAGCTCTGTATATATCAAAGAAGTTGAATGATATAAGTTTGACATCTTCGTTAGAATAAATTGAAATTTTTTTTAACTATAAATAAACCTACTGAGAGTTCCACAATTCATGTGGTAATCATTATAAGAAAAGTTAAACAAATTAATGAAATGTTTCCTGTGTTGTTTGGTGATATTGTAGTTGTGGAATGCGATGTCTATCAAGTATCAATATTAACTAGAAGATGTATCATATGTAACTTGGACAACTGGAAATATATGTTGAAAGTTTCCTTATTTCTTTTTTGTTTCATTCTCCTTCCAGGTGAAGAAAAATGTTGAGGAAAAAAGTCACCAACACATAGATGCTCGATCAAAGCCCAGGTACTTTACATTCCCTCTTGACTGCTTGTATACATCGTCACATGATTTGCATGTACATAGTGAAAACCTATACCTTGGCATTTTGCATGTATAGATTTGACATATAAGTAGTTATTTGTAAGCATGTAACTTATTTTCATTTACATAACTCTCTGCTATCTAGAACAGCATTAGTCATTCTGCACCGTGTATTTAAGAAATAAAGAATAAAATGTATTTTCATAAACTGCTACCCTCTTTTTTTTTTTTTTTTTTTTTTTTTTGTATACCTTTACCCAATTGCTGAAGAAGTGAAATGATTTTGTATATAGTGTAAATTTAAAACCTGCCAATTGGCAGCTCAATGTGATGCCTATGCCATTTTAATTTTAAAAAGAGAAACATAAATGATGGCATATAGTGATTTTCCATTGTAAAATGTGGACCATAGACTAAAAGCAAATTCAATGTCTCCTGAAATCAGTCAGTAGCTTGAATAATGAATAATGCTATCAAAAACGCTTTAGTGATTGTTTTTGTGCTGGCTGTGTCTCTTAAGTCGTCCTTTAATTGATGATTCTTCTCTTCTAAAGAGTGATTGATCTATGGAGCACTGGTAAGTCAGCCTGATCTTTCAATATCAACATGTCAAATAGTCAAGGATAATTCAACAGCGATTCTGTTTTGTGAATCTGGAATAACTGATTGAGAGAAGCCAATTATTTAGATGCAAGTGTTTCAATAGGTTGTGTGAAATACCTGACTGTTATTTCAACAAGCAAGTGTTTTATCTTTTTATTTTTATTTTCATTTTTTATTTTTATATATTTAATATAATATAGATAATCTCAGTGTTTAGTTTCCCCTCCTAACATGCACTTTAGTATTTCGAGGTTCCTAACATCCTCTCACTGACTATTATCTTTCTTATAGTGGTAGATTTCTTACCCCACCAATTCACTTTATTTTCCATGGATTTAGTATCTTTCTTCTTTTGATACCAAAATGTTTACTACTTAAGGAATTTCATTTTTGATGTGCCATTCTTGTATTTATGGAAGTGTTATCCTTTGGCAGATTTGACGGAACTGCACCAGAGCCCAGAAAGGGAATCAGAGGTGGTCACGTACCTGGCAGCAAATGCATTCCTTTTGCCCAGGTACAGCATATGGTCATGTCCATTTTGTCATGATTGCCCGGTGAAGCTAATTAGATTTTCTACTTATAGCACTGTCTTTTGCTAGCTACACCCAGGTTCATGCTTTTAAGTGCTGTCTTCATCTGGCATGGGCTTTTTAAATTCTATAATATTGGTATTGTTTTCTAAAGGGAAATAAAATCTTTTCTACTTGGTATAGAATTACAAGTATAAAAGACAAACTGCATGATGTTCGGTAAAACCCATGCATTCTGATCCAGGACAATATTCGCATATGTTCTGTTTAGTATTGCTTTGAATTAAAATCCTCCAGAATACCACTCAAGCTTGGTTTTGTTCAACTTAGTTGAAGTAGCCATCAGGGTACTGGCTATTTGATACAAATCACTTTTGTGAAATTGCTTATGAACAAGACATGGTAGTCAAATACACGCACTTCCCCAATTTTTTGGTTTTAACCAAACATTTATTTATTTATTTATTTATTTTTAAGAAAAAGATCACTTTAACCAGCTTCATATATTTGTAACCATTCTACAGAGCGACTTTTGCAGTATTTAGCTTTTTCATATATAAATATATAGATATATTTGCCGGACTATTTTTTCAATGCCAAATGCCTTTACCTGCAGCTGCTAGATGGTTCGCAAGCATTGTTACCTGCAGATGAACTTCAGAAGCGATTTGACCAAGAAGGTGTGAACCTATTCAGATGGATCTTTATAATGCTGAAATCAGTTGGATTACTTTGTTATTAATACTTCTGCCATCATATGTTCCTATTGATCTGCAGGTATTTCTTTGGAAAGCCCTGTTGTGACTTCTTGTGGAACTGGGGTAACTGCTTGCATTCTTGCATTGGTACATCCCTCACTCTCTCTCTCTCTCTCTCTCTCTAATTTGGATGAACGAATTATATTCTCTGCTTTGGGAAAATGAAAATGCCTAAATTTACTTCCTTTATGAATCAAATAATACCTATTTCTCCAAGGATGTAAATTAGAGAGGGTAGTCACTAGTTGGTACTTTCCTTTGCTTCCATTTCCCAGTCAGAGGGCTATTAAGAAATGGTCAAACTGATAGTTTATATTTATTTTTGGTTTCGTTTTTCCTGTGGGTAATATGTTAAAGAGGTAGCCTTTCCAATTCTTTCATCCTTCTTTCTATATTTCGCTTCCGTGCTGCTCGACATTGTATAATTCTGATTCTGCCTGCCCTCATTAGTCGTGCCAACACATATTTACAGACTCCTCACATCATTCAGTCACATTTGAGTATCTCAAATTGGAAGTAAAAATTTAGCCTGATATAGTTATAGGTTTATGTTCCTTTAGTTTCTTGATGTTGAAACACCAAGGTGCGTAGTATTCTGCTGGTAAAAATTGTCAGGATTTGAGCTTTTGTCTTATTAAAAGATTTAAATTGTTACATAATTTCTGCTTCATGGAATTTAATTTAATCTTCTAATGACCGGTGAAGGCTCATTCAGAAGCTGCAAAAAAACATATGATTAGTTTCCTTTGTGCCATGTACATTGCTGGTCTCTATAAAATCTTTGACAAAGTGAAAAATCTCTATTCATTAGTTTCATTGATTATTCTCCCTTTTCTTTTCAGGGTCTTCATCGTCTTGGAAAGTCTGATGTTGCAGTTTATGATGGATCTTGGTCTGAATGGGGATCACACCCTGATACTCCTGTTGAAACCTCAACATAAAATCCAATATAGCTAGACATCATGACACCTTGTACAACAAGATCTCTGGCCAAAAACACCTGCTAGAGAACGGTGCTTTATCCAGTTCTCAAACATGCATGTTGAGCAAACCTGATTTTTCTCTGTTTGTTTACCTTTTTGTGGGGCGGTTTACATTGTGATTGAATTGCAAATGTGTTTATGTCAAACATTAATATTAAAATAATAATAGGGCTGTTCCGAGGTTTTAGTTTTTGTCGTTAATAAAAATAAATCCTACAATAAGCAAATCTAGCATTAGTGTGCACTTCTGTTTTTCAGATGCAACGTAACTCTTGTTTCTCAGGTCTTGCATTCTTTCCACCTAGTACAGTAAAGTTGAGTATTCTCATTCACAGTTAACTTTTGCATCCAGTTCGCGCAAAATTTGAAGGTAACTGAGTTTTCAAAAAGTCAAAAAAATGTGTATTATTAAACAAAGTATGACGTCCTTTATATATGTTGGTGCAGGGAAAACGAAAGTAATGGATCTAATTTGCTCAGATAATAATGTTTTAGCATCTCTAAATTACAGAAATTATTAGATGTTCATAAAATATATTAAGCAGATTGTATTTTACTCAATAATATAATGATATTTTAGAAAAAAAATTTAGTAGTATGTTCTATTATATAATGTTATTTTAGAAAAAAAAATTTAGTAGTATGTTCTATTATATAATGTTATTTTATTAATGAATATAAGTTCAGTTTACCTGTGCTTTGTGAGTATTTAATAATCTATTGTAGAATTGGAAAGGAATGGATTCCTGCTCTTCATTCACGAGTTTAGGGGTCTTTTGTGTAAGATTTACGATTAATTCCAATGGTGTTATGTTATAACGGACTAAAAATATATGATTATGAAACTACTCGTGTTTGCTGGCGCTGCTTGGTATATTGTGCAAGTCAACATGATCCTTCAGGCTTCAGCCAAGTATCGAACTGTAGTATGGACTAGATATAGAGTGTGTTTGGATTGGCTTTTCAAAAAAATATTTTTTTTAAATTTTTTTTTCTAAAAAATGTTATTTTACATTTTGATAGATAATTTGTAAAGTACTTTTAATTATTAAAAATATTTATGAATTTGTTTGAAAACAAAAAACACTTTCTTATTGTCAAATTATATAAAAGGATAAGTGACCCCCAACTTTGTAACCTCCACAGCAGTTCAAGAGCCTGAGCTAGTTGTGCAAGATGTACATAGGTGCTTACTAATAAACATTTAACTTCTTTGTGCATATATATACTCAGTCTACATTATACATCACATGAAGCTTTAGGAGCAAATATTATGCTTGAAAAATGTATGTGTCACTTTTAATTTTCTTGCTGCAGAAGTATCAATGCCTCTAGAAGAAACATGAGTTATTTTTCATGTGGAACTAGTAACCCCATTGATGATTGCTGGCATTCTGAGCCAAATTGGGAAAGCAACCGGTAGAGGCTGGCAAATTGCGCCATTGGGTTTGGCAAGCACGCGTTGGGAGCAGAAACGTTGTAAGCAAGGTGTGGCTGCTGGGCGTTCTGCGTGATCTGAGAGTGAGAGTGAGAGTGAGAGTGAGAGTTTGAACGGGGGCTAGAATTATAATTATAAATAATAGTAAGAAATAATTTTAAAAAATAAATTTATTAACAACCACTTCTTTGGTCAATCTCTTTCCATCGAGCTTTCATAGGACCACGTTGGACCACGTTGGCTCGTTGCCAAGCTAAGCCTTCTAGAAGCTGATAGATATCCGTGTTCGGATTTGATTATTTTCCTTCTTGCCCAATGGTTCAAGCTTTTGGGTCACCATTATTTTTCTTTTTCTTTTTTTTTTTAAAGTTATTATACCAATATACGACATGCATGCCTCTGGTTCAAATTAATCTAGTAATGTCATACAGATTAAAAAACAACTTGTTATACTCTTTGGGTGCAATTTAGTTCCCTTTTTCGTTCTTGGCTTTCGGAGAAGGGTACCTAAGCTTATTATTTTGTGAGTAACTATACACTAAACACAGTTTTTGCATATCTAATTATATGCAAACTATTGCTTTTTCTTATTTTATCATCTCTTACAATTATGAATTTTTATCCTACCGCAAAAGGTATTGTATCCGGGATGATCCTTTTTAATATTAGATATATTATTTGTTTATAGAAAAATTAGACATCTCATAAATATCTTAAAGAGATAAACATAAAATTTTAGATGGTAATAAGTGTTGAAAAAAAAAAAAAAAACTGAGTTTATATCTCTTTAAGATGTCCATGGACCATGACATGTCTAATTCTTTATGTACAAGCTAGAGAATTATCATGCACGGGAAGATTACATAATATGAATATAAATTATATATTGATAGGGTAAATATGACTTAAAAATAAATTTTTATTGCATTGTTGAGTTAAAAAAATTAAAAAGATAAAATTAATTTATATATTTATTTAAAAATTATTTAAAGACAAAAGCCCATTTTGATGCTTGATGAAAATTGCAGGGAAAAAATTAATCTCTTAGGATTTAAATGCCTAGCAATAGTCCCTCATCATTTAAAAAGGCAGTATAAATTAGTCCCTCCATGAATTCGTCATTAATCAATAAGTAATTTTGAAGACAAATTAGTTCTTGAAGAAATCACATGTGTCCAAATTTGATCCTTAATGAAAATAAAAGTAAGGCAATAAAATCCTTAGAATTTATGCAAAGCTCACATGAGGGGCTAATTTGTTTCTCTTTTTAAAATAATGAGGGACTATTGTTAAATTTTTAAATTTTGATAGACTAATTTGTCTTCTATAATTTTTATGAAGGACTAAAATGAGCTTTTGTCTTATTTAAATTGATAATAATTACCAAATTTAACAACATATATAAATATTAATAACTAAATTGATAAATTTAATTAATATTAAATAGCAATCAATTAAATTGTTGTAACCTTCACTTTATACAAATTGTGGATCCTTCATACTTCGCGTTCCAACCATCTCATCTTTTTCTTGTCCTCATCCTTGTCCAGAATCCCTGTTTCAAGGGATTTTTTTTCTTGTCTTAGTTCACTCACTCCCCGCAGTTCTACTGGAAATACCTAAGCAAAAAAAAGTAAAAAATTATAATAAAATTTAAAAGTAATAGTCATATAAAATTATTAGGATCTATATTTTTTAAAATAAATCTAATATAATAGACCCAATAATTATCCGTGTATTATTCATGCTTTCATTCAATGCAATATATATGTTAAGTATAACCCCTTTGATATATAACTATTTGTAACAATATTTCCGTGATAATAATTCTTTTGTAATATTTGCAATCATACAAATATTACAACCTTCAAAATAATTTTATTATAAACTTGTATCATAAATTGTAAAAATATTTTAAAATTTTTCATCCCTGGCTTCTTCGAGTCGCTAAAACCACAATATTTTTATTAATAGAAAGTAACATTTCTTATTAAAGGTTAAAGTATTTAATTAATAAAAGCTTAAATAATCTACAATCAAAGTGTAGTAAGAGAGAATAAGTTAAATAAGTTTTAAAAAAATTTCAATTTGAAATAGGAATTTATTTTTAAATTATAAAGTTTGTACTCAAGAAAATGTAATAAATTATTTAAAAGATTAGTGTTGAGCCGTGCAAAAACCTATCAATAAATTGATATGGAAAGTATACTAATATATGTAATTTGATTAAAAGAAAGAAAATTACAATAAAATTAAAATTTAGAATATAGATTTAGCATTTAATTTAAATGCACTAATAGTATAAAATAATTTTATACAATCAGCTAATAGAAATAGTGAAAAGTGTCAACTCATACAACTAACCACCCATTATAATGACGGACCCACCATGATTTCTCACTTTTCTCTATTTCTATTGATTAACAATATAAAACTATTTTACAATATCAGTGCATACCAATTAAACTCATAGATTTATTACAAATCATTTGTAATATGTATAGTTTAATAATAATTTCATTTTGCAAAACGTGTATGAAAGGGGAAAAAGAAAAGGAAAAAAACCTTCTCAAGTAACTTTATAATCCCCTATTATTTGTGGAATACTTGATTGTCTTTTAGATAAGGGTGGAAATATTTTTATGTATTTGATTGGTCAAATCAAGAGGTAGGAGATATTGGCAGGTAGGAATTGGTCTAAGAAAAAGATTAAAGAAATTGAATATTGTGTAATAGAATCTTGTGGCAAAATCTATACAAAATTATTGATTATAGTGTTGAAGTAAGTTTTCAGTTTTTATAATTAGCAAAAATAAAATAAAATAAAATTAGTTGAATTAATGAGATTGGTTGTCATGAGAGGTGAAAATTTAGGAGGGAAATTTGTTCACCATTGCTTGACGAATAGCCTGCTAGGAGTGGAACTATCCAACTTTTATATATTAATCAACAACATATCTCTTTTGACAGCGCGCTCTAATCTCACTAGTGCACTAAGACTTGATCGATGTTAAGCGACAATAATATTATTTGCTAGACATTGGAGGATCTTAAGGTGAATTCACCACTTGATGATATGAAATTCAAGAAACGAAAAAAGAAAAAAATTTAGCTCTTGTTCATGCAAAATGAACTACAAATTGAATCTAAGGCTCACGAGAAAAGAGCAATATATACCGAATAACATTAAAAAAAAAATGACATAAGAAAAGAAAGTGGAAGAAAAATTTCATGCACACAACACAAAGATTTATTCTTGCTTTGCTCTCTTCTCGATGTCTGTCCCAGTCAGCTGTTTAAGATCTTTAAGGATTGTAGGCCTTGATCGAACATCGCCATGATTTGTCAAAGTGGTGACAAACTGTTTTGGAACAAAGCACATTTCCTCTGAGTAGAGCTTCTCTTGCACAAAGGGAGAAGCAATAAGAGCATGTAGATCTTCAGTTGGAGAAGCTGCCTTGTCTTCTTCCTGCAACCATTATAGCAAAATATAGTAAGTGGGTTTGAACCAAAAAAAAAAAAAGTTTAAGAATGAAAGAAGGAAAATCCAAAGTACTAATTTGATTATGAGTTTAATTCCTAGTTGCACTCTCATGAAGTAAATTTCTAACTTTATTTTAAGGGAAGTAAATCATGCGGTGACCTTATTTCTTCCAAATGTTGTATGATAGAATACGGAAATTAATTTTATTTTATTATATGCCAGAAACACGGAAAAAATAAAGGAAAAAAATCCTGGGAATATTCCAACTTCCTAGTTAATGAAAAACCAAGACTTCGAATTACTCCCAAAAAAAAAAAAAATACAAGAGGCAGTTACTATTAAATCAGTTGCATAATTAACTCTTTTTTTTTTAAATTTTTTTTTTTTTATAGTTCTTGTTCCGAAAGTCTCTCTTATGCTGACCATGTCCTCATCTTATTAACCGTTTCCTTAAATCAATCTCTCTCTCTCACACACACACACACACATAAACTATATTCTATCGATTCCTAAATATTTTTTAATAATAGAAAGGCCAGCAATAGCCGATACTTGTATGAGCAAAGAGAAAAACACAAGAATGGATACAACAGTCGGTCATAAATTACCTACAGCCAACTAAATATGCGATAACAATTTCAATTTTGGTATTATTTACTGTGGAGCAACTTGGATGCAGTGGAATTAATCCTTGATTCCAAATCAGCCTTAATTATTATAGCAATATCAAACATTATGCATAAAGTAAAAAAAAAAAGTTATGCATGAAGTCAAAAAAAAAAAAAATCATTAATAAAAAAGGAAAAACCTTATGCATGACAATAACATACAATTACTCTAATTCTAAGCAGGTCCAAGTAGACAAATGACCAAGTGAGCAATGAGCAAAACATTCGGATAGTTAAACTAAATTTAGGTTGCAGCACACAAGAAAACAAAACATTAAGAAGACAAATTTTTATGAAGCTGCACGCTAACACTAAAACAATAAAACTCAAGTAGAATTAATCCTTAATTCCAAATCAACCTTAATTATTATAGCATATCAAATCTCCACGCATAACGAATAAGATACAACTACTCTAAACAGGTATTTAAAAAAAAAAAATTACAAAATGAGCGATGAGCAAACAGTCGGATACAGTTAAACTAAATTCAGGTAGCAGCACATAAAATAACCAAAACATCAAACACAAATTTGCATAAAGTTGCACAATAATACTAAAACATTCAAAGCTCAAGTGAAATTCAGCAAAGCAGCTCCTTAATTAACATTATTTGTTAGCCATGATTAAGAATGTAGCAAGGATTAAAACAGTTACCTTGAGGGTGTTCATAAGTTCAAGCATTCCAACTTGTGCTTGAAGGTACTTGACATACTTAGAAGCCGCATGCAGCATCTCAGCTGTGTTCATCTTAGGTCCACCAGGGACCAACTTCCCAAGCTCTTGTGTCTTCTCAGTGATCTTCCTCCTCCTCTCCCTTGCCGCTATGCTCTGCGCCGAGATGGTCCTCTCGCTACCCTTCTTCTCACACTGAACATCATTAGCATTTCCAACACAAGCACCCTGTGGAAGTTCAGGAACCGTGAACTCTGGCACTGCAGAGAAGAGTAGTTCTTCTGGAAGTTCCTTTGATGGTGGCAATAAGGAACAAGGATTAGGCACAAACCCATCAAGGAAATTGGGTGGTGTAAGCTCCTGAAGTTGAGAGTGCTCAATTTCTTGCTCCTCATGGAAGCACTTCTGGCGTTTTGGGCATGGAAGGAGTGTGTTGTTGCAACCTTCGGTTTGGAAAATGTCGTTGAGTGAGATAAAGGGGTCATAAGAGGAAGTGCAATTAGGGAGAAGAAGTTGAGAAGGGTAGATCTCAGGGTGGAGAAAACCATCTGGCTCAAAATAGGGGTCATCAAAATAAGGGTCAACGAAGGTGTTTCGAAGAAAGAAGCTTTCATCTGAGTAGGGAAAAAGGTGGTGATGGTGGTGGTAGTGGTCTTGTGCTAGTAATTCTGGTGTTGCTTCATGGAAGTTGGTGGTGCAGATTTCTGAGATTGGAGTTTGAAGTGTGTCCCAGTTGAAGTACGTGCTGAGTGCCATGATGGTAACAAAAACCTGCTAACAAAGAAAAAAAAGGAGTTGAATTTAGTGAAAAACCAAAAACCAACATAGAATCATGCATTAACTGTTACTATTCTATTTCTACTACATAGTTCACTGCTTAAATTAAAGCTCAAAGTGTAATGACATGGAATTTTAGTTACGTGCATGCAGAAGAAAAGACACAAGAATCTTAATTTGATTTAGAGACCGACATGTAGCTACAAAATCTTAGAGAGAGACCTGAGAGAGAGAGAGAGAGAGAGAGAGAGAGAGAGAAAGAGAGAGAAGACAGAGTGAAATGTGCAAGAAGAAGCTGAGGATATATGTTGTTGTAGATTTCTGAGGGGTGAGAGAAGAAGCGAAAAAGACGATGTGGAAGACTTTTAGTATTGAGAAGTACTGCTGTAGAAAACTACATAAACTGATTCTATCCCCCACTGCCTCGTGCTACTTTGTGGGTTCAGATATTTCAGGGGAAGTTGAAGGCGGTTACCGAGAATATGAATTTCTAATTTTTTTTCTTTTTTTTTCATTTATTTTACTTTTTCTCTGAATTGGCTCACCACACTGCTAATTAATCATCATTAAGATATTTTGTTTTTCGTCTTCTTTAGATAGAGAAAAATTCTTTCGCCCCCCAAAGGCAGCAGTATGTTGTCCTTTTCGCATCTGCGCTGAAATTAATTATGGCAGAGCGAGAAAAATTTAAGGACCTGAATCTTTTATGACATTTTTGCTTTATTTCTCTTTTTTCTTTTTTCTTTTTTGGCGTGTAGCTTCTTCGCCTGTTTTTGGGATTTTGAAACCTCAGTTTAATGTGGTATGAAAATTGAAAATCTTATGTTTTTATGGAATGCGTCAGTGCAAGAAATATATATATATAATAAAAAAGGAAGACAGGCCTGGTGTATGAATGAGTTCTGTTAATTGAGGTACGAATTGCATTAAATATGTACGTAATAAGAATATGATCGATTTGCAACATGTAAGAAATATTGTGTTGCCTCGTTGGCAATTTACAGTGATCAAATTTCAAATTGAGAAACAAATTCGTGGAGGTATACCTTGTACGAATCCCTACAAATAATGTAACACCACTGAACTATTGTTTGCTTTATATGAGAGTGTCATGGTAATTAACAGTTTGAAATACGAAAATTATGTTTGAAACCTCATTTTTTTCTCGTCATTCTTTTTTTCAATCTTTGTTTCTTTTAAAAAAAGGGTTGATTATTGTACAGGACTCACAGATGTAAGCGAAAATATTGAATCACTTTTTTTGGTCTTCAATTGCATCACTTATTTTTGCGATGTACAAATATGTGGACTGGTTATTATAGGTATAATAATAGACAAATTTAATTAAATAGTATAGTATGTCTCCATAAGTGTACCCAAGTATGTGACATAAAATATTATTAATCCAATTAGATAAATGGTTAATTGTACCATTTTCTGTAAATGTAAATAAGTAGGCAATGCTGTCTCACAATATAATATAATATAATATGAGAAATGGAGAATTTAGTATCCGAATTTCATCTTCCTAAAATAACACTATGATGTCATTCAACTCAAATAATAATAATAATAATAAAGACAAATTCATCAAGTTAAAATACAAATTAACATTCCACTAACCTAGTAGCACTAACAATTACAACTTTCAATTGCATAACAACTCATGTACTTTTAAATGGATTAATTTCTATAAACAAAAACAACGCATAAAAATTAATCTCAATTTTAAAATCCTTGCCCCTTTATTTATTTTTATTTATTCCAAGTCAATTTTAAGAACCCTGAAGCTCATTTATGCATCATGATATCGTACTCAATAATTTGGCACAGTAACAGACGCACCTACCATGATACGTAGAGATTATATTTTGTAATAATGCACTGAATGCTGTATTTTCGTACATTCTGAATTGAAATGATGATGAAAATGGTAACTGAAGATATAACTATCCGTATGAAAAAGACACGGGAAATGGAAATAACAGAAAAAGGGATGATAGCACGGCAATATTCTCTCCTTCGAGTCTGAGGAAGTAGACTCCACAGCCACTCTATTTTTCTCTCTTCTACCTTTCACAGTCACCTATGCTCTCTATATGTTTTGCTGCGAGCTAACAAAACTCTATCTCTTTATTTTTTTGGTGCTCTGATCTATATTTTTGTTATAACCGCTTGCAAAGCCATCGCTAGCGCTGATGTGGATTAAGCCATGTGAAAGTCTCGCGTCCCACTCTTGCTTCGAAGCATTCATGTTGTATTATGTGGGTCTCATTGGTGTTGGTGTTGGTGTTGGTGTTGCATCTGTCTTTGGATCCATTGCATTTCCTACTGGGCTATCTGTTGGGCCAACTACAATTGGGTTCGTTTCAGTAACGGGTTAACCTTTTCTACAAATCACACCGCATTCGTGTGGCGCAGGATGCTGCACACCGCTACCAATATACAATAGGCGGCTGAGAACGAAGGGATACACACCGCGAAAAAAATAAAATAAAATAAAAAGAAGAACGACAGGATACACAGACGGCAGGCGCTACATTGTCGGGTGACAGTTACGATACTAACGGCAGCATAAGCTGAAAAGCAAGGATTTTTTTTTCCCCGAAAAAAAAAAAAAGGCTAAAAAGCAAGGATTAATTAACATTGAATCCATATAACACAACACGTAGAGATAATTAAGTGAGGCTCCAAAAATAGGTGCAATAATCACTTTGTTTTTAGTTAAATTTTGATATACTTACCCAATCATATATTACTACATTAATAAATAATTTTGACTTTTATATCCACTATTTTAAAAGTCATGTATATAAGAGAATTTAATTGAATAATAATATAAAAAAAAATTTACACTTCCTCAAAGGCTCGGCCTCTAAACCTAAAGACCGGGTAAAATTAGAACTCGTAACATCATCTATTAATAGTTTACCTATGATTGACACCAACAATTAAAAAAAGAAAAAAAAGGGGGAAAAAAGAAAACAGTAAAAGAATTTACCACACTCTCTAGGGGAATATTACAAAATATGCTGACCTCCGCAACCCGGTTCCCTTCTATTAACGAGTGGACCGCCTTGACACTCCAATCACTGGATATACAAGCTTCGAGATTAATTCAAGCATATGGCTGTACGGACGGTGCATGGAGGTGCAAGAAACACTTTGGTTAAACAAAATTTGAGAGAATTAACTGAATCATATAAGGACGAGGAACGTTTAACTTTCATGCAACCAAGAAATCAGAGCAGGTTTCTACATTATCTTCGGAATAAGAAAATTGGTACTGGAGCACATGGTCGGTTTAACATGTGGAGCTTGCAGCAGATCCAATCCTCAACAGGCATTCTAGCAGCAAAGGTTTCAACAGCCTCCAATTCTTCCCTGCACAGAAGCTAAAACATTAGTCGTTGTAAAGCATGCGATCATTAACAACTGAATCAGGCATAGAAGTCCATGCTATAGGGGGGAAAAAAAGAAAAAGAAAAAGAAAAAGAGCATATTAAGCCAAGCCAAGCCACGCATTTCATTCATGTGAAATTTTTTCGTACTACTCAGCATTTTCCTTGATGAATTATTCAAAAAACAATGTAGCCAGAAGAAATTCTTCCAACTTAAGATACTAGTACATACGTTGCATTGGCATTTACCAAAACATGAAGTATTCCCCAGATGAACAAATAGCAAAGGGATCAACAATTTGCTAACTAACATAAATAGTACACTTGGATCTTTGCCTTGAGAGGTTAAAATTTTTCCAAGAGAATCGCGGTTTGTGCAATGGTTCAACAAAATCTATTTTTTATTTGATAATGGACTCCATCGGCCACCACAAGATGGCTCCAACCTCAGATTTTGCAATGGATAGCTGGAAGTTACATGTTCATCCTTATTTTGCAATCTAAGGCAAGGAAAGTGTCAAACTCAATATGTAGTGTATGAAATTGACCAAATAATGTTCACAGTAGTAGCACTATCATTCACGTGACTATTTCCACTATCAAAGTTTTCCGAGAAAATACAATGAACATATAATTATGCACAAACCAACCCAGATGGCCATGTATGGGAAACAATAAACTTAAATTACCTAAGTATATCTTAATCAAACAGATTTGCATGTTCAAGCACTGAAGCCAATCATGCTTTGGATAATCATGTACAATTAAAACATTGACGGCAAATTAGCATATTAGGCATTACAAAATTACATCATTGACGCGAGCTTGAGAGACAGGAATATCACCGTCCACCAGGGTGGCCCACATAAACCACTATGCTTATAAGCCCTCCAGGTATTAGAATTCTCTTTGCAGCTTCCAATGCCAGTAATGTTGTTTCTGACCTCGTTATTATTTCTTTGTCACCGCCTGGAAGATAACCTAAGTTGAAGACGACAAGCCTAAAAGTATGCAGCACATTAAGATAGAGCTCAGCCTTAAATGTGCAAGAAATTACATAAATAGCTACTTTCCATGATAAGTGTTTCTACAACATAATAAATACATAAATGGAATTTATATTCAAGATTACATATAATAATCTTCATGATCACCATAAAACTTATTTAGATGATAAACTGATAGATGATAATTGTGGCTGAAGTTATGAAATCAAAACTCAAAATTACTATTTTCCAGCTTGGTATTCATATAAAATGAAAAACATACAGCCAATACTTCCTTTCATGTTTCATGGAAACACAAGAAGATACTAATTTGACATAGAAATCTTAGGCTATCTTATCCTGTTAAAAATGTTTTGGCACTCTTAAGGTCCTCGCAATCCGCTGAACCGAGGATACAATCAATCAATAGTCAAAATGGTATAAAGCTTATTTTGGTCCATCACTTAGGCACATGCTCACAGATGTCCTCCAATGTAAAGATGTTGGCATTACTCTCATGAGTGGAACCCAAAATGGAAAGAGTCACATGCCTTTCCTTTTGATCTTTTTCTTATAACACCACTCATCACTTCCTCTGCCTCAACTCTCCACCATCAAGATTAGTATGTCATTGTTCGCAGAGCAACTTTTCAACTATATGTTGTATAGATATCTCCGCTAAGCCTTTTCCAGTTTTAAAACTACCTTTATTTTAATTAGTGAGACTTCCATAAGTAAATGAAATAAATGTATCCCATTTATGCCATTTAATTTTTCTCTCCCATTTGATTCTGAAGTTAGGAATACAAAAAGCAACAAAAATATAGTAGTTGGTTTGGGTATGAGAAAATACCTGATAAAGTGATATCCAAGTTATTGCTGAAAAAACTATACATAAGATTTTAGTAACGGTATGTTCTCTTAAATAGTATTTGGAATGATTAAAAATGGAATTGATTTGATTTGATTTATACTTAAATTTTAAAATCAAATCAATTCCTATCAAATCCTTTCAATTTTGATAGGGTTTCAAATACAAAGCAATTAAATCTATGGGATGACAAATGAAATCATTTTTTATTTTTAAAACATCCAAACACAAAAATTTGACTAACAAATCAAATCAATTCCTATTTTTTCCCATTCAAAACACACTCTTTCCAAATTCTAACATTTGCAAAGAAACTGTTGACAACTTTGCATAAGGTTTTGGTTGATGTAGCTTCATAGGGAGTTAATCAAATGTCAATTTACCAACCCAAATCTACAAGCAGCCTGACAATGCATGCAAAATGGAATGATGTGAAAATTTTATATGATTCATCTTTTGCAAATTCTGAGGCATATCTATTTAGTCTTGGACAGGATTCATGCAAATGAGACCAAGTTGGAGTTAAGGCTAAAATTATATGATTTTTGTTCATGAAACTTATTGAATGAAGAATGTAAAAGATTTCAGTGTGCATAGTATATTAACTCAATTACATCATCAGTTATTTATAACCATTAGCTTCTAAACACAAAACAGGAACAAAGGAAATAAAAGAGTTAAGGGAAAGTGAGTACCTAACCAAGGCATTCGTTGGAACAACTTCCTCCATTTTACTATGGCAGATATTGAAGAGTTTGACAAGTTGTTTCTGCATATATTTTGAAATTATTGTTAGTGACATAATAGTTCATCATTGTTGTCCAATTAACTAGAACCAAAATTAAAAGGATTACAAACTGAAATAATATACACTGCTGGGGGGAAAAAATGTAAAGTTGAATAAATTATTTAAGGCAGGATCAAAAGTTATCTGGATGAATTTGTCTATGGCTGTGTAACATAGCATGCATATATATATATATATATATAACATTCTTCACCAATTCAAAGCTGAAAATACGTTATACTCATTTATAGTCTTTACCTCATCTGAATTAAGTGATTCTTCTAGCAAGATAGAAGTGTTATCTAAAGCATCTTTTTGAATGTCCAATGCATATACACAACCCTGATGTGAATTATCAGCAACCAAATTGAGCATTGCCAAAGTGTCAAAACCATTGCCACAAGTGGCATCAATGACTGTGTCTCCCTTCCGGACAACATGTTTCCATACCCTGGAGTGAACACAAATATAGCTCACATCAAGGCCAAAACACTAACATCAAAAGGTATACAGATAAACAAGAGAACGATGACTAGTGTTAGTAACAAAATACTTGCCATGGGGTTGCAAACATTAGGCATGCCAAGTAGAGTTCTTTAACAAACTAGGAATATGTTCACTTCTAACTCAACAGCTGAAATGATATAAATAACAGAAGCCCTCTAAGATGCAGTAATAGCTCAGCATTCGTTTATCCAAGGGAAGCATTTGATCAACTCCAAGCACAACTCTCACAAAAATAACCAATAACAACCAATAAAAAGTCTTCATATCCATATACATTAAAATAATAAAGTCATAGTTTTGTATAATTATTCGTCACTACAAATAGAGCTGACATGGTATGAAAGAAAAATTCAGAGTGTACAAAATTTTGAGACTTTATCAACTCCCCTTTCCTTGAAGAAACAATATCAACTAGAAATTGAATACTTAAAGGCAACACATGAGTGCATCTTTGAACAGAATCAATATGCAGAACATGCAGCCACTGAGGTTTAGGAGCCTAATTCGTGGACCACAATTGATTCATCCCCTAATTACCAACTTGAAAAAAAAAATTAAAAAAAAAAAAACGAAAAGCAGGCAGAAAGAAAACAGAAGGATTTCTAGATATAATATCAGAAAGCAGTTCACAGAGTACATACATATGAGCAAGGTCTGTTGCTCTCTTCTTCCCGAAGAGATAGCTCACCAAAGCATCCTCCATTCCTGAAAAGAAGGGCCATAGCATTTGCAGAAGATTACGCAAGTGGGTTCATGTTACAAAGACAACATTTTGAGGCTAAATATAAAGGGGAAATGGGGTACCAGAAAGGGGAGAATCTTCTGGGAAGGAATAGGAAGAAGAAGAAGAAGAAGAAGAAGAAGAAGAAGAAGATTGAAGGTTATTGGCCTCAGAAATGAACCCATTTTGCTCAGTGGGCTTCACGCAGCAGCAAGAGAGATTTTTGGGGCTGTTGCTCAGGGTGTGTCTTTGAGAGGGAAGCGCCAACAAGAGTCTCCGTGAGGAACATGTAAGGAGGTTGTGAGTTGCAAGAGAAGAGAACCGAAGCCTCAGGGACAACATCACTGTCACACTGTCTGACTTCTACGTCGAGTTATTTTTCAACTTTTTGATGAATTATTTATATTAATATAAAGGGTGAATATAAATGGTGAATTAAGCTTACCTCTCTTAAGGTTCAGTATAATTATACTCGATATTCTTCTATTTATAAATAATATATTAAGCAAAATAAAAGAGAGGTATCAAATATAATTACACTAAAATCCCATAATAGATTAATGTAATTCACCCTAATATAAATTAATAATTTTATGGTGGAACCTGATGGGAGCTCACAAACTTTGCTTCGCTATGAAGGTTAAGGTTTCATTGGTCCCTTCAACTTTGGGACCAACGTTAGGGACAAGGCTATATTGCCCTTTACTTGCAAGAGGTGTCATACACCTTGTGAAAATGCAACATGATATGTGGTTGAGATTTGTTAAAATTGATGGATGTATACATACACCAACAATTCCTGGTGTATCGTAGTAAAGTCACAGAAACTGTTTCCCCACCCAAAGTACCCCTTTCCTGTGTTGTCCCTCATTTCTCCATCGCCACTCCCCCCCAACCACCACCCACGGCCTCGACCTTTCCACCTGGCGCCGACTATGCTTCCTAGTGTTCATCTCCCTTGAGGGCTGGGACAACACCTCGCCCATTTTTCCATTGTTGATTTTTCATCCTCCATTAACGAGCTTGGTCATGTTGACAGTGCTA
This sequence comes from Pterocarpus santalinus, assembly GCA_031439595.1. Classification (NCBI taxonomy): domain Eukaryota; kingdom Viridiplantae; phylum Streptophyta; class Magnoliopsida; order Fabales; family Fabaceae; genus Pterocarpus; species Pterocarpus santalinus. Next base: position 27,303,739 of record CM062528.1, on the reverse strand, counting down.
TTGAGCTTTCTAGACAATCTTGTCGAGGGTAGCAGGGTTGACAACTGAGAGGACGATGAGAGGGACAAGCAGTGTGGAGTACTAGCTGTTGACCTTGCCATTGAGGAAGGTGCTGCCGAACTTCCCGAGGGAGTCCTTGTTGGAGAGCTCGATGGGTGGTGACAAAGGTGGGGGCCGTAGGAGATGGCACCGAGAAGTCTGGGTGGTGACAAAGGTGGAGGAGCGGTGGTGGTTAAGGGCGAATGTGGAGGAAGAGGAAGAGGAAGGAGTGGAAGGGAGGTGGTTGGGTTAGTGTCAGAATATGCAAGTGAGTAGAAGAGATGATATGCATTGATGGACCTTTAAGGGGAAAGGTTATGGTGAACTCAATGTATCATATGACATTAAAATACTATGCACCATAGCCTTCTCCCTAACGTTAGTCCGGATTTAACACAAAATATATAATTTTCAGATTCCAAAAACACACAAAATAAATAGTTTTAACTAGAAAAATTAATCAATATGTAAGTTTACTCTTCTATCCCTTTCCTTCTTTGCCCTCCTGACTCATTTGGCTTGTAGGAGATATGCTCTAGCAGCTACCTACTCCAGCCACCAAATGACTATCACCACCAACATCCCCAACCACCCTTTCATTTTCAACGCCTTCTTTGTTATTGCACCTTCATCCTTACCAACGGGGTGTTGATAGTCAAGTGCATATCATGAATGAAGGGAGTGTGATGGAGGAGGATGACGATTCTGGCAACCAGACACTGCCACCATTCTCTGCTTTTGCTGTCAACGTCCCTTTCTAAGCCCCTCGCTCCTTTACCCTTTTTCTATCACTTAGTCTCTACTTCTAAACCCCCACTCCTTCACCCAAAAACATTAAACAAAATTTGAAAAATAATTTGATCTGTAGCAAGTATAATAACGGGTTTAAGAATCAAGTATGGATTAATGTTGATCACTAGCCATAATGTATGGATTAACGTTGGAAAACCAAGTATAATAAGAGTTCGATTTTGTTGGAGAATTTTGTTTTTTAAGATGCTAAGGGTTGAACAATATCTCTGTATATTTGGTTCTTAGATCAGTAATAAGTTATGTTGTAACTGTCAGGCATAAAATGATCTACCACACTTTACAATCAAATACAATTTGCATGGGAGACTTGATATGATCTATGAAAAATGGTTTGATAGTCAAATCATCCGTGTTGCCAAATTGTTGTTGGATTAAAATGAAAAAAAAAATCCTCAAAAACAAGGGTGGGGTAGCCACTACAAGGAGGGATGGTCGTTGATGGATTTGGTGGCAGGCAGTGGCACTTTTAATCAAACAATAGAAGGAGAAAGATGGAAGGAGATGAATGGTAGTAATGAAAAGGTTAGGGATATTTCTGCAATATTAAAGGTGAATTATAAGGGACTAATGTTGGTCCTAAAGTTAAAGAAACCAACGACCCCTTAGCCCACTATGAAATGGTGACTTAGGTAAATGAAGAGTCAACAAGTGGATAGTGGGATCATAAGTAAGTTAAACCTCATTAATATAGGAAAAATTTTTTCTTTCTCATGGAGGACACCCTTTTTTATTTTTTTTCTTTCACGTGTAATATCCACCGTCCATCTTTTATTAATTTTATCACCTTTCCCATTTTCCAAAGTGAATTAATGGTACAAGATGCATGTGGAGGAAGAATTTTCTTCTTTCACGGTGGATCCAATAATTTCTTAGATTCAAAGGATTACTAAAATGCACTGTTTTGATTAACTTAAAAAAAAAAAGGTACAAAAATCCAATGTCAATGTTTTGTATGAGTTAGCGCTACCACCACCTCCAGCACTACTGCAATGTTGTGCTTTGGCAGAGATTGCAGCGGTGGTGGGCTTCCCTCTGGCGCAATTGTTCTCCATCGGTGGTCTACCTCCTTCTCCTTCCTCAAACACCACATCCTTATGAACTGGTTAGTTTAACAAGTCTACTCTTTTCCTAAGCTTCTCTTTTTTTAAAGATTTCAATTTTTTATGTCAAATAGTCATTGTGGCCTTCAATTTAAAAAAAAAAAAAAAAGAACATAGAAAAAAATGGATGAATTTGAAGCATGAGAAAATTGAACACAACTATGTATTCCTCTTCAAATCTAGTGGTGGCATCACCTCAACATAAAGATATCTTTTTGAATATTAAGGAAAAAAGATTCGAACTTTGCTAGTATTTGATAATGGGGTGTGATGGGTTGAGAGGGCTGTTGCAAATCTAAAAACCTAGAAACACAAAAGAAATTTTCTCTCTTGTTATGATGTTGTAGAGGGGTTGCGAACTAAGGGAGAGTTGCCTGCACTGGGTTGCTTGCAAGGAGAAAGAAAGATATGTGTAGTGTGGTTTATGGTGTATCAATAAGGATGGGGTTCCACAATGGATTTTTGTGCTTTTTTTTTTTATTTTTGGTACTAAAAGTTTGTCAAAATAATGCACTTCACTAATCCTTCAAACCATGTTAATTAGTTTGACTTGCTTAAGGCCCCATATCCATTTATTGGCTCTCCATTTGCCCAAGTCACCACTTTATGGTGAAGCAAAGTTTGTGAGTTTCACTAGAGCAAACATCTAATTTTATTTAGATCGTTAAGATTATAATGGGGGAAGGTTATGAATTCTTTTTAATGGGTTATGAGCCAAAAAGGCAAGTTCTACTAGGCACCAAATAAACTATGACGTGTTATGCACTAGCTTTTATTCACATTAGTATAAATGTGGGTAAATGCATTTGAGGGAGCATTGCACCCACACAACCAACCTTCATCGCCAGAAATACTACACCCACCTTCACCACCATGGTGCTGCCTAGAATTGTCATAATCATATCAGACCAAGCATTAATAGCATCAACACTACTTTTCCCTACCCCTAAAACCACGATTTCACATTTGTCCTTGAATCCTTGCTTCTCATCAATGAACCTTGAAGACGAATGAAAAATCAAATCAACACAACTATGTCAAAAATGTAACAAAGAAAAAAAAAATCAAGCATCATACATCAACCATAAAATTACAAGTACATACATGATACCCAAAAAGAAAGCATCTGAAGATTTGAATCTAAAAGTAAAAGACAAAATTGATATCATATCAACTTTATAAAATAAATTCTCAACACTGAAGATCGAAGGACTGTTGATTATACATGCTACCAATACCAAGCTTGACATGGTTGTGACCAAGCTCATGGCCTTTTCAATACCCAAAGTTGATGGCGGTTGTGCGAGCAACCACGGGATGGTGGCAGAGCAATGGTTGGATGGTTAACAGCTTTGGGGAGGCATGAGAGTAGCGGTTGGTTTGCAGGTTCGAAAAGGTGGCGGTGAATGGAATTCATGGTAAAGGCTCAGAGATAGCGCAATTAAGAGTGCCAAAGGGATAGTGCAAGTAGCAGCAGCAATAGCATTGGGTGTATGGCTCTGGGCTGCAGGCTAGGCAGTGATTGATGCCAATGACAGTGAAGACATCATTGCCACAAACCATAAGGCTGTGGAGTTGGGGGGGGGAGGAGTAAGATAATTGAGAGACTTGATGTCAGAACTTGGCTCTAGTGTTGATAAAGTGATGTTGCTGTCGCCAACAAAGAGCTTGTTGAAGAAGTTGTCGAAGATGAAGGTGACTCCACGCCGGTGATGATTGCTGAGACATCTTATTGGGAAAGGGAAAAGTGTGAGAACATGACTGTAGGAGGAAAATAGGGGTGCTACATGCTAATGTACGATGGAGCACACAGAAAGTAAATGGTGCACCATATACCATAATTTATTCGGTGCACTATAGAATTAGCCTACGAAAAAAGGCTTTTATTTATGAGAAATAATTTTTGTATATTTTATGTGATAAGTACCTCCAATACCCTCTCTTTACTTTTTCTCTTTTCTCACCTTTTTCATTTTCTTTTACAACTTTTTCTTCTTTTCCATAAGTGTGGATGTCCAAGGTATTTAGGAACAAAAGGTGTTTAAATATCACTATTCTTATTTATAATAGGGGAAGGTTATGAATTCCTTCTAAATAGCATAGTGGCCTATGTGATGCATGGCTTATTATCCTAATACAAAATTATAAGTAATTTAAATTATAATTATAAAATTAATCTAAATAAAAAATTAAAATAAAATAATTAAAATATAACAATTTTTTTATATAAAAAATGCTTAAATGAACATATGTTGTTTATAAAATCATAAAATAAATGTTAAATTAATCTATTAATCTCTGGATTTTTTGAAAGAAAATTCAAATAAATTTTTATATTTTAAAAATTTGTAATTAAGTGCCTAAATTTACAAAACATTTATAATTGAATTCTTGGATACAAACATTTATAAGAAATTTTTCAATGAAAACTGAATATTTTAAGATATAATCCTATGTGCTATATATCTGTGAGTTAATAATATTTTGTTTTTATTGACAGATTTTTAATAAACGTTTGTGTATAAGAATCCAATTTCAAATATTTTGTAAATTTGGGGATTCAATTACAAATTTTCAAAATATAGATACCTATTTGAATTTTTTTAAAAAGTTTAGGGACTAATAGATTAATTTAACTTAAAACAAAGCACTAACATGAATTTATAATATGTACAAAGATTAAATCTTTTTACTTCAAAATTTAAATTAAAGAAATATATATTGATTTATAAAAAAAATTGAACATTAAAAATTCAAAATTTAAGAAAGAAAACATAAATATTTATAGAAATAATTGTGTAAAAATATTTAGCACAATAATTTAATTTTTTAATAATATTTATGCAAATACAAATATTTTCATGTAAATTTTCTAATGTACACAAAAGATTCAGATATCCAATTATAAAATATTAAGATTATTAATTTTCATAGTACCATATCGCCAAAAATAAATTAGTTGACATGTAGTTTTTCAAAATTACTTAAGTAAATGACTATTGTAAAGTAACTACCTTTAAAATTTATTTATAAATTGAATTATTTAAAAATACTATATTAAAATTAACCTCTTAACATCTATAATTTATCTATAGCTTTGAGCTTACGGCATCATTTGAGGGGTTTTTTTTTCTCCTTTTATTTAAGATTGACTTGAGTTGGTCTTTGATTCTAAGTATTAATTTCTTTCATAGAAATCATGTTTGTGATCTTAGATTCAGTGGAGGATCATTTCGTCGGATTCATGGTGCCATATCTTAAGGCGTCGTTGACTACATTAGGAGTGAACAAATAATTTATGACGTGTTTTTACATGTTTTACTGCATTTGATTTATCATATATCCTTTCATATATCTTATAAAGAAGTTATATAGGCATGCTTTGGTTTATCGATATTTTTGAAATATTGCATGGTCGGACAAGCTTTTGTAGTCATGAGTTATGATGAACTATATATATTTACAGCTCAAGTGTTAATATGCAAATATTATTTAATTTGAACCTATTGAGATCCTATCGGATTGTTGTAAAGTTTTTGGAATGTTTATAAATCTATTTGGAATCATAGCAATTTCTTGCTATTATTACAAAGTGTTGAAAATGATAGGAAAAATTACACTTTACCTCTAAATTATAGGTCATATACACTTTAACCTATATATTTTAAAAATATACAAATCGACTTCTTCAACTTTTAGGAATATACATTTTAGCCAAAATAAGTGTATTATACCTTTTGAAATTTGGCTTATGTGCAAATTAACCTCCTAAACTTTCCTAAGTATGTGATATCTTTGTTAACAATTGGTGAAAAAATTAATAGAAGAGTCAATTTGTACATTCAAGAAAGTTCAGGCGATCAATTTACATATTTTTAAAATTTAGGGGCTAAAGTACACATGACCTAAAGTTCAAAGGGGTAAAATATTTTTTTTCCCAATTTGAAAATGCGACGAACTATTAAGATTGTTACAAAGCTATTTGAGATTGTTATGGACTTGTTCTTGTAAAGTTATTTGAATTGCAAACTTTTTTGGACATAGAATGTTTTATGTTTTGTATATGATGGAAATTTGAAGTCAAGATTTTCTTGGGAGAAGGCTCTAATAGAATATCTTGATTAATTGCTAGGTATGGGTTGTATGGCCCAATGAAGGGCTGTCTTGATTAATGGCCCCATAAAGGGTTGACTTGATTAATGGCTCTACAAAGGATTAATGCCTCGATTAATGGCCCTATGAAAGTTTGTCTTGATTATATTATTTTGGAATAGTAACATCCTAATATGAAGTGATTTAGTGATTTATGGTTTTTACATTTGCTATGATGGTGATAAATTGATTTGGCATAAGTAACCATAAGTTGATGGATTTGACACTATTATGATTTCATTGTTTTGGAAAGAACAAGTTGTTTATGGAAAAACCTATACTTATTTTTGTCCTGTCTCCATTATAGTTTATACTTTATATTTTCCCTCATTGAGTTGTATGACTGATTCGCTCACTCTCCATGTTTTTCAAATCCTAGTGTTGAGAAAGGTCTAGGTCCCACTGTGTAATAGGAGTTGTTGTCATTTTGATCATTGTCTATCTCCTATGTATTTTGAGGAAATTCTTGTATTAAAGTAAAGTCTATAGATGTGCTCCATTATCCACATCCAAGATCCAGCTTTCATAATATTGTGCATATATATATATATATATATATATATATATATATATATATATATTATTGTTATGAAAATGTTGTATTTTGAATAGAGTCTTTCTTGGATTTAACATTGGGCAGATAAATCATGGTTATGGATATGAGATGGTTATATTTGGCTTGCTAGATTGGAAGTTTGGCCTATGTGCTAGTCTTGGCCCAAGATTTGGGTTGTGACAAAGTTGGTATTAAAGTTTTAAGTTTTTTTATATTTAATGGGGCAAACTTCCTTTAATAGGATCACAATTATCTAAATGAAAGTCAATCCATTTTCATAAATTGTAGCATTATCATAGGCCTATAGAACTGTGATTCTTGTAGACATGTCCCCTATATCACGTGATGCCTCGAGTAATGTTTATTTATCAATTCAGTTTATTTATTTTGATAGATGGAGATGTCACTTAGGAATTCTTTTTGTACATAAGGAGTCAAAGATCATGTGGCTCCTAATGCAAATCTAACAAGTTATCATCTTCTAAAGCGAGAGGAAAGGGTCGAGGTAGAGGTAAAGGTCATAGTAGAGTGGCTAAATAGGTTAGGAAACTAGTTCATGGTTAAGATATGGCCAAGATAGTTGCTAGGATGACCAAGCCATAGAGAACCTTGCATGGTTGATTACTGAATAGGCTAGGCTTGAAATAAAACCAACATGGATATGATCCACATGTTTAGGGGTAGCTACTGCCCAATCATACTATTGATGTATCTCTTCAAGATTTTCGCAATCTTAACTCCCCTATGTTCTTAAGGAATCATGTAATAGAGGATCCTTATTGGTTTTTAAACAGGATAAATAAGGCATTTAGTGATCTAGATTGCTATTGCAAGAGAGCAGTTGATGTAACACCCTCCTAAGTACAGTACTATGCTTAAGTCATAGTACTATACCCTGGAGCTGTTACTATTACCTGAGTGGACCTCGTCTGACAAAGAACTTCACTGCCTTTTGGAAACTTCTAAAATCATCTGGAGACAACATGGAAATAGGAGTGAGAATTATAAAATTCTCAGTAGGATTCTCTAATCTTCATACATAGTGTCATCATGGTCGTCTCCAATTTGCTTCGGTTTATTTTGAAAAAGATGAACATGCAGCACAAACTGTTTAATTTTACATTTCGAAAAGTGTCTTATCCGAAGCAAAGTTCATTTTTACTCATATACTGGTCCTTGGGGGAAGTGTACACAAGATTAATTCATGAATAATACCATGGATAATAACTTTAACATATAAAACGCACATAGCATTAATCTACTGGAACATAATATCTGTACCTAACTTAACTTGCACCTGAATTCATACATAGACATAAAATTTACTTCTCTTTCATTCGGTACTTACACTAGCTGGGTCATGCCATGCCTCATGTAAGTCCTGTCCCCTGTACTCACACTAGCTCGGTCGATGCCATGCCTCATGTGATTGGGGTGCTTGCATATACTTTAATCTTTAGTCTTTAGTCTTTTACTTGGCACACCTAGCCGTTTCAACGTCCCTAGGGTGCATTTACTGCCCTTGGGTAGCCTGGCCTTGGAGTGAGCTCGTCAGCATCACCCGTGACCGTCGTCACACCGACTCCCCACAAGGGGATTCACGTGCCTCTAGTCTTGGAGGGATCGATTCTGGTCGCGTGCCTCTAGTTGAAGGGATCGATTCTGGTCACGTGCCTCAAAATTGAGGGATCTCATCTGACCACGTGCCTTCAACATAGAGGGATCTCATCTGACCACGTGCCTTCAACATGGAGGGATCTCATCTGACCACGTGCCTCCAAGGTAGAGGGTAGCTGCCTTCACAGGGAGGGATTCAAGTGCAACTGCCTCCAAGTGAAGGGATTCATATCTTTATCATTTAACTGCCTTCACAGGGAGGGACCTCAATTAACTGCCTCCGAGTGAAGGGACCCACATTCAATATATTTACATTCTTTCATTCACAAACATATTCAAGCATAGTCACACATAAGCCTCCGTACATCTAAACATTCATAGCTTCATAGACTTCTGCCGTAAATCCGGCAGCGTAACGGATCAGGTCCGTCTCCCCATGAATAGTGCCAACTCTCACAGACAATTCAGTCATAGCAACATGAATCAACTTAACACATATATATCAATGTCAAGCTAGCAATCCTCCATTCAAACTTTATATGTTTCACTAACAATTATCATTTTGGCCATTCTGCCAATTCTATTCGGTTCTGCCCGAATCTTGCATAATCCACCTTTATTTCTATTCAACTCATTTAAATCTGAAATTTGGATATGTCATAGCTCTATATGTCTACTTTCTAACCTCTTTGGTCCCATGTCATTCTGATTCATATAAATCAAGATATTCAACTTTTACTTCAGCCTGTTCAGTCACTAGCCCGAATTACACTCCTGGGAATATAAATTCACTAAAAATCGAAACTAAGCTCAATTCTTACGAAATTGATCTCATATCAAATCTAACAGGACAACCTTTCATTTGCCACAAGTTTCACTCCATTTGCCTAAGTACACCTCGAGATATAAGTCCTGAAAGTTGACCTTCCTGAACTACCCTGTTTTGGTCTGGATTAGACATAGGACAACTTTCTCGAATCACTGGGAACAATTGGGACCATAACAAACTCGGAATCTTATATTGGGGTGTTCCTCTATGTGTAAGCTTTTTAACAAAACTGGTTTCATTCAATTCGGAGTTGTATAGGGTGAGTTATATCCTCCTCAAGTCACCCTGCTCGGATGAAGATCCTGAACCCTAGGTCAAACTTCAAAAATTCGTATCTCCCTTAATACTAATCCAATAACCTTATATGATATATCTATGGAAAGCCCTAAATGTCTACTTTCATCTAAAAATGGTTTCATCGGTTTTGACCGATTGTATGCGGAGCCGTACACCCCGCCGTACGGACTGCCGTGGAATTCCTCACCAAGACAGCATCCTGATTCTTCACTCCTCCTAGTCTTCCTCTTCTAACCTTAATTCCAACTCAAGATTTCATATTAATCCAATCATAATCCATCCTAATTTATCTAATATATCATCAAACAATCATAAAAGAGAAATCTTTCATGCATCCTCAGTTTAGAGCAAATCAAGATTTGAGATTGAATCCTACCTCTTTGGAGTGTGATCTTGAGTTAAGTGTTGAAACTTGAATTTGAGCTGAAGGAAGCCTTGACCAAGCTTGGAGGTTTGAGAGAGTAGATTGAGAGAGGAATGGAAGCTGAAGCAACGTAAGAAGTGATCTGAAGAGGCAGGAGGAGGACACATATATATAGACAAAGCTTCGAAGTGGTAGTTAGAATGAGTGGCTTTAATTGGATGAAATTTTGTGGGCAAGGTTCAGCCAGGTCTCCCTCTTTTGTGTTATAATTGCTCTCCACGTCGCCCAAAAACTGGGATACGCTTCCGCTCCATGTGAAATCGGAACCCGCGTCTATTTATGGTTGAAGTCGGAACTCGTCCCATTTAGGTTTAAGGTCGTAACTCGTGACCTTTTACACTGCTTGAAGCTGGAGCCGGATGTCGGAACTCTTACCATGTTGTTTGTGACTTTGGGGAAATCTTGAATCAAGGTCGGAGGCCGTAAGTCGAAAGCTCAAAATCACATAATCTCTGAACGTCCTATTTGAACTCGGGAATGCCAATGCTGGATGTAAAATCGGAACTCGTGTGACTGGAAATTGGCCCAAAAGTCCGAACTCGTGTCTGCTCCCATTGAGTTCAACACTAAGGTCGGAACTCGGGAATCCGGGTCACATTTCCAAACCAAGTACTTAAACTCGGAAGTCGTGACTTTATATACTGTATGGTTGATTATATCGGAAATCGGACATACTTCCCTTGAGGCACGAAGTCGGATCTCATGGAATTACGTTCATGTGTCCGGATGAGAGGTCCAAGTCGGAAGTTGGGATCCATGCATCTCTTCATTCGAACTCGTAAACCAATTTAGAGATCTGATCCCTCGTTTCCCTCGCTTGAAACAAAAATCGGATATCGGATTTCTTTTCCATTCGGAGACTAAGGTTGGAAATCGGAAAATCCGGTCAGCCCACAAGACCTTGAGTTGAAGTCGGAAGTCGCACATGACATGAAGTCGAGAATTGGGCAAAAATGAACTCGGAATTCGGAAATAATCTCTTGTCTGTGTTTCAAAGACTAAGTCGGAAATCGGAATTGATCAATCCTGAGGGCGAAGCTGAACTCGGAAATCGGGATGTTACAGTTGAGCTAGCAGCTTATAGATTAGAGGGTGTTGCAGAGTCATGGTATTTGTCTCTTCCATTAGGGAGGTCTCTTAATTCACCTCCATTCATATGGAAAGAATTTATAGATGCCTTTATGTTAACCTGATCAAAATCTCAAACAAAGAATAATACATGTAGCTATTATTTGCTAAGAGATTGCCGTTACCAATGACCATGCTTAACCAAAGCAGTTTACTCAAAGGGAGCTAGCTATTGTTCTATTGAGTAAAAGGAATAACTCTCAAAAAGAACGGAAAAACACATTAAAACAGAAACCCCAAAAAATTAAAATGCTCACCCACTACAATATTTTTTTTTTATGATAAAGAAAAAGCTCAAACCCACAACAAGTGAGGAGCAAGTCTAACCACAAACAAGCAAAAGGAGACACAAAATTAGAGCATCACAAAGTAACAAATTCGCAAAAATCATGGAATTAATACCCCCTTCACAAAATCAGCGCCTAATTCACCTAATTGGAAACTGGACAATTTCCTAATGCCTTTGAAATTGCCCTACTCCTAGCAGACACTGATTCTGCACTACAATAGCACCTATCATGCAAATCCATCTACTGAATGTAATCCTCTACCCCTTAGTACAATGCCTCAAACACTTAGCCACTACAAAGTATCATTGCAGACTGCCAGATTAATAGGAAACAGAATCTGCAAGGTCAGTTTTTGGTAAAACTAATCCAAAAAACACAAATTGCAGGTTTTTAACTTGTTCTGCCTATAAGATAGGGAATGCATAGTGCAGGGCATTTGGAACCCAAATTCCTACTACTTAGGAAACTTCATTCCCCTCTTGAGTCGATTTGAAGCGGCTTTTATAAATGTAGAAGTATATGAATAAGATTTTACTTATGTATTATTAGTTTAATTGTCAATGGAAAATAATGTGTTTTTAGTGTATGATTGTTATTGCTCAACATTAGAGAATAAAGTGATACAAGGTGAAAAGGTGGAACCCACAATTTTGCCTAACTGAGGGTAAAAAAGCTTCCAGATCAAATGCATTTAAACTTATCTTGTTTTGAATAGGACCAAATCTATTTTTTCCTCTTCAGTACTGAGTATTATTAATTTGTAGGTTTTGGAAATAAGGCTATCCAAAGAATGGAACAAAGGTAATGTTATAGAGTACTTTCTTGACACATGAGGATTAAGCATAATCAACAAGTTTAGTGCTTTGTATAATTATTAGTATGATTTTTCCTATTATATTAAGATTTGAATGTACTAAGTTGATTTTGCTTAGCATCAGATATAGAGTGGCCTCCACAATTGGAAGATGAACCATTAAAGGTGAAAAAAAAGATAGCAATTCAATAACTTTTTCTATTTTTTTCAAAACACCATAAACAGTTTTAAAACTAATAATGGAAGAACTATATTAACTGGCTAGCCCAGCAAAGAAACTTCTATGTTATCAGAAACTTACTTAAGGAAATGCAAAATACAAATTCATACATTAAGTTTCCATTGACATCTTTCTACTGAAATTAAAAGCATTTGGGCAAACATGATTCTGCTAACCTTAGAAATCATGGCATTGCAAAAACAAATAGTGAAAATGTTCCTCAAATCACATCACAATTATCTCCATAGGTGAAAACTAGAAACAGAATTGGCAAACAACTAATCTAGACTGCTATAGTGCTCTACATAATTCTCCCATCAAGAGTTGCCTAAGTTCAATTCATCATCAGAAAATGATTTATTTTCACAAATCATGACATTTTTTTAGCTTTGATTAACTCTTTACATGTTTATTATCTAACTTTCAAAGTAAACAAAAAAAGTCTACATCAAATGAGTAACCATATTATACATTGGAAGACATAACATCAGGGCTATCTTCAATACCTGCAATTCATACACAAAATGCTAGTCTGACACAGCAACAACAAGTAGAGTCTTATAACAGTTGGGCACATACATTAACAGTTGAGGTTAAAGTCTTATAGATTTAAGATTTGTAATAAATCAAAGTTATTCATTTATAGTTAAGAAAATGAAGAAATCTTAATGTCTCCATTGATATATACTCCAGAGCTTTGAAATGATTTCAAGTTATGTATGTTTTTTGAGTATAAACCCTATTGACACTGACAGACAGAAAGATATTCAATTAACATAGTGATTGGTACCTAGAACAAACCTTTAAGCTGCTATTTGCAAGTGCCCTTCCAAGGTATGGCACAGCAGGTACAAGCGCATTAAGCTTCCACTAGTACTTACCTATTTTGGTGGAATAAAAGCTACACGTTAATTTCTCATACATTGTCATTTATATTCATGAAAATGAAATACTTTTAGTTACTTAGAATATTATATGTACATTCTACGCGACTGAAAGTAATGTAATACCAATTCAAGATTGTAGTTAAAATTTATTTTAATGATTAATTTAAAATAATAAATAAAAAAAAATCTCTTTACACATATTCACTAGATCAGATATCTGCAACATAGAATACACAAACCCAATCATATCCACTGACAGGCTCTATAGAGCCCACTACAAACAATTGCAAGAGCACAATAAAGAATCAATTTTAAAAATAAAAGCATTTTCAGTTTATAAGCATAAAACTATTACACCAGATTTTGGCTAATAATGCACTGAAAGTTTTTCTAAACCTTGATGACACCATAACTATTTACACATGAAAAATGTCTATAGCATGGAAGAAGACAGTAAAATCTGTAGGCAAAAGACAACAAATCACACAAATTGAACAATCATATTCAATAGAAACATCTCTTTGATGTATAGGAGAAGACATATCTATAATTTAAGAAGGGAACACTCTAAAAGCAAACTACTTGATTTCCACTAAGCACAAGTTTAGAAACAACAATCATGCTTCAGCCAAAGGTATCGGAGAACTCTCACAAAATTAAGTTTCATAAGAGCAAGATTTTATAGGATAAAAAGAGTAGGATTTATAGGATCAACGTATGATGAATTTGTTGTACAGTTTTCATATTTCATTGAATGAAAATTCTTTAAACAAAGAAGAATCTTGGTTAGTAAGATCTTTTGCAAGTAAATGCTTGTTGGTCATGCCCCTTGCTTATATAGATAGTACACCTTTAGTCAATATCTATGACATAGGAACATAACACGAGATATTGATAATCACCCAAATCAAGGTGCAAAGGCAAAGTTGGCTTGGTTAGTAGCAAGAACTTTTGTTTGACAAAATAACAAAGGAACAAATAAGCCCCTCCCCTCACTAGGAAACCAAGACATTGAGTAGGCGCCTCAAGATGATAGCAGTAAGACACAAATGAACAACACTCTTGGACTCAAAGTGAAGACAATGATTGCATTTGAGGTGAAATGATTCATATTAACTACTGAGTCTCACTAGAGACATTCTATACAAAAAGAAAAAAAAATAGCAATTGAGTCATGGAAAGCATGCCAGTAGCAATGAGTTCAACACTTGGAAACCACTTCAAAATCATTAGAAAAGTAATAAACATCTTCGATGATTAAGTTGCAGGATTTGTTTGATTGAGTTGATAATTAATATGAACAAAAATAACAGTTTCAAATTGACAAAAGCTTGAAAATATAATAATGAAGAAAGCAAGACATAGTTGCACGAGGATTGGATTTTCCTCAGCTAGAAGGCAAAAGAGTAAGACATGTCCAAGAGATGAATACAATGCTTGGACCAAGATCCTCTAATACAATGAGAAATTGCTTTCATAAATGAACACAACTTTGTAAAAACATTTCAGAAGATAGGAATGGATTAACTATAGACAATTTCCCAAATACATAATTCTCTTCTCTTATTTCCTCTCATTCACAAGTTCACATAATGCAAATGAGAAGACTGGAACTGTGAGTTAACTCTTTTTGATAAACATATAACACCTTAATAGCAATAGTGTTCTTCCTATATGTTCCTATCTAGTATTGAATTAACTCGGCTTAATTTAGCACTAGTTACGTTTTCTCAAATTTCAAATAGACTCAATGCAAACAAACACCAACAAGGAATGAGGAAAGACATGAAAGTGGAAAACCAAATTACTTTCCACAAACTTTCAGTTCCAAATGCTATAAGCAACAACACTACTTGTACTTTTTCAATTAGGATACATCCAGAGTATTATGCAAAACATGCCTAACTTTTTTTCTTAGTTTCTTTATATTGGCCAAGACCTCTTCATTCAACGCATCTCAATTTGAAAGTAGTTGCAGAACACTCTTTCACTTGTAACTCCATAGTGATAGCAAGGTCCTTGCTTACCCATGTCTCAATCTTTTTTCACAAATGAATAAAAACAAATATAAAGAAAATTTGTAGAAAAAAAATTTTTTAACAGAAAAAGATAAAAGAAAAATGTAAATATTTTGAAAAAAATAACAGTTCTATGAAAAGGCTATTTTTTTGTTCTGCTTCAGCAAACCCAGGATGATAGTTTGCAGAAGAAACCAAAAGCCAATAGACCCAGAAAAAGTTCCCTTTACAGTCCTTAAGAAAAATCACCTAAACAGCAACATAGCAACTACAATTGAAGGGATTAATGTGTGTAATCTACCTTGGGTCCCCAAAGCAGAGGATGCAGGCCATTTGAAACCAAGGAGATCTGAGGCGGACCACGGCGAGGCTCGACAGCGACAAGTGATTAGTGGTGGCGAATCAATGGCGAGGCTTGACAGCAGCTTGCTCGCTGGCGCGGTGGAAGATATGTTGCTGACGAGACCAGGCGCACTGGAAGATGGGTGAGAGAGAGTGTGTGTCTAAGTGGAAGATGAGCCAGAGAGCTTGGTATTCACGAAGAGAACAATGGCTTGCTTGATGGAGAGCTCAATACGGTGAAGGGCCTCCCATTGGGTGCGCTGAGCTTCAACTCAATGGAAGATCCACAAGAAGAAGGGTTTGGAAATAGACACTAGGGCTTGTTTCAGAGTAAAGTAATTCGGGGTTCCTCTTTTCTTTTTTCTAGGTGTGTTACAAGAGAGAGCTGACCGCGAAAGGCAAAAGAAATTTTTTAGAAAAGAATGGCGTTTCAACCGCCATATTATCAGACCCAATTATGTCACACTTCGCACCGCGCAATCATATGGTATAAAACGACAATATTTTAAAACCGCCGAAATAAAAACGCCGCATATACCTCCATTTTTTGTAGTGATCAGTAAGAGGGAAAGTTTAGCTAAAGCATTTGAGAGGTCGATATAGACACCTGATATGACAGTATTCGAGTATGATGTTTGATTCACTCAACTTTTTGATAATGCTTCACATTTGGTACTTAATGAGAGAATGAGAACGAGAAGCTTCATTGAAGGGTTGGCCAATCCTTTGTTTGAAATCATATCCCCTTATATTGAAGTTAGAGTTAAAAAAATTTCAAATATTGTCAGATTAGACAACAAATTAGTAACATATAATTTTATTCAACTTTTTTCTTTGAAGTATTTACTATTCTTTTTGTAACATTATATTTTATTCACTATTTTTTTGAAGTATTTACTAATTCTTTAGATTTTATTTTATTAATAACTTAGGTGATTTAAATTTTTAAGACTTTGAAGAATTGGAAAATTGACATATCTTATTATAAAAGGATTAAGTTTTTTTAATTTAAATAAAATAAATTATATTATAACTTTTCTTTTAATTTTTAAGTTAGTCTTAGCTTATCAAAAAATTAAAATACTGTTTTTTTATTAATATTTTTAGAATTTATCTAATTATTTTAAATTTTTTATACATATTTTTGAATTAAAAATGTTTTTCCTAAAAAAAAAAAAACTTAAGTAAGCAGATCTCAAATTATGAATATTATAAATCAGGAAAATACATTGATATAAAAATTTAAATAAAAATATGTTTAACTTTGTAATTACTTAAAGTTAGTTAAAGAAATAAAAATTATAATTAATTATGAATGAATATAGATAGATAAATAGATAAAAAAAGAGTGCTAATAGCCTTGGCATTCGCTTAAGAATCTTTTGTTCAGTAACATTAAATTTG
The DNA here is from genome assembly GCA_031439595.1 of Pterocarpus santalinus. Taxonomy (NCBI): domain Eukaryota; kingdom Viridiplantae; phylum Streptophyta; class Magnoliopsida; order Fabales; family Fabaceae; genus Pterocarpus; species Pterocarpus santalinus. Next base: position 27,286,809 of record CM062528.1, on the reverse strand, counting down.
AAACTTGTATAACTTTTTTCAATTGATGTAGTCCATTGTAAGTGAATGTAAAATTTGGCATCAAATCTTACCTTTTCCCTCCCTTTGATCTAAGTATATATATACTACAAGAAATTGTTATACACCCATAGACGCTTTTAATAACACACACAAATACTGTAGATATAAATAGACATTAATTTTTATGCACTCTTTTACATGTAGCATTTAATTTAGCACCAATAAGAAATCTCGATTTCAACTAGTTAGAAAGCAATATTTTTAAGAATCTTTTTGCTTATAAGGTTAATGGTTGTATGTTGTCCTTTTAACTTCAACTCACTAACTTCCTTAGACAACATGGCTATGCCTATTAATTTAAAAGCAAAAGCTGCTGTCGCAGCTCATGATGTAGTTGTTGCTGCAAATAATTGTTTAGTATGATGTAGTTTTAAAAAAGGTACTATAACTGAAGTGTAGCTTTCTTTGGCCTTTCAAATTAAGTAATGTAACTGTATGCTTAAAAAGGGAATGCCCCCTTAATTGTCTTCAGCATTAAAAAATACCAACAGAAATTAGTATCTTACAATATAATAGCTGGAAATATAATACTGTAGCGACCAAATTCCCTAAACTGGTTATGAAGAAACGTTCTACTGTTATTACACAATAATAAGAAATCAAAATACTTGACACTTTTATTAACTTCTCTCACCAGATAAGCTATTCTCCATTATAATATTGTCGGGGGTAGTTTCGCTGAAATCACTTGGGGCATTTGTTGAGTCATCTGATGTGATTTGTTCAGAATACATGTTTTCATCCACACAAAGTGTTTCATGTGGATACAACAAAGGCTTTGGAGGCACTGTCAGCTCTTCAAGTTCTCCTTCAAGCATCTCTACTACACGCTTCATTGAAGGGCGATCAGAAGGTTTGAGCTGTATACACCACAATGCAATTATCATCAGCTTCTTTGCTATATTTCTTTCATCTTCTGTGCCATTGTCCAATTCATTTTCTTTTCCTTGACTAAATTGATTATAAACCCAAGTTGGAAAGAATACTTCACTTGAATTTTCAGCTTTTGGGTTTAAATTCTTCCTTCTGCCTGCCACTTCCATCAACAACATTCCAAAGCTATAAACATCAGCTTTATAGGAGATTCCCCCAAGGTTATTATAGAACAATTCAGGAGCCATGTATCCAATAGTTCCTTTTTTTTCAGTCAAAGTGACAATGCTATGGTCTGTAGGATATAACTTTGCTAATCCAAAATCTGAAACCTTAGCAACAAAGTTTTCATCAAGAAGAATATTATGGGGTTTGATATCAAAGTGTAAGATTTGCATATCACAACCCTGATGAAGATAGGAAATTCCACAAGCTACTCCCAAAGATATCTCATATATTTTCTCGTAACTTAATAGGATACTTCCATCTTTAGAGAAAATATATTTGTCAAGTGAGCTATTAGGCATAAAATCATAGACAAGAGCACGCTTTGATCCTTCAACACAAAATCCGATTAGTCGAACTATATTGGTGTGATGTATTCTCCCTATGGTAGACACCTCACTAATAAATTCCTGTCCATTAGCTTTGGACTGTTTCAACATCTTTATGGCTACATAAGGGCCACTGCGTAGTTTCCCCTTGTATACAGAGCCGAAGCCACCTTGGCCTAACTTGACCTTGAAATTTTTGGTCATCTTCTTAATTTCTTTATATGAGTACCTTATGGGTATAAGGTTATTATCTTGCAAAAAATTCTCAATGTTCACATATATCGATAAATGTCTTTTTCGCCATTTATGGATCAACAGCACAGCTAGCAATGTAACTCCAAACAGCACCCTAGCTGCCATATGTGATAGTAGAGCATACCATCCTGCCATTGCTGTATAGAAATGATCCAAATTTTTTGCCAAGATCTCATCTTCATTACGAAGCCTTATTAGACTGTACATTCCTGTACATGTATGCCACTAGAAAGGTTATAATCTATCACTTCAACTAAATGCCCTACGTTAAACTGTTATAACTTACATAATCATGTGGCAAGAGAAATTTTACTGATTAAATTTATGTATAAAATTACACATAAAATTTAATATATGAACATTTCTCTCCCATTTTTAGTCTAACATTAAATACACCCTTAAAAAAAGGGGGACAAAAAAGATGCACTATGTCGAGAAGTGGGGAAAAATAAAATAGAAAGTGTCGGGACCTTACCGTATAAAAAGTCATACACAATAAGCCAGAAATCTGAAAATACAATAATGAAAAATGGAATCAACAAATGTTGACAATTTAGATGTTTAGTTTTGCACTTAAAGGACAAAGAACAAAAAGAAGATGAAGAGCAAACTAAGAAATAATGAAGATGAATAAAAGGTAGCATTTAACAAGGGGTCATCATAAGAAGAACAAATGATGTTCTTTAGATTGAATGTCTGGTGGTTTTGGGTTGCTTGGCTCAAAGGTGTTGTTGTGCGGGGTGAGTGGTCTGCTGGTTGTGTGCCTTTTAGGGTGTTCTTCATGTTGTGTGGCTTTTAGAGGGTTCTTGTGGTGTTTCTCTTTGGTCTTTAAGGGTGACTCTGTAGATGTTTTGCTTTTTCTCTTTTTCTCTTTTTGCTACTGTTTTGTGGCTGGCTTTGTTTCTTTGGCCGGTTTGGTTTAGGTTTTTTATGTCAATCCTCCTTGGATTCTTATTCTCCTGTTTTGGCTCCTCACTTCTGGTGAGTCAGAGCGCTTTTTAATATCAAAAAAAGGTAGCATTTAACAAATTTTACCACCAAAGAAAAAAAATTAGGGACTATTTGACAACTTAGAAAATTAATTTAATAGAGTATAAAAAAGTCATTTATATTAGCCTATCTAAAATTGGACTAATTTAAAATGAAATAGTATTTGGTTTAAAATTAATTTAATTATTTTTCAAATTGTTGAGAGAGGATAAAATAATAAAATTAGTAAGGAGGAAAAACTAGTTCAGATAGAAACTAGTTTTCGATCGAGGTAACAAGAATATGGAATAAAATAATAAAATTAGTTTAGATAGAAACTAGTTTTTGAAAATTTTGTTAGATACCAAATGTCATTTATCTAAAACATAGATTTATTGTCCATTTGTACTTAAATATTTGATTTGATTTTTAAAGGGTGCCAATCAGATTCTAGAGAAAATGCTGAAAATATTTAATAAACAGAAAAATAAAAGGCATCAGGTACAGAGGCTAAATAATATGAATTGAATATCTTCCTTATCTTATGTATTTGAAGTTGATTTTATGAAAGACCTTCATCCAACAACCCCCAAAACAAAGGCCTAATTTCAACGTAATATTAAGTTGATTTTTTTAAAAAAATAATTATTTTCAGATAATGAGTCTGAATATAATAATTCATAAAGTGATAATTTGAATATAACTTTGCATATTGAATTTTAAAAGTATATGAAATGGATAATAGTATAAAAATATGAAATTTTTTATAAATAAATATAAAAGACATATATCATAAATATTCTTATCTTTAATTATATTACCTTTTGAGGTTTAAATAGTTCTGAACTTATTATTATATTTTTGTAATTCACTTGAATGCTTATATTATTATAATTATTAGCAAATAGATAGTCTTTGTGTGCCTGTTTATTTATTTTATTAAAAATAAATACAAATGAATATTTTTTAACACAAATTTTAATTATATAGAAATAAATATTTAGAAAGTTTTTGTTTTATCTTTAAATTTTTATATTCATACTCAATCTAAATTTTTATTTTATTATATTTATTTTTAAACATTTGAAAAATTAAAAATATAAATGATTATTTTATTATTTTTAATTTTTTAATGATTACTACTACTGCTAATAGTAATCATCATAATAGTAAAAAAAAAAATATTATAGTTTTTACAACTTAAGAATAACAAATTATTGTAATTTTTTAAATAATAGTATATATAATTATTATTATTCTTGAAAATGAATATATTTAGAATTGATTAGTACTCCAAAGTCAAGATAAATGTAATTTGGACTCGTAATATATAAATATCATATATATATATATATAAAAGGTTAAAATTACTTTTTGGTTCTCTATATGTATTCTAGATTTTGATTTTGGTCACTATACTAAAATATTTTGGTTTAAATTCCTACAGTGATACTCTTTTAAAGAGTTAGTTCCTATTATTAGAAAATTATTAGATAATATTAGTTTTTGCATATATGGTTAACGACTGACATAGATATCATATACAGTTAATATAATCTTGAAACAATATTTTTTTAAGGCCTAATGACTTTTTTTAAAAATAGGAAAGTGACTAAAATGATATCGAAATAACTTTTTTAAGCCCAAAAAGACTTCAACCACAGTTTCATTATGTCTAATGTTAGCTACTGTTTGTCATGTAAGCAAAAACCAATATTGTCTAGTAATAATTTAGAGGGAGGGATTAACTCATTACCACTATGGGGTTTTAAACCAAAATTTTTTTAGTATATAGGGAACTAAATCAAAATTTTTGTAATGTAGAAACTAAAACCAAAATTTGGAACATATATTAGCACCAAAAAGTAGTTTTAACCTATATTTAATATTCAAATAACAGTCTAATTACAACTCGCAAGAGCTCCATTTAGACAACACTAGATTTATTCAATTCCTACTCAGCAAATTCTCCCAAGATTTTTCCATGTCTTCTGGAAATAATAAAAGTTATGAAACGGATTTTGCTGTTTGGTGGATGGGAATTGGGGAGGCTGAAAAGCCCAACGACAAGGAAAAAAGAAAACAAAACAAGTAAACATCCCTATTTCATGCGACACCCAGCAACCAGTCATAAAAAACTTTCGAGTACGAAAGAAATTTTTTACGTACCTTCAACGTAACTGCGAATTACTTTCCGAATCCCTAAAACATAAGGAAAGAGAATTAACAAATAATATCAATTTTTAATACATTATTAATCTAAACTTTTTATTTCATTAATGATCAATTAACTATATTCATCGTATGCATTATTTTTTGAAAATTATTATATGAGTCAAATATTTTGAATAATTTATCAAAAAAAATATAATTAGATAATTACACAAATAATATTCACACTATATATTAAAATTAAATCTTAATAAAATTAGAAAGGGATTTATTTACTTTAAGAGTAAATTTTATACACTTTTTTCCATTAAATAACCTTTTATAAACATTAATTTTATCAATTTAATTTTTAAATTATATGATATTATTTTAATGGTCAAATATATTAATTTTTTAAAAAAATTATATATCAATATATATCTAATCTAATACTTAACATTTATTTATAGTATCAAACTATAAAATATATTAAAATAAAATGAGATAATGAAATATTGAGTAATTTTTAAATTTTATACACTTGATTTATGTAATAGAAAATTCCAATGCAATGACTAGATTGATAAAATTTGATGTATATAAAAAGTTATTGAATTGAGTAAATATGTTAAAAATTACTCCACCTCTCAATAAAATTAATTTGAAGTTGTCACAAGTTCAAAATAAGTATTTGAGATGAATAAAAAAGGAAAAAAAAGTGGCTTAAATATATTTTTATTTCTTATAAATATAAATAATTTTAGTTTTAATCTTTTTTTTTGAATTTTGGTCTTTATATTTTTAATATTATATTTTTGGTCCCTATTATTAGCCAACATAATTAAATAGTAATATTTATAAAAATAAAAAAAGATCCTTAAATATTTATAAGGAGTCAAAATAAAATTTTTGATATTTTTAAAGATTAAGTACGTATTATAAAATATTTATAGGGACTAAACATTTAGAACGATAAAAATTAAAAATATAATATTACAAAAAGAGTGACCAAAAATCAATTTTAAAAGAATTAAAATTAAAATAAATTATATTTATAGAAATTAAAATATATTTAAATAAAAAAATGTTAAAAATCAGAATTATGGTTCTCACCGCACTCGTGGACTGAATGGTATGGATATGAACAGATCCCGGAACTACACGTAACCTTTTCATCGGTGTCGTTGAGGTAGCATGGTCTGGATCCACAGTTGTGCTCACAAGCAGCCTGCAGCCACGACAGCTCAAATCCATAACTCAGCGCCCTGTGAATGTCACTGTACGAAATGTTCGTTTGATCTCCCTTATTGCCCAACTCCGAATCATCATCACCTTGTTGGAGTTCAAACAAGCCAGAAGTGGCAGCAATTAGCTTGATGTGGCAACCAGGCTCCCATCTCCATCCCCAGGTATCTATGCCAGCAACAACAACGTATGTATGCAAATCCAAGCAGGAAGTAGTATTGTTGCCCACATCAGAGGAATATTCTTTCACTGTACTATTACAGCTCATGTAAATTATTTGCACAAATAGGGGTCCTTTGGGGTTCTCATATGAAGATGTGTATCGGTGCCGAGTAGCATCATATAGGTCCACGTCGGCATAGGGGATAACATCACTGAAATTGTATTTGTACAAGAAGTAGCGAGGGATGGAGGAGCAACTAGCTTCCTGAATATTGGGATCCACCAGTCTGATTGTGTAGTTGTTGTAGTTGATCGCCTGCACGTGATATTCAGCACGTGACAAGCGCAACACTGCGACGTCGTTCACGCATTCTAGTTCGTACCTGATGTCGCCGCAGTTGGCTGGGTCGTCTGTCCTTCGGAAGGGATGGGTTATGTTTGGAATTTTGCCACATGATGAAACGCAGCTTTGGCTCTGTCTAGCCCGACTTTGATGAGGTACCATAATCAAGGCCAAAACGACCCATAAGCCCAACGCCCACCGAATGGACGCTGAACCCGTCTTCATTCGCAGCTGCAATTGCAATTCATGAAAAAATAAAAAAATTGAAGTTCGTTCTCTCCTGGACTCAAAGAAAGTATACACATAAACAAGAGAATTGGCTTAACGGTAGAGATATACTTCAATTTGAGAGAGGATCTCGATTCAATTACTGATAACTGGGAGGGGGAAAGCCAAACTACCTCAAAGAAGATTTGTCTCTTTCCTTAATAATAGAGAGGAGAGATATTCTTGGAAAATAAAAAAGAAAGGGCACACAACGTGTTTAAAAAAAGAAAGATGGTTTAAATACAAAAAAAATGAAAAAGATAGTTGTTCCATTATTTCTTGGAAGCTCGTCTATGTAAGTCAGTGGGAGGAAAGGACTGTAACCATTCCAAACTTTGTTTTCCTACACAAACAATAAGTCAATATGCGTGTTGAAAATTAAATGCGTAGGCCCCCGAGTCACCTAAACGTAATATCATTGATGAATTGTGAAGTGGATTGTGTCATGAGAATAATTCTACACAATTATTCAGAACCAATTGTCGGCATTTCTCATAATCTAAGAATAGTATAGTAATTAAAATAATTACCAAGCCAATCTGATAAAAAAAAATTGACAGTAAAATTATAGTTATTAATATTAAAAATTTTATTAACATGTATTTTAAAAAATATTTAAAAATGAAATAAAAAACGCTCACCTAAAAATTTCTTTATAACAACCTTTCCAATAAAACTTCTCCAGCTAGATGACGGTTGATGCAGCAACAAGGTTTGACTCAGGCCATTATATTATTAATTTATCAATTCAATATTTGGACTTCGAATTAACTTATTTAGAAATTTTCCAGCTAAATGGTATGCATAGACTGAAAGTCAAGGCAAATTTTGTTGAAACACAGGATAAAGGAGACAAAATTAGAAAAGTATGCATAATGAGGGTTTAATTTTCCTTTTGCCTACGAATCAAGTAAAATAATCATTTTTCTCAATGGCTATCCATTGAAATTTCAGAGTTATACTATGCATTGAAACACCATATTCAATTACAATAATTAGTGGTATTCACGGTTCAATTTAATTTAATAGGTTATCTCCCATAAGTCAAGATGAATGGTTATTCCATTCTATTGTTGAGCATGGTATTGCTTCTGCTTAGCAGCATAGGGGCTTGCCACAATCAAGATGGATGTGGAGGACACAGTTGCGGACGTCATGGCCTCCCAATTCGGTTTCCATTCCGTCTTAAAGACAAGGAGTCCCCGCCCTGTGTCTATCCTGGTACTGATCTGACTTGTAGTTATAACCATGAGACACTGTTTTAGATCTCTTTCGTTCCTGTTCGAATTAAACTCCTCATCACCAGCGCAAAATATAAACATAACTACTTCCAAGTAGGGGAAGAAATAAGGCAAGCTAAGCGAGCTTGTTAAATCTCAAGCTTGATTTGATGATATTAGACTTGACTTGAACTCAAACTCAACAAAAAATGAACCTAATTTCTAAGTTTGAATTCAACTCACCAAAAGTTCATCAAGCTCGACTTAATTTATAGGGTACTCAAGTTAAATGAAATAACTCAAGTTAAATATAAATTAAGTCTTGGAGGATTAATAAATTAGGATATTTAATCATATATATATATATATAGTCTCAATAATAATAATAACAACAATAATGATAATAATAATAATAATAATAATAGTATATGTTCCAGCAAGTAATAACTATATATACATCTTCTTCTCCTTTTTGTGTTGGTGGAAGTTAGCAATCTCCACCACACTATAATTAGGCAAAAATATCCTTTTTTTTTTATTTATTAAATAACTTATTTTTAGAAATATTATTGCAACTTGTAACTTATAACTTTTCTTTCCTCTTTCCTCCTCTATAATTGATTCATCTAAAAATTATTTTTTTACAACAAAAGAGGTGAGGAGAGAGGAGAAAGAATTTGTTTTTTTTTAGGTTTACTTTTATCAAGATAAATGAAAAATTATAATAATACTCCTAAAAGTAAGTTATTTAATAAATAAAAAAACATATTTTCATCTAATCATAATATAATAGAGATTATTAACTTCTATCAATACAAAAAGGAGAAGAAAGAAGTTAGCAAAACTATATATATAGCTCAACTTTAATTCATGAGCTTAACTTATTACTTATTTAATATCAACAAATTGAGCCAGAAATTGCACACAAGTTTGCTTGGCTTACTTTTCACTCTATTTCCAGGTCTTTGACTTTGAAAATTGCCTTCCTAGCCAGTTTCTCAAACTGATCAATACTTCAATTTCTCCTTTCTAGTTTGAAAAGGATCAAAATCTAAATGACATATCTTTCTTCAATTGTTCCAATGCACAATATCATTTCTCCTCCCCCATTTATGTTGCTAACGACACGGAAACTCAATTTCAACCTCGTTTCTTGCACCAAAATGTTTGCTATTTCCTCAACGTTCAGTGGTGCATATGCCCTACTGATCAATATGCTGCATTTATGGTGGGCAAAACCTAATTGCAGTGAGTATGAAACAAAAGGCAAAACAATGTAAACTGAAGAACAATGGCATTGAAAGTAAAGTTGAATGCTTTGCAAGCTATCATAAGCCAATCAATAAGGTACTCTTAGGTGCTACAGGTGAGACACAATACTCGTATATAGTCTTGTCTTGTTCTTAATTTGGTTTCAGTTAATCTCTGCTGGTGTTGCTGGTGGTCACTGCATCTTTCAAAATGTCACTAGTTTAGAATGAAAGGAGAAAGTCAGGACGGATCGAGAAGTTCTTGGAGGATTACAGGGCACTCAAGCTTACTAAATTCTCTTGTGCTGATATTAGGAGGATCACATATGGTTTCAAGTAACAGTTAGGTAATGGAGTCTATGGTGCATTATTCAAAGGCATGCTCTCCTTGGAAATTATCGTTGTTGTCAAGATGTTTAATAACACTAGGGGTGAAGAGAAAGATTTCACCATGGGCAAAATTCAACATGTCAATGTGGTTCGCCTACTTGGCTTCTGCACTAGAGGATTCCATCGTGCTCTAGTCTACGATTTCTTCCCAAAAGATTCATTGCCCAATTTCATTTCTGCACTAGATAACAAGGACATTTTCTATGGTTGGGAGAAGCTATGCCAAATTGCTCTTGGTGTTGCTAGAGCATTGAGTATCTTCACCGAGGTTGTGAGCAACAGATCCTTCATTTTGATATCAATTACCGCAATGTCTTACTAGATGCAACTTCACAACCAAAATTACTAATTCTGGGCTTGCCAAATTGTGTCCCAAAAATCAAAACACTGTTTCACGTTGATGATCCTGGTCAACAAAAGTCTTCTCTTCCATTGGGTCGAAGCCGGAATAGAGGGAAATGGCGAAGCAGGCACCTGACACCCTATCTTGGACTCACTCTTCATAGGTCCACACAACTTTGCTCTTTCACCCCCAATTGGGCTTGTAACAGCCCAATAACTTTTATCTTGTGACCTCATCTGTTTGCCTATTGTCATGACCTTATTAGGACCACTGTTCCCAAATTGCACCACCTCTCTTCCTATCTCTCTGAGATACACATCACAACCTTTGTCTCCCACTTGTAGATGTATCTACTCTTGAATGCAAGGCATACAACTAAAGAGGATCCACCACAGCCTCCGCCTAAGAATTATAGTGGAAGATAAAGATTCTCTCATTTTCGTTCTTTTGTCGAGATATACCGCTAGGCCCACATCCCATGAGTTTTTCTTAAATTCTCCACTGACCAAGCCTGAGGTGGTATTCCTATGCACTCAATCCATACCTTCCTGGTTTATGTGAATTCATTATCTGACCATCCAGTCATTTTCGCTAAGCAATAATGATAAGCCTGAAATTAAATACAAAAGACGAAGTACGGAAACTAAATTGACTAATTCGACAAGGTAACGGCAACTTTGGTTAGTTCAGGAACCATGCTAGCTCATAATTATGCATTCAATTTTGTTCAATTTAATTGTATTTCCAAAATTTGAGATGAAATATAATTATTACTCACATAATAGATTGTAGAAACTCTATAAATTATCATAGCATGCATTTTATTTTTGAAAATAAATTTAATTAGGATATACATATTAATGTAAAATTATTTTATATGGTCATGTAATTTAGTTTAGCCCTTTTATATGGAAAATTATGCATTCACTATTAGCCCTGTTAACGTTCCTATTAACACCAAAATTCTCCCTATCTATTTCTTACATAAACTTCTCCTCTTCTTGTTCTGTCTTGACTCCTTCCTATTGTATCTTCCTCCACTCTTATGATCACATCCTTGAATGACCTACTATCTCTTACTCCTTCAGATTGGAAATTCCCCGTCCTCCAACAACTCAACGTGAAGTTCCCAAGTTTCTTATATTTCGCCCTAACCCATCTCTTGTAGTTTGCTTCATTTGCTGTTATATTCCTTTCTCTATTCTTCATCCTGTTCAGGTTAAAGATAGCATTCTCCAACCATTTCCTTGTCGTAAAGCGAACAAAAGCAAAAGGTGTTGTGTCGTACTCCTTTTCTTTTTGCATAGGAAAACATCTATAACCTTCCCTTCCCATTTGAGTATTTGCCACAGCTAATCTCTCGACATTGAGTTTGGGAAATTGTCTACAAAGGCTTTTTCTCTAGCTTCTTGAAACTGTTCCATTTCACTATTCTCTCTTTTTCCTAAACTCCTATGGATCTCCCCTGGTGATCTTTGAATCAAACTGAACACCGACACTTGGTCTACTCCAGTGCCTAATTTCTCTTATCAAAGCACAAATGCTTTTTCAGTGTTTTTCACTATTAGAAAATTGTGAAAAAGCTGACGGATTGACTATCGATAAAGTGAAGAAAAAATAGCAACCCTAAATTACTGGCAAAAATGTCAATCAGTCGATAAATAAATTGATAACTTTTGGTGCGAAATGGCTCTAAATTATTACTGACAGATATTCCATTAGTAACATTTTTTATTTTCATTTTAATTTAGTTTATAAATTTAAAACATTACCTACGAATACTCTCTCGATGATACAATTAAATCACTAATGGAATTATCATTGGTATCATTTTGCAAATTCATTTTAATTTAAATTAAAATTTTAAATCAGTTATTGATGGCATTTCCATCGACAATTAATCCAAATATTATTTTTTATTTAATAATAATATCTTGTACAGTACTGACATATTTTCAATCGGTATTTGAAATTTACATGATACCACCTAAGTTATTTGGATTTCTTAACTGCTGACGGATTTATCGTCGATAATGAATGATTAATGGAATGAATAATTTCATTAACCTCTTACTGACGAAAAATTCGTTAATAATATACGATTAATAAAACAAATTATTTCATTAATTTATTATTGATGGAATATCTGTCGATAATACTAACATTGATCATTTAAACATGAACGACCTCTTCTTTTTCCTTATTTCCATCTTACTCTCTCTTTCTCTCTCTCCCACTATCTCGCACCACCGCACGGTCAGTGGCCATTTTACCACCGCCGGAGCTTCTATTTCACTACCGAAGACTACCATTATTCATAATATGTTATTGAGCACTTTAATTGGTTTATATTTTTTTGTTTAGCCTCCTTTTTTTATTTCATTTCTGTATTCAAAGATTTTAGTTTCTAAGTTAGTTAACTAATTTATTTTGTTATATTGATTGTTAAAGATCTTATTTGGAGCACTGAGAGGACTTCCATTCTATTGCATTCAATGATTTGAGCATTGTGATGTATTAGGTAAGTACATTATACTCTTTTTTTAATTTCTGAAATATTAGAGATTTAAATTTTCTAAAATAGAGTTGTAGGATAGAACAAGGAAGATGAGATTGCATAATTAGGAGAAGACTTAGAATTCCTTTCTAATATTTGAATTGTGTGCTGTGGTATTATGTGCTTGCATAATGTGAAGTAAGGGGATACGTTCTACAACGATTTTTAGGATTAACTGATTGGTTTATATGAGTGCATGTGTTTGTTATTTGTATTTGAATGATAAATTAATTTTCGTAGATATTCCTAATTTAAGAGATTTTGCCCCATTTTTTTTTTGATAATTTAGAATATTATTTGAATTAAATAATTATTGCAATTGTAATGAAATAAGTAATTGTTATTTGTGTTTAATTGATGAATTAATTTTTGTGGAAGCTCCTAATTAAAAGGAAGACTCTACACAATTTTTTTTGAATATTTAAGATATTGTTTGAATTAAATGAATTAATTTTTGTAAAAGCTAGCTCGTTATTTAAGGAGAGCCTTTGCCCGACTTGAGGAGGCGGATAGGAGGTGCATGGAGCTGCAAGAGTGACACGAGGAGGAGGAATGGAGACAGCAGATACAGTCCATGGAGCAAAGGCTGATGATTGTGTAAGGCTACTACGAGTAGATGCGGAGTGGTGGTTCATCATCCTGTGTGCCACCTCCACCTCCACCTCCACCTCCGTATTCTCTGTACCACCATACAAACTCGAGGGTATATCGGATATTGATGATAATCAGTATTCGTAGTTTTTACAATTTTTTCATTTTTGGAATTGTATATTGACAATTTTTATTTTTATTTGTTTTTTATTAACAATTTTAATTTTAATTGATAATTTATATTTCTTGCATTTTATTATCCTTTTAATTTTTCATTTTATTATATTTTTAGTTATATAGATCTGTCAATAATTAAAACAATAATTTGAAATACCTAAATATTAATTCTAAATTTCAAAAATATAATTTGAATTAAAAAAAACATACTTTTCAATTACTGATGAAAAACCTCTTGAAACCATTACATCCATCAATAAATATTACCATTAAAATAATATTTTCTTTTACCGACAGGTATTACATCAATAATTTTTTAAGAAAAAAATTTATAAATTAAATATACCGATGATAAATCCGTCAGTGGTTATAAATACTTCCTTAGAATAATTTTGTTGCTGACATATTCCAGTGCTTGTGGCAATTTTACCGATGCTTTTATTTTTTTGTCGATAGGTAATATTCCATTTTCTTTGTTCTGATGTGTGTATCTCGTACATATTCTTTTCGTTGATAATATATTTACCAACAGATTTTTCTCTATTTTCTGTCGGTAAATCCATCATTAATTGGCGCATTTCTAGTAATATTTTGCGTACGATGTCTTTAAAGATGTCTAAAATTAAAGTATGTGTTCAAATAACATACTTAATTTCAATATACTATACATGAAATGTTTGTGTGCCAGAGTAGTTCGGTTAATTTATTTTCCACTCTATTATTTATGCGTTTGATCTAGCAGGCTTCAAGCTTTAAAACGTAGGCAACTTGCAAATATCAAATTTGTTGTTATCTTGGAACTATTCATAATCGTCCTCGTTCTACTGAAGATTTCATTTGCGTTTCCTAACATTCTCTTCTTAAGTCTAAATTCTTTCTTCTTTGGATTCCTGAAAGAGTGTACGTAACTAAAATATCTTTTTTTAAAAAAAATTAGGTACGCTATAACAGTTATTTAACAATTTACGAAAAAGAGAGAATATATAAGTGAGTCACATACAAATTAAAATTTAAAGAGTTTTCATATCTACTATCTCTAGTAAAAAATTCATGATAATAAATAAAAATTACACCAAGCCTTTAATTTTATATCTACAAAGCAATTAGGGGTATTCAAATCCAATTAAATCTAATCAAAACTGCTAAACTAATCCAATTCACATCAAAAATTGATTAAAACTATAAAAATTTAGATTTGATTGGATTTTATTTTTTACTAATCGTATGAATTGGATCGAATTTTGGATTTAGTTTTTAAAACTGATATAATCCAATTCAAACTAAATAATATTATATGATATAATATTTTTATTATTAAATTTATACTTTTACTTATAATAATTTTAATTTATTACATAATTTTTTATTTATATATTTAGATTTGATCGGATTTTGTTTCTTACTAACCGCATGAATTGGATTGAATTTTGGATTTAGTTTTCAAAATCGATCCAATCCAATTCAAACTAAATAGTATTATATGATATAATATTTTTATTATTAAGTTTATACTTTTACTTATAATAATTTTAATTTATTATATAATTTTTTATTTATATATCATTCTCACTTAAATAATATTTTATAAATATTAAAAGAGTTTATTTTTATTTTTATTTATTCATTTTATACACTTAAATTACTTTTATTTTATAATATTTTAAATTTTATTTTGTCATAAATCAATGAAATCAATCCAATTTAAATTGCTAAAAATTCGATCAAATTTAAAATTAAATTAAACCAATCCAATTCAAATTATAATAAATTATATTATTTGGAACAAATTAATTTTGGGTGAATGCTATGGTACCTTATCACAAGTGTATATTTTGTACATTTTTGTGTTGAATGGTGAGGATTGTGACATGTCTTAGGGTGAGATTGTGAGGTGCATCAATGTACCAATCACCTATGATGCACTATAATAATATCTAATTTTAAGAAAATTTAAAAATATAATTAAATATATTTTAAAAATTAATTATCATACACTGACAGTATAAAATTATATTGATGGTATAAAATAATTTTACACTGTCAGTATAATCAAAAAATTTTATCAGTGTAATTTTAATTATCATACACTGACAGTATAAAATTATATTGACAGTATAAAATAATTTTAAACTGTTAGTATAATCAAAAAATTTTATCAGTGTAATTTTAATTATCATACACTGACAGTGTAAAATTATACTGATAGTATAAAATAATTTTACACTGTCAGTGTAATAAAAAAATTTTATCAGTGTAATTTTAATTTTATCATACACTGACAGTGTAAAATTATACTGGAAGTATATAATTAACTGACAGTATAAAATTATATTGATAGTATAAAATAATTTTACACTACCAATATAATCAAAAAATTTTATCAGTGTAATTTTAATTATCATACAGTGACAGTGTAAAATTATACCGGCAGTATAAAATAATTTTACACTGTCAGTGTAATCAAAAAATTTTATCAGTGTAATTTTAATTTTATCATAGACTGACAGTGTAAAATTATACTGGCAGTATAAATTATTTATACTGCCAGTATAATTTTACACTATCAGTGTATGATAAAATTAAAATTATACTAATAAAATTTTTTATTTATACTGCCGGTATAATTTTACACTGTCAGTGTATGATAATTAAAATTACACTGATAAAATTTTTTGATTATACTGACAGTGTAAAATTATTTTATATTATTAATATAATTTTATACTGTTAGTGTATGATAATTAAAATTACACTGATAAAATTTTTTGATTATACTGACAGTATAAAATTATTTTATACTGTCAATATAATTTTATACTGTCAGTGTATAATAATTAATTTTTAAAATATATTTAATTATATTTTAAAATTTTCTTAAAATTAGATATTATTATAATGTAACATAGGTGATTGATACATTAATATACCTTACAATTTTACCCTAAAATATGTCACAATCATCACTATTTAACATAAAAATATACAAAATATACACGTGTGACAAGTTACCGTAGCATTCACCTTAATTTTGTAGTCAAAATCGATTTGAACAACACAACAAGGCTAATTTTTCCCTCAGAAGGTTCAGTGTTTAAAAAGAGTCCCTCAAATCCTCAAGGCTAATATACTGTTGCTTAATCTCTGCCGTCAAACCTCATTTCCGCGACCACCGAGCTTGCCCCGCTTCCCAGGTCACCATTCTCTGCTGCGCCACTCCAGTCTGCCGCCGTCGTCATCGTGAAACACCGCCGTGATCTGGACACACAGCCTTCCTCGTCCGTTCTGCAGAAGATTCGCTCTCTGCCGTAGTGAGAGTTGACAAGTAAACCTTTTCCCTCTGTCTATTCTATTTCTTAACTGACCTTTCCTCTCATGGCTTCTCTTCTTCCTCTGGCATTGGATCATCAACCACCTTCCTCCTTGAGAAATTGCCCAAGTTCTCATTCTGGCGAAGGTGTAGCTGAGAAGGACCGTGCAGAGGGAGTTACAGCGATAGGGAAGGAAGATGCTCTCTCAATCTATGTGGGTATTGTCCCCATAAAGGCTTCTAATCGATGGATCAGAGGCCATTTTGACAGGTTTGGGAAGATTGTGGATATCTTTGTATCAAAGAAAAACAAGCACTCAAACATCTCGCATGTCGCGTTTGTGAGATATCATAAATGGGAAGATGCTCAGACAGTGGTTAAACCCATAAATGATGCGTATGAGGATGGGTGCTGTTTGTCGGTCTCTGAAGCTAATACTAGGAAACCATTGTCAGATGCAAGGAAAGTGACCGAGGAAGGTAAGACGGTGACTATAGGTTGCAAGCCAGTCGAGAATAACCGTGTGACTTATAATTTGTTGAGTGATGTCCCTAAAGTGTACCTAAGGTGCAGTGTGTTCCGTGCAACTCAAAATGGCTTTCCTTGAGTATTGTATTAGACTTCATTGTATCAATGAAGCTTGCAATCACCATTGATCTTGTTAAAGTGGTTTGGAAAATGTTGTAAGAGTTATTACTTTAAACTCAGTTAAGATAATGGTTGTATTTTATTCAAAGGAAGATATGGTGGAAGTTTTATTGGCTGCGGTGGAAATTGTTTTGTTTTTTCTTTTCCTTTTTTTCCTCTTCAATAAAGCCTTGGAGCTTAAAAGAGTGGTCTTTCCGGTTCTGTGACTATTGGCTGTGAAGGGCACATATGTGAGGTTATGGTGGGTGAGGTGCTGATATGCCCGTCAATACCATGTTCTATTGCAAGTTCCTTGGAAGCAGCTGTAATGGCAGATTTTTCGGTGACAGGCTGTGGCCGGGAGAGTTGGTAGTGCAACAATCCGGTGGTCCCACAAGAAGATCACGGTCACCTCGGGAGTAGGGTCTTCTTGTGTCTGCTGCTCTTTGCTGTTTTGGGAATAATTCCAAGGGTAATGGATATGAGGTCATGATGCTATCATTGTGAATGACCTTCCAATGAATAATGACACGAGAAAAAGGCCACGTGTAGATGCAAAACTTATTAAGGAGGTTAGAGTTGACTTAGGATTTGATAAATTGGGCCCGGTTCATGGGTTGGTGAGCCTGGAGTTGGGAAATACGGCTGTTGCACAATGACTGATTGAGGGTTCTTTGATTTGAGTTAGCCTTATGAGTGAAGGCTTCTTTTGAGTATGGTTCTTTGTATTGAGTTAGCCTCATGAACGTAGGCTTCTTTTGTGTATCTCTAATAATCCTGTTTATAAGAAGTCTAACTATAGGCTATAATTGTATTTTTCTCCACTCTTTTGACCATCGAGACATCAATGAATTATCGAAAAAAAAAAAATCAAACCGCAAACACTCCTATATAGCATAATCTTGATTCAACCTTGTCCTTCTTTGTTTGATAGAGATAAATGCCCATGCATAAGAAGAAACCCTTGGTACTTCCACCATGAAATGATTTAGCAATTCTCAAATAAAGTCATGAATTAAGCTTACACGTGAATTATTACGACGTGTTTTGAACTTTTTACTTAAGTTGCTTTCTCCTTAATTATTCATGAGAGTGTTTACCCTTAAATGGTTGGTTTTCACATATAACCACCAAATCATAGTTGTTAAAATCAAAATGGTGTTGAATTCAGCCAAAAAAACAAAAAAAGGTTGTGGCATTTTTATACTTGTCTATATGATGGATTTCATATCTGCATGGTTTTATTAGTCTTTAGGATGATTAGTATCCAATAAGGCATACAATCGGCTGCTCTAATAAATATCAATTTTCTGTTGATCTTCACCTTTGCCTTACGCAAATTTTAACATGTATGAAGTTTAACTGGGATGTTCATCTTCTTTGATTTGTCTTTCTTTCATTAAAAAAAAAAAATGATTTGCATTTGTGTGCGATTTTACATGAGAAATAGAGTCAAACAAGTCTTTTTTTTTTTTTTTTCAATACTAGGTTTCGCTAATTTTCCTAAGAATTTCGCGTATGCTCAACCATATCCAAGCTTCAGTGAGAAAACATCTCATGTCCAAAAAAAAAAAAAAAAAAAAAAAGAAGCAAGGATCATATAGTATGGTTTTTTTATCAAAAAAAAAATGTCAAACTCACTATTATCAATTAACCTATGGAAAAAGAAAATTAATAGCACATTGTTTTAGCTTTTGAAACTCCAATATTATAGCTTAGGCAAAAATTATGACAGACAAATTTTTACCCAAATCATAATTTAAAGCTTTCACAAAGTTAAAACCGAATATGTTATAAAACTATTTTGGGTTTCCTAGCCAAACAAGCGTACAGGGTTGATAATTTGGATGAAAGTATCAAATACAAGATGACGGTGGTTGCTATTCACTATTGAGAAAGAAGAGTTATGGACCACCAAAACTGAAATGGAATCTGACTCTTCTAAATTGAGTTAGGTGAAAAACAAGTCCTTATGGTAGATTTGGCATCGAGGAGCATGTTTAGAGTAAAATGTATAATTTTAATTGTTAATAACTTTTTTTTTTTTTGACATAGATTATTTCAGGTATATATAATCTGTCATGTTAAGCGTTTATATTTTATACAATCTTAAATCATTGAATTTTTAAGAACAATTGAGATCATACATTTTATTTTTTAAATTACACCCCACAATCTAGAGGAGTCAAATCCCCCATTGAAATATTTCAAATACTCGAGATAATAAAAGCTTCCACTTTAAGGGAAGATTTTATCTTTTGCCACCTGTGCATATGGGTTATTCATTTTAAAAATTATTGTGCGTTGACGTAGGTTTTACCACATAAGTTATTATAATTGCATGTTTGTTTTGCTGTGAAATTATTAAAAATCCTATTTAATTGAGAAGAAAGAGAAAGAGAAAGAGAAAAGAGTAATTTTGCGAGAAATGATATAATATGTTTATTAGCTTTTGGATAAATAAGGGGATCATGAAACTTCATTTCATCTAACTTTTGCTATAATTTCTGTGAAAAAACTTAACAATATTTTTCTGACATCGTAACATTGTTGAATAATTGTTACGAAATTAAGATTACCATGATAAAATAGAGGCTTTCTACTGCTTTGTACAATCTGCAGGTTGAAAAGAAACCTTATTCCCTTCAAGGTCATACTGTACGTCAAAGTTTACTTGTGCCATGTTACCGAGGATGGAATACCCGCCATTGTTAGGGACCATCAAAAGGCATAGCAAGTTTCTCAACCTCCCAAATGTGTGATACCTTTGCAACTTGAGCCCAATATTCGCCCCACCAAAATGGAATGTAATATCAGGGAAAGGGAATTCTCCTGATCCTTCATCATAACACAAGTTATAAGGCTTTGGTGGATCCAACACTGAAGGACGAGCAATATATGTTAATACAGCAGACAAAACTTTGTCATAGAAACTTGATTCAAGCATGGTCAATGTTGTGGCAGCATCCACTATAATGTAACTCTCATCATCTGGCTGCATCTTACTACTTCCAATTGAGACACCTTCAAGGGTAAGGTAATAAGCAGTGTTTAAATTTTGGCCAATTGCCAAAGGGACTGTAACAAGCCCTTCACTAGGAATTGTTGAGTCACTCCCAAACTTGAGTTTACTAGTGGTGGGGCCTCCAGAGTAAGGAGAGTTAAGACAATATGAGAATTTATGACCAATTTGGTTACCTAATTGTGACACTAATGACACTAGTCCACGACCAAGACCAGCTAGCCCTGAGGCAGCCCTTTTGAACCTACCCACATTGTAATGTCCACATCCAAATAAAAAATCAGGGTAAGCTATTGAATTGGTACCAAAGCTAATGGTGTCACTAACCAATTCCCCTGCTGACTCAGAGCTATCCCCATATTTTTCATCATACCTGCATTCGTATGAATCTCCACATGCACGTATGAAAAGCAGTTGACAAGCGCGTGAGTAACAGTTTTGAAGCTTGTTTGTAGGAGAATTCTTTGGATCAAAGATTGGAGGGTCTTGTGGGTAACATTGTACACAAGGCTGGCATTGCACCCATGTGAGGTCGGAGGCTGTGTCTACAATAACAAGTGACTCCAAAGGTGGGTTGCCTATGAAGATTTTCATGATGTAGTCTCCAAGGTTTGGGTTTATTGTGGTTTGGACATCGCTTCCGTATGCATTATTAGGAGTGTGGTGGAAGTTGTTGAATCTAGAGATTGAGCGCAAGGCAGCATCTTGAAGAAGCTCGGATGGGGTCATTGAGGAGTTGTACCAGGGTGACAAAGGTGAGTCACGATGAATAAGATCGACGCTGAAGCCTGTGGTTGGTTTTGCTTCAGACGAAGACAGAGTTGAGAGTGGGGATAGGAGAATGATCAAGAGTACAACATTCTTCATGTTTGAGATTTGTGAAACTCGAGGACAATGCAAGAGAGAAGAGCTAGTTGAAGGAGTTTTTATGTATAGGAAGATTTTAAAACATTCACTGTAATTAAAACAAATTGTTAATGAAATATAATGGTGAATATTTTAAGGTAATGTATGGAATGACTAAATTTTGGAATTGATTTGATTTATATTAAATTTTATATTTGGAATGATTGTATAAAATAGGATTTGAATTGATTTAAAAATTAATTATATGTTTATAATACATTAGATTGTGTTTAGAATAATTAAGAATGGAATTGATTTGATTTGATTTGTACTTAAATTTTAAAATCAAATTAATTTCCATAGAATTCTTTCAAATTTGATAGAATTTCAAATAGAAAGTCATTAAATCTCTTGACAATTAAAAATCACATCATTTCTTATTTTTAAAATACTCAAACACAAGATTTGATTTTTAAATCAAATCATTTCTATTTTTTTAAGATTCTAAACACACAATTCCAAACACAGAAATCAAATCATTTCTATTTTTTTAATATTTCAAACACACGATTCCAAACACACTCAAAGTGTGTTTGGAATCTTAAAAAAATGAAAATGATTTGATTTAGAAATCAAATCTGATGTTTAGGTGTTTTAAAAATAAGAAATGATATGATTTCTAATTATCATGGGATTTAATTACTTTCTATTTGCAATTCTATCAAATTTGAAATGATTCTATGAGAATTAATTTGATTTTAAAATTTAAGTACAAATCAAATCATATCAATTCTATTCTTAGTCATTCCAAATATAATATAATATATTATAAATATAAGAATTGATTTCTAAATCAATTCAAATCCTATTTTTACACAATCATTCCAAATATAAAATTTAATTTATAAATCAAATCAATTTAATTTAAATCAAATCAATTGCAAAATTTAGTTAATCCAAACACACTCTAAATTATATAAATTAAAGAAAAGTTCTTAGTTAAACACTACCTTCCATCTCAGCATTTAGGTATTCCACTCATGTTTTGATACATGTAAAAATACTATACAGCTTGTTAATTAGTATCCATTTATTATATCTATCTATTTATTTATTATATGTATCTATTAATAATTATTAATATCGTAATATAATAACTACCTTTTTTAAATCAACTCAGAATTTTTTTTACAAATTATCATTATTAATTAATTTTAAAATATTTAATGTAAAATAAAATTATAGATATATTATTTAATTTTAATTTTAATTAATTTTTATATTTGGATGTTTACGTTCAGGTTTTCAAATGATTTGCTACTAAAGAAATAACACACCATGAGGGAAAAACAAATAGTAACATATTTTCTAATGGTTATTCTTCTTTTTTTTTTTTTTTAAGAGAATATGCCACAACTCTAAGGTTCGTTTTACCTGAGTTTTTTAAAATTTAGTCAATAATGAAATTTAATAAAATTACTGATGAAGTAGTTTTTTAAAAAAGTTAATTTTTATATTTAGATACTATTATTATTATAAATAGTAAATAGAAATAATATGATATTACAAATTAATTAAATAAAAAATCAACAAAAACTAAATAACATGTCTATAATTTTATTTTATATTAAATTCTTAAAAAATTAATTAATAATGATAATTTCAAAAAGAAGAATTTCTTAAAGAGTAATTTAGAAAAAAAGATGGTTGAAAAATGATAATTATTATATTATGATATTAGTAATTATTAATATATAGATATAATAAATGAATATCAATTAATAAATTGTATAGTCTTAGTTAAAATTCAATAAAAAAATAGTATTAATTAAAATTGAGATATATGGACCACTATTTTTCACGTGTCAAAACATCAGTAGAACACCTAACTGCAGATATAGTAGAAAGAGTCTTTCTAAGAATTTCTCACCAATTGTAATATAGCCTGTCTATAGACATAATTTACAATAAAGCATTATGATATTTTTGATTCATGTTCTTGACTTCATCCAGAAAGAAAAGACTTAATTGTTGTTTTTGTTGCATCAATTAATTACAATTTAATAAAATAATATAATATGAGATATTTCGAGAAAAGAATTTAATCATGGAATTACATTTTTAATTCTTCTTAATAGTTTTGCCAAATCTTATGATGCAATCTTTTCGTAATAGCGAAAAATTTTCTTTTTATGGTATATTGTTAATTTTGTATTATAAGTAATATTTTAAATTGTATTACTTTATCTCAATATTATTTTTTACTGAAGGCAATAAGACTAGGAATTATTTATAAAAGATATTTTTGAGGGAGGGGTAGGAGTTGAATATAAAACATTCCAGACTCAAATGAGTTATATAGGAGATAACAATTAGACTGTGAACTCAACCGCTATTTTATATCAATATTAATATCTAATAATAAAGGAGATGGCATTTTTTGTTTTTTGGGCAAATATGCCATACGAATAGCATCTATTATACAATTGTCATTATCAATTCCCTATTTAAAGTGTCAAAGAAAAATAAAACAATGATATAATAATAATAATAGCAATCAATATGTTTTTAATGAATCCTAAGTTTATTCCTGAGATTTATATATATAAAAAAATATTGTTGGAAAGAATCCCTGCTTAAATGATTGATCGTACCTGAAAAATCAAACTATTATCTGTTAGGTGAGGGAATATTATAAGAAATCAAAAAATATATTTTTAATGAAATAGTAAATGATCTTAATTAAATATAATTAATTATCAAAATATTTTTCATTCTTCAATCATAAGTATTTTTAAATATTTAACCTTTTACGATATAGTAGTATTCTAACATAGTAATAGTAAAAATTCTACACGCAATCTATCAAATAATTAAGTTACTTGTTTCTCCATTTGAAAAAATTCATGGTCTTAAAGTGATTTTTTATGCATTTAACTACACATGTATGTGTTTTACTAAAATGATTTTATAATTATAGAAACATATACATATATGTAATTATGTTACTTAAATAATAAGATGCGAATCGACTAACCTAGCCGGCCTTTGATTTATGTTTTAACTTTGATTTAATTTAAGAGTTAAGTACCTTATTAACGCTCATTGAACCTGGATCATATGTTGATCCTAATTCCTCAATTCGAAATTTAAGTGTACCAAAGGAAAAAGATCATGTAAAAAACAATAAAAATTAATATTTATTGTTCAGTGTCAAAATAATATTTTGTTTAATGATATGATTCCATGAACTTATTTTTGTTGTTGACAGTAAAGTATAAACAGAGATGTGTTTATTATATGAATAATGAGTAAGAATATATGAATTTGTTATTTGTTATTGACAAATCTACCCTTTTTGGAAGAAGTAAAGATTAACGGTTGCAAAACAAAATGTATGAAGGATTTATACTATCGTCTTTTGCCCTTTAGAGTCTCTCGCAACTCCTTAGTATTGGCCCAGTTTGGTTAAATTTCTAAAACAAATATTTTCTCAAAAGTATGGAATTGGTTTAAAGAGAAGTAGGAAATTATTTTAACTTTACCCCTATCAAAAACAAAATTATTTTTGTTTACATGTAATTATAAAAATACTTTTTATCATAATAAAAAACTGTTATGTTGTTTAAATGTAACATACATAAAAGTACTCTTTTGCTAGAAAATTGCAATTGATCGAGCATATGAAATTCTAGAGAACGCTAATGAGAATGGTAGTAGTGGTGTTTTTGAATAAAATTTAAGCATAGATTAATAAAAAGAGTGATTTTATATTCATTAGGTACATTTATTGCATATCTTTCCTCTCTTCTACTACTGTTATTTTTTGTTTTTTTTTTTTTTCAGAAATAACTCCCTATCTATTTTTCAAAATAAGTAAAACTTAATTATTTTTTAATTTTATTTTATTCTAAGAAGCGCAGATAAACAATCAACCCAATTTTAAAAGTACTATTTTCCCAAGAAAGTTTTTTTTTTTTTTTCTTGTAAGAAGCACAAATAAATGGACTCATTATCTGATGGATTTTACTATTTTACCAAATTGAATTTGCACTCAATTAACAAACTCTTGCAGCAAAATAATAGCTCATGATTTGGCTTTCAATAAATGAACCCACGTAAAT
This sequence comes from Pterocarpus santalinus, assembly GCA_031439595.1. NCBI lineage: Eukaryota > Viridiplantae > Streptophyta > Magnoliopsida > Fabales > Fabaceae > Pterocarpus > Pterocarpus santalinus. The sequence continues at coordinate 27,261,475 of CM062528.1, read as the reverse complement.
CGAGTATGGTCATCTACAATATGTTGAAAAAATACTTGTGAACAACATGTGTTGGCTCATGAGATGGTCCCTAAATATGACATTGTAATAAATAAACTGCTGGACTACAAACATGATTCTACGAAGGAAAGGATAACCTTCTCTATTTAGCTAGAGGACAAATTTTACATGAATAAGGAAAAAACATTTTATTAACCAAAAAATATGGAGTTTATTGCTAAGTACAGCCAGTCTATGATTAGAGGAATGACTTGAGTGCCAAATCATAGGACTAACATTGTTTATAGGAAATGAAACAAAATCAGTAGGAAAAGAACAGTGTTTAGGTACTTCTTCAATAGATGAAGAAGGTGGACAAGGTGGGGAATGACTCTTGAAGACATACAAGCCAGCCACAAGTTCACCCTTGCCAATCATTTTCGAGGTCCTATTTTCCTGGACAAGAAAAGACTCAGTATGGAATATGATACTGCAATCATATTTTTGCAGAAGGGAACTACTAGACGAGATTTATTTTGAAACTAGGAACAAAATAGGCTTTTTGTATTATAAACGGAGAGTTCAGAGAGACAGTACGAACGATATGGACTGAATTTAGTTTGATTAGGAAGTTGAACAAAGAAATTTGACACTAGTTCTATATTAGTAAAAAGGGACAAGGTATCTGCTACACGAGGTGAAGCCCCAGTATTGAGTATCCAGTGATGAGGTGAATATTGATTATGAGACAGTTGTATAGACAAAATTATGCCTGATTCAAGATTGGTTGCATTATCATGTTGTTTAGAATTCAAATTGAACTTTGTGACACACGAGTAGTTAACATAGCCAGCAATTGATTGTACTGATCATCAGGAATTACGATAGTTGCTACTTCACTAGAATTATGTCCAGCAGAAACTTGATGGATATTTCCTGTAGAAGACTTGGACTTGGATTAAGGTCCAGACTTCTTTTGATTCATGGATTTTGCATCAGTAGCCTTGGCAGAAAATGCTAACTGAGATTCTAAGGATTGAATAACACCACCAATTGCTAGTCACCCCTCTTCTTGAAGTACTAAGGACTAAGGAGTATACCTTGTTGATCGGCGGCAAAGGTTTCCATCATCAAGATTTGACCACGAACTTGAGAAAATTCCTCATTGAGACCCATGAGAAATTGAAGAAACATGCTCATCTTGAAGGTGACCAAGAAATGGCTTCAAACCTCCACAAGAACGTGAACTATTAGGACGATGCTCGTACAACTTCACCCACAGAACTTTAATCTTTGTAAAGTACTATGCAATGGAGGATTTACCGTGAGTAAGAGACTTCAATTAATGTTTGATCTCAAACAATCATGGACCATTCTAGTGCTGAATTTGATCTTTGAGATTTGGCAAGATTTCAGCCCCGAGGTGGTAGTAAACAATGGTTGGAACTTGGAAGGATATCCTTCAAGATCAAAATCGAAAGCCAAGAGATGACGATGTTGTTGTCGCAAAGCCAAGTTTGATATTGAACGAGATCGTCTTCAAGATCAGGAGTAGGAAGAAATCCATTGATGACACCGTACTTGCTCTTCACTAATAGAACAACATGCAACATTGCCCAGCTCCAGGATGCGTAATTCTCACCATAGAGTGGTTGAGGAAAAAGAATTAGACCACGACTATCAGATTAATGAATGTAATAGCATAAGCAAGATCTTCCATGGCTACCATGAGCAAAGAAATAGGAGAGGCTTGTGCCAGAAAAATGAAGAACCAAAGATGAAGCAAAGAAAATTTCACTATTTTTTGATACCATAATAAACTCACAATGAATTGAAAATGTGTGAATAAATTACACTAAATGACAGATTTATATACATGATGTATATACAGTGGTGTGTAACTAACCTTGCTAACTGAATATAACAAAATAAACAAAATAACTAACTCTTGTTTATTAACAATTAATCTCAGTCTATCCAAGTTATTAGGAGTAGTGTAGTTTTAGGTTCAAATCTCATTGCTATTAATATATAAAAAAAAAATTTGGTATATCCTAGTATATTTAAACACTCAAATACACAGCAAAAATGATTCAAAGATCTCTTACAAAAATCGACGACCTATGTTCAAATTCCAATATCCCATTTACAAAATCAAGCAATGATAGTTGTGCTAAACAGAATAATCTAAACCATATATCATTCTAATAGTAATTACACACTTTCAAAATAATTTTTATAAAAAATATATGCTCTATGTTGGGATTTCAGGCTTGAGCGCTTTTTGGATGGACCTTTTAAATTCCATATGCATTTATAATTGTCTCATTTTTGGTGTAGTTTGCTATTTATTTAATTTTCTTTTTTGGTTGAGCTCTGACACTTACATATTGTAGAGATTTGATGTTGATTTTCACACATTGGGTGATGTATTGTTGATTGTTATGACTTCCTAGTGCTATTAGGAAGCCTAATTGTCTATCAATTATTATTAGTTGAAGTGTTTTGCTAGACTTTGTTATGTGGATTTTTTGTCTTTTTAATTGGAGGGTTTTCTCATGTTAAATTATAGTGCCTATGATCTTTATTTTCTGCTATTTGCTAGATTGTTTGTGTGATTGATATTTTTTACGTAGAGTATTTTGGTAGTACGTATTTAATTGCATAGGTGAAGGGAAAATATTTCTTGCTTTTGTTGTTACTCATTTGATGATTGGCTAAGATTTTTTTTTTTCTTAACATTACTTTCTTTTTTCCATGCAAATTTAGTTTTCTATTGCTTTGTTCTCGACCTTTTCCAATCGCCACAATCACCTCATCCTCATCTTCTACACAAAGCCCTAATTTCTTGCCAAGCTCCTTTGCTTCTCTTGCTTCTTCACCCTTTGATTCAATAAGCTCCCCACAGTTTCCTTTATTTTGGATCAATAAGGAGCCTTTTGATTCTTCCTGTATAATAATATGACCCTTCGCATTTTCATTCCTCTTCAAAATCGACCCAAATCCTGATGGGATTGAGGGGTAAGAAGAAGTGTTCTTTGTTCTTACCCTTGAGCCCAAATTCTCCTTTGTTAACACGTGATTCGACCATGTCATTTGGGGAGAACTTCCCCATTTTTGGGCTCAGTTTAGCCTAATTACTTTTCTAGTTATATATCAATTTTTCTCTTATCTTATAACAATGATACCATTCTACTCACCATTTCCAATTTCCTTTTAGTATTTTGCCCATTGTTTTGTTCCTCGTCATTTCCTTGGAAATCTATCCAAAGATAACTATTATCTTCTTCTCCACTTCCACTATCATTAATGTAGCTACCAACCATTAATTGTTGTATTTATTGTATCTCTCCCACACATGATTCAATTCAATGATCCCTTCCACTTGTCCGATCATCGTTTCTTTTCTTGCTCCCCATGTGGAGCTTTTACTTTGAGATTGATATGGAATTTTATTGAAGAAATGGTAAGCATTCGATAATGCTTTTCCAATTTGTTTCACATGTACATCAAAACCTCAACCCCTACTAGATAAGTATACCTAGCCATTAATAAAAGGAAAATAATAAGCCTCAATTAAGATTTTAGCAGAGCCCAAAGATTTTGCCTATTTGTTTTCTTGTCCAAACATAACATCAACCTCACTCCTCACTTGTTCTTCTTATGTTTTCATAGTCAGCTTCTTAGGTGGAAAGATAAGTTTGTGACCATATGGTGTTTGAATCTCAACCATTGAATATTGTATCTAATGGTTATAATTAATTGAAATTGAAATTAAAATTCATATTTATAAAAAATATTTTATAAACAATTTACCCATTTTACCCTCTCTCTTCCCCTTTTTTCTCACAACACATTACTACCTTTACCTCCTTTTTCTCTTCAACTTCCACCTCCAATCACCCCAACTAGTCATTGCCACCTCTACCAGCCCCACCATAATTATCACTCCCTTCCCTTAACCTCGAGTAAAACAGAACCTTTTACACAATTGCCGCCCCTCACCATTGTTGTCCTCTACTGTTTCTGCCATTTACGCCACCATAGGCTTGTCATTGATAAACCTACATCTTGTCAACATCTTGCTTTCTCACCAACATTCGAACTTAATTAGTCATGACCCACCACCACAAAATCCGAACCTAAGCTCTTTCACACGACTACCATTAGCCCAGCCCCCTCACACCTTAACGCCACTCGCCTTGCGACCTTTACATATGCAATTATCTGCTTCAATCAGCACCATAGTATAGCTCGCCACTAGTAGCCACCATCAACCAACAACCGAGCTTTATCTCACTGCCCAACAACAACATAGTGCAAACCACCATGGCTGAGCCTTTGCCCTGACTTGTGTCAATTGGAGGTGTGTAGAGGAGAGGAAAAGGCGGTTGCAATGGAAGAAGAAGGAAGGAAAAAGAGAATAAGGCAAAACAATCATTTTGTTATTTAGTAACCATGTGGTCATAAGTTCATTGTCCCCGCCTAAGAAGCCATCTGTTTTCACACATCCAAGCTTATGGTGAGATTCCAAACACTTAACCCAAACCCTCCTATTTTGACAAAACTCTCCTCTGTCCATTTTATAAATTTCTCAAAATAATTTATTTGGGTTTCCTTATTGGAGGATAGTGCTCTCTCCATATCTTCTTTTGTTGCAATGTCACCAAGGGCCAAGGTTTTGTAAGGTCCCATATCTCTAACTTTTGTGATGGAGACCAATAAATTTTCCACACACACACACATATAGGGAGAAGATCAAGTGAGAGGAGTGATTGCAAGGCTTGGTGGTCCACATGGACTATTTTATGCCTAATCTAATAGCTAAAGGAAAAACTTTTCAAATGATGTTTTAATTTTTTTTCTTTTTTTATGGATTATTAAGCATACATGAAACTGCACTCATGCCTCTTCCGCATCAAGTTGACTACCCCCTTATTTAGCTCATTGGGTGAAATAGTAAGCAAAGGAATCCTTTCTATTGAAAAAGGGCTTTGAGAATGCTATTGAATGATATTGGAAACATGGTAGTGTAACGTAACCACCCTCCATGTGGAGAGCTAAAGCACCTTCTCTTCCTTTGGCGTAAAGGAGAAATTGTGAGAGTAAGAAGAGTAAACCATGATCATTAGATCTTATATGAATGATTAAAATTAAAATATAAAGTCATGTGACTTTTTATAGTGATCATGTGACTATTAAATAATTTTTAACCATGTAATACCCTGTTTGAAATAGAACATAGGTAACAAAAAATTTTATAAAATTCACATTTAGTTTTATACTAATAGAGGAATTTAATTAATTTAAAGGGGGATAAAATTTAAATATGAAATGTATGTAGAAAAAAAAAATCAAAATGAAAGAGATTGGGAGAGAACCACCAACACTTTAAGTGAGATGGTCCACCCTAAGCCCCATTTTTTGCTTCTCCATTCTTCTTCACGGTGAGCACTCTCACCACCTCCTATCTCTATATCAACTTTCTTTTTCTCACCCTATCTTTCTCTTTCTTGCTCTCTCTCTCTCTCTCTCTCTCTCTTCCCCTCACTCACCACCACACCTTACGACTCTCTCCCTTTGCCGTAGCATCACCACTTCGCAGCCTTCTTTGCTGGACCACCACCACCTCGCGGTCTCTTTCTCCATCCCACTATTTCTTGCGAAGCTTTCTTTCTCCGCTATGGGTGTCTCTCTCTTTGCCGCAGGTTCTCCTTCTCTCCGCCATGCAGTGGGTGGCTGAGCTCAATTCTGCCTTCCCCACTCAAGCTCCAGCCCTTGGTGAGCTCCTCTTCCTCAAGCTTGATGTCCCACTCCCTTGAAAATTTGATTATTTTGCCTTATTGTTATTTATGGTTGGGAAGAGTCTAACAACCCCAAAAGCAGGGATTAAAAGGAATTGTGAGCTAGTCAGTTTAATTGGGTCATGCCTACGGATTTATTTTAGACAATTTTAATTGTTATTGTAACCTTCCTTGTGGTGAAATCCTGTAATTGATGAATTATAAACTTATGAAAGATGTTATTAGTATATATGTATAGAAGAGATTAGAAGATTGAGTGCCATGAAAAATGTTTTTTCTTAATCCTTATTCTTATAGATATAGGAACAAAACTATAAAATTATTAGTCTTCAAAAGAACTAAAGAATGTATAATAAATAATAAGGAACTTAAATTTTAATCGGTAAGGTTGTAGAAGGAGGGTTAGGGTTAGATGCTAAACCATAGTGTTATGTTTAAATTGAAAATAATTGATCTGATGTTGATTATAGATGCTCCAGGTGATCAACCTTTGAGTTCGGCGGCTCCTAAGATGTAGATTTGACGTCCTCTCTTATTTTGTGAGTGGACAATGTTTCTATAGCATATGCATTTGTTTTGCAAGTAGTATTTGGCTCGAATTTAAATGGCTTCTTATACTTTAGTTCCTTCTGCATATTTGTTTGGTTCTATTTAAATTAATCTATATGCTGGTATGACTGCTAATTATGGATATTTGCTGTTATTTTGAAAGATGCTTGAAAGTATATTATGATTTTATAAATGAAAGGATAAGCTTTGATCTTTTGTTTGGATTACTAAACTGATTTGTTGAGTAAATTATATTTGGATTTTCAAATTTCGATGATTACTTTTGTTCTTTGGAAATTTGATTTGATATTTGTTACTTTAGCTTTATTAATATCTATTACTTTTGTTTCTATATATCTTACGGGAGGATTCTCAATCGATAGCTAGCGGTTGCTGACGTTAGCCTTGGTGCACCTTGGTTAACACCTAGCTAGCAGGGGGTGTTGTTAGCTCAATGTATGTGTGTGTGAGAGACCTGCATACACCGCCGACTTAGTTAGATCTAAATGGGCTAACTTTTATTTGGAAATTTCTTGGAATATGAAACCTGCCACTTTAATATTTGTGTCTGAGAAATATCTTACCAATTTTATGAAGTTATATTAATACTTTTATATGTATAATTTATAATAATAATTATTTACATATGTAAAATTTATGTTGTTGATTCCATGCATGTATTTGAGTATGATTTTGTTTTACTCCCAGAGTTTGTTCTCATATGTTATAGACTCACTCCCTTGCATTGAGTTGGTTGGACTCACCCTCTTTCCCTTCCTGTTTTAGACTTTTGCGCAGCACCTGACTTGGGTTCTCCAACATTTTGAAGTTGCTCCATGATCTACTGGCAAGGTCCTGCGACATAGTCATTCCGTTAGAATGTTTGCTTTTAATATTTGTAACTCGGGAGTTGTATTCTTGTTCATGCATATGTTAATTATTGGAGATGCTCTATAAGCCTCAAATTTGCGTTTGTTGGTTGGCTAATTTGGAGAAGCTAGGATAATAAGGAAATTCTGTCAGTTTTTCTGTAAAGCTAATTAACAAAGGCTCGCTAGAGGTCAGCTACCTCTCAGTGCCAGTTACGGCTTCGAATGCGTCATGAAAGATCCATAATGCTTGTAGTTCTGCACGGGTAATTTCCATTCTAAAGCTTGAAGCCAAGCATTTTATTTCATTACACACGAGAAGACAAGCAATGCCATGAAAAGGGTCCATGCCCCATGGTAGCTTTGGGATGAGAACATCAACTTGCTGAACTTTCTTTCATTAGAATCCACATATCTAGAATATCTCATCCTTTATTCATAAAATAACTTTCATAAAGTAAGATATGAGGCGACTGTTTCAGTTTAGGGAAAAAAATCAATCTAAAATGTAACCTTTTTTTAAAGTCACTTTTTTTTTTTTTCATTTTATGAAATAAGTAATAAAATAACCTTTTCATTGGATTTTAATTTTCTAAAAAAAATTACCTATTTATCTCAATTTTTTATGCATATCTTTTAATTATAAAAACACTTTTTAAAAAAGAAAAAGAAAAAAGAAAAGAAAATATATATATATATATATATATATATGTTCTATTCTTAAATGTCGATCTAACGATTGTGTTCCAAAAAGAAAATGCCATATGAATGATTGGCAGAAGTAGGAAAACCACAAAAAAACATTGAAGAACAAGTTTGTTCTTATATTATTCATTATGCAGAGAAGATGACTATTTTTGTTTCCACTTTCTAGGTCTTGAATTTTTGTCAGCATTGAAGCCAACAAAACTATACCCATTCCACGGATCTAGAACCACACAATCTTCATAATCACACAATAGCATGACATATCGCTTATTTGGTCCCGTGAGACTACGTATTATTTTGGCTTTACACACAAGTGGGCGAACTAGAGTTCACACTATGACTAATCGTCTTAGAATTAATCATAACTAATCATATGAAAATTACCACCATTAAACATAACCTTAAGTTAAAGATACAGAAGCTTCATTCTACTCCATTGTACAATCTGCAGGGGAGAAAGAAACCATTTTCCTTTGAAGGTCATACTGTACGTTAAAGTTTACTTGTGCTAAGTTGCCAAAGATGGAGAACCTCTCGCTAGGGGCCATCAGCAAGCACATAAGGTTGTCCACCACAAGAAATGTGTTCATTTTCTGCAAATGAATGTCAGCACCAGCAAAATGGAATGTCACATCAGGGAGGTTCTCAACTGATCCATCCCTATAACACAACCTTAATGGTTCAGGTGGATCCTGTACTGGTTCATGATCATCACCAATGGCTTGTTTAACTGCAGCTTCAAAACTGTCATAGAAATTTGACTCAAGCATAGTCAATGTTGTCCCGGAATCAATTACAATGTTGCCTACACTTTGTTCTGTCTGCAATTTCTTCTCACCAACGGAGACACCTTCAAGAGTAAGGTAGTAATAAGTGGATGGAGATTTGGCCACCAAAGGGGTAGAAACAACTCCATTTCCAGAAACTGTGGATTCACTCCCAAACTTGAGTTTGCTGGTAGAGTTTGCTGAGAAGGGTAGCAAACAATATGAGAATTTGTGACCAATTTCATCACCTAGCTGTGAAACCAAAGAGAAGGGTCCACCCCCAAGACCAACTAGTCCTGTGCCTGCGCTTCTAAACTTCCCCTCATTGTCATGGCCACACCCCAATATAGTTTTAAGAGAATCTATTGATTGGCCACCATTGGAACCAAAGCTAATGGTGTCACTAGCCAATTCTCCTACTGTGAAAGATTTGTCCCCGTATGAGTAATAGTACCTGCACTCTCTTGAACTTCCACAATTATATCTATTCAGGGATTCAGAGTCACAAGATAAGGCCTCAAAAGTAGAAGAATTTTTTGGATCAAAGATTGGGGCATTTTGTGGATAACACTGCTCACAAGGCTTGCATTGTACCCAAATAAGGTCACTTCCTGTGTCGGCAACAGCAAGTGACTCTACAGGTGGGGTACCAATGAAGATTTTCATGAGGTAATCTCCTCTATTTGGTATCAATATAGTTTCAGCTTTGTTCCCCTCTTCAGTGAAGTGGAGGAGGCCGATTCGAGAAATGGAACGCAACGCAGCATTTATGATAACCTCAGTTTGAGTCATTGAAGAGTTAAAAAAGGGTGACAATGGTGAATCACGATGAATAAGATCAATGCTGAAACCATTAACTGGTTTAGCTTCAGCTGAAGATAGTAATGACAAGGGGCACAGTACTATGACTTAGATTACAACCTCCTTCATGTTGCAAAACTCAAGACAATGCTAGTGTGAATGGGATGTTGAAGGAGCTTTGGTATATCTGTTCCTGTTTATAGATAGATACAGATATTCATTTTTTTTTTAATTCTATTATCGTGTGTCCTCATTATATATATTAAGAAACAAAAATGTAAATTATTAAATAAAAAGTAAGTATTTAATGTTTTGAGAATTATAAAAGAAAATAATATTTTTTTTTCCTTTTTCAAGTATAATGAATAACAAGTGCTATTTTTAATTCTATGATGTGTTAACAAAATCTTTTTTATCTGTTCATATTTTATTTTATGTACTTCCAACAATAGTTAATTAATTATTCATAATTTACAGTGCATGCATGATTTCTTGTTTGAGGTACCTCAGACTTCTTCCTTGCATGTAGCAATTAAGTTCGGACAATTAAAATGCTGTTCATTAATGATGCTTCCCTACTTTTGTATGTGTGAACAGAGTCAGTTGATGTTCACGAGTACTCTTAACGACAAAACACAAGTTGTCCGCTTCAGAACGGGCGTGAAAAGCAAAAAGGTGCATAGGCATGCTTGCCAAGCTACACCTCGCACCATAACAGCTGATAAAATTTAATATTATATAATGTTTAGTATAATATTGTATAAGATATTATGTAATATGGCATAATACTATTTTCTTATTATCATAAATAATTTTAATTATATGTAAATATTTAATAAAAAATAAAATTTATAATATAATAATAAATATTTATTAATTATTTAATTATGAATTTAGAAATAAATATTTTGATTTAAATATTTATTATATTTAGATATATTTCAAATGAATTTTTATTTTTATTATTTGAAATTGTAATTTATATTAATATTAATTTTTATTTATTATTTATTTCAATATTTTTAATAAATTTTTTCTTATTTTAATAAAATATAAAAAAATTAACAAACATATTATATCCTCTTTCTTTTAGATATTTTAATATTTTTTACTTGTACTTTTTAATAATATATAAAAATAAAATGATGTTAATATAATAATTTTTATGATTTATTTTAAAATTTACTATAAATATGAATATTAGGGTTACATTTTTGTACTATGAAAATTTACTATGAAAAATTTTCCCTCCTCTTTACTCCCCTACTAAACTTACCCTTAATGTTACATTTTTTTTTTTTTTTTTTTGTGTTTGTGGAAGACTAAGCAAAAACGAAAACAAATAAAAAGAAACAGAACTGCAATAGCTATCTAGCGTTCAAACACAACGCCATTAGCATTAGCCGACAACAAGACCATCACCGCTGAAGGAAGAGAAGTATGAGAGCCACGAATTCTTCATCTTGCTTTGCTCCATACTTAGCTAGTCAATCCGTAGATTGGTTACCTTCCATGTACGTGTGCATGAAGAAAGCTTCTTTCTTCAGTGACTTTTGACTTTTTGTATAAAACTTTATATCAATAGCATAGCTTATAATTAATCTTCAACCTTCCAATACCATTTGCTAATGCATTTAGGGCCATTGAAACGGATCAAATCTGTCAAGTTAGCCTGTTTATTCGTGAAAGTTTGATAGATTGGACTTAAAACATCTTGACCTATTTAAATTAATTCATTTTCAATTTGATTCGTTTAATCCGCGAGTTAAACAAATTGGTCCGATAGGTAAATGGGCTCATTTATCCTTTTTTTTTCCCCTTACTTTTAGGAAAACATTCTAAATAGTAGAACACCTTTTAAAAGCAAAAACATTAGCCTAGTCCCCAACTCACAAACACATCTCTAGAGACAAAAAAAAAAGGGGTCAACCCTAACCCATTTATCACTTCAATCATGAAAATAATCTTTACAAACAACCCTAATCTAATACTTCAATTCATTATCATCTTCTCTTCTTCTCACAACCCAGCATTGTCACTTGCACTTTTCTCAATCTCAGCAACACTACAATAGCACCACATGTAGCCATGCGACCCATGCCACACTACCTCAACCTCGCCTTCCATTGAGTGATCATAGCGAACTCATCCTCTAGTCGGCGACATCTACGCTTTGCTTGGAACGGGTGTAAACAAAGCGAAAGAAGATCGAGGCGAAGAAAACAAGCATAAAAAAGTGTTTTCTCTCGCTTGGAACATGCGAGAATGCTTACAGAGAGAAAACAGAATCGTGGGTCCTATGACAAAATGTTTTCTTCTCTCAAGTGGTGAGAAAATTGAGCACATAAGGGTTAAAGTGAGAAATTACATTCTTACCCTCTATGATTTATATTTTTATTATAATTGATTATCATTAAATAAGTCTTTTCCATACTATCATATTTTCTTTCTTCTCATTTTTCTTCTCAACCAATCAAAAAAAGAGAAAACATATTTTTCTTTTCATTTTTCTCTTCTCTTTATTTTCTTTCTTCTTATTTTCTCTCATCATCCAATCAAAGGGCTAACGAGCAATGACTCACATCACAGCAATCCAATAAGCTTGTTGGCACTCAGTTGGAAATGAAATCTTCTAGAAAAATTAGCAAATAACCTAATTTACTTCATTTAGGATATCTCTATTAATTTTCATGTATTACTACCAGATTTCTAAATTGAATCTTTATATATAGTTTTTTTAACCACAAGATATTCTCACATGTTTGGCTCATTTGAAGTTGTTTATAAAACTAGTTATTGTTCAACTGCAAAAATAAAAGCATTAGATTTAAATTAGACTTGAGTTTAACACAACCCCAAAAACTAGTTTAATGGAAAGGATTGCATAAGTTGTTATAAAGGGTACTTTTGTCATATGCTTGGTTGATGTGAGACCTAATATCCCCCTTACGTCCAAAATTAGACATCTAGAGTATGAAGTTTATAAGATTATAGCAAATTTTTTGACGGAATATCCATCGAAAAATTGTAACAAAAAAATTATGATTTTCAACTGACATGGGCATTCGAAAAAAAAAAAAAGTAGAGATTTCCAGTAGACCAAGTCGCTAGAAACAAAAAAAAAAAATTGGGGTGGGGATTTCCAGCGAACTAGGCTATCGAAAACAAAGAAAAAAGAGTGTGGATTCAAGCGTGGTCAATGTGTAAGCAGCAGAATTACACATTACTTAGATTTCTAGTAAGATCTACACATATACAAAATATTACATCTTTAAGAGATCCCTCTTACTGGTGGTGGCAAAGCTCTTGAAGCTTGTTCCTCACTAATTCTACATCATAACACTCTTGGGCTTTACGCAACATACTTATCGTTACCCCGATTCATTTCTAAACACTCGCTCTTATGTTAAATGAATAACTTAATATTTTGGGTAATTAACACAAAGTAAGGGATGACTTGGCATATAGAAGAAAATTTTAGAGAAATACAATAAGAGCTGCATTAGCTTGTGAAGAATAGGGCTCGTACAACTAAGATGCTCGATAAAAAGATAATAAAGATCAATGAAGCAAATATTTATAATGTAGAATAGCAACAAGCTTCAAGTGCTTTGCCACCATTAGCAAGACGAATCTCTTAGAGACATAATATTTTGTATGCGTGCTAATCTTGTTAGAAAACAAGGTGTTCCGAACAGTAGTATAGGAGCCCAACTCGGCCTAATGGCTAGGCCCAAATAAAGCTCGGATTTGTTAATAATCCGAGCCTATCTCGGGCCATTGACCCGAGTTGGGCCCAAACTCGAGTTAAGGCCCTTTGTTCCCTAACAACACGGAACGACCTTCCCTTACGTGTGACCAGAAAACTCGGACTCATCCGATACCTCCAAGATAACGGATGTCCAGGTTTATCCCCTACAAAAGCGGGATCAAATCCCCCTTACTTCTCAACTACTTACCCGTATAAATATGGGTCCAACTTCGAGTGTTAGGTATCTTTTTTACCTATTTCTCATACACTTTCCTGCACTCACTGATTTGAGTGTCGGAGTCCTTGCAGGTACACTCCCCATCGCCATGGAAGTACTCATCTAGAGCAGCTTGAGATCCCATTCTTGGTTCGGAAACTCCTCAGGTAACCCACCTCCGAACACAAGGGAATGTGTGTAATCCTATGCTTCACAACAAAGCATCCCCTCTTTTCAATTCTTAACAAGTATTTTTTTTCTTTTTCTTTCAAAACATGCAACAGTAGTTAATGAGAATATCCTTTTAGGAATATTCTCACTTAGCTGTTAGTTGGAGCTAATGGATGGGGTGGAGAGCAATTTTTATCATAGTTTGGTATAGAATGCAATATTATGAAATTTCAAGGGTACTTTATATTAATTACTTATAAAAATTAAAATAGTCACATGTATGGAGGATTCTACTGTGGTCTTTGCTAAATTGGGGGGCATCATGGTCTTTGTAATATTATAATAAAAATATTAAAATTACTATTTTGCCCTCTATCTTCTAATACCCCTATATTTCTCCCTTGATTACCCCCTTTCCTTAACACTCCCACCTTCCTCAATCTTGAGATTCCTCACTTATACAACCCACCACCTTTTGCTTCCTTGCGAGTGCCACTCTGTAGGTTTGGTTTTTCATTTGTTTATTCCTTAGTGGCTATATGACATTCATTATTGGTTGCTTTAAGAAAACAATGCATTGGAGCAGCTGTAAGTTTAGTTTTTCATTTGTTTATTCTTAATTGGAACAAAATGCAAATAAAATCATCCCTTCCAATTTGGTCATTTTGTTCTCCCCTTTGTGTTAGTCTTTGGAATGTTTATCTGAATCTAAATGCAGGGAGAACGACAAAATTGGAATGATGCTAGAGGTGAGATTTATCATGTAACACCGTACCGATTAATTATTAATTAGCTAAATTTTCTTTTTTTCTTTTTTTTTTTAATTTCTAATTAGTAAGGATAACGAACTTCCTATTCTTAATCAATTATTATTCTTCTCTTGTTATTCTAGTTAATATGTGAGGAAACTTATCTTTGCTCTGAAACTTTGTATACGGATACTTACCCATTAAATATTGTTCCTTTTATCCTTTATTCAAGCACTTTGTTAATTCATTAAACTATACTAACCGTAAAGTCGATAAGTACATAATAAACATATTCACTCTATTAATACATTAAACCAATTAACATAAAACTCATTTACAACTCTTGTTGTCATACCCACTAATCAAATACAAAGGAAATATTTGAAAGAGCCCTACTACGAGCTTCAACTAGCATGTCGATCATCCAAGAAATTCTACAAGTTGCCATCCTCGAGCTTCGAAATATAACTGCCACTAATTCTTGGCAGATGAACTAACTTCGTCCTCCAAGAAGGGCACCATCAAAATCATATGAGCCATTTGGTGACAACACAAGAACACACATAGAGGTGAGAATTATGAAATTCTTAGTAGGAAATTCTAAGCTATAGAAAACTCATGTCATCATCATCGTCATCGTCCTAGCCACTTCGGTTTATTATAAAAACAATGAGCATGCTTGAATAAGAAATAATGGTTTCTTTTAATAGTTTGAAAATATATTCTCTGAAGTGGATCGCTTTTTTTCAAACACTTGGTTTAAGATTCCATGACATTCACTTGTGTTGACATAATAATAAGCAATTAAACATCACACAATGCTAAATGAATGCCATGTTGTCTCATGAATGCATGACTTATGGACTTTTCTTCCTTGACTTTCATAACTTTCTTTTTAGCACGTGCCTTTATGTTCTTTACGTGCCCTTGGATAGATTGTTCTAGGATATGAGCTCATTTTGTGACCTTCATTATATAATACTATCTAAATCAGACTTTAGCTAACAAGGGGTTATGGGATCTCCTTCCCTTACCGAAGGATCATTTCCAAATGTTTTAATTAGGGAAGTGTATTCATGCGTTATTCTTTAAAAGAATCTCATAATCATGGCACAATTCTCCAAATCTTATTCACTTAAGCATTATAATGCAATACATAAGAATTTCTAACAAAAATTCAACAGTATAACGGTTGTACCGAGAGGAATTAAAAAATTTGAAACATTAAATAAACAGGCAGAAATTTTCCAGTCATAGCATCAAATCAACAAATACACATCAATCCACAATTCGAATCCAACATTTCAACGATAATGATGTTCCACCATTTCTTAGGATAAGTCATATCACCAAGAAATCATAATATGGATTCAATCAAGATAAAATCTCAATATCTCAAGGTTCAAGGAATAGGAACATGTACCTTAGCTTTCAATCTTGGCCACAATGGCCATAACCCAACCAAACCTCTTATTCAAGTGGCTTACCACCACATTGTACATATCATATTCAATTTAATGTACAATGCACTATAATTAGCATAACACTTTCAAATGTGATTTCTTAACCTCAACATTGGAATTTAATAAGAAGAGATCATTCCAATCTATTTAATATTTTGGCATATTTAAATTATAACTCTAAGTCTTAACTTACACCAATTACGCACTCTACACCATTTCTTTCCCAATCATAGGTAACTTCACTTTTTCTTAGTGCAAACACCACTAAAACAACTATAAACTTTCTCAAACTTGCCCCACATCAATATATATGGTCTAAGGGACCTAAAACCACTATAATATCATCAAATATTCACCTTAAACACAGTTTTTAATAGCCTCACGTAACATGGCCGAAAATCATCTTTTAACTCCAGAAACTCAGCTAGTCGATACCCAACTCTCTAACAATTCATCCTAAACCAATTCCAACCACTCAAGAACATTTCTAAGGTCCATATAACTCAAATAATCATGCCTAAAAATAGTTTTGCTAACCTTTGAAAGGAAGGAACCAAAAATCACACTTCTAGTGGTTTAAGGAGCTAGTTTAGGTCCAAAATTGTACTTACGTATTCTCTCACTAAACCAACCACTAAAAGACATTTTTATCTTCAACATATCGTGTATTTTATGGGGTAAAAACAGTTTGCGTTGATTACTATTGCTTAAGGCTCCAATTTCTACTTTTCCTAGTTGTTAGTGTTGGTTTCGAGGCTTCCCTTGTTGTCAAAATTAAAAGGAGTGTTACTAATGTGGTTGTGATCATAACTATACTCATTTTTAATGGTCATCTAACTTAATTAGACATATAGGAACCTTAATCCTACCATCACTCTTAGGATTTCAAGCCTACGCACCAAATTTCTTATTGAGCTAGATTATGTCTAGACTAGTTAATTGACTTCCCTTGAGCTTTAATTCAAAAAAACCATTTTAGAAATATCTATTAGGCTACCACAAGCTAAATCTAAACTCAGATCATGCCACTACAGGCAACACTAAAAACCCTAGAATAGTACCACCACTATGGTAGGCATTTTTCTTCAAGAATTACAAGGAAAAACAAGTTAGAGATTCCCTACCTCTTTTCCAAGCTAAAGCTTCTCCTGGATCCAAGCTTCAAGACTTCAAGATCTTCCACACAAGAGAAGAAATTCCCTCCCCTCCTTGTGCTTGAGCCGCGGGTAAGAGGGAGGAAAGGAAGGAGTGTTTGGTGCTTGAAGCGTAACACCCTTCAAACATACACGTCATGCTTGAGCCATGGGGTTATACCTAAATGTTGTTATGGGTGCCGTGGAAACCTTCAAATAAGAAGACGTAGTGTATGACCCTTACAATATAATATTTCATTACTGAATAAAGATAAACAATCCCAAGTGTTCAATAGATATATAATTTAAAATACAATTTGGAAAAAACTTAACTATTATTCGTTCTTCATTTTGTTATTGCTAGTTGCCCACTTTAGACACTCAACTTAGAACTCTAAGTGCTAGACTCAGGCCCATATCCTGCAGTTCATAGAAGTTCTAAAATTCTACTATAGACTCGTAGCCTATTCTTTGCACTACAATATTTACAGAGACATACAAATATTTCCTTAAGAGATATTTTTATTACACAAATATTCCCTTTTCTTTAAAACATACACCATAGGGCTATAATATGAATTTTGTTAATGAGTTTAATTTTTTTAAAAAAATTGTTGGTAATCTATTTGGCAATTTGAATAACTACATAATTTTTCAAAAACAATTGAATACCAATAAAACTATGAATTAGTTAAAATAATATAACATATAAAGATATAAAGATTTTGAAATTAATTAAATTAAAATTTAGGTATTACCTTTATTAAGTTAAATTTAATATAAATACTTTAGTCATGAATTGGATGATAATTGCCGTAACTATTTTAAATTATAACAATAATATTTATGTATATTATGATTATCCAACAATTGTGCACAATTATTTGCCTTAAGAATTTTGAAATTAATCAAGACAAATTATTGGTATTGTGTTTATCATGTTTAATTTAACATACATTGAACCAACATATAATATAACAATATTAAAATATTACAAAATGTTATATAATGTATATCTAAAAAAAAATAGTTCAAATCACTTTAATTGTCCTCAAGATTTTGATTTTGTGAAATTTAAATTAACACATATAGCTATATTTTTTTATAAATTAAATTAAATAATATCAAGATATTGATTTTATTAAATAAGACACTTCCAAATATAGTTATAAAATTAATTTTGTTAGTAAGGTTGAGTTAAAACAATGAAGGTAATTTATTTGACAATGTAATTAACCACATAATTTTTTTAAAAAACAATAAAGATTTTCAATACCCAATAAAATAATGAATTAGTTGAGATGATATAATATGCAAAGATATAAAGATTTGAATCTAATTAAATTAAAATTTAGATATTACCTTCATTAGGATAAATTTAGATATTCCTACTTTTATACACAACTCTTCTTTATTACACAACTCTTCATTAGGATAAATTAAGCTCATTTTTATTACACAACTCTTCCCTTTTCTTCAAAACATACACTATATGGCCACAAAATAAATTTTGTTAATGAGTTTAATTTTTTTTAAAAAAAAATTGTAGTTAATTTATTTGACAATTTCAATAACTATATAAATTTTCAAAAACAATTGAATACCGATAAAACAATGAATTAGTTGAAATAATGTAAAATATAAAGATATAAAGATTTTGAAATTAACTAAATTAAAATTTAGTTATTGCCTTTATTAGGTTAAATTTAACATAAATATATTGGTCATGGATTGGATGATAATTATCACAACTATCTTAAATTGTAATAATAATAATATTTATGTATATTATGATTATCCAACAATTGTGCATAATTATTTGCCTTAAGAATTTTGGAATTAATCAAGACAAATTATTGATATTGTATTTATCAAGTTTAATTTAATGTATACTGAACCAATATATAATATAACTATATTAAAATATTACAAAATATTATATAGTGTATATCTAAAAAAATAGTTGAAATCACTTTAATTGTCATCAAGATTTTGATTTTGTGAAGTTTAAATTAACACATATAACTACATTTTTTTTGATAAATTAAATTAAATAATATCAAGACATTGATTTTACTGAATAAGATGCTCTCAAATATTATTATAAAATTGATTTTGTTAGTGAGGTTAAGTTCAAACAATGTAGGTAATAATTTTAAAAATTGTTTCCCATGCAGCGCACGGATATCGTCTAGTGAATGAAAAAAAATAATACTGGGAGACTTTCAACACTACGGTGGGCCGACCTAACTTGAGTCAAATATCACTACAAGAAACTCATGGAAAATTGACAAATATTATTGACAGAAAACAATCCATCGGTATTACCCATGGAAAACTGACAAAATCTCCGTCGAAAGTATTACAATTTGAATACTCGCATAAGTTATCGACGATTGCACAAACCCATCAGTAAATCTGTTGGTAACTTTTGGCACTAATTAGCGTGAAAACACTATTGACAGAATTACCAACAAACCCTTAAGACTACAGCTAGCTCAAAGAAAAGGCAATTTGGCCTAGCTAAGTCTCCAAGTTATGAATAGCCACATCAGTCCTCTAACTGGCATCATCAATCATTTGTTGGTACTAAATATTATTTTATTCTAGCTGCTTCATCAAATCCTATAAGGATGGCTTTGCTGGGGTTGCTACTAATTTGGCTACTATTGGTAGACTACAGGTGGCCTAGGTTGCCAGAATTATATAATGGTTGTTGCCTAGTAAGCGAAGGATGGAATTATTGTTCTAGTGTAGGCTATTGGATGCATTGTCTCATGAGTAGTTGTCTCACCAAAGAAGTTAGCTCATCTAATCAGTGCTTTGCACTTTAGTAAAAGCCATATGGAACCTCATTGACTCCTTTGGTTTTTGTAAAAGGTCATGTACCGAATAGCTGGGAATTTGTAGCCATCTTATCACTCAAGTGGCAACAATAAGAGTATCATCAAACAAAAACACTAAAAAAACAACTGCAAATATCGCTCTAAACAAATGTAATTAACCTACCTACAAAATTTTAAAAATTTTAGGTCTACCACAGACTAAAAACTATAGAAAAGATAAAACCAAAAAATGGGATAAATATATTAAAAAAAATTAAAGAGTAGTCTACATGGTGGAATTTGACCAAAAAGTATGAGGCTCACTAATAATAGTGTATTTTGTTCTCCACCTCAAAATCCATGACATTACCAAATTTCAACCCAAGCAGGGGAAAAAAAATCCTACACACAAGACACTCTTATAAACCTATTTTAGCCAATTTCTTAACTAAAACTAAATCAATGCTAAGTAAATTATTAGTGGTAAATATATGTATTTAAAAGATCAAATAACACCTAACATCCTTGACAAAGGCGCCAAAATTTGATGTGATTGTCCAGCTCACTCAAATTGTAGAACCAAAATTGCAAAGCTTATAGCACAAGGTGCAAGTCGGATCCTCTCACAAGGATCTTAAATGCACCTAACCTAAAGTGATGGGGAATTTTATGAAACCCTATATAAGCAACAATTTAGTAGAGAGAAAATTGAGAAGCACTAATAATTGGTTTAATAACTCATTGAAAACAAGGTCAAACTCTATCATAAATCACATACAAGCATCAAATCTCAAGAACACATGGCTAGCCTAAACTAAACTGAGATCTGTGCATTTAGTTTAGCATTCTAACTAGAAAATCTCCTAGAATTCAACTAAAAAAGAATCAATTAGATCTGAAATCTCAAAATCTAATAAACTAATTAGTTTATGCTTAAGAATGATACTAGCCTAGGTTTTAGAACTAAAACCTGACTTCCTAAATTCCTATGTTTAGAATCATAATAGTTGATCAATCAATGTTAATCCAGATACAATATTCGAAGTTCATAACCACAATTTTCAAATCACAAGTCAAGAAGAAAGAAAAGAAGAAGAATATGCTTTTGCACAATTTGAATTCTTGTAAAGAATAAGGTCTCAAGAGTTCAAACCAAGTTTTCTTTGAAAGTTGAGATCTTGAACTAGCCATAAGTTCTCATGCCTCCATATATGGATGCAAAGAATATAGAGAAATAGAGAAGAAAAATCATGGAGGAAAAAAGAAGGAAAATGAAACTTGATCTCCAACCTAATTAACTACTCTCTCTACACTATGTTGAAATCTTTAAAAATGAAAAGTGTCCTTTGCATGACCTAAGGCCTATTTATAGGCCCTTACAGTGACCAATTCCCTGATTAGATTAATTCTCATTTTCTTAGCTTTAATTGGACACCTCATTTTCCCCATTTGGTGCTTTAAAGTGAAAGTTATGCCTAGTCCACGAAGTTCAAAAGATAACAAGGCCTCCAAAACTCGATCTTTCGGTTGGGTGATTTGAAGAAGACTTGTAGCCTTGATCTTAGCTTTTGTTTGACACTAATTTAACTTCAGTTGGCTCCTAAAACCAAAATTATGGTCCCAATACTAAACTCTGGTCAGATTTCAGCAATAACAAATCTAACAATAATTGAAGGCTAATTCTAGTTATCAAATCAATTGAATAATTCTTGATCTCCACATGAAAGTTGTAGGAAATTCTCTTAGTTGTCCTACATATCAAAAATAATAATTTTTAGTGGTCTAAAACTTAAGATATATATGGCTAAAATACTAAAGGAGTGTCATATTAAGAAGAATGATGAAAAATGCAAATAGGCCCAAATGCCAATGACCCTTAGTTCTCAGCATGGGAACGTTGTAATACTCTGATCATGTCTTGGTTGCTTAACTCTCTACCCCAATCCATTGCCCAAAGCGTCATCTACCTAGATCACGCAGTTGATGTATGGTCCGATTTAAAAGAACAATTTTCCCAGAGTGAGTTGTTGCGAAATACATAACTTCAAGAGAAAGTTTATGCATTCAAACAGGGAACTCAATCTGTCAATGACTATTTTATAGGGCTGAAGTTGCTATGGGAAGAGCTCGACAACTACCGCCCAATGGTCCCTTGGACATGTTCAGCCAAAATGTATCATCAGCAGGATTTTATTATTCGCTTTCTCAAAAGGCTCGATAAGCGTTTTGCTATTGTGCACTCTCAAGTCTTGCTCATGGACCCTCTCCCATCTATCAATAGAGTGGTCTCCATGGTAATCCAACATGAATGACAGCAGCCCTCACTCCTTCCTGTTCTTGATGAACCCAAGGTGCTGGAAAACTCCACAAACACTCGGTGACCACCTTTCGGGCGACGAAGAGGTGGTGCTCAAGGATCAGGTAGCAGAGGAGCTCCCAATAAAATCTGCACTTATTATGCGTGAACTGGGCATACTATTGAAGTTTTCTGTGGCAAACATGGGTACTCGCCAGGACATCCATGGTATCTGAGGCCACCACTTCCACAATCGCGTCTCTGGAACCGCCTCCGTTAAAAACGCTGTTGCTGAAGAGAACCTTGCAGAAGATGAACAAAAATGGGAAGTTTTTGGACCCAGGTTGTGGCTCACTCCAAACCAATACCACAACCTGCTAACCCTCATTCAACCAGCTGTTGGATCATGAAAAGACTAAGCCCACCAAAGTCCATGTCTCATAAGTCTCCCAAGTTGGGCCAAGTACCACTAATTAAGGCCCAACTCTTGGTAACTATATCATTTTATGCAGTCTATGTGAATCTCACAACATACCACACATATTATCTTCCTCCTCGCCCAACGACTCTTGGATTATAGATTCGAGGGCCACTGACCATGTCACCTCATCCTTAAAATGGTTTCAAGTCTTTTGGAAAATCAAACCAATTAGTGTAAATCTTCCTAATGGTTCCATTGTCACTGCCCATTATTCTGGAATTGTCAAGTTTTCCCCAAATTTTGTCCTTCACAATGTTCTTTTTGTCCTTGAATTTAATTTCAACCATATTTCTATTTCTAAATTAATTTCCACTCTTCGCTATCATCTCACTTTTGCTGTTAATTTTTGCAAAATATAGGACATGACTACGTTGAATATGATTGGTTTGGCTAAGTTAACGAATGGATTGTATCATTTAGTAATTAGCAAAGACAACCACCTTTCACCTCATATCACTGCCCATGTCAATTCGTCTGTGTGCACCCCTGCTACCGCCTCAAATATTTGCCATTTTAGATTAGGACATTTGTCTAGAAAATGTTTAAATTCCTTAAGTCAAAGTTTTCCTTTCATTCCTAAGCACACATTAATGCAACTTATGACATTTGCCATTTGGCTAAGCAAAAGAAATTATCATCTTCTCTAAGCATAAGTAGAGTATCCAAAATATTTGAATTAATTCATTTAGACATTTGGGGACCTTTCTCCAAGGTTTCTGTACATGGGCACAAGTATTTCTTAACTATTCTTGATGATTTTAGTTGCCATACATGGATTATTTTGTTAAAATCCAAGGCTGAAGTTCAAATAAACATTCAAAACTTCATTAAGCTTGTTGAAAATCAATTTGACACAAATGTCAAGTGTATTCGATCTGACATCAATCCTAAATTTTTCTTAAATGATTTTTTTGCTTCCAAAGGTATTTTACATCAAAGAAATTGTATTGAAACTCCTCAACAAAATGGAAGGGTTGAAAGAAAACACCAACATATTCTTAATGTAGCAAGAGCACTAATGTTTCAATCTAATCTCCTATGAAATTTTTGGTGTTATGCTGTTAGTCATGCAGTTTTTCTAATAAATAGGGTACCTTCTCCTATTAATGGACACGAGACCCTTTTGAACTTTTGCACAATAAACCTCCAAATTTTGAAACACTCAAAGTTTTTGGATTGTTATGCTTTCATCATCTCTTTTAACTCATCAAAATAAATTTGACCTATGATCTAGACGTGGTGTTTTCTTAGGATTCCAAATGGGAATGAAAGGATACATTGTCTTAGACTTAGAAACAAGAGAAATTTTTATTTCCAGGAATGTCTTGTTTCATGAAATGCATTTTCCTCTTTTCCCCCCTAACAAAACGCATGAAATACCATTGTCTCATCTCATAAGTCCACTTTCTCTCCTTTCTAAGCCCAACCCATATGCCGCAAAGCCCATTCCTAATCCAACCTTTTCTGCCCCCATAGAATCAGCACTTCCCAACCTACTCTCAAGCCCATGTCCACCCGAACGGTCCTCCTCTTCTCACGATTCAACCTCAAGCCCAATGACTTTTCCATCGTCCTCAAGCCCTAACCTTCCGTCCCATCCAGTAGTCCCCTCTGCCATTCTAGATAGCCTTCATCAACGCCGCTCCGCTCATCCAATCTAACTACCACTGCATCTAGCTGATTACTACTGTAACCTTTCATTTAACTTGTCCAATCAATCACCTTCAAGGTGTGCATATCCCCTTTCTTCTGTCCTTGATTACTCATGTTTGTCTTCTCTTTACTGTCATTATACCCTTTCTCTGTTTGCTAAGCATGAGCCAACAAGCTTTTTGGAAGCCAGCAAGAATCTTTGTTGGCGTAAGGCGATGGAGGATAAGATAGCGGCTCTGGAACTGAACAACATTTGGCTTCTTGTCAATCTTCCCTCATATGTGAAACCCATCAGCTATAAATGCGTTTACCACATCAAACACTGACCTGATGGATCAATTAAGTGCTATAAAGCACGCCTTGTTGCCAAAGGATATGCCCAAACAGCGGGTGTTGATTATTTTGAAACTTTTTCCCTATCGTCAAAATGGCTACCATCAGGTTCATCCTTGCTTTGGCTTCGGTAATGTACTAGCACATCCACCAACTTGATGTCAACAATGCATTCTTACATGGAGAATTGCATGAAGACGTGTATATGATGGTCCCTCCTGGTGTATCCACTATTCACCCCAACCACTGTTGCAAGTTGTTGAAATCCCCCTACAATCTTAAACAAGCAAGCAAGAAATGGTATGAAAAGCTTTCTCTTTTGCTTTTATCTTGTGGGTATCAGCAGGCTCAAGTTGATCATAGTTTGTTTATTAAGACTGAAGGGAACTATTTTATTGCACTGATTGTATATGTTGATGATGTAGTTCTCACTTGTAACTCAATTTCTGAAATTAATAACATTAAGCATATTTTGGACTCCACTTTTCGTATTAAAGATCTTGGTATTTGGAAGTATTTTCTAGGATTGGAGGTTGCACACTCAGAACAGGGGATATCTTTATGTCAAAGAAAGTATTGTCTTGATTTATTGTCTGATTCTGGTTTACTTGGCTCTAAACCATCCTCCACACCCATGGATAGTGCTATTCATCTCCATCAAGATGCAAGTCCTGCAGTAACTGATGTTTCCTCATATAGGCGTTTGGTTGGCCGGTTATTATATCTTACAACCACACGCCCTGACATTGCTTTTGCCATGCAACAATTAAACTAATTCATGGCAAAGCCAACATAAACACATTTTTGGGCATCAATGTGCGTCCTTCGCTACCTTAAAGGTTGCCCTGGCAAAGGTCTATTATTTCAAAAAGATTCTCGTATTCAGCTTCTTACCTTTAGTGATGCCAATTGGGATGGATGTATTAATTCCAGAAAGTCTATAACAGGCTATTATTTTTTTCTTGGTAGCTTCCTTGTTTCTTGGAAGACTAAGAAGCAGAGTACAGGATCTCGATAATCTTCTAAGGCAGAATATAGAGCTCTTGCCTCTACTACATTTGAACTTCAATGGCTCACTTATTTGCTGCAAGATTTATGCATTTCTTGCTTGTGTTCGGCTGTCTTATATTGTGACAACTAGAATGCTATGCACATTGCTGCGAATCCTGTTTTTCATGAGTGTACGAAGCACTTGAACGTTGATTGTCACTTGGCTCGGGAGAAATTGCAAGCTGGTTTGATGCGCTTATTGCCAGTTTCTTTTGAAAATCATTTGGCAGATGTTTTTACCAAAGCTCTCCCACCAAAGTCTTTTGGCACCATCATATCCAAGCTAGGTTTGGTAGTGTCCAACCTCCAGCTTGTGGGGGGCACACAGCATATACCCAACAAATATATTTTGGACCAGCAAGAAGTCCTCAAGCCCAATGAAGATGAACAAAATAAGGACGGTAGCACTACTGGCCCAATTGAATCCAAGTATGAGTGATATTGCTACTAGGCTCAGCTCCTGCTGACTCATTGTTTTTCTAGAAGCTTCGCTATTCTGATGACTCACACTCCTTAGATTCCTTCACGATTTTTCCTTCCACAGATAGAGTTGAGAGTTTGTTATTCCAGGCTGTGTGTACCGGATTTATAGGAATAGGAGATTTAGCTAGATTTGTTTTTATCCTTACGTGTTGTAGGCTCAAGGAGCTGTATATATATTGTACATACTTTCATTATTTCAGTGAATAGTATTCTCCAATTATCCTGTCCATACATTTTGTGTCTATCCCTGTTATATCTATATCATGATTTAAGATTAAAAATTATATTAAGATGTAATTCCACATAAATTTTCCGAATATGTTAAAATAATGAATTAAACTACAATTTAATTACACCACTTAAATTATAGTTTGAGCTATTTTTATATCAAACGAAACGTACACTTCCTAGGACGTGGATGCTAGTAATTGTAGAAAAAGTAAGACATTTGGTTTGTTTTCGATAAAGATAGTATCTATTTTTTTATTTATTTATAAAGAAAACTGTAAAATAATAAAATTTTTGTAAATAAAAGAAGACAAAAAAAGAAGAAGAGAGATCAGCACAACTGAAATATGAACTCAAGATATTTAGTTCTTCAAGAGCTAGCTATATTCCTTCTACTCTTTAACACAACAAAAATGTTGTTTTTAATGCACAAGTCGATTGAGGAAGAATTGGACACGACTTGAGTAAATGTGGCTTTTTCCCACTTTCCCTAGTCCTGCTTCTTGGACGGTTCAATGATAATCACATAGAGCAAATAAAAAAGAAAAAAAAAAATGATAGTCATAGAAACCTAGAAGTGGAGTTTGTCGGAGTTGGTAGCATAATTACGCTGTTGAAAATTCGAATAGGACATGTAATTAATATTGATCACAATGGTATTTACATGCAAGAAAATTAAGATTGGAATAATGCACTTAACCCCACGACTACGCTCTATAAATGTGACTAAAATAGAGAACAAGTCTTGGCTAAATAGACTTAATCAAGTTGGCAAGACTTACTAAAGATATAGAACAAATTCACATGAATCCATCAAATGTCTTTGCTGAAACGTCTGGCCGCTAATTGAGGAAACTAAATATCATCAACAAGCTGTGGGAGACTCCAAAGTCAGTCACAATTACGAGCTATTATGAATGGATATTGACAATGTTGGCTGCTACGTAGCAAAGAAAAAGCCACATTTACTCAAGTCGTGTCCAATTCTTCCTCAATCCCCGCTTTCCCCGGCTTACCATGTGTGTATTTTCCTTTGCATTTAACTTTATAAAAGTGGGAAAAATACTTTTTATCTTCTGAGGTAAAGGTCATTTGTACTTTATTTCTAGAATTTAAAATGCATGCAACTCGAAAGTACCCTAAATTTTTTTGAATATTCACTTTAATTCTTCTATTAAATCTTTTTTTATTAATTGTTAATAAAAATGATACACATTCAAATAAAGTTTAGGGTTCGGGTTGCATTTTTTTTAATAATTTAGGGACTAAAATACATATAATAGAAAGTTCAAGAAGTGAATGCTTATCTTGGTCCCCAAAATTATGTGTGTGCTTCACTTTAGTCTTTAAAATTAAAAAAATAACGATTTAATCCACAAAGTTACAAACTATAATTCAAATTAGTCTTTAGGGTGAGTTAAAATAGTCCTTAGGGTGATTCAAAATAGTCCTTGGGAACAAGACATATGGACTAATTCCAATCACATTTTGCAACTTCAGGAACTAAATATTTAATTTCTTAATTTCAAGGATTAAAGTGAAGCACATGCACAGTTTTAGGGATTAAAATATACATTCACTCAAGTTCAAGGGTAAAGTGCACTTGTTTTTTTTTTTTTTAATGATGGACGGAAACTTAATTAATAGAGGGACTAAAGTGCATATTAACAAAACATTATGGTTCGAGTTACATGCTTTTTAAATTCTAGAGTAGAGGTAAAGTGTAGATAACCTATACTTTGGGAGATAAAATATATTTTTCGCCTCATGAAACAAAAAATCGGTTGCCAGAAATGGCACAAGATGTGCGGTCATGTAATTGGCCGTGCTTTGTAGCCATATCAAGAACCTTCAACCTTGCATGTCTTAGTGTTTTTTTTTTTTCTTTTATATTTATTGAAGAAAGCTCAAGACTCTTCCATAAGAGAGGATCAAGACAAAGACATACAATAACACCAAAAACACCTAGAAAAACATAAAACCCCCAAAGAACAAAACACACCACCAAATAAAAACCCAGTTAGCAATCCTAGGGTACAAATGTGTTCAGCCAAGTCCATTTGTCAAGATTAGCTCATGGAAAAAAAATGTTATTTAAGCTTGAATTATATTAATTTAAATGAATCAAATGTAAAAATCGAAATTAGCTTAATAAAAAATATAAAAATTAAATTTGACTTATTTAGCTTATTTAAAAATTTGAGTTTAATTAGCTTTTAATATCAAGGTTATAGAGCTAGAGTTTGGTTCATTTATATAACTAAGCATGAATTCAAGCTTGATATTGTTAGTTTATTTAAACAAATGAGATAAATCAAATATTTAAGGCTTAAATATGTTTTCAGTCCCTCTAAATATTTAATTTTTCAGATTTAATCCCTCAAAAATTTTTTGCTTGATTTTAGTCTCTTATTTTTCAGACATTACCAATATTAGTTCTTGCTTGAGTGCTGTTAAGTGCTGATGTGGCAACATAAGATTTTGATACATGTTAATACTGATTAGATCTTATGTTACCATATCAGCACTTAACAGCACTTAGTTTACGGTAGGAACTAATATTAGTAACGTCTGAAAAATAGGGGACCAAAATCAAGTGAAAAATTTTTTAGGGATTAAATCCGAAAAATGAAATATTTAGAGGGACTAAAAACATATTTAAGCCAATATTTAATAAGTCAAATTCAAATTATTACGAATAGCTTTATTAATTTACACTCTAACCTACATGATTTAGTTTGAAAGAGGAGTTTGATTATAACGTGCAATTAAAAAATGTAATATAGACCATGTTTAATATAGGGCTGCAGTTTACTGGAGAGATATATTATTTAACATGATAAGAATCAACATGTCTAGCCAATAGTGATTGAGTACATATCCATGAAAGATTAATTTAAGGTGGTAAGCAATTTTGACTCTTTAAAAAGAGGATGCGAATTCAAATCTTAAGAAAGCAACTTTTATAAGAAGATTACATAACCCTTGTGCTATCACAGTCAAATGAGTATTAGTATAGGCTATTCAAATATACTTAACCTATAAGAATACCTCAAAATTTCAAAACAAAATTATATATTAATAAGCGTATTACGCTTAAGATGATAATTAAAATTTAAAATTTAGATAAGACAATTATTTACAGATATGTTGGTTCCAATCAGCATGTCATGCCAATTATTGGGTCTACCAAAACAAAAGTAAGTCTAGAAATGAAAATAATAAGTTCAATTATCACAAAAAAAAAGGAAAAGCAAACAATGAGGAGAAGTATTAGCTTACGAGTTTGCAAGGAACCGAAGCAAATTACCTAAGATCCCGAAGGAAATTTCTTGGATAAACCATAAGCACTTAAATAAACAATTAGTATGTGTAAGGTTAACATGAGACATATTATAAATGCGCCAATATCTCAAACAAGCAAACATGAGCTTGGTTACTCATTATTATTTAGTACAAGATTTGGTAAAAAGGCACGCATTAAGACTATATTTTCACGGTACAAGCAAATAAAGTCTTTATAACCTAAGGGTAAGGATAAGCTAATTCTTGGTACAATCAGTAGGAGCAAAGGAAACTTTTTTCCCTTCAAGATCGTACTCCACTTGTAAATTAAGCTGCGCCACATTTCCAAGGATGGACTTTTCATTTGTGTTGGTGTTGGGCACTATCAGCAAGCAAAGAAAGTTGTTGCCAACAATACCGAAAAGGTTCTCAGGCTTCAAGGGAACATCAGCTCCAGTAAAGTGGAACACAAAATCCGGGAAATTAACATTGGATCCTTTGTAACTGGCACAAAAGTTGAATGGTTTTGGAGGATTTTGGACTGCCTCAACACCTAAGGCTTCCTTCACTGAAGCTACAAAATTGTTGTAGAAACTTGGTTCAAGATAAGTCAATGTAGTCCCCGAATCAATGATTATGTTGCCACCAGTTTGGCCATTTTGCATCGTGTTTTGACCAACACTAATGCCTTCAAGATTAAGGTAATAAAAAGTAGGTGAAGAAGGTTTGATTATTAAGGGAGTGGACACAACCCCATTTCCCGATATGATTGCTCCATTCCCGAATTTGAGTTTGCTATTGGTGGTTGAAGCGGGAGGAACCAAACAATAAGAGAATTTGTGACCGATTTCATCCCCTAGTTGCGAAACTAGTGACAATGGCCCTGCTCCAAGACCAACAAGCCCTGTGGTTTTCTGAGAGTTTGAAGAAGTAAAACTGTTTCTATACCCACATCCAAAAATAGATTTAGGAAAGGTAACACCTTGGCCCTCACTAGTTGACCCAAAATTAATGGAATCAATAGCCAATTCTCCTTCGGTGAATGACTTGTCGCCATATAAGTACAAATAGTTGCACTTGTTTGAGTTACCACAAGCATGTTGGCGCTGGGGAAGTAGTGTGCATGGTTGTGAGTCACATGACACTGGCATAAAAGTGGAAGACTTGTTTGGATCAAATAATGGGGTATCTTGGGGGAAACAATTTGACCCATCACAAGGGGAACATTGTACCCAAATAAGGTCACTACCCGTGTCCGCAAAAGCAAGCCTTGCCACTGGAGGGGTACCAATATAGATTCTCATGAGGTAATCACCACCATCTGGAACTATGATAGTTTCAGGTGATTGATCATTTTCATTCAAAGAGAATTGATGAACTCCATTGAATCGGGCAATGGAACGCAAGGCAGCGTTCCTCATGAGCTCTGATGGGGTCAATGAAGAGTTATAAAAGGGTGACAATGGTGAGTCACGATGAATAAGATCGATGCTGAAGCTGCTTAGGTTTTTATGGGATTCAGCAAAGGGAACAATAGAAAGTGAACATAAAAGGGCTGAGAAAGAAAAGAACAAAAGCGCATGCATGTTTGAGGAATTCACTGAACGATAGAAAGTACAAGAGGGAAATATGGTTGATGGAGGACGGCAAGGAAGCGCTTCTATTTATAGAATAAAATTAAACAACTTATTGTGTTACTGTTGACAACTTCGTTAATTCCCACTATTATTTTTCGGTTATTTATGTCATTCTTCTTTGAAAAATGTTTTTTTTACCTATTATTAAATACCTTTATTGAAACAACGTGATTTGTGACGTAAGAGTAAATAGGAATATATCATTGAAGACTTTTTTTTTTTTTTTACTTCTTTTACCAAGTATCCTAATTTACTTTTATTTCTTTTTTCAAGGGGTTAAGCTATCGAAGATGCATTCCACTCTTTTCACCATTGACGCAATTTTTCTTTTTGGGGTTTTGTGAAAGGTAAATAATTAATAATTAGAAACCAATTCAGTTTTATAGACGGATAAAACCGATGGCCATAGGGCATGTATGCCCTGATTCTGAAATTCCCCACAATGGTAAGCAGGGTATACCCGAAGTCAAGGGTCCATGTCTAGGTCACAGGCTTAATATATATAGTTACTAGGGTCATTATCCCAGTCTGAAATAATACAGATTATATAAAACATAGATTGAGAATTTATAATTTTTAGTAAGTAAACAAAATCCACTATAAGGGATGTCATCGTATTTATTTGAGCCGCTTTGATTTATTATAAAAAATTATGGGCATATACATACACCTCATATTCATTTGTAAGTTCAAAACATATTCCACGAAGCTGGTTGATTTTAAACATTCATGTGATGCTTTGTAATGCAAATATGACCTCATAAATAAATCATCAATCAATAAGGCAACATAGAACATAACATTCTTTTACTTTGAGAGTTTTAAGCATGTGCTCTTCATTCTTTCTCTTTTCCTTTGAAACAACATGGGGATTTAGCATTTACCTTTAGTCCTCGGTTGAAGAACCCAATTGTTTCCTTAAAGAGAACATGAGCTCATTCCTTATGCACATAATTATAACCCTATGGCCGGGAAAGTTTGGGCCGTAGCTCCCTGCTATTAGTCATGGCCGTAACCATTTAGAAGCATAGGACACTCAATTTATGCCTCACATGCAAGAGCCTACCATTTATCATGGTGAGGCTAGCACTCGAGCTTTCTCATAACATCATATCAGTAAATTCATAGCTCACGATTTTAATCACATAACTCATTTCATTTCATATATTGACATTTGCTTTTTCATTGTGAGCAACATATCATCTCATATATGTAAACTTATCACATATCAATCATCATACTTCATATGTCAATACTTGGGATCAAATATAAATATAACATATGGTTCCAATAACCTAGTTTCATCTGGTACGGCAATAGCATCATTGTAAGCTTTCTAGGATCCGTTTTATGAATTTTAGGCCAAGACTAATGGCTTGTAGTTAAAATAAGGCAATCTGCCCTAGCTTCAAAAATTCACCAGACTAAGTAAATCACTTTCACTCACACCAACAACTCATGGGAAACAAGTTTTAGGTGTGCATTTTCATTTGGTTTTAGTCCCAACTCAATTTGGGATATATAACTCAAGTCAGGCACTCTTGGACTATAAGTTGTCTTAGTGATCCATTAACAAGACCAGCATTGGAAATTCACCAAAATTCTATTTTAAGTCCTTTCACCTTCATCTTTACAGTCTACATCCTCTTAACTCATCTTTTCAAGCTTTTTGGTCTCACTCAAATCCAATATGGCCAACTCAAGTTATGGTGGTAGTTCTCTAAGCCGCTTTAGTATGATTTCCTCATTCTGCAACAAACTTCTAAAATTTCTAGCAATTCCATCAAATTTTATTTGACCTTGAAACTTTCCAATCTACAACTACACTAAATAAGCTTCCAAAAATATTTGTCCCACTCAAATTAGGGCCCTAGAGGTCAAGTAGCATAGTTCTCAATTTTGTTGGTTCAAAATTCCCTCTATGTCAACATAGCAAATTGTAAAAATAATATCTTTCTCAATTCAACTTGGATGGTTCTAAGCATCAAACTAACAGAAAAAATAGTCCCACTCAGTTCTAAGCTCCCTAGTTTAAGTTAAGGGATAAAATTCAAATTTATCCCTGTTTGGCTACCCTATTCATACAGCCTACTTTCCAAGACTCCAAAATTTACATATTTCATTAGAAAAGTCCAAATCTTTACCAAATTTTAGTTTTATGAGATAGCTTTGAAACATGGCAAATTCCATCTGAATCTGATCTCTACAAATCTAGATATAAATTTTTAAATCTAGAGTGTTCAATCTTGGTTCAACCAACAACTAGTCTTGGGATCTTTTCCTCTGAAATTTTGTAGCTCAATTTCTATTGATCTTAATCACTCCAATCCATCTCCAACACCTTGATTCCACTTATCTGAAAGTACCTAAAGTCTCAAACTAAGTTATCTAACTTTATTCCTCAAGTTGTAAAATGCTCAAATTTCCTGGTTAACTTAAAACTTGTTAGGGTAGGTCGTAGTTTAAATTTGTTCCTTCATTCACCATAAACAATATAAACACCATGGATCCTCAATTTAACCCAATCAAAATAGAATTCATTTGCTTTTAAATCTATCCTAATAGGATCGACTATGGTCCTATCACTTCTCACAAATTATAAGCCGAAGAATCAACATAAAAAAAAAATCACCATATGATCAATTAACAACATCACTACATATTTAGCAACACAAGCATGTTTCAAATCATCAAAACAACTATATAACCCAATGGTTTGAGCACTAGAACTTGCGAAACAAAGAGGGTAAGTTAAGCCTAGAATTAAGTCTACCTACCTATAGATTGCTCAACCACGAGCTAAGTTTTAACAAGAGCAAAAAACTCCTCCTTGGCCGTAGCTATCCTTAGGTGGGGAAGCTCCAAAACTTTGCCTAATTGTCTTGATTTGTGGGTGGATAGGTAGAGGAGCGTGAAGGTACTAATTTTCAGAAAAGGAGTAAAGTGATCCAAGAAGATAAAGGCTACCATGCAAATAAGAGCATAAAAGTGTCGGCTATGGTGGTGTATTAGTGGTGGTAGGGGAGTTGCGAAGAAGGAGACAAAAGTGGGGGTGATAAAGTTGTGGTAGTGACAAATTATGAGATATTGAGTTACTAATGAGGTGCTTATATATAAAGGTGGTCATGCATGGAAGTGACATATGAGCATGCATGTGACCTTAACTCCTCACAACTTTATGTGAGAATATTAGTCCTTGGTTTGCCACACTACAAGGAATTAAAGTGCCACTCCTAGAATCAATCTCAAATAATATTGGACCTTTCAAGATTAATTTTCAGTAATTATTCGAGTTACCCTAGGTCACCCAAGATACCCTTTACATGGGGTTATTTGGCTACACACATCAATTAAAGTAATGTATTGAAAATATCACTTATAAAGTAAATTTAGGTATATTGCTTATCTAATAGTATCCTAAGACCCACTTTACTTTTCCAGTAATCAGGATTTTTATCTTTCTGCTAACCAAAATTGGTAATTTTCCATTTTGCCCTATCCTAGAATTGGGATTCCTCTCACACTAGGCAACTCTTAGAGTTGAGAATATTACACTTAATTCACTTGAGGTCTAATACAAAGAATTGGTAAGTAATTTGAAATTTTAATTGAATGTCAATGTTAAATTGTGATTTTTTATTAATTAGTATCTCATTTTTTTGTCATGTATATGATATAGCTGGCTTTCATTTGTTCTGTGTCTCAATTAGTTTACCACCATCCTTCAAGAGAAACATGATGGGCCTTACAAGAACTTATCATCTATTTTGGAGAAGAAAAAGGAGATGTAGTTTCATGAATGGAAG
Source organism: Pterocarpus santalinus (assembly GCA_031439595.1). Lineage (NCBI taxonomy): Eukaryota > Viridiplantae > Streptophyta > Magnoliopsida > Fabales > Fabaceae > Pterocarpus > Pterocarpus santalinus. Next base: position 27,226,437 of record CM062528.1, on the reverse strand, counting down.
GTAAAATAACACTTGTTTTTCCATTAATTTTAAGGTTTCTCTTCTATGGCAATATATGATTTAAAACACTATTGTGCTACTTTTGCACATGTAGTTGGCATTCATAATTGATCCTATAGAGGAAGTCTACTTTTATAAGGCTTGGAAGACTAAGGCCGCTAAGTAGCTAAGGGATATATATATATATATGGACCTACTTGAGAAGGGGAAAACCATGATTGTATAGCAAAGGCCAACTTCAATATCTTGGATGAATATTGGAAATCTGTTGGCTTTAGGGAAAAGCAAAAAAAAGCCAAGGCTTACAGAGCCTTTACTAAGGATGGCTCACTTCATTGTAGTGGCTCCAAGACCTTAGAGGGCACCAGAGAGAGATGGTAAATGAGTTCAATTGCACTTAACTTAATTTTATTGTTATCATTTTTGTGTATTCATTTATCTATGATCATGTGAAATTAATTTGAATTTAGGGGCAAAGCTCCTCAAGGTGGTTTATACTCATGCTCATGCTCTTAACGAGGAGCTTCAGGCTCAAACTTAATGGCTGCAAGAGTAGAAGCAGCAATACTCATAGAAGAAAGTTGCCTAGAAGAAGAAATTTAAGAGTATGGATAAGAAGATGATGAGCAAGATTTATAATTACTTTCAGTAGATACAGACTAGTGGTTCATCAACTCTACCTCCTCTGCCATAGCTAGAGGATTTTGATAATGATATGGATGATAAGGAAGACATTTCTAGTATAGATGAGGATGACTATCATTTATTTTTGTATGATTTACTATAACATAATTTGAACATTTTATTTGTGATTTTTTATAATTATTATATTTTTAATTATATAAATTTTGATATCAATGAATTATTAGTGGATTTTTATTTTTTCGCTGCAACATGTCTTTGCAACTATATCTATATATATATATATATATATATATATATATATATATATATATATATATATATATATATATATATATATATATATATATATATATATATGTTCCTTCTATTCTTCTTTTTCTTTGCCTATTCAACACACAACAAAAATGTTATTTTTAATGCACAAGTCGATGAAGGATGCAGAGGATTATATTGAATGACGAGAAAAGGTTGATATAGTTATATTTGAGAATGATGAGGAATGGTATGCTCTAACCTGGATTACTGTGAGCTTTTTCCTCAACCTTTATTTTAAATTACCAAAATAAAGAAAATGATGAGAAATATACAATTATATTAAAAATATTGTCTACAAAAAAGAGTTCAACAAACTCCCTCAATATAATTAGCTTTGTGTAGAATAACTAAAGAAAAACAATCAATATATTTGTTAGAGTCCTATATTATTTAAAGATATAGCTAAGATAATCTTTATAAGAGTTAGAACAATCCTTTCCCATTAAGCTTGTTTTGGAGTGGAGTCAAGTCCATACAATTTTAAGATGATATTAGAATTTATTTTGTGATTGTTATGAGCTATTTGCATTTGTCCAGTCCTAAATGTGAAGAAATGTGTAGGGTAATCTTTTCTCTATGAATTAGCTTTTGGGATAGAGTTAAACCCATACAATTCTAAAAATATTCTTACCATATATAATTTTTAGTTACTATTATATCTTTATTTTAAAAATATTCTTATTAAAAACAATTATGAAAAAAGATTAACAAACTTGTTCAACATAGGAAGACTACTTTTTAAAAAAAAAAAAAAAATCGATGGTAATTAGGTTTGAACCTAAGATTTCATATATACTATCCAAATCCTTCACCACTAAATCACTCCCAATAGCTTGGATTATCTCTAGTATCAATGTAATTCAAAGACGATTTTTATGCCATTGAATAAATATTAGTGTCAATTAATTTCTTCTTTATTTTTGAAAATAATTTTTATTGGTAAAAATAATAAATTAATACTATTTTTTATTAATAATAATTTTATTTAAAATTAATATTCTCATTAATTTAATTAACAATTAAATTAATTTTCTTAAAACTCTTAATAGCAATCATATTTTTTCATTTTTATACAATCCTTAAATATTATAAATCTTTGCAATTAGCTTCCTAATTAGGTCCGATTTCCTTAAATATTATAAATCTAGAAGTAGAATTTGTCGGCGTTGGTAGGCCAATTAAGCTGCTGAAAACTCTACTGAATATGACATATAATTAATATTAATCAAAATCACAAAAGGCTTTAAATGCAAGAAAAATTAAGATTGGAATAATGCACTTAACCCCACGACTACGCTCTGTATATGTGACTAAAATGGAGAGCAAGTTTTGGCTAAATTGACTTATATATGTTTTGGTCTGGGAGCAACTAAGTATTTCTCCAGGTTCACACGATTCCATTAAATTGATAAAGAGACTTGCTCAATAGCACCACAAGTCTTTGCTGAAACCTCTGCCACTAATTGAGGAAACTGAATATCATCAACTAGGCGGCAGGAGACTCCACGAACTATTTTGAATGGAAACTGTAACGTCCGATTTCCGACTTCCGATCCCATTTAATGTTGAAATTTCCGATTTTTGAGTTTGTCTTATAATTCCGCTTCCGACCTCAATATTAGCATCAACTTCCGACTTCGTTCCAAGGCTTACAAGGGATTTCTTCCGATTTCCGACCGATTTCTGACCTTATGCTCGAGCAGGAACGAACGTGATATCCGAGTTCCGACATGAGGTGATTCAAAATGGACACGAAGTGCGACTTACGAGTTTTAGCTGAATTGGATTCCGAGTTCATTACCAAGATCTTTTCTTCTCGTTCCCGAGTTTCGATATCGAGTTGGAGTGCCATGTCTTATAAATTACGAGTTCCAACTTCATCCGAATAGATATGCACAAACCCCGACTTTAAGAAGTTCACGAGTTCCGATGTCGTGTTCAGATGCGCTGGAAGCGAGTTTCACTTCTTAAGCGACGTGGAGAGCATTTTTGTCACAAAAGAGGGAGACATGGCAGAATTTTACCCACAAAAATTTCACCCAATCAAAGCCACCCATTCTAACTACCACTCCAGAGCCTTGTGTATATATATATATATATTCTCCTCCTGCCTCTTCAGCCCTATTTTTCCTACGTTGTTTTCTCTTCCTCAGTTCAACCCTCTTTTCTCTTCTCCACTCACCCACTCCATCCAACTTTCATTTCAGCTACCAACTCAAGCTTAACCTGATCATAAGAGGTAGAGGTTTTTTTTCTTCCTGCCTGATTTTCTTGGATGATTGGTGGTGATTTAATTCCTTAGTTTTGATATGTTGATTGTTTGACTATGATGAACTATAGCTGGTTTATTGACTGGTTGTGAGACTAAAACTGAATTAGAGACAAGAAAGGACGCAGATAGGAAAGGTTCAGAGGCTAGAAAACTCAAACCCTCGGCAGTCCGTATGGCGGAGAGTACGGCTCCGCCTCCCGCCGTTTAAAATTGATGAAACCATTTTTATGTGAAACTAGACATTTAGGGCTTTCTACACATATATCATATAAGACCATTGGAGTGATATTGAGAGAGATATGAATTTTTGAAGTTCGACCTAGGAATCAGGACATCCACCCGGGCAGTATGGGTTGAGAAGGGTGTAACTCACCCTATACAACTCCAAATCGAATCAAACTAATTTTGTTGGAAAGCTTACACATAGGAGAACAATATCCAAAGAAATTCCGAGTTTGTTATCAACTCAGTTGTTCCCAGTGATTTGAAGAAATTACCTTATGTCCAAACCAGGCCAACACAGGGCAGTTCAGGAAGGCTAAGTTTCGGGGCTTGTAACTCAAGCTCTACTAAGGCAAATGAAATGGAACTTTTTGTATATGAAAGGTTGTCCTGTTAGCTTTAATATGAGGCCAATTTCATATGATTTAAGCCATTTTTCGATTTTTAGTAGATTTTTACTTTTAAGTGTGCAATTCTGGCCACCCACAGGGCAGGCCGGGATAAAACCCGAATACCTTGAGTTATGGTTATCCAAATCAGATGGGACTAAAGAGATTAGAAAATAGACACATAACACTTTAACATATCCGAAATTGAGGTCCAAACGAGCTAAATAGAAATTATGGCATGATTTACCAGAACCGAGTTGAATACAAGCAGTGAAGCAGTAAGCATGTTCTAAAGTGCAATACTTGTGTCTTGAATTGAGGATTGAAGCATGAATGAAATATGTTGAATTATGCATGGAATGAGGCGTTTCTTTTGATAAATTGATATGCTAAATACTGGCACTATTCATGGGGAAGCGGACACGTTCCGTTATGCTGCCAAAATTGCAGTACAGTATATGCATGAATTATAAGATACATGTAGAGGCATGTGCATTTTCAAGAAAGCTATGAAAGCTATGTTATGATGAATCCAAAGAATATATTATGATGAAAGTTCCATGCTACTTGGGCCAGCCCCGAATAGAAAGTTAAGGGGAATAGATCGGTGGGAAGGTCGGGGAAAGTAAACCCGGCATTCCTATATAGGAACGAGCTCGATCCTGAAAAGCAGACTATTACCCAGGAGTCTAAAATGGCCAAGAACTCCCAGGGGACCAAGTGATGGAAAGTGATAAAGAGTAATGGGAAAATGTTTATGAAGAATAGTTCAAGGATGAAGTTTGCATGATTACAATAAGCGCATGATTGCATTGAACATGTCATTACATGATATTTGCGGTTTGTCCGTTGTGTTTAATTATTGTTGTATATTCACTATCTTTCCCTTTGTCCTATGTGTTAATATTGATGGCTTATTCTGTTTCTTATGTCATTTTAAGTAAAACTGAATCTTGCCTCGGATCAGACGTTTTTCTCAACCTTACTGAATATGAGTAGTTAAGTTTAATCTCATGTTTTAAGAAAATTAAATAAAACCCGAGGCAACTGAGAATGAACGCGAAGTCAGTATACATTATATGCAAACCCTACTGAGAATTCCTCCAAATTCTCACCTCGCCTCGTATTTCCGCCTCATTCTTAGACGTGGACGATGGACACGACAGCTACCCTTTTCGTTGAGATTCTAGACCTGCAGCTCCACCATGACCCTACAGTAGGCTCGGTGTATATAGCCAGCTCTTGCCAGTTCCGCTTGTATCTTTTTAGTGATAGGGATTTTACTGTCCCCTTACATCATCCTGCTTTCGACCCTGTCACCCCATACTTTGAGGTCCCGTTATACGCGGCATATCCTCCGCCAGCGCCTCCTGCACCTGCAGCACCTGTGGCCCCTGCTGACCCTGCACCGGAGTCACCTCTGCAGGTGGTACCGAACATCCCGCTCAGCTCTGAGAGCGACCCCTCAGAGGCCACCAGCTCATCTTCCTCTTCCTCTGGATTAGCTCCTGACTACTCCCCAGCCGGGCCCGGTGTGGCCAACGGCTATCCGACTGAGTAGGTCAGCCACAGGCCGTATTGTACAGCATGACCCTCTTTTGATAGCATGCGGCTTTGGGTCATACACGCAGTGGTAGATTTTGAAATGTCCACTGAGGACCACGTAGGATTGGATTGACTGACATGGGTCTTATGTCTTTTGGTACACGACCCCACCTATGTATCCTATTTTGAAACTTGTATGTAAATCAAAACAGTGGTTCCTGTCTACATATATATATATACCTATATACAGTTGATAGCAGGTGTATTATTTATGCTTACCTTTTTGTTATGATGAAATAAATTCTGTCACGTTCGTTGTACGGCATCCCATTTCCCCCTATTCAAAAAAAAAATATAGGAGAAAAATGATTCGGATAAACGAAACGTAAGTAGAATATTAACACGGTAACACAAGCTACTTAATTTCACGCTATGACTTAAGCATAACATTAAATTAGTAGGGTGTTACAGAAACTGGCAATGTCGGCCACTTCATACCAAAGAAAGCCACATTTACCAATTCTTCTTCAGTCCCTGCTTTCACCGGATTACCATGTGTGTATTTAACTTGATGAAACCAAAAGGAGGTACCAAACAAGGCACGAGATGTGCGGTCATGTAATAGGCCGTGCTTTGTAGCCATATTAAAAACTCTTCAACCTTGCGTATCGTAGTGTTAGGGTTGCAAATGTGTTCAGCCAAGTCCAGTTGTCAAGATTAGCCTATTGAGAAAAAAAAATGTTATTTAAGCTTCAATTGTATTCATTTAAATGAATCAAATGTCGAAATTAAGTTTAGCTTAATAAAAAGAAATATAAAACTTGAATTTGACTTATTTAGCTTATTCAAAAATTTAAACTTAATTAGCTTTTAATATCGAGGTTATAGAGCTAGAGTTTGTTTGATCTATATAACTGAGCATGAATTTAGGCTTGATATTGTTAGTTTATTTAAACAAATGAAATTAATCAAATATTTAATAAGTCAAATTCAAATTATTTATGAATAGCTTAATTAATTTACACTATAACTTACATAATTTGGTTTGAATGAGAAGTTTGAATTACAACGTACAGTTTAAAAAACATAACATAGATCATGTTTAATTTAGGGCTCCAGTTTATTAAAGAGATGTGTTACCTAATATGATAAGAATCACCATGTCTTGCCAATAAAATACTGAGTATATACCTATAAAAAACTGGTTGAGATGATAAGCAACCTTAGCTTCCTAAGAAGAGAATGTAAGTTTGAATTTTAAGAGGCAATTTTTGGGGAAAAACTACATATATATAACTCTTGTGCATCCATAGTTGAATGAAAATTAGTATAGGCGATTTAAATGATCTAAACTTACAAGAATGTTTCATAGTCTCAAAAAATTAATGATTGAGTATATTAATAAGCAAATTACACTTAAGAAGATAACTAAAATTCAAAATTTAGAGAAGACAATTATTTCAAGATATATTGATTTAGGGTTTATCTATATTGATTCTTATCAACATGTCTTGCCAATTATTGGGTCCACCAAAGAAGCCTAAGTCTAGAAATGAAAATAATAGGTTCAATTATCACAAGAAATAAAAAAAAAAAAAAAGGAAACAATGATGAAAGGTACTAGCTCTGGGGTTTGTAACGAACCGAAGCAAATTACCTAAGATCCTAAAGGATATTTCTTAGATAAACCATAATAAGCACTTAAATAAACAATTAGTATGCGTAAGGTTAATTTGAGACATATAAATGCACTAATATCTCAAACAAGCACACATGAGCTTGGTTATTGATTATTATTTAATACAAGATCGCTCTATATTTTCACGGTACATGCACAAATAAAGTCTCTATGAGGATAAGCTAATTGTTGGTACAATCAGCAGGAGCAAAAGAAACTTTTTTCTCTTCAAGATCGTACTCCACCTGAAAATTTATCTCTGCCCTATTTCCATAGATGGACTGTCCGCCCGAGTTGGTGTTGGGTATTACGAACAAGCAGCGAAAGTTGCCAACAGTATCGAACAGGTTCTCATACTTCAAGGAAACATCAGCCCCCGTAAAATGAAACACAATATCAGGGAGATTAATACTACCCCCGTCATTAGTAACGCAAAAGTCGAATGGATTTGGAGGATTTTGGACTGCCTCAACCCCTAAAGCTTCCTTCACTGAAGCTACAAAATTGCTATAGAAAGTTGGTTCAAGGGAAGTCAACGTGGTCCCTGAATCAATGATTATGTTGCTACCAGTTTGACCACTCTGCACCGTGTTTTGACCAACACTGATGCCTTCAAGATTGAGATAGTAAAAGGTAGGAGAAGAAGGGTTGATTGTGAAGGGAGTGGACACAACCCCATTTCCCAATATGATTGCTTCATCCCCAAATTTGAGTTTGCTATTGGAGTTGGAAGCGGGAGGAAGCAAACAATAAGAGAATTTGTGACCGATTTCATCACCTAGTTGTGAAACTAGTGACAATGGCCCTGCTCCAAGACCAACAAGCCCTGTGGCTTTCCTGGCGCCACTAAACGTCACACTATTGTTATACCCGCATCCAAAAACAGAATTAGGAAAGGGAACACCTTGGCCACTAGTCGACCCAAAATTGATGGAATCATTAGCCAATTCTCCAATGGTGAATGATTTGTCACCATAGGTGTACTCATAGAGGCACTCATTTGAGTTTCCACAAGCATGTCGACCCTGAGGGAGCTGCAAGCAAGGTTGTGAGTCACATGACAGTGGCATGAAAGTGGAAGACTGGTTTGGATCAAATAATGGGTTGTCTTGGGGAAAACAACTTGACTGCTCCTGACAAAGAGAACATTGTACCCAAATAAGGTCACTCCCTGTGTCCGCAACAGCAAGCCTTTCCACTGGAGGGGTACCAATATAAATCCTCATGAGGTAATCACCGATACCGCCATTTGGAACTATGATAGATTCAGGTGATTGATCATTTTCATCCAAAGAAAGTTGATCAACTCGATTAAATCGAGCAATGGAACGCAAGGCAGCATTCCTATTGCGCTCTGATGGGGTCATTGAAGAGTTGTAAAAGGGTGACAATGGTGAATCATGATGAATAAGATCGACGCTGAAGCTGCTTAGGCTTTTACGGGATTCAACAAAGGGTACAATAGAAAGTGAACATATGAGGGCTGAGAAAGAAAAGAACAAAAGAGCATGCATGTTTGAGGAATCACTGAAGGATAGAGCGTACAACAGAGAAATCGGGCTGATGCGAAGGACTGCATGGAAGCGCTTCTCTATTTATAGAATTAACAAGTACTACTAAACAACAACTTTTTTGTGTTTCATACTTGACAACTATGGTAAGTCCTTCTATTGTTTTTTGGTTATTTATGTCATTCTTCTTTGAAAAATATTTTCCTTTTTTCCTATTTGTTAAATATATTTGTTGGAATAACATGATTTGTAACGTCGAAGTGAATAGGTATATGTCATGTTAATTTTTTTTTATGTCACATATGACGTCCGGATCTCAACTTTTAAATTAATAGTGAGAAATTATATATAAAAAAGTCATGTAAAAATTTAACATGAGACAGTATAATCCATTCCCATATAACTACATATTATTGAAAGAGTCAATTTTTTTATTTTATTTTCTTTTATCAAGTATCCTAGTTTACTTTTATTTCTTCTTTCAAGTGGTTAGCTACCGAAGGCACATTCCACTCCTTTTCACCGTTGACGCAATTTTTCCTTTTGGGATTTTGTGAAAGGTACATAATCAACAATTAGAAACCAATTCACTTCAGATCGCTCGAAATTTCTGCAAATTTGGAACATTGTAGCAATAGTTGACGCAATTTTTCATTTTGGGATTTTGTGAAAGGCATTTTCTGCCAAAATCGTTGCAACAGTTGACCCAATATCATATTTAGCGCTAGTCTTTGGTTTGCAAGAGAATGGCTTTGTTGTAGATCCTATTGTTTTCTTTAAATAATTGAACAACCGAATCAAATTAAACTTATTAGAATACCAACTGAGGTTATCAACGACCGTATAATTCAGTTGGTCGGATTGTTCTAACTTAATCAAATATTTTATGTTCAAGTCCTAGACACATAGCTACATACCCATTGACTAAACGATACATAGCGGAAAACCAAAAAAATTTAAACTTATTAAAATTAATTCAGATACATTCGGTTCTAACAAAATAAAAATACAATAAAACTGATTAGTTGATGTTGTTTACAAGCTTTTTTTTTTTTTTTTGTGACAGTTTGCAAGCTAATGGGTATAGTCCAATTGACCAAACCATGCATAGTGCGAATGCTTCTATTTTAATTAATCTAATATTCTAAATTAGCAAGTCGCATTTTGAGAAGACTTGAATTATGTTCGCTAATTTCCCACGTTCTTGGGGTCATTGATACGTGCACAATGCCTACTGGCTTCTTAAATTTGTACATTATTTTGTAAAATAAATAAATAAAAAATAAACTAATAAGTAATCCGTGCACAAGAAAATATGGTAGCTATACTATATTTTAAAAAATAGTATATATATCTTATTTATCATTTGAAGGATTAAATATAAACATAATAATACTTTAATTTCTTACTAAACAATAAATAATTATTGAAAGATTTATTTTGTTTTTATTGTTAATTATCTTTAAACAATTTTACAATTTTTGTTATAAACCTATTCTTAAACATTTTTTACTTTTATTTATTTTTTTATCTCGATAAAAAATACAAAAAAAAAAAAAAAAACGAATTGACCTCCTACAGTGACTATCTATTTGCTAATCAATATAATATATCAAGTGAGTAATGTTCAATTTAATTCTCTAAAAATATACATGCCACTACATTAATCCTCTGTTTACAAATACATCAGATTGGTCACTAAAGATGCTTCAAATTGATCTTTCAATGTCATATTTTTATATGCATCAAATTGGCCTTCAAAATAACACCGAATTGGTCCTTAATTAATGGCAACGAGGTCGACTTATCTAATCAAGTTTTTATTATCTCCGAAAACTATACTTGATTTGTATTTAGATCCCATTGTCTGCGTTTGCTAAGGTTTCTGATATGCCTTGCTTTGAAATGGCGGGGGAGAACCTTCCATTACCTAAACACTTTTCAACCAAAATAATAATAATAATAATTGATTCTTGAATGATGAAATCGATGAAGAAAATTATTATTAAAAGACTAATTTGATGTCCCTATTAAAAGGAAACCGTTGTGATGTTTGGACAATACTTTTGAAGAACGTCCAATACGAATGTTAGCTTTACTAAAATCAAGAACTTAAGTGATCTCATGTATCAAGACTTTACATGATCAAATCAAAACTCCAATAATTTTTTTCTCAAAATAAGAAGATAAATATATTCGGTATGTTCAGATTGCATGATGCATAAATTACTTTGGAGTTTTATTGGTGCTATAGTTGTGAAAAAGTGATTTCATAAAGAAAAACCCGAAGTTCCGGTCAATCAGATTCTAATTATCTAATAACAATATTGTCTATCAAATTACACTTTAAGAAAAACATTTGAAAATTAGATGCTACCGAACGCCGTATAAGATATACCTTTTTATTTGAATCACTCATTTTTTTTTTTCTTTTTGTACATATTGAGATTGAACGTTACTTTAAGCGAAATTTAGAAAAAAAAAATTGTTATCAAATGAGTATATTTTATTTTGAATTCTTATTTTTTCTAATGAGGCATGCTCACTTTTTTCAAGTGCGAGATCAAACTTTGTTTAACGTACTTGTACCATCTTTCTTGAAATTATACATAATGCCCATCTTACTGGAATCCAAGCTTTTTTCATCACACCTTTGTAAGTCCTACATTTACAAATGGTTATCAGTCAGTGTTATTAAACTTAGATCGGATTGTCAGATTCGACCTATATGAATTGGTGAGCCGGGAAGATAACCAATCCGAGTGATTGTTTAGATAGATCATGCATATAGCTCGATACAACTCGGTTAAACAAAAACTAATGGCTCGATGTTCTTTTGTGAATCACAATATTGCTAATTGTGGTGTCTTCCACAACTATATTGCAGTAATAATTACGACCACAACAGCCACATTTTTCTGCAATAATGTAACCACAAGACTAATTCAAAACCGAAATAGTTTTGTACCAAAAGAAAAAAAATCCTCCGCCCCTCTCTCTCTCTCTCTCTCTCATATCATCTTTATTAGATGTAGTAGGTTATTGCAGTTTCATTTTTCACTTCTTTAGTTCTTTCTTTTTTGGGAGGAGGGACATCAATAGCTTTATAATTTACTATTATAGTAAGGAAAGGATATTTTAAAAATGCTATTATAATAAGGAATAATTATTATAATAAATTAAACTTATTTAATTGGAAAGTCTTATTTAATATAGGTAATTAGTATATTATAAACCTCTATTTTTTTTTAACTTTTTGCACTCATTGTAGTAATATAAAAGATATAATTTTGGAATATAGCTGTAATTTGGTCTTCAGTTGGAACCTTGAATAAAAAAAATCAATCAATAAAATACGATTAAATTATATACATTGAATTTCCGAGAAAGAATTTGTAATAGATATCAGAGATACAGTTTAGTTTGGTTTTAAGAATTCTTTATCAGGATATTCAGAAATAGTTTTGTATTAAAATAAAATGTTAATATTAATTTTTTATTAATCATATTTTTTAAATTACTATTAATATAGTTAACAATTAAATTACTTTCTTTAACTATTAATGTCAATCATATTTTTTATTCTTTAATTATACATTCCTTGAATATTATAAATTTTTATGATTAGCTTACTAATTAGGTCCAATTTCCCCATTCCTGCTTCTTGGATGGTTCAATGATAATCACATAGATACCTAGAAGCGGAATATGTCAGATTAGGGCCAAGTACCAACACATAATTGAGCTGTTGAAAATTCTACTGACTAGACATATACTTAATATTGATCACAATCACAATAGAGTGCTTTACTTGTAAGAAAATTCCGATTGGAATAATGCACTTAAACCCACGACTACGTCTGTGTAAAAGAGAACAAGTCCACATGATTCCATCCAATTGATAAAGAAACTTCCAAAACAGCACCACAAGTCTTGGCCGACAACTGTGACAGCTAATTGAGGAACCTGAATATCATTAGCTAGCTGTGGGGAGACTCCAAAAGTCAGTCACAAGGATGCTGTATTCTGAATGGAAATTGGCAATGTTGGCGCTGCATATATTACCAAAGAAAAAGCCACATTTTTCCAATTTTTAAGTTCCCTTTGTTCAACCTGCTAACAATTTGGCAATGTCGGCCACTGCAAAACCAAGTAAGAGCCACATGTGTGTATTTCTCTTGGCATTTAAATTCGCGAAGCCGTTACGTTATTCAAACTTGAATTATTCTACCTCCGTTCTCTTTCTTTCTTTCTTTTTTTTATCCTTTAAGGATTTATCACATAAACTAAGAAATTATTAAAATGGCTCAAATATAAAAAAAATTGTATTAATTGAATTATATTATCTTTTTTTATCTTTGTTCCTCACTCTTTTTCTCTTTCTTAAATCTTATTTTTCCTTTCAATACATTAAAAGTAAAATTGAAAGAAATACTTAATGCTTCATTGAAAATTTCAAATAATAAATAATATTGGACAAAAAAATTTTGGTAAATGAACTCCTAGAATGGAAGGAGGTAATATTTATTTAAATGAATCAAATATAAAAATTGAGCTTAGCTTATTTAAAAATACAAAACTTGAATTTGACTTATTTAGCTTAATTAGCTTTTAATGTCAAGCTTACAGAACCAGAATTTGGTTCATTTATATAACAATTGAGCATAAATTCAAGCTGGAATGCAGCCAACGGAGGTTAACTTACCGACAGGTCGACCTCCCATTTATATATTGTCATAACTTAAGTTAAATGCCCAGATTTTTTTGTTAGTGGGTGATATAATCCACCAAAAAATTAACTTGAATTTGTTAGTTTAATTATTTAAACAATTGAGCTTAATCAAAGATTTAATAAGTCAAATTCAAATTGTTTATGAATACCTTAATTAATTTACACTCTTACCTACATAATTTAGTTTGAAAGGTGGGTCTTAATATAACGTGCAGTTCAAAAAAGTAATATAGGTCATGTTTAATATATAGGACCCCTATTTATTAGAGAGATATATTATTTAATATGATAAAAATTCAGATGTCTTGCCAATTCAATATTAGTGAAGGAAGATAAATAAGCAATATGCAGTGCATTGATGTCTCAACTATGATGAATTATAACAAAAGTTACTAATAATTTGATAGAAGGATGAAATTAATGTTAAAATTTAAAATGTTAAGACTAAATTGATGTAAAAAATTTGTTAAAATCAAACTAATGTCAACTTCAAAATATTAGAAATTAAAGAGATATTTACTCTATTATTAGTATTATTATTGATACTCCCTCCTATTCATAATATTTGTCACTTTAACCATTTGTACTGATATTAAGAAACCTAAAATCAATGTTGATTATAAAAATATTTATCAAAATACGTTTATTTAATAAATAATTTATTGTATTAATATTTTATTATTTATTGTGCTTAGAATTGTGTGGAAGGTATAATTAAAAATTTCATAATAAATTTTTTATAGAATGACAATGATAGATAAATTAAACTAACAAAATTTATCTAAAGTGACAGATATTATGAATTGGATGGAATATAAAAAATGCATTCTATTACAAAATGCCATCAAATTGCTAAAATATAATGATGATAGTCATACATTGCTCAATCAAAACAAAATGTTTGTAACATATAATTTGGTTTTGCACCCAAAAAATAATTACTTTTTAGAATATGATGATTAAATGGCTGAAGTTCTAATTCATAAGGCTAAAGAAGTTACTAATAATGAAGATTAAAGCAATGCAGTGAAGAATGAACATTGCTTATTTTACTCATTTAACTATTTTATTATAATGTGTAAACAAATTTGCTTAGTTGTGTTTGACCCAAGGAATTTTTGTTATGTAAATTATTGTTTTATATAACTTTAATAGTAAGTCATTTTCCTTTAACAACCTCTATTCAAAATTACTCTCATCTAATATAACCATATTAAGAAGTATAATTATTACTTAATTTTATATTCTCAAATATATTTTTATCATTATATAAATGAATCTAAAAATATATATCAAAGTAATCCTGTGCATCTCACAGGTGCTATATTAGTAATTATTAAAATATATCCATGATAAAAAAGGAAATATAAATAATAATATAATAAGATTTAAAAATCTGATTAAATTATAAGCAAAGTATAAATTTATTTTATTTGAAAGTCTTATTTAATAACTTTGAATTAAAAATCAATAAAATACGATTAAATTAAGAAGAATGATGTTCGGCGGGCTATATATGTATACACATTGAATTTCCGAGAAAGAATTTGTAATAGATAGTAGAGATATAGTTTAGTTTGGTTTTAAGAATTCTTTATCAGGGTATTCAGAAATAGTTCTGTATTAAAATAATAAGTTAATATTATCTTTTATTAGTCATTTTTTTAAAAATTATTATTAATATAATTAATTACTTTTCGTTAAACTCTTAATATTAATTATATTTTTTAATTTTTATACATTCCCTGAATATTATAAATTTTTGTAATTAGGTCCAATTTCCTTAGTCCGGCTTCTTGGGAGGTTCAATGATAATCACGTAGATACCTAGAAGTGGAATATGTCACATTAGGGCCAAATACCAATATATAATTAAGCTGTTGAAAATTATACTGACTAGGACATATAATTAATATTGATCACAATCACAATAAGAGTGCTTTACATGCAAGAAAATTCCGATTGTAATAATGCACTTGACCCCACGACTACGTCCGTATATCAGTACATGTGAAATCGAGAACAATTTCACATGATTCCACCCAATTGATAAAGAGACTTCACACAACCAAGTCCTGGCCGAAAACTGTGCAGCTAATGTTGGGATTTAAGTCAAGTTCCATGTCGTTTGTGAGTAGAAATCTCATAGGGGTTTGGCTTATGAATATAGCTTTTGGCATTTTGATTTAGTCATTCTCCTAGGATGGGAGTGATCCTTGATATGGGATAGTTTTTAGGAGCTATACATATGGAGTAATATTTTATAAGAATGGTTAGCAAATTTTTCCATTTTAAAGTTGTGGATGGTAAAAATTTTGGTACTCGTTATAAGGGTTGTGGATGCAGTTTAAAGGGACCGAACCACGTTAAATTTTGTGCATTGTTTTCTTTTTTGTTCTCTTCCGCTTCTGCTACCTCACAAGTGCTATCAGATTTAGGTTTAATTAGATCTGACTTGATCAAACAATTGGAGGAATAGTGATTGTTGGACCTAGATGTGGGATCCCTTATGTCAAAAGTCTTCCTAGTAATTTAAAGGTCAGGTGGCATATTCCGTGAAGTACAATGGTACAAGTAAAGAGAGCAGGAGTGACTCTTGTTAACACTATTAAATACTCAGAATGGCTTCCACTGAGGGGGAATATACTGTGTTGGGTCTCACATTTGAGGAGGGAAAATATTGGAATTTCAAGTGTGAGTGGTGAAGTCCCACATCAGTTAAGAATGACTTAAATGAAAAGTATATAATATGAAAGATCCATAGACTTATTATCTTAAGTTTTTAAGTCAAAGATGTGGTATCCGGCTCGCTTTTATGGATTCTCAATTCTACCAACTTTGTCTTGAGCTTTTGCCAAGACTTTGGCCTAAGGGAAAATTTATTGGGATTTAAGCCAAAGTCCCATATCAATTGCCAGTAGAAATATCATATGTGTTTGGTTTATAAATATGGTTTTGGCATTTTGGTTTGGCCATTCTCCTAGAGTGGAAGTGATCCTTTTTATGGGATAGCTTTTAGGAGCTGCCCATATAGAATAATATTTTATAAGGATGGTGAGCACTTTTTTTATGCAAAAGTTATGAATAGTAAAAATTTTGATACTCCTTATAAGGGGTCATAAATATAGGTCAAAAAGACCGAATCACGTTAAATTTTATGCATTATTTCTTGTTTTTTTCTCTTCCGCTTCCGCTGCCCAACAACTAATTGAGGACACTTCATATTAGCTAGCTGTGGGGAGACTCCAATAGTCAATCACAAGTATGCTCTATTCTGAAATGGAAATTGGCAATGTTGCCCGCTACATACGAAAGATAAAGCTACATTTTTCCAATTTTTAAGTTCCCTTTATTTAGCCACCTAACAATTTGGCAATGTCGGCCACTACATAACAAAGTAAGAGCCACATGTGTGTATTTCTCTTGGCATTTAACTTCGTGAAACCATTATATTATTCAAACTTGAATTATTATACCTCCGTTCTCTCTCTCTCTCTCTCTCTCTCTCTCTCTCTCTCTCTCTCAATCTTTTAAGCTTTTATCACACAAATTAAGAAATGATTACAATGGTTCAAATCTAAAAAAAATTGTATTAATTAGATTAAATCATCGTTTTTTTCCTTTTTAATCCTTACTCTTTTTCTCTTTCTAAAATCTTAATATTTTTTTCTTTCAACGCATTATAAGTAAAATTGACAGAAATAATTAATACTTCATTGAAACTCTCAAATAATAAATAGTATTAGACAAAAAAAATTTTTTCCAAATGAAGGAGGTAATATTTATTTAAATGAATCAAACGTAGAAAATGAGCTTAGCGTATTTGAAGATACAAAACATGAATTTCACTTATTTAGCATATTTAAAGTTGTCGGCTTAATTAGATTTTAATGTCAAGCTTATAGAGCCAGAGTTTGGTTCATTTATATAATTGAGCATAAATTCAAACTTGAATTCAGCCAACGGAGGTTAACAAATTGCCGGCAGGTCAACCTTGTGTTCAGACATTGTCATAACTTAAGCTCAATTCTTTCCTAGTTGATGGGCGATATGATCCACCAAAATTTTTTTTAAAAAAAAAAAATCTTGAATTTGTTGCTTTATTTAAACAATGGAGCTTAATCAAAGATTTAATAAGCCAAATTCAAATTGTTTATGAATATCTTAATTAATTTACACTCGTACCTACATAATTTAGTTTGAAAAGTGGGTCTTAATATAATGTGCAGTTCAAAAGACTAATATAGATCATGTTTAATATATAGGACCCCAATTTATTAGAGAGATATATTATTTAACATGATAAAAATTAAGATGTTTTGCCAATTCAATATTAGTTAAGAAAGACAAATAAGCAACATGCAGTGCCCTAATGTATCAACTAGAATGAATTGTAATAGAAGTTACTAATAAGTTGATAGAAGGATGAAATTGACATTAAACTTCAAAATATTAGAACTAAATTGATGTCAAAAATTTTTAAGACCATTCAAAATATTAGAAATTAAAGAGATATTTACCTTATTATTATTGTTGTTGTTGTTGTTATAATAAAAAAATGCATTCTATTATAAAATCCCATCAAAATGCTAAAATATAATGATGATAGTCATACATTGCGTAATCAGAACAAGATGTTTGTAACATAAAATTTGGTTTTGCACCCAAAATATTATTGCTTTTTAGAAGATGACTAGTATATTTTCCCGTGCTTTGCACAAGTGATTATCGGTTTAAAATGTCAAATATATAAATATAACAAAAATATTTGCATACGAAAATATATTGATTAATATATTTTATGTTATGAATTTATTTAAAAATAGATTATTGAAATTTGATATTGGAGATAAATTATGAAGTGATATATATTGATCAAAGTGCAATTTTTATGTTTGTATCACTTATATAATATATGTTTAATATTACCTATTGGATGTATCAATATTTGTTAGAAAATCAATATATGGTTATTTTTTTGTTATTAAAATTTCTTAGATTATTTAACGATCTTACAAAATTTCAATCTATGAGTAAGTTTTTTTTTTTTAAAAAAAAAACTTGGAAAACTCTTCATCCTCTACTTTTTGAGCCACTAAATCTATGACATTTTTATGAATAAAATAGCAAATAATATTACATATTAAAGCCTCATATATCTAATCTTATAGATATAAATATATAATATAGATATGCAATTTGAGTGTTTTAAGATTAACAGAATTAATTAATAGTAATTTAAATTGCTAATTAAAAACTAAATTAATATAACTTAATGATATGCTATAATCTTCAGAGTTTAAATATTTAATTTTAAATTTAGTTTTAACTATTAATCATTATCCGTGCAATTTAATATATGTTGAAAGTGTAATTTTTATATTTGTATGACATGTGTAATATACGTTTAGTATCACCTACGCAAGATATCAATATAACTTTGTATCATTCATATAATATAGGTTTAGTATCACCTCAAAATGTAATTTTTATTTTTTCTATCACGTGTATAATACATGTTTGGTGTCACCTATTTAAGATATCAATATAATAATTAATTAACATTCATTAATTTGAATCAATAATAAAAAAATAAATTGATATAACTTAACAATGTGCTATAAATTTTAAAGTTCAAATATTTAATTTTAAATTTAGTTTTAACTGTTAATAACTATAATATATATGAATCATTATCAGTGTAATTTATATATTTGCATCATACATGTAATATATGTTTAGTTTTACCTCAAAACGCAACTTTTATGTTTGCATCACCCATGCAATACATATTTATGAAAAGCCATTATTTAAGCAATATCAGCATAAAATAAAAAAAATAACATTATCTAGATGAATAAAATAGTAAAAAGAAATAAAAGAAACCGAATATATATATATAGAAAACCAAATATTGAAAGTGAAATGGATATAGCTTCTCATGAAAGTTTCCCATGAAGCTTCTCAAATTAAAAAGAAATTGTTAGCCAATTTCTAGAATCAGCCTTGGCAAGTATACCAAGCCACAAGTAAGGGATTGTCGTTCCCTCAAGGACTAAGACTAAGTACCAGTTCATTCGAGTTCATTACTATTTAGACAAACCACAGTTAAAGGAAATAAGGAAATTAAAATAATGCAAGAATGAAAACTAAAAACCAAAAGCAATAGAAAGTGTAGAAGAACAATCAATGAAAGGGGGTGTTAGGAAATAATTTCATTTGAATTCCTGGATTTTGTATTACCTAATATTAATTTAATTTCTTTCTCAATTCAATTGCTAGTCGAATTTCTCAAACTCATAATTACAATTCAGTGGCTGGATAATGTAATCCTCTTAAAATAAATTGAATAAATTAATTGCTTAATGTTATTCTAAAATTATCTAAGGATGAAGAGTAGGAATTCCTTTGACCACGCAAATGAATACTACTATTTTTAGCTACTCTAATTCATTGCAATTTTTAGATTGGCTTATTTATACAATGAATTGTCATTTAGCAATATAAAACCATAGAACAGTAACCCTTCATAGCCATTAGATGCAACATAACCAACATTATCACTATATAGTTTGCCAAAAAAAGGAGTTGAGGATGCAGTCGCAGATTCGTACTCTTTTCATCGATGGCCTACCATGGGAGATGTCTTGGGAATGGCTATTACAAATCTTTGGAGGGAAGGAAAAGTCATTGATGTCTATATCTCGTAGAAGGGAAGGTGATATAGGGAAGGCAAGTTTGGTTTTGTTCATTTTAAGGAGTTAAAAGAGGCATTGAATGCTATTAGAAACTTGGATGGAGTAAGGATAAGAGATAATAGGATCAAGGTCTCTTTTGCAAAATATGGCAAAGATGACAAACCCTATTATAAATCGGCGACGGTGGAGGTTGGTGATGAGGCAAAATTGGCAGGGGGTTGTGACAGACATATGGTACATACAAATGATGGAAGGAGCTTCAAGGAAGTGGTGGAAGGCCTGCCAAAAAGCTCGAAGGGTGATAGGTTAAGAAATGAAAGTAACAGAGTGGTGGCAACATCATCTACTGAAGAACAAAATCTACTGTTTGACAAAGTGAAACTCAAAGGGTTGATGTGGAGTTTGGTTGATGAGATCTTCAAGTTAGATAAGCTGGAGGAGATCAAACAGAGGCTAGGGAGCTTGCTCGAAATGGCAATCCATGATGTAGCAGCCGAGCATCCTCGTTGCGGGAAGGAGAATGATGAGATGCAGATGGAAGGAGGAGGTGTCCAACGAGGGGTATTCCTGGAAGAAGAAATGGTGATCTCGATGCTACACAAGGGTCGAGATGAATCATGTGATCCCAATGGTACTTTTGAAGCTTCTATGCCTACAGGATCAGTGGTGGGGCCACTCAAGAAGAGTGTCAAGGAAGCTAAACTTCCTTTAGGTGCAAGTTCGATGGACAACCTGCAGCAAGCTCTCTCCTCAGACCCTTCGAATTTGGGCCAGCGTGACTCAGGTTGCAGTGGGCTAAGTGTTCCACGTGGCTTTGAGGACTGTGGATGCAAGAATGGGCTCTCAAACGGGCCTCAAATACAAGATAGATCATTGGAGCCTTTTGAGGATGTTATTTCCATGGAGGAAGGAGAAGTAGAGACCCATTTTTGTGAGGTATCCAATGAGCCTTGCACAATTTCAATAGAGAAAGATCCTCTGAACCTAGTGTGGGAGACAGGTTCTTTTGTTCCATGTGAAGCTATTGAAGTGGTGCTTCTGTTTGATGAGGATCTAGTGGAAGCACAAAATTCAGGGAACAATGGAAAAGCCTTAGGTGTTGAGTCTGTCCCTCTAGGTTTTGAATCGTTGATAAAATGGTCATTTAAAGGAGATGGTCTAAAAGCCATAGAGGTAGAACCTGAAGTAGACAGGACTATTCAATGTGAGAGCTTGGGAACCTTTTCAGAGGAGTCATAGTGGGAAGAAGCAAGAAAAGCTTGGGAGTTGGGGAAGAGCTTGGGTCTTTGTTCAACCAATGAGGTTGACATTATCTAGGCAATTGCTAAAAATAGAATAAGCAAGAAAGGCAAGAAGATCCAGAATGCTAGAACTAGAAAGCATGAAAAGAAGAAGAGGGGCCATGAGTTCTAATTTGCTCTTTCTGGCGCCGGAGTTTTTGGTGTTGTTGTGCAGGTTGTGGCTTTAATTGGAGTTGTTGTTGCTATATGGTGGTGTCTAGGGTCAAGTCATTTGTTTGTTGGTGGAGTTATTTGGTTGAGGAGTTGGAAGGTTGCAGCTTTGTCTATTCATTGGAGCCTTTTTAACAGTGCAGAATTCCTATCTTGCAGGTGGTGTGGAACTCATTCTTGGTTTAGTGCTTCTAGTTAGGTGCAGCTTGGGTGTATCTTTGTTTTGGCAGCTTTGCTAGGGGGCTAGGTGTTGTTGTGCTATTTCGCTTTTGGATCTTTTTTTTGTTGCTTGGGCCTGGCTGTTTTTGCTCCTTACCTCTTTTCAGTAAGTTGAGCTCTTCATACCAATTATCGAAAAAAAAGACCATAGAACAATCAATGGAGTGGCCAATTCCAAAAAAGCATTAAGTATACTAAAAATTACTCAATTGATTGATAAAAGAAAATTAAACCAATAGCAAGAATACAAAGTTCATTCCTTCAAACTACATTGTTCTTAACATTTAAAAGAAATTTAACAAGCCATAGAAAAGAAAAAGAAAACAATAAACTTTAGAGTCATGTCAACTAAAAGAGGCATGTAATAGTTCTCCAAAAGTCTCCAAACTTTCACCTATGTTCCTTTCTCTAGCAATGGATAACAACCCTTTAACGAATAAAAGAATTCAAATCAAAATAGAAAGAAATTGATTCCCTTGATTTTCTCTCCTTTTTCAAGTCTCATTCCCATTCTCTTATCTTGATTTCTTTTAAAAAATCTGATTGAAATGTTCAAGTAATCTTTTCTATCTTTTTTCTTCTTTAATCCAAATCAAATATTTCAAAAATCGTCTTTTTGCTCTTCAAAATCTTCAATTCCTTATGCAATTGATCCATTCTAATCTTCAAATCATTGATGTTAAAAATCAATTCTGCAATCAAATAAATTTAGTGAGAATATTTGCCAATTAACTCAAAATAATTAATTTCTCACTAAAAATATCAACAATTAAGATTTATTAAATTAATCCAAGAAAATGATCATTATGAGAATAATTTTGGAAAAATTCAATACAGAATTACAGGGAAAAATAATATATTTTTCCAAGTTATTAGAAATGAAATGAAGATAAATAGATATAATTTCTCATAAAAATTTCTAATTAAACTTCTTAAATAAGCATCAATAGTCATTTATAACTGGGCAATAGGAGTGGCTGAATTTTGGAGGAAAACCAAATTCACCTTATGATACTGCATCATCAAATCCACTACCATGAAACCCCTTTTATATAATAGATAGGATGATTAACTGGCCGAAGTTCTAATTCATATGGCTAAAGAAGTTAACAATAACGAATATTAAACCAATAAAGTGAAGAATGAACATTGCTTATTTTATTCATTTAACTATTTTATTATAATATATAGACAAATTTGCTCGGTTGTGTTTTACCTAAGGAATATTTTTTATAAATTATTGTTTTATGTAACTTTGAATAGCAAGTCATTTTCCTTTAACAAGCTCTATTCAAATTTACTCTTGTCTAATATAACCATATTACTAAGTATAATTATTACTTAATTTTATATGGACAAATATATTTTTATCGTAGTATAAATGATTCTAAAAATATATATATCAAAGTAATTCTATGCATTGCACGGATACTGTACTAGTAATTATTAAGATATATCCATGAGAAAAAAGAAATATAAATAATAAGATATTAAGAATTAAAAATCTAATTAAATCATAAACAAAGCATAAATTTATTTTAGTTGAAAGTCTTATTTAATATATGCAATTAGTATATTATAAATCTCTATCTTTTTTTTTTTTAACTTTTTACACTTATTGTAGGAATATAAAGGATAATTTTAGAAGATAGCTAGAATTTGGTTTTCTAGTTAGAACTTTGAATCAAGTTACACTGCAGTAGCTCTACCATTGTACTATTAAATAACTTTTTTTTAAGTGTAATTTTTTACAAAATCAACAATTATATTAAAAGTTCAATCTTATAGATTATATCTATAAAATTTTACATTAATTTATAATTATTTAATATATTTTTGAGGATTATTACACTAATTTCTTTTGAGATTAGACGATATTACATATAATACCCTTTGATTTGCAGGAATATACACTTTTTTTTTCTGAGATTTAGGTTATATTACACCTAATACTCTTATATTTTGTGGAAAGTAACACTAAACATCTCCTATAAATATGACACTGAGTACCCCTTAGGAGATATTAGTGTAGGTATGACAAATAGAGCGATATCGCATGTAATATCACTTAATCTTAGAAGAGGTTAGTGTAATTTATCGTATTTTTTATATACATCAAAATTAACGTAACACATATGTTTAAAATATATTAAAACAAGATCTATTTGATCACACAATTGTTAATGTTTAATTTTTTTTGAATTTTGGAACAAATGATCTTCATAATAAGAAATTGTAACAACCTATTGACACAACAATAAGAAATAAGGGAAAAGTTTACATTAAATGAAGCTCCATTGATAGAAATTGATGAATGTCTCTGATAAATCAAGTCACGTTAATGAAAGTACAGCTGAAAATAATCAAGAGAGTACTATGAAGATGATGAAATAAGCCGAAATGATAGCAAACGAGTAAGGGGTTTGAAGCTTCGGTAGAGAACCACCCCAAACCGTGCACGAAAATCTCAATGAGTCCCTTGGCCATTTTAACAAACTTCTCTCAATAACATGTCGCTTCCTACCTTGGTGCCATGTGTCCATTATTTAAAAGACCTTGGTGCCCTTGAGAACTTATTAATATGACTCCTATGCTCCTCTGGTTGTTACAACTTACACTGCCTACCCTTAACAATAGCCTTATCCTTAAGGCTACTGAAACTCGAGGTACTGCTGAACAAAAGAGGCATGATTCTCTTATGTAGCTTCTTCAAGGAGAGTGTTACTCCAATGCACCAACATTTATTGCACAGGTTTCTTTTTCTAATAAATTGTGCGCCTGCCTATTATAGCAAATGGATAAACTTGAGGACAACCATCAGCATTCACTGCTGGGAGCTCAGTGCTAGTGGTGTTCCTAGATTCAATCTATTTTTTCAACAAAGAAACATGGAAGGCAAGGTGCATATGGGCCCCCGCGAGTAATTCAAGCCGGTACGCCACAGGACCAATTTGGTTAAGAATCTCGTAGGGACCATAGTACCTGACAGACATTTTGGTTTGTCGCCTCAGATGAGGGTTACCCATCTTGAAGGGCTGAATTTTCAGGAAAACCTAATTTCAGAATTTGGTAACCCTCAATAAATTCCATGCAGATTTGACTCTAGGGTCTCTCAGGAACCTCCAGCAATTTCAGTAATCCTGGGCAAGGCACATGCTTATCTTTACACTTCTTGCACACATGCACTACATGAACTAATAGAAGGCTCTTTTCATACCTTGCCAATAGAAGAGGGATTTAGCTCGTTGATAGCTCGTGTGGACACCGGAATGCCCACTAAAGCTGAAGCATGTATGGCTTCTATAACTTTATATCGGATGCCATTATTGGAGCTGATTACTAACTTGCCATTGTATGTAAGAGGCCCTTAGTGTAAGAAAATTCTGATGATGGCTAAAGGTCAATGAGTACTTGAGAAATCAGTGGCTATATCTTGACGTCCCCTTCATAAATATTGATCACTTCCTCAACCCATTGTGGTTTGATATGAGTAATCAGATTATAGCTGGCTTCCTACGGCTCTGCTGCAATTTTGAATTTCCTTAATAAGGCATCTGTAGCCTTGTTTTCAGCCACTTTCTTTGTTTTTGATCGAAAAATTGTACCCCATAAGCTTGTAAAGCCACTTTCTGTTGCAGAGAATTGACTATATTTTGATCTTGCAAGCGTTTCAAGCTAGTGTAGTCTGTGAATACAATGAAGCAGCTGCCAACTAAGTTACTATTCCATTTTGAAATGGCTCTCATAATTGCCAACAATTTCTTCTTGTATATGGACAATGCCTAATTCCAAGTGCAAAGGGCTTGAGTGAATGAAGGAATGGGGCACTTGTGTTGCATGACAACGGCCCCAATCTCAGTTAAGCTTGCATCGATTTCCAACTCAAAAGGCTCAAAGAAATTTGGCAGTGTCGAAACAAAAGCCAAAATCATTGGCGTCTTGAGTTTCTGACATGCCAAGTCTATTTCCAAGTTCCAAGAAAAACTCCTCTTCCTCAAAAGACTGGTAAGTGGTTTGGCCATCACTTTATGGTCTTTTTATTAAGCGCTTGTAATAACTCGTCAGCCCGATAAACCCGAGAAGGGCCTTCAGGTTCTTGGGGACAATCAGTCCTTAAGAACATGTTGCAAGCGAAGCTCAAGACTGCGATTGTAGATTAAAATATCGTTGAAGAAAACCAAGACCGTCTTCCTGATCATTTCATAGAATTTTCTTTTTAAAATTACTTATTTTGTTCAATAAAATTTTAAAAATTATACTTTTATCTTTATAAGTATTTTTATTCTTATAATTATTCTTTTAATAAAAATTTCATAATTTTTTATTAAGCTAATGTTCTATAATAAATTCTAACAATTGGCTTGTAATTATTCTTTCCAAGCGTTGCCTATTTTTGAAAAAAGGCAACGTTTGTTATCGACACCAATGATAATGTTTTTCAAGTATTGCCTGTTCTCTTAATACTTGCAGCATATGATAAGCATTGTTTTTTCTCTAAATATAGGAAACAAATTATAAGTGTTGCTTTACGTCTTGAAATAAAATGTTACATTTGCTTTCAGGCATTGTGCTCACAGCCTGATAGATCACTTTTTTTATTTAAATTATTCTTGGAAGGCTAATCTCTACCTGATTTTTTTTAATACACCATTCTAGTCTTTCGATTTAGTTTGGAGATTGTAAGTAAGCCTAAAGTTTGTATTATACAATTAGTAAAAGAATGTATTAACTATGTAGAATGTCAGAAGAATAGTTGTGAAAAAATGATTAAGCTTGCTTGTTCATTGGACTATCAAATGTAATGGATCGTTGACTTAAAGAAATTCAATTGGATGTTCTATGTCTAAATTTCTAGCAAAACAATGATGATTATCTGCGTAACAGATTAGTTCTGCTCTCTATGCAAACATAAGCTATATATGTCTTTGGAATTCTAGTGTCAAGTTCTGTAGACAAATAAAACCGCTTAGAAACAGCAATTGAACAGCTTAAGTTCTAAAGGTACATTTGGAAAAGTAGCAGAATTTCACGAAATTGAGAACTAAATTTCATTTTATCGGCAAATTAGGAACATCGGATATGGAACTGCATGGAATTGAAGTGAATCTATGACGAACATTGCTAAATTAAGCACTACATTTGGATCCAATCGATGAATCGAAAGAAAACTTGAAGGTGCTGGAATTGAGTCCAATTGAGCTGAAAAAAGCTGAAAAAAAAGGTTAATTGGAAATTGAAATTGTGAAAGGCAATGGCTAAGAAAAGCAACTAATTCAACCAACCACACACTCACAGTAACAGAAAAGATAGGGAAGTGAAGTTGTGGTTTGAGATGAGATCCAAAACCGAAACAGAGAGAGGGGGAGAGTGTGTGTGTGTATGCTCGGACTCACCAATTCTCACGTTGCGCACAATCGCGTTTGGCGTCGACATTGTGGAAACAGCAGCGTGAAATTGCAATCGGCCCCAGCGTTGAAACGACATTCGAAGCGCGGTGGAGGATGCTGAAATCGCGCCGTGGAAATTGTCGCAGAGAGTGAAATCGTCGCGGTGGAAGAGAGAGTTTGCGCAGGAACGAGAACGGCGAAATTCGAAGAAAGCCAAGCAAAGTGAGGTTCGAATGGCATAGGAATCGCGAATGAGAGTTGAAATCGCGAATGGGAGCTGAGAATGAAATTGGTTCAGAGTGAGAGTAAATCGCAAACGGTGGATTAAGGATTGAAGGATATTAGAAATTTGGGATGTTATGTTTAGAGGGAAGAGAATGAAACTGAGTTGGTTTTTTTGGTGCAATAAGCTTATGGTGGAATAACTAAAAATTTTAGTGGGAAAAAATGCTTAGAATTCTAGGCTACGCTTTTAAATTGTGGGTTATTGAATTTTAGGAAAACAACAAACATAAAGTGTCGCTATTAACTAAATAAGTGTTGGCTATGGATGTATGATATAGCTACATTTTATAAGTGTCTTTTCTATTTAAGAGTACATATTCTAAGTGTTGCCTAAAAAGCATTGCTAAAATCCTGTTCAAATGTTACACCTGGAATAGGCAACACTTTTCACATGTTGCCTAAACTAAGTGTTACCTTCGGTAAAAAATGCTGTAGTTATAATTAATTTTGATCACAATCACATAACAGTCCTTTACATGAAGAAACAAGAAAACTCCGATTGGAATAATGCACTTAACCCCACGACTACGTGTGTGTATCAGTATAAGTGACATCGAGAACAAGATTTATCAAAGAGAACAAGTTCACATGATTCCACCCAATTGATAAAGAGACTTCTCAAAACAGCACCACAAGTCTTGGCCGAAAACTGTGGCAACTAATTGAGGAAACTGAATACCATTAGCTAGCTATAAGGAGACTCCAAAAATCAGCACAAGAACGAGCTACTCAGAATGGAAATTGGCAACGTTGGCCGCTACATGCCAAAGGAGAAGCCACATTTACTCAACGTTTCCAATTCTTCCTCAATCCCCTTTTTCCCCAGATTACCATATGTGTATTTTTCCTTTGCATTTAACTTCATAAAACTGAGAAATTATTAAATGCTCTTAAACCAAGTGAAGTCCATATATTATTTGTCATATTAGTGAATTTGAACCATCTTTATTTTCTTAGCTACCAATATTCGTTGATATGGCAAAAAGAAAATAGATTACAGTAACAGAGTACTCTTACTAAGCATCTAATAATTTCTCCATGAAAGCATAAGAAGGTATCAAAGTTGTCACAACATGTGCGGTCATGTAATAGGCCATGCTTTGTAGCCATATTAAAACCTTCAACCTTGCATATATCTTAGTGTTAGGGGTTCAAAGGAGTTCAGCCAAGTCCAGTTGTCAATATTAGCTTATAAATAAATGTTTTTTAAAACTTGAATTATACTCATTTAAATGAATCAAATGTAAAAATTGAGTTTAGATTATTTAAAGACATAAAACTTGAATTTGACTTACTTAGCTTATTAAAAAAATTTAAGCTTAATTAGCTTTTAATCTCAAGCTTATAGGGCTAGAGTTTGGTTCATTTGTATAATTGACCATAAATTCAAGCTTGAATTAGTTAGTCTATTTAAACAAATGAGCTTAATCAAAATATTTTATAAGTCAAATTCAAATTATTTATGAATAGTTTAATAAATTTACACTTTAACATATGTAATTTAGTGTTAAAGATGGGTATGAATTATAGGAAATTGATCCTCTCATATGAAAATCTTATATAATATTCTCACATGTAGCTTTTTATCATTGATTAATATATAGTGTAGAGGATCTATTCCCTTGAATTATAATGTGAAGTTAAAAAAAAAAAGAAGAGTAATATAGATCATGTCTAGTATAGGCCCCAATTTATTAGAGCGAGATATTATTTAACATGATAAGAATCAACATGTCTTACCAATAATGATTGAATATATAGCCAATAGTACTTGGATCAAGCGTAAGACGTTAGTCTCCAAATATGATAAATTATAATTTGAATCTCAGCTTAAAAATATGTCCAAATTTAGTATTTGATTGTATTTTGAACATGATTATTTCCACTAAGAAAATACCATTAGAAACCAAAAAATAAGAATTGAGTATATTAATAAGAGAATTACATTTTTTGAGAAGAGAATTAAAATTCAAAACTTTAAGAACACAATTATTTTTAAGACATGTTGATTCTCTAGCCAATTATTGGGTCTACCAACAAAAAAGATAAGTCTAGAAATGCTAATAATGGGTTCAATTATTGCAAAAACACAAACAACGATGAAAAATACTACTTTTTGGGTATACAATCACCGAGGAAAACTATCAAAGATACTAAAGGATATATAATTCTGAGATAAACCATAAGCATTTAAATAAACAATTAGTATATATGCAAGGTTAATGTCAGACATATTATAGAAGCACTAATATCTCAAGCACACATAAGCTTGGTTATTCATGGTACAAGCACAAATATAATCTTTATTACACTAGTAAAATCATTGAACATGATTAGATACAATTTGGTAATAACTGAGCTAATAATTGGATTATTTTTTGCACCTCTCTTGCTGTAGTCTCTTTGAGCCTTTATTATGCAATGCATCGCTACTAATCGAGAACAAAAAAATTGAAGACTTCCTAATCGCAGTAATACCTACGTTCCTATAACCTTATTAGTATAATAAGAAAAGAGTGTTCACCAATGAAAAATAACGGAAGAGTGAACATGCCTAAATATCCCCACGGCTAAAATATTCACAATTTTTTTTTTGGTACATAAAATATTCACAAATTACTACTTGGATTTTGAGGAAGTATGGTGGCGGGCTATACATAATTTTATGATGGGATGCTGATCAACAGCATACGAGGAAGTTATATAGAATTTGTTTGACAAACCTTTTATTAGGATTGACTCACTGTTAGTCAAACCTTTTGGGATCATAAGGAATATCAGTATACATGTGTAGCTATTAATATTCCTTGTTAAGTGCCTACGGTTGGGTCTAGCTACCTAAAAAAAGACAAGTCTAGAAGTGAAAATAATAGGTTCAATAATTACAAAACAAAAACGGGCAAAGCTTTGAAACTCATGAGTTTATCTAAATTGATGGAATGTAGATAAATTCGAATCATAAATTCGACTCGTAAGAGTATCATTTATTTTTTGACAATAATATAATAAAAATATTTATAACATTTAATTATAATAAATTAATTCATGACAAAACAAATATATGTTAAAATTTAAATTAAAATTAAGAATAATAAAAAGTTACTATAAGTGATCTAATAGTAAAAAATTTGGGTAATTTGCATGAGATATTAGATTCAAATTTTATAGCCCCCAATATAATAAAAAAATTAAAAACACAAAAAAGAAGTAATAGATCAGGATCTAAAGATATTACAAATCAAAATAACTTAGACCAAGATGCCGTATCTTTAAATTTGGAATATCTAATTAAAATTGCTTCTTATGAAATAACATATTTTGTTGCGTGAGAAATCAGATTCCGGCTAAAATAGTAAACTTGTAAGTTTACTCTAATTTATACAAATTTACCCGAGTTTACTGAAGTTCGAGTTTTCAAGTGAGTTAACACAATTTGGAGACTAAACTCTTAAACATGTATGAGTTAATTCAAGATTTTAACAATTATGATTTTGGGTTTGCAAGGAACCGAAGCAAACTACCCAGGATCTTAAAGGATATATTCTTTGATAAACCGTAAGCATGTAAATAAACAATTAGCATGCGTAAGGCTAACAAGAGACATATTATAAATGCACTAATTTCTCAAACAAACACATATGAGCTTGGTTATTCATTATTATTTGATACAAGATCTGGGAAGAAAGCAAACATTAAAAAGTTTATATTTTCATGGTATAAGCATAGACAGAATCTTTATTTAGTAAGGCTACGTAAGGATAAGTTAGTTCTTGGTACAATCGGTAGGAGCAAAAGAAACTTTTTTCCCTTCAAGATCATACTTCTCCACTCGAAAATTATTCTGTGCCAAATTGTGAAAGATGGAAATTCCATTTGAGTTGGTGGTGGGTAATACCAGCAAGCAAAGCACGTTGTTGTCAACAAAACCAAACAGGTTCTCCGACTTCAAGGGAACATTAGCTCCCGTAAAGTGAAATACAAAATCAGGGAATTTAGCACTAGCCCCATCATAACTAAGACAAAGGTCGAACGAATCTGAAGGATTTTGCAACCTCAACACCTAAGACTTCCTTCAGTGAAGCTACAAAATTGTTGTAGAAACTTTGTTCAAGTATAAGTCAACGTAGTCCCCGAATCAATGAATATGTTGCCTCCAGTTTGGCCACTCTGCACCATGTTTTGACCAACAGTGATGCCTTCAAGATTGAGGTAGTAAAAACTAGGTGAAGAAGGTTTGATTATTAAGGGAGTGAACACAAATCAACCCCATTTCCTGATACGATTGCTCCACTCCCGAATTTGAGTTTGCTATTGGAGGTTGCATTGAAAGGAACCAAATAGTAAGGGAATTTGTGACCAATTTCATCACCTATTTGTGAAACTAGTGACAATCGCCATGCTCCAAGACCGATTCCCTGTGGCTGTGCGGGTGCTTTTGATTAGTGCATCAGTTTTATACCCGCAGCCAAAAAAGACTTAGGCAAGGTTGCAACTTGGTCAATAGCAGAGAAGGACTTTGGTCGGAATGAAAGTAGAAAGGACCTGAAGCAACTTGTGCTTCCTCGAGAGTGTAAGCTGGGTGAACGGGATTTGCCATGGAAGAATTAAAGTGTGAAGGTGACTGATACCATAACAAATTCTAAAATCTTAGATAAAAGAGAGAAAAGGAAGCAGAGAATTGAGAGAAACTGACAGTTGAGAAAATGTGAGTGAGTGAAAAATGAACTCGAGCTGATGTATTAGGAATTGAGTTAACTTGATTAACTACTTGATCTACATATTTACATATGTGCTCATAAGTTAACAATGAGAGTGTGTGGCACTCTTCACTTGAATTCGGCTGCGACCTTTAGCCTTGAGATTGTGGGCCGAATTGGACTAGATTGAGGCCTGAGTTTTCATGGTCCTCACTAGTTGACCCAAAATTGATGGAATCAATAGCCAAATCTCCAATGGTGTATGAACCATCACCATATGTATACAAATAGTAGGACTCATTGCAATTGAGGTATTGACTTAGTAATAGATTTGCCTACCTTTTACTAGCTACACCGGGGTTCGTGCCACAAGCATTTGATTTTCCACAAGCATGTCGGCGCTAGGGAAGTAGTGTGCAAGGTTGTGATTCACATGACACTTGCGTGAAAGTGGAAGGCTTCTTTGGATCCAATAATGGGGCGTTCTGGGGAAAACAATTTGACTCCTTACAAGGGCTACATTGTACCCAATAAGGTCATTACCCCTGTCCGCAAGAACAATACAAGCCTTTCCACTGGAGAGGCACCAATATAGATCCTCATGAGGTAATCGCCAACATTTGGAATCATGATAGACTCAAGTGATTGATCAATTTCGTTCAAAGAGAATTGAAGGGCGAGTCGCGGTGAATAAGATCAATGCTGAAGCTACTTAGGCTTTTACGGGCTTCAACAAAGGTTACAATGGAAAGTGAATATATAAGGGCTGGAAAAGAGAAGAACAAAAGAGCATGCATGCTTGAGGAGACACTGAAGGACAGGAGAGAAATGGGGTTGGTGAAGTAGTGCGTGGTAGCAATTTTTTGTTTTTTTCATTTTTGGTGGTGGATGGGGCCGAAGCCCAAAGACAAACAAAAGGAACTACACTACAAGATGGAGAAGAGCAACCCGGCTAAGGTCCTCCCTAAGAATGACCCAAAGTAGTTAAGCAATCTGCTGCCTGTTACTTTCCCTGAAAAGGAGTTTCATCTGCAAGTCCCATTCTCGGGTGGGAAGATCTCTAATTCTGCTTACAAATGTCAGCGCTTCTTTTCATAGAATAAACAAGAATTTTTTGCGTTACTGTTTACAACTTCGTTAAGTCCCTTTATTGTTTTTGGGTTATTTACGTCATTCATATTTGAAAAATGCTTCTTTTTACCTATTTCTTATATATCTTTTTGGAAAAACATGATTTGTAACGTAAAAGTTATAGGTATATAACATGTACTATTTTCTTTCGTTTCAATTTATTTACAATTCGGTACATTTTTAAGTCATCAATTTAAAAATGTATCAAGTTATTTAAATTGATAGGTAAATTGAAATGATTGGAGTATTATTGTAACTTGGCAAGACTTAAATTTTTTCTATTTTATTTCTTCTTTCAAATATCTTAGTTTATTTTTATTTCTTTTTTCAAAGGGTTAGCTACCGAAGACGCGTTTTACCATTGTTCTTTTGGAGATTTTGAGAAAGGTACGTACATAATTATTAATAATAAGAAGCCAATTCAGTTCAGAATGAGCTTGAAATTTCTGCAAGTTTTGAAAATCGTAGTAATAGCTGACGCAATTCTTTTTGGGATTTTGTGAAAGCTACATAATTAACTATTCTTATTATTAACGGGGCATAAAGCCCAGGTACGTAATTAATTATTAATAATAAAAAACCAATTCAGTTGAGATTGCGCTTGAAATTTCTGCAAGTTTTGAAAATCGTTGCAATAGTTGATCCGATATCATATTTGGTAGTACTATCCTTTGGGTTGGAAGAGTATAGCTTTAAATTAGATCCTATTATATTCTTAAAAGAATCGAATAATGGAATCAAATTAAATTTATTATTATTATTATTACCAACAAAGGAATTCATATAGTGATAGAGGCATACTATCGATTTTGAGAGGATCTCGATTCGATTCCTGAAAAGAATATTAATTGATAGGACAAATTTAATTACAATCGAAAAGGATACTCTTAAAAACAGAAAAAAAACATATTAGAATTGACTTAATTTCTTCCATCCTTGAGAAAAAAGAAGAAAAACTGATTTCTTCTTTTCAAAAAAACGCCAAGAGAGCTAGTTATCGATCATCAACCAAATAATTACAATCACAAAGTACTAGGAAAGTAACTACAGGGAGGACTCCTCAATCTTGATCATGTCTTCCCTATTACATGCAAATTTCACTAACTTATGAGCCACCCTATTGCACTCACGCTTAATTGTGCTCTCTATCTCTTACCTCCACTATCATTCTCTCAAGTTAATTATCACTGTGCTTACATGTTTGCTGATATGTGGATAATCAAGCCACCAAAATGACTTCACTCCAAAATCTCTATATCAAAACATTAAAAACACATAACCATTCGCAACAAATTCATTCCATTTCTGAGAACCAAAGACAATAAAGATTTCAACACATACCAGTGAAAGATTCAGACCCTCGCAACGAAATCCATCTAACTTCGCAACCTGATAAACTTTTCTTCTAATATCACCTACTACCATACACAATTTAGTCCACTCCCTTTTCATGCTCCACAAAAAGTAAATAAGAAAAAACAGCAACAACAAAGACATTTAGTCCAATTTAATTCAACTACAGCTCCTACCTCAATCCTACAGTCTCCTTCAATTATTAAAAATAAGCAAAGGTTCAATCAAAATCTTCCTCAATAAATCCCCCGCATAACTCGCATAAACTCATGTGACTACGGCACTACCTAACGGTTTTATATGTTCACTGTAATTTCAATTACAAAGTAAGCCCCTATAAATTTAAAGAATTACCCCAAAACACCAGTGTCACGTACATTCAACGATACTAACAAAGGCACAACTTAATCTTCCCTTGGTCACAAAAAAAGGGGGGGTGGGTTCGGTCAGTGCTCCAATAATTGTTCTGGCTCATCAATCAAAAGATTAAAGACTGCCACCCCATTCCAAGCCATGTTATCATCAACAATAGTAAAATGACAGAACCAGCTATTTGACTCCAATAAGAAATTAGGCTTTTCTAACAGCAAATTCCAAGCCCAACTCAATATCTATGTTAGAGTATATAGAATTTGTTAGTTTGTTACAAATTGTTAATTGGAATTAATTAGGAAGTTATGGTAGTTAGTTACTTTCCTCCCATTATATAACTCATATTATAGTTCTATTGTATCAACCTTTCTCATTTTATCAATATACAAAATTTTAGACTTCACTTCCAATTCTCTCTTTTCTCTGAGCCTTGGCACCTGCCTTGAACCCTTCTCTTTCGCTGCTGTTTGAGTTCTTAGAACTCACTTTCCTACATTTTCTCACACTTTCTTCTCGACCAAACACTTTCTTTCATTGTTCTCTCAATCACTTTGATTTTTCCTTCATCACCTTCAAATTGACTCTCTCTCATTCTTGCTTCACTGTGATTCGTATCTCTGGTGAGTTTTGTACTTTTTCGGCGTGTTTCATTTTTGGTTTGTCAGTTCGTCGAAGCTCTGTTCTGGTTTGTCGGAGCTCTACTTCTGCTACGCTACGTTTCCAATCTAGTTTGTCTTCTTCGGCGTGGCTCCTCTTCGCCACCATGGTTCTTCATCATTGCCAGATTTGGTTCGTCACTATTAGATCTGTTTCACCTATGTCCTCTCCAATCCGTGTGCAAGTCATTTTTTTTGACAGATCTGATTTTTCCGGTGTCGCTCCACTTTCTGATCTGCTTAGTCTTCATTCGAATCAGCTCTGGTTACATCTCTATTTCTTCACTTCGGATTAGGTGATTGTGGTTTTAGTTTTCAGCTTCTTCTTGTTCAAGATTCAACATCTATTAGCTCAGCTTTAGTTTTGTTTGATCTGCTCCATCTCCATTTTTTGTTTTTGGTTAGTTTGTGCTCCATCTTCGTCTTCTGATCTAGTACTTCGGTATGGTTATGCCTCTGTTCTTTCACTTCAGATCAGGTGTGTGTGGTTTTCTGGAACAAATCCTTGTTGGCTTGGAAAACTATGTTTTATAATTCCTCTGTGATGGCTTTGGTCTAGTTCATATTTCTTCGATGTTCTATTTTTCATTGAATTTTCTGGTTCAAGATTTGGTCAAGATCTGTTGATTTGCTCTATGCATATCAAGTGTTTGATGGTTTGTCGGTTCTCGTTGCATTTGAGACATGTTGGTTCTTGAAGTCTGCTGTTGGATTTTATTTTTTGGCTTTCACATGGCTGGAAGGTTGAAATTGGTGTTTTGTCATTAGGCAGGGTTTGGCAAGTTTGGATATTGATTGTTTGTTTAGTTGCAGTTTTTTGTTGGTTTGATAATGGTTCAGCCAACACTTAGCATGTTCAGTTCTTGAAGAAGAGTTGTTGATTTGGCCTTGAATTGGCTTTCTTTTGCTTCTATCTTAAATGGTTAAGCTTATGGATTGCTTCTATCTTTGGTGGTTAAGCCTTTCCTGCTATTTGATATCTCATGAGTTTTGCTTCGGCCTTGGATGGTTAAGCATAAGTTAGCTTTTGTCGTTGGTGGTTAAGCTATGAATTTTGCTTCTGCCAAGTGCTTAAGCATTTCTCTTCATTAATATTGATGATTGTTTCTACTTGGGACAAGAGTTGTGAAGACGTCAGAAGAAGTGCTATGGACCTCAACCATCACCAACATTTGTTATTTTCAGCATTTATCGATGTTATCATTAAATTTTTTTTTTTTTGGTTTGTTGTAATGCACTTTCATCTCAAGTTGGAGATGCTAATATACGCATCCTTCAACTTGTGGGCAGGTGTTAGAGTATATAGAATTTGTTAGTTTGTTACAAATTGTTAATTGAAATTAGTTAGGAAGTTATGGTAGTTAGTTACTTTCCTCCCGCAATATAAGTTATACTGTAGTTCTATTGTATCAACTTTTCTCATTTTATCAATATACAATTTTAGATTTCACTTCCAATTCTCTCTTTTCTCTGCTCTACCATGTTTCTCAACAATCTATCAACCAGCAGATGAATAAAACTTGTATGTCAAAACAAAATGAACAAAAATGATTAAGTTTGGCATCAATTGAGCCTAAATGGATGAAAATTCAATTATTCAAATGATAAAATCAAGTTACGCTAAGTTCAACTGCGTATCATTATTCAGGCACCACGTGAAATATACGGAAGCATATCTTTTTTCATACTAATAGTATCTGAAGAGACAACATTAGCCTCTTCAACATGCAATCACTACCTGCTATATAGCAACATGTATGAGCCTTGAGAAAGTATCTCCTTCAATTCCCTTCGCATTACATGAAAAACAAAACACAATCCAAAGGATATCAAAACTTTAAGCACATTATACAAACTTCAAGAAACAAAATGGAAGAAAGTTGCATAGTGATCTCACAACAAAATCTACATTCCAATTTTCAATTCTAGACTACAACAGCACATAACAGATATCAGCTCCTCTACAACTGCACTCATGAAAGGGCTAACATCTACAGTTCCAGGGAAAGTTACTCTTGTGTTAAGTTTTCAAACCTCCCACTCCGCATAACAGCCTAGGAAAAAAAAATTGACAAATAAAAATTCAGAATGAAAAGTGTTACAAGCTAAATTTAGCTAGTAGATAAGAAGCCCAATATCAAAAACTAGTTGGGCCTAAAGGCATGACCCAAAAAATGAACTAATTAGCTAAAGGATGCAAATCCAATCTCGTAATAACCCACATACGATTAAGTGTTCCGAGATGATTGCTTAGGTTCGACGTGGAAAGAATTGTTAGGTCTTCATCTCATAACAAATAAAGAGGAAAAATGAATAGAAAAGCAGGTATCGAATCATTCCTTTCTTACTTTGCATCTCTAAGACTCTTATTGACTTGATTGTTGAAGTCTCTGTAGGTACCCCACCAACATGTTACCTCAGACATGCGAGCTAGTTTTCAACTTCACAATCATTACCTCAAGTTCAACATAGGAGAATCAGCATCACAGATCCTACATCCAAACATTGGCGACCACAATGGAAGCATGTGGTTGACAGGCTAGTAAAATGTGTAATTGATGAACGGCCAAAATAGGGCTCCACTGTCGGCCCCTAAATAAAGAGTAGACGGAGTAACAGTTTCCGAATCCAAATCCCAAAGTGGGAATTGCGTCGCCGAAGCAAGGAATCTGTCTCCGGGGGATGAAGAGGTTGCAACACTAACCTTTGCCAAATTAGTTGCCTCCAAGGTAGAAGTTGCTCATAATAACTCTACCCTAGATGAGATACCCAAGGTAATATAGGACCAAACGGCTCGTATCCGCACTTTGGAAGATGATATAGAGACAAGTCGAGTAGTGGATGAAAAAAGATGCAAGAAAGAGGACACTCATTGAAAGGCCTGATGTTGACACCATCAAAGGAGCTGAAGCAAAAGCCCCCCTACAAAAAGGCCTCTAAATACTACTTCCACGAGGATTGTTCTGATGAACACGAGCCCAACCAAAATTAGAAGAAGGCCACCCGAGATCAAGATGGTCATTACAAGTGACGGTAAGGTGAAAGGGAGACTTCTCCTTCTTCCAAGGTGAAGAGGGCAGACTAACTATCTTATTTCAATGGAAGCAAGCAAGCTACTTATACCGAGAAGATTGGGCACTAATCTACGGCCATGACGAGGGATTGCCAATCTTGGAGGAAATCATGGCAACACTGCTACCACCCAGTTTTAAAGAGCCAACCAACATGGAGGGTTATGACAAATTCTCAGATCCTCAAGATCATTTGTATGCATTTTGATTGTGCATTTACTTATTAGGGGCGATGGATGCCATCAAATGCTGAGCACTTTTTATTACATTGAGAAAATCGACATTAAAATGGTTCAACATCCTGCCTCTGAGGTCCATCACAAAATTTACAGATATTAGCTCCTGTTTCCTAGCATTTCATGACAAGAAAAAGCAATTCAAAGTTGGCAACCACCTTACTCAGTCTTAAACAAGGCCCTAGTGAACCTTCGTGAGATTACTTTGAGAGGTTCAACTAAGAAACATTGAAGATTTAGGATCTACATCCTTAAACCATTTTGGTAACAATGGTGAATAGGTTAAGGATGAGGGCCTTCACAAAGTCCTATGCAAAAAATGAATCCGAAACCCTTGAGGAACTGCAAAGGTAAGCCCATAAGTATATTAACATAGAGGAAACCATAAAACTTAAAGTCGAAGAAGAGCGACAACAAAAAAAGAAAGCTAGCCCTAGATGAGATGAAAGATTCAAAGAGGAAACTTGAACACTTAGAGTTGGAAGATTTGCAGAATATACTCCTTTGGCAGTGTCTATAAATAAGGCATACAGAGAGGGACATTAAACTAAGTGGCTTCTGAAGCCAAAGCCCTTGCGTTTAAGGACTAACACAAACCGTTCTCTGCATTAAGTATCATGAGAACTATGCGCACAAGACAGAGGATTGTTATAATTTACGAGATGCCATAGAATAGCTAGTCCGAGAAGGGAATCTTGCAAAATATGTCACCTCTCAAAGAAGCCCAAGAAGGAGAGGGAATTCACTAGGTCGTGGAGATGATTGACGACATCCTCGAAGCCGGAGGTCCCCTAAAAGGCAATCTAGGAGGGACAAGAAGTAGATAGATGACCTCATCACCTACACTATAAGCGCCATCACCGGCAATTTCACAGGAAGGGGATTGACAAAATCTACTTGGAAAAGACACTTGAAGGAAATTCTAAGTGTGAATAGTAGTGCATTACAAATGAAATCAACTCGAACTCCAGATATCACTTTCATGGATAAAGACCATTTTG
The DNA here is from genome assembly GCA_031439595.1 of Pterocarpus santalinus. Taxonomy (NCBI): domain Eukaryota; kingdom Viridiplantae; phylum Streptophyta; class Magnoliopsida; order Fabales; family Fabaceae; genus Pterocarpus; species Pterocarpus santalinus. The sequence goes on along the minus strand of CM062528.1, from coordinate 27,186,571 downwards.
GGGTCATGAGAGGCCATGATGACTTTATGGTAATATCCACCGTGATTGTGAATGCGAAAGTCAAATGCATATTGGTCGATCAAGCTAGCTCGGCGAATATCTTATTCAAAGACGAATTTGATAAATTAGGATTGTAGAATTTCGACCTCTATTCTTATTTGGAGGAAATCATTGGCTTCACCGGCAAGAAAATTTGACTTGATGGTTATGTGTAGCTTCACATAACATTGGGGGCCAAACCCACAACTGAAACAATAAGGGTAGAATTCTTGGTGGTAAATTGAAACTAAGCATACAATGCCATACTTGGCCACCCTACTCTCAATAAGCTCGAAGTAGTGTTATCTACAAGCCACTTGATGATAAAGTTCCCTTTAGAAGATGGGAAAATAATTTTTGTTTGAGTTGATTAGGCTGTAGCCTAGAGATGCTACAATGCAAACCTTGAGATCTGAGGTGAGAAGATGGCACAAAGTAGTCAAAGAGTCCAAGGATAAGTTTTGTTAGTCGATTTAGATGTTCAGCAAATAAAGCTCGAAGAAAGGCCAGAGCTTGATGGAGAGTTGGAACAAGTGCAAATCGGCAACACTTCTAACAATTCCACAACGATTATGCACGACTTTTGACTAAGCTAAGGGAGGAACTCGTGCATCCCTTAAAGGAGAATTCCGATCTCTTTGCCTAGTTAGCATCTAATATACCTGGCATAAACCTGGATTTCATGTGTCATAGACTATTTATTTATCTCAAGATCTGCCCAATAGCATAGAAGAAGGGAAAATGTTGCTTGACAAGGCACAAGCGGTGCAGGAGTAAGTTGAAAGCTTGTTGAAGGCTAATTTCACCAGGGAAATCCAATACCTTTCCAATTTCGTGATAGTTCCAAAATCCAATGAGAAATTGCGGATGTACATGGATTACATGGACTTGAAGAAGACATGCGCTAAGCATCCATATCTGTTGCCTAGTATAGATTCATTGGTTGATTCAGTTTCCTGGTTTCGACTTCTCTTGTTCATGGATGCATATTTGGGTTATAATCAAATACCTATGCATCCATGTGATGAGGACAAAATTGCATTTATAACCGCGATGGCAAATTATTATTATTACAAAGTAATGCCATTTAGGTTAAAAAAATGTGGGGTCTACTTACTATCATTTGATGAATAAGATATTCGAGGATCACATCGGCAAATTACTTAAGGTTTATATCGACGAACTTCTTAATTTAAGCGACTTATACCAGACCTAAGAGCAATTTTTAGCTGCATCAGAAAACACGGCATGCTGCTAAACCTGCAAAAGTGTGCTTTTGTAGTAGAAACAAGCAAGTTTTTGGGATTTATGTTGACTCATAGAGGTGTTTAGGCAAACCCAAAGAAGTGTAAGGTGGTCTTGGATATGAAAAGTCTAACATCGGTGAAGGATGTCCAAAGGTTAACAGGAAGATTGGCATCCCTCTCCTGATTCCTATATGCTTTAACTAAGAAGTCATTACCATTGTTTGCTTTATTGAAGAAGAAGCGAAGATTTTTCTTGAATTGATGAATAAGAAGCTACATTCCAAGCTTTTAAATGATACTTCTCTACCCATCTGACTTTATCAAAATCTAAGCCTAGAGAACAATTAATTCTCTACCTTTCGGTGGTAGAATTAGCAGTTAGATCAGTCTTGATAAAGAAAGATGATGAAAGCCAGAAACTGGTGCATTTCAGAAGTAAAGCTCTACAAGGGGCCTAACTCTAATATAGTAAAGCTAGAGAAAGTTGTACTCACCTTGGTTCTGGTTGCACGATGACTCCGCCCTTACTTTCAAGCTCATACCATTTGCATATGAATAGAGTAGCCAATAAGGCAGATTCTCCAAAAATCCAACCTTGCAAGGTGGATGGTGGGTTGGGCTATGAAGTTGTCTGAATTTGACTTGAAGTTTGAAAGTTGAACGGCCATCAAAGCTTAAGTATTGGCAAACTTTGTTATTGAAACGGTAGATGATGCGTTGACACTCAAGGTAAAGGTTTGGTCTCTCCATGTTGATGGTTTTTCTAACACCAGAGGTAGTGGAGCCGGGGTAATCTTAGAAAGCCCGGACAATATCCGAGTTGAGTTATCAGTGAAGTTTGAGTTCTCAACTTCCAATAATCAAGCTAAGTATGAGGCCTTGATTATAGGTTTGAACATGGCTAGTGATATGGGGTCAAGCGACTAAAGATATTTAGTGATTCACAAGTAATCACTTCATAAGCGAAGGGAAGTTGCCAAGCTAAGGACCATTTACTTTGAAAATAACTCTAGATGGTGCATGTTCTGCTACAAAAATTTGAATATTATGAGTGAAGTACATCCCAAAAGAAGAAAATGTCTGAGCTGATATACTTTCAAAGTTAGCCTCTACAAAGTTAGGAGGCAACAACAAGAGTCTCTAGGAAGTTTTAAGGTCACCCTCCATCTCGGAAGGGAATCAGATAGCCCAGGTGATAGAGGAATCAAGTTGGATGAGCTCCATAAGAAAGTACTTGGAAGAGAGTACATTGCTATCCGATCTCCATGAAGTGAAGAGGATTATAAGGAAAAGCCCGCATTACTTTGTGGTTGATGGATAACTTTATACGTGTAGATTCCCTCAGCCTTTGTTGAAGTGCTTGGATAAAATAAAGGCAAAATATGTGCTGAAAGAGGTGGCATAAGAGATGTTGCAGGCATCACATAGGAGGTAAGTCACTAGCCCTAAAGGTTTTAAGGGTAGGATACTATTGGCCCTCTATGATTCGAGATTCTAGGGAATTCATAAAGCATTACTCTTCGTGCCAGTGACATGCGCGTTGTCATGTTGGCCCTTGGAGGAATTGAACACTGTTAGCTAAAGCTAGCTATTCGATCGATCAGGGTTAGACCCTTTAGGTCCTTTTCTATTGGCTTCGGGACAATTGAACTATTTCATTATGGCTGTGGACTATTTTACCAAGTTGATCAAGATGGAATCACTATCCTCAATCATAGTTGTTTAGTGTTGAATGTTCTTTTGGCACAACATCATAACCCACTTTGGCAATCCAAGTTCCGTTGTAACTAATAATGGAACACAATTTGCAAATTGTAAGTTCCAAGAGATGTTTTCCAGTCTGAAAATCAAGCAACACAACCAACATTTCACCTTAGTAGAACATCCGCAAGCTAATGGGCAAGCAAAATCTATGAATAAGGTGATACTATAAGGTCTCAAGAAGTGCCTTGATGTAGCCAAGGATTTATAAGTAGATGAGCTTGGCAGTGTCTTGTAGGCTTGTCAAACCACCCCTTATTTCACCATTGTAGAGACTCCATTCAAGCAAACATATGGGACAGATATAGTAATTCCAGTGGAAATCAGAGAACCAATGGGATTAGTTTTTTTCTCTGAGGCAATCACCGAGGAGAATCGGAGATCGAAGTTAGATTTTCTCCCAAAATTCTAAGAAAAAGGCCAAATCTGCCAAGAGGCCTTAAAAAGAAGAGTGGCTAGAAGATATAATATAAGAGTAATTTCGAAGCATTTTAGTAAGGGAGACCTCGTATTGCAGAGATCGAATATAAGTGTACAAGCTCTAAGTAAAGTAAAATTAGCGACTAATTAGGAAGGCCCATACTAGAACTTGGAAGTGCTTGAAAAAGGAGAATATAAGTTAAAAACTATGAAGGGTTCTCAGATACTTAGGTCATGGAATGCCACAAACCTTAGAAGATTTTTTAGTTGAAATCATGCAATCTATACAACATCAACGTACTCTTTTTCCTACCTTGGGTTTTATCACACAAGGGTTTTCCAGGGGATTTTAATAAGGTAAGATTTGCATAGGCGGATCGTCTTTCACCATGGCATCCATTTTCCAAATTCATTATAATAAAGGAGTTTCACATATAGCCTCCTACATTAAATACTTTGTAGTGAATTGTTTCCTACTTCAATAAAAGTTTCTAGTATTATTTCCTACTTCAAAGTCTTTCTAGTTTAAGTTGAATCTTATGCTTGATAAGTATCAAGTACCATGATATCATTTAGAGCAAGGGATTGATCACCCCTTCGCAAATATCATAAGTACCCCTTAAGCATACGACTTAAGCCTGGAAGTAAAGACAAAATAATAGAAATAACCACTTAAACAAAAGCTTTAAGACGAACCTCAAATGATTGCATTAAATACATTCATAAAAGGGCATTAATGTCCTATTACAATAACTAAAGATGGAGAAAGAAAATCTTAATTCAAGAGTTGTCCAGGTTGGGCTCGTTGGAAGAAAGATCCTCGATTCAGCCATCCACCACATGGTGGAAAAGTCCGACCTTCGAAAAGTCATAGTCCTTATAGATGACCTTGATTTGCTCCATAATGTTCTTAAAAATCTCATTGGAGGATTTGGCCCAAGAGTCTTTGAGGCGAGCAACTTCCTTCTTCAAAGACTCCATTTCTTTCTCGACGTTGAGCTTGTTAGCCTCCGCCTTCAAATTAGCCTCTTCCAGGTTGGAAAGTTTGGCATTGGAGGTGAGCAACTTCCTTCTTCAAAGACTCGGAGACTCGTTGATCTCAATGTTGTCATGCTCCTATGGTGACAAGGAGCGAGTCCTCTACCGCTTCGGGTTGGAACCCTTTGGTTTAGTAAAAGTAGGACCTTGGGAAAATTTTGAACCTAGAGTTTCATTGCTACTTTCTCTAGCTTTGCACTTGAGCATCCAAGCTCAGAGCTCGGGTAAATAAGCATTAGATGCCATCTCACCTGTGCAAAATATACAAGACATTAGTGTCATAATGTCGGAGGATAAGCCAAAATAAATCAAATGAACATGTGCATATAGGTGAACCTATGTAGTTTAGCGTTCTATCCACACTGACATTAAATATTTTCTTTAAATTTATATGTTTCTTTTCGATACGTGGACATGAAAAAATCCACCAACTCTTATTCATTTACATCCAGATCCTTCTTGTTGAACTTCGGAATGTGAAACTCCTTATTCCAATAACATGGAAACTTAGGAATACCTTCGGTGGTTAGGAAGAAAGAAAGTGACCTTGAAGCACCCTGGATTTTAAAAAATACTTCCTTGAAATTGTGGTAAGACTCTTCATACAAGTCGAATACTTTTTGGTTTATGTGGGCTCGAAGGGATAGCCAACTTAGAGTGGCCCTACTTCCGTTTGGATAAGTTATGGTATATAAATAGAAGTATGCCTTCGTAGAAGCCGGAAGCTCCAAGCACTTGCACACCATCTTGAATCCACGAATCATTGCCTAGCTGTTGGGATGAATTTGCGATGGGGCAGCTGAAATATATCGGAGCATGGAGACTTGAAACTTAGAAAATGGTAGCCTAACACCTAACTGAGTCACAAGAGCATCATATATCAATAACCAACGATTTCCCCCTTTGTCTTTGGAAAAGCACACTCGTTCATCTTCACCAGGAATTTCCTATATATACTCTTCTCATTCTTCCGATGTAGACAAAACCTCCTCCTTGTGAACTTGAAGGTACTTGTTACTAATGAGAAAGGGGGTACCCGGGACTTCCTTATCCACCCATTGATATGAAAAGTTGATAGAGGTCGAAATCGGAGAACTTTAGAAGAAGAAAGAGACCCGCGTCTTCCCATACCCTATAGGGAAACCACCTCGGGTAAGAATTATAGAAAATCATTCTAAGAAAAGCATAAAATATTACTTTAAAGTTCAATGATAGTTTCCTAGGAAGAAGTCTCCTTCGAATAGACAAAAAAGAAGGTCGGTAGGGCAAAGCACTTAGGAACACCACATCCTTCACTATTATCCCCAAAAACCCATAAAAATAGCAGTATAGAGTAATAGGGAAAGTAATAAACGAAGGGAGGGGCAAATGGCATACCATGCATGACGAAAATGAGTTGCCCTATAGGGGAGGTTGTCTTTTTGCTTCTAACTAATGAAGCAGTGAAAAATGTGAAAAAGGTGAGGATAGTCTAAAATGTATCTGCTTTGGAATGTAAAGAAGAAAGCAAAGAAGTGTGCAATATATAAAGAGACTTAAGCGACACGAAATAGAGCGACATGTTGGCTATTTTAGTCCGTTTATTTAAAAAGCAAGGGCAAGTAAGTAATCTCTCTCCTTAATTTTAAATTATCACACATTAAATGAAGAGCTGCGACCACGTGTTGCTTTAGCATTTGCAAGTTTTCCTAGTGATCAGTATGAAATGTCATCTAGCAATGGGTGTCAAAAGCATTAAAGCGTCATGTAGTAAAGAGAAATGTCTCTGCACGTTCCAAAATTCCGCATCTCAAGCATTGCTCCCTTGTGACTTAAGTACTGGGAGGTCTACTTATAAGCTCCGATCCAAGTTCGATACATCAAACCTAAGCTTAAGGGCAACTATTATGGGCTAAATTTAGCTAGTAGACGAGAAGCCCAATATTGGAAACTAATAGGGCCCAAAGGTGTGACCCAGAAAATGAACTAATTAACTAAAGGATACAAATCCTATCTCATAGTAACCCATGTACAATTATGTGCTCCAAGATAATCGCTCATGCTCGACATGGAAACAATCGTTAGGGCTTCATCTCATAACATATAAAGAGGAAAAATGAACAGAAAAGCAAGTATTGAATCATTTCTTTCTTACTTCACATCTCTAAAACTCTTATTGATTTGATCATCTGAGTTTGTGCAAGTATCCCGCTAACATTTTACCTTGGATACTCTAGCCAAATTTCACCCTTATGATCATCACCTCGAGTTCGGCACAAGAGAACTGGTATTGCAGATCCTACATCCAAACAAAAAGTAAAAATGTACCTGCAAAGGGTTTTTTTTCCTTGCAAAGTATAAAACATAGTCACAGTGCACTAACATTGGTATAATTAACCTCATGAAGCATAATTTGATAGGGCAAGTTGATACAAATCATACAATTGATACTTAAACAACTCATAGAATGTGTCAAGAAATCAGTAAGACAGTCCACTCGAAATCAAATTGCTCACATGTTAGATCATACTAGTGACGGAAAAATAAAACCATCTACCATCTATTCCAACATATAACACACTATTGTTGTTGTTGTTCTTCTTCTTGTTGGTTCTAGTCCTGCCTTCCACTGGAAACGATCAAATCTTCGGAGATCGTCGATTGTGACCTCTGTGCCTGCAATCCCTGCAATAAATTCATTTGCTAGAACTACAAAAACAAACAAACAAACAAATAAATAACTAAACAAACAAATCAATATCAATATTGCAATATAAAACCAAAAAAAACACGGATAACTGGAACAAGTATGCTGGCTCAATCTCGACCCTCCATATTTAAAACAATTTAATCAACGCACCACATCAACTTAACAGCCATGGAGCATGACGCTCACTACTTGTGATGGTGCATTACATAGGGGGTGGCTTCTTATAAGGAGAACGTGAGTTTGTGACTTTATGGTCACTGAATAGTAACCCTTAACTTTTAAATCCAACGGTTAAAATTAATTGGAATTGAAAATTACATTTATATTTTAACATTTAAAAAATAATTTTAGATTTGATTTACCTATTTACCCTTTTTGTCTGCCACTCATCCTTCCACAAAAGAGAAAACACACGCCTTTGTTACAACTTCTCTCTCACCGGAATGTAACCACTGTTGCTGGCATTGAAGAATGAAAATCCTTCACTATGCTTGATTATTATATGTTCTCAAACTGTTTGTTCTGGTTTTTATTGTAAATCAAAAAATAAAAGGAGCCGAAGGTGCCCAGAAGGGAGACAAGAACAAATAAAATGTACAAGTAGAACTCTCATGAAAATCAGAGAACAAATGAAGAAATGAAATGCTTCATCACATTTTCAGATCATCAATATGGTATTTACACAAACAACTGGGTTGCACAGACGGAATCCAAAACCGTCACTTGCTCAAATGGATCTTAGTTCTCTCTAAGTAATCCAGCAGAACCAAATAAATACTTGCTCAAAACCAATCCTACTCATGTGATTTATTCTTAATGGAGCAAGGAAAAAAGCACTCCTGTTATTAACGAGGGGGGAAAAAAAATGCTTTTTGCATATATTGGAAAAAAATAAAAAAAATAGAAAAAACGAAGGGGGAAAGGTGCAGCCCTTTGAGGTAGATAGGCGAAAACCAAAGCCACAAAATCCCCCGGCATCAAGAGGGTAAAAATGTCATTTTAACTTCAGTGATCATATCGTCACAAACACAAACTCCTTTCTCTCCCAACATAAGATCTCGTTTGCAGACGGAGCCTTGAATGAACAGAATCTCCTTCTTCACTTTCCCAGAACTCTCTCCCTAAACACAAGGCCTCTCTATCTCTCTCTCTCCTCAGTTACTTCTTCTACCCTTTTTCTCATTGCAAATACAAAAAGAAGAAGCAGCAGAAAATGGAGTCATGGAAATTATCGCTGAATCTCCCAGCTGGCATGTTAGGAACCTCACCTCGTCGTCAATTCCGACCCTTTCTATTTCCCGGGAGCAGGAGGTTACCCGTGTCGTTTCATCGGGCTTCTCGTCGTAGGGTTTTGGGGATGCCGCCAATGAAAGCCGTCGTCGTGTCGGCGACCACGGCGGCCGAGAAGCCTAGCAAGAAGCGTTACCCCGGCGAGAAGAAGGGGTTCGTGGAGGAGATGAGGTTCGTGGCGATGAAGCTGCACACCAGGGAGCAGGCCAAGGAGGGCGAGAAAGAGGTCAAGGAACCAGAGGAGAGACCCGTCGCCAAGTGGCAGCCAACCGTTCAGGGGTACCTGAGGTTCCTTGTCGACAGCAAGTTGGTTTACGACACGCTCGAGAGGATCGTCCAGGAAGCTCCTTTTCCTTCATGTGAGTTTGTTTCTCTCTGTCTGTTATCTTTTTCCACGCGTTGGAGAGAGTGTTGAAAGTTGAAATAGGGAGGGACTGAGAAGTTTAGAGGTTAGAAAGATCAGTGAGAACACGAGAGAGAGTGAGGTTAAGCTCTTGAATGAATTTCTGAGAGAATAGATCAATGCTTGATCAGTACATGAAGTGCTTGCCGTGTATACTAACTAGCAGAAAGCATAGCTCAGCTATAACAGAACACATGACATCCTAACCAATTGCTGAGTCAGCGGTAGCTAACTATCGTGCGAACAATTTACACAATTATAATTGAACTTATTGTTGAAAAGACGATGGAATTTCTTCGTAATGGAGGATTGCTTTTCCCTTTGGCTGCCCGTTGATTCTTTTTAAGGCTTTGTTGGGAGTTAAGGTGTCCGGCCGTCCCACTGTGCTAGGTAGAGATATAACTTGGTAGGCAAATAATTGCGACAGAATTAGATATTGTTCCTAATCATGTGTCTTTTGGCTTCCTGGTAATATGGGATTTTGTCCATAGTTGTTTCCTTCAGATACCTTTTGGTTCCGAGGGTTTGTTTCTGTTATTGGTTGGTTTGTGATGCATATTTCTTTAGCATGTCAACAACTAATACGTTGGTGCTCCTTGGCATGTGTATATCTCACCTAATCTGATTGTCAAAGGCTGAAGCATTTGTTTGTGTTTCTTGCCTAGATGCTGAATTCAGAAATACAGGACTGGAAAGGTCTGCAAGTTTGGCGAAAGATTTGGAGTGGTTCAAGGAGCAAGGCCATACCATTCCCGAGCCTTCCTCTCCTGGTCTTACTTATGCCCAATATCTTATGGAGTTATCGCAGAAGGATCCCCAAGCCTTCATTTGCCACTTTTACAACATCTACTTTGCCCATACAGCTGGTGGTCGAATGATTGGGAAAAAGGTAACCAGTTTCATGCATGCAAAAAGAGGCTAAATTATGTTGGGTACCCAATGATGCATAAGCTAGCTTCACTTTCTGTCACGTGCTAATTCAGTGACAGTTGTATTCTGTCAGAGTTAGTTTATTGTTAGTAATTTCTGTTAGTAGCAGTAGAGGCTAGCGTATTAGATGCAAAAACATGGACTAAAACTTCTGCAGCAACGTTTTATGCCATTTTGTTTCAAGCGATGGGACCCTGGTGAGAGTTATTTTGGATGTCCCATACATGTCCGTGTACCTCTGCGGTCTGCCATGAGAACAAAGTGCATCTTTTCTCGGGAGTATTGATAGACTCCAAAGTCATGTATATGAGGAGGGCTAGAAAAGGAAAGAGGTTGGGCCATAGGTGAATGGGCTGAAGAGAAAGATTCTGGAAGTTTATAAAGAAGGAATAAAGGGAAGGAAAAGGGGAATTCAGTTAGAGGGGAGAGAAATGTGTAACAAAAAGGGGACACTTGGCAGCAAGATAGTGGAAAGGAAAATGCTGAAGGGTCTGTAAGAAGAATTTAGTTAGGGGGAGTGGGGCATTGAGTGTCATTTTGGTAGGATTATGGCTTATGCCATTGGGAGGAAGAGACTGGCTACTCTTTCTGATTTTTTTTCCCTTTATTTTTCTATTTTCTCATATAATGGTTTTCTGTTTAGTACTCTGTAATTGGAGCTTGCTTCAGGCATTTTCATATTCCGACATATAAAGGCATCAGTTTCAATCGGTCCCTCCCCATGACAGTGATTCAATGAAATTTTAATGGCATGTACCCAATTAAATTTTTTAACTTTTTAAGGATCTAGTTACAAACTTTTAAAATATAGGGACTTATTTAAATGTGCAAAAATTATAGGGGGCTGCAGAGTATTTAAAGCTTAATTTAACACGAATACAAAATATTTCAGTTTCACATGGAATCAATACCTCTCTTCCTTTTCTTGCAGTTACTCTGGTTTTTCACACCTTCTCTTTGGTAGCTGAATCTAACATTGTGTCTCTTTGATTGTGCAACACATGTGATTTCAAATGTTGTTTGTGGGCAGGAACATCTGTTTTACGATTATTATATCACATTCATATCTGCTGGTGTATATGTTTTTCCTGCTCTCCGTGTAGCATAGTAACCGCCTATGAGGAGATGTAATAGCATAGTGAAGTTTTTGATGAACTTGAAATATCTTGAACTTTTTATGCGGAATAGTCCACAAAGTTTACATCTGAGGACTGTAGGTATATATTTGCTGTTAAGTCATTTCCACAATGGTTTTGTCTATATACAGCTAGCTTAGCTGCAGAGTTTTGTTACATATGTCCTGGATGTTTTATTTTCCCTTTTCATTAAATGCTTCCTCCTTGTGTATATCTATTAGTATTCTGATGGTAATTACTCCATATTACTAATACTAATTGAATATTTGCGTGTTTGGATAATCATATTTTCCACTCAAAACCAAAGCCCTTTCTGAAGCATTTTTATTATAAGTTGAGGTATCCAGGAGTAAAATAATGTCATTTCTAATTAATGAAGCAGCGTAAAAGAGAAAGAATTGACTAACCAGCATTGTACATGTGTGGTTCCTACCACTTCTGGATGGATATGTTGAGGTATCCAGGAGTAAATGGTCTACAACACTGTACATCCTTTTTGTAGGCTTTACTCTGTTCCAGATGTGTATTTATCGTTTTCACCTGATGAGGAAAAATTAATAGTGAATGTTAGTTCATCCTTTCCATAATCAGTATCTTACAGCATCTTAACCCTGACAGGTTGCCGAAATGATACTAAACAACAAGGAGCTGGAGTTTTATAAATGGGATGGTGATCTTTCCCAGTTGTTGCAGAATGTGAGGGACAAGTTGAATAAAGTTGCTGAAGTAAGTTTCTAAGTTTGTCACACTCTTAATTGTTTGCATACATTCGCTTACAATCTTCTGAGGAATAAGCAATATCTTGATTTCTGTTGTGGCTTTATTTCTAAGAAAAAGATGATAAATGATAGCTTTCAGATTTTCTGAGATAGTGTGATGAATTTACCTTTTGGCATCCTTTGTTACTTTCTTAGGAATGGACTCGGGAAGAGAAGAACCACTGTCTGGAAGAAACAGAAAAATCATTCAAGTTCTCAGGAGAGATTCTCCGTTTAATTCTATCATGATATGTGTATTAAAGTGAATGGCGCAAGCCAATAACATTGCATTATATGTATATGATTTAATTTCAGTTCAAGATGTAATAGAATGATGTTTCGCGTAAGCAGCCTTTTTGCTGATTTACATGGTTCTATGGCTGTGATATGACCCGAACATTGCTTATTTCAAGTCCGTTGTGTTCAAGGGGATTAACCTACTGGCTACATGCGAGTTGCAAAGATATTTTTGAAGGTTATTGGATCTAGGACAATGCCGTTGACGACTATACACTTGCATGTTATATGCTGTGTTGAAGGGAATGTCTGCGGTTCTCATAACAAGAGGATGCCGTATTACATATTTACAATGTGTGCATTTGTTTTGGACATATTTTATTGGGGAACTACGTATGAAATTTCAGGAAATTCAATTTATCAATGGACGTAAAGAGTCTTTCCACTTTTATTTTTGATTTTACGTCATGATATTACTGGAAATTTAAATGTTAATTTTTGGGGATTTTGGCACATTTAATGGGATCTCGTGATTGTACGGACACGTAAAAAATGTAGAGAAAGAGGTTATTTAAATCTACAATAGATATACTAACTTTCGGATCCCAAGTGATATCATGGTATGTTTATTGAAGATCTCACAAATGTACAGACAAATGAAAGAGAGAGACGATTTAAATCCTCCAAGTAAATATATTGAAATCCCTTGAATAAAAAGGGAATTAGGAAGTTAGAGAGGGTTGTCTTGATATTTGGAGAAGTTTGGGGGGGCTGGGGACTACACAATTTTCTCAGACTGAGAGCAAACACTTGTATCAATTCTGGGGGCCTTGGCACATTGTTAAGGATTCCCAATCCAATATACTACACATTTTTTCTTTAGATTTTTTTATTCGGATACCAGTTCTAACGGATACCAAGCTAGCCTAGCATCCCTTCTGGTTCTAATTGATTCTTGTAACCTTTCAGCTAATGCAGACATGAAAATCTGTCCCAATTTGGAATGTTTTCCGCTGTTTACACTGTCCTTCGACTTCTCTTGCACTATCCATTGAAACCTTTGTTGCACAATGCAGTTTACACTGTTCTCTGGTGCATCTGAATTGAATGGTTGTGACTTTAGGGGCATCTCTCTGCCTCTCAACTTTGGTTTAGTGTTGTTGTTGTTTTTATCTTTATCTTTATTTTTTTATTTTTTACTTTTTTGGCCCCTCCATAGAGGTCTGCAGATGTTTGTTTCAAGGGAGGTGCTATTTCGGATATGTAAAGAGGTGGGCACCCTTTCTGCAGCTTTACTTTCTGATGCACTTTGTTATCTCTGATTTGGAGGATTTTTCTCTTCCTTTCAGCTACACTTCCCCTCATGTTTCAACCGAAGTTCTATTTCAATTAAAAAAAAAATGATACGAATTGCTTTAACCTTTGAGAGAATGGACAGCAATGTTGCATTTTTGAGCTTCTTAGGCTTGTTTATTTTGCTGAGCTTCTTAGGCTTGTTTATTTTGCTTCTCTGTGCAGAGGGCAGTACCTTCTTCCCCCTCATATTTTTCTATTTTTCCTTGTATAGAATTAGATTCCTCTACATATTTTTTTCCCTAAAATTATTTTCAGAGGGAACATTTTCCATTTTTTGAAGCAAAGAGATGCTTTCGCGGCAGAACAACTTTCTATTACACTATTGGCTGGTTGATGTTCATGGAGGATAGACCTGTGAAATTTAAATCTTCAATGCATCCACTCCAGCAGGTACTCTATCACTTATCTCGTTAATATGCTTGGACAGTCAATTTTCATCTCATGCCTTCACGAATCAATACTGATTCAATTGTGCAATAAGCAAAAATAATTTGACATTACTTGTTTCACAAATATGACCGGATTTTATATGATAGCCATTTCTACTATATTCTAGGTTATTGGTGAGTGCAGGATAAGAAATAATAATTCTTGTTTTATTTTATTGAATTAATTATGGCATCTAGATTAATTTTCTTATAATTAATTGGATAATCCTTTTAGTTTTGGATGAAGCCAGCATATACTGTTTTGTGTGCACTTGTTGGTTTGATGAGGGACCTTAGAGGAATTGTGATGGGCACAAATAGGTTGGTACTTGTGCTGTTTCTGTCATTCAAGCTGAGGAAAGCAATAAAACTGACCTATTTGTTTTTCTTAGCTGCCGAACTGATGGCCTTCTATTTGATTGGTTGTATCTTGTACAAGCCTCTGCTCATAGAAGGCATCTCGCATTGGACAGACACCCCAGAGGTAATGGTCCTTATTTGTAATTTTCAGTGCCTACATGTATGTTAAAATGGTTAGTTTAAGTCCATTATATGTTTAAATCTCATTCTGCAGATGCTAGCTCAGCACATGAATTACTACAAAATATCATAACTTGGAATAATTAATGTTTGCAATTCTATTGACAGCAACTGTTTTCTTTTTCTTTTTCTTTTTCTTTATTCAAACTTTCCCTACGTTCTATCAGCTATACATGTAATAGTAATTTTTAACGCACTGAAGCATCTAATTTCCTATCATGACTTCTATGTTATGGTGAGGAGTGGTAGCATTATTAGGCACAAATGGTTTAATCAACATATTAATTTTTAACGCACTGAAGCATCTAATTTCCTATCATGACTTCTATGTTATGGTGAGGAGTGGTAGCATTATTAGGCACAAATGGTTTAATCAACATATACAGTGTTATAGGTATCCAAGGAGATGGTCTTGGCTTTTGGTGGAAGCCGGGAGCTCTGCATATGGCCTTGGCTGCCTCAATATGGATGAGACAGCCATGTGGCGCAGCTTTTTCTGGAGGTTTATTGATGCATGATGTGGCTGCTTCTGCCGCATCTTGCTTTTGAGGTTATTGCCTGGTGACTATGTTGTATTGACAGTTGTCAAACATAGGATTATGACCTGCAGTTACATTATTAGCAGTCAATTACTAATGTTTTCTCAATAGAAAGATGTTTAGCCTGGGTTGATATAGAAGAAAGAACTTAGATCTCAAGCTAAACATTTTCAATCTGCAAACCATTAGTATTTGACTGCTAATCTGGCAAGTGCTACTCACAATCCAATGTGAAAGAACTGTAGAAGTGCTTGCCAGCCTATCATCTAGCTATTTATCCAAAACCAGTGAAATGCTTGGATTGGAATTGTTTTTCTAGGATAAGATGTTAGGAACTGGTATTAGAGAAAGGAAATTGAGGAAACAATTTCTGTGTATTAATGGAGCTTGTCTGGAATTAGTGTGAGACCAGCAAACTCAGGTATGGCAGTATGTAAAATTAACAAAGAAGAAGGTAAAACGTGTCCTTAAGCATTTGAGAGGCTCAAGTCTCTCCTCACCAATTTCCCCTCATAGTCTAGCTACCCTTTCATGCCTCACACCCCTCATAGATGTATTCTCTCTCCTATCATACTCTGCTGAGCTGGAAGAGTTAGTTACACCAACCTGACCCTCTTCTGATTCCTTACTCACATTCTTTTCATTCCCTTTGTTTTTTCTTCTTTCATACACTTTAGTAATGTCATAAGTGGGATCCTAACATAAGATTTCTTTGATAGAACTTTATTAGAGAGAATAGATAGAAAAGAAAATTCGGGGGTAGCTTAAAATAAAAAAAAAAAAAGGAAGGAAAATTTACAAAGAAGGAAAATTCACATTACAGAAAGCAGGAAAAGCTCGACAATTCAGCAAAGTTGCCCAAGCTTTCTGCTTAATTAGAGATATCAGCTCCCTTGAAACAGCCCTGAGCAGAAGCCATAAACACAAACCCATCCCATATCGGGTTAGAAGCAAAGAAGTACCCTGTATGATATGAGTGTTTTGCTCCAAACAAACGTGGAAAAGGATTGAAAAGACGTCACAGTTCCAGAAATGTTCTTACCTCATTTTTTGCACCAAAACCATTATAAAGATGTAGCTTTCTTTGCCTATTGGGTTTCTTCTTATTCTCTTGCACTTTTGAGTTTTGATGATGCCACTGATAGAAATGTAAATCAATGATAAGTACGTTGGATATTAATCTTTTTTCCCTCTTTGGATACACTTCATTGTTTATAGGTGCAGTTGCATGTGATGTATATTTCGCATGCTTGTTCTTATGTTTCTCCCTCCCTGGGGTTGGCTTGTTTCTGCAGGTTGCCACCCCATTGTTGAAGTTCATGGCTGAGTTTGTGCTAAATAAAGCTCAACGTTTGACATTTGGCTCTTCTTCTCCCAATGGCATACTTCTCTTCCGAGAAGTCAGTAAACTGATTGTCGCTTATGGATCAAGAGTTCCATCTCCGCCGACTGCTGCCGATGTATATATGTACAAGTACAAAGGAATATGGATATGTGTAACAATTGTGTCAAGAGGAGAAATCCTAGCCTGTTTGGTTCTTGCTATTTCTGTTGCATGGTTTAGTTTTCTGCCTGAATTTTATTGGCTGTGCTGGGAAGTAGTAGTAGCTAGTTAGTTTTCATTATATAGCTTAATGAGCTATTTGAAGTCATTGGCTCTTTCCTTTATAATCTTCTTCCTTACGCCATAAAATTATTCAAGGTAATTGCAGTATGCATCTGAATGGGCGGGACATTGCTGCAAGAAGAGCTACAGATGCTAGTCCTTGGATGTTTATCTAAGTGACAGGTCTCAGGTCAAATTTTGGGAGCATAATTGGGTCGGAAATGCTTCTCGTTCTCATGCTTTTCCAAAGCTTTTTCTCCTTTCTTCTTGACAAAGTGCCCTGTTTGCCAATTTCACCCTTCCTCTTCGACTAACTTCCCTTGGAATTTTCGTTTTTACGGGATCTTGCATGATAGGGAAGTAGTTAGTTAGAGTCTCTTTTTCTTCTACTTGATTCCATTCATCTTTCGTTTGATTATGATTAAAGAATAAGGTTACCTTCTTAGCTTCTTTGTGGCGTTCTGCAAATGGTCTTGTTAGAGGTGTTTCATTGGTAGATATGCAAAGAAATTGGCATGCCTTGGTTCATGGCTCCATCTAAATACCTACATGGTTTCTTTGTTTTTGTGAGGATACTTTATCCTCTCTCTATGTACGTTGATCTTTCTCATTAATAAATTTCCTTTTACATCAAAAACTATTGCTTAATGAATTTTATGAATGAGTGTATCTATTTATTTTTCAGTAGCAATTTTACACACCATATGTCTCTCTAATCTCCATAGTTTTCGTTTAATATGATTTCTTCTATATCATCAACTCCTAATCGGGACTATGTGAATAAATTACAACGTCCAACCCTTCTATCGTCCAACTCTATAACAAGAGCAATGAGTAAGTTTTTTTCACTAGACTCAACATGGTTTATCATCCAACCGTAGTTGGTCAAAATTTTATCATAACTTTTGCTATGCAATAGTAGAAAAGAAATTTTGTTGGTGAGAGAAAAGGAAAGTACAATGAGGGGAGGATGAGATATCCTCCAAAAAAAAAAAAAAAAACTCAAGTATGCAACTAGGGTACAGAATTTTTTTCTGTATGCCTAAAGTTTATGTATAAATATTAAGTTATAAATTCTATAGTTGAAGAAAAGGTATATCTTGATATTCCCTTGTAGCGCACTTACTTAGCCAACTGTAGTAACATTTTTGTGGTGGCAGTTTGATTGCACTGTAATTTCTACCTGAAAATAGATGTGTATGCTTAAATACATCAGATTGTGTTGGATGAAAATGCAATCGGTTAAATTTCTCTGAAGATTATCAATGTTCAAATGATTAACGCTAAGGATGATACTCTGTTTCTTAGCAAATAGATTCCTCAAATAGCTCACGGGAGCAAGCCTTTGAGCAAGATTAGTCAATGAACAATAGAATAAAACTTGAACTTTTATTAACCAATTGATGGGTTCATACAAAGCTTTGAAGATTAACAATGAAACTAAAGAAGTAACATAAAGTTAGAAGTAAATTGAACAAAGAGATAAAATATAGCTTATAGTTAAAATGACATGGTGCGTGTGTTGTTCTGAGTCATCCTGATCTTCTCTATACATGAGCCTTTTATAATCTTCCTTAATTCTCGCCACTTTCCTAGTCCATGCGTGTAGTGGCCCTCGGTTGAGTCCCCATGCACCCATGTCCTTGGTAGTGGTAATCGCTGCCCCGATCATGACCTCAATCTCCAATTACCTTTCCTCTCTCGGCCATTGGGCTTATTTCCTTGTCTTAGCCCAATTCCTCTCTTTAGCTGATGCTTCCTTCTTAGCCCAATTCACTATGTCTTACGTAATGAAGGCTAATCTAGCATTTATCTGGTCAAGCATGATTCTGACTTTCTTCTAGGCCCAACTATGGGTCAAGTGTCAGCCCAAAACTATCTTAGCTTATGTTGCCAACAAATTGTTGTGATCATTGGTGTTTGGGGCTTTGAGTTGTTTTGGTTTCTAACTATTCTGGCATTCTAAATCCTAAATGACATTGTGATCAGGGTTAATTTTCATGACCACATTGATTGATGTACTTGCAAAATTGTATGTGGGAGAGCTAAATTTAATATCTTTTCCAAATGACAGCCCTTACAGCAACTTTGGAGTATTTGAACCACATGGTGATAGAGCTCTGTCTGACGCACTTGATGTTGCTCTAAAGATGACACTGTCAATTCCTTTGTTTGATATATTGGCTTATCGGAAGGTATGCAAACTTCTTTCTTGCCATATATTATTATGTACTATTGGATAAATATCCTAATTATGTGATGACAAATATTGTGTTATACATTTAATATGTGTGTTAGTATTTCAGGTTTGAAATATATATCAAACAACACATATGTTTCTAAGAAAGTAATTCTGGAAGTCAAAAATCTCTTAACTCACTAAGAGATAAATCAGTTGCAGCAAGTTTTATGGGTGGATCTCAGCAAGAGCATTAAACATTTGGAGGGAAAATCAAATTCTATCCATTGCTGAGTCAGAAAAGGACAATTCACATGGACAAAAGCAAGAGAAAGAAAAGTATTTTCAAAAGAAAAGGACAAATGTGAGCCAATCAAATACTAGAAGGTATCCATTGCAAATTCCAAAACGGTCACAAAGGACTGTACCTGCTGTACCAACAGCCTGCAACGGTTAGAATATTTTCACCATTTAAGGAAGCAAGTAGCTGGTATAGGACTCAGAAAAAGAGAGCCACAATTCATGCATTTTGCAATTTTCGAGTCTATATTCTCCTACTCTTTTTCTCATACCAGAGTTCTTGTGTTTGTCTTAATCATCTCTATTGTGAGGTGTTTTTTGGTTTCATATTCAAAAAGCTTAAGTGTTGAGAGTATCTTCATTATGAAAAAGCCATTTTTGAGTATTGTTTGGTTTGGGAATTTGTTTGTGAGTGTCGAGTGTCAACACTTTGTTCTTAAGTAATTCTTGAGAGTCTTCTTTTTGTTGGTTCTGAGAATGAGTTATGAGTGCTTCACCTCTTGTAATTGATTTGTAAAGAAGACTTTTTAATTAGTGGAAACTCTCACCTTTTGGTGGGGACTGAATATAGACTCCAAAATTGAAGATCGAATTAGTATAAATTGCTTGGCGTCATCTTCTTAACTCTTTTTTTTATTTTATTTTGATATGATACTAATATCTTACATTAATTATTTCCTTTTTAGAACTATAATTCATATTCTAATCTTATTTGATTTCTGAAACAAACTTTCTGTCATCATTTATCTAACCTCGACTCAGTAGATTATCTCACACACAAACATAAGATTTTGATGAACGTTTTAATTTGTATTTTAATTGTGCAGGATTTTTTTTTTTAACTTAGTGTTTGATTCAACCCCTCATTCTCAAACATTCTGATACCATCATGTGCATTCCTTGTTGTTCGAATTATATTTGCAATTGAATGGTGATGGGTGTAAAAACAAACGATTACAAGAATTAAAATCTTTTTAGAAAGCTCAGTTGTTTTCCTTTGTTTGATTGTCTATATATATATATATATATATATATATATATATATATATATATATATATATATATATATATATATATATATATATAGGAGACATTGATGTTTATGGTTCTTTTGGCAGAATTTCTTTTAATCATTCTTCATCTATAAGTTGTGTGTACATAGTGGAAGGTTCCCTCATCACTCCTCACCATTTTGTGGAGGTTAGCATTCCCCTCTTTTACAAAATCGCTTCATTCTTTTTAAAAACTCATGAATGTACGTGATATTTGGGTCATTTCACTTTAATTATTTCCAATTCTTAGATGTTTCACGCACCCGCTCTCTCCCTCTTTGGCTCTCTGCTCCTCCCTGCTGTTTCTTTATCTTGTCTGGAACTCTCTTCTATACCTGTACAGTGAATTACCCATAGTTCCAATCGATCCCCATCAACACATCCTCCATTGTTGGTCATGTTAAATAAGCCCTTTCTCTATTGCCTCCGTCTCCGAACTCTCTCTGCCTTATTCTGATTATGCAGCAATTTGAACAAAACCTGTGCTGATTTTGCACCACCCGACACATTGGTTGTTACGCCTCCGCAGAAAGTCACATCTCATTTTTTTTTGGTCCGATATCTCAATTTTGTGTGCAGGCAATTAAAATTAGTTTTTTGGTCTGGCAGGCAATTTAATTTTTCTTATTTTTTGGTCTGAGCAGGCAATTTAATTTAGAAGATGTAATATCCGGAAGATGAGAATGGGCTTGGGCCGTGACTATTGCAACGAGTATGTAGTACAATGAGAATGGACCAAGGAGGGATTTATTTGTTTTTGCCCCATATATATATAATAGAAATTTGCATATTTGTATAATAATCAAGAGAGAAGAAAAGAAGTAAAAATAAAATTAAAAGAAGATTTACACTAAAAATATTTGGAATTTAAAGAGAAACAAAGGATTAGTAAATTTAGTCTTGTAAATTATTAAATTGAATATATTCTATTTATTTTATCTGTTGATTTATTTTAAAAGCATGAAACATAATTATTACAATAGTTATTTAATATTTTTTTATTATATTTTTATAACAATAAAAGGAGAAAAAGAAAAAACTACCCAAGCATGCCACATAACGGAATGATAACCCTATAACTACAACCAAAAGGGGCTATCCTCGTGCTCGGCTCTGCATGCAGTTGTCACATCAAGCATCTGGCAGGAGGAAACCGTTCCCATATCCACCGGGAGAAGTGCCGCCTCGTCCCTCTCCTCGAGCACGTCCTCACCCACAGGGCACAGCGCGGGTACGAATGAACCCACGCCCGCGAACCGGGGGTGAAGCTGGGCCAGCAAATGAAGCAGAAGAATCAGAAGATAGATGAATCACCGAAGGCTACGACGAACCCGAACAGTGAGATCCCCCAGAATGAGTCGGATAGAGGGGCTCAGACGGATCGGTCTCCACATGGAAGCTCGGATAAGACGGCTCCAAGGGATCGAAATCCAGTGAAACAGTCGTATATAAAATTGATACAAATTTAAAGAGGAATGTTATAATCGACTTCAGCAAAGATATGATATATAAATTTTTATACTTCAAAATGTTTCTTTATTATATATTATAATATTTATATAATGATACAATTCATTACTTTCGACCTATCCTTTACACTCTTTTTGGAATCTGTCCCTGGGTTGGGCTGAGACTTTTCGAAACATGATAATTGGGTTCTTTACAATTGCCTCTGCTTGAAAGATCCTGCCCCCAACGGATAGCATTTGTAAGAAAAAGCTGGGCCTAGTTTATTTATGCGTCACACTAGTTTTCTGCCAGCTTGCCAAATATTGTTAAGGTGAACCTCACTGGGCTTTTGCTTTTGTGCAGCTAACAAGGGCTTGGAGGTTCTGTTCAACAGCCACATCTCTTTCATATTAAACTTGGACACAAACACGTCTATGCATATAGTTGGGTCCCTTGAATCTGGACTTAAAGGCCTGGATACAAGTATCTCATCACAGGTTATGGCCCGACATTTCACATTTGCATCTTTCTGTCTTCAGGGTAAATCAAATTTCTTTCAGCAATTTCTTTTGATTTCTTGTGAACGATTTAGATGCTCATCACATTGCAGTGTGTCCCAATCTTTTGATTTCTTTTAGCAATCTTTTTCTTTACCGCTCACTATTAGGTTGAAAAATGCATAATTTCTGCTCTAAAATATTTAATAAACATATTTTCTGGACTCTGTGAATAAATTCTGCTGTAGTTAGTACTAATATGTCTTCGTTACTCTAATTTTCACATTTTAATTCAGTGTTAACCTTCAAGTCATAGAATAGAAATTAGATGACTGATTTGGAAATTGGAATTTTTAGTGTGCATAACTTAATCTAAAATATATCCTGGCTCCAGAAAGCAATCTAACATTTTATTTTATGATTCACGCTCATCTTATTATTTTTTCCTCCCCCTGAACTGGGAGTGGGGAACCATTTTTCTGAGAGTTATCTGACTTGGTCGTCTCTATTTTGCATACTTAGATTTTGAAGACCCTTTTTGAGATCATTATGTTTGAAGACTGTGGCAACCAGTGGAGTCTGAGCAGGCCGATGCTGAGTTTGATACTAGTGAGCAGGTAGTGGAGCTTATAAATCTGAGTTCTATTCTTATTAAATTTACTGCAAGCAGTTATACATGTAACAAACTTGGTGCATATAATGTATATGCTTTAGCTCGAGTGTTAGTGCATGCTTGGTTTTGATTCATTTTTAAGGAAATATCACCTTTTTTCAAAGTTCTTTCAGTAAGATTTTGATTATAAGTCGTTGTTTTGAACACAAAATAAGTTAATTCAAACTCACACCTAGCATATTAGACATGTATTTACTGTCGAACTAATTAGTGCTCTACTATGAAATATGGCTTTTGCAAAAGTACCCATACCTGATATGTATCATATCAGGGTATAGGTATGTATTGGGTATGCTCAAGTACGTCTGAATATGCTGTAAACCGGTATCGGCTCGGATACTCCTAGTCTGAGTATGTATTGGGTACAGCTTGGATACTCCTCGGTACGGCTCGGTACTACTTGGATACAGGTATCTACTAAATCAATATCGTTTAGACCCTCACTTCCCCCTCTCTTATTCTGGACACCCATTCCAACTACATTGCACGCGACAACCAACACCCGTCAATGGCAGCAACGGCCCATCGCCATTCAGTCGCCTGCTGCTCCATCCCTTCCTACATCTCTACATTATCAATCGCTTGTTCATTCAATCTCTAATACCTCCTTATTATTTGTTTCTCCATGATTTTTCTCTTTTACATTTGCATTTGCACTCTGTAGTTTCTTCTTCTTCTTCTTCCAACGAAGGTTCCTGTGCTCTAATTCAGGAGTTGATTCTTACCGTAATTAATCCTGTATATATTATAAATATATGCATGTGAGAGTCAGTAGTCACACTATTCCAGCCATGCCCTTTCTATTTGATTCTTATTGGACGGATGTCAAACTGAGGGTTGTCGTTTCCTTCTCTCTTAGCTTTAAGGTTGGATTATAGGATTTTGATTGGCTATGGTTTTACATCAGGAATACGGATCAGGTTTAACAAAAATGTTGAAGATGTATGGCTGATGACAAATTCTTTTACGTGTTTTATAAAGGAATATAATTCCTATGCATTGTCTATTAGCCAATGAAAATATAAAAAAGTAAAATAGTAATTTAATGGTAAAAAATTTAAATAATTGATAAGAGATTCTAAATTTAAATTTTATTGTTATCAATATATATATATATATATATATATATATATATATATATATATATATCAAAAAATGTCAAATCATGATAGTTGAAAACTTGCGTTTTGTTTTTCCTTTATTTTCATGCTGTGTAACTCAGATTGGTTTTTTTTTTTTTTTTTTTTTTTTTTAACTTTTTTGGCAGCCGATGGATCAGCATCAGCGACTCTCTATGTTTTGATAAACTAATGGCAGATGTTACTCGAAGGCTCGAAGCTGAGACTCAAAAAATACGGAAAAGTTTAGTCAAAACCTGCCATATTTCGGCATGAATTCCGTGCCAAATAATTCAAAGCTATATGAAAGGATATAATAATGAGCAAGGCTATTCAATATGAATAGCTATTGTACGAAATGCACGAAATAAAATTTTAGCCAATAAAATTTAGTTTTGTGATGAAAATCAGAGAGAGGATGTGGAGATAAAATTAAATTTCAATTATACTGTTTGTTCAAAAAGTATGAAAGTTGTTTTGTATTAAATACCAATTTCCTATAATAATATGAGAATGCTTGGCGTCAGTTAGCCGGTTTATGCCTCCCGTGACTCGATTTTCTCTTAGTCTAATATCTTTAAAAAAGAACAAATTCAAAAATAGCGTTATTGCGTTATAGTGAAAAATAGTAATAGGTGACAGCTAGAAAACCGGTGGAAAACATGGAAACCATTTTTTTTTTTTTTCAATTTTCTTTGACATTTGTCGTGAAAAATTATGCAGGAGAAAGTGTAACAATTTTTTTTTTTTTTGGGGTGGAAAGCAAAATAATTTTATTAAGTTTGTAGTTTTAAATCAAGACGTGTTTCATTTACAACTAACTCATCAATAGAGAAATTCAATAATCAAAGTTAAGACATAACGATGTATGAGTTAAAAAGCCAATCAAATAAACTAATTCTCCCTTTAATAAAAATAAATAATTATTATTATTTATTGATAATAATAATATTATTAATTGATAATAATAATATTATTTTTAATAATAGCAATAATAACAACAACAACAACAACAACAACAATAATAATTTTGAAAATTTGAATTGCCAGTAATATTGGTCAACTAAATAAGATAATGTTATTGACCAAATAATTTAATCAAATATTACCAGTAATTTGGATGAATTACTTTATACCAAACACTACCTAAAGGTCCAAATATGATAGTTCATAAATACACCAAAAATAACTTTTTCTTCCTCATCTCCTCGAAGAAGGATGTGTAGATGGAAATCATTGTAACTTTTTTTTTTTTTCAATTAAAAAGTTTTAAAAATTAGATAAAATAAATTTCTGAGAGAAAATCAATTAAGGATCGTGATTTAATCAAAACAAATGGTCCAAGTTAATTTACTATTAGTGACTTAACAGCCATTCGATCCACTGTAACAAAATTAAAAGTTTAAGTAGTAGTTGGGACGAAGTTAAAGTTTAGGGTGCTTATTTTGCAAACAACATAAAGTTCAAAGTGGTTGGATGCACTTTCCCCTTTTTAATTAAGTTATATTAATACTATAATAAAATGCTAACAATAAATTATTGTATTAAATTAGTATATTTAATATATTCCACATGCACTCGTGTATTGCATGGTTCCAACATTATTTAAACATAACTTTAACATTATTAAATAAATATCACAATCAATCAATTTCTTTCTTATTCAATTAGTTTTTATTTTGTTTTTAAAAAATAGTTTTCTATTAAAGAAAATAATAATTTAATATTAACTTTTTATTAATCATAATTTTATTAAAATTATTATTAATATAATTAACAATTAATTTTGTTCTTTGAACTCTTAATATTAAGTATATCTTTCATCTTTATACAATCTTTGAATATTAGTATAAATTTTTGTAAATAGTATATTTAACCCGAACGATACACGAATATAAATGGTGAGAAATATATATAATATGATTTGATATATTAATTTATTATTAGTATTTTATTTTATTATATAAATATAATAAATTATAAAATTTTAATAAAATATGATTATGAAAATTAATTTTAGATATTATTTAATAAAATTTTTGTAAAATAAAATATTTATATAAATAAGAAGTGATTACAAAATTTTTATTGAATAAATTAATTATTTAAAATAATATTTGAATATATTTATTTCATATAAAGATTTACTATTAAAATTCTAATATGTTTCATTAGAAACTTCTTTATTCCAATTTTTATATGAGAAGAAAAAATTAATTTCATTTATCATTCCCTCCCTGTTATTATGAAATTTATTTTATTTTTCTTTCTCACCTATTAACAATTTCTTAAAACCAATCCCAAAAGAATATATTTTAATCATAAAATCTAAAATTTTATCTAATATATGTTCATGCAAAATCATTTAAATAATTCTTTCAAAAAGCTAAAAGAAAATGTCGGACTTCGATTTTTCTATAAGATATTTATTTATATTTTTAAATGTTATAATAATAATAATAATAATAATAATAATAATAATAATAATAATAATACAAATTATACATCAATATGAAAAAAATTGCAGTTGGCAATAAGTCAATAATCCAGTTTTTACACACGTTCATTTATCTTCAATATAATTATTTTTTTAATTTAAATTAATTTTTCTTGGTAAAAGTGTGGAGATCTTGAAGATAATATAGATAGTAGAGATAGTGGGGCTAATAGATAGTGGAGAGTGACAACTAATCAAAATAAAACTTACCATAAATGAAAATTTTTTGTTTGTAAAAACTTAAGAAATGGGGCCAAGAAGCTGCCATTTGATAGAGCTTTACAAGTTATGCTTATGAAAGATTATATTAGTAGATTAGCTTACTAATTAGGTCCAATTTCCCTGTCCTGCCTCTTGGACGGCTCAATGATAATCACATAGACAACGAGAAGTGGAGTTTGTCAGATTAGGGCCAAAATTGAGCTGTTGAAAATTCTGCTGACTATTAGGACAAATAATTAATATTGATCAAAATGTGCTTTCAATGCAAGAAAATTCCAAATGGAATTCTCCGTCAAAAAAAAAAAAAAAAAAAAAAACCGATTGGAATAATGCAGTTAACCCCACGACACTGAAGAGAACAAGTTCACATATGATTCCATCAAATTGATACAGATATTTCACAAAACAGCACCACAAATCTTGGCTGAAACCTCCTACCACTAATTGAGGAAACTGAATATAATTAGCTAGCTGTGGGGGAGACTCCAAAAGTCAGTCACAAGAACGAGCTATTCTGAATGGAAATTGGCAATGTTGGCGCTACATACCAAAGAAAAACCCACATTTACTCAAGTAGTTTCCAATTCTTCCCAATCCCCGCTTTCCCTGGATTACCATGTGCGTATTTCCCTTTGCATTTAACTTCATGAAACCAAAAGGAGGTACTAAATGGCACAAGATGTGCGGTCATGTAAAAATAGGCCGTGCTTTGTAGCCAACTAGCCATTTTAAAAACCTTCAACCTTGCGTGTCCTAGTGTTAGGGGCTTAAAGGAGTTCAGCCAAGTCCAGTTGTCAACATTAGCTTATAACAAAAAAAATTGTTATTTGAACTTGAATTATAGTCATTTAAATGAATCAAATTTAAAAATTGAGCTTAGCTTATTTTGAATTTGAATTACTTAGTTTATTTAAAAATTTAAGCTTAATTAGCTCTTAATAAAACGTCAAGCTTATAGTGCTAGAGTTGGTTCACTTATATAATTGAGCATAAATTCAAGCTTGAATTTTTTAATTTATTTATACAA
Organism: Pterocarpus santalinus; assembly: GCA_031439595.1. NCBI lineage: Eukaryota > Viridiplantae > Streptophyta > Magnoliopsida > Fabales > Fabaceae > Pterocarpus > Pterocarpus santalinus. The sequence goes on along the minus strand of CM062528.1, from coordinate 27,159,140 downwards.
ATGAGCTTAATCAAATGTATAATAAGTCAAATTCAAATTACTTATGAATAGTTAATTAATTTACACTGTAACCTTCATAATTTAGTGCAAAATATGGGTCTAAATTATTATAAGGAATTGATCCTCCTATATAAAAATCTCACATGATATTTTTATATATAGATTTTTATCATTGATTAAGTAATATAACTTGTAGGGGATTTATTCCTGTGAATTATAACATGTAGTTTAAAAAAGAGTAATATAGATCATGTTTAGTACAGGGCCCTAGTCTATTAAAGAGATATTATTTAACATCATGAGAATATAATCAAGATGTCTTGCCAATAATGATTGAGTATATAATCAATGGGAATTAGATCCAGCGGAAGAGGTTAGTCTCCAAAGATGGTGAATTATGATTTGAACCCTACTAGAAAATGTGTCCAAATTTAGTATCAAATTGTGCCTTGAACAGGATTGCTTTCCCTAAAAAATACCTGTAAGAAATCAAAAAATGATGATTGAGTATATTAAGAAGAAAATAACATTTTTCAAGGAGAGAATTAAAATTCAAAATTTAGAGAACAAAATTATTTGAAGACATGTTGACTCTCTAGCCAATTACTGGGTCTACCCAAAAAAAAAAAAATATTGAAATGAAAATGATGGGTTCAATTATTACAAAAACACAGTACTAGTTTTTTGGTTTACAAGGAACCGAACCAGACTACCTAAGATCCTAAAGGATATATATTCTGAGATAAACCATAAGCACTTAAATAAACAACTAGTATGTGTAAGGTTAATATGAGACATATTATAGATGCACTAATATCTCAAACAGGTACACATGAGCTTGGTTATTCATTGGTGTTATTAAGTGCAAGAATCGAGAAGAAAACACACATAAAACTTTATATTTTCATGGTACAAGCACAAATAAAATCTTTATTACGTTAGTAAAATTATTGAACATGATTAATTACACTTTTGTAATAATGGAGCTAATAATTGGATTATTTTTTGCATCTCTCTTGTCTCTTCGAACCTTTATAATGCAATGCATTGCTACTAATCCAGAAAAATAAAAATAAAATTGAAGACTTCCTAATATCAATAATACCTACGTACTTATAACCTTATTAGTATAATAACAAAAGAGTGTTCACCAATGAAAAAAAAACGGAAGAGTGAACATGCCTAAGTACCCCCATGCCCAAAATATTCACAAATTACCACTTGAATTTTGAGGAAGTATGGTGGCGGGCTATAAACAATTTTATGACGGAATGCTGATCAATAGCATACGAGGAAGTTATATAGAATTTGTTTGACAAACCTTTTAGGATCGACTCATTGTAAGCCAAACCTTTTAGGATCTTAAGGAATATCATTATAAATGTGTGGCTATTAATATTCCTTTGGGTCTAGCTACCGAAAAAAAAAGTATAGAAATAAAAATAATAGGTTCAATTATTACAAAAACACAAACAGTGATCAAAAGTACTAGTTTTGGGGTTTGCAATGAACCGAAGCAAACTATCGAAGATCGTTAAGGATATATTCTTTGATAAACCATAAGCACGTAAATAAACAATTAGTATGCGTAAGGTTAACGAGAGACATATTATAAATGCACTAATATCTCAAACAAGCCCACATGAGCTTGGTTATTCATTATTATTTAGTACAAGCACGCGTAAGAAGTTTATATCTTTCATACTGGTTTCAAAGTCTGTGCCCCATTTCCATGGTATAAGCACAGACAAAGTCTTTATTGAGTAAGGGTAAGGATAAGCTAGTTCTTGGTACAATCGGTAGGAGCAAAAGAAACTTTTTTCCCTTCAAGTTCGTACTCCACTTGAAAATTAATTTCTGCCTGATTTCCGAAGACGGACGCTCCTAATGAGTTAGTGTTGGGTACTACCAGCAAGCAAAGCAAGTTGATGCACCAAAATCGAACAGGTTCTCAAACTTCAAGGGAACATTAGCTCCCGTAAAGTGAAACACAAAATCAGGGAATTTAACATTAGCTTCTTCATAACTAAAACAAAAGGTGAATGGATCTGGAGGATTTTGCACTGTGGCTACAAATTTGCCGTGGAAACTTGGTTCAAGGAAAGTCAATGTGGTCCCTGAATCAATGAGTATGTTGCCACCAGTTTGACCACTTTGCACCGTGTTTTGACCAACACTAATGCCTTCAAGATTGAGGTAGTAAAAGGTAGGAAAAGAAGGGTTGATTGTGAAGAGAGTGGACACAACCCCATTTCCGGATATGAATGCTTCATCCCCGAATTTGAGTTTGCTATTGGAGGTTGAATTGAAAGGAACCAAACAGTAGGAGAATTTGTGACCAATTTCACCACCTAGTTGTGAAACTAGTGACAATGGCCCTCCTCCAAGACCAACAAGCCCTCTGGTTTTCAGAGTGTATGAAGCAAAATTATTTTTATACCCACAGCCAAAAGTAGACTTAGGAAAGGTAGCACCGTGGCCCTCACTGGTTGACCCAAAATTGATGGAATCAACAGCCAATTTTCCATTGGTGTATGAATTGTCAGCATATTCGTACTGATAGATGCACTCATTTGAGTTTCCACAGGCATATTGGCCTTCCGGAGGGAGCTGGGTGCAAGGTTTTGAGTCACACAACAATAGCATGAATGTGGAAGACTTGTTTGGATCAAATAGTGGGGTGTCTTGGGCGAAACAGTTTGACCCGTTACAAGGGGAACATTGTACCCAAATAAGGTCACTCCCCGTGTCCGCAACAGCAAGCCTTTCCACAGGAGGGGTACCAATATAGATTCTCATGAGGTAATTAGTGTCATTTGGAACTATGATAGATTCAGGTGATTGATTATTTTCATTCAAAGAGAATTGATGGACTCCATTGAATCGAGCAATGGAACGCAAGGCAGCGTTCCTAATGAGCTCTGATGGGGTCATTGAAGAGTAGTAAAGGGGTGACAATGGTGAGTCACGATGAACAAGATCAATGCTGAAGCTTCTTAGGCTTTTACTTGCCTCAGCAAAGGGTACAATACTAGGAAGTGAGCACATAAGGGCTGAAAAAAATACGAACAGAAGAGCATGCATGTTTGAGGAATTAGTGAAGGATGGAGAGTACAAGAGAGAAATGGGGTGGAGGGAGGAGTGCATGGAAGCCCTTCTATTTATAGAATTAATAACAACTTTTTTTTTTTTTTAGAAATTCATTGAACTTTCATTAATTTATTTAAAAAAAGCATGATATTTCCTAGGATCTATTAATATATGTTGTGATCAAATAAATCATTGGAAATCACATGTTAGGCTTTAGGCCCAAATATATATTAGTGTGGTTGAATATCTGTTAATTCTGTTGCTTGGTTTATGATGAATGGAACAATACAACCATTCACAAAATGATAGGTCATTTTACTACTACCCCAATAAATGTATCTCTTACAAGACAAGGCACTTAATATGAGTATGTATTAATTGCTTAATATTGTTAATCAAGTTCTAAGGAAAATAGTGGGGAAGATCTTGCATTGTCTAGTATAAAAGCGTATATTATCCTCTTATCATTTCACAGTGCATTAGTTTCTCTCAATATTCAAGGTGTTCTCAAGAGGAACACATTGTTTACTATTTTTGTTTTTCTAAATTCATGCATCTATGGTCTAAAGAATTCATTATTTCAACATTTTTGCATTACTGGTGATGTCTTCGTTAATTCCTCCTTTTGTCTTTTCGGTTAACTCATTTTTCTTCAAAGGGTTTGCTATTGAATATGCATTCGATTCTTTTATCATTAGACACAATTTTTCTTTTTGAGATTTTGTGAAAGAGAAACAATTTTTAAACTTGTATTTTAACTTGGTCTTGGTTATTTCGGGATTAATGTAGAGTTACACAGAGAATTCATTGCAATTCTGATAAATAAGGTGGATGTAGTAAACTAGTTAATGATAGATGTAAAATTTTTTCAGTAGATTCATCAGTAGCATAAGTAAAATTTCCATTTATTAACACAAGATTCTCCGTATTTCCTCACAAAAATATTTGCCAATAATGCAATTGAATCTCCAAATGCATGTACGAAGAGTGCTAGTATTTGTACACACTTTTTTATTATTATTTTTAAACATTTTACAATATATAGTTTGTAATTTTTATTTAACTTTTTGGTAGCTCATTGCTATATGGGCGAGTTTTGGAAGAATAAACTCAACTAGCTCATTACTATTAAGCCTCAAGTTTGCTTAGTCATACATCTGACAAATTTTGGAACGGTAATTAAACCAATTTCTAAAATTGGAATAGCATAATTTCTTTTTAGAAACTGATGTGTCTCAAATATAGAACCCTACTGAAGTTTTTGGTTTGATGCATGTTGACGTCCACACTTTGAGGCAAGAAAAAGGAAAGTTAGTGAAAAGTGCGTGCTATGCAATGAAGTTCCTGAAGATATAAACCATATGTTTTTCCTGTGTCATTTTACTTGGCGAATCTGGTGTGCCTGCTGTGCAAAATGGGGGCTGATGTGGGTTATGCCTAATGTTCGAAGAACTGCATATGAGTCATGGTTGGGTGCTGGTCGGAGCAGATCTCAGCGCAGGATATGGTTATCTTGGTTCTTTGTAATATCCTGGTCGATTTGGGAGCAGAGAAATAAGGTGATTTTTCAGCAAGGAACGATTTCATGGGATTCTTGCTTGGCCCTTGTGACTGAACGTGCTGAACTGTTGTCGAAGGTGATGTCCTAAAGATATTGTTTAGTGTTTTGCTGCTTGCTCGAGTAATTCAGCATTTGTTTGTGGCGTGCTGATTGTGGGTGTTTGTCTTTCTGTTTTTTTTTTAATTCTGTGTCTTTGTCTTGTACTTGCTCCCCTTACTTGTTTTGGGATAAGCCTTTATTCTCTGATTATCTAACAAAAAAGGAAAACTAGTGAAGCTAATTAATAGCATATTTTGTTCTATTTTTGTAGAATTGATTCTAGAGAGAATTAATTTTATAGAATTGATTTGAATAGAATTGATTTTGAGATAAAATGATTTATATTTGGTAATTCTTCTAAAAGTGATTCTGACAGAAAGTGAAAAATTCTCACTTTTCCCAGAACCAATTCTAGATAATAGAATTGATTTTGCGAGTGGATAACCAAATATGATCAAAAATCTCCAGAATTGATTCTGAGGGTCTAAAATTGATTTTGGGAAGCCCGTGCTATAAGTCATCTTAAGATGTGTGACTTGCAAGTTATCTTCACAAAAAATCATCCTCAAAGAGAAATAAAATTTCTTGTATATCTTTTGGAAATAATACATGATTTTTTTTTGGGGTGTTAGTGGTTACGACTTTTCGTTAAATCTGAGATATTTTTTGTTATTTCGTCAAATATTATAGACTTACAATTCGCATCTTAAGATGACTTAATTTGCTTCGCTAGTTTGCCTTATCCTCTCCTCTATGTGGACCTCACAAATGCATCAAAACAAAATCTTTCAATAGGTTCTTTCGTTTTTTTCTCGATGAGTACAAAACAAATGCTCCAAAACACTTTGGGACAGGGAGGAAGAAAACCACATAAGATCCTAAACAAAATATAGTAGAACAAAGCAAAATAAATAAATAAATTATATTGATCTCCTTGAAATTAGACGATAGTAGATATGATATCCTTCGATTTGTCACATTTATACTAACCATCTTATAGGAATACTTAGTGTCACATTTATACTGTCCTCTAACCCTAAACATATCCCATTTACCTCAAGTATACCTTATGCCGTGTCCACCAATAACTCTAAGCCTTATTCATGGATTATAGACACTGGTGCAACTGACCATGTCTCTAATTCATTGAACCTATTCCATCATTTTCAAAAATTTAAACCCATTTTAGTCACTCTTCCTGATGGTAGTAAGATCAAAACTGACACCTCAAGGATTGTTTTCTTCAGCAAAGATTTTTACCTTACCAATGTTTAGTTCATTCCATCTTTCAAGTTCAACTTAATTTCTATTTCTCAATTGACCATTATTTTAACCTGTAAATTGACCTTTACTAAGCATTGTTGTGAGATAAAGGATCTTCCTACATTGATGAAGATTGGTGCAGCTAGAGTAGACCACGACTTGTATACAGTGAATACTCTCACAGATAATTTTCCTTCATTTCCTTGTATTAATAATGTCACATACCTTAGTTCTAATTTGTGGCACTCACGTTTAGGACACCCCTCTTATTCTCGATTACATGTATTGCATAAACTACACCCTTATGTTACATTTGTTGATAATAAAAGTCCTTGTGACACCTTCATTTCACTGTGCATACACATATTTTTGTGCCCCCTAACCCCACAAACTTAAAATCCTGCCTCTATGCTTACTGTTTTTGATCCTACACTTATTTTTGGACCTATCATACCTGCTAATGCTCCCACAACTCAACCTACATTACCATCCTTACCCTCACCACACGACCTACCAAACCTCCCAACTATCTACAAGATTATCACTGTTTACTTGCCAAGGGACATTCCGCTGCACCAATCTCTTCTGCTAGATATCCTTTAGCTCATTATCTTTCTTATTCTTCTTTATCCCCCCGGCAAAAACCTCTCCCTAGCTCTTACTATTAATACAGAACCTACTAGTTAAAAAGAGGCTGTGAATTTGATTGTTGGTGGCAAGCTATTAGTGCTGAACACAATGCTCTGGAAGCAAATAGATCTTAGGTTCTTACACCTGTACCTCCTAGGAAACATGCCATTGGGTACAAGTGGGTCTTCAAAGTCAAATTTAGACCCGATGGCTCTATAGAGAGGCATAAAGCCTATTTGGTTTATAAGGGCTATACTCAAACTACCGGTATTGATTATTTGGAGACTTTTAGCCGGATTGCCAAAATGACAACCTTGAGGGTTCTCCTCTCTCTTGTAGCAGCTAAGTGTTAGTTTTTGCATCAGTTAGATGTCAATACGACATTCTTGCATGGGCATCTTGATGAAGAAGTTTACATGTGTGTTCCCACAAGTCTAGAAACACATGACCCCCGCTTGGTGTGCAAACTGCAAAAATCTTTATATGGGTTAAAACAAGCAAGCCGACAATGGAATACTAAATTGATTGAATTTCTCCTTTCCTCAGGTTACCAGCAGTCCAAGTCTGATTACTCATTGTTTAAACATGACCACACCAGTTTCACTGCTATAGTACTACTTTGCATTGAGGATTTGGTGCTAGCTGGCAACAACCTCTCTGAAATTCAGTCCATGAAATCTATAACATCCTCGCAAAATAGAGTACCATACTTAAGTCATAGTATCACACTTGGGAGTTGTTACTGCTACATGAATGGACCTTATCTGATAGAAACCTTTGACCATCTTCAATCATCCTAGTTAACCCTATCCAGGATGACTATCCTCAATACATCTTGAACTATTTGGAAATAACATGGAAACATACATAGAGGTGAGAATTTTGAATTTCAGTAGGAATCCCTAGACTACCATATACAGTGTCATCATTATTATCCCCAGCTGTTTTGGTTTATTATTAAAAAAAAGGTGAACATGCTATAGAAATTATAAATTTCATTTTAAAGAGTTCAAAAACATCTGTTCTAAAGTAGGTTAATTTTATTCTCACACTTGTCATTTGGGAGCACAGTTTCATAATAGTAACAACAAGAATATAATTTATGCATATGTAGATGCACATTATATAATCATGTGAATGCACTTATTCTTCCTTTAACTTTCTTTACTTTCTATACTAGACACATCTAGGCATTACATATCACCGTCCCTAGATTGTTTATATTTATCTTTAATCTCTAGTCTTTAGTCTTTACTACCCTTACGTAGACTGATCACGGAATGAGCTCAACTTGTGACCATCGTCATATAGTATTGACTTGCAAAGGGATACACATGCCTCTAGTCTTTGAGGGATCTCATCAAGTTTTAACTGTCTTCACAAGGAAGGACCCAAATAACTGCCTCTAAGTGAAGGGACCCAATAGTTTTAGCTGTCTTCATAGAGAGGGAGCCAAATAATTGCCTCCAATTGAAGGGACCCACATCTTGTCTATTAACTATCTTCACAAGAAGGGACCCAATAACTGTCTCTAAGTGAAGGGATCTCATCTTGTCTTTTATATGCTTTCATAGTTCATATGCTCACATATTCATGTATGAGTATGCTTGAAAGACTTATGCACATGCTTCATACCTTACTTTCAAATATTCATAGCTGTCACATATTTCTGTTGGAAATTTCACAGCATAACGGCTAAATGTAAACTTCCTCAAAAATGCAACAGAGCAATTTCAACCAACTAGTCAAGATATCAAAATCAATATACTATTGTACTAACATTTCAGTCACATAACAGAGAATTACATCATCAAAACTTAAATCATTAATCACTCATGGCCTAAGAGTGTCTAATTACTTAAACTTGGCAATTTGCACTTCAATCTCCAAATTCTACCCTATTTTGTAAATTCTGTGCTAATTTCATCTTAACTTGTTTAAACCTGAAATTTTAGTATGTTATAGCATTAAGTGTCTATTTTTAGTTCTCTTTAGTTTCGTTCAGTTTTGATAAGCACAAATTAAGTTGTTGGGTTTTTACTCTAGGCTGCCCTGATGAAGAGTAGATTTAGGTACTTAAATGTAAAAATCCACCAAAATTCCAATTCTAACTCATTTTTATCATAAATTTATGTTTAAATGAAGCTTACTAAACCATCTTTCATTCCATAGAAGTTTTGTTTCAAATAGATAAGTGGAACCCAAGCTATAGGCTCCCAAATTAGGCTATTCTGTAGTGCCCTATCTCAATCTGAGTAGGATATAGGATAATTTTAGAGAATTACTAGGAGTAATATGCTTAAGATATGAATTTGAAATTTTTATGGAATGAATATCTATGTGTTATCTTTATAAAAAAATTGATTGTACCCAATTTCAAGGTCTATAGGGCACATAATGCCCTTCATAACCCATATTGGTTAGAACAAGGGGCAAAATTCAATGGTTTACTTCAAAAATTCATAACTCTCATTACAAGTCCAATTGCCTTATAATTTATATGTTCGGAAATTCCTAGATGTATAGTTTCATCTAAAAATAGATTCATAATTTGTTGACCTTCCTAGGGCAAGCTGTATAATTTGCCGTATAGATAGGTCCTAGGGTTTCTATTTTTCAGCAACCCTATTTGTGTTTTTCTTTGAGTTTTTGCCTAATCCACCAACCTAAACCAAGAATATTCATCTTTAATCACTTGAAACAAGTTATGAAAGCATCAACCAACATCAGAATAAGAAGATACATCTCAACCCCAATTAGCCACATGGCATTAAGATTAAGCAAAGCATAGGAAATTCTACCTCAAATTTGGAGTTTGAGCTAGAAAGATGAAGACCTTGGGTGTAGAAACTTGTGTAGAGTGAAGAAGCAAGGATGAGAGGAGAATATGAAGAACAAAATGAGGGGGAGAGGGGTCTGAAATGAGGGCTGAAATTATGGGGGAGAGGATAGGGATTTTGTGGGTTTGTTGTCATAAATATTAAAAATGACTTGAGAGCTTTAATTGGTGGAACTTGTAACATCATCCCAAAATATAGTACTATGCTTAAGCCATAGTACCATACTCAGGAGTTGTTACTATTACCTGAGCGAAACTTTTCTGATAGCAACTTCAGCCATCTTCAAAACTTCTCGAGCTATTTAGAGATAACACAGAAATAGGAGTGAAAATTTTAAATTCTTAGTAGGATTCACTAAGAAATTTCATACCGTGTCATCGTTATTATCTCCAGCTGCTTCGATTTATTAAAAAAAAGTGAACATGTTATACGAACGATTCCATATTATAGTTTGAAAATATATGGTCTGAAGCAAAGTTGATTTTATTCATGCACTTGTTAAACAGAATAAGGATTCAAGTATGAGTACAATAATATTTCATAATAAAAATAATAATATTGATAATAAGAGTCCACTTGCAATGTCATAATGATGAGAATAATAAACATTATTTATGTGTATGCACTGTTCATCATAAAATCATGCATATGCTTTTGTGTTTCCTTTGCTTTCTTTACTTGACACACCTAGGCATTACATATCACTGTCTCTAGGATGTCTACATACATATGTCCTTGCCTTTAATCTTTGCTGCCCTTACGTAGCCTGATCTAGGAGTGAGCTCAACTCGTGACCGTCGTCACACAGTACTGACCCGCAAGGGGATCGACATGCCTCTAGGTTGGAGGGACTCAGTTGGCCAATTGTCTCCAATATAGAAGGACCAAAAAGTTTTAGCTGCTTTCACAGGGAGGGACCCAATGTGCAACTGCCTCCGAGTGAAGGGACTCATATCTTTATCTTTTAACTGCCTTCACTTGAAGAGACCCAAATAACTGCCTCCAAGTGAAGGGATCTCATATATTCTTCCTTCATTCATATGCAAATATGCATGCTCTCATAAGAATAATTCATGATCACATCACCATAACATATTCACAATTGTATAGCTGTTCCTATCATAAATTTCTCATAAAATAAAGACTCATAGTTTCATAGACTTCTGCTGAAAATTCGGCAGCATAATGGATCGAGTCCGCTTCTTTGTGAATAGTGCCAGTGCTCAGACAATCAATTATCCAGAAAAATCACAACAGTGCATTCATATATCAATATTAATCTAATAGGAATAATATTTGCACTTGGATTTAAGTTGTTGTCTATGTACCTTCATCCTACCTTTTTTTGTAAAATAAGCCTTAATTTTTATTTAACTCATTTAGACCTAAATTTTGGATATGTTGGATTATTGTGTGTCTATTTTTTAACCTCTTCGGTCCCATCTAATTTGGATAAATGTAGCCTAAGTTATTAGGGTTCTATCTCAGCTTGCCTTGTAGCTAGCCAGAATTGCACACCTAAAAGTAAAAATTCACTAAAAATCGAAACTAGTTGAAATCATATAAAATTTGTATCATATTAAAGCTAACAGGACAACATTTTATTTGCAAAAGTTCCATTTTATTTTCTTGAGTAGAGCTTGAGTTATAAACTCCGAAATTTTACCCCTCTAGACTACCTTGTTTTAGCCTGGTTTGGACTTAGGGCAACTTCCTTAAACTATTGGGAATAATTGATGTCGAATGTAACTCTAAAATTTTTATGAGATATTCTGCTATGTGTAGACTTTTTAATAAAGTTAGTTTCACTCAATTCCAAGTTGTATAGGGCAAGTTTTGGCTTGAACAATCTTATCTGCCCACAATTAAACTCAAAAACCTAAGTCAAATTTCCAAAATTCATATCTTCCTCAATACTAATCCAATGGCCTTATAATTTATATGATTGGAAAGCTCTAGATATCTAGTTTAACATAAAAATAGTTTTATTAAATTTAAATAGTTGTAGGCGGAGCCATACACTCCGCCGTATGGATAGCTGCAGGGTTTCTCAACTTAACAGATTCTATTTTATGGCTCTTTGTGTGTTCTCATTGTAACTTCAATTCTAAGTCAAAGTTTTATGTTAAACCAATAATAGACCACCAGATACATCAAAAATATCATCAAAGAAATGAAGAAAATTAAAACTCTATATAGCCACAATTTATGAAAATCAAGAACAAGATGGAATCTTGCCTTTAGATTGATGGATTTCTTAAATGAGATTGATTTTTGTGGGTAAGGGAGTGGATGAGGGCTTGAAAGGGAGTGAAGTGAAGGAGGAGAAGAAAAATAAAATAGAAGAGAAGAGGCAAGAGAGAGAAGGAGCCGTAAAACAAGAAGAAAGGAGGAGAGATGTTTTTTTCTAAAGCAAAGAGTAATTGAGAAGAAAGCATGCGATTGGAGGCGAAGTTGAGTGGTGGATATGAAGCCAAGCTCTTCCTCATCTTGGGCAGCATGTGGCATCCTCTTTCTGGGTAAGTGGCTAAGTTTTAGCAACTCACTCTAGGGTTTTAGGCGCATAATTTTGTTGGTTCGGCTCTGACAGTTTAAAACACCGAATCTTTACCTATTTCTTTCAAATCGGTAACAAGGTTTGGAAAATCTTTGTGAAGCTTTATATATGTCTATTCTAATTTATTTAACTCTAATCTTTTTAATTAATATCTAACTAATTTCTAATTAGCCTTTAATTGAATTTTAATGAAATATCTAATTGATTTCTAACTAATTTCACCAATTCGGTAAAATTGAATAAATCGATTGAAACGATAGAATTTTTCGAGTGCTACAGAACTCAAGGCTTCTTTGAATTTGCATGGCTGCCCACTCTGGAAGGCCAAGATGGTGCCACCAAGGGTAGGTAATTGGCTCAATCTTAGCCATCAAAATTAGGATTTGACAGTATAAATTTCTAATGATCTAGTTCTTATGTTGTACATTACCGAAATTTAACTGTTTTCTCGTAAATTCTCAAAATGTTACCAATGGTCCTCATTAATTTTCTACATAACAAACTTAAATTTTTCTAACCCTCTCATTTATATTTCAATCCTAATTACTCTTATTTCTCTAATGCAATGAATTGATTTGATTAATAGTGCTAATCAGTCACACCGTTTCTTCGGAATGTTACAAAATCACTGCTTGATGCCAAGTTCAAAATTAAGGACTTGGGCAACTTGAAGTATTTCTTGGGCATGGAGGTAGCTAGAACTTCCAAAGGAATTTCTCTATGCCAACACAAATACATACTTGATTTGCTGCAAGACACTGGTTTATTAGGTGCTAAACTTGTAAGCATGCCTATAGAGTGTACCTTGAAGCTGTCTAAAGATTCAGGTGATCCTTTGCTTGATCATTCTGCCTATCGTAGTTTAGTTGGCAAGCTCCTTTATCTAACTCAAACGAGACCTGACATCTCCTTGTAGTAGGAAAGTTAAGTTAGTTTCTAGACTGTCCTACTTCAGTCCATCACTAGGCAGCCATTCGAGTTCTAAAATACCTGAAGTCTACCCCTGCTACTGGTCTATTCTTTGCTGTTGATTCTGATATGAAATTAAAATGGTTTTCTAACTCTAACTGGGGTGCTTGCCCTGATACAAGGAGATCTGTTACTATTTTTTTTCTCTTAGCTCTTCCCTAGTTTCTTAGAAGAGTAAGAAGCAAACCACTATTTCCCATTCTTCCTCAAAAGCAGAATACCAAGCTTTGGCACATTCTGCTTGTGAAGCCCAGTGGCTATTGTTTCTTTTGAATGATTTTGGCCTTACCTCTTCCCCCTAGCTATCATCTACTATGGCAACCAATCTGTGCTTTACATTGCTACTAATCCGGTCTTCCATGAACGGACCAAACCCATAGAAATTGACTATCACCTGGTCCGCGAGAAACTTCAAGCTGGTATTATCCATCTTCTTCTTGTTTCCACTTCCTTTAAGCTTGCAGACATCCTCACCAAGCCTCTTGACCTAGTTCCATTTGCAAATATGGTTAAATGTCTAGGCTAATTCAAATATAAAGTCCCCATGCTAAAACCAACCTATATAGTTATTATTATTATTATTATTATTATTATTATTATTATACACTAACAATTTTGTAACTTTAAAAGACAAAAATAAAGTTTCGATCAACTTTGCCATGTTACTCAAATCTTTATTTTAATTTTAAAAATAATCATCTATCAATCACATTTTAACTCACTAGAAGACATTCCATTCAAACAATCCAGAAATACCAAGATGGATACCTTTGTCCCTGTTATTTGTCACATCAACAACTAGAAAGGAAAACAGCCAAAATACATCAAGCAATTTGAACAAAGCATAGTCATGAAATTACACATGTATTTATAAGCATTTGAGAAAGGCAAGTAGTCACATAATGAGGCAAATATCATGAATACAAGCATACAATGGCACTTAATAGGTCAAAGAGATGTCGGGCAACAAAAAGTTACGAATGATCTATGAACTTGATATACATAGAAAATTATGACTAATTCAACAGAGCAATCTTTAACAAGAAAGGAGGAACATAAGTCTTTCATATAGCAAGGAATAGGATAGATGAGATATCAAGATATACACAGAATAGCTGAGGGATATGGAACGAAAGAACATTCCTAAAGCCTCAGGTAGTATTGTGTTTTATGGAAAGGGGTCGGCAACTATTTACACAATCATAATACTACTAAAGGACATTTGCTTTATGAATCATAGGGAAACTTAGGCTTTGATACCACTTTTGTCACAACCTTCACCTGACCGCGATTGGTGCAGAGGGAATTCTCATCTCCTAGCAAGCCTAACCTGCAATTTTATAAGAAAATAGATAGGGTTTCCCCTAAAACTAAGATGTTTCCCAAATAATCAAGACCTACCAATTCCCAGCCAGACATTTATCACAATTCAAGGTATAACTTGGTTAAGCTTAACAACTATATATACAGAAAATCCTTCATATAAGGTTATACATCAAGTGGGTCGATCCAAAAAGACTATGCAAGTCCAATCCATTATCTATAATCTAAAAAGGAAGATAAGGAACAAACACAACCCATGATATACATTTGGACCCTGCCTGTGTTTCATGGTGTATTACACAGAATATAAGCCATCCTTGGCTATAAAAATTTGCTTCAAAATGAATAAAGAAGGCCCTCAATTAGACTTGCCCAAAGAAGATCAACAGGAGTCCTACGAGGTAGAAGGGCAAGATTCATCTCTACAGTTGAATCTAAAATCGAGATAAAAAGCCACAGAGTGAGTTATACAACTCAATGAGGAATAATATATTTATAGTCAGCATGAGACAAGTTTTAAACTCAAACCGTGCTTAAATTATACATAAAGGTCCAAAATTATACATAAAATTATAAAGAATAAAATTGTGGTTTTAACATCATAGTAAAGCTCAAAGGAGGATTCTATTCGAGAAGCAACTTCCTGATTAGGCACCCCAACAGCCTAACTCCAACAGCTAGGCTTTCCGTGGTGCACCAAGGCTAAAGCTTACTATCATTAGTGAGTAGTTTCTATCATAATTTCTTCCCTTTCTAAAATCTGTATTCCTTTCTAAAATCATTCACCATTATAATTTCTCTTTATCACAAATCATATACATTCTCATCCATAGCATCAAGAACATAATGAAATATTTAAAAGAAGTTTCTTATAGTCAACAAATAAAAAAAGTATAGCTATTAAATCTTGTCTCATGCTCATAATGCTTAACATCAACATAATACAAGTTACAAACGTAAACATGAATTTTTAAACATAAATGCATGAGACAATTTTACTAAATCTTGGGAAAAAATTAACTTAAGCAATTCTTCAAGATAGATAGCATTATAAACATATGCATATATATATAAATTCACTTAAAGGTTAACCATAAACATATATTCACTCACAATTAAGATTTCAAGGTTAGGATTCAATTGGGTGATGCCTCCGAATTAACATGAAGATCCTGGGAGCATCCAAAGCTTAAAACATTGGGGAAGTGATTTGGGTAGGAGGAGAGTAGTGGGTTTCTTCTACTCTTCACTTTCTTTCACTTTGAGAGGGGAGAGAGAGACTTGAGGAAGAAGAAGATGATGATGAGGGAGTGAAAGGATGGATTTTGTAAGGAATTTAGAGGGGAAAAGATAGTGGATTGATGGGTTTCATAGAGATGGAAAACCCTAGAGAGAGCACCAAGAGAGGGAGAGATTTGGGGAAGAAATAGGGGAAGGGACGAAAGCCCCAATCTTATTTGCGCAGTAGGCACTTGGGCACCCGACCACCTAAAGCCACTTTCTTGACAGTGCAACTGGCACGTAGGTGTCCAAAATGGGCGCCTAGGTGCTGGCAACTCTTTTTTTTTTTTTAAACAAATTTTAAGCCTCAGTCACACTTGTAGGCATATTTCTCCCAATAACTTCTAAATACTCAAAAATACGAATAAAAAAGATCATACAAAGATCCATAATTCAAACAAATTTAAAACTTATGTCACACAAATCTTTAAGGCATTACAATTATATATATATATATATATATATATATATATATATATATATATATATATATATATATACACACACACACACACACACACTAGTAAAGTATAAAAATTATTATTACATTAATATTTTTATTAATTTAATTTTTTAACCATGTATTTACATGATAAAATTAAAATTAAAATTAGAATTGTAATTCATATTCTATATCCTTAGCAACCTCAAACATAAAAATACTTTATTGATTTTTTAAAAGGGAACAGGTTGGGTGTTGATTTTAAGTACAAAGTTTACTATTTTGTGTCACTTTTGGGACTATATCTATCTTAATCTTCTATGGTAGAAATAGTGTAACATCTCGAAGAATAGTGTGTATGACTAACACTGTTAAATGGTTTATTTGACACATTATAGATATACAAGTAGACAATAATGAAATGCAAATATTAGAATAAAATGAATTTAAGTTTCCTTTGTGGAAAATTTTTTTATAGGCAAATAGTAATATTTTGCTAGTTAGGGAAAAATTTATTTGTTAGTGGTGTCTTGTATTTCAAAAATCGAATTGGTAGGAATCTATATTGTCAGATGACATGAGTATCAGTTAAAAACCCTAGAATATATGGCTAGAATTTAGCCACCCAAACCACTCTTATTGGCCAAAGAATGGCCACACAAAAGAAAAGCTCAAGAAGATTTGAACTCATTTTGAAATCCATGTACCGTTCACACTACTTCAAGAGTCATATTAACTTATGAGTTAAGAAGCCAAAAATTCCCATTTGTGTCCTCCAAATTTTTGGCCAACTTCTTCTTCATCTCACTCTCCATTTCCTTCTTCATCTTCATTCTCTTCTTCAACTCCTCCATATTCACCTAAAGAACTCTTGTGATCTTGCCTCCTCTTGATCAAATCTTTTACTCTTTCCTTGTGTATCATCAATAAACGTTAAGACAAGCTCATAGATCTCCTCCCCTTGAGTCAATTAACCTCAACCATCAAGGAGTAAAGAGGGAGTTACAATCTTCTTAAAGCCTAAGGTAGAGCCATCAAGGAACTCAAATTTAGGAGCTACCAATTTGTATTTTGAGGTAGGATTTCTTGGATTGATTATTTTCTAAGGTCTTTGTGTTGCAAGGGTTTCTTTGGGTCATCCTATATTTAATCTTGTATGATGCTAATATGATCCTTTTCTAGTGATTTGAAATAAGAAAATTTGGTTTAAGTTAAAGAATAGATCAAAATAACAAGAAAAACACAAATTAGAAAGAGCTATTGGAACGAACCCTAGTGATCGTCCATACAACGAATTGTATTTCTTGACCTATAGAACTCAAATTTGAATGAAACTAATTTTAGATGAACCTAGACTTCAAGATGAATAAAACCATATAACTTATTGTCCATTGGACTTGAAATGAATTAGTTATGATTTTTGAAATTAGACTGTTAGATTTCACTCTTTATCCTAACTAGAGCATAATGTGAGGAGTATAACTTTCCCTATATAACTTCAAATTGAATAAAATTAATTTTGTTAGGAAGCTAACACATAGGAAATCATTATAAAATTTTAGAATTAGATCATAAGTACATTGCTCCTAGTAATTCTTTGAAATTAACCTATATTCTATTTAGGTTGAAACAGGGCAGCCCACTTGAGGAGCTCATAACTCAAGCTCTAGCTATTCAATTAAAATGAAATTGTTGGGATTGAAAGAGAATCCAAATAGGTACACATTGGTACAAATTTTGGATCAAAATGCTGAAAAATGGATTTTTAGTGATTTTCTAAGTTTAGGTATGCAAGTTTAACTTGAAATAGAGCAGCCTTGAGTAAAACTCTAATAACTTAAGTTATACATCTCAAAATTTAGTGAAATGAAAGATGTTTAAAATTAGACTAACAAGGCTATAATCTTTAAATTTTGAGGTTAAAATGAAGTAAAATGAACATTTAATGGAATTTAAAATTTTAGAGCAGATTTGAGTAAATTAGACTAACTTGATAGCTTCAAGATTTAGGAGCTTCGCAAACCATGAGGAGCCAATGGCTGAATTAATTATGTAATTCCTTATCATAATGATATTATGTTGGTATATTGATATGATGATTTTGATTATTATCATTGACTGGCTGTATGCATACTATTTGTACATTGGGAAGCCTCATATTTCAGTTGTTATGCTGTCAAATTGTTGACAAAAATATATGAATTATTATCATGATTATAAGTTCCTCAAGTATATTCATTCGTGAATATATAATCCATGATGTAATTATGATTTCATATTACTTAGACTAGCCCCAAAATGAATTTAAGGGCAATAAGTCAATGTCAGGGTCGGGGAAAGTAAACCTAATAATCACGTATAGAAACGAGTTCAATCCTGAAAGGCAGACTATTACCCACGAGTCATATAGCCAAAATACTCCCAAGAGACCAAGTATAGAAAGATTATGATACAAGTCAAGAAAAGGAAAAGTTGTAACGTCCTCAATTTTTTTCGTGCTAAATTACCTTAGTAACCCTGAGTAATTAGGCACTTAATAAGAAATTAAAAGATTAAGGCTTAATTAAAGAATTTATATGGCAATTGGAAGAGAAAGTTAAGAAAATGCTTAATTAAGATTAGAAAATCTTTAATTAAGTGAGTCAAACTCTTAATAGCTTAATTAAGCATTAATTACCAATAATTAATATAATCAAGTTTAATTAAGGATAATTGAGCTTAATTATAAGTTTAATTTTCTTAATCATGATCTTGTGAGTTAATCACTAATCCTTATTTAATCAAGTTAATTAAGTTATAAGAGCACTTAATCATATTATTAAAATTTAAATTTAGTCAACTAGACAATAAAGCATTGATGACATCATTAAAGTGAAAAAGTAGAAGATAAGGTTGCTTTATGTAAGAAAAGTATTAGTACTTATCTAAAATAAACCCCTTAATTAACCATTTTGTCCCCTTAATTACAACAAAATAAAGAAAATATCTCCCCTTCCATGCCCTATATGCTACAACCACTCTCACTCATACACACACATCCATTTTTCATTTTTCAACTTCTATTCTCTCTCTAAGTCTCTTATCCTCTCACTTCTCTCTACATTATTATTCTTCTTCTTTATCTTCTTTTTCCTTTCTTCACCACCACCCTAATCAAACTCTCTCACCAAGCCTTTTAAAAAGCATATCTTTTGGTCTTTGGAGACAAAATTTACATACTACAAGCTCTATTTTCACAAGATCTCAAGAGCTTTCTCTTTCTCCTTGCAAAATCGCCACCAACACCCTTGGAAAAGCCATCATCTTCTTCATCTTTCTCTTTAAAGAAGGCACCGTTTTTCTAGGTAGTGATCTCTACTCTTTTCTTTTTGTTACTCAATAAGCTTGAAGCTTGGCTCTCACTATGGCTTAGATCTTCAAGTGAGAACTTGAGAAAGTTTTCTTTTCTGGAAAAGGTTTGCTTCTTGAACCTTGTTCATGAGTGTTCATGTGGATATCTTGAGTTTTCTTCATGAATACCCTAAAAGTTTCCATTTGTAGCAAAATATGTTCTTGATCTTGTTCATGAGTTGTTCTTGTTTGTTGAAAGTTTCTCCCCTTGAATGCTTTAAAGTTTCCATTTTTCTTTCTTAATGCATGAGTTCTTGATGATGCTTGGTGATTTTGGTTTAAAGTTGATTTCTCTCCTTTTTATGAGCTTAAGATTGGAAAAGTTCTCATCTTTATATCTTTCTTATGATTTTGATAAGATTATAAATATTCCAAAAGTGCAAAGCTTTAAAAGTTTGCTTTTTGATGCATAAAAAGTGGCGTTATTTTTATGGGTGTCACAAGATTTCATTTTATTCTTTTTGAAGACAAGAATATGTGTAAAATTCTAAACCTTTTAGAATATGAAGCTTTCTAAGTCATAAAAATGAGAATTTGTCACTTTATGTCTTAAAGATTGAATCTTGAAGACAAGACCTTTCATAAAGTTTCAAACTTCAATAAAAATATGTAACTTATAAGTCATACAGATGTAGATTTGCACTCTAATCTTGTAAAGGTTAAATCTTGAAATGGAAGTTTGAGTAAAGTTCTAATCTTTTTTCAAGAAAGAATCTTTTAGATGTTAAGACAACTTTAAATCATAAAGTAGAAATCTTGATGGTCTTATAATAATTAAAAGTGTCAACTTTCTTAAAGAATAATACTTTTTTGTCATAAAGCTAGCATCTTGTATCATTTTCCTTATAAAGGTTGAATCTTTAAGATAAGGATATAGTTTTAGAGACTCATACTTTCATAAAGGATTAAACTTTATAATCACTTTCATAAAATATGCAACTTTATAATTATAAACGTGAAATCTTACTATTTCACTTACTAAAGTTTTAATCTTGTAACTTGTTGAAAATAAAAACTGTCTCTTGATGATTGGTGAACATGGTATTGTTGGGTTCATGAGTGTGGTTATGTGTTGTCATGACCCAAGGGACTAAAGGAATCTTGAAATCCTTTAGAAACAGAAGTATGATTAGGGCCTCTGAGCATACCATGAATCTTGGAATCACTAAATACATTGTCTCAAGATAAGAAGAGGAAATAATTACTTAACTTAGTCAACTTGAACAAAGTGGTCCATAAGATATGTACCTAATGAAAGAGTAACTTTACTCAAGCATTGAGTAACTAAAAGCCTATACACACATTTATTTTAACTATGTGATTCTCTCATGAGTAAACATGGGAAATCATATGAAGGCTCATAAGACTTTTCACAAAGAATAACATAACTATAAACACCTTTTAGGGTATGAATGTATGATGTCAGTAGGCATGATATATGACAAGTTTGATTGAGCATTGTTTCATGATTGAATGATTGATATGATGATATGAGATGTATATATTTGATTGTTAGTTGAAATTTCATGATTTGCATTTTGGGGAAGCTTTGGTCTAGCCGTCATACTGCTGAATTTCCGTCAAAATTAGGGACTTAGTCATACTATTGCATATCTGCATGTGTCTTGTTAATGATTGTAATGCATTAAGATGTGGTCATAACAAAACAAAAGAAAGAATGGGATATGACCCTTCGATCATCTTCAGTAAGGGAAGTGAGAGACGATGATCTACAAAGACTCAAGGAACCTTTATGGGGGAGGCATGGGTGACATAGAGGATCTTCCAACCTAGAAGTAATCAATATCAGCTTAGTCTCATTTGATTTAGTATTGCGTGACGACGGTCATGGAATAAGCTCATGTCCAAAAGCAGTCTATTTCAACGGAAAGGTAAAGAATGTTAAGCACATGCTAAATATGAAAGTAAAGTTAAAGAAAGACTCTAATCTAGTCTAAGAAGTTACTTAAATGTGCATGCATCTTCATTCTCTCATTTGTATGATCATGAATGTTTATACTATGCTCTCACATGTATATGCTCTTATATTGTAGCTTTGACTTTCTTTATATTATGTTTATTTGGGGAAGATTAAAAAGAAACCCACTTTAGGAACTTATGTTTTCAAACCCTTTAAAAATGGAATCTATGTATGCTCACTATTTTCATAATTAAATTCGAAGTGGTTGAGATGGAAACGATGACACATTAATGGTCTAATCAGGATCCTACTGAGAAATTTTGTATTTCTCACTCCTATGTATCCGTATCATTTTCAAACAGAGTTAATGGCATCCATGGTAGCACTTTCGGTGGTACTTGACTAGATAAGACGAGGAGCTATCATGTTACTTCGCCTAGTTAAGGAGGATCGAAAGATTAGTATAGTATTTTCATTTTCTTAAGAGCCCTAGTTGGGCAGTTTATGTGTAATTAAGAGTATGTGGGAAATTATGTTACTTAATTTGACCTATTATTATATGTGATAATTAGTAAGTGTAATGATGACTCTTGATTATCTATGATTATATTATTGGCTTACGGTATTATGTTATGTTATTTCAATTTTATCATACGTCTTTCTAATAACTCTGTGATATGAGGAACAATGTCTATATATATGCGAGTAAACAAGCCCTTAAAGGCTCAGTTTTCAAGTATAAAGGTTTTACCAAAAAAAATTTACAAGCTATTTTTGTATATTACACTAATTTCAACTATAAGAACTTCCGCTATTTAAGAGTAACAACTAGTAATATCATAAAATGACTTAAGCATAGTATAGTATTGTTAGGGTGTTACAAAAGTCAAGTGCACTTGCATTAAGAATCTATTTGTATTCATCTATGCATATTATTTAATCATTCTTTAACCTGCTATAACTATGATTAGATCCTTTTCTGTTTACCAAGTGTTTGAGTAAAATGAAATATGCTTCAGATAATATGGTTTAAAAACTATAAAATTGGAATCTATGCTTTACTATTCATATTGCTCACATTTTTGAAATAAACCAGAGCAACTGAGAATGATTGTGATATCACTGTATGATAGTCTTGGAAATCCTACTAAGAATTTTCGAATTCTCATCCTATTTGTATGTATCCATGTCATTCTCAGACGGTAGTGATGGAAATGATGGCATTTTTCACCGAGATACTTGAATGGCAGTGGCATTATGAACCTGCCCTGGATTCCATGAACCTGACAGCGACTTCCCATATCCATTTGTATATATTTTTCTAGCATACTTTTGTTATTCCTATCTTTATAGCCCACTTTTTGACCTCGCAACTCCGTTCGAGGGGATTCCACTATATATGGCCTATCCAGTTGTCATGCCACCCCACATGGCCTAGCCAATTGCTACAATACCACCTCAGCTTTCACCTCTAGCTTCTCCCGAGAGCAACCCATTAGGGATGGGTGCTTCTTCCTCTTTCTCTTCATCTGCCCCCAGTGATGGGTATGCACCTGGTGACCTCATGTCTACAGGTATTATGGGGAATGGGTTCCTTTCTTTGGAATCTGCTTAGGAGTTTACTAGAACTTTTTGAGATAGTAGTATGTACAAAGTGGCCCTCTTTTACTATCTTTTTGTATGACCTTATGCCACAGACATAGTCTCTGCTTTCTTTTTGCTCTCATGTATTCCTGATGACTATTTGATGTCCTTGCGAGGATTGGTGCTTAGACTGTACTTAAAGACATGGGCTGAGTGTTTTAACGGCCCTTTACTTTGTACTCAGAACTTATGGTGGTTACATGAGATTTGCACATATTTTTGTGAATATTTTGTAAATATTTACCATAAATTTCTTTCCATACATTCATTTTATTTACATACCGACATACTAAGCTCTACCTTATGAATTTCCCAGTGCCTGGTTATTACATTGATAGGCAAAATAGATAACCCGTATTTTGTTGAATCGAACCACGCTATGACTAATTATTGTAAATATAATAAAGGGGACATTATTACAAGCAGCAAACTCCTGAATATAAACAAGTAGCAAACTCTTGATTATAACATTATAACTTACATATAGTATTATGTTTTGGAGGGTGTTACAAATAGGAGACCAAATCGATTAAATAAAAGTTCTCAAGTACACACATACATTGTTAGTAGCATGTTTAGTTTACCTTTTGGAAAGTCCTAAGTCATGGTTTGAGTTAAAAATTATCTCTTGTAACTTTTAATTAAACCATGATTTTGGAATGTCAAAAGTTGAACCAAACATGGCATATTAAACATGTTTAGGTAATAAAAAGTTTTGAAAATTAGATAAAATAAATTTTTGAGAGGAAATCAATTAAGGGTTGTGATTTAATCAAAATAGATGGTCCAAATTAATTTGCTGTTAGTGACTTAACAGCCATTCAACAAAAGGATTCATTGTAACAAAAATAAAAAGTTTAAGTACTAATTGGGATGAAGTTAAAGTTTAGGGTGCTTATTTGCGAATAGCATAAAGTTCAAGGTAGTTGGATGCACTTTTTCCTTTTTTATTAAGTTATATTCTATAATAAAATGCTAATACTAAATTATTGTATTAAATTAGTATATTTAATATATTAAATACAACAAATTTATTTTTTGGCAAGGGTTGAAAAATGTTGCCATTGATTGAAAATTATTGGCTAAAAGTTAAGGCTACGCTTTTCAACCTTCGCTGGGTCATTGCCTATTCCTCTATTACCTATTATAATAGGCAACATTTTTCTTTATCTTTTGCCAACACTTTGTCAAAATGTTGCCTATGCCTATCTTTTGGCACCGTTTTCAATTTACTGCTCTTTATTACTTCTACCAACGCTTTCTGCACAATGCGTGTCGGTATCAGTTCTGGCAATGTTTGAAAAATGTTACCTATGTCAAACTATAGGCAACACATTCTACAATGTTGCATTTAAATAGGCAACGTTTAGTTAATGTTGTATTTAAATTCAACTAAGGCAATATTTGAAAAACGTTACCTATACATCAAATTTTAGACAACATTTGATCAACCACACAATTGTTCCTTTTAAGATTCATTTTTGGAAATGTAACACAATTTTATTCTTTTTAAACAATAATGTCCATTTCATTTATTTTAGACAACATTTTTCACTTTTATAATGCATTGTCTATTAACGTTAGTAGATCAATATCTATAAAGAGACGAGACATTTAATTTTTTTTTTTTGAACAAATTAAAACAATAAGATATACTAAATTATATTAAATGGTGTTTACTGTTCACATCAAAATAAAAAGAAAAGTCACTAATAATCCAATGTGGTTGTTCTTAATGAAAAATACAATAAAAATGCAAAAACTAAAGCTAATCAAAATGATAAGACTTCTGAACTTTGTTCTCCTAATGATGATACTCAGCCGCTTCATTTGGATGCATATAAACAAGATTCCTGTCTAAAACACAGAAGTACAAATGCATATTAGCTAAAGATTATATCACCGAAGCAACACGAACCTTAGTGCAGCCTAAAAATGAAATCTACTAACGAGGGAGAAGTTTTAGGGTTTAATTCAAGAAACTAGAAACATATATATCAAGCAAAAATCTACAAAACCTAGTAGGTCTACATAAGTTGTGATAACTACATGGCTCACTCGTAACACAAATGTTCTTCATGTTCCGGCGTGAAGTAGCTAAGAGTATAGCTTGTTATCTATTTTATTTAAAAACCATGGTATAGTCCGATTATATATACCGCAACTAGATGACTATATACGTGTATCGGATTGAAGGGAAAAATCCATTACTCTTCTTCATAAAATTATTTTTTTAAAAAAAAGAATTCAGTACAATTTCTATTGCTAACATTATACGCCACACAGGGTTTAGTATTTAGCCACTTGACCATTCTCTGTCATATATATATATATATATATATATATATATATATATATATATATATATATATATATATATATATATATGACACTGCCTATTAGTTAGAATCTCACAAGAACCACTACTTCAGTCATTGCGGTATAAAACCTTTTGAGACAGAAGAAAGTTTACCATTACTACCCCTTTTGCTTCCCTTTGCCATTAGTAATATATTACTGACAAATAACTAAAAATGATCAAACACTCACATTTTTACCTTGACCTAGAATTTGAAAATTAATTTGAAGGTTAAGCTTTGTAAACATTACTGAACCCAAAAGCAAGAAAGAAAGGAAACTTTGAGGAAGAACAGATAAATTATTATATATAAGACCAAAATTGTGGGTGATCCAATAGCTAACCATGTATAAAAAAAAGCATCTATATGTACTATAAGCATATTGTGATGACCAAAATGCAGAGCAGAGTAGACATGAAACGTACCCTCTGGAGGTTTGGTTGTCAAAAGCTCCTTTTGATACCACATCTTCTGACTCAGCTGTGGTCAAAATGAACATAATACAGGATTGGAATAGAATCAAATTAAATCATTTAAAATATATGAAATCAATGTAACCCTTGTAGTTCTCATATATTAAATACTCATTTTAGGACAAAGAATTATTAGTATGTGGGTCTATATATATATATAAGTGTACGACAACAGGGGAAATACAAGGAGATTGAAAACCCAAACATAAATTGACTTGAGATAAACAAAAGCTCATATTGCTTTCGAAATAGGAGAAAAAAGTCCCTTAATTGGTTAGGGATATTATGATTAACACGGATCAATACTTATACTACGGTTAGTTATCCAAATGCATGATTGACCTCGAAGGAGCTACACCCTTAGCCGAAGATTCCTTTTTTGTTCAGAGGCGAAAAAAGCAGAGCACCATCTTTATAAAAAAGCTCGAGGTAGTATTAATAGAGACATCAAATGCAATGGCCTCTATGAAGTTACTATTCACTAATTTGTTCTCTCATGTTGCCTCTTATAGGTTCATCAGTATCTATACTAATTGTGCTTTTTTGCGGAATATATGTATGTCAGAAAATTGGGATTACCAATTTTATTATTTATTAATTAGCACTGCTAACTCTAGAAAATAGAGGAAAAGTGGGCCTTGGTCAATGCACATGATGGTGAGGGTCATTGGGAATCTCTAGCTTATGAATCAAAGGGCGATGGCCTTAGTTATAGTTCATTTGTCTTCATCCAACTTTCTCTTATAAAGATTAGCAAGCATTGTTGAAATTTCTATAGCCCTAGATCTGGACTCTAACCTTGATTATAGCATGTAAATCAAGAAGGAAAATATAAATAAGATTAGATGTGAGAAATACTTGAGCTGATCGAGAAAGAACGATCAATCCAAAGCTCTTTTTCTTCAAATTTGAAAGAACAAGAGAAAGAGAGAGAGGAGAAGCAGGCCAAAGGCAGAAACAACTCCTCCTATTTCAATATATAGCCAAAATGTTCATTTTGTCTCAATGGGGTAATAGACACTTATTTATAGCCAGCTAGGAGAAGGGGCCTCTTCCTTGTGTCAAAGAAGTAATGAGTCAAGTCATCTATTATAGCAAAGCCTATATACTAAAAGAAACATAATAATACCCACCAATGAGCAGTGCGTAGGCCCAATAGCCCAATAAGCCCAATAACAACAATAATTACAATAATTTAAGTTTGAACAATTGGCTTCAATCAATTTTGACATCTAATTAATCCAAGTCCAATAAATGCGATTTGATTTATGTCATCCAAGTGGGAGATTGTTGGAATAATTTTTGTGGACTTACATAAATCAAATAGCAATTAATTTTGGATGCGGATGACTCTACTTACACAATTGAGGAAATCATAAGTGTCTTTGACACTTTACAAATATCCCCTCTCTGTCATTGCAAACTCAAACAATAGCAAATTATAAATGATATAACAAAATTAATATGCTAGTGGAAGCATTTTGGACCTATACATAACCACTAATAAGGACAAAACAAAATATAAATTATCTAACTCCCACTATAACAATAGTTTCTATATAAAGGAGAGTTACCATTATGATGTATACTAAGAGACTCAAAATGCCCTTGATATAGATCTCAAACAATAAAGTGATGATAAACCAATGGGAAAAGAGAAAACCATACACTAAGATATTATAACATGAGTACAAATTAATTGATTTTCTCACTTCAATTATCTGGGCAATTAGTTGAACTAAAGGCCTTGTATCATTGCAATTCCACCAAAGGGTCTTGGATCACAATATACAAGTCTTTTCCACTTGATAGAGAAAATAATAATACCAATAATATTAAAATTATGTAATAATATATTTAAATTATTTTTTTCTATCACACAATGATTATGTCAAATAATGTCACATCAAAGGATATGTCCATTATCTACACAACCCAACAATAATCGCAATCCACAAAGTAATTTTACTCAACATCAACAAAATTCACCACAAGTGAAAACAAAATTCACAATATATTGGATTGCTACAAAATGCCCAATTAACAAATGGAGTTCTCTCATACAATTGCAATGCCCTTTAGGGTCTCAAAATTTAACATATGAGTAGTCTCTCACAAACATTAAAATCATGTCCTCATACATGTCCCTAAAGCTAGTATTGAGAGAACACTGAAAATCTTAAGATACAATTTTCAAATCATCAAAAATTATGTCAATAAAGATAAACCGAAGGGTAAGTTTATTATCAACATAATTTTCAATGCAATATTAGTTAATATGAAATGTCCATAAAGAGTGAAAACAGTATAGTCAAAATAGGAAAGCGACTAAACTTTTGAGTTTATCAAATAAATGGCCACAATGTTAAGAACAATTGACAGAATTTTCTCAAAAAAGAACATAAAAGGTATACAATAAATAATAAACCGTGAGCAAAACTCCCCTCAAAATTGAAAAGCACATGGCTGTCAATTTGTGAAACAAAACATAGAGAGATTTTAAAATTTAAATTATTTCTCTCATTTTATAGTAGTATATCATGTTACCTAAAATAACTTTTCTTTTATAGAAAGTGGGATTTTAGCCAAAAGCAATAACACTTTAATTATCACAAAATTCATGTTTAAGCAGTACAAACTTCCAAGAAATCAATATTTTCAAAACCATACTATGCTCTAATATTTAGGCATATATTTAATTTAGACTTTTTTAAAAAATTAAATCTAATTCTTATTTATGCAAGAACACAAAATTAAAACAAGCATGAGTTAATACCTAGTTTTCTTTTTCTCTTTCTTGGAACATTTTGAAAGCAGAAAAACTTTGTTTTGATACATCCCATTTGGATATATAGTTGAGTGCAGTGGTATCTTATATACACACTCAGGAAGAACACGTACCATGAGAAAATTCTTACACTTTGCTAGTGTATAACGATAACTAGTTGGAAATGAAATTATTATTGATCTCTATTCATATATTCATATCCAATAAATCAAACACTTCGCCAAAAAGTGGGAAGAAAAATGCAAAAAAAAAAAGGGAAAGGGCCAAACAGGATTGCTATGTCTAGATCAGAGCACACGAAAGAAGAGGTGCAAGTGCATGAACAGGCTTTAAAAGATTCAGCTTTTGTGTATGTATCCTAAGCTCAAAGTTCTGTAAGATGTTTTTGGATCTCGATTCCTCCCATATACCCATCACTCCATTTATATTATTTTGTATATCCATGGCAACATCAAGGAACTAATACGTGAACATATATTTGTCCATATGGCAACTATAAAACATAGTCCAAGCAATAGTAGATGTTTATGACAAGAAATTAATAGTTAATGTGAATAAATGGAGATCGATTAAAAGGGAGAGACAAATTGTGACTGAATATAGCCCCGGACTGTTATAGTAGGAACAAACAAAGAAAAAAATAAAAAAATAAAGGCAAGAGGAGAAAGATATGACATTGGTATAAATTAAGGATTTGCATACCTAGAAATTGAAGTTCTCTATGTTGGGTTATGAATCTCATATTAAAAATTCACATAACGTTGTTATATGTTATTTTTTACCATTGGTTAATTTTTTTGGTGGGTCCCAAATTTGATCCCACCTTCATGATCAATGGAGAAAAATAATACATGATAAAATTATGTGCATTTTTTATATGAGAGGATACATTTTCCTATGTTAAGTGTTTAGGGTTTAGGGTTTAAGTTGGACACTCAACAAACTGACGCCACAAATTGAATATGTTCCTCAAAGTGCAATCTTAAGGACCAAGAGTAACACTGAAGCATTTGTAGGACAAAGATTTTACAAACCCTAAACACACTTTCAAAGGTACTTCATCAGTAATGATCAATTAGAATGTATGGCCTCAACCGGGGGGAAAAAAAGGAAGAAGAAGAAAATAAAACACACAACACAGCAGCAACATCAGATCAACGTCTAAAGTAAAAATAAGGTTCATTAGCTTAGCCTCATAAAGAAACAGGGGGAGGAAGCATGGGGGCTCAAGCGGCGGCCATAGGAGCACGACCAGCTAGTGACGGTAGTGGCTTGACGAGGCGGAGGTTTGACGCGGGGGAACTGAAAGGTCAGCGGCGCTGAGAAATTAATGGAACAACCATGCTGTATGGGAAAAAGCCAATACAGACTGAAATTCCAAAGTCCCTGAACCAAATACAAGACAAATCTCAAAATCCCAAACCCCTTGACAAAGACCATCATTAAAAAAAAAAAATGATGAGTTAGAAATTACCTGCAGCTTCAAGGACGCGTGGGTGAATGAATATGAAGGGAGCCACACAAATCGACAGGAAGAAAGTGACTAAGCCTGCAAGCACTAGGCCGTCAATGATCTAGGGTTCATTTTCTTATTGAGTTTCAGTTTAGAATGAAAAAATTTAAGTAATTTTTTAAAAAGATAATTTTGTGATAGGCTCGCTAGTTGATGCAAATTTAATATAAATTCGGATTTCCAGTGAACCCAAATATCAAAACATCTCAACTATTAATTATATAATCAATGATTAAGATGTTTGGATGCGTAGAATTTACCGAGAGCCCAAATATATATTAACATTTTTCAAAATTTAAACGACATCTGAAAAACCTTGCTTTGAACATCTATGGCATCGTTTTCTAAACGTTATGTAAAAACGGTGGTTGTAACATGTAATACGCAACACCTACAAAGCGTTGCCCTTTGTCACTTGGAGAACATTTTTCAAATGTTGCCTGTAAATCGTTGCCTAAAGTCAATATCAAAGAAAATATCTTAAAAATGTTGCCCAAGTAAGTTTACGCATATATAGCTTTTGAAACGTTGCCAAAAATATCGTTGCTAGAAGGCGAAATTGTTGTATATTCCACGTAATTCGCACTTGTGCATTGCATGGTTGCTGCACTAGTTAAACATAATTTTAAGATTATTAAATAAATACCAACATCAATCAATTTCTTTCTTATTTAATAATTAATTATTAATTATTAAATAAATAATTAATTATTAAATTTTTTTAAAAGTTTTAATATTAATATCTTTCATTTTTATACAATCCTTGAATATTAGTATAAAATTTTTCTAATTAGCTTACTAATTAGGTCCAATTTCCCTATTCCTGCCTCTTTGGACGGTTCAATGATAATCACATAGACACCGAGAAGTGGAGTTTGTCGGATTAGGGCCAATAATTAAGCTGTTGACAATTCTACCGACTGGGACATATAATTAATATTGATCAAAATCAAAAAGAGTGCTTTCAATGCAAGAAAATTCCGAATGGAATTCTCCATCAAAAAAAAAAAAATTCCGATTGGAATAATGCACTTAATCCCGCGACACTGAAGAGAACAATTTCACATATGATTCCATCAAATTGATAAAGAGATTTCACAAAACAGCACCACAAGTCTTGGCTGAAACCTCTTACCACTAATTGAGGAAACTGAATATAATTAGCTAGTTGTGGGGGAGACTCCAAAAGTCAGTCACAAGAACGAGCTATTCTGAATGGAAATTGGCAATGTTGGCGCCACATACCAAAGAAAAATCCACATTTACTCAAGTAGTTTCCTATTCTTCCTCAATCGCCGCTTTCCCTGGATTACCATGTGCGTATTTCCCTTTGCATTTAACTTCATGAAACCAAAAGGAGGTACTAAATGGCACAAGATGTGCGGTGATGTAATAATAGGCCATGCTTTGTAGCCAACTAGCCATAGTAAAAACCTTCAACCTTGCGTGTCTTTGTGTTAGGGGTTTAAACGAGTTAAGCCAAGTCCTGTTGCCAACATTAGCTTATAAAAAAAAATTATTTAAACTTGAATTATAGTCATTTAAATGAATCAAATGTTAAAATTGAGCTTAGCTTATTTTGAATTTGACTTGCTTAGCTTATTTAAAAATTTAAGCTTAATTAGCTTTTAATATAGCATCAAGCTCATGGAGCTAGAGTTTGATTCATTTATATAATTGAGCATAAATTCAAGCTTGAATTTTTTGTTTATTTAAACAAATGAGCTTAATCAAATATATAATAAGTCAAATACAAATTACTTATGGATAGGTTAATTAATTTACTCTCTAGCCTTCATGATTTAGTGCAAAAGATGGGTCTAAATTATTATAAGGAATTGATTCTCCCATATAAAAATCCCACATGATATTTTTATGTATAGATTTTCATCATTAAGTAATATAACGCGTAGAGGATCTATTTCCGTAAATTATAACATTTAGTTTAAAAAAAGAGTAATATAGATCATGTTTAGTTTAGGGCCCCAGTCTATTAGAGAGAGATATTAATTAACATGATAGGAAAATAATCAACATGTCTTGCGAATAATGATTGAGTATATAATCAATGGGAATTGGGTTCAATGGAAGAGGTTAGTCCTCAAATATGGTGAATTACGGTCCCAACCCTAGGTGAAAAATGTGTCCTAATTTAATATCTATTGTACCTTAAACAGGATTGTTTTTACTGAAAAATACATGTAAGGAACCAAAAAATAATGATTGAGTATATTAATAAGAAAATAAAACACACACACACACACACACACACACACACACACACACACACACATATATATATATATATATATATATATATATATATATATATATGAAGTCTAGCTAGAAATGAAAATGATGGGTTCAATTATTACAAAAACACAAACAACGAAGAAAAGTACTAGTTTTTGGGTTTACAAGGAACCGAACCAAACTATACGTGAAGTCTAGCTAGGAATGAAAATGATGGGTTCAATTATTACAAAAACACAAACAATAAAGAAGAGTACTAGTTTTCCGGTTTACAAGGAACCGAACCAAACAACCTAAGATCCTAAAGGATATATTCTGAGATAAACCATAAGCACTTAAATAAACAATTAGTATGTGTAAGGTTAACATAAGACATATTATAGATGCACTAATATCTCAAACAGTCACACATGAGCTTGGTTATTCTTTAGTATTATTAAGTGCAACAATCGGGAAGAAAACACACATAAAACTTAATATTTTCATGGTATAAGCACAAATAAAATCTTTATTACATTAGTAAAATCATTGAACATGATTAATTACACGTTTGTAATAATGGAGCTAATAATTGGATTATTTTTTGCCCCTCTCTTGTTAGAGAGCCTCTTTGAACCTTTATAATGCAATGCATTGCTACTAATCCAGAAAAAAAAAAAAATTGAAGACTTCCTAATATCAATAATACCTACGTACTTATAACCTTATTAGTATAATAACAAAAGAGTGTTCACCAATGAAAAATAACTGAAGAGTGAACATGCCTAAGTATCGCCATGCCCAAAATATTCACAAAACTACCACTTGAATTTTGAGGAAGTATGGTGGCGGGCTATAAACAATTTTATGAGAGAATGCTGATCAACAGCATACGAGGAAGTTATATAGAACTTGTTTGACAAACCTTTTAGGATCTTGAGGAATATCATTATACATGTGTGGCTATTAATATTCCTTGTCACGTACCTAGCGGTTCGGTCTAGCTATCCAAAAAGAAAAAAAAAAAAACACGTATAGAAATGAAAACAATAGGTTCA
The DNA here is from genome assembly GCA_031439595.1 of Pterocarpus santalinus. Lineage (NCBI taxonomy): Eukaryota > Viridiplantae > Streptophyta > Magnoliopsida > Fabales > Fabaceae > Pterocarpus > Pterocarpus santalinus. Next base: position 27,125,766 of record CM062528.1, on the reverse strand, counting down.
ATTATTACAAAAACACAAACGGTGATGAAAAGCACCGGTTCTGGGGTTTTCAAGGAACCGAAGCAAACTATCGAAGATCCTAAAGCATACATTCTTTGATAAACCATAAGCACTTAAATAAATAATTAGTATGCGTAAGGTTAACAAGAGACATATTATAAATACACTAATATCTCAAACAAGCACAGATGAGCTTGGTTATTCATTATTATTTGGTAGAGCACGCATAAAAAGTTTATATTTTCATACTAGTATCAAAGCGTGCCACATTTTCATGGTATAAGCACAGACAAAGTCTTTATTGAGTAGGGGTAAGGATAAGCTAGTTCTTGGTACAATCGGTAGGAGCAAATGAAACTTTTTTCCCTTCAAGATCGTACTCCACTTGCAAATCAATCTGCGCTACATTTCCAAGGATGGACATTCCATTTGTATAGGTGTCGGGAAATACCAGCAAGCAAAGAAAGCTGTCGTCAACAATAGTGAAAAGGTTCCCAGGATTCAAGGGAACGTCAGCTCCAGTAAAGTGGAACAATAAATCCGGGGAATTAACACTGGATCCATTGTAACTAGCACAAAAGTTGAATGGTTTTGGAGGATTTTGGACTGCCTCAACACCTAAGGCTTCCTTCACTGAAGCTACAAAACTGTTGTAGAAACTTGATTCAAGGAAAGTGAATGTAGTCCCCGAATCAATGAATATGTTGCCACCAGTTTGACCACTTTGCACCGTGTTTTTACCAACACTAATGCCTTCAAGATTGAGGTAGTAAAAAGTAGATGAAGAAGGTTTGATTATTAAGGGAGTGGACACAACCCCATTTCCCGATATGATTGCTCCATTCCCGAATTTGAGTTTGCTATTGGTGGTTGAAGCGGGAGGAACCAAACAATAGGAGAATCTGTGACCGATTTCATCACCTAGTTGCGAAACAAGGGACAATGGCCCTGCTCCAAGACCAACAAGCCCTGTGGTTTTCTGAGTGTTTATAGCAGTAAAATTATTTTTATACCCACAGCCAAAAGTAGACTTAGGAAAGGTAGCATTGTCGCCCTCACTAGTTGACCCAAAATTGATGGAATCAACAGCCAATTTTCCCTTGGTGTATGAATTGTCACCATAGCCGTACCCATAGAGGCACTCATTTGAGTTTCCACAAGCATGTTGGCGCGGGGGGAGCTGTGTGCAAGGTTTTGAGTCGCATGACAATAGCATGAATGTGGATGACTTGTTTGGATCAAATAGTGGGGCGTCTTGAGGGAAACAATCTGACCCATTACAAGGGGAACATTGTACCCAAACAAGGTCACTCCCCGTGTCCGCAACAGCAAGCCTTTCCACAGGAGGGGTACCAATATAGATTCTCATGAGGTAATCACCACCATTTGGAACTATGATAGATTCAGGTGATTGATCATTTTCATTCAAAGAGAATTGATGGACTCCATTGAATCGAGCAATGGAACGCAAGGCAGCGTTCCTAATGAGCTCTGATGGGGTCATTGAAGAGTTGTAAAAGGGTGACAATGGTGAGTCACGATGAATAAGATCAATGCTGAAGCTTCTTAGACTTTTACTTGCCTCAGCAAAGGGTACAATATTAGGAAGTGAACACATAAGGGCTTGAAAAAGGAAGTACAGAAGAGTATGCATGTTTGAGGAATCAGCGAAGGATGGAGAGTACAAGAGAGAAATGTGGTGGATGGAGGAGTGCATGGAAGCCCTCCTATCTATAGAATTAACAACAACTTTTTTTTGTTTGGGGAAATTTATTGAAATTTCATTAATTTATTTAAAAAAATTGATTGAATGGTAATTTGATATTTTCTAGGATCTATTAATATATGTTTTGAACAAATAAATCACTGGAAATCACATATTTGGGCTTTAGGCCCAAATATATATTAGTGTGGTTGAATATTTGTTAATCTAGTTGTTTGATTTATGATGAATAGAATAATACAACCATTCACAAAAAATAGGTCATTTTACTACTCCCTCGATAAATATATGTGTCTCTTACGAGACAAGACACTTAGGGTGTGTTTGTTTGTATTTTTTTAAGAAAAATCAATTTTTTTATTTAAAAAAATAAGCTTTTATATAATTGGATAAATTTTTAAAAATAATTAGATTCTCAAAAGAATCAATTTTCAGTATTTTTGGAGAAGCTAAAATGAAGAGCTTCTAAAAAAATCAACAACTTTTTCTATAATATATAAAATTTAAATTTTAAAATTATTTTTTTAAAATCTGAAACAAACGCACGCTTAATAAGAGGATGTATTAATTGCTTAATATTGTCAATCAAGTTCTAAGAGAGATAGTGGGGAAGATCTTGCATTCTCTAATATAAAAAAGGTATACAATCCTCTTGTCATTTCGAAGTGCTGGAAGTTTCTCGCAGAATTCAAGATGTTCTCAAGAGGGACACATTTATTACTACTTTTGGTGTCAAGATTCAAGATGTTTTCATGAGGGACACATTGTTTACTACTTTTGGTGTTCTAAACTCATGCATCTATGGTCTAAAGAATTCATTATTGCAACATTTTTGCATTACTGGTGATGTCTTCGTTAAGTGCTCGCTCCTTTTATGTTTTTTGGTTAAGTCATTTTTCTTCAAAGTGTTTACTATTGAATATGCATTCGATTCTTTTATCATTAGACACTATTTTTCTTTTTGAGATTTTGTGGAAGAGAAACGATTTTTAAACTCCTATTTTAACTCGATTTTGGTTATGTGGGGATTAATGTAGAGTTAAATAGAGAATTCATTACATAGAGAATTCATTACAATTCTGGTAAATAAGGTAGATGTAGTAAACAAATTAATGATAGATATAAAATTTTTTAGTAGATTCATCAGTAGCATAAGTAAAATTTCCATTTACTAACACAAGATTCTCCATATTTCCTCACAAAAACATTCGCCAATAATGCAATTGAATCTCCAAATGCGTGTACGAAGAGTTAGTTTTTATTTAATTTTTTAGTAGCTCATTGCTATACGGGCGAGTTTTAAAAGAAGAAACTCAAAAGGAAAGAACTAACTAGACCAACGTATACTAAGAAATAGGTGAATGAAGTAGAGCACTTACAAGAGCTTCTATTTGTATAAACTATTACTATTAAGCCTCAAGTTTACGTAGTCGTACATCTGACAAATTTTGGAACGATAATTAAACCAATTTCTAAAATTGGAATAGCATAATTTCATTTTAGAAATTGATGTCTAAAATATTAGAATCCTACTGAAGTTTTTGGTTTGATGCATTTTGACGTCCTCACTGTGAGGCAAGAATAATGAAAACTAGTGAAGCTAATTAAGTCATCTTAAAGATGTGTGATTTGCAAGTCATCTTCACAAAAATCATCCTCAAAGAGAAATAAAATTTCTTGTATATCTTTTGAAAATAATACAAGATTTTTGGGGGTGTTAGTAATGATGACTTTTCGTTGAATCTGAGATTTTTTTTTTTTTTTATTTCGTCAAATATTATTGACTTACAATATGCATCTTAAGATGACTTAATTAGCTTCGCTACTTTTCCTTATCCTTTCCTCCATGTGGACCTAATTAGCTTCGCTAGTTTTCCTTATCCTTTCCTCCATGTGGACCTCACAAATGCATCAAACGAAAATCTTTCAATAGGTTCTTTCGTCTTTAATCGATGAGTACAAAACAAAAGCTCCAAAACACTTTGGGACAGAGAGGAAGAAAACCACATAAGATCCTAAACAAAATACAGTAGAACAAAACAAAATAAATAAATAAATAAATCACATTGATCTCCTCGAGATTAGATGATACAGGTATGATATCCTTTGATTTGTTATATTTACACTGACCATCTTATAGGAATACTCAGTGTCATGCCTGCAGAGTCACTCAAAGTTACATTTTATCAAAATATAAGTGTCAAGTGTAAATATCATCTAATCTTAATAGATATTAGTGTAACTTTCACAAATTAAAATATATCATATGTAATATTATTTAAGCTTATAAGAGGTTAGTTGAATATATCAAAAATCAATACAGCCACAACCATATGTTACAGCACGAATACTACTTTAATAACCAACACCATTAGCAGCCTTAGATCTCTTTTATTTTCTTTAAATAATTTTCAGCTATCTTCTAAAAGTTACCTTTCCTGACCGATGCATAAAATTTATAATATAAACCTGAAACATCTTTCAATCTGGTTAAACTTGTTCCAATAAAATCGTATGTCCCAACCAAAAGGCGGCATTTAAAGAACCAATAGCCATTAAAATTAATAGGAACCTGGACAATCCAGGGCTTATGGAGATGAATATGACATGATTTGATGTAATTAACAAATTAAGAGCATCTTCAATGAGAGACACCTTAGATCTCATTTTTGGCCTCACTACTTGCGACATCAATAATGCATCATAAAAAGTAAAAGTGGGATAACATTAAGACTCTTCTCTCTAATGGAAGGTCCCAATTTTGGTCCCATATATTTTTCAAATTAAAAAAAATCAACATATTTATCAAATACTTTGTTATAAATATTTTTTAATATGCAATTCTATTGTTGGATTTGACAAAAATATAAGATTTAAATTTTCTAAGTGGTTTTTATTAAAAGTTAATTTTTTTTTAAAATTAAGTTGCGGATAAAAATTTCATACAAGTAATTTTTGAAAGTTGAAATATAAAAATTCAAAAAAAATTATTTAGGAACTAAAACAAGTCTTCCAAATATCGAGAAAATATCACTTGATTAACAACAACAGTAATATTGCTTAATTTGAAAAATTACATTATAAAATATGTTAAAATTACATTATAAAATATGTTATAGACCCAACAACATTGCATAATTGAAAAATTAAATAACTAAAAGCGCTACTTAACAGGTATTATGGAATTATCATATACGTTCCACCAAGTTTGCCTATAGTTGTTGATACTTTTGTCTGTCATAAAGTTGGATATTATTTTGAAAATACCTCTCTTATGGAGCAAAATTTTTCTCACCCAATACTGTTTTTGATATACCATTGTGACGTCATAAGAGGGGAGCTGATTAAAGCTTCTGGCATATGTGTCTTGCTTATTCTCAACAATCATATTATGTAATATGATGCAGGCTCTCATTATTCTCGTAAGCTTCCTCTTCTCCCAGAATCGTGCTTGTAATACCCCAGTATGAGTTGCAGTGATCTGTCAATATCGGATCCTGAAAATCCTGAATCTAAACCCTATACTTCCTTGGAGGGCTATAGGACTGAGGCATTTTCTTAAGATCAAAAGTCCTGATAATGGTTCTTTGGGCATTAATAAGTTGAAGAGGGATTTTTAATAAATTTTTGGGAATGGATAAACCCTTCAATTTCAACCCACCGGTTTATAGAAATGCGAGTTTTCGGATAATTGAACTAAAACCCAAAAGTTAGATTCTGAATCCTAACGATTTTGAATTTTTGGATATTTTTATTGAATCCAAATGGGGGGTATTTCCTTATATACATTTATGTTTTAAAGTTATTAACTTCAAGTTAAGAAATGTAAATAAGTGTATGATACTCATGTCTCCAAGCTGTGAGTTTGTTCTAAGGTGTTCTGATGCTGCATTTTTCCCTGTGGTAATCGATTACAAGGGCTTGCAATTGATTACGAATGGCTGATGATACTCGAAGATAAAGTTTTCTTCACTTGTGGTCGATTACATATGGCTGAATGGGTTCTGAGGTTCTTGATGCTCTGTGGTAGTCGATTACATAGTCTTGTAATCAATTACAATTTCTGGATTCTTGGTAATCGATTACAAGGAGTTGTAATCGATTATCGGTCGCCTATATAATGTTCTAGGATGCTCTCTCTCTCTCTCTCTCTCTCTCTCTCTCTCTCTCTTTACCTCCACCATGAATGAGCTTAGAGCTTGGAGGAGGAAGAACTCGAAAATCCACCACCATTCTTGCTCCCATTGGCTTCCCAAAGGTAAATCCTATCATCCTTCCTCCTTCCTTTTCCAAGAAATTCTAATTTATGCTTGGATTGAAGTTGTTTTTGAACCCTAAGCTAGGAATTAGGGGATTTTATGTTTTGGGGGTGGTTAATGTTAATTCCTTGTGCCAACAACTGATGATTAGTTAATTTATCATATTTGTGGCGCTAGATGACTCCAATGACTGCTCTATGAGCCTCGAAGCTCCATAGAATCGAATTCCACCTTTGGTCTGGTGCATTGTGAGTAGATAGTTTATCCTATCCTTAATGGTTTATAGCTTGGTGTGGATTTGCTCTGCATTTGAATTGTGAATGACTGAGTAAGAGATAAAATGAAAGGTTTTCTGAATAAAGCTTTATTTTCTCTGAGGATACGATTCTATGTTTTATTTTGAGATATTGCTATGTTTTATGAGAATCATTAGTATGTGTTATGTATAGCAAAAAGTAAAGACTTACAAAGTCCAAACTAGGATCTACCTGCTAACTGCAGTAGATGTTAGCCTTGGTTCACCTTGGATTATAAATTTCACAGCCATTCAAGGGAATGCTGCGTGCCTGATATTCATAGCTACACATATAGTGTAGTGCATGCCTGATATTCACAGCCACTCTAATAGTGGTGCATGCCTGTTTACGGGATTCACACGAAGAAAGGGCTACCTAAGTGTGATTCCTGCCTGATTATCCTGGAGTAGATGGACTATGTGTTTTTGGAAAGGAAAATTTGGATAATGTTGGATTAAGTTTTCTATTTTGATTTTATTATACATATTATTGTATTACCTTAATATCTATAAGTTTGCACATTGTCTCATGTGGGTTAAGGGCACATTGTCGCTCACTGAGTTTCATAAACTCATTCAATTGTTTCCTTTTCTTTTCAGTTGCAGGTGTTCCATTGTTCTGATCATTTGACCCTCAGTAAGATACCTCTGTAATTGTGGTGAGCCCTTTTCTATTCAAGGGCCATTTTGTAAATTATTTGAGTTGAGAAATTTTTAGAGTATTGTAGCTCTATGGTACTACAGGCAATGTTTGGCTTTGTCCTGATTGTTGTTGTTGTTGTTACTGTATTTTATTTATATTTATCAAAATTGTTGGATTTCCTAAAGGATTGGAATTATGTGTTTAACTGAAAGTTGTTTAAAAGGATTCAGTTTTCTAAAGAATTAAAGTTATGTATTTCAGATGAATAAATATAATTATATATTTTACTTTTGTACTATGAGCTATAGGATATATTCTGAGAATGCCTAAATCCCCAATGGATTATGTGTTTGTGTTTCTTGGTGTAAGGAGAGGCTTTGTAGTTGGGGAATAGTCCTGAATACAGGGGAGACTCTGTCCAAATTTTTTTAGAAAATTCTTTGGTGGAAGGCTTGCATAGAGACTTGTCCTTATGCGCCGGTCATGCCCCTGGTTGGGATGTGACAGTGCTGGGCCACATATAATTGCGAAGTGAACCTGCAACCCACTGAATGCTCGCTCCACATCCTTTCGTTGTTCTTCTTGGTATTTTGTAAACAACTTCCACTTATCTCCTAATGGTCAGGAGAATGTTTTGACAATTGTTGTCCATTCAAGATATATACCATTTGTTAAATAGTACCCCTACAATATAATTGTTACCATTTATAGTGCAATTTACCTTAGGGGGGTGCAACCATTCAAAACCTCATCAAACACTAGGAATGGTCTAATACATTGATGTCATTGTTTGAACCAACAACTTCAAAAAATGCATGTCATATCCATAGGTTTGATGAACCCACAACTTTAAGTACTATAGTTGGAACTCCACGATAACCACTTAGATACATATCTTTCCATGCTTTCAGATAGTTTTTCGCTGCCAATGCATGTAGTCAATGTTGTCCATCATGCTAAGGAAACTGCAATCCTCCCCCGTTTGTAGCAAGCATTGGAAATCATTTGAGTTCGGCTTTCGTAAGTATTCAATCTCAAATACCAAAATCACATCTTCAATGAACTTCTCTATGTACTCAATTGCTGTGCTTTCGCTTGTTCCCACATGATTATCAACAACATTAGCTAATACTCTATATGCCAACATACGCATGGCAGTTGTGCATTTTTATAGTGGGGATAAGCCTTTCTTGATAGCAATATCAATTCTTTGTTAGAAATATGGATCAATATTTAGGAGGGCTTCCACGATACAAAGCAAGACATCTCTTCCCATTCAGAACCTTCGCCAAAGTATCTCAGGGGGTATACTGAATTAGGTGCAAACTAGTCCCTAAAAGACATTCATGTCCTACTTCATGGTCTTTGTCTATTCTCCTACAAGATCTGGTGGAAGAGCTTAGTCCAATGAGTTGAAGTTGGCGCTCGTCTGAATCATCGATTGGAAAATCCTTAATCTAGTCACTTAAAGAAATGATCTCAAGTTAGTCTAAATAACTAAACGCAACACCCCTAATCAAGTCACCCAAATACATGTTGTTGGGCTCATCAAATTTTCCAGCCAAATGTAGTAATGGATATTTTAGTGGTGGCCGTGAGTCGAAAACTATTTTGAAAAAAAATAGCTAGTGAGCACAGATGAGATTTAAGAATTCTAATAGAGAGAGAATTATATGAGCTCAGGAGGGCAAATTGGACATTCTAACACTAGCGAGCAATATGGAGATTTCAATGTCCCTGTGGGACCTATCACAAGGGCAATGTAACACCCTCCAAACACATGCGATGCTCGAGCCATGGGGTCATATCTGGTGGTTACCACAAGTGCAATGAAAGTCTTTAATTAAATAACAAAATATAATATATGGCCTTTAAATCTTCGCACTACTCCATTGTTACAAATCTACAATCTCAAGTGGTATATAAATCGAAAATACAAGTTGGTAAACTTCACTAATATAATACACAGAACATGTATTGCTCTGTTCTCTTACTTCAGCCACACATCTTGCTGCTTGAGATTGAAGTCTAGGTATTACGCTGAAGCCTATATTCTCAGTCCATAGTAGTCCCAGAGTTTTTTTACAAACTTGAAATCTATTCTATATACTGAAATGTTTACAGGAAACATACAAAAATAGGTCATGAGTATCTAAGATTCTCAGTAGGTATACTCAATACCCTAAGTATGTAAAATGTCATCATAAACATTCTAGCCCCTTTGATTTATTGTGAAAATGTGGATATATACATATAGGTATTGGTTCAGTTTTAAGTTTGAAACTATATTTCTTGAATCGGGTTGCTTTGAACAATCACTTGGCATATCTCATGACAAGTATAACAATAGTAACAATATAACATTTCAATAATAAATACACTAGCATTATAGCAAAATAAGATGCTTAAATATGCATATGCATATGCTAATGCACAATCTTGACTTATGCAAGTGCACTTGACTTTCTGATCTCTTTCTTTAACTTACAACTTGATCCTCTGTACTTAATCCCCTAGAGGTGAATAGCCTCTCTCACCTTTAGGTAACAGCCTACTTCTTAGGACCAAACTCATTTCTATACATGAATGTCAGGTTTACTTTCCTTGATCTTCACACCGGTCTTCCCTTTTAAATCTATTCAGGGGCTAGTCTAAGTGATTCTCTTAGACAATACCACCCTGACCCATTGCAAGGTAGAGGCTTAGTGCATTCTTTTGCAGATTCTTATTATCCCTTTTCATTTCTTATGCATAACCATGCATGAATATGTTATACACACTTATGCATATACTTCATATCTCACTTTCAACATTCTTGCCTAAATGATTTCCATGTACATAGCATATAAACACTCACAACATTTACATACTTTTGCCGAAAATTTGGAAGCATAATAGCTGAAACATAAGGCTTCCCAATATACAGATAGTATAATTTCAGTCAACTAGTCTCAATAATTAGAACCATCATATTAATGTACCAATATCATATCATCTTGGTGAGAAATTTCATTAACAATTCAAGCATTGTCCTTCTAATCCTTAAAGCTATCAAGTTATCTTATTTTCTTCAAATCTACTTTATTCTCATAAATTATACTAAAATTTCATTTTAATTTATTTTAATTTAGAAATTTAATAGATTATATCCCTATCTACTTTTAAACCTCTTTTGGTTTCATTAAATTTTGAGATTTACAACTTGAGTTATTAAGGTTTTACTCAGAGTACCCTGTTTTAGGACAAACTAGCACACTGAAACTTAGACAAGCACTAAAATCCATCTTTCATCATTTATATCCGAAATTTATATCAAAATATACCTATTTGGATTCTCTTTCATCCCAATAAATTTTATTTTAATTGGGTAAGTAGAGCTCTACCTTATTTCAAACTAAATAGAGCATATGTTAAGTTCAAGGAATTACTGGAGAAAATCTACTCATTATCTGATTCTAAAATTTTTATGACATAATCTCCTATGAATTATATTTCTAAAAAAATTGGTTGCACTTGATTTGAAGTTATATAAGGCAAGTTATGCCTTTCACATCACACTCTAGTTAGGAAAGAGAGTGAATTCCAACTATTAACTTCTAAATATCATAACTAATTTATTTAAATTCAATAGTCTTATAATTTATAAAATTGGATTGTTCTTGAAGTCTAGTTTCATTTAAATTAGTTTCACTTAAATTTAAGTTTTATAGGTCAAGTTATGAGCTCTGCTGTATAAATGATGCCTTAGGATCTTCCACCAGCTTTTTTGTTTTGTATTTCTCTTAGTCTTTTGATTTAATCTTCAACCTAAACCAATATTTTCCTATTTTAAATCACTAGAAGGGAGTCATAATACTATCATACAAGAGCATATCATGGATAATATAAAGAAACTGCATTAGACATCAAATAACTAAGAATATGAGCTACCTACGTCAAAATCTTTGAAATTATAGAAGCAAGATCCAAGAACAATATCATAGCTTTCTCCTTCATTCATGGCAGCAACCTATATGGAGATGGAAAGCCTTCACTTGATGCTTGATCATCAAATAATTAGAGGGGTTTTGTAGGGAAGGAGGTGAGAATTAATTTTTATAAAAGAAGCAAATTGTTTTGAGGTCAAGAAGGCCATTACTATGAGCTTGAAGCTCATAGCCATGGACGTGATGGAAGGAAGAAAATGAAGATGGTGAAAGGATGGTGGTGGAGGCCAAATTTTTTAGGGTATAATGGGAAGGAAGTGTTGACTTATAACTTAAATTAGATTAGCCTCTTAGATAAGTTAGTAGGTTAAATCTCATTGGTGGGTTTGTAGCAAAAATTTAAATTCTCGTAGGCTTAAATTTGTATGGCTCATCTTTAATCACCTAGAGGGTTTGTGTGGTTAGTTTCTAGCCACACATCCTAGGGTTTTTAATTGATACTCATGCTCACAAACAATATAAGACCCTTAAGGATTAATTCTTAATTCAAGGTGTTCCACTATCAATTTGGGTATTCTAAGTTACCCGAGATACTTTAACACTGTGTGAGTAGTCCCATATTTTTATTTAAAATTGTGGGTAGAAAATCTCAAATTAAAGTCATTACAGCTATTTTAGTTATCTACCGTGTCGTGGGGCCCACAAATCCTCAGAATAAGGATTTTTCTACGAATGCCCCGCTCAACAACCATAAAGCCTTAATTACAACTTCGCCGTTATAATCTAACAATTATAATTTCAACCCTACTTTTACAATAGTTTACCTAATTACAATTTGGCTCTTGCTTCGGGCTTGAGCTTCCTCCCAACCTAGTCTACCCTCAGAGTTCAGGATGTTAGATATGAAAGCAAAGAGGCTAAAAGTAGCCTTTGGAAATTTGGCCTAGTCATTTATAAAAGAGATGCATCAAGAATGGGCCAAGGAAGAAAAGAGAAAGCCAAATGGGCCAACTATTGGAAACAAGTAGTCAAGAACTTATTTATAGCAAATTGGCATTAGAAGCTAATCAGGCTATGTCGGGTCAAGTTTTAATTATTAGTTCTATTGAGTTTGTATTTTAAGACATTCCAAGACATGTATTTAGTTTTAGATTTGTGTTCAACCCAGTATATGTGTGTAATGACTTGGGCTTATCTCTATTGGGCTTAGGATTTATTTAACCTAATGTAAGAGAATAAATACCTCAAGGAGCACATTGTACAACAGCTTTTTAACATATAAAATTCATTCTGGTTTGTTTTCTTTCAGAAAAATAGTGCCTTTGTGTGCGAGTGAGTGATTCACTTTAGTTGTTACATCGAGAAATTGAAAGAATTCATCTTAAGGTATTTTCTTGTAATATTTATTCAGTTTCTATCCTATCTTTTCAATGCTATCTAAGTTTTCAAGAACAAGTTTCTCAAGAGTTTTGTAAGGAGGGTTTTTATCCTATAGCTTGTTTTTTTCATCAAAGTGTATGCCTGGAGTTTCGAGATCTTTATATCCTTGGGGTTTTGAATCATTTGGTATTAGAGATCGATTATAGATAAATTCCTATTTATCTATCTATACTATGTTTGCATTTCTATATTTCTAGTTTTTTTGCATTTCTAGTCTACTTTTTTCTGTTCTATTGTGTTTTTATTCAGATTAAAAAAAATGATGAAAAAAAGAGAGAGAAAGAATACAGAAAACAAAAGTGTTGCAGTTTGAGTTTTGCACTAGATTTGTGTTTACCATTAGTTGGTGATCTTGTGAATTCTTGGGTCGAATCCTTGCATTGATTGTGTTTAAGTGTTTCTTATTTTGTTTTCTTGCTGGCCACATGTTGTCTTTGGTCATACTCTCGAGTTTTCTTTTGACACATTCTTGAAATTAATTTGCACCTTTTTTTTGTGTGTGTTGGTGTCTTTTTTCTTGTTGGTTTTATGTTTTCTTTAGTCCTAAATTTGAGTTTTGTTTTGCCAGGTTTATCACTACTTTTCTATTCTAAATATTACTTGTGGATTGCCTTTGCTTGAGTTTATGTGATTTCTGAAGTGCAACATTCTAAAGTGATCAAGAGAGGTAAAAGCCAAAAGTAGTGAGCACAAAAGAGGGTAAATACTTGAATTGAGTGTAAACATGAGTGCACCCAAATTTTGAGTGAAACATGTGACTGAGTGAGTTGTGAGGCCTTTTTTATTAACACTTTGCAAGTTATTCAAACAGCTAATAAGGAGTCAAGTTGACATGGAAAAGAAACTTGTGAACAGGAAGCTACTATGACACCTAGGATGATGATGATGTACAAGGACTTTACAAGCCAATTTTAGAAGTTAAATAACAGATTGGATAAGATGGATAAGTGGTGAAGAGAATGACATAGGCTATGTCTGAAAGTAGCAAAAGTGTTGTTGTATGGAATAGACATCACAATGATTTCAACCAAGATGAATCCGAGGAGGAGTTTGATGAAGCTGATTTTATTAAAAATAGGAGGACTGGAAATAAAGAACAAAGGGATAGCAACCTTAATGCCATCAAAATGCATATACCACCATTCAATGATAAAACGATGCTGAAGCTCACTTAGAGTAGGAAAGAAAGGTTAAGGTGATCTTTGCATTTCACAACAATGCTAAAGGAAAGAAGGTTCAATTGTCTACAATGGAGTTTTCAGATTATGCATTAGTTTGGTGGGATGAGTTAGTGAAGTTTAGAAGGAAGAATGGTGAGCATTCTATTGAGAATTGGGAAAAAAATGAAGCGAGTAATGAAGAAAAGATCTGTGCCTTCTTATTACTATAGAGAAGTGCACCAGGAGTTGCATAGACTCACTAAAGGCTCCAAGTCAATAAAAGATTACCACAAGGAGATGGAGATGCTCATAACCAAAGCCAACCTAGAGGAGGATATGGAAGTGACTATGGCTTGGTTTATAGGTGGTCTGAATAAGGAGATTGGAGATGTGGTGGAATTACACTATTAAATAGAGATGGAGGATTTGGTTAGCATGGCCATGAAGCTAGAGAAATTGCAAAATCAAAGGAGAACGACTAAGGCATTTTCAAATTTCAACTCAAAGTAGGGTTCAAAATGGCCTAAATATGATGACATACAAAAGAATAAAGGCTCAAGTTTCAAGGAGAAGGAACTGGACATGGCAAAGAAGAAAGGTACTTCTAATTCATCCTTTTCTACTACTACCTCTAAACATAGAGATATTAAATGCTTCAAGCGTCAAGTTTTGGATCATTATACGTCTGATTGCCTAAACAAGTGGATGATCATCATTAGGGGAGGTGAAGTTGTGTCTAATAAAGATGGCAAAACGGGTTCAACCCACTAAGTTGGCCAGCCAAACCTGCCAAAAATAATGGATTAGGTTGGTATATTTGGCCCACCTAACTCGTCTCGCCTAACTTGTAGGCTTTGAATGGGCGAGACGGGTTAATCCTGCGGGCCAAATTTTTTTTTTCTAAATACAGGTTTTTTATTTTTAAAATTGTTGAATTTTTGTCATACACTATATTATTATTATACTTTATTAATTTGTGGACTTTATGTTATAGATTTTATGTTATGGACTTATACTTAATTACTATTTACAAATTATTTTATACATCCTAATTAGTTTATTATATTTGTCTTTGAGTTAAACTTAAATATAAATTATGTAGTGTACTTATTTTGCAATGACTCCGATGGTAGTGATAATATGCCATCTTTGGAGGATCATTCTAATAGTGATGAGCATATTGAATATGTTGTGCATAGTGAATCTCTTGTTTCCAGGCACGCATTGAATTTGTAGGTTAAGGAGAATAGCTTAAAATAAAGAGAAAACATATTTCATACTAGGTGTTTGGTTGGTGGGAAAGTGAGCAGTTTGATTCTTGATGATGGAAATTACACCAATGTTGCTAGTACCACTTTAGTGGATAAGTTGGGGTTGAAGTATTATAAGCATCTTAATCCGTATAGGTTGCAGTGGTTCAATAATAATGGGGAAGTGAAAGTTACTAGACAGATTGTGGTTGCATGTTCTATTAGGAAATATAATGACGAAATGGCGTGTGAGGTAGTGCTTGTGCAAGCTAGTCATTCGTTGTTGGGGAGACCACGGTAATTTAATAGGCGTATCCTACATGATAGGTACAAGAACAAGTATTCTTTTGAGCATAATGGTCACAAATTCATACTTGTATCATTATTGCCTAAAAAGGTGTATCTTGATCAAGTAAAAATTTGATCATCTTTTCTTGGGAAATCAAGAAGTGGGATAAAAGAAAAATAAGAGAGAAAAGAGGCCAAAGAAAAGAATAAAGAAAAAGGCCCAATAGCAAATGGAAAGAAAGGAAAGAATATGAAGAGTGAAAAGAAAGAGATGAGTGAAAGATAGAAAGAGAGTGAGAAAATGAAGACAATGAAAAGGTAGAAATAGTAGAGAATGAAAGAATTGAAAGAAATTCATATTTCTATGCAAAAGAGAGGTATTTGAAAGATGCTTTTATAGGCAAGAAAGCCATGATTTTGATTCAATTTAGAGAGGTGTTACGCTCTAAAATTGAAATTAACCCAGATTTGCCTAGTGGTTTTGTTTCTTTGATGCAGGAATATAAGGATAGTTTTCAAATGAGGTGCTAATTAGATTACCACCATTGAGAGGGATTGAGCACCACATCAATTTTGTGCTCAGAGCAAACATTCCAAATTGGCCAACCTATAGAAGTAATCCCAAGGAGATAAAGGAGCTTCAAAGGCAAGTGGATAAAATTCTAGCCAAGCAGTACATGAGAAAAGGCATGGGTCCATGTGTTGTGCCTATTTTGTTGGTTCCCAAGAAAGATGGCACATGAAGGATGTGTGTAGATTGTCATGCAGTCAATAAGATAACGATAAAGTATCGCCACCTGATCCCTAGGTTAGATAATATACTTGATGAATTGCATGTCTTGTATATTCACCAAAATTGATCTGAAAAGTGGATATAACCATATTAGACTGAAACCAGGGGATGAATGGAATACTGCCTTTAAAATAAAATATGGTCTATATGAGTAGTTGGTTATGCCTTTTAAGTTAACTAATATACCTAATACTTTCAGGCATTTAGTGAACCATGCTTTGAGGGATTTCTTGGGAAATTTTGTAGTTGTTTATGTTGGTGATATTCTAATTAACAACACTTGCTTAGATGAACACATGTTGCATGTTAGGACTCTTTTAAAAGTGCTTAGAAAGGAGAAATTGTATGTCAATATTAAGAAATGCACATTTTGCATTGATAAAGTTGTATTTCCTGGTTTTATTATACGTGTACGTGGCATTAAGGTTGATAAGGAGAAGGTGAAGGCAATTCGAGAGTGACTAATGCCTAAAAGTGCATCTAAGGTAAGGAGTTTTCATGGTTTAGTTGGGTTTTATAGGAGATTTGTGAAAAACTTATTTACCATTGCTGCTTTTTTGACTAAAATTATTAAAAAGGATGTTGGGCAGGAACAAGAACGTACTTTAACACTTTGAAAGAAAAATTATGTCCTACTCTTATTTTTGTTTTACCTAATTTTGATAAGACCTTTGCAATTGAATGTGATATTTTTGGGATTGGTATAGGTGTTATTTTAATATAGGAAAAATGTCCTATTGCATTCTTTAGTGAGAAGATGAATGGAGCTTAACTCAAGTACTCTACCTAAGACAAGGAGTTGTATGCCTTGGTTTGAGCTTTGGTGGTTTGGCAACATTATTTGCCACCCAAAGAATCCGTGAATCACATTAATCATGAAACTTTGAAGAACCTAAAAGGGCAAGATAAGTTGAACAAAAGACATGCTAAATGGATTGAGTTCTTTGAGACTTTTCCACATGTGATTTACTATAAGCAAGAGAAAAAGGATATAGTTGTCGATACTCTATCTAGGAGATATGCTTTGATCACTACACTAACTACTAAATTGTTAAGATTTGATCATCTGAAAGAACTGTATGCACCTTATTCTTGTTTCTCTGATTTCTTGTGAACACAGTGCATTTAACGAATTCTATAGATGTGAAGGTTTTCTATTTTGTGATAATAAAATTTGTGTGCCTATTTGTTCTATTAGAGAATTGTCTATAAGGGAATCACATTGTGGTGATTTGATAGGTCATTTGGTATGCATAAAATTTTGGGTGTGTTATTTGAGCATTTTTATTAGCCACACATATGAAAAAAGATTTGTGCTAAATGCATTACATATAAACAGGCTAAATCTAAGTCTATGCCACATGGTTTGTATACACTTTTACCTATGCCTACTCATTTATGGGTTGATATATCTATGGATCTTGTGCTTAGATTACCTAGGACTAGGAAGGGTAGAGATAGCATTTTTGTTATAGTGGACAGATTTAGTAAAATAGCTCATTTTATTGCATGCCATAAAACTAATGATGCCACACACATTACTAACTTGTACTTTAGAGAGGTTGTGTGTTTGCATAGTGTTCCCAGAACCATATTTTCTAACTGTGATATGAAATTCCTGAGTCATTTTTGGAAAGTGTTACGGGGCAAGTTAGGAACTAAATTGTTATATTCTACTACTTGTCATATGCAAAATGATGGTCAGACTGAAGTAGTGAATATAACTTTAGGGACTTGCGTGTTGTTGTTGGTGAGAATTTAAGAACTTAGGAAGATTGTCTATCTTTTATTGAGTTTACTTATAATAGAACTATGCATTATTCTACATGTTTTTCTCTATTTGAGATTGTGGATGGTTTTAATCCTTTAACTGTTTTAGATTTGATGCCTTTGCCTTTGAGTGATTTTGTTAGCTTACATGGTGAAAACAAGGCTAAAAAGGTTAAGGCAATACATGTGAAGGCACGTGAGTTGAGAAAAGAAGCAAGTTGACAACCAAAAGAGTGAACAAGGGGCAAAAGCAAGTAATGTTTGAACTTGGTGATTGGGTTTGGGTTCATTTGAGGAAGGAACGGTTTCCTACTCAAAGGAAATCTAAGCTTGATGCTAGAAAAGATGGTCCATTTCCAGTGCCAAAGAGAATAAATGACAATGCTTATAAGATTGACATTCTAGGTGAGTATAATGTTTCAATTACTTTTAATGTTTCTAACATTTCTCCTTTTGATATGGATGCAAATTCGAGAATGATTCTTTTTTAGGAGGAAAGGAATGATATCAGCTTAGGAGGATAAATTGGACATTGCAACACTAGAGAGCAATATGGAGATTTCAACATGCTCATCGGACCTATCACAAGGGCAAGAGAAAAAAGGCTGAAAGAAGGCTTTGGAAATTTGACCAAGTTATTTTTGGAAGAGATGCATCAAGAATGGGCCAAGGAAGAGAAGAGAAAGCCAAATGGGCCAACTATTGAAAACAAGCAGCTCAAGAGCGTATTTATAGCAAATTGGCATTAGAAGCTAATTAGGCCATGTTGGGCCAAGTTTTAATTATCAGTTCTATTTAGTTTATATTTTAAGACATTCCAGGACATGTATTTATTTTTATGTCCATGTTCAACCTGCTTTAGGTGTTTAGTGATTTGGGCTTATTTCTATTGGGCTTAGCATTTATTTAACCTAATAAAAGAGGTATAAATACATCGAAGAACACATT
The DNA here is from genome assembly GCA_031439595.1 of Pterocarpus santalinus. Lineage (NCBI taxonomy): Eukaryota > Viridiplantae > Streptophyta > Magnoliopsida > Fabales > Fabaceae > Pterocarpus > Pterocarpus santalinus. Next base: position 27,107,271 of record CM062528.1, on the reverse strand, counting down.
GTACAGTAGCTTTTTGACATATGAAATTCATTCTAGTTTGTTTTCTTTCAAGAAAACATCACCTTTTGTGTGCAAGTGAATGAATGATTTGCTTTGCTTGTTGTATCAAGAAATTAAAAGAATTCATTCTAAGGTAATTCTTTGTGAAATTCATTCAGTTTATGTCCTATCTTTTCACTATTGTCTAAGTTTTCAAGAACAAGTTTCTTGGAGATTAGTTGGGAGGATTTTTATTCTATAACTTATTTATTATCAAAGTGTGTGCCTAAGGTTCTAGCATCTTTATATCCTTAGGATTTCACATCAAAGGAGGAAAGAATGTTGTGAGCAAATATAGAAAAGTGGTGCTCCATATTTATAAGCTAATTTTGTAATGACTAATTTTGTAACTATTAGTTTTTTAGCAACTACTTTTGTTATGGGTAGTTTTATAATGGCTAATTTTGTAATAGTTAATTTTTTAACAGTTAATCTTGTGATGGCTAGTTTTTTATACATTTGTTGAAGGTTTAAATGTAAATAAGCTCACATAATTTTAAAAATTATGTTACAAAATATAATAAATGGTTAACAACATTGCATAATTTAAACATTAAATAAAGTAAAAATACAATCAACCCTAGAATTAAAAATACAATCGACATTTAATTTAAAAATACACTTGACATGTAAATTAAAAATAATTTGCCTTAATTTTCTCTATGAGCTTAGCATGAACGGGTCGTTGTTCTTCAATCCTCAAGGAGGTGTTTGCATTAAGAATTTGCATTTATGTTTCCATTTTCTTGATTGTCATATCCTTTTCCTTTATCACTATTACCTTTTATTTTAGCGTCAATTTCCTTTCCTCCATGTTCTTAAAATCCTTCATGAGAGATAGTTTCCTAAATATAATAGATTTGAATGTACCAATCTCTTCTTTCGAAGAATTCCCACCCTCGAACACTTTTGATTTCCCTTTACCCTTCCTCTTGGATGCTTTGGTGTTTTGTGGATGAACTAGAGACTCCATACCAACATTCTCACTGCTTGCATTTTTAGATTTGACAAAGATGAATATGCTCTAGAAACACTTATCTTTATTCTCTTAGAACCTCCACTCTCAGTTGATTGAGTTTTCCATTTGTGTTTCCTCTGAAACTTGTTCCAGTGTCTCATAAAATTATATTTCTTCTTATACATGATTTGAAAGAGGTTATGAGCCAACTCCATTATATCATCAATGTTCGAACCACTTCTTATTCTTCAAATGCTTAATTGTAGCAACCACCGAATCATTGAGGTTTGCTGTTAATCCTGTGACATCATTTCTTTATCACATCTATCCCTCTTTTGATCAAGTAATGGTTGCTTTCCTTGCAATATTCATGGACCTTGTTTCAAAATGCATCACCTTGTTGTTCAATACCAACCACAAGATCCTTTAACACATTCAACTATGCACTTATTAACTAGTCTTCCTTTTCCCCTCATCAATGGCCACTATCTTGCCCATGATCTTCAATTTGCTCATCATTGAGATCAATAGCTTCTAGCCTGTCTTGACTAGAAAATTGTGAATATTGTGAACCTAAGATGAAATCTATGGTTGTTTAAGGAGATGGATTAGATAACCCCAACATTGGTAGATCCTAATCCCAAGCCCTCATAATTGGGTTTCAAATAGGAATAGAAATGGAAATTGAAATATTTGTAGATTTTGATTATTTGAAAAAAAAAAAAAAAAGGAACTTGAAAATTGAAATTTTGAAGGTTTGGGGTATTTTACTTTGGGAAAAGGTTTAGAATTTAGAAATTAGAATTTGGATTTTGAAGGTGTGAAGATTGTGAATTTTGGGTATTTGGATTTTGAGGGAAGTTGGAATTTGGTAAGTAATTGAGAAAAGAATTCAAATTAAATTTATTTGGATTCATTGTTTGTAGAAGAATGAAGGAGTAGAATTCGTGTTGTAAAAATTTGGAAAATGTTGGAAAGGATTAGGAAGAGTTGTGAAAAAGAAGTTGGAATAGATTGATATTTATAAAGTAAAAATAGGAATAAAATAATATTTTTAAAATTTAACCATCATTTGCAATGGTCAAGAAGTGTTCATTAAATTAAAAAAAAAAAAAAAAACTGACATATGCTCCATGTGTCAAGTGCATATTGGATCTATACAAATTAGTTTGTGTCCCACTTTGGTGAGATGTAATGGCTTAGTCCCAATCCTGTAACATCCCCACTTCCGTAAGCAAAGCATAATGGAAACTTTGAATTATTTCCCTTAGGCAGTGTGAGACTTTCTCAAGCAGCGCTATGCCATGATGATCCTCGCACTCAGAATTATAGGGTACTATGATGCTGCTGTTAAAAATATAGCATTGCCATATGCTAAAAATTATGAAATGACAAAAGTGCCCCTGCCAACTTTTGTTAATTGCAATCTTGCCCAAAAGTTTTAGAAATTATACTTTAACCCCAAGTGGATATTTCCATAATAATCCTAGAACTTTTTATAAAATGACTTTTATATCCCCACATTTGTAGAATTAACAAAATAGGGTTTTAAATGGAGCATAATCAAGTGGTGAAATCGTAGAAGTTTAAATCTCTGCTGATTGAGCCACGGAGGCAGTCGGGTTTAAAATGACGTGGGATGCCCCTAGACTTGCTCGAAATTATGGAAATGCCATTAGCTATGGAAAACAAAAAAACAAAAAGGTTCTAAATTTGCAAAACGTTTAATTTACATTGATAATCAATTTATTTGATTTTATTAACTAAGTAAGGTTAATTAGAAAGTAATTAGAGGATAACTAGGAGTTAATTAGATATTAATTAGAGAGATTAGGCTTAAGACCGATAGAATAAATATACAATAATGTAACGTCCAACAAATTTCATTATCTTTAAATCAATTTGTTCGGTTTTACTGAATGAGTGAAATTAATTAGGAATTTATTTGGTATTAGGAACAATTGAATATCAATTAGAGAGATGAGAATTTAGAATATTTGGTTTGAAACATAGGAGATTTCACAGGAATCTTGTTAAAATCATTTTACCGATTTAAAGGAAATCAGCAAGATTTCAGTATTTTAAATTGTTAGAACTGTACTAGCCAAATTCAACACTCCAAACACTAGATCCAATGGCTGAGAACTCACCCACTTTACCCCCTTAGGATGGCGCCATTTTGAGCCACTAGATAGGAGAGGAGTGGCCAAGTCTCCACCACCTAAGCCACCAACCACACCATGACTTAAACACCACAAAATTTAACTAACTAACTTCTACTTTCCTCCCTTGATATTTTTGACCCCATCAGCAGCGGCCTCTTCTCTATACTTTCTTCATTTTTCTCCTTCCTCACTTCACCTTGCTTCTACCTTCAAGCTCCATCCCTCTTCCACACCAAGAACTTGCATCTAGCCAACATCTACAATAATCTAGAGGTAGGATTCAATTTCTATTCTTAATTTCTCTAAACTATGGTTGCATGAAATTTCACTCTTCTTCATTTATTTGATGATATATTGGATGTATTTGATGGTTTATGGTTGGATTAACATGAAATCTTGAGTTGGAATTAAAGTTAAAAGGAGAAAACTAGAAGAAGTGGAGAATTAGGATGATGTCTAGGTGAAAAACCCACGGCGGTCCGTACAGCAAAGTGTATGGCTCTACCTAAAACCAGTTAAATTTGATGAATCTATTTTTATATGAAACTAGACATTTAGGGCTTTCCATACATATAAAATATAAGGCAATTGGATTAGTATAAAATTAGTTATGAATTTTTGAAGTTTGACCTAGAAATCTACATTTTCATCTGAGCAGTATGAGTTGAGAAGCGTGTCACTCACCCCACACAACTCTAAATTGAGTGCAACTACTGCTGTTTGAAATCTAACATGCAAGGAAACAACCAATAAAAATTTTAGAGCTAGATTCATTGCCATTTGTTCCCAGCACATCAATAAAGTTGACTTAAGTTCAAATCGGGCTGAAACAGGGTAGTCCAATAGGGTCAAGTTACGGGACTTATATCTCAAAATATACTCAAGAAAATGATATGAAACTTCTTTCATTAAATCTTGTTCTGTTAGCTTTACATTGATCTAAATTTCATATGATTTCACACAGATTTCTATTTTTAGTGAATTTTCACTTATAAGGGTGCAATTCTGGCTAAGAACAGGGCAATCTGAGATAAAATGCTAATAACTTGAGTTATACAAATCAAAATGAGATGGGACCAAAAGGGTTGAAAACTAAACACATAGGGCTATGACATATCCAAAATTCAGGTTTAAATGAGTTGAATTGGACTAAAGGTGGATAACACAAATATCGCACAGAACTGAATAGAGTTGGTAGAAATGACCAAATTGATGGTTTCACAAGTATTAGTGTATATATAAGGCTTGGGTTGAAGGTTGAAAGTTTTACATTGATAGATATGTTAGATTGATTACACTGCTATGATTTATTTGTCCGTGGTAGCTAGCACTATTCATGAGGAAGTAGGTCTGATCCGTTATGCTGTCGAAATTCTGGCAGGAATATATGAATCATATGAATGTTATAAATATTTATATATTATGCTCATAAGGTTCATATATGCAAGAATGATTTTAAGTATGATATGAAGTTTTGAGAACTTATGCTCTGGGTGTTTATGCTTTGAATAGAGTTACATTTTCATGTCATGTTTATGTATGTCATGCATGCAAGCATAATTAGAATATGATATGAGAAGTAAGGTATGAGACATATTCATGAGTGCTCAAAGCATCCGCATGCATGATAAGATATGAAAAGGAAAGGATAATAAGAACTTGCAAGAGGGACATACTAAGCTACCACGTGAGGTATGGCGTAGAGCCAGCTAACGTGGGCCAGAGCGATACTGTCTAAGACTTGAGCCAGCCCTCGACCAGAATTAATGAGAATAGACTGGTGTTAAGGTCGGGAAAAGTAAACCCGTCACTCATATATAGGTACGAGCTCGGACCTGAAAAACAGGCTATTACCCAGAGGTGAGAGAGATCATTCACCTCCGAGGGACCAAGCACAGAAGAACAAGATCAAGTTGCACGTTAAAGGAAGAGATGAATTAAGTCAAGTGCACTTGCATACAGTCAAGTATAAGCATCTATATGCGCATTTTCAATTTTCTCGTTATGTTATAATGTCATTATGATTTTTGTTGAAGCATATTATACTATTCGTATTTCTATGTCTGTCACATAATATGACAAGTGATTGTTAAAATATAACCCGCTTTGAGGAAGATGTTTTCTATTTAAAACTGAACCACTAGTTGTATATATGTGCTCACATTTTTATAAGAAACCGAAGCGGTTGGAATGTTTATGATGACACTATATGGTTCGAGTTTACCTACTGAGAACCTTAGGTTCTCACTGCTTGTTTATATGTTTTTCCTTCCATAAACATTCCAGATTATAGGCTAAAACTTAAGAACGAGGTAGGATCCTAGGATGTTCATCATGCAAGACTCAGGCTTAAGTCCGCCCAGAAGACTATAAAAGTCGGTTGAAGTTCAGAAAGGGGCGACAACAGCGATGTAGAGGCAGTTTTTGCGTATAACATTAGTTACAAATTTTTTTCTTAAATTGTAATTATTTTATTCTCTATGTATCAGAGATGAAATTTATGAATTATTAGTTAGTAATAAAGTGTGCAGTTAAAGGGTCATGTACTATATTTTCCACATTTTAAAGATTCTCTTAGCACAATGACAACCTCTTAATATAACTCCATGACTTGAGCATGGTTTATATAATAAAGGGTGTTGAAAATCTCGCTTTCTGTCTCCAATGGTAAAAGTATAATTGGCTCTAACACATATAGGAAGTGGGATGCTGAAAATGGCTTATTGGAGGTGCTCTAAAATGCACTGGATTTTTTCATGTTCATCAATAAGAACTCCCCAAAAAGTTGTCTTACCAAAATTTCCTTTCCTAAGAACAAAAGTATACGACTTAAGAACTCCTTGTCAAGTAAAAACACTTAGATCATTTTTTTGTGGCAATATAGTTGTTCTTTTCCAGAATCTAATGGCCTTCAAATTCTCAACCACCATATTTGGAGAGTAGGAAAAATACGGTGATATTGAAAGGAGTAAATATTTTGAATCTTGCATAAATGTCAAAATTAAAATATAAAATTATTTGACTTTTTAAGTGATCATGTAATTTTAAATAATTTTTACTCATGACTATTCATGTATAGTTATATGACAAAGATTTGCACCTCTTACCTATATAAAAACACTCATCTTACTTGATACACCCTAAGAGTTGCTTAAGCCAGATGAGTTTACACCTGCAGGATGTCATGGCACAATACTATGCCTCAACACTAGATCTCGAAACCACATTCTACTTCTTACACTTCCAAGAAATAAGATTGCCTTCAATGAGTATGCAATATCCGAAAGTGGAACATCTATCAGTAGGAAATCCTGCCTAATCAACATTTAAATTCTTAACTATTCTTATGCCCTTTATCTTCATCAATAAAACTTTTTCCTGGTGCTTCTTTGACATACTTCAAAAGGTGAATCACAGCATTCCAATGACTTCACATGATGAGGTTAGAAACTAACTAACCACACTCACTACAAAGGAGATGTCTGGACAAGTGACTATGAGGTTGTACAATTTCCCAACCAGTCTTCTATATCTCTTTGAGTCAGATCTTGGCTCCCCCTGATCTAGTAGGAGCTTGACATTAGGATCCATAAGGGTATTAACATGCTTTGGCCAATGTCAATCTATTTCTTCTAGGATATCCATAGCATACTTTCTGTATGAAAGGACAATGTCATCTTTATATTGAGCTACTTCAATGCCTAACAAAGTTTGCCAAGGTCTTTGGTCTAAAAGTTATGACATAGACATTATTTGAACTGAGTTATGCCATCACTATCACTACCAATAATGGCAATATCATCAACATATACAATCAAATAGATGCAGCCTTGTGGAGTATGACAATAAAACATAGAGTGATCAGCTTTGCTCCAAATCATATCAAATTGCTAAACCATAGTGGAGAATATACCAAACCAAAGTCGAGGAGAATGGTTAAGACCATAAAGAGATTTATAAAGATGATAGACAAGGCCAGAAAAACCCCCCAAGCAACAAATATATATAATAGTTGCATGAAGAATTGTGTGTCATGATATATTCATTATTTATTTCTCTTATTATTATATATAAATGATTATATTAGAACTATTTACTTTCTATTAAGAATTTTCAATTTTAATCACTTCATTCGTGGTAATTTCATATTAGGAAGGTAACATCCAAAGCAAGGCAAACTCTCCCAAAATATTAGAGGCATATTGTAACACCCAACTGAGCTCAACACTATGCTTAAGTCATAGTATATCACTCAGTAGTTGTATCACAATGGTGCATGTCTCACTTTCTTAATTCATCTTGTCATACCTCATATCTGGTTATTTATTATTATTTGTCTTACCTCTTTATGGGGTAAGTTAGGTGTAATACCCCAGGATGAGTTGTAGTTACCCATTGATACCGAAACCTGAAAAATTCTGAGTCTGAACCCTATGCCTCCTTGGAGGGCTATAGAATTGAGGTATTTTCCTAAGATTTAAAGTCCCAATAATGGTTCCTTGGACATCAATGAGTTGAAGAGGGATTTTTAACGAATTTTAGAGAAAATGAGGAACCCCCTTTGTTTTTAACGTAAGAGTTTATTAAAATGCAAAGTTTTGAAAAATTATACTAAAACCCAAAAGTTGGATTCTAATTCCTAAGTATTTTGAATTTTTAGATATTTTTATTGAATTCAAATGGGGGTATTCCCTAATTTACATTTATGTTTTAAAGTTAATGTCCTCCATTAACTTAAAATTAAGAAATGTAAATAAGTATATGCAATATCCTGGATCTGGGAAAAGACTGCAGAAGGAGGGAACCAAGTTTTTGAAGTTGGTAATCGATTACATAGAACCTATAAATGATTACAATCCTCTCTGTATGCCATGCACTAAAATTTTTTCATTTTGGTAATCGATTACCAATTATGGTAATCGATTACCACGGCACTATATATAGTCTGGGATGCGTCTCCCTCCTTCATTTTTCAAATTTCACTCTCTCTTTACCCCTCAAACTCTCTTCCTTCTCTCTAAAACACCTCCCTCTTCATTCTTTAACCCAATCCTTCAAATCTTTCCATCAAATTACACCCTTTCCACTCACCTAATCTCAATTTCTTTCTTTGATCTCAAATTACGTCTTCATCCAAAAATCAAAATTTTGGTCTTGGAGCTTGGAGGAGGTGGCACTAAGACTCCCAAAGCTTTCTTCTTCCTTTTTCTTTTCTAAAAGGTAATCTTTAAACTCCTTTCCTCTTCCTTTCCTATGAATTATGGATTATTTCTCCAATAGTGAGTTCTTGGAGAACCCTAAGTTAGAAGAATTGAGAATTTTGTATCTGAAAATAAATTTGGGTTAATCTTTGGTCTTAATGATTGATATTGAATTAGATTGTCGTAATTGTGGTGATATCCTGCTAGAGGTCCGATTCTTGGCTCCGCGTCCCGTGGGCTTAAAGATTCCGCTACTGAGGTTAAGACTCTGAGTAGATAGTCTATCACTAACTTTTTTATTAGTGTATTTATTTAGTATATGTGCAAATAAGTTGGTATATCATGGATTTATAATTTTGATCTTGGTAGCATGTTATTTAAAAAATTTACCACTTGAGACAATGACTTGATTTTTGAAAAAGTATGGTAAATGTTTATTATATTGGTTTTCTATTAAGTTTTGGAATTGTCCTTGTTTGAAAGGAAAGAAAGTAATTTATTGAGGATTTTAATAAGACTGTATTGAAAGGTTTTCTAGAAAAAGCTATGGACTTTATTTATTTTTGAAGTATTAAGATATGTTGGTATGTTTTATGCGAATCCTTAGTAAAGGTTATGTATAATGGAAAGGAAAGACTTGGGAAAGTCTAGGCCAGGATCTTATGCTAACGGCAGTAGGCATTAGCCTTGAGTGCACCTAGGATGAGGTATTACACAGCCACACATATAGTGTGGTGCGTGACAGAAATTACACGGCACTCTAAAAAGTGGTGCGTGACGGATTACTGGGTCACATAAAGGAAGAGCCACATAAGTGATTCCTAACCGATTATCCTGGAATAGATAGTTTTCCATGAGTTTTAGAAAAATAAATGATAATTGATAATTGAAACTAAGATTTCTATTTGGTTTTGTATCTATATGATTTAATTTAATATTTAGAAGTTGTACATTGTCTCATATGGGTTAGGGATAACTTATCTCTCACTGAGTTGTAAAACTCACCCGTTATTTTTCCTTTCTTTTCAAATACAGGTACCATTTGGGGATTCAATTTCCCTATTTCTTGTAACTAGATCTGCTTCTTGCCCTCATGATCAAGGGCATTTGAAATTTTAAGTTTTTGTTACTATATCCTTATAGTAGTGTAGCTCCATGGTACTACAGGTAGGGTCTGGCCTTGTCCTGATTATATTGTTGTTGTTGTATTTTATTTATGTATATCAAAATTGTTGGATTTTCTAAAGGATTGGAATTAGGCATTTGAATTAAAGTTATGTATTTTGGATAAATAATTGTAATTATATATTTTCACTGTTATACTGTATGCTGAGGGGTGTATTCTAAGAATACTTGGATCCCCGATGGAAGAGTGTGTTTGTTAATTTTGCAGGGTAACCTTTTGTAATTGGGAAATATCCTAAATACAAAGGAGACTCTATCAAATTTTTTATAAAAATTTTATGGTGAAAGGCTTGCGTGGGGACTTGTCTTTATGCGTCGGTCACAGCCCGGATTTGGGTCGTGACATTGGGTCATGAACTGAGGTGCAGGTATTGTTTAGACAGAAAACACATTACACCAGATACATATATAATCAGTACATGTAATGTGTTGAAAGTAAATAGATAACTCACAGCGGGCATGGAAAAAAGTAGGACAACATCATCTATATACATATGTTAATATGATGTCTCCAAATTTCATACATATGCAAAAGTGGGTACATGTATTGGGCCATCACACACAAAAAGATAAGTGGCCCGTGTCAATAAGCTGCGCCCCTAAGTGGTCCTCAAAGGACATTACAACTAATGTTCCTAGCTAAATACATACATGTGACTATGTTTATGGCCCAATGCTGCACACCGCCAAAAGAGGGTCATGCTGTATAGTACAGGCTAGCAACAGTCAACTACTCCGTTAGAAAGCCGTTTGCCATGCCTGGCTCGGCTGGGGTTTGGTCGGCGTCTGGTCTAAAGGACAAGGAAGGCGAGTCGGTAGCCTCCAAAGGATCACTATCAAAGCTAAGTGAGAGGTCAGGGACCACAGGGTGAGTGAAGCGGCGATGAAGCGGTTTGGCTGCTGGTATGGGAGGAGGAGGATGTAACACCCTTGGTGTAATTTCAAAATTTTCTGTGTTAATCGTGTTTGATCGATGTGCTTAATTTGTTTATGATGATCTTAGGTGTTGGATATCTTTTGGAATCAAGGAACTATGTTTTGGGATGTTGTAATCGATTACCGTGAGGTTGGTAATCGATTACAGGGCTCTCTGTATGTCCTTGGGTTAAAAATTTGCACTCCGTAATCGATTACCAAATTTGGTAATCGATTACCAGTTCTGGGTTTGTGGTAATCGATTACCAACCTTTGGTAATCGATTACCAGCCATTTGCTCATGGTAATTGATTACCAGAATGGTAATCGATTACCAGTTCATCGTGGTAATCGATTACCAGACCATGGTAATCGATTACCACAGGCCAATATATATACGGAGACGCGTCCCACACCCTCATTTTGTCGATTTATCTTCTCTCTCTAACCCCAAACTCTCTCCCTTCTCTCTAGAACTCATCCTCCTACCATCCTATACCTCTATCAACTTCATTTCATCATTTTCCTAATTAAATCAACAACAACAACACCATACTCATTCCATTAAACACAATCAACCATCTATACAAATTTCTCCTCCTTCTTCATTCTTGCTTTAGAGGATTTGAAGTGGTGAGCACACCTTTGTTCTCCTTCTCATTCCAATTCTGGAGGTAAGTCTCATACATTGTTCTTTCCTTCTTCCAAGCAGTTCCAATTCCTTTTATCTCAGTTGAATTCTTGGAACCCTAGGATTTTAGGACTAGAGAATTTATGGTATGGAGAGTGTTAATGATCCTAGTGTTATGTTGTAATGCTAGATATTCCCAAGGAAACTTCTCTCCACTCTTGTGAATCCGGAGATTTAAGGTCTTCCTGTGACCGGTGATCTGTGAGTAGACGGAATGCTTTTGACTTATTCTGTTTTAAATTTCGAATTGTTTATTTACCTTGAGAAAAGCTACTCATGAGTTAATGATGAACGGAATTTGAATATGTTATGAGAATTGTGTTTTATGAACTTGAAAGAATAGGAAAATCTATAACAGGATCTGTTTGCTAACGGCAGTAGACGTTAGCCTTGGTGCACCTTGGACTATGATATTACATGGCCACCCAAGGGGGTGGTGCGTGACGGATATTTCACGGCCATACGTGTAGTGTGGTGCGTGCTTGTACTTCACGGCCTCTCAATAAAGAGGGGTGCGTGCCTGATTTCGGGATTCATACGAAGGAGCGGCCACCCAAGTGTGAATCCTGCCTGTTTATCCTGTTAGATGTTTCCACTGTTTTCTTTATCTGGATGAAATCATTTGTGCTCATATATATATACATGCATTGACTCATGAGTTTCAAAAGTATCCTGTCTCTCACTGAGTTTCTCAAACTCACCCCGTGGTTGTTACATTTCTTTTCAGATACAGGGTCAGACTTGGGAGCCGATCCCCCTGCTCAGCATCATTAGATTCCTCTCGGGGTGAGCCCTATATAGTAAGGGCCTAGAATTGTATTTTGTTTCAATTGTAATCCTGGTAGTAGCTCCGTAGTACTACAGGCAGGGTCCGACCCTTGCTAATATGTTAAATTATGTTTAGAGGTTGATTAAACCAGTGGATTGTTTATTGTATGTATACCTGATGACTAGTTTAGGTTGGATTTGATTATGAACTGGAATTGGATATGTAAAGGTGACTTGGATTATGAACTCTGATTTTATATGTGTTGTGTCTTTGAGGCGTGCATTCTAAGAATGCTTGGATCCCCGATGAAATGTGTGTGATTGTTAAATTGCAGGATAAGTACTCATATTTGGGAAATATCCTAAATATAGAGGAAACTCTGTCAAAAATTTTGTGGAATTGTGATGTGTGAGGCTTGCTAGGGAGCGTGCTCTCTAAGCGCCGGTCACTACTGGATTAGTCGTGACAAAGATGGTATCGAGCCTAGGTTTCCTGTGTACTATGGAGCAAGTGTCCTTTAGTGGGGTCACGATTGTGCAAATGGAAGCCGGCCCATTTTCACAAAACGTGATACTACCAGAGGCCTTTAGGATTTTCCTTCATGTATCTATCCTTCATGAATTATTCACTTCAAGTGTTTTCTTACTTGGCATATCAATTGGTCTTAACCTCGATGAACTCTTTCCCTAGGTGAAATGCCGCCTAGAACTCGCACCCGTGTTGCAAGGGCAGAAGCCCATGAGGCTTCTGACGCTGAATCAGACCAGGCCCCTTCTCCTCCTAGGAGAGGGAGGCGTGGTCGAAGAGTAGGCCGTGGAAGACCGGCTAGGCACCCGGTAGAGCCTACTCCTGATGAAGAACCAATCAATTTGGCAACTGAGATGAGAGGGGTTCACCAGACTCTCAATACTCTGGTAGAACTCCTAGCTCATCAACGGGGGAATGAATCTCAACCTCATGCGGAACCAACTCCACCCATCCGTGAGCCTCGTCATCAACGAGAAGGGAATGAAGTGTCAATCGAATCCTTCCTTAGATTGAATCCACCCAATTTCTCTGGAAATCCCCTGGCAGATGACCCTCAACAATTTCTTGATCGCATCAATAAGGTCCTCAGAGTCCTTAGATGCCCGAGTGAGAGAGCTGTAGAGCTGGTGGCTTATAATTTGAATGGGATTGCAGAACAGTGGTATGCCACACTCATGGGAGGCAGGGATGCCTCTGGATTACCTCCCCTCACTTGGGAAGAATTTACTGAGGTTTTTATGATGAGATTTCTTCCGGCCAACAAAAGGGAGAAGTATGCGGCTGATTTTGAAAGGCTAAGGCAAACTCCAGGGATGTCTATAGCAGAATATGAAGAACAATTTACCAAATTGTCCCGCTATGCCTATCATTTGGTATCCGATGACACAATGAGAGTTAGGAGGTTTGTCCATGGATTGCTTGATCCTTTATTCTCCAACCTACTTCCTATGGTTGGGAGAATATCTTATGCTGAAATTGTGGATGCTGCTTATGGTCTCGAGATCGGAAGGGAGGAGCGGAAAGCAGCCAAGGAGGCAGGAAAGAAGCAGAAGATGAAAGGAAATTTTTCTGGAGGATCTAGTTACGGGGAGCTCGAGAATTTTTCAGGGCCGACGTCAAGCACTCTCGGGAAGGGCTACTTCTTCAGGGCCTGTTCCTATGAGTGTATCTAGCTCAGGATCCAAAGCTGGCAGTGCATCTCAGCTTGGAATGCAAGGAATGGGGCAGTCAATTTACTCTAGGCCTCCATGTCAGTCTTGTGGGAATTACCACTCGGGGCAGTGTTATAGAGCCACTGGAGCTTGTTTTGGATGTGGCCAGACAGGGCATCTCAAGAAGGATTGTCCCTATTTAAAGGGGACTTTTGATCCGAGCTTTGTACGTCCTGTCGTGCCAGCGCCGTCTCACTCAGCTTTATCTCCGGGAGCTTCTCATGGGCCCACCGGAAGGGTTCGGGTAGAGGAGCAGTGGCAGAGGTTACGGTGGCGGAGGGCGTGCGAGGCCAGCCCAGAGTCTTCGCCTTGACAAGGCAAGATGCCCAGGCTTCGAATGCAGTAGTGGCAGGTACCTTACATGTAAATTCTTTTGAGGCATATGTGTTGTTTGATCCAGGCTCCACCCACTCCTATGTATCCCCATACTTTGCTTCTCGTTTCAATCAGCAACCGGTATTGATGGATCACCCTTTTTGGGTTGGAACCCCTATGGGAGAATCCTTAACCAATTAATGTTTCCCTCCTGTATGGTTAGTATCAAAGGAGTGGATACTCTGGCTAACTTATTATTATTGGAGATGATGGACTTCAACGTCATCCTAGGTATGGACTGGTTGTCCTCATGCCATGCCTCGGTGGATTGCCATTCTAAGGCAGTGAAATTTGAGATACCCGGCGGTTTATCTTTTATATTTTGGGGAGATAGCAGCTTGACCCCCACTCACCTAATTTCTTCTATGTCGTCGATGCGATTGATGGATAAAGGGAACGAAGGCTATCTCGCGGTGGTTCATGACGTAGAAATGAAGGTGCCTAGTCTTGATCAAGTCCATGTGGTAAGAGAATTTCCCGATGTATTTCCGGAGGAACTACCAGGCATGCCCCCAGATAGGGAGATTGAATTTTGTATTGATTTGACTCCGGATGTTCAGCCCGTTTCTATTCCTCCTTACCGTATGGCTCCAGCAGAACTTCGAGAGTTGAAAGTTCAGTTGCAAGACATGCTGAAAAAGGGCTTTATTCGTCCTAGCATGTCCCCCTGGGGTGCTCCTGTGCTCTTCGTGAAGAAGAAGGATGGCTCCATGCGGTTATGTGTGGACTATAGACAACTCAATCGGATGACAGTTCGTAATAAATATCCCTTACCCCGGATTGATGACTTGTTTGACCAGCTTCAAGGGGCATCATGCTTTTCAAAAATTGATCTTCGATCCGGATACCACCAGTTGAGAATTCGAGAGGAAGATATTTCTAAGACTGCTTTTCGAACCCGTTATGGACATTACGAGTTCTTAGCAATGTCTTTTGGATTAACTAATGCCCCAGCTGCTTTCATGGATTTGATGAATAGAGTGTTCAGACCATTCCTGGATCACTTTGTGATCGTCTTTATTGACGATATTTTGGTTTACTCAAGGAATGAGGAAGAACATGAGTGTCATTTGCGGATTGTTCTGCAAACTCTAAGGGACCACTAACTTTATGCTAAATTTTCCAAATGTGAGTTTTGGTTGGATCAAGTGACCTTTTTGGGTCATGTGGTATCAAAAGAAGGGATTATGGTGGATCCTAGGAAGGTTGAAGCTATTCAAAAGTGGCCCCGACCGACCACTGTGACTGAAATTCGGAGTTTCTTAGGGTTGGCAGGCTATTATCGAAGATTTATGAAAGACTTCTCTAAGATCTCTGCTCCTTTGACTAAACTCACCCAAAAAGGTGTGCCTTTTCAATGGTCTAATGATTGTGAAGAAAGCTTCCAAAGACTTAAAACTTGTCTTACTACAGCCCCTGTGCTGGTTTTGCCCTCAGGATCGAGAGGGTATTCTATCTATTGTGATGCTTCCCGGGTAGGACTCGGATGTGTTCTTATGCAACATGGATGAGTCATTGCTTATGCTTCAAGGCAATTGAAAAGACATGAGCAGAATTACCCCACCCATGATTTGGAAATGGCAGCCGTAGTGTTTGCACTAAAGATTTGGAGACATTATCTTTATGGGGAATCGTGTGAGATTTACACCGATCATAAGAGTCTGAAGTATATTTTCCAACAAAAGGATTTAAACTTGAGACAGCGTAGGTGGATGGAATTGCTTAAGGACTACGATTGCACTATTCTATATCATCCAGGTAAGGCAAACATAGTGGCCGATGCACTGAGCAGGAAATCCATGGGTAGTCTTGCCCACATAGCACCGGTGAGACGACCCATAGTGGAAGAGATCCACAGGTTAGAATCTGAGGGTATTCACTTTGAACTTGGAGGTTCCGGGCCACTTTTGGCCCATGTTCGGGCGCGATCTTCCTTGATTGAGCAAATCAAAACTGCCCAGTATGAGGATACTCAATTATGTAAATTACGGAATGAAGTTCGTAATGGGAAGAAACCTGAGTTCTCCCTTGATCAGGTAGGAGTTTTGAGATGCGGAAATCGCCTGTGTGTACCACATGTAGGCAATTTGAGAAGGACTCTTCTGGAGGAAGCCCACAATTCCAGATATACAATTCATCCGGGTTCCACAAAAATGTATCAAGATCTGAAACAATTGTTTTGGTGGGAAGGCATGAAAAGGGATATAGGGGACTTTGTATCACGATGTTTAGTATGTCAGCAAGTCAAAGCTGAACATCAAAGACCTGCCGGGTTGTTGCAACAGGTTGAAATACCTGAGTGGAACTGGGAGAGAATTACCATGGATTTTGTGACTGGGTTGCCTCGGAGCTTTAGGGGTTTTGACTCTATTTGGGTGATAGTTGACAGATTAACCAAGTCGGCTCATTTCCTCCCAGTCAAGACTACCTATAAGGCTTCCCGTTATGCTAAACTTTATGCTGATGAGATTGTTCGACTTCACGGAGTTCCAACGTCCATTATCTCAGATCGTGGACCTCAATTCACTTCTCATTTTTGGAAGGCATTCCAAAAGGCCTTAGGAACCCGACTAGATTTAAGTACTGCATTCCACCCTCAAACGGATGGGCAATCCGAAAGAACAATTCAAATCCTTGAAGACATGTTGAGGTCTTGTATCTTGGATTTTGGTGGGAATTGGGATAGTTACATGCCCCTGGTTGAATTCTCTTACAATAATAGTTATCAAGCCAGCATTCAGATGGCACCATTCGAAGCTCTGTATGGAAGACGCTGTAGGTCTCCCATTGGATGGTTTGAGGTAGGTGAGGCTAAGATTTTGGGGCCAGATCTGATACAGGACTCCTTGGAGAAGGTTCGATTGATTAGAGAACGATTGTTAGCAGCCCAGAGTAGGCAAAAGGCGTATGCTGATCATCGTAGGCGAGACTTGGAATTCTCTATAGGTGACCTGGTGTTCCTTCGTGTGTCCCCTATGAAGGGTGTAATGAGGTTTGGAAGGAAAGGTAAGCTCAGCCCTCGTTATATAGGCCCTTTTGAGATTTTGGATAGAATTGGCCCAGTGGCGTATCATTTGGCCTTACCCCCTGGCTTAGCCATGATTCATCCAGTATTTCACGTGTCTATGCTACAGAAGTACCTCCCCGACCCTTCTCATGTGCTCGCTCCACATACCATCCAATTAGAGGAAGATTTAACCTATGAAGAAGAGCCTGTAGCTATAATTGATCGTCAAGTGAGGAAACTGCGCTCAAGAGAGGTGACTCTTGTAAAGGTACTTTGGAAGAACCACTCAGGAGAAGAAGCAACTTGGGAGACTGAAGAAGCCATGCATATCAAATACCCCCACCTGTTCGATTGAGGTGATTATTGTTTTATTCAGAATTCGAGGACGAATTCTTTTGAGGGGGGGAGTATGTAACACCCTTGGTGTAATTTCAAAATTTTCTGTGTTAATCGTGTTTGATCGATGTGCTTAATTTGTTTATGATGATCTTAGGTGTTGGATATCTTTTGGAATCAAGGAACTATGTTTTGGGATGTTGTAATCGATTACCGTGAGGTTGGTAATCGATTACAGGGCTCTCTGTATGTCCTTGGGTTAAAAATTTGCACTCCGTAATCGATTACCAAATTTGGTAATTGATTACCAATGGTTTGTGTAATCGATTACCAACCTTTGGTAATCGACACACCATTTGCTCATGGTAATCGATTACCAGAATGGTAATCGATTACCAGTTCATCGTGGTAATCGATTACCAGACCATGGTAATCGATTACCACAGGCCAATATATATACGGAGACGCGTCCCACACCCTCATTTTGTCGATTTATCTTCTCTCTCTAACCCCAAACTCTCTCCCTTCTCTCTAGAACTCATCCTCCTACCATCCTATACCTCTATCAACTTCATTTCATCATTTTCCTAATTAAATCAACAACAACAACACCATACTCATTCCATTAAACACAATCAACCATCTATACAAATTTCTCCTCCTTCTTCATTCTTGCTTTAGAGGATTTGAAGTGGTGAGCACACTTTTGTTCTCCTTCTCATTCCAATTCTGGAGGTAAGTCTCATACATTGTTCTTTCCTTCTTCCAAGCAGTTCCAATTCCTTTTATCTCAGTTGAATTCTTGGAACCCTAGGATTTTAGGACTAGAGAATTTATGGTATGGAGAGTGTTAATGATCCTAGTGTTATGTTGTAATGCTAGATATTCCCAAGGAAACTTCTCTCCACCCTTGTGAATCCGGAGATTTAAGGTCTTCCTATGACCGGTGATCTGTGAGTAGACGGAATGCTTTTGACTTATTCTGTTTTAAATTTCGAATTGTTTATTTACCTTGAGAAAAGCTACTCATGAGTTAATGATGAGCGAATTTGAATATGTTATGAGAATTGTGTTTTATGAACTTGAAAGAATAGGAAAATCTATAACAGGATCTGTTTGCTAACGGCAGTAGACGTTAGCCTTGGTGCACCTTGGACTATGATATTACATGGCCACCCAAGGGGGTGGTGCGTGACGGATATTTCACGGCCATACGTGTAGTGTGGTGCGTGCTTGTACTTCACGGCCTCTCAATAAAGAGGGGTGCGTGCCTGATTTTGGGATTCACACGAAGGAGCGGCCACCCAAGTGTGAATCCTGCCTGTTTATCCTGTTAGATGTTTCCACTGTTTTCTTTATCTGGATGAAATCATTTGTGCTCATATATATATACATGCATTGACTCATGAGTTTCAAAAGTATCCTGTCTCTCACTGAGTTTCTCAAACTCACCCCGTGGTTGTTACATTTCTTTTCAGATACAGGGTCAGACTTGGGAGCCGATCCCCCTGCTCAGCATCATTAGATTCCTCTCGGGGTGAGCCCTATATAGTAAGGGCCTAGAATTGTATTTTGTTTCAATTGTAATCCTGGTAGTAGCTCCGTAGTACTACAGGCAGGGTCCGACCCTTACTAATATGTTAAATTATGTTTAGAGGTTGATTAAACCAGTGGATTGTTTATTGTATGTATACCTGATGACTAGTTTAGGTTGGATTTGATTATGAACTGGAATTGGATATGTAAAGGTGACTTGGATTATGAACTCTGATTTTATATGTGTTGTGTGCTGAGGGGTGCATTCTAAGAATGCTTGGATCCCCGATGAAATGTGTGTGATTGTTAAATTGCAGGATAAGTACTCATATTTGGGAAATATCCTAAATATAGAGGAAACTCTATCAAAAATTTTGTGGAATTGTGATGTGTGAGGCTTGCTAGGGAGCGTGCTCTCTAAGCGCCGGTCACGGCCTGGATTGGGTCGTGACAGAGGAGCAAGGTGTACCACATGCAAGGGAATGGCAAAATATGGTATTGATGGGTCAAAAGCAAGGTGAAAGAGAAAGACAGAGAAGTCTCTATGTCCAAAGAAGTACAGGCAGAAGCGGCAGGAACCAATGACACACAACGAAGCGAACATGGGATTGTAGTGGAGCTAGACATCTGGGAACTCAAGGAAAAGAACCGCAGTTGCATCCATCCTAACAATTTAAGAATGATGCAGTTATATAAAATAGGGTGAGAATTTGATAAAATTCTCAGTAGGATCCTAATACTACGCAAATCTAACATCACAGATTCTCAATCGTTTCAGTTTTTGTTTAAATTAAAATGGTGGATGAAGTAACTTAATAAAAACTAAACAAAAGCTTGAATCTTACCTCTAATAAGTAGATTTCTTGACCAAGATTGAAGTTTATGGACAACAGTATGGATGAGACCTTGAAAGAGGATGAAATAGAGAAGCAGAAGAAGAGAGAAGATAGAGGAAAGGCTATGGGTGTGGAGGCCGAAAGTTTTTGGAACAAAGGGGAGAAATTGAATTTATGTAGAAGTGGTAGTTAGAGCTTTGCGTTTTCATTGGTGGAGGGGTCAAGTGGCTCATAAGTGAGCCAACCATGCTCACTCTTTGTGGCATGGGTGGTGCCACTTTGATGAAGGAGGTGGCTAAATTCTAGCCACATGGAGTAAGGTTTAGTAAGTTAAATTTGGTTGGTTTGGGTTTCGACAATTGAAAATACCGGCATTCTACTGGTTTCTGTCAACCAGCAACTCATTTTCTATCTATTTTTGCTAAGGTTTTCTAATTGTCTACTCTAATACTTCTCAATCCTAATTCCTCTAATTGACATCTAATTAATTTCTATTTAACCTTTAGTTGGCATCTAATTAACCATGTTCATACAAATTAATCGAATAATTTGATTAATAATGTAAATCAAACATTTCAAAATTTCTGGACATTACACATATGGACTAGTGTTGGAATAAATTGTAATTGCCATTTACTAACTTTAGTAATGCATAGTTGATAGCTAGTCAATTTATAAAGGCTTAAATGTGTTTTTACTATCTATAAATATAAGTTATTTTAATTCTGATCCCTTTAAAATTTTGACTTTGGTTTTGTTCCCTCTTTTTTCCGGTTTTTTTTAGTCCCCACCATTGTAAATTTTAATTTTTATAAGTACTTTAGAATATGTGTCTATCCTTACAAATATTAGAAATCTTATGTTTGGTTATTATAAATATTTTATGAATCTTCTTTTTGCCTTTATAAATATCACTATTTAACACTAATATAAACAAAAGGGACCAAAAACCTAATAATGAAAAAAAAGGACCAAAATCAAAGCAAAAATTTTAGATAGACTAAAACTAAAATAACTTATATTTATAAGGACTAAAAACATATTTAAACCATTTATTAAAAATATATGACTACATCCTGACTAATGTGAAAGGATGTAACGGGATGTAATATGAATGTAACAAATACTCTCAATTTCGTATTATTTGATACCATGCATGATTGTTATTGTGTAAGATTGTAACTTTTAAATGAAGTAGCATGATATGAATTTAAAAAATAAGTCAAAGTATAATTTTGGTCCCTATATATGTTTTGATTTTGAATTTAATCCTCATGAAAAGGGCATTTAAATCAATGATTACACATGTAATTGATTGGTAAAATGTTCCAACCATCAACTAGAGTTAGAATTCTATGAATTATATTTAACCTCAATATGTATTCTATTGGCTGTCATTTGCCACATAATAGCCAATTAAGTAAGTCAAATAATTAGATCATATTATGTTAACCATATAAGATTCACGAAATTATAACTTTTATTGGCAACAAGGACATCTTTACAAACAATTGTATGTACATGGACTAACTTAAAAACCCTTTTTGTGCAGAGACTAAATTCAAAATTGATGACATATATAGGGACTAAAATTATATTTTAACATAATAAATATTATACTGAAGTATTTCTTTATAATATATCAAAACATTTGATTAAGAATATTTGAAAATCATATTGTTCCAAGCTAGGCATTAAGGGTGTGTTTGTTTGGGATTATTTTGACAAATGATCACTTTTTCGTCCAAAAAAATCAGTTTTTGTATCTTTGGATAAATTTTTAAAAATCAATAGAATCTCAAAAAAAAATATGTTTTCAACTTTTTTGGAGAAACTGAAAAGAGTAACTTTTGGAAAAAATCAATTTTCAGTTTTTTTAATTAAATATAAAATTTAAGTTTCAAAACCACTTTTTCTAAAAGTTTAAACAAACGCACTCTAAATTTTTCTTTTCATTTGAATCACTAATTTTTTTGTGCACAGTGAACATCGAAATGTTACTTTGCAAAAAATTTAGAAATAAACTTAAAATTTTAGTATTATCAAATAAACATGATGTAATTTAATTTTTTTTTTTAATTCTAGTAAGATGCTCTAACTTCGCTTAACTGTGAGAGTAATCTTTGTTTAAGGTATTATGACCACTTTTCTGGAAATGGCATATAATGCTCATCTTAGTAAGACCCTGGCTTGTTTAGTCACACCTTTTGAAGTCATATAATTTGAAATGGCTGTCAGATTTGACCTATGAATTGGTGATCCGAGGACACAACCAATCTGATGATTGTTTGGATTGATTATTGATATAGGGGAAAGGAATTTCAGCGAAATGCTATAGAAATTCGAGAAAATCCAGCTGAGACCAGGGGATGATTTGCATAGAACACAACTCGGTGGTGAGTAGCAGAAGAATTTGTATTTTTATTTTCTAAATGAATTTCTCAGTACACAACATAGCTACTGAAACAGTATTGGACTGAATTATGGAAAATATGCTTCAACTAAATCAACAATAATAAAGTCTGAATTCTCCAATGTAATAGTAACAACAAGAGGAAATTGGAAATAAAAGTAAATTGAAATGAATTGTATGATTAACGATAAGAAGACAAGTCTATCTCCGCTCTTGAGCTTAAACAGCCTGAACCAAGAAGAAAGGATATCAGAATCAGAAAAAAGAAAGAAGAGAAAATTTAGAGGAGAAAATAATATCAGTAGGAGCAAAAATACCACAATCAGCCTAATGGCACAAAGTCCTTTTATCGGGTGTTAGCTACCCTCTCCCTGCTGCTCCTCCTCAATCCCGCATTTCCAGGATTAGCTGTCACTTGTCCTTTAGGCCTAACTAACTTTCCTTTTGTCCAATCTATCAATACTTTCTGATTCAGCTGCCAACTCATTTGTCTTAGCAGCATTGCAATTGCTACATGTTACATTTCCCTCCCCATTTAAAGCACTCTTGTCCCCACGGTTGATTTCTGGAAACTCTTTGTAGAACTCCTTAGCATTCTCCCAAGTTGCATCTGGTCTTGTGCAACCTTCCCATTGCACTAGAACTTGTGATACTGGTTGCTGTCCTTGCATAATTGATCAAGTCTCCATAGCCAACTCAGAAGTAGTAAATGGTAATGGACAATATTGTTCTCTGTTGTCCCCTCCAAATTTCTTCAATAGTGAAATATGGAAAATTGAATGAATTCTACCATAAGCTGGCAACTTCCGGTTTATATACAACTGAACTCAACTTGGCTACTATCTTAAATAGGCCAAAGCATCTAAGACCAAGTTTCTGATCCTTCCTCAAAGCTACTAAGCTCTATCTATAAGGCCGCAACTTGACTAGGACCAGATCACCAGCGTGGAACTCTCATTACCTTCTTCTCATATTGACATGGTCCTTTATATACTGCTGAGCTTTACCCAAATTGCTCCTCAGCTGATCAAGCAACTTGTCTCTATCCTATAACATCTCTTGCAGTGCTAGAGCATCCATAGCACCTAGTTCATATCTGATTAACTTTGCCAGATCCCTCCATAAAGTGCCTTAAAGGGACTCATTCAAATGCTGTAATGATATGAGGTGTTATACCAATATTGAGCCCACAGCAACATCTTTAGCCAATTCCTTGGATTATCATAACAAAAACACCTCAGATACATTTCTAAGGTCAACTTCACTTTGGCCATCAGTTTGCAGGTGGTAGTGGTTCCTTATAGCTTGAAAGGTTGCTGCTAGAAGTGACTAATAAAGGCTTTGTCACAGTCAGAGACAATGGACTCGCAAAATCCATGCAGATTGATGATATTGTTTATGAAAGCTTCTGCAACTTGCTTGCTGGTATAGTCAATTCTAAGGGGAATAAAATTGGCAAATTTGGACAATTAATCCACAACAACCATTATGATAGTATAAGAATTTGTTCGAGGTAGGGCAATGATAAACTCCATGCAGATTTCTTCCCAAACCTATGATGGAATTGGCAATGATTGCAAAAGGCCTGCAGGGAGCTTGTCTTCCACCTTAGCTTGTTGGCAAATTTTCAGACAAACTCCTGAATCTGGTGCTACAACTTTGGCCAACAGAATTAGGAGCAAATTCTATTAATTGTTTTAGCCACTCCCGAGTGGCCACAAACTGAAGAGCTATGAAACTCTTGCAATGTCTTGTATCAGCGTGCTTTGTTGAGGAATGACAATTCTATTTCTCTAATACAGGATTCCATTTTTGAAACTATAATTTGC
This sequence comes from Pterocarpus santalinus, assembly GCA_031439595.1. Taxonomy (NCBI): domain Eukaryota; kingdom Viridiplantae; phylum Streptophyta; class Magnoliopsida; order Fabales; family Fabaceae; genus Pterocarpus; species Pterocarpus santalinus. The sequence continues at coordinate 27,083,277 of CM062528.1, read as the reverse complement.
ATCATGCTGCTGGTGTGACGCACATTGAGGAATGATCTCTTTAAGTTTCTATAGCCATAACACCCTAGGTTTAGATCATGTTACACAAAAAACTCCTAGAGTGCATCTGCTGGTACGTTTTCCACTTCTAACTTATATTCAGTTTCAAAACCATACCAATGAATTTGTGAAGCCACTGCTGCTGTTCTGGAATGTTTAATGACTGATGATTTTAAACTCTTTTGATTAGTCTTAATGATGAATTTCTTCCCCAGTAGGTAATGCCTAAACTTTGCTATTCCCTCAATTCTGGCAAACAGTTCCCTCGTGTAAGCTGATTGTTTTTGAATGCTTGGGGACATTTTCTTAGAAAGGTATGCAATACTCAAGACTGCTCTAACTCCCACCCCGGATGCATCAGTCTTAGGAGTAAATGGTTGTTGGAAGTTTTGGAGAACTAATACAGGAGTTGTAATTATATCAAATTTAAGTTTATGAAAATCCCCAGTTGCTGATGAGCCCCATGCAAAGGAATCCTTCTTCAACAGATTTGTGAAAGAGGCTACAAATGTAGCATACCCTTTTATAAATCTCCTATTATAACTAGTAAGGCCTAAGAAGCCTCTTAGTTGCTTAATATTCCCAGGAATTGGCCATTCTAATACTACCTCGATCTTACCCTTATCCATATTAACACTTGATCCATTGATTGTATGTCCCAAATAATCAATCTCTCTTGCATTGAATGAACATTTAGATAACTTGGCAAATAAGGATTCCTTCTTCAGAACTTGTAAAACTAGTTCCAAACAGTGTAGATGAGTGTGCCAAGAAAGGCTATAGGCTAGAATATCATCAAAAAATACCAAGATAAACTTCCTCAAGAAGCCTTTAAAAACATCATTCATTAAACTTTGGAAGGTCACAGGTGCATTAGTCAAGTCAAATGGCATCACTAACCACTCATAATTACCTTGATGAGTTCTAAAGGCACTCTTGAGCCTATCCTCTAGCTTTACTAGGATTTGGTGGTAACCGGACCTGAGATCCAGCTTTCAGGAAAAAAAAAAAAAAAAAAGGTAGCACCATAAAGTTCATCTAAGGTTTCATCCATAGTAGGAATAGGAAATGAGTCTTTGATGCTGATAGCATTTAGAACTCTATAATCAATGCAAAATCACCGTGTTCTGTCTTTTTTTTTCAGTAGCAAGACTGGTGAAGAGAACGAGCTCCTGCTTGGCTAAATTATACCCTCATCAAGCATTTCCTGGACCATTATCTCCATTTGCTCCTTCTAACTTTGAGGATATCTATATGGTTTCACCTTGATAGGTCCTGCCTCTTCAATCAACAGAATCCAATGGTCATGTAACCGAGGAAGTGGTAGTGCTAGAGGTTTCTAAAAAACCTCCTTGTTAATGTGCAGTAGTAGTGCCAATTCGGGCTCCATATCTTGAGGTAAATCAAGAACTGGTTCTGGGGTTGTGTCAATTGGAGTGAAATCCATGGTATAGGCTTCAACAATAGCCCTTGTCTGGGGGACCCATCTGATGTAATGAACTATGCTTTTGATAGAATTAGACCGGGTTCCACTTGTAGAGTAATAAGCTTGCCCTATTGAAAGAATTTAATTTGCAAAGCATCATAATCTGCTAAGTGAGTCTTCAAAGCGGCCAACCTAGACGGGCCAAGAATCAAGTCAATACCAAAAACTGGTAACAAATAGATAGGTAATTGGATTGTATGCCCTTGCACATTCACCATCAATTTCTTAACAACACCTTCAGCTTTCATAATGCTACCATTTCCTACTATGACCCTAAACATGGGAACTTGTTCAATTAGTCACTTTAGAAATTTTGCTATGCAAAACTACAAAAAATTGTCTGAGCTACCTCTATTAATGAGGACTTGAATATCGAGGCCCTAAATCTGTGCTCGAAAATGCATGGTCCCTGAAGCAGTAACTCCTTTCATAGCATTGAGTGATAAATAATGTTTAACCGATTCCTTCATCATAGGTTAGTCTTTCCCAGAATTTCCAGTGGAGTTTGGATTGCTATCCTACAAGTCTTTAGCATTATCCTCGTCAAGTTGCAACAGCATGAATTGCCTATTAAAACACTTGTGATTTAAACTAAACTTATCATCACACCAATAACACAGGCCCTTGTCCTTCCCTAATTAAAGTTCAGAATGTGTCATCTTCTTAATCTGGTTATTTCTTGGGTTCAATGGTGGTTTATTGAGGGGACTAGGTAGAAGTGAGGGCAGGGAAGACTTAAAGAGGGCTCTAGTTAAAATAGTTTGTGATTGTAGGTAGAAATGGCGTTCTGATTGCATTTGGTGAAAGGTTTGGTTTAAAGGTGGTGGTATTCTTTTCTTCACGAAGTTTAGCAAGAGCTACAGCCCTAAACAAAGTAGTAGGGCATTGGGACACCATATCTCTTCCAATATCTAGTTTCAACCCATTGATAAAACAATCTAATAATGTCTCTGGCGGCTCAATATGTGTGCAATTAGCCAATGAATGAAACATAAAGAGGGCCAAATTCTATTTCAATAGCTCTTTTGAACTCTTGCCATGAATGAAATGCTTGAATGCACTGTATCATTTGGAACCAAGGAATTGTTCCTTTCTCTATATGCATAGCAGCCATAGCAATTCTTTCCAACTTAGGAATATTATTGTAATTGAAAAATTTATCAAAACTAAAAATCAATTCTAATGCATTGTTACCATCAAGCCAAGGAAGATCAAAGTTCCATTTCCGCACCTATGATGACTGACATGGTGAGTGTTGTGGATCTGAGGTTAAGCCTGATCCATGGTTCTGAGAGTTTTGCTACTACTGCATCAAGGACTCCAAGGCAAGTTGGAAAGTCTCCACACGAATTTGTCCTTCTTCAGCCATTCTTATGGTGAAAGCCCTATCTTTAGTAGCATTATGCTCAATGAGCTCATAAACCTTCTTGATCTCATTATTGACATCCTTCATACGAGTATTGGATTGAAGTACAGAAACTATGCTTCAAATTTAACTAAATCAACAAGACCAAAATATGAATTCTCCAATGTAACAGTAAAAACAAGAGGAAATTGGAAACAACAGTAAATTGAAACGGATTGTATGAGTAATGATAAGAGGACATGTCTATCTCCACTCTTGAGCTCCATAACCTAAACCAAGAAGAAGGGATATCAGAATCAGAAGTAAGAAAAAAGAGAAAATTCAGAGAAGAGAATATCAGTAGGAGGAAAAATACTATAATCAGTCTAATGGCACAAAGTCCTTCCATCAAGTATTAGCTACCCTCTCCATACTACTCCTTCGCAATCCCACATTTCCAGGATCAGCTGCCACCTGTTTTTAGGCCTAACTAGCTCTCCTTTTGGCATTTTGTCCAGCATGTCAATACTTTCTGATTCAGCTACCAATTCATGTGTCTTAGTGCCATTGCAATTAATGCATGCTGTAGCTGCATAAAGGAAAGCATGACTACCTACGGTTACCTTGATGCACGGATCAAGTGACAACAACTCAGTCACCACCAAAATATTATACAATCACCGTTTACCCTTGCTAAAATAAGGAAATGTTGTAACTGATGTTAATACTATTAAAATGAAGTCTATATGCTATGTATAAACTACGGGCCTAAAAGTATATGAGTATGTATATTTATATGGCCCTATTATTGTAAAAATTACGCACATGGCTCGATTCAACTCAGTTTAACAAAAAACAAAAATCCATCCCTAAAATCGTAACAAAGTTTTTGTGGTGGCATTTGCAAGTGCGGAGAAGGAGGAAAAGTAAGAGCTTTCTTTCTTCTTTTTTTTATAGTAAAACTACAGTTTGATCAAACATTTAGTCTAATAATACTTCAGTCCACTATCATAATACCAAATCTTTAAAAAACTTAAGTATATACAATTGATCTTTCGAGGATTAAAATATTAAAACAAAAATATTTCAAGGACCAAAGTATAGTTTTACTCTTAAATTAAAATATCGGTTTCATCTCTAATTCTTTTATTTAATACTCAATCTTATATATAATATGAAGGGGTTAGGAATTGTTTGTATAAAAATAATAGTTTTAAAATTCAAAACCTGACTATCAAATGCAAAATTTTCTTCAAGTCAATTATTTAGTTTTACTGTAACTAATTGCATTTGGACATATCCGATTAAATATAAGAATGAAAGCAAAAAAATAAAATCAAATGGTAGATTTTTTTTTAATAGAGGATCAATTTTTTAATGTGAAAGAAAATAGGGCTTAATATATGTTTTATTTCTAAAAATAAAGCACTTTTATTTTAATCTTTTGAAATATTTTATTTAGATCGATTTCCATATTTTTTAAAAGTAAACGCAAATAATTGTTGAAAAACTTTTAAAAATTATATTTTTATTTTTATGACAAGAAACATTTACACTTAATTTAAAAATTAAGAATTTTGAAATAAAAATTAAATACCAAAACTAGACAATATTTTACTTTCAAAAGATTAAAAAAAAAACCATATTTAAGTCCCGAAAAAATACATATAGATAAAGTATTCTAGTAAAGAAAAAGGAAAAAAAAAAAAAAAAAGAAAACATATAACACTTAGGTAGCATTTAGTACATTGCTTACTAAGATTACCGTTAATATAAATTATCACTTAGAAAAATTATCATTTTTTAAATTACTGATAATATTGAATGCAGTATTTGGTATGCAGAGATAATCTAAGTGACAATTTACATTATCCTGTTTAGTATATCAAAAAGATTACTAGATAATATATGTATTAAATCAAAATAATAATAATAATAATAATAATAAATATTTAATTATTATTATTAGTTATATTAATGTTATTATAATATTAATAATTAATAATAATTATTAATTAATAAGAATAAGAAAATTTAATTATTAATTATGATTATGGTAGTTAATTTTATTAATAATAATGAATTATTAATAATAATTAATCATGATAATAATAACAATAACAACAACAACAACCATAATAATAATCATAATAGAAGGATTACCATATTGGTGGTAATCCACATTACAGATTGATGGTAATCCGTATTATCTTGAAAATTTGAATTGCTAGTAATGTTGTCCAACTAAACAAGGTAATGTTGTGAATCCAAATAATTTAATCAAATATTACCAGTAATCTAAATGAATTACCCCAAGTCAAATGCTACCTTTGAAGATCCAATCTTGTAATGAAATATGCCAACTCCACATATTCAATAGCGGATACCTACATAGCGAAGACAAGCTAAAAACAATCATATCTAAAATGTTGCTTAAAAATATTTAAATATATATATATAACCAAAGACATCAAAAAATCTCAATTTTGTGTTCTATGCCTACAAACATATATTGGTGAAAACAAGTCCAAATTTCACTTAACTCTATCATAATAATCTGCTAAACCATTATTCTATCTAAGATACTTCCTCTGTTTTAGAAATACTTGTAATTTTACTATTTAAACATAGATTAAGAAAATCAATAAAGTATTTTAATAATAATAATAGGTAATTTAATTTTATAAAATTATTTTTATATCAAAATTACGCTTTCGACGGGTTACTTTATTAATAATATAATCAATATAAAGACAAAACTAAAATAAATAATATTCATAATAGAGTAAAACTACACTTTGGTCCTGATAGATTTTTATTTTAACACTTTAGTCATTTAAAGTTCAATTGCATACATTTGAGTGCCCGAAAGATTTGGCATTATAATATTTCAATCCATCGTTATTGTTTTCATTTAACATCTTAATGGAAAATAGTAATGATATTAACGGAAAATAGTAACGGTGGACTGAAGTGTTATAATACCACATCTTTCAGGAACTAAAATATATGCAATTGAACTTTCGAAAAGTAAAGTATTAAAACAAAAATCTTTTATGGACTAAAATGTAGTTTTACTTTTTCTTTTTTAAGTACAAAATATAAAAGCTATTTATGCTATGTAATTGTTTGCAATGCAAAGAGGCACTAGAGAACATGTTACTTGGGTAAGGCTTTGAGGTGAGTTCTTATGTGGGGATCTTGACTTTGTCACCATCATGGTGATGAAATGTGAGCCATTGGTATGTCATCCAATGGTTGAGATTAGTTCATTTTTTTTCACCCAACAAAGTTAGGATTCAAAAACATGGAATTGCCTTCTAACCCACGTTTTAGTTATGACATCTATTAATGAGTTATTGGATGGAAATAGTTAACTGTGAATAATTAGTTAAGGTTGTTTTTAGATTGCGGGAAGTAATTTCATCTCCCACTCATTCATTGTAGTGGACCCCGATCTTTGAGATTGGACCATCTGGAAGGTGAGATTGTATCAATCACTAAACAACCAGAAGTAGAACCTCATAGTGTTGTTGATTTGTTGTGGATTTGCAAAAGTTTATTTATATGTAGTTTGTTCATTGTTGTTCACTGTTTAGGACAAGCATGATAGGAGGAAGCTATGGGGTGTTGTTGAAGAAGTTGAATCTGGCGTCTTTAGGGTGATGTGATATATGATTTTTTTTTGGGTGCACGTGTCACTTTCTCAACCACAATTCACATGCATTACTACATGTCCAACAAAGTACAAACCCGCCATCCCCGACCTCTCCTTTGTCCCCTTCTCCGACGATTATGACGACGGTTTCATCGCGACTAGCGACAATGATTACACCCTGTATACATTAGAGTTCAAGTGTTATAGCATCGAGTTTATCACCAATCTCATAGACTCCGCTACTCAAAATCATCACTCTTTCACTATTCCCCCTTCCTTGGTTTGTAAAGGCAATGCCTAGATTTCACCTCCTCACGGCAATGCTTTGGGTTCAAATAGCCACGGTGTTGCCGATGGTAGAAGAAGAATACTAAGGATGAATTAATTTTGTTTCAGTCATGTTTTCAATTTTATGCGTGTGTCCAAAAAGTTAGAAATTGTTGAAGCTCTATTTTTTGTTTGAGATTAATGCTAATAATAAATTATCTTTTTGTTAATGAATAATTTTAAATTTATAATTCCATCTCTTATAACATCCCAAGGAAACGGTATGACCGATTAGTACTGACAATCTATTTATTTCATTACGTTTGAGGGATTCACCTAATTAGGGTCGGAATGTTGATGTTAGGGTAAGAAAATTTTGAAATTGTTATGTGGAAAATTGATGAGGACCATTAGCAATATTTTGCTAATTTAAGAGGAATAGGTTAAATTTTGGTATTGTATAATATAAGAACTAGATCAAAAGAAATTTACACTATTGAACCCTAACTTAGATGGCCATGATTTAGCCATTTATCCACCCTTGGTGGCACAATCCTAACCATACAAGGGTGGGCAGCCCAAGCAAAACCCAAAGGGCTTTGAAATCCACCAATCAAGATGCACAAGTCACTTTCAATTTTAATGACTCAAAACCAAATAATCCCTATTCTCTCCCCTCAAATTTTAGCCCTAGACTAGACCATTCTTCCCTCCTCATTTTATTCTTCATCTCATCCTCTTATCTTATTTCTTCGTCCCACACAAATTCCTTCACCCAAGGCTTGCACTTCACTAGTTCAAACTCAAATTTGAGGTAGGATTCTTGTACTTTACTTGATTTTAATGTTATGTGACTGATTAGGGTTGTTATGTATCTTCTCATTCTAATGTTGCATGATGATCTCATGACTTGTTTCAAGTGATTAATTATGGTTATGCTTGGTTTGGATGGAATATGTAGTGAAAAACTCAAAGAAGAATACAAATAGAGTTGCTAGAAAACAAAAACCCTAGAACCTGTCCATACAATAAATTGTATGAATTTTCTCTACATAAGTCAAAAATTTATGAAATTATTTTTAAATAAAACTAGACATCTAAGATTTTTCAACCGTATAAATTGTAACATTATTGGACCTAAAATGGGGGAGTTATGAATTTTGGAAGAAGACCCTTAAATCCTATTCTTTATTTTGACTAGTATGGGTTGTATTGGGCATAACTCACCCTATACACCTGTAAATTGAGTGCAACTAATTTTTTTAGAAAACTAACGTATAGAGTATTAAGCTGTAAAAATGTCAGAGTTAGATCTATTCTGTGTATTGCTCCCAATAATTCCTTAAACTTGACCTAAAATCCTATATGTAGAAAATAGAGTAGTTCCTTTCAGCCCAAATTGAGAGCCCATAACTTGGGCTATACTTACTCATTCAATATGAAACTTATATGGAATAAAAGATGGTTCGATTAGATTTTTTAAAACATAAATGTCGAATAAAATGAGTAGGAATTGGAATTTTGGTAGATTTTTACATTTAAATACCCAAATCTGCTCCTCATTAGAGTAGCCTACAATAAAAGCTCAATAACCCAACATGTACTCCTCAAAACTTAATTGGACCAAAGAAAGTAAAAAATAGACACATAGTGCTACAACATGTTAAAATTGCATACTTACATAATTTAAGATGAATTTATGGCATAATTTACAAAATAAGAAAGATGCAGTGACATGCAAGAGAATGGCCAATTTCAAGAGGTTGCAAGTTCTTGAACTACAACTAGCAAATTTAGTTAGTTAATTGTGCAAATTTCCTATTAAACTATTGAAATAGTGATATATGATTATGATGTTTTCATTGATTGAATTGACTGGTTGAGATTTGCTCTGTTGCATTTTGGAGAAGCTTATACCCAGGTGTTATGCTACCGGATTTTCGGCAGAATACTTATATATATGAATGATATCTTAAAGTGTTAAGTCCTTCAAGTTTGATTTATCATATATACAGGAATTATGATGAAAGTAAGGATTCTATATGACTTAGGCCAGTCCCTGCTTAGATTTAAGAGGAATAGACTGGTGTAAGGGGTGGAGAAAATAAATCTGTCACTTATGTATAGATATGAGCTCGGACTTGAGAAGCAGGCTGTCACTCAAAGGTGAGAGAGGTCATTCACTTCTAGGAGACTAAGTATAAGGGAAAATAAGAAAATGCAGACACTATAAGGACGACTATACATACGCTTAGATGTGTTAAGACAAAGAAGTTACTAAGGATAAGGAAGTCAAATATACTTACATTAACAGTTAGTAGCATTTGCATATACATAAGTTTTATTTAAATGTTTGCCTATTATTGCTACTATGAGATTTCTCTTTTCTACCAAGTGTGTAACTAAAACTAACCTATTTCAGAAGGATGCATTTTTGAAAATTAGTAAATGAACTCTTATCCTTTGTATGCAAGCACAATCATTTTCCTAATAAACCAAAGCAGCTGAAACGGCAACGATAATATGGATTGCTAAATAGCTTAGAAATCCTACTGAAAATATAAAATTTTCATCTCTATTTGTGTTTTCGTGTCGTCTCCAAATAGCCTAGCAAGTCTTGAAGAAGGTCAACCTAGAAGATGGTGAACAAACTGGACCGATTGGTAAGAATCAATGACAAATGTATATGTGTTACTACTGGATAACTATTTCCCTTAGTTGGAAACTCTTAGTAGAGTTATTCATTGTAAATTGAAAAACCATTTTATAATACCAAATATTTGTAGGCTGTAATGAAATATTGTGTTTTTTCTCACAGAAAGTAAAGCAAATAATGAATTATAGTTTGTTTAATTAATTGTAGCAACTCCTAATGAGATAGTATAACATAAGCATAATATCATATTTGTGAGGGTATTACATCCCTCTTTTGTTTTCTATTCACATAAACCATATGGTCCCAAACTCATTGAGTCCCACTTAAGAATTAGCTAAGGTTTTCAGTCGAAAGCACTTGTGAAGCTCTGGGCTCAAGGAGAGACATTAGCCTTAAATGATAAGCATGGGCTATTACTTAAAAATAGCCCAATATTACTAATTTGAATTTGATCAAAATCAAAATATTTTTTTATGAAAACAAGCCTCTCTCTCTCTCTCTCTCTCTCTCTCTCTCTGTGTGTATAATAAAATTAATTTTGATGTACTATCAGTGTAAAAAAAGTTTTCTATTGCCATTTAATTAAATATTTTTATTTATAAGACTTTTAATATAATGGGTGATTGAGTCAAATATTTTTACTTATATACTAATACATGACTGAATGATAGCGTAAAACTATTTTATACTATAGTATATTAAAAGTAAATTCATATATATATGCAGCTCAATCCGTGATATGTTGGTAGTTGAAGTGGTGATTCATTGATCTAATAATCTAATTGAATAAGTTATTAGTTTTAATTTGATAACTGTGTTCTCAATAATTGATTTTTTAACATTTATTAAGCATTAAATAATAAAGATAAAAAAAGCTTTCGAGATCCTAAAATTTTTTAATAAAAAAGATAAAGCATAAAACATATATTTTTATTCTAAAAAAAATATAAAAGGGAATAAAGGTCCAATATAAAATTATCGAGTATCCATATTCTTCAATGCCCACTAGGCCATGTTTTTGTTCAATCAATGCCCATTAGGCTGAATTTTCCTTGCCGGGTGATCATGATTGGGCCTCTTAGTCCACTGTGTCGCCGTTTACCGTCGTTTACATCTCGTGCTCTGGCCTCATTGTTCATCCCAAAAAGATATCTGGAACTGTTTCTTTTTTGTTAAATTTTACATAAAATCTACAACTAATTTGACCCCAAACTTCTAGGACCAATTATTTGGCAGCTTTTAATATGGGGACCACATTTTTGGGGTCCATCTTGGACCTATATCTTGAAAATTATTAAATTATTCTTATTTTCCCACCCAATAAATAAATAAATAAATAAATAATTGTTCTCGTTCACCCTTTTATCTCTTTACTTCAAAATCACAGTTCACTGGCCGATAAACTTTTTTCCATCGACTGACGACTGAGCCCGTGTCACTGCCCCACCTCCAGCAGCGCCAGTGCCCCACCCCCAAACCAGTCACTGCTGTCACCCCTTCCCACCAAGCGTGCGCAAGTATGATCTCAAATCGATTCCCCATAGTGCAATGTGCTCTCATGTTTTTTATTCTTTTTAATCTGTTGTTGAAATCCAGTTGGGAGATCAATTTTCTTTGTTTTTTTTTATTGGTTGATCAATTTGTCAAAAGGAAATGAAAACCCATCTTTTTATTTTTTGTGTTTAAGAGAAAAAAAGAAATTTTTTTTTAAAAAAAATTAGGATTCTGCGAAGAATATGTAAACTTGCTTTGGGTCATTTGTTTTTGAGCTTCACAAGAAATCCTATTTGAGTGAGTGTAGTGCTGCTATGAAATTCATAGGCCGAGAACACCCCACCATCCCTGGCTAAACTTTTACTAATCAAAATCCCCCTAGCCAAAACTTGTTAGGAAATGGTGATACCGATTAAATTCCTTTATATCTAATTAAATTCCCTTCTCTTTAGGAAAGTTGTTTGCTCCTGGGGAAGAGGAGAGAATGGTTAGTTAGGACGTGGTGATACTAATGAAAGGCTTTTACTTACACAACTCAGTGCATCGGATGGCCAAAACATACTGTCTATTACTTGTGGAGCTGATCATACAATTGCATATTCGGAGATGCAGAATTTTGTTGTTTTGACCAACTTTTTTATCTTTCATTGTTCTGACCTTTTTCTTCCCCACTTACTAATTACTATTCTTGCATCAATAAAGGTTGAGTCGCTTGGTTGACTATATATAAAAACCAAAGCCTGTTCTGCAAGCATTCCAAACTCCTTTTTTTTTTTTTTTTTGATGGTTGGGAGACATTGAAAGATGGAAATTGAGGAAAAGAAAGCATTGAGGGATCCAAAAAGAGAAACAATATTTGAATGTGTTTTAAGTGACGCATACACGACGCAAAGATTTTTGGGTTTTATTTTCGCTAATCTACCGCAGTTTATAATGATCCACCTTAAAAGCACCTTAAAATCTTTGCAGCATCCAGCGCTTTAAATATGTTCAAGTATCGTTTCTCATCCAAAAATTACTTATTTGCTACTGACAGATATTGAGCGACATGGCACTAACCATCAATCACTTTTATTTTTGTTTGGGGGGCAGATGTGTAATTTTACTTGAAATGTATATTAATTAAATACATTTATTTGGTCAATTAGCCATATTTACAAATATGGTTAAATGTCTAGTTCACAATAGATTCAAATAGAAAGTCCCATGCTAAAACCGATCTACACATTTATTATATAGATATATTTACTAATGATTTTGCAACTTTAAAAGACAAAATAAAGTTTCAAACAACTTTGCCACGTAACTCAAATCTTTATTTTAATTTTAAAAAGGATTAATTGCATTTTACTCCATATATTATAGATTATGTACATTTTACCCCCAACATTTTAAAAATATGTAATTCGACACCTTGCATTTTCACCATGTGTATTTTACCCCCAATATTTTAAAAATGTGCAATCCGACACTCTGCATTTTCACAACGTGCACTTTGGCCCCTTCTATTAATTTCTTCTTCAATTATGAACAAAAATGCAAGGTGGCGGTTGCACATTTTTGAAAGTTCAGGGGGTTAATTCTCACATGATCCAAAAATTTAGAGGAGTATAGTATACTTATTTGAGGTCAACGTGCACATTGTGAAAATGTAAGGCGCCGGATTGCATATTTTTTAAATGTTGGGGGTAAAGTATACATGACCTATAATACAGAGGGTAAACTATAATTAACCCTTTTAAAAATAATCATCCATGATGCTAAGAACTTAGATGGAAACTAGTCCTAAAAGGCTTAAATAGCATTTGGTATAAGATAATCCATCTAAATTATTGATAATGTTTGATTAAATTATCTGGGTCCATAATATTGTTTTATTTGGTTGGGCAATATTACTGACAATTCAGATTTTTTGGTAGTGGTTGGTATGGAGTAATCTATCTAGATTACTGATAATATTTGATTAAATTAACTAAGTCCACAATCTTACCGTATTTGATTGGCCAACATTACTAGCAATTCAGATTTTTAAAGTAATATAGATTACCATCCATATGGTAATGTAGATTACCATTAATGTGATAATCCTTTCATTATTATTATTATTATTTAATAATTATTATTAATAATATTAATTATTTTTAATAATAATTATTAATAAAATTAACTATTATAATCTTGATTAATAATTAAATTTTCTCATTCTTATTAATTAATTAATTAATAACAATAATACTAATAATTAACTATTTATTATTATTATTATTATTATTATTATTATTATAATATTAATTTAATACATCTATTACCTAATAATCTTTTCAATATACCAAACAGAGTAATGTAAATTATCACTTAGACTATTTATACATACCAAATACTACATTTAATATTGCTAGCAATTTAAAAGGTGGTAATCTTTATAACTAGTAATCTACATTACTGGTAATCTTAATAGATAATATATCAAATACTACCAAGTACTATGGATTACCACTAATGTGGTAACGTGGATTGCTCTCTTAAAATGTGGTAATATGGATTATCACAAATGTAGCAATCCTCCAATTATTATTGTTGTTGTTGTTGTTGTTGTTATTGTTATTATTAAAAATAATATTAATTATTATTATTGTTGTTGTTATTGTTAATATTACCATGATTAATTATTAATAATAATTATAATAATTATTAAATAATTAATATTCATAATATTAATTATTATTATTTAATAATAATAATTAACATTATTAATCATTTTTTAATAATAATTATTAATAAAATTAACTATTATAATCATGATTAATAATTCACTTTTCTTATTCTTATTAACCAATTATTATTATTATTGTTATAATATTGATTTAACGCATATATTACCTAGTAATCTTTTTGATATATCAAATAGAATAATATGAATTGCTACTTAAATTATCTATATATACCAAATACTACATTTAATATTATCAGTACTTTAAAATATGACAATTTTTTTAAATAATAATCTATATTATTAACAATCTTAGTAGGTAATATATCAAACCACTTTATTTTTATCTATTTACCACTGTTAGGATGTTCGTTTACATCTCATTTAGTGCATCTAAATTGTATAAAATTAGAGCTAGGAATTAGGAATTGGATGTTTCAATTTTTATGTTTAAAGTTATAGAATTGAAATTATAATCCTATGAGCCAATTTCATAGAATTGAAAAAAAAAAAAGATCAATTTATATATAAAATAATTTTACATTATCAACTAATAAAATTATTAGAAAGTGTCAAATCATGATTGATAGTTATTATGGTGAGTATTTATCAATTATAATTTGATACTTTCTTATAATTTATTAACTAACAATATAAAGTTATTTTACTTTATCAATGTATAAAAATTAATTCTATTAAATAAATAACTAAGATGAATTCTTCTTAATTATCAACCATATCCTATGACTTATCAATTCTAAAATTTATTAAATATCTCTTTCTTTATTAAAGTGTATATTATTCTTTTTCTTACTCATTTATTTGCTAACGATCATATTTGTTCAAATTAAATATTTTTACAAAAAATTATATTATAAAAATGGTCCTAGACTTTAATTTTATTATTATTATTATTCACAAAAAATTATTATAAAAATACTGGTAAAGTATAAAAATTATTGTTGCATTAATATTTTTATTAATTTAATTTTGTAATCATGTATTTACGTGATAAAATTAAAATTAAATTTCGAATTGCAATTTATATTCTATATCCTTAGCAACCTTAAACATAAAAAAACTTTCTTGATTTTTTAAAAAGGAACATGTTGGGTGTTGATTTTAAGTACAAAGGTTATTGTTTTATGTCACTTTTGGGACTATATAGAAATAAGAGACCGAATCGACTAAATAAAAGTTCTCAAGTACACACGTACGTTGTTAGTAGCATGTTTAGTTTACCTTTTGAAAGTTCTAAGTCATGGTTTGAGTAAAAAATTATCTTTTGCAACTTTTAATTAAACCATGATTTTGGAATTGAATTTCAAAAGCTGAACCAAACAGGGGTATGAGACTAAAAGGTAACGAGGATTGAGAAAGTGATTGCTGCAAATCTTCACATCTTAACTTAATTATGATAACTTAGGAAACTTTTTTTTTTTTTAATGTGTATTAACATCATCAGAATTGGACAAGCTTTCTGTAACACCCTCCCAAGCACAGTACTATGCTTAAGTCATAGTACCACGCCCTGGAGCTATTATCATTACTGAATGACCTCGTGCCTAACAAAGCTTCAGTGCCTTTGGAAACTTCTAAAATCATCTGGAGACAACATGGAAATAGGAGTGAGAATTTTAAAATTCTCAGTAGGATTCCCAAATTTTCATACATAGCGTCATCATGGCCGTCTCCAGTTTGCTTCGGTTTACTTAAAAAAAAATGAACATACTGCTCAAACTGTTTAATTTTACATTTCGAAAAATGTCTTATCCGAAGCAAAGTTTATTTTAATCATACACTTAGCATTTGGGGAAATCCATAAAATTTGTTCAAATATAACACCTTGAATAATATCTGTAGCATAGTAAAACGCACACAACATCACTATGCTAGGAACATAACATCTACACATAACTTTACTCATACTTAAAGTTATGCTTATACATAAAACTGGCTTTTCTTTCTGCATCTTTCTTTTCTTTTGTCATCATGAAATCTTTACGTGCCACATTCCAGAGTATGATCGCCCTGTCATACCCCATCAGAGCGTGATCGCCATGTCACGTTCCTTAGGAATATGGGATCTTCCTTTGATACTCACACTAACTGGGTCAAGCCATGCCTCATGTAAGTTTTGTCCCCTATATTCACACTAGCTGGGTCAATGCCATGCCTCATGTGAGTGGGGTACCTGCATAAGCTTTAATCTTTAATCTTTAATTCTTTATTCTTTAGCTTTTACTTGGCACACCTAGGCGTTACGTATCGCCGTCTCTAGGGTGCATTTACTGCCCTTGGGTAGCCTGGCCTTGGAGTGAGCTCGTCAGCCTCACCCGTGACCGTCGTCACACCGACTCACCCGCAATGGGACCCACGTGCCTCTATCTTGGAGGGATCGATTCTGGTCACGTGCCTCTGGTTGAAGGGATCGATTCTGGTCACGTGCCTCAAAATAGAGGGATCGATTCTGACCACGTGCCTTCAACATAGAGGGATCTCATCTGACCACGTGCCTTCAACATAGAGGGATCTCATCTGACCACGTGCCTCCAAGGTAGAGGGATCTCATTGTCTTAGCTGCCTTCACAGGGAGGGATTCAAGTGCAACTGCCTCCAAGTGAAGGGATTCATATCTTTATCATTTAACTGCCTTCACAGGGAGGGATTTCAAATAACTGCCTCCAAGTGAAGGGATTCACATTCAATATATTCACATTCTTTCATTCTCAAACATATTCAATATAGTCATACATGTGCTACATCACTTACTCTCATATACCTCATAACATAATTATGTCATTCTTGAATATAGGGTTTCTATATACCCATTTATATTTCAATTCATCCTTACATCTAAACATTCATAACTTCTTAGACTTCAGTAAATCAGCAAGATAGCGGATCAGGTCCGTTTCCCCATGAATAGTGCCAGCTCTCACAGACAAATCAGTCATAGCAACATAATCAACTTATCATATATATATATATATATATATATATATATATCAATGTCAAACTGGCAATCCTCCATTCAAACTTTATATGTTTCACTAACACTTGTAAAATTATCATTTTGGCCATCCTGCCAATTCTATTCGGTTCTGCCCGAATTTTGTATAATCCACCTTTATCTCTATTCAACTCATTTAAATCTGAAATTTGGATATATCATAGCTCTATATGTCTACTTTCTAACCTCTTTGGTCCCATGTCATTCTGATTTATATAAATCAAGATATTCAACTTTTTCTTCAGCTTGTTCAGTCACTAGCCCGAATTACACTCCTGGGAATATAAATTCACTAAAAATCGAAACTAAGCTCAAATCTTACGAAATTGGCCTCATATCAAAGCTAACAGGACAACCTTTCGTTTGCCATAAGTTTCACTCCATTTGCTTAAGTACATCTCTAGATATAAGTCCTGAAAGTCGACCTTACTGAACTACCCTGTTTTGGTCTGAATTAGACATAGGACAACTTCCTCGAATCACTGGGAACAATTGGAACCATAACAAACTCGGAATCTTATATTGGGGTATTCCTCTGGGTGTAAGCTTTCTAACAAACTTAGTTTCACTCAATTCGGAGTTGTATAGGGTGAGTTATACCCTCCTCATGTCACCCTGCTCGAATGAAAGTTCTGAACCCTAGGTCAAACCTCAAAAATTCGTATCTCTCTCAATATTAATCCAATAACCTTATATGATACATCTATGGAAAGCCCTGGATGTCTAGTTTCATCTAAAAATAGTTTCATCGGGTTTGACCGATTGTAGACGGCGCCGTACGCTCCGCCATACGGACTGCCGTGGACTCTCCACCAAGACAGCACCCTCATCCATGTACTTCTCTTAGTTTCCTTCTTCTAATCTTAATCCCAACTCAATATTTCATGTTAATTCAATCATGATCCATCATAATACATCTATTAACTCATCAAATACATGAAGAAGAATACAAGTTCATACAGCCATAGGGCAAATAATTCAAGAATAAAAGTAGAATCCTACCTCTTTGGAGCAAGATTTGGCTAAGTGTTGAAACTTGGAGTTTGGATGAACAAGGCTGGAACTTAGCTTGAGTTTTGGGTGTGTGAGTAAGAGAGAAAGAGAGCTGATGGAGAAGAGGAAATGCAACGTGAATAATGGTCTGAATCAAAGGAGAAGGATGTGTTATATAGGCATGAGTGGGAGTTAACTTGGAGGGTTTTGATTGGCTGAATTTTCTTGTGGACAGAATTTAACTACGTCTCACTTTCAGAGTAACTTGCCGCCATACTGTTTGAAATCGGAACTCGCATTTACTCTACTTCAAGTCGGAACTCATCCCTATTATACTTGAGGTCGGAACTCGTGCCGTTTTTACTTGAGCTTGGAGCTGAAGACTAATGTCGGAAATCGTACCAACTTGGTTGTGACTTGGGGAAATCGGAGGCCGTAAGTCGAAAGCTCACAATCACATAATCTCGGAACTTCCTATTTGAACTCGGGAATGCCAATACTGGATTTAAAATCGGAACTCGTGTCCATCCCAATTGAGTTCAACACTAAGGTCGGAACTCGGGAATTCAAATCACATTTCCAATACGAAAGTCGGGACTTGTATACAGTGTGGTTAGTGACATCGGAAGCCGGGTATATTTTCCTTGAGACATGAAGTCGGATCTCATGGAATTACAGTCATGTGTTCGGACATAAGGGTTAAACTCGGAAGTCGTGGGAAATGATCCATACTAAGTCGGAAGTCGAACAAGGCATGAAGTCGGGAATTGCCCAAAATTAACTCGGAACTCGGAAAATGGTCATCCTATTGAAATCCAAAGATGAAGTCGAAAATTGGAATTGATCAATCCGGAGGGCGAAGCCGAACTCGGAAATCGGGATGTTACACTTTCTTTTTTTTTTTTTTTTCCTCTTTTGTTTCTAAATTCCTTGCACAAGCCATGTACGCTTATCTTCCTTTTTCTCGCTCTGGGTAAAAGATTTCTTTGATTGTTCAATGACAAGAATTGTTGGAAAGTCTACATCGCGGAAAAATAGTTGCCACAACTAACAGCTAGTTTATATTTAGAGCAATTTATCAGAAAAAGAATTAATGTTGATCCAAAAATAAAAATAGCCTTTTATAATTCATCCATAGTACTAAGAAAACCCCACTAACAAAAGCACCAATAAATAAAGATGACAATAGGTATCTATAGAAACAAGAAGATATCCCTTACCCCCTATCCTTGTTTAGGATTTTGCCCCCCGTTTCCATTTTTATCTCCATCAGGGCTCCTTGTTCCGCGTTCCCCATTGGTGGGATCCATACAAATATATGCGGGTTCCTATGAAAAAACTCAAAAAAATCCAAAAAAAAGAAAAATCTAAAAAACAAATACTCTTAAACCCAAATAAAACATCAATAATATTTATAATTCATATCATTATCCAATACAACACAATTTAAATTACAAATAAAATACATAATTGCAAATTCATTACAAAACAATAGAAATATCAAAATAACAAAATACAAATATTAATATTATAAAACTCAGATATCCAAATTCCAAATAACAAACCACTTCACACTTGCTTGCTCCCTTGCTTTTCCTTGCTCTACTTACTTCCTAACAAAGTTTAGTCAACAGTAGAAAAATTAGCTAGAACTCAAAGTCACAAAACGACAACACTAAGGGAGAGACGCAAGGAGATAAGAGAAAGTGAGTTTAGGGTTTTTTTTTCATATGTTTATATATATAGAAGGATATTTGAGTAATTTTATGTTTAAATAGATATTTCATGGGTCTCCATGGGGCGAGAACCTCATACCCGGCCCCCACCCTCATTAGCTAAACTGGGACATCCTCCGTCCCTGTGAGGACCAAACCCGTCCATGTCTCTCTCCCCATCCCCATTGCAAGTAATCTCCATAGGTACCCATTTTAATAGATTTTTTTACCATCCCTACCAATAAACAATTGTCATGCATAATTAGAATATACTTTTAATATGGTTTTTGATGCTTAGTGTATAGCATATAACTGGTATCTTTAATTGATTAAAAGAACTTAGATGTTTCCTCCATGAATAGAGCTAGCATATCCTGTTTTCGTTGCACCAAAAAAAAAAATGCATATTTGTTAGAGATGGCAAATAGGTTAATTTGCATTTACCAGTCATCAATTAGTTTAAAAATGGGGCAATGCGGATTGATTTATTTAAGAAAATGGGTTAAAGTTGTCAACTTATTTTATTTTATCATGGGTTGGTGGATCTATCTATATAAAAATAAAAAATAGTACAAAAAGAAATAAGTTGATAGGTTAGTAGGTCAATCCACTTAAAAGAGTAGAAAAATAGTAGATTAAGTAAGTTAACTCGAGGGTTAATTCGCCAACCTGCCTAAAATAATTTTTAAATGGATAAAAAGAAAAGGGCATGTTAAGCAGCAAGTTAGCCCACATAACCTACCAATAAAAAAGAAAAAATAATAAATAAATAACCGGATAAGTCAACCTACTTTACTCTACTATAACCCGCGAGTTAACTTGCTTAAGAAGATGAATTGCAATACATAACCCTTACTATATTTGGTGGGTTAAACTTGTTTATCTATCGAGTTTAACCCATTTTATCATCTCTACATTTACTAAGTCTGTGTTTGGTTCTGCTTTTATAGAATTAACTCTAAATAGAATTAATTTTGTTAAAATTGATTTGGTTAAAACTGACTTTGAGATAAAATGATTTATGCTTGGTAGCATTTCTAAAAATGATTCTGACAAAAAATTAAAAACTTTCACTTCTCCTATAATCAATTCTAAAGGCAAAAATTAATTTTAAAAATTAATAATTAAATATCATTAAAAATTGATAGAATAAACTTTGGAAGGCTCCCCCAAATTGATTCTAAACCTTGCAAATAGAGATCCAAACATAATGTAAAAGTAGAGGATCCAAGTCTTCAACTTTTATGTCCATTACTATGACACTATACCATACAAGATTTGTATCCAAGCTTTGCAGTGTATGGCGTGTCAAAAATTACTTCTATCTATTCAATGCACCCAAAAACAAAAGAAAATATCTTGCTATATATGATTTAACTTTCTCCATAAAAGCTTAAAAATAATATAATGTAATAAGCAAAGAAAAAAAATCGATATGGCCTTTTAAAATTAAATCACGTAAAAAATTCTCAAAATTAGACTCATCTTAAGATGAGCAATATGTAAGGAATTTGGTGCATTTTACATTTTGTATGGATATCTATATTGATAATTGGCAACAATCTAAAATATAAACATTTGTCAGAAAACAATATAATAAAAAAATAACTACTAAATAAAATATAATATTGTTAAAAAATTATAAAATTAGTATTATTTAAATAATATGTTAAAAATAAATATTGGATATATGTTGCTAAATCTACTTGTTACTAACAATAACTTTATCCTTTTCTCATTTTGGTGCTTGATTTTTTCCCCCTCAAAGTGCCACTTATTGTAAAATTGGAAGCTCCTTTTGTCTTTGTTATAAGAGGGTCAAAAATGCGTATTTCATTAGCTTTACATGCACTATTTTTGATACTATCATTTTCACAAAGGAATTAGTATTTAATGATAATTTTTCATTGGATTTTCAAATACTTCATGACCATTATCTAAAATCTTCCATGTAGGTTCACTTGTTTCCTTTTTTTTCTTAGCCCCCATGTAAAAGATCTTAACCATGCCTCAATGCACAATTCCAAAAAACTATTTCATCCCCACTTGCACCTTTAGGTGCTACATTGAGGTTGTATCCTTCTACCATTTTTCTTGCATCATTGGACCATTTCTTTTTTAACATATTTTATAGGAATCATTGGTATATTCTTTTGCTTTAGAATAGGAAACATATAACAGCAAAGAATATCCATGTGTAAGAAAAATAACAAATAAACTTAGTGGAATGAACAAATAAAAATTTTTAATCACATGAATGCATTCATAAAGGATCAAAAACACATATGAAATCATATCTCATAAGTTTGGTATCACCTCATGTTATTTAAACAACGTAAACACCTGAAAGTATAAAAGGATCGCACGAGATATTTAACTCTTGAAGCGATGTCCCATAGAAAATTGATGTTCATTTCACGAACATACAGTCGCACAACCGCATGATCTCTAGCTCGTCCACATGAACACAATCCACCAAGGAACTCCTCTTCTGAATTCAAGATCTGTTTCTTGTTGCCCTTTTGAAGAATAAGAACCTCATATGACTTTAGAGTAGGTGGTGGTGTTAGAGGGTTTTTCAACAAAAAGAGAGAAGTTTTATTCTCAAAGGTTTCTATCTATTGTTTTTTTTTTTTTTGTCTCAATCTCCTCTCTCTATTTATTGTAATCAATAGTTGTAACACCCTCCTAAGCACAGTACTATGCTTAAGTCATAGTACCATATCCTGGAGCTGTTACTGTTACCTGAACGGACCTCGTCTGACAGCAACTTCAGCCGTCTTTGGAAACTTCTAAAATCATCTGGAGACAACATGGAAATAAGAGTGAGAATTATAAAATTCTCAGTAGGATTCTCAAATTTTCATACATAGTGTCATCATGGTCGTCTCTAGTTTGCTTCGGTTTATTTTGAAAAAGTGAACATGCTGCACAGACTGTTTAATTTTACATTTCAAGAAATGTCTTGTCCGAAGCAAAGTTCATTTTAATCATACTCTAAGCATTTGGGAGAACCCATAAAATTCATTCAATTATGATACCATGAATAATAACTGTAACATATTAAAACACAGATAACATCAATATGCTGGGAATATAACATCTACACATAAAATTACTCGTACTTAAATTCATGCCTATACATGAAACTTGCTTTCCTTTCTTCATCTTCCTTTTTGTCATAAAATCTTTAGTCTTTAGTCTTTTACTTGGCACACCTAGCCGTATTGACGTCCCTAGGGTGCTTGGATCTGTCTACACTTGAGCGTTACGTATCGCCGTCCTCCCTCAAGTGCAGCATCATACCATATTCCAGAGTATGATCGCCATGTCATACCCCATCAGAGCGTGATCGCCATGTCACGTTCCTTAGGAAGATGGGATCCTCATGCTATATTCCAGAGTATGATCGCCATGTCATACCCCATCAGAGCGTGATCGTCATGTCACGTTCCTTAGGAATATAGACTCATCATTATATCTTTACATGCCACATTCCAGAGTATGATCGCCATGTCATACCCCGTCGGAGCGGGATCGTCATGTCACGTCCCTTAGGAATATGGGATCTTCATGCTATATTCCAGAGTATGATCGCCATGTCATACCCCATCAGAGCGTGATCGCCATGTCACGTTCCTCAGGAATATAGACTCATCATTATATCTTTACATGCCACATTCCAGAGTATGATCGCCATGTCATACCCCGTCGGAGCGTGATCGCCATGTCACGTCCCTTAGGAATATGGGATCTTCACGCTATATTCCAGAGTATGATCGCCATGTCATACCCCATCAGAGCGTGATCGCCATATCACGTTCCTTAGGAATATAGGATCTTCATTCGGTACTTACACTAGCTGGGTCATGCCATGCCTCATGTAAGTCCTACCCCCCATATTCTCACACTAGCTGGGTCAATGCCATGCCTGATGTGAGTGGGGCATATTCTTAAATCTTTAGACTTTAAGTCTTTACTCTTTAGCCTTTATTGCCCTTGGGTAGCCTGGCCTTGGAGTGAGCTTGTCAGCCCAACTCGTGACCATTGTCACACCGACTCACCCACAAGGGAATTCACATCTTTATGTTCACACTTAATATACTTATATCTTTTCATTCTCATGTGTCGTCAAGCATAATCATGTTAAATGTACTCGTACATGTGCTACATCAGTATTTCTCATATATCTCACATCCTACTGCTTCTTGATTTATTCTCATATATTCCATATCATAAATTCCTTGTAATTTAGACACTCATGGTCCCCTAGACTCCTGCCGTAAATTCGGCAACATAACGGATCAGGTCCGTTTCCCCATGAATAGTGCCAGCTCTCACAGGCAAATCAGTCATAACAACATTATCAATTTAACACATTTATATCAATATCAAATTGGCCGTTCTCAACTCAAACTTTACATGTTCCATTAACACTTGTAAAATTATCATTTTGGCCATCCTGCCAATTCTATTCGGTTCTGCCCGAATTTTGTATAGTTCACCTTTATCTCTATTCAACTCATTTAAATCTGAAATTTAGATATGTCATAACTCTATATGTCTACTTTCTAACCTCTTTGGTCCCATGTCATTCTAATTTATATAAATCAAGATATTCAACTTTTTCTTCAGCTTGTTCAGTCACTAGCCCGAATTACACTCCTGGGAATATAAATTCACTAAAAATCGAAACTAAGCTCAAATCTTACGAAATTGGTCTCATATCAAAGCTAACAGGACAAACTTTCATTTGCCACAAGTTTCACTCCATTTGCCTAAGTATACCTCGAGTTATAAGTCCTGAAAGTCTACCTTTCTGAACTACTCTGTTTTGGCCTAGATTAGACATAGGACAATTCCCTTGAATCGCCGGGAACAATTGACATAATAACAAACTCGGAATCTTATATTGGGGTGTTTCTCTGTGTGTAAGCTTTCTAACAAGCTTCGTTTCACTCGATTTGGAGTTGTATAGGGTGAGTTATAACCTCCTCAAGTCACCCTGCTCGGATGAAAGCTCTAAACCCTAGGTCAAATTTCAAAAATTCGTATCTCCCTCAATATTAATCCAATAACCTTATATGATATATCTATGGAAAGCCCTGGATGTCTACTTTTATCTAAAAATAGTTTTATTGGATTTGACCGATTGTAGGCAGAGCCGTACACTCCGTCGTACGGACTGCCGTGGAATCTCCACCAAGACAGCATCCTCATCCATCCATTTCTCTTAGTTTTTCTTCTTCTAATTCTAATTGCCACTCAAGATTTCATATTAATCCCATATTAATCCAATCATACACATTCAATATATCATCAAATAATCATAAAAAGTAATCTTTCATGCATCCTTAGTTTAGAGAAATTAAGATTAGAGATTGAATCCTACCTCTTTGGAGTGTGATCTTGAGTTAAGTGTTGAAACTTGAATTATTAGGACCTGGCTAAGCTTGGAGGAGTGATGGGGTTGGGTGAGTAGAGAAGGGGAAAGAGAGCTGCAGTGAGGGAGAAGAGAGGGCGCAGAGAGGGGTCTGAATGAGCAGAGAAGAAGGTGTTATATAGGCATGAGTGGTAGTTAACTTGGAGAGCTTTGATTGACTGAATTTTCTTGTGGACAGAATTTAGCTACGCCTCCCTTTCAGTGCAACTTGCCGCCATACTGTTTAAAATCGGAACTCGCATATACTCTATTTCAAGTCGGAACTCATCCTATTATACTTGAGGTCCGAACTCGTGTCGTTTTTACTTGAGCTGGGAGCTAAAGCCTAATGTCGGAACTCGTACTATCTTGTTTATAACGTGAGGAAATCTTGAACCAAGGTCGAATGTCGGAACTCATGAAACTGGCAATCCTATAATCTCGGAATGAACTCGGGAATGCCAATGCTGGATGTGACATCGGATACCGGAACTCGTGTGACTGGAAATTGGCTCAAGAGTCCGAACTCGTGTCTGCTCCAATTGAGTTCAGCATTAAGGTCGAAACTCGGAAATTCGAGTCACGTTTCCAAACCCAAGTACTTGAACTCGGAAGTAGGGATTTATATACTGTATGGTTGGTGACATCGGAAACCAGATATACTTCCCTTGAGGCACGATGTCGGATCTCATGGAATTACGTTCATGAAGTCGGAACTCTGGTATCACATACTCGAGCCTAATGCCGGAAATCGTTTACATGAAGTCGTATATTGGAAATCGGAAGCATCTCATTCAATTCGTGACCATCACGTGAAGCCGGAAATTGCCCAAAATGAACTCAGAACTCGGAAAATGGTCATCCTATTGAAATCCAAAGATGAAGTCGGAAATTGGAATTGACCAATCCTGAGGGCGAAGCCGAACTCGAAAATCGAGATGTTACAATAGTAGTCTTTCCTTTTCTTCTCTCTAGGGTTACACTTTGCCAAAATATGGATTAGCATTTATGCCATAATCAATTCTCAATTGATTCCCATAATAAATAAAAATTATTTTAAAATAGAATTAATTTTCAAATAATTTTTATTTTAAATAGACCAATGTAATTTTTGATATTTACCAAAAATTAACATTTATTAATAGGGTTAATTACAGTTTACCTCTTGTATTATAGGTTATATGTATTTTACCCCCAATATTTTAAAAATGTACAACTCGACACCCTGTATTTTCACAATGTGCACTTTGGTCTCAAATAAGTGTACTATACTCTCCTGAATTTTTCAAAAATGTGCAACCCGACACACTGCATTTTTGTTTATAATTAATGAAAAAATCGACAAAAGGGATCTCAAATAAGTGCATTATACTCCCTTAAATTTTTGGCTCATATGCGAATCGACCCCCTGAATTTTCCAAAATGTGCAATCCAACACACTGCATTTTTGTTTATAATTGATGAAAAAATTGATAGAAGGGGCCAAAATGCACATTGTGAAAATGCAGAGTGTCGAGTTGCACAGTTTTTAAATGTTGGAGGTAAAGTGCACATGACCTATAATGCAGGGGTTAAACTGCATTTAACCCTTAATAATACATAAGTTATCTCATGTCTTACATTAACCCAAAATTACAAAAGACCACAATTCCCTTGACATGAGTTTCTAAAATGTGGACTTTCCATTTATAGAAACTTTCCTTATGAGTATCCATTTTCACCCTAGACTTGACTTTGGGATGTACTAGCAACCCTACAATCAAATTGCAAGTCTAATCCAATAATTAAATTCTAATTACCTATTTTAATTAAAATCAATTTATTTTTAGCGGGCACATGTCCTATTGTGTGTGACTAACTAGGTTCATCTCTAAATGATAATAAAATTATAAAATCAACCTTTTGATATTTTGGGAAACTCATTTCCATACGTGAAATATAATTCCCAAAATACTCTTGGCTCTCATAAGTCATGGGTAACACCTAGCACAACATGCCATGACAACCCAAGTAGTGATGAATATGTCAATTATAATATTCTGATGAACCAACGATCATATTTACCATGCACTCAAATCCTTTCATTACAGCATCCTGATCCAGGTATGGTCATGGATAATGTCAAACTTTATAGCTAAGACCATATGGATTATCTAGGTTTCTATTCTTCTATCAATGGGACATGAAATAGAAACTCCTTTCCATTTAAGTCCAAGTACTTTGGCGAAGGATTTCATAATCAAGAATAATATTATATCCATAGAACCTATCCTTGTTTACTCAAGGTAATAAATTCCTTCTTGACCATTCACCTTTCTCCATGCATAACTAACTATAGCCCTAAACTACCTAATACTAATGTATAGCATAAGTATATAAGTAGTAGCAAACTATAGTTATCTATGTACAAGATAACTGTGACATCTCATATCTAAGGATTATATGTACTAATATGATCTAGATAATGTTTCATTGACATTAGTAAAATACTATGTGAATATCATCTATACGTCATGTTCGACCCACTTATCATATAAGTGTCCACATATCTGTTTTGATATCTAATGCTATATACTATGAGACTTACTACTCTATCTTCATTAGTGCGTTGTACTAATTATGGAAATAGATAGACATGACAATCTTCTAGAATAATAATGCCTAATTAATATTCCTATGGTTATGAACTATTTTAAAGATATTGTACTAGCCTACTCTGTTGCTCATATTCTCAACTCTTGAGAATGAAGTATTTACCAAGTGTCTTATAGACTTATTCTAATAAACATGTACAAATTATAAATAAAAAAATAATTGATTGCCAATATTTATAGAGGTTTCAGCCCAAGCAAGTTGCCTGGTCTCCACCCAAGGATTTGAATGTTGGGGAGCCTATAGAGGTTTTAACCCATGCAAGTTGCTTGGTCTCCACCCAAGGATTTGAACATTGGGGAGCCTTCCAATGAGTCCAAAGAATTGTCTTTACAAGCTGCCATGTGTTGTATGTTATGCCATGACTTTTTCTCTCACATGGTACAAGTCAATTTGTCACTTTCCTAGTTTGATTTGTCCACTTTTTGCTTATACCTTTTGCAATTCCATTTTACTACAAGTGAACTTAGGAAACTATGAAAAGATCTTTTTCATATCAACACCTTTTTCTAATATAGCCATTGATGTTTTTGCCCTCATGGGTTAACACTTTGACTTTTGAGCTTTGATGCTTAAAACTAGGCAGTAGCTATATTTGCTAATTCTCTAGTAGATTTTGCTTTCTTAGCTTTGTTCCATGCTACTGCAATATCAAGTTTCTACACACATAAAAATAAGCCTTTCCAAGATCAAGTGTAATGAATTTAAACACATAGTTTGCATCATCATTATAATAAAACAACTATAGATCTAGTAATCTCCTCTTTGATGATAACAAATATCTGTCTCATAAAGGGAAGTTAATAAATTAAAGAAGTAAAATACTTACTCCCCCTAAGTATGTGCTCCCCACAAATGTATACAATAAGTTCAAATATAGAGGTCCAATGTAGAGTCTACATCCAACCCCCTCCCCCCACCAAGGTGAGATATTTTGACTATTCAACAAGTAGTCTTTACAATTTGCAGCTTCTCCAAGCTAGACACCTAGGAGCTTTTATAATAGTTTCTTCAAGCTAAATACCAACAGTCTTTACAACCTCTCCAAGCTAACAATCTTAGCTCTTAACTTTTCTCCAAATCTTTATTTAAAATTACTAACAAGTGTTGGGTTTCTTAATTGCAACAATCCCCAAGGAATTAACTAACGGAAATGTCTATAGAGATCTCCTAAAGACCAAAAAAAAAAATGATCTAAAATTAGAAAAATTTAAATCACATGAATTGTGACTAAGAATAAGGGTGCACATGAGTCAATTTGGTTCGATTTGAAGGGGAAAAAAAATCTAAATTGATCAAATTTAATTTTAATTTGGTTCAATTTGATAAAATCTTTTTGGCAAATCCGAATGATCAAACCAATGTGAACAAAATAGGGTTGGTTTGGCTATGGCCATTGGATTAAAGTGAAAAAAAATGAGAATTTATATTTTCCTAAATTTTTGTCCTAATGGCAACTAATGATAAAGTAAAGCTTGATTATAAGGTACTATATAATAATTTGCATAAGTAAATGTCTTAAATAAATATGAGAAAATAAGGAAAAAGAGTGATTTAATTATCAACCTAAGTAAAAAACAAAAGGTTTAGAAATAACTTTTAAATAATGTATAATTGATCTAATGATTGGATTTGGTGTTGCACTTTGATTCTTTGAATGAAAGGTCATAAATCTAATAATTAAACCATTGATAATTGGTTTGATTTGATTCTATCTTAAAGTGATCTAATTACCTGAACCAATTAAAACTAAATTCATTGATTTGATTTAGATTTTTTAGTTCATCAAATCAATTCAAACTACCAATCACCCTTAACTAAGAATTTATAATTTTTATAATTTTAAGTTTTGTATTATTTCTTTTTCAATAGGACTTTCCTACTATTTTTCTTATAAACCTGAAAGATGTTAACTAGTTATTAACTTTAATTTATTAATATACATTTTTGTTACAAAATGCTTAAATTTAAAATTCTTTTATTAAAATTTGATACAAAATTTTATGTTTTTATTTAATCGTTCTTAAATTAAATTTTTTATTTTTCAATTATTTTATTCAAATATTTTTTACTTTTAAATTAATTTTTAAATTCATATTATGATTATAAATCATGCAACTTACAAATTACTACACTAATAAAGAAAAAAAAAAGATATCAATAGAGATTGAGTCTAACAATAGAAAGCATTAGTTATTTAGTTTGTCATAATGCAGTGAACCATAGTTTAGTTCCCATATGAGAAAGGTGCCAATATTTAGTCTTGATTGGAACTCAAACAAAATTGCCTCAAATGGATAATACTTATTTAAAAAAGAAAAAAGAGACCCAATATGGAAAGAATATGAGTAAATTTTCAAATCAATCCCTTACAATATCCTCATTAGACACATTCGCCCTTGATAAAAAAATAATTAGTTCTATAGTTCCTGGCAATTGCAAAAATTGGATATTATGGTCACTAACTTATTTGCAATCAATAAAGAGTCTAATGTGAAGGTACAATGATTGAGTAAGATTTCCCTAACTTCATCTTACATATCACCATCTAAACTCATAGTTTGAATAACTTCAAAAAAAAAAAAGAAAAACCTCTAAATGCACCATTTTAATCTATTAAAACATTTCAAGGTAGTGTATTTTTGGTACATCATGTGATAATGAGACTTAAACTTATGATCTCATATATACTGCCAAAATCTTTCACTACTAGTTCACTCCTAATGACTTAAATAATGCACTATAGGGCTTTTTTCTTTTCAGTCTAAAGTTATGTATATCGTATATTTAGAGGATGTCATATGAGATGAGATTAGGGAAGTCTTCATCATCATTTTATCTTCATATTAGACTCTTTACTGATTACAAGTAAGTTAGGGGTCACAGATGTCCAATTTTGGCAATTGTCAAAAATCAAGGTATCCAACTTTTGCAATTGCTACGGATCATGAGACCAATTATTTTTTGTTAGGAGCCAATATATCGACTAAGAATATTGTTCGCGACTGATTGGGGGTTTTACTAAATGAATATTAAATATGCGAGCTTGATACTTGGATCGTCACATAAATGAACCCATGTTCATTTCTTTCGTAGCATTATCTTGCTTAGCTTTGAAGCTAACCTACTATAAACTAAGTATATGTTTAACAATTTAAGAGATTATTTTTAATGCGTTATCCATGTACAATAGCTTTATATTTTCATCCAATTCAGTTACATAAATATGGGCAAGAGCATTAATTAGATGCGAAATTCAAGCTGTCTAGGAGGCAGAAGCATGTGTCAACATCGTATTTGTTGGAATGGGAAATCGATTTGGGTGTGAGCTTTGGTACTTGTTCATCACTTGCCATATGAACCGCGGCTCCATTTTCACTTGGCAAATTATCGATGCAGTCTCAGTTTTTTATGCTCCTTCATGCATTCAGTTGAGTAGACATAGATATGCAAGTATTTAGGGTATCATATACATAATATACAGGGGGGATAAAAAACTTCACCCCCGAAATTCTAGCTCGTGTACATTTTGTTCCTAGAATTCTAAAAATTTGTAAATTGAATCTAGAATTTTTTTAGATATACTTTAGTTCTTTTGTGAAATGTTTGTCAATTATAAATAGAAAATAAATGCACTATATTCCTTAAACTTTAGCTATATGCAATTTAGTCCCTAAATTAAAAAGATAATGTACAATTTAATATGCTAAATTTTCTTGAATATGTGTTATTTTTGTTAACAATAAATAAAAAAGTTAATAGGAAGGTTGATTTGCATATTTAAAAATGTTTAGGAATTGATTGATATATTTTTAAAATGCTAGACATAAAACATACGTGACTTATAGTTCAAAAGGTAAAATATTTTCTTTTTCTCTAATAATAATAATAATAATAATAGCTAGGGCATTCGGATTATAAAAATGGGTAGACTATTATTTCTACTGACACAAATGATAATAAAATTAAAAAAAATTACATTTTACCCTTCCGAATTATAGATTATATATACTTTAACCACTAAAATTTGAAAATATGTAAACCGACCCCTTGAACATTCCTAAATGTGCAACCCAATATGTAAAACTTTCTTGAATATTTAATATTTTTATTAACAATTGGTTGAAAAATTAACCCAATATGTTAAACATTCTTGAATGTTTAATATTTTTGTTAACAATTGGTTGAAAAATTAATAAAATAGTCAATTTGCATATTTAGAAAAGTTCAAATAGTTGATTTGTATATTTTAAAAGTTTAGGGGATAAAATATATATAACCAATAGTTTAAGAGGGTAAAGTGTGATTTTCCTTAAAATAAATTAATAAACATCGATAAGATTGAATATAGGAGTAATCAACTCACATTTTCAAAAGAATCAAACTACGTCTCATATAAAAGGCAATTATTTAAAAAAATTCGCATTTTCAAAAGAATCAAAGTAAATATTTTTAAATTTTAATAGTACTTCCTTCATTTTATCATATTTGTATATTAATTTTTTTACACTTCAAATTATTTGTTCATTTTAAATATCAAAAAATTAAAAATAAATTTTTAATTTTATTTTTACATTAATTATGTTCATTAATGCAATGAGTGAAAAATATATATAAGATTTTGATTTTGATATAAGAAAAGTTTTATAAATTTTATTTATCTTATATTATTATTCAAGTTATTTAATACTGAAATAAAAAAAGTAAAGTAATTTAGTAATTTTCTTAATATGTGTATAAAATTTAAAATGACAAATGGTATAAACAGAAAGAAAATTTGAAAAAGTTATCTCATAATAATATTTCATTAAAGAAGTACTCTAGTTAAAATAAATAAATATATGAATATATGAGCCTTAAACTCTAGCTAATTTCTTTTTTTTATTCATTGCATTGCATACATACATATATAATAAAGTGAAAAGAGTTTTTTTACCCCTCATCTTTATTTATTTAAATGAAGTCTTTTATATCTAATTTCTTTTAATTTTATCTCTTGCATTACAAAGTGTCTATTAATATGGTCTTTAGTTACTTCTCTGTTACAAAACTGATGAAAAATATTGATATGATACAAACAGTGTTGTCATACTGTACATATGGATATATGAAGTTGTTTATGTCATGTTAATATTTTTTGTATAAAAAATTATATTTTTTGTTAATTATATGATAGAAAGTGACAAAGGCATGCATTGCTAAACAATTTGCAATGTAAGGGCCGTTATTGAAAAAAACAACCAAAAAATAAAGGACTATATTGAATAAACAAATAAAGATAAAAGAAAAAAAAAAGGTTGTTTTACCCAAATAAGTTTAAATTTATTGATGAAAAAGTCTTTATGATCTCGTAGGTTCATGCTTCCAACAAAGAATTTGCATCATCTTGAGTGAGGATTAGCTTCATCTCCAAAAAAAAAAAAAAAATTCGTCATACAATTGTAGCATCCTCTTAAATATAATATTATACTTAAGTTATAATATCATACTTAGAAGTTACTACTAATAAATTAGCAGATCTTATTTGAATATTTATTATATTTCTGAGATAACAGCATGATATTTATCTCATAATCTTGAACAAATATATGCAACTGTATAAAGGAAATAAAATCTTTCTTATATATATATATACATTATATTATAGTGGTGCTCGCCAGGTTATATAAGGTTTCTACTCTTGTTTAATATATATAGTATCTCAAAATACATAAAAGAACTCTACTAAGAGCTTCCACTAGTAAAACAATCATCTAATGCTAACATGGCTGACAGAAATCTTTGATAGCTAATTCCAGCCTTGGTCAAGCTCTACCGGGAAGGTCACTGTGAGGTCTTCTGAGCTGTCTAGAGATAACACGGTAACACAAGAGTGAGAATTAAAAATTCTTAATAGGTATTCTTAACCTACCACATATAATGTCATTCACTGTTTTCCCAGCCACTTCGGTTTATTTTAAAAAAAGTGTGATTTCATATATCAGGGTAAAGACCCATTTATTAAGTTTAGGAAAACATATCCTTTTTGAAGCTGGTAAATTTTAATCATACACTTAGCTTAAGCATAGCAACCATCATATAATTGATAATAATGCTTGGTTCTAACAGATTAAGCTATCAAATAAAAGTAAATAAGCTACATGCTTATGAATCCATGACTTAGTGCACTCTTTTATTTACTTTCTTACTTAGCACGTGCCTTTACTCTTTACTATCCTTGAATAAACTATTTTAGGATATGAGCTCATTCTACGATCTTTGTTACACAGTAGATAAGGAGATCCATGTGCCTCTAATTAGAAGAATCTCATCTTTTAATTAACTGTCTTCTATTGAAGGGATTTTACAATCTTAATATAATTGCCTCCAAGAGAATGAATCTCATCTTCTCATTTTCTTAGCATGCATAATTTGTTCATAATTATACATGAAGATACTGGATGCACTTATGCTTATGCTACATAATTTAATTTCAAAATATCTTAGCCAAAAATTTGGCAGTATAGCAGCTACAATATCAGGGTTTTCAAAATTTACAATAATAGTTTCAACAACTAGTCAAGAGAAAGAAGCAATTTCAATACATACATCAAAGTCTCAATCACATATATAACCATATAATGCAAGGATTGCCTAATCACAAGGATTCCAATGAATAATAGATCATAGCATATATATCAAAATGGCACAAAAACCAACATATATCTTTCAATCTTTCAATTAGTCTTGGCCTCATATAATTTGCAAATCTCTAAGTTGAGTTATATGTAGTTTAACTAAAAATCTTAGTTGAATTCATCAATTCTATTTGAATTTATAAAATATACCAAAATTCTAATTTAAATCCTCATAAGCTCAATTTATACAGAAATGTTGCTTTATTAGTCTATTTTTAAACCTTTTTAATTCTACTAAATTTTGATAGGTATAACTCAAGTTGTTTAAATTTGATCCACTGCTACTCTATTTGGGGCAGGCTTGGCCACTTAAAAGTGGAAAATCACTTAAAAATCCGTTTCTTATAACTTTGCCCTGAAATTTTATATGCATATACTTCCATGAACCCTCCTTCAAACAAATTAAGTTTTACTCAATTTGGCTAAGTAGAGCTCTCTACATTGAAGCTGCCTTATTTTTGCTTTCATATAGTATTGGATAACTTCGTGGAATTACTAGAAGCAACTCACTAGGAGTTTGAATCTAAAAATTTATAGGTTTATTCTCTTATATGTTAGCTTTCTAACAAAATTTATAGGCTTATACCTATTAAATGCCTACTGCTCAAGTTCATGTTACCCTCTGCCTATAGCTTACTTAAAAAATTCATAATTTATTCATCTTAAATCCAATGGATCTCAAGTTTCATGAGTATATTGTCCTATGAGTTAGGTTTTCGATAAAGTTAGCTTCACTCCAATTGAACATTCCTAGCTAAGGATATGGTTCATGGATCTAGCATTGTCCAAAACTATCCTGTTTTCCTATTTTATTTTTATGGAGATCTTTGAGTTTCTAGCTTGTCTCTTTATTAATTCAAGTTTCATTAATTCTAACTCATTAATTATAAGCCTAAAGAATATCATCCTTAGCCAATATTCATGAGAAACAAAAGAGATGAAAATCCTAACTCATCTAGTCATATATCTACATATAAGCTGGTTTAGGAGTCTACATCACTTCCGAGCTTAAAGATGCTTCAAATCTTGCTTCCAACAACTTTAAAACTCTCTTATAGTCACGAATCACACCTGAACTCTCCTTTGCTCCCTCTTCGCTGAAGTTAGGTATGCTTCAAAGGGTAAAGATTTTTGCTTCTAAATGGTTTAAGAGATAGGAAATAAGCTCAAAACCTAGAAGGATGTTGAGCAAACAAGAAGAAACTAACCATTTGTGAGTTTGTGTGAGCAAAAATGGAGGAAAGTAAGGGAGAAAGGGAGTTTAGCCAAGTGGGTGGGCTGAGGGGTGGGAAGATATTTAAAAATGTAAGAGTGACTCATTGTAGGTGTGTGACCTACATTGCTTTGTGAATTTTGGCTGTATAGCTCACTCTAGACCACATATAATAGGTGTGATCTATTGATGATTAAATTCTCTTATATTTTAAGTTTCTACCAGATCAATTTGTTGTATTTTGAGAAATTGTTCTTAAAATTTTTATAATAAAGTTAAAATTTTATTTCTGTAGAAATTCTAATTGTATACTGCTACTGCTTGTATTATTTTATATTCTCATCTCTATTTTATAAATTTAGTATAATTAATTTCTAACAATATTAATTATAAACACAATTAACTTGGGGTGTTACAATAATAAATAAGAGCTTTTTTATTTATAACATTTTATTGTGAACTTCTTTAAATAACTAATATATATATATATATATATATATATATATATATATATATATATATATATATATATATATATATATATATATATAACTTTGAGCATGAAAATTATAAATCAAAGAAAAGAAAGAAAGAAAAAGACCCTCTGCAAATCTTTCCTTTTTCGCTTTCTTCTTCTTAAATTTGAAGTTATTAAGGCGTGGTGCCCTAGTTTGGTTGTGGGTGGCTTGTCTTGTCAATATAAGCATTAATGGGAGTCCAGGAATTTGACCAACTAACACACTGAGTCACATTTGTAAAATATTTAATATTTTTTTATATTTAATAATTAAGAATATTGTTAAGAAACTATTTTGGGAGGATATATTATCATTTTATAAAAAAATGTTTTCAGTAATATAATAAGTATGAGTTTTGAATTAAAGGTTATGAACAAAAGTTTATTTTTTTCAAAAAAAATTTGTTTCAAGACCAATTAGTTAAATTAATTTTCATTTAACGACATAACATATTTAATTTTAGTTTAAAATAACAAGCATATTTGAGTTTTTGTTTGAAATACTTTAAACAAATGTATTATTTGAAAATAGTAATTTAGATATTAAGATAAATATATAACAAATCTTATAAATGAATGTGAGTTTTAATTATATAGATATTAAATTAATGTAATATTTTTACTAACATTTGTCATCTATTATAATTTAATATCACATTTAATATTTATATAATTAAAATTGAAGTTTATCTATACATAATTGATTATATGCAGATCTAGATGTTTAAAAGCTATGGTTTGGACTTTGGAACAAATATCTCTTTTATAATTAGGTTATTAGGGGCAGTTTAGGTACTTAGTTGGTTTTTCTCGTTTGACTAAAAGCAGAAAAACCCAAAAAAAAAAATAATAAAATTATTTTCAGCACAGTCGAAAACGGAAAGGACGGTGCAACTGGCAGAGAGAGAAAGTCAGAGAGACAGAGAGAGAAGGAATCATCTTTTCTAGCTGAAAGGATTGAACTTGAAGTACAAGTTGATCCACAACGTGTGTGAAGCGAAGGTTAATACGTGATACCCATTGAGGAAAGAAAACGTGGGTTCCTGTTATTTTCCCCTTAAACCTCTGTTTTTGTATGCAAAAAATGGTTTTTCCTTTGGTCCCTTCTTCAACCACAGTTGCTGCGTTTGATTTGGAGCATTTGGGTAAGAAAATGTTCTGTTTTTTTGTGGTTTTCTCTTCATTGGTTAGCTAGATTCAGTTTCATATTATGTCTGTTTTTGGCTGCTATTATTATTATTGTTATTTATTTATTTATTTATTCTCTTTCCTTGTTTTGTTTTGTCTGCTTCATTGTGAAGTTTAGTTATTGTAGCCAGAACCCTAGATTGATAATCTTGGGTTTGAATAGAGATGGAGTTGAAAGGAATCTTATTTATGAATGAGTCTAGATTATGACCAAATTTGCTAAATCAGGGTGTTTTTTTTTCCCTTCTTTTTTTAATTTGAGTTCGATATTTTGTGTTGATAATGGTCTTTGCTTGGATGTTGCCTGCAATAGTGATTTTGATACTTGGTTTATTGAGCCCTAGGGCAGCTGGCTTGTTAAGTTTATTGTTCTTATGATAAATCAGATTCAAAACACCTAGCGTGTATTTTTGAGTTTATTTTGGAGGGGAAGGGAAGGGAAGTCCGTCAAAATCAAAACTCACAAACACACCCTTAATGTTTAATACTTGAACATCAGAGGCTAAATGAATGCAAAGCTTGCAGGTTTTCATAATTATAGCTGCAGAACTAGAAGTGTGTAATTTATTGGAGAACTTATTGAGGCATTCATAGGCTTTGCATATCTCAAATTCTCAATGATGCATAGTTATTCAAGTTATACCTTAGCCCTTTAGCCACGGAAAGGAAGTTAAAAAAATAGGATGCGATTTGATCTGTAGATCTAATCTTATGTTTGAAATGTTAAAAAAAATAAGAAATTGGATTTTTATAGTCTCGTGGATTTCATTGCTTTTGTTTTACAAATCCTATACAGTAACTAATTTGCCCCTACTTAATAGCCTATTAATAAAAATAAAACCAACTTAATTCTGTCTTAATGAGTTCCAGATATCAGATTTAATTGTTAAATTCATTCAAATCCCAATTTTTGTTGATTAGTTCCAATCACAGAATTTTATTTCTAAATCAAATAAAATTGATTCAGGTTAAATCAAATTGATTCATTCATGAGTTTTACACCAAGTAGCATAACTTAGCTGCTGCAATTCCGTCATTCAGTTTCACAGGTAGTTATATTTAAAGTTAATTCAGCTAAAGTCCAGGCTGCCATTATGTAGGGCTTTGCAGTGGTTCCTTCTCTAGCTTGACAATTATAAAGCTTCTTGTCTTGAATTCCATTTTGTTCAGAGGGCTATTGCTTCACATTTAATTTGCATTTTGGGAAAAGGAATATGATATATGTTGAGAGTTTCTAAGATTACATATGCTTCTCAAATTTCTATATGTTGACTAATACTGGTCAGTTACTAAAAATTTAAGACTTCTATTTTTTTGAATCAGACTTTGAATGAATTCTTCTTTTATAAAGAGAAACGAGATGCTGTGATGGAACAGTCAAGACTCCAAAGAACGCTTATAAGCGATAGCATGGAACCTAGAAACGAAGAATTCCAGACTGGATCACAGTCAGTAACACAGGACCATATGGATGGCATGCATAACAGTAGAAGACCACCTGACCCCAATATGTCAGAAGTTAGGCCTGTACTTAATTACTCCATACAGACGGGTGAGGAATTCGCATTTGAATTTATGAGAGATAGGGTGAATCTCCGGAAACCTGTATTTTCAAATGTCAGTGACTCCAATTATGCAACGGGATATATGGAACTGAAAGGCATCTTAGGCATCAGTCATGCTGGATCTGGAAGTGGATCTGACATTTCTATGCTCTCAGTTGTTGAGAAATATCCAAAAGAGTTTGATAAAATGAACACATCATTACATGGAGAAAGAAGCAATTATGGGTCAATTCGATCGATACCGACTACTTCATTGAATCAGGACAACAGACAATTTGTGCATGGATATGGCTCTTCTCGAGGTAATGATAGCTCATTAATGATGATGAAGTTTCTTTGCAGCTTTGGTGGTAGAATATTACCACGACCCTCTGATGGAAAGCTAAGGTATGTTGGAGGTGAAACACGTATTCTTCGTATAAGAAAGGACATATCTTGGCAGGAGCTTATGCATAAAGCATTGCAAATCTATAATCAGGTTCAAGTGATCAAGTATCAGCTTCCTGGGGAAGATCTTGATGCTTTGGTGTCTGTATCATCTGAGGAGGATTTGCAGAATATGATGGAGGAATGTAATCATCTGTTGGATAGAGAAGGAACAAAAAAGCTTAGAATGTTTTTATTCTCAATGAGTGATTTGGAGGATGCCCAGTTTGGTCTCGGTAGCATGGGGGATGATTCTGAGGTCCAGTTTGTTGTTGCTGTTAATGGCATGGACTTAGGATCAAGGAGAAACTCAACCCTGATTGGCGTCAGCTTTTCAGGGAATGACATGCATGAATTGGAGGGGCAAAATATTGAGAGGGACAGTAGTAGAGTTCCTGTAGAATCTATAGGTGTTGGCAGTGCTCCCTTGACTGACAACTTTGACTTGTCTTTCAATACTCAGTCTTCACAACCGGTGCTACCAACATCCTTAAATTCTTATGAAACCTATCCACTGTTTCATGGTGACCAAATGATGCACCATGAGGAGCCTAGAGGTCAATATCATATTAATCACGGCCTTAATCCTGGTTATATGCCTGTTGTTGGAGAGACTCCTATTACAATGGCTCCTCATACGCTGATTAATCCACAAGGGGTTTTGAATGAAGGCCATCCATATAGTGGATTACAAGTTCAAAGTCCAGAAATACCTGCAATGCTGGTGACAGAGATGGCAAATAGTTCAATTCAAAAAGGAAGTGACCCTGGGAAAGTTTTATCCTTGGAAAAACCCGCACCAGCTCCTGCACAACTGTTTGATGGTTACATGAAAAATAATTTTCCTGAAGCATCAGTTGTAGTTACCGTGCCAGACGGGCATTCACTGCCTCCAACTAAAACGGACCCACTCGAGGATGATGAAGAGGCTTCTTCTACATCTAGCAGTGCCTTTGGTCCTACTTATATTGATTCCCACTCAAATGCAGTTGACTTGAGTTCTCTTCACCCTCCTCCTCTACCTAAAAGAGTTTACTATTCAGAAAGAATTCCCAGGGAGCAAGTAGAGTTGCTGAATCGGTCCTCAAAGTCAGATGATGCACATGGTTCTCAGTCTCACGTTTCAGATTTACTTTCAGAAGTCAACCCACCAGAATCACTTACAGAATCTAGTAACAACTTGCATCATGGAAAGCTGTCTAACCTAAATGAGGAATTGAACATTGCAGCAAAACCCTTGCATGCAGATGGCTATGCCGTTGATAATGGGGCTGCCAAACATCAAGTATACAAACAGTTGCCTGATGCAAGCAGTCAGTTGAAGTCAAAGATAACTGAGCATGTAAATCCTGAGTTGAAGCAGGTCTTGCCAAACAATGAAGGAAGTAAAGATGTGGTAAACAAGAATAATGTTGTTAAGTTGGAAACTGAAATTTATAGTAAAGATAACCATAACAAACCCTTGCTTGGTGAGAAGAAAGACAGTAAGTCGGACTTAACTACTTTGCACCAGGTTCCCTCTGTTAAGCCTCAGGAAGATCCAGCATCCAATCTTCCAGATGTTGATTGGGGTGATGTTTCTGTGAAGGACTCTAATGATGATTCTGTTGTGAAAGAATCACCTGTTTCTTTAAATGGGAACGCTACTACTAAAGATGATTCACAAGATTTTCCTTCAAATGTTGTTTCCAAACAAGGACAAGGTGACATTCTTATTGATATTGATGATCGATTTCCCCGTGAATTGCTTACTGATATGTATTCTAAAGCTTTACTTGAAGAAGGTTCCTCTGGTCGACATCCATTAACCTCAGATGGAGTGGGCCTAAGCATAAACATGAAAAATCATGAACCTGCACATTGGTCATATTTTCAAAAATTGGCACAAGAAGGGCTAGGTAATGTGTCTCTTATTGACCAGGATCATGGTTTTTCGCCTGAGATAGGACAAGTGGCAGGAGATAATAGAACTGAGCATGTTACACCTCTACCAAGTGAAGAAGAAAATCAGAATGACTTACATGAAAAAATTGGAACAGAAACTACCGTTCTGAAGTCAAATTATGATCATCCCCAATTGAAGGACACTGAAAGTATGCAATTTGATGCTATGATGGAAAATGTAAGAGCACAAGAGTCAGAATATGAGGTATGATTTTAATATATTTTGGTTTTCAGAATCTTTACAGGTATGCTTATCTGCTAACAGAAGTCCCTATCGCTTTAACTTAGGATGGGAAGTTTGACACAAGAAAGAGTGCTTTACCTCCTCTTGATCCTTCTTTAGGAGATATTGATATGAGCGGCGTGCAGGTAAGATGCTCATTCTTGGATGTGCAATATTTTTTTATTTTTGGGTGAGGGTAATTAAAGGGGATTTTGTTAAAAAATTGTCCATTACTGTTTTCTGACTTTCTTAAATGATTGTCCGTCATATGTATCAGTGAATGCTAAGGTCAATAGGTTTGAGAATGTGATGTTTTTAGGTCGTCCTTAGAAGTTTAAATTTGCATAGTGATGAACATGACATGATCAAGTTTATCTATTCCCACTGACCTAAAGCATATCTATACTGTAGATGATACTACAACAGCAATTAGAATCCCCAAAAGCTCATTGTTCTAATTGTCACTCTAGTACTCCTTCCAGGATTAACACTTGGTAGACCATGGCTTCTATTCTCTCGTTGGATCAGTATCGATTACTTCTTATTGTGAATATGTTTATAAATTTCCTTCCCAAAACTAGATGTAGGAGTATCAAATTTGACTCTTAATAGGTTTGGGAATACTTCATATTTTGCAAAAGTGCAAGCTGTCTTAGGTAGAACCTAAAGGGAGGATGAAATCTTGTGACTGGATCTTTCAAAATGCCTTTGGAAGTGGATTCAAGTGTAAAATTGCTGTGACAAAATTTGTAATGATGTGAGGT
This sequence comes from Pterocarpus santalinus, assembly GCA_031439595.1. Classification (NCBI taxonomy): domain Eukaryota; kingdom Viridiplantae; phylum Streptophyta; class Magnoliopsida; order Fabales; family Fabaceae; genus Pterocarpus; species Pterocarpus santalinus. The sequence continues at coordinate 27,041,310 of CM062528.1, read as the reverse complement.
CAGACATGGACGATGCAAGCATTGCGCTTCATGGTTGCAGCATTTGTACATTTGTCTGATCTCTTTCAATTAACGACCGGCAGTCTAGGGCAGTCTTCACCTCTGCTAAGTTGTCTAATAAAGTGCCAACTTGCTTGTGCACAAACTTCGAAAATCTTGACAGTGTCTTAATATTTATGGTGGCCCTTTAAAGAAAAAGCATATTTAAGTATAATTTTAGAAATTGATTACTCTCGCTTTCTCTCTTAATGGTGTCATCTAATCAACATAGCCAATCCCACCTATTGGGATTTTTTTTTTAATTTGTTTTATTTATTTGCTCTCTCTCTCTCTCTCTCTCTCTCTCTCTCTCTCTCTCTCTCGTTTATTTGAGATTAAAACTATAGGGTGTGCTTTATGACCAAAAATTGAGCAAATGAAGATTATGGTGTATCTAGACTAACATTGTAGCAAAATATTTTGTCTGGCATCATTCCTTCTGTTCTTGCTCCTAACTGGTATACACTCAATTCTCTTTAACAAATTTTTTCCTCTGGAAATTAATTCAAAAGACATTTTGTGACGTTTGCTTGTATATCACCAAGGATGTGAGTACAGGAACCGTCAAAAGTAGTTGAGACAGACATGGCTATTAAATTTCAGTGTAAAATCGTATTGTGAAGGTTTTAGAGGGTGGGGGTGGGAAGTTGAAGTTTTGAAAATAATTGGTGGCCTCTATGTAACTAAATAATTCTTTGGCCAAGCATTTCTTTGACATGTTTTAACATATAGATTAGCAATATGTTTGATAGACAATACAATTAAGTTCTTGGTCATGATATGGTGTCTTGGTCTTCTTCCTTCTCTCATTTGACTTTGTGAAGTTTAGGCTTCTCTGATCATTTAGCTGTTTTATACATCTTCATAAATATTCAAAAGCTTTACATTTGCATTTACTGTCCTGGTTGAGCACTGGCCTGAGTCTGAAATTCGCAGTCCATACAGTTTATTGTTCTGATGCAATATGTAGGTCATAATGAATGAAGATCTTGAAGAGCTTAAGGAACTGGGTTCTGGTACCTTCGGGACTGTGTATCATGGAAAATGGCGAGGAACAGATGTTGCGATTAAAAGAATAAAGAAAAGCTGTTTCACTGGTCGATCGTCTGAGCAAGAAAGACTGGTAACTTAATAAATTTAATATATGTTCGATTGAATGCACTATTTCTTTTTTTTTTTTAATAAAAAAAAAAACAATGTACTACTTGATTATTTCTTCCCTTTCTACAATACTTATTTGAAAGTGCTTCAGTAATAAATGATAAATTTTTGGGCATGTGAAATGATATCTGGTTCTTTTCTCAGACTATAGAATTCTGGCGGGAGGCTGACATTCTTTCCAAGCTTCATCATCCAAATGTGGTGGCATTTTATGGCGTGGTTCAGGATGGACCCGGTGGAACAATGGCCACTGTTACAGAATTCATGGTGGATGGTTCCCTTAGGCATGTATTACTTCGCAAGGACCGGTAATCAACCGAGAAAGAGCTTTTGCATTTCTAATATTTAGTTTTTTGGTTCTAACAATGGCCCACAAAATTTATTTGTTTTATTCATATCATCGTATTAATTTGAACCAAAGTATAATGCAGTGTTATTACAAGACCAAGGTTTACTACAGCCGTTTAGTTTATATATATATATATATATATATATATATATATATATATATATATATATATATAGAATGTCATATTCTAATAACAACTCCTGTCTCATATTGAAGGCATTATATATATGTATATATATTTTCTATTTGTTAGCTTTTATAATTTTGTATCTTCTTAAGTTATAAATACCAACAGAATTTACTGTGTCATAGAGTGTTAGGTGATGAATTACATGTTTTCCTAATGGAGTTGGCTCTAAGGATCCTATCATGATGATTTATTGCAGGTATCTTGATCGTCGCAAGAGATTGATTATTGCAATGGATGCAGCTTTTGGAATGGAATATTTGCACTCAAAGAATATTGTGCATTTCGACTTAAAATGTGATAATTTGCTTGTCAACTTGAAAGATCCTTTACGGCCAATATGCAAGGTATCTATGCCAGGATTTTTGTCCAATTTTCTATGAACTTAAAATGTTCAGTATTTATTTGAAGTGTTGAGAAGACTGAGAAATTTTCTTTGCCAGGTCGGTGATTTTGGCTTGTCAAAAATTAAACGAAATACCTTGGTTTCTGGTGGTGTAAGGGGGACTCTACCTTGGATGGCACCAGAGCTGCTGAATGGTAGCAGCAACAAGGTCTCTGAAAAGGTAGAATTTTAAGTTGTCTCTAATGAAATGCTTTTTCTACCGTGACATGATGAAGAAATGAAATTTAACTAATTGATATCTCTTCTGTATGTCGAAATTGCCATAGTCTCACTTGGCAAAAGTCTCTTTACTATATCATAGTCTCTTTTGTTAGCATTTTAAACATGCAGGTTCTGTTTATTTCATTTTCTACTTTTGAAAATATTGTGTTCATAAGGGATTCTTCTCTCCTTAATAATTTTTGGAAAGGACATGTTTTGAAATTGAAGTTTATCTCTTTTACCTTCTTTATTTATTATCACTTTTATCTCCCTTTTTTTTTTTTCCCACCTTCTTGTTGCTTGCAGTTACTGGTTGCTGAAGTTGAATTTTGATTTGTAGGTTGATGTGTTCTCCTTTGGCATAGTATTATGGGAGATTCTAACTGGTGAGGAGCCATATGCCAATATGCACTATGGTGCAATTATAGGTGCGATCTCTTTCTCATGCTTCTTCATCCTGTATTCTTGCCTATGGTGGAGCCTGAACTACCGTCTTGTTGTGGCCTCTTGAAATATGTTTCTATTAGTACTTCTCATTGAAGTAACAGTATGTCAGGAAAGCTTCTTCTGCGGTCTCTATGAATAGTGACCTTACCTGCTCTTGAGATATTGGCAACTAGAGTTAAGATTTAGGTGGGAAAAGGCTGGTCTTTTAAAAAATAACTAGCATATATCTGAAGAAATAGAAAGTGTTAGGCAAAAAGGGTTTGTATGCAATCGGCCAAAAGATACTTGATTAGGCTTAGGTACAGGATTAAGAACAAGATACGGACTTTCATCAGTATTGGGTCAAGTTGCTTGTGCCTACCTTTCCACATTCATGATGTTCCTGTGGCAATCAGCTTTCTTCTACCCAAGGATTGTTTTAGATTTCACAGTTTCCCACTTGTTCAAGTTTGTATGTACTCATCTATTTTTCATGCAGGCCAATAATTTTCTACCTTCCAATGCAGGTGGGATCGTTAATAACACATTAAGGCCAACAATTCCAAGTTATTGTGATCCTGAATGGAGAACACTGATGGAGCAATGTTGGGCACCCAATCCTGCAGCTAGGCCTTCCTTCACCGAAATTGCCACCCGGTTGCGTGTAATGTCAGAGGCAGCTAGCCAAACCAAAACACAGGGCCACAAGGCATCTAAATGATTGAAAGAAATACTGATGCTGATTTTGACCCCCTCTTATACCAATATTAGAATTGATACTGTAAAATTTTATTCATTGAATGGTACTCCAAGGAAAGGAAGCATGTATTATGACAGGGGCAATGCTATCTGGCACTAATTCTCTATATTTTAAGGGAGGATTCAGGTTGCAAGTTAGAATCTGCTGCCAACTCCATAGGCAAGGAAGGTACCAGAGGTCTTGGCTGATGCTATTAGATTTTCCATCTGCAATGAATTTAATAACTTTCATTGTCAGTACATCCCTTCCGAGTTGAATGCTTACCCCATGTATAACATATATTGCTACTAATGGTTATGAGATATTTTAAAAGATGGTTGATACTGGTCTTAACAAATTTTTGGGGTAAGCCTAAATCAACTCATTGTATTGGTAGAATTCATGGCTTTTTGTCTGCTTTACGCAACGATTTCTTCTTCCATATCCTTGAATTCCTTCTCACGCTCCTTTAAGAATTTCAGACATTGAAAAAGTAACAAAGTTTTTATATTACATCTTGCCGCAATTTGCAAGCAATAGTGGGGAGTGGCTTTTACTTTTTCCAAAGTGGGTGTGACGTTTGTGTTTTGGTTTAAATCGATTTGAGTAATAAATCTAATTAATCGAAATGATATAATTTATATTGGTTTGTTTTGAATTGATTTAGTTTAAATTTTGAATTTAATTCAATTTTTAATTTATTTTTATTAATTTGGAGTTGATCAGTTTAATCTGTTTTTAACAAAATAAACTTTCGAGTTAAAATATTATAAATTAGAAGTAATTTAATTCAATAAAATGAATAAATAAATATAAATATAAAAATAATTAATTTAACATGTATAAAATAATATTTAAATATAAATAACTCAAATAAAATTTGATAGATCAAAATAATTATAAATAAAAGTATATATTTAACAGTTATTTGGTAATTTCATAAAAAAAGAGTATATATTTAACAATAAAAAATGTATATTTAGCAATAAAAAAATGTTATATGATAATATTTGATTTGTATTGGATTAAATTAATTTTAAAAATTAAATTTGAAATTTGATCTAATTCAATAAATTTATAAAAAAATAAGTAATTTAATTCAAAGTATTGTGAATTTGATTGATTTTCAATTTTTTCTATTGATTTAGCAGTTTTGATTTGATTATATTAGATTTGGATAGACATGGTAGTTAAATTAATAGTATATCATTGAATTTTTTTTTTTGGATAATTATTTTCCATTGAAACTCGAAAGGAATAATAGTAGATCTTTTTATTTTTTAAACATTTAAATATGAGATTAATTTCCGTTTGCACAATGATATTTACGCTAGCCATGAAGAATGAAGATCCTACCATTTTTGTACATTCTCACCAATTACGCAATGGAATTTGGACTCCTTCGGTCCTTCATGGCTGTCATAGAAGAAGATTACACTTACGAAGTCCAAGGTTGTTTTAGTAAAATCATTCAATAGTTCCTACAGATGACAGTAATACAAATCCACCAAAAGAAGTTGGGGAACCATCAAGTTGCTTCACAGTCGCCGTTTTCTGAAAGTATAGATTATATTCTAAAGTTTTGCTTATCAAGCAATAATGTCGCCTTATGATTGTTTTGAAACAACATCGGAAGAAAAATCTTGATATCATATTTGGTAGCATGGTTCCCATTTAAAGAAACAGGTAGTCTTTGCACCTATATGACTGTGATTAGATTCTGAAACAGAGGCATCACCCCAATCAGCCTCTGGAAGATAAGATGCTGCATCCTCAATGTGCTCAACCGAGGGAACTTGGTGCAAAGTCGGAGAGTCTGATTTACTGTCTTTTGTCTCTTCAAGCCCGGTTTGTTATGGTTATCTTTACAATAAATTTCAGTTTCACACTTAACAACATTATCCTTATTTACCACACATCCTCACAGGGATGAAAATCCTATGTCCCCATCTCTCCCTCACATCTGTGTACCATCAATGAGAATTTGCCACATAAGATAAAGAAAAATTTGCACATCAATTATAATTACTTCTATTAAAATTTAACGCCGCTTGCTTTGCTTGTTACTCTTGTCTTCCTTTCTTTGACACAGTCATGTTTCTTTGATTATTTCTTCTCTTTTTTTTTCTTTTTTCCTGCAATTCTTTAATGGATCATTTTTATACTATAAATTAAAATGCCATTTTAAGAGTAGGTTGTTATATTATGGTGAAGACATTAAAGCTTAATGAATCATTTAACATTGATACAATGAAAGTAGAAAGTACAGCGGCAGCTCTAGAGGGCACGGCCCTTATCGCTCGCGTCAAATTCGGACATTCAAACAGCGCAGTTGTGGGCAACAACGGCGAATGAATCTGAGGAGGTAACGGTGGAGGAGAGGTCCCTATTGAAAGAGGGGGCGGAATTGGTCAGAAATGGTGCCGCTGGTGGTTGTCGTGAGGGCGGCGATGGAAACAAGTGGTAGAAGGTGTAGACGAAGATGATGATGGAAAGTGAGAGGAAGAGAAGGTAAGAGTGGGTAGAAGGAAGGCCTGGAAGTAAGAGAAGAAGGTGGAAAACTAACACTGTTAAATTTTATTAGCAAATATTATATATTATAATATATTTTTTATCTTATGTGGCAAATTCTTATTAGTGGCATAGAGGATGTGACAAAGGGTTGGGGACGGAGGATTTTCGTCCATCGTTACATCCTTCAATGTTTGGTAATACCTGCCTCAACTCCGAATTCACGTGCTCAGTTAGTTTTGACTTCAATCGATTGCTAGCATCGTACAATTGTTTGTATATTTGACGTTTGGAAGCCCATTATCAATAGCCTATAAAGGATAGACACTGACATTGGCATCGATACAAGGCACAACATGGACATGGACATAGACATAAAGACACGTATTAAATTTAATGGGTGAAATTTAATGGTGTATTGGTATATTAATTATTTATAATATATTATAATAATTTTTAAAATTTATTTGTATAAAATAAAATTAAATAAAATTTTATCTACAATGATATTGAAATTAAATAGAATTTTTTGTGTGTGATGTACTACAGAAATTTTAAATAGAATCATATAGATAAATTTTAATTATTTTTAAAATATTTGTGATATATTATAATAATTTTTAATTTTATCTGTATGATTTTAAAATTAAATAAAATTTTATTTATATAATCCTAAAATTAAACAGATATTTTTGAAGATATTTTAGGATTATATAGATAAATTTTAGTCACTTTTAAAATATATTTAATTATAATTTTGAAGTCTAACTAAAATTTAAAAATTATTACAATACCCTATAGATATTTGGTATATGAATATACCTTCAAATCACATTCATACATTTTACTGCATTTTTATAAGGTATAGGGTGCCCTTTACTTGCGCCACACATGGTATATATATAATAAAAAATTTAAAGAAAAAGATTCATTATTTATAATATTATTTATATAGATTTTATTTATATTTGATTTTTTTATTCAATATTAAAAATTATTTAAAAATTTAAAATAAAATTAAAATTTATGTATTATTTCCTTTTTCAACCTTGAATAATCTTATCTATATTTTACCTTCTATGTTAGAGTTAGAAAAAAATAATTTTTAAATTAAATATATACACAAGCATGTGTTTAACATACAGACATGGCATCCAAATGGTATGCCCATGCTTTATAGCCAATAGCATATCCATATGCATGCAAAGGCTTTGCTCCCATGCCCAATTCCTCATATCGGTTAGACAGATTTCCATTATGCAAGTTGTAACCAGATCCTATAACTGAATTTGGGAGCTTGGAATCAGAAAATAAATCTGACTAGTGAAATTGCGAGCCATGTGCATCATCTAACTTTGAGGACCGATTCAACAACTCTACTTGCTCCCTGGGAATCCTTTCTGAATAGTAAAATCATTTAGGTAGAGGAGGAGGGTGAAGACAACACAAGTCGATTGCATTGGAATGGGAATCAACATAAGCAGGACCAAAATTAAGCCAATTTTTTTTATTTGGTTAACTAAAAAGTTAAGGTATTTTTGCTCTTGTCTTTTGAGAGCCAAGGGATGATCTCGGGAGTATTCATGGGATACTTTTGAGAGTTGGATTGTGCTCTCCAAAATTTAAAAAACTAATATAATTTTACTCTATTAAATAATATTAAAAATAAAAATTATTTTCTTTAATATTTATAACTATTTTGTTATTTTAGATATTAAGAATAATTTTATCAAATAGTATTTTTATGACTTCTGCTTATTGAGAACAATTTTTACATTATTTTATCAAATGATATTATTATGACTTTTTTTTTTAGACCAGCTTTTAGAGAATCGAATAAGCTCAACAATTTTTAAAAAATTACAGTAATATCAAACCAAGCCATCGAAGCAGCCTCCTCATAATCCTCTACAACTGGTCCTTTAATGTTGGAGGCAATGAATGCCACTCGGGCACAGTGAATATAATTGATGCCCATTTGATCCTTTAAGACTCCTTATTCTCAATCTAATAGATTTTTTTTATCTTAATAAATTTTTCATATTTTAACAAATTAATAGATTCTACCATATCCTTAATTCATGTATTCTTAAATTTAAGGATACACATATTAAGAATATACATAAATAAAATTAATCGTAATCTTATTACAATATACATATGAATTGACTTTCCTAACAATATTACTAGGAGAGTAGGAGTCTCTTTGACAACAGGTTTAGTGATATCATGTTGGCAACTAGGATTCCCGCGGTGCATCTTGTGTTCACCATAAAACAGTGAATATCTTTCATAAGAATTCGAGGATGTTGGTAGCATTGGTTGTAAGGATTGAACATTCAATGATGAATCAAATTTGTCAGTCAATGGAGGAGCTGCAGATTCTACAGCAGCTCTACTAGTCTCCCTCTCAACATTTTGCCTATCCAATTTATGCATATCATTTGCTTAAAAGCTGACGCAAATCAGGGTTGAGTTTCTTCTTGATCCAAAGTCCATGCCATTAAAAGCAGCAACATAATGGATCTTAGAATCATCACCCATGCTACTGATGAGATCAAACTAAGCATCCTCCAAATCAGTCATTGGGAACAAAAGAGAAGCAATAAGGGGACTCACTTCTTGTGAGATATCGTGCGAACTCACCACTCATCTACTATTGGATGGGGTGTGAACCCAATCCAAGTAGAGTCCATACCCCATCTGATAGTGGATGAGTGATGAATCGACATAATATCTCATAAAAAATAAGTTCCCTCAATATTTCTTGATCTTCCCCAGGAAGCTGATACTTGATTGCATGAGCCTCATTATAGATTAGCAATGCCTTCTGCAACAGCTCCTGCCAAGATATGTCATTTCTTATACGAAGAAGAATACGCATTTCGCCTCCAACATACCTTAGCTTACCATCACGAGGTCGGGGTAATGTTCTCCCGCCGAAGCTGCAAAGGAACTTCATTATCATTGATGAGCTATCAGACACTCGAGAAGAGCCACACCCATGCACAAATTGTCTACTGTCCTGAGTCATTGAAATTCCTGGTATTCATCGAATTGACCCAGAATTGCTTGTCTCCATGCAATGATGTGTTCATTCTAGCAAACTCTTTTGGATATTTCTCAACCATTGAAAGCATGGAAATGTCTGATCCACTTCTTGATGCTGCATGACTGATGCCTAAATTGCCTTTTAGTTCCATATAACCTGTAACTTGAATCACATTTTGTGATTTTACGAACTAAGTTATTAATTTCTTAATTTTGAGGATTAAAATAAACCACACATGACTTTAAAGATCAAAATGAATGCTCACTTGTTCACCCTCTCTCTCATGAATTCGAGAGCGAATTCCTCACTTATCTGTATGGAGTAATTAAGTACAGGTTTGGCTTCTAACGTACTGAGATCAGGTGGTCTTCTACTTGTATGCATGTCATCAAGGTGATCGTGCATTACTGACTGAGATCAAGGCTGGAATTTTGCCATTAACCCAAAAAAAAAAAAAAAGCAGTTTACTTATCCAGTAATATCGAATGAAGAAGGAACAATTGTTTTGGTACGTTGAAAATTTGGTCATATATTGAGATATCTACTACTGAGGTACAAATATTATGGAGTGTTGAATCAAAAAAATATAATATATATTTTCAATGGTTACGAAATATGAAATGGAATAAAATAAAATATAAAATATTCTGTTTAATTGTTTAAATATTAAATAATAAAATAGAGAAAAGTTTTCTTCATTCTATGATTTAGAAATACAACATAATAAGATAAAATATTAAGGCTATGTTTGAATATTTAATGATGAACGAAATAGAACGGAATGTAATAAAATAGCATGAGATGAAATAAAATAAAATAAATATTTTAGTCTATTGTTTGAATGGATGGAATGGAAAGAATATTCACTTTAGAAATACAAAATGGAAGGAGATATATGGTATGTTTGTTTTAGATTTTGAAAAAAGTGATTTTGAAATGTAAATTCTATATATAACTAAAAAAGTTGAAAATTGATTTTTTTCAGAAGCTATTCTTTTCAGTTTCTCAAAAAAAATTGAAAATAGATTTTTTTGAGAATATGATTATTTTTATAAAATTATCCAAATATACAAAAACTGATTTTTTTAATAAAAAATAATTTTTTACCTCAAAAAAGTATAAATAAATACATTCATAATTATAAGGATCTTGAGTTATTTAACTCTTTTCATTTAATTTTTATCTTGTTCCACTCAAACTAGAGAGAGAAAAATTGAATGAAATAAAATAAGATGGCTAATATCATCCGATTCTATTAGATTTTAAAGTATCCAAATATTGAAACTTAATATTGTTTTATTTTATTTTATTCCATTACTTTTTATTAATTCAAACATAGCTTAAGTATTTACTTTCATTCTGTTCCATAGTATCTCATTTAACCCAAAATAGAAGGAAAAGAGAAAGTATTGGATGAAATTGAATGAATTAGGTTCCATCTAAAACCATTTCATTCTATCTTAATTTAAAGTATCTAAACAATAAAACCCAATATTATTTCATTTCATTATGCTACATTTCATGTTTTCATCCATCTAAACATAGTTAAATGTGAGTTTATGATAAAATACATGGTTAAAAGAACAATCAAAACTTTAAGCAATGATTAATTTTATATTAAAATGTTGGATAAACTCAAGACTAGGGATGTCAATCTGGCGGGGAGGCGGGGGGATAGACCAGTCCCCGTCCATAGTAACTACCCGCTCTGCCCCCCTCCCATATCCATGCTGCACTGCTTTTTCTTACTCATGGTTTACGGGTACCCATGGATATCCATGGATACCCGTTAAAATATTAAAAATTTTAAAAATTTAAATTAGATATAAAAATTCTAATATTATAAAACACTTAAAATAACTACAAATAATAATCTAATTTAACAATTCAAATTCTAACAATTTAGTATACTTAAAATTAAAATAAACACATAAAATAAACAAAAAATAGGTATAATAATATAATTCTACAATCTAAATTATAATAACTTAAAATACTTAAAATAAAAATAAACACATAATAGTAATCCAATCATTAGTCTAATATATAATAAGTACAAATAAATCTAACTTATAAATTTAGACCTTAGTTAATCAATTTAAATAACAATAATATTAGTTTAACTAAGTTAATAATTTAAGGATAAAATAATAATTTCATGGCGGGTATCCGCGGATATGGACATAGTGATCCCCGCCCCCGCCCCGTTTAATATGCGGGTATTTAAAATCCCCGTCCCCATTACCCGTGGGGGCAAAATCTTCCCCCCATACCCGCCCCGTTGCGGGTATTACCCGCGAATATCCGCGGGTACGGATTTTTTTGACATCCCTACTCAAGACTGATATAAAAGAGATATTTTTAATTTTAAGATTATTTCATTATAAATTTTTTAATAAAAATATGATAAATTCTTGAACAGAACATTTTATATTTTATAATGAAATAACTATATATCCTATTCTTAATCTAACTTCAAAATATCATTCAAAATAAAATTGTTTTGAAAACCTACTAAATACTGTATTAAAATGTGACCAAGCAAGTGCATATTAAAATCATAAGAAAATTCTTTTTTACTTCTAAAATTTGTAGCATTTTTGGACGAAGGCTACCGATTTATTAGGTTTTATTATTAGGATTCAATTAATCTAGCTTGACTCATAATGATTTCAAAAAGAGTTTTAGGTTTTTAGTAGAGATTTTTTTCTTTCTAGGAATTAAATCCAAAATATCTAATTAACAGGTCGAAACACTTAATCATTTCGACATGTAAGTATGGTTGTTATGGAAATTACGTAAGTACCATAATGAGTTACTTTATATTTCTACTATTATATGAGTTGTTGATGAATGGTCACTAATACCATGTTTAGGAGTTCATTAGGGAGCTCCAAAATTGATTCTAAGTCCTAGAATTGATTCTAGAAGTTATTGATAATATTTGGTTATTGACTCTTAAAATCAATTCTGGCCTTTAGAATTGATTTTGAGAAAAGTAAAAATATTTTACTCCATGTCATAATTATTTTTAGAAGTACTACCAAATATAAATAACTTTACCTTAAAATCAATTCTAACAAAATTAATTCTAACAAAATCAATTCTACGTAGAATCAATTTTATAAAAGAAGGATCAGACACGCCCTAACAAACGATAAATCCAAAAGGCTAACAAAGTTCAAATTCAATCTTAATAAAATAATCTTCATCGACAACTTATTAATACATGCCGTCAGATTTAATTTAAATTATATATATATATATATATATATATATATATATATATATATATATATATATATATATATATATATATATATATATATATATATATATATAAACAATAAATTGTTAATAATTTTTCTGATATATAATTATCATGAAAAATAAAATAAAAATAAAATATTTATTTTGATTTCTAACAAAAAATTTTGAAAAATAAATTAATATTTTAAAATTTAAAAATTTAAAAATAATTTTTTATTATTTAAAAAAAATATATTAATCTCTTCGTATAAATTTTTACTATCAAAAAATTTGTATAATTTTTATATAAAAAAATTAATATATTCTTTTTTTAAAATAATAAAAAATTATTTATAAATTTTTAAATATTGAAGAATTAATTTATTCCGATCATTTTAGTGAAGGCCTAAAATTTTAGTGAATGATCAAAATGGAAGTTTTTGGTAAAACAAAACTATTTGTGAGCACAAAAACAAAACGGAAAGAAGGAAACGAAAGAACGAACCGTCTTTTTCTGCAGAAAGGGTTGAAGTTTGAAGTACAACGGTTGATTCACACTGTGGGTAAAGCATACATTAATGCGGTGACACCCAAAAGTGCAAAATAAAAAACGTGGGTTCATTTTGTTTTCACTTGAGAGCTCTGTTTTCGAATGCAAAAAAAGATGGTTTTTCCTGTTGTCCCTCATTGAACCATACCTGCAGTGTTCGAATGGGAGCATTGGGTAAGAGAAAGTTTTGTTTTTTCTTGCTATTCTCTTAGTTGGGTAGCTAGATTCAGTTTCATATTCTGTCTATTTTTGCTGTTTTCATTTTTCTCTTCCATTTTATTTTTTTGTTTTTTGGCTTCATTGGGAAGTGTTCAACTTTTGTATAGGCAGAACCCTAGATTGACTCTTTTGGGTTTAGAAATGGAGATGGAGTTGAAAGGATTCTGATTGTGCTTCTGGTGGAGTCTAGATTATGACCAATTTTGATAAATTTAGGATTTTTATTTTAAAATTCATTTTGGTTACATATTTTGTGCTGTTAATGGTCTTTGCTTGCTGCTACTTGCATCATGTTTGATAATTGGCTTATTTAGCGCTGTATGATCATCAAAAGTTTAAAAAACTTTTGTGGAATTCAATGCGTAAAAGTATCTGGGATTGAGTGAAGAGCTAAAAAATTTCCAGAATTAGAGTTGCAGGACTAGAGATGTGTGCAATTTATTCGAGAAAAGATTCTCAAGATTGCATGTTGCAGTGTTGCATAGTCATTCAAGTCTTGCCCCCAGAGAAACAAATAGTCCTTTAGCCGTGGAAAGGCAGTTAGACTTGTCCACTAAATAGTACCACTCCACTGCCCCAAATCAACCATTCAGTTTGAAATTTGTTTATTATATTAAAACATTTCAATATTGTTTTTGCAAAAGGGCCAGGTTCGCATTATGTGGGCCTTTCCAGTTGTTATTTTTGTAGCTTAAAATTTATAGTTGTCTGCAGTGATATTGTATATTTATTTACATCTATTGCGACATCTTGTAGCATGTTAACTTGTTGCTAAAACTTCCATTGTGTTTACAGGGCTATTGCTTCACATCTAATTTGCATTTTGGGGGAAAAAAGTAAGACAATTTATCGAGAGTTTCCAAGATTGCAGATGCTTCTTCAAATTTCTAAATGGTGACTAAACTGCTCAGTTAGTAAAGTTTTAGAACTTCTTTCTTGACTCAAGGCTTTAAATGAATTCTTCTTTTATCAAGAAAGGAAAGATGGTGTAATGGAACAATCAAGATTCCAAAAAACGCTTCTAAGCAATACAACGGAACCTAGAAATGGTGAATTCCTGCCTGGATCTCAGTCAGTAATGCACAATCACCAGGACGGCATGCATACAAGTAGAAGACCACCTGACCACAGTATGTCAGAGGCTAAACCTGTACTTAATTACTCCATACAGACAGGTGAGGAATTTGCTCTCGAATTTATGAGAGACAGGGTGAATCTCGGGAAGCCTATGTTTTCGAATGTTAGTGATACCAATTATACAACAGGTTATATGGAACTAAAAGACATTTTAGGCATTAGTCATGCAGCATCAGAAAGTGGATCTGACATTTCCATGCTTTCAATGGTTGAGAAATATCCAAAAGAGTTTGATAGAATGAACACATCATTGCATGGAGAGAAAAGCAATTATGGGTCAATTCGATTAATACCAAGAACTTCAATGACTCAGGACAGTAGACAAGTGCATGGGTATGGCTCTTCTCGAGGTTCTGATAGCTCATCAATGATAATGAAGTTCCTTTGCAGCTTTGGTGGGAGAATATTACCACGTCCCTGTGATGGAAAGCTAAGGTATGTTGGAGGCGAAACACGTATTCTTCGTATAAGAAAGGACATATCTTGGCAGGAGCTCTTGCTGAAAGCATTGCTAATCTATAATCAGGTACATGCAATCAAGTATCAGCTTCCTGGGCAAGATCTTGATGCTTTGGTATCTGTGTCATCTGATGAGGATTTGCAGAATATGATGGAAGAATATAATCACCTAGTAGATAGAGAAGGATCACAAAAGCCTAGGATGTTTTTGTTCTCATTGAGTGATTTGGAAGATGCTCAGTTTGGTCTTAGTAGCATGGGTGATGATTCTGAGATCCAGTATGTTGTTGCTGTTAATGGCATGAACTTTGGATCAAGAAACAACTCAACCCTGATTGGTGTCAGCTTTCCAGCAAATGATATCCATGAATTGGACAGGCAAAATATTGAGAGGGAGACTAGTAGAGTTGCTGTAGAATCTATAGGTGTCAGCAATGCTCCTTTGACCAACAAATTTGACTCATCATTGAATGTTCAATCCTCACAACCAGTGCTACCAACTTCCTCAAATTCTTATGAAAGATATCCACTGTTTTATGGTGAACACACGATGCACCATGGGGATACCAGTGGTCAATATGCTATTACTAAACATGTTGTTGAGGAGACTCCTACTACTAGGCCTCCTCATACGCTGATTAATCAACAAGGGGTTTTGAGTGAAGGCCATCCACCTATTGGATTACAAGTACAAAACTCAGAAGTACAAGCAGTGCAGGCAAAAAAGATGGGTGATAGTTCAATTGAACAAGAAAGTGACCCAGGTAAAGTTTTATCTTTGGAAACACCATCCTCAGCTCCTGCACAACTATTTGATGGTTTGAAAAATAATTTTCCTGAAGCATCAGCTGTAGTTACTGTGCCAGAGGGGCATTCATTACCTCCAACAAAAAAGGACCAGCTGCAGGATTATGAAGAAGCTTCTTCTACATCTAGCAGTGCTTTTGGTCCTGCTTATGTTGATTCCCATTCCAATGCAGTTGACTTGCGTTGTCTTCACCCTCCTCCTCTACCTAAAAGAGTTTACTATTCAGAAAGGATTCCTAGAGAGCAAGTAGAGTTGCTGAGTCGGTCCTCAAAGTCAGATGATGCACATGGTTCTCAGTCTCATGTTTCAGATTTACTTTCTGATGCCAAGCCCCCAGAGTCTGTTACAGGATCTGGTGACAACTTGCACAATGGAAATCTGTCTAACCTATCTGAGGAATTGGGCATAGGAGCAAAGCCTTTGCATGCAGATGGCCATGCTATTGATAATGGGACTGCCAAACTTCAAATATACAAACAGTTGCCTGATGCAAGCAGTCAGTTGAATTCAAAACTAACTGGGCACGTAAATTCGGAGTTGAAGCTGATATTACCAAACATTGAAGGAGTGGTAAATCAGGATAATGTTATTGAGTTTGAAACTGAAATTTATTGTAAAGATAACCATAACAAACCTGGGGTTGATGAGACAAAAGACAGTAAATCAAACTCTCCTACTTTGCACCAGGTTCCTGCTGTTAAGCACCTTGAGCATCCAGCATCCTATCTTCCAGAGGTTGATTGGGGTGAATCTAATGACAGTCATATGGTGCAAAGGCTACCTGTTTCTTTAAATGGGAACCAAACAACCAAAGATGATTATCAAGATTTTTCTTCAAATGTTGTTTCTAAACAATCACAAGGTGACATTATTATTGATATTGATGATCGATTTCCCCGTGAATTGCTTACTGACATGTATTCTAAAGCTTTACTTGAAGAAGTTTCCTCTGGCCGACATCCGTTAAACTCAGATGGAGTCGGCCTAAGCATAAACATGGAAAATCATGAACCTACACATTGGTCATATTTTTCAAAATTGGCACAAGCAGGGCTCAATAATGTCTCTCTTATTGACCAGGATCATCTTGGTTTTTCACCTGCAATAGGAAAAGTGGAAGGAGATAGTAGAACTCAACATATTACATCTCTAACAACTGACGAAGAAAATCAGAAAGACTTACATGGAAGGATTGGAACAGAAACCACCATTCTAAAGTCAAATGATGATCATTCCCTAGTGAAGGATACTGAAAGTATGCAATTTGATGCTATGATGGAAAACATAAGAGCACAAGAGTCAGACTATGAGGTACGATTTTAATATATTTTGGTTTCAGAATCTTTATAAATATGCTTATTTGCTGACAAAAGTACTTATCGCTTTAACTTAGGATGGGAAGTTTGAAACAAGAAATGGTATACCTCCGCTTGATCCTTCCTTAGGAGATATCGATCTGAGTACCTTGCAGGTGAGATGCTCATTCTCTCATTTGCAATATTGCTTCTGTGCCATGATTTTTATTTTGAGCAGAGGGGAGTTAAAGAAGATTTTGTAAAAGAGTGTTCGTTACTGGTTGTCTAACATCTATAAATGAGCTGATGTCTTGTGTATAAATGAATGCTAATAAGCTTAGGTTTTAGAATGAATCTTTTGCTGGTCTGGTTCCTAGTTATTTGTTCAATAATCGAGGTTTGTTTAGGTAAGTTTCATGAGTTTATGTTGGCAGTTGATTATGATACTTGCATTTTAATGATGGACATGGCATGATCATGTTAATCTATTCCCACCCTCTTATTTTCATTTAAAGCATAACAATGCAGAGGTTGTTACAACAGTATTGAAGTATAGTATCAGCAAGAAGAGGGAAAGAAAAGTGAAAGAAATGGAGAGAAAGTGAGGGAGGAAATCTGAGTAAAAGGAGAGATTTTAGATTAGAGAAAAATGATTCCATTGCTTAAATTCTGAAGTACATGATTAGTTATTGATGTTTACTAGACTAGCTTTTCTTGGAAACTGTTAACAGAGTTTTGGTGGAAAACAATAACTGCCATGCAACTTTGCAATTGATGCTGAGTCAGAATCCTTCGGAAATGAATCACATGCTAAATGTGCTCTAACATTAGTATCCCCTGATGCTCATTGTTCTAATTCTGCCCATCTCCTACATTTCAAAGAATGTCACTCTAAAGTTCCTTCCATGCTTAACACTACATGCACCATGGCTGTCTGTTGGACCAGTAGTTGTTGATTTCTTCAATTGTGAATATGCTTTGAAATTTCCTTCTCAAAACATGATGTAGAAGCATCAAATTTGATTTTTAATAGGTTGGAGAATACTTCACAGCTGTTACGTAGAACCAAAAGGGAGGTTGAAATGTAGTCACTGGGTCAGTCAATTTGCCTTTGGAAGTGGACTCAAATGTAAAATTGCAGTGACAAAATTTTTAACAATATGAGGCAGACAATGGACAATGTATGGGGGCTCATGCATTGCTCTTTATGGATTATAGCATTTGTAACTTTGTCTGCTGTTTGTGTTTTCAACATTTTCAGGCCATCTTTGCTCTAAGCTTTCCTTAGTTTCTTGTTTGATCGAGATGAAATACTATTTTAGTAATTGTATCCAAAGTGCATAACTCTTTTAATTAAGGGCTGACACTCTGAGTCAGTCTTCACTTTTCCTCAGTTTTCTAACAAAATGGCTACTTGCTGGTGCTGAGACTTAAAATGCCTTGACAGCATCTTACTATATTGGTGGCTTTTGAAAGCAAAAGTATATTATTTAAGAATTTTAGGAATTGGTTGCCCTGCCTCCCTCCTTCTCTCTCTGTCTCTGTCTCTGTCTCTCTCTCTCTTATTTATTTGAAATTTGAATTCAAAGGTTTGCAATGCTTCATGGGACCAAAACTTAAACAAATGAAAATTAGGGTTGTATCTAGACTAACATTGTAGTCAAATAAGTAGGTTTGCAATGCTTCATGTTAATTCTCTTCTGAGCTTGTTATGGGATAGATGCCTTTCTGCTGCTTCTCTTTGGTGCTTGACACATGATCTTTTCAAGGGTAAAAGCATGTCAGATATGCTAAAAGGATTGGAAAGCTCTCCTAAAATGACTAAATTTAGGAGTTTCTTTTCTTTAACTATGTTTTCCTCTGTTTTCTTTGTTGAGGATTTCTTATCTTCCAATCTTTTGTACATCTTTCTCTTTGTTTCTCTAATAAATTTTATTCTTTTATCAAAAAAAGTTTGAGTCAAATACTTTGTCATTATCAGTACCCCCGTAAGTTTTTTTTTTAACAAATTTTGTCCTTTGGAAATTAATTCAAAAGAAATTTTGCAAAATTTTCTTGGAGATCTATTTTAAATTGTTCTTGTCACCAAGGATGAGTACAGAAACTATCCAAAATAGTTGAGATGGATGTGGTTTTTAAATTTCAGTTTACCATAAGATAACATGACCTCATTTGATCTATGTAGCTAATGCTACCTCGTTGGAAAAGACTTTGTCGTTGGTGCTGTTTCTGTAAAACTGTATTTAATAATGTCAATATGAGGTAGCTGTGTTGTATATGTGTGTTTCAGTGAAGTTATGAATGTCATTGTAGGCCTCTCTCTAACTATTATAATTGTTTGGTCAAGTGTTTCTTTGACATGTTTTGAATCTACATGTATGTCAGATATGTTTTATGGAAAATTTAATCAAGTTCTTGGTCATGATATAGGGCCTTGGACTTTTTTCCTTCTCTCATATGACCTAGTGAATAGGCTTCTTTGGTCATCTAGCTGTTTTATATATCCTCAAATGCACTCATTATCTTGCTTGAATACTGGCCTGAGCATTAAAGTCTTTAGTCCGTTTATTTCATTGTTATGCAATTTGTAGGTCATAATGAATGAAGATCTTGAAGAACTGAGGGAACTGGGTTCTGGTACCTTTGGGACTGTGTATCATGGAAAATGGCGGGGAACTGATGTTGCCATTAAAAGAATAAAGAAAAGCTGTTTCACTGGTCGATCATCAGAGCAAGAGAGACTGGTAACTTATAATTATGCACTATTTTCTTTTTCTTCTTTGGATAATTTACTACCTGAATATTTGTTTCCTTTCTACTACATTTTTATGAAAGAGCTTAAATGATAGTGACAGATATTTGAGGCATGCGAAATGATATTTGCTTCTTTTCTCAGACCATAGAATTCTGGAGGGAAGCGGACATTCTTTCCAAGCTTCATCATCCAAATGTGGTGGCATTTTATGGTGTGGTGCAGGATGGACCAGGAGGAACAATGGCCACTGTTACAGAGTACATGGTGGATGGTTCTCTTCGGCATGTATTACTTCGCAAGGATAGGTAATGCACCTAGAAAGAGCTTTTGCATTTCTATTATTCAGTTTTTTATTCAAACAATGGCCTTGATAATTTGTTTATTATATGATGAAGATCATTTTATTTATTTAAGCCAGACTATAGTGCAGTGTTATTATACAATCATGGTTTACTTCTGCCTTTTATTTGACGAAGTGAAAATCAAATACTGATAATAACTCCTTTTTCATATAGAAGGCATGATATATGTTTTCTATTTGTTTTCTTTTATAATTTTGTTACCTCCTTAAGTTGTAACTCGTAAGTTCAATCCGAATTTACCATTTCATAGCGTTTGGTGATGAATATCATGTTTCTTTGTGGATTTGGCTGAAGTATCCTAGCATGATTTTGTCTTGTAGGTATCTAGATCGTCGCAAGAGACTGATAATTGCAATGGATGCAGCTTTTGGAATGGAATATTTACACTCAAAAAATATTGTGCATTTTGACTTAAAATGTGATAATTTGCTTGTGAACCTGAAAGATCCTTTACGGCCAATATGCAAGGTAGAGCGCTGGGTGATTTTGGCTGATTTTTGATGAAGTTGCAATTTTCTTTATATTTAAGAGTTGAGAAAACTAAGAAACTGCTTTCCTAGGTTGGTGATTTTGGCTTGTCAAAAATCAAGCGAAATACCTTGGTTTCTGGTGGTGTGCGGGGTACTCTTCCTTGGATGGCACCGGAGCTGCTGAATGGTAGTAGCAACAAAGTCTCAGAAAAGGTAGAATTTTAAGTTGTCTCTAAAGAACTGCTTTTCCAAAGATATGAAATTTAACTATGGAGCTGAGTTGTATTGATATCTCTTGTAGATGTTAAACTCGTTACTTGTCATATTACTCAGGACTTCTGCTTGTTGAAAAAATTCATATGAAATTAAGTTGTTGGCATCCTAAACTTAACAAATTCTCCTATTTATTTCTATTTCTATTTCTACTTTTTTAAATCTTCTGTTCATAAGGGATGCTTGGAACTTTCATCTTAATAATTTTTTGTAAAGATTGTCTGCAAATTCAAGTTATTTCAGTTTGTCATCCTTATTTATCTGCTTCATCTCTTTTTCTTCACTTTCTTGTTACTTGGAGTAACTGGTAGCTGAAATTGAATTTTGATTTCTAGGTTGATGTGTTCTCCTTTGGCATAGTATTATGGGAGATTCTAACCGGTGAGGAGCCATATGCCAATATGCACTATGGTGCAATTATAGGTGCGATCTTGTCCTTATGCTTTTATTTATCTTTTCTGTGGTAGAGCCTGAACTATAGTCTTTTTGCATTCTCTGAAATCGGTTTCTACTTTTTATTGAAGTAGCAATACATTAGGAAAGCCTCTTCTGCGGTCTCTTTGAACAGTGATGTTACCAGCTCTCGGGAAATTGGCAATTAGAGTTAGGATTTAGGTGTGTTGAGTTGAGCTTTTGATTTGGCATATATTAAGATGAAAACGTTGTTAACGAATCAGACTCACAGAAGATGAAAATGAGGAGAAAACGTACGGTTTACACATAGGAGTCTCAAGCATCACAGCAAATAGATGTAAGTGTCATGAACCAACTATTTGAAAAGTTGAAGCTGTTAGGTGAAGGCAAATGAATGACTTTATGCTATCTCTAACATGTCCCTTCACGCAACAGCGCTTTGGGCTTGAAACATGGACAATCCACAAGCCCATCATAACTTTTACTGCTATTCAATCTTTTATATAGCAGAATAGAGAAGGTGAGAATGGAACTTTGGACCACTTAGTCATAGAGGCTGTGTTATCATGCCATGAAACAACTACCCTAAAAGTTTAAGCCATTAGGTGATGGTACATTAATGGCTTCATTATATTTAACATTACGCAACTAGGGTTTGTATTAATAGGCTTAAATATACGTAATCTAAGTTTGAGGTACAGGATTAAGAACAAGAGAAGGAGTTTCAGAGTGTTGGGTCAAATTGCTTGTGCCTGGCTGATCTTTTTAAAATTGGTGACGTTCCTGTGGCTGTGGGAATTAGATCTCCCCTACCTAAGATTGTTCTAGATTTTACTGTCTCCCACTTCTTTTATTGCCCCCCTTTTTCCTTTTTGGGTATAAATCACCAATATCTAGAGTGTCCAAAGCCCAATGAAGTTCACCTAATTTGTTGGGTTGGTCCATTATAAGAATAAAGTTCTCTCAACTTTAGTTTTTTCTAACTCAAATTCGAAAACTTTACTTGGGGGAAACAAATGCCAAATGAGATTAGCCAACCAAGTATTGGTCACTTCTTCAAGCTTGTATCTAGTCATTTGTTCACCATACAAGGCCATTAATTTCTCTCTTCCCATGCAGGTGGGATAGTTAACAACACATTAAGGCCAACAATTCCAAGTTATTGTGATCCTGAATGGAAAACATTGATGGAGCAATGTTGGGCACCCAATCCTGTTGCTAGGCCTTCCTTCACAGAAATCGCCAGTCGATTGCGCGTACTGTCTGCAGCAGCTAGCCAAGCCAAAACACATGGCCAAAAGGCATCCAAATGAATGAAAGAGATGCTGATACTGGTGTTCCCCCCCTCATACCAATATTTGCATTGATACTGTTAAATTTATTCATTGAATGAATGGTACTTCAATTGTATACCAGGGGCAATGCTATCTGGAACATACGTCTATATTTTATTGAATTATTCTTTGATGACCCAAAACTTGACTGAGCAAAACTTCTGTTCATATTTAAGTGTTTTGATTGAAGTTGAAAATCCTGATTTTGGTATCTTGTTTGGTTCCCTCGACCTTTTCCCCATTATTCTTCTTTTTCCTCCCCTCTTTACATAATCTAGTAATAAATAAATAAACACTTGCATCAAAGAAATCTACTTTTTTTTTTTTCTTTTTTGTGTGTAAATAAAACTAATTTAATATTGTTAGTTCTCAACATATTAACTTCATGGAATTATCGTATTTTCAGTTACTACAATTTTAATATTGATACTTCTCGACATATACACTTCATGATATTTATCTTATTCTCAATACTATTGTAGTCGGTGGACTATTTGGTTTGAATGCAAGATTTTTTTAGCTTATAGTCGATGAAGCATGGACAGTAAGCATAGATACCGAAAAGAATACCTAAGATCCCTTAACTTATATTTTAAATGCAAGATCTTATAATATTCTTTCACTAAGTGTACCCGAAGTATATTTTCTATCGAGAAAGAGAGAAGTATACTCAAATACATCTAGAGAAACTCATTAATGAATGTGACAAAATATCTACAGTCTGAAGTAGACAGACAACTTTGGACCCGGTGTACCTTTTCGGGATAAGATCGAACATGTTTTCCCAACTGGCATGACTCACAATTCAAGACTTCTCTTTTACCAAAACAAGGAATCATTTTCTGCAATTTGGATAAACTTGGATGCCCCGGCCATTTGTGAAGAAGATTTGGGGGAAGTGACAACAGCACAAGACACAGCTGGAGCCGACTGAAGGTGATAAAGACCACAAAATTCATGTCCTAAGGACCTAAACCAGTCATCCATCCCATACCACACTACGTATGACGAAAGAATCAGAATCAAAGGTCACCGCACAGTTAGAGATCGGGTAAGTTGGCTAAGGGATATTGATTGAAGGTACATGTATGAACAAAACAGATTGCAAATTAATAGATAGTGTAAGTGCATGTCCGATTCCTTTGGCAGTTATTTTAGAATCATCAACAAAAGTAGTAATAAAACGAGGAAATTTTGATGAGGGTATTTAGGAGAATATAGAACTATACACTAGCAATGTGCTCACAGGCACTTGAACCAATAAATAATCCATGAATTTTGATCACTATCAAACTAAGATATGTATGTAGACTGTGGAATTGTGAGCACCTATAGTAGATGCCTGAGATTGTTGAGCAGCCTTCAATTGGATATATGCTTGGTACTCAGTTTTTGAGACATTGATAGATTTTGATGGGAATCCATGAAGTGAGTCACATGTCTCTTGAGTATGGCCCCTTCTTTTACAATATGAGCATTGACGTCGACCACTTTGTCCTTCACGATTAGACACCATGGCTGAAATTTCCGTTGGTTCAATGAAATTGTTACTTACTTTAGGTGAAGGAACTCGAGGAAGTCTAGAAACAAGGTTCTCCAAGGATGGAACTTCTTCACCTCTTAAGATCTGGTCTCGGGCACGCTGAAAATCTGAATTCATTCCTCCAAGAACCAACACTAACATATAAATTATCCAATTTCTCAGCAGCATCATATAATCGTTGAATATCATTAACAAAAACACTTTTAGTATCTTCCCAAAAAGTATAACAAGTTTTAAAATTCCTGCATTTAACCAATATATTTGGTTCAACGGAAAGCCGCAATAATGCACATAGTTGATAGTCAAGTTTCTCTCATCGGATTCGATCTTTCTCGGGAATTTCATCAGGAGATTTTTCCAAATGGTCAATTTGTCATTGACCAAGGAACCAGAGTTCTACATTTGAAGACCAGGACAAGTAATTTTTTCCGTTGAATTTCTCTGGAGTAGTCATAGGAGTTCCCGAAATAGAGAATGAAGAAGATCCTTCACCAGCTTCTGATTCCATCTTTTTTTGTTTTTTTTAAAGTCGTGCAAAAATGCAGTTTCCAGTGCAAATAAGAAGAAAGTAGCTTTGACATTTCATGGTTGCCAAAATTAGGGCAAACTCTCGACGATTAATAGTAAGGAGGCAAGTTTTTAAACTTATAAGGAAGAAGATAGCCAGTTTCAAGAAGAAACAGAGAGATAAGAGAAAATGAGAGAGAAATATACAAAGGAAGATAGAAAGAGTAAAAGAAAGAGAAAAATCTCCTTAAATTCCTAAAACATCCCTTATTTAATCGTTTACTTCATATCTTTAATTTAAAATTAAGGACAATATGCTACCTTGAAAAAAAAAGAAAGATCAAAACACAATTATGAAATGGCTGCCCAAAAGAATGCCTCTAGTTGAATGTTGAGATTAGGGTTAGGGATAAAATTGGAAACCTAAAATTTAATACAAAAGAATAGACAACTTGACACATGTCCGTTATTGTAGATTCTAGGGTAGGAGGAGACCATCATAACCCTTCTTGGACTAAAATGTAATGAAACGAGAATAAGAAGTAGGGCAACTTTGACATTTTATTGAAGCCAAAATTAAGGCAAACTCCTAGCGATTATAGAAAGGAGATTGGTTTTTAAGCTCATGAGGGATAAGATAATAGGTTTGAAGAAAAAATATTAAGATAATACCAAAAGAGGGAAAAACATGCAAAGAAAGATAGAGAAAAGTAAAAGGAAGAGAGAAAAATCTCCTGAAATTTCTAAAATATCTATTATCTGATAGTATGCATCATATCTTTAATTTAAAATAGGGACAACATGGTAACTCAAAAAAAAATTAAAATACAATTATTAAGAAATGGAATAGTTTCCAAAAGAATGTCTTTGGTTGAAAGTTGAGAATAGGGTTGGAGATAAATTAAAAAACTCCAAATTTAAGCCATAAGAGTGATCAACTTGACACATGTCTAATACTGTAGATTTTGGGATAGAAAAAGACCATTATAACCTTCCTCAAGCTACAACATAGTGAAATAATAGCAAGAAGATAATAAGTAAGGAGGCAAGTATTTAAGCTCATGAAGGACAAGATAATAAGTTTGAAGAAAAAGCAAAAAAATGAGAGCAAAAGAGATAGAAACATACAAAGAATCACAGAGAAAAGTAAAAGGAAGAGAGAGAAATATCCAAAAATTTCTAAAATATCCCTTATCTAATAATCTACATCATATCTTTAATTTAAAAATAGGAAAAATATGGCTACTCGAAAAATAAAATAAATCAAAATACAATTATTAAAAGATGGAGTAATCTCCAATAGAATGCCTCTGGTTGAAGATTAAGATTCGGGTTGGGAAAAAGTTTGAAAACCCAAAATTTAAAACAAAAGAGTGGATAACTTGACACGTGTCCATTATTGTAGATTCTGATATTGGTAAAAACCATCATAAGTCTGCTCGGACTAAAATGCATTGAAATAACAATAAGAAGAAGGGTAGCTTTGGCATTTCATAAGGGCCAAAATACCAAGTTTGAAGAAGAAACAAATAAATGAGGGCAGACTAGAGAGGAACATATAAATGAAGACGGAGAAAAGTAAAAGAAAGAGAGAGAATCCTCCAAAAATATCCCTTATCTAATAGTCTACCTGATAACTTTAATTTAAAAGTACGGACAATATTGTAACCCTAAAAAAAATCAAAACACAATTATTAAAAGATAAAATAATCCTCAAAATAAATTTCGAAGTTGAGGTTAGGGTTGGGAATAAATTCGGAAATAAAAAATTTAAGCCAAAAGAGTGGACAATTGAACATGTGTTCGTTATTGTAGATTTTGGTTTGGGAAAAGACCGTCATAAACCTCCTTGAACTAAAACACAGTGAAACAATAGTGAGAAGACGACTAACTTGGACATTTCACAGGGGCCAAAATTAGGGCAAACTCCATCAAACTGATAGTAAGGAGATCACTAATAATCAAAATGATTGTTTAGAATAAATGAGAATCTCTATTTCCTAGGAATATTTATAGTTCCTATGTATATGCACTCTCCAGCAAGCAAGCCACTAAGAGTGGTCTAGTGGTGAGAGATTTGGGTAGTATGCATAAAATCAGATATTTGAATCTTATTGCCACTGATATAAAAAAAAGAAAAAATGGTTGCATTCTTCAGCAACATAATGGTAAAATACTAATTCTATCTCCAACACCTTGAATCACCTCCACTTTCCAACAGAGTCGGCTATTCTGAGGGAATTCCCAGGGAGCAGGCAATTTTGCCAAACCGATCTAGTATGTCAGATCATGCATGTTGTTTTCATTTACTCAATTTACTTTCTGACTGTCAACCAGGAAAAATTCAATTAAAAAAATCTAGTGACATATTTCATGAAGGGAATTTGCCAAATCTGAACAGTGTCTAGCTCAGCAACATAACCCTTGCCTGCAAGAGAGATTCTTAGTTGCCAAACCATTACCATTGATGATGCATGTGCCCAGTTGTAGAAGTACAAACAGGTGCCTGATGCAAAAAGTCAGGTGAATTCTGCACCTTGTGGATTCTTAGTTGAAGTAGGCATTAGCAGATAATAAAGTCAAACATTTTCCCCTAGATGCTAAATCCTTACCTGCTCCTAGTGATATTCAGATTGATATTGATGACAGGTTTCTCCCTCATTTCCTTTGTGATATGTTCTCCAAAGCAATACTTTCTTAAGATTCCTCAAACGTTAGCCCATTGCCAAGTGTCGAATCATCTCTGTTGAAAACTTTGGCTATTAGGTAGTCCTATGTGAATGATTTTGTATCTAACATGTCCCCTTACGCAGGTGTCCATTGGGCTTGAAGTATGAACAATGCCCAGACTCATTTATGTGCTGAAATTTAACTTTTATTTAGAAGAATGGGATAACAAGGATCAAACTCTAAACCACTTGTGCTCTAGCTCTATTTCATCCTCCATTGATGATGCTCATTTTCAATCAGACTCTGTCGTTCTAGCGTGAAGCTGGCATACCTTCCAAACTTCACCATCCAAATGTGGTGTCATTATGGTGTAGTTCAGGAGCAACATTAGCCACTGTTACTGAGTACATGGTGGATGGTTCTCTTAGGCATGTTATTCGTTAGGATAGGTATTGCACTCATTCTGATTCCCATTAATGTGGCTTGTATTCAATGAAAGCCCTGACATTGTGCTACTTGTTTTCCATGATTAGATAATAGTATAACCCTTAGATAAGATTCACTATTTTACCACCAAGAAAAAATGTTGAACGGATGCGAGTCAATTTCCTGAGGGATTTTTGTATGATCTTGGTTGCTGATCGTTGCAAGAGGCTTATAATTTGGAATGGATGCGGCTTTTGGAATGGAATATTTACACTCCAAAAAATATTGTGCGCTTTGACTTGAAATGTGACAATTTGCTCGTGAGTGGTGAGGGGATTATTCATAACTTCTCTTTAGTGTTGGCAAAGCTAGGAAATCTTCTTTTAACGAGGTTGGCGATTTGGCCTGTCAAAAAATAAATGAAATACACTGGTTTCTGGTGGTGTGAGGGGAACTCTAACTTGGATGACACCAGAGCTGGTGGATGGTAGCAGCAATAAGGTTTTATAAATGGTAAAATTTCTCACCTTCACCCGAAAACGTGAATTACTAGCGCACTGTAAAGATGAATAAGAAAATAACCAACAAATTGATTGGTGTACACCTTCTATTAGATATTGAAATTGGGAGGATTTTTACCAGAAAATAGAAATTTCTTGCCAGCTTAAAATCTTCTCCTGCTACTTGGGAGGACTATTCTTCTCCCTCACCCTTCCTCGGTTTCTTTTCTTTGTATTGATGCATACTTCTATTTTGATATTCTAAACTAATCGTATTCCATTCTTCTATAGAACATAGAAGTCAGAACCAATAACTTTAGGGCATCGTAGACTTTTAATCTGTCTCAAATTCAACTCAGAAAAACAAAACAACTTTTACTTTGTGCTATTTGGGATTACTGTCCTTCAATTTCTCCCCTTATCTCTATTGTTTGGGAATTCAATATTCCTTGCGAGTACTGATTCTGTTTCGTCAAATCTTTAGGTTGATGTATTCTTTTTTGGCATTATATTATGGAAAATTCTTACTGGTGAGGAGCCACATGCTAATATGCACTATGGTGCTATCATTTTCTCTTCTCTTAGCAACTTTGTTTAGAGTTGCTCGGACTCTATACTCTTGCATCTTTCTGAGGGAATAATTTGCATATGCGTTTATTAGCGCTTTTATTAAAATCTATTAACAAGCTAGGTACACAGTCTGAATTGATACATTGTCATGGTAAAATGTTTTACATTGTTAAGTGTTAACCGATTAGATATCATCGTATATGTGATTTTTGAGACAAAATATAAACTCAATCTGAAATTATGTGCAGGCAAGGGAATTATGTTTTTCATTATATTATGCCTTCTTTCCAGAATAAATTAGTTGCAAAAGTAATGATGATACGGATATTGTTGGGAGCAGTATTAGCAGCCCACTAGAATCATGTTGGTCTAGACTCTGGTACTGTGGGGATGCACAGACTAGTTTTGATCGACTGCTCAAACATTTTGCTGTGGGGAGGGCTTGGAAATATGGAGTGTAGATACTGATGCCTGATTGCATATTTTCTTAGCCCAGATATTTATCCAAGAAGCCAAAAACAAGATTTCCATTGGAATTCAATTCACATAGAATAGAAAAGTGGATGCTATCTGCTACCGCATCTTTCTTGGCAACTTCAAATTGGTCTTAGTTCCCCGGTCATATTTTTTGCCTCCTTCAGGTTGTGGATTTTTTTATTGTATGGTGTAAGAACACAATTGACAATCCATATCCTAACATTACCGTATGGATTGTTGGAATGAATTACATGATCAAGAAGAAGTACAATCATAGATAGCAGACTGAGATTGACTCAGTAGAATATGATTGACTTTATTAAGCTAGATGCTAAGGAAACAAATTATTGGAAATGATAAAGTTCATCACAAATTTGCCACTTGCCATGCAGAAGCCATCATTATAGGCCTCCCTTTCCACCCAAGTAGAAGGCAGCCCTTCTCACTGGACAATGTATATCCATCACAGTCATAAACAGAAAGCAGCATTCTAGCTTGACTTGTGCACTTCAATGGCATTACCTGAAATCCTGCCCGGCCTAATTGCCTTCGCCATTTCTCTACCCTTTCATGTCTCTCCATCCTATCTGGTCCCTCATAAGCCACAATATTTCGAATTTCCTCGGCAAAGTGTACACTCTCTATTTTCATCCTTTGTTGGGTATTTCTTGGCATACTTTCTTCAAGAGAATAAAAAATGGCAGAGTAATAATGCAGTGATTCCAAAAATCTCCCAAGGAAGAAGGGTCCATTATGGTTTGTATCTTGCTCTACCACTGTGAAGGCAGCAGGACCTAGCTTCTTTATTGATTGCAGAATTTCCTTCAGATAGCCTCTACTTTCTTTGACATACTTGTGCAACTGCAGGATACTATTAACAAATAAAGTTTGTCCTTCTTTCAACTCCAGCTTCTCCTTAGTAAGAAGAGATGGAGTTGCAGGCTCTGATATTAGGCGGAATTCAAGTGTTATTCCCGATGACCGTGCTTCCTCCACAAGAACATTCATGCTAGCTTGAAGTCTTGTGTCATCTGCATCGCCGATTAGCCCAGTGATCCGGAGCTTTGGAGGCCCCTCAGGCCTTGAAACAAGCGCTCTTAACAAGGAAGGCCACTGAAGGGTATGTTCCATTCCTAGATCAACTATGTGTATGGAGCTTTTCCCATGTGATGATTGGCATATAGCTTCATTTGCAGCCATGAAGCCTAGAGCAATGTAAGGAGTAGTTTGGCAAAGGACCTGAAAAGCTTCCAACTTATTCTCTCTAGTGATCAAAGGGACATCAAAAACACTACTTGTGTATGTACCATTTGCTAATAAGACATTATGAGGAAGAAGGGACAACCTACACTTCAATCCAGTGGCAAAGCAATAGGAAACTCTCTGCAAGGAATCACCCCAAGGATTAGCCAAAGACCAAATTCTGCTAAGCAGCAAGTGTGCTTGTTGAGTGTCTCTGCAGCCCACAGCTTCAGCACAAGCCAACAACATGTGAATTAAATCTAATCCTTGGTCCATGACAAGTCTAGCCTCTTCCACACTCGGCACAAGTTCAGGCATAGCACCAAAAGAGCCACTAATCTCCAATTCTTCATCCTCCATCATTGTGATTGGGATACTTTCATAGATTTCCATTTCTTCATCCTCCATAGTGGTTGGAGCATATCCGTAGACATCATTCACCGTGGAGTATGCATCAACCTCATCTTCATCATTCACCACTGAGTGATCAAAACTTTGGTGCTTCTCTAGGGAGTCTTGATCTTCATGGTCATACTCACACTGATCCATGTTGATGATGCTTTCAACAAAGTCATCAACCTCTGACGAAGCCAAACAAGGAGTGCTGGTGACATCAGATGAACATAACTCAGTTTCATCAAGTGCTGCCTCTTGATCTTGGCACTGATCTCCTCTTTGCTCTTGCTCCATTCTTTCTGGGCAAAACCTTCTAATGGCAAATTCATGTGTGACACACTCACTCATGTAAAAGGATGGCCAACTGTTTACATCGCCCATTGCTAGTTGAGGTGCTGGAAAGCCTGTGAAAAATCAAAAAGTGAATGCGAATGCTTACAATGATTCAAGGTCTTAATTCCCTTTTTTATTTTTAACTGTGTACAAGAGGTAGAATATTCTTTTATTTTTTTTAATGCTGAAAAATGTGCTTCTAAAATACAAATAAACCTCATTCAATATTCAACAATGATATCATTGTGACAAAATATCTAGATTCTCGTAGCCAATATATATCTTATTAGTACTTAAAAAACTTGTTATAGTACATGTATAGGTATGAATATTAAATTTAATCCACATAATATTTCAATTTCCAAATGAAGTTTAAATAATACAAGTTCAGCAAGGCTATGCTCTTCTTCTTTCCCCCTTCATTTTTCTGGCTGTAAGGTCATTTGTCCGTCATTATCGTTTGGTGGAATCTATATAAACATTCTATTCAATCACAAAGCATTGCCGCACTGGCACATACAATGTGCAAGCTTCTAATAACCTTCCGCTTCAGATATGGTCAACTCCCTTAAAACTATAAAATATTTGTTGCAGCATTTGTCGATCGCTTTCGCTCATTTTTTCATGAGACGGTTTATAAAGAGTTTAGGATATTCTGAAAGGATATTTACGGGTGTGAATGCACCTGACAGCGTAGATCTATTTATTGTTTACTCTAGTTTAGGCTATTTGTAAATATGTAAGGATTTTATATATATGACTTATTTAATTAAAGAATTAAAATTTAGGCTTGTAAAAAAGGCTATTTAACTTATAAGACTATTCTATATTTTATTATTTAAATATTTAGTTAAAAAATAATATTTATGTAATCTGTTAATTATATATATTAATATATTATATTTAGTTTGTGTATATTATAATACATTTATTAGAAGTTATCCATTTTTTTAAATTAAAAGTATAATTTTTTTATAATATATATGCTTAAGTTTTTAAGTTGAGTTAACCTTTTATGTTTTATAAATAAGCTAAAGTAAACCTTAAACAAATCTTATAGCAAGTAATAAGATAGGCTCAAATTGATGTTTTATAAAATAGAATTAAATTGAATTATACACATCTAAGTAAAGCTGTAACTCAATTTACTTCTATCCTAAGGATATCAGCTTGGACCAATGGTGAGTAAGAAACTAGGTCAAAAATACATTTAAGACTCCATCATTTAATGTCACAAATTCACAATGTCAATCACTTCTATTAGTATAGGTTGCGACTTCAATGGTTTCACTTGATGCAGAAATCGTGGACGGGTCATGGCATCACACACACACACACACACACACACACACACACCCACGCACATGAGCTTTGTTGGAAGAGGTTGTTGATGCTTTCATTCTTCACCGTACAAGAGGGCTGCTTTCGGCGGTCTTTATGTGCTACATATGGATATAATAAAGCGGTAAACCTTTTATAATTTAATTATAGTTAGGCTAACTTTGTTTTTATACAATTTATGCTTTATTTTTATTACCAAAGCATATGTAAAACATACATATTAAAAAAAATATATGTATCGAATTTTTTTTTTTTTGAAATAACAGTACGACCTAATTTATGTCATAGGAAACTTTTTAGAAAGAATAAGATAGTCATTAGGTTAACTCATCTTGACCTATTACACCAAAGTGCAGCTAATTAATAGCATGTTTGTAGTTCATTTAGAGGGGGATTAGAATCAATTTTGACCCCCAAAGTTGATTTTGGCAATTTTTGATGATGTTTGAATTTTAGGTTTTAAAATCAATTCTTGCTTCTAGAATTTATTATGGGATAAAATTTATTATTTTCTATTAGAATTACTTTTAGAAGGACTACCAAATATAAATTACTTTACTTTAAAATCAATTTTATAAAAACAAAATTAAACACACACTAAATCTCTCTTAAAAGTGTACTTGCTTATTATTACACCCTTATTCTTGAAATGTGCATTAAAAAAAACTACCTATCTCTTTTTTTTTTTTTTTTTTTTTTGAATATGTAAAGTTTAGGTTGAAGGGAAAGTTCAATCCAATCTAGGGTTGAGGCATATCTTCAAACTTTTCGAGTGCTTACAAATCACTCATTAACAAGAGAGGTTAGGAGCCAAATCCAAGCCATGATAATGCATGAACGAAATGTTGATCAATTGAGTTAACCTCTATTGGCAGAACTTATCTCATTTTATGATATGTTAATTGGTTAACTCACTTAGAATTTAAGAAGCAAAACATAATAACATTTTTTTTGGGGGCAATTAAGGCATTTGCATCTTTGAGCACTGTCACAACTAAAAACTCTTCCCAATAATTGTCTTTTCCAGGATTTTAATTTGACCATTTCCCTAAAATATAACTCGCTTGCTACTGTACCTAATCCTTGTTACTTGAATAATGAGTTAGTAAGATAGATGAGCATTTTTTTTTCGATAATTGATAACAACACTCGACTCAAAAAACAAGATAGATGGGTTAATGATGACTAATTATAAAATTAAAAAAAATTCACTTACTTAATATATCGCACAAAAAAAAAAAAAAAAACTGATCCTACATCTCAGCTTGTGTCATCACGTCACAATCCTGCATTTACTCAAAGAGTAAAATGTAAATTAAAATAACTCACCAAAAAAATTATAAATGTAACTTACTAGTTAAATGAATAAGCTCATCTACCTTGTTTGACTTATTTTATAGCATCCTTAATTTCTAAATGATAAAAGTTTTGATATAATAATAAGAAATAACCATTTCCACAACTTAAATGAGTAGGTGAAAGTTTAAAAACGATTCTATCATCCTATGTATCTCTAACGGTTCTACGAATTTAATTTGCTATGCCCACCTTAATCTTGGGAAAATCTTTATAAAATCTCAAAAATTAGATTGCACTCTATTAGCACATTGCCCCATAGATTTATTCTATTGATTCTTTAGCAAGGTAACGCAGGCATGTGAGTATAACTTCACCATGCAACACTTCGTTCACTAAAAAGGAGGAAGAAATCAGACAATACTCGTGTTGCGTTACATCTTTTTGTTTAACATTGATTTGTATGAGTGGAAGACTGGGAGTTTAAGCACCCACAAACTAAACCACAAAGAAATATTTATTTCCTTCTATTTAATTATATTTTGAACATTTGTGCAAAACGATGTTCACATTGAGATCACTATTTCACAGTATGAAAAGTGATCTTGTTATGGCCATTATAAACACGCTAATCGAATTCAACCGTTTTTCAATTGAGTAAAGCCATATTTTGGTCCTCCATAGACGAAGCGCTTGTTACATTAGTCCTCCAAAAATTTTGTTTAGGGCGCCAAATTAGTTATTCAATAGTTGAAATCTCATCACACGTGGTCACATTAGTCCTCCAGAAATGTTCCTAAAAAATTTAAAATATTACCATCTGCATCTTTTTAGAGGATTAAATTGATGACACACATGTTAATGTATGGTGACATTTTCAATCTTTAAGAGACTATTTTGGTGATCAGAATTTTCGGAGAACTAATATATCGAGCACTATATATTTGGAGGACCAAAATAGAGTTTTACTCT
Organism: Pterocarpus santalinus; assembly: GCA_031439595.1. Classification (NCBI taxonomy): domain Eukaryota; kingdom Viridiplantae; phylum Streptophyta; class Magnoliopsida; order Fabales; family Fabaceae; genus Pterocarpus; species Pterocarpus santalinus. The sequence continues at coordinate 27,006,641 of CM062528.1, read as the reverse complement.
TTCATATATATATAGATTATCGGGCATGTATAACATTTTCGTCTTAAATTATTGGACTACTATTGTTTATTACTGAGTGAAAAAATAATTAATCGGGTTCTGAGTAACCAAAGAGAGGTTGATGAAAATTAGGAAAAGAGGCATACAGGGTGGTGGTGACACATGCAAAGGAAAAAGGTTGGTCGTGACAGCCATGTTGTTGCAATTATTAACCCAAGACAATACTTTAAATTGCTAGATGACTAGCCGGCCTCATAGATATACACATAATAATAAGTACCTCTCCTTTCCCCATTGGTTTCATGTGTTTGTCCCAAGTCTATTTCTCTGTTAACTTAGTCGGCCAAAATAAGAAATAAGACACAAAAGTTGGCCTGAAAATATCCCCATATACGTACCTTACCCTGAGGCCATTTTCATGATAATTTATGTGTTTTCTTAGAATTTGACATTTTGGTCAAACTTTTTTTTAATGATTTATATTTGAAGTCTATTAAAATTTGATAATATGATTTGAGACAAGTTATTTATTATGGAATAAAGTTCTCTTATTACTATTTTTTCTACTTGAAGAAACAAATGTTAAATCACTTAAATCTATCCCTGTCGATTATACGCTTGATTGCTTATTAACTATAACTAAACTACTTTTGTCATATGCTTCCCTTCTTTAGTTGAGACTTGAGAACAATAGGAGAAGATGCCCGAAATAGTTTTTTCATGAGAAGAAGATAAGTTTTGGTCCTTCATAAATGAAACAAATATGTTTGTAAAGGAGTGCTTTAGAGAGGGAGGAAAAAGAAAGGACGAATAAATATTTTATTTTAAGTAATTTTTTTTAAAAATAAAAGAAATAAGATAATAAATTTCCATTAAACATTCTTATCAACCATTATTTATTTTATAATTTTTTATAAATACTTTATAACTTTCTCAATTCAAAAATAAAAAGGGGCTGCTACCAGCCCTTTCTGGCTTGTAGTGAGCCCCATTCCTCCCTTTTTCCCTCCCTTCCAACTCTTTCCCCAAGCTTTTTTCATTTTCTTTCTTCTTCTCCACTTTTTGTCACACCACAAACCTTCCTCTACACTAGCAAGATCCACTATGGGCAAAACTTTTCTAGGTCTTCGCCACCCATTGGAAAGTTGCTCTTGTTGGCCTACATCATCACCCTTAATCTCATATTTGTGTTCTAGTTGTGGAGATGAGCGGCGGTGAAGATTTTTTATGGTAACATGGAGGTGGCATGGTAATGAGATGCAAATATTGCCCTCAATCTTAAAGTGCCCTAAATTGGATTGGGGCAAGACAGAGGCATAATGAGATAGGTGGCTATGGTGGTGTGGCCACTAGCAGAGCTTTGCAATGCCACTCTCTTCGCCGATGTAGAACATGGCTCGTGTTGCTAGCTAAGCATGATAGTGTTGCAGTTGCTGTATGAGGCTCTGTAGCAATGAGGTGGCTTTGTTTGTGCGGGTAGTGGTACATGGCTGGTTAGGGTGGCAGTTTTGTGGTTTAGGTCATTAGGAGGAGGCTAGGGTAGTGGTTTCACGGTCAGGGTGGCTTCATCGTGGTTGCTAGTAGGTGGTGACAGAAGTGATGGCTATGGGTAGTGAAAGGTGGTGTGATGGTGAGATGGGTTGTCAATGTGGTTCGGTTTATGGTGATCTTGGTGATGGCGGTTGATGTGGTGGGTTTGGTGGTTTTGGGTTGTTATATGGTGGTGACAGGTTTTGTTTCAAGGAGTGATTGCATATGGAAGCTAGAGCTCTTAGTTCTATTCGTTACTTTCTGGATTTGGGAAGAAGTGTTGTTCAATGCAGTTTGGTGGCATGAAGAACTGAGACTGCTGTGTTTGTAGTGGTGGCTCATGCTTAGCTTTCATGTGTGACGTGTTTTCATGTTTCCATTTTTGCGTGCTCATGCTTTCAGGTTTGATGCTTCAGTTTCTCTTTGCATTATGTAGGTTGAAATCGACCATGTGTAGTTCCATTGAAGGAAGGTGTGAAGCTTGATATGTGTTGTTTTGGGATATTTTTTACTTGTGTGTATTTTGGAGTTAATCTTAATGATGCTCCTCAATGGGTGTTTCAATTTTTTTTATTCGGGGCTTTTTTTGTGGTGTCTCTCTAGTCTTTGTGTTGAATTTTCTGATATACCTTATATTGCTCCTTTCTTTTCAAAAAGTTTAGAGTCATTTTTCTAATTATCAAAAAATAATAAAAAAAATTATCCTTTTCTTTTTCCCTCCAAAAGCTCTCCATTCAAATATAAAAGATATGGGAGGGAAATCTTCAATTTATGCCCTATGACTTTGGCCTTCTACGGTAAACAACAAAAATAAGACATATGTATGGTCAATAATAAGTTTATAGGGATGTTTGGCAAACTAAAAAAATCAAATAACTAGATACAATGAGGTCCAATTTTTAATAAATATTGTTTGTTAATTACTAAAATATTTTAAAACTAATTTTTATCTGAACCAATTTAGGACTAAAATCAATTCTTAAAAAATTAATTTTAAATTAGTTTTATTTTATCCCAATTTTTTCTTTCTATTTTATATATTTTCAATGCTTTTTTTTTTCTCACTTAGGATCAATTAATTCTTTCTCTATTGACCTTGTAAACTATTTGCCACCGTCGCCACCGTCGTACATTGCCGCTGTCCACATTGTCCATTGCCAACTGTCGCCAGCAAGCTGCTAATTGCACCATTGTCCGTCACCGACTGTCGACAATGGCCACACCATTCACCACCATCCGCCATCACCAACCACCACCATTTGACACCATCTATCGCCGCTGGCTGCCACAATTCATCGTTGTTTGTCCCCAACTTCCATTGTCGCTAGCCGCCACCTTCCATCATTGCTGGCCACCACCATCCTTCACTGCTAGTTACCACCACCCATCACCCATCACCATCGCCCGACACCATTTGCCATCGTCCGCCAAGTTGGTTTTTTAATGACATAATCGAGAAAAAAAAAGCATAGACGAAGAAGAAGAAGAAGAAGAATAAAACATATGTTAAAAACTAATTTTTAAGTTGTCGATTCAAACAACATTTAATAGAAAATTAGTTCATTTTTATATCGATTAATATATGTGGTTCCACCTTGTACCATATTAACTTGGTTTTTTTTTATATTGCTAAATACCCCTAAAAGACTTGAAAATCCAATTGAATAAGTGCTCAGATGCCAAGGAGATATGAAATTTCATAAGTAATATGGTATGAAGAAATTATATCCTATTTCTTTCGTTCTATCTAATCACAAAGCTAGGATGAAGACTGTTTTTCATATTATATGACGTATATTTAATAATTGAAAGATGCTCTATCATTCGAAACAAGTGAACTATCTCATATTTGGGGTAATAATGATTCAAAAATAAAAATGAACACATTAGTATGATTTACAATAATAAATCCAAAGAGTGTGTGTCTAATTAAGAGTAAACAACCTTTTTAGTCCTAATATTTTAAAGTTGACATCAATTTGATTCTGAAAATTTTTTTGATATTAATTTAATCCTAATATTTTGAATTTTGATATCAAGTTAACCTTAATATTTTGAATTTTGACATCAATTTAGTTCTAATTTTTTTTTTCATAAAATCAACTTTTACATCAAAATATATACAATGAATTGGATTGGGTTGGGTTAGGTTGAATAATTGTTTTCCTTTAACCTGACCCAACCCAATCAACTCATAAATGAGTGGGTTGGGTCAAACCCATGAATCTACTGTACATTAAAAGAAAAATTACTCATCAAAATATGTTAAAATACATAATTAAATATAATAAACTTACATATATAATATAAAATATAACATAAATATCAAATTTTTTAATAATCATAGCAATATCAATATGAGTAAATTTTAAAAAAAATTCATAAGTCCTAAAAATTTTCAAAAGTATATTTAAGTCTTAATAATTTTCAAGAAAATATATATAAATTTTAAAAATATAACAAATTATATATATCAATTGAAATTAGCATCATTACATATAATACATGGATTGATATAATTTCATTTTCAATCTTTTCAAAATATTTAATATCATCTAAATGATCTACTAAATTCTTATTGCAATAACTCATAAGATATTTCGTCAACTTCTCGTTAACAGATTGGATTAAACTGTATGAGTAGAAAATTTTCAACTCGACAACCAAACTCATATCTTATAAGTTTAAACTATTTGAACCTGGCCCAATAAATTGGTGGGTGACCCAACCCACTGCCCACCACTAGGTTTAAGAGCCAAGCTCAACTCAGATCTGATCACATGACAGTTAAGGAAGGACAACTTTTCATATCCGGTTACGAGTTAACACACTAAGGCACGTGGCAATCTTTTACTTGTTCACGTCCCGCCCTGTTTACTTCTGCTGTATTTGACCAACTACTTTAGGTAAATTTTAAGTTTTTACAATATTATTATTACATTAATAGTGAGTATATGTTATATATAATATATAATATAAATATGAAATTTTGTATGAACAAATAGGATACTATTTAACTAACGTGTTTGTTATTATAAATTTTATATATATAGAGTTCAGATCAAGTTAGGTAGATATAAGTTTAAGTAACACTTATATCATTAATAACTTTTTTATTGGTATAAATTTTTACAAAATCTATCATTGAATCGAAAATTTGTATCCTATGAGTCATATTTATAAAATTTTATACGTTAAAATCAAGGTAATACACATCTTTAAAATATATAAAAATAAAAATTATTTGATCACATTCTTATTATGTTCAATTTTTTCAAATTTTAAAATAAATGATCTACATAATAAATAATTGTATAAAAATTATATTTTATAAATAGTTATTGACATATGTAAGTGTACTTAAAAGAAATGTATCAAATAATAGGGGTGATTATTATAATTAAAAGAAAAATAAATTCTAACTATTGAATTTAATGTATAAATTATCAATATTAGAACCTAAAGTCAGTGTCACTTTTTTTAAATAATTATACGACTTTTAGGTATATTTTAATCTTGAACATTTATATACGAACGTCATTATATGGTTAAGATTTATTTATCCAACTCTTGCAATAAATCACTTATGTTGGTTCATGCATTCTTTATATATATATATATATATATATATATATATATATATGACGTGCATCTTGTAATGGAGTTGTTAGTCATTTTCATATAAACAGTGGAGTTTATCCTAATTTTGTATTTGTCTTAGAAGTAACAATCCCCCCCCCCCCCAACAAAAAAAACCCAAAAAAAAAAAGTTGAGGTTACTTTTGTTACATAAGTATTGTAACTAATGTCTATAGTCTTCATTTTTTAACATGTTCTATTTTTCGCTTAATCATGTTTGTTACCTGGTTTTGCTTCCCGTTCTAAACTAAAATCAAGTATGTAATAGTATATTTTTTCTTATTTTAAGAAATTTAATATTATTATATGCCACATAATTTTTTAAAAATATTTTAAACGTTTTCAAAGAAAAACTTCTTATATATGCTTTTGTATCTCTTTCTTGAATTTATTGTGCTTTTTCATTTTCTATAATTTTAATTCTATATATATATAATCCTCAGGATTTATATAATATAATACTCCTACGTGTTTGTAGTTATAGTCATTAGCACGATGCTATATAAAATAATTTTTGTACATCATAAATAAGTTGTGAATACACCCTACCTTCACAACATGCAATTAAGGTGTATATCAACTACATATAAGTAAGGCTTGCAAACTAAAATTTTTGGAACATACACTTTCACCTCTTTTAGAGGGATTAGGCCACTTTAGTCACCTTTCTTGATCCTTTTTTTTATTTTATTCTTTTTATTTATGCATTAATATTTTATCTCTTATTAATAATCAAGGGAATGACATCTTTTTGTACTAATTTTTTATGAAAATAAATTTCTAAGCATATTAATAAAAACTATTCATGTTATTCTCTCATTATTTTTTAAGAATTTTTCAAGAGTAGTATTCTTTTTATCATTTAACATTTACCAATTTTACTATTTGAAAAATAAAATATTTTATTTTATTATCATAAAAACTTACACATAAATAAACATAAAAATTAAAATTATGATAAATTATAAAAGCTAAAATGTATTTTTATTACTTGATTCAGTTCATTAGTTTTCACTCATTCTCATAACTTGAAAGCTTTCTATCCTTCACCCTAAGATCTTTCTCAATTAATGATTATTCCTCCATTACCAACTTTTTGGCCTTGTCTTCTTCTTATTAGTTTTCTTTACCTACTTTAGTCTTCACCTTTTTCTCTTGTCCACTCGCGAAGAGAGTCAATCATTATAATAGAATGGCTCGTCTAGTTCTAAGCATGGCCTTAAGGATCATTACCACAATGGCTATTGATCTTGTCCAGATCACGTTAAGAAACTAGGCCCATGCAGATGTCTTAGCCCAGTCCTAGCAAAAAGTCGAGCTGATGAAGCAGTTTAAATACAAATTTCTTGTCTAAAAGTTAGCAAAGAAGACCATGAAGCTACTTCAATGAATACATTGAGCGCCAATCCTAGCAAAAGGTCGAGCGGCAATTCGAACGAAGCGATTCCCATGCAAGCTTCTAGTTATAGGGAAGGAAAAAACAATGTTTATCCTTCGCTGCTAAACACGAGTCCTATGAGTACGTTGTGTTTGTCAAATGTGAAGCTGGAGCAAAAGCCAAAGGGTGGGCTAGTTGCATTAGAGTTCAACAGTATGGCTGTTAAGCTCGCAGAACTAAAGCTAGGCCAAATGCAGGTAATTATATATTGGGACAAAATGATCACAACATCCCCATGGAGGAGTAGTTGTTTGCAGCTAATGTTGGCTAGGTCAAGTCCATTCCTTTCATTCCGGGCATTTCTTTTGTGAGAATGTCTATTTTGGTGCCTAATTTGTAGTAAATTTGCTTTAAAAAGCCAAAAAGTATTAAAGTGTATTTTTATTAAGTAAGTTATCTTTTAGTTACTTATCAATTCATTAATCATTATAAAATCATTACTCTACATAAAATTTTATTTTTAAAAATTATTATTATTATTATTATTCTTATTATTATTATTATTATTATATGCTAAGTCATTAAGAATGGTCTAATAATAAGACTCTTAGGTAATATGCACGAAATTAGGAGTTTAAATCTCATTATCGCTAATGTACCAAAAAAAAAAGGAGGGAATGCAAACCTTCACCCCTCTAGGTCAAGGATAACATTCTTCACTCTTTTTATGGATAAAAATTTTTTATATGCAACTTTGATAATAAGGCCATTATTGTACTTACAATTGATTTTCTCTCTCTTTATTAAATTGTGCACTCTTTATTAATAAACTAGTGTTTTGTGCCGCACAAATTAAAAGAATTGTTTTAAAATATAATGATTATAAATAATAATTTGTTTAAGTTATAGACAATAATTTTTAAATTTTAAGGAATTTTAAATATAATTAATTATAAAGATATATAGATAACATTTTGGTATAAATTTTAAGTTCTTAAAATAATAGTTATGTTATAAAACATATATTAGGATTGCAAGAAAATAATTAAAGTAAAATAAAACTAATATTAAAAAATAAGAATTAAAGATTTCCTTAATAATTCTGTATAATACTAAATTGCTATATTACTGTCTTTAAAATTTATTCAATTATACTGCAACTCAAGTAGCACATTCTTTGGTCCTTGTAACAAGTGGTTATTGATGTTGAATTCGGAGTTCAATCTCCATACGCCTACTTCCCCCCCTTCCCCCAAAAAAATAAAACTCCATTAGGAACTCTTTAGAATGGAAAAAAAAAAAAAAACCTCAAAATTAAATTAACACAAAAAAGAGATGGATGTTGAGTTTGTGTTTATATAACCCAAATTCATGTTCATAAAGAATCACCCTTGCAGAAATTGTGTTTTATCTTTCCAAACATGTATCCATGAGCTTGTGGGTTTCCTTCTGAATGTTGGGGCTACCGCTTTTGCCTAACTGTCGCCATCTTCGTCATTCTCCTTCTCACACTTACCGTTAACTATGCCAAAACCTTATGGGATTTCCTACCAAAAAAAGGGGTAAACATGTCACGGCCTAATCCGAGCCATGACCAACGCATAGAGGACGTCTATCCCTAACAAACCTAGACTAAAATCATACATCAAACGGCGATATTACTTTGAAAAGATAACGTTTCCAACATAATAAACCCAAGTCATAAATCTATGAATCCAGAGAACTACTCAAAATATTATATAAGTACATATTATTTATACATATGAAAACATTTACATAAATCTTGAACAACACTTGAAATCTGACGCTTTACAATCTTGCATACAAGAAGGGCCCTGTCTATGATTCAATGGAGCACTGAACTAAATCGTTTACATAAAGGAGTTGAAGACTAAGACTCCCGCCCAAAGTGTAGAGCTCACCTAGAGAATACCCCATTTCTTATGAAGCAGGAGAAACAACACCTAATTCAAAACCTGTAGCTAAGAGGAAAAGGAGCGGGGTGAGTCCAACCGATTTAGTGAGAAATAACATATCCATAGTATATATGGGACAACATAAAAAACATGCTTTTTCAATCATGATTTAAGACGCTTGTATATAAGCATGCATATCATAATATATAAACTCATTGGATGAAAATATTGTAAATAAATCATGTTCGTAAGATAGAAAAATAGTGTCATGATGTATAAATAAACACAAGGGAAGTCCTTAGATTCAAAAACATATTCATAAGCTAATCCACATCTGGGAGGTCCCTATCCCCCATCCCTAGCATGACCATACCAATTCAGACATGTCAACCAAACACATCAAGTTAGCAACACCCCTGCCAGTTGGGGTTCGAATCAGGGTATACCAAGGCTAATATCTACTGCCGTTAGCTACAATGTCTGTTGAGGATTTCCTATCATGAATTCATTTACCTTTTTTTTTTTGTCAAGAAATTGTGCCTTTGACATTCCAAAACTTTACTTGATTCGTTTAGTCAATTCTTAAAATGGAATAGACATTCTGAGCTCTAAATCTAATTAATATTTTGAAATCTCACTATTTCAAAATGGCCGCAGTGCTAAGATGCAACGGTGGTTAGGCGATGGCGCAAGCTTCTTTTTGCCATATTTGCTTATTTCAAAAGTAAAAACAACCTAAAAGAAAAGGATGCAAGAATAGTAAACACAAAATCCATCACAGAGCTTGGAAGTGGGGTTAGCACATTTAGCTGCATTTCCCTGCACAGAAGCTTGTTTATGCTCTTTGGAGATCATGCAATTTGTATAAATGTTAAGGCAACATTTGTGGCACACCTTAGTATACCACACACTATTTAAAACAACCAGTGATAAGAGGTGAACTAATTATTTATATTTTATGATTTCTTTTTATATTGACTTCCTCTCTCTCTTTCTTCTTTAAGTAAACTCTCACATCAATTTGTGACAATATTCTTAATGGACAAATTGGTCCTTGACAGAAATAAATTGGTCACAAAGTCCTCCCTGATAATTACAAATATTAGACATTTTAGTCTGTGACTCACTTACAATTGGTAAAGAGTGTGATGTGTAAGTCGCATGCTAATTAGGACATCCTAATTCCATCTCATATCGCATCAAACACCCCTAAACATGCAACCCAAAAAAACACTCATCATTTTACTACTGAGTTCTAAACTTAACGTTTAAAAATTTCCAAATGCTATCTCATTTCTAATACCATAACTAAAATAGTAATGAGTTATTGCAGTTTGAGATGAGATCGGAGATAGGATCTATTTTTTTGCTATTGATAGTTAACGGTGAGTTATCACAATTGGAGAGGAGATGAGGTTTAGTATCGGGTCTTACTGTTAGGGGTTGATGTGTTGGGCTTTCTTTCCTCTCTTTTTTTTTTTTTTTTTTGATGTTTGGAAAAATTTAAAGGGGTGCTACATGGGATAAGATTAGGATGTCCTAATCAGTACACAACCTACACATTACACAAAAGACCAGCTGCAAGTGAATCAGGAACTAAAGTGTCTAATTTTTGCAATTTTCAAGGATCTTGAAACTAATTTATTCTTATTAAAAACCAATCTCTGAGGATATTGTTAGGAACTAATTTAGAGATTTATTCTTCTTCTTTTTTGTACTTGCTTTATGTTCTTCTCTAACACACTTTCGCTCTTTCATGCTTCCAGATGCTGTACTATTCTCTTTCTCCTTCTTATTTTTTCCTCTTCTCTCAAGATCACATGCATGAATAACATAGTCCAAAGAAACTTACAAATTCACTAGCAACAAATAAATAGCAGAGAAAAGGATCTAGAGGCTTGGATGTGATAGTATTGCTATACTACATATTGATTAGGTAGCTCATGAAAATTGCAGTAACTCGCATGCCAAATTCAAGACTCTGGTGGGATGTTTATGAAAGTGCTACCTTTTTAACAATTAGAGTTGGGGTTTATTATTTATTCAAGGAGGCATAATTTGCTAGCGAATCATTTAAATTAGTAAACAAGTTGTTACTTGTTAGCATTGGAACATCATTTAAATGAGTAAAATAAAAGCTAACCAATGGAGCAAATGCTATTCTATGTTGTTGGCTACCCAAAGCCAGCGAGGCAAAGGGTATTCATCAACTTGCCTTTACATACATTGGTGTCACCTTAAGTGTGGTTTACTGATATGAATTTTGTTGGTTTATTGACTTTAAGACGCCCATTAAGAAGACATAAGTGGTGGCAAATTGCATTTAAGAATTTTGTTAACGTTGGCGATGACTTCCCGGGTAGTGAGTTCGATGGCAAGTGAGCTTTGTTAATGTCAGCTATGAGCTTGGCCTTGGAAATGGTGAGTTGCTTGGAGATGAAAAGAGATACCAACTTCTCTCTCATGAAACTTGTAAAAATGGTTTCCAGTAACAACTGTTAACCATTCATTTATTTTAAATATAAATCAATGATTGAAATTGAGTTTAATTATAAGGTGCGTGGCACTCTTGGAAACTTCTTGGGAGTACCACGGAATGCGTCAAATGTTAAATGCAAATGTGGAAGTGGAAATTCATATCACACACAGGCTCGTCCGTCAATGAAGCAACCTCAATAGCAGAGGTTTGGCGGAGAAGTTGGTGGGAGGGAGAGAGGAGGAAGGGAGGAGGAAAAAGAGAGATAGTGAAAGAAAATTGAAGAAGGGTAAATTTATAACTTTGAAAATATTATATTATATAAAAAATTCATTTAATAATTTAGCTGTTAAATTTAAATTATTGAAAATGAATCTAACAATAACAAATGAGTGGACTAATGTTAGTCCCAAACTAGGGGTAAACCGTGGACCAACTAATCCCCCACCATGATTCATTATGGTGTTACAGCAATTGTGGTGGCTGTTGTACTTTTACACTGTCTACTCCACCATGTAGATACCTTATAATACCAACAGAATAATCCGATCTATTTACATTGATGATTTGATATATCAGGAACATTAAACCTACCACATGAGGGCTACTGGTATGTTTATGTAGTACTAGTATTACTGTTGTCGACAGAAATGGATACACAAGTGTTCCATGAGATGGTTCCCTAAACCAAGAACTCCCTCATGTTAAAGGCCAAGTGATTTACATTCCATTTGATAATGGATTTACAAGTCCTCTTCAACCAATGAGTTAAGGAACTAAAACCCTTTTTCTTTTCTAACTCTATCTAGCCCTAAAATAAGTAAAATGAATTGCAATGTAGATACTATCCCTCCTCTCTAAGCCATTAGGATTAAGCTAGTGGTGAGAGTTTGGATAATATACTTTGTAGTTTCAAACTTTATTGCCATAAACATACCCTGAAAAAAAAAAAAATCCCTCGCCTCTCCATTTAAAGTCCTCAACTTTATTTTCCTCTTGCATCTTTAGTCTTCCTCTACTCCTCTCCTACCCCTCCTTTCTCCCTCTCAAGTTCTCAACTTTATTTTCCTCCTCCGTCATTGGTCTTCCTCACATTTTCAGTCCCAAACTCAACCTTCTCACAACCCTCCATTCTCTAATCCTCCACCTCTGAGTCTCAAACTCATAACCAACTCACAGCCCTTCATCTCAGCACTCTTGCTATCACACCTCCATCACAGCGCAAGCATCCCTACCACACCTAGTTCTATGGGCCTTTTTATCACAATCCATCTAAACTAGCATGTTTGATTCATCTAAACTAGCATAAGTACAGCTGAGATGTTAGTTTAATGGTAGGTCTACCACCTCTTACTAATTACATCCAAGTTCGCCTAATTTATGATTAGGGATGGAAATAGGTCAGGCGGCCTGCCAGGGGCCTTCGGCCTGGCCTGTTTTCAGCCTGGCCTGGCCTATTACATATGAAAATAGAAACAGGCTTAGGCTTATTTAAAGGCCTATTTATATTAACAGGCCAGGCTCAGGCCCATTGTGTTACCTTTCAAGCCTGACAGGCTGGCCTATATATATGTTGTGTAATTTAATAAAATGCTAAACCTGAGAATTGAACTTGGGACAGAAACATAAAAAGCGAGCAGCATTGCCGCCAGACCACCACATCTCTCTGATACTTATATGCATAATTTTTACCTTTATATCTTATCCTATTCTATTTAAAATTAAATTTTGAAACCCTAACTTTCTTTTACTGTTTTACATCATTCATTCATCCGCCTTATCTCTTTTTCTCTCATTGCTCCCAGCCGCCCATCTCTCTCTTCCTCACATAAACCAGTACCTGCTTCTCTCCCTCAACACTCCATTGAAGCTGCAACCCACCTCGCCAAACCGTCACCTCCCTAGTGCCGTGTTGATCTCTGCCTCGCTGCCCTCACCATGCCGCCTTGACCACCGCCTCGTCAAAGTTGCGACAGATCGCCGTGTTGTACTTGACTACCGTTTCACTGGCAGTATGCTGAAAGGTGAGAAAAATGGTGGCGGCAACAGTGGGATTCAAGGGAAGGTTGGGGATAAGGTGGAGTTCTTCACCTATGCCTGAGGAAGAGCACGAGATTAGAGAGTATCATGATACCAAGGATAAATAGAAAGGTTTAACCTTTAGTTTTTGTCAACTTCAAATCATGTAGTTAATTTTTTTTTTGAATTTCAAATTTTGGTGAATTGATTTTTATTTGATTTATGGGGTTTAGTGATTTTTATTTGATTTATGGCGGCTTCGATTCTGGTAAATGTGCTGGGAAATTCCTTTTGGTGGTATCTGCTGTGATCATATGAAGCACAGAAATTCTGGTTCAAGCTCTAGCATTTGAAGATGAGTGATATGTTATTCTTGTACTTTGGCATCAAGACTTACTTGTCTTCCATGAGGGTTTATGTTTTGGCTGTTTTTAGGTATAGGCTTGAGTTGTTTGTGTATGGTTGGCTGATTAGTTTTCATAGGTTGCTTTTTGAACTCTTGCTTGCTTTTTGCTTCTCATCCAATCCTTGGTGAGTGGAGCTGCGCATTACTTATCAGGGAAAAAAAATGCAGTTGAGATTGGCATTTTTCAGTTTTGTGATGATAATGATGACGATAATCTCCGGTTGAATTAGAAATGCCAATAGTTTCATGGTTTTGGACTAGTGGAGTTTTTTATTTTTTATTTTTTGTACTATGTTTAGTCCTCATTCTAGAATGAATTTGAAGCATTACAATCATTTAGATGACACTAAAAAAATAGGCCTGGTAAACAACCCCAGGCCAGGCCAGGCTTTTAAATAGGCCAGGCTTAGGCCTAAAAAATAACTTGTAATAGGCCACAGGCTAGGCTCAGGCCAAAAATTTACCAGACAGGCTTGGCCTGTTAAAGAGAAAGCCTGGCCTGGCCTGGCCTATTTCCACCCTTATTTATGATACATAAACCCTGCCCCCTCCCATGAAGATGTGTGCATATTAACCATTAAAAAAAAAATTCCCAAAATCATAAAGCCATCCTCTTGCAACTTTTACCTATACAATGGTTTGGAGTTTCAAATTAAAATCCAGACATGAGCTTAGTAGACTAGGTCGATCTACTTTGACAACTCTACGTACATTTCATATAAAATTTACTTCGATGGTACACATCAATTAATATCATGTCAAAATCAGTCCCAGACTCATCAAGGAAATTTATATCCCAAATATCACACACTACACGCATTCCATGATCTATATAACACATAGTGTGAGACTTGCATAAATTCAAATATTCGATGATAATAACAAGTATTTAGAGGAAATCCAAAAATGTTTTCAATAATATTGCTTCAGACTTCCAGAGTTAAAAAAGCATGAAGACAACTACTCTACGTCCTCCCTAACGGTGTTAAACGACCTACAAGTACAACCTCAATACAACAAAAATGTGGGTGCCGAAGTGTTCACTAGCGTCACCAACAGTACTTGCTATGCAGAACTCAGAAACCAAAGAAACCAAGCTCACTGGCTCTCTCTTTCTCGAATGTCTCAAAGTACTGATAGATGATCGTTACGGCAAGCAATATTCCTGTCCCTGAACCAATTGCCCCCATGAAATCTGCCAAGACTGTCAGGGCACCAATACACATGCCTCCAAATGCCGCAGCAGTGGGAATGTATCGGTTCAGCTCTTTCTGCAAGTTTGACTCACGGTGTCCAGGCATTACCATTTGTTGTTCCTGCAAATTCAAAAACATGTTATGACAGCTTAAATATGAAGACCCAGCATAATTAAATATTACTCATTCATATGAATTATAATATGAAGATGAATTTCCATATGATAAATTAGAGTTCAACAATAAACTCAGTCACAGACCAGCATTTCGAGGGTAGATTTTGCTTTCCAAATCAAATAAAGTTGCCCATACAATTAACCCCAAGCTTGAAACCAATATTGTAAACTTTAAGGGACAAGAAAGAGACGTTGTTGCACAAATTAAGGATAAACAGACACATTAATTTCTTCCTTTTGTTCTAAATTACTCATCAATTCATATGGCTTCCAAATTGTACAATAGTCCTGACCAAAGCATATCATAACCATAACAATTGTACCACTAATCCAAAATTTATGATAATGAATTGCTAAAACTTCAACCAGAAGGTGCCGCTGGTCATGCAACTCCTGCCATTGACGCCAAAAGTATAATAACTCTTGAGGTCAACTAGAAAGCTAAATGCTTCAAAACTTGCAAAAAGCAACAACAATAGATTTGGCTGAAGCTTGAAATAATATATAGTTGTTTAGACGCATTGCTTGCTTCTATGTTATGTATAGCTAAAACCCAACCACGGCTAATATTTTGCTTAACATAAGAATTATATCATAGTCATGTCACTTGGTAAACAAACAGGCGAACTTTACTGGTGAAGATACATTGCAAAGAAAGTTAAAGGTAGGGGCAGAGGAAAACAAATAAAGACCTATCTGAAACAGGAATGTTAGTCATTACCTTCAGCTGCTTGGCAACATCTTTAGCAGATGAACCAGAGACTTCAATCCAAGTTTTAGAGAACAAGGCACAAGCTGACAGCATAAAAACAAGATAGAACAAAGCGTGGAATGGATTGGCTGCCATATCAGCTAAGCTGCAAAATGTACAGAGCAAACTCACAAATTAAGAATTATCAAATGAGAAAGAAGAACAATATGTGTATAGATTGGTCAAAGTTTAAATCATATTAATATAACAGACAAGGCATGGAACTTCAACGATCAACCATTTGATTGGAAGCAATTCTCTTACCTGGATGGTGCAGTGATGTAGTACGCAATACCACCAACAGGAATAGACTGACCACCTCCATATTCAGATTCCTTCCATTTTCCCAATAGATTTACAAAGAAGTTTCCACTGTACTTTCGGTGAAGCAGCTGAAAATAACCAGTTACATTAGATCATTAAAACAGTAAATCCAAAAAAGTGAAGTCCAAGTAGCAATTTGCCATCATAGAACTATTATTACCTGGGAGATGAAGTAGAGATTGGAAACGAGGGCAGACTGAAGAATGATGGGCATGTTGGAGGTATAAAACAGTTTAATTGGATATGAACCCTGCTGTCCACGGGCATTCTTTGACCTTACAGGCAAGACCACACGGAAACCTTGGAAGTATATCACAATTAGGAAGATCAACACAGTAGCAAGCAGATTTGTCACATTGGGGAGATTCTGCCGGTAAAATGCCTCACGAAGAGCACGGACTTTGTCTGTTCTAGTTATCAACAGATGGAACAAAGCAATAACAGCACCCTCGAATTCAGCTCCACGTCCACTATTAATGGTGGTGGGACTGAACGCCTTCCATATAATGTTTTCACTACAAAATAACAAGAGAACTGCTTCTAAGTTTTTGATAAAAGGTCAGGCACCCTGATCAATAGTTGCTATAAGACAGCAGAAATTTCCCAGATTAAAGGTAGAAGAAATAACCCATTAGCAGAGGCTACAAACTTACCAGATATTAGTTGCTATGAATAGGGAAATTCCAGACCCCAGACCATATCCTTTCTGAAGAAGCTCATCTAAACATATCACAATTATACCTGCAAAACAGAGCTGGATGATGATGAGGATGGCATTTCCTACTCCAAGTTGCCCCACACTACCATACATCCCAGAAAGAACATAGGCAACTGCCTCTCCAACAGCTATCAAGATACCAAGTAGCTTCTGCGCTCCATTTCTGCGAAAGAAAAGAAACTTATCCCATATAACAAAATAGGCCACCCTAGAGCTGTGCAAACCTCAATAACAAATACCAGAAACCATAAGACATAACACAGCACATACTAAATTTTCTACAACGTTAAATGATGGGATGCATGCTGAATTGACAACCACAAATGCAGCCAGCTGAAATTACTGAGGTGGGGAGAAGAGGAAAGGCTTACAAAAGGGCCCGGTCCTCTCGTACATTGTTGTCAACTTCAATGATCTTTGATCCAGCCAGAAGTTGCATTACCAGCCCAGAAGTCACAATGGGAGTGATTCCAAGCTCCATGACAGTTCCACGGTTTGAAGCAAGGATAACACGCATCCAATAGAATGGATCCGCGCCTGTTGTTGAGTGTATTCCATACAGAGGGAGCTGACTACAAACCAGGAAAATGAAAAGAGAGATCACGGTATATATGACCTTCTCTCTAAATGGCACTTTCCTGTCAGCAGTCTGAACTTCAGGGAGAAACGAGAGAAAAGGTCTAACCAAGTGAAGCACTCTAAAGCCACCTCCCATCTTAACAAATTACACGTATTTAACCTGCACCATTCATTCAACATGCATATGTAAGAGGATTGCCAGAACAGGGGGGAAATTTCCAAAAAACTAGTACCTTTAAAGTAGACCTAAACATCAAAGTAACAATTCATCTAAATGAAACCAAGGTTGGCAACAATTGACCCAATTATTGTTTATTACGTTACTTCCTCTTTCTTTTTATAACAACGAAGGCCTATTTTTCACTGATTTCACCTTATGGTCCCAAAAGGTATAGTAAATCGGTACATGCATTGAATTAATACAAATACAAAGCATGCAATCTAACAAGCCTTTATCTGGGGTTCAAAATAAAAAATACAAGAACAAATGTAAATCTTTTTACAAAAGGTAAATTAATTGCATAACCATAGAAAGTATACATCACCTACATTCACCATTAGAAAATAAATAACAATAATCGAGCAAATGGTACAAAGCAATACCACGGCATGCAATTAAAAGCTAGGTCTGTCTCATGCATTCACAAGAACAAATCCAAACCCTGATTTGCGGGAGCAAATAATTTAATCAATAAACGAAAACAGGGAACACAATCAGAAAACGGCCAAAACCAGAACTAAAAATATAAACAACTCGGAACGATGAAAGCAGATCTGCGAAAATGCGAATTTCAAAAAGACGAAGGAAAGCCATGAGGGAAGGAGAATTTTACCGTAGCTGAAAGGTGTTATCGCAGATCTAGTACTATACGGGGGAGAAAATTTTTGGCGAATGTTTAAAGGGATCGCATGAGTCTGTGAGCTGCTTTGTTGCACCTATTATTTGGAAGACTTGCATTGGTTGGTGCTACGTGCTAGGAGATTTTTTTAATTTTTAATTTTTAATTTTTAATATAATAGGGCGGACTGGTGGAGATGGAGTGTGGAAGAGGAAAATCAAAATACTCCATATCTTTTAAATATCACCTTTCAATTCGAGGGGTGTGGAATGAAAAATCAAAAATATTATTTTATAATTTTAATCATATATTAGAGTTTTATAGTTTTTCTTCTTTTACTATGGTTAGATATGTTTTTATTGTTGGAATTTCATTACATCAGTTGAGAATAATTTTTATGAATTCACAATATAAAATAATTTTATATTACTAATCAATAAAATTTTAGAATATTATTATCAAATCAAAGTGAATAATTATCATAGTGGGAGAGTTACTATACAAAATTTGACAATTTTTTTAGTTTTTAATGTAGTGCAAAGTATTTCTTATAATATTAATATATAGAAATTATTCTTATATAAGTTTATCAAAGAATTATAAAATTCATGGTGAGATAAGAATATATAAATCAATTTAAAATATTATTATAAAAATTTGAAAAAAATGAAGAATGAAATAATTATATAGTCTATATTATTGATAAAGAATTCTCCCCCTTTCCTGTCTAATTTTATTATTTCTGAAATGCCCATAAATTGGGAAAAATTGAGAGAAATTATGAGGTAAAATAGAAAGTGAAAACAAACTGGAAGAAGATATTACAAGTGACATGATTAAGTAATAGTGCTTGAAGGATATAATTTTAATTTTTTTTATAAAACTAGTTATTTATTATAGTTTTAGTTTAATTTTTTTAAAAATGAATAAAAATAAAATTTTAAATTTATACTCAAAGTGAAAAAAAAATGTTAATTGATGTCAATCCACAAGTTTTTTAATAACTATCCACCGTAAATCTATACACTAAAAATAAAAGGTGATTGCCTGTGTCTGGAGTCCAATTTTCATTTTCAATTTTGCCACTTCATTCAATTTTCCAAACACACTCATGTAATGTTGAATTTCTAGGTAGAGAGCCCATTTGTTTCGATTTCTCAATGAAGAAAAAGGCACTTTTTTAAAAAATTTGAAAAAAATATACTTTTAGTATTATTTGTTTGTATTTTTTTAAAAAAATAAAAGTAGAAAATAATCAATTTTTCTACTTTTTTGAGAAGCAGATTTGGAGCTGCTTCTTCCAGAAACAAAAACAGTAAAAAAGATAGAAAGTGGTCCTCGAATTTCAAACCTACTATTTTTCCATACTATTACCATTGTATTTGAGAAAAAGCAATTTAAAAAACAACTTAGCAACTTCTAATTCTGATAAAAGCACTTCCATAATTATATTCAAATGCAAAATAATTTTTTATTTTTACTTTTATTTTTTAATATACTTTTGAAGAAATATTTTTTCTGAAATCTTAAACAATTAGGCCAAAGTCTGTTTCAATTATCTCATTCTTAGAGCACTAAGCGATTTCATTTGCGGTTACACTTCCATTTCCACTAACCCGCCCAACCCACTCTAACTTCAAATCCTTTTTTTATTTTATCTTAATTCTTTTTCTCTACTCCTTGTTACCCTCTTCTTCCTCTTTTTTTCTTTGTCAACATAGTGAACCAACCTCAATCCTATGAAATAACAAGTCCCTTTTTTCAGATCAAGAGAATTCACTTCTTAATCTTTCTCAAACACAATCTTGAACCCTCTCTTAACCTCGAGGGGCATGGAGATTGATGAGCTTGGACTCCTTAAAGGGGGTCTTCCAATGTCAAGTATCGATCTGCAATTCTACATCAAGCATTTTGCAGTGCAAACACTCAAGCTTTGTAGCAGCAACCAAAGCCACTTGGCGAAAGCAAGATGGTGTCTCTCACTCTGTGATAATGGATGGCACTTTTCAACAAGCTATTGTTTTTTCAAAATTACTTTTTTTCAAAACAAAATTATGGATCTGATGGATAATAGACTATCCAAGTATTGTGGTGATGGACTTTTTGCATTTTGTATTTTATTAGACTTTTAAAAATTAAAATTATGTGAGTCAGTTTTTCTGTTGTTGAATTTTTTTTGTTACTAGATTTATTATTTTTGATGGCATGTTGCTCCTAAAATTTGTTTGATTTTTTTTTTCAAAATATATTAGCGGATTGTATATTCTAGCCTACTTTATTGATACGGGTCAACTTGCATCTACCTGGATTGGGGCTAACCCTTGATAGATCGAGGGGGGTCAACCTGTCTAAATCGGGATGTCAATTGACATATTAGAAATTTATAATTTAGAAATTATTTGTAATTTATAATTTTTATTTGGCTTTTGTTTTCTAGCTAATTATTCATATTTTTGGGGTTATACTGAAAATAAATAAAACAAACTACACCTAATCCCTATTGAACAAATTCCCTATCATGTTCCCTTGAAGCGATAGAAGCAACTCCGAAGGAGGGGACTGCTAGAGCTTAAATATGCTGGCATAAGATGCACTAATCTTGGCCATACCAAGCTCATTGATCATTTGATTATTTGTTATATCTTTGTTGTATTATGGTAAAACAAATAAAAGTCAATAATTGAATAACTCTAAGAACTTTTTTCTAAGATTACGAAGAAAAATAATTTTGTTTTGTTTTCCCTTGCATTTTCTTTCAGTTTGAGTTAGGAGAATTTAAATATTGAGAATGTTGATTATTAGATTTCAGGCCATGACAAGGAGAAAATAGTTAGAGAGAGAGAAATTTGATATATGGAAATAAAAATTATTTGTTGATTGTTTGTTGTAGATGATGTAAGCTCCAATGCCCAACTGAAATAGTCTCTTTGCTTTAGACGTTTCAAGTTTTAAAGGTTTTGATAGATATCAAATCAATCTTTAAGTAAATCTCTTGAACCGCAAACAAATTGTTAAACACATTCTTATTTGTGTAAAACGATATGCCTTAATGCTAAAATTATTTTTTTGTATAAATCGAAGCGTCAAGTGCATGGTACATTTTTCGAATGAGATTATATTGGATATATTGCTTTGTGACTTATATGTTTACTCACTCAGGAACAAAAATAGAAAGTTTAGAAGGATGGTGATAATGCACTAGAAAGGAAAAGCATACCATAAGAAAAGTCACACCTTATTCAGAAAGATGACTTGATCCAGAATGGTGAATTCTCATGAAGTATTTCACCACTAAAGCTTCTTCTGTACACTTTATTAAGAAGTTCAAAAAATCAAATATGATGTAACAAGATGCAAAGAAAGCACTAACAAGCCTGAAAAGTTGGTGAAGATTTCAATGACTACTTTCTCCCTTCTATGTCATCCAAACTTGTTCAAGAAGAAAGATGTACACTCTTTTTCCAGTTATAGACCAGTGGATCATAATAGTACAAGAGTCAAGGTCTACAAGCTTCGACGGTAATATCTCAAGTCTATATAAAGCTGGAACTCGAAGAAGAAGATAGAGACGCTGTTCAAATTTTCAAATTAGCAACTATTTCATATCTTCATCCTTCTTGACTTTCTAACTTATTATAAAGTTACTCATTGTAATTTTTGTTGTAAAACCTTCTCTATAAGAGCGTAATAGATAACTTTCTCAGTTTGAGAATATAGGCAAGTCACTCACTCTATCTTATTGATTTATGCTCTGAATAAGAAGCTTCGTGTGAGTGTAAACATAAAACCTTCAAGTATACCTTGTAACCAGACCCATTAGTGGTCACTATGAGCTTGGAAAGACTAGGAAAATTACTACTTATTTAGCTTGGAGAGGCTAGAGAGAGACTACTCAGTTGTAAAGCCTAGAGAGGCTTGGAAAAAGAAAACTCTTGGTATAAAAAAATCTCAACGAGGAATTGGGGACTGGACGTAGGCATTGTTGTGGCCGAACCAAGATAAATCCTTCTGTGTGATCCTTCTATTCTTCCTTTATTTACTAGCAGTATTTATTTTATTTTTAGATCTATGCAGCTTTCAAATAACTTAATTATTCTTTATAAAACAAAATATTTTTCTATCTAACATATGCATCCGCTTCCAAGTCTAGAACATGAGAAAGTTGCTTTATAAAAGTTTTCAGATTTAAGAAATTTTTGTAAAAACACGATTTAACGCCCTTCTCGTGTTATCTCTTCCAACAAATGAATTATGAATAAAGCAACAAGAAGTATTTTATGATTTTACTAAAAATATACATTAATATTCTAAAATCAATGGCTGCGGAAATACATAATTTTTACCTTTTTAAATAATTATTATAAATTATTGTTATTATTAATAGTTTGTTCTCTTAATATAATAATAACAATTTAGAATTCAGTCTACATATAAAATTAATACTTTGTTAAAAATATTTTATTTTGTTAAAAACACTTCAATATGTATAATTAATAATAAATGGCATTTTGATCAGAAAAATAAGTAAATATGCAAGAGATAACGAAGATATAAAGGAAAACATAAAATGGATGAAAGTGTATGTTTTAAAATAGAGGAAACAATATTGTAACTGTTAGGTATCAAACCTCGATGATCTTGTATAAGGAATCTCGAGAACAAGAGAGAAAGCACTAGAGAATAAAACGAACAATAAAATGATATTACTCTAAATTGGTCATTTACTTATACAGAGATACGGCTATTTATACAATCATGATTTACATTCTATGAATGACTAGACTAATAGCAATCGTAAGAGACTTAACTACCAGTAATAGAATTAATTGATATTAGCTCTTTCTCATCATTCCCCTCAAAACCATGGCCGAAGTGGTTGAGACCCTAAGTTTGGATCTAAAGCGATGGAAAAAGTTGGCAGAGAGTAGCTTTGTGAAGATATCTGCCACTAGTTCAAATGAGGGAATGTGAGTAACAAAGACTTGTTTCTGATTGACTTTATCTTGAATGAAATACAACTAAGCTTAAAGTGTTTAGTCCTGCTATAAATTATTGGATTAGCTGCTAAGAGGACTGCCTTCAGTTTGTCACAAAACACTATAAGAGGGGAAGGACAAGGAATGTGTAATTCACTAAGAAGAGAATGAATCCATGACAATTTTGCTTGTACTACTACTAGACTCCTAAATTCTGCTTCTGTGCTGAATCTACTAACTACATGTTATTTCTTGCTTGACCACGAAATTAGACATAGAATCCGCTTGTCGATTTCCTGTCATCAACATCAAAACCCTACTCAAAATCAGAGAAAGCTAACAATCTAAGATCATTGCACTTGTAAAACATGAGCCCTTAATCGATAGAACCGGAATGGTATCTCAAAATCCTCTTAACCACTTTATAGTGATTGGGAAGAGGTGTATGCATAAATTGGCTAACTTTATTAACCAAATAACATATATTTGGTCTTGTTATGGTTGCATATTGCAACCTTCCAACAATAGACCGATAAAGTGTTGGAGCTTCAAATTTACACCTACCACGTGCTAACAATTTTGAGGTGGTCAACATATGCGTGGGCATGGATTTAGTAATAGCCATACTAGCTTTTTGAAGTAAATCTCTCACATATTTGGATTGAGTGAGAAGAATTTGATTTGCAGAAGTTCTCTATACTTCTATCCCCAAATAATAGTGCATATCCCCAAGATCCTTTAAGGAAAACACTTGATGTAACTACTGTATCCAGGTAGATAATTCAATTGGATTACTTCCTATAACTAGAATATCATCCACATACACTAAAATGTAAGTTGTAGAAGAATTAGAGAATCTAGTAAAAAAAGATGAATCAAATTTAGTAATAGTAAAACTAAAATGACTTAAAGTAGTACTTAGTTTTGAAAACTAGGCTTGAGGAGCCTGTTTCAGGCTGCATAAAGCCTTGTGAAGCTTGTACACAAGCTTTTTATCACCATGAATAAAACCTTTAGGCTGACGCATATAGACATCTTTAGCTAACTCTCCATTTAAAAAGGCATTGTTGAAGTCAAATTGCCTTATCTTCCAACCTTTAGAGAGAGCCACAATATGGGTCAGTCTAATTGTTGATGGTTTAATTACTAGCCTGAATAATTTGTCAAAGTCAAGACCTTGTCTTTGATGGAATCCTTTGGTTACAAGTCTTACTTTATATTTTTTAATACTACCATTTGGATGTCTTTCTATGCTAAATATTCATTTGCATCCTATGGTTTTGGAACTGGATAGAGGAAAAACAAGAGACTAAGTTGATTCTTTTTCAATGCTTCAAATTCTTCAAGCATAGCTTGCTTCCGATGAGGACACTGTAATGCTTGTGCCACGTAATGAGGTGTAGAATTCACTAAATCATGTATTGTAATAGCTGCATAGGATTTAGGTTTAACTATGCCTAATTTTGCTCTTGTTTGCATGTTATGAATATTAGAAGGGATGGAAGTAATGCTAGTAGGAAGAGGGTCATTTGGAAGTTGAATTTCTATTGCTTGAATAGGAATTATTTGATATATAGTAGGTCAAATAGGTACAAGACCGGAGGAATCAAGAGTGCCAGTAGATTTTGTAGGTATAGGAAAAATAGATTGAATTGTTTGTGTAAAAGGTGGCTGATGCTAATGAGATAGATTAGATGGAATAACAGGTATAACAGGAACTAATGCATGAGATATTGGTTGCTGAATAGGTTTAGGATTATGACAAAATAATTTTTGATTTGTAGAGTGGGCCAATCTGCCATCTTCGTCCAAAGCTCACCTAAAACAAGGTAGGGTGGGCAAGTTCGCCTTAATAAAATAGGTTGAACATTCTAGCTCACTCTATTTGTAGGTGGGTTAAAGGATTGGCCGCTAAAAAAAAATAAAAAATATATAAATAAAATTGTTTAAATATTTTTAATAAATTAAATTATCTAAAAACTTTAAATATTGAAAAAGATATTTAATGAAAAATTCACTTAAATACAATAGAATAAAATCTACACAAACTTAAAAAAATATATTATATGTGACAACATCACTCATATCACGTGTGACTAAGTTCAATAGGTTAGAAATTTCCATTAATAAAAAAAATAAAAAAATTAAACAAGCAAGGTAAAAATCTCTAAAATCCATAGTTTTATTTACTTTTTTTTGTTTTTGGGGGGGGGGGGGATATGTTAGACTTAGTTTGCAGCATAGAGAATACGAATACAATTGATGAGAGGTTGGCAAGCAACATCCTCATTGCTCATGTCAATTTGTATTTGAACCAATTTCCTTTACTCCTTTATTTAGTTACATATCTTAATTAATAAAATATTTTAAAAATATTTTATAATAAAGTTTATACCATTTACTTGCAAAAGTTGAGTAAAAGCATTAGAGAGACATGCCTAACATTGTCTGTTTGCAATGCTTTAATGACATAGCCAGTGTATTTTTCAATCATAAGTTTATATTGCCGAAAAGCCTGATGTACTTGAGATTTATTAATGAGTTTAATTGGTATGCACTGATAGTGTAAAATAGTTTTACACTATCAACCAATAGAAATAGGGAAAAGTGAGAATTTATGATGGATCCCTCATTATAATAGGTGGTTATTTAAATGAGTTGGCACTTTTTACCATTTTTATTAGTTGACAGTATAAAACTATTTTACATTATCAGTGTATTTAAATTAAATTCTTTATTAATTAGTAAGTGCATGTATATCTAGACTAGGCATTAAGAAAACAAACATAATATCTATATCCAGATCTAGACATAATAGGGGCTGAAGCCTATACATCTGAATACACAAGTTGAAGAGGTGAATGGAATTCATGTGTAGATATCTCATAAGGCAATTGATGAAGCTTTGCCATACAACAAGGTTCACAAACAAAAATTTTTAAAGGATCTTTATTGATAGAAATATTACAATGAGACAAAACTAGATCAATAGTTTTATAAGCTGGGTGGCCTAATCTTTTGTGCCACAAATCAAAAGGAATACATTGTGCATAAAATGTAGATGCAACAGAGAAGCAAATTCTGTCTTTTGAGATGATCACATTTTCAAATTGATAGAGACCATCTCTAAGCTTGCCTTGGAGAAGAATCTCCTTGGTATCATGAGATTTCACACAACAAAAGTCAAGACAGAATTCAAAATAAACATGGTTGTCTTTAGCAAATTTAGAGACACTAATGAATTTTTTTTTTTTTGCGTTATGTGAGGCACATGCATAAGATTTTCAAGTTGAAAGGTTGTGTTATATATATATATATATATATATATATATAGATTGAAGAATAGAATTTCCAATATGTTGAATGCTCATACCGGTGCCATTACCTATATATACATGATCTGTGCCATGACAATTTGAACTAGTAAGTAGGTTCAATCGAATAGAATTCAAATGGCGTGTAGCCCCTGAATCTGAGTACCAAGAGGGATCTGTCAATGTTGCAAGAATGGTCAAATAGGCTCTACGATTGTGGAATGAGGGTGGCACAGTGTTGGATTAAGAGAAGTAGAATTATTTTGGACTTCTTGCTGCATTTTAGAAAGATTAATCAAACCTATAGAAATATTGCCATACGATATGGCCAAATTTTCCATAGAGTTGACCTTGGGGCCGATTAGAATTATTCCAAGAATTTCTACTTCCTTCGAAGTTTCTGCCTCCTCTACCTCTATGGCCACCAAACCCTCTACCACAAAATCTTGGCTCTTGAAAAAAAAGTTTGTGACACGTTAGCCAGAACTAGAGGCATTTTAGGTTTCCTAAACCTTTCTTGCATATCTTCTTGAGCCATTAACAAAGCTTCTATCTGATTGATTGAAAATGGTTCTGATCTTGATAATACTGAAGTGATAAAAGCAAAATAATCTTCATTAAGTCCAACTAAGATTATCTCCATATGTTCATCAATAGAAATTGGAGAGCCTACTGCAACCAAAGAGTCTAATACCTTCTTGATTTTTAGCAAATACTCAGATGCAAGGCCTTGTTTCTTGATAGCTTTTAGCTATGCCTTGAGTTGCTTAACCTTTGTCTTTGTTTGAGATGCAAAGTAGGCTTCAATCCTTTTCCAAATTTCATATGCAAAGTTGCAGTCAACCATTGAGGATAATAGCCAAGATACAAGATGATAATCTTGTTGCCTCCATTCTTTGTAATTTTGTGATTCAACACTTGTAACTTCATCTTCTTTGGAGGAAAAACATGCTGGAACTTTATCTTCATCAAGATGATCATCTAAATTCTGACCTTTAATGGAAGCCAACACTAGTTGTTGCCATGGCAAAAAGCTCTCATCATATAGCTTGTCTGCAATTGGATTTAAGAAGACCTTTCATGTGAATGAAGCCATTGAAGTAAAGAGTGCGAAAGTAGCAGTGAGCTCAATGGTCACTAAGGATGAACTAGAACTCTAATACTATGTAAGGAATCAGACATCAACGATCTTGAACAAAGAATGTTGAGAACAAGAGAATGATACTACTTTGAATTGATCATTTATTAATACACACTCTATGAATGACTAGACTAATAACAACCGTAATAGACTTAACTATTCTTAACTACCAGTAACAGAATTAACTAATATTAGCTCTTTCTCATCAATAATATCTCTCAGAAATGTCTCTCAGAACAACAGGTGTAATTTACTCTAAATACAACTCACTTACCGAAGAAGCATGGCATTGATTCCGCTCAAAATCGATTTTCGTCCTTCGATCTTGAACTTCCGTTTGAGAAAGAAGCAAATGGGGAACTAAAAACGTTAAAATGAGTAAAATACTATTATAGTCTGTAAACTCCAGTTTGAGACTTACAAATGCAGAATCAAACATTGGCAAACCTTTTAAAATTAGACTAAACATCTTAAAACAAGTTATTGTAAATGGCATGGATTCTTTTATGTAAAAATTTTACATAATTTTATCATTGTTAATTTTTACTTTTAATTATAGGATTTAATTTAAATATATTATTAGTATAAAATTTTTTTATACAAATATCCAATCATGAATTATTATATCAACAAAACTCTTTGATATAATTACCTACTACTTGAATAGTCATACAAATAAAAGGTTTTGATTGAATAATAATATAAAAAAATTTTATATTATCAACATACTTAAATTAAACTCTTAATTATATCCTCTTATAAATTTCATGCTAATCTTATTTTTTAATTAATAATAAAAATTAATAAATGGTAAAATTATATGAATTTTTCACACCAAGTAATTAGCGCATGTTGCACCATTTGTTTGTTAGTAAGGTCCATAAAATTGTCCGTAAAATACCCACACCTTAGACGAGCCACGTCATTCCGCATCCCTATAAACAACCTCGAAGCCCCACTACTTTAATCCCCAAAACACCCTTCCCCCACGGAACCCCACTCGCGCGCATGCGCTGTCATCGCCTACGACACGTCGTTGTCGTTTACACTGACGTTGCAGCTACCACTACCTTTTCGCCACGTGGACTCCCAAACAAGCCTCCAACATCAGACTCTCAGTCGGTGCCACGTGTCAAGCCGCAGATGCTCCAGAAGGCCAGAACCAGAAGCTCCCTCCTCTCTCTCTCTCTCTCTCTCTCTCTTCAGTTCAATTTCAATTTCAAACGCGTTCTTTTCTTCACTTCACTGTATCTCCCTCTCTCACTTTCTTGCTTTTCTTTTTTCTCTCTTTCTCACTCAATCCTGATTTGCTCTCTCCTAGGGTTTCTCCGCCATTGACGGCCTCCCTCCAACAAAAAAGCTCAATTTTCATGTGGTAAATTTCTCCAACGATTCGTTCCTCTCTTTACTTTTTTTTATTTTAAATTTTTTTCTTTAACTTTGCTCTGTTAGTGTTTTGGTTGCTGAGAAACGCTAAGAAAATGGAAGTTGAGCTGGAAGCAGCAGTGTGAATGTTGTTCCTTTTTTGTTTTGTTCTTACGTCAATTGTGTTGCTGCTTCGGGATTTCAAATGCTCGTTGTTCTTTCTTTCAAACATGCTTGTTGCTGCTTGTAATGAATTTTTTTGGGGGGTCTTTGGTGCAGACTGCAGAGTTAACCGTTGTTTTTAGCTTTTGGTTCAATTTTGTTTTGAACGTTGCTGATGCTGGCCATGCAGGGTGCTATTTTATTTTCTTGCATGAAATTGTGTATTAAGCGATGAAGTAGTTAATATATTGGGGAGAGGGCGGACAAATTCTTTGATATTAACTTTGAACTGGTTGATAGGAATTTTTTTTTTTTTTGACTTTTGAGAACTGTCAAGAGCAGGAGACGAAACTCCAGGATGCTTTATTTTCTACGTTATTTTGTTTTAATCACCAGAAGAGGTAAAGAAATTTGCTGTATTTGAGAAAGTTTGATATTCTGAAATAGAGTAGAAGCTTACAGCCTGCTTCTAGTTTTCAGTTTCAGTTAGGGGAATTGACATGCACAATAATATGTCATAAGCAGATTTTTCAACCCTGCATGCATAATGATTTGTGATCTCTTAACAGCTAGTAGGTTTGTCTATACATTTTGTCTATGTTGTGGTGTCGTCAACATTAAAAATGTGCAGTGCGGTGAATCTGAAAATACTATACTGAGCAATGACTTTTTTGCTCTACTACCTTCCTTATTTTCAACATTTGTACCTGCATTACTGGGACTTTTCTGCTAAATCCAATTGGTTTTTTTTTTTTTTTTGGTCTATTTTCTTGCGCGGCGGTGGTTTGTTTTTCTTTTTTTGATAGAGGGGGGGGGGAGCATTTAGTATAAGTGCTGTATTGTTAGTACTGTGTTTTCTGAATTGTAAGTTTGGATCTCTTTTTGACTAAATTGGAATGGAATTTTTTTTTTTGGGCACTTGTTGTGGGATAATAATGCCATGTTTTCCATCTTTTTCAATGTCTGGCTAAAGCCACACCATAAATTGTGGCCTAATATAAGTTATCCATTGAGGAATGGAAAATATAACTGTGTTATTTATATTGTTTTATTGTGGTGGTTTTATTAATTATAATATTATTAACAAGAACCTATGTTATTCAAGTACTTACGGCCGATATTTAGTTTCAAACATGGTGATGAGGTGAACTTGTTCAATATATAATCCTTCATAAATTTGTTTTGAAACCTGTATGATAATCTCGTTTTTATAATTTTCATTTTAAGCTGAATCCGTACATGGTGAGATTGATGAGTTATGCTGATCTTCCTATTTTTTGAGTTGGAATATTTCATAGGTTGAACGATTTGGCTTTCATTGGCCATTGGTAATAAATGATATTGATAAAGCAATTCCAACTTTTAATTCGACTGCTGTTTTCACCATATGTTATTGTGGTGGGTAAGGTGTTGAAAAGGTGTATGAGATGGGTAAAAATAGGAAGATATTGAATCCTTGAACATTTGATCTGATATGCTGGATGACTGATTTTTCTTTTCTACATAATCTGTTGTTTTAATAAATGTTTTTTGGCCTCGTTAAAAATCCAGTATCTTGGAAGCTTGGGATATTATATGATATGACGTTTTACGGGTGTTTTTTTTTTATTCTTTTTTTCTTTGTAGAACTGTTAGTAGTGGATAGTTAGAAGATAAAATCTTATAGCAGAAACTGGTCATGGATAAATCAGAGCAGACTCAACAGCAGCAGCAGCAGCAGCAGCAACAGCATGTGATGGGTGTTGCTGCAGGTGCTAGCCAAATGGCTTATTCTTCTCACTACCAGACTGCTCCTATGCTAGCTTCTGGCACACCTGCGGTAGCTGTGCCTTCCCCCACACAGCCTCCAACTGCTTTCTCTAATTCTCCTCACCAGCTTGCATACCAGCAAGCACAGCATTTCCACCATCAACAGCAGCAACAGCAACAACAGCAGCTTCAGATGTTCTGGGCGAACCAAATGCAAGAAATTGAGCAAACAATTGACTTTAAAAACCACAGTCTCCCACTTGCTCGGATAAAAAAAATCATGAAAGCAGATGAAGATGTCCGGATGATTTCAGCTGAAGCTCCGGTAATATTTGCAAAAGCATGTGAAATGTTCATCTTGGAGTTGACTTTGCGGTCTTGGATCCACACAGAAGAGAACAAGAGGAGAACTCTGCAGAAGAATGATATAGCAGCTGCTATTTCAAGAAATGATGTTTTTGATTTCTTGGTTGATATTATTCCGAGAGATGAGTTGAAAGAGGAGGGACTAGGAATAACAAAGGCTACTATTCCAATAGTGGGTTCTCCTGCTGATGTGCCATATTATTATGTCCCTCCACAGCATCCTGTAGGACCTCCAGGGATGATAATGGGAAAGCCAGTTGATCAAGCAACACTATATGCTACACAGCAGCCTCGACCTCCGATGGCTTTTATGCCGTGGCCACAGACGCAACCCCAGCAACAGCAACCACCCCAACAGCAAGAAACAGACTCTTGATGGCCACGGGCAATTTAAATAGGTTGGAAAGTAGAGTGCATCTTTTGATTATTACAAATTAACACAATGCCTCTCTGTCGGCTGTAGTGTAGTTTGATGCATTGAAAATTGCCAAAGATTGTTTTGAGGTTCTTGCACTTATTTGTGGTTGTATGAGCTCTTGTTTTGAGTTACTCAATTGTTGTGTTTACTTTTTCAAGTATTGTGTGGTAGTTAGTTAAATTAGTTTGCAGTTGTGCATAAAGCTTAGCTGCTTAGGAAGTTTGAAATGATCAAAAAAGTTTGTATTGTTATGCTACAGAAGGCAGGTTGAATTCGATACCCCATTCCATTATAATGGTTGAGTTTCAAGCTCAATCTGCTAAATGCGTATTTGTTGATGCGTTTCTTTTCCTTGTCTAACTCGTCTGCCTCCCTGTTCTCTAGCACAGCTCTACATTTTAATTGATTTCTTGGGAGATTGTGTACAGCAGTTAATGTTGCTGATAGCGAAAAACAGAACTGGTTGTTCCTCTGATCCAAAACGTTAATTAGGGGTTTTTTTTTTTTTTTTTCGGTTGGTCATTTCACTGTTTGTTTATGGGGTCATAAAGAGTTATCTGCTTTAACTTTCAAAAGAACGAGTTGTAAACTGGCTTCTTTTAATTCTACCAGTATTCCTTGGCACATAATCGGTTTCTCAATGCAACGAACCATTTTAAATTAGTACTCCGAAAAGGAAAATTAAGCAGGAACTGACAGCAGAGGGGAGGCGATTAGGATGTTCACAAATATTATTGGGAGATTTGTTCTTAAACTCATGCAACTAAGATCTCTTGCAACGATTGTCCTTAGATTTGCAACTTTGGTTTTCCTACCAAAATATGGAGTTCTGCATTATCGCATCGGATCCTTATTCGTGGCTGGTCTCTGGACTTATTAGAAATTCGGTCAAGATTAAGTGTAAACAATCTCAAACTATCCTAAGCCACTGATCTTTTACTTGGCACTTGTGTACCTGTAGCGTGCATCATATAATCAATCCATCTTATCTAACAATTTAATTTTTATATGTTATCAATATCAAAAAGTTTTACAGAGATATTTAATTATTTATTATTATATTTGCAAAAATATTTAATTTAACAATCTATTATCTTAAAAATCTTACAAATAAAAGTATGTAATTGAATGATGATATAAAATTTTTATAATAATAGTGTATCAAAACTAATTTTTATTTGTTGTTGTGAAAATTAATCCCTTATCTAATATAAAAGTTGGGAGACCAGCAAACATGTAGATGAGCTGGTGGAGGCTGTTTTATCGTAACCAGAGATTTCAAGTTCGAGTCGTGGGTACGCAGTTATGTTAAAATTTGGAAGAAAGAGCTTTACCGTTTAAGTGGTCCTACCTAACTCGAGCAGGATTGCATCCGATAGGAGAATGCTTGTAATTTGACCCATTAAAAAAAATTATAAAAGTTGGGAGGCTAGCAAAGGCTATGGCCTACCTAAGGCTCAAAATTTGGACATTTATATGCATAAATATTTGTAATTCTTATTGACCAAAAATAATTATAGATGATTTAATAGGTTAATTTTTGTATTTAATTTTTTGTCATGTATGAAAATAACTTAATAAGTGAACCTTATAATTTTTATTTGTAATTATTTTAAATTATAAGATAAGCGGCAAAGAGTTTAGATCTCCGATAAGGAATTTATCAAAAAAAAATCTCCAATAAGGAAATTTTGATGTAACAACACCTCCAAATATATACGAAATAGACGTTAGTTAGTTAAATTTCAAAAATTTTATTAAGATTTTACCTTGGAAATGATAGCTAAGAAAGGGGGAAAACCAATAAATTAATTCTGCACACTTGTTTAGAAATCTTTAAGCTTTCGAGTGTATTTGGTAAAAATGAGAGAATTTTTTTTTAATAGATTATGAAGCTTATTCATAATTTTTTTTCCCAATTTTATTCCCTTATCCTAGTGTTTGTGCTTCAAAACTAGTGTGATTCTTATTAATCACGTGTCTTTGATATGAAAAATAAAAGAAAGTCTTTGATTCTTCATTATACACAATATCAAGCTTCTGATTACACGCCCTTAATTTTTAAAATGAAACCACTATTATAAGAATGATCTACATTAACTTCATGCTTGTATAATCACCTGATTATGATACTACATTCAACATTATCACGTGTATATCAAATAGTCATAACCTTCACATGTATGCGAAATAACGCGAAAACCCATGATCACATCATTATGTTAATCGGCTAATCAACCAACTGGCCTAACATACCAAATGGGGGAGAATAACATAATTGAAAGAAAAAATGTTTTCATTTTTATTTTTCTATGAAAATTTAAATTTATGGGTTATTTTTTCTTATATTTTTTATAAAATCTAGGTCAAGGGGAAAACTACGCTTACAAAGATACTTTTAGCTCACTTAGTAGTAAGAGAAACTAGAAATTAAAACCAACTTGTAGGATTTAATCCAACCTAATAAATCCGCGTAAGGTATGATATCTTTTAAGTTGGGTTCAAAAGTCACGTATAAGATTGGTTTATCTGAATTATTGTAATATATAATATTTTTGGTAAAGTTCAAGTAATTTGCAATGTTAAGTAAATTGGACTGGTTGATTTAACTAGGGATAGCAATGGGTATTCATAGGGATACGAACATGCCCCTTGCTTCCATCCCTATTTCGAAATTTATCTACTGTCCCAATCATAGGTTTCCATTTCTATTTTCTGTGAGGATTTGAATCACCACAGTTACCTGCGGGTTTAAGCAAAATTTTCAAAAAAAAAAGATCTTTAAGAAATGAAAAATACATTAAAAGACTACTCTTAAACATAAGTAAAGCATATATAATACCATAATCCATCATAACATTATTAACACAATACAATCTAAATTAACAATAAAAGTATATGATGAAAATTCAATAGTTTTAACAACAATTATAATCATAAAGGACAATTACAAAAATCCAAATTACAAATATTCCATTAGAATTTGGGTATGTGTATATATATAGAGAGAGTTATTTAAAGAAGTCCACATATAAGTCGGAACTTAGTAGGTCTCCATAAGGCAGGAACTTCATCCCTCGCCCCCCATCTATGTGGAGACTAAAACCGTCCC
The DNA here is from genome assembly GCA_031439595.1 of Pterocarpus santalinus. Lineage (NCBI taxonomy): Eukaryota > Viridiplantae > Streptophyta > Magnoliopsida > Fabales > Fabaceae > Pterocarpus > Pterocarpus santalinus. Next base: position 26,972,091 of record CM062528.1, on the reverse strand, counting down.
GATTGTAATGTCCGATTTCCGACTTCCGATCCCATCCAATGTAGAAAATTCCGAGTTCCGAGTTTGTCTTACAATTCCGCTTCCGACCTCAGTAGTATCTTCGACTTCCGATTTTGTTCCCAAGGGCCTACAAGGGATTTATTCCGATTTCCGACCTCATTCATGTATCTTACGATTTATGACCTCATGCTCAAATAGGAACGAATGTGATATCCGAGTTCCGATATTAGGTGATTCAAAATAGACACGAGTTTAACTAAATTGGATCCCGAGTTCATCACCAAGATCTTCTCTCCTCGTTCCCGAGTTCCGATATCGAGTTGGAGTGCCAGGTTCTATAAATTCCGAGTTCCGGGTACACATAATTTATGTTTTGAATCCTTATATCCGGTGTTATGCTTAAAAATCGATTCAAGGATGACCCCGACTTCCGGGTTTGAGTGTTTTGGTTTCACGTTCTGGCCTTGATTTTCGCTTTTAAGGTAGCTGTGCCTTGCGATTTCCGGATTACGACTTCATACCCAAATTCTCACTAAATGAGAAGATAATTCCGAGTTCCGACTTCATCCGAATATCTATGCATGAATTCCGACTTTAACAATCTCACGAGTTCCGAGGTCACATTCCTATGCGCTGGCAGCGAGTTTCACTTCTTAAGCGACGTGGAGAGCATTTTTGTCACACAAGAAGGAGACATGGCTGAATTTTACCCACAAGAATTTCACCCAATCAAAGCCACATATCCTAACTACCACTTCAGAGCTTTGTGTATATATATATCCTCCTCCTGCCTCTTCAGCCCCACTCTTCCCACGTTGTCTTCCCTTCCTCAATTCAACTCTCTTTTCTCTTCTCCACTCCATCCAACTCTCATTTCAGCTACCAACTCAACAAGCTTAACCTGATCATAGAGGTACAGGTTTTCATTCTTGCTTGATTTTCTGACTCTTGGATGAATGATGGTGATTTAAATCCTTAATTTTGATATGTTGATTGATTGATTATGATGAATTATAGCTGGTTTATTGGCTGTCTATGAGATTAAAACTGAATTAGACACAAAGAAGGAATACGGTAGGGAGAGTTGAGATGCTGGAAGACTCAAAACCCTCGGCCGTCCGTACGGCGGAGTGTACGGCTCCTCCGTCCGCCGTTCAAAATTAATGAAACCATTTTTAGGTGAAACTAGACATCTAGGGCTTTCCACACATATTGCATATAAGACCATTGGAGTAATATTGAGGGAGATATGAATTTTTGAAGTTCAACCTAGGAATCAGAACATCTACCCGGGCAGTATGGGTTGAGAAGGGTGTAACTCACCCTATACAACTCCAATTTGAGTGAAACCAATTTTGTTAGAAAGCTTACACACAGGGGAACACCCAATATAAGATTCCGATTTTGTTACCAACTCAGTTGTTCCCAGTGATTTGAAGAAGTTACCCCATGTCCAAATCGGACCAACACAGGGCAGTTCGAGAAGGCTAAGTTTCGGGGCTTGTAACTCGAGCCCTATTAAGGCAAATGAAATGGAACTTTTTGTATCTGAAAATTTGTCCTGTTAGCTTTAATATGAGGCCAATTTCGTATGATTTGAGCCAGTTTTCGATTTTTAGTAGATTTTTATTTCTAAGTGTGCAATTCTGGTCACCCACAGGGCAGGCCGGGATAAAACCTGAATATTTTGAGTTATGGATATCCAAATCAGATGGGACCAAAGAGGTTAGAAAATAGACACATAGCACTTCAACATATCCAAAATTTAGGTCCAAACGACCTAAATAGAAATTATGCCATAATTTACAAGAACCGGGTTGAATATAAGCAGTGAGGCAGTAAGCATATTCTAAAGTGCAATACTCATATCTTGAATTGTGGATTGAAGCATGAATGAAATATGTTGATTTATGTATGAAATGAAATGTTTCTCTTGAAAAATTGATATGCTACATACTGGCACTATTCATGGGGAAGCGGACACGTTCCGTTATGCCGCCGAAATTGCGGTAAAGCTTATGCATGAATTATGAAATACATGTAGAGGCATGTGCATTTCCAAGAAAGCTATGAAAGCTATGTTATGATGAACTCAAAGAACATATTATGATGAGATTTCCATGCTACTTGGGCCAGCCCCGGATAAAAAGTTAAGGGGAATAGATCGGTGGGAAGGTCGGGGAAAGTAAACCTGGCATTCCTGTATAGGAACGAGCTCGATCCTGATAAGCAGACTATTACCCAGGAGTCTAAAATGGCCAAGAACTCCCAGGGGACCAAGTGATGAAAAATGATGAAAAGTAAGAGGAAAAGTTATGAGGAATGAGATTTGCATAATTACATCAAGTGCATGGCTGCATTTAACATGTCATTGCATATTGTTTACAGTTTGTTTGTTGTGTTTACTTGTGGTTGTACATATACTATCTTGCCCTTTGTCCTATGTATTAGTGTTGATGGTTTATTCTGTCTCGTGTGTTATTTAAGTAAAACTGAATCTTGCCTCGGACTAGACATTTTTCTCAACCTTACTAAGTATATATAGTTAAGTTTAATCTCATGTTTTAAGAAAATTTCATAAAACACGAGGCAACTGAGAATGAACGCGAGGTCAGTATACACTATATGTAAACCCTACTGAGAATTTCCCCAATTCTCACCTCCCTTCGCATTTCCGCCTTATTCTCAGACGTGGACGATGGACACGACAGCTACCCTTTTCGTTGAGATTCCAGACTTGCAGCTCCACCATGATCCGGCAGTAGGCTCATTGTATATAGCCGGCTCTTGCCAGTTTCGCCTGTACCTATTTAGTGATAGGGATTTTACTGTCCCCTTACATCATCCCGCTTTTGATCCTACCACCCCATACTTTGAGGTCCCGTTGTACGCGGCACATCCTCCACCAGCGCCCGCACTGCGGCACTGTAGCCTCGGCGACCTGCATCGGAGTCACCTCCCCAGGTAGTACCAGACATCCCACTCAGCTTCGAGAGCGATCCCTCGGAGGCCACCGGTTCATCTTCCTCCTCCTCCGGATTAGTTTTTGACTATTCACCAGCCGGGTCGAGTGTGGCCAACGGCTACCTGACTGAGTAGGTCAGCCACAGGCGGTATTGTACAGCATGACCCTATTTTGGTAGTATGCGGCTTTTGGGTCTTATGTTTCTTTTTGGCACCTGACCCCACTTATGTATACTATAGTGAAACTTGTCTGTAAATTAAAACAGTGGTTCCTGTCTATATATATAACGCGATGAATTCTATCACGTTCATTGTATGGCATCCTATTTCTCGAAATTAATTTGGACAAATGAAACGTAAATAGAATATTAACACAGTAACACAAACTACTTAATTTCTTGCTATGACTTAAGCATAACATTAAAATAAGTAGGGTGTTACACCGATCCCCGTGCCCTTCTCCATTGTGGATAATTCTTGCAGGTACCCATCTAAATAGGGTTTTTGTCATCCCTAAATCCAACTAGTCTAACTGATTCAATTTTTAAAAACTAGCAAGTAATTTTGAAAATCAGCTATACCGAACTAGTTCACACAATTGCCAATTTAATGTTTTTGTTTTAAAGAAACCAATTCCCTTGATTAGCCAATCAAGGACTACTAGACCTCTTGCTTACCCTTTTTTTTTTTTTTTTTTTTTTTTGCTTTTTTTGACGTGTCCTACTTTTTCTTTTAAAAAGAGCTTAGATGTTACGACCCAACCCAGGACGTGACCGACGCACAGGGATATATCCCCAGCAAGCCTACATAAGATCTTTCTTTAAAAAAAATTGGACAGAGTCTCCTTTGTATTTAGGACTATTCCTAAATAAGGATCTTTGCCCTGCATAAAACATACAAACATGCAAAATCATTGGAGATCCAAGCAATCTCATAATGCACCCCATAGCACACATCATATGAGTTTAAAACATTTATATGCTTATAAAAATATATATACATATACATAATAATTAAGATTCAACTTTTCATAAATAAAAATAATTATACAATTATTACTATGCAAGACCAACACAGGAAGAACCCTACCTATAGGCCAATGGAGCATTACTAAAAACTATACAATTACATTCAAGAATATACTTCGCAAATACAACAACCTTTGGGAACCACACGAACAAAGTGTGGATTGACTAAGAGTCCAACACCTCTGGCTGACTATTAAAGCTTGAGCATGAGCTTGCACCTGCCTAAAAACATGTAAAGGAAGAAGGAGTGAGTCATACAGACTCAGTGAGGGATAATATACCTATAACAGGAGTGGGACAAGCTTGAACATAAGCTTTTAACAAAAATATGACTTTATAAAACCTCATGTCACGACCAAAACCCGGGTTGTGATCGGCGCATAGGGACAAGTCCCTATGCAAGCCTTTCCACCACAGAATTCTATAAAAATTTCGACAGAGTCCCTTTTGTAATTAGGATATTTCCCGATTACAAAATGTCACCCGCAACATTAACAAACACACTTTTCCATCGGGGATCTAGACATTCTCAGAATGCACCCCTCAGCACACAACAAAATTATTTACAAGCACATCAATCTCATAATACATATATATTTATAAACCAATACAAAAGGTTACAAAACATTTTCATATTCAATTCATAATCAAACATATAATACACTAGCAAGGGTCAGACTCTGCTTGTAGTACTATGGAGCTACAAAATCTAAGAATTCTCAAATATAAACATTTACAAAATAACCTTGAATAGAAAAGGGTTCAACCACCAAAACTCGGAATCCTACTATGGGGGAATGAAGGATAGATTCTACTTAAACATCTGTATCTGAAAAAGAGAAAGAAATAACAAGATGAGTTTATGAAACTTAGTGAGAGATAGAATGTCCCTAACCCACATTAGACAACGTATAAATCGTAATTATTAAATAGATATTAAGATAATACAATAATATGTATAATAAAACCAAAAATAGAAATCTTAATTAAATATTATCCAACTTTTCTTTTTCAAAAACAGAGTCCATCTATTCCAGGATAATCCGTCATAAATCACACTTAGGTGGCCTTTCTTTCGTGTGAAACCCGTAATCAGGCACGCACCACCCTTTCCGTGGCCGTGAATATCAGGCACGTACCACACTATATATATAGCCGTGAATAACAGGCACGCACCACTTCCTTGAGTGGCCATGAAATCTAACATCCTAGGTGCACCTAGGGCTAACGCCTACTGCCGTTAGCCTACAGATCCTAGCCTAGACTTTCCCAAGTCTTTTTTTTCCATTACATAAAACACTTAATAAGGATTCTTATAAAATATACCAATATACCTTATATAAAATAATAAAATCGTAACTTCAAGAAAAATAAAGGTTTAACACTTTAATAAATAAAAAATGAACAAAAGTCTAAAGCTTTTATCCAAAAATCTTTCAAAAGCAAGAAAATTTTCCAAAGTTTAATAGGAAACCAAGGTAATAAATATTTGCTACATTTTTCCTTTTGAAAATCAAGTCATTGTCTCATGTGAACCAGTAGAAATAGATAAGCTACAAAAAATTTAAATTATATTGTTAAGACATACCAAATCATTTGCATATGTATACATATAGACAAAATACATTAAACTAAGATAGGGATAAACTATCTACTCACAGACTTAGCGCCAATCACGGAATCCTAATCCCATGAACTCAGAGAGCCAAAGCCAGTCCTCCAATGGTATAGATTATCAATAATATGGCAATTTACTTCAAGGTCAGTCACTTAAACTTAGGATTAATCTACTTTACTCTCAGATATGAAAATTCCTAATTCTTTTAACCTAGGGTTTCAAGAATTCTACTAACAATCAAGAAGTTAAAATTCTTTAAGAAGAAAAAGAAATGAGGCAGGAGAATTACCATTAGAATTGGAGTGAAGAGGAAATGGATGGAGATATGCCCTCCAACTACAAATCCACCCAAGCAAGTATGAGAGAATGAGGAACGGATTAAATAGATGATTCGTGTTTAAAAGGAGTGATGATTGTGTTATTGTTGTTGATTTAGTTGGAAATGATGGAATGGAGTTAATAGATGTAAGGAATGGTGGGAGAAGGAAGAGAGTTTGGGTTAGAGACAGCAGGAGAATTTCGAAAATGAGGGCGTGGGACGCGTCTCGGCTTATATATTGACCTCTGGTAATCGATTACCAAGGGCTGCTAATCGATTACCATGAAGAACCTTTAATCGATTACCAATTATGGTAATCGATTACCACAACCAAAGAGCTGGTAATCGATTACCAATGATGGTAATCGATTACCTCAAACCCAGAACTGGTAATCGATTACCACACGGAAAATTTTTAACCTGTGGCGTATAGAGAGGATTGTAATCGATTACAGATCCTCTGTAATCGATTACCAACTCCAAAAACTTGGTTCCATCCTTCTGCAGTCCTTTCCTAGGTCTAGAATATTGCACAAACTTATTTACATTTTAAGTTAATGTCCCTTTTAACTTTACTTTCCATTAACTTTAAAACATAAATGTAAATAAGAGAATACCTCCCATTTGGATTCAATAAAAATATCTAAAAATTCAAAATCCTTAGGAATCAGAATCCAACTTTTGGGTTTTAGTGCAATTCTCCGAAAACTTGCGGTTTTATGAACTTGAGGGTTAAAAACGAAGGGGTTATCCATTCCCTAAGATTCGTTAAAAATTCCTCCTTAACTCATTGATGCCCAAGGAACCATTACTGGGATTTTTGATCTTAAGAAAATGTCTCAAACCTATAGCCTTCCAAGGAGGACTAAGGTTTAGACTCAAAATTTTTCAGATTCCAGTTTCGACAAGTAACTGCAACTTAGGCTGGGGTGTTACATTCTCCTCCCCTCAAAAGAATTCATCCTCGAATTCTTAAACAACTCGAAATTATTCCAATCTCCATCTTAACTAGAGGTGAAGCATAACTAACTAATCACTCCCATTAAACATCACGCAAGCGTCAACCATCCATCAATACCAATTATTACCTTCCTTATATAACTTCTAACCTTCGGATCATTAATCGGGGTTTAATTATATTCCTCATTGTTTTGTACAGGTCAAAACATCTAAACTCTCCAACTCCCCATCATAGCACCTCGGTGTATCAATTCTGATCAAAAGGACCATGCCAATGTGCTTTTCCCTTTGTTGGAACCTATTTCGAATTTCAATTCTATGGTCAATTCCAACGCTTACCTGTTTGAGTTAACTAATTCCTTTCTTTTCTCACGATCCTTATTACTTATATCCTAGCGCACTTAGAATTCGTCTCCTACTTATTCACCCATGCTTAAGCCTAGAATGATTTATTCCAACTTTAATTATGCTCAGTCATGCAATTAAGATAAATTCCTTTCTTTTCTTTCCTGCACCACAATTAATGGGGGAAGTTATCATCTAATTCCCCGGAACATCCCTATCCTGCTACCAATCTATTATTTCTTCTCCATCTAAGGTATCTCTCAAAATTATGGAGAGATTTCAAACCTTTGACATACCATCAAGGATTGAGCTTCAACTTCCATCCCAGCTTCTCATCTTGCCCTTGGGAACTTTGTGGCATCCAAGACCTTTCTGATTCAAGACTGGATAACCTTTCCTAACTCCGTTGCCATTGAAGTAAGCCAATTCCCTATCAATACTTCTCACTTCCTAACATCGCTGATAAGATTTAGAGCTAAAAAATTCCACATCAGAAGGTATCTCATATACCTTGATATTCCACCATAGTCTTATATCTCTTAATTCTTCCTCTCTAGGTGATGAAGTCATACGCAAAAGATCCTAGAATTACTCTTTTGATCCTTTTACTTTTATTATCGCCATTTGGGATACGACATGAAAGTCAAGTGACCTAAGCATACACTCGCCTTTAATAGTTATATTCGTAGAGCTCTTTACATCAATCCCTTCTAATTTGTCTAATCAACCTCACTGTAACATCTATATGTATCCCGACCCCTCTTCTTCTTTCTTACCAGGCCCAAGTGGGTTCAAGATTCTCCCCATTACTTGAAATGAGAATCCTTCATTCGAACATTAGAATCTCCAACTTTTCCTCAACATTGTTCTCTTTGATTCAATAAGACTCCACTTCCTCACCCTCGGACTTTAGTCCAAAATCTCAAGCTTTGAGATCTCCTTAACTTTTGCTTTGTCTTCACTGCACATCTTAATTGCTACCTTTGGCCTATTAAACTTCTTTATCCAAACAATATATCCATTTGAAAAACCTCATCATGAGTATAGTTGTCACCATTTAAAACTCTCCAATGCACTTCCCAAGTGTAATTTACACTATGCAATGCTCCACCAAATGCTTTTAGATATGCCTTGAGCAGCCACTGAAAACTGGATAGCCTTTCTTTCTAGCTTCACATGGTACGGAAACAATACCCATGATGCTAACATGATCTGCTTGAGAATATTTAACATAAGTTGCCGTCGGCCACGGTTGGGAGGAAATCCCTTGACTCCATTGGCTGCAACGGCTACAATAATCTCTGAGAGTCTGGAATCGTACCAAAATCAAAATATCCAATACAATGAGTAGCTCTTGGGTAGGTCACATTGTTCAAGTAGCTCCAATTGATTGGAGTGTATCCATTTGACAAGTCAAATAGCGAGTTCAAACTTCATGCGATATATTACTCAATTGAGGTAATGATCAAACCAATTAAGGAAATTGATAATCACTTTCCAGCATCTTACATCCTTCAAAATGAGAGAATTACTTATTGGCCCGAGCTCGTCAATTGCTTGTTGTAGTAACCCAGGTGATCTTCTTTCTTGAAGTCGACACGTTTAATCAATACTTGAAAGCTTTGCATAGCAAGCTCCTCTATGCCCCTTTTGCAACAAGGACAGGACGAACTTCACCGTAGGTTCTAAGCATGTGACTTGCATTCTTGAAGAAACCAAGCACAAGGTCCTCATGCATCCTGATCATTGTTAAGTTGTCTTCTCTCTAAGATTCCTAGCATACTTCCCACTAGCCATAGAAACAATCTTTGAGATGGAGGTTCTCCTTGCCCTTATACTTTATCTAATCCTACTGGACCAAACCTGCTTATCACTTAATGACTTAGCAAGCCCTCTTGATCTTTCCTACCTTAACAACATCCTAATGCTGGGTCATGAATACCCGACCCATGTCCTTTGCCCGAATGGCCTTCTAGCTTGCCTAATCCACTATGCCTTATTGTCTAACCCTACTTCATCTCAGACTCTCTTGCCATAAGAGAGGATATCGCATTTAGATTGCACAATGGAGGCCCTGCATCTATTGCTTCCACATGTACTAGGAGGAATATGTTCACTTAGCAAAATGAACATTTAGAGCAAAGGGGAAGACAAGAAGTGTGACCAGAATAGGAATAAATAACATTTGACAGAGTATAATCAAAGATGACATTCCTAAAAGCCTCTTGTAGTGCCACAATCTGTGAAAATGGGTGCGCTTCCATTTGCACAGTTGTGATCCTACCAAAGGTCACATGCTCTATAGTACACAGGGAAACCTAAAGCTCTGATACCATCTTTGTCACGACCCAAACCCGGGCCGTGACTGGCGCATAGGGACAAGTCCCTACGCAAGCCTTTCCACCACAGAATTTTATAGAAATTTCGACAAAGTCCCTTTTGTAATTAGGATATTTCCCAATTACAAAAGGTCACCTGCAACATTAACAAACACACTCTTCCATCGGGGATCCAGGCATTCTCAGAATGCACCCCTCAGCACATAACAAAATTTTTCACAAGCACATCAATCTCATAATACATATATATTCATAAACCAATACAGAAGGTTACAGAACATTTTCATATTCAATTCATAATCAAACATATAATACACTAGCAAGGGTCGAACCTTGTCTGTAGTACTATGGAGCTACAAAATCTAAGAATTCTCAAGTATAAACATTTACAAAATACCCTTGAATAGAAAAGGGTTCAACCACTAAAACTCGGAATCCCAGTATGGGGGAACGAAGGATAGATTCTACTTGAACATCTGTATCTGAAAAAGAAAAAGAAATAACAGGGTGAGTTTATGAAACTCAGTGAAAAATAGAATGTCCCTAACCCACATGAGACAACGTACAAATCGTAATTATTAAATAGATATTAAGATAATGCAATAATATGTATAATAAAACCAAAAATAGAAATCCTAATCAAATATTATCCAACTTTCTTTTCCAAAAACAGAGTCTATCTATTCTAGGATTGGAGTGAAGAAGAAATGGATGGAGATATGCCCTCCAACTTCAAATCCACCCAAGCAAGTATGAGAGAAGGAGAAATGGATTAAATGGATGATTCATGTTTAAAAGGAGTTAAGATTGTGTTGCTGTTGTTGATTTAGTTGGAAATGATGGAATGGAGTTAATAGATGTAAGGAATGGTATGAGAAGGAATTTTAGAGAGAAGGGAGAGAGTTTGGGTTAGAGACAGAAGGAGAATTTCGAAAATAAGGGCGTGGGACGTGTCTCGGCTTATATATTGACCTTTGGTAATTGATTACCAAGGGCTGCTAATCGATTACCATGAAGAACACATGTCGATTACAATTATGGTAATGTCGATTACCCACTGACCAAAGAGCTGGTAATCGATTACCAATGATGGTAATCGATTACCAATTATGGTAATCGATTACCACACAGAAAATTTTTAACCTGTGGCGTATAGAGAGGATTGTAATCGATTACAGGTCCTTTGTAATTGATTACCAACTCCAAAAACTTAGTTCCCTCCTTCTGCAGTCCTTTCCCAAGTCCAGAATATTGCACAGACTTATTTACATGTCTAAAAATGTAAACTTATTCCCTTGTAACTTTACTCTCCATTAACTTTAAAATATAAATGTAAATAACGGAATACCCCCCATTTGGATTCAATAAAAATATCTAAAAATTCAAAATCCTTAGGAATCAGAATCCAACTTTTGGGTTTTAGTGTAATTCTCCAAAAACTTGCGGTTTTATGGACTTGAGGGTTGAAAATGAAGGGGTTGTCCATTCCCTAAAATTCATGAAAAATCCCTCCTCAACTCATTGATGCGCAGGGAACCATTACCGAGACTTTTGATCTTAAGAAAATGCCTCAAACCTATAGCCCTCCAAGGAGGCATAGGGTTCAGACTCAGAATTTTTCAGGTTTCGATTTCGATAGGTAATTGCAACTTAGGCTGGGGTGTTACATCATACATCATTTCTCAAGTAAAGTACTTTGTCTATATTTTAAAATGCCATAAAATTTTTGGTAAAATATATCTGATATCTGATCTATCTGTGAACCCTTTATAGCTTATTAGAGCACTTTTCAATTTACTTAAATATAAACTTCTTTATATCAATTCATATGCATTGTTACTCATGACTTCAAATACATAATAAAATTCAACAAATATAGTTATCAAAACTTATCTTGTACTTATATTGTTTAGCATCAACATAATACAGTTTCAAATAGTAAACAAGGATTTTAAACATAACTGCATATGATAGAAATACTTCTCAAAATATAAAGAATAATTACTTGCTTCAATGTCATGATAAAACTTAAGGGAGGATCCTATTTCAGAAAATAGCTACCTGACTGTGTGGCCTTGTGGTCTAATCCCAGCATTAAAAGGTAACTTCACACCTATGCATGTCTATGCCTTCTGGACATGTTAGCCAAATATGCTAGGTTAGTGATCACCCTGCTAGCTGGGTTATTCGAGATGCAAGGCTAATGCTGCCGCAATTAGCAAATAGTTTTTGTTACAGTTTCCTCCACTTAGAAAGGCACTCACACTTGTTGGGTCTTCGCCATGCTTTATGTGAGTCCTTGGCTTAGATTACTTGGAAACACATTTCCTTTCTTTAAAACATTTCTAAATTCAAACTAGTTTTAAAGCATTACAAGTTCTAAAAACATGAAACTTCATCTTTTCTATTAAATTACTCAAATACTGGAAATCAAATTTCAAGTTAGCTTGTCCTACAACTATATATATATATATATATATATATATGTACTTAACTAACATAATTGCTTTCAAGAACTTCATAAACATAGGATAAACAATTGATCATATTCCATCATAATTTAGTGAAATGCATTCCAAGCATATCTTTAGAAATTAGGGGAAAATGGGTTATAGGTATACTATTACTCACCACCAAGATTCCAAGTTAAGAGCTGAAGTAGGTGGTGCCTTCGAGTTAACTAGAAACTCCTAGGAAGAGTTTAAAGCTACAAAACATATCAAACTAACATAAATAAGCTTCTAAGGATCAAACTCAACTCCAGTCAATACCCAAAACTCAAAATTGCTAATTGTGATCCTTAAGCCTTCTTCACCCAAAATCCAAATTCAACTCCATGAACAAACAACCAACTTATGACTAAAAGGAGGTAGAGAGTATCAATAATTTACCTCAAAAGCCTTGGGAAAGAAAGTTGAGCAAAGAAGGAGTGGTGGGTCTCCTCCACTTTCCTCTTTCTCTCACTACAAGAAGAGAGAGAGAGAGAGAGAGAGAGAAACTCAAGGAAGAAGATGATAAAAAGGGAAGAGAGGTAATTTGTGGTGGATTCTTGGGGAAGAGATTGATAAGCTATGGATTTGAGACATGAGGGAGAGAATTTAGAGAGAGACATGGAGGATAGAGAGAGTTTGGAAGAAGAAACAAAAGCAGTAAATTAAGTACTCTATGACCCAAAATCATGTTTCAAAGCACAAGCAAGCTCAAGATCAAGGAGTAACAATTGAAAGCAATTGAATAACCAGGGACCTGGCACCAATTTCGATAGAGAAAACACACAACATCGATGTTATGTGAGGCAACAAAACACCAGCATAAATTAATTGTGAACCAGCCTACACAAGCATAAAATAATTATGAACCAGCCCTCTCCATAGCATTCATCCCCAAACATCGATCAGAGACAAAATCAAAATTGAACACAAATCTGCAAAAAGGAAAGAGATAAAAGCAAGTAGGAATAGAATAGCGTTACCTTGTGGAACGTAATTCCTGAATTCTTTAGTTATAGAAGAGAAATTAGGGATGAATTTCGATGGCATTCAGTGTGGCTGGAAACTATAGAAACCCTAAGAGCGACCAATGGAAGAAAAAGACTACGCAGGAAGCTACAAGGTTGGTGAGACTCAATGCTGAATACTACCTAGCAGCTGCATCTGAAGCTTAAAACGCACCATTTCGTTAGTCTCGGTGTCCCTGCAACAAGTTTATTTATTATTTATTTTTTGGGTTTACAATTTGAGATTTTATTTATTTGCTTATTTATTTCATAAAATATTTATTTGAGGAAAAAATTGAGTTAAATTTTTAAAAAATATAAAATAAACATATTTTTATTTTTTGGCAGTAAAAAATTTATATTAATCACCAATTTTAGTTTGAATTTACGTGAGTAACTATAAAATTAAAAATTTAAAAAATAATAAAAAATTAAAATAAAATAATCTTGAGAAGTATTAAATATACTATTATAAATAAATAAAGGAGACTCCTCTCTTTTCATCACATCTTATGTTTCTAAAAAATTTAACATCAAAGATTTAAGTTTAATACATTATTGTATTGTTGAAAAAATTGACCCATCAGTTAACCACTTTATAAAAAACTTAAATTTTCATTATATAAAATTAAAGTACCGTCATTTAAATTTTGTTTAGAAATTTTTATTATTAAATTAGTCTCTTAATGATTTAAAATATTATCATTTTGATTATTTCATTACTGTATTAAAAATTTGTTGTGATGTAGATAGGTTTAGATATACGGGCTGTGATTCGTAAGGTGGTTTGTTTGATCCGTAATTCACACATGTTAGAGCTAGACATTTTTCTAACTATTAATTTGCAAACTTTTTGAACCACTCTACTTAACTTGTAGGTTAAATAGGACAAAACTCACAAGTTAGTGGACCAATCTATTAACCCACTTTTTTTTTTTTTGGTTTTACATAACAAACCATTTATTCAAATTAATAAGGACCTATGACATAACTTATAGTTGTAGCTTAATGGTAATTATTTGCGGTGTGGATGTGAATGTATAAAATGATAATCCATTTATTTTGCAAACCAACTCAATCCAATTCATTTAAATATGATCAGTTGCGGATCGAGTTGGTTCGCATACCCACCTCTAGATGTAGAACATATTGTATCTTACATGGATAATGACATAGTTAATAATTTGTTTGCTGTAATAGCATTTGTTAGATGGTTGATTCTAATAGATAATATCAAATTATCAATATGATGATGTCTAATATTGTTGAAGAATTAAATTGATGGCATTAACATTTGATTGGTTCAAGTGATTTAGCATTTTTATGAGTGCCTCATATTCGAGTCTTATAAATGGGGAAAAAAATACTAATGTTAGAAGAGTTATACCCTTCTAATGAGCCGATCAAATTCAAGTAGGATTAATTAGAGTCAAATGGACTTTAAACACTAGTAGTATGTTAAAAGTATGCATATAATAGATAATAAACATATACATATTATAAACATGTAAATATTTTCTTAACTTTTTTGGAAGGTTTAAAGCTCATACTTAAGATCTAAACACGGATATTCGGTCCTTATCCGTTATCACTTAAATTAAGCATGTATGCATAGATGACAAAAAAATAATTTTAATCTCAGCATTATCAACCATATATATATATATATATATATATATATATATATATATATATATATATAGCCATAGGGGGATACGTGGCCACGTTGTACAGAGAAAGTGAAATAAGAATCAGCACTCCAACATGCATAAAAGACTGAATAAAAATAAGGTCATTGAAGTTAACCATATTGGAGTGTTAAAACTCATCAAACCATATTGGAGTGTTAAAACTCATCAACAGTAGTTTTCGCATACGCTTTTACTGTCGCCAAGCTAGTGACAATTCTGTTTACTTAAAGCTTCTGCATGAAACTTTGAATCGCTGATCCATCTTCTTTTTCTGTAGTCAGCAGTATTATATATATCACCCATTATATGAATAACTGAACATGACCCACAGCTAGAATTATACGGCAGCATGAAATTATTAGCATCTTTTTTCTTTCGTTTGCTTCCGAATGTCATCATAAGCTTTTATTTTCTTTAATATATACCTTTTTTCTCCATAAATTATCGTTAGGTGAGATGATTGAATTATTACTTTAAAAATAGAGTAGTTGAACCATTCTAGTTAAAAAATAAGAGGAAAAGAAATGCAACTTCTTTTATATCCTGCCCACAAGCACAAAGCAAATCAAAATCATGAGCAGAGTGTTTATAGGTGATTTGCATTCATAACATCAACTAAACACAATCAAAATCTCTGCTTATAGCTTGTTACAGTGGGCAGATCATACATGTTCCTAATCATTGATATAAGAGGAATGTTATTTTGACATCTTCTCCATCGACATATACGATGTCCACCGTATTAAAAGAAGCAAAACAACAAAATGATAGTAGAGAGGGAATGTGGCATACATGTGGTGAAATTAAAAGACCAACACTCTTCTTCACTCAAAAACTCTCCTACACTTCTTCACTCATTCCCATCCCCTGCTACCATCATTCTCCATGGGACACTCAATCCTTCTCAACCCTAACCCTCTTTATTGTGCCACAACACCATGAGCCACCACCACTCTGGACCTCTTTCTCCCTTTTCACTATGACCAAGTGATGTCATTAATACACTGGAATGTGCCGCACCGAAATTGCAAACACAAAGCACCAGAATTGCAAACACATCGCACCAAAATTGATGTTGACTAGGTGACATTACTGTCGCACCTCCTTCTGTGTCGAATCCTCAACAACATCGTCTTCATTGCGGTGTGCTCCTTCTACAGTTGCCTTATCTACAACCTCGGCCCTCTCTCAATCGAGCCTTAATTTGATTTCAAAAAATTAACTTTCTTTTCTCATTCAATAACTTTCTCAGACTCTCACTCAATCGATCTTGTTGCTCGTATTTTCAATGAGTTCTTATTTGATTCTGTATGAGTTCATATTTTCAATGACTTCGTATTTGATTCTGCCCTAATTTGATTCTATATAAGTTCATAATTTTAGTTATTATTTCTACTGTTCTGCACTTTACACATGTTTTTTAAGTGATTATTTGATTTGGTTTTGACATATTTAACTTTCAGTGATTTGATTTAGTTTCTCATGGTTTAAATTTTAACTAGTGAATGGTTTAAGTTTCTCAAATGTTTTTGATGAATGTGTTTATGTTATTTGGCTTTGATATTAGTTTTTAATGATTTGATTTGGCTTCTCATTGTTTAACTTGTGGAATATCTGATGGTGTTTATGTAGTACTTAACTTCTGGTCACTCATTCATTGGCTTTTTTTTTAATATTGGTTTTTTATTTTTATTTTAGTCTTTTATGAGTTTGAATCACATTCTTATGGAGGTTTAGAAAAATTTGAAGCACATTTTGACATAATTTGTATTGAGACAGAAAGATATAGACAATAGTTTGTGCAAAGCCGAAAATTGAACCGAATCGAACCAATAAATTGCAGTTTAAGTCGATCGGCAGGCTTGACAAAAACTAATAAGATGTCCAATGGACTTGGTTTGGTTGGGATATTCCCCAAAACTGAACCAAACTGGGTTGCAAACACTCAATCCTACTCTTTACTCCTAAACTTCAACCCCATATCTTGCTACCAAACTCTTCAACCCAACTATGAACTGTGAATTGTGAAGATGGCTACTTTGTCTTTTGCAGTCCCTCTGTTGCTTCTGTTAAGCGAAGCCCCAACAAGAGTTAAGCTCACTATTGAATGAACCACATGGAAACAGTTTCGCTCTCGCTCTTGTTCAACTCAACCCATAACCTTAGCAACCTAATCACGTGGATGGCACCTTGCTCGCAAGAAAAATGTTGTTTTGCAAGTTAGCTATGTCGGCACCAATTACCAAGGTTCCATTTTATGTTGTTGCTATTATCATCGCTATTTATTATAATTTTTTTTAAAAAAATATTTTTTAAGAGACACGTATATCTTTGTTTCTCATGCATTTTTGGTTTAACTTTTTAGGTCTCCAAATGGAATATGATGAACACTCACTATCTAGTATGCTTCTTTTCTATTCTTTGTACTAAATTGGTAGTGGTAGCTCTCATATTAATTGGGTACAAATCCATTTCAAGGATTGCTTATGGAGTCTAAGATGTTTGTAGAAATGCAACAGAGTAGATTGAGTATTGATAAAGTATTATGATTTAAAAAATGTAGCTTTTGGGAAAGAGCTGGAGACTACCATATTCAAGGTTGGTGACATATGTGACAGTAATTTTGGGGATCTAGAGAAGATTGACTGGGCTAGAAGTAGTCGAACTGACAAACGAGTTATTTGTGATCCCGAAGTTTTAATTTAAATTGCTTTGTATTGTGAATTGATTATTTCATCTTTTTTTAATATGTATATGTATTAGGTTCACTTCCTAGCAATAATGATATCCTTTAAAATGGAAATACTAGAATACCCTTGGAATGAAGATCCTTATGCCTTTCGAGTTTCCAGTGCTCCTCTGTCTTGCTCTTTAATTATTTGTTTTTTGTCTCTTGCACACAAAAGCCTTGATTCCACGAAGGAGTGCATTGTGAGGAAGTGTTCCTACCTCCTCCTTGTAGAAATTATTGGTATCCAAAGCCACTCTAGCAATGATGAACTTGATAACCGCAAATCAAAGTTCACTGATATTCTTAATGCAATTGAGGTATGGCCTTTAGATCTCCTTTTGGCCCTTTGTTTATTTCATTGTGAAATCTCCATTTCTTTTGTATCATTTTTACTAAAATTTGTATTCATTATAAAACTTTATTATGAATTTTTTTTTTAGTAGTTAATATATGAGGATTCATACATGTATTTCACACTATTTGTTTTTGTACCCAAAGTTGTGTGAACTAAAAAAGTCAACATGTAAGTATAGCCCATAACTAAGATGTTTACTTATTTTTCCTTTTGCAGGTTGTTACCTATTTAATTACATGAACTTTTTGTTATTAGGGTCGTGCATGGCAGAATTTTTAACTTCCTAATTAAATTACACCTCGAATTTATGATATTTCATATTATTTCTCTGATGTTTATGGACCTATTTAGCATGAGTATATTAGCATTTGTGATGTTAGATTTTAGTTATTATCTATAATGAGGAATGATATTTTGACCTTGTAATCCCAAAATGTTGTTAGTGTTAGCCTGCGTGAGTTACAAGGTAGTAAAAGAAAGCTAATGTCACAAGCAAAAAGGCAAAGACAAATGGTAGTATCCACACTGCAATGGCTTTTCAAAATCCAGGAGCTGTTTGGTTTAAATTAACTTGATTTTTGGTATGACTCAAATGTTTTATTTTCTTTTGAAAAATTAAAACCTTAAAACCCCTTAGTAATATATAGGGTCAAGAATTTTGTAGTTAACTGACGTATCTATTTAAAAGTGCTAGAGTCTAGGATTGTGGGTTTTGGTTCTGTTTGTGCATGAAATGGAATTGGTTTAATTAACTTTTTCTGTGTTAAGGGTCAGAAGTTTTTTCACTACGCCAACGCTTGAATTTAGGTTGGGTTGATTGCTAGCCATTAATGTTTTTCCTTTAAGAGGGGATTTTTATGTTTTGAATCTTTGAAATGTGGAATGTAGCATTTCCAGTATTTTGTATAGGAAGGATATGACTAATGCCTACTTTAAGGCCAAAGATGAGGTCAAACATGAGGCAGCTGAGGTCCTCAAAATTTATAAACAAGTCAACTTTTTCAAGTCCTCCCCCTGGTCTTTACTTGCAGATTTTTCATCATGTTTGATGTGCTAATAGGAATCTCCCTTTGTAGAAATTGTATGGTGCAGACAAGATGGAGGATAGTCTAAAGGATGTCAATGATATTTATAACAAGGCTTTGGCTGTGTATCACGTTACTTATGACTGTGCCATTCAAACGAATTCAGTTGGAAGATGCGGCCTTGCATGGAAGGCTGCAAGTTCAGATCTTATGAGTCTTTAGACCATTAAACACCGCATGTGTATTCAAGATTTTTGGATCATGAAATACTATTAAAATGCGTCAAATTTTGTGGCTATATATATGTCTAGTGTAGCCTACTTATATCTATACAAGTGTATCATAGCCTTTGATAATATTTACGTTTGATCAAATCTTGCCAAAGTGTACCATAACTGTGTCGAACTTTCCTATCTTGCTGTCATATAATATTGGTTTCATGTTATTAACCCATAGGATTGGTCAATGGCAAGTAATTTTTGTGGATGGTAACAGGGAAAATGTGATTTTGCATGTCATTGCAAATTTTTACATGGCAAAATATCACTTCGCAATTGATTACCTTTTGTTTGGAAAGTAATCAAGGCTATAAATTTCAATTTTCCTTGATTTAACATCTATTATTAAGATCTTGTTTCCCTTCTTGTTGGTTATAGATGTGTCATTATGTTTATCTAATTTCAATGTTTTGTAATCATCTTCCTTAAATGTAATACTTACAGTTGGTTTAAATATTATTTTATTAATAGATTGGAAATTAATAGGAATGGAATAAATTAGTGATAACTTTGTTAGATAAGGTGGTAACTTATGAAAATAAGCTAGTAACTTATTAGGTCAGTGAAAGAAATTTGTTCTAAATAGAGGCCGACTCAAATGCGAAGCATAATTTTCTGTTCATGCTTTGGGTTGGTAACTAGGATTGAAAAGCTAGTAGTTTCATTTAAAAAACTTGGTAACTGTTTTAGAAAGCTAGTAACCTCAAGAATTTGCACTTTGTAGTAGCATTGGCCTTATTAAAGAAATTTGTGCCGCCAAACAACATGAGGAGAGAGTTGCAAAGCCATAGTGAGCATCTCTTGGTCTTCTACTTGGTTGGTAACTGGGCTCAGAAAGTTTGTAACTTTAATTCAATAGCTGGTAAATTTTTAAAAAAGCCAGTATTAGATCACACCCTCTTATAGATTCCCAAGTGGACTCTAAATCCAACATAAGGAGA
Organism: Pterocarpus santalinus; assembly: GCA_031439595.1. Lineage (NCBI taxonomy): Eukaryota > Viridiplantae > Streptophyta > Magnoliopsida > Fabales > Fabaceae > Pterocarpus > Pterocarpus santalinus. The sequence goes on along the minus strand of CM062528.1, from coordinate 26,952,001 downwards.
GACTTTCAAAGCCTAAGTGAGCACCTCTCGATCTTGCACTTGGTTGGTAATTTGGGCCAAAAAACTGATAACTTTAGCTCAATATGCTGGTAAATTTTTCAAAATGTTGGTAACTTATCAGGAAATTTGAGATTTTGTCTTATTGGCCTTGTGGATAGATTGGTGTAACCAAACAAGCTAATATCACAACCTTCAATGTTAAATTGTTGAGGGGATGCTCAACCCTACATGGGGAGAGACTTGCAAAGTCTAGGTTCCACCTGTCAGTCCTGCATTTGGTTGGTAACTGGGATCGAAAAGCTAGTAACTTCTCAGAAAATTTGAGATCTGATTTATTTGGGTTTTCCGAATGGATTGGTACACCCAGACAAGTTTAGATCTCACCTTCCGCTATTAGATTGCTAAGAGGACCCTCAACCCCACATGGGGAGAGACTTGCAAAGCCTAAGTAAGGTCTTGCATATGGTTAGTAACTTGGGCCAAAAAATTGATAACTTCAGTTCAATAAGCTAGTAACTTTTTAAAAAAACTGGTAACTTCCTTGAAAATTTGATATTTGCTTTATTTGGGATTTCGAAATGGATTGATACACCCAAACAAGTTTAAACCTCACCTTCCACTATTAGATTGCTGATGGGACCTTCAAGCCTACATTAGGAGAGACTTGCCTACTTGGTTCAAAATGAGGTCCTACTGTAGGTTGGTAACTTAGGTCAAAAAGCTGCTAACTTCAGTTCAATAAGTTGGTAACTTATCAGAAAATTAGAATTTTGGTTTCATTAAGCTTGCCGAATGGATTGGTGCACCCAAATAAGTTAAGATCACACCCTTAGATATTAGATCACATGGCGAGAGAATTGCAATGCTTTGGTGAGTATTGCTTTATTCTGCTCTTGGTTGGTAACATGGACTTAAAATCTAGTAACTTCAGTTCAATAAGCAGGTAATTTTTCCAAAAAGCTGGTAACTTATCAACCAATTTAGATTTTGATTTTATTGGCCTTGGGAAATAGATTGGTGCAACCAAACACATTAAGATCATACACTAGGGGGGAGAGACTTTCAAAGCCAAAGTGAGCACTTGCTGATCTTGCCCTTAGTTAGTAACTTGGGCTAAAAAGCTGATAATTTCAACTTGATAAACTAGTAACTTTTCCAAAAAGCTGGTAACTTATCAAAAAATTTGGATTTTAGTTTTATAGCCTTGGGGAATGGATCGGTGCAACCAAACACGTTAAGATCATACCTTAGGATATTAGATCACATAGGGCAAGAGTTCCAAAGCTAAAGTGAGCACCTGTCAATCCTTCCCTTGGTTGGTAACTTGGGGCAAAAAGCTGGTAACTTTAGTTTAATAAACTAGTAACGTTTTCAAAAAGCTAGTAACTTATTAAGAAATTTGGATTTTGGTTTTACTAGCCTTGGGGAATAGATTAGTGCAACCAAATACATTAAGATCACACACGAAGATATTAGATCACATGGGGAGAGACTTCTAAAGCCAAAGTGAGCACTTGTCGATCCTGCCCTTAGTTGGTAACTTGGGCCAAAAAACTGGAAATTTCAGTTCAATAAGCTGGTAACTTTTTCAAAAAGCTTATTGTAACACCCTCTCAAGTACAGTACTATGCTTAAGTCATAATACCCTACCTAGGAGTTGTTACTGTCATTTAATCGGACCTTGACTGGCAATAACCTTCGGCTACCTTCAGTCTTGCTAGTCAACTCCGCCTCGGAGGACCTTCTGTGGCACTTTTGAACTATATAAAGATAATACGGAAATAGGAGTGAGAATTTTTAAATTCTCAGTAGGATTCTATAACTGTCATACATAGTGTTATCGTGGTCATCTCCAGTTGCTTCGGTTTATTATGAAAAAAGTGAACATATTATACAAACTGCTTGGTTTTATAGTTCGAAAATATATTGTTCGAAGCAAAGTTCATTTTATTCACAAACTTGTCATTTGGGTGAACTAATTCAAAACATCAACTCATGAATTACATTATCAATAATAACTGAAACGTATTAAGATACAATAGTGCCAATATACTGAAAACATAAAATCTGCACATTGCCTTTACTTGTACTTGAACTTATGCAGTTACATAAAATTTTCTTTTCTTTCTTTATCTTCCTTTACTTGTTACACATATTCCAAAGTACAATCGCTATGTTATACTCTATCGAGGTATGATCACCATGTCACATTCCTTAGGAATATGTTCTTTCTGCCACGTCCTAAAGTATGATCGCCATGTCATACTCTATCGGAATGTGATTGCCATATCACATTCCTTAGGGTGTGGGATCATCATACCACATTCCAGAGTATGATCGCCATGTCATACCCTATCAGAGCGTGATCGCTATGTCACATTTCTTAGGAATAGAGACTCATCATTATATCTCTCATCATAGAATCTTTATATTTAAAACAGTAATCACCGCATAAGTAGATAGAGCAGTTTCAGCATCAATAAAACATGGGATATAATTATGCAAATACTCATATTTGAATTCATGCAAATGCACCAGTGCTTTTCTTTAACTTTCTTTACTTTCTTTACTTTCTTTTCTTGGCACACCTAGGCGTTACGTATCGCCATCCCTAAAGTGCTTGCATATGTTTTAATCTTTAATCTTTACTGCCCTTGGGTAGTCTGATCTAGGAGTGAGCTCGTCAACTCAACTCGTGACCATCGTCACACAGTACTGACCCACAAGGGGACCTACGTGGCTCTAGGTCGAAGGGACTCAGTTGGCCATCTGCCTCCAATATAGAGGGATCCAAAAGTTTTAGCTGCCTTCACAGGGAAGGACCCAATATGCAACTGTTTCCGAGTGAAGGGATCCACATCTTTATTTTTTAACTGCCTTCGCAAGGAGGGATCTCATAATTACCTCTAAATGAAGGGATCCACATCTTTATCTTTTAACTGCCTTCACAAGAAGGGATCTCATAACTACCTCCAGGTGAAGGGACCCACATTTAATATGTTCATATCCTTTCATTCTCATGCATAATCATGCGTAGATATGTTAAATGTACTTATGCATATACTTCATCATTTACTTTCATATATTCTTGCATCTAGAATTTCATATTCATATCATATATATTCATAACAGATAAATACTCATGACCTCCTTACTACTTTACTAAAAATTTGGCAGCACAATGGATCATGTCTGCTTTTCTATAAATAGTGCCAGAAACCAAGAAACTTTAATCAAACAACAACCTCAATGTAGAACATTCTATTCATACTAAGAATATGACAATATCAATAAGTGCAAGTTTTAAACTCTTAAGTCTTAATCTATCTTGCAAGCTTTTATCTTCTAATGATGTTCCCGAGTTCGAGCTTATTACCTACTTCCAAGTTCCAAGATCATGTAAAGTTATGTACATCAGGTCAATGACTTGATTCCCAACTTCCGGGATTATGAATGTCTTGATCCCCGACTTCCGAGATCATGAATGTCTTGGTTCCCGACTTATGGGATCATGTTTAGAATCGACCTCCAAGATTGATCATGAACCGAGCCTTGGGACTACGTGTAATAGTTTAAAGCATCTAGTTTCTGACTTCCGGTATGCAGGTATAAGGTTTCATATCTTGATACCAACTTCCGACTTCCGACATTATGCCACAATAGGTCTTCCAAGACCTTCGTGAAGGTATTTCCTATGTTTCGAGTTCCGATATTAACCTTATCCGATCTAGTTCTCTTATTTCACCATGTCCGAGTTCAATCTTAAATATACTCTTCCGAGTTCAACCTTAATTACACCCTTCCAAGTTCAAGCCTTAAGTATAACCTTCTGAGTTCAACCTTAAGTATACTCGATTTAACTCTCTTTTTGCTAAGTCCCGAGTTCTAACATTAACTAAACTTGATCTAGTTTTCATACATGTCTCTAGCCAAAATTGCACTGTTCTAAGAGAAAATTCACCAAAAATAGAAATCTAAACGAAATCAAGCGAAATTTATATCAATTTAAAGTTAACAAAACCAGCTTTCTAATGAAATAAGTTGCATATAATTTGAATGAATATAACTCGAGATATAAGCCCTGAAACTTGACCTTCCTGAACTACCTTATTCCAACCTGGGTTAAACTTAAGTCAACTTCATTGATGTGCTGGATATAATCGACAATGGATTTATCTCGAAAATTTTTATGGGATGTTCTACTATGTGTAAGCTTTCTAACGAACTTGGTTTCATCCAATTCCATATTGTATAGGGTGAGTTTTGCTCTAACCAACCTAGTCTGCCCAGAGTCAAACTCAAAAACCTAGGTCAGATTTCAAAAATTCATATCTCTCTCAATACTAATCCAATAACCTTATATATATATATATATATATATATATATATATATATATATATGGAAAGCCCTGAATGTCTGCTTTCACATAAAAATAGTTTTATCAAATTTGAATGGCTGTAGGTAGAACTGTACACTCTGCCATATAGACTACTATGGGGTTTCTCATCTGGATAGCATCCTAAATCACTACCTCTTCTAGTTTTCTCCTTCTAACTTTAATTTCAACTCAAGATTTTATATTAATCCAACCATAAACCATCAAATACATCCAATATACCAGCAAATAAATGAAGAAGAGTGAAATTTCATGCAGCCACAGTTTAGAGAAGTTAAAAATAGAAATTGAATCCTACCTTCTTTAGGTGTGATGTTGCTGAATTTGAGTTTGGATTATTGGAACCTAGACAAAGCTTGAAGGTTTGATGGAGTTGGTTGAGAGGAAAAGAGAAGAAGAAGGCTGAAGCATGAAAAGAGAGGGCGCAAGTCTGCTGAAGGGAGAAAGAAAGAAATGTGTTATAAAAATCTTCATAAGGTAGTTGGAACGGAGGGTTTTGATTGGAGGAGACTTTGTGGCCACATTTCAGCCAACCTTCATCATTTTGTGGCCTTTCTTGCGCCACTTTTATAGGTCAAGTGGCTGAGTTCTCAGCCACTTGATGTAGGGTTATTGAGTGTAAAATCCTATGGGTTTGGTTTCGACAGTTTAAAATACCGTAATCTTACCGATTTCTTTTAAATCGGTAAATCGGTTTAAGAAAAGTTTTATGAAATCTTCTTTACTTCTAATTCAATTTCCTTATATCAAAACTCAATTAATTGTTAATTAATTGATTCTAAATAAGTATTTAGTCGAATTCTAATAAATCTCAATTATTCAATAAAAGTCAAATAACTAGGTGAAAATGATAAGGAAAATCCGTTGGATGTTATACTAATAGCTTATCAAGAAATTTGGATTTTGGTTTTATTAGCCTTGGGAAATAGATTGGTGCAACCAAACACGTTAAGATCTTTTACCAAAGACTTGCAACAAATGCCACCAAAATCCTGTATTGCAACCTTGTCCAAGACTCTAAATTTGAGCACATTCTCAACACCAAAATTCCAAGACAATGAGCTCCAAACTGCTGCCATATCACACTAGTAACAGATACTATTTTGTAAAACTAAATTTGACAAATACCAAACCACTTACTCTCTCATTCTCCCTTTTTTATTTTTTTTCTTTCTTTTTTTTTCCTTGTCACAGTCTCACATACTATCTCAATTATTCTATACCTCTCAAAATATCATAAAATCTTACAACACTCTGACTCACTCACTCACAACCTCATGAAAATCATTCTCACTCACTACCATGACTCTTTTTCCTTCTCGATACTCTCTTTTTTTTCACATTCAATCTCATTTCAAAATAGAAACAAACTTCAATTGCCAAAGGGTTAGACAAGAACCCTTGCATAGCAAACAAAAAACACCAACAGAAAAAAAAACAAACAAACTACCAAAAACACCAAAATACAAATTGTAATGCCAAAACCGAATGCCAAAACCGAATTTGCTACCTAAGCTGAACAAATAGCACACTACAATGTATCCTGTAATGTAAAATACTGAGTTACAACCTGCCACAAGATTCCAAAGCTGAGCATATTCTCATTACATCAAAATACCAATACCTTAAGCTCTAAAAATCAAATTTGTGAGATAGCAAGCATTTGACTCTCTCACGCATTCTTTCTTTTTTTTTTCTTCCCTTCTTTGTACTTTTTAAATTTTTTTTCTCTCTATAACTTTCTCTCTCTAACTCACACACTCAACCCTTGAAAATCCAATCTATTCCATCTTACTTTTTCACTTCATTGTTCATTCTCTCACACTGATGTTGACTCTTTTTCTGCTCCTTTTTTTATAATATATTTTCACTCTAACATCCTTACTTCTAAAAGAAAACAAAGAGACACTTCAATCACCAATGAAGTAGACAAGAGAATTGGTACAACACAAGGAAAAAACCTAAAATATCTGCTATGCTCACCAAAAATGTTACTGCCTGATACCTTAAGATAGTACACCAACATCACTTCCTATAACTGTAGCCAAGGTAAAGATAAATGAGACTCCTTAAACATGTAAATGCAAACAAAAGGGGAACCACCCCACACTCATATCACCTCATGGAACACCTCAAATTTCAAAAAAACCAGCATCACTTACCCATTGATTGAGATAAAACAGCCAATTTACCAATTTCCTCCTTTGAAATTCTTTATTATAAAAAATGCATCTACTCCTACTCTTCCAAACAGTCCAGTTTGTCACAAAGAAAGTAATCCCCTAAACCTTTCTATTGTTTCTGCTAGTCAACAAGCCATGACTTTATATTAATGTGAGTCAGTTAGGAGTTCACCTATTCCTATTAATATCAATATCACTACTATCCCACTAATTCTATGTGCATTTCTATTGCTTCATTCCTGCCTTAGTCAATTAAGATGAAAATTGCATGGAATATTAACAAGTCACTGAAGTATAAGAAAAGCATTTTTTTCTGTCACATAAGAAAAAAGATTTGTGAATATCAAACATTATTCAAAAAATATAAGTGAATCAATATTTAAAAAAATAAAAATAATACACTCCGGAAATTCCGTCAAATACAACGATACTAATGGTGTTCAATGGAATATTCAAAGCTCCATAATGTTGTGTAATAGTATATCATAATCCAATAACTTATGAGTCAGTGGCAATTTTTCAAACACTAATGCAACCAAGCCAATAACAAAGAAAATAAAATAACAAATTTATTCTCAAACATAACCTCTAATGTTAAATTCCAGAACTATATTATTTCTTAAAAACTCATTCAACAGAGCACCTTTGTTTCAACAACACTAACCAATGGTTTTTGGTACCCTCAAATCATGATGTACCAGTCATGATTCATTCCAATGCACATTAAGGTATTGAATGTAGAAACAAAACAATAATAATGAAGCATTATCCTGCCATGAGAAGTCGGTTAAATATAGAAACAAAATAGTATCCAATCAACTAACCTCTCAAGTGTCTTACCAATAGGCTGATACTTTTTCCATGATGATCATTGAACTAATTTCTCTCAACCAACCAAAATCATGATAAGTACAATAACCAACAAAATTTTCTCATAAGTTCAGTGTTTTAATGGAATTGCACAATATTTAATAGAAAATTTGTATTGAATGTGAAGGCAATACCTTTGCAATAAGATATAAACAACCACAAGCAAGCATTTGAAATTGCATCTATCAAACAAATTTTGACACGATAATATATGTTATTGTCAGCATTATTGTTATTGCTGATAAAATTCAGTAATGGTAAGAGAAGCAATTGACAGCTTAGGCATACCAAACAAGGACAAATATAAACATATCAGAATTCATGTAGCCTCGGTATATCAAACCAATTAAGATTACTAACCATAGCTACTGATGAGAAAGGAAATTAAATGTCTTCTTTTATGCAAAACCCAATCTTCTACAGGATTTGACATTATATATGGTTTGCATATCAAAGAAGAGAGGTAGTTACATTCAAATAACAAAGATAAATTGATAGGAAAAGAAGTAACAGGGAAAGATCCAATGTATTAAACACTTAAGGGTGAAGACAAACACGACAGACCAGTACATTATGAGAAACAAACATAAACATTCAGTGCATTTGGTTTTTGTCCTACAAGATGGCCATCAATCAATGGTCTAACTTCATGATAAATATTGACATGGATGTCGTTCAAATGGCAGAAAGATGAAATAGAAGCACCACCACATGGTTGTATTTATCTCAGTTCCTATATATGTTTTTGGTTAGCCCTTCAATGTTAATTCTTTTTTATTGGCCGTATACTCAAACTGATTGCCATGGATAAACACTTCAACAGTTCCAAATTTGTGGACTAAACATTTACACTTATAGTTGTGCACAACTACATATGTGGTTCCATTTTAAATGTCCCACTTAGACACTTAGATTATTTAGATAGTCATGTACATTTGCACATAATTATTTTACATTAAAAAACTGTGTCTTGGGTTATGATATGAAAGTAAGTAAAATATAATTTTTTTTTCAAGTGATTTGTCAGTGTGAATGATCAAGAACTTCAATTTCCAATGCCAAAATGCCACAGCACATTAACAAAAAATATATTCACCAATTTTTATGCAAAAAAACTTTAAAGCAGAAAACTAAATCTTTCTACTAAAATGATTATAGTGAATGAATAAATCAATAAATAGTAAGATACAGAATACATATAAGATGATTAGTGATGACAAACATATATCCTAAAAATATAAATATGCTTAAACCTCAAAAGCAAGGGGTCATTGCTAAAAAAAAAAAAAAGAAAAAAAAAAGAAATTGACATCCACTCACAGCATGCTGGGTGATGTTCTTTCTGCAATTTCTTCGAAAGGCATAGCACCATCCACGAGCTTTCATAATGGGCAAGTACATAATTTGTTTCACATCCAACATTGTAAAACCTCTCATCATTTACATAATGCACTTCTTTACAACGATTCTTGAACTATTCAATCCATATGCCCACTACAACATCTTCTAGTTTAAAGAGCTAAGAATAAAAAAAATTGGGCAGTTAGATAAAAGCACTCTTTCATTAAATGAGATTAAAAGAGAAAATTATACAGATTTATTTTGCATTTGATAAGGACATATATAGTGAAGTAATGGAAGAATATAACTTCCTGAACAAAACCCAAAATAATGCAATGATGGCAATTAAGCTTTTCAAAAATGCACCTGTACTTAGTTTAAGATAATACTTGTTTAAGTCAATTTTAAGCTCCATTTGATTTTATAGAAATGAGTCCCTGGCAAAATTTTGATGTATGAGTAAGGTTTTATTCCCAATCCCCATAACCAAACTAAGAACGTGGCAACTATTTAACACTTCTAATATGAAAAAACTTTGAGAAGCATATCCTTTGATTAACCAAGAGATTATACAATAAGCATATAACTTTTTTTGTTTTCCATCCTATAATAGGAAAGAAGAACTTCTTACCTGGAGTTTTCTTTCTTGGTGACCATGGACAATGAATTTTGCTATGTCTCGGGAGAGGACATAGCCAGAACCATGAGCCCATGGTGGGTATGTATCATGTGGCCATTCCTAAAATAATAATGATAGTAATAAGAAATAAACAAATAAATTAATTGGTCAACGAATTAGAAGACGAAGTTGAGCCAAAAGACAAACTTGTGTCCAAAACCACAAACTCAACCATACGAAAAGCAAAAACCTGTGCACACTCTTACCGCCGAAGGAGGAAGATGTGGCAGGCGATGGCAGTGGCGGTGGATCCATTACACTTTGGGCTTTTGCATGGAGGAGAAGAGAAAAGGAAAGGATCAAGCCATTTGATGATGCACTTTAGAGTCCGGAAAGGAATGTGAAGAGTTTCTGAGTAAAAGAAATGATGCGGTTCAAATGAAAGAAAAATGAAGCATTTCAAATTCGTCAATGCAAGTGAGAGAAGAGAAGAAGATGGGATTGAGTGTAAGAGTTTTAGAGTGAGGGACTTCAGTTCAGAGTGAGAGTGGGGGCAAGGAGAGAGCTAATGCGGGTGTTTGGGTTTTGCTTTTCTTTTTTAAAAATTTAAAACTTGTACTTCACTGTTTAGATACTTTGAGTTTCTATATGATTTTTGTCTTCTTCCCACTATGGTATATGGTGACACCGTATGTGTCCCCAAAAATATGGTAAAAATAACATTTCTTTTGATATAAAAAGGACCAAATCCAATTCTTAATCATCATATTACATTAATTCATGCAAAGTCCCTAGTCCCATTCACATTCAATTTTCCCTTCCACTAGTGACCACAAAGTCAAGGTTGTAAAGCACTGGAACCATAGTGGGAGAACACAGAAACACCAACACGGGGCCAAAGATCCAAAGCAAGAAAGGAAGCACTACATAGAAGAGCCTATTCCCCACGACGTTCAAAATGAACCCTTTCTCCAAGATCTCATTCACAAATTCTGGGGTCACCAAGGACATGGGGTCCTGTGGGGTGTTGATCAGAATATTCACCTGGTCGATGAACCTTATGGAAAGAGAGTCGCAGAAGAACTAAAAGAGTAAGATAGTGAGGAGGGTAGCATATTTGAGTGCCTCCATGAATTCACCATGAGCACCACAGTCACTGTCATCAAGTGGCTTCTTCACATTGTAGGTGTTGCTTGTTACTGCTGCAAGGCCTGAGCAGAGGAGAATAGAGGTGGTGGCCATTAGGGTCGAACCCATGATTGTGTTTCGAAGTGATTGAATAGCCAAGATGTTCTTTTTGTCATTATCCTAACCAAAAATCATACCATATCACATCTTGTTACATTATTAGATTATGTGCATCTTCTTTTTTTTTCCAATGAGATGTACTTTGTGTCACAATTAATCCAACATGTACCACAAGATTACTTAGTGGAAAAAAACATTTTTGTTGTGATGCACCTTTAATTTTAGGTGAAATAGTACAAAATAATTGAAGAGTGAACTTGCAGCCACTTGTTGTGTTACATGCTGGATTAATTGTGACATAAAGTAAGCTTCACTAGAAAAAATATTGTCCACCTTCCAATTGATTGCAATTATTATTCTTTTGAAAAATTCTTTTTCATTAAGAATAACAAACCAAAACATAGTATTATGAACAATATTATATACTTTTTTATTAATTATTGGGTCTTAAATTTTTATTGGGATCTTTTAATATTAAATATTTACTTAAAACCTGTGCTCTTATATGAATTTTTTGTAAATATTTGCATAATTTTTCCTTTGAAAATTTTGAACATATATAAAAAAATATGAATAAATTAAGAAATGTATGTGATAGAGAGAAGAAAAGTTGATGTGATGAATAGAGGAAAGATTGATGTAATGAAATAGAGGGAAAAATAAAGGGAAAAAAAAAGAATAAAGGTAAAATAGCAGCGGGTTCTCATTCTCGCCAACCTTGCCGAACTTTTTGGAGTTGTGTGGAGTACTGCCACTTAATTGATGCTGGGTTCCAAGGTCCGTTTTATACTTGGAAGAGTGGCTCAATAAGAGAAAGACTTGATAGGGTTCTTTTTAATGAAGCTTGGCAAATCCTTTTTCAAGATGCGTCTGTTACCCATCTTCCTTTCTTCAATTCTGACCACTCCGCGTTATAGCTCAGACTTAGGAGGAGTGTGGGTAGCCAGCGAATAAGAAAGCTATTTAAATTTCTTGCTGCCTGGTTGCTTCATCAGGATTTTCCAGAGGTGGTCATGAATAATTGGGTGAACAACAGGGAATGGATGGAGAATGTTAAGAATTTTTCTTCAGCCAAAGAATGGAATTGGAGGGTCATTGGAGACATATTTAGGAGGAAGAATAAATTGTTGAGTAGGATATATGGCATTCATAGAACTCTCGCTGCTGGCCCAAACCTATACCTTGAGAAATTACATCAGGAGCTTTGGAAAGATTATGAGAAGGTTCTTTCTGAAGAGGAAACTAATTGGGACCAAAAATCTAGATGTAAATGGATTTTGTATGGTGATGAACTCTAGATTTTTCCATTTATCTACTTTGGCAAGATGGAGAAGGAATGATATTAAAGCTGAGGGAGAATAGGTACACAATGAAGACGAGCTTAAGTTTCTGGTGCGATCTTTTATATCAATCTTTATCACCAAGACTATGAAATAACTCCTTTTATTTTGCATGGCTGCTTCCCAAGCTTGAAAGAGGAAGATAAGGTTATGATTCACCGCCAGGTGAATGAAGAAGAGATTAGTTATGCATTATTCAGCATGGGCAACTTAAAGGCCCCTGGCCTTGATGGGCTCCATACGCTTTTCTTCCAAAGCCAATGGAATATTGTCAAGGATTCTATTATGGGCTTGGTTCGTCAAATATTTAAACATCTGTCTTGTGTTAGGGAAACTAACAATACATTTATTTCTCTAATTCCAAAGGTTGAGCATCCAAAATATGTCAAACAATTTAGACCAGTAACATGGTGTACAAAATTGTGACAAAGATTGTCGCGGACAGGCTAAAAAGTATTATGAATTATATCACCATGCCTCACCAGTGCAGTTTTATCCCTGGGCGGCATGGAAAAAATAACATTCTTATTGCGCAAGAGATCATTCACAACATGAAATTGAAGAAGGGTAAGAAAGGGTTCATGGCAATCAAGATAGATCTAGAAAAAGGGTATGACCGTGTTAGTTGGGACTTTGCGATTGATTCATTCTAGGACCTAGGGTTGCAAGAACCAATTATGGATTTGATCCAGCATTGTATCTCCTCTACTTCAATGGACATTCTCTGGCAGGGAAATTATACTGGAGAATTCAATTCTTCTAGGGATATTCATTAGGGAGATCCTCTAGCTCCTTACCATTTTATTATTAGAGGATGTTTGACAACTTAAAATATCAATTTATCATTGTAAAAAATAGATAGTTATGTTGAACTACATAGAAATGAAATGGTTTATAATTAAATAATGTTTGGTTTGAAATTAACTTCAAAATTAGTTTAATCAGTTTTTCAAGTTGTTGGAAAAGGACAAGATAATAGATAAAGAGAAAAAAAGATAATATTAGTTAAAACTAATCTAAAATTGATTTAGATAAAAATCAATTTTAAAATATTTTAACAATTACCAAATAAATTTTATCTAAAACTAGCCCCATAATACCTACTTATCCATTTTTTTATGCTTGCCAAACACCCCTTCGTTAACCTAAGACGTGGTAAAACAATGCCTTGTAATACCATATTGTTAGAAATTTGATCCCCGTTCTCGTCCCCAACCCCCCCCCCCCAAAAAAAAACAAAAAAGCAAAATACCTAATAAACTTTATATATACATGTTTTTTGGTGTAATAAACTTTATTCTGAAATTGGTCCTGAACACTCGTGATAAAAAATTGAATATCATGTTTCCCACATCCAGCATAATAGAAGCCTAGGAACTCGAGGTATAAAATGAAGATGGAATAGAGCCTCCAATTAAGGGTGTGTTTGCATGGAGAAAAAAAATTGCAAAGGAGGAAGTTGAGTGAAAAAAAGTTGAGTAGAAATAAATAAAGTGAATTTGTATTTTTCATATATATATTTGGATGAAAGAAAAGAAAAATAATTTTCTCTTATTTGTTTGTATGGAAAAATGAAAGGAAAGAGAGAGATAATACTGTCAAATGATAATTTTACCCTTATGTTATTAGAAAAGATATTTTAATTATATTAATTAATATCAAATAAATTTTTTTACTATTTTTAACTTAACAATTTAAAATAATATCAACCTATTAAATCAAATTAATATTAATAAAAATAAATCACTCAAAATTATTTAAAATAAAACTAATATTTTTTAATTGATATAATATTTCAAAAATATTACTTAAAAATATATTTTATTAATTAAATAATACCTAAAATATTATTCAACTATTATTTAATATCATATTTAAAATAAAATATCTATTTACAATAAAATATTAGTGATCAAAAAATTTTAAAATTGTTTAGATAAAATTTTTAAAAGTATTGATTTGAAAAAAAAAAGGATAAAAGAGAGAAAAGATCACACAACACCTTCAACGATGTTGTGCAGTATAGTCCCTCTCCCACTCATCATAATTGCTTTCATCTGCCTTCTCTCTCGTCTCCCAACTTTCTGCCCAACAACCCCAGGGGGATTTTGCTGTAGTTCAGTGGGCCCATCATAATAGTAACACTGTTTAAACTCTCCTCTTCAATAGTTCTCTCCATCCAAACAAGATAAATGACACTCTTTCTTTCCCATTTCCATCCCCTCCCATTCCTTCCACCCTAAATCACTCTAACCAAACGAGGTGGCTTTTGCAATATTCCAGGGTAGATCCTGCCACACCAGTGTACCAATTTTTTTTTCCAATACATTGATGGAAAGAGCATCTCCAATGGGCAAATTTGCCTATCCCATTTTCCTACAACTGTCAGAGTTGTCCCTGTGCCAACATTCGAGTGAAAGGCATGGGACAGGAGAGAGAAAAGGGCGTCCCTCTGCGCAGGGACGTCCCAAGTGAGGCAGAGTTTTTTTTTTATAATTTCTGAAACAATTTTTGACTATTGGTAATTAACGGTTATAATATAAAATATTATTTTATTTTTATTTTTACTCTATAAATATCAACTTCCTTTTTTTACAACTCTTCTTCATCCTTTCCAACACTCTCTAAATTCTTTCCACATAAATTCTATTTCTCTATTCTTCTACAAACAATGGATCCAAATCAAATTAATTTTAATTCGTTTCTCAATTACTTATAAAATTCCAACTTCCCTCAAAATCCAAATATTCAAAATTCACAATCTTCAAATTTTCAAAATCCAAATTTAAATCCAAATTTCCAAATTCCAAACTTCTTTCCAAATATTAATTTTCAAATTCCTTTTGATCTTCAAATTCCTACAAGTTTTCAAGCTCCTTTTTTTCCAAACAATCAAAATCCACAAACATTCCAATTTCCATTTTCATTACCATTTCCAACCCAATTTGGGGGATCGGGATCAGGATCAGCCGGTGTTGGTGGATCATCTGACCCATCTCATCAAACGCCTATAAATTTCACTTCAAATTCACAATATTCACAATTTTCCAACTGCGATGGGTTAGATGCTATCAAACTCAACGATGAGCAAATTGAAGATCATGCACAAGACAATAGTCAGTGGCGATGAGAAGAGGATGAGTTGCTAATAAGTGCATGGTTGAATATATCAATGGATCCTTTGGTGGGTATTGACCAAAAAGGTGATGCATTTTGGAGCCGAATTCATGCATATTGTGAGGAAAGCAACCATGGCTTGATCAAAAGAGGGGTAGGTGCGATGAAGAAGCGATGGCATAGGATTAACACGGGGGCTCAACAATTTGGTGGTTGCTACAATCAAGCATATCGAAGACACCAAAGTGATCCGAATAGTGATGATATAATAGAGTTGGCTCACAGACTCTATTTTACCAGGTATGGAAAGAAATGCGCTTTTCAAAGACACTGGAATGAGCTTTGGAAGGAACAAAAATAGAGAACCCAATCAATTCAGAGTGGAGATTCCAAAAGAACAAAAATCGGTGCTTGTGGAACATACTCATCCTCATCAAATCCAAAAGCGCCAACAGATGAGGATGTTGGTGTGGAGTCTCCAGTTCGTTCACAAGGCACCAAAGCATCTAAAAGGAAGGGAAACGGGAAATCAAAAGCATCCATAGGTTTCAATGAAGACATTAATGCACTCAAATCCATTACAGCTAGGAAACTTTGTCTCACAGAAGGTTTTAAGAAAGTCAAGGAAATGGAGTTAGCAGACAAGGAAAAGGATAGGGCATTCAAGGAAAAGTTGATGATGATCAAAGAAAACGAGCTAGAGGAGAAGGAAAAGGAGAGGATGATAAAGGAGAAGGAGCTAGAGGTTAAGGAAAGACAAATAGACATGCAAGTACTTTATGCAGACACCTCCATGATGAGTGAAACACAACGATCATTTCATGCTAAGCTTGTTGAGAAAATTATGGCAAAGTATTTTTAATGTCTGTTAAGTAACGTTTTTAATTATGAAATATTTCGATCATGTAATGTTGTTGTCAATCAAGTAATGTTTTAAAATGTTTAGTAATGCTTTTAGTTATATGTAATTTTTAAAATTATGCAAGGATATTTGGATTTTAACTTTTCAAAAATAAATGAACGAAAAACTAGCCGTTGCAAAACTAGCTATTAAAGAACTAGCCGTTGCAAAAACTAGCTGTTAAAGAACTAGCCATTGTAAAACTAGCCGTTACAAAATTAGCCATTCAAAACTAGCCGTTGCAAAACTAGCCATTTAGACAAAATATTCATTGTGGAAAAAGGCTTACAAATATGGAGTATCACTCTTTCATATTTCCTCTCAAAACAATTTGTCACTCACAACCACGACTAAAATATCCATTACTCCAAATGGCTGGAACCTCTAATCAACCTGATAACAAGTCTTTTGATGACTTGATTGATGATGTTTTGCTCGATGATTTAGACCAATCCAATAACATGTCTTTAGATGAATGGATTGAGATTTTATGCTTGATGATTCAGATGAGTGCCAACTTCAACTTATTCTAGAGAGGTACAGGCAAAACTCTTCCCTTAGATCTCATAGGACCTTAGATAGGGACCGTGAAGCAGGACATGAATGTCTTTTCAATGACTACTTTACATCTAATCCAATGTACCCTGCTGAGACATTTCGGCGAAGGTTCTAAATGGGAAGGCATGTCTTTCTTCGCATAGTGGAAGCCCTATCAAATGTTGATCCATATTTTCAGCAGAGAGTCGATGCTACAAGTAAGAAAGGCTTATCCCCGCTACAAAAATGCACAGCTGCTATGCGTATGTTGACATATGGAATATCAGCTGATGTCGTTGATGATTATGTGTAGATAGGTGAAAGCACAGCAATTGAGTGCTCAAAGAAGTTCGTCGAAGATGTGATATTGGTATTCGAGACCGAATACTTGTGAAAACCAAACTCGAATGATGTACAATGCTTACTACAAATGGCGGAGGATCGCAACTTCCCTAGAATGATGGGTAGCATCAATTGCATGCATTAGCAGTGGAAAAATTACCTAAAAGCATGGAAGGGTATGTATATGAGTGGTTACCGTGGAGTTCCAACTATCGTAGTCGAAATTGTGGCTTCATTTGACCTTTGAATATGGCATGCATTTTTTGCAATTGGTGGTTCAAACAATGACATCAACGTGTTAGACTATTCACGGATGTTTGATGAAATTTTAGATGGTCGAGCTCCAAAGGTAAATTATATTGTGAATGGTACCAATTATAATATGAGATACTATTTAACAAATGGTATATATCATAAATAGGCAACATTCGTTAAAACAATCTTCTGACTGCAGGGAGATAAGCAAAAGTTGTTTGCAAAATATCAAGAAGGACAACGAAAGGACGTGGAGTGAGCATTTGGAGTGCTACAGGCTCGGTTTGCAATTATATGTGGCCCTGCACGATTCTGGGAGAAAGAGAAGCTTGCCAAGATAATGAGAGCATGTATTATATTGCATAATATTATAGTTAAGGATGAGAGAGATATGTATGCAGGAAACTTTGCTCAACTTCCCTCTTATGATGATGTGGAGAATGGCATATCACAACCAGAGCTAGATGAGGAAACTTTTGTTCCATATGAAAGATATATCCAAAATAATATCCGACTTTATGATAGACAAAAACATCGACAACTACAAGCAAATTTGGTGGAACATATCTGGCAATTCTATAATACCCGTTAAATAAAACTGCTAGTATATTTCAATTACACAATATTGTAGCCCATATTTTAATTATGTAATGTTTCTATTATGTAATCCTTTTAAATTTATGCAATATTGTTATTAATTATGTAATATTTTCTAAGCATATTGAAGACTTATTTTAGCTAAAAAAATAGTTTAAATTTTTTAGATTTTAACTTTTAAGAAATAAATGTATGATATGTTTATCCTTAATTTAATTTATTAAAAATTAATTTGAAATAAAAATTATTTCAAAAGACTAAATTTTATATTTTTATCTCATTCAAAAATAAAATTATATAATAAAATATTTATAGCAAATATTTTTAGAATATATTAATTTTATTTTTTAAAGTTAAAAATTATGTGGGACAAAAGGTAGGATCAAAGTTGGTCCCTTCCATTGGAGACATGAGTCCCACTCTTGAGACACTTTTACTTTTTATGACGTATTGATTATGTAGCATTGATGTGGCAAGTAGTGGGATCAAAAGTGGAATTTAGATGGGTCCCAACATTGGAGATGCTCTAATGTTCTTTTGACATAGTAAAATGACAAATTAATCCCTCAGATGTGGTGCCAACACGTGTAGTGAGTAAGCAGTTACTATATTTGGTCCTTTTGGGTTTCCTAGCGACTCTGAGGTTGTACGTTCAACTGTGTCTGCCCCGCTTTTCTTCCCTCCGCCCCCCTCCCCCAGGGTGGCGGGGTTGTTCTCAAATTTCCATTTTACGTGCTGTTTGGTTCTTTTCCATTTTTATTTTTAAATAAATTTAAACAACTGTTAGCCACTTGTTAACGTATACAAGTATCTTATTTATATATATACTAAAAAGAACTGTTGTAATATGTTAATTACACATGTTTAATTATCTTATTTGTTTTTAATTATTAACAGTTTCGCATTTTAACGCATACATAAGTATTTAAACTATCTCATTTTCAGTCTCTAATTATTTAGATATCAATTTATATATCTCGTGTGTGTTTCTAATTTTTTTTTAAAACATACAAAATCTTATTATATTACTATTTACTAATTATTCTTAATTTTTACATTTATTACACTTTTAAAAATAGTTTGCTATCGGCAATTAATTTATAATTTTCCTTTGAAAAAGTTATCTAATTTATATCAATAAACAGCTGTTCAGAAAAAAAATACAAACAAAGCTATTATACCCATAACAAATTTATTTTGAAAAGTAATTTGTCTAAGCGATTACTAAATAGCTATTTTACCAAACAGCATTTTATATATATATATATATATATATATATATTATCGGCGATAGTGGAAATAAGTGAAGCAAGGAGATACATAACTTATATATAATATCTATAATTTTTCATAATTAATCTAAATCAAAGATTATTTTTTGGTGTTCCGGGTTAGAAATAGCATGCCCAACTAGGCCTAATATGAAATCGGACTAACCATTACCCGATACATAATTCGGGCCCATATCAAACTCCATAACAGCTTGACTAAGGCGGAACGGTATTCAGCATGAATGTTGCAGATAAACTCGAACCCATCCTCTGGCCTTTAACCATTGGACGTCCTGAGTTATCCCCTACGATTACGGAACCTTCCATATCTTCTCAACTAACTATCTATATAAATAGGTGTCCAATTATTGAACTCAGAAACATTCTTTACCTTCATTCACTACCTCTTGCACTCACTGACTTGAGCATCAAAGTCTTTCCAGGTACCCCCGCCACTGTGGAATCCTAACTTCAACAGTCCACTGATTAGATCGAAGCAGCTTGGGGTCTCAATTCTAATTCGGATTTCTCATCAAGTCCATGTCCGAACATTTGGTACATCCGTAGCAATAAAGTGTGAACCTATAATATCATATTAAGTACCCAAAAATAATTTTTCATGCTAACTGACCCTAACTTATTATTTATCTTATTATTTTAATTTATTTTCAATTTTTATTTGAATATTATTATCAATTTATATGAATTTAAAAATTATCTTTTTGAAAGAATAAATAATACAAACTTCTTTTGAGATTTCTTAAAATAGCATCTAACTTCATTGTTGGTTAAAAATTGCATTCTACCTTATATGCTCTAACTGTAATAATAATATGAGAATAAAATGCTATATTATTTTTATTGATATTTAGATGGCCACAAAATGTGTGGATCATTTTGGCTAGACTATTCAAATAGTTATACCAATTAATTATCTAATTATAAATAAACCTACCATATCTTCTCCAATTCTCCACCTCTAAATCCACAAACTTTGAACAATAGTATCTCAACCCTTTAAGTGTACCAACGTCTATGTAAATTAAGATGCTATTTAGCACATTCCCTAACAAGATTACTTGTAATCCGGATCACTACTCAGAAAAATTGGCACTTTTTAGATTGCTAGTAATGCTATAATGCAGTATTTGGTATATACATGTAATCTAACTAATAATTTATATTAATGTGTTTGGTATATCAAAAAGAATACTAGGTAATATGTATTTTTTACTAAAACAACATCCAAACCAATAATTATTATTGTTGCTGTTGTGATAAAAATTATTATAATATTAACAATAATAATTATAATAAAAATAATATTACAACCATAAACAATATTATAGCCTAGTCTAGCCCACCTATCCCATTAGGTCCGTGAGTTGAATGAGTCGGGATAACCTATAGTAAGTGTTAATTAACAATACAACAAAATGTCAACTTGACTTGTTTAAAACTATCTCATGGGCTTAAATGAGCCAATTTTAAGGGTGGTAATGTATAACTTACTTGTGAGTACCTAGCCCTACCTGATCCATGTGGAACAAGTTTAAAACCCTATCCACAGAGGGGTGGGGACTGGGGGGAGTTAAAAAACATTGTAGGGCAGGGCAGGAGCGGGTTTAAGGTGTACCCACCCTTACTCTATTCGTGGGCTGGCGAATTTTTTTAAAATCAAAATTTTCAAACACTATTTCACTTTAAACATAATTATAGTTGTGCCTAACCCATCTAGACCTAACCTATAAAGCTTGAAAGTTAAATGGGTCATGTCAATTTATAGCAAGTGTTAATGAGTCAGCATAATACTGACCAAACCCTATTTAAGGTTTACTTAATAGATTAAAAGGGCTAAATTTTTTTCCATTTTCTCATATCAAATTTATATAGACTATTACTATTTGACCCAATGACCTATGGGTTAAATAGGTCAGATCAACCTATAGCAATTATAAACAAGCTAATATTATTTCGGTTTGAGCCATTAAAGACTAGTCTGCAAGCTTAAGTGAGTCTATGTTCTCGATTTTTCCATTCCAGAGAGACTAAAAATTATTAATACTTTGTGTCATTAGGACTTGGAATATAGAATATAAAAAAAAAAGGGAAAAATGCAATATAAGCAATGTGCACTTTAACCCCTGATATTTAAAAATATGGAATTCAATACCCTGACATTTCCAAACTGTGCAAATGAGACATTCTATTAACTCTACTGTTACCACCGTTAGTGATCATGTGCCATTGACCTCAGAACTCGGAATTCACTCACATATGCCATTAAAGTCGAAACTGACCCAATAAATTTACAAATGTGAAAACAAGGAAGAAGTAAGCTCTCTGTTGAAATCAGAACTTGAAAATTGGGACAAGGAAGAAGTGAACCCTCTAACGTTAAGTGACATACTAAACTTGAAACTTGGAACTCACACTATTGGACTCAGAACTCGCATTTAATAGCTAAGTTAACAAAAGATTTTATTTGCACAATTTGGAAACGTCAGGATATCGAATTGCATATTTTTAAACAATATGGGGTAAATTGAACATGGGTTATACTTCAGGGGATAAAGTGTAATTTTTCCTAAAAAATTGTCATTAATTTTTTTAAAAGGTGTAGTTTATCATCATTTATAATTAATTATATAAAATCCTATGCAAGATATATCTAGATCATGAGTCATCATTCAATTTGTCCAGCTAAGCATGGGTGTTAAACCCTTGAAATCCAATTGGGTGCCATAGCAATCCCTTTTCTTTTATTTTACTCATTTGAAAGTTGTGGATAATTGATCTACTTTAACAGAACTATCAAAATACAAATCCTTTTAAAAAAATTTACCTTGACTAATTTATATTTTTAAAAGAAATTACTACTGGATTTTGAGAACAAGTATTATAGCATTACACCTAAAATCTATCTTATAATTTTCATCCCTTTGATCTTTCGTTCTTTTCTTTACCAACAATATAGCTTTTCTTTTTCATTTCTTTACTTGAATACTATTATAAATTCACACAATTTACAATTTATAATTTTTATAACACTATCATAGTTAAAAATCCAAACAATACTCTACTTTTCTTGCTAAAGAAATTAAATGAAAAAAATACATAAAATACATTCCTAGAGGCCAAACACAAAAAAAAAAAATTTAAATGATACAACTATACAAAATTCAATATTTATTTAACTATTTACACTAATTTAAAATTACCTAAATAAAAAAATTATATAAAATTATAAAAATACAAATTAAATTATTTGTTTAACTCTCTTTAATATGTAAACATTAATATTGAATTTTATAAAATCTTATATATTAAACACATTACCTTTTATTTAAAATAATAGTTAAAAGGAAAAAAATACCTCAAGTCATAAAAACTGCACGGCAGCTTCGAAATGTGGTGGCAAAAAAACAAAAAAAGCCAAAACCAAAACCTCAAATATGTGAATTAAGTGAACTCCTGCCATGGTTACATAGAAACCCAAAAAGTAAATATATATATATATATATATATATATATATATATATATATATATATATATTTAATCCCTTTAAATATTTGATTTTTTGGATTTGGTCCCTCAAAAATTTTTCGCTTGATTTTTGTCCCTTATTTTTCAAACATTACCAATATTAATCTCTGCCATCAATTGAGTATTATTAAGTGTTGATGTGGCAATATGAGATTTTGACACTTATTGATATTGATTAGATCTCACATTACCACGTCAGTATTTAATAGCACTTAATTGATGACAAGAATTAATATTAATAATGTCTAAAAAATAAGGGATCAAAATCAAGCAAAAACCAAATTTAAAAAATCAAATATTTAGAGAAATTAAAAACATATTCTAAGCCAAAAAAAAAGTGCATTTTTCTACGTGTGAAACTATTGTCAACAGTTGGGGGTAAAAAATCGTGTCATGAGTTTGCAAATGGCCGCCGGCCGGCTTCGAATGTCAAGCAGATCTGCGTCCATTTAGGTAATTTTGTTATCACATTTTTTTATTATTTTAATAACTTACCAGATGACCGCCAGTGTATCCATACTCTAATATTCTGTGGCACTACGTAAGATTTATAACAACCGATCTACACCGTGTTCTTTTTTCAAGTAATGTCTACTGGTACACCGGTGTACCAGGATCTTGCCTGGAACATTGCGAACGTCGCCAGCAAACAAAGCCAAAATTCATTCACAACTCAGATCTCCCACTCTCTGGCAACGTTCCAAGATGTCATTCTTGTAAATCACTTACCTATCGGAAATAATAATTTCTTATGTCGAAATATCTTGTCACAAAATAACGAACAAAATAAGCTCCCAAAACTAATTGCCAACTTAATGAAATTTGTTGCATGACTCTAGTCGCATTCGCTAAGTTGTTTTCCTGTGTACTAATGTCCAGTGATTCTGAAAACAATCCTCAAAGCCCAAGTTGTTAAAGATAAGACAGAATTACAGCACCTATGCATTTTTATGATACGATTATAAAGGTCAGGCAACTTGAAGCTACCACTAAAACCTTTCAAACATCATTCAACGACAACAGAAGAGGTTTACCACAATTTTGGGTTGGACAAATTCAAGATACGAAACAAATCATAAGCTAGTCATCATTAAGAAGCAAACAGCAACAAGTATTGTGCCGATGGAGTAAAATAACAAGAGAGCTCACGCCATTATCTTGGCAGACCTAACATAAAGACTGTCCACGACTTTCCCAATATTGGAAATGGTTTCCAAGGTTGCGGGATATATTGCATCAGTCTTGGGGTCGTCAAATATGATTAGGCATCCAGCACCTTGATCCAATGTTCCGGCAAACTTCTTGTCCAAAATCATCTGAGACAACTTCCGCTCCACGTGATCGATAGGCAGTTCAATAAGCTCAGCAATATGTGCAATCTCAACCCTTGAGAATGGCTCAATCAATCTGCAAAGATTCTGCTCCAACAGGGTATCATACAGGGATGACAGGTGCCTGTGGACAATTGGGTCTTCCTCCAACTGTGCCTTGTAGTCCCGCAAAGCAATTTCAAACAACTTCAGGGATCGCTTAGAGTGAGCATCAGCAACAGCTTTCATAGCATCCAAGTCAGGGCCAACATATTGCAGCCCTGCTTTAGAAGAAATGATTCCACCAACGTCATCAGCTTGATTCACCATGATCTTACACAACAACATGTATTTCAGGCTAAAGACAGCCTTTGGGTCTTCAAGTGCATTGAAAGACTCAAAAGCTTCAAAGAAATAACTATATGCAGTTTTATAATCCTTCTCCTCAGCATGCAGTATTCCACTCTGCAGATCTATGGCACCTTGCTGTGCTGGAGGGACATAAATAGCATTTGCAGCTGTTCTTGCAGCTGTGAGGGCAGCTTTTGCCTTTGGAAGGTTTCTCAGTGAGAAGTGTAGCTTGCTTTCCAGCAAGTCTATGTCTACAAGTAAAAGCTTGTCATCTAATCTTCTAACCTCTTTGACCAAGCCAGAAAGAAGAGTCAATGCTTCTGAATACTCCTTATTTTCCATCAGAAGTGCTGCAAGCCTTGCCTCAACTCGCTGCCTCAGAAATGTACGCTTTTCAGCACGAGTCCATTGCACCATTTCTTTGCAAAGTGCAATTTGAAGATCAGATGTCCCTGGTATTTTAGCAACCGAGTCAATTATTCCCCTAACTATCTTTGCAGTTTTTGCCTTAGGAATCAAGGAGAAAAAGGGCCTCAGTTGAGTGAGAAGGCTGCGCAGATCCTCTCCCCTATTCTCTTGCCTGAGAAGGTCAGTGAGGTTTGTGATGGCCTGCTCTTTCATACGCAGAGCATCTGGTGAAGAAGAAGGATCCTCAAGTACGCGATAAAGGATGGAGATAGCCTCAGATGGGTCTTTGGCCTCCAATGCAAGAGCAATTGACTCTGTTGTTGCAGGAAGATAAGATGAAGACATGGCTCCTGTTTGGACAAACTTCTGCAAGAAAACATTAATAATTTCAACATTATTTTATACTTATACAGGCTGAATATTTAAGCCTTGGACCAATCCTTGTTGGGTTATGGTGTCATGTCAAAAATTTTCCACTCTTTACTGTTATTCAAATTGGCCAAAGTGATGAAATATATACTTTTTTAGTCAGTGTTGTCAATGGTGTATATTGTATAGCATTAGCAACCACAGATGACAAGCCCATAAAGAGCCACCATAGCACCACAGGTGACAAGGGTACCATCATTGCGACATAACATGACAATTTTCGAAATATAGGATGAAGAATGGTATCTTTTTCCACCTGGAGGGATCAGCTAATGGCAGACAGAAGCTGCTAAGCAGCAGACATCACTGACAACACTGATCAGAAACAACCTAAATGAGACTTATAATAACCTATGGTATAGGGCAAAGGATGGTATCTTTTCTTTTCTATAAAAATATAAAAATATGAAGAATAAAATCTACTCAGACACAACTAATCGACTC
Source organism: Pterocarpus santalinus (assembly GCA_031439595.1). Taxonomy (NCBI): domain Eukaryota; kingdom Viridiplantae; phylum Streptophyta; class Magnoliopsida; order Fabales; family Fabaceae; genus Pterocarpus; species Pterocarpus santalinus. Next base: position 26,926,494 of record CM062528.1, on the reverse strand, counting down.
CCCTTACTTCAAAACGGACAAGATTGGTTCTCATGTCCTACTTAAGTCTGAAGTCACCAACCACCTCCCCTTCCCCAAACAAAGAGCAAAACAGAGAAGAAAATGATTATAAAAATGATTTCATCATCAATCACAAGCCAATAAAATTAACCAAGACAAGACATTGAAAATTTAAGTACGCACTTTTACTTCAGCTTCAAAACAGAAAAAAGGAAAGTATCTACGGAATGCTTTGGTATAATTTTGAAATAGAACTTGCAAGGAAAAAGGCCTTCCTTTGCAAGCTTGTCAAACTCGAGAGTTTAAATAAACTCCTGGAGCCTCTGCAACTTGTAAGAGTTTAACTATTACTAAAAATCATTTTTCAAAAAATTATTACACCATAAAAATATAATCCAATATAACCTCAAATGCAAAATTAAGCATTTCAACTTCAAAGCACACACGTTGAAAAACAAAATGAACATAGCATAGCAGATTTTAGAACATCAGACCCCACAAAATGGACATAGCATGAACCCACAAATACAAATATTTTGTGGCATGAAAGTTGAACTGAAACATAGCACATGTGCATAACCACATACATAGCTCATAGTCATAGCACAACCCACAAGAACAGATATCAACGTAGTTGAAAACCATTGAAGGAGGACCAAATTTCACAATATCTATGCATAAACAATTGATTTGATATCACATTGAAGGAGGACCAAATTTCACCATATCTATGCATAAACAATTTCAGACAAAAAGCAAATTAACATACTTGAAGGAGGACCACAAATAAAAGAACTGTCCAGTAGAACGAGGTGGAACAGGGGTGAACGAGGATGAACAGAGGCGGCTGGGCAGCACTAGCTATGAGGAACGAGGGCCTAGGCTCGAAAAGGAACGTGTAGCGGCGATGTGTCTCCAATGGTAGATTGCGGCGGTGGTGAGCTCGAAAATCGAGGTAAGATGCGAGGCCAAAGTGAGATCGTGGTCGTGAGACAGCACCAGCAAGGAAGGCTAGGGCTCAATGTTGGAGAGGAGACTCGTGGATGGGGCTGAAAATGAGACCTCGTGAATGTGGCGATTGAACAAAACGGCGTCGTTTTCCACCGAATTTATCCACGTAGGGATTTAAAGCAAGTCAACTCGATTTTGTTGTTTGGACTAGTAAATTAGGATCATTTTATAAGTTAATTCACTATTTTGATAATAATGACAGTGCTTATATAATATTCTGCTGATAAAGTTGACAAACTCAATAATTTAGGAAAATCTGTAAAATCACATTAAATTTGAATCATAAACTCGACTCATAAATTTGTAAAAGCTTACATATTAAAAAAATAATTTAAAAAATATATTTTGATAACTAAATATAATTAGCTAATATATTTAGATTAATATTTAAAAATTTATGTAAATATATGTGCAAAATTAATTATAATGTATAATGATTATATTGTTATACTCATTTTACAATTCAAATGATAAAAAAATGTAAAAATTTATAAAATAGTAATATTTTAATTACAATTTGTGAAAAAAAAATATTGAAAAATATTCTATCACTTAAATTCTAATGGTTCCTTAGACAATTTGTTAAACAATAATGTGTAATATGATGATCATTAATTCTAATATTTTATCCTTTTCTTGTATATTTTACCTTTATTTTTTGAAATAAATAACTCAGTTCCTTTATCTATACATACAGAATATATAATCAACTCTTTTTTTTATGAATTTATATGATAATTAAAGTTATCAAACCAGGATCTCTCTTTGAGTGATATAAACTTATATCAATTTTAACGTAAAATCAATCAAATATATAACTATTTTATTTCCAATAAATATGCTCTATTATTGTTTATAAAATTCATTTAAACTTGTATTCATCTTAAATTTTTGAAAGAAAAATGTTGATTAATAATGATTAATATATATTTCTTAATAGTTTATCTTTAAGCACAGATAAATGAAAAATAAAAATATGAGCTTTATTAATCAACTTCCTATAAAAAATAATTAAAAGAAATATATCAAAATGAATCTTTTTTTTTTTATTTTAGTCAAAATATGAAACATATTAAAAAAAATAAAATCATATAATTTATTTAATTTTTATTTTATTTTTTTCACTTTCACATTTTCATTTTTAATAAATATGTTATGTTACGTAATAAACTATAAAAGAAAATAATTATACGAGAGTTTTTAAATTATTTTTTAAATTATCAATCATAAAATGTGAGGAGGCAAGTAATTTTTACATAACATTTTGAATATAGTAATTTTTAATAATGTATTTATGATATTAGTCTTAAATTGAATGGATGATAAATAAATTTCGCGTATGAGTGAAAAACAAATTTTATATGAATAACTTTAGAACTTCTAATCATATAATGAAAATGGAAAACAAACTTTGTGTAAAAACTCTAGAGAAAATAGTATTCCAATATTATATATATAATTATTGTTTGAGAATTTTTGTAAATTTTTTTTAAGACTAATTGCTTATAAAATAATTCAAAACCAAACAAATTTAAACTTGTAAACTCGCTCATAAAATCGAAAATTTATCAATTTTGTTAAAATTTACTTAAATTCATACGAGTTTATCAGAAAAAGAGTTTACATGCTAATTAATTTATTTTTGCATGGTAGGTTAATAAACTCGTAAGAGTTTAAACATTAAATTGAGAGTTAAAGAACCATATTCCCTTCCATAAGTGCTATAATTGCTCTGCAATCTACATGTACTAAATGGTGTAAACAAGTTTCTAATCTAAAATGATAATGATATATTTAATATGTAAAAGTTACGGTAAATCTTTAAAGCCATAGATTGGGAGATCAATTCCAATTTGGATCCTCTCATTTGAAATATGCTCCCAGCAGATATGTTGATTTCTATCTCTCCACATGAACATGTCTAGTCAAAACCTCACATGAGAGGATCAGAATCCATCCATTGGATTAAACAAGAGAGAAAAACAAAGAATAGTAGTGGCCCAGCATAGCACAAACTAACAGTCTGTGAACAACAAAAAATTGTTTTCAACAACTCGGCAACGGATTTCAAAAACCAGAATGTTAAGCTACCGAAGGGTTAGGTAATTGAAAAAGCTTATTTATCCGACGCATGGATATAGATGAGTGGAACACCTAGTTCTTATAAACGAAAGCAGTAAATTAAGTACTCTATGACCCAAAATCATGTTTCAAAGCACAAGCATGCTCAAGATCTAGGAGTAACAATTGAAAGCAATCGAATAACCAAGAACCTAGCACCAATTTCAAGAGAGAAAACACACAACATCAATATCATGTGAGGCAACAAAACGCAAGCATAAATTAATTATGAAGCAGCCCACACAAGCATAAATTAGTTATGAACTAGCCTTCTCCATAGCATTCATCCCGAAACATCAATCAGAGACAAAATCAAAATCAAACTCAAATCTGCAAAAAAGGAAAAGATAAAAACAGGGAAGAACAATATAGCATTACCTTGTGGAACGTAATTGCCGAATTCTTTAGTTATTAAAGTGAAACTAGGGATGAATTTCGATGGCGTGCGGTGTGGTTGGAAATTGTGGAAACTCTAAGAGCGACCAATGGAAGAAAAAGACTATGTAGGAAGCAACAACGTCGGTGACACTCAATGTTGAATGCTACCTAGCGGCCGCATCTAAAGCATAAAATGCATTGTTTCATTAGTCTCAGTATCCCCACAACAAGTTTATTTATTATTTATTTTTTGGGTTTACATCTTGAGGTTTTATTTATTTGCTTATTTATTTCATAAAATATTTATCTCAGGAAAAAATTAAGTTAAATTTTTTTAAAATATAAAATAAACATACTTTTATTTTTTGGCAGTCAAAAAATTATATTAATCACTACTTTTAGTTTGAATTTACTTGAGTAGTTATAAAATAAAAAATTTAAAAGTTAATAAAAAATTAAAGTAAGATAATCTTGAGCATTATTATATACTATTATTAATAAATAAAGGAGACCTCTCTCTTTTCGTTACATTTTATGTTTCTCAAAAATTCAATATTAAAGATTTAATTTTAATACATTATTGTATTATTGAAAAAATTGACTCATCATTTAACAACCACTTTATTAAAAACCTAAATTTTCATCATATAAAAATAAAGTACCATCGTTTAAATTTTTTACAAAATTTTATTATTAAATTAGTCTCTCAATGATTTAAAATATTATTATTTTGATTATTTCATTACTCTATTAAAAATTTGTTGTGATATAGATATGGTTGGATATACGGGCTACGATTCGTAAGGCAGTTTGTTTGATCCACAATTCACATAAGTTAGAATTAGACATTTTCCTAACTATTAATTTGCGGACTTTTTGATCCACTCAACTTAACTCGCAGGTTAAATAGGACAAAACTTATAAGTTAGTGGACCAATCTGCTAACCCACTTTTTTTTTTGTTGATTTTACATAACAAACCATATATTTAAATTAATAAGGATCTATGATATAACTTATAATTGTAGCTTAATGGTAACGATTGCGGTGTGGTTGTGAACGTATAAAATGATAATCCATTTATTTTGCATATCAGTTCAATCCAATCCATTTAAATATAATCAGTTGCGGATCGAGTTGGTTCACATACCCACCTCTAGATGTAGAAAATATTCTATCTTACATGGATAATGACATAGTTAATAGTTTGTTTGCTATCTAGCATTTGTTAGATGGTTGATTCTAATAGATAATATCAAATTATCAAAATGATGATGTTTGATATTGTTGAAGAATTAAATTGATGGCATTAACATTTGATTGGTTTACATAATTTAACATTTTCATGAATGCCTCATATTCGAGTCTTATAAACAGGGAAAAAAAAAATACTAATGTTAGAAGAGTTATACCCTTCTAATGAGTCGATCGAATTTGAGTAAGATTAATTAGAGTTAGGTGAACTTTAAATATTAGTGGTACATTAAAAGTATGCATACAATAGATAATAAATAGATACATATTATAAACATGCAAATGTTTTCTTAACTTTTTTGAAAGGTTTAAAGCTCGTACTTAAGATTTAAACATAGATATTCACACCTTATCCATTCTCACTTAAATTAAGCATAGATGCATAGAAGACAAAACAAACAATTTTAATCTCAGCATTATCAACAATAATATATATATATATATAAAGTTACAATAAATCCAGAGTCTTAGAAAGCTTCATGTATATGTGGATAACCATAGATGGATACGTGGCCGCTCTGAACAGAGAAAGTGGAACAAGAATTAGCACTCCAACATGCATAAAAGACAGAATAAAAATAAGGTCGTTGAAGTTAACATATTGGAGTGTTAAAATAATGTCTGGCTCATCAACAGTAGTTTTCGCACATGCTTTTACTCTCGCCAAGCTAGCGACAATTCTGTTTACTTAAAGCTTCTGCATGAGACTTTGAATCGCCGATCCATCTTGTTTTTCTGTAGTCAGCAGTATTATATATATCACCCATTATATGAATAACTGAACATGACCCACAACTAGAATTATACGGCAGCATGAAATTATTAGCATCTTTTTTCTTTCTTTTGCTTCCGAATGTCATCATAAGCTTTTATTTTCTTTGATATATGCCTTTTTTCTCCATAAATTATCGTTAGGTGAGATGACTGAATTTTTACTTTAAAAATAGAGTAGTTGAACCATTCTAGTTAAAAAATAAGAGGAAAAGAAATGCAACTCCTTTTATATCCTGCACAGAAGCACAAAGAAAATCAAAATCATGAGCAGAGTGTTTGCAGGTGATTTGCATTCATAACATCAATTAAACACAATCAAAATCTTTGCTTATAGCTTGTTACAGCGGGCAGATCATACATGTTCCTAATCATTGATATACAAAGGACCAACTCCAATTCTTAATCATCATATTACATTAATTCATGCAAAGTCCCTAGTCCCATTCACGTTCAATTTTCCCTTTCCACTAGTTATCACAAAGTCAAGGTTGTAAAGCACTAGAACCATAGTCAGAGAGAACAGGAACACCAACACGGGGCCAAAGATCCAAAGCAATAGAGGAAGGGCTGCATAGAAGAGCCTGCTCCCCACGGTGTTCAAGATGAACCCTTTATCCAAGATCTCATTCACATATTCTGGGGTCACCAAGGACACGGGGTCCTGTGGGGTGTTGATCAGAATATTCACATGGTTGATGAATCTTATGGAAAGAGAGTGGCAGAAGAATGAAAAGAGGAAGATAGTGAGGAGGGTAACATATTTGAGTGCCTCCATGAATTCACCATGAGCACCATAGACACTGTCATCAAGTGGCTTCTTCACACTGTCGGCGCTGCTTATTACTGCTGCAAGGCCTGAGTAGAGGAGAATAGAGGTGGTGGCCATTAAGGGTCGAACCCATGATTGTGTTCCGGAGTGATTGAACAGCCAAGATGTTTTTTTTCTCATTGTCCTAACAAAAAACCATACCATATCATATCTTGTTACATTATTATATTATGGGCATCTACTTTTTTCTGCAATGAAACCTACTTTGTGTCACAATTAGTCCAGCATGTACCAGAAGATTACTTAGAGGAAGAAAACATTTTTGTTGTGATGCACCTTTAATTTTAGGTGAAATAGTATAAAATAATTGAAGAGTGAACTTGCAGCCACTTCTTCATGCAGTAAGCTGGGTACTCTGTAAGGATATAATCTATTTTGCAAATGCCATTGATAGATACACACGTTGAAAATTTCTGTTAGGGATATGACAGATTATGTTTTTGATATATGGAATCTGACCGAGTATGACAAATTTGTAAAAGTCAAGAGTGCCATAAATTAATACAAAAGTTTTTTTCTTTTGTTTTTTTTGTTTTGGGGGGGGGGGGGGTTTCCCTTTCCGGGACAATGTGCTATCTTGTTTGATAGGTATATATATACTAAGGAGACAATTAATCCTTTACATAATACCAAAAGTTGGTCATCACGCATTAAGACTTAAGAGTAGAATATAATAAGGAAATGTGGTTGGAGAAGATACTGATCACATATATGGCAATCCTACGATTTGATGCAAGTCCAAAAGCATATATGTCTCTTGGGTAGACCTACCAAATCAATCATGTGCACTTGTGAGATGTCCATAAGTAATAAGTCTGTGGAAGTTAATAGTTGGCTAAGCAACAAAGTACAACCACCCATAGGAGAGAGACAGGATAGCATTTACATTTCTACACAGTATCCTATGTTTAATCTGTAACAGCCAGGAATTTGACCAAAATAGAGAAACTGAAGACAATGCTAAATTTTGAATAGTCCTTGTAGTATCATCCTAAAAAAAGGCATTACAGTGGCACATATGCAATAATACATTTCAGAATAAAGAGAAAAAATTCTGGAGACTCCACAATTTTTGAGCTCCCATGAGCCCTCATCATACAATATATGAAAAGGTACCATCCATCACCTTGAAATCAATATGGTGTCGCAACTCCCGTCCAGGATAGGTGCAAAAACCGAAGTGTCAACACCAGAATTAGTACCCTGTGCGTATAGGGAAAAGTTAACAAAGAAAGTGAACTATGGATTGCGGAAACATCTAACAGATAGATGAAGACATAAAATTATCATATAGAGTTTGATTATTCAGCATTTAGATCTAGCTGTACATTACTCTCTGCTTAAGTCATAATGTAAAATATAGAGATTAAATAAGAAAATAATAGTCAACATGGTTGATGGATATGAATTCCTTTAAAGACTAAAATCTCAAATTAGTCCTTGAATGAGTTGTGTAACATCAATTTGGTTGTTAAAAGATTAAAACTCATTTTAAGTTAGTTTAAACTTATTTTAGTCTTTTGGACTAAGTAGTCTTAGTATACTTATACCTTTAATAACTTTTTATATAATGTAGTTTTTATCAATCTAACCATTGAATTATAACTATATATTATGTAGATCATTTGTGCCAATTTTTTTAAAAAATTGGACATACATAAGAATATAATCAAATAATTCTTTTTTATATACATTTAAGAAGTATTTATTATGTAAATTTAAATGTATATTAAACAATTTCAAATTAATATAAAATTTCATAAAGATGATTTATAACATATAAATTTTCAATTCAACGATTAGCTTTATAAAAAAATTTCTTCATTGAGTATACCGAATCAGCATAGCTATCCTTCTTTTGAACGACATGGAAATTTCACTGTCCGTGGCGAGATTAATTACTAGATTCTTTAAACAAAGAGAAAGAAAGATCTATCTATTTGATTTAGTTATTTAGTTAAACCAATAATTTGTTATTGATACCCTAGCCTCTTACATAAGTATTCTTTTTCCTTTCTTGGTAATCTACCTCTCACATTACATGAATAGCTAAGGAGTTCCAATGTGTTGAAAAGGCATTTGAGCAGCCGAAAGACAACATTAATAGGTGTGATTAGGCCAACAACATTAAAAATACTAAAAATCACACAATATATTAAAAAAGAGAATTAAAATGATAAAAGAAATGCAAAACCAGATTTTTAAAACTATATCTCCCTTCCCGAAATAAGAATTTTCTTCCTCCTAACAGTCTCCCAACCACTCATTCAACATTTTATTGTTGTTTCTTTTTTGTCCTTTTGGGTGTTAAATGGCTGAGGTACATTTGGAGTACTTCGAGAGTACAAAAAGTATTTTTCCCATACAAATGCATGTTTGACATGGGCACTATAACTATTTTAAGATGTCAAGATGTTCATACTTCTGAATCAATACACCTCGTATTAACCTGCCATATGTGATATCAAACCCCAAAATAAAGAGTCTTTTTCTCATGGTGTGGATATTGATGCACCTAATTGTCGATCCACTTTCTCTATTAATTACTTATAACTTTAAATTTCTAAATTGTTCTTACCTAAACACTTTTTGTTTTGTTGAAGTTAAACTTTAAAATTAAAAATTAATTTTTATTTATTTACACTCCATATTATTGATTAATTTATATTTTTACTTATGTTATAATTCAAATTACTATAATTATATAAATCTTTTATTGATTTATTTTATGACACCTTATGGTCAACCCTAACTATAATAATATATCTATTAAAAATACATTTGTTTAAACTCAGAAAAAAATGATTTTATGATGTTACTCTTTGCAGAGTGTTTTGTAAATGTTAATCTTTTTAGGCTACAAAAAATAAAAAATTGAGCTATTTTTTTAAAATAATTAGCTATTTGTATTAAATTTTGTATACATTTACTTTAATAAAAAATATTTTTTTCTTTGGAAAAGCTCTAGTAATCAACCTTAGTTGTTTTGATTTCAAACATCACTAATATTGTAATAATGTGTTAAATTAACATTTCAGCTTTCTTAAAATATGAAATATATCATATTAATCTTTAAATTAATTTTTTAAAAACACAGTTATTATAAGATATTATTTTAAGTAATATAAGAATTCTTCTTAAATGACTTTTATTCTTCAAATTCATCTAATTTTACATTGCTTCCAATTATTTGTACTAAAATTAACGTATATTTATATCACGATAAAACATTTCTCTAATATATTTAAAAAGAATATTTTACTCGCAACATAATTTATATCATTACCTATTAAAATTTTAGATAATTACAATATCAATTGTAACTTCAATAATATTACATTACAAAAGCATTATAAATCATAAATAAAATAAGAAAACTAATAAAAAAAGAATAACATGAGAAAATGATTTAAGAAAGCATATCAACATAAGAACTCAATTCATAAAAAAAAAAAAAAAAAAATTACTCATGAGTAGGGTGTGCACGGGTCGGATTTAGGGAAAAAAAAATACCCAAACTAATTAAACAAGTTTGGGTCGGGTGTCAGCTTTTTGACCCTCCAACCCGAACCAACCTAACCCGACCACTGTTGGGTTGGATCGAGTCGGGTACTCGGGTAGGTGTTCAGCTTTTTTTTTTTTGGCAGAATTGAAAAGCAGATAAAAAACACCCCATTTTGTGACATTTTTAAACTTGTAACAATGTAAGTAACTCACTAACTTGTTGTACAATATCAATAAATTTAACTATACATTATACAATATCAATCATCAATAAATCTAAGAAGCTAACTATACACTAACATAAATCAAAATCAATTCAAATTCAAAGGCTTCTCACAAATTACAGAAAGTAAACACCAAAAGAAAGATATATTACTCTCAAATCTCAACATCAATAATCCAACAACATTCATCAATCCAAAAGAGCCATCATGGCAATAATCAACACTCAACAGCATAACAACCACATCCACAACATAACAGCATAACAGCATAACAACTGACAACATTCATCAATCCAATTATCCAAAAGCCATTATGCAATACACTAATAAAGCATAACAGCAGCTCCCAATTTCCAACTATAGAAAGAAAAAGATAACACAAACTCTTGAGTCTTGAGCAATTTGTCTTTTCCTCAAAGTCACAGGGCCAGCCTTGAAATCCTTCAAATTTCTAGCCCTTACAGAAAACAATTATTAGAAGGTATTTTAATGAAATATTAAATGTATAAGAATAAGAAAAAATTTGATTTCACTTTTATAGCTGAAGACTGAAGACTGATGAAGGCTGAAGACTGATGAAATATTAAAGTCTCACATCTAATGACTGAAGACTGATGAAGGCTTCTCCACAGCAGAGGGATTCGCGGCAGTGGAGGGATTCGTGGCAGCGGAGGGTGGCTTCCTTCTCGTTCTCGCTTCTTGGCAACAGAGGGATTCGCTGGAGGGTGGCTTCCCTTCTTCACGGCTAACCGACAGTGGCCACTGGGTAGTGGCTTCCTTCTCATTCTCGGTGGTGGCTACGAGCTTCCTTCCTAGGCTGAATGAATCTGATGATGGAGGCAAGCAACCGATGGCGTCCTTACTCCTCCGTTACTGAGTCGGTGCAAGGGACGACTTCCTTCAGTGGCATGCGGCAGCACAAGTTGCGACAGAGGGAGATGCAGAGAAGACCTATTGACCGAAGATGGGATGGAGGAGAGCTTGAGATAGGAGCGGCGGCAGTGGAAGGGGAAAGAAAGATAAGTTAGGGTTGTTTTTTTTTGAATAATGAGTATTTGATATTTGATAATTTGTTATTTTGTTTGAGTATAAGACTCAGCTGAGTCACTCAATAGAAATTAAAACCAAAAAAAAAAAAAAAACCAAATAGGGTTTCGGGTCTACAAGTCAGGTAACGGGTTTAAAATTTAAACCTGTTACCCAAATTGGAGATTGGATAGATTAATCGAGTTTTACCCGATTAGAACTGATTATCCGATCCAAATCAGATTTTTTACCACATGTCAAGTCGGTTTATCAGGTTCACGAGTTGACCCGCACCCGTACACACCCCTACCATGAGGAAGGATTTCTTCTTCTATTATGAATATTTATCATGTATTTTTTATTTAATTATTTAATTATATATTATCACATTATTTAAAATATTTGATATTTTTTTATTTTTTAAATTAAAGGTTATGCTGCTTCATAAAAGAAGAATTTTTTTCTCTATATAGTACTGAAGAATATCTCCTCAACACATGGAATGTTACGTATGTTGAAAAAAAAAAACAATTGAGAATTTTTCCTTTTAATTTTTTTTTTATCCACTTTCCACCCCATCCATATGTTGTTCAACATGATATCATATGATGATGTAAACAAACATATCTGCTTTCAAAATAAGACAAAAAAAAACATAAGTGAGATCATAGAAATTGGGTGGCGGATACAATGGTCCGGGGATGTTTGGGACCATTAGATGGTCCACTTTTTTGGATCGTTTGATTCAGTTTAATAATAATCGAATGTCCAAAATTAAATACGTGTGTAGATGGACCTTAATGAACGTGAGAGGAAGTGTGTTAATGTTACTCTGAACTTACTGAACGTGAAGGGTTCGTAAGTCCACCTCACATAATGGACTAACATTTGTCCACCTCCAAAATTTCCAATTTAACCTTCTTTTAATATTAAATTTTCACTTCTAATCATCTCTTCTTCTCTCCCTTTCACCCACCTTTCCCAATGACTTTGCCCCACTACCATTGTAGCCTCCCTGTAATAGGAGAAAAAAATACTCACAAAGACAGATCTTCCTCCATTACTGCTTAACAATCATTTACTTTCACACTTCCATACACAACCAAAACAAAATACAACACAAAGTAATTGTTGCGTAAAGCATCAATGGTTGAGGTTAAGCCACCTAATCTCTTCAAGACAGCACCAAACACTTCCAACAAATGAGCAAGCATAATTTTTAATGAGAGATTACCTAACATCTATAAGGAGGGGAGCCCAAAACCTGGAGAGATCTAAACCAATAGACTAAGCAAGAGATCACAATAGCGGGTTAGATGTCATATCTTAATCCAAAACCTTAAGGCCATAAGTTTATATATGGGCCTATAAGTCCTATATATTACATACTCTTCACTTAGTCCAATCTTAACTAATATAAGACTTCACTATTTACTCTTGAAATTTCATTATTCTCCTTTCTCAAGTGTGAGGCCCAATATTGCATACTCCCCCTCAACTCTTTTCACTTATACTACCATACTTCACGGAACATGCTACCTGACCTCCACATTGTCAATAAGACTTTCGACACAAGTGATCCCACACCTAAATCTACAACCACCATTCCTCCAATATTTGATCAAGCCGGATCCAAACCATCAGTGTTGATACCACTTGTTAGGAGGGGAACCCAAAATTCGAGGAGATCTAAACCAATGGACAAAACAAGAGATCAAAATAGCGGGTCAGATGCCACATCTTAATTCAAAACCTTAAGGCAATGAGTCTATGAGTCTTTTATATTATATACTCTTCACTTGGTCCATTCTTAATCAATATGAGACTTCAGTTCTCATACTCGAAACTCCAACAGTATCATTACCCCGCATTGCCCCTATGTCTCATGCCTCACCCATGATTTCAAGCCCACTACCTTCCTCCACCTTCATTATGCAATACACCACCATCAAACCATTGATACCAACCTCACCACCACTAAAAGAGCCTTGCCTATCCACAAACCATTGCACCATTCACCAGAGTTGTGCGTTCATGATTGAGGACCACCATATGATTAAGATACCTTGCATTAGATCTATGTTCAGCTCCCACTCTGCCGATGTAATCACCATTGATGACATCTCGACATACTCTTCAAGAGCAGTGCAATGACTGATTGAATAGTCATTGAGGTCGACTAAAGCTGTTGTTGTCATTGATACAGAGGAGATTGGGGTATGGGACGGCTAAAAGGGAAGGATAGAATTGGAAAATTATAAATTTAAAATTGAATATATGTTTTTTATCTACTAAGTTTGAAAATTATTTATTTATTTTAATATTAAATCTAATAATGGTAAAAGGGAGGACCAATGTTAGTCCACAACAAGGACAGACTAATGAATCATTCACCTTAAGCGTAATGGTCCATTTTCTTTTTTCTTTTCAAAATCAAATCAAAATCCCAATTTCTTTTGAAAAAATAAACCAAATTAATAACTCGAGATCAAATAATAATAATAATAATAATATGGTACGCTATAGCTTGCAAAACCCAAATCCGTTCATGAATTGATCAACAATAATTCCTGTTCCATAATAACTATTTTCCATTCTCTTTTTCAACTCCAATATGAATCCGTTTCTGGTTAAGAATGAATCACCTTATGGACATTTAAGATTATATTATTTATATATATCCAAAATTTTAACATTCTAATGCCTTCTTTTAATTTTTTTCTCTTTTTATCAATTATTTTACTTGTTTTATTTTTTATAATTTTTTTTTATTTTTTCTATTTCTAAATGTCCAAAATACCCCTATCCCAATAATAAAAAAATATTTCTCAAACAAAAACAAAAAAAAAAAATCACAACGGAAAAAATAAAAATAAAAAAACTGATAAGCATTATTCAATGCACACAACAACTAAAGGCCATTTATACCCCCAACGCAATCAAATTAACCATCTCTACAATTACGAAAAAAAAAAACTATATAAAAAAAAAAGAAAAAAAGGCTAAATTGAAAATCAAAGGCATTGAAACCCTAATTCTCCTTATGCAATTTCTGCATATACATTTAGGTATAAATTTTAATTCGAGAATTTCGTTCAATCAATCGACGACAATCGAAGGAAGAGAACCGAATGACAATGAATCGATGATTCAATCGTCATCGACGCCTTCAAAAGCCCAGGCATTCTGCTCGCGGAGCCTTGCCTCTTCCTCGGGGGTATAATCGTTGACGACTCCGAAGAACTTCCTCACGAACTCGACGCTCTTGTTCTCGATGAGATTCGCAACGGACTGGTTCAGGAAATCGAGGAGCTCCTTCACGTTGAGGTAGTTCGCGGCGAGAATCAGCTCCTTCAGCTCCTCGTGGCTCAGGGCCTTCACGAACTCCTCGTCGTACCGTTTCGCCGCCGCGGCGTCGCCGCCGGAGCCGGCAGCGCGGAAGCGGTAGTGGCTGTTGCAGTGGTCCAGGATTTTAGAGAGCTCACGGCTGTAGACGTTGGGAAGCGGGATGAGGATGGCGTCGTCGGCGGCGGCGGCGGCGGAATCGGCGTCGATGAAGGACTGCACCGTCTCGAGGTCCTTCGCGATCGCCGGCTTCACGTCGAAGACGACGCCGTCAACGGTCTTTAGCGTTATCTTCTTATTTGCCTCTGCTCGTTCCGCCATTGCTGCAGAGAGACTAGAGAGAGAAAGACTTCTGGAGAGACGTATGAAGGTGCGATTGGGAGCGCGCCTGCCCGTCTTCGCTTTTATAGTGAGGGAGAGGACGTATAAGCCCCAAAACGACGACGCCGACCTACTTTCAATGTACGGATTTTGATTTTGGGTGTTTGGGGGATTTTTTTTTTCTATATTAGTAAACTGATATTTAAATTTATGATTTTATATAAAATTATTCAAATCCTCCATCGTTAATCTAATTTTAATGGCTTTTTTGGAAGAGTTTTCCTTTGTGATAATGCATTTTATTTTAAGCAAGGAAAATTTTGAGGATTATTGATTCTTCTGTTTTCTTAATTTTTTATCCTTGCGAGTATGAAAAGATGAAGGTTAAGAAGGTAAAAAGAGTTTTTAGAGGAATTCATTAATGTAAAATTATTGTGGTGAGGATTTCTTTTCTTATCAAAAAAACTATTATTTTTATTTCTTTTTAAAGTGTGTTAAGAAAAGTACTTAGTATTTGATTGTAAACAGGATCTTATAAGATATTTTAAGACAGGTAATACTTTATTATTATTATTACAATATATGCATATAACTTTTATTATTGTATGAGCGTGCCCCTAAATTTAAAAGTGGACAATGTAAATTTACATATTTAAAAAATAATATAAAGACAAGGCAAACAAAATATCTTGAAGATTTTTATCTTTATTTTTTAAGAAAAGAGTTTCATAGTTGTTAAGGCTAAGAGGATGAATTTCAATATATAAGAAAGAAAGTGAACTTCTAAGTATACATGTCAAAAATCTTTCATAGCTTTCCCTAATTTGTCAATAAACTAGCTTAACATATGATAATATAAAGTATCAGTTACATTATATAAGCGTAGGAACGATTGATTCGTCAAAAAAAAAAAAAGTATTCATCAAAAAAAGCTTAGGAACGATTGAAATGTAATATAAATTAAGACAATTTTTAGATGTGTACAAGTGTGACTTACAATAAATAAATTCAGGCATTTAACTTTTTTCGTTTTTTGACGGGTCATTTAATTTTTGTTAATTTTCAGTTCACAATCAAAATTAATAATTCGGGTCATATATCCTTTTTAAATACTGTTATAAGAGTTGTCTTTTCAAAAATAAATTACAAGAGATAAAAATTATGATTTTAAAGAGATATTATAAGACATATGTAGTTATCATTTAACCGAATTAAATAAAAGATAATGATTGTAATTTGAATCAGAATATCGGGATAATAATAACATCTAAATGAAAAGATAAGATATAATATCACTTGAATGAAATTGTATAATTAATTTAAATTGGACTTTAAATTTTTTATTCAAATTAATAACACGTCATATTTATTATTACATTAATAAATTAAGAATTTAGAAAGAAAAGGATAAAAAAAATTTAAAAATAATTTTTAAAACTTTTGAATAGAAGCTAAGATAGTTAGCTTCTATGCAAAGTTATTTTTTAATTAAAAATACTTTTTTGTCAAAAAAGTTAAAACAAATGCACACTTTTTTTTTTTTTGGGTTAAGAATGGACATTTAAACAAGTTAGAAAAATCTATAAAATAAAGTCTTCTTAAGACCACTCATTAAAACAAAAAAAAAAAAAAAAGATGGGATTGGTTAAGTTGTGTAGGTTAGAAATTTTCAGACTTATAATCCAGCCCATACCTTATGGGAGTATTTAGTAGATAGAGTGAATTTTCATTCCCCATAAATAGTATTTCCCAAGCATGATATTTTGAGCATGTTTGATGTACAAATTGAATTTCTAAAAATATTTGATAAATTTTTAGAAAATACCCTTGATGGAGGTGGTGGCAGTGCACGATGATCAACAGCGGGTGGCTTTGGGTGGTGACGTAGGTATTTTGGTCTTTTTATTATGGAAAATATTTTCTTCCCATGAAAATATTGGATTCTAATGAGAGATGGTAATATTTTTGGGGTTATTTTCTTTTTTGAGAATGCAATATTTCTAAAAATATTATTTCAAACATTCTGCCAAATATGGAAATGTTTTCACATTTCTAGGTATAAAAAAATTCTCCTTTACCAAACGCCACCTATGGGTTAGAGGATTTTCAACCCAACTCCAAGACCCAAACTAACCCAAATTATGTGGGTTAAGTTATGCTAAAACTTGAAAATTCATGGATTGACCCATCCTAATGGATACCCCTAGTTCTTTGTATACATATAAAAAATAACTAAGTAGATGCCCTTTTTAGTCTCAATATTTTAAAGTTGAGATCAATTTAGTGTTGAAAATTATTTTGATATTAATTTAGTTTTAACAATTTGAATTTTGATAATAATTTAATTTTTTGTCAAAATCATTAATAACTTTCGTTACGATTCAATTTAGTTAGTATGCTAGTGTATTGCTATGTTGATTATTTGCCTCCTTAATTGATGAAGGGTTACAGTTTTCACCTCACTAATTTGAAATTATTGATGAACTGTAATGGAAATTACTAATGATTTTAATAAAAGGATGAAATTCATATAAAAATAAATAAATTGTTGTAACCAAATTGATATAAAAAAAATTTTCATAACTAAACTGACATTATCTTCTAAATATTAGGACTAAAAAAGATAATCTTTCTACCTTTTTTTGTACAAAAAAAGAATGTAATGTGTAAGTTACATATGATAAGCTTAAAAATAGCCAAATAATAATAATAATAAATAAATAAATAAATAAACTCAGAAAATTTTTAAATTTATTAGTAATATTTTCACTATAAGAATTTAGACATTCAACTTTATTAATGTCCGGTCCACACTACGTCTTTTTAAAAAATAATCATAATAATTTGACGTACATAAATAATAAATAAATAATTCTAGTTTTGAAAATTAGTTTCATTATAAAGGGTTTAGTACTGTTATTTGTACTTACCTATTGAAATATGGTGACCAACATCTATTTATTACATTTTAAATAAGTAAAAATTTTAGTTATATAAGTATTAAATTGATATTTTATTTCACTAATAGTATAGATATGAAATTTATTCTTATTTAAATTGTGATATATAGATATCGATTAGTATGTTTGTATAATATTTCAAAATATTTCTCTAAACTATTTTCTCATCTTATAAATCACTACTACTATATCAAGCAATTAAAAGTATGGAGAAAAAAAATGTAATACATTAAATTTTAAAATATAAAACAATCACTAAAATTCTATTCTTTTATTAGCTTATTTTCTATCAAAATTAAGAGGAATGTGATATGTACTTATTAAATAAATTCATTGTGAACATACAAAGAGGGAGAGACGCAAAGATGGTAGGTGTTGAAAGGAAAAGGTGCTAAGCCCATTACCTTTGTTCCTCTCTCTCTCTCTCTCTCTCTCTCTCTCTCTCTCTTTCTCTCTCTTCCCTTATATGTCCATGATGAGTCTCTATTTATTTATTTTGTCTCAATGGAACCACCAGCATATGAACTCTACTACTAAGAATCTGACTAATCTGGCCTAACTTGATAGAGGTTCCTACAAGAGGTAGGGGTCTCCTAGCGAGAATTTTTTCTATTTTCAATACTTGAACTCGAGACTAATGATTAAGGACTCAAGGCATCTACCACTTTGACTGGCCCCACATTGGTTGATGAGTCTCTATTTTATATACAAATAATATTTCTCAAAATTAATGTATCATAATGCAGTGATGACTAATGCATTTGCCCAGTAGAAAATTGTTATGGTGTAGGATCTAAGTGTGAGAGAATTAGAGAAACAAATGGGAAGAGAAGAATATTAAGAGAAAAAATAGTCTATTAACTCCAAGGAAAATGATCCACTAATTTCATATTCTTTACAAATAAAACTATCTAATTATTTATACTAGTATTGTATCATTATCCCCCCTTGAAATCAACCTTACCCTCAAGGTTGCTAAGAGAAAAAAAATACAATTTTAATCCTAATTACACACTATTTTTTTTCAACATAATTATTCCTAATTTCAATTATCCTACTGCATAAAAAAAAAAAAAAAGACACTCCACCAAGGTCCCATTGCTTAAAATAAAGCCCATTACCCTCAATTCCACATGATTCTTTGTTACTAATTGGTGGACAAAACTAGGCTCGACCCAACATGATTGCACCAGCTTTGAGCACCTCCACTAGACAGGGTCGGGTAGGGTCCAATTCGTCTTGACCTCACTCAAAAAATTGGAGTTGTGTTCTGATGCCCTATCCCCCACAGTGCATTTCTCCTCTTCCTCCATCTCGTTCCAGATTCTTCCTTGGAGCACTTGAAGCATCTCACTAACTACCCCTGCGATCTCCATTGCAAATGCACCGTCATTGAAGACCAGACATGGTGGAGGTTCATGGCTTTCTCTCTTCTTCACATAGCCACTCGTGACCATGGTTGTTGTTGCCGCCTGGTTTGTGTAGCTTGTTGCCACCTCCTCCGCGAGACCGTTTGTTGTCGTCACTATCTCCACTATGACAGGAGCTACACAGTTGCTTCTACCATTGCGACGGTGCTCGATGTAATTGTTGAGATCGAGATCACGCTATTGCGCCACCTGTTGGAGCAACGGCTTCCACATCCATAGTGTTGCCTCCTCTGCTTAGATCTCCATCGAAGCTGGTCAGTTCGCCACCATTGTGGCTTAGATCATTGACATCACTGTTTGAATCTGGTGGTGTTCTGTCTGTCGTCGCTACTCCACCGCTCAGATCCAACGATGGACTTGGTTGCATAATTTGGTCACTTGAATTTGGTTCCTCTTGATGTGATTCTTAATTTGTTAAGTTGTTGTTAGTCTGTTATTGCTCTGTGATTTTTTATTCTTGACCTATTATTGTTGTTGAATAAATTCCATACCTGTTTTCTTTGATTTTGGATATGCTACTGTTAATTTCATATTCTTTGCCATTGGAACTCCAAAGTATATCTGAATCTATTGTTGGAATACTATAAGTGTTTGATCAATTTCTGCAAAATTTTCTTCATGTTCGATCATTGTATCTGTGAGCTTCTTAATCTCAGCTTCAATCTCGTCCATTCCTTTGGGAGTAAGTTACTCTCTGAACTCTACAGAGGATGAGTTTTCTCCACCATTGATGGAGGTGGAGACTCTCAACGAAAGAACCATTTGTTATGGTGTAGGATCTAAGCGTGAGAGAATTAGAGAAACAGATGGGAAAAAAAGAATATTCAAAGAGAAAATAGTCTATTAACTCCAAGGAAAACAATCCACTAATTTCATATCCTTTACAAATAAAACTATCTAACTATTTATACAAGTATTGTACCTTGTACACTAGAAAAGAGGCAGCGCGTTCACAACAACGACCATGTAGGACGTGAGAAGGGATATCAAAAAAATCCGCCTCCACGGATGCTCACGGGTAATACCCACAACGAGGCAGATATGGAGGGAAGATTTTGCCCCTGCGGATAATGGGGATGGGGATTTTAAATACCCGCATGTTAAACGAGGCGGAGGCGGGATCACTATCCCCATATCCACAGGTACCTGATATAAAATTACTATTTTACCCTTAAGTTATTAACTGAATTAAGCTAATATTGTTGTTACTTAAATTGCTTGAACTAATGTTTAAATTTAGAAATTGAATTTATTTTTACTTATTATATGTTAGACTAATAGTTGGATTACTATTATGTGTTTATTTTTATTTTAATTTGTTGAAATTTAGATTGAAAAATTGGATTATTGTACTCATTTTATATTTATTTATATGTTTATTTTTATTTTAAGTATATTAAGTTGTTAGAATTCGAATTGTATAATTAGATTAGTATTTGTGCTTATTTTAAGTATTTTATGATATTAAAATTTTTATATTTAATTTAAATTTTTTGAATTTTTTATATTCTAATGAGTATCCATGGATATCCACTGGTATCCGTAAACTTGCGAGGAATTCAAAAGCGGGGTACCCGTACAGATATGGGGTGGGGGACGGGGGCGGGTATTCATCTACGAGGCAGGGGACAGGAGGCTATCCCCCGCCCTCGCCCCACCCCATTTACATCCCTAGACGTGAGAGGGCAGCACAATCAGAAGGACGGCGAGGCAATAGCATTGACCAGTCTCGCAGAGAAAGGAGCAGCTAGCGACGCGAACCTGGCTGGGACAATCGAAGTAGTGGGCGGAGCACTAATACTGCCTCTAGTTCTTGTGAACAACATCCAAAGCCACGTGAAGGACGTGACAAGGAGGAAGCAGTCGCTATCAAAAGGAGAGAGGCGTGAACATGAATCACCACCGCTGGAAGCAGATCAATGGACAGTAGCAGGTGGAGAGAGTGAGGAACAATGACGCGAGGCGATGCTTCCTATTTCGCGTGCGATGGCTTGTGGGAAATCGGTTCAGACAGAGGTGATGGTTACCATACCACCCAGCAGCAGCTCGAGCGTTGCTGCACATCATGCGGCTGTCCTAGCAAAGAGAGAGGGAAGAATGAATTGGCTATGGCATGTTTTGGGGGTTGGCATCCTGGGTACATTTTTGCCCAAATGAGCCAAGATCAAGCCCAAGTCACAAAGGAAAGGAAACTGGGCTATTATTTTTCTAAAGGCCATCCTTTTTTATAACAATGGGCTATCTCTAACCAACAGGAGAGCAAGATTGACATGTACTGAAATTTATGGGCCAAGTCCAATCTAAGCCCAATTTTGAGGTAGCATTTGTAGACAAACAAGCATACTGGGTCATAGCTCATGGACTTTATTTTAAGCAATGTGATCTTGTTGGAGTTTCTTTTGTTGGTGCAATAGAATAGAAATAATTAGGAATAATTGTGTTGAAAAAAAAATTATGTTTTTTTTTCTTTATAGCAACCTTGAGGGCAAGGTTGATTTCATACGGGGGATAATGATACAAGACTAGTATAAATAGTTGGGTAGTTTGATCACTTGTATAGGATATCAAAGAAGTGAATTGTTATCCTTTGGCTAATTGTAGTTTTTTCTTTGAATTCTAAGTCTCTTCTCCCTTAGGAGCTTAGCTAATTCTCCTATTTGTTTCATATTTTATTATCCTATTTTCTACTTTGTAACAAAAATATTTTGCATAGTGTTCGTGACTACCCTTAGGAATGGTAACGGGATGATGGAGAAGTAGGGGAAAGTCCCTTGTCCTTCGTGATGTGGATGAAAAATCACCCTTATCCTTGCCCTATATATGCACGGGTAATCAATCGCCTTTAGCTTCCTCCGTGCATAAATGGGCATGTTATAGATATCCGTGGATATCCAATACGTTATTAAATTTTTAAAAAATCTAAAAAAACAAATGAAAGCAAATTCTAATGCCATAATTTATAATAATATGTCATAATTGCCATTATCCAAGCATAATCCAAATAGATTATAGATTCAACAACTTATAACACTTAAAATAAGTACATTATCCATTCATCAATGCAAGCAATGGTTAGCAATTTTATGCGAATAACCCAAATAAAATAATGCACTTTCCACTAGCAACAAGTGCCCTAATAAGTTTTATGAGCTCTTCACGTGACAAGTTGAATTGAACATGTTTCAAGCCATGGACATGTTCAAGCAACTTTTGGCCTATTAACTCAAAATAATTGGCGCCAATTGAGTTTTCCCTAGCTTACCCTATAAATATGAATTGTACTAGGACAACAATCTATTGGAAAATCCTTCTTGAAAGAATATAGATCACATCTTGTTAAATTTTTATTTTATATGATATGGTTTGAAAAATGAAACAATTAATAGATTCTGAAACAATTTCAAACATGACAGAAGTAATACAGCTAAGCAAAACTTGAATTAGTCATGATAATTTGAACTTACCAAGTTGTTAGAGAATCTTATATGTTATGATTATTTGTTTCTATTTAAGCTATCTATTGTAACTACTATTTGAATACAGCTTTAGGTTGTTGTACTCAGTTCCTGACCTGTAGGAACAAACTCCTCTATACGTATAAGCACTCTAATCTGGTGAAATCAATTGGAAACATTTTCAATTATCATTCCCTATATGGTATTAGTAGTCTCTTATTTAACATCACTATTTGATCCATTTCTCATCATGATTTCCACCATCTCAAACTCTGATCTCAACCATGATCAGAATTATTCCAACATCATTACCATTGGCCAAAACAAGAATGTCATAACTCTTAACACCCAGCATTCAGCCAACCTCTTAGGTTCCAACTTTCTAGCTTGGAGAGGTCAGATAAACGCTCTTCTTGTTGGTTGTGATCTCCTCCATTTTGTTGATGGCACCATGCCCTGTCCCTTTCCTTCCCATGTTGATTACAACTATTGGTGCTGACAAGATCAACTTCTTCTACACGCTATAATCTCCTTTGTGGATCAACAACTTGTTTGCATGCTTAGGAATGTCAAGACTTCCAAGCAAGCCTGGGACACATGCACTCACCTATTTGCAAGTAAGATAAGACATCAAATCTTGTTCTTGAAAGAAAAGCGCTCTCAATCCTCAAAAAGATCCCAAACCATTGCTGCACACCTTTAGGATATTAAATTTGTCTTAGACGAATTGGCAGTTATAAACTGTTCCATTGATGATGTTGACTTGGTCATTCATAACTTGAATGGCTTGGGTTATGAATACAAAGAAATTGCTACTGTCATCAAAACTCATGAAACTCCTAATACTTTTGATAAGCTCCATGATTTTCTTCATCTTCCTAACATTCCTACAAAGCTACATTTCATTTCTAAATTATGCCAAACTAATCTTGTGTTTGTTGAACTCTTCTCTGATTATTTCTTGGTGAAGGATCTCAAAACCAGTGCCCCATTATCCATAGGCTAGCATAAGAATGGACTTCATCACCTCCACATTGCATCCTTTCCTCAAGTTCTATTCTCAGCCACAACACCATCCTACAACACCACCCTAGCATCATATTCTAGGCCGTCTTACATCACACATTCTTCAGCATTTATCATCCACTCTTCAAATAAAGTCGAGCATCAGTTCTCCCTGCATTTCGTGTAGATGTTCCAAGTCACACAAGTTGCCATTTTCTGTTTCATTTGTTACAAGCACTAAACCACTTGAAATCATATACATTGATGTATGGGTCCTTGCTTCTTGTAGGTCATTAGATGGTTTCAATTATTATTTAGTGTTAGCTGATCATTTTTCTAAGTATATTTGGTTGTACCCGATGAAGAATAAATCTGATGTTTCATTGATATTTCGTCTATTTAAATCAATTGTTGCGAAAAATTTTAATTTGCCAATTGTTTTTGTCTATTCAAATAATGGGGATCAATTCATTAAACTCAAATCTTTTTTTGCTCAACATGGTATTTCACATTATACCACATCTCCTCATGCACCAAAATAAAATGCCATAACAGAAAGAAGACATCGCCACATATTAGAAACAGGTTGTGCATTGTTGGATCATGCAAATCTCCATGCATCATTTTGGTCATATGCCTTTCAAGGTGCTGCATATTTAATAAACCGACTTCCCACCCCTATTCTACATATGCAGTCCTCATTTCAAGTTTTGCATCATTCTAGCCCACATTATCATCATTTGTATTCATTTGGGTGTTTGTGTTTTCCTTGGCTTAAGCCTTACACCAACAACAAGCTTCAACCACGATCAACATTATGCATCTTTGTTGGATATGCACATCCCAATATGCCTACCTTTGTCTTGATCTAGTAACCAATAAACTTTACATTTCACGCCATATGACATTTTTTGACAACCACTTCGCTTATTTTTTTCTAATTGCCAAGCAAACCACCTCAGATCCTGTTATCCCACCAAATCCTCAATACCTCCATCTCTTTCTTAGCCTTCACAAATTCTAACCAAAAAACATAACATGGTAACAAGATCCCAAAATAATATTTTCAAACAAAAAAAAAAGGATCTTTGCAATCACTAAACACCCTCTAGCTGAAAACCTTGAACCTTCTAGTGTGAGAAAAGCCATGAAATATTATCATTGGTGTAAAGCTATGGCAAATGAGTTTGAATGGTACTTGGTCATTAATACCAGCACCCAAGAACTAGAATATTGTTGGTTGTAGGTGGCTGTTTCGGATAAAAAGGAACTCCAATTGATCAATTTCAATGTACAAGGCTCACCTTGTAGCCAAGGGTTGCACTCCAATCCTTGCTACTAATTTTCATGAAACATTTGCACTTGTGGTAAGGCCTCAAATTGTTACAGTTAGATGTTAACAATGTCTTCTTTCAAAGGAAAATTGAAGAGTAGATTTTTGTGACTTAACCCCAAGATTTAAACACCCCCAACATCTTAATTATGTTTACCAATTGTATAAGACAATGTACAACCTATGTCAGGCACCAAAGGCTTGGTATGATGCACTCAAGTCTTTCATTATTACCTATGGCTTTCAAACATGTCATAGTGATCCATCCTTATTTATATATTCTGACGGCAGTATCTTAGCATATTTTTTGGTGTATGTTAATGATTTATTGGTGATATGAAATGAGAATTGCTTTCTAGTAGTTTTTATACAAGCTCTGTCTGCAAGATTCTCTCTAAGAAACTTGGGAGCTAGTCACTACTTTCTTGGAGTAGAATTAATTCCATCAACCACTGGTTTATTTTGCTTCAAGCACAAGTTCATTCATGATATTTTGGAAATATTTAACATGTAGGGGTTGAAACCTGCATCAATTCCTCTTTTCTCCATTGCTCAACCTTAACTTCATGTTGGCTTTCCTCATACTGATATAACACACTATCGTAGAATTGTTGGTGCTCTTCAATATCTAAATATACTAGACTAGATCTTTCATTTGCTATCAATAAATTGTCCCAATTTATGCATCAGTCGACCATCACTCACTTATAGCACTTTAAGCATTTGCTCAGGTATCTCAAGGTAACCATTAATCATGGCCTTGAACTTCAAAGACCTACATCCTTCACATTGGTCCCTTTCTTTGATGCTGATAAGGGAGGCAGCATAGATGATCACACCTTCACCTTGGCCTACATCTCATTTCTTAGTGGCTATCCAATTTCTTGGAGTTCTAAAAAACAAAAGACTATCGCTCGATCTTCCACGGTCCAAATCCAAAGACTTCAAGGTTAAGATGAAGGTCACCAATGGTAACCTTATCTTGAGGGGCACAATACGACCGAACAAGACTTGAATCAGTCATGATAATTTGAACTTATCAAGTTTTTAGAGAATCTTATCTATTCTGATTATTTGTTTCTATTTTAGCTCTCTATTGTAACTATTATATGAATATAGCTTTAGGTTGTTGTACTTAGTTCCTAACTCGTAGGAACAAACTCCTCTACATCTATCAACATTTTGTTGTAGTGAAATCAATTGGAAACTTTCTCAATTCTCATTCCTTATATGAAGTTGGCTTCGTGGCTTTGGTAGTATATAGTTACAGATAGTTAGACATTTCATATAGCAGGTACCCACACGTATGAGGGTAGTGATCCCCCTCACCTACCCCATCTAGTAAATAGGCATTTAAATATCTATTTCCATTACCCATAGGAGGAAACCTTTCCTTTCATACTCACTTTGCCATAGGTGTTACCTACAAGGACAAGTAAAATTGCTAAGTTAACTCCCTAAAGCTCAATGTATTTGTGACTATTTTTTGGTTTCTCCTTAGAATAGCAATTTTGCTTGCTTAGTTCTAAGGAGTAGTTCAAAAGCCTTTGCAAAGGGGGATTGGCGCACACTATTTATTATAGTAGTATGGTGGGTTTGGAGAGCTAAAAAGGCTGAGGTTATTGTAGGAGAAAACTAGACTAAGCATGATGTTAATTATTAGAAGGACATTAAAACTTGAAAATGATATTGAGAATGCTTATAGGGAGAAAGGCCAACAACTCCAAAGATAGTAAGTCTAGTATTCTGGGAAAGGCCTCCTCATGAATCAATAGAGCCGTCAAAGTGGTCTGTAACCAGCGAGTCAGCCTGACTTGACCCACCAAAATGGTAGGTTGCGCTAGCAAAATTTCAATTCATATAAAAGTGGGTCAATTTGACCCAACCTATATAACCCGTGGATTAAGTGATATATAGTACATAGTACCTTATGAGGTATATAGTACCTAATGAGGTTACTTAGTTGTTATATTTGACTAATTTTAACCACTACCTGATAGGATTATAGGCTGTTTATTATTACTACCTTAGTGAATCTTTACCTGTTGTGTTGAATTATGTATATTATTCCCTTTATTTTGCATAATTTATTTTGGTTTTTGTACAGACAAAGTTTCTAATATTAGTGTATTTACAATCCGTTTAATTTTTTAACCTTTTTTTAGTATTTTTTAATTAATTTTAAGATTTTTTTTATTTTTTGTTATTTTTTGGTGAGCCAACCCGTTTAACCCACCAACTCGGGTGGGTTGAGCCGGGTTAATATTTTTAAGGCTCACTAGAAAAGTGAGCTAACCCGTATAACTAGTCTCGATTTATGACCTGTGGTGGGCCAACCCAGATGAGCTAGGTTGGCCCACTTTGACAGCTCTATGAATCAACAGGAATTAAGTCTAGTGGAAGCAGCTAGTTGTCCATATGTGACAAACTAAGGTCAAATTCCAATTTAGAGAGATGCCTACATTTGGTACTCGATCATGTCTTAAATAGAATTGCTTTTAGTCAAGGGGAGAGCTAGAAATTTAATACGCATGGGCTAGTGTATATATAATATTAATTATCATATAAAGGTATAATATGTAAAATAACTAACACAATATAAATTACTAAAACGTATTTGTGATCAATA
Organism: Pterocarpus santalinus; assembly: GCA_031439595.1. NCBI lineage: Eukaryota > Viridiplantae > Streptophyta > Magnoliopsida > Fabales > Fabaceae > Pterocarpus > Pterocarpus santalinus. Next base: position 26,898,896 of record CM062528.1, on the reverse strand, counting down.
TAAATTATACATATCAAATATACATATAAGACTAAATATATGCCTATAACTTTTAATTTTCTCACTTTTATTTTTTATGGGGAAAATAAACTATTTTATAAGTAAGCTTTAAAACAAGATGACTAATTTATAGGACACCATGTCATCCCTTGGTCTTCCTTCCCTTTGCCCCTACCTCTAGTGGAAGATACTTATAGGAAACCAAAGGAACTCCTCATGGGTTTAATTAAGAAGCTTTCAAGATAATGCTCAATGTAGGTAATCTTGGCATGTTTGGCTTTTATTGTTAGGAGGTGGAAGTTATCTGCAGTGGTGAGAGAGAACAAATGGTTATGTTTTTTTTTTTTTTCTAATTTTTTTAGGAATCCTTGGAGGTTTTGCAAACATGAGATGGGTGTTGTTTTCACAAGATATGCTAGTTGCTCATCTTCTTTCAAATGCACCAAAGAAATGGAGCTTTTGAAAAAAAAAAAAAAACACTCAAACATGAAAAAGTAATGAAATAAGGATAATTCCTAAACATTTATAAGATTCACAATTGAAAAAAAAAAAAGGGGATTTAACTTTTTTAAATGTTCGTTCCACCCTCAAAATTAACAATTTAGGTCATATATCTTTCTTTCACCATTCATGAGAGGGAGAAAGAGAAAGCTAGAGAGAAAAAGAGAATGGTAGGGTGAAATTAGAGTCAGAAGTGAGTTTGGGAATGAATATGTCTATGTTGCTTTTATTAAGAGAGGAGGAATTTTTTCTTTTAAAAAAAATGCCTTTATTAGTGATTTATTAATTTTTTTGGCTTTTTTTTTTTTTGGTGAGCACATAAAGAAGGTTAAGAAGGTTAAAAGGGTTTTATATAGGAATTTATTACTGTGTAATTATTGTGGTGGGGATTTTGCTTCTCATTGGAAAAAGTATTTAGTATTAGATTGTGAACATAATCCTTAGAACTTTTAAGATAGGTAATGCTTTATTATGATTATTATCTTTGAACAATGCTACACAATTAGAAAAAAATGCCAAATTATTAAATAGAATAAATTAATATGACTCACTTACCAATTTAAGAATACATAAACATACCATATCATTTTGGCAAAAACATTGAGACAATTTTTGGTTCTCTAAAACTTTTTAATTATTTTCATATGAGCGCAACCCTATTTTTGAAAGTGAAGAATGAAAATATAGATATTTAAAAAAATAAAAACAAGCCAAAAAATTATCATGAAGAATTTTTTTTAATAGAAAAAAGAGTTGCATGGTTGTTAAGGCTAAGAAAATAGATTTCAATATTCGAAGGAAAATTAATAATTTAACTAGCTTAACATTCATATGATGCATGGAATAATATAAAATATTAATTACATGACATAAGCTCAAAAATGGCCGAAAAGTATGATGGCATGATTGACATCAAAACCACTTAAATTTTATTTTATACATTAAACAAAAAATCCTATCTTCTCACTTCATTATACCACCTTGGTATTGTTCTTGTTTCTCAAGCTCTTACAAAGGAGAATTATAATTCATGAAGGTGCTCTATGCGTATGGCACTCAATGTCAAATAGAAGTCCGGTTTTGTTGATGGCTCTATCCTTAAGCCATAACCGTAGATTTTGTCATTTCTTGGCAATGCAACAATGATGTTGTAAGTTCTTGGTTTCTTAATTCAATTTCTAAAGAAATTGTTGCTAGTGTTATCTATGTTAAACCTACCTCTGAAATTTGGAAAGATCTCAAGGATCGCTTTTAACGTAGCAATGACCTTAGGGCTTTTTAGTTAGGAAAACAATTGATTAGCTTGTCTTAGTGGCTCTATGTTTGTTACTCAATGTTGGAAAAAGAATAGTTTTGGATCAAATTATTTTAGCTACTACTTAATATAATCAAATCAGTGATGATAATGAATACTAACAAAGAAATAAGGAATGAAATGAAGGTATCACAAATCGTGTAATACACTATTCTTCAGAATTTATCGTTGCCTTACCCAGAGCAATGCCGATGAAAATGGCATCAACAGGCAACCCTTCAAGATTAGATGTGGTGTTGTCGGGCAACTCTTCCACATGCAATCTCAATCTTAGTAAGCAACTAACACCTTTGTTATAAATATGAAGCAAGACAAAGCAAAAAGAGAAAGTTGTATGTGAAATGAGGAAGAGGAGAAGAGGAAGTTATGTGTGACAAATGGGTTGCATAGATGGGTATTTATAGGCATGGTTGAATAGGAAATGTAGAGGAGTTTGGAGGGCACCATCCAACTTATACACATGTTTCATCACATGCATCATCCAAGAAAATCTCATGCACCATCCATAAGACTCATATGTTTTATTGCATGCACTTCCAAGCCACTATCCAAATCTGAAGTGCACACACACACACACACACACACACACACACACACTACCCATTTGATAACAATCCCTATAAGATTCAAACTTGGATGATTGAAAGAATAAACAAGAATGTCATGCATCAACAAAGTATCCAAAGGACTTCGCCCAAGCATAGGTGAGTGACAACCCTATGAAGAGTGGTAAAGTTACCACTTTGAACATTACCTCGAGATAACTATTGGAGCATGTCCCCCAACCACACAACATTCTCAAGTGATTGCTGCTCTAGTCATTTTGCGCTTTAGATGACATGCGCTATCCTGGGATCATGAGAGCAGTTCATGCCCAAAACTCACAGGAGACGACCTATCTTTGCTCTCACTAAGATGGCATCCATTAAGAGCATGCTGCAGCAGATGGCCTACCCCCATATTGGAGGCAGAGAGAGTATTATAATTAATGACATTCATGGAAGTATTTCAGTTTTTTGTTTTCAGATGGTGGTAATTTAACCCACTTAATTTATTTTGTACCATTGCCAATATCATTTATTATTTTTTTAATTTGTGTGTTAACTCTAATTTGATAGTTATTTTGAGATAGAGAGAGCATTAGTGAGGGAAAAATTATATTGTCATCTAGTAATATGTTATTACACTATTTACTGGCTTTGATGCTTCATATATTGTTAAATTCTTAAATAATATGACAATACATTATTTGATGTGCAAATTTTTATACTAACAATATATACCAAGTATATAATTTGTTAAATGTAACAAGTTACTTTAGTTTATGACAATATAGATGACGATCGATAAACCTATAATAAAAAGTACTAGTACCAACAAATGCTAATATAATACATGTATTTCTTTAGAAACTAATATTATACATTTATTTAATATTTTCTTTTAATAGTATATGTTATCAACATATCATTCTTCAAAAGTCAAATCAATAAGCTGATGCTCGAAATAAAAAAAAGGGATAAACTATCCAAAAACAATTCATATTGAAATGAAGTTTCGGTTTATTATCCTTTGAAAATTGAAATTGATCATAGAACTAATATCTAAATCTTACATCCAAATGTGTATAAGGGTATATCAAATTAGAAGAGTGGTTTATTATATGAGGGTAAGAAATATAAATTTTGACCTTATAATCATATATGGATAGTCAAAATTAAAAGTTATTTAAAAAATATATGTTCACTTAAAAATGTTACATAAATTTATACTTTAATATTGTCAATTCATTTAAGATTCAGTGGTCAAAATTTATTCTTTTCGCTCTTACAATTATCCACTTTTCCCTATCTCTTACCTTTTAAGGTAGGTAATAGGTTGATAAATGGAAAACTCTTTGTAAAAGGTAACTTGCTTTGTCTCAAGCCCAATCTAGAAATTCTTGTAAGCTAAGCTTGGTCACTTTGCCATGCAATCAAGCTAAATATTAGTAACCAAGATTCAATTCAAAGAATTTCTTTCCTTCTCATCATACTTGCTGTAAAACTTAGGCTCCGTTTTTGAGCGTTGATCAAAACTTAGGCTTTTTTTTTTTTTAGAGTGGTTTTGAGGTCCTTATTTTTTTTTTTTTTTTTTTGCCTCAAGTCTTGGAGAGGCGCCGTGTTCTAGCTAGCATGTAGTCGACCTTAGGCCCAGTTGAGTTTGACCTCATTCTTGGCCTTTGGATACCCGCATTCTCTGATTTTTCTTGTAGCCTTATTCTCGAATTTTTCTCATACCATATACTTCTTTGCCAGCTTGCCTTACATTTTTTGCCTTATTCTTGGCAGATTGGTCGTATATGAAAAAATAAGGGAAAAATACATAACCCAAGTTACAAATAGTTTAAGTCTTTCAATTAAACCCTAAACCTTAGACTACAATAATTCTCAAAAGTTGTCATTTAATTTAATTTATCAGAACTCGCTAATGTGACAAAATCCATAAGTGTCACATTTCAAAATCTCTCTCTCTCTCTGTTTTTTCTATTTAAGTTTTTCTTTCGTCATCTTATTTAATATAACTAAAAATAAATATTAGTATGATAAAAATTTACTACATATCCTTACTTTATAATATAATAAAATTATAATATTTTTAAACTATCATAATTATTAATAATTAATACTAATAAAAATAATAAATAATAAATTTGAAAATAATAACAATGTATAAATAATTTAAATCATAAATAAATTATTATTTTTTATATATAGATATTTTAAAATTTTTAATATTATATATAAATATTATAATTTTTTAAATGATTGCTTTTATTATTTTTTATTTTTTATTTTTTGGTCTTTGGTTTTGGGGGGGGGGGGGGATTGGGGGATGGGTTCATTTGCCACTACCTGCCTCTAGCAGGATCGAATCCAGGTGTAGTTCTTTAGAGGCTGGCAGGTTAGACAGTTGATCCGCGGCCTCAACCACGATTGTTTTTATTTTTCAATTAGAACTTTTCAATGTTGATACAATTTTCTTCGTAAGCCCAAAATGTTTTGTGGGCTTAGGAATATGCGAAGCCAGATTGGCCAACACGCCTAGTTCTCAAGTGGGTTTGGCGCGTTGCGAATGAAGCAACAGGCCTAGTTCTCAAGTCCTGGCAGCAAAATACTTGCAAGGGAACTGTGTATTCTCCGTACATGTATCTAACCGGTCGAGTTCCTAATTATGGAAGGATATTCTCAATACTTTGGCTGCTATGAGGGAGGGCTACAATTTTTGCATGGGAAGGGGTGAGATTTCACTTTGGTAATGATTATTGGTTACCTCAGGGAAAGCTCTGCAATCTGTATTTTTTATTATTTAAATATTAATATAAAATTATTATTTATATATATTACATTATTCTTATCTAATAATTATTATTAGATAAACACGGTAAAGAAGAAATATATATAATAATATACTAATAATTTAAAAGTTAAACTATGTTTATTTATTTGTATGTAAAATATAAATGAGTGTAGGGCCAACCATTAGAGCATCTTATGGATGGGGATCCACTATTTCCATAACCCAAGGTGCTATATAGCAATGGCTCCTTTAAGGTTATTCAGTGCTTAACCCTGTTAACAAATTCCCTAAAGCATATTTCTGCATAATCAGCGAAATCTTGCCTGGTTGACCATCGAAGTATCAACTTTCCATCAGTTAGGAGTGAATGGGAACGAGGGGTCCTCCAATATAGATAACATTTTAATTTTACTAATGCTTACTTAATTTTAGGACTCAAATAATCACCGTATTCTTTTTCAACAGCCTAAGGAGATCAAAGTGAAATAGAGTTATTAAGGGCTGTCCTGTAAAGTATAAAGTACAGCCAATTTAGTTCCAATTGATCTCGGTATCATGAGAAAGGGAGAAATAGAAAGAGATAGTTCACTTTTGCTAACCATTGAACACACAAAATTTTATGAGATTGTTGCAATATTTTACGTCTTCACAGTTAACTCCTTTCTCTAGGTTTCCACCAAAAAATAGAGTTTGAACATGATTGAACTCACCAATATATACGTCCAATTCAATATATAGCACTAACATTTCTAATTTCCTTCATATCACGCAAATATTCAAATCAACAAATTTATTATAAAAGTAAATAATACAAAACAACTAATCTCAAGATAATTGAAGGCAACATCCCAGTTACTGTGGTCTACTATTATATCTGAAAAACCAGTAAAGTCTCGATATTTTGAGTTTGTTATTTTAATTTTTTGCATAAAACAACATTCTTCAAAATGTGAAAGGACAAAGAAACTCCCTATTATATATTTTATAATTCCAATTATTGTTCTTTGCCTAGCAGCAATACAGCTGTATCATTGGAAGGTATAATAATAATGTTTTGCATTTTCTTTCCATATAATAGCGCCTAAATTTTAATTTGGTCCAACAGTCCGGTGAATTCATTGAAGTACATATTTTATCCTGACTCAAGAATTATTTATTATTCATTGTCTTCAATGTTTTTATTAACTTATGCTTGCAGCTTACCCATTAAATTTGCAGCTATTATAATATGGTTTGTTATGGATAAAAAAAGAATATTATTAAGAAAAGAAGAATTATACAAGAAGATGAGAGGACAAGAGATCCTTCTAACAAAAGTTAACAACAAACAAAAGAAAGAACTATCAATAAAACATAGCCTTCTAATCTCTCAACATATTTGAGAGAAAAAATCCCCTAAAAAGATCATAAACTTTACACCAAATAAAGGCTAAACACTTAACCCTATCATATAAAACTTGCTTGTCTTAAAATCTATAATTTAAAATATGAGAATTATGCTCCAACCAAACACTTCAGATAGTGATATATATGGCATATAGAGGCCAAACACTTAACCCTATCATACAAAATTTGCTTGTCTGAAAATGTATAATTGAAAATATGAGAATTACACTTTAACCAAATACTCCAATCAATGGCATATATAACACACATTGCCACAGGGAATTGGCCTCTTTCCTTTCCCCAAAATCAGCAAAATTAGTCAACAAGAACTTATCTAAAATTATAAGGTACACCCAACACAAAAAATACCAATCAGAGTATTCCATATCACAAGGTCAACACCTCCGCCCCCGACCCAACATTTTCTGATTGAATTTTTTGCAAATCTAAAATGATGACAATAATGTTCCACAGTAAGAACTGCTATAGTAAAGGTCGATCTATTCCAAAATTTAGTATCAAGTTGACTTACACTGCAAGAAGAACCACAGCACGTACAATTAATGTGCTGTTAAATAAAAATATGCAAGTTCCTCTCATTTCTAGACATTCTGGGATTTATTAGTTAACGAAATACAACAGCATGAATAAGACCTAATCCCACTGCCGAAACCTCCTCATGTATTCAAATCATTACACCATGTTACTCTTTTACATGGAACTAAATGTGAGAGGGGGAAAAAAGAAAGAGAGAGAAAAGAGAAGGAAGAAGGGGGGGGGGGGAGGAGGATACCATCACTATGCAAAGAGATCCACGAATTGTGTTGAGTGAATTATTTATCCTCAGCCATCTTCTTGCGTATCTCATGGGCAACATTGAAAATGCCAAGAGTTGGCTGGTTGCAGACAAAGCACTTCTTATTCTTCGCATGATGCTGTAAATAAAAATAGCAGAAAGTTAGACATAACTAAAAGGAAAGAAATTAACCATCACTACATAAGACAAGTCACAAATCTATGGAGCACATCCTCGTGCTCATGCACAAAACAAAAGCTTACACAAATACTACGAAGTATTTCTCTAATTACAGGTCTGATAAATCTAAAATTCTTCCAGAGCTGAATCATTAATCATATAGAAACTGCAAAGTAATGAAATCAAACTAGAATAAGTAATAAAATGTTAGTTGTAAATATTGAATCACATACTCAAAACACTCAAACTGTAATCCATAACCATAAAAAAAGGAACAGAAAAGAAATAAAAGCTACTTTTTTTTTTTTTTCTCCTTTCCTGTATTAGCTTTAATACGTTTAGATGTTGCCAATTGAATGTCTACTGCAACAATTGTAAGGCTATACCTTCAATGCACAATGCTCGCAGAAATAGTGCTTGCACTTGGTTACAACGGGATCCACAAATGGCTTCCTACAAATGAAACATGCAAATGGCAATGAATCATCATCATCTTCATCAGACAAATCAGCACCTTCCTCATCCACATCGTCACCCGCAGCCAATCTCATCTTCCTTGCTTTCTCAGCTTCTTCCCATTCCTTCTCCAACTGCCATCCAGACTTGTAATCCCCTCGATCATGCATAAATTTACATGCATCACCATACCCACAGTAACCAGTCTCCTTGTAATCCTTACATATATCAGGCTGATAATCAAATCTTGCCGAAACTCTTATATGAGATGAAGCTCTGAGAGGACCATGTGCCCCACCAGCTTTTTCACTAGCAATTGTTTGCTCTCTGCGAAAGCCAGCCTTGTAATCTTTGTAACTGTTCATTCCCTTATATAATTTTTCATCCTCAGAACTTGTGCCTTTCCCCTTCAAACTCTCTTCTGCTTGCTTAAGAGCTCTTTCACGGATGGCACGAGCATCTTTCGAAAACTCAGTCTCCGTCTCTAGAATTGCTGTTGCTTTGCTATCATGTTGAACTTGAATCTCTTTTGAAGACTCAAACTGAAAAACTGGTTTCCCAGATTCTTCACTTCGTTCAGTAGATGCAGAGCTTTTTGAGGAGCCAGTTGAAAAGTACAACTTATTGTCAGGCTTCAAAGTCTTCTTCTGAATATGTAACAAAGAGTTTTCATTCTTTGAATCCTCCTCCTCATCTTCATTATCAATAGCACGTTTCCTTATATTCTTCTTATTAATCGGTTTCCTGAAGAAACTACACACTGACAATACAGAAAATATAGCGAAGAATAAAAATTGAGGATCATAACAAGCACAGACACAGATAATGAAAAGACAGATTAAGAAGTTATAGACAAAATAACCTCACATACCTTGTTCTGCTTGCTGGTTTTCAGCCGATTTTGCAACTTCATCAGAATCTGCCATCCTTAGGATTCAATTTATACAGTTGTCACAACTGTCCTGCTGGTTTACCGAAGCAACTGGTTTGTCACAACTGTCCTGCCGGTTTGCCAAAGCAACCGATTTTGAAAATATTCAGGGAGTTGCCAGTTCCACCAATTTTGTTTGGTAAGGACCAAGGAAGAACCCTTTTAAATTTGAAAACCAATCTGCAAAACAAAGTCAGGCCAGAACAATGGTATTGATACATAAACAAATAAAGCAAAGCAAAAACTAAATTACAATATTTACAAGTTTGGAATGAAAATAATCAAAGATAGCATGCAGAAGCCGAAGAAGACAATAATCAAAGAATAGATTAGAATGTTTACAAATTTGGATAGAATTAGAAAGTGAAGACAACATAACAAAATTTACACAGTTCACTTGGGGGAGCATCTATATTCCTGCTGTGCAATGAGAAAGTCATAGTCATGTAATTCTTAAAAAGAGAATTGGAAGTTATTGAGTAAAAGATTAGTTTTACAATTTTATCCCCCCCCCCCCTTTTTTTCCATTTGTATTTGGTTGATTATGCATGGTAAACATGGATAAATAAATTTGGACACCAAATGGGTACAATCCGCTTTATTAATAGTATAGATGATAAAAGCAGCCACATCTTTCTTTTTTCTTTCAACTCACAAAGAGCAACAGTTATAAACAAATTTCAACTAGCCTCATTTTAATTTTAATCCTAATTAGCCTGTATTTATCCACCCATCTAGGCATGCTTTAAGAAGGGATAATCAACCACTTCAAATTCACTAGGCTCCTGCAGTGATGTCTTGAGAGCTTTAATCTTTTGAGCCAACTCAAATCTATTGAAGCACTAACCAGCTCACTTGTTGAACCAAAGAGATAAAATCTAGCTCAAATTCCTACTTTTAGTTTGTTTACAGGCATACCCAAACAGGCCCTGGTTTGTTGACTCAGAAGCTATATAAGTTAGCCTAATTAAAGATTTCAAGTGAAGTTGTCATTGACATAGTAGCACAGCCAAATTAGTTTAGAAATCGAGATATTGGTCCTTAATACAGAAACTTTAATAAATATAAAGCAGTAACAAGTTGTTGGGGTTCAAGTGAACAAAAACTTTTGAGTGGTTTCTTTAACAAGATTTAGGATGAAGGAAACCACTCCAAACCATTCATCTTAAAATTACTGTGGTGTAAATTTCAAATTATTTCCTTCATCTCAAAACTTTTCAGTGGTTTCCTTTAACAAGATACGGGTTTCTTTTCAGTGGTTTCTTTAAAACACACATCTTGAAACTTACACCACAATAGTGTTTAGACTTAAATCATTATCATACGACATTGGCATCCATCTAAAGTTAGTCTTATCATAGTGAAGAGAATATAATTGTGTGGTGCAAAGCAATAAATTTATCAAGTGAACCACACTCAAACCAATAAATAATCATCTGGAAGCTAACAAGTTGATTCATCGTTTACAGAACTTAATGAACAGAATATAACTAAATTGTGAATAAAAGCTCTAGCTCTCTACCTACTGATGTATGGAAATGCACATTGAATAGTTAATGCCCAAAAACAGTAAAACTCATTCACAAGTTCAAAGGATAGATGTTCAAAGGATAGATAGATACTAAAATTCTGTAACCATAAAATGAAGCCAAAAAAAAAAATGTAGCTTCTCTTACTCACACGTAACTTGATACATGTTGGGAATTTTGAAAATGGTTAAACAATACATTTTTGTTTGAAACCATTAATGAGGTACAGTTCAAAATAGAGAGATATAGAGAAATAGGAAGAGATAAAAACGGACCTGTGGTTGTGCTGCACTGTAGGTCGTGGTGGAAGGTGTAGCCACAGGTGGCACTATGGATTTGAGAGTAGAGATGAGAAAGAAAGAGGGCAAGAGAGAGAGAGGGGGTAGGGAGGGAGGGTATCGTGCGAAATAGTATGAATTTAATGTTCAAGGGTAACAATCATTTTTGGGAATTAAGACAAGAGTTTATGGTGGCGTCAATTCGATGGTCCAATAAGGTCCTCCGAGTCGGTGGCCATCGTTGGTGAACACTGCAGAGGAGAAAGGTGAAACCAGCCTCCAACACCAAATGGTGGGTTAGGGTTTCCAAAAAGATTCGCTGCTGGATATGGGCCAGCGTGCTTTATTTATTTATTTTTGGGTTCAGAATAAAATGGGTTGTTATTCGGGTAGGCTCATTCTACGTAACCTTGTTTATATATCCAATCAATTCAGTCTCCGACTAAGGGTGGAAATAGGCCAGGCCTGAATAGTAACAAATCGGCCTGACCTGGTTTGGCCTGTGGCCTGTTTATAAAGCCTACAATTTAGAATATTTTATTCATACAGGCCTTTGTCCACAAAAATTACTAAATGTTCTCTTATATTACAGCAAAAATTTGTTACCTAATTAAAATCTTAAGACTAAAACAGCAAGCTTTTCAATCAATAACCAGATACTGAAGTTGATATCAGAATTAAACATCAGACTCTTTTTCTTTCTTTCTTTTTTTCGGGTTATCACATTAGACACATATTGAAAGAACACTGATATACTAATAACAATAACTCAAGTACTCAACACAAGTGAACAAATAGGCCTGAAATAGTAAAAACCAAAAACCCAATGTTGAGTGAGGTATAGCAACAACTTTAATAAAGATGCAAATAAAAAAGAATTGATACAATAATCTCAATGTTGAGTGAGGGTTGAGACAAACCCAAAATCCCAAGCAAGAGTTGATACTGACCGTAACAGGGAGGAAACCAGTGAGCAAACTACGGCGGTTTGGGTGCGGTGAGGCGGCTCCGGCGAGGGTGCAAGGCGAGACTCTGGAGCGCGTGGAAGAGAACGCGTGGAACACGAGGCCCTGTGTGGTGGCCAGCGGCGAGGCTCTGTCCTGTTGGTGGAGGGCAGCGGTGAGAGAATGGGTGCACGGAGAACTTTGGATGGAAGGAAGCATGGAAGAACTAGTCTGAACGCTGAAGCGGCGTTTTTATGTTTTGGGAAAAGTGGAAATGACATTTTAGGGTTTGTTGTGTTTTGAAATTTAAAAATTAAAAATTAAAAATTATGAACGCTTTTGTAATGCCTTTCCACCGACCTTGCCACTGCACCGCAACTCAGTTTCAATGAAAGCGTTCATAATTTTTAATTTTTAATTTTTAATCTTAACCTAGATCAAACATAAAATATGAATCCGCGTATGAATAAAGGGTTTGGATCCCTTAATCATGTCTTGGGTTCGATCCCAAAAATTATATGTATGAAAAAGTTATCGTTGAAAGCATCCAATTAGTGTCTGACTATATCCCTGAAAATTAATCTTTTACATATTGGGTAAAATGAATATTCTAGAATGATCCAGGCAAGTTAGTGGCTGGATTTTCTGGCACCGTATGCTCATGTGAAATGTTGTAGGTTAAGATTCTTATCTATGTTACACGGATATAGGTACGGGATACGAAAATTTTGTAAAAATTGGGGTACAAGTATGGCAATATATATATATTTCACAAATTTCATAAAATAAGAACTAAAATTTTATATGATAAATTAGAAAATACACCAATTTCAACATAAAATAAATCTAAATTATTCAACATCACATCACAAAAGTAAAAATAAACAGAACCAACATAAAAAAATCAACATAGCAACAGCAAAAAAAAAAAAACAAAAACCAAACAAAAATAGAACCACACCAATAGCAAAAATCAGCAACAGCAGCAAAAAAAAACTAACAAAAACAAATAAAAAATAGAACAAAAGCAGAGGTAAATCAGAAGCTACCTTGTGTGAAGGACCGCCAGCCGCCGCTGTTGTCTTCATGTTGTCGCTGCTGCCTGCCTTCAGGATCGCCACCGGTGGATGAGTTGAGTGATGGTGGCTATGGGTGGCTGAAGGGCGTTTCAAATGAAAGAAAGAAGAAGAAGAAGGGGAGTAGCTGAACAGCAAAAGGAAAGTCTTAGAAGGAAGGGGATGGATATCCAAATTGAATGAATGTTGTAGAGTTTTGTTATTTCACTGAAGAAGGAGAAGGGGATGGGTAGGGATTTTGAATGAAAGAGAGAAGGAGAAGGGATAGGGTTCAGTAAGGGAAAAATCGAAAAGAAAAAATGGAAAAAATGTTGCAGGCTACGAAAAAAAGAAAAAACTCAAAACGATACAATTTTTATAAATCTCGTACCAGAGTCGTATTTAGCAGTATCCGAACCGTATCCAATTTTTTTTCAAAAAAAAAATAATGGATACATACTCAAACGTACCCAAGATATACTCATACCCAGAATGTGTCATGTACAGGTACTTTTTACAAAAGCACGCGCCCGTGCTTCACAGATTCTTACTATTTTGAAGGGATTGGTCTTTGCTTGGACGGGTGGATTTAACAATTTGATTTGCGAGACAGAATATCTAGAGGCCTTCCTTGTTATGACTGTGTTTACGGTTCGTTCTAGGCACTCCTGCACTGCCTTACTCGGAGATCCATCTCATACTCAAGAAGGAGTGGTCGACTTAGGTCTGGGAATGCTTGTGCTGATTTCTTGGCATGTTTTGGGCAATCATTGGTGCTGGCCGGTTATCGTGGGAGTTTCCTTGCCCCTTCAACAGCATGTTCTTCTTATACATCTGTGGTGTAGCTAATTTTCTTCTTGCTCTGTTGTTTCGGTCCCATTGTTTGGACTTCAACATCAAATGAACCACAAAAACAAAAAGTCGAAGCACAATTAAATATGACCACAATGGAGTAAAAGTTCTTTTTTGGCCTCTTCTTCATTTTAGTTCCTGAAATTAAGAATTAATGATTTAATTCTCCAAATTATAAAAAATGATTTAAATTAATCCCTTTAGTTAGTTACATTAGTCCTTATAAAACCTTAAGGACTAATTAGAATCAACTCTTGTAACTCTTAAGACCTAAGTCGTTAGTTTCTTAATTTCAAAGCCTAAAATGAAACACTCATACAACTTAGAGACCAAAATAAACTTTTACTCAATCAAAACGAGATGAAAGACATCCATATAAGATTACAAGGGTAAGAGAATGCCAGGATTTTCCCATGAATCAAAATCTGAATCACTTGCCTCAATTTGATTATTACAAAGTAGTCAAGTCCTGAAATCTAATGTCAGTATCTTGTATTGGCCAAAGTCGAACACCATTCCCATGTTGGGTGTAATTTTTAGGTTAGATTGATGTTACTCAGACAAAACAAAATCTGCCACCCTGGAAAGACGTAAATACAACTCCAAATTGTCGTAACCGCCATGACTTACCAAAACACCACTATGCTTTGCTGCTTTTGTACCTTTGATACAGGAATATAGTGGTGATTCAGGGAATTACCTTAGAAATCCGAGAATTCACCAACACTTGTCCAGGAATAGGGACAAAAGAGAACCCTGTTCGGTGAACAAATGCCAAGAAAAGGAAATACAAGAGAAATAGAGAGAGAGCTGAATGAGAAATGTGTAATCTGTTGTATTCCATTCCTTCCAACATGTGTATATGAGTGTATCACTTCAGAATGCAATAACAAATTTCCGATTAATACGGATCAATTGACACCTCAGCAATATAAGCTAGATGTGAGACAAGTGTAAATGTAAATGACAAATGTAAGCTAAATGCAAATGAAATGGGAATGCAGATAAAATGGGGAATGTAGCAAATGACATAACTACCCATCGGCCTCACTGTATCAACCTTCCCGTCCACTTCTTTAATGATATCTCTCCTTTCCTTTTGGCTTTGATATATGCCCCTTTTGAAGTCCTTTTCTTCAATAATTCCTTCTGTCTATAGAATTTGTCCGTTTGAGTAATAATTCCTCATATAGTAGTACTCTACTCCCTCTTCTTACTCCGCTTCTTTTGTGATGCTTTATCTGCTAATGCTTCCACCTCTTCTTTTCTCTGTTTTTTCCTTTCCTCTGCAAATTCTTTATTTCTTTTTCTCTTTTTTCTTCTTTTCTTTAACAATCCTTTCTTTGCTAGCATTTTCAGTTTCTGCTTTTTCCTCTCTTTTGCTTTCTCCTCAAAGCCATCATCCATCATCTTCATTTCCACCACATTTTTAGCACTGAAAACCTACAATACATCAAAGGAAATAAGCCAATTGGAAATGTAAGTTTTATATAACTTCTAATTGAAACAAGCCACAACCATGAAGAAGAAAAAATGCATTTCAATCACTGGACCACAAAAGTTAACCTGAAAACATACCTTTTTCAAGAGCGAAAGCACCTCATTTTCTTTGTATTCAATCACTTCAAGTTGCCTTTCAATGAGAGCTTCTATTTCACGAATGAGATCAACATCATTCTGCACGTGCCAAATTTAAATGATGACTTATTGACAAAATGAATGCAAACAAATATGACAATCCTAAAATGCTCTCAGTAATGATATGAAACACAATTGAAATATCCCTGGACACTGCCTCTGCAAGGCCTTGAAGTTACAACACACTTAGAAGTGAATAAAATAGGAAAGATACCAAGTAACTAGGAATGGGCTAGTGGCAAGAGCATCAGGTAAAAATGAAAAAACACAAAAAAGAAAAAAAAAAAAAGGCAAAGATGCCTCAATAGACGTGAGTCCACATCTGAGGTAGAGAAAGATGATAGAAGGAACGAGATCTTCGTTCACCTGCCAGACACATGCCACATTCTGACACAGTCAACAACAAAAGGTTCCAATTTAACAACGAAGTTATATGTTGAGCAAAGTACCATGCCAAACCAAAGTGTGGAGAAGTTAGAATAAAATCTGGCTTCTATTTTCAAAAGATGCTTCAATTAACAATTTAGTCCCCCACTCTTCAATTTCATGAATTTACAACCTCAAAGATATAAATTAGGCACAAGTTTATCCCCATCCTTCGGCGGTAGAAATCCTTAGTGTCATGACTTTGCTGGTCCATTAAAGCCTTGCTGCCACTGTTAATGCCAAATCAGGAGCTGCATAAGGCATTTAATGTGCCAAGCCTATACATTAGAAAGTTTATTTCTTACGTTTGTGTAATTCTTGCCACTACGACCCAAAATTTTCACTGCCCCCTACAGAACACATATAAACAAATAAAAAGAAAGAAAAGACAAATGAGGAAATTAAGCTCCTCAAAATTCAATTTTCTTGGCTTGTAACTAGTGGACAGAAGAAAAAATCCAGATACACAGTGGTGCAAACATAGTAGCCAAACAAAGCAAGAATTACAAGGGAAAAAAATCAATATATTTACCATAAGTTGTTTCAACTACGAAGCAGGAGAACTAGGACTCAACAGAAAGAAATCTGTAATTTCTAACTTTATTTCTAAAATGTGTTACCTGGGTGACAAAGCTCAAAGCCAGTCCTCCTCTACCTGCTCTTGCAGTACGACCTACACGATGAACATAATCTCGTGGAAACCTGCAGATGAAAAGTTTTCAAATCCCTTTCATCAAATGCTTCAAAAGTCAACTAAGAAAATATAAAAATTGGTAAAGAAAAGTAACCTTGGAACGTCATAATTGATAACAAGGTCAACAGTAGGAATATCCAAACCACGGCTGGCAACATCTGTTGCTAGCAGTATAGAGACCTTCCCTGATTTAAACTGTTGAAGTGCCTCAAGCCTCTGAGCCTGTGATTTGAATGAATATAGAGCTGTAGCTTCTAGATCCAGCACTTCCAGCATTAAACTTAAACGATGACAATCTCTGAAATTGGGGAACAATAATAAAAGTAATCAATTACCATCAATCCTTAAATTGGGATATCAGAAACAAAGCAACCTTTTCATAGATAGTAGAATAGCCAGCAAAGTCAACTAACACATAATTTTAATTAACTATGACCAGACCTGGAAAAGTGATAATAACATAACAATGGTTTATTGAAATTGCAAAAGTTTAGAGAACTAAGATTCAGTCACAAATTGTTATGCTATTATCATTTTTCCAGGTCTGGTCATAGTTAATTAAAAGTTGCCTCAGATTAGCTAACAATTGTTGTGCTATTATCACTTCTACACCATAAGAAGAGTAGATCAGATTGAGGATAACCCAATAGGTAAAGATAGAGGGAGCCAAGAAAAACTATAGACAAAACCATTAAAAAGGACTCGCATAAAGACTTGGTTTAGGATACAACAGAATGACGTCATTTGATTCATGAACCCAACCCTACTAAGTGGGAAAAAGTTTAGTTGTTATTGTTGTTTTGATCATTGTGAAAGTTGCCTGAGATTAGCTAACAATTGCCGCCCCGCCCCCCCGGGGGGGGGGGGGGGGGGAGGGGTTGGAAGTTTACATGCATCTAAGAGAAGAAAAATGAAAAACAAACCATAACACAGACAACATAAATTGTTTATGAAAATGCAATACTGTCATCTAGAAAGATACCTGCACGTGGAGATAAATACAATGGCAGACCGGATGTCCATATCTTCCATTTGAGACAAAATATGCATCAAATATACCTCCTTCACCTTTTTTGGTATGAATATAGCCTGTTGCTTAAGTGCTTCAACTGTTTTCAGGCCTTCATATGCCTCGTACACATGCAGTTTATCCTGGTAACGCTCATGCATTTTTTGCAGATTACTTGTGGTTGTTGCAGAAAAGAACAGATTTTGCCGATTTTCTGGTAAGCACTTAAAGATAAATTTCAATTCCTCCTGAAAACCGACATCCAAGACGCGATCTGCTTCATCCAAGACAAGGAACTGCAGAATCATAGGTCAAACATTAAAATCATACAACTATTTTTTTGACATGTAAAATCATACAACTATGAAGGCAAAGAAATGCATAATAATTCTGGAAACGACATGCAGTTTTGTTTGTAGATATATGCACTTTCGCTTGCTGATTTCTTTTGATTTATTTATTTATTTTAATAGAATTTGCAGATTTCTTTTTATTATTTTAATTTGGATGATTTCTTATGACTTATCCAACCAAAGTCCCACTTTCCAAACTCCCTTCACAGACTTCTACTGTAAGCCCTTACTCCTAACTATCTCCATTCTCCAATTAACCCAATGCACTAGAAGTTACAACAATTAAAACACAAAGTATCATTACCACAGTGAAACAAGCACCACAACATCAACACCAAAACCTCAAAACCCATTATAACCGGCTGACATCACCATGGATTTTTAAATAGATCCCTATAATTTAAAAGTTTGTAATTGAATTCTTTCAGTTTTTTTTTTTTTTTTAAAGTAAGTCACTCATCATAAACAACAGATCCTCCAGTTGACAGAAGAGCTATTGCAAGAGATAGGAGAAAACCTATAGATAGTGCGCATATTGACTTATAGTTGTCTATTTATTTCTGCTGCTGCCTGTTACTAAGGAAGGGAAGATAATGGATTAAGTCAGGACACGATCCATTGAGACAGAAGAGAATGTTGCGAAGCAAGAGGACTGCATTAATCAAGCAATCTATACAGATAGAGATGAGAATTTGTGTATGTTAAAATTTGTAAAGATGAATCTACTTGAAAACCCACACAAACTATAGACTAACTTATTCAGTTGCATTGTTCGTTGAATATATCTCTATAGTTTATCTGAATTTATAAATCCCTTTAGTTCAGTAAAATTAACAAACAAGGCAATATTTTTTAAGAAAATTAGAAATATGATGACCCACTACAAACTTCTATGTTAGAGGACTGTACCAAAAATTGAGTGCAGTGGTAAGCTAGCTAGACTCTTCAAAACTGGGAGAAGGCAATTGTTGGAAAAGCCTCCTAAGTCGTGACAGTGCTTGTTTAATCTCACAGCAATATCCGCAGAGATACACAGGAAAAAAAAAAACAAAAAAAATAAAAAATAAAATCATTTAAGCTTCTTTATTACCTTGGTCCGAGAGAAAACAGGAGGGATATCAGGATTCTCCTCGAGCAACGCCTTGATCCTCCCCGGCGTGGCTATCACCACGTGCGGCCTCGCGGCGAGCTCCTTGGCCTGCCGGAGCATGTCCATGCCGCCGACCACGACGGCGATCCTGAGGTGGAGACATGACCCGAGGGCGCGGAACTGCTCCGCTAGCTGGAACGCCAGCTCCCTCGTCGGCGTCACCACCAGCGCGAACACGCCGAACGGGTGCTCCGCCAGGCGGTGGAGGATCGGGAGCGCGAAGGCGGCGGTCTTGCCGCTGCCGGTCTCGTCGATGCCGAGCACGTGTCGGCCCTCCAGAACGCGCGGGATGCAGTGTGACTGAACGGGCCGCGGACGCTTCATCCCGAGCTCCCGGCATGTCTTTACTGCCCATTCGGCAAGTCCGAGGTCGGCGAATGTGGCGGCGTCGGCGGAGGAGGGATCGGTGGTGGTGGTGGTAGTGGTGGGTTGGGGGGTTGAGTTGTGTTTGGGGGCGGAGTTAGGGTTTTGGGCGGCGGCGGGTGGAGGTTGGGGTTGGGGTTGGGGTTGGGGTGAGGGGCTTTTGGAGGGTTTGGGGGTTGTTTTGAAGAGAGGGAAGTTTTGGTCTAGAAGGATTGGTTGGTCCATTGTGGTTTGGTTGAGAGGGGAAGGGAAAAGGGAAAGCCAAATAAATGATAGGGAAATAAACAGTGGAAAACTCATGCTGTTTTCTGCTTTAGGTTTTTTTTTTTTTTTTGAAATATAAATTTCTGACGGAAAATAAGGGTGTATTTGGTTTATGAATTTTTTTTTTATTTTTGCTTTTTGAAAATGATTTTTTGAAATATGTTTAATTTATAAAAATAATTTCTGTTTACAAATAAAGAAAATAGCGAAAATATATTTGATTTGTCAGTTTTTAATATGTAAGTTTTAAAATTAAATTTAAAATAATAAAATTATATTTATAATTTAATAATATAAAATTTATACATTTGATTTATCTGCCAAAATTATTTATTAAAATAATAAATAATTTTATAAAATAATATATTTTTAATAAAATTATTTTTAATGACAAATTTGTTTAAGATATAGTTAATTTTTTAATAAATTATAGCCATAATAAAAAGACACATAATTGAATCAAATAACTAAGTGTTTTTTCGGATAACCAGAAACAAATATTAAAAAAAAAAAAAGAAAGTGTACAAAAGAAATATATGTTCATGTATGAATAACAAGGTCTATAAGGACAATCGTAGTTGTATATAATTTATTATTACATCATTCTTATATTATTTTTATAATAATAAAATAAAAGCAAAATAATAATGGAACAAGACTAATCATGCACAAAGTAAAAATACTAAAAATATTGAAACTAAAGCTACAGGACAAGTCAAATGAATATTATTATGTTAATGGTGACTTCTGAAGTGGTGACGTTGAGTTTGTTACGACGTGATGACAAAATTTCACTCATTTAATATCTAATCCAATGGTAAGAACTAATTAAAACTTTTATATTTATTTATTTATCTATTTTACCTTTTCCTTCACCACCCTTTATTTTCTTTTTCTTTCACATTTTCCCCCACTTTGCCATGGCCGCCCACCACCAGCCCCATCAGCAACTATTGCTTCACCGTAGATTGCCGCCACCAACCCATTCCCCCCACTGTCACCCCCTTATTCCTTTGCCCCAATCTCACTAGAACTCCACATCCCAACTAACACAATTTCATGATCCAAGCTTGATTTTCAAACAAATTGAGCCTTACACTCCAACACAGATTCTTTTTGTTCTTGGATCTGACACTTATTCCCCCTCTGCATCTCTCTTTCTTCTTTAATTGTTTCTATTTTATGTTTTCCCCTTTTTTTAGTTCCCATTTTTTCCTCTATTGCAGTGTTTCCATTCCTTGTAAAGGTGCAAAACTTGTTTTGAGGAGAGAAACCTTGCTGCTCCTAAACAACTTCAATAAGCTTCAACTTTTGGATTCCCACAAATCTGCTTCTAGGTTTTGCACTAAGTTGCATTTGGATAATGTTATAGGTCGTAGAAGAAGCTTTTGTAGTGGGGGAAGGCGAAGGCAACAACGTCAATACCAGGGGTGAATCAGCGTAGCACTTGCAAGGAACGGTGGTGGATAAAGGGACAATAGTGATGGCACCGGGACACTAAGGAGGTTACTAGTTGGAGGAGCTGGTGAGGTGCAATGTGGGTGTTTAAAGGGGTGGGGTGGTTGGGAGAAAGGAAAGAGATTAGGTGAAGATAAAAAAGTTATTTTAACAAAATTTTTCTTTATAATATGATTAGTCACCATCGTGGTGACAAACTCGTTGTCACCATCTAAGAAGTCACATATGTTAATAGTCCAATTGTCTTATTATAATGGTGGGCCATAAAAGAGGAGAGAATAGAAGGATGGTTTTTTCCTTACCTAGGATTGAACACGGTACCATATAAAAGAAAAAAGAAAGAAGTCTTAATTCTTACCAAAGTGCCACCGTTTTTGTGATTGAAAACATTTTCAACGATTAAAACTAAAAACACTAAAAACATGAAATCAACATTTTCAGTTTCATGGATCTTTCGAAAATATTTTCAGTGAAAATATTTTTTGCAATGATCAACCAAACATATCTTCATGTCAAATTTTCATTTTTATAGAAAATGAAAATGAAAATAGGGAAACCAAACACACCCCAATTTTTTCTATTTAAATTTGAAAGATAAATTTTAAAAATAATTTTTTGGTGTTGAATTTTAAAAAAATTTTGTTATGGAGGTAAATAACATTCAGGATGCATCTATGTCAACTTTTTTTAAAAAGTAATTTGTTTTTTGGGTAGAAAAATGGGGTAGAATACCAAACGTGCAACAAAACTACAAAATAAGGCAAGGTAATGCCACACCTCTACCATCTCACAAAGAACACTACACAAGTTCATAGACAAAACACTAAAAAAAAAAAAAAAATGAAGTCCAAACACCAGAGAATGATCCATAGATGCTAAACAATCTGTGGGATGGCTAGCTTCCCTATAAATGTGAGCAATCTGCACATCCCAATCCTTCTTTAAAGGTCGCTTGATTGTTTGAATAAGAGTCACATCTGGATGTCTTTGATCTATTGACTTATGAAGAAGAGAAATAGCACAAGTTGAAAAACACCCCATAATTCAACCACCACAACAAGGCAACATCCTAAGTTTGCCAAAAGTCCTGGACAAATTCCCTTCCTTCATTTCTCTGGAGACCACTATACAAACCAAAATTATTACCATTTGCTAAGTTATCACAATTAAGCTTTAGCCAAGAGTGAGAAGGTGTAGCCTAAGCAGTATTCCTTAAGGTGTAGCCTAAGCAATATTCCTCAATATTCTCTGAGGTTTCACTTCCAACCTAGCAGAGAGGAAGTCAAGGATCAAATTCCTGTTGCACACTTGCTAAAATCCTAAAAAATATCCTCAAATGAAGGAGTTAAGTGCTGAAAAACCTCTTTATTCTGGATCCTCCATAAGAAGTGAAGAACTGTACCAAAAATATAACCCCACTCATGCTAGTTCAAAAGCTAATTGGCTTGAAGATTTAACAACTATCAATGAAGATTTGCATTGAAAAAATTCAGCCAATTACTACACTTCACCAAATGATGCCAAAAATTTCTCAATATGGGGCAATCATGAAGTGCATGGAGAATAGTCTCATGCACCTCCATCATTACAATGCGTGCAAGTAGGAGAATTGGCAATATGGTGATAGATTGGAAACTCATTAGCGTGGAGAGCATTTGATGTAGCAAGCCAAAGAAATTACTTTATTCTCTCCATACCTTTCCATTTCTAGATGAGTTTGAATAACGATTCTAGAGATAACAAATTTGTTTGTGCAATCACAAAGTCAAAGGCACTGTTAGTTGAGTCACGCACATCTTGGAAGGAAAGAATGCAGTTTAGATATGATAAGTTGGAATAGTTGATATTACTAATTTGCACAACGTCAACCGCCCCACAAAAGACAAAGAAGCTACTTTCCATGAGCTAAGTCTTTAGAGAATTCTATCTATGACATGACTAAAAAAATCAGTCTTCAAATGATGATGCTAAAGCAGAACACCAAGATATTTTCCAAGATCATTAGTAAAAATAAAATAATCCAAATTCAGAAGCAATCTTAGATGTTTTAGTGTAGTTGACATTCTTAGTAAAAAAAAAAAAAATTGTTTTCTCTTTCCTAACTTTCTAACATGAACTCTAACAAAATATATCAAGACCTTCATTAATAACTTCAACTTGATTCATTGAGGCTTTGGCAAAAATAAACAAATCATCTGCAAAGTAGAAATGTGTAATCTTGAGCCATCCTTAAATAAAGAAATAGGCTTCCAAAGATTTTAGGACACTGCCAACTAGATTAAGTGGGATAGCCTCTCCATACAAATGACAAAATAGATAAAGGGACATGGGGTCTCCTTGACGAATCCCTCTTCCAGGAGAAAATTCCCTTGTATACTCTCCATTTCAAAGAATATTCATAGAAGCTGAAGAAATACAATTCCATATGGGATTAATAAAATGGTTGCTCAAACCCAAATCCTTTAATCAATTAATAATGAAATTCTAGGAAAGATGATCATAAGTTTTTTCAAGATCAAGTTTAATAGCCATATAGCCTTTGTTACTTAAGACATGTCTCATTTTGTGAATAATCTTCTAAGCCACAATAATATCATTAGCACCTTGCCTCCTAGGAATAAAATCACATTAAGTGGGTGCAATAACAATAGGCATTATCCTCTTCAATCTATTGACAAATTCTTCATAACAAGCTTACAGGTGACATTACGGGCCTAAATTGCTTCACCACCTCAGGTTGCTTCACTTTCAAAATGAGAGAAATAAAAGTCTAATTAATTATACACACCTCTTTTGGATGATTGAAAATCTTATGCACCAAATCATAAATAGAATCACTCAAAATATTCCATTGACTCTTAAAAAAATAAAGCATGAAGGCCATCTAGACTAGAAGCTTTCTAGTTGGGAAAAGAGTGCTCCTGATCTCCTTAATTGTGAGAGGTCTATAAATAAAATTCGAATATAATTCTCAACCAAGGGGATAAGCTCCTATAACTAGGAAGATCGAGCAGGTCGGCATGACATAATAAATGTCACAACCCAACCTAGGTTGTGACCGGCACATAGAGGACAAGTCCCCCAGCAAGCCTTTCATCACACAAAATTTCATGAAATTGGACAATTGTATTTAAGATAATTCCCCAAATACTAGTCCTCTTCCTGCACAAATAAACAAACACACTCAACCATTAGGGATCCAAGCATTCTAAGAATACACCCCACAGCACACAGAACAAGAGTAAATATACAATCATAGATATCCATCCAAAATACATAAATCTGGTTTTATAGAAAATCGATCATTCTCATTATACATAAAACTCCTATTTCAACAACAATATAGTCAAGCAAAGGTCGAACCCTACCTGTAATACCATAGAGCTACATTATTCTAGGATTTAACCCAAAACCTTAAATTACATCATGTCCTTGATTAAAGAAGGGCTCACCCAAAGAATAAGGAATCCCTAATAAGGGGTTGGTGGGTCAGCTTCTAAGTTCCACACCTGTATCTGAAAGGAAGGAAAGGTAACAGGGTGAGTTATGTAACTCAATGAGAGATAGAGTGTCCATAACCCACATGAGACAATATGCATAAAATAAATATTAAAGTATGTGTGTGTGTGTGTGTGTGTGTGTGTGTTTGTGTGTAGGTAAAATCAAATAGAAATCTTAACTTCAAAATATTACTTAATTTTCTAAAAACCCTTGAAAAACTGTCTGTTCCAAGATAGTCTATTATGATTACACTTAGGCGGCCTTTTCCTTCGTGTAATCCCTTATTCTATCAGGCACCACTCCTTGAGTGGCTGTGTATTCCATCATGCACCACATTGTATGTGACTATGTAATTTATCATCTGAGGTGCACTAAAGCTAGTGTATACTATCATTAGCATGCAAATCCTATCATAGACTTTCCCAAGTCTTTTCCTTTACCATCTCACATAATCTTCAACATAGATTCACATAAAATATACCATCGTTTGTGCAAAAAATTTTGAAATTAATTTTGGTAAAGGAAGGGACTTTCACATCATGATACATTGAAAACTAATAAAATTCCAATATATAAACAATTATCAAAATTTCATGGAAATCCATTCATTGTCTCATGTGATAGTTTTGAACAAGATACATAAGGGAAAGAAATTATCCTCATAAGACATGTAGTTAAGATCTAAGTCATTTGTATACACATAGACACACACACATATATCTATATATATATATATATATATATATATGGAAATTTGACTCTACAAAACTCTGAGGCCTATAAAGCGGTCATCGGAGTCATCTAGAGATTAGTCACTAATACAAGGAATTAATGCTAATTACTCCCAAACCTCAAAACCCACAATTTCTCTAACCTAGGATTCATAAGAAGCGCCCAGCTATGCAAGAATCAAAATTCTTAGGAAGAGAAAAGGAAAAGGTGTTAAGAATTACCCTTAGAAAGCAAATGAGGATGAGGATAGGAGTGAGTTCCGTGATATCTCCTATTCCAAGCTCCAAGCTCAACAATAATGGAGGTAGAGAGAGAAAGAGAAGGATTTAATGGGCATTTGATGTAACAGGGAGCATATAATGTGTAGTTGAAGTGGATTTAGATGAAAAAATTTATAATGGAAGTAAAGGATGAGGAAGGGGAGGCTTTTAGAGAGAAGTGAGAGTTTTCGAGGTGAAAGAGAGAAGAAATCACGTGCAATGAGGAGAGAGAGAGAGAGAAAGCACGTCCAAACATTATATAGTCCTTTGATAATTGATTACCAGTCCTAGTAATTGAATATCTTGGACCCAGATATTTGTAATCGATTACAATTCTATGTAATTGATTACAATTATGAAAATTTCGGCCCGCGGACATTCAAAAAGGCTATTAACCTTATATAGGCAATTGTAATCGATTACAATTAGAAACAACAACAACAAGAGAGAATCCTGGAACTTTAGGGCACAAATATTATAGGAATCGATTACCAATTTCAAGAACTTAGTTTTCTCATTCTAGAATCCTTTGCTAAGATTAGGATATTGCACATACTTATTTACAGTTAATGTCCTCTTTAATCTTATTCTTCATTATCTTTAAAATATAAATGTAAATAGGGGAATACCTCCCATTTGGATTTAATAAAAATATCAAATAAGTCAAAATCCCTAAGAATCACAATCTTACTTTCAACTTTTAGTATAATTTTCTGAAAACTTGCATTTTTATAAACTCTTGGATGAAAAGCAAAGGGGTATCCCATTCTTTAAAATATGTTAAAAATCACTTTTTAACTCATTGATATCCAGAGAACCATTATCGAAATTTTTAATCTTATGAAAATGTCTCAATCTCATAACCTTCTAAGGAGGCATAGGGTTTAGATATAGAATTTTTGGGATTCAAATTGACAAACAACTACAAATCACTCTGAGATATAATAATAAAGTTTAGTAAAAATATTCTTTTTTTTAGAAGCTTATCCAAATGCACCCTAACTAAGGTTGGCTACATGAATCAGATGATGCCATAATATTATATCATAAATCATATTTATATGTAAGCCATTAAAATTTAAATCCCTTCTAATAGTTTCACCTATAGTTTTTCTAGGTCTTACTCTATTTCTAGTTATTTAACAAAACATCCCCATTTGATCCACTCTCCTTAATGAGTCTACAAGTCTTCTCCATACATGTCCAAACCATATAAGGCAATATTTTAGCATCTTCTCTACAATAGACGCTACCCCAACTCTCTCTAATGCACTTATTCTTAATCTATCCTTTCCTGCTTTGGAGAGTCTAGTGTTGTTTTGAATAAATTATATAAAAAAGGAAAGTTATGTAATTAGATAACATGAAGATCGATGTGGACCTTGTCATGTCTTAAAAAGTTATGGGTCTATTTAGTTTCTATTTTCATATTACATTTTTGTTTTTTGTTTTCAGTTTTAAATACAAAAATGTCATATTATTTTTAATTTGTCTCTAGTTTTTAGGATTTTGTAAAAGAAATAGTGAAAATAAGAAATTTTTTTTTCTTTTTTCTTTTTCCATTTTTAGGGAAAAAAACACTTTATCTCTTGAACTATAAGTTATGTGCACATTAGCCCTGCAATTTAAAAATATGCAAATTGACTATCTGAACTTTTTTGAATGTGCAAATCTACTCTTTTATTGATTTTTCCATCAATTGTTAATGAAAATAGGACACATTCAAATAAGTTTAAAGTATTGAATTATACGTTTAAGAAAATTCAAGACGTTGATTTATATATAATTCAAAGTTTTAGAAGATATAGCACACTTATTTGATGAAAATATATATTTAAAAAATTCGGGGGATCAATTTCTACCTTTTTAAAATGCAAAGATTACAGTTCATATAGTTTATAGTTCAAAGAGGTAAAGTATTTTTTTTTTCCTATTTTTACCATTTCCTTAATAAAATTAAAATAGAAACCAAGCAGACCAGAAAAAAGATATGAGTAAGAAAAGAAAATGTTCATAGTTCCTTTTTTCTTCTTTTTTTTTTTAATATAATCGATGCTCACTAAGATTTAGTTATTTAACTTGTAAAATCTAGGTATACTTAAATATGCGTTAATATTTATATAAAGTATTTTATGTAATAATATCAACAACAGAAGCACATAAAATGGTTTGGTCCATTTGAATAGCTTCAAAAGATTAATCCTTATCAAAATGCAAGTGCACAGGAGTTATATAATCTCTCCATAGAAGTTTCTCTATAATTTGAACTCACATTCTCCTCCTAAAAAATGTTAAGATTGCTTATCACCTCAACTAAAACTTTATGGGTTGAGTTAGCTAATTCTTAAGGTCCGTTTGGCACACTATATAAGGTTTCATTATATAATTTAATATAATATATTATAATTTTATCAATTCTTTGATACAAGCAATGTAGTTTATTAACTTATCCATTAAAACCCCTTATACACAAAATAGTATATAACTCAATAAAGCCTTCAAATATGAGATTAGTCTTGATTGGTCTTTGATATATAAGGACTCTCTCTCTCATGTTTTTATATTTATGAAAATCATAAAAATAATTATTAAAATAAGTAAATACATAAATAATTTTAATACAAATACTTAAGATAAAAATTATAAAATAATTAAATATTTATAAATAGAAATAACAAATATTTAAACAATTATATTAATTTTTAAATTATTAAGTAAATAATTAATAAAAATTACTGTTTTATTGCAATTTACTTTTTTCCTTGGTACATTTTCCATAAGGAACAAAAAAAAAACAAAATATATAAAAAGAGAAAGTATTATATATTTGTTAATTTTTTTATATTTTACTAAAAAAGAAATACTAATTAAAAGTATACAAATAATGATAAGTATTATTTAAAATAAACCATGGTTGTTTATAATAAAAAGAAAATATTTAAAATAATTATACTAAAAAAAGGATTTGACTAATAATATTTATTTCTTAATTTGTAATTAATAAAAATTACTATTTTTATTATAAATTTGCTTTTTAATATATTTTTATTTTTATTATAATTACTTGTGATACTGAAAAAATGACATTATCTTATTTAATACAGTATCTTATATAGTGACACATTAAATATTGTGTAGTATTAAAATTTTATTACTACTAGGCCTTATAGAATTTGGCTTTTTATATTATCAACTTTTATCTTATCAAGCGTGTCAAATGAATCACTAGGGTTTATCAAAAGAATAGATACTAATTAAAAGTTTATAAATAAATAAAAATTATTATTTAATATAAGCTATGATTGCTTATAATAAAAAACAAGTAATATTTAAAATAATTATACTCAAAAAATAAAAAGTATTTGAATAATAATATTTACTAGATTTTTTATTTTTTATTATAATTATTTGTGATACAAAATAATATTATCTTATTTAATACAGTATGTTATATAGCAACATATCAAATATTATATAATATTACAATTTTATCAGACATTATATAATTAGACTTTATACCATCAAGTCTTATCTTATCTAGTGTGTGAAATAATAACATAATATGAATGCATGTATAATATATAGAGTTAAGAATAAATTGTTGTTTTGACAAAATTAGATTGTAAATATTAATTTGTGAGCTTTACTTCAATATCAAGTCTAAAGGGATGTTACTTACTAATCTCCAAGAACTAAGAGATCGAATCAAAGGCTTTTCTACCCAAATAAAATTTTTTAAAAAAATATTATTTACCCAAATGTCTTCTTAACTTTAATATTTTAAAATGTTCCTTTTTAGGTACTATTATAAAATCGTTGCAAGCTAAAATGATTTCCATATGGATATAATATATAAAAATCAGCCAAATCTCGCATAATTACAACACTGTGCACCATTGTGTAGAAATTGGCCCAGGTTTGCACGATTTTAATGCAAGTATAAATTTTTAATCAAAGGAAAAAAGTACTTCAATTCTACCTCTTTGACCTGTTCAACCGCATAGTAAGCTTTGGTTGGAAATGCCAGCTTCTTAGCATAACTGCATAACTAATGAAATATGTGACAGGTTTTAGCTAGTAAATCCTCAATTGCAGATGGTGCAAAGGGATTCTTGAGTTCTAAAAGACCAGAGGCTGAAGATAACCACAACAGTACACTCTCCATAAATCATAAAGAATTAGTTCTTGCTTGGCAATCTGTAAATAGTTATAGCTCAAGTCAGCATGAAGGCTTGTGCCTAATGCTGTTCTGCAATACCCCAAGCAAGGCTTGCACTGTTCTGTTCCTCAGCATCTTGAAGTGTGTTTGGCTTGTATTTTTTTAGTAATACTTCTACGTTACTCTGATTATAATTTGCAATTATGCACATGCTCATGACATTTTCTTACAACCAGGAATTAATCCTTAGTTGGAAGCATGATTGAACAAGAAATTTTACGTGTTGCCTTTATCTCTTGTAATCTATATCTCAATTGATCAAGTTCCACTTTCTTGCAGCTATGTTTCGAATCCCGTTTTGGTTATAATTGATGTTGAACCGAAGGAGCTGGGAATTCCAACCAAAGCTTACTCTACGGTTGAAGAGGTAACACTAAAGTCCTTTATCCATTAATTAAAAATTTATACTTGCATTGAAATCGTGCAAGTCTTGGCCGATTTATATTCAATAGTGCATAGTATTAAAATCATGCAAAATTTGACCAATTTTTATATATTATATCTATATGAAAATTATTTTAGCTTGCAATGATTTCACAATAATATCTAAAAATAGGATTTTGAAAAATAAAGTTGAAAGAAGACATTTGGATGAATAATATTTTTTTAATTTTATTTGCGTAAAAAAACCTTGAATCAAAGAAATTTTAACCCTGTAGATAAAAAAAATAAATCTAAAATGTTTTATGTCACTATATAAATGATTTAATTTGAATATAATATCAGTGTAAAAAACTTTTATATAGATATCTAATTATATATTATTATATTAATAAAAATTTTTGACATAATTACCTACTACTTAAATGATCATACAAATAAAAGATTTTAATTAAATAACAGTGTAAAAAAAATTTTACGCTATCAATACACCGAAATTAAACTCCGGTAATAAAGGGATCCCCTTTTTATTCCCCCTGTGATTTGAATCCTTTCATTTATTTGACTCAACGTATAACACTGTTCTAATTCACTCAACCTGTATGAGCACGTGTATAGTTCTAGGTAACGCTATTCTGACTAACTCAATCACTGACCTGTCAATAGCTCAGACGGTACATCTGGTACATCTTTTGTGAAATAAAATAGCATTGACCACGATAAAGGGCAAAATTTTGAGCAAATTCAGAGTTTCTTGTTGGTTGGTTTAGAATCTATTGAATTTGCTCAGACCACTGCTTTTACCTCATAGATATAAACTACTGACCTTGCGATGATTGCTCGATGTGGGACTAAAACGTCAGAAGACGTTGCCATGCCATCCGTCGGACCTTCAAGATTCCAAAATCCACTACACCCCACATTTGAAAATTGTAGTCGCTCGAGGGCCATGTGCCTCACATATATATGCAGAAACTTATCGCAGACAGTTGCTTATAGCTGATCGTGTTTGCAGAGAAAAGGGTTTTAGGAAAATGCTGATGGTCTAGTTGGAGTTGATAGTACTGGTTACACGCCTAATCACTTCAATTATTAGAAGCCGGTCTAACTATTTCTTATAACTAACCACAAAACAATTATACATTACGATTTTTTAATTTATTAAATAACTGTACTGATTATTATTTATCTTATAACTATAAACATGAGCTAAACTTTTAGGATCAACCTAGCTCATGCAACACATTAAACTTGATGTCATCACTTTCTTGCCTAGTAGATCACAATTATTGACTTGTCTCTTTTGAACAACTAAATGGAAGCAGTAACAAATTTTCTTATGAATAGGATTTTAAACAGGCTAGTAACCAGGGACTCAAAACTCACGAGCATTCAAGTTTCCAGTTACATTACCTATGTTCTTTCTATATTCATGTCCCGGAATATCCATATCAACAGCAGCTAATCCCAAAGTTCAGCCATGACCACAGCCAATAACCATCATATATAATATCACAAGGGGAGTTAATGTGATCATAGTAGGAAAAGAAAGAAAAAGTACATTCAAAGAACAGAAGTACCTTTTTTTTTTTAGGGGTACTTAATCATCTTTTCATTTATGACAAGATAACAAAACAGTAGATCCCTTTGGCAGAATTCAAAAGAGAAAGTCATAGTCATGAGTTAACCATTATAGCATCTACAAGTAACAAAGCTAGCACATCACTTTGTGTAGTTTAGGAATTATAATAGCAACAGGTAAGGAGGAAAACAGAAAAACACACAAATACAATGCCAATGGTTGCTGATAGGCCACTTGCCCTTTTATATTTCACCTGACCACCAATCCACCCCCTTAATTTAAAAATTACTGTAATTTAAAATTTTAATTGGAAGATCTAAAAGTTAAGGATGGCTATTTGCAAATAAATAAAAATTTAAGGGGACTAAACACTCTTTTCTCAACAAAATTCATGATCTTATTAACAACTGGATAATACATGAAAAGTTCCACCGAGGTTTTTTTCTCTACTCGGCCTATATAGGTCATGCCTCGTTAAAACCTCCATTAGTAAAACCTTTTAGGAAAAAACCTAATGGAGGAAAAAGAGTACATCCACCATACATAGTTTAAGGGATCATCATTGAACTACAATATTATCTATAAGAAGTTGCACTCGACAATCTTGTAGGCTCCTTTTCCCAAGTCTTTGGTAATTCCATATGGTCCTTCCTAGTTTGGGGTGAGTTTCCCTTCTTCGACAAGCTTTTGTTGTAGCTCAAGAGGATGGCACCTTGGGCTCTTCCAACCATTTCCACACCATCAGCAAACCAGTCCCATCTCCTGTGAAGAAGAGTCCACCAGGACCTATCTCAATTGATTGAACTTCTCGTCTTGTAAATAATCGACCCCTCTCTAAAAATCTGTAGAAGCAGTCAAAGTAAGGAGCTGCAGCAGTAGGGAAAAAACATACTACACAATACAGAGATATTACAACCAAAGTTACAAAACAACTGGATGCAAGTTTAAGTTCACTCACGATGGCAATTCATACATACGAACTGAATTGTCTCTGCATGAGCAGTACAATATTGGCTTGGCTTCTGCATCAGTCATCCCACAGAGTGCAAGAACACCCTATAATAAAAATAAAAAACATGGATTGGGTGAATCATCTAACTACTTCATAACCATAATTAAAAATATCAGCTTGATACATAAAACCATAAACATTCTTACGCACAAATGTTAGTGGTTAAATAACTTACATTTTCCTCAGTGTGTGCATATGTCACTTTCAAAGTTCCTTTTTCAGTGCATACCCACACCTTAATTGTGCAGTCAGATGAACTTGATAACAAATAATGGTCCCAACAAATAAGGGATGTGACTATGTCAGTATGCCCGTTGAGTGTCATCTTACACTGTAATGTATCAAGGTCCCAAACCTATAGACAGCAGGATAACAAATGTCTCAGACCAGTAACTTTGTAGAAAGAAAGAAGCAACAAGCAATTGTGTAGCTAACATAGAAAGACTGTAAACCACCCATGATTCATCATGACCAAAATATAAATGAAACCATTTACCAAAACAAAGTACTGTCCAAAAAGGACCAAGAAGATTTTAGCAAACTCTTAAACAATATGTAGATCTGAGCATCAGACATTTTTAAATTTCTCCAATCTGTAGTCCAGTGAAATCATGTATCAAAAAGGCTCTACATGGAGCAAATCTCACATTTAAAATAATAATAATAAACTCCTCATTGATAGACAATACCTTTATGCTGTGGTCCATGGACCCTGAGTACAGCATCTTGCCTCCAACAGCCAGACAACCCACAGCTTTAGTGTGGCCACTTAGTGATGCAACCAGCTCAAAAGGAGACTTAGCTTCAGAATCAGAGCTGCCTCTCCAAGCATAAATAACACCATCCTGCAATTTAAATAAACAGATGAAACATACATTGATAGACAAACAAACTAGTTGAAAAGTGACAGTTCTGATCAAATAACAAAAGTAACACATGGCTAACTACAAACAAAAGTCTGAATTAAATAACTTAACAACCAAAAACTACAGCGTGGTAGTTACCTCTGCTCCAGCAAGAAGGGTATCATTGCCAACAACCATGGAAAGGACTTGCCCCTTAGGTCCATCAAGAGTAAATTCTGAACCAGCCTGAACATTCCATGCCTTCACAACAACCACAACCAAATCATCAGCTAACATGTAATGCTATATGATTCTGACAATGAAAAAGCAAGAGGACTGAAGTAAGAGCTTACCTTTACAGCATTCTTCACACCAATAAAAATCCATGGGCCCTCGCTGATCAAAGAGGTAATTTCGGCACCAAGATTTATGACATTAACGCAATGACCAGTATGGCAGTCCCACATCCGAACTGTACCATCAGTGCTGCCAGAATAAAGTTTGTCTGATCCAACCGGAAGTGCAATTCCAGTGATAACCTGTTGTCAAAACTTTCAACTTAAGTACTCCAAAAATAGTAACATCAGGGAATTACACATTTTATAGCACTTCCTATGTGATTTATAGAGAATACATCTTATAAACAATTTGCCAAAAACATGGTTCATTATGATGCTGCTGGTTTCAAATTTCATTACAATTACAATAACAATATTCAGATACCCGTCCAAATACATAAAACA
The DNA here is from genome assembly GCA_031439595.1 of Pterocarpus santalinus. NCBI lineage: Eukaryota > Viridiplantae > Streptophyta > Magnoliopsida > Fabales > Fabaceae > Pterocarpus > Pterocarpus santalinus. The sequence continues at coordinate 26,864,704 of CM062528.1, read as the reverse complement.
AAGGCCATTAAACAAGAGTTTTACAAAAACACAAAACTGAATAAAGGTGAATGTGTTGGTATCAAATACTACAAGGTGGAATTAGACCCAAGTACCTTCTTGTGTTCATGAAGCTGTGTTAATGTTGAAAACCCATCACCATAAAACCATGAATGCAAATTCTGACACTGGTCACCATGTACGCAATTGCCATTCACCCAGTATTTACAGATACTCTGTGATGGCTTCTGAGGAGCCTTAGCAAGGGTTGTCTCATCTTCTGCACCTGCAGTCTTTTTAACCGATACTGCCTTTGAGTCATACTTAGTTGTCTTCTCGGCATAGGTATGGGGCTTCATTGTATACTTATATGCTGTAGAAGCATTATGATAAGCAGTAGATGGCGATGGTAATGGTGTTACGCTGTGCAAAAACCTGCAAGGATTTCTGTTGCATCTCCCAGCTAGCCAGTACTTACAGGTTGGTGTCCCACTGAAATGTTCAGTCCTCCTCGTTGCTGCCTTTATAGCCATATTACTATTAAAGAAAAAACACACATTCCAATAACTCCCCAAATCAGGAACACTGTATTCTCATCAACAAAACCCTCCAATGCTCATGATCTCTTCCAAAAGTCAACAACAAACCAGATGAAGCTGCAGAATCAGTTTCCCATCAAAACCCAAACCCTCTTGCTACGCAAATTCTCCATCAACCAAACATAAAACCACTTTAACTATAACACAAACTACGAAACACGAAGACCAAAACAATGGCAGAAAGACCAGACAGCGGAACTTCCAATCCATCAAGGCCAAAACCCATGACGGAATCCGAGTAAAGCCCAATAATTTACAACTTGTTCAGCAAGGTTAATCACGATTAACCTAAAATTACCCTATCGCCGAATCCTTCGGAGAAAAACCCTCGCATAGAAATTAAAAGAAATCCTAATATTGAAACCCTAAATTTCCACCAGGGAAGTGCGTGAAACTTCACCGTGGTCAATCCAATCGAAGAGAACAAAGATTCTCGCAGATCATCCATAACAAAAAGAAAGAGAGAACCCTAGAAGGAGAATTCTTGAGATTTTCGCTTGCGAAGAAGAAGCAAACCTGAGTAGAGTAGCACTGGATTGGAAAGCGCAGCGAAGACCTTCAGAATTCAGAGTCGCGAATTCGCGATTATCGAAACCGAAGAGAGATTCAGAGAAAAGAGAGTAAGTGTTTGAAAAGAACACATCAGAGAATATACAAGGATCCTCTATTTATCGGTTACTTGTTCCCCCCGTAAACAAGGTTATAAGTTATCGTTGGCGTCTTTTTTACGTCAGCGTGTATACGAAGCAAAGAAGGCTTGTGGGGAGTTTGGCTCTTTTTTTTTTTTTTTTTTTTTTTCTCTTCTTATTGAAAATATACTAGGGACTTAGACATTAGGGAGTTTTAAATTCAACCAATTCAGCTAAATCAATTTGAAAAAAACTCCCCCATAAAAAAATTTTTAAAAAAATCAAGAATTGATCAAAATCAAAATTTGTTTGAATTGAATTAAATCTTATTTTTTAAAAAGTTGATTTGATTAAATTAAATTTTGGATTTAATTTTTAAAATGAATCCAATTAAATTTAAATTAAATATTATTATATAATACAATTTTTATTATTAAATTTAAAGTTTTACTTATAATATTTTTAATTTATCAAATAATTTTTTATTTATATATCATTTTTACTTAAATATTTTATATGAGTTATTTTTATTTTTTATTTTAATGATTCAAGTTACTTTTAATTTATAATATTTTAAATTTCAAATTTTAACTTATCAATATCTGATTAAATCAATCTAATCAAATTAGTAAAAATTAGTTTGGATTGGATTGAATTTAAAATTTAAATTAAATATATCCAATGTTGACTTATATAAATTATATTATTTTGATTTCTTAAATTTTTAATGAGTTTAATTGATATGCACTGACAGTGTAAAATAGTTTTATACTGTCAACCAACAAAAATAGGGGAAAGTGAGAATTCATGGTGGATCCTTTATTATAATGAGTGGTTATTTGGATGAGTTGACACTTTCCACCATTTTTATTAGTTGACAGTGTAAAACTATTTTACACTGTCAATGTATTTGAATTAAATTCATTTTTAATTCAAATCCAATCTAAACTGCACCGAAAATACTCCACCAGAAATTTTACCATAAATTAACTATTAAAAAGATATATTATGATTATTAATTCTTGAATGACAGGTCTCTTTTTTATTAACTACGGGCTTCAAGCCCAAACAACAAAAAGCACTTGATAATTAGATTGTTGTCCCTTTGTTTATTATGTAATAGGAATGTGAATGTGATAGCACAAATCCTTACAAGGAGAGCGCGTTGGCATGCAGAGAGTTAGGATTGGCTGTCAAAGCCTCCACCTTTCATTGAAAACTTATTGGCTTGATTTACCTTTGTTTTTATGATGTTGAATAAATCATATTTCCTCTCACCCAAAAAAAAAAAAAAAAACACAAAACACAAAACACTAGTCTACTATGATACGAGGAAAACTAACACCATACAAATCAGCATGAGAATAAACAGGGAAAAGCCGGGAGAGTCGAGAACTCTTACAAACCCCATAGCAACTCGATGACCATATTTAGCCATATGGTCTGCACATGAATTGGCACATGCTAAATCTTGACAGTACAACAATCACATGAATTTGTGGTTTACACAAATTTGTTTTGTTTTATCCAACAATCATTAAAATTTCTGTCAAAAATTTTAACTACATTTTTTCAGTCATGCAACCTTGTTTTTTATTTAATAATCTTTGCAAGCCAAATTAATAATTCAATTAATTAATATGGATTTTGATATGTTCGATTAATTAATTTATGTGCCAATTTGATAATTTTTTTTTATTGATGTGCCAATTTGATATTTCACATATATAATATTTTATTTTAATTTAGAATTATTATACAATAAAGTTATAAATTTAAACCTAACCAATTAACCCATATTTTGCATTATTCCTTAGATTTATTTGAGCCAACGTGATAACACTATTTTGATTAACTCAATGATTCTCTGTGGGCCAGATAAATAGTTAAAATAGTACGTCCTCATCGTGAGATAAAACATAATAAAAACTGAATTCATTTATCAATAGCTCAAACGATGTATTTAAGTAAATCAGTGTAAAACAAATACCGATGAGTATCGTAAGAAACAGAAATTGGTCGATTTCAAGTTTCTGTTTGGAGTTTGAGAATTTTAAGAATCTATTGAATTTGACCGACCAAGAGTGCTCATCTGCGATATTTAAATATAAAGTCCTAACCAATATGATCACTACCCTACGTGGGACTTAAGAAGAATGGTGGCCTACACTACAGACATTATTTATTGCCATGCCATCCATCAGAACTTCAATCCAAGACTCCAAAACCCCTAAACCCCAGATTTAATAATTGTAGTCACTCGAGGACCACGAGCCTTACAAATGTATGCAGAAATTTATCGCAGATAGTTGCTTATAGCTTATAGTGTTTCGAGAGAAAAGGATTTCAGGGAAAATGTTGATGGTCTAATTGGAGTGAAAAAAATCCACAGAACGAGTGCCCACAATCTTATGAAACACCAAAAATATAAATAATTATTTACAAACGAACTCACGATTGATTTCAACCACGGCTAATATTGCTGTGAAAATAAAAAGAAAATCTTAAGCACGGCTCAGAATTACTGTGACTATAGGCTACCATTCTTACGATAACTTCTCCACAAGCATTTAGTATTAACCAGGTGGGGTGCAACTTGGGACTACCTCATGTGTCTGTGAACAAAAAGGCTACCTGATGAAGCAGAAATTTTTCACTTGATTGCGGTCTATCATGCTACCATAGTAGACAAGGTGCAACAGAGGGGCATCTGCAAAATTTGGAATAGTACATAAAGACCAGTAAAACCAGCTCCACTTCAGATCCATCTTGACAACCCTGCCCCAGAAAAAATCAACACAGCAAATCACTTGAAAGATTGAAAAAAAGCCGTGTGAATGTGCTTACTAAAGTCCATGACACACTCAAGACCGAAAGAGATACTAACCAGTAAGCAACTTGAAAAAGGAAAATGTTTCTTTTAGATTATTCTAAACTTACTGATGCTCATTGTTTGGAATACAAAGTCTCCTCGATGCTCCTAATTACAACACTCAGACTGCCACCGCTTTCCAGCGCTTTAACAGCAGCTCGGTGTGCAGCTCTGTGCCACTTGAGCAAATTATAAGATTGCAAAACTGACCATCTTGCTTGATTAGACATCTGCATATGACAAAAACATGAAAGCTCAAATTCCAGTATCATAGATATAAAAAAAGACCACCGGACCAGAGGCATCAGTTGTGTAGATACCTCAGCTAAAGATAATGGGGGATCCAGAAGAACACAGATGCTTCTGAATAGATTTTCATCATTTTCTCCACCCTCTGCCTCACCATAAACTAGAGCTTCAGCAGCAATGCCTGCAAAAAGTACCATGCAGTACCTAAAGCATTGGTTACAGAATAGTCAGTATCCCATGGAATGCTCAGGGAAAAAGAAAGAAGAAACTTGAGAAAATAAACAATGGGCATGGCAGGAAAGGGTCAATTCAAAGGTTCTAGATAATCAGTCTTTTTCTGTTCAGTATCTCTGCCAAGGCAGAGCCAGTTACGCCAGAAGGAGAGTTTGTATGTGAATACAGAGGCACTGACTTGAATTGAAGTCATCTGCATGAACTATTTAACAACTATAACATATACAATTGAGACATGAATTATAACTAAATCAAGAGCCATGAATAAAATCATTTTAACTTCATTTTTACAGTTCCAGTAACCTAGGGAATAATAGCTTGGAGGATGTACAGACACAGACCACACCTTTCACTTGCGCAAAAAAAGATATCAAACTTCGAAGGGAAGGATGAATCAGAAAGTATGTTTCTAACTTCAAGGGCAAGGAGAACTAAGTGTCAGTGATAAGAACCTTGGGCGAACCACATCACAAAAGCTAGCTATTGTGATGGGAGAGTCCAAAGCCTTATAAACCCCCCAATCGGAATCCCATACTTCCGATGTGGGACTCAAGTCCCATACCTTGTAATTGGGTCCTAACAGTTAGGAAGTCAAACAAAATTTGTTTAATTAATGTCATCTAAACATCTATGACAAAGTAAATCCTCCCTAACTAGTGCACCATTCAATAATACAAATAACTCTTCAATAAGCGCTTAGCACAAACACTGAAATGCACACGACACAACATGATACAGACACGATTCATAGTATCATATATACATTTCAACCCTACCTTATTTTCTTTTTTATAATTAAAAATTGCTCAAAAATTAATATAGACCAAAACCTTTTATGTTATTTTCTGAAAAAATAAATAAATAAATGGCCTTGTTTGTCCTATGTCCCACTATGTCAGAACTGAAAAAAATAATTGTTAAATTAAACATTAGTGTGCGTGATAGAGACCCCATGTACCGAAATAGTGCAATATATGGCCTGACACAGACACATGGACACAGTACCAAAATAGTGTATCTGCTTTATTTCAATATTTATCTCTGTAACTACAAATCTATAATAGTATACCCACCTGTCAAAAGCTGTGCCATCAAGTCGTCCTTGGGCAAGCTCACTGGCAACTTTCTCATCCCAAAACTGAGTCCCTGCCTAAAAAAGAAGGATTTACTGCAACTAAACCGATGTTAAATACTTAATGGAAAAATCATCATCGAAAATCAGAAATCATATTGTGCAAATAAAGGAGAAAGAAGGGTCAATAAAATCTACACTGGTATCAAACCAATAAAAAAGTTCTACAGTATAAGTATGTCAGTGGGGAAAGCCTTTGTTATTGTTGTTGTTGTAAGTATACAAGTGTCAACTAATACAAATAATCCATTATTGATGACATTGCTACTTGACCACTGAACCCAATCCATGAATCATTCTTTACTCTTAGGTCAGTTTTAAAGAATCAGCTGAAACTACACTGGTACTAATACTAATGAATGAATATATTCAGTCATATTCTGCACTAAACAATTATACACCCTGCAGTGAAGGATTAAAATTAAAAGAAAAAAGAGGTTTTCGTCCTCAGTTGTTCTTTCTCTTTAGTTCAATACCCTTACTAGTTATCCTTCATTTTACTAACAGACTTTGCTCAAAAGTATATTTTGCATCACCTAAAGTGTTTTATGGGGCATTTCACTATATCTCTAAGTACATTTAAAGTAGTTAAGATTTTTATCATCAAACTGATGAAGGACGAACAAAACAGTAGTAGAGGAAAAGGAGAAGATAATATGGAGAGAGAAATGAGGAAAATCTAGAGACAGAAAAGGCGGATGAGAGACAGGAGAACAGAGATAATAGCACAAAAATAACATCAAGTATTTCACTCAAAACCACAAATGCATCAAATATAAATAATATACTAGGAGACCACCAATAGAAACTGTCAGAACCAACAAAATGTCATATCATGAATAAAAGGGAAAAAAAATACCTGTCCTTGAATGCCCATTTGCATTGCAACTATTGGGTCTAAAATCACCCCCCGAACTGGGCAACCCATCAGATAAGCTGAAATTTCATTACAATGGACCTTGTAAGATGTTATATATGGCAGCACACAATGATGGGAAATCAAACATTGCGCAGAAAGAATATCCCTAAAATGTGACCTCTAAAGTCCATGAAAAACAATAGAATACACCTGTTAAGAGATGTCCTGCTTCATGAATGAGGATTCGACGTCGATATGGTGGCCAGTAACTTGAGATTTGAGCTAAACAGGTACCACCAAGGAATATAGAATCTACAATAGCTAGACCTAATATAACTGCAAGGTTGGGCCTGAGGTCAATTCCTTGTGAAATAAGAAAGGACACCCCCCCAAGAAAAGCAACCAAAACAGCGCTTGAACTAGCTGAAAGGCCCCACTTCTTTGGAGCAACTTTAGTCACTGTACAAAAGAAGGAAGGAAAAATTATATCATATAGCCATTTTTCCAGTAACAGAGAACTGTGAAAATGTAATCTTAATTTCAATATAACATTACTGAAATGGGGACTTTGAGCAAATTACAGCTAGAAGGAAATTATTCTGTCAGAAATTCATATGGGCACCTTCCAAACCAGTTGAGGAGCTCAAGACATCTGGTGTCACATTCCTCGGTCCTTCCAAAACTACAGAAGATGGAAATAAAAAACAAATTAAAATAAAAAAGACAAAGGAAGAAATACCAACTATAAACTATTGAAGGCAAAAAACTTCATCAAAGTCTATACCATAACAACAATAATCATGAAACAACTTACAAAAGAGAACAAACCATGCCAATAAACATCAATTTGGTAAAATTTCAAAACACACGTAGCCAGAAAGATTGCTTTGGTTTATATGTAGAATAAAAAAATCCAGTCTCATCAGATGCTGAAAAGGGAAACTTTCATTTCTCTAAATACATCATATATGTGAAAGACAGCTAGCACTTTACAATATAACTCAACAGAACAGTACCAAGGAAATCCAACAAAAACAAAGAAAGTACAACTTCTGAAGGGCAATGCATATTCTACAGTAATTTAAAATTAACAAAAATAAAGGAACAGGCCACGGTGGTATTAAATAACAGTATTAGTGGGAGATACACCAATAATGTCACACATGTAACCAAGGTAAAGTTTTGAACTTTCAAAATTCCAAAAAGTCTGGATGCACTTATTTAAAAAAATAAATAAATAAATACTTCTAAATGTTTTTTAAGTGTGTTTAGATATAATATATAAAACAAAAGCAAAAAACAAAAAAGTTCAGTTTAAGGGATAATTGATTTCTCGAATTAGTAGTTTCTTAATATAAGCACTTCTAAACATGGTATCAAATGCAAGATAATTTTTTCTCTTGAAGTAACTTTAAACGAAAGAGTGAAAAAAAGGTTAGTTTTTCAGTTTCAAGCCTTTAGGAAAGCACAATCATGTGATTGAAGCTATGATCCAATGCTCACATAGTTATACACTGCATCCCTTCTATATAAAAAATTTGTCTTAATCTATGTGCATGCCTATTTTGAACAACCAAAACGATAAAAAAGCAACAATTTTTTTAAATTATTATTTTCATACGAAAAACAGAACCCCAAAAAAAAGAAAAACATTAAAACTCACCAATGTTCCTGCATTTTCCGAAATTGGGCAAGAAACCCCTATCCCCGAGGAACTTGTAAGCGTTCCCAACAAGCTTCATGTCATCAGCATTCAAGCACGTGTCCAGCACCTCCCAATCCCTCTGCGGCCCGAACATCCCCAACTCGCGGAACCGGGACCGAGTCGACTCGGCGATCGAAGAAGAAGAAGGAGAAGAAGCGTCGCCGAATGGTTCAACTGGGTTTTGGGTTTCGAGGGTTTTGAGGAACCTGAGAGCTCCGGCGAGGTCCTTCCGCTTCACGGCCTCCTCGTACTCGCGCCATTCTCGGAAGGCTCCGCGCGGCTGGCATGATGCGCGGGAAGGCTTGGGAGGGGGTGGAGGGAAAGTGCGGGAATATCCGAGGGCAAATGGAGGGGGAGCGAGAAAGTGAGGGAAAATTTGGAGGCTGGGGGGTACGTTGTAAAGAGCCATGAAATGAATGAAAGAAAAATCATAAGTTTTGGGGCCTATCGGCTGAACAATGTTCTGAGTTTTGTTTGTGCGGGACTGCTTGAGCTTGTTTAAAGAAATACACAAGAAAAATGGTGCCGGATAAAATAGTCCCGCATATGTTTTGGACCATGTGATGGTCCACCCATGACAACCGTCAGATCGTGTTAAGTTAAAATCTAACGGTAAATATTTCACCCGTTCATTCTACTACCCCATTTGTTTAGCTTTTGCAGATGAATCCCTGTGTCCCTTTCGAGCTGATGAGGGAAAGATTCATCGGCAGCGGCGGGTTGCAAGGTATTGGTCCGCGCAAGAGAACTTGAACACATGTTCTGGTCTAAATAGGCCGTGGATGCAACCATGAACCAGTGGGGAAAGAAACAATTGTGGCCGCAGCCGTTATGCTTGCCCGGGCCGCGTTTAGGGTCTGCTCCTCAACAAAGGGGGAAAGGGATCGCAGGCGCCGGGTCCTGTCATTCCTCCACCACTTCCGTCGTCAATGCTGACGTTTCCGCTGCCGCACCCACAGCCGTCGCCGAGCGCAGCTGACGGTGGTTGCTCCTCCTTCCCCCTCTGATCCCATGAAATTCTTTTCTTAGGGCTTTAAAGGTGAGTAAATTTTCATAAAGTTACACTTTTATCTTTTTATGATTTATATATTCAATTTGTAAGTATGGTTTCAGTGTCATTCTGAAGTTGTTTGTAGACTATAGTACCATACAATTTATCAACGTGAATTGGGCAGAGACACCACGGCTGATTGTTCTTATGCATTCTCCAATATATAGTAGCTATGTGACTCGCTATATGGAAAGGGAGCCCATTAGAGTAATGTATGTGTTGAGAAACATGGCAGAGCAGAGAAAAGAGAGAATTGGAAGAGAATTCAGAAATTGTATATTGATGAAAATGAAAACTTAGTTACAATTTTGAGTACAAACTGACTTATATACTAGAGATAATATAACTAACTATCTAACTTCCTTACCAATATGTAACAGACTCTAATACTTCCTAACCAATATGTAATAGACTCTAATTATCTCTACCAGTATGAGAAGTGGTTTGTGGAGTATAACATGGATGTTGTATTTGCTGGTCACGTTCATGCTCATGAAAGATCTGGAAGTTCTGTCTTCCCTTTGCATTTTATTTGTTATATACCTTACACATGTATTCACTACTTCTACAAGATCTATGCAATGTTAGTGGTGCCTTTTATTCTGTTTAGTGTATCATGTTTCCACTTCTCTTTATTTTAGGACTGAGATATAAGTTATTAGACACTGAAAAATCTAGGTGAAATTGAATGGTACAGTCTACAAACAGATAAATTGTCAAGGTATTAGACACCTTATGATTTATATATATAAATTTTCAGAAACTTAAACCTTTTTCAAGTATTCTGGATAGTATGGTTTTAGCCTGAAACTTGTTCCTCTTGAGGGTCTCTGCTGCTTCATTCCCTTATGTCCCAAGGCCTCCTATTGAACATTGAAGGCTTGGGCACTTCTAGAGATTGGTTTTTGACCGAGATCTCTTTAGTTCTGTCCAGGAGCTGATATAAGGAGTGTTTGCATTGAAGCTGGTTCGTATGTTGCTCGAGCCCAAAGGAAGACTGTAACAGAGGAAGACTTCCTTGATGCAGTAAATGAAGTCATCAAAGGATCCCAGAAGTTCAGTGCTACATCCAAATATATAGTTTACACCCAAATGAAGAACGAGTATCATCACTCATTCAAATTTTAATAAGTATTGTTGGGTTTAATTGAGTTATAGTCTCAACACAGGACTAACTAGAAATATAGTGTATGTTGTTGGTGCTTGATGAGTTGAATGTTGGTGCTTTATTAGTTTGCCGAGTAGAGTTGAATGTTGGAGCTTTATGATTTAGTAACAGCAAATTACATTGGAGATGTGCATCTTGAATATGTTTTAGGAGCTATTTAGTTTAATTAACTTTTTTTATAAGAAGAAAAAAGTACTTAGTGAACTAAACTCTTGCTAAAATACATTAGCTAAGTGATATTGCATGGATCTACATCAGACCTTACTCATGATCACATGATGCTTGAGTAAAGTTCTTGATTCCAAGTTAGTTTGCTTGAGACCCAAAACATAATACTTGAGCCCAAAAAAAAAAAAAAAATGAACACGGAACATAACAATATTGCCATTGAATTCAAGGATTTGATTGTCATGTTATTCTGGTACAAAATTGTTACGCGCAAGTTTATTATAAATCAACCACTGATGAAGTTGGAATTGACAATCCTTAAGCTCATCTTGTGGTAAGTGACATGGAGGGAAAGCAAGTTTGCAACGTGATGGACTGCCAGAAGTTATCACAACAGGCATGTGCACGTGCTGCTCAACATGACCTTCTTCCTATCCAAGTTGTGGTTCAAGTTCTCTACTATGAGCGGCAACATCTTTGCAAAACTAGCGATGGCAGTGTAGGAGGGGATTCTTCCTCCATTCCTGCCAAGCCTAATCCCCAACTTTAAATGAGGGGTCCTGCCTACAAAGAGAAAATGAGGGGGCCAGCTATGAGAGCTCGGCTCTCTTTGCAAAATGGAAACAAAAGGGCTTAAGTAGCAATTTTAAAAACATACCGGTGGGGCTGAATTTGTAATTATTGTGTAGGACTATCAGAAAGTCCAAAACAAGTGGTGGACTATATTAACAGCCACCAAGAAAAATAGCAAGTTTGGGAAGTATACAAAACAGCATTTTTACCTCTACAAAGCTGTTTTTAAAAAATTTAATCTTGCTTGGGTAAATCACCAAAATAAATTATAGAGTAAATCCCTAAAGTGATTCCTAGCATTTTTTATATCAAGTAAATTAGTTTATAATAAAAATAAACTGACAAATTAGTCCTTAATTTTTTAAAATATTAGATAAATTAATCTTTAACAAAAATAAACTGATAAATTGGTCTTTCACTTTTTAAAAATCAGACAATTTAGTCATTCATAATGTTTAATGAAGAGACTTGATAGAGCGACTAAATCGTCTAATTTTTAAAAAGTTAGGAACCAATTTGTTAATTTATTTTAATTAAAGACTAATTTGTCAAACATTTAAAAAGGTTATAAAACAATTTATCAATTTATTTTTATTAAGAATTAATTCATTCGATATGAAAGTCGGTGGAGACCACTTTAGAAGTTATTAAAAATTGATAATTTCAAGTTGAAAAGCAGCTTATAAGTATAAGCAATATTTTGATAGGGCCGTCAAAATGGATTAAATCTGTCGGGACCACCTGTTTACCTGCCAAATATAGGTGGATTAAATTTAAAAGATAATAACCCATTTAAATTAGTCCATTTTTAGTCTAACCTATTTAACCCACCAATTTTTTGTTTTAGTTTTTTACGATCTTGTATTCTTGGCTTATCTCTTTGTGAGAGTATCTTGAGCCTAATTCCATTATCAAAAAAAAAAGAAAAAAAAAAAGAGTTATGCTCTTGCTGCATTTTTTTGCTATTGTAACATCATTTTCTTTCTACGGAAGGAAAGATTAGATTTCATTGAGAGATGAAGCACCACAATTACATTGGTGAATTGATGGTAGAAGTGATTAGTTGACATTCAAATTTTATAAAGCTAACTTCGTACCAAATTCTTGTAAATATAGTAATTATCTTTTGCTTATGTGAGTTACTAATTACTACTATTTTCCCATATATTTCATGATGCCAATTAAAGGATTTATCAATTAAGGTCCGTCATTCTATGGACAAACTTTGCTAAGCTAGGAAGTCTTGATTTACCGGACAAGTTTACTAAACAAAACTTATGCAAGGACCATGCCTTCAAGCAAAAATTATTAAACAATATACTCTTTTTGAGTGCTTGATTATCCTTTGGTACATTAATGCAATTAATTTGTTGGGAAGTATTTAAGCGTCTCAAAGCATATGATGCCCTCAAAACAATCTTCCAAACCCAATATTTAGGAGTTTCATTAGATTACTCGCTTAGTAGTGTATGATATGACTAATTACTCATTACTCAAACACCATGAAGAGGATCTAATAATTGAAACGCTCATTACTCAAACCACATAGTTGCGGGATTGATGACTATCGGAGAAACAAAGAAAGACCATTAGAATGATGTATTAATTGAATGACAATTCAAAATTAGAAATAAAAGTAAGAGAAATGTAACTAAAGATTTACAAATTGAAACTATTGTGTCTTCCTTAAAAGGAAGGCAATTAAGATAAATTCATTAAATTTAAAATGACAAAAACAACATTAATTGGCTGACAACATCCCTAGAGTGAAAAAAAAAATAGCCTAAATAATTGAGAATTGTTTAACTAACTCAAGATGACATTTCATTTGAGTACGAAGTGTGCCTTCCCTTTCTAACATCTCTTTACTTGCATGAGCAATTTTGTACTTGTTGGAATCTTTTGCTCGCATTATTTCTACAATGCACAATTGCAATGTCAAAAATATCCTATCGGACATTTTCGTCGGATATGCTTCATATGACTTCTTAACAACATTAACAAGATCATCAACAGTTTTAGGATACTCCTTATGCTATAAGGATTGAATAACACTGAAAAATCTAAGATTTAAGACATTCAGATCGGAAGAATTTGGAGGTTGGCATAAGTGAATATCAAATCCATCTTCTTTAGCTAATATGTGTTCTTGCATTGTCTTGCTCAACAAATATAGGATTTTTTGAGTCTTTTCTTGGCTATTTTTCCTTAATGGCAGGAATTACTTTTTCAACTAAATATGACCTCATGCTAACTTCTTTCTTTTTTTTTAACTGAAGTTATTGGCTTTGTCTCTAGTGTGCCTACTGCTTTATTAGCTGTCTCCTTTATGACAAAAGGAAAAATTGCCATTTTTACAAGAAAAAATTTCATTTCCATTTGCTCTTAGACGAGCTAAAGCAACCAAAAACATGACCTTTTGCAATGAAATTCTTCCTTTTGCATCTTCTTCATTGACTAGCAAACAGTAGTTCTCGGATTTTTTTTGTCATGTACAACTACTTTTCATCAATAGGAATAATATTATGCATTCCCACAAATATCAGATCATGTGGTATACTATTGCCACCAAGCATTGGTATTAGAATGACATTGTACATCTTTTGACTTTAGACGTTAACCCATGTGGCCTTTTTTATATTCATTGAGTAAGCTAAAAACTCAATAGTCATTCGTTTATGTAAAGGAATATCACGAATGTGATCAAAGTCAATTTAATTCTCTTATGATCACAATTCCCTGCCTTTCTAAGGGATATGTTAGCATGTGCATTCCATATTGTAATTGTTTCCAAATGCGATGAACATTTCACATAGACACTGAAAATTATGATGCCACCATTCTTGTTACTCCTTTTGTCAATTTTCCATCAACACTTTTTGTTGTAGAACTACATAAAGTTCCCTACACTTGAAGTTTTAAATTTTGTTTATGGTTGTGATTTTTTTTCGTTCTGACTGTCATCATCGATATTTTCATTTGTGTAAAAGTAATAAAACATAAGTGCATAAATATAAGAAATGTTCACATCTATATATTCTATTAAAATATTTTATATTTGCTATAGCACAATATATTCACTTATTTAGTTATAAAAAAGTTTGAATAAAGAGACGTTACTAAGTTTTAAGACCAATGTAAATATAAAATTTACAATAACTTTTATACATAAATATATTATCCTCAATATATATTATGAACGGAATATTCTAACCTTTTATCAGCTGAATTGGCCACAGTACTTACTCATTCAAGAAGAGAATATTATAGGAAGAGGTGGAATGAAAGAAAAGATATTTTATACCAATAAGTAATTTATCTTCACATGCCTCATCCACTCTTACTTGTAAGTGTGTGTCATGCTCTATATCTGGCTCCACTTTTAAGCCTATAAAAAGGAATTTAAAAGATTAAACACTCCATAACTAAATGTGTAAAAAAAATTTACTACAATTTACTGTAATGCCATATTCAACAAAAAATATAAAAAATGCTCACAAGAAATTTACTTACTTTACAAACTCATAGGACATTGTTTTTAAATAGAAAATACTTCTCCTAATACTAGACTTTTTAATTTACAAAAATGGTTGGAAAAGAAAACAAAGAACATGTTGTTTTATATGTAAGCATATAAATTGATACACATTTAAAATTGATACTCATTTTTCTTGAATGAAATAATGTACCATGTGCTTTGCTTATTTCTTTTAGTCAGTTTATTTTAAAGCTTTTGTTCATGCCAAACATTTCTTTTACCTGATGCATTTAGCTTGTCCTTAACAATCACAAAACGATTAAAAATCATCGTCAGATCTAATTGATAGTTATAGAGTATTGGTTTCATTAAAAAAAAAATGGCATGTAATCGTTACCAATATGTATAAAACATCGTCTCAGGGCAAAGTTAATTGGCTTCTGCTCTTAACGACCATGACAATTAAAAAGCCACAAAAAAATGGCAAACGAAATATTCTCCAATAATGACAATCAGTATCGCTAAACTAGTTCCAGAGTGTTGCAGTTCGAGTTATGAATAAGATAGAAATGAAAAGCTAAGGTGGTGTATGGTTTGCCCATTTCTTGTTTTTATTTTCAATAAAAATAGAAAATACACATAAAAATGCATTTCGTTTATTTTTGTTGGAAATGTTTTCACAAATCTAAAATGTTTTCACAAATATGAAAATGTCATTTTGACATTTTCAGTGTTTTCTATATATGTGTTGGAAATATTTTCAATTCAAAATGTGGTGGCATACTGGTAAATAGAAGGACATTCCTTCCTTTCCCCCACAACGTCCCGCGTTCAACTCCTAAGGATACCCATCTTATAAATTTTTTCCCCTTTGAACCTCCATCTTTCGCATTGATTTTCTCTGAATTCCTCTTCGATTATCTCTGAATTTCCTTTGATCATTGGTTTCTAATCATGGAGATGGAGGGCGTTGTTGAATTCCACACATCTAAATGGATTGTCCCCCGATAAAGAGGGCAAGATTGGGCTGTGATGTACCCAAGGTCCCAAAGGTAACTTTTTTGGACTTTGAATCTTTAGATCTTACGATTTTTGTGGTGGTTTTATGTCTCTTGTTGTAGATCTGGTGGATTTTTTGTACATTAGGTAATTTTTTGCTCAAGTAATGTTGTTCCCTTTGTCGATTACTATGGATTTGATGTTTTGTATGATGATTTTCTGTTTTGTTTGATTGACTTGTAATGTTTTAGAATATTTATGCTAATACCTTTTATATTAAGTTTTGTTTCAGTGATGTCTCGTCTTTGTCATCTGAAATTGTTTAAACTTATTTTCCTAATAAAATTGATCTTTGAATTTTTCATCCCCATACATGTCTATTTTGATGTAGATGTTGTTGTAATTGTTTGTTGTTCTTGTGGTATTGATGTTTAATTTTGGTGTACTAGAATGCTTGTTTATCTTACCCTTGTTATTTTCTCTAACAATTTGAGATGGGGGCAAGTACATAGGTGAGAATTCATGATGGTGGGATGTAATATTTGTCTTTTTAACTGCTTAAGTGGTGCATGTATGGATGACTGTGTGTAGGCTCAAGTAGGATTGTTTTGTGGACAAGAGGGTGAGAATATTTCAAGCTATGATGCTTTAGGATATACCACTAGTTCTATGTTTAAGGGAGTCATTCGAAATGGTTCTCCTCCATCGCATGATGATGACAAAGATGGCCATTACATATTTGCACTTGGAAAAGTTTACTATCGTTAAGAAGTTTACATTCATATGTCGTGGACATGGTCGAGTCCTATGTTAAACATCTTTTCATTCAACCTGCTATTCAATAGAAGAAAAATCAGCATTTAGATTCAATAAGCATTCTCACTCCCTTAACTATCAAATGCAGAATTATAAGTATTTGTAACACCTCAAGTAATTCTGTGTCAGGTTTAGGCAACATATTAGTAATGATATTATTGTACATATTCCTAGATGTAGAATTATTTTGGGCATTGGATGTTCAAATGGATCTAGGGCTTTCTTTGATTGGCTATGCTTGCATTCTTTACACTCCTTTTATGTGGTTGCAGATAAGATTCATAGCAAAATGGGTGAAGGAACCTTGGACAAGTCTTGGAGTGCTGGGATAAAGAAAGGAAGGAAATGGTTGCCATAAAAATTGTCTGTGGGGTGAAGAAGTATCATGGGGCAGCCATGATAGAAACTAAGGAGCTATAACAGCTTGGTAAAAAGGATAAAGGTGGAAATCGACAAATGTTTTGAGCTGAAAATTTTCTTAGTATAATACTACAGCGTAAAATCTTTGATTCCTATGCATTGGTTAAAGGGGTTTATTCCTTTGCATTGTGTAGCATGTGTGTAGTATTTATTGGAACAATTTTTCTTTTTATGTACTTCATATTTATTTCCCGCTTCTATTTTCTATAAATTAAGCCTGACACTCTGTTTTATTGTTAGTAGATCATATTACTATTTCATCTTATCAGTATTACCTCTAGATGTATAATGTTATCATTCAATTGCTTTTGTCAATGTGGGTTGTCTTTCTAATATATTTTGTTTTCTTTTACATAAAATTGCAGTCATGCATGACTATCTTGCTCTATTTCATAGTGCAAGATATCAATTGCATGAGTTTCGTGATAGAGGACGAGTATGGGGTAAACATCAATTGTTTAGGTATAGACACCATTTATTGAGGAATGTTATTGAAAGGTTTTTTAGTGTTCTAAAAGCAAAGTTCCTAATTCTAAAAATGATGTCAAATTACCCTATTAAAAAATAGAGACAAATTCCCACTGATTTTTGCACCATATATAATTTTATTAGAATGCAATATGACACAAATAGGTTATTTGGTGATTACTTTGGAGAAGATATAATTGTGGATAGACAAATTTTAAGGGTAAATTAAGAAGGTGTTGATATTAATGTTATTGAAGCAACACAAATGGCATAAGTTAAGGAGACAACTGCCGATCAAATGTGGGACAATTATTATAGATGATTGATGACAATCACTTTTTTGTATTTTGTTGTTGAGTGATATATTTCTCTTTTTCTCTTTTTTTTGGTATTTTTTAGCTAATTGATAAGTTGAAATATAACAAAGATTATAATTACAGATAGTGCTAATTATTTTGTTCAATTATATCTCTTTTTAGTATGACTATAATTTACTCACAAAACAAAAATTATTATCTTAAGTATGATTTTTGAAAATATATTTTGAAAACAGACAAACCAAATATATTTTTATTTTTTTCACTCTTTGGAAACAAAATATATTTTTATAAACTAAATGCATTTCCAAAATTTAGAAAATTTGAAAATGAAAATTCTTTTCAAAAAATGAAAACAAGAAATATTTTTACAAACCAAACGCACTCTAAATGAATTAAGACTAAAATCATATAAATAGAATTTCCTATGTAAGTACTTGTGTTCAAATATGGCTCTTCTAGTTGTCGTTGCACTCGTAATGTTGACTCTTTATCCTTTTCCACAAATGTTTCAATGTTTAAATCCAACAAAATGTCATTCATAGAAGATACTTCAACTATTGGAGAACTTGGATTGAGATGAAGATCTGGAACATTATACCTATCATTATCTTTGTCAGGGAGTGGTAGCTTTAAGTCTATTCGAAATAGTTGAATTCGATGAATGTTTTATGAGAATTTCATGAGTACTTTGTTTATCTTCTTTAACAGGATTTAAATAAAAAAGGTTGCTTGGACATCAATATTGCTGATCAATGTTATTTTATTGCCAAAAATTTTGATAGTAATGTTGAGACCATTGGTACAAGGAAAAAGACTAGTTATTCCATGCCTTATTAAGCACTTAGTTGTGAAGCATAGTGGTAGTTTTTCTATTATTTTATATACACTAGTAGCGCTTTGAGCTATTGACAACAAATAAAATTGTACTATAGGATAGATCAAAAGTAAAATAACTTTAGCTTGTTAGAATGAGTAGTTATACTACACAATAGCTTCAAATATTCCTAAATTTGGAAGAAAAAAAAAAAGGAAAAGAAAGAAAGCTGAAATTTTATTTTAGGACTCTTTTGTTACAAATGGCCAAAAGTATCATATAGTAAACAACTCAATTTTACTTACAATTGAATGAATAAAGTTATGAGCACAATTATGGTGCAAATAGGAACTCTACAATCTCATCTTTAAGCAAAAAATAGTTACTAGTGTCACAATCTAATATGAAAAGAAATGAATAGTAAAATTATTATCTATAAAATTGATGACACACAAACTTATCCAAGAGTAAATGCTAAAATATTTATGAAACAAAAAATACCGAAAATTTGTACCTAAGAACTAAAATAAGATTAGAAAAGATTTAAAGCTTAAAGAGAGTTGTATTAATAACTTAGATCATGCTTGGTCGTATTGATCTTTGTTGTGAAGACCCATGATGCCAATTGATCATATTTGTGCCTAATAATTGTTCATGTATATCAATAAATATGTTTGTGTGTATCTTTTATGTTAATATTAACAAATCCTGAAAACTAAAAAAAAAAAAAAAAACTAATATCGCCTATACCAATTCCATAATGCTCATTACTATTTAACATACTGAAATGAGAGTTCATAATATAAGGAGGTTCAACTTTTTGTATAATTTTATTCTTTTAACTTTTTCTCCCTAAAACACCTTTTAACCTTATAGATGTTCAATAAGATCTTCCTTTGCCTTTTATTCCTTTCACATTGTTATCATTCCCACTATATAAATCCCTTTAAATATTAATTGGTGAAATGTCATGGGTGCTTGTCTCCTTATCTCTAACTCTAAGACATGCATCCATATCTTCTAAAACCTTAGTTATTTCATTAACAACAATTTTATACGCCTCTTCAATTTTTGCACCTTTAGTTGTTACTTTTGCGTGTATGCTATACAAATGCTTGTAGTAATTTTCCATTCTTATATTGGGATCTTCATGGGTTATATAATGACTAATAGCTCTATGACTTCTAGTTTTTGCATGCTTTATCCATCTCTCTAGTATATACATTGTAGAAATGTTCATTATATTTCTTGATGAAAGAACTTCAAGAGCATATGAGCACAAAATTCCTGAACATTCAAACTTCTTACAACACTTCACTGCATTATTACATGAGTTAATATTTTAGAGTATGCTCGAAACACTTCTTGTAAAGAGGTACTTTATGTTTAGTATAACATTCACAATCTTAGAGAAAATATGCATATTACTATCATAAACTTTTGATATCTCGAATTGAATTATCTTGAATATTGTAGGAGTATAAATTGTTGCTTCATACCTTAAAATTTCAACTTCATTACAAAGTCAAATTTTGTTGAGTTATTTTAAAATCTACCTTTGACTTCTCATAATGACAATCCTCAACCAATCTCTAAAAGTATTGAACAAATCTTAATAAATTATGCTTGAAACTCATATTTTTTAATTAAATTTTTCATACTATCATTACTTTGTATAGTTGTCATGTTAGGACGAAAGTTCTCTTGACCATAAACTAGAGTCCATTTTTCCTTCAAAGTAAATGTTTGCTTCAACCAACTATTATCTTTTAGATCATATTTCTCAAGCATATTATTCCAAGCTTCAGGAAACTTGTCTTCTTCATACTCATAGATGCAATTCTTAAAATCCTTACTAAAGCCTTGAAACTTTCCAAATATAACACTGTGGTTCTTTAATGCATTTTGATACAAGTGCCAAATATAGAGGTAGTGGCATGTATCTGCCCATGCCAAAGTTAAAGTTTGCCGTTGTCATTTCTTGATTAGTGAGGATAGTCTATGGCGTTTTTTTTTTTCTTGACATAGCTTTTAGAAAAATATTAAATAATCAAACAAAATTCTCAACAATTTCAACATATAACAATGTTGAACCAAAAATAATACTAAGCTTGTGACAATTCACTTCAATGAACATTGCAAATGCATGACCTTCTTTATTATCATTTTGTTTTATAAATAGTATCAAAACAAACTATATCACCAAAATATGAATATTCAACCATCATTTTTGCATCTACCCAAAATATATTAGTTATTAAATCATCCTTATCTACTTTTATTGCATAGAAAAAAATTAGGATCTTCTAACTGTATTTGTTATAAATACTCAAGCATACAACCTATATCTCCTATTCTCATTTGAATTGTTTGCTTAGAGTGTAAATAATTTCTATAATATTTTGGGATGAACCCAAGATTGTCACACCCACCAACTCGCCTAGCTATTAATTCATAAGTAACTTTTGGAGTGATTCTAAAGCTTTTAGCTAAATCAACATCAACTACCTAAGAAGAAGTTATTTTCCTTTGCAATCTATGCAAATGACTCTTACTGGGGCTTAAAGTCTCGTGTATTCAATAATACGAAACTTTCCAATCAAATGGCTTTTAATTTTCATATTTGCCAAGCAACCAAATCTTGTTTGAGCACATAAGTTTTTCACACTAGTATTTCATTTGTCTTTCCCACGATAACATTCACATGAACAACAAAATATTCTATCAATTATTTTACCATCATATTAACCCTTTGTATCCTTTACTAATCCTTATCCTAAAGCCCACTTTATAAGCATAAGAATTATAAAAGGCATAGGCTACATTTTCCGTTTCAAATTCCATCCCAAATTTTGGTATAAACTTAGTAGGAATACCAATATGTATCTCACCAACTTTATTCATCTCTATATTCATGGTAACCCAATGCTACCATTCTTAAATTCTAATATGTGGGGTACTTGCTCTCCACCTTCTATAATAATTTCTCTCTTGTCCATGGCCTTTAGTTTACATAAATATATGTTCTTTAATCATATATACAAAATTTTAAGCAAGAATTGTAATACCAAAAAATTTTAGTATTATAATTTTAAGTAAGGATTATAATACTAAAATAAAATTTAATCAAACTAAAAATATTGATAAGTTCCTCAAATATTGATATGTATAGATATTAAAAAGAGAATGTAGTACCTTAGTATCATATGTTCTTAGGATGCAATAAGACATATATGTTCCCAACAAAACATAGTTATATAGGTCTATGATAAAAGTTTCAAGTACAAGATCAATTATATAACCTATACAATAAATAAGATTTTGGTACATACTCATACAAAATTTAATCATAAAAGTGAAAGAGAGACCAAATTGTACAATAAAAAAAAAAAAGAACAAATAAAAGAGAGGAAGACAACTTACGAGTTGTATACAACAAAATGAGTGAATAAAAAAAAAATGCTGCCACCAATGGATTATAAGGAGAAACCTTTGCTACTGCTAACTAGCAATGAAAACTGTTGCTAAGAGCCTGTCAAGGCCTGCAAAGGTAATGTATTAAAGAAACAATAAAACAAACCCAGTGGTGAAAGTAAGAAAATTAACTGTGTTAGATTTTAATAAAAATTATTATAATTAATGTGTAAATTTGATCCATATGGCTGTTTCTTATTCGTAGAACAGACAATATGACAAAGGGTTTGATAGAAGATTTTCGTCCAATTGTGTGTTTCATGTTACTTATGGACAATTTGACCTATCACTTTTTCACTTTTAATAACTTTTTATAAAATACTTTTTTTCAATCCAACTATTAAATTATAACTACCTATCATATTGATCATTTTTGCTGAAATTTTTTTAAAAGCGGGTATTAATAAGAATAAGATTAAATAGTGCATGAGAATGGTCTCATACTTTATTCTACTTAATGGTTTCTCAGAGGACTACTTTAGATCAAAAAGTGAGACTTATAGAAAGTGACCTATTGTGTCCCTATCCATTTGCAATTTGTGCAAAAGGATTCTTCTCGCTTCTCCATCATTTTGAGAGATTACAAATTCTCTCAGGCTAATGAGTTAACAGATTGAGCCCAATGATATCCCATCTCTTTTGTTTTTTAAGCGATAGGCTTGTTTTACTAGAGCAACCATGGAAGATTATAATGCCATATTAAATATTTCGAAGAAGCATTTGGTCAAATGGTGAATGTAACACCCTTGGTATAGTTTCAAGTTTTTCTATGTTAATCATGTATGATCGATGTGTTTATGATGGAATTTAGTTGGTATGTGATGATCTTGGGTGTTGGATGTCTTTTGGAATAAAGGAATCATGTTTTGGGATGTTGTAATCGATTACCGTGTGGCTAGTAATCGATTACAGGGCTCTCTGTATGATCATAGGTTAAAAATTTTTGCGTCATAATCGATTATCAGATATGGTAATCGATTACCAGTTCTGGGTTCGTGGTAATCGATTACCAGCCCGTGGTAATTGATTACCATAGGCCAATATATATACGGAGATGCGTCCCACGCCCTTATTTTTCGATTTTTCTTCTCTCTCTAACCCCCAAACTCTCTCCTTTCTCTTTAGAATTCCTTCTTACACCATTCCTTACTCCTAATCCCTCCATTTCATCATTTCCAACCAAATCAACAACAACAACACAAGATCCATTCCATCAAACACGATCGCCCATACTAATTATTCCTCCTTCTTCATTCTTGCTTGGGTGGATTTGAAATGGGGAGCTCGCCTCTAGTCTTCTCCTTCTCATTCCAATTCTAAAGGTAATTTCTATATAGTATTCTTTACTTTTCCAAGCAATTCCAATTCCTTTGATCTTTAGATGAATTCTTGAAACCCTAGGATTTTAAGATTTGAGAACTTATGGTATGGAGAATGTTAGTGATCCAAAATTGATGCAAGTGTCCTACTGTGATGTTAGATATTCCCAAGGAACTTCTCTCCAACCTTATGGATCCAAAGACTTAAGATTTTCCTGTGACCGGTGATTTGTGAGTAGATAGAATGCTTTTGAATTGATTCTGTTTTAAATTTATAATTGTTTATTTACTTTAAGAAATGCTACTCATGAGTCAATGATGAATGGAATTCAAATGTGTTATGAGAATTATGATTTATGAATATGGAAGAATAGAAAAGTTTGTAACAGGATCTGTTTGCTAATGGCAGTAGACGTTAGCCTTGGTGTACCTTGGACTATGATATTACATGGCCACCTAAGGGGGTGGTGTGTGACAGATATTTCACGGCCATGCATAGAGTATGGTGCGTGCATGTACTTCACGGCCTCTCCAAAAAAAAGGGGGGGTGTGTGCCTGATTTTCGGGATTCACACGAAGGAACGGCCACCTAAGTGTGAATCCTACCTGTTTATCCTGTTAGATATTTCCACTATTTTCTTTATCTGAATGAAATCATTTATTGCTTATATATATGCATTGACTCATGAGGTTCAAAAGTATTCTATCTCTCACTGAGTTTCTTAAACTCATCCCGTGGTTGTTATATTCTTTTCAGATACAGGTTCATATTTGGGAGTCGATCCTTCAGCTCAGCATCATTAGATCCTTGTTAGGGTGAGCCCTATATTGTAAGGGCCTTGATTTGTATTTTGTTTGTTGTAATCTTAGTTATAGCTCCATAGTACTACAGGCAGGGTCCGACTCTTGCTAGTGCGTTAAGTTCATGTTTAGGAATTGTTAAACTATGTTGGATTTGATTATAAATTGAACTGGGATATGTAAATGTGATTTGAATGAGTGATTCTGATTATATATATGTTGTGTGCTGAGGGGTGCATTCTGAGAATGCTTGGATCCTCGATGGAAATGTGTGTTTGGTGATATGCAGGATAAGTACTCTTATTTGGGAAAAGTCCTAAATATAGATGAAACTCTGCCCAAATTTTGTGAAATCTTGTGGTGTAAGGCTTGCTAGGGAGTGTGCTCTCCAAGCGCCGGTCACGGCCTAGATTGGGTCGTGACGAATTTTAAAAAGTTCATGGTTCTAATTAGTCCAAATGTAAACAGAGAGAGGTGAGACAACAAATTCTCTCTTCCTCCAAATATTTCTTCTGCGGCCTTTTCAAAGAAATATTTAAAATTATCGACAATGATTGCAAGAGCTAAAAATTAGAGAATGTAGCCCCTTGAAAGAAAGAATATCGAAGAGAATAAATGGATGTAAAGAGAAGTTCCTCTTAACGATCGAGGATGGGTGTTATCTAAGTAGAAGTGAAGAGGAAACACTATAGCATGTGTTCTATCTGATACACAAAGAATGCAATGATGGGGATAAGTGAGGAATTAGACACCAATAGAGGATAAGAGATGGATTAGCTCGACAACATTGTGAAAATTGGCCAACAAAAAAATTAGAGGAAATGTTTGCTATTTGGCATGCAATTTGGACAGCACACAATATGGTCTGTCAAGGTAAAGACATATGCTCCTCGCATGAAAGAAGAGAGAAGGCCCTTCGAGCTCAGTAGGCCTATAGGAAAGTAATGCACCAAGATGGGATCAACCAACTACACGCTTAGGAAAATTAATATTGGAAACCTTTCCCTTTTGCTTATAAGAGAAATGTTGATGCCACTTTCAAAGTGATGAGTAATGAAGTGATAGGCATAGGGATCATTATAAGAGATCATGCAAGCAATTTTATGGTAGGAAAAACACAAATAGGATCAAATTGTAGATACCATCTAAGGGGAATTGTTTGCAGCCAGAGAGGGATTGACATTTGCATGGGAGCTAGGAGGGATTGACATTTGCATGGGCGCTAGGCTTTAAAAATGTCATTCCTGAAGGGAATGCTTAGAATGTCTACACAAGCATCAAAAGGGTAGAAGAAGATCTAATAATGGTTCCATTCTTAAAGATATTTACTTGTCAACATCTTGGTTTCATACTTTTTTCTTATTGCAACTATACTCCTAAAACTTGTAATAAAGCCAGTAATTTATGGCACACTTAGCTTCTAGGGGGATTAAGGAATTTGGATTGAAGACCCTCTCCAAAAGTTTTGTTTTTTGTCTTCAAGTTGATATTTGCAATCAATGAATTTAAATTTCAAATAAAAAGTTTATAATGACCTCTCTTAAAGTTTATATATTTATTGCACAAAAATCTCTCACAATAGCATGCTAATTATGAAATTGACAAAAAAGAAGTAGTATGACATGTGACAAAAAAAAAAGTAGGTTTTACATGTGTGATTTTCTTTACAAACGAGTCTTAATTCTTTACTTTAAACAAAATGACTTTCTTTCTTCTCATATCACAAAATGCAAGCTGAATAGTGGGTGAAGAATACAAGTTAAAGTTTTTTGTCAATTTGTATTATGTTTCTTGGAAGAGGCTATGATCCTTCCAAACGATTTGGGAGGATGCAATCTTCACATTTTATTTTTGGGCAAAAGTTTGATATAAACAATATAATGGGGAGCAATGAAAAACTTTTGGGGGATTTTTAGTTATGTAATATGGATTAATTTTTTTTTTCTTTTCAGCATTTTCTCTCTCTTAACCATGAAGAAAGATAAAATTTTGAACATTGTATTCATGTACATAATTCAGATAAATGTTTAAATTTTTGAGGATTATTTGTTATGTAATGAGAGCTTTTATAACTAAACTTGTATTCGAATATGTTTTTGAGTACTACTAAAAATCTCCACTCTTCAACTGAAATCCCCCAAATTTTATATATGAATCTCCATTGCAATAATGATACAATAGAAAAAGTTTGATGGGGAGTAACCAATCATTATAAAGAGAACGTATTTGTCCTCCTTTATATAACTACAAATTCCTTGAAGCTTCTTCATGAATCCCCATTAATTGGACTTCATACAAAACTAGATAAAATCATTTTGAAACAAACGGGGAGTATGCGATCCTTCTAAATGTTTTGGAAGACCGTCGACAAACCCTTGTTGCTCATTTTCACTATGATTTTAGAATTTAAGAAAAAAAAATATATACACTTAAACACTATACACAATATTTGTTTGTTAAAATGCAAAAGGCCATATCTCTCATTAGTCATCTGGTGTCTTATATTTATTTATATGATGAAATCAATTGTAAAGTAAAAGAGAAATTGAACCGAAGATGTTTATTGAATGTTGCACAAATGGTGGTCTCACCATAATTGTCTCCTTCGAAAAAATCAACACAACAATTCTCACTTTTAGGGTTTCTTAGTTTGGGAAGAGAAAATGATGCTAAGAGCTAAGGGTGTTTTTTCACATAGGAAATTTCTCCTCTTTGCAGTGAAGTGTGTTTTGAGCAATAAGAGAATTGTTGGCAAATCAAATATGAGGGTAATATTTTTAACCATTATCTAATATTAGAAAGGTGTGCATAAAGTTACAAATTGAAAGGACATAGAATAGAATTACTATAAACTTGAGGAGAAATTATATAATTCTCCCAAAATTAATCTTAAATTGATATTTGTACATTGTAGTTGATAGGACCACCAAGTTAGGAGTCATAATCATATTATTAGAATATAAGGATTAGTTGAAAGAATACTCTTAAAAGAATATATTAAAGAGATTGAGTTAGTTATGGATTCAAAATAGTTGACTTTGACCATAATTAAAGGGCTAAACAGATTTAGAGTGCTCTTATATTATTTGGACTAATTTGGGAGATATTATCATCATTAGTAAATTATGATATTTTGGGCTTTAATTTTATTATTATTTAGATTTTTAATTATAATTAATTATGATCAAATCTTTCTAGTTAGGATCAAACTTTTTAGGATCAATTCTTTAGATAGGATTAAATAATTTCTATTTTTATTAATTTTTAAGATTCATGTTTAACTAGGTAAATTGGCTTAGAGATAACTTATTTTTTACAATAATTGAGGTTTATTTCTTTTACTTTAATACTTTACGAGTTTTTTATATTCTTGTTTCTTATTTCACCTATAAATAATGGGTTAAAAATTTTAATCTTAGTCCTTATTCCAAGATTCTCTATCACCAATTGATTAAGAGTTATTGAGTAAGTAAGGATTGTAACCACCATATAATTCCAAATTTCTTGCAGGGATCACATTTCGTACTATGTTGATTGGTGTATCGAGGCACTATTTAAAAAAAAAATCCTCTTATAAATATCACAGTGATACATTTGGTTGCCAAACCATATAAACATAAAATAAACAAGAAAAGAAAAGAAAATATAGGTGCTTGAATATATGAGTGAAAAGCAAGGAACGACACGAACCTCTCCTCAACGATAAGAAGAAATCCAAAATCTGCTCGCCACGCCCAATCGTTCCCACCTTTGTTCTTGACGTCCACATCTTTCATCCATTTCCCTCCCTCTCCTTCATAAACACACACTCGCATCTCACATTCACATAAAGTTATAGTTATATACCTCCAAAAACCTCCCCTCCCCTTCGTTAACCCCCACAAAGAACACACACACTCACTCCAACACAGCACATACACACACCTCACTTTCTCTCTCTCCACAATGGCCTCCTCAGCATCCCCCACAACTTTCTCTCTCCTCTCCTCCACCACCAACTCCTCCACCTCTTCCTCCCGCACGCGCTCCTCCCTCCTCCACCTCTCCCCCGCCGCCACCTCCACTTCCGGCTGCCTCCGCCTCCGCCCCGCCGGCCTCCGCCGCCTGGGCTTCGCCGCCGCCGACCCACTCCTGGCCCTCCACTTGGCATCCAGAATCAACTCTTTTCCCTCAGGGAAGGGAGTAAGAGGGGTTGTCTCCATGGCGAAGAAGAGCGTTGGGGACTTGACCGCCGCTGACTTGAAGGGGAAGAGGGTGTTCGTGAGGGCCGACCTCAACGTCCCGCTCGACGACAACCAGAACATCACTGATGACACAAGGATCCGCGCAGCCATACCCACCATCAAGCACCTCATTCAGAAAGGTGCCAAAGTCATCCTTTCCAGCCATTTGGTATGTTGCTAGATTCATGGGTCTTCTTGTCTTGTTATTGGAAAGTTTGGTTTTTTTGGGTGTTGGATTTTTTTTTTTTTTTTTTTTGGGTCTAGGCCATTAGTAATCGGAATTTATTGAACTCTAGCTAATGTGGCTCGAGCCGGGTCTGCCTGTTATGGGAGTAAATAGTCCCAGTTATCAGGTGCCTAATCACTTGAACCAACTAAGAGTTGGTCGGGTGTTTGGTATTCAAGTGCATTTGCGTGAATTAGGTGCTTTGAAAATGATTATTCTTTATTGAAATGTTTGTTGGAGCTAACTTGGTATGCTAGATTCACGGGGTCTTTGCTGGATTTGGTGCTTGTTGTCTCGTCATTGGAAATTTCGGTTTTTTTAAGGAGTTTATTTTTTCAAATGTATTTTTGTGGAGAGAAAATCTTCCTTCTTTTTAAATCTTATGTGGTGCTGAACTGATAATGTTAGTATTACCAGTCACTTGGGATGTTTACATTCATGGGTATTCGCTAGATTCTGCTTTCCATGTTTTGTACTTGTAAAGTTGGTCTATTTGGGGGTCTTAAGTTTTCAATTGCATTAATGGGAATTCTGTACTCCAAATTTCACTTGGTATGTAGATTAATCGGTATTTGGTGGATACCCTTGATCTTTGTCTGTAATGGAAGATTGAGCTTTTGATTTTCAATTGTAAAGCTGGACCCCCCCTCTCTCTCTCTTCTGCTTTTTTTAAATTATTGTTTTGGGTATTCAGTTTTTAAATGCAGTTGAGCGAAGTCTGTGTTTCAAAGAGAAAATGTATTTTCTTCCCTGTTATTAAATCTTAAGTTTTTTCTTTTTGCTTGGTAATTATTCTAATGTCTCAGTGCCTATGAAAGTTGATACTTTTGAGCTAGTCATATGATGATCGACAAGGAACAAGGGTGCTGCTATATGTGGAACAATCCAATTTTGCATTTTAGTTGTGATGTTAATATTCAAAAGATGTGGCTGTGGCTGGATCATTGGAATCCATCCTCCATACTTTATGTGGCATTAGAGTTTTGTTATAAACTTATATGTCTTGTTTAGGTGCTAGACTTTGATGATGTAAATGTAATTTGTTCGTTGCAAGAAAGCTGAGTAGATCTGTATAAACACTGTGGTTTGAGCTTGTAAGCTGAATCATTGTGACCTTTGGTGATATTTCCAGGGACGACCAAAGGGTGTTACTCCCAAGTACAGCTTGGCACCTCTTGTACCCCGGCTTTCTAAGCTCATTGGTGTCCAGGTATGTTTATATCTCGAATATGTTGGAGGGCAGAGAAGGGGAATAAATTCCAGATGTTGTGATTTGCTGTAGATAATTACCGTATTGTTGTCTTTATCTGTTTGGATATGGGTAATCCACAGGTTGTCAAGGCTGATGACAGTATTGGTCCAGAAGTAGAAAAGTTGGTGGCTTCCCTTCCAGAGGGAGGTGTTCTTCTTCTAGAAAATGTGAGGTTCTACAAGGAGGAAGAAAAGAATGACCCTGAGCATGCAAAAAAACTTGCGTCTCTAGCAGATCTATATGTGAATGATGCATTTGGTACTGCTCATAGGGCGCATGCATCAACAGAGGGGGTCACTAAATTCCTTAAGCCATCTGTTGCTGGTTTCCTTTTGCAAAAAGTGGGTTTATCTCTCTCTCAAGTTTGTGAACTTCAATGCTATCACTTTTATTACGATTTTTCTTGTAATAACCACTTGTTGTGAACTAAAATCTCTTAGCATTCAGTTTTTCTTTTAAATTTATAATAATTATTTTTCACTTGATCTTCCCATGTTTTAGGAACTTGACTACCTTGTTGGGGCTGTATCAAACCCCAAAAGGCCATTTGCTGCCATTGTGGGTGGTTCCAAGGTCTCATCCAAAATTGGAGTGATTGAGTCACTTCTTGAAAAAGTTGACATCCTTCTTCTTGGTGGAGGTATGATCTTCACATTTTACAAGGCCCAAGGTCTCTCAGTGGGTTCATCCCTTGTGGAGGAAGATAAGTTGGATCTTGCTACATCTCTGCTTGCAAAAGCCAAGGCAAAGGGGGTGTCTCTCTTGTTGCCATCTGATGTGGTGATTGCAGACAAATTCGCTCCTGATGCAAACAGCAAGGTTTGTTTTCCAAACATCTTTAGCTAACATATTTGCCAGAACTGTTTAGTTGAACTTGAACCAATTAATTATAGTGCACAAAATCATTTGAACCATTTAAAATATTCTGCTTATTACTTTATTCATTCTGAAACTTTTGGAGCAAGAACTTAACTTTTGCATTAACCATTTCAGGTCGTGCCAGCATCTGCAATCCCTGATGGCTGGATGGGATTGGATATTGGTCCAGATTCTGTTAAATCATTCAGCGAAGCATTGGATACTACCAAAACCATCATCTGGAATGGACCAATGGGAGTGTTTGAGTTTGACAAATTTGCTGTTGGGACAGAGGTATGCAAGAGCACCTGCATATGGGGTTCAGTTCTTATTATTATGTTTAAGCATGTTTGCAGTCAATATAATAGATGTCTACGTAAAGTGATGTATACTCTTAGAAATAAGCTGCAGGAGTTCATCTTCCTATTGTACATCTTCTAAACTATATGCTTGTTCATTTATATACTAGATTAAATAATGTTTTGGATTGGATATGATTCAAATGTCATATGCAGTTACTATAACACTTGCTATTCTGTATGGCCAATAAATTATTACATAACTTATTAAATACCCTTTTTTCAGGCTATTGCAAAGAAGCTGGCTGACCTCAGTGGAAAGGGGGTGACCACCATTATTGGAGGAGGAGATTCTGTTGCAGCTGTGGAGAAGGTAGGAGTGGCAAACGTCATGAGCCACATATCTACTGGTGGTGGTGCCAGTTTGGAGTTACTGGAGGGCAAAGAGCTCCCCGGTGTTCTTGCTCTCGACGAAGCCACCCCAGTCGCTGTGTAAGACCATTTTCAGCTTGGAAAATTTTCCCATCCTCAGGTGTCCATGTTCTCACAACCTTGTAAAAGAGCATATATTGTAGGACCCTCCCTTCCGAGTATCTTAGTGTAAATCTTATCATGTTTGAGTTATTTTGCTTCACACACAAATTGCGTGTAACTGTAAACCCGGCTGAGAGCCATAAATTCAAATAAATCCATGAGTTGCTGCCAGATTTTTTGGCATTTAGTTTTCATCTTATGACACACCCGTGTGATCCTTGAATATAAGTCTCAAGTTTTGCTAGCATTGCATGCCTTCAGCTTGCGGAGGTGGGACAGGTTATATTGAATAATAGCTTACAGTTTTTTTGATAAAGAATAAAGATGGACACAAACGAGTTCCTGTGAATCAAGCCTTTTAGCCTGAACTCTCTACCACCGGTAGTTGGCTGATGCTTGATTGTAAAGTCTTGGACCTGAGGTCACAAATCACGGATGTGGAGAGGAAGGCATTGAATGATTGAAAAAGAAGTGGATCTCATGACTTTCTACAGAAAGCTGAGCTTCACAATCTTTGTCTGGTAGACTGAACTACACAACACTAAACTATTGTCTCATTGTTTCCCATCAATGATTCTAAGCCACAAGATTTGAGAAGCACCCCATCTTTTTCAATATTATGTTCCTACCACATATTAAGATATTTGTTGTTGAAACTGCAAAAGGGCAGCATTCGTCCACTGACATTACATTATCTGGCATTTGTAGGGTTTCTCACATATAAACAACTATACTGTTACTTTCTCTTTTTTTTTTTTTTTTTAATTGATACATTGTTTCTTATTCATTTATTATATAACATACATGGCATCATCTTCTCTTACTGTCTGGAAACTTTAGTTTAATTTCATAATCATGGCTCCTTTGCCTCATCTTCAGGCAATCCAAGCTGTAGTTTAATTTTCTCTTCGGTATCTGCTTTGAGGACTTCCATTTCTACGTCAGAATTGTACGCCTGCCATCTTTCGTGAGTAGGTGATAGGGATTCTAAAACCTTCAAATTGGGTTGAGTGGGTTCTATTTTCAAAAGGTTCAACGCAAAGATAATGTTATAAATACACAATGTATCAATTAAAAACCTTCAAATTTATTAACTTTTTAACCTAAAATTTAATATATTTGCACTGCTTACTTTGTAAAGAAACTGGAAATTTTTGTTTCTTGTTTACAAATAATTGAACGCAGTAATATATTGGTGTAGAATTTTATAATCTTTCACCGTCAAGTAAATTTCGATATAATGTAAAACAAACAAGCACTTTATTGATCGAGTTTTTAATATATTAAAGCATATAAAAGATATGTGAGAGATTTATAAGCGTGTGAAACATTTATTTCTAGTTAAAGGCTAGTTAAGTTAGCTAAACAATAAAAGTGGATTACAACTCTAAATATTATCTGTAATGTCAAGATTCGAATCTTAAAATTGTTACTTTAGGGAGAGTTTAGCTAACTACCACCTTAGCTCAAAATTGTGCAGACAATTTCTATGACAAGAAAAAAAATTAGTTAAATTGAGTTTTTCTTTTATTCTTTGTTTGCTTGGGTGGCTTGGCTCGATATCCAAAAACAAATTATTGTAGAGCTATAATTATCTATATACAAAAAAAAAAAAAAAATTGTAGTTGTGCAAAATGTCATAAGATTGACAGATTTGGTACAAATGTAAAGACAGTGCTAAGATTATTGTAAGATAAAGGTAACTGATAATGTTCATAAATATTATATTAATTTATCTTGTTTTGATAGCTGATTTAATTCTTCTTATATGTACCAAATCAAGTTAAATTTATAAAAATGCTATGGTATCCATGTAAATTTACAGGTTTTGGAACGCATATTGACATAGACAAAGTAAATAAAAACATATGACTTAAATAAATTTTAATTAAAGTAAATTTAATTAAGTTTAAGCTAGTTTTTGATCTCTACACTTGTTTCAAATTTTGGTTTTAGTTTCTATACTAAAATTTTTTTAATTTAGATCCCTATATTAGTACTCTTAAGGAATTAATCCTTGCTGTTAGAAAACTATTATATAGTGTTAATTTTTGATGATGTAATTAGGATTTGATATAGAAATAGTATATTATTAATGTAGTTTTGATACGACCTCTTTAAGACTTTTTTTAGTCTTGAACTCACCTTTTTTTAAAAAAAATTGATAAGTGACCAATATAATATCAAAACGACATTTTTTTAAAGTTAAAATGACTTCAATCAAGTTTTATCATGTCCCATATCAATTCTCATTAACTATGTCAACATAAGGAACACTGTATAATAATTTTTTAATAATAAGGACTAACTCAATACCATTATAAGGACCTAAAGAAAAAAAAAAGTGTATAGGAACCTAAACTAATTTTTTTTTTTAGTATAGGGACTAAAATCAAAATTTCGAATAGGTATAGGGACCAAAAACTTGTTTTAGCCTTTTAATTATAAATAAATCCTTTTAAAACATCTAATTATAAAATAGCTTATTTTTTAATCTGTTAGTTTTCAAATAAGATATCTGGGCTGTCAAAATAGGTTGAGCCCAATAGGTCGGCCTAAATAACCTAACAATATGGACAAACTGAGCTAATAAAATGGAGGTAAAAAAAAAATTGCCTTGGTTTGGCTCAATTCAATGTAAGATGAAATGCACTAGACTAAGCCAGTTTGATGGTCCAACCCGGATAACACAATCCACAAAGGGCTAAATTGGCCCAACAAAGTACTAGCTCGAATTATACTTGACTCTTAATGGTTGGCCCTAATTTCAGCGGGCCAACTCATACGAGTTATGACAGGCCAAAATTGACACCCTTATTGGCAACTAAATGTATTACATAGGGTTGATCTAGCCCAGCCATTTGGGTTTGCCCATTATGGACCACGTATAATGTGGACCAGCAAATGCTCACCATGTTTAACTTTATGTGGGTGGTGTGGCCTAGCCCATGACACACTGGCCCATTTCAAGCTAGCTCGCACTATATTTGGTTAAATTAGGTTGGGCTACGTTAGGCCAAAATTATTTTTTATTTCAATTTTATTGACCTAATATGTTCATTTTGTCGAGTTAATTAACAGTGTCAATGTATTGAGCCCAACTCATTTGATACCCTTATTAATAACCCCACTCTACCATGATATTTTTATTAAAGAAAAGGTTCACTTTATCCTAATTTTTATTTTTTTTAAGTATTATTTTGGAAAACTGAATATTAAAAAATAATTCCACATGACGATTTCTTATTAGCCTGCATATGCATGAGTTCTATAAAATTTCCCTAATGTATCTTTGATAAGGTCTAGAAACCACCTTATCAGTTTGGGGGAGGAACCTCCTAGTGAGGTCCCTAAGAAGCCTCCCAATGGGGCATGAGAGAGGGATGTTGGATAAAGAAGGGAAATTACTCAAATTAGAAAGAAGATCATCTGTAGGGATTAAACTCTACTACTCTCTATAGATGTACTTCGAATTTTTTGAAATTTATACATAATTTTGCATTTAACTTATTTAAAGTGTAAAATGCAATTTAGAGAGCAAAACACACAATTTTAACTAGTAATAAAAAAAATTAATGAAATAAATTATTGCACATGTATAATTTGTTATTCAAGTGTTTATCAAATGTCCCTGAATGGACTATTAAGCAAGTATTTATATCTTATAAAATATTAAATTTAACACAAATCATTTTCATGATAGGTGATTATAATTCTAGGGCTAAATAAAAAAAATAAATTTTATAAAAAGATATTAAATGATATAATTATACTTAAAATTATATTGGTATAACTTAATCTTGATAGTTTTTTATTAACACTTATAAATATACACTTTACTCTTAACAATACATCTCACATTTAAATTGGTCAAATTTATAATTTTATATGTGATATTTTTTCTTAATTATACGTATTTATTAATTTTGTATTGAAAAAGATATATTATTACCCAATAGGCAGCAAGTGAAGAGTTTGCTAAGTAAAAAACTGCACTCCTGATAAAGTGCAACCTTCATCTCTAACTACATATACGCACTTAAAAAATGGATATATCATCCTCCATCCCTTGCGAGAAATTCCCACTTTTAAAAATACACACCCTTTTCTTCTTGGATTCCTATGGCATCAAGCATGGTACATGAGTCACAACAAAGCCACACGTACAACAGAATACCACGTCCATGCCAAATTGCGAATAATTAAAGCAGCTAATCACGGTTACTCTGTAGTGAAGTAACCCAATTCGAGTCTGATTAACAATTTTAAACTAAAAGAAGAAAAGAATAAGGTGAAAGAGTGGAATGCTGATTGGAATATTCCTTCATAAAATTCCTGTTATCCCTCGTCTAGTCCTCGTGAGTCTCGGCTGTCCTTTTCATTTATGAATTGCCATTTTTGAGCTTGGCATGTTAATTACGCATTTTTTTTCTTCATTATTGACCAAAAGTTCTAGAATATTAGAATTTTTTTTTTTCTCGGTAGCAAAATTCTTTTGTTTTGCTATTTGTTTTTGCAAAATATGATAATTTTGTGGTATCTTGCCATTAACTGCTAAATGATTGCTAATGGACATTACCAAACAGAAAAAATGATTGCTAATTGAATTGAATATTTGGATACAAGGTTTAATAGTTGGTACTTCATAGAAATACACTCTACATTAGACCTTCAGTTTCTTTTTTTAGTACGGATAATTGGTATCCAAAAATTTGTTGAATTCTTATTAATTTGATTCGAGTCGATCGGTCTATTTGGGAGTAAAATTTTTCTAATACTAATTTTTTTTAATTTACAAGATTCTAACATGAAACCTTATTTAAATAATATAGGTACCGAATCATTTGAATTAACTAAGTATTGGTATAAATTTTCTATTTCTATATCTTTAATATATATATATATATATATATATATATAGAGTCACATTACTATTATTACATCAAGTCACATAAAATCTAATGACGCTACATTAGTTTCATTTTTATCTAAAAACTTATCTAAATAAATTACAAAAAAAAAAAATCAAATCCAAGTTTTCCATTTCAGTCGGGAAATAAAAAACCCGAAAAATCAGTTTGTCTTGTGTAAGAAAGAATAAAATGTCAATTTTAGCACGTAAAGGAGAAAATGCGGTTGCAAAGAAAGCG
Organism: Pterocarpus santalinus; assembly: GCA_031439595.1. Taxonomy (NCBI): domain Eukaryota; kingdom Viridiplantae; phylum Streptophyta; class Magnoliopsida; order Fabales; family Fabaceae; genus Pterocarpus; species Pterocarpus santalinus. The sequence continues at coordinate 26,828,035 of CM062528.1, read as the reverse complement.
TGAAACCATGGATCCAATAACATTGGGCCAATACTGTCTAGCTTCCCCCCGTTTGGAAACCTTTTTCTTGGCACGGTGGGCGCAGCAGAACTGGAATCTACGTGCTAACCACACATGCCTCAGAAGCACACTAAATTGGTCCTTAAGAAATTTTAGGATGCAGAAATTTTTATATTTTTAAGAGATTAGCCTTATATTCCTCAAATATTATTTTAATGACTAAAATATGACACTCTTGACGGACATTTTATTGACTAAAGTAGTTTTGTATAACATTATTACGAAACCAACTTTTCAAGTCAGAATTAATTGTTTTTTCAAACAGTTATTTTAATGAAGTTGAAATTTTGATTTTCTTTTTAGGAGTTTAGTCTTTTTAATACTACACATAACTCTTGTTAATTAAATGATTAATTTGTACCAATATAAAGAAATAATTTGATGTTACTTAAAAACAAAAAACGGCATGATATGCTAATTTTCTAAGTATTAAATTTGTTTTAATTTAATTTTGATATAAGTATAAAAAATTTTAATTAATTACTCAATCAAGTAATATAGATCATTTAAAATATTTAACTTTTCATAATAATCTATTAAAAAATCACACATATATTAATAAATAATTAATTGATAATATAAAATATTTATATTAATGTTATTAATATAAAAAAATTTATATTATTATTTAATTATATATTTATATTTTAAAATTTTTAAAATAATAAATAATTGAATCAAATATTTGTATAAATATTTATATAAAATTTTTTATTTTAATAATAAATCAAAATTAAGTAGATTTTGTTTCCACCAAAATTTTCAGACACTAATTTGGCAATGTAGCAAGGTTCCTCACACGTGCAAGCACGTACGGGTGCCACCAGACCCTAAAGGCCTAAACCACCTTCGTCTATATATCTTCTAGAACGTTATACATTTTCGTCGTTCTAGCTTGATCTCTCTGCTACCACACTGAGAATTCCGCCAAAACCATTGTAAGTCTCGCGGCCAAAAAGTTCGAATCTTTTGCTCCATTTTTTGTTATTGGGTCCTGACCCTTTTCTTTCCCGTTTCTGTTTTGAATTTGAAGTTAGATTTCAGATTCGAAGAAAATGGCGACAAAGAGGAGCGTGTCAACGTTGAAGGAGGATGATCTGAAGGGGAAGAGGGTGTTCGTGAGGGTTGATCTGAACGTTCCTTTGGATGACAACGGCAAAATCACCGATGACACAAGGATCCGTGCTGCTGTCCCTACCATCAAGTACTTGACCGGTTATGGTGCCAAGGTCATCCTTTCCAGCCACCTGGTATGTTTTTCTCTCCATTTTTCATGTGTTTTTTGGTGTCTGGGTATGTCTTGATTTTTGTCTTTTGGTTGATTTGGATTATGGTTTCGGGCTTTTGCTTTTGCTTGGAATTGTAGTAGCAGTCATGGGTTTTTATTAGATTGGTTATTATGGATGTTTTTGCCTTTAGTTGTTTGTGTCCGGGAAAGTAATGTCCTTTCATTGTTTTATGTTGTTTTTACTTAAAAAAGGAAGTGTTTCTATGGTCATGAGTTTGATTGGTGTTGATCCAATTGTGGTGAAATGTATTCCCTTTTAAATTGATTTTACTGTGAACTAACTCAGTTGTTTTTAATGAGATCTGTAGAGTAAATCGATCTGAATGTTTCGTGATATATGGTTATGATGCTGTCTTTCTCTTTCTTTCCTTTTTTTTTTTTTGTTTTTTACCCCTGTAATAGTAGAGTTAATTTGTTGTGTGTTTAGATTAGCTCATTTTTGTATTGAATACAGAGCTTTTGAAGAAAAGTTATTTTTCCAGCTGCATTAGATCATGTACGATATAGAGGTGTGATGTGAGTGGTAGACACTTTAAATGATTTTTTGCCTTAAATTTTGTTTCCAGGGACGTCCAAAGGGTGTCACACCTAAATACAGTTTGAAGCCCCTTGTGCCAAGGCTCTCTGAACTTCTTGGAGTTGAGGTGTGCTTTCTAGATTGCTTTGTTTTTGTTTTGGCAACCTTCCCTCTTGTTGGATATACTGTTTGATCATCATGTCATTTTCTCTTCATTATAGGTCAAGATGGCAAATGACTGTATTGGGGAGGAGGTTGAGAAATTGGTTGCACAAATTCCAGAAGGCGGTGTTTTGCTTCTAGAGAATGTGAGATTCCACAAGGAGGAAGAGAAGAATGACCCTGAGTTTGCGAAGAAGCTAGCTTCTCTTGCTGATCTCTATGTGAATGATGCATTTGGCACCGCCCACAGAGCTCACGCTTCCACAGAAGGAGTGGCCAAGTACTTGAAGCCCTCTGTTGCCGGGTTCCTCATGCAGAAGGTATGTATTGGGGAATTGCTAGTTCCGTTTTGTGTTGGATAATTTATGTAGTTGATTGATCTGTAGCTTGTATAATTGTTTCAGGAGCTTGACTATCTAGTAGGAGCCATGTCGAACCCCAAGAAACCATTTGCTGCTATTGTGGGTGGAGCAAAGGTGTCTACCAAGATTGGAGTCATTGAATCCTTGTTGGAGAAGGTTGATATTCTCTTGCTTGGTGGAGGAATGATCTTTACCTTCTACAAGGCCCAGGGCTATTCAGTTGGATCATCTCTTGTGGAGGAAGACAGTCTTGATCTTGCAACTTCACTCATCAAAAAGGCCAAGGCTAAAGGGGTTTCCCTACTGCTTCCAACCGATGTGGTTATAGCAGACAAGTTTGCTCCTGATGCTAACAGCAAGGTACTAGATTTTCATTGGGTGTTGTGGTTGATATTATGTTCTCTATTATTTACTCCCGTCTTTCTTGGCATGTCAAACAAATGCTCAACTGGGGACTGGGGATAAAAACACTGAACTTAGGAATTCTGTTGATGCACTGACAATTTATCTGTCAAACAAATACAATTTATTTGTATTTTGGAAGTGGTTAAAAACACAGAAGTGGAATGGCAAGGGAGGGTCGAGGTGTTCCTCTGTGGCCATCCAAAGTTTCCATTTTTGTCCCTACAAATTGGCGAGATCAAGGACGGAATAGAATAGTTTTTAGTGGAAATTCTGGACGGAATAGAATAGTTTTTGGTGGAAATTCTTTCACATCCTCCGTTAAATGACCAAACAAGAGGATGATATATATTTTTCCATTCCATTCCTTGCCTCTCTATTCTATTCAATTATTAGCCATCTACTTCCGTTGTCTTTGAATCTCTCAAATATACCCTTAACGCATTGTTTATATTTTCGTAGGTTGTGCCAGCATCCAGTATCCCAGATGGATGGATGGGATTGGATATTGGACCTGATTCTATCAAAACATTTAGTGAAGCATTGGATAAGACTCAGACCATCATCTGGAATGGACCGATGGGCGTGTTTGAGTTTGAAAAGTTTGCAGCAGGAACAGAGGTATGAATGATGTGAAAGTTGTTGGAAGTACACCTATTAAATCATCCATGCTTTCTGGATCTGTTAAATAGTGTCAATTCATATATATCTGTTTTGTCAACTAGGTTCCTTCATAAAAGAGGCTTTCTGAATCTTAAAATTTATGATACTTCAACTCTTTTAATTTGATGTATTTTAGCACTAGTTACTTATAATTATTCTCTTATGTGCACAGGCTGTTGCTAAGAAACTGGCAGAACTCAGTGGCAAGGGGGTAACAACAATCATTGGAGGAGGAGATTCTGTTGCTGCTGTGGAGAAGGTTGGCCTTGCTGACAAGATGAGCCACATCTCAACTGGTGGTGGTGCCAGCTTAGAGCTTCTTGAGGGGAAGCAGCTTCCTGGCGTCCTTGCCCTTGATGATGCTTGAGCAAACATGAGATGAATTGAACCTGTGTATTTTTGTGCTTTTATCATGGTTGGGTTTCAACCAAATATTGGATTGAGGTACAATAGAGTTGCTCCTGTAGAGGCTAATATAGGATAGTTCTCAAAAATAAAGAGGTTTTTGTGGCATCAATGGTGGTGCATTGCGCCTGGCCGATCTAATTGTTCTCAAACGATGTTCATGTTCAAATGAGGTGTTTGCTTATTATTTGTGTTACTTTGGTTTTCTTCGCGTGCAATAGTTTACTGCGTTTTTCAACTGGTTTGTATTTTGATTTTTTGTGTTATCCTGAATGGTTATCTTTTACATGCAAATCCAACATTTCTTACCATATTTGAAGACAATACGTACTAGATGATAAGTTCTTCTCTGAGATTCTTGCGTAGTAGTTTTTCACTCGAAGCATGCTGATATTTGTAAGGGGAAGGCTCCTATGTTCTCTACTTTTCAAGTATGTTATACACCTTGTAATCTAATAAAGGATTTACCTATGCATCTTTTTGTTATTGGTTTATCATTGAAGGCTCCTCTCTTCGCCAAAACTCACTGCCATACTCTCTTCTTCCAAAACTCCACCACCGTTCCATTGCACATGAAGTGAAGCCCTCCATGCCTTGACCATGACCAACAGTCGCCATCGCTGCCCCTACATCTCGAAGCTGACGCCACTGCCACTGCGTGCAACAGGTTCTTGATCGGGGTTGTTCTTTGTGATGCTCCTGCGAGTATGCTTGCTGGCATCCAACTCTGCATCGATGATGGCAACAGAAGTTTGGGTGGTGAGCAAGGGAGGGGAACAAATTAGATTTTGGGGTGTTTTTTTTTCCCTCCAGCAGATTGTAGCTCTCAAGGCCCTCATGCTTGTCCAACGCCTCATGAATGAAGGTCCATTGCTGTTCCAGGAGGAGATCCTCTACACCACCAAGAGAGGAACCAGTCTCCTCAACATGCGGTGCCATGAGGGCCTTTTGGACAAGTGACGGTGGCAGCATGTGCAAATAGAGAGAGATTGATGAGCGAGAAGGGTTTTTGCCAGAGGTGGAAGTGCCACCATTGACGATGGTAATAGTGACAAACAAAGTGTAGTTCCCGAACGCATGGTGTTCTGTGTGTCCGTGGGCATTCGGGTTTGGGAAGAGCCAAGTGGTGTTGTCGTTGGCCAGCTTGTTGGAGATGCCATTATCGGTGGTGGCGGTGGTGTTGGTGGTAGGGGAAGGAGGGAGAGTGATTGTAGTGTGTGTGCTTGAGAGAGTTAATGAGAGCGTTTTAGAGTATATCACAGATATAAGAAATATGGATGTACATCACATCTTAACATTCAAATTACAAGATGTGTTACACCTTGTAAAGTAGGGGCATAGGGGCTTTGTCCTATTTGTAAAGTTTAGGTGGTAACTTTTTAAAGGTCAATTTGACACTAGAGTAAAAGTAGAAGGGAAAATTTTATAGATTAACTTTGTGACAATAATTGTATCAAAAATAATTTCTTGGATTTCTTTCATTTTTATTCTTATGTTAAACTCACTTTAAAGGTTAGTTTGATATGGAGAGAAAAGTTTATTGATTAGGTTTATATAATGGTGCTGTCTAAGGTGCTTATTAGGAGTCAAAGGTCTATTGGTACATCTATTATTTGTGATATATTGTAGTAATTTTTTAATTTTAACCAAATTTAAAAAATGTGATTAGATGTATTTTTAAAATAATCAAAATTTATTGATCCTGAAATTAAATAATCTTTGTTGGAAATGTTTTTAACAATTCTAGAGCATTATAAAATATTTTAGAGGAAACTTCCAAAATAGTCTCTATCAATTTTCGCATCGGACAAATTAGTTCCTAACAGAAATAAACTGACAAATTAGTTCTTAACCTTTTAAAATGTCGGAAAAATTAATCCTTAATAAAAATAAATAGACAAATTGATTATTAATTTTTTAAAATCAAACAATTGTAAAATAATGATCTTTAAAAGATTAATTTAATGATATTAGTATTTTTTGACAATAACAATAGAGTTTTGCTCTAATTTTTTTTGTCCTAGAAGAATCACTACTAAAGTGAGTCTCAAACTCTTAGAAGAAGCCCAATGCAATCCCGCAAGAAAAGTGCACACAAATTTGAGCTTATGTATTGTATTTGCTTCTCACAATTATACCAACTAAATAGTGTCAATAGGAAGGAAGACTTTATAATTTGATTTCTTTTATTAACAAGAATTTTGCACAAGGAAAATGCATGTTCTCGATTAGAGTGATAGTATTCCTTCAAATTTAATGAATACTTTTGGGGGGTTGAGGGAACATCATGGGTGTTAGACTCGAGACTCGAACATGAGTCCCTTAAGCTCTCTGCTATAGTTGAGATAGGGCCATAGGTCTAGCCACTTGATCTGTGCCCCATTTGCATGATCTACATGAATAGTTCTATAAATGACTTACTAAAAAGAGAACCAAATAACCAAATTCAAGATACTATGATGGATGGGTACAAGTTTGAACTAGTAAGTTAACTACCATTACCTTCACAATTTGATCTTTGTTAAGGTAGCTTTTCTTTTTTTATTTATATTTTTGATCAATGAGATATAACTTAAATGGCAACTCCTTTAGTTTATATGACAAGGGGTTTGTTGACATTGAAACAGGGGTTTGATCTTTGCTTATCCATCTCCTTCCCTATGTCCTGTAGCTCCACTAGGAGTTCCCTAAAGCCAAAAAAAAAAAGGTGGGTTTTTTTTTTTAAGGCTATGTTAACATAGCTTATGTACTAGTAATGACTCTTGTAGCAAAAAGCAAGTTGCTTGATTGGGCTTTGTTAGTGCCACCATATTGCCTAGTCATGGGTTCGAGAACTAGGAGATGGCGAAGGCTTTTTAACTAGCTCCTTCAATGATATTTTTTATTTTTGTATTTGGATTAATTTATTTTATGTTAAAATAAATTTATAATTAAAAATTGTTTTAAATATATATATTTTTCTTAAAATATAGTACTTTTTAGCATTAGTCCCTCGAAAATTTTTTTGACTGGCAAGTCCATATTTTTCTTAAAAAAATAGTATAAATAATCATTGAAAACTTGAAACAATTATTTTTTTCATATCTATCATAAGCTCCTCTTTGGAAAATGAAGAATTGAAATAAAAAATATTTTGATGGAATAAAATAAAAGAGCTATATTTTCAAGGAAAGAAAAGAATATTAAACCTTAAAAGTTTGTTGAGATAATTTTTGAAATTTTTATTTCTTAAAAGTAAATTGTTGTTACTTCTTTTAGTATTATTAATAAAAAAAATTGGATTTAATAAATGATTAGCTTAGCTAAGTAGCAGAAGTTGGTTTAGTTGTAAGCGAAGGGGTTGTGCAGTGGGAGTAGTGGGCACTGATTTTATTAAACTATTAATTCTTATTAGGTTTGGCTATTAATTTTGAAACTTGTGAAGAAATTGAAAAAATAAAAGTATTATACGAAAAATATTTTTTTAAAAAGTATTTAGCATATTAAAAAGTTGATAGTTTTTAAAGCATTTAGTATTTAGTATTATTAAATTATATTAAGTCTTTTTAAAGTTCTCAAGAAATTATGTTAACAATGGTCTCTTTTGTTTGCTAGGGTTTCCTTATCGTTGACATGAAGAAGCGCAAGCTTTCAATGAGAGTGTATAGTCTAACACTTGTGAGATTGTCTTTCCTTGTGGAAGGTTCTGGGATGTGTGGTAGAGAGGGTATGTACAAGAGTAGTGGAGCGATCAGATAGGGAGGAGGACAAAAGGAAGGCATGGCAGAAGAATTGATAACAAAGCATAAAAACATAACCCTATTAGGAGAGGAGGCAAGGGTGGTTACATATGAAAGCCTAAGGGGGAGGAACTTCAACCCACAATCAGAAATTGCTCCTTCTAGGGTTGCTATTATCAATAAGGCTTTTCAACATCACTGCTTTGGTGTGCACAATGACGAAGATATCAAGACAAACCAAGGATTTGGAGTTTCGAAGAATGGTGAAAATTTGGATTTATTTGAATTGTTTTTTAATAGAGATATGTAGAGGGTTTTGGATGGTCGACTATGGGCCTTTGATAAGAACCTCTTAATCATGAATGAATATGATAGGGTCATGACGCTATTTTATATGGGGTTCACAAACTTACCTTTTTGGATTTGAGTGGTAGATCTTTCGTTGGGAGCAATGAATCAAGAGATGGGCAGAGTGATTGAAGGAGTGGTCGGTGAATATGACAAAATAGATGTAGATGAAAGAGGAAAGGAAACCCATACAACCCTTTGGGAGTGACTGCATGTTGACATAACGAAACCTCTGCAGAGGAGAATGTTGCTAAAGATGGATGTAACGGGGATCCCCAATGGTTCTAGACTCAGTACAAAAGACTCTTGAACTTTTGTTACCAATGTGGGAGATTAGGACACATCTTGGATGATTGTGACTAGGAATTGAATGAAGGCAAAGAAGGGGACGCTCCACAGTTTGGGGAATAGCTCAAGGTGAGTAACAAAGAAGATCATGTAGGAAGAATCATCCTACAATAACAATCACAATAGAAAGGAGGTGTAGATCTACCCAAGGTTCTCAAAATAGGACCAAGTATTGAACCAGACAAGGTAGTGTTTCAAAGGGTTATTGGTTCAATCAGAGTGTAATAAAATGTATATATTTATGATTAATTATATTCTATGAAACAAATAAAAATTATTAAATAATACAAATAAAGAGTAAAATAAAAGTTTAACATGATAAAAGTAGTTTTGGAAAGTAAATTTAATATACTAAGATATTAACGTAAGCAATACAACTAAAGTACTAAATCCCAATGGGCTTTGATCCCTTTGTTTGCCTGTCACGACCTCACTCAGGCTGTGACCGGCGCATAGGGACATATCTCTAGCAAGCCTATTAGACCATTTTCAAAGAAAATTGGGCAAAGTTTTCTTTGTATTTAAGACTATTCCCAAATGAGGATTCTCTACCTACACAAACAGTATAATCACACAAAAAAATATTAGGGATCCAAGTATTCTCAAAATGCACCCTATAGCACACAACACAGGAGTTGAAAATAGATTATTTCTTAAGAAATAGATAAGTAGATATCCATACAAGAAACTTAATCCATAATCATTAAAACTCAAACTTGTCATAATTAAACAAATATACTTTTACTACAAATCATAAATTGACATAGAAAGGACCTTGCTTGTAAGTTATTGGAGCAATACTAGAGGTTATGCCAAATATACTCAAATACTGAAAACATCAGGAAACCACACGAACAAGAGTGTTGATTGCTAGAAATTCAACACTTCTAGCTAGCTGTAGAGACTCGAACACTTATCTGCACTTGTCTAAAATCATAGAGAGATAAAGAGTGAGTCAAATAGATTTAGTGAGTGATAGTATACCTATAATAAGAGTGGGACCAGCTTAAACATAAAATTTTAGTTATAAGCTTCTTTAGAAACTCATACATCATTTCTTAAGAAAGATACTTTGTCTATATGTTAACATACCATGAAATTTTCGGTAAAACATACCTGAAGTATAATCTGTCCTTAAAACATCCAAGGTCTTTAATCACCTTTTTAATTCAATTAGATAAAAACTTCTTTGTAAACATATATAAACATAACACTTTTACAATTGGATGTAATAAACCATGTGTATAATAAGGATACAAAAACTGGGCTTAAAGATAGAAATACTTTCTCATAACAGAAAAAGTAAATACTTGTTTCAAAATCATAATAAAGCTTAAAGGAGGGTCTTATTTCAGAAATAGCTGCCTGACACCTATGAACTTGGGCCTTGGTCCCTCACGTAGGCCTTGATAGTAAGTAATTGATCTCACGTTTGGGCTTGGCTAGCGTATCTATATCTTCCAGACATATCAGCCAAATATACCAGGCTAGTTACCACCTTGCCAGCTGGGTTACTCGAGGTGCACCAAGACTAATACTATTGCTATTAACAAACAGTTTCTATCATAGTTTCCTCTTCTTTAGAAACCTTTGCTCATTTATAATTTGTTGTCATTAAGATTCATTAGATAACTTTACTCCAGACATCAAGTTCTGGATTTTAAATCCATTACTTAAGCTCTTAAAGCATTAAAAGTTCATAATTCTCAACATATCAAGTTTTAAAATCCAAACATCAATTGGAAATAATTTATGGAATCAATGTTAAGCTTATTTCATAGAAATCTATAATTTCTTAACATCATATCAACTTCCTGCCTTTATATAGTTAAAATCTAATAACTTGAAACCATATCTTTCTCTATCAAACTGTTCAAGTATCGAAAATCACTTCTAAGGTGCTTGTCCCACACATATAGAGAGAGAGAGAGAGAGAGAGAGAGAGAGAGAGAGAGAGAGAGAGAGAGAGAGAGAGAGAGAGAGAGAAGAGAAGAGTAATATCTTTTGTTTTTCAAGAATTCACTAAGATCATATATTAAAATTGTATTTCAGTTTCTTTGACCTTAATAACTCAAACCGTAAACATAACATTATTTATGAAATCATGGGTATACGTAAAATAAACTATAAATTATACATATATTTAAAACAAACTAGCTATAGATAAATTATTAACTTACAGTCTAAGTTTGGAAAGGAAGAAGCTCAAGCTCTACGATGCCTTAGAATCACCAAGGGATTCTAGAAAGCATTTAACATGACAAATATAATGATTAGATTTCCACAACATAACTATTCTAAGAATTTACTAGGATTAGCCTCATAGGGCAAAACCCCTAATTCTAAAGCCCTAACCCCCCTTTATAAGCTTAAACCTTGAATACATGAAAGAACTAGTTAATCTATAGGAAAATAAGGAGGATTGAGCTCAAGAATTACCTTAGAGAGTGGAGGAAGGTGGTGAAGCACCAGGAGAGTGGTGGATCTCCTCCCACTATCACTTTTTCTCACCAGAGAGGAGAGAGAGAGAGAGAGAGAGAGAGAGAGAGAGAGAGAGCTTCAAGGGAAAACCAAGCTAAGATATGATGAGGATGATGATGGAAGAAGATGAATTTGATGGTGGATTGAGTGAAAAATGGTAAAGGGTTTACGGAAATCATGTAGGGGAAGAGAAGAATGAGAAAGAACGAAAAGAGAGAGAGACATGGCGGAAATTCATGGAGAAACGTCGAGATTCCCTTCTTATCCACTTCAGCCAGGCAAGCCGTGACTGGGCCCTGGGCGTAGTTAATGTCCTCATTTATTTTACTCTCTATTAACTTTAAAATATAAATGTACATAAGGGAATACCCTTCATTTGAATTCAATAAAAATATTGAAAAAATCAAACTTCTTAAGAATCAAAATCCAACTTTTGGATTTTAGTACAAAATTCCGAAAATTTGCATTTTCTTAAACTTTCAGGCTAAAAACGGAAGGGTTAATAACTTCTTAAAATTCATTAGAAATTACTCTTCAATTTTTGGATATCTAATGAACAATAATCGGGACTTTTAATCCCATGAAAACGTCTCAAATATATAGTCCTCCAAGGAGGTATAGGGTCCAGACTTAAAACTTTCGCGGGGTTTGACAGGATAAAGTCTCACGATACGTGTGACTCTCGACCCGGGCATTACATTCTTCCCCCCTTAAGAAATTCGGTCACCAAATTTCAAAAAGGGATTTTAACCTCCTTCTTCATCTTCTTCTTCTTCCACTAATTAATGCCTTAAGCACTACTTTCCTGAGGCACGTCTTTACAAGATTGCGATATGCGAATTTTATCTCATCTCGTCCTTAACTTGAGGTTATTCCTCGTGAAGCACTTCAATTAAACTAAAAATCCCTTGCAATGCTCCTTTATTTCAATTTGATCACTTCTGCCTATTTTACTTACTATGGCATAATGGCTATCCATTGGAATTCCACATACTCCTAACATAGGTTTAACTTCTACTTTATTTTTAGCATCATGTTTCTTGTTTCACTATACATTCATAAGCCCTCAAGTCTTGAACAGGTTTCAAATTGTCTTCCAATTCTCTGATATGTCCTTTCTAAGTTGTTCCCATTTAGTAATTGTACAAATGGGGTTGGCATCCCTCTAGCACCCACACCAGTCAACTTTTGTCGATTGCCGGACTATAAGAACTTTTTCTTTGTATCCAACATCCACTAGTAATTAACACGCTCTTTCCTCCCTTAACTCATTGGATTTCTCCACTAGTAATTGACACATTTTTTTCCTTCCTTTGAGGTTTGATTTCCTTGCTTAGCAAGTTTCTAGTTTTAATTAAGTATTCTCTTAACCTTTCTTTCTTTTTTACCTTTTTCACCCCTTGACTAAGCCCTTATTTCTTAATTCTTCATTAAGTGTCTTATTACTCAGGATTATTGAGGTAATTAACACAAGAGAAATTGGAGATGTTACATTGTTGACTTCCACAAAAGTATTAACTAGGCCAAGTAGGTTATAAGTCACGACCAAGGAATGACTAATACCAACTAGCCCTTTAATATCAAGGGCACATGATTTAGAGAATTCCTAAGATCTTGACAAAGACATCCTATTGGATTGGATTTAACACACTGAACAGATTAGGCTGGATTGTTAATTTGTAAATTGGATGTTGCTATATTTATCTAGTATACGTAAAGCAACTACCAAGTAAGCACTTATAGGAACAGGAACAATTACTTTTGGAATATTACTATTGGTAGTAGCCAAAACTTAAAGAGGTGATGAAGTTGAAGAAAAAATAAGAAAGGAATAAAGAAAGTCACTTGGTTTAACTTCTATGTTGTTATCTATCAATTTGAAATTGAGATTTTATACACACTATGTCTTTTGAACCATGTACATTAAAAAACTTATATGCATGATCATTTTTGTTTTTCAGTTTTATTACTTTTTGCAATTACACAACTTCATGCTGATTTTATTTAGCTTTATTACATCATGTGGAAATATAATTACATATGGAAATTTCTGTACTTAATATTGAAATACATATTACTTGATTTGATATTAACATTTCTAACTAATAATTATAATGTTTTCATTTATTGCTTAGAAAAATGTCTTAAATGGTTTCTTTGATAACCAGACCTTTTGTTTGTTGAGCATAAGGGCACTTGCTCCTTTTCGTAGGTTTCCTTAGCACAACCTTTAAGTTTACCTTTCTAAAAATGGAATATGATCTAAAGCAAGTTCAGATTTGTGATTTCATTTAGAAATATTAATACTTCCTATTTAAGAGTATAAGGTTATCAAATACCCTTTACATTGAACCTTTGATGAGTACTTTATGTTAGGATTTTTTTAGTGTTTGATTTTTTGCATGCTTGATAATTTGTTTTGGGTTTTATTCTATTCTAAACATGAATTTTAATTGGATTTTCAAACCATGGAGTAGCTATGATTAGTGGGCAAAAGAAGAATATCACTCAACAACTTTGGTGCTCAGGTGATAGCAGTCCAATGCTTAAGCAGCAGGATAAGAAAAATTGAAGTTGTTGTTAGACTACGTAATATTCAAATGCTATCAGGTGACTTAGCGCCTAGGTGCCAAGACCTAATGCCTAGGCACCAGCGATGAGACTGCTCCATTTTTTTTAAATACAAAAAACTTGAGAAGAGGCTAAGCACTTTTAGGTTAGGAAATAAGAGAAAACACTCTCTAGCTTTGTGAGGAAGCCAAGGAACAATTAGAGGAAGAGGATTGAGGAATTGTCAATCCAAATCTTGGGTTTTTATGATTTTTTCTCCTATTTTCTGGTTTTGTTCTTTTTCTATCATGTGTAGCTAGACTCTTTTGGTTGGGGTGATGATGAGCTTGAATTAGATGATGTAATTTTGGTTTTCTTGCTTAACATAAGTTTCTATTTCCACAAATCGAGTGTATATCATAGTTCTTTATGCTTTTCTTGATGTGGTCACTCATGAATTGATCTAGGGCTCATGTATTGAATTGGAAAATTCATGTATGTTCTTGCTTATATGATAAACACTATAATCTTAACTATATCAAGGAATAGATATTGTTGATTGTGTGGTTTGCTTGAAATTGTGGTATACTTTGTAAAGCCCTTTTCTAATTAGAATCTATCTAAGGGGGGGGGGGGAATAGAGGATTTCATCTAGTTAAAAGAGGACTTCATCTAGTTAAAAGAGGACTAATATACTAAGGAATTGTTTGTTAGTCAAATCGGGAATTTAACCGTCAATTGTAGAAATAAGCTTGATTAAGTAGGGATTCTTAGGGCCATTGGAAAGTCAAGTAAAGTCAGATTCCTAGCCTTTATTAACACTTGTTCTTCTCCATTGTTTTAGTATTTTCTTTTGTTAAAAATTGAAATCTTAAACATTTGCTCTTTGTTTTTTTAATTGCTTGTTTAGAACTTCTTTCAATCCAAAAATTTGTGGTAGTCCAAATAGAAATTAATTAGTAAATTGTTGTTTGATAATATTAATCCTTGTGGGATGATACTCACTCATCATGTTTATTGCTTGAATGATTTGGTGCACTTGCTGACTAGTTATCAAGAGTACTAACAAGACAAGCACACAAACTTCATAAGAAAAATGTTGGGAAGAGTGGGATTAGGATAGATACATCATACCAATGTAGGATTTGATGGTATATATCTTGAGGAACAGCACAAGGATGCTAGCCAAATGGGTCATGTCCCTAGCTAATCTAAAAATATTCATCTTTTTTTTTTTTTAATTTTATTTGAATTGGATCTGTGATAGGTCACTTCCAATGAAGAGGCACTTACAACCATTGTTTTCTTTTGACTATGTTGCCCAATCCTGTAGGTGTTGTTGTTGTAAATGACAAGAGGAAACTAAGAATATGCCAAATTGATTGTCACTGCATAGCAAAGAAGGAGAGAGTGCACGTTGTGGCAACACGATGATGGTGCAGCAACGCAGTGGTGGAGCTGGAAGGTAGTGGTTGAATTATGAGAAAGAGAGTGGTGAGAATGATGGTTGAATGGTGGTTAAAAGGTAAGAGTGGCATTCAGTAGATATTGAAAAAACAACTAACGGTATAAACATCATTTTCTATATTTTAGTCATGCGAAACTCATGTGTTGCTAAAGATAAAAGGTGTCACTATAATGATTTTTAAACAATTAAGGGAAACATGAGCAATTTTAAAATCTAACAGAGGGCAAGTGTATTTTCAATAGACCTCAAGGGAGGTCACACATTATTAGATGTTAAGTGATTGACTCTAAAATTATGTTGGTAAGGGTACCAAAACCTTGAGAAAATTTAGTTGTGTTTTTCATTTTAAAAGCTTTGCTAGTTATAATACTTTGAAATGATGATTTTATATAATTTCTTCGTGGTTTTTCATTTGGTAAGAGTTGTAGTTTTGCATGTTTCAACTTCTAGGTACCTATAGGTAATAGGTATTCATTCCTAACCAGTTTGAATGGAGTTGTAATTGATGAATTGGAGTCCATGGATTGTTTACTAAAAGCCTTGTATAGAGTAGCAAGATGCCATCCTATTTAAACTTAGTGTATCAATGTTTTTGTGTATTGGCTCATAAATTAGATGATAGAAAGTGAAGTAACATGCAAAAATGTTTAGAGGAGTGTGACATGAACATATTCATAAAATCTAAGGGTTGAATAAGAGATAACAAGTCAAGAAGGTTACTAAAGAGAGTTATGGGCCCTTTGCAAAAAAAAATTTCAAAAATAGCAAAAACATAAAGGATATGTTAATAAGCATATGTTTGGTGTAAATTTTCTTAAAAGATGAATGCGTGTTAAGTTGTAGGAACCTTTGGGTTCCTTTTTTTCTTTTCTGGAGAAGCCACGTTTCACCAAATGAGATATAAATCAATTTACATTATGTAATTTTTTCTTTTTCCATTTTTTTTTTTGGTTTGGGAGAGTGGGAAGGGCCGATGCCACAAGGGTAGAAAGGAAATGGAAAATGATTCGACATGAACAACCTTGCACCTTTCTCATAATGTCCCTAGCCTCAACTACAAGCAACTAAAATGTGACTACTTTACAATTATTGGGGGCCATGAAAATGTGGAATGATGAAAGGAAGAGTGACAATAAATAAATGAACAAATAAAAATAAAAATAAATAAATAAAGGAGTACATTTCATTTACATCAATCTCACAAATATTGACAGCTTTTGTACAATTATGTGATTTTCATTTTTCTTTATAAGCAAAATAGAGGTAAGATATTTTTTCTTCCAAAACTATGGTCATGATGTTAGTAGCATACATAGGATATTAAAAGAACAAACACAATTTTTTACTTTTTATGAGTACCAATAAATGAAAACTAAAATATTTTTAAATTTTACTTTATAATTGAGTCTAGGTTGAGTGTTACAATAGGAAAGAAAAAAACTTCACCATACTAATGAACCACACCCTAGTTTATGAAATTACGAATCGCCTCCACCATATAAATCCATCCATTTCTTCTTCCTTTGCTTCAGCAATATATCAAGGTCACACCACCGCTTCACCACCACCTCCTCTTTTCCTCCTTATTCTTCGTCTCCTCATTGCTCAACTTCATTTGCAGCAAAGGCCTCTTCCACTGGCACATTCTTCTAACTCTCCCCTTCCCCGAACCACCTTCCTTCCTTTCCATGCTTTGCTATTCCCCTAAATACTACTTATCCTCTATCACCACATGTCTTACCCACACAATTCCTAAACATGGGGGCCACAATTTGTGATATTGGTGTCTTTTGATTCCTATCTTTAAAGTTGTTGAATCTTGGCAGCAACGTCAACAAAAGTTTCGCAAAGAAACCAGTAGCTACTGTCAGCTTTGCTTTTTCTCAATATAGCTAGGATGTTAGGTTGCAAATTGAGGCGTTCTTCAAGTAAAATTACAACTCTGGCAGCATCCAATAGAAATAGGTAATTTTGCTTGAAATATGCCTCAATTTGTAGCCCAACGACCTCGTTGTACTGAGAAAAAATAAAGTTAATAGTGATCACGAGCTTTTCGAACATCTTCTTCGCAAAATACCCGTTGATGTTGCCTTCGATATTCGACGACTTTAAGAACAAGAATCGGAAGGCACCAATGTTGGAGCTGTGGCCCCCATGTTTAGGAATTGTGTAGGGATGGCTATAGTGGCAATGGACAAGTAGAGTTTTGAAAAATAACATAGAATGGAAAGGATGGGAGGTGGCTTGAGGAAGGGCAGAGTTAGGAGAAGGTCCTATTGGGAGGGCACTTTGCAAGAAACGAACTTGAGCAATGAAAAGACGAATAATAATACTAAGAAGAGGAGGAGGAGGTGGTGAAGCAGTGGTGGTTGACCCCGATATGCAATCAGAGCGAAAAAGAAGAAATGAATGGATTTATATAAAATAGATTGTGGTTTTCCATGAATGGTGAAATTTTCTCCTTTTCCATGGCAATACTTACCACTCAATAGAATATCTTCCACCGAAAGACAAATTTAGTTTTTAGTTTACAATTTTGTGAATTGTGGCAAGATAGATCTGAAAGTCTAAAAGAATAAATAGCCTAAGGCCAAAAAGTTTAAAGTGGTCTATAAAGGGAAAGAATCTTTTTAACACTTTGGCCGAAACTTTATATTTATTTGACGTGTTCTAGAATTTATTAACTTTTTAAATTATCTCTTATTAAGATCATGTCTAATATGTTATGAAAATCTATCATTAACTGATGTCCTCTTTATTTATTTATTTTTCCGTTTTGTCATATTTCATAAAATTTGAAAACTTAATGTTATAATTTTCAACTTTTAGTAAGCATTGAATTTGTATATTTAAAAACTTCTTATTTTAAGTACTAAATGTATGTTAAAAAAATTTACATTTAATGAAATAAATGATACAATACTAAAAGAAAATATTAGCATTTAATGACTTACATAAAGAAATATTTGCCGCTAAATGTACCAAATGATCACCTCCTCTATGTTTATTGTTAGTTAACTCACTTTTGGTGGAAATCATATAAATATCAATAAATATTTTTTAATGCTAGAACTTTTTACTTTATGTGCAAATTGGATTTTAAATAATCGTATTTTGAATAATTTTTCTCGCCTCACATGACAGTTTTGCAGTAAAAGGTTCTCTATAGTGTTACGAAAAGATCATTAGATTATACCCGAGTATTATGTATAGCAGTATTGCATTTCTGTTACGGAAAATAAAATTTTCACGAACTTTTTTTTGTCCCATGATTTGCTCATCATTAGAACGATTAGATAACAGACAAAAAATTAGAACAATTTTTTTTTTGAGAAAATAGAACAATTAAATTAAAATTTTAATTTTAATACTATCAATATAAAAAAAAAATTTATATAGTCATTTAATTATATATGGCTATATCATTAAAATTATTTAACCCTTATCATAATTATTTCAAAAATTAAAGCATAAGATATAACTAATTACCATAAAAAAACACGTTATATCCAAATTATATTAAAGTTAATCTTTAAATTAAATTATTACATTCTGCCAATTGCAATTTGGTCTAACAATAAAAAGTTAATCCACTATAATATAGTAAATTACGATTCAAATTTTAATTAGAAGAGTCATCTATATTTAAATATTTTATAATATTCGAATAGAATCATCTTCAATAAAAAAGTAAATATGAAAAAATAAGAAAAAAGAAGAAAGACAAATCATCAGCCTCATGATTCCGTTCATACAGAGCAGTATGTCATGGCCCAATCTTAGCAAACAACGATACTGTAGATTGTAATATGAAAAGGCCCTATACACAGAGAAATTGAGAAAATAAACATTAGAGCCCGTTATGATAACCCAACTTCTAATCTTGAACTTTAAAATTTTAATTCTAAAATCTCCATTTCTCTTGCATCGTAGGGGGCCACATTAATTGACGCCATCAAAAGACAACTTTTCAATTGGCTAAATTTTCCATCAAAACAATAGATTTTTTTGGCTAATTAAAAACATTAGATTTTGATAAATGATCACTGCAAAATATCTACGCAAGAGATTGGATATTTGATTAATTTTAATTAAGCTCGGTACTAATGAACCATTATTTTGTTAATCCATTAATAAAAAAATTATTCTGTTAATTTTCCCATAGTTTTTCACCCTTACACTCGATTTAAATGAGTTTCTTTTTTTATTTATTTGATCTTAAAGGCCTTTTCCAAATAAATAAAATACGAACGAAGCTTAATGTAATTTTAAACAAAAATCTAAGACATTATTGTTGATATTGAAGGGAATATCCCACCAAAAAAAAAATGATATTAAAGGGAATATTATATCAAAGGCAGATGTGTAAACATTTCCCTCCTTAATCTTTCTTGTAAATTAGATTTGATGCCTTTTGTAAGTATATTGATAACATTTAATACACATAGCCTGAAAAAAAATCATTTAACTACATTATTCTTTTGAAAAGGTCATATAAAATACATTCATAATTGAATTTTTTCTATCTATTTACATGAAATTTTGTTAATCAATATAACTCAAAATTATTTGATTTCTATGAAAATTTTTGCCCACCCCAATCATTTGAAGATATTCAAACCGCTTATAATGGACAATCAATTTTGTAAACAAATAAAAACCAATAACAAGTCAGCTTTTAGGGATGAATCGTGAATGATTATAAACTTATAATAATTTATTTATTTTACTAATTAAATAATTTTTAAAGATGGATTAATATAATTTCTAATTATTTTCTTTTTGTAGTAAATTATTATTATTCTATACTGTATTGAGAGGCGCTAGCTCCAATATTAAAACGCTTGTTCAAACTTGAATAAACTTACAAGGAAACCGATTATTATAACGGCCAATTCCATATTAAAATATTATTGTCAACTATTTTACATACACATATTATGTCAAGCAAACATTTTAATAGCAAAGAAAAATACGTTAGTAAGACAGATGATGCCATGCAGAACATCTATTGAATCGAAAGTTGAAAGCTGTTTTGTTTGTTCCTCCTCTCTCTTTCTCTCACAATGATATAAAAGGCAGTTTCATAAGGAGCATTTAAACGTTCCCTCTCCAACCATATACCATCCTTCTTTTGTCTCTCTCTCCTTAAAATTCCCATGGGAGTGAGCAACACATTGGCAGCAAATGAGGAAAGACAGAAGCAAAGAAGGGAAGAAGAAATGGAGGAAGAAAATCCAATGCAAGAACCGAAATGGCTGTCACACTGCCACGTGTGCATGAGCACCCCACCAACACATTACTACATACCATTTTTTTTTTTACCACTATATGCATGCACCTCTCCAGTATTTCTCTCTTTATATACCACACTTTCTTTTTGCCTGTTTCAAAAATTTCATTCTCTTGCTCCTGTCTCTTAGTTGTAGCCACTTGAATTTTTTTCTCAGGTCAGTTGCTTGGTTTATCATTCATTCATCAGTCAACAACAAGGTCGAATTTAATTCAGTTTCTCTTTGCTAGTTAATGATGCTGATTATTTGTATATTTTTTAAATAATTCGTTTTGAATTTTTTATTATATCTTTCAATAAAATATGCATGTCCCCTCAAAATATTTTAATTCATCTTTACATATCACATTAATTTCTCTATGACCATTTCACCTTTTTCCTCGGCTGCTTCCTTCCTTATGTCTTAACTCTCACCTATGTGCTCCACCAGGTCTTAGACCTGTAGTTGATTTTTCAGGTGTGTATTGGCTCATCAGTCAGCAATTCAGCATATGGTCAAGTTTAATTCAGTTTTTTGTCTGCGTCCAGTTTTTTTAGTTGATCATGGTGATTGGTTTCTGTATTTTTTTTTATATTTTTTTTCTCGTGAATTTTGTGTTGCTACATTCTTCTGGAAGGCTTATGTGGATGAATTTTAAATTGGATAAGTTTTGGGTTTTAGGATTTTGGCTAAAGTTTGCAGTTTAGAATATATCAAAGTCAGATTATATTCTGTCTCCCTCTCTTACTTATTCTCACCCCTTGGGGTGGGACAATTATGATTAGGTTAGTATTTGCGGGAAGATTATTTTCCCTTCTTTTGTGGGTTCTACTTTTTGGTAAGACGTCGTTTGATTAAAATTTTGAGAAAAATATTTTTTTAAAAGCAGAATTAGGAATAGAAAATTATTTTATATTTAGATATGATTATAAAAATACTTTTCATTAGAATAATAAATTATTAAATTATTTGGATGTGACAAAATATAAAAGTATTTTTTAGTATAAAATTACAATTTAATAGATAGGGATGGTGTTTTCAAGAAAAAAAATTAAGGATTGAATTGTAACATAATATAAAAAAAGTAGTGAATTCAAAATTGGAGGCCATTTTATCTTTCTTCTATTACTTCTACTTTTCAAAAAAGTAGTTTTCTATTTACTTCTAAAAAAAATAGAAAAATTGATTATTTTCTATTTCTATTCTTTTAGAAAAGCATAAACAAACAATATTAGAAGTATTCTTTTTCAAAAAATTTTGAAAAACAAAAAAACTTCTCACCCTTGGAGAAGTACATCCAAACGCACCCTTTATTGGTCTAGTGTGGTTATGTGCTAAACAAAGTCTAGAATGAGCCATGAACTATTCTGATTGTCTCATTTTAACGTACTCTTGAGAACTCAAATCATTTAAATATATAAAGAATTTCAAAACTATAGTTGAACTGTCTAATTTCTCTGTGTGCCTTAGACTTGGAGAACCTCTCATGTGGTCTATCATTCATTCATCCAATCAAATTTGTTGGATAAAAAAATAAGCCTATAGCTTTTCCTATCATCAGACATACCTCCATTTGTAAACCTGTAATTACTGATTTTATTACATATCAGTGTTAATTGTTCACGTGGACAATCTACTCGTGTGAATTTAGCTCCTCTTAGATATACTTATAAAGTGCATAAGTTGATGCATTATCTAACCACCAGTGACAAGATCTAAATTTCAATATTTAACTGATAACTTATGAAACCCCAACCATTCTTTTTCATCAATGGCTGTAGACAAACACACTTTCTTTCCCAAGTGTTTTTGTGAAGTTAGTGCAATTTTACGATGGTGATGTGGATGTTCATTTTCATATCTGTGATTTTACACTTGCACAAGCAGAACTACAGCCAAACATTTCCTAAAAGGTTGATGCGAAAGTGCTACTTCAATTACACACAGTTTTTATTTTTGTCGTTTGCTTTTTCTCAAGAAGGAATGCTACAAATGAGTGAAGTTACCGCTTCATCAATTGAATGAATCTTTGATAACCCTAAACTTGAGTCTTTATTTGGTATCTATTCTCAAATAGATTGAGATGTAAATTTATATGCATCCTCTTTAAGGGATTGTGATATTACTAATAGTCTTGTATACTTGTAATTTTTATTTATTCAGAGGTCTCATTGGTGATTTTCGTGTAAGATTACTCCAACATTTATTATTTGACCACATGATTTAACTCTTTCCTTTGTGGGTAAACGCAGAGAAAAAACATCAAGGATCTCTTCTGGATTTATTCTTTCTGTCAAAGTTTTAACCAGAACTTTTAAGGATGGAATCACCTACTAGTGACAATGTGAACATGGATGGACTTTTGGTGTATAGACACAAAAGGAAACATGATGCTTCTGAAATATGCATAACAAATACCAGTTGTTCTTTACCCTCAAGTTCCGAAGGTTCTGAGGGAAACGTTGATGACCATGCAGACAAGCCAGCACATGCTGCAGGAGATCATGGAGTAAGCTAGCCTTTGCCTTTTGATTCTCCAGTGCCATATATTTTTGTATATCTCATCATATAGTTGCCGAAAGGCACTTTGAAACATGATGATTTCGTACTGTTTTCCCTAAGAATCCCTTTGGTATAAATCTTTCCATTTTGATAAGACTTTAACTGCTAGAAGAGAGACTTTGAGTTGTATTATTTAGTTCTATTCCCATTATTTATGCATATGTTAATTTTTAATATTGCTGTGTTAAGTCATAAAGCATAAACAAAGCAAGTTAATCTTGGTTTTATATATTCATGTCCTACTAATTTTCTGCATTTCAATTTGTGTGTATATTTACAGTGTGATGATGGCGACACATTGATTTCCTGTAAGGAATGTTCTAATACATTTCATCTCCGATGTCTTAGTCCTCCACTTGAGGTATGAATATGTACTATACATATCACAAAGCCAGTAGTTTATAGTTTGTTTTTTAGTGAGTCAATAGTAGTAGTACATTATTTGGTTTCTCTAAATGTGTACTTTTGTTTTAGCTCTGATATTTGTTTCAATTTGTTTCACTTGAAGTCTATTCCTGAGGGAGACTGGCAATGCCGAAACTGCTCTGACAATGTTGATCTTTTCGAGCCAATAGTGAATTTGAAGAAATCTAAGAAGAAAGGCAACTTCTCCTCCAGTTGTTCCGTATGTTCAAGGGCCAAGAAGAAATTAAAATTGCCTGAAGATGATGATGTTACATCAAAGTCCTTGAAGTCTAGCTCAGCTCAAGAGGTATGCTTTCAATATGACATTTTTCTGAACCTTTATATTTGATTTTATTCTGAACCTTTCCATTTATCTAGCATGCCTCAACCTATAAGGCTACACACCCTTTTACTTAGAGTTTGAATTTTATGATCTTTCTCAACTTATGCCAAGAAGAACTGAATTTTTTATTTGAGGTTTTTTGTTATACTTATAAAATGTGTAGCTCTTGATAGATTTTTGTCATACTTCTATTTTTGATAACCTTAATTTCGAAAACGGAATGCCATTGAAAAGCCATTTTTTTTTTTTTTTTTCCATTTGGTCCTGCTTTCTTGATTTGAAAGTTACTGCGGCATGAATTGCCACAAAATAAAATGAATGAAATCTTAAGTCTGTAGTTAATTTTCTCCTAGATCTTTCAAACTTGTCAAAATCTACTAGTCCATCACTATTTATCTGCTGTCATCAAATTGTTTCCTTATATTTGCAATTAATCATGTTTATTGTTCCCATGCCATTTTATGATTTTTATGCCGCATAACTGCCAGCCCAATGCACCGGTTGAATTTGATGAAAATGAAATTGGAGACCAAGAGGGAGCTGCAGCTTCTGATGCAGGCATTTGCGGTGTCATCCAAAAACACACCCTCAACAAAGTCGATCATGACACACTTCTGATGCTTAGGTACCACTCTGTCTGCCCTTTATGGTCTGAATCCCGAGTTATGTACTAATTTTGTTTTTCTTACAGCTACTCTGAAATACTTCTGGTTTTATTGTAGCCTTACCTTTTCCTCATTTACTCACCCCTTTAAACATTTATTATTTGCTATGCTATTCATTGACTATGCCCTCTACTTAGATTTGAGCTATTTTTATATGAAAACCTTGCTTTAAATAATCCAATCTTCTTTTCAACTCTAACTTATTCGTCATCAATGTAGAACTTGTTCATTTAGTTTAAGCTATCAAGGGTATCCAAACTAAATCTATGGTTGGAAAAATTTACATTGTTTAAGAAACTTGGAACTAATGAAATATGTGATGTTGTATGAGGAAAAATAGTGGAGCATGCAACAGGTCAAAAGAACTCAACAACTCAGTAGAGGAGCCTCAGAAGCTAGATGAGGCAAGTGACAAGTCAAGCGCATGCTTTATATTTTCATTCATTTTTGAGTTGTGTTTCATATTGACTTATCATTAGTAACATGTAAAACAGAAAGCAGCTACAATGCAGCAACCAGATCCACTAAAAACTGCAGCAGGTCAAACCAGAAAAGAGAAATAGTAAGTCCTGTAACTTCAGTGTTTGGTCTAGTTTCCGTCATGTAAACATTACCTTCTTACATAAACTATGCTCTTCAAGCAGTGCAAAACTTCGCGCCAGACAGAAAGCAAAACTGGAATTGAAGAAGAAGAGGGAGAAAGAAAAAAACTCAAAGAAAAGCTCTGATCTGCAGATGGTCCAGAACGACGAGAATGCTGCGCTGAAGGATCTACAACATACTCGTAAAGGTAAGGAAGTAACATATCGATATGACGAAGCATGGAAGTTCAATACATTGAGAGGTGTCAGGTGTGACAAGTCCTCAAATATTGGTAATAACTTCATAAATTTTTCCCTCCTATAGGTGGAGAGACTGGAAACTCATCTAGCATGGGTTTGAGTGGCCACTATAAGACCACTCCTAACACTTCATCACATTTAAAGGTACTATTATTTCTACTCCCCAGCTTTACTTTATGATGCCAAGACACTTCGCTTTACATCACTATTATTTGTACATACTCATTTAGATGAACTAATCAACATACGTGGATTGCAGTACAAATCAGTATAAATTTCAATTATGTTAAATATAAATTAGATATTTTGACTTTTGTCTTCACTAATAGTGTAGATAAACCCTTAGTTAACATCGCAATCTACACTTACATAATTGAAATTCACGTTTACTTGACTTGCAATCCACAAATGTTGATCGATATGACTATACACTATATCCAAACATCACTCTTCATTTTATTTCTATTATAATGGCAAACTTCCATCACCCTACTGACTAGAGGAAACTCATGATTGCTATCAGAATGGTCTAGCTTCAGGCTCCACATCAAGATCTTCAATCCCTGAAAGAGTTGACACAACAACATCAAAGAGGCCTCCCGGGTTGCTGATACGCAGAGGATATACAGATAGCTGGTCTGAGTTTGAACTTGATGCATTGTGGGTTGGTGTTCGTAGGCATGGCCAAGACAACTGGGAAAGCATATTGGAAGACCCACTTATGGGACTTCTAAAGAACAAAACTCCTCAAGATCTTTACAGAAGGTGGGAGAAGGAGACCCTCAAAATCTTTCCATCTGCGGTACCATTATCAACCAGAAATGTGCATCCTAGTACAACTGACAGATCAGCACCACATGCATTAAACAGAAGTGGATACTCAGTTGCTGATACCACAGCCATGCTGATGCAAAGTACTAGAGTTCCTCCTCATATGTCTGGCATTAAGAGGTTCCCTTTTGGTGTGGAAAATCAAAGCCTAACGTGGAGGAGCAGGAACATTATGCCCTCCCTGAATAATGCAGGCATCTCAGGTTCTTCTTACATTCAAGGGTCTTCCTCAAGAGTTTCTCAAATGGTTGCAACTGCAAGTGCTCCTCCAAGGGCATCAAGTATGAGCATGAAACCAATGGCTTCACAACTTCTGGCTCAGACACTCACTCAGAGGACTAATGTGGACCCAAAGTTGATACTGCCCAACATGAGAATGCATGCATTGCAAACTGCATCAGAAACAGTGATCTCTACAAAGGGAAAATCTGCTTCAACTAGTGCTGATCCTAAGCCTAAGCCTGAGAATGAGCCTAAGCTTCTTTTGGGTGGCCACTTCCACCTTCCAAAGGTTGTGCAGCTGAACAAGAGTGTAGGCAATAATGTACCCGGCAACACTGAGGCCAATCCTGTTCAGGTTGAGGCAGATAAAGAGGCTGCTAGTTCTTCTGAGAAAACTTTTTCTGGTTGACATGCATACGACTGGAGTAATTGGCATCTATACATGCAAAACATTTCTTAGTTACATTATCTAATAATTTCTTTGGATAAATTTATTATGTTTGGTTTAAGACCTTTTATGCTTTGAATATTCAATAGTTCCCTGTGGGATTGGTATCAAGTAAAGGACTGGTATTTTGGTACATTTTTATTTGTGAAGATTCAATTTCTTATGTCCCCTTAAGATATACGGATAGATTATTTATGCTAGTTTCCAATTCACATAAAAGTTAGTGAGAAAATTTTGGTGAAATTGCATCTAAAACCTTTTTGAATTTTCACTTTTTTTTTTCCGAACAGTTATGATAAATTATAAAACCTTCTTATTTTATTCATAAATTATATTAATTTACTCGAATTTATTAAATCAGAGTATTTTTTACAATGGCTTAATATATAACTGTATTCTCCCATAAAAAAAATAATATGTATGATTCTTAACTTATTGTTTTTTAATTTTAAATTCAATTCTTTTGAATTAATTAATTAAAAATATATTTTTTATATTCTAAATATTGTTAAAATTTTACCTGAATTAATTATACACATCTGACTCATAATTTTAAATAGTTTTTTAAAATTATATTTATTAATTTTAAATATTTTTCTGAATTTTAAAATACCTGCATAATACACGGAATACTTGTTAGCGATTTGTCTTTACATCAACCCCCGATAATTAGACTTATGGTGATGGATGAGTTATGTCGTATGATTCTCCCCTTGCACCTCTCCTCAATTTGTTTTGTAATTTTTTCTATTTAATATTCCTTCATTAATTAAGAAATATAAAATTGTCAAAAAATAAATAAATAAGAAAATGTCTAAACAGTATTCTTTTCTTTTGTTCTTTTTTTCCTGTGGTATGATTGTGTCAAAATGAGAAATATTTACTGTCCTTCCAGTATTTATGGGAATCTTTGTACTGGAGCTTTTTTTCTATTGTTTCCTTCGCCATATTATTAATAGTGGGATAGTTATGCCTACAATCGAAATAAAAATCGAGCATTTCATGGTTTAAAAATGCCAAATCCGGCCTTAATCATCATTTGTCAAGACTATCGTTGACTTAAACAAGAGATTTAGTCCATGTCACTATTACGGGATCTTGAAGTGAATATATTCAATGGAATGATTTTTCAGGTGTATTGTTACATCCTCAAGCATTAGGTCCACTTTTTATAGGTAAGTGGAATGTGTATGCTCAAAATCCAGATTCCAGTAGTCATTTATTTGGTACCCCAGGGAAGCACCAAGGACCCGAGGAATCACCAAGGAATAATAAAGGTAGTGAGAGTTGCATATCCATCACAGTAATAAAAACCATCTAAACCACTTAGTGACCTATCATATTTGCATGCGAGAGACGACCACTCATATTCTTGCATAATCTCCTTCACAACTCCAACACAATAGAACTACCAGCTTGCACAATAACTCACACCAAACTTGTATGATAAACATATGGCAGAAAGATTATTCGACATAATTAATAAAGGACAAATCACTAGAATAGAACACTTATAATCATTGTCAACCACAAAAATAATGAAAATATCAACAACATCCAACAAATAAAAATTTTAAAGGCATTATAACTCCATCATTATTAGCAATCAACTTAGAAAGCTTTCTTTGGGAACTACTTCATGAATTCATCCTCCACATATGGATAGAAAAATCCATCCTTTAATAAACTACTTAACACAAGTGACTATCTGAATTCTTGCTACAGAAAAGGATCAATACTCTCATCAAAACCAATAAAAGAGCCCCACACCTCACCTATCTTGTAGGGGCTAGTTTCGGACCAAGCATAAAACCCTTTCTCAGCACTCTTATCAAAACCAATAACAGAACCCCACACCTCGCCTATCTTGTAGAGGTTAGTTTAGGACCAAGTATTAGGCAGTAACCTGTAAATGCAGGAAGGTCTACACTAAGAAATTCTTACATGATCCGAGAGCACCACGTGGCTGTGATTCCAAACCAATCATATAAGTGTATGATATATGGGATCCACTATTAACACATAATCACATAAAAATACACTTACACGATTGGCCGGAAGCACAGCCATGTGGTGCTCTTGGATAATGTAAGAATTTTTTGGTCTACACTCCGTTTTTGTGGAAGGTTTGCCATCGTCTGTTTCGAAGGAGTGGCTACAAAAATGTTTTGCACCTGTGGCGAGATAGCAGATACTTGTATCTCTTGGAAAGCTAGGCGTTCGAGCAACACTCCATTTGTGTTTGTCAAATACCGTACTAAGGAGGAAGCGCAAAAAGGCTATTCAGGTTTTGAATGGTAAGGAGTACGACAACCAAAGGCTGTTCATCTCGGGAGCGAGGTCGAGTAGACGTGATGCTGGGAAGGTCGGAAGACTTCTTCATGGAGTTTCTGAGTAGATCAGGTGGACCAAGGATGCTAATTCGGAGGTGTGGGTCATGGCGACAAGGTCGGCACGGTCGTGGTTCTCTCAAGGGAGTGCTCAGTTTAAGTGAAAGCTGAAAGTGTTAACGTGGTTTATGGGGAGATACGTCAAGAGAAGATGGAGTTGTTAAAGAGGAGTTAAGTGGGAGAAACTTCCATGCCGGTGAACGCAAAGCTGTTGCGTGAGAGCCTGCTTTGGTTTGGGAGGGCATCTCGGATGTTAGCGAGTTGAGCGCTCTCTGTCCTCGTAACTTTTATATATGAGAAACAAAACTAATTCATGCTGAAGGTAAAATGAGAAATGATATTTGAATATAGCTCATCTTATACTCTATCTATATATTATTAGATTGGTACGTGTCTTTCATTTAGATTGGGTCCCATACCTATCTAGTGGTAGATAAGTGGTATATCAACCTGAAATATGAGATAGGTTACGTGGAAATAACACATCTTAGATAAAATCACAGCTTATTATTCATTCTGAGTCAAGATACAATATACAGGGATAGGCAAGGGTGTTGTATATGTCGCACGCTGGGTAAGAGTGTGAGTGGCACAGGACATGCATTCTCTGGTGCAAGCGACCTTCAGCTGAAGATTTGCCTACTTTTTTGAGATTTTCCTGTTTGGCAATTGACTCTTTTTTTGTTTTTTTCCTGGTCACCTATTTTGACATTTGTTGTATATACACTAAAAAAATATAAATTTAATTTGTATATATTCCCAGTATAAAGTTTTTTTTTTATATGTATCTAATTATGTATTGTTATATTAGCAAAAAAATTTAACTCAATTATTTATTATTTTAAAAATCTTACAAAAATAAATATTTAATTGAATGACAGTATAAAACTCTTTTACACTGTCAGTGTATAATATTTAAACTCAAAAAATATTGTGATAATGTACACATTATAATATACATCATTGCAAATAGATGAAATTAAAATTTATATATTAATCATTAAAATTAATACTTGTTGATATGTTTTTGTAATATTTAAGTAAAAATTTAATAAAAAAATTATTTGTTTTGCTACCTTCATTTCTTTCATAATATCATAATAAAAAAAATCTTAAAATTAAAGTGAAACATATCCATAATATTTGTTTACAAATTATTTTATTTGTATTTAATATAATATTTTATCCTACCCTCATTCTATTTAATTTAATTATATTTTATGTGAAGTTTTCAAGCTCATATATATAATAATATAAATAATTTTTAATATTACATAATAAAATGCACGTGCTTGTAAAATATTATAGAATATGTCTTTACATGTAACTAATTTGAAATGAAATAACTATAGAAATAAAAAGTATAATTGTAATATCATTTTGCTTGATGATAGTGGACTGCCATTTGAAACTATTAAAAAAAATCATATATGAGAATTTATATTAAAAATTAATTAGATATGAATTACAATGTATAAATTAGGAAGTACTAATATAATAAGATTTTGTATATTTAAAAATAAGAAACACACCCGCTATAAATATAAATTTATAAAAATTTTATTTATCAATATAAAAAATAAAAGGCTTAAAATTCAATTTAATTAGTTATATACACATTATAATGATTCTTGGTTAATGGTTAAAATAAAATAAGAACAATTTATTAAATTTCTTAGCCTTTGTGACAAAAAAAGAAAAGAAAAGATGTTAAATATGTGTATATTATTACAACATTTTTTATAATGTGTATGTATAAATATACATATATTTGTTTTATGTTAACAATTGCTAAATAATTTTAAACAAGTAAAATAATTTAAAAAAATAAAATAAAAATAAAAAATAAAAAATAAAGAGGATCAAACATGGCAACCCAAGATCACTGAGAAGATAAGGACCTGCATGCTGACCATACGAATTGCACCGCACATCCAGTTTTTATGGTGTCATTGAAAATAAATTAAGAGAAACACAAATCTTTAGGTGAAGATTCAACTGCCATTTGCACTAGAGAGTGCACTGGTACAAAATAGTGCAAAAGGTATGAGTGCAAATTATATCAAGAATGCACCTCAGATCCATAAAATATAGATAACAAAATAACAAACTAAGAATGACCTAGCAGCATGACGTTTTGGAATATTCTCCCTCAGGTGCGATGCTTGTCGTGCATGCTCCTTCAGGTTTGTTATGTGTATCCTCGAATACCCCTTCTCCCCACAAGCTGGAGGATGGTAAATATCTACCCTCCCCAGCTTGGGAAGGAACTGCTGCAAGGAGTGTAAACTAATGCTTTTCGTGAAAATATCCGCAACTTGCATACTAGACGAAATGAGGAGTAACTTCATGAGCCCAATTGAGTTTTGTCCTTGACTATGTGACAGTCTGTATCTAGATATTTCATTCTTTCGTGAAACATCAAGTTAGTTGCTATGTGGAGCGTGCTTTGGCTATCACAATAGAGAATTGGCTGCTTGCTGCAAGTAAGATGAAAGTCACGCAGTAAGAAGCTGAGCCATTGAAACTTGCATGTGGCTGCCACTAGAGCACGATATTCCGCCTCAGAGGAGGAGTGCAAGGCGGTGGGTTGTTTCTTTTCTCCAAGAAATAAGGGAGTCTCCTAAGAAGAAATAGTTGCCTGTCATAGAGCATCTTGAGTCCGAACACTGAGCCCAATCTGCATCACTAAATCCAAGAAGGATCAAGAAGTAGCAGTAGCTGAAGAATAGGCCACGCTTGGGGCATCCTTTGAAGTAACGAAGGAGCCGTGTAGCTGCATGATAATGAGTGATGATGAGGCAACCATGAATTATGAGAGTTGCTACATGGCAAATATGATGTTAGGGTGCGTTGTGGTTAAATACAAAAGACATTCAACCAAGCGGCGGTATCTTGCAGCATCATGATATGGAGCACCAATGGTTTGAGAGAAGCGAACTGTCGTGTCAGTGGGAGTCATAGCTGATTTGGCTCCTAAAAGCCCAATATCTTGCAAAAGGTTCAAATAGTAACGACGTTGGCATAGAGATATTCCCTGCTTGGAATAGGCCACTTCAAGGCCCAAAAAGAATTTTAATGAGGCCAAGTCCTTGATTTTGAAGTGCAAATCAAATTAGGCCTTAATAAAAGCAAATTCCTGCGGACAACTCCTAGCCAATATAATGTTATCCACATATACAAGTAAAGCAGAAAAATGATCAGCATGGAATTTTAAAAATAAGAAGTGGTCATTGGGTGCTTACTAGTAACCGCATGTGAGCAGAAGATAAGAGAATTTCTCAAACCATTGGCACCTTGCTTGTTTGAGCCCATAGAGAGATTTTAATAATTTGCAAACTTGATTGGGCTTAGTAGTTATGACACCAAGAGGAAGTTCCATATAGATATCTTCATGGCGGTCCCTATGCAAAAAGGCATTGTTTACACCTAATTGATGTAAATGCCCACCTTTGATGGAAGCAAGAGCCAAGAGGAAGCGAATTGTTGTCATCTTGGCAACTAGGGAAAAAGTGTCAAAGTAGTTAAGTCCTTCAGTTTGGGTACAACCCTTACCCACTAATCGGACCCTATGTATCTTTCAATGGTTCCATTGACTCTTCTCTTAATTTTGTATACCCATCTACTTCCAATGGGTTTAATATGAAGTGGCTGATCAATCAAGATCGAAGTCCCTGTCTGATTAAGAGCCTCAATCTTTGTTTTCATGGCTTTGATCTAGCACTCATATTTGCTAGCCTCACTATAAAAATTTGGCCCAGTCTTGAAATCTAGAGCATTGGAGAAGCTTTTGTGGAAAGAAGAAAGATGGTCATAGGAAGTGAAATGAGAAATGGGACAGAGACTCTGTGAAGTGATTGCTTTAGTAGGCCCAACAATGGTGTTATAACAAAAATAGTCCCTCAAATGAATAGGAGTATGTTTAGGCCTCGATGATGGTGCTCGTATAGGTTCAATATGAACATCTGTGGGCTTATTGGATATAGGAGAGGCGGCATTGGATGATAGGCTATTCTTGGGAGTGTGTGGCATTTCCTTATAACTTGTTTGATGAATTATGCCTTTAATGGAATAAAAATTTTCAAGTTTATATTCTGGCCCATTATCACTTCGAATATATTTGATGCAAGCATTGAAATGAACCTCTACAAAGGTTACAAAATACTTTATTTAGAACCTCTGATTTTGTTTTGATTAAATAAATTCGTGTAAAACGGTTGTAAAACAATCCTTTGGTGTGTCTAGCTGAACTAATCATTTTCAAGGAACTCACATCCTATATAATAGAATGGCTAGAATGAAAAGTCAAAGTACAATTGAGAGAATTAGTAAGTTTGGGGATTGAAATTAAATTGTATGAAAATTATGGTACAAATAAAATATCATAAGAATGAGACCTAGAGTGAAATGCATTATCCAATGGATCTGGGCCTAGACAATGCTTCCATCAAGCAGTTTAATTTGGATGGGTCTTATTCTTTTGTATGTGGTGAATTAGGTTAATTGGGTGCAGATGTGATTTGTGGCCCTTGAGTCCAATATCCAATGGCCCAAAGGTTCACTCAATGTGCAAGACAGAATGCAAAAAGGGGTACCTGTTTTGGTGGAAAAGGGTAAAGATTGATAACCTCAGTAGGTGCCGCATTGATGTGTGATGCCATAGTAGAGGATGATGCCTTGGTGTCTAGCAAGGATGAGTACTGTAACAAAGCAACTAAATGTTCATATTGCTCTGAAGTCAAATTAGGAACTGTAGTTTGATTGACTGGCATGGCTTCCTCTTCCTTAACGACTACATCATCAACATCTCTGACAATTTTGTTTGCAGTAGTGGTATCTTGAAGTCAGGATCCCAATGGGTACCTATGTTTACGAAAACAAACATTTACAGTGTGCCCTACTTTTCCCCAAAAGGTGAATAACTTAGATGAATTTCATCCTGAAGATGGTTTGCCTCGGCCCTGTCCTTAGTGGGCATCAGTGGCATTCACAAAGGTTGTTGTGTCCTGCACAAACTACGGCAATTTTGATGCTCCTAGGTCTAAATCATAGAGAAAACCTTGTTCAAGGATGGAACAGGGTCCATGAGTAGTATCTGGGATCGAGCTCTAGCAAATTCCTCATTGAGCCTAAAGAGAAGCATCAGAATATAGTCCTATTGACGTTGAGTGCTTTGACCAGTGGAGGCTTCACATGTGCACTTCACTGGGCATGCATATCAAAGCATTGGGCGATATGATTCTAGTTCCTCCCACAAGGCTTTTAGAGATATGAAATACTCGCTCATAGTCTGAGCACCTTGCTAGAGACCATATAGTTGGTGTTGTAATTTACCAATCCAAAGCATGTCACATTATGAGAGTCATTCATGAAGGTCACGTCACACATTGGCTATGTTCTCAATTGTATCAACATTTTCTGCAATGGAAAGGCCAATGGAGTTTAGAGGCTAATTATGAATCATGGTATTGCAATGTTCCCAAAGCTTGTACATGGGATGGAAGGGATCTAGAGCTTGAATAGAACCATCAAGGAAGCCAAATTTGTTCTTGGAATGTTTCATTTTTTTGGCCCAAAGATGATAGTTAGGTCCTGTAAGTTGGAAGGAAACCATGGGTGTGGTTGGACTCTCATTTGGGTGAAGATAATAAGGATTATTGGGATTGAAGGAAAGGTCTAGGGCATTTTGATTTTCTAGCAGTGGTGAAAATGGAGTGAATTGAGCAAAGGAAGAAGTATGGTTGTGCTTAGGCATGATGAAGGACGTGGTGGAGAACCTAAGGCTCTCAATATCATTAGAAATAAAACTAATTGATGTTGAAGGTAAAATCATAGCTTACTATTCATTATGAATCAAGGTACAATATATAGGCAAGGGTGTTTTGTATGCCACATGTTGGGTGAGAGTGTGAGTGGTACAAAATAGTGCAAAAGATGTGAGTGCAAATTACACTAGGAATGCACCTCAGATCCAAAAAATACAGAAAACAAAATTAAAAAAAAATAAGAATGGCCTAGCAGCGTAACATTCTAGAATATTCTCCCTCAGGTGCGATGCTACAATGCATGCTCCCTCAGGTTTGTTATGTGTATCCTCTAATAGTATTTGAGGAGGCCTTACTAAAGCAATGGTGGTCATCAAGGGTGTGATTCCTCCAATGATCTCGAAAGTAAGATTAACTAATGATAAATGGAGTGCAAATTACATGTTGGGTGAGAATGTGAATAGTACAAAATAGTGCAAAAGATGTGAGTGCAAATTACACCAGGAATGCACCTCAAATCCAAAAACTACAGAAAACAAAATAAAAAACTAAGAATGGCCTAGCAACATAACATTCTAGAATATTCTCCCTTAGGTGCGATGCTTAAAAGCATGCTCCCTCAGGTTTGTTATGTGTATCCTCTAATAGTGTCTGAGGAGGCCTTACCGAAGCATTGGCGGTTATTAAGGGTGTGGTCCTTTCAATGATCTCAAAAGTAAGATTAACTAATGATAAATAGAGTTCCACTAGAAAGTTATGGCTCAAATATGTTGGATTACTACCTTATGCTTAGTCCAAAACTAAGCTCTACAACATAGGTGAGGTGTGTAGTTTTGTTATTGATTTTGATGAGAGTATTGAAAAAGGATGATCCTTTTCTATAGCAAGAATTCATACAGTCATTTGTGTTAAGCAGTTTATTAAAGGATGGATTTTTCCATCTGTTGGTGGTAAAGGTTGTGATATCTATGTTAAGGAGTTAAGCTGTGAACTGCTTATTAGTTCATGTTATTAGCACAATGTTATAGTTCATAGAGCGGCAATTGCAGAGAGTGGTCATTCAGACCCTTTTGTCACAAAGTAGATGGAGGCAAGAGAGATGGTTCATTGTTCTTCGGGCGACCTTCATCTCTTGTAGACATAGGGTTCCTTGGAAAAGAGTATTGATTTAGTTATGTATGCATGCAAGCATGCATTGTGGGAACAGTGCAGTAATAATGGTTCAATGTACTGTGATTGTGAGGATGCCAAGGAGCCACCTCAAGTAATGTATAGTATTACGAGGTTATAGATGATGTGCAACCTCAACAATTAGATGTTGGACACATGCCTAGCCTTCAAGATGAGAAGTACACGTAGGAGGTTCTTGAGAGTTTGGATGATGAGCTGGTGTTAGGATTACAGTGGGCCAAAGCACGATGCATGAGTGGGTGAGTTTGTGTAGGTCCATGATACTCGCAATGGTTGGAATGAATTTTGAATCGACATTTCACCCCTTCTCACCTAGATTTGGGCCTAGTGTTGATTATGAACTGGTGGTATCTGGCCTTATCGTAACAATCTTTTAACCCCGAAACATGAGATTATTCCTAAGACTCAAGAGGTAGAGGGCGATTCGATTCATGAACATGAAGGAGATGGTCATAGATTAGATGTTGACCACATGGACATGCCTTTGTATAAAAAATATAGATCCAAGAAGGAGAAAAAAAAGAGAGTAATATTGAAGAAGAAAAAAAAAGTTGTGTCTTTAAACATAGTACAGTAAAAAAAAGGTGCTGCGTCCGCTGAGAGTGGTGGACCACTTGAGAGTAATGACAATGAGAAAATGGATGACCTAATGGGATCCAATTAGGACGAAGCAAGAAATATGTGGAACCTTGGCAAACAACTTGGCTTATATTTAAATATGGAGGACGAAGTGATAACAGCTTTGGCTAAAAGATCTTAATCAAGGTGTAAAGACATGTATCCAAGCAAGTTAAAGAGGGAAATGTGAAGGAAGAAATTTAGACTAAAATGTTAGATTTAGAAGAGTAGCAGATTCTCAATTATGGCATTTTTTTTTCTGGTTGTATTTGGTTTTTGCGTGGTTATCCTGTGGTCCTTTGTTGTTCAGGTGCGAGTCTATGTAGTTCTTTCTTTTCCTTTTTTTTGCCCTTTTTTGTTATGTTGTATGAATTGGCTTGTCCTCTTCAGTTGTGCATGTTGTCTCATGTTTTGTTTTACTTGTGGGCCTTTGTGGGACCTTTGTTTGGTAGGTTTCTTAACTTTCTCCTACTCCTCTCTTTTTTGACAGTCTTGAGCCATTTTTAACTATTGAAAAAAGAATTTCTTAACCCATAAAAAATAAAAGAAACCACCTATGAAGTTATGGCATCATGATCTACCTAGTTGCACAATAGTAAAACCAATTAAGACATTGTAACAAAAAAGTGTAAACATAAATAATAACAAATAAAAATGCTAGGACCAAAACCTATTATAAATTCCATAACCTTTGCAATATTAGGGTAAAAAAGAATATTAGTTGAATAAATCGTCATTTTTCCTATGAACAACACAGCTAACATTAGAATACAATACTACCTTTTATCACTTATTATAGATAGAGGATAAAGTATTGATAGGTTATATTAAGAAATAAAAAGGGGGTTGCAAATATATTTCCCAAATAGAGTACATTTAATCTTTTCACTACACATCCCATTTTAAGAAATTGGATAACTTGCTAAGTAAAGTTAAAGAAATTAAATTAAATTAAATGCTATAATAAACATGTTAAATAATATAGTACTAACATTTTATTCTGTAATAGATTATGAGTAAAGCTAAAATTTTGAACTAGAGTAAGTGTGAGTAGTTAAGTGATCACAAAATATGAAACTTGATTTTGGGAATGTTGTCTCTACAAAAAGCAAACCAAAGTCAAATTTAGCATTGGTATTCGCAAGACGAAGGGCATAATGGATTAGAACCATTCTGATTTATAAAAAGTTAAATATTTTAATGATATTGCTATACATGATTAGTTGATATACATTCACAATACATCAAAATTAAATCCTTTGTTTTAATGATGTTCTATTTATTTCACCTTTAGATAGTTTTGGTCCTCTTTTCATTTATTACAAAACAATAATGAGATGATCATATTCTCTAAGGAGAAGTATTACAATCAAACATGATACTCTTCCTTGGAGAATCGATTGCAAGCCCTCGGAATGATGGTTGCAATTTAGAAGTGGTGATAATTGTTGCTTGATGGTCATTTTGTTTTGGCTTGCAGCTTCATGGGTAGACAATGCTATTGACAAGAGTAAGAAGGTTTTAACTACCATGGCACGAAGAATAACTAGAAACAAATGGATTCTTGCATCTGTGATTGGAGCTCTTGTTATAGCTATAGTTTTTATTCTATTTTACAAGCTATCTCATTAGCTAATATGCACAAGACACGTCTGGAGGCAAGTGATCTTTTTATACCCTATAATTATTCTATCAAAAGGCAATACTAGATACCTATTGATGTCATTGATAACTTTTCAAAGAAAGGAAGTGTTTAAGTTTAAAGAGCAAGAATAGTGTATTCAATACTTTCAAAAAGTGGCAAGCACTTGTTTAGATCTAGATTGGCATGAATATCAAATGTGTAACACCCTACTTATTTAATGTTATGCTTAAGTCATAGCAAAAAATTAAGTAGTTTGTGTTACTGTGTTAATCATACAATGAACATGATAGAGTCTATTTCGTCATAACCACACAGTAAGCATAAATAACACACATACTATCAACTGTATATAAGTATATATATATATATATATATATATAGACAAGAACCACTGTTTTAATTTACAGCACTGGTTCAAAATAGGATACATGAGTGGGGTCAGGTACCAAAAGAAACATAAGACCCATGTCAGTCGATCCAATCCTACGTGGTTCTCAGTGGACGTTTTCAACTATGTTACTGCCTGTATGACCCAAAGCCGCCTACTACCAAAACAGGGTCATCTTTGTACAATACGGCTGTGGGTCGACCTACTCGGTCAGGTAGCCGTGGCCACACCGGCTCGGTGGTGAGTAGTCGAACCGATCCAGGAGGAGGAAGATGAGCCAGTGGCCTCCGAAGGGTCGCTCTCGGAGCTGAGCGGGATGTCTGGTACTACCTGCGGAGGTGACTCCGGTGCAGGATCAGCATGGGCTACAGGTGCAGGGGGCGCTGGTGGAGGATGTGCCGCGTACAGCGGGACCTCGACGTATGGGGTGGTAGGATCAAAGGCAGGATGATGTAAGGGGACAGTAAAATCTCTATCACTAAATAGATACAGGCGAAACTGGCAAGAACCGGCTATATACAGTGAGCCTACTGCCGGATCATGGTGGAGCTGCAAGTCTGGAATCTCAACGAAAAGGGTAGCTGTCGTGTCCATCGTCCACGTCTGAGAATGAAGCGGAAAGGCGAAGGGAGGTGAGAATTTGGAGAAATTCTCAGTAGGGTTTGCATATAGTGTATACTGACCTCGCGTTCATTCTCAGTTGCCTCGGGTTTTATGAAATTTTCTTAATACATGAGATTAAACTTAACTACACATATTTAGTAAGGTTGCGAAAAATGTCTAGTCCGAGGCAAGGTTCAATTTTACTTAAATAACATAAGAAACACAATAAACCATCAACACTAATACATAGGACAAAAGAGCAAGATAGTGTATATACAACCACGAGTAAACACACGGACAAGGTGTAAACAATATGCAATGACATGTTAAATGCACCCATGCACTTGATGTGGTTATGCAAATCTCATTCTTCATAACCTTTCCTCTTACTTTTCATCATTTTCCATCACTTGGTCCCCTGGGAGTTCTTGGCCATTTTAGACTCTGGGTAATAGTTCCGCTTATCAGGATCGAGCTCGTTCCTATACAGAATGCCGTTTACTTTCCCGACCTTCCCACCGATCTATTCCCTTAACTGTTTATCCGGGCTGGCCCAAGTAGCATGGAAATCTCATCATATCATGTTCTTTGAATTCATCATAACATAGCTTTCATAGCTTTCTTGGAAATGCACATGCCTCTACATGTATCTCATAATTCATGCATGAGTTTTACCGCAATTTCAAGGCATAACGGAACGTGTCCGCTTCCTCATGAATAGTGCCAGTATTTAGCATATCAATTTGTCAAGAGAAACACTTCGTTTCATACATAAATCAACATATTTCATTCACGCTTCAATCCTAAATTCAAGACATAAGTATTGCACTTTAGAATATGCTTACTGCCTCACTGCTTGTATTCAACCCGGTTCTTGTAAATTATGCCATGATTTCTATTTAGGTCGTTTGGACCTAAATTTTGGATATGTTGAAGGGTTATGTGTCTATTTTCTAACCTCTTTGGTCCCATCTGATTTGGATAACCATAACTCAAGATATTCGGGTTTTATCCCGGCCTGCCCTGTGGGTGGCCAGAATTGCACACTTAGAAGTAAAAATCTACTAAAAATCGAAAACTGGCTCAAATCATATGAAATTGGCCTCATATTAAAGCTAACAGGACAACCTTTCAGATACAAAAATTCCATTTCATTTTCCTTAGTAGGGCTCGAGTTACAAGCCCCGAAACTTAGCCTTCCTGAGCTGCCCTGTGTTGGTCCGGTTTGGACATAGGGTCACTTCTTCGAATCACTGGGAACGACTGAGTTGGTAACAAAATCGAAATCTTATATTGGGGTATTCCCTGTGTGTAAGCTTTCTAACAAAATTGGTTTCACTCGAATTGGAGTTGTATAGGGTGAGTTACACCCTTCTTAACCCATACTGCCCGGGTGGATGTTCTGATTCCTAGGGTGAACTTCAAAAATTCATATCTCCTCAATATTACTCCAATGGTCTTATATGATATATGTGTGGAAAGCCCTAGATGTCTAGTTTCACCTAAAAATGGTTTCATTAATTTTGAACGGCGGACGGCGGAGCCGTACACTCCGCCGTACGGACGGCCGAGGGTTTTGAGTCTTCCAGCCTCTCAACTCTTCCTATCTTCATCCTTCTTTGTGTCTAATTCAGTTTCAATCTCATAGACAACCAATAAACCAGCTATAATTCATCATAATCAATCAATTAACATATCAAAAATTAAAGATTTGAATCACCATCAATCATCCAAGAGTCAGAAAATTAAGCAAGAAGAAGACCTCTACCTCTATGATCGTGGAGCTCGTTGAAATGAGATTTGGATGGAGTGGAGAAGAGAAAAGAGAGTTGAATTCAAGAAGAGAAAACAACGTGGGAAGAGTGGAGCTGAAGAGGCAGGAGGAGGATATATATAGACGAAGCTCAAGTGGTAGTTAGGATATGTGGCTTTGATTGGGTGAAATTCTTGTGGGTAATATTCAGCCATGTCTCCTACTTGTGTGACAAAAATGCTCTCCACGCCGCTAAGAAGTGAGACTCATTGCCAGATAGGAATGTGACATCGAACTCGTGGTGATTGTTAAAGTCGGAATCCATGCAATCGCTATTTGGATGAAGTCTGAGCTCAGAACTATCTTCACATTCTGTGAGAATTTGGGCATGAAGTCGTAATCCGAAATCGCAAGGCACACTACTTTAAAAGCGAAAGTCGTACAAAACGTGAAACCAAAACACTTAAACCCTAAGTCGGGTCATCCTTGAATCGATTTTTAAGCATAGCAATCGAATATAATGATTCAAAACATAAATGTCAGAAAATTTAACTCGAATTCATAAAACCTGGTACTCCAACTCGATCTCGTAACTCCAGAAAGAGAGAAAAGATCTTGGTAATGAACTCGAAATCCAATTTAGTTAAACTCAGAGGTCGCATTTCGTTTCTATCTTGAATCACTTAATATCGGAACTCTGATATCACGCTCGTTCTTATTTGAGCATGAAATCGAAATCGGAATAAGTCCTTGTAGGCCTTGGAACGAAATCTAAGTCGAAGATACCATCGAGGTCGGAAGCGTAATTGTAAGACAAACTCGAAATCGGAATTTTCAACATTGGATGGAATCTAAGTCGAAATCGGATGTTACATTACTACCCTCCTTAAAAAAAATTTTGTCCTCAAAATTTAGCGCCTGTGAATAACTCAGGATATCCCTTTCTCATCTCTGATTCCAGTTCCCAAGTGTAATCCTCAAGACCTTCTTTTCCCCATGCTACCTTTACTAGTTGCAATGATTTATTTCTGAGTTGTTCCACGCTTTTGTCTACAATCCGTATTGGTTGAACAGTGAAAGTCGTTCTCCTTCAACTTTATTGATTCGGGTTCTAGGGAGTGCGCAGGGTCAGGTTGATACTTCTTGAGTTGGGAGACATGAAAAACATCATGGAGGTTTGATAGATGTGGAGGGAAAGCGACTCAGACGCCACCGAATTCGATTCGCTTTAAGATTTGGAAGGGACCAATAAAACGAGGATTTAGCTTCTTGATTTTAACAGCTCTACCAATCCCTGTGGTAGGAGTAACCTTTAGAAATACATGGTCTCCTTCCTGAAATTCCAGAGGTTTCCTCCTGGTATCTGCGTAACTCTTACGCGGCTCGAGCAAAGAAGCATCTTGCCTCGTATTTTCTTGATCTCGCTTCGGTGGTCTCGCTTCAACTAAATCAGGCCCCAATAGAGTTGATTCTCCTGTCTCATACCAACATAAGGGCGATTGGCACTTTCGCCCATATAATGCTTCATAAGGAGCCATACCAATGCTAGCATGATAGCTATTGTTGTATGCGAACTCGGCCAATGGTAAATATCGATCCCAATTCCCGCGTTGCTCCAGTATATAAGCTCGTAACATATCCTCCAAGGTTTGAATTGTCCTTTCTGCTTGGCCGCCTGCTTATGCGGGTGGTATGCAGTGCTTAGACATAACTTAGCACCGAATGCCTTTTGTAAGGCTCCCCAAAACCTCGAAGTAAACCTTGGGTCTCGATCGGAGATAATGGTTGAAGGGGTTCCATGCAGCCTTATAATCTCTTGAATATACTGTTGTGCCAACTTTTCCAACGGATAATTTGCTCGGATGGGTAGGAAGTGGGCAGACTTAGTCAATCTATCCACGATGACCCATATGGCATCGTGATCTGTTGGTGTTCTTGCTAATCCCATCACAAAATCCATGGAAATACTTTCGCATTTCCATTCAGGAATTTCCAAAGGTTGAAGCATGCCGGAGGGTTTCTGATGTCCTGCTTTCACCTTTTGACAGACCAAGCATTTGGTTACGGTTCGCTACATCCGACTTCATGCCTGGCCACCAAAACATTTTCTTGAGATCCTGGTACATTTTAGTAATGCCAGGATGTGCGATGAACTCCCCTTATGTGCTTCCTCCAAGATTCTTTTTCCGAGGTCGCCCCTCGCATATCAGATCCTATCATGATGTCGCCAGATACCTTCTTTATCCCGAGTAAAACCCGTTAATTTTTCTCGATTGCACGAGCTTGTTCATACGTTGGAGATCAGCATCTTGCTGCTGAGCTTGCCGAATCTGGTCCTTGAAGCTACTGATTATCTCAATCTGGTGTAGCTGAAGAGTCTTGGGAGTTATAAGAATTCCCAAATTAAGATTTCGAAACTTTCAATAAGTTCCGTCTCTTTAATCATCATCCACGCTGACGATGCAATGATTTTCTGCTTAACGCATCTGCCACGATGTTCGCCTTACCTGGGTGGTATTTCAATTCAAATTCGTAGTCTTTAAGGAGTTCCATCCATCTCCGCTG
Organism: Pterocarpus santalinus; assembly: GCA_031439595.1. NCBI lineage: Eukaryota > Viridiplantae > Streptophyta > Magnoliopsida > Fabales > Fabaceae > Pterocarpus > Pterocarpus santalinus. The sequence goes on along the minus strand of CM062528.1, from coordinate 26,784,753 downwards.
CCTCATATTCAATTCTTTCTGATCGAAAAGGTACTTCAAACTCTTATGATCAGAAAAGACTTCGAACTTTACTCCATACGGTGATGTCTCCATATTTTCAAAGCAAACACCACTGCTGCTAATTCAAGATCATGAGTCGGGTAATTCCTTTCATGTGGCTTCAATTGCCTGGAGGCATAAGCGACCACCCTTCCAGCTTGCATCAACACACATCCTAACCCTTGTTGGGAAGCATCGCAATAGACCTCAAATGGTCCTTGAGGGTCTGGTAAAGCTAGAACTGGTGTCGTGGTCAACCTTCTCTTCAAATCATGAAAACTCTGTTCACACTCCGGCGTCCACTCGAAAGGGACATTCTTTCTGGTTAGCTTGGTCAAGGGCAAGGCTATTCGAGAGAAATCCTTAACGAATCGCCTATAATATCCAGCTAAGCCCAGAAAACTTCTGACTTCAGAGACCGTAGTTGGCCTCTCCCGATTGAATCGCTTACTTTCTTTGGGGTCAACAGAGATTCCCCCAGATGACACCACGTGGCCGAGAAATCTTACCTCCTTCATCCAAAATTCACATTTGGATAATTTTATGTGAGAGTTTCTTTTCTCTTAAAATTTGAAGAACTAATCGTAAGTGTTCCGCATGCTCTTGCTCCGCCTTCGAGTAAACAAGTATATCATCAATCAAGACTACTACAAATTTGTCCAGATATGGGCGAATATTCGATTCATGTAATCCATGAATATCGCTGGTGCGTTAAATCAGCCCAAACGACATTACGGTATACTCGTAGTGTCCGTAACGAGTTCGAAAGGCTGTCTTAGAAATATCTTGTTCCCGAACCCGAATTTGGTGATATCCAGAACGCAAGTCGATCTTGGAAAATACTGCTGCACCTTGTAGTTGGTCCATGAGGTCATCAATCCTTGGCAAATGGATACTTGTTCTTAATTGTCACTTTGTTCACTTGTCTATAATCCACGCATAAGCGCATGCTTCCATCCTTCTTTTTGACCAACAAGACCGGAGCTCCCCATGGCGACGCGCTTGGTCGTATGAATCCCTTTTCTAAAAGCTCTTCGATCTGTCTTTTTAATTCCGTCAGCTCCATAGGTGACATTCGGTACGGAGCTATAGATATTGGTCCCGCACCCAGAACCAACTCAATGGTAAATTCAATTTCTCTCTGGAGGAAATTCAGGATGTCTTACGGAAAAACATCCTGATATTCTCTCGACAACGGAATTCCTCTAGTTCTTGCTCACCAGTCACATTAGCCGACAAGAGGATATACCCTTGCTTCTTTGGCCCAAAAGAATTCAAATAGAGAAGTGTTGCTGTCTGGGAGGCAAAAGGTGAGACAGAGGGAAGTACCACTGTCTTATCAGAGCAATTGAGTACAACTCGATTGGCAGAAAGCCAATCCATTCCCAGAATTATGTCAAGTCCGGATAGAGGAAGACAGATCAAATTGGCGGCAAAAGTCCTACCCTCGATTCGAAGAGGGACATTGGGGCATATTTGGCTAGTCCTAACAGGCCCATTAGTAGGAGTAGAAACCAATAGATCATAAGGTAATTCAGAAATTGGCAATTGCAAAGCAGCTACACAATTATGAGAAATAAATGAATGGGAGGCACCCGAATCATAGAGTACAGTTAGAGTCTCACCATTCACATCACAATTTCCTTGGATCAATCCTTCCGACTTATCGGCTTCTTCCGCATTCATAGTAAAGACTCGCCCTTGGCGTTGTGGTCGGGACGATCGTGGTGGATTCTGGCCGGGCATTCATAAACCTTGTGGCCTGGCTTGCCACACCCAAAGCAAACATTCTCGGCTCGCCAAGCACGGCCGATCGCCATGATTCCAACCGCACTTCCGCAAGTTGGATTCTGAGGGGCCTTTGAGGTCGCCGCCTTTGTTCCCCGTCGTGAAATCTCCTATGTTGTTGAAAGTTGGGCTTGAATCTTGGGCCTTATGGGTTAACCTCTTCCTGAATCCACCGCTAGATGCCCTGGTCGCCACTAGTTTCGAGTTGCAATCTTCCACCGATCGGCATTTGTTTACCAACGTGGGAAAATCTCTAATCTCCATTGGCCCGATTGCAAAGAAGAATATCTTCTCGCAATCCTCCTTCAAACTTAATACATTTCCAGTGTTTCATCCGATTCCTCTCGTAAATGGTGGAGAATTTGCATAGCTCCTCAAATCGGGCAATATATTCAGATATCGTCCGATTTCCTTACGCAATGCATAAATTCAAGTTCCTTGGCATTTCCAACTGAAGCACGGAAGTACTTCTCGTAAAATACATCCTTGAACATCGCCCAGGTGACTATCGCTTGAGATCCTCGAACAATCTTCGTGGCGCTGCTCCACCAAAACTCGGCGTCTGCTTCAAGCATGTAAGTGGCAAAAGTCACCTTCTGGTGATCCGAGCAATCTAGGACAGAGAAAATCTTCTCCATGGTTTTGATCCATTCATCACCTTTGTCCGGTCATACGCCTCTGAAACTTGGCGGATTTGCCTTTCTAAATTCAGCAAACTTAAGATACTCCAGGTTAGCCTCTAGGCCATGTGGGTTCCCTTCACAACCGGTTGCAGGTCGCCTGCCTAGTTGTTCCATCATTTGGTGGGCTACCGCGGCTTGTTCCCGCATCGCATGGGCCATTTCTTGCATTGTGGCCATGAAGTCAGTTGGGACCTTCGGAAGGTTCAACGTGGCCTACCTCGCCTTCCGGAAGCCATTAAGTTCTGAGCACACAAAACAAAAGTTATTGAGTTGATCAGGCTCAATACTATGCCTAATGTGCTAGTAAATAATGGCTCACACGTACAGAGACTTCATACACATCCACCACTATATCTCAACCATAATGGCAAGATTTAGTGCATGTCATCGACTAAAAACACGAATATGCGCGAAGCATAGTCAGTCCAATCCTCGTGCCTTAGCTAGGACGAACTGCTCTGATACCAAAAATGTAACACCCTACTTATTTAATGTTATGCTTAAGTCATAGCAAAAATTAAGTAGTTTGTGTTACTGTGTTAATCATACAATGAACATGATAGAGTCTATTTCGTCATAACCACACAGTAAGCATAAATAACACACATACTATCAATCAGATATAAGTATATATATATATATATATATATAGACAAGAACCACTGCTTTAATTTACGTACTGGCTTCAAAATAGGATACATGAGTGGGGTCAGTACCAAAAGAAACATAAGGCCCATGTCAGTCGATCCAATCCTACGTGGTTCTCAGTGGACGTTTTCAACTATGTTACTGCCTGTATGACCCAAAGCCGCCTACTACCAAAACAGGGTCATCTGCATAATACGGCTCGTGGGTCGACCTATCGGGCCGGTAGCCGTTGGCCACACCGGGCCCCGCTGGTGAGTAGTCGTGAACTCGATCGAGAGGAGGAGGAAGATGAGCCGTGGCCTCAAGGGTCGCTCTCGGAGCCGAGCGGGATGTTCGGTACTACTGCGGAGGTGACTCGGTGCAGGATCAGCATGGGCTACAGTGCAGGAGCGCTGGTGGAGGATGTGCGCGTCTGTGGGACCTCGACGTATGGGGTGGTAGGATCAAAGGCAGGATGACGTAAGGGGACAGTAAAATCTCTATCACTAAATAGATACAGGCGAAACTGGCAAGAACCGGCTATATACAAAGTGAGCTCATCACGATCATGGTGGAGCTGCAAGTTTGGAATCTCAACGAAAAGGGTAGCTGCCGTGTCCATCGCCCACGCCTGAGAATGAAGCGGAAAGGCGAAGGGAGGTGAGAATTTGGAGAAATTCTCGATAGGGTTTGCATATAGTGTATACCGACCTCGCTCATTCTCGCTTGCCTCGGGTTTTATGAAATTTTCTTAATACATGAGATTAAACTTAACTACACATATTTAGTAAGGTTGCGAAAAATGTCTAGTCCGAGGCAAGGTTCAATTTTACTTAAATAACATAAGAAATGTAATAAACCATCAACACTAATACATAGGACAAAAGAGCAAGATAGTGTATATACAACCACGAGTAAACACACGGACAAGTCGTAAACAATATGCAATGACATGTTAAATGCACCCATGCACTTGATGTGGTTATGCAAATCTCATTCTTCATAACCTTTCCTCTTACTTTTCATCATTTTCCATCACTTGGTCCCCTCGGGAGTTCTTGGCCATTTTAGACTCCTGGGTAATAGTTCCGCTTATCAGGGATCGAGCTCGTTCCTATCTGGGGAATCTGGGGTTTACTTTCCCCGACCTTCCCACCCGATCTATTCTTAATCGCTTATCCGGGCTGGCCCAAGTAGCATGGAAATCTCATCATATCATGTTCTTTGAATTCATCATAACATAGCTTTCATAGCTTTCTTGGAAATGCACATGCCTCTACATGTATCTCATAATTCATGCATGAGTTTTACCGCAATTTCGGCATAACGGAACGTGTCCGCTTCCTCATGAATAGTGCCAGTATTTAGCATATCAATTTGTCAAGAGAAACACTTCGTTTCATACATAAATCAACATATTTCATTCACGCTTCAATCCTAAATTCAAGACATAAGTATTGCACTTTAGAATATGCTTCTTGCCTCACCGCTTGTATTCAACCCGGTTCTTGTAAATTATGCCATGATTTCTATTTAGGTCGTTTGGACCTAAATTTTGGATATGTTGAAGGGTTATGTGTCTATTTTCTAACCTCTTTGGTCCCATCTGATTTGGATAACCATAACTCAAGATATTCGGGTTTTATCCCGGCCTGCCCTGTGGGTGGCCAGAATTGCACACTTAGAAGTAAAAATCTACTAAAAATCGAAAACTGGCTCAAATCATATGAAATTGGCCTCATATTAAAGCTAACAGGACAACCTTTCAGATACAAAAAATTCCATTTCATTTTCCTTAGTAGGGCTCGAGTTACAAGCCCCGAAACTTAGCCTTCCTGAGCTGCCCTGTGTTGGTCCGGTTTGGACATAGGGTCACTTCTTCGAATCACTGGGAACGACTGAGTTGGTAACAAAATCGGAATCTTATATTGGGGTATTCCCCTGTGTGTAAGCTTTCTAACAAAATTGGTTTCACTCGAATTGGAGTTGTATAGGGTGAGTTACACCCTTCTTAACCCATACTGCCCGGGTGGATGTTCTGATTCCTAGGGTGAACTTCAAAAATTCATATCTCCCTCAATATTACTCCAATGGTCTTATATGATATATGTGTGGAAAGCCCTAGATGTCTAGTTTCACCTAAAAATGGTTTCATTAATTTTGAACGGCGGACGGCGGAGCCGTACACTCCGCCGTACGGACGGCCGAGGGTTTTGAGTCTTCCAGCCTCTCAACTCTTCCTATCTTCATCCTTCTTTGTGTCTAATTCAGTTTCAATCTCATAGACAACCAATAAACCAGCTATAATTCATCATAATCAATCAATTAACATATCAAAAATTAAAGATTTGAATCACCATCAATCATCCAAGAGTCAGAAAATTAAGCAAGAAGAAAACCTCTACCTCTATGATCACGTGGAGCTCGTTGAAATGAGAGCTGGATGGAGTGGAGAAGAGAAAAGAGAGTTGAATTCAAGAAGAGAAAACAACGTGGGAAGAGTGGAGCTGAAGAGGCCGGAGGAGGATATATATAGACGAAGCTCAAGTGGTAGTTAGGATATGTGGCTTTGATTGGGTGAAATTCTTGTGGGTAATATTCAGCCATGTCTCCTTCTTGTGTGACAAAAATGCTCTCCACGCCGCTAAGAAGTGAGACTCGCTGCCAGCGTATAGGAATGTGACATCGGAACTCGTGTGATTGTTAAAGTCGGAATCCATGCACTGCTATTTGGATGAAGTCGGAGCTCGTAACTATCTTCACATTCAGTGAGAATTTGGGCATGAAGTCGTAATCCGGAAATCGCAAGGCACAGCTACTTTAAAAGCGAAAGTCAGGGCCAAAACGTGAAACCAAAACACTTAAACCCTAAGTCGGGTCATCCTTGAATCGATTTTTAAGCATAGCAATCGAATATAATGATTCAAAACATAAATCTTTGTGTACCGAACTCGGAATTCATAAAACCTGGTACTCCAACTCGATCTCAGAACTCGGTAAAGAGAGAAAAGATCTTGGTAATGAACTCGAAATCCAATTTAGTTAAACTCGTAGGTCGCATTTCGTTTCTATCTTGAATCACTTAATATCGGAACTCGGATATCACGTTCGTTCTTATTTGAGCATGAAATCGGAAATCGGAATAAGTCCTTGTAGGCCTTGGAACGAAATCGGAAGTCGAAGATACTACTGAGGTCGGAAGCAGAATTGTAAGACAAACTCGGAAATCGGAATTTTCAACATTGGATGGAATCGGAAGTCGGAAATCGGATGTTACAAAATGCCTCTAAATAGATAATGGTTTGGAGTTTTGTGACAGTCATTTTACGGAGTTTTGCGAAAATGAAGACATGGTAAGACATTGTGTTGTTTGAAGGACACCCAAACAAGATGAAATGACATAATGTACGCACATAGAGAACACATTGCATGCTTTCTAATGTCAATTTGTCAAAGAAAGTTTGCATTGAAGCTATTAATATGTCTTGTTATTTGGTGAATTGGTTTTTGTCAATTGGGATATTAAAGTCTCTTATTGAAATATGATTAGGTGTTCCAACTAATTTTTCAAATTTAAGGATTTTTACGTGTCCTACATGTGCTCATGTTGATAATGGCAAGCTAGAATGAAAGGTGCTAATACATATTTCTAGGATATGTAATTGGGTGAAAAGTTATAGATTATAATAGATGTTGAATTTAAAGAATCATACATGCTTCTTTTGAAAAAGAAGGCTAATAATGCCAAAAAAAAAAAGACCATCGTGTTAGTAAAGAGGTGTTGTTTAAAGTTGAACCATTGAAGCAAGTACAAGAAGGTGCTTCTAATTAGCCCATTGGAGAAGAGGAACAAGATATTTTTGATGACATGGATGTATCATAATAGTTACAACAATATAGCCTCACTAGAGATAAAGAATGAAGGTAAATAAAACCATTACAAAGATAAGGTGATGCAAGCATTGTCTTGTTTGCTTTATTGGTAGCATAGGATATCAGAACTCAAGATCCTACAACTTACCATGAGCCTATCTTGAGTAGTAAATCTACTCATGGATTGTTGTGATGAGCAAAGGGATTAAGCCTCTAAGAACCAGACATGGGAGTTGGCAAAACTTCCTAATTGGCATATTTTATTGCAACTGCATCTTGAAGAAAAAGGAAAGTTGATTGGAATTTAATTCGCTTGATATGAAGCATGCTTAGTTGCAAAAGATTTTAGTCAAAAGGAAAGAATAAACTTCAATGAAGTATTCTCTCCTAATGTGAAACACATACCCATTCTTGTGTTGCTTAGTATGGTTGTACTGTTTGACTTAGACCTTGAGCAATTTAATGTCAAGAGAACTTTTCTTCATGGTGATCTTCAAGAAATCTATATGCAACAAGCAAAAGATTTTGTTGTTCGAAGCATGGGAGATCATGTTTGTCTCTTGAAAAAGTTATTATATGGCTCAAAGTAATCTCTTCGTTAGTGATCATTATAGATTTGACATTTTATGCTAAGTCACAATTATTTTTAAAATAACTATAATTGTTATGTATACTATAGGAAGTTTTCAGATGATTCATTCATTTATTTGTTATTCTATATTGATGATATCCTCATTGTTGCTAAGAGCATTTGTGCTTGAGATCAATTAATTGAAGGATAAACTTAGTGTGTGTTTAAATTGGAGTTTGCAAACTCGATTTTAAATTAACATAATTAAGTAAACTAGATTTTGACCAAAAGTGACTTTAGTATAACATGATTTATGCTTGAAAACCTTATCTTGAAAGTGAGTTTGACAAAATAAATGTTGTTTGGATGATATTAAACAAAATCACTTTTAATTCTAAAATCACTAATAAGAGTATATATTACAATGTTAATGTTGTCTTTTTTCCCCATTTTATTATATTCTAAATATATTTTAATAAAATATAAATGTTATTATATCATTTAAAACTTTTCTAAAAATAAAATATCTTCGTTAAAATCTTAATAATTTTATATAATAAACAATAATATACATAAATCTACATAATCATTTTATTCACATAACAAATAATTATTATATAGAAATATTTTTTTTATAAATGATACATGTGAAAAATTATGAAATAAAATATAAAAATAATAATTAAGTTGCAAAAATATTTTAAATTAAACATTGAAAAAATTAGTAAAGAAAATAAATAGTATAATTAAAAAGGTTACAATGGAAATGTTATATGTTTTAGAAAGAAAATAAAGTCAACATGATTTTGGTTAACGGCAAAGCAACAAAAACTTGCTTACACTCAAACCTTGGTTTGAAACTAAAATCACATTGAGAATTGGCAAGCATGTTTTTTGCCAAACATCATTAGTAGGGTGTAAAAGTGAGTTTGGGGTCCCCAAACATGAGTTTGGAATTGATGAGCATCAATCTAAACATGTTATTATTAGTGTATTTTAAATGAAGGATTTGGATACAACTAAGAAAATTTTAGGCATGAAAATTTGTAGGGATTGATATGCTAGCAAATTATATTTGTCACAAAAAAAAAGTGTATTGAAAATACTTGAGCATTTTGGACTACAAAATTCAAAGCCTGTTAGTATCTCACCAGCAGCCCAATTTATATTGCTAGTTGCACTATCACCACATTCAGTGAAGAGGAAGAACAATTATCATGTGTTGTTTATACTAGTACAATTGGAAGTATAATGTATACTATGATTTGTACTTGACCAAGCATTTAACATGCTACTCGTGTTGTTAGCAAATATATGGGTGTCTTGGCAAGATGCATTAGCTAATAGTGAACTAGATACTTAATATCTTTTAAGGTATCACTAAGTTGGCTTTGATATGATAGGAGTTCTAACAATGGTAGCAATGTTACTAGTTATATTGACTTTAATTTTGCTAGATATATTGATAAAAGGATGTCGTTGTTGTGGTATATCTTCACGCTTTTGATTAGTGTGACTAGTTGGAAAGTAATTTTACAATCTTCTATTGCATTATCTATTATAAAAGTTGAATATATGGTAGCAGTAGAAGTAGTGAAAGAAGTCATTTGGCTTAGAAGTTTGATAGGCATTTTGAGTTTGGCAAAAGATTTTATAATAATTTACTATGATAGCCAAAGTGTCATATATTTAATGAAAAATCAAGTGTATGATAAGAGAACCAAACATATTGAAGTAAGATATCATTTGATTCATAAGATTATTTTTCAATGTGCCATTATTGTCTAAAAGGTTGATACTTCTAACGATCTTGCACATATGATGACAAAGAAAATTATAGTTTCTACGTGTGAAAACTACTTGAATTTAATTAGTATTCGAGTTTACCCTCCAGAACATATTCAAGAAGGTGACTTCAAAAATTTTAAAGCTTGATGAAAATTAAGCTACGCTGGAAATTTGCTATCATGGTGGCTTGACTATTCAGAACACACATGTAAAGGAAAAGTACTTTTCTTTTGTAACAAAAGTTCAAGAGCTTTAAATGATTTGACATTTGCAAGAAAGGTGAAGCAAATACTCATGTTTGTTAAAAATGTTGCATTGAATGCATCAATTGCATTTACTCTCCTTTGGCAATACATGCAGCAAGAGCAACATAAATAAATAGTACTAGAAACATGTGGAATACCATTGGAATTTACCGACGGATATAAGCTTGTCGATATTATTGACGGATATAAGCCTATTGGTATTACCAACAGATACAAGTCCATCGGTATTATCGACAGATTTACTGACGGGTAATGTTAAAAAAGAAAAAAATCATTAATGTACCAACGAATAATATTATCCGTCAGTAAATTCTGGTGCTAATTAGCACGTAATTATTACTGATAGATTTAGTGACGGATAAATTTGTTGGGGTTTGTTGTTTAATTACCAACAGCTTTTCCATCACTATTTTTTAGTTTTATTTTTTATTTTCTTTGTATAGAAAATTACCGATGGAAATATATCCGTCAGTAATATTGTGAGGTAGACATTGCATTTAAATAATGAAAAATAAAATTTACCGACAAAAAATCTGTCAATAAATTTTAATTTTTTATTTTTCCTATAGTTAAAATGAATTTTTATTTATCCGTTGATATTTGAATTTTAGCCTTGGTGCCAACAACCCTTTGGCTCCGTTTTTTTTTAATTTATTTATTGACAGATTTTTCGGTCGATACGTGCAGAACATGGACATCATAATGCCCTCCTCATTTCTCTTTCCCTTCATTCTTTCCTCTCTTAATCTCCCCCCCCCCAATGCCACCTACAGCCAACCTTTCGTTCGCTACTGTCAAAGCCATTTGAACGCTGTTAGAGGATATCATTATGTTCTTATTACTATATAGAGTATTTTAATCAATTTACTTTTTTCATTTGGCCTCCTTTTACTAGTACATTATTGTGCTCAAAGTTCTTTGCTTCTCACCTTATTTAACTCAATGTTTCTCTTCTCTTGTTTAATAGGGAGCACTTTTAGAGCCACATTTGCACCAATTGGAGCTTGGAGCATTGTTTCTAAAGTGTAGTTAGTATAATGTGTAGTTTATTGCTATAATTAACATTTATATAAAACTAGGGACTTATATTTTGTAGGATAGAGTTGTAGGATGGAAGAAGAAAGATAAGATTGCATGACGGGGGAAAAGCTTAGCATTCCTTTCCAATTGTTTAAATTGTGTACTATAGTGTTATATGCTTGCATGTTGTGGAGTAAGTGGGTGCACTTTAAAACTATTTTTAGGATTGGTGGAATTGCATAACTATGTGTATGTGGTATTGATTGTTTGTTTTGATTACTAAATCAATTCTTTGTGGAAACTCCTAATTTAAGAGGAGATTCTGCCCAATTTTTTTAATACTCAAATATGTTGTTTTTAATTGAAAAACAAATTAAGGGGAGTCTCTTAATCTAAGGGGAAAACATGTCAAAGTTTTTATTATGGTTTATATGGTTGCCGTAACTAAGAAAATAATTTAATTTGATAAGCAGAGACTCCTAATACAAGGGGAGACTCTACCGAATTTTTGTTAAATTAATTTGTTGCTATTAATTTTTAGGTTGAATATTGTTCAAGAGTGATATGTTTCCTGTAAATCGTTTATGAATATGTGATAGATTGCATCCAAGTCGAGCGGGTATTAAACTAGAATTTTATGTAGGTGTTGAGGAATTTGTAAGTGTTGCATGTTATTCACAATTGTTCTTAAGTGAAGGGAAAGTTATGTATCCATGTGCTAGGTGCCGTGTCAAAATTATTTAGATGTTGAAACTATCAGGTATTATCTGTACAACAATGGATTTATGCCTAATTATTAGGTCTGGACTAAGCATGGGAAAGTTACTACTGGGGGGAATCAATTTAGTATGGGTTATGTTGGATATAGTTCTGGCAGTGGAATCGACATGGGTGATCGGGATATGGGTAATGAAAATTGGGAGGATAACCTTAATCGTTATCAAGAAATGATTTTTGATGTCACTGGACCTAAATTTAGAATATGTTCCTTACCTTCTAATGAGATTTCCAATCCAGAGGCTCGAAGGTTTTATAGTCTTTTGGAGGCAGCTACATAACCTTTATAAGAAGGGTGTGTGCATTTGAACTTGTCTCTAGCAGTAAAAATGTTAATTATTAAGTCAAAAGGGAACCAGAGCCAATGATCTTTTGATCAATGGACTGATTTGATTAAAGAGCTTAGTCCACAACCTGACTTCATTCCTAAAGACTTTTACCAAACTAAGAAGTTAGTTTCTAAATTAGGGTTAAAAGAATAAAAGATTGATTGTTGTGTGAAAGGGTATATGCTTTATTACAAAGATGATATTGCCCTAACTCATTCTAAATTTTGTGAAGAGCCGAGATTTAAGCCCAAGGAAGAAGAAAGTGGCAAGTATAAGGATGTTCCTCAGAAAAAAATACATTATTTGCTCCTAATCCCTAGGCTTAAAAGATTATATATATCAATAAACTCAGCTCCACACATGAGATGGCATGTTGAGAATAAGAGACATGATGGTATAATGACTCATCCATCTGGTGGTGAGGTTGGGTAACATTTTGATCGAATCTATCCTGATTTTGCCTTTAACCCCCAGAATATTAGGTCAGGGCTTTGTTCTGATGGTTTGACTTCGAATAATCAATTTACTAAACCTTATTCTTATTGGCATGTGATTGTTACTCCTTACAAACTTCCTCTTAAGATGTGTATTAAAGATCCATATTTGTTCCTCACTTGTATAATCCCTAGTTTGGATAATTGCAATGTGAAGATTGATTTTTTCCTTTAACCCTTGATTGATGAATTAAATGAGTTATGGTGTTAGGGTGTATTGACTTATAATATTTCAATGAAGCAGAATTTCATGTTGAGGGCACCATTAATGACTTTCCAACTTATGGGATGTTGTTTGGATGGATGACACAAGGTAAGTTGGCATGCCTAATTTGTATGGAGGATTCAAAGGCATTCACTTTGAAATATGGAGGAAAGAATTGGTGGTTTGATTATCATAGAAGTATGGAGGACAGTGATCATCCATGTAGGTGCAATAGGTATGGATTTAGATAGAATGCTGTAGAGAATGATGAGGCTCCAATTAGGCTAAATGGTCACCAGATTTGGGAAAGAGTTAAGTGTCTTCCAAAGATAATAGAAATCAGGAAATGTATAAGATTTCCAGGCTATAGGGTAGAGCACAATTGAACCAAACAAATTGTACTTTAGGAGTTGTTGTATTGGAAAGATCACTTAGTTCATCATTATTTGGATGTCATGCATATAGAAAAAAAATGTGTTTGACAATATTATGAGCATTGTGATGGATACTAATCAAATCAAAGACAATGACAAGTCTAGATTGGATTTGCGGAGTACTGCGGGCGCCATGAATTGAATTCCAACAATTGGAAAATGGTAGATTGTGTTAGCCCAAGGCAAGTTATACATTAAGCTCTACACAAAGACAAGATGTGTGTAAGTGGATTCAAGAGTTGAAAATGTTTGAAGTTATGCTTCAAACTTGAGTCGGTGTGTGAATGTTACACAAGGAAGGTTTTTCATATTGAAGAGGCATAATTGTCATGTATTCATGGAGTGTTTGCTTCTTATTGCATTTAGACAATTGTCTGGCCATGTTTAGAAGCCATTGACAATATTTGAAAGACTTGTGCTCATCCATTCTAAGGGTTAATGATCTCTTAGTGATGGAGAAAAATATTCTTGTTATTTTATGTAAATTGGAGAGAATCTTTCCCCTCAGATTTTTTGACTTCATGGAACACTTACCCATATGCTTGGCATATAAAGCATTGGTGTATGACTCGATTCAATATAGATCAATGTATCCATCTGAAAAGGAGATAGGAGGGTTTAAAATAACTGTAAAAAATAGGGCTCAAGTTAAGGGATTGATATGCCAAGCATACATCTCAAAAGATATTTCAACCTTTTACTCTTATTACTTTGAGCTTTATGTCCAATCTAGAAGAACTAAGGTTAGTCGGAATGATGATAGGAATGAAAGCTTAATTGAGCCGACCTTGTCTATATTCAACCAACCTGGCCATACTGTTGGAAAATGCAAAGATCGATGGTTGACAAGGAAGGAATAGAAATTTGCACAATTGCGTGTGTTGACTAACTGTGAAGAACTGCAACCATTCCGAATGTAAGTGAATTCTTTGTTTCTTTATTGTCCTAAGTCGATTCTTATGTTGATACATTGTGATACAGTATATTTTGTTCGATACGTTGCAATGCTTGCAGGTATTTCGAACAAATGCAAGGTCAATAATCCCTTGAACAATTTTCGTCATGGATCAAATCTTATGTATGTCGTATATAATAATTACATCAACTTTGTTTCTTAATATTGCCATAAATGTTTAAACTTTGAATATTTGTTAGTAGGTGCATGATACGAGGAATAAAATAACCAACCGTCATTTAGTTAATTTAGCTTGGGACCCTAAAAATAGAGTTGATAGTTGGCATATATATTAAGTGATGGGTACAAGTTTCATACAATCAAATGGGGAAGGGTGAAAAAAAAAGACAATAGTAGAGTTTGTGTTAAAGATGGTGCTGAAGAGGAAGAAATTAATTGGTATGGAGTGATTAAAATACTGGAGTTGGAGTATATAGGCGAGCCTATGAAAATGGTTATGCTATTCAATTGTGAATGGTATGATCTAACTCATCCAACCAGAACATGTAAACATAACCACTGTAAAATCACTGAAGTTAACCATACCAAAAGATATGGGAGAAATGATCCATTCATTATTACTTATAAGGCGAGATAATTAGATTATCTACCTTACCCTAGAAAATGTAAGTCAAATTGGAGGGTGTTATCAAGACTAAAGCAAGGGATCGAGTTAAAGCTGAAGAAGTATAAGATGAAGCTTATCAATTAGATGACCCAGTCCCTTTGAGACTAGTTGTTGACACAGACATTCCTTCCAATCTACTTTTTGCTCCTAGGGAAGTCAACATAATTGATCTCTTGCATCAATGTTCAACAATAATAATAGAGGACACTGCGTATAAACAAGAGGAAGATGAATTTGAGGATGATGTTCAATCCAAAACTTCTCCAAAAGTGCTGAGGAAAGTCCAAAACTTTTGGATTAATTGAAGTGACCATTTGCCTTAATGTTTTCATATTTCTATTCTTTGCATTGACTTATATATATACCTGTTGTGTTTGATTAAGAAATGGTAGGTAAAGGTACTGACCATGCCAAAGGTTGACCATGGAAGGATGGCCAGCCTCTCCTCGATCAACAGTAGCAACTTCCAACATCAGTAGCACTCCATCCAGCTCCTCCATTCTAGCCTCCACCTCTCAACCTGTTTAGCCCGAACTGCAGGGTATCCATATGATACCAGACCAATAGTCTTCATCATCTTCTTCTTCCTTTACAATGGATGAAGAGGATGGTATCCCTGACACAGACGAGCATGAGTACTCCTATACTTGTCTTTTTTTAAAAAAATTTTATATTATTTGTAGTATTTAATAGATTGTTTAATATTGACATTTTACATTATTTGATGGATATTTATTATACTATTTGTATATAATAATTTTATTTCTGATCCCTTTTATTATAATTAATATATTTTATATTTTTAATTATATAAACATTTAAATAATTAAATAAAATAATTAAAATAAAGTTAACATAAAGAATAACAATTAATGATGATGAATAATTAAATAAAATCGAATTATTAAAAAAATTACTAGTATCGACTAATTTTTTGTCAAAAATAAAATGAAAAAAATAATTAAATCTTATTATTTATTTTTACCGAAGGACAATTTGTCAGAAACTTAAGAAAATACATATATTTACCAACGATAAATTCGTCGATAAAATTTAAAAAAGTTAATTTTGACGGAAAATTTGTAAATTTTTTCCATATATTTACTGATGAAATTTAAAAAAAAAAATCGTTGGTAAATTCACCACAACATGCCGAAGGATTATTAATATCTGTCAATAATTTTTACGGATGCTATTTTTACTGATGGATTTTTTTGTCACAGAATCCGTCAATAAAAATTATATTTGTTGATAAATATTAAATATCCATCGGTTAATCCGTCGGTATTCTGCATGTTTCTAGCAATGAGAGATTTTAATAGTAGAGAGGAGTTAGTTGTTTCTTTTAAATTCTTTTATTTCATTGTTGAGTACAAACACCAGTATACAAATTTTATGAAATATTTGGGCTATATTTGAGATTGGATTTGAAATGGAATATAACCACCTTCATATTTTCTATTATGTTTCTGTAATAAAATATTTAGTTGTTGCCTTTTTCTATGGTCTATGACCATAGGCTATTAGTCCATCCTATTAATTCCTTGTATCATGTTTATTCTTAAACTTTTGCATATTTCAAGAGCAATATCCATGGTAGGGTACAAATGTATTTGCAACACATAATCGTCACACATAAACAATGGTTTGAATGAACTTTTCAAAAATATTTTGTATGTTAGCTTTTTTTAAAAAATCTTTAAAAAAAGTAAAATTTAATTTATGTTTAGATATAAAATTAATTTATATTTAGATGTGATATTAAAAAATCTTTTTTATCCTTAAATAATTTTTTATTTTAGATCCTTTTTTTACAAGATCAAAATTGTAACTTCTAAGGTAATATGTTTTATTTTTTCTAGTATTTTTTTTTTAATAAAAGATTACCCAGACATGTTTAAAAATATAAAACTACTTATTTTTATCTAAAAAAAAAATTTCACTTAAAATAGCACATCCAAACAAGCTGAAATTATCATTTATGAACATTTGGAGACACTAAAATGATAAGAGTTCAATTGATCAGTAGTTGTTTTTTTCCCAGTGCAATCCTTGGAACTATGATAAGAATTTCAATTGCATTAATTTTCTTTTTCTGTAATTGAATAACTTAATTTGAGTATCAGTTAATTTAAATTTACTAAAGCAGATTTCTAAAACAATCAGTTCTATAAAGAGTGCAAATAATTTCTTGAAAACATAAGTTTCTTGTCTTCTCTTCTTTTTTATACCCCTTGTTTCTTTTTCTATAACACCGGCAATCGATTTCCCTAGCACAATTACACAACTCTCAAATAAAATACAACAATTTAGTGTGTAGCCCTTGTAATCATAATTGGTAAGGCAATTGTCACCTTACATGATGGAGCAGCTATCACGATTCCTGTAAATAGAAATCCACAAGATAAGATTATTCTACTAAATTCATGTTTGAAAAATAAGATTTTTCTCCCAAAACAGCTTTTTTTTTTATCATAGAAGTTGTTTTCAACGTAATCTAGTATTTTTCATAAATATTGAGAACGATGATTATAATCTTCAATTTATTTTATTTATTAAAAAAGCTTTTTTCAAAAAGCATTATTTTTAAGCATTTTGATTATAAGCAAGAATTGATTACTTTAAAATTATGATATTTTTGCCAAATTAACCTTAAGTATAAACATATTATTTCACATATTTACTAGATAACTATACAAAAACAATTTTTTCCCCATATAATTCAAACAAAACACACTACTTACCATTAGTTTTCAGTTAATGCCTCTAGACATGACACTGATTTATCATGATCAATTGTAAAGAAAATCAATATACTTATAATCGATTATTAAAATAATTTTGAGTTCATAATTAATCGAAATAAGTGTTAAAGCGAAAAAAAAAAATCCTTTCATTTTCTTCCGGTTTTTTGCTTAAGGATCCTCATTTTCCTTAAAATATCAGAGTGTCATGTTTTGTGAAAGAAAGACATGAGTTGTCTTCGACAAGCACAAGTGAGCAAGTCTGGGACAACTGTTTGTGTCTATCTATATTCTTATGATAAAGGGGGCATGCAAAATTTGTACCTCTTTGTTTCTTCGAAATGGCTGTGAGCTTCCACAAATTTCAGCCAAAGGGTACTTGTATCCTGAGGGTTCACATTTTTAGGCCCTACGCAATATGCTTGAACTACAAACTCTGGAGTTCTTTCCCTGAATTAGAATCATTGAATTGAACATGAATTGGTTAGTAAGTGACATGGAAAAATATAGTCAAGACAATAAACGATCGAAATTCACCCATTTTCTTTAGATTAAACATGTATCTTGGTCCTCGAAAGAGGTAATATTATTAGTTTAATCTTATAATAACACACGTACATCAAACTGATTCTTCAATGTGAAATTTTGATATCAAATTGATCCTATAGTATTAGCTTTTGACATCAAATTAGTCCTAAAATACAATTTGATCAAATTTGACATTAAAGGACTATTTTAATGTATTTATTCTTAAAGAACCAACTAACAATAGAAGGAAATATTAAGATTTGTACTTATTTTTCTTTCCTTTGAAACTTGTTGCCCTCAAAGCCACCCATTAAGAACAGAAGCGATGGAGTCAAAGGGGGATTGGCGGGGTCATGGCCCCTATAAGGCCTCAAAATATTCCTCTTTTATTGTCTAAAGACTCAAAATATTCTTAGACATGTTTATTTTATATATATAATTTGATGTTTGGCCAATTAAAAGAACAAAATTATTTACAGTACAAGGCATTGGAAGTTTGGAACAACAGATATATATACACATGGATCCATATGCAACTAATTAATATAAAGTGGAAAATTTTTGCATAGATAGTGTAACTTTTCCATAGAAAGAAGAATATGTAGTGGTGGTTAGACATACCTTCCTTCATATTCTGATAACCATGATACATAGGCAGCACCGAAGTACATGGACACAAATGGATTATTTAGATCTTCAGGAGATTCAAGTTTATAAGCCCTGTAGCCCAATTCCCTGAGAAAGAAAGACATTACACATACCTGTATCAGTATAAAGGGTAAAAACAAGAGCATACTTGAACTCTAATATATCCATGTTAGGCAATATTCAGATGGGAGCCTTTTTATATCATTGCAAATTAAAGGTAGTTGCGGACAAGCAGTATCTAAAATATTTCTAGCTAGTGGCACTTGAATGTTACAAGTATGGAGCAGAAAGTTGAATTTTCGTCCTTAACAAACTCAATGAATAAAATTGTTTAATAAGGATGCTATGACAATACCATTCAAAATGAGTGGCAATGGATATGGTCTAATCTTAAAATATATAGAATTTAAAATATGACAAAATGTATTATACACAATCAATACTTTTTTTCCCGTAAACAAGGTCTCGAGTTTGAGTTTTATGAATGAAAATACTAGCATCGGGAGAATTTTTATCTCATAGTGAGTTGACCTAATTTGAACCAGATTAGTCATGGTCTAGTCGACTCCAAAAGCACACACAAAGGCACATATACAGTAGTAAATATATATTCTAGAAGTTTAATAGTGGATCTATCAGGTCATACATGTAAAGCCAGTATGCAGTGGAATAGTCAATCCCCATTATTCCAGGTCGTGCTTGAACTCCATGTAGAAAACGCATGGTAACAACCTCTGAAATGGCACAAAGTACTGTCTGTGCACCAAACAATATTCAATAGAAGTTAGAGGGAATTAATATTTCACATATTATAAATAATTATAGGTTAAAAAAGAACACAGATTGAAAATACTTTCTATTATTGTTTACATCAAATCAAAGAAAATCTGAAAACACCAGAAATCTTGAGGCATTGTTGAATATTCATTGAATTGCATAATCTCAAAATGACACCGAAGAAAAACATGGAAGTTTCTTGCCTTGTCTCAAGATTACATAGCCTAGTCACCTTATACTTAATATGTTATGTAGCACTTCGTCAAGAATGGATAAGACAAGGCCTGATAAGGCCATGTAAAACTCTGGTGTTAAATGCATAGAGTTCGCTTGCAAAATTGAAATCTTTTGAATGAAATCTTTGTAATACCCAAGAGAAAAAAAATGACAAAGATAATCAGTATATCTCATGCTTTCTAATCTTGCTTTGATCTTGTTGCCAGCTGAATATGCACAATTTAGAATTTGTCATTCTCAGCAAGAAAAGATCTGACATAGAAAGGGACACTCTTGATGAATACAAGAAACGAACCCCTAACTAAAAGCAATGAAGTCCAAACAAGAAGGAAAAAGGAAAAAAATCTCCAAGAATTTCTGTCTGCAAGCCAATGTTCTAAAGAGAGAAACAAAAGATCAATCAAGTTGTTGCATACATGGATGCAATGAAAAAGCTCTATAAATTGGCATGATTTGCAGGAGTATGAGAATTCTTGGGAGCTACTAATAGCAATGCAGCAGAAATTTGAGGCCAATGTGAAAGTTTTGGGGGGGTAGCATTGATAGCAACAGACCAATCATTAAGAGGGCGTATACCAGGAGGGAGAGAATAGTTCCAGATGATAATCCCTAAAATAAAGGAATATGAAGGGAGGATTGGAGGGGGAAAAGTTATGAGATTAGTCATTGAGTTTGGGAGAGAGCAATATATCTCCAAAATATAATAGAAACTAGTCATTTAGTTGAACTTATGGCGTTTAACATGTCAAAGACTTCAAAAATATTTTTTTTACCAATACTCCTTGTAAGATAATGTGAAGTGTGGACATATATATGCATAACAAATCGAAGAAGCAATCTAGAAAGATACTCAGATATTGAAGAAGCAATTTAGAAAGATACTCAAACTAAGTACTCTCCAGAAAAAGAAAGTCATGTAATGACATGGTACATTGTGCAGAACTGTGATTCATCAAAGTTCCTTTAAAGACTAAAATTCAACAAAGAATATATTTGGCCACCAAAGTAGTGAATATTACCATTAGCGAAATCCATGAACCATGGGTTTTTTTTTTATTTTTTTTTATATAGTTATGATATCATTCAAGATATACACAAACTGTTTAATACCAAAATGATTCTCAACTTTTAAAACTTGTCCAATGTGTGTTGAACACACACCAAGACTGCATTTATCCTAATCATTTCCTATTTATGGTACAATCAAACTCCTCCAGCAAGACTATATACTTACAGATTTAATTTTCTGTGTGTGAAGGTATTTGAATAGAATTATATCTGCAACTGCCTGTAAGAAAATATTAATATGATAAGGGCACATTCTTCATATTCAAATGCATTTTATTATGTACCAAAAAAATGCATTTTATTTCTTAAACACTAAATGCTTTTTAACTTAGGGGTTATTCTATTTTTAAGCAGATGAGAAGTAGGAAGGTAAGTATTTTGGCTTCATGAAAGAACAAAATTAAAAGAACAGAAAAAAAAAAAATGCCTTCATTTATGAATAATATTAGTTCCCAGTTACAAGATCTTATCACGAGAGAACAATTTTATTTTAAGCTTATTTCTATTAAGGATAAAGTAACAAATTTTAATTACAGAGGATAAAATGTCCTTTTATGTGAAATAACGAAAAAAATACAAGAAATGAAACATGAAAATAGTAAAAGTCATCTCATCAAATCTATCGAAAGATCCAACTAAAAGAATCGAAACGTTAAAAAGATAGCAGAAGAATTTCTACCACATTATTATAAAATATGAAGTTGCATTGAATAAGAAATTTAAGAAACTGGTAAGCATTATTTTCAATCAAACTTATGTATACTTTCATAATGTAGCTAGAGTAAAGAAAAATAGAGAAGAAGAAGAAAACAAGTAATACAAAACAATTTATTCACTACTACCATATCAAACCGAAGTAATTTTTGCATTAATATGTTCATACCTTTAATTCCACCCGGGAAAGATATGGTCTACGCTTTTCGTCATGAGCATGACGCACCTTTCCCGGTCTCTCTTTCGTTTTATTCCACTGTTTTCGGACCTCGGGATGATTCCACATATCTTCCATGTCTTCTGGAGATGCTCTGGTGTCCCAAAACATGTCATTACTTGCATCTACATTTAAAACCAAAAAAAAAATGTTAGCTAGAGGAAAAGTTGACTTTTAAGAGTTTTTTTTTATAAAAAAGGAAATTTTATTAGAAGAGGAAAAAAAAAAAAACAAGGAGTACGAGAAAGGATAAGACATCCACACGAAGAAACAAAAATGACAACTTAAGCACGGTAAGGATAAACCATGATACAAAGCAGGTCAATCTCTTTGTATACCAACTAAAGGAATGCTATCAAATAAATTAGTACCAAAACGATGCCCAAAAAGTATTCCTTTTTCAAATAAAATCAATAATTAAAATGTAACTCATTAAAAATTCTAGTATTCCTCTTCAACTAGTTACACTAAAGCACAACAAAAACTAAACAGGATCTTTACTTCTTTGTGAAAGCCAAAACCTCAAAATTAATAAGGAGAAACAAATGTAAGTTCATGGGGGAAACCTAAAACTCTCTAAAGATTCCAAAAATGTGTTCCATAAAGATCTTGCCATGGGACAATGTAAAAAGAGATGATTCCCCAATCTTGCATAAGTTTTTCTATTTTCCGAGCCACAACCTTAAGCATACAAAAGGGAGAGAAAAAGTATAAGTTCGAACCCACCTAGAGCTAATATGTTTGATGGGAGCAAGAGAAGAAGAGGTAATGAAGGACCTTTACAATGGGCTTTTAATAATGAGCCAATAGAACATTTGATTTATGAAATAGCTAGGTTGTTTTACTCTGCTGGTTTGTCATTTAGTGTTGCCAAAAATCCTTATTTTGTTAGTTCAGTTACATATGTTGCCAACACCAATATTTTTGGCTTTCTTCCACCTAGCTATAATGTCATTAGAACTTCATTATTGCCAAAAGAGAAAGCTAATATAATGAAGTTACTTCAACCTATCAAAGACACTTGACCAAAGAAGGGTGTATGTATAGTGACTAATGGTTGGACTGATACACAAAAAAAACCATTGATTAACTTCATGGCTATCTCAGATTCGGGACCTATGTTCTTGAAAACTATTGATGGTTTAGGTGAATATAAGGACAAACAGTATATTGCCAACTTAATTTTGTCCACCATTGATGAAGTTGGACCATGAAATATGGTTCAAGTCATTATAGATAATGCACCTGTTTGCAAGACTACTGGATCAATTATTGAATCTATGCATCCTCATATTTTTTGATACCGTGTAGTGCATACCCTAAACCTTACTCCCAAGAATATTTGTGTTCCTAAAATTATACTAAGCAATGAAGTTGTTTATTCTGAGTATAGTTGGATTTCTGCTGTTGCTGATGATGATTTTTCTCATTAAGAATTTTATCTTGAATCATTCCATGAGACTTGCTATGTTTAATAAATTTGTGCATCTGTAACTACTTGTCATTGCTGAGATTAGATTTGCTTCCATCATTATTATGCTTAAAAAGTTGACGACCATTAAGCATGATCTCCAATGTATGGTTATTAGTGAAGAAAGGTCTCACTATAAAGAAGATGATGTTCCAAGAGCAACATTTGTGAAAGAAACAATTCTAAATGACAGTTGGTGGGATTGACTTGATTATGTTCTGAGCTTCACAAAGCCTATTTATGACATACTTTGATCTTGTGATACTGATAAGCCATCCCTGCATTGGGTTTATGAGAAATGGGATTTCATGATTGAGCAAGTAAAGAAGGCAATAACATTCTAATTGATAGATAGACTAAAAGTTACACACCACTTCAGTGCTTAGCTCATTCAGTTAATCTGAAGTAAGTTTAAATTTCTAAATATCAACTTCCTTTACCTTTTGGTTTTTAAAATGTCCTTTAGCTCTTAGAAATAGCAATGCCTTATATTTTATTTTATAGGTATTATCTCAGACAATGGCTTGATGAAGCTCTAAATAGAGTTCCCCTACATAAGGACAATGGGATTTGTATGGGGAGGAACAAATGGCTTAGGAGTTATTTTCCAGAATCAAATGATAGGATAGAGGCAACCCAAGAGTTTGTCAAATTCTCAAGTGGTGAAGATGAGCTTGGCCAATTTGATATCTTGCAAGATAAATAGAACTTGTCACCCAAGGAATGGTGGGTGATATATAGATCTTCACTCCCAAAACTTCAAAACTTAGCCTTAAAGCTCTTTCACAACCATATTCTTCCTCTTATTGTGAAAGGAATTGGAGCACATATTCCTTTATACACTCTTTGAAAAGAAATAGGCTTAATCTTAAAAGAGCTAAAGATTTAGTATTCATACACATTAATCTTCATCTCCTATCAAGAAAGACTAAGAGCTATCATGAGGGTGAGTCAAGAATGTAGGATACTAGTGGAGATGAACAGGATCCATTTGAAGGAGTTGGAATTCGTGGAATAGCTAGTCTTCCACTTGATGAACCTAATTTGGAGATTGTTCTTTTCATTGATGATGGGGAGGAAATGATAAGATTAAGACCATTAGAGTTTGATTGTTAATTGTGCTTAAATAATTTTATGTACTTGTTTTGATAAATGTTTTATGTATTGTAGTTTTTTATTTTTGTGCTCTGATGTTGAACAATTTAAGCTTGTTTTATGTTGAAGTTGGTATAATTTCTTATTTATCACATGAAATTTTAGATTTTATTTTATGATATTTGTGATATATATATATATATATATATTGATGTATCTATACCCTAATTTTTACAAAATTTTCATACCCTATACCTGTGTCCATGCAACATAGGCTACTACTTAATACTAACAAATTATCTTGACTGGAATCTGTATCACATTTGTCCTTACATATCTTTGTTATTGTTTCCTTATTATTTGGTTATTTTCTATGAACATTGAGTGTGTCATAACTCCTTGGACCAGCTCTTGAAGGTTAGCTTCCATCGTGTTGGGAGAAGAAAAAAGGTTAAATTTTTATGGCAATGTGTGGTCTATGCTGCAATATGGTATATTTGGTTGGAGAGAAACTATTAAGGCAATTTATGTTACACAAGACTTGATTTTGGAAAAAATTAAGTACCTTGCATCTTTTTGGTGCAATGATCACAGCCTATTCTCACACATTTCTCCAAATGATAGGTTGAGGAATCAAAAAGCTTTCTCACATTGACTTTTTTCTTTTTCGTCTCTATGTTTTGGTTTTTTTTTTTTAATATTTAGGAGGGATCTTGATCCTTTTCTCTTTCTATAATTCTTTCTTTTTGTCTTAATAATTTATTTTTATATCAAAAAATTTATGAGAAGATCCATAATGAGAAAATTTCATCTAAAGGTAGCCAAGTTAAAATATTTTGAAAAAACTTGCAATGTAGAAGTTGAGTTTTTTAAAAGAAAAACATGGCAAAAGGGAAGGCATGACCCCTTTAGGCTCCAAGAGGAGCCAATGCTCCTATCTTGAGAGAGATTCAATTCGTCAATTTGCTTGGTTTTCCTTTCAAATTAACACTCTTTAAATCCTCATGAAAAAAAATTACTTCAAAATGATTAGAGTTAAAATGAAAAGTTGTAAAAAGATATTATGTTTTAAGCAATTTATTTTGCTCTATTATGAACTAAACATGAAGGTGATCCTTAATTAGCATAATGATAAGGTAGCTTTGTGATCTTGTGATCATGAATTCTAGTTGCAAAAATAGTCTATGCTCTTAAGGAAAGCTCACATATATCTTACCCTCCCTAAATAAGGGATAGCAATAGGTACCCATGGAGGTGAGAACATGTCCCTCGCATCCGTTCGCATTTAGACATTTGCTCATTGTCCCCATCCCATCCCCATCACGGGTCTCCATTCCCCGTTTCTAATGGCAATTTATATCTCTGTGGATATTTGTGGGTTTATGTAAAAGAAATATTTAAAAATTCAAAAAAGAGAAAACTTATATATAAAAAAAATCTTAAACTTGAATAAAACATTCATAAATATTCATAATCCATTATAATATTAGTAATAGAACACAATCCAAATTAAAAATAAAAATATATGATGCAAATCTAAGTTAATATAAATTTTATTTTGATCAAAGTTAGTTAATTATTGTAAACTTGATTTTGGTTAAAAGTTTAGTTTATCATATGTTGACTATATTTTGAATCAAGTTGATTTCATTATGTATTTGTAAGTTAGTCTATATATATATATGTTATATAAATAGGAATTTAGCGGATCTCTATAGGACAAGAATCTCATCCTCTACCCCTGCCCCATTTAACAAATGGGGACTTTGTCCCTATCCCTATAGGGACCAAACCAATTCCCGTACTCGTCTCTGCCACGGGTAATCCCATGGATACCCACCTTATTTTTTTGCTATCCCTACCCTAAGTCCCACAATAGTGGGGGCCTTACGCATTGAGCCACCCTTTTTATCCTAAATTGAATGCTAAAATAAAGAATACAATAGTATCTTTGAAAAAAGGTAGCTCTACAACCAAAAAAAAAAATTATTGTCTTGTTGAAGTTGACAAGAAATTATTAGATTGTAACCATTTATAAACTAATTAATTATTAAAAACTTATACTTCCATGTTAAGGGATATTAATATATAAATTTAGTTATATGTCTCTATCAAATAGCTTAAGATTTTGAGAAAGATAATTCATGACAAAAGAAAGAAACAAAATAAAATTAGCCGAGGCTTGAAAGCATAAAACTAATTGATGTAGCAACTTACTAGATTGATAATCATAAATAATAATGGTTTACTGAGACCAATGCAATATTAGAATGAGCTCAAATGTCAAATTTAAACCAAAATAGAGAGATCAAGCAATGTCTTGTGCATCTTAATCTATAGAAATAAAACATTAAAAAGTAAGGGTTAGATAGGGGGAAGAAGTAACCTTTTGAGTTTTCTGATGAAGGTATGAGAGATCCAGCATGAGAATGAGCAAGGGCTGGAACATTACTTAGTGGAGGACTGTCGTCCAAAGATTTTCTACACAAAGATGAAGTAATAGCAATAAGACATTCTATACAACTCACTTCACTTCAAGCTTTCCTTTAGTTATAACCAAGAAAATAAATAATAATAGAGAATTTAATACACTATTATTGTTAGTACATTTCTCCCACTTTAGTATTAGTTGAGATTTAGTAAAACATGTGTGTGTGCTTGTGCTAGAGATTAGACTTATAATACCTAACATCCAACTTCGCCTAGTTGTTATGAATATTATTGCACATATATCATGTTAAATTGAACCAAAATATGGAGAAGCTAGATAGGTTCCACTTTCCCATATGCTTTTAAATTAACTATAGTTTCTTAGGTTCCGTTTGTTTTTATAGAAAATAAAATGAATGTGAAAAATATTTTTGAAAATAGTTTACAGAACATTTTTAGCTGAGGATACTTTCCAGAAAACGATGCATGTGCCTATAATTTTGTGTTTTTCGTGTAAATGGCTCCTTTTTGTTCTATTCCTAGAAGAACTTTTTTTTAAAAAAAAATTCACAAGACACATTTTCTACTGGTTGTATACTAAGAAAAGAAAATAGGACATATTCTACATCACACACCAGAAACATTTTCCATGAAGACTTTCCACAAAACAAACAGATCTTGAAAATTTTGTAAGTTTACTATAAGAATACTAGTAAACAAATGAATATTAATAGACAACATTAGCAAAGTACACAACAACATTCATTTCAGAATTAAAATCTCTTGATTTTGAAAGTTTGGAAAAACTTCAAATGAACTACAAATTATCAATAAATAAAAGGAGAGTGCACCTAGATGGAAAACTTTCTTTGACTGAGAGATAGTTTTTCCAAAATTGCAAAGTTGATTTGTGAGTTGCCTTCTTTGTTCCTTCTTTATAGGCCCTTACAATAAACTCTTCATTTCTTTCTCTACAGGCAACACATAAATATTTCAGAACAAGCAATCATGGCAACCACTGGGCAATATTCATTGCTAGCGTACAACTGTATATATGGCTCATGTAAAGTATATGGAACTTACCTATTTTCGAAGTTTGACAACCATTTGATATAAGCAGCCCCGAAATATACATTTATAAATGGTTGGAACAAAAAATCTTTATTCCTTTCTATTGCATATGAACGATAACCTAATTCACTGTACGTTGCATTAACCTCAGTGATCATAATCATAACAATGAAATGAAGAACTTTTGTTGCTATGTAACACATGAAATAAGCTAACAACATCTAGCCAATACCTCATCAACCACTCAGCAGTTTTTGTTAGGAGTTGCATGAGCCCAATGGTAGGCTCTTTAGATTTGTGGGCAGAGTGCATGACAAGTAGTTGCCTATCACTTTCAAGTTCAACAATAGCACAAATCATGCTCTGCAACAAGGATAGACATGCCCTTATAAACTATAATGATTGACACTATTAATTGTTAAAATTGTTGATTTTAATCATGAAAGTAGTGCAACTTAGTAAGAGCTAAAGGGTCTAAACTCTAAACAAAAGATAGTTCACCGACATTATTTGTGTCTACTAATCTTACCCTTGATCAGATATTGACTAAAATGCATTTGCTCAAAACCTCTGCCCATAGTACTTGCCTTAAAACTTTTGTCAAAGAATAACCTAGTATAAAGCTTGTCTATATGATCTTGTAATACCTCATCATGGACTAAACTCAAAGTTATATCACAGTTTTCTTTATGTTGTTTCTTCTTTTATCTTGCCTCTTAATTAGGTAATTGTGGCATGTAGAGTATTTCTCAATATGTAATATCAACTTCAACAAATCCTGTAATATATTAATACTACTTTTACAACAGCACTGAAGAGATGACTGCATGGAAACTCAAATGACCTATTGCAAGAATATGAGAAAAATCAAACACAAGAAGAAAGCTATAGAGTAAATTGATAGAGGTGATATAAAAAGATCATGCATGTGGAGGATGTATATTAATTTTAACTAAAGATTTGAAATCATGCAACAAAACACTACATTTGGGATTAAAGATTTCCAATTTCATGTTGTCATTGTTGCTTGGAAACCAAGAGTTAGTAACAAGCAATAACTTTAATTTTTTTATTATGTTGAATAGTGGTATTCAATCTTATTTAGTATTGGAAAGCAAAATAATAAAATAATATGATACAATCCTTAAACTAAAAGAAGATATACAGGATCTATCTGTGAATGAAAGTGTCTGCTGATAACAATGTCAGCTACAGCCTGAAAATAGACAAAATAAAGCAAAGTAAAAAATAATGGAATACACAATTATTATCTAGCAACATATTTTGGATCTATCATACACATGTAATGTAAATAAAGAGTTTTCATGTCTTCCCATCTCTATAATAATATAATGAAATACCCGAAATATAAAAGAAAGAGAAATATGAAAATCTAATATCTAAAAGGAAGCAATATTATACTATCACATACTCTCAACTTATGATAACCATTAACTTATAGATCACTATTATGTTGTAGCTTGTTAATCTTAGTATTGTAATTATTTTTTATAAGCCACTTCTACTATTAGGTAAAATTATTTGGTAAGCTTGTTTTAGAAGTAGTTGAATATTTGGTATTAATCAAAAGCATTTAATACTTAATACCAAGTTGCACATGCAAAAGGTAGAAGGTACAACTTGCAATAAGTAAATATTTTATCTTAATTTTCTAAATATGTTAACTATTTTAAAATTTTAAAATCAAAGGCATGAGTAGCTTCTAAAAACATCTCACATAAAGGAAAAAAATGTCTTTGATAGATTCACTAAAGCATTTATACTTGTGTTTATTATAAATAGAAGCTAACCACCAAGCAAGTCCAAACTCAATGAAATGATTATGGTAGAGTATTTTACCCTCATTTCAGTTTGTGTCAAATATGGTTGCCCATCAGGATCACGTGAGAGGTGAACCTTTTGACCTTTTACCTCTCCAGCTTTTAACCATTCGGCACTTACTTCAGGTACCTTCCACATTGCCTCCAAATCATGGGGTTCAACACAATCATCCCAATAGCTGAAGCTAATTGCCATCCTGATATATAAAATCAATGAATCAAGTGCTAATGCACATCTATAAGGAAATTGTTAAAGCCAAGAAGCATTAAAGATAACATAGTAATTGCTATTTGTGTTAGCATGATCTATGACTTTGTAGGCTAATTCAAAGTCACCAAGAACTACTAGAAGATAAGTAAGTAAATAAATAAAGGAAAGCTTCTTCATGAACTTTCAAGTTTAAACTTGCTTGAAGATTTAGATTTTATCCATCAGCACTTTGAAACAAGCAAAATTGAAAATCATAAAGTCAAACAATTGTTTGACATGTTCTATTATTATTTCCATATAAGCACCAAAACAAAGGTATGATTATGCTTCATTGTTTATTATAAGTCAAATGTCAAGAAATATCCATATGCGTACTATAAATCTAAGATATAAATTTCAATTTTGCATAATTTGATAAATGCCACACTAATTTCATGACAATTCATTGGAAAACAAAGAGGGGAGATATCAAAAGGTAGGGGGAAAAAACAATAAATCAATAGCATAACCAAATTACCTTGAATTTCAAGACATTCTCAAAATATTTTGGTTTTGTCATTTTGAACCAGAATAGGAATATAAGAAAGGGGGAGGGAAGAAAAAGCGATTTTGCTTATGAATATGATCAATGATTCCAAAGTAAAAGTGACAGTGAAAATTAAGCTAACACTAATTATTCCATTTTATATATGATGACTCCATAGGAAACTCTTAAGTTCACATACATAATGTGACTAACCAATAGCTTATGAGAAAGTAGATATTTAAATGGCAAGGTCAAGGTGACAACAAAGAATGTTGAGATAGATCAAAACATAGAGAGACCTACAAGGTTATCAACTCCAATATTTATTATGTAAAAGCACAAGCTCTGGATTCAAAATGTAAATTCATACAAAAATAATTATTCTCAAGTATTGTTCAACTATTATGCTTGATGAATGAGAGAATGTGATTTTAATACATATATTGTAGCATGTGTTTTTCAACAATTGAGAACACACTTGGTTTAGTGATTACCAAAATTAGGTTGAAAAATAATCTTTACAATTTGCATTGGAATTCAAAGCAGGAAAGAGGTAACAACTATAAAATGAAAATTGCTGCTTTGAAAATATAGCCCAAAATTAGAATAGAGAATAGCAGCATCATTCTTGTGCAAGTATTTTTCAGATAGAAATATTTGAGTTTAATGTTTTGGGCTAAATAAGTTGTAAGATTATTGGCATGTTCTTCAAGGAAGTGTAGTTAGTTTTAGTTGTGTTTTACCCATTTGGTGCTTAGCTAGCCTAATTTCTACAATGCATTAAGTTTTTTTTTGGGTGCCCAGGGGGGGGAGGGGATTTAATGGCTTTTGTTTTGGGTATCATGATTCTTAATTGGTATAATACTATTTTATTTCCTCCTTGTGGTTGGGAGGCATATTTTTTATGTTATTGTTCTGGAATGGTTAAGGAATCAAGGGGGTTTGATTCATGTGATGAAGTGTACTCATAATTTCTAATGGTTGTACTATTTCTATATGGTTGTTCAAATTTGGTGGTGACCACAAATTTTATGCACTGCAATCTCGAAATGGAATTGATGGTTGTGGGGAACTAGATTTCAAATCATTGTGACATGTGGCTTGGGGATTGTAGTAGTTATCATGGAGATTTTTTTTATATGGTCGATCATCTGGAACTTCTTTGGCTTTCATCTTTGTTAATTGGTTGTAAGTTGTATTATTCTATTCTTCATAGCCTATTATGGATGTGGTGATTTTTTATTACAGGCTATTTTTTTCTCTAGTCATGTATTTTATAAGTTCTTGGTCCATTTTCTTCTTTAGTTCTAGAAGATTAGTGGAAAATGATTAGGTAATTCAAAGATAGATAATGGTGTTTTTGACATCCTTGAGGTGCAACAATGTCAACAATATGGCCAATGAGTATGGTGATTACTAGTTTTCCCATACTAGTTGTCCTTGGTGTTCTCTTGTAATCTTTGTTTGTCTATCATATTTTGACGTATGTTGTCCTTGCTCCTCTCTTGTAGAGAATTTTGAGCAATAAAAGATATTTGCCAGACATATTATGCAGTGCAGCATTTTAATTAATCAAGAAAATAGCATTATTTATTGACAAAGAGAAAAGAAATGCAACCCAATAAAAATCAAAAACCAAAATAGAGCTTTTGACAAGCAACATTCAACTACTACAATGATAACTAAATGTGACAATTGATTAAATCCTGCTGCTCAAATAAACATGGTAGATTTAAGCCATGCAAAATTGACATTAGAGATTCTAGGCAAGAAATAATATAAACATCCATATATTTGTAGCCCAGTTCTTAATTAAAAAACCCTTAAATTCAAATTTCACAACCAAAAGAGAAAAAAGAAATTGATATTTTTCCTTTCACATGGACCCCCTCCTAATGAATAAATAATGAATAACCATGTCTAATACAACAAAATTTTGCTTAATCAACACACACCTTAAATAATAATAAATAATTAAAAATTCATTAGATGCATACTTACAAGACAATGACAAGGTGATTCAGAGCCAGAAGGATTTGCAAGGAGATGGGGATATGTTCTCCTCCTACGGTTGACAATAGAAGAATGTGTAACATAAGAGGTACAATTGCTATCAGGAATGAGATCTGGGAGCAAATTCCATTTGGCCATTACCAATTTACCATTCCCATCAGTTGAGGGTTACAAAAGATACCAAATATTTTGTGGCAAGGATCATTTCATAAAACGACACTTTGGCATGCCACGATGTTTAGTCAATGCCTATTGGCATGTGTTTAGTTAGTTCCCTAATTTTGAGAGTGGTTAAGCCTTGAGGGTAACATTTTGCGCATATATAGAAAATTAGATCAACTTGTTAATTTAGGGAAAAAAATTCTTACAAAAATATTTTTGTTGGAGTTATGCCAAGGATTCTCCAAGATTTCCATTATTTTATTTTTAATATATTTTAACACACACACACACACACACATACACATATATATAGGGGCTATATCATATGAGAGGAATAGTTTATAATGAGAGTAAAAGAAGCAAATTTGGGCCATATAACTATACATGGATGATCAAGATTTAAAGTTGTTTAAAGGTCACATGACTTTATGTTTTAATGTTGACCATTTATGTAAGATTCAATGGTCAAGATTTATTTTTCTCACTCTCATAATTAATCACTTCTCTTACTTGATCCTCTCTCTCTCTCTCTCTCTCTCTCTCTATATATATATATATATATATATATATAGTGGTACTATTTGTTACATTTTTACTTCTTTTTGGAGGATGTGTGAGAATATAGTTAAAAAGAAAAGGTATCATATGCAAAAATTACACAAGAACATTGTTGTCAACAAATTTAATTGAAAGAATATCTAGTATGTATGATGTAACAGAGGAGGTTAATAGCGATGTGTGTATGATATAATTGAGAATGAATGAGTAACTCGCGATAAGGACTCAATTACAAAGTATTTAACATATAAGGACACAGTTTAAAACTTTTAAAATATATGAACTTATTTAAAAATATGCTAAAACTATAGGGGCTTGTAAATTAACATAAGTTATTTTTGGTTGACGAGTTAAGTGGGTGAACCCACAAATTGAACTTCCAACTTGCCATTTTTTATTTATTTTAAGTAAGCTAGTTTGTTGAGTCAACCAACTTAACCCATCATTATATTTGTTAATTTTTTGATGAGTTGACGTGCAAACAAGCCAATTCATTTCTGTTTCATTATCTTCTATTTTAGATGTCCACCTACCATAATATAATTTGATGACTCTAGCTCATTTTTTAAAATGGTTCAACCTGCCCCTCTCCAATCTTTAAGCTAACCCATAATAGACCAAGGCAAATTGGGGTGGGTTAATGTATTTGCCATCATTATGCATTATCACTAATTATATTTTATCTTTTTATGTGACTCTTGAAGTAATTATAGTAAGAGCTATACAATTTTAATGAGATGGCTAGATATGATTAGATAAATGTAGTGCCCTTTTTTTTTTTTCAAAACAAGGTAACACCCCTAGTTTTATATTACAAAAAAAAAAGAAGAAGAAGACAGAAGCAAAAGATGGGCTATAACCCATCGTAAACATCCCCGGCCCCAACAACTTTTCCTATCACCTTCGACAATCTCTCTTTTCCCTTTCTCCATTCTTCTTCTTCTTATTCTTCTTTTTTTTTTTTTTCTTTTTCTCTTCAAGCTTCTTTTTCTCTCACTTTGCTATTAAATTTTGGTACCCACTAGCTTTTATCATTTTCAAATTTTGATTTTTATGGTTTGGATAAAAATGAACATGATATTGTAGTAAATTCTGTAGGTGCTGGAAACTATATTGTTAGGAAGGTTTCGGTGGATTAGCTGAGCTCAGGGAATATACTTTTCTTCGCAACATTTAAGAAGATGCAGCTAAGTAAATTCGCTTTACACCCATATCATGGCGATCTTGTCGGCTTCTCTAGAGAAACGGTCAACTTCGAAGGATATGTGTGGCTAAGAATAACCTTTAGGATAGAACCAAGTACTAGAACCATCAACGTTTAGTTCCTAGTCAATGACTGCATAACACCCTACCACATGATCATAAGGTGACCATCACTCAATGTCCTTAGAGCAATAGTCTCTATACTGCCCCTCGTCATGAAGTTCCCCATATTCAAGTCTAAAGTCACCATGATGCATGTCGAGCAAAAGGAGGCTTGTTTGTGTTACAATGACTGCCTTAAACAAAAGCCACCGTCATAAGAAAAGCACCAGCAGGAACCATAGCAGCGAAGCAATTCAGCGTACCAAACTAATCATATGGCGTAAATTTTTCAGTTTGACCCTAATGGTGAACTCCTTGAATGACCTTAGCCAACTGATGAGTCAAAGGCGATCCAAGTCCGGGCAACCCTTGGTCATGATACCTTCATTAAGGTAGATCTCCCCCAACCTAAAAGCTTAGCTGCAGACTTTATTAAAAAAGAATGGCAATTGTTTTGTTTAGATGCCTACTGACATGCTAGGGATTGACCCTAAGATCATATATGACAAGCTCGCAGTTGATCTATAGGTAAGGCTAGTTGCTTAGAAGAAGAGAAGGTTAGGATGGGAATGTCAACAAGCTTTACTAGAAGAAGTTAGGAAGCTCCTGAAAAAAGGTTTCATTCGAGAGATCCAGTTCACTATGTAGCTTGCAAAAGTGGTAATGGTGAAGAAGAGCATGGATAAATGGAGGATGTCTATGGACTTTATCGATCTCAATAAAGCCTGCCCCTAAGATGCTTATCCCTTACCCAGCATCAACAAGCTCGTTGATAGCGCCTTGAGCTATTAGTACCTCAGTTTTATGGATGCTTATTTAGGGTACAACTAGATCAAGAGGCACTTAGATGATGAAGAAAAGATAGCCTTCATTACCAAACATGCCAACTTCTATTATAAAGTAATGCCATTCAAATTGAGGAATGTAAGGGCCACTTACAACACCTCATGAATAAGGTCTTGAAAAGGCAGATTGGGAGGAACGTTGAAGTCTATGTTGATGACATGGTTGCAAAGACTCCAAATAAGGGAGATCACTACACCGACCTCACCGAGATTTTCTAATAGGTAGGAAAGTATAGCATGAGGCTCAACCCCAGAAATGCATTTTTAGAGTATGCAAGGAGACAAGTTCCACGGTTTTATGCTAAGGAACAGAAAGATAAAAGTGTTAACACAAATGTGATGTCTAAAGTGGATCACATGGTAATGGTTTGTCAAATAACCAGAAGAAGAATCAACTTAGTGAGATTGATTCTAGACTTCATGTCCCTTGCTATCAAGCTAAGAAAAGGAGCCATACCACTCTTCCATATGGGATGTTTCTCACAAAAGTCTTCAGAAAGGCCCAATTACCTATTGAAGGACAGAGGGCTGACAACAAACACTGCACCACAACCATGAAGACATTCTTAGCCCTAGGATTGAAGCCTCAAGGCCAAGAGAAAGAGAAAGAAAAGAAGAAAGAAGAAGAGAAATAGAAGAAGGTAAAAAAAAAAGAAGGAAAAAAGAAAAAGAGGAAGAAGGACAAGAAGAAGAAAGATTTTTCTATCCTAGAAACTAACATCAAGAAAGTTAGGTCAAAACCTTCTAATAAAGAAAACAAGTAGAAGAAAAGGAGCGCAAGAGACCTCTCTCTAGTTTCTGAAAAAAGGAGAGTGAGCAAAAGAAAATTGTTAAAACTTGTTGAAGAAACCTCTTCCTCATCCAATGCAGAAGATGAGACATTTTGCTATTGTTGCAAAGCCCGTGAATGTTGTTACTCTTGCTAAACCTGCAAGCAGATCATCCAAACCTTCCAAGCTTGATCAGAGGGGTACTGTAAGCAGAGAACCTATGCCTCAAGAACAACCTAAAAAACAAGTTGAAGTAAAGACTTCAGATGAAGAGGAGGATCCAAAATATAAACGTAAGGGCAAGAAGAAAGTGAAAAGGCCTCTGCTAAACCATCCAGAGATTTCACTCCCTCTCGTCTAAGAAAAGCTAAGAGAAAAGCGGCAGAGAATAGACTAAGAGAAGAAGCATGGTTGCAGAAGCAAATAATTTGGCTACTGGTATTGGTGCTTTAAAGCAAAAAAGCTCTTCAATATCTCTGGAAATGGATCAACACTTGTGGTCATTAAAGATGTGAATCCACCTTCTGAGATAAGAAAGGTTGTCATAGAACAAGAAAAAATGATAAAACAGTTTGCTGCACAACCTTCAAGCCTACCATTAGTGCCCTTAAGTCAAGAAGGAACCATGGTTGAAAGGGCTGAACTTGCTCCAGAAAGGACTGATCCTAAAGGGACAATTGCTCTAGTGACAAAAGCTAAAGCTATAGTTGTTGTTTCTGAACCTAAAACTGCACCCTGTACTATTTCAATACCTAATCCAGCCACAACCTCCCAAGACATTCTTGCTACCCCAACTACTACTCATACCTTGCTATTATTAACCTTTGGATCTTAATTAGAACAACAACTCAGCTCATTCTAAGCCTGCCTAGTTATCAGGAAGTCAAAGCCACCAGACTGTTAACTTACCTTTTGGAGCTCCATGAAATGCAGAAGCCTTTCCAAATACTACTAAAATTCAAATAGATTTGATTCTGGCCAATCAGTGTAATCTGGAAAAAAGCATGGATAAAATGGATAAACTCATGCTGTAAAATTTGAAGGCTCTTTAGAAAGAAAAAGGCAATCAGTAATGGTCCTTCTATGATCATTTTTGATGATATAAAAGCAAGAGAAGATTGAAAAAAAAGCTTTAACTGAAGGGGAGCACATATTTAGGGGGAGCTAGGTGCTAGAGCTAAAGTTTTTTTTTTTTCTTTTTAGCTTTTGCTGCTACTTTATTCACATATATCATTCATTTAGAACTAGGATTTTTGTCATCTTATTTTTTGGAAACATTTTCAAGTTTCTTGAGTTATAATTTATAATATTCGCTGAACAGTTTATATCAATTTATATTACATTATTAATGCTCTAATATCACATTATTGAATAGCTTACAATTTCTTGAGTTATATCATGTGCTATCTTTTATTATTCATGCTCTAGTAATTATTGTTCTAAAAATGCTCTAATATTATTGCAAATACTTTGAGTTTATTATTCTGATACAGTTATTTATTGCTCTAATAAATTTTTTTTTTTTGGATTGCAATCTTATATGATCTTATGGCATGATGTTCTTATTCTTTAAGCTGCTCTAATTATATGTGTTGCGCTAATCTTTAATGTTATATCATCATGTTGCTGACAGTCTATATATTCTACTCTGATAATTGTTATCTTTGATGGATTACTTTATTTTTGTTTTATGCTCTGATTTAAGACAATTTGAAATTCTTATTGCTTTATTAGAAAACATTTTTAGAATCCATGATCAAAATTTTTTTAACACAAAGAATCTTTTTGATTAACTATAGTTGTCACTAAAACTTCCAGAAATCTTTAATTAGTTTGTAAGCACTTCAAAAACTATAGTTCTCAATTCAGAAGTATAAAACTGAACATTAGTTTGTATGCCTATGCACTCTAAATTCTTTTTTTTTTTTTTTTGCATACAAAAGTTTTTCTTAAATATTGATTTGCCATCACAAAAAAAAAAAAAAGATTGTTAGCTCCGATGATCAACAAATCAAGGTTTAACAAAATCTTTTGTGAACTAACTATTTGTTTACATGTTTAAATGTTCCTGTGAGTTAGATCAAACAATTCGTACAGAAATGTATATTAGAGTGTACAAAGTTCTAGTTCTTTTGTGTATCTCATTTGCACATCACAAGAAAAATGACACTTTGTCATATTCATGATCTTTTTCAATTAAGAAGCATATCAGACAGTTTAGAAGGTAGAATCTATGACTTCAGAAAGAAGAACAAGCCATCAGAAGGGTCATAGTCGCATCAAAAAGATGAAGCATCCAAAAGGTTATGTCCAAAAGGATGAATACCAAAAAATTGCAACTATCAAAGGATCACACATTCAAAAACTTATTTTACACGATTCAAGGATCAATTTCAAAAATTCAAATATGACATAACAAGATCCAAAAAAAGTGCTGACAAGTTTAAAAAGTTGGCAAACCATTAATGGCTACTTTTCTTCTTCTATGTCATTTTCTACTTATTGAGGAAGAAAGATTTATATTCTCTTTCCAATCTTAGACCAGTGGATCAAAAAACGCTCAGGGGTCAAGATCTACTCACTTCAACGGATATATTTTTGAAGTTAATAAAAGTTGGAAAAATGATGAAGAATTGGTGAGACTATTGAAAATTCTGCATCTACAAGCTTTCTAAACTCAACCTTCTGAATATCCAAAAAGTTACTCATTATAGCTTTTGATTAAAAATCTTCTCTTTTGATTTGTATTAGCCAATATTCTCACATTATTAAGGTAGAGAAGTTACACACACTGCATGTTATTGCTTATACTTTTTTGAGAGATTTAGTGTGAGTGTATTAAATGCAAACCTTAGTAATCTGTTCATTGTAACCAAACCCATTAGTGGACATTGAGAGTTTGGAGAGGTTAGGAAAATACTACTTGGTTATAGCTTGGAAAGACTTGAGAAAAACTATTCTATTATAAAGCTTGGAAAGACTTGAGAAAAACTACTTTGCTGTAAATGCTTGGATAAGCTAGAAAAAAACAATACTCTAATTATAAAAATCTCAACAAAGTGTTGGGAACTAGATTTAGACAAAGTGGTTAGCCAAACTAGTATAAAACTCTCTATGTGATCTTTCTATCCTTACTACTCTTCATTACTTTATACATTGAATCATTTGTTTTATTTGCATCAAAGAAATTTTTGAAAATTATTGAGCTTACAATTAACTTAATCGCTTCTACATTCCAAGTTTAAAGACTTCAGAAAGTTATTTCTAAAGATTTTCAAGAACTTAAATTTTAATTAAAGTATGATTCAACCTTCCTTCTTGTGCTACTTCAATCTATAGGAGCCTTGCTAGTGCCAGTTGGAAGTCCTCGCTTACTTTTCTTGGGGTAGCATCAACAGCAGAATCAGAAGGAAGGACGTCAACTGCCCAATTCCAATGTCCACATTCTTACCCTTGGGAGAAATGTCCACCAAGATACCATCCTCCATGAGCTATCATAGCTCACGAAAGATAGGTCTATCCCTGGATAAAGGACTTCAACTTGTGTCATGACCTACTCAAACCTAGCCATATACTAACTGTAAGCCTCCATCTCGAGCTCTTCCAATGTTTCCTCCAATTCCCTGATAATGGCCCGTTCCTTCTCCACCACGCCCTAAGCCTTCGCTACAAAATCCTTTGAGGTCATCACTTGATCTCCTATTCTGATAATCTTCACCTTTAGCTCTTTCTTCCAACTCAAAATAGCCATCAAAGTGTCAATAGAAAGAACTTGGGCAGATTTGAGCTTTCCCTCAATGTTCACCGAAGCCTTCCGGACACCCTCTAGCTTGGACTAGGATTGGTCGAGCTATCTTTCTGAGTGGGTCTTGGCGCTCCTCTTAAATGAAAGAGCTTGCTATAATTGGGTAATCTCTTTAACTTTCAAAGCCAAGGTAATCTCATGAAAAGCCCTAGCCTTAGCCAACTCAACCTTCAATTGTTTGATTTGCTCATCCATAGAAGACTCTTCCTTCGCAACAATCCTCACCACAGGGATCATGAAGGAGGCCACTACCTAGAAGAAATGGCAAATGGTTGGCAACCCACATTTATGCACTAGTTTTTGATTCACCTCTTACTAGAAGTATTGGTCGGTCATAAGGTGGAAGGGGAACTTTTTCGACCATACCGAATTGAAGGAGGCAAAGGTGTACAAGCTCTCGTATTACTGTAACACCTACAGTGGATCCATCAACCTAGGAAATTGAGAGTTTCATGAACAACATGCATAGACTTTATTAGAAACTACCTTGTAAAGCTTGATACTGGGAGCCCTTTTCTCGGCATCCTTGATAGAAGAGAGGCCTTTCTCAACAGCCTTTAGCACCTTAGCAGCACGGGAAACCTTGGCAGCTTTGGGCCTCAAGACTTTCTCTTTACTTTTTCCCTCGATGGCCTCTACCTAAGGAACCTTCGTAGTTGAGAAAGTCTCAACCTTCTTCAAGCTTTCCCTCTCTTTCCTTTTTTTTTTGTTTTGCAAGAGTACAATCAGAATGGGGCTTCGATGAAGCATCATGGTTAGCTTCCGGGAGAAGGTGAAATCATTCTGAAGATAATCCTTTTGGTTTCTCCCCCTCAACAATTTCAATTCGCCGATCAGCGATCAACAACTTTGAAGGCTGAATGTAGGATGAGCAAGGACTAGTCTCTACCAGAAAATCCACTAACAATTACTCGAACTCTGAGAGACAATCCTTCTCAAGCTCCAATATTTGCCTCGTGTCAAAGCACAAGTATAAGGGGAACTTCTTGGTGCCAGCAGCTTTAATATTGTCCTCTAAGTAGAACAGCCATTCACTTTCTACCAACTTCACCTTAAAGAATGTATTTTTGAATCCCTTGTAGTTATTTTGGAAAAAGACAAATAACATCTGCCTTGGGGCAGCGCGTAGAGAGCATCATGTGCCTTTCTAGACCCCTTTCGCTTGGAAGAGGATGAAGAACATATTCAAACTTGACTCCTGGCCTAAAAACTCCATCAACAGTTTGAAGCAATGAAGGAACGCCTAGCTATTCGGGTGGAGCTGTGAGGGGGCTATATTTA
Organism: Pterocarpus santalinus; assembly: GCA_031439595.1. NCBI lineage: Eukaryota > Viridiplantae > Streptophyta > Magnoliopsida > Fabales > Fabaceae > Pterocarpus > Pterocarpus santalinus. Next base: position 26,743,959 of record CM062528.1, on the reverse strand, counting down.
GTTGGACCAACACCCCATGTTCAAATTCAGTGAAGGGAGCATTACCCCAAGATCCTTGAATAATGTCATGTATACATATGTGAACTTGGCATCCTTTAAATCCTTAGACTTGCATACCCTATCCTCCGTAAAGCAGGTGAGACACTTGAATTCCTCGTTATCCCCATAGCAAGTAAATTCATCGCCTTTTAGAGTTTTAGAAAGGCCATGATCCAAATATATCTTCAATTATGCCTCTTAAACTTTAGCGCTTACGCAATAATACAAGAACTTTGTCTTAGCAATGGCATTCTATGCTGGAGCGCTCTCGCATTTTTTGTTGTTCATTTGTTGATATGAGAAAAAGGGTGACAACGAAGGAATCAAAAACCTAAACCTGGATCATAATGTAGGAAGGAACAACAAAATAGGAAGGAGAAAAGAGAAACACTCACCAATCTTATAGAATATGTCTTGAAAAAGATGTCTCGGACTTACACTGTTAGGAAAATCCTTACCTATACAAATTTGGTGAACTAAGAACAGTTGAAAAGGAAAAGCCTTCCCTTAAAGATTTCCAAAAATCGTTTCGCATCTAATAACTAGCCATGGCTAGAAGAGATAAGAGTGAATTCAAGCCACTCAACAAATCGATGGCTTAGAATAGGCCATTTCAAAATAAATGGGCTAAAATGGTTGATGTAACCTTTCCTTCCATGATCGCAGCTTTTTATCAAAAACACCAATCTAATTGCAAGACATGGAAAGCGGCTTTCTATCCCATAACCACCAAATTTAAATGATCTAAAATATTCAAATGTCTCAGCTTCCTAAACACATCTTAGAAAGGGACCTTGCATATAGGGTGCTTGCTTTAGAAAAGACCTCGCTACCTTGGGACTCGCCGCAAGTGTTTGCCCCATGAAAAACTCGCCTAGATAGTTGAACTAAGCCAGGATGCTGCATTTCTAGCTAAGCTTGGGGGCTATGGACTGGACTTGTCCTTTGGACCCCATGCTTGCCCTTAGCTTCAGAGGTTCATGCTTGCCCATGGGAGCTCACCTCAATTATTACCTCAGAGGCTCAGGCTCTCCTATAGGGCTCACATCGCCCTGCCCTTTATCTTGACTAACATCGACATATATCCTAATGATCTCATGCAGTTGTGACAAATTACACCAGAAATGGAAACCACTAAGATTCCAAGTGTTAATGGAGTCAAGCCAATGCCCCTTATATCCACCACAGTCAACAAAAGATTCTCAACAAACTCCCCTACCATCGGTCAAAAACATTAGGAGATATAAGGCTTCTAGGCCCTAAGATATGATCAAATCCCTTTTTTTAACACATTTCACCTCTTAGACTTTTTTTGACTCGAGCATCGGAATATCTTTACAAGTATCGTTCACTGTTGTCAACCATCATGCCACTAGAGGACCGACGCCATCTTACCTACTAGCAAGAACAAGGACCTAATTGAAAATTAAGTGAAAGTATAGGGACCAATAGATTAATTAAACCCTATTGATATTATAATATAAGATACAAAGTATGCTCTACAGTTGCCTCTTTTTAAGAATTATGTATCAAAACTGTATCTAACTACTGATCCCTTATTTTTGGTCCTCTTAATTATTAATTTTTGCACTAACATTACGATGAAGTTAAGCTGAATCCATTTCCAGTAAGAGGCATAGAATGTGAAATTCATAACAGCAAAAATAATGGCGATTACTTAGAAAGAGAATATGGAAATGGCAACAATGATGCAGATAATGATGATAATGCAAATGATAGGGGTGCACCAAACACATAAGCTATTATTTAGTATCTAGAGGATCCTTTATGTTTCATACATGCTTTAAATATTGAAGTTATGCTTGCACCTGAGTTTCCAGAGTATGCAAACATGGCCAGTGATTATGCTGTGAATGGTGAATTGTGTATTTGAAAATGATTCAGTGAAAGGAAGGCTATGGCACAAGCAATCAAGAACTACCCCATATCTAAATTAGTAGAGTACAAAATGTTTAAGTTAAAATCAATGACCTTTTATTTTAATCGCAAATACTATAGTCTAGGGTACGAATGGCTTGTTAGGGTTAGTCTAAAAAAAAAAAGGAGGAGGTTTCGGAAATCATGAGGCATAATGGCCTACATACTTGCACTGCAATAATGATTTATTAAGACCATATGAAGTTGGATTCTAACAAGATTGTAAAACACATATAGCCCATGGTACAAGTCAACCCATCTTTTAAAGTAAAATTTATGATTGTAGATATTCAATCCCAGTACAAATACACAACGACAATTGAAAAGCATGGATAACAAAGTAAAAGGAAATTGAAAAAGTTTGTAGTAGTTAGGAAGGCTCGTATGCAATTTACTGAATTGGTTAGCAACAATATGTGCTTTTATGAGAAGTTCAATTGTTAAGTTCAATATTGTACTAGCAAACCATGGCATTGAGTAGCCATCGAACATTGAATTATTCAAGTAGATGTTTTGGACTTTCAGTCCCTGTATCAAAGCATTCAAACACTACAAGTTGATGGGACACATTTGTGTTGACAATACAAAGGGACTCTATTGGTTGTAATTGCACAAGATGGCAATCAGAACATAGTGCTAGTTGCATTTGTAATCGTCAATGGTGAGACTGTAGATGCATGATATTTTCTCCTATATAACCTACATGTATATGTACCCAGGATAGAGCTAACTTTATTTCTAATCGTCATAAGTCAATTAAAGTAGCAATAAGCAAGAGCAATGGTCAGTGGGAACCTCCGAGAGCATTTCATATGTACTACATCAGATATATCGCTACCAGTTTCTTGGGGAATTCCAAAAAGCCTTGCTTGTATTGTGAGCATATGTAAATTGCAACTTATTTATTTGTATTTATGAATATGATTATTTTTTATAATACATCAACCATATAGTGTTTTGCAGGTATTCAAGGATGGAGCATGAATTTAATCATTACTACAAGCAAATGCATGGATATGGTGAGTTATATATGGATTAGTTCAACGAAATTCCAAAGGAAGAATAGACTTAAGCCTTTGATGGAGGACTTCGATATAGATATATGACCATGAACTTGATCAAGTGCATGAATTTTGTGTTAAAGGGGCTTACAATCTGCCCATTACAACCTTGCTTTGAGCAATGTACTTTTTGGTTGGCTAAGTTGTTTGCTACCAAATGTAGGGAGGCATATGCTCAAAAAGCTATAGAAAATGTTTTTTCTGAAGCCATCACTACACGACTGCGAGAAAACCAGTAAGTAGTTAGAAGCGTACACGTCACTATATTTGCACATGAAAGTTTCCATGTTCAAGAGCTATTGAATGGATCAAAATCTAGAGTTGATATGAGGCAGAGGTATTGTGACTATGGCGATTTTCAAACCGATTGATATCCATGCTGTCACATAGTTGCTTGCTACTCCAGTCAGAACATCGATTGATAAGTTTATGCCGATAATATTTATAGGATGGACATTATTTACAAAATGTACAAATGAGAATTTGGAGGGGTACGAAGGTACATGGATGTAATATAATGGCTCAAGGATTTGCCTTAACCCTCTATTAAAATGCATAATGAAAGGTCGATCCAAATCAACTCATTTCTTAAGCAAAATGAACATGAGAGAGATGCGGAGGCCAAAACAATGTGGTCTTTGTTAAGGTGAAGTATATAGCTACAAATAATGTCCATATCGAGATAGGCCAACTTCATCATGATGAGTAAATTGTTATTTTCTATATTGGTTAATGGCTTTTCTTTCTTTCTATGTTTCAACTCCAAAGTGTCTCTATTACTATTCCTATGTTTATTTTATTTATGTAAGTTTAGTGATAATATTTTATTTTTAAAGTATTCCTTGCTTTGTTTTGATCAATAATAAAAATTTAAATTTAATTAAGAGTTATTATTAGAGTTAGGGTTAAATTAGGATTAGAGTTAAGGCCAAGGTTAGGGTTAAAGGATATAGTAATCCAATAATAAATAAAAAAATATAGCATTATTTTATTTAATCTTTTTACATTAATATAAAAAAATACAATAATAAATAAAAGCGTGCATTATTAGATAAAAAGAAGCACCGTTCTTCTTGGATGTTTTCCATGATTCCATAGCCTCTATTTGCCTACCACCCTTATCTCTCCCATCACCACTATTTTCTTTATCCTCCTTCTATTCCTCCTTCGCCTCTTAGAGACATGTTGTCCCTCTACATTAACTAGATCTCATAACACCTCTAGATGCAGTTATGTCAGTTATGGCAACAAGGTCATGTAAACTTTGATAAACTACATGAAGCCAAATTTCAGGATCCCCCAATAGTTCATTTGTAGGAAACATCACCCAAATCCAACCAAATCTTGTTTGTGATGGTTGGTACAAATCCCTTGCGAGCACTAGCGCTGCTTGGTTCTGATCAAGGCCACTTCGTCGGCTAGATTTAATAGCATCGCTTTAACTAGGTTGACTATGCTTGATAGGAAAGTAAGAGTGTAGTCTACTATATCAATCAACGGACATTCTCCCCTGTGCCTGGTTGCATCCTGCGTCACCATGACTATGCCTTTGATCTAAGGACAAGGACATTCTCCATGGTTCAATCTCAAATGGATGTTGTATCTATGGTTATGGCAGGGGCATCTCGCAATAATGCTATTAGGGGTTGTAGCAAGGGCATGTAGGCATGTGATAATTTATGAAAATATATTATTTTTACCCCATATTTGTGCATTAATTATTCTAAATTTGTTCTCAATATGATAGTCTCCCTAATTGTTTTCAATAAATATATTTTATAAGTGCTATTAGTGAGAATATAATTATTTATACTTAAGAGATAAATATTTTCATTAGATTTGTTTGGATATAGGATAAATATAGCATCAATTGATGAGAAGATAAAGGGAAAAGATTTTGTTAGAGATTTGAAGATTTGATTATTTGAATTTGAATATTTGAGGAAGATTTAGAAGAGATTGTAAATAGATTTAGAGTAGATTTGAAAAGAAGATAAATATTTGAATAAAAGATAAGAAGAAAATCATGAAAATATTCTACTCATTTTGAAATAATTGATTATAAATTTGTTGTAACCATTTTTCCAAAAAAGGAAGAGAGTTGGAGATAGAGACAAGACATGCATGGAGTCAATGGTTGTCAAATAATCACCATTTACGTGACCCAAGAGAATGGGATTACCCCGAAGCAACATTATGCCTACACCAAAAACTTGTTAGCCAATTAGAAAATTAGCTCAGGCAGGTGTACCAAGTCACAAGTAATAAAGAATGAGTAAGTATCATTCTTATGATGATTGTTAATCAAGCACTAGCTTGTTTAGAACAATTACTATTTGGGCCATCAAAAATATGAAAATTGAGAATAAAAATAAAATAAAATAAACAAATGATAGAAACAATAAATAAAAAGACAAGTGTTAGGATATGATTTCACTTGATTTCCCAAACTATGCAGTACCAAATTAAAATCTAATTCCTAATTCAATTAAATTCTTAGTCGAATTTCTTAAAACTTATAATCACAATTTAATAGCTTGACATTACAATTCTCTTAAGATAAATTGAATAAATTAATGTCTTAATATTACTCTAAACTTATCCTAAGGATAAAGAAAAAAATTCCTATGACTACAAAAATGAATACTTCCATTTCTAGTTGCTATAATTCATGGCAATTTTTATATTGGCTTATTTTACACAATGAGTTGTCATTCAGCAATATAAAACCATAAAACATTTTAAAGAGTGGCCAATTCCAAAAAAGTATTAAGAACATTAAAAATCACTCAATTAATGAAAAAAGAGAATTAAATTAAAATCCAAGAATATATAATTTGTTCTATCAAGCTAAATTACCCTAACACCAAAAGGAAACTAAAGAAACATAGAAAAAGAAAAGAACTTATATCGTAGAAAAGCCATAACTCCAGTACAATTTTTGGTCTATTTAACTCTAGTTACAAGTTCCCTATAATCTGTATTAATGACGGTCCTCCATCTTCCAATCCTCCTCCTATGCTTATTCATCTAACCATTGTTTTGTCCAACTCATAAGTCTTGATTATGAGAAAACCCTAGACTTACAAGTTTGATAGGGATAGGCTAAGAAAGTTCAAATTGAAGCCTTATGTAGTCACTTGGATTCCACTACATAACCTCAAAAGCATATAAGTGGAGTGATGGTAGACCACATTAGCTGCTTGTTCCCTATGTCATCTAGAATGTAGCCAGCAATTGCCTAAATGGCGCTATATGATTGCCACTTAAACTACATTATAAAACAAAAAAGTGAGATATACAAACAATATTAATTGCTATATTATAGCAATTTCTACAATATTTTAATCTCTACCTGGTCATGTCTAGACTAAGCCATAGCTAGTCTTATGTTGACCAGAGTATGGTAACCTAAGTTCAATGTAAATGATGGACAATCCCATATATTGAATATTATATTAATTAGATACAAATTTAACAATAAAAAAGCTAAAAATTTATTATAGGAAGAATTTGTCACCTGGAATTTTGGGGGAAATTAATTTGTTGGTTTACAATAGGAGCCAAAAATAGGAGCCAGTACCATGCTCACAACAAAATCAAGTAGCCACTGATGTTGTCCACACGATAGTGCATAACATGGCATAAACCTCAGTATAGCATAGCAAGACATGTAAAACCCCAACTATATGAGTCAACCTAGCCCAAATCTTCAAGCAATGGAAGTTACTTCGCATGGACTATCAATATGGTCTTTTTTGGACAGAATTGTTCGCTTAGCAGCCACAATATATAACTACAAGCATAGCATTGTATTTAAAATTTGTTGACATCCCATAGGGGCTCTTTGAAATGAGCATTCGGCCATGCCATTTTAATTGCAAATTCATCGAAAACTATTTCATCGAGCCAAATACCAAGTACTTGCTGATACAAATCTTGAAGTCTAATGAAACCAATACGCCTAGAGATAGCTTCACCATCAATACAAAGCTCAAGCTGAAGTGCAATGTCTTCTAATGTCATCATACACTCACTACAAGGAAAATAAAAATTATGCATCTCGAATCTCCAGTGTTCAACCAACGCACTCATAAGATTCGCATTTATTTCAAATTGCTCAATCATAGAAACATAATATAGTCTTGCTTGCTATACGTACTTGTGTATTTCAAGTTTTGGTTGCATGTGTCTAGTCTGCAATAATTGCATCTCTTATTACAAATTGTAAGGCAATAAAAAGAAACTATAATAATTATTATAATTAGAATAACTAATAATAATAAATATAATAATGACAATAATAATAATAATACTAATACTTAATATAGTTATTATAATAATAATATTATACTTATAAAAATAATAGGAAAGATAAAAAATAGAAATTGATAGCAACACCATCAAGTATACCAGGTCGTACAAGTAATAAAGTGTAAGTAGAGTATTATTTTCACATAGATTGACTCAACTAACTATCAATTCCCTAACTTAGAAACTACTTAGGCGTTCTCAACAAAGAGAATGTTGCAACTACCAAAACAAAATCTAAGAAAATCACAATAATAGAAAATCAAATAAATAAAGAATGTAAAACAAGTAGCAGCATTAGGGGTCGATTTCACCTAGTTATTCCTATGATTAATTTGAGCTCTTAATCTAGTAAATATCTATCTAATTAACTGATGGAGAGGGATTCCTACTTTAATAGGCACCTAATTCTAGGGGTGTTCGCAGTTCAGTTTGGTTTGATTTTGGGGGAAAAAACCAACTAATCCAAATAATAAATTTTATTTCGGTTCGGTTTGATTCGGTTTGATTATAATTGAGAAACCGAATCAAACCAATCCAATTTAAATCGGTTTGGATTGATTCGATTTTCAATTTTTTAATAAAAAGTTTTATAAAGTATAAAAAATAAATTTTATTTTGAGTAAATTAAAAGAATTAATAGATAATTACAAATCTAAAATATTGAGTTAAGATATAATAAGAATACTTGAATACTTCTAGTATTAAAATATTATAGAATATACTTACATGTATATTTGTAAAAGTATAGGTATGGATAAGTACTATATAATATGTAATATGTCTCATATAAATATATAATTATTAATGTGTAATATATTATTAGTTTAGTTCAGTTTGGTTCAATTTTAGAAATTAAAACCAAAAACCGAACCGAACCGATCGATTTTTATAAAACAAGAATTAATTAAAACCAATTTAGTTTGATTTTAATTGGTTTTCAATTTTTTTTAGATCGATTTTCGGTTTTAATTCGGTTTAGATCGGTTTTGAACACCCTTACCTAATTCCTCCAACAAATCAATCCTCCTTAGATTTTAGAACTTAATTGATTCCTTAACTTGAACCCTAAAACCAAAGGCATTGTTGATTTGTGGATCCCCTTACAAAGCTCCATGAAATCCCTAATCTCTAATCCTAGGCAATTAAGAATTAAGGTTTAGATTTTATCGTCTCAATTATGTACCTAGATTCCTCTTGGTCTGTATAACTCTATTATCAATTTATGGGTCATGAATCCACAAATAGTGTTAAGAATGAATAATAGAAACTCAATTGAATAAGAAAGAATTCATTAAAATTGGAAATCTCAAACAATCATGTTCACAACATAAGTTACATCATCACCCTAGCATGAGATATTTAGCCAACTAACATATTTAACAAATACAAATCCCTAGACATAATGTATATGCTAAACATAAATCAAAGAGAGAAAAGAGAAGAAGAATGGATCTCAATCATGTGCGTCTTCCTCCTTGATATAGCCACCAAAATTGTAGCTCCTCTTTGATGTCTCCCAAGAAATTTAGATCAGAAAAGAATGTAGCATAGCCAAGAGATAGCAAAAGATGGCCAAAAGGGGGCCAAGAGGCCTTCTAAAGACCAAGACTCCCCTCCTTTAGCCCCCTTTGATTTATTTGAGGTTGTTAGATGAGAAAAGATAAGATAAGATTTCAAATTGTCTCCCTAAGATTTGAATTTAAATCATCTTTTAATAAGTGGTTGGTGTAACGTCCCCGAGTTTCGAATTCCGACCTACCACCTTATTTCCAAGCTTCAAAAGAAATGACATGATCTCCAACCTCCGACTTCGAGTTTCAAATATAGTATATATGATCTACGACTTCCGACTTAATCTTTGGAACGAGTATACATGGTTTCTGACCTCCGAGTTTATATCCAAGATCAATGAAGATGAGCACTAGTTTCGACATCAGAAGGTATATATGAGTTCTGGTCTCCGAAATTACTTACAAGAGCTTTTCGTTTCTATTGATGTTCCCAAGTTTGAGCTTAGGGCCGACTTCTGATATTAAATTGAGCTCCGGAATTATATAAGTTCTGACTTCCTTGTTTAGATGTTTTGATTCCGACTTCCTGGATTCGAGTACAAGGTTTCATATTCTGATACTCATTTCCGATTTCCGGTATTAGGCCGTCTTCAAGTTTCAAATCAAATGGACATTATTATCGACTTTCAACTTCACCTAAGTTTCCAATATAATGACGTGATTCCTAATATAAAGAGAATGTGCCTGAGTTCCGATTTAAGATAGCGTGAGGACGAGTTCCACTTTTAGGCGACGTGGAGAATGATTTAGGCTGAACTTTGTCCACAAGAAATTCAGCCAATCAATACTCTCAATCCCAACTACCACTTCACTATTTAAATCAGATTTTTCTCTTCTCCTTGCTGACTTATGCCTCGTTCTCCAGCCTTCTCGTCCTCCCCTTTCTCTCAATCATCTCCATCAAACCTTCAAGTTTGACAAGGTTCCATCAACCCAAACTCAAATTCAGTAAGATCACGCCTAAAGGAGGTAGGATTCAATCTCTAATCTTAATTTCTCTAAATCGAAGATGTATGAAAGATTACTCTTTTATGTATATTTGATGATATATTGGATGTATATGATGGATTATGGTTGGATTAATTATGAAATCTTGAGTTGGAATTAAGGTTAGAAGAAGAAAACTAGGAGAAGTGAGGAATTAGGATGCTATCTGAGTAAGAAGCCTCACGACAGTCTGTATGGCAGAGTATACGGCTCCACCTACAGCCATTCAAATCCAATGAAACTATTTTTAGATGAAAGTAGACATTCAGGGCTTTTCACACATATATTATATAAGACGATTGAATTAGTATTGAGAGAGATATGAATTTGGAAATTTAACCTAGATTCTAGAGGTTGATATTGGGTAGACTGAGTTGTTTAGGGCATAAGTTGCTCTATACAACTCCAAATTGAGTGAAACCAACTTTGTTAGAGAGTTTACACATAGAAGAACATTCCTTGAGAATTTTTGAGTTTGTTGTGGTCCCATTTGCTCCCAGTGATCCAAAGAAGTTGCCCTATATCCAAACTGGGCCAAAATAGGATAGTTTAGGAAGGTCAACTTTCGGGACTTATTAACTCAAGCTCTACTAAAGTAATTGAAATGAAACTTCTTGCAAATGAAAGATTATCCTGTTAGCTTTAATATGAGACTAGTTTTGTATGATTTGGACTGGTTTTCGATTTATAGTGGATTTTTACTTTTAAGTGTGTAATTCTAGCCAGCTATAGGGCAGTCCGAGGTAAAACTTAAATAACTTGAGTTATACAAATCAAAATTAGATGGGACTAAAAAGGTTGGAAGCTAGACACATAGAGCTATGACATATGCAAAATTTAGGTCTAGATGAGTTAAATTGAATTTATGGCCTGATTTCTAAAAACGGGCAGAATTGAGGAATATGAGCAGGATTCCCAAAGGTAAAGGATTTGGCACCTTAATTCACATATGAGTTCAAGTAAAGTCTAAGTGTTGAAATTTCATGTTGGTACTTGAAAGATTAATGCATTATAATTGATCTCTTACTATGACTGACTGTCTGCTGAAACTGGCACTATTCATGGGGAAGCGGACACGTTCCATTATGCTGCCAAATTTTCGGTAGAATTATAAGTAGTTATGTGTTAAGAACATGTATGTATTACTCATATATGTAAGGTTATATGAAAGTAAATGATAAAGCATATGTATGAGTACATTTAGTATGTCTATGTATGATTATGTGTGAGAATAAAATGATATGAATATATTGAATGTGGGTCCCTTCACCTGGAGGCAGTTATGAGATCCCTCCTTTGTGAAGGCAGCTAAATAAGATAAAGATGTGAATCCTTTCACCTGGAGGCAGTTGCACTTTGAATCCCTCATTGTGAAGGCAGTTAGATAAGATAAGATATGGGTTCCTTCACTCGGAGGCAATTGCACTTTGAATCCCTCCCTGTGAAGGTAGCTAAAACTATTAGATCCCTCTACCTTGGAGGCGCGTGGTCAGATGAGATCCCTCTACATTGAAGGCACGTGGTTAGCTGAGATCCCTCTATTGAGGCACGTGACTAGAAGAGATCCCTTCAATTTAGAGGCACGTGACCAAAATGAGATCCCTTCAAGACTAAGGGCACGTAGGTCCCCTTGTGGGACAGTCTGTGTGACGACGGTCATGAGTGGAGCTGACGAGCTCACTCCTAGATCAGACTACCCAAGGGCAGTAAAGACTAAAGATTAAGACAGATGCAAGCACCCTAGGGACGGCGATACGTAACGCCTAGGTGTGCCAAGTAAAGATAAATATTAAAAGAAATGAAGAGAGAAAGAACCCAAGTTAAGCTCCCTTCACCCACGACTCGCATGAGATATGACATAACCCAGCTAGTGTAAGTACCGAAAATTTATGCTGTGATGATGAATCCATATTCCTAAGGAACGTGACATGGCAATCATGCTTTGATGGGGTATGACATGGCGATCATACTCTGGAATGTGGCATGATGATCCCACACCCTAAGGAATGTGACTTGGCAATCACATTCCGATGGAGTATGACATGGCGATCATACTCTGGGATGTGGCAGGATAAATATATTCCTAAGGAACGTGACATGGCGATCACACTCTGATGGGTTATGACATGGCGATCGTACTCTAGAATATATGCTACTCTCACCCACATGAGGCATGGCATAACCCAGCTAGTGTGAGTATAGGGGATAGGGCTTACATGAGGCATGACATGACTCAGCTAGTATAAGTACCAAGAATTTATATCTAGTGGGTGAAAAGAAAAAGACGTAAGACAAAGTTAAGTTATGAAAAGAAAAGGGACTTCGGTCCAAACCCTTGAAGGGAAGTAGTTAAAAGAAGTTTACAGTATAGCCAATCATGTTTTATGTAATTATACTTGTGCCCATATATGTTTTAATATAAATGATCAAAGAATATGCTAAAATTGAATCTGCTTCAGATATTCATGTTTTCGAATACCTAAGAACTGAACCTTATAAATGCTCACATTTTTCACAATAAACTAAAGCAGCTGGAGATAACAACGATGACACGGTATATGGTAGTTTAATGAATCTTACTGAGAGTTTTAAAATTCTCACTCCTATTTCCATGTTGTCTCCGGATAATTTCGAAGTTTCCGAAGAAGACCCCTTCGAGGCAAAGGCGGCCGAAGGTTGCTGCCAGACAAGGTCCGAGTAAATAACAGTAACAACTCTTAGGTGAGGTATTATGAATTAAGCATAGTACTATACTTGGGAGGATGTTACAATTGGGGTCAATAATTATTTTCCAATATGATTTGATTCAAGTTACAGGTTTGGTGTAGAGGTTTGGTCCAAATAACTTTGAGTTATATACCAATTGGGCCCAAATAGCCCAATTTGGATTCTGGTTCTAGACTAATATTGAGCTGATACTTCTAGGCTCTGTAACTCTCAAACAGCTTGGAATTTGCTCTAATCTAGAAAACACAAAGTAGTACGGAATTGAATTAACTTTCCAATGCCGTAAAGAGCACCTCAATCGGACTTCTATAACTCAAGATATTGGCAAAATACTAGGTAGAAGTTAGGCTGCACAGTATCAGGATATTAGCAACATTCAATCTTGCACTATATTTTCACCAAGAAACTCTAAGAATTGGGTTTTGAACTAAACATCAAAGTTGTAAAGCATTTCTTGAACTTTCCAAAATATCCTCATTTGTCTCAATCCAATCTTTGTTGAGAGAGAGAGAGAGAGAGAGAGAGAGAGAAAGAGAGAGAGAGAGAGATACAAATTAAAAACTAAACCAGCCAATGAGCATGGCTAGCTCAATTAAAAATCTCATTTATGTAAATAACCACAAATCTCCATACTATGGTATACGTTAATGAAAAACATCATATATAAAATCATTTCCCAATACGACTCCATCTTGCACTCACTCTCCAAAGTAATTTTTGTTATACAAGTTTATTGAGAGATTATGATGCATGCCACATTGTTATCTTTTGAACCTCCTTCTACATGGGCTTAAAACATGGTCTCTATCTCTGCACTAGAAGAAAGTGATAAGCAACAAGCCATAGCCCTTCAAACAAAGCATGTCTATAATCTTCTTCATTAGCTAGATACACTAGGAAGAAATCTTCATTCAAGTCCAAGACTCTTATTTTCTCCTTTTCTAGCCCATAGCTTCTAAATCCATGTATCCATCATTCGAATACCAATCTTATTCCCTAGCAGTTTCATAATCAAGGTGTATTTCTAGGGTTTACATTGTTCCCCAAACTCTTCTAGTGACACTGCTATGGAAGGTATACAATTAAAAAGGGGATCGGTTCATCTTGGAGCTCTTCACTTACATTTGGAAGCAAGTTGTCTTCAACAACCACCCTAGCTACCTCCTTTGTTTTAAGTCCCTCAACGAGTCCCTCTTACAAAAATGTTTCCTTACATGTCAATTTATGAGGCTAGATGTTAATCGCATTCTTGCCTTTATTTTCTTTCTTGGGGCATCCTCCCCATCAACCTCCATGATAGGTTCTTCCTATTTCGCCTCCTCCTCCACAACTTCCATGTCCACTATCTTACATAACTCCGCTTGAGTCTTGACCTCTTTTGTGCTACTAAACAACTAATCCTCCTCAAATGACCTTGCCACCCTATCATTGCTTTCCTCCTTTGGTATCTCAAGCATATTGTTAAAATTAATTTTATTATTTGTAACACCCTACTAATTTAATGTTATGCTTAAGTCATAGCATGAAATCAGTAGCTTGTGTTACCGTGTTAATATTCTACTTACGTTTCGTTTACCCGAATCATTTCTTTTTTTTTTTTTAACAGGGGGAATGGAATGTCGTACAACAAACGTGATAGAGTTTATTCCACCATAACAAAAAGGTAAGCATACATAACACACATGCTATCAACCGTATGTAGGTATATATATACATAAATAGGAACCACTGTTTCGGTTTACATACAAGTTTCAACATAGGATACATAAGTGGGGTCGTGTACCAAAAGACATAAGACCCATGTTAGTCAGTCCGATCCTACGTGGTCCTCGGAGGACATTTCAAAATCTACCACTGCGTGTATGACCCAAAGTCATTGCTACCAAAAGTGGGTCATACTGTACAATACGGCCTGTGGCTGACCTACTCAGTCAGATAGCCGTTGGCCACACTGGCCCTACCGGAGAGTAGTCAAGAGCTGGTCCAGAGGAGGAGGAAGATGAGCTGGTGGCCTCTGAGGGGTCGCTCTCGGAGCTGAGCGGGATGTCCGGTACCACCTGCGGAGGTGACCTCGGTGCAGGGTCAACAGGGGCTACAGGTGCTGCAGGTGCAGGAGGCGCTGGCAGAGGATGTGCCGCGTGCAGCGGGACCTCAAAGTATGGGGTGGCAGGATCAAAAGCAGGATGATGTAAGGGGGCAGTAAAATCCCTATCACCAAAAAGATACAAGCGGAACTGGCAAAAGCCGGCTATATACAACGAGCCTACTGCAGGGTCATGGTGGAGCTGCAAGTCTGGAATCTCAATGAAGAGGGTAGCTGTCGTGTCCATCGTCCACGTCTGAGAATGAGGCGAAAATGCGAGGCGAGGTGAGAATTTGGAGAAATTCTCAATAGGGTTTGCATATAGTGTATACTGACTTCGCGTTCATTCTCAATTGCCTCGGGTTTTATTTAATTTTCTTAAAACATGAGATTAAACTTAACTACTCATATTCAGTAAGGTTGAGAAAAATGTCTAGTCCGAGGTAAGATTCAGTTTTACTTAAAATGACATAAGAAACAGAATAAACCATCAACATTAACACATAGGACAAAGGGCAAGATAGTGAATATACAACAACAAATAAACACAACGGACAAACCGCAAATATCATGTAATGACATGTTCAATGCAATCATGCGCTTATTGTAATCATGCAAACTTCATTCTTGAACTATTCTTCATAAACATTTTCCCATTACTCTTTATCACTTTCCATCACTTGGTCCCCTGGGAGTTCTTGGCCATTTTAGACTCTTGGGTAATAGTCTGCTTTTCAGGATCGAGCTCGTTCCTATATAGGAATGCCGGGTTTACTTTCTCCGACCTTCCCACCTATCTATTCCCCTTAACTTTCTATCCGGGGCTAGCCCAAGTAGCATGGAACTTCCATCATAACATATCCTTTGGGTTCATCATAACATAGCTTTCATAGCTTTCTTGAAAATGCACATGCCTCTACATGTATCTCATAATTCATGCATATACTTTACCGCAATTTTGGCGGCATAACGGAACGTGTCCGCTTCCCCATGAATAGTGCCAGTATTTAGCATATTAATTTATCAAAAGAAACACGGCATTCCATGCATAATTCAACATATTTCATTCATGTTTCAATCCTCGAATTCAAGACACAAGTATTGCACTTTAGAATATGCCTACTGCTTCACTGCTTGTATTCAACCCGGTTCTTGTAAATCATGCCATAATTTCTATTTAGCTCGTTTGGACCTCAATTTCGGATATGTTAAAGTGTTATGTGTCTATTTTCTAACCTCTTTAGTCCCATCTGATTTGGATAACCATAACTCAAGGTATTCGGGTTTTATCCCGGCCTGCCCTGTGGGTGGCCAGAATTGCACACTTAAAAGTAAAAATCTACTAAAAATCGAAAACTGGCTCAAATCATATGAAATTGGCTTCCTATTAAAGCTATCAGGACAACCTTTCATATACAAAAAGTTCCATGTCATTTGCCTTAGTAGGGCTCGAGTTACAAGTCCCGAAACTTAGCCTTCCTGAACTGCCCTGTGTTGGCCTGGTTTGGACATAAGGTAATTTCTTGAAATCACTGGGAACAATTGAGATGATAACAAACTTGAAATTTCTTTGGATATTGTTCTCCTATGTGTAAGCTTTCCAACAAAATTAGTTTCACTCGATTTGGAGTTGTATAGGGTGAGTTACACCCTTCTCAACCCATACTGTCTGGGTGGATGTCCTAATTCCTAGGTCGAACTTCAAAAATTCATATCTCTCTCGATATCACTCCAATGGTCTTATATGATATATGTGTAGAAAGCCCTAGATGTCTAGTTTCACATAAAAATGGTTTCATGAATTTTAAACAGCGGGAGGCGGAACCGTACTCTCCGCCATACGGACTGCCGAGGGTTTGAGTTTTCTAGCCTCTCAACCTTTCCTGTCTGCATCCTTTCTTGTCTCTAATTCAATTTTAGTCTCACAACCAGCCAATAAACCAGCTATAGTTCATCATAATCAAACAATCAACATATCAAAACTAAGGAATTAAATCACCACTAATCATCCAAGAAAATCAGGCAAGAAGAAAACCTCTACCTCTTATGATTAGGTTAAGCTTGAGTTGGTAGCTGAAATGAAAGTTGGATGAAGTGGGTGAGTGGAGAAGAGAAAAGAGGGTTGAACTGAGGAAGAGAAAACAATGTAGGAAAATGGGGCTGAAGAGGCAGGAGGAGAATATATATATATATACACAAGGCTCTGGAGTGGTAGTTAGAATGGGTGGCTTTGATTGGGTGAAATTCTTGTGGGTAAAATTCAGCCATGTCTCCCTCTTTTGTGACAAAAATGCTCTCCACGTCGCTTAAGAAGTGAAACTCGCTTCCAGCTCATCTGAACATGACATCGGAACTCGTGAACTTCTTAAAGTCGGGATTCGTGCATATCTATTCGGATGAAGTCGAAACTCGTAATTTATAGGACCTGGCACTCCAACTCGATATCGGAACTCGGGAATGAGAAGAAAAGATCTTGGTAATAAACTCATAATCTAATTCAGCTAAAACTCGTAAGTTGCATTTCGTGTCCATTTTGAATCACCTAATGTCGGAACTCGGATATCACGTTCGTTCCTACTCGAGCATAAGGTCAGAAATCGTAAGCTTCGTGCATGAGGTCGGAAATCGGAAGATACAACCATCCCTTTGTAAGCCTTGGAACGAAGTCGGAAATCGAAACTAATATTGAGATCGGAAGCGGAATTATAAGACAAACTCGGAAATCGGAAATTTCAACATTAAATGGGATCGGAAGTCGGAAATCGGATGTTACATTATTATCTATCTAATTTTTGAAATTTTATAATTAAATAACTATTACTATCATAAATAATTTCAGTTAGCCAAAATTTTGACAATATCAGTTTCATAATAAATAAAAAAAGTGATACACAAGGGAAGTAAAATTTGAATTCTTTTTAAACTCATTTTAACTATTTATAACTTATATTTGAAATTTGGTTGACTATCTTAAATTAATAATTTGTAGACTGCAAGTTAATTTGTTATTTTTTTTCTATTTGGTCTTGGCGGAGGCAGGAATGGGATAGGGTTCGAATCACTATACTACGAGATTACAAGTAATAACTCTGTTGCTTGTGCTAATAGGGGCGTTTAACGAATCAAATTGGCCTAATAGTCCAAATCAAAATAATGAAATTAGTCTACATTAGCTTGGATAATTGGTTCATTTTAAGACAAAATCAAACCAAACTAAACTAATTACTATTTATTCTATTTCAAATTTGTGATTTTTTAATCTGGTTACCCGAATATCCAACCTAATCACCTGATTAATTATTTTTTTTTTAATTTACTTGTAAGCTTTCAAAGTTTTACAATCTTTTAATATAATAAAACTACATTTTATTTTCTTTATTTGCATTTGTTTAAAGAATACATCTATTCATACCATTATTTAAGTATTTGATAACAAAGCTTTACATTATTGTTAATTGTTGTGAAAATAAAAACTTTAAAAAACTATTTTTGTTATTTTTCACTTCAACCTAATAACACGAGCCAAACCAACCCGATGTTGGTCAGACCAGTTTGGTTTGGATTTGTTATAAAGAAAAATTCTAAAAATTAAATCAAACCAAATCAATTAAATTTAATTAGTTCTAATTTATTTTTCGATCAAATTTGAATCAAACCAACTTGCGTATACCCCTATGCATTAAGTTCTCAACCACTGCAAACTAATTTGTTTGAATCGTCAATCTATTCCTTGCTGTCACAGTTTTTTTTTTTTTTCAGTCACCAATATCATCAATTTTAAGTTTTAAACAAAATAAGAAACTTCATCCCAAGTCTTATAAAGGCAACCAAAAAAAAAATGGGGGCCCAACACTGGGGATAGTTGCCTAGTTGGTAGTGGTTCATTGCCTTTGCTTTTATATATATATATATATATATATCAGAATAGTTTATTTTGAGAGTGAGAGGATCAAATTTGGTCCGTATAACTATATATGGATGGTCAAGATTTAAAGTTGTTTAATAATCACATGATCACTTTAAAAAGTTATATGACTTTATATTTTACTCTTGACCATTCACATAAGATCTAATGGTTAAAATTTACTCCTCTCACTATCACAATAATTTTGTTTTATTTCAAGATCACACAGATAATTCAGAAAAATATTTTATGATACTTTGGAATTATCTAAAATATCTTGAAAAAATATTGTTTAATTTTAGAATCATATAAATTGTAACACCCTCCCGAGTACAGTACTATGCTTAAGTCATAGTACCTCACCTAGGAGTTGTTACTGTCACTTAATCGGACTTTGTCTGGTAGCAACCTTCGGCCACCTTCAATCTTGCTAGTCAACTCCGCCTCGGAGGACCTTCTTCGAAAATGCTGAACTATCTGGAGATAACACGGAAATAAACATAGGAGTGAGAATTATAAATTCTCAGTAGGAGTTATTAAACTAACATAAACTGTGTCATCGTTGTCATCTCCAGTTCGCTTCGGTTTATTATGAAAAGGGTGAACATGCTATACAGACTGTTCAATTTTATAGTTCAAAAATATACTTTCCGAAACAAAGTTCATTTTACTCATACACTTGGTAATTTGAGAGAGTCCATACGAAACAAATCTCAAGAATTGTATTAGGAATAGTAACTGAAACATAATAAAATATAATAGCATCAAGATACTGGGGACATAACATCTGTACATAACTTTACTTGCACTTAAATTCATGCATACATATAAAATCTACTTTTCCTGCTTTTGCTTCCTTTTCATCATAAGATCTTTACATGTCATATCCCAGAATATGATCACCATGTCATACCCCATCAGAGCGTGATCGCCATGTTACGTTCCTTAGGAATATGGGACTTTCATTCGACACTTACACTAGCTGGGTCATGCCATGCTTCATGTAAGCGAGGTGCTTGCATACGCTTTAATCTTTAGTCTTGAGTCTTTAGTCTTTAGCCTTTACTGCCCTTGGGTAGCCTGGCCTTGGAGTGAGCTCGTCAGCTCGACTCGTGACCGTCGTCACACCGACTCACCCACAAGGGGACCCACTGCCTCTAGATTGGAGGGATTCAATTTGCAACTGCCTCCAACATAGAGGGACCTAAGTTTTAGCTGCCTTTACAAGGAGGGACCCAATGTACAACTGCCTCCGAGTGAAGGGACCCACATCTTATCTTATTTAACTGCCTTCACCTGGAGGGACCCAAATAACTGCCTCCAAGTGAAGGGATCTCATATTTAGTATACTTATGTCTTTTCGTTCTCATGCATAATCAAGCATAGACATTCTGAATACAATCACACACATGCTTCTTCATTTACTCTTATATATCCTTGCATATAAATTTCATATTCATAACTTAAAGTTCCATAACACAAGCTATTATAACTTCATATAATTCTGCCGAAAATTCGGCAGCATAACGGAACGTGTCCGTTTCCCAATGAATAGTGCCAGTACTCAGTATACCAGCTCATCAAAGACATCATGACATTTCATTCATAATTCAACATAGTTCATTTATATTTCAAATATCAATTCATAGCACAATTATTGAAATTGAAACATGGTTGCTGTCTACATTCAACCTAGTTCTTGTAAATCAGGCCATAGTTGCTATTTAACTCATTTAGAGCTCAATTTTGGGTATGTTGTAGCATTATGTGTCTTGGTTCTAACCCTTTTAGTCCCATCTCATTTTGATATCTACAGCTTGAGATATTTATGTTTTATCCCGGCTCGCTTGCTAGCTGTAATCAGGCAACTAAAAGTAAAAATCTACCATAAATCGAAAACTGACTCAAATTATACGAAATTAAACTCATATTAAAGCTAAACAAACTAAGTTTCATTTACAAAAAGTTTCACTCAAT
The DNA here is from genome assembly GCA_031439595.1 of Pterocarpus santalinus. NCBI lineage: Eukaryota > Viridiplantae > Streptophyta > Magnoliopsida > Fabales > Fabaceae > Pterocarpus > Pterocarpus santalinus. Next base: position 26,723,358 of record CM062528.1, on the reverse strand, counting down.
TTGGCTTAGTATGGCTCTAGTTACAAGCCTCGAATTCGAACCTTCCTACACTGCCCTGTTTTAGCCTAGTGTGGACATAGGGTAAATTGCGTGGAGCGCTGGGAGCAACTGGGACCTTATCTAATTCTGAAATTTTTATGAGACATTCTCCTATGTGTAAGCTTTCTAAAAAAGTTGGTTTCACTCATTTTCAAGTAGTATAGGTCGAGTTCTACCCTAAACAACCTAGTCTGCCCAGAGCTAGAGTCAAAACCCTAGGTCGAAATTCAAAAATTCATATCTCCCTCAATTCTAATCCAAAAGCCTTATATGATATGTCTATGGAAAGCCCTAGATATCTAGTTTCATATAAAAATGGTTTCATCCACTTTGATCGGTTGTAGGCGGAGCCGTACACTCCGCCGTACAAACTACCGAGGGGTTTTGGTTCTCCAGCCCCTCAGCTCTTCTCATTTCTATTCTTTCATGCTTCAAATCCGATTTTAACCAAACCAACAGCCCAAAACCAATCACATATCATCATAATCATCCATTTAACACATCAAGAATCATGAAAATAATCCAAATTCACCCAGCCAATACCACAGATTTGATGTGAGAATAGAACTCCTACCTTTGATCCAAGTGTTTGTGCTGGATTCTTGAAGCTTGGATGAATAAGGCTGGAATTGGCTTGAGTTTTTGGGTGTGTGAGAAAGAGAGAAAGAGAGCTGAAAGGAGAAGAGAAGAGTGGCGTAAAAGGGGTCTGAATGGGTGCTAAAAAGAGAGAAAAAATTCTGATTATATGAGTGGTTGTTATTGATTTGCTTTGGCTTTTGATTGGCTTAGAATCTAAGGCTGAAATTCAGCCAGCCTTCTTCACTTTCTATGGCCTTCTTTGCGCCATTTTGAGGGATTAAGTGGCTGAGTTCTCAGCCACTTAAAGTAGGGTTAATGGGTTGAAATTCTACTGATTCAGTTCTGACAGTTTAAAATACCGAAATTCTACCGATTTCTCTTAAATCGGTAAAATGGTTTTGAGGTTTACTATGTTTCTATTTTAATTGTTTCCAATTCAAATCTCTCTAATTAACATCTCATTAACTCCTAATTAACCTTTAATTAGTTTCTGATTAATCTTAAAGATTTAACAAAATCAAATAAATCGATTAACGATGTAAATTAATCGTTTTACCAATTTGGGGCTATTTTGTTTTCTGTTTTTCGTGGCTAATGGCATTTTCGTAATTATGGGTAAGTCTAGGGACATCCCATGTCATTTCATATATAGATACCGTCGTGGCTCAATCGGCCGAGTTTTAGGTTTCTACGTTTTTGCTACGTGGTTCTGCTTCGTTTAAAACCTTATTTTACTAATCCTATTGATATCAGGATCTAAATATCATTTTTGAAAATGTTCAGGGGCAAGGCTGTAATTAATATATAAGGACCTAGAGGTCATTTTCTAAAAAGTTTAGGGGCAAGATTGTGAATCATAAAAGTTTATTTTAATTATTTCCTATTACGTTATATGGGGATGTTACATAAATAAATTTTAGTCACTTTTAAAATATATTTAACTATATTTTTAATATCCAACTAAAATTAAGAAATTACTAAAATATATTATAAATAATTAGTTACATTAATATACAGTTAAATCTTCACCATTAGATATCATGGTGCACCACACGTTGCTAGCCGAAGAGCATATTGGACATGGCCTACCCTAAAATCAATCAAGTGTCATTGTGCAAAGACCAAATCACCAAGCCTACTTTTGATTTTGGAAGCATATTCCTTTCCTTTGAACCCCACCTTGACCCTGACCTTGAGGCACTGGTGTAGCTTCTCAGAAAAAGGGTGAGGCACATGTCTCAATCCATCCATCTTCATCTGTATGTCAATTCCACACTTGCACCCTCATGTTGTTGATCTCAGCTAACCCAGCTAGCAACTAGCACCACAATTGCCTAGCTAGCCAACAAAGCGAGCCACCACTATTACCATGACACCATCATTTTTTTTATTCTCATTATTGGTTGGTGGGTTGGTGGTAAGCGTTGGTGTTCGGAAAGGGAGCATGTGATTTTGCTCTATTTTGCCCATGTTTCACACCTCCTCATGTTGAATTCTCCATCATAGGCCTATCACCATCATCTTGTGGGGACCGTCCCCACTTTGAACCATCCGAACATTTCTTGCGGTTTCTTATTTACGGTCTCTACAATTTTTGGCTTGCAACTTGCAGGTTGGCATTATTGATGCGGTAACTAATCAAGTTAAATAGAAAATGAAATAAGTAATTGGAACCCACTAGAAGGGTAATGACATTATAACAGTGGTTTAGAATAAACGTGCATACAAATTTTTCTCAAATGAAAGCAACAAATATTCCCTAACATTACTATTACTTTAGAATAATTCTTAAAGCGTTACATTTTTTTAGCTTCTTTACAAAAAAAAAAAAGCAGTCATATTTTTGTAGCATATATACAAGAACCTAATGTATAAAAAGTTTAGTTCTAATATACTATTAATATAAAGTTTTTTACATTAGTAGCTAATTATACATTATTTTTATATTATTTTTAAGATAATTATTATAAGAGTTAAATAATTTTAATATAATGTAATAATACATAATTATACAGTAGTAATGATATATTGATAACACATCAAAGTTATATATACTCATAAAAGATGATTCAAGTAATAAATAAGATTAAATTAAATTATACTAAGATCATGTATAATATCAGGAATTGACAAATAAACACTTGTAGAAGGGATCATATCAGAGTATAAAAGGACACCCCACTAAAGAAAAAGAAAAAGAAAAACAGTCAATAAGCGATGCGGAAAACAAGTTGTAGGTTTGTAGAATACAATAATCATGCTTATGAATACGATTTCTAGTTTCAATACCAATCTTTAACATTTTAATTGTACAATAATAGAAAGCTATTTCGTTAATAAACAACTCAGTTTACTGTCGGCCAGCCGAGAAATTTCATATGAACGAAAGGTCCTTTCGTGCCAGTAAAGGGCGAACTTGGCCTCCGACGTTCGGACCACCGAAAGTGATTGTTCACTGCAACATGACACAAGCACACACGTGCCTGTGTATTTTATAATTATAAAGGGTTATCAAATCGGATTCTGCTTTATGCTATTTCTTAGTTGTTTGTTTTATATTTCTTAAATTAAGCCTAGTTCTGCCTATTAATTAGCATGCACTTATATTATTGCATGATTAGTTATAGTTTGGTACTTATATTTTTTTAAATAAAATCTCAAGTTAAAGATATATGAATAGAAAAATTAATATTAAAAAAATTTATCTTATAATAATTCAAATTGATCCGAACTAAATTAATTAAAGTTTAATAAATTTTATATATGAATAATTTGGACAAAAAAACTAGCATGCAATTAAGATGCAGAGAAGAATATAGAAAAAATTTAACAAGACTGATATTTTTAAAGCATAAAAAATATTTAAAAATTACTTTGATATATTTGAAGTACAAAAAATTTACTTTAAAAGATTTTAGAAAGAGGCAAGTAAGATCTTTATTTTTTAAACGGTCAAAAAGAAAAGAAACCAGAAGGTGCCAGTAATTGTATTCAATGCATGTATGTACCCCTTATTTTGCAAGTTGTAGAGTACATGCTGTAAAACAACTGGTTATTGTAGGTGAATGGTCCTATAGCTTGTAACTAAAGCTGTGAGAAAAGGAGTAAATATTGGGGTTGTAACCCGTGACAAGAGAATAGAACCCCTTTGTGTCCGAAGTACTCCCTTTGTGTTTGAAGAATCGGAATCGTGATTAAAGTTCACGTATGACATGCAGAAATCGATGAGAAATATTTTTTGAACATACTATATATAGACATAGTATGAGATATAGTATATTTATGTGAGTGTAGGTGAATATCGAGGTACACATATATCAAAATAAGGTAGTAGATTATATATTTATATAAAAGAGTGTTGTATTTGGATGTCCCAAAAAATGGGCCAAATATCAACTCTCGAAATCGATTGTTATGTCATCAAGAAAAGAGCCCCTTTCCTCTGTACGGAGCTTGTATCTTGTCCGTGTTAATCTCGGTTGAGGTTGAGAGAAGTTTGGAGGAGAAAATCTTGGGCGTAGGGAAGAGAAGTTGTTGGCGGAGGACTCATTGGCGGTGAAGGCAGTTTACTTTGGGAAATTGGCGTTCTTCAATTTTAACTGCCTTGAGCGAGTGTGATATTGTCCCTTTCTTCATCCATAACCACAAAACCAAACATCATCATCATTATAGCTCTGTTCAGCGATGCCGAGTCTCCTAGTCCTAGCTCCATGAAACAGCCACACCCAGTCACAATCTGAGATCCGCTTCTCTGCAACACCATTCACCACTTTCGCAGTTTCCAAAACCTCCCAATACCCATAACCCCAACTTCATTTCGAATCTCACCCAAATCCCAAGCCTTACATTAGATCCCATCTTCCCAACAATGCACAAATTGCACCGAAAAAAACAAACTGCAATAATGGGTGCTAACCAATCCATTAAAGATGATGAAATGTATTCGGCCTGCGATGAAAGGGTTTTATTATTATTTTTTTAAAATTTTTTTAATTGAATATATTGATTAGATTTGGAACAAAATTATTGTTAAGAAGTGAGGTTGTTAGGAAGTGGGATATTTTGGGTGTGTCTAATTGACTAATTATCGGGGGTAATGGATAGATGGTGGTAGGGGAAGTGATGTGTGGAGGGGAATTTTTACTCAGTAAAAATTTTAATTTTGCTGAAGGTAGTTTATTTTACGGTAAACAAATTCTTCTCTCTCTCTCTCTGTGTAAAGTTAACCTACAGCACGCGTCAAAAAAAAAAAAAAAAGTTAACCTACAGCACAGGTTGCCCCACAAGTTACCCATTGCTGATGGATCAACAAGTTACGTTAACGGCTGCGATTATAAGCTTTTACAAGTTGTACTATACAACTTACAAAGTCACGTGTACCGAAGCCTTCTCCACAAACTAGAGACATGGAAAAACGCAAGACACCAACCCGCTGACGTTGAAAGCGGTGACAATGGCACCGGGTACAAATCTAAATACGAGAAAATGCCAAACACAAAAAATAAATAAATAAAAAATAAAAATAAAATAAAGAAAAAGAGCAAAAGTCCAGTAAAGCCCAAAAAAGCCCACAGTTGTGCAACGTGGCTTTCGAGGGAGGGTCGCAACAGTCCTCTCCGTTCATCTCACGACAAAGCTCACCTTAGGGAAAATGCACTTCTCTGCTATCACCCCCACCCTAGTTTTAGCACCCTCAAGATCATATCCGTCCACTTAAGAGGATGCATAAAATTTAAATTCTGAAATTTTAATTGAGAGATCAGTTTTTATACACTATTAATGTAAAGTATTTTATAATATTAATCAATCATATGACATTATGTATAGAATTCTTAAAATAATTATTATAAGACTCAAACACTTTTAATAACATATAACTAAATATTTTACATAAAAAACTTTTATATTAAAAAGTGCATCTAAATGAATTCTTTTAATCAAATATGGAAAACTCTCTAGAAACATTCTATAAGTGGTAATTGATTAGATTTGCAATTTATGCTTTTCAATGTTAGGCTCCATTATTCATTTTTAAAGGCATTTAATGATTTTAATAAAAATATTACCATTTTGTATTTTGTAAGGCTCGTAGTACACTGTGTAGTTCAGTAGTATTACTAACACATCCTGTTTACTAGATAAATCAAATTCCAACTCCTAACGGGCAGAGCTGATTGAAGTGCTATTATTTTCACATCTCCATTTTATATTATTTGAAAATATCTCTTTTTAATAACATATTATAAACTTGTAGTTGTTAGCATTATTTGGGTTGTAAAACTCTTTTTTTTTTTTTTTTGAATTTTAGTATAGTTTTCGTATCAAAAGCTCAAATCTGAGGCTTCTAATTAAATTAGAATAACCCATCGCTAGATAGTCTATGCACTCGTTAACAATATAACTAACTTTGGATGAAAAACGATAATAATTAATTTATGATAATTTCTCAAACATCGAAGTTATTTAAATAATTTAATAATATATAATTAGATAATAAACTCTATAAAACAAAAAAAAAACATAACTTCAAAATGAGATAAGTTTGTCAAACACTTGAAAAAGAAACTAAACATTGATCACATGCAGTAATCAACAACAGAAATTGAGTCTAGTAGAAGAGATTAATATATTATAATCTGGTGAATTATGATTTGAATTTGGGTTATCAAGGATATCCATATTTAATATTCAACTATATTTCAAATGGAATTATTTTCAATAGAAGATACATGTGAAAAATAAAAAAAAAAAGATAGATCGATGCAATCATATAAATTTTGTCATCAAGTTGTAGTCAAAATTTTAGAAGTTTTTTAATTGCTAACTTCAAATTTTTGGATAACTTAAATTATTTTTGCTATACTTATCGGAATTCATTCTTTTAAGAAAAACAATACATTTTTAAAAGAACAATTTCAAAACTTTTAATTTATAAAATATTTTAAATATAAAATTAGTTAATACAAATTCATGTTTATTAAAGAACTTTAAAAAAATATTGCAACTTGAAGTGACCACTTCAAAAGTTGCTTCTTTTATTTTTTTTTTTAAAAGAAAAAAAATCTGAAAAATTGCAAGGTCTCACTTTACATTGTTTAGGCTCACCCGCATAGGATTAAACCCATCGCCAAGTATCCGTGACCTAATGTTGTAGAAAGAGAGAGACCTGTAGTAGGTTCCCTAAGAACCTCCGCTACGAAAAAAATTGCATATAAAAAAAAAAAAAAAAACACGCGCCGTATTATTCGCACATTTCTATTCTCTATTCTCTATTCTCTATTCTTTCTTTCTTTTCTCTCTTCGTTATTATAGTCCTTGGTTGGTGCAAAAACCGTAACACACACACACAGAAAAGAGCTTCCATTCTTCTCTTTCCGCTAGGGTTTTGATTCTCGCTTCCCTTTCCACCTTCACGTTCTCCAATGGCCGCTTCTTCTCTCCTCAGATCTGCGCTTATAGCTCCCTCCGATCGCTTCAAGGTCTCTTCTTCCTTCTTAACACTTCGATTTCCATCTCCGCCTTCCGTCTTCCGTTTTTTCTTTTTTCTTTTTCCCTGCGTTTTCTCGGAATACACGCGGGAAAACTTGGACTGTGCTGTGATGTGTTTTGATTCTTGCTCAAAGTTTTTAACTTGGTTTTGGATTTGGTGACCTCTGTTTTGTTAAGAAGAAAACAGGGGAGAAGGAAAAGTAATTGCAGTTTTTGTTTTTGTTTTTTGTTTTTTTTAATATTTCGTTTCCTGTGCGTGGTGTTCGTTCGGATATTTGTGTGTAGCTGACTCGTTTTTAGAACGATTGGTTAATATGAGAATTGTTGAAGAAATATCTGCCGTTGAATCCTTGATTGAAACGGTTTGCTAGTGCTTTGCTTCGAATGGTGTTACACTTTGCGCTGAAGCTGGTGTTTGATATATTTTTCCACAAAACTTTGAAAAACATGTAATGATAGAATGAAAAAAAAAAAGATGATATTTTTGTAATTAGTAATGAAATCGTACGCGAAATTTTTCATTACATACGTGACCTTTTTACATGGAACAGAATAACAATAAGATGACGATCTTTATGTGTGATGTTGGTTTCGTTAAAGGTTTCGAGCTGACTTTTTTATGAATGAATCATTAGTGCATGCGAACAGAGAGTCTTTGAACAGTTTTCTGCTGTTGAATTCTCTATTGTGACAATTTGCCAGTGCTAGCGGTGGAAGCGAGTTGAGTTGAGCTGATTCAGCTTGATGATATAGGCTTAGCTCAAGAAATGAGCCTAATTTCTAGACTTAAGTTCAGCTCATTAGAAGTTCAGTTAGCTCACTAGCAGCTCGAACTTGATTAGATAGCTGGAGCTACATATAAATTAAGCCTTTTAGGCTTAATAAGCCGGAATGTTTAGTCACAAGACCATAGGCTCGGTGATAATAATAACAACAATAACAACAATAATATGTACCAAATAATAATAATAATAACAAAATATGATTTTTTTATATATAATTATAAACACACACACACACACACACACACACACACACACATATATATATTAGCTCATGAACTATTGAGTTGAACATAATAAAGCTCAAGATTAACTCATGAGCTTATGAGTGCAGCTTGTTGAAATATCATGAGTTGGGTTGACTCACTTCCGGCTCTAGCAAGTGCTTTCTTTCTAATTGTTTAGACACTTAGAGTATTTTTACATGTTTTGTTTTTTCATTTTTAGCTGATAATTTTCATTAATTGCCACCAAAATGCCATTTTATTTTTGTCTTGTCAACAATTGACTATTTCTTTTATAAAATTTTGAAAACATAGGAACAGTGACATTTTTATAATTAAGGAAAACATACCAGTTGAAAATAACAAATATAAAATAAACCAAACACCTTTTTTTTTTCTGATCATTCGGGGGTACTGCATTCCTTGTGTGAATGTGTGTATACTGTGTTTTCTTAATATAATAGCTGATTAATGTATCGACATGTGTGATTCAGGTTTCATGGAATGCTTCCAGTTGTAGTTTAAAGGCTAAGAAGTTGCAGAATGGCATATTTGGAACTTCAATTCCATGTGAATCGATAGTGTTACAGTTGAGTAGCTTGAATTTTTTACTTAGGGCCCTTATTCTTTTTCTCCTTCCCCTTTTCCTTTTCCTTCAATAGTCTGTGGTTTCATTATTTCTAATTCTTATGTATTGTTATTTGCTCAGAAACTGCAATGCCCGGAGTCTCCAGCCTATCAAAGCCACTGCAACTGAAATCCCTCTCCCCGTACAGAGTAAGAATATGCAATTATTATTAGTGTAGAATATAGTGATTAACTTGCAATTGCTTACTTGGCTCATCTGATCTGTTTAGAATCAAGGAGCTCTGGGAAGATAAGAGTTGGCATTAATGGTAAGTTTATTGTTGTGAAAATTCTCTTTGTTGTTTCTTGTATCTATTTGTAGTCACTTCCAATCTTGCGTCAAAAGCAACCTCATTGATGTTGAATGATTTTAAGCTTTGCCTTCCACAACCGCCTTTTTCTATGCTATCTGGTTTTATAATATTTAGGATGCAATAGTGACTTTACATGCAACTCATAAATGGACTTTATAAGAATGGTCTTGAAAGCTGTTGCTTTGGTTTTGATGTGTAGTTTGCAGGTCAATTTAGATTTGGGACTCGCTCAACTTTTATATTCAAAGTAACTGCTCTGTCATAACTCATAAATGACAGTGACATGTGCAAAATTTTATTTCTTTGAACTATTGAATTGATTTTGATGAAATTGATATCCTCGTTTTTGATGGGTTTTGTTTGATAAAATCTGATCAAGTAAAATAGTTAGATAATGGTCTTATGTGAGATTGTGTGGTCCAGTTGACCAGAAGCAGAATGTGTATGTGAAATCCTGATTCGAGCTGTGCAAAATGGGTTCAAGTTGTTTGCATGTTATAACTACGAAGCAATAGTTGAATACGAGTTATTCAACTTATGCTCTAGTTAGGACTTATGAACTTGCAAATCAGTTGCCTGAACTTGAAAGAAGCATTTTGATGGGTTATTGTGTTAAATGGTGTAACAGCAAACAATAATTAGGTTAAAGAGCTTGTTTAAGATTCTTAAAGTTGTATTTGTGCTTTCTGGTGTATTTTTTGTGGGGTGCCTCCTCCTCCTCCTCCTCCTCCTCCTCCTCTTCTTCTTCTTCTTTTTTGAAGAATTGCTTCTTGGCATCATTACATTTAGTGTTGGTATTTTTCTTGACAGCAAAATGTTACTATACTAGGAAAGCTTTTGAGGGGTTTAACTATCTGTTTAATGGGGTTGGTTTAGTTTAATTTTATGATTTATTACATTTAATTTAATGTTTTGTTTGCTTTAATATTGTTTTATACTCTAAAGTGAAGAACGGCCAAAGAGTATCTTTCTAAAACGTAGTTGTATATATGGTGAAAACTTTGTTTTGGAGCATGAAACATATTCTTAGCATGAAATATATTCTTAAGAGAGCATGCGCATCCTTATGCTGAAATGTGCAGGTTTTGGTAGAATTGGAAGGTTGGTGTTACGTGTAGCTACTTCCAGGGATGATATTGATGTTGTAGCAATTAATGATCCTTTTATTGATGCTAAATATATGGTACGTATGTGCAATTACCTTAATGATTTTGCTTATTGTGTATAATGTTCTCGATTTGGTTGTTCCCACAGACTGTTGAGTTAGTTAAATCTTATCAATGGTGTGTATACATAATGGCATGTCTGTATCTGTCCCAAACATTCATATTCATTTTACTTTTCCATAAAAGAAATCTTATTTTGCTGCTTAAGACTTAGATTTGTATTATACAATTCTCTGATCTTGGAAGCCTACCATGTTGCCAACCCAATCTGATCTTATGTTCTGTATTTCTACTGATTCAATTGGGATGTTCTAGCACTGTAGTCTGTTGTTTTGACCTCTTGCCTTTTGTGCGACTGTACATATCTTGGGATTATTTTATTATTTTCACCTAAGCCCATTCTAATCTAAGTAGATTCCAACTTGCAGTCCGCTCTGAAACATCCCAAACAAGAAAAGAAAAATTGAGAGCACTTTAGACAATAAATTTTATTTGCATTTTTATGCAGTACATGCCATGACTGACAATAGAAGTTCTAAAATATTTAAGAGAAATTGGTGTGTGTATTGTTTTAATTTTCTTTATTGTTGTATATACTTTTTTGAATCATTCATATTGGGTTTAGGACTGGTGGTTGTCGTATAGCTACTTTATTCATTTCAGTTGTGCTACTTAATTGATTTCAGTTATACTTCATAGTATTTTATGCATGAACTTTGCTTTATAATTTTTATCTTTTCTGTCTCTCAGGCTTACATGTTCAAGTATGATTCTACTCATGGACCATTCAGGGGAACCATTAAGATTCTTGATGATTCTACTTTGGAAATTAATGGGAAGCAGGTTAAAGTTGTGAGCAAAAGGTATGTTGAATTGAGCCCTAACAATTAAAAAGGATGTTACAGATGTGTTTTATTGGTTTACAATATTAGTGGAGGTGTCAATGAGTTCTTGAAAATTTGTATTTACCTGAATACTTCTTTATTTTTCTATTCAGAGATCCTGCAGAGATCCCTTGGGGTGATTTTGGGGCTGATTTTGTTGTTGAATCTTCAGGAGTTTTTACAACAGTGGAGAAAGCTTCTTCACATTTGAAGGTTAATATTTTCAATTACCCGTGTATTTCTCCCTTCCTCCTTTGCCTTGCTCTCTTCAGCTTCAGATCTTAATTTAGCTTTATCTTATTCCACTGTAGGCTGGTGCCAAGAAAGTCATAATATCAGCTCCATCTGCTGATGCACCAATGTTTGTGGTTGGAGTGAATGAGAAGACATACAAGCCAAACATGGACATCGTTTCTAATGCAAGCTGTACTACAAATTGCCTTGCTCCTCTTGCCAAGGTTTGATTGCATTCTGTAATGCCAAGCTTATTGAACTCCTGCCTTGCTCTATATTGACAACATTTAATGTTTTTGCATGTATTTTAATGGTATAAAAGATTGATAAACTTTAGGTGATCGGGTAGGTTGTCTTCCTTAATTGGCAAGGAAACTGAGAAGGTTTAAAAAATCTTAGTGCTTCTGTCACATCCAAAAAAGGGAAGCCTGTTAAAAGCTTTCTGTCGAGTGCATAAGACATGAAATATACAGTTTTCTCTATTCTTTCTTCAGAGTTGGATCCAGGAATTGAGCTTTTTCCTTTTTTGTGTTGGGCGCAAGGGGTTTGAAAATTTTAAAAATAACAGCTAGTGAAACTATAGAACTTATCATTAATTGAACCATTATCAAGCTTTTGAGCAATATCTCCTCCAATATAAGATATCAAACTGTTGGGAGAAGTCAACTTAATGGAGTTGGTGAAGTTAATGGAGTTGATGCTAATCTATCTGAATCTGTAAGCCAGATGACTTTGAACAAATCATGTGGGGAGAGAAGGGAGGGGGAGGATAAATCATGTCGGGGCTGACTTGGAAACCAAAATTCCTTATTAAGAAATTTGAAGTTGTGTCTTCTGTTCCATCCGTCCCTAATTTCATTGCTTACATTAGAAAATTGTGTGAAATCACATAATTTTTCCTCTCTCTCTCTCTCTCTCTATATATATATATATATTCTTCAGGTGGTTCACGAGGAGTTTGGTATTGTTGAAGGTTTGATGACGACTGTGCATGCAACAACAGGTCTCTTTTACATGTTAATCAGTCTATGATTTCTTTTTGACTTTTTGACTCTTTTTTTTTTTTTTTTTGGGGTTAAAGTATCTCTTTATATGCTGACATGTGGTTTTGGTAATGTGATTGTCTTTATCATCGCCAGCAACACAAAAAACTGTAGATGGCCCTTCAATGAAGGATTGGCGAGGGGGAAGAGGGGCAGGTCAAAATATAATTCCAAGTTCAACTGGTGCAGCTAAGGTAAGAGATGGACAACTTTGAAGATAATGAATACTTACTATTTCCGGTAAAGGTTTATGAGATTGGGTTTGTGTTTATGAAATCACAGGCTGTTGGAAAAGTTCTTCCTGAGCTGAATGGAAAGCTCACTGGAATGGCATTCCGTGTTCCTACTCCAAATGTTTCTGTTGTGGATTTAACCTGTCGGCTTCAAAAGAATGCTTCCTATGAAGATGTCAAAGCAGCAATAAAGTATGTCTATTATTTTTTGGCCCTGGCTTCTACGATTTCCAGTTGGGATTGTTCTCGACTATCTTGGTTTGGTTTAATTTCATGACTTCGCTATCGTTAAAATGAAGGCATGCATCTGAGACAGCACTGAAAGGAATTCTTGGATACACAGATGAGGATGTTGTCTCTAATGACTTTGTTGGTGATTCGAGGTAAATTTGATGACTTATCTTGCTTGGATGCGGTCTTGTCTACGTCTTTTAGTTTTCACTTAAAGATGAGATGGGTGAAGGCTTTATATATATAATATTTATTGGAAAGTGTGAGACCATAAAACATGTATTTGTTTTAGTTGAGACATTTGCTCCTATAAGTGCTTTAAACATATTTTAATTTGCCAAAAATAAACCTAAACCTTATTTTATCTTTCTCCGATTAGTTAGATTAGATTTTACGCAGTTGGCTGTGTTTATGTATGTTCATTTGTTTGATAAATTGCTTATCTTAAAAATGAAATTATTTTGAACAGGTCAAGTATTTTTGATGCTAAGGCGGGTATTGGGCTTAGTGCTTCGTTCATGAAGCTGGTTTCGTGGTATGACAATGAGTGGGGTTACAGGTATGTGTATGCAATTCGATCTACACTTGCTTTCATATTGCATACTAAATGCTAGCACTTACAGTATGTTTAGAATCGCAGAACTTTTTGTTTATGCTAAGGCCTTAGTCGTGTGTTTTGAATGGTTTGCCTTTCAGCAACCGAGTGTTGGACCTTGTAGGGCACATAGCATTGGTGGAATCCCGCAGTTGAACACGAAGATAATTTGGCTGTTGCTGCTGTCGCACTTTTTAGCTGGCCATGAGTTAGGTTAAAATTAGTAGCGTGCGTAGGTCCTCGGATTTTTGGTTTTGATCTGATCTGATTTTTATAAGATGTGAGGTTAATGATCACATCATGTACACTGAAAAATAAAATAAAATTAAAGACATCATCATTGTTACAAGATATTTGAAATTGGTTTTCATATGCCAATGAATTTATGAGCTTCGTTTTTGATTTTAAGAGTGACCGATTTATGTTGGCCTGTTCTCAGGGTCTATATAATACCCTATCTTAAGAACAACTTAGTCTGAGACAATATTAGTATAAATAAAGAGCGATACTACTTGTAAGGGGAACTGAATATTTAGAGTATGGTACTTTTTTCTATTTGATTTTCTCTTTGCTGTGCTTTGCCTCATTCTTTGTTTTCTCATATCAATGGTGCTTTGATTGAGAGAAATCATGGCAGAGGCCGTGGAAGAGGATGTGATAATGTAGGAGGTGCAATGTGACATTAAGTGCATCAATGAACTATTATGCATTTATCATGACCACTTTGAGGAAATTGATCAGACTCTTAGCATGTTATAGCGTCTGATCAGCCAACAAACCAGAGGCTTAACATCTACAGACCAGAAATTTGAATCAACCACAATAGCTCTAGAATCAGAAACAGCAACAACAAAAATTCAACAAATCATGATCCCAACCACAACAGATCAAGATTAAGAGTTAACATCAACAGACAGGAATCAGTAGTGGCGTGTCCAAAATCAACAATTAATATGGGAAAATCAACAACTAAAAGTATAAAATCACATCTCATTGATTCTTATAAGCAAGAAATAGAGGAAGTGATAGACTTCAAACCGGCAGAGGATGGAGATGAGATCCACGGTGGTGACATGGTCTCAACCGAAATGCAGTGGAAAACCACGATGATAGGGCACTCGGACTTGATGTTGTCCATAGTGGATCGACAAGATTGATGACAGCTCTCGTGGATGTTCTTCCACATGTCGAAACTAGCTCCGCGAGCAGCAGAAGGTGGAGCACCAAGAGTAGCGACAATGCTGGATCTATGAAGATGGCAGAGTGCTAATGACAGGTAAAGCTTCGGTGATAGGTGGAGCATCTTTGGCTGCAGGATGATAGAGGCGGATTGGCCATGGGACTGTACAGTGATCAAGTTGCGACCAGAAGGAGAGAGGGACAAGCACGAACCACCATCGAGGGAATTGGATCAATAGATAGTAAAGCAGAGGGTGGTGCATGTAGGGAACGACGATGCGAGGCAACACTTCTTCTGCACATGACGGTCGGTGGGAAATCTTCCTAAGTAGAGTGGTGGTTGCCATACCACCTGGTGGCAGCTCGAGCAACATTGCGCATCCTGGCTATAGCCACAACAAGAACAAAGGAAAGGAGAAGCAGGTAGGATAGACCAAGAAGGGGATAGGGCTTTATTTTAGGCAATGGGACTCTAGGAGAAATTATTGTAAATGTAAACCAAAAAAAAAAAAAACATTGTGGGCTCTTAGTTAAATATGCTTGATAGGAGTTTTAAGGGTTTTAATTAGGAATAAGATTGTTATTTTTTCAGCAATATTGAGGGTAAGGTTGATTTGAAAAAGGGATATTGATATTAGTATAAATAGAAGCAATACCAAATATAAGGGGAAGTGGATAGTAATCTTCGGAATAATAGTATACTTTTCTATCTGAACTCAAACCATTTTTCTCTGTTGAGCTTTTGGCTCATTTTTCTTTTTTCATATTTTACTCATCATGCTCATAAACATTTACATCTTCGTATTAGTTTCATTCCCTAAAGTAAAATGGGGTCTCTCTTTCGTAATAACGCTGTCAGTCATTGTATAACTTCGAAGCTAAATTAAAGACTTAGGACGTCTTGTACAAATAAAAAAATATAAATTAGAAACTTTTTTTTTTTTTTTCCGATAAGTAAAGAACTCAATCACTAGAAGGTGAGAGAGCCTGATAATGCTGAACAAAGTATTAGATAACATGGTCAAAGAAAATAAAACCAGCTAGAGGTAAACTAACATCAAACACCAAGGAAGAGAGAAAATAAAACACACAGCTATTAGTCAACAATCACCAACCCTTGCAGGAACCCCAAAGTTATCTTCCAGTGCCTAGCCTTCTCCTTCGTGGGCAACTCCATTTTCTGACAGTAAGCATCTTGTTGCCATATATTAAAGGCAAAACGATATCTCTTTGCACCAAGCCTTGGCCCAGAACCCCAAACGAATTTAAGCCATGCTACAGAAAATCCAAGGGCTTGCTAGGATACTAGAATTTGACACCCTAACATTGTATACAATTGTACCAGAACCACCAAGCTATCCAGCAAAAGAAGAACAAGTGAGAAATAGATTCCGTTTCACCCAAGCCAAACGCACAAAGAGAATCCTCTTCCAATGTGCAATTGAAATTGCACAGCCTATCCTATTCTTTCTTTGCATTTGGCCTCTTCACAAGGATAAACTAATCAAGAAGTTCTACTCTAGTAATTTCACACCAGACACACAATTCATTCCCAAAAAAAAAAACCTATGGTAATATCACTCGACCGCTCCCCTCCTCTGCTAACAATTCAGCCCAGACAACATTTCTACTACACCACCACTAAGCAAATTTACGCTCACCGACTTGTGAGTGTTTGGGATCTACTAAACCAATGAAAAAGGGTATTGTTACCCCCACAAGTTTATTAGTCGCCACAACCTTTCCTACCTGCTCTCCCTAATCCAATAAACAATATTCATATTTAAATAAGAAACACCACCACCAAAGTTACCTAAATCTTGCGGTTGATCCCTTTGGTTCCTGGGTCGCGCCCTTTTTCTTGGAACGCTGAAGTCTTTCACTTCTTTAACCTTTGATAGCGCTCTTAACATGGCCTCTTCATCAAACACTTCAAAACTTATCTCTTTTCCCAGATCCCATGTAATCTGAGCCTCCACCAAGTCATTGTCATCTGGAACCAAACCATCATTTCCTCCATTAGCAATAAGGTGTGTATCAGACTCATGAGAAGGTGTTTGCGGAACCCTTTCTTCTTCTCGATCGGAAATGGGTTGTATAGGATCCTCCTACGAAACAGCATCATACTCCAAATAGTTACCAAAAGTTTGATTATTAGCAGCTGAGTGGGTTTCGACAAACATTGGATCAAGGGTTGGAGCACCAGCCATCGGAACAAACCCTTCAAAGCCCGGTGGAACCTCTGGCACTGGAGACTAAGAGCTCACTTCTTGTTAGTGATTGTGGGTCGCTTCAACGGGCTTTGATGGAACAAGGTCAAACTCCATCGTTGGGTCAAAACCACCAATGCCCAAATGATTAGCATTGTGGTCCCTTTGTGCCATTAAGTTCTCAAAGTGATCTTCTCAAATTGCCCTTCTTTCCCTTTTCGGTTTGCTTTGTAACCCGACTTTTCGCCTTCCGTTTTGCATGAACGACTCCCTATCCTCAATATTCTGCCACAGTCCTTAATCTGCCTATCCATCGGTTGATATTGCGAACAAGCTACTTTGACACAACAATGGTTCGAGCAGCCCTCCCTTGACTTCCTAACGTGGATTTCATACGTCTTTTCATCAATATACAGATTAATCCAACCACTTATAGGAGATAATACTATGCATCTATTTGTATTCTTGCACAACTAAGATCCCCGTAAACGTCTCCTTCCACACTAATAACTTTCCCCCAAACATTGCCGATACAGTTCAGGATTCTTTATACTCCGTCTGTATAAGTTTTTAGAAAAGGGATTTTTTTTTTTTAAATTTTTTTTAATAGAGTTTTAATTTTTAAAAAAGTTATTTTGTATTTAAATAAATATATGAGAAGTATTTTTAATTATTAAAAATATTTATAAATATATTTAAATATAAAAAAATAAAAATATATTTTTTAAAATATTCAAAAAAAGAAAAGAGAAGTAAAATTTGATGAAAAATAAAAAATAAATGATATGTATTATAATTTTAATTAAAGATAAAAGATACTTTTAAAAAATAATTTTATTAAAAATTACTTCTACTTTTATTTTTTTTTAAAATTAGGTATTCTTAAATTTTAAAAAAAATGATAAATCAATTTTTTTAATTAAAATACTTTTTTAAAAAAATAAGTACTTTTTATTAAAAAAAAGTCAATTCAAACCAGCCCTATTTCTATTGATCCAAATAGGCCCAAATAACTCAAGTCCGAGGGATAATGAAATGGATCAAATGGAGGAAGGAATCATAGAAATGGGGCATGAGCCTGGTATGATTCTCTCATCCAGAGTTAGGACTCTCCTTCCCCATTCTGATCTTGATTCCAATTCCTTGATCCTTGCAGGTATGATCAATGGGCCGATGGTTCAAGATTAAATTCCTATACCTGTGGCTATTTCTGCTATAGACATTTGCTTCAATTCTATTGTTCCATGGACATTGATTTTAATTTCTGTTTGCACATTACACTTTCGTTGTTCTGGTTGCTCTTTCATTCTTAATATAGTGAAGATACATTATCTGTAATTCTTGTTACTGGGTGCCACAAGATCTCCCATGGAGGGGTATGCCCCAGCATTCAAGCCACACCCTCCTGGTTTGGCAATCTTCCTTCGATGACCATGCAACCAGCTTATTAAATTGTTGAACTAAGCTCGTCGGCCCTGGTTTTAGAGCTAGATCCGGTTCTTCTCTCGAGGTCAATGTTAATAGAAATTTATATATCCCAATAGCATTGATCTTCTGACAAGATACCCCCGCTTGTTCTATCCTCCGGACTGCCTCCTCCATGCCAATCGGTTCATAAACTTCAGCTGTAAGACTCCTTTCAAGACTTTCTAGGATCTTTTCACATGTAGTCCCCTGAATGCTGGTGACATCATAGTATTGTGTTTTCTACGATCCTTCGTCTTCTGACTTTTCAACTTCCTTGCTCTGATTCTTCCCTTCTACCGCCTCCCTGTAACTTCTGCCCCAACTCTGTAGGCTTCTTCGAACTCTCTCGCCACCACTTTTTGTTTCTCAGCCATTGTTTCATGTTGTTGCTTGAAGTTCTCCCGCTCCTTTCTATTCCTATCATATCTTGCTAGTGAGACCTTTAAAATTTTATCCCTGACCTTTGCCCCATCAAGATCTTTCATCGCCCTTACGGCTTCTTCTCTACTCTTGAATCTCACAAAACCGAAACGACTATCAGTATTTTTCCCCAATTTGTAAGAAACGAACACATCAACAATCTCCCCTTCGAATTTGAATATCTAGAAGGGCCAATCCCACGTCATTTCTCGTGGGAGATCATCAACAAATAGGGAGACGGCGTGAACCCAAGACAACTTCTTAAACTTCCTCGTCTCATATGTACTGCCTACTCTTCAATCCACTGTTCCTTCTGCGTAACTCTCCATGTCCTAGCACTTTCTCCACGATCCTGATAACCTCTCATTGTGTTTCGCTCTCTGTGCCTCTTATCATCATCCTTATTCACTCTCTCGCGGTGTCTCTCTGCATCCCTAAGACTCTCTCTCTCTCTCTCTCTCTCTCTCTCTCTCTCTCTCTCTCTCTCTCTCTCTCCACATCTTTCTTCTATAAATTCGAAACTTACGAAGTCATTGTCTACAAGTGTTTGATTCAGTAGTATCTTTTCCAGTAATAGTAGTAGTACTCTAGCATTCTTTTTCGATTAAAATTTATAATTTACAAATATTTAAGAAAATATCCTTCACGATTGGTTTCGATTATTTTCGATGATAAGGGTCAGTTTGGTACTCAAATTCAGGAAATTTAGCGATGAGTTTTATGTGGATAATTGCATGATAACTTTCCATGACAATATCTCATAATGTCGTTTGACAAGGCACAATTTCTTTGGAACTCGGCCAAAGTTTGGGTTTTGTGACTCGTTTATTTACAGGAACTAATAAAGCGTAATCATATCATGATTACGTGAACTAATAAAAAGTAATCACATGAAATAATGGTGATGTAGAATATTTGATTCTATTATATTGTGCGATAATCTTGAATGAAATTAATTTTTTTTAAAAATTATGCTTTTATATATAAATTATGTCTGATCAGATCTCTTTTGGAATTTATATTTCATGCACAACTAGTGTAAAAAAATTTTATACAGTCATCCAATTATGTATTGTCATAACAGTAAATGTGTTCCTTTACCTTCACTATCTCAAGAGTTACATGTATAGAAATAAGACTTACATATATTTTTAATCCCTTTAAATATAAATTATTTTGATTTTAGTCTTTATAAATATTACAACTTAACATTGGGTCTAAATACCAGGACTAATGGAAAAAAAAAAAAAGGAGCTAAATCAAACAAAAATTTTAGAAGGACCAAAACCAAAATTTCTCATATTTATAGGAATTAAAAATATATTTAGATCTAGAAATAATTAGATGATAATATAATTTTTTTTAAATATTGACAATGTATCAAAATTAATCTCAACTTTTGCATAAACGCACAAAATGTGTTATTGTTTAGTTAGATTTTGTCTTAAAAATAGACCCAACTTGTTTTTTTTAAATGCATAGTCAAAGCTTGATTCTAGTCAATTTTAGCACCCCTGCCACTTTGGAGACCATCTGTAGGCACTTTGGAGTGTAGTTGATGCCCCTTGATTAGCTTGTCTATAGGAAGCCTACCCCAAAGGGGTAGATAAAATGATGCCTTTAGTGAGGGGTTTTAAGACTACTTTACCACTTTCTTGGATGAAGATGGTAAACCTATCATAGAGCATATTAATCAATTCATTGCTCAATGTGGAGAAGCAAATCAAAACGAGTATTACAAGCTTCAAATCTTTCAATTACCATTAGCTGAAACTACCTTCACTTGGTATTTCTCACTACCACCTAATTAGGCCGACATGGAAAGGCTTTTCCACGATGGACTTTATCAGTGTCAGCCAAGATAGTTGTAGCTGACGTCATGAATCTAAAACAGCAAGCAAGAGAGCCTATGGTTGTTATTCTAGAGAGATTTAGGAAGTTGAGAAGCCAATGTAATGTGCAATTTCCATAAGTTGAATATGCAACAATTGCTGTTGAAAATATAAACCCTTAGCTAGGAGAAAGTTGATTGCCTAAGAGTGTACTGATCTGACTCAATTGAGTAGTTTATTATTAAAAGAGGGGCAGAGGATGGCTAGCTAATCAAGAGCCAAAGAGCCACAAATAATTTTGGTTATCAAATATGATCATGTTGAAAAAGAAGTTGCTAAAGAACAAGCTTCCCTAACGACTAGTGTACACTGATAGGAAGGAGGCTTACATATATGATATCTCTAAGGCAAACTAAATCTTTGACGATCTCTTTAAAGGTGAACATATCAAACTTCAAATACCTTTAGCCGAAGAGCTGAGAAATAGAAAATATTGTAAGTGGCATAATTCATATTCACATGCTACTATGAATTGTATTGTTTTCAGAAATGCCATTCAAAAGGACTTAAAAAAGGGGAGATTTCTAGTAGCTAATAAAGAGTGTTGTAGGTATGATAGTAGATACTAACCTTCTCCTAATCATGTCAATTAATATGGTATCAACTTCTGCCTCAGCCTATCAATCCTCTAATAAGAAGTGGTAGTCGACGTTGAATGTTT
The DNA here is from genome assembly GCA_031439595.1 of Pterocarpus santalinus. Classification (NCBI taxonomy): domain Eukaryota; kingdom Viridiplantae; phylum Streptophyta; class Magnoliopsida; order Fabales; family Fabaceae; genus Pterocarpus; species Pterocarpus santalinus. The sequence continues at coordinate 26,702,089 of CM062528.1, read as the reverse complement.
ATAGAGCCAAGAAAATACCTCAGGCTAGGGGCAACATGCAGTACAATCTCCTCACAAAACCAGTGTATTTAAATGATTGTAATTACCATCAGAAAACAAGGGATTCAAAAAAGCTCAAAATTGACTGAATAGCATAATAAAAGTGTCACGGGTATCAAATCATCCTATTTTAGAAGGAAGAAGAGAATAGTGGAGTTCGATTTTGAAAAAGGCTTGTCCAACTTTAAGATTATTGTATATGATTATGAATGACTTACCCATGGTAGGATACTAAATCCTAAGGTCAAGGTGAAGAAAGGAGATAGGTTTTTGAATATGCTCCCAAGGAAAAAAGGCAAAGACGAGGCCTTTGTTCACCTAACTAGAACATAGAAGAGAAGAAAGCATAAGAAGGGAGCAACTTTGAGGATGAAGGAAATGCTTGCTAGGTTGATTAAGGCCAAGAATATAGTGAGAGAAGAGGGTGAATTGCCAACGAAACCAAACAACATAAAAGAAGACAAGCTAGCATACCAACAACTTGTAGCTGGTAATGACATAGTTAAGACAGAAGACCATTTTCTAGATCATGATGATTTGATAAACGGAAGGAAGTAAAGCCAATTAAGAACATGCTTACTGCCATCATTAGCATCCTTTCTTTAGAGATCACAACTGAGGCATAACAACCCTATCAACTTGAAGGGCATGTCTTTGCTGAGGAAGCTAAGTGGGCCACCATAGTCAAACCCAAGGAGGAGAGTTCAGGAGCATCAATCATATAATTTGATAAACCTACTGAGACCATGTCCAAGCACTTAAAGCCACTTTACATCAAAGTTCACATAAATGGAAGACCTATTAGCAAAGTGTTTATTAATAGAGGAGCTATGCCAAACGTGATGCCAATTAATACCCTGAAGAAGCTTGCTTGGTCAAAGTCTGATTTAAAAGTCACAAATATGAAGATGATTAATTTCATAGGGGAGATCACAACAACTATTGGAGTACTTATAGCCAACGTAATAGCGAGCTCTAAGACATCAAACACTAAAGGTATATGCACAACTGAATTGCACCATATTGCTTAGTAAAGATTGGATCCACTCTAGCAAATGTGTGCCATCCACCTTTCACTAGAAATTAGTGTTTTAGGAAAATGGCAGAGTGGAGAGAGGAGATAGTGCTAGCTGGCCAAAATCCATTCTCAACTAAGGTAAATATATTGGAAGCTTTATTCTACTCACCTCAAATAAGGCCAATCTCTCTACCATATGTATGTATGGAGGATTTTGCTCAAGCCCCAAATTATACGAGGCTTTCAAATGAAACTCTAGGTTGAACAATGACCAATGGAGTTGGATGGATCAAGCAACTAAGACTTCACGCAACATCATGCAAAGGCTAGCCCTCTATGCAGTCAAAGCCAGAATTGAAGAACACTATTTACTTCAGGGGCAAGCCTAGAAGGATCAATTAGGGAAAATCAGTGTAATTCATCCTAAAATAAAATCAAAGCACTAATACACCACAATATATAACCAATATAAAGTTACAACTTTAGCAAAAGTAAAATAAATAAGAATAGATGGGCTTGTTTAGAATTGTTTGTGTTTTTTAATTTTCCAAAATAGCTTTAAAGAATAAGTTCAAATTCAGTTTTTAAAAATAAGAATAAAAAAATATATTTGGCAACAATACTCACCAAACAGCTTTTAAATAGTAAAAGACAAAAATTTGTTTGAATAGTTGTTTTTAAAATAAGTTTTAAAAGTTATAAAACATAAAAAATTTGTTTGGCAAATATATTTGTACGAATAGAACAAGATATAACATAAATGTATTATTATAAATAACTTAATAGTAAATTCTATACATAACACTTTGATAAAATCTCAATAAAAGAAGTCTTAATACAAATTGATAAATTTTTATATTCATAAAACCACATGAGAAGATCTAATTCCTCAATAAATCAACATAGGCTTACATCTCAACTGTTGAGACACCCCTTATGTCTAGTATTTCTAGCAAAAATTCTACCAATAACGATGTACCCAAAACAGATAGGCTCACCTTGCAGAATCATTGTGTGAAAAATTTTAATATATATTATTCAAAATAAGGCAAGCATGATGCAGGTATCTCAGATCAGCCAAAAAGTGTTCGTTGTTCTAGTTTAAACTAAATTTCACTAAAATTTTTCCGCATTTCATCATCACAAATTCCACTTTTTCGCTTTCACAAAAATCAGTTAAATTTTAATTTGACGCCAATAAAACCCACTTAAACTCCACACTTACACGATGGTTTGGCTGCACGACACATTGCCTCTAGAACCTACCTTAGAAATAGCACATCTGGAGCCACACCAATCCACCAGGAGAACCGCCATCAAAGCCATAAAAAACAAGCAAACAACCATCTAAACAGGGCACAATGCGTAGGACACAAAAACTTATAGAAGCACAATGCTCAAATATTATACCGCATAGACAGTAGTTCTTCATCAATCGTGCAACTTGCGACAGATTGGATGACGATTGCGCTGCCAACGATGGTGGTGAGGACGGTTGGCGGCCTTCCTCCTCCCATGCCATTGCGACAATTGTGTGGCCGCCAATATGAGAGGGGTGTCTAAGATGGGCCATAAAGAGAAAAGAAGGGTGTTTTTTTAGACCCCAAGTGAGAATCGAATAGAGTGCAAAATTAATAAAACAACATAATTGCATACACTACCACCACATTTTTCATTGTTTTGCAAAACTAAAATCCAAAAACAACCCTACACTATTTTCTACTTTGTTTTTAGAATTTCAAATTGTATTTTTTAGTTTTTAAAACCAACATGAAAAACAAAGACAAACTGCCAAATAATGTTTTTTTTTTTCTTTTTTAAAACCAAAAATTATTTTGGAAAACATTCTTCAAACAGATCCGATATCTTTTTCAAAAAAACCATATGGATGAAAGGATGAAAGGGAAGGGTCAACGAGAGATGAGGGGCATGATCATGAGAGGGACGAGGACGAGGATGTGGATGAGGATGAGTGATTATATGCAAAGTTTTTTTTTTTTTTTTCGGTTGCTTAGTTAGATAGGGGAGCATAGAGAAAGGGTCAAGAGAAAAATAATGGGTCGATAGAAAATAGGGTTTTTATTTTTTTCCCCAAATTTGGGTCAACTTGACTTAACGGCTCACTTGTGAGTTAAATGAGTTAAAGTTATGTCAATTTGATGTCTAAATGAGTTCCTTTTCAACAACCCAACCCACCATTTTGGTGGTGCGTTGAGTTAGATTGGCTCACAAGTTGTAACCTAATTTAATGTAATGCTAGTCCAGTAATGCTTATTACATAGGGTTGATTTGACCAATTTAATTTATAGACCTAAATAGGATAAGTCTCACAGATTGGTTTGGCTAATTTGACAACTATAAATCAAATGCAAGGGCCCAAACGTAGGGTGAGTTTGTTTAAACTTTTAAAAAAAATGATTTTGAAGTTTAAATTTTACATTTAGTTAAAAAAATTGAAAAACTGATTTTTTTTCAGAACCTACTTTTTTCAATTTCTCCAAAAAAGTTGAAAACATATTTTTTTGAGATTCTGTTGATTTTTAAAAAAATAATCCAAAAATACAAAAACTAATTTTTTTGGATGAAAAAAGGATTATTTACCAAAATAATCCCAAACAAATGTACCCTTACAATATTAATCATAACAACCACTATTTTTTCTACTGTGGTGCTAATAATTTAACCTAACCTAATTCAAAGTCAGCTACACTCTATTACCTGGTCTAAATAAAATGGTAGGAATGAGAAATTTTTAAAATTTTATATAGCTTGAGTTTTGCTATATTCTCTCCATTCACATTAAATTATATAACGATAGAGGAATTAAATTCAAATTATGTGAGGATTGTTTTTGAACAATAGGTAGGAAAAAAAAAAAGGAGAAAGAGAGAGACCAACCAACACCGTCAGATTGGTGAACCACACCATTTCTCTCTTTCTTTCTTCTTTTTTTTTTCTCTTTTCTTCGAATAAACATCCCCTCCCCTGTTTTGTGTCACCGTCCCAGCCTCCTTTCTTTCACTCATCACCATCTCTATCCCTTCCAATCGTGCTTTAGTTCCGTCTCCCCCTCACCGCCATCAGTGAGTCTTCCCCTCTGGTCTCGCGTCTTCTATGCTCTATTCTCTCCCTCACCGCCGTGTTTCCTCTCTCTATACCATCTCTCTCCGTGACCCTCTTTCAATCGCGTCACTCCCTGTTTGTCTCCCTGTTTTGCAATTTTCGTTGGTGGCTGAGGTGTGCTCTTGCTTTTTCTCAACCCAACCACAACCCCTTGGCAAAGTTTCACATCCTCATGTTTTCTTTCCCTTACCCCTAAACATTTGATTGTCTTGCCTTGTTCTTGTTTATGATTAGGATGATTAATCTTGTATTTGTTCTGCTTTATGATATTAAATTTGTGATTATTCTAGTGGTGACTTGGGGTTTGTATGTTATTTGGGCCCTTTGGAGTTGGTTCTTTGTGTAACTGATGAGAAGTTAGTGATTTTGTTGATTGTTTTGAAATTTAAATCTTCATCTTATAAACATGGGTTGAGTTGTCAAGATGTTTAGAGCTTGGTGGCACTATTGTATGGGTGTTAATGCTGGCATCTTAAGGTGTAGTTAGTGGGCTACATGTATTATGTTTAGTCATATAGTCTGGGTAAAGTCTTCGGGATAATACACGTTTTTTGTGATATTTACAGTTCTTTCACTTTGTTCTTGTGTAGTTTTACCACTGTGGAGCTATTAGTTGATCATTTACTATTTTATAATTGGTGAATGTTGTTGAAGTTTTCATTGTTTGGATTATTGGTGTGGGTGATGAGGTTTCTCTCTCTCTCTTTCTCTCTCTCTCTCTCTCTCTCTCTCTATCTCTATCTCTCTCTCTCTCTCTCTCTCTTTTAATGGGAGTGGGTGATGAGATAATGGGTAGCTTTTGATTGATCAATTTTTTATTTTGGGGGCGGTGGTTGATTCTAGAGGCAAGTCTAATTAATGAGGGTTAAATTGAACTTAGGCTAGTAGTTCTGATTCTAAGTCAAGTGTGGGTGAAGGAGTGAGGGAATGGAATGTCTATGATATATATGTTTAAGCAAATAGCACCTTGCTTGATTTTGTAATAAATTGAAAGCTTATTTCTATAGTCCAAAGTTATTTGTGATAATTATTAAGACTCTTACAATCTCATATATAATACTTGTGAGAATTATATTAATTAGGTTAGCAGAGTTGTTACCATGACTGTAATTTCACTTGAGGTTAAATTGCTAGCAATTGTGGTTAAATGAAATCTTTACCATAGGTAGAGTGATAATTCAAGATATATTGCAATTCTTTTTTCTTATGGTTATTAAATAGGGGAGGAAGATGCATCTAGATGTTGTCCATATGTTTTGTAATTGATCAAATTGTTCCTTGGCTTATATGATGTAGCCATAACAAATATAAAGTCAAAGCAAGTTTTAGTAACTAGTAGGAAATCTAAACTTTAATGTGTAAGATGAGGTTGATGGAAGGAAATTGGGGCTAGATCCTAAATTCTGGTTCATGTGTGTATGATATTTTAATATGCTAGTATGATATTCAGAATTTGATAAAACTGTTTTTGTGAGAGGAATCTTTGTCAGAAACTATAGCTAATGGCAGTGGATATTAGCCTTGGTGCCTCATAGTTCGAACCCTAGTTAAGAGGTGTGTTGCTAGCCTAGCATATTTGGCCAATATGTCCGGATTGTTATGAATACACTAAGAAAAGGGCTATCTAGAGCGGTGGAGCCACCTAGTGGAGTATTAGATTATGACTTTGAATCTGGATTAGAAGCCTCCCCCTTTCTGTATCTCTGAAATAATCTATTCTTTATTTTGCATATAAGTGCCTTAAAGACGTATTTTAAATTAATGGTCAAATTGTGATTAAACTAGTACTGATATTTAAGCTTGGTATGAAAATTATTACAAGCATGATTTATTTTTGGAGGTGTTTTCTTGCAAGAAAAGATTTTTATGAAAAAAAGTCATGCATTAGCTTGTCCCTGATCTTGTTATAAATATCTAAAAAATGCTAAATGGTACGAATTATGTTTTATGAAACAATGTATGAAAGACAAAACATGACATAAATTGTTTGTGTTTTGACTGTTTAAATTTTTTCTCTCTCCTCTATTTACAATCGACCGCACTTTTGATTGGTTATTGGTTAGTTCGTACCATTATGATGAAAAGTTGTTCGTGCACCATAGCATTGTTGTAGATATATTGTCTTTCATTGAGTCCGTTTAACTGACTCTCTCTATCTCTCTCTCTCTCTCTCTGCGCTTCATACATAGGTACCAATTTATGACAGGTCCTCTGGCTAGCTGGGCGCGTTGGTCTACTAGGGAGCCATATATTGGTTCATGTGGATTTGCCTTTGCATATGTCAAAATGTGGTTGATTTGGGTTGTTGAATTCTTTGTGGTATATCATTTTTGCTTATGCTTCATTAGCTCATAGGCAGGATCCTACTTCCCTTGTGTTGTTTATTAAGTGTTATAATCTAATTTTTTGGTTTCAGTAATCTAGTTTGAAAATGTCTAGTTGGTTGATTTTGTGGTTGTATTGGTATTCTAATACCATATTAAGAACTTGTAATTTATAGGGATTGTCCAATATTTAGTGGAAATTATATCCAGATTTTATAGAATTTTCTACAGACTTGGTAGGGGGCTGTAATATCCTGTTTAAAAATAAATGCCTATTTAAAATAAAATGTTCGTAACCAAAATTTTTTTAAAAAAACAAAATTTTATAGCGTATGCTTTAGGTATTTTCTTTAATTACGTTAGAAATATAGTTATAAGGAATTAAAAAATTTTAGATAAAAAAAAAATTTTAGAGGTAATTGTTAAAAAAAAAAAAAGCATGAGGGACCATGGTGCACCATAAGTGACTTGGTGCACCATAGAACCCTCTCTTTCCTCTTTTCTCTGTCCAGAATCTTCCCTGAAGCATTTCGTTCCTTCCCTTCCTCCGTTTTCTTATTTTCTTTTCTTCGCTTGATACGCTCTCTCTCTCTCTCTCTCTCTCTCTCTCTATTCTCGTTCTTCTCTCTTCCTCTCTCTCTTGAAATTTTTCTCTCACTTTCGTATCTCTGTCTCACTCTACTAGCCACCATTTACACTGCCCTCTCCCCACCTCCAACACCATAAAACCTTTTCCTCTGCATTTCTCTCTGTTTCTCTCTCTCTCATCAGTTTCTCTCTCCCTCTCGATTCATTTTCCGCGATGGGTGCAAGGGACTCCGGTCCTTGCTCCTGAACTCAACTTCTACTGCAGTGATAAACTATTTTCTATCTTTATGTCTTGTTTCTCAATATTTTGAAAGGTTAATGGATATGGATATGGATTGTTACTTTATGGGTGCTGGAAAAATTAAAATAATTAATGTGAAATTAATCCTTAATTGGTAGTGTTAATTTTGGGGTAGAGTAGTAAGTAAATAAATAGTTAGAAACTTAATTCTTTGAAATTATGGTTAGAATTATTTAAGTGACTTAGCCATTAAAAGAGTAATAGGAAAATAGGCTACTAGATTCTCACATATATAAATTTAAATTTTTATATTTTACGGTTGATATTTAATGAAGTTTATTATGGTAGACATAATAGTAGTTTGTAATTAAATTTAATTTGTAAAGGTTAGACAGAGGGCCAAGTGCTAGTTTTTAAACCAAATTTGTGTCTAAATTGGAAATAATCACTTATATATGATTTCAGATTCCTCGGAGATCAACCCACAAGTTTAGCAACCCCGGGACGTAGATTGGACGTTCCTTGATGTTTTGTGAGTGGACAATGTCTCTATGGCATATGATTTTATGTAATTAATATTCGTTTTATTTTACCATAATTATTGACAGCTTATTTTTATATATCTAGTTAGCTATGAATACTTTGTTTAGTGATATAATTGTCTTATGGATTAATATATTTATCTCATCTTGGACCTCTGATTCAGTTTTGAGGAAATTTTTCCAATGTTCAAGTGTTGAATATTCGAAAAGCTATTTGAAAAAGACGAAGAACTTTACAAATGAAAGGACAAGCTCTAATCTTTGTTTGGATTACTGAATTGATTTATTGAGAAAATTACATTCTAAATTTTCAAACTTTGATGAATACTCTGTGCTTTAAAAATTTGAATTAATATTTGTTACTTAGCTTTTAGTAATATTTATTATTTTAGTTCTTATATACTTTATGGGAGGAATTTCAGTTAATCGATAGCTAGCGGTCGCTAACGCTAGCCTTGGTGCACCTTGGTTCGGACCCAGCTAGCAGGGGTGTTGCTAGCTCGATGTGTGTGTGTCAGGCCTACACACATCGCCGACTTAGTTAGATCTAAAGGGACTAACCCTTGTTTGGAAATTTCTCAGAATTGAAAGCCTCCCTACCTTGCTATTTGTGTTTAAGAAATATGTTTTGTGATTTTGAAATAAGATAAATTCTACATATATCTATATGTATAGTTTATAATTTTGATTCCTTATTTATATGTTAGTTAAAATGATGATTCATTATTTACACTTAGTTCATAATACTAATTCTTTATTTAAACATAACTTGTTTTACTTTTGGAGCTTGTCCGCGTATGTTATAGTTTCATTGCCCTTCACTGAGTCAGTTGGACTCACTCCCTCTTTTATTTTTTTCTATTTCAGACTCTGGCCTCTCCCTAATTTGATTCCTCCAACTTCTTAGACTTGCTCCACAATCCACAAGCAGAATCTTGCGACCTGATAATTTATTTTATAATGTGGATATAGGGCTTATGGGTTTTTGAGAATTCGCTTTATTTAGTGAATAGGATGTAATCAATGAGTAGAAATGGGTGATATATATATACACATATCTGAATTACTAGAATGTGCTTTGAGCCTCAAATTGTGTATTTGTTGATTGATTTACTGGTAAAAGTCTGATTGATTTGGGATAGCTCAAAAAATAGGGGAAACTCTACCCGAATTTTAGTGAAAATAATCAAGGTAGGCTTGCTAGAGGTCATTACCTTTAAGCGTCGGTCACGGCTCCGAAGTGGGTCGTGACAGGGGCCAGCACCTCTATGCGCCGGTCATGACTCCTTAGTTGGGTCGTGACATAGACCTAGTTCAAATCAAACTTTGAGTTTAATTTGATCTGATATTAAATAATATTTTAAAATTTATAATTTTTTTGAAAAAAACTAATAATAACTTATAATTCTTTTATTGAAGTTGATATATTTTTATGGGATGAGAATATATGTAATGAATATATTAAAATATGTGTAAAACATTCATAATTTTGACTTATACTTCCAAGACTTTATGACTTATCTATGTTATGGTATTTAAATTTGTGTATTATCTAAATATCAAGTGGGCTCGGTTTCATCCCCATCATTAATTAACCATCATTGAGGCGGGTTTTAGATTTGAGAAAATTGGTTTGATTTAAAAAAAAAAGGGGGGGTTTAAATGCGCAATAGTTTTTGGGCCTTGGCAGCAGCTGCGCAAATTGGTTAGCCAACCATAGTCTCAATCTCGGCTTTGTTATACACTATTGGGACTCTCCCCCTACTAATCTTGTGGAGATTCTCAGGAATGATTTAATTGGGGTTGCTTGACCCTGGATTATTTGCTGTTAGTTGCTTTTTCTATTTGGGCTTTGCCCCGATTGTACCCAATAATAATAATAATAATAATAATAAATGTACAATACTGTTACTACCAAATCACACAAGAAAGAGTTAAATTCAAAAAAATATTTTATCAAATGAGATAGTGTAATAAGTAACGGAACTTTTTATTTATTCATGGAACTTGAAAAAATATTGCATGCCTTTGAAAGTCGACATTAAAAAGATGGCTCACTCTTTTTTTTTTTTTTTTTACCCGGTTGAATTTAGTCCCACCAACTACATCCGATTTGAGAAACTAAGAGATCCATTACGAGGGTAGCCTCTCCCATCACAGATTTCTTTATTCTCAAGGTTCAAATCAAAAATCACTAGTTAAAGAGTTGGAGTTTCCTATCACTTCAACCAACTATGTACATGTTTGGGAAACAGCAAAAAAAGCTGTTGAAAAAAAAAATCATATTTAGATAAGTTTTATTGAATTGGATTATAATCAAATTTAAAAAATTAAAGCTGTTTTGAGGAAAAAAGTGAAAGCTTTTTTTTGGGCATTATTTTGAAAATTTTTTTTGTACAATATACATAATATTATATTTTTACTAAATTGATCCTAAATATCAAATATTATATAATATAAATAATTATTTCATACATTTTTTAGTAATTTTGTCTCACAAAAGCAATTTTTTTCATACAATTCGAATAAAATAGATTATCTTAAAATCACTTCTTAGCTAAAGTATCTAAACATAAATTGATTCTCATATAATCAATTATATAAAAAAGTGATTATTGAAATAATTTTAATCATACAATTTTTCCAAATATACGCTGTGTTAGTAAAATATGACTCACTCTAGGAGTTCATTAGGGCAACTCTTTGTTTTTATTTAATAAAGATACATTTTTTTAAATTTATTCAAATAAAGAAATAATATTTATTATCTAATATCTATTATCTTATTTCTCTTTATATTTGCTTCTTTTATTCTCTTTTTTGCTTTCCAACATCCAAATAAATAGTAAATATCATTTATACTCTTGTTACATGATTAATGTTATGGTACAGTAGCAAGGTTAAAAGAGAGAGGCAATCTTGGAGAACAAAAGTTCGTAGGTTGTTTACCTCATTTTCTATCTATGGTTGGAGAGAAAAGTGTTGTATGGAACTCAGACAAGATTTTCATTTTTTTGCGTTTTCTTCGACAATTAAACCAGAGAAGATTCCAAAATTCACTCTTTTTTTTTCACCCTTTTTTTTTTCTCATTTTCCTTCAAACCAAAGGATTGGTAATGGTGTAACCCTTCCCCTATTGTTTCTTCCTAGGTTGTTGGTTGTGCTGTCCTAGTCCTTTCTACATCGGCCGACAATCAATAAAATTAAATTAAATTCAATCAAATCAAAATAACTAAATCAATCTAATTCAAATCAAAAATTGATGCTTGTATTGGTTTGAATTTTATTTTTCACAAACTGCTTGGATTGGATCAGATTTCGAATTTAATTTTCAAAATCAATCCAAATCGAGTAATGTTATATGATATAATTTTTTATTATTAAATTTATACTTTAAATAATATTTAGTGAACGCATTTTTAGTGACGTACTATGTGATGCATATAGAAAAAGTGAGAAAAACGATAAAAATGCTTGAATGATGGATTCCACATAATCATTGTTCATTTTGTTCAGCTTTTTTTGGTCCCAAAACTTACCAGTATTTTGAAAAAATTTATTAATGTTTTCAGCAAATTTGCTAGTATCCCGCATGATCATTGTTGCTTTTATTTAAATTTTATTTTATTTTTTACCCGAAAATTTACCAACATTTTTGACAAATTTACCAGCATTTCAACTCTCATATAATCATTGTTACTTTTATTCAATTTTTTTTATTTTTAGCAAATTCACTAGCGTCCCACATAATCATTATTACTTTTGTTAAAGTTTTTTTTATTTTTTCTAGAAACTTACCAGTATTTTTGGTAAATTTGTCAGTATTTTGGGCAAATTTACCAACGCCCCACATGATTATTGTTACTTTTATTTAATTTTTTTATCCAAAAATTTACCATATTTATACAAAATCTACTAATATTTTTTCAACAATACGCTCGTAATTTTTGAAGGAAAAAAAAACTGAACAAAAGCTCATAGTGCATTTTGTTGCTACCTCACCTTTTTATGAATAAGTCATGTATTATATTACAAAAGTATATTCATCTATTATTACTTTTATACTTTTACTTGTAATAATTTTAATTTATCACATAACTTTATATATTTATATGTCATTATTATTTAAATATTATTATATATATATTACATGAGTTACTTTTTTTATTTGTATTTATTTATTTTATTAGTTTTAGTTAGTTTTTATTTATAATACTTTGTATTTAAGATTTTCTTTTATATAAAATTGATTAAATTGATACAATTTAAATCACAAAAAATTGATTTAAATTAAATTAATTTTATTAAAATTATTATATATTTTATTATTTAAATTGAATAAATTTTTTATAAAATCAATTTAAATTGCACTGCAAACCCGCCGCCCTATTGTTTCTTGCTAGGCTGTTGGTTGCTCCTGTTATAGTCCTTTCTGTGCCAGCCGACAATCAATAAAGTTACCAATTTTTGTGAATTTTAGTGTACGAAAAATGCTAAAATAAAAAGAGTACTAACGTGATGTATATATGATGTGACATAAAGCTTAAAAGATTAAAATACAAATTGATGTGAAATGTGAAATGATGTGCCTGCTTCTTATATTTCTTCCCGTCAAAATATATATATAAAAAGGAGGCAGCATCATTTTGCATTTCACATGAAATGAATCTATACCTAAAAGCAATTACACAATAATTGAGATGAACGGGCCAACAAACATTAACAACTATCATAAACGAGAAGACTTTTTTAATAGCTTTTTGCAAGCAATTTGTATTGATCATGTGGGATTCATTGTCATCTAATGATGCGAATTTGACAATTTACATTAACACTTAATGCATGTTTGGAAAAACGTTGTGCATAGGTAGAATTGATTGTGACACCCCATAATCGATTGTGAAAGTTTTATATTTTGTTTGGTTAGAAAATGTGAGAATCAATTGTTATTTTTAGAATTAATTTTGAGATAAGTAAAATTTTTTTATTTTATATCATAATTATTTTTAGATAAACTACCAAATATAAATCACTTTACCATAAAATCAATTTCAACAAAATTAATTATATCTAAAATCAATTCTACAAAAGCAGAACCAAATATATTAATAGTATGTTTGGGAGCCTGTTTTGGCTTCTCAAAATTAATTCTAGACCATCAGAATTAATTCTAGGGAGTTTTTAATCATGTTTAGTTATCCATTCACAAAATCAATTCTGGTATGGGAGAAGTGAGAATTTTTTACTTTCTGTCAGAATCACTTTTAGAGAAACTACCAAACATAAATCACTTTATCTCAAAATTAATTCTATTTAAATCAATTCTATAAAATCAATTCTCTCCAGAATCAATTTTATAAAAGTAGAACCAAACACACTATAAGTATAAGTCAATTTTTTCTATTTGGTAAATTAAAAAGCTGGAGTGCATTTACTCTTGACTTTTAAAAGTTAGAAGACACTCTTAGGAGTCTTTATGAAGTATTTTTCAGAGCTAGCTTGTGCTTTTTAAAATTTAAAATACTAATATAATCTTATTCTCATTAATGACATTAAAAGTAAAAATTATTCTATTTAATATTTATATTCAGTATAGTCATTTTAAATTTCTAGAGCAATTTTATTAAATAATATTTTTGTGACTTCTGCTTATTGAAAGTAATTTTTATATTATTTTATCAAACAATATTACTATAACTTTTTTATAGTAATTTTTAGAGAGATTAGACAATATTAATTATATTTTTCAATTATATCTCTATTAAGTAGAGGAGAGAGAGTAAGTAAAAAAAGATAACTAAGAAAGAAAAAGAATTAAATAAAGATAATTTTGTAAAATATATATAAATTCTTTTAAATATTTACATTTTTTTAATCATTTCGTTAGTTTATATGCGTATTTAAAATTGGATAATTATTTCAAGATGAAAGTAGTACATTACATTGAAATTAAATATTGCCTATGATTATTGTAGTATATTCATCAGATAAATGATTCTAAGAAAAGTTTTAAGATTTAAGGACAATAACACTATATCATGGCAAAATATTATTTTAATTGCATCTGAATAAAGGAACGGATCCAGAAAATAAATATTCCAGAGGTTAAAAGTACGTAATAATTAAATGAACTTTTCTATCTAGACAGTTGTTAGCAGCAGCATTAGAAGAAGTTTTATTCTCAATAATTAATCCAATAGCACAATTACATAAACTTTGTGATCCGATAACAGTAAACTAACCATATATATAATGGATAAAAAATGTTTGCACCCTGATTAAAAGATAGAGGGGATAAGTTGTTACAAACTTACAAATATATCATAAAAAAGTTTACAATTTCAAATATGAAACATCGGGGAAAAGGAATATATATATATATATATGTGTGTGTGTGTGTGTGTGTGTGTGTACAAATTCATCCAAAAAACCATCTCCAGCGAAAATGGGAGCTCTGTGTTAGTAAAGCTTGGAACATCCAACAAGTGAATAATTCGGACGTTAAGACACCGTCATTATTTCGCAGGGGTGATGCTCGTCAGCGATCAATAGCAAAAGCCATGAACACTAGAAAATATAGAAGAAAAAAGAAAACTAATTAGGGTTATGAGTAAAAAACATATAGCATAAAACAAAGAAATGATAAATTTGGATAAACTGAACCACTTATATAGACCTATTGAAAATCAGAAAGACAAACTACGCAAAAGATTCTAAAGAAATCATGCTCATTCTACTTCAAAATTATGCGAAAATCAATTGCAATAATAAATTAATGTAATTTTGATGGATAATCCACTTATCCGTAAGAAATCGAAGAGTCGCTTATACTAGAGAAGAAAGCTTACAACACATTACAAAGAAGTGTTTTGAACAAACTTTTGTAACAAAAGAAATAAATGTAGGTGAAGAGACCACTTGATTGATTTTGAGAATTAGCATTAGTTAAATGTATGGTGTGCAAAAAATATGTTGGAATAAAGAAAAGTAGATGAGGGCACTTGGAATTGTTAGTGGAGGTATTTTTAAATTTTAAATCTTCTGAAGTTGAAAAATGTGAGAAAATTAAATTTTAAAGATTATTTGTGATAATTTAATATATTATATGTAAAGCTTGACACGTAAATAGTCCAAAAAAAAAAAAGAAAAAGAAACGAGCCTATTACTAATTATTTAAAAACACATTAATTATACAATTTACTTGATTAAAGTTGGATATATGCATCATTTTCTTTTTATTACATTGGTGTCATTGTATGCCGTTAGGTTTGTTTTGGTCTATCTTTGGCTTGGGAGCTGAGGTATAGGAATATTTTCTGTGAGATCGATTCTAAAGAAGCTATACGCTTGACAACAGTTGATTCTTTTCCTCACTTTCATATCCATGGGGCTGTTATAGGTGACATTCTGGAATTCTCCTCCTTTGGATCTCCATCAGCTTCTTCTAGCTGACCGCATGGGAATAGTTTTTATCCGGGTTTAGTTCTTTCTTTCTTTCTTCACTTCACCAAAAAAAAAAAAAAACTCACAGAGGATCTCCCTCTTGCTCTAATTAAAAAAAGACAAATTAGGATCAATTTATGTTAATATTATTGCTCACTGGGTCTAAAAAATTTATTTCATTTTAAAATATAAAAACCTGTATTAACATAATTGATTACATATACCTAAAATTCTTAAATATTGATGTATTTTTATTTAAATTAATTTTTATTAATTATATAGGCAACTAAATTATTTTTAATTAAAAAGTAAAGAATATAAAATAATTATACATTTTTAAAAAAGTTTATCATATAAAAAAGTACTTTTATTATTTATCTAAACATACTTCTGATTCTAGTAAAAAATACTTTTATAATTACATCCAAACAAAATATTTTTCTGCTTCTATTTCTATTTTTGCTTCTACTTCCAAAAAAATACTTCTTTTAAAATCTTAAATAAATGACCAGTAGCTTTAATTACAACATTTGTTAGTTGTGAATGATTTTAACAGGTATATGCATTTTGAATTTGAATCTTGTTGCATATTGTATTATGTGATAAAGATAATTTTCATTAATAATAAGTTAAAATGAAGGTTTAATTATTTTATTGGTCTCTATAGCCACTTAATTTTTAATTAGATTTCTATATTAAACAAAAATTATAATTAAATCCCTAATATTAACAACCGTTGCAAAAATTCTAATAAAAAATACTTTTATAATTACATCCAAACACAATATTTTTTTGCTTCTATTTCTATTTATACTTTTACTTCTAAAAAAGTACTTATTTTAAAATCTTAAACAAATGGGCCAGTAGCTTTAATTGCAACATTTGTTAATTGTGAATGATTTGAACAGGTATATGCATTTTGAATTTGAATCTTGTTGCAGATTGTATTATGTGATAAAGATAATTTTCATTAAGAATAAGTTAAAATGAAGGTTTAATTATTTTGTTGGTTTCTATAGCAACTTAATTTTTAATTAGGTTTCTATAGTTTAAAAAATCAAGTTTCTATATTAAACAAAAAATTATAACCAAATCCCTAATATTAACAACCGTTACAAAAATTTTCTTGGCAATGCTATAGTACACTTAATAAAGTTTAGTAAACCATACATCTTATTCATATAAACTGTTCAATATATATAAAATAAAAATCTAAAGCTAAAAATAGTGCGAAGTACCAATACACTCACTTAGTGTAATATAGTTTAGATACACCATCACATCCTCCTCAATCCCTTCACCATCACCATCACCGTCACCATCCCTTCATTGTTCCTCCTCCTCAACCCCTAAAATCCTCCACCAAAATAATTGGTGTGAAATAATTAAATCAGGTGATCTATAGGAACAATTTTAAATCAGATAGAAAGTGTGTTTAAAATTTTAAATTAGGTGATCTATAGGAACCATTCTTGGATAGTCTCCATCACAATTCTAACTTTTAAATTAGATGATCTAAAATAATTATGTCCTTTTGTTTTGGTTGAAATCACATATATCCATTATACTATGAAATAACTAATTTAGTGTTTTATATATATATATATATATATATATATATATTTGATGTACTATCTATGTAAAAATATTTTATATAGATATTCAATTATATATTATTATATTAGTAAAAGTCCTTGATTCTCTCACCCATATCGCAAAAAACTCTCATATAATAACAGATGATCTTATGATAATACAAAATTTTTTTAAACCAGAGTTTACCAAAATTTATCTCTCATTATAAAATGGATGGAGCGTAGATAAATGCAAATCTCAAATAAGTTATTTATATGTAGAGAGCAATGGATCAACATATTTAAGTGTTATGTGGATTATCTTATAAGAAACAAACTTGCACAAATTTATACGAGAACACTGCGGTATGCATAGTTCAACTAAAGGGAGAATATATTTCTTTCGAATTTTTTCTTCATGCATGATCTTAAAACACAAGGAGTCATTCATGTCTAAACAAATTCGTTCAAGTGATAATCTGGTGGATTTACTTACAAGGTTACTACATACTTTCTTGATGATAATCAAGCATTTTTACGAATATGAGGGTTTAATACTATTAACCCTTCAAAACCCTTTTTTACCTCCATTTCGTGGCTCCTCTAATTGGGGTTTTTTAATCAAATTATAATGTAATTTATTAACTTATCCATATTAAAATATTGAAATGTTATTTTTACCTATCATTTTTAATGTAGAGTTTATATTAACATAAAGATGTTATATATATAATATCAACATATGGCTGGTTGGAATCGCATATACTTCTTCCCTTTAACCATTGATTTCGGATTCAAGCCCTAGGTATAGAGTAATTGATGTTGAGAGAGTTATGCCCTAGGATTCCTCCACTAATAAGGTATATATATATATATCTTAAAATAAGAGAAAGTGAGAATTTGTGATAAAATGTTTTTATAAAAAAAAATTTGAGAAAATTTTCAAAAACTAAAGAGAAATAATTTAGAGATAAAAAAATTAAAAGAAAAATTTGGAGAGAAATTTTCTTTTTAGAGAAAAATTTTTGGAAAAGAAAATTTTTTGAGAAAGGAAATATCTTTTCTAAATCTGCACACACACACACACACACACACACACACACACACACACACACACACACACACACATATATGTGTGTGTGTGTGTGTTTATATATATATATATATATATATATATATATATATATATATATATAATTTTTTAAATTAATAGTACTATGAAACATATTAATTTTTATTAACATTTTACTTAAAAATTTAATTTAATATATTCTATAAAATTGTAAAGTGTAACATTTTTGTCAATTTAATTATAAAAATAAAAAATATTTTAATAAAATTAATAAATATATTTGATGAGTAGAAGTTACAATAAATAAAAAAGAGTGACAATAGTCACTTCTTTGTCACATTACACATTTTTCTGCTGATGCTTCTATTCCCTACCATCATTGCTAAGTTATCATCATTAGTCTTCATTATAGGTACAGTGCCGCTGTTGGTCAGCCGCCATTGCTCTGTTGGTCAATAGGGAATATTTTTTAATGATTTAAAATTAGAATGGAATGTTAATTTTGTAATAGTTTAAAATTGGAGTAGCGTGTTAATTTTACTAAAATTTGAAATTGTGTATGTTGTGGAGAAAATTAGTACTACTATATTATGAGACAGTCCCCCAACAATTCTCATATAGCAATTTGGGTATAAGCACATTAATACTTGTTGAAACTTGGCACCTATCTATCAGTTAGCCTCATCACTTGATCATTGTGAGTCAAATGACAAATGATGAGGCTAAATTTTTAATCTCCACCTTTTGTTTATTGTGAACATGGCCTCACGGAACTAATAGAAACAAGGCATAAAACAAGTTAAATATACCATAACAAGCTAAATACAAGGCATTTGCTTAAATTTTAATCAACAAAACTATAAGGAAATCTTTTTTTAAAATACCAAATGACACCCTTTGGTGTATTATGTTCAACCCTTTACAGATCATAAGCTGTTCTTTCTAAACTAAGCCCTCGAACCTGATCTCCCAATCAAAGTGTTCTCTACAGATCCAAAGCCATGTATAGTGCAGAACCAGCACGATAACCACCTAGACTATCACTAATCCTCCACCTATCAGCTAGCACTAACACTATCATTTAGCCCTATTTCTCCAACTATATGCCAGCACAAACGAAATACACCCAAACACGAATTGCTCCAACAGAAAAGATGAAGTCAGACCAAGGGGCTATTTGAGAGAAAAAAAAAATGAATAAAGGCCTTTTTTTTGCAAACTGGATTTATTTTGTAATTTTTAATTGGGACTAACATTAGTCCACTACAAATTTCTCGCCAATAATCATAGCACCGGAAATATGCTGGAAAAACATGTTGACATGATGCTACCCAACCCAACCCAACAACCACAAATCCAAAGCCAAGTTTGTGCACAATGATTACAATAAATGATACTTCCTTTGTTTTAATTTATTTATCAATTTGAACAATTTAATTTATTTTTAAATTTATATATTTAAATATATTAATTTAAAAATAAATCAAATTATTTAAATAGACAAGTAAATTGAAATGAAAGGAGTAGCATATAAGACACATTCTAACGAGGCTGCATCGGGTCATTTTAAGAATTGGCTGCGTTGGGCCATTTACCCTGGTGTAAATTTGTTACTTCAAACTTATGCGGGGAAGATCAACATCGCCATCATCAAAGGAAGCATTTTCATTCGGCCATAGATCACTAATGATCCAAACTTTTACAGCCGTGCATATATTAAAAAAATAATGCAACGATTCTAATTTCACAAGGCAAATTTTATGTAATAAAATGTACTGTTAGACCATTAATAGACCTTAATTACTGGGTAATAAATTGAAAAAATAAAAATTGATACATTATGAAATGATGTCAGTAGGCAGCTTGTGGATTGACGTGCAAACAACTTACAGCTAAGGTTTACAGTCGCAAGCTTCAGCATATGAAAAATAACATGAATAGCAATTTTTAAAATGAATAGCAATTGCTAATTAATATATATTATTAATAATTAATAAATAAATAAGAAATAGTAATTGTTATTAGGGTATTTTGAACGATTAATGAGTAAGTAATCAATTAAATATTTAATTTTAATATTAATAAATGAATGATTTTAAATGAATTAGTTTATTAGTTAACTAAGTAATTAAGTAATTAAGTTCAATTTAAATTAAATCTATTATCTATAACTAAATAGACCACCTCTAAATATCACATCTCACATGGCAACTTCTAATTTATTATCTATAACTAAATGAGCTATCTTTAAGTATTACATGACAATTCCTAATTATAATTAGAAAAAATTATTCCCACCAAAGCATCCTATCTATTATCTATAATTAAATAGGATACCTTTAAGTGTCATGTGATAACTCCTAGTTACAATTAAAAAAATTATGAAAAATTATTAGATGTTCATAAAATACTATGTGAATTATGCTTTATCTAATAACATAATAACATTTTAATTAAAAGCATAAGTTAGTGATGAGTCATATCCTAAAAATGTCATTTATTATTAAATGTGAATACAATCCTCTTTGTGCTGAGCATTTAATAATTTCTCCAAAATCATTTTTACCAAACTATCATAAAAATTTCACTCTTCCTACTGGTAATCATTGGATTTTTTTTGTTGAATGATCTTTGCACTCTATTAACTATACATGTTTAATTTGAATTTGATTCTCTTACTTTTATCCTTATTAGTTTGCTCATTGTAGATTATTAATATGCTATGTCACCCACAAACTTAAGTTAATTTTTAAAATTATATAGTGTTTCTGCTTCTAGAGATATCATATTTGACCTGCACTTTTTGTTTATTGTAATGATTAGTACAAGAATTGTGACTATTTTATTGTAACTTTTACAAATATTAGTTTATCTCAGATGTTTCAGACATTTAGCTTAATGACTTAAATGTTTAATGAAGTTGATTCACTTTGAAAAAGTTTTTGAGCCATAATATAATTGTGACTTAAAAAAATCTTCTTCCATCACTTTAATTTGTGTAGTTAAAAATTTGAAATGTCTCTCATCATAATCCTTCTTCTGATTCATACATAGTTCCCCTACTTTTGAATCATCTTCAACAAATCATTCAATAACTCATTTAATTCCGAACTTGTTATCAAAAGTTCATGATATGTGTCAATGAAAGAAACTTATTTTGGTTTCATAATAGTTTCGTAATAAAAGAAATAATATATACTTTATTAAAAGAAAAAGTAAACAAAAATAATAAACAATCAAATAATAAAAGATCAAAATAAACTTTCGAAATTATGAGAATAATTTATACACATTTGATACATTTTATTTTCTTGCCCAATTTTCTCATCTGAACAAAGTCATTGTCCCACACAAATTCTTGTATTTTGACAATAATAACTATAACTATCACTATAATATAATAATAATAATACGAAAAAGATATATAAATTTAACTGGAATATAATAATAAATATTAATATAATAATAATAGTATAACTATAACAATCGCTAACAGTAGCGACGTTAGTAACAGTAATTACTATAGCTATAATAATAAATAGTAATAGTAATATTAATAATTACTAGAAAAAATATGATTAGTATATAGTTGATTATGAATAATTAAGATTTTTTAAAAAACTTTAAAAGTAAAAATTAGAACAAAATATGATATAGCATATATAATTTGGTAAACATAATCGTATGTATTTAATTGAAGGCTAAATAAATTTAATATTATAATATTCGTTACAATTAGTCAGAACTATTATAAAATTTTTATTTTTATTACATATAGCTAAACGTATATTGAATATTCTTTATTATTAAATACTATTTATTATTAACTTATATATTCGAAGAATCATCCATTGCTTATGTATTTTCATATTAGTTTGAAAAATTATTTTATATAATTTATTGAGTATATTTTTATTATTAAATATCACTATAAAGATTATAACAATAGCGTTATTGAATATAGAGCTAGCGGCTAAAGTGGTCATTGGTATGATGATTTTAAGATATTCATGAAAAACATGTGAGTTGTAATATTGACTTGAGGAGTACCGTCAAATTTAACCTCTAAAAGAATAATTTAGTCTCTAAAAGATATCTTTTTAAAAGTATTTTAATAATAAATGTGTTTATAAATTAGTTCTTAAAATATTAATATATTAATAAATTAGTCTCTAAAAAAATTAATTTTTTAATAAATTAGTGCTTAAAATATCTTTTGTTAATACAAAGCTAATTAGCAATAATATAATTTATTATTGGGATATCACATACTAATAAAATATTTTTTAAAGACTAAATTATTTATATTTTAATTATTTAAAGGTTAAATTGATAGTTCTCCTATTAATTTGACTAATGGTTTAAATGGTCTTTATACGTTTTTTCAAGTAAAAAAACGACACTGACCTGAGAGAAATTGGATCAACCGTGATCCATGTACCACTGAAACGCTTAGAAATTAGGATTTGTATTAAAATTACGAATAAAAAGTAATGGATTATATATGCACCTTGGAGACTTAATATAATTTTTATAACAGAGATAACTAAATGGAAGTAATTGGTAAATGCTCATGTGGATGAGCTTATTCAATTTAAAAAAAAAAAACACTTTTTTTAAAGATTTTTGAAAAAGTAAAATTTATTTATATTTAAATATAACATTAAAAGAATTTAATTAGTATATATTGATAATATAAAATAATTATATTCTTATCTAATTATATATTTATATTTGTAAGACTTTGAAAGTCCAATAGTTAAGCTAAATATTTTTGCTGATATGAAAATACATAATTAGATATTTCTATAAAAAAAAATTTATACTAGCAATGTGTATAAAGTAAATTCATATTAAAATATTTTCTTTTATTCTTAAATATCTTCTTTTATATTATTAAAAAAAATTTTAAAAGATAAAAATTATAACTTGTCAAAATGATCTTTTTATGATTTTTTTCTAGTGATTCTGTTTTTATTAAAAAAAAAATTACCGCAACATCTAAAAAAATATTGAAATATTTTTTTATTAAAAATATTTTTTAATTAAAATAATGACATCCAAGCAAGCAGTTCAAGATCCGTTACTATCTTTTTCATGATTATGTAGTTGAGATACATACAATTGAGTAAATATATATTTTAGTTCCCAAAAAATATATGTGATATATTTTTTATTCTTTGAAAGCTTTTTATCATCAAACAGGTTCTGAAAATTAACATATGAATCATATTAATTTTTAAAAGTTGTTTAGCATCAAATAGATATTTAAAAATTAAAATATGACACTACTTTAATCCTTCTGATATAAAACATTTTTAAATTATTATATACAATTTTATATAGATAAAGGGTGTTAATACCCAAATTTGTTTATGCTCAAATAGAGCAGTCTCTAATAATTAGTGTTTGTAATATTGACTAATTCAAACTCTACAACTGTGTATAAATTTCTTTGTGGTAAATACATTTTTATTGTTATATTTTCATTTTTATTTTAAACTAAAATTTAAAAATATATAAAAAAATTTTTTGGCCAAGCCTTTTTTTAACTGCTTTGATTTTGTGGCCAAAAATTCAAAAGAAATAAAAAAATGAAATAAAAACTCAACGGACAAGTCACCTGAAGTAGCAGAGACTAGCTCCAGCATAATCGTGTTTCTCATGTTGGCCTACGTGTAACTAGGCACGTGCTCAAATTTGGGCGATCGAATGTTTTATATATGTGTATAGATTGTAGAGGAGTCTGAACGCATAGGAGACACAAGAGAATGAGCCAAAAAAAAGGTACTCTGAAAACACAGAGAAGAACGTACGTGAAAGAGTGAAAATCCGAGTTGTAAGCCACTTTAACAATCACATAAAGCAGCAGAAGGGAGAAGGAGGACCTCTCAACAGGTATAAAATCCGTTACTCTAAACTCCACGTGGAACCTAAAATATCAAAATTTTCTTGTTTTATCCGTTAAAATATCTTTTTTTTCTTGTTAAGTCCCTCTTTTTACCCTTCAGTTCATGTCAATCTTCATATAGACTAATTGGAGGCAAATAGAGATCAAACGGGAATGAAAAGAAATGGAGGGACCAAATAGAAACGTTTTAGAAAAGAGAAAGCAAACAGAAAAATTATAATATTTTAAAGGACCAAAAACATAACTAAATCATTATTTTTTTATTGATCGTTCCACCAAACGCCGATAAAAATTACATCATGGAATGACTATTTATAACTTTTGTAACCCCCAAATCTTTTTCCCTGGGAAAGTTGCTTGCTTTTTAATTAATTGTAAGGCCAATATCTTTATAATATGAGACATTAAGTTTAGCCTTTTTCAATAGTGACGTGTCTCACCTTCATCCTTCCCTGATTCCAACCTTATGTGGCTTTTGTAAAGCCACTTTTAAGAAATAAAAATCAGGAGTTGATTTGCGGTCTCATATTTATTTAAGGGTTATATTATTTGTATATAATATTTTAATATTAAATATGATATTTTTTTCACATAAATATACATAATATTTTTTATCTCAATATATGTAGTGTGTCTTGATACTCACATAAATTCATATTTATATATTATATCTATACATAATGTGTTCAAATAATTAAGAAATAAAAATCAGGAGTTGATTTGCGGTCTTGTATTTATTTAAGAGCTATATTATTTGTATATAATATTTTAATATTGAATATGATATTTTTCTCACATAAATATACATAATATTTTTTATCTCAATATATGTAGTATACCTTGATACTCACATAAATTTATATTTATATATTATACCTATACTATATCTATAAATAATGTGTTCAAATAATATTTCCCTTTATAAAAAGATTAAGTTCTCTTTTTTTTCTAACATGCATGTCATACCATTAGAAGGAATATATGAAGCTAGTTGGGCAGTATAGAAATTTTTCTACTCTCTTTTCAGTGGAGCGGCATAAATGAAAGTAGTTGAGCAGTAAAAAAAAATTTCCAACTCTCTTTTTAGTAAGAAACATATTAAGGAGGAGATTCTCTTATAAATAAACATCTTTCCAATGCATTTGACACACCATTACAAGGAGAAAAATATAGTCTTTTGATCATTTTTCAATTTTTTATATAGAGAGATACATTCTCCTACTTCATAAGAAAGTTGTATTGTTCTCTTTTTATATTAACAGAGCAGTTATAATATTTTTTCACACAATAAAAACTTTTTCTTACTGTTTTTCCATCACCATTAGATGGTTTTCTATTTTTATTTTGTGTGTCAGTTTCAAGTTTTTAACTTTATTTTAGTTGCATGATATTTTCCATAATTCTGTTATCCGAGACAAACATCACTGAAGAGTTTGGTTGTGTTCTCTGGATCTAAATAAAAGACTTGGTTTTGGGTTTAGAAAGCAAAACAAAAGCCACTTAAAACAAACAACATTTCCCAGCTGTTGATATTCCTATTTTCTATGAAGGTAATTGGCTCTTTTCCAACTTGCTTCACTCCCAATCAGTTTCACTGAAATTCATCCTCTGCAAAGAAATTCGTCACTTCTAGCAGCCAAGAGCTTTAATGTTCCTAGTCCAATCAAGTGCAAGGCTCCGAATAACGTTGCTACTCACAGTCAAACAATTCCTCCTCGATCTGCAAATTTCCAACCTTCAATTTGGCATTATGATTACATCCAGTCACTGAGTAATGAATATAAGGTATGGTTTCTTTCTTCTAGCATTATATACACTTGTCCATATCTCATGCAATTACAAGTCTCGGGTTTATAGCTTCATATCTTTGAAAAATATTGAGGCTAACAAAATTCTTACATAATGCAGAATGAATCGTACATAGAGCAAAGAAGACTATTAAAGGAAGAAGTAAAATCGATGCTTTGCAATGTGGCAAATCATCTTGATCAACTTGAGATGATTGATGTCTTACAAAGGCTTGGAGTGGCTTATCATTTTAAGGATGAAATAAAGAACATGTTGGACAATATTTACAGCATGGAGGCATTCAAAGGGGAGAACAATTTATATGCCACAGCCCTCAAGTTCAGGCTCTTAAGACAACATGGATATGATACATCCACAGGTTTTCCGATATCGATGACTCATAATCTTAAGATTTTTTTCTTCCACTCGTACAATCATGTAGTGCAAAGAGAAAGAGAATTTTTCGAACACAATTATTTAATTCTACTTAACACTAAACACAAAAGATCATTCCACAACCGATTGGGAAATTTCTTCAATAAAATACTGTATCAAAAAATAAAATAAATCAATACGAGAGCAAACATTCAATGACGGCAGCAAGTTGTAAATGCAAACTTCATTTTACAAATTTTTGCAAATTGTTGAGATATATATGTCTAGTAGTGCAACTTGTAATTCCTTATAACCGTTTGAAAAATGTAAGTGGTACAAACTAGCAAGTGCTGACATTAAATGTTTTCATTACTGAGATTTTCAAACTTTTATAAGACAATACGAACATCCAAAAAAACACCTAGAAATATGATTGAGACTGCTGCACAATCAATTAATGTTTATTTTTGTATTATTATATTGTTGTAGATGTTTTTGATTGCTTTCGGGATGGAATGAGTAATTTCAAAGAATATCAATCTGATAATGTTGAGGGAATTTTATCACTATATGAAGCCTCATTTCATTCCGTGGGAGATGAAACCATATTGGATGAAATAAAAAATTTCACTTCAAAATTTCTCAAAGACTATGTGAACAAAAATAGTGGTAGCTACATATCTCTCCTAATCAATCATGCTTTGGAGTTTCCATTACATTGGAGGATGCCAAGATGGGAGGCTCACTGGTTCATCAAAGTGTATGAAAGAAGTCACAATTTTTGTCCCGCATTACTCCGATTTGCTAAATTGGATTTCAACATGCTTCAAACCATTCGCCAAGAAGAACTGAAGGATGTATCAAGGTGATGGCATTAATTAATTAATCTGGTGAATTCATACACAAGTTACGTGATCTATTTATTGAGATTCTCAATTATTTATGTTTTACTTTAGCTAAACCTAAATTAATTATAGACAAGTTTTTCTATTAGACTGTCATAAATTCAGTTATTTATATTTTTATATATTTACAAGCTTAAACTCACAATTTTTTGTTATTTACGTTTCTTTCAAAAGCATAGCATTTCAAGGTAAAACACTACCAGTATGTCACACTCGTAAGAGGTCTATTCATATCTCTTCCTTTCTTTATATTTCTTGCCTTTATCTATATCTTTCTTCTTCTAGTATATGCCACCATATAAGTTTTATGGGTTATTTTATTTTGGCCTATGCATTTTTCATTGTTATTTTATAGCTCTAATAAATAATTCTATTCTTTTATAAATGATATATTTTAGTTTATCATTTTTATTTAAAGTAACATTAAAAATATATATATATCCAGATTACTAATATATTGATATTATTCATAGAATAAGCCTATAGTAAACAATGAAATATGACTACTATAGAAAATGTGATACAATATTCCCAATAACCAAAATCTTTTGACTTCGAAATTGAAAATTTTCGAATCAATGACAAGGAAGTTGGGGAATAACAGAAAAGAAGGAATCATTATATCAACCTACATATACCGCTTAAATAACTATCACATTGAAGATCATTTAGGAATTGGAATTAAAATTAGTTAGTGAGAAGTGTGAATGTACAAATAGTCGTGATAATAGCTCCGCCCTATATAGTTTTGCTTTAATTAATTAAAGCTTTGAACTCTATTATTTTTTAAACTTGCTACAGCGAAAGGGGATAATCAAATTTTGCACTGGTGCTCGTTTCTTCCAAGATGATGGAATTGAACTGGCTTAGTAGAAAAGTTGAGTTCTGCTAGAGATATGTTGGCGGAAATTTTCTTTTGGGTTGTGGAAAAAAATTTTAGTCCAGACCTTGCTTGTTTTGGAAGAGTTATAACAATGGTCTATTGCTAACTACCTAAATAGATGATATGGGTTGCATCCCCATCAACAACTCCAGAAACACAAGTCCAGATATATAGGTAAAAGGGTCAGTGCGCACACATCCAGTTAAAAACCTTTCTCATAACCTCCTTGGTCAGCTTTATGATATGTATGACGTGTATGGTACTTTGGAAGAACTGGAGCTATTCACCGAAGCAATTGATAAGTTACCATTATTGCAACTTCATCTCATTTGATTTTGTCTTATTAAAAACTCTGGACCGTTAATACATGATTCTTATTATTTTGTTCATGGTTCTAGATGGGATCTAAGTTGTGCATGGATAATGTCCCCGATTACATGAAAATATGCTTCCTTGCACTCGCCAGTTATACATCTTGACTATTTTTTTTAACTTATCTTTGAGAAAAGGGAAAGAATGATATCATATATTAACAATGCTCGATATTTCTTCCATTTGAAGATGGTGGAAAGAAGCTGGCCTAGCGGACAAGTTGAGTAGTAGGGATAGGTTGGTGGAGAACTACGTTTGGGGCCTCGGAATGAATTTTGAGCAAGATCTCGGATATTTCAGAAGAGTCATAGCAAAGGTCGCTTGCCTTATAACGACAATTGATGACATTTACGATGTGTATGGTAGCTTCGATGAATTAGAGCTCTTCACAGAAGCAATTGACAGGTTAGCATTAATTATTGCTTCCCCTATTTTTGTTAAAATTATTCTACTATTAATTTGATGGTTGTTGTTATTTTGTTTGTAATTCTAGATGGGATCTAGATGCCATGGAGAGTCTCCCAAGATACATGAAAATATGCTTTCTTGCACTTTATAACTTCGTCAATGAGGTGGCTTTTGAAATCTTAAAAAAGAACGGAAACCTCATCATTCCATACCTAAGAAAATCGGTAATTCAACATTTTTTTTCCATCTGAATAAGTTAGGTGTTTATTATAAATCTTTATGAATATATAATTAAATATAATCGAATTATAAATTATTCTCAATTTTTATCATTGCTTTTAAATTTTTCAGTGGACAGATTTATGTAAAACATATTTCAAGGAGGCAAAGTGGTGCCATAGTGGATGCACCCCAAGCTTCGGAGAATACATGGAAGCTGCATGGGTTACCATAGGTGCAACTGTTCTACTTGTACATGCTTACTTTTCGGTTCCAAATCCATCCAAAATGGAAGACTTGTTTATCTTGGACGAATACCCAGACATGATTCGTTTTTCATCAATGCTTTTACGTCTAGCAAATGACCTTGGAACATCACAAGTACGCTGCCAATATCGTTCTTTTTCTTTAGAAAAACTCTCCTGAAATTAATACATCAACTTTCTTTTTTTTTTTTTTTTTGGCTCATAATTTTCTTATTTTGGTGTCGTAGCCTGCGAGTGAAACAGGAGATGTGCCTAAAGCCGTCGAATGCTACATGAATGAAACTGGAGCTTCTGAAGCAGATGCCCGTGAGCATGTAAAGAGCATGATATATTCAACTTGGAAAATGATGAATAAGGAAGTTCGTAACTCCACTTACAATCGAAGTTTCTTAGATATTGTGGAAAACCTTCCTAAGACAGCACTATTCTTTTACCAATACGTAGACGGCTATACTACTCAAGATCCTGAAACAAAGAGTCGCCTATCATCCTTGATTATGCAACCCATTCCTATGGGAGATTCAGAGAAAATTGTTGAAAAATAATTACTACAGTTTCCTAGATTACTAGCAGTAATAAGATTGTGGTGGCTACAAAAAGTTTGAGTTAAAGTTTCTTGAATAAATGTTTAGAGTTTAGTACTGTTGTGTTTATAAGTAATCTTTAATACGTTAAGACTTCAATAAATACTTCCATTATGTTGGCTAAAATTACAACTTCCGGTATGAATTGTTTTCTATTGATATAAAGATTAAACAATGTTTTTTTTTCAAAAAAAAAAAAAAAAAAATCAGGTTGGTTGAAGTGGTAAATAATTCTGACTCTTGGGATGGGAATGGAAATTTCAATTTCAAGAAAGTAACAACTTTAAGAATATTGTTTTGTGCTTTCACAATAAAATGTGAATTAGTTCTTAGTGGTTCAAATAAGCACAATCTATCAAAACAACTTGTTTTGGTTGAGCTCTCTTTTTTGTGGCTAGCATGGCGTCATTAAGGGGGGTGTGGGTGGCTGAATTGTGGCCACTTATTTTAGGGTTTTAACTAATATTTCGTTGATTTTACAAAATAAATTTCCACTAAGTTCTTACGTTAGAAAACACCACAATTCAACCGATTTCTTCCAAATTGGCAAAATAATGCTAAATGGCTATTTAAAATTTTTCTACAAGGAAACTTGAATTTTTTTTTTCTAACCTTAACATTTACATTTTGATAGTGACTACTTGTATAACTCTAATACACTATAATAAATCAGTTAACAACACTAGTTATACCTACTATTTTTTGGGATATTACATCAAATTTCTCCATTACCTCCATTTTATGGCTCCTCTCAATTGGGGATTTCTAATGAGGTTACAATATAATTATATTTATTATTTTATCCATATTAAAATATTGAAATATCATTTTTATCTATCTTATATTAACATAAAGATATTATATATATAAAAAATTTAAATAAAAGAAAGCAAGAATTTGAGAGAAAATATTTTTACAGAAAAAATTTTGAGAAACTTTTCAAAAAATGAAGAGAAAAAAATATAGAGATAAAAAAAATTAAGAGATAAAATTTGGGGAGAGATTATTTTTTTAGAGAAAAATTAAATTTTAGGGAGAGAAAATACTTTTTGAGAAAGGAAATATCTTTTTTAAATATGCAAATATATAATTTTTATTTTTAAATTAATATTATTATGAAATATATTAATTTTTAATTATTTTAATAAAGGATAAAATTATAAAAATATATTATAAACCCTCTATTTGCTTCCTTTTATCTATTTTAAACTTCTAATTAAACAAGCATAAGTCAGATCTTTTGAACGTTCTTTTTCCCTTTCATGTCGCTTACCTTTCTTTCCCTTAAGGGAATATATTTTGAAATGGCTTAAAATTGGTGTTAATTGTTTTTAAAAGTTTGGAGTTTAGTATATTAATTTGAAAATCTCAAGAAGACTAGAAGTGATTTTATTATTTTTTATTAAAATTAATATTATCATGAAACCATATGACAATGAAGTATTTGGCTTCTCAAGGGTGAAGTTTACTTTAGAAATAAAAGTAAGTTTTAGTTATTGATGTGGAAATTAGGAACATTAATTTTTCATGAATGAACTAATCAAAGGATAAAGAATTAAATGAATTTATGCCTGTCTTAATTAGCTTAGCACTAATGAGCTCAAGAAATTGCTCCTATGAAACTTGACAAAGGAGAGAGAAATTTTTTCTAGCAAGGGATAGAAAATGTATAGGCTAAAGTGAATATAGGTTCCTTGTTTCCTTTATTTGGTTGAAGAGGGAATGAGAAGAAAGAAAATGAGAATAGAGAAAATTGAAAGATTTTGATGTTTTCTCTTATTTAGTTGTTGAGAAAACAAGGGAGGAGAGGGAAAAAAAAAGATGCATAACCCACCAAAATCTTTAGATCTCTCCACTTTTGGAAAGATAAAGAAATGAAGAGCGAATTTTTTTTTCAAAATATCAATTTTACCCCTATTTATTTCTCTACATTATATTCTATTAAAGGTGTTGGATCTATAGATAATTTATTATAATAATAATGTAAACTATGTGTTGAAGTTCAATGTACTTAATCTTGGAAAGTGTGTTTCAATGTGTATAAGGACTAAACTATTTTAGTAGGAAATAGTAGCTAAAGCTACTGCTTGGGTATAAGTATTGAAGCTGGAATTAAAAAAAGTTTATTTGAGGAAGTCATGGTGCCAATGGCTAGATCGGAAAAAAGAGCTAAGATAAAAGGATATTTTCATATTCTCCTAGGTTCATTTGTACCAATATGGAATTAAAAAAAGGATTAGCAAAAAGTGGACTTATCAAATAAGGAAAAGGACAAATGAACTTGTACTATATGAGATAAAAAATTATGGCACAATAAACAAAACATGGCAGCATGAAAAGATATCACCTGGAACTCCCTAAAAGCAACCCCAATGTTCAAACCACTTGGGTGGAGACCAAGCAAAGTGCTGCGAAACTTCTTTATAAATAGTAGTTACTAAACTTTAGTTTAGTGTCTTTGTAACAGTACTCTACGTGAATTTTTAAGAGCTTTATACTTCTTGTACTTAGACTTTTTCTTCTCATTTCTTACTTTGAATTTATTGTAACTCAAGTGAGTGAAATTTGAGAAAAAGGAAATCTTGTAAGGCATACAAGTGATGAAAACACCATTGAGAGAGCTCTCTTAATTGGTGAGAAAAGAATAGGAAAGGAAAGGGGGTGAGTCCAACCGACTCAGTGAGGGGCAAGGAAACTATAACATATGAGAATAAGTTCTAGAAGTAAAGCAACTAAGCTTAAATAAAGAATTAATATCATGAATTAAGCATAAATAAGACTTCATCATTTTAAATAATATATATGTAAAGAATCAACATTAGAACTATGCATGTATATAAAGAATTAATATTATTTCATAAACTAGAAAACATATTTCTCAAATATAATTATCAAAGTGGGGAGGCTTCCAATTCCGAGAAATTTTCAAATAAGGGTTAATCCCTTCGAATCTAACTAAGTCGGTGGTGTGCAAAGGCCTTACACACACTGAGCTAGCAACACGCCTACTAGTTGGGTTCAAACCAAGGTGCACCAAGGCTAGTGTCAACGATCGCTAGCTGTCGTTGAATTGAGAATCCTCCCACCAATAATAAGTTTCGAAAATATAGATATTAAATAGAGTTTTCGAAAGCAAAAAATACCAAATAATGTTTCCAAAATCAAAATAAATTTCTCAACAACTTAGTTTAGTAATTTAAACAACTGTTTGAAGAGCTTGTCCTAACATTTATGAAATCCATAATCTCTCCTAAAAGGCTTTAGAACATTCAATAATTGCATACTAGTAAAATTTCCTCAAAACCAAAACAAACCTCCACGAATAGATAGATATATCAAACTATATGACAATTATACCACAAAGCAAAATATTCATAATTAACTAGATATATAAAAATCAGCTGCCAATATATACTAAAATCAATCAATACTAATTATATAATAAAAAAAATCATATGTCATAGAAGCATTGTCCATTCACAGATAGTCAAAAATGTCGAATCTATGTTCTACAGACCATCGAACTCAAGAGTGGATCTTCATGAGAATCTGAAACCAATACATGACAAATTGTTCCCAATTTAAACATAAACTAAAATATAGGATCCAAAACCCACTTCTCTTCCTAAAACCTCAGTCTTTTGTAATCATAATTATAACTCAATTCTTTCCAAACATATTAATTAGAAGATAGATTATAACATATCTATAAGCAAGATATAAGTTTTAGTCATTTGGATTAGCTATTTTCTAAAGAGTGACCATTGTTAGCAACTAATATAAATAGTTGGGTGGTGAAAATGTAATACCCTATTTTACATAAAATGCTTGTTTGGAATAGAATATTTGAAAATTTTCTATAGCTCACTCTTTGGGTATTTCTTTATTCACCTTTAAGAATTTAGAGATAGAGGGATTAAAATTGGTTAGAGGGAATTTTTAGAGGTGTTGATAGAAAAAACAAAAAAGGCGAAGAAAGAAAGAAAAAAAAAAGGAAGGGGAGATCACGGTGCTCCATAAGTGATATGGCATATCTTAGGCCCCCTTTATCATCACTTTATCGTTCGGGACTTTTTCTTTAGATGGCGTTTGGTATATTATCTATTAAGATTTCTAGTAATATAGATTACCACTTAGAAAGATTGTCACCTATTAAATTGCTGATAATGTTAAATGCAGTGTTTGGTGTGTATAGGTAATTTAAGTAGCAATTTCCATTATCCTGTTTGGTATATCAAAAAGATTATTAGGTAATATATGCATTAAACCAATATAATAATAATAAATAGTTTATTATTATTATTATTATTATTATTAGTTATAATAATATTAATAATTAATAATAATTATTAATTACTAAGAATAAGATAATTTAAATATTAATTATGATTATAATAGTTAATTTCATTAATAATTATTATTAAAAAAAATCAATATTATGAATATAATTATTATTTAATAAAAATTAATATTATTTTTAATTTATATTATTTAATAATAATGAATTGTTAATATCATTAATATTTAATCATAATAATAATTATAATTATTATATATAATTAATCATGATAATATTAACAATAATAATAATAATTAAAATAATTATTAATTATTAATAATAATAAATTATTATTATTATTTATTGATAATAATAATAATAAAAATGGAAGGATTGCCACATTGGTGGTAATCCATATTACCACCTTTCAAGAGGGCAATTCACATTACTACATTAGTGATAATCCACATTACTTTGGAAATTTAGATTGCTAGTAATGTTGCCCAGCCAAACAGGGTAATGTTGTGGGCCCAGACAAGTTAGTCAAATATTACCAGTAATTTAGATGGATTATCGCATACCAAACGCCACCTTAGGGTTTCTTTGTTTTTTTAATTCTCTCCCTTGTATTTTTGTTCCAACGCCATTCTCACTCATTCTCTGTCTCTCCCTCTTGGTTCCCTCACTTCCTCTCTTACTTTCTCCCTCACCACATCAACCGCCACCCATGCTTCCCTCTCTCTGCCACCTTCACCACGGAGCCTCTTTCTCTACCATGCTTCTTTTTGTTCTTTGCCATGCCTTTCCTCCTTTGGTGGTTGGGTGCGGTTCTGCTTCTTCCATACCATTCTCAGCCCCTTTGGTAAGTTATGCTTGGTTTCTTGTTGGTTGTTGATGCATTGAGTTGAGCACCTTGTTACATGTCTTGGGTTCATCCATGGTTTAGGGCTCATAGGTGTATTTTTGTGTTTTGTTATTATGAGTTGAAAGATAAATTTGTATCTAGTTATGGTTTATTTGTATGGATTCATTTTATTCCAATGCTTGTTTTATTTCACCCTTATTTATGAGTTTAGTTATGGGATAATAGAATTGATTACTTAGTTGTTGGAACCATTACAATGGATGCTTGATGTGTCATTTGGTCACTTGGTCGCTTAGGTACTTTAATTGATGTGTGGGAGGTTAATTGGGAATTGGTTAGCTTGATACTTGAAATGATAATCAAATTGTTGATTCTTGAGTGTAATGATTGATTTTGGAGTTAAGTTTAAATTACTAAGAGCTGAAATTTATTGAGTTATTCTTATTTATAACATCAGGAATCATAAGCTTGATGAGTTGTTGACTATGTGAACCAATTTTTGAAATTTAGTGGGGTGTAAGATTGGAAAAGACCTTATGAGGTGTTCTATGGAGATATCTCTTATTTTGTTAGAAGATTTTTTTTCAAACTTTGGTTGGGGTGAGGTGGTTTGAGAAAACCTATAAAGAACCAAGTAATAACCCAATAACAATAACTTACTTGTGAGGGAGATAAAAGAGGATTGGGGTTAAATTTTTAATCATAATTGTCTAAAGCGGTCATATGTTGGTTTCAGATTTTGTAGGAGATCCACATTCAAGTTCAGCAACCTCTAAGATGTAGATTTGATGTCCTCTATTGTTTAGTGAGTGGACAATACCTCTATGGCATATGTTATTTTTTTTTTATGCAATTAGTATTAGTTTGATTTTAGTATATATGTTGACAATTTATTTTTATATATCTAGTTAATTATGAATATTCCGTTTAGCAATATAATTGCCTTATAGTTTGATATATCTATTTCTTCATGGACATCTGTTTTGGTTTGAGCAAATTTTGCTAGTATGCAATGGTTAAATGTTCTAAAAGCTTTTTGAAAAAGATTATGGATTTTCTGAATATTAGGACAAGCTCTTGAATAGTTGTTTAAATTATTGAATTGACTTGTTGAGAAATCTTGTTTGAGTTTGAAAACCTTACTTGGTTTTTTTGCTCTTGAAAACTATGTTTAATATTTATATTCTCAAAATGTTATGCATATTTTGAGGGAGGATTCTTAGTTATCGGTAGCTAGCGGCCGTGACGTTAGCCTTAGTGCATCTTAATCAGGACCTAGCTAGCAGGGCATTGCTAGCTCGGTGTGTGTGTGTGTGTGTGTGTGTGTGTGTGTGTGTGTATGGCCAATGCACACCATAGACTTTGTTGACTCTGAAGGGGTTAACCCCAATTTGGAAATTTCTTAGAAATGGAAGCCTCCTTGCCTTGGTGGCTATATTTGAGAAACATGTTTTCGAATTTGTAAAATGATGTTAATTCATTGTATGCATGTATAATTTCTGAAGTTAATTCTTTATATATATATATATATATATATATATATATATATATATATATATATATATATATATATATTATTGAACATGAGAATTCCTTATTTTTTATCAACTCACGATATTAATTCTTTATTTAAGAATAGTTGTTTATTTCTAGAGCTTGTTCTCATATGTTATAGTTTCATTGCTCTTTACTGAGTCTGTTTGACTCATTCCTTAGTTTTCCCCCTATTTCAAAGCTAAGCACAAGTCTACGAGTAGTTTGCCTCAGTTGTGAGAAGTTTTGGGAGTTCCACTGATTCGACACATTTGTCCATGCGGGCAATAAGGTTATCATGGTGTTTGATTAGTGCTTATCGAATATTTGTCTGTATATATATTTTTACTTATGCTCCATAAACCACCGGGAGTGTCTAGCATCTATTGTGATATTTATAGTTTTAATTGATTTAGTGTGAAATAGGTACAACAGTGCTTGTATGATATTTTGCAAGTCTGAACTTTGAGAGCATTCCGAGAATGCTCATTGTTTGGAGTTGTATTTGGAATATTATTAATCTATTGGTTCTCTGACTGAGCTGTATGTTTTGGTTCATAACAAGAATTAATTGTATTTTGGGTAAACATCCGATTTTAGAGGGAATTCTGTCTGTTTTTTTGGTAAAAAAAAAAAACCTCTGACAAGATTGCTAGGGTCAATGCTCCCTATGCGCCGGTCACAACTTGATGTCAGGTTGGGTTGTGACAAAAAATATAATAAATAAGGAATAACTAAAAGAATTAGTTTTAAGGAAATTACACATAAATACTTGCACCCCACACACCCAAACTATAAATAGATACAAAGAAATTTCTCAATTTATGAAAACCAAATCAGAGAAATATATAACTAATTGCAATTTTATACAAAAGAACAAACACTTATTTCAGCAACCACCAAAACACAATTACTCACATATAAATGGGAATTCAAGTTAACAAAAGAATATAACAAGGGATTTAGACTTATATCAGCAATCATCAAGACCCAAATAGGAATACTAATGGGAATAGCTTACTAAAGGGCTATGGGTTTAGAGAGCCAAAACAAGATCCCCAACTGTCATGATGGAAGAGCCGCGGTGGAGAGAGAACCAACCCACAATAGAGAAGGAAGCAAACCGCAGCGAAGGGAGGCAAGTAGAACCACGATACAGATAGCATCGAGGCGGGGTAAGAAGGAGAACCATTGCAATGAGAGGAGAAGATCAACGACGGAGTAAGGAGCAGAACCACAGGGGAGGGCAAGCTAGGAGGGGGGCGGAGGAAAGATGGCTGGCATTGGTGAGTGGGAGAGAGCAGACCAGTGAGTGAGTGGGGGTGAAAGATCGAGAGAGGCGGTGGGTGGAAGGAAAAACATAGTGAGAGGGGAAGAAGACTCTCAAAGAAGAAGGATTGAAGAGAAAGGGACGGGGGTGATTCTCACCACTTAAGGTTTAGGTGATTTAAACTTTTTTTTTTCCTTTGTTTTCTAAATACTCATCTTTAAATTTATCCTCTCTAACTTAATTCAATTCCTCTATTACTATAAATTTGATGTGAAATTTTAAAATTTTCCATTACAAATATTTTATTTTTGAATAGATATTTTATTTTAAACAAGGTATTACATGTTTGAAAAGATGATTGAAGAGTGCCTTAAAACCATGTTCAATTCATCTGCCAGTGCTCCATGATGAATGATTGAATGTTTGTCTCAGCCCTCAAATGGATCGGTGGGATAGTAGTGGTGGTCCCAACCAATTTTGACGTGCCCTTTCTTTCTATATATGAGTATTACCAATGGCGTTTTGTTTCTTTGTGCTCTGCCCCTTGCACTTTAGGAGGGTGAAAACTTCTCCAATTCTAATCTAATTTGAATTGGATTGACCCTAGACTGTTAACAATCAAGAATTTATTATATTTTAACTAATTTAATTTAAATTGGATTGATCGTTATAAAAGTAAAATTTTTTTAATATTAGTTTTTACTAGTCATAAGATCTGAATTCAAATTCTTGCTTACAAGAAATAAGTACCCAAACACTTAAACTAAGCAAACGATGCTACAAAGATTCTCCAGTTATAACAACTCACACAAAGAAATAAAAAAGCTAAAGTAGTTAATCAAATCTACAAAGCAATCCTGTACTGATCCGTTCAAAAGTGATTATTAATAATTGACCCAAATAGTGATATATTATATACTTCTGAAGGTCATATTTACTTCGTGAAGATCATGAAGATAACAAATAATTGATAATGATAAGTCTTTATCAAGCTTTACTTTAATCTAGGTTTGCAGTTTATACTATTGTAACGCTAATTTAAACTTCGTATTTTTTTATTCTTCAGTTTTTTTTTTTTGATCATTTATGAATAAGTTACTTTTTTTTTTTAAATCAAATGAATAAGTTACTTTATATATAATCAATTAGATTTATGATATATTGTAAGTTTGTAACTTTACACTAAAGCAACTTTGCCAACTCATACCTTGAGAGGTAACTCTACTTTGGGTTGAAATAGGGGACTTTGATGTATTGTTCTTAGGGGGTGTTCACAAGTTTGATTTAATTTAGAGAGAAAAGCAAAAGCAGTGAAAGGTTTATAAGGTTTTACATTTTAATGAAAAAAGCTTTGGAGGATTCTATTAACCATTCAAAATCTTCTATTACCCTCATTTCATGGTCCTATGGGGTTTAATGATATTACAATATCATTTGCTATTTTACGTCTATTAAAATATTGAGACATGTTTTTAACTATCTTATGAAATATATTAATTATATTTAATTATTTTAATAAAAAGTAAAATAAATCTTCTATTTCTTTTTCCTTATCTATTTTACATTCATAGAAAAGGATAAGGTAAAATCCTCTAAACTCTCCTTTTCTTACCACTCTTTTTCTTTTGTATTTCATTCACTTTCTCTCGTAATTAGCAAACATTCCCTTAAGAGAAAAAAAAACCATTAAGTTACTCTATTTTATTTTGAGATAGAAAGAGGTTTAGTGGTATCCTTGAAAAAAGAGAAAATATTGTATACTTTACTTGAAGATTAAGTAAAGGAAGGTTTGTCAAAATTCTTATGAATAAAAATTCGATAATGAAGAAAATGTCAAGCTATATATTGATTGAGAAATAAATGTAGATCACATATTATAACTAAATTGCTATAAAATGTTTATGTAATCAATTCCCTCAACTCTGCCTTTTTTATTTGCATGCATTTTTAGTTAGTTTGTTTTCATTTCCATATATTTTTTAATGGTTAACTTTTCTATTATTGAACACATAGAATCAATTTAATCCTTTCTTGGTTTTATCAAGAGCTTTTTTATCCCTCAAAAGCTATTCTTTCTAACTTATGAAACAAGCACTAAAGAAATTTTAATTTATTATTTAATTTTAAATTTTTCATGTAAAACTTATTTAATTATTTGAAATTTTTATACATATATTTCAATTCAAAAAGAAATTTTTTCTTTAAAAATTGTCAAACAATCAGGCCCTAAACAATATTAAATATTTAGCTGGTAAAATTTATGAGATTAATAGCCCTTAAAAGACGGAATGGTTTATTAGATTTGTAGTAATTAAGAAAAATAAGTTTTCATTTATATTAATTATAAGTTTAATTTCTATATACTGATAATGTAAAATAATTACCTAGTATGATTTGAGAAATTTTTAAAATTCTATTGGATGATAATGTAAAATTATTTTATACTATTAGTACATAAAAATTAAACTTTCATTTATTATAGTAGTTGGAATTAAGGTAGTTACTGATTAGTAAAAGTAAACATTTTCATTTGAATTAGTAAAGAAAATTCTAAAATCATTTTTATCCAACAAGAAAAAGTTAAAAAATATAATTTCACCTAAACCGATGGTTGCTATCATTCTCTTCTGTCAAATACTAAAATTAGTAACAATTAAATGAAATTTTAAAAAATATTTAATGCTTTATAAAGTTAAATGTCACAGCCCACCTCCGAGCCATAACTGGCGCGTAGGGGGTGCTCGTTCCCTTGCAAGCCTAACTAATAGTTTTTAGAAAAAAAAAGACAAAGTTTCCTTTAAAAATTGAGCATTTCCCATAGTACAAGTATCAAATCATGTCAAATCAATCAATTTTTATGATAGCTAAACAGCATGGCATTCTTAGAATACCTAACCAGAGCAATAGGAACCATATATATATATATATATATATGTTATCTCATAACTTAAAAAAATTATATTTCTCAAATTTAAATACCAATATGGGAGGCTTCTAATTTAGAGATACTTCCAATTAAGGGATAACCCTTTTAGGTCTGACCAAGTTGGCGGTGTGCATAGGCCTCATACACACGCACCGAACTAGCAACACCTCTACTAGCTGAGTTCGAACCAAGGTGCACCGTAGCTAGCATCAGCGACCGCTAGCTACCGATTAACTAAAAATCCTCCCATAATTTATATAGAAACTAAAGTAATAAATATTAATAACAGCACAAAGTAATAAATAGTAACAAATATTGAATCAAATTTTTAAAGCACTAAGTATTCATCAAAATTTGAAAGTCCAAAATGTAATTTACTCAATGAATCAACTCAGTAATCCAAACAAAGACTAGAGCTTGTCCTTAGTTTACAAAATTCATAGTCTTTTACAAAAACAACTTCAAAATATTCAATATTTGAACATTAGTAAAATTTCCTCAAAATTGAATCAAAGGCTTACAATTAGATAAATATATTAAACCATAAGACAATTATATCACTAAACAAAACCTTCATAGTTAACTAGATATATATAAATAAGCTATCAATATATATTAAAATCAGACTAAAACTAATTGCATAAAAAGGCCATATGTCATAGAGGCATTGTCCACTCACAGAACATTAGGAAACGTCCAATCTATGTCTTGAGGCCACTAAACTTGTAAATCGATCTCTTGGGGAATTTGAAATTACACACAAATGGTTATTTCTGATTTAACCATAAATGCTTCGATTTATTGTTTAAGTCGAATCTTCTTTCTCTAATCTTTTTCCAAAAATAAAACTTTCAAGGAAGTTTTGGAGTAATTAAATACATAATTAACTAATTCATTAATTAATTAATATTTTAAGTCACAAACTTTACAAACAAAACAATAGACAATTTTGACTTAATAAAACCAAAACATGACAATGAAGTAGTACCTAAAGGTAATTTTTTTGCATAAAGCGAAATTACAAGAAAATACTGAAAAGTTTGCTGGTCATTACTCTTATATACATAAGTATCTTTTGCAAAAAGGAAGATCCAGTTCTAAAGCCCAGTCAGAATATTTCCATAATAGTTTGATACAAAACATATTAATGGATGAATAAAATTAAATAAACTATACTTATAAAATAATAAAATAGGTAGCAGTTTAAAATTTGCATAAACGATAATAGTTGCTCACATCTTCTCTCTTAATACTCAAAACCACCAAAAATCATGGAATCACCCATTTTAGTTTGGTCACTAATCCATAGATTAAGATTTAGCCTATTGCTTGTATATCCTCATGCATAAGAAGTTATCAACAATGAACAAATCACCAATAGCTGAGGAAAAAAAAACAGAGAGAGACGAGTGAGAGGGAGACAAACCGAAGAGAGAGAGAGATGCAGAGAGAGAAAATGCCAAGGGAAGAGGCTCTGCGGTGGTGGTGGCGGCGGCGAAGAAGGGCGGTGCGGATGGCGGCTGGTGGGAGCAAGAGTGAGAGATGCCCCGAGAGTGAGAGACGAGAGTGAGAGGAAGAGAACGAGAGAGGGAGCGCTGCAGAAAAGGAAGAAAAATGAAAGAAAGAAGAAGAAGAAGCTGTGAGGAAATAGCTTCCAGACGGTGAATTTGAAGAAAAGGGGGGTCTATGGTGTGCCCTACTATTTATGGTGCACCGTGGTCCCCCAACTCCTTTTTTTTTTTAAACAAACATTTAAAAAAAAATTATTTATATAATTTTAATTTTTTTGCTACTATATTCTTAAAAGTAAATAAAGAAAATATCTAATGTATAAGTTATGTAAAATCTTAAAAAAAATTTTGATTACCAACATTTTATCCTAACTAAATATTTTATTTTAAACAGGGTATTATATTAAAAATATTTAAAATTAACCTCCGAATGACTGATATGACACAACCTGGACAAGGGTACAGTAATTTTTAAGAATTATAGGACACTACATAGCTATTGTAAGATATAAAACTTGTATAAAATTAATATAAAAGTATAAATATAAAAAAGAGGGAAACAATGAATAAAGAATAGGCATAAATTTTATAAATATAACAAAATACACCTATCTATTTGATTATTATGGTATTTTTTTATCTATATAAGTATAGAATTCAAAAAATTAAAGTAAAATTTTGTAAAATATAATTAAAATTGTCTGGAAATGTTCGACATTGATACACATATTTGACATTAACACGATAACTATTTTAAAGTATTTATGCTTCTTAGGTTAATACCTTTTTATTTAAGTAATCAGGAAAATCATGAAGAATACAATATAAAGTTATGGGGAAATCAAGGAAGAAATATTTAATCTTAACGGATATAAAATGTTTACATTCTTAAGAGAAATTATATAAAATTTATTTAGAGAGATGGGCTATTAAAATTTACCAAATAGGCAAAATATCATTCTAAACAAATTTCTAAATGACTATTGCTTGTTAACGAGTGATTGTTTACTTCACGAATAAACGATTGTAAATACTTTTATATACTATGTATATGAAATTGAGAAGAAATTGTGAATTTTATTACTTGTTTTAGTTGCTATTTGTTTTCATTGAATAGTTATAAAATGCTACATTATTGAATCTATGAAATTTAGAATAAATTTATATATGACTGTTGCGTCTTGTTGATTAGTTATTTACTCTTACCAAATGGTTAATAATTATGAATAATTAAAATTATATTTTAAATTCATACAATTCAGAATAAATTCATGCTGACTAATGCATTTTTTTTATGCGGCCAATTCATGTTGAGTGGCTAACAGTAATAAACAATACTTTTTGTAAAGATACGTGATGTTGTACATAAATTTTTACTTTTGTTTGTGGTTATTTGTCCTAGTTGAGTGATTAGCAATTTTAGATAATATTCTGCATTACATTTATGAATAAGAAAAAATTTGTAAATGACTATTGTTTTTTATTGAGGGATTATTTATTTTGACTGAGTGACTAAAAGAAATAAATTGAAGTTTTCTTATATGAAGTTATCAAAAATTTCATGAATCATCGTTATTACTTTAAAATGTGTAGTTCTTTGTTCTCATTGGGTGATTGTTATTTTTATTTAATTAGGGTATTTTACTCTATTAACTAAAATATAATGATTATTTTCTCTAAATAAATTTTATACAATATTTCTTAATAATATAGATATTTCATATCCTTTAAAATTAAATATTCATTTTTTAGTGATTCTTAGTGTTCCGGACAGTAACGTAGGAGCCCAACTCGGCCCAATGGCTGGGCCCAAATTGATCTCGGATTCATTTATAGTCCGAGACTATCCCGAGCCATTCATCCGAGTTAGGGCCTAAATTTGGGCTAAGCCCTTTGTTCCCTGGCATTGTGAAACG
This sequence comes from Pterocarpus santalinus, assembly GCA_031439595.1. Lineage (NCBI taxonomy): Eukaryota > Viridiplantae > Streptophyta > Magnoliopsida > Fabales > Fabaceae > Pterocarpus > Pterocarpus santalinus. The sequence continues at coordinate 26,658,114 of CM062528.1, read as the reverse complement.
ACCTTCTCTCGCACGGCCGGAAAACTCGGACCCATCCGATTTCCCCAAGATAACGGACGTCTAGGGTTATCCCCTACAAAGGCGGGATCAAATCCCCCTTGCTTCTCAACTACTCACCCGTATAAATATGGGTCCAACTTCGAGCTATAGGTATCTTTTTCTGACCTACTTCTCATACTTTCCTGCACTCACTGACTTGAACATCGGAGTCCTTGCAGGTACACCCTTCACCGCCGTGGAAACACTCATTTAAGCAGCTTGAGATCCCATTCTTAGTTCGAAAACTGCTCAGGTAACCCACCTCCGAACATTGGCGCCATTTGTGGGGACTCACGCTGCTCGCCACCATACCACAGCTGTGATTGCAAGAATGTCTTCACTCTCAAGGAGAGAACGCATGGCTGGGCACGCCCCTGTAAGCAACAACCAACCACTAATGGAAGGGCGAATTGCTTCCAACTCAACTTCGTGCGCCAGGGAACGCCAGCACAAGCAAAACTCAGCGGCCGCCCGCACCATTGTCCGGGCTGCAGGAAATGTGGTCGCCTCTAGGGTCGAAATTCGCTCTCAGGCCAACACCGACCCGCTCGCCAAAATGCTGACCCTGATACGGGAGCAGGCCACTAGCATTCAAAGGCTGGAATAAAACCTAGACCACATGAAGGACTCAGAATGAAGGCCACATCGGGAACGACACAGGTGCCACCACAATAGGAGTCCAGATTATCGTAGAGGCCGAAGTTCGAGAGAACATAGTCGCAGCTCGGAACGTCGTCACCATGGAGACTTACCATGTGGGAGTGCATCCCACGGCCGTAAAGAGCCTCGGGTGGCAAGTACCCACCGTCACAACGAACATTCCGACATTCGATCCCTTCCTCGATACAATGACGAACAAGATAGGCGTGGCTCCGAGCGATACGAGGTCCCCGAAGATGGCGACGACACACCGTTCTCCGACTTCATTATGAGAACGCTGCCCCCAAGGGGTTCAAGCCCCCATTCGACATGGAACCATACGATGGGAGCAGTGATCCCCAGGAACATATGGACACCTTCAAGTCGAGAATGGCATTAGCTGGAGTTTCGGATCCCGTCAAATGCCGAGCCTTCCCCATAACTTTGAAGAAAGCTGCGTTGAAATGGTACTCTCTTCCTCCTAGGTCGATCAATCGATTTTTCGACCTTGCTTCAACTTTCTTGGCCCACTTCACTACCAAGAAGTTCAAGCCTAAGCCAATCTCCAGCCACCTCGGAATTCACCAGCGGCAAAACGAGTTGCTCTGAGACTTTCTTGAGCGATACAACGCCGAATCTTTGCTTGTTGACGAGGTGCAGACTCAGGCGGCCATTCTGACACTGATAAACAGATTATGACCGGGACCGTTTAAAACTTCGCTGTCCAAAAGACCGTCAGAGTCCCCGCAGGAAATACAAACATGAGCCGAGAAGTATATCTTTCTCGAAGAAACTGAGAAGGCCACAACCAATCCCCCAAGGAACCAGTCCGATAGAAAAATCAGCAGCCAAGATGAACACCCGAGAAAGGACGTATGTTCCGGGGTCGGTAAGTACAATGACTATACCCCCTCAACGTATCCTTATCCGAGCTGTTCAGAGAGGTTGGCCAAGTCGAGTGGTTCCCAAAGCCGAAGGTCCTCAAGATGAGAGCCAACACTAACAAGTCCTTATTTTGCGAATATCACAACAGTTTTGGACAGAAAACCGAAGATTGCTACGATCTCCGAGATGTCATGGAACAGTTGATAAGGGAAGGCAAATTGGAAAAACATGTGGCTTCCCAAAAAAAGCCAACGAAGAAGGCGAGCTCCCGATCATGAGGACGAAGAAAGAAGGAATCCGAGGAGCCAGAGAACCTCAGAGCCGGAAGGAAAGCAAGGCAATGACGGGGAACAGATCACAAGGACTATCAACGTCATTGCTAGAGGCTTTGCAAGTGGCGGAACAACGAAGTCAGCCCGGAAAAAGCATTTGCAAGAAGTTCTTAATGTTTTCTCTGGGAAGATAAAAAAGCCAGCACCGACATCTCGACCAATACCAGATATCGTCTTCTCAAGCTCCGACTTCGAGGGCGTGATCTCGAGACATGACGACCCAATGGTGATATCCGTAGCCATGGTCAATGCCGAGGTAAAAAGGGCATTTGTTGATCAAGGAAGCTCGGCCGATATTCTATTCCAAGATGCATTTGATAAGCTCGGATTAAGTAATGCCGACCTCCAAACACACGTGGAGGAGCTGATCGGGTTCTCCGGGGAAAAAGTCCACCCCGAAAGTTACGTCACCGTCCACCTAACCTTAGAGTCTCGACTTAAAACCCGGACGATCAAAGTCAACTTCCTAGTTGTCGATTGCCCCTCGGCTTATAACGCCATACTTGGAAGACCAACGTTGAACAAGATAAGTGCCATTATCTCAACGGCATCCCTGACCATGAAATTCCTTACCGACCAAGGGGAAATTGCTACTATGAAAGTCGACCAGGCCTCGGCTCAGCGATGCTATAACGCCAGCCTAGAAATACAAAAGCAACAAAAGGTGGTGTCCAAGGCCGATGCCAGTCCCGCCAATTCTTCGAATGTCATGATAATAGACTAGGATGCGAGGAGAGTTGAAGGAGAGAGACCAGAGCTAGATGGCGAGTTAGAAGAAGTCCAAATCGGGAAGGAAAACTGGAAGGTAACTCGGATTAACAAAAAAACTTCCAATCTCATTGAAACAAGGCTTAATCAATCTCCTCAAGTCCAATGTAGATCTGTTCGCATGGTCTGCCGCTGACATACCGGGAATTAACCCAGAATTCGTCTCCCATCGACTCTCCGTCTTCCCCGGTTCAAAACTAGTTACCCGGAAGAGCAGAAGAATGAGCCTAGATAGAGCCCTAGCAGTCCAAGAGCAAGTCTAGAGCCTCCTGGAAGCCGGTTTCATACGCGAAATCGAGTATCCGACATGGTTGTCCAATGTCATGATGGTTAAAAAGTCCAATGGAAAATGGCGAATGTGCGTTGACTATACCGACTTGAACAAAACCTGCCCAAAGGACCCGTATACCCTACCAAGCATTGATGGGTTAGTGGATGCTACTTCCGGGTTCAGACTGCTCACTTTCATGGACGCTTACTCAGGATATAACCAGATCCCAATGTTTAAGCTCGACGAAGAAAAAATGGCGTTTATAACCCCAACAACCAATTATTGCTATATGGTCATGCCTTTTGAATTGAAGAATGCGGGAGCAACATACCAGAGGCTTATGAATAAGGTGTTCGCAGAGCTGGCCGAAGATCTGATGGAAGTATATATCGACGACATGTTGGTCAAGTCTCGCGAAGAAGAAAATTTCCTGTCCTACCTTAAGGTCGTATTTGATCGAGCTCGACAGCACAACATGAGACTCAACCTGCACAAGTGCGCTTTTGCCATAGAAGCCAGAAAATTTCTGGGGTTCATGCTTACGTATCGGGGGATCGAGGCAAATCCCGACAAATGCCGAGCAATACTCGAAATGAAAAGTCCGACAACAGTAAAAGAGGTACAATGCCTCACGGGAAGAATTGTCTCTCTTTCGAGGTTCATGGCTGCATCGGCCAGGAAAGCTATCCCCCTCTTTTCTGTCTTGAAAAAGGGGAATACTTTTGAGTGGACACCAGAATGTGAAGCCGCCTTCACCAACTTCAAGGACTATCTATCTCGCCCGCCTATACTAAGTAAGCCGGAAGTCAGAAAACCGCTATTCCTATATCTATCTGTTAGCGAGATTGTCGTTGCCGGGGCGCTGGTCTGGGAGGATTCCCAACAACAGCACCCGATATACTTTATTAGCAAAGTGCTTCAAGGACCAGAGACTAGATATTGGAAGATTGAAAAGGTTTCCTTGGCCCTAGTCATTGCAGCACGAAAGCTTCGCTAATATTTCCAAGCCCACACCATCGTCGTCCGAACTGACCAGCCAATCTGGCAAATCCTACAAAAATCAGACTTGGCAGGAAGGATGGTATCATGGTCTATGGAGCTTTCGGAGTTTGACATCCAATACAAACCAAGGACCACCATTAAATCTCAAGCACTGGCAGACTTCTTAGCTGAAATGGTGGACGAGGCGGATACCCCGGAATTGGGTTGGACTCTACACGTGGACGGGGCTTCCAGCTCGAAGGGGAGTGGAGCTGAGGCGATTCTCGAAAAAGAAGGTGAAATAATCCTCGAGCTTTCCATTAAATTCGACTTCTCGGTTTCTAATAACCAGGCCGAATATGAAGCCCTCATCGCAGGCCTCAAGCTAGCAAGGGACGTCGGCATATCCCAACTTCAAGTGTGCAGTGAATCTCAAGTCGTGACTTCCAAAGTCACCAGGGCATATCAAGCTAAAGACATTCTACTGCAGAAATACCTGACAAAAGTAAAAGAACTTGTGGAAAAATTTTCGCAGGTAGAGTTCCGACATGTTCTAAAGGAAGATAATGTCAGGGCCGACATCCTCTCCAAGCTGGCAAGCACTAAGCCTGGAGGAAACAATCAGAGTTTGATCCAAGAGACCTTGAAGCTTCCTTCAATATCGGATACCCTTTCGACCTTGTCCGTCGATGGGATTCCGAACTGGATGACTTCTATCATTCAATACTTGAAGAATGGAACCAGACCAGAAAATCTCGTCAACGCTAGGAGGCTAGCCAGAGAAGCCTCCTATTACACTTTCATCAGTGATCAACTATTCAGAAGGGGGTTGTCCCAGCCATTGCTAAGGTACGTGGGACCGGATCGGGTTCCCACCATTCTTAAGGAAGTTCACAAAGGATCTTGTGGCCATCATCTCGGAGGAAAGTCGCTCGCATTAAAAGTTTTACGAGCTGGATTCTATTGACCATCGATGATGGAGGACTCAAGAGAGTATGCACGGAAGTGCTCCAGCTGCCAAAAACATGCCACTTTCCACCTCGTCCCTTCCGACGAACTAACGTTGATCATGTCCCCCTGGCCCTTCAGCAAGTGGGGACTCGACCTCCTAGGTCCCTTTCCACTCGCCTCGAGACAAGTGAAATACCTAATTGTAGCAACAGATTACTTCACAAAGTGGATAGAAGCAGAGCCGCTTTCCACCATCACTGCTGCCCAAGCTCGGAAATTCATATGGAGGAATATCTTCACTCGCTTCGGAATACTTGACTCGATCGTTACCGACAACGGAACCCAGTTTATAGATCAGAAGTTCCGAGGATTTCTCTCCAACTACAAGGTCAAGCACCATTTTACCTTAGTTGAACACCCTTAAGCAAATGGCCAGCTGCCAACAAAGTCATCCTCCAAGGACTGAAGAAGAGACTCGATGAGGCAAAGGGGGCATGGGCCGACGAACTCGGAAGCGTTCTATGGTCCTACAGAACCACCCCACACTCAACAACGGGGGAAACTCCTTTCAAGCTAACTTATGGGATGGACGCAATGATACCAATTGAAGTCGAGGAGATAAGCCCGTGCGTCATGTTCCAACCTACAGACCACCCGCATTTCGGGAGGAGTTCGATCTGTCAAACGAAGCAAGGGAAATGGCTCACCTAAGGGAGAAGGTGCTGAAACATTGAATCTCCCAAAGATATAATGCCAAAGTAGTACCCCGGACTTTCGACGAGTTGACATCGAAAAACCTCCCGTGGGCCATGGGAAATTAGCTGTAAATTGGGAAGGCCTGTACCGAGTTATTGACGTCTTGGGAATGGGGGCATACCAACTTTCCACATTGTTGGGTACAGAGATTCCGAGGTCATGAAACTCTTCCAACCTCCGAAATTTTTGTATCTGATGTATATACCACGTGAGATAACTATACTCTTTTTCCTACCTCGGGTTTTGTCCCACTGGGTTTTCCCGAGGAGATTTTAACGAGGCGGGACTCCGTGGGCCGAGCAGTAGCTAGCAAACTTTTCTCGGTATTTGCTTTTACATGTTACCTTTATTTTGTTCGATTTAACATTACTTCATTATTTTTATGTTATCGACTCTTTCTTTCACTTCCATTACTTCCATTATTCTGCTTCCATTATTTTTATTACACATCACGGTTGACGATTTCAACCCACCTTAATTCTCCTAAGGGATTAATCACCCCCTAGTCAAGGAAAATGGATCTTAGTATAATAACTCAGACACGTAATCGAATACGATTAAAGTCCGGAGTCAAACCTTGGGTCAGTTTACACCGCGCTAACTTGAGTAAACAAAACCTTAAGTTCTAGCTAAATCTAAGTCGGACAACATCCAGTTCGGTAAAGCAATAAAGGTGCAGCTAATATTCCCTTCAAGGTTTAACTTAGGTGAATAACCAGCGCATCAATTAACAAAACAGGCAACAAACAAAATAACAACATCGCAACAAATTTCATTACAAAAGGTTCTGACATCGGACAAATATTCAAAAAGAGCCCCTAAACATAACAGGGCAATACAATTAAAATACAAACACATCAAAGGTTGGAAGTCTAGTCCTTCGAATCTGCTTCAGGGTCATCGGTGCCGTCGTCGTCCTCTTTTGGAGCGACCACGATGCGATCATCAACTACAATTTTGTCCAGACCGACCTCGCTGAAATCAGCGTCAGGACAAATAATCTGGCACTGCTCCAGAAGGAACTCCTTAATCTTTCCGGCTGACCTAGCCCACAATTGCTCCACCCGAGCCACCTCGTCCCTCACTCTCGCAGCAACCTTCGAAAAATTGGTGCAGTCCCTCTGGAGTTCCAACACCCGAGAACGGGAATCCTCCAATTCTTGGTTCCTCGACTCAAGCGCCTCCTTCAACCTATTGATCTCATCTTCCTTGGACTTCTCCAAAGTTGACTTCTCAGCTTGAAGAAGGGAGAGCTGGGACTTCAAGACCTCTACCTCCTCCACAGCTCAGACACCGGAGGTAATAACCGATTTTGAGTATCTAAGTAAGGCCGCCGACTTTAGCATGGCATGCCCCGCCCATTGGAATTTTGCAGCCAAGTTCTCATCGTCACCCTATAAGCGCTTGAGAAGGGCGGGAACCATTAACCCGTTATCCATGAAGTCGGGATAAGGAAAATCCTTATCCATAATGTGGACGTTGGACCAATCCTTCGGCGAGGGAAGGCCCTCGGGGTCGGTAGACACTAACTTCCCTTTGGCCGCTTTCTTCGACTTTGGTTTCTTGGAAGGCTGGGTGTCCGGAGCTGCCTTATCAGGAATAGAGGCGAACACCGGTTCTCCGGACCCCACTGACTTCGGGCTGTTGCTCCTATCCCCTTCGTGTGACCTCTTCAATATCCTCCGGTGAAACTCGGCAAGGGTGGACTTCGGAGCCATCTTGTCTGCAAAAGAAATATCAACAATAAGCATTCGCTAGGGAGGGCATAAGATATGCAGCATTAATAGAAAAATGACAACCTAAATACTGCCTGGCCTCCCCAGGATCTACGCCAACTATGTTCTTTAAGTTCAGATGATTCTTCCCAAAGCATTCGAAAAGGAAGTCAACAGCAGCTTTCTCTTTGGGCTTAAGGGAATTTTCCTCTATCCGGGGAGCGCTAAAATGCTTACACCAAAAGACGTTAAACCGAAGCTCCCTCTCCAAGCTCTCCCAAAAAGGAATCGAGTTCAGACACCCGAAAACCTTGAAGAAAACAGGCTTGAAATTATGGAAGGATTCCTTGTACAGAAGGAATATCTTCCAATTGGCATGAGCTCGAAAGGATAGCCATCCCGAGGTTGATCCACCACCGGTAGGTTGGGTTAGAGTGAACAGAAAAAAGAAGGCGTTCGGAGATGGCATTAATTCAAGATATTCGCAAATGATTTCGAAACCCCGAATCATCACCTAACTATTCGGATGCAGTTGAGAAGGAGCAGCCTTAGTCTGGCGCAGAATCTCCATTTGAAATTGGGTAAATGGAATCTGAACTCCTAGCTTGGAGATAAGGACATTATAACACCACATCCACCAAAGCCCCCTTCAAGGTTAAATCGCTCACCCTCTCGCTTGGACTCGGAGCCTCTAAATAATACTCCTCATCGTACTCGCCCTTTTGCGAGATAATGTTCTTCTCTCTGAAATGAGTTAGGAATTCCGGGGTTACGACCGAGGGAGTCCCCAGGACCTTGGGATCGACCCACTGGTAGATAAAATTGATCTTGGGAGGAAAAGTTAGAGCTCTCTTTTTGGCCATTTTTCGCAATCCCAAACAACCTACATAGGAAACCACCCCTACATCACAAACTCGGGAAAAGCCTAAGTAGGAAACCCCTAAAGATAAAATGGGAACTGAAATGACAAGCTCCCTACGGTGGTTTCCCTCTATACGAAAAGCCGCCGATGGGCGGAAGAAGCAAAAACCAAGCAAGCGAAGTAGAGACTGAAACCTCCCCAAAGTACGAAGCAAAAAGGGATCAGCGGAAGCCAAATCGCCACTGATACACCATCCAATGAAACAATACAAGTTACAGAAGCACCAAACAAAAGGGGTAAAGCATACCTGTTACTAGCAAGGCAATGGTGGCACAAACGATCGCATTTCTGCACTGCTCCTTCATTTCTCCTTCAAGGTGAGTTTCTTTTGGGCAAGGCGAGAAAAATGGGTTGCGAAGACATGAAACCCCTCTTATAGGAACGAAAACGCCCTTTGCCACGCAACTCAAACATCGCCAAGGGCGCAACCTGTCTTTTCGCGTAAAAGGAATGGGGGCAAAAATGGAAATAATACCCCAATCCAAATGATGAGGTGTTCTGAACGAGGCACCAAAATAGCACATGTCCGCTCGGGGTTATTAGGCGCAACTTATGAGATGAAAGGACGTCACCGGTTCGCAAAGACTCATGACGTTGCCACATGTAAATGTCAAATCACTTAAATGGCAATCCGAGGTCGAAACACAACATGTTAACTCGGAGATTCACGAAGAACTTGGCATCCGAAGAAGCCACCTCAGATACTGAGTTGGGGGCATTGTTCCGGACAGTAACATAGGAGCCCAACTCAGCCCAATGGCTGGGCCCAAATAGATCTTAGATAGTCCAAGACTATCCCGGGCCATTCATCCGAGTTAGGGCCTAAACTTGGGCTAAGCCCTTTGTTCCCTGGCATTACGGAACGACCTTCCCTCATATGGCCGGAAAACTCGGACCCATTCGATATCCCCAAGATAACGGACGTCCAGGGTTATCCTCTATAAAGGCGGGATCAAATCCCCCTTGCTTCTCAACTACTCATCCGTATAAATATGGGTCCAACTTCGAGCTATAGATATATTTTTTTGACCTACTTCTCATACTTTCCTGCACTCACTGACTTGAGCGTCGGAGTCTTTATAGATACACCCTTCACCGCCGTGGAAACACTCATTCAAGCAGCTTGAGATCCCATTCTTAGTTCGGAAACTGCTCAGGTAACCCACCTCCGAACACTTAGCATTAATTTTCTATAAAATTACTCATTTTTTTAACATGAATTTCTTGTAAACTATTTTCCAATTAAAGCAAAAATTATATGAAAGCAAATCGAGAGACGTACCATAATTTCAAACCTACTCTATCGATATTTGGTATTACGTACAAGTTGAATTATTGATGTTTGATATATATAACTGATAATATCAAAAGGTTAACAATATGAAATCATCAAATGAAACACGCTATGCAACTTGTCAACTTGTTCACTAATAAAACACGTTATTTATTTATTTTTAAAAAATTAAAATAAATAAATAACTCAACAAAAATAAAATAATAATGCTTATTGATATGGCTGAAATATGATAGGCACTAAGTTTAGAGTATTTTATTATCACAAGTAAATTACTCGGTGCATATGGTCTTTACGGCTAATACTCCTTATAGTACAACAATCACTTCTTACTAACTTTACACTTAAACTAGTGAGGCTACAAGAACAACTTATATTGGATTGTTCAAGGGAATAATATGATAACATATCTATATATGGACTATTTTCACAGAAGTTGGACACAGAGTATACATATACAAGAGACCCCATTTTTCGCTGTATAATTGATCGTGTGTTTCTCTAAATAACACTGCTAGTTTTTATAAGAAAAAGTAGACTTAACCGTTGATCAACGTTCCCTTTTGAAATGAAAAGCTCATTATTCTATCTAATAAAATTTTATTAACTTTGCTATCAGCTTTCCTATTCAGCAATGATCAAAAGAGCAATAATGTGTCCACTCAAAAAAAATATTAATAAAAAGAGCAATAACGTGAAAAGCATGGGCTAAAAATAGGAAGTGACCGTTTGTGATGATCTGATCACTGAACGGTAGTAAAACTTGCAACGTAATCTTTATTATTTGTAGGAAAATAAATAATGACAATAAACACAGAGTATTAATTGAATATTGATGGCAAGAAACACGCGCGTAGAAATAAGAATAATAACTCTATTACAAGTTGTATATATATATATATATATATATATATATATATACTAGTGTTTTGAACTAAATAATAAGATAATGGAAGTGTAATTCATTTATTACGTTTCCTTTAGAGATAATAATTATTTCTTATCTTTCACTTTCCTTTATTCAAAGTATGTAATATGTAATTCATTTTATAAGAAATTTTTATTCCAATCTTTCAAGTGAGAATGTAATAATCGAAAAAAGATCCTCCTTGCCCTTTTATTATGAAACTCATTTCATTTCCCTCTTCTACCTCTTTATTCAATTATCAACTTGTTCACTAATAAAACATGTTATTTATTCATTTTAAAAAATTAAAATAAATAAATAACTCAACAAAAATAAAATAATAATACTTATTGATATGGCTGAAATATGATAGGTACTGAGTTTAGAGTATTTTATCATCACAAGTGAATTACTCGGTGCAGATGGTCTTTACAGCTAATACTCCTTGTAGTACAATAATCACTTCTTACTAACTTTACACTTAAACTAGTGAGGCTACAAGAACAACTTATATTGGATTGTTCAAGGGAATAATATGATAACATATCTATATATGGACTATTTTCACAGAACTTGGACACAGAGTGTACATGTACAAGAGACCCCATTTTTCGCTGTATAATTGATCGTGTGTTTCTCTAAATAACACTGCTAGTTTTTATAAGAAAAAGTAGACTTAACCGTTGATCAACGTTCCCTTTTGAAATTAAAAGCTCATTATTCTGTCTAATAAAATTTTATTAACTTTGCTATCAGCTTTCCTATTCAGCAATGATCAAAAGAGCAATAATGTGTCCACTCAAAAAAAATATTAATAAAAAGAGCAATAACGTGAAAAGCATGGGCTAAAAATAGGAAGTGACCGTTTGTGATGATCTGATCACTGAACGGTAGTAAAACTTGCAACGTAATCTTTATTATTTGTAGGAAAATAAATAATGACAATAAACACAGAGTATTAATTGAATATTGATGGCAAGAAACACGCGCGTAGAAATAAGAATAATAACTCTATTACAAGTTGTATATATATATATATATATATATATATATATATATACTAGTGTTTTGAACTAAATAATAAGATAATGGAAGTGTAATTCATTTATTACGTTTCCTTTAGAGATAATAATTATTTCTTATCTTTCACTTTCCTTTATTCAAAGTATGTAATTCATGTTCCAAGAAATTTTTATTCCAATTTTTCAAGTGAGGATATAATAATCGAAGAAAGATCCTCCTTGCCCTTTTATTATGAAACTCATTTCATTTCCCTCTTCTACCTCTTTATTCAATTAATTAATAATAATGATTTATTAAAACCAAAGTGAAAATAATACGTTTTAATCATAAAATCTAAAATTTTATCTAGAATATATTCTTGCATTGCATGGGTTTCATTGTGTGTAATATATATAATATGATTTAGTGCAATGATAGATTGTTAAGAATTTATTATACTGTGATTTAAAACAAAAAAGAATTATATATAACTAATGCGGCTCCGGCAAGTATATCGGATTGTACAAGTAATAAAGTGATGAAAAAGATATCGTTCCCACAATGATAGATCAATTACCGAGTAACTAACAAGAATGACTATTTGAACTAGAAGAATGGAATGATTAGAGAAAACAAAAAGAAATCAAATAAAACAAGAGAACAAAATTGCACTTAAAGACAACTTAAATCATTAGGATGGACACTAGGGCTAACTGACTTCATCTAACTATGGACTTAATTACCGTGGATCTCAATTATCTAGTTTTTACCTTAATTGATTAATGGTCGGATTCCCTAAACTAATTCCAAGCCTTTCTCAATATCAAGAAATTCTCTTTATCCTAAATTGATTGCCTAATCTCTTAGTTACAAACTAATTTAGGAAAAGGTTGAAGTTTTATGGATTCCTAAGATGACCACATGAGTTACGTTTATCTATCTCTAATTTTCATTCAACTTACGGTATTTATGATGTGAAGCTTTGTTTACAAACCCTATCTCTAATTATTGCAAACCAACAAATCAGTTGGATGGTGGCCAATCATTCAAAAGCATTAGGAACAATCATAAACACTTAATAATCAAGATAAAAACATAAATAAAATCAATCCATGAGTAACATCATCACAAAGTTGGATCCATCAACACCTTAGAATGGGGTTTAGTTCATGATGGAATCATAAACAATAGAAAAAGTAAAAGAAAGAACAAAAGAAAGAGTAGCCATGAAAAAGAACAAGGATTCCAATGTATTGAGGGTGAAGGATGTTTCTAACTCTTCACACAACTCTCTACAAAGCTCCTTGAACCTTCAAGTCTCTCTCTAGGGTTGCCTCCATTGTTGAGTGTCAAAAGGTCGTCCAAATCCTTTAAATAATGCCCTAAGATCTTCCCCCACAAGGTTGTTTTGAAAAACAGACTTTCCACATTTATCGCGGCCGCACTCGAGCGCGTGGTTCACGCTCGAGCGTGCTCCACTACACCATAAACTTGTTCTCTCTATTTTGGGCTATGCTCGTACGTGGGGTCGCATGCTAGAGAGCAATCCATGCTCGAGTGGGGGGTCTCACGCTCGAGCATGCATCTAAAATAGCAACTCTACATACTTGCCTCTTTTACTAACTTCCAGGCTTAATAACGATCATAATAATTGGAATTTGCCCTCGAAGGTAGAAATAGCAATTGTAGGTCTTTGAGTAAGCTTTCCAACGCAACAAGAACCATCTCAATTGGACTTCTGTAACTCAAGACATAGTCAAAATACTGATGAATGGTTAGGCTTGACAACATTAGAGATAAAATGCAACTTCAATCTTGTTTTGCCTTTTTCTACTAGAAGACTTGAGAATCCTGAAAAGTGCCCAACATCAAAGTTGGAGATCTTCTTCTCATCTTTCTAAAGAGTCCTGAATCATGTCAACTTAACTTCCAGAGAGTTAGATATGAATTTTCTCTTGTGACACGGTCTTGAAATTCAGCAAAATGGACTGCTTAAGACTCCAATTGAACTCTTCTTCCACTTGAGTGCTTGTACCTAATTGAAACTCAGTGAAAACAAAAATAACTAACCAAAAATATGAGAAAATGACGAACAAACTAGACAAGAATCAAAATCAACGAAATCAACTAAAAACAACAAAAACACTCAAATAAATTTGTGTAACCAAAGCTTAAATCTAAATAAAATAGAACAAAAATAACTCACTTTGGGGAGTTATCACATCCCCCAACTTAACAGTTTGCTTATCCTCAAGCAAGAAAGCAAATGAAATAGTAGAATAAATAAAAGAGAAAAATATTTTTATGTTGCCGACACTATAAACATCCCCCTACAAAGACTGCGAAACTCGGGGAGGCTCTTAAGCTGACTAAACACTAACTACCAAAAAGAAAAGAAAGGTAAAGGACTCAAAAAATCTAAAAGCAAGCACACTCAATGCAACAAAGTGTTGTTGGTCCATGTTCTCCACATCATTGCTCCACAACTTAACCCAAAAGTTACTAACAATCCAAATCTAAGTATCAAGACCATTTAATTGTGCAAACACATTATAAAGGAAATAAATCAAGTGTGTGTGTGCAAGGCAAGCAACAAAGAATTGATTCACTTCATACCAATGCAATGTTTAAGAAGGGACAATATCATTATAAATTTCACAATCCTCCCTCTCTATCTCAACATGGGTGTCATCTAGTCGAAGATCAATAGGTCTTTTCAAAGCTTGTAATGGCAGGCTAAGGGTAAACGTATGGTGGAAAGGAATTTTGGCTTTGTATTACCCTCAACTTAGGGAACCCTTACTCCTAAACTTGCTACCTTGGGTATCCTCCAACTTGTTGGTGGCTATCTTCATGTCCTTGTTTGATGAACCTTCAAGCTTTAATGACCATGAGATTCGGAAGAGAGTTTGCTCCCTCCTATCCCATTGAAACCACACTTTTCCTTGTACTGCTTTTTTTTTTTTTCTCTTTTTCTTTCTCTTTTTCTTTTCTTTCTTTTCCACTTGAACTAGTCCACCCACTTTGATAATGATTAACATGAATTCACTATGGTGGGGGGTATTACCCTATTCTCATGAGTTTCAAAGCTACAGGCTTGAGGGTAATTTAAGGCTCAAAGATGGATAGAAAGAACATGGATTCTAAGCTCAAACTGTAGTTTATTCCAAGAAAACAAGCCATAAAGCTCAAAAGAGGTGACTATGGAAAAATGTCATTAAGTAGGCATTAAGGCTCAATGAAGGCTTCCAAACATGGCCTAAATCCTTTCAAAGACAAAAATTCACTCATATTTATTTCAAAAGGGATTCATGTAAAACTTGGATGCATTTCTCAACTTAAATAAAGCATTAAGGAATGATGATTACCAATCCTAAGTTGCTAAGTCCTACAAAGTGCATGAACATGTGGTCTTTTCCAAAATAAATATTAATGCACAAGAGAATTTTCAAGGCTCAAATCAAAATTCTTAGTTACTATGGGATTAAAGAGCAGAGCAAACAATCACATCATAGGAATGGAGCCAAAGATAACAAAAACACATAATTAGTACCTAAAAATAGAAAATCTTTTTGATTTTTTTTAGAGAAATATAAAATGCAGAAACTAGGTAGAAGAGAATAAAATGCATATGCATGCTTTTCCATCCCCCAACTTGGAAAACAACATTGTCCCCAATGTAAAATAAGCGCAAAGAGACGGTAGGAAAGATACTCCCCAACTAATAAATAAGTGTTGGACCCCATTTCTTTTGCTTTATGCACTTAATTCTCTTCTTGAAACCTATAAAATGAGAATAAGAGAGATTTAGAACAACCTAAAAAATGAAAACTCAAACACAATGAAATTCAAACATAAACTCTAAACATGAAAGAAATAAAGTAGAGATAGAAAATTAGGTTGTCTCCCAAAAAGCACTTTGGTTTAATGTCCCTAACTTGGACATGGCCCTTTTTAAATCAAGGTGGTTTCTTCATCTCCCTCTTGGGTGATTCCTCACGAGGTTGATGGCTCTTCCTTCGAAACTTTAAAGTTATAGGCTTAGACATGAATAATAAAAGTGGGGCTTTCAAAAGCTCATAGGGTGATTTTAGCTCATCATCCTCTATTTCTTCTACAACCTTGGAGTTCATCAGGCAAGCTTCCAATGGTAGAGTGTTGGAGGGTGCCATGAAAGAAGTGTCTACCACCTTTTCAGCAACATCGACTCTAAAGCATGATTCAATTTTCAAAGGGGGCTTAGTTGCATCAAACACTTTAAATGTGACCTTATCATCCTGAACAGGCAACTCAAGCTTCCTTTCTTCTACATCAATCAAGGCTCTCCCTGTGGCTAGGAAAGGTCTCCTGAGAATAAGTGGGAGCTCTTTATCCTCTTCCATGTCAAGCACAATGAAATCCACTGGGAATATGAGCTTGTTTACTTTTACCAGCACATCTTCAATGATGCTTGATAGACCTATTCGCTAATTGCAAGGAAACCATAGTAGGCTTCACCTCTCCAACCTCAAGCTTCTCGAAAATAGATAAAGGCATCAAATTAACACTAGGTCCAAGATCACAAAGAGCTTTATAAAATAAATGTCACCAATAATGCATGGAATAGTAAAACTCCCTGGATCTTTTAATTTGGGAGGCAATTTATTTTGTGAAATAACACTGCACTCCTCTGTAAGTATTATGGTCTCATCACACTTAAGCTTCTTCTTGCGGGAGATAATGTCCTTCATGAATCTTACATAACTTGGCATTTGTTCAAGAGCTTTAAGAAAGGGAATATTGATATGTAGCTTCTTGAATACCTCCAAGATCTTAGAGTACTGCTTCTCCTGTTGTTCCTTCTTCAGCTGCTTCATCTTCTGTGGATATGGAATGGAAGGTTCATAAGTAGGAGGTGCCATATATGTAGGAGTCTTCTCTTCCTCTTCAGCACCCTTATTTCACCTCATGGGAATCTCATACTTCTTCCCTTTTTGTGTCTGTGCCTTATTGTTAGTGTGTGGTGTGGCTTTAGATTGTGTTGGCGTTATAAGCTCTTTTCCATTCCTTAGGGTGATTGCCTTAACTTGTTCTCTAGGATTTGCAACAGTGTTGCTTGGCAAGGAACCCTGTGGTCTCTTAGTAAGCTGTTGGGATATCTGCCCCAACTGATTCTCTATGTTCCTGATGGAAGCCTCCTGATTCTTGAATTGAGCATCATATTGCTTGAATTTTGCTTCAGTCCTGTCCACAAAATTTGAGCGGGTCTGCATGAATTGTTGGAACATGTCTTCTAGGTTGGGCTTCTTTTCCTGAGCTAGTGGGTTGTATAAGTGCCTGGGTGCACCTTGGCTCCCATAGTACTGACTGGGGTTAGTATGATCTCTGTACCCCGGAACATAAGTGCTGTAGTGGAAATTGTGTCTTTGAGCATCCATATAGTTAACTTACTCTTCAGGGGAAGGACTTGCAATACACTCTCCATTAGAATAGTTGCCTTGACAAAAGTCACATCTCATGACCTGGGCAGAAGGAGCTTTGCCAATTATTCATAATTGCTTCTGAATAGCAGCATTTTATATAGATAATGTTTGAATATGTGTAAGGATGGTAGTTGTAGCGTCTACCTCTAACACTCCTCTAGGTTTCTAGGCTTTCTCACTATATCTCTAATAGTTGTTGCTGGCCATGACTTCAAACAACTCAATAGACTGCTCAGGGTGTTATTGTTGAGAGAACCCCCTACTGCTGCATCTACCATGATCTGTGTAGTGAGTAACAAACCACTATAGAAAGTCTGTACTTGCATCCAAAGAGGGATGTTATGGTAAGGATATTTGGCCAACAACTCTTTATAATGCTCCCAAGCCTCATATAACGACTCCCCTTCAGTTTGAGCAAATGATGTGATGTCATTCCTTAATTTAGCTGACTTCGCTGGAGGGAAATATTTCTCCAAAAACTTCCTGGCTACTATGTCCCATGTAGTAAGAGATCCTTGAGGTAGTGACTTGATCCAAGACCGGGCCTTATCCCTTAATGAGAATGGGAAAAGTCTCAGCCTGATAGCATCTTCAATGGCTTCGTTTATCTTGATGGTGTCGCAAACCTCTAGAAAGTTACTGATGTGGTCATTGGGGTCTTCACTAGGTACTCCCCCAAACTGACAATTCTGCTACAAGAATATGATGAGAGAGGTCTTTAGCTCAAAATTGTTGGCCTGCACTAGTGGCCTCACAATGCTAGATAAGCATCCTTCAAGATTTGGAGTCAAGTAGTCTTTCATGGCCCTATAGTTTTGCTCATTCTCATCAGCCATGTTACTAATCTGAGCATCTTCAAATGCCCTTCTCTCTTTCCTTAGTTGCCGCAAAGTCTTTTCAATCTCTGGGTCAAAGAGTACTTCCCCGAGCGATCTACTTCTTTGCATAAACTGTAAAAATCAAGAAAAACAAGTGAAGAAACAAAATAAAACAAAATAAATAAATAAAATAAAATAAATCAAATTAAAATAAAAAAATCAAACCAAACCAAATAAAATAAAATAAGTAAAAGTCCAATCTAGTATCCTATTAGTTAGGAGTGATATTGCTACTATCCTCGGCAATGGCACCAAAAACTTGATGCGGCTCCAGCAAGTATACCGGATCGTACAAATAATAAAGTGATGAAAAAGATATCGTCTCCATGAGGATAGATCAATTACCGAGTAACTAACAAGAATAACTATTTGGACTAGAAGAATGGAATGAGTAGAGAAAACAAAAAGAAATCAAATAAAACAAGAGAACAAAATTTCACTTAAAGACAACTTAAATAACTGGGATGGACACTAGGGCTAACTGATTTCACCTAACTATGGACTTAATTACCATGGATCTCAATTATCTAGTTTTAACCTTAATTGATTAATGGTCGGATTCCCTAAACTAATTCCAAGCCTTTTTCAAGGTCAAGAAATTCTCTTTATCCTAAATTGATTGCCTAATCTCTTAGTTACAAACTAATTTAGGAAAAGGTTGAAGCTTTATGGATTCCTAAGATGACCACATAAGTCGCGTTTATTTATCTCTAGTTTTCGCTCAACTCACGGTATTTATGATGCGAAGCTTTGTTTACAAACCCTATCTCTAGTTATTGCAAACTAGCAAATCAGTTGAATGGTGGCCAATCACTCAAAAGCATTAGGAACAATCATAAATACTTAATAATCAAGATAAAAACATAAATAAAATCAATCCATGAGTAACATCATCACAAAGTTGGATCCATCAATGCCCTAGAACGGGGTTTAGTTCATGATGGAATTATAAACAATAGAAAAAGTAAAAGAAAGAACAAAAGAAAGAGTAGCAATGAAGAAAAACAAGGATTCTAATGTATTGAGGGTGAAGGATGTCTCTAACTCTTCACACAACTCTCCACAAAGCTCCTTGAATCTTCAAGTCTCTCCTCTAGGGTTGCCTCTTGTGTTTTGAGTGTCAAAAGGTCATCCAAATCCTTTAAATAATTCCCCAAGATCTTCCCCCAAAAGGTTGCTTCGACAAACAGACTTTCCACATTTATCGCAACCGTGCTCGAGTGCGATATTCATGCTCGAGCGTGCTCCACTGCACCATAAACTTGTTCTCTCTATTTTGGGCTGCGCTCGAGCGCAAGGTCGCATGCTAAAGCGCAATCCACACTTGAGCGTGCATCTAAAATAGCAACTCTGTAGATTTGCCTCTTTTACTCACTTCCAGGCTTAATAATGATCAAAATAATTGGAATTTGCCCTCGGAGGTAGAATATCAATAATATAATTCTCTCTTCCTCCTCTTTCTCTATTTTCTTTTACTATTAATTTCATAATGCGTTATCAGCATGAGACTCTACCATCCATGTGAAAGTATGAGATAAGATACTTTAATAAAGTGAAGGCTTGAAGTAAGACACTCTAACAATGTCAAGCTCTTTCAATCATGAATTTGTGATTCTTATTGTTTTGTGAAAGACATATTTGTCTTGAATTATAAATGCTAAATTCATATTGACTCAGTGGGTCCTGAAGACACCATTAAACAATGAACATTGCTTCTGAGCAAGATCGCATAAAATTCATCTTGATTCAATGGGTGTTGAAGGTATCATTAAACAATGAAACATCACATCCTAGAAGGATAGCGCAAAATCGATCTTGATTTAATGGTTCTTGGAGACACCATTAAAAAAGGAAATATTGCATCCTAGCAGGATTGTGTAAAATCTATTTTGATTTAATGGGTCATGAAGACACCATTAAACAAGAAAATGTCATCGCATCCCAGAAAGGATTGCGCAAAATCTATCTTGATTCAATGGATCTTGAAGATAGCATTAAAATAAGGAAACGTTGCATCCTAGAAGGATTACATGCAAGCATTGATTTTGCTTCATTGTCACTTTCACGAAGGATTAATACTTTTATATTTTATTCTAAAAGATCATGTCAATCTTTCGAGCTGCCTGAAGCAGATATATGAATTGGATTTATTTGTGGGTTACAAGATTTTAAATCTATTAGTAAATATAACACCGCAATATTATAGAATTATGTCTCAATTTAAATTATGGGGGGAGATATTACTAATAGAGATATGTTAGAGAAATGACATTCTCTACTTTTCATGCCTCGAATATGCTCTTGCAGTAGCAACATTGTGTAAAGGGCTTTACAAAATATTTTGAATTAATTTCATAACTTATTGTAGCTGAACAAAATAATGAGTTGTCCATGAAAAAACATAAAATCTGCCCAATTGGCTCTACTCCATTCCTTGAAGTGAATGTAACAAGTTATAGCCCCAACAGTAGCAAAGGTCATAGTTCCAATCAAAATCATGATTGAGTCAGAAGAAAGTAAATGCTATCATTATTGTAACATCCTCCCAAGTATAATACTATGCTTAAGTCATAGCACCACACCCTAGGGTTGTTACTGATACTTGAGCGGACCTTGTTTCACAGCAACCTCAGCTGTCTTCGAGACCTTTCGGGCAATCTGGAGATAACATGGAAATAGGGGTGAGAATTATAAATTCTCAGCAGGATTCATTAAGAAACTTTATACCGTGCCATCGTTATTATCTCCAGCTGCTTCGATTTATTATAAAAGGTGAATACATTATACGAGCTGTTTTATTTTATAGTTTGAAAACATATCGTCCGAAGCAGAATTCATTTTATCTCATGTACTTCAGTCACATTAGCAATGTTTCATACTTCATACTTAGAATAAAAATCATTGCATAAATAGATAGAACAAACTCAGCCTCAATAAAACATGGAATATCACAATAGTTAAAACATGGAATATCATAATAGTGAGCATTGGTACAATTAAAATTATATAAAACATGTATGTTTGTGTTATAAGTTTCTCTTAACACGTTGCCCCCATAACTTCCCGATACTTACACTAGCTGGGTTATGCCATGCCTCATGTAAGCCTTATTCCCTATGCTCATACTAGCTAGGTTATGCCATGCCTCATGTGAGTTGTGGGTGAAGGGAGCTTACTTTGGGTCACCTTCCCTTTTGAAGGATCATACCCTTAGTTTACTTTCTTTACTTTCTTTATCTTCCTTTACTTGTTACACATATTCCAGAGTATGATCGCCATGTCATACCCCATCAGAGTGTGATCGCTATGTCACGTTCCTTAGGAATATGTTCTTCCTGCCACGTCCCAGAGTATGATTGCCATGTCATACTTCATCGGAATGTGATCGCCATGTCACATTCCTTAGGGTGTGGGATCATCATGTCACATTCCAAAGTATGATCGTCATGTCATACCCCATCAAAGTGTGATCGCCATGTCACGTTCCTTAGGAATATGGATTCATCATCATATCTTTCATCATAGAATCTTTACATGCCACATTCCAGAGTATGATCGCCATATTATACCTCATTAGAGCGTGATCGCCATGTCACGTTCCTTAGGAATATGATATCTTTATTATATCTTTTAACTACCTTCACAGGGAGGGATTCAATGTTTAACTGCCTCCAAGTGAAGGGACCCAATCTTACCTTATTTAGCTGCCTTCACAAGGAGGGACCTCATAACTGCCTCCAGGTGAAGGGACCCACATTCAATATATTCATATTCTTTCATTCTCATACATAATCATGCATAGCCATGCTGAATGCATTCATACATATGGTTCATCATTTACTTTCGTATAACCTTATATACATGAGTCCTACTTATGTATTCTTAGCCCATAAATGCTCATAACCTTCTTTACAATTCTACCGAAAATTCGGTAGCATAACGGAACATGTCCGTTTTTCCATGAATAGTGCCAGTACTCAGACAATCAATTTTACAGAAAATTCACAATACTTTATCCACCATTTAACCTCAATTTCCTGGGAACATTAGTTGCATTTATAGCATCACAATTCAGCATCAATCTCATAGGAAAATTAGTTGCATTTAAAACATAGTTGCTGTCTTAGCACTTTCACTCAGCCCGATTTTTGTAAATTAGGTCATAATTTCTATTTAACTTATTTGGACCTCAATTTGGATATGTTAGAGTGTTATATGTCTATTTTCTAGCCTCATTAGTCCCAACTCATTTAGACTTGTATAGCTCAAGATATTTGAGTTTTATCCCGGCCTACCCTACAGCTAGCTAGGATTACACACTTAAAAGTAAAAATATACCAAAAATCGGAAACTAGTTCAAATCATACGAAATTGGTTTTCTATGAAAGCTAACATGACAACCTTTCATTTACAACAAGTTTCATTTCATTTGCTTTAGTAGAGCTCGAGTTATAAACCTAGAAATTTGACCTTCTTAAACTATCCTATTTTTGCTTGGTCTAGACATGGGGCAATTTCTTTGAATCACTGGGAGTAATTGGGACCACCATAAACTCGAAAATTATTGTAGGATGTTCTTCTATGTGCAAGCTTTCTAACAAAGTTCATTTCACTCAATTTAGAGTTGTATAGAGCAAGTTATGCCCTGAACAACCCAGTTTGCCCATTATCAACCTCTAAAATCTAGGTTAAATTTCCAAAATTCATATCTCTCTCAATACAAATCCAATTGCCTTATATGATACACGTATGGAAAAGCCCCAAATGTCTAGTTCCATATAAAAATGGTTTCATTGGATTTAACTAGTTGTAGCCAGAGCCGTATACTCTGCCATACGGACTGCCGAGGAGTTTCTCACCCAGACAGCATCCCAACTCTCCACTTCTTCTAATTTTCTCCTCCTAACTTTAATTCCAACTCAAGATTTCATATTAATCCAACTATAATCCATATATATATCCAATATATCATCAAATACATGAAGAGGAGTGAAATTGCATACAGCCATAGTTTAGAGAAATCAAGAATAGAAAGTGAATCCTACCTCTTTGTATGTGATTTTACTAGGTCTTGGAGTTTGGATTTGATGGAATCTTGTCAAGATTTGAAGGTTGTTGGTGTAAAGTGGAGGGAGAAGCGAGAAAGATGAAGAAGGCTGGAATGGAAGAGGGAGGCGTAAACAGCATAGAATGAGAAGGAGAATCTAATTTAAACATAAAGAGAGTAGTTGGAATTGTGAGTGTTTCTAGCCTCATTGGTCCCAACTCATTTAGACTTGTATAGCTCCGGATATTTGAGTTTTATCCCGGCTTACCCTGCAGCTAGCTAGGATTACACCCTTATAAGTAAAAATCCACTAAAAATCGAAAGTTAGCTCAAATCATACGAAATTGGTTTCCTATGAAAGCTAACATGACAGCCTTTCATTTGCAACAAGTTCTATTTCATTTGCTTTAGTAGAGCTTGAGTTATAAACCTAGAAATTTGACCTTCCTGAATTGTCTTGTTTTGGCCCGATCTGGACATGGGGCAACTTCTTTGAATCATTGGGAGTAACTGGGACCACAACAAACTCAGAAGTTGTTATGGGATGTTCTCCTATGTGTAAGCTTTCTAACAAAGTTCGTTTCACTCAATTTGGAGTTGTATATAGCAAGTCACTCAATTTGGAATAATGTACATTTTATTTGAATTGGAGATGAGGTCAGAATTTGGAACTCGGGGGATGTTACAATTATGGCATCAAAGTACGTTGGTCACATACCTATCGTACTTGGAGACATTTTGCTTGATCTTTATCAAGTATCAATTAGAGTTACTATATTTGAATTTTTAAATTGTTAATATGCTTTTAAATTGAAGTTTACATTTTTACAAATTTCAAATTGTTACTTTTCTATTTAAATCTAAGTTATTGATAAGCTCCTATTGTTGATAAGTGTTTTTAAATCCAAGTTTTGAAATTTCAAGGATTTTGAGATATGAAGGAACAAAAATTGTTGATTTACTTGAATATAACTTGAGATTTAAATTTACGTCAATTAACGTAAATTCATAATGTTGATAGTGCTATTGTATATATGTATATATATTTTGTTATTATTCAATATTATGTGAATACTCATGTACAAGTGCACTCAATATTTATTTATTCTTTTTTTTATTATAATTATCATGTACAAATTTCCATATTGATATATTTCTTTAAAGAAAATAATCAAGATAAATAATATAAATATCTGTCTTGTGGATAGTGCAAGTATGCACACTATTCTTAAAAGCAAGATATATTTTAATGCCATTATTAGATGATTAAAGCTCCAAAAGAGCTATTATTTTATTTATTGAATAAACTTTTATTGAGTTTTAATATATTCGTATGCTCTGGAAGAGCTACTATTTTGTTTCTTGAAGAAACTTATTAAGTTTTAATATATACGTAAGCTTCGAAAGATCTACAATCTTGTTTCTTGAAGAAATTTATTGAGTTTTAAAGATATTCACCGAAATGAATATCATATTGAGATGAAGAGTGAGGGAAGTAATGAGTACCTCAATATTATAATTTATGCCCCGAGAAAGAAAGCTGTAGTAAAGAGATTATTTATACTTTCTTTTGATTTATATTGCACAAATATTAGTATAGTTAAGTACATATTATAGTAAACCAGAAGTTAACTAATCCAAATGATTTAATTTATCATTTGGCATGATTAGTTAGGATATTTGGGAGCAATAATGATATAAAAAAAATTATTGAAAGCTCATATGGAAACTCGTTGAAAAATTAGAAGTTTCTTCAATCTATTAAGTTTTCTTGTGCTATGTGTTCTCAAATTAAACTACTTATAAGGCCATCACTAACAAAGATTGGATTTGAATCTCCTAAATTCCTAGAAGGAATTTAAGGTGATATATGTGGACTAGTTCATCCACCATGTAGACTTTTGAAATATTTTATGATTTTAATAGATGTATCTATGAAATAGTCATATGTGTGCTTATTATTATTTCGCAACCTGGAGTTTACGAGATTACTTGCGCAAGTTATTCAACAAAGAGACAATTTTTGGATAATTCAATCAAAATAATTCATCTTGATGATACTAGTGAATTTACTTTTCAAGCTTTTAATGCTTATTGTATCCTGTGATATAAATGTTTAACTTCTAGTTGCTTATATTCATATACATAGTGAGTTGCTAGAATTATTTATGAAATGCCTCTAATTGGTTGCTAGACCAATGCTTATGAGAACCAATTGCCCAAAATTTTACTTGAGTGCATGTTATTTTACATGCTGCAGCGCTTATTTATATAAAGCAAACAAATTGTCATCAATTCTTTCCCTTATAATTAGCTCTTGACCAGCAGCCAAATATTTCCCATTTAAGACTTTTTGGATGTGTGATATATGTTTACCCCACATTATTACACCAAAATGGGACCCCAAAGAAAATTGGGAATATATGTTAGATATGACTCTCTCTCTCTCTTTATCATCTAGTTTCTTGAAATACAAATGAGAGATGTCTTTAAGGCTCAGTTTGTATAATGCCAATTTGATAATATTTCCAACATTAGGGGGAAGGAGTAAATAGCTGAAAAAAGGAAATAAATTGGAGTGCATCATTCTTACTTTATTTGAGATCCTCAAATAAGGTAATGACAATTAAAAACTCAGTATTTGCAAAGAATGGCATGAGTTGCCAGATACATTTCCAGATACGAAAAGGATAACTAGATCCTATATGTTAGCTAAAAATGCCCCAATTCAATTAATGTCCCTGTTGGACAACCACATGCCAGAAGTATGGTAGACCAATCAGTTCCATAAATGAAAATCCTTGAAAAAGGAATGGGGCAAGTGATTTTATGGAGACAAATGATTCTAATAGTGAAACTCTTCCTGTAGAAGAGGATAGAGACATAGTAAGGACTCCTCCTGTAGTCCAAATTTTTGACATAATTGAACTGCCAGAAGACGTTCAGGTATCTAAAAAGTAGTCAAGATGATGATATCTCAATAAACTATGTCTCTACAGGAAAAATATGGAATTGACAAGAAATTATTGTCGACAATATATTTGCATATAATATAACACTAAATATTATGCATGAAAATGAGGATCTTGAGCCAAGAATCGACATAGAGATGATTGGCCAAAATGGAAAGAGGCCCTGCAAGCTGAATTAGACTCACTTGCAAAACGTGAAGTCTTTGGACTTGTAGTCCAAACACCAGAAGGTGTAAAACCTGTGGGATACAAATGAGTATTTGTGAGAAAAAAAAATGAGAAAAATGAGTTTGTGCGCTATAAAGCTCGACTTGTAGTGCAAGTTTTATCACAAAGACCTGATATGGATTATGGTAAAATGTATTCCTTAGTATATGGTTCATTAGATGCTGATATTTACATGAAAATCCCTAAAGGATTAAAGATATCAACGTCTAATGAATATTCCCAAGTAATCTATTCAATCAAGTTGCAAAGATCTTTATATGGTCTAAAGCAATCTGGACGGATGTGGTATAACCATCTCAATGAGTATTTGATCAAGAAGGGGTTTAAGAATGATACTATTTGCCTATATGTTTATATAAAGAAATCTGCATTTGGATTTATTATAATTGTTGTGTATGTTGATGACTTAAATATTTTTGGGACTCTTGAAGAAGTTCCCATGGTCATAGAAAATCTATAAGAAGAGTTTGTCATAAAAAGTCCTCGAAAGACAAAATTTTGCTTCGGCATTTGACAAATAAAATGTTTGTTTGTCAATCAATTTACACAAAGAAAATTTTTTAAGAGATTTTATATGGATAAATCACATCCATTAAGTACTGCAATGATTATAAGGTTATTGGATGTGAAAAAGGACTCATTTCGTCCTCGAGAAGGTAATGAAGTTCTTGGTCCTAAAGTGCCATATCTTAGTGCCATAAGAGCACATATATATCTTGCTAATAATACATGAATTGATATAATATTTGTAACGTCTGATTTCTGACTTCCGATCCCATTTAATGTTGAAATTTCCAATTTCCAAGTTTGTCTTATAATTCCGCTTCCGACCTCAATATTAGTTTCGATTTCCGACTTCGTTCCAAGGCTTACAAAGGGATGGCTGTATCTTCCGATTTCCGACCTCATGCACGAAGCTTACGATTTCCGACCTTATGCTCGAGTAGGAACGAACGTGATATTCGAGTTCCGACATTTGGTGATTCAAAATGGACACGAAATGCGACTTCCGAGTTTTATCTAAATTGGATTCCGAGTTCATTACCAAGATCTTTTCTTCTCATTCCCGAGTTCCGATATCGAGTTGGAGTGCCAGGTCCTATAAATTACGAGTTCCGACTTCATCCGAATAGATATGAACGAATCCCGACTTTAAGAAGTTCACAAGTTCTGATGTCATGTTCAGATGTGCTGGAAGCGAGTTTCACTTCTTAAGCGACATGGAGAGCATTTTTGTCACAAAAGAGGGAGACATGGCTGAATTTTACCCACAAGAATTTCACCCAATCAAAGCCACCCATTCTAACTACCACTCCAGAGCCTTGTGTATATATATATATTCTCCTCCTGCCTCTTCAGCCCCATTTTCCTACGTTGTTTTCTCTTCCTCAGTTCAACCCTCTTTTCTCTTCTCTACTCACCCACTCCATCCAACTTTCATTTCAGCTACCAACTCAAGCTTAACCTGATCATAAGAGGCAGAGGTTTTCTTCCTGCCTGATTTTCTTGGATGATTGGTGGTGATTTCATTCCTTAGTTTTGATATGTTGATTTTTTGATTATGATGAACTATAGCTGGTTTATTGGCTGGTTGTGAGACTAAAACTGAATTAGAGACAAGAAAGGATGCAGATAGGAAAGGTTGAGAGGCTAGAAAACTCAAACCCTCGGCAGTCCGTATGGCGGAGAGTATGGCTCCGCCTCCCACCGTTTAAAATTGATGAAACCATTTTTATGTGAAACTAGACATCTAGGGCTTTCTACACATATATCATATAAGACCATTAAAGTGATATCGAGAGAGATATGAATTTTTGAAATTCGACCTAGGAATCAGGACATCCACCCAGACAGTATGGGTTGAGAAGGGTGTAACTCACCCTATACAACTCCAAATCGAGTGAAACTAATTTTGTTGGAAAGCTTACACATAGGAGAACAATATCCAAAGAAATTTCGAGTTTGTTATCATCTCAGTTGTTCTTAGTAATTTGAAGAAATTACCCTATGTCCAAACCAGGCCAACACAGGGCAGTTCAGGAAGGCTAAGTTTCGGGGCTTGTAACTCGAGCCCTACTAAGGCAAATGAAATGGAACTTTTTGTATATGAAAGGTTGTCCTGCTAGCTTTAATATGAGGCCAATTTCATATGATTTGAGCCAGTTTTCGATTTTTAGTAGATTTTTACTTTTAAGTGTGCAATTCTGGCCACCCACAGGGCAGGCCGGGATAAAACTCGAATACCTTGAGTTATGGTTATCCAAATCAGATGGGACCAAAGAGGTTAGAAAATAGAGACATAACACTTTAACATATCCTAAATTGAGGTCCAAACGAGCTCAATAGAAATTATGGCATGATTTACAAGAACCGGGTTGAATACAAGTAGTGAAGCAGTAAGCATATTCTAAAGTGCAATACTTGTGTCTTGAATTCGAGGATTGAAACATGAATGAAATATGTTGAATTATGCATGGAATGAGGTGTTTCTTTTGATAAATTGATATGCTAAATACTGGCACTATTCATGGGGAAGCGGACACGTTCCGTTATGCCGCAAAAATTGCGGTAAAGCATATGTATGAATTATGAGATACATGTAGAGGCATGTGCATTTTCAAGAAAGCTATGTTATGATGAACCCAAAGAATATGTTATGATGAAAGTTTCATGCTACTTGGGCCAGCCCCGGATAGAAAGTTAAGGGGAATAGATCGGTGGGATGGTCGGGGAAAGTAAACCCGGCATTCCTATATAGGAACGAGCTCGATCCTAAGAAGCAGACTATTACCCAGGAGTCTAAAATGGCTAAGAACTCCCAGGGGACCAAGTGATGGAAAGTGATAAAGAGTAATGGGAAAATGTTTATGAAGAATAGTTCAAGAATGAAGTTTGCATGATTACATTAAGCGCATGATTGCATTGAACATGTCATTACATGATATTTGCGGTTTGTCCGTTGTGTTTATTTGTTGTTGTATATTCATTATCTTGCCCTTCGTCCTATGTGTTAATGTTGATGGTTATTCTGTTTCTTATGTCATTTTAAGTAAAACTGAATCTTGCCTCGGACTAGACGTTTTTCTCAACTCATCAATATGAGTAGTTAAGTTTAATCTCATGTTTTAAGAAAATTAAATAAAACCCGAGGCAACTGAGAATGAACGCGAAGTCAGTATACACTATATGCAAACCCTACTGAGAATTTCTCCAAATTCTCACCTCGCCTCGCATTTCCGCCTCATTCTCAGATGTGGACGATGGACACGACAACTACCCTCTTCATTGAGATTCCAAACTTGCAGCTCCACCATGACCTTGCAGTAGGCTCGTTGTGTATAGCCGGCTCTTGCTAGTTCTGCTTGTTTCTTTTTAGTGATAGGAATTTTACTGTCCCCTTATATCATCCTGTTTTTGATCCTGCCACCCCATACTTTGAGGTCCCACAAGACGCTGCACATCCTCCACAGCGCCTCGCACTGCAAAGACTGTAGCCCCCGGCCGACCTGCATCGGGGTCACCTCCGCAGGTGGTACCGGACATCCCGCTCAGCTCCGAGAGCGACCCCTCAGAGGCCACCAGCTCATCTTCCTCATCCTCTGGACCAGCTCCTGACTACTCACCAGCCGAGCCCGGTGTGGCCAACGGCTATCTGACTGAGTAGGTCAGCCACAGGCCGTTTTGTACAGCATGACCCTCTTTTGGTAGCATGCGGCTTTGGGTCATACACGCAGTGGTAGATTTTGAAATGTCCTCTGAGGACCACGTAGGATCGGATTGACTGACATGGATCTTATGTCTTTTGGTACACGACCCCACTTATGTATCCTATGTTGAAATTTGTATGTAAACCGAAACAGTGGTTCCTGTTTATATATATATATATATATACCTACATACGGTTGATAGCATGTGTGTTATGTATGCTTACCTTTTTGTTATGGTGGAATAAACTCTATCACGTTCGTTGTACGACATTCCATTCCCCCTGTTAAAAAAACAAAAAAAAAAGAGAAGAAATGATTCGGGTAAACGAAACGTAAGTAGAATATTAACACGGTAACACAAGCTACTTAATTTCATGCTATGACTTAAGCATAACATTAAATTAGTAGGGTGTTACATTTTGGTATCAGAGCAGTTCGTCCTAGCTAAGACCTGATGATGGAACAACTAGGCAGGCGACCTACAGCCGGTTGTGAAGGGAACCCACATGGCCCAGAGGCTAACCTGGAGTATCTCAAATTTGCTGAATTTAGAAAGGCAAATCTGCCAAGTTTTCGAGGGGCGTATGATCCGGATAAAGCCGATGAGTGGACCTAGGCCATGGAGAAGATTTTCTCTGTCCTGGATTGCTCGGATCATCAGAAGGTGACTTTTGCCACTTACATGCTTGAAGCAGACGCCGAGTTTTGGTGGAACGGCGTACGAAGATTGTTCGAGGGATCTCAGACGGTAGTCACCTGGACGATGTTCAAGGATGTATTCTACTAGAAGTACTTCCCTGCTTCAGTTCGAAATGCCAAGGAACTTGAATTTATGCAGCTGCGTTAAGGAAATCGGACAGTATCTGAATATATTGCCCGATTTGAGGAGCTATGCAAATTTTCTACAATTTATCAGAGGAATCCAGATGAAACCTGGAAGTGTATCAAGTTTGAAGGAGGATTACGAGAAGATATTCTTACTGCAATCGGGCCAATGGAGATTAGAGATTTTCCCACGTTGGTAAACAAATGCCAACTGGTGGAAGATTGCAACTCGAAACTAGTGGCAGCCAGGGCATCTGGTGGTGGATTCAGGAAGGGGTTAGCTCTGCAAGGCCCAAGATTCAAGGCCAACTTTCAACCGCAAAGGAGAGTCCCACCGATGGGCAGCAAAGGCAAGCAGCCTCAAAGGCCCCCTTCGAATCGAACTTGTAAGAAGTGCGGTAGGAATCATGGCGATCGGCCATGCTTGGCAGGCCAGAATGTTTGCTTTGGGTGTGGTAAGCCAGGCCACAAGATTTATGAGTGCCCAACCAGGAATCCACCACAGTTGTCTCGACTACAACGTCAAGGACGAGTTTTTACTATGAATGCAGAGGAAGTTGATAAGTCTGAGGGACTAATCCAAGACACCTATGACGTGAACGGTGAGGCCCTAACTGTACTCTATGATTCGGGTGCTTCTCATTCATTTATTTCTCATGACTGTGTAGCTGCTTTGCGATTGTCAATCTCTAAGTTACCTTATGATCTATTGGTTTCTACTCCTACCAGTGGGCCTGTTAGAACTAGCCAAATATGCCCCAATGTCCCTCTTCGAATTGAGGGTAGGACTTTTGTCGCCAATTTGATTTGTCTCCCTCTATCTGGTCTTGACATAATTCTGGGTATGGATTGGCTTTCTGCCAATCGAGTTGTACTCAATTGCTCGGATAAGACAGTGGTACTTCCGTCTGTCTCACTTTCTGAATTCCAGACCGTAACACTCTTTTATTTGGATTCTTTCGGGCCAAATAAGCAAGGGTATATCCTCTTGTCAGCTAATGTGATTGAAGCTGAGCAAGAACTAGAGGAAATTCCTGTTGTCAGAGAATATCCGGATGTTTTTCCAGAAGACATTCCTGAATTTCCTCCGGAGAGAGAGATTGAATTTACCATTGAGTTGGTTCCAGGTGCGGGACCAATATCTATAGCTCCGTACCGAATGTCACCTATGGAGCTGACGGAACTAAAAAGACAGATCGAATAGCTTTTAGAAAAAGGATTCATACGACCAAGCGCGTCGCCATGGAGAGCTCCGGTTTTGTTGGTCAAAAAGAAAGATGGAAGCATGCGCTTATGCGTGGATTATAGACAACTGAACAAAGTGACAATTAAGAACAAGTATCCGCTGCCAAGGATTGATGACCTCATGGACCAACTACAGGGTGCAGCAGTATTTTCCAAGATCGACTTGCGTTCTGGATATCACCAAATTCGAGTTCGGGAACAAGATATTCCTAAAACAGCTTTTCGAACTCGTTACGGACACTATGAGTATACCGTGATGTCGTTTGGGCTGATGAACGCACCAGCGGTATTCATGGATTACATGAATTGAATATTCCGCCCATATCTGGACAAATTTGTAGTGGTCTTCATCGATGATATACTTGTCCACTCGAAGACGGAGCAAGAGCATGTGGAACACTTACGGCTAGTTCTGCAAATTTTAAGAGAAAAGAAACTCTACGCCAAATTATCCAAATGTGAATTTTGGATGGAGGAGGTAAAATTTCTCGGCCACGTAGTGTCATCTGGAGGAATCTCTGTCGACCCCAGCAAAGTAGAAGCGGTTCTGAACTGGGAAAGGCCAACTACAGTCTCTGAAGTAAGGAGTTTTCTGGGTTTAGCTGGATATTACAGGTGGTTCGTTAAGGATTTCTCTCGACTAGCTTTACCCTTGACCAAGCTAACCAGAAAGAATGTTCCGTTTGAGTGGACGCCAGAGTGCGAACAAAGTTTTCAAGATTTGAAGAAGAGATTGACCACGACACCAGTGTTAGCTTTACCAAACCCTCATGGACCATTTGAAGTCTATTGTGATACTTCCCAACAAGGGTTAGGGTGCGTGTTGATGCAAACCAGAAAGGTAGTGGCGTATGCCTCCCGGCAATTAAAGCCACACGAAAGGAACTACCCAACCCATGACCTCGAATTGGCAGCAGTAGTATTTGCTTTGAAGATATGGAGACATCATCTGTATGGTGTAAGGCTCGAGGTCTTTTCTGATCATCAGAGTTTAAAGTACCTCTTTGATCAGAAGGAATTAAATATGAGGCAGCGGAGGTGGATGGAACTCCTTAAAGACTACGAATTTGAATTGAAATACCACCCAGGTAAGGCAAACGTCGTGGCAGATGCGTTGAGCAGGAAATCATTGACTGTCGTTTGGATGATGATCAAAGAGACGGAACTTATTGAAAGCTTCTGAAATCTTAATTTGGGGATCCTTATGACTCCCAAAACCCTTCAGCTGCATCAAATTAAGGTAGCCAGTAGCTTCAAGGAGCAGATTTGGCGAGCACAGCAGCAAGATGCTAATCTCCAACGTATGATCAAGCTCGTGCAATCAGGGAAATTAACAGGTGTTACTCAGGATAAAGAAGGCATCTGGCGACATCATGATAGGGTATGTATACCTGAGGGGGACGATCTCCGGAAAAGAATCTTGGAGGAAGCACATAAAGGTCAGTTCACTGCACATCCTGGCATTACTAAAATGTACCAGGATCTTAAGAAAATGTTTTGGTGGCCAGGCATGAAGTCAGACGTAGCAAGCTTCGTAAGTAAATGCTTGGTCTGTCAAAAGGTGAAAGCAGAATATCAGAAACCCTCTGGGATGCTTCAACCCTTGGAAGTCCCTGAGTGGAAATGGGAAAGTATTTCCATGGATTTTGTGATGGGAATGCCAAGAACACCAACAGGATACGATGCCATATGGGTCATCGTGGATAGATTGACTAAGTCTGCTCACTTTCTACCTATCCGAGCGAATTATCCGTTGGAAAAATTGGCACAATTGTATATTCAAGAGATTATAAGGCTGCATGGAACCCCTTCAACCATTATCTCCGATCGAGACCCAAGGTTTACTTCAAGGTTTTGGGGAACCTTACAAAAGGCATTCGGTGTTAAGTTATGCCTAAGCACTGCATACCACCCGCAAACGGACGGCCAAACAGAAAGGACAATTCAAACCTTGGAAGATATGTTGCGAGCCTATATACTGGAGCAACGAGGAAATTGGGATCGATATTTACCGTTGGCCGAATTTGCATACAACAACAGCTATCACGCTAGCATCGGCATGGCTCCTTATGAAGCATTATATGGACGAAAGTGCCAATCTCCCTTATGTTGGTATGAGATAGGAGAATCAACTCTATTGGGGCCTGATTTAGTCGAGCAGACCACTGAGCAGATCAAGAAAATACGAAGCAAGATGCTTACTACTCAGAGCCGCCAGAAGAGTTACGCAGATACCAGGAGGAAACCTCTTGAATTTCAGGAAGGAGACCATGTATTTCTGAAGGTTACTCCTACAACAGGGATTGGTAGAGCTGTCAAAATCAAGAAGCTAAATCCTCGTTTTATTGGTCCCTTCCAAATCCTAAAGCGAATCGGATCAGTGGCGTATCGAGTCGCTTTGCCTCCACATCTATCAAACCTCCATGATGTTTTTTATGTCTCCCAATTCAGAAAGTGTCAACCTGACCCTACACACTCCCTTGAACCCGAATCAATAAAGTTGAAGGAGGACCTGACTTTCCATGTTCAACCAGTACGGATTGTAGACAGAAGTAGCAGACAACTCCAAAATAAATCTGTGCAACTAGTGAAGGTAGCATGGGGAAAAGAAGGTGCTGAAGACTACACTTGGGAACTGCAATCAGATATGAGGGAAGGATATCCTGAGTTATTCACAGGTACTAAATTTTGAGGACAAAATTTTTTAAAGGAGGGTAGTAATGTAACGTCCGATTTCCAACTTCCGATCCCATTTAATGTTGAAATTTTTGATTTCCAAGTTTGTCTTATAATTCCGCTTCCGACCTCAATATTAGTTTCGATTTCCGACTTCGTTCCAAGGCTTACAAAGGGATGGCTGTATCTTCCGATTTCCGACCTCATGCACGAAGCTTACGATTTCCGACCTTATGCTCGAGTTGGAACGAACATGATATCCGAGTTCCGACAATAGGTGATTCAAAATGGACACGAAATGCTACTTCCGAGTTTTATCTGAATTGGATTTCGAGTTCATTACCAAGATCTTTTCTTCTCATTCCCGAGTTCCGATATCGAGTTGGAGTGCCAGGTCCTATAAATTACGAGTTCCGACTTCATCCGAATAGATATGCACGAATCCCGACTTTAAGAAGTTCACGAGTTCCGATGTCATGTTCAGATGCGCTGGAAGCGAGTTTCACTTCTTAAGCGACGTGGAGAGCATTTTTGTCACAAAAGAGGGAGACATGGCTGAATTTTACCCACAAGAATTTCACCTAATCAAAGCCACCCATTCTAACTACCACTCCAGAGCCTTGTGTATATATATATATATTCTCCTCCTGCCTCTTCAGCTCCATTTTCCTACATTGTTTTCTCTTCCTCAGTTCAACCCTCTTTTCTCTTCTCCACTCACCCACTCCATCCAACTTTCATTTCAGCTACCAACTCAAGCTTAACCTGATCACAAGAGGTAGAGGTTTTCTTTCTGCCTGATTTTCTTGGATGATTGGTGGTGATTTAATTCCTTAGTTTTGATATGTTGATTGTTTGATTATGATGAACTATAGCTGGTTTATTGGCTAGTTGTGAGACTAAAACTGATTTAGAGACAAGAAAGGATGCAGATAGGAAAGGTTGAGAGGCTAGAAAACTCAAACCCTCGGCAGTCCGTATGGCGGAGAGTACGGCTCCGCCTCCCGCAGTTTAAAATTGATGAAACCATTTTTATGTGAAACTAGACATCTAGAGCTTTCTACACATATATCATATAAGACCATTGGAGTGATATCGAGAGAGATATGAATTTTTGAAGTTCGACCTAGGAATCAGGACATCCACCTAGACAGTATGGGTTGAGAAGGGTGTAACTCACCCTATACAACTCCAAATCGAGTGAAACTAATTTTGTTGCAAAGCTTACACATAGGAGAACAATATCCAAAGAAATTCCGAGTTTGTTATCATCTCAGTTGTTCCCATTGATTTGA
This sequence comes from Pterocarpus santalinus, assembly GCA_031439595.1. Classification (NCBI taxonomy): domain Eukaryota; kingdom Viridiplantae; phylum Streptophyta; class Magnoliopsida; order Fabales; family Fabaceae; genus Pterocarpus; species Pterocarpus santalinus. Next base: position 26,622,317 of record CM062528.1, on the reverse strand, counting down.
AGAAATTACCCTATGTCCAAACCAGGCCAACACAGGGCAGTTCAGGAAGGCTAAGTTTCGGGGCTTGTAACTCGAGCCCTACTAAGGCAAATGAAATGGAAGCTTTTGTATATGAAAGGTTGTCCTGCTAGCTTTAATATGAGGCCAATTTCATATGATTTGAGCCAGTTTTCGATGTTTAGTAGATTTTTACTTTTAAGTGTGCAATTCTGACCACTCACAGGGCAGGCCGGGATAAAACCTGAATACCTTGAGTTATGGTTATCCAAATCAGATGGGACCAAAGAGGTTAGAAAATAGACACATAACACTTTAACATATCCGAGATTGAGGTCCAAACGAGCTAAATAGAAATTATGGCATGATTTACAAGAACCGGGTTGAATACAAGTAGTGAAGCAGTAAGCATATTCTAAAGTGCAATACTTGTGTCTTGAATTCGAGGATTGAAACATGAATGAAATATGTTGAATTATGCATGGAATGAGGTGTTTCTTTTGATAAATTGATATGCTAAATACTGGCACTATTCATGGGGAAGCGGACACGTTCCGTTATGCCGCCAAAATTGCGGTAAAACAAATGCATGAATTATGAGATACATGTAGAGGCATGTGCATTTTCAAGAAAGCTATGTTATGATGAACCCAAAGAATATGTTATGATGAAAGTTCTATGCTACTTGGGCCAGCCCCAGATAGAAAGTTAAGGGGAATAGATTGGTGGGAAGGTCGGGGAAAGTAAACCCGGCATTCCTATATAGGAACGAGCTCGATCCTAAGAAGCAGACTATTACCCAGGAGTCTAAAATGGCCAAGAACTCCCAGGGGACCAAGTGATGGAAAGTGATAAAGAGTAATGGGAAAATGTTTATGAAGAATAGTTCAAGAATGAAGTTCGCATGATTACATTAAGCGCATGATTGCATTGAACATGTCATTACATGATATTTGCGGTTTGTCCGTTGTGTTTATTTGTTGTTGTATGTTCACTATCTTGCCCTTTGTCCTATGTGTTAATGTTGATGGTTATTCTGTTTCTTATGTCATTTTAAGTAAAACTGAATCTTGCCTCGGACTAGACGTTTTTCTCAACCTTACTGAATATGAGTAGTTAAGTTTAATCTCATGTTTTGAGAAAATTAAATAAAACCCGAGGCAACTGAGAATGAACGCGAAGTCAGTATACACTATATGCAAACCCTACTGAGAATTTCTCCAAATTCTCACCTCGCCTCGCATTTCCGCCTCATTCTCAGACGTGGACGATGGACACGACAGCTACCCTCTTCATTGAGATTCCAGACTTGCAGCTCCACCATGACCCTGCAGTAGGCTCGTTGTATATAGCCGGCTCTTGCCAGTTCCGCTTGTATCTTTTTAGTGGTAGGAATTTTACTGTCCTCTTATATCATCCTATTTTTTGATCCTGCCACCCCATACTTTGAGGTCCCGCTGCACGAGGCACATCCTCCACCAACGCCTCCTGCACCTGCAGCACCTGTAGCCCCTGCTGACCCTGCACCGGGGTCACCTCCGCAGGTGGTACCGGACATCCCGCTCAGCTCCGAGAGTGACCCCTCAGAGGCCACCAGCTCATCTTCCTCCTCCTCTGGACCAGCTCCTGACTACTCACCAGCCGGGCCCGGTGTGGCCAACGGCTATCTGACTGAGTAGGTCAGCCACAGGCTGTATTGTACAGTTTGACCCTCTTTTAGTAGCATGCGGCTTTGGGTCATACACGCAGTGTTAGATTTTGAAATGTCCTCTGAGGACCACGTAGGATCGGATTGACTGACATGGGTCTTATGTCTTTTGGTACACGACCCCACTTATGTATCCTATGTTGAAATTTGTATGTAAACCGAAACAGTGGTTCCTGTTTATGTATATATATACCTACATACGGTTGATAGCATGTGTGTTATGTATGCTTACCTTTTTGTTATGGTGGAATAAACTCTATCACGTTCGTTGTATGACATTCCATTCCCCCTGTTAAAAAAAAAAAAAGGAGAAGAAATGATTCGGGTAAACGAAACGTAAGTAGAATATTAACACGGTAACACAAGCTACTTAATTTCATGCTATGACTTAAGCATAACATTAAATTAGTAGGGTGTTACAATATTCATTATAAGTGTATTAGCATGTGTATTTCCTTTCCAAACTAGCTAGAGAGCCATTGGAATGGAGTTAACATATACCTCTGCGGAATGATTGATATGTGGTTATTCATATGAATTCAAGTTACAATTAGTTGGCTATGCAGATGCAGGATATTTATTAGATCCACCTTAGTGCAGGTTTCAAATAAGTTATTTACATGTGGAAAGCAATGGATCAATATATTCAAGTGTCACGTGGATAATTTTATAAGAAAGAAACTCCCACAACTTTATACGAGGACAATGCAGCATACATAGACTTATTTATCAAGTCCCTACCTATTTCTTCCTTTGAGAAACTAGTACACAAGATCATAGTGTGTTAATTCCGAGACCTTAAATGATGCTCTGAAGAGGGGAGAAATACCATACTCTTTTTCCTTGATCAAGATTTTGTCCTGTTGGGTTTTTCTTTGATAAGATTTTTAATGAGGAAGTTCCCATTGTGAGGATATTGTACTCTTTTTCCTTCATTAAGATTTCCCAATGGGTTTTTTCTTAGTAAGGTTTGAATGAGGCATATCCCTAATGGACTTTCAAAAGAGATTGTTATGAAATATTATTTGAATCTTAATGTGGATGTCCATATCTTTATCTTGATTCAATTAAGATTTGATTAGATAGAATCAGTTATTTGATCATATATTGTCTCTCTCATCCTTTGGCTATAAATAGCTTTTTTGGTGCTCCATGTCTTACAACTCCCTTGAGAATATCAATAATATAATTCTCTTTTCCTCCTCTTTCTTTATTCTCTTTTACTATTACTTTCATAACAAGATTTTCGAATTTCATTTATTGAATAGGTTTTTTTATTGATTACCACTTGTCAAATTTTCTAGAAAATGGTTCTCTTTTATTATATGTATAGATAGATGATATATTTAATTAATAATAATAACTAAAATATCAAATTTTAAACAAAATAGATATAACTTTACGTAACATTTGGAGAACTCTAATGTAATTTATGGAGGATGTGTTGCTTCTATGTGTGGACATGCCTGAGCTCGGCAAGGAGGATATGAAGGTTTCAGTGGAGCACAACACTCTGACTATAATAGGCGAAGATGCCAAAGAAGGAGACGACGATGGGAGTGCACGAAGGTACATTGGGAGGATCGGTTTGCCTGAAAAGCTTTACAAAATTGATCAGATCAAAATTGAGATGAAGAATGGTGTGCTCAAGGCCGTTGTGCCTAAGATAAACGAGGAAAAGAGGAGTAACGTATTCAGTGCCGATTTTTTATTATTAATATGATAAACAATTACATTATATGCATGAATATGGGTTTAGGATAAAAATTACATTAATATGGGTTTTAAAAAAACCGCCATTTTGTTGCACCACAAAAGTTGCACGCATGCTGAACGAGAAGGATGCGTGGAAGGCCCTCAAAAAATCGCCATTGGCAGTTTTTACCAAATCTTTGCGCCTCTCTAAAAAGCTATTGGGAATCTCTGCCAAAAGCTGATGGGAATCTATCAAAAACTACCATTGGCAGTTTTTGTTGTAGGAATCTTTGCAACATTGTCAAATCATGCTCCCTCCTTATTCGCAGCATACCGTGTATATATGTAGAGAGTGAGTTTGTGAGGGTGGAAGCGAGGAAGAGAGAGAGTTTGAGATGTCAATACAGAAAGAGAGAAAGAAGAAGTGAAGAAGCATAGAGAGAGTGCATCTATCTGAAAAAAAAAATAGAGAGAAGAAGACAAATATCAAGGAATTAAAAATGGTTCGTGACTCAATAATGAATCAACACGGACATATTTCAGAACAAATTCATGTTGAGAACATAAGTATTATTTGTTCAGAGCAAATTCTTGACATGTGAAATTTTATTATTAGCAATGATAGATAAATTAATTTTATTATTAATTATCAAAATTATGAAAAATAATTTATAAAAAATGATTAATAATATTGTAAAAAAATATTTGTTTTGCTCTGGACATCTATAATTTTGAATAATCACTTTAGTATCAGTATCAATTTTTTTGCTTTTAATTAAGAGTTTAATTGGTATACACTGACAGTGTAAAATAGTTTTACACTGTCAACCAATAGAAATAGAGGAAAGTGAGAATTCATGGTGGGTCCCTCATTATAATGGGTGGTTATTTTGATGAGTTGGCACTTTCCACCATTTTTATTGGTTGACAGTGTAAAACTATTTTACACTGTCAGTGTATCTAAATTAAATTCTTTAATTAAATGTCTATTGTTGACTTTTTTTAAAATTTGAAATTAAGCAATTAATATATATACATATTGTTGCATTCCAAGTGCATAGTTTTTTCAAATACTATATACGAAAAAAAGACCCACAAATTAACTTACTGAACCTATATGTTAACTAATTTAGTTTATCCTTAAGCATTTTAAAGAAGCTAATCATGGAGTAAACAAAATGTTGTATTTTATTTTTTTATATTTTTAAACAAATAATAATAATAATAAAAATATCATATTACATGCTTTATTAATCTCAGTTTGTTTGCTATTTGTAATAGGGGAGGAGGCCATTGCACTTTGTCACTTACAGATGATGCCACCCAAGGCCGAAATACGTGAGCATTTACGGCAAGCTGGTCTTGATCGTGTTGCACAGATTTGCCAAATGCAAATAAATGGTGTAACATCCTCCACGAGCTCCGACTTCCAACCTTATTTCCAAGGTTCAAATGGAATGAACAAGGTTTCCGATCTCCGACATAACCTCCAATTCGAATGAAATAGTCATGACTTCCGACTTTAAGTTTCAATTAAAATGTGAAGTTATTATGATTTCCGACCTCCTGGCTGATCCCAAATAGAATAGACCCGAGTTCAAATCTCGGAGCTGATCTCCAAGACCACAATTTACACGATTTTCGACCTAATCTTCCAGTTTCAAATATAACGGACATTATTCCCGGCTTCATCTTCGAGTTTCCAATAAAATGGGTACAATTTCCGATTTCCAACTTATCCTTCAAGGTCCAAACCAAATGGATGTGATTACCGATGTTCGAGTTTAATTATTTACCAATATTCGAACTTAACGCAAGAGCGTTCTAATTCCCATTTACATTCATGAGTTTGAATTTATGACTAACTTCTGAGATTATATACGTTCCGATTTCCAGGTACCTAAGGTTTTATGTCCTAATACTAACTTCCAAGCTTGTGTAACGTGCCCGACTTCCGAGTTTAAGTTGTTTATGTTTCATGATCTCGTCTTTGGCCGTCGATTTTAAGGTAAATTGTATGCTATGATTTCCGATCTCATACTGTATGTTTCTAACACGATTTCCAATCTAATAACCTATTTCCAAGTTACTCGAGTTCCAATATCCAAACTGAAATCCAAGTTCGAATAAGATGGACAAGAGTTCCGACTTTACATAGAATGGATACGAGTTCCAAGTTTATACAGAGTGCAAATGAATGCCCTTTTTACATGGAGAAGAAGTAAGCCACCTTAAACCACAAAAAAAGGGAAGCATGGCTGGAAATCAGCCACAAGAATTTCAGCCAATCAATACTCACAATCCCAACTACCCTCTTTATGTTTAAATTAGATTTTTCCTTCTTCATTGAGTTGATTTACACACTCCTTTCTCTCTTTACTTCAGTCTCACTTTCCTCTTCTCATTTTTCTCTTCTCCTCTCCTCTAAAACAACTCCCAACACTCAGCAAACAACACACAAAGAGGTAGACGCTTAATATTGTTCTTGATATTCTGATCTTGGGTGACTGATTCTTGGCTTTCCTTTCTTGCTCCTTAATTGATTAGTGACTGAATATGTTGATGTTTGACTGGTTGTTAGCTGTTTGTGTGCTTAAAATCTGATTGATTACGAAGTAGGAAGGGGTGAGATTAAGGAGGTGTGAAGGGCTGGAGAATCAAAGTCCCTCGATAGTTCGTACGGCAGAGTGTACGGCTCCACCTACAGCTAATTAAATTTGATGCAACCATTTTTGTATGAAACTAGACTTTCAACGCTTTCCATACATATATCATATAAGGTCATTGGATTAGAATTGAGAGAGATACGAATTTTTGAAATTTGACCTAAGAATCAGGACTTTCATCTAAGCAGTGTGACTTGAGAAGGATGTAACTCACTCTAAAATTGAATGAAACCAACTTCATTAGAAAGCTTACACATAGGAGAATATCACACAATGAAATTCCGAGTTTGTTATAGTCCCATATGCTCTCAGTAGTTCAAAGAAGTTACCCTATGTCCAAACTGGCCTAAAGCAGGGCAATTCAGAATGGTTAAATCTCGGGGCTTATAACTCGAGCCCTACTAAGTCAAATGGAATGGATCTTTTTGAAAATGAAAGTTTGTCCTGTTAGCTTTAATATAAGACTAATTTCACATGATTTGAATTAGTTTTCGATTTTTAATGGATTTTTACTTTTAAGTGTGTAATTCTGGTGAGCTATAGGGTAGGTCGGGATAAAACCAATATAATTTGAGCTATATTTATTAAAATTAGATGGGACCAAAGAGGTTAGAAAATAGACATATAACACTTTAACATATCCAAAATTGAGGTCCAAATGAGTTAAATAGAAATTATGGCCTGAATTACAAAAATCGGGTAGAATGATTGTGCTGAGGCAGTAACCTTGTCTTAATGTATCTAATGCTCCTATGAAGCTAATGTTGAATTATGAATGAAATGTTATGATTTCTTTGATAAGTTGGTATATTGAATATTGTCACTATTCATAGGAAAGCAGATACGTTCCGATATGCCGCCGAAATTTTGGTAAGACCTATGCATGAGTTATAAGATACATGTGCATTTTCAAGAAAGTCATAAAGGTTATGTTAAGATGAGCATAAAGATTATGTCATAATAAAAATTCCATAATGCTTGGGCCAGCCCCGGATAAAAAGTTAAGGGGAAAAGATCGGTAGGAACGTCAGGGAAGGTAAACCCGACATTCCTATATAGGAACAAGCTCGATCCTGATAAGCAGACTATTATCAAGGAGTCTAAAATGGCCAAGAACTCCCGGGGGACCAAGAAATGGAAAAAGTTTATGAAGAATGAGATTTTGCATAGTTGCATTGAATAGTCATTATATGAGGCTTGTAGTTGACTATTATACTTACTTATTGCTGTATGATTATTTACGCTACTCATTAATCTGTATCACTATTTAATCGTTTCTTCCGTTTCCTATACTGTCTTAAGTAAAACTGAACTTTGCCTTGGACCAGACATTTTCTTAAACTTAATAAAATTGGATAGTCTAGTTTGGAACTCATGATTGACAATTAAATAAAAATCGAGGCGACTGAGAATGAATGTGATGTCAGTTAAACACCTGTGCGAACCCTAATGAGAATTTCTCTAAATTCTCACCTCGTCTTGCATTTCCGCATCATTCTCAGGCACTGGTGATGGACTCAACTGCTATCCTTTTCATTGAGATTCCCAACCTATAGCTCCACCACGATCCCTTCGTGGACTCACTGTATATAGTCGGTTCTTGCAATTTCTGTCTCTACCTGTTCAGCAACAGGAATTTTGTTGTTCCTTTATTCCACCCTGCGTTTGACCCTGCTACACCATATTTTGCGTTCCCATTGCATGTGGCGCACCCTCCTCCAGCACCTCCCGCACCCACAACACCTGCAGCTCCCGCTGATCCCGCACCAGAGTCTCCCCCACAGATGGTCCCCAACATACCGCTCAACTCCGAGAGCGACCCTTCTGAGACCAAAAGCTTGTCATCCTCCTCAGGACCGAGCATGGACTACTCCCCAGCCGGGTCCGGTGTGGCCAACGGCTACCTGACCGAGTAGGTCCCGGCCAAGGGCTCGTTTGTACAGCATGACCCTCTTTTGACAGCGTGCAGCTTTGGGTCGTAGTCTTGGGATCATCTTGACTGATATGGGCCTTATGTCTTTTGTTACGCCAGCCCACTTTTGTATACTCTTTTTCATCTGTATATAAATTGAAGCATTGGCTTCTATTTTATATATATATATATATATATATATATATATTCCTGTCATGCTTTGTTAAATATTGTTATGCTTTGTCATATTGGTCACGTCGATTATACACAGAGCGCCGATTCACTTATTGAAAAAAAAAAAGACAAAATAAAGGGAACGTGACATGGTAAGAAATTAATAAGTAGAGTATCAGTACGGTAACACATTCTACTTAATTTCATGTTATGACTTAAGTATAACATTAAATGGGTAGGGTGTTACAAATGGCTCCATTATTAATACACTTGTTGAATGATAGAGGCCGGAGACACGCACATTTCACCTTCCTTGCAGGGAATACACAGTCACTTTGGAAGATGTAGCTATTTTACTCGAACTCTACATCGATGGTCTACCGGTCATTAGGTCTACTAATCACAACACCATAGCCCTCCAAAATATGTGTGATGAGCTACTTGGTGGCCGACCTGGCCAGTATGATGTTGACGGATGTAAAATAAAATTAACATGGCTCACACAGCATCTTGGTTCGCTTCATATAGATTTTGATATCGCAAGAGCACAACATATTCATGGATATATATTATCTCTGCAGGGGCATATTTTGATGCCGACCAAGAGTAATTTAGTAATCCATGGAAAATTTCTGCGACTGTTGGTGAATTTAAATGAAATTAGGCTTTATAGCTGGGGATCAGCAACCTTGGCTTTTCTGTATAGAGGGCTAGATCTTGCTGCACGCAATGATGTGAGAGAAATTTGTGGTTGCATGATATTGCTACAAATGTGGGCATGGAATCAGCTCCCATGGTTAGCTCCAATACCAGCCGAACCAATGGCTTTTCCTCTTGCTCTCATGTAATTTATATTTAAACAAATTATTAGTCAGTTATAGTCAAAATTGGCTCTAATTAATACAAACTTTCACAATGGAGACAACTGCGGTATTCACATAATACTCCATTTAGAGATCTTGGGAATATCAAATTGGCATTAGATCAGATAAGAGTTCATCAGGTTTGCGTTAATATACCGTAGTATCTCTTGTAATATCACATATAATACTATTTGTATATCTGATTTATTTGTAATAATGCAATTTGTGTGGCAACCATATGGGGATAGCACTATTAATGTCCATATTCCAAATGATATCAGAGGCGAGCAGCTATTGTGGTCAACTGTTAGCCCATTGATTTGCTTTGAGGTATTAGAGTGGCATGCAGCTGACCGGGTAATGCGTCAATTTGGATTTGCTCAGCATATTCCTCTCCCACCCCAAAGTCTAGAGGGATTCCACAACAAAGACTTATATGGATTAAGAGAACTAAGGAATTGGAGAGCCTTGCATGATGATTGGGTCACCCTGTGGGACCACCGATATCATCGTATATTATAGGGAATTCCCATTGACAATTATAATTCTTCTGTTGAGTATTAGGAATTGTATACACAATATGCGATTGACTGGCTTTGGTTGTCCCCACAGATACAGCAGCTAACCCCTCAGCAACAACGATTCCCTATAGAGCCGCCCCCTCTTCAATAGCAGCAGTGGTAGCAAGTGTCGCAGCCTGCTCCAAATTACAATTTTAAAATACTTAATTACACTAAATTTGAAGTATAGTGCAACCAAGGTCGTCTCCCAAGGGTGTTGTTGCTATCTAGTTAAGTAACAAGGGAGTATGTGCAAACATGCAGTAAATAAGCTATAAAAGAAAATTAGATGAAAATAAAAACACTAGTTCAAAGAGTTCCTTTGGCATAAGGTGAATCAATCATTAATGCACAATATATCAAACACATGGAGTGCGGCTAATTTGAGCTATTAGAGAGACCTCTACTAACAACCCCACAAGTCTACCTAGAGAACTCTAGGAATTTAACCAACACATAATTGATTAGATAATTGAGACCTCAACTCTAATTAACCTATGTTGATTTCTAGTCCCAAATGTATTAGTCTAGGTTTGAACCCAAACCCAATTCCTAATTCTTTAACTAATCAAGTTCATACCAATTGACCAATTAGCGATCACCCAACTAGTTCCTCATTCATAAACCCACATATCAATATCATTCAATACAAGTTTACAAATAAAAGAGGGCAAAGAATCAAGAAAACAAACATGATTGAAATTCAAGTATAGGGTTTCAAGATTACAACCATAATACCCTTGGAGTCTCCTTGAACTAGCTTGAAGTCCTACTCCTCCATAGTAATGAAGGTTACAAACTAGAACCCAAAACAAATATCTTACAAAATGAAAGGAAAAGAAAAAGAAAAAAAGAGGAGAGGAGAAGAGAAGAAAGAAAAATGAAAAATGTTGGCAATGAGAGTCTTCCTTCGCGTCTCGGTTTTCTCTCTTCTTATCAGACCTCAAATGTCAAAATTCAAAAATACCCTTGAGCCCAACTTAATCCTCTGCCTCTTAGCTTTAAGTGGACACCCAATTTGCTTAATTTGGACTTAAAATGAGAGAGTTATGGCCCAATCTTTATAGCATGTCTAGGTTGTATCTCTATTCGCGCCAGTCAAATTCAATAGCCAATAAGTCTATCAATATGTCATTATTTGGGAGAGTACTCTTTATATGAATTGAAGCTTTATGTCTTAGCTTTCAAATGGCACCAGTTTCACCTCAATCCAATGTCTACAACTCACGTTATGGCCCAATTAGTGGACACTGATCAGGTTCCAGCGTGATAGCCCTGTTCTGACTTCGTGGCCCAATTCGTCCTAACAAAAATCTGAATTAGTTTTTGACTTCTTCATCAAAGTTGTAGATCTTTCTCTCAGCTTTCCTACAATATAAAATTTGTGATTTTTAGATATCTACAACTCTAGATACAGCCATAATACAAAAACAGTATAAATCTGTAATAATGCTGAAAAATACACTTAAGTCCAATTAGAGTCCAAACTTATAAAATATATCCAATATTATCCAATTAAGCACAAAAGAGGTTCAATGAACTAAATATGAGGGTTAATCAATGTATCAAAATGTTACTTATCAAGCAGTTCCCTATGGAGCCCTCCAGCAGTACCATTATCCCATGCACCAGTATCCTGACCAGCAATTTCCTGCACCTTCAGCACAATCAAATGAGGAGTTGTATTGGTCTCCACGGGGAGAACAATGGCGGCCATTTCAATGGGATCAACACCCCCCACAACAGCAAACAGTGCGAATGTCTGTAGATGCACTTGGTATTCGTCGTGGTTCAAGAAGCAGGGAATCATGGGCGAGAAGGTCTATTGACTGCAGCATTAGCAGTGGAATATCTTGTGGGTTACTGTGCACCTATGATTTTGTCATTGATGATGCTCAATCTACCCAGTGGACAGCTCCCCCTTGTGAGTTCGACCTGAATGAGGAGGCGTCTAATGAAAAGGTGCCCGTACAGGAGGTGGCTATGCATCGAGCACACAGACAAGAGGATATGTACCGACCAGAGACGTTGACACCTGATTATGGGATTACATCTCAACCAATATTTTCCCCCGGTGATCGGTTGCCACTCATGTAGTGGAGATGACCCAACAAGACACATCTACCTTTGCCCCTGCAGTGGAGCCCGAAGTTACCAGACATGAGCCTAAGGGAGATGAGGCTAGGGGGGATGAGGCTCAGGAAAATGAAGGTAGGGGAATGGGGCTACGGGAGATGAGGGTGTGGGGGATAATGGTGGCAAAGGAAGAAGATGAAGGGGATTACTTTCTTATGTTCTACGTCCATTTACACATGCCCTTGTTAGATATACCACCCCGAAAATCAAGAAGAAATAGTAGAAACGAGGGTAGTGTTCTTTAGTATAGTTCACAATAACATTTTAGTGTTTAATTTATTGTAATACAGATATTCATTCAGTTTCCATGTTTATGTATAATTAATGTCATGTTGTTATTCTTATGCTTATTTTACCAATTTATTGTAACTAAATTAAAGGTTTATATTTGTTCCTAACTAATGGATTTCTTCTTAATTTCTTTTTACCATATATTTTTTAAAAAAGATTAAAAGCTCCTCAATTATAATATATATAATCGCTTTGCATCGTTATAAAAACTAATGATTATCCATTATACAATATTAAATAAAGTGATAATAATTAATTAAGAACTGAATTATAGAAATAATATAACAACTTAATCCAATAATACACAAATTCATTAATAATAACAACTTAATTCAATCATCACAGAATCAAAAATAATAACAATCTATAAGTAACTACTCAACACTATGAACTAGACCTAGGAGCGTTTGGACATCGGTTATGACTATGCTCCTCGCCTCGACCAAGACTGCACTGTCATGGTCCTCGCATCTCACGCATGTCTATTTCATTCAAGAAACGGGTTGATTTGGGACGACCTTTTATTATGCGCTTCAAGGTAGGATTAAGGCAAAGTCTTGGGCCTCTACACTAGCGCCATGTACTTTCGTTACCCATGATCCCGAACTCCTTCTTGTAAACTTTACATATTTCACTAATTCTATAGACATCATCGATATAAGCTCGCCAGTCAACGTTTTAACTAGAGCAACAGGCAATCACGTAACGATATGGAAATCGATCTATTTGGATGTCACCACAATTACAATACCTCTGCCTTAAGTCAACTCTATAATCTTAGTTGATAGATAGCTCCTGAACATGGAAAGCTTCATTTCGTCTATCGAATTGACTGACACGGAGGTTTCTAAATGCCTGCTCGTTTGATTGAAGTCAAGTCGTCACGGCTTCGGAGAAAATATGTCCAGTATTTTTTCGCGCGTGTGCTTCACTACCTTTATGTGGAAATAGCTCTGCCAACCGAAAGTAAGTTGCTTGATCTAGTGCGGTGATGGGAAGATTGCAAGCCCCCTTTAGCATAGAGTTCATGCACTAGACTAGATTTGTGGTCATGTGACCCCACCAATGTCCACCATCATATGCTTAAACCCACTTTTCTCGTGGAATTTCATTAAGCCAGAGTGTATATACCTCTCCACATTCTCGCATCCGCTCGTAATGAATGTTAAATCCATGCTCCATCCTAGAATATTGTGCAAAACACAATATGGTTGATATAGTATTTCTAAAAATGGCATTCACAAGTTCAAACAAAATATCAATTACCCATACGGACGACGAGTTTGTGCAAGTAAGGTGCTTTTAATCTTTGCAAGAAATTGGCAGCGATGTGCCTAATAAAATACATGTGGAATGCTCTCAGAGGTTTCATTAGCCATTACTTCGCCTTATTACTGCATTAATTGACTCGTGGCAATCAGAGATAATGCCAACTCCATCTCGGGTCATAACATGTCTACGTAAATTATCCAAGAAAAAATGCCATGCATCTGCTGTCTCACCCTTGACAATAGCAAAAGCAATTGGCAATATATTTTGATTGCATCTTGTGTAACTGCCACCAAAAAAGCCTCTTTGTATTTTCCATATAAATGTGTCCTATCAACCTGCACAAGTGGTTTGCAATGTCTAAATGCTCTAATGCAGGGACCAAAACTCCAAAACACCCGGCGTAATATTTGCATGTCCGGAATTAGTTCATCTTCACAATAAGCCTCTGCAGCATCTAGCTAAACAATTGATCCTCGAATAGCATCGCACATTACTACATACCATTGCAGCAAAGCTTCAAACGAGGCTTCTTACTGACTGAATACTTTCTCATGGCCTTTTACTTTGCCATCCATGCTTTTCGGTATGTCATGGTGTATCCGTATCGAGATTGAATCTGTAACACCCTACTAATTTTATGTTATGCTTAAGTCATAGCATGAAATTAGTTAGTTCGTGTTACCGTGTTAATATTCTACTTAATTTTCATGTTTAGTGTCCCCTACCATTGTAACGGCGCGCTGTTATATAATAAAACGTGAATATCGTTATAAAATGTAATAAAGTTTAACGTAATCTAACAGGAAAGATATAAATAAGTGGTATATATTCTCAATAGTATATGTACATATGCAGGTCGGAAGCCGACGCTTCAGTTTATACATATGGATATATATTAAAAACAGATAAAAAAAAGAAAAAATGTCATAATTCCTATTTGCTAAACGCAGAGGCAGAAATAGCAGGAGCAGACTGTGTCCAACGAGTCCATCTCGGAGTCATAGAGAAGCTACAGTTTTGGGATCTCAAGGAAAAGAGTGGCCGTTGAGCCCTGCGCCAGCGTCTGAGAATGATGCGGAAATACAACACGGGGTGAGAATTTCAAGAAATTCTCAGTAGGGTCTATGTATAACGTTCTCCTGACGTCACATTCATTCTCAGTTGCCTCGGTTTTTATTTAATGATAAAAATATGTGTACAAAGTAGGCTATCCGTTTTAATGAGTTTAAGGAAAAGTCTGATCCGAGGCAAGGTTCAGTTTTACTTTAGTTGACGTAAGAAACAGAACAGATTATAATGAACAGTACAAATGAATAAATGGCAGTAAATAAACATGATAAATAACTGTAAACATCTTATCATAACCATTCCATGTAATCATGCATGCTCATTCTTGATTCTTTCTTCATAAGCTTTTCCATTACTTTTCATCATTTTCTATCTCTTGACATAATTATTTCATGTAACCATGCATTCATGTAATCATGAAAACTTAATCATGAACCTTTCTTCATAAGCCTTTCCTTTACTTTTCATCATTTTCTTTCCATCTCTTGGTCCCCTGGGAGTTCTTGGCCATTTAGACTCCTAGGTAATAGTCTGCTTATCAGGATCAAGCTCGTTCCTATACAGGAATGCCGGGTTTACATTTCCCGACCTTCCCACCAATCTATTCCCCTTAACTTCTTATCCGGGGCTGGCCCAAGTAGTATGGAACTTGCATAATAACATAATCCTTTTCATAACTTTCATAGCTTTCTTAAGAATGCATATGCATTAACATGTAATTCATAACTTGTACATGGGTTCTACCAAAATTTCGGCAACATAACGGAACGTGTCCGCTTCCCCATGAATAGTGCCAGCCAATCAATACATCAATTTATCACAAAGATCACAACATCACATTTATATTCCAACATTAAACTCATATCAACATCAAATTCATTAAGGCAGAATTCCTACCTCAGCACATTCAACCAACCCGGTTTTTATAATTCAAGCCATAATTTCATTTTAACTCATTTGGACCTCAAATTTGAGTATGTTAAAGTTTTATGTGTCTATTTTCTGACCTCTTTGGTCCCATCTCATTTTGGTATCTACAACTCAAGATATCTAGATTTTATCCCGACCTGCCCATTGGCTAGCTAGAATCAGGCAACTAAAAATTAAAAATCCACTAAAAATCGAAAACTGACTCAAATCATACGAAATTAGTCTCATATTAAAGCTAACAGAACAAAGTTTCATTTAGAAAATTTCCACTCAATTTGGCTTAGTAGGGCTAGAGTTACAAGCCCCGAATTTGAACCTTCCTACATTGCCCTGTTCTAGCCCGGGGTGGACATAGGGCGAATTGCGTGGAGCACTGGGAGCAACTGAGACCTTATCTAATTCTGAAATTTTTATGGGACATTCTACTATATGTAAGCTTTCTAACAAGGTTCGTTTCACTCGTTTTCAAGTAGCATAGGTTGAGTTCTACCCTAAACAATCTAATCTGCCCAGAGCCAGAGTCAAAACCCTAGGTCGAAATTCAAAAATTCATAACACTCTCAATTCTAATCCAAAAGCCTTATATGATATATCTATGAAAAGCCCTAAATGTCTAGTTTCATATAAAAATGGTTTCATCCAATTTTATCAGTTGTAGGTGGAGCCGTACACTCCGCCGTACGGACAGCCGAGGGGTTTTGGTTCTCTAACCCATCAGCTCTTTCCATTTTCATGGTTTCTTGCTTCCACTTCGATTTTAATCAATCAAACAGCCCAAAAGCAATCACATATCATCATAAACATTCATTTAATACATCAAATAAGGTGAAAATAATTCAAGCCCAGCCAGCCAAGTGCATGGATTTGATGCAAGAAATCAGAACTCCTACCTTTGATCCAAGTGTTTGTGCTGGATTCTTGAAGTTTGGACGAACAAGGCTGGAGTTGGCTTCAGTTTTTGGTGTGTGAGGAAGAGAGAAAGAGAGCTGAAGGAGAGGAGGAAGTGGCACTGGAATGTGGTCAGATTATGTGATAAAGGGGTGCAAAAATTCTGATTGTTTGAGTGGCTATAGTTGACTCACTTTGGCTTGTGATTGGCTAGAGCTTGTATAGCTGAAATTCAGCCAAGCTTGCCTCCTTTATTGTGGCCAAAGTGGCGCCAACTTGAGGGATTAAGTGGCTGAGTTATCAGCCACTCAAGGTAGGGTTGATGAGTTAAAATTGTATTGGCTCGGTTCCGACAGTTTAAAATACCGTAAAGTTACCGATTTCCTTTAAATCGGTAAATCGGTTTTCAATAAAAAGTTTATGAAATCTCCTATATTCTAACTTAATTCTCTCTTATCTAAACTCAAGTAATTGTTAATCAATTGAGTCTAAATAATTGCTTAATCGAAATCTATTTATTCTCAATTATTCGATAAAACCGAATAATTAGGCGAAAAACGGTGGATGTTACAGAATCTCTGCAATCATAGATTTTATTGTAAAAGAAAGGTCAGATTCTACTATAGGTTTGATACATTCTGCAATTGTGTCTGAATCTAACTTTGTGTGATCCTGTAAAATCCTTGCCCTAATGCAAGTGTGTGGGCCATTGTACTTCCTGATTTCCTAATAATACTTATTCTTCTTGAAACTGGCCCTAACAAGCCATCCGCAATCTATGCCAAAGTGTACACATTTACAATAAAACGCCATTATTTCTGACTCATACACTTTGTAATCCACTCCTTTTAATATACTGTAACGCTTAATTGCTCGTATAATAGCTTCTCTGTCACTAAATTGCATTCCAACATCCAATTCTTCATCTGTAGTAGGATCACCTATAAAACATAAAGATAAAATAACAAAAATAATAAAATTAAAATGGCAACAAATTAAATGTATAACAATTAATAGGGTAACGTAATAGAACTACATCCATAATCTAACATCATAACTAATAATTTTTAAATCTCAGATAATAAATTTTCAACTAAAAATGACGATTAAGATGAAATGTCAGTGACTACATTCCTAGATTCGCATATTCTGGAAACACAGGTGTATGCATAGTTTCAAGATCTAAATCACACATGAATGATGGCTCCCCAAATGGATGCTGACTAGCCACCATTGTGTTTGATATGTGCAATTGCTCATCATTTGCATCATCATCTGCAGCATCATCACTGCTTTCATATTGGCCTTCAAAGTCTTCATCATCACTTTCATTGATGTTTTGTTCCCATTCTATCTCTTTTTCTGGAATTGTGCCTAGCTCAGGTTCTTCCTCCTCATCGTCAACTTGATGGTAAAAGGCAATGGTAGCTTCTTTAAAATTGACATACAACTCAACAATAGAAATTTGTGCTTGATGTTGTTGATGTATCCGAAACATTTGTTGAAGTTCACCATCATCACTTATTGGAATTGCTTGGTATTGCATGAGACCGCCAAAAATCGAGATTGGATATCTATATGTTATTTTCTCCACTACTTTTGGGGCCTCAGCTTCTATGTATCGTCAAAGCCCACTCTCTAAATCTGCAAACGACATAGTATATGGAATAGAGAAATATGCTAGCTTCTCGCATATAAATATCACACTTTCACTCTGTTTGTAAGAATATCACCATTAAAATATACCACTATATTTGCACTCATTTTTTCTCCCTTTTCTATTCTCTACTACTGTCTATTCTCCACTCTTTTTCTTAGATTCACAAGACAAACATCTACTGATGAGTAATGAGGAGGGATTGAGTTTATATAGCGGAGGAATTAAAAACTACCAATGGCGGGTTTACCATAGTCAAAAACCACCAATGGCATTTTTTGACCTAAATAGTAGTGTAGCTATTAAAATTTAAAAAACACCAAACCAAAACCCGCCATTGGCAATCTCTCAATGTTAGTAACTTTAAAAGTAAAAACCACCAATCTCGATTTTTTGTAAAATCCAATTCCCCCGTAAATAACCCTTAAATTCCATATTCATTATACTTTTTTCAAATACCATATACAAAAAAAGGACCCGTGCTAAGGTTGAAGAAATTGAGGAAGTTTTATTTACTTTTTATTTGTGATTAGCATTTTGAGGATGTATATTGAGTTCCTAATCTGATCTAGTTAATGTGAAATTACTTTTAGACAATAGTTGTAAATTTTTTTGAAATATTTTGTAGGTGGTTTGAGAAATTTAAAGAGATAGTTACTAAAGTGTAGCACCTAGTGAAGATGGCTTTCTCCCCTTCCCTTGTTTTGGACCAACAACCACCTTCTGCATTGAGACATGGCTCACAATCTTAGATGTGTAAAGGTGGGACTATGGATGGTCCGAATGTGGGTGATAGGCATCTGGCCTTGGATGGAGTATTCTCACTTTATGTTGGCAATCTCCCTTAACTGTGTAGTTTCTTTAGAAGAATAAGAAACGGGTAGAGGATAGTGAGTTAGAAAGACATAGAGAAGATTGAGGCTGTCACTCATCTATGTTGAAGCTTGTCTCCAAGATGTTCAGATGGTTAACTGACAACTATGGAAGCTAATAGATCTTCTCAAGAAGCTTTCCGAGAAGTTGAAAGGCTGTAAAAGTTTTTCGGTGCAGCCAAAATTGGTTTTGAGGTCTCTCGGGCTTGTGTACCATGTTTCAGATTTCAAGTTTAGTGTGTTGTATTGTTGTACTGTGTGTTTAGAGAAGCATATGTTATGAATTGTGCCTTTCGTTGTATCATTATTATTCCTCTTTTTTAAGAGTTGAGTCTTATCCAATTATTAAAAAATAAAACTCTACAATAATTTATCCTTAAGTGTTTGTTTAATTGTAGGTTAAAAATGAAAGAAAATTTGTATGAAATAATTTCATGTGCAAAATTACAAAGGCTTGTAAGATGTTGGGAAGAGGCTAATTCAGAGGCTTAGATGTACATAATTCGGTGCAGCACTATCTATGAGAGCAATCACATCGGCATTGATCCAAGGTGTGTGGTGCAATAACAAAGTGCACCACAGAACTCACTGACTTAAAATAGTGAAAGAAAAGTACATTGTGGCAACTATGTACATCTTTGTCTTCCAAAAATGATGATTATGGCTCTTCTCTTGAGGGAAGTAATCATAGTAAGCAAAAGATATGTACTCCTTTCAGGTTTTGAGTAACATTACTCCCCCTAGCAAAATGACATAAATAGCCCTCAAAAGATGATATCTGACCGTTATATCAATGTTTTAAATCGGACGACTTGTAATTGACACATGTTCTAATACTTAGAAATTTGCAAATAAATCCCTAACCCCAACTACATCAGATGTGTGGTGCATTTGCCACCGATGGTTGTTGATGCATTTGGAGAGCAAGGAAAAGTGATTGGAGTTAAACTTTGGATGGCAGCAACAAAACTAGTGGATGAAGATGTGGAGAAAGAAGGATTCATATAAAATAAACAGAGTGTCCTCTGTGTTAATAGAGAAGTTCGTCTACAGCATGCACTGGTGGACTGTGGCAACTACTATGGTGGGTTTTGTTGTGGTTGTGAAAGGGGTGGAGCGAATAGCTGTTGGAGGCGTGTGAGATGGTTGATGGTGGCGTGTATGGTGTGGAACTGGTTGAGGACTAGAGGGGGTGGTTTGGGGGATTTTAGGGAGGGATTGGAGGGTGGTAGAGTGAAAGGATGTTGGTGACTACCAATGCCATTAGGAAAAGAAGGTTTAGTGTCATGGTGGTGAACATCAAACCCATTTCCCTCTTCTTTTCTCACTGCTTGTGGCTTTCTTCTCTTGTCTTGCTTGGTTTGGTTAATTAGGATTTGGGGACCTAAAAATTCTATTTTTAAGATTCACAAGTGGGCTTTAGATTTAGATTTGATTTGAGGCTGACTTAATTAGACTTGTGGGCTAAGTGAAGTAAGTGTGAGTGAGAGAGCAGGGAGAAAATAATTATGGAGTGGGGCTTGGGAGTAAGTGATTAGTGATTACTAAAGTTTGTGTGGATCTTAATGTTCGCCTTTAGTTTTTTCCTTTGAATGTCACTGCTCTAGCGAAGATGGAGAAATAAAAAACCATTTGGAAATAAAAAAAAAAAAAACTCGAGCCCTCTTTAGCAAACACTTTCTAGGGTTGTTTACATCATTTTGCTGGGGGAGTAACATTACTCAAAACGTGAAAAGAACAAGGAATTCTTTGCCATCATAGTACTTGAAATGGCCAGTTCTATCATGCACCAGATAAATGTGGTGCATGGTGCAACATTTAAAAAAGGAAATGGTCTACTGTGTTTCCTCATCCTTACTGTGCTCTTCCTCCATACTTCGGCTTGTTTAGCATTGCACCACCGCACCATTGCACATCACCACACTACTATGCACCACCGCTCTACCACCAACCTTGCCGGTCACGATCTTCCCTCACCTTGCCGATCACAATCGTCCCTTTTTTGGTCACAATCATCTGCTAAACACAACCACCGCACCACTGGTCCATTCGAACTCTTCCTTAGTTTCCAATCATTATAATTTATTACCGCCATCATCAAAATCAAGGCTTAAAGCCATAAAGGTTTAAAGCTAATTACTGCAGCCAGAGAGTGAGTAAGTGGAGAAGCATGTGGCCTTATCCACAACCCAACTCCAATCTCCCTTTGCCCTAATATTGCTATAAATAGTGAAACAAACTCACACTCCTAATCCCTTTTATATTTTTTTAATGGCTCTTCTTTGCTCCAATTCCTTCACCCTCCCCTTTCTCCAATGTCTCCATTCACCCTTTCCCCTCTTCTTCCTTTTCTCTTCTCATTGCTACCACAACCCTTGGTAAGTTGCCCCCTTTTCCTTAATTTCTCCGTAAAACACATTTTGTTTTTGTTGTTTTCAACTTTTTATTAATTTCTTCAAAGCATTTGTTGGTACTACCTGTGTTTTTTTCTTTATTTTACCTTAAACCCCTCGTTGTTGTGCCCCCAATGAGCTTGAACGTGGTTCCAATTTCAGCGCTCTTTAAGCGGAGGAGCATGGGGGTTGTTGTGGCGATGACTGTCGATGCCGCTTTGGCAGAGGGAGGCAACGGGTCTCCTCCTAGTTTAGGGAGTGAGAAAGAATTCCTGTTGAAAAACTATCTTTGGAATCAAAATTGAAGGAGACGGAATAGCAAAGGGGTGGCAATAGTATGTTTTTGAATCCAACCACATCTTCTAAATGCGCCTAACCGCACTTTGAACATGGCTAAATGATTCATTAACTAGCTTCTACCTTGGATCCTAGTCAACATTAAATAGTGTGTGGTGCACTATATTTATCACGGTGCACAACAGAACCAGCCACTCGAAATATGCTGCAAATATGTTATTATGGCTTATGATGACGCTACCCTGGTACCGAAACCCAACTACCACGAATCCTAAGCCAACTATGTGCACAGTGATTAGCAATAAATGAAGCGAAGTGATAAGGGGACTCACTTCTTGTGGGACACCGTATCGACTCACCATTTATCCACCATTGGATGGGGTGTGAACCAAATCTAAGTGAGGTTCACACCCCATTCAATAGTGGATGAGTGGTAAGTCGGCACAGTGTCCCACAAAAGGTGAGTCCCCTCAACATTACTCATAACTGAAAGCATGCAATTCACATTTTATTGTGGTTGCGTTGGTCATTTAAGAATCTTGGTGTAAATTAAATTTATTATTTCAAACTTATCCGTAGAATGTCAACATTGGGTCACATCGTTTTGCCCTTTGTTTTGTTTAAAATTTAGGATAAGAACGTACTAGAATATAGACGGATGGTTTGTCCATCTCTTGAGGCTCCTCATCCTATGGTGTACAGCAAAGACACCATCCTCAAGTGAGGATTTGTATTAAAAGAATAAAAAATAGGATGAATTATACTGATTTTTTTTTATATTCAATATAATTATACTCGATACCTCTTTGTCTATAGATAATATATTGAGCAAAGTGAATTAGATGAGTGCTGAGTGTAATTACACTGACCTCTCTTAAGGTTCACACCCTAAAAAATATTTAATACATTAAACAAAGTAAATTAGAGAGGTGCCGAGTGTAATTACACTGAACCTCAGGGGAAATCAGTGTAATTCACCCTAAAAAGTAATGGAGATAACTAATGACAAATGCTACGTGCTCCTTACTTACAATATGCATGAAGGTGCAACATAATTTATGAGTGCGATTTAAAGGTATATTCATATATTAAATATTTATGATATATTATAGTAATATTTTAATTTTAGTTAAACTTTAGAATTATAATTAAATATATTCTAAAAGTATCCAAAATTTATCTGTATGATCTTAAAATATCTCTAAAAAGTATCTGTTCAATTTTAGAATCATACAGATAAAATTTTATTTAATTTCAAGATCACACAGATAAGATTAAGAATTATTACAATCAGTGGTGGAGCACAGTTAAGACAATGGGGGCCAGAGCCCCCCAAAATTTTTATAATATACACACACACACACATAAGTCTCAATATGCTACCTTATTTAAATGGATCTCCAACTTAAAAACTCATTAACTTATTTTTCAATTAAAAAATAAAAACAAAAAATATTACATCACAATTAAGCATTAATTTAGAGTAAAAATATTTTTTTTACTACAATAAATAAGCAATTATAAGAGTCAAATAACAGGTTTTGCCAACTTTAAGGCCCGCTTTGATTCTAAAGGACTTGTTTAAGTGTATGTTTAGGAATAAAAGAAAACAACTCTTTTTTTTTCTTTCTAAATAAAAAGTCATTTTGATATAATTTCACATACTTAGTTAAAAAGTTTGCATGAATTATAAGAAAAAAGAAAACTAATTTTAAGTATAAATTAATTAACTTACAAGTGAAAACCAATTTTTTTTAAAAAATTAATTATAAGTAAAAACTAATTATTTTAGAATTATAATATTTTTATCAAAATATCCCTAGGTATCAAATATTATAAAATACAAACAAATTATTTCATACCCTTTTCAATAATTTATCATACAAAAGCAAATACTATTCATACAACTCAAACAAAATACATTCTTTTAAAATTATTTATAAGTTAATATACCCAAATTGATTTTTAAGTAATCAATTATAAAAAAAAAATGATTATACTTATAGTCAATTATTTAAATAAGTTTAAGCTTACAACTGTTACAAATACACACTAACATTTGTACTCTCGTTGACAAATACTATCTTATAGGTTTCATTGATAGAAAAAGATTAATTTGAAATCTCAACTTTGGCATTCTTTTTATATCCGTCAATAATCAGAATTTAAGAATTTATCAACTATTCATAAATTGTATAAATATTTGGTAGAAACCAAAAAAAAAAAAAAAAACAACTTGATTAATAAGTTGATTCTCCTTATCTTAACTATTCAATTCTTTTGGCCCCCCTAAAATTTTTTTCAAGCTCCGCCACTGATTACAATGTATCATAAGATTTTAAAAGTAATTCAAATTTATCTAAGTGATCCTAAAACATCTCCAAAAATTCTATTTAATTTTAGATTATACAGATAAATTTTAAAAATTATTATAATATATTACAAATAATTGATATATCAATATACTATCAAATTTCACCCATTAAGAAGACA
Source organism: Pterocarpus santalinus (assembly GCA_031439595.1). Lineage (NCBI taxonomy): Eukaryota > Viridiplantae > Streptophyta > Magnoliopsida > Fabales > Fabaceae > Pterocarpus > Pterocarpus santalinus. The sequence continues at coordinate 26,598,445 of CM062528.1, read as the reverse complement.
AATTACATGGTACAACTTACAAGTATGCTGCACCAAAGATACCGCCATAACTAAATGGAAGTAATTGGTCAAGATCCGTCACTGTCTTCCACATAGATAGTTGAGATATATAATATCACTAGTTGAAGTACCTGTGCTTTGCACGGGTTACAAGTGAGTGAAAAAAAATTAAAAGTGCAATTTTAAAAACTTTATCATAATATATATCATAATTAAAAAATAAGAGACAAATGCATAATACTTAAATAAAATTTTGAAAATCTAAAATAGAAAATTCACAAACAAAACTTAACTGTAAATTTAGGATTTGAGAAATATTTTCATTTTATAGCCCTTTTTAAAAAATCATATGTGAGTGTTACAATATAAAAAGAAATATGTTCTGAGTTGCTAAAATAAATATATTCTTATCAAAGAAAAGTAATATGGAAGTTATAAATTTAACATATAGAAAATAAAAAACATTACTAAAAAGGTATGGAAAGTATAGAGATGAAAAGTTTACAATGGCCAATAGAATGTTGTGTAAAATATTGTATCATTCATATCATTTAGAACAAATAAGAAATTTATCACCAAGTTCTTGATGAATATTTGGAATGGTGTGAGGATTGCCTACATCAAAATTAAGTGTCTATTAGACGTGCTGCATTAAACTTAATAAGCTATAAGTTAATACAATATATTGTAACTTTATCAGTTATTTAGTGCTTGCAATAAGTATTGTATTAACTTATCCATTCAAAACTTCTTATATATTAAAAATTATGGATAATTTAATCAAGTCATGTGATATGAGATTAGACTTCATCAGATTTTATTATTATATCTTGTCGTAAGGGACATAAGCAAACACACACACACACACACAGATATATATATTAGAAAATATATAAAATATAATAAATACAAATTATAATTGAATATAATAAAAAAGTTAGAAAAATTAAAATAATTAAATAATAACAATTCAGTCATGTTTTCGTGTTTCAAATGGATACCATTTAAATAATATTATTTAAATCTTAATGTATAACTAAATAATTAAATGAATTACCATTTTTATTATATTTTTAATTTTCTTTATTAAATTTTTACTTGTAACTATAATTATTTGAAAATTAAAAGAATTAAATAATAACAATTCAATCATGTTTCAACTGAATACCATTTAAATCTTAATGTATAAATAAATAATTAAATGAATTATTGTTTTTATTGTGTTTTTAATTTTCCTTATTTAATTTTTACTTGCACCTATAATTATTTGATATAGTAAAAAAAAAATATCTAATACAATACAATACTGAGCCAAACTTCATATTTCAAAGCCAAAAAATTAAAATTAAAATCAAAATCAAAATCAACCATTTTGTTATCTGAAAATATTGCCATTATATAAGAGAGAGAAGAGAACAAAAAAAAATATTGAAAAATATTGCTATAATAAAAATTAAGTCAACTGCTCCAGCAGCTAGAAATAGGAAAAGTACGATAAAAAATTCCAAAAATAAGGAATTGAGAAACAAAATGGACAATGAAAAAGAATGAAAGATAAAATAAATAAAATAGTGTGGTATATGAAAGAAATAAAAAATATAAAAAAATAGATATATTAAATATGATAGAATGACTTCTTACCGTCAAACATGTCAAATTATTAATTAGTATTAAAGCAAAAAATTAGAGAAACACAAGATTGAGATTTTAATCACTTTGCCTAAATTTGAAACAATAAAGAAAATTCAAGCAACAAACACTTTACAGGAAATGTAGATTTAATAGATTATATAGAATATATATTATTTGTTTCATATATAATAAATAATAAAATTATAATTATAATTAAAAATCTAATAAAAAATGTAAAAATTAAAAATCTAATAAAAATATATTTCTCTCTCAAATCTCAAAATATGTTTCTTTTATAATAAATACAAGACTTGATTGAGTTTTTTCTCAAACACACAAAATTAAAAAATAACAACAACAAAGCATTGCACTTTTCCCATTTCTTTCTACTTGCTTTCTTTTTTTAATGATGAAAGAGTCAGAACGGAAGGACATAATGAGAAATAAGGAGGGAAGAAAAAAGGTCGTTACAAAGAAACAAAAAAATAACAAAAAGTATGTATGAAAAGAAAGTTGGTGGATTAAAAAAATGGAAATAAAAAAAATGATGAAAGATAGACTACAAAAATAAAAGAAAAGAAGATACATGGTAATGGAAAAAAAAAAAAAAAAGAAGCAGTAAATGATGGAAACAAAGAAAATGTTTTTATCAAATAAATCAAAGCAAAAAGTAACTTTTCTGAAAAGAAAATTACGATAGATAAAATAATAATAATATATTATAAGTGAAAAGCAGGCGGGAAAATATACTGTTGGAACGTTTACAGATTTAATTGATAATATAGAATATAGATGACCGGTGGTGTCTTAAATGCATTTCAGGCATGGAGGTGTACATTCACCGGTATTTAGCCACATTTCGTCATTATGTTTAAGGTGCTGCAAATATATTTATCCATATTTCTCTGAAAATGTGGCTAAATTATAATGAATTTTTAATGACAGAAGATTCTGATAACGATATATATATATATATACATTAGGGTTTTTTTTTTATGTACCCATTCGTATATTGGTAAAATGTTTCGCTAAAATTATTAAATTTCTACCTAATCTATTAGTTATTAGAAGGTCATTATTTATTATACATAAGTTTACTCAGATCCCTCCTGCAGCACATTTTCTATTATATGTCTATCATGATCAAGTAGTTAAGAGAGTTTAATTTTTGCATTTTTTATTTTTCAAAAATAAATAATGTTGAATTTCAACAGACATATAAAAATAAATTTATGTAATATATACACTTCAGGTCCAATAAATTTTTGCTTGAGGAAAGACATATTAAAAATATAATAAAGTATATATTCATATGGAGACGCAAGTTGACTCGATTGACTCATCCATCCAAGAGTAAAAGGTCAATAACATTTTCATTGCCACTCCTAAAGAATTATTTGGCTGGATGAGTCCTTTTCTGCTTCCAAAATGATAAGAAATGGGAATGAGAAGATGATTTCTAAGTGAAAAATGATATATCTTCTTAAAATATTCTCTTAATAATCCTTCTAATTATTACATATATAAAATTTTTAAATATTTTATAAATATATTTATTATCTTAAAAACATAAAAAAAAAATATTTATTAATTTTCGTATTTAAAAATTAGAGAATTAAGTTTATATATCGTTTCTCATTGTGCGCCGGAGCTCTTATAAACAGCTTTAGTTGCTTTATTATTAAATGATAAACAATAAAATGCTCTCCAAGAATACGCGCACTAAAGTTGGAAAGAAAATTATAAAGTGTACGCCAAATACCTTTATGGCATGAGCCACCAAATCTGTCACCAAATCTATGGTAGCTGTGCCTGAATATTATTTTACAAGAAAATTAAAGATCCGCCCGATAAACGATGAACACGCCATATAACTATTACCAAAAAAAAAAAAAAAAAAAAAAAACACGCCATAGAACTTGGCCGTGCACTCATCATCTATATAAATGCTTGGTTATAGTCCCAACGAGCAGAACGCAATCCACGGAGTGCCAACAAAACTTCCCAAACTAGTGGAGTACATAGATCTCTTTTTCCTTTCTAGTTCTAGCTGATGGCTCTTCCAACACTTGCTTCAATTTCATTCCCATCTAGATTCACTAAAATGCCTCTTCCTCCGGGAAGAAAGTCATCATTTCCAGCAATCAGGACCTACAATGTCCCTCGTCCAACTCAGTGCAACGCATCAAATAAAGTTTCTAATAATAGTCAAACAATTCTTCGTCGATCTGCAAAGTTTCAACCTTCCATTTGGCATTATGATTATATCCAATCATTGAGTAGTGAATATAAGGTATGGTTTCGTTGTCATACTCCCATTCTTCCTGTTTCAAATTTGTCAAACATCTCAAGCCTCCTTGCTATTACTATTGCTATTATAGTATACTTATATAACTTGTGTTTAGGCTAAGGCAATGTAATTAAATTAATATGCAGGAAGAATTGCACCTTGAGCAAAGCCGAGTGCTGAGGGAAGAAGTGAGAATGATGCTTTGCAAAGTGGAAAATCAACTTGATCAACTTGAGCTTATTGATGTCTTGCAAAGACTTGGAGTGGCTTATCATTTTAAGAATGAAATAAGGAACATATTGGACAATATTTACAACATGGATAACTCCAAGAAGCAGAAGAATTTATATGCCACAGCACTCGGGTTCAGGCTCCTGAGGCAACATGGTTATGATATATCAACAGGTTTTTGAACTTCTTATGGCTAGGTGCTTCATATATATATTGGTTGAGATTCACATGCAAAAAATGTATATATGTTTTTTTCAACGTCGTCGCAGATGTTTTTCTTAGCTATCAGGATGAAATGGGTAACTTCAATCAATGCCAATCAATTGATGTTGAGGGAGTGTTATCACTTTATGAAGCCTCATTTCATTCACTAGAGGATGAAACTATATTGGATGAAGCAAGAAATTTCAGCTCAGAATTTCTCGAAGAATATTTGAACCAGAATGAAGGTAACTACTTATCACTCTTGATCGGTCACGCTTTGGAGCTTCCATTACATTGGAGGATTCCTAGGTGGGAGGCTCAGTGGTTCATTAATGCATATGAAAAAATGCAAAACATGAACCCTGCTCTACTTCAGTTGGCCAAATTGGATTTCAACATTGTTCAGACCATCTACCAAGAGGAATTGAAGTATACATATAGGTGATGGCAGTTATTATGTTTAAAGCTTCAAATTAAGCACATGCATATGATTTTGCTTGAAAGCTTTGAGTTAATTATGCCTATGATGTCGAATGAACTTTGTAGCTCAATTGGCATATCTTAAGTCATTTAGACAAATTATTAGGAGTGCATTTGTATTAACTTAAAAACAATGACTTTTTTTTTCTCTAATTTTTTTTTTCAATAGTAGAGCTTTATTTTTTAGATAAATTTATTTTATATTTGACTAGACTGTCTGATAAGTTTATTTGGGTACAAAAGAATGAAAGTGTTTTTTTTGTTGCCAAATTACACAAAAAAAAAAGACATTGAAAAAAAATGAAAGAGAACTGGGATTTGATAAAAGATAAGAAAAAAATATATATATATATACATATATATATATATTATAATTTTGAATAAAGATAAAAAATATTTTTAAAAATAATTTTATTAAAAATCATTTCTATTACTACTATTTTTAGAAGCTGGATATTCTTAAATTTTAAAAAAATCATAAATTAATTTTTTTATTAGAAGTACTTTTTAAAAAGTTGTATCTAAACACTTTTAAATACTTATAAAAATACTTTTTTCAGAAAAAAATAAATATTTTTTCCTTGAAAAACGTCAATCTAAAAGGCTTTAGTGCTTTAAGAGGAAGTAGAAGTTGTTACTAGATCTACATCATTTAATATTCAAGACTTTAATTAGTTTTATGAGTCATCTTTATCTCTTCCTTTAACTACATTTCTAACGAAAAACTTATTTCTTTTTTAATTGTTATTCCGTAAAATCAAAATCATTCTATCTTTTAAAAACAAAAAATTGCACAGCAAAAAAATATAAAACAAGCTAAACTTTGTTGAATTCAGTCTATTGCAATCGTTAACACTACAAAATTTACAATACAAAGTTTTAATCATTGTTTGAGTCAAAATAAGATAAAATTTGCAATAGCTTAATTATACTTATATTTGTTTATGGAATTTGGAAGCTTGCACTATTTTTAGCTTTGAAGGTTACCACACACCCTTCTTATAGGCTAAGACTAATGTGATGTTAACAAAGGTTGCCCACTTTTCCGTCTACTTTGGTGCCTTCAACTGTGCAGCCAAAAGCAGTTATACCTCATACTTCATACTAATGCCAAAACTTTTGTTATTTTTTAAGATGGTGGAAAAGAATTGGCCTTGGAGAACAGTTGAGTTTTGCTAGAGATAGGTTGGTAGAGAATTACATTTGGACTGTGGGAACAAATTTTGGCCCAAATCTTGGGAATTTAAGAAAAGTCTTAACGAAGGTCAATTCCCTAATAACGACTATTGATGATGTTTATGATGTGTACGGAACTTTGGAAGAATTAGAGCTCTTTACAGAAGTAATTGACAGGTTAGCAACAGTTACTTCATCATATTTTTTTACCTACCTTATTTGAAATACAATAGAAATAAATAGTCATTTAGCACTTTTTGTGATTTTAGATGGGATCCAAAGACCATCGATAATCTTCCATACTACATGAAAATATGCTTCCTTGCACTCTATAACTTTGTCAATGAATTGGCTTTTGAAACACTTAAAGAGAATGGGATCAATATCACTCCATATCTAAAGAAAGCGGTAAGCAATTTTTTGATTTATTATTCCTATTAATTTTCTCTATTTGGTATAGATTTTCTTTGCACACAATAATATTGTACTTAATTAAGAGTATTGTCAACTAATTGAACTTTTAAAAATTTCAGTGGGCAGATATATGTAAATCATATTTTATTGAGGCAAAGTGGTATCATGGTGGATATACACCAAGCCTTGAAGAGTACATGGAGAATGCATGGATTTCCATAAGCACACCCGTTGCTCTTACTCACGCTTACTTTGTTATTCCACATGCATTCAAAAAGGAGGACCTGGTTTATCTAGAACAGTACACTGACATAATTCGATTTTCAGCAATAATTTTACGTCTTGCTAATGACCTTGGAACATATAAAGTATCCTTACCAAACCTCAATCTTGTTCTTTACAAAACTCTCTTCTATTCAACATTTATCTTATTCTTATAATTTTTCTCTCTCTCCCCCACTTTTTTTTTTTAGCGCGAGAATGAGACCGGTGATGTTTCCAAGTCGATTCAATGTTACATGAATGAAACTGGAGCTTCTGAAACAGATGCTTGTGAGCATATAAGATCTTTGTTGCTCTCAACATGGAAGAAGATTAATAAAGAAGCTCATAATTCTTCTTTGCCTCAAAGTTTCATAGAAACTGCTGTAAACCTTGCAAGAATGGCACTGTGCATGTACCAGCATGGAGATGGCCATACTATTCAAGATCCTCAAATCGAGAGTCGCATATTATCATTAATTATTCAACCCATTACTAATAGGAAGGACTTGTTAAAAAGTAATTAGAAATGGCCCCAGTAATAAGACGAGGGTGCCTTAGCATGTAGAAAATAATATTTTCATTTCATGCCAAAATCTAAGTGCTATATCCATTTCGTGTTGAAACTTGAAATAAAGCGGCAAACACCTGTTCTCTCTATCTTATGTGGTGTACTTCGATCGCAATGTTCCTGTCTTATTTTCCATTTTTATATAATTTCTCCAATAAATTTAGTTAAATATTTTAAATTTAGGCCCTAGTTATGTTTTTGGTCCCTAAAATATCACATTTTTCTGTTTGGTCATTTTGTAAAAAAGTTTCCATTTAGTTCTCAAAAATTGTTTTCATTCCTGATTGGTCCCTTCCTTATTAATGCTCCGTTAGTTTCTGTCGTCAAGTGCCCCCCTACATCCTACATGGATGTTGACGTGGATTGGAGAGACCAAACGGGAAGGTCATGATATTCAGGGAGACTAAATGGAAATGTCATAATATTTTATATGAAAAATTATTTATATTTATATCCATAAAATAAAGATATTAATTTTGATATATTATTTATATAAAAGAATTTTATATTATTATTTATTTATATACTTTTATTTATAAAACTTTTAAATTAATAGATAGTTAAATCAAATATCTTTATTGATTTGGTGATACAAATTTGATATCTAAGTAAAATATTTTTATATTGATAATGTATCAAAATTAAATCATAGAATAAAACTTCAATTATGAAATTAAATTTCATATTAAATATTTTTAAATGATTATCTCTATAAAATATTTACTTAATATTTAATATTTAAAAAACTTAGATTTTTTAATTGGAAAATTTACATAAAATATAATATAAAATGTACGATCAAGAGAAAAAAATCAATTTTTAAAAATATTAAATAAAATTTAATTAAACAATTTTTTAATGACTATATATCTTTTGAATTGTGTTATTATACGTAATATATTTATAAACTTCTTCTTTACGTTGATTTAAATTTATATCAACTCAATTCTAGCTTTATATCTTAACATAAAACAAGATAAACTAATTAGCTCAAAAACATGTTAAATTTAAAAATCAAGCGTATGCAGACATATAAACAGGGGCGGTTCATAGTGTAACTCAGAGGGGACGGTGGCCACCGTAAATTTTTAGTTTTCCTATAAATTTATCTAACTTTTTATTATTTGGCACCCTCTAAAATTTTTTATTTGATTAATCTTATTAACTCTTTATTTAGTTAGATATTTAAATACTATAATAGACAATATATTATGTATATATGTGTCTCTCTTGTAAAATATTTATTTCCTTTATATGTTTTAATTTTTATTTAAATTTTTAGATAAGAGCAAAAATTAAGAAACATATTACTCTTTCCTTAAAATTAACTATTAAGTGTTGGCCCTTCCTAACAAAGCTGTCTAGCTTCATCCCTGTACATAAAATAAGAATAAAACAAATTTGAGCATGTTTAGTTACCAATTTAGGATCTTCAAAAGTATTTTTATTAGTATGAGAATGGAATTATACAGTAACTCTATTTATTTGAAAAATTCTTTTTTTTTTTTTTGGTGCCACAAAATGTACATTTTAAGCAATTAGAAGTATTTTTAAGATAAGTATTTTTGGATTTAGTTTTCATTCTAGGAGAAGTACTTTTGAAAATAAATCTTAATATTACTCTTATATTAATAACTAAAAATAATTTTATTTTATCATATTTAAATAAAAATTATTCTCTTAAATTTACTCAAATCAAACACAAATCAATTCTTATAAAAGCAATTTCTTTAAAAAAAATTCTTTCAACTTAATTCTTTAATTCAAAAGTAATTCTTTCAAAAGCTAAACCAAACACATCCTTTATAATTGTAACTTGTATCCAATATTTTAACTTTTGTAACTTAATGATTTTATAGGACAAGTATGCAAGGTGTTCATCAAGCTTAATAAATTTCTAAATTTAATTTAATGTTTTTTTAAAAATTAATATATTTTTTCTCACATTTTAATTGTACATTTTATCATATGGACTAGTGTTCTGTTGTCTAGATTGAGGATCCACTATACTTCTTGGTCCCTTTCCTATTAGCTGATCTTGTGTTAGAGTTTCATATCATTTAAGGATATAGCCTAAATAGTCTTTATAAATAATTGGACAACTCTCTTTCATAAACTAGTTTTTAAAGTTAAATTAGACTCATTCAATTCTGATATGGTATTACAACTCTTATGGTATCCACCATGAGAGTCTTTCTTTTGTTGTACGCTAGTTCTTCATGAACTCAATCCAGTATTCATTGTTTTCTTCTCTCAATCTTGTAATATTTTCTCTTCAAACACCTCTTGAATTTTTCTTTCTCGAGAATCTATAGCTTCATTTTGTCTCACATTACTCTCAAAATTTTCTCTCCCTTTGGTGAGCATTTGACACATATTTGGTTCTTTATTGTCTGACCTTCCTAAAGTTGAATTTGGTGATGGAGAAAGCCGATGATAGAGTTTCAAATTTTCATCCTCGAATAATCAGATAGCAAGTGGTTAAGTTTGGATATTGGCTTTTGTCCATAGTTGTTAAGCTGTTGTTACAGGTTGATATTTTATGATTTCTACTTCTACATTGGGTGCTTAAGCATAGATGTTAGCTTCTGCCAAGTGGTTTCATAGGACAAGTACATAAGGTGTTCAAAAGCTAAACCAAACTTAATCCTTTGCCATTGTTTGGCATTTCATGCCATGTTGCTTCTGCCAAGTGGTTAAGTATAGATGTTAGCTTTTGCTTGAGTGGTCAAGTTATTATTTGGCATCATGTGATGCCTTTAGAGGCCATAGAGGCCATCTTTGTCGTGGAACGAGAGCCGTAGAGATGCCAAAGAAGATCGAAAGGGCCTGAGAGAAGGTCGATGACTTCTCAGAGCTACGCATTTTGGCCGTTGCCAATTTCATATTCTAGATTTTCATTAGTTGATTTGATCACGACTTGCTTTTTGTATTTTGTCATTAGTGGTTATATTTTGTTCAGTTGTTGGTCCCAATGAGCAGTCCTAGCCCAAACATGATCCAGCAAGTGAGACCAAGTTTGAGCCCAATTTTCAAACAGTGGCCAAGGTGAAGCTCACGAGCCCAAAAAAACAAAAACATTAAAAACAGCAAAGGTGAAGCATGAATATGAGGCTATGAATCCTCTGGAATTGAATTGAGTCACATTTGCATCACCTCACCTAAGTTAGTTAGTAGATTCTCCATGATTTGCGGATCAATTCTCACACACCAACATAACAAATTCACACTATCCATCATCCCTCTCTCTTGTAATTCTTCCGCATACTTCTCTGCCATGATGCATGCTTTGCGTACAATTCCTCTTTCTCAAATTGCTCTTGAATAAATAAGCAGTGCTAGTAATAAATGAAGATGAGCTCTTGATATTATCTCAATATTTTCTCAGTTTCCAATATGTTTCCTAAGATATCTAATCCTGCAAATTTCACGCTCTAGATATCCAATCCTAGGTGTGAGGGGGTATATTAGAGTTTCACATCACTTAAAGATAGAATTTAGATAGTCTTTATAAATATTTAGACAATCTTTCTTCCAAAAAATTAATTTTTGAGATTAAGTTTCATCCACTCAATTTTAAATTCTTGGTAATCAATAAATTTGGTTCTTTCATAGAAGAAAGTAATTACCTAGATAATATAGCAGTGAATATTTTAAAGAAGTAATTACTTAAAAAGGTAAACATATGATTTAAAAAAATGTTACATAAATATATGATATTAAGATTTGTTAGTGATCACTTATTTTTTACTATAACTTTTATTGTTCGTCATATCTATTAATAAAAATTAAGATAATTTAAAACATTAAATTAGTTATATATTACGGTGATTGAAAGACGCATATGTAAAATATGTAGAGTATAATATATACGAGAGAAAGTAAATAATTTAGCTTTTATATGCTACGTGAGTGTTAGTGGCGGTGTTTGATAGAAGAAAAATTTAACCTTTTAAACTTCTTTCGATATAAGTATCAAATTTAATGTATTAAGTTACCTTAATTTTTAAGAAAGAAAATAAGGAAAAAAAACTATAGTGAAAATTAATTGCTCAACAGTAATAAATCATCGTATCATAGGTTTATTTAATAGTTTTAAATTATATAAAAATTAAATGTTTAAACTCTAGATATATATATATATATATATATATGCCGAATTATTAGTATACCTCTGTTATTATTCATTTTTACTCAATATTTTCTTAAAAATACCTACTGCTGTATTATTTAGTTAATTATCATAACAAGAAAATTTTAAAGAGGCATTTATTTCAAGGTTTGAAACTATATTCCTAAGAATGTTATATCTAGAAATGTCATTCCTAGTTATTCTATAAAATTTGTTTATTTAGTATTAAAAATTTTTCGGTATATTTGTTAAAAATCCCAAGAATAAATTAAAAACTTATTTGGTTTGTAATATATATTTTTTGAATATATACGATAATTTTTAAAATGTCTCCATCACAATTAATTGTATTATTTATTATTATTATTAATTGAGGAATATTTTAGTATTTTTGTTCAATAATTTTTATTTCCATGCCATAGAAATGTTTCATTCCTAGCCCCGATGATGAGAATAAAGAGTTATCAAAGTATAGGAATATATCATTTCCGAGAATAACTTCACATACTTTAAAACAAATGCCCCATAAAAGCATAATTAAATATTTAGATATCAATAATCATATTAGTAAATTAATTATCAATACTTGTAATATCTAATTAGTGGATGGAAATTGAAAAATGAGATAAATATCAAATTTTTTTGACTAATTAAATTAATTTTTTAGTTATATTAACAATAACAAATTTAGATGAAATATTGATTGATAATAAATAATTAATGTTAAACTATAATTTTGATTAAAATAGAAGAAAGGTATTTCAGAAAATAAATAAAAGCTGATAAAATATGAATGACAATAGACACAAGAAAGTGACAATAGGCACTTCATGTCATTAAAAAATTCAATTAATTAGCCAAAATAAATTGTTGCTGCCTTTCTTTCATTTAAATTGTGTATATAAAGTTCAGAAATAGATTTGATTATTGTCATAAACAAACAAAAAAAATATATATAAATTAGATAATTATTATATCTTCATATTAGTCAAGTTATAATGTATATAACACTATTAAGTATTGACTATATGTCAAATTATTTAAAAATTATCTTGAGTAATAAGTAAATATAACACATCTTATTTATTAAATATTCTATGTAAATAATTTTATTTAAAAATATAAGATTTCAATGCTTATCAAAATGTAATTAAGATTTAGTTTTAATAATATTTCAAAAATAAAAAAAATATAGCTTAAATATGTTTTTGGTCCGTGTAAAATTAGCGAATTTGGATTTTAATCCCTCAAAAAAAATTTTTTTAGCTTTTCATCCAAATATTTCTAAACTTGATCAACTTTGTCCTTGCTATTAGACTCTCTCTGTTAATGTGTCTCATGGAGACCCATATCGCTAATCTTAGTGGCATTCTAAATCTAATGTGGCAAACATTAACAATCCAATGTATAAAAATTCTTAGTTTAAATTCAAAATCCCATTAACCCATTTTATGTACCCAACCCAATGAAAACCAAAAAAAAAAAAAAAAATTGAGAGACTAAAATCAAAATTTGCTAATTTCACAGGAAAACATATTTAAGCCAAAAAATGCAGAGTATCAATTTTAAATTAGTTTTTTCATGTCCTAAAAAATTTATTGAACATGTTGAATAAAATATATTAATATTTTTTGTTTCATTAAGTTACTTATATATAGCTAAAAAATGCATCAAAATATGCACATGAAATACCAACGGACAAAAATTAGTCCCTAAGGTGGAAAGAAGTAATCACAAAGTTCCTAACTATTAAAAATGTAGTACACATAACTTTCCCTATTAAGTTTTCATTATTAAACTTAACGAAAGTGAACATGTACCATTAAATGTGTGATGTGGCTCATTTTTTTTGCCACAGTGGCAAATGATAGAATAATTTGGTTCATGACGAATTATAAAGAGTTCAAATTGATCCTATATCATGTTTCTCTTTTTCAAACTCTAAAACCCAAATTTTATCTTTTTCTTACTTGTTGAAGCAAAAACCAAACATTATCATCTTCTTTCTCCACATATCCTAAAAAATCAACCTAGAGCGTTTTCCATAAGCATGAGTTACAAATACTACCTGAATAGTTGTTAGTTTAAATTAAACCAAGCTTATCTCTTAATTATTGAATAGTCAAAAATTACCACCGCTGCCTTTTGCATATGTTTAGCGCTGAAGATTCATGAAGAATTTATGATCAAGTTGAAGACCAATTGTAGCAGCTAGAACTATCAAGAGAATTGTTGATAATATTGAATAGTCAAAAATAGTGGCTACAGCTTGTAATACACCGCCAAATTCTTCTCTTAAGTGTTAAGTATTTATTATTTTATAATTCTTATTACTCTTGTTATGCCTATATAAGGCAAGCTCATGTACGTTGTTTTCTGTGTGTGATTATGATCAATGAAATGTGTGTTTTGTGTATAAAGAGCTCCTCTTCCTCTGTGTCTATGAGTGTGAGAGTTTGAGAGAAAATTATTAGAGTGATTTATGTGTGTATTTTGATATCAAAAATAGTCACATGATTTTTAGTTCAAAATATTGCACATTACACATAACAAAAAAAAAATTAACAAAAAAAGCTTTCACTCTTCTTTCTCATATCCTAAACCCCCTATTTTATTTTCTTATTCCTCGTTGAAGCATGAGAGACATTGGAAATGCACACAATTTGTATTAGGAAATTTTGGCCTTGAATTTGGTTTCGTTCAAAGTGTTGCTCAAGAACGTTTTGCTAATGGATTGGTGCAAGGAACGGAAAGCAATCATGAACAAGTTGGAGGAGGCAATGGGCTCGTAGAGGAGAAGAATAAGACAAAGGAAGTAAGGGTCGTGAGGCTTATAATAGATGCAATTCCTATAAAAGAACATTGATGAGGGCTCTTGGGAGAGGAAGATGATAATGGGAGGTCTAGCTTTTTGCTTCAAAGAGGAAGAGGAAGATGAAGATAAAATTTGGATTTTAGAATTTGAGAAAAAAAAAGATTATAACGTGGATCACTTTCTCTATGTTCAACACTGAAAATTTAATGGAGGGATGAAGGTATCCTACTTTTTTTAAATTGTGAGGGGCCTTGGGGTGATTTTTTGCCCCCTCAAGGACTAATTTGTCGAGCGGTGTTTTGTCAAAGACTAAATTAGGAGTTTACTCTAAAAAAAAATAAATTCATATAATTATTAAATTAAAAATATGAGTGTTCTTATTACGCTTTATAAAATTATAAATATACTTGGACTAATTTATTTTGCACCAAAAATAAATTATGCAGATAATAAATATATACAAAATATTTAGTTATTAAGTTAACTATTCGTGGTAAAAATTATTAAATTTAAATGCTACATGAAAAGCATGGGTTAGATAATGATGATAATATGTAAGTTCTTCCACTACAATTAATGACATCGCTTCTAAATTTTACATTTTTTCATTCTTATAAATACTTTTGAAATCTTTAGTCCTTCAACTTACATTTTTCAATTATAATTACTATGAAATAATTTTTTAATTATATTTATTTTACTTTTTTGTATTTTTGACTTTTTATTTTTCTTATCTATATCTTTCCTAACTTTTCAATTTCAATAAGCATTCAGGATTTTTGCTTTTAATTTTTTTAAAATAGCAACCGAAGGGTAAACATTTTAAAATTAGCATAAGATCTATATAAATTTTTTAATATAGAATAAAATGATAAGTAGACATTTTACTCATTTTTTTTTAAAAAAGAGAGTTACTAAAATAGAATTAAGATTGAGTTATAAACTATTTTGTAAAATGAAAAAAAAAGTAACAATTATAAATATTTTTCACTTCCTAGAAATTGACTCAACAAGTCAAAAAATATATTGAATTTCTTTAATTTAAATTATGTAAGTATATATAAAGTTAAAATGTAAATCTAAACTTGGTGGTATCAAAGCACGAATGTTGAATTAAAATAAAATAAATTAGTAGTAATTTGAAGTTAACAGGGAGTTTGATGCTTTTGGTGGTTATGTATCCAATGGTTATTTAATTTTATTTTTATTTTTTTGATTATGTATCCATTGGTAATTTTTAGTCATGGAGACTAGCTATGAGTTATCTATCATTAAGGAGAATAATATTGCGCTTATGGAGTAAATGTGAATTTTGTTAGACGTTAAGGTGAATTATTTTTGTTTATTGTAAGAGTTATAATTATTTTTCTTCTAAGTGTTTGTCTCTTCCTATATTTCTCTTCCACTCTAGCAACGGATGCAGAGAAGTGGGTGAAACGTTTTGCATTTGTTGGTTCCCAGTGGGCTTGATGTGGGGAAACCAAGATGCCTTTAATTTGTAGAAGAAACGTGGACTGCAGTCGCTGCACGCCTGCACATTTAGTAGCCCGATTTGCAAGGTTTGCTGCGAATGAATTCAAAAGGTGTTTATTGAATAGGAATCTGTGGATGGCACCTGAAGTGGCTTCGTCATGGTCTACCCTAGAGCCTCAGTTTGCCAAGATAATCGTTGATGGATGTGTAAACATAAATGAACATCATGAAGGTGGTTATGTTTGAGTCATTTGATTATATTCGATCTGGGACGTTGAATGGTGAGGTGCATGAGCTACTCTCAAGACTTTAGGTTGTTTGCTTTTCGCTGGTGCAGAGAACGTCGAATAGATGTGTATTACTTTAACTGTTCAAGTTTTCTCTCATATAGCCAATTTCCCTAATTAGTTTCAATAAATTGGATTTATGGGCACTATTGGTGAGAAATACAATTTTTGTTATCTAATGGATAAATATTCTCACTTGGTTTGTTTTGATATAGGATAAACATAAGGCTAATAAACTGGGAGATAAAGACGGATTAAGGGAAAGATTTAAAGACAATTTGAAAAAAAAAAAAAAAGATTAGAAAAGATTTGAAGAATATTTGACAAGAATATGAGATTTGAAACATATTTAAAGATAATATAAGATTATGAATAAACTTTTTTTTATGAGTAGTTATTTATTGAAATTAAGTGGCTAATAATTTTAGATTAATTTTTTTGACATCCCCAAAAATTATTAGTATAAATTTATAAAGCCAATAGGACAAAAATGTCTTTAGCGTCGAAACTCCCGAACTTGGTTTGATTTAGCTAGACGTGAGGTGAGAGGGATCTCTCTCAACCAACAGTTATTGACAATGACCATGGCTTAAAGCGATGACTGAAATATTATACAGGCAACGGACGTAAAAATCACAGTGGATTTAGACTAGTTGATGGCAAAATTGTCCAAAGAGCTGGGAAAAATTCTAAAAATTTATAATTAAATTATAAATAATTATTCAACTCAAATGATATACATAAAAATAAATTATATTCATTTTAAAATTCATTTTGGTGGTTCAATGATGAATTTAAGGTTTAGGTAATTAAAGAGTAATAATTTAATTCAGAATCATAAAAATTAATGTCACAAAAATGTAGTACATGATGAGATACAAATTAGGCTATCAAAATCTAATGGAACAAACCCAAATTAGGACTAGGAACCAAAATAGGCCTTAGGGCCAATTCTTGGGAAATTCAAGTTTTATTTAAGTTTAATTCTAGTAACATGAAACAAAAGGTGGTTGAGGCTATGGATCATCTGGCAAATTTGCCAGCTTTTAAAGAACCACAACTAGGTTCAATCTTGTTAGAGGCAGGAAGTGGTTGATGAACCCACTCCCCCCCCCCCTCCCCTCTTCCACCTGACAAAAAAAAAAAGGAAAAAATTAAAAAAAAATCCAAATTAAATTCATTTTTATTTTCTCAAAATAATGGAAAAATTCCCCTTATTTCTTCCCTTGCTAAGTTGCGTCATCTCATACAAGAAGAGAAAATATTTTCTTTTAATAATTCTTTAATAAAGAAAATCCAAAATATTTAAACTATTTCTAGAACAAGTAGTTACCTAATCCACTATAAATAAATGAAAAAAAAAAAACATATCTTCCCTCATTAGAGAAAGCTTCGGCCAAGGGGAAAAGGAGATACTTAGAGAGTTCTTCAATGCCTTTCTCATACTAGAGAGTGAAACACTTGTGTTTAAGGGTTGTTCTTGCTAGAAATTCAAGTATTAGGCCTTCAAGTTTCTTCTTGCCAAGAGGAGGGGAGCCAAAGCCATCACCTTTATCTCCACCGTCTTGGCACCATCACAAGGTTGTAGGGAGTTCTTTCTCTCCTCCCTTCTAAAAACTCTTTTGGCTATGTTTGATTACATGTTTGCTTAATTGGTGATCTTTTCTTGTTATTATTCATGCGCATAAAAGGATGAACAAGGGGCTGAATTTTTGTTGATTGCTACTTGTTTGTGTTGTATACGTCATGAAAATCATGAGTTTATTGAGTTGTTGACTAGACGAATTGATTCTTGAATTTTGGGAATGTGTGAGATTGAAAAATCTTGTCAGATGCTCTAGTTATGTTCTCGGCCATATATTGAATGAAGCATGTATCTTTAATCTTTATTTTGTTGTGATGATTCTTCATTGTTTTATTTGTATTAAGGTACTTTCGTGATCATGGTTTCAGTGGTGACCGTGGTGGTTTTGAGCTTGAATTCCGAGAAATAAGGAAATTGGTCTAAAATCCTCTTGCTCTTGTTACTTGAGGGTTTCGGCCATGAATAAGGAAAAATATGAGAATTTGTGTATTTTTGATGATTCATGGAATGTCTCTGATGCTAGTTTTGAGCTTTTCTTGAAAGTGATCCTCATGGTGAATGAACTTGTAAGGTGGGGTGTCTAAGTACTCTAGTTATGTTGTGTTAGAATTATGTGAAAAAAGAATTAGTAATTAAATTAACACGTGAAAATGACTTGATAATTCTTGCTATTTTGAAGTGTTTCTAGTTGCTCTTGAAGGATAATCTAAAATCACGTGTAAGCACGCATACCAAAGTAAACTAGTACTTGAAGGAACTAATAGGCACTTGAAGTTTTCAAACTCTTTTCTTTAGGGCTCTAGTATATGAATTTCGGCCATATCGAGCTCTTGATAAATAAGTGTAATATTGGGTAGTTGAAACCAATCTTATGTTTGATCCACCTATAGAAGTTTGATTCTCATGTTTATATGCATGGCTTCTTGAAAATAATATGCCCCTATACTTTCATGTATTGCTACTTCAAAGTGATTGGTTTTATGAGGACATGACAGTTGAGGAGGACTGGATCTTATGCCATAGATGGTTTTGCATGAAATTGAGTTTTCTTCGTTAATTGTGCATATTTGACCATGATTATGCAAAAGACACAGTTTCTCAATGAGTATGAGACTTATGTCAGAATATTTATGGCAAGCACGAATTGTTAATGTGTGGTTTAGCTTAAATAGTTTGGATGTTTCTTAAGAAATCTTTATAACGAGCTTGCTTGCAAAAGTTGGCCATGGTTATTGTGATATGCATGTGAGTTAAAGAATGCAAATATGACATGTCTAGATATATGGGTTTTATATTATGCATGAGTGGGAATTTAGAACATGCAAAAATTTATACTTGTGATTTGGCATGTGTTGTGATTATGAGAAACTATGTGAAAGTACATGAATTGATTTATAAGTGCATGAAAAGACAATACAAGACTGTGTGATGCATCAGGCCCCATCAAGATAGCGAACTAGGACTTTGTGATTATGAGGAAAGTCTTGTAAAGGGGGCCTGTCAAGATAGGGGAGAGCCCCACCAAAGTAGTAGACAAGGGCTTTGCAATCACAACTCTCACTAGGGGACGCTATAGCGACGAGAGCTCTCATAAATCAGTTATGGTATGATGGAAGACCCTATGAGCATGAAGATAGCAAAAGGCGATAATGTACTAAGAAGTTAAGCAGTAAATGGCCATTAATGTCATCTGTCATGCATATATAACATTTAGTTACATTGTTATTTGCTAATGTGTTTAAATTAAGAATATCTCTGCATCACAATTCATGATCTCTGCTTGCCCTTGCAAATTTTCGTCTTATTCCCTGTTATTTTCCGTTTTACCTGCTGCATCATTATTTGTTGTTATTAGCACATATTTTCTGTTTGCTATTGTCCATGAGATAATTAGAGAGATTTTGAGTGTTCCAGTAAGCCTTGAAAACACCACCCCTAACTGAGAATTATTTCTCTTTCATTTTTCAGTAGTTTTAGAGGACCCGATAGATGGCTTGGGGTCATGATCACCACTGAGTTAGAGATAGCTGTGGTCTATGACCTGGTGGAAGACCAGATCGTGCTTGTCCTATGGTATGTCCATTCATTCCATTATTCTATCCAAAGCTAATGGGGATCACCAACCTATGTAGCTAGAATATTTTAGGTACGCCTCTCACTAAAAGAGCGTTGAGTTGATTAAATTCTACTCTTATCTTTCTCTATTTTTTCGCTTCTTTATCCTTAACCTATACTTTTCTAGCCGCAATGCCCACCAAGTCACTCTCTCCCCAATCCCCCAATATGTGTGTGTGCGCGCATGTGGAGGTTAGCAAGTTCCATATTTTGTTTTGAGCAAAAAAGTCATTCACTCATCTCTTAAACAACTTATAATTTAATCGGGGATAATTTTGTAACTTTTTTTTCCTCTCACATTAATTAATATTTTAATATTTTCTCTCATCTCAATAATATTCGTTCTCTCTCTCTCTCTCTCGCCTTGTTTATCTTTCCTTCACCATTTTCATAGTTTCACTTGTCTCGTATATATATAGGGAGAGGATTTAGTGAGGAGTGGTTATTTGTGAGAGTAAAAAGAATCAATTTTAACTATTGGATCTTATATAAATAATCAAGATTAAAATATAAAGTCATATGATTTTTTTAAATTATCATATAACCATCACTACAAGAAAGGCCTCGATTACCGACAGAATCACCGATGGACAGAATCCGCAATAATTAACATGTCAAAAAAAGAAAATCAAATATTACTGACGAAAAATCTCGCCAGTAATATTAACAAAATGTTGGTAAATTAATGTCAGAAACTATTAGTGAAGCATTTATATTGACAAATTATTGATAAATATCAGCAGAATATTCGTTAGTAATTTAAGTATAATTTTTATTTTTAATAAATTATCAACGAAATATATGTTGGTAAAATAAAAATAATGTTTTAATATGTATAATTACCGTAGGAAAATCCATCAATGACTGGTAAAATTATATTTTTCCTATTAATTATTATCGACAGGATTTTCATTGGTAACTTATGATTTTTTTTTAATTTTTGCAGTTTTGTATTATTAAAATTTAAAATTAGTACTTAAATGTTTCAAATTATTGTTTTAATTATCCACAAATTCGCATAATTAAAAATGTAGTAAAATATAATGAATATAAACTGTCAATTGAAATAAAAACTATTAATAACAGGAGAAATAAAACTAAAACTGTTAATATACAGTTTGGAAAAACATAAAATATCTTAAAAACTATGCATGCTAATCATCGTTAGTATCTAAAACACGGTCGGAGTCTTCAAGTGTGTGGTCGTGTGGAGAATGTGGAGATGGTGGAGGTGGAGGTGGTGGTGGTGGTGGTGGAGGCTGTGCACCAGATGATGAATTGTCACTCCGCATTTGCTCGAAGTAGCTATACATGGTCATTATCCTCTACTCCATAGACTGTATCTGCTACATCACTACTCCTTATTTTTGCCATTCATACAGCTCCATGTACTTCCTATTGGCTTGCTCGAGCTGCTTCTGCATTGATTCACTCAGTGCATGCACCCGATCATGAGTGTCATCCACATTTGTCCCAGCAGGCCCAACTCCAAACATAGAGCCTGTAGAATATGACTTACTGTAGGTAGTTCCCATAGCATAAATGCGCCCTTGTAGTGGCCGCTAATCGTCTAGTTACATATCTCGTCATCACTAATAAGTGGGTCGACAGGAGTGCTCTCGTCCCCCTACTATGACTGCTGTGATCGGGTCTCGGTCAATCGCTTGGTGAACTCATACTATAATTGGAAAAAAAAATTAAATTAGATTTACATAATAGCAAATATAATAAATTAAAAGTATTGGAAACTAAAGTTATAAGTACTTATATATGTGGTCTCCGATCGAGTATCAACCCACTCAGACTTGTCTTACTTTTAGGTATTGGTCTCTCAGAACCATTCCCCCTGAGTTAGTGGCCTGTTCATCATCTTTTCCATTTCAAACAAGTTTCATGTGATTATATAATATTTAATACAAAAATTGAATGACTAAATGAGTGTAAAGGGTGAAATTTACCATCCTTAGCCGCATGCCCTCAATGGTGGTGGAGTCTCCAATGTGCAATGAGCCACCTTGGGTTGATTCTCTACTCATTCAGGCCTTCACCTACTTCACCTTGTACTCAAGAGAGTCCTAATAGGCCTTTAGTACTTGGAGGATGTTGTTAATAAGCAGATAGGTGCTAGCGTCATTCTCGTAAATGTCATGAAACATATAGCAGAGCTACTTGCCGACCTTGGTCCTCTTCGTCTTGTAGATTGATGCCTCAATGTATGGATGAATAATGAACATGCATTGCACACAAGAGACACAATAGTCAACCTAATTATAATAAACAATCATGTATAAGAAATGAAAACAAGCTTAATAATAATAATAAAAATCATTATTTTACTCTCCACCTTCTCCACCACATTTACTATGTGGCCTCAGAGGCTTGCAAAAAACTCTCATCTAAGTCATGAACGTTCTCTTGGAACACCTCAGTAATCTTGTGCACGCCCAAAATTGGTGGAATTCAACTATGTTAGAAACAATAGACTAAGTTAGATATATGTTATTTAAATTTGAAAAAACTTACCAAAATTTACCATCATATTTGAGCTCAACATGCTAGTTCATGGAGCCTTGTGACGGGTTGGATGATGAGGCAATGGCACCCTGCAAATAAAGCTGGCTGCGGGTAGAAGAAGGAGTGGAACCAGGTACAGGTGAGGTGCTGGCCTCACCTCCTGGAGGGAGGGGTGGAGATGGAATGGGCTAAGGGAGAAATGAGGGCTGAGACCCTGACTCTACATACTTAGGGTTGGATATCATAACAAACTTTTGGACATATGGAGGATGATCAGAAAGGGTGAATGTTAGTAGTAGTGGTGGAAGTGGTGGATGCGAGTGCAATGGAGGTGGTGGGTGGAGCATGAGTGTGAGGGGATAGACCATGCTTCCTCAATCTTCCTTTGTCTTGTATAGAACCAAATCCTCATCTTGCCATAAATGACCTGCATATAATGTGTATAAATTAATAAATGTATACAACAAACATAGTATGGATGTAAATATAAATGCAAAGAATTAAAATATAACACCAAAATAGATATGCACAAAATTGAAAACATAAGATATATATTAACTAAATAAAGACACAATACACTTGGCACCTCGTCAAGCTAAAAGTTGAAGACGATTTTCATCACTTTCGATTTTAACATTATCGTCGAATTCCTCTTTCTCATCCTTATCCTCGCTCTCATCATACTGACTCATTTAATCCAAATACATAGTTCCAATTCTAATGAATTTAACCATCTCAATAAACATGATGACATCACAAATATCAACAAAAATCAGCATGGGTCGTACCCTGCTTGTAGTACTATGGAGCTATATTATTCTAAGTATATTAATAAACTAAAGATTTTACAAGATTTTCATCCATGAGGGTTTACCCGAGAAGAAAAGGAGTACAGCTGAGAGGCAGAAGGGTCAACTCCAAAGTCCACACTTGTATCTAAAAAGAAAGAAAGATAACAGGGTGAGCTATATAACTCAGTGAGAGACATGACACACTTAACCCACATGAGTCAATGTGCATAAATATCAAATAAATCTCAACATAAAATAAATTTTAACTTCTTAAAAACCTATAAGAACTATCTAATATAGGATAATCTGTCAAGTTCACACTTAGGTGGCCTTTCCTTTGTGTGAATCCCATAATCCGTCACGCATCACTCCTAGAGTGGCTGTGTAAAATTTGTTATACACCACACTTTGTGTGGCTATGTAATGATAATCTAAGGTGCACTAAGGCCAACATCTGCTATTATTAGTAGGCAGATCTTGTCATAGATATTCCTAAATTTTTTTCTTAACTATCATGTATATCAAATGTTAGAATCTAAAATATCAATTCAAATCTTTTCAGTCAAGGCAATAATGTCAAATTTAAAAGTAATTTTACAGAAATCAACTCCAAAACTTACTGAATCAAAATTTATAATCTCTAATTGTCAAAGTTCATAACATCCACTTGAAACATCATATCAGCTTCAAAATATTTACATATATTCTCCTAATATAAGTCATTGACTCATGTAAGATTTTGAAAACAATATCATCAAAGGAAATGCTCAAACATCCAACATTTACTGCAATTCGATATAGCAAAATAATTAAAAGAGAAAACAAGTTAAGGATGTTCTATCTACTCACAATACATGAGCCCAAAAAGGGGGATCTCAATTCTCCAGAGCCACGAAGATAGTGGAGCATTCTTTGAGACAATTTAATACCACATCCCCAACAAATTAACTAATATTAGTCACTAGCACTAGGTGTTAACATCAATTACCCTCAAACTCAAAAATTCACATTTTCTAGCTTAAGGTTTAGAGGGAACCCTCGATCCAAGCAAAAATAAAATTTTTGAAAAGAGAGAAAGATAAGATGTTAGAAGTTACCTTTTGGAAGCCAGTAAGGATGAGGATAGGATGGATTTAGCAATTTTCCTCCTCCAAGCTCCAAAATCATCAATGGTGGAGGTAGAGAGAGACAGAGTAGCATATTTGATTATATGATTTGAGGTGATAGGAAGTGTTTAATATGTGTTTGAAGTAGATTTTGGTGAAAATGTTTAAAATGGAGGCAAAGGATGAAGAAGATATGATTTTATAGAGAAGGGATAGGGTTTTCCAGGGTTAGAGAGATAGAGAGTTCCACGAGAAATGAAGAGAAAGCATCCTTGGATGTTATATAGGTACCTAGTAATCGATTATAATTTTATAATCGATTACAATTATTAAAATTTCATCTCGAGGACATCCAGAGTGGTTGGAAACCCGTTTCAGACAATTGTAATCGATTATAGTTTTTTTGTAATCGATTACAATTATAAAAAACACAATAACCAGACAGACTTAGAACTAGGAGAATGGGTATTTCATTAAATACACATATTTACATTTCTTAATTTTAAGGTAATGTCACTTTAAATCATAAATATAAATAAAGGAATACCCCCCATTTGGATTTAATAAAAATATCAAATAAATCAAAATCCTTAAGAATCAAAATCCAAATTATGGATTTGAGTATAATTTTTGGAAACTTGAGTTTTCATAAGCTTTTGGGTTGAAGACAAGGGGGTTACTCATTCTTTAAAATTCATTAAAAATCACTTTTCAACTCATTAGTGCCCAAGAAACTATTACCGGGGCTTTTGATTTTATAAAAATGTTTTAATCTTATAGCCCACGAATGAGACATAGTGTTTAGACTTAAATTTTTTTTTTTAAAGATACAATACTGACAAATAGCTGTAACCCGTACTAGGATATTACAAAAGGAACATCTGTTGGTAATATGGTTGCCAAAGAGCCAGAGACAGTAAATCCAAAATTTCAAATATCGACGGAAAATCTGTTACAAATATTATCTGAAGAAAAATAAAATAAAAAAATTAAGCAATATTTGTTTATTTTATCTATCAATGGAATTTTTATCGGTAACAATTTTACATTTTTTAAATTACAATGAGAAGACCATACCGACACTTTTTTTGTCGATAATTAACTTTATTTACTGACAAAAATTGTGTCGGTAAAATATTAAAATTTTAAAAAAAATTTAAATTTAAAATTTAAAACGTTACCGACGACAAATCCATTAGTAATGATTTCGCGCCAATAGGCACGAACACTTATCGATGGATTGTGTATTCGTCGGTAAAATAAATTAAAATAACATAATAAATTTATAAATTATAACAATAAACAAATAAAAATATAAAATAATCAAAACATAAATAAAATATTAAAATTACTTGTATATCTAAATTTACAGAAATATGTCCATAGGCATCCATTTGATATAAATTATTACTTTCCATTCTTTCAACTTTTTCTCTTAGTATTTTTTTCAAACTCTCTTTTTTTGTCAAATACTCTTCTCTGCTAAAGAATTGATTTGCTTTGAATCAAATGTGAAATGAATGGCTCTCATACTGCTATTTATAGAGAAGGAGGAACAGTGCATAAGTCGATCTGACATAAATCGGTTTATACACTATTTGACACTATTCATTGCCTATTATTTTATATTTTTATTTAAATTTAGTTTAGATATTTTGTATTTTTTATTATTGTAATTTATAAATTTATTATATTATTTTAATATAATATTATAAGTTTATTATTATAAGTATTCAATAATATGCACTATTCGCTATGCAAGTGAATAATGCATAAATCGATTTGTGTCAGATCAAATTATACACTCTTCATCCAAACACTGTATAATTTGATTTGTGTCATATCGATTTCCATGATTCTATGAAAAATTTTAAATAGTGATAATTTGATGTAATACAAATTAATTTATCAATAATTCAATAAATCAAGACATTTTAAAAAATAATATTGAAACGGTATATTTAGGTAAATAATATATTTTTTTATTTTATATATGTAAAAAAGCCATTTTCATGGCCTGTACTCGATGCATAATCTCACTAGGATGGAAAGGACCCATTTATGCACCAATTAATAGTTGAGGTGACGATCTACTGAGCACAACATTTTGGCTTTGGCACAAATAGCGATGCGCCTTGCAACATGCCTGCGAGAAATACACCATGTAGTTATGTTTTCAGACTAATTATATAAATACATAATGCACCGACACATAATTTTATGCAAAATGCAATTATATGATTAATCAGTGGTACAACTATACAGTACTTATGGACCATATAAGTATTTCTCCATGCAAGTACCAACAAGAATATTCACATTGGCATGATGGGTCATGTTAGCCCCAACAGTTCAATTAATTAGCTCGCCCGCCCCATTGTCTACTAGCTGGTTTCAGTCTCTGTACAGTCTCAAGTCTCAACATGTTGTGGATCGTGCCTCTATTATCTGTGGGGACGTCAATCTAAAGCTTTTGGATGTGGCTGTGGAAGGGAGTGCTGTCTCGAACCGGCAACGTGATTGTAGTCAGAAGATGACCAAATCACTAGTGCTGCAGGGGAGTGGCTCAATTGAGCCCCGAGGTTTTTTTTTGTCCTTGGTGGGATAACCTGCCGTATTCAAACCCATTTAAACTTTTATCCACAAAAAAAAAAAATAAAAAAAATAAAGAAATTATGATCAAGAATGCAAAGGTTATCATATTTCATTCAAAAATCGAATCTCAAATGCACCTAAACGTCCTTCCTATACTTTTTCAATGGTAGTTACATTCAACTATTTAAAAGAAGAATTTAAAGGAAGAGCGGTGCTCAATAGTACAAAAAATTATAGTGCAAAAATGTACAAAAGCATCAATCACCAATCATGTTGTTTTATAAAAAATCAAAAAGAGTTGAAAATTGCAATCGAACGGCTATTGTTCTTGTAGAAAATTTTGGACAGAAATTTTGTACTAAAACTCTTTTCACTCAAGGTATGTTTGATTGGGAAGTAAAAATGAGGCAAAAATTATAATGAATATGCTCCATGTATAAAACTAGGGTGCAACACATACAAACTTCATAAATTAAAACACATATAACTTCATTAAAAAAAAAAAATTTGGTAACTTAGGAGGACTGTAACTAATATAGGCCTAATAGTAAGTCTCAATTTTTTCATATGATGCTTATGAATAAAGAAAAAAGAAATATGTTTACCGAAAGTAGAAAGTACCAATGTTCACATCCCCAACTTCCACGTCTTTAGTAGATACCAGTAAAGCATTTCCAGAAATATGCTTAGGTAGCATTTGGTATGATATAATCCTCTGGATTATTGATAATATTTGATTAAATTGTCTGATTTATAATATTACTTTATTTGGTTGAATAACATTATTTACAGTTCAGACTTTTAAGATAATGTGAATTACCATCAATGTGACAATCTAATTATTATATTATTATTAAAAATAATATTAATTATTGTTATCAATAATTATTATTATTAATAACATTAATTATTATAATCATAATTAATAATTAAATTTTATTATTATTATTATTAGTTAATTACTATTATTAAAAATTGATATTACAATAATATTATTATAACAATATTTATTATTATTATTGATAAAAGATATATATTACCTAGTAATTTTTTTAATGTACTAAACAATGTAATGTAAATTATTAGTTAAATTACCTATGTATATCAAATACTACATTATAACATTACCAATAATTTAAAATGTGATTATCTTTCTAAATGGTAAACTATATTATTAACAATCTTGATAGGTAATATGCCAAATGCTACCTTAAGATTTTGTTGTTGACAATATCATGTCTATTATAATAATGAATGTAAATAGTTTTACTGTGAGGCTCTAAAGATGAAACATAATATGAAAACATTGAAATGAGGTAGAAGCGCAGGGCGAGTGGATTAGGATAAATGGGAAAAGAAACCTTGTTTATCTAAATAAAGAAGCAAAATCAAAATACAGTTATAACCATATACAGATAGAGAGATGATATTTATGATGGTAGATGAGAACGAAATGCATAGGTAATGATTGAAGAACTGAAGGGTCAAAGCCAATTGAAATGTCATGGAGGGCTGCTGATATAAAGAAGGAAAAGGGAAAAATGAACAGACAAATTAGCTGGTATTAAGGACATCTGGGAAGCACTTATAATGTATTTTGAATTTTGAATTTTGAATTTCAATAAATGAGGATAACCATTAATTATCAACTTAATTGTTGTTAAAAAATATTAAAATTTTATCTACCAAAAGAATTAAAAATTTGAAATAAAAATAAGTAATCTGGAAGATTATGAAACACGTTTGGTTGATGTGCTAACGTAATAGTAATTGCTTTTTAACAATTGAAAAGCGATTATGATCTATTATCTATTTACCAATTATATATTTATAAATAAAATAAATACATTGGTATTAATATAAATCTATCTACAAATAAATATATTTTTGTTGAAATAAACGAAATTTGAGTAATGTTTTTTTAATCTAGAAATCTGAATAGTGTTTTAAATATAAATAAATCTAATGGATTGAATTAAATTATCAGCAGTGATTATATCTAGTAACTAGAAAAAAGAAAAAATAGCAATAAATGGGGAACACAAATAGATATTAAGAAAGGACATTTTAAACGTTGATTATTGTGAATTTTTACTGTGGGAAAAAGAAAAAGGTTGGCATAAATATATTACGGGAATAGAGATAGTGAAAGAAATTTTTTTTAATTCTTTTATAGTTATTATAATAATAAGGGTTTTTAAAACTAGAAAGATAATAGTTTTGGAGGGGAAATTTTTTATGAGAATGCGACACTTGGCAAAGAGTTTCCATGTTTAAGGTTCCTAAAATTTTGAGATAAATATTTCTTCAAAAATATAATTAGAAGTAAAAGCAAAAATAGAAGTAAAAAATTATTTTATATTTAGATGTAATTGTAAAAATACTTTTTATTAGAATTAGGGGTTGTTAAATTATTTGGATGTAATAAATATAAAAATAATTTTTAGTATAGAATTATAATTTAATAGATAAAAAGTGATGTTTCCAAGAAAAAAGTTAATGATAAAATAGTAAAATAGTATGAAAAAGTGGTAAGTTTAAAATTTGATACTATTTTCTCTCTCTCTCTTTTACTATTTCTACTTTTGGGAGAAATAACTTTTTATTTACTTTTCTAAAAAGTAAAAAAACTAATTATTTTCTGCTCCTACTTCTTTAGAGAAACACAAATAAATAATATCAACAGAATCTTTTTTCAAAAAATTTTGAACAAAAATACTTTTCCCCTTTTAGAAGCGCATCCAAACGCACCCATTATATGTATAGGTAGCATCTGAATACAGGAACCAATCCAAATAGTAAATATTGTAGCAATTGAAAGTAAGTAGTAATTAGGGCAACATCCCTAATGCACCTTGTATATTATGGTGCATACTATGGTGCATACTGCATCTTATAATCCAGCAATAGAGATTAAATAGTATATTAATATAATTATATAATAGAATGCATAATAAAATCTCTTTATTTCCCCTTCCACCTCCCCATCTCTGAACCCCCTCTGTCCCTCACCATCCAATCCTCCCAACCACACCCCTTTGCTGGTGTTGCTACCTTCGGCTGCCCGTGGTGCCGCGTAATTGTATAAACACTGGCCGGACGCCTTCCTAGCTCCTCAAAGCCTCCATCAACGCTAACAGCATCACATCGTTAAAGCCTCTGTAGTTGTCAAAACACTCCTTTCTAATTTTAAATCATTAAAAAACATTCTTTATCAACCAACAGAGCAGTGGCACCTGACCACGAGCAGTATTGTACCAATAATGGAGTACTAACGATGCCTAACTTAGCAATGATGATAAGGGAATACAAGCACCGCCAGAAGAATGCGTAATGGATATGACTTTGAAAAGCAAATAATGGTATCTAGCACCCTTGTTAACTGTTTTGTGTTTATTCTTTTAATTCTGACATATGTCTTTAGCCGGTTGGGTTAGTCTCCCTCGGGTTTGTTTGGTACATATGATATGATATGGTATGACAAAGCTTGATAATATATGATTTAAAAGTATAGGACTCATATAAGCGGGTTTTTTTTTTTTTTTTTTTTAATATGGGATTTGAGAATTGAGGCAATTTTATATAGATATGGGTTTTTATGAAATCGGAATTTCTGATTTTAACTAAAAAAAAATTCAAATCATAATTTTCAATTTCAGTGTAATGAAGATTCTAAATAAAAATAAGAATTTTTGATTTTACCTTGTGTACTTGGATTCTATGTAAAAAATTAAAATCAAAATTTTTTATTTCATTAAAATCCATATATTCCTGTAAATATAGCCTAAATCCCTTATTATTGAACATATCAAACTAAAATACCATATAAAAAATAAAATTCTCATATAAGGAGTATTAAAATCTTAATATTATAGTATTTAGTGTCACATTATATAAAATAATATATTATAAGATAATATTATTTCTAAACTATCACAATTAATTCCTGTCACATGCAAAACTTTATTGAGAAAAAACTATAATAAAGTAGTAATTTTTAATTATAATTTTTAAGTTTTTTAATTTTATTATATATCGTTATAAGTTACATTAAATATTATTTTTATTTATTTTCAATACTTTTATTTAAATAAAATAAAAAAGAGAAAGTTGCAAAGAATAAGAGAGAGAGAGAGAGAGAGAGAGAGAAAGAGACACTAACATATGAATTTACACTGCGATGCGACAATTGCGTAACCCAAAGAAGATGATTGTGGCACCTTTTTCTCTTTCAAGCTATTTCAACTTAGAAGGACATATAATCATACTATTGGAAAAACCCATTGATATGATGCTAGCCAACCCAATAAATACAAATCCAAAGCCAACTATGTGCACAGTAATTAGTAAATGATAACATGCAAATCACTTTTAGTGTGGCATCTTTAACTATTATACATAATGTCATCATTGTCACCTCCAATTGCTTAGGTTTATTATGAAAAAGGTGAACATGTTATACAAATTATTTGTTTTTATAATTTGAAAACATACTGCCTGAAGCAAAGTTTATTAAATATCGTTATAATTTTTATAATAAAGTAGTAATTTTTAATTATAATTTTTAAGTTTTTTAATTTTATTATATATCGTTATAAGTTACATTAAATATTATTTTTATTTATTTTCAATATTTTTATTTAAATAAAATAAAAAAGAGAAAGTTGCAAAGAATAAGAGAGAGAGAGAGAGAGAAAGAGACACTAACATATGAATTTACACTGCGATGCGACAATTGCGTAACCCAAAGAAGATGATTGTGGCACCTTTTTCTCTTTCAAGCTATTTCAACTTAGAAGGACATATAATCATACTACTGGAAAAACCCATTGATATGATGCTAGCCAACCCAATAAATACAAATCCAAAGCCAACTATGTGCACAGTAATTAGTAAATGATAACATGCAAATCACTTTTAGTGTGGCTGCATTGGATCATTTAAGAATCCTCGTGTAAATTTAGGGTCGTTCTACGATACATCCTGTAACATCCTTCTAAGTATAGTATTATGCTTAAGTCATAATATCTCACTTACGAGTTGTTACTGTTACTTGAGCGGACCTTAACTGACAGCAACTTCAGTCGTCTTTGCAACTTCTCGAACTATCTAGAGATGACACGAAAATAGAAGTGAGAATTTTATATTCTCAGTAGGAATCTTTAACTATTATACATAATGTCATCATTGTCACCTCCAATTGCTTAGGTTTATTATGAAAAAGGTGAACATGTTATACAAATTATTTGTTTTTATAATTTGAAAACATACTGCCTGAAGCAAAGTTTATTAAATATCGTTATAATTTTTATAATAAAGTAGTAATTTTTAATTATAATTTTTAAGTTTTTTAATTTTATTATATATCGTTATAAGTTACATTAAATATTATTTTTATTTATTTTCAATATTTTTATTTAAATAAAATAAAAAAGAGAAAGTTGCAAAGAATAAGAGAGAGAGAGAGAGAGAGAGAGAGAGAGAGAGAGAAAGAGACACTAACATATGAATTTACACTGCGATGCGACAATTGCGTAACCCAAAGAAGATGATTGTGGCACCTTTTTCTCTTTCAAGCTATTTCAACTTAGAAGGACATATAATCATACTACTGGAAAAACCCATTGATATGATGCTAGCCAACCCAATAAATACAAATCCAAATCCAACTATGTGCACAGTAATTAGTAAATGATAACATGCAAATCACTTTTAGTGTGGCTGCATTGGATCATTTAAGAATCCTCGTGTAAATTTAGGGTCGTTCTACGATACATCCTGTAACATCCTTCTAAGTATAGTATTATGCTTAAGTCATAATATCTCACTTACGACTTGTTACTGTTACTTGAGCGGACCTTAACTGACAGCAACTTCAGTCGTCTTTGCAACTTCTCGAACTATCTAGAGATGACACGAAAATAGAAGTGAGAATTTTATATTCTCAGTAGGAATCTTTAACTATTATACATAATGTCATCATTGTCACCTCCAATTGCTTAGGTTTATTATGAAAAAGGTGAACATGTTATACAAATTATTTGTTTTTATAATTTGAAAACATACTGCCTGAAGCAAAGTTTATTAAATATCGTTATAATTTTTATAATAAAGTAGTAATTTTTAATTATAATTTTTAAGTTTTTTAATTTTATTATATATCGTTATAAGTTACATTAAATATTATTTTTATTTATTTTCAATATTTTTATTTAAATAAAATAAAAAAGAGAAAGTTGCAAAGAATAAGAGAGAGAGAGAGAGAGAGAGAGAGAGAGAGAGAAAGAGACACTAACATATGAATTTACACTGCGATGCGACAATTGCGTAACCCAAAGATGATGATTGTGGCACCTTTTTCTCTTTCAAGCTATTTCAACTTAGAAGGACATATAATCATACTATTGGAAAAACCCATTGACAGCAACTTCAGTCGTCTTTGCAACTTCTCGAACTATCTAGAGATAACACGGAAATAGAAGTGAGAATTTTATATTCTCAGTAGGAATCTTTAACTATTATACATAATGTCATCATTGTCACCTCCAATTGCTTAGGTTTATTATGAAAAAGGTGAACATGTTATACAAATTATTTGGTTTTATAATTTGAAAACATACTGCCTGAAGCAAAGTTCATTTTATTCATACACCTATTATTTGGGTGAGCCAACACAAAATCAATTCATGAATTATGCTATGAATAATAACTGAAACGTATCAAAATATAATAGCACCAATATACTAAAGACATAAAACATGCACATTCTTTTATTTGCACTTGAATTTATTCAAATATACATAATCTTCTTTTCTTCTTTTACTTGTCACACATTTTCTAGGGTACGATCGCCAGGTTATACTCCATTGGGGTCTGATCACCATGTCAC
This sequence comes from Pterocarpus santalinus, assembly GCA_031439595.1. Taxonomy (NCBI): domain Eukaryota; kingdom Viridiplantae; phylum Streptophyta; class Magnoliopsida; order Fabales; family Fabaceae; genus Pterocarpus; species Pterocarpus santalinus. The sequence goes on along the minus strand of CM062528.1, from coordinate 26,564,884 downwards.
ACTCGTTAGGAATATATTTATTCCGCCATGTCCCAGAGTATGATCGTCATGTCATACTCCATCGAGATGTGATCACCATGTCACATTCCTTAGGGTGTGGGGTCATTTTGCCACATTCCAGAGTATGATCGCCATGTCATACCCTATCAGAGCGCAATCGCCATGTCATACTCCTTAGGATGTGCTCATCATGCCATAGTCCAGAGTATGATTGCCATGTCATACCCCATCGAGGTGTGATAGTCATGTCACACTCCTTAGGAATATAAGATCTTCATCATATCCTTTAACTGCCTTCACAGGTAGGGACCCAATTAACTACCTCCAAGTAAAGGGATCCATATTTAATATATTCATATCCTTGCATGTAGAATTTTATATTCATAACTTAAATTTTCATAACACCAGCTATTATATCTTCACATGATTCTGTCGAAAATTCAGCAGTATAGTAGATTATGTCCGCTTCCCCATGAATAGTGCTAGGAAGTCAGGAAACTTTAATCAAACAGCAATTCTCAATGTAAAACATTATAATCATACCAAGAATATAACAATATCAATAGGTGCAAGTTTTAAACTCTTACGTCTTAATCTATCTTGCAAGCTTTTAACTTTTAATGATGTTCCCGAGTTCGAACTTAGTACCTACTTCCGAGTTCTGAGATCAGGTAAGTTATGTACATAAGATCAATGTCCTGATTCCCGACTTCCGGGATTAGGAATGTCTTGGTTCCCGAATTTTGGGATTGTGTATAAAGTTTCATATTTTGATACCAACTTCCGACTTCCGATATTATGCCATAATTGGTCTTCCAAGACTTTCATGAAGGTATTTCCTATGTTCCGAGTTTCGATATTAACCTTACCCGATCTAGTTCTCTTATTTCACCATGTCCAAGTTTAACATTAAGTATACCTTTTCAAGTTCAACCTTAAGGATACTCGATTTAGCTCTCTGTTTGCTAAGTTCTGAGTTTTGACATTAACTAAACTTGGTCTACTTTTCATACATGTCTTTAGCCAGAATTACACTGTTCTAAGAGAAAATTCGCCAAAAATAGAAATCTAAATGAAATCATGCGAATTTATATCAATTTAAAGCTAATAGAACAACTTTCTAGTGAAAGAAGTTGCATATCATTTGAATTAATATAACTCAAGATATAAGCCCCGAAACTTAACCTTCCTGAACTACCCTGTTCCAGCTCGGGTTAAACTTAAGTCAAATTCATTGATGTGCTAGGAATAATCGACAATGGATCTAACTCGGAAACTTTTTTGAGATGTTCTCCTATGTGTAAGCTTTCTAACAAAGTTAGTTTCATTCAATTCCATGTTGTATAAGGTGAGTTTTGTTTTAAACAACCTAGTCTGCCCAGAATCAAACTCAAAAACCTAGGTCAAACTTCCAAAATTTATATCTCTCTCAATACTAATCCAATGGCCTTATATGATATATGTGTGGAAAGCCTTGAATGTCTAGTTTCATATAAAAATAGTTTCATGAACTTTGAATGGCTGTAGGTGTAGTCGTACACTCTGCCATACAGACTACCGTGAGGTTTCTCACTTGGACAGCATCCTAAATCTCCACTCCTTCTACTTTTCTCTTCCTAACTTTAATCCCAACTCAAGATTTCATATTAATCCAACCATAAACCATCAAATACATCCAACATATCATCAAATAAATGAAGAAAAGTGAAAGTTTATACAGCCACAATTCAAAGAAATTAAGAATAGAAATTGAATCTTACCTTGTTTAGTTAAAATTTGGTTGATTTGGCGTCTTAGATGAAAGCAACTTTTGATGAGACATGAAGAGGGGATGAAGATGGAGTGAAGATGAGACTGAAGAGAAGAGAAATGATGGGAGCTTTAGCAGCTAGGGTGACCCAAATTACAAAGAGAGAAGGAGAGAAAAAGGTGAAGATTTTTGAAGCAAGCTTCATGTTGATTGGTGGATTTCATCTTGCTTTCAAATTTGGTTTGGCTTCCCATCCTTCATGGCTGATCAAGGCACCACATAAGAAGGTAGTTTGGCTAAATCTTAGCCATTCATCTTAGGGCACTCATCCTATAAGTTCTATTGATCCGGTTTTGATAGTTTTTTAATTACCGTAATCTAACCTATTTACCGAATTTTTCTTATCATTTCCTATTACGTTATATGGGGATGTTACACATTCTACAAAGTAGGGTACATCATGTACCAAGCCGCATAAAGTAGGTGTAGTGTGCAACAGCATTTTGCTACATTTCGAAAATGTGGTTAAACATGTTTCAGAAATGTCGCTAAATATAAGTTATTGTTTAACCCCTCATTACCTTCTCTATCGTCATTGCTACCCTCTCTATTCTCCCATGGCACTATAGCTATCCACAAGCCACATTTAAAGATTAAATGGCCACACAAAAGCTTCTTATCAGCTTCTAATCACCTTTTGAAAACTCAGCATTGATGACCCTTGTAACTCTACTATTAGGATTGTTCACGACCTCCTTATTCTGCACAGAACTCTTAATCCAATCAAAACCAAAAATTGATCAATTGATTAGTATAATAACTTGCTGAATAGCAATAATGGGTATCCAATCAAACATAATCTCGTATCAAAATCAAGTATAAGGGGAAAACACACAAGAGCCGCTTTGTCTCAAGTTGTCCTCGAATGTCAAGGTCAATTAACATGACATTTGACAAACTCGGAGGTTGTGTTCCTTCTTCTTTAGTTTCCTTCTTCTTGATGACTTCCAAGCTTGCGTTATAACATCTACGAGCTGTAATTTGATCAGCCCTTACGATAGCTATTTCCCCATCATCGGTATAGAATTTCATTGTTAAACAAGCTGTAGAAACAATAGCTCTGATCTTGTTCAAAGTTGGCCTTCCTACGATGACATTGTATGTTAAGGGGCAATTGATAATAAAAAATTCAACACAGTTCGAGTTTTAGGTTGGTGACCCAGAGTCACATGCAAAATAACAAACCCGTGTGGATACACCTTTTCTCCAGAGAAACCTACAATATCTGAGTTTCCCTATGAAAACCCATTTGACCTTAGCGTTGGCCATCTTGGCCGAAATGACCATAGGGTTGTCATGTCCAGGGACAACTTCTTCGAAATTGAAAATGGAAAATACAATTTTGGGTGTAGTGGACGGTTTGTGAACCTTCTCCATTTTTGCTGCAGATAGGCTCAAAACCTCTTTAAGATGCTTCTTACGGGCTGATTTGGTAAGTCCATCTCCAGTGAATCCTCCAATTATGACAATGATGATTCTCGTGATTGGTTCATCTTCTCGATTTTTGTAATTTCGAATTTCCTCCGAGACTTTCTGTGATTAGGGGTTCCTCCTGTTGTTGTCTTTCATCGAGGAGGCTTTTCTCTTCCTCAGACTTCATTGAGAGGAGATATAGCTCGCCAACCTTCCTTCCTGAATTAATTACTCTATAGCATCCTGGATCATAGTAATCTTTTGTCTTGTGCCCAAAGCAATTGTAATACTTGCAAAATAAGGACCTATTAGTGTTAACCCTTACTCGAATTGCCTTTGGCTTTGGGAATCTCTCTACCTACTTGACTTCCTTGTATAAATCAGCTATGGGCACATTGAAATGAGTATAATCGTGAAACCTTCTGACCCTCAGTGCCCTAGGCTCTTTTTTTTTACGCTTCTCATGCTGTGGACCCGACTTCTTCTAAGCTTGGTTTTTTGCTGAGTTCTCCATGGCCCTCTGCTTTTCCTAGAGATAAATGTACTTTTCTGCCCGAACTTGGATCTCGTCCATGGTTTTTGTTGGCCGCTTGGAGAGGGAATCTTTAAACGCTCCAATTCGGAGCCCATTCAACAGTGTGAGTACTATAGCTTGAGTTTCTAACTCCTCCACTAATAATGTTTTTGCATTGAATCACTCGAGGAAATCTCTGAACAGCTTTCCTTATCATTGTAATAGTCCCAAAAGGCTAGTGACAGGCTTAGGTTTAAACCTGTGAGTCATAAAGTGAGCTAGAAAATAAGATTATAAGTCAAAGAACTTACTGATAGACCTTGACGGTAAAAAGTTGAACTACTTCAAAGCCGCCATCTTCAACATAATCGAGAAGGCTCTTTATCTTACAAGATCTGAGGCTCAAACTAACGCCATTCTAGAGATGAAGGCGTCCATATGTTCTTGTGGATCAGAACTCCCATCATAAGGCTCCATGTCGGTCGGAGGCTTAAACTTTCTTGGGACCTTAACACTCATTATATAATCTGAGAAGGGCATTTCATCATCATCATCCACATCATTATGTTTCAGATGATACCTGGGTTGGTCAAAACTCCTTGCTTGTGATGGATGGAACTTAGTGCTCTAAACACGATAGGAATACTCACTACGAGGTTCCCTAACATATGTAGGCTCCTTCTCCTGAGGTCAACCATCACTTCGAGAGCTTTGTCCCTCATCATATCGCTAAGCTTAATACTAGTGCGGGTCGTCACAGTTTCAAACCTGGTGATGATTTTCCTTCCGATCTCATTTTCCATCTCCTCTTATTTGTTCTAGGTTCTGTTCCAACTCCCAAATTCATTCAGTTTGCTCCTTCATCATTGAAATGATGTCTTCATATGGGATTGGGTCTCGAGAAGCTCGTTCCACTTTAGACACCAAAGGGTTCCTTGGTGGCTCCAAAGATCGTGCAATAGCATATCGTCGATTTCCGGTGTTGGATGCCGATTTTGACATAGTACATCCATTTACCTAGTCAGAATATACAAGAATGTCCACGCTCAAACAGCGGACTCATCAAAAGTGCTCAAAAGCAGTTTAAAGGGCTGGTGGAACAAAGTTCGAATCTACACCTAAATATGAAATAGGGGGAAATAACTAGGTAAGTTAAATAACTTAGTGAGAGGTAATTCATTTATAGTTGGCATGGGAGAAACTGTATATGGAAATCATTTCGTTAATTGGAAAGAAATAAGTGACAATTTTATTTGCTTTTCTGGAAACACCTTCTTTGGAACATATATATATATATATATATATATATATATATATATATATATAAAAGCTAAAACATACATACATATAATTGGTGGGAGGCCACAACTATAGAGTTTTTGCTGACATACCCTGAGCGGCAATATCAGTGCCGCCGTCAATGATTTATAATCTAGTCGGGTCAGCCTAACCCTCGATTTGCAAGTGCACCAAGTCTAACACTTACCGTCATTAGCTATTCTTCTATAAAAGGCTCACCCTACAATTTCTTTTCTTTTCATAACTTTTTTAGAAGGAAAAATTTCAAGTCCCATGCATCTTGCAATTAATAAGTTCATACAAATTTTCCATAATGGGCTCTTGAAATAAATATACATAATTTAAAATATGCAAAGTCATCAACATATGCTTATCTAAATATAATCACATGTTAATATAGATAAAGGAAACTACCATAAATAAATTATCTACTCATAGTATGAAAAACAATAAGACAAAAGTTCCACCAGGGAACTACAAAGCCATCAGGCAGCTTCCAGAATGGGTATAGCATCCTAAGTTTGACAACATAGTCACATATTAGCTATAGAGGAAAAAGATCAGTATAGACTGCTCTTGTATCTTCCAAAACCCCAACTTCATGATTCTAGAACTCCAAAATCTAAATCCTAGGTCAATTTATATGGAAAAGTCACTTAAGTCCTAACAAAGGAAAAACCACAAGTTCAAAAGTTACCTAGGTCGTTAAGTGTCGAAAAGGAACAAGATAGGGAATTTTAGTCTTCTCTCAAAACCTTCTAAAACAACTCCTTGCTTGCTTTCAAAAGAAAAGCAATTAGTAAAAAGGCTAAGAATGAAATTGATAAGGAGTGGGTAAGGTTAAATGGGGCCAAAATGTAACATCCTCAACGAGCTCCGACTTCCGACCTTATTTCCAAGGTTCAAGTGAAGTGAACAAGTTTTTCGATCTCCAACCTCACACCCAATTCGACGGAAATAGTCATGATTTTCGGCTTTAGGATTCAAAATAAAAGGTGAAGTTTTCACAATTTTTGACCTAAGGGTTGACCTCAAATAGAATGGACACGAGTTTAGATCTTTGAGTTGATCTCCAAGTTCGACTAGAATTTACACGAGTTCCGATCTAATATTCCAGTTTCAAATACAATGGGCATTATTTCCGACTTCATCTTCGAGTTTCAAATAAAACGAGATAATTTTCGATTTCTGACTTAACCCTTGAGGTCCAAACCAAATGGACGTGATTACTGATGTACGAGTTTATTTATGTTTCGATATCCAAACTTAACTCAAGAAAATGTTCTAATTTCCATTTACATTCTTACGTTTGAGTTTGTGACCAACTTTCGAGTTTAAACCTCTTACGTTTCATAGTCTTGTCTGTAACTGCTAATTTTAAGGCGATTGGTTTACTGTCATTCCCGATCTCCGACTTTATTTTTCAAAGGAAACAGATATGACTTCTGGTCTAATAAATTTGCATGGGACTTGGGTTTCGACATCCGAATTAATCTCAAAGTTCAAATAAGATGGACAAGAGTTTCGACTTTACGCAGAATAGATACGAGTTTCGAGTTCATACAGAGTGCAAACGAATCCCGTTTTTGCGTGGAGAATAAGTAAGCCACATTAAACCACAAAAGAAGGAAAGCATGGCTGGAAATTAGCCACAAGAATTTCAGCTAATCAACACTCACAATTCCAATTACCCTCTTTATGTTTAAATCAGATTTTTCTTACCTCTTTATGTTTAAATCAGATTTTTCTTACTCCACTCAGCTGATTTACATGCCTCTTTCCCTCTCTTCACTTCAGTCTACTTTCTCTCTTTTCATTTCCCTCTTCTTTTCTTCTCTCAAAAATAACCTCCAACACTTAACAAAACAACACACAAAGAGGTAGAGATTTAATTCTACCTTGGTTGTTCTGATTATGGGTGGCTGTTTTTGCCCTTACTTACTTATTTCTTAATATGATTAGTGAATGAATATGATGATTGTTGGACTGGTTGTTGGCTGCCTTCTGTTTAAATTTGATTGATTAGGAATGGGAAAAAGGGTGAGAACAAGGAGATGTGAGGGGCTGGAAAACTAAATTCTCTCGGCAGTCCATACGACGGAGTATACGGCTCTGCCCATAACCCTCTAAATCTAATGAGACTATTTTTATATAAAACTAGACATTTAGGACTTTCTATACATATATCATATAAAGTCATTGGATTAGTATTGAGAGAGATATGAATTTTTGAAATCTGACCTAGGAATTAAGACTTTCAACCGAGTAGTGTGACTTGAGAAGGGTGTAACTCACTCTACACAATCCCAAATTTAGTGAAACTAACTTTTTTAGAAAGTTTACACGTAGGAGAATATTCCACAATAAAATTTTGAGTTTGTTATGGTCCCACATGCTCCCAGTAGTTCAAAGAAGTTATCCTATGTCCAAACTAGGCCAAATCAGGATAGTTTAGAAAGGTCAAATTTCGGGGCTTATAACTCGAGCCCTACTAAGTCAAATGGAATGGATCTTTTTGAAAATAAAATTTTTCCTGTTAGCTTTAATATGATACCATTTTCATATGATTTGAATTAGTTTTCGATTTTTAGTGGATTTTTACTTTTAAGTGTCTGATTCTAGCTAGCTACAGGGCAGGCCGGGATACAACCTAAATAACTTGAGCTATACTTATCAAAATTAGATGGGACCAAAGAGGTTAGAAAATAGACACATAACACTTTAACATATCCAAAATTGAAGTTAACATAAGTTAAATAGAGATTATGGCTTGATTTACAAAAATTGGGTTGAATGGTTGTGCTGAGGCAGTAACTCTGTCTTAATGGGATTAATGCTTCTATGAGTTCAATGTTGAATTATGAATACAATATTGTGACTTCTATGAGAAATTAGTGTTCTGAGTACTGGCACTATTCATGAGGAAGTGGACACGTTCCATTATGCTGTTGAAATTTCAGTAAGATCTATGCATGAGTTATGATATACATGTTAATACATGTGCATTTTCTAGAAAGTTATGAAAGTTATATTATGATGAACATAAGAAAGATGTGATGATGAAGTTCCATGATACTTGGGCCAGCCCCGGATTAAAGTTAAGGGGAATAGATCGGTAAGGAGGTCGGGAAAAGTAAACCCGGCATTCCTGTATAGGAACGAGCTCAATCCTGAAAAGTAGACTATTACTCAGAAGTTTAAATGGTTCAAGAACGAGTTTGCATGATTACATGGAATAGTTATTTCAAGATGTTTATGGTTGTTTGCTATATTTACTTACTGCTGTATGTTCGTTTATTCTGCTCAATGTTCTAAGTATCACTATTTATTAATTTGCTCTGTTTCTTATGCCGTCTAAAGTAAAACTGAATCTTGCCTCGGACCAGACGTTTCTTAAACTCATTAAAAAGGATAGATCAGTTTGAGCACATATTTTTATAATTAAATAAAAACCGAGGCAACTGAGAATGAATGTGACGTCAGTTAAATACCATACGCGAACCCTACTGAGAATTTCCTTAAATTCTCACCTCGTTTTGTATTTCCGCATCATTCTCAGACGCTGATGATGGACTTGACAGCCACTCTCTTTATTGAGATCCCAGACCTGCAGCTTCACCATGATCTTATCATAGACTCACTGTATATAGCTGGTTCTTACCATTTCTGTCTTTACCTATTTAGTAATAGGAACTTCACCGTCCCTCTATTTCAACCCTCTTTTGACCCTGCTATCCCATACGTTGCCATCCCACTGCACATGGCATACCCACCTCTAGCACCTCCTGCGCTTACAGCTCCTGCTAACCCTAGACCAGAGTCACCTCCGCAGGTAGTACCTGACATTCCGCTCAGCTCTGAGAGCGACCATTTTGAGACCACCAGCTCATCATCATCCTCTTCGGGAACCAGTGCAGACTACTCTCCAGCCAAGCCTGGCATGGCTAGCGGCTATTTGATTGAGTAAGTCAGCAGTAGATGACGTTGTATAGCATGGTCCTCTTTTGACAGTATGTAGTTTTGGGCCATAAGCTTAGCAGTAGATTTGAAATGTCCTTTGAGGACCCCATAGGATCGTTTGACTGACACGGGCCTTATGTCTTTTTGGTACACTGGCCCCACTTTTGTATCCTATTTTGAAATCTGTACATAAACTAAAGTGTTGGCTTCTGATCTATATATGCATGTATATAGTTGATATTATATTACTCATTCTTGTCTTTTATGGCATTTTGTTAAATTTCATCACGCTCATTATATAACAGCACGCCGTTTTATCTGTTAAAAAAAAAAAAAGAAACGAGATGTAATACGAATCATGAAAGGTAAGCAGAATATTAACACGATAACACAGCCTACTTAATTTCATGCTATGACTTAAGCATAACATTAAATTAGTAGGGTCTTATATCGAGATGTAATATGAATCATGAAAGGTAAGTAGAATATTAATACGGTAACACAGCCTATTTAATTTCATACTATGACTTAAGTATAACATTAAATTAGTAGGGTGTTACATTTTGGTATCAGAGCAGTTCATCCTAACTAAGGCCTAAGGATTGGACTGACTATGCTTTGCGCATATTCTGTACTTCTAGCTGATAACATGCACTAGATCTTGCCTTTACGGTTGAGCTATAGATGTGCATGTGTATGAAATGCCTAACCGTGTGAGCTGTTATTTACTAGCACATTAGACTTAGTATTGAGCTTGATCAACTTAATAACTTTTGTTTTGTGTACTCATAACTTAATGACTTCTAGAAGGCAAGGCAGACCACGTGTGGAACTTGCTCAAGAGAACCCTGTTGATCTCATGGACACGATGCGAGAAATGGCACATGCGATGTGGGAGCAGGCCGCGGTAGCTCACCAGATGATGGATCAGCTAGTCAGGCGACCCGAGGCGAATTATGGAGGAAATCCACATGGGCCAAGAACTGACTTGGACTACCTTAAGTTTGCGGAGTTCAAGAAGGCTAATTCTCCGCCACAGCCATCTAGACCCCAACGTCAAGGACGGGTCTTTACGATGAACCTAGAAGAAGCTGACAAGTCCAAGAGACTAATCCAAGGTACCTGTGAAGTGGACGGTGAGACCCTAACTATACTATATAATTTGGGTGCCTCTCACTCATTTACTTCTCATGACTGTGTGACTGTTTTACGATTGCCAATCTCTGAATTATCTTATGATTTATTGGTTTCTACTCCTACCAATGACCCTATTAAAATGAGTCAAATTTGTATCAATGTTCCTCCTCCAATTGAGGGTAGAACCTTCACAGCTAATTTGATTTGTCTCCCTCTGTCCGAACTTGACATAATTCTGGGTATGAACTGGCTCTCCGCCAATCAAGTCATGCTCAATTGCTCTGATAAGATGGTGGTATTCCCCTCTGTCCCGTCTTCTAAATCCCAAGTCTTAACACTCTTCTATTTGAACTCTCTATTGGTAAACAGTAGTGGACCAAAGGGTCATGGATACATCCTCCTATCAGCTAATATGACGGAAGTTGAACAAAAACTGGAGGAGATTCCAGTTGTTAAGGAATATCTCGATGTTTTCCCAGAAGATATTCCTGAATTCTTTCCTAAGAGTGAAATTGAGTTTGCCATCGAGTTGGTCCCAAATGCAGGACCAATATCTATAGCTTCGTGTCGGATGTCACCTTTGGAGCTGACAGAACTAAAGAAACAAATCGAGGAACTCTTGGGACAAGGATTCATACGGCCAAGTGCATTGCCATAGGGAGCTCCAGTCTTATTGGTCAAAAAGAAAGATTAGAGCATGCGCTTATGCGTGGACTATCGACAGTTGAATAAGGTGACGATTAAGAATAAATATCCATTGCTAAGAATTGATGACCTCATGGACCAATTGCAGGGTGCAATGATATTTTCCAAGATTGACTTGCGTCCCTGATATCATCAAATTTGAGTCCGGAACAAGATATCCCTAAGACAACTTTTCGAACTCATTACGAACATTACGTATATACCGTAATGTCATTTGGGCTGACAAACGCACCAGCAGTATTCATGGATTATATGAATCGGATATTTCGCCTATACTTGAACAAGTTTGTAGTGGTTTTCATCGATGACATACTTGTCTATTCGAAGACAGAGCGGGAGCACGCGAAACACTTGCGGCTAGTTGTACAAATTTTAAGAGAAAGAAAACTTTATGCTAAGTTATCCAAATGTGAATTTTGGATGAAGGAAGTGAAATTTCTCGGCCATGTAGTGTCCTAAGGAGGAATCTCTATAGACCCCAGCAAAGTAGAAGCAGTTCTAAATTGCGAAAGGCCAACCATAGTCACCGAAGTCAGGAGTTTTCTGGGCTTAGCTGGATATTACAGGTGATTCATTAAGAATTTTTCTCGAATAGCCTTGCCCTTGACCAAGCTAACTAGGAAGAATGTTCCGTTTGAGTGGATGCCAGAGAGCGAACAGAGTTTTGAAGACTTGAACAGGAAGTTGACTACAACACCGATGTTAGCCTTGCCAGACCCTCGTGGACCATTTGAGGTATATTGTGACGCTTTCAAACAAGGGTTAGGATGCATGTTGATGCAAACCGGAAACGTGGTCGCATATGCCTCCAGGCAATTAAAGCCATATGAAAGGAATTATCCTACGCACGACCTCGAATTAGCTGCAGTAGTATTTGCCTTAAAGATATGGAGACATCACCTATATGGAGTGAGGTTTGAGGTCTTTTCTGATCATAAGAGTTTGAAGTACCTCTTTAATCAGAAGGAATTAAACATGAGGTAGCGGAGATGGATAGAACTTCTTAAAGACTACGAATTTTAATTGAAATACCACCCAAGTAAGGCAAACATTATGGCAGATGCTTTGAGTAGGTAATCATTAACCATAGCCTGGATGATGATTAAAGAGACAGAGCTTATTGAAAGCTTCCGAAATCTTAATTTGGGAATCCTTACAACTGCCAAGACCCTTTAATTACACCAAATTAAGATAACCAGTAGCTTTAAGGATCAGATTTGGCAAGCACAGCAGTAGGATGCTAATTTTCAACATATGATTAATCTCGTGCAATCAGGGAAACTAACAGGTTTTGCCCAAGATAAAGAAGGCATCTGGTGGTGTCACGACAAGGTGTGTGTTCCTAAAAGGAACGATCCTCGAAGAAGAATCTTAGAAGAAGCACATAAAGACGAATTCGCCGTACATCCGGGCATAACTAAAATATATCAAGACCTCAAGAAAATATTTTGGTGGCCAAGCATGAAGTCAGATGTGGCAAGCTTCGTGGGCAAGTGCTTGGTATGTCAGAAGGTGAAAGTAGAACATCAGAAACCCTCTGGAATGTTACAACCCTTGGAAATCCCTAAGTGGAAGTGGGAGAGTATCTCCATAGATTTTGTAATGGGGTTACCAAGAACATCAAGAGGATATGATGCCATATGGGCCATTGTGGATAGATTAACCAAATCTGCTCACTTCCTACCCGTTTGAGCAAAATATCCGTTGGAAAAATTGGCACAATTGTATGTCCAAGAGATTATCAGGTTACATGGGACCCCTTCCACCATCATCTCTGATTGAGACCCAAGGTTCACTTCATAGTTTTAGGGAGCTTTATAAAAAGCGTTTGGTGCTAAGTTCTGCCTAAGCACTGCATATCACCTGCAAACAGATGGCCAAACAGAAAGGACAATTCAAACCTGGGAAGATATGTTACGAGCCTATATACTGTAACAATGCGGAAATTGGGATCGATACTTACCGTTGGCCGAATTCGCATACAACAATAGTTATCACCCTAGCATTAGCATGGCTCCTTACGGGGCATTATATGGACGAAAGTGCCAATCTCCCTTGTGTTGGTATGAAACAGGAGAATCAACTCTATTGGAGCCTGATCTAGTTGAGCAAACCACTGAGCAGATCAAGAAGATTCAAAGTAAGATGCTTGTCGCTCAGAACCGCCGAAGAGTTACGCGGATACCAGGAGGAAACCTCTGAAATTTCAAGAAGGAGACCATGTATTTCTGAAGGTTACTCCTACAACAGGGATAGGTAGAGCAGTTAAGGTCAAGAAGCTGAGTCCTCATTTTATCAGTCCCTTCCAAATCTTGGAGCGAATCGGATCAGTTGCATACCGAATTGCTTTACCTCTCCATCTGTCAAACCTTCATGATGTCTTCCATGTTTCTCAACTCAGAAAGTATCAGCCTGACCCTACACACCTTCTAGAACCTGAGTCAATACAGTTGGAAGAGGACTTGACTTTTCACGTGTAATCGCTACAGATTGTAGACAGAAACTGTAGACAACTTCAAAATGAAACTGTGCAGTTAGTAAAGGTAGCATGGGGAAGAGAAGGTGCGGAGGACTATACTTGGGAGCTAAAAGTGAACATGAAGAAAGAGTATCCTGAACTCTTTTAATGTACTAAATTTTGAGGACAAATTTTTTTTTTTTAAGAAGGGTAGTATTGTAACATCCTCAATGAGCTCCAACTTTCAACCTTATTTCCAAGGTTCAAGTGAAGTGAACAAGTTTTCCGATCTCCGACCTCACACCCAATTCGAAGGAAATAGTTATGATTTCTGGCTTCAGAATTCAAAATGAAAGGTGAAGTTTTCACGATTTCCGACCTAAGGGTTGACCTCAAATAGAATGGACAGTTCAGATCTCTGAGTTGATCTCCAAGTTCGACCAGAATTTACATGAGTTCCGATCTAATATTTCAGTTTCAAATAGAATGGGCATTATTTTTTGACTTCATCTTCGAGTTTCAAATAAAACGGGATAATTTTTGTTTTTCGACTTAGCCTGTAAGGTCCAAACCAAATGGACGTAATTACCGATGTCCGAGTTTATTTATGTTTCGATATCCAAACTTAACTTAAGAAAACATTCTAATTTCCATTTACATTTTTACGTTTGAGTTTGTGACCAACTTCCGAGTTTAAGCCTCTTACCTTTCATAGTCTTGTCTGTGACCGCTGATTTTAAGGCGATTGGTTTGCCGTTATTCCCGATCTCCAATTTTATTTTTCAAAGGAAATAGATATGATTTTCGGTCTAATAAATTTTCATGCGACTTGGGTTTCAACATCCGAATTAATCTCAAAGTTCGAATAAGATGGACAAGAGTTCCGACTTTACGCAGAATGGATACGAGTTCGAGTTCATATAGAGTGCAAACGAATCCCATTTTTGTGTGGAGAATAAGTAAGCCACATTAAACCACAAAAGAAGGGAAGCATGGCTAGAAATTAGCCACAAGAATTTCAGTCAATCAACACTCATAATTCCAACTACCTTTTTTATGTTCAAATCAGATTTTTCGTACTCCATTCAGCTGATTTACGTGCCTCTCTCCCTCTCTTCACTTCAGTCTATATTCTCTCTTTTCATTTCCATCTTCTCTTCTCCTCTCAAAAATAACCTCCAACAATTAACAAAACAACACACAGAGAGGTAGAGGTTTAATTCTACCTTGGTTGTTCTGATTATGGGTAGCTATTTTTGCCCTTGCTTACTTATTTCTTAATATAGTTAGTGAATGAATATGATGATTATTTGACTAGTTGTTGGCTGCCTTATGTTTAAATTTGATTGATTAGGAATGGGAAAAAGGGTGAGAATAAGGAGATGTGAGGGGCTGGAAAACCAAATTCCCTCGGCAGTCCATACGGCAGAGTGTACGGCTCCACCTACAGCTAGCTAAATCCAATGAGACTATTTGTATATGGAACTAGACATTCAGAGCTTTTGATACATAGTCATATAAGGTCATTGGATTAGTATTGAGAGAGATATGAATTTTTGAAATTTGACATAGAAATCAGGACTTTCATTTGAGCAGTGTGACTTGAGAAGGGTGTAACTCACCCTACACAACCCCAAATTGAGTGAAACCAACTCGTTAGAAAGCTTACATGTAGGAGAATATCCCACAATGAAATTTTGAGTTTGTTATGGTCCCACATGCTCCCAGTAGTTCAAAGAAATTACCCTATGTCCAAACTAGGTCAAATTCGGGCAGTTCAGAAAGGTCAAATTTTGGGGCTTATAACTCGAGCCCTACTAAGTCAAATGGAATGGATCTTTTTGAAAATGAAAGTTTGTGCTGTTATTTTTAATATGAGACCATTTTCATATGATTTGAATCAATTTTCGATTTTTAGTAGATTTTTACTTTTAAGTGTCTGATTCTGGCTAGCTACAGGGCAAGTTGGGATAAAACCTAAATAACTTGAGTTATACTTATCAAAATTAGATGGGACTAAAGAGGTTAGAAAATAGACACATAAAACTTTAACATATCCAAAATTGAGATTCAGATGAGTTAAATAGAGATTATGGCTTGATTTAACAGAACCAGGTTGAATGGTTGTGCTGAGGCAGTAACTCTGTCTTAATGGGATTAATGCTTCTATGAGTTCAATGTTGAATTATGAATACAATATTGTGACTTCTATGAGAAATTGGTGTTCTGAGAATTGACACTAGTCATGGGGAAGTAGACACATTCTATTATGCTGCCGAAATTTCGGTAAGATCTATGCATAAGTTATGATATACATGTTAATACATGTGCATTTTCAAGAAAGTTATGAAAGTTATGAAAGTTATGTTATGATGAACATAAGAAACATGTGATGATAAAGTTCCATGATACTTGGGCCAATCCCAGATTAAAGTTAAGGGGAATAGATCGGTGGAGAGGTCAGGGAAAGTAAACCCAGCATTCCTGTATAGGAACGAGCTCGATTCTGAAAAGCAGACTATTACCCAAGAGTCTAAATGGCTAAGAACTCCCAGGGGACCAGGTAATGGAAAAGTTTATGAAGAAAGGTTCAAGAACGAGTTTGCATGATTACATGAATGCTTGATTACATGGAATAGTTATTTCAAGATGTTTACAGTTGTTTGCTATATTTACTTACTGTCGTATGTTCGTTTATTCTGCTCAATGTTCTAAGTGTCACTATTTATTAATTTGCTCTGTTTCTTATGCCGTCTAAAGTAAAACTGAACCTTGCCTCGAACCAGACATTTTCTTAAACTCATTAAAATGGATAGACCAGTTTGAATTCATGTTTTTATAATTAAATAAAAACCGAGACAATTGAGAATAAACGTGACGTTAGTTAAATACCATACGCGAACCTTACTGAGAATTTCCTTAAATTCTCACCTTGTTTTGTATTTTCGCATCATTCTCAGATGCTGATGATGGACTCGACGGTCACTCTCTTTATTGAGATCCTAGACCTGCAGCTTCACCACGATCTTATCATAGACTCACTATATATAGCCGGTTCTTGCCATTTCCATCTTTACCTATTTAGTAATAGGAACTTCGCCATCCCTCTATTTCACCCCGCTTTTGACCTTGCTACCCCATACATTGCCATCCCACTGCACATAGCACACCCACCTCCAGCACCTCCTGCACCCGCAGTGCCTGCAGCTCCTGCTGACCCTGCACTAGAGTCACCCCCGCAGGTGGTACTTGACATTCCGTTCAGCTTCGAGAGCGACCATTCTGAGGCCACCAGCTCATTATCATCCTCCTCGGGAACCAGTGCAGACAAATCTCCAACCGAGCCTGGCATGGTTAACGGCTATTTGACTGAGTAAGTCAGCGGTAGATGACGTTGTACAACATGGCCCTCTTTTGACAGTATGTAGTTTTGGGTCATAGGCTTAGCAATAGGTTTGAAATGTCCTCTGAGGACCCCATAGGATCGTTTGACTGACATGGGCCTTATGTCTTTTTGGCACACCAACCCCACTTTTGTATCCTATTTTGAAATCTGTACATAAACTAAAGCGTTGGCTTTTGATCTATATATGCATGTATACAATTGATATTATATTACTCATTCTTGTCTTTTACGGCATTTTGTTAAATTTCATCTCGCTCATTATATAACAGCATGTCATTTCATCTGTTAAAAAAAAAAAGAAATGAGATATAATACGAATCATGAAAGGTAAGCAGAATATTAACACGGTAACACAGCCTACTTAATTTCATGCTATGACTTAAGCATAACATTAAATTAGTAGGGTGTTACACAAAAGATGGTAAAAAATATCATAAGTGAGAAATTCTAAAGGTTGAAAGAGAGAAAATTCGTAAGGGACAGAAGAAAAAGGAGAAAGAGAAATGTCTCTCTTTTGGGGTTGGAAACCCCTTTTATTTTTTCTTTCCACTGCCTTGCTATGCTTGAGTGTGGCCAAAGCCTAGAAGCTTCCTCAACCCTGCTGGGGGCACGCTCAAGCATGGCTTCCTATGCTCGAGGGTGGATCATGCCCAGAAACTTCCCTAAACTCTGGTTGGCAGCATGCTTGAGCATGTCTTGCTACACTCAAGCATATCCCTCCTTGCATTTAGAATGCTCCCAGAGTTCTTTTGGACCACCTTATCCCTACTCTATACATTTGCTTATGTCCCCGATACCTAAGAAACATTTCATGTAACTCTTGGCTAGGGTATTACATCTTTTTCCCTAAAAAAAATTCCATCCCTAAATTAAAGAAAACTTTTCTTCTTACTGGGAGCTTCAATAATTAGGGGTATTTAACTTGCATAGCATCCTCTGTTTCCCATGAGGCTTCTTCCCCAGAATGATTTTTCCATATTACTAACTTGTGTTCTTAGATCAGAGCTTCTTCACTTGTCGGTCAATAATGGCCATGGGCTTCTCTTCATATGACAAACTTTCATCAAACTGAATGGCTTGAGGTGCTAGAAGATGGGATGGATTGGTTATGTATTTTTAAAGCATAGAAATGTGAAAAATAGGATGAATCACGGACAAGTTAGGAGGAAAGGCCAGCCTATATGCCACAACATCTTCCCTCTCTAAAATCTCAAAAGGTTTGATATAGCAAGGACTAAGCTTCCTACGCTTCCCAAATCTTAGCACCCCTTCATGGGAGAAATTTTGAGAACTACATGATCACCTACCAAGAACTCAAGATCTCACCTTCGATAATCAGCATAGGCCTTTTTCTTACTTTGAGCTGCTAATAATTGTTCTCAAATAAACTGAATCTTATCCATGATTCCTGTACTAAGTTTGACCCTAAAAGTTTGGTCTCACCTAATTCAAATCATCCTATGGGAGATCTATAATGTCTTCCATATAGGGATTCGAACAGTGCTATTTGAATACTTGTTTGGTAACTATTGTTATAAGAGAATTCAATTAAAGTGAGACAATTGCTACAACTTCTGCCAAACTCCAAGACACAAGATCTCAACATATCCTCTAGGATTTGGATTGTTCTCTCTGATTGGCCATTTGTCTATGAGTGAAAGGCTATACTAAGATCTAGGGGTGCACCTAGAGCTTCTTGAAATGCTCTCTAGAAATAAGATGTAAAATAGACCTTTGATCTAAGATGATTGACACTAGGATCCCATAAAGCCTTACTATCTTACCTAGGTACTACTGGGCATATTGGAAAGCATTAAAAGTCATTTTGATCGAAAAAAAAAGTGCTGACTTTGTCATTCGATCCACAACCACCCATATTGAATCAAAACTGCTAATAGTATGTGGAAGTCCTATTACAAAATCCATGGTGATTCTTTCCCATTTCCATTCAAGAATCTCAATCTATTGATACAAGCCTGTAGGCCGGTAATATTCAGCCTTAATCTGTTATCATACTAAACAATGAGATATGAATTCTTCGACATCCTTCTTTATGCCTTCTCACCAAAACAGTTGCTTCAAATCTTGATACATTTTAACAGAGCCTGGATGAATCAAATACTTTAAGTTATCAACTTCCTCTAAAATAGCTTTCCTTTGCCCCTCATTTTCAGGCACATATAGGCGATTACCACGATAAAAGACACCTTCTACATCCATTGCAAACTCAGGATGCTTGTCATTTTTTGCTTCTTCCATTAACTTACTCAATCTTGGATCCTTTCCTTGCATCACCTCAATCTGCTCCACTAGAGAGGACTGGGCTCTCATATGGGCCAAGAGTATCCCAATCTCCCTTAGTTCCAATTAGTGAATCTCTCTTACCAAGGGCCTCTTTATAGGAGCTATGTGGGCTAAACTACCTACTGATTTTCTGCTTAAGGTATTAGCTACTATGTTAGTTTTGTCAGGATGATACAGGATAGTGCTATCATAATCCTTGAGTAACTCCATCCATCTTCGTTGCCTCAAATTCAAATGTTTCTGTTGGAATATATACTTCAGGCTTTTATGATCTGTGTAAATCTTACAAGTTTTTCCATATAAATAATATCGCCAAATCTTCAAGGCAAATATAATTGTTGCCATTTCCAGGTCACGAGTAGGGTAGTTCTGCTTATGCTTCTTAAGCTGTCTAAAAGCATAAGTAATGACTTGGCCATGCTACATCAGCACACATCCAAGTCCTACCTGTAAAGCATCACGATACACTGAGAATCCACCTAGACCTGACAACAAGACTAGTATTGAGCCCTTGAAAACTCTTCTCACAAGCATTCAACTAGTGGAACTTAACATTCTTCTGGGTTAGCTGAGTTAAAAGGGTAGAGATCTTCGAAAAATCCTTTACAAACCGCCAGTAATAACTAATTAGCCCCAAGAAACTTCAAATTTCCATGGCAGTGGTAGGCCTTGGCTATTGCTGGATGGCTTCCACTTTCATAGAATCCACCATAATACCTTTTTTGGATACTACATAACTAAGAAAAGCAACTTGGTCTAACCAAAACTCACATTTGGAAAATTTTGCATAGAGTTTATGATTTCTTAAGGTCTATAGAACAATCCTCAGGTGATGTTCATGCTCCTCTTTGCTCTTGGAATACACCGAAATATTGTTAATAAAAACAATCCCAAAACTATCTAAGAAGGGTTTAAATACTCGATTCATCATGTCCGTGAAAGCTGTAGGCACATTCGTCAACCCAAAGGACATCATTAAGAACTTGTAATGCCCTTAACAGGTTTGAAATGTAGTTTTAGAAATATCTTCGTCCTTGACTCTCAACTGATAATAGCCAGAGCAAAGGTCTATTTTAGAAAAGCAAGAAGCACCTTGGAGTTAATAAAAAAGGTCATCAATACAAGGAAGAGGGTATCTATTATGAATCGTCACTTGATTGAGTTGTCTATAGTCAACACGTAGCCTCATTGACGCATCTTTCCTATTCATAAAAAGCATTGGAGCACCCGATGGGGACGTGCTTAGTCTAACATTCCAAAGAACATACCATCTAATGAATACGTTAATTGATTTATTCTAATACATTATAGATATACGAATTAATAATATCGAAATACATCTATTAGGGTTAGATGAATTTGAGTTTCCTTGTAGAAAATTTTATGTAGACAAAATAGCAATGTTTTGCTAGTTTAAGAAGAATCGGTTTGTTTACGATGTCTTGTGATGCAAGAATCAAGTTAATAGGAATTTATATTGTAAGATAATATGAGTACTAGTTTAAAAACCCTAAAATATATGGCTAGAAACTAGCCACATCACCCATGTTTGTTGGCCAAATCATGGCCATCCATTTAAAGAATTAACAAAAATTAAAATAACATTCATGTCCACCAATCACTTTCTTTTAAATTTCTTCCAGCTTAGGACATAAGTCACCAAAATTTCCTCCGTTGCCCTTGGAAAATTTTGCTAGCCCATTTAACCATGCACCTTCCATTTTTTCTTCCATTTCATTCCTTTCTCCATTCTCTCCATCTCCACTTATGTTCTAAGCATATCTTGCTTTTTTTTTTCTCAAAATTTCCACTGTTTCTTTGTGTTCCTCAAGAAAAAATCAAGACAACCTCATAAACTTCCTACCTTTGGATCCTATAGCTTCAGCCACTAACAAGGACAAGAGAACTCATCATCATCTTAAAGCTTTATTGATAAAAAGCTACCAAGAAACTCCAAGTTTACAAGCTACAAGTGGTGTTTTAGGTAGGATTTCTTAGATTAATGGGCTTCTATGGATTATATGGCTATTAGGGTTTCTCAAGTCATCTTTTGTTTGATGATTTTTTATGTTAATATGACTTGCTTTGAGTGCTTTAAGATGGAAATCATTGGTCTAGTTTGATGATTTAATCAAAAGACCAAGAGAAACTACAAACAAAAAAGTTGAAGGAAAACCCTAGGATAACCTTCCATATAGCGAACAGTGTTTCTCCAACCACAGGTATCAAATTTTAGTGAACCAATTTTATATAAAACTAGAGATTTCCAACCATATAAATTATAGGTTCATTGGATTTAAAACAAGAAAGTTATAAATTTTTTAAGTAAACTATTAATTTTTACTCACTGTCCTGACCAGTGTGTGTTGTAAAGGGCATCACTCGCCTATACAACTTCAAATTTAGTGCAACCAAATTTTTAGAAAGCTAACACATATAATCATTATAGAAAAATTTTAGACTTATATCATAAATATATTGTCCATAGTAATTCTATAAAGTCACCCTATGTCCTATTCGGGTTAATACATGACAACCTATTTGAGAAGCTTATAACTTGAGTTATACTTATCCAATTAAGATGAGACTTATTGTGATTGAAACACAATTCAATTAGATACATATTGCTACAAAATTTGTACAAAAATGATAATAATTGGAATTTTAGTGATTTTCTAAATTTAGGTGCTCAAGTTTGTCTAAAAACATGGCAATCTTAAATAAAACTTTAATAAATCAACTTATAAATCTCAAAAAAAGGTTTAAAAATAGACTAATAACAATATAACATATTAAATTTTTATATTCAAATAAGTTAAAATGAAATTTTGGTGCAAATTACAAGAATAAGACATAATTGAGGAATTTAAGGTGAATGGCCAACTTTGAGGGTTAGAAACCCTATAAGTCACAAAGAGTCAATGGCTAAGTTTTTGATGCAATTTCTCATTATATTAATGTGATGTTGATGCATTGATATTATGAATCTGCTTATTATGATTGGGTGGTTGCAATTATGTTGTTTCTGCATTAGGAAGTGTCCTGTTTTCAATTGTTATGCTACCAGATTTCCAGTAGAAATATATGAATTATGAATTCTTCAAGTATATGATATGTACATGAGAAGATGAATTTAGATAGTATGTGAAAAAATAAGATAAGATCCCTTCATGTAGAGGTATTTATGAGGACCCTCCACATGAACCCAGTCATATAAAAGTTATGAGATCCCTCCAAATCTAAAGGCACATGGATCCCCTTATAGGTTAGTACTGTGTAGCGATGGTCACGAGTTGAGCTCACTTCTTAATTAGACTATCCAAGGGTAGTAAAGATTAAAGGCATATGCAAAGTAAGAAAAAAAAATGAAAAGAGTACATCAAGTCATACAGTCATGAGCACGTAGCATATTTATTTATGTTTGATAGTTTGATATGTCAGGAAAAATGCATACTTAGCAATTGTGTAATTATTTCCTTATTATATCTAAGTGTATGAATAAAATCAATTTGCTTCGGAATAATACTATGTATGAGATTGTTTTTCCTAATAAACCAAAGTAGTTGGAATGATATTGATGACATAGACTATTACGTTAAATAATCTAAGAATTACTGAGAATATAAAATTCTCCCTCTTATGCGTGTATTTTTTTGTCATCTCCAAATATCCTAGAAGACCCTGAAGAGGACCAAACCAAAGGAAAGCAGTCAAGATTGGCCATTATGTTGAAGACATTTTGTATGTATGTATTCGTATATGTGTGCTTGTTAGTATTTGAACGACTATTTAATAACACCTATATTAGCGGATTATAACAAAATATTGTATTGTTTTCTTAAGATACAACACATATAATGAATCAAGGTCCATGTAATTTTTTGTAGCAACTCCTAATATGATATTATGACTTAAGCATGGTATTATATTTGTAAGGGTGTTACACTTAGGTAGATAAAACCCTTATCTAACAAGTCTTGCAATTGATCCTTCAACTCCTGTAGCTTTGCCGACGCCATATGGCAAGGGGGACTAGATATAGGTTGAATGTCGGGAATTAGGTCTACACAAAATTCAATTTCCCTTTTCGGAGGCATTCTGGACAATTCGATTAGGAATACGTTTGGAAACTCCTTGACCACCTATACCTAGTCTAAGCTGGGCACTAAAACCTCACAATTCTTGACCAAAGCAAGAAATCTTGGGTTACCCTTATCCATCAAATGTAAAGCAACAAATGAAGAGATTAGTGTCATAAGGGTCAAACAACTGTCACCTTGGAATACCAAAGATGACCCATCTGGCACCTTAAACTTGACTATCTTATCATGGCAGTCAAGTGTAGCATGACAGGGAGCTAACCAATCTGTGCCCAAAATGACATCAAAGGCTATCATATCTAAAAGCATTAAATTTGCTAACATCTCCATGTTGTTCATGTTGATCACACAGGATTTGATTACTAATTGAACTAGCAAGGCTCCTTCTATGGGTGTATTAACCCAGAAAGGAGGATTAAGCAATATAGGTGATTGGCTAAAATAGGAAGCAAAGAACAGAGACACATAGGAGTGAGTGGACCACGGGTCAAATAACACATAAGCATTAAAGGAATTAACTTGAAGGGTACTTGCGACCACTACATTGGATGTTTGGGCATCATGATGTGTCAAAGTATAAAGTCAAGGTTGTCCTTTCCCAACTGAGCCCGTTCCTCTACCACCAAGACCTCTGCCACCAGTTTCCCTACCACCTTGGGAAAGAAATGTACCACCCTGAGATAGGTTGGGCAAAGAAGGAGTAGATGCAGGTATAACTTAGGCAAAGAAGGAGTAGATGCAGGTAGCTACATTGATCCATGACTGGATCCTCCCCATAACTAGGGGGCAATCATTCTTGAAATGCCCAAGTTGCCCACATCCATAACACTCTCCCAATCCTTTCCCGCATACTTAAAAATGTGATTTTCTACAATTTTGACATAGACGCTGATTCTACCCAAATGACCTAGTATTCTGCACCCCTGAGTTTAGTATACCCCTAATATAAGATTCTGAAACTAAGATACTCATCGGGGAGGGCATGGAGTATGTGGCACCACCTTGAGCATTCCGTTGCTGACTTTGATAATCAAGACTCTTACCTGAGTTAGGACCACCTAAAAATGAACCTTACAACTTGGGCTTCTTAGTGGCCTTCTTTTCCATTTGACCAGCCTTAATGTGTAAGGCAGCATCTACAGCCTCAGCATATATGATCCTCCCCACATGGGATGACAACATGGTCAATATCGGGTTAGCTAATCCCCAAACAAATCTCTCCGTCCTCAAACCATTTATAGGCACCATATGGCATGCATAGAGAGAAAGTTGAGAAAAGCAGTCTTCATACTCTAAGACTGTCATACTTGAAACCTAGGTCAGCTTTTCAAATCATAGTTATAAAACTTGGACTAGATTGGCTGGTCCGACTGATGAACGGGTAAATTGGTCAAACAACCGGTCCAAGCTATACAATGGATTGGACTTATAGAAGAACAAGTATGAACCAGGTTAACTAGATTGGTTTTTGAAAAAACTGGTGACCCGGCGGGCTGCCAATTCACTTTGTCTAACAATCTCAAAAAAAATTAAAAAAAAAAATAACTCTCTGATCTCTTCCACTATCTGTGAGCTGTTGGCTTGGCTGTTGTAACATCCGAAAGAAATTTTTATCGTTAATGACCGAGTTGTTCAGTTTTTATCGAATAAATAGGTTTAGTCAGAATTCGATTAAGTATTTTACTTAAAGCCAATTAGAATGAATTAGGCTTGATAGAATTAGATTAGGAATATAGGAAATCTCATAGAATTTTTCTAAAACCGGTTTGCCGATTAAAGAGAAATTGATAAGGCTTTGATAATTTTAACTGTCGAAACCGGATCAATAAAACTTATACTGTGAAAACCCTAGGATGGATGGCCAAAATTTAGCCAACTTATCCATGCAAGTGGCGCCATCTCAGCCCTCCATATGGGCTGCCAAACCAAGTTAAACAACTTGCTCAAATCCACCAATCACATGTAACTTGTTTTAGAAGTTTTTATATTTTTTCTTTTCTGCCCTTACAAAGAATTCGGTCCATATATGCTGACCCCTCCCCATTCTTTTCTCCACCGTCTCATCTCATCTCAATCATATTATCCTCCTTTTCCACATACTTTCAAGTCACAACAAGATTTCTTCAACACCAACCACAAATCTAACAAGAATCATACATAGAAAAGGTAGGAATCCTATTTCTCTTCTTACTTTCCATGGTTTAGGATTGTATGGGGATCTTCGGTATCTTGTGCTACTGATGAGATTTGAAGTGATAATAATGAATTATAATTGATTATACATATATGTTGTGATTAGAATTGGAGTTGGTATAAAAGAACTTGAAGAAAGTAGAAAACTCAATAAGTTGTTAGGGTTCTTCCTCAGTGGTCTGTACCATGGAGTGTACGGCTCTTCCTATAGCTGTTTAAAGTTGATGAAACTATTTTTATATGAAACTAGACATTCAGGGCTTTCCATACATATATAATATAAAGCCATTGGATCAGTTAGAGGAAGTTATGAATTTTTGAAGTTTGACCTAGAAATCAGGACCTTCATCCGGGCAGTATGAGTTGAGAAAGGTGTAACTCACCTTACACAACTCCAAATTGAGTGAATCCAATGTTGTTTGAAAGCTAACATATGAAGGAACATCCCATAAAAATTTCAGATTCAGATTTATTGCCATCTATCCTCAGTACATCCATGAATTCACCTTAAGTTCTATCCTCAGTACATCTATGAATTCACCCTAAGTTCAACCCGGGCTAGAAGAGAGTAATCCAGTAGGGTCAAGTTTCAAGGCTTATATCTCGAGTTATACTTACTCAAATGATATGCAACTTATTTTATTTGAAAGCTTGTTCTGTTAGCTTTACATTGATATAAATTTCACATGATTTTATTCAGATTTCTATTTTTGATGAATTTTCTCTTATAAGAGTGTAATTCTGGTTAGAAATAGGGCAGACTAGGATAAAACACAAATAATTTGAGTTAATCCCAGGAAACGGAAGGGTATAGGGTATACTTAAGGTTGAACTCGGAACGGGTATACTTAAAGGTGAACTCGGAACATAGCAAACATAGAGCTAGATCGGGTATAGTTAAGAGTAAACTCAAAACTTAGCAAACATAGAGCTAGATCAGGTATACTCAAAGTTGAACTCAGAACTTAATGAATAGTAAACTAGATATGTTATAGTTAATGTCAGAACTCGGAATTTAGGAAAACACCCCCATAAAAGTCTTGGAAGACCAAATGCAGCCTAAGGTCGGAGATCGGGACCAACCCAGAATCAAGCTTGGAGGTCGAACATACCCAGAAGTCGGAACTCATATAAGATCGGAACTCGGACCCTATTTAATCTTGGAAGTCAAACTCGAGAATATCAATAGGAATCAAAAGCTTGCGAGATAGACTAAGACTTAAGATTTTAAAACTTGCCTCTATTGATATTGTTATACTCTTGGTATGAATATAATGTTCTATATTGGATTCGCTATTTAATTAAAATCTCCTGGTTGTCTGGCACTATTCATGGGGAAGTGGACATGATTCGTTATGCTGCCAAAATTTTGGCAAAGATTGCAATTAATATAAATTTACAAGTTATGTATGCATTAGTCAAAGCATGAGACAAGTAATGCTACCCTTATAAGAATGAGGAAGGATTTCCATGTGACTTGGGCCAGCCCCTTAACAAAGTTAAAGGGAATAGATCAGTGGGGGAGTCGAGGAAAGTAAACTCGGTAACCCTGTATAGGAACGAGCTTGATCCTAAAAAGCGGACTATTACCCAGAAGCCTTATGGCCAATATACTCCTAGGAGACCAAGTATGGAAAAATATGAGTTAAGATCAAGTGCATTATCATTTCTGCATATCCATAGTTTCTGTTACCATGCTTTGAGTTAAATGTACTATTATCTGCTATATATGTACTTTTGCTTACTTTACAGCTGCTACCTAATTATGTCAAAATATATATCTTACTTCGTATTTCTCTGTTTAATTTTCCTTTATTTCCTAAAGCAAAATCCAGTTGTGTTTCGAGCTATGATTTCTATAATTAATTAAGTAAAAATATCTTGTTGATGTAATATTTTCTTTTAATTAACCAAAATCCAAAACACTTGAGAATAGCGATGATGATAGATATATAAACTTAAGATTCCTACTAAGAAATCTCTATTTCTCACCCTACTATATATTTTCGTGTCATTCTCAGACCATGGAGAACGCGACGATCGGCGTCTTGTTCATTGAGTTCCCTGAGCTCCATAGCCACCTCGATCCTTTCTTAGACTCTATATATATATTTGGTAGGTGTCAGTTCCGCCTTTATTTCTTTTTCCAGAGAGATTTTGGTGTACCACTCATGCATCCACTGTTTGACCTTGCTGTTCCTTATATTGCCATTCCCCTCCACATGGCCCATCCCTTTCCACCACCACCTACAGTAGCACTGACAACAGCACCAGCTATGGCTCTGCCAACCTCACCATCGCAGTAGATGCCCTTGATCTAGATGTCCGAGGAGGACTCGTCGAAGGCAGCAAGCTCATTTTCCTCATCCTCCGCTCCGAGCATAGACTACACCCCTGCGGATGACGGTATGGCGAACGGATTCCTTTCCTCAGAGTCCACCTAGGACGTCTGTGCAGTGTAGTAGTAGGATGTGTATAGGATGACCCTCTTCTGACTTTTTGGGCCATAGGTGGTAGTAGAGGGGTTAATACTTGAAATGTCCTATGAGGGGCCAAATAGGGTTCTGATTTTAGTGACAGGCCATTTTATTTTGTCTTAGCAGCCTTATTTTTTTTACCCTATACAGTTGTATATACATTTTGACAACTTTGAAAATAAATGTGTGTGTATATATATATATATTGCAGTTTTCAATAGTTCTGTTTATTTCGCATTTATATTTGTGTTACTTTAATCTCGATACAACGATTATTTAGTATTTATTTTATCGTCAAATAGAAATTGTGAAAAACAATAGGTAAGAATAATAAGACAGAGAATGGAATTTATTCAGCTGGTCACACGTAATAACTTATCAGGTAATATATTACGACTTAAGCATAGTATGTTATCTGGTAAAGCGTTACAGCTGTCACCTTTAAGATCTATTACTGTGCCTCGTCACCACCAGCATCTCATGGTGTCACCACAAGCGTCTTGTGGTGTCACCACCAATATCTCGTGGCAACACCATGTTCACAATGAAGGAGGCTGTGAATGTGTGTATGTGTGTGTGTGTGTGTGTGTGAGAGAGAGAGAGAGAGAGAGAAAGTAAGAGAGATTACAAAATAGAGATAGGGGTTGAGAAAAAAAGTGTTACAGCATGATAGCCTGAAAGGAGAGTGAGTGAAAGAAATGTTACGTAACTTAGAGTTAGACATTTTATTATTTTTTAAAATTTAAAAAAAAAAAAGTAATAATGGGATATGGCCATATTTCGTGACTTAACTTATGAGAATGAGCCTCAAGCCCTCAACTCATAGTAGTTGAGTAATTTTTTTTTTTCGAGTCTTGACTCTTGTGTTTTAAAAAAAATAAAATAACTTTTATTTTAAATATATGTTTTTTATAATTTAAATATACTAGTTAATATATAATAATTGTATACATATTTTTATACATATTATATAAGTATACAAATTTTTAAAATATGTTAAATTGTTAATTAGTTATGTCATTTTATTAAATTTATTTGAATCTTAATATATTTTTATATATTTATTTAATTAAATCTGATTCAGCCAATGACCCAATACTTTGACCAAGTCGATCACTGATGCGAGTTTTATAATCGTGTTTCCCATTCTACGACAAGGCTGGCCCTCCTACTAATATGGAGGAACTTTATCATAAAGACCTCAGTGAACTCTTCCTAGGTGAGTGGGAGTAAGTTAGCATATATCCCCATAAGAAAAGTCTGATACCATTGCTATGCCTGACCTCCCAGCTGATACACAGTTAGCTCCACCACCCTTTCACTAGGGCACCTCAACACTCTAATGGCTTTAATCATTTAATCTATGAAGATTTGTTGGTTTGCCGCTAATAAGTTCCCTATAAACACAAGCTGCTGCAATTTAAGGAATGCCTTAATGGTCACTTCAGCTTCTCTTAGAGGCTAGGGTTGCCTCTGACTTGGCAGAATAGGTTTTGTTGGAGGCTAGGCTCCTGCCCGTGCTTGATTCGCCATTAGCCTAACCAAAGTTTCTAGAGTTTGGTGGACTACCTGCAAGTCTGCCACCACCCCGGCTATGCTTGCCTCTAAGGTTGGCTCATCGGCTAGCCCGGCCGCTCTCCCACGACTTCTACCCCTACCACGATTTCGTCCTCTACCATGACCCCTTCCCCTAACACGGGGGCACTATCAAACAAGGCATTAAAAGCCTCATGACCTCCCAATCCTCACGCACATGTTGGAAGTCTAGTTGGCATTTCCACATATAAAAGAGAAAAAGGGATTACTATAAAATTCAAGGTTTCAAAGGATAAGACCATAAACATGGGAATAACATTCCTAAAGGCCTCTATTAGCACTACATTTTGTGGAAATGGATCGACTACCATTTACATAAATGTGATCCCACTAAACGACATTTGCTCCACTAAATATAGAGAAACCTAAAGCTCTGATACAATTTTTGTCACAACCTAACTAGACTGTGACCGGTGCATAGGGAGTCCAAGGCTCCCTAAGCCTAACTATGATTTTTGCGGGAAAATGGAGGAATTTCCCTTAAAGATTGGACCCTCAGAGATGGTTTGACCTGATTATACATAAAGCCTCAACCCAAAAACAACATTGAATATATATATATATATATATATACACATACACACTTGCCATAAATACATACACCTTTGTCTATATAAAAGGGAACATATAACTTTACAACTAATATAAAATATAGGGCATTAACCAAGCTCCTGCCTATGATCCTATACAAGCGAGACCTTGCCTGGGATTCAATGGAGCCCTAGTTAGAATATACAAGAAGGTCTACACTCAAATAACAAACTCACCAAAAGTACTCAAAAGCTGTTTAAGGGGCTGTTAAAATAGAGTTTGAATCTACACCTAAATCTGAAATAGGGGGAAACAACTAAGTGAGTTAAACAATGCAGTGAGAGATAATTCACTTATAGTTGGCATGGGACAAACTGTATATGGAAACCATTTTGCTGATTGGAAAGAAATAAGTGAAAATCTTATTTGCTTTTTTGGAAACACTTTCTTTCGAACATACTTTTTTTTTTTTTCTAAAATATAGGGAGCTAAAACATATATACATATACCTTGTGGGATACCACAACTATAGAGTTTTTGCTAACATACCTTGAGTGGCAATATCAGTACAATCTTTAGTGATCTATAATCCGGTCGAGCTGACCTAACCCATCGGGCTAGCACCTCCCCTATTCGCTGGGGTCCATATGAAGTGCACCAAGTCTAATGCTTACCACCATTAGCCACAATTTTATGAAGGGCTCACTCCATAAATTCTTTTCTTTTCATAGCATTTTTAGAAGGAAAAATTTCAAATCCCATGCATCTTGCAATTAATAAGTTCCTACAAATTTTCCTTAATAATGGGCACTTGAAACAAATATACATAATTTAAAATATACAAAGTCATCAACACATGCTTATCTAAATATAATCACATGCTCATATAGATAATAGGAAGCTACCCAAAATAAATTATCTACTCACAATATGAAAATCACAAGACAAGAGTTCCACTAGGGAGCCACAAAACCAATAGGCTACTTTCGGACTGAGTATAGTATCCTAAGTCTGACAATATAGTCATATATTAGCTATAATGGAAAATGATAAGTATAGACAGCTCTTATATCTTCCTAAACCCAAGGTTCATGATTCTAGAATTCCAAAATCTAAACCCAAGTCAATTTATATAGAAAAGTCACTTAAAGTCTAACAAGGGAGAAACCATGAATTCAAAAGTTCCTTAGGCTGTTAAGGATCGAAAAGGAACAAGACGAGGAGTTTGAGTTTTCTCCCAAAACCTTTTAAAATTGCTCCTTGCTTACTTTAAAAAAAAAAAACAATTAGTAGAAAGGCTAAGAAGGAAACTGATAACAAGTGGGTAAGGTTAATGGGGGCAAAAGATGGTAAAAAAAATCATGCGCGAGAAATTTTTAGAGAGAGAAAGAGAGAAAATTCGTGAAGGAGATAAGAAAAAGAAGCAAGAGAGAGAAATATCTCTCTTTTAGGGTTGGAGGCCCCTTTTTATTTTTTCTCCACTACCTCGCTGCACTCGAGCATAGGTCATGTCCAGAAATTTCCCTAAACTCTGGTCGGTAGCATGCTCGAGCATGCCTTACTGCGCTTGAGCGTACCCTTCCTTGCGTTCAAAATGCTCCTAAAGTTCCTTTGGGTATTCCTACCTCCAACACCACCTTATCCCTACTCTATACATTTGCTTACATTCCCAATACCTAAGAAACATTTCATATAACCATTGGCCGAGGTATTATAGCTGAATTCCTCTTTGATGCTAACTCCAAACTCGCATAAAAGTGAAACTCGGAACATGCATAAAGTCTAGGAGTGGCAATAGAAAAAAGTTGATTTCAAATCATAGCTGATTTCCTCTTTGATACGAACTTGGAGCTCACATAAAGTCCAGCAATGGCAATAAAAAAAGTTGATTTAATAAGCTGAATTTCTTTTTGATGCAAACTCGAAACTTGCATCAAAGAGAAACTCAGAACTTGTATCAAGTCCAGCAATGAGAATACAAAAAAGTTGATTTAAAATCAAAGCTAAATTTCTCTTTGATTCAAACTCAAAACTCGCATCAAAAGAGAACTCAAAACTCACATCAAGTTCAACAATTACAATAGAAAAAAAAAGTTGATTTAAAAGCTAAATTCCTCTTTGATGCGAACTCGGAACTCACATCAAAGAAGAGCTTGGAACCTTGAATTATGTAACATCCCACAAAAAAAAGTGCATCTGATTAGAACTATCAATTAATTTATTTTGTTACATTAGAAAGATACAATTAATTAGGGTTGACATATAAATGTTAAGGTTAGGAATATTTAGATTTGCTATGTAGAATTTTATGAAGACCATTAGTAATGTCTTGCCAATTTAAGAGGAATCAGTTTGATTTCAGTGTTATATAACACAAGAATCGAGTCAGTAGAAATCTATACTTTAGGATCACACAAATACTAGCTAAGAACTCTAAATTTAGTGGTCAAACTTTAGCCACTTATCCCCTTTGATTAGCGCCATATCAACCACATGAAAAGGGTGAAGTAAACTAAAATTCACTAAATTTGGGATCCACCAATAGTCATCTATAAGTCATCCTCCTCATTATGACTCAAAACCAAACAGATTCCATTCTTCTCATCTCAAATTCAGCCTTCATACATTAGACCCCTTTCTCTCATTTTCTTCTTCATCCTAAAACATTCAGCCTACTCTCACACATTCAGCCAAACTTGCTTCTTTTTAGCTTCAACTCAAGACTCGAGGTAGGATTCTTGAACTTTGTTGGTTATTAGGGTTTATGTGGCAGGTTAGGGTTTCATTGTCCCTCTTTAATATGATGTGTATGATGATTATATGACTTGTTTCAGTTGAATTGACATGGAAATTCTTGATTTGTGCTGGAAAATTTCGCAAAAAGTCAAGAAGGAACTTAAACAAAATTGCTGAAAATTGAAACCCTAAGGTAGCGTTTGATACATTACCTATTAAGATTACTAATAATATAAATTACCAATTACAAAAATTGTCACCTTTTAAATTGCTGATAATGTTAAATGTAGTGTTTGGTATGTATAGGTAATCTAAGTGGTAATTCACATTATCCTGTTTAGTATATTAAAGAGATTACTAGGTAATATATGCATTAAATTAATATTATAATAATAATAATAATAAATAATTAATGATAATAATAATAAATAGTTAATTATTAGTATTATTATTATTTATTAATAATCAATTAATTATTACTATAATTAATATTTAATCAAAATAATAATTATAATTATTATTAATAATTAATCATGATAATATTAACAATAATAATAATAATTACAATAAGTAACATTTAATAATCATAAATATTTATTATTTATTATTTATTATTTATTGATAATAATAATAGTAATATTATTATTATTATTATTATTTCATATTATTTTTAATAATAACAACAACAACAACAACAACAATAATAATGATAATAATCGAAGGATTGTCATATTGGTGGTAATTTACATTACCATCTTTCAAGGGGTTAATCCACATCACCATATTGGTGGTAATTCACATTATCTTGAAAATCTGGATTGCCAGTAATGTTACCGAACTAAACAACGTAATATTGTGGGCTCAGGTAATTTAATCAAATATTACCAGTAATCTAGATAGATTACCCCATACCAAACACTACCTAAGGTCTTCTGATCTATAGAAGTCAAAATTTAATGAAACTATTTTTAAATAAACTAGACATCCAGAGCTTTCCAACTATATAAATTATAAGTTCATTAGACCTGAAATGAGAAAGTTATGAAATTTTGAAGTAACCTCTTGAATTTTATCCATTGTTTTGACCAGTATGGGTTAAGAAGGCATAGCTTGCCCTATACAATTTCAAATTGAGTACAACTAATTTTTTTTTCGTAAGCTGATATATAGAAGATCTTGCCATAAAAATTTCAGATTCATATCTTCAATATATTGCTCTAAAAAACTCTTCAAAATTATCCTATATCATATCTGGGCTGAAACAAGACAGTCTCCTTTAGCCCAATTTGAGAGCTTATAACTTAAGCTCTATTTACCCATTCAAAATGAAACTTAGCAAATGAAAGATGGTACAATTAGCTTTATTTAGATACAAATTTTGGATAAAATTAGTGAAAATTGTATTTTTAGTAAATTTTCATATTTAAGTGCTCAAACTTGCTCAACAACAAGGCAGCCTTGAGTGAAAGTTCAATAATTTAGTTTATATTTATCAAAACTTAGTGAGACCAAAGAGGACTAAAAATAGAATAATAATGCCACAACATACTAAATTTTCAGATTTAAAAGAGAAAAACTGAAATTATGGCATAATTTATAAAATAAGATAGATTTAGGAAATCTTGAAGTGCATTGAAAACTTCAAGTAGTTGAAAACTCTTGAACCATGAATAGTCAATGATTGACAGCTTTGGTGAAATTTTCTATGTTAATGCTATGATATTGATACATTAGTATGATGATTCTTACATTTTTATTGGCCGACTAAAAGCGCTCTATTTGTATTTTGGGAAAGTATTATGTTTTGGTTGTTCTGCAGACGAATTTTTGGCAGAAAATATATGAGTCATGCATTACAAGTTCAATTCATTCAAGCACAATGTTCATGAATGCATGATTTATAATGGAAATATGATTCCATATTACTTAGGCTAGCCCCAGAATGAATTAAAAAGAATAAATCAGTGGGAGTGTCAGGGAAAGCAAACCCAGCAATCCTCTATAGGAGCGAGCTTGATCTTGAGAAGCAGAGTATTACACAGGAGCTATATGGCCAAATGCTCCCAAGGGACAAAGTATGGATGAAAGATAAGAGCAAACACCCTAGAAATGGTGATATGCAATGCCGAGGTATATTAAGTAAAGAAAGAGAAATGAAATTTTAAGGAAGTCAAGTGCATTAGTGTTATTTAATGTCACAACCCAACCTAGGACGTGAAATCGGGCAGAATCTCCTTTATATTTAGGACTATTTCTAAATAAGGATCCTCGCCCTGTAAAAATAATACAAGCACGCAAAATTATTGGGGATCCAAGCATTCTATGAATGCACCCCACAGCACACAATATGAGAATTTAAAAACATGATCACTTATGAAAATGTGTTTACATAACTATTCAAGAAGCTTTAATCCATAATCATTAAAATTTGAACTAATAACAACTCAAAACAATAGTATACATATCACAACATATGACCATCATAAGGAAGACCCTGCTTGTAGGTTAACGGAGCACTTCTAAAGATATACAATTACACTCAGGGAAGGTGCTTCCTAATACAATAACCTTTGGGAACCATACAAGCAAAGTGTGGATTATTAGGATGACCAACACTTCCAGTTAACCATAAAAGCTCGAGCATGAGTCTGCACCTGTCTAGAAACATGAAAAAGAAGAAAGAGTGAGTCATGCAACTTAGTGAAGGATAATATACCTATAACAAGGGTGGGACAAGCCAAAGCACAACTTTTGCAAAACAATAACTTTATAAGTTTCTTAAACATCTCGTACCACATTTGTTATTGAAAATATTTCGTCTATATATTAAAAACCGGTAAAACATTCCTGATATATGAGTTGTCTTTAAAACTTTCCTAGCTCATTAAGAGCACCATTTTTATTCAATTGAATATAGACTTCTTTATGACTATATATAAGCATAATACATTTAGAAATAACTGTGATAAATCATGTGTAAATATAGATAAAATTGGGCATAAAGATAGAAATATTTTCTCATAACATGAAGAGTATATGCTCATCTCAAAATCATAATAAAACTTAAGGGAAGGTTCTTAATCAAAATCTCTATTCTAATCCTTTTCACTTCTGGGCATTACGTATCGCCATCTCCAGTGTGGTTCCTTTATCAATCACCTCTCGGAGTCATGTATTGCCGTCCCCAGGGTGTTCATATTCCATCTGGACATGTCAACCAAACATGCCGGGCTAGTAATCACCTTGCTAGCTGGGTCACTCAAGGTGCACCAAGGCTAATGTTGCTGCCATTAGCAAACAGTTTTGCTACAGTTCCCTCCCCTTAAGTAAACTTTACATCTCTAATAATTTCTTATCACTAAAACCTTTCTTTAACTTAATTCATATACATCTTGCTCATAACTTTAAATGCATCATAAGATTCAAGAATCTTCCATATTCTTAGCAACCATAGTTATCGAATCCTCCAAATATTCAAAATAACTGTACCATCAAATATAGTTTCAAAGTATAATACTTTCAATTTACAACATCTATAGCTCTTTCTCAGTTTATCGAAATGTAACTGGTTCTTTCTAACAAATAGCTCAGATCATTCACTTTAAGAACATAATAATTTTTAATAACTTGAAACTTCACATTGTATAAATACCATAAATTAGTTTCTATAAGAGCTTGTCCCACACTCCTATGCTTAAACATATATAAACATGTATACATTACTAACATGATTACTTCAAGAATTCTACAATTACGGAGTAAAATACACTAATTCTATTCTTTCATAGAACTTCACTAAAACATAATTTAGGCATGCATTTAGGAAATTAAAGATAAGAGACAAGCAATAAGTATATTATCACTCACAATACTAGG
Source organism: Pterocarpus santalinus (assembly GCA_031439595.1). Classification (NCBI taxonomy): domain Eukaryota; kingdom Viridiplantae; phylum Streptophyta; class Magnoliopsida; order Fabales; family Fabaceae; genus Pterocarpus; species Pterocarpus santalinus. The sequence goes on along the minus strand of CM062528.1, from coordinate 26,528,369 downwards.
CCAAGAGGAGAAGATCCCTGCTGATGATGCCACTAAGCCCATAGATGATTTTCATGAGTATTTAACATCACAAGGATCATAAACCAAACACAAATTAGTGTTTATCGTCAAAGATTTACTTAAACTATCTTCCCTACTCAAAATTCCCAAATTCAAACCCTAACTCCTCTTACTTGACCCAATCTCAAATCCATAATAGATTCAGATAATCCATGGTCTAACAAAGAAGCTAGAGGTCAAAAATTACCTTAGAGACTAGAGGAAGGAAGAAGAGCATGAGGGGAGAAGTGGGTCTCCTTCCACCTTTGCTTCTCTCACTAAAGGGAGCTAGAGAGAGAAAGCTTCAATGAAGAATGAAGATAAAATATGATGGAGAAAATGGATTAGTGATGGATTTGAGTAGAAAATGGTGAGGGAAAGGTAGAATCCATGTGGGGGAGAGAAGGATGGGAGAGGAAAAAGAAAGAGAGAGAATTTTGGGGGAAAATAGGGGAGAAGGGTCGTAGCCCTCCTTTATTTCCACCTAGGAGCCCGTCCACCTAAAACACATTTGATTTGCAGCATAGCTAGCGCTTGGGAGCTGGCTTTGGGTGCCTAGGTGCCCAGTCCCCCTCTTTTTTTTTCTTCTTCCAAACATTTCTCAAACATCATCATATACTTATTTATATTTCTTAATTTTAAGTTAATGTCCTCATTTATTTTACTCTCTATTAACTTTAAAACATAAATGTAAATAAGAGAATATCCCTCATTTGAATCCAATAAAAATATTTGAAAAAAAATCAAGCTCCTTAAGAATCAAATTCCAACTTTTGGATTTTAGTATAAACTTCCGAAAAATTTCATTTTCTTAAACTTCAAGCTTGAAAATGAAAGGGTTAATAACTGCCTAAAATTTATTAAAAATTACTCTTCAATTGTTTGATATCTAAAGAACAATTATTGGGACTTTTGATCCTATGAAAATGTCCCAAACATATAACCCTCTAAGGAAGCATAGGGTCCAGACTGAAACTTTTGCAGGATCTGACAGGAAAAACACCATCATTCATACACTCTCAACTTGGGTGTTACATTCTTCCCTTTTTAAGAAATTCAGTCCCCGAATTTCAAAAAGGGATTTTAGCCTCCTTCTTCATCTTCTTCTTCTTACACCAATTAATGCCTTAAATATTGCTTTCTTGGGGCATGTCATTACAAGATGGTGACATACAAATCTCACTTTGTACTTACTCCATTATTGTACTAAAACACCTCTATTAGCTAAGAATTTCTTGAAACACTTCTTCTTTATTATTTGACCCCTTCCATCTATCCTACTTGCCATGGCCTAAAGGCTACCTATTGGAATTCCAAATACTCTTAACATGGTTTTAACTCCTCCTATACTCCTTGCATCATGTTTCTTATTTTTCTTTACACCTATCAGCCCTCAAGGCCTGTACAAGTCTCAAATTTGTTCTTCAATTCCATAAACTATTCTTTCTGAATTATTGCTAAGGGCATGACCTGTTAAGGCCATCATAGAAAGGATTATGGCACCCCTCTAGTACATATACCTGGTAAGCTACTGTTGATCACTTAATCATAAGAACCTTCATCCGTACCAAACATTTATTATTGGTTTGTCATGTTCTTTCTTCCTTTAAACTCTTTAGATTTCTCCACTTCCTTTAAAGTTAATTCTAACTAGTTCAAGATTCTTCATCAACAAAATCTATAATCCATCACTGCTTGTGGTCCCATATCTTGCCAATCTGACTTCACTAGGCCTTGTTCATTGTAATACATATTCTACATTCCTTATCCATAAAATTTGAATTACCAGTCACCTTAACAGAATTCTTTAAATAATATCTTACTACTCATGCTTCTAAGGTTTCTAACCTTTTGGTCCTTTATCAGTATCTATCATATTTTCTCCTTATACTAAATTTTATTATCCCTTCAATATCTAGGATTAGATCCTAGGAGTTGCTTCCTTAATGATTGCAGTCACTTGTAGGTTAATTCATTTTTGAATTCACTTCCCTTGTCTTCCTTAGTATAACTTATTGGCTTAACCTTGGAGAAACTATTGCTAGTCCCCCAAGAACATTTCAACTTAGCCATTAAATCTAATGCTACTTCCTTGTCCTACCTTGACATCATCTCAATTCACACCATAGTTACACCTTCTTCCTTCTTGAACCTTACTAGTCCCAAAGGATAGGTCAAATGCATCTGACTTATTTATTTTCTCTACCATATTTTCTATGCAAGCATCAAAACCAACTATGTCCATATTGGATGATAAGAACTTTTCACTAACTCTTGATATTACAAAAGTAAGCCAACTTCTTATACCTTCCTTGTGTGCTCTTTATCTCTTAATATCGTTATTGAAAAATCTCAATCACCTAACTTCATTATGAGAATCTGCTCATACCACTAGGGGAACATATTCCATAGAGAGAATACCCTGACCACAGGTTCTCATTTAGCTTTAGTTACTCTATATATATGTTGCTTCTTTCTTAACACTGGAATTCGCATGTAAGGATCCATAGATCCTCCAAGTATTCCATTTTTCTTCATAATGGCATGACATAAAAAAATGCATACATGGGGGTCATAATATTCCTCGTAGGGAACCTTCTTTACTTGGCCAACTTGTTTTTACCCTAATATCTGTCTCTGTCTTAGATCCGTGTATAACATGAGACTTCCCGTATGCTCAAACATTACCTAGTTGCATTGCCATAGCACTTTTCATCATTAAAAATTTCTCACCAATTTCCCTTTAACCTCATCTAACTAGGCACCACAAGAAATCCATTTAAGCATTTGTCCCCTTAATATAGAACTTTCTAGGTAATCTTGTATTCTGTGAACTCCTCACAGCTGAAGTGCTAGCACATAAATCATATACTCAATCCACCTTAGACCTTATCTTTTCACTTTTTGAAAATATAAATCCTACCTGCCATAATCATCCTTCAGATCATAATCAAATACTTCGGACTATTCTTACGTCCCACTATGCCAACCCTTTTATTTTAGGCCAACTTACATACTTACAAGCAACGAAAAGGTTTTCACATCTTTGGATATTAAACTCAAACCTCAACATCTTCAAACATATAACTCATCATCTATATGAGAGTCATGATCAACAGCTTAAGATCAAGAAGGATTTTTCATCTTTGGCAAATTCTTATGTAACATCTAAAAGGATAGAAAGTGAGTTATTCCTTTAACTTGGCAAACTATATACATGGGTTATTAAAAAAAAAAAACATTTTCTCTCTTTCTAACATCTCATTACAAGCTACAATTCATATTCTCCACATATCTCATGCTCTCGATATCTCATAAATTCTCATGGTCACTTTACAAGTTCACAAGCCATGCAAGACTACACATTCCAATAGAAGAAATTGAAACCTAACAATAGGTTTGGAATAGGTAATTCAGCTTAAAACTGAAATCATAAATAGAATAAGAGCAATAACTCCTAGATTACCACATGAATGACATGCATGATATGGAAAATATCTGGAATAGCTAAGAGACAAAGCATAAGAATATCATTCCTATAGGTTTTTCATATTACCACAATCTGTGGAAATGGGTGCGATTCCATTTACATAGTTGTGATCTTAATAAAGAACACTTGCTCCATTAACCACAGAGAAACCTAATGCTCTAATGCCACCTTTGTCATGACCCAACCCAGGATGTGACCGGCGCATAGGGACACATCCTTAGCAAGCCTACATTAGACTCTTTTTTCTAAATAAAATCGGACAAAGTCTCCTTTGTATTTAGGATTATTCCCAAATAAGGATCCTCGCCCTATAAAAATAATACAAGCACACAAAATCATTAGGGATCTAGGCATTCTATGAATGCAACCCACAGCACACAATATGAGAATTTAAAAACATAATCACTTATGAAAATGTGTAATAACTATTCAAGAAACTTTAATCCATAATCATTAAAATTTGAACTAATAACAACTCAAAATAACAGTACACATATCACAACATATGATGTAACATCCTCCTCAGTATAGTACTATGCTTAAGTCATAGTACTATACCCTAGAGTTGTTACTGTTACCTGAGCGGACCTTGTCTGAAAGCAACCTCAGCCGTCTTCGAAAACTTCTGAAACTATCTGGAGACAACACGGAAATAGGAGTGAGAATCGTAAATTCTCAGTAGGATTCTCTAAGTATCATAAGTAGTGTCATCGCTGTTATCTCCAGTTTGCTTCGGTTTATTAAGAAAAAGGTGAATATATATTGCTCAATTTTATAGTTCGAAGATATGTCATCCGAAGCAAAGTCTATTTTAATCATACACTTGGCATCTAAGAGAACCCATAAAATCAAGTCATGAATTATATTAGGACTAATAACCGAAATACCATAAAGTACGATAGCATCAATGTACCAGAGGCATAACTTCTACATATACTTTACTGGAACTACAGCATACTAAGACACTCACATAACATCAATATGCTGGGAACATAACATCTGCACATAACTTTAATCTTAAATCTTTAGTCTTTAATCTTTAGCTTTTACTTGGCACACCTAGGCGTTACGTATCGCCGTCCCTAGGGTGCATTTACTGCCCTTGGGTAGTCTGGCCTTGGAGTGAGCTCGTCAACTTCACCCGTGACCGTCGTCACACCGACTCACCCACAAGGGGATTCACGTGCCTCTAGTCTTGGAGGGATCTCATTCTGGTCACGTGCCTCAAAATTGAGGGATCTCATCTGACCACGTGCCTTCAACATAGAGGGATCTCATTTGACCACGTGCCTTCAAAATAGAGGGATCTCATCTGACCACGTGCCTCCAAGGTAGAGGGTAGCTGCCTTCATAGGGAGGGATTCAAAGTGCAACTGCCTCCAAGTGAAGGGATTCATATCTTTATCATTTAACTGCCTTCACAAGGAGGGATTCAATTAACTGCCTCCGAGTAAAGGGATTCACATTTAATGTACTCATGGCTTCTCATTCTCATATAAGGTCATGCATAGTCATATTGACGGCACCTATACATCATTCATTTTCATATGTCATTGCACACATGATCTTCACGTACATATTCGTAACGTATAAAGGCTCGTAGCCTCTTTACCATTCTACCGACACTCATACATATGCTTTATCCTTTACTTTCATATATCTCATCTCATTCTTATGTCATTGAACATAGGGTTTCTATATACCCATTCATACTCTAATCCATCCTTACATCTAAACTTCATAGCTTCTTAGACTTCTACCGTAAATCCGGCAGCATAACGGACAGGTCCGTTTCCCCGTGAATAGTGCCAGCTCTCACGGACAAATCAGTCATAGCAACATAATCAACTTAACACATATATATATATCAATGTCAAACTGGCAATCCTCAACTCAAACTTTATAAGTTTCACTAATACTTGCAAAAACTATCAATTTGGCCATTCTGCCACATTCTATTCGGTTCTGCCCGAATATCATATGACCCACCTTTATTTCTATTCAACTCATTTAAACCTGAATTTTGATATGTCATAGCTCTATATGTCTACTTTCTAACCTCTTTGGTCCCATGTCATTCTGATTTATATAAATCAAGATATTCAACTTTTACCTTAGCCTGTTCAGTCACTAGCCCGAATTACACTCCTGGGAATATAAATTCACTAAAAATCGAAACTAAGCTCAAATCTTACGAAATTGGTCTCATATCAAAGCTAACAAGACAACCTTTCATTTTCCACAAGTTTCACTCCATTTACTTAAGTACACCTCGAGTTATAAGTCCTGAAAGTCGACCTTCCTGAACTACCCTGTTTTGGCTCGGTTTGGACATAGAGCAACTTCCTCGAACCACTGGGATCAATTGGAACCATAACAAACTCGGAATTTCATACTGGGATGTTCCCCTATGTGTAGGCTTTCTAACAAAACTGGTTTCACTCAATTTGGAGTTGTATAGGGTGAGCTATACTCTCCTCATGTCACCCTGCTCAGATGAAAATCCTGAACCCTAGGTTAAACTTCAAAAATTCGTATCTCTCTCAATACTAATCCAATAACCTTATATGATATATCCATGGAAGCCCTGAAGGTCTAATTTCATCTAAAAATGGTTTAATCGGATTTGACCAATTGTAGGCGGCGCCGTATGCTCCGCCGTACGAACTGCCATGGAATCTCCACCAAGACAGCACCCTCATCCATTCATTTCTCTTAGTTTTCTTCTTCTAATTCTAATTCTAACTCAAAATCTTCTATTAATTCAATCATGATTCATCATAATCCATCATAATACATCCAATAATTCATCAAATACATAAAGAAGGATACAATTTCATCCAACCATAGTGTAAGAAATTCAAGAATAGAGCAGAATCCTATCTCTTTGGAGTATGATTGGAGCTAAGTGCTGAAACTTGGAGTGTTAGAACCCTGCTAAGCTTGAGAGAGTAATGGAGTTGGAGAAGAGAAAAGAGAGCTAAACAAGGGAGAAAGTAGCGTAGAAATGGGGCTGAAGGAGAGAAAGAGATGAGTTTATAAGCTTGAGGTGGTAGTTAACTTGGAGGGCTTTGATTGGCTGAATTTCTTGTGGACAATTTAGCTACGTCTCCCTTTTAGTGGAACTTACCGCCATACTATTTGAAATCGGAACTCGCCTCTATTCTGCTTGAAGTCGGAACTCGTGTTGTTTAGCTTGAGACTGGAGCTGAAGTTGGATGTCAGAACTCGTACCATCTCGTTGTGACTTGAGGAATTCTTGTCTAGTTTATTCGAGACTTGGAAGCCAGGTCGTAAGTCGGAAGTCATAAGCTTAAAATCAACTAATCTCGGATATCGTGTATAACTTGGAAATCAACCCAAAGATTCGAACTCATGTCCGTTCTAGTTGAGTTCAACTCCAAGGACGAAGCTCTTCATATTGAACCTGGAGGTCGCTTCTATAAACTATAAAGTCGGAAACCGTGCACATTTTATTTTAAACATGAAGTCTTAGGTCGGGACTCGCGTTCATCTTGCTTGAAACTTGGATATAAGTTATGAGATCGGAAGTCGGGTCCATTTGCTTTAAGACATGAAGTCGGATATCTGGAATCACGTCCATGTTGTCTAACTTGAAGTTTAAGTCGGAAGTCGTGAAGTAGTAAATTATGCCACCTGAGGTCGGAGATTATGCCCAATGTACCTTAACTCGAAACCGGAAATCGGTAATGGAAGATGAAATCGGAAATCGGACAAGTCGTGAAGTCGGACATTATGTGGAATCCGAAGGCGAACTCGGAAATTGGGATGTTACATATGACCCATCACAAGGAAGACCCTACCTATAGGTTAATAGAGCACTTCTAAAGATATACAATTACACTCGGGGAAGGTGCTTCCTAATACAATAACCTTTAGGAACCACATGAACAAAGTGTGGATTATTAGGATGACTACCACTTCTAGTTGACCATAAAAGCTTGAGCATGAATCAGCACCTGTCTAAAAATATGAAAAAGAAGAAAGAGTGAGTCATACGACTCAATGAAGGATAATATACCTATAATAAGGGTAAGACAAGCCAAAGTTGCAAAATAATAACTTTATAAGTTTCTTAAAAATCTCGTACCACATTTGTTATTGAAAATATTTCTTCCATATATGAAATATCGTAAGATTTTCGGTAAAACATTCCTGATATATAGCTCCCTTTAGTGAGAGAATCAAAGGTGGGAGGAGACCCACTTCTCCCCTAATGCTCTTCTTCCTTCCTCCACTCTCTAAGGTAATTTTTGACCTCTAGCTTCTTTATTAGACCATGGATTAGTTGAATCTATTAAGGATTTGAGTAGAAAATGATGAAGGAAAGGTACAATCCATGTGGGGGAGAAAAGGATAGGAGAGGAAGAAGAGAGAGAGAAGTTTGGGGGAAAATAGGGGAGAAGGGTCATAGCTCTCCTTTATTTCCACCCAAGCACCTGTCCACCTGAAACACATCTAATCTGCAGCACAGCCAGTGCCTGGGCACTGCCTTTGGGTGCCTAGGTGCCCAATCCCTCTTTTTTTTTTTTACTCTTCCAAACTTCTCAAACATCATCATATACTTATTTACATTTCTTAATTTTAAGTTAATGTCTTCATTTATATTACTCTCTATTAACTTTAAAACATAAATGTAAATAAGAGAATACCCCTCATTTGAATCCAATAAAAATATTTGAAAAAAAAATCAAACTCCTTAAGAATCAAAATCCAACTTTTGGATTTTAGTACAAACTTCCAAAAACTTGCATTTTCTTAAACTTCAAGCTTGAAAATGAAAGGGTTAATGACTGCCTAAAATTCATTAAAAATCATTCTTCAATTGTTTGATATCTAAAGAATAATTGCTGGGACTTTTGATCCCATGAAAATGTCCCAAACATATAGCCCTCCAAGGAGCATAGGGTCTAGACTTAAACTTTTGCAAGATCTAACAAGACAAAACACCATCATTCATACACTCTCGATCTGGGTGTTACATTTAAATTATGCATCTGCATATGCATACAAGTTCTCTCTGTTGTGTAGTTATTTTATTATTGACCTTATCTTTTACTGCTTTCTATCTATCTTGGGAACTACTATGTGATTGTTAAAATTGACCTGCTTCAAATATATATGTTTTCTGAAACTAAATAAATGAAATTATAATTTTGTGCATGAGATCACCTTTTTTTAGATAAATCGAAGCAGCTGGACTGGCAACGATGACATAGATTTTCAACTAGCCTAGGAATCCTACTGGAAACGAAAAAAAAAATTCTTATGCCTATGGGTGTTCCTGTGTCATATCTAGAGAACTTAGGAGGGCTCAATGAGGACAGACTCAACAAAATTTGACCATAACTGGACTAATTGTCGAAGACAAATTGGTGAATGCATCTATACATATTAGTACTAGATAATTATTTCCTTAGTTGAGATACCTAGCAGTATTAAATATATATTTGAGAAAAGATGTATTGTAATATGACTATTCACTATAAGAAAATCGAAAAATAGGGACCGATTTTTTGGTTGTTAAAAAAAAAAAGAAAAACAATCGCAAAACCTAGTAGCGACCAATTTAGTGACCAAATTTTCGATTGCTAAAACGCTGGTTGCTAAAAATATTAATCAGTCGCTAAAATTAGAGACTGATTTAACGACCGATTTGAGATATTGGTAGCGAAAATGGGTAGTTGCCAGTTTTACAGTTAGCAACCGAAAAATCGATCGCTAAATTAGAGACCGGAAAATCGGTCGCTAAATTAGAGATCGAAAAATCGGTCACTAAATTAAAGACCGAAAAAATCTGCCACTAAGTTGGTTCCAAAATCAGTCACTAAATCGGTCGCTAAATTGTAACCAAGAACTTTCAGTCATCTAATTTTGAGAATGATATTTCAGTCACTAAATTAGTCTCTAATTTGTGACTGAACCAATTCGATCACAAAATCAATTTTTATTTAGTGACTAATTTATCGGCCACAAAATCAATCGCTAAAGCGGTAACTAAATCGGTCACTAATTTTATCACTGAGTTTTGTTTGGTCCTGGCTGTAACATCCCGATTTCCGAGTTTCGACTTCGCCCTCAGGATTGATCAATCCCAATTTCCGACTTCATCGTTGAATTTTAGGTAGAATGATTATTTCTGATTTCCGAGTTCGTCTTGCTGAATTCTCGACTTCATGTCTTGTCCAACTTCCGACTTCGTCTGGATTATTTCCACGACTTTCAAGTTTAACCTTCAAGTCCGAACAAAATGGCGTGATTCCTTATTTCCGACTTCATGTTCTAGTTACGAGTTAAATGAGAGGCTTTCGGGTTCCAATATCCGATTTTGTATCCAGCATTGACATTCCCGAGTTCAAATAGGGAGTTCCGAGATTTTATGATTGTCAGCTGCATGACTTCCGACCTCCGACCTTGATTCCAAGTCTCAAAATAAACAAGATTTCCTCAAGTCACAAACAACATGGTACGAGTTCCGACATCCGGCTTCAACTTCAAGCAATGTAAAAGGGTCACGAGTTCCGACTTAAAGTATTATAGGAACGAGTTCCGATTTCAGGTAGAACGAAAGCGTATCCCAATTTTGGGACGATGTGGAGAGCAATTTGGCCACAAAAGTGAGAGACATGGCCGAATTACTACCACAAAATTCCAACCAATCAACACCACCACTTTCATGTATTTAAATCAGACTCTTCTCTTCATTTTGGTCTGATTTACGTTCCCCTTCCCAGCCTTCTTCCTCTTCCTTTCCTCTCTTAATCTACTCTCTCAAACCTTCAAGCTTTGTCAAGGCTTCCTTCAGCTCAAATTCAAATTCAGCAAGATCACACTCCAAAGAGGTAGGATTCAATCTCTAACCTTAATTTCTCTAAACTAAGGATGCATGAAAGATTACTTTTTATAATTATTTGATGATATATTGGATGTGTATGATTGGATTAATATGGGATTAACATGAAATCTTGAGTGGGAATTAGAATTAGAAGAAGAAAACTAAGAGAAATGAATAGATTAGGATGCTGTCTGGATGAAGAATTCCATGGTAGTCCGTACGACGGAGCATGCGGCTCCGCCTACAACCGGTTAAATCTGATGAAACCATTTTTCGATGAAAGTAGACATTCAGGGCTTTCCATAGATATATCATATAAGGTTATTGTATGAGTATTGAGGGAGATATGAATTTTTGAAGTTGACCTAGGGTTCAGGATTTTTATCCGGGCAGGGTGACATGAGTAGAGTATAACTCACCCTATACAACTCCAAATTGAGTGAAACTAACTTTTTTAGAAAGCTTACACATAGGGGAACATCCCAATATGAAATTCCGAGTTTTTATGGTCCCAATTGTTCCCAATGATTCGAGGAAGTTGCCCTATGTCCAATCTAGGCCAAAACAGGGTAGTTCAGGAAGGTTGACTTTCAGGACTTATAACTTGAGGTATACTTAAGCAAATGGAATGAAACTTCTTGCAAATGAAAGATCGTCCTGTTAGCTTCAATATGAGACTAATTTCGCATGATTTGAGCTTAGTTTCGATTTTTAATGAATTTATACTTCCAGGAGGGTAATTCGGGCTAGTGACTGAACAGGTTGAGCAAAAGTTGAATATCTTGAGTTATATAGATCAAAATGACATGGGACCAAAGAGGTTAGAAAGTAGACATATAGATTTATGACATATCCAAAATTCAGGTTTAAATGAGTTGAATAGAAATAAAGGTGAGTCATATGAAATTCGGGCAGAACCGAATAGAATGTGGCAGAAAGGCCAAAGTGATAGTTTCACAAAGTGACCCAATTGAAGATTTCACAAGTATTAGGGAAACATATAAAGTTTGAGTTGAGGATTGCCAATTTGACATTGATATATATGTGTTAAATTGATTATGTTGCTATGACTGATTTGTCCGTGAGAGCTGGCACTATTCATGGGGAAATGGACCTGATTCGTTATGCTGCCGGATTTACGGCAGAAGTCTAAGAAGCTAGGAATGTTTAGATGTAAGGATGAATTTTAAAATGATATGAGTTATCAAGGATGAATTAACGTATGAATGGGTATATAGAAACCCTATATTCAAGAATGACATAAGTATGAGATGAGATATATGAAAGTAAAGGACTAAGCATATGTATGAGTGTCGATAGAATGGTAAAGAGGCTACGAGCCTTTATACGTTACGAATATGTACGTGAAGATCATGTGTGCAATGACATATGAAAATGAATGAAGTATAGGTACAGTTAATATGACTATGCATGACCTTATATGAGAATGAAAAGCCATGAGTATATTAAATGTGAATCCCTTCACTCGGAGGCAATTAATTGAATCCCTCCTTGTGAAGGCAGTTAAATGAGAAAATGTGAATCCCTTCACCTGGAGGCAGTTGCATATTGAATCCCTCCCGGTGAAGGCAGTTAAATGATAAAGATATGAATCCCTTCACTTGGAGGCAGTTGCACTTGAATCCCTCCCTGTGAAGGCAGCTACCCTCTGTAACACCCTACTTATTTAATGTTATGCTTAAGTCATAGCATGAAATTAAGTAGTTTGTGTTACTGTGTTAATATTCTACTTGCGTTTCATTTATCCAAGTTATTTGGGGGAATTGGGATGCCATACAACGAACGTGATGGAGTGTATTTCATTATAACCAACAGTAGCATAAATAATCGCACGTGCCATCAACTGTATATAGGTATATATATATATATAGACAGGAACCACTGTTCTGATTTACATACAAGTTTCAAAATAGGATACATAAGTGGGGTCGTGTACTAAAAGACATAAGACCCATGTCAGTCGATCCAATCCTACGTGGTCCTCAGTGGACATTTCAAAATCTACCACTGCATGTATGACCCAAAGCCGCATGCTACCAAAAGAGGGTCATGCTGTACAATACGACCTATGGCTGACCTACTCAGTCAGATAGCCGTTAGCCACACCGGGCCCGGCTAGTGAGTAGTCAGGAACTGATCCAGAGGAGGGGGAAGACGAGCTGGTGGCCTCTGAGGGGTCGCTCTTGGAGCTGAGCGGGATGTCTGGTACCACCTGCGGAGGTGACTCCGGTGCAGGATTAGCAAGGGCTACAGGTGCTGCAGGTGCCGGAGGCGCTAGCGGAGGATGTGCCGCATATAACGGGACCTCAAAGTATGGGGTGGTAGGGTCGAAAGCAGGATGATGTAAGGGGACAGTAAAATCCCTATCGCTAAAAAGATACAAGCGGAACTGGCAAGAGCCGGCTATATACAACAAGCCTACTGCAGGGTCATGGTGGAGCTGCAGATCTGGAATCTCGACGAAAAGGGTAGCTGTCGTGTCCATCGTGATGGACACGTCTGAGAATGAGGCGGAAATATGATGCGAGGTGAGAATTTAGAGAAATTCTCAGTAGGGTTTGCATATAGTGTATACTGACTTCGCGTTCATTCTCAGTTGTCTCGGGTTTTATTTAATTTTCTTAAAACATGAGATTAAACTTAACTACTCATATTCAGTAAGGTTGAGAAAATGTCTAGTCCGAGACAAGATTCAGTTTTACTTGAAATGACATAAGAAACAGAATAAACCATCAACATTAACACATGGGACAAAGGGCAAGATAGTGAATATACAACAACAATTAAACACAACGGACAAACTGCAATTATCATGTAATGACATGTTCAATGCAATCATACGTTTAATGTAATCATGTAAACTTCATTTCTGAACTATTCTTCATAAACATTTCCCCATTACTCTTTATCATTTTCCATCACTTGGTCCCCTGGGAGTTCTTGGCCATTTTAGACTCCTGGGTAATAGTCTGCTTATCAGGATCGAGCTCGTTCCTATATAGGAATGCCGGGTTTACTTTCCCCGACCTTCCCACCGATCTATTCCCCTTAACTTTCTATCCAGGGCTGGCCCAAGTAGCATGGAACTTTTATCATAACATATTCTTTGGGTTCATCATAACATAGCTTTCATAGTTTTCTTGAAAATGCACATGCCTCTTCATAATTCATGCATATACCTTACCGCAATTTTGGCAGCATAACGGAACGTGTCCGCTTTCCCATGAATAGTGCCAGCATTTAGCATATCAATTTATCAAAAGAAACACCTCATTCCATGCATAATTCAACATATTTCATTCATGCTTCAATCCTAAATTCAAGACACAAGTATTGCACTTTAGAATATGCTTACTGCTTCACTGCTTGTATTCAACCCGGTTCTTGTAAATTATGCCATAATTTCTATTTAGCTCGTTTGGACCTCAATTTCGGATATGTTAAAGTGTTGTGTGTCTAGTTTCTAACCTCTTTAGTCCCATCTGATTTGGACAACCATAACTCAAGGTATTCGGGTTTTATCCCGGCCTGCCCTGTGGGTGGCCAGAATTGCACACTTAAAAGTAAAAATCTACTAAAAATCGAAAACTGGCTTAAATCATATGAAATTGGCCTCATATTAAATCTAACAGGACAACCTTTCATGTACAAAAAGTTCCATTTCATTTGCCTCAGTAGGGCTCGAGTTACAAGCCCCGAAACTTAGCCTTCCTGAACTGCCCTATGTTGGCCTGGTTTGGACATAGGGTAATTTCTTCAAATCACTGGGAACCATTGAGTTGATAACAAACTCGAAATTTCTTTGGATATTGTTCTTCTATGTGTAAGCTTTCCAACAAAATTAGTTTCACTCGATTTGGGGTTGTATAGGGTGAGTTACACCCTTCTCAACCCATACTGCCCAGGTGGATGTCCTGATTCCTAGGTCGAATTTCAAAAATTCGTATCTCTCTCAATATTACTCCAATGGTCTTATATGATATATGTATGGAAAGCCCTAGATGTCTAGTTTCAATAAAAATGGTTTCATTAATTTTGAATGGCGGGAGGCAGAGCCGTACACTCTGCCGTACGGACTGCCAAGGTTTTTGAGTTTTCCAGCCTCTCAACTCTTCCTATCTTCATCCTTCCTTGTGTCTAATTCAGTTTTAATCTCATAGACAGCCAATAAACCAGCTATAATTCATCATAATCAATCAATCAACATATCAAAATTAAGGAATTAAATAACCACCAATCATCCAAGAGTCAGAAAATCAAGCAAGAAGAAACCTCTACCTCTTATGATCAGGTTAAGCTTGAGTTGGTAGCTGAAATGAAAGTTGGATGGAGTGGGTGAGTGGAGAAGAGAAAAGAGGGTTGAACTGAAGAAGAGAAATCAACGTAGGAAAAATGGGGCTGAAGAGGCAGGAGGAGAGTATATATATATACACAAGGCTCTGGAGTGGTAGTTAGGATGGGTGGCTTTGATTGGGTGAAATTCTTGTGGGTAAAATTCAGCCATGTCTCCTTCTTTTGTGACAAAAATGCTCTCCACGTTGCTTAAGAAGTGAAACTCGCTGCCAGCGCATATGAACGTGACATCAGAACTCGTGAGATTCTTAAAGTCGGAATTCATGCATAGCTATTCGGATGAAGTCGGAACTTGTGATTACCTTCTCATTTAGTCAAAATTTGAGTGTAAAGTCGTAATCCGGAAATCGCAAGGCACAGCTACCTTAAAAGCGAAAGTCAGGGCCAGAACGTGAAACCAAAATACTCAAACCCGGAAGTCGGGGTCATCCTGTAAACTTGAATCGATTTTTAAGCATAGCACCGGATATAAGGATTCAAAACATAAATTTTGTGTACCCGGAACCCGGAATTTATAGAACCTGGTACTCCAACTCGATATCGGAACTTGGGAACGAGGAGAAAAGATCTTGGTAATGAACTCGGAATCCAATTCAGCCAAAAACTCGGAACTCGGATATCACGTTCGTCCCTACTTGAGCATAAGGTCGGAAATCGTAAGCTTCGTGCATGAGGTCGGAAATCAGAAGAAATTCTTTGTAAGCCTTGGAACGAAATTGGAAGTCAAAGCTAATACTGAGGTTGGAAGCGAAATTATAAGACAAACTCGGAAATCGGAAATTTCAGCATTAAATGGGATCGGAAGTCGGAAATCGGATGTTACACCCTCTACCTTGGAGGCACGTGGTCAGATGAGATCCCTCTATATTGAAGGCACGTGGTCAGATGAGATCCCTCTATATTGAGGCACGTGACCAGAAGAGATCCCTTCAATTAGAGGCACGTGGCCAGAATGAGATCCCTCCAAGACTAGAGGCACGTGAATCCCCTTGCGGGTGAGTCGGTGTGACGACGGTGACGAGTCGAGCTGACGAGCTCACTCCAAGGCTAGGCTACCCAAGGGCAGTAAAGGCTAAAGATTAAAGACTAAAGACTAAAGACTAAGGCATATGCAAGCACCCCACTCATATGAGGCATGGCATCGACCCAGCTAGTGTGAGTACAGCGGACAGAACTTACACGAGGCATGGCATGACCCAGCTAGTATAAGTACCAAAGGAAGATCCCATATTCCTAAGGAACGTGACATGGCGATCACGCTTTGATGGGGTATGACATGGCAATCATACTCTGGGATATGGCACGTAAAGATTTTATGATGAAAAGAAAGATGAAGAAAGAAAAGTAAGCTTTATGTCTATGTATAAACTTAAATACAAGTTAAGTTATGTGCAGATATTATGTTCTCAGCATATTGATGTTATGTGGGTGTCTTAATATGCTGTAGTTCCAGTAAAGTATATGTAGAAGTTATACCTCTAGCACATTGATGCTATCGTACTTTATTGTATTTCGGTTATTAGTCCTAATATAATTCATGACTTGATTTTTATGGGTTCTCTCAGATGCTAAGTGTATGATTAAAATAAACTTTGCTTCGGATAACATATCTTCGAACTATAAAATTAAACAATATATGTTCGCCTTTTTCTTAATAAACCGAAGCAAACTGGAGATAACAACGATGACATTTCTTATGATACTTAGAGAATCCTACTAAGAATTTACGATTCTCACTCCTATTTCCGTGTTGTCTCCAGATAATTTCAGAAGTTTTCGAAGACAACTAAAGTTCTTTGTCGAGACAAGGTCCTCAGGAGTAACAAAGAATAACAACTCTAGGGTATAGTACTATGACTTAAGTATAGTACTGTACTGAGGAGGGTGTTACACTGGCGGTTTGAATTTCAGTCGCTAACTTGTATTTCGGTCACTAAATCGGTCGCTAATACCTGATGATGTTAAAATGAGTATTTTGCACTCTTTGAAATCCCAAATTTAAGTACCTAAAATTCAGACAATTTCACTAGGAAAGAAACATAAATTTTATATATTAGCCTAACCAAATAAACTCCTAATGCTAAATATGTATTAAGCATCATATAAAAACAAGTAATATTCATTAAATTACAAAAATATAAAGCTAGATAATATCTAATCCTAATTATGTCTCAATAAATAGTCTCATTTAAGTCTTAACAAGTAGTGCTCCTGCAGTCTAAATAATTAGTCCTATTATAGTCTTAATAGTAGTCCTACTCTTAGTCCCTCTCTACAAGTTAGTAACACAAGTCCTCCTTTAGTCATCCTCATCATCTCCCTTATCCTCTTCACCATGCTTCTCTTCCCTCTGATTTGTGTCTTTTGCTGGTGCTTGGAACTCAAGAAGCTGAAAATTCATATGTTTCATCATGTCTTGTAGTAGCTTGTTATTGAATTGGACTTGACTCTCAATGCTCTCCAACCTTGCCATAAGTGCAATATTTTCATGCAATATTTTCAGCAATTGTTCATGCTCTGTTCTTTGCACCCACTCAATTGATTGAGAGCTAAAAACAAATAAGAGAAAAAAATCAAATCAATAATAATCATACACCAAATCAACGCAAGAAATCTAAAAGCTACACTAGTAAACCATACTCTTAGTGAATACATCATATACATGTTTCAAAAGGCCCAAAGAAAATATTGATTTTTCATAGCAATTTATCTTCAAGAAAACCTTAAAAAAAAAAAAAACACTCAGGGAAAATTTTGTAATTAACATGACTAAACAAAGTTCAATGCTACACGTTGAAAATCCGCCAAAAGAAAAAGTTCCATGGGGTAATCATAGGCAATCAAGAAATTCCCTTTGGTTATAATAATAGTTTCTTTTGAAATAAGCTTTTGTCTACAGCCACTGTATTCCTTGATTGATACACATATACATTTACTTTAATAATTTATTATTTAAATTAAATCTTTGTCTCTTTTGCTCTTAGGATATGTGGCATTTCTATTTTACTTTTACTTCAATCTTACGAAACTAAAAAAATTAGTAGGGTGGAGTAGTTGAATGTGCCAAATATGCCTTTTATTCTAGGTTTTGTCGATTGTCAAATGCATAGCTTATCTCCACTTGCTAGCACAAGTTTGGCTTTATATCCATGATTGGTGGAGCAAACTCAAAATATTTGAACTTTTAATTGTTTTTATATTGTAATAACTAAACATATCTTTCAAAAAAGGGTAAAACTTATAAGATTAGATAACCCAAAATATTTCATTAGAAATTCTCTTTGATAATTTTGTTGCTTTCTCAAAGAATCTGTTCACTTTTATTTCTTCTACCTATATATCTCTTTCCTTCAACTTGGGTTCCTTTAAGTCAAAGTTTACAGTCTCTAAGAATTGAGAATTTTCTTTTTTTTCTATCACAAAAGGGCCAAGTAGATTGATAATGGAAGACCATGTGCACTTGACAATAAAAGGAATTTGGCTAAAGCAAATCTTATTTTCAATGTAGCCATTGTCACCCATCTTTCCCAAATTGGTTTGATGTCACTATCCCTACAAAGTCACAACCACTCCCAACAAAATTTAAACAATTCTCACCATAACAATGTTTTGAAAACACTTCATGATAAATAAAATTGTGATTAACAACCAAATTACCACAACAAACATAAAAATCAAATTGATGTGATAAAAATTTTTGAAAACATCAACTTTAAACAATAAACAATAAATACAACAATAAATTATCAAATAAAACTTAACAAAAAAAAAATAAGAAAACTCACCTTAAAAGGAAGGAGAAGGGGCAGCAGCTTGCCTCCCCTGCACATGCAACGGCGACACAAATCTGGGGTAGTGGAGATGCAAATCTGGAGCTGCGGAGCAATGTAATGGTGTAGCTTCGATGTTGGAGCTTGGATGAGACTGCAACTTCTGGATCTGCTGCTAAAAATGCCGGAAAATGCAGTGCTGCAGCACTAGTTGGAGATGACACAACACTGTGATGGTGGTTGGACTGCGTTGTGGCGGTGGCTCGATGGCTTCTGGCAAAAGACAGCGTATAGTGGAGAAGCGTGCAGCGGAGGGACAACTATGGTGGTAGGAGGAAAGGGGGAAAGGTGCAGAGGGCAAAAGTGCAGAAAGAAAGACAAGAGAAGAAGTGATTTGGGGAGGGGGGAGGGAGCGTCAAACATCACTAAAATTTTTGGGAAATTTTAAGATGTAAATTGGTCTCTAAATGAAAAATTAGAAACCGATTTAGTGACCGATTATATTTTAGAAACAAATAACTATTAACTCAAAATCAGTCACTAAATCAGTCTCTAATTTTTCAATTAGAGACCGATTTAGTGACCGAATTATGTGTGAGGTAGGAATTTCATTCAATTGAAAATCGGTCACTAAATTAGTCTCTAATTGAAAAATTAGAGATAAATTTAGCGACCAAATTATGTAAGGGGGAAATTTTCTTTCAATTGAAAATCGGTCACTAAATCGATCTCTAATTTTTCAATTCGAGACCGATTTAGTGACTGATTGTGGTTTACATACGTTTGTGATTGCCTTCAACAAATCAATCACTAATTGAAAAATTAGAAACCGATTTAGTAACCGCTTTTGAGTTAGTAGTTATTTGTTTCTGAAAAGTAAATTGGTCTCTAATTTTCAATTAGAGACCGATTTTGCGACCAATTTTTTAACCAAAAATTTTGTTTGTTGATCGGTCTCTAAATCAGTCACTAAACAATTTAGTGACCGATTTAGCGACCGATTTTTTTTCCTTTTATCAACAAATTTTTGCTTTCTCATATCAGTCACTAATTCCTTTTTTTAGCCACCAAAAAATTTCGGTCTCTAAATCGATTGCTATTCTGATTAATTCTAGTCGTGATCGTAGAATGCAAGAGATATTGTAGTTCTCTTAGAACCTGAAATGAGTAACAAATCAAGGTCCGTTTAATTAACTGTAGCAACTCCTAATAGAATATTATGACTTAAGCATAATATTATAATTGGAAGGGTGTTACACATTATGTCTAGCAATGGTGGTAGAAAAAAATTTAATTCAAAATCAAAGCTGAATTCCTTTTTGATGCAAACTTGGAACTTACAACAAAGAAGAACTTGAAACTCGCATCAAGCCGAGCAATGGTAATAGAAAAAATGTTGATTCAAAATCAAAGCTAAATTCCTCTTTGATACTAACTCAAAACTCGCATCAAAGATGAATTAGGAGCTCTCATCAAGTCCAGCAATGACAAAAGAAAAAAAGTTGATTCAAAATCAAAGCTGAATTCAAAATCAAAGTGGATTAAGGAGACTCCCCTTACTTTGTTTTTCAATTGAGAATAATATATTTAAATATTAAAAAAATTGGGCAAAGTCTCCTATTAAATTAAGAATCTCTACAAAGAATTGATTCAGTAATCAGAACAAACAATCAATACCAAATACATACAGTCATGCAATTCCATCAATCCTAAGAATAGTTCTAAAGTGCACTCCCTTACTCCACAACATACAAGCACACAACACCATAGTACACAATTCAAACAATTGGAAAGAAATGTCAAGCCTTTCCCTAATCATGCAATTATATCCTCTTTCTTCCATCCTACAACTTTATCATACAAAAAATAAGTCTATAATTTTCTATAAATCTCAATTAAAGTAATAAACTACAGATTATACTAACCTATACTCTAGAAACAATGCTTCAAACTCTAATTGGTTCCAAATATGGCTCTAAAAGTTCTCCTTATTAAACTAAAAAAAAAAAAGAGAAACATTAAGTTAAATAACATAAGGAGCAAATAACTTTAAGTAGAGAAATGGACTAGCAAAAAAAGACCAAATAAAAAAATAGACCGATTAAAATACTCTGTATAGTACTAGGAACATAATAGCAATGGAGCTCAAACGGCTCCAGTGGTAGCAGATGAGACAATGGCCAGAGGTGGCATTTGGGGGAGAGAGAGGAAGGGGAGAGAAAGAAGGGAGGGGGTGAAGAGAAATGAAAGAGAAAGATGGTGTGCAACGTCCATATTGTGGACATACCGACAAAAAATTCATCGGTAACCAAAAAAAAGGGCAGCCAAAGAGATGTTAATGCCAATATGTCAAATTCAAATTCTGATGGAAAATACGTTGATAAATAAACAATAATTAAAAATATATTTCAACAAAAAAATAAAAAATAAAAATTGAGTACTAATTTTTCATTGATAAATTTGATATTCGATTAATTAAACTCGACAATTTTTCCAGCAGATTATTATCCATTGGTAATTTTCTATTCCCAGAAAAATGAAAAAATAAAATGATAAATTACTTAGGGAAAAGTTGTCGATAATTAAAGCCTGCAACTCGACGAATTTATCCGTCACTAAATCCGCCAATAATATTTATCCGCCAATTAGCGCGGAAATTTACCAATGGATTTACCATCGATAATTCCATCGTTATTACTGACGAGTAAGAATTCATTGGTGTTCTGCATATTTCTAGTAGGGAAACATAGGAAGTGACTGTTTGTGATATAGAGTGTATTTTGTTGTGGTACTGGAAAAGGAGAAGTACTTATTTTTCAAAAAGAAAAAAAAAGAAAGAAAGTACTTCTAGCACTTTTTGAGCTGTTTGTTTGTACTTTTCAAAAGAAGCAGAAATGAAAATAATCAATTTCCTATTTTTTTTAAGAATCAAATAGAAAGCTACTTCTTCTAAAAGTAAAAGCAGTAAAAGAGAGAAAAAATAATCTTGAATTTTGAAGCCACTACTTTTTCATATTATTTTAGCATTCTATCCTTAACTTTTTCTTAAAAATATCACTCCCTATATACAAACTGTAATTTTACATGAAAAAGTATTTTTATATTTATCACATCCAAACAATTTAATAACTTGTAATTTTAATAAAAAAATACTTCTACAATTATATCTAAACACAAAATAATCATTTGCTTCTATTTTTGCTTCTACTTCTGATTTTTCTTTTAAAGAAATATTTCTTTCAAAATCTTAACCAAACAGGTCCATAACCATTAAATGATAGTAAAACTTGCAATGTAATCTTTATTATTTGCAAGAAAATAATGACAATAAACACAAAGTATTAATTGAGTATTGATGGCAAGAAACACATGTAGAAATAAGAATAACAACTCTAGGACAAGTTGTAATGTATGATCACTAGGGGTGGAAGTAGGCTCGACTTTAATCTAAACGGATCTGACCTATATTACAAATATTTCACTCGAGTCTAGGTATATTACCTAACATAGGCTTTTTTTAGATCCTTAACATAGCTTTTTTAAAAGCCTGACCTAGCCTAAAAGTCTATTTAAAGGTCTACTTGATCATAAAATTTTTAAATAGACTAAAAAGTCTACTTTTACATAGATCAAAAGGCTTCAAAATATGCCAAAAAGAATTCCTGAATAGATGAAAGAATCTATTCAAAATAGATTATATGGCTTTGATTATCATTAAAATTTGTGAAATAGTAATAGTAGTAGTAGTAGTAATAATAATAATAATATAGTATAAGTAAGCCAACTTGTTATGCTTAATAAGGCTTTTTCATTGCCTTTAGTTTGGTCTATTTGGTTAAAAAGGCTTTTTAAAAAGTCTTGACTTATCTTGTTTATTAAAAAGGCTACATCAAATTAGGTTAGCTAAGTTAAAGCCGGCACGAATCACCTGACTTATTTTCACCTCTAATAGTCACATAAAAAAGTATGCTAACATTAAAAAAAAATAATAATAATAAATTTAATACATACATACATATATATATATATATATATATATATATTATAAAAGATTTTTATATTATTATTCAATCACACATTTCTTTTTATAAGACTTTTAAAATAATAAGTAATTAAGTCAAAAACTTATTACTTATATAAGAATATATGATTAAAGATTTGTCTAAAATTCTTTTTACACTGACAGTATATCAAAATTATATATATATATATATATATAATTTTTTGTTCGAAATAAATTGAAAATTAATGTTAAATAATAAATATATACATTAATGATATATTTAATTAATAATATTGACTAAAATATCAAATTTTAAATAAAATAACTATAACTTTACGTAACATTTGGAGAACTCCACGATAATTTATCCTTAAGTGTGTGTTTGGTATTAAAATAAAAATAAGATAAAACTTTTAACGTTTGTAAAATGATTTCATGTGTAAAATTACAGAGACTCGGATGTAAGTAATCTGGTGTGGCACTGTCTATGAGAGCAATCAAATTGGCTTTGATTCAAGGTATGCTGTGCCCTATTTTTAACAAGGTGCACCATAGAACTCTCACTTTAAAATATTACCTATGTATTGAAATAATTGTTCATGTCTGGAATTTTACCTTTTTATAAATAATTGTCTTTTTAAAAAATTTAAAAAATTTAAATAATATTAATTTTTTTATTTATATTTCTATTAAATAAAAAAGAGAGAATAAGTGAAAATAAAGAATTAAATAAAAATAATTTTATAAAATATATTTAAATTTTTTTAATATTAAAAATCTTTCAATTATCTTTTTTATTTATACACGTATTTAAAATTGAATAATTATTTCAAGAGATATAATAGTAAAAGAAAGGAACAACGTGACAACTACATCTTTGACCTCCAAAAATGACGTTTGTGGCTCTTCTACTCTCTTGAGCTGTTTCAACTTCGCGCTCACACTTCCATCAGGAAGGAGCATACACAGATAGGTTCCATGTCAGTATGCATCGATGCACGGTGAAATACAGAGCATCAAACACAATAATCAGCAACCAAATATCGATAAAGATACGAAGCACCCTAATAATAATGCATCTAAATAGTAAGCAGTTACTTGCAGATATACACACTAAGCACCAACATAAGGCATGCTGCAAATTCTGAGCCATACATGGCCCGAGACAGTACAACAAGAGGAACGCAATCATAGTATTGAAAATATGCATCCAAATTCGGTTTTTTATTTTTAATATGATGGATGAGTGTAATATATACAAGAATATGGATTTATGGGTTAAAATATATGGATATGAGACTCAAAAACCGCTAATATCGGTTTTTATTTTTTCAATAAATGTCAATGGCGGTTTTTGCATTTTTCTGATATGGTGCATGGAGATACATGATTTATTTTTTGGTTTTTCAAAAATCGTCGATGGCGGTTTTTCAAAAATCGCCTTATATTCTGAAAAACCGCCAATGGCGATTTTTCTTAAATTCCTATATTTCTGTAATTCACTACAAAATCTCATATTTTAGTATAAATTAATTTTAAATACTATATAAAAAAAAAAGAAAAAAGAAAAAGACCCAATTCTGAGCCATATATTCAGCTTTGAGGGACTAATCATAGCACTGCAAATATGCATCCAAATTCTGAGCCATATATTCAACTGAGAGGGACCAATCATAGTACTGGAAAAATGCTGGAGAAACACGTTGATATGACGCTACCCAACCCAATAACCACAAATCCAAAGCCAATGGTTGGTAAGTAAATGATAGCATGCAAATCACGTTTTTGTGTGGTTGCGTTGGTCATTAAAGAATCTTGGTGTAAATTAAATTTATTACTCCAAACCTATCCGGGGAACTCCCTTTTGGTAAGTTTAAAATTTAGGATGAGAACGTAACAGAATATAGACGGCAACCAATGTCTTGAGGCTCCTCAAGCTACGGTATACAGCAGAGGCACCATCGTCGAGTTAGGATTTGTATTAAAAGAATAAAAATAATGGAGATAACTAAATGAAAGTAATTGGTTAAAGATCCGTTACTATCTTCCACATAAATAGTTGAGGCATGGAGATGCACCATACATTAAAACTACTTTTTTTTAAAAAAAAATTCTCTTACTTAAATATTTTTTTTTTTCGATAGATAAAATAGCTCAACCCCATAACGAGGGGAGCAATGGTGCAGGACGAACACAAAGTCCACCACATAAGGTATCTGGTACGTGAACAACAATTATAAAAGGAGATAATAACATAAACTAAAATATAAGATAACAATAGGCTCTAAAGTCATCCAGCAAGAGAAAATCATTCAGTATTCATCATTTCATTCAATATGCTACTTCATTCTCCAAACTTCAGCAAGGACCACGGATTCTGAGAGGAAATAGTAAGGACCACCAACAATCTGTCAGACAGGACCAGCACTCTTACCAACCTGCAACAAGTGCTACACAGTGTGTGTATTATACCTCTTACTTAAATATTATATAATTATAATTAATTCATATAATATTATTTTATGCTAAATAATTATATTTTAATTAAAAGAATAACTTTTTCCTATAGAAACAAGGGTGGCCTTGCTTAGAAGTTGCTTTGATATATCAACAAGCACCTTTTATAGCTAAGCTATCATCACTTTTGTTACAATGAAATTAGAAATATGTATAATCAATAGTATAAATTCAAATAAAGGTCTAATATATGCATATGCTAAATAAATATATTTAATAATATATACAAGACATTTTTTATTGCTTTATGAATAAAACTATCTAGTCTCAAAATCTCTTTTACCTGGGATCAAAAAGGGATAAACGTCATAAAAGACAAAGATTAGATAAATCTCGTATATATAAAGATATAATTGAATAATTATTTACGAACTTTATACAAAAATATTTTATTAAATTAATTAAAATATATATTTATCTAAAATAAAATGATATTTCATGAATTTATAATTATATAATATTTAAGTAAGAGAAAAATTAAAAAAAAATTATTACTAGAGAGAGAAGTAGTGGAGAGTAGACATTAATTAGATGAGAGAAAAGTTAGATTAATAATTAATAAAGTAAGATAAAATAATAAAATTATCCATAAATATAAATTAATTCAAAAAGGAGATGAGTGAGTTCTATATCAAAAAAAAAAAATAGAACTTGCTAACCTCCATATGAGAATCCCCTGTATACATATAACTCATGCGAACTCCTCTCCTTTGACTGGTTGGCTGTGCCTGAATATTATTTTGCAAGAAAATCAAAGATCCACCCGATAAATGATTGCAAAGCCACAGAACTATTATCCAAAAAGGGGAAAGAGAAAATTGCGCCATAGAACTTGGCTGTGCACTCATCACCTATATAAATGCTTGATTATGGTGCCAACGAGCAGAACACAATCCACGGAGTGCCAACAAAACTTCCCAAACTAGTAGAGTACATAGATCTCTTTTCCCTTTCTAGTTCTAGCTAATGGCTCTTCCAACACTTGCTTCAATTTCATTCCCATCTAGATTCACTAAAATGCCTCTTCCTCCGGAAAGAAAGTCATCATTTCCAGCAATCAGGACCTACAATGTCCCTCGTCCAACTCAGTGCAACGCATCAAATAAAGTTTCTAATAATAGTCAAACAATTCTTCGTCGATCTTCAAAGTTTCAACCTTCCATTTGGCATTATGATTACATCCAGTCATTGAGTAGTGAATATAAGGCATGGTTTCGTTTTCGTACTTCCACTCCTGTTTCAAATTTGTCAAATATCTCAAGCCTCCTTGCTATTAGTATTTTACAAGTATACTTATATAACTTGTGTTTAGGCTAAGGCAATGTAATTAAATTAATATGCAGGAAGAATTGCACCTTGAGCAAAGCCGAGTGCTGAGGGAAGAAGTGAGAATGATGCTTTGCAAAGTGGAAAATCAACTTGATCAACTTGAGCTTATTGATGTCTTGCAAAGACTTGGAGTGGCTTATCATTTTAAGAATGAAATAAGGAACATATTTGACAATATTTACAACATGGATAACTCCAAGAAGCAGAAGAATTTATATGCCACAGCACTCGGGTTCAGGCTCCTGAGGCAACATGGTTATGATATATCAACAGGTTTTTGAACTTCTTATGGCTAGGTGCTCCATATATATATATATATATATATATATATTGTTTGAGATTCACATGCAAAAAATGTATATATGTTTTTTTTCAACGTCGTCGCAGATGTTTTTCTTAGCTATCAAGATGAAATGGGTAACTTCAATCAATGCCAATCAATTGATGTTGAGGGAGTGTTATCACTTTATGAAGCCTCATTTCATTCACTAGAGGATGAAACTATATTGGATGAAGCAAGAAATTTCAGCTCAGAATTTCTCGAAGAATATTTGAACCAGAATGAAGGTAACTACTTATCACTCTTGATCGGTCACGCTTTGGAGCTTCCATTACATTGGAGGATTCCTAGGTGGGAGGCTCAGTGGTTCATTAATGCATATGAAAAAATGCAAAACATGAACCCTGCTCTACTTCAGTTGGCCAAATTGGATTTCAACATTGTTCAGACCATCTACCAAGAGGAATTGAAGTATACATATAGGTGATGGCAGTTATTATGTTTAAAGCTTCAAATTAAGCACATGCATATGATTTTGCTTGAAAGCTTTGAGTTAATTATGCCTATGATGTCGAATGAACTTTGCAGCTCAATTGGCATATCTTAAGTCATTTAGACAAATTATTAGGAGTGCATTTGTATTAACTTAAAAACAATGACTTTTTTTTCTCTAATTTTTTTTTCAATAGTAGAGCTTTATTTTTTAGATAAATTTATTTTATATTTGACTAGACTGTCTGATAAGTTTATTTGGGTACAAAAGAATGAAAGTGTTTTTTTTGTTGCCAAATTACACAAAAAGAAGACATTGAAAAAAATGAAAGAGAACTGGGATTTAATAAAAAATAAGAAAAAAAAAATATATATATATATATATATATTTTGAATAAAGATAAAGAATATTTTTAAAAAAAATTTATTAAAAATCATTTCTATTACTACTATTTTTAGAAGCTGGATATTCTTAAATTTTAAAAAAATCATAAATTATTTTTTTTATTAGAAATACTTTTTAAAAAGTTGTATCTAAACACTTTTAAATACTTATAAAAATACTTTTTTCAGAAAAAAATAAATATTTTTTCCTTGAAAAACGTCAATCTAAAAGGCTTTAGTGCTTTAAGAGGAAGTAGAAGTTGTTAGTAGATCTACATCATTTAATATTCAAGACTTTAATTAGTTTTATGAGTCATCTTTATCTCTTCCTTTAACTACATTTCTAACGAAAAACTTATTTCTTTTTTAATTGTTATTCCGTAAAATCAAAATCATTCTATCTTTTAAAAACAAAAAATTGCACAGCAAAAAAATATAAAACAAGCTAAACTTTGTTGAATTCAGTCTATTGCAATCGTTAACACTACAAAATTTACAATACAAAGTTTTAACTGCTGTTTGAGTCAAAATAAGATAAAATTTGCAATAGCTTAATTATACTTATATTTGTTTATGGAATTTGGAAGCTTGCACTATTTTTAGCTTTGAAGGTTACCACACACCCTTCTTATAGGCTAAGACTAATGTGATGTTAACAAAGGTTGCCCACTTTTCCGTCTACTTTGGTGCCTTCAACTGTGCAGCCAAAAGCAGTTATACCTCATACTTCATACTAATGCCAAAAACTTTTGTTATTTTTTAAGATGGTGGAAAAGAATTGGCCTTGGAGAACAGTTGAGTTTTGCTAGAGATAGGTTGGTAGAGAATTACATTTGGACTGTGGGAACAAATTTTGGCCCAAATCTTGGGAATTTAAGAAAAGTCTTAACGAAGGTCAATTCCCTAATAACGACTATTGATGATGTTTATGATGTGTACGGAACTTTGGAAGAATTAGAGCTTTTTACAGAAGTAATTGACAGGTTAGCAACAGTTACTTCATCATATTTTTTTACCTACCTTATTTGAAACACAATAGAAATAAATAGTCATTTAGCACTTTTTGTGATTTTAGATGGGATCCAGAGACCATCGATAATCTTCCATACTACATGAAAATATGCTTCCTTGCACTCTATAACTTTGTCAATGAATTGGCTTTTGAAACTCTTAAAGAGAATGGGATCAATATCACTCCATATCTAAAGAAAGCGGTAAGCAATTTTTTGATTTATTATTCCTATTAATTTTCTCTATTTGGTATAGATTTTCTTTGCACACAATAATATTGTACTTAATTAAGAGTATTGTCAACTAATTGAACTTTTAAAAATTTCAGTGGGCAGATATATGTAAATCATATTTTATTGAGGCAAAGTGGTATCATGGTGGATATACACCAAGCCTTGAAGAGTACATGGAGAATGCATGGATTTCCATAAGCACACCCGTTGCTCTTACTCACGCTTACTTTGTTATTCCACATGCATTCAAAAAGGAGGACCTGGTTTATCTAGAAGAGTACACTGACATAATTCGATTTTCAGCAATAATTTTACGTCTTGCTAATGACCTTGGAACATATAAAGTATCCTTACCAAACCTCAATCTTGTTCTTTACAAAACTCTCTTCTATTCAACATTTATCTTATTCTTATAATTTTTCTCTCTCTCCCCCACTTTTTTTTTTTAGCGCGAGAATGAGACCGGTGATGTTTCCAAGTCGATTCAATGTTACATGAATGAAACTGGAGCTTCTGAAACAGATGCTTGTGAACATATAAGATCTTTGTTGCTCTCAACATGGAAGAAGATTAATAAAGAAGCTCATAATTCTTCTTTGCCTCAAAGTTTCACAGAAACTGCTGTAAACCTTGCAAGAATGGTACTGTGCATGTACCAGCATGGAGATGGCCATACTATTCAAGATCCTCAAATCGAGAGTCGCATATTATCATTAATTATTCAACCCATTACTAATAGGAAGGACTTGTTAAAAAGTAATTAGAAATGGCCCCAGTAATAAGCCGAGGGTACCTTAGCATGTAGAAAATAATATTTTCATTTCATGCCAAAATCTAAGTGCTATATCCATTTCGTGTTGAAACTTGAAATAAAGCGGCAAACACTTGTTCTCTCTATCTCATGTGGTGTACTTCGATCGCAATGTTCCTGTTTTATTTTCCATTTTTATATAATTTCTCCAATAAATTTAGTTAAATATTTTAAATTTAGGCCTTAGTTATGTTTCTAGTCCCTAAAATATCACATTTTTCTGTTTGGTCATTTTGTAAAAAAGTTTCCATTTAGTTCTCAAAGATTGTTTTCATTCCTGATTGGTCCCTTATTAATGCACCATTAGTTTCTGTCGTCAAGTGTCCCCCTACATCCTACATGGATGTTGACGTGGAGTGGAGAGACCAAACGGGAAGGTCATGATATTCAGGGAGACTAAATGGAAATGTCATAATATTTTATATGAAAAATTATTTATATTTACATCCATAAAATAAAGATATTAATTTTGATATATTACTTGTATAAAAGAGTTTTTTATTGTTATCTATTTACATATTTTTATTTGCAAAATTTTTAAGTTAATAGATGATTAAATCAAATATCTTTATTGATTTGGCTATACAAATTTAATGTCTACGTAAAATATTTTTATATTGATAATCCATCAAAATTAAATCGTAAAGTAAAACTTTAATTATGAAATTAAATTTTATATTAAATATTTTTAAATGATTATCTCTGTAAAATATTTACTTAATATTTAATATTTAAAAAACTTAGATTTTTTTAAATTGGAAAATTTACATAAAATATAATACAAAATGTACGATCAAGAGAAAAAAAAATCAATTTTTAAAAATATTAAATAAAATTTAATTAAACAATTTTTTGAATGACTATATATATTTTGAATTGTCTTATTATATGTAATAAATTTATAAACTTCTTCTGGACGTTGACTTAAATTTATATCAACTCAATTCTATCTTTATATCTTAACATAAAACAAGATCAACTTATTAGTTCAAAAACATGTTAAATTTAAAAATCAAGCGTATGCAGACATATAAACAGGGGCGGTTCCTAGTGTAACCCAAAGGGGACGGTGGCCACCGTAAATTTTTAGTTTTTCTATAAATTTATCTACTTTTTTTTATTATTTGCCCCCTCTAAAATTTTTTATTTGATTAATCTTATTAACTCTTTATTTAGTTAGATATTTAAATACTATAATAGACAATATATTATGTATATATGTGTCTCTCTTGTAAAATATTTATTTCCTTTATATGTTTTAACTTTTATTTAAATTTTATTTAAATATTTAGATATGAGCAAAAATTAAGAAACATATTACTCTTTTGAGCATCCCTGCATATAAAATAAGACTAAAACAAATTTGAGCATGTTTAGTTTCCAATTTAGGGTCTTCAAAAGAACTTTTATTAGTATGAGAATAAAATTATACAGTAACTCTATTTATTTGGAAAATTCATTTTTTTTTTTTTGCCACAAAATGTACATTTTAAGCAATTAGAAGTATTTTTCAGGGAAGTATTTTTGGATTTAGTTTTCATTCTAGAAGAAGTACATTTGAAAATAAATTTTAATATTACTCTCATATTAATAACTAAAAATAATTTTATTTTATCATCTTTAAACAAAAATTACAAATCAATTCTTATAAAAGTAATTCCTTTAAAAAAAGAAATCTTTCAACTTAATTCTTTAATTCAAAAATAATTCTTTCAAAAGTTAAACCAAACATATCATTTATAATTGTAACTCGTATCCAATATTTTAACTTTTGTAACTTAATGATTTTATAGGATAAGTACGCAAGGTGTTCATCAAACTTAATAAATTTCTAAATTTAATTTAATGTTTTTTTAAAAATTAATATATTTTTTTCTCACATTTTAATTGTACATTTTATCATATAGACCAGTGTTTTGTTGTCTAGATTAAGGATCCACTAGACTTCTTGGTCCCTTTCCTATTGGCTGATCTATTGTTAGAATCTCATATCATTTAAGGATATAGTCTAAATAGTCTTTATAAATAATTGGACAACCCTCCTTCATGAGCTAGTTTTTAAGGTTAAGTTAGACTCATTCAGTTACTGGTTGATATTTTATGATTTCTACTTCTACATTGGGTGATTAAGCATAGATGTTAGCTTCTGCCAAGTGGTTAAGTATAGATGATAGCTTTTGCTTGAGTGGTTAAGTTATTATTTGGCATCATGTGATGCTTTTAGAGGCCATAGAGCCCATCTTTGTCGGGGAACAAGAGCTGTAGAGATGCCAAAAGAAGATCGAAGAGGCCCAAGAGAAGGTCGATGACGTCTCATAGCTAGCATTTCGGCCGTTGCCAATTTCATATTCTAGATTTTCATTAGCTGATTTGATTTTTGTCATTAGTGGTTATATTTTGTTCAGTTGTTGGTCCCAATGAGCAGTCTCAGCCCAAACATGATCCAGCAAGTGAGCCCAAGTTTGAGCCCAATTTTCATACAGCGGCGAAGGTTAAGCTCACGACCCCAAAAAAATAAATAAATAAATAACAGCAAAGGTGAAGCATGAATATGAGGCTATGAATCCTCTGGAATTGAATTGAGTCACATTTGCATCACCTCACCTCAGTTAGTCAGTAGATTCTCCATGATTTTCGGATCAATTCTCACACACCACCATAACAAAATTCACACTATCCATCATCCCTCTCTCTTGTAATTCTTCCCCATACTTCTCTGCCATGATGCATGCTTTGCGTACAATTCCTCTTTCTCAAATTGCTCCTGAATAAATAAGCAGTGCTAGTAATAAATGAAGATGAGCTCTTGATATTATCTCAATATTTTCTCAGTTTCCAATATGTTTCCTAAGATATCTAATCTTGCAAATTTCACGCTCTAGATATCCATATGAAGGGGCATATTAGAGTCTCATATCACTTAAAAGATAGAGTTTAGATAGTTTTTATAAGTATTTGGACAATCTTTCTTCCAAAAAATTAATTTTTAAAATTAAGTTTCATCCACTCAATTTTAAATTCTTGGTAATCAATAAATTTGGTTCTTTCATAGAAAGAAGTAATTACCTAATTGTAAAGTATACAAATATAAATTGGCTTGATGTGAGAATTGTATTTGGATTGATTTTTTTTTAGCTTTAAATATTACATTTTTTCATTTAGTTCCTTTGTTTAAATAATGATTTCGTTTATTTTCTAAATTAAAATATTTTGATTCCTCCGTTAGTCTCTTATTAGTTTTTACGGTTTAGTGTACACATGATATTTTATATGAAGGTTGACACAGATTAAAAAGTAAAAATAGGGACCAAATGAAAAAATCATAATATATTGGGAGACTAAAAGGAAAAAATGTGATATTTTGAGTAGCAAAACAAGAAAATCTAATTAAAAATATAATACAAACAATTTTCGTGTATTCACTATTATTATGAAATAAAATTATTATAGAAAATATTTTGTTAATAATTATTTCCATAAAAATTTAATTTTTACCTTCAAATATTTAAAATATTTTTTATTATCCTTTATAGTATTAAAAGCTTTAAATAATATAAATGAACATTAAATAATCTATTATTTTAAATTGAATTAAAGCAATATCTAATTATTTATAAGAAAATTTAATTTGAATATTTTATAATAATATAAAAATAATTGTAATAGATTAAAAGTTAGAATTTAATTTAAATGCACTGACAATGTAAAATAGTTTTACACTGTCAGTCAATAGAAATAGTGGAAAGTGCCAACTCATGCAAATAACCACCCATTACAATGAGGGACCCACCATGATTTCTCACTTTCCCCTATTTTTATTGATTGACAGTGTAAAACTATTTTACATTGTCAGTGCATACCAATTAAACTAAAAAAATTAATAATTATTCAACCTATATTTCAAGTTCGTAAACGAAATAATATATTTTTTTTTATAAATTCAAACTCCTCCCAC
The DNA here is from genome assembly GCA_031439595.1 of Pterocarpus santalinus. NCBI lineage: Eukaryota > Viridiplantae > Streptophyta > Magnoliopsida > Fabales > Fabaceae > Pterocarpus > Pterocarpus santalinus. The sequence goes on along the minus strand of CM062528.1, from coordinate 26,494,825 downwards.
AACGGAGTTTTTTAAAATCTTTTTATGACATCTTGTAGATTTTATTTTCATTAAATTTTATGTGAATTTTTTAATATCATAACATATAATATAAAATATTTAAAATATTACAAGTTAAGGCATTATCAAAATAATTATTTGAAAAATACTTCATTTAGTAATGTGATTTATAATAACAATTACACATAAATTAGTTTATTAAATTTTTAATTAAAATTTTTATTTTGTGTACAAAAATATTAATATTTTTTAATGTAAAATATCACAATTTTCTTGTTTTATCCTTTAAAATATTTTTTTTCCTTGTTTGGTCTCTTTTTACCCTTCAATTCATGTCAACCTCCACAAAGGTCCCCACGTAGACATCTAACGGTGAAAACTAATCGAAGGCAAATAGAAAGTAAACGGGAATGAAAAAATTTTGAGAGACTAAATAGAAATATTTTAAAAAAGAGAAGCCAAACCGAAAAATCATAATATTTTGAGAGGCCAAAGAGATAATTACACCATTGTATTCTTCCACCACATGCCGATAAGAGAGACATCATGGAATGACCACTTATAACTTTTGTAACTCCCATATTTTTATTTTGCTTTTTAATTGTAAGACCGCTATCTTTCAAGTATTAGACAATACAGTTTAGCCTTTTTTGTAAGTTACATGTCTCACCTTCATCCTTCCCTGGTCCCAACCCCATGTGGCTTTTGTAAAGCCACTTTTGGCTTTATGAAGTTAAAAACTAGGGGTTGATTTGTGGTGTTGCATTTATTGAAGAGTTATATTATTTATACATAATTTCTTAATATTAAATATAGCATTTCTCTTATATAAATATATACAATATTTTTTTTATTTCGATATTCATGTATCTTAATATTCATTTATGCTCATATTCATATACTATATATTTACATAGTGTGCTCAAATAATATTTCCTATGATGGAAAGATGAATTTCTCTCTTCCTTTCTAACATGCATGACGTACCATGAGAAGGAAAAAGTGAAGTTAGTTGGGTGTTATAGAAATTTTCGTACTCCTTTTTCAGCGGAACACCATATTAAGGAGGAGATTTTCTTATAAATAGAGACCTCTTCTCTAATGTATTAGACACACATTATAAGGAGAAAAATATATAGTCTTTTAGTCATTTTTTTCAATTTTATATATAGAGAGGTATATTCTCCTCCTTTATAATAAAAAAAGTTTTATTGTTCTCCTTTTATATTAACAGAGGAGTTATAATTTTTTTTCACACAATAAAAACTTTTTCTTACTACTTTTCCATCATCATTAGATAGCTTTTTATTTTTATATTGAGTGTCAGTTTCAAGTTTTTAACTCTATTTTAGTTAATGATATTGTTTTCGTAATTCTATTATCCGACGCAAATATCGGTAAAGAGCTTGGTTCTGCTCTTCGACTCTAAATAAAAGGCTTGGTTTTGGGTTTAGTAAGCAAAAGAAAGTTCCACATAAAGCCAACAACATTTCGCAGGTATTGATATTCCTATTTTCTATGAAGGTAATGGCTCTTTTCCAACTTGCTTCACTCCCAATCAGTTTCACTGAAATTCATCCTCTGCAAAGAAACTCGTCATTGAGCTTTAATGTTCCTATTCCAATCAAGTGCAAGGCAGCGAATAACGTTGCTATTCAAAGTCAAACAATTTTTCCTCGATCTGCAAATTTCCAACCTTCAATTTGGCATTATGATTATACCCAATCACCGAGTAATGAATATAAGGTATGGTTTCTTTCTTCTAGCATTATACACTTGTCCATATCTCACGCAATTACAACTCTCGGTTTTGTAGCTTCATATCTTTGAAAAATATTGAGGCTAACACAATTCTTACATTAATACAGAATGAATCGTACATAAAGCAAAGAAGACTGTTAAAGGAAGAAGCAAAATCGATGCTTTGCAAAGTGGTAAATCATTTTGATCAACTTGAGATGATTGATCTCTTACAAAGGCTTGGAGTGGATTATCATTTTAAGGATGAAATAAAGAACATGTTGGACAATATTTACAACATGGAGGCATTCAACGGGGAGAACGATTTATATGCGACAGCCCTCAAGTTCAGGCTCTTAAGGCAGCATGGATATCATATATACACAGATTTTCTGATATCACTAACTCGTAATCTTAAGATTTTTTTTTTCCTCCCACTCGTACAATCATGTAGTGCAAAGAGAAAGAATTTTTCTAACACAATTATTTAATTCTACTTAACACTAAACATAAAATATCATTGTACAACCTATCGGGAAATTTCTTCAATAAAATACTAAAAAAATAAAATAAAACGAAGCCATTACAAAGTGAAAACATTCAGTGACGGGTGTTTGGGCAGCAAGTTGTAAATGTAAACTTCGTGTTACCCATTTTTGCAAATCGGTAAGATATATTGGTATGGCTGTTGCAACTTGTAATTAGTTGTAATTGTTTGAAAAATCTAAGTGGTACAGACTAGCAAGTAGTGACATTAAATGATTTCAATACTAGCATTTTCAAACTTTTATAAGGCAATACGAACATCCAAAAAATACCTAGAAATATGATTGAGACTGCTGCACAATCAATTAATGTTTATTTTTGTATTATTGTTGTAGATGTTTTTGATTGCTTTCGCAGTGGAACGAGTAATTTCAAAGAATATCAATCTATTAATGTTGAGGGAATTTTATCACTATACGAAGCCTCATTTCATTCAGTGGGAGATGAAACCATATTGGATGATGCAAGAAATTTCACTTCAAAATTTCTCAAAGAATATGTGAACAAAAATAGTGGTAGCTACATATCCCTCCTAATCAATCATGCGTTGGAGTTTCCATTGCAGTGGAGGGTGCCAAGATGGGAGGCTCACTGGTTCATCTACGTATATGAAAGAAGTCACAATTTGTGTCCTGCATTGCTCCGATTTGCTAAATTGGATTTCAACATCCTTCAAAGCATTCACCAAGAAGAACTGAAGGATGCATCAAGGTGACGGCATTAATTAATTAATCTTGTGAATTCATACACGAATTACGTGGTCTATTTATTGAGATTCTCAATTATTTATGTTTTACTTAAGCTAAACCTAAATTAATTATAGTCAAGTTTTCTATTAGACTGTCATAAATTCAATTATTTATATTTATATTTTCAAGCTTAAACTTGCAATTTTTTGTTATTTATGTTTCTCTCAAAAACATAGCATTTCAAGGTAAAACACTACCGATATATATGTCACACTTATAAGAGGTCTATTCATATTTCTTCCTTTCTTTATATTTCTTGCCTTTGCCTATATCTTTCTTCTTCTAGTATATGCCACCATATAAGTTTTATGGGTTATTTTATTTTGTTATATGCATTTCTCATTATTATTTTACAGCACTAATAAATAATTCTTTTCTTTTATAAACAATATATTTTAGTTTATAATTTTTATTTAAATTAACATTACAAATATAGATCCAGATTACTAATATATTGATATTATTTATAGAATAAGCCTATAGTAAACATTGAAATATCATTATGATAGATAATGTGATACAATATTCCCGATAACCAAAATCTTTTAACTTCGAAATTGAAAATTTTCCAATCAATGGCAAGCAAGTTGGGGAATAACAGAAAAGAAGTAATCATTATCAACCTACATATACCACTAAAATAACTATCACATTGAAGATAATTTAGGAATTGGAATTAAAATTAGTCAATGAGAAGAGGAAATGTGCAAATGGTCGTGATAATAGCTCCGCCTAATATAGTTTTGTTTTAATTAATTATAGCTTGGAACTCTATTATTTTTTAAACTTGCAACAGCGAAAGGGGATAATGAAATTTTGTATTAATGCTCATTTTTTTCCAAGATGATGGAAGTTGTAAGGTATCAGTTCTAGGCTGAGAGGAGAAGAAGAGTGAAGAACTATAGAAAGTAAATTGGTAAAACTGAAATGATTATCATTGCTTCTCTTACAAGATACATTGGGTTCGATATATATATATGTGCTCAATACAAACAGAGCTATAGCAATACGGAACTAACTTCCTCTAACAGATTAACTAACTTCCTTTAATAGAGTAACTGATTTTGCCACGTGTACTTGCACTCTCCTCTACATCCCCCCTCAAACTCAGCAATTGAGCATCCATAATTCTGAGTTTGTCGCGAAATTCATGGAACGAGGCAGAGGTGATGGGTTTGGTGAGAATATCGGCGACCATAGCATGGCTCGGAATGTGGCTGATTTGAACTTTTCCTTTGGCTAAGTGATCCCTAACAAAGTGGAGGTCAAGCTCAAAGTGTTTGGACTTTGAGTGAAGTATGGGATTGGCAGCTAAGAGAACTGCACTTAAGTTGTCACAATACAGCATAGGTGTTGAGGGAAGAGGGAGCTGGAGTTCATCAAGTAACATTTGAATCCAAAATAGATCGTGATCGAGCGGCAAGGCTTGATACTCGCTTACATCGGACCTGGAAACAGCATGTTGCTTGCGAGAGGACCATGATATGAGATTAGGCCCAAGATATACACAGAATCCACTTGTGGACTTGCGGTCATCAGGGTCTGAGCCCCAATCAGAGTCACTGTAGCCAGTGAGTCTAAAATCTGATGATTTCTGGAGATGTAGACCAAAAGATTTGGTTCCTTGGAGGTATCGCAGAATGCGCTTGACTATTTTCCAATGAGTGGCAAGGGGATGGTGCATAAATTGGCAGACTCTGGTGGTCATACTGCGCTGTTGTTGTGGTCGAGGTGTTTGGCTAGCAGCATTAGGTGCAGCAACAGGAGTAGGTAGTGCTGCTGGAGGTGCAATGGGCAGAACAATCTCTATTCGAGGTCCTTGATCAGTGTGAGGTGTAGGGCGTGGGCATGGTGAGGGTGATGAGGACTGAGGTGAGGGGTAATGGAGGCTGGGATGAGGAAAGAATAGGAATGGTGGGAACAGAAGGTGGAGAATTAGAAGGAGATGATGAAGATGTAGTTTTAAGGTAGAGAGAAGGATTAGTTTTGAAGGGAAAATTGGTTTCCTCAAAGAGTACATGACGACTGAGAATGACTTTCCCAGATGGAGCTAGGCACTTGTAACCTTTGTGCTGGGTTCCATATCCTAAGAAGATGCAGGGGAGTGACCTAAAGTCTAGCTTGTGTTGGTTGAATGGTCTAGTGAAGGGAAAACAGAGGCATCCAAACACTTTGAAGGAGGCATATGGTGGTTTCTTGCGAAATAGGATCTCTGTGGGTGAGAGATTATTGAGTAGTGGTGTTGGTAGAGAATTAATGAGCTGAACAGCAGTAATGAAGGCTTCTTCCCAGTAACTGAGTGGAAGGGAGGCTTCAGCCAGTAGTGTTAAGCCCATCTCGACTATATGTCTGTGTTTCCTCTCAGCAACACCATTCTGCTAATGAGTATGAGGACATGAGAACCTGTGAATGACACCTCGGCTCTGCAAGAATTTTGTTAGGCTTTTGTATTCCATAGCATTATCAGATTGAAAGGTTTTCAGTTTGGTACCAAGTTGTAATTCAGCCATGTTGATAAAGTGCATAAAGACAGAATGCAATTCAGATCTAGATTGAAGAAAGTAAATCCATGTATATTTGGAATAAGCATCAACAAAGTGGACATAGTATCTAGTGCCATTTGAAGAAGGGAAAGGTGCGGGACCCCAAATATCACTGTAAACAAGTTCTAAGGGGCTGCTATACACAGTGGTGGAGTCATGAAAGGGTAGCTGATGGAACTTCCCCATACAACAAGACTCACACAAAAACTTATTGACAGAAATGAAAAGATTACATGACTTGAGAACTCTGGACACTACAGCTGGAGCAGGGTGACCCAATCTGGAGTGCCATAGTTTGAAACTCGAATCAGCCTGTGCTGAGGCTACTAATGTAGCAGGAGTTGAACCAGATGTAGGGAGGAAATTATTGAATCTGTAAAGGCCATTGCTGAGGGTGCCTTGGAGAAGAATCTCCTTGGTAACCTAACATTTTACAAAGCAGCGATCAGCATGGAACTCAAAGAAGACATGATTGTCTCTAGCAAATTGAGAGACACTGAGAAGATTTTTTGTTATGTTTGGAACATGAAGCAAATTATGTAGAGTAAATGAATGTAATGAGGCATTAGACCTAAAGACCGATTTACCAACATGCTGAATTGACAAACCTGAACCATTACCAACAATCACTTTTTCTGAGCCTGCATAGTCTGATCTTTCCATCAGATTCATTGGATCTGCGGTCATATGATGTGTAGCACCCGAGTCTGGGTACCAGTTCGGATCTTGAACTGTAGCTGGCGTTGCCAATGCAGTGCCAACAGATAGATGTGCCTTTGGATTATATCTCTGTGGAGTTGCAGCAGCTGCGGCCTCAAAGCTAGGATTGGGACCAAAATTGCCAGAATTGGCACCAAAGTTGGAATCATATCGATGCCAGCACGAGAGAGCTATGTGGCCAATCTTACCACATACTTGACAAGTAGGCCTGGAACTGCGGCCTCTGCCATGCCTGCCGCCACCTCTTCCTCGAAAATTCTGACCTCTAGCACTAGGATTGAACCTTTGTGAGGATTGATCATTATAACCTTGATTCCTTGGATTGAACTTTTGCTGCTGATGAAATTGAGACATGTTTGCCTGGATTATGCCATCACCTTTCTTGAACTTCTCGATCATCTCTTCTTGAGCCATAAGCAAGGCTTCAAGCTCACCAACTGAAATGGAGTCAGATCTAGCATTGATTGTAGTGATGAAAGAAGCATATTCCTCAGTTAAACCACTTAGGATAGCTTCAGCATGATCTGAATCATTGATAACTGCTCCTACTGAAATCAACGCATCAATAGTTCTCTTGATTTCTAATAGATAATCACACACTGAGCCTTCCTTTTTGGTATTGCCAAGTTTATTTTTTAGTTGTCGTACCTTTGCTTTGATCTGTGACGCAAAGAAAGTTTCCAATCTCTTCCAGATTTGGTAAGAAAAGTCGCAGCCAACCATGCGTGTTGTGAAAGGCTTTGTCATCGAAGCCAGCAACCAAGACTTCAAGAGAGCATCTTGCTTCTTCCAATTCTGATACTCTCGGCTTATGGATCCTTTGATTCGATCTTCATCGGATGCAAATTTTTCTGGAATTTCTTCGCCAGTAACATGCTTCAAAAGATCGTAGCCTTCAATTGTAGCCTCAGCTTGCTGCTTCCAAGGCAAGTAGTTTTCTTCATCAAGTTTCAGGGCTATGGGACTCGAAAAATTTTGCACCATGCTCTGCATTGCGCATGAGCTTTGAGGTGATTGAAAAGGACTCACAGACACCATGGATACACTGTGGCTCTGATACCATGTAAGGTATCAGTTCTAGGCTGAGAGGAGAAGAAGAGTGAAGAACTATAGAAAGTAAATTGGTAAAACTGAAATGATTATCATTGCTTCTCTTACAAGATACATTGGGTTCGATATATATATATATATATGTGCTCAATACAAACAGAGCTATAGCAATACGGAACTAACTTCCTCTAACAGATTAACTAACTTCCTTTAACAGAGTAACTAATTTTGCCACGTGTACTTGCACTCTCCTCTACAGAAGTGATCTAGCTTCGTAGAAAGGTAGAATTTGCCTAGGGATAGAAGAGTTATAACAATGGTTATTTTAGAAGAGATATAATAGTGGTCTATTGCCAACCACCTAAATAGATGATATGTATGACGTGTATGGTATTTTGGAAGAATTGGAGCTCACCGAAGCAATTGACAAGTTACCATTATTGACAAGTTACAATGGTATTTGATTTTGTCTTATTAAAAACTCTGGATCGTTAATGCATGATTCTTATTATATATTTTGTTCATGATTCTAGATGAGTTCTAAGTTATGGCATGGATAATGTTACCGATTACAGGAAAATATGCTTCCTTGTGCTTACATGAAAATAACTATTTTTTTTTTAACTTATCTATGAAAAAAAAGGGGGAGAAAATGATATCATATATTAATAATGCTTAATATTTCTTCCATTTGAAGATGGTGGAAAGCAATTGGCCTAGCGGACAAGTTGAGCAGTAGGGATAGGTTGGTGGAGAACTACTTTTGGGGTCTCGCAATGAATTTTGGGCAAGGTCTCGCATATTTCAGAAAAGTCATAACAAAGGGCAATTGCCTTATAACCACAATTGATGACATTTATGATGTGTATGGTGCCTTGGATGAATTAGAGCTCTTCACAGAAGCAATTGACAGGTTAGTATTATTGCTTCCCCAATTTTTGTTAAAATTTTTCTACTATTAATTTGATGGTTGTTTTTATTTTGTTTGTAATTCTAGATGGAATCTAGATGCCATGGAGAGTCTCCCAAGATACATAAAAATATGCTTCCTTGCACTTAATAACTTTGTCAATGAGGTGGCTTTTGAAACCTTAAAAGAGAATGGAAACCTCATTATTCCACACCTAAGAAAATCGGTAACCAACATGTTATTTTTTTTCCCTCTTAATAAATTAGGAGTTTACTATAAATTTTTATTAATATAGAATAAAACATAATCAAATTATAATTATTCTCAAATTTTGTCATTGCTTTTAAACTTTTCAGTGCACAGATTTATGTAAAACATATTTCAAGGAGGCAAAGTGGTACCATAGTGGATGCACCCGAAGCTTCGAAGAATACATGGATGGTGCATGGGTTACCATAGGTGCAACTGTTATACTTGTGGATGCTTACTTTTTGGTTCCAAATCCATACAAAATGGAAGACTTGTTTATCTTGGACGAATACCCAAACATGATTCGCTTTTCATCAATGCTTTTACGTCTGGCTAGTGACCTTGGAACATCACAAGTATGTTACCAATATCGTTCCTTTTCTTTAGAAAAACTCTCCTGAAATCAATACATTAATATTAACTTTCTTTCTTGGCTCATAATTTTCTTATTTTGGTGTTGTAGCGTGAGAGTGAAACAGGAGATGTGCCTAAAGCCGTCGAATTGTACATAAATGAAACTGGAGCTTCTGAAGCAGATGCCCGTAAGCATGTAAAGAGCATGATATATTCAACTTGGAAAATGATGAATAAGGAAGTTCGTAGCTTCACTTAGAATCAAAGTTTCTTAGATATTGTGGAAAACCTTCCTAAGACGGCACTATTCTATTACCAGTATGAAGATGGTTATACTACTCAAGATCCTGAAACAAAGAATCGCTTGTCATCCTTGATTATGCAACCCATTCCTATGGGAGATTTAGAGAAAATTGTTGAAAAATAATTACTACAGTTTCCTAGATTACTGGCAATAATAAGACTATGGTGGGTACATAAAGTTTGAATTTATGTTTCTTAAATACATGTTTAGAGTTTAGTATGCTAAAAGTGATCTAGTGTTTTATATATGTGTAATCTTTAATATGTTAAGACTTGAATAAATGCTTCCATTATACTGGCAGAAATTACAACTTCCACTTTGATTTTTTTACTATTGATACGAAGATTAAACGATGATGTTTTTGAAATCAGGTTGATTAAAGTGGTAAACAATTCTGATTCTCAGGATGAGAATGCAAATTTCAATCAAGGAAGTAACAACTTTTATTAAGAATATTGCATTGTGCAATCACAATAAAATGGGAATTAGTTCTGAATGGTTCAAATGAGCACAATCTATCGAAATAACTTTTTTTTAAAAATAAAAATAGCACGTTAGATAGTATCAGAGAGATAATAACTTTTAACATAATTAGTGGACCTTATAACCAATTGTGGTGAGTTCCTAAATTTTTTTAAAAAAATGAATATCTCTCTCTCCAAAAAGATGTCCTATGACATGATAGGCTCTTATAACTTACAAATCATATTATCTAAAAAAGAATTTGAATTAATTTCATATTGAATTTGCATTCCCTTATTGCCTTTACTTCAGTCCTCATGAGGGAATTATAATGCTTAGTTTAGCAGTGCTTTTTGAGGGGATATTGTTGCTAATAAAAAGTATAAGCCAATTTTTTTCGTTTGATAAACAAAAAAGTTATGTTGCTTTTGCCCCTAACTTTCAAAAGCTGAGAGATGCTTTTGAAAGCCCTCATGAAATGCTTTTTAGAATTAGTTTGTGCTATCTAAAATTTAAAAGACTAATATAATTATTTTGCTCTCTTTAATAACAATAAAAGTAAAATTTACTCTCTTTAAATGTTCTGTTTTGGTATTATTTTGGAACCACCTTCATCCCTACCAGAATCTGCTTGTCTCTGGCCACCAATTTGTGTAGTGTGCAGATCCATGGGATTCCTAGTTTGTGTGTGAAAAACAATGTTGATGATGGCCTCACGCCTATTTTCGTGATGAAGGTCATGGTGGTGTCACTCTGCTGCAAAGTGGAGAAGGTGAGAGTGATTGCATGAGTGTTTTGCATGATGTGTCTCTAAGCAAAGAATAGGTCCCATACGTGTGCGGCGATGCTCTTTGCTCACTCATCAATGGAAGTTTACAGAGTTTGGGTCTTTGTGGTGCTGGGTTCAACGCTTCTAGTTGAGGCGGGCAAAGTATGTGGGTGGTTTGCTGGTGCCGATGTGTGAAGGAGCCTCGCCGGCGACCATGTTTTGGCTTTCCATGGTAGTGCAAGTGTTGGTGATGATGCCTTGAAGTGTGTTCTGAGTTGCTTCATGTTTGCCCTCCTTAGTATGTGTGTGGCAGCTAGAGATGGTTTTCATGAACCAGGTGCAAGTTTTGTGTTTCATGGTTTCGTGGCTCTAGATAAATCATGTTTCATGACTCAAGATGTTTCATGTTATTATGTTGAGTTTTGTACCAAGTGTCTTTTGTTTGGTTTTCGTGTGTTTGTTACGTTTAGTGTTCCTTTTTTGGAGTAGTATGATGTACTCTCTTTGCTCCATTCTTTTAAGAGTTGGGCATTATCTAATTATTGAAAAAAATATTTATATCCAGCATAGTTATTTTAGATTTTAAGAGTAGTTTTATCAAATATTACTTTTATAGCTTCTGCTTATTGAGAATAACTTTTACATTATTTTATCAAATAGTACTATTATGGCTTGTAAGAGCAGCTTTTAAAGAGCCTAAGGAGTTCGGCAACTCTAAAAAAGTCACACCAATATCAAACCAAGCCCAAGTTGTGTCAAAGGGAGCTCAAAATCCATAAATATCTTCAATAATGGGCTAAGTGGTAAACAATTATTACTCTTAGCTAGGATGAGAATGTAAATTTTAGTGGGAAAGGTGGAAGAGACTTGTCAAAGCAAGATATTGAAAGGCACAATCCGACATTGTCAAAGTTGATGTCATAGGGATTGTTAAGGGAGTGTGTTTAGTCTCTTCGCAAGTATTGACAAAAGACGTGTCGAAACCCATATGCAAGTTTGTAGACTTAGCAAGCACAAAGAGAAGATAAGGGCAATTCGATGATAAAGAAGGTTTGACGTGTTAGGTTTGAGAGTTAGAACCCATGATGCACGTTTTCGAGGATATCAGAGCTACTACTATTAATGGACCTATGTGGTAAAGAATGTGGGTGCGGATTTCCTGGTGTCAAAGCATGCAATATAGCACCTGATCGGAGTAGCATTATTAGAAATAAGCAAATTTCCAACGGAATTAGCGACAAAAAAGTCAAGGATATCCATTGGTGACATTTTTACCGCAGAATCACCAACGGAAAAATTCCGTCGGTAATTACCGCGTTGGAAAAAAAAAACCAATATTACTAACAGACACTTATATTCATTGGTAACAATGACTATTATACTAATGGAACATGTCATCGAAATAAAAATAAAAACGTCGATAAATAAGCATCAGAATGTGTCAAAGAGGCATTTATACCAATGAGTTACTGATAATTATCGACGAAATATTCATCAATAATTTAAAATTATTTCATATCTTACCGACGAAAAATCTGTCGGTATATTAAAAATAATATTTTAATATATTTATTTATTGACAAAAAATCTGTCAGAAAATTTGGAAAATAATAATATTTATTCTAATTATTATCAATGAAAATTCTATCAATAAGGTAAAATTTTTTATTTTTTATTTTTTTTGTTTTGTGTTATTAAAAGTTGATATTAGTATTCAAATATTTCAAATTATTATTTTAATTATCCATAAATTCATATAATTAACAATATAATAAAATATAGAATATATAAACTGTCAAATTAAATAAAAACTATCAATAACAAAGAAATAAAATAAAACTATCAATGTATAATTCCAAATACATAAAAAACCCTAAAAACTACAAATATTGATCAGCGTCAGTATTCGAAATGTCTAAGAGTCAGCGGGTGTACGGTCATGTGGAGAATGCGTAGCCATTGGAGGTGGAGGAGGGTGTGGAGGTTGTGGACCAAACGACGAATAGCTACTTCACAGCTGCTCGAAATAGCAGCATGCACATCATTGTCATCCTTTGCTCCATGGACTGCAACTATTGGTTCCACTTCTCATTTTCCCTCACGTGCTGCTCCTGGAGCTCCATATACCTCCTATCAACCTCCTCAAGTTGTCTTTGCACTAATTTGTTCAGTGCATGCACCCGATCGTGAATATCCTCTACATCAACACTAGCATGCCCAACTCCAGACATAGAGGCTGGAGAATAAGACCTACTATATGTCATCTCCATACAATAAATCCAGCCCTTATAGTGCAACCAGGCCTCAGTCAGTCGCTGGGTGAAATCATGCTACAATTGGAACAAATAAAACAAATTCGATTAGATTCAAATAACAGAAATTAGAATAAATTAAAAGTGCTAGAAACTAAAATTACAAGTACTTACATATGTGGTCTCCAACCAAGTATCAACCTACTAGGACTTATCCAGATTCTGGGTGTGGGTCTCCCAAAACAACTCCTTTTAAGTCAACGGCCTGTTCATCGTCTTCTCCTACATTTCAAACAATTTTAATATGATAATATAATATTTAATACAAAAATTAAATAACTAAATAAGTGTAAAGGATGATATTTACTATCCTCAATTGCGTGCCCTTAATGATGGTGGAGCCTCTATTGTGTAGCGAGCTACCTCGGGCTTATCCACTGCTCCCCTAAGCCATCACCTACTTCACCTTGTACTCAAGCGAGTCCTAATATGCCATGAGTGCCAGGAAGATGTCCTTAGTGAGTCAGTGAGTGTTAGCATCATTCTTATAAATGTCATGAAACATATCACAGAGCCGCTTGCCGGCCTTAGTCCTCCACGCCTTGAAAATTGAGGCATCCTAGCATGGATCAATAGTGAAGAAGCGTTGTACAAAAGTAACACAATAGTCAGCTCCCTTATAATAAATAAGCATGCATAAGCATTAAAAGCAAAATTAATAATAAAAATATAGTTATTTTACCCTTCACTTTCTCCACCACATTTGTAGCCTTAAGCACCTTCAAAAAACTCTTATATCAGCCGCAAAAGTTCCCTTGGAACACTTCGATAATCTTGTGCAAGCTCGGAGTTGGTGGAATCCAACTGTGTCAAAAACAATTACTAAGTTAGGTATCCGTTGATTAAATTTTCTATCACAATTAAAAATTTATAATAAATTTAAATTTGAAAATACTGACCAAGACTTACTATCATATCTAAGCTCCATATGCTGGTTCATGGAGCCTTGTGAGAGGGCAGACGATGAGGCATGGGCACCCTGCGAACCAAGCTAGCTGGAGGTAGGAGAACGAGTGGAACTAGGTATGGGTGAAATGTGATCCTCACCTTCTGTAGGTGGGGGTGGAGATAGGATAGGCTGAAGGGGGAGTAAAGGCTGAGATCTTAGCTCTATATACTCAGGATTAGGTATCATAACAAACTATTGGCCATGTAAAGGATGACCAGGAGAGGTGGATGCAGTAGCAGGTGTGGAAGTGGTGGACATCAACGCAATGAAGGTGGTGGTGGGTGGAGCTTGAGTGCGAAAGGTAGACTATGCTTCCTCAATCTACCTCTATCTCGTTCCAAACCCGATCCTCATCCTGCCATGAATGACGTGTACAATATCTGTGTGAATTAGCAAATGTATGTGAGAAACATAATGTGTGTATAAGTATAAATGCAAAAAGTTAAACTATAACACCGAAATAAATATGCACAAAATTGAAAATGTAAAAGATATATTAACCAAATAAAAACGCAATACACTTAACACCTCATTAATCTGAAATTTGAGGACTATGGTCATCACTCTTGGTTTCAACATTATCGTCGAATTCATCACCCTCATCCTTATCCTCAGTGCTATCCCCCCTCTTATCAGACTAACTTATTGGATATTGTCTTGAGAGTTCAATTATGTCGACTTCCCCTGAAACGGAACATAGATTAGAGGGAATATTGGTATCAATAACAATCTTGGAAGAACTAGGATCATCAGTTTGATAAGCTTATTCAGATACCTCATCAACCTCTACTCAACCCCTTGGTTTGCATTTATTACCAACCTTCAATTAGATTGCATCTTCTAGGATATGCTAAGTAATAATCTTGTCTTGCATTTTGGGCGATGATAAATGGATCAAATTTTTCATATCTTTTAGTATAGTTAATCTCAATTATTTTGTGGTGATTGTATTTTCGTGATCCCCCCGGGATGTATTGGATCATACTATTCGCAAGTGAATAACACAACCTTTTAAAGAGGTTTACCAAGATACTCTAATTTAAGTATTTCATTAACCACTCCATGCTAGTCACTTTTTCCATCGCCACTATCTCCCCTAACACAAACTCTACTATTGTCAATTTTCTTCCCTTTTCCCCATTTAGTTGTATAAAATTTGTAACCATTAATATGTTACATTGGCCAACTTGTAGCTCTGGTTTTTAGACTCCAAAGTTAAATTGTACAAGTGAGGATTGGTTACACCATTTCTCTGATCATGCACCTAAGTATAGATATTGGAATATCGTTCACATAACAATACAAAAATAAAAACACGAACAATAAACAAATTCACTATGTGACACACAAATGATTTGACCCATTTGGGAAATTGGTCAAGAGATTATTGACCATATAATTATTCAAAATACCTGTAAGCATTGAACAGTGTGAAAAGAAGACACATTGTTATAATTTATCATTATATAGGATTTGGGGAAATAGATAACAAATAATACAAGAAAATAGTTTACAGTTATCTTTTGAATGACTTTACTTCATCACAATTTAGCAAAATATGTAAATGTTCAGACTTCCATTCACTTCTAGTCAACCATCGATTTTTGCATTGTCCAGCAGCACAACCAGGTTGGTTGAATACTGACAAGATTGATTCGATTAAGCTTTCACCACCATCGTCATTCCGAACAACTCTGGTTCTCTTAGATTGGACATGCGGCTCAAAGTAGTAAGAGTAAAAATTAGATGTCTCCTTCAAAATGTATGTCTAGCATGTTGATCCCTTTACTTTAGCTTTATTCTTTACCGCTCTTTTAAACCCTCCTATTTCCTGTCGAATGGGTACATCCACCTATATTGGACTAGCCCACATACTAGTGCTTCATATGCCAAGTGTATAGGCAAGTACTCCATAGAGTTAAAAAAATAGGAGGAATGATTCTCTCTAACTTACAAAGAATAATGAGAATATTCTTCTCCATCACCAAGAGATCATCAATTTAGAGAGTGGATGAATACAAATCTCTGAAATACTCACTCAACTTAGTTAATGACCTCCAAATATCATACAATTCTCTCAATGCAATAAGCAGCAAACACTCCATAAATACATGACAGTCTTGAATTTTCATGCCAAAAAACTTCCCTTGTGCAACATTCATACACCTACGTAAGTTTGAGGCATAACTATCATGCATTCTTAACTCTTGCATCCACTTACATAGATCGTGTCTCTGCATAGAGGTCAACGTATAACTAGCCTTAGACTTATACCAATAACCATCTCTTAAAGGTTGTAAATTTAACTCAAAGTGTCTACAATAGTTCTCTAAAGTCATCCCTGTTTTCTCATTGTCTTTAGTTTGGTCACTATTCATCACAGTATAGATAATATTATTAAATACATTCTTCTTAACATGCATCACATTTAAATAATGATGAACTAAGTGATCTTTCTAATAGGGTAGTTCCCAGAATATACTTTCTTTGGTTCAATGGTGTTCTACCCCATTTCCCAATAATCTCATGGATTTTCCAACTTCTATTATTTTTTGAAGTCGCATAACCCTATCCCAAATTTACTAACTGGTAAGTCTAACAAGAGCCTGCTTACTCTCTATAGTATTCTTTCTAAATCCATATCTACTGCGTCTATAAGTATGGTCCATATCTAAAAACCTTTTATGATAGCTAAATCAAGAATTCTTTCTGTTATACTTCAAAGTGAATGCTTTTAGATCTTCCATACAAATCAAACATGCAAATTTTTCCCGAGTCATCCATCCAGATAACATCCTGCAAATTGAAAAATCATTAATGGTCCATATCAATACTACCCTAAGCATAAAGTTCTACTTGGTTAAGATGTCATATGTTAAAACACCATCACACTATAACTCATTCAACTCATCAATTAAAGGTTGGAGATAGGCATCAACTTAGCCTTGGGATTATTGAGACTATGGATTATACAAGTTAAGAACAAGTAAGGATCTTTAATACACAATCTAGACAAAAGATCATAAGGAGTAACAATCGCAAGTTAACAAGAATATGGTTTACTAAATTAATTGTTAGGATTAAAATCATCGACACATAGCCCTAACCTAATGTTGTGGGTATTAGATGCAAAGTCAGGATAGGTTCGATCAAAATGTTGCCAAGCTTCACCATGAGAAAGATGTATTATTACACCATCACTCCTTTGATTCTCAAAGTGCCACCTCATATAAGGTATTGAACTCATTAATGCATACAATCTTTTAAGTCTAAGGATTAGGGGCAGATAGTGCATTCTTTTATATGGAACACCCTTATACATCACATTTCCCTTTCTCCTTGGCTTAAACCTAGAGTCCCCATAGAATTTTCAATGACTCAAGGCAACACCATGTTTGTAATAAAGTATATACCATTCAAATAGCAATCAATTTTCATTTAATTCAATCCAAGTTTAGAAACTGATCTTTTGACTTGGTACAAGTCCTTTGGGATAGCTTTTGGATGTGAACTAATCTCACTCATTAATGAAGCCCACTGATCAAAAGAACTTTGACTTTATTTCGCCTCTCACTTTTTACTCAACATTCTTATCGCCAAAGATAACTGAGAATGCACACACCTTTCTCATAAAGGCCTATTCACTACCTCTAATAAACTATAAAATCTCTCATCATGTGAATTAGGAACCTCTTCAGAAGGTTTTAAATACATTCCAAAGTCATGGCCAATAGCATTGAAAATCATTCCCTAATAACGACTATGGTTATCCTCCTATGTCACATTACCATCCTCTTCGTTACCCACATGGGCCCTAGTTGAACTACTTCTAACATAACCTACACCAAATTGATTCTCTAGTGGAAGGACTTCCCCATGTTTAGTTCAAACCCAATAATCAAGCTTAAATCCATCCTTGTACAAGTGATATCTAATAGACTTAATGTCTAAAAATCTTGTACATTTACATTTACAACAAGGACACCTAATTGTCCTTTCATGTGTAACCTGCTCTATTTGAATACAGGTCATTACGAATTCTTCAACTCCCCTCATAAAATTCAGGTTTAATTCTACTCTGACCTGGGTGCAATCTATCATACATTCCTACTCGATGTGGAGCAAACACTCTTTCACAACAATATCACACACCTACAGACCAATACAATCACACATCAATAAAAAAAAATTGGGCTAAGTCTTCCTGTAAATTAGGAGTCTCTACTAATTATTTATAAAATAATTTTTTAGTCCATATTAATAATTTAATATTTTAGTCCACACTAACAATATTTATTTAATTGAAGTAATATTGTAAATATTCAAAAATATTTAAGCAAAATCTCCCATTAAATTAAGAGCATCTACAAAAATTAATTCAGTAATTCAACACAAATAACAATTATTTATTACAAAACAAGAATTATTTAATTCCACGAATATTCTCAATGATAAAAAAAAATGTTTTGGCAGAGTCTCCTCTTAAATTAGGAGCCACCACAAAAATTAATTCAGCATTTTAACACAAACAACAATTATTTATTGTAAAATAATAGTTATTTAATTTAAAAAATATTTTGAATGATCAAAATATTTAGACAGAGTCTCCTTTTAAATTAAGAGCTTACACAAAAATTAATTCAGCATTTCAACACATGTAACAAACAGATATATAGTCATGCAAATTAATTAATTAGTCCTAAAAACCGTTCTAGAGTGCATCTCCTTACTTTACATAATGCAAGCACACAATACCACAGCATATAATTCAAATAATATGAAGAAACTCTAAGTCTTCCCCCAATCATGCAATCTCATTCTCCTGCTTCCATTTTACAGCTCTATCCTAGAAAATTTAAATCTGTAGTATAGAGTTAACAACCAAGTACAATGTACATACATAATATGCCAAATACTAAAATCAACGAATGCACCACAATAGAAACACTCCAAGTGTTCCAAATGAAACCTTTAACAATCAATATAACACAATAAGTTAAGTAATTAACTAAGAAACTAAAAACTTTGAGTAAAAAGATGAAATTAAAAAAAAGGCTAACTAAAAAAACTAAACCAATTAAAATGCTCAAAAACATACCAGGAATATAATGGCAATCTTCGGCAATGAAAAGGAAGCTCCGGCAGTGCAGAAACGGCCAATGGCAGTAACCAAGGGCAAGGAGAGAGAGAGAGAGAGAGAGAGAGAGAGAGAGAGAGAGAGAGAGAAAGAAAGAGAGAGAGAGAGAGAGAGAGAGAGGGAGAGAGTTCAAGCGAAGAAAAAGAAGAATGGGGCTCACATTTTAACATTCAATGTTAATATTACTGACGGATAATCCGTCGGTAATCAATTAATGAAACAAATCATTTTAGCAATTTAATATTACCAACAGATTTCTTATCAATGAAAAGCTAATAAAACGAATCATTTCATTAATCAAATATTATCGACGGAAAATCTGTCGGTAATATGGAAACCCAAAAGACATTGGCGGTTAATCAAATTTTCAAATATCGATCAAAAAATCCATCAGTAATATTAAAGAAAAATAAAATAATTACCGGAGAATTATCCATAGATAATGTCAATATATTCATATATTTACCAATGGTTATTTCGTCAGTAACATATTAATGTTTTAGAGATTATATGGTTAATAAATAATTCCATACCGACGGACATTCTATCAATAATTATTTAATATACCAACGAAAAATCCTTCAGTATATTTTTTGATTTAAAAAAATATAAAATAAAAATTCAAAAAAAATTTGTCGGTAAAATTGTGATGTCATTATGCGCGAACATTTACCAACGCCTTTACTGACAAATTATTTTTCCCTCAGTAAAATACCACATCAATTCTTTTTTTCAACATTTTATCCATTAGTATTTTATGTCAATTTTTGGCTAGTTACTAGTAGTGTAGCTACTTGGAGCTCAAGTAGAATTTGTCTATAAACAGGACCTTGATTCACTTAGGAAAGGGCTGATTGAACACTCATTTTGAACCTTAAACTCTAACGTCCCAGCACATATGGAGCAACAGGGAATTTATGAGTAAAGATCATCGCCTCTAGGTTGCTTTTTCTTACTTTATTTCAATTCATTGTATTTCAATTCAGTTTATTTTCATGTTCATTTCATTTACTACTTTTATGCACATTTCGATTATTTCAATCTAAGTTACCTGTTGTTCATTTTATGCTCTTCTTCAAAGAACTAGTCATGTAGTACACTTTATGTGAAACCGTGCTACCCTTCTTGAGAGGAAGTGAGTCCCTTCCCCAATCTGAAATCTAGAATCAAAGGGATTTTGACTTCGATGATTGAGTAACGCTCCTACATCGAAAATCCCACATAAACACCTATAACCTTGGAATAATTTTAACCCTTAAATATCTAACTTAAGCGAAATTAAAAAAACCAGGTTCCATGCAACATCAAAAATTAATTAAATTCCCTTAAAGTTAGTAAACTTAAGAAGAAAAATAAAAGGACACATTCAAATAACGAAAGCATTAGGTTCCTGTTAATGACAAAACCTAGAAATTGGGTAAAATGTTTACTACAAAAGCTCATACAAAGGCATATACAAAATAAACAATTGAAAATACAAATAAAAAGCCTAAGGATCAGCTTCTAGGTTGATAAGATCAGACTCCAGCTCAGCATTATCCTCATTAGCAGGGATGTCCATAATCTGACTCGGAGTGAGCTATCTCAGACTCCTCTAGCTAACCTTTCAATTGAGCCAGTTCATGATCCTTGGCCTTGGCCTGATCCCTCAGCCCCTCAACCTCAGAGAGCAATTCCCGCTTGGCTTTCTCTAAAGCTAACTTCTCACTCTGAAGGAGAGTTACTCTCCCTCTAGATTCTTTATCTCTGCACGGGCCTAAATCCCCAAGGTCAATAAAAATTACGAGCAATGATACACCACTACCAATTTTAGCAAAACATAGTCGACCCATTGAAGCTTTTCCCTGAGGTCGTCTTCATCCCCACAGAATTACTCGAGGGTGGATGGAGTTATCAGCACTTAGTCTATAAACTCTTGGTACGGAAGTCCTTGGTCAAGATGCTGAGCTCAAATGTCCCCATTGAGATTAGAGAAACATTAGCATCAACCTCCAAGACCTCCTTCTCCTTCGCTGCCGCCTTTTTCCCCTTCTATTTCTTTTGAGGTTGGACCTCAAGGGCAGTGGACCCTGGAGCATCAGCAAACTTCGGATCGTCGAAGCCCATAGATCTTGGGCTATTGCTACCACTTTCCCTGTGAGGCCTCTTTAGTATCCTTCGGCGAAATTCAGCCATTGCACTTTCCAGAGCATCTCATCTACAAGAAAAACGGAAGTCAAAAACAGAATATAAACAAAAAAATAAGACAAAGAAAGAAAAGTAGCTAAAATAAAAATGAAATGACCTGGATGCCTCCTAGCTACCTCATCACTAACACCAACCATGTTTTTTAAATTTAAATGGTTATTCCCAAAGCTCAATACGAGAATTTGCCAAACACTCTCTCCTCAAGAGAAAGTTTACTCTCATCCACCCAGGGAACGTCAAAATTCTTGTTCTAGTAACAATTAATTTTGAGATCCCCTTCTCGAGTTTCCCAAAAGGGGGTGTACTTGGAGCCCCGAACACTTTAAAATAAATAGGTTTAAAGTTGTAGAAGGACTCGTCGTACAGCAAAAAGATTTTTTGATTCACATGAGCTTAGAAAGATAGCCAACTCGTGGTTCGCCTTTGTTGTTGGGTCGAGTGAATGTGAAAAGATAGAAGAAAATCTTGTCGAAGGGTGGAACTCTGAGATGCTCGCATATTATCTCGAAGCCCCTCATCATGGCCTAGCTATTAGGATAGAGCTAAGAAATGGGTACTAAGGTTCGATCCAATATTGTAAATTGAAAATTGGTAAAGGGAATTTGGATGCCAAACTTTGATATGAAGATGTCGTATACCCATATCCAGTTTGGGCCACTCCTGTGATTGATATAACAGACTCTGTCATCGGCAACAAGAACCTCGAGGGTGTAATCCTCCTTACATTAGCTCTCCAGGGTTATTAGATTCTCTTCCCTAAGTGACCTCAGAAACTCGAGGTTCACTCACGACAAAGTTCCGAGTACTTACCCGTCCACCCATTGGTATATAAAGCTGTCGTGGATAGAAACTAGAGCACCTTGGAGGCCTATTTCTTGCCAATTTTAGGACCTAAGATGTGACCTACACAAGGAAACCACCTCTAAATTACTAACTCAAAACACAAAAGTAGTAGAAAAATAGAAAGAACAATCTAATAGGGCTCACAGTGGTTTCCCCCACTAGGAAACTCCTTCACCGAGGGCAAGTAATGAAGAGTGAGAAGAAAGTAATGGTTCAAGGGCCATTGTTGTTCTACACTAAAATGAAAAGGCAAATGCAATTGCAGGCGAAACTACTAATGAAAACAACATCAACTAAATGAAAAAGGAGTTTTAGAGACTCACGTACCTTTGGTGGGAATGGAAGTAGAAGATGGTTGCAAGTGCCATAATCCAAATGTCACTGAAGTTCCTCTCCTCTTCTAGTAACTAACACCAAGCTTGCACAAATGGTAATGAAGCAAAAAATGGGGGAGAAAGAAATGAAGGGGTATTTAAACAAATCTTTGCGCCCCTTACTATGCAACATAAAAGTTGCAAAGGGTGAAACATGTCTTTTCAAATCACAAGTTAGGAGCAAAATTGGTAAAACGCTTTAGTTCAAATGATGATGGCACAGGAAACAAGACACCCGAATAACATGTGTCTGCTCAGGGGTAAACAACGTGACCTATGATGAGAAGTCTTATCAGATGATGAAAAGTCGTGCCTTCTGGAAGCCTCACTCAAAGCATTAAGTATGAAATCCAGCTTCCAAGATTGGGCGCTTCAGCATCAAGAAATTATCAAAGTTGGCATCCGAGGTCATAACCTCAACTGAGTTGAGGGCACTATTTCAGACTAAAATCTTGGGGCCCATACAGTGATCAATTCATTAAAGCCTATACAATACTTAGGCCTGCGCAGCCCAAGTCGGAGTTCATATTGTATAAGGCCGAGGCCAAACTCAATACCTGCTTAGGAAGAAAAACACACCCTCATAACCTGAAGACGGGAATTACGGGTTCCATCCACTAATGAGCTAAAATCGCACAGGCTCATGATGCACCACCGCGTATCCCGGACTCACCAACGTACATGGAGCCATTGGAGAATACCGAGGTTGCTTTTGTGGACTACAGAACACCCACACTTATCCTCATTCACTTCCGTCTACAAATAAGTGTCCAACCTCTAAAATCAAGTACACTATTTTTCATATATTCTAGTATCTCCTACACTCCTTGACTTGAGTGTTGGAGTCATTGCAGGTATACCCCTACTGTCATGAAATTCAAGTTCTACCATCAACAACAAAGTTCCGGCAACTTCAAAGTCCCAATCTCATGTAGAGCATTTCAATTTTTAGGATCCGACAACCCACCTCTGAAGAGTTGAAAAGGATGGGAGATACACCAATTGCTCTAAAAATGTTGTGTACAACACTTAAAAAGTTCAATATATTCTTGTTATATCTAATTTTTAATCACTATCTCGTAATACTTTTAAAATTATTCTTATTAAAAAAAATTATCAAAAAATTAACAGTACATGCATCACGTATTATCTCTAGTTAATACTTAAAGTAACTTACTAGTGAATAATAAAATTCAAGTTTGATAAAACATTATAGGATACCTTAAATCTCTGAAGATTAAAATCTCTATCATAGTCCCTGATAATTAAAAAAACACTAATCATATTAATCCTTTTAATCTTTAATTATCAATATAGTCAATATTTTTATTCTTTAAAACTATATTGGAAATTTTTATTTTTCAAAAATTAATATATCCGATATTATTTTAATCAGCAATGAATTTGAAAGTTTACTAACAACAAAATTAGGATAGAGCCAAACCCATTGAAGGCCTAGAAAAATTCGAAAAATGGTAACGAAAATCCAATCGGTTTATATTAAATTATAGGTAATTGAATTGTATAATTGTTGACCATAAATATTAAATAATACATTGATTCGATCAAATGGCGAATAATAAAAATCTCTATATTTATTTATTTTTTTGTGGAAAAATATCTATATTTATTAATTCCTCTGTCTAGTATCTAATCCTTATTTTTTAAAGTATTAATTAATTTTAACTATTTGAAAATTAAATCAAATAATAAAATAACAGACACACACACACACACACACACATATATACGTGTGTGTGTGTGTGTGTGTGTGTATCATTTAAATATTTAAAAACAAACATAGTAATACAATAAAAGTTTCTTATCAATAATTAATTATTTGATTAAAAATTTAAAGAGAGATAATTATTATATGTTTTTATTTTGAATTATAAGTATATTTAAAATTTTGTTGGTTGCCTACAGTGTGTTTATAATTTATCTATATTATTATTCATATTAGTTTATAAAGTTCTAAACCACTTTAACTACCTTCTTTAGTTATATGTTTTTCTATTTTCTATTTTTCATTTATTCATATTATTTATCACTATTAATAAAGGAAGCAACTTCTCTAGTATCTAATCTTTTATAATAATAAATTTGTTGGTATATCAGTGGCATTCAAGTTTTTGGTCGAATCTCGTTATGCTAGAATAGCTCTCACGGGCTGATCTACGCTCCTGGTGGTAGCAACATTCAAGTTTAAACTTATGATATGATCTCATATAAACTATCCAAACTCCTCATAATAACATATTCTTATCCCATTACTTTCAAAAATTACTTGAGAAATATAATTTTTTTTCTAATGTTGGTCTAAAATCATTTTAAAATTAAAATATAAAATTTATAACACATTATAAACGCTTAACAAATATATACGTAAATCACAAATTAAAAGTTATAAAAAGACTACTAAGATTAAGTTACTTATTTTTTATCATATAAATTATTCTTGATATACATATAAATAAATTCATTATAAATAATAATATATAAAAAAATATAATTTATCAAGCACTTGATACATTTTAATAGAAAATTTGTTGCATCTTAATGAAATAAAAGAAATTGATTTCAACTTTATCATCTCTTCTTAGATTACTCAAAAATAAAATGATCGCAGTAAAAATGGATTGCAATTCCATGTACACTTCATCTTCAATATCAGTGGTTGGAATACTAAAATCATTGCTTTAAGAAAGATTTTATCTTACCATTACTCCTGACCTAAAATCACGTGAGCAATTTCTAAAACTAAAACTAAAAAATAAAAATACGAAGAAAAAACAAATTGCTCTTAAATGAGGAAAATAGGAGCTGGCAGAATTGGCGTGAATGATGTTTGGCTGGCCATGGAACCCAATTTCACTTTAATTTAAAGACAAATTATCAACTAAACCAATTCATTGTGCTAAAGCAGGTAAGCCAGAAATCAAAGGTTGAAGAGCCTATGTTCATTAGCTTGAGACCTCAACACCAAAGGATATGGAAAACAATTACCACCAAATAAAGAATTATATACAACCCACCAGAGGTATATATTTGGATTGAGGAATGTTGCCTATCATTATCCAAAACCATACCTTATTCACTTTTATTGATTTTTGAAGAACTCTCAGACTTTGAAGTGATTGGAAATTTTGTCTCCAAAATAAAAAAGTTCACAGACGGGAAGAATGAACATACAAAGTATTGTTTGTAAATACTTCAAAGTAAATCGGTACCACATAGACCGGCTGTTTTTTTTCCATTTCATGAATGTTTTAATGACTTGGTGCCACATATATTACAAGATGATGAAAATAGGACTGAAGCATGGACAACAAGATAGAGTCGTAGAAGTCATTTATCTAACAAGACATTGTACAATAATTATTAAAATTGAAAAGGACAAGAAACTATGACACTATGGAATCAGTAGGCTCCCGTTACTAATTCCACAATACTTCCGAAGGAAATTCATACACCATATCAACAATCCCACAAGTAAACAATGCTACTACTTTGTCAGCAAGAATGAGTTTACGCTAGCAGCCATGTCCTCTTCTATTGGAATCTTTTCAGACTAAATCCCCCCTAATGACAAAGAGGAGTTCAACCACAGGATAGCACAACTCATATCACAAGAGACTACAGATCAAGTTCTCTTACAGCAGTCCAGAGAATGCATCATCGTTTTAGAATAGAGTCATTGAACTGACCATTCTGGATAATGCCATTCTCATTCAGATACTCAACAAATTCATCAATAAGATAAGGCCAAGCACCTTCAGCATCATAATTGGATAAATTTGGGCCCACGGTCTGCATAACAGAGCAATACAAAATAAGTAGTTTACGTGACTTCAAAGAGGCCAACAACATACTATAAAAAGACCAGCGTGAAAAGTTCCACTTGATTTATTATTCCAAGATACAATAAAAGCAAACAAAATTATCCAGATTAATAAGGGGTGACCTAATGATAAAGATGAAGATACAAACTGACATGGTTTATAATAATCCCAACACCCAATTCATAAGAACTGGAGCAAAATCAACATACGACATGTACATTTTGGTTCTTTATAAGGATTGGGCAACAGAAGAAGGGCATACGCATTTCCATACTATTGAAAACATGTTTTCCTCCATCCATCTGTTCGGGTACTAAAAGTAGTGGTAGTTCAACATTTTTTTTTTAAGGAAGCATAGTATTACCTTTAGTAAACTTCTCTCTTTTTTTTCTTTTTTTCTTTTTTTTTTTTTTTTTTTTTTTAAACTTGATCACCTTAGTAAACTGAAGATTGATACGGAAACCAAGGATCAACAAAAGAAGAATAATTTTTTTCGTATGACAAACTTCAGTGCATGGAAATTATTACATCAACCACAGATGCAGAATGTCATATTTTTTATTAAGGTTTCAATTTAAAAGTAAGGTTTTCGGGGCCTTTTTATTTTGTCATTTAGAGAGAGTATATCTTATTGTTTGCACAGGAATATTTCTATTCCAGATTATTTTTGGTTTGGCTGTTCCTTTATTTTTTGCGGACTTTTTTTCTTGCAGTAAGAACTAAGAGAAGGTTTTTAACTCTAGAAATACCCTATTGACAACATAAGAATTTCGAGAATTGCTCTACTGAATTGTTGGATCGTTTGTTCCACTTGAGCTGGTTTGTTTCAGAGGCAGGAAAGTACTAAACAAATGGCACTCAGAACCCTGGCTCAATCACCATAGGATGAAAACCTTAATGATTTAAAACATATTTGCTCAATAGCCACCATTTGCAAGATGGTCAGACACACATAATGAGAATAACAGCATAAAAGAAAGATAGCAAGATTTCCTTTTCCTTAGTATCATTGTAGATATTTAATCTAGCTCAGCCAGGTATATACAGAAATACACAAGCAGATGTCATGCATAGATATATTCATGCAACAATAAGTCCACATTATGAGAGGAAGACCCGTTGACCTTAATTCTAACAATAGTTTACCTTTGCAAACTCCAAAAGCTGAGACCACGTGTCCCTAGAGATTGCTTTGTTATGCCGAGCCTGAATAAGTAGCATCAAAATTATCAATATAAGTAAAATAAGCAAGTATTAGGAGATATCGACCTCCAAGTCAAAGCTATCCTAATAAGAAAGCTTCACACAAAGTGAAAGCCAAAAG
This sequence comes from Pterocarpus santalinus, assembly GCA_031439595.1. Lineage (NCBI taxonomy): Eukaryota > Viridiplantae > Streptophyta > Magnoliopsida > Fabales > Fabaceae > Pterocarpus > Pterocarpus santalinus. Next base: position 26,467,461 of record CM062528.1, on the reverse strand, counting down.
TTGCATAAGGATAATAATAATAATAATAATAATAATAATAATTAGTATATTACCTGCAAGAACTGGCACCAGTGATCAACCAGCGGCCACTGCTTTTCAGCAAATAATAATTGCCACATTCCAATAGCTGTATCCAATGCCAATGATTTTTGACCCTGCAAAAGGTAACTTGAAATTACATATAACATAAAAATACATAAAGCAATGATATTACTTTTGCAAAATGAATTACATGCTCAAAAATCAAATAATAAAACACAACTAAAATTCAAAAGTAATTTATACCCAACCCAAGATATTCACGTCTGACATAGATCTTATGGATGCCAAGACAAATTAGAGCATCTAAATGTTCTCTGGATGCAAAACACACGCATCCTACTTTGTTGTTCCTTCCTTTGCACTGTGGGAACTCTGACCCTTATAGGCTACAGCACCCAAATTTATAATATGCTTAAATACATTTTTAGTCCCTATAAATATAAATCATTTTGATTTCAGTCCCTGTAAAATGTTTGCTTTGGTTTTGGCCCCCTTTTTTTTCCCATTTTTTGTTTTTAGTCCCTGTCGTGCTAAATTTTAGTCTTTATAAGTACTTTAAAAATACGTTTAATCATTACAAATATTAGAAATTTTGATTTTTGTCATTATAAATATTTTCTTCATCTTATTTCATTCCTTATAAATACCACCACTTAAACACTAGATCTAAACGACAAAGACAAAATATGTAGCAATGGCAAAAAGGGGGATCAAAACCAAAGCAAAAATTTTAGATGGACCAAAATCAAAATGACCCATATTTATAGAGACCAAAAACATATTTAAACCTTTATAATATAATGACTCGTAACACTATGCGACAAATATTAGCATCACCCAAATCAAGAACCAAAATTCGTTAACAACCTTTAGTCTCATAAAAATAGAGGGAAATAAAAGTAGTTGATAGTTATACCCTACTATATAACAGTCAATGAAATGCAAACCTCATCCTCACACATAATTTTTAAATCAGGCATATAATAGATGATACTCCTGTAGTAGATGATAGTCTTTTCATGACAAGATATACTCTTGAAAGTATCTAAAAATTCAGGTATCTAAAGCTTGAGAGTTCATGAATATCCGAGTCTGACACACTAAATATGGTCAATGAAAGAATAAAATGGAGAGCCATTAATCAGAAGATAATAATAAGAAACTTCTCCAGTATGCTTATTTTTCATAAGTGTGCCAGTACTCTCTATCTAGTAGTTGGTGGTTGATATTAAGGCACATGTCCTGCTTCTTTTAAAATAAACATATATGGAAGATATATATTTCAAGTTAGTGAGTACTTGGCTAAATATTAACCACAAATTCCTAAAGGTGTTGATATTCTTAGAAAAATGAGGGTATCCAAGGAAACATACTTGAGGGTATCCATAATAATAACATATACTTCAATAAATTATTTGAAGTTTTGAACATGAGAAGGACATGAAGCAATTCTTAGGGTATCCATAATACGCCACATACCCACAAGAAGAATTTGATAGGTCATGATCACTAGTAATGAATGTTCTGCATATAATTTGGATCATAATAAAAACTTACAATCACAGGACATTGAAAGTGAACAGTGCTCAGGTTATGAAAGGAAAACATGAATTTAGTGAGCATAAGCAGAAAATCTACAGGGGAAAAAAGGCATGGGTTGACTAGCAGACTAGCAATGAAATAGCACACAGAATGCTGAAACTCAGAACCAGAAACAAGAAATGGGAACACTTGATGAGTATGATAGAATACAGGGGAAAGAATATCAGAAGCCCTCAGTCTATTGCTTTCAATATAATCCAACACTGCATTGTTGAGAATCTAGTCCATGAATCCAAACTAAAGAAACATTTCCAATCAATATTTAAGAATAACTGAATTTACTAATTTAGTGAGACAAATTAGTTATGATTTGACCATTAGTTTCCTAAGAGCTACTGTGTTCCATCAAGTTATGTGCAATTGTATCTTAGGCATGAACTAGTAGATTGAACAAGGACCAAATGCATTACTTAAAATGGGATATGGTCATAGGTTATCAGTTACTACCATCCAAATTAGTTAAGCTACACAACAGGGAAGGAATGGGCCAGCAAGACATCAAGACATACCTTCTCTTTTGCCCAGCCAAAAGCGAAATTATATATCTCACGGAACTTCTCTGAACAATCAAAAAATGAGAATATCATTTCAGGGAGCTTCTTCAATAATTGCTGGAGACAATCTATAGTAAGAAATGAAATATAAATCAAACGATTAATATGGAGCTATGAACTCGATGCCATTTTCCGTACGTTCATCTTTCAGCTCAGAGCGCATATATGGTATCTTTTCACGGAACTTCTCCAGTGAATCAATCCTACAATAATTTCATGCGGCGTTCAACTGGGGTTTAGTCATTACAGAATCATCTTCCTTCTTTAAATACTAAAAAAATACATACCCCAGGGATTGTAAACCCTCAATAAACTCCTTCTTGGAAAATTCACACATGGTGCCAGCCTTCATGTGCCATGAAAGAACTAACTGCAAAAATGTCAACATGCCTTGTTACCTAAAGCATGCCTACGTGATCCACATGCATTCTCATTAAGCAACCACAGTATGAGTAGGAATACCAGCCATTTGCAATTTCATGTTACAGCAATTCTTCATTTAAAATTAGAAATATGAACATTTTTATTTACAAGTATTACATATTTCATCATATCAGAACTGATAATCATTAACCACTTGCAAGATGAATACAGCATGATTCTTTTTTACTTGCTTTCTCAAAAAAAAAAAGGGGGGGGTCTTATCTTGCTATGTTTAATGTCCTATGAAGCTCACATAAATTTGCAACTTTTAAACTGAGAAACATAACTGGTAGTGAAAAACCAACGTCCACATTTCAGTATGCCATCTGTAACTTATTATTCACATACATCTAACTCTCAAGCAAAGAAGCCACCATTTTTCTTCTGTATCATTACGAAAAGCCATAATTACTTACGTCCGAATAAAGTTCTCACCTCCTGTATCTCTTTTATAGTTTCCACAATATCTACTGAATTTTCAGTTATTAAGTATTTGTTACTTTGATGATCACTGTTTTCAAAATAGGTTTTCTGAATTAATGCATAGGAATATATTTAGGAGAAAACAATAAATAAGACAAGCAATTATTCATGATCTAGAAATGAAACAATGTTGCTTTGAAATACATATTCATACCATTACAATATCTTGAGGATCCACCTGCACAGGAAAAGAAGAATCAAGCATCAATTACACTTTGAACAAAGATGATCTTAACCGTCTAAGTGAATCAAAACTCAAGATCTCTGGCATTGTTTGGTGATCACTGTTTGATAAGTATATTTGCTGAATTAATGCGTAGGAATGATGTTTTATAGTTTGGTGATCGCTGTTTAAAAAAAGCTCTGGTATTATTTTGGCTGACTTTTTATAGAATGCTTTGTCTGGTATCTTTGATGAGTGTTGGGTGCATCCTAGAATATTACTTAAAAAGTTCCAAATAAATCAAATTTAACTGGTACCTCTATATTCAAATGTTTTATGGAGTTTTAGTTGAGTTTTAATTATTTTTTCATATTTTGACTTTATTTATGTACTTATAGATTGTAAGTTCTTAAATATGGTTTCTCTCACATTCATATATGTTTTATGCATTATCATTTACACAATGTTTAAATTCAGTTATGCTTTGGGGCTACTGTGTTTTTATTCAGCTGAGTTTTGTTTTGGAGCTAAGATCTGATTTCTAGTGTTGTGTTTTGGCCAGTGAACATTCCCAAGCCAAAAAAACAAAGGCCAAAACAAGAAAACAAAAGGAAGCCAAAAAGCTGCTTCTTGGCACTTGCAGATCCCTTTCACAAATTGCACTTTATCCTCCCTCAGTTCCATCTCAATATATCCCTATATTTTTCCTTCCATCTTGTTAGCATTTAATTTGGGTCTTAAATTTTGTACAACTCCATTCCAAAGTTTGAAGTAATGTAAGCAATTATCCAAGAATAAATAAAGAATTTATTTCAAAGACCAAAAAACTTTGTTGTCAAGGCATCTGATGCATCTCTTAGGTATTATGCCAAAGAACCTAAGGTGTGAAGTTGAAGCCTAATTTTTCTTCTTGCTCTTTCCTTATCTTCCATTTATTCCTATGAACTCCCAATCATATCCCTGTGGACCAGACGCCTTAAAATAATCTAATTCTGAAAACCCTAAAACATTTTAATTCAATTCTGCTCCAATTCCAATAAAATTATCTAGGTATAACGTTTGCAAGTACTGTTCATATCCTTGTAGCAGCTTCCATAATCACTTACAAGTGAACAAATATAAAGACATCATCAACAAATCATGAATATAATTAATTTGCATTCAGAAACAGCAACCTGGATATCACTGCAAAGAAGAGTGATACCATCTGCCAAAATCATATCAACATATGGATCTGTAAGGAAATTAGTGAAATAAATGATTAGCAAACAGGCATTGTGTACAATGTTTTAATAAATGATAGTCACATATCAATGGGTAAAGAATAACTTAAAGTAAACAAGCAGCAACGGTCCAGATTTGAAGTTCATATAAGCACCTCAGAGAAAAACAGAAGTCTCTTAACTAACATCTTTAATGTATGTTCACAATTTCACATGCAAAAAGTTAATGAATTTCAAATCCACCATATCTGCCACATCCCTTATTCTCAATTAAAGGCCATTAAGTTACAATTTTCCCAGAAGTACAACTGCAGTGAGAGAATACAATCCATTTTTACTACTATAGCATGCTACAGATTCAGAATATCAAGAGTTGTAGTAGACGAAAGCCATTATGTCCAGATAGAAAGCCTTCAATCAAAAGAAGGCCACAATAACATAGAGCACCATCTAAAGTTTCCTTCATAATAAATTCACCCAATCGCATTAGGGAATCAGTTCTGATCCCATGATTATCTTAGAATGCTTCAAAGTTTAGTTGACAAGCTGATATTTAATTTGAGATGGGGATGAAAAGCACCTATGGTCTCTCAAATTAGCAATAAATAAACTATCTAGCAAAATTTACTTGTTTTCCAAAAGGATGCCATCTCAAGGGATAGAAAAGCTATTCCAGGGCTGTCAGCAGTCAGCTATACAATACATATTAATGTCGTGCTTATTCAAGGTTATGAGTTACTACTTCTATTATTCTAAAAGCTATCACTGCCTCTATTTTTTTCGCCTTCATTACTAACCTTTATATCTATTGTATAGCTCCTCCAAGTGTCTAGAATCCGTATATGTTTTAAGCTGAGGCTGGCTGTAAAAATAATCAAATGCTCCTTCAAGATGCCAATCACTTGCCTTCAGGGCCTGCAGCGCTATTTTCTCACTGAAAGAACATAATTAGATTTTCAAATTGATAATACAAATCAAACATGCAGGTGATGTGCATCCTTACAAATCCGAAAAATAACCCAACAAAATAAGTTTGAATAAATTCAGCTGAAGCAACAGATAAACTGATACAGCGACTAAAATGAATTATCTATATAGCATCTGATGCAAAACATCATCAATATAGAAAATATACCACCCCAAATGATCACAAACTCCCCTATCAATATCAGACAAAGTAATCAATTCATGGAACTTCAAAATTTTCCAAATCAAAAAATTTACCAAAAAAAAAAATTGTTCAAAGGCCTTGAATCCAAGATTTAACACAAAGGTCCTTCCTTCCCTCCCCTTCCCACAACAATAAATAAATAAACAGAAATACAAAAAGGGTATCTAATGTCTATTATAATATAATAACAACAAACATATATTAACAGTAAAATCTAGAAGTTTCACATATAGATAACAATTCATAGGAAACTATGGGATTACCTAGCTCCAGTTATTGTCATGAACTGCTGCAGTTTGTCACGGTGACCTCTCCCTAATTTGTGCTGTAGTAAAAACCAGAATGAAGTAATAGTCAGTACATATTATATGGGCCATAACACGGAGTATAAAAAAATTAAATTAAAAAACAAATAATTTAATATAACACATCTGAATATGATTTTCATCATCAACAAGGACAAACACTTCATTCAAACCGATTCAAAGGAGGTTCAAATTAAAACAACAATCAACTATTTTCACACATACATAAAGGAATAAAATGATACATGAGATTGAGAACAATTGAAGACAAAAAAAAAAAAAAAATGAGCTGAAAATTGAAGGAAAAAAACACAAAAGACTGGAAAACGTGTAGTTGAAAATTGAGCTGAAAAAGGGAAACAGAAAAGAGAAAATCGGAGGAGAAGGTGAAGCAGAGACCATTATGGAAGATAGAAGAAGATCCTGGAATGGAACGAGGAAGGGAATTAGGGCTTTCGGGGTTGAATTGGGATTTGGATTTTCCCAATGTGTGAGAAGGGTAAGGGCAATTGCGAATTGTGGGCTTTGGTTTTTTTGAGTCACTGGAGTGGGACCCTACACCTTTCAGAGAGAGAGAGAGAGAGAGAGAGAGAACCAAATTGGCAACTTGTCGATTTTCGACTGCACCGTATTGCAGTGGACACTGTCGTTCTTCGCTTTACGACATTACATTTATTATTGTTACGGACGATATATTAATTACCAGACGCGGTGCACGAGTTTAATCATATTTTTTACATTTATTTTTAATTATAGTACTTTAAAAAAATTACGATAGTGGTTACAAATTATATATGACAAAATATATTGAGAGTTATTTATATATTATTCTATACTACAAAATAAATAAAAGATAATTATATTAAGAGAATTTATTAAATAATTTATTATAGAAAATATTATTAGTACAATTGTTATATTTCTCATCGTCTGCTGTGTATAATTGTGCATTACAAAATGCAAGTTTTGAAAAGATATAACCTCATATAATTTAATAATTTATTTTGACTTTTATTTATTATCATTACATAATTTATTTTTATTAATAATTATTTTCTTTTCAAAACAAATTATGTCCTTTTGCATTAATGCTCCATTTAAATATTTTAACTAATAATATCTAGTCTTCTAAGTACATAATAATAATTTAACAGAGTATTTTAGTAGTTTGTTTTAGGTATTTATTGTAAGATTACCATATTTTATCAAGAGAGGTCAATGAACAAATAAATAGATTGATGTTGACACATAGAAAATAACTACTTGCACAAATTATATGATTGTATATAATTTATTTGCACTCACTGGCAAAAAAAAGTATGAAATAATTTGTTTGTATTATATAATATTTGATAATTAAAGTTAATTTGGTAAAAATATCACAATTTTAAAAGCATGCACGCACAAATTATATGAATGTATACAATTTATTTGCACTCATTGTAAAAAAAATATATAAAATATTTTATTTACATTATATAATATTTAAAAATTAGGATTAATTTGATAAAAATATCACAATTCTAAAATAATTTTTTTTTTGCTTATAATCAAAAGTTTCTGCTTATGATTATAGTTTTTTGTTTATAATTCATTTTTATTTTTATCCAAATATAATAGATTTTTTAACAAAAATTTTTAGTTTAAAAAAAAACTATTTTGATAAGTTTTCCAAACACACACTTAATAGTTGATATAATAATAATAATAATAATAATAATAATAATAACAATAATAACAATATAATATTATCTATTCTCAAAAATAATTTAATTTTATTATCATATCGTACTAGTGTTTTTGTAACATGAAACTATATATAATTTTTTTTTTACTTTTGATTAATAATTTTTTACTCAAATTTTATATTTTGATAACTATTCTCTTAACATTAAAGCAAAACTCACTAAAAATTATATATACACATTAGTTTAATATAAGTCATTTTATCTGAAAATATTCAAACTTTAATAATTAACTAAAATAAAGCATCTTAATGAAGAATTTTATGTATTTTATTTACATAAAAAATTGTGCATATAATACAATTTTTTTATTCTCAAGAGTAGTTTTTTATTTTGATGTGAAAGAGTAATTTAAATTTTTTTTAATGTTGTATTATCGAATTTTTACATCAACCTATATAATTTTTCACCTTCCATTACTATGTTTTAAAAGTATTATATTTTAATCATTTTTACCATTTGATTAATATATTTTTATTTTTTATATAAAAATTATACATTTAATATTGAACATAAAATAATACAATATTTTCTATTTTCAATAATTTAAATTTGTAAATTTTATTTTAGTGTTTTTTTACATACAAAACCTATATAATTTTCTCACCTTTAATTACTAAGGTTTTTGAAATAATATATCTTAATCTTTTCCACCATTTGATTATTATATTTTTAGTCAATTATATATTGTGGCAACTTCTGACATAAAATTTCAATAAATCCTTTTCAAATTATATATACACATGAAGCCACATATCATTCATTTTATCTTGATACATACAAACTTTTTTTTTTTGGATATTTGGTACATTTAAACTTTAATGATTAACTAATATAATCTATGATAATGTAGAATTTTATTTATAAATAATAATAGTATAATGTTATGATATTATTATCAAGTATCATTGATGACTTGTTAAAGTGAAGTTTACTATATATGTAGATAGATTATATTATTTTTTAAGTTTGTTTAGTTGAGCCCAACATGTAAGGACCCTAGAAGTTTGATACAAAATGGGCTCAAAGGATCAAACAACAGCCCCAAAGTCAAGGCCCTTCTTAGCAAACTAAATTGGTTAGTTGTAAAAAGTGAGTTTCGTTAGATTCGCACTTATCTATATGAGCATTTTCCTCGCAAACTCGAAACACAGTGGCACCAACGCTTAGCATGGAACTGTATTCCATGAAGGCAAAATCCACCCTTATCACCATTTTAAATTATACCTATATAACTCATATTGAGTTAGGAGCATAGGTAAGTTCCATTCTAACTTACTACTAGTACCTCTTGAACCCATGTTGATTTAGGTATCAAAGTTACCACCCCGTCATGAGCTTGGAGTATCAGTGCTAACCTAAGAATATCAATCAAGTTCTCAAGTAACTCTAACCATTTAGATTACTTGCAAACATTCATGTCATTTGTAGGAAATGAGTTTTCGATCTCCTTCATTTCTTTTTTCTATATCCTTGGGAATGGCACATCATAGAAAAAAAACCAACTTAAAATGTGCTTGTTGTGGAAGAACAAGGAAAGGAAGATGGAAGAACTACTTTGGAGTCAGGATCTCAAGTTGGAGGGGGTCCTTTTGCTCCCATCACAACTACCCTAGTTCCAAAGCTAAGGTTCACAATCGAGAGGTATGCCCTGGAGTCTCATTCTCCCATTCCCACAATAGCAGTTAAGCAAGACAGAGGAAATCTAGTATTTTAGGAGATCGGGTGGCTCTTAATTAAGCAGTATAAGAGAATTACAGCCCTCTAACAAACTCAAGCTGAGGATGCCAAGGCCAAGGTAAATACAATGAGGACATAATGATGGCAAGTAGACCATCTGCCACCTCCTCCTTCTAATTCTCACCGCTCAGACCATCATCGACATCACAAGTCCATGGATCATTTTGTGCATTAATGCAGTGATGGATCCAGAAAATTAAGGTAATAGGGACGAGGATAATACATAAGCATAATAAGAATTTTCAAATAATTACATTTAGGCATCAAAAAATATATTAATCTGAAATGATAAAAGATTAATTTATACTGTAAGTAAAGTGATAAGTGAAGTGAAGAATAGAAAAGTGGGTTGACTTTTTTCAATAACATTTGTGTGTGTGTGTGTGTGTGTGTGTGTGTATTGGCAGATATGGTGGATTTGAACTTGCATCGACTTAAAACATGCTATTAAACAACTAATACAGGAAGGACAATTGGCACGGAATGTGACTTCGCAAAGGAGTCCTAAGAGACGAACTCCTCATCGAAGAAGTTCAAGCCTGAGGAAAAGAAAGGCCTCTATAAAGAGGCAAAGATGATAGAAGACATCAGAGAATTAAGAGGTTACAAGAAAGAGACCAGCAAAGAAAGAGGACCATTAGCAGAATAGGGTGACAAGGATTATCAATGTAATATTGGGAGGTTTCACCGGAGGCAGGATAACAAAATCTGCTCAAAAGAAGTATTTGTATGAGTTTTTTAACCTCTTCTGTAGAGCTTCCACACAAAATCACACCCAAGTTTGCCCTGTCAAAAATCGCTTTTATGAGTTCCAATGTAGAAGCTATTGTCCTAGGGCATGATAATCCCATGATTATATCAATACTGTAAAGAGTTCTTGTTTACCAAGGTAGCTTCGCGAACATCATCTTCTAGAATGCTTTCAACAAATTAGGGTTCACGAACTCTAACTTGAATCCCTACAAAGACAAGCTCATTAGATTTTCAAGGGAAAAGGTGCACTTGGATGGTTAGCTTATCATGCACCTTATCCTTGAGTCTAGATCGCTCACAAGAATGGTTAAGGTTAATTTTTTTTGTGGTAAATTGTTCCTTAGCATACAATGTCATTCTAGGTAGACCGACTCTAAATAAGATCAGAGTTATTATGTCCGCAACTCTCTTGACAATGAAGTTTCCAAGTGATGATGAAAGAATCATCATGGTTAAGGTAAATCAGGCAGCACTCAATGTTATTACAATGCTAGCCTTGAAATTGTTAGGAGCAAGAATGAGGAAAAGATAAACCAATGATGTTTGAGGTCCTTAAATTTATGATGGTGGATCTAGATGTCATGGATCGAAGAAAAGGAAAGCAACTTGAGCCTAAAGGGGAGCTTGAAGAGGTACAAGTAAGAAGGAATCCCTAGCAAACTACCAAGATTAATAGGACCCTTCTAACCTCTCTTAAGGAAGAACTTATTACCTTGATAAAATAGAATAATGATTTATTTGCATGGACTACTATGGATATGCTTGGGATAGATCCAAATTTCATGTCTCATCAACTTTCAATCTACCCTAAAGCATGACTTGTGGCATAATGGAAAAGGAAGATATGCCTTGAAAGGGCTTAACCTATTCAACAATAGGTCAAAAATTTGCTTGAAGGAAGCTTTATCTATGAAATCATGTACTCGACATGGCTATTGAATATAGTAATGGTGCCAAAGTTCAATTGAAAATGGTGTATATGCTTTGATTATACTATCCCAAAAATAAAGCCTACCCAAAGGACTCCTACCCCTTGCTAAGTATCAATGGCCTGGTGAATGTGGCGTCTAGGTTCCGATTTCTCTCCTTCATAGAATATTCGGGGTATAATCAGATCCCCATGCACCCCTATGATGAAGAAAAGATAGTTGTTATTACGCCTTCAGCTAAATAAGGTTATAACGGTATGACATTTGAGCTAAAGAATAAAGGGGCCACATATCAAAGGCTTATGAATAAGATCTTTGTCTAACACATAGGGAAGTTGATGGAAGTATATATAGATGAGATGTTGGTGAAGACTTGCAAAGGAGCAACTAATTCTAACCTAAAGATGATTTTTGATTGCCTTGGAAGACACAACATGAGATTAAATCCACAAAAGTGCGCATTTGCGGTTGACATTAGGACATTTCTAGTTTCATGCTCACTCATAGAAGCATTGAAACCAATCCAAATAAGTGTAGGGCTTTATTGGAAGTGATGAGTTCGACTTCCATCAAAGAAGTACAACGATTTGCAGGACAAATTGCTTCACTTTTTAGATTCTTAGCAGCCTCAACATAGAAAGCCTTACTTTCATTTGTGTTGTTTAAGATAGCAACCGATTTCGATTGGACTCCAAAGTGTAAGCAAGCATTTTGATAATTTAAGGGATGCCTTCCCCCCTTTTGATTTTGTGCAAGCCCAAGATAGGACAGCGACTCTATTTGTGTATATAAGTAAGTGAGATAGTAATAGCATGAGTATTAGTTAGAGAAGATTCCCAAGATTGAAGGCTGGTGTACTCTTAATTCGATAGAAAATAACGACCTACCGAGTTGATAAACCCTTTCATGACTAGTTGAGCCTAGAAGGGTTCGACAAGGGCAAGGTTAGGCTGATTAGACACCCTTGAGGTTGCCTCTACCCGAGGCTTCTTCAAAGACACAGCCAATGATAAGACATCATCTTGCTCCATGCTTTCCTACAAATGGGAGTGCCTGACAAAGTAATGACTTGTGAAAAATAATAAATTTTATATCATATTTGTGTTTTAATTATTCAAGTTTTGTTCTCAAGAGACATTTAATTTAATTAACTCCAATAAATTGTATTTCTGACTACTATCAATAAGGAATATAATTTATGTTTACTTAGTTGATAGGTATTCTCACTTTATTTGGATATAGGATAAATATAGCACTAGTGAGTTAGGATATAAAGAGAAAATAAAGGGAAACATTTGAAGAAAATTTGAAAAGAAGATTTGAAAAAATAAGTTGAAGAAGATTTGAAAAGAATGTCAAGATTGAAAGAGAAGATAAGAGGAAAAACTAGAAATAGAAAATGGAAGATTTTGTTTAGTTTCCAGTGCTATAGCACTAGCATCAAAATAAATTTTTATAAATATGTTGTTGTTTTCTTCCATGGAGACATCTAGACATAGAAAGCATAGTCCAGAGGATAATCTTAATTTCTAAAAGTATTTTGTGCCTAAGAGATTTGAAGACTTGAGGAATCAAGATTTATTCTCCAAGGTATTACATGATTCTGTAAGTTGCCATGACCTCTATGTTGGGTATTTTCCTTTTGTTATTTATGACTTTCTAAGTTTCCTTTAGGTGTTATAGTGCCATAGTTTGATAAAATAGATTATGTATTCTTAATTAATAATCTAAGTTTCTTTTTAATAAATTGATAGATTATTAGTGTTCTTAGGATCCATTTAGGTAAATAGCTTATTTAAGCATTTATATAAAAGTAATTTCCAAAAAGTAACTAATGAATAAATTATTTTGAGTTTAAATATGTAGTAATAGAAGTGCTTATTTAGAATATTTTAAGAAGTGTTTCTTGATAAGCTAGATGTTTTAACTTCTCAAAAGGTACTAAAACTAACTTTTTGGAGAGTAAGTGCAGCTAAATAGAACAAAATGTTAAAAATGCGAGTTTTGACTTCCAAAAAGTTCAAAAAAGTCACAAGTGATCTTATTCAAATGGGCCCTTAATACTTTTTTTGGCTTGATCACCCATTAACTAATTCTTAGTCTTATACTGTCAATTGGAAAATCGCAATATAAAATTAGCCACTATAATAATTGTCATAAAATTGGGTATAATTCAAGGAATAGAATATACATTTTGTGAGGTCATTAGAATTTTTGTTCTTCAACCTTAGGAAATATAGAATAAGATTAGGAATTAATTTATTCAGTTTTCTCAAGAGGATCAAAAGTGTTAAGGAATTGAATTATAGTTATTAGTTTTGAGAAATTCGACTATAAATTGAGTTGACCTAAAGACTAGATTATAATCAAGTACACATAATATGGGAAATTAAGAAAATCATACCCTACCACCTATTTTTCATCAAGTGTTCTTCTTTACCACTCATGTGTTATCCTTTGTGAACTTTATTTGGTTTAATTACTGTCTTGATTAAATTCTCAATTTTAATTTATCACTCAAATAGTATTCATTCCAATGGAATTGGTATTTGATTACAATCCTCATGGGATGACATTCCTACTCCCTCTTTATTAATTTTGACCTAGTGTACTTATCAGAGCCATTTTCAACACAAACTCTATGAGCTATATGTCACTTTCTTAGTAAAAGCACCACCGACGATACTCTTCTTCTTTTGAGCCAAAAACATTTGCAAGTTAGTCAAGGAGATCTTCAGTGCCATTTCGCCTATAGAAGGGAAAAAGGAATGAGTCCATAGATCAATTCATGACAAAGTACTTAATCAAAGCTTAGGTTACAAGAGCTTACTAATGTCCTTAAGAACCTTAGCTCTATTAGTTTTCCATCTTAAAAGTGTAGTACAAAGACCTAGGAAGAATCATGCTCATCTAGATAACTGACAAAGTTATATTGGTCCTTAATAGACAAACTACTAAAATCTATGTCCCAAGATGTACATAGGTTAGGAAAATTTGGCTTAGCAAACATCACTTTAAAAACCTATCTTTAAAAAGTTTATGGGAGCTCTGGGATAAGAGAAATAGTCTCTTCTAAGGATGAAGGCCCAATGAAATAAATTAAAAGAGAAAAGGACCCTTCAGAATGCTCTACCCTTAAATGACTCCATTAATATCTCAAAAGAATGGATAAAAGCTCAGCTATTTAGATAAAGTTGAGCATGGGCTAAATTGATTTGGAAAAGGTTTGCACACTTGAAGTCAACTAAAGGAAGTTAAAGGCTAAATCTCTAAAAAAGATGTCATAATATAAACAAAAGATAAATCAACATCTAGGTCCCTAAAATAGAAAACCCTATCATTAGAAGAGCATGGGAAGCACTCAAAAAATAATTTTGTTCCCTTTTCTAAAAGATCCTAACTTATCCTTAGGCCTATTTCTTTTTCCACCCCTGTCAGTCCAAGACTTTTTACCCTTAGCCATAATATAAGACTTGAATTGAAGAATTAATGATTAAAACTACTAGTCTTGAGCAATAGAAATTTTGATTAGACTATTTCATTTTGCATTCAAACATAAATAAGAATAGTACGACAAATGCCTAACTAGAATTTGCTAACCTATGGTTCACAAATAATCATGAAAGGAATATTAAACAAAGTGAGAGTGAAGATTTACTCAAAGTAAAAGGAGAAAATGAAGACTTTGAGTAAACTGGAAACTCAAATCATAGAATGTGACCACCAAAACTCATTGTGAGCCTCAAAGAGATCACAAGAAGAAAAGTTTAAGTGCCAAAAATAGAAGGTGGTTGAAGTGTGCTTTTCTATCTTAAAGCATGTATGGAAGAGAATGACTTTAAAATCATCCAACAAATGACAAGGTTTCCCATCACAATGAGTTAATCTAAGCCATGAAGCAAATGCATAGCTAGGGTTGAACGAGGATGATCCAACAATTAAAATGATCCCCAGACAGGTCATGACTGTGCATTTAATGCCAATGGGACGCAAAGGAGTGAAAGCTTCCATGTGCCAATGTGGATTAGACTAAATACTTTGGGCCTGTACCTTGACCTAAAGGCCCATTCACTGGAAACATCAAAAAATACCCAAATCAACCTCTTCCAAGTTTATGCAACCTCATCAAAGTTGGATAAGGAACATCCCTAGTTTGAACTTGAATACTCCTCATTTGGTGAAACCCCCCAAGTATCCCAGAGTATGAAGATTATCCCTACAAACATTCACTCATCTCCCTCTTTTTTGAATACAAACTCACCCTTTCAATTAGGTTTCCCTTCTATCTTAACTAGCTGACATGAGCGTCAAAATCCTTTGCATGTCGCTACTGTTGTCATGACATGCTCAAACAAGAATCTACCCCATCTCAAGATACCAAGTAAGAGCCTAACCAAGTATGAAATTTCTCGTTATATATCCAATTGTTCTAGGGAGTGTTAACTGTAATATTGCAACAATACTTTGACCTAGTTTGTAATCCTAGAAAATAAATAAAACTATGCGAAAGAATCATTTAACATATCTATTTTTTTTTTTTTGTTTGGTTGAAATTATCTGAAGAGAAGAACAACATGATATAATTAATAAATTTAGTTTTGATATACTGTCAATTTAAAATTATATATATATATATATATCTAGTTATATATTGTTATATTGTTAAAAATATTTGACTCTCATAGTAACTATTTCAAAAATTCTATTATAATATTATATAATTAGTTGACAATATAAAGAGTATATTACAATTAATCTCATAATTAATTAGCAGACAATATCCGAGAGTCCCTCATGCTCATGACTCTCCAATCTCAATTCGTTAGACAACGCAGCAAAAAGATAAAAGATTTAGACCAATATCTACCCGTAGCACATGCTCATCAAAGGTTGCAAGCCCAATATTAATTGGGTTGACCCACACGCAATTCCATGGATCGCATCGCATTAGAGAATCTATCGTGCGCTTTTCGTGTTCTCTATTGGGTTGGGAACCAATTAACGTACATTTTTGCAAGGAAACAGTATTTAGAACGCTTATAGGGCGGATTCAGTTTAAAACCTTGGGCTTATACGAAAGCTTTCTCTTTGCCGAAGCATTTTTACAAATTTGCAGCAAGAGCAGACAAAATGGAATTGCTGCAAGGCTATTCTCAGGCGTCATTTCAATTAAGGGCTCCTTTTAATAATACATTTTTAAAATTTTGATCTTAAGTTCTCTCCACCAGGCCAATCCTTGTCAGTATATCTAAGTTGAATGGTTTCCAAATTCCAAGAACTCTCCCTAAATAAGGCAGCAGTTTTGACTATTTGTAGTCTGTATCAGTATCACCAATCATATATGTAGCCCCAATGAGCTTGAATGGAGCAAATGTAAGATGTTGTTTATCTGCTAAAAAATCATAAACTTCATAATTTCATCTTAATTTTGATAATCAATCTTTCACTCTTTTTGTAGCTTTCCAATTGAATTCATTTTGCTATAGCCTCACTCTAATGATTTTTGTTTATTATCCACTTAAACTCCTAAATTAATTAACTAACAATAATGTAGCTAATTAAAATCAAGCTCATTACAAAAAAAAAATAAAATAAAATCAAGCTGCTCTACGTGACGAAAAAAATGGTGAGAAAAGTATGAACAGGTTACATGCGGCATTTTGTTTTTCAATGAATAAATAAATACAACTAAAAATAAATATATAATTAGCGGACTGTAAAGATTAATTATAATAATAATATACTGATAATATAAAGTGTTTTTTTACATCATTAGTCACTTATATTTATTATATGTGTGATTTTTGAATAATTATAATAAAAATTAAATAGTTTCAATAATGTGACAACACATCACTAGTTAACACTATTAAGAATTTTCGATTTCATTATTTAATATTTTTAAAGATTAATTACTGTGGAAGCGGAAGCCATCTAAAAAAAGTAATTGGAATTAATATTTAAAAAGTAATTAGCCAGCTATGTTCCTGTCCGCATGAACTCGTTTGATTTGACAATGCCTTCAGATGACCTAAACTAGAAAACTCAACGATTTTGGCTCTCTATGTTATGTCATGGGATGTTTTTTTTTTTTTTTGGGTGATCTTCCTTTCCTTTTTAAGGCAGATTATGTGGTGCATTGAGTAAATTTTAGTGTATCATATACTGTCATTTAGCCGCATTAAGAAGTATGACTAAATAAATACAACTCTAATTATGGTTTAAATGTATTTAGCCACATTTTAAAAGTGTGCCTAACTATAATTTCAAAATTCGATTAAATATGATTTCAAAACATGGTTAAATACAAATTTAAAATATGACTAAATACATTTACACTAATTAAATATGGTACACCAAAACTTACCAAATGCTCCACACCTTCAATCACATTTAAATATACTTGGAAAACCTAACAAATTAAATATAGAAATTTTTAGAAATCATATTATATGTACATATATATATGGATGAAATATGAATTAATACAGTATTTTATATATATATATTTCAACTTTTAGTAATGATGAATTAGAGACTAGAGGATGTTATGACGCATTTTGTTAAGTAAAATTAACCACACATCTTTATTTAATAATATTTTTAATATGACTAAATGCATGTAGAGTATAATAAATACATTTAGACATATTCATAAAAGTGTGGCTAAATGTACTGTCATTTAGCTACTGCTTGTAGCCACACTTTTGATGGTTAAACGAAGGTGTGTAATACACTGTACTTGACAAGTGACAGCTAAGATGGCCATTTTGAAACTACGTTAAAGTATTTATGACTATATTGCTAACCGGAGTTGGTTTCCCGTAAAAATTTAATTGCAGCTAAAGTAAAGTAGCGTAACGCTATTGGCACGCGCTCTATTTTGTCTATCAACACTCATTTATAATTACTTTTAATTTTTATTTTCTTAATTGTCTTTGTGTAATTTCAAAGTTAAATATATTTTTATTTGTATTTTTTAAATTATTGTCTATCCCCAATTCATATTAATTATAATTTAATCATTTTATAAGGCATAACAATAATATTTTTAAAAATACTTTTACAAGATAACATAATTCTTCATAAAATTGTCAATAAATTTTATTTTCAAAGCATCTATTAAATAATTGTGAAATTGATTATTTCAAATAATGTCTGATAATTTAAATATGTTTTTATTCCCATTCTATCATCCTAATTACTCTCATTTATTGTAGTGATATTATTTTGGCAAATTGCTATACCAACTACTTAATGAGTCATATTATAGTATTTAATAGATAAATTTGATGAGGAGATTAATTTATTCAACGTTTTAAAAAGTTAAAGACCGATTTCTTAGTTTATTTTTGTTAGAGATTAATTTGTAGGATGTGAAAATTGATAGGGACCACTATGAAAGTTTACTTTTTCTCTTATTTTGGTTTACACATTTGGGTGCAACCTGTGTTATTTTGTTTGACATTGTCTGTGTTGTGTAACTTGGTTAATAATCAAGTTAGTTCTTATAAGATTAGTGAAATTAAGATGACCATCAAGTAATATGTTTTTTGTTCAGATATAATCATATTAAACAGTAATTTTGAATTATTTTAATGTTGAAATATATTTTAAGCACTAATTAAAGTAATAATCATTTAAATTGATATTATGAAGAACTCGTGATATTGATTAGTCACGTTCTTATGAATTACTCATTTCAATAATCACATTTTTTCTGTGTCTTTATTGATTACTCAAGCCAAAAATAAAACTCATTTAGACTAGAAATCTATGCGACTAACTATTTTCTAAACACGTATAGTGCTGGTATAGCTACTAATATTGCATTTTTTTATTTTACCTCATGGTAGGTTGTTGACTCTTTTATCCTTTTAATTTTATATGATGGAGTCAGTCTTGTTTTAAATTTGATTTACGCACTTGTTTCAATCTTCATTGCAACCTATATCGTTCGGTGGTATCTCGTGCTTGGCTCATAATCTCGTTCGAATATGCTGATCTTAATTTTAAAGATTCGGTAACGGTTTGTTTCTTTGTTTGCACTACATCATCCTGACCATATAAAATACATATAAATATAAGATTTAATTAAATTCCGAGAGAATTTCTGACACCACTGAAGATTCCTTATATCATAAAAGGATAAAACTTAGACTCACAATCACGTAGATTGTTAGAAATGGACAGTGATACTGATGACGGATATAAATAATACGCATGCTATAAATTAAATTTTTATTATTATTGTTAAAAATTATGAAATTATATTCAAGTTTAATATATGATTTAAACATTATAAACCCGTGTAAATACTAAATATAGTAATATACCGATGTGCTCATTCTTTATGGGGCCTAAATTATACAATTACTCAATTTATTTATCCATTAATTTGCAAACCTTCTGCATCCTGTAACCCCCTATATAATCCTACACTTTACAAGAAAGAGAGATTTGTCTGAGGCATTCAACTTATGGCTTAAGAACCACTATTCTTTTCACACAAGTCACATAAAATGAGTGAATTATTTACGCTTTTCTATCTAAATTGGTGTCGTGTGGGATTGCAACAAGGTCCCGTGATGCTTAAGGACAAGATTGCACGAATAAATCAGGATACATAGGACCACTTTGCTAATCTTCTAGCGCCACTCTTGAATGAGGGGACCGGCCTCAAGGGAGAGAACCATGTGCGACTTGCCCGTGTCGAAGGACCAGAGCATAATTTCCAGGAGTCCATGGCCCCGAACTTCTGGTCTGTATTCCACGTACATTTTCGTACAATGACTTCTTCGTCAAGAATCTGAAATCTCGGAGAGTATTTGCTCATGCTAATTCCAATTGATTGCATGCCAATGGTGTCATCATTATAGTCAAGAAAATCAAGGATTAAAACTACTAACATGTATAGGATGATGATTATGAAATATTGAGAAACACCCTTCTTCTTATTGAGATTTTTTAAAAATTTTTTTTTTTATATATATATAAGTGAAAATAGGGTTTAAACCTAGAATCTTATGTATATAACCTAAACTTCTTACTACTAAATCACTGATAATAGCTTTCTGCTATATAGATTATCATTTATCTTTTCTTCAATTTAAATTAAAAACATATTAGTTAATATTCGTAAGGTAGTTTAAACTTTTACAAATACAAAGGCGGTTCTTTTGGAAGGGCATCACCCTACCTGGGGATGTCAACAAGGCAAAGCAAGGATGGGGGATAGCCATCCGTCCCCCATCCCGGGGGATAAATATTCGCCCCCATACCCTGCCCCATATCTGCATTGGTATCCGCTTTTGACTTTCTTGCCGATTTACAAGTTCTTGTGGATATTTATAAATACCCATTAAAATATCAAAAATTTAAAAAATTTAAATTAAATATAAAAATTTTAATATCATAAAATACTTAAAATAAGCATAAATAGTAATCTAATTTCACAATTCGAATTCTAATAATTTAATATACATAAAATAAAAATAAACCCATAAAATAAGCACAATAATTCAATTTCACAATTTAAATTCCAACAACTTAAAATAAAAATAAACACATAATAGTTGGTCTAACATATAATAAGTACAGATAAATCCAACTTCTAAATTTAAACATTAATCGAATCAATTTAAATAACAACAATATTAGCCTAACTAAGTTAATAACTTAAAGATAAAATAATAATTTCATATCGGGTACCTACGAGTATGGGGATAGTGATCCTCGCCCCGCCCCATTTAATATGTAGATATTTAAAATTCCCATCTTCATTACTCGCAAGAGCAAAATCTTCCCTCTATACCCGCCCCATTGCGGATATTACCCACAAGTATCCGTGGGGGTGGATTTTTTTTAACATCCCTAATCCCCACCCAAAATTATATGAGCAATTTGATGGATTAGTACTTGCGACTGCCATAAATTAGAATTGCATTCTAATTTTTAAATCCAGATATTAATTAGATGTTGAAATATTGGAGCAAATTGTTTAGCTCAATTTTGTGATCAATGTTGTCATTGGGCTTAATGACATTCTATATATGATATGATATGAGCCCTGTGTATAGGTTTTGCTATAATGGGCAAGCTTAATTAACTCATTATTTTACTGACATAAGAGGGAGGCTCCCTACTCCTAGTCATATATCTAGGTATCGGTTACCCTATTGAGATAGAGCGCACATTCACTATTGTTGGAATAAGAGAAGTCTTCTCCCCTTTTCTAGTTTCCTTGGTCTCTCTCTAATCAAATTGAAAAAAGAGCTAAGCACTCACCATCTTTCTTAATCACTCTAGATAATCTTCACATTTAATCTCGCTCATGATTCTAGTGATTTTGCATGCCATGATTGAAGTCAAATTTATGATCTGAGGGATAGAAATTCCTACACAATTACTAATTTTTTTTTTTTTAAATTCACAACTGGTATAACAAATGTTTAATATTGATATATATTTAATGTAAACTTTTTGATACAATAATTATATTAATCAATTATATATGACAAATAATGGGAGAAGAGGGAGCTACGGTTAAGGGCTAAGTCAAGGGCGGTGAGGGTGCTAGTGCCAAGGGATCCTCTCTCGAAAGTGGATAGGGTGGGAGGAAAAAAAGGAACTCTAGGAGTTAGAAGTCAGTTTGGTAATGGGGAGGTTTTTTCAGGACGTCCCGAGTGGAGATAAGTGTTTTTGCCTAGGGTTAGTAGGAACTTGATTTGAAAAAAACTTAGTCTCTATTAGTTTGCAATATGAGAATCGTCTTTTTTTTTTTTCACACATAACATTATAAGAAAAATGCGATTTAGCAGTGAAATTTTTTTGACCTACTCAATCCTTTAGAAATTTGCGATGGATTTGTAGTGGATTTTTCAGCGGATAATTTGTCAGAATATTGTTTAATAAAACTCATGAATGACCTTTCTAGCGGACAACCACTAACAACCAACCAAAAAATTGGGGGGGGGGGGGGAAGGCCTTTCTAGTGCACATGGTTGCTAGAAAATATTAAGGAAAAATGAAAGAGTTTTAGACTTTTTGTCAGACAAGGTAGCTAAAAACCAAAAAACTTGGGAAAAGGGATTTTTGGCGAACATGACTGCCAAAAAATGGGGGGATGCATTCCAATGGATAAGGCCATGGGAAAAAAAATGTACTGAAGCCATTTTTAGATGGATAAGGCTACTGAAAAAAGAAGAAGAAAAGAAACTAGGGGATGTATTTAATTTCTAGCAAATTTGTCCATTGGAAAATCTACCAAAAAAATAAAAGAAAAAAGGATGCGGAGGTTTCTGGAGGACAAATTCATTAGAAAATTCAAATATATTAAAAATGTTTCCAATAAATTTGCTCACCACAAATAAAAAATAAACAAACCCCCTGCGCACTTCAAATCCCCCTACTCACTTATCCTTCACTATTTTCTATCCTCCCTCATTCACGCATTTGTTGCTACCACTGGCCTCCCTCCAACCACCTTGCTTCTCCACCACTGGTTAGAGATCTTCTTTTCTCTCTTTCTCTCTCTCATTGTCCTTTTAACTTTCTATTACATGTTTTTTGTTTAAATTTTCTATACATCAAATTGTTATAACACTTATTTAAAGTAAATTTATTTTCTTCTGTAAGTAGATTTAAACATAAATATGATATACTGTTGATTGGTTAGTGCTCTTGTTGGTGGAAGACTCAATGGACGAATTTGAAGACATAATGGAGTAGTGGAAAGCTCAATAAAGAAATATGAAAATTCAATAGAATTGTTGAAGACTTAATAGAGAAAATTGAATACTCGACAGAAATTGTTTGGGGCTATCATTAAATGCATTAGGATATAAATAAAAGGATTATATATATAGGGAGAGGATCAATGAGAGGAGTGGATAATTATGAAAGTGAGAGGAGTAAATCTTCACCATTAGATCTTACATAAATAGTCAAGATTAAAACATAAAACCATGCAACTTTTTAAGTGGTCAAGTGACCTTTAAATAACTTTAAATCTTAACTATTTATGTATGGTTATACAGCCCAGATTTACTCTTCTAACTCTCATAATAAACTATTTCTCTTATGTGATACGCCATATATATATATATATATATATATATTTCAAATGATCATTTGCAGCAGATTATCTACAAAAAATTTCTAGTCGATATATTTTCTCACAAATTTCTGGCAGATTTTGTCCACTGCAAATTTTTAGTAGACAAAATTTTTTTATAGACAAACATCTGTCAAAAATTCACTTGCATTGAGACTTTTTTTTTTTATGGTCTCCAATTCGCCAAAAATTCGCCTTCAAGCATATCTTTATTGATTTCCGGCAAATTTGTCCACTGAAAATTGGCACTTTTCTTGTAGTCTGAGCTTTGATGTGAAATTTATTGAAAATTTGTCTTTATCACGAATGGTTGCTCTAGTTAACATTCTAGGTCTACATCTAAGCTTCTCAATTATGTGCGAAAGGCTTAAAGGTGTATAAAGACTTATTTCCGGGTTTAACATTTTGGATGTCAATAATGGTTATTTTTCAATTAAGTTGATTTACTGGAAGACAAAGAAAGTTATAAGGGGAGATCCACAAACAGAGCAAGATCACAACTTAGTTGTGAACAAGTGGATGCCTCAATTTAATCCAAGTAGGGATTGCTTTAGTCAAAAAATGGTATGGAAAAAATCATCTTGGTGATAGCAGAGGCTGTTAGGAAGCCTATAAGGTGGGCTTTATGACACAAAAAGTTGAGAAAGGAAAATAAGCATGTTATATGTCAATAATTGATCTGAATTTCCAAGTTATTACTAAGGTTTGGGACCATTAGCACAAGGTTAAGTACAAGGGTTTGTATCTTATTTGTTTGACCCTAGTTATTTTGGCCATGTTACATGTGATTATATTGCAATAAAGACTCTAAACTCTAAGAGGGTGTTTGGTGGGATATTTGAATTTTCATTCTTAGGAATGTAGTCCCCGGGAATAGATTTCCCAAGTATGTGTTTTTTAGAGCGTTTGGTATACAGATTGAATTCCCAATAGTATTTTGCACATTTTCAAGATTACCCTTGGTAGAGGGCGGCGGCTTGCCAACAATGAAGGGTAATCAGCAGTGAGTGGCAAAAGGTTACAATAAGGGTAATTTGGTTTTTTTACAGGAAAAAAATGCCCATCTTATGAGAATGTTGTAAGCCCATGTGTGAGATGGAAATGTTCTGGTAAGAATCTTGACCCAAAATTAATTTAGAGAATGCAACATTCTCAAAAATATTTTTGCAAATCTTCTACTAAATGGAGGAATATTTTCATATTCTCAAAAATATGAAAATATTTTCCTTACTAAACACCTCTGAAGGTCTAATACCTAGCCTATATTTCAAAAGATTAGCAAACCTATAACACCCTAATTTAGCCGTGTCTATAATTAACCTTGTTAGAGGTTAATTAACACTAAATTTGTAAAATAGAGACGAGAGTGTAGAATAATACAAGTAGTAGCAACGTATGGTTAGAATTTCTACAGAAATAGAATTTTAACCGCACCGTAAAAATTTTAAGAGTAGTTTCCCAGAACATTACAAATTGATCCGATACAAGTATACAATACAAAAGAGTTTAACTATTAGGAGATCAAACCTACTATATGTAGTCCAAAATGCGCCACACAACTCAAATTAAATGGTGCAACATGGGCCACACACCTAATTTGGTGACTTACCCTCACTTCCCCCTAAACACTAACTTTTTCATCATTTTTCCTCTCCTTCTCAACCACCTAGCCGAACTCTCTCCCCCTCTTCCTCTCCTCCATTTTTGCTTAGAAAAGCTTACAAACCCTTGGTTCCTTCTTGTTCTCTCAACATTTACTTGATTCCTAAGCTTGTTTGTGATTTTCTAAACTACCTAAGAGCCAAAATCTCTCCTTTTCAAGCCATATCAAGCTTCAATCAAGGAAGAGAAAGAAGGAGTTTAGGTGTAGTCTTGTGATTCTAAGACGATTTTAGAGTTGCGGGAAGTAAGATTTGAAGATCCATAAGCTTGGAAGTGAGGTAGACTCCTAAACCACCTTATATATGGTTATATGACTAGATGAGCTATGATTTTCATTCTTTTGGTTTCGCATATATTCTAGTTCATGGTGATGTTCTTTGGACTCATATTAATGAGTTGGAACTAGTGAAACTTGAGCTAGTGAAGGAAACAAGCTGGGAACTCAAAGATATTCACAAATAGAAAAACAAGACAACTAGGATAACCGTGGACAGTATTGGATCCACCAACCATATCTGGATCTAGGGACTTTCAATTGAAGTGAAACCAATTTTAGATTAAACCTGATTTATAGGAGAGTATACCCATAAAATTTGAAGTCCATTGGACTTAAGATGAATGAATTATGAATTTTTGAATTAATCTATAAGTGGAGTAACTTGGATTTGAGTAAGCTGTGTTCTATTGGGCATAACTTGCCTTATAGACCTTTAAATTTAGTGCAATCAACTTTTTAGAAATTTAACACAAAGGGAATAAGCCTATAAATTTTATATTTAAACTTCCAATAGATTGCTCCCAATAATTCCACAAAGTTACCACATACTCTATAAATGCTGAAATAGAATAGCCTTAATGTAGAGCTTATAACTTAGGCTCTGCTTAGCTAAATTGAGTAAGACTGAGTATGTTTATTTCAGTTTCTAAAAAAAGGGGATTTTGAAGCTTAAATTTTATATGTAGTCGAAAAAGCTAAAAATTGATTTTTTTTTTTTCAAAAGCTACTCTTTTCAACTTCTACAAAAGGCTGAAAATAGATATTTTTGAGATTCTGATTATTTTTAAAAAATTATTGAAATATACAAAAATTAATTTTTTTCAATTAAAAAAGTGATTTTTTACAAAAAAAAATCCTAAACAAACATACTCTTAGTTTATTTGAAAGAATGCAGCCAAATCCTGCAATTGCTTCGACGGTATTTGTCGTTTGACCTTAATGAGGGGAATAAATGCCATTGAGGCAAGAGTATTTAGAAATTCAAGTTCAAAGACAAAGATGTTCTCTTGATAGAAAATTTCAAGATTGATTTTCATGATGATCAATGCTTCGAGCTGACTTATTGGCATGTTGACAATACTTTCGACTGAGTTTAGGGATGCAAAAGAAATAGAAACTAAAGATGATGA
This sequence comes from Pterocarpus santalinus, assembly GCA_031439595.1. Classification (NCBI taxonomy): domain Eukaryota; kingdom Viridiplantae; phylum Streptophyta; class Magnoliopsida; order Fabales; family Fabaceae; genus Pterocarpus; species Pterocarpus santalinus. The sequence goes on along the minus strand of CM062528.1, from coordinate 26,441,144 downwards.
TTGTTTTGACGTGTTTCCAGAACAAGAATGTCTTTTTCTAGACGAGGATTCAAATGACAATGTGTTATTTAAAAAGCCCAATAAAGTCATAAAAGCCCACCTTCAGCTATTACACATAAAAGCCATTATTGCAAGCAAGTTGATTAACTGTCTCTTAGTCGATGGAGAGGCTGCTATCAATCTATTATATAAAGTTTGGTAAGACTATCAATTAACTCATCAAGGCAAATAGAGTGGTCACTAACTTTACAGGAAAAACATCAATATCAAAGAGAATGATCATGTTGAATGTAAGGGTTGGAAGTGTCGACAAAATTACCTTATTTGTAGTAGTTGTATCTAGGGCGGGATACAATGCCCTGCTCGAAAGAGAATAAATCCATGGTGCGGGCGTGGCACCTTTGACACCACATCAAAAGCTAATTATATGGATTACTGAGGGCAAAGTTGAGAAAGTTTATGCTGATGATAGCTCTTACTACCTCTAACAAGCACATGCTAGTTTTAAGGTTTACAACCGAAAGGTAAGGGTTTTATTTCTAGAGGATAGCACCTTCGACCCTGATCTTATCGAAGGACGCTTTTTGGCTCAAATGGTTTATATTTTATGCCCAAGGCTAAGCGAGGATTGGCTAAGAAAAAATGTAGACTATGGATTTGTCGAGCCACTTAGCTTAATCATCAACATACATGGCTAATAAATAGCTGTGTACAAGAAAAGAAATAGCTTTATATTGCTTTTATGATTAGTGCTTTAGGTTTTGAGTAGCCCTTAGATGAAAAAAATAAAAAAAAAGAGGTCAAAGTCAAAGATGCACTTGAGGAGATTAATCTTGGGGAAGAGGGCGAATATCGACCCACTTTCATAAGTAAGTTGATTACTCATAATTTCAAAAGGGTTTGGTCAAAGTCCTTAAACAATGCAAAGATTGTTTTGCGTGGGAATATGAAGAAATGCTTGGGCTGAGTTGAATATTGGTTGAACACCAACTTCCAATGAGGGCAAATTTTTTACTAGTAAAGCAAGCACTTAGGAGATTTTCCCTTGAGATTGTGTCAAAAATAAAGGAAGAAATCCAAAGATTGTTGAAAGCTAAGTTCATTCAAATTGCTAGGTATATCGACTGGATCTCTAACATAGTTCTTATTATGAAAAAGAATGATAAGCTTCAAATTTGTATTGATTTTTGAAATTTAAATAATGCTACACCAAAAGATGAATATCCCATGCCTATTATAGATATGTTAGCAGATTTAGCTTCTAGTCATGAAGTTTTAAGTTTTCTTGATGGGTATTCGGGGTATATAATCAAATTTATATCGTAGAAGATGTATCGAAAACAACATTTTGATGCCAAAGTACTATTGGCACATATGAATAGGTGATGCCTTTTGGGCTCAAAAATGTTGGGGCCATATATCAAAGAACAATGAATATGATATTCCATGAATATATTGGCAAGTTCATGGAAGTGATATGGTCATTAAGTTCGACACTAAGAATACCCATCTTGACAACTTAAAACTAGCATTTGAAAAGATGTGTAAGCACAACTTAAAGATGAATCCATTAATGTGCTTTCGGTGTATCTACAGGAAATTTTCTTGGATTTCTCAATCATGAAAAGGGAATAGAGGTCGACAAAAATAAGAAAAAAGCTATACTTGAAGTGACCCCTCCATTGAACAAGAAAAAGTTACAAATCTTTCTGGGCAAGGTTAATTATTTAAGAAGATTTATGTTGAACATATTGGGAAGGACTAAGGTTTTTGCACCCTTAATTAAGCTTGAAATAGAAGAGGACTTTCTAGGACACGAGCATCAAGAGGCATTCAACAAATCAAAGCATATTTGACCAATCCCCCTATTATGGCTCTTCCAAGGCATGGACAACCTATGAAGCTGTACATTTCAGCATTAGAGCCGACAATAGGCAGTATGAAAGCACAAGATGATGGAAATGGTGTCGAGAGAGTGGTGTACTACCTTAGTTGAACATTGATTGATGCTAAGACTAGATATAGCCCGATCAAAAAATTGTGTCTAGGCTTGTATTTTTCTTGTACAAAACTCAAATATTATTTAATTTCCTGTGATATTTTTGTTATTTTCCACATAAATGTTATCAAATATATGTTTTTTCCTCCTATGTTACATAATCAAGTAGGGCAATAGATGTTAGCTTTTACTAAATTTTCACTCCATTTTGTCCTAACAAAAGCTGTAAAGGGACAAGTATTAGCCTACTTCATAGTCGATCCTCCAAGGCTTGAAATTGAAGAAGTCGATGTAGGTTTAGTTGAATTAAAACCCTGGAAGTTGTACTTTGATAGCTCAAAACACCAAAATGGTGTAGGTGTGGGAATTTTAGTTGTATCCCCTATGGATAAACCAACAAAATTCCTTTTTAAGCTCGACAAGGATTATTCCAATAATGAAGCTGAGTACAAAGCCTTAATTTTCAGATTGGAAATTTTAATCAAAAAAAGGAAATAAGAACTTCAAGACAATAAGGGATTCACAGTTGGTAATAAACAAGTGACAAAAGAATATAGATGTGTGAATGGAAATTTAATCAAGTACTTGTCACTCACCCTAAGGCTACTAGAAGAATTTGACAATGTTGTCATTCGACATGTGCCTAGGGAGATGAATTACAAAGCTAATGAATTGGCACAACTATAACATTCCAAATTTTCCCTAAGCTAATTGGCTCATTGTTAATGAGTAATTAGAGTAATTAGTAAAATAATCAAGGATTAATCTCCTAATTAAATGAGCAAAAGCTCAGTAATTAGAAAAAGTCAATAGAAAAGTCAACATAATTAAATGAGGGGCAATAAGATAATTTTTATTACTAAATAAACTTGCTAATTTAAAAGTTAGAAAATTAAAAATATAATGATAGAAGCCTAGATGATGCCCATGGCTAAGCTATGCTTAATATGGGAAAGAATATGAAAATTTTAAAATGATTGATATTCTAATTATGGTAAGTATCAATCACACTTAATTACAATAAATGCAAGATAAAATCTCTCCCTAAAACCCTAATGTGGCCGCCACCCCTATGCATATAAATAAGGAAAGAAGTTCAAATTAAATAGTTGATGAAACAAACAAGGAAAGTTCATAAATGGAGTTAAATACTAATTGATCTAAACAAGGAAACAAAATAACTCTCTTGACTAACTCTATGGTAGGCATCTCTCTTTCTCTTTCACCCCATTCACTTTCACTTTTCACAATTCTCTAATCCTATTTAAGGGAAACCCAAGGCAATTTTCTACACAAAATCTCCAAAGATCAAACTTTTCTACACTTTCCTCTCACCACGGCCTCATCGTCATTGTTGAAAGAAAATTTTTCTTCAACATTTGAAGCTTGAAGTCCACAATTAGAGTCTTGAGAAAGTTACCTTCACTACAGTAGGATTCCCTTTCATTTTTTAGTGTTCTCACAATGTAAGTGTAGAAAGCTCTAGTCTTTCTATGGCTAAGAGTAACTACCTTTGTCAAAAATTTGTCTGTGGTTCAAATCTCTATGTTCATGTCTATAACAAGTTCTTAATCAATTAAAAATATTTTCTTCATATTTTTAAGTAATTTAATCGGTTAAAAATATTTCCGTCATGCTTTTAAGTAATTCAATCAGTTAAAAATATTCCCTTTATGCCTCTAAGTAATTTAATTGGTTAAAATCATTCCTTAATGTTTTTAATCTACTGAAAAGCCCCTAAAACACTAAACCAAGAGATTATATAATGAAAAAGAAAATAAAATGGTTACCTAATGGTGAGGATGGCTTCAACCATACATAATTAATAGGGAAGAAAAATGAGTTCGAACGTTTGGAGAGTGGATCTGGACTCCTTATAAAATTCTAAGTAATTTAGTAATAAGAGAAATAAAAATCAAAATTTGATCATAATTACCATGTGTAATTCGGCTTTAATAGGTTAATAAGGAAAGAAAGACTTTAATTTGTAAAGAGGAAGAATAATACTCTTACATTACCTAATTACTTAATAGTTAATCCTCTTGCTAGATCCTTCTCACTCTCCACCTTTCTAACAAGTGGCTATTAATGGGATAAGCTAGATAATGCATATATCAATGGTAGTAGGGGGACTTAACCACATATATATAATTGCAATAGGATCTCCCATCAAAAATCATGTCAGGAAACCCTAATGGCCCTATGGCTAATGTACCTACACTAATGCTGCCCAACCACATTAACTTTGAGTAACAGGTATGCACAACCCACAACATAGATCAATAAAAACTGTTGGATTTATTATGCTTGTTTATAACCAAGATCATATTATCAACCCAATTTCACAAAAACAAAAAAAACTCCACAATTAATTATAGCCCACACTAGATAATTCCAACATTCACTACTAAAAATTACACAAATAGTGACGGAATTATTCCATTGCTAATTTACAAAAATCCGTCACTAAACTATTTAGCAACGGAATTTGTCACAGCCAATAGAATGTCGCAGAATCCCTCGTGGCTAATTAGTCAGCAGCATAAATTATTGTCCGCGGCTATCCAGCGACAAAAAATTCCGTCGTTGACAAAGAAAATGTCCGTCGCAAAGAACATATCAACAATCGTGGCTAAGGCATGGTTTGCGACGAAATCTGCGACGGAATTATTCCGTCGCTGCAATCAAACTACATTACAATATATGCATCCATAGCAATGGAAATGATTCCCTTGCTAAATTTTTTTTTTGTTTTTTTTTTTAATTTTAAACAATCTAATTATACAATTTAAAATTGTATACATTCAATCCAATAATATAACAAACCTAAATCAGAATTCAAATAAAAAATTTAAAGGTTAAAAGTCATTAATTAAAATGTATATTAAATTTTACAACTAAATGTGTTTCAAAAGGTTATAGTAAAAGTATTTCAAGAGGACAAGATTAATACAAGTTTACTCTATATAATAAGTCCTAATCAAAACAAAGATAAAAATGCCATATCAAATATGAGGCAGAAAAGGATCATAATCATCCTTAGCCATCTCATCTTCATCTCGATCCTAGCCTTCTTGATTAAGTTGCTCATCATGATCTCCATGAACAATTTGAGAGCCACTAACAGATTTGTCCTAGCACTGCAAAGTAGTGTTAATCATGGCATGTTGATCAATCAATTGCTTTGAGGTCCACTAGCTTATTGGGACCTATCCTTGAATCTATCCGCTTGTGATATTTAGGAACTTCCATTACTTTTGTAACTATAAAAAAATAAGAAGTATGTATTAAAACCATTTGCTACTATGTATAGGATTTCCATATTCAAGAAGTGCTCAAGTAAAAAGGAACATGAGATTTAGGGATTAGTGTTTTTAGGTTCCTAATAAAGAGAAAAAAGCATGTAGAGGAAACTCACAAGACCTTCAACAGAAGAATATAAATATATAGAATTTATATCAAAACAAAATAAAATTAATAGAATAAAAAGCAATGCCAAACTATTAACTCATCGTGTCAATACTTGAACGTAGAAGCATTTATTTGATTTTCATTGTAAAGAACTACATGCAGTACACGATTCATAGACCATAAAGCTTTTATAATCATGAAATTTAGTTGAATATCACTTCACGTCATGCAAAAAAAATCCAAATAACGCATTTTTTATATTTTTTTCAATCTACCAAATAATTTAGTGTTTCATAAAATTAGGCACATAAATTGATTATGCATTGGGCATTCGAACATCATTTGGCAAGGAAGATAAATAAAAGCATATCTCAATAACATAGAGATGCAGAGCAAGTAGTTTATGTACAATACAGTTAGGCTTGTCATGTTTCCCAACATAAGAAAATCCTAGCTAGGACTTTCTAGTTTCTATAAAACAAGAAGAAGAGATGTTATTGATGCCTCTAGTTCATACTATTAAAAGTAGATACCATGAGCCAGAGGAAACAATGAAACAATAAATAGATGCATATCCGTTGAAAAATCAGCACAAGTTCTTTTTGGAATATTCTACATAGATAAAAAGAAATCAAATAAATCAACATGGACATGTCTAAATTTTCTTAGACTTGATATTTACAAGAAGTGTGTAGAAATTCGAATAAAATAACATATATACTGGAAAATTCTAGCCACATGAAGTCGGGCATAGTGCTGACTTGAGAAATCTATAAATAGGCATTGGCTTATTCTATTAAGTGTGTGCAGAGAAGCAAAACTCAAGTGAGTTAGTGAGTGTGTGGACCAAACTGAGTGCTCAAGTGAGTGCCAAGAGGTGAGTGTCTTAGTGTGCACAAGCGTGAGAGAGTGCCTAGTGTAGAACTAAGTGAGTGTGTATAGCGTAAGTGCAAGTGAGGTGGAGATGTGGAGTGAGTGCAAAAGATAAAGAGTGCCTAGTGTGTGCACCTAGTAGTGAGTGCATGGTGAGGAATCAAGTAAGTATTTAAGTGGAAGTTTTGTGTCTCATCAAATTGTAGTCTTGAATATTTATAAATGAAGAAGTATTATTATTTGTAAAGAGTCCATTTCTTTGCTCTGCAACCACTTCATCAAAGAATGAAAAAAAATAGCAAGTAAATGGGAAAGAAATTTGGTAAATAGCATGCAGAACCTAAGCAAGTAAGCAATTTGGTACCACTCTGGTACCACTCTAGCACCATCATAATTAAAATTTACTACATTGATTTATGTGTTGGCAGAAAATATACATTCACATCAAGGCATAATGGTTCCTTAAACAAATTAGATATTCTAAACATGGAGAGCAAAATTAGAATCAAGGCTATAGCTTAAATATTCACATAAGCAAGATCATCAATCAAAGAAATCATAAACTTAGACAAGTAAAAATAGACATCAAACTTAAGCCTTGAGAATGAAAAGAAGACAAACCCCTATAACTAAGCCATAATTAGATATAAATTAATCTTTCAAATCACATAAACACCAGACAAAGAAGTGCACATGGAAACCTTGAATCACAAATGAACTCAAGAGCATATAACAAGGCATTTGATCTTAATTCAACACCACCAAAACAAAAGAAACCAAGAATATCTTACCAATATTGTTTAGGGCTTGATTTGGGAAGGAGCAAACCAAAGCCCCATGTTCAAACTTGGATCGCCAACCAAGTGAAAGGAACCCAAGCCAAACAAACCCAAACCACCTAGCAGCAGCAACAGAGACGGAGGAGCGCGGACCGGCGGTTGGGCGGTGCTTGGCGTTGCGTCGCGTCGCGGGTGGCTGGCTGGGAAAGGTAGGCGGCACTAGGTGGCTGGGTCGCAAAGAGGGAAGGGCGATAATGAATCAAAGAGAGGTGAGACACAGAGAGACGAGCAAGAAAGAGAGAGGGAAGTGAGACTCAGAGGCAGTTTAGCGAGAGAAAGAGTGCCAGTGGGGGAAGGAAAAGAAAAAAGGGGGTTTTGGTGTGGGTCCACAAATTAAGGGTGTAGGGTGGTCTTCAACAAAAGTAATTAGAGGAGAGTGTGTTATTTCATTTTTAACACTACATAAACTTCTTATTTTGCAACAATAGCATCTTCATCTAATTAATTTTTAATTTCTCTATTACTATGTAGTTTAAGAAAATTAAGAGAAAATTGAAAATAATCATTTTACATAATTTTATTTTTCATTTTTATATATTATAAAAAGTACAATTGAAAAGTATTAAAATATTCAAGACAAGGATAGCATTATATATTTGTTAAAGTTTTATATTTTATTAAATAAAAATAATTGTTACAAACTATTGAAGTAAATATAATTAACATTAAATATAAATTAAATTTTATATCATAAATAAATAAAAATGACACTTTATTAACATCTATAATAAATATAATTAAAATTATAAATATATAAATAATAAATATTTGTTTTTGATTAAATAATTAATCAAAAATATTGTTTATTATAATTTTATTTGAGTTTAATTGGTATGCACTAACAATATAAAATAGTTTTACACTATCAACCAATAGAAATAGAGGAAAGTGAGAATTCATGGTGGGTCCCTCATTATAATAGGTAGTTATTTGGATGAGTTGACACTTTCCACCATTTCTATTGGTTGACAGTGTAAAACTATTTTACACTGTCAGTGTATTTAAATTAAATTCATTTTATTTTTATTAAATTTTTTTACTTATGATAGAATTATTTTTATAGTAAAAGAATATAGTATATCATACAATGATCAAACACTATATAATAATAAATTTTAACAAGACTTATACTACTAGGCCTTATATAATCGGACCTTATATTATTAAGTTTTATCCTATCATAAAACTATTTTTATATGGAAATGAGCTTAGCGATGGAAAATAATCCATCACTGCAATGCTTTATATCAAGATTTTACATTTTTATTAATAAAAAGATTCTTAGCAACAGAATGTATTCCATCACTATGTATATCATACACTAAAATATCTATTTTTAAAACAATTAAATATGCTTAGACATGGAATTTGTCACGGATTTATTAGTAGCGGAATAAAATCTGTTGCAAATTCCATCGCAAATTTTAATAAAAGGTCTAGCCATCCCAAGCACATAAATCCATGACAATTTTCGTAGCTAATAGCGACGAAAATGATTCCATGACTAAGTTCCGTCGCTATTCACGTGTTTTTTAGTAGTGATTCCTGCCTAGATTCCCTACATTCCTCTTTCGCTAACTTGAGCACCAGAGTTCCTTTTGTAGAACATGTAGCCCATTGGGCTCAAAAGGACACTCCTCGCTCTAATGCTCAAGGAGATTAGAATAATCACTATCAAGCATTTGGCCAATCCAAATATATACATATATATATATATATATACATATATATATATATATATATATATATATATATATATATATATGTACATACATATGTATATTATATATGTGTGTAACATACATACAGATATATGTAATATATATATATATGTAACATATGTATATACATAATATATATTTACATATTACATGTGTAACATACATATATGCATACATATTATATGTGTAACATACATACATATTTATATATGAAAATACATATATTATACATACATACATATTACATGTGCAACATACATACATATTCATGTATGTAAATATATACATATGTTATATGTGTATGTATGTAACATGTGTATGTGTACATATGTAACATATGTATGTATATATATGTAACATATGAGATATGACATACATATGTTACATATGTACACATACACATGTTACATATGTATGTCATATTACATACATATATAACATATGTACATGTAATATGGCATACATATGTTATGTAACATATGTACATACATACATATGTTACATACACATACATATGTAATGTATGTATGTAGTATGTTATATACTACGTATGTATGTATGTATATTACATACTACATACATACGTACATACATACATAACATACATATGTATGTTACATATATATATATATATATTAACTTACCAATTTTTTTTTTAATTTTACATCGATTATTCTACCAACCTACCAATTCATAATAAAATTAGGTGGGTTAGTCCAAAAATGCAAAATCGGGTCAAGCAATTTTTAGCTAACATATAGTAAGCAGCAAACCCATTTTGACATCATTTTGATGCTCACTCATTGTCCTTATCTGATGCCTCAACTTGGAATTTAACCCAGTACAGTTAGCTGCTGTTTTCGCTACAATATCTTGCCATCACCCATCATGATGTTGCTTTCTCCATATAAACAAGTTCTCCCAATATATGTAAGCCCGCATAGATGTCACTCCAAGCTCTAAAAAGAGTACTTATATTCCTTCCGAAAGCATCGTATTGCTCGTGGTCTTTAGTTAATGAAGAACCTTATGTTGCAATTAATGTAATTATGTAATCTTGGTCGTTTGCATACTAGCCTCTACCAATGCTGAACCTGAAATACATAAGCTTGGTGTAATCATGATTTCAACTTCCACCATCTAGCAAGTCGTTGTACATAGTATTGTTTGACTCAATATCTAGTGCATTTGAATTGGCGACAAACATGTTGTACACCCACCTATTGTGGATAAGATTACAATATTTTATGATTTAATTTGAAACTTGCATACATAAGTATCATGTCCACTCATATCAGAAAAGAAACATCACGTACCCACACTCAATTTTTCAATAACACAAAACTTACATGTTGTTGGCACTTAGCCATCACCCTCCACCGCAAATAAAATATATGATGAGTGGGGATATCGATCAATGTATAGATTATTCTTGTTTTTTTTTTATGGGAATTTTCTTCGCATGTATAAAACTGCAAACACAACCAAACAAAAATGAAAACAAAATAAGAGACCATAAAATACTAGAAGACCAGATTGCTCATCCAAAATGAATGATACACACATTTATAGAAGAGAAGATAGGATTTGATACCCCAAGGCGTACATAGGTCACATGGACAGTGACCTCATAAGTATAAGTGATTGAAATTCTTACTTACTTCTGTCATAATAGATGCAATAATGTTATAAATAAGGGATTACAAATATTTTAATTAAATTTTACGCAATAATGATCAAACTTAATTATAAATGAGTATATCTAGTTAGATCTTTCAATGAAGATTTTTTCCATTCCCAATACTTGAATGTGAGATTTCTGATTAAGATGTTAAGGTACCTACCACTTTGACCAAGTCCACATTAGTGATTTTTATACATACTAATTTTACTATTTCAAATTTAAGTTTATAAACAAACCATAAAATGTTTGATTATAATAAATTTATGAAGTCGCCCCTATTAATTTATACATTTGACAAATTAATCCCTAACAGGAAAAAAAAACTAAAAAATTGATCTCTAATCTTTTAAAATATTAGGTAAATTAGTCTATAATAAAAATAAACTAATAAATTAGTCCATTTCTTTTAAAACGTCACGTAGTTTAATCTTTGCATCAAGTTTTTTCATTAAATATTATGACGTTCCCCGTTAAGTAGTTGATATGACATCATTATCTTCTATCCTGTCATTCTAGTCACTCACATTTTTTAAAATGACACCATTTTTGGCCAATCCTCAAGTTAATATGTTGAATTTTATATTTTAATATAGTATGCAAATAATTGAAATTTTTCCAAAATAATGTTATTTTAATAAATAAAAGTGAGTAGGATGATAGGGTGAGAGATAATGGTGTTACGTCAACTACTTAATAGGTCATATTATGGTAGTTAACAGAAAGGCTTGATGAAAGGATTAAATTATCTGATATTTTAAAATATTATGAACTAATTTATTAGTTTATTTTTGTTAGGATTAATTTATCTAATATTTTAAAAGGTTAAGGACTAATTCATCAATTTACTTTTATTAGAGATTAATTTGTTTGATATGAAAATTAATAGGGATTATTTTGAAGATTTACTCTAAATTTATTAAATTCAATGTAAAAAAATACTTCAAATTTTTTTTATTAAATTTGAACTTGTTGTGAACCTTAGTTTAATAAGAAATGTTTTAAAACCAATATTCGTTTTGGATATATATGGGTTGATGTATAAATAATTTAAAATTTCAGATACATTTTCATTAATGTGGTAGATATATAAAATAAGATAACTGATAATAAATGTAAAATTTTGTTATTAAATTTATTAATAAATTAACTAAAATTATTAATTATTAATTTATAATTTTTAACATGCCTCAATAATATTTAGAAAGTTGATATACCAAATTGCCAACAACAATACTGTATTTTAATCATATGGATACTAGCTCCCCTTTTCTTTCCTTATTATTATTATTTTTTTCAAAGGCATCCTTTTTTTCTTTTCGATAGGATTTTTTTCAAAGGTATCCTTGATAAAAGACGGTCTGTCATCAGCTATACAACTAGAGCCAGGCACGTATGATACTGACAAAAACCTTGCTTTCGCGGCTTTCGGTGCTTTCTATCTCAATGTCAGCATTCTAGAGGTGTATGTACTTGCCCAAAACGCATAAAAGCAATATATAGGAACAAAGATTTGAGATAGTGATCTCCAGCATAAGTAAAGGATAGGAACGGTTTGAAATTTCCATTCAGCAATGAATTTTTTAAGCAACACGACACTTAAGAGCATGGGAATTGCCTACGTGCATAGTTCAAAATCCTATTTTAAATTAACATAAGACAGAATGTTTTTATAAATTTAATTGTGATATATTTTTACCATAAAAAAATTTATATAAATATTTAATTATATATTATTATATTAATAAAATTATTTAACTTAATTATTCATTAATTTAATAGTTTTATAAATAAAAATATATGATTAGATAATAATATAAAATTATTTTATACTGATAGTTTATTAAAATTAATTTTTTATTTATTTATTTTGAATAGATATGCCTTCAAAAGGTTAAATTAGCATATCTATTGAGGTTTTTTTTTTTGGTGCTACAGTTCATGTAGAGGTTAAATGGAAAACAAATTACAATAAGTGAAAATTAAATTACAAAAGATAAAATTAAAGAGGAATTATATTAAACTTTTTGTTCTAAAGGATAATTAGCAATCACACTCCTTGATTAAACCCAAAATTAGTGTAAATATTGCACTCCAATCCTAAATTTGTATAAATATTATATTCCTCCTCAAGCAGGTGATTTTTAATATGGGGATACAATATTTAGGTCTATGATGAACCTATGCAACATTATCTCTTAAATTTCATTTAAAAATATCAACGATTAAGATCATATTTCAAGATTTTGTATTTTAATTATTCTTATCAGCAGTTTCATTTCCACGTTCACCAACCTTCTTTGCGACAAGACGACCCTACTGCCTTATAACTCAACTATAGCGACAAGGTTGCCCCTTCACCTTCCTATGCCAGCTACTTCTCCATGTCGCCCCTGTGATAGCCGCTGCCAAATATTTATCCTCCCATCGCAATCCTGCCTTCTTGGGTACCTTTCACCATTGAAGAGGATAACCCACACTTCAAACACTGTTAATTTGAATCATTATCATTGTTCTTTGGCATACTTGCTTAACCCTTAGTGAAAGGTGGCCAAGAAGGTAGGTCCAGTGTGGGAGGAGAAATATTTGGTAGCGGTTGTTGCGAAGGTGGCACAAAGAAGGAGTTGGTGTAGGAGTGTGAGGAGGCAATCTCGTTGTAGTAGCTGAGTTGTGAAGCAGCGAGGTCGTGTTGCCACGAACGAGGCTAGTGGTGGACTAGCAGTGTGTGTGGCAGTGCAGAAATAAGGAGAATTGTTGAATGAGAATAACTAAAATGCAAAAATTTGAAGTATAATTTCAATCATTAATGTTTTTAAATAAAATCTAAAAGTTAATATTGAATAGGTCCACTACGAACCCAAATATTGTATCCCTATGTTAAAAGCCACCTGCTAGGGGTGAAGTGCAATTTTGACACAAGTTTGGGATAGAGTGCAATATTCGCACAAGTTTGGGGTTTAGTGCTATGTCTTAAACTTTCAAGAGGCATGATTGCTGATTACCCTATTCTAAATCATGATGCGTTGCCTATTTTTTCCCCCATATATATTGGTGGCAATAAGATTTGAATTTAGAATCTCATACAAATTACTGATATCCCTTACAACTAGACCACTTCTAATAACTTATTCTTTGCTAGTTAAAATAGATAAATTCTATATATTTTGAGAGAAATATTTTTTCAACTAGGTTAGTCTACACTGACTAGGGTTTCTAAATCCTAAACCTAATTATTGAATATTATTAATCAATCAAATGTTAATTTATTTATTAAACAATATGACAATACACATAATTAAATCTAAATATAAAAATTTAACATTGGTAATATACTCCATGCATTTCAAATTTTAGCTTATTCCTTTTTTTTTAACACTAGCTATCCACGTTTTTTATTTTTATGTCTTTTTTTTTATTATTCAACTTTCTTAACTTGTATCTCAACTTCTCTTAACTTTCTTCAATTTATAGTTATTTTAGGAATATCAAATTTTAAACACCAAAAAAACTATTGAAGGAAGGAAGTTAACATCATAAGAATAAAACAATCCAAAAAATTGTCACCAAAATACAGTTATTTGTCTAACACCTTTTTATAGTTCAAGTGGCACCTCCCTCAATCCATATGATATGGGATTTGTTGATATTAGCTAGGAATTTTATTCCCATTTGCCCGTCCTCTTCCTATTTTTCCTAGCTCCAATACGAGTTTTCTAGTAAATGAAGGTTCAAATTATTCGTCTTTTAAGGTTTAGGCACAAGAATTAAAGAAGGAATTAAATAGTCTCGATCTTTTCAAAATATAAATGTAAAAGGCTAAACTATCCTTCCACTTACTTTGCTAATTATTGGTTAGCATTAATTATCAAGTGGCACCTCCCTTAGTCCATGTGATAAAGGGCTTTGTTGATACTAGTTAGAAAATTTATCCCCATTTGCCCATCCTCTTCTCTATTTCTTCTAACTCCAATAGGAGCTTCCTAAAGAAAAATAAAACAAAAACAAAAACAAAAAGATGTTCAAATTATTCCTCCTTTAAGGTTTAGGCACCAGAATTAAAGAAGGAATTAAATAATCTCAACTTTTTCAAAATATAAATGTAAAAGGCTAACCTATTCTTCGATTTGTTTTACTAATTATTGGTTAGCATTAATTATAACTTGTCACTTATGGGTGCATTTGTTTCACCTTTTAAAAAAAGTTACTTTAAAATTTAAATTTTATATAATAAAAAAAATTAAAAATTAATTTTTTTAAAAAATTACTATTTTCAACTTCTACAAAAAAGTTGAAAATAGTTTTTTTTGAAATTTTGATTATTTTAAAAAAATTATCTAAATATACAAAAATTTATTTTTTTATTAAAAATGTTATTCTTTATCCAAAAAATCTACAACAAACATAATATATGTATCCGAGCCGTTATAGATAAAATTAATATAAAATAATTAATGTTTTATTGGAATGTTAAAACGACAATGATTGATTAATATTGAATAAATTCTTTTGAATTAAACATTACTACATTTGGTTTACCTAATCTATCACTTCAATCGTATGCACCAAAATTAAAGAAATCAAAATCAAGATTGAATTATGACATATGTGTATTAAAATACATTTATTTAATTTTCAATATTTAACTAATTTTTTTATTAATCTCATACTATATTTTTTGATTAATAGTATGCTTAAAATTGTGTAAAAGATAAATTTAAAATATTAACAATAAATATTTTATTGATATATAAGAATAATAGATTAGCCAGACTAAAAATTTAATCAAAATTATAGATAAAGGAAATTGGAGATAATAATTTGAAACGGACGGAAAATTTAAATTAAATTCATATTGTTAAATTTAAAATTTATTAAATGATATTTTAAATTCAATCCATTGTGTGACTAAGCAATCCACGTACTTCTAATAGACAGATTGTAATCATATTCTGATACTACACGGTACGATCCCTGTCCAGAACAAAGTATCCAACAATTCCAGTTCACCCTAGGCCACCGAGTCATAGTGATTCCAGTCACAAAATCACAATCCAGACGAAAAGCGACGGTCCAAAATGGTGCCACGTGTAAAGACATAGTTTCACTATCCTACGGTGGCACACACTGCAGTTTTTCCCCCGCCGCTACCCCTCAAAACTAGGAAGGTCGTTAACACTCGCATCAAAAGTACCGAGCACCAAAACACAAACCAAAAACCAAGAACACCATTGTTATTTCAGAAAAAAACACAAAAACCAGAGACATGGCAGCAGAGAGTGGGAGTGGAAGAAGAGACAGAACGGAACCGCTTCTTGTGTCGCCAGAGGAAGAGGCTGCAAACAACGCTTCGTGGAGACTCAATGTGAAGGAGTTTCATCTCCCACGCCAAAACCATCACCATGAGAACCACCTCAACCACCGTACATTCGCTTTCCCTCGCCTTCTACGCAAGCCCAGTGAGCCATTCTTCACACCCTTTTCCCCTATTTTTCCTCTATTCAACGTTTAATTCTAAAGCCTCTTTTTTAGTTTTTTTTTTGGTGTAATGTGTTTGTTCAGTTCTGTGTGGTGTATGCGTTGATATATGCATAACCAATACCATCTAAAGCCATTTTTCAGCAAAATGATATTTATAAATATTCATTTAGCATGTCCATCGACACTGAAGAATTCTTCGTTATTTGTACAAATAATAGGCAATTCGCGTGATTCCCCAGTTATGTACGGGAGTTTTTCACTGTTTAGACGCGACTTTGGCTCCTCGGTGCCGATGGACACATTAAATGAGTACATATTAATATTATTTCGCCATTGTTCGCCCTCTTCTGCTTTTTGTTCTTTTGCATGTTTAAAGTTTCTGTTTTTTGTGTGACGGGTTTGGATTGTGCAAATCAAGTGAAGTTTTGAACCATTCTTCACTTCCACTTCTTATTCCTCTTGAATGTCTAAAGTCTCTGTTTTGCGTAATGGATCTGTTTGTTTGTTTGTTTTTTTTTTTTTTTGGGAGTGATTTGTTCAATTATGCAAGCCCATAATTCAGAGTAAGCGGTGATATTTGTCTCTTGTGTGTTCTTTATTGTAGTGTTGGTGGGTACACCTTTGCATAAAGTAAGAGCCTTTATTTTTTGGGTGCTTAAAGGGAGAGCCCTTTTATTGTGGATGTGCATCGTGTTGGTGCTAGGTTTTCTTATTCTTTTCAAAGTGGTCGAGTTTTAAAGTGGTTCTGTGTGAGCTAGGGTAGGAATAAAAAAGATGAACCAACAGCTGGTGTAATTTGATTTGATTGATCAAAAATAGGTAATGATCAATTGATAATGATCATGCCTTTTCATAGATATACTTAGTACTATGTATTATAATCATATATTATAATAATCATATACTGATATTTAGTTAATATTTTTGAAGATACTGCGTTCCTGATCATATCATGTCTTTTGCTGGAATCTCTTGAACTTGATTCCATGTATAATCAAAGCTTAATTAGGCTTGAGTCTTACACCTCCACGTATGCTCTGGATAAGATACATACTCCTTTTCCTTTGAAGTTTCAATCAGCCTCTTATACCCGTTATTACCTTTCCTTAAAGCATGAAAAAGATCATTAGGTTCCCTTTTTTGTGCTTTCAATTTTGAAATTATCTTAAAGATCTGTGATTTGAAGATCTTGACTTTACTGGTCATTAACTGGAGGTATTCAGAAAAGATAAGCACAATTAAATAATTTAGCATTAAAAAAGAAATACATTTTCAACATGTTCCAGTTTACCTGCACACTTTTGCTACCTAAGACTGCTATTCAACGTGCGTGGCTTTTAATCTAGTTTATCAAGAGGTGTTCTTCATAAGAAGTTTTGGCTATGTCCTGGCATGTGGCTTTTCTTTCTTAGTGCATATTTATGAATGTATTTCAAATGTTTTGTTTTAGGGAAGCAACGGAAGGTGGCAGAATATTACAAGAAGCAGGAGAGGCTCCTTGAAGGATTTAATGAGATGGACACTGTGACTGAAACTGGTTTATTCCCAGGAAGTCTCACTGAGGTGGACTGTTCTATCGCCATGATTTGCTTATAATTTGTCATAGATGGAGCAACACTAACAGAAGGCTGTGTGTTGACTATAGTATTAGTGAAAATTTATTATTTTAAATTTCATTTGATCATCCCAAACACATAAAAAAAAGGGCAGCTCAATGCACGAGCTCCCACTTGGTGGGGTTTGGGGGGTAGATGTATACAATATTATCTCCATAAGGCAACAAGGCAGCAACCTTATCCCAATTTCCAGGATTTGAATCCATGATCTCTATGTCACAGGATAGCAACCTTATCCCATTTTCCAGGATTTGAATCCATGATCTCTATGTCACGGGCCAGCAACCTTATCATTGCGCCAAAACTCACCCTCTATCATCCCAAAGACATATTAATGAATAATTTTAAATCCATAAAGATTATTCTACTAAAAAAAGATGCACCATGTTTCTCAGGATGAAATGAAGCAACTAGCAAAGAGTGAGAGGATGGCAGTTCATGTGTCAAATGCATGTAATTTGGTGCTGTTTGGAGCAAAGGTTTTCGCCTCAATTGAGAGCAGATCATTAGCAGTCATTGCCTCAACTCTGGATTCTCTCTTGGATCTCTTGTCAGGGTTCATATTGTGGTTTACTGCCCATGCCATGAAAACCCCAAACCACTATCACTATCCGATTGGAAAGAAACGCATGCAACCAGTGGTAAGACTTAATTTAATCTGTGAAGTGATTGAGTCCTATACATTATCATAAATTCAATCTATCCTATACATTATCGTAAATTCAATCTATCATTAGTTTCCTGATGTCCTGAGAGTGAAAAGACAGTAATTGGTAATTTAAGATATTTCAACATGACCATTGCATGGTTACTTAATACACATTCATACTAATCAGACTTCCTATGCAGGGTATCATTGTTTTTGCATCAGTGATGGCAACCTTGGGGCTGCAGATTTTGATTGAGTCTGCCCGGCAACTTATTTCTAAGGTAATTGTGATGGTTTTTTTTTGCTCTTATTTGTTAAATAGATATACAGATTCGGATTCAGCACTTAACTTTTTGTTGTTTTCGAATTTGAATTTAGTCATTCATGTGAAGTGTACCAGGACACCTGTTTTTAATTTTTCACATCATTCTTTCCTTACAGTCTAAGCCTGAAATGGATCCAGTAAAGCTGAAGTGGATTATTGGGATTATGGCATCTGTGACTGCAGTGAAGTTCATTCTTATGGTCTACTGTCGAAGGTTTAAAAATGAAATCATCAGAGCATATGCACAAGGTCACTTTTTTGATGTCGTTACTAATTCAGTTGGATTAGCTGCTGCTGTGCTAGCTGTCAAGTTCTATTGGTGGATTGATCCAACAGGAGCTATTATTGTGAGTTCATGACTACCACTTATTTTCTAAACTAATTTCACTTTGCTTTTATTGTGGTTTTTTCTTATTAGTTTCACATATTCAACTGTTTTATTTCCATTGATTTTCCTATGATTCGACGGTGGTCTTAGACTCAAACTATATGCAACTTTAAACTCTTAAAGGGAGGTTTTCGTGTTACATGATTGTTTGCTTGTTACTTCTAGTATTCCTATAATTCTACAATGGTCTTAGTCTGCAAGCATATGCAACTTTAAACTCTTAAAGGGAGGTTTTTGTGTAACATGATTGTTTGCTTGTTACTTCAAGTATTCCTATATTTCTACAAAGGCCTTAGACTCCAAGTATATGCAACTCTAAAAAGGGAGGTTTTTTTGTTGCATGATTGTTTGGTTATTACTTCAAGTCAACTCCTTGATTGATCTACTAAGGATAATATCCTGAATGTCTACTAATACAGATAGCATTGTACACAATCAATACATGGGCGAAGACAGTCATTGAGAACGTATGGTCACTCATCGGAAGGACAGCACCTCCTGATTTTCTGGCAAAGTTAACTTACCTCATATGGAATCACCATGAACAGATTCAGCACATAGATACGGTTAGAGCATATACCTTTGGTGCACACTACTTTGTGGAAGTTGACATTGTCTTGCCAGAAGACATGCTTCTCAACCAAGCACACAACATTGGTGAGACACTCCAAGAGAAGCTGGAGCAACTTCCAGAAGTTGAGAGGGCTTTTGTGCACATAGATTTTGAATTCACTCATAGGCCTGAACATAAGACCATGGTATGATGATTCCATAGGACAATGGTGGCCATGGGGTATGGGTTCAGCTGAGCTTTTGCAGTACAAGGGACTGCTGTTTACCTATGCTGATTCTCTTGTTTATTTTATTTGAACCAAATATATCACAATTTTGCTTTCTGGTGTTTATAGTTGCTGATATCTCGGATCATTTAGTTGAATTGCTATTGTCTTTTATCAATGTGATACCATGTTTAAGCTTTGATTGGGGCTTAATGGCATATTGAAGATCTTATCCGAAGCCAAGTTTTATGTTCAAGGAAGTACTGTTTTTGGATTTGCACATCAACCTCTTGCTACTATATGATCGCTAAAGGCATACAAACGACTAAGAGTTAACTGATTCGAGTAGACATTGGTTTCATGCACATCCCAGAAAGAAATCATTTAAAGGTCAAACTAATTCATATGAAAAAAAGGTCAAATTAATTGATCCAATAGTTTAAGAACCCGCCCACATGCAGTGTGGAGTGGTACTTAGGCCAATAATGTTACTAGTTATATAAGCTGTGTTCTGAGGTTGTGTGGTTGACTTTTTCTTCATCGCCTTTCTCCATTTTAATTATGTTTTATAACAACATTTGATTTTAAATAAAAATTTAGTCACTGTATTGATTTTAAGAGTGAAATGAAAAACAAAAATGTTAAACATTATTGTGGACCAATTTATTGTGTAAGTTTAAATTGTCAAAAATTCAGGAAGTTGATAATAGTCCAGAATGATTCTCGCCAAAACCCAGAAAAAAAAAAAGAGCCAATATTATTAGTACATAAAAAGTCGGGCATGATGGATGATCAAAGTCATGCCAACAATAGTTCGAAACTAAATAGTTGATAATCTAACAAATAATAATAATGCAAAATGGTTCTTGCAAATATTAAACAAAACGATGTCCCGGATTGTTATATTATATGATATGATTTGTAGCATAGTTGTTTATTATTTTTTTGTTTTAGAAAAATCATACCATATGAAATCAGGTTTAATAATTTTTTTTCCATTTAATTACATAGGTATCCGCGCACTTTAAAGACCTATTTACTACACATAATAGAATAAAACTTCATTTGATGTAATATTGTACAAGACTAATCGTGGCCATTTTTTTTTTCTTATGCATACAAGACTAATCATGTTTGAGCTGTCCTCTGGCTCATATAGAAAACCTCATCCAGCAGCATTTATTCTAAACATGACTTGAACTTGAGACACCATGCAGAAAGGGCCCGCATATTTTCTACTCAGACAAATACAGATTGTTACTTCATAGTTTTTATAAAACATAATTTAGTTGTAATATTTAGTGTGTGTTTAAATTAATTATGAAAAAATTATTTGGATAATCAATTGTGACAAAATTAGTTTTATGTTTAGGTATGTTAACTGAAAACGAATTTTAAGATAATATGTTTTATTTTGATTGCATAAAAATATTGTTTTAAATTACTACAGAGGATATGAAAATATAATTAGTTATATTAATGATACAAGTGTTCATAAATAATTTTGGAAGAAAAAAAAAACCTAACAAAATTATAATCATAATGATCAATTTTATTTTTAAATAAGCTATATATAGGGAAATAATCTCATATGATAATGAGCTTTTATGTTTTCTTATGAAAACATAGCTTTTTTTAAAGAAAAGCTGTTTTCATGAAAATAATTCTTCGCAAGCACCCCCTTAAAGGGTATTTTATGATTACGACCCTCAATACACTATAATAACATAAATGCAAAAGATCAGTCATAAAAAAAAAACATAAATACAAAAGAAAATTCTTGAAAATTCGTATAAATAAATGAGCAAAAAAAAAACGATAATCTAATATGTAACAGAAAAAAGATAAATGTTACGTAAAATGAGAAAAATATTTTCTTGGAAGAAAAATTAAACCAAAAAATGATACAAAATTATTTGAATAAGAAATTAACAAAAAACAAAAAGCTAGGTCAACCTAAATCAACCGATTCGGTAGGGAACTTCGGTTTAGGATGTTAAAGAACCGAGTCAGAGGCTTGATCAGGATTTTCTGATTCTATTAGTCAAACTAGTCCTAATCATCATACGTGATTTGCACGTCTTTTTCTTTTTTCAAAGCGGCTAATGTGCCTAAGTATATATTTTTTATTGCATATAGCAGGAATTTCTTAATGATACACGTTTGGTCCCTACTAAGGCATCAAGGGAAGAGCGAGAAATAAGAAATAGAAAATAAAAAGAGAGTATTTGTGACTTGTGAGAATTAAATCCTATTACTTTCCTTAATCATCCTTAGTTAGTAGTATCTTAGTTATCAATATCAAGAAAAGCATCCCTTGTCACATCAAAGAAAAAAAAAGCATCAATTGAGTTTAATTCAAAGTTCTCACGTTAGTAGGTGATTTGTTTATATAAATTTTTTTATTGAAAATATTATATCCTTGTTGGAAGATTCAAAACAAGCAAAGTCCTCTTCCAAGTAATTGAGTGAAAAATCTTAGAAGTAACATATTTTAGGCATTGAAAGGACTACGTTCCGAAAGATGGTCAGGAAGAGAATGGTAAAGAAGGGAATGAAAATTTTGTTTACAGGTCATTTGGATTGGCAGAGAATAAGGAAAGAGAAAATGTGATAAGAGAAAATAAAAAAGGAGATAATTTTCTCCTATTAGATTTAAGAGAGAAGAATGAAGGAAAGAAAAAAAGGGCAGGTGGGGTCCAGTAAAACTTTTTCTCCCTCACCTGCAAAGACAACTGGTGCATAAAGCGGAGAACAATATTAAAAGATAATTTTAACCTTAAGCATAGTATAAGTACCTGCATAAGTTAAACTAAACGGGATTCAACAAAAAAAAAATGTAACATCTGTACAACAAAAAATATTGGGTAGTTTTAATAAAATAAAAAATATTATAATAAAAATTAAAATATAGGTAATTTTTATATATAATATTGTAAATTTAATTCATATGAAATTTATTTATTTTAAACATATCGTTTTAAACTAAATTTTATAATTAAATATCAATAAATTAGTTTTTAAAATTAACATTTATTATAAAATTGTCTTTATATAATTTATAAAAGCTATTTAAAATTTAAATAAAAGTAACATATTTATATTTTATTATATAATTAGGATATATATATATTATTTTACATATTTTTTATTTTCTTTCATCTTATTTTCTCTTCTCTTTTCTTTTGATTCAAATAACAGAAAAAAAAATATACTTTTTTTTTATTTTTTCCTCTTTTCTTCTTTCTTTGCATTTTTTTTCCTCTCATTTTTTCTTTACACCCAAACAAAATGTTGAAGTGTGTTTAGAAATGGTTTAAAAAGAGGGAGTAGAATGATAAATAAAGAGCACCTCGTTCTTCCGTTATCAGCTGTCAATCAAATTTCTCATTTTTTGTCTTTTTAAATAGTGTAGTTATGGGATGAAATGACATCACTTATTATTTTCTTTAGGGAGTGGTTATTATTACACTTTAATATTTATTGATACATTTTTTTGTTGTTTTTATTTTAATATTTTTAAAATATCTTTAATTAAAAAGTTAATTTTTTATTTATTATCACTCTTTAGAATAATTATACTAATAAATATTAAATACAACATGTATCTATTTTTAATTTAATAATTTTAAAATAAAATTAATTTATTAAATCAGCCAATACTGAACCCAAATCATATGACTTAAATTATGGTGAAGAATATTATATTTAAATTACAAAAATTAACTATTTAAATTTTTTACTTGACATATTCAAGTTTAACCTAAAATTACTAAAACTCATTTTTCTAATTTATATAGTTTTAAGTTTTAATCGTGTATATATTGCATACCATGGATAATTTATTTTTGATAGATATAACTAAAACTAATCATTGTATAAAAATGCTTAGCTCATATTTGCAATTAAAATATCAATGATGATTGACATAGTTGATAAAAAATAGACTCGTATGTTATAAGAATATGAGTTCAATTTTCACTGCTGATATAAAAATTATGTTAATAAGTGATCTTATAAGTGATCTCTAAGTCCTAGGGGCATACTCTAGCCTTGATAAGATGACTAGCTTAAACCCACCTAAACTTTCATTTATTAAAAAAAATTGGAATTAAAATTCAAATCTCGAATGTTATCCCTCAGTCATATTGAAAAAAAAAAATTGTTATGCTTGAGTTTGCCAAATACTCAAACACTTTGTATTGTAACAGCTAACTCAATTTAAAAGTTAACTATTCAAAGCTGTAGCTCGGAATTTAAAATCAATAAAAAATTTGAATAGTACTTTTTATAATATTATGGCAATATATTTCATACAAATAATTTTTTCAAAAGTTATTTAAGTATAAAATAAAAATATAGAATATAGAAACTTTTTTATATATATCATAGTGTTTTTATATAAAAAAATGAAAATATTAACAAATATAATTTATAGAATATAAATGAAAAATTAAAGAGAAACATACATACCTTAATAAGGAGAGATACATTTAACAAAAATTTATTTAAGAATCAAATAAATAGAGTTAAAATTTTTAAAAATCATCTTGTGTTAGAGCAAGAAATGAAGTAGTTGAGCTTAATTTAAATCGGATGAATTGGACTTAGTATGGGTAAAATTAACTTTTTGTATATAATATTAATTAGTATAATTATTAAATATAATGTAGAATATATGAGTGATGATGGACAAAAGTTTAATATCACTTTTAATTAAGGACATTTTAAAAATATCAAAATAAAAGCAATAAAAATGGTGTAATAATAAACATTGGAGTGTAGGAATAGCCACTCCCCCCATCACCTCCAAAACTTAATTATTGCCTTTCAATCTTATTTTATTATGAGCCACTCTCTTTCATTATATATAAGACTCCCAAATATAATTTTAGATTCATTATTTTCCTGTTGATCCAAATGTTGCTCATGATAACTTTTGTTTCATTTTGATTTGCCACATACATACACCATAGTGTTCAATTGTCCTTTTCTTTTTATGAGAAAAAAAATTTCATTAATAAAAAAGACTAATGGCAATTACAAATCAAAATTCTATTTTATTTATCTAAATGTATACTTTATTATTTTATTTATATAATAACAGTCATAATCAATAAAATAATTATTTATTGGATTTAATTCACAATTCTATTAAAGTGATCAATTTTTAAATATATTACTCAAATATCTTTTCTTGTTTCCACAAATTTGTATTTATTTATTTTAATTAATTTTCATGATCCATGTGAAATTTTTACTTTTTTGTCATTTCACTTCTCTTAATTTGATTTTAATTAAATTGAAAATAAAAGAAGCAACATTCTTTTGAAAATACAAAAAAAAAAATCCAGATTAACATTGCTAAATTAAAATAAATAAAAAAGATAAATATTGATAAGTTTTTAATGATTTAAATTATCAAAGTTTATTTTTAATAGTAATTATCATAATTTTTTATATTCTCTCGATTACTATATAATTTTTACACTCTTTTAATCTAAGTATTATTATATAATCTTTATAATTTCTCAATCCGCATTTTTGTATTTTTTTTTGTCTATGAATATAAAATTATAATTTATATTAGATCACTATTTTTATCAATTTGCATCCAGATGAATCTAGTAAGGTGAGTGAGTTCTATATAATAAATGTTAACAATTTGTAGTAGGGCTCATAACTACTCATTGTAGTGGGTTGGGTGGAGTTTTAATTTTTTTAAAAATTAATCAATCAAAATTAATTAATTGTAGCGGCTCTAATTAAATCTTTCCTATTAAGGAAAGAAATTGAAGCCAGTGGAGTAGACAGTGTCCAATTGATTGATACCTAAAATTTTTTTATAGATTATGGACTTTGTATTATGATTGTTATAGATGATATTTTAAATTCAATCCAATTACGTAACTAAGCAATCCACGTACTTTTAACAGGCAGATTGTAACATTTTGATACTACACAATACAATTGCTATCAATAAATACATATATAAATAAATTATATTGAGCCAATAAATGCAAAGATTCAAACCAAATTAAGAGAATTGATTTGATCGATTTAAGCAATTGATTTATTTTAAATTATAACCAAATTAATTATTATTGATTTGATTTCAAATAATTTAAATATATTTTTAATTTCTATAAATATAACAAATTTCGATTTTCAGCCTCTCTTTTTTTTTCTTTAAGGTTTTAGTCCAAACTTTTTGAAAATATCGCTATTTTAGTACCTATCATTAAAAAGATTCCTTTAAATGCTTATGTACCAGGCGGAAATCCCAGTCAAAGATGCCGCATCACGTATTTTTTCACATCATCCTACCCAACACTTGCCACATAACTCATCTTTACACATCATTTATCCCTTCCTCTTCCTTCCCCTCTCCTTCCCTTCCTCCACCATCCCCACCCATTCTCTCTCTAACCCTCCCTTAACACCACCATAATTTCAAAAAAATCTCTCCATGCGTGTTGTGTCTTAAAGACTCCACTTTTAACCTGAAGGTTCAAAATTTTGTTGGTTCCAATGACGTATTTTATTAGAAAAAAATGTTTTCGGGACTTTTCAAGAATCCGCTTTTAATCTCTATTTTTGTTGGCTCTAGTGCTGAGTTTTATTAAAAAAATAAATAAATTGTTTTTGTGGTTTCAGGACTCTACCTGTAATCCGAAAAGCTCATTTTTTTTCGTTCGCTCTAGTGCTATGGTTTATTAAAAAAAAAATTCTTGAGGGTTCTTCAATACTCCACCTTTAATATGAAAATTCCATCTTTTTTTTCGATTTTTTTTGTAAATAAAAGAAAAAATATCTAATTTCTAAAATACAATAATTTAAGATTAATTACGAAAATTCAGGTTGTAATGGATATTAGATAAATCGGTCTACCGATTTATGTTGTTTTTTAAAAATCGACTTAGTTAAACTGGTTTCTATTAAATATTTTCTCTATAAAAACTCTCCAACAGACAGTAGGTGAAGATTATTTTTCATTTGTTAAAATTATAGTATTTATGAAAAAAAAATGTCTGAAAGATTTATCATACTAATTCACTATAATGGTGAAATTACAAATACATTAGAGGGTACTATATTTTATAGTCAAAATCCAATTAGTGTGACTATTTCTTCATTATTTATAACTCTTTAGTGTAATTTAATTGAATTTGGATTTGGATTTTAGTGTAATTTAATTGTAATATTATAACCTTAATTTAACTTCATTTAGTAGTTAATTAAGTTTAATTTAGTAATGATATTGTAATTTACTTTCAGTTTAATTTAGTAGTGATATTGTAATTTAATTTTAGCAAAATTTAGTTTAATTTAATAGTAAATAGTTGAGAAAAACCACTTTATGCGACTCATCCTCTCCTATATTATCCAAGATATTTCTTAAAGTTTTCACTGAGCCTTGTAAATGTGGTTTGCTGCATTGCATCCAAGTTCAACACACAAATAGTGATGCGGATGATCTTGTGATTCGGACATCGCTGGCGGAGCTTCGAATGGTTGGCTATCAGGAATAGGAATAGCCTCTCCGTCTAAGCCTTCACTGATATCATTATCAACCGGTACTTGGAGCGGCTTGTCCTCATCGTCGCCATGATAATCAAAAGTTTCAACAACTGCAATTGGGCCGTCTCCTATAAACGGCTATGCAATCTGCATTGCAGGCTGCCTTAAGCTTCTACCATCTTCTAGATCCTCTGTGTTTCCATGCCCAACATTTTCATTCTATTAAGGACTGTAGAAAGCGAAAGTCAAAGAAGTCGTGCCTACTGGTCTTGGACATGCTATAGGATTAGGATCTAACCCTCTGCACTGATATCCATTCCAAAAGAATATGGGGTGAGGGCTGATTTTTCGGAGCTGCCGTTCATATCTTCGACGGTGACAAACAACTCCATAATATGAATCTTAGAATATTAGGAGTGACAATAGAATATTAGACTCTTCCAATTGGAAAACTTGTATATCGAAAGACACCAAGCCCAAATGCAGTGGGTGTTTTGTACACTATTTTAGATATTTGCTTTCGATTAAGGAGGCCCAACTTTCTCAATATTATGTTTTTTAACTCTAAAAGAGTTATAGATAATGAAAAAATAGTCATACCAACTAGATTTTAACCATAGAATGTAACACTATTTGCTGTGTTTGTGATTTCATCATTATAGTGAATTCGTATGATAAATTTCTCAAATATTTTTTTCATAAACACTCTAATTTTAACAAATAAAAAATGATCTCCATCTATTGCCCATAGAAGGTTTTTTCAGAGAAAATATTTAACAATAATCTGCCTAACTAAGCTAATTTATCTAATACCTATTATAACCCATATTTTCATAATTGAACTTAAATTATCGTATTTTTGAAATTAATTTTATTTTCTTCTATTTACAAAAAAAAACCTTTTTTTCTGTTCCAGTGCTGGGTTTTGTTAAAAAAAAAAAAAATGTTGTTCCTGTGGATTCAAGGCTCTACCTTTAATTTGAAAGCTCGATTTTTTTGTTGGTTCCAGTGGGCACAACGGCAGCGACTGGGCAGTAGTGGACGCGGGTCAGCGGTGCAGTGGCAGCTCGCGAATGGAGACTGATGGACGTGATGCGGAGCTTGGCTGCGGTCCGGAGTTGGAAATGTTTGCGCGACCATGGCAGAGGTGTGGCAAGCGGTGTCGTCAGTAACGGAAAGGAAGCACACAGAATACTCTAATCTTTAAGTCGTGGAATGGACGATCTCAGCATCAATATGTATGCCTTTAAACTAATTTTTTGTGCTTCTGGATCTCTGCATAAGGTACACTGGAGAGAGAATTTTCGTACTCATGGAAGGAAATCCTCTATTAATATTTTAATCCTTGTTTCTTGTAAAGAAACAGAAGATGAATGAAAATCTTGGCATGTATTGTAGCGATCTACAAATTGTGTCTTATATGATAAAGGAGAATTGCAAAATAAATAGAGATGACTAAATATTAGAACAAAAACAAAGGAAAAGTAAATGGTTGAAGCTATACAAGCACATATGTGAGAAGCAGGGGTTAGAGGGAGAATGGGTGGTGACGGTGGAGGAAGGAAGTGAAAGAGGGAGGAAAAAGAAGGGAATGGTGATGTGGAAAATTGAGTGATGTGGTTGGCATTGGAAAGGATGGTGTTGAATGATAGGTGGTGTGGTATGTTTGATTTGGATTTTTGTCGGTCACCTAAGCACTTAATAGAAGTGACTAAAATAGTGATATTTTTGAAAATTTTAGACTAAAATTAAAAAAAAAATGTGATGAATTCGATGCATCTAATAACTGAATAGTATCAAAATATATCACAACATAGCAATTTTTTATTTGTTATTTTCTCTATATCAGTATTCGGCCGCATCCAGTCAGTATATTTATCATATTAGGTCTATCAATTTTTTATTTATAATGTCATCCAAAATTTATTTAGCAAATATATTAAATTAATTAAATTTCAAATTTATTCTAAACTTGGTGCAAAATTTCCAATTTGCTCTAAGCTCTATTTATCCCAAATTCTTAATTTACATAACCTAATTCTAATTTTTTCACTAATCTTATTTTACATAATCTAATAAATTTAATTGGTATGTACTGACAGTATAAAATAATTTTATATTATCAACCAATAAAAATAGGAACAAGTGAAAAATTATGATAAGTCTTTCATTATAATAGATAGTTATTTATATGAGTTGACATTTTTTACTATTTCTATTAATTGATAGTGTAAAACTATTTTACACTATTAATACATTTAAATTAAATTCTAATCTAATATGCTAATTTGGAAGTCAAGATTTTCATCATCCATAACTCCAATCTACACCTGCCGCTGCCGCCATCATCATCCTCTACAACTACCGGCGAATTGTGGTTGGTGAGATAGAGATTAAATTGTTGGACTTTATTTGGGCTCCTTATGCCACCAATTTGACCAATTGGATGATGCAATTCAAGTAGGATCATGTGTACTGTGATCTCTTGGTGATGGGTTTTGGCTTGTCATATTTGCTAAATTTCGGTTATCGCAGCAAGTGATGAGAACTTATCAAGGATTATGAGAAGCTCATCCATTTGTGAGCGATATTTATCCTCAACGGCAAAAAAAAAAAAAAAAAAAATCCCTTATTATGGCAGAAAATAATCCGATCAAGGAAAACTTGGTATAATTTTGCATAATTACAGCTGTGCAGCGTCAATGAAGGTTATAAGTTCGTCACACGAGATAAAAGAACAAGAAAATCGAAATACTACAGTTCGTGGTAGTGGCAATGGAAATATAGGGGAATAGTGGCGGTTGGTGGCAGATTTCGGATTATGAAATATCATAATCTTGATTCTCATATTAAGTTATTAAATTATGAAAATTAGGATTGGCAAAAACAAATTGGGATTAAGTTATGTAAACTGAGAATTTGGTATAAATTATGAGTTTAGGATAAATTTGGAATTTTGTATTAGACTCAGGATAAATTGGATATTTAATTAACTTAATAGATTTGTTAAATGAATCTTGGGTGATATTACAAATAAAAAATTAAGAGGCTTAATACTATAAAATATTGACTGAATGCCGATTGGAAATTGATATAAATAAAAATAACCAGTGAAAAATTGCCACGTTGTTATATGTTTCGGTATTATTTAGTTATTGAATGTACCAAAGTAAACACAACAAAAAAAAGATTAAGGCATCAAAATCAAAATATTTTATATTTATATGGACCAAAAATATATTTAAAATATTTAAAATTTATAATTTATAATTTGATGATCCAAATACTCAATTTGGTTATTTAATTAATTATTTTTTTAATCTTTCCAAATTTTGTACTTATATTTAGTAATATAGTTACTTTTTTTTATCATCTTTATTAGTATTTATTTAAAAAATTTATTTGTATATACTATTATTATGTATATTATAATCAATATTTGTATTATTATTAATTATAATTGGAATAAATTTCTTAAAAAAAATACAATTCTTTTTTTTAATAATTTCAACTCAACGATCGGAACTAAATCAACCCGATTTTGATCGGACCAATTTGATTTGAATTTTTTGAAAAAAAAAATTAAATCAAATAAACCCAATTAAACTTCAATGATTCAGATTTTTTTTTTTTTTGCTTAAATCTTAATCAAACCAACTTGTTTGCATTCCACTCGAGAACATAGCATCCAACAATTCCGGTTGACCCTAGGCCACCTAGTCATAGTGATTCCAGTCACAAAATATCAACCCGATCAACCAAGGGCCCGAAATCCAGCCACGTGTAAAGCCAGAGTTCCACTTTTCTACCGTGACACGCACTGCACGTTTTTACCCCCTTCCGCGATCCCCTATAACTAGGATTCTGGGAAGGTTCGCTAACACTCGCATCAAACGTACGAAATCATCATAACACGAAAGCCCGAAAAAAAACCATTGCTATCTCAGTAAAACACCAAAACCAAAGACATGGCAGCAGAGAGTGGGAGTGGACGAAGAGGCAGAACGGAATCGCTTCTTGTGTCGCCAGAGGAGGAGGCCGCAAACAACGCTGCATGGAGACTCAACGTGAAGGAGTTTCATCTCCCGCGCCAAAACCATCATCATGAGAACCATCTCAACCGCCGTACCTTCGCTTTCCCTGGCCTTCTACGCAAGCCCAGTGAGCCTTTCTTCACATCCCTTTTTCCCTTCTTCTTCTTCTTCTTCTTCTTCTTCTTCTTCTTCTCTTCAACGTTTAAAGTTAAAGCTTTTTGGGTGCTTAAAGGAAGGGGTTTTATATTGTGGCTGTGCATAATGTTGGTGCTACTTTGTTGTTCTTTCGAAGTGATTCCCCGTGAGGTAGGGAAGGAATCATGGAGATGAACCAATAGCTGGTATAATTTGATTTGACTGATCAAAAATAGGTAAAGATCAATTGGTATTTGGTAATGATCATGCCTTTTCATATTATGCGCGTGTGTGTAAAAGGCTGATATTATCATGTATTATAATTATAATAATCATATGCTCTGATTTTTAGTTGCGATTTTTGAAGATACTGCGTTACTCATCATGTCATGTCTCTTGAACTTGAGTCCATGTATAATCAAAGCTTAGCTAGGCATGAGTCTTAAACCTCCACAGATGCTCTGCGTAAGATACATGACTAGTCTCTTATACCCTTTATTACCTTTCCTTGAAGCATGAAAAGGATCCTCTGGTTGGGTACTTAACAGAAGTTGACTGCGTACAATTTAATTGTTCGCTTTTGTGTTTTCAATTTTGAAATTATTTAAAGGTCTGCAATTTGAAAATCTTGACATTGCTGGTCTTTAACTGGAGGGATTCAGAAAAGATAAGCACAATTGAAGAATTTAGCATTAAAAAAGAAATACATTTTCAACATGTTCCGGTTTACCTGCACACTTGTTCTACCTAAGACTGCTATTCAACATGAGTGGCTTTTCTTTTTATCAAGTTTTGACTATGTCCTGGCATGTGGCTTTGTCCTTCTTAGTGTACTTTTGTGTATGTACTCAAATATTTTGTTTTAGGGAAACAACGCAAGGTGGCGGAATATTACAAGAAACAGGAGAGGCTCCTTGAAGGATTTAATGAGATGGACACTGTCGCTGAAACTGGTTTTTTCCCGGGAAGTCTCACTGAGGTGGATTGTTCTATCGCCATAATTTACTTATAATTTGTCATCGATGGAGCAGCACTAGCAGAAGGCTGTGTGTTGACTATAGTATCAGTGAAAATTTATCATTTTTAATTAAATTTGATCATCCCAAACACATGCTAATGAATAACATTAAATCCATAAAGATGATTCTACTAAAAGAACGTGCACCATGTTTCTTAGGATGAAATGAAGCAACTAGCAAAGAGTGAGAGGATGGCAGTTCATGTGTCAAATGCATGTAATTTGGTGCTGTTTGGAGCAAAGGTTTTCGCCTCAATTGAGAGCAGATCATTAGCAGTCATTGCCTCAACTCTGGATTCTCTCTTGGATCTCTTGTCAGGGTTCATATTGTGGTTTACTGCCCATGCCATGAATACCCCAAACCGCTATCACTATCCAATTGGAAAGAAACGCATGCAACCAGTGGTAAGACTTAATTTAATCTGTAAGGTGATTGAGTCCTATAAAGTATTAGTAAATTCAATCTATCATTAGTTTCCTAATGTCCTCAGAGTGAAAACACAGTAATTGGTAATTTAAGATATTTCAACATGACCATTGCATGGTTACTTAATGCACATTCATACTAATCAGACCTCCTATGCAGGGTATCATTGTTTTTGCATCAGTGATGGCAACCTTGGGGCTGCAGATTTTGATTGAGTCTGGCCGGCAACTTATTTCCAGGGTAATTGTGATCAGTTTTTTGTCGCTCTTATTTGTTAAATAGATCTACAGATTTGGATTCAGCACTTAACTTTTTCGTTGTTCTTGAATTTCGTCATTTATGTGAAGGGTAGCAGGATACCTATTTGTAGTTTCTCAAACCATTCTTTTCTTACAGTCTAAGCCTGAAATGGATCCAGTAAAGCTGAAGTGGATGATTGGGATTATGGCATCTGTGACTGTAGTGAAGTTCATTCTTATGGTCTACTGTCGAAGGTTTAAAAATGAAATCATCAGAGCATATGCACAGGATCACTTCTTTGATGTCGTTACTAATTCAATTGGATTAGCTGCTGCTGTGCTAGCTGTTAAGTTCTATTGGTGGATTGATCCAACAGGGGCTATTATTGTGAGTTCATTACTACCACTTTTTTTTAATCTAATTTCACTGTGCTTTTATTGTTATTTTTTCTGATTAGTTTCACATATTCAACTAGTTTTATTTTCATTGATTTCCCTATAATTCTACAATGGACTTAGACTCCAAGTACATGCAACTTTAAACTCTTAAAGCGAGTTTTTTTTGTTAAACGATTTTTTCGTTGTTACTTCAAACCAACTACTTGATTAATCTACTAAGGAAAATATCCTGAATGTCTCATGATTACCACTTATTTTCTGAAGACCAATTTTAGCGTGCTTTTATTGTGATTTTTTCTGATTAGTTTCACATATACAGCTAGTTTTATTTTCATTGATTTTCCTATAATTATACAATGGCCTTAGACTCTTTAAGTATATGCAACTTTGAACTTTTGTTGAACTCTTGAAGGGAAGTTTTAATGTTACATGATTGTCTGCTTGTTACTTCAAGCCAATTCCTTGGTTGATCTACTCAGGATAATATCCTGAATGTCTAATGCAGATAGCATTGTACACAATGAATACATGGGCAAAGACGGTCATCGAGAATGTATGGTCACTCGTTGGAAGGACAGCACCACCTGATTTTCTGGCGAAGTTGACTTACCTTATATGGAATCACCATGAACAGATTAAGCACATAGATACAGTTAGAGCATATACCTTTGGTGCACATTACTTTGTGGAAGTTGACATTGTATTGCCTGACGACATGCTTCTCAACCAAGCACACAATATTGGTGAGACACTCCAAGAGAAGCTGGAGCAACTTCCAGAAGTTGAGAGGGCTTTTGTGCACGTAGATTTTGAATTCACTCATAGACCTGAACATAAGACCATGGTATGATGATTCCATAGGACAATGGTGGCGATGGGAAATGGGCTCAGCTTAGCTTTTGCAGCACAAGGGACTGCTGTTTACCTCTGCTGTTTCTCCTGTTTGTTTTATTTGAACCAAATATATCATAATTTTGCTTTCTGATGTTTATAGTGCCGAAAAATATAGCGTAGGATAACAATATTTCTGGTGGCCGGGCTGCTCGGGTATATTTAATTAAGACTCAAGTCTATAATGCCATCTCAATATCATAAGGTATTTACTTGTTAAATGATTTTATATATAAAGATTTCTTGAAAGCTCTTTTTAAGTAATGTGAGACTTTTATCTTATGTAGGGTACACACACACACACACACACACACACACATATATATATATATATATATATATATATATATATACTTTCAATGGGGCTTAAAGGCATACTGAATATTTTATCCGAAACCAAATGTTCAAGGAAGTAGTACTATTTTTTGATTTGCATCAGCCTTACTTTTTTATGATCCCTAATGGCATGTAAATGACTAAGAGTTACATCGATTCGAGTAGACATTTGTTTTGTATACATCGCGGAGAGAAATCATTTAAAGGTCAAATTAATTGATCCAATCAACTTTTTAAGAACCCGCCCACATGCCATATGGGGTGCTACTCAAGCTAACAATGTTACTAGTTGTCTATTATGTGCTCGTAGGTTTTATAGTTGACTCCATTGTTTTAAAAACCAGGTCAGACCAGTTACCTAGCTAAAATTTAGTCAAGAACCATATAAATCAGTCAAAAATTGGTAAATTAGTGGGACCTATCTCGATTCATACAATTGATTGGTTTAAAAACAAAAAAAGCAAAAACAATGCTATTTTGTAGTGTGAGGGAAAAAAAAAAAAAGCAAAATAATTTTTTATAAAAATCTTAAGAATAAAAAACTTAGTCTAAGTAGTGAGAGATTTTTTTGAATGTTTTATAATGGTATTAAGAATAAAAAGTTCAAAGTCTAAGCAATGTTAAACTTAGTACTCTACTTGATTTGGTCATATTAATAAATTAATATAATATTTTTGCTTTCTAAAATTATTTTTATTATGTTAATATTTTAGTTTACTCTTCAATTATATTGTTTAATAATTTTTATTTATTTCATAGCATGTAATTAATCACACATACATACACAAGTATACAACAAAATGGAAATTTTTACATGTGTCAAAATTTGATGAATTATACCTATTTCCATTTTAAAAAATTTCTTATTAAGGAAATAAATTGAGTGTATTTGTAATTAAAAAATGAAAAATATTCAAGTAATTGGCTCAGTAAAGATTTTAGTAAAGGAGTATATATCATTACGAAAAGAAAAATAAAGGAGTATATAAAGGACAGAAATAAAGGAGCAAATAAAGGAAATCAATAAATTTGATTAATTTTTTATTTAGTCAAATCTCTTTCTATTACAGTTTTATTTAATTATTGATCGTTACAGTTTCAATTCTTATTTAATTATAAACAAAAATTTATATAATCTCTTAACAATATTTATTTTTGTATAATTTAAATTTATATTTTCTTCTCAAACTGTCAAAAATTTTCTGATTGAACTCATTTGTTTTTTAAAAAAAGAAAAACGAAAAAGTGACAACGAAAAGCTATTGGGATGTGAAAATGAAAAGGTAATATATATATATATATATAGAGGATAGAGAAACAAAAGACATGAGTCTTCGTATAACTTGACAATGTCAAATTTATACCTTTCATTTTTATAATTATTTCTTTATACATGGCACAGGAGTGAAATTTTTAACAACTCGTATTTTGAACCCATGAAATCTATGGAATAATAAAATAATTTTTAAAAACAAATTGTAATTAACAAATATTGAGTGCAGAAGTAATTATCATAAATAAAATTAATTTAGAGAAAATAGATAAGTGGTTCATACTCAAAATTTACATATCACGCAAAATTTACATGCAGATCAAAATTAGGTGACAAAAGCATTTGGATGAATTATAAGCATAGTTAATTAGGTTTAGAATCCAGAATACACACATAAAAAAAGAATATTTTGAATTTGTCTTTATCATTTATGAATTCCCTCCCCTATCTCCTATATTGTGCAACAATTGTTGTCCAATGTCAAGAAAAATAATATAGAAAGTAACAAATTATATATATTACTGTCTAATCTTAATGTTTGCAACAAACTAAATTACTTGCAACACATACAAACTTAATGAACTAAAACCTATAACTTCATTAAAAAAATAAATTAAAAAGATAACTATACCTACTTAGGAGGACTGTAACTAACATAAGCCATAATAGTAATTCTCAAATTTTACTTTATGATGATTATGAGTACAATTAAAAAACTAACTAATAATAATTTATTAATTATAAGCAAACTAAATCAAAGTAGATCAAAACATACATTCCCTCTTCTAAAAGAAATAGGAATTTTATTTGGGGCCGGTGTAGCATAACAATAGAATTAATCTCACTATTTTATAGGATCCTAACTATTGTGTGTGTGTGTGTGTGTTTTGATATGATCTCACTTTCCCATTTCTGATTACAAGTATAATAGCTAATTGTATTTGGCTTTACCTTAATGATAAACTAACAATGGATAACTTATTCACAGAGCAAAAAGTTTTACATCTATATCTATATCTATATCTATATAAAGGTGCTGAGGAATTGTAACTGCTATTTGGTCACAATTTATGATGCCCAATATACCCTTACTAGCTTAACATAGTATTCACAAACATATCATACATAATTGGAAATGTGAGACTATATTCATTGCCCACGTTCATGTCACAACAGTTTGCACCCAAATTCCTATTCCTTTTCTAAAAGTATATTTGATTCTTGCATTCGAAATTTTATTTGGGGTTGGTTTGATGGGTCTCAGTGTTGGAATAGAGTTAGTTGGGACAAGGTAGCGCTGCCAAGGAAGTTTGAAGGTTTGGGCCTTCGAAAGACTTGTTGGGCAAATAATTCCATGCTTGGAAAATTGTCTTGGAACATGCTAAATGATCAGAATAAGGTTTGGACTTTTTTCTTCACTCACAAGTATTTATGTGGTAGGTCAATTTTGGACATTAAATTTGTGGGGGCAAGTTGCTCATATGTTTGGAGGAGTATTGTTAAGGCCTTGGAAATCCTAAAGGATGGATACACCATTCGTATAGGTGTTGGAAATATTTCAGTTTGGTATGATTCTTCATCCAAATTTAGAAAGTTGCATGAGGTTGTTCCTTATGTTCACATTTCTGAGACAGACCTTCAGGTTAAAGATTTGTGGGTGGATGGTTCTTGGGACTTTGGCAATCTTATTACAGCCCTTCCTTCTTACGTTGATAGTGGATGAGCTTTGTTTAAGTTCATTCTCCTCCCTTAGTTCTCTTCCCAACAAGTGGATTTGGAGTGGCAATCTCGATGGTGTGTTCACTTCGACATTGGCATATAATTGGTTAGTTTTGAGACATTTTCACCTTGCCTTTCTAGGAACTTGGAATTGGATCTGGCGGTCGGAAGTCCCTGAGAAGTTTAATCTACTTATTTGGCAAATATATTACACGGCTTTACCAACCAATCTTCTTAAATTTCATTGCAATTTGGCAGCAAGTCTAGCATTTCCTAGATGTGATCATAAGATGGAGGACATTCTTCATTGCGTTTGGGACTGTTGTTTGGTTTCTCCTTTATGGGACCACTTTTGGTTGCTTGCTGATCCTAATTTCTGGATTGATGATGTAAGGGATTGGGTTAGAAGTGGACATCTAGTACTCAAAAATAGGCATTCTTGTGTGTGTTGTGGACTAATTGGTGCTAGAGAAACTCTTGGATTTTCGGTGCTAAACCTTGGTCCTTATCTCAGGCTATTTGTAGAGCTTATAATTCGATTTATGCAGTTCATTATTTTTTGTCTAATAGTGCAAGAAAGCCTATGGTTCCCAAGAAGGTTAGCTAGAGTTGTCCTATTGGTAGGTTGGTGAAGCTTAATACAAATGGTAGTTGTCCTTTGGATATGGCTAAAGCTAGGTACAGTGGTCTTTTGAGGGATAACTTGACTTATTGGTTGGATGGGTTTTTTGGTGTTATTGGTCAGGTTGATGTTCTCCAAGCTGAGTTAATAGGTATGAAGCAGGGTCTTCTTCTTGCATGGAGATTGAGGTATCGCGAAGTTATTTGTGAATGCAACTCAACGGAAGCAATGAGACTGGTTTCTTCAAAAGATCTTGTTACCTTTCATGTGTATGGAGCTTTGACTGCTGATATTATCTCCATTGTTAATCGTGATTGGGTGTTGTCTATCAGGCATGTGTATCAAGAAGCTAATTCTTGTGCTAATTGCCTTACTCTCAAAGGGGTGCTGTAACATAAGAGTTTTGTAGAAGTTCGAGGTCCTCCCACTGAGCTTCGTCCTCTACTCCTTATTTAAAATTCCGAGTGGCAGTGTATATAAATCAACACGATTAAATAATTTATCATTAGACATATTATAGATATGTAGGGTGATAATGAGGTTACATTAGCTATAGGATAATGTGATTTTAAATTTTCTCTGTAGTAAAATAATAGTATTTTAACGAGTTGAAGAAAAATCTCTTACTAGCAGTTTCTTGAAACACAAGAAACTGATCTGGTAGGAATTTACATTGTAGGATAATATAAATATTTACCAAGAAACCCTAAAATGCATGGCTAGGAATTAGCCACTTTGGTGGACAAAGGAGGACCACCCAAAGTGAGCTTAAGAGAATTTAAATTACTCTTCATGTCCACTAATAGAAATCAACCACTAAGCAAAGTGAGTCAACAAAAAGAAGGCTCATCTCTTTCTCTCCTTTTCCTCATCAAAATTCGGCAGCCCACTCCCTTCCTTCTCTACTTCCATTTTCATCTCCATACTACTTAAACTCCACCAAACTCTTGTGTGTCTTACTTGTTCTTGCTTAATTTTCCAACTTTTCTACTTATTTCTTCATCTTGTAACTCTCATACAAGCCATAACTCCCTTATTTAAGCCCCATAAATTCGGTCAAGCTAGGAGTAAGAAGGGGATCTGTGATTAGCTGGAGATTTTAGTGAAGCAAGGGTATCAAAGAATCAAAGCCAGAGAGTTGCAAGCTTGGTTGAGGTAGCTCCTAGATTTTGTTGTTGTTTGATAATTAGGATTTGTCTTATTTATATTGTTCTACTTTTTATGATGATGATATGATGTGAATCTAACTTGCTCTAGTGGTTTGAGGTTGATAAAGCTTGATTAGGGTGAAAAAGACACACCAAAGAACCGTAATCAACCCAAAGCAAAAAATTTGGGTTAAAGGTTTCATGAACAGTATTTAGTATGTAGGTTATATCTCAGTATAGGAAATCCCAATTAAGATGAGACTACTTTTTTATGAAAACACTTATAGAGAAGTTTAACATCAAAATTTGAGGTTCATTAGACTTAAGATGAGAGAGTTATAATTTTTCAAATTGAGTTGTTGGTTTGTGGTCCTAGTTTCAACCAACATATTGTATGAAAGGCATATCTTATCCTATACAACTTCAATTGGAGTGAAACTAGCCTTGTTAGAAATCTAACACATAGGGGATCATATCCATAAAATTTCAGGTTTTAATCTTCAGTGAATTAGTCCCAGTAGATCTGTAAAATTTTCTTAGGTTCCTTGAGTGCTGAAATAGGGTAGTCTAAATGTAGAGCTTATAATTTAAGCTCTATTTAATCAAACTGAGTGGAATTTGGTTTCCTTGAAAGGAGGTTTATGTAGGTATATTCTATAACATTTGTGAGTAAAAGGATATAAGATGTATTTTTTGTGATTTTCTAATTCTAAGTATGCTAATTTGTCCTGAAACAGGGCAGCAATGAGCTAAATATTAGGTTCAAAGTTCTGAGTTTAGGATAACCACCCTATAAAATGAGTCTACTCACTTAGTTATCATGATCTAATTATGAGGTCTGAGGTCCAAGATTGAAGGTCCGAAATCGAGGGTCCAGAATCCAGGTATGAGGGTAGACGTTAGGAGGGCAAGTTGAGTTTCGAGATCTGATCTAAAGGTGTCAACCAACATGAAAGGATTCACTCCTCTTGACCCCAAGTTCTAAGTTACAAGTCACGAGTTTCGTATCCTTAGTCTCCAAAATTTGACTTTGATGGGTCACAACTTTCGTGTCCCTAGTTTTTTGAGATATGACTTCAATGGATCACGGCTTCTGTGTCCATTGTATCGAAGATCCAAGCCAGATGGGCGACAGCCCATGTCCCTAGTTTCGAGTTTTGGGTTAAATGGAGCACTACTTCTTAGCCTTCCATATTCCGAGTTAGGCGGGTAACTACTCCTTTGTCCCCCAGACTTTGAGATTCAGGTTTCGACTTTATAAAGCAAAACGAGATTTAGTTCTTAAGTTTATCATGGATATGAGAA
The DNA here is from genome assembly GCA_031439595.1 of Pterocarpus santalinus. Taxonomy (NCBI): domain Eukaryota; kingdom Viridiplantae; phylum Streptophyta; class Magnoliopsida; order Fabales; family Fabaceae; genus Pterocarpus; species Pterocarpus santalinus. The sequence goes on along the minus strand of CM062528.1, from coordinate 26,400,318 downwards.
ACTAAGTAACCATGTGATGAATTGATGTTTTATTGAGATTATTATTATTACTATGTTTAGCTAGTTGGTAATTATGTTGTTTAATTGGTAGTTTTTATATTATAGCTGTTATGCTGCTGGATTCCTGACTTGAGTATGTGAAAGTGAGTTATGTAGCATAGCCATAGACATATTAAACACTTACATACATGAATTATGAATGTATGAGATCATTATGATTCCATATTACTTGGACCAGCCCCGGAATAAATTAAGAAGAATAAGTCAGTGTGAGAGTCGGGGAAAGTAAAGCCGACAATCACGTATAGAAACAAGCTTGGTCCTGAAAAGTAGACTATTACCCAGGAGTTGAAATGGCCAATTACTCTCAGTGGTCCAAGTATGGATATTTATGCTACAAGTTAAAGAAGAAAATAAGTCAAGTGCAGTTGCATCATGAATTCATTTGTATCTATCTATGCATAATGTTTATTCACCTATTGTGATGGTTATGGAATTGCTCCTTTAATTTTCATGTGTACGCATAAAAATAGATCTGCTTCAGATAATATGGTTTGGAACTTATTAATGGAAAATTTATATCCTGGTATGTATATTTCTCACCTTCTGAAATAAACTAGAGCAACTGAAAATGATAACGATGTCAATACATGTAATAGTCTAGGAAACCCTACCGGAAATTTTAAATTCTCATACCTATTATATGTATCCGTGTTGTTCTCAAACGACAGAGATGATAGCTGTAACATCCACCAAAATTTTTTTAGCGTTTTTTGCCTAATTGTTCGGTTTTTATCGAGTAATTAAAGATTAATTAAAATTTGACTAAATAATTGTTTAGGATCAATTGACTAGCAATTTATTGAGTTTAGATATGAGGGAATTAGGTTAGAAGTATAGAAGATTTAATAAAAATTTTCTTAAACCAATTTACCGATTTAAAGGAAATCAGTAAGATTACGGTATTTTAAACTGTCGAAACCGAATCAATAGGATTTTCAACTCATTAACCTTATATTAAGTGGCTGAGAACTCAAACCACTTAACCTATGAAAGTGGCACAAGAAAGGCCACAAGAATTGGGGAAAATTGGCTGAAATTCAGCCTTGTGTTTTTAGACCAATCAAAAGTCTTCATTTCAACTACCACTTCAAGGCTTTTATAACACAATTCCTCTCCTTTCATTCAGCCCCATTTTCTACGCTGCCTTTTACCCTTGTTCAGCTCTCTTCTTCTCTTCTCCACTCAGCCAACTCCATCAAACCTTCAAGCTCAACCAAGTTTTATTGATTCAAACTCCAAAATCAAGCCAAATCACATATAACAAGAGGCAGAGGTTTAATTCTTGTTTTGATTTTCTGATTATGGGTGGCTGGTGGTGGTTCATTTTCTTAGTTTTTGATATGGTGATTGAATAAATATAAGGATATTTGGCTGATTTGTTAGCTGTTTGTGATGTTGAAATCGAATAGGAAGCAAGAAAGGATGAGAGTAAGAAGAGGTGAGGAGTTGGAAAACCAAAAACCCTCGGCAGTCCATACGGCAAAGTATACGGCTCCACTTACAGCCGATTAAATTTGATGCAACTATTTTTGTATGAAACTAGACTTTCAAGTATTTCCATAAATATATCATAGAAGGCCATTGGATTAGTATTGAGAGATATATGAATTTTTGAAGTTCAACCTAGGTTTTTGAGTTTGATTCTAGGTAGACTAGGTTGTTTAGGACAAAACTCATTCTATAATACTTGGAATTGAATGAAACTAACTTTTTTAGAAAGCTTATACATAGGAGAATATCCTATAAAAATTTCAGAGTTAGATAACGTCCCGTTTATTCCCACTGATTCAAGAAATTTGCTTTATGTCCAAACTGGACCAAAATAGGGTAGTTCAGGAAGTCAAATTTCGGGGCTTATAACTCGAGCCCTATTAAGGAAAATGAAATGGAACTTTTTGAAAATTAATGTTTGTCCTATTAGTTTTAATATGAGACCAATTCCATATGATTTTAACTAGTTTTCGATTTTTAGTAGATTTTTACTTCTAAGTTTGTAATTCTAGCCAGTCACAAGGCAGGTCAGAATAAAACCTAAATAACTTGAGCTATATTTATCAAAATTAGATGGGACTAAAGAGGTTAGAAAATAGACATATAGCACTTTAACATATTCAAAATTCAGGTCTAGATGAGTTAAATAAAAATTTTGGCTTGATTCAGAAAAACTGAGTTGAATGATTATGCTGAGGCAATAACCCTGTCTTGATGTAACTAATGCTCCTATGAAGCTAATGTTGAATTATGAATCAAATGTCATGATTTCTTTGATAAGTTGGTGTACTGAGTACTGGCACTATTCATAGGAAAGCAGACACGTTCCGTTATGCTGCCGAAATTTCGGTAAGACCTATACATGAGTTATAAGATACATGTGCATTTTCAAGAAAGTCATAAAAGTTATGTTATGATGAATATAAAGATTAAGTTATGATGAAAGTTTCATAATACTTGGGCCAGCCCCGGATTAAAGTTAAGGGGAATAAATCGGTGAGAAGTCGGGAAAAGTAAACCTGGCATTCCTGTATAGGAACGAACTTGATCCTAAAAAGCAGATTATTACCCAGGAGTCTAAATGGTCAAAAACTCTTAGGGGACCAAATAATAGAAAAGTTTATGAAGAAAGGTTCAAGAATGAGTTTTGCATGATTACATTGAATGCATGATTATATTGAATAGTCATTACAAGTTGTTTACAATTTGTCTGTTATATTTACTTACTGCTATATGTTTATTTATTCTACTCTTTATTCTGAGTATCACTGCTTAATAGTTTGTTCTGTTTCTTATGCTGTCTTAAGTATAACTGAATCTTGCCTCAGACCAAACATTTTCTTAAACCTATTTAAATATGGCTAGTTCAATTTGAACCCATGTTTTTGTAACCAAATAAAAATCGAAGCAACTGAGAATGAATGCAACATCATTTAAATACCATACACGAACCCTATTGAGAATTTCTTTAAATTCTCACCTCGTTTTGCATTTCCTCATCATTTTCAAACGCTGGTGATGGACTCGACGACCACTCTTTTCATTGCGATTCCAGACCTGTAGCTCCACCATGACCTTGAGTTGAATCATTGTACAAAGCTGGCTCCTGCCATTTCTATCTCTACTTTTTAGCAATAGGAATTTTACTGTTCCTTTATTTCACTTTGTTTTTGAAGCATATATATATATATATATATATATATATATATAGATTGAAGTGTCGGCTTCCGACCTATATATGTACGTATACAGTTGATGATATATCACTTATTCTGGTCTTTTCTATTGTGTTTTATTAAATTTTATTACGTTCTACAATGCTATCCATGTTTATTATATACAGCACATCGTTAATACAGCTATAGACGGAATACTAACATGGTAACACAACCTATCCAATTTCATGCTATGACTTAAGCATAGCATTAAGTTGGTAGGGTGTTACAGTAGTGATGGCATTCTTTGTTGAGATGCCTGAATGGCAGTGGCATTACAACCCTACCTTAGACTCCTTGTACCTAATGGCGACTTCTCATGTGTGCCTGTATATATTTTTCCAGCATCCTTTCATAGTTTTGGTTTTTAGTCCAGCCTTTGATCTCGTAACTCCTTTTGGTGGGATCCCTTTGCATAGGGCTCATCCAATAGCAACAACACCTCAATTTTCACCACCATCATCCATGGAGATAGACCCATCTGAGGTGATTTCTTCTTCCTTCTCTTCTACTTCGAGAGGCTGTGGACACCCACCTGGTAGCCTTGGATCATCTGGCATCATATTAAAAGGCTTCTTATCCCCCAAGTTGGAGTACGGGATCGTACAAGACCTTTTGAGGGGACTATTTGGCTAGTTTAGGTTTAGATGATAGGGTGGCCCTCTTTTGAGTTTTCTTTTATATGACCTTGGGCCAGGCACTTAGTCACTATTTTAGTTTGACCTAATGTATTCCCTGTGGTAGTAGTCCTTGTGTGGCCATATTCTGAGTTAATAGCGAACTGGATGTATGACTTTTATCGGTTACATATATATCTTTTGTTCTTAGGAAACTAATACCGGAAACATGAGATCATATGTAGTTTATAGATGCATTGTAAATGTTTACTTAACTACGTTCCATGTCTTTTACTTTGTGGTATTTTGAGCTCTTACGCCTGAGTTTGAAGCCACGAAACATATAAACATCAAAATTTTATTATGTGTGTCTTCTATAGAATCTTGTTTTGCTAGCACTAATTACAATTAAATATAAAGTAAACATTTCTACACATGGCAAACTCTTAGCTATAATATTGTGATTTAAGCATAGTACTATATTTAGGAGAGTGTTACACCTTGCAGATGCCATGGGGATAGTTTATATGCATTAACTTTTATTTTTCTTTTCTAGAGCACCAAAAAAAAAAAAAAAAGAGAGAGTAGAATGATAATGAAAGAACACTTTGCTCTTTCCTTGACACTCAAAATTTCCATTTTTGTATTTCCAAATTGGGGGAGTTAAGGAAGAAATAGTGTCTATTTCCCTTTCCTTTGTTTAATAAATTTGTTAAACAACTAAACATAAGGATGACATATTATATGTCACTAGAATTCTTACTTTTCTATCCTATGTTTGTATGAGCCACTCCCTTCTATCATTTATAGAACTCCTAAATATGTACACTATAGTATTCAATTGTCCTTTTTCTTTATGAAAAAGAAAAATTTCATTAATAAAGAAATATAACGACATTTATAAATCAAAAAAGATATACTCGATCTAAATTTAATTAGAAACAAATGCATTATACATTATATACTAATCAACGATCTATTGCTCTGCTTGCCCGAAGATTATCGATATGTAAGCATCTTTCACATTTGAGACCAATACGGAAAGAGCTGCACATTGAAAAATGCATTATGTCTTATTTCAAAATAGATCTAAATATCTCTACCATCCATAAGACTATCATAATTAGGAATATGAATAACGGGTATCCAAAACACCTATAATGGGGACAATAAAAACACTCACAAAAAGGACAAACAAAAAAACTCACCAAAAGGATACAAAAACTAAACAAAAGTCATAAAATCCTAAGCAATGAAAGAACAAGAAAATAGCGAGGTTGCCACCAAAAAATAAAGATGAGAACCCCCTCAACACTCATACAATGGAAGACCAGAGAAAGCGAGAATAAAGAAAAAGAAGGAGTAGGGCCAACAAAACCCCTTTTTTTTTTTAGTTGTCCTTTATTGTTACTTTTTTTCAATTGCAGTAGTTTATGGCTAGTTTTTTTTTTTTTTTTTTAATGAGTAAAGATAATTCATTTAAAGGTAGTTTGAATGTGTTATTTTGGGCGAAAGATATTTTTTAAAAGTTATAATTTTGATCTTTTTTTTAAAAAAATCTTTTTATAACATAAAAAAAGCTATTTAAGATAAAAGAAGATTATCTTTTATTGTAACATCCAAACATAAATTAAATTTTACCTTTAAATTTTTTTTTAAAAAACTAACACAATTTTTTTTAAGAAGCCTATACAAACAAATTCTTTTACTAGAATTAGAAAATTCCCCCCCCCCCCCAAATAATTAACACTAGAACACATAGACACACACACACACACACACACATATAAGGGCTTAAGGCCCAAAAAAATAACCATTAAACAAACACCATCCTAAGACTTGTTACCCTAGGAAGGTTTGCCAAAAACTCTAGAGTAATATACTATGATGTAGAAAAAATAATGATATCCCCAAGTGCAGCCTATGCATCAGTTTTACTAGTCAATCTGCACAATTATTTGCCTCTCTATAACTATGCCTAATTACAATGTTACCTTCGTTAGACAAGTAATCCCTTATGGCATTTATAATTGCTACATGACAATGAGTTCCTGTGGCTTCTTGTTCAATCAGTTGAAGCACACTAGCTCAATCTATCTCTATAACAATGTTATGAAAGCCAAGATTGCGCCCCACCAAAATGCCCATAACACTACTCAAATTTCAGGAGCTATTATGGAATATTTCCCTATATTTATGCTCCAAACAGCCAAGAATCTACTATCATGATCTCTTGCAATCCCTCCATACACCGCTAAAGCCATCTCACTTAGGAAGGATCTATCCGCATTGATCTTGATCCAATTTTGTAGGGGAGGATTCAAATTAAGCAATTTAATGACCCTCTTAGAAAGTTTATCTTAGCAGTAGAAGCAAGACTAAGTTGATAGACATAGTCTTTGGTAAGTTTCATGTCCCTACATAACAAGAATAAACTAATTTCTAGCATATCAAAGCAAATTACAAGTTGTACTAAAAATTACAAGCCATCCAATTCCTTGGAACAATTGAGTCTTATCTAGAGATTGTCTTCCAACTAGTCTAATAGACCTTGCTGAAAAAAGGAGTTCTTAACAAGACTATTGCGAAAGCCCTCCCACAACTCTCAGGCTTTAACACATTCCCGAAGAGAGTAAAGCAAAGTTTCATTATTCATACAACAAATAGCACAATTATTGTTTGCTGCTATTCCCCTTTTGAACTTATTAAAATTAGTTAAGAGGGCCTTATTATAGGCAAGTCATAAGAAGGCCTTACTCCTTTGAAGAACAACCAATTGTCATATATTTTTATATAGGCGCCTAGAAGGAAGTGCATCCCCATTAGTCCAAAACTTATAAGTTCCCTATCTAATGTAGGGAACTAAAAAATAACTTCCTTACTAGCCCTTGGTTCAGGGGCTTTCATAGGATTAAACAACTCTAAACAATTACTAGGTAGCATTTGGTTTAGTGTATTCTAGTCCCAACTTCCATTTGCCACAAATTCATTCAATTTTTGATTTAAATAGTTTTCATCCAAATTTATTATAGCCAAATCACCTAACTAATTAACCTCAGGAAGCCAATGACCCTTCAAAAATAGCACCCTATCATTCTTCCCTAATCTCCAAATAATGTTTTGTTTCAACTTAGGCTAGACTTTAGTAATCCCTTTACAAGTATTTGAAGCCTTGTTTCTACTCCTAATTTTAGGTAAAAAGGCCTCCCCCGCGCCCCAAATTATATTTAGACCTAATAACTTTCACCCAAAGTCCGTCTAGATTTGAAACTAAACCCTAAGCTAGTTTTATCATACAAGCTAAATTCACCACTTTAGCTTTTTGGAAGCCTAATCTGCCCTCTTCTTTTGACCTAGTAAACTTATTCCAATTAATTAAGTGACACTTCCTCCTAGATTCAGATGAACCCCTTATAAATTGCCTGCAAATCATATCAATTTAGTATACACAACATTAGGAAATTTTATAGTTTATATAACATAGTATAGGATTTTAGAAAGAGCTGATGTAGCAAGGGTTACCTTTCCTATGAGAGATAAAAATCTACATTTCCAACCATTTAATTTTTGGGAAAACCTATCAAATATAAATTGAAAATCAGAAGACCTACATCACTTATGAAGGAGGGGAACTCCTAGATATTTACCCAAGTTTGAGGTAAGTTAGAATCCAAGCATCTCACTAAGCTCATTCCTCTTATTAGGACACACATTTTTAAAAAAAAAGTGCATGATTTTTGTTGGTTTATTCTTTGTCCAGAGGACTAAAAACAATAGTTCTAAAATCCCCTAAAAAAAAATAGTTCTAAAATCCCCTTAATTGCTTGAATTTGATCCCTAATTGCCTTATGAAATAGAATTATGTCATCAACAAAACATAAATGAGAGAGAAAAGGACCATTCCTAGACAATTTAATTAGTTTCGATAAATTATGAGAAACAACAAGATTAATTGAATGAATTAACCTCTCTGTATATAACACAAAGATATAAGGTGATAATGGGTCCCCTTACCTAATACTTCTAGTAGGTTTAAAACAGGAGGTTTGACTCTCACCCTACAAAAGACTCATATTCACATATGAGATACATTCTTGAACTAAATTAATAAAATTACAAGGCAAATCAACATCTCCTAAGGTATCACGAATGAAGTCCTATTTAAGCCTATCATAGGCTTTTTCTAGATCAATCTTTATAGCCATTATACTTGTTTTCCTTTTTTTTATTTCTCATCGAGTGTATTAGTTCTTGAACAACCGAAATGTTGTCAAAAGTTAGTCTTCTTGGGATAAAACTACTTTGAGATTGGCTGATTAATTTAGGCATGCACTCTTTAAGCCTAGAAGCCAAAATTTTCGTTATTAGTTTATACGAGACATTGCAAAGTCCTGTGGGCCTGAACTGAGTTTTTTTTCTCTAGCTTATCTATTTTGGGAATAAGTTATATAGATGTATTATTGACTGCACAAACTTGTACTGGGTTCTAAAATATCATTTTTGCCCAATTATAAAGGGATGTTCTAATATGTTCCTAGTTAGATTAATAGAAAATGGTTGGTAATCTATCCAGTCCCAAAGATTTCCACCCACCCATAGTAAAAAGTGAGACAGTAATCTCCCCATCTAAAACCTCTTTACTAAGTTGCAAAATTTTAGCTTCAAACAACTTGGGAAATGCCCCTCTAACTATAAATATGTCATAAGCTGAGTCATCCTCATAATATTTCCTAAAGAAATCAACTCCCATTACTTGGAGAGTTTGTTGGTCATCAACCCGCTCATCACCATCATTTTTGAGCATGAGAATCGTATTTCTCCTTCTATTTATAGATATAATATGAAAAACTTTTGTATTTTTATCTCCATGCTAACTACTTACACTTAGACTGTTGTCTCCAATAGACCTCCTCTTGGATTAAGAGTTGCTTATATTGTTTCCACAATTCTACTTGTAGATTTTCAAGAAAAGGATTTTCTTGGAAGGATAATATCCTAGAAATACCTTCTAATCTAGTAAAGACTCTATTCTTTCTCTTAAAATGTCACCAAACATTTCTTTGCTCCAAATTTTAGCTTTGTTTGTAAAGGTGAGAATATTTTGGCCAAGATCCCTATCTCTCAACTGAACTTCTTGAACTAACTTATTAAAATCCTCATGAAGAATCCAAGCAAAAATCTAAAAGGTTTAACATTGCTTTTGGCAAAACTGATGAGATTAAAATCAATCAATAAGGGCACATGATTGGACTTCAGCTTTGGAAGATGTTTAATTAGCCCCCTAAAAAACCTATAAGACCAATCCCTATTGGCAACCACTCTATCCAACCTTCTTCTCAAGAATCTCCTATGCTAGGTAAAAAGTTGGCCACAAAACCCTAAATTAAAAAGCTCACAATCCAAAAGGCATCTAGTAAAACTCGAAGTGTCACAAACTTGGCATTGTTAACCACCCACATCATCTAAAGACCAAAAAAGCCCCCAACACATCAAGGACCATCTACTAATTCAATAATTTCACACAATCCCTCCCAAAGTTCCTTTCTCAAGGAAGAATGAAGGGAACCATACACAATTGTAAAAAAATCAAGAGCCAGTATTATCCCAAGTAACCACCATGTGGACAAATTGCATATATTCTCTAACAATGTTTACATTCGAACAGAATTTCTTCCAAAGGACCCAAATACCACCAGAAAAACCATTCCTAGTAATAACATAATTCCCATCAAAGCTAAACTTTGTGACAAGCTTCTAAGCTCTTAGACCCATGACATGGGTTTCAAAAAGAATAAATAAGTTGGTTTTATACCGACAACCTAAATCCCCCAATAAATTGGAAAACCTTTGCTACTTATATCCCTATAGCTCCACAAGATAATATTCATTCCAATTAAAAAGAAAATATGCAACAAAACACAAGTTCAGAAACTTAAACCTTCTTAATTATAATTGAAGTCATCATTATGAGAATCCAGCATCATATTCATGCGATTATGAATTGAAGGGTCAAGGATATTACTAGATGGTTGATTAATCAAAGTTTTATCACTAGATTAAGGGGTTCCTAGGCAAATCCACACACATTTCCTTTCCCAGGCTAGGGCTTGCGAAATCTACTTCTTCTTAGGGTAGTTTATACATAGTTGTAGCAGTCACAAGATCAACCATCCCTCCCTCTTTATAGGTAATCTAATTTTGATGATACATTCACTGGAAAGTTTCCCAACGGTCCTTCAATTTTCCATCTTGGGCAATTTTCCATGGAGTAGCCTATTCTTTGTTAGGTATGTTTTGCATCTTGCCGCCCTCTCATGAGATATGTGCCCCAAGCCCCATTTCTCTCATTCAATGGGACATTAACCTTATTAGCATGAGCTGAGCCTTTTCTCTTACGAATACATGCACTAACTGACTTAGGCTTAAAAGGGCTTTTTTTGTCCCTTATATTCTGAGCTTCACCATTGGACCAATTAATAGCCTCATTTTGATTGTTTTTAATATCCGCTAGCTTTTGGGGTTCTTGGTTATGATATCTCTGTTCAACCCATTCTTTTGAAGCTAAAATACCAAAACATGATCCTATTGGATTAGGATCGCTTGACACCTTCTTTTTGCTCATTCCTCACTTTTTGGTTTGTTCCCTCACTTTTCCTTTGGTGGTCCTTTTTTGTTAACATAAGGGTCTAAAGCAAATTTTGCTACCCTTTTCATCTCTTTACTCAATATCTACAATTTGATTTTGTTGTTGGTTATCCTTTTTACCTTTTTTTTTTGCTAAAACCTCCATAATATCTTAGGCTTCCTTGGACTTATTAACTTGTGGTCCCAGCTCCTCTTGTTGAATATTGACCATAGAGTCCCCACCTTGAGTTCTTTCTATAGCCACCAGAGTAGCTTCAACAAAAAGATTTGGACTAATACAATCCCTAATCTTGTGGCCATATTTCCCACACTTAAAACAAATCAAGTGCGAACCTCCATATTCCACACGAAAATCGATCCCTAATGCATTGAAAGAAGGAATTAGATTTTTCCTTAAATCAACTTCCACACAGATTCTTGTAAATCTACCTCTTGAGTGAATCAAACTTAAGATGTCAATCTTTGACATCATTCCCAATTTTGAGCAAATTTTCCATAGAAAATTTTTATTATACAATTTTGTTGGAAGATCCGATATCCTAACCCAGATGAAAACCTTTTGAACCTCCCTTTCCATTGGCTTAAAAAGAGGTCTCCGTTTCTAAACTAATAGATAATGATCCACTATCATCCATGGACCCTCACTAATATCAGAAAAACAAATAAGGTAAAAGTCCTCATTCAAATCAAGAACCTTTACCTCCTTATCCAAGGCCAATATCTTCTTAACCCAAGTATCAATCATTTTGAAACCAAGTTTTTTACTAAGAAGCTTTATAATGAGTAAAGACTTCCATGGATGACACCATTCTTAAAAATCTTCCACAGAGACATTAATGACTAGTTTAGGATTAAAGGAATTTGACCTTTCTTCAATATCCTCCTTTGATTCTTCTCCAATAAAATCCTCCATAACTAATTTGCCTATTTCATCAACTATAATGCATTAAAAATAGCATCCCCTAACACGATTTCTTTATAGAATCTCCTTTTTTCATTGATCCCTATCACATTAACCATGCTTACTGAAGATAGAGGTTATCACGAGAAGAGGGGTTAAATCGTGACACTTAAAAACTTTTTCAAACCTAAAACACTTAAAACAAACTTTCTCAAGTCTTATGAATTAGATTGTAAAAGCATTTGAGTTAGATTTGGAAAGTTTACCTTCTCAAGGAACTTTCTGAAGTAAGAAGATAATTATGACTTTAAGGATCAGAGTTAATGAAGGAAAGAACTTGTAAATTCAACCAAAAGTATAATGTATAGAAATGTAAAAAGATAAAGATAAGAGAAAGTTCTATAAAGAGATATATCCTAGTTCGGCCAAATCATTTGCCTATGTCTAGTTCTCAACAAACTAGGTGAGATTTTTTATAAGTGAGTATTATAATACAAGTTTCGCCAAACTTATAACAGAGTAATCTTGTCCTAGTTTCTCCAAGCTAATCAATAGAGTAGTATTGTTCTAACCTCTCCAAGCTAACAAAGACCACTACTGGGTCGGGTTAAAATGTTTGAGATAAAGCCTTTGTATTTTATAACACTCACATTCTAACACTCAAGGTGTATAGTTCAACTAAGTACAATGTAAGTAACATCTTACAAATCTCTCAAGGAGAATATTTGCTAATACAAAGCTAGAGAAGGTTTTTCGCTAAAAATCTTCAAAAGGATACTTTCTAATCATTCAAAAGATTGAAAAAGAATATGAGCTTTTGATGATTTTCAACAATATTAGTTTTTGCAATTTCATCTTCGACTTCAAGACTTAAATAGGCTTTAGATTATGACCGTTGTAACTCAAAGTCTTAAGCTTTGTGCTTTTGATCTGTTGGTCTAAGTATAGTGAGAAAAGTTGAAGACTTTCTTTTTCAGCAAGCAAATATTGTCTAAAATCAATAACTAGCCGTTTGAGTCAACTAGCTTTGTATAGTTGTCAGCGCACCTTTTGGAGATATATCTGGTCACTTTAGACTTTAGAAGACATTCTTGAAAGTACAAAAGCACATTTTGAAAAATGCCTTTCTTCACATTAAGGAATATTTTGTAGGTGAGCCTTCTGGTCACAATATTCTGGATATATCATCTTTCTGTCCTACCTATATGCTTTCTGATGACACATATTCTACTTTGTGATACATCTTGTCATTTTCTTTTGAGAAATATGATCATTGGGAGTGTAGATTATATTCTTGTGGTGATCTTTGCTTCAACAAAAGATAACTTAAATTTGAAAGATACATTTAGAAGCTAATTGGCATTATTGTATGTAAACCATTTCTAAACAAACATTCAAGCAAACCGTTAGTTTTTACAAAAGATTTTCATAGGATTTGATTTGTTGTCCATCAAACCATAGATATATATATATATATCAATACAAAACCAATTAGTGGCTTATGAAGGGTGTTGGAGCTAACACTTACATCTGGCCTCTCAATCAATTCATCTGCTTTATATTCTTGCTCTTGCCTAATTTCCATCCAATCAGTATCAGTTTGATTAGCTATAATCCCAGCTTACACCCATCCTATTCCATAATAATCGTGTCAAGTTTGTTCCTTTATACCCAAATATTAGGCTCCACCATGGTATCTTCTATTTGCTAGCCTTCATCCACTTTGACGTTCTTATTGCCTTTCATCACTTGATTGATCTCTTCCTTCGACCGTTTCTTCACTCTACTCTGCATTCCCTCTTGAGAGATAGGGAAGCTAGAGAGTTCTTGATTTCCCACACATCCTTCTTGGAGAATTCTTGAAAGAACCCTAACTGTCGTTTTACGGCAATGTTTGTTATGTCCTCGACATATCATATGCTCATAACTGCCAAATCACATAGGACTGTGCTATCACATGATAAGTTAACAAAAAATACAAAGAAAACAAGTTACAATAATTAAAAAATTAAATTAAGGTATAAAAATATTTTTAAAATTTTTAAGTTATTAAATATGTTAGAAACTTAATTTTTTTAATTCCACAAGCAATATAAAAAATATGTTTAATATTTTTATTACCGATTGAAAAAAAAATCTTCATATCAAAAAAGTAAAAAACTATTAATATTAAATTTTTCCCTTTTTTTTTGTCGAGAAATTCTTTCTTTTTTCGCATCAATGAAACTACATTCTTTAACACCCGAAAAAAAAAAAGCGTAAATTACACTTACATCTCTCGAGGTTTGAAGAAATTGTAACTAACCCCATTTTTCTCCCTAAATTGACTTGCCCCCATCCAGGTTTGAAGACATTACATCCCGCCCTAAACACATACAGCACTTAATGGTGTTGAAAGAGTATTTAAATAGAATACTCTCCCTAACCATAGCAAAGTGTTAAATTTCAAAAAGGTGCATTCTACAGGGTTCACGTTCAAACCAGAACTCAGAGTTCCAATCAACGTATTACTTAACGTATTTAGGGTTAAGGTTCCAAGTTTCGTGTTCCAAGTTCTAACCTGACAGAGTCTCTTTTTTTCTTTTCCCAAGTTTCGAAGTTCCAAAGTCAGCAGAGTGAGTTTTATTTTTTCCTTATCCTCAAATTTTCGAGCTCCGTGTTCAACAAACCTAATGCCGTTAAAAAAGTTTCATCATACCATATGAGCGGATCATTGGTGTCCGCTATTAGCCATCGGTCCGTTAAGTGACACATTGAACTCGGAAGTCCAAGTTCTGAGTTCCGATATAAATCTCATAGAATGTACCTTTTTAAAATTTAACACTTTGCTCTAGTTAGGTAGAATATTTTATTTAAATATTTCTTCAACACCGTTAAGTACTGTATGGATTTGGGGTAAAATGCAATTTTTAGAGGGAGTAAGTGCAATTTACCCAAAAATAAATAACACTTGCCCAAAAAAAGAAAAAATGAAACTACATTCTATCTAGGTTTTCCTTTATTTTATTTTTTTTCTCTGTGCCGTAATTCTATCTACTTTTTTTTCGGTTTTTAGCTGGTCAGAATATATGGAGTGCATCCCAAAAGAAAAAGGAGGCCCAACATCGGGCTTTCAGGTCCAAAAGTAGAAGGTTACAATCGTAATTTCTCTCGCAGCGGAGAAACTAGGGTTTTTCGCTGTCGTACCCTTTGCTCACACCCTCTGTACCTATTTAATCCGCCCGTTCTATTCTCCGGTCACTTGTTTCAATCGCTGCTTCCAGTTTCTTTCTTGCTTTTTCCTTCTTTTTCTTTTTTTTTTTCCCATGATTTCACTGAAAACCCTCTCTTCCAATTTTCCTCAAAAGTTTCTTGTGTATATTTTCGTTCCAAGTTTGGATTTTTTTTTTTTTTTTTCTGATTTCAATTTTGAGGCAGTGATGACGAATTCACATATACCATCAAACTATGAAAGCCAAAATGAGCTTGTTGATGTCATCTATCCTTTCTGAGCCTAATGATCATGAATTTGCTTTTCTTTCCCTTTAATTACAGTTTTCAACTTTGACTATTTTGTGTTTGATGAATTGGTAGATGTTTTATTGTGAGAAAAATAGATGGAATAAGAAGAAGGCAACAAATTAGAGTCTCTGATTCGCCTATGTCATGGCGCTTTCAGTGCTGTACGTTGCCGATAACGATTTGGGAGCTGAGATTCTGGCATTGGCCTTTGATTTCTCTCAGGCTTATGCATTCAGATGTTCCTATATTTTCAATCTTTTCTTCAAACCCCATAACTTGATTTGAATTGCATATGGTTAAACTCCGAAGTTTTATTTTATTTTATTATCATTTTTTTGTTTTTTGTATGGAAGTGTTATGCTTTCATTTCTTATGATTGATTTCTATTATTCTGGTGTTGGAATTTGCAGTATTTTTAATTTTCAGTACTTTCTTCTTGTTTTGAGTAGATTCTTTTATTCTTTTTATATGTAGACATTGAAAGATCTATAATTATAGATTAATTTATTAAAAAGGATTTAGAGCAAAATAACAGATATGATTTACAGTTAGTGATAGATATGATTTACATTAAGAGATAATGACGAGGTTTGATCTATATATAGAGTCAACTGTACTCTTTTAGAAAAGGATTGGGAGGATATTTGTCGGATTAATTTCATTGAGATGATTATTTGCAGTCTAATTGTTGGAGATGAATGGGTATTTGGATTAACTTCATTGAGGTGAGGATGTTGGTTGAGCAAGCACTGAATTCAGAAGTATGTCACAGTTTTGTGTGTTTACCCATTTGGCTCTGATGTAATGTTGTCGGTACAAAGCAATCAACTTCTTTTATAAGAAGGATAATGACAGAAGCAAATCTGAATGTGAAAATGGAACGCTTTTGCAAAATGTATATTGTGAGAGACAAAAGCTTGGATGTTCAGCAATAATTTCACGAAAAAAATGGATTTGGAATCTTTTTTATCATGATTCTAACTCCAAGAGGACCTTTTCAAGACAGAAAACGGAAAAACAAAGGCTGTATCCTCTTGGTTATGAACTTTGAGCTGCGATCAAGGACAGCGCCTCTGCTTATGGGTCTAGCATTTTCCATATCGAATTTTATGTGGTTGGACTTTGACTCTGTAGTAGCTAAAATATTAGCAGCAATAAACTGTAAAGCTTTTAATCAAAATAATAAATAAATAAATAAATAAACTGTAAAACTTTTGGAGAAAATTCTTCGCAACAAATGAGACGAGTAAACTCAAGTTATAACTTCTAACCATAGAGATGACTCAGCATTGCTTTCAGACTGTGTCGCCTGAGCTGACTCTTGAAGTGTGTTTTGCAGCCTTGAAGAGTGTATCTGCTCGTGTTTTGCAGCAATGTTATGGGTAGCCGTATGATTGTTGTTATCTGAAGAATTGGACCTCCAACATTAATAAAGGAGTCATTGATGACTGATAATTATGTTAACAAAAAAATTTATTAATATCAAAATTATATCTTTAATCATTTTTCAATTTTGATGCAAAAATTTTTATTTTGTAACATAAACTTTTCTAAAATTTGGGTTAGAGTAAAAAAATATTAGCTGGTAGTTTTATTGTCTCATGTTACATGGGAAGTATGATTTAAAGAAAAAAAAGTTGTAATGTTTGAATATACTTCTCATACGATATATGAAATACTAAGACTTAATGATGTCTAATTTTCACTTTTACACAATTTATAAATGTTAAGCGTTACAAAATAATTTTTTCTGGAAAACTGAATAATTATAAAATAAGAAATGTTAAGCGTTACAAAATAGTTTGTAATTTACTCGTTTTTGACACAATAACAGAGGAGATTAATTTTTATGTTATACTATTAGCCAGTAGAACTTCAAAAAATTGTTATATAATGGTAGGTAATTATGTACTATTATAACCAACTAGTATGATTTGACAATTCTTTGAAATTTTATTAACTGATAGTATAAAATTATTCTATATTACTAGTGCATAGAAATTAGTTTCATAAGAAAAATAGGCCTATTTTGGTAATACTTTCTGAAAAGATGTTTTGGATTATGAAAAATATAAACTATTTTTTTTTTTTTTTGCTTGATAAGCAAAAAAGCTAGAATATTTTTGCTCCTAGATTTTAAAGATTAGAGAGTGCTCTTGGAAACCCTTATAGGGTACTTTTTCAGAGTTAGTTTATGTTTTCTAAAATTTAAAAGACTAACATAACCTTACTATCTTTAATGATATTAAAAATAAAAATTATTCTCTTTAATATTTATATTTATTACAAATATTTTAGATTTTAAGAATAATTTTATTAAATACTATTTTTATGACTTCTTTTTATTAAAAATAAATTTTATATTATTTTATCAAATAATATTACTTAGACTTTTTGAAAACAATTTTTAGAGAATTCAAAGAGCTCAACCCCTCTCAAAAAATTACAAAAATATCAAATCAAGTACGCAATCTACTCCTTAGTTGTTTGATACGTACCAAAACAACCGAATAACCTAAATCTTAAAGCCTAAAAATAATGTCCCAGATTTTGAGAAATATTCTCCTATACATGCAGTTATAAAATACGATATTTGACAGCTATTAACTTTTTATGTTACTCTTTCTTTTTTATTCAAAACTTGGCACACCAATTCTTTCACGCAGTCATAACATTGGTAGCAATTCGGTATCCATCATTCTGGATAGTGCCACCATGAAGTACATAGTTAGCGTTTTGTTTTTCTTCCCCCCTCTTTTGGGTCGTGTAGTCAGTGTCCTCTAATGCCCCTATTCAACCAGTTCAGCCTACATCTCCCCAGTAGTATGGACAGTAACATTGTACAGTGTTGGATTACCACGTTAAGCAATGTAACACCCAACTGTTTTGACAGTGGGCCTAAAGTATCAACAGGCCTGTGATCGTTAGAGCAATAACCCAACTGGCTACACACCAAAAAACCATCTGTTTGTTGACAGGAGGCATTTTAGATAATTTTCGTGGAATAAATTGTTCATGTACTTTTCCAATTCAAAACTGTCCTAATAAATGGATCCTTATAATGTTGAAGGGGTATCTCACCTCATTCAACAAGATTTCAACTATTTTGGGGCTCAACAACAACCATAGAAGGCAAACCAAACAAGCATAGTGCGTTGCCCCCAGGCTTATATGCAAAACAACTAGCAAATATATTGGACGCTATTTATCAGGAATACAAGATATTTCAATTCTGATGCATAAGACCAAAAATTAAAAAAAATAAAATAATGTCATGGTTTTCAGTTTGAGAGGGAAGGGGAGGGAGGGGTTTAATGTCAATACCTAACTTCACAAGTGTCATACTGGTAATTAGCACCACAGATGTACAAAAATTACAGCCACCACAGTACAATGCCCAAGCCTTGCTATCTTGGAAGATAACAAATCAGCATAACTAGCTCTTTACTTAGTGCCCTCCTGGGTTCCTATTCCACGACAAATATGAGGGATCTCCAAGTTGCCTACAAAGACAGAAAGATAGTTTAGGATGATGGCATCTAATAATATTCAAAACTGCCCTTGTTTAGTCATCCAATAAACTACTTAACGAAATTCAACTGATATGAATTTTGAATTGTACAATGGAATGCAGAGAAATAGATGGACAAAAACATGCATCATGTACAAAATTGTGAGGGCATTTAAAACGACCTCGTGACTTTTCCTCCTGCAAAACTTTTAATCAAAGCCTTTCATCACCAATCACTAGAGAGGTTTCCATCGGCTAATAGTGCATGCAATGAATGGACGCATCGAACATCATTTTTGGTCAAAAGAAATACATAAGAAATCAAGCAACAAATATGCACGCTAACCCATGAATAACACTGCTTTATAAGGAACCTTCATGGCCAAAAGCAGTTGATGAATTTAATTATTACCTTGGCTTGACAAAATATACAATGGTAAAAGCCATAGCCAAGAAGAAGCACAATCCTCCAACAGTGAGATAAGCAATGCCAAGGAAGTCATTCTTCCCGCCAAGCCAGCCAGTAGTTGACAGTACGAGCTTTTTCTTGCCATTGAAACTGTATGTGTTGTAGTTATTTTTCAGTGTTACAAATATTTGATCACCTTCATTCAGATCCACCTCTATCTTTCCATACAACTTCCGGAAAGTTGGCAAAGCAGCAGTCCGCATCCAAACAATAAGATCCTCCTGCTCACTCAGCTGCTCATTAAGAAATTCAAAAAGTGAGCAATATATTCATAGATGCAATTTGGTATTTATTGACATTAGCAGACTAATCTAAGATGAACAGTAGAATATACTGGAAGCAATTGATATGAAAGAGAATTATGTTGAACCCTGGAATGATTTGCCAATCATTACTATGTGTACGATATGTATACCAATCATTAGACAGCCCAAAGCAATGTAGTAACATTAATAATAATCTATAATCTATACTATTATGAAGGGGATTACCTTACTTTGGTCACACTGACTTATATCCAATTTTACCTGCAATTATCTATGCTATTATACAAGGAGAATTTCTCAATTTGGTCTCAATTTTTTTTCTTTTCCAAAGCCACTGTTATTACTTATCAATTAAAGATAAATTTAAAAAGAATAAAATTATGCATATATCTTATTACTAATTTAAAGATCTAAAGATAAAGAGGAAAAGATAAAATTGTAAAATTATAACTGTACTCAAACTCTTAAACTTCTTACTATATTTCACATCTATAATTTACTCAAAATGGTATCCATAATTATTTGTTTTTGCATCTTAACAAAATAAATAAATAAATAAATGTGGATTGAGTCACATAGTGATGGTCAATATGCTACAAGGTGGTGGCGGTGGTGGTGGTGGTGTGTTAGGATCCCAATAGCTAGCTTTTGTGATGTAGTTCTCCCAAAGATCTTATCATAGTGGTAGCGGTAGTAATGACAGCAGTAGTTGAGTCATAAAAAATAAACTAAAGATGCAAGGTTAAAACAAAAGCACATGCGGTGATAAACTAAGTCTAAATTTAGACAGCACTCATCAAAACAGCCTCTTAAGTTACACTGATAATTATACATGAAGAAGATGCTTAATTCCATCAAAATACAGGTTCACATAAATGCTTACTGGTATGGTTTTATTGAGATGTCCACCACCGAAAATAGAACTATTCTGGAAGTTTTTAGGGAAAACATCTTTTCCAAATTTGTGCTCCCTATCACTCTTCCAGGAAATGCCTTTCTTGTTCACTTGCAAATTACTGTTGTTGCGGGAGAAGCTGTATGTGTCATTGAATAAACTCCAAGCAATTAGACCACAAGGTACAATTACATTTCCATTTGCAAAATCCTCGGGCTTACAACCACTTGTTGAGTCCTGGTTTTTACTATCCCTCAACTGCTCATCATTTCGACTTTTTACATACCTAAATTATACAAAAGCATCGTAATTATTGGAATATAAAATATGAAATATAAACAATCATACATAATGAACTGTGTGTATTAAATTCAACTGTTAACCACCCAGACATTAAGACTGAACACAGTTGAAGGAAACAATTGGTCAAAGACACTGGAGTGACAAATTACAACAAATATAAGTTGAATACATGAAAAGCAAAAATCTATGTACAGATGCCTCTTAAAATTCCATCCCACATAAACAGTAATCTGTTATCTCTGACAAATGACAATTCTCTAAAATTCTAAAAGATAGATAACAGAATCAGTTACAACTCAAATGATTTATGATAATAATTTGTTACCTTAAAATATATTTTTGCCAGTTAAATGATAGCTTGCACACAAAGTTTATGGCAGTTGTCAAACCATTTATTCTTTCATTCTAACTTTATTCTGTACATATACACTGTATTTCTTATAACTAAGGGCAAACAGATACATAACTCTTAATATGTTCCAACTCTATTGAAATTACCATTCTATTAGTATGAAGTAAAACTCTAACTTCTATTACAAAATTACAATTATCAAGATGCTATCCACACAATTTGCAAAACAGACTTGTAGCATAGCAAATACTCAAAAACAAACTGACATGTCAGCAATAAGCAATGATGGATATAATGGTCACAGAGAACTACTAGAGGATTTAAAGCAATGCAATTTTTAGTTTTAAAAATAATTAAGCCAAAATGGCAATCCACTTCGACATAGAATGCTTGAATAAATAATATATGGAAATGCTATGTGATTGAGTATCTGCATATTTTTTCATCAGACATTAACTACCAGATTTTTAACCAAATACACAGTAAAACTGGAAAATCAGTTTTACATTGTCTATAGAAAATTTCATAATACCTTTTAAAATAAAAGACTAAAGAATTTGAGAATAAGCTTAACAAAAGCCTTCTGAAAAAAGAAGTAAAAGTAGCACCTTCTTGGCAGTTATTGCCCCTCCCAAACACACACATACAAGAAAAGTAATTATCAAAAACCACTGAAGACCAGAAAAGCCTTGTTTCTTATAAATTTCCCGTCACTTCGTAAATGTGGCACTGAAAATTGAAACAGATAAAAATAACATTTGATGCATGAAGGAAACATGGTTGTTACATACCGGCGATGATTCTGGTAGAAGTTGTCAAGCTGATAGTAAACATAAACAGGTGATTTCATATGCTTGGTCACCTTTCATAAGAGCAAAGTTTAAGAAAAGATAAGATCATCATGATGTGAACTCCATTAACTATATACTATGGGAATAGATAAAAATTATTAATAAACAACGAACTAGATAAAGTGGTGTCAAGGAGCCTTACATTCAGCGTTAAGTTGCATGATTTATCTACAGAAGAATTCTGAATGTATGCTACCTTGTCCAAAACATTTTGTGGTATGCACTCTGATTCATACCTATGAACAATTTCAACAACCTGATAGATACAAGAAAATGAAAGTAAGTAAATGGAAGGATACAACTTCAGCATAAATTCAACACATTATATCACTCAAGCAAAACCTTTCGTGAAGCAAGTAGTGAAGCAACTCCAACTGGAACGAATACAACACTAACAAGCAAGAACGCTGAAATAACCTGCAGGGAAAGATTTTAATTAAGTTTTTACCACATAAATAATGACTTGTAGCTGCATGTAGGTTTACACGTATAATCACCAGCAAGCAACGTGTTCAACCAGGCAGTCTTACCGCTC
Organism: Pterocarpus santalinus; assembly: GCA_031439595.1. Classification (NCBI taxonomy): domain Eukaryota; kingdom Viridiplantae; phylum Streptophyta; class Magnoliopsida; order Fabales; family Fabaceae; genus Pterocarpus; species Pterocarpus santalinus. The sequence continues at coordinate 26,378,203 of CM062528.1, read as the reverse complement.
GTGGTGTAAGAATCGGCTTGCACGCAGGAAGCTCTTGCTGTGTAAACTTCGAATCTGAAAGACATCAAATTTCCAAAGAGAACTCTTGTCAGCTCAGTATTCCATGAGTACCCAAAGAAACAATGCCAAAAAACCAATTTGTTAAATCAGAACAGACTATGACTATCCAACTGCATAGAACACCTCGATTAAGTCAAAAAAAGGGAGAAAAAACAATATGTATGACAAATGCTTATCAACAGAAATGCCAACTCTCAAAACAATTAAAAATATTTTTCAAACAAAAGAAATCAAGTGAATATCTCTTCCAATCATGTATTGCCACTTCATTTTAAATGTTACTCTCGTACCCCTTATCTCAAAACTCTCAAATATGAGTATACAATTAGATAACATTATAAAACTCTTTACAATAACAATGTATCAAAAATAATCTCTTCGTTTTCGTGAAGCATTATATTTCCATGAAATACAACTACAGCAAAAGGTAACTCTACGTAGATCTTACTATGCACTAAATTCTAACACAGGGAAACTATCAAACGACATACAAACCCTTCACAAATGAACCACAACAAACCCAGAAACCCTTCCCTTCCCTTCCCAACATGCACATCATGATAAACCCAACATTTCAACAAGGACCCAAAAAAAAACAAAAAAAAAAAAAGTGGGTCACTGAAACTTGAGCTGAAAAGGGGGGAAAAAGGGAAATTGATGAGAGAAGAGAGAGAATTACACTTGGGTCGCTTGGTGTTTCTTCTTGTAGCTGCGGAATCAGCGGATCCACCACCCGCTCCGCTCGAAGACGACATTTTGGAATCGGAATCGGTCAAAGACTCGGCCTTTTGGGGATTCAATAGAAAACTGAAAAACCCTCGAAAGTGAAAATTGGGGGAAACGAGAAAGTGTGTGGTTGCAGAAGGAACAGAAGAAGCTCACTTTTTCCTCCCTTTTTATATATTGATTGCAGAAGAAAGCGCGGAATGGAAGAGGAAAGCAAAGGGAAACACAGGAGAAGGTGGAAGGTGCCGCCAACGGAAGTAGAGTCAAATGAATACCGAATACGAATTCAACGATGCAACTACAGTCACCAGTTGCACACGGCTTGAATTGTACATTGTACTACATTGTATTTGTATTGTGTGACCGGCTTGCTTTTAGCTATGTTCTCGTTCATGTCTATGTGAAGTTTCCTCATTCCTTTTTCTCTGTTTTTTTATTTTTTTTATTTTTTAAGAATTTAATTTTGATATAACAACAATATAAAAAATTTGTACAAATTCAATTAATTATATCATTCCATTTACATGATTATTCAATTAGTGGAGATAAGACTTAATCATATTTGTTGATATAACAAATTCAACAAGATATGATTGAATGATAATATAAAAATCAATATATCAGAATTAAATTTTTTATTTTTAAAAAATAGTGAACATTTCTTTTATGCAAAAAATAGTAAACCTTCAAATTAATCCCACACAAAAATATCATGGGATAAAGAGAAATGAAACTCTCAATTTCGTCTAAAAGAATTAAAAATGTAGATCTGTTATGAAATATTATTTGAATGTGGATGTTCAAATCTTTATTCTGATTCATTTAATATTTGATTAGATAAAATCTGTTATTTCATCATATTTGTAATGTCCTAAGGATGTGTAATATAAGTTCTAAGTTTCTTGAATTATGAAACATAGGATGATTTTTTTAATTAATATCTTTGAGTATTTAGAGATTTTGCAGTGGAGTTACATTAGAAATATCTGCAAGGTTTTTCTTTAAAAAAAAAAAAAAAGCAGAGAGAAAGGGTGCCAACGCTCAAGCGCTAGCTTTGGAGAATGGAATTGTGTGGCTTTCAGGCCATCGGGCACTTGAGCGCTACGTGTCGTCTACTCAAGCACCAGGCACCAGGAATAATTTTGAAGGTTTATGACTGTTGGGCGCTTGAGCACTAAGAAATGGCCACTCAGGCTCCCACTTTTCGATCTTAAATGGGGATTTCGACTCTCCATCCTCATTTGCCCCAAGTCTCTCCCACCTTGGTCTCTCTCTCTCTCTCTAGGGTTCTTCAACCCTTGTATCCCCCATCCATTCATCATGTTTTTCCTCTAGATTTTCTCACAAAAAATCCATCCTTTCACTCCGTCACCATTACTCTCACCATCATCTTCTTTCTCAAATTTCTCTCTCTCCTCTTGATGTGAGAGAAAGTAGAAGGTGGAGGAGACCCACCACTACACTATTGCCCAAACTTCATTTCAAGATCTTGAGATAAATCCTTGATATTCTCTATCTCCTTTCTAGCTATAGATTGATTGTTTATTCCATAGAGTTAAGTTTGGGTTCTTGTAATGAAGGTTTAGGATTTCTAAATTTTGGAGATTTTGAATTAAAGTGTTGATTGGAGTTAAGTTTGGTTCCTAGAAGCTTATTCATATTAGTTTGTTATGTTTTATAACTTTGGACTCTTCCCCGAAGTTACCAGTTGGCTTGGAGGCACCACCCCTTGAGTTCTTGACTTGAAATTTAGTTGTGAGTGATAGTATACTTATAGTTTGTTTCTAATCCTTAATTTCCTAAGTATATGCCTAAAGTGTGTTTTAGTGAAATATTATGAAAGGATTGATTTAATGTGTTTTACTTCATATTTAGAGAACTCTCGAATTAATTATGTTAATTATGTGCATGTATATATATGTTGAAGTATATATGAGTGGGACAAGCTCTTAAAGCAGTTGATCATGATATTTGAGTAATATGATAGAAAAATATGAAGTTTCAAGTTATTAGAAGTTGTTATGTTTTTAAAGCCAATACTTTGAGTGATTTGTTAGAAAGAGATACCCAAATTTCAATAATTTGAGAAAAATCTCTAGATACTTTCAGCTAAATAGTTTGAAAGTACTATATCTTGAACCTATATTGATAGTATTGTTATTTTGAATATTTGAAAAGTGTGGTAACTATATTTATTGAGAACAAGGAAGTTTCTTGAATCTTATTAAGAGCAAGAAAGCATATGATTTAAGATGAAGAAAATTTTTAGTGACAAAGAGTTAGAAAGGAAATGCATTTTTAAAGAATTTAAACCAAGGACTCATATGAGGTATAGCGAAGATCCAGCAAGTGTAAGTGCCTTCCTAAGAGAAGGAAACTATAATAGAACCGTTTGCTAATAGCAACAGTATTAGCCTTGATGCACCTCATATAACCCAGTTACCAGGGTGATTGCTAACCCCGCATGTTTGGCCGACATGTTCGGAAGATATAGACACGTTAGGCAAGCCCAGATGTGAGATAAGTTATTTACTGGTGAGGCTTATGTGAGGGGCCAAAGCCCAAATCCATGGGTGCCAGGAAGCTATTATCTGAAATAGGATCCTCCCTTAAGTTTTATTATGATTTTGAGATAAGTATTTACTCTTCATGTTATGAGAAAGTATTTCTATCTTTGTGCCTATTTTTATATATATTTACCTATAATTTATTGCAGTTATTTTCATACATACATATATATATATATATATATATATATATATATATATATATATATATATATATATATATATATATATATATATATACACACACATATATGTATATGTGTTACTTAAGAAATGAGATATGAGATTCTTAAGAAACCTATAAAGTTGTATTTTGCTAAAATATTGTGTTCAGCTTGTCCCATTCCTGCTATAGATATATTGTCCCTCACTGAATCTATATGGTTCGCTCTTCCTCTATTTCCATGTTTCTAGATAGGTGTAGATGCAAATTCAAGTTTCTACATCCCAATAAACTCACACTCTTATTTAGGTGACTCCAGAGATTGTTAGCATTTGGTTATATTTTGTTTAATGTCTAGTGGTGCTTCATTGGTCCACAGGCAGTCCTTCCTATATGGGTTTATATATTGTCATAAAGTGTAATTCTTAGTTATGATAAGTTTATATTACTAATGGCTATGGATTAAGTTCATGTATGGATATGTATATTTATCTTTTCATAAGAATGAAATTTTTTTAAATTCCTATGTTGTGTGCTGTGGGGTGCATTTTGAAAATACCTGAATCCCCAATAATTTCTATGTGTTTCTATAAATTGCAAGAAGAAGATCCTTATTTGGGAATAACCCTAAATACAAAGAAAATACTACCCAATTTTCTATTAGAATAAAGTCTAACGTAAGCTTACTATGGACGTTTCCCTATGCCCCAGTATTGGCCTGAGTTGGGTCGTGACAATATTTTACATCTTTTATGCTTTAGCTATAAATAGTTCTTTTGGTGCTACACGTACAACACTTTTGAAACTATCAATAATTGGATGCTCTCTTTTTATTATCTCTTTTTCTATTCTTTGTACTATTACTTTTATAATATGTTGATACATATTTTATTTCTACACTTACGTTTCTTTCTCATCAGACATTAGTTTCTATATTGTCATGTTTCTTTCGTTAATATATTTTTCTCATATATTATGTTTTATTGATATATGTTTTTTGATCATTATTGATGTGGGTTTCTAAAACAAAATTCATCTCTTTATTTGTCATTAAGATTTAGTTTTTGGTGTGATTATATTTGTTATTTGCTGATTATTTATATCAACTAAGTCTATTATGTTTATGATTTATCAATTTTGACCAATTGTAAATGATCTTATTATAGCATCAAACAAAATGGCTTATCAATCAATGTACACATGGAGTAAGGATATATCCATGATTTATTACTTTATGGTTTAAATCTTTATTTAAGTTTTGTTTATTATTTGGCCTTATCAACACATGCTCTTTTATATTATTATATTTTTTTTTCTTTCAATATCATTCCTTGAAATGAGTGCTAATTGTATCTATAAAAATAAAATAAAATCATTTCCAAAAAATGAATAATAATTATTTCCAAAAGTGAATGATAATCATTCCTTAAAGTGAATGGTAGTTATACCCAAAAATTGTGAGTGCATCTTTATTATCTAAAATCATTTAAAAATAAAAAAATAGAATTTCTCTATTTCAAAAGAGTTACATATTTCCAGTCATAAATATGTCAAAAGATCATTCCCTGAACTGAATAAATCTTATTATACACATTACCTAAAGTGTATGTTATTATTTTTACATGAAGTGTGTCATTATGATCTAAAATAAGTTTATACATTACTTCAAATGAATATTTTCAATTTTACATTTCCCGAAGTGAATGTACCTCTAAGGACAAATTTTAGTATTTATAATTTATTAATTTTTGTTATTCTGGGTATTTATAATTTAGTATTCATATTCTTCTAAAGAGGATAATATAATAGATTTATTATTTACAAACTTCTAGAAGCAAATTGATCAACTTAGTCTTTAAATTATTTCTCCTTTATTTTATTATTTTGTTATTTATTGAATTTACTTTTAATTATTTATTTAACTTGGTTAGTTATGTTCAATATAATGGGCAAAAACTAATTTATCACGTGTGCTTGATGTTGAAATCATGGGTGCTTGACTTTTCACGCCCCAAATGTGCTCCGTAGTAGTAATATCGAGAAAATAATTTTATAAATATTTTGAATTAATTCAACCTCTTTGCATGAGTGAACAAAATAATGAGTTACTCATGAAAAATCATGAAATCAGCTCAGTTGGCTTCACTTTATTTCTTGAAGTAAATGGAACAAATTATAACCATAAAGTGGCAAAGGTTATGGTTCCAATAAAAAACACGATTGGCATATAAAGAAAATAAATATTATTAGTCATATACCTATTGTACGTCGGGACCTTTTACATAATCTTTATTAAGCATCACTAAAGAAAATGACTAAAACACAAAAATGAATTTGATTTCTAAAGATATTTTAAACAATTGATATGAGTTATTTGGATATATCTAATTTTATTTTAAGATCCTAATAGAATATTGGTCATTTGATTAATGACAAGTATGCTTACTAATCGTATTAGTTTTCTTTTCTTTATCTTAAATTTTAGACTATGTTTTTTAGGACCTTATTTTGTTTTATTTGGGAACATTTAGCATTTAATCTCAATATCAAATAAAAGTATTGTACTATTTATGACATACTCGATAATTATTAATTGTGTTATTTTCATGTGATATTATTGAGATTTAATATATTGTTTATTTTATCGATTCAGTGTATCACAAAATAATCATATCATGAAATAATCTTGTTTGTCTTTATGAACAATATAACACAAAATAATATTGATACTTTTGTGATACATGTATTTATATCAGCACTATATTATTAATTATTTATTCTTGTGAAATGATTATATTTAAAAAATCTTAAATTACATGATATGACATATTATGATAGTAATATCATTATTGATATTACCACGATGATTGAAAGCTCCAAAAGAACTATTGTTTATTTCCTAAAGAAACTTGCTAAATTTTAAAGATATTTGCCAAAATGGATATCATGTTGAGATTGTAAATGAGAATGTTGAATATCTCCATATCACGACTATTATATCAGGAAAGAAATATATATTAGAAAAATTATTCATTTTCCTTTGGTTTGCATGATGCAAACATTGGCACAATTGAAACTTATACTACAGTAAACTAGAAGTTTGCTGAGCCAAATACTTTTACCATTTCACATGTCCAGTTAGACCATCCTAGTCCAATAATGATGCAAAGAATTATTGAGAATCCACTTGGATATTTATTGAAGATCTAGAAGATTCTTCAATTGAAGGAATTCTCATGTGCCGCTTGTTCCTAAGAAAAATTAATTATGAGAAATCTCCAGTTAAAAGTGCTATCGAATCATTTGCATTTTTGAAATGTATTAAGGGTGATATATATGGGTCCACTCACCTACTATGTGGACCATTTAGATATTACATAGTTTTAATATATGCATCACTAAGTTGGTCACACGTGTATTATTGTCAATTTGTAACCTGGTGTTTGCGAGATTAGTTACTCAAATAATAAAAATTAAGAGCACAATTTTCCAAATTATGCCATTAAGACAATTCTTGATAATGCTATTGAGTTTATATATCAAGTTTTTAATGATTATTGTCTATCAACTAGAATAATAGTTGAAGAGCCTATTACTGATCTAGTAGAATCTTTTATTAAACGCCTCCATTGATAGCTAGACCACCATTTTTGAGAATAAAACTTCATGTTTTGACATGACGACATGCAATCCTACATGCAACAATACTTGTATGCATCAAGCCAACAAGTTACCATAAATTTTCCTCATTAGAATTGGATTTTGGTTAGAAGCCAAATATTTCCCATCTTAGAATTTTTGGATGTACAATTTATATTCCAATTGCTCCATCACAATGCACAACGATGGGACCTCAAATACGATTAGGAATAATATATGTTGTGTAACATCCCCACTTTCTCAAAATAGTGTAAAAGAAACTTTGAATTATTTTCCTTAGACAGTGTGAGAATTTCTCAAGCAGTGTTATGCCTGACGACTCTCACACTTACAACTATAGGGTAGCGTAACACTGCCGTTGAAAATATGGAGCTACCATATGACAAAAATTAGAAAATGATGAAAATGCCCTTGTATAAACTTTTGTTATTTGTAGTTTTATCCTGGAACTTTTAGTAACTACACATTGACCCCCAAATATTCTTTCCACGTTAACCTTGAACTTTTCAAAAAAATGACATTTAAATTCATACATCAATAGAATTAGTAGAATAAGGTTTTAAATGAAGCAGAATCATGTAACGAAAATGTAGAAACCTAATTCTTAGCCAATTAGGCTAGGAGATATCCACATGTGAAATGACGTAAGATGCCTCTAAACTTGCCCAAAATTATGAAAATGCAATTAGCTATAAAAAATAGAAAACAAAAAGGCTCTGAATATACAAAACGATTGACTTACATTGTTAATCGATTTATTCGGTTTTGATAGTTATCTAAGAGTAATTAGAAGTTAATTATAGGTTAATTAGAAGCTAATTAGAAGTTAATTAGAGATATTAGGCTTAAGAACAATTAGAATAGAGATATAAAAAATCTCACAATTATTTACTGATGTTCTGTTGATTTGAAATAAATCAGTAAAGATTCGGTATTTTACACTGCCAGAACCGAATTAGTACAATTTTACACTAACAACCCTAATTTGAGTGGCTAAAATTCAGCCACTTCAACTACCTAAGAGTGGCGCCAATTGGCTGCCCAAATAGAGGAGAAGCTTGGCCAAACCAACACCATACAAGCCTCCACCAATCACATGCAACCTTCATGTTTTAAAACACCAAAATCCCCTTCAAACCCCCTTTATTTTCGTGCTTCTCTTTCAGCTGAGTTCTCTCCCTTCATTCGTCTTCTTCGTCGCTTCCTCTTCCTCAAATCTCCAAGGTCCATTCACTTCCTCCACCAAGAGCTCAAATCTAGCTAGTTTCTACATCAATTTGAGGTAGGATTCATGACTTTTACTTGATTCTGCGATTGTGTGGCTAATGAGAATCATATTTCTCCTATCTTATTTGATGATATACTATGTTCATATGATCTTTTATAGCTAGAATAATATGTGGCGATTGGGTTTGGGCTGAAATTTGAACGAAAACCTAAAAGAGGAACTAGGTAAAATCTGATTTGGTTTGAGAAACCCTAAACTATCTATACTATACAGATTCACCTATGATCATCATAATTTGATGAAACTAATTTTAGATTAGACATCAAGAGCTTTCCAACCATATAAATTATAAGATCATTGGATCTATAATGAGCGGGATATGAATTTTTGAAGTTAACCCTAGAATTTTGTCCCTAATTCTAAGCATATTGGATTTTGAGGGGCATAACTGACCCTATACAACTTCAATTAGAGTGAAACTAATTTTGCTAGAAAGCTAACACATAGAAAAATATTCCATAAAAATTTTAGAATTAGATTCATGACCTACTTTGCTCAGTAATTCGTCAAATTTGCCCTATGTTCTAACTAGGCTAGAATAGAGCAGCTCAAGTTAGCCAATTTCAAGAGCTTATAACTTGAGCTCTGCTTATTCAAATAAAATGAAACTTCTTAGAAATGAAAGATAGTTCAGTTAACTTTAAAATGATATGGACTTCATATGAATCCAATTAGATTCATATTTTTAGTGAATTTTTACTTTTTAATGTGTAATTCTGCCTAGCTACAAAACAAGCCTGGGTTAGTCTTCAATAATTTGAGTTATATTTATCAAAACTTAATGGGACTAAAAAAATTAAAAACTAGAAAAATAATTCTTTAAAATATGAAAAATTCAATTTCAAATAAGCTAAATAGAAATTATAGCATAAATAGCAAAACAGGGCATAATTGGATCATATAGGCGAGTTTGCCAAATTGAAAGTTTAGCCACTCCAATGTGGGTAGGAGTTGCAATTACAGCTTAAATGTTACAACTTCATGAAGTTGTTGAAATATTAATATATTATACTTGATCTGCTACTGTGATTAACTGTCTATTGAAGCTTGCACTATTCATAGGGAAGCGGACCTAATCTGTTATGCTGCCGAAATTCATACGGAAACATGCGAACGTTAAGCATGTTTATATGTTATGTATATGAAGATGTGTCATGCAAGCATGAATGTTTGAAAATAAGATATGGAGCCTGTGCATAAGGCTCTCAAGCATATACATACATGAATACATGAGCATATGAATGATATGGAGGACAAAATGAGATCCTTTCACTTAGAGGTAGTTATTTGGATCCTTCATTGTGAAGGCAGTTAAACTATGAGATCCCTCTATCTTGGAGTCACGTGGCCAAATGAGATCTCTCCGAATTAGAGGCACGTGGACCCCCTTGTGGGTTAGTACTGTGTGAGGATGGTCACGAGTTGAACTCACTTCTAAATTAGTCTAACCAAGGGCAGTAAAAATTAAATGAAATTTAAGAAAGCACAAGTGTATTTGCATAAATTCAAGTATAAGCATCTGCATTAGTATATTCCTTGCTTTGCTAAGTTGAGTTGTTCTATTTAAGTATGCTGTAATTGCTATTCTAATTTTGAATTTGAATTTATCATATTATTGCCTATTAATTCAAATGTATGAATAAAATAAACTCTGTTTCGGATAATATATTTTCACACTATAAAACTGAAAAGTTTATATGATATGTTCATCCCTTTTTATAATAAACCGAAGCAGTTAGAGATAATAACGATGACACTATATGTGATGGTTTAGAGAATTCTATTAAGAATTTTAAATTCTCTCTCCTATTAAGAATTTTAAATGCTTACTCCTATGTTTATTTTCGTATTATCTTTAGATAGTTTAAGAACCCTAAAGATGTCATCTTAGGTAGAGTTAACTAGGATGAGTAGAGACAGCCGAAGGTTACTGTCAGACAAGGTCCATTCAAGAACAGTAATAATTCTCGAATATAGTACCATGATTTAAGCATAATATTGTACCTGGAAGGGTGTTACATGTTGGTTATAAATCCCATTTTATTATAAAATATCTCAAACCAATGACTAAAAATTTATTTACGACTAGATTTTTCAGTGCCATTATGATGAAACAATTTTCCCAACATTGGGGGAAAAAAATAAGCAGTTGAAAAAGGAAATTAGATGAAACACATTATCATTGTCTTATTTAGATCCTCATACAAGGCAATGCGAATTACAAGTACAAAAGATAACTCATTTGCAAAATATGCAAATGAACTACTAAACATATTTACTGACCTAAAGAGAGTTACAAAATCTCATATATTATCTACAAATGTTCCAATTTGAATTGATGTCCCAGAAGGACAACCTTTTAGTGCAAACGAAAATAGCTATGCTTAAAGCATGTAGACTAGTTGGTTCAAGACAAAACTTCTCAATAAAGTAAAAGAATAGTTGATTAAGATGGTCATAATATGGAGGCAAGTGCTCAAGAAGAGTCACAAGACATAACTATTGATGAAACACCGGAAAAAGTTTAGGTACTTGAAAATGATGGAAATAAAGAGATCTCAATAAGTTATGTCATGATGGGAATTATGGAACCAAAAGCATATTATTGTTGACAACATTTTTGCATATAATATTGCTGTTGAAATATAAAGCAAGTGAGGATTTTGAACTAAAATCTATCAAAGAATGTAGATAGAGAAATGATTGGCCAAAGTGGAAAGACTCAATACAAGTTTAATTAACTTCTCCTGGAAAATGTGAAGTTTTTGGACCTATAGTCTAACACTTGAAGGTGTAAAGCTAGTGGGGTATAAGTGGGTTTTCGTGCAAAATAATATAGAAAGATATAAAGCATGACTTGTAGCACAAGGGTTTCACAAAATCTAGCATTGACTATATGGAGACATATATATTTTTTTGTAGTGGATTCATTAGTCTGGCAGTAAACAAAAAACTAGACATGCATCTAATGAATGTTATCATAGCCTATTTATATGGCTCACTAGATAGCAAAATTTATATGAAAATCCTTGAAGGATTTAAAATGCCTGAAGCATATATGAATCCATAGGAAATTTGTTCAAAGGCTTTAGAAACCCTTACATGGAATTATGGATTAAAACAATCAAGGTGTATGCGATACAATTGCCTTAGTCAATACTTATTGAAAGATGGGTATGAAAATGATCCTATTTGCCTATGTGTCTTCATAAAAAGGTTTGGGTCTAAATTTGTTATAATCGCAGTATATGTTGATGATTGAAACATTATTGGATCTCCTAAAAAGAGATTCCAAAGATTATGAATTATTTAAAAGAAAGGATTTGAGATAAAAGATATTGGCTTATAAATTGAGCATTTGACAAATGGAATATTTGTTCATCAATCAACTTATACTGAGAAAATTCTAAAATGATTTACATGGATAAGAAAAATCTATCGAGTATCCCAATGATTGTGAGATCGCTTGATATAGAGAAAGATCCATTTTGACCTCATGAAAATGACAAAGAGCTTCTTGGTCTTGAAATACTGTATCTTAGTGCTCTGGAGCACTATTATATCTCACTATGAATGCATGAACAGATATATCTTTTTCTATAAATTTGTTAGCAGAATTTGGCTCTTGTCCAACAAAAGGACACTAGAATGATGTTAATCATGTATTGCGATATTAATGGAGGTTTATTTTATTCAAATGAATCTAGACCCCAACTAATTGGGCATGCAGATGCAAGCTTTCTATCTAATCCACATAAAGATAGATCCCAAACAAAGTATTCATGCAAAGTGGAGGTACAACTTTATTATGGTGCTCAACAAAAAAAACTATATAGCCACTGCTTTATCAAATCATGCAGAGATCAAAAATGTAATTAGCTTAGATTGATCACCCAACCCATCAAGGGAATGTGTAGCTTATCCATTGAAAAGGAAATACCAACAGACATGTATGAAGACAACTCTGCTTGCCTAGGTTAGCTGAAGGAAAGATGTATTAAAGGGGACAAAACAAAGCATATTTCATCAATGCTCTTCTGCATAGATGATTTTCAACAGAACGGTGATATATATGCTCAACAAATTCATTTATGTGATAATTTGGTAGATTTGTTCGCTAGCATTGCCTACTTCAATGTCTAAGAAATTGATGCATAAAATCGGAATGCATTGATTCTAAGACATTAAATGATACTCCTAAGAGGAGGAGAAACATTGTACTCTTTTTTTTCCCCCTTAATCAATGTTTTGTTTCCCTGGGTTTTTATTGATAAAGTTTTTAACGAGATAGTTTCTCCTGTGAGGATATTATACTCTTTTTAACGAGGGTTTGCCTAATATTGTATGTATTGTTTTAAAAAAATAAAAAAATACAAAAATTTGATCTGCGGGCCAAACTCATCCATGGGTTAAAGCAGGGTAGGTTATGCGGGTTGAATTTTTTTAACGGTTGAAAATATCAACCAACCCTGCCAAAAATTGCGGGTTATGTGGGTCAACCTGGTAGGTCTGACCCGTTTTGTCATCTCTATATTATTTAGCAATAAGTAAAATAAAAATGCAAAATTTTAACTTGATAAGAAGAGAAGCAATCCATTTTTTTATATAAAAAAGATATTTTTTTAATATTGGGAATTATGTATTCCAATTCTTCTGCTTATGGCTGCAAAACATATTTTAAGTGTAACACCTTCATGATAAAGTCAGTCGTACAAAATATTACACAGGAAATTCTAGGTTGGATATTAATATATATAAATATATTGAAGTGTTTACGAAGTAAAATAAGACTTTGCTTGCTATAGGTTACATATTTTTAAGCCAGAAGAAACTATGGTTTATTTAAATACAACTCTAGTACGTTCCTAGCAGCTGGAGGAGTCTGCCTTCCTTATAGTATTACTTGACTAATTTGGAATTATCAAAAATAGAGTGAGAATTGAAAATTCTTAGTAGATAATAAAATGTTTTAAAGTATTTGAACTATGGTGGTTCTAGCCATATTTTAGCACGAAAATTCACACGGCTATTGTATCATAATTTAATCACATTACTTACAAATAAATCATATTTCATAACGTTATGAGTATTAAATGCTAAAAGAAGTATATGATATATAATACATAATGCGACAAGTATTAACATGATTAGAATCTCTTTGATTTAATTTTAATTTTTCTTTGCCTGCTTGTCTCACATATATTTGAAAGTCTTCTCTTAGGGAATTCTCATTCTCTGATGTTACTTTTAACATCATGATGGCAAAACGAGACTTTTATGCCACATTAACCAAGGTAGATAACATAAAATAATCTTATATTTTATCTCTCCGCCTTCTTGGTAGTTAGGAGCAAATCTTAAATGTCTTATTCTGAAATTATTTACTTGACATTATGCATAAAAAAATATAGATGGATAAATTTAAGCCATAAATATAACTTGAAATAAAAGACTTAAGTAGCATAAAATAAACTATAACTTGAATAATCTAATTAAAGTTAACTCATAATAAATTAAATAATTAAATAATAAAACATAAAATTAAGTAATCAATGGAATAAAGTGTAATAGATATAAATTAATTCATAAAATAATTGAAGTGCGCAAGAATTGAAGTAATATAACTAACATAATATCTCAATAAAACTTCTCAAAATATAAAGTTGTCAAATACAAATGTTAATTTCTAAAGAGACCAAATTTAAACTTATTTTTATTTAATTTCTTTTTAAACTTTTTTATCATGGTCTATGAGCTTGTCTTTGTCATTATGGTATATTCAATGCATAATAGTCATGTCCTTGCAATGGTCATTGTGAACTTAGGTGGCATTTGGTAGATTACTTATTAAGATTGTCAGTAATGTAAATTACCACTTAGAAAGATTACCACATTTTAAATTGTTGGTAATATTAAATATAATATTTGGTACGCATAGATAATTTAAATGACAATTTATATTATCCTGTTTGGTGTATTAAAAAGATTATTAGGTAATATATGTATTAAATCAATATAATAATAATAATAATAATAATAATAAAATAGTTAATTATTATTATTATTAGTAGTTATAATAATATCAATAATTTATTAATAATAATAATTATTAATTAATAAGAATAAGAAAATTTAATTATTAATTATGATTATAATAGTTAATTTTATTAATAATTATTATTAAAACATAATTAATATTATTTTTAATTAATATTATTTAATAACAATTAATTATTAATATAATTAATAATAATAATAATAAGAATAATTACAGTAATTAATAATTAATAAAAATAAATTATTATTATTATTATTATTTATTGATAATAATAATATTATTATTAATCAATAATAATTAATATCATTATTAATAATTAATAATAACAACAACAATAACAACAACAACAACCTTATTATTATTATTAATTAATAATAACAACAACAACAACAACAACAACAATAATAATAATAATAATAATAATAATAACAACAATAGAATAGTTGACATATTGATGGTAATCTATATTATTTTAGAAATCTAGATTATCAGTAATGTTGCCCAGCCAAACAAGGTAATCTTATGGACCTAGGTAATTTAATCAAATATTACTGATAATCCAGATGGATTACCGACAATCCAGATGGATTACCCCATACCAAACGCCACATTATAGTAATGTCCATAATTCAAAAGTCATCATACTGTTCATACGTCAAGTTACAAAATTCCAAATAAAGGTATAAATAATTTAATAGTTTAAGTTCATTTACAATAAATTTTGCTTATAGTTAGGTATAATATTTTGCTCTTAATATTGGTCCTCTAAAAGAATTATTATAAAAATTTAATAACTCAAAGTAATATATCATTATAATAATAATAATAATAATAATAATAATAATAATAATAAGCATATGTAAAATAAAGCAATAATAAATTAACTTTCAATTAAATAATGAGCAATATTAATATAAAGGAACAATAAATAAAATAAATTATAATAATATATAAATAGGTAACTTTAATATAAAGAAACAAGAAATAAAATAATTTGGAATAAATAATAGACAAGGTAAATATAAGGAAATAATAAATAAAATAAATTACAATATAAGTAGTAGTGAACAACTTTAATATAAAGGGCTGATAAATAAAATAACGTAGAGCAATAAATAAACTACAATAATAAAAAATAATAGGCAACTTTATGTAAAAGAACAATAAATAAAATAACTAGGAACAATAAAATAGACGTGCAATGAGTAAATAATAGCGTGCAATGATAAGATGGAACATTTAACAAAATAATTTGGAATAAAAATTGTGATAGTAATGAATAATAATATAAAATAATATTAAATAATATAACTTTTAATGAGTAAATATAGCCATCATTTCATTTTATAAATAATTTTATTATTTACCTTAAAATGATGTGTATGTACTGAGATTATTTACTCTTCTTTTATTCCTCTGAATATGTTCGCTACTTTCCTGATTTTTTTTTCTTATGTCCCTCTCTCTCTCTTTTCTTTCTTTCCCTTTCTCTTTTTCTTTTTCTCAACTTATGGTAACACATTCTTGCCCTCGATTTTTTTCCTTTGTCTCTTCGCAATTCACCTTCCGTAATGTTCCTATTTATAGCCAAAGAAGAACTCCCTTGGAAAGTGATTTTCAAATTTTTATTTATTTATTTATGTATTTTTTTCTAAACTTATTTCTCTCTTACAGTTACTCTATTTTCTACACTTCATCTTTTTTTTCTTTCTTACTTTTTGACTTTGCTAATCTTATCTTCTATGTAGTGATTGTTGAGACTTTGATTCACATCATTCACTCTTTCTTCGTATTTTTCATTATGATTATATTAGTGTTGTAACTATATCATTGTCTTACATGTAAATTAAAAGTTTATTTTCCATATTTATTTAAGTTAGTTTTATTAATATTTTATCTTACTCTAAAAATTTAATATCTAATACTTAACTATTTTATTAGTTATTAACAATAAATCAAAGAACCAATGTGACTTTACACAAAGTAGTTTATGAAAAAGAGAATGTTACATTAAGTACAACTTCAGCTATAACAGAATGATGGGATATTGGTTGTTGGTTTCTTTTTTTTTTTTTTTTTTTTTGCATTATTCAGCTCACCTTCATTTTGTCAGTTTTGTTTAAAATTTTTATCTGTTAATGACAATATTTGAGTAAAATAGTTAAAAATTATGCTCTTCGTTAAAATTATGAATTATATCTAATCAATAATTAAATAATAACTACTGATTATAGATAATATAATTATAACAGTTAACATAAATGTTTTGTATTTTACTTATTCAGAATTTATTTAGACAAATAAAATAATTTTTTTTATGAGTAGTTCGAATTTATAATTTTTTTACGCTAATCAAATATATTGATGACTTAAATTATTGTTAGTGTACCTATTAACTTGTTGAGCTAATTCTATTTAATATTTTTCTTTTTAATAAATTCAAAATAAATTTCCCAAAATTTAAATTTCTAGTGTGTAGGTGACTTTTTTTTCAAATAAATGAATGTATTTATTATTATTATTATTATTATTATTATTATTATTATTATTATTTCCCTTTTTAAATTATGTTTTTCTTTTTTTATTCTGCAAATAAATGCAATTAGTGTGCAATTAACCTGATTACAGCACGTGCAAAACCTTCCTTATTATGTCGTTTATTTTATTACTAGTATACATCAAAATATTCAAATTTTATATTATGAAAATTGTTAGTGTGGAGATTAGCAAGCTCCATATTTTATTTTAGATAAAATAGTCCACACCCTATTTTGTGAATTAACTTATAACTATGGATAACTTTATAATTTTCTTTTGTTCAGATTGATCGCGATTTTAACTTTTTTGCTTAATTAATTAATTTTCTCTCTCCACTATTTCTCTCATATAAATAATGATTTTTTCTGTTTTTTTTTCCTAAATAATTATTTCAAATATATACACAAAATAATAAGGAATTAGAAAATAATTATTTTATTTATATTTAATTAGAAAATAGTCATTCATAAAACCGATTTTATTAAAATCACAATTAAATTTGACAAAAAGTTAATGTGAAAAAATAAATATACGATCAAATAGTTGTTTTAAACAGAAGTTTGATAACGTTGAGATTGCAGTCAAATAAATTTTGTAAATTTGAGACTTACAAAATTTACATCGTAAAATTGATTTGGTTAAATCAAATTTAAAAATTTAAATTTGACAAAATGTTGATGTGAAAAAAATAAATATAAATTAAATAATTATTTTAAATTGAAAGTTCGATAACGTTTAGATTACAATCAAATAAATATACAATCAAATTATTATTTCCTAATTCCTTATTACTTTTTATATGAATATATTTAAAATAATTATTTAGAAAATATAAAAATTGAAAAAAATGTTTAGGAAAGAGAAAATTGAAAAATCATTATTTAAGTGAGAGAAATAGTGAAGAGAGAATATTAAGTGAGTGAAAAAGTTAAAATAGCAATTAACGTGGATAAATAAAATTACAAAATTATTCATAGTTATAAGTTGGTTAACAAAAGAAGGGTATGGATATTTTTTTTCAAAAATAAAATATGGAGCTCGTTTGCAATCTCTTATAAGTAAATATGATTAATTGATATTGTAAAAAAGTTATACTTATAATATGCAAAATTTTATTTCTTTGCATAATCTTATAGTGTGGCATAATGCCCAATCTTTCAACTCTCAGTTGTTATTGTGGTTTGCTTTAGATTAAATTTAACCTAATAGAATGTTTGATGAAAATACCATATTACAGTTTAACTCAGTACAAACTGCATTTGCCACAATAGGGTTCCTTCCTTCAAACCTTGGCAACTTTGACTTCTAGAATTCTGTTGACCGGGAAATGTAGCAACGCCAAGTCTAAACGTGTTTTTCTAGTTTGAAAGGTTTTATTTGCGTTAATGATGATTGTCAGAAAGGATGCAAGGTTTAGGTGATTGTCAACCTTACATAAAATATTAGACAAGACTTTCAAATAGACCGCTCAAATTACAAGTATAGATCAAATAATTATGACATTTGAAAATTACAACTTTAACTCTGATATTATAATTCATTAAACATAACAGTTCATATAATAACATACGAATAATTAGTTTGGCAAACGAAAATACAATATCAAATGCAAATTTAACTAATGAATATATAATGTTGGTATTGAAAACCAAAAATTGTGGATATTTAAGAATGGATAATAGTCAAAAAGAAATAATCAAGTAAGAAAATAATTGATAACCAAAAAATAGATTTAGCTGGTAATCGAGAGTTATTAATCGAAAAATGACTTTGGCTAATAGCCAATAGACAATAGCTGATGGTTGTTACTTGATAGCTAATAGGCAACAATTAATAGTTAATGGGGAATTTGTTGATGAAGATTATTTGGCCCAAATTGATCCAAAGAAGTCTAAACACTCCACCCAACTCTAATTAGCTATAAATTTTTATTTGGGTGTCAAAATAACTATTATTATATATTGACAAAAAGTCCAAGATGAAAGTGTTAATATGGCAACCCGTTTAGGTCATTTCAAGGTTGGAAGGACATTTTGATACTATCTAGTCCATTTTTCTATTTTTACCTTATTTTTTCTAATTGGATTTAGTTGCCAATATAAACTATTGTTTTTAGATTTTGAAACTTGACGGAGATTGTCGATAGTTGATAGTTAACAGCTGATAATTGAATTATGATTTTAACAAATAGCTGAGGGAATGGACCTCATATTGGACCTTAGACCTTGTGATGGTCTACAACTCACAAACTAGTTTTGGATATTGGTTGAAGAAGAAACATGTTTTAGTAGCTAAAGAGAATAGTTTGCCCAAGTTCACAACCATTTCCTAGGAAATAGTAGCAATTGAGGAAGATGGTTTTAGTTTAGAAAATGGGGGAAATTAGTAATGCAATAGCACGAAGTTGCAACAAATAATAGGACATGCTTTCCACAAAATAGGATGAATGTTAAGGTAATGGGTACCTTGAATTTGGACATAATGTAAACCAAGTTAGTTGCATGAAATGTTATAAGCTACTAAGTTGCACATGTGCATAAGTGTAGAAATATAGCAACTGGGGTTAAGTGTTGAATAATTGTTTTGTGTAAGTAAAAATAGCCTTGTCTTAGTTGTAAAGACACATCTAGCACATCAATCAAACATAAGTTTATTTTATATTTATCTTTGCATTTTCTATACTTTGTTTCCTAGGAGATTTCTATGGTACCCAGCCAAATTAGAAAAGCTTAAAACCTTGGAAACTTCTTAAACACTCCATGGAGTAAATACATTTTTGTATTCCACATAAATATTAACCATACAATGGTTAAAAGTAAGAAAGAGAAAATATAATGAAAAATTAAATCTGTGGTTATAAGATATGTATAGAGTATGAATTTCTTCCTCCATGGAAAAGGATAAAACTTCTCTAAAACCTTTCTCATGTGGTCCAATAAATATTAGCATGTGCTTAATGATTATCCAAGTCATTACTCATGTGTCAATAATTGTCATTTTTATTCTTTAGGATTCCAAAATTTTTAAATATAAAATTAACCCAAATGAACTTATTTGAAAAAATTAAAAATACTTTCATTAAACTTCCTTCCTTAATGCATTAACCCTAACATTTTTTTGAAAAACCTTAGCCCCAAATCAAAAGCACAGTTTCAATGCCAGATATGACAAATATTCATGAACAAGTTATGAAGTTTACTTGGGAGTCTAAATCAAAAGCATGGTTTTAGTGAGATTTTGAATCTCATGCCACTAGTGCGAGCACATACATCTTGCAGCTTCTAACTAGAAATTTTTTTTCCTGATTTAAAGTGGTAAAATTTTGTTGGAAAAAAGCTAGCTTTCATAAGTTCACACCAATTTTTTTTATAATCTTTTTTTTTTTGGGTAAAGCTAGCATTATACACCACCAGATGGAAGCAGCAGCAACATTTGATTTGGTGCAGTAATTGTAAACCAACTTTATCTCAAGAAAGTATAAATTCACACCACAGGCTTTCATTTCTTGCTATGCATTTTGGAAATCCAAATGGTGAATGAAGGTTGTTTTCCCACAATGGATCTGCTATGGTTCTTGAGCTCTTGGGGTTTTTAAATTATTTTGAAAAAAAAAAAACTTGCTTAGATGTTTAGAGATCAAGATAAGTACCTTGATAGGATGTTTAGAATTGAGAGGCTTTAATTTTTGCAGAAATCTTGGAATAAAATTATAATGAGAAAAAGTTAGAGGGTTTAAATCTAAATTTTGAGATAATAACATGTCATTGCATAGATAGACAAATATTTTTACACATGGCCAAGAACTATTAGACCAACTAGGAAGGGTTTCAAACCCTTTCAACTAGAAGGGGTACCGGAGAAATCACTGATTTCCTAACTTTACATTCAATCTTTATTTTTCAAGCTATACATTTCAACTTTTGTTTTGTTGCCTTTTATATTCATTGCCTTTACTTTTTAACACTTCATAGATTTATAACCTTTCTTTATCGCATTTCGCTTACAACCTTCAATTTACTTTTAGTCTTTTGATTTTCAATCCATCTTGTTGGTTTTCAACTATTTGCCAATATCCTTTTTGATGACCTAATTAGCTGATTTGCCTATCGAGCACTTTCTTTAGTAGTTTGGAAACTTGCAGCTAAGAGATCGATTCCCTTTCTCATCATAAATGCCTGATACTTGGGATCAATAGTGCTTTGCATAGTCAAATAGTGAAGCTAATTAGATAACACTAGCTCAGTTAATTCTCGAAAAAGTTTTCCAACAAACTTGCATTAAGCTAAATTGCCGACAAGCGAAAAAAAAGGTAGAGAAAAATTTTATTGCAAATAAGACATTACAGGCTAAAATGATAAATTTCAAATATGAGAGATTATTTTGATCGATGCAAACTAATATGAGAATTTACTTGAATATATTATAATGATCAGCTATAGTTTTACGGGGCGAAACCAGAAAATATTCTATCAGGGTGCAAAAAATTAGGATATATGTAGATGGTTACATTGATATAACTTAAGAGAACTCTTAAACACTTAAACTATTTAGTAAGAATTTTTAACAATTCCCACAATTGAATTTGTTACAGACTAGCCCACAGGCCCAAGATGGCAAAGGCCAAAGGGACTAAATGGACAAGCCCAAGGGGGGGAACCGGCCCAATACTCGATTTAACTGCTTCCCACGGAACAATTCTAGAAAGATTTTTATCATCTTAAAAAGTTCTTACTCAAACCCTTTTACCTTAGGGATAAGCAGCTTCCAAATCTTTCAAAAGATGAAATCACCACCTCTAACCACTTGCTATAAATATTGAGGTAAGAGCTTAGGTATGACATCTAATCCTTTACTCTCTAATACCTTTAGACCCTTGTTGACTTAAACATTGGAGTCCTTGCAGGTACACCCCCAGAAACTTGGACCTGGTGTAAGGATCAATGGCATTATATTTTCTACCCTACTCCGAAGATCAGATAATCTTTAATCTGATTTCCTAGCTTGAACAATAGTGCCGTCTATGGGGACATGACTTGCTATTGGTCTTTTTCTTTTCTCTTCATTATCCAAGAGCCAAAGCATTTTCATGCCACCTCTGTACGATCAAAAAGGAGACTTATGAAGAAAACTCCAATCCTAGTTAATTTGTATAATCTCTCATAATAGCAAGATTTTATTTGCTATATTATTTTCTATTTGCTTATTTCCCAATGGGAATTCCCATTCACGTTAATGTTTGCTACAATATATTGCGTACTTGCATGCTTCTACTTGTTCTTAAAATATCCCATATCATGTTCGATTAATATTATTTTAGAACAAAGTGGAAAACCTTATCATTTTTATTCCTGAAGCATGTTGTTCTTGAAATATGCCATATCATACTTATTTTTGAAACATGCCATATCATGTTTAGTTGATATTATTTTAGAAAGAGGTAAATCTTCCCTTATTTCCCACTTTCCATCCATTATTAGTGATAGTATGATAATCTATTCATGAAAACTTACCATTATTGTTGAAAATATTGATCATGATTTTACAAATAATGATTAAACATGATGGAAAGGGTTGTTCACATTTATTACGAACTCTCTGGAGATGCTAGAGAAGTTAGATGTTATGTTTGAGGACTTGATGAAAAGAAGCAGCTTATTCTGATTGATTTTCTTATCCTCTACCACTGGAGACTAGAGACCATATAGGGTAAGGATGGATTAATTAATCATGGATGAATATTAAGCAACTTTACCAACAGAAAATAATGTCATCTGATGGAGTCCCCAAGACCAAAAAAAGCACAAAGGAATAAGCACTAGTGACATGTCTCTACTTGACACCACCACCGCGCTTCCTTCTCCAATGGCATCGAACAACTCTACGCAGCAATGACAACCTTGGCACAATGTACATAAGAGCAGTGGTGGAAGCCCTTGTGCATGCAAGCTCACCACAGGACCTCGCACAATTGCTACCATTCGCCGTACATCGCCGCAAGGCACAGCGCCACCATCGGTAAGACTACTGTGTTGTGTAGTTGCGGCTACTCGCAAGAGGAAAAGTTACTGTAGGCTAGTCGGGCGCCCTTCCTTGTGTGCCACTATGACTAGAACTTAAGTTACCACACCACGTAGCCCCATCACCAGCAAGAACTACTGCTAGTCTACAATAAGGTTGGCCATCGTTTGTTGCCACTGTTCTATTAAATAAAGGAAGAAGAAGCACCTATGGTGGCCGCATAGAATAACCCAACTAGGGTTTTATCCAAAAATCGGGTTTTGGGCCAACGGCCCATTTCACAAAAAAAAAAAAAGCTGAAAAAGGGGAAGTTAAGGATGTGAGATTCAAAATCGCATCCACGTATTTATGTGAACAACACATAGCCACCATGTCCACTCAACGGTATGGGAAATTCTTACCGTACCATTTATTTAAACATATTCGATGTCGAACAAAAAAGGAGAAGAAAGGGAATGAAAATCTCAAAATTGGTGAATGCTAGGTTTGAACCCAAAGCCCTAGAGATACAGATGCAATATGCTACCACCGAACCGACTGAAAGGCACATAAAAATTTCTCCACAATATATTTAAAATATATTTGTGATAAGGAAGCTACAAATTTGAGATAATTGCATGACATAGGAGTGCAATCTTGGATAAGTAAGCCACTTTTGACCATTGCACCAATAGAATGGCATACAAAGGATATGCGGATAAAATGTTAGAGTTGTGAGAAAAGGGATTCGAACTTGGGCCTCTATGAATGCATCATCGAGATAGCAAAATGTGGCTAACCAACCTTCTAACTCAATGGCTATTGAAGTTTTGAGTGCATGATTTATTTAAAACTTCCTAATTGAAAGCAAACATGAAAATCCAAAAAGAAGCCAATAATAGCAGAAAACGGGATTTGAATTCACAACCTCAAGGTTCTGCACACAGCAAATCACCGCCAAGAAAATTGAATGGTACACAATTCATGTATAAATATATTATCAATTTTATGCCATATATATTTATTTTAAATACATGATAATCTCTGAATTTGGATCTAGAAATTTTTGGGGATGTCTATTATATCTTTGGTATGTCATGTTTTGTATAATCTCCGCCTGATTTATTTTGATCATTTAAATGATTTTGATTCTCTTTATGTGCACAATATTGCATATAAATGCCATTATAAATGCACAACATTGTTTTGAGAGTCGTTGCATAAGATGTTTTAGCAAAAGCTCAAAACTATTTGACCAAGAATAAGGCCATCCACCTCTGATTAAGGTGGGGAAGAAACTGACTTTGAATAAAGTGGCAATAAAACCTATAGTGGAGCTTGGTAATCATTTGTTGAAATTGACATGTTACTATGATATTATATAAGTTGACATACTATTCTAATTATAATGCTCCCAACTCATTGAGTGTTTTATACCTCTTTAGCTATTACATATTGTACTTGACCCTTTTTTACATTGAAAGGAAAGATAGGATAGGTTATCAATCAAACTACAAACTGAAAAACGATTCATTTGACAAATCCTCATGAATTGAAGGGGCATAACAACTCTTCAAGAACAAGAAGAGACCTAAGGATTAAAGGGGAGCTTTCTTTAGACCTTTACTTATATATTATTTATCTCTAATTGATCTTTAATTGCTTTACGAAGTCTTTTGTTATCCCAAAGCAAAAACACGACAAAGACCAAGCACATTCACAAGATCTCCTATTATCCCACGACAGAAACATGCCAAAAATGAAGAGTGCGGATGACAAAGTCCACACTTGACCTTAAATGTGATTCTCAACCCTAAATGCGATCTCCAACTCTAAATGAGATTAGCCAACACCCAAGTCCAAAGCCCATGTTCTACTCAAAGTAAGATCAGCTAACAAGTGGCAAAGCTCATAGAAGAGCTTTGACTCATAATGAGATCGGCCAACAAAGGAAAAAGATTCCCATATATTGACCTCAAATAAATCTCTTGGATGAATGATCTAAGCATGATAATCAAATGCCTCAGACAAATGCTCTTAGCTTAAAATTCAGCCCCCTAGACAAAATGCGCTATGAGCGGGCAACAATAATGGTGTAAATCCCTTGGGATGGGAAAAATCCTCACAAGCAAAAAGTCCTTTAAGTAAAAAGTCTTAAGCATTGATAAAAAAAAAACACGCACTTATTTTAGACAAATCATCTAAGTGTAGAGCACAAAATGACTTAGGCCAGTTGGAACTCATTAGTAGGTAGCTCGACTTTACAAGGGCATAAGGAAATGATCCTAAAATGAAACCACAACTCATCAAAAACATTTCCCTTAGATAAATCATCTAAGCACAGATCACAAAACAGCTTAGCCTAGTCAGAACTTGTCACTAGGTAAGCTGACTTTAGAAGGGCATAAGGAAACGAACCTAAAATGAAATCATGACTCATTAAAAACATTCCCTTAGATAAAATCATTTAAGCATAGAGCACAAAATGGCTTTAAAGTCAAAACCTATTGTAGCAGAACCCAATCCTAGCATCGGAAGCTCACTAACCCACTTAGGGAATTAAGTCGTGATAAAGCAAAATGGCCTCAACGTTGGAATCTCCCCATAAGTGTGGAAAGTCATTCATCAAAAATTAGAACCAGCCTTAAAGTTAGAATTTGAATCATGATAAAAAAAGATGAATTAAACGTCAGGACCTACTTAGCCACTTAGAAAATTAAACTAAGTTGGTAGTTAAAATGCGACTTCTAAAGTCAAAACCTAAAATTAAGTTGTTAAAGTGCAATGATAAAGAACAACTTAAGAAAGTCAGATCTTAGCCAAACCACATAAGCAAGCATCGACCTTAGCTCTAAAAAGATCAACCTCGGCCTTAGATGCAGCTCTTCCACTCTAAGAGGGCTCGAGCAGGCCTTAAATAAGGTCCTTGGCCAAAGAATGTGGCCCATTCCCAAGGAATTGATCATCCTTTGATCCGAGATCTAGTATAAATCCCTTAAGTGTACAACTTAAGATTGAAGGAAAACAATTAAGTCCCTTCTAGACAAGTGCTCCAAAGCGTAGACAAAGAAAGCACCAATTCCCTTAGGCAAGTACTTTAAGGATAAAGCTTAAATAAAAAAGGGCAACTTAACGTAGGACCTTAAGTTGACCCCTTAGAAAGATGTTCTAAAAGTGGAATATCATGAACGGCCAAATAAACGGCTCCAAATCGGATCTTGGCTAAAGCTTTTGACATAAGCTCTAAGTCAGAAACTTTAGATAATCCCTCGAGTAATTTACTCAAATGTGAAGTTTAAATATTAAAACCCTTAAGTATGCATCTTAAGCGGGGAAGCCAAAAGTCCCTTGAGCAAAAGCCTTAAGCGTCAAATAAATGGAACCCTTAGACAAATGGTCTAAGCACCAAACATTTGCATAAAGTGGATATTGGTTATATATTATAGCCTATGTCGGGGCAAAATATTCATACAACAAGTTTTAGGTGGTAGAAGAACTTGCTTCATACCCATATTGGAAAATGACCTACCAAGGAAAATTGCAAGTAATAAGACTTCCTATATCGTAAGGATGGAAAGATAAGCCCCTGTTGGTGCTATAAGACCAAACATGGATTGAGGTTTGGAAAAATAGACCTAGAATATGGTCAGAATCATGTAGAGCAACTAAGTTCAAATTCAATAAATTCAATACCAAGCCTAGATGTGAGTAACAGGCATTATTAAAAGCCCAGATTAAGGCAAGAAGATCAACCCAAATTAAGGTTAGAAATAAAGCTCTTCACAAATCAGGCATTATCTAAGTTCAGGAAACTCTAGCACCAAGCAACCATGATTCAACATGCATCATCTAAAGCCCAACACCCTTCGACATTATACAAAACCTTGGCCAAGAAAGTTGTTGGTCAAAATCTAAGAATATGATCAAGACATAAGCCTTGAGAGCAAATAGAAGCCGAGTAAAAATTGAATAAATCTAGCAAACGGAGCTAATAAAAAATTCAAACAAGCAGGAATGATTAAATTACGGATATCATTTTTGAATCCATCACCAAGATAGGACTTGTAATTTGAGATCTTAACCTTGAACTCAAGTTAGGGACACTATTATAGGCTGGCTTAAAGGCTTAAGATACTAACAGCCCAACGTTTGCGTATAAAGGCCCAAATCGGAAACAAACCTAAGAGCTAATGATGATAAACGATCAAAGAAGCAAATTTCAAGAGATCCTACATTTTCCTACTCAAGTTCAACGAATAGATCTCCGTAGACATAACCACTTCGCACACAAAGAGATGCTCATAAATGTTCAACTGACACATGAGGAAAGCTTAAAGATAATGGGCCCAACCACAAAGATAAGCTTGGAAGAATGAGCTTGACATCTCTCGAAAAATTTTCAATGGACTCATAAAGCTTGAGGTTAAAAATGTGAAGTTTTGACAAAAGTAGCTGTTGAATGACTTAGACCAAAATCAATAAAAGCCTATGGTAGGGGCAAAATGCCCCATGGAAACAAAGCTTGGAATTCAAATCCAAACTCTCCTTGATAATCCTCCTTAAAATGTGTGAAGATCAAGTTCAAAAAAAAAAAGAATCTTTGTTCTCGACCTCATACCACTCCAAATGTTGTTCACATCTTTTCCTCTAAAAAGAAGATGACTATGGACCTTTGAATAATTGATGATGGGGACTTTGGGATTAAACTCAAAGACCCTATTTCATTTGCAATAGTTGCCATCTCCTTACATTTAACTCATTATGAGACGTGACTTATAGATAAGAGCAAAGTAATCTCCATAGGCAATATGACCTGTCGTGATTCTAAAAGGATTTAGATATCAATCATGTCATAAGCCATCCTAATTCCGATGTCACTAAACTAGCAAAATAATATCCACTTAAATCTTTGATAAAACTCAGCTATCAACATGAATGAAACTCGACATCTGAGGTTATAACTTCAGAACTGAGTTGGGGGCTTTGTTATAGACTAGCGTATAGATCCAAGATCGCAAAGGCCAAAAGGGCTGAATGGACAAGCCCAAGCCGGGATTTGGCCCAATACCTGACTTAACTGCTTCCCAAGGAACGATTCTAGATAGATTTTCAGCATCTTAAAAAGCTATTACTCAAACCCTTCTAACATAGGGATAAGCAACTTCCAAATCTCTCAAAAAGTGGAACCACCACCTCTAACCACTTGCTATAAATATTAAGCTAGGAGCTCAGATATGACATCTAATCCTTTACTCTCTAATACCTCTAGACTTTTGCTGACTTAAGCATCAAAGTTCTTGTAGGTATCACCCCACCAACTTGAAGCTTGGAGTGAGGATCAATGACATTGTGTTTCTTACCCTACACCAAAGATCAAGTAATCTCTAATATGATTTCTTAGCTTTGAACAGAATTAAAGGTTTGTACCTTATAAATCATATTTATAGAGTTTTATATTAATCATAAAATTATTTAATATATTTTTTATATACCTCAAAATTATTGCAATACATATTTTTAAAATGTATAAAATAAAATTTATTTGATCATATTTTATTGATGTCTAAATTTTTTTATATAAAAATTGACATAAATAATATACATGATAAATAATTATAATCTAATGACTAAATTGATAAAAATTATATGTTATAGAAAGTTTTTGAATAATATAAATATATCAAGGCTTATACTAATATAACTAAATTCTATTATTCGAGCATCTCAATATAAGTCAAAGTAGCAATGACCAGTAATTTATCCAAAAGTTAAAAACAATATCAAATCATTTTAACAACAAAGTTCATGCTATTTAGTATTTTTTTTTCCATTTAAAATCCCTCAATAAAAGTTAATTTGATGCATGTCAACACTCTTATTCTCTATATTAAACTAAACATTTATAAAGAATTCGAGATTCATATTTTAATAGATTCAATTGTGTTATTTATATCAATTTTACAATATATTTAGATCAATATATTTAGATTTAAATTATACATAACTAATTCATTTCCTGAATTATACATTTTTAAAGTTATTATTTTTTAATATGTTTATTTATATTTAATTAAATATAATTTTAAGAATAAAATTTTTAAAATAATACATTTATCTTTTATACGTACTTTCATTTCAAATTTTATATAAAAAATTATTTTATTTTATTTTATTACATCAATATTATTTTTATTTGTAATATTATCTCCCACATTGTACTTGCTTAAACACTAATTTAATTCAAAGAAAGAAATATATAAAACGAAATAATTAGAAGTGAAAGTTGGAAAAAAAACATAAGGTCAATCAGAGGAAGCTTCTCTGATGGATCATGTTCCGTGTAGCTAAGGTCGCTGTGAGTAGCAACATCTGCATGTTCAACATCCCTCTCTTGTTCATAGTGATTGTGCTGTGATGACTGGATTGCTGATACAAGGTTTGCTTTATGTTTGCAGACTCGTATTCATTTTCACAATCCAGTTTCTGCTATCACTTTGTTCTTACTTGAATTGTTGTATTTTTGCTTCACTCAAGTGGTTACATTATTACACCCTTTAATTGTTATGTGAGCTTTCTTTATACGTGTTGTTCAGGTGTGTCCACAAGCTAGATAACTATGGAGATGGAGTGTGCAATCAAGAATGATGTTACTGAAGTAAGTTTCTTTTTCCACTTTTGGTCATGATTGCTTATGCTTCAGTTTTTTTCTCTGTTTTGCAATCAATTATTCAGCAGTTATAATATTCTTCTTCTTCTTTTCTTTCTTTCTGTTTTTATTTTATTTTATTTTATTTTATTTTTAATGTCTCCCGTTATCCCACACTTGCTTCTTGCTTTGGGCAGCTAATTGGAAATACTCCCATGGTTTATCTGAACAAAGTTGTGGAAGGCTGTGTAGCCCGCATTGCTGCCAAGCTCGAGTCAATGGAACCCTGCTCAAGCGTCAAAGACAGGTATTGTAAGATATCATATGTGAGATATTGAAATGAAACATTGGTAACTATGAACAATAAAACATTCGTTATTTTCTGATATATAAGACATTGAAATTTTCTTGCAATATCATCGTGAACTTGTAAAAGATGCCGCTGAAGTGATTTTTTTTTCTTCTAGGTCATGAGTTGCCTTAGAAATTATTTTGAAAATTTGCTAGGAGTTTTATGTAAATGTTAAAGTGATCTAGATTTTAATGTTATGACAAGGCATTATTGCGTTGTTTGATCCACTTAGCCAACCTCGTCTAGTGGGATAAGACTTAGTTGTTGTTGTTAGTGTTGGAGTTGATAAAGAGGCTGGCTACATTATTCTTTTGGTTTGCCTCAGTAACACTGGGATTTGGGAGTTTGTGTAAATAGAGAAATCCTCACAGGTAACATATTGTTGAAAAAAAATTCTCACTGGTAAACATTAAGTATGATCAAGTATGAAAAAAAATTCTCACTGGTAACATATTGTTGCCTTCTCGGGGTGCAGGATAGCATTAAGTATGATCAAGGATGCAGAGGATAAGGGCCTGATTACACCAGGGAAGGTTGGTAACAGTACTCTTGTATTGAGGCACAGGTTGTTTATATATGTATAGTTCAATCTATGAATGTAGTGTTTGGTGGCTTTTGTTTCCCTATAATCCAATCATATTTGGTTGTAGGCATACCATGCTTAAGTACAGATTGTTAGGTTTCTTAAATGAGTATTTTTTTGGTTGTGGACATGGTTAAATTTAATTGGCAAAAGACTGTTCTCGTTGAGACTACTAGTGGAAACACTGGAATTGGGCTGGCATTCATTGCAGCACTTAAAGGTTATAGGCTAATCCTAGCCATGCCGGCTTCAATGAGTCTTGAGAGAAGAATTGTTCTCCGTGCTTTGGGAGCTGAGCTGCACCTTACAGATCCTGCTAAGGGCTTCAAAGGTAGTCTTCAAAAGGCTGAGGAGTTGCTGAGGGAGACGCCTAATGCTTTTATGCCTCACCAATTTGAAAATCCTGCAAACCCAAAGGTAATCCATCTTGATGCGTTGTAATGTTGTAAGGTGATGTTCTGATGAGCGATGACAAATCTGCTGCATCCTTGTAGATTCACTATGAAACCACTGGCCCTGAGATATGGAGAGATTCTGGAGGGAAAGTTGATGCACTTGTAGCAGGGATAGGAACTGGGGGCACAATAACAGGTGCAGGGAAATTCCTCAAGGAGAGAAACCCAGAAATCAAGGTTTCTTTTTGTGTGCACACGTGCTCGAGGGGGGGTTTTGTGGGGGAAGAGAGATTAAATGCTTCTAACTTTGATTTTAATGTTGTGTTTTTGATCAAGGTCTATGGCGTGGAACCAGATGAAAGTGCAGTCTTGAGTGGAGGACAGCCAGGTTAGCTACTGTCTTTGTAAATGATGCCTTATCTCATTGCTTTTTCTTGTCCTATTTCTCTCCATGTGTGACCTCTTCAACTGCGCTTTAACTCTTTTATCACTTGAAATCATCAAAATCTAAACATCGATCACTTCATATGATTTCGCTACCTTTCACTTTCAATGTCTGTATTTCAAATTCTCTTCAGATAGTAAGCCTGTAAGTACATCAGTCAGTAAGTTAAGCCACATAATCAAACAGTTAGAGCAATTAATTGAGTTTCCTGTTTTCATTGAGCACATAATGGACTATGGAAAATGAGGGTAACACTTACCACCACTCACATTCTATGTCTATTTAATTGGATTAGGAACTGCTTCCTAAAATTCTTGTAGTATCAATCATAGAGATATAGGTGTGTATATATGCATCATTATTCATTACATCTATCAAAGCTCAAATTATGTATTTCAATTATGGTTAATTTCAGAAGGTGTTTATTGTCTTCCATTACCAATTTCTTGAACCGCATATGTTCATTTCATTTGGCATTCATTTCTTTTCAACTTCATTTGGCAAACATGCCACTCAGTATTTTACTTTCAGACTGTGACATCTTAATGGCAATTTACTAAGTAAACATGTTGCTGAATATGTAAAAGGCCCACATCTGATCCAGGGAATTGGTGCGGGCATTGTTCCTCGTGTGCTGGATGTTAATCTGCTCGATGAAATTATTCAGGTTAGTTTCAGTGGGGTGCGTGTGTATACGATACAGTTGAAAGTTGTGTAATATAGTGTCCTTGGAATTTGTTTTAAGAATGCTATAAGCTATCATATTACAGAAGAAGGGTAAATGAATTTCATATAGTACCTATATTTCTTTTCATCAATTGCATGTTCAAAGGGATTGTTACAAATAATTTCCTGGCACTTTCTTTATAATTATATCTGCAATTTGAGAACTCAGAGGAAGGCTGTATACTTCTGTAAAAGGATTTGGCTCTTGGTTTTCTATCTTTTGCTAGTTTTTTCAGGTATCAAGTGAGGAAGCTATAGAAACTGCTAAGTTGTTAGCCCTGAAAGAAGGTTTGCTGGTATGGGTTACTGTTATATTCCAATCCTTTAAAACTAAAATCTCCATGTGTTATTATATTTTGCTTTTGGTTGTTATGTGTATTGCTGCGGGACTTGAATGTTATTCAGCTTATTCTATCTCTTTATGTTGACAGTGTAATCTGGTTTCCCTTGTTGCAGGTAGGGATTTCGTCTGGAGCGGCCGCAGCAGCAGCGATAAAATTAGGAAAGAGGCCCGAAAATACTGGGAAACTCATTGTTGTAGGTCTACTTACCTATCCACAGTTTTTTTTTTTTTAAAAATAAAAATCCTGGATTGATGATTCTCTACCTGTAATTATGATATTCTGTTAAGCATTAAATAAACATGCTCATACAGTTTTATCTATCATAAATATGCACACACTACATGGAAAAGCAAGGCACATTGCCTGTTTTTATAATGCCACACAGCACTGGGAATAGTTCAAGTTGAATGTGCATTGATGTGGTGACATTTGACAAAGGTGTCAATAGCCATGTCACTGGTGCATAGATGGATTAAAATTTAGTCATATATATGCATGTGTATGATGAATCCTCTTGAATCTCCCCATCATTTTTGTTGCTGCAGGTGGTGTTCCCTAGTTATGGAGAGCGCTACCTCTCTTCTCCATTGTTCGAGTCATTTCGACACGAGGCAGAGCAGATGACGTTTGATCAGTGAACCGTCACTTGTCCTGCTGATGGTTAACAGACTTTGGATTCCAATGAGAGGCCTATTGTTAAGCAAGTGTATGTGAGGAAAGGGAGGAAGGGGAATGGGCCTCAAACATGGGGAGCCCAGCCCCAAATGTATAGAATTAGAGAGTAGGCAGTTAACTCTTGTACAGGTGTAGACTAGGAGTTAGTGGGACATGTGAATAAATAACAGAATGTGAGGGAGGGAAAAGTGGTTGGAATTTCGGTTGAGTTTTGGAGAGTTGAGGGAACTCTCGAATTATTCCTCACCCCTTGTAGAGATTCAGAGTTCTTGGTCACATTAACCATGGATTCCACATAAATACAGTGAATTTCCTGTGTTATTCATACCCTTCATGTGTTTTTCCTGTTCCAGTCCCACCAGATTCACTTACAAATCTCATTTACAGAAATCTGAAAAGATAAATGTTGTTCTGATAACTCATTTTGGTTGAAATGCTGTACTGCTGCTTGTATAAAGAGAAATTCTTGCATTAGCTAAACATGATACCATATCCAGTACAACTGCATAACTATAAAGTATGACATACCTCCATTCATTTATTGACATATAGGCCATTTCGAATTCATGGGCGAGTTGGATAAAGGAGATAATGTCGTATTCATCAAAATATTCGACAGTAGCACTAAGTTCTTTACCCCATACATTTACCCTACCCCTCCTCAGTGGATTTCAACTTTCTTTCCTTCTTGCATGTTAATGGTCCTGGTTAAACTCATATTGCATAGTCAAATTATGTTGTTCATTGTCAATGCAGGAGCCAATTTGACTACTAAAAATTATGAAACTTGATCCAAAAACTGCAATTTGAAAACGGATTTTTACTTGGCCCAAGGGACAAATTTTGCCCATAACCACCGTCCAATTTAAGTGTTGAAACAGTTTTGGCATAGGATATACGAGGAGATGCACTATTATTATGTAAGGGGATGAAATTCCCATAAACTGTTAGAACTCGAAGGAAGTTAAATTCATATACCAAAACTAATATGGTCTTTATTTCATGGCTACACAATTCTTGTTGAAGTCATGTTAAAATTGTCCTCTTAAAATATATTCTTCTTAGTCTTTCTTGGTCACCATTAACTAACAATTGAGTACTATTAAACTTATTCTAACCTATAAGAGAAACAAAAGATGCTGAAGTGCAGGGTATCTAGTAATCGAATGTGCTCCCTCTTTGTATTGGATCTTAGGAAAGATGTCAGAACCATGAAGAATATCCACTTCAGGATTCCCTTTGGGACCCTCTTTGTATTCTTTTTTGGTCTGCTACTCTGCCGTTCATTTTGTCATTTCTCAATCAATTATAGGTGCCTTGTCCAAAACAATAGCATCAGCGAATTATGCACCAACCCTTGAATCCAAGACACAGCATGCATCCGTTTTTACTGATGAAAAAGGCTCCTCTAAATTAAGTAATGTAATAATGAATAGATCTTAATTTACTCGCTTTAAAAATGAACTC
Organism: Pterocarpus santalinus; assembly: GCA_031439595.1. Taxonomy (NCBI): domain Eukaryota; kingdom Viridiplantae; phylum Streptophyta; class Magnoliopsida; order Fabales; family Fabaceae; genus Pterocarpus; species Pterocarpus santalinus. Next base: position 26,343,513 of record CM062528.1, on the reverse strand, counting down.
GACATTTTGACACAGCAGAACCTGCCTCAAAATTTGGCTAGTAAAGTCAAAGAAATTCTCAAATTAGAAGTGAGGGTTTGTTTATTCCGTATCTGAGGAACACTCTTTATACTTGTAATCACTCTTCAAACAACATGTACTTTTATTTCTCTTTATGATGTAATGGTAATTAGAACTTAGAAGTGTTTGAATTTGACCCTTTCAGAATCACTTTTTTTTTTTTTTGAAAAACTCAAGTAGTAAGCCTTCACTTTTCCAAGCAAAAAGATACACGAAACTGTATGTGGGATATTTTGCTTTTCGGCAAAACATCAAACGCACTTATTAATGGCTAGACTTTGTATAATTAATAGGAAACAAGTGGCTATTCTATTCCGTGATGCAGATCTTGTTCCCTGATATGAAGAACAGATAGGAATCTTGTGCTTCAATTACAGAAACCATCACTTGTTGTTGGTGATTTGTTGATATTAATTGCAGTAAAAATTGAAATTTGTAAATTATTATAATTTCTAAGCACAAAATTATCAAAGTCAAGAAAACGAGTGGGAAGGAACCTACTACCTTTGAATAGGACCAAGTGCAAAAGTTAGTTCATTTCTAAATAAGAATAAAGGCTCGAGTATCAAGTTTTGAAGTTTGAAATCAGCATTTTATCAAATGCTTTGATCTCAGTTTAGACTTAAGTAATTTATTCACCGACACCAACAAACAAGAGTTGGTTTAAGACAATCAGAATAATAGCAAGCAATAGTCAAATATAAGTTAGATAACAGTTAATTATAACAAAGTGATATTATAAGAAAAACAATTTCTTACTTCCTTAAAAGGAACCGACTTCCTGAAAAGTTCCTTTGAACTAACGATGAAAACATGAGATGAAATCCCACTTTTATTTTGGAGGGCAAGCGTTTAGAGAAAGAAATGTGTACATTTTTTGTGTAATCTTTTTTCTTTTTTGCCTTTTTTTTATTATGTTTATTTGTCTATTTTTTCTGTTTACTGCAGATGGGGCACTTACATTTGGATAAGTGCTTAATTTTCATTTACGGTTTAATTTTTTATTCAAATAGGTCATCAAATTACTTTTTTTTTTTGTACTTGGTTAGAGTTTGTGCCGATTACCAAGATTTATTTTACAAATTTTCAAGATCAGAAAACAATAATAAAAAGTTATATGAATCATGTATATTCCTTACCGACAAAAAAAATTAATCATGTATATTAAAATTAAAAATCATTAGTTTGATAAAGTAAACATAGACAATTAATGCCACGTAAAAAAGTTAAGGATTTGTTTTGTTTTGTTTTTATTTTGTGTTTTATATTTTTAGGATTTTATGAAAGAAATAGTAAAAATAACAAATAAAAATAGAAAATAAATTTTAAAAAGTGCCAGTTTTGTAGTTAAAATTGATAACAGAAAATGAAAATATGAATTAAAAACAGAATCAAACATACTCTAAATAGCTAGGTAGTGTTTGGAATAATCAAAACTGAGAATTGATTTTATTAGAGTTAATTTTAATTAGTTTGATTTATAAATTAAATCTCTCGTTGAATAATTATATAAAATGAGATTTCGATTGATTTATAAATCAATTATTATATTTGAAATAGAATTTAATTTAAATGTATTGAAAGTATAAAACAATTTTTCACTGTCAGCCAATAGAAATAGTAGAAAGTGTCAACTCACACAAATAACTATCCATTATAATGAGGGATCCACCATGATTTTTCATTTTTTCCTATTTCTATTGATTGATAGTGTAAAATCAAATTAATATCGATTAAATTTAATATGATTTCAGAACTAAAGCAATAAGATTTCATGAGATTTAATTTCACAAAATTTCATATCTCATTTTTAAAAATTCTAAACTTGAGATATTTCAAGTCATATTAATTCTCATTTTAATTCATTCCAAACCCTGGCCTAATGTATTGTGATTTGTGTATACATTTTGACAAAATCTTTATTGATATTTATTTATATTCGTAACTTTGTGCAAGTACACAGCGACTTGCCTACTTCTATTTCGTGCTTCAACATATTCCCCCATGGGAAATAAAAAATATTCTATATAAATGCAAGGGGCAATATGCAAGAATGGCAATGTTGTCTTTACTCATCGCATTTTCATAGCCATGTTCCAAGCCACTCAAACATCAAATAACGAAGTTAAACAACAGCCTCAATTTGCCTCACCACCATAAAGTCACAAACACAAAAACGGAAACAAGCAACACAAATCTCTTCTCTCTCTCTCTCTCTCTCTCACACACACAAACAAATGAAGAGCTAATATCTTTGAAACTCCATTGAAAGAGCAAAATTAATATAGGCCATGGCTTTTCTCCTACCGAACCTCCAGCCTTCTCTGCTAGCCCAATCCAAATCCAAAGACAAACCCCTTCTTCTTCACCAAACTGTGTCAAAACCCACTTACCAGTTTCCCATATCTCTCACCTCTTCTTCTGCAAACCGTTCTACCCTCCAATTCCCTACTGCACAGGTTGCTCAGGTTAACACACCAACAGGTGCTCAGGACAAGCAGCAGCAGCAACACCAGCAGCCGCCAAAGGATGAGTTCTATGTCAACCTTGGCCTTGCTGTTAGGACCCTCCGTGAGGACATGCCTTTGATCTTCATCAAAGACCTCAATTATGACATTTACAGGTATAACTCTCTCGCCCCCGTGTGCCCAGGTCCTCAAATTCTCTCATTAAGGTGTTTATTTCCCTTATATATATCATATATGTGTATGTATGTGTTTATGTTTGTATGTATGTTGTTCTATATTGCGGTCTGCAACCGCAATTTGATGCCCTTCGCACTGCATCAAAGTAATAATTGCGGCCGCATTTTCCGCAATTTTCTGCAATTGCAGTAATCGCAACGTAACTACAGCTGTCAACCATAAGTGTTGGCTCAACGGTAAAGTTGCTGTCTTATAATTTGAAGGTTATGGGTACGAATCCAATAAACAGTCTCTCCGCTTGCGGGGATAAGGCTGCATGCATGCCCTTTATGTATGTATCTATAGTGCAAGTTTAAGGAATTTTCAATTGCAATTTGATCATTTCAGGGATGACATAACATTCATGGACCCTTTGAACACATTTACTGGTATTGAGAAGTACAAATTGATCTTCTGGGCGTTGAGGTTCCATGGCAAGATATTGTTCCGTGAGATTGCTCTTGATGTGTACAGGGTGTGGCAGCCTTCAGAGAATGTGATACTGATTAGGTGGAACCTTAGGGGTGTGCCAAGGGTTCCTTGGGAGGCCAAAGGAGAGTTTCAGGGCACTTCAAGGTACAAATTGGACAGAAATGGCAAGATTTATGAGCACAAAGTTGATAACTTGGCATTCAATTTCCCACAGGCTATCAAGCCGGTTTCCGTTTTGGATTTGGTTACTGCATGCCCTGCAAGTCCAAATCCTACATTTTTGTGGGGTACTGCAGATGATTACTCTTCTTCATGGATAGCATTTTATCGGGCTGTTAGGGAGACCTTGGATCAAGAAGGGAGGTTGCTACCACAAGATTGTCTAGCTACTTGTTCATAGCTATCACTAAGTGAGCTGTTTCATAGGTTATGTAATGTATACAATATAGTTTTACTAGATTAGGGTATATTGAATTTGGTTCATAGCATAAAATGGCTTTTCTTCAAGGACAAGAGTGTATATAGATAGGCAGGGATGCAGAAGAGTTCAAGTTGCTCACTCTGTTGTTGGAGCAAATGGAGATCCCTATGTTTGGTGAGCTTATACAGATGACATTTATCTATATGCAATAATCTTCTAAAATTAATTTAAATAATTTAGATTCTGCTCGATTCTGTTCATAACTGAATCTCGTCATTTTTCCTGTTCTTGAACCATATGGATATCACTTGTTTAAACATTAAGGGTGAGTTTGATATGGGGGTGAACATGGGAAGAAAATTTCATGGATTAGATTTTTGTATAAAATTACACATATATTTAATAATTCATCAATTTTTTTTCCTCTATTTTTACCCCTATACCAAATTGACCCTAAGAGGATCATTTTATGTCCTCTTTCAGACTTGCACGATAGTTTTACCCTCGTAACTTCTATTCATTTTATTTTGGCTTTCTAGAGCCATATTGAATTCATCTGTTTGAAACTCAGCTTTTGACATAGGTGATGATATCCTTGAGTAGTAATTTGTTCTTCACGACAAGTTGATCTAGAAATGGTACTCAGCATCATATATTGTCTTGTAGATATATTTACCTATTTCCAATTTCTTTTGCACTGTTGTTGGTCAGAGACATAGATCTGGTTTCATTTTCCACATGATATACGTGCCCATGCTGTAGATTATACTTTTCACTTCTTTAAGAAGAGCTCCATATTTCGTATCGTCACAATTTGACAGCCAGTGGAGTTTAACATAATTTATAGAAACCATATAACCTAAAATGATATCCACATATTTGCAATATCTGTTATAGGTCAATTGTTCTCATCTCACTTGACATATTGTCAGAACAAAGAATGATCTGTTGATTTTCATCCAAAAAGCTTTAATGTATTGCTTTGCAACCCATAGGTGAGTGTGTATTTCTGTTATGAAGAGCGCAAGATAATCTTTACCTAGAAGTCAATGTAACTGTAGCACTTCCTCCCAGAAATCAAAACATATATCATTTTTGAATTATGATTTCGTACCCACATTTTATGACTTAAGAACATTGCAGTTTTTGAAGGTTTTCTCATGATTTGTTTCCAAACTTCCTTGTATGCATTCCCTGATCTTAAATGCACTTCTCTCCGGGTTTCATGTCACATCTCAGAAATTTTCATGGTTGATTAAATTCCATTATGATGTATAAGCGGGATTTTCCTTCTTACTTTCTTTTTTTGTTTTCCTTTTTTATTACTTTTTGTTTCTTGGAATTGCCTGTTTCCATGTTTTGAGTTGAATACTGTATGGAAGACTCTTAGGTTGTGTTTGTGAATTGAGATTTTGAAGGAAAATGGTATACCCTATGCGCTGATGAAAATAGCATTTAGTCGCAAAGTACGTTTTTGCAAATATACCTACCACGTCAAGTCTTCTTTCTTTTTAGTTCTCCTGGGTTTGCGTCTTAGTTCTTATTAACTAAAACAATGGCAGAAGTAGAAAACGAGATTGGAGCCCCTCATTCTAATAAAGTAATGAGTTATCCTATCTATATATATGGGATAAAGCAAATGAAAAATGGTCAGATTATTTGGACCTTTGCAAAACAATACAAAGAAATTGTTTGCTATTTATTACCACTAGTACTGAATAAATACGATAAATTTCAAAATTTGGTGCTGAGAGTTTCTCCTCATACGATTTTTAAGTGAAAAAAATGTGGACATTTACTATATTTGTTGACTGTAAAGGGGTGTATTGGAAGCGTTGATAATGACAATGCTTGCAAGATTGAGATGCCTTCTAGTCCTGACGAAACTTCAAAAGCAGAGAGATGGCGTAAGCTCACAAGTCACAGCCACTAACAAAATGCATAAATGCCTGAAAAGATGCCAAGATATTGAGCTTTATACAATGCAATAAACTTTGAAGAGATGCGTACTTTGTAAAAGCTGAGGAATTTTAAGCTTTCAACGTTCTTCTTCTTCTTTTTATCAATATTGTTTTCTCTCTATTACTGAATATCGCCTACCTTGTAAGTTTTGAGGCGGTAATTCAATCTTGGAATAAGGGTTGAAAGGAAGGGACAATAAATGCAATGTTTGTTCTCTTATATTAAAGAGAGTAACTCAACAAAGAAAGACAAAAAAAAAAGTATTGGATAAAGCAGCTTCAATTATACAAGCCTGTTTCTAATTTGGTTAACCTTTGTTGCTGCATGTTTCTTGGGTGGTTTGTAAGCTTGAGAGGCGAAAGTGGAACCTGGCCTTGGTGGCTTTCGCGGCTAAAGTAACGGGACCACTTTCACGTGGTGATGAGGCAAGAAACATTGTCATCATGTTTGAGGCTCATAGTTACTGTGCGGAGAGAGCTCTGTGTGTCCTGTTCTAAATCCTCTCCTCTCTCATTTTATAAGAAGTTCCTCTCATGTGAGGACAAAACACTTTCCTTGGAGACCGAGATCAATATCCCGGTCTTCTAGGAAAGAGATTGTCATTGTTTCACAATGTGAGATCTTTACTTGTTTTGTCACCTTCTTATATCATTTTTCCTTATTTGTGTAATAAGACAATGCAGTTATTAGGTCCCTTTTTTCTTTTCTTTATCAAGGCTCCCTACCTCGTGAAGTTCCCCTCATGTTGTGCGCTCCCTTGCTAAGGGGGGAGCCTCCCGCTTCCAAGCCCGCCAAGTCACTGGATCCAAGGATTCCCATGTCTGAGACTAAGAGGGTTTGGGCTTTTGATCATCACCCTAGCTCTAATCTGACCCCCTTATCTCATTTATCGTGCTGCTAGTTGATACTTTGGTCAGATTGTAACTTTATTCATTAAATATAGTTAGATTATAACGAGTTATTTATAGGTCAGCAACAAAGTTACTCTCGCCAATGAAAATCTTCATTGACTCACAAACAAATTCATCATCACCATTCATTTTTCTACTTTCTTCATCTTCCTTTTGTTCTTCCCTGTGCAAGGTCCACATTAAGCTTTGTGAGCTGTGGCCACTGGTCATTGCCCTATGTAAGAATCATTATCCTTCTTAATCAGAAACGAAGTGATAACAAAACAAAACTGAGGTGACATCAGAATCATGATTAGTATTTCCTCATTAACCCAATAGAATTGATGCATCTCATCAAGATATTCAGTCAGGAAATGCCATATAAACAAATCTCACATAATTGATAATTCTCAGCAACACTAATGATGTTGAGTATAGGAAGGGAGATCGACGGTCGTGATTAGGGATACATGAAAAATGTTACATGTGTGTATAGGACTTCACTAAAATGTTCTATTTGTTCATAAAAGTGGGAAGAGTATGGATGCACCATGTATTTTAATCATTGATACATTAGTTTAAAAATAAGATTGGATAAAATAAGATTTTATCAATAACTGACATTTCTTCATCTCTCTCTATCACTTAGTTTATGAGTATGTTAGAATTCTCAACATTTCCCTATTGAGAAACGTTTAGTTGAATGCATTCATTACGGACACTTCGTAGGCTATCTTGCTCCATAACTTCACCACTTTCCTTGAGAAACTACAAAGCAATGCTACATGTAACAGAAATTTATATTGGAACCAAGAAAGAAACGTGGTTAAAAACAGCAAAGCATCATCCTTAGACCTTTGCATTAACAAAGCTGTACAAGATTTCTGGCGAGAGGACTTTCTCCTTGCAATGAACTCTGAAGAATTTGTTCTCATATTGCTCTACCCCTCAGCTGGAAGCAGTCCTCTATTTGCATCATCAGAAACTACAGCTAATCCATTCTCAGGCAAAGACAAAGCAAGTGGTTGGTGATCTTTAGATGATATTGATAAAATTGACTCTGATTTGTTCTGACCTCATATGGACTTGGATTTGAAGTCCTTTGATCATTAGAAGCCTTGGTGAGTGTAGTGTTAACATAAGGCTGAAACCAACAAGGCAAAAAAAAAGGAAAAAGGTGTTCACACTTTGATTACAAAATAAAAGTACTAAAAAGTAGCAAAATGCAGTGAAAATTATTGACTGGCTGGACAAAAGCTTGTAGACATTAAATCAAAAAGACCAATATTGAGTACAACACAACTTATCACAAATGGATAATCAAACATTCAATATCACTGCTAACTCATCAGAATGAATAGACATAGGCCGATGGAGCTAATGCCTTGTTGGTTTAAAATACTGAAAGAAGAGTATATCATTACTAATATTTTTCTTCTGTTCTTCAGCCAAACAACTGATCAATAATAAAATACATAAAAACAAAAAAATAGGTAAAATGGCCCATGCTGGTCTCGAACCTGCGACGTTGGCGTTATTAGCACCACGCTCTAACCAACTGAGCCAATAGGCCACAGGGCTAAGCTTGCCCAAGCTCCTTTTTGGTCTATATAAATAGTAAATAGTAGATGCTCTTTGCTCGACTGAACCATTTTCTTGAGTAGACCCGGGATATGAAACTAATAAAATGTGGTCATTTTGCATTCATTGACTAACAATTTGTTGAGGATTTTATTCCTCGAGGAAACTAATGATTATATGAATCGAAAATGCAATGAGCTAAGCATAAAAATAATTGCAATATAAATTAATTCCTTCCTTTCAGGACGAAGATTGTAAATATAACACTTAAATTGCACCCGATCAATTAAAATTGAAGGTAAAAGAAGAAAAACAATTAATAAAGATTCCTTTTCTAGAAGTTTAAGGTTTTATTTTTATTTTTATTTTTATTTTTATTTTTCAGCAGAATACTCTTTCAATAGTTGGTTCTCTTGCTTTGGAAGCTTGGTATCAATTTTATGCTTCATCCGGGTACATGGTCCAAAGGAATGTTCCACTCATTCTCAGGTGGTGGTTCTTTTCCTTCAGATGAAGACAGTGACTGCTCCAATTGCAGGTTCGAAGTTCCAACGGTGACACACAACATCACAAAGGAAATAACAAAACACGTTCTTATATATTATAAAGTGAGAAACTCTGTTTAGAGAGAGAATAAAAGTTGAGAAATGAATCCAGCATTATGATAAGCTTTTACAAATTCTCTCCATGAAAGTGACTGGAAAGGACTAAATTCTACTTCTATAACAGTCGTGACATATAGAGCGGCAGACCAAATTAATTGCAGGCGTCTTAAGAGTCAATGCAAACCACTGTATATAGCTCAAGACGTGGAGGAAACATGCAAATGAATTGACAGGCTGCACCAATGCATGTCATTTAGTGTTGATGCGCATAGATGTGAATAGTAAAGCCACTTTGTGGCTTCTTATTTCCATAACTTCGGTATCCAACAATAGATAGCTCAACAGGGTGAGGAACCATGTAAATGAATTGAAATATGTGGTGATTATCTATCATTCCAAAGAAAGCCTCCCATAATCTCTTTGATAGTTTGATTGATGTATTAAAAGTGTATTTGTTTATGTTTCGAAAAATACGTTTTTTTCCGATGTTTTAGATATTTTTTTTTTTTGAAAGATACGTTAGTTAGCTTATTAAAAAACCCTAGAATATAATTTTTGAATTCTAATTTTTTAAATTGATTGTTTAATTATTTTAAATTTTCTGTACATACCTTATAATTAAAAAATATACTTTTTCTCTTGAAAAAAGGACCAAACAGACACTTTATATTCTTAAACAACGGTAACTATGTTTTTTATGGCATTGACCAAAGAATCACATTTAGAGGCACCCAAAAAGTCGTCTAAAGTGAGAAAATAAGGAAATCTTCATCCTCAAATCATTTAACAAATCATAATTATGATACACTTTATTGATTTAAAGGTGACTCCAACCTTACCTTGGATAAGTTTACTTTAGAGTAGCTAGATGCACACATTTGACTTGTAATCGATTTTAATTGGTTTCAATTACAAATTTCTCAATTTAATTTGTAGCCTATAAGGGAAGTCGCAAAATATTTGAATAAGGATTTTTTTAATAAGGAAACTTATTAGTGACACTTAGCTTGTTGCATATACAAATACTCATAGCATAGTTTAAAGTGGTGGAGAAAGTCTGGTACACTTTTTCTATTGATAACTTTTTAGCTTAATTAACGCTTTTCCAAAATATCACATCAAAATATCACATTTTCCCCTTTTTGGTCCCTATTTTTCAAAAACTTTATGTTTAGTCGCTCAAAAAAAAAAAAAAAAAGAGAGAGAAAAATTTCATTCCTGTTTGGTCTCTATGATAATTTTTCGTTATCTTCTGCTATTAAGTGCAAACATGACAACTCTTTTGGATACGGACATGGATTAAAGACTATAATTGAGGATCGACCAAACAAAAAAATTGAGATATTTTGGGTAACTAAGAAAAAAAATGATATTTTAGAAGAGTAATATCATAATTGAGCCAAAAAAAAAAAAAGTGCCAATCTCTTTTCATTATTCTTTATTTTCACACATCAAATTTACGCAAACTATTCACCACCTCTAATTCATTAAGAATATATAATCGTCTATATTTGCTATTACAGCTGTCAAAATAGGTCAGCTCACCTTGGATTGGGCTATTTTCGAGTTGGATTTGATCGGGTTGAGTTAGTTTCGAACTAGCAAAATGCTAACATAGCCTAATCCTTCGCAAGCCACAAGTAAGATATTGAGTCACCGGGCTAGATAAAATGCCCTTGCTTTTCTTTTTTACAAAAAAATAAAGGGCCAAAAACAAGTAGAGGCGAGCCACTAAGATTGGATTTTGTGTGATATTTTACCTCCCTGCACTACATGAATTTCACATAAATAGCATAGCTTGAATGGACCATACATGAGTCTATGTGAAAATGCTCCAAAACTTAAGTGGACCTCTTTGCAATCATAGCTTGAGTGGGCTCCTTGTAGTTAATGGTTTCTATTTATGTACAAGTAGCTTATACATTTGATTCGGCCCCAAATGTCATTCTCATTGCTAGGAGTGAAAAATGTGCCAAAACTTGTAATTGAATATTTTTTTGTCAATTGCACTAACTGGGTAGGTTTTTCAAAAAATGCGTTCAAGCAATCAGGTTGGACCGACCCAAAGCGAGCTAGCCTAATTTAAGTTAGCTCAAGTCGGGCTAAAATTTTTTTGCTCCTATTTTTATAGCTTAGTCCACATATTTTTTTGAGCTATTTGAGCTAGCCCATTAGACTTGACACCCATTTTGATGACTCTACTTACTATCATAATGAATTGCACCTTTCAACATAAACAACCAAAAAACTTAATCAAAGAGAATTAATGGTTACATATACTATTGAACTAGAGGTGGGTGAAGAGTTTGTGTAAATTTGATGTGTGAAAATATGGAATAATGAGAGGAGATTAATATTTTTTTTGGCTTAATTATATTAATTAGTCTTCTAAAAGATCATATATTTTTTTTTCCTTTTAATCTGCCAATATATCTTAATTTTCCCATTTGGTCCCTCATTTAATCATTAATCCATGTTAGCATCCACATAAACTGTCACATTAGTACTTAATAGCAAAAGATAACAAAAAGTTAATGGAAAAAGCAAACAAGAATGAAAATAATTTTTGAGGGACTAGACATCTAAACGAAGTGTTTCTAAAAAAAGGGGATCAAATAGGAAAGATATGATTTTTTAAGGGATTTAAAGCATAATCAAGCCTAATTTTTCTTTTTATAAACATTGAATTTCATCGATCTAACTTTTAGATCATGTTATAGTGGGATGATGAAGTATCAAATCGAGTTTATATTATACGAAATTTTATAAACTTGCTCTATATAGTGGGAACATTCAATTTAATCATTGGATTGATAAAATTCAACGTCTATAAAAATTATTCATATATATATATATAAAACACATTGTGTGTGTGTGTGTGTGTGTGTGTGCGCGCGCGCATCTGTACAAGGGGTGTTCATGACCTAATCCAACCCGCTAACTTGGCCTAACCCGAAGCTTATTAGGTTGGGTTTGGGTTGTGAAATTTGACCCAATGCACTTTTCGAGCCAAATTTGGGTCATATTTTGGGTTGGTTCAACCTAGCCCGAAGTTAAATACATTTTTAAAAGTTTTATTTTAAAAAAAAATTAGTAATAAATTATAATATTTTATATTTCAATCAATACATTTTACATAAATATGATGTTATTTTTGTCTTGATATAATTTGTTTTAAAATATATATTGTAAAATATCTCTTAAATTTTGTTTTTTACTTCTAAAATTTTATGATTTTATTATGTATAATGTATAAATCTTTATTGATTGTGCAAATGCCGAGTTGACCCAGTTATTAATCGAATCAGGTTTGGATCCAAAGAAATGACTCAATCACAATCAGCGTGTTTGAATATGTGTTGGCCTAGTTGCTTAGTTTATAATGAGTGGAACAAGATAACCTTTTATGAAAGAACAAGTCTCTTTACTACTCCCTCTATATATGTGTGTGTCTCTTAATGAGATTGAACACTTTTTAAGACACCTTTAGTGTGATTATTACCTCATATTGCCCTATCAAATTTTTAAGGAAGATAGTGGGGAAGGTCTTATTCGTGAGATACACATGTGTATGATACATTTCGCAATTATTGAAGTAGATTCTTCTTTATGTCATTAAATCTTAAAAGGTATGCATCATTGCATTATACTTTGGTGTTTTAATATCATGTATCTTGATCTTGAGTATTATTAGGATGAAAATTTTATCCTACATAAAGAGTAGCTATGAAGGTTGAGTAAATAAGCTACAAAGTAACTAGGGGTATACAAATGATGGGTTGGGCCGGGTTATGTCAGATTCGAACCCGAACCTATTTTGAGATCAGGTCATTTTGTTGGACCTGAACCTGACCCAATAATAACCCGATTAATGATCGGGTCAAATTGGGTCAACTCGGTATTTATATAACATATAAAAATTTAGATATTATATATAGTGAAATAATAAAATTCTAGAAGTAAAAAACAAATTCAAAAAATATTTTACGATATATATTTCAAAACAAATTATATCAAGATAAAAATAGCATCATGTTATGTAAAATGTATTGATTGAAATATAAAAATATTATAATTTGTCACTAATTGTTTTAAAAAATAAAACTTTTAAATAATTATTTAACTTCGGGTCAGGTTGGGCCAACCCAAAACATGACTCGAACTTGGCCCGAAAAATACATCTTGTCAATTTTCACAACCGGAACCAGGCCCAACAAGCTTTAGGCCAGGACGGGTTAGTGGGCCGAGCCAGGTCATGAACACCCCTAAAAGTGACAATTGATCTATACTCTCTAGATTTCTTTTCCAAACTATAAAAAACATCATAGCTTAGCTATTCCTAAATTCAATCAACCAATGATTTATGGACCATGGACATTCCACCATCATCATTTCAATTTCATCGGATATCAATTTACCAAAGTGATTTATAAATCAATGATAACTCCCTCTGGTAAGTTATATTTTTAGTTGATTTTTATTTAATTTAGGATGTAGTTATTTCGTTTAGTTATTATTTTGTTTTATTTTAGTTAAGTAGTTGAGATTGGGTGTTGTTTTTATTTTTTGTTATTTTCTTATATTTTGGATACTTATTTTGGGCTTATTTTGATTGTCATCAGATATAAACACTTAAGTTAGAATTTAGAGCTATGAGAGAGTCTAGCTTGGATGAAATTAGAACCTTTCAGTATTGGAAATTCAACATCTAGCTCTCTAGAAGTCAGATTATGATGATTCAAGATTCTTTGGAAAGAAGAGAAGAAGATTTGCAACTTTGATGTTGGACACTTTTTCCAATTCTAGAGTCTTCGAGGAGAAAAAGGTAGAACAATCTACCACTTCATCTCTTTGATCAATTTGTCACTAACTTGTCAAATAAAGATTTTCATTGAACTTTTTTGGTTCACATTTAGTATTAAAGACTTTGCAACAATACTTCACATCAATTCATAAAGAATTAGTTATGCTATATGTGCAGAACACTCATAGGAACAATTAACCACTTATTTTTGGAGACATCAAGTTGTAGTTAGATTATCACAAAATGACAATAGAACAAAAAGGCAATAAAAAAAAAAAACTAGCACATCAAAATTTTGGCATTGTAAATAATGCTCTGACTGGTCATGATAGATTAAGCCGTAGATGAATATCATAATACAAAAGATAGACTATGGTTTATTTATAGTTATCACCTAGCAAGCATGCTTGATACTAATTTCTCATTCAATAATTTTTATTTCTTATTCCTTAATATATACTTTAATGATATATACTAGTAAAGCTCTTAAATAATATGTCATGCATTATGCTAGTTAATTTACAGGTTAACCATAACATCGCAACAATTATCACACTTACAATGTAACGTGGAATGAAAAGGCTCATCCTTCCAAATTGCATATGAGACAAAAGAACAAACTCTAAAGCTGGAAAGGTTAAATGACTTTTGCTTAGCTTTTTATTAAGCAATAACTTTATTAGTTAGAATATGCTAGACATTGCAGTCCTAGATAGCTTTTACATGAGAACATAAATATGTCTTTACCATAACAGTATTAAAATAGGGCATCTTGGTTTTAGGTTTCTCTTTCTAGGGCATCTTATTTCATTTTTCTTTCATAACAATAATAACAATGGCATGGTCTGAGTTCAAAAATCAAATATGAAATATATGTCAAGAACCTGGCATAGTAATAATAAATGTGAACTTACAAAAGAGCAAAGAAACCATAAAGATGCGAACGATATATGAGAAAACTATTATCTAAAGTCGAAAACTTAGAGCCTTAGGTATCACATTTTTTTTTTCCTTTTGAACAAAAATAATATCACAGGTTAGATATACTTAGCTTTCTTGTAGACCCATGGACAATCATGTGTGAGCCCCCTTGACAGCTAATCTACTCCACTGCTGGCTAAGTGTCTTGCTATGGAAGCCTTGTATTTGGTTCCTTCCTACTATGGAAGCAGGCGATTTCAACATTGTTTCTTTGTTAATTTTTTCTAACTTTTGCCCTTTTTGTTTTGACCATAAGACCTTCTCCTTCCTTACATGTTTGTAGAAAAGCTTACTAATAACCCAACAATCCAGGTACCATGTCCCCTGATGGGATGGAGGACGCAGTATGTAGGATCTTTGAGTTGTTCATTTATGAGTTCTTGCCTTTTTGTCTGTGGTCTCATCATCCCATTGTTAAACCATCCTTTCATTATTTCCATCACCTACGATCTAGGGATTGGAACAGAGGCACATCAGGCCTTGTCCCATGACCTTTGGGCGATAGAGTGGCTTTGTAACTGCATCCCCCAAGCTTATTATTGGGGGGTATAAGCATCCACAATTGCATTAGGTTCCCCTGGCCTCTTCCTGCCTCTTTCCCTAGCCTCTTGGATGTCAGCCACTTTTTTCTAAAGTTGGGCAAATATGGAGACATTGCCAAGGGAAAAGAATAGGTAAGACTCATCTTCAATATTTCCCATGCACCCATACACCATATCTTGTTCGGGCAGCGTCTTTCCATATTGTAGTGCCTTAGCTCTACATTGTTTAATGAATGATATGATACCTTCCCTTGTCTTTTTGCTTGATTTGTCTTAGATCCACATCTTGCATGTCATTATTTTCCTCTTGGAACTCATTACAAAACTCAGTGACTATTCTCTCCCAGATATTCATCAAATTGCATCTCAACTTGGTATATCAAGGGAAAGCTCTTCTTGCCAGCAACTTTGGGAACTCCTTTAACATCAGATTTTTATCCCTTCTGTGGATACCCAGGTCATCCAAAAAGGAGATAATATGCTTCTTTGCACTTCCACTAGCACCAAACTATTTCTTTTTCAAAAAAAAAATGGGGAAGTTGGTACATAGGTGCGTATGGTTTAGCCATTGTGTCAACATCAGAGGATGAATCTACATTCCTCATGAAGTCACTCACTCTATTCCTATTCTGGAGGAAGCATCTAAGCTCTTTTTTCATGATAGGCACTTTTTCGTCATCATTCTTTTCTCTTTTTCCCTCTATCACCACTTTCTTAGTTGAGAGATCTTTCACCATGTTGGTGAGGTTATTTTGGGCAACTACAATGGAGTTCAAAACATGAGCTGAGACAGTGACTTGAGGAAAACTAGGTTGAGCATTGTTAAGAGGAATTTCCAGATGTGTAAGGAAATCCACAATGTTGGTATCTCCCCTTTTGCCCTTTCTTTCATTGGTTTATCCCATTTTAGGTTGTCCATTTCGTGTCTTGTTCTTATTACCAGAAATATCTTCTGGATTGAAGGACAAAGCTCGTGGAGTGATCTGTAGCGCATCACCAATTAGGTTTTGCCCAGCCATTACTTGCAAATACTCCTTGTAACATCCTTCCAAGCACAGTACTGTGCTTAAGTCATAGTACCACACCCTGGAGATGTTACTGTTACCTGAGCGGACCTCCTCTGACATCAACTTCAGCCATCTTCGGAAACTTCTAAAATCATCTGGAGACAACATGGAAATAGGAGTGAGAATTATAAAATTCTCAATAGGATTCTCTAATTTTCATATATAGTGTCATCATGGTCGTCTCCAGTTTGCTTCGATTTATTTTGAAAAAGATGAACATGCAGCACAAACTGTTTAATTTTACATTTCGAAAAAATGTCTTATCCGAAGCAAAGTTCAATTTTACTCATATACTGGTCCATCGGGGAAGTGTACACAAGATTAATTCATGAATAATACCATGGATAATAACTTCAACATATAAAACGCACATAGCATTAATCTACTGGAAACATAACATCTGTATCTCGCTTAACTTGCACTTGAAGTCATACATATACATAAAATTTACTTCTCTTACATTCGGTACTTACACTAGCTGGGTCATGCTATGCCTCATGTAAGTTCTGTCCCCTGTACTCACACTAGCTGGGTCAATGCCATGTCTCATGTGATTGGGGTGCTTGCATATACTTTAATCTTTAGTCTTTAGTCTTTTACTTGGCACACCTAGGCGTTACGTATTGCCGTCCCTAGGGTGCATTTACTGCCCTTGGGTAGTCTGGCCTTGGAGTGAGCTCGTCAGCTTCACCCGTGACCGTCGTCACACCGACTCACCCACAAGGGGACCCACGTGCCTCTAGTTTTGGAGGGATCTCTTCTGGTCATGTGCCTCAAAATTGAGGGATCTCATCTGACCACGTGCCTTCAACATAGAGGGATCTCATCTGATCACGTGCCTCCAAGGTAGAGGGTAACTGCCTTCATAGGGAGGGATTCAAGTGCAACTGCCTCCAAGTGAAGGGATTCACATCTTTATTATTTAACTGCCTTCACAAGGAGGGATTTAATTAACTGCCTCCAAGTGAAGGGACTCACATTCAATATATTCACATTCCTTCATTCTCATACATATTCAAGTACAGTCGTACTGAGCGTACTCATACATATACTTTAATTCATTCTTACCTCTAAACATTCATAGCTCCTTAGACTTTGATCGTAAATCCGGCAGCGTAACGGATCAGGTCCGTTTCCCCATGAATAGCGCCGGCTCTCATGGACAGTTCAACCATAGCAACATAAATCAACTTAACATATATATATCAGTATCAAACTGGCCATCCTCAACTCAAACTTTTTTTTTTTTTATGTCCACTGACTCTTGTGAAATTATCATTTTGGCCATCCTGCCAATTCTATTTGGTTCTGCCCGAATCTTGTATAATCCAGCTTTATCTCTATTCAACTCATTTAAATCTGAAATTTGGATATATCATAGCTCTATATGTCTACTTTCTAGCCTCTTTGGTCCCATATCATTCTGATTTATGTAAATCAAGATATTCAACTTTTACTTCAGCCTGTTCAGTCACTAGCCTGAATTACACTCCTGGGAATATAATTTCACTAAAAATCAAAACTAAGCTCAAATCTTACTAAATTGGTCTCATATCAAAGCTAACAAGACAACCTTTCATTTGCCACAAGTTTCATTCATTAACTTAAGTATACCTCGAGTTATAAGTCCTGAAAATCGACCTTCCTGAACTACCCTGTTTTGGTCTGGATTAGACATAGGACAAATTCCTCGAATCACTGGGAACAATTGGGATCATAACAAACTCGAAATTTCATACTTGGATGTTCCCCTATGTGTAGGCTTTCTAACAAAACTGGTTTCACTCAATTTGGAGTTGTATAGGGTGAGTTATACCCCCCTCAAGTCACCCTGCCCGGATGAAAGTCCTAAACCCTAGGTCAAACTTCGAAAATTCGTATCTCTTTCAATACTGATCCAATGACCTTATATGATATATCCATGGAAAGCCCTGAAGGTCTACTTTCATTTAAAAATGGTTTCATCAGATTTGACCGATTGTAGGCGGCGCCGTACGCTCTGCTGTACGAACTGCCGTGGAGTCTCCACCAAGATAGCACACTCATCCATTCATTTCTCTTAGTTTTCTTCTTCTAATTCTAACTCTAACTCAAAATCTTCTATTAATTCAATCATGATTCATCATAATACATCCAGTAATTCATAAGATACATAAGGAAGAACACAATCTTATACAACCATAGTGCAAGAAATTCAAGAATAGAAGCAGAATCCTACCTCTTTGGAGTATGATTGGAGCTAAGTGTTGAAACTTGGAGTGTTAGAACCTTGCTAAGCTTGAAGGAGTAATGGAGTTGATTGAGAGAAGGGAAGGAGAAGAAGGCTGGGAAGGGAACGTAAATCAGGCCGAAATGAAGAGAAGAATCTGATTTAAATACATGGAAGTTGTGGTGTTGATTGGTTGGAACTTTATGGTTGAAGTTCGGCCATGTCTCTCACTTGTGTGGCCAATTTGCTCTCCACATCGCCCCAAGACTGGGATACGCTCTCGTCCTACATGAAACCGGAATTCGCCCCTATAAAACTTTAAGTCGGAACTCGTACCATGTTGTTTGTGACTTGAGGAAATCTTGAATCAAGATCGGAGGTCGGAAGTCATGCAGCTGACAATCATATAATCTCGGAACTCCCTATATGAACTCGGGAATGTCAATGCTGGATATAAAATCGGATATCGGATATCGTGTATGACTGAAATCAACCCAAAGATTTGAACTCATGTCCATTGAGTTCAACTCTAAGGCCGGAACTCGTAACATTAAACTCGGAGTTCGTTGTTGTAACTTTGTGTTAAACTATTACTTCTGAGATCGGAAACCACGTACACTATTTTGAAGCATGAAGTATGAGGTTGGAACTCAGGAATTCGAGTCACATTTCCAAACCCAAGTACTTAAACTCGGAAGTCGGTATCTTACATTTGATGATATCGGAAACCGTGTATAAATGCCTTTGAGACATGAAGTCGGATACCTGTGAATCACGTTCATATTGTTCGGACTCGAATGTTAAACTCGGAAGTTGTAGAAGTAATGAAGTCGGAAGTCGTAGATATAGGTGAGACGAACTCGGAAATTGGAAAATATCATAAGATGAAGTCGGAAATTGTGCAAGATGAACTCGAAACCCGGCAATAATCCTTCTATCTGAGCTTCAAAGGTGACGTCGGAAATCGGGTTGATCAATCCTGAGGGCGAAGTCGAAACTCGGAAATCGGGATGTTACACTCCCCAGTAGAGTCACCATATAATCTGAACCGGGTTTCTCAACTAGTGTTTTTGGACACTAAACCAAGATTAGGAGATTCAAGGTCCATAAGCTTTAAAGAAGATGCTACAACGACTAGGCTACAAGGAACTACCTTCTTAAGGTGGTTTTCAATAGTAAACAAGTGTAACCACCACAAAGATCTCAGAGGGATAATAGGGCCCTTGTTCTTGGTTCAACCCTTAGGATGCTCTGTTCGTGTGATCACTCTTATGGTTACTAAGATTCAAGAATAATGGATACTATTGGTGTTTTTAGGTTCCTTTTGTGTGTGTTACTTGTAGAATTCGTTGGCTCTCTTAGTTTTGTTAGGGTTTGGCTTCATAGGCTCCAAGTTTTTGAGGTTCCTTAGGTGTTCTAACGGCAGATAGGGATGCTAGGAGCATGAAAGTAATTGGTCATAGGTCATGGTATTTTACCTTTTTACTAGCTTTTGGCTATAAATGCCGAGGTAACAACACTTGGGCATGACAAAAAGGATGCAGGGAGCTCATCCTATCAAGGAATCATTGTCAACTTGGTGCAATCCTCGGACTTGGTTTGGGTTGGGATATGAGAGAGTGGTTTGACCTTGTCAAAGTGTCTTGAGAGGAGACCCCATGGAGATCCAAGTGGTGTCCTACACAGGAATGTACTTTCCCAAGGCTACATTACACCCAAAAATCCAACCAATCCACATCAAGGAAGATAGTTCCTAGGGGATGTTTGGCCCATCTCTTGATATACTCATAGACCCAGCATCATCCCAATGATAGGTTCTTTAAAAGAGTCCAAACATCCCCTTTCCTGACCATTACTTCACTAAATCGCCTTTTAATTTTGTATTAATCTCTAGTCTAAACTTAGGTCACCATCAAAAGTATAGTTACAAAATAAAGAACACTACCATAACATTAATATCATAATAAAGCTCAAGGGAGGATTCCATTCCAAATGTAGCTTCATGACTAGGCAATCCTAATAAATTGACCCCAATAGTATCCAATTAATCCCACGACTAAACGGCCTTGACAACCTGACCTTAGCATATATACATCTTTCGGACATGATGGTCAAACATGTTGGGCTAGCAGCCACCCTACTATCTAGGCCCATCTAGGTACACCAAGGCTAACGCTTACAGCCATTAGCGAGCAATTTCTATCACAGTTTCCTCCCCTTTTGAAAAACCCTTAATCTATTCTCAAATTCATTTTGTATCATCCCCATTTTCTTAAAACGGCATCATAGAAACTTTAAATTATTTCCCTTAATGCCATGACGATCCTCACCTTCATAACTATAGGATAGTAAAAACATTGTCGTTCAAAATATGACACTACCATATGTTAAAAATTAAGAAATAATAAAAGTGCCCTGTGAACATTTATTATTTGCAGTATTGCCCAAAACTTTTGAAAATTACACTTCAACCCCACAAGATTATATCCATAATGACCCTAGGATTTTTTTGGAAAATAACATTTATGTCCTCGTATCTGTAGAGTTAGCAGAATAAGGCTTTAAGCGGAATAAAATCACGTAGTGGAAATGTAGAAACCTAATCCTCAATCAATTAAGCTACGAAGGTGTCCACATGTGAAATAACATGAGATGCCCCTAGATTTTCACAACCCTAGAATTGGTAGCCAATAACTTAGCCACCAATCCCTCTAAATGGAGCCACAACAGCCATAAAAGTGAGGAAAATTTGGCCAAAAAGCCACCATACACAAACCCACCAATGAGAAGCAAGAGTTCTAACTATGAAGCCTTTTTAAATTTTCATTTTTCCTCCTAGGTCCTTTCATTTGGGCAACCTTTTTTGCTGCTTTCCTCCCATATTTCTTCTTCTATTTCATCTTATCTCTGTCCCATCTTCAAGCTCCAACCACCCCTTTCATCAAGAAACTCAAAATAAGCTAGCTATTTCACTTATTGAGGTAGGATTCTTGCTCTTTCCTTGATTTCAATGATAAGTGGCTGATTGAGGTTGAATTACACCTTCTCCTTTTGATGTTATTTGAGAACTTTATGATATGTTTTAAGTGATTAAAGATGGGTATTCTTGGCTTAGATTGGCAATTTAATGAAACACTCAAAGAGAAGCTAAATCAGAATCTATTGGAAAAGAAAACCACACAGTGTCCGTACTAGTGACTATATAGCTCTGCCTACAACCATTGAAACTTGATGAAACTATTTTTAGAAAAATTAGACATTTGGATATTTCTAACCATATAAATTATAGACCATTGGATTAGGATTGAGTGAGATATGATTTTTTGAATTTTACCCTAGATTTTTACCTGTAGATCTGACCAGAGTGGATTGTGCAGGGCATAACTAGTCTTATAAAACTTCAAATTGAGTGCAACTAATTTTTCTAGAAAGCTTACACATAGTGAAAAATCCCATAAAAATTTTAGAATCAAGTTTGGTCCTTGTTGCATCCAGTAATTTATTGAATTTGCCCCATGTCCTAATTGGGCTAGAATAAGGCAACTCAAGTTAGCCAAATTCAAGAGCTCATAACTTAAGCTATACTTACTCAAATGAAATAAAACTTATTGAAAATGAAAACTAGTTCAGTCAGCTTTAAAATGATATATTTTTTGTATTATTCCAATTAGTTTCATATTTTTAGTGAATTTTTTATTTTTAGTTCCTAAATCTGCCTAGCAATAGGATAGACCTAGTTTAAATCTTGATAACATGAGTTATACTTATCAAAATTGAATAGAATTAAAGAGGTTAAAAGCTAGACACATAACACTTCATTATATTCAAACTTCATATCTAAATGAGTTAAATAGAAATTATGGCTTAATTTATAAAATTGGGCAAAATTGAAGGAAATTGGCAGGAATTCAATTCAAATTCAAAGGTTGCAAATTTAGTATAAGAATTGAAAGATTGATGCATTATATTGATTTTTCTATATGAATGACTATATGGTTGATTGGCATTATTTACAAGAAAGCGGACCTGATCTGTTATGCTGTCGAAATTCGAGTAGAAACATGTGAATGTTAAGCATGTTTATATGTTATGTATAGGCAGATATGTCATGCAAGCATGAATGTTTGAAAATAAGGTATGAAGTATATGCATAAAGTTTTCAAGTATATGTATACATAAAATACATAAGCATATGAACGGTAAAGGAATATGAAGAATAAAATTCTTCACTTGGAGGCAATTATTGGCTCACTCCGTATGAAGGTAGTTAAATAAGATAAAATATGAATCCCTTCACTTGGAGACAATTATTTGGGTCCTTTCTTATGAAGGCAGTTAAATTATAAGATCCTTCCACCTCAGAGGCACGTAGCCAAATGAGATCCCTCCGAATTAGAGGCACATGGATTCCGTTGTAGGTTAGTTCTATGTGACAACGGTTACGAGTTGAGCTCACTCCTAGATTAGACTATCCAAGGGCAGTAAAAATTAAAGATAAAGACATATGCATGTAGACAACCTAGGGACGCCAATACATAATACCTATGTATGTTGAGTAAAGGAAGCAAAGGAGGCATAGATGCATATGCATGATTTTATGATGAGCAATTGTATATGCATAAGCTATATTTTTTGTTATTATTATGAAATTACAAATTATGTTCTAGTTATTACTATTATGAAACTGCTCCCTCAGATAATAAGTGTGAATAAAATTAACTTACTTCAGATAATATGTTTTCAAACTAGAAAAATTGAAAAGTTTATTAACATGTTCACCTCTTTCATAACAAATCGAAGCAACTAGAGATAATAATGATGACACTATGTGTGATAGTTTAGAGAATCTTACTGAGAATTTTAAATTCTCACTCCTATGTTTATTTTCTTTTTATCTCCAAGTAGTTCAACAAATATTGAAGACGGCCATAGGTTGCTGTCCAATAAGATCCATTTAGGTAACAGTAACAACTCTTAAATATGGTGCCATGACTTAAGCATGGTATTATGTTAGGGAGGGTGTTACACATTTGCCATCACATCAAATAAGAAAATATAGCTACTATGTCGTGTCTCATGCCCATAAAGATTAACATCAATATAATATACATTATAGACTAATAAACATGAGTTTAAACACAAATACTTGAGGCAATGTTATTAAAATCTTGGAAAACCCATTTAAACAATTCTTCAAGGGTAAGTAGTATTATACACATACATATATATAAATCTACTTAACAATTAGTTGTAAGCACATCATCGATTCATAGTTAAGATCCCAAGGTGGGAATTCAATTGGGTGGTGCCTCTGAACCAATAGGAAGATCCTTTGAAGCGTTTAAGGCTACAAAAGGCACCAATCTAACATTAGTAAGCCTTTAGAAACTAAATTTATCTCAAACCAACCCCCAAACTCCCTAAATTTTATGAATTCTCACCCCTTTCCCAACCTCTAAAATTTAAATTTATGGAAGAAATAACTAATCCATGGTAAAAGAAGATGATAGGCTCAAGAATTTACTGCAAAATGTTGAAGAAAAGATTGAACCTAGAGGAGAGTAGTGTTTCTCCTCCTACCTTCACCTTCTCTCACTAAAAGGGAGAGGAAAACATAGATATGGAGGTGGAGATGATGATGAGGAAGTGCAAGAAAGATGCTTTGTGATGGATTTTAAGGGAAAAGTTGATGAGTTTATGGGTTTAGTGGAGGGGAAGAAAACCTAGATGGAGAAGCAAAAGGGAAGGGAAGTTGGGAGGTTTTCTCCCTGTTTGTGCAGAGCCCCCTTCTTATTTTTATTTTTTCCTCACCGCTTTCGCTACGCTCGAGCGTAGCTTACTGCGCTTGAGTGTCATCTAGGTCAAAAACTTTCATGGCTCTGGGTGGCAGCACACTCGAGCATGGTCCAAGGCCAGTAACTCCTTTTGCTCTGCTTGATAGCATGCTTGAGGCCAAGGCTTCGCGCTCAAGCGTGCCTTTCCCTACACTCCAAAAGGTCTAAAATTCACAATTTATGTGATTTTTGGCTTTGTTGTTACAGTTAATCCTCCATTTTTATCTTTCTTTTTATTGTAGTCTTTTTTAAAAGAGAATTTATTTTTTTTTCATTTATTAATCTCAGAAATTATTTCAGAAAAAAATAGTCAAATAAAAAATTTGCCAATGTATACGTAAAAAGTGATACTTGAACATTGAAGTTGTAGTCATAAGTATTATAGATGTTATAAAATCCTTGTTCACTGTTATATGTTTTGGATTGAAAATGATTAAGTAAATTCACTTGAAATGAAAAAAATATGATTAACTAAACATTAATATCATTTACGTTTTTTTTAAATAAATGAATGAATTACTAATTTGATCAATTGACTATTATAAATTAATAGAAATGTAGCTATTAAAACTTATCACAAAATCTTTAGATAAATATATAAATTAAATATAAAAAAGATGAGATACATTGTTGAATAATAATAATACAAATCTAATGTAATATCTTGTTTAAAATAAAAATATCTGGCTAAAATAAAATGTTGATAACGAGAAATTTTAAAATATCCAATTAAAGTTTTATGGTAATAGACAAATTAAAATTAATTAGAGGAGATTAAATTTTAAATAAAGAAGAGAAAAAAAAAGACCTTGAACCACCTACACCTTAAGTGATAGGGACTACCTTAAGCCCCCCTTTTTCCTTTTCTTCTCCTCCCTTATATGTTCTTCCTCTCACCGTGAGTTCGTTCCTCAGTTCTCCCTCTCTTTCTGCTCTCTTCCTCTCCTTCTCCCTTTCTAATCTTATTTTCTTTTCTCTGCCACCACCGGTGAACGTGTCTCTCTACCGCTGCTACCATTAGCAAATCCCTCCCTCTGCTCTCTCTCTCTTTCTCTCTCTCTCTCTCTCTCTCTCTCCATTTTGCCTCTTTCCACTATGCCTCACTCTTTGCGCACTGTCTTTGGGCTCTCTCTTCAACGGTGGAGCTCTGAGTCTGCTTCCTTCGACCAACTCATACCTCTTTCGGTAAATTATTCTTGGATTCTTGTTGTTTTAGGGGGTGTTTGAGTTAAGTTGAATACCTTATTATATGCTTTTGTTCATCTGTGATTCGAGGCTCCTAGTGGTGAGGTGTTTGTTTCTATTCTTGTTATTAGAAGTATAATGGCTACTTCTAAGTGAATTAATTTTGTTGAAACAATTTAGCAATACCCACTAGCATAATATCTGTTATGTTAGCAAAATTGAATCAATAAGGTTTAATATCCTTCTTTTGGTTTGGAAGAAAATTATCAAAAGAAAATAGTTCTGATATATCCAAGGTTGCAAGGCAACAATGGTTATTATTAATTATTAATGTTTCTTTTGTTATATTCAGAATGATTGGTCAATGTTGTCAAGTAGACAGTGTTTTGTTTTGTTACTTGGATTGGAATTAATGAAATAATGTGAAGTTATGTTTAATAGGAAATTTTGGGTTGTGAGATTGTATGAGTTGAACTAAATAAAATCTTCTACTTTGTGTTGTTGTACCTTGATTGCTGATTATTGAGTGGGTACTATTTGACAAAATATTGAAGGCCATTATTAGTTATATCTTAGATAAATGGGTGTATTGATTTCAAATCCTCAAAGAGACCAACCTTCCGGTTCGGCAACCCAAGGCATAGATTTGGTGATCCTTGTTGCTCTGTAAGTGGACAGTGCTTCTATGACATATAGTTTTATTTTATACAATTAGTATTAGTTTGATTTAAGTATATATATTAACAATTTGTTTTATATATCTAGTTATTCAGGGACATTTGTTCTAGTTTGACGAAGTTTTGCTAATATGTGATGGTTAAATGTTCTGAAAGCCTTTTGTAAAGACTGTAGATTTTCTGGATGTTAGGACAAGCTCTTGAATAGTTGTTTAAATTTCTAAGCTAACTTGTTGAGAAACCTTGTTTAAGTTTGAAAACCTTATTAGGTATTTTGCTCTTGAAAACTATGTTTGATATTTATATTCTTGAAATGTTATGGATATTCTGTGGGAGGATTCTCAGTTATCGGTAGCTAGCGGTCGCTGACGCTAGCCTTGGTGCACCTTAGTTCGAACCCAGCTAGCAGGGGTGTTGCTAGCTTGGTGTGTGTGTGTGTGTGTGTGTGTGTAAGGCCAACGTACACTGCCGACTTAGTTTGATTTGAAGGGATTAACCCTTGCTTGAAAGTTTCTTAGAATTGGAAACCTCTCTACTTTGGTATTCACATTTGAGCGACATATTTTCGAAACTGTAAGGTAACATTAACTTTCTTTATATACCTGCATGGTTTTATGTTGATTCCATAATTATATTTAGTTCATGATATTAACTCTTTAGTTATGCGCAAATTGTTTTATTTTTATAGCTTGTCCTCATATGTTATAGTTTCATTGCCGCTCATTAAGTTAGTTGGACTCACCCCCTCTTTTCCTTTCCTATTCTAGGTTTTGGCACAACATATGACCCGGTTCCTCCAACTGCTTAGAGTGCTCCACCATCCATAGGTAGGATCTTGTGACCTGATGATTTATTCTTATAGGATATGTATATATATAGGCCTAATGGATTTTTAGGAATTTGCTTTCTTAGTGAAGAAGATGCATGTAGAGAGTATAATAAGTGAAATGTAAATGGGCATCGTGTACCTTTAAATTGAATTATTGTAAAGTGTTCTGAGAGCCTTAATCTTATATTTGTTAATTGGTTGTCTAGTATAAGTTTGGCTAATTCAGGGAAGCTCAAAAATTAGGGGAAACTCTGCCCAAATTTCAGTAAAATAATCAAGATAGGCTTGCTAAAGGTCTGTTACCTCTAAGCGCCGGTCATGGCTCTGGGGTGGGTCGTGACATCTAAAATTGTTCTAAATTTTACGATTGTACATATTTCTTCCAAACGTGCAAAATAGGTCATAAGCTTATTTCTTTATAGCTGGTAAACTCAAATCCAAAAATGTCATCTTCTCCATAATCATAGGTACATTGTTCAATAATAATAATAATAATAATACTAATCTAAAATTGTTCTAAAATTTACAACTGTATATATCTCAACGAAACATGCAAAATAAGTCATAAGCTTGTTTCTTTATAGCTAGTAAACTCAAATCCAAAAATGTCATCTTCTCCACAATCATCACGTTGCTACTTGTTCACACTTTCAATAATCAAGCCAAATTAAAATTGCTAGAAATTGTTGATAGAAAAATTGTAAGGTATAAAACAAAAAGATTGAAAGTTAGTTCACCTTTTATAGCATTGATATAAAATTGTTTTTAACAGAATATGCAAAGAATAATTTTTGTTACCATCCAATCATGCTTGACATGTTTAAGTATACACTAGGATTGGAAACATGACATATGTATATATTTGCTACTTTGCAATGTCAGATCTTAATTGCATACTTACCTTTTCAAACTTGACCCTGAGCATTATAAAGTAGAAATAGCAGCATAATGATAAGAAATATCTATAATTAATTTAAAAATTGCTCAAAAGATGAAAAATAATTTAGACATTGTAAAGCATGTTTAATAATAATACATAGTGTTATTGTTGTGGAGTCATTGTAGATAGTTAGTCATAGTATTATGTATGAGTTTTAATAATAAATAAGAATGAGAGATTTTTGTGAATGTGTTAATGTAGAAAGATTTAATAATTAGTCATAGAATTATTTAGTAAAAACATGATTTAAGTGGTAAGTGCAAGAAGTAATTTCCCTTGGTCATGCTTACCAAGAAATGGAGAAAGAAAAAAAGTATGATAGTGATATAATTTACTTAGATGTTATCAAATACTTCTTTGAAAACCACATTTGCAGTTGGTGAATATGGATTTCCCTCCTCATCTAGAATTAAAAGTTTCAAACTGCTTCTAGATCTTACTCTTGACACTGCTACATAAAGTTGCCCATGAGTGAACACTAGTTTAGGTAGGTAAAGGCCGACATGAGAGAGTGATTGCCTCAGTTTTTTTTTTTTTTTTTTTTTTTTTTTTTTTTTATAGTTATTGCAAGGCAAATATGTCTTCTTTGGAACTTGAAAGGCAATCCTGAATCGGAAGGTATTAAGTCTATCCTTGGAATGTAAACTTTATCTCCTGGATTTCTTCCTATGACAACGGTTGCACTAATTACCTTTCTTTCCAATTCATTCACAATTAATTGCGCACAATCCACTTGTTTGATCTATATTTCCCAAAAGCATTACAGGAATGCCAACCTTTAAAGTTAACTTGTAATTAGGCATATTGGAGCATTTGATATCATTAAGGTATTTTGTTGTGAACCATTGTTGCTAAACATCTTCATTTTCATCAACATGGCAAGTTATGTCAGAGCTAAGATATTCCTTTTCTTCTTCTAGTACTAAAGAAAGGATGTATTCATTAACCTTCTCAACACTTTCCAATGTAGGAGCAAGTATTGCTTGATTCTAAAAAAATTTGTAATCTTTCAAGTTTGAGAGCAAATTTGGATAAGTGAATTCAACCAAATAAGAAAGTGGATCCTCTAATCCAAAAATGAGTAAATCTTTACATAACACCCTAATAGTTCCATTCTATGCTTAAGTCATAATGTGGAATTACTAGTTGTTACTTTTTACTCACGGAACTAATATTACCTTTTTGAAATTACTTTTACCTGAAAATAGGGGTAATTTTTTTTTTTTGAATAATAATGAACAAAATGTTTTGAAAATCAAGGGCCATGAGGCCATCGTGAACGTATAATACAAACGTCACTATCTCATACATACAGACGAGTAAAGTAAACAGAGGCAACAAGAATAACGAATGTCTTAGGTAAACATTATATTCATTCCATAGCCATCATAGTTAATAATAATAATAGTAACGACAAGAGTCATATATGAAGATAATAATGGGTCCGATATCTATTATCAGCCCTACAAAACAAACATAACTGAATACAGGGGAAGGAAAATAATCTAAAGTCTCATCCACCCATACATGCCCATGGAAAATGATAATCCCTATAACTACAACCAAAAAGGGCTATCATTATGCTCGGCTATGCATGCAATCACCACATCGCTCATCAAGCAGGAAGAAACTATTCCTGAAACTATCGTGCCCGACGCCGGCATCCTTTAGAGACAACACAGAAACATAGGAGTGAGAAATACTAAATTTCTTAGTAGGATCGCGACTAGACAAACACTATGTCATCGTCATCATCCCAGTCACTTCGGGTTTAAGATAAAAATGGTGGACAGATATAGGTTCATTTTTAACAATTTCTGAACACATGAATCTTGAAGTGGATTGCTTTTAAGTTTATCATCATATCCATAACATCATACATAGGCATACATGCTAACATTCATAATGCACATAAGGAATATGAGAACATGCATGACTATGCAACTCATTAACTTGACGATGGTCCTACTTTGACTTTCATTTTTAGCACGTGCTTAACATTCTTTTACTTTTCCTTTGAAATAGATTGCTTTTGGACATAAGTTTATTCCATGACCATCATCATGTAGTACTAACCAAATCAGACTAAGCCGATATTGGTTACCTCTAAGTTGAAGGGTCCTTCATGTCACTCTTGCCTCCTCTGTAGAGCTTCCTTGAGTCTTTGTGGATCACCATCTTTCACTTCTCGGAAGTGATCGAGGGGTCATATCCCATTCTTTCATTCCTTATCATTATACTTTACATGCATAATATTTCTTTGACTAGACACATGCAATGATCTGACTAAGTCCATAGTTTTGACAGAAATTCGGCAGCATAATGACTAGACCAGAGCTTCCCCAAAATGCCAATCACAACTTTCAACTAACAGTCCATCGCATCTATATCATTCAATCATGAGACAAAGCTTAATCAAACTTGTCATTCATCATGCCGAATGGCATCATACATTCACGCTCTAGAGGGGTTCATAGGTGTGTTACTCTTTGTGAATAATCTTATGAATCGTCATATAATTTCTCGTGGTTACCCATGAAATAATCACATAGTTAAGATGTATGTACATATGGTCTTTTAGTTACTTAGTTCTCATGTACACTTATTCTTTACTCAAGTACATATCTTATGGAACACTTGTTTAAATTAATTAAGTTAGGTGATTATTTCCTTTCCTTGAGATAGTGTACGTAGTGATTCCTAGGTTCATGGTATGCTTAGAGGCCCTAATCATACTTCTGTTCCTAAGGAGTTCGAGATCCCTCTAATCGTTGAGTCATGACAATGCATAACCACACTCAAGCCAACAACACCATATGCACTAACCACCAAGGGTGATTTTTATCTTATTCAAGTTACAAAGTTTTAATCTTTTATTATTAACATAACAACATCTTACTTTACACATTATAAAAGTTACCATTCTTTATAAAGTAGTCACAAAATTTTATTCTTTATGGAAGTAAGTGCCTCTAAATTAAGCTCTTGTCTTAAAGATTAGATCTTTATATAATAATGACACAAGTTACTAGCTTTTTAACTAAAAAGTCTTGTTCTTCATAAAAGTTGACTCTTTTAATTATTCTAAGACCATTAAGATCTTAGCTTTATGATTTAAAGTTGTCTCTAAGTCAAAAAGGTTCCCACTTTATGAACTAGTTATATAAAACAT
Source organism: Pterocarpus santalinus (assembly GCA_031439595.1). Classification (NCBI taxonomy): domain Eukaryota; kingdom Viridiplantae; phylum Streptophyta; class Magnoliopsida; order Fabales; family Fabaceae; genus Pterocarpus; species Pterocarpus santalinus. The sequence continues at coordinate 26,312,638 of CM062528.1, read as the reverse complement.
TAGCTTTAGAGTTATAAACTCTTGACCTTTATAAAAGTTCACATTTTTATGATTTAAAAGTAACCTTTTTTATTCAAGTTTCAAACTTTATGAAAGGATTTGCTTCCAAGAATTAATCTTTGAAACATAAAGTGACAAGACATCATTATTCTAACTCAAAAAGGCTTATTATTTCAAAAAGCTTAGACTTTTATATGTATTCTTATCTTCAAGACAAAACAAAATAAAACTTTATGAAGGCACTAAAACTTGCGCCACTTTTTAAGCATCAAGAAGCAAACTTTTTGAAGCTTTAAGCATCAAGAATGTTTTTAGTCATGTCAACTCAATAGAAAATGATAAAGGAGGCAACTTTCAACTCAGCACCACCAAGAGCATCAAGATCTTATTATGCATCAAGAATTAAAAATAGGAACTTTAAGGCATTTAGAGTGAGAAACTTTCAAAGGGCCAAGAATACTTGTGAAGAAGAGCATGAACATATTTTACCAAGAATGGAAACATCAAGAACACTTAAAGATGAATATGAACACATTTTACCAAAAGTGGAAACATTGAGAACACTTAAAGAAGAACATGAACACATTTTGCCAAAAATGGAAACTTTTGCTCATGAAGAGCATAAAAGATTTTTTCAAGTTTTCACTTAAAGATCTTGGTCATGAGAAGAACTAAGCTTCAAGCTTTCTCGAGCAAACAAAAAAAAAAGGTGAAGATCGCTACCTCTACTTTTAAGATGGCACTACAATAAGAGAAGAAGAAGAAGATGCTGGTGGCTCCTTCCTTGAAGATGGTGGCGGTTTGCTCTTGGAAGATGAGGGAACTCTTGAGTTCTCTTGAAATGATGTTGGTAGTGTTTAGATCTTGTCTTCAAAGACCCAAAGATGAGGTCCTTGAAGGGCTAAGTGAGAGATTTGGGGTGTTGGTGGTGAAGAAAGGAAGAAAAAGATGAGAGAGTTTAGAGAGAAGTTGAAGGATTTGGTTTCAAGAAAGAGAATGAGAAGAGTGAAAATGAAATGGATGAGTGTGGGAGAATGAGAAAGTGGCATGACATACATGAGGGTGGGAGGAGAAATTTTTACTTCACTTTGTGTTATCTGGTATTAATTAGTGATTAACGGGACAAATGGGATGATGGGGAGACAAAACATGGTCAAATTATTACATAAAGTAGTCTTGTCTAATACTTTATGCGTTAGTGATATCACTCTTTACTTTATTGTCTAGTTGACAAAATTTGAATTTAATTATATGATTAAGTGCTCTTGTAATTTAATTAACATGATTAAGCAAGGATTAGTGATTAACACACAAGAACATGATTAACAAAAATTAATCTGCTTAATTATCCTTAATTAAACTCGATTAAGCTAATTAAAGGTGATTAGTACTTCATTAAACCATTTAGGCTTTGACTTGTTTAATTAGAGATTTCCTAATCTCAATTAAGCATTCTTTTGACTTTTCTCATCCGAGTTGACTCATAACTCTTTTTTATCCCTTAATTAAGCCTTAATCTCATAATTTCTCATTAAGTGCCTAATTGCTCAAGGTTACTAAGGCAATTTAACATGATACGAAATTGAGGATGTTACATTTTAGGTATTTCAATCTCTAATTCATCATCAACAGTTGTACCTATACTTTTATCTCCAATTTGAAGGATGTAATCCGCAAAATTTTTCAACTCATTTTGATCTTGATTTGATGAACATGTCAAAAGCTTCATGTTAGTTTGTAACTTCAAAACTTTGCATGATGACCATAGGATAGGTGAGTTGATACTTGCTATCAATATATCCTGTCAGCTTCCTTTTTGAATTACAAGAAGAATTTGTCTAAAATCTCCTCCAAGAATAATGACTTACCTCTAAGTCATTAAAGATGGCTATTTGGATTAGTCCCTCTCATAATATCTCTTAGCGTTCGATCAAGAGCTTCAAAACAATCTCTATTTAACATTGGAGTTTCGTCCCAAGTGATCAAACTACTTTTAATTAGAAGATCTGCTTTAAAGCTTCTTGTTTGATGTTGCAAGTAGATATATCAGTAATAGAAATTCGAATTGAAAATCTGGAATGTGCTTCCTGTAGGAAATAGCAAAGATGCAATTCCACTTGACGCAACATTTAAAACAATTTTTCCCTGAGATCTTAGACCTGAAGATAGCATTCCAAATGAAGGTTTTACCTAATCCACCATATCCATAAACAAAAAAGAATCGAGAAGAGTTGTCTAAAACAACATTTGCAATTTCATCATATACTCTTTTTTGTTCTAATGTCATAGGCTGCATGAGCTTGGATTGAGTTTCTGCTAACTCAATTGAATCGTAATTAAGCTCTTCTTCAATCAAACTGTTATCATGCAGTCTCACATGATCGTATTCAGGATATGGAATACAACTAAATCCTCTAAGAGATCTGCCATTACTATGGAGCAATTTTTCAATTTCTATCAAACAAAGATTCTTAAATTCACACTTTGTCATGGTAATTCCTACATAGCACAATAGAAAGAAAAAAAAAAAATTAAGTTTGTACATAATTTATAAAATATACAAAAAGGTTAGATGGGCTACCTGCTTGGATTTCATAGTTCATTTCTTCTTTCATAGATTATCCCATTAGATAAAACCTCCCAATTTTGGTTCCAAACATTGTCTGCCCTACTCATAGAATTGGTTACCAACAACATGACAAAAGGCTTATGTAGCTAGTGGCCATAAGCTAATTTACTCACCTCTTTGATACCTTCAACAAACTCTTTATCATCACATAGTAAGCCCATGGTATATCAAGCCTCTTGAAAACTAGTAGCCAATGGAGTTATATATATTTCAAAAATTCACTAGATTTTTATGGCTCTTTTTTTTATTTCTCTTTTTCACTTTTTTTTCATAGCAAGATAATTTGGGATCAATTCGTATTAGTCTTCAAAATTTTACTAGATTTCTAAGTCTACACATGACTCATTATTTTTATTTCTCTTTCTCTTGTTCACTTATTCTTTTGTTTCTATTTTATGCTTTCCTTATCCAAGACTATAACACACCTTGTTCTAGTTAAATGAGGCGCACTAGCTTGGTTTAAGAAATGGAGGTCAGGTAGGGATGTAAGTGGATTGGGCTGACCAATGAACCCTACCAATTTGAACCGAACTGAACCAAACCAATTAAATTGGTTCGATTTGGTTTAGTTCGAGTTATCAGTTCAATCAGGTACAATCCAATTGGAACCAATCCATATATGGTTCAGTCATCGGATTAGGGGATTTGAGACCCGACCCCAACCTAACCCAAAGAACCCTTAGTCTTCTTTTTTAAACACCCTAGTAGCCACTACCTTGCTTTGCTATAGTAACATCAAAGCCCCCCTTAATCCTCATCCTATTTTTGAACACTAAACAACATAGCCCTAGCCACTAGTGTAGACGCCATCACCCACCACCACTGTGCCACCAACCACCATTCCCTTTAGGCTTTGTTCATTGCGTCAGCCTCTGCCATCTCTACCACGACTTCAGGCTTTAGTTGCATGATCTCCATTGTGCGATCTTAGCCCTTGCCTGTTGCATCATCTCCACCAATCATCTTCAGCCCTCGTCCATCGATTGATCTCTGCTAACCACCACCACACGATCCGAACTGTGTGAGCTCCATCAACTATGTTGCTTTCTCCATCGTTGTCTACACGCTTCATGGATCTACATTGCATCAACATTTGTCTTCCACTAGCACGTTAACATTCATCTTCTACCTGTCGCTCACAGCCACCCACCATCATTGCAAATGTAGTCAGTGAATCGCCTAGATTTGACCTCCTTCTTCACTATCGCACCTCCTCTTATTCTTCCACGCAATCCTAGTCCCTTGTTCTAGCTATATTATTTAGTTTAATTCAAATGTTGAGGTTGGGGATGTTGGTATTTGCTCTATTTCTATTAATTTTGATGGTTCTAAGAGCATAATGATTAAGAGGTTTTTGAGCATGGGGGTCCATGAAATATATTTAATTCACATGATTTCAATGATTTTTCTTTGATTTTGTTGTTTCGATTTTGGTTTTGGTGCTTGGCACAGGTTTTTGAGATTGGATACCCGAACACCTGAACCGAACCAACCCAATTTTGATTGGTTCGGCTTGGTTTGGATTTGTTTTACCCCCAAACCTGAACCAATCCGACCTGATTACACCCCTAAGTCGGGGCAGTTGCAAGGTTGCTCCTAGGAAATGATGGAGATGAGCTTAAAGGATAGGTTTAGGTTGGGATGGATCTTACGATTGGAGTCGTTGAGGTGGATGATCTTGACACAAATTTTGTCATTTCAGTTTTGATCAATGAAATGGATCAAGTTGATGGATTAGTATCATGGATCTCACTGGTTTGTATGCACAAAGAAATTAGAGGATGATGTTTTCGAGGAACATGCGGATAAGGGCTTCCATCACTAATGTCGAGATGAGTTGCATCCTTGTGTTTGACTAATATTTAAATTAAAAACAGTCGGCATGTAGATCTTTGAATAAGATCTAAAAATTTTATGTATTTTAACCTTTTTTTAATTTCTTTATGTATTTATTTTGAAAGATTGCTCATTTGGATTGAGTAAAATATTACCCGATTCATAAAGTTTGGATCAAATTGAATTGGATTTAAGTTGAAGATCCACATCAATAATATAAAATTTGGATTGGATTGGATTAGATATACTCCAAACCTACTTTGTTTTCTTTTTTATTTTTGCATGCTATAGCTTTCCCAATAAGCTTGTCAAAACCTTTTAGATTTGTTATCTTTGGAGTAGATATGAAAGCTTGGTTTTTGAATGAATCATATCAACCTTATATCATGACAAATTTGAGCTTGTTAGTTATGATTTTCTTAACACAATTCCATGACTTCACCTTACAGAACAAGAAAACCTTTAAATCTTTTTTTTGCCCACAGGTATCTCCTATTGGAGACAATTCTATTCGAGTATTTGAAATGTTATAAAGGATATGACTCTCCCAACACCAACTAATCTACATCCAAGGCTTAAATCTAAGACCATTTGTTAAGGGAAAGGAACATCTACCACTCTAACCGATCATACATTCGTAGAACCTTTAAATTCCTTGAGATAAGAGATATGGTACTCTCCTCAGTGTCTAAAATTAGCTCATTCGTGTTTTAGTTTAATTAACATGTCGATATTATGTCTTCTATCCTCTCTCATCTCACACTTCATGCCCAATATATAAAGTTGATGTCTGGAAGATCCAACATTAAGTATCATATTTTGTGAGGTATATTTTAATTAAATCTATTCATAATCAATTTTATTATTAAGCTTTTATAAATATTGTAAATTTATTGGACTGTGGTGCTATGTATACCTTATATCTAAGTTCTATAAAATAGATTACACACAAGGAGATGCTTTGACTTTATGCTATAACTAAATAATAGTCAAATCAACAAATGCTTTATATAATCGGCATGAAGTGTGAGATGTTGTATGAGCGAAGACATAATATCAACATATTAACCAAATTAAGACAAAATGAATTAATCTTAGATAAATTGCATTTGGTGAATATATATTTATTTCCGATGCTCACAGGAGTACCGTAACAGTAATAAATTATTAAATATTTATTAACAGTTAATTTTATTGCAAATGTTTATAAAATTGTTAAATATAATTAGTAAGTAATAAATAATTAACCGTTCCCCTTGAGTATGGTCATCGCTTCTAAAAAAAGGGTGAATAGTAGAGTAATTAATTTCCATTTATATATATTTTTTTACTGTCATCCGATCAGATACTTGTATTTATAAGATTTTTAAGATAATAGGTAGTTGAATCAAACATTTTTGCTCGTGTGGCAATACATGATTGAATGTCTCTATAAAATTTTTATACACTTACAGTGCATATAAATTAAATTATTTTTCTTATTCGTATTATTTATATTAAGAATATAAGTGTTATTTAACTTTTATTTAAATGAATTTTAAACTATAATAATAAGAATAATAAATAAATAAATAAATCACTGGCTTTTATAAATGAGGAGTATTATTTCTACCATTCTTTATTGTAGACACCTAAACACCTGGAAACAAGATTAGAAAAAGAAATTTATAAAAGAAAAAGAAAAAGTGAAAAAGTAAGAGGAAAGAGGAGAGAGATAGATACAGGATGTCAAAGTATGTCAATTGGTACGACGTATAAAAAATATTTCTCTTTATGAACTACAGGCTTTTTTACATCAAGAAAATTGTGAATAATCATCTTTATTTGTAGGCGGAGACTTGTCGCTTCAAGAGAGGGGAAGCCCACCGTTTCTTCAGCCTACTAGATTTTACTCAACATGCATTTAAGGGGCGTTTGATATACGAGAATCTTTTTATTTTTCCGGGAATGTTAAAATATTCTCATATTTGGTAGGAGGTTTGAAATAATATTCTCGGAAATATTGCATTCCCGGGAAGGAGTTTGACCCCCAAAACATTACCACCTCCCCCCATAGGAATCCAACATTTTTATGGGGGGGGCAATATTTGCCATGTGAAAAGATCAAAATACCCCTATCATCACTCAAAACCATCCGCCATCGATCACCGCCGCTGGCCACCCTCCGCCATCGATTGCCATCGTCGTCGCCGGCCACCCTTCACCACCATTAGTCGCCGCCGCTGCCATCGTCGTCGGCCACCCTCACCACCACTAGTCGTCGCCGCTGTCGACCACCCTTCACCATCTTCGCCGGCCAGCCCCCGCCATCGGTCGCCATCACTGCCCACCCTTCGCCACCGCCGCCATCACCAGCCACCCTTCACCACCGTTGGCCGCCGCCACCGCTAGCCACCGTTGACCACCCGCCGCCACCGGCCACCCTCCACCACCGTCGACCATCGCCGACCAACCTTCACCGCCGCCGGCGGCCACGCTTCGCCACTGCCGGCCACCGTCATCACCATCGACCTCCACCTCCATCAAAGGTAATTTTGAAAATTTATCAAATATTCTCAAAAATTCAATTTACATACCAAATATTCCTAAAATATCATACCCGAGAAAGTTATTTCCGAAAATAGCATTCCTTGGAATCTTATTTCCAGTAGTGAAAATTCATTCTGTCTACTAAACACTCCCTTAAGGACAACAATGTAAAAGCAATATTATTCTAAAAGTTAATTACTTTAGTAACAAATATAAACAAATTATGTTATTTAAACATAAAAACACACAGGAGAAAACACGATTGTACTAAACTAAAGAAAGTGCAATGGAAAGAGGGTAATTTGATGTAATATATGGCAAAAACGAAGGAGAAAAAATTTGCAATGTTAACTTTTGTAGTAGCCTACCGCGCAAGGGTGTGCTTTAACTTTCCGCTACAACTGAATATCAAATCAACAGACGAAGCTTTATATAATGCGGGTGAACTGTAGGATGTTGGAGGAGCAAGGACATAATATCGACATATTAACCAAAAGAAGACACAGAGTAAACTAATATCGAGTAAATTGCATTGGTTTAAGGGGTTGGCATGACAACATATTGTCCACACTTGTGCATGCAGTCTTCCTTCCTTTTTTGTAGGTAAGACATCTTTTCTTTTTCCACCATGGATGCACGTCCTTCCACTTCATGACTCCATTGATGCTTTTCTGACTCTGTCAATTCACTTCTTTATAAAAGGACTTAAACACCCTTCAGTTCTATAAAATGCCTTTTTTTTTTTTAACCAGAAATTATATATACACATTGCTGTGAAAGGAGTAGGTAGAGAATTTTCGTAAAAATTGTTTCTTGTAAGTTTTAAATTTCAGTTTTTTTTCTTTTTACAGTTCAATTTGTTCACCACTGTACATAATGCTAATTTATTCACAAAATGTTTTTGCTATTTTGCCTTGCATTCAAGAGCAAAGTCATATACCATATGATTTTTATTAGAAAAGGTTAATAATAAAAAAAAGAACTTGAATAGTATAAGGAAAAGTAACTATACTTTTCTTAAGTGCATATTTTTATTTGAGAAATAGTGAATGTACACCGGTTGTCGCGACATAGTCGACGACAACCGTGTGATTTAACATAAAAATATTTTTAAAAAATTGAAAAATAAATAAAATTAAATTTTGATGGTGGATGATACTACTATGTCAATGGACACCTCTATTTCAGGGGTTCAAATAACAACTCTCTTTTTATTTTCTCTATAAAATTTGATTAAAATCTTAAGAGCATTAGTTAGCATTTTTTATTATACTACTTTAATATTATTTTTATTTAAAAAAAAAAACACATATACGTTAACATACTTTTTTACCTCTATTTGTTCAAACTAAAAAGTTATAAGAAAATTAAAAATTATGATATGTAAATAACAACGTCTAAGTAAATGATACACAATACGAATACATTTACAAAAATAGATATAATGATATGTAAATTTGATAAGTTTTGAATATGAGATTTAACATAGCTCAGATATAATATATAAAATTAATATAATAACTAGCCCTAAATTATAATAAAAATAGGAACATTTCAAAAGTTAATATTAAACGTTACTAATATAATAAAGTATTAATATTTATCTAATCGATAAAATATCTAATTTATATTAGCGTAAAATATAAAAAAATATATACATATATGCTAAAGATATATGAAACTATTTAAACAGTATTCAACACTATACGTGTCCAACTAGCAACCATTTTGAGATATGCGTGCTCATTTTAGCAAAATGGTTCAAATATGTAAATTCTAGCCGTGCAATTGTGGAAATTCTCAATTCAGTGTGTAGTTTTCATGGCTTTCTTACTGTTATATAAAACTTCCTGCAGGTTTCCGAATACACTATGGCCTATTGGCAGTTCAACCTGTCGCAGAAAATCACATGCACCACTCCATTCCCTCTCTTAGGTTTTTTACTTAAACTGAAATGAGTGTGTGGTCTAATTTACCACATTTAATTACGTTTGGTACATATGTTGCCATTAATTAACTGTTTAAGATGCTCCCGTTCTCAGCCTCTCAGATTGGCTTTTATTTTCTTTCCTTTTTTCTTTTATATGGACAACTATTGATCCTATAAAAAATAATACATATCCAGTGCACAAACTCTTCCCTTTATAAATAACAATTCTTATAAACATAACTCAAAGACTCACACAGAACCAACATTAGTTCCTACTTTCCTACTCACACAGCACCAACTATTCCCCTTTCTCTTCCTCACTCACTTTGGAAGTTCCAATTCCCAGCCACACGCCAAACAGAATGTTGAACTTTCAAGCTTGTTCATTCACCATCTTAAAGTTGTCATGTATTCATGTCCTTCTCTTCCCAACTGTGGCTTCAGGTAACTGCACATGTGACATAGAAGAAGCCAAACTCAGTTATGATTCAAGTGAAGCTCTTCATTATAAAATTGGCTCAATTGCTTCTGTTCTTGTTGCTGGTGCTCTTGGGGTGAGCCTTCCATTGCTGAGCAAGAGAATCCCAGCTTTGAATCCCAAAAATGACATGTTTTTCATGGTTAAGGCTTTTGCAGCAGGGGTGATTCTAGCAACTGGGTTCATCCACATACTACCTGACGCATTTGAAAGCTTGAGTTCACCTTGCCTAAAGGAAAATCCATGGGGCAAATTCCCTTTTACTGGATTTGTTGCCATGTTGTCCTCTATAGGAACCTTAATGGTGGATTCATTTGCCACGGGGTACTATCACAGGCAACATTTTAGCTCTTCAAAGCAAGTTCCTGCTGATGAAGAAATGGGAGATGAACATGCTGGTCACATACATGTTCATACACATGCCACACATGGTCATGCTCATGGATCAACTAGTTCTTCTGAGGGTTCAATAACATCTGAACTAATTAGGAATCGCATCATATCACAAGTGAGATCAATGAGCTGTTCATTTTATTCTTTTATTCCTTGTGTTATTTTGAGGGTGAGCCTCAACGCAACCGTGAGGTTACTGCTTTGTAACCTGAAGGTTACAGATTCAAATTCTAGAAACAACTTCTCCACTTGTAAGGGTAAAAAATTATGTACATCTACCCTTCCTACGCCCCATTAAGTGGGAGGCTCGTGCCCTGAGCCACCCGTTACTCCTTCTGTTATTTATTGACTTTGGACTTGTTTGCCTTATTAGTGTTCAGTTTGGATTGGCTTTTGTGTTAGGTGTTGGAGATAGGAATAATCGTTCATTCAGTGATCATTGGAATATCTTTGGGTGCTGCAAACAGCATTGATACCATAAAGCCTCTCCTGGTGGCCTTGTCTTTCCATCAATTTTTTGAAGGGATGGGCCTTGGTGGTTGCATATCTCAGGTATTGTAATCTATAATCAATGATTTTTTTTTTCTTTATTGGTATAATTCCAAAAATCTCACATGCTTCTTATGATAGGATCGAATTGTTACAGTTTTAGTCTCAACAATTGCGGTCTTCCTCCCAAGAGGATTGTTATGCTATCAAATCTTATGCGGTGTTAAGAAAATAGTGAAAAGAGAAGTCAAATTCATGTTCTATTATGGGAAAAGTGTCAAGTAAAATAAAAAAGTGAGTTCCTCGTGGATGTCTTCTGTACAATTTGGAAAGTAAGGGAAATTGCTTGCAAAATGTTGCCATGATGACAACATCCTCACAGATATTTAATAAAAGTGAGTAAAATTATCTAACTTTTCGGCACATGAAGAAAGAAACAGAGAGAGACCGATCAGTAGTAATTAGTGAATGACCTTTTGGATTATGCATATTATATGACTAAAATAACTTCACAGTGAGGTATTAGGTAATTTTTTCAAAAGAAAAGAAACAAATTTCTATGTATTTGTTTTATGTGCTTGTAATGCTAAAAACTAAATAGAACACATTTTGTGCAGGCAAAGTTCGAGTCCAGGTCCACAGCAATTATGGCTACCTTTTTCTCCCTAACAACCCCAATTGGGATAGCAATTGGGGTGGGAATATCAAGTGTGTACAAAGAGAATAGCCCGACTGCTCTAATTGTTGAAGGTGTTTTCAATTCTGCTTCTGCTGGAATTTTGATTTACATGGCATTAGTTGACCTGCTAGCAGCAGATTTTATGAACCCCAGGTTGCAGAACAATTTGAAGCTCCAACTAGGAGCAAATATCTCACTGCTTTTAGGTGCAGGTTGCATGTCACTATTGGCCAAATGGGCTTAACTGTTGGTGTTTCAGCTTCCATCACTGAGCAATATAGAGCCTTTTAAGCGCTTCTGCATAATTTTGCTCCCCGTTTCTATTAAGTATATATATCTTTAGAGAATCTATATTCCTACCCATAATTTTAGATATTATTTACATGTGAGGAATGACAACTTCCGCATTTAATAAAAAATATATATATAACTTCCACACTTTTATGTAAAAGTGGAGGTTGGCAAGTAGTTATATATTTTCTTTTAGATTAAGTACTCACTTCACTTTTCTTTTATTTAAAGAAATTTACAATTTACAGTAATTTTGTAATTCTATTTTATTCATATTAATTATCACTGTAACACCCTACTAATTTAATGTTATGCCTAAGTCATAGCATGAAATTAGTTAGACTGTGTTACCGTATTAATATTTTGCTTACCTTTCATGTTGCGTATCGCCTCTTTTTTTTTTTTTTGTAAGTCGACGACTCGACGTGCTGAGTATAATCGACGTGACCAATATGATAGAGCGTAACAATATTTATCCAAGCATGACAGGAAATACGAGAATCAGTAATGTATTGTCAACCATATATATATATATATATAATTGAAGCCAACGCTTCAGTTTATGTACAAAATTTCGAAACAAGATACATGAGCGGGGCCAGCGTACCAAAAGAACATAAGGCTCGTATCGGTCAAAATAATCCTATGGGTCCCTAGCGGACATTACAAACCTACTACTAGTCCTGCTGCTAAGTCTATGACCCACAGCTGGGTGCTGTCAAAAGAGGGTCATACTGTACAATGTCTCCTACGGCTGATCTACTCCTCAAATAGCTGTTGGCCATGTCAGGCCTGGATGGAGAGTAATCTGCACTGGGTCCCGAGGAGGAAGAGGGTGATGAGCCGGTGGCCTCCGAAGGGTAGCTCTCCGAGCTGAGCGGGATGTCAGGTACCACCTGTGGGGGTGACCCTGGCGCAAGGTCGGCGAGGCTGAGGCACCATGGTGCGAGGAGGTCTTTGGAGGTGGGTATGCCATGTGCAATGAGATGGCAATGTACGGAGTAGCATGATCGAAAGCAGGATGAAATAGAGGGACAACAAAGTTCCTATTACTAGATAGGTAAAGGCGGAAGTAACAGGAACCGGCTATATATAGAGAGTCTAGGACAGGATCGTGGTGAAGCTGTAGATCTGGAATCTCAACGAAAAGGGTGGCTGTGGAGTCTATCACCAGCTTCTGAGAATGATGCGGACATACAAAACGACGTGAGAATTTAAAAAAATTCTCAGTAGGGTTCGCGTATGGTATTTAATTGATATCACATTCATTTTCAGTTGCCTCGGTTTTTATTTAATTATAAAAACATATGTTCAAACTGATCTGTCTATTTTAATGACTTTAAGAAAACGTCTGGTCTGAGATAAGGTTCAGTTTTATTTAAGACGGCGTAAGAAACAGAATAAATTACTAATAATGATAAATAGAATAATAAACAGAATAAATGAATAAACGGCAGTAAATAGACATAACAGACAACTGTAAATAGCTTGACGTAACTATTCCATATAATCATGCATTCCATGTAATCATGCAAACTCGTTCTTGAATCTTTCTTCATAAACTTTTCTATTACATTTCATCATTTTTCATCACTTGGTCCCCTGGGAGTTCTTGACCATTTTAAACTCCTGGGTAATAGTCTGCTTTTTAGGATCGACCTCGTTCCTATACAGGAATGCCGAGTTTACTTTCCTCGACCTTCCCACCGATCTATTCCCCTTAACTTTTTATCTGGGGCTGGCCCAAGTATCATGGAACTTTCATCATCACATATTCCTTAGGTTCATCATAACATAACATTCATGACTTTCTTGAAAATGCACATGTCTTAACATGTATATCATAACTCATGCATAGACTTTACCGAAATTTTGACAGCATGATAGAACGTGTCCACTTTCCCATGAATAGTGCCAGTACATCATAGCACCAATTTCTCATAGAGGTCATAATATTGCATTCATAATTCAACATTGAACATCATAGAAACATTAGTCTTATTAAGGTAGAGTTACTGCCTCAGCATAACTATTTAACCTAATTTCTGTAAATTAAGTCATAATTCCTATTTAATTCATTTGGACCTTAATTTTGGATATGTTAAAGTGTTATGTGTCTATTTTCTAACCTCTTTGGTCCCATCTAATTTTGATAACTATAGCTCAAGTTATTCAGGTTTTATCCCGGCCTGCCCAATGACCGCCCAGAATTAGACATCTAAAAGTAAAAATCCACTAAAAATCACTGACCTAAATCATACAAAATTGGTCTCATATTAAAGCTAACAGGACAAGCTTTCATTTGCAAGAAGTTTCATTCTATTTGATTTAGTAGGCTCGAGTTATTAGCCCTGAAATTTGACCTTCTTGAACTGCCCTGCTTTAGCCTAGTTAGGATGTAAGGTAACTGTTTTGAACTACTGGGAGCATATGGGACTGTAACAAACTTGGAATTTCATTGTGATATTCTCCTACATGTAAGCTTTCTAACAAAATTGGTTTCACTCAATTTGAAGTTGTATAGAGTGAGTTACATCCTTCTCAAGTCATACTATTCGGATGAAAGTCCTGATTCATGGGCAAACTTCAGAAATTCATGTCTCTCTCTATACTAATTCAATAACCTTATATAATATATGTGTGGAAAGCTCTAAAAATCTAGTTTCACAAAAAAATAGTTTCATCGAATTTAATCAATTGTAGACGGAGCCATACACTCTGCCGTACAAACTACTGAGGAACTTTAGTCCTCCAGCCCTTCACACCTTCTTATTCTCACCCTTTCCTACTTCTTAATCAATTAGATTTTAAGCATACAAACAGCGAACAAGTAGTCAAACATCAACATATTCAATCACTGATCAATTAAGGAGCAAGAAAATAAACCCAAGAATCAGTCACCCAAGATCAGGATATCAAGAACAATATTAAGCCTTTACCTCTTTGTGGGTTGTTCTGCTAAGTGTTGGAGGTTGATTTTGAGAGGAGAAAAGAATGAGAAGAGGAAAGTGAGACTGAAGTAGAGTAAGAAAAGAGCGTGTAAATCAACTCAACGAAGAAGGAAAAATCTGATTTAAACGTAGAGAGGGTAGTTGGGATTGTGAATGTTGATTGGCTGAAATTTTTGTGGCTGATTTCCAGTCGTGCTTCCCTTCTTTTGTGGTTTAATATGGCTTACTTATTCTCCACGCAAAAAGAGGGGATTCATTTGCATTCTGTATAAACTCGGAGCTCGTAACAATTCTGCATAAAGTCGAAACTCGTGTTAGGAATATAAAGTCTGAGATCGTAAATCACAGCACACCATTTACCTTAAAATCGGCGGTCCAAGACGAGATCATGGGACATAAATGACTTAAACTCAAAAGTCGGGGATGTTATACAAACTTGGAAGTTAATATCAAGACATAAATCCTCAGGTACCCGAAAATCGGAACGTATATAATCTCGGAAATTGGTCACAAATTCAAACTCGAGTGTAAATGGAAATTATAATGCCCTTGGGTTAAGTTCGGATAGCAGTATATAGATAAACTCGGACATCGAATCATGTCAATTTGGTTAGGACCTTGCAGGATAAGTCGGAAATCGGAAAATGTTCTCGTTTTATTGGAAACTTGGAGATAAAATCGGGAATAATGTCTATTGTACTTGAAACTGAAATATTAGGTCGAAAATCATGTAAATTGTGGTCGAACTTGGAGATTAGCTTAGAGATCTGAACTCGGGTTCATTCTATTGGACATCAACCCCGAGATTGGAAATCGTGAAAATTTCACCTTTCATTTGAAACTCGAAGTCGGAAATCATGAGAATTGAAAATTAGGTCAGAAATCATGAAAATTGTCTATTTCACTTGAATCTTAGAAACAAGGTCGGAAGTCGGAACTGGTTAAGGATGTTACAATACCACCCCCCTTAAAAAAAATTTTGTCCTCAAAATTTAGTATCTCAGAATAGTTCAGGATACTCTTTCCTAATATCTGATTCCAGTTCCCAAGTGTAGTCCTCAGCATTTCCTTTTCCCCATGCTACCTTTAATAGCTACACAATTTTGTTTTGAAGCTGTCTGCTACTTCTGTCTACAATCCGTGTTGATTGTACGTGAAAAGTCAGGTCCTCTTTTAATTGTATAAGCTCGGGTTCTAAGAAGTGTGTAGGGTCAGGTTTATATTTTTTGAGTTGGGAGACATAGAAAACATCATGAAGGTTTGATAAATGTAGAGGCAAAGCGATTCGGTATGCAACTGATCCGATTCGCTCCAAGATTTGGAAGGGACCAATAAAGCGAGGATTTAGCTTTTTGACCTTAATGGCCCTACCTATCCCTGTTATACGCGTAATCTTCAGAAATACGTGGTCTCCTTCTTGAAATTCCAGAGGTTTCCTCCTATTATCTGCGTAACTCTTCTGGCGGCTCTGAGCGACGAGGATCTTACTTCGGATCTTCTTGATCAGTTCAGTGGTTTCCTCGACTAAATCAGGCCCTAATAGAATTGATTCTCCTGCTTCATACCAACACAGGGGAGATTGGCACTTTTGTCCATATAATGCTTCGTAAGGAGCCATGCTGATACTAGCATGATAGCTGTTGTTGTATGCGAATTCGGCCAATGGTAAGTATCGATCCCAATTCTCGCGTTGCTCCAATATATAGGCTCGTAATATATCTTCCGAGGTTTGAATTGTTCTCTCCGATTGCCCATCCGTTTGCGGGTGATAGGCAGTGCTTAGGCACAACTTAGCACCGAACGCTTTTTGTAAAGCCCCCTAAAATCGTGAAGTGAACCTTGGGTCTCAATTAGAGATGATAGTTGAAAGAGTCCTATGAAACCTTATAATCTCTTGAATATACAGCTGCACCAATTTCTCCAATGGATAATTTGCTCGAACAGGTAGAAAGTATGTAGAGTTGGTTAATCTATCCACAATGACCTATATAGCATCATATCCCGTTGACGTTCTTGGTAACCCCATTACAAAATCCATGGAGATACTCTCCCATTTCCACTTAGGATTTTCAAGGGTTGTAACATCCCAGAAGGTTTCTGATGTTCCGTTTTCACCTTCTGACAGACCAAGCACTTACCCACGAAGCTTGCCACATCTGATTTCATGCCTGGCTACCAAAATATCTTCTTGAGGTCTTGATACATTTTAGTAATATCGGGATGTACGGCGAATTCGCCTTTATGTGCTTCTTCTAAGATTCTTCTTCGAAGATCATTTCTCTCGGGAACACATACCCTGTTGTGACACCGCCAGATGCCGTCTTTATCTTGAGCAAAACCCATTAATTTTCCTGATTGCACGAGATTAATCGTATGTTGAAAATTAGCATCCTGCTATTGTGCTTGCCGAATCTGATCCTTAAAGCTACTGATTATCTTAATTTGGTGTAACTGAAGGGCCTTGGGAGTGGTAAAGATTCCCAAATTAAGATTTCGAAAGCTTTCAATAAGCTCTGTCTCTTTAATCATCATCCAGGCTATGGTCAATGATTTCCTGCTCAAAGCATCTGCCACAATGTTTGCCTTACCTAGATGATATTTTAATTCAAATTTGTAATCTTTAAGGAGTTCCATCCATCTCCGCTACCTCATGTTTAATTTCTTCTAATCAAAGGGTACTTCAAACTCTTATGATCAGAAAAGACCTCGAACCTCACTCCATACAGGTGATGTCTCCATATCTTCAAAGCAAATACTACTACTACTAATTCGAGGTCATGAGTAGGATAGTTCCTTTCGTGTGGCTTTAATTGCTTGGAGGTATATGGGACCACATTTCTAGTTTGCATCAACACGCACCCTAACCCTTGTTTGGAAGCATCACAATAGACCTCAAATGGTCCACAAGGTTCTGGTAAGGCTAACACTGGCGTCGTAGTCAATCTTTTCTTCAAATCCTGAAAACTCTGTTCGCACTCCAGTGTCTATTTAAACGGAACATTCTTCCTGGTTAGCTTGGTCAGGGGCAAGGCTATTCGAGAAAAATCCTTAACGAATCGCTGGTAATATCCAGCTAAGCCTAGAAAACTCCTGACTTCAGAGACTGTGGTCGGCCTTTTCCAGTTTAGAACTGCTTCTACTTTGCTGGGGTCTACAGAGATTCCTCTAGAGGACACTACATGGCCGAGAAATTTTACTTTCTTCATCCAAAATTCACATTTGGATAACTTGGCATAAAGTTTCTTTTCTCTTAAAATTTGCAGAACCAGCCGCAAGTGTTCCGCATACTCTTGCTACGTCTTCGAGTAGACAAGTATATCGTCGATGAAGACCACTAGAAATTTATCCAGATATAGGCGGAATATTCGATTCATGTAATCCATGAATACTGCTGGTGTGTTCGTCAGTCCAAATGACATCACGGTATACTCGTAGTGTCCGTAATGAGTTCGAAAAGTTGTCTTAGGGATATCTTGTTCCTGAACTCAAATTTGATGATAACCGGAACGCAAGTCGATCTTGGAGAATATCGTTGCACCTTGTAGCTGGTCTATGAGATCGTCAATCCTAGGTAGTGGATATTTATTCTTAATCGTCACTTTATTCAACTGCCTATAATCCACGCATAAGCGCATGCTCCCATCCTTCTTTTTGACCGACAAGACTGGAGCTCCCCATGGCGATGCACTTGGCCGTATGCATCCTTTTATCAAAAGCTCCTCAATCTGTCTCTTTAGTTCTGCCAGCTCCAACGGTGACATTTGATACGGAGCTATCGATATTAGTCCCGCACCTGGGACTAACTCAATGGTAAACTTTATCTCTCTCTCCGGAGGGAATTCAAGAATATCCTCTAGAAAAACATCAGGATATTCTTTAGCAACCGGAATCTCCTCTAGTTCCTGCTCAACTTCTATCACATTAGCTGACAAGAGGATATGTCCTTGACTCTTTGACCCAAAAGAGCTCAGATAGAAAAGTGTTGAGGCTTGGGATTCAGAAATTGAGACAGAAGGGAATACTATCGTTTTATCAGAGCAATTGAGCATGACTCGATTGGCGGAAAGCCAGTCCATGCCCAGAATTATGTCAAGGCTAGCCAGAGGGAGACAAATCAAATTGGCTACAAAGGTTCTACCCTTGATTCGAAAAGTAACATTGATGCATATTTGACTAGTTCTAACAGGTCCATTGGTAGAAGTAGAAACCAGTATATCATAAGGTAATTCAGAAATTGGTAATTGCAAAATAGCCACACGATTACAAGAAATAAAAAAATGTGAGGCACCCGAATCATAGAGCACAGTTAAGGTCTCACCGTCCACTTCACAGGTACCTTGGATTAGTCCTTCAGATTTGCCAGCCACTTCAGCATTCATCGTAAAGACCTGCCCTTGATGTTGGGATCGAGGTGGTTGTGATAGATTCTTGGTTGGACACTCATAAATTTTGTGGCCTGGCTTGCCACACCCATAGCAGACATTCTACCCTACCAAACACGGTCGATCGCCATGATTCTTACCGCATTTTGTGCAAGTGGGATTCGGAAGAGGCCTCTGGGGCTGCTTCCCTTTGTTGCCTGCCAGAGGAAATCTCCTCTGCTGTCGTATGTTGGGCTTGAATCTTGAGCCCTGCGGGGCCAACCTTTCCTTGAAATTACCACCAGATGCCTTGACTGCAGCTAATTTCAAGTTACAATCCTCTACAAGTCGACACTTATTCACCAACATGGGGAAATCCCTAATCTCCATTGGCTTTATTGCGGTAAGAATATCTTCTCATAATCCTCCCTCAAACTTTATACACTTCCAGGCTTCATCTGGGTTCCTTTGGTAAATTATAGAAAATTTGCACAGCTCTTCGAACCGGGCAATGTATTCGGATATCATCCGGTTTCCCTGATGAAGCTGCATAAACTCAAGTGTCTTGGCATTTCGAATGGAAGCCGGAAAGTACTTCTGGTAAAATACATCCCTAAACGTCGTCCAGGTGACTGCCGTTTGAGATTCTTCAAACAACTTTTGTACACCGTTCCACCAAAACTCCACGTCTGCTTTAAGCATGTAAGTGGCAAAGGTCACCTTCTGATAATTAGAACAATTTAAGACAGAGAAAATCTTCTTTATGGCTTTGACCCATTCGTCAGCTTTATGAGGATCATACATTCCTCAAAAGTTGGGCGGATTTACCTTCCGGAACTCAGCAAACTTAAGGTAGTCCAAGTCAGCTCCTGAGCCATGTGGATTTCCTCCACAATTTGCCTCAGGTCACCTGCCTAGCTGATCCATCATTTGGTGAGCTGCCGCGGCCTGTTCCCATATCGCGTGAGCCATCTCTCGCATTGTGGCCATGAAGTCAGTTGGGTCCTCTGGGGCAGGTTCTGCATGTGGTCTACCTCGCCTTCTGGAAGCCATTAAGTTCTGAGCACACAAAACAAAAGTTATTGATTTGATCAGGCTCAATACTAAGTCTAATGTGCTAGTAAATAACAGCTCACACGGTCAGACACTTCATACACATGCACATCTATATCTCAACCATACAGGTAAGATCTAGTGCATGTTATCAGCTAAAAGTACAGAATATGCGTGAAGCATAGTCAGTCCAATTCTTAAGCCTTAGCTAGGACGAGCTACTCTAATACCAAAAATATAACACCTTACTAATTTAATGTTATGCCTAAGTTATAGTATGAAATTAGTTAGACTGTGTTACCGTATTAATATTCTACTTAACTTTCATGCTGCGTATCGCCTTCTTTTTTTTTTTTTTTGTAAGCCGACAATTCGGCATGCTGAGTATAATCGACGTGACCAATATGACATAGCGTAACAATATTTATCCAAGCATGATAGGAAATACGAGAATCAATAATGTATTGTCAACCATATATATATATATAGAAGCCAACGCTTCAGTTTATGTATAGAATTTCGAAACAGGATATATGAGTGGAGCTGGCGTACCAAAAGAACATAAGGCTTGTATCGGTCAAAATGATCCTATAGGTCCCTAGCAGACATTACAAACCTACTGCTACTCCTGCTGCTAAGTCTATGACCCAAAACTACATGCTGTCAAAAGAGGGTTATGCTGTAAAACGTCTCCTGTGGCTGATCTACTACGTCATATAGCAGTTGGCAATGTCAGACTCGCCCGGAGAGTAATCTGCACTAGATCTCGAGGAGAAAGGGGATGATGAGCCAGTGGCCTCCGAAGGGTCGCTCTCAGAGCTGAGCGGGATATCAGGTACCACCTGTGGGGGTGACCCTAGCGCAGGGTCAGCAGGAGGTGAAGCGCCGCGGGTGCAGGAGGTGCTAGAGGTGGGTGTGCCATATGCAGTGGGATGGCAGCGTACGGAGTAGCAGGATCGAAAGCAGGATGAAATAGAAAGATAACAAAGTTCCTATTACTAAATAGGTAAAGGCAGAAGTGACAAGAACCGACTATATACAGAGAGTCTAGGATAGGATCATGGTAAAGCTATAGATCTGGAATCTCAATGAAGAGGGTGGCCGTGGAGTCCATCACCAGCATCTGAGAATGATGCGGACATATAAAATGAGGTGAGAATTTAAAGAAATTCTCGGTAGGGTTCGCATATGGTGTTTAACTAATGTCACATTCATTCTCAGTTGCCTCGATTTTTATTTAATTATAAAAACATATGTTCAAACTGATCTGTCTATTTTAATGACTTTAAGAAAATCTCTGGTCTGAGGCAAGGTTCAGTTTTACTTAAGACAGCGTAAGAAACAGAATAAATTACTAATAATGATACACAGAATAATAAATAGAATAAATGAATAAACGGCGGTAAATAGACATAACAGACAACTGTAAACAGCTTGACATAACTATTCCATGTAATCATGCATTCCATGTAATTATGCAAACTCATTCTTGAACCTTTCTTCATAAACGTTTCTATTACATTTTATCATTTTCCATCACTTGGTCCCCTACGAGTTCTTGGCCATTTTAGACTCATGGGAAATAGTCTGCTTTTCAGAATCGAGTTCGTTCCTATACAGGAATGCCGAGTTTACTTTCCCCGACCTTTCCACTTATTTACTCCCCTTAACTTTTTATCCGGGGCTGGCCCAAGCATCATGGAACTTTTATCATCACATATTCCTTAGGTTCATCATAACATAACACTCATGACTTTCTTGAAAATGCACATGTCTTAACATATATATCATAACTCATGCATAGACTTTACCAAAATTTCGGTGGCATGACGGAACGTGTCCGCTTCTCCATGAATAGTGCCAGTATATCAGAACACTAATTTCTCATACAGGTCATAATATTGCATTCATAATTCAACATTGAACTCATAGAAACATTAGTCTCATTAAGGTAGATTTACTGTCTCAGCATAACCATTCAACCCGATTTCTGTAAATCAAGCCATAATTCCTATTTAATTCATTTGGACCTCAATTTTGAATCTTTTAAAGTTTTATTTGTCTATTTTCTAACCTCTTTGGTTCCATCTAATTTTGATAACTATAGCTTAAGTTATTCAAGTTTTATCCCGGCCTGCCTAGTGACTGGCCAGAATCAGACATCTAAAAGTAAAAATCTACTAAAAATCGAAAACTGATCCAAATCATATGAAATTGGTATTATATTAAAGCTAACAGGACAAACTTTCATTTACAAAAAGTTCCATTCTATTTGACTTAGTAGGACTCGAGTTATAAGCCCTAAGAATCGACCTTCTTGAACTGCCTTACTTTATCCCGATTAGGATGTAAGGTAATTATTTTGAATTACTGGGAGCATATGGGACCATAACGAACTCAGAATTTCATTGTGAGATATTCTTTTATGTGTAAGCTTTCTAACAAAATTAATTTCACTCAATTTGAAGTTGTATAGAGTGAGTTATACCCTTCTCAAATCATACTATTCGGATAAAAGTCCTAATTCCTAGGGCAAATTTCAAAAATTCATATCTCTCTCTATACTAATTCAATAACCTTATATGATATATGTGTGGAAAGCTATGAAAGTCTAGTTTCAAGAAAAATAGTCTTATCGAATTTAATCTGCTGTAGGTGAAGCCGTACACTCCGCCGTACAGACTGCCGAGGAACTTTAGTTCTCCAGCCCTTCACACCTTCTTATTCTCACCCTTTTCTACTTCTTAATCAATCAGATTTTAAACATACAAATAGCCAACAACCAGTCAAACATCAACATATTCAAACATTAATCAATTAAGGAGCAAGAAAATAAAGCCAAGAATTAGTCACCCAAGATCAGGATATCAAGAACAATATTAAGCCTCTACCTCTTTATGGGTTGTTCTGCTAAGTGTTGGAGGTTGATTTTGAGAGGAGAAGAGAATGAGAAGAGGAAAGTGAGACTGAAGTAGAGTGAGAAAGGAGCGTGTAAATCAACTCAACGAAGAAGGAAAAATCTGATTTAAACGTGGAAAGGATAGTTGGGATTGTGAATGTTGATTGGCTGAAATTCTTGTGGCTGATTTCTACCCGTGCTTCCCTTTTTTTGTGGTTTAATGTGGCTTACTTATTCTCCATGCAAAAAGAGGGGATTTATTTGCACTCTGTATAAACTCGGAACTCGTAACAATTCTGCTTAAAGTAGTAAATCACAGCACACCATTTACCTTAAAATCGGCGGTCCAAGACGAGATCATGAGACATAAACGACTTAAACTCGGAAGTCGGGGATGTTATACAAACTTGGAAGTTAATATCAGGACATAAATCCTCAGGTACCCGAAAATCAGAACATATATAATTTCGAAAGTTGGTCACAAATTCAAACTCGAGTGTAAATGGAAATTATAACGCTCTTGGGTTAAGTTAGGATATCGATAAATAGATAAACTCGGACATCGAATCATGTCAATTTGGTTAGGACCTTGCAGGATAAGTCGGAAATCGGAAAATATACTCATTTTATTGGAAACTTGAAGATAAAATCGGGAATAATATCCATTGTACTTGAAACTGGGAGATTAGGTCAGAAATCATGTAAATTGTGGTCGAACTTGGAGATTAGCTCAGAGATCTGAACTCGGGTTCATTCTATTGGATATCAACCCTAAGATCGGAAATCATGAAAATTTCACCTTCCATTTGAAACTTGAAGTCGGAAATCATAAGAATTGAAAATTAGGTCGGAAATCGTGAAAGTTGTCTATTTCACTTGAATCTTAGAAATAAGGTCGGAAGTCAAAACTTGTTGAGGATGTTACAACTACTATGATTTTTTCTATCACCAAATTAATATTCTCTCTCATTTTTATAACATTATCATAATTGGAGAAAAAATTTCTAAAATCAAAAATCAAAAATGAATCAACCACACCCCTAACACATTAAGAGGAAGAATATATTAAGAAATTAAGATTAAAATTATATTTAATATTTATTATTATTTATTTAGAACTGTTAAATAATACTTAAGCTTTTAAAATCTTAAAATTTTAAATCAACCACACCCTAAATACATTAAGAATATTTTTTAAAAGGCGTTTTATTAAGAATATATTAAAAATTTAAATTATATTTATAATTTATTATTTAAAAATATTAAAAAATATTTAAACTTTTAAACTATAAAATTATCACAATGATCATAATATTTCTCTGCATGATGTTCAGTACATAGATCATATTCATAAATTCTTTCAAAAATTGTACTCTTAAGTTTTAAAAGGCGTTTTATTAAGAATACATTAAGAATAAGATGTGAAAATAAATTTTGTGACTTACTAATAATATTTTATAATATTAAAAAATTATCTTATTAAAACTAGCATTGGAAGTGATCCGTCATGTATATGTTTTGGTTTATTTTTTCATAAAAATTTTACTGATCAAATAATCAAATTTTAAATATTTTAATAAAGAATAATATAATTACTGTAGAAAAAAATTTGAATTATGATTATTCAATAACTTTTTCAATTTTTACATAATTATCTTAAACAGTAAATATTGTAAAACGGACGGAGCCTTTAAAATTCGTTAATATATATTTATTTATATTTATGAAGAAAGGTGCATGCATATCAAATTCTTAAAAGTACTCGTCTCATCAAGGAATACTTTCTTTTGACCATATTAAAGAAGAGTGTTGTTATAATCTCTTAATAATTAACTTAAAAAAAATTTAATTTAAAATTTCATTTATAATGACATGAATTATAATTTATATAATATTTAAAAATTATTATGAGTGAGATTTTGAATAATGAGAATTTTTAAACACATCATTAAAAAAACTTTAACATTTTCTGTATTAGGAAAAAGTTTAGAAAAATAAGTAAAAGGAGAAAGAAGGGAAGAGAGGGGGGGGGGGGGGGGGGGAATCCTACACACTCAAGAGAACAAGTTCTGCTTGTAGTCTGGCTAGTCCCAATTTGTTAAAATATTGACTTGCCGAAGAACATGGTGCCTTACGTTGAATGATACCAAAGCCAAATTAAATTGACCATTGATTACTAGGATAGTATAATCGACCATGACATGCATAAGAGCTTTATGTCCCTGTTGACTCACTTTTTGGTGAAATCGACTCGCGGCTAAAGGAAAATCATTCTTGTATACTCAATTTTTCTCAGGCTTAATTATGTTTTTGTTTTTAATATATATATATATATATATATATATATATATATATATATATATATATATATATATATATATATATATATATTGTTTGGTCTCTTAAAAAAAAATTGTTTAATCTTTTAGAAAATGTATTTATTCCAGTTTGACCCCTCCGTTTAGTTTCTGCCTTTAAATGTTAATATGGTATGTTAAGTAGAAATTGATATAAAATTAAGTATAAAAAATAGAATAAAAAAAATCGTGATATTTTAGGAGATTAAAAAAAAGAATCTTAATATTTTAGAGGACAAAATAAGAAAATTTTGATATTTTATACAAAAATTTAATTATATATATATATATATATATATATATATATATAATGAAAATTCTAACTGAAAAGTAAGTTGAATTAATTTACCTGTAATTATTATATTAAATTTTGTTAATTATTTCTATAAAATATTTGTTTAACCTGTAATATTTAAAAACTTTATAATATATTTTATAAAATTGAAAATTTTACATTAAATATAATTAATATAAAATGTACAAGATGTAAAAAATATATTAAATTTTAAAAAATGCCTAAAATATAATTAAAAATTACTAAAATAATCCTATATTAATAATTTAGCAATACATAATTAGATAATTATGCAAAAAAATACTTTTATATTAATAATATATTAAAATTAAAAAATTAATACTTTAAAAATGATAAGTCAAAAATTAATGATTTTTTCGTTAACTAATTATGTAGAATTTAATTTTAATGTATAAATAATATATAATATTCTTATATTGTTATCCAATGTTTATATTTTATTTGATAAGTTACAATCATATAAAGTATTAAATTGTTAATGGAATTAGATCACCTGAACGACTTTTTGCTTATTCAATATCGCCATTATTTGAGTTTGATTTCTAAATTCCCTAGTTATTGGTAATTTTTATACATCTTGTGAATGCTTAATAAGTCTGAAAACCTTTTTTTTAAGGCTTGAATCTAAATTTTTTTGTAAATAAAAATGTTTTAAACTTATTAAATCATATGATAATGCATTATTAACTATAAATTAAAATTTTTTCACACTACAATATAATTAAATTTATTCATATAATTAATGTGAAAAGAGTGTAAAAACTTTAATGTGCAAATAAAAGTTTCAGGCTAAAATCCCTTGATCTGGTGATCGAATCGGCATAAATAGATTAAGGGCTTTTAGCTTCTGCTTATTCCTGTCCATCTTTGGTGTGGGAGAGTATTTTAGTGGAAAGGCCCATTTGTCCCATTTCAGAGCTTTAGCGGGTCAAAGCATCAGAGTCCATTCCAGACTTCTCGTCTTTATGCTTACGTTAAAAAGGGGTAACTGGCCCCTTTATAAGTACTTGCCGCCAATTTTTGTCCCTGAAATTGGAATATCTAGGTAAGGCATCAATCTAGGAGAATAACAAGCTGTCCCTAGTCTGGCAATTCCTGATCATTCAGTTGCCATCCATTTATTTATTGAGTTATACAAGAGACCTTTTTATTTGGTGAATTTTGAGAGAATGGAAATAAGTAAGGTCTAGTTGCCGGGGAAAACAAAACAAAATATTTGAATACCAGAGAAAATTGCAGGAACCTTTTCTTGTCGCAAAACAGATTTGCATAGACATAGTATTTATAGCAGCAAGTAGATACACCTACAGTATGTGAGACTCAAATTAAATGTCTATGGCTCTGTCCTCTCTATTACTTCAACAATTACACTACATTCGATTAGTTTAATCTCAAGGTGTCCGTCACAAATTACTTACAAGCACCTTTGATTTTTCTGACTATAAATTGGAAGAGAATGGTAAGCAACAAAGCATAGAGCATACATATACGGTCAACAGAGATTGGTGTACTTGGTCAGTTTTTGCTCATGGATGATTTCTAAGTACTTTTTTAAGTATTTAATTGGATGAGTCTTATCCTCAACTAAATATTTTTTATAAAGAAAAAACAATATATATATATATAGAAAGTAACAGGTGATGCTCTTTACGTGTTAAAAGAATAATTTCATTTAATTTTAATATATTATTAATATGAAAAATATTTATAATAGCTACTTATCAAAAAAAAAATTATAAAAGCATATTGTCAATGTATGCGATGAGAGTATAATTCCTAATATGTCAATTTCTTACAACTATGAGACTCAAATAATAGAAAATAGAATAACTTATTACTTAAAACTTTAATAATAATTTTATAATAAATGTTACACAAGGAGATGGAGCGAAAATTGTTCATATTATGAGAGGAATGAATTTTCAGAATAAGAACTATAAAAATTTAGCTTATCTCATCAATAAAGTCCTTTTATTAAAAAATAATCAACTTAATATATGATTAAGTAGTAATGAAAAATAACCATGCATTAAAACTAAGCTGTGGGAAAATGACATACAAATTGAAATGTGGAAAGAATAAAGTAATTCTTAAGCCCATAACAATGGTCTGATTCTGCCAATCTGGCAGTCAGAACTCAGAAGTATCAAACATTTAATAATACAACAAAAATGTAAACAAAGGATATCAAAATACCCAGTTCACATCATAGAGAAAAACGCGGGCATCTAAATGCTGTGTTTTGAATCAGGACGCTCACGGTCTCGCTTGAAGCAAAGGAAGATGCCAATCAATATTTTTGAAAGCTACTCTTGTTTTGTTTTATTGAAATTTTAATTTATGCTATAGCCCGAGATTATGACTAATGATTTAATTTAGTAGGTAAAATTATGTAACTGTTATGATCTACCTTTTAAATATATTTTAAATTTCCACTTTAACGTGGCAAATCATATTTCAAATCCCAGCTAAAAGAGTTACTCATAGCAGAGGAATGATTCAGTATTAACTAACCAAAAACCAGGATGAAGGAGCAATACAGATAATATTCAGATCCCAGACAAAAACTTTTCAAGCCAAAACTCTTTCCTCCTTGAAATTGGGCTGACTCTATTACACCATAAACTATCTAATTTTACATTTAGTTATGGAAAATATGATCATAAAGGCGATTAAGTACTAAATTAGTATTATGTCACATCACAAATCTCTCCTTTTCATATGTAGACAGTTGCTATCCTTTTCCATAAAAAGAGTACCGAGTTGTAGGCTCTAAACAAAAGACATTGACACGCTAATGACCAGTACATGGTAGCCTAAAGCATACTTTCCCTAAAGCAATGTAAGTAGGAAAAATTGGTTGCACTCTATAAATGCCAATTGGTATATAACCCCAAACCATGTTCTGAGTACATATCTAATTAATAATTAACTTGTATCTAATACCTTCTTGCTTATGGCTTTTGACTGGACAATCCCTATTCCTCACGCCACAGCCAGAGAAGTGTTAGTGATTTCCATGAGAGAGCGAGCTTTGAGTAGAAAGCAAGCAAAACAAAAAGGGCTCAAAAACCAAACTTTCATCTTTTCCAAGGGCGAAGCAAGCATATATGCCACCATGAAATGAACTTATATAAAAACATCCAGAAAAAGGGGTGTTGTTGGGACGGTGAACTAATCTAATTCCCATAAAATACACACATTTGTGAGACCTTTTGCTGCACTTTAGCATTCCTTCATGCATACATCTCCAAGCAAAGATGAGTGTACATCAAAGTTGTGCCACAACACAGAATAAATCTTTATGCCAAACAGAACCACTTGTCCACTCTTCCTCCTTCACTCTGGCAATTTCTAGCGGATAAACCAGGTTCTGCATTTATAAGAACACTACATTGTTCTTCCTTTGGGTCCTTTCTATGCTCTGGAATTGGAGTGCAACAGTACAGCCATAATAATAAGAAGCCTGGCATATTGTGTAGCATTCCCAGTAACCAAAACTGCCAAGTGGGTCATGGGAACAAGCAGACTGAGACTCAGAGTTGGGTTGCTTCTCCTCTACCTGACTTTAGCTTCTGTTTCTCTCACTCATTGTGGTAAGTATGCACCTTGTTTCACCCCACATGCTTTTCATTGTTTCTTTCTTTCTTGGTTTCTTTTCAATTTTGCTAAATTAAAGAAAGTGGGGAAAATGTGCTAACTATATCATCCCAATTATCCTCAAATGTTAAAGTCTCTAGCTAGATGTAATTAACCATGATCTTGGACAAATGGGCTACATTTGGAATTTGCATAGGCATTTGTTTATTAGAATCTAGCTAGAAGCATCTCTATAGTAGTCTACAGTTGTATGTCATAACCAAGCAATAATGCAGCAGAATATACTAACAACTGCATTATAATAATATTATTGAGATCAAACAAATTTCTAATGGCAATAAGTTCATAGTTCAGAAGCCTCTTTACTTACCCCTTTGCAGATGCAGATAGATCAATGAGACTGTTGAAAGGCCCTAAACATAGAAGAAACATAATCAACAAGAACCCAAAGAAGTTGAAAATGACTAAGAAATTGGACATTAACCCATACGTATATTCATCAAATGCACAACCCTATAGTGTCAGCTCCCCATTTTCTTTGCCTCCTTATGAGTCACTACCTCCAATTCCATTGCCAGACAACAACAGCCCTCCATTTTGTGTGTATCCACCACCAAGTACTCCTTCCACCAGCATTCCAACGCCCACAGGCTATCAATCATCCCCACCATCACCTCCTTACTATTACTCTTCACCAGTTCTTCCAACTGAAAGCCCACCACCAAGCCCAACAACCATAACACCAGGCCCACCTGGGTCATTCCCCACGCCAACACCTGAAATTGTTCCAAGCCCGCCTGGTGGTAACACACCGGGCTCTCCGGAACCCATAGAGAATCCTCCCATCATTCTGCCAGGCCCACCTGGGTCATCGATGAGCCCACCTTATTCTGAGCCCAGTCCACCATACAACATTCCATCCCCTAGCGGTGGTACGATTCCCAGCCCACCATACAACATTCCATCCCCAAGTGGTGGTACCATTCCCAGCCCACCATACAACATTCCATCCCCTAGTGGTGGTACCAATCCCGGCCCACCAACCATTTTTCCATCCCCAACAGGTGGCACTGTCCCAAGCCCAGTAGTGTTTCAGCCACCAATTGTCTACCCACCACCGAGCGTGCCGCCGCCGCCCAACACGGCCCCGAGCACCGCCCTGTGGTGTGTGGCCAAGCCATCAGTCCCTGACCCAATCATCCAAGAGGCTATGAACTATGCTTGCTGGTCAGGGGCAGATTGCAGCTCCATTCAGCCCAATGGGCCCTGCTATGAGCCCAACACCGTGTTTGCGCATGCTTCATATGCTTTCAATAGTTATTGGCAAAGGACTAAGGGTGCTGGTGGCAATTGCGAGTTTGGAGGGACAGCCATGTTGGTTGCGGTTGACCCTAGTAAGTCATACAATCTTAAAAAAGATGGATTTGATTCTCTATTTTGATTAATGATTTATTTTTTATTTTATTTTCAGTTGATACGTTTTTATTGATATTTATAATTTTAAAAAATGCAATATTATGTTTATTCAGTTATTGTTTTAAACAAACATAAATAGTAAAAATAAGAATTTATTTTTTACTATTTTTATAAAATATTAAGAACAAAAAAAAAAATTTGCGTACATAAAAACAACATTTTTAATTAATTACAAAAACATATCAATTTTTTTAAAAATAGAAAGTAAATGAAACAAGTTCTTAAAAGAATCTTCTAGTTAACTTATGGATTGTTGATACTTTATGTTTTGCTATCACTAATGGTAGGCTTTGCTTCTCGACAGGCTACAGTGGATGCCATTTCACCTACAACTGATTAATGGAAAACATCCCCCCGCTCTCCCCTCTATTCCTCTTCCTCCTCTGCTTTTCTTTTTCTATCTCTTTTTTGTTTTTTGTTTTTTTTTTCCCTTTCAGAGAAAGCCCACTTTTGGAAACCACCAAGGCTTGAAGAGTGAAGACCCTCTAATATTTCATAATCTGCCTTTTTTCCCTTGTGGAAATAAGATGTGAATGACACATTAAACCATACAAAGATTTTGTATTTTGTAAGTAATGTAGAATGATACCATTGACTTGTAGATTATTGTCACGATTTAATCAAATTAACTCATTTATAGTACCCCCCCCCCCCAAAAAAAAAAAACCCGAAAACTGTATTCAAATATTGATCAACTTCCCTATCTTTTCTGGCTGATATGTCTAATATTTGTTATATATAAAAAGTAATAAGTCTATTCTAATTTTTCTTATGAAATCCTTAAGTTATTTTTCATAATTTACATCGCACACTAAGCTTATATCTTTTGATTGCTGAGTTTAGTAAAATTTTTTATTTATTCTCTATGAAACAACATCACTTGATGTTACACCACAAACTCCCTCTCTACCATTGTTTTCACTAGCACTTGACCTGCATCTTTTCTTCCATCATCCCTACAAAATCACTTGATGTCTCTTCCTTTCAATCTGTACATTGTCTTGTGACTTTCTCCAATAGTGTTGCAATTATGTTCTTCAATCCTTCCCGTAGCTCAAATTCCTACCACTCGGTCTCCTCTCTATTACTTTATTTATTTACTTTTTTGATACACCTCTCCATGACTATATTTATATTTATTTTCTTCTCAAATTCTTTGTTGTTTTGATTTTTATCAATTGCATGTTCTACATGCGACTACAAATAAATATTTTTTAAATTAGTTTAAGGTTCCATTTTTTTTAATTCAATTGCAGTAATTATTTTTGGACTTACATGAATTGAGTGTTGTATGCCCGATCAATTCTTAGCTGTATATAGAACTTTTTTCTTATAATTTTGTCAAGGAATATTTTTATATTTAACTTGATTTGCATGTTTTTCTTATAATCGTTATTCCCAAAGTTTAGATTCTTTAATGGTTGTGAACCTAATTTTGTCTGAATCATTTTAAAAAATTAATAATAAAAATATTAAGGCGAACATTTTTTTTCTTATTCTTTTTTTCCTTTGACCAATTGGTTAATTTTAGATGAAAAATCCAAAAAGAAAAAAATACATATATTCTAAACCCAAGTCCTTAGCTCATATTATCCAAGTTTTAACCCAAATCATGCACTATTCTCAGTTGAAAAATGATGAAATGAGAGGAGGAAAGAAGGGGGGGGACACAAAAATAATAAGTAAAATAAAAAAGAGGCTACATCTCGAGCTCCTCTCACCTACATGAATCACAAAGATTAAACGTAAAAAAGGAAGTTCTGAAAAATACAAGAAGGAGCAAGTGAAAGTTTTCAATTTTCTAACGCTATAAGATCATCTAAACCTAGAGGCTATCACCAAGATAGGAGAGAAAAGAAAAGAAAAAAGAAAGAGAAACCAAAGCCAACAAAGGAAAATCACCAAAGAAGATGATCATTGACGAGATGTATTAGCTATGAATACAAAAGAGGAGTGGAGAGCACTCAAAAAGGGGAAGTAACAAGAAGAAGGGGGAAGATTAGTTGAAGGAAGCTGAGACAAAAGAGAAAAGGAGAGCTTTGGTTGAGAATTCTAGCCTACAAAAGAGAAAATAAAAGGATACTAAGTTTCTTGGACGATTATAAAATGCTCCTGCACTAAAAGTGAACATTTGATGTTCACCCAATTACATACCACTGATTTAAAGCTATTTATAAATCCAATGGTCAAGATAGATACAATTAGTTTAATGTTTTAACAGATGCAGTTGGAGCAAACATACTCCATTAGGTAATAGGTTTATTTGGATAAAATTTTAAATGCTAACTGAAAAAATAAAAGTGAATTTTCAATAAGAAACAAACCATAATAGTGCTTCATTTCCTCCCCCATCAAGCAACCTCCAATTCCACCATCACCACTATAGTTGAAGTCCCTACCCCACTTCAAATCTGCCATAGCAATCGCTAGAATGCTCTCTATCTGCGAGACATTGTCACCAGTGGCACGTAATTGGAGTGGCTGCTCCGATTTATGATGGATGGAGAGGCAGTGAGTGGCTACACGAGCACAGTGCGAGTCTGATACAGCTCATCACCGTGGCTAAGGAGGAAGACACATGGTGGCTAGGCGACTATTTGGGTGGTGGTGAAGGAGAAAACCCCACGGCGGTCGATGGGGCTGAAGGATGAGGGGTAGCGGTGACTACGGATTGACATATGGAGATAACGATGGTTTACAGTGGTTAGGACAGAGACGCGACTATAGTGAAAGGAAGAACAATCCTCTATTTCTTTTTTTTTTTTTGTAGTATTGATTGATTTTTTTTGGTGGCTTATTGTGGTGGATTTATTTTTGCTTTTGGATCAATTTTTTGTTTGAATACTAGCTTGCAAATATTTGAGTGGGTTGAACCTGATTCTATAAGGAAGTGGAAATTTTTATGGTCGTCCATCTGATCATAACTTGGATATTCTACTAGTCTTAGCTGGTGTTAGTTGGGGATTACTTTTAGTTTGTTTGGATTGCAGAGCAAAATCCAAAGGAGTACATTCAACTTTGATATGGTTTTGGTTTATAGCAACTTTAGACATGCTTTCTGGTGTATGGTTCTTAGGCACCATGTCTTGCTGTTATGTTGCTTTATGTTTGTTAGACTTTGCGATGTATTGACATTGGCCCCCTTCTACAGTGGGCTGAGCCTTTTGAAGTATGGAAAAAAAAAATACTTTTGTGGGTTGTTTATATTTACTCTAATTCTTATTTATCAACAATGTTCCCTTTCTTTTTGCTTTGATCTCAATTTTGGATGATCTGCAAATGAGAGTTCTTTAAATCCATCATAAACAACATAAAAGAGCAAATGAATGGCAACAATGATTGGAAAATGCTAAGGAACCAAGCTCCTTAGTCTCAGATTCATAAGTTTCAAATCAGAGTGTTTTATTTTCTTGTTTTTCCTATATAATTAATCAGCGTGCTTGTTCAATTTAGGGTTTAAAAGGAAAATTTAATTTAACTTGAAGGGTAAAGTAGTCTTTTATAGTTTTTAAATTAACAAATAAAAAAAGAAAAACCTGATATAAGTGAATATTGAATGTTCCCATTTTGAGAGAAGCATTGTATAACTTTCCAAGTTTCTAAGTTTCTAATTTAGGAACTTAAGAAGGTATAAATTTGCATTGCCATCATTTCTACCTTCCTATAGTATGTAGTTGTTACTTAGTTTTCTTCTCCATGAAAGACTAAACACCTGCTCACACATACACATACACATCCACCAATGCATTGGAATACGTGTTATTCTTCACCCATGAAAACTCAAACCACAGTCCCCAAATAGAACAAATAAAAAAATAAGAAAAGAATAAAGCTAGAACCACAAATTGATCCCTAAACTAAAGTGCAATAATCTTAAACCACAATAAAGCCATAATAATTCGAACCCAAAACACAACAACCCACCAAAACCAAAACAAATCTTACACAAAACCCCTAAGAAAACACTCAACCAAAAGACCCATGGCAAAGTCATCCCCAAAGCTAGAAGTTCTGAGGCACTACCCATCCAGTCCCTTATACCCACACAACCACCATGGTTTAGCAATCCTAAGTGACCATCTTTTCTTTCCACGCTTTTGCCTCAACCAAAACAAGTACAAATTGTGACCACCATCTTCAACCCACTGTCATTGTCATTGGGCCGCACCATCGCAATCACCGTCTTGCCCCACCACCATTGAGCTCGCTATTGCAGCCATTATCTCTACTTCACAGCTTTATCACTAGTGCCAAGTTTCCCTTCTTTTATGGTCAAACTCAATGCTTAGCTCTCCCCTTTTAACATACATTTGCTTAAAAAGAAATTTAAGTTTTTATGCAAAGAAAATTTCATGAAATGACACACAATTTGATGTATGGATATCTCATTCTTGAGTACTTTAAGGTATGAGAAATGGTATTTGAACATAGAGAAACGGACGCATATGCGGACGCATGTGGTGCGCCCCATGCTCTCAACATGATAGAGTGAAGCTCAAGTTCCAAGTTCTAAGTTCAACCAAATTTATAGTTCCTGGTTCCGAGTTTAGCTAACTAGTTGCGGGTGCTTGCTTTTCCGATATCTGAGTTCCGAGTTCCAACTTCTTCTAGTTTCCGGGTTCCAGTTTTGTAGTAAAATATCATTAGTTAACTATCCATGAATTTGGAACTTGGAAAACCATTGCATCCACAACTAGTTAGCTTAACTCGAAACCTGGACAAAGGTGGAACTTGGACCTTGGACCTTGGACCTTGGGAAAGCAGGTGCCCACAACTTGTTGGTTAAACTCAGATCCCGAAACTATAAATTTGGTTGAACTCGAAACTCGAGCAACGCGAACGCCCCCTCCATGTGTCACTCTCTCACGTTAAGGGTGTGGACCCACGGCATGCATCCGTTTCTCTACGTTCAAATATCATTTCTGTGAGGGTATTTAACCGTATAACTTAGTCTCTCTTGAACCTTTTGCCAACAAAAAAAATTAGCAAAATCTCTTTTAAAATAAAAAATATATTTGTTTATAATAAAATCGACCAAACACTCACCATCAAGCCAAATTTAAATTTTCTCAATAAACTTGTTTCATTTGTGAATAGTTATTATACTTAATGGTTATTAATTAATTTAGCTAACTTGCTCTCTTGGTATTCCATATCTGTAAATTATTCTTTTCCAAATAAACTTTCAGCTTTTCAATAGAGATTATAGAGAGTGGTTTGGCTTTTTTCCATTTGGTGAAGTAGTCAATAGCGACCACTAAGCGTTTGAGCTGCCCGGAGTCCAAAGGTAAAAGGCCCAGTAGATCAATCCCCTACCTAGAATAGATCATAATTTAAATGTTTTAGAATTGTTTATCTTCTACTAAGAATTTTCAATTCTCATTTTATTCTTTATGGTTTTAAAATAGTTAAGTGACACCTCAAAAGAAGGTAGACTTTTTCAAGTCTCTATACCAGCTAGGATTGGGAAAAAAACTATAGTTTTTAATTTATTTCTAGCTTTAGAGGTTCCCAATATATAGCCAATAGGATTTTGCCTTTTTTGTTACTAGATACCCCGAATTTTCTATTTACATTCATGCCATTACCTTTTCCATGAACCGGCATTACATTTAATATAAAAGTAGACCAAATTCAATTTCACATTAAGAAGTTTATGGTCATTTTAATCCATACCACAATATGAGAGAATTAGGAAGCAGTACAGTCAACAATTGAAAGTGAAATTTCCTGTCATTCAAGGTCATAACCAACCCGCAAGTTCCTCATCTGAAAGTTTCCAATCACAGAAATTTGATAGATATATTGAGGAAGAATAGCAAGGCACCAAACTCCTTTAGCAGCCTCCGCATAAGTATTATACTTCGGCAACTGATAACCAACTCTAGCTAAGCGAAAGGTCACGTCTGGTAGATCGCCCAGGTCTGCATAGGTACCTCTAAAGCAAAAGTCAAAAAAAATAAAAATAAAAAATTGTTTAACCCGAAAACTCCTGGAAGCACTTCAACTAATGTGTCACCTATACTGATCCCATAAAGCGTAACATAATAAGCATTGTTCATGCTTGGTTCTATTGGTGTTGCGACATCAGAAATTAAATCACAGCACTTGGCCCAAAATACATTCTGCTTCCCATCCATGATAACAAAACAGTGGGAGAACCTTTTGATCTCTAACTGTGAGATAAAAGAAAAAGGTTCCCGGTTCGAGCCCAGAAGACCATTTTTCGTTCTTCATATGTGTGATTGATTTTTCGGGATCATAAACAGGTGGACCCTTCACCCAGTTGTGCCCACTGCCTGTATCAACAATTACTTTAATTTGGGTTATCGGGTTACCTATGTAAATGGTCGCCAAGTACTCTACACCGTCTGGAATAATTTCGGTTGATACATCATAATCAGATGTTGTTTGATTTGGGCTTGACATTGACATAAGATAATATGTAAGCGGTTGATAGAGCGGTGAGCTGCTGCAGTGCAACGCTCATATGTGGTCATGGAATGGTTATAGATTAATGGAGATTGAGGTGAGTCATGGTGGATAAGAGAAATTGAGAAACCACCATTAGTGACTTTGATGAGACTAATAATATTGAGCATACAAGAGAAATAGAGTGGGGAAGACAGAAGCCATATTTTCTGCCAATGGAAATGAAATTGAAGTTGCTCAAATTTGTTGATGATTTGCTTGATTTGTAGGACGACTCGAGGCCTCGAGCTACGCAGCAATTGGCATTAACTTCCATATTTCACTTATGGCATTGGTTTTACGATGCCATAGTAAAATGTAGGGAGAATAAGTTCAAACTTAATTTCTATTTAAAAGACAAATCATATTTTTCTTTTCCTTTTTGTGGAACTCATTTTACCTACAGTCTCTAGTATAAAGGTCATACACGAGTTTCTGACCACAAATTTTATTTTAATCTAATAGTTTAAAATGACACAATTTAATGAAAAAAGAGAATAGTGGAATGTAAAAAAAAAAAAAAAAAACGAGAATAATGAAATTTTAATGAAGCAAGAGAATAATTAAGTTTAATAATTAATAAAGAAAGAGAATTTGAGTATATTTATATAAAATATAAAAATAATAAAAAATTATGGTAATATCTTTTTAATGAATTAAAAATTTCATTAAAAATATTTACATTTTTTATATTTGTATAAAACTAAGATTGACATTTTATTTTTTTATACAAGAAAATTTTGAATTTTTAATAGATATTATGAACAATTTATTTTCTAGGTATATTAATTGCACTTAAATTTCATTTTTAATTAATTTTTAAACTTAAATATTCTCCCTCTTCATTAAAACTATATTTCACTATTCTTTTTCTTCAAAAATGTGTCATTTTAAACTAATACTTTGAAATAAAATTAATGGCCACAAATGATGTGATAAGAGATTTACTTTCATAGAAAGGTCATTGGATCGTGCCTTGTAGTTTAATATTCTACTAGTTAAATTTGTTATTTAAAATCTTCGTATTTATTTACTTGAAAAAATATGCCAATAGAAATTGACTCATTTGGTCAGCCTTTCATTTATGCATCGCCATAACTTGAATTCAATTCTTAGGTTCCCCTCATTGGTAGGTGATCTATAAGAAATACTGTTACAATTCAATAGGCCCAAAAATATACTTTGCTGTTTAAATTGGGTCGTATCTTTTACTTAACCTAAATTTTTATTTACCAAAAGTAAAAAATTACAATGTAAAGCATGAATAATTTATATAAAATTTAATATTTTCATCTTTAAGTAATTAAAATAATTCATTTATGCATAGTATTATATTTTTTTGTAGATATGCACACTTTATAACACTCTAAAATTTTAATATACAATTTTATTTTGGCTTTTTTGTGAGTTTGAATTTATTGCAAAGGCTTAAGGAACTCTTTAGAAAAATATCTAAGATTTTTTATTTTTTATTTTTAAAAACTTGTACTCCTTCTAGTTCATTTTAGGTTTAAGTACTTTGCATATCCCAATAATTTTACTCAATTTTCAATTAGGTCTCTATAGTTTAAAAATTTATAATGAAGTCCATAGATTAAACAAAAATTTGTAATTAAGCCTCTGTCTATGCCCTCTATTACAGTAATGTGAATTTAAATAGAATATTCACATAATATTCCTCTCCCTAGATTTGCTAAGAACTTGATTACAAATTTTTATTTAATCTAGGGACCCAATTATAAATTTTTAAACTATAGGGATCTAATTAAAAATTATATAAAATTATAAGGACCTATAAAATAATTAAACCTTCAAAAAGCAAAGTTCCCCTTTCCATATCAAATGTCATTCTGATTGTAGCAACCAATACTCCTCCCAATACAAAATATGAGAAAAGTAAATGACGAAATAATAAAATGCACATGAAAACTTGTTTGGTAGAAACACTAGTTGCTAATCAAAGCCAATCACGAACCACCATCCAACAGCCATAGATCTAGTAGGTGGTGTGATGGTGGTTGGTTTGAAAGGAGGAAGAAAGAAGTTGTTTTGGCTCAAAATAATCACCATTTTTTTTCTTTTTGATTTGGTGCTTGATTGGCTTGTGATTTAGGGATAAGTTTTGTTTTTTGATTTAGAATTGATTTTGGTTTAGGGTGTGACCTCACATTCTCTGTTTTGGCTCTAGTTTGTTGCTCTGCTTGATTTTGGTTTGTTAGTAGGTGGGAGGAGATAGCAAGCCTGCCGATGGAGTTCGGGTGAGGGGTGAAGAGAGTAAGAGTAATTCTAGGGTGAATACAGGGTGACCAATGTATAGGTGCACCATCACAATATAAACCTTTAGACAAGGCAATGCATGGTATACCATATTTGAGACGATGCACCATAAAACATGTCTTGCACCATTAAATATTTTTTGTAACGGTGATTAACTATATGGACTTCATTAAAAATTTTTGTTTAATCTAGAACCTGATTATAAATTTTTAAACTATGGGAACCTAATTAAAAGTTGAGTAAAACTATAAAGACTTACAGAATAATTAAACTTTTATTTTATTGATCACTTTAGGAAATGTTTTTTATAACATTTGTCACTCTCACACATCAACAAAACAATTATAGTTACTTTTTCAATTTTATCTTAATTTCATGATATTATAAACATACTAGTATTCAAGAAATGTAATGTGATATTAATAGAATAAATTAATTAGATATTAAAAATTGAGTAAGGATATTTTGGTAGAAATAGTTCATAATTAATCAAGCCTAGATCTTTAACTCCTCTGCATATAGTTAAAGTGGTTAATAAAATGGTGTAGCATTTATTGATTTCTAACATATATTCAATGCACTGTGTGCATCTATGCGAATTTCTATACAATATTAGAAACACATGAATTACCAACAAACCCCCCAGGTGAAAACATAAAAATAATGAATGCTAAAGAAATTTGGCATAAATATCGATGAATTTTCTAATCCTTTGGTAAATTTTCGTGCTAATTGATGTGAAAACATTATTGATGAATTATCTGCCAAGATAACTAAGAGTCGAAAAATTAACATGCCCCTCAATTACCGACGAAAAAATCCATAAGTAATACTAGTTTTTTTTTTTTCATATGGTTACTTTTTGATGAAAATATCCTTTAGTAGTACCTTTTTTTTTGGATTTAGGGTTTAAATTTTAGAGTTAGGGTAAATTACCAATAAATTTTTCATTGATATTTGAATTTATTTTTGATGGAGGGAAATTTGGCACTACTTTGACTTCTTTATTATTTATCAATGGTTTATTTATCGATAATTATATTAATTAAACAGAGCAATTTAAGATTTATGGTTACCGACAAATTTTTGATTATTAATTTAAAACCTTAAACACTTTGTTTCAATCATTCAATTATCTATCGGTAATGTTAAACCCATGAATCAAAAGTGTAAGATCCCTCTTTTACCTCATTTTCACTCTCCTACTTTCTCAATATCTAACTCTTTACTCTTTTCGTCTTCGCACCCCTCACTAGCCGCTGTTGTCACTGCCTCTATTGTTGCCACTATGTCCTCTATTTCCCCTACTCCTTGAACCTTAATCCTCTTCTTTTGCCTAACCTCTTTCCCTCTCTCCCTAAACCCTAACACTCTTCTTTGTGTCTCACTACCATCATAGTGCCGCTTGCCTTTGTTGCCATCTCAATTCCTTCTTCCTCTTCTCTCTCTCTATTGGTAAGAAACTCTAACTCTTTCTCCCATTATTTGTAACTGCCAAGTGATTATTTGTATATCAGTTATCATTTTTTATTATTGTGTTGCTATTTTTTTTTTTGTTTTACTTTTTTGTGTGGTGTTGTGAATTCTTTTGTTTGTAAATCAAGTTAATGATTGTGATTGTTCTTGTGCCTACTATCTACTCTTGGTTAGCTATATGGGTAACCACTTGTTGCTTTTATATGTCCCTTGATGTTTCTAATTTGTTTTTGTAATCTTCATTGATGTTAGTAAATATTTCCTTTTCAGGATTGTACTTAATATTTGAACATTTAATTAAAATTCTTATGAAGTAATGTTTATAGTATAAGGCTTTTGGATTTAGTGTTAAATATTACAATATGGATTTGTTATGTGATTAATGTGTGACAAGTGATCTTTAGGGATGACAATTAGGATCCGTAGTGGAGATATCCGTAGATAGGGATTCGAATGTGAGGATTTTTCTGTGAGAATGGGGATAGAGGTAAAAGTCTCTCTATAGTTACTTTGGGATAGGGATTAGGATTATGCCCTCCGCTCTGTGAGGATATCCACTCTGAGAATATATTGGTAATTTTATATATAAAATTGATATTTGTTATATTTTTAACACAAAAATAAAGAAAATACAACCTTAACTTATTTACCCTCTCACAGTCTCATATTTATTTTTGTTTATTATGGTATTCTTATGATAGATTGATAATTGTGATTTGATTTAAAATTTAAAATTTTTGGTGGTAATGATGTAGGATTATGAGTCTAAAACTTGGATCAACTTTGTATTATTATTTTTAAGTTTTTTTTTAATATTTTCAAACTAATTAAATTACTTAAAGATATTTTCTTAATTTTTTAAAATTTTTTTTGGGATAACTGTGGATCCCTGGGGGCATGTAGGGAAAGGGGCTTTTGTAGGAAATGGAAAGGGGGGATTTTTCCCGCACCGCAAAGAATGAGAATAGGGATGGGGAAACTCTAGAAGCGTGGGGCAAGGAGTGGGGACTACTCCCTGCACCCACCTTAAGTGACTTGGGTCAAAATAATAATTTCCCCCATTAATTAGGCCAAAGACATATCTGATAGCACAAGGAATGATGCATCTCAATTGGGCTAGAGTAGCCCAAATAGTGTTGTGGTACAAGACTCATACTAAATCATCAACTTACAAGTTCTGCAGTGCTTAATGTAGTTGGAATTAGCCTTTAAAAGATAGAAATAGCAATTATAAATTTTTAAGTAAGCTTTCCAATGTAAAAATAACTACATCAATCAGACTTTTGTATCTTAAGATATTGGCAAAATATTGGATAAAGATTAAGCTGAAACAACATTTGAACAACATTTAGAATTTTATTTTTGTTGTAAGATTTAACTCAATTGAAGATTTTCTGCCTTTAGAATTTTATTTTTGATATATTGGTAGTAACGAGATTTAAACTTATGATTTTGTGTAAATTACCCAAATATCTCACCATTTATCCACTCTTAATGGCTTTTCCACCTTTAGGATAATTACGTGTGTTTGTTGTTTTTTGTTCTTTAATTTTTTGTTCTCCATGTGTTATTCTTTTTATTAAAGGCACGCTTTTGACAAATTAGAAAATATTTTTTTGAAATAAAATTTTGTGAAAGAACCTTAACTTTATGTACAAGTTAAATAATTTAAGGATTTCAACCATCAAATGTTTTGATTAAATATGTGATCTATTTAATTTCTAATATTTAGTTGATATTGAAAAGTGCCAAGAAAATTAATGAATGATTATGTGTTTTGAATATTAACAAATATTTTTCAATTCAAATAAATTTTGTATTATCTTTACTATTTTTATAATTAAAATAAAAATCAAATCATTTTATCTATACAATTAATTATTTAGAATAACAATATTTTTTTCTCACATTTCAATAAAGATTATACTAAAAAGTTTATAA
The DNA here is from genome assembly GCA_031439595.1 of Pterocarpus santalinus. Lineage (NCBI taxonomy): Eukaryota > Viridiplantae > Streptophyta > Magnoliopsida > Fabales > Fabaceae > Pterocarpus > Pterocarpus santalinus. The sequence continues at coordinate 26,270,206 of CM062528.1, read as the reverse complement.
TCATATATATGTCAATTTTTAATTTTATAATTTGATAAAAAAATAAATATGTAGTATGTAATAATTATGATTTATAATGCCAATTACCTTTTCATATTTCATCTATAATTATTAATTATACATAAAACGCACACACTGACATACACGCAGTCTATAAAAATTAATTTGGAACAAATTTTAGTATATATTTAATTTGGACAGATTTTAATTTTAAGTTATTAAATATTTGTACTCTCGTTTAATAATTTTTATTTTTCATTATTTAGTATGTGACCTAAGACACACTTTAACAAATTCCTTAATTTAAATAATACATACATTAGATTTATTTTGGCTTTTGAAAAAATAAAGTCAGAACTAAAGTACATCTGTTTTGCCCAGATTCTTTTTCTCTTGTGCATCAAAATTATGTGATTACAAGGATAGAGGTCATCTACAATTTTTTTTCTTTTAAAGTTTTGCAAGGGTGTACACTGTTTCGATTATCAGGGAAGGAGACTAATCCCTTTTGCACGTAGTTAAACTTATTCTTCCCAACTAAAATTCTCTTCTAAAATCAAATCGAGATCCTCCCTAAAGCCGTATTGTGTCTCTGCCACTACACCAACTCTTTTGCTGGTAGACCATCTATTGTTTTCAATCATGAAAAATATAAAATGTAACAATTAAAAAAAAAAAAGGAAACATAAAAAACATAACTCAAAACATATGAATGGTTAGATTGAAGATTTGCAATTCAAGCAGTTGCTTTCTACTTTTTAACTCTAGAGGATTCGGTTCCGGTTGCAACTTGCAAAATAAAAAAAGAAAAACCTATGAGAGTAGCATTTGAAATCAAAATCAATGCTGTTAAGCATGACCCAAATATGATCCAATTATTTACATGAATAGTTTACAACAATATATATATTCAATTCTTTACCGCTTTGGTTCATATATTGGTTGCTCATATTGATAATGACAAGAACACCTTCTTGGCACTAATTAACTAATAATAAAATTGTGATTAGCACGAATGTTTTTTTTTATCAATTAGAGATTCCATCTTGCAGATAATAATAAATTTTAATAATGCAAGTAACAAGTTTTACCCAATAAGAGCAAAAGTAACTTATAGATGATAACTCCAAAGAGAACCACATTTTACACTTTTTTTTTTCCAAAAAAAAAGAAGAGGAAAGAGCCACCAATATTGACAATCTTATTTTGTCTAGCCAGTGTTTAGCGTCACTTTTTCTCAAGGTACATTGAAAAAATAAAGGATAAATCTAACTTCTAAGGAAAATAATACATATAGAGTTAGCAAACAAAGATATCTTATCCCAATTGGAGGACCCTGCCAAATGGTCCCAAGTTTGTTATTCTAGTCTCAGCTAAGAGGTGATGGATATTTCTGAAATAATACAGGCATACTTATGGAAGAATATATCTTGCTTTGCTAAGTGAGATACAGTCAAGAGTGTTGAATTGGGATAACAGCAAACTTCCATATCACGAGCAAGCCGAAGGCCAAACAACAATAAGGTCGAACAGGGACCCTGACAAAAACCAAGCAGGAATAAATCAATAAATTAGTACCGCTGCAAAAACCAATGAGATCCCATATTTCCTCATCAATAATTTGCGTATTACTTTAACAATATCATCTTAAACTCCCCTACGTCCCTCGTCCGTGCTCGCAGACAGAAAACCATAACTGTACGCCATTATTATTATTAAATTAATATTTTTGATAAACCAAAAAAATCTAGCACCCCCTCCCACCCAAAAAAAAAAAAGGGGGAAAAATTACCCTTGGTCCACAAAAACCCTAGCTGAATCCTCTCCGGCAACCACCGCCATCGCCGCCATGGACTTCACTCCGCCGCCGATCGAGGACGGGTTCACGGCGGAGAAGCTCTTCAACCAGGGCTTCTCCTACACCTACGATGACGTCATCTTCCTCCCACACTACATCGACTTCGCCGCCGAGGCCGTCGACCTCTCCTCCCGCATCTCCCGCAACATCCCCCTCTCCGTCCCCTTCGTCGCCTCCCCAATGGACACCGTCTCCGAGGCCGCTATGGCCGCCGCCATGGCCTCCCTCGGCGCCATCTCCATCATCCACTCCAACATCTCCCCCGCCGCCCAGGCCGCCATCGTCCGGTCCGCAAAGTCCCGCCGCGTCCCCATCCTCTCCAACCCCGTCTTCCTGCCACCCTCCGCCTCCATCGACTCCCCCGACGACTTCGCTGACTCCCCTTTTATCCTCGTCACCGAGACCGGTGACCAAAAGTCCAAGCTGCTCGGCTATGTCTCGAGAGAAGACTATTCGAATCAAAGTGATAAGGGCTTGAAAGTTCGCGATTACATGGCTCCCTCGGCGCCGGTCACGGTGCCGTGGAGCTACGACTTAAGGGAAATTGACGGGGTTTTGGAGGAGAAGAAGGCGAATTTTGTTGGGCTGGTGAAGGACGATGAGGTGGTGGATGTGGTGACCAAGGAGGAGGTGGAGAGGGTGAAGGGGTACCCGAAACTGGCGGGGCCGGGGTCCATTGGGGCCGACGGGGAGTGGATGGTGGGGGCCGCGATTGGGACGAGGGAGCAGGATAAGGAGAGGCTGGAGCAGTTGGTGAAGGCTGGGGTGAACGTTGTGGTGCTGGATAGTTCGCAGGGGAACTCTATTTACCAATTGGAGATGATCAAGTATGTGAAGAAGGTGTACCCGGAGTTGGATGTGGTTGGTGGGAATGTGGTGACGATGTACCAGGCTGAGAATCTGATCCAGGCTGGTGTTGATGGGTTGAGGGTTGGTATGGGGTCTGGGTCCATTTGCACCACGCAAGAGGTCTGTGCAGTTGGGCGCGGTCAGGTAATGGATTTTTTTTAAAAATATATATATATATATATTTTTTTTCCCACTTTATGGGTCTACCTTGATGATCTCTTTGATTTTGTTGCCTGTGGTAGTGTGTGTTGACGGCCTGGAGTTTGAACTGTTTGTTGGATTTGGCTTTTGATTGTGATGAGTTTTGAACTTTCTATAAATGTTAAATCGGTTGTGCGTAGGTTTGATGGAGTGATTAGGTAGAGCTCAATTGCCAGTGAGGGTGGGCTACTCAACAGGTAGAGATTGAACATTGTTGACACAAGTCTTTTGTGCTGGTGGTCTTTCATTGTAGGTCATTGTTGGAGCCCCTTACTGGGTCTCTTGTGGTATGCCCTCACCTTGAAGTGGTGATGTAGCCGTTCCCTGATCCTTTTTAGCGAAAGAAAGGTCCGAGGAGCCATTTAATGCCTAAAATTTGAACTATTCGATACATTTGGCTTTAGATGGTGATGAGTTTCTTACTTATTGAATGCACAAAGTTTTTGTGTAGCTTGGGTGTGTGTTGATTTTTAATATTACGTTTAAGTGTTGTGGAATTTCAGCTCTGCCTCCCACCCTTGTTCTTGATGATAATTCCAGCTTGTGCTCGGATCTTAATGTTGACATTATGATTTTCAGGCAACTGCTGTTTACAAGGTCTCATCCATTGCTTATAAAAGCGGTGTTCCTGTGATTGCCGATGGTGGCATCTCAAACTCTGGTCATATTGTCAAGGCTTTGTCATTGGGAGCATCTACTGTTATGATGGGAAGCTTCTTAGCTGGTAGCACTGAGGCTCCCGGGGCTTATGAATATCAGGTATGAAAGCCTGATGGAATCTTGTGATTGCTTCTCTCTGCATTTAAAAGTTTATGTCCTGTGTATGCTGTCAGCAGAAATGTAGTAAAGTGTTGTAAGGGAAACATTTTTAGAAATAGAGAACTGGGTCAGGCTCCGCGATGCCTGTGGTTAAAAGTGAGTTAGTGTGATAACAAAAGAAAACTTTAATGTTTAGAAAAAGATGGGAAACCAGAAGAGGATAAAAACTGTGTTAAGGCGAAAAAGTATGTTTATTTTATTTAGTGTGGATACTGAAACAGTGGTAGAGTATTTAGGGACAACTTTTTATATTACTATTTTGTTATTTGTTCTAAGTCTTCTGGTTTACTAGAAGTGAAGAAAAGATTGTGTTGTTTTCGTTACTGGATTTGGCCATTCGAAGTTTCTAACTAATAGCTGACCATTTCACTTCTTGTAAGCATAAACTATTTTGTTGCCTTTTCTTCCTGGTCTTTTGGTTTCACTATTTTGTTAATGCCTCTTCCTTTATCGGATGACTTACACATGCTTAAGCAAGAATAAATATGGTAATAATATGCGTAGCTGCATTTTACTGCACCAGAATGGCCAACGTGTCAAAAAGTATAGAGGGATGGGTTCCCTAGAAGCTATGACCAAAGGGAGTGATCAAAGATACCTGGGTGATACAGCAAAGCTAAAAATTGCTCAGGGGGTTGTTGGTTCTGTTAAAGATAAGGGTTCTGTTTTGAAGTTCATACCATACACCTTGCAAGCTGTCAAGCAAGGGTTTCAAGATATTGGTGCCAACTCTCTGAGGTCTGCACATGACCTTCTCAGATCCAGGGTGTTAAGGCTAGAGGTATGGTTCATTGGCTTCAAGTTATTATTTCTAGCTCCTCATTAGCATTGGCTGTCTTCATCATTTCCACAATCAAAATAAGCTATGCTGTTTGTTGACTGACTGCCCAATCTCCTATTGAACTCATCTAAGTAGTATTTCAGCTCATTTGGGCACCATTATTTTGACAAAAAAAGATTTAGTTACTAAAAAAGTACTTTTTATGCTTTTTGATATGTGTGTTCCTAAAAGCATCTTGAATTGAAAAAAGTAAGAGGAAAAAGCACTATTTGTTTTGCTAAATTTTCTTTTTGGTACATGATAAAAATTTTAAATCGCATGAATTGATTCCATTGATGAAAAAAAAATCTTGTTATTGTGGGTTGTGTGAGGGGACTCTCATATTTGTTTGATTCTGCAATTTGCTATATTTAGAAGCCATAAGTATTTTGCTTGCATACAACCTTGTGGTCACTGAATGATGTCAACTTGACCCCAGCAGACAATAACTAGTGGTTTATGTTGTTAAATTCAAGGATCAAATTGATCTCATAATCTTCTGAGACCAAATTAATGTTTTAAAAATTTTTCCATTACCAAAATGGGAATTTCCTCAATTTCGTTGTTCCTAATATTTGGTCTGCTTTGCCTAGGTCCGGACCGGAGCTGCACAGGTTGAAGGTGGAATTCACGGGCTGGTTTCTTATGAAAAGAAATACTATTGAAGGATGAATCCATCCAAGATGATTTGTAAGCTGTGGTAGAAGCTATTGTTGTAAGTTTAAAAGAAAGGCAGAAACTGTTAATGGGCAGTCACAAGTTGCTGCCACTGATGTTCTGGAAATTGAAACATTGTGGATGTGCTGGCCACACCTTGATTTGTGGGATTAATCTGAGGTGTTATTTTTAAATTGTTCTTTAGATTTTGATTCTGTCAAAGTTGTCGAATACTTCAGTAAATTTGTTTTCATGGTTATATTTTTAGGGTTTTGCTAAGGGCATTGCTTAAGATTTCAATATTGGAAAGTTTTAAAGTTTTCAATGCATTGAAAATTTACAAATTTTATTTTTTTAATTGAAATTTTCTACTATTGAAATCTTAACCAGGTTCGAAAAACTGTTAGAATGTAGTGTCGAGGACAAGAGAATAGAAATAGGAATGTAGTATTGAATTGGGAATTTTGGCAATGTGTTCTTATTAAGAAAAGAACTTTCTATAATCAAGTTGTGAGGTGTTCATAACATCCCCCTAAAAGATCCTCCACTGCATCCTGCCACTTCGGTTTTGCCTTTACATCAAGTTCCCTTCAAAGATCAAGAACTTAAATTGTTTATTCTTACACACATGATCAAGTGTGTATCTTTTATCACAAGCACAACATAAGCCTTTAACCCTTTTCTCCTTGTATTCCTCATCCAACAATTGCCTAAAACCTTTGCCCCAAGGACCTTGGCCAACCTGTTTAGGCTCATCTCTACTTAGGTTACTACTCATTGTATTAGTAACCAAGCCACTGACCCTATTATGAAACTGAGTTCCTCTTATTCTAGTCGAACCCTGAGAATTAGAGCCTAACCCCAGCCCTGGCATTGCTCCTATGTAACAAATTGTTCTTACTTTTAACCATTTCAGCCAAATTTATATGAAGCTTTTATTTGACTTTTACCTTATCTTTCAAAACATTGAGGAACAACCCAAGAAGGCACCTTTATTCGGTGATCTTCAATGGCCATGAGTACATCTTGATCTACTCACGAAATTCCCTAATCGAACCCTTCTGCTTGATTCCCACCAGAATCTTAAATGGGTTCTGAATCAACTCTGATTGAAATCTTCACACTATAGCCTCCTTGAACACCTCTTGAGTCTAGATCGGAGTAGTCTCTTCCTACCGGCGAAACCAGGTCAAAGCTTTCTCGTCCATAGCCACCATAGCTACCGAGACCCATTCCTCTTCAAGAACACTGCGAATCTCAAAGAAACACATGATCAATCGAAGTATATTCATCACCATGGAATAAGGGAATCTCAAGCTTCCTCCATTGATTCGTAGTGCGCACCTTGTGAGGACCTCCTAAAACCTCATCACGAAAGTCATTCATGCTTTGCACACCCTCAGTATTGCGATCGAGGCTTTGATCGTGCACATCCATCCTTGCCTCGATCCTGTTCAGAATGATAGGGAAGATTGAAACTTAGTGAATAGATGGTCCCTTTCTTCCATCTATTTCTAAACTACATTCAATGCTCCTCCCAAGCTATCAATCTTCTTGTCCATTTTATTGTTAACCATGGAAGCTTGTGCCCAAGATCAGCAATGGCTACTGATACCAAATGTTAGAACCTAGTGTCAAGAGGATAAGAGAATAGAATTAGGAATGTAGTATTGAATTGGGAATTCTGGCAATGTGCCAAGAACCCTAGCTTTACAAGAAGAATCACACTCTTTAGGGAACTCTAGAGTCCTCGATCTCTCCCATAATGACCAAATGTCTCGACAACTGGTCACAACTTTCAGATTTCCATATGTATACCTCTTCTTTTTGCTAACAAACTACTAATCTCCCTAAATAAATTTCCCTCCAACTCCCTTTTCTATTATTATTATTATTACAAACTTGGGCCTATTCTCAGCCCCAGCCCCTTTCCCTTCTACTTCTTTTACTATATACTTCACTGTAAAATTGGTCCCTAGCAAAAACCCATCTTTTTATTAAGCTAATGGTATCTTTAACAATTATCTTGACAAATGGTTTGAAAGGGATGACATAATGTGGTGCGGTTTGCATTAGTTGATGGGAATAATACTAAGGTATCATTTAGATAATTTTACTTGTGATTTTTTTTAAAAAAGTTTCAGTAGTTAATTTACATTATGACTGTTTGGATCAAATTAGTTGTACAACTTATCATTTTTTAAAAAGTCATTTTTAGTGCATTTTGAAAAGTTAAAAATATCAAGTTTATCAAAAAAGTTTTTTTATACCATTTTTTATGGCCAAGTACTACATATTCTGAACAAGCACTTACGATAGTACGTACTTAAGTATAAAATAATTTATTTATTAATTATTTTTATATAAGACTTTTTGTTAGAAACTCTGTTTAAAGGTTTCAATTAAATTATTTATCCACACGGGACTTAATAGTATAACAGTAGTGCTAATGGTAATAATATTAGTTTTGGAGTAAAATCTTGTGCAGTACTTTATGACGAGCAGTGAGCGAGTAAGCAAGCGAATGAGTGGCCTAAAGTTGTTTGTTTTGGAGTTCATTGGGACCAGATCCACCTCTATATATATATATATATTAATTTTGGAATCGATTTCAACACAATTGGTTTTTTTTTTGGTTAAATTTAAATAGTTAATTTTTCTTTTTTGGATAAGCCCAGAGTATCCACCACCAAAAGCAGGGACTAATCCCCTCAAGGTATTTGAATAGTTGATTCTTGCATTTCCGATGTTATCAAAGTTGATTTGAATAGAATGAAAAAGTGATTTTATGCAAAAAAAAAAAAAAAAGAAAGAAAGAAAAGAAATAAATAAAAAGGATGTACCAACAAGTACTTGGGTCAATTTATAGGGCATTATCTTAACTTAATCAAAAGATATGAATTTAAATTTTGGGTATGCAGTTATATTAAAATTAAAAAAAAAAAATTCCACCCAAGTGAGTTCTATCCAACTCAAGCAAAATTGTCTTTACTAGGAAAATACATGTAGTTTCATAAAAAAATGTAAAAAAGATGTAACTTCACATTTTGCAAAAGAAAAGGAAAGAACATTGAAAACCATGGATTGTAAAAGAGAAACGAATATAGAGAACCATGAGATGTAATGGCAACAATGAGTGGAGCCCATGATACACTCAATTCTTAACACGTTGTAGAAGATATGCTACTCAATTCTTATTGCACTAGGCCGTGGAAAATGCCCACATGTGGGGATTGGGGAACACAGACACCTCCACCTTGATTTCTTATCAACTATGGTGGCAACTATATTGCAGTTGAGGCATTTGCTTAAAAGTGGATCCATTCGCTTCTCACTAATTGTACTCAAGTTTGACATTAGGCAAAACCTAATTTATGGTATATGAACCCTCTCTCCTCTCCGTAAAAATGTGTGCACGTTGATCCAAAAAAAAAAAAAGGTAGCAATTACTCTCTCCGTTTCAGAATAGGTGCATTTTATGATACCCTCCCTCTTACAAAGGATTTGAAACTCTTCTTAGGTGTACCAATAATAAATTGACAATTATATCAATGTAATGTAAATCATATTTTTAGGTGGCATAATTTTTTTTTTCAAAATTATCCTTTTAATATTTTGTTTTATAATTTAATCCTTAAAATTAATTATACAACAAATTGATAAATATGATTAAGATTAACATTTTGTATTAAAAATAAACTTTCTAACAACTAAAATTAAAACAATAAAAAATTTGTGGCCTAGGCTTGTTCTCAATTTTGGTGCCAAGAACCCTAATTTTTCCTATTCATCCATCAGAGATGTCATGCAATACCCACATCCTTGTTCTAATCAAAGGCTATTGAAATGTTTAGTGGAGGGGGCGGCCGCAAAATAGTTCATGCGTACCTGCATGTGTAAAGAATATTTTTCATGAACTATAATACTGTAATTTGCTATCTAGACTTTCAATGTCCTTGTCTCTGGACAACAAATCAACTTTAACATTGTGTATGAAATTATTAAAAAAATAAATTTGATTTCTGAAATTATTCAAAAGAAGATTACGAAGCTTGCTGAGTTTTCGAATTCGAGTTGAGATTGAACCTAAAATAGATTTTTGTTGCAATTTCAAATCTTTTTTGGAATTAAGCCTACAATACAGTATTGCGCAAATGGCGATGGTTTGAGTATTGCGATTGCACGTCGATGCAAAGCAGGTTTCTCTTTGGTATTCAAAGTTCAAACGATTGAAATTACCTTCTCTAGTATTGAATAAAATTCAATAGCATATCAATATTTTATTGAGTACTATGAAATAGTGGTTCTATAAAAATTCTTTGATGGGGATGGGGATCAAATAGATGAATAAGAAGAGTTAGGCTTCTTAGATACCAAAATTGGGGATGAACACATGCTAATGATTATTAATTTATTTTATTTTTGTTGTTAAAGAATTTGATTTTTAATACAATAATTAGTCTTAATCATATTTATCAATTAGTTGTTTAATTAATTGTAAGGATTAAATTGTAAAACAAGGTATCAAAAGGTTAATTCTGCAAAAAATAAAATTATATCACCTAAGAATTTGATTTAGATTAAATTAATATAATTGTCAACTTATCATTGGTACACTTAAGAAGGGCTTCAAACCCTTTCTAAAAAGGAAGGTACCATAGAATTCACTTTCAGAATATCTATTCATTTCTAATATCAAGATAACAATAAATTTTTTTTCCAATTATGTACTTAATTTAATTGTCATCCACTATTATCGTAATTAGAGTTGAAGGATATGTTAGACCAATCTACTATCTTTAAACATTGGATAATTTTGTCTATTTATACAATTTTATGCCGTTAGCAAGGTTAATTTTTTTCTTAATTTGTGTATTCTTTGGTTTTGGATAGATATTCTGAAACGGAGGGAGAATATTGAATATGGAAAAAAAACATTACCAAATCACTATTTGGAGAAACATCCAAGTAGCTACCCGCATAAATATGAACCCCGCATGATGATTCCTTCATCATTTTTTTTTTTTTTTGAGTACATGATGATTTCTTCATCTTTCATTATGTTATTGTATGACTCATTTGATTGTAATTTTAAAATTGAAATAATGTACAACACGATAATATGCAATACGATTAGTGTGAAGGCACGACGGAGGCAAGGCGTAAGGAGATGCAATGTCTTTTTCAAATTTTGAAAAACTTTATTTGATATTATCGGTACTTTTTTATTTGATGCCTCTAAAAATTATGATTTTACGTGTAATTGTATAAATATTAATAATACCTTTATTTATCTATATTCGAATTGTAGTATTCAAATTATTAACCTAAATAATCCCTTTTCATTGCCAACAGAGTAATGCTACAGCAAAATTTTTCTGTTGGGTAAATATATTTACATCAAATATATCTTTTCAAATAAAATATTTTTAAATAACAAATTCACTAAATAACTTAAAAAAATTATTTTATATCGAGTGGAATTATATATCTTTTGTGTGCAAGCCATTTAGTTTCATGATATAACTATAATTTCGTCTAAAAACCTACCGGCTATTATTTTATGTCCTTGTACCAAATATATACAACTGAAGAATTTATATCTTATATACAATATAACTGATTTGTTTTAATGATTGGAGAAGATAAAACCTTTAAAATATTTAAAACCTGGCAGAATCTCACTCTATATATATATATACACACCGAACGGTTGGTCTCAAAATGAAATTTCAATACGATTTTTCAGTACCATTTATTAAAACTATAATTGTGAGCTGTAAGAATAATGGACTAACTAATTATGGTCTTCTAGGAAAGGGAGAGGAACTGAGGGAGAAACATCAAGGACGGAGCATATGACTTGGTTTGGCTTGACTGATAAGGGTATGGGTTCACTTAGCTCTTGTTTTGATGCCTCAACAATAACACCAGTAACAGACGTAACGACAATTTGTGCAGACCACAACATGTGTTGAGTTGAGCCACTAAGTTTCTGTCTGATGTCATCTTCTTCTTCTTCTTCTCCTTCTTCTTTCCATGTTCCTGGAATCAAATATGACATCTTCATTAGCTTTAGAGGAGAAGACACCCGAAGTTCTTTTCTTAGCCATTTGGTAAGAGTATTACATCACAACCAGATTGACGCCTATGTGGATGATAGACTTCACCCACGAGATGAGATTTCATCCACGCCTCTTCAAGCAATTCAGGGAGCCTTTGTTTCACTAGTCATCTTCAAAGCACTATGCTTCCTCAAAGTGGTGCTTGGAAGAGCTTGTGAAAATAATTGACTGCATGGAACGGTATCGACGGGTTGTGATAACTATTTTCTACAATGTTGACCCGTCTGATGTACGACATCAGAACAGGACTTTTGGAGAGGCGTTGGATAAACACTGAAAAAAGTTTAAGGAAAACATGGTAAAGGTATAGAGTTGGAGATTTGCTTTAAAAAACTGCTAATTTATCTGGATTCTATTATTCATCAAAATATCAGTAAGATATTTTTATCGAAAATACATGTTTTGCCTCCTAAACTATTTATTTTGTATATCATGTCATTTGCATATCTGGCTGGTGTTTATGTGGTTGTTACGATGTACCTTTTATTTAAAGAGCGGAACATATGTAGCTATTTAAATAAACTGCAATAAGAACCTTGGCCTTTGTTTTCATCCCAAATTGTTATTTGTTCAAACAACACTACAACATTTTTGTACTAGATTTTAGTAGTTCTGTACACTGTTAATAAATAATCAAAGGTGCACTTACCTTAAGTTGTCCTTTTCTTGCGTTTAACTGAGAAAAAAAAAATAGAAATTGCCACAGGGTTAGTGATTTCCTTTTCTTGCACCATTGGATAATGGTCAACGTACATTCTAGTAAGCAATAATGACAGAAAAAATTTACCTGCTAAAGGTTTTTTTTAAAATGGATAAGAGGTTTTTAATCTTGATTTTTCAAGAAAATATTTTAAATAATGAAATCATTAATTCAGATGTGTTTGTATTCTTATTACTTTCAAGTCCATTGTTATCTCTTATTCTTGTCATTTTTGTACTATGTGATATATTCTCTCATTCTTTCTATGCGATAGGAATGAATTTGAACTCATTGAGAAAATTGTCAAAGATGTTTTAGAGAAATTGTTTCGTATGTTCCTAAGGGAATCCAAAGGTCATGTTGGAATTGGTGAAAACTTAGAATGTGTTGAATCATTATTGGCAATTGAGTCAAGTGAAGTTTGAAACTTGGGAATTTGGCCCATGGGTGGATTAAGTAAGACAACAACTGCCCAAGTTATATTTGATAAATATTCTTCTCGATATAAAGGCTACTGCATCTTGGAAAATATAAGAGAAGAATCACAAAAGTATCGACTATCTCATTTATGTTAGAAACTCGTTTCTAAACTATTAGGGGGAGAAAATTTGTTTTTGAAAGGACCAACCAAAGCTCTATGTGTGAATATTATCAGAAGGCTGAGTCATAAAAGGCTTTTCATAGTGATTGATGATGTGAACAAATTATAGCAATTGGAGCATTTAAGTGGAGAACAAATTTACTTAGGACCAGGCAGCAGGGTCATTGTAACAACCAAAGACAAGCAAAACCTAAGAAATGGGAATGTAATCTATGAGGTCCAAGAGTTGAACTTTGAATATTCCCTTAAGTTTTTTTGCTTGAATGCCTTTAGCAAAAACTATCCTGAAATCGATTATGAGAAGTTGTCAGAAATGGTGGTTGGTTATGCAAATGGCATCCCATTAGCTTTAAAAGTTTTGGGTTTCTTTTATATTCTGGAAGTATAGAAGCCTAGGAAAGTGCACTAAGGAAGCTCAAGATTTATCCTAACTAGAATGAGATTAGCACATTGTGCGGGATAAATAAATTATTAGAAGAATTATTAAATATTGTAAGAATAACTAAAGGTGAAATAACTACACAATGAAATAAAAATATTATTTATTTGTAATAAAATGGAAGTATGATAATATATCAAAAACAAAGATATGCATTCTTTTATGGCCATTTGGAATGTACTGAAAACATATAAATGCTTGAAATGTATCATTTTTTAATTGTGTAATTTCGGAGCAACAAATATGTCAATTACATTTGAAGCCTTGTTACATATTTGATTTGTTTTAAGAGTAGTTGTGTTGTTGTTTAGGAAAAAATATCTTTGTAAAAATGTAGCTTTGGGACCCTTCTTTCAAGTTGTGATTGATCCTTGTTTTAAATAATTAGTTAATAATATTATTATTTTTAAAAATTGAATTACTGTAACTTTTAAATTATTTATATTTAATTAAAAGCAATTATTTTCTTAAGAAAATTAGCTAATTTAGCTTAAGCTTTATCATCAGCCTTAAAAAGTTTAAATAATTTAAAGTAACAAATTAGATCCATATAATTAATTAATTAAAACTATTTATGACAGAGTAAAGATTTAAAATAAATTTTAATGTACATAAATTAAGGTATTTTTTCAGTTGAGTATAATATTAAGAAATAAAATAATATAATTTAAATTAATATGAATTTTGTAATTCTTAATATAATAAAAAGTTACCTTTGTGTGAACTAATTCCTTATAAAATGTAAGATAGATAGAGAGTGAGAAGTTGATTAAGTAACATTTATTTTTGCTTTTGTTAACCTATACTTACTGATAATTGTAAAAATCTACATCATATGTGGTACATGTAGTGTAACTAATTTTTCAAAAAATTTTAATAATTTTTGTAGTTATATCATATTATAAAATTGAGTTTTTTCCCCTCTCTTTTATAATATGATATGACTTTAAAGTTATTAAAAAAAATTTAAAAAAAAAGTTACACTATGTATAAAATTGAATTTACAAAAAAAGTTATTATAAAATTGAGTTTAAGATAATAAATTGAGTTTAAATTAAAATATTACACAGAATACTATACTAAATAAAAAAAAGGTGCTAAATTCGGCGGTGTGGTACGGAATGTGAGAATAGGCATCCTTTTATTTTTTAAGCATATTGTGACATAAATCGGAGAAATAGGGAGAAGACAATGATGTGGGAGAGGAGAAACAAAGAAGTTTATAGGAGAGAGAGAGAGAGAGAGAGAGAGAGAGAGAGAGAAGATATTAAAGTGGTGGTATACCTATATATCTTCATAGGAAAAAGGTAGTTACATTAAAGAATGACACATTTATCTATAAGCTGATGTGGTAATATTGTAGAATATCTAATATGTCATTATTATATTGTGCCACATCTTGTGTCTTAGCTTTAATATATTATAATAGATAAATATGGACATTTATAATGTCTTAAAATTGAGTTATAATGGACTAGATGCTTCAGAGATAAACATATTCCTTGATATTGCATTCTTTTTCAAAGGAGAAGATAAGGATGATCTCATTAGACTTCTTGATTCTTGTGGTTTCTTTACAGATACTGGAATAGACAACCTTTTGCGTAAAGCTCTTATAACTATTTCAGAAAATTATTGACTACAAATGCATGATTTACTAGAATAAATAGGTTGGGAAATAGTTCATTAGGAATCTATTAAAGACCTAGGAAGGCATAGTCGATTAAGGAACCCTCAGGATGCCTACAATGTGTTGAAAATAGTAAGGTAAGGGAATGATGTATTTATTTACCTTATGCTTGTGCCAATATAAGAAAGCAGCTAGTATGATAACATTTCTAACTATTCATTTTGTTTTCAGGAACCGACTTAGTTGAAGGCATGATCTTAGACTTGTCTCAAATTAGAGATCTACATTTGAATGTTGACACATTCAAAAAGATGTTTGACCTTAGATTCCTTAAATTGTATATCTCCAGGCATCCAAGATCATCAAATGTGTACATTTCTACAGCCCTTGAGTCATTTTCTAATGAACTAAGATATCTGGAGTAGAGTGGATACCCTTTGAAGTCTTTGTCATTAACTTTTTGTGCTAAGAAACTTGTTGAGCTTTGCATGTCACAAAGTCAAGTTTCTAAACTTTGGGATGGAGTCAAGTATAATACACTTGTATGAAAGTATCTTTTAGACTTTTTTTTTAACTAAAAATTAAGGATTTTTTTTCATGTGATACCTCATGCCTCTCTTACTTGTTAGAGGATCTCGTGAATTTAAAGAAAATAGATCTTTTTTCATATCAATAGTTGGTGGAGCTTTCAGATTTCACTAAGACATCAAATCCTAAAATGATAGACCTTGCCTTTTGTGAAAGCTTGAGTCATGTTCATCCATCCATTTTATCAATTCACATACTTGAGTATTTGAATCCTCATTATTGCAGAAATTTATTTAAATCTCTTAAAAATCTCATAGTTAGTAGCTGCCCAAGCCTCGAGGAATTTTCATTGTCGTCAGAAGAAATAAGGGAGCTAAATTTAAAAGGGACAAGAATTGATATGCTACAATCATCTATTGGCCGTCTCAACAACCATGAAAGGTTTGATCTCAGTCACTCAAGACTTAAAAGTCTTCCAAATGAGTTATGTTTCCTAACCTCTCTTGAGCAACTATCGCTTTCGGGATGCAAAGAACTAATTGAACTCCCTCACAATATCAAATCCTTATCACAATTGAAGATTCTTAATTTAAAGAATTGCAGAGGCCTTCACTTTTTGCCTAAGCTTCCACCATCTATTACAGATATAGTTTGCACGAACTGCACATCACTGGAGACAGTATTCAGTTTAAAAGCAGTATATATCCAGCTTAAATATGGAGTACATTTCATTTAAGAATTGCTTGCGATTGGATGAGCATTCGCTTTATGATATTATGAAAGATGCCTATCTCACAATGGTGCTAGCAGTAATTAAAAATTACTGGTAAGGAGAATGCATCTTTCTAAGAAGCGGAGAGTAGGTTAATTTATTAGAGCTGATGTTGGTTACCCTCGCAACAAAGTTCCAGAATGGTTCGGATATTAGACAAGACAAGCTTCCATAATTATTGAACTTGATCAACCTTCCCAGTTTTTGGGTTTCCTTGTCTGTTGTGTTACTACTCTCGTTCCTTCTAACGAAATGTCTCACGATATCAAATGGAAATACACTTCAGTGGAAAAATTGTATTTGGATCATGTTCATATACGACATCGTCCATCTTAGATTGACATAGCATTGGAGGACATTACCAAATACAGAGCCAAAGATCATTTCACTACTGATAAACCAAAGATTTCATTTGAATTCTTTACTATCTGATAACGGGCATAAAATAGAAGTTAGACCCCAAAAAAGAAAAGAAAGTGGAAGAAAATTTTAATATTGTTGAGACATATCAACATTTTCCTATGGTCAAAGAGACTGGGATTTGCCCAATATATGTCTCCGACATCCAGAGTTTCATTCATAAAATGGAATTGGATTTGGAGCTTGATGATACATCCAAGAACGATCAGAATCCTGATGAGTTGGATCTCAGTGCATTGAAAAGCCAGATGAGTTTGAAGATGAAAGAAGAAACAATCCCACAAAGCGGGAAATTTTATCTTAAATAATTTCCCTTTGTTTGCTTCTTAGGTATTAAGCCACATTCTCTCTCTCTCTCTCTCTCTAGTTACACATAACTCTTGTTATTTATGAGAAATTCTTATATATTCTTGGAGGAAAGCGTACTCTTATCTATTGATTACTTGTTACCTTAGTTTTGTGACCCACCTTTACTTTCTTAACTATCTTTTCTTATAAATCTTAACAACCACAAAATTGATGTGGCATGCTATTAATGCATGAAAGCAAGAGCAATGATTTACTCTCATAACACGCAAGAACTTCTCACTATGTATTATCATATCAAAATTTTTGTTAGGAGCATAGATAACATGTACTTTTCTTTCTTTGTGGCTTCGGTTTTGTTTATTCACCAAAACAAAATTATTATTATTATTATTATTATTATTATTATCATTGTGTAGCACAAGAAATTTAATTATTTATCATAATTAAGATATATCGAACATTGGATTTTCGCTTTCGTACAAGATATGGTGACACATGTCCCCAGTTGCTAAGCAATGAGTGTAGTGTCCTGGACTTTTATTTCTTCCACTGAAGTGG
The DNA here is from genome assembly GCA_031439595.1 of Pterocarpus santalinus. Classification (NCBI taxonomy): domain Eukaryota; kingdom Viridiplantae; phylum Streptophyta; class Magnoliopsida; order Fabales; family Fabaceae; genus Pterocarpus; species Pterocarpus santalinus. The sequence continues at coordinate 26,252,920 of CM062528.1, read as the reverse complement.
ATGAAATCAATGTGATAGATAAGTTAATTCTCTCCTTTAGTGAAGATATACCTATATATAATTCCATTTAATTAGGTGAACACAACATTCCATTTTTTTGCAGTGAATAGTATAAAAGATTTTCCAGAAACTTCAATTTTTAATTATGTTTCTCTATGCATGGTTGCTGAAATTTTAAATGAATTGAATGATGTCCGAAAAGTTACTCCTTGGATTCGGTAATTATCGATTTTTTTTTTCTTTTGAGTAAAACATCAACAAGTCCTACACTAAAGTCTTAAGACCAGAAAACAGAAACCAAAAAAGAAAAGAAAAGAAAAGAAAAAGAATATAAATGGTATTTCTTCAATCTAAAGCACCTTGAGATCTTCCATCCCCTATTTTTAACGATCTTAAAACTCGGTAATTATCGAGTTGTTGGTTAGTGGTAATGACAAGTTAGTTATAAATGTTTATTATGTACTCAAATTAGAAAAAAAAAATTAATAAGTTCGGGATAACTTGTTGAAAAGGGATATGAAATTCATATAAAAGATTATTATTTTTGGCTTAGGTATCAAAATATGCAAACTTGATTCCTAAGGTATCTATGGCAAGAAATAGAATATTCATGCTGAATCTTACTAAAATTGAAGGAAGGTGTTTGAAACCCAATGTGAAAAATGTCGCATGGTTTTGATCTAAGTGATTTGGCTACTTAAATTTTGAAGCACTCAAGGCCTTGGGAGAAAGAAAATGGCAAATGAGATGCTCTCCATTAATTATCACAATCAATTATGTGAAGTATGTCTCCTTAGTAAATATGCAGAGAGAGCTTTCCAAAGAAAGCAATTACAAGAGCAAGATTTCATTTTGTTAGGTAGTATGTTAGCTTTCCAAAGGAAGCAATTACAAGAGTAAGATTTCATTTTATATGATAGTATGTTGACAAGGATATAGAGCCAAATCATGTGAAGACTTAATATTAAATTGCTGATATTTGTACTACCTTTCTCCAATTTCAAAATTTTCGAAGGTTGATAGCAAGCATTGTAATGAAGAATACTTCAAATTAAGGGGGGAGTGTTGAATAAAATGAAATTAATAGGGACTTGATAACTTTGGTGGTTATGGAACGTTGATTAGTATGTGTTATAAAAAATTATTGTGTACCAACTAGGTGTTGGTCCAGTGAATGGGGTTTGTGTACCTTAAGTATAAAGTCCAGAGTTTGATCTCGAGATTCACATGTATGAAAAAAGTATTGTTTAAAGGGGTTCCCATTTAGGTATTTGACTCTATCTCAGAAATTAATCACTCATCCCTTGAGTGAAGGAATACTCTGAAAAATTAAAAAAAAAATTATTATGTTAATTATTGACCATTAGGGAGAATGACATTGAAGTTAATGTGAATCATGTCGAAAGGTAAATTATTTTTATTAATTGTAAGGGTTATAGAATGTCCTATCTCCTAATTTTCTTGTATCTTATATACTTTAGAGTTTGTGGAGTGAGTGAAAAAATATAAAATCAAGTTTATTTACTAATAATTAAAAATCATAATAATTTCCCATCGTATTCCTGGAAGCGCAGAAATACACTTTATAGCATTTGTATTCGTAGTCTGTCCAATGGTTCATCTTTTATGCATAATTTAATTTCAAATTATATTAAGAGATATATTCATTGTGAGTTCACGGGCTAGTTTCTCATGAAAAGAAATCCTATTGAAGTGTGAAACCACCCAAAATGATAATTTACCCATGGTAGAAAGTAGAAACTATAGCTTTTTTTTTTTTTTTGTCATAACACACACATATATGGGGAGGAGGGAGGGGTTCCAATTCTATCGAACGCGGATGCAGAGGTTGCGAGGTGCACACATAAACCACTTGCCTTAAGGCGCATATGCAAACTATAGTTATTGTTAAGAAGGACAGAAACCGTCATTGGGCTGTCAGAAGTTGCTGCCCACGATGTTTAGAGAATTGAAACATCGTCGAAATTTTTTTCCTAGGTTCCAGAGGAGGCCTACCATGATTTTTTGGGATTAATCTTGATCTTGGGGTGATCCATCTTTTTTAACAAAAAAAAAAAAAAAGAACTTGCCGATTAGATATTGATTCTGTCGAAATTGTCCTACACTTTCCTAAATTCGTTTCTAGGTGGAGGATTCATTAGTCCAGACAAGTTTGGAACTAACATTAAATCACCCACGAAAATTACAAAAATCTCACTAAATCTTTGACCTCATTCCATATTTCTCCTTCTTTTCTTTTTTTCCACACCACCAAACTCATCTTGCCAGATTCAGGTTACGACACCACCACTGCGGCCACCAACACTGCTGCCGCCAACACCACAAAGCCACCCACATCTTTCATTTCTTTAATGCCATGGTTATTAGTTTTGCCAAAAATGGTGATTCAATTATGTAATCTTTAACTGATTGTCAATTTCAGATCTTGCACTTTGGATAAATGGTTATTTAGCTTGTGCTTCCTTTCATAACATATTCATTACTTCTTGTTCATCTTCATTGCCTTCTTTAATGAAAAAAAATGAAAAGTAAAATATAAAAGTGGGAACTTTAAAGCCTTTGGTTGCTATGTCCTTTTATTTTAGTTGACTGGGAGAAAGGTATGTGATAAAAGTTGATGTTGTGATGTAGGGTGCTTTGGGGTCACGATGGATGCAGGTGGGTTTATGGTTGGGGGTGTCAACACAATGGCTAGACAAGCAGAGGCACGGTGGCGCGATCCTGGATGCGGTGTTAGGTGTCGTCAACGGTGGAGTTTGCAATGTTGGCTGGTAGTGTGGTGCTATCCTTGGCGTGGTGGCATGCCCCATGACTGACGATTGTTGGGTTTGGTCAAAGGGACATGAAAATTTTGGCTTGATGGTTGATTGAGGTGCAGTGGGCCTTGTGGTTAATGGTTGGCAGCTGATTTGCGATTGCTGACAGAGAGTGGATGGAGGGGAAGTGGTGGAAACAATGTTGGCTAGTAATGGCTGCTAGGGCTTGAGGTAGCAGTGATGGCTGGGAAGGCAGGGAGAGGAAGATAGTGAGAGAATTAAGAAGGGACAAATCTATAATTTTAAAAATTATTGTATTATCTAACAAATTATCTATAATATTATAAAATATCAATCAGTGTCGTTCATATAAGATATAACTATCAGTAGATGGATTAACATTAGTCCCAAATTTGAGAGGACTAACGAATCCTCCACCTTTGTTTCCATGGTTAAGCTAATGGTATCGTGAACACTTATCCTGCCACATCATGTGGAATGGAGTGAAATAATGTGTTGTGGTTTGTATAAACCAACTGTAAGACTGCTTTCATGCTATTCCCTCCTGTTCAAAGTATTTGTTACTTTAGCCATTTGCATGAATATTACAAAACTCAAAACCAATAGTTGATTATAAAAATATTTATTAAAATACCCTTATTTAATAATTAATTTATTATATTAATATTTTATTATTTATTGTACTTAAAATTGTTTGGAGGATATAGTGTGTATTTAGGAAAGTTGAAAAATTAACATTATTTCAATAATTACTTATTTATATAATCGCTTTTTTATATAAGATGCGTTTGTTTCATATTTTAAAAAAAAATTTGAAATTTAAATTTTATATAATAAAAAAAGTTGAAAATTAATTTTTTTTTTCAGAAGTTTCTCTTTTCAAATTTTTTAAAAAAGATGACAATCGATTTTTTAAAAATCTGATTATTTTTAAAAATTTATCCAAATATATGAAAACTGATTTTTTTTAACAAAAAAAATGATTTTTTTGCTAAAAAAGCACAAATAAGCACATCTATAATCGCTTATATGAAAATCAATTTATATTTAGATATTTTAACTAAAAAGTGATTTTAAGATAATCTGTTTTATTTTGGTTGTGTGTAAAAATTGCTTTTATATGATAAAACTACTAAAAAAAGTATAAGATGATTGTTTAAATTATATAATATTTGTTATTTAGGGTCAGTTTAGTAAAAATATAACAATTTTAAAATAATCAACTTCTACTTATAATTATAAGTTTCAAAAATTTGTTTATACTTATAAACTATTTTTCAGCTTAAAATTATCAATTTTAGATTATAATCTATTTTAAAAAAATTTGCCAAGCAAGATTATTTTTCCAAAATAGCTTTTTTGCTAAAAAAAAGCTATTTTTTGGAGCTTCCCAAACATGAGCATGATTGTAAACTTTGTAATAAATTCTTTATAGAAATGTGAAAATAGCACATAAATTAAACTAAAGAAATTTACCCAAAGTAACAAATATTATGAATTGAAGAGAGCATTACTTTGGGAGAAAAAATCTTGGGATAAATTTATTGGATGACAAAATTTTAGTTTCTTTTTTAGTTGTGCTGTGTGTTTTGATGAGTAGTGACTAGTGAGGGCTGAGGAGGTAAAGCAAACGGATAAGGTGGTCACGACATGTTTGTTTTGTTATGACTAGAATCACGTTTGATCGTAAGAATCAATTTTAACATAATTAAATGAATTTAGTTTTGATATTTCATTAGTATAAATTTTTTTATATAGTCATTTAATCATATATTGTCACATTATTATACATTGCCACATTATTATAATTATTTGATTTTTATAATAATTAGTCAAAGATCACATATATAATGAGATCTGATTAGTTAGTAATGTAAAATATTTTTATATTTGCCATTATATCAAAATTAATTACTAATTAAATTATTTTTTATTTTTCAATTTTATACACTTGATTCTCACCATTTCTAACTTGATCAAAAGTGACTTTATTCGAGGTGAAAAATAATCTTACAAAAAAAATGAAAAACATATACAACGTTTTTATTTTTTTGGTCATATAAAAATCTAGCTAGGTGATAGGTAAAATTCTTCCCAAATAGATAAATGTAGGGATTGAATCCATAACATTGCAAATAAAATTCATCTAGGTCACATTTTATTTTGACTATGATCAACTACTTTTGAAAAATGTATAACCAATTTGTTTTTTTTTTTAATTTCTTGTTTTCATCTTTTGATAATAATTTTTATCTTATAATTTTCAAATTTTAAGAAACATGCTTATTTTGATTTTTTGATTCAAAAATTGAAAACATTAAATACAATGTAATTTGCTTATTTTCAATAAATTAAAACATTATACAAGTATGCGCAAGATTTAACATACATATACCTTCAATAATTTTCTTATATAATATATTTCTTATCAATCCAACCATTAAATTATAACTATACCATGTTGATTATTTATTCCAATTTTTTTTTTTTAAAAATTAAACATCAATAAAAATATTTCAAATATTCATTTTTAGATATATTTAAGAAATATTTATTATATTAGTTTAAATGTATATAAATTTTATATTAAACAATTTTAAATTAATAAAAAATTTTATAGACATAATTTATAATATATAAACTTTTAATTTTACAACTAATTCAGCGAAAATTTTCTTTAATAAAAAGGTTTTTAATGATGTGAGACATGAATTTAGCTTAAATATAAATTGATTCTTTTCCTATATATACATATATAAACGTCATTGCATCTCAACTCATTTGTCTTTTAAAAAAAAAAGGGAAAACAACAACAACAAGTCACACAATGTCTCCCAATGCCTAGGGTAAGTTTCTCTCACATTGGATTTGCAACGTCACAAATTGACGTGTCACCCACTAAATACTATTAAAGTGATGTTAACCAATCCTTCCTCCTTGCTAAAGGCATCTTAATAAACATGCGTCTCCAGTCACTATCTATAAACTTCACCAACGCAGCATTGTAAATTTTACTAGGAATACCTTCCATAGAGTTCAGCAATTCCATGCATGCCTCTATAGAATAAGGATCAGGCATTCGGCTAGCAGCATGATTAGTTTGCGCTTTATATAGCTCGAGCTTAGCTTTTTCTAACTCTATTTTTGCTTTATATGCTTCTGTCCTTGCACTTATTGCTTCAATCCATAAGCTCAAAGCTACATCTAGCTTCTCTGAGAATGAATTCTTGCGTCGGCGCTTACTTGAAGGTCCTATGTGTTTCTTTTTCTTGTCAACCTCTGGAAAATCATCTCCATCAACATTAATAGAATTGGAAACATGCACACATTCTGAGAGGGAGGTATCCTCCATTTGTCTCTTTTTCTGAATTGTTTGTAGAGCTTTCTTTTCTACAAAATATAAATGAACTTTAATATAATGTGAATGCATAAACTAGGAAAATACAACAAAGACAATGATAATATTTAAACTCATAAATTTGAACATATCAAAAAAGTCTTCCCACACTTCACTTCGGGCATTCACTTTATCAGGTAGAGTTCCTTGCAGCTCCTCTACTAACATTTAATTCTTGATACTAAAATTTTCAAACTTTATCAAATGCATCAATAACAATGAAAGAAAAACAGAACAGCTGATGTATAATAAATCACACAATCATATGTTCAGATATGAGTTTTGTCATGTTCATGAAATCTGACAATCGAAGATGAAAGCTTCCTTCCCAAAGTGCACATACAAATAAAATGAGAATATAGTAAAACCTAAGCATCAGTGGCAATTAAGTAATGCCATTCTCTATAAATACTTGGACACTTTCTCTTCTTTATCTCCAAACTACTTATTACCCTTCCTCCAACCTTCTCATATCTTAGTAGGATCCAATTTCAAGCCATTCATCTGTACCGCATTAATGGATGCAGAACAAGTTCTGAGAGTGCTAGATTCCTACTGTTTAGAGACTACAATTTTCAACAAAGAAAACCCCTTCAATGTCTAATCGCACAGTGGATCCAATCTCTTAGACCAAGGTGATGGAAGTGCTTCCTCTAGAGACAAACCTCCTACAACTTCCAACACTTGAAGCTAGGTCCTTCAGTGACCAACACTTGAGCTTCAAGGCAGGCATCTTCTCCGATTCCCCATAACCAATTCTGTCCTCGACCCACAGAAGCAAAGGACAATTCCTTTTGGAAGGTCTGTTTGAGAATTCTCAGTGGAAAGTTCAGGGAATCATGAAAAGGAGCACATACTCACAAAGAAAAAGCAAAGCCATATTAGTCATAGAAGAAGACACAGGACAGGCAAAAAGGGTTTATGGATTTGGGTTTTGTATTTTCATCTTAGCTATTGTAGGCTCCTGTTACCATCGCTTAAAATCAATGAAACACTTGTAATTGGCACACATGGAGAAGCTACTCTCTAGCAAATGCAACTTCCACTTTGTTCTAGACTCCAAACCTGTGCAAATCATAAAGAATATCCAAGAATTTGGATTTCTTCTTTCAGGTCTAGTGCACTTTATGTCTCCTTCCTACAGCATAACATTGGCATATATTCAAAATAGATTATTATTATTATTATTATTATGGTCCAATCCACGTAATTGGCTTGGATTGGTTCCATGCATTTAGCTATCGCTTGACATTTGGCCAAATCCAAAATTGCTCAAATATACTTAAAATATAGAAAGACAACACAGTTGGCTAGTCATGGGATTCCAAAGAAGCTATTGCATTATGCAATCAAGTGGCCTGGGAGTTCTTTGAGGCAACCTAGTCATTCTTTACAACAAAGGATCAACTTGCTATGGCAAGAAAGCATCAATCCGGACCCAAATCCAATGAGAAAATAGACGCCAGGAGAATTTGACCAAAGGACTACAATAGTAGGAGTTCTGTTTTGCTCTTCCATGAGACAATTGGTGAAAATGACCCAGAACGCATAGAATAGAGAAACAAAGGTCCCCATGAGCCACAGCCATTGTTGATGGCATCCGAGATTCCAGTCCAGTTAAAACCCCCACAATATTCAAGATTGTAAGAGTCCACTACAGTTCTATTCCCCACATATTACTTGTGTTTTAGGAAATGTTTGAGAGATTTAAAGACAACGGTAAGGAATAAATAACTAGTAATGTAATGAGATATGTCAACCTATTACTTAGTAGTTTAATTAAGGAAAGGAAAGGAAGGGACTTTTACTAAGACTATGAGAATTTTATAAATGATATTGGAAGAGAGTGACTCATAATTGAATAGAAGGAAAGGGAAGGGACGAAGTGGAATAGTTCATTCATCATCATATTTTGATGTTTAACTAGTTTAAATTTGGAGAGACCCAAAAAAATGGGGAACTCATTCAAACATAGCCTAAAAGCCATGTCGTCAGCTTCGATTGGTGAGCTACATACCTTATCTTCCCTTTGTCATTCTATTCATTCCTTTGAAATTACTTCCAAACACCCTTTACCCAAATTCGGTCATTGCATTCCATGTGACATTCTCTCCGTTGCCATTATTCTAAACATCCTCGTTAGACATGTCCTCATCTTTTTCAGCAGGGACGGAGTAAGAACTCCACATCCAGAACCCCCAATAATAATCACAGCAACCCGAAAATTTCCGGAACCCTAAATCATACAACCCAAAAATTACCTCGCATTCAAACCCATCATCAAAGCCCTCTACTTTACGCACCTTCCTTCCCAACACATTGCCACAACCAAATGCCTCTTCAGGAAAGATCAAAGCGCAATCAAGCAACTAGATGTGGCCCTACAGGGTGGTCTCGGCATGAAAGATTAAGCAAGAAAGAAAGAGCATACCTGATGGAATAACAAGCCACGAAGGGAAGTTCAGGAGATGTTCGAATCGTAGACCGACGGTGGTAAAGGAGAGATATTCACGTTCGAATAAATGAAAATGAAAACCCTTATACATGGAAGGTTATATATAACATGAACCTTCATGTATAAGGGTTCATTATTTTTTATTTTTTTAACAAATAAAAGTTTATTTTAGTTTATGAAATTGTAGGCATATTTTACTGTTATCTAAAATTAAGAAATTAATTGTTGAATTTAGTTTGTATGTACAGTCAATTTATATAAATATTTAATTATATATTATTATATCAATAAAAATATTTGATTTAATTATTTATTAATTTAAAAATTTTATAAACACAAACTTTTTAACTGGATAACAGCGAAAAATTCTTTTACATGATCAATGATAGCAATTAAGATAGATTCTATTATGGTCGTTGATAAGTTTGTGACATCGTTAGTCCTTGGATCTTAACCATTGAAATATGATCTAATGATTAAGATTAAATATTTTTATAATAAAAAATGATTCTAAAATAACTCATATCTATATTTTAATATTTATTAAAAAGTAAATTATTCATTTTTCCCTCTCTTTTTTTTTATCTCTTCTCTCTCAAAAGCCACCATCACTTTAAGCCTACACCTACCTCGCTGCAGACCAAAAAAGGGTTGCGTATTGACATCACTCGCAAAACTCCATTACTTTAAGATACTAAAAAAATCTTAGGTGTAATATTTAGATAAAAAATCCAGTGTCAATCTAGAAAATGAACATCCTAGAACACACCAAAAAAAAAAATTGAAAAAGAAATGCGAACTGTGAGTTGGAGCTTGGTCATGCCAAGGGTGAACCCACCGCACCTAAACACCCTAAATTGGAGCATGCACGGGTGCTCCATGCAATCCTTGGGTCTCAGGTCGGGCACCATCTACTCCACGAAGAGGAAATTTGGGATGATGAGGTAGTTCACCAAATCAAGGGCGATGTCCTCAGCGGTGCAAATGAGAGGGACACCCTAATTGATAGTGGTCTTGACAATTGCAAAGTGTCTCGATGAGTGGATAGCAGTGAACGAGAGCCTTGGAGAGGAAGGAAGAGATGACGAGGAAAGGGTCGCCAGCAGAGGAAACAAAGGCACAGAGGTAGTGGAAAGTGAAGTAGAGGTTTGGGTCAGTGTCGTGGTGATCATCGACCGGAGGAGTAATTGGCTGATGAGATGGTTGCCAGCAAAGGGGTTACGAGCACTATGGGCTAGGAGAGAAACAAAACATGATCCCCCCAATGCTTATTTGGCATTGTTCATGCCTTCATGGGCAATTATATTGCGTAAGATGAATCTTTGACTTGTGTAAGTATTTGGTGATTTTGTTTTATGTTATGAAATATTTGAATTAAATTAACATAATATAAATATATTATTTGAGCTAGGTGCCAAAGACACTAGTAGTGTGCATCACATTTGGATACGTACGACTTTCTTAGTGTTCAAAGCTTAGTGGGGAATAAGTAAACCATGTAGTTTATAACATTCCCATGTGACGTAAAAGGAAATGATGAAAATATCTTTGGGCAAATTTTTATTATTTACAATCTTACTCCTAAATTTTTTAAAAAATAACATTTAGATCCTTATATAAATTGAATTAGCAGAATAAGGTTTTAAACGCAGCAGAATTGCGTAGCGGAAACGTAGAAGTCTAATTCTTGGTCAATTGGGCCATAGAGGTGTCTACATGTAAAATGATATGAGATGCCCCTAGACTTGCCCATAATTATAAAAATGCCATTAGCCATGAAAAACAGAAAACAAAAAGGCCATCAATTTGTAAAACATTTAGTTTACATCTTTAATCGATTAATTTGACTTTAGTGGATAAGTAAAGTTAATTAGAAATTAATTAGAGATTAATTATGATTTAATTAAGTGTTAATTATAAGGATTAAGTTTAGAGGAGATTAAGATAGATATATAGGAATTCTTACAAAACAATTCAATAATGATTTATTGGTTTGAAGAAAATCGGTAAAGATTCGGTATTTTAAACTGTCGGAATTGATCCAATAGAATTTTAACTCATTAACCCATGAAAGTGGCGCCACTTTGGCCATAAAAATGAGGAAAGTTAGCTAAATTTCAGCCTCTTATGTTTCAACTAATCAAAGCCTTGGAAGCTGATTACCTCCTACTCCTTTAATCAGATTTTCCTCCCCTTTTCATCCATTTTGGCTTGTGCTTGCTTCTCCCTTTGTTCTAGCTCTCTTCTTCTCTTCTTCATTCACCCAACTCCATCAAACTATCAAGTTCAACCAAGTTTTATTCATCCAAACTCCAAAATCAAGCCAAATCACTTAATAAGAGGTAGAGGTTCAAATCTTGTCTTGCTATTCTGATTATGGGTGGCTATTGGTGGCTCTATTTTCACAATTCTTGATGTGATAATTGAATGAATATGATAATGTTTGGCTGGTTTGTTTGCTGTTGTTGATGTTAAATTCGGTTAGGAAGTAAGAAAAGGTGAAAGAATGAATATGTGAGAAGTTGGAAACCTAAAATTCCTCGGCAGTCCATACAGCAGAGTGTATGGCTCCACCTACCACCATTTAAATTTGATGAAACTATTTTTATATGAAACTAGACATCTAGGGCTTTCCATACATATATCATATAAGATCATTGGATTAGTATTGAGAGAGATATGAATTTTTGAATTAGTATATGGATTAGTATAAGATCATTGGATTACTACTTGGAAATGAATGAAACTAACTTTGTTAGAAAGTTTACATATAGGAGAATTTCTCATAAAAATTTTACAGTTAGATAAGGTCCCGTTTATTCCCAGTAATTCAAGGAAGTTGCCCTATATCCAAACTAGGCCAAAATAGGGCAGTTCAGGTCAAATTTCAGGGCTTATAACTCGAGCCCTACTAAGCCAAATGGAATGGAATTTTTTTCAAATGAAAGCTTGTCTTGTTAGCTTTAATATGAGACCAATTTTGTATGATTTGAACTAGTTTTAGATTTTTAGTGGATTTTTACTTTTAAGCGTCTGATTCTGGCTAACTATAGGGTAGGCCGGGATACTTAAATAACTTGAGCTATACTTATCAAAATTAGATGGGACTAAAGAGGTTAGAAAATAGACACATAACACTTCAACATATTCAGGTCTAAATGAGTTAAAGTGAATTTAAGCCTTAATTTCTAAAAATGGGAAAAGTTGAAGAATATGAGCAGTATTTCCAAAATTAAAGGACTTGGTATCTTAATACATATATGAGTTTAATTAAAGTCTAAGTGTTGGAATTTCATATTGGCTTGAAAAATTAATACATTATATTTGATCTCTTACTGTGACTGACTGTCTGTTAAGACTGGCATTATTCATGAGGAAACGGATCTGATTTGTTATGTTGCCGAATTTTCGGTAGAATTATAAGGAAGTTATGAGCCTTTCTATGGTATGAATATGTATGTGGAAATCATGTATGTAAGGATATATGAAAGTAAGCGATGAAGCATATGTATGAGAATGAAAGGATATAAATATATTAAATGTAGATCCCTTCACCTGGAGGCAGTTATGAGATCCCTCCTTGTGAAGGCAGTTAAATAAGATAAGATTGGATCCCTTTACCTGGAGGTAGTTGCACTTTGAATTCCTCCCCGTGAAGGCAGTTAAAAGATATAATGAAGGCCCCATATTCCTAAGGAATGTGACATGGCGATCACACTCCGATGGAGTATGACATGGAGATTATACTCTAGAATATGGCATGATAATCCCACACCCTAAGGAATGTGACATGGCGATCACATTCCGATGGAGTATGACATGACGATCACACTCTGGGACGTGGCAGAAAGAACATATTCCTAAGGAGTGTGATATGGTGATCACGCCCCAATGGAGTATGACATGGCGATCGTACTCTGGAATATGTGTAACAAGAAAAGAAAGTAAAGAAAGTATACTCCCCTCACCCACATGAGGCATGACATAACCCAGCTAGTGTAAGTGCCGAGAAGTTATGGTGGCGACAAGTTAAGAGAAGCTTATAGCATAGCCATACATGTTTTATGTAATTGAAATTGACCTATGCTCATTACAATATAAATGATCAGAGGATATGTGAAATTTGAATCCGCATCAGATAATTATGTTTTCGAAAATCTAAGAAACTGAACCTTATGAATGCTCACCATTATTATATACCATGTTTTATTGATGCTGAACCTGTTCTATTTATTTATGCAGTGATGTTTATTCTAGATATGAGATATTGTCAATGTGACCCAAGTGCGTGAATAAAATGAACTCTGCTTCGGACAATATGTTTTCAAACCATAAAATCAAAAAATTTGCATAACATGTTCATCTTTTTCATAATAAGCCGAAGTAACTAGAGATAATAACAATGACACAACATATGGTAGTTAAAGGAATCCTACTGAGAATTTAAAAATTCTCACTCTTTTTCCGTATTATCTCCAGATAGTTCAAAAGTTTCCGAAGAAGGCCCTCCGAGGCGAAGATGGCCGAAGGTTGCTGCCAGACAAGGTCCGATTGAGTGACAGTAACTACTTCTAGGTGAGGTATTATGACTTATGCATAGTACTGTACTTGGGAGGATGTTACATAGTTACTTGTACAAAATACTACTCATTGTCCATGGTTTAGGGATTTTGTTTATGTGTGATTTGAACGTGAGGATGGTGTTTGAAGAAAAAGATTGTATGTAATAGTAGAAGAGAATGGTGCTGCAAGGTTGGGGGCAAGAGAAGAGATAGAAGGAGGAAGGTTGATGACAAGGATAAAAAAGTTATTTTAATATTGACTTTGATTATACTAATATCAGTAACCAAGTTAGTTACAAACTAAACCTCCCCACCACAGACCGACCCTAGCAATTAAACTCTTAAGTGTTTAATCACTGAAGTTGCAAATCGTATGTCGCTTTAGTCCCCAAATTTTACAACTTCATAGACCAAACAGTTAATTTCTTAATTTCAGGAACCATAGTAAAACCCACCTACAACTTCAGGAACTAAAATAAATCTTTACTCTTTTTTCAACACTCACTACTTTGTATCTTTCTCTCTCATTGTGCATTTATAATGTGTCCCGAAAGTGAGTACAAATAACATTTTTCTTAAAAAAGTGGATGGAATGGAATTGAAGATTCCATCACATCCCTTTATTTTTCTTATCACTCTACTTCACTTTATTCCATTATGAATAAATATTCATTTTGATCATTGAAGTTGTATGTTGCTTCACTTTATTCTCTAAAATTAAGAAATTTATGATTTAATCCCTGAAGTTGCAAAAAGTTTCTCAAAGTAGTCCTTTTAGTAATTTAAATCAATTCTTATGAATATCATCCTAGGACTAACTTGAATCATTTTTTGTAATTTTAGGGACTAAATAATTAATTTTTTAATTTTAAAGACTAAAGTGAAGCACACATGTAACTTCAAGGATCAAATAAACATTACTCATTCCATTATATTTCATTCTGTTCTATTGATCATTAGTTATTCAAACATTGCCTTAAAATATTTAAAAGTAAACCCAATTTAGTGCATAGGATAAATGAAAACCTATTATAGTCTAATAATCGAAGGCATAGTTTATTTTTTCCATAAATAAAAAAATATCAGTTATATTAATTTTTTTCTTTTGACAAAACTCATAAATTGGTCCCAGTCAAAAATTAATACCTAACAAAAAAAGAAAAAAACTCAACCTGAGGTTTCTCACCATTCTAAACATGTGATAGTTAATTATATATTAATTCTCCACATTTAAACTTAACAAAGATGAACATGTGGCCTATTAAGTAGTTGATGTGGTGATGCTTTCTCCATGTTGGCAAATAATAGAACAAATTGGACCCTAATGAATTATAAAGAGTTTAAATTGATTTTCATTTGATGTTTGATTATCGAATTGATAGAAGAATTTTGTAAAGAAGAAGGTGAGGATTGAGTTTCATAAAAAAGTAGGAAATTGAGGCCAAGAAAGCCATCAACTATGAGCTTGAAGCTCATAGCCACGGAGGTCTAGAAGAAGGAGATGGAGATGGAAAGGATAGGGGGAGGTGGCCAAAATTTCAAAGAGGAAAAAGAAAGGAAGTGTTGGCTTGTAACTTAAGTTGGGTTGACTTGTTAGATAAGTTTGTGACTTAAATGCTATTGGTGGATTTGAAACAAGGTTAGGATGTTGCTCCTGTCTTCATACTTCCATAGTTTCAAGGATTTTGAGATAGGTAGCTCATTAGTTATTTGATATCTTGTGTGGTTATGTAGCTAACATGAATTCCTTGTATCATCATGTATTTAATCTTGTATGATGTTTATATGATCCCTTTCTAGTGATTTAAGATAGGAAAAATTGGTTTTGATTGAAGATTTAATCAAAAGAGCAAGAGAAGTACAAAATAGAAAAGCTAGTGGAAGAAAACCTAGGGCATCATCCATATAGGAGAGCTAATAACTCAACATATAAAGCTCAAATTTGAGTGAAACTAATTTTACTAAAACTAGACTTCAAGAGCAATTTAGCGATATAAGATCATTGGAATTGAAATGAATTAGTTATAATTTTTAGAAGTTAGCTGATGGATTTCACTCTCTATCCTAACCAACATTTGATGTGAAGGGCATAACTTACCCTATATATCTTTAAATTAAGTGAAACTAATTTTCTTAGAAAGCTAATACATAGAAAATTATGCCATAAAAATTTTAGAATCAGATCACGCGTGCATTTTTCCCATAAATTTCTTGTATTTGACCTATGGTTTATTTGGGTGGAAATAGGACAACTCAATTAACAAGCTTATAACTCTAGCTATACATGCCCAATTGGAATGAAACTTACTGGAATTGAAAGAAGGTCCAAATAGCTACATTTAGGTGTAAATTTCGAATAAAAATGATGAAAGATGGATTTTTACTGATTTTCTAAGTTTAAGTATACAATTCTATCCTGAAATAGGACAACCTTAAGTAAAACTTTAATAGCTCAAGTTATATACCTCAAAATTTAGTGAAACTAAAGAAGTTTAGAAGTAGACAAATAGGGCTATAATTTACTTAATTTCTAGATTAAAATAAATTAAAATGAAATTTTAGTGAGTTTTAGAAAAATAGGGCAGACTTGAGAAAAATAAAACAACTTGATAAGCTTCAAGGTTTAGAAGCTCCGTAGACTAGATAGAGCAAAAAGGTTGAATCATATATAAAATTCTTATAAAAAATGATATGATATTGATATATTGAAGTTATTGAACTCTGATTACTGGGACTGACTGACTATTTGTATATTGGGAAGCCCTATATTTCAGTTGTTATACTGCTGAATTTTTGGTAGAAGCATATGAATGCTATGAGTGTTTATATGCTATGTACATGGAAATGGTGTGTCACAATCGGGATAATGATGGGACAATGAAACGATAAAGAGAAAAAAATGCAAATGAAAAATGAAAAATGGCGGATGGAAAATTAACATATGGAAAATGGGTAATGGGTAATGGGGATTAAGTCAATGAGAACTAGTTCAATGGAATCGCTACCAATATTTATTTTATAATGGAATAATATTGGAAAAACTTTTTTACATTATTTTATAAAAAAGAAAAGAAAAATGGCTTTCAAGAACCAGATTTGAGTTCAGGAGTCGATTATATACAGGGAAAGTTTGGAACTTAATCCTACTGCATCACTGATACATTCGTCCTTTAGACGATTACCTTAAGTAAGCTGTGCAAACTAATGACTCTGATAATGTTTAATTTTACTCTCTAAATACAAGATTGATAGGAACTAATTTTTCATAAAAAAAATGGAAATTTTTTTATTATTATTTTTAGATTTTTTTATTTTTTAGAAAAAGATACTTTTTAATTCAAAAAATTATTTTATTTTATTTTTAGGACAAATTAGGATACAGTAGTTATTGACAAATGGAATAAAGAAATTGAGAAAATTAATTTTCACTTAATTTGCGCTTCTACGTATCATCTGGTGTAATAAAGAACTCAAAACACGTAGTTCTTTAAAAAAATAATTGTATGTTAGTTGATTTCATTAATAAAGATGTATTTTTTTATATAAATTTATAACAATATTTTTTTAAATGAAAAGAAATATGTATTTTATTTTTATTTATTATTAATGTTTAATCCTACCAACGCTCTTGATAAAATCTAATAAAGCCTCAAGAGTTTTACGAAGAGCTTAATTGATCGATACTTTGACCATCTTTGAATATTTTTATCATCAGCTAATTTCAAATTATGTTATTTTAAATAGAATGATAAATCAAAATGAATTATCATAGTCATTTCCTTAAATTCATAATATAGTTTTTTGAAAAAAATTTGATTATAACATTTAGATTTAACAAATTTGTTTACTATTCTCATTTATTTATTTTTATATAATTGAAAACATATTTTTATTTTATTATGTAGTTAAAGTCATATCCTATCAGTGCTCCTAATAAAATTAATCTAATATAAAGCTTCAAGAATATTAGGAAATGTTTGGTTAATTGGTGCCCCGATTATCTCCCGATTTTCCATTGTAGGCCAATTTCAAATTATTTTATTGATACAAAATTTCAAATGAAATATTAAAGGAAATTATTTTTAGCTTGTTTATCTATTTATTTTATTATTATTTCTTCTATGAAAAAGGAAAAAAAATAATGAATTAATATTATAGAAAAAGAAAAGTAGAAAAAAAGAAACAAACTAAAATGATAAATACATAAGTAAGTCAACATAAATAAACAAGTATGAACAAATGAGTAAATGTGTAAAAATAAACCAAACTACTTGAGAGAAACATAAAATGAAAATTAGAATGTTAATCAACATGTAAAATAAAAATGCAAAGAATAAAAATGTACTATATCATCAACATGCAGCCCAAAATTAGGTGGGCAACAAAACACTTGGCCCATCACTTATCAACAAATAAAAATTAAAAGTGAGAATAAAAACAACCTAACAAAAGGAACTATTCAACCCAAGAAACTACCCGAATTTTGTGTGCCCGACACACATGGCAAATTAGGTGGAAGTTACATGTTTTCTCATTATATCTCTTCGCTCATTTCATTTCTTTTTCTTTTTTTTTTCCCCTCAGTACTGTCCTTTCTTTGTCTTCTGTTCTTTTTCCATTAAATCTGAGAGAGTCTAATACTCCTCAAAAGTTCAAAAATAGTGTTGCCCCAAACACTATCACGCCACTGTTGAAGACATTCATAATAGAGTTTACACGTAGCAAAGCATCCCATGAATGATCCATCACAATTAATTTATTCTCTTGTTTTTAGTCTCTTCGGAATCTTTGGTAAAGTCAATTCAAAGGCTATATAAATCCTATGAGACTCTTCAAAAGTTTTTAACTTTGCACTTATATCTATGGGCAATTTGTAGAAGATGATTAGAATGCTAATTAATCAGTATTTCAACCAAAAGATTTCTCTTGCTAATTACTTCTACTTTTTCCTTAGAAGAAATTGTTGGCAATCTTTGTCGCATAAGAATCGAATTTCATGATGGCAGTATGAAGAAAGGCGGAAGGGATGGAGAGGCTTTGAATCATGTTCAAAGTTCTAGCTTGTAATAAGCATTCATCATTGAACAATAAGAATCGTATTTCAAAATAGAGAAGAAAAGAAAACAGGAAAGGGGTTTTGATAATGAAAATTGTGACCTCAACCTACCGCTGATTAGTTTCGAAATGTACCACCAGTAAATTATCTCCTCCTTAAAATAGTTTTGATCTGTTTTTAAAAGTAATAATTGCACATGTCATTAGCCATCTCATTCTAGCCTAATAATTTCAGGCAACTGTTCGGGCTATGTAGCAGTGCTTGGAGCCCAAAAGTTGGGCATGTTAAGAAAGAGACAAGCTTCTGGGTTCTTTTCCCTTGGGGTGGACAGCAGAGTTTCATGGAGGCAGAGGATGAGGGGTTTGCAACAACGTCGAAATCATAACAAGAGTAAAGAAGGGATGAAGACAATGGTATCACTGTAGGGAAAGGAACTGGCGTGGGGTTATCTGCTATGGTGGCAATGGACGGCAGTGGAGGAGAGCACGATGTAGCTGGTGTGTCAGAGAATAGCGTCGAGGGAGGGCCACCCATGGCGGAGACAGCAGCAACTTCTAGGTCTGGTCATGGTGATAGCAGATTGGTTGCTGGGTTTGAAGTTTAAGCCTTTTTTCTTTGTTTTTAATCTATTGGTTTAAAGGTTCAACTATGGGTGGCCAGTTTGCAACAATTTGTTCAGTAGTTTGTTTAACATTCTGGTTTTTGGACTGTGTTTGGTGGGCAATATGCCCTATTTTTTTTTTTTTTTGGTTTGATTCTTCTTTCTCTTTTGTTTATTTATTTATTTTAGATTTTGTAGATATTAAGAAATCAAAAAACTGAGGTATGTTGTGTGTGCAAATGCACTCGTGTTGTGTGTGGGGAAGTAACTGTTTGAATATTTATTCACTAATGTTGCCATTGCATTCTTTGTTTTGAATTTACAACAAGTTATTGAAATGGTATAAACCATCACAGGATGTAAAGCCCATATTTCTAAATTTTGAAATAAGGAATGAATGATTTTTATACCTATTGAGCAAGTGGTTGTTCTCTGATTTCCAATTCTTCTTTTTTTTCCTATGATCTTCCTCCTTGCCTGGAAATTCCACACATTGTGTTATTTTTTCCTCTACTTTTTTCGCTTCTCTACCTCTCTTTCTGTCTATCAAAGAAGTTGTCTCTGTGTTTTTTTGGCTTCTGCCCTCTCCTTTTTATAGTGTTCTTGCACTGCCCAAATTGTGCAAGTTGCTCAACTTGTTGATTATTTTATTTTATTTTATTTTTTGGTCAAAAATTAAATTTTTTTTAATTTTGTCAGCTGATGATTTTTACTTTATTCCTTTTCTTTTCAATAAAATTTGGATTATTGAGATTTGGGTTGGGTGGAAACATTTTTTTTTTAACCAAAGAGATTATGGCTTTCAGTTGATTGAGATTTTATCCAAAATTTTCTTTTTTTTTTTTTATGCATTAAGGATTTTTCATAATTTTATTAAAAAAATTCAATAACAAAAGAGAACGGAAAATAAATAGAGTATGAAATAAGAAGAAGCGAATTCAGAGAGAACAAAAAATGGGAGATTAAAATTTAAATTGCAACAAAAGGATTTTTTTTTTAATCATGGTGTTTACAATAAAATGCTAAAAAATAATAATAAAGTAAAGAGATATTTTTTGTGAAACTCAGTCAAAAATTGGGTGCTAACATCATGCATGCAAGAATATTTTGAAAACTAAGTCATGAAGCATATGCAAAAGTTTATGTACCATTCTCATGTATAAGATACATGTGAGTATGGCATGTTGATATGATAATGTTCTCTTAACGAAGAAATGCATATAAGCATATGAATCACTAAAGTATATAAACATAAAGAGATGTGGTTCCCTTCACTTGGAATTAGTTATTGGATTCTTTTTTGTGAAGACAGTTAAACAGATAAGATGTGGGTCCTTTCACTTTGAGGCAATTATTGGGTCATTCCCTGTGAAGGCAATTAAAACTTTTGGATCCCTCTAAGTTAGAAGCAGTTGGCTAGCTAAATCCCTCTAATTTAGAGGCACGTAGGTCCGCTTGCTGATGAGTCATCACGAGTTGGACTCACTCCCAAATTAGGCTACCTAAGGGTAGTAAAGATTAAAGAAAACCAAAGAAAGATAAGTGCACTTGCATGATTTAGTTTATGTGCATCTACATATGCAGATCCCATCATATTATTATGCTATATAGCTACTAGTATTATGATTAGAAATTTTATTGTTACTACTCTTGTACCTATCCTAGAAAGTGCCAAGTGATTGCTAAAAGTAACTCGCTTCAAGAAATATATTTTTAAACTTAAAATTGAACCTATGTGTGTTTTGTCCATCGTTTCATAATAAACCGAAGAGGCTGGAATACTTACGATGACACTTGAATACTTAGCGGATTGAGAGTATCTACTAAGAATCTTAGATTCTCATTACCTATTTGTGCATTTTCATAAATACTTCAATACAAAGAACAGGCTTCAAGTGGTTGCAGAGCTTCGGGACTTCTACGAACTGTAAAGTGTGGATTACTTGAGTCCAGTACCAAGGATTCCGACTCAAGTGTAAAGTAAAGGATGTAGAGTGAGACCTATTGTGTATAATGATTTTTATGTCTTGCATACTATTGTATTTTCAAATTATATATGTACTTTTCAAATACTTGGAATTGTAAACCCTTATTCAGTAATAAAATACAATTTTGTCAGGGCCATATGTTATATTTTTTTCTCAAGTTATAAGTTTCCATAGCACCATAGCAACCTCTAAATATAACTCTATGACTCGAGCATGACTTATATGACAGAGAGTGTTACATCTATCAAGTCTATGTGGGATTATTCCCTTGGGTTTGTGATGCCCAAAAACAATATAGGACCTTTGAATATAAATTCAACGTGTCCAGCTATCAATTCGGCTTTTCTAAGTTACATGAAATACTATAACATTGTGGGAGTAATCCCACACTATTATTCAATAAATATGGGTAGAAAATATCAATTTGAAGTTATTACATATATTTTTGTTATCTACCGGTGTCATAAAGTCTACAAAACTTCAGAAATTGGGATTTTTCTATAGATGCCCCTCTCGACAACCATAAATCCATAATTACAACTTTGCCATTCGGGTCTAATAATTATGATTTTACCCTTTCTTTTTCTACGATTTGCTTATCTACAGTTTTGTCCTTGCCTCAAGCTCGAACTTCCTTCTATGCTGGTCTACCCTAAGAGCTCGAAATGTTACAGAGAGAATTTTTTTGGTAACATAATTAGAGAGAATTTATATTAGTATCGGTTCAGCCAAATTAATTTACTTGACTTTTAGTTATAATTTTATAATTTTTATGCATTTACTAGCTTAATTAACTTCATAAATTACTATAATTTAAAATAATAATCTAGAGGATTCATAAAATTATCCACATGAATTTATCCCAATGCAAGTTGCAGCTGTCTATCAATATCAAATCTCGAAAATTCTAAGTTTGAATCCTATGCCTACTTAGAGGGCTATAGGATTGAGACATTTTTGTAAGATCAAAGATCCCGATAATGATTTCCTAGATATTAATGAGTTAAAGGGCGATTTTTAACAAATTTTAGAGAATGGGTAACCCTTTCGTTTTCAACCCAAAAGTTTATTAAAACACAGATGTTCAGAAAATTGTACTAAAACCTAAAAGTTGGATTTTGATTCTCAAGAATTTGGATTTGTTTGATATTTTTATTAAACCATAATGAGGGCTATTCCCTTATTTACATTTACATTTTAAAGTTAATAGAGGATAAAATTAAGGAGAACATTAACCTGGGAAGGGACTACAGAAGGAGAAAACCAAGTTTCTGAGTTAGTAATCAATTCCCAAGGCCTGTAATCGATTACAAGTCTCTTTATATGCCCACAAACTAAGTATTTCTTAGTTATAATTGATTACCATGAGGCTATATAAGGCACGAATGCGCTCTCCCTCCCTCCCTCATTGCGATTTTCACTCTTTCTCTATCCCTCAAACTCTTTCCCTTTTCTCTAAAATACCCTTCTTCGTCAACCGTCACTCCCGACTCAAATCTTTTCATCAAATTACACTTTTACTTCCTCACATAACACTAAATTCTTTCTTTAGTCTCCGTTCTTGTCTCTCCCCAACATCAATCTTGTGGGATCTTGAAGGTGGGGGAGGTGACATAAAGATTTCCATCCTTTCTTTTCTCTTTTTCCTTTCCAAAAGTAATCTCTAAACTCTTTTCCTCTTCCTTTCTTATGAAGGATGGATTATTTCTCCATTAATGAGCTCTTGGAGAACCCTAGGTTAAAAGAATTGGGGATTTTGATACCTGAGAGTAATTTCGGTTAATCCTTTGTGATGGTATATTTCACTGGAGGTCAGATTCTTGGCTCCATAATTCCACTATTGGGATTAACTTTGTGAGTAGATAGTTTATCCTTAGCTTGTTTTCTAGTTTATTTATTTAATATATATGCAAATGATCTGGTATATCATGGAATTATGATTTAGATCCTAGTTACATGTTTTATTCAAAATGATCACATGAGACAATGAAAGGAATTTGGTGAATCTTGCTAATTGTTTGAATATATATTAGATAGATATGAAATTCTATAAATATTTTGAAACATTATAATGTTAAAGCCTTTATTTTTCTTTGATGAATAGATTTTTGAGAAAGTTTGGTAATTGTTTGTTTATATTGGAATTCTATTAGTTTTCAATGCATTATGATGAGAAAGTCCTTCCTTAAATGAAATTATTTTCAAATTTTGCACGAGATGATGATATGTTTTATGTAAATCTATGTCAATTATTATACTTGAAAAGAAAAGAGGATAGTATGTATGATGATAAAGGAAAAGATTTGGGAAAGCCTATGATAGAATCTGCATGCTAACGACAGTATATGTTAGCCTTGACGCACCTCCTGGAATAGATAGTTTTCGATAGTTTTTTAGAAAAATTAAGTAATATTTGAAAGTTAAGATTTCTATTTGATTATATATATATATATATATATATATATATATATATATATATATATATATATATATATATATATATATGTTGGTTTAATAATTATTTTATACACATTGTCTCATGTAGGTTAGGGACGCTCTATATCTCACTGAGTTTCAAAACTCACCTGTTACCCTTTTTCCTTTTACAGGTACCAAGTAAGGGTTCAATCTTTTGGCTTCCTTGTAGATAAGCTCTATTGTTGGGTAAGCCCTCCTTGTTCGAGGGCATGTTTTATGTATTCTTTATATATGCTTTGATGCTCCATAATGCCACAGGCAAGGTCCTAGCTGTGATGAGCTATTAGTTGTAATGAAATTATGTTTATTTTTATGTAAGACAAATTGAACTTTAATGGTTATGGATTTTTGGTGATATATTTTTATATGCATGAATATGTTTTAAACTCTTATGTTGTGTACTATGGGGTGCATTTTAAGAATACCTAGATCCCCAATGGTTTTATGTGTTTGCTTATTTATGTAGGACGAGGATTTATATTGGGGGATAGTCTTGAATACAAAGGAGATTTTGCCCAATTTTAAGGAAACTGTCTTGTCTTAAGCTTGCTAAGGGATGTATCCCCTATGTGCCAGTCACACCTCGGGGTTGGGTTGTGACAAAAGTAGATGAAGAAGAAGGAGCTAAGAAGGAAATAGGTGACGGTGGCAAGAGTGATGCATGCGATGGCAGTCGAAAAAGGAGGCAGGAGTAGCGTTGTGGAAGACAAAAGATTGGGTAAGAGAGTTGAAATATACTAGGGCTTGTTTCTCTCTTTGGGCCTGCATGGGTTTTTTTTTGCCATGTTGTTTAGAATTTTTAGGGGGAAAAAAAACATAAAGGGATTCGAGTCAACTAACGGATATTATTTTCATACACGATGCATGACCCAATGAATAGTCCGGTGAATTGGGTCTTACCCGAGCTAACCTGGCTACCTAACCTAACCCGAAATTTTGTGATTAGGTTAGGTTGGTGAGTTTACTCATACCTATGAACATTGCTATGATATTACTCATGTATTTTTATATGTAGTGAGTAACTTCAAAAATCTTTTAAATACATAGAACAATTTCGTAAAAATTTTATTTTTTAGAAACACGAATATTTTCTTACATCATAATTCATAATATTTTTAAAAAGGCTTTTAGTGAGCTTGTCTCTAAAGTAAGTTAAGTAAGAGCCAAGCCTTATTCTACTAGGTTGGTCGGCTACATGGTTTAGACTATGCCATAGTGTTCTACTATAAATCATATTTACTTTTAAGTCATTAACATCTAAATCTGTTTTAATAGTTTCACCTATGGTCCATTTTCCTTAGTTAGTCCTCGACAAGTCTTCTTCATACATAACCAAACCATTTAATGCGAGATTCTACTATCTTCTCTATAATTGATGCTACCCTAACTTTCTTGCTAATGAGCTCATTTCTATTCCTATCTTGTCTAGCAATGATGGATCGATGTAAAAAAGGTTGAGGGCACATGCCTCTCAAAATTTAATTTGAGTTTTCTTTTTTAGAAGCATATAGGTATATAAATAGTTTGTCCCCATTATTTTATTAAGTTTGACCCCACCTTATGATAAAAATTATCTTACTAAGCTTAAAATTTCTTGTTATGCTTATATATTATTTTTGCCCATATTACTTAAATTTCCTTGATTCGTCACTATTGTCTAGTGTGCCCATTTACAACGCAATATCCTTGTTTTTGCAGTATTTAGCTTATTTTTTTTGTTGATACTTTACTGCCCAACATTTAGTTCCATACAACATGGACCGTCAAAAATAAGTAAGAGTATATTCACCCTTTTTTAATCTAAAGTATATCATGATCTTAACTCATTAAATGAGTTATTTTTCTTTCAAGCTCACTCTAGAGGAAATTTTTTTAATATTTTGATGTATATGTCATGCTTATCTAGAGAGTTGTTGTAAAAAGGATGGGTACCTGCAATTTGCTCCATATAATGCGGCATGTAATTCAATTTTTTTGGTGGGATATTATGTGTATCCTGTGTGACTGATAGTTGACAAGTGCAAATATTTATTAATAGTTTTCATATTAATGCTATATATAAAAAATTAAATATTCAATTAATTATAATATATTTTATTTGGAAAAATATTTATTATATTAAAAAAATATAAGTATTTGTTTCATTTTGAATAAATGAGATAATATAGAGTTTACAAGTGTGAAGCTTCTCTAGACAAATGAACAAAGGGATCGTTGTAAATATCTTCCATCTTTTAATGTCTCATAGCCATTTGGTCAAGAAGGCCAACAACTTTAACTGAGTACCTTAATGAATACATTTATTTTGCTCTGGTTGATAAGTAATAAACTCCTCAACAAAAGGGCTGATTTGTCATATGAAAAATATCATCATGGCATTAAAAGGAACCATTCTTACATTTCTTTCATTAATTAGTTTCACCTCCTCTTCTCCTTTCGCTCAAGTATTGTTCTCAAATCTTAATTAGTTTGAAGTGAAGTCAAGGTATGTCTCCCTGTATCTCTATCTCCCTCGCTCTTCTCAACACTTTGACGGTACTTTTGCGATTCTAGCTGTTTTGTATGCTGAATATGATTCCTTTATCTCTCTTTCTCTATCAATTTAGCACTTTGGTGGTACTTCTTATGATTCTAGGTGTATTGCATGTTTAATATGTTTCCTCTTCTCTCTCTCTCTCTCTCTCTCTCTCAAACGCACATACTCGCATAATTTAGCATTTTGGTGTTACTACTTGTGGTAGTTGTTTTGTATTCTTAATATGATTCCTCCCTCTATATCTCTTCACTTAGTGCTACTTAATGCTTAACTGGTGCTTCTTGTTGTTTTGGGTGTTTCACATACTAAATATGATTTCTGTGTGTGCGTGTGACAGAGAGTGTGTGCACGCATAGTGTTTCTTCTTGTGGTTTTTGGTGTTTTGCATGCTAAATATAATGGTAATAGAGGGTAGCTTTATATTTTTATGTTTATTCCATCCCCACTCAAAAAAGACAAGAACAAGGAAATTTCTCATCAAGGAGTTTGATTTGTGAAATAGTTGAAATTGTTTTTTTAGACTAAAAAACTGTTTTTCACAATGGTTAGAGAATTTAATGGTCAGATTCATGCTTGGTAACAAATGAAATTTAATAATTCTATACAACCATTAATTAATGAATTCATAATTTTCTACAAAAGCATCTTAGTGCTAATTATCAAGGCAAAAAATTGTAACTCTTGGTTTGTTCCGAGTCAATTTGAAGCTAATTATCGAGGCAAAAAATTGTAACTCTTGGTTTGTTTAGAGTCAATTTGAAGATACTTCTCAATTTATAAAAATGTATGATTTTCATTAACATTTTATTTTAGATATAATAATATATGATTTTTATTTTTCATGACATCTTTTTCCTTATTTTGTGCATCTGAAATGGTTAAAGAAAACTTTATAGTTCGCAACAACATTATGGATCAAGACCAACAAGGACCACTTCCAGCAATAAGGAATGGTATTCCAACACAAACATATGGCAAAAACCAATATCAAACTACCCACATGATAGCGCCCTCCCATTCTCCAACTCACAAAGGTGGCCATTCTGCCTTTTCATCTAACTTGAGAAGGCAACCACACTCTCACAACTACAGCTTCCAGCAGCCACAACAAGAATTGAAACAACAACTCGATGATTTTTGGGCAAATCAACGCAGGCAAATTGAGGAAAGCACAAATTTTAGAAATCATGGCTTGCCTTTGTCTAGTATTAAGAGAATCATGAAAGCTAATAAGGATGTCAAGATGATATCAACTGAGGCTCCTAAGGTCTTTGCCAAGGCTTGTGAAATATTCATTAAGGAATTAACAATAAGGTCTTGGGTTAATGTTGAAGAAAATGGAAGGAGGACACTTCAGAAGAGTGACATAACAACAATAATTGAAAGGACTAACGGCTATGATTTTTTGCATGATGTTGTACCAAAGGATGAAAATGACATGGCGGACCGTGATCAAGTATGGGCCCTACAACAACAAAATTATTCTTCAAATCCAAATGAATGAACAAATAAGATATACTATGTGAAAATACTACTAAGTATATTTAGTAATAAGCATGTTTAGCTTTAAATGAGTCACCAAATGTATTAAATCATTAGAGCCCTCTCCCCCCTCCTCACCAAATGTATTAATGTTGTTTATTTTAATATGAATATGAATATGAAATATGAATATGAAATATGCAATTGTTGTCAATGACATTTTAGGGGATTACTCCAAGGTGGTTATTTGTTTATTTCTTTTTTGAGTTTTACATACAAGTAAATATAACAATTGAGAAATGGATATCTATCCTTAACTTCATGTGAAGTATATCATGATCTTAGATTTATTGATATGTACTTTAAAGACAAACTTACTTTATCTAAGAGATTTTGCTATAAGAATGGATGGATGCCTATGATCCATTCCATATAATGCGGCATTGCACTCGTTTTTCTATCAAATTTTATATTTATTCTATAGTGATCCACTTCATATAATGCGGCATGTCACTTATTTTTCTATCAAATTTTATATTTATTCTATAGTCAACAGTTTTATTAATAGCTTGAATATTAAAGCTATATAAAAAATAAATATTATTTCATTATAATATATTTTATTTATTAAAAATTGTGTTAAAAATTTGTAACATTGGTTTCATCTCAAAAAAGTGATATAGCATTATTATGAAATTTTTATTACAACAAATTTAAAGATATTATTTTTAATATAATTTCTTGTAAATACATGGAGCCTCCCTAGATATATAACACAAGGATAGCTACAAATATCTTCCTTCTTTTAATGTTCTTTTGCCATTTGGTCAAGAAAGCCAACATTTTCAATTTAGCATCTTATGAACACATTTATTCTGCATTAGTAGTTAAAAAATAAGCTCCTCAACTGAAGGGTATAATCGACATATACAAATGTCAACACAACACTAAAACAAGCCATGACTTCATTGACTTCCAACTTCTACCCTTTCTTCACTTGAGTTCTGAAATCTTTCAAAACAAAATCAAGGTATCTCTTTCTCTTTCTCTCTTTCCCTTTCTTTGTTATTTTTGTTGTTTAATTGTCTAAAATCATGAAAATCAATAAATTTCATATAAACACATGTTTATGCATGTTGTTAATTTATATTGTCAATTTTCTTTTAGAGTAAAGAGCTTGAAAAACTCTACATACTGTCTAATTAACCGGGATCAAAAATGTTAACTTGGAGTTTTAGTAATACATCTTTTCATTCTAGGTGTTCTACATGTTGAATTTGAGAATAGCATAAAGAGGCATTATATATTTGATGTTTATTCCACCTAACCTAAAAAAAAAAAGGAAAAGAAAATGAAAGGAATTTACCCATCATGACTCATGAGTTTGATTTGTGATATGCTGAAATTGTTTATTTAGCCTAAAAAATATTTCTATTGATGGTTAGAGAAATTAACACCAAGATTCATAGGTGCATATCTTTTTATGGAAATTTCTTAGGGCTAATTATCGATGCAAAAATTGTTACTTTTAGTATGCTAGGGGTCAACTTGAAGATTCCTCTCTATCTATAGAAGTGAATAAACACACACACACACACACACACACACATACATATAACATTATTTCATCAACATTTTATTTGAGATCAAATCATAATTTTTTTTATTTTTTTATTTTTCATGGCATCTTTTTGCTTGTCTTGTGCTTATGAAATGGTTAAAGAATACTTCAAGTTGACAATGACAATATATATCAAAAATAGAATGGGAAACTTCCAACAAGAAAGAGTGATACTCCAGCACAAACACATAGCGAAAATCAATATCAATCTACCACATAATGGCACCTATCCATTTTCCAACTCAAGCAATTGGTCATCCTATTTCTTCATCCTACTTGCGAGAGCAACTGTACTCTCACTACCACAGTATCCAAGAATCATAACAAGAACTATAATAAAAATTCAATGACTTTTAGGCAATTCAACACAGGAAAATTGAGGAGACTGCTAATTTCAAAAACAACAATTTGCCTTTAGCTAGAATCAAAAAGATGATGAAAGCTAATGAGGAAGTCAATAACCTAGCAATTGAGGCTTGTGAAATATTCATTATGGGACTGACAGTCTTAGGTTAGTGTTGAGGAGATTAGAAGGAAAACACTTCAAAGGAGTGATATTACAATAGCAATTAAAGGGATTGATGATTATGATTTTTTGGTTGATATTGTGCCCAATGATGAAAATGATATGGTGGACCATGTTCATGAAGCATTTCTCCACACAAGGATTACTGGTGCTCCAGTTACAAATGTTCCTTACCCTTAAATACCACTTCTATAGGATGAAGTAGTAGGAGAAGGGAGGGTTAAATCGTGCTTTTAAAAAACTTTTTGTTCCTAAAACTTTTAAAACAATCCTTCTCAAGTCATTGGACTTAGAATGCGGAAGCATTTTGAGTTAAAAACAAAGGCCATTGTTTTCATAATAACTTTGTTATCAACAAGTAAATAAGCACTCAGAATAAAAACACAAAGTATAAAAATAGTAAAGAGTGATAAAGATGGAGAGTCACACAAGGAGATTTTATACTGGTTCGGCTAACAACTTGCCTACATCCAGATCCCAACACTTTGTTGAAATTTTTATAAATCAAGTATTCTTTGTCCAAGCTTTTACAAATGAGTAGTTCTTCCTAGCCTCTCAAAGCTAACTAAACAAGTAGTCTTTACAAAACCTCTTCGGGTTAACAATGAGTAGTATTTTATCCTAATCTCTCCAAGCTCACAAAGACCACTACTAGATCAGGTCATAATAATGAGATTGAATGGATTATGTTTAAATAACACTCATACTAAATCACTTAAAAGTGTATAAGCACTTAAGTACAGTGTGTGGCGACTTCTCAATACTCTCAGTAAAAGGATATTTGCTAATACAAAGCAAATGAGAAGATTTTCTTCTGAGAAGTTACGGTGAGTAACTTTCTGGACTTTTAGAAGGTCGAGAAAGATGAAGTCTTAAGAGATATACAAATGCACAGAATGCTATACTGATTAACCAACTTCTTCTTCATCATCTTCTAGGTTTATATAAGCTTCAAAAATCTAGTCGTTGAAACTTCAGACCCTGAGCCCAGAGCTTTTTGATCTGTTGGTCTAAGACTGGAGAGAGCAGTCGGTTACTTTCTTTCTCAACAAATAGATGCAACATCAAGGAAGAAAACTAGCCGTTGAAGTTGTCCAACTTTTCAGAGTTGTCAGCGCCTCTTTTGGATCTTGTCTTGTTAAGTTTGACCTTTAGGAGCAATTCATAAATCATGTAGAAGAAACTTTAAGTGTGAGGTACTTCATGTAAATCAACTTTCTGAAAGTTATCCTTCTAGATATAGCCGTCTAGATAGTTCATCCTTCTAAAGTGCTTATGATTCTTTTAGTGGCTTGATTTCCTTCTTATGATACCAACATATCCTTCTGGTCCTTTTCATATGCTTCTTGAGTGATAGATCATTGATTCCTTTGCCAAAAACTTCTTTCCTTGTGGTATATATGGAAAATGTATATAAGAATTTTTAACTTTGTGTGATCTAATTCTCATCTTTGTGTGTATTACGTGATCTAGTGTAAATGGACATAAACACTTGAACAAATGTTAGCCAACACAAAAGATTTTATTAAGAATTGATTTGTTTTTTTTATCAAAACTCTTAGCTTAGTAAAGCTCATACCACTTTTGGAGAGCATTGAAAATTACAACGTCATCAACATGTTTCAAGTCCACCATATTGTTGACCAAGAGTTGTTATAGGAAGGCCTATTCCTAGTCAAGCTCATTATCAGCACTCATTCTTTTGCTCATCAAGTGTGGCCACCACCACAAAATCATCCTCCAAATACAAGTGAATAAGCAAATAAGATATAATGAGTGAAAATAGTACAAGGAAAATAATTAATATGTTTAGCTTTTAATGAAGTCAACCATTAAGTCATCAAACCCCCCACCTTATCCCCTCCCACTTTTGTATCTTATTCATGATATGTTAATGTAGTTAATTTCAATATGAATATGAAAATATGACGCCACCATTTAAGGGACCTCTTCAAAGTAGTTGTTAATTTTTTATTTTGATTTTAGGTTTTATAAGCACTTTATTGATTACCTTCTCCACTTCTTTTTGCAACATGGGTAAAATACAACTCAAATTAGTTTTGGACCATTAGACGAAAATAAATAAATAAATAAATCTAAAATCATATGCAAGTTATTAAATAAAGTATAATTAATTCTTTCTTTTATTCTACATAATCTTGGTCATGACCTAAATCGAAGCATCAAGTTTCGGTTAAAGATAGTCAAACTTGTATATTTCAAAAAAGAAAATCATGAAACTTTTATTCTGACTACCAATGCCACCACCTTATTCTATTCCCTCTTTCTTCCACTGTATCAAATAATGCTTCCTGATTTATGATTCCTTCATATTCCACTTCTCGATATCCACTCATTGCCATGAGAAGGTCGTCGCTCTGTCTTGCCCTATTCGGTTTACTCATCGTAGTTGCAATTTTGAGTAGTTGTTTATGGTTTTATGTAATTCTTGCAATTGTTAGAAACAAAAGTGTAGATAATTACATGTAATTATAGGAAGGTAACGAATAGTTGTAGGAAATGTGGTTGCAATGAATTTGAAAATGGCAAAAATGTGTTTCATTCACCTCCACAGCAATGTTGATGGCGAATAATCGGAAAAGAATTGGTTAGATATTGAGATTAGTGATAGAATGAAATAGTTCAATAGTTAGAAAAGAATGGGTAAGATACTGAGATTTGGGAGAAATAGGAATAATGTAATGAGTGATTAACTAAGGGTCTTTTTTTTGAAAAAAAAAAAAAAAAGAGACCGACTCAATTACCCAATCCAATCCAACACAATTTATTTTAGGTTAGATTAGTTTGGTTGGTTAGAAAAAAATTCAAAAATTAAACCCAACCTAACCCAATCTTAACTGATTGGGTTAGGTTTAATTTGTCCAAGCACCCCTAATACAAGGAATGAAAAATAATGAAAGTGAAAGAAAAGTTATCAAAAGAGTCTTTATATCACCCTCCAACATATGCACCATGCTCGAGTCATGGGGTTATATCTAGAGGTTGTTACGGGTGTTATGGTAAAACTTTCAAATAAGAAAACATAATATAAGGCCAATAAAATTCCATACTTCATTACTAAATAAAGGCTTGCAATACCAAGTGTTCAATAGTTATATATTTAAAAATACAAGTTCGAAAAACTTTATTAGCATGATACATAGAAGATGTCTAGTGTTGTGTTCATCATTGCTACCACCTACCTTGACACTCGAGTTAGAGTCCAGGTGTTGGGTTTAAGTCCATGTTTCCTAGTCCATAGAAGTCCCAAACTTTGCTACAGTCTTAAAGTCTAGTCTATGTACTAGAATATTTAGGGGGATATACAAAAGCTAGTGAGAATCTAAGATTCTCAATAGGTACACTCAATCCAATAAGCATATAGAGTGTCATTGTGTATCCCAACCACTTCGATTTATTATGAAAATGTGGACAACTACACATATGCATAGGTTCAATTTTTTAAGTTTGAAAACATATTTCTCAAAACAAGTTACTTTTAGCAATTACTTGGCATTTTTCATGGCAAGCATAATGATAGTAAGAGTATGGATTCTAATCATAATAATAAAGCTATATAATATAATACGATCATAAAAAATGCATATGCCAATACATACTTAAGTTATGTAAGTGCACTTATCTTTCTTAGCTATTTCTTTAACTTGCAACTTCGACATCTGTACTTGGTCCTCTAGAAGTGGATGGCCTTTCCCCAATTCTAGGTAATAGCCCGCTTTTCAGGACTGAGCTCGTTCCTATATGTAATTGCCAAGTTTACTTTCCTCAACTCTCTCACCAACTTATTTCCATTAAATCTATTCAGGGGCTGGCTCAAGTGATCATCTTTGACGGTATCGCCCTAACCCACTATGAGGTGGAAGATCGATACGCTTACAAGTCCTTGTCACTTTATATGTTCTTATACATAGTCATTCTTGAATATACGATATGTACTTATGCACATACTTCATATCATATTCAATTACATTCTTGCATGCATAGTTATCATGTACATAAACACATGAATTCTTGTATACTTATGTTCCAGTTTCTCCATATCTAGGCATTACATATCATCATCCCCGGTATAATTAATATTCTGTATCATAACCATAGGCAAGTATGTAATAATCTTTGAATATGCATTCTTTGCTTCAATCTTCTCATATAGTAAACCTTACAATAATTATCATAACTTAACTCATAGTTTCATGTTTTGCTTAAACACCTAGGCCATAAGCCACCAGAATTCTATCCCACATTAGGAATTTATCCTAAAACCATATCTCATTATCTGGTCCTTATGGTTTATGATGCTGTTCCTTACGATATCTTTTATTTAACTTTCTTGATCCCATGTGGTTCACTTGTAGGTAGCTCAAGTTATATCCATGTGGTTCCAAGGTCCGGTTTTGCTAATGATTCCTTAGCTTCCAAGTTTTGAGTTTAAGAAAAAGGGGTTTTGCCCTCCCAGATTCCAAGTTCGAGATAAGGGTTGCTAGATCCTCCTAGGTTACAAGTTCCAACCTTATGGAAGAGGGTTCTGAGTTCGCCCAATATACCGAGTTCCAATTTCCTAAGGATTCACTGATTTCCCCCAATTTCTGATTTCAAGGTTTGGGAGAATAGGGTTACTTCTCTCAATGTTTACCCAAGTTCCATTTTCTGGTGTTGAGTAGGAGGGTTCGAGGTTCCAAGTTTCGATCTTATGGGACTTCTTTTTAATTGCCCTAGGTTCCAAGTTCCGATCTGAGGAAAGAAGCTTCCGACCTTACATCCCTAGGTTCTAGTTTACGACCTTACATGTTACGTAGGGTTCCAAGCTAATATCTTAAGGGAGATTGGTCATTTCTTCCTCGTCCCCTGAGCTTCAAGTTCCAACCTAGCTGACTACCCGAGGGTCGGGATTTCATGTTTCGGGGAAAAGGTTTACTCCTCCTTTGTTCCCTAAGTTCCAAGTTCCGAGCTAATAGGAGAGTGTTGCAAGTTGATATTGTGTTCCATCCTATTTTGTTCTAAAATTCATATATAATTCATTTGAGCTTGGATGACCAGGATTTTTTGTTTGTAAACTCTACTCTTCTTATACTAATAGGGAAAAATGGATTTAACCTCATAAGTTTAACCAGTTAGTGCGATTTTTTATAAACACCCCTATTATCCTATTAGAGATTCTTATCTTGTCATCCTTTGATGTTTGGTTCTTCCAAGCTATACAACCCAATTTCTATAGGCTCCCCTCACTATAATCCTTCTTCAAAAATCTCTAAAGACTTATTTAAGATTTATTAGCCATCTATTCCTAATCTTATGAAGGTAGAAGATACATGCACATATAAACATCTATAATCAAGCATAAGATCAACTTAAATCATTATTCAAATACATACCAACATGTAACCACCCAAGTTAATACCATAATCCAGCCAAAATACATAAGGTTTCAATTGGAAATTTGGGTATTGGGCAGGACACAAAACATATAAGATTAAAGGGAAATAACTTAGAATTTGAATAACCTACCTCAAGATTCTTAAAGCCATAGAAGCCAAAAACAATTTCTAACCTTCTTCTTCTCTCATGGCTGCAGCCTATATGGAGGTGGGGAAGGTCCATTTGATACTTGATCATCAAATAGATAGAGAGATTTTATAGAAGGGATAGTGGACATTAATTTTCATAAGGGAGCAAGGTATTTTGAGGCCAAAGAAGGCCATCAACCATGAGCTTGAAGCTCATGGCTATGGTGGTGGTGAGGAAGAAGATAAAGAAGAGATGATGATGATGATGAAGTTAGCATGAATGAGAAGGAGACAAGGGAGTACAAGGAAGTCTTGATATTTGTAGGAAGAAGATTTTTTGTAAAGCTATTTTGTAAAAGAAGTAGTGGTGATAAATCCACCAATTAGGGCCAGTGTGGCTCATTCTTGGCCACATACTCTGGCTACTCTCATGACATGTCTATTTAATCTCTAAATGATTATTTCCCTGGATTCGTCATGCCCAAAGACAATATAGGACTCTTGAGGATTAATTCGAGATATTCGACTATTAGTTCAGGTAATTTGAGTTGCCCGAGATATTGTATATTATGTGAGTAATCTCACATTTTTATTCAAAACTGTGCGTAGAAAATCTCAATTTTAAAGTTATTACATATATCTTAGTTATCTGTTAGTGTCGCAGGGCCTACATAGTCTTGAAATTGGAATTTTTCTACTAATATCCTTCTAGACAACAGTAAACCTTTAATTACAACCTTTTCATTGTAATTAAAAATTACAATTTTGTCCTTTATTTTACTATGATTTACCTATTTATGATTTTGCCATTATCTTGGGCTCGAGCTTCCTTCTACATTGGTCTACCCTCAAAGTTGGGGATGTTATAGTCTTTGCCCTGTATTTGAAGATTTCATGCACCTCTTTGTCATTTCGACAAGATTCAAGGCTTTTACCATCATTGGAGATTGGGTGAGTTTTCTTCATTTTGCAATTAAATTTCAACACATTTCTTCATGTGAAGCATCTTTTTCTTCAATTTCTTCAATTGCCTCTTCTAAGTTCAAGGATTGAATCATCCATCTAAAGGGAAAAAAAACACATTATTCAAGCGTATATAATAACCTTTCCTCTATGTTCATATATGATTGCTTGATTCATCCTTTGATTTAATAACGTAGATGAACTTGAGCTAGAGCATTGGTGGTGAAAGGAATAACAGGAGGGAACTTGGCAACTCATTTTTGCAATTCTCGAAACAACTTGTCATGATTCATTTGGTAAGGGGGAATGGGGTTGATTCCACAATTCAATTTAGGGTGGGCTTCATTGGTTGTAGGTATTTGGGGAAGATAGGACTAGGATCATTTTTATTTTGGGAGTTTTGATTTTGGGGAGAAAAGGTTAGTATTTTTATTTTGGGGAGAAAAAGCCAAACTTTTAGTACACATCAAACCTCAATGGTGTCCTAGTTGGAGATAACGGTCCACTTAAGCCTATAACGTGCTATGTAGGTTGATCATGAATTTTTAACTTGGACATATGGAAGTATTAATGTGATGTATTCATCTTTAAAAGACCATAATAGATGTTTACTCTTATAGTCTTCATCATTTTTACTTTTTTTTTTTTTAAACAAAAGATGGTTTGCTATATTCTTTTAGTTTGTCTATCAAAGCTTTTAGTTTAACTTTAAGCAATTTTCTAAAGATAAAAATTAAAAAAGAAAATTCCCAATTCAACTTTATCTTCAATATCCAAGTTCAAATCTTGGAGTGATCAAGTATTTTGGGAGGTTTGTATGTAACTAACACCCTTGACTTAAAATTATGTGAGCAATTGTTAAGACATATATATAAACTTATTAAAGTGTTATGGAGGATTACAGCAAAGTTGAAATATAGTAGAATGGGATAAAATGACCTATATTTTATATTTTGTCTTATAAATTGCTCATACAAGATTGAGAATGCTCTCTTGATCAACTCTCAACAGGCGGCAAGGCATTTAGCTAAAGACTCTCTTTGTAGTAGATGTGATTTTCAACTCCAGGAGTATGTTCTTCATGCATTGACAGACTATGATGCATTGCAAGGCTTCTAAAATTACTGGGTTCCTAATATTGATCATGTACTCTTTTTCTCTCACCCTCTTAGGATTTGGTTGTCTTTGAATCTAAAGAGGGTGGATTCTTGGTATGGGGTGAATTGGCCTCAAATGTTTGGTATGGCCTCATACTTCTTATGGCAGGTTCATAATAGGGAGATTTTTGAGCGAGTGGTTCTAACTCCTAAGGAGATGCTTGGTCATTTTGGGAGTTTTTATGTTGCATGCAATAGGTTGCCCAATTTGCAAGTGCATGATGGATCCAGGTTGTGGAGGGAATTATTTGTTTCTTGGAAACATCCTCTGGACAGATGGATCAAAGTTAATAGTGATGGATCAATCCTTGCGGATCATAAGGCAGCTTGCAATGGTCTTTTAGGGATGCTTTAGGTCGCTTTGTTGGAGGGTTTTCGGCTCACCTTAGTCTTTGTCCAATCACGGCTGTTGAGCTTGAGGGTATTTTTTATGCTTTAGACTTGGTGAGATCAGTGGGTTATGGCTTGGTGATTCTAGAGGTTGATTCTTCTTGTCCTATCCAACTTATTCAGAAACCTCTGGATTGAAAGCATCATCATATAGCTTTGATTCATCAGATTCATGGCCTTCTTCAGAGAGATTGGACTGTTCAAGTTACTCATGTGTACTATGAAGCTAATCATGCAGTGGATGTCTGGGCTAAAGTGGGTCACTTATGTAATCTTGGTGTTACTTTTTTTTTTTTTTTTTTTGTCCAGCTAGTATGTATTAGCGAGATTTTGTGGGAGGATTGTGCTGGTGCAGCATTTCCTCACTTAGTGTAGTGTTTCTTTGTTTGGACGTTCTACCCTATTATCCACCAAAAAAAAAAAAGAATGACATATAGTTTTATTATCTGGGTTTTTGCAATAATAATGGAATAAAATAATATTAGATAAAATCAATTCCACTTATTTCTTATTGCATTTTACCCCTTAGATTGGGGGATATGAAAAGGAATGGGAACAAATAACATAATTTTTTGTCACTCAATTACCATCTACTAATATTTTCAAATAAGATATCATAAATTTTCCTCTATTCTATTCTTCTAATAGGATTTATTTTTGATATACTATCAATGTAAAAGTTTTTACTCAATTATCCAATCATATTTTGTCACATTTTAAAGAGTATCTAACTTGTGCAATTACTATTCTAAAGGTCACAAATTTAGTAGCATATGGTTGAATAACATTATATCAAAATTAATCTTTGTTGAATATCCAAACAAATATATAAAATTTTGTTCTATTCAATTTCATTTTATCCACTCGCAATTACTATCCAAAGCCTTAATTTCACAAGGTTCTTTCTCTTGATAAAATAATAATTTTGAAGAAAAAATTAAAAAAAAATAAACAATGATGATATTTGTAAACCCTAGATGGACCCAATATCCTTCACGTTTTAACTTTCAAAGCAATCCACGGTCCTCACAAGGTGGGTTGGAGGACCCAATACTCACAAATTTTGTTTTTGTGAGTATTATATTATAGGGATCCGTATTTGATTTTTGGGGGATCCGTATTTAATTTTTGGGAAAATTTCAGTTAAACAATGGGGGTTTCAAAAATATTCTCTCTCTAATTTTTGTTATCTCTCTCAAGCTTGAAGAAAGAGAATATTTTGAAAAGAGAAAATGGGGATCAGTGTTCAATTTTTGGAAAATTTTTAGTTATGCAATGAGGATCTCTCTTCATCTATTTATCTCTCCAAAGCTTGAATGAAGGGAAAATTTTGAGGAGAGACAATTCACTTGTTAATTAAAAATCTCCCAGATAACTTGCATGAATCCACAATCAACCAATTATAGGATAGAAAATTTAGAGAGAAAATAATTAAGACAACTTTTTAAAGGGTTTTTCTAACTAATGCCTTAAGGGTATTGGTTAGTGAATCAAAAATAGAAAGTTTTGATTGAAAATATAAGACTTTTAAATTTTCAATGTATTCAATACATTAGAAACAATCTAAAGTTACAACAAGGATTTGGTGTAGCGGTATGCAAATTGCACACCTAGGAAGAGGACTAGGTTCAAATGCTAGAGAAGATAATTATTGGAAGGGTCTTTTAATTGTGATAATGCCCGAAGGTAAAATTATCTTAAGACTAAAAAATAAACAATCAAAAGTTTTCTACTTTTAATTCCTTTACCATTGTTTAATAAAACTGTCAAAACAAGCTAGCTTGGCTCATTCAGGTCGACCCATCTTGGGCTAGGTCATTTTCGAGTCATGCTTGATCAAGTTAGCCTAACCCAATCCTTTGCGAACTACAGGCTAAATATCATGGCCACTTTCTTTTACTATTTTTTAATTTTTTAATTTATTTTCTTTGGACATAGGATTTCACATCAACAAGAAACAAAATTATAATTTGTTTTTGAAAAACAATCAAAACATTTTTATACTTCAACCAATACATTTTATCTTTTGACATAGGATTCCACAATATAGGATTTTGAAAAACAACCAAAACCTGTGAAATAGGCCAAATTATAATTTGCTTTATGTTTTAAAATGATTAGCAATAAATTATAACATCTTTATACTTCAACCAATATATTTTACATAAACATGATATTATTTTTATTTTGATAAATTAATTTTAAAATTATAAAATATTTTTTAAATTTTATCTTTTACTTTTAAAATTTTGTAATTTACTATTATAATATCTAAATCTTTATAAAACATATAAATATCATATTAATCCAATTTTGACCCAATCATTAATAAGGGATCAAATTTAGGTTAAAAAAAAATAAAAAAAAAATGACCGATCACATAATCGGATCGGGTTCAGCTCCGGTCTAGCTCGCTCCATTGTACGCCCTGTTCGCGCGGTCTCATTTTCAGCCCCATTCATGAGTCTCTTCTCCAACATTGAGCCCTAGTCTTCCTCGCTAGTGCTGTCTCACCACCACCACCACCATCACCGCCATCGCAGTTTGTCTTCGCTTCTTACCTCCATTTTCGAGCTCACCGCCGCCACAATCTACCATTGGAGCCACATCGCCGCTGCACGTTCCTTTTCGAGCCTAGCCCCTCCTTCACCCCCCCTCTTCCTCATCGCTAGTGCTGCCCAGCCGCCCCTGTTCCCCCTCGTTCACCGTTGTTCCACCTCGTTCTGCTTGGCACTTCTTTTATTTGTAGTCCTCCTTCAACCATGTTAATTTGCTTTTTGTCTCAAATTGTTTTATGCATAGATATTGTGAAATTTGGTCCTCCTTCAGTGGTTTTCAACTACGATGATATCTGTTCTTGTGGCTTGTGCTATGAGCTATGTATGTGGTTATGCACATGTACTATGTTTCAATTCAACTTTCATGCTGCAAAATATTTGTATTTGTGGGTTCATGCTATGTTCATTTTATGGTTTCTGATGTTCTAAAATCTGCTATGCTATGTTCATTTTGTTGTCAATGTGTGTGCTTTGAAGTTGGAATGCTTAATTTTGCATTTGAGGTTATATTAAATTATATTTTTATCGTGTAGTATTTTTATAAAATATGATTTTTAATAATAGATAAACTCTTCCGAGTTTACGATTCAAGCTTACGAGTCGAGTTTATGGAGGCTCCATGAGTTTAATTAAACTCTTGAGGTTGGCAACCTTGTTCTGAATGCTTCATGAACTGTTCGCTTTTGTGAAATCAGTCATGACAGGATAATATGAACAGCATTGTGTTTTTTTTATTTGGCGTCAAAAAAGTTTAAACCATCATTTGAAGAATACAAACTGAGTTTTAAACCATTTCAATATGTATGGAAAAATCCAGTTTAATTACTTTTCAACACAAGTTTTCTCAAACTATGATTTGGGCAGGAGTGGGAAAAAAAAAAAATTGCTTTTCCATTTAACCAAACCATGCTATAAACCAAAAATTCATTCATTTTTTAGAATTTATTTCTGTACACTAAACAATATGGAGTATTTGATGACTCTTGCATAATTTCCTCTTTCGAATTCTGCAGTTCCTGGGTTTGGATTTTACTAGTTTGCTGATGATGTCAGTTGAAATTTGACTTTTATCCTTATAAGACAAACGATATTAAGCATTGAATGATAATAGACTATATGAGAGTAGACTATGCACCAGTATGATGAGTGATTATGGACAATATTTAAACAAAATATTCTGTTTTGTTCTGCTTTCAGGATATTTATTAACTGGATTACAAGTTTGCAATGTGTGTCATACTGGGCTGATTTTGCCATTCTGAGAGATAGCAACGCCGAAAGCTAAGAATGAACACACTTTTAAGAATAAGGCATTATTTACCCAATGGTTTATATAGACAACCTCTTCATTTAGCTGTTGTAGGGCATAATGCAAGTGATTTGAATGTATCATCAAGAAATTTTGGTCAAGCTGCAAGGAAAGAGGAGGAGGAGGATGTAGAGGAGGTGGAAATTGACCAACGAAGCCTCCCAGCTGATTTCGATCCTGCAACATTTGATCCTACCGAGCATCGAAGCCCTCCATCGGAGAGAGTTTTCAAGCTTGTTGATGAAATGGCATCTCTTACGGTAGCTGAAGCAGCAGAATTGGGTCACATTCTGATGAAGAAAATGGGGATGAAGGACCTGCCTACTGTGGGATTTTTGAAACCAGGAGCTGCAAATATCATTGGAATGGCAATGAAAGCAGCACCGACAGCAGCAGCTGAGGAGGAGAAAAAGCCGGAAAAAACTGTATTTGAATTGAAATTAGAGTCCTATGAAGCGGCTTCCAAAATTAAAGTCATCAAGGAGGTCCGGGGCTTCACCGATTTAGGTCTAAAGGAGGCAAAGGATTTAGTGGAGAAAACACCTTCTATTATAAAGAAAGGTGTTTCAAAGGAAGAAGGAGAACAGATAATAGAGAAAATGAAAGCTCTTGGTGCAAAAGTTGTTATGGAATGAAGGTAACGTCTTGCATGTTGCTCTCCTGGAAAGAAGTTGCTTCAAATATTCAAAATTTTTACCTAGTTTTCTGAATTTTTGAAAATTTCATATTGTTGGTCAAGGATACTACAAATTTTGCTAGTGATTGTGTTCTAATTTGTGCTCATCTTTTAGCTTAATCTGGAACTTTATTTGTGCTACTATTATGGATTATCTTTTATTTAGTTCCCGATAGAAGTCAATAAAGTAGTTTTCCTACTTCTGATATTCTCATGCATACATATTCAATAACATTGCCTTATGCAAGCAAATTAGTACTTCTTGGCCCTTTTTCTGTCAATTGAATTTTCATGCACTTACAACGAGCCATGGACACCTAAAATATTTGAACCAGTGTGCCTTCATGCTACAACCTTTATGTTCATGTTTGGACCTTAAAACATAAGGTCCTAGCGTGAGAAGCATCAACCAAGGGAAAGA
This sequence comes from Pterocarpus santalinus, assembly GCA_031439595.1. Taxonomy (NCBI): domain Eukaryota; kingdom Viridiplantae; phylum Streptophyta; class Magnoliopsida; order Fabales; family Fabaceae; genus Pterocarpus; species Pterocarpus santalinus. Next base: position 26,210,421 of record CM062528.1, on the reverse strand, counting down.
ATTGTCAAAATGGGTTCAGCTAGCGTTTATATATATTTATACACCATGGCAACGTGGAATCTAAGGATATTGATAGCTTACATTAGGTTATGAAAACATGCAGAAGGTGCTTTTTGATTAAGGAAATTTGATAGTGATATACGCCAGGAATTGCTCAAGATCTCTATTAGGAAAACGGCTTCTGGAATTTTGCTAAACATGGAATGTCTATTTGGGTCATCAATGCAGTGACCTTCTCAATTTCCTAACTTCAGTACTTTCATTGAGAACTGTTCTGTACACTGGCAGCTCGTTTATTGTTTGGGAAAAAGTCCTTATAAAGTCTTTTTAAGTGAGAAAGTGACGGGTCAGGATGGATATCATTTACTTTTCTATTTTAGAGACAATCTCACTTTAGGTGAGTTTTATCGTTTGTTTATGTACTGTTTAACTTCATACATGTAGAACTATAGTTGATGCTCTAAATATGAGTTACAAAATAGAAAGCTATAAACCTATTACAAAAAGGTAATATCATGGCGCATGCTTTTAAGTTTTAGGGTAAATTATACTAATTTCTTTTGACGTTAAATAATATTATATATGATATTTCTCAACATTGACACTTCTTTAGATGGGTATTTAGTATCATATTTACATAAGTATTTAGTAAGCTTGTTTGTTTGTGCTTCTATAAAGAAAAAAAAGTACTTCTTGTGTTTCTAAAAAAATGTAAAAGTACAAAATAATCAATTTTTTTTTGCTTTTTTGAGAAGCAAATAGAGTGTTGTTTCTCTTAAAAGTAGAAGCAGTATAAGCAAGAGAACAGTGATCCTCAAAATTTGAATCCATTATTTTCATATTTTTACCATTTTATCCTTAATTTTTTTAAAAAATATCACCTTCTATTTATTAATATTGTAATATTATAAAAAAAGAGTATTTTTATTTTATCACATCCAAATAGTTTAATAATTTTTAATTTTTATAAAAATTATTTTTACAATTACATTCAAATATAAAATAATTTTTTACTTTTACTTTTACTTCTACTTCTTTTTCTATTTTTAAAAAAATATTTCTCTTAAAATCTTAATCAAATAGACCTAGTATCACATTTCATAAGATATAAAGATATCGGGTATATCACATATATATCAAAGAAGGTTCCTGTATAGTTTTACAAATAGAAAAATATATATATAATATTGCCTAATTTCGGAAAAAATCAGTGTATCTTATCCTAAGTTTTATTCAGTAAGTGTGCCCCAGAGAAGAAATTGAACATACATTTATGCTGGTCTGCTGAACAAACAACGTATACCGCCAATGTATACTGACCAAGACGTACCCTTTGGTCAACAACTGTGGAGCACAGCAAAATAAATTGAATGACCACTAGCACCTGATTTTGGGGCAGTATAAAGGATATTATTAGATGCTCAAGGAGCACTATATATATTGTGCTCATAACTAATAATAGAATTATATTTTAAAATGGAATTCATCACTAATTTACACTTCTATTTAAAATATGATTTTATCATTGGATTGAGTACAATTCATGTAATACTTCATGAGTATCTAATAATTTCTCAATACAAGGGGTCTGGCTCTACTAGTGGTGCTTCTTTTGATTAATAATACTTAGCTAACTAGCAATACTTCAAAAACTAGAGGAAGCTCAATACAGCAATTTTTCTCATCTGATGATTGAAGACTTAGCAATTTTTCTTATCTGATGATTGAAGACATAGTTCTAATGTTGTATTGAAACAATAAATTATACAATAGGTCTAATATGGTATAGAAGCAATAAATTACAAGGCAAAATATGATAAAGCAGTGAGTTTGAAGCGGATCTTACATAAAAGAAGAGAGATCACTTCTTTTATCCGGAGAAATGTTTAGCACAAGTTTAAATAAAATCCATTTCAATCAAGGGCGAAGGGGCCAACAGTATTTGTGACAAGAAATTTGCTCAAAGAAGTGCACGTCAATTTTACTAGAAAGCTATAACTTCCATGTTTTGTTTTGCCTTTACCAGAAAATTTCCAGTGATGCAACCTAAGATATATGGATAGGGATTGGACCCTAATATAACCAAGATAAAGAAAACAATCATCATGAAAAGTACAAGTGGTTCAAGTAATTGGGCACTTTTCCTCTCAAGCATAATCTCGATTTCAAATGAAAAAAAATTAACACTAGAAAAACATTATCTCATAGTGGTTTGACCTAACTCGAACAAAATCAGATCTTGATATTGTAGGAAAATTAGACAAAACAAATCATGAAAAATGCAAGAAAAAAAATTATTAATGATAATAATATTAAAGTAGTTAGGAAAGAATAGGCCATTCTTATTTTATACTGTATTCACCCAAAAGCAATTACAGCTCTAGTATGGCAAGTCCTACATACTCACTGAAGTGGGGGCATTATTACCTAACTAGACACTTTGACAGGGTTCAAGGTTTTGGTCAGCATCTACCAGCAATTCACTAAGGACAACAGGCTCTTTGATTACTTCATTTACAGTAGAGTACATCTCATGTGAAGTAAATCCATCATCCTTAATGTAAAACAGGTGCAACACTTTGATCATTTTCCAAAACAAATCCTTGCATTCTCTTGGCACTATGCTGTCTTTTTCCTTCAGAACCAATCTCAGGAGTTCTCTTCTCTTATCCTCACTAATAGCCTTCATCTCCTTAGTGGCATCTTCTGCAGTAATAGCTCCATTTCCATGAATAACACGCAAACCAATGGCATTTAGCTTCCCTTCTGCAGATTCTCTCTACAACATTGACAAAAAAGAAAAAAAAAAAAAAAAACATCAGTCACCTTGAAACTAGGCAGGGAATCATGAAGCATGAATGGACTACATTACGTACCTCAAAAGTGTTAATATCGTTTAGGAGACGCCCACTAGTGCTCATTGTCTCAAACAGACAATGCAATTCTTGAATTTCAGCAGCCTCACCTGAAAGCTTAGGACCAACGAGAAAGAGGGCCGGAAGGACAATTGGACCTAAAGCAAATGATGTGTATGCATTCTGCATATATTCATCAATGGTTGGGACAGTCTTGGCTCTCAACCACTCGGCTTCCCTAAACATGGACCATATCAAACTCAACCACTGCAAAGCAAACAAAGTGAATTTGTTGATTAAGAAGCATCTCTTAATTGGGAAAAGTCCAAAAAGGTTTTATGATAGAATGTGGTAAGTTAAGGTCTTGTAGGGACATTTTTGGAAATATATGTGCGGGTACTAATGTTTGAGCTACTGGACTAATAAGAAAAGACGAGAAAGCGCACAAAATGAACAACAATGAGGAAAGAATAGAATGTGTATACCACAAATCATGCTAGCCACTGTCCTTAAAGTAATGAGAAGGAGTGGAGTGGAAAGAGATGGTATTAGAACCCAAGGTGACAACAGAATTAATAAGCAGCCCAACATTTTAGCAAATAGTAAAAGAAACCCAATGATCCACAAAGATATTTTGGTCTCAAAGTGATTCAGAAATATAGGCCCAAGGTAAAACTGAGTCAAGCCCGCATCCATAGGGACAAGACGGGGCTGACTCGTGTGTATTACAACTGAGTCCATAATTCTAGCTCAACATCATAAGGTATCTACACTCAAAGAACATTCGTACACACAAGGCTTAGCTCAAATGGCCAATATGTTGGCCTTGCAAACATGCGCCCCGGGTTCGAGTCAACCAGAGGCTGGCAGTGGGTAATGAACCCTTCCCCTAGAGCACATGCGGCAACCGAAAAAAAAAAAAAAAAAAAAAAAAAAAAAAAAAAAAAAAGAACATTCACATATAAAGGCTACTCGAGCTCATCATAGGCAACATAAGGCAATGGAGGACTTGAACCTTAGGCAAAAGCACAGAAAGTCACTGTAAGTTTGAAACACTCCCAACACTCACAAGTCTAATAACATTTAGTATAAGAAGTTTTCTTTTCCCTGGGGTAAGGGGATGCACAATGGTCAATTCATATCCACCAAACAGGACAATATTGGAAACTCACAAGAACAGTAGGAGAAAAATGAAAGCAGAAAGATGAAGAAACATCTCACAATCTTGATAACACTGCCTTTCACATTACGTCCTTGCCGCTTGACTGACCTCTCTCCAATCTCACAAATTGTGCTGTGAATTGCGGAAAATATAATCTTAACTGACTCAGAACAAGAAGCAGTGTTGATATCTACATCCCACCTGCAGATCAATTTCCATAACAAAACTGTTTGTGCAGGAAAATTTGGGGAGAATTCAAAAGGAAATCAATAGATCGTGCAGTTTCAATTAAGAATAGGACTATACTGCTCCATTAGTTGAATAAGGTTCACTTGCTCCTCTTCAGAACTCCCAACGTCAAAGAAATCATCGACAACTGTTGTGAGCACACCATTTTTCGCCCAAGATATGCGAGCATCGGAAAGTTCAAGGGAGAAAAGTGTAGCTGCAGCAGAGAAGTAACAATAGGCCAGTTTCTGCCTTGCAAATTCAAGTTTGTCTAGTCTGCTCTCCATAATCCACCTACATATGCAAGGGTACAGATAGATCAAACTTGAGGAAATGTACGTCCGTTAGTAGAAACTTGAGCATGATATACATTTGAATGAAGTTTTGGCAATACCAACCATAAATGATAGCATGAACAAAAGAACTGAAACCCTCAATGATTTCAGGCTTAAAGAGAAAGCAGGCGGAGATACACTTAGAATTGCTTATAGTTTTGAATTACTAAATCATGAGCTATGCTTATGATATTTCTGGATGGATCATCACCAAGTTGTACATCTTTGAAAATTATGAACAAAAATGATAAACCTTGCAAGTTGTTTCAACTCTTCCTTATGTATTGATTGGCAGATATTGAAGTCTTCTACTGCTAACTTCAGAAATTCTTGGTTTGCAAGATTGCAAGATCTGGACCATAATAACCACAAAAAAAAAAAAAGTCAGAAAAGGGACAAATAAAATAAGGAACTTGGGAAAGGGGAAACAAACTACAGAGGCCCACCTATATGATGCTTTCAAAACCCTTGTTTCTTCTACATTGTAATGCTTCATTGATCTCCTGTTTAACATACGCTCCAAATTTGCATAATATGGAAAATTAAGAGCATCATTGACCTAAAGTGCAAAAGCATTGCATTTTTTAGGAATGATTATAAGATGTATAAATATATGTAGCTAAATTTTGTGAAAGATTAAGGCATGAACATGAAACTACCTCTTGGTCAACATAACTACGAAGTTTATCAGCATATAATCGGTAAGGGGAGGATTCCTGCTTCAGAAGATGCCTGGTCCAGGCATTTTGTCTCAACAAAATTGATTCATCTGGGTGTATAATGACTTGTGCAGCCTTATATAGCTCTAAAACAGCACCAACATCCTTCAAGTACCCTTTCAAGGAATCAGAAAAATTATCTTCCGAATATTGATAAAATGGATCTGCGAGGACACAATATACTGATTAGCCTCTTTGGTCTTTTTTGTAAACAAAAATTCAACACTACTTAAATGTTTACAAATGATCAAACCTGAAGATACATCATATCCATTGAGACGCAATATACGAAATGCCATTGCACAAGTGGTGGGATCTAAGAATATATCTTCCACCCCTTGCTGCCAACATCTGTTTTTTCACAAATTTAATTATGTAAAGAAATTCAATGGCCAAAAAAAAAAAAAAAAATCTACGCTTGGAAAAATGTTTGAATATTTCAAATTTACTATCAAAAACAACTGAATACTTTAAACACAATGATATCTCTCTATTTTCATCACATACATCAATAATTTCCTTCCTACTTCTCAAGTTAGTGACAGACTAGTATTTGACTTTAACATGTGCATGCACCTGAAATGGATTATTACCTGTATGTTTCATCCAATACACTTCGAATTTCCTCTTTGAAATGATAATTAACACCCAGCCTTTCAAGACTGTCAACCATACAGAGTCGGGCATATATATCCAGAGGATAAACTGTTGGAACTGAAAATTTATGAAAATAAATAAATAAAAAAGGCCAACTAATGTACCAAAGAAGAAAACAGTAGTTTAAAATAAATTAAGAGTAAAGAAAGTCTGAAAACACACCTGCATTCCCAAACTTTTCTAATACTGATTGGAGGTAATTAAGACAGTCTGTGTTCTTAAGTTCATGAAAAACAGCTGCCGTTGTAGCAGGTGAATTAAACAAAGATCCATTCTTTCTTTGATACTTCAAGATTGTTTGCCAGTCCTGTGACTTCCACAATCCTTCTGAAACGTAAGCTAGATATGCTTTCCACCCTTCTGAATTGCTTTGACTTCCTCTAAGTTAAGACAAATGATCCAGAAACTGGTCAGTCTAGAGAATTCAGGTAAAATGGATATCAAGATGTCTCTACCTTTAAATTCTTAGCACTAAGAAGCTAGAAGTTGATCAAAGGATCTTGAAAATCAGAAATATTTACAAGAGAGGATAATCTTGAAACATATACTAGAAGGAACCAAAGTACTACCTTTTGAGCTCTATGTCTCTTTTATGAATCATTGCATTCAAGCTTGTTGATCCAAGAGGAAAATTAATGCCCAAATTTTGACCATATTCAATCAAAGAAGGAAAAAGTAAATCAAATCCAATGGGAGGTTGTTGCTTCTCGTCATCCACTGAAGCAATGTTTGACTCAATAAATTGGAGGCCTGCAAAGAATATCACGAAAACTCATTTGTATAACAGTATAGTAAGCGATATAACCAGGAGAAGAGCATAGTTACCCTTGTTAATATGATCTTCACCAATACCCCATTTCTTTAATGCAAGGACACATGCTACGGTAGACAATAAAGCTTCATTCATCAACAATGGATGGCGACCCCGAAGACCCCATGAGCCATCATAGAGTTGATTATCCAACAACCAATTTAAGCACTGAGGGAAAAATGGAGCATGAGGAGAAGTTGTGGAAGGAATCATTGCCACCCAAGCTGTATCATATGAAGAAATAGAAAGTTCAACCTTGTTGAACATTTTCTTGATTCTTTCTTTAGTCTCTTCAAGGCACTGCAACCAATGAAACCCATGTTTCCTTTTTCCCTTACTAGTAGCCACAGAAAAATATTAAGGAAATAAAATCAAAAAAATATGCATGCATACCAAAGTTGTACTGTTCTTTTTCATCTTTACATTTGATGCAATCATCAAAGTATCTGTTAAACAGGAAAACATATCAGCCATCAGGGAAGTAATATAAATAGATAAGCACTATTTCATATGTACATAGAACAAGAGATAATTCCACATTAAATTAACCAGAGACCAGAACAAGGCCAAGTTAAATGTATATTTTGGATTAAGTGTTTCTTAATGTAAACAGATACTGCTAGCTAGCTATTATATAAACTGTAAGAGATCATAAAAGGGCAATCCATTAGGTTTAGCTGTTTTCCACTTGTTTAGTTGTTTTCCACTTGATTGTGCTACAAGATGTGATGCATCATTCACTTTCAACCTTTCTGTTAATATGAACAAAAAAAAAAAAAAAAAAACACATTACCAAGAATAATCTTCTATATAAAGCTTAGTTCATGGCTGAGATCATCTAAAACAAATGGACTTCAGCATATGTAATTAACTGTTTTAAAACCAAACAAATTAGTACAACCATTTTCACCAGTATTTTGAAGCAATAAAGCAGTAAATATACCAACAATTCAACTCAGGATGATGTCACAACAAATCAGAGTCCGAGATACTGCCAATCAAGCAATGAATTTAAAAAGAATACTTTGGTTGCCAGGAAAAAAAGAAAAAGAAAAAGAAAAAGAAAAAAAATGCATTTCATCTAAAAAGTAAAAACATGCATAGCCCTTTAAGAGAACCCAGTTTACAATAGTCACCCCAGTACAGAATCAGAGATATAAAAGGGTAAAAAAAAAAAAATTTAAGAAAGAAAGAAGGGACCTGAAGTTGAAGAAGCGCAAGCGAGGGGAGTGATGTGGCATGGGAGAGACATGGTACTATGGAAGGAATGGTTGTCCTTGCTGTGTTGTCCTGCAAACACCAAACAACAAACACCAAACAGCGGGACTGAAAAATAGTTGGTAGCAAGGGAAAAGTGCAGTGAAGTGTAACAGTGTCAGGCCAGTGCATGTTTGAGCGTGTACTTTAGAATGATTGGACCAACAAGCGGCTACGCGACACACTCAAGTATGCCTGGGGAAAATGCAACCAATTCTTCTTCGGGTTTTCCTAAGAAATATATATATATTAAAAACAAGTTGCTTTCGATTTTTATCCGAACCATAAATTTTGTTAGATTGCGACCAATTTGATTCAAACTGACCTATTATGATTTTTTATTTATAAGACTTTAATTTGATCAAATTTATAAGACTTTAACAGAGTCTTTTTAAGAAGGGAAATTTTTGAGTATATCCATATAAATTATACTTACTGTTAATAATAAAATAATATTTTAAAATAAAACTTGCGATTAATAATAGAATCTATTATTAATAGCAAGTTTTATTTTAAAATATTATTTTATTATTTGATTATAAGTATATTTATATGATATTTTATAAGTATTTAAAAATTTTTTTTAAAAAAAAGTCAAAATTATATGCGTATATATTTTGTAGTAATATTATTTATCATTTATTTAAAAGGAAATAATAAACATATTTTCTTATGTATAACAAAGATTGAATATAATAGTTAGTAAATTGTACTTTAAAAAAATGATCAAAATTCAAACTCAAAAAACAAACAATTGTGGAAAGGATTTTTTAATCGTAAAATGTTGGAGAATTCAACCTCACAAAAAAATATATGCAAAAGTGTTAAAAACGAAAAAAAAGGCACACATTTTGTAAATAATATTTATTTTTTTCTGTTTAAAAGATAACTTTTACACTGCCAGTCACTAAGAGTAGATTAATTGTGAAAACTTTAGATAATATATATGAAGTGGTAGGTTTAAATCTCAACGTCACTAATACATCCAAAAATATATAATTAGATTGTACTTTATATGAATTTTATCATTAATATTAAAAGATTAAATTTTATAAATTTAAAAAGAGTTTTATTTTATATATTAATTTAAATTAAAAAGGTTTTTATTATTTTAAAAATATTTGATTTAATTATCACTTTTAACTCAAAGAATTAATCTGAACAATGCATACTTTCATTTTTTAAAAAAAAAAAAAGATTAACTAATGTTTTAATAGTATTTTTTAATTTTTTTGTATTTAGTTTTTATTTTCCATAAAGTTATATTTTTTAACATTAAAAGGTATTTATTTATATTCAAATATTATTATAAAGAAAAAAAATTTGTAGATTTGTCTATACTTCTATATCTATGTGAGCAATATTATTGCTAGTGCTACACGTAAATTTGTGTATAAAAAATGAAGGATAACAACTATTTGCGCAGGATTGAAGGAAACAGTATCATGCGCGACGAGGAAGAATCAAGTAGGCAGACGCACAAAACAAAAAGAAGACACAAAAACATAGAAATTTATTTAAAAAATAAAACAGATGAAAACGTTAACATGATTTAATAATTAATTGTGAAACGGACAAACTTGAGGACATTTAAAGGTCCAAAACAAAAGAAAGAAAACGGTATCAAAGCACCAACATCTTTACACATAAATTTCAACCGAAGTGAGCATCATTTTTTTTTTTGGTCGAAACCAGGGTATCTATAGTAAGAAGCAGTGATTAATCCCTTCATCGTGAGAACTCTCCTAAGAGGCAAACGATTGACCATGAAATACGCTCCATTTCCAAGGATGAGGATCGACCTCATGGTTAAGGGATGAGGTAAATTGCCACAACGCCATACCTCGTGATTCCAAGGTGAGCATCCTAACACTGTAACTCCCCAATTTTAATTTTGAAAAGTTAGAGTAAGAGAAATGCATCATTCATATTTGGTGAGTAATTGATTTGTTTAGGAATTTAATCCCGTCATGGTACATCCAATTATAAATATATTAGGGGTGAAAATAAGTTTAGTAAAGGTCTGTTCGTTTGTTTAAAAAAGTACTTTTATGAAAAAAAATAAATTTTAGAAACTACTCTTTCTAATTTAAAAAATATTAAAATAATTTTTGGGGGGAGTTTAATTTTTTAAAATTTTTTTATCTAATTATTTAAAAATTTCTATACATATATTTCAATTGAAAATTATTTTTCCTATAAAAAAACTAAAACAACTAGACCATAAAAATTTTACAACCTAATCTATTTTCAATTTATGCAAGCATAATTTATTTAATAAACAAGTCAAATTTAAGTTTAAATAATGTCTATTTATAGAATCTAGCTGATAGACACTGAAATGTTCTTACACTCTAGTGTTAACAGTCCTAATGATTTATAATTTTTTGAGATAAAAGAAATATCATCTAAACTTATAAAGAAATGAAAAATTGCGATGCAGCAACTCATGCGCGTATTGTAACAACGTTCTCAATAGTATAAGATAAAGTTTGGACTTTGAAAAAACTTGTAATAGGCTTATCATGTTATATGAGATGCATGAATGAACTTTCTCCATTGTTAATGAATAAGACTATCAACTTCATCTAAATTAAAGTTTTCTCACTTGTAAAAGAAACATTGAAAAAAAATGACTAAAGTCAACACTAACTACTTCTAAGGGTCAAAGTGAGCCAACCTAAGTCAAGTTTGTTAAAACTCAAGTTCGGCTCATTAACATTAGAAGCCTAATTTCTAGGCTCGAGCTTAACATGCCAAAAGCTTACCTAGCTTAAGCCAACTCACAAGTTTCGCAAACATAATAAAATAGCTTAAGTTAGATATAAATCAAGGTTTTTTTGTCTTAATAAATTAAGATATTTAGTTATAAGAGCATAGTCTTAACAACAGTAGCAGCAACAACAACAATAATAATAATAAATATAACAAAAAGTAATAACAATATATATTAATATGTATATATATTGAGCTAACTCACGAGTTAATGAGTCGATCATAGTAAAACTTAAGTTTGGCTCATTTAATAAACGAGAACAAATATCTAACACAAGTTCGACTCATGGGCTCATGAGCCCAACTTATTAAGATATTAATGAACCTAACTAGAAATAACTCTCGACTTGGTTTAACTCACTTTCAACTCTACGTATTTCTATGCTCTAAGAAGGCAAAGATATGATAAAATGTTGGAGAATGGTAGGCCATTCATAGAGCATGCTAAAATGATAGTTATTCACTTATGTCGAAGTCAAACTTGAAGTAAAGACTCTTACAACTATATTAAACTTTTATTCGCTTTTGCAATTCTTCATCTTCCAAAGAAATAGGGATATCACTTTTTTTTTAATTGAATAAAGCTCAACTCTCAAAAAGAGAAGAGTAAATAAGATACATCATACCACTCAAAAAGAAAGCATGAAGCACACTCCCTAAAAATGAAACACGACAAACATGAAACACAAAACTCGAAACCCGAAACACAAACATGAAGCACCACAAGACCACATTTGCAATACTTGGATAAGCAAACACGAACCACCTCAACCACACCTTAGCAAAACACCTATCCCAAAAACATAACAGACTTTTCAAATCCACTACCAACAACCCTTTAACTTATGGATTATGGCCATCGAACAACTCTAACGAATCTCCAACTGCAATCAAAGTGATACAACCAACCACTAAACAACCATGACAGTAGTGAGGTTGATCCTACCAAAAATTAAACTATATTCCAAAACAAGCACATCTTTTGCATAAAACACGAATACCCTTCACACACCATCAAGAGCCTCGTCCACCAACTGCACTGGCACCAATTGCATTATCAGCTTCAATCGCAAGACAAAGAAAAGCAATGTGTACTCGCCGACCGTACAATGTTATGATCGTAGGATAGATGATAGAGGTGTGCATGTGCTAGTCGAGCAATGACACCATGAAGAGCACCTCTTGACTCATGTGGCACCTACACCAAGCCCAAGGAAAGTACTTTGTTTTTCTCCACTAAAAAAAACACAAACATTGATGAAGGATCAAAACAGAAGAAGATGGGGTAGAATGGGGATTTAAGTAAAAGATGGGGGGTCGTAGAGGTTTGGGTAAGGATACGGTGGTCTAGAGTTAGGGATGAAGGGGAGATTTGGTGGGTTAGAGTGTCTATGGGGAAGCTAAGGGTTGAGAAGGAGAGAGGTAGGTTGGGCAAGGGGGAGGGCATGGTGGGGTAGGGGCAGAGAAAGCATGAGGAAGGGGAATCAATCGAGCGAGAAGGCAGAGGGAAGGGAGGGGTGGGAGCACGGTGGTTAAGGGGAAGGAAGGGGTTAGGGGAAAGGAGAAGAAGGGATTTTTAGAGAGAGCTTAGAGTACCTTACACTAAAAAGAGCCCCTTGAATAGGGATATCACATAATCAAGGATGGCTCCTCTTAGAGCCCAAGGGTGGCGGTGCCCTCCCTAAAAATTTTAATTTTTTGTATACATATGTATATATTTTTTATTTGACCATCTCAAAATTTTTTTACTTGATCAATTTTATAGATCCTTTACTTAATTAGATATTTAAATACTACAAATAGATAATATGTTATGCATATATGCGTGGCTCTTGAATTTTGATTGTGAAATATTTATTTTCTTTTATATATTGTGACTTGTATTTAAATTTTTAGGTAAGAGTAAAAATTAAAAGATAAATATTATTCTTTACATGAAATTAACTATTAAGTATTGAGCCCCTCCTATAAAAATAGTCTAGCTTCGCCCTACACATAATATTTTCAACTAGACATCTAATCAGCACTAAATCAATGATGAAAAGTATCCATGGCAATCAAGAGACAAGAACCCAAATTTACATATAGCCTAAGGGCATGATCAAGGGCGGCTCCTCCTGAAGCCCAAGCCAGGCAGTGGCCCCTTTTATAGATTTTAATTTTTTGTAAACATGTGTATATATTTTTTTATTTATGGTCCCCTCCAAAAATTTTTACTTCGTCAAAAAATCCTTTACTCAAATTTTGATTGTGGAATATTTATATGTTTTATATATTGTGACTTGTACTTGAATTTTTAGGTAATAGTAAAATTAAAAGATAAATATTATTCTTTGCATAAAATTAACTATTAAATATTAGTCTCTCCCATAAAAATAGTCCAAATCCACCCTTGAGCGCAGTAGTTATAAGTTGTGATCAAATTTTCTCTCTTTCTCGCATCTCCAATTGTTTTCAGCACAAAAAGCTGAAGTTTGTTCTCTTATAATTTTGCCTCTACTTTCTTTCATGCATTTGCCCCCTTTTCTTACATTAATATATAAGCTCTCATAATGTTTTAATTAAGCTAAGCAATCCATTTGTCAAGGATGAAAATGAGAAGAGGTAATGAACACAAAGTACCCCTAAGGTTTTAGAATATAGCACTCCACCCAAACTATCAGCAAAATTGCACTCCACCCCATCACTAACACCAACTAACGGAATATTCTTATTTAACCAAGTTATATGTTTTCAATTAAACAAAAAAAAAGGATGACCTACTTCATTTTGTCTTACGGACTACACATCAAAAAAAGAACTACGGTGACAATATCAAACTTCTCCCCCACTTAAGCATGGTCCATTGAAGCATGAACCCCATTATGCTTTTAGCCCCCCAAAATCATTCCCTCCGCAAAAATTGTTAACTGAAATTATGCACCAATACCATTGCATATCATAACCACAAACATACCAGGTACCTAAAAAATCTAGAGCAGTTCATGTTGCTAATAATTCAAAAAACAGAATCAAAGGTGAAGAAACTGATTTCATCGATAGTGCTAACCTTATGGTGTAATAGTATATATGACCCGCCTCATGGTTAACAGCATCATGAATAGCATGAGATACACCAAGCAAATTACCTTCAAATACCTAGTAATTGCCAAGAACATGACAAACAACCAAGCCCGCCACCATGAACACCAAGTTTTGGCAAAGAGGCAAGGCATATTCCCCCTCTCTACTCATATACCAAACTCTGACAAATTACTGGCAGTATAAGAGACGAGCAAGTTGAAATAACTCATAGTTGAACTTCAAATTATGTTTCCTTTTTATTTCTTTGAGCTACGAAAGTTAACAAAAGTCATGTTTAACTTTTGTTGAAGGTAATTTGTTCCCTTCTTGCTGAATTGATATGATGGTTGGTCTTGGTCAAGTAGTCTTTACAGTAATGAATATGATAAAAATAAGCATAACACTAATCTATTATCCATATGCAATTGCAATTATGGTTGGTATTGCATTCTCTTCATCTATTAAAATCAAGGTGTGAAAGGTTCATACTTGCACTTTGGATTTCCTATCCTTTTTTTCTGAAGAACTTAGCTAATTGAAGGTTGATTCTTAGTTTATGAATTGTCTGTTGTTATCTAAAAATTAAACATGTGTGACCATTCAATATCTGTTGAGTTGTTTTGAGTCTGAGTGGGCTTCATTGATCACCACCCATAAGTAGTTTTGATGGTTTAAGAATGGAACATGAGCTACTCTATATGGCTCAGGTACCTAGTATGTTTATTGTTATGATATGAGTGGCATTAGTACACAATTTCGGTTGACCATTTTTGCAAAGAGTCAATGATTTTCGGGATTAAAAGCATAATGGGTATCATGCTTCAATATAGGGGAGAAGCTTGATATTGTCATTGTAGCTACCTTCTAATTGGATATTATTTGCAAAACCAAATGAAGTAAGTCATCTTTTTTTCTTTTTTTTTCTTTTTTTTTTTTTGGGGTTCAAAACATATAACTTGGTTATCTAAGAATATATTGTTGGAATATTCCATTAATTAGGTGTTAGTGATGGGGTGGAGTGCAATTTTGTTGATAGTTTGGAGTGGAGTGCCATATTCTGAAATCTTAGTGATACTTTGTTCTAATTACTCAATGAAAAATGATCATCTTCTGGAAAGAAATTATCATGATCATTGGCTCGAGTCAGGGGGTAGCAATTGTTGGCATATAACAAGAAGTTTTTTTTTTATTTGTCAAGAACAACTATTTTTTTTCTGGTCATATGAACAACTAGTTGATCTACTCGACTTTTAAGTGTAGTTTGACATGAAAAATTGTGTCAATATTTTTTTTTTGTCATGACGACAATGTAGATCCCATATTCAACTTGGGCCTTTCCTCTCAACCATAATGGGTTTTGAGATAATTGTACACATCAACAGCTTATGGCATTGCACTTGAGGCATTGATCTAGTGAAAAATATGTTCTCCTCCAAAAGAAACGCACCCGGGTTCAAGCCAGCAGAACTAGCGGTCATTAGGAACCCTCCCCTCCCTCCCCCGGACCAAAAATAAAGAAGCTCGTGGCATGAAACATTTGCTGCAGTGATAATAAAAAACACTGCATGGTATACAATTAAAGATCCAACCATTTAAATAAATCTTTCTCTGTTGTTCAAAATAAATAAATAAACCCTAATTTTTTGCTACAGGCAATTCTAAAAACTCACCAAACTTCAACTATAGCAAAAGAAATATGAAGAGGGTATTAGGTACACTCCAGTACTACCATATACAAAAACCAAACGGCATCTTGAAAAGTGAACCGAATAATATTTGGGAAAAATGACAAATTTGTGTTATTTGGTGTAGAATTGTTCTATTTTAGTTCATAGATTAATTAATCGAGTATTAGACTAATTAAACCAATAGTTCATCTACAGTTAACTACTATTGTAAATACAAAAGCCCAACCACATTTGGGAAAATGACAAATTTGCATAATTCAGTAAATTATAAACCCTAAATCTTAAACCTAAATTCAGATCCAATAATATTTGGAAAAACGACAAATTGCGTAATTAGTCAAAGCAGCGGTCCATTTTAGTTCGTAGACCATAGGTAAATTATTAATTAAATTAATATAATAGTTAATCAATCAATATATGCGCAGAAAAAAGCAATAAAAAAGCTTCTTCAATAGTTGTTAATTATGTTTATTTTTGGGTGGTTGTATCATTACTAATACAGTAACCCGTGTGATACATGGGTTTATTATTCTAATAGGTCATAGAAATTTAAATATGTTTATACAAAGGATATAAATTTTTTAATTTATAAATAAATAATAATTAATAAATGATATCTGTTGAGATCAATATTATTTGTTTGCGAAAGCATAATTTGGATTGCAATGTAGAATAATTTAGCTAATGCAAATACATCAAAAAAAAAAAAATAGAGTATTAATTATGTATATATTAAAAGAACATAAATGTACACATGAACCAACATGTTTAAGCTCATAAAATTTCATAATAGGAAGAATAAGTAACAAAAATATACATTTGAAATATATAGGATGTGTGTATTCATAAACATAATTAACTTTAGATGACATATTTAAAAGATTTTAGCGGGAATATATATATATATGTCACCCTCTTTTTCTTGCCATTATAATATGGATCATAGACCTAACAATAAAAATATCTACTTACAAATTCTTTGTAGGAACTCAAACATCTTCCTCTCAATTAAAAAAAAAAAAAAAGTTGACTCCTTTCTCATACATATTTTTTTTAGTTTAATTATTTTTCCTGCAAAAATTTAAATCCCGCAAAATGGCATAAGAAATTTCTTAAAGGAAAAAAAACACGTAAGTTTTGAGCAATAATCTTGAAAGATATTTAAGATAATAATTTAATTTTATAATAAATATGTTTAAATTAATTATATTTATATTTTTTAAGATTTTTATGTTTGTGTCTGTAGATATAAATATTTTTCTTGTAAATAATTAAGCATTTATAAGGTACAAAAATTCAAACACTTTAAATATAAACATAATTAAACAACATAATTCACTCAAGTGGGATAATATCCTTAAACGCTTTTAGTGAGAATTTATGAAGAATAGAAATCATTACCTTCCCTCCTTCTCTATTATTCAAGTAAAGAAATATATAGATTCATGTAAGTATAATTCATTTGCGTGAAATATTCTTTAAATGTTTTAGTGAGAATTTACGAACAAAACAAACAAAAATAAAAAAGAAATACATAATCACGTAAAATTATATGAATATTTTAAGTGAATGATATTTTCTTTTAAATATTTTTTTTTCTGGTACAAATTACTAGAAGAAAAGAACGAAAAGAAAGAAGACAGAAGAAAGAAACACAGCCGCTCAACACTGCATGAACATATCATACCGTAACATGGTTGTTACACCGTCAGGGGGATTGTACCACATCTGAAACTCTTACGACCCTCTAGCACCAATCTTAGCCATGAAATCAGCAATTTGATTAGCAGTGCGAAATACATGATGAATATTCACATCCCAATCTTTTTGAATCAGAGGTTGAATACGAAGAACAAGGCTTTGAACCATAATCGGATAACCATCAGAGGCAGAAACAATAGCATTGCAAGCTTCTGAACTACCAATCTCACACCATAATTTGCGCAAGCCAAACTCCCAGGCAGTCTCTAAACCGTGTTTAATAGCTTCAACTCATTTTGAGAGAACAGAATATATTTCTCATAACATAGTCAAGGTTCCAGGAAGCATCATCCAAAGTAGCATTCAGAGACCAACCAAGCTTTGTGAAGAATGAACCACACCAATAACTTATTTCTTCTCAGGAACCAGGAGTACTCTCTAGACCCACATCCAAGAGCCAGAGGAGGGCAAAGAACGATGTCTATGGATAAGACACTTGTAAGCCAGGGAAGCAGTGAGAACACCCTTGTCGCCATCATTCCCAAACCACCCATCCGATCGAATTCATATGAATTCACATGAATTATATGTTATTCTAAAATGAAATTATTGGGTCATACATTAAAACATTTATTTGGGCTTCCTCAATACTTTCATTGGAGTTTTGCCACCGAGTATAACCACAACTATTTTGCTTAAACTAAACGTAAATTGCTTCACGAACTATGCATTTGATATTTAATCTACCAGTAGGCATTAAATGAAAAAAAAAAATTCCTGAACGGAAAACAAATAATAATAATAATAATAATAATAGGGGAAATGAAAAGACATAATGGTCACACGTGCATATGTTTTGTAAAACGTGCAAATGGGAATAGACGTGTAAAATATAAGGATAAATATATTCTTTCATGATTAAATAAATATGCTCACAACAAATTTCATTTGCTAAGTTTCATTCACGGGTAAAATCAAACAAAGAAGAAGAATAAAAACATATGAAGTATAAATAAAAAAAGGTTGGCTTACTCATTCAAAAGCAACTCCAAGAATATGAAATAAAAATAAAATACAAGAGTATAAAATAACTTTACAACGATTAATGTGATGTTTGGTTTCCTACTCCCAGAACCAATTCTTGTCTCTAGAATTGATTTTGAGAGAAGTGAAAATTTTTTACTTTATGTTAGAATCACTTTTAGAGGAACTACCAAATATAAATCACTTTACCTCAAAATTAATTCTAATGTACGTGTTTTGTTCTATTTTTGTAAAATTGATTTTAAATAGAATTGATTTTATCATAATTGATTTAAGTTCTACTTTTATGGAAATAATTTTAGATAGAATTGATTTTGTTAGAATTAATTTTGAGATAAAATAATTTATGACCTTTTAAAACTGTCTCTAGAATTGACTTGCAGAATCAATTATAACCTTTTAAAATTGATTCTAGAGAGTTCAAATGTGGAGCCAAATGCAGGCTAAGACTATGCACACATTCGGTAACATTGATAACCTTTGAGGATCTTTGGGCTTCAATAAGGAAAAAAAAAAACCTCATATGACAGCTTCAAGTGCAAAAAATATAGGAAGCAAAAAAAAAAAAAAAGGTTACCTGAATTTTACCAAAGTTTCCTGAGCATATGCATGAATTTTACCTCCCTCAAATGGAAATATATTAGATAAAAAATTATAAATTAAGAAATTAACGAATTAAGAAATGTTTTTTCTGAGTAAAACTGAAAAAAAAAAAAAAAAACCCTTACACATTTGTCCAACAAAACCATTTCAATCCAATATCGGAGTTTGAAGTCCCATAACTTGGAACACTCCATAATCGTATAATCTTGACAATATACCGATATTCTTTTGCAGGAGTAATACTGGTGACAAAGTCATAGTTAGAAGTGTAACAAAAACAAAAGGGAGGAAAATAGACGGTACTGCGAATTAGGGAGTGAGTTGCTATCAAGTACCTACTTTGTATTTGCGCCCAACTTATATAGAAGAATCAATTAATTGATTGTAATTATGTAATTGCGTAATAACTAATACAATTATAATAATTAGTCAATCAATTATAATCAATAACTAATGTAATGCATAACAGGTAGAGAATATTTTTGGTTTACTATATTGTGACTAATCAATAGATTTTTGAATTACTTTTTGAATTATCATATTGGAATTGATAAGGAGATTTGAGGATGAAAAAAATATCCACATCTGTTATTAAGACTACGTGATCAATTCCTTGAAATCTGTAGCATACCAATTAGAATATACCAATTAGAATAATTATTATAAATTGACTAATTGATTATAATTGGTTAGAATGCTTCCAATTTGATTACCAGAATATATATAAGAAGTAAATTAGTCAATAAAACTCATTTAATTTAGGCAATTTCTTACATACAATTCTAAATAAAGAATCATCCAATTACAATAATTATTATAAATTAACTAATTGAAGTAATTGTTCTTAAACAATTCATACTTGCTTGTTTTTATATTATTATAAATCCAATAAAATTGATTAATAAAACCAAATAGTGCGACATGCAACAATTGTATATAAACTCCATCAAATTGCATTAAATAGAAGTAGTGCGACATGTAACAAATTATGGAGTTTATATTCCCACAAATTACTGTTCTTTAATAAAAAAATTCCTCGATCACTCCTCACAATACATTAAATCTATCAAATTATCACCATACATTCAAAAATCTATTTCTTTGATTTTGAATATTTATAAATTATCATAAATTTTTATAAATACAGTTACAAAACTTTCCTTTTTTCCAATCCGTCAATATTTAGTAAATTAGGTTTACTATTTATTGCATGAGTTACTTCATCAACGTTCTGTAATTAGTCAATTATTATTTCATTTTAATTTAGTGTAAATTAATTTACGTATTTGAATTCAAGCTTTAATTAAGGGACATAATTGTGTGTGACATGATATTTATTAAGAGTAATTTTTGAATTGAATTATTTTCTGATTGATTAATTAAATTATCCAAGAATAATTCGTTCAAATACATGACAATGCGACATGTAGCATAGCATTCAGTTGAAGTATGTCTCCATCCTACGTATTATAGACTTGGTTAAAGGAATTACACGTACTGAAAATACAAAAATATCTTTACATGCTAACCTTTTGGTCAATCTGCAATAATATTTCTTAGACCCATTCTGGCTTGGAAGAACAGACCGCTCAACGGCAGAGAATGTTTTAAAATTTATATAACGGTTTCTGCCCTTGGGACGCTAAAAAAATTACAAAAAATGAAAAATGAGTGAAAAGTAAAACAAGTTCTCAATGCATTAAATGCATTAAGAATTTAAAAATTATCAGTTTTCCGATCCTTTAATGCACCGGTTATAATAGTCTTTATCTGTATTTGTAATATGGTGAAGATGATATATGATTTTCCTGAACACTTTCAAAATTAAGCCGTTCCAGAAAATCACGAAAGCGCTCAATGGCAATGGCGTAGACAAGAAGCAACAGGCATTTTAGAATCCATTTTGTTATGGAATAAATTGTTCATATGCCATTAAAATTCAAGCTCTCTTAATATATGGATCCCTTCTAATGTTGAAGGGGCATTTCACCTCATTCAACAAGATTTCACCTATCTTGGCTCACCAAGCCAAAGAAGACAAACCAAGCAAGAATTATAGTGTTTCCCAGGTTCTATGAAAAAGCAACCTACAAATATATTGGATTCTGTTTATCAGGACATATAAGATAAGATATTTCAACTATGACGCATAAGACCACAAAACAATGACTTTTTGGTTGGGAATGATATCAAATACCTAATTTTACAAGTGTTACAAGTAGATGGTAACATAGATGTACAAAAATTACACCCGCCACAGTACAATACCCGAGCCTTGCAATCTTGGAAGATAGCAAACAAACAGAATTAGTTTCTTTACTCAGTGCCCTGCTGGGTTCCTATTCCATGACAAATATGAGGGATCTCCAAGTTGCCTACAAAGACAGATAGAAAGATAGGTTAGGACCTAATAGTATTCAAAACTGCCCTTGTAGGTGGCTGTTGGAATATAAGAAAATTTTAGCCATCCAATAAACTACTTAACAACATCCAACTCATACAAATTTTGAATTTTACAGTGGACACAGGGAAATAGATGGACCAAAACACATGCATCATGTACAAAATCTTGTAATGGCATTTAAAACAACATGGCAGCTTTTTCTCTTATTGAAAATTTAATCAAAGCTTTTTCATGAGCAATCGCACAAGGTTTTTCATTTTACAACTTTAGCAGCCATGGCAGGAAATAAAATGAACTTCCCCCCCTTTCCTTCCACATATGTCAGAAGAGAAAAGTCTCATAGCAGAAAAGATTTCATAAAATACACGGTGAATTTGCAGCACACTTAGCGTACAAGTGACTTTAACATTATGTAGGTTCTAATCAGATTGATTAATATAACCAATACTGGTTTCAGTGTTAAACAGGGAGGAAAAGGTTTAAGTTAAATTCTCAGACGTAAAACTCCGAGCAGTCTGTATGACTAATTGCATACTCTGCCTACTATGTTAGTAAAAAGTCACTGTACCAAGAAGTAAATTTCCACATGCTAATGCAGGCAACAAATGAATGCATCCATCACCATATTTGGTATATTAAAACAATTAAAAAAAAATTGAAAAAGAAAAAGCAAGAAATCAAACAGTAAAACAAGAAAGTCCATGCAAACTACCCCATGAATAACCCTGCTTCAAAAGGAACTTTCATGGTTAAAGTCAGTTGGGGATTTTAAGTATTACCTTGGCTTGACAAAATATACAATGGTAAAAGACATAGCCAAAAAGAAGCACAACCCTCCAACAGTGAGATAAGCAATGCCAAGGAAGTCATTCTTCCCACCAAGCCAGCTAGTAGTTGACAGTACGAGCTTTTTCTTGCCATTAAAACTGTATGTGTTATAGTAATTTTTCAGTGTTACACTTATTTGTTCACCTTCATTCAGATCCTCCTCTATCTTTCCATACAACTTCCTAAAAGTTGGCAAAGCAGCAGTTCGCATCCAGACAATAAGATCCTCCTGGTCACTCAACTGCTCAATAAAACATTCAAAAAGTGAGCAATATATCTCATTAATGCAAGCTATTGATTGAGAATAGCAGACTAATATGACATAAACAGTAGAACATACTGGAAGCAATTGAAATAAAAGAGAATATGTTGAACAGGGGAATAAATTGCCAATCATTAGACAGCCTAAAGTAATGAGGTAAAATGAACATCAGTATTTTTTTTTTTTTAAATAGAAGAAAAATATTATTAACCTGGCGAGAAGAATAAAAATAGAGAGGAGGACAAGAGATTCTCTATACAGGCATTGTCCCACTAGGTCAAGTCTGCTACATGGACCGAACTATACCATGGTATCTAGTCAAAGATGATGTTTATAGATAATCCAGTAAAATCTAAATCTTAATGATTTCACCAATAGTTTTTCTTGATTGCCCTCTTCTTCTAACTATTGGCTGCCCTCCATTGAATCTATTCTCCTTACTAAAACTTCTACAGGTTTTTCTCCACACAAAAAGTATCTAAGATGAGATTTTAACATCTTTTGCACAATAAGTGCTATCCAAACTTTCTTTCTCATTTTTAATCCTACCTTCTCTACTGTGTCCATGCATCCAAACAAGAAAATTAAAAATACATCTTATTATTAATTTAAAGATTTAAAGATAAAGATAAGAAAGATAAAATTGTAATGATAGGACACCTAGTTAGTTAGAAGAGTTAGTTAACATTAATAATAATAATAAATAAATTGCGTGTCCTGTAGTGACAGACAAAATACTAATAATAAGACAAATAACAATAATAATAATAAGTAAACCAAAAGATGCAAGCTTAACACAATAACACATGCAGGGGTAAACAAAGGCTAAAATTAGATTGCAGCAATGCAGTCATCAAAACAGCCTCTAGTTACTGATATTTATACATGAAAATAGATGCTTAATTCAATCAAAATATGATTTCATGTCGATACTTACTGGTATGGAATCATTGAGATCTGCACCACCTATAATAGAACCACTCTGGAAGTTTTTAGGGAAAACATGTTTTCCAAATTTGTGCTCCCTATCACTCTTCCAGGAAATGCCTTTCTTGTTCACTGTCAAATTCTTGTTGTTAAGGGAGAAGCTGTATGTGTCATTGAATAGACTCCAAGCTATAAGACCACAAGGTACAATTGCCTTTCCATTGGCAATATCTTCAGGCTTACAACCACTTGTTGAGTTCTCTTCACTAACCTTCCTCAACTGCTCATCACTTCGGCTTTTCACATACCTAAATTATAGAAAATCATCATAATTATTAGAATACAAACAATCATACACAATCAACTATATGCATTAAATTCAACTGTTAACCACCCAGATATTAAGACTGAATATAGTTGAAGGGAACAATCAGTAATAGACATTGGAGAGATAAATTATAACAAATATAAGATGAATACATGACAAATGAAGATATCTGCTCGGATGTCTCTTAAAATTCCATCCCATTAAAATAATAATGTTATCTCTGACAATTCCTAAAACCTAAAAGTTAAATAACAGAATTACAGTTACAACTCATCATTTATAATAATAATTTGTTACCTTAAAAATATTTTTGCCAGTATAGATGCCAGTTGCCAAACCATTTATATTTCTGCTTTCTTTCATTCTAACTTTATTCTGTACATATAAATTGGTGTTTCTTATAACTAAGAGCAAATAGATGTGTAGCTCTGACTTATTATGTTCCAACTGTATGGAATTACCATTCTACCCCTATGAAGTGAAACTCTAACTAGTATTATTACAAGTACTAAATGCCATTCATACAATTTGTCAAAGTGAGTTGTAGCACAGCAAATACCCGAGAACAAGTTGAGGTGTCAGCAATAAGCAATGCCGGATATAATAGTCACAACAAACTATTAGAATAATCAACCATCAGCAATGTTTGATTTTAAAAATAATTAAGATAAATGGCACTGGCTGGAGTACAACCATCAACTTCGATGTAGAATGCTTGAAAAAAGATATATATATGGAAATGCCAAGTATTTTTGTGTGTGTGTGTGTGTGTGTGTGTGATTGTCAGACAACAATTACCAGATTTTTTACCAAATACAGAGTAAAACTGGAAAATTGGCTTCACATTGGCAATAGAAAATTTCATTATACTGTTGAAAGAAGAGAGTTTGATTTTGATAATAAGCCTAACAGAAGCTTTCTGAAAAAAGAAATAAAAGTAGCAGTTTCCAGCAGTCACACCCTCCCCCTTTAAAAAAAATCCCACACACAATGATTGTCAAGAACCACTCAAGAAAGAATAAGAAGATCCTTGTTTCTTATAACTTCCCCCCCATTTAGTATATGTTAAATTGAAAATTGAAACAGATGAAAGGAATGTGTAATGCATGAGGAAAGAAGGGTTATTACATACCGGCGATGATTCTGGTAGAAGTTGTCAAGCTGATAGTAAACATAAATAGGTGACTTCATATGCTTGGTCACCTTTCATAAGAGCAAAGTTTAAGAAAAGATAAGATCATCATGCTGCTAACTCCATTAATCATCAATTATGAGGACAGAGAAAAAAGATTAATAAACAACGAACTAGATAAAGTGGTGCCAAGGAGACTTACATTCAGCGTTAAGTTGCATGATTTATCTACAGAAGAATTCTGAATGTATGCTACCTTGTCCGAAACATTTGATGGTATGCACTCTGAATCATACCTATGAACAATTTCGACAACCTGATAGATACAAGAAAATGAAAGTAAGTAATCAGGAAGATACAACTTCAGCATAAATTCAGCACATTATATCACTAAAGCAAACCTTTCGTGAAGCAAGTAGTGAAGCAACTCCAATTGGAACGAATACAACGCTAACAAGCAAGAATGCTGAAATAACCTGCAGGGAAGAATTTAAAGTAAGTACAAGTTCTACAACATAAATAACAACTTCAAGATGAATGTAAGTTACAAACTAATCGCAAACATCGCATTCAAGTTGGTAGTGTTACCGCTCGTGGCGTAAGAATAGGCTTGCATGCTGGAAGTTCTTGCTGAGTAAACTTTGAATCTGAAAGGAATTAAGTTTTCAAAGAGAACTCTTGTCAGTTCAGTCATAAATGAGTACCGCGAGAAAAAAAAACTCACACAAACGCAATTGTTGTTAAATTAGAACACACTAGATCAACAAACAACCAATACACATTTCAAATTCTTTCAACAAGAAAAACCAACTCTGAAAACCAAAAATTAAAAAAAAAATAAAAATAAAAATGGATATTTGCTTTCACAGAGCATTATATCTTCATGAAATACAACTACGGCAACAGGTACTACTATTTAGATATTTATTATGAACTTAATTTAACACACACCCTTCAAAAATAAACCACAACAAACCCAGTATCCCTTTCCTTCCCAACACGCACTTAATTTAACACCCAAAATGAAAAAACAAACATTTGCACAATAAACCAAAAATTTCTACAAAAAAAAGAAGAAAAATAGGTCACTGAAAATTGAGCTGAAAAGGGGAAAAAAAAATTTAAAACAAAAATGATGAGAGAAAAGAGAGAATTACACTTGGGTCGCTTGGTGTTTCTTCTTGCAGCTGTGGAATCCGCGGATCCAGCACCAGCTGCGCTCGAAGAGGCCATTTACGAATCGGAATCTGTCAAAGGCTTGGTCTTTTGGGGTATTCAACGGAAACAAAAGAACCCTCGAAACAGAAAATTGGGGGAAAGTGTGTGATCGAAGAGGCAACAGAGGAATTGGGGGAAAACTCTATCGAACTTTGAGATGAATGGAAGAAGGAGAGAGAAACAAAGAAGAATTTGAAGATGAAAGGTGACACCAACTAAGAAGAAGAAGAAGAGTCAAAACAAATACAAGTTCAACGATGAAATTACACAGTCAAACAAATACAAAGAGCTGTGCCTGCGAAAAAGTATTCTTCGTTGGTTTTTCTAAAGGAAAAAAAAAAAAAAACGAAAAAGTTGAGCAAATTTGAATTACAATATTAATTCAAAGAAACAAAAAAAGGGGCGTAAGTCTAGAAGGTTG
The DNA here is from genome assembly GCA_031439595.1 of Pterocarpus santalinus. Classification (NCBI taxonomy): domain Eukaryota; kingdom Viridiplantae; phylum Streptophyta; class Magnoliopsida; order Fabales; family Fabaceae; genus Pterocarpus; species Pterocarpus santalinus. The sequence goes on along the minus strand of CM062528.1, from coordinate 26,184,003 downwards.
GGGGAGTGAGTCTAGAAGGTTGAAAACATCAAACTGAACGGGGTCAATGTGTACAGAGTGGTGCCTCTCTTTGCGTTAGATGGATCTCCACGCCACCAGGGGTTTCGATGAAGGGAGATTTTAATGCTTCGTTTGGATGTGGGGAGAAAATAAAAATAAAGAAAATAAAATAAAATAAAAGGTATATTGTTTTTAAATATGTTTGAATAAAAAAATAAAAAATAAAAAAAAAGAAAAAAAAGAAAATAAGAGTTATAAAAAATGATATATATAACTTTATAATAATAGAATATGGATATGTTATTTTTATTTGATTTCTTAACACTTTTATAAATTACTTAAATAAACAATTTTGGAATAATTTTGATTAAAAATTTAATTTATTAATATTTAAATTATAAAATATAGTTTGAAAATATTTTTCAAATAAAATTAGTGTAATATAAATTTAATTTATGATATTATCATATTAAAAATTATCTAAATTTTAATTTGTAATATAATTTTTATTGAAACTGTTCATTTTGAAAAATGTCATATATTTTTTTAATCAAATAGAGTGTTCTATATTTACATCAAGATGGTGATTTAATTTATAACAAAAAAGATATTAATTTAAGTGTGGTCGACAAAAATAATAAAAGCTTGATATACTTCATCAACGTTGGTTTATTATTTGCTTCATAGCTTTAGAAGTTCTTCTCATAGCATTTTGCATTGGAGGACTCAGCACACTATAATGCATGCATTTGTTGTTAATTTTTTTCTTGAAACTAAATTATGAAAGAAGGAGGTATTTGTCATTTGAGTGGTGATCTATCTTGCTTGGTAATTTTCTTCGCAATTTAAAGATAAAAAGTTTAAAGTGGACCCTATGCTTAATTTTTCTCTTCCTCTCCACTTTTCTTTGCAAATCAAATAAAGGAAAATACCCTTTTCTTCCCATTTTCTTTCCATCCCTTTTCTTTCCTTCCATATTCTACTGATCCATACAGACTATAAGTTTCTTTTGGTAAGTGCTATTAGTTTAATTGGCAAATGCTATCATTTCCCTTATTTGTAAGGGATATTATGTACCTTATTAAGGTATAATATAAAGTATAAGTATGATTTAAAGGTATATTCATATATTAAATATTTATAATATATTATAGTAATTTTTAAATGTTAGTTAAATTTTAGAATTGTGATTAAATATATTTTAAAAATAACCAAAATTTATTTATATGATCTTGAAATATCTCTAAAAATATATGTTTAATTTTAGGATCATACAGATAAAATTTTATTTAATTTCAAGATCACGCAAATAAAATTAAAAATTACTATAGTGCATCACAGGTATTTTTAAAATAATTAAAATTTATCTACGTGACCTTGAAATATCCCAAAAAAATTCTATTTAACTTTAATATAATGCAAATAAAATTACTTAATTTCGAATCATATAAATAAATTTTAGAAATTATTATAATATATTATAGATAATTAGTGTATCAATACACCATCAAATCTCACCCATTGATCAACAAATTGCATGGTGCAACTTGTTGGTGTGTTGCACCAAAGACATCGCCTAGCTTAACTACATAAAGTTGTACTATTACTATTCAAAAGTGATAGGATGAAATAAAAGTGAAGGTGCCATCCTGTATTATATACTTTGTGATTTGATGATAATGATTATAAATTGTATCAAAGTGTATCAATACATCAAATATAACAAGATGCACAATAGATACTCTCCTCCTATCCTTGCCCTTCCCCCTAGGGCAAACTTCACCACGCCTACTCCTCCAAGCTCCGACTTAAGCATCTCGCGTGGAGCTACCACACGCCAACCACGCCCATGCCCACCACCACTCCCCCCCCCCCCATTGCTTCAGCTTCTCAACATCAATCGCACCGCACACTAGGCCATCTCTATCATCCGTAGCCATGACGACTGTCCCACCATGCTGGAGTCCAATGCCGCCACCACAGTTGTTTTCGTGTTGCCACTGTCATGACCGCTTCTCAAAGGAGGAAGGAGCTACCATAGTTGTCCCTACGCTTTATCAATTTTAGGTTCACATGTAATCCAACAAAAGTGCTACAAAGGGCACAATCATCCACAACCCATTGTTTTTGGGCAAAGCTTTTGAACCAGACCTGCTTGAAAGGAAGTGAAAAATAGAAACTTTGTGTGTTGGGTTGAAAGCCAAAAGAGGGAAAGAAAGAGAAAGCTGAAGGCTTGGGAAAGAGAGAGTGAGAAGTTGCAGTGGCAGTAGGGGTGGGGGTGCCATGGCTATGGAGTGGATGAAGTCGCTTGGGGGGAAGATGGAGTTGGGGGCGGTACGGCAACTACGTGGCTGAGGTCAATGCCAACTTGGTGTTGGAGTTGGTGTGAAAGCAACTGGAAAAGGAGGGTAGGTAAGGAGTGCTATTTGAAGAAGGTGGGGGGAGGAGATGATGGTGCATCAGTAGACCTTGGAAAAAGTACTATAGTGGAAACCGGTGCATAACGCATTTTAAACAAATTTTATTTGCAAAATGCACCATACACTAGGTGATCTAATGGGCAGGATGCAAAGGAGTATTGATACACCAAGCTTCATCCAATGTACACTAAACTTCTCTCTCCCCCTCCCACCTTCAATTCCATAATTTCCCCAAACCCCTAACTTTGCTGTTAATCTTCTTCTTTTAGGCGGCATCACCCACCCTTTGTTGGCATTGCCACCACTGCCCTTGCCACTCTCGACACCACTTACCCCCTGCAGCAATGGAGGATGCTTCATCCTCCTCCTAGCGCCAGCTGCAACATTAAAGAAGCTACCCAAAGAATGACAATCCCACCCAAGTTGAGGTCGTTGCAAAGTCAAGACAACTCGAGGTAGTGGCAATGGTTAATGGAGATGAGGAGCTGGGATACTATGGCTGCAACATGTGGCCACAAGACTTGATGGTGGTGACGTGGTGGCAATGTTTAGTACATCTCAATTGGAGAGGGAGCGGCAGATGGAGTCAACAACAGCAAGAGCCAACAATGAAGCACAGCAGTTAGATATATTAAGTGGAGGAGGAAAGGCGGGCAAAGAGAGAGTGAAAGTGCTGATGCTTCTAGTGGATGGGGAACTGGTGGTGGCCAGGTGGTAGTGGGGGTAGGGTGGTGGTTGGAGCGGTTGGTGGTGGTGGTCGGAGGGCTAAGCGATGACGGGAGAGTGACAATGAGAGAGGAGAGAAAGAGAGCTCTTATAGTACACAAAGGTGACTTATTGTATAGGTGGTTTATCAATCTCAACCCTTCGATTGTTTAGGTGTGTGGTGCATCTGACTTTACCAAGTGCACCAAGAATAGAACCTTGTAGTATAGGATATTTTAATTAAATTTTAGACATATGGAGGCTGCCAACGAAGGTTTGAACTTGCCACGGCTACTTTTATGCTTTGATGCCGATAAAAAATAAGACACAGGTCTTGCTTTCTTATCACATGTTCCCAAGTGTTTACCAAGAGCCATGGCCAAATACTCAAGGTCTCTCCTTTGACAATAGTAAAAACAATTGGCAAAATACAACTGTTGCCATTCTGTGTTGTGGTAATTACGAGTGTACCAAGATACTTACCATTCAGGAATGTGTCATTAACTAGTACAACTAGTTTACAAAAATTGAAGGTATTGGAACATTGCTTTAATGTCCAAAACAGCCAATGAAACATTCAAAACCGATTGTCTATCCAATTAATTATGACAAACTTAGTTGTCTCAATTTTGTACACAAAATCTAGTGCAAGCATTTGCAAATATACTCGACATCTAGGCAGCATTGTGAACAATTCATCTCAATCATCGAGCACCTTTACTGTTGCTTTTTCCTTAGCCTTCCTATATGATACATGAAATCCAATTTGGCTACTAATCCTTTCTCTATTCAAAAAAATTGGAATCAGTGGTTCCAAATTTTGACCGCACTTAACACAGATTATGCAATCCAATCATTATCTAATAATGAAATTAGTAACTTTGAAAGCACCTAATTCATATTAGGTCATTGACATACCTAGTATATATGAATAGATAACATCTTAATCTAATTTGCAGTGATATTGAGAAACCATAAGATTAAAATATGTGTGAAGACCACCACATTTAGTGATTTACCACTTGTCTATCTTCTTTTCTAAAATTGCCCTCACTCTATGCGGGCAACCTTTTCCATATATTGGACACTTTATATATAAAATTATTAGTTTTGGTTCGACCTTTATATATGTTTGATACACTTTACTAGAGTAATGTTAGACATCTAACTACACAACTTATTTACTATCAAACCATAAACCAACATAATAAGTAATTGAGTCAAATATTTTTACTAATTGAATATCTGTGTAAGATTTTTTTTCACTCAAATTAAATCGAGTTGCGTTAGATGAATGGGAGTGGCTATTACCATTCCTAAATATATATTGCCACTCCCACTCGATTATCAGTCTTTTTAGTTTTTTCAAAATATCTTTCTCTTTATTTATTAATTGAAAAGAAAATCAAATATATTCAATATTTTATTATAACTTATAGGTTCATTTAAATATATTATTTTTAATTAATCCTAAATGATTTAGTTTAATCTTTAATATTGTCATTTTTATTTCTATGTGCAGTAAATATATTTAACACAATTATTTTGATTTAAATATTAAATTATTTTTTCAAAATTTTTATTAATATAATAATTATCTAAATAAGATCATAATGAATATTAAAAGAATAGTACATAAAAGTGAATAATAATAAAGTGAATAAGTATTTTATGAAGTATGACACACAATCTACTTTTTCATTTAAACTTAATATTTATGTAAAAGTAAAAAATTAGTGTGTTTTGTGAAAAAAAACAAGTAAGTGAAAGATGAACTTTTTTATTTACAGAATTAAAAAATATTTGTTAACTAAAATGAAAAACTAATATTAAATAATTAATAAAATTATATTTTTGATTTTTATGTGAAATAAACATATATAACTCAATTATTCACATCTAATTATTAAATTTATTTATTTAATTTTTTTTCTTAATATAACGACTATCTAAATAATATATGTAATAGTGAGTATTCTAAAGAACAATGAGTAAAATTGAATAACAATAAGAAAAAATTAATATAACTTTTTAAATATTTTATATAGAATTAACATATTTAACTCAATTGTTCACATCTAACTATTAAATCTGTTTTTCTTTAATTTTTTTTCTTAATATAACAGCTATCTAAATAATATATATATAACAGTGAGTATTCTAAAAAATAAAGAGTAAAATTGGATAATAATAAAGAAAAATTAATATAATTATGTAAATATTTTATGTGAAATTAGTGTATTTAACTTAATTGTTCACATCTAACTATTAAATTTGTTTCCTTAATTTTTTTCTCAACATAAAACAATTTAAATAATATATATAATAGTAAGTATTATAAAGAACAATGAGTAAAACTAAATAGCAATAAAAAAATTAATATAACTATTTATATATTTTTCTACAACAGGTCGTGCACTGCACGCTATTTATTACAAGATGATGCCAGTGTACTGCACGAGAAAATAATTTTTAAAATTATTACTAATTTAAAGTTGTTTAACTTACTTAATACTTGTGAAAAAAAAGAAAAAAAGCTCACTTAATCATTTATGTATAATCAGCTTATTTAACATAATTATTAGAATATAAATGTTAAATTATAATGATCTAAATAATAAAAGATTGAGTATTTAAAAAATATTAAGTAAAAGTGAATAATAATAAGGACAAATCAATTTTTCTTTATTTTTATTTAGTTGTACAAATTTCAAATAAAAAACGTAATAATTATATTATAAATAATTTTTTAAATTCTGTGAAAAAAGGGTTCGTCTTTCACCTTTTTTTTTCTTTCAAAAAACACACTAATTTTTTTTTATTATTCACTCTTATTTACTATTTTTAATATTCATTATTATATTATTAGGTAAAAATTTATATTTAAATCAAAATAATTTTATTAAATAAGTTTATTGTACGTAAAAATAAAAAATAATTTGAATATTCAACTATCATTTCAGTTAATAAACAAATAGGTATTTTGGAGAAATTAAAAAGAATAATAATTAAGTGGAAGTGACAATAGATATTTAGGAACTGTAATAACCACTTTGTAGATAAATATATTATATATAAGATATTATACCATTTTATACTTAATTTATTATTAAATAAGATACCGATTAACATCTTATTTAACGAAGAATGAAATATAAATTGATATAATATTTTATAAATAATATATTAACCATGAAATAAGACCGATCCTTTTTGGACCAATGGTCATTAAAATTAAATCAATTTTTTAACACCATCTCATACAATCATTGGGCAATGCAGGTTTTTTAATCCCCTGCGTTGAGAGCGTTCCACGGTCCGATATACTAAATAGCTGGCCAAGCAAGCAGCCAAGCATTGCGTTTTTCCTCAGCGAGACAGTAAGCACTGCACTTGCAAGAAAGAGTTGAAACCCAAAGCAATGGCGTCACCGTTCGCAGCATTGAGCCTTCCCAGCATGGCACTGCGATCCTCGAAGCTTGTCTCTCGCTCTTCCCATCTCCTCTCCCTTAAGACGCAGTTGAAGATGCAGCACTCCACTCCTCCCCTCACACGAAAAGTAACCCCCCCCTTTTTTCACACATCCATCCCCTTCTCTCTGTGTGTGTGGTGCTTTCTAGCTGGGGAGATTTGAAAGTGATTATTGCAAAGTTACAATCTTTTTGACTATCCTCTCCGACCCATGTGAATTTTGTGTGTTCTTTGTGTTCTTAACTGGTTCGTGTTTGTTGATATTATGCATGTGCCCCTGCATCTTTTTTTTTTTTTCTTTTTCTCCCAGTGTTTTATTCAGTGGTGTTCTGATTAAAAATGCAAAGTAAGCTTGGATTGGATTATGCTGGTTTCTCTGATTATTGTTATTATTAGAGTGACCATCCAAGTTGGTCCTCCAAAATACAAGAGTTAGCACTGTGGTCCTCGGATAATAAATGCATCGAAACTTATTAATATTTGATGAAGTTGGTTCCAATTTGATGTCAAAACTTATTATTGAAGGATGGTTTTGATGGATTTATTATTGGAGGACCAAATGATGGAACTTGCATCTTTGAAGGACTAATATGTATTTATTATTATTATTATTATTACTTTTTTTGTGGTATGATTGTTATTTGTGCATGGATTTTCGATAGTTTGGTGTCTGAGTAAGAGGTTTTTCAATGGCAGATAAGCACGGATGCACGGAGCATTGCTTCCCAGCTTAATAGCTCTGGGCTGTTGAGAACTCAGGGCCTTATCGGAGGGAAATGGAGCAATGCCTATGATGGGAAAACCATAAAGGTATGGTATAGCCGCTGCTATTTTCCTTCTCTCTTTCCTTTTTTTGCCCCCTCCTTTTCCAATGCTTTTTTTGTTAAAGTAGAAGGGAATTGGGGCCACATGTACTTTCTGCTCCATTGTCAATTCATACTTCTGATGATCGCAGTCTATAGCTGCAATTCACACTTCATATTGTGTAAGAATCTAATATATTCAATGTTGTGGCAGGTTTATAATCCAGCGACGGGTGAATCTATAGCAGATGTTGCGTGCATGGGTGGAAGAGAGACGAATGATGCGATTTCTTCAGCCTATGATGCATTTAGATGTATGAGACTTCACATTTTGATGCTCTATCGTTTATTTCAGATTAGAAGCAGGAATGTTGGAGGACTAAGATAATATTGTCATAAAGGACAGAATATATGTCTTTACTTAAGGTACTTAGTGTAACGTTGTCAAATAGCTCAGGAACTGATGTCTTTTTCTACAACGTCTGGGGAAAATTTGCTGAAGATATATGCCTGAGATTTTTCTGTTGAAAAACAATAAAAATTTTGGTATAAGAATTAGGCAATCTCAAGTCAATCGTCATCCTTTAGCTTTCTTTTCATATGAGATTGCTGACCCATCAAGAGTAATATCTCTTGTTATAGGTCAAAATATTAACATTTGCTAAACCATATTGGGCTGTTTGCAATAGGAACTTGTTGCAGATGTTAGATGCACCTTGCTTTAAAAGAAGTGAAAGTTTGCAAGGGAATATGGATGGAGTTTTAGTTAATATTTTCAGCATTTCGTTCGTGGCACATTCATCTCTCTGTATGTGTACTCTTATTTTTAAGAGTGACTAGCATAACGTGAGAAATTAACATGTTTCATCGTCACAGTCAATGGTGATTATTACCCTAGTTGATTTGGTTCTATCATGTTATTCATACTCTTTCACTCCAATATTCCCTTTGCATTAGTGTTGATGTTGTATTGGTTCTTGATTTTATGTTCAGATGAATCTTAGTTGGAGCAAATGATGAATTAACTAAAATTCTGTTCAGTTGTTGGTATCATTGGATTATTGATAGTATTATGATGACTATGAAACTTAATATGCGACGATCCAACCAAGGACAAAAGAAGTCTTGTAGGAAATTTTCTTCTAATGCTGATACTGAAAGGGGAACTTTTCCTTGTCCTGTCACTAAGCTAAAACTTTCAAAAGTAATACGACTTTGGATAACGAATTATCTCTATTAGGCCTTTAGGAAACTGATAGGACCCCATTAGTAAGGCAATTCTATGTGAGGAGGGTCAATAGGGAAGTGGGCCCAGGGAGCCCAGTCCAGGAACCAACAACCGAGGCTGAATAAGGAAAGTTAGTTAGGAAATGAGTTGTCAGGGAAGTATAAAAGGCAGTGAATCAGCGAGCGAGGGTTTTTGTCAATGGTATAGCAGTGTGAGAGTGAGAGGACTCTGAATATTCCTCTGAGAGTAGGTACTAATTCCTAATAAGACTTGTATCAATTTCTAGGGTTCTTGGTGATTTACCAACAACCCAATATCAATAAAATTCCCAATTCTTTCTTTGCCTTTGGTACCAGTTCTAACACTGGTATCAAAGCCCAAACCGATCCAGGGGAGGGCTATTCATGGTGGCGTCGAGGAAGATGGACATAAAACTCGAGGCATTGGAGAAGCGAGTTGAGGAGCAAATCGACAAAGAACGTTGCGCGCAAACCGCGGCGATGCAAGAGGCCACTGCCGATCTGTGGAAGAAGCTTGATGAGAAGCTTTCGCGCAGGAACGTGTCGAACGATAATCGCGATCCGACGAGGTCGAATCGTTCGGACTCGCGCAGTGGTGGGTTGGAAGCTCGATGCAAGAACGAGGAAGGAGCAGCATCACGAAGAGGATTCGGACTCGACCAGTGGCGATGGATCGAGCTTCCTTTGTTCCAAGGGGAGGACGCTTTGGGGTGGTTGGATAGGATTGAGCGGTGTTGTCAGATCCGAGGAGTGCCACTCGAGTAGTGGTTGACGGTAGCGAAGGTTGCCATGGAAGGTCAAGCACTGACTAGTTACACTGGTGGGAGGCAGCAGCCGCAGTGCACTCCTGGCCGAGGTTTCGTGAGGCTATGGTGAAACGGTTTCAGCCTGAGGTGGCGTGGGATCCATACCCGGCTCTATTGGCGCTGAAGTAAGAGGGAAAGGTCCCCAAATATAGGGACCAGTTCGAGGCTCTATCCAAGCCTTTGAAAATCGAAGAAAGAAAGTATCTCCGAAGTCTTTTCCTAAACGGCTTGAAGGAAAAGGAAAGATCTGAAGTCAAGATTCATAAATATGACACTCTAGATGAAATGATAGATTTAGCTGAGGTTATTGATGATAGGAACAGACTAATTAGTAGGGACTCTAATAAGGGGTATGTGGGAGGAAACAGGGGAACCATGTGGCCAAGAAATCCCTTGGTGGACAAGGGAGGGTCAAATTCGGGGTTTTCAGGAGGGTCCAGGGGACCTACTCATGTGGCTGGAGGTGAAGTTAGTGGGTTGGTCAGCAGTACACATAATAGATTTGAGGGACGTAGCAACGAAGGAATTAGTAGAAATTATAGACAAATGAGTGATGCTGAGTATAGAGAAAGAAGGAGTATAGGGCTGTGCTTTGCTTGTTATTAGCAATACATGCTAGAGCACGTGTGTAGGAATAAATAGTTCCGATTCTTAATCATTGAGGAAGAGGAGGACACTGGTGGGGAAGGGGAGTGGCAAGACACTTTGAAGGAGCTAGGGGGAACTATGAATCCCGTGCAATTGAAGGTGAGTGAGCTTTAGAACAATGGGGGCATGAGGTCAATCCGCATTTGGGGGTTGATAGCGGGAAAGACAGTTCAGGTGATGATTGATACGGGAGCTTCACATAATTTTGTCTGTCAGAGCCTGGTGCAGCATTTGGGACTACCAGTCTTGCACAGCTTTGAATTTAGTGTCAAGGTTGGTAATGGGCAGTAGGTTCGAAACATGGGAGTCTGTAGGGCTGTCCAGATTCAATTTCCAAAAGTAATAGTGGAGCAGAATCTATTTCTCTTCCCTATAGAAGGTGCTGAAGTAGTGTTGGGGCTAGCATGGCTAGACACATTGGGTGATGTAAAGGCCAATTTCGAGGAGTGCAAGTTGCAATTCCGGTTGAATGGTGTGAAGGTGGCTTTGAGGCGGGATCCGGATCTGTTCTATGGGGGGGTTTCTTACAGATCTATTTAGAAGACACTTCAAGAGGAGGGCTATGGGCTGTTGGTTCAATTTTGCACACTACGGGAGCCAAACCCACAGCCTCAGGTGGTACCAGAAGAAATACAGCAGGTTCTATACCAATTTGAGAGTGTCTTCCAACCGTTGTGAGGCCTACCACGCAGTAGGTCACATGACCATGCTATAAATCTGAAGGAAGGATCTGATATTCCTAATATTCAGCCCTACCATTACCCACACTACCAAAAGGAAGAAATTGAAAAGTTGGTGAGCGAAATGTTGGAATTCGGAGTGATCAGGCCAAGTATTAGCCCTTATGTGAGCCCTATCATTCTTGTCAAGAAGAAAGACGGGAGTTGGCGATTTTGGGTGGATTATAGGGCTCTAAACAAGATCACCATACCCGACAAATTCCCTATCCTCGTCATTGATGAGTTATTGGATGAATTGGCGGGTGCCACCATTTTCTCCAAGTTAGATTTGAAGGCGGGATACCACCAAATACGCATGAGAAAGGGGGATATAGAGAAGACAGCCTTTCGCACCTATGAGGGCCACTATGAGTTCCTTGCGATGTTGTTTGGCCTCACGAACGCGCCCTCAACCTTTTAGGCCTTGATGAACGAGCTGCTGCAGCCTTATCTTAGAAGGTTTGTGCTGGCTTTTTTTTTTTTTTTTTTTTTGACGACATCCTTGTGTGCATTTGCAGCTGGTTTTTTTGCTGCTACAGCAGAATTCCCTGGTAGTGAATAAGAAGAAGTGTGACTTTGGAGTGGCTCGGGTGGAATACTTGGGGCATTTGGTTTTTGCACAAGGCGTGGCAGCAGATCCTAAGAAAACAGAAGCCATGGTGAATTGGCCAATGCCGAGAGATATCAAAAGTTTGCGGGGATTCCTTGGCCTTTCAGGTTATTATTGCCGTTTTGTACAAAGTTATGGGGTTTTTGCCAAGTCTTGAACGGACCTGACCAAGAAGGATAGCTTTAATTGGACGGACCAGGCCCAGCTTCCTTTTGACAAGCTTAAGGTTGCTATGGCAGATCTGCCAACTTTGGCCATTCCTGATTTTTCAAAGGAATTTATCTTGGAGACTGATGCTTCTAGCCAAGGCATAGGGGCGGTGCTATCACAGGGGGGGAGGCCTATTGCATTTTTGAGCCTAACATTGTCCCTTTGGGCTCAAAATAAATCAACCTATAAGCGAGAGTTGACGGCAATCGTGTTTGCAGTACAAAAGTGGGGTCATTACTTGTTAGGGCATCATTTTGTGATACTTATAGATCAGAAAAGTCTCAAATTTTTGACTGATCAAAGGCTGCTTGGTGATGACCAACTTAAGTGGACAGCAAAGCTAATGGGGATGGATTTTGAAATTAGGTACAGGCCAGGCTTTGAGAACAAAGCTGCGGATGCTTTATCCTGACAGATGATGTTTGGGGCTATCTCTCGTTTGGAACCTGGGATTTGGCAGCAAGTAGATGCAGAGGTGCAGCGGGATCCCATTTGAGCAATATTGGGCAGCAACTCTCTGCTAATGCCGATGTTGTCCCTGGTTTTCAGTTGAAGTGGGGTTGCTTGTTTGCTGCAGGTAGAGTGGTACTGCCGGCATCTTCGAGTCAAATTTCTTTGTTGTTGGCGGTGTATCACGACTCTCCCATGGGTGGTCACTTGGGTTTCCTCCGCACTTATAAGAAGTTGGCTGCGGTTGTGAAGTGGAAGGGAATGAAGAAGGCAATCAAGGAGTACGTGGCAGCTTGCCAAACGTGTGAGAAAAATAAGTATGAGGCTCTTGCTCTTGGGGGTTTGTTGCAACCCCTTCTTATCATAGACTTGGTTTGGTTAGACATATCAATGGACTTTATCTCTGGGCTGCCAAAGGCCAAGGGTAATGACACTATTTTAGTGGTGGTTGATCGGTTGACAAAATTTGTTCACTTTATTGCCTTAGCACATCCTTTTACTGCCAAGGAAGTAGCTATGTGCTTTATTAGTGAAGTGGTCTGTTCGCATGGTTTTCCATAGGTTATTGTTTCGGATAGGGACCAACTGTTTCTTTGTTGTTTCTAGGCTGAATTGTTCAGGCAAGCTGGCACTAAACTGAAGTACAACACTTCATACCATCCGTAAACCGATGGGCAAACTGAAGTCGTGAATCGTTGCCTTGAGACTTATTTGCGGTGCTTCACTATTACGAAACCAAATCAATGGCTAGCATGGTTATGCTGGGCTGAGTTTTGGTTTAACACCACTTTTAATATCTCAGCTAAAATTACACCCTTCCAAGCATCGTATGGCTGACCACCACCTACGATTTATCGGGTAGAGACATATTCTTCTAATGTTCAGGAGGTCCAGCAGTAGGCAGGGACCAGGTATTAGACGAACTGAAGGAGAGTCTAAGGCTAGCACAGTAGCATATGAAGTTGTTGGCTGACAAACACCGACGGGAATTGACTTTTGTGGTGGGGGATTGGGTCTACTTGAAGATCCAGCCTTATAGGCTGAAATCCTTGGCCAAGAAGCGGAATGAGAAACTAAGTCTGCCGTTCTTTGGTCAGGTGATTGACAAGGTGGGGTCTATTGCCTATCAGTTGGCGTTACCTCCCTCTAGCTGTGTGCCTCCAGTCTTTCATGTTAGTTTACTCAAGAAGGCCTTTCCACTAGATTGTCAGGCACATGATTTGCCAGAGGAACTGGCAGAAATTGGGAATTACGGGCAGAACTGCAAGAATTGTTAGCGTTTCGCTATAACCGGGTGGGAGCAGCAGAGGTGTCAGTGCACTGGCAGCATCTCCCAACCTGTGATAATTCTTGGGAACAAGTATCTGACTTGTTGAAGCTGTTTTCTGATCACCACCTTGAGGACAAAGTGCGTCTTTTTTTGTGTTGGGGGGGGGGGGGGTGATGATAGGACCCCATTAGTAAGGCAAGTCTATGTGAGGAGGTTTGATAGGGAAGTGGGCCCAGGGAGCCCAGATCAGGAACTAACAATCGAGGCCGAATAAGGAAAGTTAGTTAGGAAATAAGTCGTTCGGGAAATATAAAAGGCAGTGAATCAATGAGTGAGGGTTTTTGTCGACGATATAGCAGTGTAAGAGTGCGAGGACTCTAAATATTCCTCTGTAGATACTAATTCCTAATAAGACTTGTATCAATTTCTAGGGTTCTTGGTGATTTACCAACAACCCAATATCAATAAAATTCCCAATTCTTTCTTCATCTTTGCCTCCGGTACTAGTTCTAACGGAAACATAAATATTCTCAATCACTTCTTGTAAAAAAGGGGATTAGGTTGGTTAATGCATTGGGTAAGGATGTAGAAAAGGAACTTCGAAGCATAGAACAATAGTAAATTATGAAGGGACAGAAGGAAATAGGAGCCTTAAATAGGTTTTCTTTCAGAACTTGTGAAGTTGCCTTTCTGCTGAAGACTACGGAGAGGTTCTTTACTTCTTCGAGGTTGTTTTGTGAAGGGAGTGTTCTAGCAGTGTTTTGGGCACGCATGGTGGTTTCCTTTTTTGCTTTCCCTTTTGGTTGATGCTGTTGTGGGGGTATTTCTGTTTGTTTTCTTTGAGCACCCTACTCCTGGACGATATATCATACTCTAGTATTTTTCTTTAACTTTCTAATAAAGTTTCTTTTTTCAATAAAAAAAATCATAATAACTAAAATTTTCTATGTGTAGCATGGAGCAAAATCACTGCTGCTGAGAGAAGCAAATTTCTGAGGAAATGGTATAGTTCTCTGTTCATCATGAATCACATGCTTTTATGAAAATATTTGACTTCACTGCTGGCATTTATTTGTTTTAAGCTTTGAGACCATTTAGGTGTTGTTGATGTAATTTGATTTAGTCATTTTATTCTAAAATGAGCAATATTATTTATTTAGTACTGCATTGTGTTGAGTCAATTCAGAGAGTTATTGCACTAAACAGTTTCTGCTCATTTGATATGCACAATAATCATCTTCTTGTAGTTGCTACTGTTATATGGAGATCCTATTAGGCTCAAGAATTGACAGCATTTGACACCCACGCAAATGCAAATTATGGACAGATAGGAAGTAGTTCCTCTCTGCTTGTGTGTATGCCCATATGGAGCTCATTACAGATGACACATTTATACACTATAATTTATATCAAGACACTTGGGGCCTGTTTGGTTTTATTTTCATTTTCTGTTTTTAGTTTTAATTACAAATATGCCACCTTGTTTTCAATGGTTTTCCTGTTTTTAGGATTTTGTGAAGGAAATAATGACAAGAACTGAAAACTATGAAAACAAGAAATGAAAATTATCTCTTTCACACATAGGAAACAGATTGAAAATAATGTAGTATTTTTGTAATTAAAATTGAATACAAGAACCAAATAGACCCTTATAACTGATCCTTTTTTATGTAATAATTTGAAATGAGCTTTTTGTTTGTCTCCAATTTATAGCATCATTGTTAACAATTGAGCTTATATAGCTTATAATTCTTATTTGTATTGCTCTTAATCTTGTATTAAAATGATAGCTAGTATATTAAGAATTTAATTTGAATGCACTGACAGTGTAAAATAGTTTTACACTGTCAACCAATAGAAATAATAGAAAGTGCCAACTCATACAAATAACTACCCATTATATTGAGGGACCCACCATGATTTCTCACCTTTCCCTATTTCTATTGGTTGACAGTGTAAAACTATTTTACACTGTCAGTGCATACCAATTAAACTCTAGTTATGCAAAAATTAATATCTATTTTTTATTTAATTGTGTTTGCCCTGCTCAGTTTTTTTTTTTTTTTTTTTTATCCGCCTTCAAGAGTTTATCCATTAGTGTAATATTATTCAATCATGCTCTTTCTGGCTCATGAGAAAAGCACTCAAACAAATGTTTTTTTTTTTTTTTTGGACTTTACTTTTTTTTGAAAGGAACTTATTAATTGTCTTGAATTTTATATGTATCTTTTAATTGAAGAGCACTTTTATCATTAAAACAAAAAACAGTCAAACAAATGGGCCCTTCATAATGCTGTGTTAAATGTCAGATGCTAAATTTTGCTGGCAAACAATGTAGTCTCCATTTTTTCTGTTTCATGTGCTGCCTGCTGTTGTAGTTGTTCATTGCACTATATTTGTTCCAATTATACTAGTTCTTTACTCCAATGATGTCTGCATTTGTATCCATCCATGACATGTTGACATTATCATGATGAAAGTTCTCTGATTAGCAATTTTGTCCTGATAATATTGACATTTTTAAAAATAGTCTCCTTAAATCTTTCAAGGTATGATTTACTAATGGCACATAAAGATGAGCTAGCTCAACTTATAACCTTGGAGCAAGGGAAGCCTCTTAAAGAATCTATGGGCGAGGTACATGATAGATAAGATTTTGTTATTATGTACTTTGCCAATCATTGTTTCTTTGCTTTCCTACTTATTTTCCCAAGTTGAATTTCATTATTTGTGCAGCATGTTATGAAATTGACTGTTTTGCAGATAAACTATGGGGCTGGCTTTATTGAGTTTGCATCTGAGGAGGCAAAACGTGTATATGGGGATATAATTCCTGCACCTCTATCTGATCGTCGATTATTTGTTTTAAAGCAGGTAAACCGAAAAATTTATTTGGGGCTTAAATTTCATATTTCAGTTGGTTTTTGGGGAAATTTTATAATTAGACTATATCAATTAATTGCACTGCAATGTGTTCATGATGGGATGTCTTCACCTAGTGCAGCTCACTAAGACAAATGGAGTATGATATTTAGAATTACAAAGCAGCAGGGTCATATTTTGCCCTGACTTCCAATAATTTAGTCTTTATGAATCCGTCAAGGTGGACAGTTTTCATATTTTAATTGCCTTTTATATTGAAAGTTCTGAACGAAGATTTTGCTGTTTTTTTTAATATTTATAGTCTGTCTGATGATCTTAATATTTAAGTACACGGCTTTAATTTCCTTCCTTTTTGGGTTTTGCAGCCTGTAGGGGTTGTAGGTGCAATCACACCATGGAACTTTCCTCTGGCTATGATTACACGAAAGGTATGTCAAGCTGGAACCTTTGGGGGCATTTGGTTTGTTTTCTGCTTTCATTTCAGTCGATATGTTTTTATTCGTAATTACAAAAATAACATCTTGTTTTCATTTTTTTTTCCCCCAAGTTTTGTTAAAGAAATTCTAGAAACAAGAAATAGTTATCTTCACCATTTCCTTTGCAAAACTTTGAAAACAAGAAGCAAAATAAAAACAATATGGCATTTTTGTAATTCTTAGTGAAAACATTCTGATTTAAAATGAAAACAGGAAACAAACTATACACCCTAGAGATCATAGTTTACCCATTTTCACTTTTAAATGCTTTTAGGAAAGTGAATGACAATCATTTTGAGAATTATGTGTTTTATCTTCTATCAGATTGGTCCAGCTCTTGCATGTGGATGTACAGTGATCATAAAGCCCTCTGAACTTACGCCTCTCACTGCATTAGCAGCAGCAGAACTCTCTCTTCAAGCTGGAATACCTGCGGTAGTTTCTAATGCCTACTTTTATGGGTGTAATAGAAGTTGATTGCATATTTGGCTTATTGGCTCTATAATTTTCTCTTTTAATAGTTGGTAATTTAGTATTTAGATTTATTGAAAACTGCCGTAGATGCATGACAATTGTATGTCAGGATCATATTTGTCATGTTTATTGAAAGTTCATAGGATATTTTGGCATGTAATCTACTGTCTTTAGTCAAAAAATTATTTAAATATGTGCTATTATTGTAGTTTCTCTGCTTGTTTCTTCAAATATCCTTACTTTAGTACTTAACTCTAGTGTAATATTTTTGGTCCCATTTCCAATACAGTTGTCTTTGAAATTAATTGTAGTATGTATTCCGCGTTCTTGGAGCTTACGTATTGTATCTGAAGTAGGTCTCAGAAGAGAAATGCAAAGTTGGCTTCTTTTTATGGGCTTAGTCATCATTAGTTTCCCCCATAAATGAAGTTTCCTTCGTCATCATTAGTTTCCCCCATAAATGAAGTTTCCTTCTTTTCACTGCCCACTTTTTATCATTCTAATGCTTGTGATATTTAATGACATAGGGTGTCGTGAATGTGGTTTTTGGAAATGCTCCTGAAATTGGGGATGCTTTACTTGCAAGTCCACAGGTTCTGTCACTATGTAATTTTACAAGGCAATTATGTTACAAATGTAATTGATCATTTGAGAAAGAAATTACCACCTTTTTTTAGGTACGCAAGATCACGTTCACAGGCTCAACAGCTGTTGGAAAGAAATTGATGGCAGGTTCTGCTGAGACAGTTAAAAAAGTATGCTTAGATGTTAATATGAATAAAGGATCTAAAAATCATCATATTCAAATGGATTTCCGCCCTTATATAAATTTGTTTTTTATACTTTTAGATTTCTCTGGAACTTGGTGGCAATGCTCCTTGCATAGTTTTCGATGATGCTGACCTTGATGTGGCAGTTAAAGGAACTGTAAGTAAAAAGGACAAAATGCATGTTGATTGTAATGATGATTTTTATTTAAGATCTTTTTTATATGATGTGTCTGATTTGGCAACAACAAATGCATGCAGCAGCGCCTGCGATTTCATTGATGGCTCTAACAGTAGTGGATAATTCTTGAGTTCTCATCTTGTGGCCTCAAAAATAATTTACGGAAATCTTTGAACTGAATGAAGTGTAAGTGCAGCGTTGTCAATTGCCATTTCTTGGATAGTGTGAGAGTAGTGTGGAAATCTAGTTCCGAAAATGAGATGTCTGCTTGCATCCTTTTTCCTCTGCAAGCATAAGCATGGACTGAGAGATTGCATATTATTTAGAAATCAATGCAAGTCTCTGTAGCAAACCATAAATGGAAGTTCATGTCTATATGCTGGTGGTGATTGAGAGTTGGACAATTGGAGTTAGATTGAGCAAAAGCTAGTCGGTTGACCTGGTTTCTTTGGCTATGGGGAACTTAAATAAAAAATTGCACAGGGAAAATCCAGATTGCCAGCTGGCCCTGTGTACTTGGGTCAAAAGCAAAGCTTCAAAATTAAAACAACTCCATTGTTCATGGAGAAACCCTGACGACGTGTCTCAAATATGATTATTGGTCTAAGCTTAGTACCTCGGCCTTGGTGGACTAGGCAGTTGCTATTTTTAGGTGGATGTTCTGGTTTCACTTTTGCTAGTGTTATACTTGATTCAGTTGCAGCGATATTTTGTCAAATAATTCCAGGGCTTAAATTTTTATGCTTCTGTTAGATTCAGATTACTTATGAGGCTAGAGCAAGTGGTCTTTGCATAGCCCAGTCAAAGTAGTGCTGTGTTCTTTTAGACATTACTTATAACCTTCACATAGATTTTTCTTTGCAAAACTGTTAACTGGTGAAGTTTGGCTATATGAATATTTATTGTAACATTGACTTCAGATTCTATATATCTCGTTGAGGTGAAATTATTTCATCTAACAATATTTTGGTAGCCTTTTGTGATTTTTTTCCCTCCTAATTTGTAGATTTTTTCCTGAAAAATTATCATATCTTAATTGATAATTAATTATCTCATTAATTATATGTTGGAAATTTTGGTATCTTCCTTGACACTTCAATATTGTACTTTCTCTCGCTGTGACCGAATGCACAGAACACCCTGCACTTTGGGGCTTTGGCAACCTCTAGTTTAATTTCGGCAACTTGGGGGATTTTCTGTTCAAGGGAGTGGCTGGTTTTGGAGATTTTGGTTTCTATCCATAAATTCTTCTGTTTCAGGAATTGACAGACAATTTGAGCATGGGGTGGTAACAACGAATAGATGAATAAAATGATAAAATTTAAATAGAAGCTTTCAAGTTCAGGGTTAATTGCTGCTATAAACTTGCATTTGCTAAACTGAAACTTGAGGGCCTTCTTTGATTCCCCCCCCCCCCTCTTCTTCTTTTTTGGTGATATTACTGATCATAACATTTCATTTATTTTTTAATTGCAGATTGCAGCAAAGTTTCGTAATAGTGGACAAACATGTGTTTGTGCAAATAGAATTCTTGTGCAAGAAGGTTAGCTTAAAAAGAGGGTCGACAATCGATGTTACCTTTATAATGCATTTTTCTGATTTGCCACCTTTTAACTCTTTGTTTGACAATAGCATGTTTATAATTCCCAATTGATGAATACTTGCTGGAGATTGAATACTTTGTTGTTACCGAACTTTTTGCTTTGAGTTCCTTCTAATATCTGGTATAAGTCTTGGGAATCAGTCACACATACTAACTGGTTCATGTAAAGTGCCTTGCATAACTCAAATCTTCAAGATGACATTAGAAATTTAGATGTCTTCGCATGATTCTAGCAGAGCATTTTGAAACCTTGTATTATCCTAATCGTAACGCTTATTTATTGATTGTGATTGCAGTAAGTAGTTTCTTGTTTAGTTTTGATCTCATAAGTGTGACATTGAATATTGTGTTGTTTTAAAAATAAACATTTCTGGAATGAAAATAAGAAAACAGCATATATGGAATCAAGGGAAGTTGCACTGACATTCTTGTATGAGACCTTGCTCCAATTAGTAGTGTTAGCATATTCTTGATTATTTAGCTGTTTCTACCTCAAACCAATATGCAAATGTGCATTTAGATACATTGCATAGTTTAAAACATATTGCTTTTCTTTATTTAACCGAGCTTCTCTATGAAGGTATCTATGAGAAATTTGCAAAGGCTTTGCTTGATGCTGTTCAGAGTATGAAAGTTGGGGATGGTTTTAGTGAAGGTGTGGTTCAGGTAGTTATTTATTTATTTATTTTCTGGATATTGACTCCTTTGCCTCTCCATTGTTCCCACTCGTATATAATCTTCACTAATTTAGACTTTGAGTATTGTTGGATATGATATTCCTTTACAATATTCCTATACCATATGTTTTGAGTGTCACTAGTATTTAGAGTCCTCTCCCACATTGAGAGAAAATGTATGAGCTGAACTTTCTGGATCGTGGTGTAACTAAATTATCCATCTCTAAACAGGGTCCTCTGATCAATGAAGCAGCCGTGAAAAAGGTTTGTGTTTCTCTTAGTATTTCAGTGTCTTCTATGCATTGTTGCAGGATCTCTCCTCTAACAGTCTAACTCATGGGAATGTGTGCTTTGTGATTTTCCCTTACAGGTTGAGTCCTTACTTCATGATGCTACATCAAAGGTTTGTCATCTTTGCTATTCCTTAAGTCTGATTCTCCACTTCATCCCCCAAGATCTATGGGAACACTTTCTTCAATCTCTTGTTTTCTACATAATGAAGCTGAGAAAGTTGAATAAACAAATATTGTTTTTGCCAACTATCAACCATGCTTTGCCATCTGAGATCCCCCTATGGGATTACTGCTGTTTATTAATATTGTAATTTTGGTATCTGTATAAAATTTTTTTCTCTGGAGCCATCCTTAGGATTATCACTGGACATTTTATCTGCATAAGGCATTTTTATGTTTGAAATTTTTTTTTTAATTCTATTGCTACTGTGGTGTAAGCTTGAACGAACAACATCCAAGCACTGTGGTTTTAGAGATATAATGAAGTCATTCATGTCCCTCTACTTAATAGCTTAAGCTTTTGGGAGAACTGGTTCTAGACATATATCAAAGCCTCTATGACCAAATGTTCTATAGTTCAATCCATACCGTCCCCATTCTTGGAAAAATAAAAGGTTTCAATTTAAGCACATGGTAAAGATGGGCCTGTGCATTTCAAGCTTCAAGCTTTAAGGGCTCTCGTATCAGAGGGTGTTAAAGATATAATGAAACCATTTATGTTCCTTCAGTTAACAATTTAAGCTGCTAAGGAGATTTAGTTCTTGACTATAGGGTAGGCTACATTAATCAAATAATTCCATTGTGCTATATCAAAAACTAAATTTTCAGAAAATCCATTTATATTAAGTTCTGTTTTAATGGCTCCTCCTAAAGTCTTTTTCCACTATAGCAAAATGGATATGTATGTCAAATTACAAAAGGTGCTATCTCTGATTATTCAATTCCTTTTTATCTTCAGGGGGCAAAGGTAATTCTTGGGGGTAAAAGACATAGCCTTGGATTTTCCTTTTATGAACCAACAGTCGTCAGCGATGTGAATAATGACATGCGCATATCAAGGTAAACCTTTTGAGATAATGTTTGGCAATTCTAACTTGTTGCTAATTCACGCATTAGACTGAGTTTTGACCAGCAACTTTGACATAATATTATAGTGAATTTTTGGGCTCATTGATATTAACAGCCAGACCTCACAGCTTGGATTTGTTATAGTATCTGCCTTCTAAGTTGGGAGCTGATGCTACACATTAGATATTAATGAATGTATCATACTAATGAATGCAAACTTCTTACTAATCAATAATATCAACATGTTGAAAATTCAGAGGGTGAATGTGGATGTGATCATGTGGATGTGATCATGTGCCCATACTTATGGATGCGTTTACCCCGTGTTTTCTCCTTTGTAATCATACAAAATGTGTCAGTTGCCCCAGCCTGCACAACAATTTATGCTAGATGCTTAAAAAATATTAGCAGCATATTCTGTCAATCATGTATCCCTCAGATCAAATTCAAATCAATTACCTAGAACACATCCCCAACTAATCACCCTTAAATTTAGAGTCAACACTTAATTGTTTTCTAACTCTTGACAGCTCAATTGTGGTTTCTCTGTCAGTACTAATTAATCAAAAAACTGTGGTACTTTTGTGTGTTTTAAGATAACAAGTTGGCTGTAATGGGGGTATGGATACGTTGTAATATGCATGATGTTATTCTACCTTCGCGTTTGGTAGAAATGTCTCGTAAATCAATGATGAATACTGCAGTGAGGTTAATATTTTCATTGCCTTGCCATCTTGTGCTTCCAAAAAGCTGGCATTGACCTACCTTATGTGGCATGAGTTTTCAAACCAATGTGGCTTATACAGTTTACAATGCTGTGATGCACAGTGCCTATATTCTACATTTGCAGAAATTTTGAGATGGTTGAATTTCACCATTTCTTGTATCAATCAGATGGAACTTTGTTGTTAATATTTTGTTTGACTATGTATCTGTTAATTCACCTGTATGATTTGTCTTGCACCAGAGAGGAAGTATTTGGACCTGTTGCACCCCTTTTGAGGTTCAAAACTGAAGAGGATGCTATCCGAATCGCTAACGACACAAATGCAGGTTGTTCTTGCAGCTTTATTTTTTAATTTGGTTCTTCTTCCTTCAGCCTAGCAGAAAGTTTTCTAGTTTTTCCCATATCTGGTCATTCTTGATTCAGCATTGACAATCAGCATTTTTTGACTATGGAACCGTACCTGCACATACAAAGGTTTGGGTTCATACATATTTACTAACAGTATCCAACGCTCATGGCGTGTTGCTGAGGCTCTTGAATATGGACTTGTGGGTGTTAATGAAGGAGTAATCTCAACTGAGGTGCATCTCATTCCTTATTAAATGATATTAAGTGGCAATTGTATATGTTTGTTGATGGAATTATCTACATGTATGCGTTAATGTAGGTGGCTCCATTTGGTGGTTTTAAACAATCGGGCCTTGGAAGAGAAGGCTCCAAATATGGGATGGATGAGTATTTGGAGGTAAATACAAATATTTTCTTGTTTTTAGTGTTTCCTTCACAAAATTTTGAAAACAGGATATAGAATGAAAACAAGATGACACTTTTGTAATTAAAATTGAAAACATGATAAAGTGTCAGAATTGTCATTTCGCCGTTTGAATTTAGTAAACAAAACTGCTTCACAGTCCACAGTCATCAATTGTACTTAAAAAATTGATGTCCTTTAAAATTTGTATAACACATTTAGATTGTGCATTATAATAATAATAATGGAAATAAAATATGAGGCAAGAAGAGGCATGTTTATTTGTTTAAGAATTTTAAGCGTGGTGGACAGTTAGGAGATTGTGGTGATGACACTGTAAGATGTTTAGGGTCAATGCAAATGGTTTGATCCTTGGTATATGAAATGATACTATTGTTCTCTGATGTCTAGCAAATGAAGGTTGCAGGATATGGTCATTCAACTATTTAATATGTAGCGTTTGTGGAGAATTATAAAGACTCCTTACCTTTGGGTTGTTCAATGAATGTAAAAGAGGACAACTTCGGATTCAATTAAAACGATATGGCGACATGAATTGCATATTCTAAACTGAGTGCCATTAAATATGTTTAGAAAAATGTCTAAGAATGGCTATTTGGTTTGTTTTTCGTTTTTATTTTCAATTAATATGTTTTCAATACTATTTATAAAAATGCTACCCTGTTTTCATTCTTTTACTTGTTTTTCGTATTTTGTGAAAGAAATGATGAAAACAATAAAATTGCATTTTCATTATTTTCTTAACAAAATGCTGAAAATAGAAAAACAGAATGAAAATAATATGGCATTTTCGTAATTAGAATTAAAGACATATCAATTGAAAATTAAAAAAAAAAAGTCCATAAAATCTCATTTTTATTTTCGTAATAGTCCTGTTCAGAGGTGTCTTAGTGTTGTACTTGGCAGCGGTGTTAGACATGTCAAACATGGATAACGTTTCTCTCTTGAAATGTTAATGGTTCATGGATCAAAACAAGTGAAGCTCTACGCTGAATGCATGCATTGTCATTTGTTATTTTTTTGATAAAGTGTACATTACTATGTATGGTATTGTTGAAGTTTTTCCCTGTTACTTTTCCAGATCAAGTATGTGTGCTTGGGGAACATGAACAAATAATGAACTATGAGGTATGAGGCAGTGTCAAGATAATACTGTGGTCAGAGGGTGTTCTAAAGGGTTTCCTTGTATTTCTTTGTTACAGAAAATGCATGTAAACTGCACAGTTGTTGTGTACAAATAAGTGCAGGCTTGCAAAGGACTTTGTGGTTGGTAACCACCATTTTCTTAGCTTCATTCTTTTTCCTTTTGTCTAAGGTCTTTGAGAATATTAAAAGCACAAAAGAGAAGGCACGAGATTAAAAAGCAATGCAAATACCCTTTGAAACCCTTCGGCTAAAGCTTTGAGAACACAAAACGGGCTCTTTGGTTTGTTTATTTTGCTTTCATTTTCATTGTCAGTTGGTATGTTTTAATACTAAGGGTGTGTTTGGTATGGGGTAAAAATGGGGTGTAAAATTTCATAGATGAGGCTCATCCTTGAAATTTTATATCCTACTCTTACCCCTATATGAAACACACTCTTATTATAAAAAATCACATTATTTTTCTAGATTTTGTAAGTTCTTTTAACAAAATCTTAAAAAAAATAAACAAAGTAAAAATAAAATGATATTTTTGTAATTAGTATTGAAAATATATTAATTGAAAATTAAAATAAAAAACAGACCAAATTTAGTAATTGGTAGACTGTTAAAAAATGCAAACTAAACGTATATAGATGCTAGCAGTGAGAACCGAGGTGATAACTGAATAATTTTATATTATTAGACGAACTTATATGCACAAATGAAAGGTATAATATGTAGATGAAAACAAGGAATTTGCCTTGGTAATTCGAAATGTGCAATAAATGTAACATAATAAAGTTAACATGATTAAAACAAGGAACCGAAAATGAAAAGGATATATAAATACTTGCAGCTAAGTAATTTAAAGAGTGCAGGAAACTGACGACAGGAAAAGTTTACCTTGATTTAGTTCCATGCATTTAATTAGATTTAACTTCTCTAGAATGTATCTTGCAGTTTAGAAAATAACTACTAACATGCATAACTATGGCTGTTAAAAAGAAAATTAAGGGTTTAAGATTCAGTAAAATATACATTACAAAATCTAATTTATGTAGTTGTTTCCATTTTGTGGGATAAGCCTTAGTTGCTACAGTTGTTATTATATGCAACTGGATAGTAAATTATACATATGTGACAATCTATTCTTTTAATTTCTTTATCAATAGGTAAGTAGAGTCAAGTTTTGTCACGGCCCAATCCCAGGATGTGATCAGCGCACAAGGACACGTCCTCAACAAGCCTACACAAGATCTTTTTCTAAAAAAAAGAAAAAAGGCAAAGTCTCTTTTATACTTAATACTATTCCCAAATAAGGATTTTCATCCTGCATAAAACATACAAACACGCAAAAATCATTAGGGATCCAAGCATTTTCAAAATGTATCCCATAACACATCATGGATGTTTTAAAACATTTACATGCTTATGAATATATATATATATATATATATATATATATATAATCCAAAACACTAATCAATCGTCATTAAAATTTAGACTTGACATAATTAAAAACAACATACTTTTACCACAAAATTATAAACTGATACAAGAAGGACCCAGCTTGTGGGTTATGGAGCACTTCTAGAGATTATACAAATAAACCTAAACGCTGAAGTGGGACAAGTCAAAACACGAGCATTTAGCAAATATAGCTTTATAAGTTTCTTAAGAACCTCATTTCTTAAGTACACCCTCTATATATATCAAATACTATAAAATTTTTGATATAATGTACACAGTCCATTACATCACCTTTTTAATTCAAATAGATATAATTTCTTTATGAATATATTAGCATGATACATATAGAATTAGCTATGATAAATCATATGTAATAAATATATAAAATTGGGCATAAATATAGAAATACTTTCTCATAACATGAAGAGTAAATACTTATTTTAAAATCATAATAAAACTTAAGGGAGGATCCTATTTCAAAAAATAACTACTTGAATGGGCTTGCCGAACAGTAATTGATAAATCTCACGTATGGGCTTGCCCAACATATCTATATCTTCCGGACATTTAGGCCAAACATGCCGGGCTAGCCATCACCCTGCTAACTGGGTTACTCGAGGTGCACCAAGGCTAATACTGTTGCCATTAGCAAACAATTCTGTTATAGTTTCTCCCTTTAGATAAACCTACTCTTTACTAAATCCTTGTTGTTAAAACTTTTCTTTAGCTTAAGTTATATACATTCTTGCTCATAACTTAAAACGCATAAAGATATCCAAGAAAACTTTCGTATTCTCAACAAATATAGTTACCAATTTTTTTAAGATATTTAAAATAATTGTACTATCAAACTTTTCAACTTAAGTATCTAGAGCTCTTTCTCATTTTATTGAAAAATTTAACTGTCTCTTCTATCAAATAGCTCAAAACATTAACTTTAAGATCATAACAATTTTTACTAACTTGGAAACCTCATATTTTTCTATCATATTTCTCAAATATCATAAATCAATTGCTATAAAGCTTGTCCCACACATCTATGCTTAAACACACACACACACACACGCACACACACACACACACACACACACATATATATATAACTAACATGACTACTTCGAGAGTTCTATAAATATGGAGCAAAACACATTAATCAATTCTTTCAATAAAACCTAACTAAAATAAATTTTAGGCATGTACCTAAGAAATTAAGGATATGAAGCAAGCTATAGATATACTATCACTCACAATACTAAGCCAAGAGGAGGAAGTCCTAATTTGTTGTGTCCCGTAGCCAAGGGTGATCTTCTATAATATCTAACACCATAATCAGCATTAACCAATCATAAATTAGCTTCAATTCATAAGGATTTACTCATACAAACTTCCAAACAATAAAACTCCCAAATTCGAGACCCTAACTCAAACCTCTTTTACTCAAACACCAATATTCATGAAAAACTTAACAAATCCTTGAAGTAGGAATACACGAGAGTTCAATACTTACCTAAGGAAGCCAAAATGAGTGAAAGGAGGAAGTGGGTCACCAATAGAACTCCAAACACGCCACCCCCAAGCTCCTCCAAGATCACAAATTGCGGTCCTCATTGTCCATGAGCGTAAAACACCATAAATCTCTTGTGGGGATGCCAAAATGTTGAAGAAATGGAGGTTAAAGGTGGGGGATCTTTAATGGAAAAGTGGGGAAGGATAGAGGAAGAAAGGAGAAAAGGAAAGGAATGAAAGTGATGGAGAGAAAGAGAAGCTTCGCAAGACTTTATTTAAAAACGTGCCGCCACCGCTAGGTGCTGCATTTGAGCGCCTGGGTGGTGGCTCTTAGATAAAAAAATTCGTCCAATTTTTTTATACAATTATAGCATATAATCCAAAATTTCAAAAGACATTTCTAAACAAATTTTAACTCCGAAAACTCCCCCAACAATCCAAGGAAAATCTTCCAGGAGAAATTTTCTAAGGCCAAAACCATGTTAGAATTCTAAATCATCTTGTTAACTTTTATTTCCTCTTTTAACTCACAACACAATACCTATTCACAAGGCTCAAAAATCATTCTTAACTATGTTCCAAGTCTAGACTCAATGAATATATCGCCAATCGAATTGCAAAAATATCCCTCTTAAGATCCATACAAAACAAACTCGAAATCTTGCCTCTATGACACTTAATCTTTATATCGAGTATTACAAGTTTTGTCAGAACTTACATATATTCATTAAGATGTTTCACTTGAAATTTGTTTTGTTAATTATTAATGAAATGTTTCACTTGAAGTATTCTTTTGGGCTCTCTTGGCCATGTATTGGAAAGGGGTGGCAATGGGGTAGGCGGGGGCAGGAGTCGTCCCCCACTCCTTGTCCCACGCTTCCAAAATTTCCCCCATTCCCATGCTTGTCTCCATTCCCCACAGATCCCCACCCCCCATAAGGATCCACGGATATCCCAAAATATTTGTTTAAAAAAATTAAGAAAACATGTCTAAGCAACTTAATTAGCTTGAAAATTTTGAAGAAAAAAAATAAAACTTGAAAATAATAATACAAAATTAATCCAAGTTTTAGTCTTATAGTCTTATATCATTATCACCAAATTCTCAAATTTTAAATCAAGTCACAACTATCAATCTATCATAAGGATATTGTAATAAGCAACAATAAATGTGTGACACTGTGATAGGGTAAGAATTAACAATGAATGTGTGTGACTAGGCAAGTTAGAGATATATTTTCTTTATTTTTGTATTAAAAATATAATAAATATAAATTTTTTATATAAAATTATATACTCTCGAGGCAAATATAGTACAAGGCGGGGAGCATAATCCCCATCCCCAATCCCAAAGTCACTGCAAGGAGACTTTACCTCCATTCACATCCCCACAGAGAAAGAATCTCACATTCGAATCCCCATCTACGATATTCTCGCGGATATCTCCAGCTACAGATATCTATGGCCATCCCTACGTACTGTTATAATCTAGACCCATTTTTGCTGCTCACTTAATTCTTGTTAGTGAAGCATGATGAAATCTATTTGGCGAGATGAGGGGAAAGGATGATCCTTTTATTTTTTATTTTTTATTTTTTATAGGGTAATACAATATAGAGACTTGCTTGTTCCAATTCCAAGTTAAAAGTAATATTATCATGGAGAAGAATTCGGTATCGACTACTCACAAAACTTATTTTCGTGAGTACCATAATGATATTGGAATCATTATTGAATTTTTGGAGGAATTCATAGTTATATATTAGGATAAAAAAACTATTATCTCTGTTACTTTTCTATTTCACATAGTTATTTTAATGGGAACCATACAAAAGTTAGAGAAAGAATGAGTTTTGGTAACTAGTGTATAATTTTTTAATCCAAAAATTATAAGAATTCTCTCATGTTGAAAATGAACATGATTTTGTTATGCTTACATCTTTACTATTGATTTTTATCTTTTAAACTTTTCACCCTTCTAAAGTGACTTAATCAATGGTA
This sequence comes from Pterocarpus santalinus, assembly GCA_031439595.1. NCBI lineage: Eukaryota > Viridiplantae > Streptophyta > Magnoliopsida > Fabales > Fabaceae > Pterocarpus > Pterocarpus santalinus. The sequence goes on along the minus strand of CM062528.1, from coordinate 26,154,620 downwards.
AAGATATGAACATAATAAGGTCATGTTCATTTTCAACATAAAAGGATACTTGTCCAATCCCCAAACTTTTATATTAGAGTTTTTCTTACGAATTTAAAATGGAAATTCTTGACTAAACATTTAGATAGATTATAGAGGTAAACCACATCCAAAAGAAAGAAATAGATAAATTAAGTGCATTGACCTCCTAGAAGTTAGGTGATATTACATATATCTCTCGATTTTAAAAAATATACACTAACCTCTTATAAGAAGTAGGATGTTACATATTATACCTTCATATTTTTTAAACGTTATACTCAACATTCCTGTAAATATGACACTAAACTCTCCTAAAAACAGGTCATGTAGGCATGCAAACTTAAGGAGTGTCGTGTGTAATATCATTTAACCTTAAAAGAAGTGAGTATAATTTATCCTAAATTAAATATTAATGAATTTTAAAAATTTTTAAATTTCCCTTAAATGATGAAAATGGAAGTATTAAAAAAAAAATCTAATGAGTCAAAGTAAACAAATTATTTTCTTTTTTGTTATATTTTAGATTCTTTACCTAATTTCTTTATTTCCTTTTTATTGCTTTTCCTGTTTTCTCAACCTTTATCATTTTTTTTTATTTTCAAATAAAACTGTTATATATTATAGCAATAATAATTGGCTCACCTTGTCGGCCTTTCATTTATGCATCACTACAATTTGGGTTTGATTTTTAGGTTCCCTGACCTATTGGTGAGTGATTTATAAATACATCTATAAGTATTTAATGAGTTCCAAAACATGTTCTAACCCTGAATTAGTATGAATTTTCTCTCAATCTAAACTTTCTAACTATGAAAAAAAATGTTATATTTGCATAAGGTTGGTGTGTGATCAATTTCTAGAATATATTACTTAACTAAGGTGTGTTTATTTCAACTTTTTTTTAATGAAAAGTAATTTTTTAACTAAAAAATTACTTTTATAAAAACTACTTATTTCAATTTTTATTTAAAAGTTAAAAACAGTATTTTTTATTCAACTTATCAGTAGAACTTAAAATAAAAAATTTCTATAAAATTAATTTTTTTAATTTAAAAAAATCATTTTTTCTGTTAAAATAAACAGAACCAATCACATCCTTATACAAAGCAGTACTGTCTTTGGCTGGCTTATTTTTCGCTCAAAAATTTCTAATTCCCTTTTTATTGTGTTTCTTTTTCGGTGACCTACTTTATTTTTTTTTTTCCTAACTAGTCCAGCGTGCTGAACATGATTCCGCGTAAGCTGTCCCTGTGTTAGCGACGTTCTTCAACTTTTATATTATATTATATTATAACCCCTTCGTTCGGGATGCTATTCCTCTTGAAAAGTGGAATTTAGATCCTTTTTTTCAGACATATAAATCCTTGATATTGCATATAAAGCGTATTTCAATAATGCTGTATATTGCTCGTACCACGGGTCATGACATCCTCGTGTGTCAATGCTTGAGTTTATTAAGCTATATTAATCGTTGAAGAAAAAAAGATTAAAATCATTATACTTTTTCAGACGTTATCAACAAAAGGTCAATATATGTTAAAGAAAAATTGTAACAAAAAATAATTTTCGTATAAAAAATTAGTTTATAATATATTATGTATGCCAAATCTATTATCTGAAAGAAACATAAAATATGTTCACATCTAGAGGAAAAAACAAACTATATTATAGTATTCCCACGAAAACATATGTTCATTTTAAACTTATTTTGAAAATCGTTATTAAATAACATTTCAAAGCAAAATGAAACTTAGAAGAAAAAAATCATACTATCGTGTGGGCACATTGTGAATGTTATTTGACAAATTTTAAATTTCTTGGATTTTATATTAAAAATATTGATATATTAATTTTTATGATGATATTTACTACGAATCTCAGATCTATATCTATAAACAAGTGATAGAAAAATTTTAAAAAATAAACTATATCACATAGCCACATGACTAATGAGTTGCGAGCTTGTTATCCTGTTAAATATGATAATGGATGAATCTCGCAATTTTCATGTTGAATAATTATCAATGCATATAGCCACATGACAACCATAGTGATTTATACATTTTGTAAGAGATCTTTTATTCCCCAAAATCTTTGAATACTTAGCATTATTGCTTTTCTTCCGATTAAAGAATATTTTCTCGTTATCAAATATCATTATGAAATACTCAACGAAAAACAAGTAATAGTAATATATTGCCAATTTGGTAGGTGAAACAAGGCACGTTCAATTGAATTAGTATTTAAAGTTTTCGTTCACTAAGTCGAAAAACAACAGCGCTACAACGTTTAGCTAATATGCAACATGGGTTTTCCATTATCAACGTGAGTTGAAGAAACATACACATCCATTCACACACAAGCCCTTCATTTTATAATAACCGAAGAAGTTACCTTGATGGTGATAAGTTTGCAATTAAGGCAACAAAATGTTACGTATACGGGAACCAAATTAGAAGTTAGTCTATACGACAAAAGTAGGCTTGTACATTTGTCCTATAGTGACATACTTTCTTAATGATTATAATACATCACATTGTTCATAAGAGGAATATGCTTATTAAATTCGTTGCTTCTCTCTCTCTCTCTCTCTCTCTCTCTCTCTATATATATATATATATATATATGCGGTAACCAATTGGTCTCATTCACCCTACTCATTACTCAATCTCCTTTCGCTCTCTGAAAATCTCAAGCAATATGGGGAACCGATCCTCTTCTAACCAGAACAAAACTCTTCCCATTGACACCACATTTAAGCTTCCAGCTGATATACCAGTTTGGCCAAAAGGTGCATATTAATTTATTCCCTTCTTCTCTTATAGTGTTTATTACTTCTTACTAATATGAATGGTTTCTGATCTACAACTTCATGTATATGCAGGAGGTGGATTTGCTAGTGGAATCATTGATCTGGAAGGGTTAAAAGTGTCACAAATTTCAACATTCAACAAGGTTTGGACAACCTTAGAGGGTGGACCAGACAATGCAGGTGCCACATTCTTTGAGCCATCCGGAATACCTGAGGGGTTCTTCATGTTAGGTTCATACAGCCAACCGAACAACAGGCCTCTATTTGGGTGGGTTCTTGTTGCAAAAGATGATTCCTCTGCTGAAAATGCAGCTCTTAAGAAACCACTTGATTACACATTGGTATGGACCAGCAATTCCCAGAAGATAAAGCAAGATAAAGATGGCTATATTTGGTTACCAACAGCACCTGAAGGCTATAAGGCCTTAGGACATGTTGTAACCAATACCTCAGAGAAGCCTTCCCTAGACAGAATCAGGTGTGTGAGGTCAGATTTCACAGACAATTGTGAGACATACTCATGGATTTGGGGACCAGGCAAGAGCAGTGATGACAAAGGTTTCAATGTCCATTCTGTGAGGCCAAGCAATAGAGGCATTCAAGCTCCTGGTGTTCTTGTAGGCACTTTCTTAGCCCATGTTGGTGCCACCACAAACCCTCTCCCAATAGCTTGTTTGAAAACTACCAACCTTGATTTCTCTTCCATGCCTAATCTGCCTCAAATTCAGGCATTAGTCCAAGCATACTCCCCATTCATGTACTTGCATCCTGATGAAAAGTACCAAAATGCCTCCACCAAGTGGTTTTTCACCAATGGAGGGTTGCTTTATAAGAAAGGTGAAGAGTCCAAACCAGTGCCAATAGACCCAACAGGGTCAAACCTTCCTCAAGGTGGCAGCAATGATGGTGCCTATTGGTTGGATTTGCCTGCTGATAAAGCCAACAATGAGAGGGTCAAGAAAGGGGATTTCAAGTCTTCACAAGCCTATATCCATGTGAAGTCCATGTTTGGTGGAACATTCACTGACATTGCCATGTGGGTCTTCTACCCATTCAATGGCCCTGGGACAGCAAAATTAGGACTCATAAGCAAAGTTCCACTAGGGAAGATAGGAGAACATGTTGGGGACTGGGAGCATGTGACATTAAGGATAAGCAATTTCAATGGTTGGCTAATGAATGTGTATTTCTCACAACATAGCAAGGGTCAATGGGTGGATGCCTCTGAGCTTGAGTTCCAAAGTGGTAACAAGCCAGTGGCTTATTCTTCCTTGGATGGCCATGCTTTCTACCCAAAAGCTGGACTTGTGCTACAAGGGGTTGGTAACATTGGGATAAGGAATGACACTGCTAAGAGTAACATGGTGATAGATATGGGGATGGGATATGAAATTGTTGCTGGGGAGTACTTGGGGTCAGCAATTACAGAACCACCATGGCTGAACTACTTCAGGGAATGGGGTCCAAAAATTAACTATGATGTAAAAGAGGAGTTAGACAAATTGGAGAAGTTGTTCCCTGATCTACAAAAGATTGAAGATATTTTACCGAGTGAGCTGTTTGGAGAGGAAGGGCCAACAGGACCAAAGGTTAAGAATAATTGGAGTGGAGATGAAAGTTGAAAGAGTTGGTGGCATATTGAAACCATGCAATTAAAAAGGAGGACTTTGGTTATGTATGTATGTAAGTTTATCTTTCATTATTTTTTAAGGTTTTTCACATGAAACAAAATATTGCCTTTTTGTTGTATTCGCATGCCAGCTTGTTGTCTTGTTCCTTCTACATTAACAAACATGTATTTCGTCTTTTTAAACATTGAAAAAGGTTGTGCCTTTCATTTTTAATAGAAGAAATTAGATTCTTTAAACAATTATTGGAGCTGAGCTGTGTATAAAAAGAAAATATTAAAAAAATTATTATGTAAGTCGAATTATAGTTTAAACAAAATTAGTCATAATCTTTTGGGAATACTTATCACTTGATAGAAAAGATATATATACTATGTTTTGTGTGCTCTGTTTGTAAATATTGATAAAAAGAAAAGAAGTTCGTAAATAGAATACGTGTAGATGTAAAAAGAAAGTGAAGATATTTATCATGTGAGTGACATTATTTGGATATTAATTGAGGATACCAAATATAATATCTTCTCATGTGGATATATAATATATTTATCTTCTTTTAATATTATATACAACAATACTGCTAAAAAAAAAAAATGTACATAAAAAAAAAGCGTCGATACTCACGTAAACTCACATTAGTATATTCAATGTCCTATACGATATTTATACTACAAATGTTTAACAAACAAATTCTTATCATATGCAAAACATAAGTTTGAAGGGACAAGGAAGTTGGATGCACGCCATCCTATTGTGTTGGTAACCAGTAAGAATTAATATATGGACAGATAGCTATTCCGCATGGGCATTATTTAAAATGAAAACAAGCATTGACGAAGGAGGAGCAAAAGTCAATACTCAGTGTGGACCTACATGTCAATGTGGACCAACTTGCTTCATAATTGAAAAACCGACAACCAACGAGAAGAGGGGATGGGGGATTTCCTTCATCCATGTGAGCATGCTAGGTGCCGACGATTTTAAACGCGCAAGTAAATATAAAGTTAGCATTTGAGAAGTTTTGCGATGTGTAAAAATTAAGCCCACATAAAATATTTACGATTATAATTAATTCTGAATATATATATATATATATATATATATATATATATATATATGACTGTTGAAGTAATTATTAAGAATAATGTTTTTTAATGATGTGTAAAACTTAATTAAACAATGATGTAAAATATTTTTACAATTATAATATATCAAAATTAAATTCAATATTTATAGAAAAGGATAAATATTTTAATTAAAAATGCGTTTAATTTTTTGTCAAGATTATGGTGCACCTGATAAAGTCAAGTGTATCACATACCAAAAAGATTTGATAGTTGATATTGTATAGACTATTTATACCACCAAACTTATGGTACAGCACAAGTTCACACTTTTTTTCTAATATTTCTTTAATTATCTATTCTCCAAAGCACCATTGTTCACCTTCCACCATGGTCCCGCCATCTACTTGCCAGCCCTCCACCACTGCTTGTCGGCACCACTCTAGCCCTCCAGGTTACCCCTTCCCTCACTCCACTACGTCTTAGCCGTAGGTCCTCGTTATCCCCATAAATCTTCTTTATTAGTCATCACCTCGTTGTCATCCCCTCCCACCTACGTTGTTTGCTCCCACTAATGCCTCCCTTTATCTTCTTCATTGTAACGGCCTCCAATTGCCAGAGACGAAGACTGTTGGAGATGGATTGGATGTTGCCATCACATTGTTGCCATCATGCCTTAGCTCATGTAGTACAAGAAAATTGGCAAATGAGCCAAAATCAGTCACAAAATGCATATTTGCGGTGGACATCGGGTTGCTGCTTAATCATGGGCTACTAATCGTTTGCGACAACAATTGCCACCACAAATATTAGCTATGGTTTTGTCCCTCTCTAATTTGCAGTGGAACTTGCCCCTCCTAATTTGGGGCAGCATTGTCCCTCCCTAATTAGCAGCAACATTTTCCCTTTCTAATTAGCGGTAGCCAGAGCCACAAACAACCAATTCAAGAAAAAAAAGAAATTAAATCTTTGAATTCATACAAATATTATATAACAAAGCAAATCCAATTGAAATATTTCAAGTTCATATAAATAAACAAAATAGATGTCTTAATAAAATTTTGGAAGCCATATTTTCAACATAGTTCTAGTTTATCTCGAAGCCATTGGGGTTCATTTTCGTCCATTGAATGTAGAGCAACTTCTATTGTGTTTTCAACAACTTCCACCAAGTCTTCAATAACTTCCACTGGGTCTTCAACTTTCTCTAGTGAGTCTTGAACAACTTTCCATAACTCTTCAAGATCTTCTATTGGATCTTAAAAAATTTCTACTGAGTTTTCATCATATTCATCTATCCCCTCTAGTGAGTCTTCCACTACCTCTATTTCTTCAAATTTGTCCATTAAAATCTTTAACCAAGAAATACACAACAATCATTAACAACATCCACAACAATACAATCAATAATATATATTATGAAAAAAAATTAAAATCAGTAAAATAACTTTTTTGAAAAAATAAACCTACTGGTAGCGGTGGCAAGCTAATGACGGCAGTAGCGATGGTGGTTGGTCGGTAGCAACAACAGGCAGTCGGTGGTAGTGGCTAGATGTCGTTATGGAAGTGTGGAAGGAAGAGATAAGGTGCAAAAAAAAAAAAAAGAGAGAGAGAAAGGACAAGAATGGGAAAGGAGGAGGAGGAGGAAGGTGGTGAACAAAGGAGGATGAAAGAGGGTATAGGAGGAGGAGGAAAAGAGAAGAGAAGAAGGAGACAGAGAGGAGAAATGTCAATAACGTATAAGTTACTTTGTGTTTTAGAGCTAATATAAATTTATTTGCAGCTAATTTTTAAATTTTTGCCTACAAGATCCTTTTTCGATTTTTCTAATTTTAATTTTTTTTTTAAATTATCTGACACAATTAGTGGCGGCAAAAGTTGCCGCAAATGGTTTCTAAATTTGCAGCGGCCTAGGCCACTACAAATGCTATGACATTTTTTTTTAAAATTGTTTATGTGATTAGTGGTAGCCTGTACGGCAAATTTTTTTCAATTAGAGGTGACAACATAGGTTTTTTTTTAAGCACACGTAATTATTAACTGCGGCAAACATTTGATATGTACTGGTTTAACATATCTTTTTTTTTTTTTCTAAATATATGTAATCATTAGCTGCAGCAAAACATTTGATCACTTAGCAGCGGCAACATATCTTTTTTTTTTTTTCAAGTACATGTAATAATTAGCGGCAGCATTTTGCCGCGGTAAATTGTTTCACATGTCTTTTTTTTCCTTTGAAATCAAAGTAATGAACAAATGCTGCCACAAATTGCTTTGTGGGTTTTCATTTAATAAAATGTGAGATTATATTTAGCAATCACAATTGCTGCCACAAAACATTTAAGGCTTACCGACGGCATTTACCGCCGCAAATTGCACCACATCAACAATATTGGGATCGAATACATGTAGCTGCTGCTAAACTATTCGTAGATTAGAGGCAGCAACAGCCGTCGCAAAACCGTTGATGCACTAGCGATGACATTGGCTACCACAAATCCTTAACTGAATATTAAAGTTCAACAACTTAGAGGTGGTATAAGCCCCGCAATGAATTTCTCATAGTAGCAATGACATTTGCCGCCGCAAATTAATGTTTGCGAAAATATTTAAAAAAAAATGGTTTACTATTAGTGGCTAAATTGTCCATTGCAACTAGATTTTTTTTTTGGGTTGTTTTTGATGACTTTGTGTCCATTTTCCATCACAAATTTGCTGCTGCAAATAGACGTTTTTCTTGTAGTGATGCTCTCCATTGACCATTGCCATCACTGCCACCACCTCAAATTTGCCTACATGGACGAAGCTTGACAGCATGCTATTCAAATCCAAGATGTGCTCGAAGTGATTCATTGATGGTAGTATCATGGGGGCGAGGGAGCTGGCAGAACAAGTAAGGTGGCGGTGAGAGAGATTGAGATCGAAGATAAATGCAGCGGTGCGAAGGTTGTGGTGAGCCAGAGGCGGTGTGGTAGTGGCTAGGAAAAGATGATGCAGTTGCAGCATGAGGGGCTAGAAGAGGGTAGGGAAGAGAGATATAGACAAATTTATAGTGTATCACTAGTTATTAGTCTCATCATATACTATTGCATCTTCACCATTAGATAGGTGGGTGCATGGTGCATCCGATGCACTAAGGACAGAGCCTTAATTTATATGCACTAACAGTATAAAACAGTTTTACATTGTTATTTAATAAGAGTGCAAGAATATGTCATGTCATCATGGAAAGTTGCATGAATTTAAATTTAAAAAAAATACCATGACACATTCTTGCATTCCTATTGGACGATAGTTGAAATTGTTTTATACTATGAGTGCGTAGTTAAAGTCATTAAAAATTAGTGTCACATATAAAAATTGTACCAGGTTTCCATATTAAAAAGTTATTAAACATGAAATGAATAACACTTTAAAAATTAATTCTATATTCGTTGCTTAATGTACAACTTTGAAAGTATTTAAGGTTCTTCATTTAAACATTTGAGTTATTTTCTCTTAATACTTTTTCACCTCTTTTAAAAAATATTTGAATGCTTTTAATTTTCATAATAACTAGGATTATGTGCCCATGCATTGCATTGAATGATATTAAAAAATAAAAATAAGGAGAATTATATTTACCTCTCCTAAGATTTATTACACTTACACTCTTTTTGTTTTTTAAAATTACACTTAACTCGTTTAATTTGTAAAGGGACATAACATTGTCTTCCCTCATAGATAATGGACCATTAGTGATGTTAACAGCACGTGACTTTCACATAACTACTTATAATTTATTGCTTTTTAAAAATTCGAAAAATAAATATAATATGTCATTTTTGTCCTTTATTATTTCCTCTGTTGCTATAGAGTGCCCAAGCTTGGTCCCTTTCCCAAAACAAACGTAGGAATTCTTGGCACCAAGCAGACTACTGCATAAAGAAGGGGGTTGTCGTGTGCAAGAAGGTTGGGTGCTCGAGTTGGTTCTCCGTTTGAAGTTAGGTAAGTGAGATTTGACATTTGGGTTTAAGTTGATAAGATTTAGGTGTTTGCTGAGATTTTAGACCTTAATTTCCCTCTTCTTCGTCTGTTTTATGCATAAGCTTTGGAATGATTTCATGAACTGTAGGTGATAGTGAAAGGCTTGATTAAACATGCATTTGTAGGAAAAATGTAGATATAAAAGTTTCAAAACAAAAGGTAATCTAGAGAGGTTGTTCTACTGTTGCAAAGATAAGAAGTGTAACTTTTTTGATTGGTGCAACCCTATCAATTAATGTTGATGCAAATGAGAGTCATGCAACTGTGTAAGATGTGGGCAATGTTGAAGTTGGTTCGAAGTATGAAATGGAGAAGGAATTAAACAATTGAAATGCCAAATTTAGTGTCATAGAAGCCACTATGTCAATTAAAGTTGTCGGTTGTGACTTGTAACGTCTTTAGCTTTTAGCCTTCTTTTTTTTTTTTTTTTTTTTTTACCATCACTATATATTATCACTCTTATTGCAGTAGTAGTAAAGTGAGTAAGTGATAGTAGCACCGCCAAGTATACCAAGTCATATAAGTAATAAAAACGTGAGTAAGAGTATTATCTCATAAGAGCTGGATAACCAATTATCAGTTTTCAAATTCAAATGAAGTAACAAAAATCCAATAAAAATTTAAAGGCAAATCTAATCAAATATAAATTAAATCTAATCTGAACTAACTTTTAACCGCCTAACTTGGAATGCAAGCAATCAAAGAGTAATAAAAAAAGTAACAAAGTATGAGATGCTAGGGTTTTCATTCACCTAATTGTTTCTATGAGTATTGAACTCCTAATCTAATGAAATTCAGTCAATTCATTTGATGCAGGATTTCCTAATTTAATTAATACCCAATTCCTTGGCATATTAATTCTCTTTAATATATAAAATTCAATTAATTCCTTAACTTGAACTCTAAAATTAATGGCTTTGTGTTCTATGAAATCCTAAATAAATTAATCCCACACAATTATTAATTTATATTTCTTAACAATTAATAATTATGGTTTCTATCTTTAGGTCTAAGCTATGTACCAATTTTGCAATTATCTACACAACTCGTATCAATTCATGGATGGCCAATCTAAGAAAGCATTAAGAATAAAGATAGAAACTCAATTGAAAAAAAAAAAAAAACATCCGCTAGCTAGATTATATAAAATAATAACTCATCATCCCAACATTGGTTACATCATCACCCTAGCCAAGAGGGAGTTTAGCCACTAAACATGTTTATAACATCCAAATTCAAAAAGAAAGAGAATATCATAAACATGCATCAATAAAAGGGTAGAATAGATGAATTCGATAGCATAAATCTTTTTCTTTTGATGAAGAAACCAAATCCTAGTAGAGCCAAGTGGAATTTCGTAATTCTCTTGTGTCTTACAATTCCAAAATATAAGATATGATCATATTTACGAGACCTTTTCCAATATTCTTTTTTGGATTTGGGCTTATTCTGAATTTTGAAGTCTTTTAAAAGTCATTAATCAATTTAAGTAACTCAAATTCGTGCTCCCTTGGATCCAAGATTAGCCTAATTCATGTTTTGGCACCAAACAGTATCTGAATCATCAACTTCTAGGCTCCATAGTGCTCAATATAGTTGGAACTAGTACTTGAAGATAAAAATAGAAGTTGTAGAGCTCTGAACAAACTTTGCAATGCTAGAAAGAGCACCTCAATTGGACTTTTATATCTCAAGATATTGGTAAAATATTCGACATAAATCAGGCTAGATGGCATCAATTTTCAATCTTGCAATTGGATATTTACCAAAAAACCCTAAGAACTAGGCTTTGGGCTAAACATCAAAGTTGTAGAGCACTTCTTGAGTTGTCTGAAACATCTTTATTTGTCTTAATCCAATCTTTGTAGAGAGATACGAATTTTCTACTACAATACTTTTTGAAAATCATCTCAAACAAGCCCTAACGCTCTTCCATTAAACTCCAAATTAAGATGTCTCCCTTGCAAAATTAAATAAAAATAAGCTTTCAAGACATCAAATTCACCTAAAAATTACCAATTTAATACTAGCTCTAATAATTTAATAGAAGTCCAAATTCCATATAGAAGTGGCTAATTTCTTAGCAATTACAACACACAAATTAAGTACTAAATGAGTGTGTATTATTAACTCATAAGTGAATGAGTGAGAAAGTGAGTGAGTAGTGAGTGATGTTTAGATGTTACTTGATGCAATTTGTATTTATGGATTGCGAAGGTAGGACACTGATAATATTTGAAAGTTTTAATTTCAATCAAAATGAAAAAAAAAAAAAAAAACAATTGAGAAGTTAGTTAAATTAATGCTTTGTTTATCTTAAGTTCCAAATATAGTACCAACAAATAATTGGTCAGGTGATTTGATATTGTTTTCTTTAAATAAAGTTTTGAATTCAAAGTATTTTAAAGAGAAAATTAGTATTAGGAGTGATTCATGAATTGATTTAACTCAAACTAAATTAATTAGAATTTAATAAATTTTAAATACTTGATAATTTAGGAGAAAAAATTTGCAAGATAGAGTTAAAATTCGATATCTTTTATTTTAACACAAAATATTGTTGATTTATATAGCTTAAAGAGTCCAAAATGGGTTCAAGGTGTGTATACTAAATTTATACTGTAAATCTAAAAGCAAAACTCTAGATTTATATATATCGCCATAATGTTATGGTCCAAAAATTGAGCGGTCAAATATTTCAGTTTGTGTTAATTGTTAAGTGAGGTCAAAATAAAGGAAAATTAATAGTAAAGACTATTAGTAAAACTTATTTGTGAAGAAGGATTAAATACATTAAAAGTATTGAAAATGACTTAATAATTTTTATAAGAAGAATGACTAAATAATTTCAACTAGTAGACAATATAATATACCCTTAATAATAAAAACATTGAAAAAACTTTCAATTTGGTTTCTGTCAAAAATAGTACTAGATAAATTGATCCTTTAAAAAAATAAAAAAAAATCTTATGGTCTCTGAACATCTAAAATATAGAACAGGTTAGTTCATCTTCAACATTTTAATAGATTTATTAGTCCTATTTATATTTTTATTAAGAATCAATTTGAACTATTTTATAAATTATTAGAGATCAATTTATTCTATTAATCGGGATCAGTTTTCTTTTTTTTTTTTTCTATGTAAAACAATTTATCCAGCACAAAAATTAAGAAGGATCAATTTAGGGTCTTTGTCAAAAACATTAGTATTTATATTGTTAACGACTCAATAATAATAAATGACCATTCTATAAAAATCAATAATTAATAATAAATTTTTCTCTAATTGTCATACCTAGCTTTAACCTCAGGTAACAAAGTAGGGACTATAGGCTTTATTCTTTCTTTTTTTTTAAATGAATCACAATAATAATAACTTTATAATAAAATATTAACTACATTAGAAAATATCAAAATATATAATAATTGATAAAATATCAATATTTTTACGTTTTATTTTTAATTGCATTTTACGTTATTATTATTTCTTCTCATCTTTTTTGCAATTTTTTTTCAAATTATGTGATTTGTATCTTATGTTTATTTGTTAGCTACGGTAACATAGGACCACTCAATTTGAGGAAATAGTTATTCGCAGATTACTCCTAATTTCACTTATCTTTCCATATAACTCTAATTTCACCAAGACAAATGTTGAACATCACTAATTAATGGTGATTTCCACACATTCTCCTACAAACATCTTGTATGAATTTATTGGTTACAAATATTTCAAATTGTTGTCTCTCTCTTTCTATATGCTTTTCTCTCCATTCTAACAAAAATTCTTCATGCTCTATAGCAATCCTCTTTCGGTAGGTTTAGTTTGGTAGTACTATATGAAACGATACTTCTGCTTATGAAAAACATAAGCTAATTTTTTTTTTTTTTGATAAACAAAAAAGCGAGGTTGTTTTAGCTTCTATTTTTGAAAAAACTAGGGGTGCTCTTGAAAGCACTTTATAGGAGTTTTTCAAAACTATTTATGCTCTTTAGAATTTAAAAAATTAATATAATATTAAATTACTCTTTTTAATACTTATATTTATAGTTATTTTAGATTTTAAAAGTGACTTTATAATACATTTATCAAATCCTAGCTATATTTGTAATTTCTTCTTATTGAGAGTAATTTTTATATTATTTTACTAAATAATACTAATATAACTTTTAAGAACAACTTTTAAAGCTAAGAGTTTAACAACTCTGAAAAAGTTATAATATTACCAAACCAAGCCTTAGTGCTAACAAATAACTCCTCAATCAAAAGATATAGCTATTTAGTAAATAACATCTCTATAAAAAGAAATAACAAGTAAAAAATTCTTGACTAACTCCTTGTATAAATTAGAATGGTATTTATATTGTCAGCCATTCAATAGTAACAAATGACCACTATATGAAAATCAATAGTCATTAGTCAATAACAAATTTTTTCCTAATTAATTGTTTTGTTATGTTTATTTGTTAGTCGCTCAGTGTCAATAAATGACATTCAATATAAAAACAATGTACAATTTTTTTTTTCCTAATCTCATTGATGGTATTATTATTTACTAGTTAAAATTATTTAGTCATTTTCTTAAATAATTTTTATTAGATATTTTCAAATAATTTTAATATATTTTGTCCCTTAAAATAATAACAGCTATAAACGTTTCTTATCGCTAATTTTTCCTCAAAATAAAAGGAATTATGGTCAAAGTTGTTTATGGTTAGAATTTACATAAACATCTAACTTAAATTTTGTAATCTATTTGTTTTTTATGTCTTTATTCATGTATATTGTAGCTTAACGAGCCTAGTATGCCGGCCTGTTTCTATGTAAATGTATATAATTGTTCAAAAATACATACACCTCCTCTTCAAGGATCGAACCTGCAAACTTCCACATCCATTGCCATCAGTTACTCATGCCGCTAAGCCAACCTTAGCTGCGGCATACAATGGTGCATATTTATATATTTATTGATTACTTTATTTGAGTGAGTCACTCACCAAACCATTAGTGCCACAAATTCCCAATAGTGAAAGTGAAACAAAACCCCACCACTGCTAGAGGCAGAGCCGCAGAGAGAGTTTCAAAACTTAGGGGTTGGAAACCCCCTTGAACCAAAGCAACCGCCGTCCCCAACCTTCTTCCTCACTGCTCACGTCAAATTGCCACCGTCCGCCCGTCACCACCTCAGTGGCAACCGCGTCCACCTCCACGGGTGACGCGTCCCTTTCCTCCTCTTATTCCTGCTCCAACCGTGTCTGATCTCCACCGCCGCCGCTGCGTCCACATCCACCTCCATCGCCGCATCCCCCAATCACGGGATTCCGTTTGCTGTCAGCACCTTTGACTTCGAGTTCTGCAGCAAGGGCTAGCCGGTGGAGTTTGCTTCTTACAGGTTCATGGTGTTCCATTTGGGTAAACACTAAAGATATGTACAGCTGTTTCTTGCTTCAGAATATTGAAGTTGTGCTTTTGTTCAATTGTTTGAATAAATCAATGTTTTGTTTACTATGGGATTCTTGGTTTATCTTTGGCCTGCCCAATTCATTTGTGCTTTTGAGGTAATGAAGCAATTGGCTGCAAGTAAAAAATTATGTCAATTAGAATATTGAATTTGTGTGTTTTAGTGGAGCAACATTTCAATGGATATGATGGTGGTTTTGGATCTCTAATTACTTATGTCGTAACTAGTAAGCACACACATGTTTGTGCTCCAACTTCAACATCTATCATATTTTTTTATTCTTTAATGCCTCATATACGTGGAATTGTTTTGAAAGGAGTGTGATGCTGATGGTGCTGTTCATAAACTAGTGAAATTTAATTATTTTGATGGTGATGATGATTCAAATGGGAAGTGTTCTATTCCAAGGTAAATACATGAGTTGGTCAAGAAAGCTGAGTCTTTGAGCAAGGTTTAATAACTATGTTTGATAAAACTGCTATCAAGTAATATAGGAATATTCATAGTTTATGTGTATATTGTTTTTATTTGTTATTTAATTTGAAATTGATTGATACTTTATTTAGTACTTGTTTAAGGCCTACTTAAGGCCTGTTTAGTGTGTGTTCAAAGGCCTAGGCCTATTTAGGCCAACGTGAAGGCTTAGGCCTAATGGCCTATTAGGAGTTCTTTTCTTTAAAAAAAATATTTAACAGGCTTTGATAACAAGCTTCAGGTCAAGCTAGGCCAAGCAAAAAATAAAGCCTTTGATAGGTAACAAGTCAGGCTCAGGCCCAATATTTATGACATAGGCCTAGCCTGTTTAGGGTGTGGCCTGACTTGTTTCCACCCCTACGCGACGTATTATATAAGAAGGATCAAGTTATAAATAAGGGTGGAAGTAGACTAGAATACGCTAGGCTTTATCTTAAATGGATCTGACTTATATTATGGATATGCAATCTAAATAAGCTAAAAAGCTTCCTAAATAGGTCAAAAAGTATATGCAAAATAGATCATAAGGCTTTTATTATCAATAAAATTTGTGAAATAATATGATATAAATAGGCCAACTTGTTGGGCCTAATAAACTTTTTCATAGCCTATAGCCTGGCTTGTTTGGTAAAAAAGGCTTTTTAAAAGACCCGGATCTAACTTGTTTACTAAAAAGATTAAGCCAAATATGGGCTGGGTCGAAGGCCCCCCAATGAGCTGCCTAACCTATTTCCACCTTTAATCATGAGCCCCTCTTACAATTTAATGCAACACACACATATACACGAGTTTTGCAACTTTTAAAATTTTAAAGAGATTAATTTTGATATATTGTTAGTATTATCTACTCAGATGCTTCTATTTATAAGAATTTTAAATTATTGGGTGATTGTATCAAATATTTTTACTAATATGATAATATATAATTAGATATCTATGTAAAAAAAAATTTCATTGATAATGCATATATATTAAATCCAAATTTAAAATAAAAGCCTTCATTTGTAATACTTAATTTTGTTAATTTAATGTATTTCATGCATGACGCACAGGTTTCTGTGAGTATAAATTCAGGAGGCACAATCATACGCTCAACATGGAGGACCGATTCATGCTACGCGATCAGTCGAAGATCCCTCTTTTTTTTTTCATTTCTTGGGTCAATGCAGAAAGAGAGAGAGAGAGATTTATATATCATAAATTAAACTTTACTTGATATCAAATTCCGGTACAGTTAGTGAGAGGCAGATAATTCCATCACTAAACCAGCCGGGAAATTCAGTAAAAGACCACTCAAGTTTCTTCTATTTTTATATTTTGGGTCATCAAATACTAGAAAATCACATCACAAGTGGCATATATTAGCCTGGGCCGAGTTGGGCTATTTCTTTAACTCAGTATGGTATATGGTACAGCCGTGTCCATAGATAGGCCCACTAGTAAAACAGTTCGGTAATCCATTACCCATCTCGGTGATCCAACACTGTGTTTATACACTTAGGCCGGGTGGGCATGAGATATAGGTTGAAGTGGTTGAATAGGAGGACAGTAAACATTAAGGGCCATTTGCTAAATAGCTTATTTAAATCCACATGTTTCACGGACAAAAGCAAAAATCCATAAGTTCCTAGCCCAAAAAAAAAAGACATGTGAAAGAAATTTTTAAAAAATAATTTTATATAAATTATTTTGTATTTGGATATATAATGATAAAAATATTGTGTATGTAATAACAAAAATATTTATTTTGAGTATTTAAAAAATATTTTAAAAAAATTAGATATTTTAATTTTTGAAAAATAATAAAAAATAAACTTTTTGAAAAGTAGTAAATTCTATAATTAAATAGGACAAAAAGTAAAAAATATAATTTTTAACTTTCAGAAAATAAAAAAATATCATAAGTGGTATTATCCAAATAGACCCTAATTAAATTCTTCATTCTTGTTAAGGCAAGGTATTTTTACGGATTTAACTCATTTGATTTACTCTTAAAATTAAGTTTTGATCGCCTGTGGAAGTACATTCTCTTTACAAGATTTACCCCATAGATTTAAACTCGCACCCTGATCTTAAAAGATTTTACCATATCAAACTTTATGATATAAATATCAATTAAGTTCTTTCTGCCAACACTATTCTGAAAGAGATGCCAAATTACTAATGGCAGGGTCCCAGAATATACTAAATTCATCATCCCACAGATCACATATTATTAATGAAGGGTTAGTTAATATCCAAGGAGGTCCAATGATGTTAAACAGGCAGTGTTTGGCTGTACAATCATTTCCAAAGTCAATTAACTCAAAGCATTTCGTAAATAATGACTTTTTTATGTTCAAAAGAAAAGAACAAAAGAAAAAGTAACAATTATATGAAAAATAATCATTTTAGATGATTTGCAAACACATTGATTTTTCAAAGCATAAATATTTATTATTATTTTCTTCTGTAGTGGCCATAGTGTATTGTTTTAACATAAACATTCTGGATTTAAACTCGTAACCTTGGTTCGTTGGAGTTGGAGATAAGTTCAGAACCAGAGTCACATGCTTATTGGTATCTTAGCACAACTCTACACACCCTACGAACCCCACCAGTGGTGTCTATCCTGCCTGGGATACCATACTCCATCCAATCCAAATTCGTTTGACTACTTTTATATGTTAAAAAGCGATGATTATGACAATGGAATTAATGTAATGTCCTTTCTTTTTTGTTGCTTTATCCTATTTAGAGGCATGATAACATAAACATTGCATTGCCATTTTCATCCTCTCATCTATATAATACACCTCAAAGGAGACCAATAAACGTGTAGTTTAACTAGCAGGGTTGAGTTAACTTAACTAGAAATTTGGAATTCGAGCTCTGGATTTATAGTTGTGTCAAAACTTGGAAGAGAAAGCTTTGCCATTCTAGTGGTCTTACCTGACTCGCATAGGATTGCATTCGGTAGAAAGATACTTATGATTTTGGCAAAAATAAAAACACCTCAAAGTAGAAAATATGTAACTTTTAATGGTACTTGTTATTTTTCAGTTCATATACTATTCTACTTTTCCATGACCAATGAAACCTTGTTATTACGCACTTTGACTCGAGTGAGAGTCTATAGCTATGTAATAACCATTTAATAGTTTCTAAACTTATAATTCATTGCAATCAATGGAAGAGCACTTTTTTTTTTTTTTGGGGTAAACGAAGGAAGAGCTATTGTCACTCCTTATTATTATTTATTATCACTTTTATTTTATTTTTAAAATATTTTTGATCTTTTATAATCAAATTAATAATCAATCAGTACTTCTAGTTTTATTCAAATTCTTTATTATTAATATTTTCTTAAAAAATATCTTTTTTTAATATTTCGTTAGTTTGTTTTCGGAAATATTTTATTTTGTGAAAAGCTTTTCATTTTTGGCTCATATTTTTTATAACACATATTAAATTTAAATTTTCATATAAAAATGAAAAAAAATTGTGTTAAAAATTTATTCTCTTAATCTTAAAAATAGTTTATAAGTTGAATTATTTTTTTTAATTATTTCACATGACTTTCTTTAAGTATAATAGTATTTTATACTTTTCTATTTTAATATTCTATAAATATCATATGAAATTAAATCAAATTAAGTAAATTGTTATTAACATAATAAATTTTGAATTAAATGAAATCATTTTTAATAAGAAATTTAAAGGGTAATTAATATTCACTTTCAGTAATTTTTTCTAATGATATCGTCCAATAATGTTTGGTCATCACATTACTTAATAAGTTTGGTATCTTTTATTTTTGTCAAAACACCGTAAACGACCTGATAATACGTCATCAAGTGTTAACATAAATTTTTTTTATCAAAAATGTTATTTATATTTAACTTTGAAACTCATTTTAAGTGATACACTGGATTTCTTAATCACTGAATAAGAAAAAAAAAAAAAAGTGATACCCACTCTTGACAAATAATTAAGAAGCACTTTAATGTGTCCTTTAAAATGAGACCCATAGTTAATTAAAAAGCTCAATTTTTATTCAAAAAGTATATAATAATTAGACAAATAACTAATTTATTGTGTTGTATTATCTTAGTTTCTAAGAATAAAAAATTAAAAAAATTTATTAAAACATTAAGAGATCGATACTACGAATACTAGTATAATATGTTTATATAATACTAGATCAATATATGTAAACACTAGATGGCAAAATGTTGGGATGTATGCTGCATATTACTCCCTCATTTTACCATACATATTTATATGTCCATTTAGGGCTAAGACATGTATTAAGAAATTCATTAAATGATCTTGATAATAGAAAAAGTTAAACTAGTCTTAAAAAATTATATTGATATTGAAATTAAAAGCTCGTTTATATTCTTACTGACTTCGTTAATAAACATAATCAATGTAAGGACAAAATTGAAAAACTGTTAATAATTTTGATATCTAGAATGGACAAATAATTTGAAACTTGAAAAAAACCTTAAATGGATAGATTTAATGAAATGGAGAGAGTGAAATTTATTTGTTCACCTTTTTATTTATTATTTTTGTCTAAGATACATATTGCCATATTATTCAGATAATTAGTATATTATAAAAATTATAAAAAATTACAAAATATTTCGATATTTATATCTAAATAAATTAAAAAAATCAATTTTTAATAGTTATAATATTCGGGTTACATAAAAATAAAAATATAATCAAAATTAAACATTTTAAAAATGAAATTAATTATCAATAATAATAATAATAATTTTATATAAAATTATTATTGATAATAAAGAATTAATGAAAAACCATTATTCTAATTAATAAAGTGGATGAAGAATATTCTAAAAAAATTAAATAAAAATTAATAGAATAGAAGTGATAATAGACATATAAAAGTGATAATAGCCGCTGCTACAAGCAAAGGCTTAGAGTAAATTTAATTCAAATTTTCAGTCAATAGATTTAATATTAATCTAAGCTTACTTTTTTCCTTTAAAAAAATTGTTCGCAGGTATCCGGTTTAAATTATGGTTATTGTAGTATGTCTATTACTTTAATTTTAAGGAACTAGATTCTTGCAGCTGAAGAAAATTACAAGTCCGATTGGGGAGTCGTGTCATGATTCAAGTGTGATATTTAACGGGGTGTTTGGCAAACTATAAAAACTGAATAATTAGGTGCAATGGAACCTAATTTTTAATAAATTAAAATTAGTTTTTATTCGAATCAATTTAGATTTAAAATCAATTCTAAAAAAAAAATAAAATTAATTTTATTTTATTCCAATTTTTTTCTTTTATTTTATCTCTTTCATTACTTTTTTCTCACTTTGTACCATTTCTTTCTTTCTCCATTGACCTTGTCAATTGTCCACCGCCACCATCCACCACTATTGATTGTCGCCGATTGTCACCATTAGCCATCGCCAGTAGTCACTATTTGCCACCGGCCACTACTATATGACACCACTTGCCACCCTCCTCCATTGTTGTTCGCCACTGTCTATTGTCACCGGTCACCATTGTTTGCCACTTGTCCGCCACCACACATATGTTAAAATTAATTTTTTAAGTTGTTAAATCAAATAAGGTTTAATAAAAATTTAGTTCATTTTTATACATATTAACATAATTGGTTTTATTTTGTACCATATTAATTTAGTTTTTTAAATTGCCAAACACCCCTTAAGACTAGGAGCTCTCCCACTTAATACATTAGTTTTTTTGGGTTGAGCTCGCCTTAGGCTTGAATTTATAATATTGATGTTTTCATTGAGAGTCGAACATTAGCTAGATTGAAGGTTGTTTGGTGATTATTTGTTTGATTGTTTCTTTCGATTAGTTCCATATCAAATACTCAGAAACTTATTTACTTCTTGATTGTATCTATTTTTAATTTTTTTTGTACTGAGGTTTATCGTTACATTAGTCTATTTTGGTGTTGAGAAATTAGCATTATCACATTTATGTTTTCATTGAGAGGTTAACATATGGAGGAAACGACCTAAGAAATGAGGGACCTAGAAAAGAGATATTTAAAGATAGAGTAAAACCATTTAGAGTGGGTAGCCTAAAGTGGGCTGCTATGATTATAGAGGAGGTAGTCTACAAAAAAAAGCGACTCGAGAAAAAGGCTACTTGAAAAGACCATAGTTAAATTGCTCGTAATGAATAGCCTAAAGTGAGCCGTCATAGTTGTTTACATTTTAATAGAGGTGATAATATTACAGATCCCATATAGAGGAGTCATGCCATTTAAATGTGATATTTAAGTCTAGGGACTCTCCTAACTAATAGGTTAGTATTTTGGGTTAGGCTTTTTCTTACACTTAAATCCATGCCAAAGAAGCTAGTGGATTTTTTTTTAAAAAAAAGAAAAACTTAAAGAGAGGAATATTAATAAAACTAAATTAAAGAGGCACAGGTGCATGTTATCCAACCCGAATGTAATGTGTGAGATATGATAGAATGGGGAGGGGGATAGGGAGACTTTGTAAAAGTATTGGAATTTAACATAAAGGCGGGGCCCATTACTTCACCTTCAAAAGGAATATATTCATATGGAGGAATATATTCATTTGTAGCCCATAAAGATGCTTGAAACTCAAGCAAACAGGGGCCTTAGAACGCTAAACTTCTAAACCGAACCCACTTTTTCCACCGAGTTCTAACTTTTAAACACAAATGAGCTAAAAGTGAAGCTCCTTCCTTTGCGTCGTTAAATCACAAAGGCATATAGCAACCATGATATTAGTAGTCTCAAGAAGAGAGTCACACTTAAAACAGATGATTTAATTGGATGGTAATTAATACGTGTTCATTACAAGTTGGGTTGGATTGGTTTTGAAATAACAGTGGCATCATCTCATCAAAAACAAAAAGGTAAAAAGGTTGGCCGGGTTGGTTATTCGAGTTGAGAATGTTAAAGCCAAGAAATGACCTCACTTTTATGGGTTAATTAAATTTCAAATCTAAGCCAACTAGTAGAATCAAACGTATTTGCGGTTTAGTCGGATTGTATAAACTCAACAATAGAATCAACTTGCAGAGCAGCGGTACAGTATATATCAGCTACATAAATTAATAACACATAATTTTTGTTTACTCAAATAAGATAAAGATACATGAATTCACATTTCTTAGTAAAATCTATGTTAACTATATTTGAACTGAATTTAAACCGTTTTGTTGATATTTTATGCATTTTTGTCTACATTCTAACCATTTTTTACTAGGTTTGTCCATAATTTTTATGTTTAAGATTAATTGTCACTTTAAATATTAAAGTTGTCTTTCTTTTTCAATACTTTCTGGCGAGCACAAATCCTATGTAGGTGATAAGACATAATGGTTGTATGATAAATGGACAGTTGCCAAATCACAAATTAAGAACTCGAATAAGTATCTAAGAGAGAAATACAGAAGGCATTGAAGAGTCTTAATCAGCTAGATTTCCGTTGTCTCATATTAGATTTACCACCCATCTGGAAATCAAGGATTGGTTTTAATGGCTTGTTAAGTGAGGTCTTGGTCAAACTTTACTAACGGTGGGACACATTTTTATGCAAAATTTGACGGTTTTGCAATAAAATGAGAATTGAGAGATTATAAACTACTAAATGAGCATTTTGTGTATCACAATCAGTTTTACACTTTTGGACAGGAATCTTCCTTTGATTGCCATGGAAGAAAGCATTTATTCTCATCATATTGATTTCGGGTGAATAGTTTATTTTTCGTCTTTTTTTATTGAAATAAAAGCCACGAAAAACTTAGTAAAATGTGAATTATAGGAGGTGTAAGCAGATTAAATTAATCCAATAAACTTAAAGATCCATATCAAACTAATGGAATTGGTTCAAACTAGATCAGGCAATCGGTTCATTTTAAAATAGAACCAAACCAAACCAATTTTATTGTTTCAGCTTTAAATTTATGATTTTTTAATCCAATCATCCAAATAATTTTTCAAAGTTTTGCGAATATAATTTTAGTATTAGAGTCAATTTTTATCTTTATTAATATTTGTTTAAAAAATGTATCTATTTATACCATTATTAAATATACCATAATTAAACTTTATATTGATATTGGTTGTTATAAGAATAATTTTTTCAAAATAATATAATTCTTTATTTCTTTAATTCAACTTGATGGCTCAAACCAAAGCAATCCAATTTTGATTGGATTGCTCTGGTTTGAATGTTAGAAAAAAATTAAAAATAAAAATTAAATTAATCTAATTAAATTTAATTAATTTGAATTTATTTTTCATTCAAACTCAAAATAAATCAATCTATTTACACCTTGTGAATAATATGATTTTTTTTTTGTGGGTAAACGAGGCAAAAGCCCGAGCACAAAAGAAAACTAACTAATTAAATAGGATAAAGCAACACTCCTATAATCCTCATGCAAAATTGCTCTAAGGTCCATTGGAGAAATACAATACATATGAAGATCCAAGGGAAAAGAATGATCCCTAGAAGCCATAAGATCTGCTGCACGATTTGCTTCACAATACACATGCACAATTCTCACAATCCAATTCCTATCAGTAATTTGCTTCACCTTCTCAATCAGACTTAAATAAGGGTGGTTGGATCTACTACATGAATGCCACAATAAAATAGCACTAGAAGAGTCCATCTCTAAGATGATTTGATGAGAAATAACATAGAAAATTGAATATTTTGGGAACAGTAACGGTGCAAAGTTATTAATAATTTCTTTTATTATTTTCTTTTGGGTCTGAGGAGAGGAAGGGTGATTTCTCTTTCCTGTTTCGTATACATTCGCCATCGTTACTTTTTTATTTTAATTTATTTACACTAGTATCACTTAGTTTTAGTCAAATTCGTAGTAGTAGTTAATTTACGAAGATTTCTTGTGAGAGTTGCAAATCCTATTCTCAAAACCGCAGATTAAAGTTTTTCTCTAGACGTACTTGCAGTCTTTTTTTCCCCCTCTAAATAATTAAACCTCTCTCCAGTATTTTCAAATAACAAATTTTTTTCTTTATAATTTGAAATTGGAGTTGACTCAGGTATCACTCGGCCGTAAGTTTTAGAGTAGAAAAGTAATATTAAGAATCATTAAAAGGAATTACTTTAGAAAATGATCAATTATATTAAAATTATAAAAATATCTAATAAAATCTTTTTAAGCAGAAAGGCCGAATATTTTTAATAAATAGATAATGCTATTCTTAATTGATAGATGATTCTTCTCATTTATTTTTGATACGATATTCTCTAATTAGTTAATTCTTTTCTTTCTTTTTACATTTTTCTCTTTATTTCCTTTAATTAAGTATCTAGTAACTTTTTATATTTATTTGTTAGCTACTCACAATTAATAAAAGACTACTGAACAAAATGAAATAACTACCAAAAATCATGACCTAACTTCATGTGAAAAATAGAAGTATTTAATAGTTAGCCATTTAGGGATAATAAATGATCTCTCAACAAAGAAACAAAATACTTCTGAAAAATTCTTAACTGATTTCATTTAAAAATACAATGTTATTTAAATTGTTAACCACACTTAGTGTTAACCAATGACTATCTTCTCAACCAATTGAGATTAGGTCTAGCGATAACGAGACTGGTCCATTATAACATAGTGAACTAATATTCGAATTTTCGTAGGAGAGTTGCACATATTTAAACGTCCTACAGTACTAGAGCAGAATTACCTCCAATGGGAGGATACTTGTAGGAAACCAAAAGAATGACTATATTCTCAATATTTTTTGTTACAATCTTCTCTTCTTTTAATTAACTATTTTGTAACCTTTTGTGATCATTCTTTTGACATTCACTATTGACAAATGATCACTTAATTAAAAGAAATAAACATTTAAAAATTGTTGCATAATTTCCATGTATAAAATAGATTTCATTTATAATGTTGGTCATTTAGTGGTAACAAATGACCTTCAAAAACTAACAAGTGAGTTAGCATAATAATAGAGACACACAATGACCCCACAAATGACTTCGGTTCGATTCCTAAAATAAACATTAGTTGAAAGGACAAATCTGACTACGTTCAAGAGGAATTAATCTCCTTTCCTAATAATAAGAAGGGGATACCCTCGAAAAAAATCTCCCAAAAAATGAAAAAACAAACAACCATTCAAAAATTCTTGACCAACTTTATATATAAAACAGAATATTTTTTACATTGTAAAATAGAATGTTAAATATAAAATAGAATGTTATCCTGACATTTTGAAAGAGTGAGGCTGCATAGCAAATAAAAAGAATAAAAAATTTAAAAAAATCTTAAGGGTGTTATTTATTAGTTAGAATTATTTAGTCTTTCTCCTTAAATAATTTTTATTATATACATGTAATTGGTTCTTCTTCTTAAATAATTCTTGTTGAAGATATTAATATTAACATTAATTTTTTCCTTTTATCATCTTCTACTAAAATCATTCAGCCGCGATTATGGCTTTGGGTCAAAATTATATGTTGATTTTCATGGTCTCTTTTAACTTGATTATATAAGAGGATAATTAATAATCAATTTATTGGACCGGTTTGACTATGTTTTGTTTCTATAGGTTGTTTTTAATGTTGGGAGAGGGATATATTCGCCAATGACAAATTATGAATGCATGCATGGAAGGACAATCTTTATTTTCACGAAAGTGATAAGGGTATGAACTCTAAATGCTTTACAGAATTAGAAGGTCCCCCACTCCTCTCATAAAAAAGATCCACATAGCAATATCCTAATGCGTTGATGTTTACGTCCTGAAATATTACCAACCACAGACCCTAAAGTTGGGTTCCATATTACGTTGTTTTTTTGTGCTTTCTCATCGTGGTAACAACACAATTCGGTTGTTAATTTTTGACTTCATTCTCTTTATTTCGAAAAAAAGATATCTGAGCTCTTATCTTGAGTGAGACCTTCAGATATGTCTCAAATTTGAACGCCATTTGGTGTCAAAAACGTTTATGTCTGTATGAAGAATCAAAAAAAGAAACTGTACATTTATGTTTATATATAGAAGTACACAAAAAGAACATGGTTACCTTCTCAATAATTTATTTCTGTGACCACATAAAAATGAGACGTAAGTTCCTAGCTAATTCTTTATCAACCTCCTAACGAATATAGCCTCAATAGTTATCTGTTGTGATCTTTTCATTATCAGCTTGGACATTTTAGGGCCAATACATAGTATTGCTAATAATCGATCCTAAATGTTTTTTGCTTCAAAACGTACATTTTGAAAGAATGATATCTTGAAAATTCACAGAAATTATGAGGTAATTCTCAAATTGAAAACTTGAAGTTGGATTGCTTTATTTTGTGGAAGTGCAGAAGCTGAAAGTTATATTCTATGCAAAAGGCCATGCACGCTTATGGAAAAGAACATGCATACAAATGTAAACTCATGATCACTTCCAGGTCTTCTTTTAGAATCTGGTCACAACTTTTTTGTACGTTTTTCTTTTATTGGAATTTTCGTGTCAATTTGAAGAAAGATGCATAAGTAAATGCATATATGTAGATTTTTTCTAATTGAATTTTCAGATTATTCCTTTACCAAATAGTTCAGAGATTAATCTTTTGAGATATGGTCAGACTCTTAAGTAGGAATCCATTTTGATGGTGTTTTTATTTTCATATATACAAATTAATCATATGTTTGAATCTAAAACCTTATGGTTAAAGGATTCATGTCTCTTTCACTCTGACTAATATCTGTTAGTTATGCATGTATGTACAATGCTTTATAGTGAAATAGAGTTTATAGTATTATTTTGTTGATTACAGTTTATGGTATTATAGTAGTAAAATTGTTGTTTTCCTTTTAGTAACCGGAGAACAAGATTGGTTTGAAGAGGAAATATTAATACGATCCTCAAGTATTAGTGGTGTTATAAATAGGAAACAATAACATCTGTAAATGATAAGTGAGAATTGAATAGAAAGATTGTTTGGAGTTTTCTCTCACTCGAATAAGGGAGTTCTATCATTCTATTTAAGTTTTTTATGTTAAAATGCTTACATGGAACTGTGGAAGCGCTAGCTACGTACTTTTTCATTTGGTTTACAACTTCTGGTGATTATCATTCTCACTTTTTACAAATATGTTGAGTTAACTTATTATATGATCAAAATGAATTTTCAGTACGCTTGGAATATTATTAATTAAGGATTTACACTCTATATAGAAGGAAACGAAAGTAAAAAGAAAAGAAAAGAAAGGAAAGCGAATCAAGCTGACTTTACATAGCTTGCTACTAACATTACCATATATAACATTCGTTTACATTCCTTTATAAAATAAAATAATTAAAAAATTACTCTAATTCCATTTCGACCCCCTTAAATCTCCCCAATCTCATTTTTACCATTTTTTTTTTCCTTTTATTGGATGCTATGCATAATATTCATTCATCTCTAGTAATTTAATCAAATCCAAACCGTAATTGCAACAAATTTCTGAGCATCTTCACTTCACGCATGTAAGTTTTTGTTGTCATATTAACATGTACGTGTTGTCATATTAATAATCGAAACCATTGTTATTTCGGACGTAATTTTAAGGTTTAAATACCATTTTGGTCCCATAGTTATGTTAAATTTTGGTTTTGATCCCTAAAAATTGTTTTTGTTATAAGTTCCTATAGTTTTCTACCATTTGAGTTTTGATTTTTGAGAGACCAAAACTAAAATAAATTAAACTAGAACTCATCCTTTACAAAAAAATATGGACCAATTTTTTTAATGAAAAATAGTAATTATAGGGACTAAAATTAACCTAAATAAAAGAGTAAAAACTATAATGACCAATAATTAATTTCAGGGACCAAAAATCAAAATTTTGATATAAGGATTGGAACCGAAACAAAACACTTATAGGAACTAAAATCAAAATAAGTGAAAACTATTGGAATCGAAAATTTATTTAA
This sequence comes from Pterocarpus santalinus, assembly GCA_031439595.1. NCBI lineage: Eukaryota > Viridiplantae > Streptophyta > Magnoliopsida > Fabales > Fabaceae > Pterocarpus > Pterocarpus santalinus. Next base: position 26,126,190 of record CM062528.1, on the reverse strand, counting down.
ATCTAATTTTAAATTGTGATTGCAGTTATTTTGTAACTATAGAAATTTCATAATTATAGAAAAATGCAGTTGATGCAACCATATTTGTAGAGGGAAAAGCTTTTGATGCCGAAATACAGCCATAGATATAGTTACAAACCGCAATTAATTTTAGGAAAAATTATATTTTATCTCTTTAAATTATAAGTCATATATATTTTAATCTCTATATATTAAAAATATACAAATTAATTTTTTAAATTTTGGATTATGTACAAATTGACCCTTTAAATTTTTCTAAACATGCAACTCAATATCCTAAATCTTTTTGAATGTGTGATATTTTTATTAATAATTGATAAAAAAATTAATAGAAGAGTCTCTTTACACATTCAAAAAAGTTCAAAGGGATCAATTTGCTTATTTTTTCGCCTTAATTTTAAACTAAGCTTAGAGCTTTTATGTACTCTGAGTTAGGTGGGAAATCACTATAGCTAATTGATCTAATTTAAGTTATTTTGAGTTAGTTAGGAATTATTCGACGTTGATTGAAACTATGTTAGATGGATTAACTTGAATATTTAAAAAATTCATTTGTATAATTTTCAGATTTTGGAATGCATGGGGCTTCCGAAAGTCCAAAGTTAAAAGGGGATTTGTTGCCTTGCATTTTAATTCTTATATTTTATATCCTTTGATAAATCCAATTACTAGAGCAGAAGGGTAACAAAGTAAATAGCTCACTAATACTACTTGCCATTGGTGGGTGAGTGAGTGGTTGTGGCCTGAATTTTGAGCAACTCGCTCCATGATCCGATCATAAACTTCTGCAAACAATTAAAAGATCCAATAGCAAACTAAGAAAAATGTTATTTGTACATAGGTTTTAGGTAACTATTGAGCAAGGAAATGTAGGTTTTAGACATCTCTTTAATTATTTGGGGATGGATATGTGAATAATTGAAAATTTTAATTATATTTTTTGTGAATGTACTAAATGTTGAAAAATAATTAATAATATATGAAAAATCGATCATGGAATCGAGGGCCTACTAATCAAGGACTGTCCGAGATTATTACTTTGGTATTATGGCTATTCGTTATTATTTAGTATTGGGAGGATATAATTGAACTTGCATTTCTCAGTTTTGGCAGGGACTCTTGGTAGTGAGTGGCCAATACTCGCGAGAGTCTTGGACAATTGCATATTTAAGGGAAAAAAAAAAAAAAAGGTTATGCATTCATATTTACCTAGTTAAAGACAAGGCAATTATTAGTATATGGCTAATTAATTTGTATCAATAAAGCTAATATGTAAAACTAGCTGCTTTATATTAAACAAATATAGTATCAGTATCTTACAGAAGTCAATAATTTGGTACCCATCGGTGTTGAACATTGATTCTTAATTTACCCTGCATACTTCACGAATCATCATGTGATGAGTTATTTTGTGGTTCTTGTTCATCAACACTTCCCGGTAATATTAGTTACTACATATCAAGTTAGTTTTATAGATAATGAGCCGTTACTAGCATAACCGAGCCCAGTGAATCTTATAATATGCCAATTTGCTCATTGTCAAGACCAATCCTCAAATAAAATAAAAAAAAAAAAACTCTGTCAAATATATATATATGATTGAGACATTTCGACGGTAATGACAGAAAGCCAATGCTTTCTATTATCACCATTGTATCTGATAGGCTATTGATGGGGTTCGTACTAATAATTATGCTAAAAAGGGTGTCGTACCACGAAATGCCCCATGCATACATAAACAGCCAAATATGAGATTATGTCCATAATGGATTGAACAAAGATTGTTCACTATTTCATTTAAGATGTAGAGGGAACTACTAAAAATTGTAGTCCATATTTTCCAACATCATCATTGCATGGTCTCACTCATGATGCCCCAAAAAGCTATCTATGCATACAATATTTAATAAAGGGTATCTCTATTTGGAATGCAAATAACTATTCATGCTGTGAATAAAGTAATCAAGCAAGGAATGTGAGAGAGAGAGAGAGAGAGAGAGAGAGGGAGGGAGGGAGGGAGGGAGGGGAAGGAGTGAGGTGTCTTTTGACAAAGGAAGGTCTGCATGTTAGAATAGGGTAGCTTTATTTTTATTTTATTTTTAATTAAGAAATAAATAAAAATTTTATATATTGAACACATTCTTTTAAGAAAGGTTAGCTCCTTCCCATATGCTTTATACCTGAGGAGGTAACCAAAGCCGTCCACCGCCTCTCTTCTTCAAAACGCACCCTATTCTTCCCCTATTTTGCATCGCATTTGTTCTTGAATCTCTCGGGTATTCCTCAGAGCCTCTCATCAGAGAGAGAGAGAGAGAGAAAGAGAAAGAGAGAAAGTGAGATATGGAAAGAATGTTCCCTCCCAAGAAGCCCTCAACTATGAATTCCCATGACAGACCCATGTGTGTTCAAGGTGACTCGGGTCTTGTGCTCACCACTGACCCAAAGCCTCGCCTCCGTTGGACTGTTGAGCTCCATGAACGCTTTGTTGATGCTGTTACTCAGCTTGGAGGGCCTGATAGTACTCATCTTTTCCCTTTGCCTCTTACCCTTTTAGTTCTTCTCTTTATTTGTTCGATTACATATTAATATATGAACATGATATCTACATATATTTGGATATGTATGATCTTTAATAGTTATCTCTTTTCTCTTCAAAATTTGCAGAGGCCACTCCTAAAACCATCATGAGGGTTATGGGTGTGAAGGGTCTCACCCTTTACCACCTTAAGAGCCACCTCCAGGTTTGAATACAAACCATGTTTTCAAGCTTCTTTTGCTTTTTGTTTATAACACTTTTGTTACACTGCCGGTTTCTCAGGGTGGCTTAATATGTCTCTCTTTTAATTTTTTTTTCCCCCTTTAACTTTAATTCTATGTCTTTTATTTTGTTGTTTGCATTTCATATAGAAATTTAGGCTTGGTAAGCAGCCCCACAAGGAATTCAATGATCACTCAATTAAGGATGGTATGAGAGGTGACTCTTCTTTCTAGGGTTACTCAATTTATTTAATTTTTTTTCCCCTTTGAACTTTTGTGATGTGATCTTTACACTTCATGATAGTTTCTTTTATATTGACAAAATCTTTTTGAACTGGCAGCTTCAGCTTTAGAACTGCAACGAAATACTGCCTCCTCTTCTGCCATGATTGGCCGCAACATGAACGAGTATGCTTCACACTTCTTCCATCTCTATACTTACTTTTGAACACAAACATGTAAAACCAATTTTGAAGAGAATTTTCCTCCTTCCTTCTAGCCTAAGTTTTTCTTTTATTCTTTTTGTGGGGTGTGGGGGGATTCGGGTTTTCTTGTGGAATGTATGTGTGGAACTGTATGAAACAGTAACTCACACATGGTTGATGCGATTAGGATGCAAATAGAGGTGCAGAGAAGATTGCATGAACAACTTGAGGTAACCACAACTCCTTGCCCGAAAAAAAAAGAAAAAAGAAGGTCCAAAAATAATTGTATATATGTATCTATCACATGGACATGTTCTACATGGGTTTAGTTGTATATGGCAGGTTCAAAAACACCTTCAGCTAAGGATTGAGGCTCAAGGGAAATACATGCAAAGCATATTGGAGAAGGCCTATCAAACACTTGCAGGTGAAAATATGGCATCTGCTGCTGCCACTAACATGAAGGGTATTGGACCCCAAGGCATCCCTGACATGGGGGTCATGAAAGACTATGGTTCCCCTCTTAATTTCTCTTCTTTTCAAGACCTTGACATTTTTGGGGGTGAGCAAATTGACCTTCAGCAGAGCATGGACAAGCCACCCCTTGATGGGTTCATGCCAATTAATGAAAATTTGTGCTTGGGGAAGAAGAGGACTAACCCTTATAGTGGGAGTGGGAAGAGCCCTTTGATTTGGAGTGATGATCTTAGGCTTCAAGATTTGGGGACAGCATCATCATGCCTCGGCCCTCAGGATGATCCTTTCAAAGGTGACCAGATTCAGATTGCACCACCATCAATGGATAGAGGCACTGACATTGATCCTATGCCTGAGATATATGACACAAAGCCTGTGCTCCAAGGGGACACTGTTGGGGACAAGAAATTTGATCCATCTATGAAGCTAGAAAGGCCATCACCAAGAAGGGCACCTCTTCAGGCTGAAAGGATGAGTCCTATGATCAGCACTGGTACCATGGCACAAGGTAGAAGCTCACCATTTGGGTGAGGATTATAGTTCTAGAAGATCACCATTTGCTTATGATTATGTAATTGACTTCATGTGAAACTCTCTTAATAGTACCATATCTAGGGTTTTGAATTGGGTCTTTGGAATCAGCAGTTCATACGAGGGTTATTTCCTCCTCTCAAGTACTGTTATGTGGTATAATGCCTTTGCATGGCGAATTATAAGTCTTATTCTAACTAGTATAATTATAAGCACGTGTGATTGTGCTTGAATTGTGAGCATTCTCACTTGGTTTTAACATTGTTTCACACCTTAATTTGATGATTGGTTTTATATTGATTTTTGTTGAAAATTTATTAATTGATGATATATATGTTGATGAACAATTGTTTGCATGTTGTTATGATCGATGTGACAAATTTGAAGCAATACAAACTTTTCTTCTTTTTACCACGATGATGGTTTTCGCTTTATATCTTTTTCTTGGACCCCCACTTCTAATTTTTTTAGCCTGACATCATGTATGAAACATTCTCTGCGTTACTATTAAGCAGATTTTTCCTAGCTAGAATATATTTTCAGGAGGTGCTATGTGGTACAGTGGTACATTAATATTCATAAAAAAAAAAAAGGTCTGGTGGTGGCTTCCAGTTCTAGTAATAATTGACTTGTGGCACATAGATCATGTCATGGAAGCGATATGCTATTCCCATTTCAGCGACTAGCTGACCAAGTGCAATCTGTTACGTTTATATTGATATTAAAAAGAAAATAAAAAATAAAAACAGAAAAAAAATTGAAATGGGAACATGAAGAACATTTATATTTAAGTTATTGATTTATATTGATATTGATAAAATTTTTGTTTACCTTGACTTTTATGTCTACTTGGACTTAGTTATGTTTTTTAGGTGACTTTACTATATACAAGTAATCAGTTAAACCTTTATATAACGGTTAGGCATTAATCATTTTTAGTTAGTTAGTACAAGTTAGTTATACCCAATGATTGAAGACAAATCTCTCGGGAAAATATAACAAAACCCAAAATGGTTTTATTTTTTATTTTTTAATGATAGAAGGACAAATCCGGGCCTTCAAGCATGTAATATCGAATTTGGAAAGATGGAGCAGTGAACGTAGAAAAGTTAAAAGAGAGAATAATTAACTTTAAAATGCTAGGTCATTTTCATGAGGAGAGGTACACTGCCATATGAGCCTTTCCCTTGAAGTTCCTAAGGGATGAGTTGAAGCCGACAGAGAGTATCTGTCTTTCACTATCTTTCCTCTTCTTTACTGCTCTATATTCCTTGGGAATAAGATGATCGGGACAACAAAGTTGCATCTTATCAGAGAAGATTTCACTTTGAAATTTCTACCTTTTTTTTCGGTCTTATGAGATTTCTACATTTACTAATTTTATAGTACAGAGTAAATAGTAAATGCTACAATATTATTGAAATGGCCCTTTAAGGAAATTAACCTCCTATATGGATTTTACATATAAAATTTCACTAAGTCATGTTCGTTGTACGTGGCTGAAGAATGGAAGGAAGTACATGAGAATTAAAGTTCACCAGATTCTTTTTTTCGGTGTACAAAAGTTTTTCATGGGAAGGTTTGTCTTCATGATTGGAGGAAGTCTGCCTCGTCGAATACTTATAGAACACCTTCAGATGATCCACTAATGAGAAAATGATGAAACTAAACCCAATTTAATTATGACGAAACATAAGTGGAAGGTCTCCTGGATGAACTAATTATCATTAACAAATTCATGCAATTCTTATGTAACCAAAAGAAAAAAAAAAAAAAAAAGGAGGGACAATCCTTTTGATTGTGTTACTGCTTTAGATAATATGTAGTAATCTTTTGATGCATTTTCTTCATAGATTTATGAAGACCCATGTGAACATCTCTTTGTTGAATTTCCCCTTTTTAATTTAATTGATTTAATTTGCTTGCAGGGCTTGTTACCCAAGTTGTTTTCTTTTTTAATTTGGATTGCTGCTTATTTTCTTTGGGGCTAATTACTTTTGTAAAATAAATAAAAATATGATGGAAAGGCTCAGGAAGTGAATATTAAGCTAAAAAAACTAAAAATGAGAATAAATTAGTTGAATAAAATAGATTTGAATAAGTCAAAAAAGGATCTTGAAAAAAAATGATTAAACAAAATATTTCATAAATGAAGCATTAAAAAAAAATACAAAGGATAAACACATATTTTAAATTTCCTTGTTCAAATTATTTAGAATTATTATTTGCTCATGTTTATTTTGCTCAGATGGTGTGATTTTGTGTTTATTTAATTAGAATTTTTAACATGATTTTAGGTTTATTTTAGAGTTTAGATGATATGACTGATTAACGTAAAATGGGGATAAAAAACTTTCGTTCAATGGGGTTGCTTTAAAGAAGAAAAACCTTTTTAATCAACAAAACAATCTACAATGTTAACTGTATGGTATATCCTCAGAAGTTATATGCATCCTAAGAGTTTATCATATAAATTGTGCTATATTGAACCTTTTGCAAAAATAAATTTTGTTTCAAACAAAATTTCTCTTCAAAAATATTTTTCATGATTAAAATCAATCAAATGATAATCATCTTTTTTATAGAATTGTGTAACTCTGTGTTCCTCGCTACAATAAGAGATACATAAGAGCAAGAGTTCTTTTGTAAAACTAGAGCTAATTTTTCTCAATTTAGTTATTTTCTTTTTTATTTATAAAATAATTATTTTATTCCAATCTATTTTCTAGGAATAAAACAAATATATAATGTTATTAATTAATTTTTTACAATTGCTTTAAAGAAACCATCTTAAAACAAATACATTAAAAGTATAATGAGATTTAGTTTCCACTTTTCATATCATAATTAACTTTCAAACTCAAACTTAGTTTTTGAGAATAATTTTCATTTTCTTTCAAAATAAATTTTATTCCCAATTTTTTTTCAAGAAAAACTTTATTTGTAGGTACATGAAGTGTATATCGACATGACATTTATGACTAAAAGAGAGACGTATATAATAAAAAATTGTAAACAAAAATTCTAAAAAAATTTTTACCATTGGATGGGATAGTTTTCTTAGACTAAGTCCAATAATCATATATAAATAACAAAACCCCTTTTTATTCAATATAATTCAATTCACTCTTGACAATTTCTCTACTTGTAAATTTTTCTTTTTTGGTCACGATGCGACTGCCCTATAAGTAGGCATGCCTTCCAGCATGTTAATCCTTGCTTTAAAAGAAGCATATAACCCACAGATAGATAGATATATATGTACAAGAACACACACATGCACAAACCTTCTCTGTCTCCATTCCTCTCCGTGTCTCTCTTTTCTGATATCTGCAGTGTGACTGTAATGTGAGCTAGCTTATTAGTTAGATCCATAACCATATGAAGCTTCTCTTTCCCAAGGATTAAAAAAAGGTATGATGGCTCCACAACCTTTATTGGTTGCAGAGAAATTTTAAGCACTGCAAGTTGGCAAGAAAGCTCCCTTACTCCACCATACGGTGTAGTACTCAGAGTGAGAGAGAGTGTGTGAGAGAGAGAGAGAGAGAGAGAAAGAGGAAAAGCTAATAAAGCCTAAAGAGGAGGAAGAATACAACGCACTTCCATGCGTGCACATATCGAGGAAGCTTCTATCTTTACGTGCACAAAGTTATGAGTCTTAACATTTAAAGCTGAACGATGATGCATCACCAAATGCACCACCTTTGTTATTTAATATTTATTTATTAATAATAATAATTTATTATTATTATTAATACTACTAAATCAAAGCATTTAGATTCAGAAAACAAATCTTATATAACTGACATAATGGCAGTGTTTTCTTTCTGAATTAACGTAAGGAAGGTACTAGTCAAGCATGCACGTTCTTCTATGCACAGGAAAATCATTAGGAGTTCAATTTCATGCACTTTGTGTTCTGTTTGCTATCCCATTCCACAGCTTCGGGTCTCGTAAAGAATTCCCTATAGCTCTAACAAAGTAAAGTACAGAAGCTTCTTTTGTCCCCACACCCCTTCCCTTCCCCCTCACAACCACTCAAACTTAATAGTCTCCAAGAAAATCAGCCATGGATTAAGCAGGCAAGAAACATTTCATTCTTTTGTGATCTTTATTTTTGGGCAGAAAAGAAACCAAACAAAGAAACACAGGCAAATAAGGTTAGCGGCCCTAGCTATATCTATCTAACAAGAGTCTTGAAGTGCTTTGTCACCGCGAACATTGCCTAGTTGTTGGCCAATTAGAGGACTCCATTTATTGAATAGAAAGTTATGTTGGGATATATTTTGTAATTAATTATTATAGTGTGTGCTTTAGTGAAAAAGCAAAAGGAACAGGACAAGCAAACAACTTTTGATTAAGAAATGATTAACGTATAGCAGTTGTGCATTGATTATCTTAATCATTTGCCTTGAGATTTTGTTTTACTTTTTCTCTTCTTTCTTTTTTCGGATCAAGTTGGCTATCTAGTTGCTTCCAAGTACTCTCGAATGTGACTTGAATTTGATTTTTGAGTAAGGGTGACAATTTTTTTTTCTTTAAGATATTTCTAACCTTGCATACTTTTGCAATTAAAAGACCCTCTCCACAATTGTTTTCTCTAAGGTTTGAACTTATATCCATTTTTTGGGAGTGTAGCTTGTTTTTACAAATTCATTTTCTATCCAATTTAATCAGGCATAAACTAATTTAGGTTTTGTTTTACATGTTGTATTAACTCTGATTGAATAAGTAAATATAATATATTATGACTTTATTATTTATATACTTAGTGCAAATAAGACAGTATAGTAACTAGTTTATTTATTAAAAATACCTTATAAATTAAGTGGAAGGAAAACTAAATAAGGTATTAATGAGATGTGGAATTAGGTTTGATTATATTTTAATTTATAACCATCTTTCTCTTTCTCTCTCTTTTGTTTATAATATTTTATTAAAATAATAAACTATAATTATTAAAAAATATAAACAAATAAAATTATTATTATATAAAGACATGTCAAATGAGAGAAGTGATTTATTATGACAATAAAAAAATAAATATTGGTCATATATATATAGATGTTCAAAATTAAAAGTTATTTAAAAGTTATATGATAACTTTAAAAAGTTATATGACTTCATATTTTAATTTTGATTATTCATGTAAGATTTAATAGTCAAGATTTACTTCTCTCATTCTTACAATTAATTAGTTTTTCCACTTGATCCTCCTCCAATTATATATAATAAAAACTGAGAAACATTTAAAAAATTACAATTAAAAAATAAATTATTATTTAATTATAATTTTTTTCTTATATCTCGTGTTAGGAGATACAAGCGAAAAGTATCAAAATATAAAAGGAAGAATATTATTTATTTAATTTTTTTATTTTATAAAAATAAAATATAATTATTAAAAAATATAAAATTAAGAAATGTGATTTAATATAAATTATAATAAAAATTAAATAAAAATTGTCACTTAAAAATTGAATATAATAAAAATTAAAAAATACGTAAGACAATTGTCACTTAAAAATAATATATATTTAAATAAAAATATTTACTTCTAAAATCATATTAAATAATTCATAAAAATTAATATTTTTATTATAATTTTAATTTCTAGTTAGATTTTGTTTGTTATCATATATATATATATATATATATTCGATAAGAAGAATGCTTAACCTCGCAGCGTAGGAGAGCCCAAAATAGGAAAGCAGAGAATCAGTAGACTAAGTACAAAAGCAAACAAATACAAGAAAAACAAGCGTAACAAAGATAAAAGCGAGCTCAAATAGGAAACAGTAAATATAACTCCACAAAACTCCGCAACGAACCCATAACAATAGAAGTAATCAGCCACGAAAATGTAATGGTGTTTTATATTCTAGCCATCAACCGATCAGTATTTCTACGAGGCTTGGTGTTCTCATGCCACTTTCGAATGAAGTTCAAGTTATTAACAAACTAGTCCACTAAGAAAGATAGATCATGGCACCATCTTTTTGCCCAATATCCGTGTCTTGACCATCTGAATTTTTAGTTCCCAATTTGGCTTATAGTACTCGGGAGGTGCTTAGTGCACTTTGTGACTATAGCGCATCATATGGTGGAGATTTATGAGGTGTATTGATATACTAATCACCTATGATACACTATAGAAATATATTAATTTTAAAAAAATTAAAAAATATGATTAAATATATTTTAGAAATTAACTTTTATATACTAACAGTATAAAATTATATTGACAGAGTAAAATTACACTGATAAAATTTTTATGATTTTTAGAAATTAATTTTTGTACACTAATAGTGTAAAATTGTACTGATAATATAAAATAATTTTACACTGTCAGTGTAAAATTACACTGACAAAGTAAAATTACACTGATAAAATTTTTTGATTACACTAACAGTGAAAAATTATTTTATACTGTCAGTATAATTTTACACTGTCAGTGTATGATAATTAATTTTAAAAATATATTTAATTATATTTTTAAATTTTCTTAAAATTAGATATTATTACAATGTATCATAGGTGATTGGTGCATCGATGCACCTCACAATCTCACTATCAGATTGCAAAGTGTACCACACTCCTTGATCAGCGAAGTATACCGTAGAATGTGCCCTCAAACATAACCCTGTTTCTGATTCTCCAAATTGTTCACAGCACCACATACATAAAAGATATCCAAAGTTTTCTCTCAAAACTTGAAAAAGGTGCACCCTCCTATGCTTTGAAGAACATAATGGGGTGTTTAGGATAACATCATATGACCTCCCACCATTGGAAGCATTTACACCATAGAAACCAAGTAGTAAGACATGTGAAAAAAAAGATGTGCAACTGACTCAACACCATTAGAGCATAGAACACAATTCGGAGCATTCATAGAATTGCAATTATACCTACTCAACCTATCCTTTGTACTGAGTCTTTCCAACAATATGAACTAAACCAGTAGCTCCATTTTTGGTGGGCCTAGATTCTTCCAAACCATTTTGACTGGAGGAAGCATGGACATGGATGAAGCTGTATTTCGAATCACCTGCAAAGAGAGAGATCTAACAGAAAATATTCTAGATGAATCAAATTTCCATAACAAGTCATCATCAAGGCCCTCAACAAAGCTATTCTGATTGATGACACCCAAGAAATCATGCATCAAATCCTGCTCCCAAGACAACATATTCCTTCTCCAAGTAAAGCTTCAATACCACATATTAGTTTGCCATTGCCCCATTTGTGCTACTAGGCTCTCCTATTAGGTTGAGATTGAAAACAACTTGGGATATCTTTCATTTTAGAGTGCCATCTCCAATCCATAAATTTGACTAGAACTTTGTTCAGTTGCCACAGCCCACCTTTTTCTGTAGACCTTGCTAGACAATGTTTTGAAATGTGTTTCCAAAGTTAGAAAAGTCTGAAATCTGGCTCCAATAGCCACCCAAATTGGAGTGTAAAACTGATTGAATAGTTGCACTAAAGAGTCCCATAATTAGAGCATATCATTCTCTTCTAAAGTGGCATTTTTTTATATGAAAACCTCCAGCAGCATTTTTGATTACCAAGTCACCCACCCCCAAGCCAGCCATCTTCTTTGGTCTTTGAATGGTCTCCCAAACAACCAAAGGAATTTCTCTTCATGAATATTTTATAAAATGTCATACCAAATTAACATTGCATCATATTATGAGACCATATATTATTAGATTTTATATTATCAAATCTTACTATATTAGGCATGGCAAACAGTGCCTTAAGTGTATTGGTTTCTAATGGATTGTGTTTCATGTATCGAATAAATAATGAATCGCAAATGATCTATTAAGATTCATCACTTTAAAAAAGATAAAAAGGCAAATTTTTAAATATAATATAATATTAAATAGATGTATCAGATATCCGTGTATAAAAAATACTTACTAGATGTGTTAGATTTTTTTTTAATTTAATTTGGTCATGAATAATGAATTAAATTTTTTTGACACCCTTTTATTAAATCACAAATGAGTTAATACTTTACTTTACGTTAAAAATATTTCCAACCAATCCATTTTTCGCCTCTAATTTTGAGAGACCAAAACCTCAATAACTTACAATGTTGCATTTCTCAATTGAAAGGAGTTTGAAGAAAGCTTGCTTCGATATTGTTGTTTGCTGTCAGTTGTGATGATGAATAGATTAATTCTAATGCTGATCATTAGTGTCTTTATATATACTCCTTTACTTTGTAATCAAGCAATGTTGGGCTTTTTCGGTAGGAGGTAAAACTGTGAAGACACATCACTTCCAGCATACTTGGAAAGTACAACTAAACACGTCAAATTTAGACAAATGCGCCACAATATATCCATTAAACAATTCACTATGTTTCTTTATATTAAAATATATTTATTTCTAAGATGTTTTCTCGCGCATGATCTCTTTAGTCTTGAATAACAAAGCACAAAACTATACTAATTTGTGCTGAATTTTGATTTTATTTTACAAGGGAGGCACGTTGATCTTGGGTATAGGCCTTTAGATTACGTTGGAATTAAATTTAGTTCGTCGCTTCCCTAACACAAAATTCCCCTTTGATTTGAAGTGTATGAAAGATAAAATGAGAAAATGATTATTTTGTCTTAATAGAAAATTTAGAAATTTTGATATAACTAGAAAATCAACTTGGGATAGATATTATTAAAACCTGCTTTTAATTTATATCAATTTATTGTTAGTATAGTGATTACAAATATTTGAAGTTCGATTTCATTAAGAGTGTGTTTGGAATGTTAAAAAAAATGGAAATGATTTGATTTAAAAATCAAATCTTGTATTTGGATGTTTTAAAAATAAGAAATGAAGTGATTTCTAATTCCTATAGGATTTGACTCTTTTGTATTTGAAATCGTTTCAAAATTGAAAGGATTTGATGGGAATTGATTTGATTTTAAAATTTAAGTACAAATCAAATCAAATCAATTCCATTCTTAGTTATTCCAAACACAATATAATATATTATAAACATAAAAATTGATTTCTAAATCAATTCAAATCTTATTTTTTCATAATCATTCCAAACATAAAATTTAATTTAGAAATCAAATCAATTCAAGTCAATTCAATTTAAATCAAATCAATTCCAAAAATTAATCATTCCAAACACTCCCTAACTGATTAACAACACATATGGTTAATTTAATTCTCCTAAACCTTGAAGTAATTAATAATGTCCACTAGAATATTATTGTAATTATCTTTATAAAAATGGATTGGTCATTATCACAGTAAGGAACAAATTACTTTTCAAAAAGTTGGTTTCGAAGGCAAATAAAGAAAAGAAAACAAAGAAATACGGGTCTACTGCAACGTCACTCTCCATCGATATGGTGATTGCAGCATTTTACCATCTTGATAAACGCTTCCTAATAATAACCGATTAAAGTAAATATATTTTGAAAACGCATGCATGCACAAGTTACGTGATCATTAATTACATAGTTAATATAATAATCAATCAATACATTTGCTAAAAATGGTTCGATGAGGCAAAATTAGATCCCTAAATTCTCCGCTCATATATAATCTACAATACCTGGCGTCATTTTTCTACCATAAACTAAAATTCATTCAAATAAATGCCTAACGGCACTTACCATTTCAGTAAAAGCAAAATAAAGTATAATCTGATTATAGGAAAAATAGATATAATACTCTTCTCCTGAAACTAACCTAGATTTGTAGGTTTGATCTTTCCATGAACTATGAAACAACACATCATTCACTGTAGAGATTGGCACATAAGATATTGCCAAATAAAGAGAGTAGTATGTCATTTATCCTAGTAGATCTGAAAGTCTTATAGTTATGTAAAGCCAAAATATGAGACTGATTACAAACACTAAAACTACAAATTTTTATCTATCATAACATGAAGCAAATTTAAGAGACACTAGACTATACAGTTTTCAAAATATCCCAAATATTCGAGATCTAAAAATAATATGTGGATAATTCTTTCAGACATTTTTTGCTTTTTGTTTTTTGTTTTTAGAGAGAGAGAGAGAGAGAGAGAATGAATGGAACTACTGCCAAATAGGAACCGGCACCCCCACCTCCCTCAATAAAGAAGCAGTCAAAAGAAGGGGCCAAAACACTGCAAAGGGAAGATAGAACAAATAAGAGAGACCATTACGGTCAGCTCTCTTTTTAATTTTTTTTTTTCATTTTTTGGCATAGATCCTAAGGATAGAGTAATAAGTTATAATTAACTTTATCATAAAATTTATACATATAAAGCTAATTCACTATATATTTGCATGAATTTCATATCAAATATTGCTCGGACGGAAATTATATTCATTGACCATGATACATGTCAGTTGATGTATGGTGCTAGCTTTAATTATTTATTTAATTTTATTTTTGTGAACCTTGAAGATGCAAGTGCACTTGGATACAAAGAAGACATGCAGCCGTTAATAGGAGACATATAATGTCTTACCTCATCATTAGGCTTCAATTAATCTCAATTCTTAGAAATTGGAAGCCGGTGTTAATGAGAAAAAAGCGCTTTGATCGAGGAGGCCTGATAGGACCCAAGCCATGGAGGCCCAACTGGAGGCTATTTGAGGCCCAACCTGATGCAAGTGGTCCAATAAAAGAACCGAGTCCCGATGTAGTGTAGACCAAACCAAGAGGGGAATAGGATCGTGACAAAAAGAAACAGTGCACCAAGTTGGGTGAGAGACTTCTACGCGTGACGAACCATGCAGCAAACTTCACGACCAAAAAAAAAAAAAAAAAAAAAAGGGCATGCAGCCACTTGGGTGTGTTCTGTCACGCGTCGAGTTTAACTTGGTGCATGGGTGAGCAAGTAGGATATATTCATGCACCAAATCATATATAGTGTGCTATAGTGTTTTTTCAATTTAACCAAATTTAAAAATGCAGTTAAATATCCTTTAGAGCTAACTAAATTTTGTCTATATAATACCCAAAATTTTTTATTTATATGATCATATAGATAAAATCTGATGACTTTTGAATTGATTAGATTTAATTTATATGATATCCTTCGTATTTCATACGTAACCAAATTTTATGTGTAATACCTAAAAAAATTTAGTTAATATTAGGATCACATAGAAAAAAATATAGTCACTTCTAAAATGCATTTAATCCCTTTGAACTATGAGCTATATGTATTTTACCCTCCATATTTTAAAAAGATGCAAATAAATCCTCTAAGCTTTTCTAAATATGCATTTTAGTCTTTCTGTTAATTTTTTGTTTATTGTTAATGAAAATATGTGCATTATAACCCCTGAACTTTAGGTCATGTGAACTTTAGTCTAATTAAAAATTAAAACCCTAAACTTTTTTAAATATTTGCTATTTTTATTAACAATAGATGAAAATATTAACAAAATGGTCGATTTGCATATTTTTAAAATGTAAAAAGTAAAGTACATATGATCTATAATTTAGGAGGGTAAAGTGTTCTTTCCTTTATTTGAAATAGGTGTTTAACAAAGTGTTAGTGATAAGACACAAGAAAGAAGCTTGGTGTGGAAAAAGACCTTTGATATGCAATCTTAGAGTTTCTGGGTGTATTACTTATGCCCATGTGCCAGATTAGCTAAGAAAGAAATTGGACGACAAAGGTGAAAAGTGCATTTTCATTGGTTATAGTATGAATACAAAAACAGACATATAAATTGTATAATCCATAGACATCAACATAGACATTTTCATTTGGGAATTGAGGAACAACGTAATCTTTCAAAAGGCCACTGTAAATTGGGATATGTTTATGTTTCAAATGATTCATAGAGGAAAGCTTTGGATTAAAGGTTTAGGCCTACACATCTTGAATTGAGGTAGAGATTGCGCTAGTTAGGGCCTTTTATAATACTGTTTGGAGATATTATAGTGTGTTCACTACTCAACATGTAGTGAACACCTCTTGTCAGGGGTGTTGAAAAGCTAGAATAAGTCTTATGTCTAGGCCATGCTGTTAGACTCCCCTGCTTTGGTATAAACCATTGTTTGTTTTTGTTTTTCAAGGCTTTATAGAAAAAAAAAAAAGGAAGAGAAAAAGAGGGGAAAAAAAGAGAAAAGAGAAGGAGAATGGAAATTAGAAGAGAAAAGAGCCAAAAAAGAGAAGGGAAGAGAAAGAAAAATGTAAAGAAATCTCTAAGATTATGTTAGTAGAAAGGGGTTGGAGTTGGTAGGGGTTTTATGTAATATTAAGGGTGGTGTGTCTTGTTTTCTATCTATGGATAGTAATATAGATGTGCTTGTCTCTTGGAAGATGTTAATAGGTGTAGTTTTGGTGTATCTCTTGGAAGTATAAGTGTTTTGTTTAGGCTCTATCTTAGGAAAGTATCAAAGGAGTGTAGTGTGATGGGTTCTATTACTTGGAAGTAGGTTTGTTGTGCTTATATCTATCTCTAAAGAACAAAGGAGGCTATGTCTGTAATAGTAAATTCTAGGAGACCATGGTGTGTAAATGTGAGGTCAGTTGAGAGGGGTTAGACATAATTAAGGGAGTTTTTGTATTGTCATGGTGATGAATTAGGGTACAACAAGTTAAGAAGGTAATACTACTTTGTCCATGCTTTGTCCACCCTTTTGAAGCCACCAAGTGGTCTTTGAAGCTTATCTTTAAGAATTTTGATGGATAACAAACCAACTATTAATGAAAATCTTTTGTGCGGACGAACAGTTTGATTAAGTGTTTATTTTAGAAAGCATAGATCACTCTATACACTTATTGGAGAGAATTGGATCATGCAACATTTTTTTTCTCAAAATGAATGCTGTAAAGGTTCTTATACGTCTCGAATGTAATCTAATGAAAAAGAGCTTTTCGAAAGAGAATCCATGCTCAAGAGATCTTATCTCTTATAAAAGCCTATTAGAAGCATTAGAAGGATATTGCTATATTATCAAAAGGATACTAAGTCTCCAGAAGGAACACAAGCATATCAAAAGGATGACCTGTCCAGAAGGCTTGACCAGAAAGGTAATCTCCAAAATATTGGTCTAAGTCAAGAAGACATCACTTTTAAAGCTTGTCTTGCACGATTCATAAATATTTTCTAAAGATCAAACTTAATAAGACAGAGATCCAAAAGGAGTGCTGACACACTCAAAAACTGGCTGACTCAAACGGCTAGTTTTTCTCTTTAATGATGTACTTGCTTGTTGAAAAAGAAAGCAACCTACTTCTCTCTCCAGTCTAAAGTTATTGGATTTCAATGGCTAGATTTTGAAGCCTATATAAATCTTGAAGAAAAAGAAGAAATAGCTAGAATTCTGTTGACTGAAAATCCTAAAGATCTTTCATCTTTCTCAACCTTCTTGACAACTAAATAGTTTCTTTCTGAAGCTTTTTAAGAGAAAATCTTCTCATTGGTTTGTAATAGCAAATACTCTCTTAGTGAGATCTGTGAAAAGTCACTCTACTCTTTACTTAATTGATCTATACACCTTGAGTGATCTAGTGTAAGTATTTATTAAACACAAACCAAAAATCTCTTATTATAACCTTACCCGATAGTGATCGTTGTTAGCTTGGAAATACTAGGACAATACTACTCAACTTGTTTAGCTTGGAAAGATTAGAAAAAAAAAACTACTCTCTTGTAAGCTTGAAGAAGCTTGTAAAAGAATACTTGTGGTTATAAAATTCTCAACTAATTGTTGAGGACTAGATATAGGAAAATGGATTGGCTGAATTAGTATAAATCTTCTCATGTGATCCTTTATCCCTATCTTTTATTCTTTTTTATCTTCTGTGTATTCATTCTATTATTTATCTAACAAAGTTGTTGTAAATATAATAACCTTTGATTCTAACACTTACACACTTCCGCAATCCAAGTCCAAAGACTTGAGATATTTGTTTAAAATTTTCAAGTTTTGAAAAAGTTTTAAAAGGCATGATTCAACCCCCTCTTCTCGTGCTACTTCCACCTTCAATTGGCACTAGAGCTCGGCCTTTGAGGTTAAGCTTCCTAACAGTTGCAAAGGAAAAATATCCTGAGACATAGCACAATAGATCACACATATTGCTGAAAAATACTCCATCAATTGCCTTCCATATTTCAATGGAGAGGATTACCTATATTGGAAGGACAGAATAAGACTCTTTATTAATGGCATGTTTAATTTTGCTTTTGTAGAATTGATTTTGAGAAAAAAGTTATTTATGTTTAATATTTCCTCTAAAAGTGATTCTGATATAAAGTAAAAAATTTTCACTTCTACTAGAATCAATTCTAGAGGCAAGAATTGATTCTAAGAGTGTTAAACCAAACAATACAAAAAATTATTAGAATCGAATTTGGTAGTTCAAAATTGATTCTAAGCCCCCTCACAATGCTCCCAAACATGCGCTAAGTCTACAAGCTTAGATATGTGGGAGATTATTGAGAATGGAAATTATGCTCCAACTATTGAGCAACTCATGGTTGTTGATCCAAACTTGCCTCCTCCAATAGTAGTTGGAGTAATTCCCAAAAACTAATGGATAGACCAACACAAAGCTAAAGTCTAAATGAATGCTAAAGCTAAATATTTTCTCACTTATATTTGAAGTAAAAGTGAGTATGATAAAATCATATCATGTGATTAAGGAGATTTGGGATAGACTCTAAACTCTCCATGAAGGGACTAATCAAGTTAAAGAAACAAAGATCAGTATGCGGGTGCATCAATATGAGATATTTAAAATGCTGGATCACGAGGATATTGATGCTATAACAATAAGGTTTATGCATACTGTACATTAGTTGAAGGCACTGGGAAAAAGATATTCCAATGCTGAGATGGTCAAAAAGATCCTGAGAAGTTTGTTCAAGGCTTAGCGCCCTAAGATAACAAGAAGCCAAAGACTTGAATGTGCTTAGGCTCGATGTTCTCATTGGGTCTCTTAAGACTCATGAGATTGAGCTTAATGAAGCTTCTAAGGAAAGTAATGGAAAAGGCAAATTAATTGCCCCTAAAGTCCACTCAAAGAAGATTTAGTTCTTCTAAATCCATGAAGGCTTTAGAAAAAATAGATGAAGAAGAGGAACCTTCTAATGACGAGGATGATGAAGTAAAGGATGAGATTGCTTATCTAGCTAAAAAGATTACAAGAGTATGAATCAAAAGGAAGAAGAAGAAGGGGTAACTCTCAAGGTGGACAAGAAAAGAAGGATAAAGCAAAATGAGATCATCTACTTTGAATGTAAGAAACCCGGACATTTAAGATCTGAATGTCCAAAATTAAAGAAAAGTTCTAGAAAGAAAGCACCCAAGAAGAAAGCCATGATGGCTACATGGAACGACCTTGATGAGGAGTAAGAAGGCACAGAATCCCAAGAAGAGGAGGAGATAGTTGCAAATATTTACTTCATGGCAGATATAGTCTTTGATGAAGAGACTAAGGTAATGGATTTTGAACCAGAACCTTCTTATGATGATCTTCAAGAAGCTTATGATGAGCTTCTGCATGATTCCGAAATGCTTTCTTCTCATTACTCTTCTTTAAAGAAAAGTTTTCAAAAATTGTCTCTTGAATTTGAAAACCTCAAGACAAAAATCATATTTTGAAAGTTAGGATTTGATCAGCTTATCTAACTTATGATGAGCTCCAAGAATCTTGATTTGATACTTGGAAGTCAAATACCATACTTTGAAAAGTCAAGACTTGGATATGAGAAAGAAGAAAATGAAAAATTATCTAAGAGCTCTCAAAGCAAAGTTCTTGTTTGTATTCATTGCTTTAAGAAGGGTCATATTTCTAAGAAATGCTTTTTTTAAAGAAAAGCAAGGAAATAGAAAGTGAAAACCCTAAGGAGGTAACTAACCAAAGAGGACCCAAAAAGATATGGATACCTAAGTGAAGATTATTTCTGATGCAGGGTGTCTTAAGTCACATCATCAAAAGGAGTAAAATGGTATTTGAATAGTGACTATTCCAAGCACATAACTAGAAATAGATCTTAGTTCAAAAACTTCAGACCCAAGAAGGAGGAGTTGTAAAATTTGCTAATAGAATCAAATCAAAGATCACTGATATAGGTAATGTTGGTAAGAACAACTTTGACTTGATTATTGATGTTATGTTGGTTGGAGGATTAACTCATAACCGCTTGAGCATTAGTTAGTTTTGTGACCAAGGCTACAAGATTATGTTTGAACCTTCTAGATGTATCATAAAAGACTTCACATCAAATAAAATCATTTTTATTGCTAAAAGGTGTGATAATACCTATGTATTATATCTAGATAACTTTTTAGATTAGAATGTCAAATGCCCGGCATTCTTTGTGGATGAAAAGTGGTCGTGGCATAAGAAACTTAGTCATGCTCACATGAAATTAATCTCTAAGATTTGTCAAAAGAAGCTTGTAAAAGATTTACGCAAGATTAGCTTTGATAATGACTCAGCCTGTGAGTTCTACCAAAGGGATAAACAAATCAAGAGTTTTTTTTCTACAACAAGAATATAATGTCAATTCCTAGACCACTTAAGCTTTTACATCTTGATCTTTTTAAACCAACTAAAATTGACAGTCTAGATGGTAAGAAATATGGTATGGTCATCGTAAATGGATTTTCTAAATTCACATTGGCTATATTTCTAGTCCATAATGATGAAGCTTGTGAGGCCTTCAAAATGTTTTTAAAAAGAGTTTAAAATGAAAAAGGTTTTTTGTATTTCATCTACTGGATCTAATCATGGTGGTAAGTATGAAAATCATATTTTTACAAGTTTTAGTAATGAAAATGACATTTCTTATAATTTCTCTTCTCCTAGAACTCGTCAACAAAATGGGGTTGTTGAAGGAAGAATAAATCTTTGTAAAAAATGGCAAGAACCATACTTTTAGAAAGTAATTTATCTAAAGATTTTTGGGCAGAAGGAGTTAACACTGCCGGCTACATTTAAAATCATGTTTTCTTAAGGCCAATACTTAAGAAGACCCCCCATAAATTTTGGAAGGAAAAGAAACCCAACATATCTTATTTTCGTGTTTTTGGATTTGAATGTTTTATCCTTAACACAAAGGATAAGTTGTCGAAGTTTGATCCTAAATCTAATCTTGATATATTTCTAGGATATTATTCTATGTCTAAAGTTTATAGGGTATACAACAAGAGAACTTAGACTATGGAAGAGACCACACGTATCGCTTTCAAAGAGAAGAAGAAGGATTTAGACCAGAATATTCGCGACTTAGAAAAAGACATGGAGAATCTGTCTCTGAATAGTGGTTCACAGAATCAACACTTCCTACAGAGAGCTATAACAAATGACAATCTTCAGTTTTCAATGCCTCAACATATTTCTGATGACATTCTAGAGGATTCTAAAGCATCCCCCAAAAGAGAATATACACTGGAACAAGGAACTTGAGAGCTGTATCTCAAAATCAAGTTATTAGTGAACCTTCTTAAGGGGTCAGAACCACATCCTCATTAAGTTTAGAATCAAACATGGCATTGATTTCTGAAATCTAACGTGATTGTGTTGATGAAGCTCTTCAAGATCAAAATTAGGTAGAAGCTATGTAACAAGAGCTAAACCAATTTAAAAAGAGCAAGGTCTGGACTCTGGTTCCATTACATAAAGGACATTCTGTCATTGGCACAAGATGGGTGTTTGGAAACAAACTAGATAAAAGTGGAAAAATGGTCAGAAACAAGGCAAGGCTTGTGGCTTAAGGTGACAATCAATAAAAGGGAATTGACTACGATGAGACATTTGCTCTTGTTGGTAGGACTAGAAGCCATCAGAATGTTGCTTGTTTTTGCAGCATATAAAGGTTTTGTTCTCAATTAGATAGATGTAAAATATGCTTTTCTTAGTGGTTTTATTTTAGAAGAAGTATATATTAAACAACCTCTTGGTTATGTGAAACCTTTCCTCATCATATTTTTAAGTTGTCAAAAGCTCTATATGGTCTGAAACAAGCTCCAATAGCTTAGTATGAAAGATCCATCTCTTTTCTGCTTAAAAATAGCTTTAAAAGAGGAAAAATTGCCTTAACCTTGTTTATCCTGCATGAGAAATATGATTTTTTTATTTCTCAGATTTATATAGATGATATCATATTTGATGCTACTAATCAAACTCTACGCAATAATTTTTTTAAGCTTATGCAGGAAGAATTTGAGATAAGTATGATGGGTGAGCTCACATACTTTCTAGGTTTGCAAATCAAGTAACAGAAAGATGGGATCCTCATTCATAAAAAAAAAAAAAGTGCTAAGAATCTATTCAAGAGATTTGACATGGATAAAGCTAAGAGTATTAGCACTCCCAGGCATCCTTCTCAAGCTAGAAGATGATGAGGAAGAAGCGTATAGCTCTGTCTACAGCCATTTAAATTTAATGAAACAATTTTTATGTGAAACTAGACATCTAGAGCTTTCGAACCAATTA
This sequence comes from Pterocarpus santalinus, assembly GCA_031439595.1. Classification (NCBI taxonomy): domain Eukaryota; kingdom Viridiplantae; phylum Streptophyta; class Magnoliopsida; order Fabales; family Fabaceae; genus Pterocarpus; species Pterocarpus santalinus. The sequence continues at coordinate 26,103,546 of CM062528.1, read as the reverse complement.
TAAGGTCGTTGGATTAGCATTGAGGGAGATATGAATTTTGGAAATTTGACCTAGGTTTTTAAGTTTAATACTAGGCAAATGAGATTGTTCAGGGCAAAAATTGCCCTATACAATTTGAAATTGAGTGAAACCAACTTTTTTAGAAAGCTTACATATAGAAGAACATCCCATTAAAATTTCAGAGTTAGATTTGACACCAATTGGTCCTAGTAGTTCAAGGAAGTCGCCCTAAGTCCAAACTGGGCCAAAACAGGGCAGTTCAGAGGGGTCAAATTGTAGAGCTTATAACTCAAACTCTACTCAAGCAAATAAAATGGGACTTCTCAAAAATGAAAGCTTGTCCTGTTAGCTTTAATATGATATGTATGATTTCAACTAGTTTTCAATTTTTAGTGAATTTTTACTTTTAAGTATGTAATTCTGATTAGCTAAAGGGCAGGCCAAGATAGAATCCTAATAACTTAAGCTACATTTATCTAAATTATATGGGACTAAAGAGGTTAGAAAATAGACACACAACACTCCAATATATCCAAAATTTAGGTCCAAATAAGTTAAATAGAAATTATGGCTTATTTTACAAAAACTGGGTAGAATGAAGGTACATAGACATCAACTTAAATCCAAGTGCAAATATTATTTCTGAGATTGATATTGATATGTAAATGCATTGTCATGATTTTTCTAGATAATTGATTTTCTGAGTACTGAAACTATTCATAGGGAATGGACTCGATCTGTTATACTACCGAATTTTCGGCATAAGTCTATGAAATCATGAGTGTTTATTTTACGAGAAATTTATGATATGAATAGCTATACGAATATGAATATGTTATGGGGATATGATCATGAATTATTCTTATGAGAGCATGCATATTTGCATATGAATGAACGAAGAATATATAAGATCCCTTCACTTGGAAGCAGTTATTTGGGTCCCTCCAAGTGAAGGCAGTTAAAAGATAAACATGTGGATCCCTTCACTTGAAGGCAGTTGCACATTGGGTCCTTCCCTGTGAAGACAGCTAAAACTTTTGGGTCTCTCTATGTTGGAGGCAGTTGGCCAACTGAGTCCCTCCGACCTAGAGACTTGTAGGTCCCCTTGAAGGTCAGTACTATGTGATGACGGTCACGAGTTGAGCTCACTCCTAGATCAGGCTACCCAAGGGCAGTAAAAATTAAAGGCAAGGACATATGTATGCAGACATCTTAGGGATGACGATACGTAATGCCTAAGTGTATCAAGTAAAGAAAGCAAAGAGAATACAAAAGCATATGTATGATTTTATGATGAACAGTGCATGCACACAAATAATGTTTGTTATTATCATCATTATAACATTGCAAGTAGGCTCTTGTTATTAATATTATTATTATTGTTGTACTCATGCTTGAATCCTTACTCTATTTAACAAGTGCATGAATAAAATAAACTTTGCTTCGGATTATATGTTTTCAAACTATAAAATGGAATAGTTCATATAATGTGTTCACTTTTTTTATAATAAACCGAAGCAGTTGGAGATAATAACGATGACACGGTATAAAATTTCTTACTAAATCCTATTGAGAATTTAAAATTCTTACTCCTATTTCCGTGTTATCTCTAGATAGCTCGAGAAGTTTTGAAAACAATTGAAGTTGCTATCAGAAAAGATCCGCTCAGGTAATAGTAACCACTGCTGAGTATGGTACTATGACTTAAGCATAGTACTGTATTTCAGGAGGATGTGACAGAAAGGAGATACTGAGTTAAGTTTTGTAAATATAAAGGGTCAAATAGTTGATATATTTATAAAATCTCTAGCTAAAGATCGTTTTTGCTATATTAAGAACCTTTTGAACATGACTAGTTTTTGATCATACATTATAGCATATGCATTGGAACATATCCCCTTAAGTTTCTAAAGAGGCTTAAAAGCTAATATTGCATAGCCAACTGTGTTTCTCTTCTAAAGAATACATCTAAAGAAGTGTTAAAAAAGTTCATATTAGAATAGCCCTTAGAATTGGTTCAGAAAACTTAGTTCAGAATGGTGTTTCAGAAATATGCTCATACAAGTGCTCAAAACAAGTTTAGAAAGATCAATTTAGAGCAATGTTTTAGAAAGGGTTTATCAGAAAGTTGATCAAAAAAGGCCTCAGAAATCGTCTTTAAAAAGTTAGTCAAGAAAAGTGACTCAACCTTTTGGTTAGAAAGGTAAATATGCAAAGTGAACATAGTTTTGAAACATGGGTAGCTCATGTAACTTCCCATGTTATCATGTTTCATGAAGCAGGAAAGCTAAAAGTTGGCTTTACACAAAATGCCATCGTTTTGGTCCCAAAACGTTTCATATTTCCATGATTCTTAATTATTTCCTTTATCCAACAAATCCATTTACTCACTCTAAAACCCCCTTTAATTTATATTTCAAATAAGTGTGGAGGATTGAATGTTTGTTGATTCAAAATGTAAGCAATGAAGATGAAGTTATTAGGGATATGGCTTCTGTGATAGAAGTGAAGTTTGACAAGTATTGAAATGATTATAGTATTGTACTTGCACTTGGATCCATTCTTGATCCTTGCATGAGGTTCTCATTTTTAGAGTTTTGTTACCGAAAGTTTGATCTTGATATTGGCTTTGATGTGCAAAGTAAATAATATAATTTTAAAATTTATGTCTTTTCTTATGTTAATGTTTTGACTAAATGTGATTTTAATTTTAATTTTTTTGACTTTGCTTATGTTGTAAGTTGTAGAGCTTATGAAGATTCTACTTTGGTGGAGACAAATATTAAGTCAGAAGCACCCATAAGTGCTTTAAATGTGGTCATTGATTAGTAGTGGACTTTGGAAGTATTTATGTGAATTTTTTTGTGTATTTAATATATTGAACTTTAGAAGTATTCGTATTTTGATGGATGGACTTTGGAAGCACACTAAATGTGATTTTATTTATGTATTTCAGAAGCATTTATATTTGATGGATGTATGGACTTTGGAAGTGCTTGAATTTGATGTATTAGACTTCGCTTTTGGGTGTATTGAACTATTATTCGTACTTGTATATTTGGTTTTTGATATATTTGGTAGTTGGTAGTTTATATTTTTTCACTATTTGATATTGTTAGATTTGCCTTTGAATATTTAATGATTGGTTGATAAATAATCATTTAATAGATTTAAAATATTTCAATATTTAGTTATTTTGGATTTTTTTTATTAAAAAATAGTCCTTTTTTAAAAATTTTTTTTTTCAGAGTAACCTCTCACTTGCTAGGTGATAAATTAATTTCCTAAGGTATGGTTAGCGGACTAAGAAGGAAATCTGTCCAATGGTATTTTTTTTATATACATGAATTCCAGAATCAAAATTAATTTGGCCTATTTCATTTAATTAATTTTTTTAAACTAATAAATATAAGTCACATGTTCTACACGAGAACTCAAGTCTTACAATCAGCTAAGAACATTAAGAACTCAAATGTAAGTGTTAATTTGGACCATAATTTAAAAATAATGATGAATTAATTTCTAATCACATGATGGCCAAAATGGATTGGAGGTTTGGAGGTTTCAAATATATCTAGACTATAAAAAGGCAAAAGAGCAACTTGATGGAAGCTATGTATAGTCATATTTGGAATTGATTTTGCAATTTAGTTATATGGTATGACGGACAATTTACAAGTTGAGAACGGAAAATCCATCGAATTCTTTGTGGTTGATAGGCATGTCTAGTTCTTGTTGGTCGGATGGAGATTATTGTTGCAGAAAAAGGTAATAGATTGAATGTTAGATTTAATCATAGGACATGTACATTGGGAAATTAATGGAGTTCCCGTTCGAGCATGCCATACACGGTCACATTAGAGCGGATATAACCTGACATGGTGGGTATGGATGAGGAGCCGATTGACATGGCGATGTCTATTATACTTAAGAAGATTTCCACATAGCGAAAGTTAAAATACGAAGAGGGAACCAATCAAACCATTTCATACTTTATATAACGTGAAATGTTATTTGAATATAAAAAAGTAGAGACATGTAGAGAGAGAAAGACCCATAGTTCTAGATGATAGTAAGTGTTAAATGAGACACGTGAAGACTTTTTCTTTTTCTCCATTATTTCTATAAGATATTTATTTATTTATTTTAAAATAAGCCACATATCGCACACTTCCTTCTAACATTATAATATTCATAAACAATCCATACTTTCTTTTTTCTTCTTTCTTTTTTTTTATTATTTTTCTCTTTTTTGGGCAAGAATACACACATCCCTACATAAATTGTGTGGTTTTTCTCTTCTTTTTTTTTTTTTTTGCCCGTTTGTCAGAATGACTTTTATATTTTGCGCACTATAAGCTACCCCAACGAGCCCAGGGTTCATACACGAAATAAGTGATTGGGCCATCACACTGCCCATAGAGGCCCATCTTGTACGGCCTTTTCCTTGTTGATGCTCAAATGCAACCTCAGTGCACGACCAAAAAACAGAAAAAAAAAGGAAAAGAAAATGCACACTCGGTGTTAACCAAAAAGAAAGGGGCCCTCATCAGCGTACCTACTTTAGACCATTTCATTCAAAATCTTGATTCTCTTTACCTTGTTGTGTGAGTCTCTTTTATTTTTTATTTTGAGATACCTAAATGCATGTTTTAGCCAACCATCAAAAGTTACAACTGAAAAAGATTTTAATGAAATACTTTATAATTTACCCTCATGTGCTTCAACATCTAAGCTTTTGTAATAGGGTTCTGATCTAACACTCAAATAAATTGAACCCTATGTGTTACAAGCTTTGTGTCTGCAGAACTTTCCCCCATTTCAACAACTTTGCACTCTTGACTTCAACTTTTTCCCGAAGAACTGTACGAAACCAAATAAAAAAGATTGATCCACTTGTTGCGATAAATTTGTCTATAAGATAGTACACATTTTTGTAGTTAAGATCCGGAAAACATGAATCAACTGCAAGAAAAAAAATATTTTAATGATCTATCAAATATTGCTATGGCCGATAAACGAAATTGATTTCACTATATCGTTAACTTAAACAATTTCCTTAGGTATTAAATTTTTCTCGGAAACAAAATAAGAAAACAATTAAAGAAGAAAAACATGTGAAAATTACTTTTACTGTCATTTTTATTGAGATGTCATACGATTAATTGAGTGATCTCTTAAGGTGTATTCGGTATGGGGGAAAAAATTTTATATCAAACACACTCTTATAATGAGGTTATCATAATAACGAAATAACTTTATCAAAGTGAGTGAGTGACTTCTTATCAAGTGATACTTTATCAATGTTATTGGGCGCAAAGCATTAGGGTATATCTTATATAATAAAGCAAATTTTATGAAAAAATCAAGTGACTGACTTCTTAATATAACCCTTCAACCACTGACTTTTTCTTTTTTTTTTTTGACGTGTCAACCAGTGATTATTAATCTGAACAAAAATATTTAATTTTATGGAATAATTTTTTAGGAGAGATTAATTTTTATCATTTCAAAATGTTTCTCATTTTCCAATATATAGGGGATATTTTACCACTTTAACTTAGGATTCACCCTATATCGCCACCTACCTTAGCTTTTCGTCCTTTTCCACCTCGTTCTTCATGTTTTTCAATCTTTCAAATAACGAAATAACTATTGTACCCCAACTAGAAAAAGGGTGATATGACATTCGAACCTGATTTTCATCCTTTCCTCATCAATTTTTGCACCTCCCTGCCCTGAAAGCATGCTACATGTAGGTATTATTGTTATTGTTATTATTATTATTATTATTATTATCATCCGAACCATGTGTGTAATACAGTGTTAGTCATAACCTTTTGTCAATTCACATAAAATTGTTGAAATGTGAAAATTATTAACAATGACAAAACGACCTCATTAACCCCATACTTTCTCCTAATGAAGTACTTAAATACATGGCATATATCATTATCTTACCATGTGAGTGACTTATTCCAAACACCCCCCCCCCCCCCAAAAAAAAAACCAAAAAACCCTTTCTTCTCTCGGATGTGTCATTTGAGCGTAATGACTAGAAACACAACTACTCACTACAAACTTACATTAACGAGCAAGAACAGAGATAAGAAAAGTTACACCATCCCCACCAATACTTTAATTATACCCCCGCCGAAGCAAAATTACAATTGACATTGACATGAACAGTAAAAAAAAGGAAGCCCTAATGAAGTCAGTTTATTATGGAGAATTCGTATTGTCAAAGATATCAGCAGGAGGAATGAAGTGATCCAACGATAGTCCTGGCACATTAAACATAATATCATCAATGGTCCAGATCTCTTCCATCCTGGTTCTACTATGCTGCATCGAGAGCTCGCTGAACCGGAACACCGTCGCGATCGATCGCCCTTGATGCGCGATCAGGACCCCATCAACGTCTCTATAATCACCAATGGTGCTGCCTATGGTGGTCTCCCAATACACCGTATCATTTTCCTGTGTTTGGACCCTCGTAAGGTGGGAGTCCTCCAAGTATATGAGGAGCCCACTCTTTTGGCAAAAGTAGCCATACAGTATATGCCTTATCACCTCTGCGGGGCCCTCGCTCCTTTCGACCACGGCCGCACGATCCGCGGAAACCTTTAATACAAAGCAATCAACGGTCCCGATTCGATTCTCGCCCAAGCATTGTGCGTTGGTGAATAAACTTGCCGTGATCTTTGGATCCAAGCCCTAAATTGTGCATACGAAAACACAAGGCCATGGGTTAGTTGTATGTAGCATTTGGTCGAAGATATAAATTATTAGCTGTTGTACATTGAAATTAAGGCCTTTAATTTCGTAGTTTAGGGAATTAAACTTGTGTACTAAATTGCAGAGTGTATTGCAAGTTTGCAATGTTGTTTTGATCTCTATTTTGGGGTAGACCCAAATGCTCTTGTTGACCGTTTTCAGAGAACACAATATATGACTAATTGTCATATAAATCACAAACTAATTGAATCTATTTTTTCATTTTATGTTCTACTTATACACCTTTTTTGTTCTTAAATATCCAAGGGGCTGATCATAAACGAGGCAAAGGAGTGATAGGTTATCCTGAGCCAAACAATTTTGAAGAAGAGACACAAGTACAGATGAAAAAGGAATATCTAGGCATGAAAGCAGAGGCAACAATGCAAGTGGAGGGAGGACTGTTTATTAAAGTGCAAAAAGAAAAAGTTAAAGCAAAAGGATAAATACAGAGTACCCTTAGGTACCTGCAATAAGTGGCAATCCCAAGATCATGACTCATGAGCTATACAATAATCATAGATGACGTCAGATTGATAATCACGTGGCATGTAAGTATACTAATTCCTTAAGAAAACAAGTCCACATTGTAGGGTAAAGCATGGGACAGTTTCTCCATCATTGTCTGCTCGAAATATACCCTTCATTCCTTGGGATTTTAATTTGTTTCTCAATATTTATCTTTGTTTGGTACAACTTGCTTCAAGCCCTATAGCTTTGTACCCCAAGCCTCAACTCCAACAAATAAAGCCTACCCACCAACCAAAATCCAATCTAAAACCAAAATTCAATACAGAAGTAGTTCAAATTTTGTTTGGTATAACCTAACAAAATAGAAAACAAAATTAAAGTCCATTTTTTTTTTCAATTTTTCTGTTTGTACTAAAACAAGTTTCAACAGATATGGCAAAACTGGTCTCATTCTCAGTGTGCACTCTAAGAAGTCACTCAAATCAGTCACATAATCGCATTCATTACTATTAATTATGTTAAAATTTGTGAAATAGTAAATGAGATATGGTGCATAACATTAGCCATTTGTGCTTGTTACCTGAATAATGCGACGCAGTGGGCGCTGGGGGCCTTTAGCTGCATGTGTGCCTAGCCAAGGTGTGTGCCTCCACACAGTCTTGCCATTGCTGCCAGCAATGACCTTGTGGCCACCAACCACCAATTCAAGAGACCACATTCCTGGCAGCATCTGCCAAAGCACAAAGCAACCATTCTCACTGCTCCTGCTTCCCATACACTTGACGTTCTTCCCAGATGAAATCTCAGTCTCACAGCATATCATCTTCACTACCCCGGTGGCATACATGTTCTTTGTGTCCTTTTGCTGTTTCAAGCACCCAGTTGCAGCCAAATACTGCTGTATAATGTACTTGGCAGTTGATGTTTCCTATTTGAATTTACGTTAATTGAAAAGAATTAGCCAGTCATATGCTACAAGAGCAATCTTACATGGTCAAAATAATAGAATCAGAATTTTTAATAAGAATCATAGTAGTAGTAATTAGATAAAATAAAGTGATATGACTCAATTATTTCATATTTTGATAAAATTATGGGTGTCTAACATTTTCTATAGTACCAAATTTTCTATTTGAAGTTACATTCATTGAGAAAAATTAGCCAATTACCATATAGTACAAAAAAGTACAATGTATTACTAGTCCAAAAAAAAAAAAAGCCAAAAATAGGTAACATATTTTGATGTGTAGACTATAGAGAGAGCTTACAAATGGGGTGTCTTTGATGTGAATGTTGAGTGTGGGATCATGGGCTGAGGGAATTGGAGCCAAGGGACAGCCCAAGACACCAAGCAACAACCTCAAATCTTGGGTCTTGGCATGGATGGTTCCATAGAATGACTGTGAAAAGCTTCCTCCGGGGGAGATCTTCTGAGTCCTGAACCATTCCCTTATGACTTCCCAGGAGCTCTCTTTCTTGGTCCCTTCTTCTTGCATGTCAGGGTCAGGGCCTTCCATTAAGGGTGTCAATGGCTGTGGAGCCCAACTCTGGCGCCATCGTCTAGAACCCATTTGTGGTGAGGGTCTCAGGAGGGTTAAGAGTTAAGGGAATTGAGTGCAAGGTGAAGATGCTGTGAGAATGTAGCAAGAAGAAGGAAAAGAAGAGGTATCAGAAAGTGGATACCGTGTGAGAGTTTAAAAGAGAGTGTTTGTGGGAGAGAGACTTTAGTAAAAGAGAAGTGTAATGTGGACTCTCGTTTTTGAATTTATTGTAGATACAATTAGAAGAAAAGACGTCAAATAGTAAGTGTTAAAAATAAAAAAGGTGATAGATCCAATTTTTTTGTGTTCTTTTATCTCATTGTATGTTTATAATGAGTTAAAAAAAAAAAACAAATATAAATAATATTTTTCTCAGTAAAATTGTAATGTGGGGAGGAAGGGACAAAAGCGACAGATTATCTGTTCAACGGCAGAGAAATCAGAAATGACATTATAATAATAACAATACACACTCGCATGTTGGGCTGTCTATTTGCTTTATTCCACTTGCTTTGGGACTCACTCTGTCGTTACATTTTTATACTACATAACTATTTCTTTTATTCTCTCGGGGTACCCATTCCCCATGCCACCACAAGTCCCATGGGGATTGGCCTACCACCTTTGATCAATTACTATCCCTTTCCACTACTAAGATTTTCGTATTTAAAAAAAAAAATATTACTGGTCTGAAACGTGTTGCATTTTCCTTTTGACAGTTACCCCTTTAATTTATTTTATTTGTCACTTTAGTTATATATATATATATATATATATATATATATATATATATATATAATAATTAAAAAATTGAAAATTATTTTTAAAAAATATTTTTATTTAATTTTTAATATCTAATTAATTTATTTTGTTATTATCTCACTACATTTCTCGATTAATTCATATGTTCAGAATATTGTAAAGAATAAAATTTAAAAAATAATTATAAATATTTTATTAATCTATGAAAACAATAATATTATATATGAACCACATTTTTTTAAATGACAAATAAAATGAACAGAGAAAATACATTTAAAACTTAGCTTAAATGTTTTTTTATCTTTAAAATATAGCACTTAATTTTTGGATTTAGTTCCTTAATTAAAAAATTTTACATCACTTTTAATCCTTTATTTTTTTAAAAATGAGTGTAAATGATCCCTTTCACAGCACTCCCAAATCCACTCTTAGGGATCTTTTATGCTCACTTTTAAAAAATGAAAGACTAAAATGCTGTAAAATTTTTTGAGACATCAAACCCAAAAGTACTATATTTTCAAGGTTGGAGATCATATTTAAGCCTTAAAACTTTAATTACAGGCATTCAACACTTAATTAGTCTAGATTCATTTATATTTATTTTTGCAAAAATTATTTTGTACTGAATAAAAATACTTCATTTTTAGTATATATTTTCTAAGAATATCTTGATAATTGTTTGTTGATACCCAAAAAAGTTGAATTATCTTTTGTTCCCAAAGTAAAAGCGAACTCTACAATTAAGTCTATTGTTATACTTTAATATAGCATGAGTTACGCGAAAGAGAATTTCTGACGAGAGAAAATTGCTATTCGGTCTGGGTTATCGAGGTAACCAAAAAAAAAAAACCTCCCAACTTAGGATTCAACATGCTTGGTACAACAGTACATTAAACAAAAACTAAATTATAAGGATTCATGATTGCAACTATAAAAATAATGTGGTTAAATTTATTATGTGCTCATGTAGCTATTGATCTTATCATTTATAGAAATATAGATACATGTACATTATTTAAAATGGGTGTGATAATGAGTAAATATCCATTTCAGATTTTGAGGTTACATGCATACTTCATTTTAATCTATAAAATTAAAAAATTAATCACTTAATCCCTAAAATTATACAATATATAATTTAAGTCAGTCCCTGAAGATTGGGGTTGGATGTTACTCTAGGGACTTATGTGAATCATACTTTGCAATTTCATACACTATATTATTAAATTTTTAATTTTAGAGATTAAAATAAAGTATACGTATACAACTTTCAGCGATCAAAATGAGTATTTACTTGTATGATAATACTTTTATCTAACCATTATACTCGTAGCTTTATCTCTGAAATCTTGTGTGTAGTTGTAGTTGGAGTATTCTAAAAGTGACAATATTTTATTCTGTATACCTATAGAAGTATTGGATTAATGGTATAAAAACACTAACCATTTAACTAATAATTAAGAAAGGAACTTACAAATTTTAGTTTTAGTGAGAGCCTTCTTCTTTTAGTAAGAAATTTTGAGGTAAACGTAAAACTTTGATAACCCAATAAGGCCGCAACTAACGCACCACACCAGACACCACCAGAGTTGTGCGAAAGGAACTTTCTTTCTCACATATTTTTCAAAACGACATTAATTTCACAATAAAGCAACGGGTCATTTACAAGAAAAGAAAAAAAATTCGCCCAGTTAAAAAGAAAAGAGAAATATACACTGTTATGCTTCTTTTGGAATAGAGACTTTAATAGGTTAAAAAATTCCGCAATTATCAAGAAGAAAAGAAAAATTAGCCATGTGAGGATGTCTTGATAAGATGGAAAAGTGCTCAATTAATTAGTGGGGGATTCAATTGAAGGACAGAAGCAAGCTTTCGAATCAAATGCAAAAGAATCTCATCATCTGAAAGGTAGTGCATGATCATTTAGTTGTTATTAATAAGTACAATATTGTAGTAGTTGTTGTTAAAGTGTGACTAGAGCAGGTCACAATTTGGGGCAGAGGAACAAGGGGTCGGGTGGGTAGACAGAGTGGAGATAGGTGCTGCAACCATGCACGCCTGCACCCGATTTCAGGTACGTAGGACAAATCCACCATATCTTCTTTTTGAGGTAATCGATCTGTGATCTAATCCAACAAAGATTTTTGGTTAAAACACAAAACACATTATCAAATCCCAAGGATCATCCCTAGCTAATCATCACGGCATCTTCCGTTGATCAAGATTCTTCTTCAAGTGGGGCCTAGTTCTACCTCATTTTTTTTTTTTGGGGGCACTTATGGGCGCGCTGTGAAAAAGAATTTTTTTTTTAAAAAAGAAGTATAACATATTTTCTCAGCTTAGAAATAATACGTAGGAATTCTATTTCAAAAAATCTCCCATATTGTTATCCTTTAGGATAGAAATTAATTTAAAAAAATAGAAAAATACATGACTTATTTCTAGGTCTTGAACCTACAAGACAAGAAAGAAAAAGCATATATAAAACATAGAAAAATAGTACCAGTTAGATATTAGACATGATACTAGGTTCAAGTACAGGTACGTTCTTATGTAAATCCTTGAATTAAAATACCTTTATTTTTATTACAAAGATAAATATACTTTAAATTAATCCTTAAAAATTTAAAATTCTTAATTCTTAATTTTTATTTTAAGAATTGTCAATTCTAAAATTTAAAAATTAAATATCTCTCTTATCATTAAAGTTTTTATGATTCTTTCTCTTTTTCTACTAGCAACCATACGCACTGAAATTTAACATTTTTTATTAAAAAATATTAAAATATAAAAAATTTCTAGATTCTAATGTACTTTTTATATGTAAATAATTTTCACAAAACATATATATAATAAAAAAATATTACTATGGTATTATAAAACTCATTATTATGTTAGTATTTTTTATTAATTTTAATTTTGAGTCCAATTTTTAAATAATAAAATTAAAATTAGAATTGTAGTTCATATGCTAATTTTTTAGTAAACCTAAACAGGAATTTTAAGATTATAAGCCAATTCCAGTTATAAAAGGAATTGACATTAAAATTAAAATTTTATATCACAGTTCCAATTCTAATATCAAAAAGATCGTAAGAGTCCTACAAATATTTGAAAAATAAAGTAAGTAAAAATATTAATATTTTCCTTCCTTTCTAAATTGTAATAGTATAAATAACTATTGTTTTAAACAAATTTATTCTTTTTCATACGTTGTTTTATTTTGAATTTATGCAATGTCGCCTCATTTTTTTCACACAAATTGTGTGCAATTCAATGACTTTCCAGACTATTTTTTTTCTTGTTCCGTTTAGTGTTCATACATCATTATATTTTCATTTAAATAGATAAATGAAATATAAGAAAATTATACATGGAATCAGTTATATATGGGCAAATTATGATAACCTCCTTCAAGTTATTTCCACCAGATGACATCGATATCTTTATTTATTTTTAAAATTATAGTTTGCATTATACCTGTCTTTCATTAAAAAAGTGATGACTAAGAATTTTGTCAAAATAATCCACTGAATGTTTACCTTTTTGTTATAGTTCCGTACGGTAAATGGGTGGAAATGATTGAAATGAAGTAGAGCTAATTTTCTTTTGCAAGCACATAATTTTTGACCTGTTGTCCTATGACATATCATAGGCGGGTTGAAAATGATTTATAATCTGTCTTTTATTTGCTAGTCGCTCTATAATCCTCTCGAGCCCCCTGCAACCTATTTTTTTTCGTTCGTACAGTACAGATTGTGCCTAGACATTTACACAGAAATTGTATCGTGTGATTCACGTTCATTCTGTAAGTACCGTATATATATATATATATATATATATATATATATATATATATATAAAATAAAATCTTATTATTATTAACAATGAAAAATATTATTTGATATCACTTATATATTATTCAGAAAAGAGAAAAAATAGTGGAGATCGAGAGAATTTTTAAATAAGTGAGAGAAAAAGTAACAGTAGTAATAATGTAGATAAAAAAAAATAATAAAATTATAAAATTACCCATAGTTATAAGTCAATTAATAAAAGAAGTGAGTGGAGTTTTTGTCCAAAAGAAAATGTGGAGTTTACTAACTTTCAGATGAAGATGTGGAAGATAACAATCCCTTATATACTACTCTCTTTGAAAATAACTGTTTAATTTTAAATGTGTATATGATTAATGAAATAATTGGAAAAGTTTTAATATTAGAGAAATTTATATATATTTTACAAAATTATCCTTCTTACTTACTTATTTCTTTCCACTTACTCTTTCTTCTCTATTTAATTGGGGTATAATTGAAAAAATAATTAATATTAGAATTTAATTTAAATCCACTGATAGTGTAAAATAGTTTTATACTGTCAGCCAATAAAAATAGTAGAAAGTGTCAACTCATATAAATAACCACCCATTATAATGAGGGACCCACTATGATTTCTCACTTTCCCCTATTTTTATTAATTGACAGTATAGAACTATTTTACACTGTCAATGCATACTAATTAAACTCTTAATATTATCTAAATTTCTTAAAAAGATAGTTATTTATGAAAAAGTAAAATTTTAAAAGTGGACAATTAAGGTTTTCTTCACACTCCATGTTCACCCACTTTATATTTTTCACCTTCCCGTCTACATACATATACTACGTCCCAAAGTTGAAGTAATGCATGACTACTTAATCAATAATATTATTCATATATCAGATCCAAAAAAAAAAAAAATTATTCGTATACTTTTTTTATACAACTCTTTCGTACATTTTTTTTTGTTTTTAAAAAGGGAGAAAGAATATATTGAAAAAAAAAAACCTCTAGTTTTTCTGCTCGAAAACAAAAAATATAAGAGAGAGATCGATGTATAAAAGAAAAGTGTCTAAATATATTTGACTAATGCTACATAATCAGAAGCTATAATTGTTCCCAGAATTTTTCAAGAATAGGGTGGCTAGACAAGTTAAAGGAGTACTAAACACTATTTATCCATCTAAAGATCAAGAATAATGTCAAATCATCATGATAAAAATTATTACAACAAAATTCTGACTATCCAGTATTATCCAAGCCCCCTCTTTGATTCTTGAAAATCTCTGACAATTTTCCGGCTGCATATGTAGAATTACTCTATTATTATTGTTACTTCAATACCTTAGATATTTCAGTACATTAATATACTGTATTTTAGTGAGTTCAATGATTAAAGTGCTACACACAAGGATCACTGTTCGGCACAATTTCAACCGGTGTGGAGAATCAAATTGTGGTGGGCCGGAAATTGGCAAAGAGGTGGTGATGGGTCGGCTTCATCGATTGGAGTACTGGTGACTGGTGAGAGGAGGTGGATCAGCCAACATATAAAAGAGGGAAAGTGGTGGGTGATCTTGATCTTGAAAGCTAAGCTCTCAACTTCAATGGATGAAAGGTGACTTTCATTTGGATGAGGAGTCAATCTATACTACCATATGACCAAGATGTGTTTGTCACATTTGTTTCGAGGGTATGTATCTGGAAACCTTTGGAATAAATTTGCTAGTCCATCACTTTCTCAAAGTTAATTATATGAACTCTTGTAAACTTATCTTTGTCATCTAATAATAATATCAAAATAATTTTGAACAACATCATAATCATTTCTCGAATATGCTTGTTTGATTAAAAAATCCACAAGTAAAGAAATAATTAGGATAATGTACCACAAAAAAGAAGAGTGATGTATTATTTGAGAATCTAAGTTTGTTGTTATAAATCAGATATTAATTTTAGGATTTAATTTTAATATATTGTCAACGTAAAAAATTTTATAATCATATCTTATTATATATATAATTTAAGATAAAAATTGTAAGAATTATATATTTTTGTTAATATAACAAAATATCATTGGATGACTACATATATAAAAATCTTTTGTGATGACAATAAATCAAAATTAAACTCTACAAATTTAGTGGACTAACATTTTATTGTTAGCAGTTAAGTACCTCAGTTACTTAATAAATACTCTATTAATAAAAATAGTGAATAGAGAAAAATAATTATTTCAATAAATAAAAAGAAATTTATAACGTAAGAAAGCACACGGCATATATTTGTCCTAAATTTCTTTTTTTCCAATAATAAATATTAATTCATTTTTTTTATTCAAGATAAGGTGTTTGCATGGTAATCCAAACAAAGTTGAGGTCCTTAATTGGCAAGTTTTAAAGTTGAGGTCCTTAATTGATTTTCACACTAAAATTGAGGCCTTTCTATAACAATTTTCTCTTAAAAAGAAAGAATGAGAAAGGATCAATCTTTGTCTTTTTTTTTTTCAGAAAGTATCCCCTCCCTATTGGGGAGAAGACTAATAACAGGGAGAAGAGTAATCCCTTTTAAGTATAATTAAACTTATGTTCTTAATTGATATTTTTTGTGGGAATTAAATTAAGGTCCCCTCTAGAGTTATAGTATATCTCTACTACTACTCTAATCCTCAATCTTTGTCATTTAAGAAAGAGAAAAGAACAAATTAGTTTAATAAATGCAACATCCCTTTTACTTTTAGGCCACCTGATTCTTTAATTTTGTATTATGATTTACAATGTTTGGCCTAATATAAGCTTATAATAATTTGAACTTTAAAACTAATTTTAACGCGAAATTTTAATTGTTAATTTATAAAGAAGCGGATTAGGCAAAGTATGCGTAAGTTTTTTTTTTTTTTTTGGTTGCTGGAAGTATGCATAAGTTGATTCAAGCAATAAAATAGCTAGTGTTTTCAGCCTCTAGCTAGTGTTTTCACCAACAAGGTATTCCATGCATGAATGTCTTTGCATGGGCTTTTTTTACCTTGCAGGTATAATTTAATTCTGAAAATTTCGAGTACAACTTTAAAATTATCTTCCGAAATGGTGTAAGTTTTGGAAAGTTGTGGTTAACAAGACGAATTATGGGGCAGCTTTTAGTTATACATAATTTTATATTGAAGTCGTGGCTACCACATACAATTTCATATGAATTTATAAAAGAAATTATTATTTAATTGAAATTGTGAATTAGACTGATGATTTTTTGCTATGATTTTCTATTATTTAATGCAAAAAACTTAAATATAAATTGTGTTCCATACCCACCACTTACATAAAATAATAAAAAAATTTTCTAGTAAGTTATGGTTGTTCCATGACTTCAATATAAAATTATAAAATAATAAAGCATTTTATTAGTCGTGGTTGACTACCACAACTTCCTGCAAACTTAGACCTTCCTAGAAAATAATTTTCAACTTAAACTAGATTGAGAAATTCAAAATCAAATTACACTTAGGAGATAAAAGCCTCTTAGCATCTCTTTAATCGGGCAGTCTAGGTTGAACTCCCTTCAAATAAGAACGTAAGTCATGAGATTGAATTGCCAAGGACCAAGGTAAAGGCTCAGGCCAACAGCTAGACAGTTGATGGAGACAAAGAAAAACACGGCCAATCAAGCACTGCTCAGCTCTTCATCCGGGCCAAAATCGAATATGAGAGTGACAATTTTCTGCTGCCATTTGATATGATCCATAGAAACCTCAGTGGCTTAGTTTAATTTGGCTACAAAATAATGTGGACCAAATTTCAATTGGTATATCATTTTGTGTAATGAGGGTAAGCCTGACCGCAATTATAAGATTGCGGCCTTGTGGCTTAGAGGTCACGAGTTAAATCTTGGAAACACCTTCTTCTCTTTGGGGGCAAGGCTACATATTGCATGTCTTTTCATGAGAGATTTCAAAGAAGCTGTGGCTTAGACGGCCGGAATCATACAACCAGTTCTTGCAAGGGCTGAAGGAATTTTACTACTCAGGGCAGTGAAGTAGATGCTTTCAAGCTTTTGTAGTCCGCAAACATGTAAAAAAAGTGGACTAGAAATTTTTTTTGAACTCAAGGTCTGGTTATTAGAGATGATGAAATTCATTAAGTATCTTATAAATAGCTAACCAGAAGGCGAGTTGATAATGCTTCAAGATTTTTATAACTTCAAAATATAGATGATCATCCCAAAGAGAGTAAAGAAATCTGGCAACAAGAGAAAATATCAACCCCGATTCTCTTCCAACCCAACACCACACTGCAAAGGACGAACAATTCTCTTTGAACAATAGTTAATTTTAATAGTGAGATATTCAAAAATAAACATCTTTGTTTCATTTTATGATGAGCTAGATTTGGCTTTGCTATGCTTAATTTCGTGTTGTTATCAATCGTTTGAAACATAGTATGAATATTGAATCCTTAGGTTTAAATTTTAAATATGATTTTCACCTCTTTGGGTTTTAGTCTCTTTTCTTAAGGTATTGACTTATTCATGGAAATTGATTAGTTCCTATAATTTTCGCTTGTTAAGGCCTTAAACCAAAACCTAAAACGAGTGAAAATATAAGAACTGGAAAAGAAAAACCTAATGCGTAACAAACCCCAAGCAGGTAAAAACTATAGCAATGAAAATCTTATTCAAACCTATCCTTACTAGTTATTAGTATTACAATTCAAACTGTACTATAAATAAATTTTATGTGAACAGCAGAATCTGAGCAGAACCAGAATGTGTGCATTTTACACTGTAACATTCTCCTTGTGCTCTTCTTGATCCATGGTATCACAAAGCGTTGATCCATGTGTCTCAGGCAAATAAGCTACAGAGAAGCCACAGAACATTATCACTGCTCCAAACACCCCATAAGAAAGCAGGTCACTTTTCCTCCCTGCTGATGCCAAAAATGGGCCAAAGATGGCACCACATACCATAGCCTGCCTCACCAGTGCTGTAGCAGTGTTCCTCACACAAGTGGGAAACAGCTCTATTATGTAAATGAGCATCACATTACAAGCAGTGCAGGAACAAAAAAATGATGCTAGCTCAAGGCCTATTTTTGCCCCTTGCAACCCTTTACCTGCTACAACACACAATATACTACACACCCCACTTAGTGTTGTAAATGCAAGAAGAGAAATTCTTCTTTTGCAGTTTTCTAGTAAGTAGGTTGCTATGTAAGAAGGCATTTCCAATAAGGCATTAAGGGTAACAGCCAAGTAGATGTTAAATCCCAAGTTTCCTACCCCTAATGGCATGCCAAAGTACACCATTCCAATGCCAAAAGCAAGAACCATAACTGCCAAAATTCTTTTAAGTGCCCAATTTTTCTCAAACATTGTTAATATTGAAGAGTACATGCCACCAATTGAAGCCTTTTCTTTGGAAGGAACTTCTAATAAGCTTGCAACTAAGTTTCCATCACCCTTTTCAGGAGCAATTCCTCTCAGCACTGCCATGGCTTCTTCCTCTCTTCCTTGCATGAGTAGCCACCTAGGAGACTCAGTAACAAAAAAATGAACACAAATAGAGTAACATAAACCAGGAACTGAAGTCCATAAGTAAAGAAATCTCCATGAGGAACCTCTATTGACATAAGCTATAGCAGGTAAGGACAGAAACCCCATTGAGAAGCACAAGAATGCTAGGATTCCAACCCGGAATCTCCACTTCTTGCCAACTTTCTCAGCTAGTAACACAAGAGTACATGTCCCTATGGATGAACGAAAGAATCCAACTAGGAATTTCAAGGCTGAGTAAATCCAAACATTGATGGAGATCAATGAGATGAGCAAGGAAGCCAGGGACATAGCCAAGCAAGAAATCAAAAGCAAGTTCTTGCGGCCGAGGGACGAATCAGCCAAGGTGCCTAGAAGGAAACCACCAAAGAAGCACCCCATGAAGAATGAAGATTGAGGCAACCCTGTGATGAAGGAGCTTGTACATTCAAGTCCCCATTGGGATATGATTGTTGTGTGAGAGGGCGCATCCCAGGTCCATGCAGACCTTGAAATCTTGCAGATATCAGAAGTACCTGAGATGCATGTGGTGTGATTATTGGTGCAGTGCCATGTTGGCTGTGCATCAGAGAAGATGCTGATGAATGATTGCTGAGCATCAATGAACATGGCCAGTGCCACAAGGAGTGATTGCAGGAGCTGTGTCCACCCAAAATTGATCATTAAATCATCAATTGAGGTGACAAATGCTAATTCTGGCTTTGAAATTTCTTGCTGGGGTGAATAGTTGGATTCTGCCATTGTGATGGTTTTGTTTGTTTGCTCTGTGTATCTCAGTTCTTGCGGAGAAATTCAAGTAGGAATGGCAGATTAGTAATATAAACCAGCAACATTAACGTTTACCGAAACATTTGGTTTTGTTTTATTAGGGAGAGACTATTGTATGAATAATACAAATTTATTACTTTATATTTAAGTACAATGACAATAAGATTGGACTAAGGTGTAAATAACTTTATTATAAGCATGTCTGAATATAACATATCAAACGTAGCTATCAAGTGTCTTTATTACAACGTTTCAATTAGATTAATGGTCTGTGTGTGTGGTCAGAAAAGTAGGTTGTCCATGAGAGGTATGAGTGGAATGTGGGTCCTCATGCCTCATTGAAGCACTGAATTCACCGTTTTCTGAATTGTATATTTCTAGCATTGTCTAACCGTGCATGAATGTGCCAGTGCCATGGTGGTCCTAAGAAATTCTTAATTGAGAATTTATTATTTTAAGCATACAAATCAACTTCTGATATGTATAAATTTTGTAGGTCATATTAAAAATATAATAACTTCATTATCATAATTTTTTATACGTCAAAGAGTAACTTAGATGTCTAAGGTAGAAAATTTTTTGCTAAGAACTCTCATGTGGTACCTGGGAGTGAATATTATCCCTAGTCCTCCTTTCCTTACCAAAGAACCAAAAGCAACCTTGCCTTTACTAAGACTTCCAAATCAACGTAGACCCTCTCAAGGTGAAGACAGGAAGATTCAAAATTTGACTTGTTCTTGTCCATGCATTTTGATTTGTATTCGGAGTTTAAATAATTCTGATTTGTCTTTTGCACTTCATATAGAATTATTTTTTGACGTGATTTGTTATATAGATGTAGAGTTATATTTTTTGAACATACTTTTATATGTCAATTGACTCATAGTTATTCATATACAAATAAATAAAAAATTTACCTATATAATTGGGAAATTTAGTAAGTGTAGTAATCAATGATAATCTTCTCATCCGATTCTCTAATTATACATGTAAATTTCTCATTTATTTATATATAAATTATTATAAATTGATCGACACATATAAAAGTAAGTTTAACCTTTTTCATAGATATATCCATAGCAACTTTCGGTCAAGTATGGTCGATTCGAGCAAAGATGGAAAATTTGGAAATGTCATATCACTCATGTTACAGAAATCACTGCAAGGCCAATAAAAGAATATCAATCAATCAATGATCTATGTACAACGTAGTTTTACGCACTTTTAATTACCTAGTATGTACGGGTGTTCAATCTTTTCTTCTTCTTCTTTTTTTGTAATTTTTTTTTATTTTCTCTCTCTCCCTAGACTACCATAACCAGTTAAACTAATTCAATTAATCTAACCAAATTTAAATTTATTATGGGAGTAAAATTCTTTTGATACTAATCTTACTAAAAGAGAATAATCATTGAACCATTTGGATCAGTCAAACATTAATATAATATACAAGTGTTTAATCTTTGTTTTTGGGGTTTTTTTTATTTTTATTTTTTTGATAATTCAAATCAGAGAAGGCTCCTACTCTTCAGAACATGAAGAGAAGCAAAGAGTTCAGATTACAAGACAAACACTGGAAATCAGCAACAGCAAAAAGAAACCAAAAGTCATACATAAACCTGTAGAAAATATAGGATTCTTGTGCTCCAAAAATCTGTCTGCAGATATCAGATCCTACCAGGACCCAGAAGTTAGACAACACCTGTGAGATTTTTCAAGTTTCACCAATATATCTGCATTCTTTTTTGTTTACACCCGCATCTGCTATAATACCAGTTCTTGAAGCTGATTCCACATAGATTAACTCGATTCCATATGATTATTGGACACAACAGCAGTGCCTAGTCGACTCCATCCATGATACACTGATTATACTCAACAGATCGCAATAGACATAGCACAACAACAAGCAGCACAATAAAATATGCTTTTATTAAATAAAAATTAGAAATATTGATTAATATGAAAATCAAAAAATTATTTAAAGCCTTTTTAAGTAATAAAAAAATTATAAATATTATTTTATTTAAATATGGAAATTATTTTAATTTTTAAATTAATTGTAGTAATAATTAATAACAAATTTAAATAGATAAAAGAGAGACACTAAATAATTGGTGTGACTTAATTATTTTATATGAATATTTTATCATAAAAAAATCAATTTATGTAAGAGACTATTTTAATTGTTTGTCTTTACCACATCCAAAAAATAAAAAAAAAATATTTATCTTTAATTATATGTTACTTGTCTTTATATATATTTTTCACAATATAACGGATTAATATTTCTTTTAACATATGTCCATAAATTTTTAAGTTAATTGCAATAATAATTAATAAAAAATTTAAATAGATATAAGAGTTACACTAAATAATTAGTCTGACTTAATTATTTGATATAAATATTTTATTATTAAAAAAAGTTGCGCTAACCTTTTTAGTTATTTATCTTTATTTCATCAAAAAAATATTCATCTCTATATGTTCATCGCAATATAAATTATTAATATTTCTTTTAATATATGGACATAAAATTTTAAATTAATTGTAATAATAATTAATAAAAAATTTACATTGATATAAGAGTTACACTAAATAATTAGTCTGACTTAGTTATTTGATATAAATATTTTATTATAAAAAAATGTTGCGCTAACCTTTTTAGTTATTTATCTTAATCACATCAAAAAAATTATCCATCTTTATATGTTCATCAAAATATAAAGTATTAATATTTCTTTTAACATATTGCCGTAAATTATATTTTTTAATCTAACAATTATACTCAATATAATATAAAAATCTCAAATAAAATTAACTAAATCTAAATAAATATTACATTACAAATTCCAGAACAACATCAGACTTTTCTTGCCCGACGCAATTTATCACTGAATTTAAATCATGAGAAAAAATTAGGTAAAACCATCAAATTCTCTTGCATATAACGTAAAAAAAAAAAAAAGTCTCTTGCACATTTTGTAACGTGTCCACATAAAGTAGAAAAGCTGAATAAAACTTCCTATTAATATAAATTAAATTGAGTAAAATGTCAGATTGATTCTGAAAAGAGTTGCGAACATCAATTTAATTCCGAAAAGATTTGTTATATCATTTGGTTATCAAACGAATAAATTTTGTATCATGTTAATCCAAATCTTTGCCTTCTTGAAGAGACCACCAATTGATATCTAATGTGTTGCATTATATGATGATTTGTCATACTATGTGATAATGTTACACGCTATCAACCAAAATAGATTCCTAGTAGGTTCTTGAATGAGTTACAAGATATCAATTTGGTCCTCAAAATAAATAAAAATTAATCTTTTAAGAATCAAATCGATATTCTTCAACTCTTTTGAGAATCAATATGATCTTCATCTTAGTAGATGGTGCGACACATCATTACGTAACATGACATATCAAATATCAGATAATATTTTCTTCATGGAGGCTAATGTTTGAACTAATGTTAAATGAAAATTAATTTTTCGATAACTAAATTGCTATCACTAATCTTTTGAGGACTAAATTAATATCCCACGAATCTTTTGATGATCAATTTAAGGCTTAACTAAAATCTTATACTAATAGAGTGTCAAAATCAAATTCTTCATTTCAATAAATTTTTAGTTTGTTTTATGTTTCTAATGCAATGAAAGGTTAAGTAAAAGTATAATAGACTTGCACAAACAAAATCCCTTAAAATTTTATATAATCTCACGATAATTGTCCCTATCTATTTTCTTTTTTCTTTTTTTTTCCTCCACCTCTGTTTTCCTTAACATCAATGCCTCTCAAGTAATTTGCGTTGATCGATTTCTATAAGTTTTGTGTAGCTAACTTTTTCTCAAATAAAAATGGACAACATATATCTATATATTTTTCTGGTCAGATTTTATCTCACATAAATAATTAAATATGTATCTAACCGAGACACGGGCAAAAGTTTTATTATATCCACTATGAGATCCACATACATGTGTTTGTGTTCAAGTTAGCTAGGTAATAAAACGATGGCTCCTTCAATAGTGACTTTTAACTTTGTCGTATAATGTATAGTTGTATACTGTAAATTCAGATAAGCGTGCATGTAACGCTTGAATCTGGCAGGATCACAAGCTCCACGGATCAGCGCAACCTGTTTTTTGTGCCACATATGAATCACAAGACAGCAAAAACCTAAATCATTATGAAACAGAATATTTTTGTTGACCAAAGAAGAAAACAAAATGTTTTGGTAAACGTGACTTTCGTCTTATGTCTTATCGATCTATCATCACTATTTCAAACTTTCAACAAGAAGTGACAGAAATTGCAAACAACAAAACCATCATACAGCAGAGTCAAACATTTTGTCCTAGCAAGAAATTTCAAACCCAAAAGCATTTTTCACAATCATTGGGGAGAGAGATGGGGGAAGTGAACGGGGTGGAAATTGAAAAGGAGTCTTTACTGTTTTTTGTTGACAATTTACCTCCGAAAATGACAAAAGGATGGTTAGAACAACATTTTGGATATGAAGGGCGAATAACAGATGTCTTCATGTTCAGAAAGAAAAGAAGAACAAGCAATTATCCTTTTGCCTTTGTTAGCTATGCAGGAAGAGGGGGTGCTGTGAGAGCAGTACAGAACCACGACAAGGTTGAAACAAGGGGGCACAAGATTGATGCGAGTGATGCATAGTATAGAAGGAATTTTGGAGGAAAGCCTATGAGGAAATTGGAGGGAACGCCTGAAACTCAGTGGAAGAAGGTATATCTCAGAAAGGTGGAAACAGGGTGGATGGGAGGTTGCTCAAGGACGTTCGTTGTCATGCAAAATTCTGGCGAAGATCTTTCACGTGGTCAGAATATGGGAATGAAGTCACATCAAGATATTCACCGGAAGAAAGAATATGCAGATAATGAAGGTCATGAATCAAAGGAGGTTCCAATGAAAATGTGTTCAAGGTGAACTCTATCTAGATATGATGGAATGGTTGGAGAGAAGTGTTATTGGAGAAACGAAGTAACCATTAAATTTCAATCTTCTGGTTGATAGATTGTTCAATGAATGGTTGTGCATTGCAGATGTTAAGGAAACGGGAGCTTATAAAGTTTTGGTTACTTTTGATTTAAAGGGTAGCATGGAGGAACCTTAAGCCACTGGCGAGGAGTTGTTACTTAAATATTTTCAAGAAGTCAGGAAATGGTCTGTGAATGAATGGTATTAGACCAGAAGAGTTTTGGCTCGAATGTTACGGCTTCCACCACATGCATGGACTAAGGAGAATATCAATATATTAACGGATGGATTTACTTAAGTATTGGGGGCAGAGGTTATAAGGTCTTTGTTAAGGAGATTGGCCGAGAGGAATATAGTGCTATTTGTTTCAATAATTTTGATACCAGAGGAAGCGTCCGTCGAAAAGTTCAGATTCAAATTCAGCAAACTCTGAAAGTTATCAGCCAGACGGCAACCAGGAAGGGAATATTCCGGTGAGCCAAGGAGTCAAAGGGTCAGATTCGGATTTGAATGATAATGATAAGGCTAACTTTAATGCTCAATCACTGGGGAATGGAATAGTAAATAATGGGGTTGAGCAGTTTGATGATTTTAATGCGGAGAGTCGACAGCACGAGGCAGAGAGAAATGAGGAGTCAGATACCAAGATAACTAGCTTCCTGGATGATAATCGGACTGAGGATGGTTTAGGCAACACATTATTGGGCCGGGAACAAGGGAGAAATGGAAAAAAAATACTAGGCCCAATGAGAAGTATGAACAAACGCTAGTTAACAATGCATAAATCCTGAAGCCCAATTCAGATTAGCTCTTCGCAAGAGGTGCCTCCAAGTTTCGGGCCTTACCGAAAATTGGGCTTGTCTCAGGAGAATTGGCGTATGGAGATCGTGGCTGAATCTGCAAATGCAGATGCTTTGGGCGATGGCGAATTGGAAAATCGAACTTCGAATGTAAGTGGCGATGAATCTGAGGGAAGTGGCGATGAAGCTATCAAGACGTGGCAACGAGGTCATGAATTAGGCTTATATGCTGCAAGTGAAGACAAAATAATCACTACTCTCTCAATTTTAATTTATCTATTAATTTGGATAATTTAGTACACTCTTAAATTAATATATCTGGATACAAGAAAAAAGTACAAAGAAGAAAGGCAGGAAAAGGAAGAAGAGTCATGAGACCAAGGGAGCACGGGCAAGAAAGACAATTGTATCAAGATATATTGATTTAAAAGTGTATGAATATATTGAAACGGGGGGAGTATGATAGAAGCCAAAAATTGTGCAATAAGTTCAAAGAAGAAAGGCAGGAAAAGGAAGAAGAGTTGTGAGACCAAGGGAGCACGGGCAAGGAAGATAGGTGTGTTGCCTAATATAAAATGAATAGAGCTTGTTGGAATGTAAGGGGCTAAGGGGGATGAAGGAAAGAGTAGGATAATCAGAAAGTTAGTAAGGGGAAGGCTCTTTCTTTTTTGGGAGTTGTTAAAACCAAAAAGGCAAAATTGGATAAAAATCACATTGCAAAATTGCTGGAAAATGTTTATTTCAAATATAGCTGTGTAGATACTGTTAATAGTGGCGATGGTTTGCTATGCATGTCGAATGAAGATTTTATGGTATAGGAGGAGGAGATGAGGGGCAAAGATGGATATGCATTAAAGATATATTTAGGGAGAAAGATTTTAATTGTGCAATCAGAGAGGAAAAATTGTAGCTATGAAAGGAATTGTTGGAATTGAGAGAGAAAATTGGTGTACCCATACTAATTATAGGTGATTTTAATGAAATTTTGAAACTTGAAGAAAGGATAGGGGTGTACGTGTATCTAATAACAGTTGTGACTTTGGACAATGGATAAATGTAATAGAGTTAATTGATTTACCCATAAATGATAGAAAATATCACCTGGTTCATAGGATAGTCTTGTTGCCGTTTAGATAGAATGCTAATTGGATGGAGAAGTTTAATGATCTTAGAGTTACAGCTTCAAATTGAGCCTTATGAGATCATTGTCCATTGATATTAGAGGAAGGAGCTGTTTACTGGAAGCCTAAACCATTTAGGACTTTTGATGCATGGTTTTCTCATGAAGGGCTCATTAGAATGGTAGAGGAAGAGTGGAAGAAATTAGGTCGTATGTAGCTAACTGAGAAATTGAAGGCCTCACAAAATCCTTTGAGATCTTGGAATAAGAAGGAGTTTGGATGCATTAATGACAATATTCGAGTCTTAGAAGCTAAAATTGTGAAAGATGATGAATTAACTGATGATGGATTATTAGATGAAGAGGCAAGAAGAAAAGCTTTAAAGTCATGTAGAGAGGTGGTATGAGAGAATGGAGTCCTTGGAAGGAGATGTCTAGAACACATCATGCAAGGGATATGGATTGAAATACTAAGTATTTTCATGCCCTTGCGTTAGCTGAGAAGAAGCATAAGCTAATTTTGAAGCTAAATATTGAAGGTAGACTGCTAAAAAGCTCAGCCATGATAAAGAGAGGAATAGGGAAGTTCTTCACGGAGCTATATAAATAGGAACTAGGACCACAAATTAAATTTCAAAGTTGTTTGGTTAATATTTTATAAGAGAAGTAGGCAGTAGCATCAAATATTTTTTCCTAGATAAGTTGTCCTGGCTTGTGAACGTTCCAAGGCTCTAGGAACAAATGGTTTTAATGTAAATTTTCTTAGGAGATTATGGGATGAAACAGGTAGGGAATTCATAAGGCAATGGAAGATTTTTTTGCTACTAGAACTTTCTAAGAGGATCTAACATGACTCGGTGACTATGATTCTGAAAGTTGAGGCTACAAGCGAGCTTAAGAAGTTCAAATTCAACCTATAAATACGGTGGGAAGTTTATACAAAGTAATTGCAAAAGTTTTAGCAAACAAAATGAAGAGGATGATGCTAAAGTTAGTAATTGAAACTCAAAGTGATTTTGTGAAAAGGAAGGCCATTTTGGATGGGTCTCTTATAGCTTGTGAACTAGTGCATTGGCTGAAAAGAAATAAAAAAGTAGTTGCTCTGGTTAAACTTGATTTTCACAAAGCATATGATATGGTGAGATGGCATTTTACGAATTTGGTGCTTGAGCAGATGGGATTTGGTGAGAAATGGAGGTTTTGGATTAGAACATGTATTACTACAACAACAATATTTGTGTTGGTTAATGGTAATACAACAAAGCCATCAAGATATAAACAGGCTTAAGGCAAGGTGATCGAATTCCACATTTCCTTTCTGTTTTAGTAGCGAAAGTGTTCAATAAACTTGTGTTATAGGCTGTGCACAGAGGTAAAATTGAATGTTTGCAGATTGGTAGATCAAAGGTGGATCTTTCTTGTCTTCAATTTGTAGATGACACCATCCTGTTCTATCCCACAAAGGAGGAAACTATCAAAAATTATATGCGGTTATCAAGATGCTTTGAGGTAATGTTTGGCCTATGCATAAATGATGAAAAGTCAGTTATAATTTCATTGAATTATGATGTAGTCTACACTGATAAAATAAAAGTGTGGCTAAATTGTGGTGTGACAAATTTGCCCATTAAGTACCTAGGAATCCCTTTAGGTGTGAATCTAAGAAAGGTTAAGATATGGAAAGCTATTGTGAGCAAAGTGGAGAAGAAATTGAGTCTATGGAAGTCAAAATTTCTACCAAAAGCTAGGAGATTAGTTTTGATTAAATTAGTTCTCAATAGTCTTCATCTTTAAGAAGATCATATCTCTTCAATCCAAATTTTTCTGGGGCAAAACAGGAGGTGGGAATGGATTCCCAATGGTGAGATGGAGTATAATACAATAACCAAAGGTACAGAGAGGTTTA
Source organism: Pterocarpus santalinus (assembly GCA_031439595.1). Lineage (NCBI taxonomy): Eukaryota > Viridiplantae > Streptophyta > Magnoliopsida > Fabales > Fabaceae > Pterocarpus > Pterocarpus santalinus. The sequence continues at coordinate 26,075,023 of CM062528.1, read as the reverse complement.
GGAGCTAGTGATTTAGTAGTGAAAAACACTATTTCTTTTCAAATGGTTATGGAGATCTTGTAGGGAAGATGCCTCTTTGGAAGAAAATAATATGTTCATGTAACATGTTGAAATTGGATAGGCCAATTATCAAACAGAATGTAAAAGGCTGTGGTGGACCATGGGTTGGCATCTATTGTATTTCCAACGAAAGTGAATTTTGGCATAATTAGCTCAAGTATTACAATGAAGGTTGGCAATGGCAATAGTTCTTTATTTTGGGAAGATGTTTGAGTTAATGAAATAAGATTAAGGGATTAGTTTCCTAGACTATTTTTTATTTCAAATTAGAAAAGGAGTAAGGTATCTGAATGTGGTTTCTGGAATGGCCTTGATTGGACATGGAGTTTTCAGTGGAGAGAGATTTATTTCAATGGGAGCTAAATCTACTAATAGAATTACAACAGTTATTGTCTCGAGTTAATAGAATATACAGATAGAGATTTGGCAGGAAAAGAGCTTTCTCAGTGAAATCTTTCACACAGGTAGTTATTGATAAAAATACACCTTCTATAATGGGAAATAGCTATAGATTTACAAGAGTGGTATGGAAGGGAGTTGTTCTACCAAGAGTTGAGCTCATGGTGTGGTTTGTCTTGATGGATAGATTGAACATAAAAGATAGTCTATTCAAGTTGAATATGCTGTAGCTAGATCAAATCAATTGCATATTGTGCAATCAACATCAAGAAAATAGTTAGCACCTATTCTTCAAGTATGACTTTTCTTTGCAACTTTGGAGTCATTACTTGAATGTATGGCAAGTTGTTTGGGTGACACCAAGTGATCACATAAGGCTTTTTTGAGTCCTAGATAGCAATCTTGGTCAGAAAAGGGAGGAGGAAAAGCTAGAAGATTGTGTTCTTTGTGTTTGTGTGGACAATATAAAAATGTAGGAATAGAGTCCTCTTTGATAAAAAGGAGATATCTATGTTAGAAGCTATCGGACAATCCATTTGTTGGTATGATATAATGCAAAAAGGTAAATTATGCAGTTGAGGTATGAGTTTTGTGACATGTTCAGATATATTTTGTGCATAAAAGGCAATTATGTAGCAGTTGTGGTGTTGAGATTTGTCTGGAACAAGCTCAATCTTTGTAAATGCAGATATGGATACATAATTATGGGCTGATTCGATCTAAACTAATTGGTTGATGCCAATTACTAAACAAAGTGATTTATTTTTTTTAACTAAAAAAATCACTTTTACAAAACTATTCATTTTAACTTCTACTCAAGCTTAAAAAAATCTACTTTTAGTTTTTGAATAAAAATTAAAATAAATAGCTTCTATAAAAAAATATTTTTTTAGTATTTAAAAAAAGTCACTTCTTGTCAAAAAAATTGGAAACAAACGCACCCATATTGATGTTATATAATTCTGTTTATATCTTGCTCCTGTTCTCCTATAGATAATGATGCAAACCGTTTTCTCTTTACTACCTTCTAGTGAGTTCAGTTTCAATAATTATTTATTGCAAAAAAATTTCTCACAATCATTTTTATCAAATTACTTAAAGTGGTGATGATATATGTGATATGTAACATCCCCATATAACGTAATAGGAAGTAATAAAAATAAACTTTTATTATTCACAATCTTGCTCCTAAATTTTTTAAAAAATGACCTTTAGGTTCTTATATATTATTTACAGCCTTGCCCCTGAACATTTTAGAAAATGATATTTAGGTCCCTATATCAACAGGATTAGTAAAATAAGGTTTTAAACGAAGCAGAATCGCGTAGCGAAAACGTAGAAACCTAAACCTCGGCCGATTGAGCCACGGAGGTATCCATATATGAAATGACATGGGATGCCTCTAGACTTGCCCATAATTACGAAGATGCCATTGGTCATGAAAAATAGAAAACAGAAAGGCCATCAACTTGCAAAACGATTAATTTACACCTTTAATTGATTCATTTGATTTTAGTGGATAAGTAAAGCTAATTAGAAATTAATTAGAGATTAATTAGGAGCTAATTAAGTGGTAATTAGAGATATTAGGATTAGAAATAATTAGAATAGAAACATATAAAACTTCACAAATTTTTTCAAAACCGATTTACCGATTTAAAGGAAATCAATAAGATTACGGTATTTTAAACTGCCGGAATCAAACCAATAGAATTACATCTGGAAAACCCTAATATTAGAGGCCAAAAACTCAGCCACCTTACCCTTGTGAGGGCTGCTTTCAACCATAAGAGATGGGGAGATGTGGCTGAATTATTAGCCATTCAAGCAACATCCAATAGAAATTTAGGATTTTAACTACCAAGGCTTATTAAAACTTTAATATTTCCTCTCATCTCCTTCATTTTGGTCGCCCCTTTTCTGCTGCCTCCTCCTCATCTTCTCTTCTTCTATTTCATCTTATTTCCTCCCACCTTCAAGCCTTAATCATCCTCTTCATCAAGAGAAACCCAAATCTAATTGGATTTGCATTAAACTAAAGGTAGGATTCAACTTCTTTGCATGATTTTATTGATCTAATAACTGTTAGGATTTCTTTCTTCTCTTATGTAACTGATGATATATGGAGGTGGTGTGATGTTTTATGGCTGACTTATCATGTTTTTAATTGGGTTGATTGAGATTTGAATGAGAAAACACAAAGAGGCACAAAATAGAATCTGTTAAGTTGAAGAAACCTACGGCGGTCTGTACGGCGGAGTGTACGGCTCTGCCTATCGCTGATTAAATTGGATGAAATATTTTTATATGAAACTAGACATCTAGGGATTTTCATACATATATCATAATAGGCCATTGGATTAGTATAGAATTAGTTATGAATTTTTTAAGTTTACCCTAGAAATCTGGCTTCCTATTCGGGCAGTAGGAGTTGAGAAGGGTATAACTCACCCTATACAGCTTCAAATTAAGTGAACCTAGGCTTGTTTGAAAGCTAACATGTAAGAGAATATCTCCTAAAAATTTCAGAACCAAACTCTTAGCCGTTTGCTCCCAGTACGCCAAGGAAGTTGGCTTAAGTCTAAACCGGATTGAACCAAAGTAGTTTAGTAAGGCCAAGTTTCGAGACTCATAAGTCAAAATATACTTATGCAAATGACACAAAACTTAATTCATTTGAAATCTTGTTCTGATGGCTTTAATTTGACATAAATTTCGTATGATTTCACATAGTTTTCTATTTTTAATGAATTTTTACTTAAAAGGACCCAATTCTAACTAAGAACAGGGTAGTCTGGGGAATTGTTTATACCTAGAGTTATACACATCAAAATTAGATGGGACCAAAGAGGTTAGAAAATAGACACATAACACTTTAACATACTAAAATTTGGGGTCCAAATGAGTTAAATAGAAATTATGGCTTGAATTATAAAAACCGGGTTGGTTGAATATGCTAAGGCAGGAATTCTGCCTTAATGAATTTGATGTTGATATGAGTTTATTGTTGGAATATAAATGTGATGTTGTGTTCTTTGTAATAAATTGATGTTCTGGTATACTGCACTATTCATGGGGAAGCGGACTTGATCCGTTATGCTGCCGAAATTTCGGCAGAAATATGTGAATTATATGAATGTGATAAATATTTATGTGTTATGCCCATAAAATTCATATATGCAAGGATGACTTAAAGTATGATATGAATATATTGAATGTGGGTCCCTTCATCTGGAGGCAATTATGAGATCCCTCTTTGTGAAGACAGTTAAATAAGATAAGATGTGGGTCCCTTCACTTGGAGGCAGTTGCACTTTGAATCCCTCCATGTGAAGGCAGCTAAAACTTTTGGGTCCCTCTATGTTGGAGGCAGATAGCCAACTGAGTTCTTCCGACCTAGAGGCACGTGGGTCCCCTTGTGGGTGAGTCGGTGTGACGACGGTCATGAGTCGAGCTGACGAGCTCACTCCAAGGCCAGGCTACCCAAGGGCAGTAAAGGCTAAAGATTAAAGACTCAAGACTAAAGATTAAAGCATATGCAAGCACCCCGCTCACATGAGGCATGGCATTGACCCAGCTAGTGTGAGTATAGGGGGTAGGACTTACATGAGGTATGGCATGACCCAGCTAGTGTAAGTACCGAATGAAGGTCCCATATTCCTAAGGAACGTGACATGGCGATCACGCTTTGATGGGGTATGACATGGCGATCATACTCTGGGATGTGGCATGTAAAGATTTTATGATGAAAAGGAAGCAAAAGAAAGAAAAGTAAACTTTATGTATATGCATGAATTTAAGTACAAGTAAAGTTATGTGCAGATGTTATGTCCACAGTATATTAATGCTATTGTAATTTTATTATGTTTCAGTTACTATTCCTAATATAATTCATGAAATTTGTTTCGTATGGGCTCTCCCAAATTGCCAAGTGTATGAGCAAAATGAACTTTGCTTCAGAAAGTATATTTTCGAACTTTAAAATTGAACAGTTTGTATAGCATGTTCGCCCTTTTCATAATAAACCGAAGCAAACTGGAGATGACAATGATGACACAGTATATGTTAGTTTAATAAATCCTACTGAGAATTTATAATTCTCACTCCTATGTTTATTTCCGTGTTATCTCCAGATAGTTCAGCAGTTTCGAGAAGGTCCTCTAAGGCGGAGTTGACTAGTAAGATTGAAGGTAGTTGAAGGTTGCTGCCAGACAAGGTCCGATTAAGTGACAGTAACAACTCCTAGGTGAGATACTATGACTTAAGCATAGTACCGTACTCGGGAGGGTGTTACATGATAGAGCAGGGATATTAGCATATTTTCTCTTAAAATTTTTTCTATTCTATTATCTTTAATTATAGATCTATTTTTGTGCTATTACTATCTTTTATTTTTTGGGTGTTTGGCTTTGATGCCATCCCTTATCCTATTATTATCTAATAAGTTATTTATGTAACTATTATTTTTATATAATAAACTCTTTAGAGATTGGTAATTTTGTTAGAGAAACTCAAGCACTTCTCCTAATGGCCCCTTTTCCTTTGATGTGTAGAAAGGAGAAAAATCATGATTTGTAATGGAGTTTTGAATTTAATCTACAAATTGCCTAAAAAAAAAGCTACCTCCAACTTTACACTACAATAAAAAAGAAGAAAAATCAAATATAATAAAGGAATGAAATTAAAATAAAAAATAAAACATATAAAAGAAAAAAAAAAACAAACTTAACCACTTCAAGTTCGATAACTCTCATTTTTCTCTTCATCCCATCCTTCTTGTACTCTTGTTCTATACTAACAGCATTTAGAACTCCCATGGTATCTACCAAAAGAAATAAATTAAAATTAAAAAATCTATAGTAAAACTCTAAAAAAACATAAAAAGTTGAACACAACAAATATAAATTCAATTTAGATTACCAACTAGAAAGGGCTTTGAACATCTGTGATAGGAACCAAGAGGGTAGTGAATTGATTCAATAATAGAAATTTTAAAGTTAAAGTTAAATTAAACAACAAAATTCAAAAATAAAGCTGAACAATTAATCACAACATATAAGTTTACCCAAAAAAAAAATCACAATATAGCAGAAAAATAAAGAAGATATTGGAGAAGAACACTCAACAATTTGATACTATGCAATGGAATAGACACACTTTTAGAAGGCCTTATAGTGGTCCTTAATTGAAAGTTCAATCGGAATTCATACCCAGTAGTGCGAAAATACTGAGTATTTTCACCTACTCCAAAATAAACTTCCCCATTTGATAACAATGGTTTGAATTTATAAACTAGTGTCTTCCTCATAGAAGCATGGATTGTGCAGACCTAACATAATAAAAACATGAAAAAAAATTCAAAAATTAATAAATAAGACAATAACTCTAAAAGAAATAAAAAAATTTTAAAATATGAAAAGAATCAAGACAACTCACAGATTCATCCATGTTTATCATCTCAATGTTATTGATGGTATGGAGAATTACTAAAGCTTGGTAGGTAGCATAGTTTGACAACACGAACCCTATCTCTTGAGCATCACAACAATTTTTTTCAATAGAATCACATCGATTAGCCATGAATTGAAAGAATAAGGATATTTTTATTGGAGCAAAGAGTGTCAACTATGAAAGGAAATGACTAAACTCACATGCAAATATTAGAACACAATAAATCAAGAAACTATAACATGAATAGCTAATAAAAAAAGTAAAACATGAAGACCGAATAAGATATATATAGATTAGATATGCAAAAAAGAAAATTAGGGCTCTGACCTGATTACACCAATAGCAAACAACCGAAAACCCTAACTGGTCAGCAATGCCACCCATTAGCCAAATCAATAAATCAATCATGGATTTGGCACCAATAGATTGGAAAAAAAAAAAATTAGTGGACGTTGGTGAAGATGCATGCGAAAATAGAAAACGAAGAGTCGTTTGTGAAAGCCAAGGTAGAGAAATATAGACAGGTCAAGTGAGTAAGAGAAGAAACGCATGCAAAAATTTGAAGAGGTAGAAAAGTCTCGAAAACAAAAGTGAATAATGGAGATAATTTATGAGTGACATAATAGTTGTGAGTGATGGAAGAGCTCTACTCAGAGTTAGGGATTTCCTCAAGAGACAAAGAGACAACCACAAGTGTTTTGGGTCTTTAACTCTCCACCAAGTAAAATCATTTATTTTCATTCAAAAAATTTAATGAAATACATAAAATAGTGAGGTTCTGGGCCTTTGAAGGAGATATTAGATAGTGGTGGACAACTGTAACACTTAGACCAAATAAAATAATAAAGTTTATTTAATCTTTTAAAACAAAATTTAAAATCTTTCCATAAAAGAAAAGATTCTTAAGTTAGTGGAGATCCAAAAGTACAAGAGAGTGACACCTATAAAACTTTTCCCAATACAACCTTTGAAATATTGTTAGTATAGATTATATTTATGCTATTCCATATTATAATTCACCTAAGACAGTTAGTTAATTACAAGAAAACATAATAATCCATTGCCTAAATTGAGGCTTTTTTTTTTGGGGGTCATGAGCGCTTCTCAATCTTGTGACAACGTACCCGGAGGGCGCCGCTATGAGAGGCAACAAGAATATTGAAAAAAATAATTTAATGGAGTCACCATCAATTTTTATTATAGGAAAAATCAGAAAAACCTTTTCAATTTACAAAATTGGTCTTTTTAAAGAGATTGGATTTGGGAGTCTATTTATGCATAGAGAAGGATGAAAACTTAATTTCATTGCACCCTTAATACATCCATTTTATAACAGTTACCTTAGAGTTTGTTATGTAAATTAATTAATAACCTTAATGATATTTATTTTTCCCCTTTAAAATAAAATAATTTATTTACAAAAGAAAAGCAAAACAAAACTAGTGTAGCAATTACTTACAAAAGAACATAAAAGCAAAATTACTATACCAAATATTTACAAAAGAGAATAAAAATAAAATTAAAATGATAATTATTTACTAAGCAAAAATAACACAAGAAAGGAAAAATTAATGTAACAATTATTTATAAAAAAGAAGGAAATAAAATATGATAATTATTTACAACAGAAAAGAAAAGCAAAGTTGATGTGATAATTATTTCAAAAGAAAGAAAAAGAAAAAGATAAGTATACAATTATTTACAAAATAAAAAAGAAAAGAAAAAATTTAATATGGTAATAATTTACAAAAGAGAAGAAAATAAAATTAATATGATAATTATTTAGAAAAGAAACAGAAATTAATATAACAATTATTTACACATGAAAAAGAAAGTAAAATTAATGTTATGATTATTTACAAAAGAAATAGAAATTATTTACAAACAAAAAAGAAAGTAAACTTAATGTTATAGTTATTTAAGAAATTAAAATCGAACCAAATTTAAGAAGATTTAAATTTTGATTTGACGGAGATTATCCGCTCCTACGTATCCTCTGATGCATTGAGGAATTCAAAATCACGTAGTTCTTGTAGAAAATAATTGTGGGTGGGATTGACTTTATTTACAAAAAGATTTTATTTGAAAAAAAAAAAGAAGAAGAGAAAAAAAAACTTAATCTACTCTTGCACAGGATTCAAGATAGTATGAGCTATACAATAAATCCTTACAATTTACATAACATTTGAGGATGGCCACACCATACATCAATATTAGGGATTGTCGCGTGGATTTTGAAGATTTGAAAAAAGTGTCCATATTATTTGAGTAAAAAGAGGACTTATTTTGTATGTATTTATAAGAAATAAAATCACAAGTTAAAAAAATAAAAAATAAAAAATAAAAAGAAAAAAAAGGAAAAAGGTAACGTCCCAAAAAAAAAAAGAAAAAAAGAAAAGGCCAACATTATTTGGAAAAAAAAAAAGAAAGTAAAACGTTGGAAAATGAAAAATAAAATGAGACACACCAATACTCCAACATGATGGCGATTTATCATAGGCAAAGCTATTGTCAATCCAAAACGAGCTGCGAATTCCAGAATCCGTACGACGACTACCATGAGGGAAGATGATGATGATTTGTTTTGGCAGTAATATATGGGTGATAGCTAGGCGGTGCTTGAGCAAAAAGAGAGGGTGGTGTTTTTTGTGGCAAGCTTGAGGTGATGATGTTGGTTTGATGTTTCATCATGTGCTTTGGGTGGGAGATATTGGAAACAATTGTTGTGTGGTGTGTGCATTAAATATTAAAATGTAACCATGAATGAGAACGTGAATAAAACAATACCTTTGCTTGATCCCTCAAAACTTGATTGTGTCCTAGTCTGCTACTCTAGTGCTCAAGCCTCTCTAGCAATTTCTGCGTTCCTTCTCTCCTCCCCCTTTTGCACACAAATCACAAATTTCTACTCTTATTCTCTCCTGCCATTGCCAAAAGACTCCCTTCCCTCTCAATATTTGATCTATTTATAAGTGTTGAAGGAATCAAATAATATTAATCTGATTGATTCTATTTAGAATTTTGCCTTAATGGTAATTGACAGATTTGATCTGATTTGGATACAAATGCCAAAATTAAGAGATTTGACCAAATTTATTTTCATTTATTCTGATTTGATTTTTTTCTTTTTTTCTTTTTTTTTGGGGTCAAAATATTATAATTGGTCTATTCTCTTATTCCACAAAGCAAATGAGCCTTTCCTTTCCCCTCTCTCTTTGTTGTTTTTGTTTTTGTTTTTTTTATTTTTTTTGATCCCGGACAAAATATGATGTTCACAAATCTAATTCACCTTTTTTTCTTTTCTAATCATAATCTAATTCCGCTTGTATTATCTGCAGTAGCCACTCCTTCCCTTTGATGTCTTTGGGCCAATTTCGTTTGCCTCAGCTCTTTGGTGACTTGGGCGAGTTCGCCCTTTGGGCCTTACCTCACTCTTTTGATTTTTTTTTGACGTGCAGATCACTCACTTTAGGTTTGTATCCGCCTGAAAATGGCGCCATATCTAGTGTTCCATGCACATTCCTACAACACTTGTGTACCAGTGTTTTACATCCGCCCAGATTTGAGTGAATAAGAATAAAATAAGCTGTAAGGGTGGAGATCTTGTGAGCCACATCTGGTGTAGTAAATGGTTGTCTCATACTATGTGTTTGCCTAATGTCAACTTGTTGGAGTATTTAATAAGGTGAAAATTGGACATGTTGAAATATTGGTATTACCCACTAGTTGAGTGTGTGTTTTACGGGAGTAAGTCAAATTACATTTTTATCAATTTTTTCTTTTGCATTCGAGGGAGGAGACACCATGTGGGGCACTGTTAGCTGCATACTTGTATTTATTTTATATAATGGTAATTTGCTTTAGTTTTGTTACTAACTTCGTAAGTCAAAATTGATGTAGTAAGATAGTACAATACATTGTATTATTGTAGGAGAATCATTATTAATTTAAAGTTTTTATAAATCTGTTTAATATTTTATTTTATAAGATATTAGATTAATTTTTATAATTTGTTTTTTAATATATATGTTGTCATACATATATTGTTATTAGTTATTGTAGAACAAAAAAATATGAATAAATTAAACATTCCTCCAATAAGAGATATCTTTATTATATAATTATATCCTCAATTTTCAAAACATACATCCCAAATATGGTTATAAGATGAATTTTGTCAATAAGTTTAAATTTTTTAAAATTGATGATAATTTATTTGATAATTTGGTTAACTACATAATTTTTAAAAACAATTGAATAACCAATAAAACAGTGAATTAGTTGAAATAATATAACATATAAAAACATGAAGATTTTGACACTAATTAAATTAAAATTTAGATATTACTTTTATTAGGTTAAATTTAACATAAATACATTGGTCATGAATTAGATGATAACTACTATGACTATTTGAAATTATAACAATGATATGTATGTATATTATGATCATCCAATGATTTTGCACAATTACTTTCTTTGAGAATTTTGAAATTAATCAAACCAAATTATATATATTAGGTTTGTCAACTTCCCCTTAACATAGATTGAAGCAAAATATAATATAAGTATATTAAAATATTAAAGAAAAGTTATTGAGCGTATATCTAGAGAATAGTTGAAAACACTTTAATTGTCGAAAATGAAAGTGACGCAACATATTTTTGAAAAGTAGTTGTACATATATTATTGTAAGATTAAATTCTGTATTAGTGTGCTAAGATGTGTTACGAGGTTAGGCCCATCGAAGTTGTGGTGTTGCTGGGAATAATGATCACACCAAGTGAAGGAATAATGACGAGGTTAAGTGACACAGTCCCAAGTAGTAGAAATTGTTTAGGTGTATAATGACCAACAATCATGGTAAGAGTAGGTAGCTATGTGTAGTTAATGAAACTAATGAGTTAGTGGTATTGCTTTAATCTTGGAGGAGCGACAAAATTCGGCCAATTAAGCATAATTATGCAATTAATCTAACAATTTGATGAAACAGTAATGAAATATGTAATGAAATATGATCACCTTTTTAATCACTTTAAAGCAAAAATATGGTTGTGGATGTTGGACCAACTATTGAACCATTATTACGTGAAAATGTCATAAATTTCAACCTATTAGCACATTGCACATATGTATTGGGCCGGGTTGGAAACTTAGTTTGAATCTTAAGTAGGTTATTGATGGTAAAAATGACGAAAAGCAAAAAAAAATTAAAAAAAAGCCTAAGAAAGTAAAGAAAGTCCTGAAAGTGGAAGCTAAACCAAAATAAGTTGTTGAAACTACTTAGTGTTTAAATAATTGTATAATTTAATGCAATAATATGAGAATAATTCCATAATTCAATGAGGTAATATAGGTAAAAATATTGTTTTATCAAAGCAATAAATAAATAAACATTTTAGAGATAATAGTGAATCGAGTCGCACATAGCATTAGGTTATATATCACTCCAGATTGATTTACTATATTTTACTTTCTATATTAGTAAGCATAGAAGTTGATAAATGTAATTGGTATTGCGGTCATTTGCACTTGTGATGGTTAGTGCTAGAGGTGTTTAAATTCAATTTAATCCAATCAAAACCGCTAAACTAATCCAATCCAAACCGAAAATCGATTAAAATCACAAAAGTTTGGATTGGATTGGATCTTATTTTTCACAAACCGTTTGGATCAGATCGGATTTCAGATTTAATTTTCAAAACCGATCCGATCCAATCCAATCCAAACCGAATAATGTCATCTAATATAATTTTTTTATTTTTAATTTTGTACTTTTACTTATAATAATTTTAATCTATAACATAATTTTCTATATTTAAATGTCATTTTCATTTAAATATCATATTATGCATATTATATGAGTTATTTTTATTTTTATTTTTATTAATTCAAGTTACTTTTTATTTATAATATTCTATACTTTAGATTTTGTTTTATAAAAAATCGATTAAACCAATCCAATCTAAACTACAAAAGATTGGTTCGGATTTAAAATCTAAACTAAACCGATCCAATCCAAACCACTATATATTTCATTGTTTAGATCGGATGAATTTTTTACTTAAAACCGATCCAAATCGCCCCGCGAATACCCCTAGTTAATGGTCCTATCATGAAGCATTATAGATGGAATAGTTTGAGTACATGAAAGGAAATAAGTTTCAATAGTGTAATAAAGATAATAATCATATTAACTAGTATTTTAACGGGTGGTTTTTTGGTATATAGAAATTTGAAGGTGATGTTAGACAAAAATGGGATTTCTGGAAAATTTGGAACTATATGGTGTTTTTAACAATCCGCTAATATATATAGGGGATATAGGGGACAGCTTAAATTTTTTAATGGAAAAAATATGGGTCCGCAATAGATTAAGCGGATAGGTTTTAACAAAAGAAAAAAGTTTAAAACAAAATTAGGATCTGATAACTATTGGAGCAAATTGGTTTTCACAAAATAAATAAAATAAGGATGTGGCAACTAGTCAACCGGATTTAAGAAAAATTAAAAAAAAAGGAATTTGGGATCTACGAAACCTAATTCCATAAAAAATCATATTAAAATAAAATAAAAAAGAATATATGGTATTTTAAAAAATGAATTTCTCAAATTATAATTAAAAAATAGGGATCCAGAGTGATTTAAGGTCATCACCATGGCGTCAGCTAGACTCTGTGGTCATCTCAAATCCCCACCTTGAATGCCTACCACACCGGCTCAATTCACTAACATGAGCTTGACTGTGTTAGGTCAACGAGCCACCAACCCTTAGGTTTATCCTATTGCATGAATCAACAAGTATACTCCCAGGTGTCTACTCTAATCCAACATCATCATGAGCAAACTGATGGTCTACAGACATCAACTATCTTTGTGGCTCTATATTGCCCTAAGTCTGTTCGATCCAAGGGCGGGATGGCGGGGGAATATGGCTTCGTACGCTAGGGTGGCAGGGGGCATATGCCTTGAGGATGCTCCATATGAAGGGTGGTGACAACACATGTGCAAAAGTACAGAATTGATAATAGTAATTTAAATATAAGTTATTTTATGTGTGAATAATTATTAAACTCATAGATAGGGGTGGTAGTGCACCTGTGCATAAAGCTGTTCCATCTAGGCATTGTGTCTTTGCCTCTCAGGGGAGAGGTTCCAAAGCTGCCTCCTTGGAAGTAGTCCCTATTATTTAGGTCTTGCAGATAGGGTTTCATCGATAACCATAAACTCAGGACAAACTACCTATACCAATTCCAATATTCAGGTGACGCATCTAAACTTTCCATGGGAGGTCCATGTAATATGTTCTTCTATTGGTGCTCCCAGTTCAGATGGTGTTTTCCTCTCAAATATTGATTATGGGAATTCCTTAGTCTCATGGGTTTAGCAGGGATACTTTGTTAAATTTAAAACTGATGCATCACATAGTCACTCGCATGCCACTCAACAATTTCAAAGCATACAAGTGACATGGTGGTCGACCATTGTGCTTATTGTCCCCTCACATTAGCCAGAACGTAGCTAATAATGTTTGCATAAGGTTACCACTAAAACTGCATTATAAAAAAAAAAAAGTTATAACAACAATGGTAATTGCTACATTAAAACATATATTATTTTAGTCCTTACTTGATTATATTCTAGAAGGTCAATGAGCAGTCTGATATTACCCACTGCCTAGTATTTGTACTGCATTAGAATGGATGTGCCTGCCCACTTGTGACATATTATTTTAATTAGATATAAAGTTCATAATATCAAGCTAAATAAACAAAATATATAAAGTGTTTTTATCTAGAAAGCTGGGGGGTATCTATCTATAGCTGAGGAATAGAAGCCAAAAGTGGCAGGCAATACATGCCCAAGAATGAAGGAAGACCATGCACCTACTCATTTCTTGACATGTCTTCCATTTTGCACAGCATAAGCATTGATATAGATAAAGCAAGGCAAGTAGAGCCCCAGTTATATGTGCCGAGCTGCTCCAAATCTTCTAGTAGTAGAAGATACTTCGCATGGATAGTCGAACTAGTCTTGTTGTGAAAAACTTGCTTGCCCTGCAGCTGTAAAATATACTCGCGAGCATCGCACCGAGTTGCATTATCATCGGCATTAGATTGGAGACTTGTCTACAAGTATGGAGATTCCACCTTCTCCCCCAAAGAGGTTGATAGGGCGGATGCTCGATACAAGGAATCAAAATGGGCACAAGCCATGGTACGAAAAGGCAAAAGAATGTTACTACCAATGACCAAAGTCACCAAACATCAAACCCTCACTAAAAACACCAACCCGCCATGTGAAAAAAGCAAGGCTGCTCTTGATGATCCAAATCTTAACCTGATCGTCCCTAACTTTGATGGCAAAAATAATGATGTGTTTATTAATGAAAGGTTGTCTAAGGTTGTCTACACCAAAGATTTGCACATCAATGACCATCACAGCAGTAGATGCTTTTTACCGCACTAAATGGGTTATTGGTCACAGAAACCAAGTTTGTTCCCTACCCGAGACGTGGACCTCCAGCTCTCATGCTCTTTCTACTTAGGTGACCAAATATATTGTCTTTCATTAAGTGCACCCTTCTTTTTAAATATTTTCTAGTTAAGCATGGTACAAGCTCTAAGTTTCCTTGAAAGAATGTAGGATACTTTGCTCGAGCCTTATCCAACATATTATTTGATCAGCAAGAAACTGTTTATGACACCCTCACCAACTCAAAGGCCACCAAAAAGGCTGTGGGCACAAGGGAGTAGCACTCCTTCTATATTTGCACTTGACATTCTGAAAAATAACTCCCATTGTAAGAGGTTTGGATGAACGCAACCCAGTCAAGTGGCCAAAAAATGACACAAATCTATCCCCAAAAATCTTGCGCTGCTTTTGCCAAAGGTATATGACTTGTAAACCCTTTCTTAACCAACACACCTCTCTAAGTTTTGAGAGCAACAAAGCATGTCATGTGGGTATGCACAAATTTAGGGTTTGGGTTAATAATTGTAAGTAACTTTGTCTATAGAATGCATATCTAGCTAAACTATTCTATATCGGTTCCATACGTGCTTCGAAATTAGGAGCCTAAAAAAGTGGATTTCAACCAATAACAATTTTTTGATTCCATAACACATCCACTAATTTTGCTTTTTTATTTTACAATTTCATACAAAGTCATGCTTCTACACTAGACCAGTGTTGAATTCATTATTGGAACTTTCGTTCATAGTAAACAAATTGTCTTTGTCAATAAATAATAAATAATAATGCCATCGACTCATACATATATTAACAATAAGTAGCAATATTCTGAAAAGTTGGTAATAACCTAGTAAGGTTAGTATTTCAAATTCTAAGCTCATTTTTGCCTAACCCCATTATATTATTTTACTGGCTAACCTTATCACCTTTTAACAACAATTCCTTATTACCTACATGAGTGAAGAACTTTAGGACTCATTTCAAACCAATATTGGACATGGATCTGACCAAATGTGATTGCAAAATAGCAGCCTATCTATTTTCTATGGATATGTATAGAAGGTACCTATTATTTGTTTTTGACTTAATGAATTTTATTTATTTCCTCCTCAAGTAGTAATGTTTGCTAATGTAATTTCCTTTGAAATCCAACAAAATCATATTTGTTTACAAGAACACAAGGATACCTATGGACGTTTTTCTACCTTATCCCTAGGAAATATTGTTGACCTGTAGGTATTGGCAAGCTCCTTTTATTTGTCACCACAAATGCTTCTTTCCCACTATATTTCTCTATCTTTAACCAATTGTCCTTGTGCAAAAATTCTCAAATTATACATTGCAAAGTCCTAAATACTAGGATGCAAAAGAAAGGCCACATGGTGACCACATGGTCTTTTCTAGCTTCTTCCTTAGTTAAGTACTCATTTTTTGTTTAACATATCAGCCACATATATGCATAAATAATATACTAATTTTCCACAAATTTTTATAAAGTGAAGTACTATCTAGAATGACCATCGAAGAAGTAATGGATAAATACCAGGAAGCATGGACATCATCAACTTGCTTTCTTTAATTTGTAACTTCCCTTCCTCATAGCCAATAAATGTTAATAATTTTTCATGCTATCATGTAAAACCTATTACCCTAACACAATATTGTAATCTCAAGTTTATGATCCATTTCATGAGAACACTAGCCATTGATTTCTGATGGTGATGAATTTGAAGGAACACATGGTTTATGCTTTGGACTCTAACCCAGCAGAGGATAAAATTGTGCCTAAGAATGACAACATGAGTATTGTGGTATGGCAATAACCCTCTTCCTCCCACAATAAGTCTATTATCTTTAATCATTTTCAACTCGCAATAACTCTGTTGCATTTAATCATCCTAACATTCTAATCAAGTGATATATAATCAAATACTATGTGAGACTCGATTCTCTATTATCCCTAAAATGTTTATTTATTTATTACTTTGGTAAATAATATTTTTTTTGGCCATATTACCTCATTGAATTATGGAATTATTTTGACATTACTACATGAATTTATACAATAATTTAACTTAACTTATTTTGGTTTAGCCTTCCACGTCTGAGACTTTCTTTACCTTCATAGGCCGTTTTTCTTTTTTTTTTTTATTTACTCAACTTTACTGTCAATAACCTACTTATGATTGAAATGGAGTTTCCAAACCAGCTCATGGGCTAAAATGTATGCAATTTTCAACTAATAATGCTTCTAATAGGGAAAAAAAAAAAAAAAACTAACAATGATGTTTAAGTTGGCCCAATGTCCACAACCATATTTTCTCTTTAAGGTGATTATATAAAAGAAAAGTTGATTATATTTCATTACCATTTCATCAAATTACTGGATTAATTATATAATTATGCTTAATTGGCCAAACTCTGCCACTCATCCAAATTTAAAGCAATACCACTTTAGAGATACAAACAATAATTGCATTTAATATTTTTATATACTTATATGATATGTTGTTTCAATCTATGTTAAGTTAAACTTGACAAACACAATATATATAATTTGGCTTGATTAATTTTAAAATTCTTAAGACAAGTAATTGTGCACAATCATAGGATAATAATAATATACATACATATCATTATTATAGTTTAAAATAATTGCAGTAATTAGATCTAATTCATAACCAATGTATTGATGTTAAGTTTAATCTAAAAAAGGCAATATCTATATTGTAATATAATTAGTGTCAAAAACCTATATTATCAGTGTGGAACATTGTCTAATATGTTTGCTGTTGAGTCATTCCTATTTTGACTTTCTAAATGAGCCTCTGGACCTAAGGAAATAGGACATTGTTAATGTTAGAGGAATTCCCAACCAGGGCAACAAGTAATCCACATGGTCTAAACTTGCCCCTTTAACTACTCCCTGACTCTAAACTATAGTTTCCCTCATGCACTAAATTTATTATCACTTCTTTGTTTCCTATAGTCATGACTCTGCTGTATGGGAGTTGGGATTTTTAGACATGGAATATGCTTTCACTAACTTAAGCGAAAAAGTAATGTTTTCTGAAACTATATACTTTTCTTCCTTTTTTAACTCTTTAACGGACAAACACCATTAAGGAGTACTATATTTTCCCTAACTGGACGAGCCTTGTGTATAAATGACAACAACCACCAAATTAGCCTCCACTCCCTTCAATCGATAAGCCAAATTCCTTCAATTAAGGGCCGACATATACTGGAATTCTGTTGCCATTGCTTGATGCTTAGGGGTCGATTGTTACCTATACTTACTATTGTATATTATCACGTGTATTTTGACAATGGATGACTAGTTCCCAACTTCAAATTCATGGTACTTCTTACTTTTATGAACTATGGACATGCTACCTTATATATGTATATGTCTGTAATATAGAATTGATGCAAAACTTAAGCATTACTACATCAGGCTGGGACTGGGGACATGGGAGATGGTTATGTTGCTTACATCACTTATATGGGTGTCTATTACCTATGGCTACTCCTCTTGTGAATTAACGCATGACACTAAATTGGTATATCTTCCACTCCATTGAACTTGACCACACATATTTGTTTTACATTATAACCCATGCATGTGTTCGTTTAGCAGCGCATTTTTTTTAAAAAAAAAATAATCACATTTTGGGTCTTTTTTTTCAATGGGAGTCTACCAGTGCTATTTTTTTTAAAAAAACCACCCTTACTTTTTTCCATTTTAAAAATTTATAACCCATTTAAATTTAGTAGCACTGTCATACATGTGTTAATGCACATTTTAAAGTCGTCCTAATGCCCCACTTGGTCTTATTATTTTCAAGGGGGTTCAACAATATTTGAGACCTAAGAGACAAAATTTAGTCTACACCTTATACCCTCTTGGCCCAATACAAAGAAACTTTCCCACACAGTTGGATCACGAGTTTCTATTTTCTGTAAACCAAGTTTATATGTTTCGATCTGCACAAAAATTACGAATGACCACACTTGCAGGTGGACTCTAGCCCTGACTGAGACCCATGATAATTAAAATAATTTCTTACATTTTTGTTCCTGTATTTTGGCTACTGACTGAACTTTAACATATGTAGTCTGTGCTTGGATTTTTGTCAAAAGTGAGTTAAGGTGAGTTTGTTTTATTTGGTTTTTTATTTTTTTGACAAGAAGTGATTTTTCAACTATTAGAAAAAGATAACTTTTCATAGGAACTATGCATTTAAGCTTTTAAAAAAAGGTTAAAAATAGCTTTTTTTTTTGCAGCTTTTGAATAAAACCTAAAATAAATAACTTCTATAAAAGTAATTTTTTGGTTAAAAAATTTTGCTTATTTACTGAGTCAAAATAAGCTAACCCAAACACACCCTTATGGTGCATATGTTTCATCCTTTTTTATTTGACAAAAAAATGATTTTTTTAAACTAAAAGATTCAATTTTTAAAGAAGCAATTCATCTCAGCTTTTACCTAAAATGAACAACAAACTTGTCTTAAGCTTTTGAGTAAAAGATGAAACACGTAGTTTTTGTAAAAGCTTTTTTCTTTTTGGAGTTGGAAAAATAATTTTTTATCAGAAAAAAGTTGAAATAAATGCACCCTCAATATCATTGTGACTTATATTTAAAAACTTTTATATTAAAAATAATTATGACATAAGTAATGTTGTTTGGACAGTATTATTCAAAATCACTTTTAAATGTATAATTATAAAAATAGGTGTAAATATCATAATATTTCTTTTAAGTCTTTCATTTGTTTAACTATTTTTTTCAAAGTTAAATTTAAACAACTATCAAAATATAATTTTAACTATCAAAGCTTACATTTCAAAATATTGGATTTTTAGATAATATTATTTAACAATAAATTTTACATTTATTTTTAGAAAACATTTTATAAAATTTTCCCAAAAATAGATATTTAAAAAATTTGCATAATACAATATAAATTAAATGCACAAAACTTGTTAAGAGGTGAACGTGGAAAACCACAAATTAAAAGCAACTCATAATTGCTTTTACCTAAACATGGGTTAGGAGCCAAAATCAATTTTGGAGAAAGATAGCCAAACATGATTTTTTTTAATCCAAAATCAAGTTTGCCATGGTTTCAACTTAGGTTTGGTTCTCCAAACATCAATTACATGCATAATTGTCTTCAACACAGTAAACCAGTTCAATTATTAGCATATTCGATTCATAGAACCAACATATAAGGTATGGTTTTCTGAACCTCCTAAGTAAAGTACTATACTTTATTTTTAATTTGCCACATTATATAAGCAATTTGTACTCCCAAAGTATTTCAAAACATCCAGATCTGACCTGATGTTCCACACCATAGCCTAATACATATCCATTTCCACAAAAACTCTATCTAACTAAAGTTTACTTAATCTTCATGCTATTCAATTAGTGTTATACCCTAAACCCA
Source organism: Pterocarpus santalinus (assembly GCA_031439595.1). Lineage (NCBI taxonomy): Eukaryota > Viridiplantae > Streptophyta > Magnoliopsida > Fabales > Fabaceae > Pterocarpus > Pterocarpus santalinus. Next base: position 26,055,182 of record CM062528.1, on the reverse strand, counting down.
TATAACATTGTTGCTACATTTAGTTTTGACTAATTCCATCCTAACATATGACCATTCATTAGGAAATACAATGTAATAACTATTATCGACTAATATGCAGGAAATGACCTATGCTACGCATCATTAGGTTCGAAATACCCAAATCTTGGAAGTTTTGTAGTTCTCAACCCTTAACTCAATAAAGCTACACTTAACAATGCTAATTCAACAAACAAAATAACTTTTTAGACCTCCAACTCATAAATACGTCACATTCTTCGCAATGCACCTACACTTGCTTTACAACCCTCCTCCTTCACTCCATTCAAATCGTAGCTGTACACCAAATATAGCCTGCCCTGGCAACAACTCATACAAATTGCAAGTTAACAACTAATTACACATTAATCAGTCGAATGAAAAATAACATCCATGTTTCTTGAAATTACTTTGTTCTAAATCTGTATTGTTATAAGCACTTCTTCTTTACCATAAGGATACAAGTCAATTCATGAATTTATACGTACTTATTCATCTTCTCCCATTAGGTATGAACCTGAAGATAGCAATTGACCAACTGCATCATTACCTTGGCTAATTCTCTTATGCATCCTACTGGCTTCACCACTATGGCCCGCCTACGCATCAAAAGTCGCAAACTACATGACACAGATTTTTATCACAACTACTTACCATGTCATGATAAGCTTCAGCTTCATTAATTTTTGAGGTTGAAGTGTAAACACAGCTTGCTTAGCTGTTCCCTTTACGTTTACAAAAACCACATCGCATTTTGCATTTACCTTTTCTTACCCTTGATAAAGGGTCAATCCCTTAGTTCTCACAACATCCAAGTCCTTTACCCCTCTACCTTCTGAACCAGCAATCCCTTCCTTCCACGATGTCATATTCATTCCATGTTTGATTTCAAGCTATAGAGTCTCATTTGCAACCTTGTCCCACAAGGTATAAAAATCTTCATCATTGAGACATGCAACTTTTGCTAATCTTTTACAATGATGGACAAAGGACCCAATATGAGTCCTGTATAGATGACTACCTCCCATCATTATTGGTTCTTCAAGTCTCTTATTTTCTAAGGATTGCTTTGCTATTTAGCTTCATTGATCAAGCACAAGACACTTCAGCAATTCCTCAATATCTAAATATACCATAACTGCAATTATGTGAATGCATGGCAACCCAAAAAATTCCATCTTTAAACATGAACATTTAAAATCCATTACATCTGGGTTATAGGAAACATGCCATGTTAACCTTGGCTTGCAATACTTACCCACCATGTAAATTTTTCCCATGACTGTTTCTTTGCAATTGAGGATCTTAACTGTTACAACTTTCATAAGCATTGTTTGATAAAAATTAAAAACATCTCGTAAAAACCATTGCACCCAACTTCTCCAAATCTCTTATTCAATTTGTAAAATTGGATGGCCATAACATGACTTGAAATCAGCGTCAAGCTCGGCTTTGCATAGGTCATCAAGACACTGCTAGAATTATGGCAAGAACTCAGTCAAAGTGTGGCAAGATTTAACAAACTTTCCCACTCTACAATACAAAGCTTTACATGGCGAAGTTGTCCCAAATCCTGCAAAAAGGCTCTCTTTGATATAGGCAGTCGCCCATATTGACTTTTTCCTATACAAGTCTACAACCTAATCTACATTGCTCACCCCACATTCTTCCACTATTTGCTCTTACTTACTTTCAAATTCATCAACCTCAATGTCTAACAACATGCAAATTTTAAACAATTGTGTGAACATAGGTTTACTAACCTTTATTGTTGCACTCCTCAACAAATGCCATTTACATAACCTATGGTGAAAATTTGGAGATACCTTGTTAATCACATTTTTCATTGAATGATCGCCATTAGTTATAATTGATTTAGGAGCCTTACCATTCATAACTTCTAGAAATTGTTCCAACACCCAAACGTATGTATCCCTGACTTATTTAACACAGTAGCACTGCCAAAAACACATGTTTGGTTATGATGGTTGAAACCTGAGAAAATAATTGATGGAAATTTGTATTTGTTACTTCCATATGTTGCATCAAATACACCTACATCACCAAACACTACATAATCATTTTGACTTGCTCTATCACACCAAAACAAATGTCATAGTTTCTGGTCACCATCAGCTTTAAACCTCCAAAACACGAGAGGACATATCACCTCAAGGCTTTGAAGGAACTCAAATGCACCTTTTGCATCTCCATTTCATAATTTCTTTTCCTTTTCAACTTTATTATACATATCTCTTTTTTGAAACCCAATCAAATTAAAACCTCCAGCTTGACTAGCAAATGACTCATATATTTTCGACATGCTAATACTAATTGCACCCATACTATTCATTTGCGCTTTCTCGGCATCATACATTTTCCTGTAGGATCACAACAGCTCTATGTTCTTTGACCGAATTACTTCATGATTGTAATCATTGTTAAACAACGATACATACCATCGAGCCCTGGCTCCATTGAACTTAATTCACATTTGTGCTTGACATCTACACCTAGTCACCGCCTTATGCTCGTGCTTCCGATCAAGCCTTTTCAACCATTTTTCATCTCGGAATCCTTGTCTACTACATACAAATGTATACCTTATCAGTTTCCCTTTCGAATTCTTCACAATCTTGCTTCTCCTCACACTGAATCCATTACAATTGCTATACTTATTATAAAAGTGATATGCCACTAATGGATTTCTGAACTCCAATTCCATGACATCATTAGCTGTTATTGTCTCAAAGTTGATATTCCAATTTTCCACATTAACCTCATCATTGTCATTGTCCTCACCATCATTCTCCATCTCATCACCTTTACTCAAAGGCTGATCATCTTCCATTCCCTTTAACATAAAAAATAACAACTGTTATGTACAATTTACATACATTGGCATAAATAGCATTCACAAAACTTTACAAAATTTGTGCAAAATTTTGAAATAGTTTGGGAATTATAGGAGGGTTGTTACAAAATTTTGAAATACTATAATAGGTTATACACAGGTGGGACATAGTAACACAATTCTGTTTAGGGTGTCAAGGGTGTTACAAGAAGCTATCTAGTTATTTTATAATATTGTTATTACTTTTAAACTCTGTTAGCCTTACTCCTCACTTTCATTTTAGTGAGTTGAGTATTTAAATAATACTTATCAAAAAATTAGTATTCATAAAACTTAAATTTTACATTTACCTTGTCCCTACTTTGCCTATTGGTGGAACATGAACCTTCTACTTCGATGTTGCCATCATTCTCCCCTACCTTCTAATTACTCTTTCTTCTATGTACTTCCATTCTTCATTGGCTCCAACTGCACTCGAAGAAAACTGGAATACCATTTCATTAATAGATCAAGTAAAATTTTCTAATCTTTTTGAAACCACAAGCTATCATCACAATAGATCACACCCTCACAATACCCTAACACCTTATAAACAAGACAACGATTAGCCGAACACCCACATTGATTCTACCCCCACCGATCCAAGACATCAAGCTGCCCACACAATCTCACTATTTCTAACATCACAGCTTTTAAATGCTATGTTTTTCCTTCCCTAATCCCCTTCATAGCATGATTAAACTCACCGCTATCTAGTCTCCACATACATAAAGCATATTTAATCAAACATTGAAACAAATTGTGTTATTGTCGGCAACAATTTACTGGGATTTCACCTTGCTAATTGACGAGTTATTAGCCAAATGGATGAATGTGCTTGTTTTTAATGTGCAGGACAAAGATCTATGTTTGAGAATTATCCCAAATACAAGGGAGACTCTATCTGAATTTCTTGAAAAATGGGTGATGGAAGGCTTTCTAGGGGGCTTGTCTCTTATGTACCGATCATGGCCTGACAGCAAAGGCTAAGGCTAGTAGAGCCTCAATTAAGAGTGTTTCACTCCATTGTAGTGGCTCGGCCACCATAGAGTCCACTAGGGCATAGATGGTAAGTTACCAAGTTAAATTGCTTTTGTATTTAATTTAATAATTATTTGTATATTTACTTTTTATGATGTCAAAATGACTTTGAAATGAAGGCTAAGCTCTGAAACAGGCAAATTACTTAGGGAGAGTTGTTCCGAGAAACCTACACTTTGAAAGAGGACAAGACCAAATCCTCCAAGTAGTCTTATGTAATTTATAAACTCAATTCCTACTTCAATTATTCCTAATATATTCCCTTCTCAAAGTCTAATTTATTTCACTTAATTATAATTATAGGCCGAGTTTACACAGTAACTGCAAGAAGCTAGGTCTTAGCAGACCCAACAAGCTGAGAATGGCGCTTAGGATTACCCATTTATCGATGAGAACATGGTGTGGACAGATACAATCGACAGTTCTTACAAGAACTGCATCTAATGCATGGGGACCTACTATGCTGAACCTACAGATCTTTGAGTGGAGCCTCAATTAAGGGGTCTGCTACTGATTATGAGCTTTGCGAGATAGTTTTCAACCTAAATACGGATCTTTAGGCACAGGCTCATGGATCGAGGAGCAAGAGTAGCGTTTTCTCCGGGAGAAATCTAAGTTGGGGAAGCAATTTGCCAACTAGATTAAGACCTTGAAGAAGGAATCAAAGCAGGACAAGAAGAGGCTATGGAGGGAGATGATGGACTTCTTCCGATAGATATAGGTGAGTGGTTCAACACCAGCTAATTCTTCTTCATCTAACAGTTTTGATGCTGAGGACTTCTCTTGATGTAGTTTTTTTTCCCCCTTTACATTTTATATGTGAATAGTTAGATAATTAATTTATTTATTCGACTTGTAGTTAATTTGAGTGCATAATCATTATTTTAAATTATATAATTTTTTAAATAAAATAAAAAATAATTATAAAGAAAATAAAAAATAGAAATAATAATTAAATTTAATTAAAAAAGGTATCATTAGTAAAAAAAACATACATTGACATTAATGATGGATATTTCATCAGTAATTATTAATATTTTAATCTAGAAAAACCTCTATCTCAATTATACTAATGGAAGATATAATAATAATTTTAAAATGCAATGTTACTGATGGAATATTCCATCCCTATTTTTATTAATTCGTTGAAGTATATTATTCCAAAATGAAAATGGGGATGAATTTTCTCAAAAAAATATTGACAGATTAATATTTTTTTACCGACAAAAAATTCATTGATACTTTACTGACTGATACATTTTTCCGTCAGTAAATTTTACCAACCAAGCTTTCACTAGCAAATCCTTTTCGTCAATAAATCCATTGGTAAAATGCTATTCTCTCATAGTAAAAGTTATTATTTAATTAAATATAAACTAGAATTAAATATAATAATACAATATTTTTTTCAATTGTATTATATTAGTTAAAATCAATATATACGATTTTATTCATATCAAACAATATTATTCAGCAATATTTATTATGTTTACAAAAGTTATTTTAATAATACAGGTCATTAAAAATTTATTTTAAATTTTAAAACTAAATATCATTATTATTAGAGTACTTGAGTAGTTAAATACTAATTATAATTTCTAATCATTATAATACATAAAAAAATATGACTGATACTTATTTTTATGCAATATAATTTTTTAATTACACATCGAAATTAATGCAACCTTCAAGTGAATTTTATTATATAAATAGATAAATAGATTATAATACCAAAATATGTTCCAAGTTGCTTGACTAGACCATGTCCCAAAAAAAGAAGAAAGAGAAAAAGAAGAAGAAGAATTGCCTAGTGAAGACAATATGTTCTGGATATTTTTATTAATTATCATATGAAAAATTATTTACATTAATAAATAATACGTAAGATTTCGTGCCAGAAAAAAAAAATATTTCGTCCTTTTAATGCTGACTTTAGGTATCCTTTAAATCAAATTGATTTTATTGTACCAAAAGAATTTTGCTTTGCAAATCTAAGCAAGATGTTGGATGCACCACATAATTGTTTGTTGCGTAACGGTGCGTATAATTACCACCTCTTTCAACAGACCCCGAAATGTAACCAAAAACTTAAGTAATTGATTAAGATTTATGAAAATATAATTAAGGATTTCAGCCAATAGAAATAGTAAAACGTACCAACTCATACAAATAACCACCTATTATAATAAGGAACCCACCATGATTTCTCACTTTCACCTATATCTATTGGTTGACAGTATAAAACTGTTTTACGTTGTCAGTGTATACCAATTAAACTCATATATTAATGGTAAAAACTCACAATGAAATATAGAGACAATAATGTCTATTCTGAATATTTTTAAATCCATTCAAAGTTCGATTGTGTAGAAAATAAACAATTTTTTAGAGTTGCTGCTCCAAAATCAAACCTGGTAAAATGTATCATAAAACATAAAATCTTATATCAAAGATGTCTTTTTATGGCAACTATTATATAAAAGGTTAACGTACTTAACATTTTAAAAATTTTATAAAATGTGATATACATATATATATAAACAATTAATCAATTTTTTTATTTTCTTAAATATAAAAGGCTTAAGGCCAGCCAATACTTATTATTATTTTTCATCTATATATTCACCAATTTCAAACTTTTTTCTTTAAAAAGACATAGTTTTATGGGGAAGACACGAAATTACAAATATAGGTAAATAATTAAATTATACAATGTGATAATATTAGTTAAAAATAATCATTGTAATTTATTCTCAATCAATTTACTTTTAAATTTTGATTCATTTATTTCAATATTTTTTTATTAACAAAAATTTAAGTTGGAGGGAAGATTGACCTAATCCAAGGTCAGAACATGTCTCTAGTTTTATCAAACGCTTACAAATGTAGTTATAGATAAACTACAACTAGCAATCCCAAGAATTGAACTGAACTAATGGTGATGCATGAATAAAAGACTAAACAAGTGAGTCAACTCTAATTGACTTTATTTAATTCTATATATATCAATGCTTAGTTGATTCAAAATATTTTACACTTATTTCACTCAAGTAATATCTTAAGTTTGATTTTTATTTTTATTTTTTTTGCTTGAATGCAGGGAACTTTGAATATTGGTTGTTTAGAAAAAAAAATTAATTATATATATGCTAGTATATGGTGTTTGGAAATTGAATTATTGTTTTCTATATATAAATATATTGTTGATTACAAAGTTTCAAAAAAAAGGCATTGCCTTTTCTTTTTTTTGGTCTCAATGGAATCACTGTATCCAGACCCAATTACCAGCAACTAGATTAATTTGGTTCGATCTGATTCGAGGAGATCCTTAAAAGGGGTAGGTCTCTTAGCGAGAATTTTTTTTTATTCCCAGGACTTGAATCTGAGACCTTTGGTAAAATGATTAAGATACTTGACCAACCCCATGTTGGTGAAGGTATTGCTTTATATACGCAAAAGACATAAACTTGCAAATATAATTAAGCAAATTAAATAATACAAAGGAATAGTAGAAAATAATTATTATTGAAATTTATTATAATAATATATTTATCGGTTTGATTAAATTAATACATTTGAAAATCAATGAATCTAAAATCCAGATACATTGATTTTCAAATGTACCACTTTAGTCAAATTGACAGATATGAAAATCAATATATATGGATTTCATATATATTAATTTTCAAATGTATAATTTTGGTCAAACTTACAGGTATATTGAAAAAGAGGGAGTATCTTTTAATAAATATTTTAGATTTTATTACTTGTTATTACTTTTTTATAATATGCGCTCCAGTTTCCAAGAGTAATAACTTAATAAATTGATTGATATTGGCATCCTTGAAATAATGAAATATCCAACTAGTAAAATTAGATTTTGTGGACAATAATTGCGATTTTTGCTCCTTGGAATTGATGCTAAAATTGTAACCTTTAACGCCTTAATAACAGAGAAATCAAGAGGCCATAACCCCACTATTTAATAGATCGTTTAGCCATTGCCAACGCACCAACTTCAGACATGGAATTCTCAAAATTTTGGTTTCTTGGTGTTGTGTCTTTCATGTTCCTTTCTGTTGTTGCCAATTGCCGTCTCTTGAGTCAGGGCACGACACAAGTTCCTTCGGATACAAATCCAACAAAATCTCTTGACCCGTTTCCTGTTATGGAAGGTTCTTTCGTTTCCAATGGTTATGGTGCTTTGAATGCTTTCAATCATGGGATCAAGCGGCTTGTTCCATCAGGTCCCAATCCAGCAGAGTCACCTGATCCAGTGCCACCAGTGAAAAAATCATTTGTTCCTAAGCATAACTTTGGTTCCAACCATGTGATCAAAAGGCGTGTTCCTGCAGGCCCAAACCCGGCCCAGTCACCTGATCCAGTACCTCCTGCTACGGAAACTTCTTTTGTTAATGTTTAGTCTCGATGGTTCGTGGGGAATGACTGGCCATTTAGCTGTATGATGTACTGGTCTCCCTCAAATAACTATAATCTATGCTTATATCTCTAATAAAAGCAGTTTTTCCATGATTAGAATTTTTTCGATCTCTAACTTTTATGTAGCATTTCTTTTAGAACTTTGCTCGTAAGAATGGTGGGTGTTGTGAAATTAATCACATAGCGAATAGATAATAGATATTTAACAGAAATCGTAACAATGAAGTAAATTGCGAAACATTTTTATGTTCAGAATTTTATGTTTTAAAAATAGATGGATGAGTTTGGGGAGGAAACGATGATTTACAATTTTTTTTTTAATCTAACTGCAATATATAAAAGCCTAGAAAGATATTGGAAAATACACACCAAGAGCTACAGACTAGATCTAACTTGCGCAACTTGACAGATCAAAAAAAGCTATAATCATCGACTGTAGGATTTTATCCTCGTGATCTCTAGCTTGGTAATAAGGGAGTGTTCTTATTCTCGTCTAAAATATATAACGAAGGCGTAAGTGTTTATCCGTCAACCCTTCCAAAAAAAAAAAAGTATTTATCCGTCAAAATTAATTTATTGAAAACTTTGGCCAAACCAATATGATGATAAAATAAATAAACTTTAGTTACAACTTTATAATGTGACAAAATAACATTATCTAGTTATATATATGAGTAACAAAAATCATCTATAAGAATACATTCCTGGTTATATATCAAAATAAAAATTTCAATAAACCAATCAATTTTATGAAATCTCAAAATCCCTACTATTCATTAAACATATGTTTTGAGTTTTAAATTAAAATAAAATAAAAGTAAAAAAAAAAAACATAAAATATAACCATTGAAAATAGTTTCACCTCAACAAGGAATGCAAATCACTAATTGGAAAACAAACCAGCGACATAAAAAGTTTGAAAAATAGTTATAATTTCAATCATATCACTTATCGAATTAATTATTTTCCAAATAAAAATAGATGATAATTAGTAAGAGCACGAAAGGATTTATTCTTTGTAAATAAAAAAAATGATATTGTAGTAGTTGTTTAGATTATGATACGTGGGCAGTATATCTGGCTGGTTTCCATGCTTATATATGCGCCTAAACCTTGATTATGGTTTGATGTAACGACATGAAATGATGACTATGCACCACAAATTTTTGGACCATAATAATATTCTTAAAATAATTTTAGAAAAGTGAAAGCCAATTAATCGTCTAAATTCTTGGAAAATGAGTAATAACTAAATATCCTAGTGGTATGATTGGTGATCGCAAGAAGGGTCAGTGTACGAAATAGGGGTGGAAATAAGTCAAACAGCCTGTCAAAGCATGTGGCCTTGCCTATAGTTGGTGTGACCTAACCTAACTTGTTTAATAATAAGACAAGGATCAAACTTGTTTGAAAGCTTGTTTATCTTAATAGATCAGGCTTAGGCTCACTACAAGATTTGTGTGTGTGCACGTGCAGGCGCACCCACACACTTGTGCATGTGTGTATGTGTGGTGGGGTGTATCAAATAAAAGGGATGGTGTTTTTTTATGAGAGGTGAAAGGAGCAAATTTTAAACATATAACCATGCATGGAGTAGAGGTTGTGTGTATGTGTGTTTAGGGGGGTGTATCAAGTAAGAGGGTGTTTTTATTTGAGACATAAGAGGAGCAAATCTTAAACATATAACTATACATGGATAATCAAAATTAAAAGTTATTTAAAGGTTATATGATTATTTTAAAAAAAATCAAATGTATTTTATGTTTTAATCTTTGACACTAGCATTTAGGACCTGTATCTAAACAAAGAATGAAAAGACTTATGTTCGATGGAATTCTTGATCCCCTTGATTTGACAGACCTTCAAGTCTGTGTTGAATGCATTAAGGGGAAATAGGCAAACACAAGGAGACTAGGTGCCAACAAATCTTCAAACATCTTAGAACTTATACACATGGATATTGTGGGCCATTCCCTATGGCTTCATAGAATGACCAATGATATTTTATCATGTTCATAGACAATTTTTCACGTTATGGCTACCTTTATCTCATTGATGAGAAGTCTTAATCATTGGACATGTTTAAGACATTCAAAGCTGAGGTTGAAATCAACTTGGCAAAATGATTAAGGCCATCAGATCTGGCTGTGGTGGTGAACACTATGGTAGATATGATGGATTAGGTGAACAATGTGCAAGACCATTTTCCAAATTCCTTGAGGAACATGGCATCATTCCATAGTATACCATGGCCGGTATTGCTAGCATGAATGGTGTTCTTGAGAAAGGAAGCATAACATTAGAGGATATGGTGTGAAGTATGATTAGTCATATATACTATCTTAGCAAAATCACTCAGGGGAGAGGTATTAAAGGTTGTAGCTTATATCTCAATAGAGTTCCAACTAAAGATCCGATTGTGACTAGCACATAGGGAACTTTGATTCCCTAGCAAGCCTCAACTGAGATTTTGCTGAGCTCAAGCAGCCAAAGTCTAACTTACCCTAGCACTTGAAACATGGGGAGGCAATTGGGTGAATTAAATAACTCAGTGGGAGATAGTTTATCTATAGCTAGCATGGGACAGAGCCAAACTATATTTATTCAATTTAGACTTGCCTTTGTTGGGCTTACACATAGCATTGTACTAAAAACCTACTAAAAATATGCTCATTAAAAAATATATATATACAAAAAGATACTGATAACATAAGAGTCATTGAAAATAGGGTGAATTACACTAACCTCCCTTGAGGTTCAGTGTAATTACACTCGGCACCCCTCCATTTTTAAAATTGATTGCAAAGGTCCCTGAATTTTATTTTTCATAACAGTAACCACCCCTTCCGTTAGTGTTCTGTGAGTAATGTTAACAGAATATCTCCCATGTGCTTATCACATGATCAGTAATGGCATTTTTGAAATATTATCAAACTATTCAACATGTCAATTGACTCTAAAATCCTTCTCCCATATTAAACGATCAATTCTCCCCCATATTCCTCCCCTGCACCTGCTCCTTTGCATGTCCCCCATATTGCTCCCCTGCACTTGCTCCTCTCGTCAGTCATCACGTTAATGGCAGCCACAATTCTTCTTCCAATTCATTTCTTAATAGTCATAATCAACATCCAAAAACTAAAGGAGCTACTATAAATTGCATAACTATGTAAATGAAATTGAACTTCATAAAATTTATCATAAGTTGGCAGATGCCATATAGTTGTTCCATACTTAATTGTTCAATACCTAATTACATGGACTTGAAATTTTCAGCACCTAATTTTTCCAAAAAAATGGACTTTACAGCCTGATATAACCAATATTTTCAACCCCTTTACATTCATATAACCAAAAAAAAAAAAAAAGAGCCTATGCCCCCGGCTGTGCACATTCCAAAAAATAATGGTGCAGTATATGTCAAAATATTGCTATGTCCCCACAAAAAAAAAAGTTTCATACACTATATATGCAACAACTATGTGTGGCTCCTTGTTGGCCTTCTTGGTTGAAGCTTCATGCAGGCATTGACTTGTCGTTCAAGCTGGCTAGCAATTTCCACCGTGGGCAAGTGTGCACCAATCTTTTGTCTCTGCGTGGAACAAATGCAATTAGCCCAATTTAAGTAAGCAAATAATTAGTTGTTCATTAGATAGTCCATACCTTTTGTTCGGTTGACAAAGTAATTGAAGCTTGTGTAGAACTTCCACCCTCAACAGCAGTAGAGATCCCCCCTTGACCAGTTCCAGCAGGAGCTTGCTTCTTATATTAAATAGTAAGTAAACCCAATTTTGTGAACAAATTACACACAGGATTCAAATGATTTTTGGTGTATCATTTTCAAGTAAAGTAGAACATAAGTGCAGAATATAAGAAAAATACAAATTTGAGTATAAGAGCATGAAAATACTTGAGTTGAAGGTTCATTTTGATTACCACCACTTGAACTCCCTCCTTGATCAGTAGCAGCCGTTTGCTTCTATGAAGAACATCCAAATATGAAATTAATGGCAAATGAGGCATCATAGAAGCACATGATAAGATTGAAATTACCTTTTTCCTCCCCTTTCTAGATGTACTAACTAAGGATTGATCACCAACAACAGATATAGCCTTTTATTTCTGTAGAAAACTCAAATGACAAAGATTACTAACAGCACACTAGTTGTTAAAAATAAAAAATAGAAACCTTGCATACCTTTTCCCTAGCAGTTTTGTCTCTTTGACAACCCTTTCTATTGTGACCAAACTGTTTGCAAATACCACATCTAACAGTACTTGATCTTCTCGCATCACTTTCTCCTCTTCTACCCTCATCAGGTCCTCTCTTTCGAGCTCTCCTAGGCCTGCCCGGTAGTCTTTTTAACTTGGGTGGATCCACTCTAGGATATCCACCCTGGTCTTGCTCATCCAACTCAGGCATAGGGTGTATTAACTCTTGATATGTGGTGCAGTACATGGCAGTCGAATAATAGCGGTCAACATACCTTTCCACATTATGCCTCCTATAAGCTATGCATGCACAAGCATGAGTGCATGGCAAGCCACACATACTCCAATACTGGCAATCACAAGACCTACTCATAAGGTTCACCTCAAAAGTGGAGAACCCATCCCTAACTTGAAAATCATCATCTCCAGCATATGTAACTCTACAAAACCTCCCATCTTGCATAGTTGTATCAACAACTTTTCTAATCCTTGGGGTTATGACAGATTCAAAGCTACACCCCTTCTCATACCTCCTTTGAAATCTTCCCATAATCCTAGTGGTCAAGCTCTCAACCAGCCCTAGTATAGGTTTCTTCCTATCATATCCAACCCAATTATTAAATGATTCAGCCACATTATTAATAATGTGGTCAGATTTACACTTATGGTCACACATATGCCTAGCCCACATTTCTTTAGGCCTCTCACTTGACAATAACCACTCTACAACATTTTCATCAATACTCCTAAGTTTTGTCAACCCTTTCTCAAAGACAAATTCATTGTATGCCTTAGCCACAGTCCAATAGTTCATGGTAAGCACAAGTGATTTGAAATTTAATTTGAAGTTACTTAACAAATGGCGACAACAATACCTATTATATTCAACAAAAAATGCAGCAATGGATTAACACTTACAGCAAAATTAGCAACATGTAAATATAAGAAACTAACATGTACATAAGTTAAAAAACATACAAGAAACAACAAAATCACTTAAAGGTACTTTCTTCCAGCAAAATCAGCACATATAAACACATAAAGATAAATTAAAATCTAACATCTACATATAAGAAACAACAAAATCAGCACATATAAATATAAGAAACAATAGATCTAGCAACAAGTAGGAGCAAATTTTTATAAAGAAATAGTTTAAGGATAACAGTACCTATGCTTGGCTAATGGGAAGAGCTCAGCCACAGAACCTGTCAAACCCTGATACACAATGCAAAAAGCACAAAATCAGCAGCACACAGGTGCAGGTTTTTTCAAAAAAAAAAAAAAAAAAAGAATAACAAAAGAAGCATTTTAAGTGTTGTTATAGTACCTTTTGCATATCACTCATAATGGTCAATGGTGCCTCTTTCCATCGAGAATCCAAAGCCAATGCCTCATGAAGTAAACTCAGAAAAAACTTCCAACTATCCAAACATTCTACTTCCACTATAGCAAAGGCAATTGGGAACATTCCTTTGTTACCATCAACTGCAACAGCAGACAATAGCACTCCTCCATAGTTATCCTTCAAGTGACAACCATCAATTCCAAACCATGGCCTACATCCTCTCACAAAACCTTTCTTCATAGCATCAAGACAAACAAAAAACCTCTTGAACTGAGGGTTTGTAGGAATCCTTATTTCTACCTCCATCTTAACAATACTCCCTGGATTTGTCTTTCTTGCAAGCTTAGCCCAAGCTGGCAGCTTGTTATAAGACTCTGCATAGTTCCCTTGATATTCCTCCTTCACCTTTCTCCTTGCACGATATAATTGCATTTGATTACTTGGTTCTAACCCAAATTTTTCCAACAATTCTGCCCTCATACTTGAATAACTCATATCAGGATCAACAACTAACTTAGATTGCAGTTTTTTTGCAATCCAAGTTGAAGTTGCGTTAGAGTTCAGTGTAGTTCTAATGCAATTATGCTCAGGGTTATAGGTTTTAATCTTATAGGTAACTCCATCTGGTGTAGGGGAAGCATGAATCCTCCATGTACATCCCTCAGTCGCACACTTTGCTGTCACTCTAGCTTTTTCATTCTTAACCTTCAAAACCTCAAACCCTTCATGTATAATGAAGTCCTTAAGAACTTCCCTAAACTCATTCACATCTACGAACAATAGCCCTTTTTCTAATTCAATCTTCCCATTAGGTCCTCGACTAAATTGTTTTCCTCTTATGCCTCAATCAATGTAGATCTCATCCCTCTCTTTATCAGAATTAACCCTGTCAACAACATCATATGTTTCTTCATGATAGCTTAATTGATCACTATCATTCCCATCTAATGTTTCTAGCTCACCAACACAAGTAAAATCTAAATCAGATCCAGTATCACTCTCAATTTCAGAATTTTGATGCCACTCATCGTCAGATTCACTGATTACTACTTCTCTATCACTAGCTACACCCTCAATAGCTAGAACCTCCCTAATCTCATTCTCAGTCACAAAACTAT
Organism: Pterocarpus santalinus; assembly: GCA_031439595.1. Lineage (NCBI taxonomy): Eukaryota > Viridiplantae > Streptophyta > Magnoliopsida > Fabales > Fabaceae > Pterocarpus > Pterocarpus santalinus. The sequence continues at coordinate 26,040,112 of CM062528.1, read as the reverse complement.
CAATAATATCAACAGAATCAGCCACTAAATCAACAGCAATAGTAGCATGCATAACAGACTCATTCCCAGGTTCATTCATAACATTAAGAGTAGTATTAACAGGCTCATTTGCAACATTAGTCACTGCATAAATATTCACAGCATCATTCATATCACTAGGCACTATACTACCATTCACAGCATCATTCACATCAGTACTAGTTGAACATTCACAGTAGCATAAGAAGGGTTACCACTACCACTAGTAGCCATTATAAATCCTTGTTTTCCATTACTATCGCTACCAATTATAATATCAACATTACTTGGGTTTGGACCCAGATAAATAACCCTTTCCATACACTGCAAAACAAAAATTCCAATGTCAAAAGCGCAATGACCAAAAACAAATTTAGCAATTAAATTTTAGAAAACACTAATAGAGAGCAACACAGCACCAACAAACAGTGACACAATTCGTGTGAATAATAGTTAAAAAAAAATAGAAATAATCATACGTGCATATAATAGTTAAAAAAAAATAGAAATAATCAATTTAAGGGACCCTATACTACCAGTTATTTAGAATGGAAGCTAATTCTAATGTCAAATCCCTAACTGGCATAATTAAAATTCGAAAAATTTAGAATCCTAATTCTGAAATTGAAGCCCATATTAAAATAATTTGCGTTCTGCATCAGCTTGTTTAAGTTTTTTTCCTAGGTGAGTCTCTAAACTATTTTTCCCAATTTATTAGACAAAGAGCAAGAGCACTTAAAGTTCAAAGAGTGTTTCAAGTAACAAGTAGAAAGAGAAACAGACACAGAGAGATACATACAGAGGTGAATGTGACAGTAGGAGTAGGAGCGGCGAAAGGAGCAATTAATGACCCAAACAATCACAAAGAAGCGAAGCTCAACTGCAACAAATCAGAAATGTTAGCGTTGTTTTGCGTAAGGGGGCTGGGCTCACAAAGATTTTAACTTAACAAATCAAAATAACAAAATGAAAAACATCTAAAACAACACTAAACCAAAAAACGAAAATGAGGAGTTACGATTTTTGTATTGAATGCCGCCGCTAGAGTTAGGGTTGTTGTAACCCTTCAATCTTTTCAGAGGATGAAGATGAAGGTAGATGAGTCGAGTTGGTTGGGGGTTCACATTGAATGTTGCCACTGGATGTTCATATTTTTTTGAGAAGATGAAAATGAAAGAAGATGTGTAGGTTTTTCAGAGGATGAATACAGAGGAGATGGGTTTCCACAATCGTAGGGGGGAGGTGGGGTTAAGTGAACTAAGCACAGTTGAACAAAGGAGGGGTAAAATGGAAAAATAACATGGAAGACAAACAGCGTTTATCTCCGTTACTCTTAGGGGTGGTCACTGTAATATAGGTAAATAGAGGGGAGCCCAGTGTAATTTCATTGAACCTCAGGGGAGGTCAATGTAATTTACCTTTGAAAATATGTCTTACATATAAAATATCTGGGGAAATAGTCCCTTTTTCAATTCTGAAAACCACCGAAAAAACACTCTTTATAAACATTTTTAGAACAACTAAAAGTATGCTTGTCAAACAAGGTATCTGGTATCAATTCCATCATTTAACACATTTAAAGTAACCTCATTTTAAATTCTACAAAATCATTGGAGATATAGCCCTCCTATATATTTGGTAAAACTGTTGGAGATATAGCCTTCCCATATGGTTGCTAAAATTGTTGGAGATATAGCCTTCCTATATGTTTGGTAAAATAGTGTAAAATAGCTGGTGAGAGACCACAATTGTAGAATTCTTATTTTACTGCCCTGAGCAGCATTAACGACTAACCCTCAGCAAAACTACAAACTGGCCGTGTGGATCTAATATGCTGGGCTAGCACCTTCCTTACTAGCTAGTGTTCATACGAGATACACCAAGTCTAACATCTATTGCCGTTAGTTACGGTTCTATGAAGGGCTCATCTCACAAAACTCGTTTCCTTTACTAAATATAGTTTTTAAATCCAAAAACTGAATTCTCTACCTTATTGTCTTTATTGAGCATAGTAGTGATCATTTTTTCAGAACATATCCAATTTCAAAGCAAGTTTGAAATATAACATAAATAAGCTCCTTTCTACTAACTATAATTTTCAATTCCAAAAAACCTCTTTTTCTTCAACTTTAGAATACTAAATTTTTAGTTTTCCTTTCTTTAATGAACATAGCTCAAACTTTTTTAACATAACATAGCTAGAAAATTATTCCTTTCCTTATATGAATAGCTAATAACCTCATAAATTATAATAATTTTGAATCAAATTGGAAACTATACATAGACAAGTGAATCCCATGTACTTATGTAAAATCTATAGTATAAAGTCATTCTTATCCATTAGCATTTCAGTTATAGGGAAAACTAAATTCTTAAACCCTTGTTTTATTGTCCAACTTCCCTAGTAAATTCATGTAATATATAAAAGATACATACTTAACATATATAACTCTTATATTTATATCTAATTCAAAATCTATTATAGATAAACTATCTACTCATACTCCAATCAAAAAGGTGGGAGGTCCTTGGCAAAATCATCGGGCCAACCAATCACTCTTGGAATAAATTTGACATAACAACCTGACAATATAACTAAACCTTAATCATAGAGATAAGAAAATAACTTAAACTACCTTTAAACCTGAAAACCCTGAGATTTAAGACTCTAGGACTTCTGATCCTAGCCCAAGATCTAATCTTTCAGGAAAATTTTTCTAAATCTTGACATAGAAGGGATTTTAAACTTAAGAATTACCTTTGAGTACCAAAGAACAAAGAAGAATAAGGTGGAAAGTCTAGATCTTTTCCCCTACTTCCCAAAGTTTCCCTTAACTTACCAAAAAAAGATTTTAATCAGTAGAAAGGCTATGCATATAGTAATAATAGTTGGGTAGGGAAGAAAGGTAATATGGGAAGAAGATAAGATGGTAAAATACTCAACAAAGAAGACTCTAGACAGAGAGAGAAGAAATAAGAGAGGAGAAAGACAAGAGATTGGGGATGTAAGCCTCCTTTTTATTTGTGTCGACTCAAGCATGCTGGAGTGCAGGAGGCTGTGCTCGAGGGCCGCCTAGATCCAGAACCTTCCTCGCCCTGTCCTAGTAGCGCACTAAAGTGTAGGAGGTTGAACTTGAGTGTGGCTCCCAAGTTCCTAAATTTTGGTTTTTCTTTCTTTCTCTGATTTCTAATGCCATTCAGGTCAAGGTCTTAACTGGGGTATTATATTCTCCTTCCTTGAGAAATTTGGTCTCCAAATTTCAAAAAAGGCCTTTTATTTCTCTAATTTCTCTAACGAATACCTTGCACATTTTCTTTTTCGCTTTTACTTCTTTCTAGGGCACGTCTTTACTAGACTGCCACATGAAAAAGAATGATGGAAAGTCCTTAATGATGTCTTCCTCTTCTCGTTAGATAGTTCCTTAGAGGCTAAGGTGTAACATCCATCGGATTTTTCTTATCATTTTCGCCTTGTTGTTCGGTCTAAATCGAATAATTGAAGTTAATTAGAATTCGACTAAAGACTTATTTAGGATCAATTAATTAGCAATCAATTGAGTTCAGATATGAAGGAATTAGGTTAGAAGCATAGGAGATTTCATAGGAATTTTTCTTAAACTGATTTACCGATTCAAAGGAAATCGGTAAGATTATGGTATTTTAAACTGTCGGAACCGAATCAATAGAATTATACACCTAAATTCTATTGTGTTAGGGCTGACTACTCAGCCACTTGCTCATCACTTGGTTGCGCCACAAGGGCCACAAAGAGAGGGAGACTTGGCTGAAAAATTGGCCATAAACCATCATCCAATCATAACCTACCTAGCCAACTACCCTCTTTGTACTTGAATCAGATTTCCTCTCCTCACCTTCATACTGATTGCGCCTCCCTCTTCCTTTCCAGCCTTCCTCTTCTCTTCTTCTCTCAACCAACTTCATCAAACCTTCAAGCTTTGCCAAGGTTCTATCAATCCAAACTCAAATTCAGCAAGATTACACCTAAAGGAGGTAGGATTCAACCTCTTTTCTAAATTTTCTTGTGAATTGGGGCTGTTGTGAAACTCATTTGGATACATGTATTTGATGTTATTATGAGCCTATATGAAGGTTTATGGCTGGATTATTGTGTTTTGGATTGAGTTTTGGATGATTATCTAGATAAGAGAAGCAAATAGAATGGATTAGGTTAAGGAAACCTACAGCAGTCCGTACGGCAGAGTGTACAGCTCTGCCTACAGCCATCTAAATTTGATGAAACTATTTTTATATGAAACTAGACATTCAGGAATTTTCATACATATATAATACAAGGCCATTGGATTAGTATTGAAAGAGATATGAATTTTGGAAGTTTGACTAGATTTTTGAGTTTAATTCTAGGCAGACTAGGTTGTTCAAGGCATAACTTGCTCTATACGGCTTGAAATTGGATGAAACCAACTTTGTTAGAAAGTTTACACATAGGAGAACATCCCACAAAAATTTTTGAGTTAGATCCATTGTCAATTATTCCTAGCACATCAATGAAGTTTACTTAAGTTCAACCTAGATTTCTATTTTTGGTGAATTTTCTCTCATAAGAGTGCAATTTTGGCTAGAGACATGTATGAATTCTAGGTCGAGTTTAGTTAAAATCGAAACTCGGAACTTAGCAGATAGAGAGCTAGATCGGGAATACTTAAGGTTGAGCTCGAAACTTAGCAGACAAAGAGCTAGATTAGGAATACTTAAGGATGAATACAGAACATAGTGAAATAGAGAACTAGATCGGATAAGGTTAATGTCAGAATTCGGAATATAGGAAACACATTTATGAAAGTCTTGGAAAGCCAATTATGGCTTAATGTCAGAAATTGGAAGTTGGACCAGAATATGGAATCTTATACCCGCATCTCGGAAGTCGAGAAATAGACGCTTTAAACTCTCATACACGTAGTTCCAAAGCTCGGTCCAGAATCAAAGATCGATTCTAAACATGATCCCAGAAGTAGGGAAATAGACATTCATGATCCCGAAAGTCGGGAATCAAGACGTACATAACCCCGGAAGTCAGGAATCAAGACATCGACCTTATGTACATAACTTTACATGATTTTGGAACTCGGAAGTAGGTACTAAGCTTGAACTCGAGAAAAACTTGCAAAATAGATTAAGACTTAAAGTTTAAAACTTGCACCTATTGATATTGTTATGTTCTTGGTATGATTATAATGTTCTACATTGATGTTGCTGTTTGATTAAAATTTCTTGATTGTTGGCACTATTTATGGGAAAGCGGACATGATCCGCTATGCTGTCGATTTTCTGGTAAAATGGTAAGAAAGTTATGAGCATTTATATGTTATGAATATGTATGTAGAAATTTCATATGCAAGGATATGTGAAAGCAAATGATGAAGCACATGTAAGAGTGTATTCAGCATGTTTATACATGATTATGTGAGAGAATGGAAGGATATGAATATACTAAATATGAATACCTTCACCTAGAGGCAATTATGAGATCTCTCCTTGTGAAGGCAGTTAAATAAGATGAGATTGGGTCCCTTCACTTGGAGACAGTTGCACATTAAATCCCTCCCTGTGAAGGCAGTATAAAACTATGAGATCCCTCTACCTTGGAGGCACGTGGTCAGATAAGATCCCTCTATATTGAAGGCACATGATCAGCTGAGATCCCTCTATTCTTGAGGCATGTGACCAGAAGAGATCCCTTCAATTTAGAGGCACGTGGCCAAAATGAGATCTCTCTAAGACTAGAGGCACATGAATCCTTTTGTAGGTTCGTCTGTGTGACGACGGTCACGAGTTGAGCTGACGAGCTCACTCTTAGATCAAACTACCCAAGGGCAAAAAAGACTAAAGATTAAAACATATGCAAGCACCCCAAGGACAGCGATACATAACACCTATGTGTGCCAAGAAAAGAAATAAAAGAAAGTTAAAGAAGAATGCCAATGCATTTGTATGAATTTAAGTATGATTATTTGCATAATTATATCCCATGTTTTATTGATGCTGAGCTTGTTCTATTTATTTATGCTATGATGAGTTCATATTCCTAAGGAATGTGACATGACGATCACAATCTGATGGGGTATGACATGGCGATCATACTCTGGAATGTGGTATAATGATCCCACACCCTAAGGAATATGATATGGTGATCACATTCCAATAGAGTATGACATGACGATCATACCTTGGGGTGTGGCAGAAAGAACATATTCCTAAGAAATGTGACATGGTGATCACACCCCGATGGGGTACGACATGGCGATCGTACTCTAGAATATGTGTAACAAGTAAAGGAAGATAAAGCACGAAAAGAAAATTATGTGTATCTACATAAGTTCAAGTATAGGTAAAGGCATGTGCAGATTTTATGTTTTCAGTATATTGGCACTATTGTATCTTAATATGTTTCAATTATTATTGATAGTGTAATTCATGAGTTGATGATTTGGATTGGTTCACCTAAATTATAAGTATATGAATAAAATGAACTTTGTTTCGGACAGTATGTTTTCGAACCATAAAATTAAATAACTTGTATAACATGTTCACCTTTTTTATGATAAACCGAAGCAACTAGAGATAACAACGATGACATTATGTATGATAGTAAATGAATCCTACTGAGAATTTAAAATTCTTACTCCTATTTTTGTGTTATCACTAGATAGCCCAAAAGGTTTCAAAGACGGTTGAAGTTGCTGTGAAATAAGGTCCGCTCAGGTAACAGTAACAACTTGTGAGTGTGGTGCTATGACTTAAGCATAGTACTATACTTGAGAGAGTGTTATATAAGGTATAGACATATGCCCTGTATTGATTTGGGTCAACAGTTCACTAGCATAACAAGGAGTTAGACTAAGCCCCTCAAATTTTGAGATTGCATGAAATATGTAGCAAAAACAAGGAGAATTGAAAAAAGCTAAAAATTCCACACATAGGAGGATCAAAAAGTTTGTCTCGAAAAAGGAATGAGATGGTAGATTATTTATTATCATTAGTATTATATTATTAACTATAAAGATACATGACATTATTAACAGAATTTCAATGTTTGTTCAAAATTTCAAGAAATTGAAAGAGGACAACTAGTTGACTGTGGAGAATTCTACATAGAGACTCATAAGAAAAAGGATGGCACATTTGTCAATGAATAGGCTAGGATTATTTCTGTAAGTTATCTTTTCATTATCATAATTAGTGAACTACATTAGTGATTTTGGCATCTTTTTATCAATATGAAAAATTTAATTGTTTTCTATATTTCTAAAACATAGCAAAGTCTTGAATGCATATTCATGAATCATGAAGAGAGTAAAACCAAATTCTATTACATTCTCCTAGAGTGTTGCACACGTCTTTATTAGAAAAGGAAGAATACTCTTGGAGTAGGTAAAATTTGCCTAAAAGTGGAGGCTACAATGAACTGAAGTTTAGAAGCACTTAACAATTATGTGATGGCAGCATTTTGAATTGCATGTAGCTGCCAAAACTTGCAATCTAATACGTTGCAATACCTACCGAGATTCAGTAAATGTATGATCATTTTTTTGGGGCCATGAAGACTGCCACTGATATAATATAATTAATTCAACTCTCCACAAATTTCACTGCAATTTACTTTGGCTATTATCTTATACATGTTAACTCTTGAATATGATCTGGTAGTTCTTTTAACTAGTGAATAATAAAGTAAAGGAGGAGTAATGATTCAAACTTGGAAGAAACTCCATTCTTTGCATGCACGGTCTAGCTTCTCTAACTCTAATATGAAAACTTATGCTATTTTCTTTTTTATCCTCTGTAATGTTATTTTCTCTTCTTGTATAGCTTCTAATGAAGACATTTCAATACTTGTGTTAAAAATTTAAAGAGCTCCTATTTTTGGGTAGGAGCGAATTAGGCAGGAGCTAAGTCAAAATGCCCCCACACAATTGGACATAATCACATCGAATGATACTTTAAGCAAGGTTCTTAGAAAGGAACACTCAGGGCATGGGATTTGGTCTAACTCCATCTAGTATTTTTGGGATGCTCATTGGAGGATATAGTAGCATGTTCTTATCTTTTGGTGCTACTAGTGTGTCAAGTAATTCTGATATGCTTGCGAAGGTGAAAACTCTAGAATCAGAATTGGAAGCAAAGTGGGAGAGAAGAAATACTTTAGAATCAGAATTGGAAGTTGAGTTGGAAAGAAGAAGCGCTTTCAAAAGTGTTTTGTTATCCACATTTCAAGATATGTTTGAGAGGGTCCCTCAATGCCTTGCCAATTTTATTTCTCATCCTCTAATAGTTAGTAACTTATACTTTACAATTTTATTTCTTTTAATTTTAATTGCAAATGTTAGTTTATATACTGCATCTTGTAGACTGAAACCGTTTGCACCATCCTCCAAACATCTACAAAAAGCACTTCTTGAATTCTTGTAGTCTGTTTGCATAAGATTTTTTGAAAAAATAGAATATGAAAATAATCAATTTTCTTCTTTTTTTTGAGAAGTGGGTAGGAGTTGCTTTAAATAAAATCAATTCTGAGTGATGTCTTAAAATCACTTTTTTAAAGGTTTGTCCAAATGCAACTATTATCAAATAATAAAATTCCTTATATAGTTACATATAGTGCTGCTATCTTCTCTGTGTTCTAAAATCAAATATTATTCATTGCTTCATCCTTAAAATAATTCATGCCAATGCTCCATGCTTCATAATTAAAGTGGAATTAGAATATGCCATGATCATGTATTTGTTAGTCTTCTAAAAGGGTAATAATTACTATTGCTATGAAATCGTCTACGAGACAAGATGTTTTCTAACTTTGATTGATTGATTGTAACTTCGTTTGCAGGCACAAGATGAGGGAAGTGGAGAGCCAAGACACTAGTCTTCTGCTAGCCATGATCCTAGGACCACTTGGCTTTATAGTTGATATTTATTTTATATTTTGAATGAAAGATAATTTTAGTATTGAATTTACCCCTAGTGAAACCTTTTGTGATATCTAAACAATTGCTAGAGATAATTGAACTTGTTTTATGTTTCTGTTAATTTTGTCTTGACTTCATTAGGGATGAAATGTGTAAATTTGAATATGCAAAATATGGTTTGTGACTTAAATTGCTTGAATACAAAAAATCAATGCTCAAGTTCATATTGATGATATTTGTTTAGGAGCATTAAAATCGCATGGTTGTTGTTCCCAAAATGGAAACATTATGATCCATTTGTCCTTTTTCATTAAATGTAAAATGATTGATGATTAATTGTTTTTAAAGAAAATAAAAATCACATCTAAAAAAATACTAAAAAATTTATTGTCAATTTTAATTGTCACAAAATTATTATAGAAACTTTAGAATTACTGATGGTTTAAACTGCCAAAAATATAAAATTGCGCCTAAAACTTGAATAACACTTACTAGCGATTTTAACCTCTACAATTATATTTTTGGTGATTTAACCACTAACAAATACACTTTGTAGTGGTCATACCAGTGGTTAGTGAAAATCACCACTAAATACTTCTCGTCATTTTTTTCCTAGTGAAATTAGGCTCCGCCAGAAAAGCTAGCAATAGGGGTTTAAATCGCCAGTAAAAGCTTTAAATAACTGCCAATAAAATGCTTTTTTGTTGTAGTGAATTCTTTTAAGAATCAAAGTGTATATTAACTCTAAATAATAATACCACTGAAAAAAAAACTCCAAATAATAATAGATAATAGTATAAAAAAATGTTTAACTTTTGCTTAATTAAGGTTGTTTAAGGAAACAAAAATTATGAGAGTGTAAATGGACCAAAGAGATGTCAATAATTCCACTCTTGTTCTTAAAGTTTATTGTATGGAATAAATTGTAAAAATTAAAAATTGTTAAATAAAAAGTTTGAACATTTAACAACTTAATTTTTATATAAAAATGAATGATTCCTTATTTAAATAAATAATGGAGTAATAAATATTATTTTACTTCTTGAGAGCATATTAGCAAAATTATTATTATTATTCATCCATATAAAAACTTTTTTGTTCAGACTTTAGTAGAATGCTTTTTAAAAATTTAGTTTGTATGTAGTAATTCTAGTTTTCAAGCGAGTGAATTTGCAAGTATTAATTTTGTTTAAATAATATAAAATATAACAAATTTATATATAAAATTATTAAAATAAAACATAAAAATTTATTAGAAGGTAAGCGTAAACAGATAGAGAACATGATAGAATTAAAAAAAAGTTAATCAATTTTATCAATGATGTACCATGGAGTATTAAAAAAATATTATAATACAAGGATGAGGTATTTAAAATCAAATTAAATCGTAATCAGATATAAATTTTTCTATAACTAAAATTCTATCCAAATTTAAGTTTTCTTATGATCAAATCTTAGAATTTGTTTGGATGTGCTTATTTTAACGAAAAAAGATATTTTATTTTGAAATAAATTTTTATAATTAATATGTTTGTGTGAATTTTATTAAATAATAAAGCACTAAAAAAGATATATTATTTAGCCTAGATTCTGAAGCTTCTTGAAAAAGTATGCTTTTTCTATAACGTGTAGAAGTTGTCATATATAAAAATAAACACTTTCTAAATGTTACGTTAAGCTTAAAATTGCCTTTTATTTGTTTTAAATATAATATGAAAAGGATCTTAATTTATAAACTCATCCAAACGAGTTCTTAATTTTTTTTCTTTTTTTTTTAAAGGGAATATGAGTTTAGTTAAATAAGGAGTCTTTTGTAGTAGTTTTCTAGACATTAATATTCATAACAAGGAAACTTTGATTATTCCACCTAAAAAAAAAACCATGATTATCTTTTAATAATTTATTTTATTTTTGTCAGTTTTTTATTATATTAGATGTACCAAGGCTAAATTGATTCGCATCCCTAAAATAATGAAAGAGTATATGAATAGGTAGATTTTTAAGAAAAATAAGTGCGATGATTGATTTTTGTTAACGGTGAAATTAATGCTATGCATAACCAAAAGATTTAATATCTTCTTTGACTACAGATAATCTAGGGCCAGAGGCCTATTTATACAACTCTTTTTGCCATTACTACCGCATCAGTCTTCAGAGATGGAAATTTCGAAGGTTTATTTGCTTGGCGTTGTTTCTTTCTTGCTCTTTTCTTCTCTTGACGCCAGTGATCGTCTTTCAAGTTATGGCATCAAAAGACAAGTTCCTACCGGTCCAAATCCAACAGTGTCGCCTGATCCAGAGCCTGTTTTGGTAGATTCTTTTGTTTCCAATGGTGATAGTTCTTTGAATACTTTCAATCAAGATATCAAGAGGCAGGTTCCAACTGGTCAAAATCCAACACAATCACCTGACCCAGTACCTGATGTGGAACATTCTTTTGTTTCCAATCATGGTTCTTTGGATGCTTTCAATCATGAGATCAAGAGGCTTGTTCCTACAGGTCCAAATCTGGCAGAGTCACCTGATCCAATTCCTATTGTGGAAGCTTCTCTTGTTAATGTCTAGTCTCAGTGCTTCTTAGTAGAGGCACGGTCATTCTGCTTTAAATTGTGCTGATCACCTTTAAATAAGTAATAAATTATGCTTATTTATATCTAATATAAGTAGTTGTTTCATGGTTAGAATCTTAGCCAAAGATTTTATTTAGTATTTGATTTTAGAGTTTAGGGTGTGTGTGTGTGTCAGTTTACATTGGTAGCTAACCGCAATATATAAAGGCATAGAAAGAGATGGGTAAACATATACGACTAGCTATACAAACTAGATAGGTTTCTCTAGCTTGTTCAAAACTAGCAAACATAATTAGACCTTTAATCATCGATATCGCCATTAGGACTTTGTCGTCGTGATTTGGTAATGAGTGATCTTAATTATTTTGTCTGATTTTGAAACAAACCACATGAAAAGGGGAAAAAAGGGGGAAATTGGCTATTGGAAATAGTCCCGTCTGGTCATCTAAGGTATGCAAATCACTTGAGGAAAAAAAAATTTCAATTTGTGCCATATCGCTTATCAGATAATGTTTTCTGCAAATAAAATATTAGTTTTAATTATTAAGCACAACGCGAAGGATTTTTTTTCTTAAAAAAAAAAAAAGGTAATAATTTTGTTGTGATTATGATACGGGAAAGCACTTTGCTATATTCGAATATTGTATTTCGCTCCTTTATTTTACGTTTGGGATTGAGTCAACATAAAACAATAATAATAATAATAAAAGGCAAACTATACGGTACTATCTCTAGCACGGCAATATTAAATGCTTGTAATTATGATGAATCGATTCTTAGATGTTGATCCCTTTTCTATTTTGAACGAAAGATATTGCTCCTAGATTCAACTATTCATTCCACTTGTTCTTTTTCTTCTTTCCGGCAAAAGATGTATGAAAGTTCTATTTAAAATCCTGATAGAAAGCACCACCAAAAAAAGGGATTATTCATTGCTTCATACTTAAAATAATTCATGCCAATGCTACATGCTTCGTAATTCAAAGTGGAACTAGAATATGCTATGATCATGTATTTGTTGGTCTTCTGAAAGAGTAATAATTACTATTGCTATGAAATCCTCTACGAGGCAAGATGTTTTCTAACCTTGATTGATTGATTGTAACTTTGTTCGCAGGTGCAAGATAAGCGAAGTAGAGAGCCACGACACTAGTCTTCTGCTGCTGCTGGCCATGATCCTAGGACCACTTAACTTAGCTTTATAGTTGATATTTGTTTATATTTTGAGTGAAGGATAATTTTAGTATTGAACTTATCATTAGTGAAACCTTTTGTTATATCTAAATAATTGATTGAGATAATCGAACTTGTTTTATGTTTTTGTTAGTTCTGACTTCACTTTATTAGGGATGAAATCTGTAAATTTAAATATGCTAAATATGGTTTATGACTTAAATTGCATAGATATAAAAATTAGTGTTCAAGTCCATTGTGATGATATTTGTTTAGGAGCATTAAAATCTCATGGTTCTTGTTCCAAAAAGGAAAAATTACGATCAATTTGTCCTTGTTTATTAAATGTAAAATGATTGATGATAAATTATTTTTAAAGAAAATAAAAATGACAACAAAAATAAAAAAATAAAAATAACTAACTAGCAGTTTTAATTGCCACAAAATTGTTATAGAAACTTTAGAATTACTGATGGTTTAAACTTCCAAAAAAATAAAATTGAGTCTAAAATTTGAATATCACTTAGTAGCAGTTTTAACCTCTACAATTATATTTCTAACGGTTTAAACCGCCAGACAAAATCCCCCACTAATAAACAAACTTTGTAACGGTTATATAGGTAGTTGGTGAAAATCGCTACTAAATGCTTCTTGTCACTTTATTCCTGACAGATTTGGGCTCCGCTGGAAAATTTAGCAGTGGGGGTTTAAACCACCACTAAAAACTTTAAATAACTGCTACTAAAATGCTTTTTTTGTTATAGTGAATTCTTTTAAAAATCAAATTGTATATCAACTCTAAATAATAATATCACTAAAAAAAACTCTAAATAATAATAGATAATAATATAAAAAAATGTTTAACTTTTGCTTAATTAAAGTTATTTAAGGAAATAAAAATTATGAGAGCGTAAATGGACAAAAAGGAGTGTCAATAATTCCACTCTTGTTCTTAAAGTTTATTGTATGGAATAAATTGTAAAAATTAAAAATTGTTAAATAAAAAGTTTGAACATTTAACATCTTAATTTTTATATAAAAATGAATGCTTTCTTATTTAAATAAAATAATTTAGTAACAAATATTATTTTACTTCTTAAGAGCATATTATCAAAATTATTATTATTATTCATCCATATCAAAACTTTTTGTTTAGACTTTAGTAGAATGCTTTTTAAAAATTTAGTTTATATGTAGTAATTCTATTTTAAAAGTGAGTGAATTTGTAAGTATTAATTTCGTTTAAATACTATAAAAATATAATCAAATTTATATATAAATTATTAAAATAAAACATAAAAATTTATTAGAAGGTAAGCGTAAATAGTTAAACAGATAGAGAACATCACAGAATTAAAAAAATATAATTAATCAATTAAATCAATGATGTGCCATGGAGTATTAAAAAAATATTATAATACAAGGATGAGGTATTTAAAATCAAACTAAATCGTAATCAGATATAAATTTTTCTATAACTAAAATTCTATCCAAATTTAGGTTTTCTTATGATCAAATCTTAGAATTTGTTTGGATGTGCTTATTTTAATGAAAAAAGATATTTTATTTGAAATAGATTTTTATAATTAATATGTTTGGGTGAATTTTATTAAATATTAAAGCACTAAAAAGGATATATTATTTTAGCTAGATTTTGATGCTTCTTGAAAAAGTATGCTTTTCCTATAACGTGTAGAAGTTATCAAATATAAAAATAAACACTTCCTAAATGTTACGTTAAGCTTAAAATTGCCTTTTGTTTTTAAAAAATATCATATGAAAAGGATCTTAGTTTATAAACTCATCCAAACGAGTTCTTAATTTTTTTTTCTTTTTTTTTTAAAGGGAATATGAGTTTAGTTAAATAAGGAGTCTTTTGTCTTAGTTTTCTAGACATTAATATTCATAACAAGGAAACTATGATTATTCCACTTAAAAAAAAAACTACGATTGTCTTTTAATAATTTATTTTATTTTTGTCAGCTTTTTATTATATTAAATCTACCAAGACTAAATTGATTTGCATCCCTGAAATAATGAAAGAGTATATGAATACGTAGATTTTTAAGAAAAATAAGTGCGATGATTGATTTTTGTAAACGGTGAAATTAATGCTATGCATAACCAAAAGATTTAATATCTTTTTTGACTACAGATAATCTAGGGCCAGAGGCCTATTTATACAACTCTTTTTGCCATTACTACCGCATCAGTCTTCAGAGATGGAAATTTCGAAGGTTTATTTGCTTGGCGTTGTTTCTTTCTTGCTCTTTTCTTCTCTTGACGCCAGTGATCGTCTTTCAAGTTATGGCATCAAAAGACAAGTTCCTACCGGTCCAAATCCAACAGTGTCGCCTGATCCAGAGCCTGTTTTGGTAGATTCTTTTGTTTCCAATGGTGATAGTTCTTTGAATACTTTCAATCAAGATATCAAGAGGCAGGTTCCAACTGGTCAAAATCCAACACAATCACCTGACCCAGTACCTGATGTGGAACATTCTTTTGTTTCCAATCATGGTTCTTTGGATGCTTTCAATCATGAGATCAAGAGGCTTGTTCCTACAGGTCCAAATCTGGCAGAGTCACCTGATCCAATTCCTATTGTGGAAGCTTCTCTTGTTAATGTCTAGTCTCAGTGCTTCTTAGTAGAGGCACGGTCATTCTGCTTTAAATTGTGCTGATCACCTTTAAATAAGTAATAAATTATGCTTATTTATATCTAATATAAGTAGTTGTTTCATGGTTAGAATCTTAGCCAAAGATTTTATTTAGTATTTGATTTTAGAGTTTAGGGTGTGTGTGTATCAGTTTACATTGGTTGCTAACCGCAATATATAAAAGCATAGAAAGAGATGGGTAAACATATACGACTAGCTACACAAACTAGATAGGTTTCTCTAGCTTGTTCAAAACTAGCAAACAAAATTAGACCTATAATCATCGATGTCGCCATTAGGACTTTGTCGTCGTGATTTGGTAATGAGTGATCTTAATTATTTGGTTTGATTTTGAAACAAAAACACATGAAAAGGGGGAAAAAAAAAAAAGAAGGAAAATTGGCTATTGGAAATAGTCTCGTCTGGTTATCTCTAAAGTATGCAAATCACTTGAGAAAAAAAAAAATTAATTTGTACCATATCACTTATCAGATAATGTTTTCTGCAAATCAAATATTAGTTTTAATTATTAAGCATAACGAAGGATTTTTTTTTCCAAAAAAAAAAAAGAGAGTAATAATGTTGTTGTGATTATGATACGGGAAAGCACTTTGCTTTATTCCAATATATTATATCTCTCCATTATTTCACGTTATGAAGTAACTCATTGCAAAGTGAATTCGATTTGATTTTAATTTTAAGGGACATATTTCGGTATTTTTTTTTTAAATTGAATATTCTATGATCTCAAGTTACATGGATTAAAAAGTTAGAGTTGTGAATTGATAGTTAGCACGTTGAGAGTATTTATCTTAAATGGCTCAGTTGAAAATATAATGTAAAAACTATTAACAAATACTCCTAATTAGAGATAGAAATAGGCCAGATGGCCTAACAAACTGTAACTTAGCTTCTTTAACAAACAAGCTAGATTGAGGCCTTTTTCAAGACATATTTATTTAAATAGGTGAGATTTGGACTCCTTGTGAAACTTGTTAAGTCAAACAGGTCGATTTGTTTATATTTATACGAATATTATGCGTCTATCTCCATGCGTGGTGTGTCCTTTTCTTCCTCTCATTCTTGAACCAACTACGTCCAACCTCCAAGCCACATCTAGCTCTACCACTGCTGCGTCAAGCTCCGCGATGCCATGTCCGCCTCCACCACCACATCTAGCTCTGCCGCCGCCTCACCCAGCATGCTGCAACCCTAGGACCTTTGCTTAGATCAAGTTAGTTGTCTAATAGACCATTTAGTTATACTTACAAGATATGTTAGGGTTTCCTATTGAAAGATGGGCTTCTCTATTATCTGTACTGATAAATTCATATTGAAATTAATATTAGATTTTCTTTTGGGTGTTGCAATATGTTGTCTAATAGATAATTTAGTTACATGTACAAAATATTGGCATACGTTAGGGCTTTCGTTTTGATAAAAAAAAGGGCTTTCCTACTGACAAAATCATACGAAAATTGATTTTGGATGTGCAATGGATTAGTAAAATTAGATATAAAGGAATTTGTGAAGGCCTGCTTATAGCGTGTTCAAAAGCTTGGGCCTATTTTGGTCTATTTATTGGCCTAGGTCTTATGGCTTATTAAGAGTTTTTTTTTTTTTTTGTAACAATCTTTGTTAATGGACGTCAGGTTAGATCATCCAAATAGGTCAGACCAAGCCAAAAATAAAGTTTTTAACAAGTAAAAAGCCAAATTTAGGCCCAATAATTATGATACAGACGTGGTTTATTTAAAGTATGGTCTGACTTGGCTTGACCTGTTTCCATCCCTACTCCTAATATAATAAGTTTTATTCTAAAATGTAACTTTGTACGAGATACTATAATATTATATATGAATTTCAAAGTGGTGGTGATAACTGATTCCTGATCAGTAGTCATAAATTGAAGTCACAAGAAGTGATGTTATTAGCTGATCCAATCTGCTTTGTTTGCTGATATACCGAATGGGGTGTTTTTTGTGATGTTGACTGTATGTAGCCTTTTTGCTTGAGTTAGTGTTGTTTTGATGCGTCAAGACTTATATGCTCCCCCTTCTTTCAAGGACGTTGAGTATATATATATATATATATGTTCAAAAATAATTAATCAATACACTAATATAAAGGGATTCCCTTTCTTGGTGTCAACTTTTTTTTTCCCCATACTTTACCCTTATATAAAATTTACTCAAGAACTATTTAAAGGGTTCAAAAGGTGAGTTAAACGGCAAATGGGCAGTTAACTCCACTATGTGTGTGCAGTTTTCACTATCCACTATATATGTAGTTTTAATTAACTTATTGTTCACTACAGAGTTTTGGATACAATTGTGCAGTTTCTTCTTTCCATATTCTGCAGGTTTGGACACCGCCCGCAATGGAAGAACTTCTTTCAAGTAATTCATTCCGTTTTATTATTTACTTACCTTATAATTTTACTGATTTTGATTGTGTATTACTCGATGTTACATACAGATCTATCAATAAAAATATGTAATGTTTATCAGATTAACTTATAGTATAGAACATTCAACGAATCTGATATATCATATACAATAAAAAGATATATAACAAAAAGACAGATGTATAATAAAATATAGCATATAGCATTCATGGATATAGCATACGATAATATAGCATATTATTCAATAAATATTATTAATCAAATCTCACTATGATTAACGTATGGTATTAATTTTTAAAATATGGTTACTTGGATTGTCTTTCGCCTCCTCACCATCAGTTACTAAGACTTTTGTTTAACATATTACTATCTTATTAGCTACTACTGAAATGTTAATAGTCCATATGCATACCCATGCTTTTATTTTATTTTTTTTCCTTTTATCTTTGTCTCAGTATATTCAACTATATAGAAGAAAGATGAAGAAGTTTATAATAATAATAATAATAGTATATGAATGAATAAAATGAGATGGCTTTTTTGTTTTAATTTTTTAAAAAATAAATGTCGTATTTTATTTGCATGAATAATAATCCCAAAACATTAAATGTAAAGGTTAATTAAAGTGTTAAAATGCTGATTATCAGTACTACATATTCGAAGACAACAATGTTATTAAAGCTTCTGTTTTCTATGGTTGTGGAATATAACTGTTATCTAAACTCATCCAAGTCTTAGAAGGCCGGAGACTGCTAGCAATAGTTGAAGTTTATAAGGGTAGGTAATATTTAATTTTAAATACTAAATCATAAACTATTTGGTTTACATATATATTTTATAAATGGTGGTTTATTTAGCGGTTGATATGAATGCTTCTTGTCTTATTCATTTAAAATTTATTTATTTAAAATAAAACTTTATATATGATTATGAATATTTCTCTATCAATACCAAAAAAATAAAAAATGCCGTGCCTGTGAAGACACTAGTTTTAATAGTTGAAATTGGTATTTTTGGCTACAAAATCCTTGTTTTATGATCGGTGGTTGTCAGATGTGGCGCCACGTGAACAGCTGGACTGCGCATTTGCACTAAGTATGTATATAGTTCTGCTCTTAACTGGTTAAGACTTACGGGATAACGGTGTTTGTGATTTGAATGACTTATTAATTGGCTTTTAGCTCCTATCATTCCAGAAAGAGAGTTACTATAAAAAGCTTGAGTCCTTAGGATCATGAAAAATTATTGTGATGCGTATAACTGTTGTTAACAAAATGAAAAATTTTAAAACGAGAAGTTAAGAAGTAAAAGGCTCAAGGGAAGACCACTCGAGTGTAACAGAATGTCCATTCCAGAAAATCTGAGGCATAATGTAAGTATGTTACAGATTTAGAGCCATGCATTAATCCCATTCCCACCTGGAGTCAATTTGATGAGGCCTGGGTCGTTGTCGTTGGCGAAACCACATGATTTTTTTATGACAACAGTGGTCGGATTATTCACTGATTTCTACGTCAATTTGGTCAAAGTCAGAGTGAGATATGATCCCAAGTTCTTTAATGGAACCAAAGTCAAAGGGCTAATTTCAGATAGCAGACAACTTTGGCCATTACTTTGCTATTTTTTTTTTTTAAATATCTTACCACCTTTTTAAAAAATTATACTCTAAGATAAAAGAATTATACATATAACCCAAAAAAAAAAAATTGGACACACTATTACACTAACCAGCAAAGAGGACCAAAATTCAGATCTTAAAGAAAATATTTGTTGAAAGGGATTTTAGTTACAATCACATAGAAAATAATTATTAAGAGGGTCTTTTAACCTTAACAATATTTAATAGTAAAAATAACTTAAAAATTAAAAAAAAATTACATTTTTTTTGTTTAAATTACCAATATGTGGAGTCTATTGGCTTAGTCTAGTAGTAAAGTTCTTCTAGCACAAATTTTTATAAAACTTGAATCTAAGATATTGCCTAAGAAAAATAAGTGGTAAACCATTTGAACAATTATAAAAAGTTATTATGTTAAAAATATTTATCATATCTTAAATAGCGTAAATTTTAATATTGTGTTCTTATTTACAGTAACATATTTCTAAGGACTTAACAATAATTTTTAATACCACAATTATAACTTTTTTATTTTAAAATATAATTTTTAGACGTATGGTACTTTCTTCAGAAAGAAAAAAAGTGAGTAAGTGGGCCCAAGGAATTGTTAAGATATTTTTAAAATAAATTAGGAAACGATTTTATTTTGTAACATTTAATATTAATACTTTGGTCAATATAATAAAGTTATATTAAAATGATGAATTAATGAGATACAAAATTAACCAAGATGTTAATTATTATTTTTTTACCTTTAAGGTATTCTTACTCTAAGTACTCTCATAATTAAAAGATATTCTTAACTATTGTCTTCTCTAAGATTTGAACACTTCAAAGACATACAAAACTTTTTGCAGGAAAGAGAAGTTGGCCTGATGAACTCACTGCATGGGACTATCAAAGGCTTTGTAGTGTTATTGGTAAATTTTTGTCGCTGATTCCTGCAACATTTTTATGTTTTGACAACATTTTTTTAGATACGGTTTAAAAAACGTTATCTATTAAGTTTTTGGCAATATTTTATCAATGTTCTCTTTAATTACAAGTTTAGGCAATATTATTTTAGACAATGTTTAAAACCGTTTTATTATGCTTTAGGAAACACTTTTTTTCGTATTCTCTTTAATTATAAGTTTAAGCTACATTTTTTTAGACAAAGTTTAAAAAATGTTATCTATTAAACTTTAAGCAACATTTTATCAGCATTCTTTTTTTATTATAAGTTATTAGGCAACATATCTTAGACAACGTTTGTAAAACGTTGCCTTAAACTTTAAAGGGTACACTTTTTTAAAACATTGCCTAGAATTTTGTCTATAATTTTTGTTTTAATACCTATTAATGATCGTTGCTTAAAAAGAAATTAAGATATATATATTATAATAAAATTTTCTTTAGCACCAATATTGATAAAATAAAAGATTTTTCATACTATTCAAATAAAATAAAAAGTTAAACTTTCCCACCTCTAGTACATTTGAGAAAGTTAAAAGATTAAAATTATTTCAATAATTATTTATTTGTATAATTATTTTTTTATATAACCAATTATACAAGAATTAATTTATGTTTGGATACTTCAATTAAAAAGTGATATTAAGATAATCTATTTCATTTAGATTATATTGAAAATATTACTTTTATATGGTAAAATTATTAAAAAGAATATAAAATAATTATTTATATTATATAATATTTAATACTTAAAGTCAATTTCGTAAAAACATAACATTGTAGAGACAGTACAAAAAGTTTTTAATCAAATAATACTCAAAATCTAACTTATGCTAATTTGATGAAAAATGGCTTAAGTTATCCCAAATAGATAATAGTTTTTGTTTGGGAAGCTACAAGATTAAAATTATTTTAATAGATATAAAATAATTATTTGTATCATATAATATTTGATACTTTTGATCAATTTGGTAAAAACATATCTTTTTATACTCAATTTATTTGATTCTTTTTACCGACTGTTCAGCAATAGTGGAGCAAAAAGTATAAGATGTGGTTATGCTTTCTTGCTAGTTACATTACAGCGATTTGATAGAGTAGTCAGTGTAAAGTGTGAATGAATGACATAAAAGAAAGAATATACATTCCATCTTACAAATAGCATGTGTTTTATATTAAAATTGGTTTGTGAATTTGATCGCAGAAAATATAAGTAACTGGCCCAAAATTATATATATATGGTGTAAAGAGTAAAAGAATAAAAATAAAACATTAGATATAAGGATTGTAATATTCTTTTGGTTAATTCTAGCATGTTATTTATATGAGCATTTCCCATTCTTATGGTTAATTCTAGCATGTTATTTTATATTGCATATTTGGTAAAATATGAAAATAACCGAAAACTGTTTTAGGTATTAACTAAATTTATAAATTCAATAATGAATGTTTAAAGTGGAATCAGTTGGTTTCAAAATTGATATTAAACTAATTAAGCTTCTATTAGTTTTTAAACACCTTCGGGTCTGTTGAATAAGAAAAATGTTTTTATATCCTTGGTTTGTATTTCAGCATGTAAGCAAACCAGAATCAAAGGATAGATTACACATTACTCCTTAAAAAAAGTTTATTGGGATAATTTTTTTTTTTTCGTAGACTTTAGCAAAGGTACTCAACTAGCTTTAAGAGTTTGAGCTCAAAAGGATGATTGATCCTAACTCTTTTCACCTGGTTAGACATGAATTCTCTTATTTAAGTTTTAGATGTTTTCTTGCATTGTTCACTTCAACTAGTTTATATGATATTTCTTGTTTAGCCCTACTTAGTACTAGGAATATTTTTGTTAGTATTTGAACCTTAATACAAATTACTAATTTTCTTATTAGTGAATAAAAAGATGAGTTCAATATGAGTGGATGGATTCACCAAGGTTTAGCAAGGACTTCATTGATTGTGTTAAGTTCTTCTGAATTGAACTTAGCTTGGTGCACAGAGGAAACATGATTTGTCAAGGTATAGGTATGCATTTGATCTTTGTTCTTCAAATGCTTATTAACTCTTTAAGTCTCTAGTAGTATGAAGAATACTAAGTTGTGTGGAGTAAAAGAGCTAAGTCATATTTAATCTTTAAGTCTCTAGTAGTGTGAATAATATTAAGTTGTGTGGAATGAAAGAGCTGATATGTCTTAGGCAAAAAAAAAAAAAAAAAAAACCATATCAATAGAATGAGAAACGTGCTATTGTAAGAAACCCTCATGAATTTGTTTTGTTGACTACAACTTATGTAGTTGTTAGAATGGAGACCTACTAAGATTTGCTAATTTTAGTTGAATATGTTTATATTTTTTTTGGTGATTACTTGATTGAAGTTTACCCATGAATTAAACCTTAAAACTTTGTTCAAGATTTACTTAGTTGATTTATTATTTTAGTATGCACTAAGATTGGTGTTGCTTTGGTTATGCATAGCCTTTAGCTGATATATAATTGTACTTTTGTGTTTTTATACAAGAATCTTAAAATATGCACCAAGATGAAGCAGCTAATATCATAATCAGGAGAACAAAATTTAAAAGTTTATTCAAAGTACTATGATATCATTTTGATTAGCTTTAGTTTTTTGCACTTTTTTTTTGTGTTTTTTTATTAGAACAGCCCTTGGATTGTTAGTGACTTTGTTATTTTTTTTTTTTTTGGTTTCATAGTAAATAGTAAATAAATTTTAATATAATTTAATATCTTTTATTTGTTTTATTTTGTTCACAAAAAACTAAATATCTTATCTCTTTATACATATTGATATGATAACATCAATAAACATTGCATTGAAAAGTAAAAAATTGTTGTAGACTAGCTCTAAAAGACCCAAGCTCAGCCCACCTTGGGAAACCTAACTCGGATTCAAATTCTACTTATCAATGGCACAACTTGGAGCCCAGTTGCATCAACCCGAGGCCCAACTGGGGCGCTTAGTATAAGGATATGGATGCGAGAACAGCATCTGCGATTAAGCCAGAATGGCGCCCGCCTAATGTATCCCCACCACCACCAGCATTCAAATAGCCATTGTGAGTCCTGATACTCATCCCGGAATGTTAGGACGTTCCCCTTTATTCGCAACGACCGATTTTTATAGATAGGCTCTTAACCAATTAAATCAAGTATGCACTATACATTACACACAATACCTCTTGCACTCACTGACTTGATAGTCGGAGTCCTTGCAAGTACATCCACCACCGCCGTGGAGATTCCACATAAAGTTCATGTCGGATCAGCCTTTGGACCCTAATCTCGAGTTCGGATCCCATATCAGATACCCACCTCCGAACAAAACCATTGTCTAAAATTTTGCCTATCATACAATCTATAAAATTGTTGGTTGAAGTTGTATATGCAACGCTTTATAAATGTTACTCCTAGTGAGTTTAGACACAAGAGTAAAAAAATGTTGCCTATTTACATGCAACATGTAGGATGCGTTGCCTAAAGTTTGACATATAGGCAATGTTTTACAAACCTTGCTTAGTTGGGCTTAAATACAATATTAACTAAACGTTGCCTATTTACATGCAACATGCAAAAAGCATTACCTATAGTCCAATGTATAGGCAATGTTTTTTAAATGTTGCCTGAAATGATGTTTTAGGCAATGCATAAAAATTGTTGCTAGAAGTAATCAACAATAATGATTTAAAAACATCTCCAAAAGATAGGCATAGGCAATGTTTTGACAAAGTTTTGCTAAAAAGTACATAAAAACGTTGCCTTAAACTTTAGGCAATGGTTTTTAATCAATGGTAACATTTTTCAACCTTGCTAAAAAATAAATATGTTGTAGGATAGCATTGAAAAAGATATTTGATCAATCAGTTTTGATTTCAAATCTCAATTTGAGAAAGGAAATCACTTTCTCTAGAAAAAGACGCAAAGTTAAAATAAATATTCAATATAGGAGTATTACACAATCATCGAAATAATTTTCAATCGAGAATGTAAATTGATGAACTTGAGAAATTTCATTAATAGAATGTAAATGTATTTACAAGAAATGTAAATGAAACTGAAATGAAAACAATGGAACTCAAATGCAATGAATAGAAAAAGCAAACTAGACTAAGGCAATGGTATTTACTCAACATTTCCCCAAAACTCTATTGTTGCGATGACATACAGATTGCAAGATACGTATTTTGTGAGTGTTTAACTGTGACTAATCTAATAAGTCAAGGGTCTTATTCATAGACAAATTCTGGCTCAACTTCTAGTACTTCTCTTACAGGTGGCACAATCTTGGCTCTTG
The DNA here is from genome assembly GCA_031439595.1 of Pterocarpus santalinus. NCBI lineage: Eukaryota > Viridiplantae > Streptophyta > Magnoliopsida > Fabales > Fabaceae > Pterocarpus > Pterocarpus santalinus. Next base: position 26,015,470 of record CM062528.1, on the reverse strand, counting down.
GATGTGGGTAGTTATTCTTCAACTCTTCACCATTCTGGCCATGATCTCCACCATGTTCTGATTAAGTTGGTAATTGCTCTTCCCATGTTCTAATGCTCTTTATACTACTTGGTAATTGCTGATCCTAGATTCTTGGACATTTTCAAATATGGGTTTATGCTCCCTTTTTCGGCGCAACATTACACGGTTATTTGACCAAAGTCAACGCCTTCATCATTCACAAGTTTTTTTTACCAATTTCACTAAATATTGAACTTAGACTTACGTCCTATTCCCATACTGATGTTATTTTCTTCTTTTTTTTTTTTTTTGGCACAAATTTTTAAGATTGTTATTATGTTCAACTTAGAATAGATTTAAACATAATTGTCATTGTTGTTTGATTACTAAATATATTGCTATTGGATTTTCTACACTGTTGACTTTGGAGTAATAATGTAGTTGATGAGTATGATGTTGTATTGCCGATACTGATTGGGTTGATTAATTTATGAGTGAACCATATTCTCTACGCTTTCTTAGTATTTTGTTGCTATAGCCATTAAAAACAGGTGGAATATAAACAAATTTCAGATTTTTTTTTTTTTTTTAACAAAACACAATTAGCGGTGGATTTTTCTTGCAAGTAATCTGCCGGTAATTTACCGCAGATTGGATTGCGCTCAGCCTTTTTCTAATGACCTCAAATCTGTCAAAAGCTCATCGGAAATCAATATTTTCTTACCAGTATTAATTAATTTTCTGCAGATTCGTCCGTCGGAAATTGGCTATTTTCTTGCAGTGGTTTAAACCTTAGACACATGTGTGGTGATGACATGTTAAACTTGATGGCCAATTAATAATAATTAAACAAATAAAATGTAAGACTATAGATGATTTGCGAAAGGTACTTTTATGCTTTAAAAATATAACCAAATAATGACATATCGGAAAGAAAAAAAAAATAGTGGAACAAAATGCAAGCTTTAGATTAGCTGGGTGTTATCCGAGAAAGGTTAATAGAATTGGAATTATTGTCAGCAGAATCATGATTGACATGTTATCGTTTACTTCTGTCCATCTCAACAACCTACGATGGCATTTAAAGTTCTAATTAAAATGGAATGTTCACATTACCTTACACAAGTTAGGGTGATATTTTGTTAAGTCTTACTTGAAGCAGACTCTTTCACATGGTTTCTTCCATGCTAACTTTGTTATTTCTTGTTTTTAGAATTGCTAAATGGTTTAGAGTTCTCTCTCTCTCTCTCTCTCTCTCTCTCTCTCTCTCTGAATATGCTCTTATGCTGCAACATACAAGGCCCTCATATAAGATTAAAAGAAGAATAGTGATTGCCAAGCATTCAAAACTATGCTAGGTACTTATTAATAACTTGTCTTTCCATGTCCCTTCTTCTCTCCAGGAAAGAAACTGTGTGTTAAATGAGAAACAATAATTTCTAGTCTTTCATGGTTATTATTCTGGAAGTTGGATTTGTTGTTTTTTCTTGTGCGTTACTAATTTATACATTCGTCATGCAACATCTTGGAAACATTGAAGTCGATGATGTTAATGATGGAAGGTTGATCATCTACGATTTTGGAATGACGAAAAGGTGTGTTCTTTGTCTGTTCTGTCTATTTAAAATATAGATTTGCATGACGTATATAGAATCGAGTCTCAAGAGTTCTTGGATTGGGAGCAGCAAGATCAGTTGCTAGATTCTTAGTTGCTTGCATCAATGAATACTGCTTTCACCCCCATTTGAAGCTAGTCAAACAGCACTAGAGGAGAATAATCAAATCAATCTAAGCCCACTGAAACATGAGTGCTACTCATTGTAGCTAAATCTCCATTCATCCAAAAGATTACTTCCACATAATCTACAAGAGTGCTTTTAAAATTCCCCCTTCCATCTATTAAAATAGCACCTTCACCAAATTTTGCATATCTCTCATGAGAGTTTTTCGGTACATAAAATACACCATCATTAGCTCAACAACTCTCAAGCATATGGAGGAACCAAAAGTGAGTTTCTTTTTATTTTTTATATATAAAAGTTTAGGCTAAAATAAAGCTTATCCAATTCAATTTCAGGGTATCTCTTTGAGTTTATTGAATATTTTTAAAGGTACTTACATCATCTACTAATAAATAAATCTAAAAATTGAAATTAAATCATAATAATACATAAGTAGAAAACCGACTAGGTGGGTCAACTCCCACCAGCCCAATAGTGAATTTCTAAACAGATAACAAGATTGCATTGAAAAACCTATAACAAGAACAACAACTTGAGAATAATCAGTAGTAGAAAAGCAATAGCAAGCTTCTTCAGTCCGCAGCAATTGAAGCTCAACACACATACCGCCAGGATATTGAATTTCATACCAAACTCAAATCATCTTCAATGAACTAAAATACCTCTATTCCAAATTGGGCATGCTAATAAACTTCATGAGGGTCCGCAGCATCCATAAGAATGTGAAATGACCTTTGTGGCCACCATTTCAAACTCGGTTTCCTATTCATCCTCCTCAAGCAAAATCATATCCCTGCAGCTATCATCTATACATGAAAAAACCATCCCAAAATACCACACCTGCATGTCTATCGTAACCACTACACCACATAAACCAGAGGCATAATATAAAATTTAAATTATGTACTTCTAATCCTCCTGTGACTTCCCTCTACCTCAACCTTTATAGTTTAACCCACCAGCAAAGAAACCAGCACGTTGTCTAAACAAGAACTCCAATCATAAGATTCAATTTGTGCCCCCCAAATTTCCATCTCCACTATTTCCCTAATGGTCCAGACTAAGAAAATGAATAAATATAAAAAATGTAATGAGCACCCAAGCACCGGAATCAGAGCAATTACTGCCCTGTGATACACGACGACTCCTTATGTTAACCTAATTTTTATTTTTTATTATTATTATTTTAACGGGGCAGCATAATCTTTCTTTTCCTTTTTGTATAATCTCTTTTTTGTTGGGGTAAGACGAGGCAGCATAATCTGATGGGGACTACTTTGAGAGGGAATTTGCGCCAAACGTGGAGTTGAGAAGGCCGAATCTTCAGCTTCACCTTGCTTACTCGCCTCATGACTATTCTTCTTATATGGGCCTTCCTTGAGGGAACACGGCCCAACATTTGTGTAATGAAGGCTTCACCAGTCACGGAATTGATGAGTCCTGTGGCATAGTTGTGATTTAACGAAATAAAATCTGCATTCCACCTTTCCGCCCTTCTTACCTCTGCTCTCGAAGAAATTATTGAGTATTCTGACCAAAAAAAAAAATATTGAGTGTACTAGAGTCCTATTAATAGACATGTGAGGCGTTGGTTTGTTAGTTCAAGGAGTTAGTCTCGCAACAATGCACCATGGGACCAAAAGGGGTCGCGTTCGATGCCGGGGTCAGAGATCTCATATTTGTCACTCCCCTGATATTATGTTTTATGAAATATTTTATTACTAATACGAAGTTAATGGCGTAAACATTTTTAAAATTTGTTTAAAATTATAATGGTAGAGACTTTTATTTTTTTTTTAATACACACCTTGATTATGTTTCAGGAGCATGTGAAAATTTTTTCTTACCCTTTAGCTCTTTCTGGCCTGAAATTTATCGGATTTTAGTAGTGTGTGTGTATACTTGGATTATACATGATTTTAGAAAAAAAAATTGCTTTTTTAAAGTGTTCTCTTAGTAAATTTTGATTATAATTTATTTTGAATACAAAATAAGATAACGTAAATACATTAAAATAAAAAATCTAAATCCGATCACAAAAAGAAAAATACAAATAAGTTTAATAGCATATTACATTTTTATACTAGAATTTAAAAAACTAACAAAAGTAAAAGATCTTATATTGTAAAATAAAAAGAGATTATAGAACTCTATCCCATTTCAAGGAGGAAGAAAACTATAACATGTATAAAATTAATGTTGAAAAAAAAATATTTCGTGGTCATAAGACAGGTTTTATAGTTCTCACCAAACTTTTTCAAAGAGGCATCACTTATAGACAGTAATCAATGACATCTTTTGGCATATGCATTAAAAGCATTTAAAAATTATTTTTTAAAAGTTTATATATATATATATATATATATATATATATATATATATATATATATATATATATGTTGTGTCTAGAAGGATGCCCGAAAATGGTCGAGGTAGATATTCCCAATTTCCTATACATGTGAAGATTTTTGCCAACCATCCCTATGAAGAGTCCTCGGACTCACATTCTAGTTTATATCTCAGATTTCTGTGAAAATGGGTATTTACAAATATTTAATTAATTTTTTCAAAAAGAATACATAGCATCTTAATCATAATCTTGTCTTGCAATATGTGATTCTAGAATTATACATTTTTGTTAACATAAATTAAGTATATTACAATGAGGTAACATAAACTAATTAATGTTGTAATATTCAAACACTTAATCAATTATTATTAAACTCATTATCAAACTCACAATCTAGACCACTTTCCATCAATCTGAATTAATTAAAATTTTTTAAAACATGATTGGACCTGTGTTAAATGTTAGCATAATTTTTAATAATTAGTTTAATTAATTTAAATTTATAAAGTTCTATAACAATATTAATAACTAATTTAGTCTATTAAACGCAAATGTTATTCTTTTATATTTATAAAAGTTTTCTTAAAAATCGAATCAATCAAACTAAGTCAAATCAATTTAAATTGGTTTGAATTGATTTGATTCTTAACATAAAATCAAACTAAATCAAAATAAATTTTATTATTTAGATGAGTTGATTTTTGTTTTAAAATAGAATCAAATCGTACCAAACCACACAAATATCTTTACTTGAGATACTTTAATTTATGGTTAAGTCTAGTTAATTTTGCCTAGAATTTTCATGAAGATTAGAGTGGTAAGATGAGCGGCAAAGAGAGAGAGAGAGGGAGGGAGGGAGGGAGAGAGAAGAGGGATATGAGGAGATAACATTCTTGAAGGTCATAGCTCGTGACATGAAGGGTATACAAAGGGGTTAGTTAGAGTTTTTGTCTAAGTCAAGTTTGAGAAGAGAGGTTAGTATATATTAATTATATATCGCTATTTTTGAACGTGTAAGGCTGATTGTTCACCAGGGCACTTCACCATCAGCAGCATAGCTTTATCCTTAGCCTTTATCCTTTTTCTTAGAGTTGAAAAACTGTTATTTTCCTTCTTTCTGAATCTATACCCACACACTAATATAGTATATGTGAAGCTTTCAACTGCTATGATAATAATACTAGATAACTTGCTTATCAATTACATTGAATGTAGTATATTATGTTATTTCAACTTCTGGACTTAAGTTACATCAATTAAGACTCCAAGACATATTTTATAGAAGAAGAAATTGCATTAAATAGTACAAGAATTAATGAATGGGTTTCATAAGCGAATTACTTAACATCCTTGACAAGGATTGCCACAAGAAAAAAAATATCCATCCAGACAAGAAAACATCCAAGGATGTGGCCATGCATTTAAAAAATAAGTATAAATGAAGGTCATGAGAGAGGGTTATGTCAAACTTGGGTTACCCCAAAACTTGAGAAACTAATTCCAAATTGAACGGCAGGAATAATTAAGGTCGCTTACATATAATAACCAGGGACCCCACCATATGCTTTCCTGTAAATATTGTGGACATTACAAGATATATCAATTAATGACTTTTTCAAAGAACAAAGACAGTCAGAAAGGGATGGCCGTAGCTGTAAAAATATGTATATATTTTTCCTCAGTTACCCAAACAAATACTCATTCATCACTTACACTAAATTATGCACAGGGCAACGTCCAGTTAGGAACTTCATATAGAATAACACGAGTAATACGTACGTATCATTTAATTTGATAAAAGATACGTGAACACAAAATTTCATGTGATTGAAATAAGATAGAATTTAATTTAAATGTACTGATAATATAAAATAGTTTTACGCTGCCAATCAATAGAAATAATATAAAATACCAACTTATATAAATAATTACCCATTATAATAAGAGACCCACCATGATTTCTTACTTTTTCCTATTTTTATTAGTTAATAATATAAAATTATTTTACACTACCAGTACATACCAATTAATTCACATCAATATTTTTAAAACAAATGAAATGAGTAGCTGGATTAATATGTTGTGCAAAGCGGTGTCCACATTGAGTTCCATACAACACTTCGAAGAAGAATCACATATAAAATCCAATGGCAAATGAAACAATCAGCTACTCCTTGACTAATGCTTTAGGTTTATTAAATTATATTTTAAATATCACGTGAATGGTTAGCGTTGTTGAATTCACAAACAAGTAGCCATGAAGTCCACCTACAAAAATGGATGGATGGATGATTCGAGGCCAATAATGATTGTCACTACCGATTCAAATTAGTTATAAAATTGAGATATGATAAAATAAACGTTTATAATCAAGTGTTTTGTGGGTCACTACACCATCAAGAGTGGCTTAATACAATAATTTTTCTCCATCATAAGGGTTTAAAGAAACCCACATGGTTTGATAATTGTATTTGTGATGGGAGAATATAAATCGAATCATGATTGATTAGTTATATGAACTCAGTGATGTCGGGACGAAATTTTTTATTTTTGTTTCTATTGTATTTTTTATTTCACTTACTCTTGTCTATATGTTCAAAACCTACCCGTAAAAAGTATGAGGCAGATAACATAAAATTAATAATAGATTCAATATATTGATAAAAACAAAAGAGAAATCCTTGAAATAGAGCTTGTTTTATATACAAAATATATTTTAGAATATGCAGGTACCAATCGTTAAATTTTAATCATTCAAGCCACTATTATTTGACTTCCCAAATAAAGTTTGATTCAATTTATTATAATTAATGTAATGTGTAATATGTTATAACTGAGGCAACGCTAGAAGTTAATGAATAAAAAATTAAAAAAAAAAAAGAAGAAGAGGCAAGGCAAGAAAAAGAGATTTTATTTTTGGGATAAGAAAAAACAGGACAAAATGATGATGATGATGATGAACTTCTAATTCCAAATGAGAAGTCGTCCGTTGAAACTAAACTTAAGAATATTAATTCAAAAAAGAAAACACTTGTAAAGAAGTAACACCTTAAGTAATGTTTAATTTTACGCCTATAGAATGTAAGGAAATTTAAGAAATAAATTGAAAAATTGCATACTTTTGTCTCTAATAGGCATATGCAATCACGTAATATCACTACAATATAATTGAGATTTAGTAATATTTAAAAAGTGTTATTAAATTATATAACACTTTTTTATATATTCAACAATATTTTTTAAATGTTATAAAAAAATTTTAACAGTACTTTTTGTTAATAATGATGCTAAAAACTAAATATGGTCTAGTATAATTATTTACAAAATAAGTTCATTCTTGTCTTATTTGTATAACAGCCGTTATAGTTAGTCAACTATTAAAATGATGGAATGTGATTAAAAGATAAACTATATGTGACTATGCCAAGATAGAGTAATTAATTAATAAGGCGACTAAATTAAAAGAAAAGAATCATAAGAGACACAGCAATTGCATTGATAGGTTATTGGGAAGAAAGTTTCGATAACTCCAAAAAATATGATAATGATTGTAGAGGACAGTAATTATGCTATAAAAAGTAAACAGGTTGCTTTTTTAAGGATGAAACACTGTCTTTTGCAAATAGATACTGAACTATTGCAATGATGATACCAACTGGGATTGTAACTAGAGATTCTAGAAAAAGAAGTTAGTTTTTTACAATATGATAAATTACGGTTCAAATTTTAATTGAGAAAAATATTTATATTTAATGATCGCCCATATCTTGAATAAAATTGCTTCAATTAAAAAATTTATGTGAAAAACCGAATATATTGCAACGATGATATAATGAAAGCTATGGCACGTAGGACCATATTATATGGAATATTTCCACCGTGAAAGTAACTATCATTAGAGTTCTAATTGTCCACCACCATAATGGCAGGATAATAATTTGATCCCCAACACTAATAACGGCATATTTTCCTCGTGTCTAACTTTATGTCATTAATTGTCCAAAATTTCGAGCATTAGAAAGGAATCTTTTGTAAAGTGACTGCACAATTTTGCGATTATGTAATTGAATGAGATTAATTAATTGCATGCGTAATTTAAATGAGTCAAATTCATGAAGATATGTTGTTGCCAAAAAAAAAAAAAAAAACTTTGCTATACTAGGGGAAACTCTAAGCTTTAGTTCCCGTTGAAATCATTTCATTGACAAACTCTACATCCTTCCATCAGAATCCATCGGCCATGGATATTATTTTTTTCTAACGGGGATTTAGGAAACTGGCTTTGCGTGATGCATTAAAGAAACGAAGGGATTATAATGAAGCAGGTTTAGATAGGTGACCTCATCCACCCTGACCACCGTGTCTCTTTATCTCATTGCCATATCTTGATCTCCTCTTTCTATTGGCAATATATGAAAGAATCATTATTGGAAGATTGAATACAAATTACCTGTTTTTAAATTTCATTCCAGCTTAATAACGTGAGTTATGCCTAAATGACATGCTATATATCAACTCATGCATTATTCTTATAGCATGGTTACAGTATATTATGGTCTAAAAGTTACGCTTGAAGATCCAAAGATGAGACTATGTGTATGAATGTATGATCATGCAGTGTCGTAAATTTATAAATCCCCCCATCGCTTAACTAAGGTATTTATTTCCATCCAAAAAAAAAAAAGAAAAGAAAAACTAAGGTATTTATGTCAACTAAGAACATAATCGTTCATGAATGGATGATTCCAACAAGGATAACTTGTCCTTAATTAGTCAATTCAGACCTAAAATGTAAAAACAAAATACTCTAGAATGAATCTCGGAGATCATATGGAGTTACTTAATGAGTTGATAGACCCACCAAAGTGGAATCACTAGCTAGGAAACCACAAGTTTTCAAAGCCTAACGTGCAAGTCTGGGTATACATAAATTAGATATTATTCATTCATGCGTTTTCCTGTTGTTGATGAAGTATTCTCGTACGTGTATGAATTTGTGACTCAAGAATTTTCTGTTTGCAAATAACTGTGTGTGGAGAAATTATGTGCATTGTCGGGGTGCAATCAATTGCACTGGACTTTGCATAGGAAAGTTGATAGCGAATTTAAATTAGCATTCGTTAGTGACATGGCTACAATGACACTCAATTAGACCTTTGAGGGACACCAATTCGTGAGTAAATCTGAAGCTTCAAGTACAGCTCATTGCTAAAAATGTGATTTGCCTCGGTAACCAATGGGGCCGTTTCCTCTTTTCCCTTTCTTTAGTCTATTGATTCCCTTTCTTTAATTTATCGATTGTCTGTTTCTTGAATAGGCATGTCACATTTGACTAGTTTGGGATGAACGATATATGAATACAAGAACAGTATTATACACATATCATTTGGAATCGTATTGTACAAGAATAGTATAGTCTTCAACATATAATTACAGTTGATTTTCCGTTATTTACTTTTTACATTTATACTACGATATTTCCATTTACACTGAATGAGAGAAAATGTATTCTCAATTAATGTACATGAAAACATTATTCGACGGACAAATAGCTGGCAAAAGAAAATAATCAAACTTCTAATTCATTTATACTTTTTTCTTTAATATTTATACTTGTAAAGAAACAACACTAATACTTCTCCACATAATTTCACTTAAATTTAATAGGTCCCGTAAATTCCTAATACCGTGGTTTACATTAAAAAAAAATCAATAATATTACATGAGCCTGTTTATTTCGCATATACATGAACATAAATGGAAAAAGCTGACTTATGAAAGCGCGTATACATTAAAGAAAAATCACTTCAACTCAATATTCACTTGTAGCATCTGAAAATCCAAAATTAAAAAAAAAAAAAAAATCATAACATGTAAATTTAATTTATATAAAAAATTCTTCCAAGCATTGTATACTTTATAAGGAGACACATCAACTTTGTAAAAGAATCAAAACCCGTTTAGGTTTTATTGCATTTGCTCTAAAAGGAAACATAGATTTTTGTATGATGTGTATTGAGTTGGAGTAGTTTCTAAAACTAGTCGGACAAAAACCCTTTTTTATCATTTTTCTGAACAAGGGATCCCATCTGTTTGATAAAATGTCTAGACAAGTTAGATAAAGGAGGAAGTACCCTCATGACTTTATCAAAGTTGGTCCTCTTCGTTCCACCTTAAAAAAAATGTTGGTCCTATTCAAAAACAAAAAGTCTTAGCACATGCACTTATGTGTTGCCATTTGGACAAATGATAGGGAGGATCCATGTACTTGTCAGGCACACTACCCTCGTAACCTTCTTCTTCACTCATGACCCCACTAGTAACACATGAACAGTGTAGGACCCATTTGTAAATCATGTCAGTCAAGGTCTCCATTTATAAAGGGTATGCTCCAAATTCAAATGCTCAATTCTCTCTTGAGAGTGTTTGGGGAGGACTGAGAGATGGGCCACCGTTGCTGCAGCAAACAGAAGATCAAGAGAGGACTGTGGTCTCCTGAAGAAGATGAGAAGCTTATCAGATATATCACCACTCATGGCCATAAAAGTTGGAGTTCTGTCCCAAAGTTTGCAGGCACTTCTCTCTTCCCCATATTAATTTTCTCTTTGTGCGTGTGTGTGTGTGAAATAAAGGGTGAGTCTCAGCCCAATTGTAATGTTCTTGCTTTGTGATCTTACACATTCAAATTATGGAATAGCCTCTTTGCTTATAAAGATAAAGCTATATACATCTATCTTCTCCAGATTCCACTGAGTGGGAGTTTCATATACTGAGCCACCCTTTTTTTTTTTGTGTGTGTGTGTGTGTGTGTGTGTGTGTGAAATAGAACTTTAGAAAAAATAAGTGATTATGGTGTGGTATGTTATGTGCAGGCTTGCAGAGATGTGGAAAGAGTTGCAGATTAAGATGGATAAATTATCTGAGGCCAGATCTGAAGAGAGGTTCCTTCACTGCAGAAGAAGAGCAGATCATAATTGACATTCATAGAATTCTGGGAAACAGGTAACGGGTAAATTACAAGCACAGAAAATGAGACAGAAAAAAATAAAGAGTACTAATAGTACTAAAAGATTAGGGCTGGCATATTCATCAATGCATATATATGCATTATTTGTGTGCTGCAGATGGGCCCAAATTGCCAAGCACCTACCTGGAAGAACAGACAATGAGGTCAAGAATTTCTGGAACTCTTGCATTAAAAAGAAGCTTATCTCTCAAGGGTTAGATCCACAAACCCACACTCTTCTTTCTTCTCATAGGAGAAGCTCAGCTGCTTGTACCATCTCTAACATCCATCAAAATTCCAATTCCATTTTCATTATTAGTTCAAATATGCCAAATGCTACCATTGAAACTAGTCAAACTTTTTCTTCACTACCTAATAAGGCTCAACCAAATATTGTTCAAATTCCCTCTAGCATTGTTTCCTCATCCGAATATCATAAATTCTCGGATTTGCCGTATGAACCATCAATTGAGATTGCCTCCAACATTTGTTCTCCTTCTTGCATGAACCCAACTGCGGTTGGAGTATTGTCCAACAATGAGAGCAGCATCTGGGATTCAAGAGCTGATGCTGAAGATTTTAGAGTTCAAACATTCGAAGAAGGAACACAAGCACAGGTGCATCAAGAGAAGGACAAGACTTGTGGGAAGGGAATTGATGAGATCAGAGAAGATAATAATAAGGGGAATCTTGAAATGATGAATGCTTCTTTGGAGAGCTCTAACTTTGATTTTGGGTTGCTGGAAAGTGTACTTAACTCTGAATTTATGTCTCATGATATCAACTATATGGATGAACTTGCGTGGAACTTTTAGACTATGCTTCAGCATATCGTGTAAGTGCCGGACATCATAATAAGATGTTCATATTAGATTTCTTTCACAAATTACATAGAGGCATACCTACAGCCAGGAAATGTTGTGCATATTGTTTAATCTTGCTTAGACTCAAACTAGATGGAAGAAGGAAAACGAAAATTTGCATGTCATGGATTTTAATTTGAAATTCGTTTAGAGCTGGCAGAGAGTTGGATCCATATTAGACAAACAAGTACCTGAGTCCTGGCCTTTTACAGGTTTCTGGTTAAAATAAAAGGAAATGTATTTTAAACTACGCGCGAGACCTATATACATCATATATTAATGTAAAAATGCTTGAGTATCAAGATGCATACATGTATATTGAAATAAGATGTATTGTATATATTTATGTGAAAGTGATGTTTTATATAATATTCCATAATAGCGTATAAATTACATTTCTCAAAAATAAATTTGCTACAGAAAAAAAACCTAAGAGTATGCGCATTTCGTAATACGTATCTGGTTTTGTAAGTCCTTTATATATATTATTTAAGAAAGTACATCATTTTGTTACATCAATCATTTTCATATTCCTTTATTTTAATATTGGTGGGGATCCATAAAGTGTATTTGGCATATGGATAAAAAAGGGAGTGAAAATTTTCATTAAAAATTTCCACCCAATTTTTAACTCTATATCAAAAACACCCCAAAGTAAGTTATGGTATACTTATATCATTTAATATCTTTTTATAAAGATTGAATTTTATCAATCTAACCATTAAATTAAAAATTACAACCAAAGAGATCAAATTTATATAATTTCATATAATTTAAAAATGATTTTGTACTTCATCCTTTCACTTTATTGTGATGTATAATATATTTTTGAAAATATAAGTAAATAGCGACCATTAAAATGCATACCTATTGTTATCCAATTTTTTTGAAATCTAACATACTTAATCATCAATATAATATCACGTAATTCAACGATTGAATTGATGAAGTTCAATCTTTATAAAAAATTATTGAATAAAGTAAATAGACAAAACTTACTCTTCGAATAAATGAATTCTCACCCTTTTAATACATTTTCTATTTTTTTTCTCACCATATAGACTAAAAAAAAGGTGTAATAACAGTGTGATAATTTTGACGTATGAATAATATTGTCTATTTTTCTTTTTATTGCTGAATGAGTGAACTTGACAACAGTGATTCAGTGTGTCCAAATTTGATATACTTTAACATTCATTGAATTTCAACTAATCTAACTTAAAGTAAAGTTTGTTTACTATAGGATAAAGCTTTTTCAATACTAACCTGTTATTATATTTCACTATAAATGGATTTTATTCATAGACTATATTTATATGTCAATTATCGGATAATATATTTTAGCTATCACAGAATATATGCAAATTAATACATAATATACTGATCATCTAAATATAATGTGAAAAACTTGATGTACAAGTATCTTTTTACCTTTACAATAAGATTAGCAAATTAGAAAATAAAGCGTTCAATATATATCATTTGTGCAACGACTGTGAATCTAAAGTGTACGTGCTGGTACATTATTACGGGGATGGCTTTAAAGTGGGGCAATCAGTGGCTTGGCTCCCACATTTGAAAAATATTTTAGTGATACTGTGTTTGAATCATTCATCAACATTTGTTTATTTTCTGCCGTCATTATTTTAGTTTTTCTATTCCCATTCTGTCGACAGAGGCAAATATCATGATGATATGGATAATTACCATTAGTTCCCTTTTTTCGGCCATTTAACTCAGGTGGCTCAGAAACATAGCTTAAAAAAAAAAAAAACCCTAGATTTGTACTTTCTTAACGTGTGATCGTAAGGCAAATGTTAAAGAATAAAAGATATAAATTATTAAACAAAAAATATTAAGATTTATCATCTTAAAAATTTAAAAAATATGTAATATTTTTGAGTAATTAAAATTAATAGTAAGTATCATTATCATTCCTTAACATGTATTTTTATAGGACGCATTAACAAAAACTTAATTATAAATTTTTAACCTATATTTTAGCTAATTTTGCATAGTTCAATACATAAACTCAGATAAAGATACGAGTTTTGCTGGTAGACCAAACTCACCAATCTATACGATATACTACAAGGCATTTTACCAAGCATTGACGAGCAGACTGCAAACATATATTATGGACACTAAAAGCAACACTTTGTAATGAATCCAATTCGCTTGGATGGTCCAAACGGCTCAATTGATAGAGTGAAGGAAGGATTAAATGGGAGAAGGAAACTCAAGGAAGGACATGAGTGTTATGACCTTAATTTCCCTCTATTTCATCTTTGGATATCCTCTCCCTCTGCACCTTCTTATCTAGTATTTACATGCATAACTGGGACCAACAGTTCCCTTCCTCTGCAGGTGTGACTTGGTGACCGTTCCAATGAAACAATTACTACTAGAAACATGCAAAAAACTCATAGAAATTATTGACTGATTGTAGCCCGTTGGCAATACCAATGGATTTTCTGATGAATTGCTAGAAAATTGATTAATTGCAAAAGTTATTGATGAATGTAACAATTTATTGATAATTCTATCGGTAATATTTTGTGCCAATAGACGCTATTTGGCACACGAATATTATTGACAGAATTACCGACACGCTACTCGTCAAAATTCATAACTATTGATGTTAACATTACTAACGGAAATACCATTGGTACGGAATTTCCGTCGATATTTGAATTTCTAAATGTTAATGAAGATACTACTTCGAATTTCCAAATTTTTTGAACATCGATGAAAAATCCGTCAGTAATATCCATAAATGAAACAAATCGTTCCAATATCAACGAAATTATCCATTGGTAAGACATTGCCATTATCTGTTGGTAATGGCCACGAGGCCGCATAAGAACGCAGCCCCCTCCTCCCTCATTTCTCCTTTCCCCTTCCTTATTTTCCCTTTCCTCTTCCTCTTTCATAGCTCTCTCCCTCTCAATCCTCCCACACTACAAGTACTCTACCCTATAGTTGTAGTTGCTGTCATTCACCTCAATAGCTATGGTCACCATCCTCAAAATCCTTTCCTTCTTCCTCTACCACCACTATAGCCATCCTCTTCTCAACCATTGCCATTGCCATTCGCCATCGCTACTGCCATTATCCTAATGTTGTCGGCCACTGTTCCTACATTTGCTTCGCAAGTTTGCAAGTATTGATTTTTTTTTTTCAATTTTTTTGCAACTAGATGTTTTGTGTGTGTTTGTGATTTGATGTTGAAGTTTTCCATGTATTGTTGGAAATGTTGTTGGTGTTATATGAATGCTTGTTTTGTAAATGTTATTTGGTCATTGTATTTTTGACAATGTTATTTGGTGTTCTCTATCTTGACGGTATATTAATTTGATTAGAACTATTTTGTTGGTTGTTGGGAATTGTGGGTTGCTAGGAATTGGGCTTGACACTTGATATATCTCGAAAAAAAAGTGGATAAAGGTTGATTTTAAATTAGTACTTAGGTGTTTACAATTTTTAAAAAATGTTGGACAATTGTTTATGAATTGTATGTGTGAATTGATTGCTAAGTTAAGTTTACAAATACCTATTTAAAATTATCCAATTTAAGAATTGCATGAGTATATAGATTTTATGTTTGGGCTAGTGCATTTAGGTTTTAGAGAATTTTCTTTTAAATGTTTTTGTTGTTGTGTTAGGTTGTATTGGGTGTTGCATTTGGTGCCTAAAAAAATAAATGAAGTTTAATTTATGTCTGAATTTGGCAACATTGTGGATCTATTAGCAAATTTTGAGCTTAGATTTTTGTTTTGTATTGGCAAAGAGAGTGGATTTTGGGGATTCGCTTCTCTGAAGCTATCTAGTGGCACCCAATCCATTGCTCAATCACTCTTGGGTCTAGTTGGCGTGTTGAGGATCTATTGACTTATATACATGTTGTGTTTGATACTCAGATATGGCAAACAAAGGGAGTTCTATGTTGGGGAAAGGTAACAAATATGTAGCAGAAATAAACCTTTCCCACTTGAAAAAACCTATGAGAAGCATTATATACAACAAACCAAAAATATTCCAAACATATAATATCTCCAAGAGTGTGAAAATAAATAGGCAAAGGCATGAAGAACACAAGAATTTTTAATAGGGAAAATGCCCAGTGTGAAGGACAAAAAACCACGAGACCTAGTTTAGAAAAACTCCACTATAAAGATGCCAATGAGTATAGCAAAAGAGTTTCACCAAAAGAATCTCAAAAATAAACTCCTTACTCATTATTATGGTAATAGAAATCACCAAAGCAACAACATCCAAAAACCCACAACAGATAAAGATTGTCACACTAAAATAGAGAGAAAATAAAGTTTTGAGTATACCATATAAATGCCCATCGTATTAGGAACAATTGGAGCAACAATATCTGTCCCAAAAAAAAAAAAAGCATAGGTGTGATCCTTCAAAAGAAAAAGTGAAGTTGCAATCACTTTTCTCTTGTATTTTATGTCATATCATGTGACATTAAAAGCATGAGTGGCCTAATATGATAAGTGTATTGGGACCACTTGAGGATGCCTACACAACATTTTGGTCAAGGTAGAGCTTAACCAAGAGAGATGATCAACCTTCTTGCTCCATTGCACAACCCTCCAGCATTACTAGCACTCCTTCCACCTCCATCCGTACTCCTCTACTTCCACCACGTTAGCTCTTAGGCAATATATCTCCACCAACTTGCTTACTTCCACAACAGTTCAATATGATACCCGCTCTTAGGCATGTGCTTCCTCCACTACCGCTATTAGTACCCACTAAGCCATATTTTGTGCTTGTAGTTACTACCATTCTTACCCCTTCTTAGCTTGTAGTTGATAGTGGAGCAACTACCTTGTTTGGGCAATCACTAACTTCCACAACATGATGAATTCACGTGAGGTTTGATCAATTGACCTGGTAAGTAATTTATAATTTCAATTCAATATCAATTTTAAATTATGATTTCTTATTAATTAACATATCAGATTTTACTTTTCTATATATAATACAGTTGGCTTTCTCTTAGTTAGGGTTTTCACAAGATCACTGAGGTGATACACAAGCTATATGATGTGCCATGCAAGACCTTCTCTAGTATTCCGCTAGCCACAAAGTGAAGGTGGTATAAGGCGTAGAAGGTATATAAAATGACACTTTTTATAATTCAATGTTTTACTACTATACATGTCGATATGTAATTTAAAAGACTATTATGCTACTTTTGTATGTGTAGAAAGATTTTATTATTAATCCATGAGAGGATGATCACATGTTTAAGACTTGGAAGTCTTAGACTGCTCAGTGCCTACGAGATGTGTATCGAGATATCCATGAGAAGGGGACTCCCCATCATTGGATACAAGAGGGCAACTTATGAGCATTGTAGGAATATTGAGCTTTCGAGGACTTCAAGTTGACGTAGGGAAACGTAGGGAATGTTAAGGCCAACATACCCTTAGAAAAGGAAACATAGTCAAAAAAGGCAAAGATAAGAAGCATTTGTAGTTCAAGTGAGAAACAAGAAGCAAAGAAAAATAGAGAAAAAAGATAAACTAGGACAAAACACTTAGACAAAATTCTCAAAAAATTACCCAAGCACAATAGCTCTAACAATCAAGAATCATGGTCTCAAGAAGCATCAAGAAGCACCATCTCTTTGCTTCTTATTCTATCTTGCTTTAGTGTGTGGTTTCAATCCTTGATGACTAAATTGTTTATTTAGATGTTTGAATTGTTTATATTTGGTGCTTGGAAATTCTAATTTATCTTGTGAAAGACTTGCATCAGTATATTGTAACTATTAGTACTTAATTTTGAAACATGGATTGATGACAAAAACTCTTTTTTTGGTGCATATGGGAGTCTCAACCATGAAAAGAAAAGAGGTCAAGGTTGAGTCCTCTTGATGTATGATGCCTTTGGAATGCCTTTGATGCTTAATTAGGGTTCAATTTATGGTTTAATAATGAATTTGCTTGAATCATGAAGCTTAGGTTGATTAGAGTGGAAAATGTACACCTTACTTTAAGGATAAAAGCCTATTACGAATTTCACATGTAGGGGCTGAATTTTTTAATTTGTTTAAGTGGTTATAATATGGTGCTAATAATATGAGCTTATGGCTAAGAAAAGAGTTTACTTGCTGAACTTTTTTATTTTTGGTGTTTAGTGTCTCAACCATGATAAGATATAGGAAGGAGAACATGGTTTTGATCTTGTTAGGTTGATCTTGGAGTCAAGAATGGTTAGGAAATAAATTAGGGAAAATAAAAGAAAAAACCCTAGGAAAAGAAAGAACAATTAAATTATAAGAAAATGGACTATGAGATACAATATGGGGAAATGGATTAGGAAATAAACTAGTCATAAAATCGTATGGAACTTTAGAAAAGGATGAAAATTAGTAATATCCAGGTAATTAACATAAATAATGATCAACTTTTGATATCTAAAGATCAAATTTTAGGTGCATTCGGGCATTAAGAGTTTGATCAATAATTTATATGGAATAAGCATAACAATAAATAAATCGTAACCTAGGATTATTCTAAGTTATAAGAATAGGAATGTTTTAGTTTTAAAGGAATTATTAACATAATAGAAATTAGAAAGAATGATAACAAGAATCATGACTTTGAGTTAAAAGAATAATAAATTGATTTATATGATTTTTGCATGAATGAGATTTTGTTATGGCCAAAAGAAATGATATTATGTAAGTCTAAGAGATTAAGTGGGTGTATTAGACCTCTTCATGTAGTGAACTAGTCGTGCATCCATTGGTGGCATCTTAAGCCCTACCTCGCAATGAACTAGCTGTGCAATTACTAAAAGTCTTGCAGATATTCAGAGTGATGTATCGGGCCAACTTCGTAGTAGATCAATCGTGGGTGACTTATCTTTCCCCACAACATAGTGGACTAGTCATGCAATCATTGATCTAACTTGGGGATGCCCTAATGATGAGGGCTCTCGTAGATGCATATGTTATAGAGACCCTATAAGCAACAAATAGCAATACAAAATGGACACTTACTTTATACTATCAGACCATGATGATAGTTTTGATAACATATATTCTTAAGACTTGCATGTCATATTATTGCTGCTAAACAAGTAAAGTGGCCTTAAAAGAGAGTTGATGATTTGTTTTATCATTTTCCTACTACATGTTATGGTCATTAGGTAGATATATTATCTATATTGTGTTGCTTTATTGTATACTTTGGAAGATTTTGGATAGCTATGACATAACTTTAGAGACACCACCTTATTAAGAGTTTGTCTCTCACTCGATTTTTCCTGGTGTTTGTCTCCCACCCTTAGAAACACCGCTTTGTAACTCACTAGTGTCATATTAGGCCCCACCTTGTAGTGGAACAATTGTGTGATCACTAAAGGTCTTGTAGAAGTCGAGAGTCATATATCATGCCCTATCTCATAGTGGACGACCCGAGCTTTCATTAAGTGACATATTCGGCCCCAAATTATAGTTGGCTAGTTGTGAAACCATCAATCTGACTATGGGATGCCATAGTGATGAGAACTATTGCTGATCCATATTGTTATGGAGACCCTATGAGAAACAAATAGCAATACAAAATGGACACTTACTTTATGCTATATGACCATAATGACAATTATGCTAACATATTGAGACTTGCTTGTTACATTATAGTTTGCTGAACAAGTTGAGCGGCCTTAAAAGAGAGTTGATTAACTGTTTTATCATTTTCTTGCTAAATGCTATAGTCAGTAGGTAGATATGTCTCTATTTGGTTAAGATTCTAAGAGAAATGCTTTTTCGGAAGCAAAAGTAGAAGTACAAGCAAAAAATTATTTTACATTTGGATATAATTATATAAGGAATTTTTCTCAAAATTAGAAGTTATTATATTATCCAGATGTGATAAATATAAAAGTATTTTTTCTTATAAAATTACAATTAAGGGTATGGAAATAGAGTGTGAGGATGAGAGTGAAAAAGGAACGGTATTTTTTAATAATTTTAAAGATAATATCATAATAGAGTGAAAAGATAGTGATTCCTAAATTCAAGGAGCACGAAAGGTAGCTCCCTATTTGTTTCTCAAAAAAATAGAAAATCTGATTATTTTCTACTTTTACCTATTTTGAGAAGCAACAAAAAGTAACATTAAAGATTTTATAAGTACTCTTCTTTTGAAAAATTTTGAAAAAAAGAATTACTTTTTTTTTAGGTGCTAGAAGCACAAACGTACCCATATTGTCTCTGTTGTGTTGCTTTATTGTATGCTTGGAGGATTTTGGGTAGCTGTGGCATAACCCTAGAAACACACCCGACAAAAAGTTTAACTCTTGCCCAATTTTTCCTTGTTTTCAAAGGATTGACATGGCATGGATCCAGATATTCCCTGAGATCGATGCAAAATAGGGGCATAACCTAGAGCTTGATTTGATCTGAGTGGTAGTGTATCACTGCTACACTATCGTCTTCTTCGTACCCATTTGACAATTGAACACCACGTTATGTAGATAGTTGACCCGTAGTTTTGACTCCTACTTGATGGATAAATAGTTATTTGTTATCCCATATAGTACTGTATATTGATCAAGTGAAAGGTAGTAGATATGACATGCATTTTGGGGATGATTGTATCTAACCTCTCCAAGCTTGAATTCTTATATATGTTAGGTTGGCTATACCTAACATCCTAATTTTGAATAGTAAAAGATGCATATACATATACTTCTATGTTTGAGACGTATTTTTGTCTATCTAATTGACGACTAGGACTATTTAAACAAATTAGATATACAATAGCTTCCGCTAAACTCAAAAATAAGTAATATAAAAAATAGATAAGCTGTTAATAGGAATAGATAAATAGTAGCTCGGATAACAATCATTAATGGAAGCCATTGGCAAACATGAGAAAATAAACAATTTTCGCAAGCAACGAGAAAAAAATATTGTGGCAAAATTAACAGAGCACATATAATAATACCTAACTAGTTGATTATTAATAATATATTTTAATAAAGAGCTAGTGAATTAATGATTAACTAGAGAATACATGCAAGAAAAATCTTTATATGAGTTTACATTATAAAATGGATTGATGGGATAACCTATAAATTATTAGCCCTAAGTAACAAATATGTGATATGAAGTGCATTGGGTTTGACATCTTATATTATGAGTATAATTGGTGGGCTAAGTGTAGGCCCCATGAGCTTTAGGCCCAATGTTAATGGAACTTGTGATAAGATTATTCAGTAACTATATAAAGGTACTAGATCCCCTATTTTACCCGATGAAAACATATTTGAAAATGGAAGATACATTTGCCAATATATGTTCTCTTCTGGTTACCTTATTGAATAATCATCTAAAGAAGATGGCATAAAGAGAAAGATTGTCATGACCCAACCCGGGCCGTGACCGGCGCATAAGGACAAGTCCCCACGCAAGCCTTCCACTACAGAATTTTTATAAAAATTCGACAAAGTCTCCTTTGTCATCAGGATATTTCCTAATTACAAAAGGTACCTTGCAAGATAAACAAACACAATCTTCAATCGGGGATCTAGGTATTCTCAAAATACACCCTTTAACACACAGTATATATATATATATATATATATATATATATATATATATATATATATATATATATATATATATATATATATATATATATATATACTCATCCAAAATACATAACTTGAATTATTTAGAAAACCAAATCCTTTTAAGAAATCCAATAACATAGTATAAACATATGAAATACAACAGAATCAATATAATCAGGTCAAGGCCGAACACTGCCTGCAGTACTATGGAGCTACACAATCTAAGGATTTTTCAAAATTCAAATAATTTCAATATACCCTTGAATAGAAAACGGCTTATCCACAAAACTCGGAATTTAATCACGAGGGCTGAAGGATTAGATCCTACTGGAATACTTGTATCTGAAAAAGAGAAAGAAATAATAGGGTGAGTCTATGAAACTCAGTGAGAGATAGAATGTCCCTAACCTACATGAAACAATGTACAAACTTATAGATATTAAGGCGATACAATAATATGTATAACAAAACCAAAATAGAAATTTTAATAAAATATTATCCAAATTTTCTTTTCCAAAAATAGAGTTCATCTATTCCAAGATAATTAAGCAAGAATCACACTTAGGTGACCTTTCCTTCTTGTGAATCTCGTAATCAGGCATGCATCACTCTTTAAGTGGCCGTGAATATCAGGCACGCACCACACTATATGTATGGCCGTCAATATTAGGCACACATCACTCCATTGAGTGACCATGAAATACAACATCCTAGGTGCACCCAGAGCTAACGTATACTGCTGTTAGCCTACAGATCCTGGCTTAGACTTTCCCAAGTCTTTCTTTTCCATTATATAGAATATTTAATAGAAATTCTTATAAAACATATCAATATACCTTATATAAAACAATAAAATAGTAACTTCAAGAAAAATAAAGCTTTAACACTTCAATAAATCAAAAGTGAACAAAATCCAAAGCCTTTATCCGAAAACCTTTCACTTCACCTTTTTTTTTTTTTTTACATAATCATTCATAAATCAGATGCAGAGCAATCTATACCAAACCATAACCGATTAAGTACATCAAATTCTTTCAGAACCAAGATAATTTCCAAAGTTTAATGGGAAACTAACACAATAAACATTTATTGCATTTTCTTCCCTAAAATCAAGTCATTATCTCATGTGATCAATTAGAAATAGATAAGCTACCAAAATTTAAATTATATTTCTAAGGTATACTAAATCATTTGCATATGTATATATACAAATAAAATATATTAGAATTAAGATAGAGATAAATTATCTACTTACAGACTTAACGCCAACAGCAAAATCCTAATCCCATGAACTCTGAAAGCCAAAGCCAGTCCTCCAGTGGTATATACTGTCAATAATACGGTAATTTAATTCAAGGTCAGTCCCTTAGACTACGGATTAATTTACTTTATTCCTAGATATGAAAATTGCTAATTCTTCTAACTTAAGGTTCTCCAGGAACTCACTATAGAGGAAATAATTCATAATTCATAGGAAAGGAAGAGGAAAAGAGTTTGAAGATTACCTTTTTGAAGGGAGACTGGAAGAAGAAATCTTTAGGAGCCTTGGTATCACCTCCTCCAAGCTCCAAGACCAAATGTGTTGATTTTTGGATGAAGATATGACTTGGGATTGGAGAAAGAAATTGAGGTTAATTGAGTGGAAATAGTGTAACTTGATGAAAGGATTAGAAAGATTGTGTTTAGGAATGAAGGGAGATGTGTTTTAGAGAGAAGGGAGAGATTTTGAGAGGTACAGAGAGAAAGAAAATCATGAAATGAGAAGGAAGGACACGTCTTGGCTTATATATTAACCTGTGGTAATCGATTACCAAGGGCTGGTAATCAATTACCACGAAGAGCTAGTAATCGATTACCACAAACCCAGAACTAGTAATCGATTACCACGCCAAAAATTTCAACCCGTGGGCATACAGAAAGGATTGTAATTGATTACAGATCCTCTGTAATCGATTACCAACTCCAAAAACTTGGTTCCCTCTTTCTGCAGCCCTTTCCCAAGTCCAGGATATTGCACAGACTTATTTACATTTCTTAATTTTAATTTAATATCCCCTTTAACTTTACTCTCCATTAACTTTAAAACATAAATATAAATAAGGGAATACCCCCCATTTGGACTCAATAAAAATATCTAAAAATTCAAAATCCATAGGAATAGAATCCAACTTTTGGGTTTTAGTACAATTCTCTGAAAACTTGCCTTTTTATGAACTTGAGGATTAAAGACGAAAGGGTTATCCATTTCCTAAAATTCATTAAAAATCCCTCTTCAACTCATTGATGCCTAGAGAAAGAAAATGCCTCAAACCTATAGCCCTCCAAGGAGGCATAGGGTTCAGACTTAGAATTTTTTTAGGTTCTGATTTCGATAGGTAATTGCACTCAGGCTGGGGTGTTACAAAGATCTTGTACAAAAGCAAATACTATCAACCATGATTCAAATAGGTATACCTTTATTCATCATTATCTATAAACTAGTGCTTCAATATCATGCATTTGAAGATTTAGGAGATAAAATCTAGGAATAAAAAATTTTCTAAATGATAGACGACCTCAATATATGAGGAAGAATTGAAAATATTTAGCATGCATGCATGAGGTTAGAAAGTTTGTGACATATTTCTGTATCTGGGATAGGGACCCTTGTGATAGAGGATTTGAAGTTAGCAACAAAACCAGCATAATCACGAGATGAAACAATGAACAAAGACCAGCTCACTAGTCTCCTTTTAGAAATTCATATCATGTTTTCCTACGTCTTGTTTATGTTCAATTATCATATCGTGTATCATATCGTGTATCAATTTTTTTTTGAATTTTGACATATTATACATAATGTAACAAGAATATATATATATATATATATATTATACTATAACTAGACATAAAAAAATCATAAATATATGAATAGACATACAAGGCTCCACGACCAACCAAATAACGATGTGGAATTTCACAGGCAGTATTAGTTTGGATTGGAGTTTATGAATTATGTGACTTGTAAGACTCTTCAATATTTAGTTGTTTTTAATAATTTTGTATATGACTTTTATTTTTATTATTTTTTATTGAAATCTAGTTTGAATTTTTAATTTTTAAAATTTGAAAATATTATCTTATTAGCACTTATTAGATTGGTTACTACTTATAAGTATTGGAGATATTGAAACTTGTAGCTTATCATAGATATCCTTAGGACACAAAGAATTAGGATATTTACTCATATTAAAATACATATTAAGATAATATCAAAATTGCAAATTTGGGATACATATCTTGAGATATGTATTGTGTATCGTAAGATATTAGCAACTATAATTCAATGGTACATGTGGCTTAGAGATAAGATTATTCACTTCTTGACATTTATAGGTAAAAGGGTTCAAGAAAGAATATTATCATGAAGAGATCTTTCATATTGCAAGGTGTCAAGGCCAAGCTTAAGGAAAGATAGAGAAAAGAATATGAGAGAAAAGAGAATAGAGAACTATGAAAGAGTGAAGAAAATGAAAAAAAAATGATTCACCATACTGAATAAGTACATGCGGTTCAGTATATATACAAGCTTATAGTTGAAGCTAAGTAACTAACTATAATTGACAATCTAACTGAATTCATAGCAGAAAACTAACTTATCAGTGACTTGCTTCATAAGCTATACCAGTATCCTTTATACCCCCCCTCAAACTTAAGGAGTGACCATACTCAATCCTGAGTTTGGCATAGAAGGTGGTAAAGAAAGCAGAGGAGACTAATGTGGTAAGGACATCTACAACTTGAGCATGGGCAAGAATGTGACTAATTTGCAATTGACTCTTAGCCACATAATCTCTTACAAAATGTAAATCAAACTCGAAGCATTTTGACTTGAAGTGCAAAACTGGACTGGCAATAAGGAGGATGACACTAATATTATCACAATAGACCACAGGTGTGGCCATAAGAGCAATATGTAGTTCAGATAGTAAGTTGCAAATCCAAGTAAGATTAGTAACAAGAGAGGCCAAGCTACGATATTTGCCTCTGTATTGGACCTAGATGCAGTGTACTGCTTCTTTGAAAACTAGGAAATTAAGTTTGAGCCAAGATACACACAATAGCCACTAGTAGATTTGCTATCATCAGGATCACTTCCCCAATCTGAATCACTATAGCTAGTAACTCTCAAATCTTCAGATTTCCTAATATTCAAACTATAGTCAATAATACCACTAAGGTAAAGAAGGATGCATTTGACCACCTTCCAGTTTGTGTCAAGGGGGTTTTGCATGAATTGACATACATAATTAACACAATAAGCAAGTTTTGGTCAAGTTACAGTGATATACTGTAAGTTGCCAATGGATCTATACAGCCTTAGATCTTCATAGGGAATGCCATCAATAACAATAAGCTTGAAAGATGAAGGCAAAAGGGTTGACCAAGGTTTGCAACCTGGCATTTGAACTTTTGCAATAAATCATGAACATATTTAGCTTAAGACAATAGTATACCCCTAGAAGAAGTATGCTTGACTTGAACGCCCAAGAAGTAATGAAGCTCAGCCATATCTTTCAAGGCAAAAGTAAAATTGAGTTTCTAAATCGATTCAACAATGTAAGAAGCAGAATTCCCAATGACAATGATATCATCCACATAGATGATAATAAAGGTGGTTGAAGAACCAACAATTTGGGTGAAAAGTGAGATATCAGATTTTATAGGAGCAAAGCCTAATTGTTGTAGAGCTATAGAGAGCTTGTGATACCAAGCTCTAGGGGCTTGGTTCAGGCCATGCAGGGCTTTAGTCAATTTGCAAACTAATTAACTATTGCCAACTTCATAATGCTATGGTTGAACCATGTATCTATCCTCTTACAAATCACCATTGAGGAATGCATGGTTCACATCTAGTTGCCTTATGCACTAGGATTTGGAGACAGCCAAGGATAATATAAGTCTAATAGAAGTAGGCCTTACCAGAAGACTGAATGTTTCGGTAAAATCAAACTTAGGTCTTTAACTCAAATCTTGAGCCTCCAATCGAGCCTTATACTTTTGGAGAGAGCCATTTAATTATAATTCACTCAAAACACCCACTTATTACTAATAGGAGTTCTTCCAGAAGGTATGTAACTCCACCAACTGCTAAGTGTTACTGCTCATAAGAGCACTACGCTCACCATCCATAGCTTGCTTCGAATGAAGAATTGTTAGAGCCTGCTTAGCAGAAGTTGGATTTAATTTAGCTTGGAACACCTTAGGTTTGAAAATGCTAGCCTTGGCCTTAGTTTTCATCTTGTGAAGACCTTGAACAATAGTAAGTACATTTGGTGTGGGAAGTGGGGTGGAAGGAGGTGTGTCAAAAGGAAGGTCAATTTGAATAAAGGAAATAGGAATCATGTTAATGGGAAGGTTAAGCTGAGTAGGTTGATCTGCATAAGGAAGAGAAATAGATTGAGGAGTGGGTGAATTAGAAGTAATGGAAGAGCTAGATGGAGGAATAAGCTTGGGAATGCTAGGGACTAAGGTGGCTAAGGGAGCAACAAGTATTGCTGAAGCTATAAGAAAAATAAAAGTAGGGTCCTTAAATGGAATTTCTCCTTATCAAACAGCACATGCCTGCTGATAATGACTTTTCCAAAAGCTGTGAGACATTTATAGCCCTTGTGATTAGTTCTATAACCCAAGAAAATATATGATGTGGACCTAAAATCAAGCTTATGTCTATTATAGGGCCTAGTGAAAGGAAAACACAAATAACCAAACCTGAAAGCTAGTATAGGAAGGCCTATTGTGAAATAACTTTTCAATAGGTGATAAGTTATTAAGCAATGGAGCTGGGAATTAATCAACTAAACAGCAGTGACAAAGGCCTTACCCCAAAACTTCAGAGGCAAGGATGCACTAGCTAGTTGCATTAAACCCATCTCAACAATATGCCTATGCTTTCTTTTGGCTGAACCATTCTATTGGTGAGCATGCGGGCATGAAAACCTGTGAATGATGCCATATTCCTGCAAACACTTGGACAAACTGACATATTCAATAGCTTTATCACTTTGAAACATTTTAATCTTGGTATCAAGTTGCAATTTAACCATTTGTTGGAAATAAAGAAAAAACCTTTTGAGTTGTGATCTAAATTGAACCAAGTAAAGCTAGGTATACTTTGAAAATGTATCAATAAAATGAATGTAATATCTAGCTCCATTTATTGAAGGGAAAGGGGCAGGGCCCTAAATGTCTGAATATAAACTTAAGAGGAGAATTATAGATAGAAATAGAATCTAAAAAGGGTAATTGGTAAAACCTTCCAAGACAACAAAAAGCACAAACAAACTTATCAATAGCAAAAGGAAGATTACAAGACTTGAACACCCTAGACACAATAGTTGGTGACGGATGACCAAGTTTGGAGTGCCAAAGATGGAAGTTTGCATTTCCCTTAGCTAAAGATAGAAATGCTATAGGAGCTTGTGCTACAACAGGTTTGAGATCGGGAAATTTGTATATGCCATTATCTACAATTTCTTGGAGAAAGATCTCCTTAGTATCCTGGCATTTGACACAACATGAATTATGGTGAAATTCAAAAAATACTTTGTTTTCTTTAGCAAATGGGGACACACTTAACAAATTCTTGGTAATGCTAGGCACATGCAATAACTTATTCAACTGAAAAGAATGATTGCTCAAATCTACAATAAATTTAGAATTTCCAACATGATGAATTTGCAAACCAGAACCATTGCCCACTATGACTTGCTCAGAACTTCCATAATCAATCTTCTCCACAAGGTTCAAAGGATCCGAAGTCACGTGATGAGTGGCCCGAAAGTCAGGGTACCACTGTGGATCATGCACTATTACTAGAGTGGCTAATACATTACTTATAGACAGATTAGCTCTTGGCCTTGGTGTGCTTGGTGGAAAAGGACTTCATATCTCTGTGACTCAAAACCAAATGCACCACCAAATTGAGAATCAAACCTATGCCAATAGTTAAGAGCAATGTGTCCAAGCTAACCACAAACGTGGCATTGGGGCTAATTGGAAGAGAATCTGCCTTCTCCTCAGCCAAATCTACCACCTCTGCCATTAAAATTCTAAGATCTTGAGCCTGATTGGAATCTTGAGTTCTGATCTTAAGCTTCTCTGGAAGGAAAGGTTTGCTATGATTGAAATTGTACCACATTGGCTTAAACAAATTTGTCATTCTTATTGAACCGTTCAATCATTTCTTTTTGCGCCATAAGCAAGGCTTCAAGCTCTCCAATTGAGATTGGCTTAGCCCAAGACATTATAGTATTGATAAATGGCCAATATTCCTCTATCAAGAACCACTTCAATATGATTAGAATCAGTCATTGGTGCACCTACTGAGACTAAAGCATTGATTGTGTCTTTGATTTGCAAAAGATAATCAGTCACTAATCCACTCTTCTTGGTATTGCCAAGTTTGTTTTTCAATTGCCTTACTTTTACTTTAACTTGCGAAGCAAAGAAAGTTTCAAACCTTTTCTAGATCTGATGTGAAAACTCAAATCCTACCATTCTTGTAGTGAATGGCTTGCTCATTGATGAGAGCAACCAACATTTTAGCAAAGCATCTTGCTTCTTCCAATGCTGATACTCACAACTGACTGTGCCACTTTCTTGATAAACTGAACTAGCATACTTCTTCGAAATCCCTTCACTGGTGATGAGATTGAGCAGATCGCGGCCTTCAATCGATTGCTTTTGTCTGCTACTTCCATGGCATGTAATTTTCTTCATCAAGCTTCAATGCTACCGAATTCGTGTAGCTCTGCAACACTGGCTATGCTAGATTCTGAGAAGGACTTTGTGCTATTTCCAATGAATCATGGAAGCCATGGTGAATGATGAGCTTTGATGCTAGGTAAGGTATCAGGGCAAGCTTAAGGAAAGTTGGAGAGAAGAGTTTGAGAGAGTGAATAGAGAACTATGGGAAAGTGAAGAAATGAAAAAATATTCACCACACTGAATGAGTACATGAGGTTTAGTATATATACAAGCTCGTAGCTGAAGCTAAGTAATTAGCTGTAGCTAACAGTCTAACTGAATTCAAAACAAAATACTAACTTATAAGTGACTTGCTTCACAAGCTATACTAGTATCCTTTACACATATTGGCAACCATGTTTTTCTTGAATGAAGAGCTTTCTTCATCTACGAAAAATACAACATTAAAATGATATATATATATATATATATATATATATATATATATATATATATGATTTTGTCTTATATGATTTTCGAGTCTAGTAATTTTTTTTTTATTCTTTAGATAGTCGTCCTTATTTTTATTTCGGAATTGCTTCTTATAATTCTAAATTATTAAAATATTGGTTTTTAAAGGACTAAATTTTAAAAATTAACTGTTATATAGGAAGTAACAACTAAAAGGTAATGCTATGTAGCGGAAAAAAAAAGATTTTTTTATTGAATATATGATTAATAATTGAATGAAATAAAGTGATAAAAATCACTCATTCAAGAGACAATACTCATATTACATTATTTTAACAAATAAATCCTAAAAAAATAATATATCGGTTTTTAAATATAAACTGGGTGAAATTGTAAGGAATAATAATTTAAATTGCCAATTAATTCCTATCTAAACTTTGCTATGGTCGTTAACTGAAATTATGGAAATCTTACCTTCAGGGAACATTTTTCTTATCATTTAAATTAACCTCTGTTTTGGAATGACTAAGTAATGGTCTCTTTGTATGTTGTCAAATAAGACATCGGTCTTTTTTTTTTTTTAAAATATCATTTTATTTGATAAACTTATAATATGTAACTGCTGTTCAGGCATCTAAAATTTATGGATAGACATAATATCTTAGAAAAAATGATATTTGTACATACTTATTTAGTGTGTTTATTAACATTGGGGAGTCATGCATAAATAATAAGAGATTCACATCAATGATCGAAGAATCGTGGGGATTGTAGTAGTAAGTCAGGTAAGTAATGATGCTATCACTCGATTGAAGATTTATAGGTAAATGATCACTGGGAATTTTATGTATGCAATAGAAGACTCGGGTGATAGAATTATCGTCTACAAGCGCATTCTCCTCTCAATTTTCTAGTCATCGATGTGAATTCTCCATTATTTATACGTGACTCTCCTTGTTGTTGGACATACTATGTACAATTTTCATATATTAGACATCCAAAGAAGATGCAAAATTTATTTATAGGAAGGATATTAACCCAAGAACAAGTGAGATATTGAAACACAAAACATGATAAATTTGCCTCATCCATTTGTATTCCCAAGTAAACAAGAGATTTGAACACAAACATATAAGATTATAAAATAAATAGAAATGAACCCCTTTCAAAAAAGGAAGAACACCAAAAGTAGGGGAAAAAAGAAAAGAAAAAAAGAAGGGGAAAAACCAAGTGTACTATGCTAGCCTCCCTGGCTCAGCATTCTACTAAATATTTGGTACATTATATATGTAGCCTCTTCCTTCTGGCTAGAAAAACAAGCCCCCTTTGTGTATGGTTATTTTGGCCAACACAAATTTTGTCTGTGTCAATGAATATTGTGATGCTATAGGTTGTGTCATTTATGTTAGTATATAATCATTCTAGCATGGACAAAGGGACAGAGTTGTCTTGAGAGGAACATAAAGAGATGATCTCTTCTAGTGTTCCATTCATGCAGTCCCTGCATCTGTCATATAACATGCAGTCTTCAGTCATTTCAGGCTTCAATGACTTTGTCTCAGCAAAATTTATTTGTGGAAAATCTTCCAGCACCAAAGGTGTATGTGGGAGTTGATAACTATGCATGCCTGCATAGATAGGCATCTCTATATCCTGCACCATATAGATAAATAATGTATTAATTGCCAAATGCCAATGTACTAAAGTTGAGGCATAAATTATTTTTACATTATGAAATTGAAGACACTTGTATAGCTCATGCTTCATTGGAATTAAAGCACCACTTGGGAGTAGTGCAAGTGGCAAGGGAAGAGTGGGGTTAGTGTAGAGGTTTTTGGTATACAAGGAAAAGAATAAAAGGTGTTTGTATTAGTTTAAGGGAGGAAGAGGGAAATTGAATTTGGTTGAAGCCCCCAATCAAATGCATATATTGCTGCATGAAACATTGTAAAGCTATTTGATTGATGATGGAGGGACTGAGAAGTCGCTTCTCAAATAACTAACTTTTGCTTAAATAGGAAACGATCCTGACATTACTGATAAAAGAATGTGATTAAAGATAAAGATGTATGTGAGATGTGGGGTGCTTTAATTTTAGAAGGTATCAACCCATGAAGAAAATGGGGAAGAAAGATATGACTACTTTGGAGAACGTTTTGAGTAGTCAGTCAAAAGAAGTCATAGGGGATGGTGAAGAAAAGCTAAATTGGAGTCAGTCCAAGTGAATTTCAGAACTAAGCTTTATGAAAAGATAGGAACTTCATCATACTTCCAACTTTTGTCACTTTAAGATCAAAAGGGAACTCAAAGATATGCTACGTGGGCCATAACACAAATCAATAGTAAAATTGTTTAGACATATGCGGAAGAGGTTATCTTGGTGCATACATGTAAGAAGTAATAACACTAGTAGTAATTTTCTGTACATTTATATATGCATTACTTGAGGGGTGATAATGAAGCCTTAGATTGATAAAGCAGCGATATAAAGCAGAATATTGCTGGAAATGCAGGCTTGGCAAAGGAAGTAATCATGAACATAAATGCCATATACATGGAGAAAAAGGAAAAGTTAAAATACTTAGCAGATCAATATAATAATGATCATGCTGTGGCCCAGCTTGCTTTTTGTATGTCTCCCATAAATCTTCATATTCATGCCACGTCTACGTGACTAGTACCAAGATACAAATTCAAACAACCATGAAGTTTGCTTATCAAAGTGAATATGCGAAATTCAAATGTTGAAATTTTACCTGAAATAGGTTTGAGGGGTAGCCTATTCCCATTGAGTACGAATTAGCCGCACTGTTTGCTTCATCACAAGCAAATTGTGCTTGAAAATCATCTGCTATACCAGTATCGGTGGGTGTACATGTTCCTTGAGTCAGATCAGAAGAAGAAGCATCACAAGGCAATTTAGGATGTTCATGATTGAGAACTTTATCATCCACGTTTTCCATTTCTCTTGAAATCTCATTACCACTTGAGTCTTCCCCTACTGGTTGTTCATCTGAGACCCACATCAAGTCCTTCTTTGCATCCTCGCCGTGTTCTTCTTCTTTAAGTTTGGCTGGAGCTTGAATTGTTTTCTTGAAAATGCGACACAATGAATATGAATCCTATGATGTGATGCAAAATTGGTCAAACAGTGTAAATTACTTAGCTTTCCTTGATCAAAGTTATATTATTTAAAGATAATGAATGCAAGAAAAGAGTGAGAAACAAAAGAAGATTTAGAAAGAGATGGAAAAAGAAAAGAGTCGATGCAATAGTAAGTACATGGATCTGAATTCTTCATCATTATGTTTCGATCATAAGCTTCTCTTTTTGAAGAGGAGAAAAATTAAAGTTTGCAAATCATATAAAGAAAAAGGAAATAATGGAATATTACAGGCATGTGTGCATCCTTGTGTAGCACGGTTCAAAATATAAATGTCTATATTCAAGCTGAAGATAGAAAATGGGTCTGGTCTAGTGAACATGACTCTATGACCATATAATGACCATATATACAAGTCGATCTTAAAAGAAGTGCACCTAAAACCCTGCATCAATGGTAGATCCTTATTTGGGAAAAAAAAAAAAAGGCTTAATTAAAGCAACGACTAAACAAGGATTTGGTCATTGGTCTCGTGGAGACTTTTGTGGCTTTTTAGGGTTTCTCCTATATATGTTTATAAATATATCCCGTTCAATTATTATCAGCTAGACTTCAAAAGACACAAAGAAAACATTCATTTCCCTACTACTGTATACAATATTAATGAATAACCAGACAACTAAACAGTGACGATTTACTGTTTCCTACCTTTATTTGTTATTTTTCTTTTTCTCTAAAACCCTAGTTTTGCTCATTTCTGAAAATATGTTTATATTCATAAAACATCAAAATTAATAAGCTAAAACCCCAAGTCCCAGAAACACATTCCTTCTAAACAAACATAAAAAGAAGAAGAAGAGGAGAAGGAAGTGATTATGACGATGATGATGATGATGATAAATGAAGACAAAATGAAGCTACAATAAAATATACCTTCAAAGATGAGTGAGAAGTTCCAGGAACTGATTCAATTAGGCGGTACTCATGCATAACCCAATTGGTTCTAATCCCATGAGGTGCTCTACCTTTGTAATACACCAATGTCTTCTTCATACCAACTGGCCTCTTCTGAGAGTGCACTGGCCTATCTTTTCCAGTGGCTTTCCAGTAACCAGCTCTTGTTGCCCTGTTAGTTCTTGACCCATTTGGATACTTTCTATCTCTTGGACTGTAGAAATACCACTCCATGTCTTTGCTAGGGAGGAATGATTTCTCTGTTTTTTTTTTTTTTTTCCCCGATTCAATAGCAATTGGATTTGGAGCTATGTTAGTTAGTTAGTTGAACCATGAAAATAGATGATCATATTCAAAATGAAGAGCTTTGCTAATTAATATTAATGTATAAATTATATCGTATCTTGTGTGTGTGTGTGTGTGTGTGTGTGTGTGTGTGTGATGATACTAAAACTAATCATGTACCTGGCAAATCCCATGGTTCACATTTGTATAGATCAACTTCGGCTATGATGTCAAGCTCTATTGAGCGACCTGTTATTTTTCTTTCTAAGTAGTAAGCAACAAGCTCTTCATCTGTAGGGTGGAACCTAAATCCAGGTGGGAGAGTCATTGGGGCCATTGCAAAGTTAGAGCAATGTCGAGAGAGAGAGAGAGAGAGAGGAAAATTTTGGAAATGGGTGGCACTGGATATGAATTGAACCAAACCGGCTTGTACGATATTGAACTAAATAGGCCACTGTTGAGATCAGAGGGTGTTGAATTTGCCCCTGAAAGTTCAAGTATATTTCAAAAGA
Organism: Pterocarpus santalinus; assembly: GCA_031439595.1. Classification (NCBI taxonomy): domain Eukaryota; kingdom Viridiplantae; phylum Streptophyta; class Magnoliopsida; order Fabales; family Fabaceae; genus Pterocarpus; species Pterocarpus santalinus. The sequence goes on along the minus strand of CM062528.1, from coordinate 25,980,844 downwards.
AATAAAGCAGTTAGAGAATTGGTGTTGGTTGAGTAATTAATGTGGGAATTGAGGGGCTAATGTCCCAAAGAGAGGGCCTTTACCTTTTGAAGAGATTCTATGTGTATGGTCTTATGTGAAAACCTAGTGGGAGAGGATAAGAAGCTTCTCTGCTTTTGTCTGCTCACAAACTAACAAAAAACACAGGACCCCCTCAAAAGGCTGTGTGGGCCACCAAACCGTCCATACCCTACAGCACGCAATACTAGGCGTATTTTTAATTAAAATAATCACTGCCACATTTATTAATCGTATAACGTATGGTATCTATCATCATTATACTGTTACGTATTCCAGAGATAATATGTATATTTTATTTGATGTATGTACTACTTGTTGGAGGAGATTTGCAGTATATAAGCATGTGTTTTATGATGTCATGGTGTTTTCAGGATAGCATAATTAGATTCTTAGCATTCCATGCAAAGCAGAACAAAGTACAGAATCTTATACGTATTGTAACATCATGTGCAAGTAAGTTATTGTGCCAAAGTTGCCCCCGGTTTTCTTTTATAACACAATCATGTGAAAAAGAAAAAGAAAAAAGGAAAATACAATCATGTTTATATAAAAATGCAGACTACGTACTCACAAGAGTACTATGTTGCCTTTCACTGTCTAGGCTGCAGTATTCTGTGTTTTTTGGGGATGGTAGGCCGTATGGGTTTTTAAATTCTTGGATCATGAGAAATATACATTAGGCATTTTCATATCTTCTCTGTATGGTACATTGAGTTAAATTTCTAAATTGAATGGGTAATAAACCAATAATCTAATATAATTGTATAAAGAAAGGTAATTAACGAACAGAAAGTAGGTAATAACATGTTTCTTCAATCAATACGCGGCATAGGTTCAATTTTTCAGACTACATTCAACAAAGAGTATACAACAGTGCAGACATGTAACCTTTCTCAGAGTCATAGGACTCTAGACAACCACAATGAAACTCAATACTTGATCTTAACCTCTCAACTCTCAAAATCTCAGTTCTCCTATACACCAAGAAATATATAATAAGTTAGACAGCATCAATTAAAATTTAAAAATAAAAAAAACTGACGACAATGGACAGTCAAATCCAAAATTTACTAGACCTAATTGTGCATTTTATGGCTCTAGTAGGAACGCCATAGACTAGAAACCAAGCCAAAATATTAACGTATACCTTTATTGTTTTGGATAATTTCCATGAATATAATTTATGAAAACGAGCGAAGGCAGCGTGAATATCTGACTTGATGATTAGCCTACACTTTCCTTTTCTGTCTAAATGCACAGTGGCAATATTACCTATGGAGGGCAGGAAGAGTTTGTTTGAACTTCAGCTAATCCGAAGTTAAAGTGCAATAATTGTACTTAGCCCGTGGTTTCAAAGCAAACTAAGTTGCCCTCTTTGCATGAGTAAGTTAAATTAATAAGTATTGGACAGACTTGGATGCAAAATAAGTCATTCATCTATGGGCAGTGTTAACCTTGGCGTTGCTTTTGTGATGTGTCTTAGTCCTAAATGAATCTCACGTATGTGCATAATACATGAACAATTGGAGCAATCAAAGTTTAATTAGGTCACTGAATTAAAAGAGTGTAAAATTATCCAGTCAATAATAAAAATATAAAATAAAGATATTGATAGGGGCATTAGTTAGTAAAGATTTTTTGCATCAATATAGGGATCTTTGGTTATATTTCGTCTTTAGGAGGAGTACAAAAGTTAAACAAGAGATCGTTAACTCTCATTATGCAATGCACATCTATAGACGAAAAAATTATTAAAGAAGATTTACTCAATTTAAAAATCATTGCTTTACTTCTTTGCATGTGTTGGAGACTCAGAGAGTGTGTGTGACCGAACTTGTGTGTGAGACTGCTAGATATGATGAAATAATGACCTTATAGGAATGAAGATTAACTGTCTCTAGATCATGTGTATAAGTAAAGCATATGTATTAAATTAAGATCATGAACAGAAAATTAAAGCGGCAGAGTAAAGTATCTTAAGCATGTTACAAGAGGTGACATCCTGCAACGTTGCTAATAATTTATTTCCAAAGCTGGTTATTGCGATATTCTTTCCTGAACATTCACTTATTTTAACAAGGCCTACATGCTTTTAGTATAGTATACGGCTAGACAATATTGTATTTTGGCTTTGCTTTTCTACGACGCGGTGGCATACGCGGTGTCTTTAATCTAATTGGATGTTGGACAAAGGGGATCCATCTGCCCTGGTTTTCTATAATCAAATCTTGTGTTTAGAAGACTAGTCATCATCGCGTCTAATCAAACCAATGAAAGTTGATCAAGACCACCTAGCAGCATAAACAAGAAAAAGCAAGACAACACTAACTAACGAGATTTAAAACAATGACTAGCTCTAGCCTCAAGAAATTCTTACCCAAAATGGTTTTGAAATATAAAAATGATTACAACAAATCTTGTTCTAGCTTTATCAGTGTGTACAAAAGCAATCTTGCGTTTCATCATTGTTTTTCATTTTTTTTAAGAAAAAAATAGTGCATATTAATGTCATATGAAAATAAGATTATGCATGGCTTTTGAATGTAAAATTATAATTTAGTTTTTTACTTTATATGAAAACGTGGAAATGCTATGTTATATAAGTTGTACTGAGGAAAGCACGTCAATACATAGAGAAATCGTCAAAAATAGAAATAAGAAAGTTCAAATAAAAGATTACATCTTATTATAATAAGATTAAATATCCATTTTGATTTTTCAAAGCATATATGTGATATCACCTTAACGTGGCGTATATCTTTTAAGACTTCAATAAAACTATAATCTGTAAAAGCTATCCTTTATCTTAGCAACAATCCAAGGGAGATATTATACGGTTATATTTACTTATTTATGCTTATTCCTTTGTGAGTGGTAGCCGATCGAGAGGATGAGTGGTAGCCGATCGAGAGGAGTGCTAATCATATGCCAAGTACATGGTTTGGACTAAAAATTATGTCACTTTCACGGCCAGAAGAATAGCTCTACGCCATTTTTGTGAAAATATTTCTCAAACAAAGAATGGTTCCTTTGTCAAAATACGATCATATATATGCTCTGGGTTGATCAGTCAAGTTGATTCACTCAAGTACAATGAAGATGAGTTTGCTGGGGCCATACATTTGGGTCCAGGAGATAATTCTAGCCCTAGGGGAAAAGAACCCTTTTATCATGCATCAGCTCCAATCTTGAAGAGGGCCCCATTGAGCATCTGAACAAATCTACCTGGCACACTGTCACTGTCTTCTTTTCTTTTTATATTTTATGGCCCTTTACTTCTTTTTCCTGCCATCCACCCTTACTTTTTCTTTACTGTTTCCTTTGTTCCTTGTTTATTGCCCTTTCCTTAAAATATCATTTTCATATGGGTAAAGACATACTAGCCACTTTAATGATTACAACACAAAATCTTTGACTGGCTCTCTGCACTGAGCACTCGCAAAATTTTTGTTTTGGTAATATTGAGTGAATTTTTGTGAGCATTAATAATTGGGGTTGCATGGTCTTGATTTGTGTCTTGAGAAGATATTGAATTAATGCTAGGAGTTGCATGTTGTTTGTCTTTAAGTAAACTACAATTTAAATCAAGAACTAGCTAGGCTATTTGTCCGACCCAAAGAGAAAAAGAACTAGCTAGGAGTTATAAATGGTGGCAAAATTAAAAGAGGGTCAAATCCTTTTGCCCCATATTTTGGCTGAGAAGTTATGCTACATTCAAGTAAAACGGCTATTCCAACAGTCACAGGTTATCAACTTTTTATCGGTTTGAATCTTTGCTTAAGTAGCTTTTTAGTTTTAACACTAAAAATGTGACCTGGATTGAGTTGTATAAAACCAATTCCGTTGGGAGAGTAAGAGAGAAAGGGTTTCTAGGGTCTTTTGCCGAAAGACCTTTTCTATTGTCTTAAAAATCCATCCTTCATACAATTTTCCATTCTCTCCTTAGAACAATCTCCTTAACCTTATTTGTGTAAAAAATTGGAGGAATAGCTTTTGATTTGCATAAAGAGATTCCAAACTTACTAATTACCCCCAATGAAATAGTAATCACCATACGCTCCTACATAAAGCAAACCTAGCTATTTAGTTCTAGCACAACCGTCATACAAGATTCTGATCCAGTTAATGTACAGATAACTTTACCATATTTAGTTCAATCACTCACATGGGTTTTTATTCATTTTCTATAAACACACACACAAATAGAGAAAGAGAGAGAGAGATCACAAGGAGTTTGTTAAATGGTTCCTACCTAAAGCCATGTAACCTTTCACACGATCTTAGTTGTTGGGATGATAAAGCGAGCAAATGCATGAAAGCAAAATAAGGAGGGTGTGGCATACACAAGAGCGTGGTGTAGTATTTAGCGGTGGTTGGCTTAGATATAAGATATTTGAGTATAGGAAGAATTAGATTCCCAAAAGTTGGCTCGGTGTGTGCTGCCATATTAGTTTGTGCACAAAAGACAAATGGGTCAGATTCCTTCTTTCTCCAACTTTCTCCAATTCAGTAACTTTCATGTGGGTTTCTGGGGATTTTATCTATGTGCGCAGTTCCATAAGGCAGAGATACTTACTAGAGGTTGCAACAGAAGCTAGGAACTGTTTTATGATAAGCTCTATCAAATGTGTTCTCAAGCTTTTTTTGTGTGACTTATCATTTTGGCACGCCGGCAACTTGGACCATTTTTCACCTGAAGTTTTGAACGCGTACCTTAGTGCTCAGGATACTTTCCTTTAAAGACAAAAAGTGGTGATAGACAGAGAATGACTAACAGCTAGCGGTTGTGGCATGGTATCCTATAGAGAGTACTAGTTACTAGCTAAATCTTTAGAAATATTTCAATCATTTTATAGAGTTGATCAAAATCTTAATTTCATATACCAATGAGTTGAAAGGATAAGAGTCAAAAATTTTATACATCGAGTAAGAGACTTTAATAATCCTCTTCTTTTTTGGTACATGATTAAATAATTCTTTTCTTATTCAATATATTTATTTCTTTGTAAAGTAAATATTTCTATTCGAGAGAGATTTTTAAGTGCTCTTAGAGAGAGGAAAAAAAAAAAGATGTTCTCTATTCTATATAATATTTAACCCTTCAATTTTATAGATTACCATTATTTTTTATTATAATTATATTTTTAATATAATTATTAAAGTGTCGAATAATAAACAAAACAAAGCACTATATTTTTCTTGCTTTAGTAGTTCATCTAATTGCAATTGCGATTGAATCATGTGTACGTGACGCATTTCAGCAACCAACTTTGGAAAAATTACCGTAACTGGAGTAAGTTATATCACCGCACCCGCCAAATTTTGAATAATAAAGTCTCATATTATAATATAATTAAGATAACTCTTATAAATGCTTAAAAATTTATCATCTCTTAAACTAACTTTTAGGATAAACTTAGTTGGGCCAAAAATCATAAGAAATAATATCATTCTTCAAAGCCCTAGTTGATTTCGAGATTTGGAAATAGAGAAATAGCAAAGAAACAAATACAATTCTTTTGATAGTATGTATGCTGTTCTCTTGCTCGCTCCAAATAGGCAGTAATCATTCCAATAATCACCATCATAAGTTTCTATATTATAAGTGGTAACAGCAAAAATACTTTTTTACTTTGGATTTCTTTTGCTCAGCTTCCTTTATTAACTTATCTTGGTTTAAATTTTCTGCTGGATTATAAAGTATTGTTGTAAGCTTAACTCATTTGAACTTTCTATGTAAATAATTTTTATTCAATTGCAGAAGTATGAAAGATCTGTGATTTCTCTTACAAAAATTATTTCCTCAAAATTTAAATTTTCGTTCTCATCTTTTGAAGTCGAAATTACCTTCCACCTCTTCAGACTTTTGTGAGTTCTTGATTCAAGAGTTTGAACTTTGTTTTCCAGCTCTCTCTTACTATATTAAAATATTGATCATATAGGGCTGCCTTTCCTCAAATTATCTATTTCGTTTTGGATTTAGACAACTTTAACTGCTTATTAAGATTCGTGAGACATCGACAAAAGAATAAAATTTAGGGAATGATACACATGACAAAATCCAGCAGAACAATATTTATTGAAATGAGGGAGTAATAGTGTCAGATACATTATCACAATTGATACGCAAACAAAGGAGATATTAAGTATAAGAATTGGTGATCAGAAGATCAGAAGCAAACTACATAATACGATACATCATCAGTCTTAAGATGCACACAAAAGACAATATAATTATCAAGTTCTAATTTAGTTACAGTTCAACCACAAATTTAATCAATTGAACCGATCAAACCATAACCCGTATTTTTTGCCGGTTCAATCTCTCACACAATTTTAAAATTACTACTTTCCAACAGGTTCAACCAGTGATGCCTAAAACAAAAAGGGATAGTAGGAAATATATCGAGCCACTATGTTACTTGCCGGCGAGGGAAAATAAAGGAGAAATTAGAGTAACATAAGCACAACAATGAAGGTCGTAGCCATGGCAAGTGAAGTACTGGCCAGCCAACTAAGATCACTAATAACTTAATGGACACCACACCAACAAAAAAGGACATGGACAATGTTGCAAGTGACTTCCAAAACGGGCCTTGCCACTTTAAGGGCAAGAAGGACCAAAGTTATCTCCCCTAGCTGAGCCCAAATGAGTATGATAGTAACACCAATGGCACCATACAAAGATATTGTGATGCACAAAATGAATAGCTTGACTTGAACCATCTGTGATGCAGCGTGGTGGCCATGCCCAGCTCCGGATTAGAGCTGTTAATGCCACCAGGCATGGTGAAACCTGCCGCAAATGTCACTGTAACTATAAGGATCAAAAACAAATGAGAGTGTTGATTCTGTCTTTGTACGGATCCACATTTGGGCCAAATTTTAACCGAATAATTCCTGGTCTATGGGGAGGCACCTTGGTAGAGAATGGCAGAGGCTCACTATGGCGTGCGCCAGCAGATTTTAATGCAGACCATGTTAACCGCTGCAAATATATTCATTAGTTTTTGTGTGTTACAAACCCAGCAAATAACAAAAAAAAAAAAAAAAGATATAATTAAGAAACACGTAATAATCACATATCTCGCGAGAGTATTCCCACATACATAGATATTAACCCATTGGACAGCATGTGATTAGTAGAATACTATTTAAACAATTGTGTTTTGGTATTCTTTACTAAAAATGCAAGGCTCTTGTTATTGCATTTAGCTACAGTAAGTAGCAGTCACATATTTTTGTTGCAGTTATTTTGTTATAAAAACAATCTCCATATAAATAATAATTTAAGAGAAAAAACAGTTCTCAAATTTTGACAAATTATAATATTTGAATAAAAAAAAACGCAATTTCAAATACTTAAAAATAATTTCCTTATTTTATTAAAAAAGAAAAGAAAACTAATTCACCGAAATCTTAGGTTTTGAAAATATGAAATTAAATATGGATCTAATAGAAATATCAAGATATAACCAAAGAGGAACTAGAGAATTGGCAATTTTGAGACCATTTTTTTTAAAAAAAAAAATCCTCTCAGTAAACATTGATAGTTCATGAAAACTATTTACTTTTCTTATCCTTTTATGCAATTTGACCACAAAAGTAATTGACTATGAATTATTTAATAAAGAGCAAAAGCAACTTGCCTGACGAAGAGATATGCTTTCGAGTGAAAATTGCATAGTTACATCAAGAGCTCTTTGATTTTTTCCGTTGACCAAAGTGAGATCCACTCTTTCACCACATTTTAATGTATGCACAATCTTTGGATGACAACACAAGGTGGCCAAATGCAAGGGAGTGTTTCCGTTTTTATCCTTATCATTTATCATTTTTCAAGTCCATGATTAGAAGCTTGCAAGATTTATTTACTATGTTGTACTTTCCACTTTCAGCTGCAAGGTGAAGAATATTTTGGCCACTTTTGTCAAGTATTTCTCCAGGATCCAGACAGTGCTGTAGCAACTTCCGAACTACATCAACATGGCCTCCATAAGAAGCAAAATGAAGTGGGAAAAAGCCATAGTTATCCCTTTCAATGGTGCAGAAAACATATTTTTCAAGTAGGTGTTCAACACCTTCAAGATATCCTAAAGATGCCGCATAATGAAGAGGAAGCCTGTCTTGTGCATCCCTTAATGGATCAATTCTGGTTTCTTTGTTAGTATGATCTTCAAAATATCTGGCATATATGAATAATCGAATATGAGTACTGAGTACAGCCTTATTTCAAAAAGACCCACAAGCGAATCTAGGGGAAGGGTAGAGAATAAACAAAACTATACATTCGAATTAAAAAGAAAAAAATTATAATTTTGAAACCAAAACCCATGCAAGACTTCCAAGAAGCAATTATATAATGAGTAATAATATAAAATGACGGTCATCAGCAAATATTATCTGTTGACAAATGGCAATCAAATATACTAGCTGAATCCATGGATCGTTCATGAGCAATCGAATAACAGCTTTGCAATTTACACACTAAGTCAACTTAGTATATTTTTTATACTGATAACCTCAAATTATATATATTAATTATTACATAATGATAGTTGTTTACTATTATTAATCTCAGCATAATAGACGATGATAATTGATTACAAACTACAAAGCTGTTAGTTATAGAACTGTCAAAAACTACAAGAATATATTTTTGTTTTGGACAGTTGATTAATATTAAATGGAACTTCAAAGAACTCCATTAAAAGCAAAGAGATTTTTTTTATTGAATAGTGAAAAACAAAGTTTCTTGCTTTGCTCAAGCCTGATTTGGGAGAAAAAGAGGGATTTTAATTCATTAGGGGAGAGGAGTTGCAAAAATCTAAAGTCATTGTAAGGGTATATTTAATAGTCATTTTAATTATAAAGAGAGTATAAAAAATCCTATTATTGGCATTAAAATTATGTGCAATGCATTTAACATTAATATCATTTATTTCTATAACAGTCAACTAATATTAGGAAACATAAATATAATGAAAATATAATTCTTGAGAAACGTCGATATGTCCTTAAAACAGAAGAAATGTAGAGTATAATTATTTTAAATTTTAGAAGATATTAGCACAATTTTTATTTGAGCAAATGTCACAATTTATTTGAGCATGGGGAGTATATTAAATGAGATAAATGATTCATAATAAAAGTATAAATGTAATAAATCTTGATCAATAAATCTTATATGAATAATAAAAATTAAAACGAAAAATCATATAACATTTTTTATAGATAAAATTTAATTTGCTTCTCCTATCTCTCGTACAAAGCACTTATATATGATTTTAAAAAAATGAGAGACATTTTTTTTAAAATGATAAAGCACTTTCAGTCACGTACCTAGATCCCATTTCAAGATTACCGCAAGAAGGGGTGATTTTCCTTTTGGAATATAATCCGGGCCGTGGGGAATCACTTGCCAGATTTTCCTCATCGCTTCGTGGCCCTTAGCAAATTTTTGCAATGCCTGGTCACCTTTGAGACCAATCGTGTCTTTGGCCAATGCTCGATCAACAACTTCCGTCTGCAGCCTCAATTGCCAAGAACAAACCCGATTGCATCTCCTTCTTGCTTAACCAAAACAATGCAGCTCGCTCCAGCAATTCCTTGAAGCCACCACCCTCAACCTCTTCTTCTCCAAAAGCTAGGCAATTCATCACACCCTTTTGTCCATTGAGCAAGGCCTCATCGAAGAAAGTGTTCCCTTGCGTGTTTGTTTCTAGGATTTTCATCAGGGCAACATGTATAGGGGACCTCAGATTATGAGTATGGAATTTGTAAATTGTGCAAATAAGTGACCAATAGCTTCTTAAGAGTGGAGATATGGCCAGCTTTTGTGGCAACATGTAGTGGCCTGTCACCATTGAAATTTTGGGCAGTAAAGAGATTAGGGGCTTTTTTAGTTACCTCATCCACCCCATCATAATTATTTCCGTACATGGCTGCTATACTTAGCACGGTGTTTCCCATAGGGCTCCTTTGCTCGAAAAAATCACTCACATTATCCCTCCAATCTGGTGAATATGCAGCTCCTAGCAATTTTAGGTCCTTACTGTTTTCGCGTTCTCGAACTTCCGAGGCATTTCCGTCTGAGAACACTTTCTTTGGTTACGAAATGGCGTCATAAAAATAAGAAAATGTTTAATACACACTCTATGCTGGATGGTGCCAATGTGAATATCAATGCTGAGTTGTAACATAAAATGAATTAGAATAATAAATTAATTTAGTTAGATTAACGATAAAAAGAGTTTTATATTATTATTTAATTATATATTATTATATTATAATTTTTAAGAAAATGCCTGTAAAAATCAAATATTTTATTAATATAGTAATATATATATAAATAATTGTATAACATATACGAATAATATATTAAAATTAAATTTAAAAATTATATCTTAAAATTAAATCCACAGAAGATATGTACCATATTTTAACATGAAAAGTTTTCATATTTAATATTTTTTAGTGTACAAATAATGAAATGTTAATAAAATATAATTTTTCATATAAAATGTAGGCCGCTTGACCTACTACTTAGACTAGCCTGACATAACTTGTTTGAAATATTTTTAATTATATGTTTTGTATACAAGTTTTAGATCAGGTCAGACTCATTTTTAAATTTTTTATTTTTTGAAAAAAATAAGTCTATAATAGGCTAAGAGGTTATCAGGGGTGAAACCTAAGGAGAAAAACGGAGACACCATATTTTGTCATTAAATCTCCCGGGTTTGGGCCGCAGTAATTTGCACGCTAGGAAGGACTGGTATATGGTGGCCTTAGGCCTTGATCTTAGTTGACTTGGGCTTTTAATAGGCCTCTGATTTCCTTTATTGATTAGCTCTTTTGTGGAAGTTACTCAGCCTCTAACTTGAACATTGTATTTGACCCCAAAAAGAAATTTAAAAAAAATTCTTGAACATTGTACACTATTCTGACCCCAAAAAAAAAAAAAAGAACATTGTACACTATCTTAGTTTAATTTCCATTAAATATAATTGGTACGAAGTTTACTTTTCGTTAAATCTTGTGATTAGAGTGTAAATAGATCATGTGATTTATTTATGGCTTAATTTATTTTTAACTTAATTGAACTCATTTAACAATTAAGTCAAACCTAAATTTCTTAAAATATTTATTTCATTTAATAAACTAAGACCTAAGTATCTATATTTAGTACTATAGTAAAAATTCACTTGCAGTGGCAATGTGCAATTAAAAAATTACATTATACATTTAACAAGTGCAATAAGTCAAGGATAACTATTTATCATATGTATTTGTAGAGACTAAAAATTATAATAAGTGTTTGGTTACTCAAGTTCTCAAATAATAATGATATTTAATTATAAAATTTAAAATAAATTATTTGATGACCTATACTAAAATAAATTTCTTAAACATAATAAACATTACATTAAATAATATTGTTTAGTATGCACAAATCATTTTGTTTTTAAACAATGTTTTATTTAATCAAATAATAATTTTTATTAATATAATACTTTTATTATTCTATTTTCTATTTTTAATATTATTCACAAATATTTTAATTTAGACTTTATTTTAGTATATATTCTTCTTTATTAATGACAATTTTATGAAATAAAATTGTGCATTCATACTAATATATTGATAATCAAACAATATACTAGAGTAAGAGAAGATATTTTTCAGTATGGATTAAAATAACATGCAACACAATATTTATTTAAGCCAACTGATCGTTTGAAACAAACTATTGATAATAGCCCATATCTAAATTTACAACAACAACTATGGGATGAAGAATATCTTAAAAAAATTACAATATTTACTCCTTAAATGAAACTATTGATGAAATATATAAGTTTTGATTTTTTTTAATACTGTATTAAGAGTTTAAATAATAGCTAAATAATATTTTTGGTATTATTTAGTTGGTAAAACATATTTTTAAGTAATATTTTTGAAATATTAGATAAATTTAAAATAATATTTTTATTTTAAATAATTTTGAATAATTTACTTTTGTTAATATTGATTTGATTTAATAGGTTGATATTATTCTAAACTTGTTAAATTAAAAATAGTGAAATTTTTTATTTGATATTGATTAATATAATTATTAAATATAAATTAAAAAAATAAACATGAATGCTTCTATATAAATATAGTAGGTCAATTTTAATTATATTTATTTACATTATTTTGATAAATAAATTTATGATAAAATTGTATTAAATTTTATGTTTTCACTAATTTTTTAACCAGTCTCTATATTTATAATTAAAATACCTTTTTATAATAATATAAGTGTAAAATCATCATTTGGTATCATTATCTTTTTATTTCTTTTCACTTTTTCATACAAATAAATAAGAGAAAATAATTTTTCTTCTATTTTCTTTTCTCTTATTTTTTTTTATCTAAATATACTTGTGGAAATAAAAAATTTACTCAATTTTTTTCTCTCAACTTCTTTCTTTTGCCAAACACACCGTAAATGTTGCTATTTACAAGTACAAAAGAGTGCATAGGGTGCATGCAAATGCGTGCAATACATGAAGGGGGATTGCAAACACAGTTTTTTCAAAATAAACGCGACTTTATTCTAGTTGCACCAAATTAGATCACCATAATAGATATGAATACAAATGTGACAAGCAAATATTTCCAATCTAGCTTAGCCAACTACCACCATCCAAGAAAACAAGGAACAAACTCAGACAAACTAAAACACAAGACACTAAAGAGCACTCACAACTACGAACCCTTAGCAACCATAATATGAAAACGCATGCAGACACATCATGAACATAGAGCTAACCACAAGAAAAAACACGTGAAACCTTCGCAGGAAACAGACCGGATGCTACACAAAAGCCATCCCGAAAAAAGCTCAGCTAACACCACAGCACCACTAAAATACCACCGCTAGGCACTGCTAACGATCTCGATCATACATACACTCAGGCCTAGACCAACCTGTTTTCTTCAAATCACCTCACTCTTTCTTTTTCATCTCTTCCTTTTGTCAGAAAAACTACACGATGTACATTGTAAGAAATGCCTTTAACTACCTATAACCACTCTAACAGTTTTAACTCCCCTCTGGACAGCTCGGCACTGCTTCCCTCAAGTGCAATCCGTAGCTTGCATCCGAGGCTTCTTCCTTGTGCATGGAGTGCTCGTTTTTATTCCTAGAGCCTGCAACTATTACTCAACACATAAATAAAAATCATGGGATATGCCACTTGTAACCCTCAATCAATCCGTAATCGAGAATCTTGAGATAAAGATTAAGATTTTTAACTCATTATTTATAGATGAAATAGAAATCAAAAATACCACAAACTTATAAACTATGAAAGTAAAAAGGAATATATCTCACAAATATATTAATCATCAAAACTCTGTGTGATCTCTAGGCAAATTTGCTTATTTAAATATAAAGATTTGATCCCATTCAAAAAGATTTGATCATAACTAATCCTAAAATGTTTGATCATAACTAAAATTTCAAATAACAATAAAATTTCAACTCCAAATACCATAACTACTAAACTCCAATTAATGGGACAAAACTAATTATAACAATATCTAGCCCAAATAATATAGGAGTGGCCCAAATTAGCTCAGTCCATTAATTATGATTAAAGTGAACCACTTGAGCTAGTATCTGTTGAATAATTCTTGCATCTTAGCTTGGTGATCCCCATCATCTTTAACTTTGCTCCTCTTCCCTTCGCTAAAGCCCGCCACCACTTCTTCCTCGTTGGCTTCCTTGCTTTCTCATGGTCTAATGACAAACACACAAAGAAGATATTAAGTAACAAGATTGGTGATAGCTGATTAATATTATACATCCCCATAATTGAGATGATTTGATACCTGAACCATTGGATGTACTAGAAATTGTGGGATTTCGTACCACCGATACCTTTTCTCTCGCTTCAACGAGTGATGCCAACATTAAAAAGGGATAATAGGAAATCCATCGAACTATTAGGCAATTTGACGTCGAGGGCAACCAGAGGAGTGTGTACAGTAATAGAAGCATGAGAATGAAAGTCATACTCATTACCAATGTAGTAGTGGCTAGCCAACTGAGATCACTTATAACTAAGTGCAGACCAGACAAAAATGCAATAGACAGTGTTCCAAGAGTCACTCCCAATAAATACTTTGCCACATCAAGGGCCAAAATTGCCAAAGTTAAATCACCTAGCTGGGCCCAAATGAGTACGATGGCAACGCTAATAGCACCATGCATGGATATTGTAATGCAGAAGATGAATAATTTAAACAACATGCGATGTAGCATAAGGGCCATGCCCTCACCAGGATCAGAGCTTTTAACGCCACCAGGCAATGTGAAACCTGCCGCGAATGTTGCCGTAATTATTATAGTGGAAACCAATATAAGGGTGTTGATTCTATCTTTGTACTGATCCATTTTTGGGGCCTCTAAACTTACTGTACTTTGGGAAGGGACCTTGATAGAGCATTGCAGTGGATTAGCATGTGGCACGCTAGCAGATTTCAATGCATCGAATATTAGCCACCGCAAATACAAGTTTATATATATATATATATATATATATATATATATATATATATATATATATATATATATATATATATATATAAACCAATATAAAAGAACATTAAATGGTTGCTGGTCGCTTTGTTAGTACATGTCGACACAGAAAGTAAGCTTTTCTAAGATGAGTTTATTAGTAAAAACTAAAAGGTGTATCTACTCTTATTTTAACTTAATATGCATCATTATCTTAACTAACAAAATGATTTAAATGTGAATATGTTTTTACTTAATAAACAATCTCACAACTCGTTAAAAATGAGTTTAATCTTAAACTAACAGATTTATCGTTTGTCCAGTTCCCACATTAAAGTATAATAATTGATCAATCACTCCGTGAGCTCTAGCTATATTGAAGCCACAACATTAATCAGCTCTAGTTACTATATAAAAAGAGTCCAATGTACTAACTTTGAGTAGATAAAAGTCATCTTATTTGTATTTACTCTTTTTCGGCTTTTATCTCGACTCATTCTCATCCACTATTAAATGAAATATAGGGTCAAAATTAAATAGAATTCACATCCTATTCAATAATAAATGAGAGTGAGTAAGCATAGATGTAATAATATTTCTCAGTAGATAATGCGTACTATTATTTGTACCTACCTTTACTAGGTATCATTTAGATATCTGGATAATCATATACTTATAAATAGGAAAAATTTATCTAGAATAAAAAAATTATGGAGAGTCATGTGTTAATATTTTATTAATAAATATGAATTTCAGTTATGTTGTTGGTGAAAAGAGCTTATATTCGTTATTTATTATTTTATCATATCTATTGATAAGGTGATTGAAATCCTCCTTTATTGAAACATGATTTCATATGTACTCAAATAACATTTAGAAATGGATAATGAATTCTTTTATGGTGAAATTTTTAAACATTTACTAAATTATAGATTTTTTCCCTTCTCTCTCTTATTTTTCTCTATCCTTTCTCCTCTCCCCTCTCTCTCTCTCTCTCTCTCTCTCCCTCTCTCTCTCTCTCTCTCTCTCTCTCCACATACACACAAGACAAAGAGACACACACACATGCACATAGCCAATGTGTTTTATTTTTTATCTTTTTAAAAAAATAGAACTAGCCAATAATACTAGCAGATTCTATTTTTCAAATAAAAAATGGAACATGCATGATACATTGGCAATTTCCATTTTTTTTTTTTAAAAAAATTGAACCTATCTAATATATTGGCTGGTTCCTCTAAAAACTCCATATTCATGTAAACTTGTATACATTTCTATATTTCGGTAGTATATATTACCAAATTCCATACGAAAAAAATGAGGCTCTACAAATTTGGGTAATTTTTTTTTTTTTTGTAAATAATTATAGACTCTTAAAAATCATTATTAGCTTGAGTAAAATTCTAAAGCATATAGACTGAAAAATAAATAAATAAATAAATAATTCCATAGAGCATGTACTAATTTCGACTACAAACCAGCCTAATTTTTAAAAAAATTTACGAAAAACAGAGCAGTGTACTCACCTGCCTTAAGGACGTCTTGTCAGGTGGCCATTGCACACAAATATCAAGAGCTGTTTCATTATCTTCATTAACCGACTCGAGTTTCACGCTTTTGTCCCATGTTAAAGCGTAAACAATTTTGGGATGGCAGTGCAATGTAGCCAAATGCAAGGGAGTGTTTCCCTTGTTATCCTTGTCATTTATCATCTCTTTCAATTCATTATCAACTGCTTTCAAAATGTAGCTTACCACGCTAAACTTTCCACTTACAACAGCGAGGTGAAGAAAATTTCGGCCATCATTGTCAAGCAACTCTCTAGGTCGCTCCAAAGGGTATTCTATTTTTAACAATTCCTTAATTACTTCAACATGTCCTCCATCAGAAGCCAAGTGAAGTGGGAAACGGCCACAATTGTCCCTCTCAACAGCACAAGAAGCACATCTGCTAAGTAGATACTGAACACCATCGAGGTAACCTATGGATGCTGCATAATGAAGAGGAATCCTTCCCTCTGTATCCCTTAACTTGATCCATGCTGGTTGCTCTTCCAATATGAGATTTAACATTCCTAGAATATAAAAATAATGAATTATGAGTTCGTCTCAGTTGAGAACGATTCATAATGTCAAATTGCCAATCCAAAAAATCTACAAGTTAAACATAGATCCACATTGCATCGAGAACTTAAAAAAGAGGGGAAAAACACTTTTTAGTCACTATACATGTCACGGATTTTGATTTTATTTCCTACACAATAATATTACTTTTTGGATACCTACAATATTACTTCATTAAGGAGTTAATTTCTATCATTTGAAAATTACTAGACATTATTAATTTTTACTGATATAGCTAATAGAATTTAATAGTATGCTGTTAATATAGTTCTAAAATAACATTTCTAGACCTTCTTCCGACTTGAATGACCTTGTTTTCAAAAATAAAAAAGTGACTGAAACAACATTAAAACTGTCCTTTGTAGGCCCAAAACAACCTCAATTGGATTTCATCATTTCCTATATTAGCTTTCATTAGCCACCTCAACAAAAGTTAATATTGGCTAATAATTTTTTAGTTATAGGGATTAATTCAACACAACTATAGGGGATCTAAATCAAAGCTTTCTCAATGATTCCAGAATAAGTGTAGGGAACAAAAAGTAGTTTGGGGGAAAAAAAAAAAAGAGTAGAGAATGAGATAAAATTTAGAGGTATCCGACAGGCACCTTTGTTCTTTTTCAAGATTGCCGCTAGAAGGGGTGATTTTCCCGGCGGAAGAACTGGGTCTGTGCTGGGTTGAACTTCAAGCACTTCGCCAAGTCCTGGGAATATCTTAATCAAATCTTGCGCCAATTCAGGTGTGGACAGTTTGGTAAATAGTTTAACAAGGTTCTTACAGTCAGCCTCAATCGCCAAGTACAAAATTGATTTGTTTTGCTTGTTTGTCTGAAACAATGCAGCTAGGAGAGCCATTAGTTTCTAGACATCCAAAGGCGCATCTTCTACAGAAGATTCAATTTCGTTAGAAGACCAGAAATAATCAACCTTCATATCACAGTGATCACTGAGTAAGGCCTCGTGGATGAAAGTATTTCCTCGCTTGTTTTTTGCTAGGCTTTCTTTCAGAGCCTTTTCAGGATCTGAAGATTTTATTGCGTTGCGAAGATGAGCGGCTAATAATTTGTTAACAGAAAAGATTCTTCCAGTTCTTGCAGCAGCATGCAGTGCCATATCGTCATTGGAATTCCTGGCAGTCAAAAGTTGGGGGGCTTTTTGAGCTATCATGCTCAACCACTCACCACTTCGATCATATGTAGCTGCTATATGTAGCACCGTGTTGCCTAGAGGACTTTTCAGCTCAATGCAATTGTCAATAATCTCCCCCCAAGCTGCAGGTACTCGGGAATCCCCTTTAATTGAACGATATGCATCTTTTAGCAAATTAAAATTCTTATCTTCGCTCTGTTCTTGAACTCCCACGGTGAGTCCGGAGGATGGTATTTCATTTTTAGAACGCCGCCTTTTGTGGATAACATATTTCTGATTATACATCATACCTGATGTCATTCCACTCTGCTTAAACGATCCAAAGGGCCTAAGTACAACATCATGCTTCTCCAGCAGAGAGCTGACAGTGTCCCAGTTCCACCAAGCTGATGCTCGGGAATCCCCTCTAATTGAAGGAGATGCATCTTTTGGCAAAGTAAAATTCTTATGTTCGCTCTGTTCTTGAACTCCGGCGGCGAGGCCGGAGGCTGAAATTTCACTTATCACGGTATCATTTTCAGACGACGGCCCTATTTGTGCTTTTTCTGGAATTGCAGAATTTTCCAATGTATACTCCATACTTGATGATGCAATTCCTGATTTTAGTGGAATTGGATGATCTAAACGTATCGGACTGTCTGGCATACCTATGCGGACCTCCTCCCGCTCCTGATTGCTCATCCCGCTCGATGAACCTGAAAGTTTTCTATGCAACAACAACAATAACAGCTAAGTCCTGTTTCACTCCATGGAAAAACCAATGCGGAAAAATTGGCTTGCAGATGTAATAAAAGAATTGGAATGTGAATCATTCAACTGAAGAAAAAGAGGTCAGCCTTCCGCGCGTTTATACACGAAGCCTGACAGCAACGCAGTTTAAGATGCATGAAAAGTTGAAAACACATATGAATCGTTAATTTACCATTTATAAGATCAATAATATAATTTTATAACGTATCATTTATTTTCTTCACTCCTTTGGTATGATATATGATAGAACAAAATTATCCGCTCCACCTGTTTTCATTTCATAATTATGTGATATATGTCAAGTCTCATGAAGTTTTATAAGACATGAAAAGATTTTTTTTTTTTTTTTTCACAAGACAAATTTTAACATTTTTATTAATTAAGTTTATTGCATAATAAGCACTAAATAGGATACAATAAGATTGTATAATCATACATAACGAACTGGACTTTGGACAGTATAACCAACTACATAGCATAGTATACTATACCATCAAGGTTTATGATATCAAGTCTTTTACTTTAAGCCTTACTATATAATGTACCAACCAGAACCTAGAGTGAACAAACATTTATAAGTAAACCTTTCAAAGCAAACTAAGAATTAAGATGGTAATAGTAATAGAAAATGTTCGAACTTTGGCTTGCAGATGCAATACAAGATTCCAAATCAAGGAAATGTTCATCATTTATTTTAGCCCCCCCCCCCCTTCTCTTTTTTCTTTTTTTTTTCCTCTCTCTCTCTCTTTTTTTTTTTTTTTTTTAACCTGTGTCTGAGTGGTAAAACACAGAATAATGCCACCCCTATGTTTAATACATGGAAACTAAGTAGCAAGACAATTTAAAATACATGAAACAAATATGATATGGGATTTAATTTGGATGATCTCTCCATATAAAAAGTTTCACATAGTCATACATCTAATTATATATTGGCATATTATTTAAAGTTTTTTACTCTTGCAATAATTATCGTAAAAGTCACATAAATGATAATATATTGATTGATTAACAATATAAAATATTTTATACTGCTAATTTATCAAAATTAATCTCTATGATATGAAGTGATTGTAGATGGAATAAAGTGATAGAAATTATTTGTTTATCTGAGAATTAATTTATTAGTATCTCATATTATTTCAACAAAATTTTAGATAGAAAATTTCTTACACTTAAAATTTTTTTCTTTGAATAATAAATAATAAATTTTGAAGGAAAAAGGAACACGGGTTAGGAAAAAAATGATATTTGTATATATTTTATGGACTTATTGTAGACATAACATAAGAGGAAAAAATACAAGGTTGCGGGTGTTGAAAAAAAAAGTACAAACCCAACACCTTGTATATTTCTCTTTCAATGTGTGTCCATAATAAATTTATAAAATGAATACAAATAATATAATTTGATATAGAAAAGCTTACCAATTGTTGTTTCGAAGACAATAGTGCATATCTTTAACTCGACTCTCATGTATATTGCAACAGATAACAAAGATATTCCTTGTTTATTTATTTTGAAAATGCAACTTAGATTACAGCAACTATAAAAAAAAATGAGGATTTTTAAACTATTAAGTTTATGTTAATAAAGGAGTTTGGGGAGAAAGGAAGAGGATAAATCTTTGTAAATAAATTTTTATTTTCGACGGGTACTTTTGTAATTAAATATTCCCGTATTCAAAAGTTCTTTCAACAAAAATAAAACAAAATGAGACTATTATAATATAAATTTTAATAATTTTATTTATTTTTATAAATATTCCCTAAGTCATTTACTTTGAAAATAAAAGAATTAACAATTCATTTCTTTCCATGTCCCTTCATCCAAACGTACCGTTGCGGTTTGAATAATTTGTAGGAGTATGCATAGGATGAAGCCTCCTATTATGGCCCAGGATGAGTTAGAGGCCCATGAGAAGGAAGATGCAGCTGCAGCTAGCGTTGTTGAACAATCTAGTCAACTAATGGGCCAAAATTAGCTAAGAATGATACATAAGTGGGGAAGAGCCCGCGAATGGCGCAAAAGAGAATCAGCAAGGGCGAGAAGAAACCGCGATTGACTCTGGAGACAGCCCTCAGTGGGAAAGCACAACACTAAGAAAGGAAAGTCGAAACGGAAGTTAGTTATGCATTAAGTAGTATCCTTTCTCTTCTTTCCTGAGCCTCTATTCTCGTCCTCTGATCTCTCCTCTCTATTCTGGATCCCTTATTTGTTCTAATGCTTGCTTGCTCAGGTCATTCAAAAGTTGCTAATATCGCTTCCACTAGTCACAAGTAATCTTTGCCTGACCTCGAGACTCTGTGGATTGCTACATAATTATGCTACTTTTCCATTAGTTGCTCATTTCTTTTATTCATTGTTGCTGTAATGGATTTGAAAAATGCTAGATTGCTAGAAGTTTTTTTAGAATTTTATTGTCAAAATGATATGATATTCTCATTGACCTTTGGATAAATAAGTGGGTCCTATCACTTAATATTACCCAACTATCACTATAATTTTCATCAAAAAAATCTGATTATATTTTTCTAGCTATATAGTATTGCTCACTGGATTTCTGTGTTGGACTCTTGACTTCTATTGTTACTTAGTAAACACCAAACTTGTTGGACTTTTGATTACTGTGGAAATTCAGTAGACTCTAAAATTGGTACTGTCATTCATCCCATCATGCCTGAAAATTCTAGACTGAAAGAAAATCAAGCTGAATCTAGGAGACAAGCTGAGGTGATCAACAAATTAGGGCAGGACACTTTCAAATTGGGGCAATTAGGCACTTTAGTTGAATTTGGAAGAATTGACAATCAATTTGAGCATTTGGAGTCCAGATTTGATTGACCGGAGGAATCAAAGTGTCCTGCTGTGGGAAAGCATGCATGGTGGATCCTGCTCACACACAGACCAGCCAAATCACCATCAACGCCCAATTTTGGTGAGGAATGTTAAGGTTGATTTTCCAAAATTTGATGGCAGTGATGTTTGGATTTTTAAAGCTGAGCAATATTTTGAATTTCTATGAAATTAATCAGTATTTTTAATCTTTTTGAAGCAAATAGGAAGCTATTGCTTACAATAGCCAAAGTAGTGGAACAAAAAGAATTTTTTATCTTGAAATCTGAGAAGCATTATGTTACCATTTTATCTGTGAAACTTTTGGGGGTTCCCTTCACTCTCTCTTTCCCTCTCAATTAGTTTTTAATTAATTTGTTTTTTGTTTATTGTGTATTGTTGTATTTTGCTAGTACATTTTTGGTTTATGTAATATTTATCATTTATAGTAATCGTCTTTTACCATTAACTAACTTTTTTTTTTAACTTTTCCTTTATGTGATTTATTTTAAGTTAAATAATTTTTTTATTTGGTAACAAATATTTTTATAAAGGTTTTTCAATATAAAATAAATTAATAGAAATATACTTTTAATCTAATAAATGACAAAAAATTATATTTATAATTTAATCATTAAATGATCCGATTTGATTTTTATTTATTAATTGAAATATTTGATTGTAATCGTGAGTTTTATATACATACTTTTTTGAAAAGTAATTTTTTGTTCTTAATTATAACTTCATAAATGCACCAAAAGATTTATAACTTTGTAAGATAAAAGTACTTTTATATTTGTCATATCTATATATATTTTAATAACTTCTAATTTTAATAAAAAAAAATACTTTTACAATTATATCTAAATACAAAATAAATTTTTACTTCTACTTCTAAAGAAGTATTTTATCTATAGTCATAATCAAACGAGAATGTAACAACTAGAACGTAGAATGAACAAACATTTGTGAGTAAACCTTTAAAAGCAGACTAAGAATTAAGATGGCTACATACAGTATTCAGCTTGCAGATGTCTTAGAAGATTCCGAATCAAGGAAATGTGCAAAATTTAATTTTAGGCCATCCATATGTTTTACATGATGCCAAATAGCAATGCAATTTAAAATGCATGAAACATGGTAGGAAGTGGATGTCAGAGGAAATAAAGTGATAGAAATTATTTATTTATCTGAGAATTAACTAGTATCTCACATTATTTCAACAAAATTTTAGGAAAATTGCCGGCTCTCAATATTTTCTTTAAATAATAAATAAAAAATTTGAAGAAAAATAGTAACGGGTTGGAAAAGCTTACCAACGTCTGTATCCAAGACCAATTGTGCATATGTTTTGACTCAAACGCTCGTGTTTGTCGCGACAGATAACAAAGATATTCTTAGATTGTTTATTTTGATGATACAACTTAGTTATAGCGAGGATTTTTAAAAGCAATTAAGTGCATGTTTGAGTAAAGGAATTTGTAGAGAAAGGGAGAACGATAAATTTTTATAATTAAAATTTTCTTACTTTAGAGTTCTTTTAACCAAAAAAAAAAAGAAGAAAATATTATAACATAAATTTAAATTATTTTTATTTACATTTATAAATATTTTGTTACCCATTCCATTTAAAAATTAAAAAGAAAAATTAACACCAAGTCCCTTGGTCCAAACATATCCTATGCGATTTGAATAATTCGTAGGAGTCCTGATAAGATGAAATCTCCGTACAATTATTGAATGAAAATAAAATCTAAACTTGAGTATGTTTAATTATATATAATTCTTTTTTTGACAATAAAGTTTTAAATATTGTTATTGAACATAAGTTTTCATCCACCACTTAAGGATTTGAATGATGCCACTTTATTGTGATAAGAGAAATAGAACATAAATACCCAATAAAAAATTTTAATTTACAGCATAAAACGTTAAATGGCAAATAAGGCTCATTAATTAGCGAAAAACCAATTAAAAAACACAAGTCGTTTTAAACTTTCACGATTCTTTTGAGTAATAAAAAAGGTGTAACAGCAATAAAAAAATTATAAAATATAACAGTTCTTAATAATTTTTAAGTATTTTTAAAGTGAGATCAAGTGACGACAATAATAAAGCTTTAATATAGAGTCCGTTTGAATATTTATATGTTTTGTTTGTTTTTCATTTGAATAAACTTTTTCAACCAAAATAAGTAAAAAGTTTACTTAATTTATTAAATTATAAGTTCAAACCAATATCGTATTTGTCTTTAGCTTTTATATATAGAAATATACTTAATTTTTAGCATCATTTATTAACAAAAAGTGTTGTTAATACATACATCCATAGTATGCATGTATGTATATTATTTGGTTATATTTTTATTGGTATCCAATTTTTATGAAATTTGACATAAATAATCTTTATAATAGGTTGTTGAAATTCAATCTTATAGAAATTATTCATAAAATTCTAATCCAATGATGAGTCTTTTAAAAACTAACAGCAATAAAAATTTATTAAATTGTGTAAGAGTTATTTCAAGTTACACCAGGTGTGACTTGATTTTGACCCACACAAATGTGCATACATACACATGCGCATGCATACTCCCAGACTCACTCTAAAGTTTAGGTTGAAAAGAAAACTCATCTCAATCTATAGTTTGTATATATTTAAACTTATAAAATACTTATAAAGATACTTATAGATCACCTATTAATAAAAAAATCTAGAAATTGATCCAAGTCATGATGATATATGAGTAGAAAGACACCAGATAGAGATGGCAATTGATGCTGAGATGGTGAGTACCCACTCTAACCCAACTAGGTTGGATCAAGTTTTGAACCCACCTGCAATGGGCTGTGTAGGATCGAGTAACATTTTAGTACACACGGGGTTGGGTTCTGGTTCAAAGGAAACCCACCCTGCACTTTATATATAGATTTAAATTATATATTATTGTTATATTTATTTATTATGGTGTTAATTTTTTTTTGTTATATAGAAAGGTCTCCTTTAGGTAAATTGTTTAACTAAGTAGGTATTTCTTTAAAGATACAAGGTGATTATTATATAAATTAAATTTAAAAATAATTTTATAGCTATTTTGAAAAATGTAGCAAGTAGAAATAGATAGGGTACCAATTGAAATGGATTACCTATTGGTAGGATAGGATAAGGGCGCCCTTAAGATTTGTGCAATAAGATGTGAAGTGTAGTTGGATTGAGTCAAAATCCACCTCAACCCAAGCCCCAGCCCATTGACATACACACGAAGAAGTGAGTCAACTCTACTGGCAAATCTTACCAAAATATTAATATTTGTTTGTGTACGTACACAAAGGTTGATATACATATGTAATCTAAACAACTTCCTCCACAACACTAGACTGTACATTGCTTGTGTTTTAATAATAATAGTAATAAACCAAACAAGAGATAAGTTAACGCGAGTAAAAATTTAAATTATCCTACGGAATAAAAAAGGTTGTTAAGACAAAGAAAATATGAAAAAGTAAGAGAAGATAAGGGAATTTAAAGAGGAAGAGAGGGGGGGGGGGAGCATAGGATGTGGTTATTTAAAGTAATTCATTTTATTCAAGTCAGAAATTCGCTTTGTTAATTTGCTATCCAACAGACTCCTGACAGATAGCAACTCCTCATTGCCACCGATTTTTTTTCTTTCTTAAATCTTCTTAACTTGTGATGAATAAACTCCTAAAACAACTTATCATAAACAAGTTATAATCAAGAAAAAGAAATTATGGCTAATTAAAAGAAATATAATATGTATTGAGTAACCGACATTTAATCATAGAAATGGGAAGAGAACAATTTTTTTTTTTTTTTGGGGATGAATCGAAGGGGTCAAACAAGACCCGAAAACAAAAACAATCACCGATTACGCCTCACAAAAGAGGTGCCATTACAATCCGCAAATAAAGCTAAAAAGATACAGGAAGGAATATCCTCAAACCAATGGACTCCCATCGGCAAAGAGTGGCCAAAGTTAGCAAGTTTATTTGAGAAGAGAACAAAGTTGAAACAAAAGTTTAACACAAAATGGAAAAGCATGCGAATTCGACAAATCTACTGCTACTATTTGAAACCCAAGATGACGGAAATAATTCCAAGTAATTCATGTCACAACATATGTTGCAACTCGTGAGGCACATGGCAAGGACTAGCGAATTAAAAGTGCTCCAAGTTGGGCAACAGACTTTGTAACCAATATGTAAACATAAGAAATGTAAATAGAATATGTAATTAGGATAATAATTCGAGGACCTCTATATGATGCATGTCTTTTAATGCAGTTAGGATATGTGTTAGTTACCGCAAAATAGGATAGGATTGCAAGCAGTTAGGATATGTGTTAGTTACTGCAAATAGGATAGGATTGCCTTGTTAGTTAGAAGTAAACATGCATTATAAAGAGGACGTCTATACAAATTGTACGGATATCTTTTGACAATCAATAAAATTGAATAGAGAGTACCGCCTCTCTTTCTGTCTAAGGAGTTGGAACCTTGCTCTTAAAGGTTCATTATTGGTGCTTTCATTGAGTTTTCGTTTTCTTGTTGTGTTCTTGATTCACCATGGCAGACAACATTCGCCTGGGTCATTTTGAGAATGATTTCAAAGAATTTCAGACTGAGGTTCGTGACCAACTTTCCAAAATCATGGAGTTCATCACGAATTCTAGTAGAAATAGTGTGATGACAAAATATATCTAAAATTTATTAAAAATTTTATGGAGCTACTTCCAAAATTTATTTAAGAGAAATTATTTTAAAAAATCGTTTTATTTTGTAAAAATTAGTCTTTTAAAGATAAGTTAATTTGATTATGTAGTGGAAATTGAATTTCTCTGCACCCTTGATTTGTTTGTCTCGTAATGATTACCCCAAAGTTAATTATACATGCAAGTTGAATATTAAATCTGACAATATTTAAAAAGATTCAATGATATATTATTAGTGTAAATTTTTTTTACATAATTATTTAATTATATATTATCATATCATTAAACATATTCAATTCTTACAATAACTATGTGAAGTTAAATATATGATGATATTTGATTGGTGATAATATAAGATATTTTATACTACAATGGATCCGAATTAGTCTTTAATAATGACCCTTGAAGAAAGACTACAATTTAACAATTATTTATACAAAAAAGTAATAAAAATTAACTTTGGTTTGACCAAAAAAATGTCAGCTTCTTCATATCTCTAGATGCAATCGAAAACTTAAAGCTAGATTGTTCTTTAAAAAATAAATGTGCGTTAGTTAATTTATTCATAAAAATGTGTTCAATAAATTCAAGAAAATATTTTTATTTGGAACAAAATTTGTTCTTGTACAAAGTTAAGTTAACATTAATTAGGATACTTAGTAAACCCTTATCAAATGATGATGAAGGTAAGGATGATTACTCAGCCACTATAATTGATAATTGCACATATCAAAATGTTTTTGTAAAAAATTTATTTTATAAACAAAGTATGATTTTTTAATTCTCTTTTATTATCAAAGTCGAATTCCATTAGTTTTTCTCGTAAAATATAATATGAAACCTCAGGAGTTCTAGGAAGAGCTTACTTGCACTTCGATCCAATCCTAATTTAATTTTTCTGTCATCTCGTTTTAAATTGTTGTATTGATATAAAATTTATAACAAAAGAATAAATTAATAGAAACCTTTTGGAAGTGAGTGCTTAAAGTAAAATTCTATTTCACTATAATAATAATGGTTATACTATGTGAATTTGTTCTTGTTATTATTTATTTTTAAATATAAATAAAATAATGAAAATATATATATATTATTTTACTTGGCCATCAGAGTCAAATTTTGCTAATATTTTGGTCAAAACATGATATCATACCTTAAAAAATTTTAGAAAGAGTTTATTTCATATGTACTCTTATATTTCGTGATATTCCTATGGTTGACCATTTGTTTAATTATATAAATGCAAATATGACCAATTAAAATAGAGATTCATGATCTAACCGAAAAAATAATAAGTTTTCATTAAAAAATATACCTGTATAATCTAAGTTTTATCCCATAATGAATCAATTTAGGTCAAATATGGATAGTTGGATCTAGACTTCGGATACAAGTTACTTATATTATCCTTTTAGAGCTCTTCTTTCTTTTTTTTTTAAAAAAAGAAAAGTATGTTAATAAATAAAAAAATGTGTCATTTTTCAAAAAAATAGTTTGATAACAAGAAATCAAATTATTATCAAATAACCGACATGAAATCTTTTAAAAATAAAAAACTATAATTTGTATAGATATATGAAATGCTAAAAGCGCTGCCAGTATGACTAAGGCAGACAACTTTTTGTTCTAGCATTATTATGTCGTTGCACTGTTTCTTATTCTTTTCATATATGTGAGCTTGAAAAGTTAAAAAATATAACAAAGTTAATATAAACATCAGCATATTGGAATCATATTATTATGATTTATGATTTATGAGTTTAGAAAATGTCGTCAAAGTAGTTCGAAATTTGAGAAAAAGGACTTCAAAACTGAGTACAAGAGTATAACAATCGCATATATATCACAGGAAGGAGTACCTTTGAATGTAAGTGGTGCTCCTCCACCTCGTGAACCCAGTGGTTAGACTCAGTTACTAAGCACTAATGAAGCAACTTAATTTGTTTCAAGCTTCCAACATTCTTCTAGTTGGGAGCAAGCGACCCTTCCCCTCTTATAGGAAGGCTCAATCATCCCTTTCCCGAAGCTATGAACATGAAAAAAAAAAAAAAAAACACGAGATACTCTCAAAGATCAAGTCAACTCTCAATAGTTAGTGAAATCAAATTAACTAATCTCACCGACCTTTCTCCTGTATTTATGATCTCCGTCAGTGATGGAATATTATTTCTACTTATCACAGTTTGGAAACCAAAGAAAAAGTATGTAAGTAAGATTTAATTAATAAAAACACTTTAAGATATTAATTAGTGATTATTGAATCATTCTTAAGAAAACATAATGTTTAAGATATTGATTATTTTGTAATTGAGTACACAATGTAATAATTATCTTTTATATATTTTATTGAGCTTGAAATATCCTTATTTGACTCTTATTCTCTCTCTCTGTAGGAGTACCTAATAATTTTTTTTTTTTGTTTATGGTAATAATTTCTCATTATTAGGAGTGTGCATAGATAAATTCTAGGCGTGTTAACGAAAATACCACTCCTATAGAAAGACTCAATCATACAGACCCGAAAGCTGTAGATATGAAAAAAGGAGATATTCTAAAGACCTAGTCAACTCTCAATGGTTAGTTGAAATCAAATTTACTAATCTCACCCAACTTTATTTATTATACTTACAATGTTCAGCAATGATGAACAATTTACTTTATCTTTTTTTTAGTAATATCACTTTAATTTTAATATTTTGAAATTGATATTAATTTATTCTTTCAATAATTTTTTATATTAATTTAATCTTAATAAATTAAATTATGACATCAATTTCATTCTTCCAACAAATAATCAGTAAATACCTATCTTTAAGATCATACGGCTTCTTAACTTCATTTTTGTTAATTTAGGTGTTGAGGAAGGAGGGATCGAGGGTTATTTGCATTGATACTTAATTAGGGATTTGGATGAAATATTTTAATTTTTAATTTATTTTTTTAATATTTTTTATTTTCAAATTGATAAGATGGAAATCATCTCTGATAAATAAGCAATATAGCAGTGCATAAATGTGCCAATTAATATGAATTGTAATAAAAGTTACCAATAATTTAATGAAAAGATGAAATTGATATCAAATTTTAAAATATTAAGACTAAATGACTATCAATTTTTTTTTTCAAAACCAAACTAATATCATCTTCAAAATGTTAGATTATTAAAAAGGATATTTACTTTTGTTTTCCTAACGGAATTTAGAAACCAAAGAAAATCTATGTAACTAAGATTTAATTAATAAAAACACTTTGAGATACTGATTATTGATTATCTAATATAACATATAAAATAGAACTTTGTGTTGACGCTGTCATGTAAATTTTAACTTTGTCATTTGGAAAAGTGTTTTGACATTTATTGTATTTTAAGTAGATCTCATATATCTTACTTTAAAAATAGCTTTTGTTGAAAAACTGAAAAAGGTCATTATTTTATATATCAATACTTCATAAAAGTTACTAATTAATTTTATTTTTTAATAATCTTCTACAAGAAGACATTTATGTTATTTAAGTTCAAAAACTTAAAATTTATCTAATGAAAAATTAAAAGGCAAACATTTTTAACTTTTGAACTAAATAATTTTTTTTTTTTTTTTGTATTTGAATCTAATGTTATTTTTTTTCTCTTATGACTACATAATTGATACTTTTAGGATTGCTACGCATTATTAAAAATAATTCTTTAATTTTTATTTACTATTATTGCTATTAGAGCTTAATTTATTCTCTTTTTTTCCTTTTTTACTCTAGTTGTTCTTTAATTTTTTAATATTATTTTTATTTATATTAAGAGGTTAATTTTGATGTAGTAGTTATAAATGTTAAGAGACCACACAAGTACCTTATTTTTCTATAAATATTTTTATTGGGCTTCCTACTAACTATTATAATGATAAATTAATTAATATATTATAGCATGTGTAAGTTGGATGTTCTATTAATATATTTATTTTTGAATGTGTTGAAGATGTAATTTTTTAATTTCATCATTATATATATATATATATATATATATATATATATATTTAAAAGCAGTTATTTTATAATAATCATTTACGTGAATTTTGGTTTAGTGATTTGAAACAATAACATATAAAATAATTTATTTTTGGTGATATGGTGGTATGAAAATTAATAATTTTACTACTTTATAATTGGATCCTTGAATCTTTTGTATATGTTAGAAAATTTTCATGAAAAACATTTGTATCTACGTAATTATTATTACAAAATTAACTTATTAAACTAAATATTTTTACATAATTATTTTATAAAGATATATCTTTTGTTTCATAAAATTTGAACATTCATTGCATACAATATAACTAAATCAAATTGTACAAGATATAAGAAAAAGGATAAGAATTTTTTTTGAGTTGTTAAATCACAACTTGAAAATTAATAGTATATATTTAAATAAAGCGAGTTTTAACTATGAATCTATATTTTATTTTTAATTTAAAATTAATATTTTATTCAACAAAAATTTCTTATTATTTTTTTATGAACATTAAAAAAAATTAGCTAATTATCCTTTATAAATATTTTTGTACAAAAAATATTTTTCCTTTGTCCATATTATAGATAAATATTAGTGCTTTATTTTAAGTTGTCATAAACAATATATTTTTAATCTAAATATTTTTAATAAAATGCCTAAAAGACCGTGGACTTCATAATAGCCTAGTAAAATCTTTAGACTTTGGCTTCTTGTAATATAAATAGAATACAGACAAGTCAAAAAGGCTACTATGTCTAGTCTGTAGCCATGTGATGGAATGGACTCACCTCTTCGTCTATAAAAGGAAGAAGCCACCCGCTGCACAAAGTCTTTAGCCTTTGGCGTCTTGTAGAGTTGTAGTAAATACAATACAATACAAACAAGTCAAAATATTAGAGGCTAATTTTTCGCTCTAGTTGTCCTTTAATTATTTTCTTTAATATTATTTTTAATCATATTAAGAGGTTAATTTTGATTAGTTATCGATGTTAAGAGACCACACAAGTACATTATCTTTCTATAAATATTTTTATCAGATTTCTGCTAACTATTATAATGATAAATTAGTTAATATATTATAGCATGCCTAAGTTGGATGTTCTACTAATATATTTTTTTTTTTGAATGTGTTGAAGATGTAATTTTTTAATTTTGGCCATTTACATATAAATTTTAAAAGTATTTATTTTACAATAGTAATTTACGCAGATTTAGTTTTAGTGATTTGAAAAAAAAACTTATAAAATAATTTATTTTTGGTGATACGGTGATATGAAAATTAATAATTTTACCATTTTATAATTGGACACTTGAATCTTTTGTATGTGTTAGAAAATTTTCATGAAAAACATTTATATCTACATAATTATTTTTACAAAATTAAATTCTTATCCTAAATATTTTTACAGAATTATTTTATAAAGATATATGTTTTGTTTCATAAAATTTGAACATCCATTGCATACAGTATAACTAAACCAAGTTGTACAAGATATAAGAAAAAAGGTAAGAATTTTTTTGAGCTGTCAAATAGCAACTTGAAAATTAATAGTATATATTCAAATAAAGCTAGTTTCAACTATGTATCTACAATTTCCTTTTAATTTAAAATTAAAATTTTGTTCAACAAGAGTTTCTCACTATTTTTTTATGAACATTAAAGAAAATTAGCTAATTATAAATTTAATAAAATATTTTATTGTAATATGTTTAAATTATTTTTTTTTATAAATCAATATATATTTCTTTAATTTAAATTGTGTGCCAAAAATATTTTCTCTTTATCCGTATTATAGATAAATGTTAGTGCTTTATTTTAAGATGTTATAAACAATATATTTTTATTTAAGCATTTTTTAAGAAAAAAGTTATATTTTAATTATTTTATTTTACTTAATTTTACAATTACAATTTAAATTAATTTGTAATTTCATATTATGATAATAAACCGTGCATCTCACAGGCACTATATATACTAGCTCTTAAGAAACATAACGTTTAGTATACTGATTACTTTAATATATATATATATATATATATATATATATATATATATATATATATATATATATTAAATTCTCAAACATCATGGAGAATCTCCATCTTTTTTCCAATTAAACATTCAAGAAGAGAAGCATCCCTCTTACTCTCATCTCATTCCTTCTTCCCAACGAGTTCTTAATAGGACAAAATTTTGCAACATAAAATATACCCGTAAGCACTGGGAGGTAGTTATATCATTATGTTGCATTCCATTTGAATATTATATTATCGTAAAAGAAAAGTACAATTTGATTACAAAACACAGATTCGACTATTTTGTCCAAAAATATTATAGATTATTTGATTAAATTTGTTATTATTAAAATTTATGAAAATTTAATTGATGATAAAATCGTCTTAGTAAATTAAACAATACTTTTGAACCAACAGACTTTGTATTAAAAAAAAAAAGAAGTAAAAGAATATACTAATATAACATAATTGCTTTTGAAACCATTTCTAATTCTTTATCTCGATACATGAATCAGTTACAATCACAATTTAAATCTAAAGTTTCTACTCAACCATCAAAAAATATTTATTTGGAACCAATCGCCTTTCGGATGTTGGGACTGATGACCACTTGGGCGCGTGATCCATCTGCACCTTCAATCAAATCGGGTAACTGTAGGTCTCGCAACGATGAGAGTCCTTTCTGGTCCACTAGCATTCTGAAGACAACATTTTTTTAGCTTTGCCGATCAGATTTTTGGCCTGTCGATCATATGGCTATTACGATATTACCATTATTCTTGTTAATGACAAAATTAGTATTGTTAAGATTCCTCTTGAAAAACATCGATAGATCCGTGCTACGTCAATACTTAAGCAACTCTTACTTTTAAACAGGTCATATTTAACAAAGTGAAATCGTCATTTTGTTCTGATAAAACAATTGCGTGCCTAAAATCATTGTACTTCAAATCTCTCGTTAATGACAACATTTCTTGCTCAGATCAAGAGCTTTTACGCTTATTTGTAGTTTCGCGCTCTTCTACATTATGTTTCTTGTGTCAATGGGATTTGATCCAAGAAATCAAGAGATCTGATGCTAAGATTTGTAGATGTCATGACCAAAAGTGGCTGGAGTTACTGGACATAGCAGGAACCAAATACTGGTTGTGTACACACGGGGACCAACTATCATCTCCACCCAAACCCATGTGCTTGTGGTAAAAATGAATCTGTAATACCAATAAAAAAAAAATAAGTAAACACACTAGGAAAATTTAACGATGGGAAATTAATTATTAGTAATACCAATAAAAAAAAAAGATAAGTAAACACACTAGGAAAATTTAATGATGGGAAATTAATTATTAGTAGTGGCAGCAATATTCATATCACCTAATTCCTCGTGCATAAATTTGTAAGAATAAAACTTTTTGAGAAATGCAGCACAACATACAGTCGTATATATTAGAGCACTTCTACAAATATTGAACTTTGCCATTGGTCTGCTACAGTAAAATAGGACCCTTTCTATATGTCTTTTGTGTCGGAGTCACTGAGATAGTACAGGCCAACATAATTTCCTTGGTGAGTTACCCTTTTTTTTATACTGATAAATTATTTACTTTAATGAATCATCAAGTTCCAATTTTACCAAAAAAAAAAAAGACCGACAAGAACAAAATTTTTTTTTGATAATTCCAAAAAGGCGCTCCGACTCTCCACGCTGGAAGGAGCAACAGGAACAACAACAGATCACAAATCAACACAAAATAGATTAAACAAGAACTACAACTAAACAATAATCTCAAGAGGTCCCAACAAAAAAATGAGTCACTTGACAAAACCCCTCAAAAGCAAGCTTAAAAAAAACAAACCGTCAAGCAAAAACTCCTACACCCCATAAGAACTTGCGAAACACGACCTATCAGCTCTTCTTATAGGCTTTGACCTTTTTAGGACGACCTCTTTTCCTTGGTAAAACCATATGATTTGCCAAAAATGTCCAATGTCACAATCACGATATATCTTTCATAAAATGAATTAAATTAAACATAGGCGAGATTTCACAAAGTGCTCAATTATTATAATATAGCTTCTGTAATTCAAGTGTCCCTTCATCAACCATCCTGTAAAATACTCTTTCAACCTCATCTTTCTTGCCCATTTGCGCACAAAGAGCCATAAGAATGTTCTAAGATTCGTTTAAGTCATGTTTATTGGTTGGGGGATCATTTTGGATGGTAATACAGATGTTCACATCCACCTCAACTCAATCAAAATTGCTAAATTGATAAAAAAAAATGATAATAAATTGATCAAAACCACAAACTATTTGAATCGAATCGGATTTCAAATTTAATTTTCAAAATCAATTCAATTCAATTCAAATTGATTAATATTATATAATATAATTTTTTATTGTTAAAATTAAACTTTTACTCAAAATAATTTAATTTATTAAATATTTTTTATATTCATGTATCATTTTTATTTAAATATTATTTAATGCATATTACACATGTCATATTTACTTTTTATTCTTATTTATTCACTTAATTGAGTCAAGTTACTTTTTGTTAATAATATTCTAAACTTAAGATTTTAGTTTTTATAAAAGGTTGATTAAATTGATGCAATCCAAACTATTAAAATTTGGTTTGAATTTAAAATTTAAATTAAACGATCAAATCCAAACCACTATAAATTATATTGTTTTGATGGATGAACCTTTTAGTCAAAATCGATCCAAATTACACTGCGAGCACCCATGGGTGGTTGGGGGATGAGGAGAGAGTGAAGTGAAAAGCGTCCATTTTTGTAAGTTTACACATAAAATGGAAGTGGTCCATTGAATAGTGAAGGCGATTTTTTTGTATAAGTTTTTGAAAGTGATATTGGAATATATGAAATTTTTGACAAAATTGGAAAAATATGGGGTTTTAAAGAAATCCACTAAAACTATAGACGGATCCCAACAAAAAATAAAAAGTGAACTTGCTATACGTACTACTGGATTATCAAAAAATAAAAAAATAATAAAAAAAGAAAATTTAGTTTATTATCAACTGGATTATGTCATTTTAACAAAAAATAAAAAGTAAATTTGCTATCCATACTATCGAATTATAAAAAATAAATAAATAAATTTGACTGTCAGTCATATTTCATTATTTTAATTATTTTTCTTATATGATGTGTGTGGTTGAGAGAGAGAGAAGAGAGAAAAAAATAAGAAAATGAAAAAGAAGAGAAAGAAAAAAAAAAGAAAAGAGAGAGAAAAAAATCATATTTCTCAAATTTTGTCAAAAATAACATATTTTTCATATTTTTTCATAAAAACTTGATATAAAAAATGAATTCCCGAATAGTGAAGTTTTTCACTTTATCATAGTAAGATAAGCCTTAAACATAATCACAAAATGTCTTTATAAAAGTCAAGCTGTTTGTCACGTGAAAAATGAAAAATTAAGCCTTTTGAGAAAAATGATCCTTTATATATTGTCTAATATATATAATTGATTTTATTCGTTAATGCGGTGCTCATTAAATACAAAAAATAATATCTTCTTAAAAAAAGCAAGAGAAAATTTACTAATAATTTGGAAAAAAAAAAAGTAGGTATTACAATCGACAATGATGGAAAAGTTAAACCAGAGAATTACTTGGAATTTGTACCGTGATATAGAATTTTAATTTTGATTCTAATTAATTGGAATCTTAAATTTCAGATTTGAGTTTAACATAGAATTGCAACATGAATTATGGTTGTAATCTTAAATTTAATTTAAATTTAAATTTTATTATTTAAAATTGTGTCTCAAAATTTAAAATTAATAATTAATGTTATAATACGATAATAACATTTATTTTACGAATACATATTTTTTGTGAAAATGATTTATGTATAAATTTAAAATAATGAATTATAAAATAGAAAATTTTATTTTTTTAATATTTTTATAAATATATTAAATTTCAATAAAAATGATTGCTAGTAAAAAAAAGCATAAAGACTTTACGAGGAGAGTTTTAATTATTAAAGTTTAGAATTGATAAGTTAGGAACTAAATGGGGTTATCTTAATTATTTTTTTCAAATTTATAGAATTGGTTTATGGAATTATAAATTTAATTCTACCATTTATTTCAAAAATAAAATTTGGAATTGAGAAGTTTATTCTAATTTGAAGCTCTAACTGTATGTATAATTCCTTATGCCAAACAGGGAAATGGATATTCCCAAACAAATATAATTCCATTTTCCTCCCTTTTTTTTTTGTTTATACATTAGTGATAATGAGATTTAAATTTAAAATTTCATATAAATTACCAAAACTTCTCACTACTGAACCATTTTTGGTGGCTTTTACTATCCTCTATTTTGTCTTATACATATCATAATTTCAACTAAAAAATTCTAATTAAAATTATGAAAATCATCAATAAAATGTACCATGAACAATAAGAAGTTTTCAAAACGTCAATTATAAAAAATCTAATAATACCATAAGAGATTAAACTTGCCTTAATTTAAATTGTGTGAAAAACCTTGACCAGGGAAAAAAGATAAATAACTAAAAAATAATGTAAGAAATTATATTTGCATATACTTATTTAGTATGTCTATCAATATTGGAGTGTCAAATATAAATAATAAAAAATTTACATTAATAACCGAATAGTACGGGAGATTGTGGTGATAAATAATAAAATTATAATTTGATTGGTAATTTACATGCAAGGCCAAAAAAATGGCTGTCTTGATTCAAAACCTATTTTGCTTAGGTACTGGGTGCGGATACGAGTATAATTACAAGTATGGAATATGGAGTACAAATTTGGAAGAGTATATCGAATAAAAACATAAAACTATAAATTAACATTCAACTTCAAGTTTTTATTAACGTTGCTATAAAATATCTGAAATAAACAAGAATATTTAAAGAAACACAATATTTGAAGGAATCTAGTAATTAAATTCATTTAAATACAAATTAAATAATTTAATTACAAAATTTAATGTTTCGTAACAATTAACTTATATTTATTGGACACCAATTTATTGCAATACTTAATCAACAAAGTGTCTGTTTGGATTTCTATTGGAAGTTACAAGAAGACCTTGTATTGGATGAGAAAGTTGAAAGTATAATATTATATGGTGTTTGGTTTAATTTTTTATTTTTTACAAAGTCTTTTGGGAGAGATATCTTTGAGATTATTTTTTATTTAAAAAAAAACCTTTTGAAAAGGAATTTTATTATTACTCTCATATTAACAATCAAAAATAATTTTACTTTATTGTATTCAAATAAAATTTATTTTTTTAAACTTACTTTTGATATATTCAAACTAAATAAAAATTATTTTTTAAAAATAATTTCTTTAAAAAATCTTTTTTCAAAATATCTTTTCTCAAAAATTAAACTAAACATATCCTTTAGGACTATCCAACAAATATTAATATTAAATACAAGTATGATGGCTATTTTAGAGTTCCCATGTTTCACAGCTCGAAACCGTGAAGGAAGATTCCAACCTGGTTCGTGGCGAGTTTTGGCCAAGGTTTGTCATTGTGTTTTAACGGTAGATAAAATGGGGTATATTGATACATTTTTTTTTATGTGATATGCTATAGTATTTTTTTGAATTATATAAATAAAAATTAATCAAATTTGAAAGTGACTAAATTTTTATTTGTATAATATTTAAAAATATCAAATTTTATTTATGTGATATTTAAAAATTTTTAATTAATTTCAAGATTTCATAGAAAGTGATCAAATTTTATTTGTATAATATTTTTTATATTTCAAAAATGACCAATTTTTATTTTTGTAATACTAAAAAATATTAAATTTTATCTATGTGACGCCTAAAAACTTGCAGTTAATTCAAGGATTTCAATGAAAATTTTTTTATAATTTTCAAAAGATATTTAACCTTTTTTTTAATTTGATTAAATCAAAAAAATTGTAATATATTATATTAAAAAAATATAAAAATATATCCTTTTAATTCACTATTAAATTTTAAAGATCAACTTAACCCTTATTAAAAACTCCCTGTGTTAGAAACGTCCATAAAGGCATCCCAATAATGCAATCTAGCGTTGGATTTACATCCGGCACCAATTTCTATCACATGCACACTTCGTCGGCCTCTGTCCTTGTGCCTCCTCGGAATCACAAGGAGCAGCGCGTGAAAGTTTAAATCAAGGGTGAGCACGGGCCAACCCTATTGTCCTGACAAATCATGAAATCACGTCCTCAAACTTGACTGATCCCTCATTACCCAAAAAAGGGAACTGATCCCTTTTCATAAACAATATATTTTTTATTTAAATATTTTTAATAAAATGCCAAAAAGACCGTGGACTTCATAATAGCCTAGTAAAATCTTTAGACTTTGGCTTCTTGTAATATAAATACAATACAGACAAGTCAAAAAGGCTACTATGTCTAGTCTGTAGCCATGTGATAAAATAGAAGCAAGCTTCCCACTCACCTCTTCGACTATAAAAGCAAGAAGCCACCCGTTGTATAAAGTCTTTAGGCGTGGGCTTCTTGTAACAAATACAATACAAACAAGTCAAAATATTAGAGGTTAATTTTTTGCTCTAGTTGTCCTTTAATTATTTTCTTTAATATTATTCTTATTCATATTAAAAGGTTAATTTTCATATAGTAGTTGCAGATGTTAAGAGATCACACAAGTACATTATTTTAGTATAAATATTTTTATAGGATTTCCTGCTAACTATTATAATGATAAATTAGTTAATATATTATAGCATGTGTCGTTGGATGTTCTACTAATACATTTATTTTTGAATGTGTTGAAGATGTACTTTTTTAATTTCGGCAATTTACATATAAATTTTAAAAGTATTTATTTTATAATAGTCATTTACGTAGATTTAGGTTTAGTGATTTGAAAAAATAACATATAAAATAATTTATTTTTGGTGATACGGTGATATGAAAATTAATAATTTTACTATTTTATAATTGGACACTTGAATCTTTTGTATATGTTAGAAAATTCCCATGAAAAACATTTATATCTACATAAGTATTTTTACAAAATTAAATTCTTATCCTAAATATTTTTACAGAATTATTTTATAAAGATATATGTTTTTTTTCATAAAATTTGAACATCCATTGCATACAGTATTACTAAACCAAATTGTACAAAATATAAGAAAAAAAGTTAAGAATTTTTTTGAGCTGTTAAATAGCAACTTGAAAATTAATAGTAGATATTCAAATAAAGCGAGTTTCAACTATGGATCTACAATTTCCTTTTAATTTAAAATTAAAATTTTGCTCAACAAGAGTTTCTCACTATTTTTTTATGAAAATTAAAGAAAATTAGCTAATTATCAATTTTTTTAATAAAATTTTTTATTGTAATATGTTCAAATTAGTTTTTTTTTTATAAATCAATATATATTTCTTTAATTTAAATTTTGTGCCAAAAATATTTTTTCTTTGTCCATATTATAGATAAATGTTAGTGCTTTATTTTAAGATGTTATAAACAATATATTTTTATTTAAGCATTTTTTTAGAAAAATGTTATATTTTAATTATTTTATTTTAGTTAATTTTATAATTACAATTTAAATTAATTTATAATTTCATATTATGATAATAAACACAGGC
This sequence comes from Pterocarpus santalinus, assembly GCA_031439595.1. Classification (NCBI taxonomy): domain Eukaryota; kingdom Viridiplantae; phylum Streptophyta; class Magnoliopsida; order Fabales; family Fabaceae; genus Pterocarpus; species Pterocarpus santalinus. The sequence goes on along the minus strand of CM062528.1, from coordinate 25,940,953 downwards.
GCTATACTAGTTCTTAAGAAACATAAGGTTTAGCATACTGATTACTTTAATATATATATTTTTTAAAATTCTCAAACATGATGGAGAATCTTCATCTCTTTTCCAATTAAACAATCAAGAAGAGAAGTATCCCTCTTACTCTCATCTCATTCCTTCTTCCCAACGAGTTCTTAATAGGACAAAATTTTGCATCATACGATTTACACGTAAGGAATTGGAGGCAGTTATATCATTATGTTGCATTCCATTTGAATATTATATTATCGTAAAAGAAAAGTAAAATTTGATTACAAAACATAGATTCGATTATTTTGTCCAAAAATATTATAGATTATTTGATTAAATTTGTTATTATTAAAATTTATGAAAATTTAATTGATGATAAAATTGTCTTAGGACTCCATTCTCCGGTCCCTATCTTGCAGGTGGGGTTGTTGGCTTCCTCACAATGAGTGTGGTGATCGATTTCCTCACAAAGACCCGTCATGGTGATGCGATGGACTTTCTCGGGAATGGGGGGAGTTTTGCTCCTCCCAGTGGTAAGACCAAGAATGGCGACATTCTCTGTGAAGAAAGGGAGAAGGTTGTCCCCTCCGTTCTCTTTTGGGACCCCCATCCCATCGGTCCTCCTCATCTACGCAAAGTGTCTCTCCATGGTGGGGATCGTCCCCTTAGTCGACCTTAATACTACCTTTTCAGAAGCCGCACAACTTCGTCCACCTTCCTCTCCAAATCATCCATCCTTATTTCCACTGTAGCATTCGTGACTGGCCCTCACAGCTCCAAGAACGGGGCTCTAATGACAAATGTAAGACACCACAAATAAAACAAGAGATAAACAAAAAATGTGTGTATATTATTAACATCCTAACTTGAATATCAATGTGATATCAGATTAAGAAGAAGAAGAAGAAGAAGAAAGGAAAAGTATAACAAAAAATAAAGAGCAAGGGTGGAGCACTAAGCAGCTCCTACGCTCCAAAGTCTGCCCAAAATGAAATCTACCCTCATTCCCACACTCCCCCATGCTATAATCTGCAAGTTAGTTACTTAGTAGGCCCCACAAAATTCACCCCCACTTCACTATTCTATTTTCCCAAACTATCCCTAAATTTCTTTCTTTTATACACTTTATTTCCCTCAGAGAGCCGGTCCCTTACGGTATTAGGTCCGTGTTAATGCAAAACCAAAGACCAATAGCATACTTCAGGCAAGCCTTGTGTCCCAAGAATCAAGCCTTGTCCACTTACGAGAGGGAGTTACTCGCTATTATGACAATAGTGACTAAATGGAGTAGCTACCTAATTGGAGGTTATTTTATTATTCGGACAGATCATGCTAGCCTAAAGCTCTTGCAGAACCGGAAGATTATCAACTCATTGCAATAGAAATGGTTGTACAAATTGATAGGGTATATTTGCTCAATCGAATACAAGAAAGGAATAGAAAATCATGTTGCAGATGCACTAACCAGGAATTTTGAAGAACCGGCAAATGAGTAGCCACAAGTTTGCAGTTTAGCCACTTACATCGAGTCACACTGGGTGGAGGAAATATTAAGTAGCTATAAGTAGGATGAAGAGATACAGGAGCTAATCCGACAAGTGCTAATTGATTCTCAACAAGCATTTGAATATTCATACGTGGAAGGGCTGCCGAGATATCAAGGTCGATTAGTGATTGGCAAGGCCAACAGTATTAGACTTAAGATCATGGATGCTATTCATTCATCTGCAGTGGGCGGACACTATGGAGTTCACACTAGCTATCAGAGAGTTAGTGCTTTAGTTTATTAGAAGATGATGAAAACTGATTTCTATGAGTATATTCAAGGCTATGACATATGTAAGAAATGTCAAATATCCTAGCTTATTGTAGCCCCTAGCTATTCCCGAGATGCCCTTGAGCCAGATTTCCATGGATTTTGTTGAGGCCTTGAGGGACTTCCCAGCTTAGAAAGGAGGACAGTTATTTGGGTCATAATTGATAGGTTGACCAGGTATGGGCATTTTATTGGCTTAAAACACCCTTATGCATTAGAAGAATTAGCCAAGATGTATTTAGATCAAGTTTACAAACTACATGGTGCCCCACATATCAAAGTCAATAATAGAGACTTAGTTTTCCAAAGTAAATTTTGGAAAGAATTCTTCAAATTACTGGGCACCCAACTTCACATGAGCATTGCTCATCACCCACAGTCGAATGGTTAGACTGAGAGTAAATCGATGCATTGAAACACATCTGAGATGCAAGAAACATCACAAGCCAAAGAAGTTGTTCTAATGGCTTCCTCTTGCTGAATAGTGGTATAACACCAACAACCATTTGTCTATTAAAACTACTCCTTTTGCTGCCTTGTATTGTGATCAACCGCACCAACTCTCATTGGGGCCTTATTTGCATCACAGTAATCCCACCAATATAGGACAGAGTTGAAATGGTGTAGATATTGAAGAAAGACCTTGAATTGGCTTAGAATCGCATGACTCAATATGCTAATTAGAGGAGGTTTGAAAGGGAGTTCGACGTTGATGATTGGGTTTTCCTGAAAATCCAACCCTTCAAGCTTGGTAACCTGCATCTCAAGAGGCAAACTAAGCTCTCTATTAAGTACTATGGCCCATTTCAAGTTTTGGAGAGGATTGGTCCTGTGGCATGCACACTACAACTTCTTGAAAGGACGAAGATGCATACGATTTTTCATGTTTCATTGCTCAAGAAGCAAGCTAAGTCCAATTTCGAGTGGGAGATGAGTTGCCAGCAGCGAATGCTGAGGAGTGTCCACATGTCCGCCCATTTGCAATTTTAGCCAAGTGCACCTTATATCATAAGAGGAGACAAGTTGAGAAAGTTTTATTTCATTGGAGTAATACACTACTAGAAGAGGCTATGGGGAGGATTATGCTACTTTCATTAGTCAATATCTAGATTTTGTCCAGCCTTGAGGACAGGGCTGTTGCTGAGGAGGGGACGGTGTAACAACTGACATAGTGCATCATAAGGAATCCCTAGGAAATAATTGGCGATAAGGGTCTCACGGTCCTTTTGCCATAAGTCTGTTAGAATCACTTATCAAGCATCGCCTAGAGCACATGGCAGTGGCACATTGAAGGAAACCATTGCTGAGACTTAGATAAAAGGGCTGGCATATCATTCCATCAGATTTTGCTTTGGATTTGAAGCAGGACCTCTGCTTGGCTCCCTATCTTTATCATTCTATTCTTTGTTATTTTTTATGAGTCTTTGTTCATTGGTTTCCGGAACTTCTTTATTTTTCATCATCGTGGCTATGCAATTAAGGTGCCTTTTTTTGTAATTGGAGCTACTTTTTCTATCCAAATTTCACCAAGATCTCATAGATAGTGGTAGTGGTAGCGGGTTGTTACATAAAATAATTTGTACATTTTTTACACTTTTTATTGTAATTATTATTTTTAAATTTTAATTATATAAATATTTAAATAATTAAAAGGTAATTGAATAAATAATAAAAATAATTAATAAATTCAATAAAATGGTAATAAATAATATTAAAAAGTTTTTAAATTACTGATGAATTTTCTATCAACAATTTATTGGCTAATCCAAATTAACACAATTCTCAATTAAATTTACCAACAAAAAATCTGTCCATAAATGCAACTAAATATTTATTTATGTTAATATTAACAACAAAAATATTTGTCGATAATATTACATGATTTGTTGCTAATTAATTTACAAATGATGAAAAATATGACAAAATTTCCAAATAATTACATCAAAGTAAAAAAAGTTGTCAGTAATTATAATCGATAAGGGTTTTACCGATGGATCCTTTCTGTTGGAAAATTTGTTTGTAAAATTCATTTTCATCGGTAACTTAAAAAAATCTATCGGTAATTCTGATAGTAATTCGTATGTTTCTAGTAGCAATGGGGGTGCAAGAGTTAGTGACAAAATGTAAAAGAAAAAAAAAAAAGCAAAGTGGTCAAGAAAAAAAGAACAAAAAAAAGTACTATAAAAATGAAAAAAGCAAAAAAAAAAATAAAGAAGAAAATTGGGGCAATTTTAAAGAAAAGAATAAAAGAAAAAGGGGAGTAAAGAGAATTGTATTAGACTGCATAGATTGGGATGAATCCTTATACTTGTGGCTTATTTTTCTTCTATTGCTTTTCTATTCTCTTTGATTTTAACTTATTATATCCATATTATTTCCTTCCCTGGCTTTAGACTTGTAACAACATTGAATGAAGTTCTTTTGATTTATGTATGAATCCGTATTAAGTGGCGGACAAGTAGAATATAAGCAAGCCTATAGTCGTGCAAATTTCACGTGATAAATTAAGTGAAACACTTAACCTTAGACAAGGGAGTGAATGACAGTGCCTAGCTAAAAACTTTCCTTGTAAGGTCTATCATGCTTAATCTATTTATTTCAAGTAAAGTTATGTACCTTTGTGCATTTGAGACGTGAAGGAATGTATGTCATAAATGTTGTGTTTCCTTGAAGTTTTGAGCATGACAATGTTGGATTACATTTGGGAAGTAAGTTTCTTATTATTTTTAGCTTATAGGGATGGTTGGTGTTGTTTTCCCTTATGCTGAGTCTAGAGTTTGATTTCATATGAACATGTAAAAGGCTAAATATGGAGGAATTTGATAAATATGATTTTTATAGTCTTATATTTAGTCTCTTAGACCTCTTTTGTCCTTATTTAATTGACATTGGATATATTTTATGAGTTTGGGATCCAATTTAGTTTAGTTATGCTTTTCAGCATCGTTGGAAATTTTATACTATTTAGGTACTTTGGGTATATAATGAGTTATAAATATCTAAAAGTCATAAAATTTAACTTGTAAGAAATCTAAGAGAAATATATACAATTTTGATAAAGAACTCAAAAAACTCAATCAAACGTCTAGTGGGTCAAATTTAGGCTCGAAATCATAATAGAGATATTGTTGCTAGAGTATATGAGCATGGTGCACCGGTTGGCTATTACTTGGGCTATAGAAATTCGATGGAGATGAAGCAGTCATGTTTGAAATATAAGGTATAAACCTTTAACTTATATGGAGATCACTTGTTAAGAAGATGACATCTATAAGGATTTCTCAGCTGTCAAAGTTAGTTGACGGGTTTAGAGGGCCATAGAGACTAATTTTGGCATAATTCTTTAAACTTGAGCCCAAATTAAGCAAATTAGGTTTCCAGTTAAAGTTAAAAAGTCAAAGACTATTTATAAGCACACATTTAGAGATGAGGTTGTAGTTAGTTAATTAACTAATCTTGATTTTATCGCACAAATTTAAGAGATTAGAATTGACATGTTTGTGAATGCATGTTGATTGTGTTCTTGATATTAAACTAACATATCTAGATGATTATCTATTGGTGAATGCAGGAATCGGGATAGAGATCTTGGTCAAATTCATATCAAGCACATCAATTAAAAATTTATGCATGTTTAATAGTCTATGATAGATTGAATGTGATTTTCAAATTTTCTCGAATTGGTTGTTTCGATCATTGGTTTTTGTTACTTGTAATTATTTTATTTGCATTCTTGCTCATCAAAAGGCCCTTTCCTTCTTGGTTCGATAACTTTGATTGAATTTACATATAGGATCCTTGTAAGACGATTTAGTTTGTTCCTTGTGCTACAGGTCATCATATAAACTAGATTTTTCATTTTTTAATTTAATTGAGTTCAACACTCTCATCAAGAAGGCAAGGGATCCATAAAAGAGAATTTGTGATTGTACCCCTACAAACTGGTCAAGGAGGCTAGTTAGGAAAGAATATAATATTGTTGTTTCAACACAGATGCATTTCTTGTTGCTGTGCAGCTTTGGTACACCAGACGCACACAGCATAGAGTTGGTCTATAGTGCTCCAACTCTTCCTGTAGTGTTTTTGGCTCGATGAAATTATCACTCACAAATTGTTATCCTTGCTTGAATGATGTTAAAAAATTCTTACCAAATTGCATTAAGAGAATCACTCCATTAGATCCCACGACTACATTCCAATACAATCCACACTTCTTGATATTGATAGGGACGCCGAGTGCATAATCTGGGAGTGATTCAAATTATTGCATCTCTCCCATGCTCGATACATTGGATGTGAATCTCTGGTATTGCAATCCTAACACATTGCCACTTAAGCACCCATATATGGTGACCGGTTCAGTGAGTAAAGAGGGAATGATCATGGAAGGATTTTAATTTGGGTGCACATAATAAGGGCTTGTTAGGCTTTGAGTGGGATCTGAGATATTGTTTCCACCATCTGTGTTTGATGTGTAGTGTTGGGTTAACGAGTGTGAGGTTCTAACCATAAGAGCTACGTAACAGATCTTCGAATTTTAGAGCTTTAAGGCCATAATAGAGAAAATTTTCTACAGATATATTTGCTGATAATGAATGACTCATTTTCTTAATTCAAACTTCAAAATGTTGGTATTTATAAGTACAAGAGAGTGCATTGGATGCATGCAAATACGTGCAATACCCAAAGCATGATTGCAACCATAGTTGTGAAAATAAGCATAACTTCATTCTAGTTGTACGAAAATATATCACCCTAACAAATATGAATACAAGTGAGATACTCAGCAGATATTTCGAGTCTAGCTTAATAACCATTCTAGCTCTAGGAATCTTGGGCTCTAGTATCTTCTTTGTTGCACTCTTATCTTCCTTGGCTTCCTTAATTTCTGCTTGGCCTAATAACAAACAAACAATTAATGAAGATCTTTTGAGCAACATAATTGATGATCGCTAATTAATATTATGCATCTTCAGATTTAAGATGCATTGGTACCTGAAGCATTGGATGCATTGAAATTTGTGGGAATTTGCACCACTGGTACCTTCTTTAGCTTCAACCAGCGAAGCAAGCATTAGAAAGGGATAGTAGGAAATCAATCGAAGTATTGGGCTACTTGATAGCGAGGGCATCCAGAGGAGTGTGTACAATAACAGAAGCATGAGAATGAAAGTCACACTCATTAACAATGTAGAAGTGGCTAGCCAACTAAGATCACTTATAACTAAGTGCACACCAGACAAAAATGCAAGAGACAGTGTTGCAAGGGTGACTCCCAAGCAAGGCTTTGCCACATCAAGGGCAAAAATTGCCGCAGTTAAATCACCTAGCTGGGCCCAAATGAGTATGACGGTAACACTAATAGCACCATACATAGATATTGTGATGCAGAAAACAAATAGTTTAAACCACATGCGGTGTAGCATAACGGCCATGCCCTGCCCAGGATCAGAGCTTTTAAGGCCACCAGGCAGTGTGAAACCTGCTGCGAATGTTACCGTAACTATTAGAGTGGAAACTAATATAAGGGTGTTGATTCTGTCTTTGAACTGAGCCATATCTTGGGCCATTTTGCAGCATAAATTTAGTTCTTTCTGGAAAGGGGCCAGAATAAAGGATGACTGCGTATCATGATATGGTACCCCAGCAGATTTTAGAGCTGCCCATGTTAGCCGCTGTAAATACAAGTTCATATGCGGTCAGCAATCACTTATCTATCTTACCTAAAATAAAAGTAAAAATTTTGTTGATATATTTTCACACAAAAAGTAAGCGTTTTTTGAAAATGAGTTTTTACTGGGGGAAAAAATGTCTACGACTTTTAATTTAATATTTAACATGCATCATTATCTCAACCCACAAAATGATCAAAATGTGAAAATATTTTCACTTAATAAACAAGCTCACAACATGTTTACGGTAAGTTTAATCTTGAACTACCAAAACTATTGTTCATCCTACACCGCATAGAGTATAGTAATTAATCAATCACCCCATGAGTTCAAGTCCTATATCATTACTGGGCTAAGTCTAGCAGTACTATATATATATATATATATATATATATATAAAATATAGTCCTAGATATTCTTAGACACATTTGTAGTAAAAACAAAAAAAGAAAATGTTGTGCTTTGTTTCATTTAGAATTCAACAACTCAGCTATTATATTAAAAATATAGTAAAACTGACAAACACTAGTTGCTTGCAAAGCTGAAGTGTTGAACTTTGGATAAAGCAAAGCATCACTTTTTTTCTTGCATCAGAAGCACTTAAGAACCACTTTATTTGAAAAGAAATAAAAATAATAACTCTGAGTAAATAATGATAGGCTCTCGAAAATCATTTTCAACGCGAGTAAAAGTTTAAAGCATATAAGAAGTTTGACTACAAACCTACCTATAGTATGTTTGATTTTTGGTTTGGAACCCTAAAACTATTATTTGGGCAAAAGCTATATGAGACTAACTTTTACCAGAATCATGGTTTTGAGGTTTTCGATCGAAAAATCAAACATACAATCAATTTGTAATATTTAATGGAAAACAGAGTAGTATACTTGCCATTTGTAAGGGTAGATTTGTTGGTGGCCATTGTTGCACACAAATATCAAGAGCTGTTTGGTTGCCTTCGTTGAGCAAATTGAGTTTCACTCTTTTATCCCATGTTAAGGCATGGACAATTTTGGGATGGCAGCTGATGGTGGCCCAATGTAGGGGAGTGTTTCCATGAACATCCTGCTGATTTATCATCCCTACAGTTTCATTATCAGCAGCTCTCAAGATGTACTTTACTACACTAAGCTTTCCACTTTCAACTGCGAGGTGAATAAAATTTCGGCCACGTTTGTCAAGTATCTCTCTAGGATCCACACAGTATTGTTTTTTCATCAATTCCTTAACTACTTCAACTTGGCCTCCATAAGAAGCGAAGTGAAGTGGGAATAACCCCTCGTGGTCCCTTTTGGTGGCACAGGAAGCACATTTGTCAAGTAGATCCCGAACACCATCCAGGTAACCTGTAGATGCGGCATAATGAAGAGCAGTCCTTCCGTTGGTATCCCTTAAATGGATCCATGCTGGAATCTCTGTCAGTATGAGATTTAAAATTTCTAGCATATACAAATAATGAAATTATGAGTACCATTTCAATTGAGAACGATCCACAATGACTTTTTTTTCCTCTTTGTGGGGAAAAAATAGGCCAAAACGAAAGAAGCACAATGGCTTAAAATTAAAAAGAAAATAAAAGATGTGCAGACAGCGAGATAAAATTTAGAGAGCTATCTGAAAGGTACCTCGATCTTGTTTCATGATTGCCGCTAGAAGAGGTGATTTTCCTGCCGGAGCATCCGAGATGCGTGTACGAATCACTTCCTCAAATTCCGGGTATTCCTTAAAAAAATTGTCCAACAATGCAGGATTGGTCAGTTTGGTCAGTTGGGTCAATACTTGTTGAACAAGTTCCTCGTAGCCAGCCTCTATCGCCATGTACAAAATTGATTTGCGTGATTGATTTTCCCTAAACAATGCAACTACCGCAAGCATTTCTTTGTGGACTCCAGCAGGCAAAAGCGTGTTATCTTCAGAAGATAGGAGGTTCACCACAACAACACTGCGACCACTGAGTAAGGCCTCGTCGATGAAACTGTTTCCTTGTTTGTTTTCTGATAGGATTTCGCTCTCCAAAGCCTCTACGAAGCATCGAGGGTATAAACATGTTACAGTGCGAAGATGAGCGCATAATAACTCCTTAAGAATAGAGGTATTCGCAACTTTTGCTTTTGCAGCAACATGCAGTGCCATATCACCATTGGAATTTTTGGCAGCCAAAAGATCGGGGGCCTTTTGGAGTATTAATCTCACACATTCATCATTTCCATATGCAGCTCCTATATGTAGCAACGTGCTGCCAAGAGGGGTCTTTTGCTTGAAAATTTTAGACTCATCAATGCCCGGTGGCAGGATGTCACCTTTAATAATTGAACGGTATGCCTCATACAGCAAATCTAAATCCTCATCTTCTTTGTGCTCTTCAACTCTCGTAGTGACGGTTTCTATTTCAGAAGACGACACAACGATCGTCTTTGTTCTTCGAGCATCCATTGCAAACTTCATATCTGAATCAGCACTACATGTTGGTGGCCCATATCTGCTTCGGGCAATTTTTTTAACTGGTCGAGCCATTAGTCCTGCGGCGTACGGATCACAGTCCAGTCTTTCAGGCAGTGACATCTCCGTATCTTCTGGTAAATCTATACGGACCGTCTCGCTAGATGAACCTGGTAATTACACATGAGTGGAATCTGAATCACTTCTTTTTTTTGTTTTGGGGAGAAGAGGGGGGGGGGGGGTTGCACACGGAGGGTGAATCATTTAATTGAATAAAAAGAGGCCACCGTTGCGTCTATACATGAAGGCCAATGGCAACGCAATTTAAAATGCATAAAACATATATGAATCATTTAGCCCTCTTTATAATACCTGATAATATAACTTCATAATATACCATTTATTTTTATCGTACTTTTGGTATTGAGCAGTGTTATTTGAACGTGCAACACTGACGTATACGGGACGCACAAGCACTGCAAATCCACCATAGTCCAATTGCTTATAGTACAACTTAAATCCTTCTTTTGTGCCTATACGTCGCATTCGCGTCGCTATGGCACGTTCAAGAAACATTACTCTTTGGTATTATATATGATAAAATAAAGTTATTCGGTACTCTTATTTTTGTTTCATAGTTTTTTAATAAATATATCAAAACTCATGATTAGGGTTTGAAATAAGTCAAATCAGCTCATGAATTATTTTTAACTTGGTTCATTAATAATTTGATAAGTTAAGCTCATGAGCTAAGAATTTGAACTTATTTATTAAATGAGTCAAATTTGAGCTTTATTATATTCAATTCAATAGCTTGTGAGCTAACTCGATATATATATATATATATATATATATATATATATATATATATATATAAGGTAAGATCCAATAATAGCAATGTAAGTGTTTTACTCTTACACTTATTTTAAGCCATTGATTTTATTTTAATCTAATGGTTAAAATAATATAATCTAATGAAAAAAATAAAATAGTGAATTATAGTTTTAATGGAAAAAGAGAGAGAGTGAGAGAGAGAGAAATACTACGTTTGATAATTAATTAAGAAAGAGAATTGAATTATATGAGTTAAAAATTATAACAGAAGTTTTTAGTGAAATAAAATTAAAATGATAATAAAAAAGACTTTATTTTATGTCATTTACATTAAAAATTATTTACGTTTTGAATGAATAAGTATAATATCCAGTTGTAAAAAATATTCACGTATTAGTAAAAAATATTGCATTTTTTAACTTGTATAATTTTTATTTCACCAAAAATTTCTGTGGATGTGTGGGTTGTGTAGGTAAATGATATGTATGTGTTTTTTGTTTTTTTTTTGGGGTGAGCCATCATTTTTTTTTTTGTTTGGTATGTACGTGTTTGAGTGCATCTCGGTGTATTGTTTCAGATAGTAGCTTAAACCGAATCAAACAAGCGCAATGTTTGTATGCTATAAGGAAGTTTGAGAATATGCAGAGGCAGAGAGAATCTTACCTGGTTCGAACGTTCCGGAAGTGGATGAGCTCATTGTTTTTGACTCCTTTTCCTAGCTTCTTTTTCTGAGTCTCTCTTTTCTCTTTATCTGGCTTTTTATATCTTCTCCCTGTTCTCTGCTCGCAGCACTCAAATTTAGCTAAGAAACCTTTTCAATTGGAGTATTGGTTATCTTGATTTGGTTTGTTTTAAGCTGGTGTTGTTTACTGTATTATATGTCCTTGTGCTGATTGCTCCTATTCTACTATAAATAAAAAATAAATTTATTCCATAAAAGATATAAGAATTTTTCTCGTATTCTACTAATTATTAGTGAGTTTCGAGCTTTCAATAAAACCTATCAATAAAAAAAAAAAAAGAAAAAACATATAGCCAGGATTTTTAAAGCTTAAGTGCATGTTTGAGTAAAGGAGTTTGGAAAGGAAGGGAGAACGATAAATTTTTGTAACTAAAATTTTCTTACTTAAAAGTTTTTTTGACAAAAAAATATATGAAAATATTATAATAAAAAATGTTAATTATTTTTTTATTTATATTTATAAATATTTCGTTACCCACTCCATTTAAAAATAAAAAAAGAAAAATTAACACGAAGTCCCTTGGTCCAAACATATCCTATGCTATTCGAATAATTTGTATGAATTCTCATAGGATTAAATCTCCGTATAATTATCGAATGAAAATAAAATCTAAACTTGAGTATATTTAATAATTTTATATATAATTCTTTTTTTGTCAATAAAATTTTAAATATTGTTGTAGTTTCCATCCACTACTTAAGGATTTGAATGATGCCACTCTATTGTGATAAAAGAATACGAACATAAATACCCAATAAAAAATCTTAATTTTCAAAATAAAACGTTATATGGCAAAGAAGACTCATTAATTAGCGAGAAAAAACCAATTGAAAAACATAAGTCGTTTTAAATTTTCACGATCAAAACTGTTCTTTTGAGTAATAAAAAAGGTGTAACAAAAATTAAAAAAAAAAACTATAAAATATAACAGTTCTTAATAATTTTTAAGTATTTTTAAAGTGAGGCCAAGTGATGACCATAATCAAGCTGTAATGTACAGTCTGTTTAAATAATTATATATTTTGTTTGTTTTTCATTTGAATAAGCTTTTTCAATCAAAACAAATAAAAAGTTTACTTAATTTATCAAGTTGTAAGTTGGAACCCGACGTCATATTTGTGCGTAGACTTTATATATAACACTATATTTAATTTTTAGCAACATTTATTAACAAAAAGTCTTGTTAAAACTCTTTAATAATAATTTTACAAGTATAGTATATAGGCTATGGTACTAAAGAATTTCATCAATACTTTCTATAAGACTGAATTGTAATTATCTAACATGCAAATTATTGTCTAAGTTTTATTAATTGTAATTATCAATAATTGTAATTATCTAACATGCAAATTATTATCAATACTTTCTATAACATGAATTGTAATTATCACATATAATTGCAAATTATATGTGCCAAATTTTCATTAAAAAAAATTATAGTCTAAGTTTTATCCTATGAATCAATTTGGGTCAAGTATGAGTAGTTGGAGTCTAGACTCCGGATATAAGTTATTTATATTATCCTTTTAGAACTCTCTACTATCTTTAAAAATTATAAATAATAAAAAAGTGTCATTTTTAAAAAATAATTTAATAACAAGAAATAAAATTATTATCAAATAACCGACATGAAATCTTTTAAAAATTGAAAATTATATTTTGTATAAATAATTGCTTCATTTTTTTATATGAAATGCTAACGGCGCAGCTAGTATGGCTAAGGCAGACAACTTTTTGTGCTAGCGTTATTATGCGTTGCACTGTTTCTTATTCTTTTCATATGTATGAACTTGAAAAGTTCGAAAATATAACAAAGTTAATATAAAACACTAGCATATTGGAATCATAGGATTATGATTTATGAGATGAGGCAGAAGCAGAGAAGAAGAAAATGTCATCAAAGTACTTCGAAATTTGAGAAAAAGGACTTCAAAACAGAGTACAAGAGTATAAAAATCGCATGTATATCACAGGAAGGAGTACCTTTGAATATAAGTGATGCTCTCCGCCTTGTGAACCCAGTGGTTAGACTCAGTTACTAAGCACTGATGAAGCACCTTAATTTGTTTCAAGCTTCCAACATTCTTTTAGTTGGGAGCAAGCGACCCTTCCCCCTCTTATAGGAAGGCTCAATCATTCCTGTCCCGAAGCTGTGGACAAGAAAAAACAACACGAGATCCTCTAAAAGATCAAGTCAACTCTCAATGGTCAATGGAAATGTGAAATCAAATTAACTAATCTCACCCACCTTTCTCTTGTATTTATGATCTCCGTCAATGATGGAATATTATTTCTATCTATCACAATTTTGAAACCAAAGAAGAAGTATGTAAGATTGATTTAATTAATAAAAACACTTTAAGATATTGATTAGTGATAAATGAATCATTCTTAAGAAAACATAACATTTAAGATATTGATTATTTTATAGTTGAATCCACAGTCTAGTGATTATCTTCCGTATATTTTATTGAGTTTTAGATATCCCATTTTTAACTTTCATTCTCTCTTATAATTTCTAATTATTAGGAGCGTGTATAAATAAATTTCAGGTGTGTTAAGGAAAATTTCACTCTTATAAAAAGGCTCAATCATCCAGACCCGAAAGCCATAGATATGAAAAAAAGAGATATTCTTAAGTCCTAGTCAACACCTCTCAATAGTTAGTTGAAATCAAATTCACTAATCTCACCAACCTTTATTTATTATACTTACGATGTTCAGCAATGGTGAACAATTTACTTTATTTTTTGAGTAATATCTCTTTAATCTTACTATGTTGAAATTGACATCAATTTATCTTTGAAATAATTTTTGATATTAATTTAGTCTTAATAAATTGAATTGTGACATCAATTTCATCCTTTCATTAAATAATCAATAAATTCCTATCTTTAGCATCATACGGCTTCTAAACTTCCTTTTTGTTAATTTAGGTGTCGAGGAAGGAGGGATTGAGAGTTAATTGCATTGATATTTAATTAGGGGTTTCGATGAAAATTTTTAACTTTTAATTTATTTATTTGTTTTCTAATATTTTTATTTTCAAGTTGATGAGGTGAAAATCATCTCTAATAAATAAGCAATATAGTAGTGCATAAATGTGCCAACTAGGATAAATTATAACAGACGTTACTGATAATTTGATGGAAAAATGAAATTGATATCAAATTTTAAAGTATTATTATTAAAGGGATGTCAATGTTTTTTTTTTTTCAAAACCAAACTAATATCAACTTCAAAATATTATATTATTAAAAAGGATATTTATTTTTATTTTCCTAACAGAATTTAGAAACCAAAGAAAATATATGTAAGCAAGATTTAATTAATAAAAACACTTTGAGATACTGATTATTGATTATCTAATATAACATATAAAAATAGAACTTTGTGTTGATTCTGCCGTGTAAATTTTGACTTTGTCATTTGGAAAAATGTTTTGACATTTATTGTATTTTAAGTAGGTCTTATATATCTTATTTTTAAAATAGCTTCTTTGAAAAACTAAAAAAGGTCATTATTTTATATATCAACACTTTATAAAAGTTACTAATTAATTTTCTTTTTTAATAATCTTCTACAAGAAGACACTTATGTTATTTAAATTCAAAATCGTAAAATTTATCAAATGAAAAATTAAAAGGCAAACATTTTTAACTTTTGAACTAAATTTTTTTTTTTTTTTGGGTATTTGAATCTAATGTTATTTTTTTTTCCTCTTGTGACTACCTAATTAATAATTTTATGATTGCTACGCATTATTAAAAATAATTAATAAAAAATAATTTTTTAAATTTTATTTTCTATTACCGCTATTAGCGCTTAGTTTATTCTCTTTTTTTTTCCTTATTTTACTCTAGTCATCCTTTAATTATTTTCTTTAATATTAGTTTTATTTATATTAAGAGATTAATTTTGATGTAGTAGTTATAAATGTTAAGAGACCACATAAGTAGATTATTTTTCTATAAATATTTTTATTAGGCTTCCTACTAACTATATATTATAATGATAAATTAATTAATATATTATAGCACGTGTAAGTTGGATGTCCTATTAACATATTTATTTTTGAATGTGTCGAAGATGTAATTTTTTAATTTCATGAATTTATATATAAATTTTAAAATCATTTATTTTATAATAGTCACATACGTAAATTTAGGTTTAGTGATTTGAAAAAATAACATATAAAATAATTTATTTTTTGGTGACATGGTGGTATGAAAATTAATAATTTTACTATTTTATAATTGAATACTTGAATCTTTTGTATATGTTAAAATTTTTTCATGAAAAACATTTGTATCTACATAATTATTATTACAAAATTAACTTATTAAACTAAATATTTTTACATAATTATTTTAAAAAGATATATGTTTTGTTTCATAAAATTTGAACATTCATTGCATACGATATAACTAAATCAAATTGTACAAGATATAAGAAAAGGGATAAGAATTTTTTTGAGTTGTTAAATCACAACTTGAAATTAATAGTATATATTCAAATAAAGTGAATTTCAACTATGGATCTATAATTTATTTTTAATTTAAAATTAATATTTTGTTTAATAAGAATTTTTTACTATTTTTTTATGAACATTAAAGAAAATTAGTTAATTATCAATTTTTCATTTAATAAATTTTTTTATTATAATATGTTCAAATTGTTTTTTATAAATCAATATATAGTTTTTTAATTTAAATTTTGTACCAAAAATATTTTCTCTTTATCCATATTATAGCTAAATGTTAGTGTTTTATTTTAAGTTGTCATAAACAATATATTTTTTATTGAAATATTTTTTATAAAATGCTTAAAAGACCGTGGACTTCATAATAGCCGAGTAAAGTCTTTAGACTTTGGCTTCTTGTAATACTTACAATACAGACAAGTCATCAAAAAGGCTGCTATGTCCAGCCTGTAGCCATGTGATAGAATAGACGTGAGCTTCTTGCTCGCTTCTTTGTCTATAAAAGGACGAAGTGGGCGGTTGTACAATGTCTTTAACCTTCGGCTTCTTGTAATAATATAATACAAACAAGTCAAAAAGGCAACTATCATGTAGCCACGTGACACAATAGAGGTAAGCTTCGTACTCACTTCTTCATCAAAGGAAGAAGCAAGGAAGAAGCCGCCCGTTGTATAATCAAAGGGTGCCGCAAATAATATTACGAGAATATTTCTAAACCATCAGCTTTTAAATTTCTCTCTTTTTTTCACTAAAAGTTCTAATCTTACTACTTTTGATATATTCTGTAAGTTTAAATAAATAAAAGAAATAATAAAATTATAAAAAATAAAATATGCTTTATATTTAGCTTTATTGAAGAACTTATATATCAGAAGTATATTCAACCAACGATGTAATCTTTTAGTCTTTTTTATTTTTAGTATATAATTTTTATGAGTAACTATAACTAGATATATAGGCTATCATATTAATATTGAAATATTTATATTAACAAAATAAGAATTATATATTAAAAATAAGAAGGTTCTTGATGGAGTATTACAATTTAAATTAATTTATAATTTCATATTATGATAATAAATTGTGCATCTCTCATAGCACTATACTGGTTCCTAAGAAAACATAACGTTCAAGATACTGATTAATTTTTTTTTTTTTTTATTCTCAGGCGAGTTCTTAGGTGTAACACACTTTTAAGTTGCATCATGCAATTTATCAATCTAATAGATGAGATTTGATAATATATAGGTATATTAATTATTTATAGTATATTATAATAATTTTTAAAATATATTTGTATGATCTAAAATTAAATAAAATTTTATTTGTATAATTTTAAAATTAAACAAAATTTTTGGGGAATATTTAAGATCACATGTGTATATTTATATATAGCAGTAATGAATTTAAATTTAAGATCTTATACAAACTACATAAACTCCTCACCACTTGGCCACCACCATCGATGGCTTCCAATACCCTCTTTTGTCTTATACATATCATAATTTCAACTAAAAAATTCTAATTAAAATTATGAAAATCATCAATAAAATGTACCATGAACAATAACAAGTTTTCAAAACGTCAATTATAGAAAATCTAATTATATCATAAGAGATTAAACTTGCATTAATTTAAATCATGTGAAAATACCTGACCAGCTAGAAACGATAATTAACTAAAAAATAATGTAAGAAATTATATTTGCATATACTTATTTAGTATGTCGATCAATATTGGGGAGTCGAATATAAATAGTAAAAAATTTGCATTAATAACTAAACAGTAGAGAAGATTGTGGTGATAAATAATAAAATTATAACTTGATTGGTAATTTACGTGCAAGGGGAAAACATGGCTATCTTGATTCAAAACCAATTTTGCATAGGTACTGGGTATGAATATAAGTATAATTACGAGTATGGAATACATAAATTTTGTAAAACTCAAGGTACAGATATGGAAGAATATATCGTACAAAAACATAAAATTATAAATTAACATTCAACTTCAAGTTTTTATCAACTTTGCTATAAATTATATGAACTAAACAATAATATTTAAAGAAACACAATATTTGAAGGAATCTGGTAGTAATTAAATTCATTTAAATACAAATTAAATAATTTAATTACAAAATTTAATGTTTCGCAGCAACTAACTTATATTTATTGGACGCCAATTTGTTGCAATACTTAATCAACAAATACTTTATAAGTATCCGACAAATATTAATATCAAATACAAGTATGACAGCTATTTTAGAGTTCCTATGCTTCAAAGCTCAAAACCATATTGAAGATAAGGCATCCCAATAATGCAATCTGGCATTGGATTTACTACCGACACCAATTTCTATCACGTGCGCACTTCGATGGCCTGTGTCCTTGTGCCTTCTCCGAGCCACACGGAGCAGCACATGAAAGTTTAACTCAAAGGTGAGCATGGGCCAGCCCTATCATCCTGGCAAATTACGTCCTCAAGTTCGATTGGTCCCTTATCGCCCAAAGCAGATGAAATGATTCTGATGCGGAATCCCGCGGATATAAAGATCCAGAAACCTCAGGCACACATTTTGATAGAAAATAAGAGGTAGAATAAAGACCCTCCCTATTAAACCCCCAATAAACCTATCATTGGAAACGTAGATAATAGGAAAAAGATAGAACAGAAATTAATTGAATATTGCAAGAAATTTATCTTAGGATGAATTTTCTCAATTTCTTGATGTAACAAGCAAAGTAAATCACTCACCTTATTTGCACATAAAAGCACTATTTTCTTGAAAGACAACAAATCAGAATTTCAATTAATCAAAAACTCCTAAACAATGTGTTCTTTAAGGCATTTATAACTTCTTACACTAGGTTAAACACTTTAGAAATTAATTGAAATCAAGCAAGGCAAATCCACAAGTAATATTATGATTAGAATTTGATGACAAGGACCAAGAGAAACTCAAGTTGAAGACTCAGAATGGATTACTTAATTTGCAAGGAAAAAAAATGCAAAAGACACACAACTAAAGATTACTTAGACTCCAAAGAACTCAAGATAACACAAAATCTGGTGTAAATCAACCAAATCAGATATAAATCAGATTTAAAAATCAAAATTTAAATTCCAAGAAAAGACAAAATATGTAATCTGATTTGAATTAAAACTGAATCTAAACACAATCATTTTGAATTTGAAACAAAGGATAATGTAATCTGATGTGAATCAAAACTAAATCTGAGTATAATCCTTTCAATCTTTTCTAACTCCCCCTCTTTCTTTCTTTTTTTTTCGTCCTTCTTTTTCTTTCTTTTTTTTTTTGTCAACTTCTCTTTTCTTTTCTTCTTTTTTTTCATTTTTTTCTGTACCTTTTTTTTTTCAAATTTGAACTAGTAATAAAGATTGAAAGCAAAACAGGAGAAACACAAAGATGAAACAAAGATATGACTGCAACACAAAAGGATAGACACAAAAATAAGAATGCAAGCGGACAAGGAAAGAAGACAAAAGATAAACGTAAAAGACAGATAGATAAATAGGAATTATCTAGACCTTGCTCTGAATACCAAATGATGCGAAACCCTGTGGATATAAAGATCCAGAAACTCCAGGCACACACTTTGATAGAAAACAAGACGTAGAATAAAGACCCTCCCTACTAAACCCCTAAGAAACCTGTCCTTGGAAACGTAGATAACAAGGGAAAGATAGAACATAAATTGATTGAATATCGCAAGGAATTTATCTTAGGATGAATTCTTTTAATTTCTTTGATGTAACAAGCAAAACAAATCACTTACTTTACTTGCACACAAAAGCCCTATTTTCTTGAAAAAAAATAAATCAGAATTTCAATTAATAAAAAATTCCCAAACAATGTGTTCCTTGAGGTATTTATAACCTCTTACATTAGGTTAAACACTTAAACTAAGTCCAAGCCTGATAAGAAGTGTTCTAATGCTAAATAATATGAATTGGGCTGGATAAAACATAAAATATAAAATATGGGCTAAATAAAATAGCTAAAAGTTTAGATATCCTAAATACTTAAACTAGCTAAATTAAACAAGACCAAAATAGGATAATGGCCCAACATGGCCAGTATAAGCTTCTAAGCCCAATTCGCAGCAAATAATAAGATCTTGGGTTGTCCATTAGTATGTGTTGGCATCTTCTTGGCCCATTCTTGATACATGTCTTCCACAATTACTTTTGCCAAGTTCCCAAAGTCTTCTCTTAACCTCTTTGCTCTTGCTCTGTGATTGGTCCTTCAGACATGCTAAAATCTCCATCTTGTCCCTTTGTGCTAGAATGTCCAATTTGTCCTCTGGAGCACGTATCAAATCCCCTACGGTGAAACCAGTCGCTATTAACATCTCCGCTCAAAATTATTTTTGAAAGAAGATATTTTAGAAGAATTATTTTTAAAAGAATAATTTTTATTTAATTTGAATGTATCAAAAGTAAGTTTAAATAATGATTTTTGTTCGGATAAAATAAAGTAAAATTACTGTCGTTGTTAATGTGAGAGTATTAGTAAGATTTCTTTTCAAAAGGTCTTTTCCTAGAATTAAAAATAATTTCAATGATATTTTTTCCAAAAAATCTTTGGAAGTTCCAAAAGACCTTATAAAAAAATATCTTTACATATTTAAATATATTAATTACTGTACATTTTTATTCTTATGCTAATAAAAGACACCCTGCCAGGAGTGTAACCAAATAGGCTCCTAATCTATGGGCCAAAACACAGTTTCTCGTATGATCTAGCTGTAAAAATAGCATATTACATCAACAACTTAATCTACTCCCTTCGTTTCAAAACCTGTTCAAAACCAAAAAACACACAAATTAAGGAAAAAAAATTAATCTTAATAGTGGCATAAAATTGTATAAAAGGATAAAATTATTCCTGTCTAAAGAAATATACTTTCATTAATATAATTAATATTATAATTATTCTCTTTATATAGATAATAGTGAATTAGTCTAATACATTCTTAATTTTGATTATAATGATAATAGATAACAATTAAATTAAGGATAAAATTAAAAAAAATTAATACTATTTTAATATTAAAAATTAAAAAATATTTTAAAATATTAAAATATCAAAATTGGACAAAAAATCTAAAACGGAGCAAGTATTAAAGTCACGGCAACTATCACCCAGTCTGTTTAAATTGGCTACCAAAATAGATATCCAATGACTACATGAAATTTAATGTAATCTCCTTAAGACAATGCATAAAACAATCAAGTGAATGGATGCATTTGTCGCTGAGAGTAATTAATGCATCTTTCCACTCAACTGCCTTATCATTGTATCTTATCTCAAAAAATATTTAGGGGGTTCTAGAGCATCATATGGTTATATTCACAGCCAATAATATCATAGCATGAGCACAACCAATAATATCATAGTATCATATTATGATACTATTAGCTGTAAGCACAGTCATATGGTGCTTTAGTACCATCTAAAAATTTCTCATATGGAATATAATTCATGGACAGTCGTTGAATGTTAACTCTTATTAGTCAATTCATAGAGACAGAGCAGTAATTGCCATAATTTCAGCGGATCATGATTCATGTGCCATTTGTAAAAATTTATGTAGGGGACAACAATTGGACTCAGATATCAGGCCAGTGCAATGCAATTTCCCCCCACTTGTTGACTGGACCTGAAAATAACATATGAAGAAATATTAATCCAAGTAAAATACCTCAATGCTATCTCCTCCAGTGAGATCTTCATTGTGCGTGGCTTGATCAAGCTCTGAAGTGTTGTAATAGCTCGCACCCATTTGCATTGGTGGAGAGCTACCATACCTAGAGGCATATATTCCAAAATCATCTTTATTTTTGGATGTTGCCCATCTAATATCTACCCTACCAGAACTTTCCCCATAAACGATATAAGGAACTTGCAAATCATTAACATTCGCCTCATAGACCACAAACTCGGCTGCAGCCTTTCGATCTGGATAATACTCAAATGGTCCTCTTCCATACCAAGTTCCTTTTTTGCTCTAGTTGTCCTTTAATTATTTTCTTTAATATTATTTTTATTTATATTAAGAGGTTAATTTTGATGCAGTAGTTACAAATGTTAAGAGGCCACACAAGTACATTATTTTTCTATAAATATTTTTATTGGGTTTCCTGCTAACTATTATGATGATAAATTAGCTAATATATTATAGCATGTGTGAGTTGGATGTTCTATTAATATATTTATTTTTCAATGTGTTGAAGATGTAATTTTTTAATTTCAGCAATTTACATATACATTTTAAAAGTATTCATTTCATAATAGTCATTTACGCAGATTTAGGTTTAGTGATTTGAAAAAATAACATATAAAATAATTTATTTTTGTTGATATGGTGGTATGAAAATTAATAATTTTACTATTTTATAATTGGATACTTGAATCTTTTGTATACGTTAGAAAATTTTCACGAAAAACATTTATATCTACATAATTATTATTACAAAATTAAATTCTTATCCTAAATATTTTTACACAATTATTTTATAAAGATATATGTTTTGTTTCATAAAATTTGAACATCCATTGCATACAGTATAACTAAACCAAATTGTACAAGATATAAGAAAAAAGGTGAGAATTTTTTTGAGCTGTTAAATAGCAACTTGAAAATTAATAGCATATATTCAAATAAAGCGAGTTTCAACTATGGATCTACAATTTCTTTTTAATTTAAAATTAATATTTTGTTCAACAAGAGTTTCTCACTACTTTTTTATGAACACTAAAGAAAATGAACTAATTATCAATTTTTGATTTAATAAAAAAAATGTATTGTAAAATGTTCAAATTATTTTTTTTTGTAAATCAATATATCTTTCTTTAATTTAAATTTTGTGCCAAAAATATTTTCTCTTTGTCCATATTATAGAAAAATGTTAGTGCTTTATTTTAAGATGTTATAAACAATATATTTTTATTTAATTATTTTTTTAGAAAAAACTTGTATTTTAATTATATTATTTTAATTTTTTATTCAAATTATTTTTAAAATTACAATTTAAATTAATTCATAATTTCATATTATAATAATAAACCGTGCATCTCACAGGCACTATACTAGCTCTTAAGAAACATAACGTTTAGCATGCTGATTACTTTAATATTTTTTTTTAAAATTCTCAAACATGATGGAGAATCTCCATCTTTTTTCCAATTAAACATTCAAGAAGAGAAGTATCCCTCTTACTCTCATCTCATTCCTTCTTCCCAACGAGTTCTTAATAGGACAAAATTTGGCAACATAAAATTTACACGTAAGGAATTGGAGGTGGTTATATCATGATGTTGCTTCCATTTGAATATTATATTATCGTAGAAGAAAAATACAATTCGATTGCAAAACATAAATTCGATTATTTTGTCCAAAAATATTATAGATTATTTGATTTAATTTGTTTTTATTAAAATTTATCAAAATTTAATTGATGATAACATTGTCTTAGTAAATTAAGTAAAACTTTTGAACCATCAAACTTTGTCTAAATAAAAAGAAAAGAAAAGAAAAGAATATACTAATATAACATAATTGCTTTTGAACCATTTCTAATATTTTATCTCGGTAGATCAATCAGTTACAACCACAATTCAAATCTAAAGTTTCTACTCAAGTCAA
This sequence comes from Pterocarpus santalinus, assembly GCA_031439595.1. Classification (NCBI taxonomy): domain Eukaryota; kingdom Viridiplantae; phylum Streptophyta; class Magnoliopsida; order Fabales; family Fabaceae; genus Pterocarpus; species Pterocarpus santalinus. The sequence goes on along the minus strand of CM062528.1, from coordinate 25,917,290 downwards.
CTATCAAAATAAAATATTTGGATCTAATCATTTTTCAGATGTTGAGACTGATGACCATTTGTGCACGTGATTCATCTGCAACTTCAATTAAATCGTGTAACTCTTTCTGTTTTTGCAGTGTCTGTAAGGCACGCTGATTGGCCACATGAGCTATGCCATACCTGTAATCAAATCGTGACTCGCAAAGATAGGAGAGTCATTTCTGTCCACTAGCGTTCTGAAGACAACATTTTTTAAGCTTTGCCAATAAGATTTTTGGCCTATGGACCATATGGCTATTACAATATTGCCATTATTCTTGTTAATGACAAAAATAGTATTGTCAAGATTCCTTTTGAAAAACATCGTTAGGATCCGTGCTCCGTCGATACTTAAGCAACTCTTATTTTTAAGCAGCAGACATTTAACCAAGTGAAATCGTTATTTTGTTCTGATATAACAAATGCGTGACTAAAATTATTGTACTTCAAATCTCTTGGTTATGACAATGTTTCTTGCTCAGATCAAGAGCTTTTACGCTTATTTGTAGTTTTGCGTTTTTCTACATTATTTTTCTTGTGTCAATGTGATTTGATCCAAGAAATCAAGAGATCTTAAGTTGAGATTTGTAGGTGTCATGACCAAAAGTGGCTGGAGTTACTGGACACAGTCATAGAGAATGAGCATGGCATGATAGGAACCAAATACTGGTTGTGTGCACACAGGGACCAACTCTCATCTCCACCCAAACCCATGTGATTGTGGTCAAAATGAATCGATAATATCGAAAAAAAAGATAAATAAACATACCAGGAAAATTTAACGATGGGAAATTAATTATTAGTAGTGGTAGAAACATTCACTTCAGCTAATTACTCATGCACAAATTTGTAAGAGTAAAGCTTTTTGAGAAATACAGCACAACATACAGTTGTATATATTACGAAACTTCTACAAACTTTTTGACAAATACTGAACTTTGCCATCCTAATCTATGGGTCTAAACGCAGTTTCCTGCATGATCTAGCTATAAAAATAGCATATACATCAACAACTTAATCTATTAAAGTCATGGCAACTACCACCTTGTCCGTTTAAATTGGGTATCAAAGTAGATGTTCAATAACTACACGAAATTTAATGCAATCTGACAAGACATAAGACAATTAATCAAGTGAATGGATGCATTTGCCAATGAAAGTAATTAATGCGTCCCTACACTCAAGTACCTTGTTATCTAATCTCAAATATCATTCATGGATAGTCATTAAATGTTAAGGATTAGTCAATTCATATAGGTAGGGGAGTAATCACCATAATTTTGATGGATCTTCATATGCCATTTTAACAGGTCATGATAACTCTCTATTTGTTACCGAAAATCAACTAACAACTACTTTGTTCTTGAGAAATTATTGAATGCTCCTAAAGTGCCATATAAGATAGTACTTATTTCATTCATTGCATGTGAATTCAACATTTGTTTGTTGCGGAATCCACCATTAAGACATATATCTTTGCTATTAATTATATATTTTATTATTTTTGAAAAAATGCATAGATATGTGTGTTGATGATAGATCCCATTATAAACGAATGATAAATTGACTTGCAATGAATATAGTAAGTATCATTCTAGCTAATGCTCTAGGATCACCCAATAACTTTTCATTATTAGAAGTGTAGATAGACAAATTTCAAGCATGTTAAGGAAAATGTCGCTATCATAGAAAGGCACAACCATCTTAACTTGAAAGCTGTAGGCATGAAAAACAGAGATATTTTAAAGACCTAGTCAACTCTCAATAGTTAGTTCAAGTCAAATTAAGTAATCTCACCGACCTTTATTTATTATACTTATGTTGCCCAACAGTGATGAACATTTTACTTTACTTTTTGAGTAATATCTTTTGCTTCTTATAATTTGAAACTGATATGAGTTTATCCTTGAACAATTTTTTATATCAATATAGTTTTAAAATTTTGAATTCTAACATCAATTTTATCCTTCCGTCAATTAATTAATAAATTCCTATTTTCAACATTATAAGGGGCTTCCCAACATCATTTTTGTTTATTTAGGTGTCGAGGAAAGAGGGGCTGAGGTTTATTTGCATTAATACTTAATTTGGGATTTAGATGAAAATTTTTTTATTTTCTATTTTTTTTATTTTCAAGTTGATGAGATGGAAATCGTCTCAGATAAATAAGCAATATAGCAGTATATAAATATGCCAACTATGATAAATTGTAACAAAATTTACTAATAATTTGATAGAAAAATGAAATTTGTATCAAGTTTTAAAATATTATGACCAAATTAATGTTAATTTTTTTTTTCCAAAATCAAACTAATATCAACTTCAAAATGTTAGAATTATTAAAAAGGATATTTACTTTTATTTTTCCTAACAGAATTTGGAAACCAAGAAAAATCTATGTAAGCAGGATTTAATTAATAAAATTAGTTTAGAATAATGATTATTGATTATCTAATATAATACATAAAAATAGAAATTTGGGTGGACTCTGCCATGTGAATTTTGACTTTGCTATTTGCAAAGTATTTTGACATTTATTGTATTTTAAGTAGATCTTATATATCTTACCTTGATAATAGTTTTCTTCAAAAATTAAAAATAAAGGTCATTATTTAATATATCAACATTTCATAAAAGTTACTAATTGATTTTATTTTTTAATAATCTTCTACAAGAAGTCACTTATGTTATTTAAATTCAAAAACTTAAAACTTAATAAATGAAAAATTAAAAGGCAAAAATTTTTAACTTTTGAACTAAATAATGTTTATTTTTTTATGTATTTGAATCTAATGTTATTTATTTATGTATTTGAATCAAATGTTATTTATTTTCACTTTTCACTACCTAATTGATAATATCAAGATTGCTATGCATTATTAAAAATAATTATTAGAAAAATAATTCTTTAATTTTTATTTACTATTATCGCTATTAGAGCTTAATTTATTCTCTCTTTTTTTTTTCTTTTTTGCTCTAGTTGTCCTTTAATTATTTTCTTTAATATTATTTTTATTTTTTAAGATATTAATTTTGATGTAGTAGTTATAGATGTTTTGAGACCACACAAATACATTATTTTTCTATAAATATTTTTTTTGTGTTTCCAGTTAACTATCAGAGTGATAAATTAATTAATATATTAAAGCATGTGTTAGACGTTCTATTAATATATTTATTTTTGAATGTGTTGAAGATATAATTTTTTAATTTCATCAATTTATATATAAATTTTTAAATTAATTATATTATAGTAGTCATTTACGTAAATTTAGGTTTAGTGATTTAAAAATATAACATATAAAATAATTTATTGTTGGTGATATGGTGGTATGAAAATTAATAATTCTGCTATTTTATAATTGGATATTTGAATCTTTTGCATATATTAGAAAATTTTAATGAAAAACATTTATATCCACATAATTATTATTACAAAATTAAATTATTAGACAAAATATTTTTACATTATTATTTCTATAAAGATATATGTTTTGGTTCATAAAATTTGAACTTCCTTTGCATACAATAGAGCTAAACCAAATTGTACAAGATATAAGAAAAAAGGGAAGAAATTTTTTTGAATTGTTAAATCGCAACTTGACCATTAATAGTATATATTCAAATAAAGCGAATTTCAACTATGGATCTACAATTTCTTTTTGATTTAAATTAGTATTTTGTTCAACAAGAATTTCTCACTATTTTTTTATGAACATTAAAGAAAATTAGCTAATTATCTACTTTTTATTTAATAAAATTTTTTATTGCAATATGTGCAAATTATTTTTTTTATAAATCAATATATATTTCTTTAATTTAAATTTTGAGCCAAAAATATTTTCTCTTTGTCCATATTATAGATATATGTTAGTTCTTTATTCTAAGAAGTTGTAAACAATATATTTTTATTTAAGTATTTTTTTAAAAAACCATATTTTAGTTATTTTATTTTTTATTTAAATTAATTTTATAATTATAATTTAAATTAATTTATAATTTTATATTATGATAATAAACCGTGCATTTCACAGGGCACTATACTAGTTCTTAAGAAAACATAACGTTTAAGATACTGACTACTTTTTTTTTTTTTTTAAATTCTCAAACACGATGGAAAATCTCCTTTTTTTTTTTCCAATTAAGCATTCAGGATGAGAAGTATCCCTCTTACTCTCATCTCATTCCTTCTTCCCAACGAGTTCTTAATAGGACAAAATTTTGTAACATAAAATTTGCACGCAAGAAATTGGAGCGCAGTTATATCATGATGTTACATTCCATTTGAATATTGTGATATCGCAAAAGAAAAGCACAATTTGATTGCAAAATATAGATTCGATTGTTTTGTCCAAAAATATTATTGACTATTTGATTTAATTTGTTATTATTAAATTATTAAAATCTATCAAATTTTAATTGATGATAAAACTATCTCAGTAAATTAAGTAAAACTTTTGAACCATCAGACTTTGTGTAAAAGAAAAAAAAAATATATAAACTAATATACAAAATTGCTTTTGAACCATTTCTAATATTTTATCTCGGCATATCAATCGGTTACAATCCCAAATTAAAAATCTAAAGTTTCTACTCAACCATCAAAATAAAATATTTGGAACCAACCACCCTTCGGATGTTGAGATTGATGACCACTAGCGCACGTGATTCATCTGCAACTTCATTCAAATCGTGTAACTTCATTTCTGGGTCCACTAGCGTCCCGAGGACAATAAGTTTAGCTTTGCCGATCAGATTTTTGGCCTGTCGGCCATATAGCATGTAACAATATTACCATTATTCTTGTTAATGACAAAATTAGTACTGTGAAGATTCCTTCTTAAAAACATCGATAGATCCATGCTGCGTCAATATTTATGCAACTCCTATTTTTAAACAGCACACATCTAACCAAGTGAAAGCGTCATTTTGTTCTGATATAACAAATGCGTGACTAATGTCATTGTACATCAAATCTCTTGTTAATGACGATGTTTCTTGCTCATGTCAAGAGCTTTTACGTTTATTTGTAGTTTCGCGTTTTTCTTATGTTTCTTGTGTCGATGTTATTTGATCCAAGAAATCAAGAGATCTGAAGCTGAGATTTGTAGATGTCATGACCAGAAGTGGCTGGAGTTACTGGACACAATCTCATTGAGAATGAGCATGGCATGGCAGGAACCAAATACTGGTTGTGTACACACGGGGACCAACTATCATCTCCACCCAAACCCATGTGCTTGTGGTCAAAATGAATATGTAATACCAAAAAAAAAAAAAAGATAAATAAACGTAGCAGGAAAATTTTAACGAGGGGAAATTAATTATTAGTAGTGGTAGCAAAATTCATATCACCTAATTACTCGTGCATAAATTTGGAAAAATAAAACTTTTTGAGAAATGCAGCTACAGTGGTATATATTTAGCACTTCTACAATTTTTTTGACAAATACTGAAATTTGCCATCCTAATCTATGGGCCCCATGATCTAGCTATAAAAATAGCACATACATCAACAACTTAAAGTCATGGCAACTACCACCTAGTCCGTTTAAATTGGCTATGAAAGCAGATGTCTAATGACTACATAAAATTTAATGCAATCTCCTTAGGATAATGCATAAGACAATCAAGTGAATGGACGCATTTGCCATTGAAAGCAATTAATGCGTCCCTACACTCAATTGCCTTGTCCTTGTATCTCAAATATCATTCATGGACAGTCATTAAATGTTACCTCTGATTAGTCAATTCATGGAGATAGGGCAGGAATTGCCATAATTTCAATGGATCATGATTCATGTGCCATTTTTAAAAATTTAGGCGAGAGACGACAATCGGACTCAAATATCAAGCCAATGCAATACAATTTCCCCAACTTGTTCACTGGACCTGGAAATGACATCTGAATAAATATTAATGCAAGTTAAATACCTCAATGCTTTCTCCTCCAATGAGATCTTCATTGTGCATGGCTCAGTCAAGCTTTGAAGTGCTGTAATAGCTTGCACTTATTTGCATTGCTGGACAGCTACCATACCTAGAGGCATATATTCCAAAACCATCTTTGTTCTTGAATGTTGCCCATCTAACATCTGCCCTACCTGAATTTTCCCCAGCAACGATATAAGGAACATGCAAATCATTAACATTCGCCTCATAGACCGTAACCTGGGTAGAAGCCTTTCAATCTGGATGACACTCAAATGGTCCTCTTCCATACCAAGCTACTTGATCCAATGATTTTTCCGCGTTGAACTCTACTCCCACTTGTGGCAAAGGTGGAAGATCAGGGTTTGGTTTAACATTGCATTCCAAAATGACATCGCCAGAAGCATAAATTGTATAGGTCATATCTGTTGTGAATAAAATCTTCGACTTGTCTTGCTCAAGGAGAGAACCCTCCTCACCCTTGGTAACACCAAGAAAAACTACCAATATTTGAACCATGCTCTCTGTTATATTCTGCACAGAACAACTTTCAGTAACAAAGTGGAGGCTGTCAAATCTAGTAGATTTCCATTTAGACAAATAACTAGCTGGTCCACCGCCTTTATCATTATCAGTAGGAGCACACCAGAAACATGGGAGTATACCCTTACTCATAACAGGTACTCCTTTAACCTAGCATTTATCAACACAATATTAGTAAGAATGTTTAGTCAAGAGTCAAAATAACTGAAAAGTCAACCAAAAATTTGGAGTGCCAAAATTTCTATAGGGGAGAGACAAGTATACTCCAAAAATTATGGCATATTTTTGCTCTTCACATGTTTCAAAGAAATATTTGATTTTAATCATTTTTTTTTTCTCTTTTAAAGAAGGAACTATTAAAGAAAAGAGAGAAGAGCAAAATATAATAGGGGTGATGACAACTTAACCTCAAGAGCATAGAAAAATTAAACCAAAAATGAAACAAAAGAAAACCATAGGAATGAAGACACTAGGAATGCAAGAGGTTAGCCCAATCTCTCTGTAAATTAGAGATGTAAACAATAACACCCTTGACATAGCACTGGAAAAAATTTAAGATCATTAGCCCCATACAAAAGCAAATTTTGGGGTAAGTAATGCCACAAGGTATACAAGATATAGTAGTTTTTAACATGTAACTAAGGAGGAACATTAATGTCAAAGTCAGATTTCACTTTCTAACACATTCAGAAGAATAAGTAATAACAAAATTGTATATAGACCAAAATCCTATTCATTTAGAGACAAGATTTTGCAATTTAACCAAACTTGCAATGTACAATAACAAAACAAAATTACAGGTTTACCTTCTAGCTTTCAATTGAACCCGTTTTTGCGCTCAATATTATGTCCCAAACATCTTGTTGGCTAACTTTGATTTTATCTCCTAGAGTTTCAGCAACAAGATTGCCCCTACTAACATTGATAGCCTGGATACAATAATCATTTACGATACAGAAAAATTCAAATTCAGTGACTTCAGCCCATAACACAAATTACTAAACCTCATTACTCATCCAAAAACAAACGTAGGCTCCATTTATAACATATATCATGTGTTAAAATGATTACATGAGGAACAAAGTCTCTCCTTCAAGGCAATTGAATTTGTGTAGATGAAACTATATGACCGGCTTCAACCCGGCGTGTAGAGTTCAAAAGCTTAGTAGTTATAGTGAGGAATACTTCTTCTGACAATGATGAAGCCCATAAAGAATACCACGGACCTGACTGCCAATCAATAGTATAACTGCTCCGGGGCTTTATTGGAGCAAGACTCAAAATCCTAGATCCAATGTTACGCCCATCTGCAGAAGCATACCAGCTAAACTCCAGTCCTTCTGTTGTTTGGAAAAAAATGAGTATTTCTTATCTGCAAAATGAAAATACAATAAATAATCAAGCACCAATATAATCAAGGGAACACAAAATCCTGACTTAATATGGGTACTGCCAATTTCCCTTCATGTAAAGCCACCTGATTGGTTGGTATAGGTACTTGACTTCTGAAACAAGAAGCAAAACCATCACTTCTGAGCTAAACAAATGAAGGATGCATTGAAATCTAAGAAGATGGCGTGTACAAAAATAATCCTATCTATCAGTTTACCATGTAAAACAGGATGAGCAGTTCGATCAGGAAAATTGAGGCCATTCAAACAAAAATTCGAGTCATTAGAAGCATCCTCAAATTCACCTCCATAGGCCCATTGCTGTCTGCCGCTTTCATCAATCTTTAACAAAGCCTATGTGCAAAGTATAAAATCTATTAATCAGAAGAAATACTAATCTAGAGATACTCATAGGATGTCAAGAAGACAAATACTTGTGCTGATATTAACCAAAGACCCGAACTGAGAATCCAGGAAAAAGAAGTACGCAAAAGAAAATAAAGAAATAGAGCTATTTTAGAAGGTCGATGAATAGAAGCAGATAGAATTTGCAAGTTGATATTGACAATATAATCACGTGCCTAACATAACTCAGTGAACATGAAAATCATCATAAATCTCATCTTGTTTGCCACTGAGAAAGAATGTGCTGACTTATGTTCGTCAAAATAACACAAGAATAACAATTGGAGGGTCCAGTAAATTTTTCTAGTAGCAAAAAATAATAGTAAGTGAGGCCCTGGTGATGGCCTTCAAGGATGCACAGGCCTTTGAGAGAGATGGATCAACCGTAGTGATTATCATGTTTTTAGCTACTTTTATCTTTATAGTAAGTTTTTTCAAAGTTAGCTCAGATTTTGCCCAAGCTCTAAAGCCAATCATCTTAAAAACTCCCTCTGCTTTCCCTAACACAGAGGAAGAACTTCTGATTTATATCCAGTCTTGCATGTGCAACATGACTCCCTTACATGCTCCTATACTCCTCACCATATGAACATATCCCATATCTACAAATACTTGGGGATATCTAAGTCCGGTAACTTATAGCTCTTGCATTAGTTTCACAAAAATAGAATCGCTGGATACCCCACAATCAACCAACACTATCACCATTCTAGCCCATATTGCTCCCTCGAGCTTAAGAAACTTCTTAGAGGTCATATCGTTATGCTGTTCATGAATAACTTCAAGGTCTCTTCTTCCACCAACATTGCATGTTTATCACACTTTTCCTCCAGCTCTTCTATTAACACTTCTTTAGTTTTGGCAATCTTCACATGAAATTGTTTATTTATGTGCACGAGCTCAATTTTTCATCACACAGGAAGCATAAACCTCTCTCTAATCTCCTCCTGACATGCACCTTGTTCACTAAGAGGGGCCAACCAAATATTGATCAATCATCAATTATGGTGTTCAAGGACAACTCACCTAATCTACCCAATCCCAAATAAAGCCTCCTTGAAGTCCAAATGTGTTGTCAATTGCTTCCCAATATATATGTAGATTCCCATTGATGTTACCCATTGCATGTGAATACTTGGCATTTGGGCATCACAAATAAAAAAGGCATAAGTATCACTGAAATTAGTAGCAAATAGTGGAAGTGACACTGAGTTATTGATATGAATCATAAATATAAAAATGTCCTCGAGGCACAAAAAGCATACTCGCAAAGTATCAGAGGTCATGGTTCATTTGGATCGTTTGCAATTTTCACCATGTCCCAAACACGCATATATGTGGGGCACACAATATCTGTGCATGGAGTTCTGGATCCACCTCCTTCATAATGCAATACCAGTGTTGAGTCTCTTCCCCGAATCCAACCTGATGAATGTCTCATCATGAACAAAATGAAGATACGGAAATAGAAAAGACAAGAAAAGATGGTGACATTTGATAGAATTAACTCACTTAAGAAGATTCACAGAGTGTTAAAGCCTAATAAGATGCATTAAACAATGCTATCCTACTTATTCTTTCTTATGTTAATTAGTGACCAATAACTAATGTTTTTCTCCCAACTTCTATGAATGTTTTTCCTATAGTCCTCAATTTTAGCTCATTACACCAAAATATTGATTTGCCATTTCATGTCATATGCTTAAAAATGGTTATTTATTCTATGAAAAAGATATAGCAGTTTTTTGGAAGCAATTCTTTGGCAGAGATAGATCACAAAATTACAAGGCAATTTTTCTACAAAAATTAAAATGGCAGAATATAGAAATAAGTTGATTCAGATATGCTTGAAATCAGAGCAAGTGAGTTGAAGTGTAGTACTAGCTAAGGCAAAATGATTTGGTCCAAATCCAAATTCATTCCATAAAGACCAACAAATAATGCATGTGTGATTTTTATCTCTCTCAACCATGCTAATCACTCGATCTAGCATTGCAGTGGTCCAACAAGGTTCCAAAGTAGAATGCTTGAGATGTTTAGAATAATCGAAACCATGAGTCTCAATATTGGCTTCATCTATCATGTACATGCTGAAAAGATCACATACCTCATACCAGCATGGATGCTGAGGATAATGGCTATTCCTAACAGCATTAATATTATTTTGTTTCATCAAGACCAAATCCTATAGGAAAAGCAGTCATTAGTGTCTGAAGAGTTGAATACTACTAGCATTCCCATAATAAAGAGATGAACTGACAATCTAATTAATGCAACTTTAAGAAAGGAAAAACAGAGAAGTAGCATCTTGATCATGCACGATTCTATGTTTGCCTTTCCCACTCATGGATGATGTTTGTGCCTGTTCACACCTCTTATTATGATTGCATGTCCATTAACAAGCAGCTATTTGTAGGCCATAGATACTTTTCTAAAGCCCACTGGACATGACTCACAGTCAACAATATTGCCAGGTTGATCTTTAAGGATGACAAGTAGGGTATAGAGGTATGGCTGAGATAAATCCAAACAAATAAGATGTCAAATAAGAATCAAACAGGAAAAGATTAACACTAGGCAAAGACTGTTAATCTAAGTAGCTCATATTATTCTCTACGAAAATGCATATTAATAAACTTCTAATTACATAAAATAATTGATAAATCATCATCAAAACACAGGTCTTCAAAGTTCAAATAAGAGGGTAAAGAAATCAAAAACTATATTTGGACTATTTATAACTGGCCATGTAAACAAAAATGTTCTAACTGGGAAAAAATGAATGAGAAGAATGTGACATAACAATAAACTTAGAACACATCTGCAGTTAAAAGCCACAGAATAAGTATTGAACAAAAGAATTTGATAATACTTCATCATTTTCTTGATACTAATTTGATCTCAAGCAAGAGATTTAAATAAAATTGGTGGTTTTTCAAGACATTAATTTCAGACTTAAGGGTTATAGATCACTGGTTCATTAATCATTGAAAAAAGCTCTGTCCAAAAGCATGCAAAAAGTGACTGAAATTTCTCACTTGCTCTGCAGACCAAAGCTTTGGTGATTGCAGTCTCCCAACAAGCACATAACCATGAAACCCTAAAGGTGGTGCACTTGACGGTTGAAGCTTTAAGTCTGCTACATTAGATGAAAGGAGACCAGGATTCCCATTACTGGTGTACCGGCTTCTAGAATCATACAGTGCAGCTTCAATGCTATAGTTTGTAAGAACAATATCCTTGGAGGTCTCTAAGTAGTTATCTATTTTTACTTCAACCTAGATCATATGTACATGAGATTGACAACATAATAGGTCCAGAAAATTAACATACGAATACCCAAAAAAACAAAAAAAAAAAAATCAACGTTCTTTTGATAATATCAGTGAACACAATCGAAAAACAATGGTGGTTGGGGGCAATGACAGTGGACTACAACTCGAGGCAAACCTTCCCTCTGATGCAACAATACAAATCCCAGAGTTTGAACTTTGGTAGAAACTTTAGCTAACCGCTTCCTTTGGCCCAAAATTATGAGATCAATCGTCAAGACCAAGAAAATGACACAAATGTACAATTATGGTAGAACACAGACAACAAAGATTAAATGTACTTTTTGAAAATCAAACATAACGCATTTCATTCACATTGATATAAATTATGGTAGTTGCATTCAATTTTTACCACCAAAAACAAAAGAACAACAAAAGAGATAAAGACTTCAAAGTAATTGGATTCAGGTAAAATCTTCCACAAACAAGACTAGTTACAGACACATAATATACATTTGAAACATGAAAAACAAAGTAATTTGACAAGATATTTACGCTTACCAGTATCTCTGCGTAAGAAAAATCTTCAAAAATGTTTGATCTAAAAAGATAGTCCGTGATAGATACCTATATACCACATAATCTTAAAGATATTAGCATCAAGCAGGGGGCGGGAAAAAAACCTAATCAAACAGCTGAATAAATTCAGCTTACACTAAAAAGGATAAATTAAAACAAAGATACGTATGAATTATTCTAAAACTTAGATTTTATAGGACAGTTAGATCATAAATGAGGTGCATTAAGGATCAAATCCAACTTTAGCTTAATTTGTTCTATTAAAGATTTCATAAACTCATCACGATGCTGACGAAAATAATGTCAGCATCACATTTTGATATCTTATGCAAACAGCACTTACTTTTCACCCTACTGGAATATGCATTATTAGAACATTGTCCACAAAGCAGCTCCTAAATGAGACTGAGAAATAGTAGGTGAGGAGAAATTTAGAGAAAACAAACCTTTGGCTTTGCTAGGAGAAGCACATCACAGTGTATGTCAGATAACCGCCAATGGTCCTGATCTTCGAGGTAAAAGCCATCACTCCATCTCAACACTTGAACAGCTAGAGCATTCTTATGGTCTGAACCAAATGGATGATAAAAATCAGCGATTTCAAATTTTGCAAGTACCCTGTTGTCTTGGCTATCCTTGCAAAATATTAAAATTTCTGTTAATGGGACAAAGAGTTGATTAGTGTAAAAGCTTCATTCTTATTATCATTGTTCTTTCTTATTATCATGTAATGGGGCACTAACTTTTTCTTGATAAAAAGTAAGGTACTTAATATCCTATCCATTACAATAGACAGATATAAGCCCCTTCATTTTAGCTTGAGTGAACTAAAGATCAAATGTTCTACTGCTATATTTTGGCCCAGAACTTGCACACGTGACAATAGGTGAACAAACCTCTAATATTTAGACAACAACTAACGTTATTTTCTTCATTACTGAAGAACAAAGTTATCAACTTATCATCTATTTCACAATATGCCTCTTGATCATCCGGCATCGTTGTTAACATTTCCTGATCTATTTTCTATGTGTCCTACTCAGCATCGTATTTTCTCGAGTTGAAAACACCAAAGTAGCATATCCACAAGCAAGTATTTCATCGTGCACAAAAGTTTGCAAGCATATGAGAGAGAGAGAGAGAGAGAGAGAGAGTTATATGCAATAGGATGCCCATTTATCCAAGCGCAAAAGTTAGAATCAACTACTTCAAATTGCAACAAAATTCTTCTACATATCATCAAATCAAAGGCGGCGTGTTTGGTGCAACTTACTTGCACCATGCAACTTGTTAATCCAATAGATGAGATTTGATGGTATATTGATATACCAATTATCTATAGGATCTAAAATTAAATAAAATTTTATTTGCATAATCTTGAAATTAAATAAAATTTTTGAGGGATATTTTAGGATCACGTAAATAAATTTTAATTATTTTTAAATACATGCGATGCACTGTAATAATTCTTAATTTTATCTGTGTGATTTTAAAATTAAATAAAATTTTATCTGCATGATCCTAAAATTAAATAGATGTTTTTGGGGATATTTTATAATTATGTAGATAAATTTTAGTCACTTTTAAAATATATTTAATCACAAGTTTAAAATCTGACTAAAAATTAAAATTTACTACAATGCATTGTAGGTGTTTGGAGTATGCATACATTTTCAAATCACACCCATCCATTATATTGCACCTTTACAAGGTGCATGGTGCCTCTTGCAAGTAAGGGGCACCATAGCATTTGCCTATATCAAATATCAATTAATGTTTAGCCCAAACAAAATATTTTAAACAAAAAAGCATGGTGGATAAATAAGGAAAGGACTAAAGGTGACTTGAAAATGAAATAGAAATAAAACAAATCTACAACACTTGTGCAATAAAAGATACATAAAAACTATGAAAACAAAAAAATTGAATACACAATTCTTTGAAGATTTGCGTTACAAAAAAAATCTGTTCTTAGAACATAAATACTCAATAATACTAATTAAAATTTTAAAAAAATTCCACCCAACTCATACTATGTAATACACCAGAAATTACATTTAAAGTACAATGCACCATAGCTACAATAGTCAAGAAGTGAATGGAAATAGCTATAACAATGTAGTGAGTGTGTGTGCACTATGCAAGTGCATTAAGAGTGTTTGGCAAGAATAAAACAGCTTTGAGAGACTTGTTGTTAGGTGGAGACAATTTATGAGTAAAGTGAGTATTTTATTTATGTGAAAAAAATTATTTTATTAGATTGGGTGTATTGGGGTTTAGGGTTTAAGAGAGTTTGTCATATTAGTGACTATATTTTTGACAAAATTTAGTGGAATGATTTGTGAAGTCGTAGACATAGGCAGTGATGGTTGAACCAATTTAATTTCTTGTGCTCTCTTTTGCTTGTTTATTTGTTTGATTGGAGTTTTTTTCCCAACATTTGATATTAGGTTGGGTTCTAATCCCACTTCTGGTATTTTTGATGGCAAAGGAACAAGGTTTGGGAATGGGCAAATTTGAGATAGAACTCTTTGATGGCAAAAGGAAATTTAGCCTATGGTAGAGTAATGTGGAAGACAATTTAATGTAGCAGGCACTAGTTAATGCTCTGAATGAGAAGGAAAAGAAGCCTTAAAAGATGACAAGTGAAAAAGAGGAAGAGATGGAGATGAAAGTTGTCAGTATGATTTGCTTGTGCTTAGCACCTGAGGTAAAATATAATGTTCTAAATGAAACTTCTATGGTTGATTTATGGAAGAAATTAGAGAACATGTATATCTCGAAGTCTCTTACAAGCCATTTGTTTTTAAAGAAAGAACTCTATCAATTGAAGATGGATGATGTTACAAATATTAGAGATCATTGAATTATTTTACAAAATTAATTGCACAATTATCCAGCATTGATGTGAAAGTTGATGATGAAGATAAAGCATTGTTGTTGCATCTCTTCCAAATTATTATGAGAGTTTAACCACTATACTGCTAGTTGGAAAAGATACATTGAAAATTGATGATGTGATTGTTGTGTTATTGGAGAATAAGAAACTAAAAAGGTCGAATGATCAATCAAAAGGGAGTATTTTTGTTGCTAGATCTACTTGCAACAAAAACATATCTTGTGGCAATAATTTTGAAAGGGATAATTCAAGATCAAGTTCTATCTTAAGACCAGACTATAAAGATAAACAATGTTATTATTGTCACAAGATGGGGTACATCAAATTTTATTGCAATAAATTGAAAGTAGGTATGGAAGAATTTGAAAGGAGTAAAGGAAAAGGAAAAAAGAAGTTTGAAGATGCTACAATAGTTGTGCAAGAATCTTCAAGTTATAAAATTGAGTTATTGATAGTTGAAAAATAGAAGAGTGCTTATAGTGATTACTGGTATGAATACCATATTTTGTCCGAGACCAAAAAAAAATAAAACAAAAAAAATATAAAGCAAAAAAAATAAAAGAAGAGAAGAGAAGACGGAAGGAAAAGAAAGCTAGTCCATTTTAAAATAAGAGGATAGCCTAATCATAAAATATTTTAACCAAAAAAAAAAGAGAGAAGAAGAAAGAGAAAATAAAAAAAGAGAAAGGAAGAAAAGAAAAATCAAAATCAAATCAGAATAAATGGGAACAAAATCTAACTAGCATATCTTAATTTTGGGCATAATCAATTTTGGCATTTGTATCCAAATCAAATCAAATCTGCTAATCATCATTAAGACAAAATTTCAATTAGAATCAATCAGGCTTAATAGTAATTAATCCCTCCAACATATATAAATAGAGTAAGCAATTTAAAAAGGGGGGTCTTTTCAGTAGCAGTAGGAGAGAACAAGAGCAAAAAAATTATAATTGTGTGCAAAGGAACCGAAATACTGAAAGAGAAGAAAGGAACCAAAATTGTTGCAAGCTACAGAGAAAAGGAGAACTGCAATCAAAGCAGAGTATCGCTATGGTTCTGCTTGCCAAATTTCTTTTTGCCAAGGATGTTACTATGGTGACTCGCCATCATGTTGGAGCTTGTGTGTGCCTTCTTTTATTATTCTTTTTGTTTTGGCTCACACCGATCCATCATAGCTCATCATGATTTTTGCCAAGGACGCTCCTATAGTGCATCGCCATTATGTTGGAGCTTGCATGAGCCTCTTTTTCCCTTTGTTTATTTGTTTTAATATTTTTTAAAAAAATAAAAAAAAGTTGGTTTTCTTTCCTTTTTTTTCCCTTATTTTGGGCATTACTCTTTTCTTTCTTTCTTTATTTTTATTTTTTACTTTTGATTTTATTTATTTATTTATTTTAAATATATACAAAATAAGCTCTCTCTTTACTCAAATAATAAGAATAAAAATTTTCATCTTTAAAATCCATGCAATAATCTCTAATATTGATGTATGGCTTGGCCGTCCTCAAGAGTTAGGAGAATTATAAAGACTTATTGTATAGCTTATGCTATCCTAAATTTTGTGCAAAAGTAGATTTTATTTTTTTCTCTTTTAAAAAAAATATCTCTTTTTGTAAATAAAACCAACCAACACACAATTATTTTCTATAAGAACTACATGATTTTGAATTCCTTATTGTATCAGAGGATACGTAGGAGCGGATAATCTCCGTCAAATCAAAAGTTAAATTTTCTTAAATTTGACTCGATTTTAATTCCTTAAATAATTGTAACATTAATTTTACTTTCTTTTCTGTTTGTAAATAATTGTTATATCAATTTTTGTTTCTTTTGTAAATAATCATAATATTAATTTTACTTTCTTTTTCTTTGTAAATATTATTATATTAATTTCTGTTTTATTTGTAAATAATTATATATTAATCTTGCTTTTTTTTTTGAAATAATTATCATATCAATTTTGCTTTTCTTTTCTTTTGTAAATAGTTGTCAATTATGTATTCTCTTTTGCAAATAGTTTCTTCCATTTTTTGTTATATTTTCAAAAGGAAAAAATAAATATTATTATAGTTATTAATTAATTTACATAACAAGTGCTAGGGTAATTGTTATAAAACGGATATATTAAGGGTGCAGTGGGATTAAATTTCTATCATTACTTATGCATAAATAGACTCCCGAACTCAATTTCTTAAAAAACCAGTTTTACAAAATTAAAAGGTTTTTCTGATTTTTTCCATAATAAAAATTGGTGGCTACTCCATTGAAATTATTTTTTAATATTTTATGTTGCCTCTCATCGCGGCGCCCTTCGGGCATGTTGTGACAGTTTGGCACGGAAGGCGCCGCGATGAGAGACAACATAAAATATTAAAAAATAATTTCAATGGAGTCGCCACCAATTTTTATTATGGGAAAAATCAGAAATTTTTTTTAATTTTATAAAACTGATCTTTTAAGAAATTGAGTTTGAGAGTCTATTTATGCATAGAGAAGGATGGAAACTTAATCCCACTGCACCCCTAATACATCCGTTTTATAATGGTTATGCTAGAGCTTGTTATGCAAATTAATTAATAACTATAATAATATTTATTTTTTCCCTTTGAAAATATAACAAAAAATGGAAGAAATTATTTACAAAAGAGAATACATAATTGACAACTATTTAGAAAAGGAAAGAAAAGCAAAATTGATATGATAATTATTCCAAAAAAAAGCAAGATAAATATATAATTATTTACAAATGAAACAAAAATTAATATAACAATACTTACAAAGAAAAAGAAAGTAAAATTAATGTTATAATTATTTACAAAAGAAACAAAAATTGATATAACAATTATTTACAAACAGAAAAGAAAGTAAAATTAATGTTACAATTATTTAAGGAATTAAAATCAAACCAAATTTAAGAAAATTTAATTTTTTATTTGACTTTCTTTTTTGTTTGTAAATAATTGTTATATCGATTTCTGTTTCTTTTGTAAATAATCATAACATTAATTTTACTTTTTTTTCTTTGTAAATATTGTTATATTAATTTTTTTTCATTTGTAAATAATTATATATTAATCTTGCTTTTTTTTTTGGGAATAATTATCATATCAATTTTGCTTTTCTTTCCTTTTGTAAATAGTTATCAATTATGTATTCTCTTTTGTAAATAATTTCTTCCATTTTTTGTTATATTTTCAAAGAGGACAAATAAATATTATTATAGTTATTAAATAATTTGTATAACAAGCTCTAGAGTAATTGTTATAAAATGGATGTATTAGGGGTGCAATACGATTAAGTTTCCATCCTTTCCTATGCATAAATAGACTCCCAAACTGAATTTCTTAAAAGACTAGTTTTGCAAAATTAAAAGGTTTTTCTGATTTTTCCCATAATAAAAATTAATGGCCACTTCATTGAAATTATTTTTTAATATTTTATGTTGCCTCTTGTCGCGACGTCCTCTGGCCACGTTGTGACAGTTAGGCGACTCCACTGAGGATGATTAGAAAGTTAAGCCCATTGGAGTAAAATATACAAATTATATAACTAAAATAATATTTATTTTTCCCCTTCTTGTTTCTTTTCATTATTTTGGATTGTCAATAATTATTTTTGTACATAATTTTTATTTGTAAGTATTTTTTTATTTGTAATTATTTGTCACTCAAACCTTAGGGTAGCAGATTTCTTTTTGTCTTTTCTATATATTGTATATATCTTAAACCTTAGGACAATCAACTTCTTGTACATATTTTTTGGGCTTTATTGTGTAGTTTTAGAGCTTTAAGGTCTTTATGCTCCTTGCACAAACTTCACCGTCACTTTTCTCACACACCGTTTGGGCTCTATACCCGAGCCTTGGAAAGCCGTAGGGGCTAGAAGGAGTTTTGACTAGATTATTATGAGGCTTATGCTTTTTTAACAGTTGTTAATTCTTTGCTTAGATTGTTACTGGGATTATGAGCTACCATATTGTGACTTTTATGTCCCCATGGCTTTGCTTATAAGTCCGGGTCTTTATCCTATGGATAAGGGCAATCTAGGGACCTTGACTTTTAGGGCATCTAGATCCATCCCAAGAACCATGCACTAATATATTGAATTTAGCGGGTATCCAAATTAAGGTCTTGATCGTAGAAATACCTAACCACTAGGTCTCACCTTTTTAGGACACAAAGGAGCATACTTTTCTCATCATAATCTAAATCATGCAACATAGCATACATAAATAGGAAAAAAAATAAAAATAAAAAAACTCATTGAACATGCATTTCTCATTTGCCCTTTCCATGCATTCATTAAATTGCAACATGGCATACATACATCATTGAACTTACATTTTTCATTCTTTCTTTTTCTATCTCTTTCATATGATCATGACATACATAAAAAAAAAGCCAAAAAAAAAAGGTACGGTCATAACATTGCATCTTTCTTTTTTTCCTCTATTATTTCCATAGATTCATAATGCATAACTTAATAAAGAAAACTCATTGAACATGCATTTTTCTTCCCTTCCCTTTCTATCCTTTCCATGCATTCATTAGATTGCAACATGGCATACATACATAAGCAAAAAAACAAAAAAAGAATCATTGAACTTGCATTTTTCATTGTCTCCCCCCTATTCCGTCCATACATTCACCACATGCCTAGAAAAGCAAAAAAGCATATTTCTTTTTCCATCTATCCTTCCCATAAATTCATAGCATGCACATATGAAAAAAAAAAAACTCATCGAACTTGTATTCTTCCTTTCTTCCCCTTCTATACATTCATGTTATCCATAGATAAGAAAAAGCCAAAAAAAAAAGGGACTATTCACAACATGCATTTTTCTTTCATGACATGCGCAAAAAAAAAAAAGGACGGTCGGAAAATTGCATATTTTTCCTTCCTCTTATCTTGTAATTTGAATCTCAAATCATGCATTTGCATAACATACCATGCATGTTTTACTTTTAGCTCTCTTTAGTTTCCCTCTTCCATAGCATTCATTGCAACATGCATAAGAAAAGCAAAAAAAAAAAAAAAAACCAAAAAAAAAAGATTTGTAACATTGCATCTTTCTTTCTTTCCCTTTATCCTATGCATAGAAGGCAATTAAAAAAAAAAACTCATTCATAACATGCATATTTCTTTTTTTCCCTCTATCACTTCGTTACATTTATAACATGCGTTGATAAGTAAAAAAAAAAAAAATCCAATTTTCTTCCTTTCCCTTCTATCCCTTTTATATATTTATGACATGCATAGGAAAAAAAAAATCTCATTCATAATATTGCATCTTTTCTTTTTCCTTCTATCTTTTCTATAAATTCATAGCATGTATAAAAAGCCAAAAAACTCTTCGAACTTGCATTTTTTCCTTTCTTCCCCTTCCATACATTCATGATATGCATAGATAAGAAAAAGCCAAAAAAAAAAAAAAAAACCATTCATGACATGCATGCATTAAAAAAAAAATCCATATAACATGCCATTGTCTTATGCCCACAAACACTCATGACATGCATTAAAAAGCAAAAAAAAAAAAAAAAAATCACTTAACATGCATTTTTCTTTTAACTTTAAACATTCATAGCATGCATTTTTCCTCATCTTTCTCGTACATAATAACATACATCAATAAACATTTAGGAAGAATTCATCTAATCTGCATTTTTTCCTTTGTCTCTTCCATATTACTCATGCATATCATACACATTCTCTCATTTCTAACATGCATTTTTTCATGAAAAATAACTTTGAAAAGAGGATGCATCATTTTGTCTCTAAACAACACTTAAGGAAAACTTTGCTCAATCCAAGTAGCTGCGTTTGAGAGTCATGAGCAAAAAAAAAAAAAAAAAGGAGAAAAGAAAAAAAAAAAGAGAAAAAAAGGAAAAAGAGACTAGGTGGAAGTAAGAAAATTAGAAGAAAGGGATGTGACCCAAGAAAGGGATACGATCTAACGAATCACTGAAGAAAAGATCCTACATATTTGAAAGTTGATCATGCATGCTTGGAAGTTGTTCCTAGCCTTGGCAGAAGCTGCGGCACTCGATCCTGATGAGTCCATTAAAGCTTTGGAAGATAGGAAGAGACGTGTTTATTGCAAGGAAGAGGTATTAGACAATTAGTGATGTGAATCTTGATCTGACTTGATATATCTTGAATATTGAATAATAGGCTTTTATTGCCTTTGTTTTGTATTTGAGATCCATTAAAGTAATGAAATGATTATGCATGGTTTCTTCTTTTAAATCAACATATTATCTTTCATGTTTTGTCCATACACTCTCTCTTTCTTTTGCACCCTTTACAAGGTCGTTTCTTCCTATCAAAATCTCTGTCCCATGCAGATAATCATGAAAAATCCATCAATTGATTCTTCTATTACAGTGGGCATAAACTATCATGAACATGATAAAGGTTTTTAGCTATGCAAACAATTTGCTGAGATATTGAACTTAGTGGAAAAATGGCAAGGTAGTTGTAACTAGAGAGCGAAATGTTGCCCCACTCATCTAATTTAATTATCAACTGGGGCAATTTTATGTTTGTTGTATGAAGGCGCGAATGCCCAAAGAGTTGAATCTGATTAAGGAAAAACATTAAGCTGCCATGGGTAAATGTACCGAAGACGATGGAAAGAGCATTCTAGCTCAAATATTTTAGTTAGATGACTTCTCAACTCAAGAAGACAATTGAGATAGGAGGGCATCAAGAACTTCACAAGCTAGTCAAGTGCAAGTGTCTCCACTCAAAAAAAAAAAGAAGAAAAGAAAAATGAAAAGGCTCGCTAGATCAAAAAACTTAAAAGGTTGATCTAGGCAAAAGTTAGAGCCCAAAAAATAAATAAATAAAACAAAAGAGTACGTGAACAGGAAGTATTAAAAGAATACTTAATTAGGGCAATTTAATCGTGAGGAGTCAACTGTCAAGGGCAAATTTTTTATCGCATAGCAAGGGATTTTAGTTTTGATCATGAGTTCTGGTCTAAATAACTAAAGAATTAATAAAATGGGTCAACCATGAGAAATTTGCATTACAAGTCCTTTCAACCTCACTGTACTCCATCTGTCTCTCCATACTCGTCCATGTCTTGTAAACATTTCCAATTTTGAGCTTAATAAATTTGTCTTGTTCTTTACTTTCCCTTTTACTTTCATTCTCTACTCTCTCTCTCTCTCTCTCTCTCTCTCTCTCTCTCTCATTATCATCATCAAAGGGTGCATTTTGGTTAGTTCATATGTTCTCTTTTAGTCATGCATAATCAGAATATTAGATTTAGAATTCATATTGCAGTGATAAAAAAATAAAAAGAGAGAGCTCGCTAGATTGAAAATCCGAAAGGGCAATCCAGACAAAAGTTAGAGCGAAAAAAAAAAAAAAGCTTGCTAGATTGAAAACCCGAAAAGGCGGTCTAGGCAAAAATTAGAGTATAAAAGAAGAAAAAAGAAATTAAAAAAATGTATGCTAGATTGAAAACCAGAAATGGCAGTCTAGACAAAATTAGAGTGAAAAAAAAATAGGCTCGCTAGATCAAAAACCAACAATGGCGGTCTAGGCAAAAATTAGAGGAAAATGAAAAAAGAATAAAGATCCAAAGCATGCCAAATAAAGAATCAGTTGAAAGTCAAGGTTAACACAGAAATTCAACAAGAAAGCAATTCACAAGAAAGGCTATTCAGCATGCAAGGCCAAACATCAGAAGTCAAAATGGAGTCAAAGAAAGAAGCATGAGACAAATAGTTCACAAGAGTAGTTAAATGCAATGACTCTTCAAATGGAACAACTTATTTGAATCTGACAAAGATTTCCCCAAGAGAGCGATGTTTGGAAACCACAAACTGGGGTAATTTTTTCTTTTCATTCTTTCTCCTCACGTGAAGCCATTCATCTTTTGCATCATTAAGTTATCTAGGTCTTGTAGTCAATACACATGTCATTCTTCATATCATCATCATCATATCATTTATTTTTCATATCATTTCATAAACTAGGACAATTTTCTTGGTAAAATCTTCTTATCATCATTGATTATTCAATTTTTTTTTTATATACATTGTCAAAATCATGACATCGTTCATCATATCATCGTCACATCATCATCCTTAGGCATTTTTCACATCACAAATCATTTTCTTTTCTATAAACACTGCATGTCATAGACCATTCATTTTCAATAGTTATTACAAGTCATTTCCTCTTCTGTAAATATCGCATGTCATAGACCATTCATTTTCAAATAGTCACCACAAATCATTTTCTCTTCTATGAATATCACATATTATGAATCATTCATTTTCAACAGTTATCACAAATCATCTCCTGTTTGTAAATATCTCATATCATGAACCATTTACTTTTTAGTCATTATCACTATCAGTTTACTTTTTTCCAACTATCACCATCATTTTACTTTTTAGCAATTATCACTATTATTTTACATTCAAACAATTATCACAAGGTATTTACCCTTTCACATAATTTCCTGCACTACAAAACATTTTATTTGCAAGGCTGTAAAGATGCATTTCATTTCATCTACAAGGCCGTAAGGCTGTATTTCATCAGCAAGGCCATAAGGTTGCATTCATTTGCAAGGCCATAAGGCTGCATTTCATTTGCAAGGCTATAAAGCTACATTTCATTTCATTTGCAAGGCCATAAGGCTGCATTTCATTCGCAAGGCTGTAAAGCTGCATTACATTTCATTCACAAGGTCGCAAGGCTGTATTTCATTCGCAAGGTCATAAGATTGTATTTCATTTGCAAGGCCGTAAGACTGCATTTCATTTCATTCGTAAGGCTACATTTCATTCGCAAGGTCGCAAGACTGGATTTCATCCGCAAGGCTGCATCTCATTCACAAAGTCACAAGATTGCATTTCATTCGCAAGGTCGTAAGGCTACATTTTCATTTGCAAGGATACCGGGCTGCATTTCATCTCATTTGCAAGGCCGTAAGGCTGCATTCTATTTCATTTGCAAGGCCGTAAGGCTGTATCTCATGCACAAGGTCGCAAGATTGCATCTCATTCATAAGGCCATAAGGCTGCATTACATTTCATTCGCAAGGCTACATTTCATTTGCAAGGTCATAAGATTGCATTTCATTTGCAAAGCCGTAAGGCTGCATTTCATTTGTAAGGCCGTAAGGCTACATTTCCCTTCATTTGCAAGGTCACATTTCATCATTTTTCTTGCTCGGACAAAAATATGTGTTCATGTCTTTACTAGTTCCTCACCACAAAAATATTAAAACTATGATTTTATATTTTCTAGTAAGAAACAAGTAAAGAGGGGCAACTGTGAACACCATATTTTGTCCGAGACAAAAAAAATAAAAAAGATATAAAACAAAAAAAAAAAATAAAAGAAGAGAAGAGAAGAAGGAAGGA
Organism: Pterocarpus santalinus; assembly: GCA_031439595.1. Taxonomy (NCBI): domain Eukaryota; kingdom Viridiplantae; phylum Streptophyta; class Magnoliopsida; order Fabales; family Fabaceae; genus Pterocarpus; species Pterocarpus santalinus. Next base: position 25,892,858 of record CM062528.1, on the reverse strand, counting down.
AAAGAAAGCTAGTTTATTTTAAAATAAGAGGATAGCCCAATCATAAAATATTTTAACCAAAAAAAAAAGAGAGAAGAAGAAAGAGAAAATAAAAAAAAGAGAAAAGAAGAAAAGAAAAATCAAAATCAAATCAGAATAAATGGGAATAAAATCTGGCTAGCATCTCTTAATTTTAGGCACAATTAATTTTGGCATTTGTATCCAAATTAGATCAAATCTGCCAATCATCATTAAGACAAAATTTGAATTAGAATCAATCAAGCTTAATAGCAATTAATCCCTCCAACATATATAAATAGAGCAAGCAATTCAGAAAAGGGGGCTCTTTTTAGTAACAACAGGAGAGAATAAGAGCAAAAAAATTGTGATTATGTGCAAAGAAACCAAAATACTGAAAAAGGAGAAAGGAACCAGAATCGTTGCAAGCTACAGGGAAAAGGAGAACTGCAATCAAAACAGAGTATCGCTACGGTTTTGCTTGCCAAATTTCTTTTTGCCAAGGATGTTCCTATGGTGACTCGCCATCATAGTGGAGCTTGTGTGTACCTTCTTTTATTATTCTTTTTGTTTTGGCTGACACCATCCATCACAGCTCGTCATGATTTTTGCCAAGGACATTCCTATAGTGCATCACCATTATGTTGGAGCTTGCATGAGCCTATTTTATCCTTTGTTTATTTGTTTTAATATTTTTTAAAAAAATAAAAAAAACATTGGTTTTCTTTCCTTTTTTTTTTTTCCTTATTTTGGGCGTTACTCTTTTCTTTCTTTCTTTATTTTTATTTTTTACATACAAAATAAGCTCTTCCTTTACTCAAATAATAAGAATAAAAATTTTCATCTTTAAAATCCATGCAACAATCTCTAACATTGATGTACAGCTTGGCCGTCCTCATGAGTTAGGAGAATTGTAAAGATTTATTATATAGCTTATTCTATCCTAAATTTTGTGCAAAAGTAGATTTTGTTTTATTTCTCTTTTAAAAAAAATCTCTTTTTGTAAATAAAACCAACCAACACACAATTATTTTCTATAAGAACTACGTGATTTTGAATTTCTCATTGCATCAAATGATACGTAGAAGCTGATAATCTCTGTCAAATTAAAAGTTAAATTTTCTTAAATTTGGTTTGATTTTAATTCCTTAAATAATTGTAATATTAATTTTACTTTCCTTTCTGTTTGTAAATAATTGTTATATCAATTTTTGTTTCTTTTGTAAATAATCATAACATTAATTTTACTTTCTTTTTCTTTGTAAATATTGTTATATTAATTTCTGTTTCATTTGTAAATAATTATATATTAATCTTGTTTTTTTTTTTGGAATAATTATCATATCAATTTTGCTTTTCTTTCCTTTTGTAAATAGTTATCAATTATGTATTCTCTTTTGTAAATAATTTCTTCCATTTTTTGTTATATTTTTAAAAGGGAAAAATAAATATTATTATAGTTATTAATTAATTTGTATAACAAACTCTAAGGTAACCGTTATAAAACGGATGTATTAGAGGTGTAGTGGGATTAAGTTTTCATCCTTCCCTATGCATAAATAGACTCCCGAACTCAATTTCGTAAAAAACCAATTTCACAAAATTAAAAGGTTTTTCCAATTTTTCCTATAATAAAAATTGGTGGTGACTCTATTGAAATTATTTTTTAATATTTTATGTTGTCTATCGTCGCGGTACCCTCTGGGCACGTTGTGACAATTGGCTTTTAGATTCTATTTATTCTAATCATGTTTGTTGCAAAAAAGAATGGTTTGATATTTATGATACTTGTGGGATGAGGTTGTAAGATTGGTCAATGGTGATTGATTGGATATTGTTGAAGAGGGCATTGTGAAAATTAAGATGCATAATGGTTGGGTGCACATACTTGGTGATGTGAGATATGTGCTTGACCTTGGAAGGAATTTGATTTATCTGGGTTATAGCTACTCTGCAAGAGATGGAATAATGCAAATTTGTAGAAGTTCTTTGATAAGGATGAAGGGAAAGAAGCCTGGTGATAACTTATGCAAGTTGATGGGAGAGAATGTTATGGGAAAAGATAGTGGTAGAGCATATAGCAATGTGAAGAAAGTGATGTATCTATATATGCCAAAGAAAAAGGTGACATTTGTAAGTATTTTGGCAAAGTCTTCTAGAATTTGTTAATAACACATGTTGTTAACACTGATGTAATTATCTTAGCTATGTAATTAATTTAGCCTCACTTTTGTTAAGTCAGTTAGGACAGTTGTTAGCAGTTAGTTATGCCAACTAGCATGATAGTTAGTTGGAACTCTAATTAGTAGTCTAGTTAGCAAATCTAACTATGGCTAATGTCTTTGTATATAAACTCTGCTACTGTACATTCAGATTCAAGTGATTCATTTTTTTTTTCTTCGCATCACTCCATTCAATCACTCTCTTCCTCAGTTCTCTTTTCTCTCATATTCAGCTTCCACTTCTCACATGTTATCAGCAGCATTGTTAAACCATTGATGCCAAAAACAGAAAGGGGTAGTGGGAAATGTATCGAACCACTATGTTACTTGAAGGCGAGGGAAACCAAAGGAGAATGTAGAGTAACATAAGCACAACAATGAAGGCCGTAGCCATGGCAAGTGAAGTAGTGGCCAGCCAACTAAGATCACTAATAACTCAGTGGACACCACACCAGCCAAAAATGCCATAAACAATGTTTAAGGGTCGAAACCAACATGAGAGTGTTGATTCTATCTTTGTACGGATCCACATTTGGGCCAAATTTTAACCGAATAATTCCTGATCTTTGGGGAGGGACCTTGGTAGAGAATGACAGAGGCTCACTATGGGGTGCGCCGGCAGATTTTAATGCAAACCATGTTAACGCTGCAAATATATTCATGAATTTTTGTGTGTTACAAATCCAGCAAATGAAAAAATAAAGATATAATTAACAAACATGTAATAATCACATATCTCACTAGAGTATTCCCAGTCCCACATACATAGATATTAACCCGTTGGATAGCATGCGACTAGTTAGAATACTATTTAAACAAATGTGTTTTGGTATTCTTTACTAAAAATGCAAGGCTCTTGTTATTGCATTTAGCTACGCTAAGTAGCATTCACAACTTTTTGTTGCAGTTATTTTGTTATAAAAACAATCTCCATATAAATAATAATTTAAGAGAAAAATATTTCTCAAAATTTGACAAATTATAATATTTGAATGAAAAAAAAACCCAATTTCAAATACTTAAAAATAATTTCCTTATTTTATTAAAAAAGAAAAGAAAAACTTATTCACCTAAATCTTAGGCCTTGAAAATATGAAATTAAATATGGATCTAATAGAAATATCAAGATATAACCAAAGAGGAACAAGAAAATTGGTAATTTTGAGACCTTTTGTCAAAAAAATAAAAATAAAAATCCTCTCAGTAAACAATGATAGTTCATGAAAATTATTTACTTTTCTTATCCTTTTATGCAATTTGACCACAACAGCAATTGATTTCATGAATTATTTAATAAAGAGCAGGAGTAACTTGCCTAACGAAGGGACGGGCTTTCGAGTGAAAATTGCATAGTTAAATCAAGAGCTCTTTAATTCTTTGCGTTGAGCAAAGTGAGATCCACTCTTTTGTCACATGTTATTGTACGCACAATCTTTGGATGGCAACACAAGGTGGCTAACTGCAAGGGTGTGTTTCCATTTTTATCCTTATCATTTATCATTTTTTCAAGTCCATGATTAGAAGCTTGCAAGATGTAGCTTACTCTGTTTGTACTTTCCACTTTCAGCTGCAAGGTGAAGAATATTTTGGCCACTTTTGTCAAGTATTTCTCCAGGATCCAGACAATGCTGTAGCAACTTCTTAACTACATCAACATGGCCTCCATAAGAAGCAAAATGAAGTGGGAAAAAGCCATAGTTATCCCTTTCAATGGTGCAGGAAACACATTTTTCAAGCAGGCATTCAACACATTCAAGATATCCTAAAGATGCCGCATAATGAAGAGGAAGCCTGTCTTCTGCATCCCTTAAATGGATCCATTCTGGTTTCTTTGTTAGTGTGGTCTTCAAGATATCTGGCACATAATATGAATAATCAATTATGAGTACTGAGTACAGCCTTATTTCAAAAGGACCCACAAACGAATCCGGGGGAAGGGTAGAGAATAAACAAAATTATACATTCGAATTAAAAAGAAAAAAATTATAATTTTGAAACAAAAACTCATGCAAGACTTCCAAGAAGCAATTATATAATGAGTAATCATATAAAATGACGGTCATCAGCAAATATTATCTCTTGACAAATGGCAATCAAATATACTAGCTGAATCCATGGATAGTTCATGAGCAATCGAATAACAGTTTCGCAATTTACGCACTAAGTCAACTTAGTATATTTTTTATACTGATAACCCCAAATTATATATGTTAATTATTACATAATGATAGTTGTTTACTATTATTAATCACAGCATAATAGACGATGATAATTGATTAAAAACTACAAAGCTCTTGGTTATAGAACTGTCAAAAACTACAAGAATTTATTTTTGGTTTGGAAAGTTGATTAATATTAAACGAAACTTCAAAGAACTCCATTAAAAGCAAAGAGATTTTTTTTTAATTGAATAGTGAAAAACAAAGTTTCTTGCATTGCTCAAGCCTGATTTGGGAAAAAAAGAGGGATTTTAATTCATTAGGGTAGAGGAGTTGCAAAAATCTAAAGTTATTGTAACGGTATCATAGTCATTTTAATTATAAAGACAATCTAAAAAATTATATTATTGGATAAAAATTATGTGCAATGCATTTAACATTAATATCATCTATTTCTATGACACTCAACTAATACTAGGAAACATAAATATAATGACAATATAATTCTTGAGAAATGTCGATATATCCTTAAAATTAGAGAAATGTAGAGTATAATTATTTTAAATTTTAGAAGATATTAGCATAATTTTTATTTGAGCAAATGTCATAATTTATTTGAGTATGGGGAGCATATTAAGCAAGATGAATGATTAATAATGAGAGTATAAGTACAATAAATCTTGATTATTAAATCTTTATATGAATGATTAAAATTGAAATGAAAAATCATGTGACCTTTTTATGTTTAAGATGTAATATGTTTCTCTTATCTTTCATACAAAGTACTTATATATGATAAATTAAAAAAATGAGAGGAGATTTTTTTATTTTATTTTTTAACGATATAGCACTTTTAGTCCCGTAGCCAGAGCCCGTGTTAAGATTGCCGCAAGAAGGGTTGATTTTCCTTTTGGAATATTGAACGTTTGTTTGTGCTTCTCTAAGAGAAAAAGTACTTATTTTCGAAAATTTTTGAAAAAAAGTATTTTTAATATTATTTGTTTGTGTTTCTTAAAAAAAATAAGAGTAAAAAAAATCAATTTTTCTCTTTTTTTAAGAAATAGATAGGGAGCTACTTTTTCCAGAAATAGAAGCAATAGAAGAAAGAGAAAATGAGCCTTTAAATTTCAAATCCACTACTTTTTAACACTTTTATCATTCTATCCTAAATTTTTTTTCTTAAAAATATCACTTTTTTATCTACTAATGTTGTAATTTTATGAAAAAAATATATTTATTTTATCACATCTAAATAGTTTAACAATTTCTTATTCTTATAAAAAGTACTTCTATAATTATATCCAAACATAAAATATTTTTCTAATTCTACTTTTACTTCTACTTCTAATTTTATTTTAAAAAAAGTACTTTTCCCAAAATCTTATTCAAACGGAGCCATTATCCGAGCTGAGGGGAATCACTTGCTAGAGTTCCTTCACCGTTTCATGGCCCTTAACCCGATCATGACTTTGGCCAATGCTCAATCAACAACTTCCTTGTCTCCAGCCTCAATTGCCAAGTACAAACCCGATTTCATCTCCTTCTTGCTTAACCAAAACAATGCAATTTGCTCAAGCAATTCCTTGAAGCCACCCTCAACCTCTTCTTCTCCAAAAGCCTTTTGTCCATTGAGCAAGGCCTCATCGGAGAAAGTGTTCCCTTGCATGTTTGTTTCTAGGATTTTCATCATGGCAACATAGAGGACTTTAGAGTATGAGTATGGAATTTGTAAATTGTGCAAATAAGTGAGCAGGTGTGTGTTAATACGGTCCCGCATATGTTTGGTGTAACATCCCGATTTCCGAGTTCGGCTACGCCCTCAGGACTGATTCATTCCGATTTCCGACTTAGTCTTTGAAACACAGATAAGAGTATTTTTCCGAGTTCCGAGTTCATGTTTGCCCAATTCTCGACTTCATACCTTTCACGACTTCCGACTTCGTATGGATTATTTCCAACGACTTCCGAGTTTAACCTTCAAGTCCAAACACATGAACGTAATTCCATGAGATCCGACTTCGTGCCTCAAGGCAAGTATATCCGGTTTCCGAAGTGACCAACACCATACAGTATATGAATTCCGACTTCCGAGCTTTAAGAACTTGTGTTTGGAAATGTGACTCGAATTCCCGAGTTCCGACCTTAGTGTTGAACTCAATTGGAATGGACACGAGTTCGGACCCTTGAGCAAATCCTCAGTCACACGAGTTCCGATTTTACATCCAGCATTGGCGTTCCCCGAGTTCAAATAGGGAGTTCCGAGATCATAGGAATGTGAACTACATGACTTCCGACCTACGACTTTGATACAAAGATTTCCCCAAGTCACAAACAAGCTGGTACGATTTCCGACATTAGTCTTCAGCTCCAAGCTCAAGTAAAAACGACACGAGTTCCGACCTCAAGTATAATAGGGATGAGTTCCGACTTGAAATAGAGTAAATGCGAGTTCCGATTTCAAACAGAATGGCGGCAAGTTACTCTGAAAGTGAGACGTAGCTAAATTCTGTCCACAAGAAAATTCAGCCAATAAGAACCCTCCAAGTTAACTCCCACTCATGTCTATATAACACATCCTTCTCCTTTGATTCAGACCATTATTCACGTTGCATTTCCTCTTCTCCATCAGCTCTCTTTTTCTCTTGCTCACACACCCAAAACTCAAGCTAAGTTCCAGCCTTGTTCATCCAAACTCCAAGTTTCAGCACTTAGCCAAATCTTGCTCCAAAGAGGTAGGATTCTGCTCTATTCTTGAATTCCTCACACTATGATTGCATGAGATTTGTGCTATTTTTTATGTGTTTGATGAACTATTGGATGTATTGGATGAATTTGCGGTTGAATTAATAGAAGACTTTGAGTCAGGATTATGATTAGAAGGAGGAGACTAGAAGGAATGAAGAAGTGAGATGCTGTCTTGGTGAGGAAGTCCACGGCAGTCCGTACGATGGAGCGTACGGCGCCGCCTACAATCGGTCAAATCCGATGAAACTAATTTTAGATGAAAGTAGACATCCAGGGCTTTCCATAGATATATCATATAAGGTTATTGGATTAGTATTGAGGGAGATACGAATTTCTGAAGTTTGACCTAGGGTTTAGGACTTTCATCCGGGCAGGGTGACATGAGGAGGGTATAACTCACCCTATACAACTCCAAATTGAGTGAAACCAGTTTTGTTAGAAAGCTTACACACAGAGGAACACCCTAATATAAGATTCCGAGTTCGTTATGGTCCCAATTGTTCTCGGTGATTCGAGGAAGTTGTCCTATGTCTAATCCAGACCAAAACAGGGTAGTTCAGGAAGGTCGAATTTCAGGACTTATAACTCGAGGTATACTTAAGCAAATGGAGTGAAACTTGTGGAACATGAAAGGTTGTCCTGTTATCTTCAATATGAGACCAATTTCGCATGATTGGAGCTTAGTTTCGATTTTTAGTGAATTTATACTTCCAGGAGTGTAACTCGGGCTAGTGACTGAACAGGTTAAGGTAAGATTTGAATATCTTGAGTTATATGGGTCAAAATGATATGGGACCAAAGAGGTTAGAAAGTAGACATATAGAGCTATGACATATCCAAATTTCAGATTTAAATGAGTTGAATAGAGATAAAGGTGGATTATACAGGATTCGGGCAGAACCGAATAGAATTGGCAGAATGGCCAAAATGATAATTTTACAAATGTTAGTGAAACCTATAAGGTTTGAGTTGAGGATTGCCAGTTTGACATTGATATAATGTGTTAAGTTGATCTATGTTGCTATGACTGAACTGTCTGTGAGAGCTGGCACTATTCATGGGAAAACGGACCTGATCAGATTCTGTTTGATTTACGGCAAAAGTCTAAGAAGCTATGAATGTTTAAATGTAAGGATGAATTAAAGCTTAAATGGGTATATAGAAACCCTATATTCAAGAATGACATAATTATGTTATGAGGTATGTGAGGGTAAGTGGTGTAGCACATGTATGACTATGCTTGAATATGTATGAGAATGAAAGAATGTGAATATATTGAATGTGAATCCCTTCACTTGAAGGCAGTTATTTGAGATCCCTCCTTGTGAAGGCAGTTAAGTGATAAAGATGTGAATCCCTTCACTTGGAGGCAGTTGCACTTGAATCCCTCCCTGTGAAGGCAGATAAGACAATGAGATCCCTCTACCTTGGAGGCACGTGGTCAGATGAGATCCCTCTATGTTGAAGGCACGTGGTCAGAATCGATCCCTCAATTTTGAGGCACGTGACCAGAATCGATCCCTTCAACTAGAGGCACGTGACTAGAATCGATCCCTTCAACCAGAGGCACATGACCAGAATCGATCCCTCCAAGATAGAGGCACGTGGGTCCCCTTGCGGGTGAGTTGGTGTGACGACGGTCACGGGTGAGGCTGACGAGCTCACTCCAAGGCCAGGCTACCCAAGGGCAGTAAATGCACCCTAGGGACGGCGATACGTAACGCCTAGGTGTGCCAAGTAAAAGCCAAAGAATAAAGATTAAAGATTAAAGATTAAAGCTTATGCAGGTACCCCACTCACATGAGGCATGGCATCGACCCAGCTAGTGTGAATATAAGGGACAGAACTTACATGAGGCATGGCTTGACCCAGTTAGTGTAATTACCAAAGAAAAATCCCATATTCCTAAGGAACGTGACATGGCGATCACGCTCTGATGGGGGGGTATGACATGGCGATCATACTCTGGAATGTGGCACGTAAAGATTTCATGATGACAAAAGAAAAGAAAGATGCAGAAAGAAAAGCAAGTTTTATGTATAAGCATAAATTTAAGTATGAGTAAAGTTATGTGTAGATGTCATGTTCCTAGCATAGTGATGTTGTGTGCGTTTTACTATGCTACAGATATTATTCATGGTATTATACTTGAATAGACTTTATGGTTTTCCTCAGATGCCAAGTGTATGATTTAAAATAGACTTTGCTTCGGATCACATATCTTTGAACTATAAAATTGAACAATATATGTTCGTTTTTTTTTTTATAAACCGAAGCAAACTGGAGACGACCATGATGATACTATATATGAAAATTTGAGAATCCTACTGAGAATTTTAAAATTCTCACTCCTATTTCCATGTTGTCTCCAGATGATTTTAGAAGTTTCCAAAGACGGCTGAAGTTGCTGTCAGACGAGGTCCGCTCAGGTAACAGTAACAGCTCCAGGGTATGGTACTATGACTTAAGCATAGTATTGTGCCTGGGAGGGTGTTACATTTGGGACTTTGTGATGGTCCTAAAAAAAATTTGAAAAAATAACCTCGGACGCGGATATGTAAAATTGTCAAATGAAGGCCTTAGGTATTAGATTTGCAAAAGGAGTCAAGGGTTTTGAGCAGCCCCTAATTAGAGGCAAAAATATTAGCTATCAAAGCGGCTATTCTTTTGAATTTGAGCCTATTTTTTGTGGTAATGGTTGACTTTGACATGAAGTGGCACCCAGACGAGGTAGACGTGTGACAATCCTGCGAAGAGAGAGTAGATCATCGGATGTGAGGAAGTGAGTCGAAGATTGGGGTTTTGATTTGCAAATGGTGGAAGCCATCGCGGCTGTGTACAAATCGTCGAGATATATATGACGAAGTAAGTGCCTGAGTAAGGGAGTTGCCTGTTGCAAGGGAGGTTGCCTGAAAGCTTGTATCCTGCTAAAGGTGCGTGGAGTTTGCTTTGATATATAGTTTATAGAGTATTCAGGTCTTCAACATTTATAGTGTGATTTATGTTGATTGTGAGCATTTCAGCGTCCAAGATGTTATGTGTTTAGTATATTCTTTACTCTGTGAATGTGCAATAGCATAAAGGCTTGTTTGCCGTAGTAGAAAGAGGTGGCAAAACACAAATATAGAAAGGGATGAAGGGCATAAGCTAATGACTTTGTAATTGCAATTCGGTTGTGCATATAACAGCATACAAAGTTCATGTAGATTGAATATATGTTAGATTTATGTTAAAAGTGGACAAATTTATGTGCATCAAATTTGAGGCTTTGAATTGTGGCGATTTATGGTGGCAGGAAAAATCACTATGAAATAGAAGTGGGGAAGTGATTGTGTGTAGATTATAACATAACCTCCCGTCGGCGATGAACGAAACCTAGTTTTGCTCAAACATAAATGGGAAGGAGTCGTTTGCAAAACTAAAATGTTTTGGATGGTGAACATTAAATTTTAAAGAATACTAATAGCTAAAATATCAGCCATTCAATTTCAATAGAACTAAATCCAACAGTTAAAAGATCTAGACCATCACATAGTCTAAAACACATGCTGGACCATTTTATCTGGCACCTACGTGACCAATAGCTTCTTAAGAGTGGAGATATGGCTAGCTTTTGCGTCAACATGTAGTGGCCTGTCACCATTGAAATTTTGGGCAGTAAACAGATTAGGGGCATTTTTAGCTACCACATCCACCCCCATCATCATTTCCGTACATGGCTGCTATACGTAGCACGATGTTTCCCATAAGGCTCTTTTGCTTGAAAAACATCATTCTCATTATCCCTTCAATCTGGTAAATATGCAACTCTTAGCAATTTTAGGTCCTTACTGTTTTCATGTTCTCGAACTTCCACGGCCTTTTCCGTCTGAGAACACTGTCTTTGGTTAAGAAATGGCATCATAAAATAAGAAAATGTTTAATACACGCTCTATGCTGGATGCTGCCAATGTGGATACAAGTCAATGTTGAGTCGTGACATATAATGAATTAGAATAATAAATTAATTTCGTTAGATTATCAATACAAAGAATTTTATATTATTATTTAATTATATATTATTATACATATAACTTTTAAGAAAATGATGGTAAGAATTAAATGCTTTATTGATATAGTATCATAAAAATAAATAATCGTATAACATACACAAATAATATATTAAAATTAAAATTTAAAATTATATTTTAAAATTAAATCCATAGCAGATATATACCATATTTTAACATGAAATGATATCATATTTAATATTTTTTAGTGCACAATAATTAAATGTTAAAAAAATAAAATTTTTCATATAAATGTAAGCCACCTGACCTGTATTTGGACTAGTATGACCTAATTTGTTTAAAATATTTTTAATTATATATTTTGTAAATAAATTTTAGATCAAGTCAGACTCAAATTAAAAATTAGATAAAGAAAAGGTCTATAATAGGCTAAGAGGTTATAAAGGGTGAAACCTGTAACACTCTCTTAAGTATGATACTATGCTTAAGTCATAATACCTCACCTATGAGTTGTTACTATCACTTACTCAAATCTTGTCTGGCAGCAACCTTCAGCCACCTTTAGTCCTACTAGTCAACTCCGCCTTAGAGAACCTTCTCTAGAACTTCTGAACTATCTGGAGATAATACGAAAATAGGAGTGAGACTTTTTAAATTCTCAGTAGGATTCTACAACTGTCATACGTAGTGTCATCGTTGTCATTTCCAGTTGCTTCGGTTTATTATGAAAAGGGGAACATGTTATACAAACTATTTTGTTATATAGTTCGAAAACAGATTGTCCGAAACAAAGTTTATTTTATTCATACACTTGTCATTTGGATGAGCCAATAAAATCAATTCGTGAAAACTGAAACGTATTAAAATATAATAGTACCAATATACTGAAAACATAAAATCTATACACGCCTTTACTTGTATTTGAATTTGTGCATATACACATAACCTTCTTTACTTCCTTTATCTTCCTTTACTTGTTACACATATTTCAGAGTACGATCGCCATGTCATACTCCATCAGGGTGTGATCACCATGTCACCTTCCTTAGGAATATGTTCTTCTTGCCACGTCCCAGAGTATGATTGTTATGTCATACTCCATCGGAATGTGATCTCCATATCATATTTCTTAGGGTGTGGGATCATCATACCACATTCCAGAGTATGATCGCCATGTCATACCCTATCAGAGCGTGATCAACATGTCACGTTCCTTAGGAATATGGACTCATCACGACATAAATAAATAGAACAGGCCCAGCATCAAGAAAATATGGGGTATAATTATGCAAATACTCATACTTGAATTCATACGAATGCTTAGGCGTTATGTATCGCCGTCCCTAAGATGCTTGTATATGTTTTAATCTTTAGTCTTTACTGCCCTTGGATAGCCTGATCTATAGGAGTGAGCTCGTCAGCTCAATTCGTGACCATCATCACACAGACTAACCTACAAGGGGATTCACGTGCCTCTAGTCTTGGAGGGATCTCATTTTGGCCATGTGTCTCTAAATTGAAGGGATCTCTTTTGGTCACATGCCTCAAGAATAGAGGGATCTCAGCTGACCACTTGCATTCAATAGAGGGGGATCTCATCTGACCATATGCCTCCAAGGTAGAGGGATCTCATAGTTTTATACTGCCTTCACAAGGAGGGATTCAATGTGCAACTGTCTCCAAGTGAAGGGATTCACATTTAATATGTTCATATCCTTTTATTCTCATACATAATCATGCATAGATATGCTGAATGCACTTATACATATGCTTCATCATTTGCTTTCATATATTCTTGCATATGGAATTTCTACATACATATTCATAACATATAAATGCTCATAACTTCCTTATTATTCTACCGAAAATTCGACAGCATAGCAGATCATGTTCACTTTCCCATGAATAGTGCCAGTAATCAAGAAACTTTAATTAAATAGCAACCTTAACATAGAACATTATAATCATACCAAGAATAACAATATCACTAGTTGCAAGTTTTAAACTTTTAAGTCTTAATCTATCTTGCAAGCTTTTAACTTCTAATGTTGTTCCCAAGTTCAAGCTTAGTACCGACTTACGAGTTCTGAGATCATGAAAAGTTATGTACATAAGGTCAATGTCTTAATTCCCGACTTCCGGGATCATGTTTAGAATCGATCTCTAAGATTGATTCTGGACCGAGTTTCTAGATGATATGCTTACAGAGATACCGGATTTTGGAACTACGTGTATACGAGTGTTAAAGCATCCTAGTTTTCCGACATCCAGGATTCATGTATAAGATTTTATATTCTAATTCAACTTCCGATTTCTGACGTTATGCCACAATTGGTCTTCCAAGACCTTCATGAAGGTGTTTCCTATGTTTCGAGTTCCAACATTAAACTTACCCGATCTAGTGCTCTTATTTCATTATGCCCGAGTTCAACATTGAGTATACCCTTCCGAGTTCAACCTTAAGTATTTCCGATCTAGCTCTCTATTTGCTAAGTACCGAGTTCCGATATTAACTAAACTCGATCTAGTATTCATACATGTCTTTAGCCAGAATTGCACTTTATGAAAGAAAATTCACCAAAAATAGAAATTTGTAGAATCATGCGAAATTTATATCAATCTAAAGCTAACAAAACAAGCTTTCAAATGAAAGAAATTGCATATCATTTGCATAAGTATAATTCAAGATATAAGTTCCAAAACTTGACCTTTCTGAACTACCCTATTACAGCCCAGGTTGAACTTGAGGTAAATTCATTGATGTACTAGGGATAATTGGCAACGAATCTGACTCTGAATTTTTATGGGATCCTCTCCTATGTGTAAGCTTTCTAACAAACTTCGTTTCATTCAATTCCATGTTGTATAGGGCGAGTTTTGCTCTAAACAACCTAGTCTACCCAGAATCAATCTCAAAAACTTAGGTCAAACTTCCAAAATTTATGTCTCTCTCAATACTAATCCAATGGCCTTCTATGATATATGTATGGAAGGCCCTGAATGTCTAGTTTCAATAAAAATAGGTTCGTCGAGTTTGAATAGCTGTAGGCGAAGTCGTACACTCCGCCGTATGGACTACTGTGGGGTTTCTCAACTAGACAGCATCCTAATTCTCCACTTCTTCTAGTTTTCTCCTTCTAACTTTAATTTCAACTCAAAACCTCATGTTAATCCAACCATAAACCATCAAATACATCCAATACATCATCAAATAAATGAAGAAAAGTGGAATTTTATACAACCACAATTCAGAAAAATTAAGAATAGAAAGTGAATCCTACCTCCTTTGGGTGTGATCTTGCTAGATTTGAGTTTTATTTGATGAAACCTTAGCAAAGCTTGAAGATTTGATGGAGTTAGTTGAGAGGAGCAGAGAAGAAGAAGGCTAGAAGGGAAGAGGGAGGTGCAATCAATATGAAAATGAGGAAAGGAAATCTGATTCAAGTATAAAGAGGGTAGTTGGCTAGGTAGGTTGTGATTGGATGATGGTTTGTGGCCAATTTTTCAGCCAAGTCTCCATCTTTTTGTGGCCCTTGTGGTGCCACCAAGTGATGAGCAAGTGGTTGAGTAGTCAGCCCTAACATAATAGAATTTGGGTGTATAATTCTATTGATTCGGTTCTGACAGTTTAAAATACCGTAATCTTACCAATTTCTTTTAAATCGATAAATCGGTTTTGAGAAATTTCTATAAAATCTTCTATGCTTCTAACCTAATTCCCTCATATCTAAACTCAATTAATTGCTAATTACTTGATCCTAAATAAGTATTTAGTCAAATTCTAATTAATCTCAACTATTCGATAAAAATCGAATAACTAAACGAAAACGACAAGAAAAATCCGGTGGATGTTACAAAACCTACCCTAACCTAGCACATAATTCCACCCTACTCATGGAGAAAAATGGAGACACTTTCTCTCCCGAGTTTTGGCCCCCATATTTGTAGGCTAGGAAGGATTGATGGCCTTAGAGCAACTCCAATATGGGACATTTCCCGTCCTATTTCATTAGATGGGCCCATAAAGTGGGACTAATGCTTCAACTGCACCATTGGAGTGGAAGTGAAAATTGGGACTCATCCCAGATTAGAAGGATCGAGACCAATTTTGAGATCTCCAATATTTGACAAACATGTGGTAATGGCAACTTTTGCTGCAGCCACTTTTTTTTTTCATTTTTAGATGTAACATTATGCAAATATTATTGTTAATCATATAATGTTATTTCAGTATTTTGAAGATTTATTTAATTAAAAAAATTGGTTTAAACTTTTTAGATTTTAATTATAAAAAAATATATGAAAATTTTTTATTTGCAATAAAATTTTTTAAAAATAATTTTTTAATAAAAATTATTCTAAAAATTTAAATTTATATTTTTACCAGTATTTCATGAAAAGTTAAGAATGGTTTATGAGTTCTTTACAATCAAATTTTATGAAGCATAAGATATAAAGAAATATTAAATTTATTTATTTAGGTGCCTTTGATTAATACTTGTTAGTAAAATTAGAGAAGGAACAAAATTATATAAATATCAAGTTTTCCAGAAAATTACTAGCATATTATATAGAGTTATCTGTGTTTTCAGCAAAGTTATCTGCATATTGTATAGAGTAACCAATAGTTTCAGCAAAGTTAATTAGTATTTTGGACAAAGTTATCGGTATATTGTATAGAGTTATCAGCGTTTCTACCAAAATTACCAACATATTGTATAGAATTATCAATATTTTTAATAAAGTTACCAACATATTATATAGAGTTACAAGTGTATTGTATATGATTATTAACGTTTTCAGCAAAACTAATTTTGTATAGGGTTACTAGTATTTTCAGCAAAGTTGACTTTGTTAAAGACACTGATAACTTTGCTGAAAACGATGGTAACTTTGTCCAAAAAATCTTCCTTGTTCTCTTGATTCCTCACCTACATCAACTTCTTGTTCCCTCGGTTCCTCACCTTCTTTTGAGAAATCCTCCTCCGAATCCTCCATTAACACCAACTTGCAGTGCTTCATTCTGCAAACATGGTCAGCTCCCCACCTTTCCCCACACTTGAAACAGAGCCTTCTCCAGCTTCTTTCCTGTAACTCAACTTGGGACAACTTATTCTTGGCATCGCCACCCTTTGCACCCCCACTGTTCTCTACTCCTTTTGGCCCATTTCCTTCCTTGGCTCCCCAGGATGTCTTCCCCGAATATCCACCCTTGTTTAGGGTAGGAATTCGGCTAAACCTCGCTCCTTGTTTAATTGGAGTCACTCCTCCTCCCTTCCACTCCTGATTTTTTTCCTCCAACATTAAGGTTCGGTCCTTCACCTTTGCCAGAGTCTCGAGTTCTAGACTCTTATGTTCAGCTTGCAATTCTCCCCTCAACCCATTGATAAAAATGGATTTGAAGATTTCCTTATCAATGTTCAGGAGAGGATCCGAGATCGTTTCTTGGTCCAGGTAATCAATCATGGACCCTTTCTATTTCAACTTTAGTAATGGTCCATACAGTTCATTCACAACCCTTGGTTGAAAACGACATATAACCACCGCACAAAACAACTTTTAACTCGGGAATATTACTTGGTCTTCCCATGTTTGGTACCAATTGAGGGCTCTTCCCTCTAATGCAATCAACACCAACTCCATCCTCTCTTTGTCGGGGATACAAAATAGCGCTTGATCTTCACCAGCCAGCTGAGCACATCTCCTCCATCAAAGAGTGGTAGCTCCATTCTTCGGTCCCTATCCTGCAGGGGATGTTGTCTTCCTTGCAATGAGTGTGGTGATCGATTTCCCCGCAAAGACTCGTCATGGTGATGTGGTGGACTTTCTCAAGATGGGGGGGAGTTTTGCTCCTCCCAGTGGTAAAACCAAGAATGGCGACATTCTCTATAAAGAAAGGGAGAAGGTTGTCCCCTCCGTTCTCTTCTGGGACCCCTATACCATCAGTCCTCCTCATCTATGCGATGTGTGTCTCTTCATGGTGGGGATCGTCCCCTTGGTCGACCTTAATACTACCCTTTCAGAAGCCACACAACTTTGTCCACCCTCCTCTCCAAATCTTCCATCCTTATTTCCACTGTAGCATTCGCGACTGGCCCCACAGCTCCAAGAACGGGGCTCTGATGCCAAATGTAAGACACCACAAATAAAATAAGAGATAAACAAAAGATGTGTGTATATTATTAACATCCTAACTTGAATATCAATGTGATATCATATTAGGAAGAATAAGAAGAAGAAAGGAAAAGTATAACAGAAACTAAAGAGCAAGGGTGGAGCACTAAGCAGCTCCTACGCTCCAAAGTCTGTCTAAAATGAAATCTACCCTCATTCCCACACTCCCCCATGCTATAATCAGCAAGTTAGTTACGTAGTAGGCCCCACAAAATTCACCCCTACTTCAGTATTCTATTTTCTCAAACTATCCCTAAATTTCTTTCTTTTGTATACTTTATTCCCCTCAAGGACTCGGTCCCTTACAGCATTGGTCGGTGTTAATGCAAAACCAAAGACCAATAGCATACTTCAGGCAAGCCTTGTGGCCCAAGAATCAAGCCTTGTCCACTTATGAGAGGGAGTTACTCGCTATTATGACAATAGTGACTAAATGGAGTAGCTACCTAATTGGAGGTTATTTTGTTATTCGGACAGACCATGCTAGCCTAAAGCATTTGCAGAACTAGAAGACTATCAACTCATTGCAATAGAAATGGTTGTACAAAGCGATAGGGTATATTTGCTCAATCGAATACAAGAAAGGAGTAGAAAATCATGTCGCAGATGCATTGTCCAGGAATTTTGAAGAACCGGCAAATGAGTAGCCACACCACTTACATCGGGTCACACTGGGTGAAGGAAATATTAAGTAGCTATCAGCAGGATGAAGAGATACAGGAGCTAATCCGACAAGTGCTAATTGATTCTCAACAAGCATTTGAATATTCATACGTGGAAGGGCTGCCGAGATATCAAGGTCGATTAGTGATTGGCAAGGCCAACAGTATTAGACTTAAGATCATGGATGCTATTCATTCATCTGCAGTGGGCGGGCACTATGGAGTTCACACTAGCTATCAGAGAATTAGGGCTTTAGTTTATTAGAAGGTGATGAAAACTGATTTCTATGAGTACATTCAAGGCTATGACATATGTAAGCAATGCAAGGATGAAATGTCAAATATCCTAGCTTACTGTAGCCCCTAGCTGTATCCGAGATGCCCTTGAGCCAGATTTCCATGGATTTTGTTGAGGGACTTCCCAGCTTAGAAAGGAGGACAGTTATTTGGGTCATAACTGATAGGTTGACTAGGTATGGGCATTTTATTGGCTTAAAACACCCTTATACATTAGAAGAATTGGCCAAGATGTACTTAGATCAAGTTTACAAACTACATGGTGCCCCACATATCAAAGTCAATAATAGAGACTTTGTATTCCAAAGTAAATTTTGGAAAGAATTCTTCAAATTA
This sequence comes from Pterocarpus santalinus, assembly GCA_031439595.1. Taxonomy (NCBI): domain Eukaryota; kingdom Viridiplantae; phylum Streptophyta; class Magnoliopsida; order Fabales; family Fabaceae; genus Pterocarpus; species Pterocarpus santalinus. The sequence goes on along the minus strand of CM062528.1, from coordinate 25,874,256 downwards.
CTGGGCACCCAACTTCACATGAGCATTGCTCATCACCCACAGTCGAATGGTTAGACTGAGAGTAAATCAATGCATTGAAACACATCTGAGATGCAAGAAACATCACAAGCCAAAGAAGTGGTTCTAATGGCTTCCTCTTGCTGAATAGTGGTATAACACTAACAACCATTTGTCCATTAAAACTACTCTTTTTGCTGCCTTGTATCGTGATCAACCGCACCAACTCTCATTGGGGCCTTATTTGCAACACAATAATCCCACCACTAGTTATTTAATACAGGACAGAGTTGAAATGGTGTAGATATTGAAGGAAGACCTTGAATTGGCTTAGAACCGCATGACTCAACATGCTAATTAGAGGAGGTTTGAAAGGGAGTTCGAGGTTGATGATTGGGTTTTCCTGAAAATCCAACCCTTCAAGCTTGGTAACCTGCATCTCAAGAGGCAAACTAAACTCTCTATTAAGTACTATGGCCCATTTCAAGTTTTGAAGAGGATTGGTCCTGTGGCATGCACACTACAACTTCTTGAAGGGACGAAGATGCATATGATTTTTCATGTTTCATTGCTCAAGAGGCAAGCTAAGTCCAATTTCGAGCGGGAGATGACTTGCCAGCAGCGAATGCTGAGGAGTGTCCACATGTCCGCTCATTTGTAATTTTAGCCAAGTGCACCTTATCTCATAAGAGGAGACGAGTTGAGAAAGTTTTATTTCATTGGAGTAATACACTATTAGAAGAGGCTACTTGGGGAGGATTATGCTACTTTCATCAGTCGATATCTAGATTTTATCCAGCCTTGAGGACAGGGCTGTTGCTGAGGAGGGGACGGTGTAACAACTGGCATAGTGCATCACAAGGCATCCCTAGGAAATAGTTGGCATTGGCAATAAGGGTCTCACAGTCCTTTTGCCATAAGTCTGTTAGAATCACTTATCAAGCATCGCCTAGAGCACATGGCAGTGGCACATTGAAGGAAACCATTGCTGAGAGTTAGATAAAAAGGCTGGCATATCATTCCATCAAATTTTGCTTTGGATTTGAAGCAGGACCTCTGCTAGGCTCCCTATCTTTATCATTCTATTCTTTGTTATTTTTTATGAGTCTTTGTTCATTTGTTTCCGGAACTTCTTTATTTTTCATCATCGTGGCTATGCAATTAAGGTGCCATTTTTTGTAATTTGAGCTGCTTTTTCTATCCAAATTTCACCAAGATCTCATAGATAGTGGTAGTGGTAGCGGGTTGTTACATAAAATAATTTGTACATTTTTTATGCTTTTTATTGTAATTATTATTTTTAAATTTTAATTATATAATTAAATAAAATAATTAAAAGGTAATTGAATAAATAATAAAAATAATTAATAAATTCAATAAAATGGTAATAAATAATATTAAAAATTTTATAAATTACTGATGAATTTTCTATCAACAATTTATTGGTTAATCCAAATTAACACAATTCTCAATTAAATTTACCAACAAAAAATCTGTGGGTAAATGCAACTAAATATTTATTTATGTTAATATTAACAACAAAAATATTTGTCGATAATATTACATGATTTGTTGCTAATTAATTTACAAATGATGAAAAATATGACAAAATTTCCAAATAATTACCATCAAAGTAAAAAAGGTTGTCAGTAATTATAATCGATAAGGGTTTTATCGATGGATCCTTTCTGCTAGAAAATTCGTTTGTAAAATTCATTTTCATTGGTAATTTAAAAAAATCTATCGGTAATTCTGATAGTAATTCGTATGTTTCTAGTAGCAATGGGGGTGCAAGAGTTGGTGACAAAATGTAAAAGGAAAAAAAAAAGAAAGCAAAGTGGTCAAGAAAAAAAGAACAAAAAAAAAAGTGCTAAAAAAATGAAAAAAGCAAAAAATAAAAATAAAGAAGAAAATTGGGGCAATTTTAAAGAAAAGAATAAAAGAAAAAGGGGAGTAAAGAGAATTGTATTAGACTGCATAGATTGGGATGAATCCTTATACTTGTGGCTTAATTTTCTTCCATTGCTTTTCTATTCTCTTTGGTTTTAACTTATTATATCCGTATTATTGCCTTCCCTGGTTTTAGACTTGTAACAACATTGAATAAAGTTCTTTTGATTTATGTATGAATCCATATTAAGTGGCGGACAAGTAGAATATAAGCAAGCCTATAGCCGCACAAATTTCACGTGATAAATTAAGTGAAACACTTAACCTTAGACAAGGGAGCGATAACAGTGCCTAGCTAAAAACTTTCCTTGTAAGGTCTATCATGCTTAATCTATTCATTTCAAGTAAAGTTATGTACCTTTGTGCATTTGAGACGTGAAGGAATGTATGTCATAAATGTTGTGTTTCCTTGAAGTTTTGAGCATGACAATGTTGGATTACATTTGCGAAGTAAGTTTCTTATTATTTTTAGCTTATAGGGATGGTTGTTGTTGTTTTCCCTTATGCTGAGTCTAGAGTTTGATTTCATATGAACATGTAAAAGGCTAAATATGGAGGAATTTGATAAATATGATTTTTATTAGTCTTATATTTAGCCTCTTAGACCTCATTTGTCCTTATTTAATTGACATTGGACATATTTTATGAGCTTGGGATCCAATTTGGTTTAGTTATGCTTTTTAGCACTGTTGGAAATTTTATACTATTTAGGTACTTTGGGTATATAATGAGTTATAAATATCTAAAAGTTATAAAATTTAACTTGTAAGAAATCTAAGAGAAATATATACAATTTTGATGAAGAACTTGAAAAACTCAATCAAACATCTAGTGGGTCAAATTTAGGCTCGAAATCATAATAGAGATATTGTTGCCAGAGAATATGAGCATGGTACACCAGTTGGGCTATTACTTGGGCTATAGAAGTTCGATGGAGATCAAGCAGTCATGTTTGAAATATAAGGTATAAACCTTTAACTTTTATGAAGCTCACTTGTTAAGAAGATGACATCTATAAGGATTTCTCAGCTGTCAAAATTAGTTGACGGGTTTAGAGGGCCATAGAGACTAATTTTGGCATAATTCTTTAAACTTGAGCCCAAATTAAGCAAATTAGGTTTCCAATTAAAGTTAAAAAGTCAAAGACTATTTATAAGCACACATTTAGAGATGAGGTTGTAATTAGTTAATTAACTATTCTTGATTTTATCGCGCAAATTTAAGAGATTAGATTTGACACGTTTGTGAATGCATGTTGATTGTGTTCTTGATATTAAACTAACATATCTAGATGATTATCTATTGGTGAATGCAGGATTCCGGATAGAGATCTTGGTCAAATTCATATCAAGCACATCAATTAAAAATTTATGCATGTTTAGTAGTCTCTGATAGATTGAATGTAATTTTGAAATTTTCTCGAATTGGTTGTTTCGATCATTGGTTTTTGTTACTTGTAATTATTTTATTTGCATTCTTGCTCATCAAAAGCCCCTTTTCTTCTTGGTTTGATAACTTTGATTGAATTTATATATAGGATCCTTGTAAGACGATTTAGTTTGTTCCTTGTACTACAGGTGATCATATAAACTAGATTTTTCATTTTTCAATTTAATTGAGTTCAACACTCTCATCAAGAAGGCAAGGGATCCATGAAAGAGATTTTGTGATTGTAGCCCTACAAACTGGTCAAGTAGGCTAGTTAGGAAAGAATATAATATTGTTGTTTGAACGCAGATGCATTTCTTGTTGCTGTGCAGCTTTGGTTCACCAGACGCACACAGCCTAGAGTTGGTCTATAGTGCTCCAACTCTTCCTGTAGTGTTTTTAGCTCGATGAAATTATCACTCACAAATTGTTATTCTTGGTTGAATGATGTTAAAAAATTCTTACCCAAATTGCATTAAGAGAACCACTCCATTAGATTCCACGACTACATTCCAATACAATCCACACTTCTTGATGTTGATAGGGACGCCAAGTGCATAATCTGGGAGTGATTCAGATTATTGCATCTCTCCCATGCTTGATACATTGGATGGTGAATCTCTAGTATTGCAAATCCTAGCACATTGCCAGTTAAGCACCCACATATGGCGACCGGTTCAGTGAGTAAAGAGGGAATGATCATGGAAGGATTTTAATTTGGGTGCACATAATAAGGGCTTGTTAGGCTTTGAGTGGGATCTGAGATATTGTTTCCACCATCTGTGTTTGATGTGTAGTGTTGGGTTAACGAGTGTGAGGTTCTAACCATAAGAGCTACGTAACAGCGCTTCGAATTTTAGAGCTTTAATGCCATAATAGAGAAAATTTTCTACAGATATATTTGCTGATAATGAATGACTCATTTTCTTAATTCAAATTTCAAAATATTGGTATTTATAAGTACAAGATAGTGCATTGGATGCATGCAAATACGTGCAATACCCAAAGCATGATTGCATCCACAGTTGTGAAAATAAGCATAACTTCATTCTAGTTGGCCGAAACAATATCGAAATGGCCTTTTCTAGGCCCAAAACGGCCTCAACCAAGCCACCCTTGGTTCCCACGTTGACGCTTTCGTCTTTGGCTTTCCATAGATATGCAATAATAGTTATTCTGACACTCAGATCTCAGCCGACGACCAATTAAAGTTTAGCCGAGTATTTTTGCCTATTTCAATCAATTTAAGCCAAGCAACACATTCCGTGTCAGCCGTCAACTATTGCTCAATCTTCGGCTAACTACTCTTCGACTATCGGTTGAACCTGATCGAATATTATCTCTTTTAGCTATTTCTACTCGGCTGATATCCATCCTCAGTTAGCTGCAATTTTTTGGTGCCAACACAAGTCCATGATTAGAAGCTTGCAAGATGTAGCTTACTATGTTGTACTTTCTACTTCAACTGTAAGGTGAAAAATATTTTGACCACTTTTGTGAAGTATTTCTCGAGGGTCCAGACAATGTTGTAGCAATTTTCGAACTACACAACATGGCCTCCATAAGAAGCAAAATGAAGTGCAAAAAAGCCATAGTTATCCCTTTCAATGGTGCAGGAAATACATTTGTCAAGTAGGTATTCAACACCTTCAAGATATCCTAAAGATGCCGCAGAATGAAGAGGAAGCCTGTCTTCTGCATCCCTTAAATGGATGTATTTCGCACAAAAATATTGGCTAGCCAAATGAGTTGAGAGTTAACGCGTGTCAATAAACTATTTCAAGATGACTAAAAGGCTTGGCTAGTGCAAAACACAACCGGTTTCCATAATCAAGCGATTAGTACCAAGAGAGGGACTCTGTCTCTCAATAAATAGGCTCCCAAACTACTCCAAAGAGCATTGGATAGGTAGATCAACAAATCAGGTCACCAAAAGGATATTAGCGAACAACTAAAGACTAATGAAATGGATTAAAACTTAAATAGGCTGAAAGTAAACGAAATACGGTAAAGAAATGCTGTAAAGTACTGAAAAGTAAAAGTAAGGAATGTAAAGTTCATAAAACATAAAGATAGATGTAAAAGAAATTTGGGTTTGATCCATTTATTCGGAGAATCCATTTACAGATTGTGCTCAAGGCTATTTATACACGTACAAAACTTAACAGTTATTCTAAGGCATCTATTAACCACGTTCTCACACAAACATGGTCTTAATCCTAGTAACCGCCTCATAACCATTTTCCATGTCTTCTTTAAGTGCACTCTTCTTAGCGTAGTGGTAACTGCTTAAATTGCTCTTTGCCTTTCATCTATCTCTCTACTTTTTAAACTAGAAACCGCCTTCCTCAGCTGCTCCTACTTTCCAAGGAATGGTCACAAATTTGGTCAAACTTCTATTCTTAGCTGCTGAAGCATATTCTTTCTCCAACCAAAGCCCAGAATTGATATGGATTATCAGCTATTAAAAAGACCTAAAGTCTAATAGGAAATTCATGCCCTTAGCTAACGGTTACTGTCAACTATCAGCTGATGGCTATCGATTGATGACTAAATCAGCCATCGATTGTCAGTTGGAACCCATATCAGCTGTTAAGCCTCAAAATATGTGAATAAAGGTCTATATAGGTGACTACACCCAGTTAGAATCTTAATCACAAAAGGCTAGGCAAATAAGTTAAGGTAAAATAGAAAAATGGTCGAAACAATATCGAAACGACTTTTTTTCAAGCCTATAACGGCCTCAACTGGGCCGGCCTTATTGCCATGTCGACGCTCTCGTCTTGAACTTTCTATAGATATGCAATAATGGTTATTCTGACACCCGGATCTCAATCGATGGCCAATTGAAGTTTGGCCGAATATTTGGCCTATTTCAATCAATTTAAGTCGAGCAACACATTCTGTGTCAACTGTCAATCATAGCTCATTGTTTGACTAACTACTCTTCGGCTATCAGCTGAGCTTAGCTGAATATTGCCTCTTCTGGCTATTTCTACTCAGCTGATATCTATCCTCGGCTAATCGCAATTTTTTGATGCCAGCAGGATCCATTTTGGTTTCTTTGTCAAGTATGGCCTTCAAAATATCTGGCATATAATATGAATAATCAATTATGAGTACTGAGTACAGCCTTATTTCAAAAAGACCCACAAACGAATCTGGGGTAAGGGTAGGGAATAAACAAAATTATACATTCGAATTAAAATAAAAAAAAATTATAATTTTGCAATCAAAACTCACGCAAGACTTCCAAGAAGCAATTATATAATGAGTAATCATATAAAATGACGGCCATTAGCAAATATTATCTCCTGACAAATGACAATCAAATATACTAGCTGAAACCATGGATAGTTCATGAGCAATCGAATAACAGTTCTGCAATTTACGCACTAAGTCAACTTAGTATATTTTTTTTTATACTGATAACCCCAAATTATATATATTAATCATTACAAAATGATAGTTGTTTAGTATTATTAATCACAGCATAATAGACGATGATAATTGATTAAAAACTACAAAGCTCTTAGTTATAGAACTGTCAAAAAGTATAAGGATTTATTTTTGTTTTGGACAGTTGATTAATATTAAATGGAACTTCAAAGAACTCCATTAAAAGCAAAGAGATTTTTTTATTGAATAGTGAAGAACAAAGTTTCTTGCATTGCTCAAGCCTGATCTGGGAGAAAAAGAGGGATTTTAATTCATTAGGAGAGAGAAGTTGCAAAAATATGAAGTTGTTATTGTAAGTGTATAATAGTCATTTTAATTATAAAGAGTCTAAAAAACTATATTATTGGCATGAAAATTATGTGCAATGCATTTAACATTAATATCATCTATTTCTATAATAGTCAACTAATATTAGGAAACATAAATATAATGACAATATAATTCTTGAGAAATGTCGATATATCCTTAAAACAAGAGAAATGTAGAGTATAATTATTTTAAATTTTAGAAGATATTGGCATAATTTTTATTTGAGCAAATGTCACAATTTATTTGAGCATGGGGAATATATTAAGTGACATGAATGATTAATAGTGAGAGCATAACTACAAAAACAAAAAAAATCATGTGACTTTTTTATGGTTATGATTTAATTTGTTTCTCTTATCTCTCATATAAAGCACTTATATATGATATAAAAAAAATCAGAGGAGACTTTTTTATTTTTTATTTTTCTTTCCATGATAAAGCACTTTCAGTCACGTACCTAGATCCCGTTTCAAGATTGCCGCAAGAAGGGGTGATTTTCGTTTTGGAATATAATCCGGGCCGAGCCGAGGGGAATCACTTGCCAGAGTTCCTTCACCGCTTCGTGGCCCTCACCAATTATTTGCAATGCATGGTCACCTTCGGGACCGATACTTTGGCCAATGCTCGATCAACAACTTGCCTGTCTTCAGCCTCAATTGCCAAGTACAAACCCGATTTCATCTCCTCCTTCCTTAACCAAAACAATGCAGTTCGCTCGAGCAATTCCTTGAAGCCACCCTCAACCTCTTCTTCTCCAAAAGCTCAGCAACTCAACACACACCCTTCTGTCCATTGAACAAGGCCTCATGGAAGAAAGTGTTCCCTTGCGTGTTTGTTTCTAGGATTTTCATCAGGGTGTCACAACGTGCCCGGAGAGCGTCGCGACGAAAAGGCAACAAAAAATATTGAAAAAATTTCAATGGAGTCGCCACCAATTTTTATTTATGGAAAAAATCGAAAAAACCTTTTAATTTTGCAAAACTGGTCCTTTAAAGAGATTGAATTCGGGAGTCCAATTATGCACAGGGAAGGGTGGAAACTTAATCCCACTGCACCCCTAATACATCCGTTTCACAACGGTTACCCTAGAGCTTATCATGCAAATTGATAACTTTAATAATATTGATTTTTCCCCCTAAGAACATAATAATTATTCACAAATAAAATAAAACAAAATTAGTACCACAACTATTTACAAAAAAGAAGACAAAACAAAATTAATATGATAATTATTTATAAAAGGAAAGAAAAGCAAAAATTGATATAATAATTATTTACAAATAAAATAAAATAAAGTTAGATTAGTACAACAATTATTTACAAAAGAAAAGAAAAATAAAATTAATATGATAATCATTTATAAAAGGAAAGAAAAGCAAGATTGATATAATAAAATAAAATAAAGTTAGATTAGCACAACAATTATTTACAAAAGAAAAGGAAAATAAAATTAATATGATAATCATTTATAAAAGGAAAGAAAAGCAAGATTGATATAATAATTATTTACAAATAAAATAAAATAAAGTTAGATTAGTACAACAATTATTTACAAAAGAAAAGAAAAATAAAATTAATATGATAATTAGTTATAAAAAGAAAGTAAAGCAAAATTGATATGATAATTATTCCCAAAAAAAAGTAAGATTAATATATAATTATTCACAAAAGAAAAGGAAAGTAAAATTAATGTTATGATTATTTACAAAAAAAAAGAAATTGATATAACAATTATTTACAAACTAAAAAGGAAGTGGAATTAATGTTACAAATATTTAAGGAATTAAAATTGAACCAAATTTAAGAAAATTTAATTTTTGATTTGACAGAGATTGTCTGCTCCTACCTATCTTCTGGTGCAATGAGGAATTCAAAATCACATAGTTTTTGTAGAAAATATTCGTGGGTTGGATTGATTTTATTTATGAAAAGAATTTATTCTAAAAAAGAAAGAAAGAAAATAAATTCACTCTTACACAGGATTCAGGATAACCTGAGCTATACAATAAATCCTTACAATTCTCATAATCCTTGAGGATGATCAAGCCATACATCAAGGTTAGAGATTGTCGCATGAATTAAAGAGTTTTAGAAATGTTTTTTTTTATTTACTATTCACTTGCACCCATAAACAAAAACTCAAAAATAAAAATGAATAATAAAAAAAAAGAAAAAAAAACAACCTCAGTCGTGGTATGTGGCAAAAAGAATAAGGAAAGAAAGTCCAAAAAAACGTTGCATCAGCCCTTTTGCTTTTTCTCATTATGATTTGACGCAAAAAAAAAAAAAGAAGAAAGAAAAAGAACCACGATGCCATACCTCTTTTTGCCAGGAAGAAAAGACAAAAATAAACAAAAGTAAAAAAACGTAAAACATACAAAGGGGAAAGGGAGCAGAACGGGCAAGAATCGCAGGTGCCCTTAATCAAGGCAACGTCACCATGATAACCATGGAAAAAGTTGTGCGGCGTGTCAACAGGGACTGCATCAAGAGGAGGTTCATGTCAATCTCCACATTATAGCTCCACGATGCCACCAGCAATCACAGCGGAACAGCAGCGAACTCGCGTTGGTGTTCGTAAAGCACCACAGACGGAGCATCTTATATCACTGGTTGTATGTGAAGGCGGGATGACTTTGCAGAACTCATTGTTCTACTGAGCGTGTAAGACGCTAATGGCTAGCCAAGGCAAAAACGCACTTGAGTGAATTAGTAATCTGCAGTTGAAAATAGATTCACAATTTCACTTCTGGTCTCTCCGTTCTCCCCCCCCCCCCCCAAAGGCCTCCTCTACCTCTCAACATTGGCTCTATTTATAAGTGTTGGAGGCATCAATTGCCATTAAATTTGATTGATCCTAATTGAAAATTCGACCTTAATGATGATTGGTGATTTGATCTGATTTGGATACAAATGCCAAAATTAAGAGATTCGCCCAAATTTAACCTTATTTATTATGATTTTTTTTATTATTATTTTTTTTGATTAAAATATTGGACTATTCTCTTATTCCAAAAGATAAATGGGCCAACATTTTTTTCCTTTTTTTTCTCCCTTTTTTTTTGGTGTGTCTCGAACAAAATATGGTGTTCACACATGGCAACAAAGGGGACTTCAGAATACGAGTATAGAATTCGTAAACTGTGCAAATAGGTGACCAACAGCTTTATTTATTTATTTATTTTTTGGTCCGGGTGACCAATAACTTTTTAAGAGTGGAGATATGGCCAGCTTTTGCGGCAACATGTTGTGGCCTGTCCCCATTGAAATTTTGGGCAGTAAAGAGATTAGAGGATTTTTTTAGTTACGACATCCACCCCATCACCATTTCCGTACATGGCTGCTATACATAGCACGGTGTTTCCCATAGGCTCCTTTGCTAGAAAAGTCACTCTCATTATTCCTCCAATCTGGTGAATATGCAGCTCCTAGCAATTTTAGGTCCTTACTGTTTTCGTGTTCCCGAACTTCCGTGGCCTCTCCATCTGAGAACACTTTCTTTTTGGTTAAGAAATGGCGTCATAAAAATAAGAAAATGTTTAATAAACGCTATATACTGGGTGCTGCCAATGTGAATATAAGTCAATAATGAGTTGTAACATACAATAAATTAGAATAATAAATTAATTTCGTTTGATTATTAATGAAAAGAGTTGTATATTGTTATTTAATTATATATTATTATACTTGTAACTTTTAATAAAATGATTGGAAGAATTAAATACTTTACTGACATAGTAATATATAAATAAATAATTATATAATATAAATGAATAATATATTCAAATTAAATTTCTAAATTATATCTTAAAATTAAAGCCATAGAAGATCTGTACCATATTTTAACATAAAAAGTTATCATATTTAATATTTTTTAGTGTATAAAGAATTACATGTTAATAAAATATAATTTTTCATATAAAATGTAGGCTACTTGACCTGTATTTACACTAATTTGACCTAACCTGCTTAAAATATTTTTAAAGGTAAATAACAGATACCAGCCTCGAAGTTTGAAAGAAAAGTACTCCACCCCATTCTTATTAAAAAATGACACTCCACCCAATTAATGGTTATTGCTAATAGCTCCATTAACATGGTTTACCATTGTTAAAAAAGATTTACTTCACTCAGGCATGGCTGTTTAGGACAGGAGTTGACAGTGAGTCGATGACTATAGGAATAGTGATCTAATGGTCTTCACCATTCTGGGCACCTCTACTGCGATGCCAACACCATAGCTGCCAACCCGTTCTTCACTTATAGTACCACATAGCGCAGCAGTTGGAGGTAACAATCCCAACCTACACTACCACATATGTTGACCTTTCTTGTGCAGCTGAAGTAATGGACACAATGTATTTTTTTAGACCTTATTAACCCCATATCCTCCTTCTAATTTTCATGTACAAGTCTTCTTTGTTCTTACTTACTTGTGCACTTAGAGTAAAGGATGCAATTACCCACACAATCAGAGTGTAATTTATTTTTCTAACCTAATTAACTCCAAATCTTCCTTCTATTTTATATTTTCCTTTTAATTACTTACGAGGGGATCAGCTAGCTATAGGAAAGGAAACAGGTCATCACTAAGGAATGGGTACCAATATGTATCCTTCATCTGCATTGCTTGGACAGAATAAGGATGAGTCCGTTTCTGCCTTAGCCATTGATGAACTAATAGAAAAAGTTGACAGATTTGCCGGTGTTTTTCTTAGTCTGCTTTTGCATTAATTGGTCATTCTAGTTGATTGTTTGCTTATTATTTTGGATGGAATTAAATGCTAGTTGTGGTAATTGGCATTACATGCTTCTTTTCTCTTATTTATTGGTTTATATATTTGGTCAGAGTATAAGTATAAGGTTGTGTGGGCTTTTACATACACTCTCTACACTCTGTGCTCTTAGCCAGGTTAAGAGCCAAGGCAGCCATCTTGCTGATGCCAAAGTTCGAGAGATCAATGGGTTGCTAGGTCTAACTCAAAAGCATAGACTAAGCATTGCCCTTATTGTCTTGCCTATCGTTCTGGCAATTGCCAATGGTGTGAGCATGGGCCTATGGTGTGGAGGGACCACAGAACTGCAAGAAATAAGCAAATTTCTAACCACCAAATCAGTCACAAAACATAACAAAATCGGTCACAAAAGTAATTATTGACCGATTTCTAACCAATTTTTGTTGGTCGTAATTTCGTAGGTTGGAAAAAAATTTTTAACCAATTTTATCGGTCATTAATATTTGTGACCGATTCTTTGACTGATTTTTCATTAAAAATCAGTTATAAATAAGGCATAAAATTGGTTATTTTTCTCAAGTTTTGACCCATAAAATTGGCCACAAATAATGGTCAGAATATATATGTGACCAATTTTGTGACACATGATTTTCAAAAAAATTAATCACAAAAAGGACAAAAAATTGGTCATTTTTCTTGAATTTTGACCAACAAAATTGATCACAAATAACGATTAGAATATATTTGTGATTGAGTTTGTGACACATTATTTTTAGAAAATTAGTCACAAAAAGGACAAAAAATTGGTCATTTTTCTCGAATTTTGACCGATAAAATTGGTTACAAATAACGGTCAGAATTTATTGTGACCAATTTTGTCACGCACAATCTTCAAAAAAATTGGTCAAAAAAAAGTAGAAAATTGGCTATTTTTTCTCAAATTTTGACTAATAAAATGGTCACAAATTTAGTCACAAAAATTTTATAATAGGTGGTTAGAAATTCATTCATAATGTTGTGACCATTTTTTTGGTCATAATTGCAAATGAATCCAATTAATAAAATTTTTTATTTGGTCATAAAATCAATCACTATTTTAAACATATGGTTAGAAATTCAGTCACTAATTTATGACTATATTTTTTTATCACTATTTAATGACATAGTTTTTTACCACAAAATTATTATATTAATGAATGTATTTCAAAACCTACTAAAAAAATCAAAATTTTTTCTTCAATTATCATCAAAAGATAATCTAATGATCAACATTAGCATAAGCATTGTTGCCCTCAAAATATAACCCAGTGGTCATAATCAACATCAACATCATTAACAAAAAAAAAAAAAAGAAAAAGATATAAATCATAATTATGTAACAAGTCATAGTAAATAGTAGCATTAGTATTGTCATTGAAAAAGAAGTAAAATCTAAAAATCTTCAAAATCAAAATCAGCATCATTGTCATCGTCATCTTCATGGGCAGAAGCATCTGATGGAGGATGTGTAGTAGAAGTAAATTGTTCAAACTTGAGAAACAACTCCTCTACCTTATGTTCAGTATTTTGCAGCTTTGCTTCAGTATTTTGAAGTCTCTATTGAACTTGCTCTTTTTCAAGCTGCTCTTTTTTTAACTTGAGCTCGTAGTTCAAATGCTGCAGCATCAATTAAAGTTTTTAACTGCTCTTGAATTTCTAGAGTGTCAATCAATGATCTTATTTGCATGGATGAGGAAGTAGAGGCATGATGGCCAGCAACTACTGTGGACTCTAGTCCAAGTCCATAAACACGTCCTTTATTCTTCCCACCAACAATCTTAATCCATAAATCTAACTCTGAATCTGTAGCTGATTGTTGAACCTCAGAAGACCCCTCAACAACATTGTTATTAGAATGTAACTCTAATGATGCAGAATCAAATGTCTCCTGTAAAAAAATAACATATACAACTTATAATAATGGTAATATAGAAATATTCAAGTTAAAATATCTTACAATCAAACAATACATTTAATGATAAGTCATTACAATTTTACCAAACTAGAACAATTATAACATCAACTAAAATACCAATTACTATATCGCACATGAGTTCTTAGTCTAACATTTATGTCCAATTTAAAAAGTATCTCATTTCACATCTTCCAAGCATTTCCCATGTTACCAACATATTTGACTTGTTATCAACTCTTGCAACTATAATCATAAACTATTTTAGCAAAATAACTATATCAACTCATAAGATTCTACCATATGCACAAGTTATCATAAAATAAAGAAAGCAACTTTAAGTATCACAAAGTATGTACTATTCATCATAATATGTATCCTAAAAGCTATAGTTTGAAAGTACTATACAAAGAATCGGGATGAATGGGCAAGCACACAAAATCAGATCATGCAACTAAAGTATCAAGACCATATCTTTTAACAGAAAATTCGCTTCAATGCCAAAATAATATTTGAAATGTCAATTTCAAGATCAAACTTACAGCAATATGTTTTGCTTTTTCATCAACCCAAGCTTTACTCTTCTTGCTAAAATGAGTATGCTTGAACAATTCTTGTATAGTTGAAACTACACCAGTCTCCTTAATCTACCATGTCCAAAATAGTAATTACTAATTAATATTATCAAAACATTAATTAGCATTAATAATAGAATTTGAAAAAATAAACTAAATAAGGAGTAGTCATGCAAATCTCAGGAGGAAGATTATGAGTAACAATTACTGGCCAACAAAAGTATGGTGTTGCCATTTGACTATAAGGGGCAAACCAAGTCTAACATTCCTAGGTTCAGAAGCAAAATCATGATATTTTTCATTGAAATGTTTCCAAGCTTCACCATTGGATGGATGGCATAGCATGCCAGTTTGTCGTGGGTTTTCAAGATGCCATTTCATATGTGGTGCAAAACTCATATATGAATATAACCTTTGTCATAATAGATCATGCAACCATTTTGACAACAATCAATTTTTTGGGAAGCAAGCTCTAGTTTTGGCACTAACTTTTTGGCTCTATAAAAATCTTGTGGTACAAGATTATCAGGCAGATATATCTCTCTCACGAGTTGAGCAAATGCATTAAAGCATTCATGAGACACATTGTAATCAAATTTAATACTCAACATCCTAACAGCACAAGAAAATTCAAAATGGTTTTCACATCCTTTCCATAATGGTTGTTGGGCTGCATTCAACATATCAAAAAACTTTTGGAGGCTCTTTGATTCGTGCATCAGGAGCTCTAAAACTAGGTCCAACAACATCAAGTACTAAAGCCTCATACCTATTTAGATGTTAATTATGACCAAATTGCAAATTGCTTGAAGCAACATTATCAATATCGACCCCTCTAGTATCTTGAGGTTCATGCTCTCCATGACACTTCCAATACCAATAGTTAGGAAGAAATCCTTTCCGATAAAGGTCAACCTTGACTTCATCTAGAGTTAAGAATTTCTGATTTTTGTGTTTAGAACAAGGACATCTAATTTTTCCCTCACTTAAGAAAATTGGCTGTCTACATGCAAAAGAAACAAACTCATCCACCCCACATAAAAATTCTTTTGTGTGTCCCTTTCTACTCGGGTTTAATCTATTATACATTCATCTACGGTTATTGGAAACTTCCATCTCTATATAAAGATAGATAAAGAAAAAGTTTTATTATCTCTAGCTAATAACGTAAGTGAATGAACCACATTCACCACTTAACAAGCACAAAATATGTAAGCAAGTAATAAGTATAAAGAACAAAGCATAAACAGTGCAAAAGAGGAAGTGACAAAGTTACAATAAACATAGGAAAAAGCATAAATCAAAATAGAGGTAAGAATTAAAGGCAAACCTTAACACAAGAATCCACAAAATCCAACTTCTTCTTAAAATCAAAGGCTTCCCTCTAATCTTTCTTCCTGACATAGTCAATGACAAATGTGACTATCACTTTCAATCAAGGAAACAAATGTAGGACATGTGTTATAAAAACTCATCATATGTGCAAACATAATAAGTAGTGTTAAGAGAGTGACAAATGTAAAAGAAGATACAAGCCTACAAGAAAATCAATAGACTACTACCCCTTCTTGAATATTATTGTACATCAAAACTCATAAAGATTATTTTGTATCACTTTCTTGCACATAAGTACTAAATTCCTGCACAAAGCCTATAAATATGTGGATTTCAAAATGTAAACCAGTTATTTCTATGAATACTTAGAGCGATCAAACATTATACTAAAACTTTTATGAATTGGAATCTTTACATCTTCTTTATTTTCAATTGTGATTAGGGTGACCATATGATTAAATGTGTCTATATTGGGCCCATTGGTATCAATGATAATATGAAGGAATCAAACTTGGTTAATTCCTAGAATTGTGACATGTGACTTCCACTTTATGGGACATGAGTGATACAGTTATATCCACAAGATTTTTTTATTCAATAAATTTTGAGACAGACAAAGTAAGTTCCAATAGAATTAAAATATTTATTTAAATCAATGAAATTTATATGTTGTTTAAAAGAAGGTAAACAAGAAGGTAAATAAAACTTAATATTGTACACAACATATATATATATATATATATATATATATATGATTGACATGAAGGACCAACATCAACGAAAGATAAATCTCAAACAAAGCCCGTTCATTATTTTGTCTTTTAGTGCAATTCACGGTTTGTATCTTTTAGTGCATTTCACCATAGAAATAGTTCATGGGAATTGGGCTTCCTTGAAACCACAAGCAGTGACACCAATATTCAAGAGCAAACGCCAATATTCAAGAGCAAAAGGCAATCATAGCCACTAATGGGAAAAGACTTACCAAGAATCAAAAGACTGCAATAAGCCAATGGTAGGGGAGTTTCCTGGCAAGGGCACGACGCAAGACCGGCGGAGTGCTTGAGGGTGTGCGGCTAATAATTTGAGGACGCTGTGAGGTTTGAGGGTATGAGGAGTGCGGCTACGCGGGAATTCTGTGAGGAAAAAGTGAAATAGGTTTTAGTGTTATGCTAAGAATGTTAATGTGAAAACTATAAAAATATAAAAAGAGTTTAATTTTGACATAGTGCTTATTTAGGTGCCTTTAAAAAAGATTTTTTCTATTAAAACAAGTACTTTTAGTGTTTTTTTATATGTTTGGATAAATTTTTTTGGTAAAAGCAGAATCACTATAAAAAACATAAAAAGATTTTTTTTGAGAATCTACAATTTTTATCTTCTAGAAAAATATCTTTTTTATAACAGTAAAAAATATTTAATAATAAAAGAAGATATTTTAATATTATATCCAAACATAAATTAATTTTACACTCAAACATAAAATAACTTTTATTTTTTTAAGAGATCTTAAAAAAGAAAGATAATTTTAAAAAATAATTTTTTTGAGAAGCTAATCCAAATGAATCCATATTAATAGCATAAAATTTTTTTACATTATCATCCAATAATATATTTTCTATATTAGTAAATAGATTTGAATTTTACACCCACTACTTCAAAAGTTATATATATAGGAAGATTTGATTGGGTAAGAGTGTAAAAAGATTTTATAATGTCAATATATCAAAATTAAATGCAGTAAAAATATTTTAAATTATATATTTTAAATTATTATTATATAAAATGATAGTAATACTATAGTAAATAAATAATAATATTTAATAATAGATTTATTATATATTATAGCCATATATAATAAAACACGAAATATTTAAAATAATTTAATTTAATAAAACAATTGTAAAAGAGATTAATTTGTATGCATCGATAGTATAATATAACTTTACACTGTTGGCCAATAGAAATAGTAAATGCTTCTTTCTTTTATAAAGTGGTCTCCGGTTCGAGTCTTAGGTAGGGAGTAACTAGTATTGAGAAAGTCATGCCTCTTATATGGGATCTCAAATACTCAAATAAGATTATCTCCAGGAGGAGATATATATTTGTGGTTCTGTCCTTTTCAGGCGCATGTCTATCGAATGGTAATATAACATTATTTTATATTGCTAGTGCATAAAAAAATCTATGCATATAAAGTCACAAAAATTACATATAAAAAATACTCCAAAAGAAATTTAGACAAATAGTTATTATATTAAAAATATAAGTCATTTCTCATATTTTCAAACATTATAATTATATTAATTTATTTTAAGTTCAAAAATTTTTGATTAAATACTTAAATATTTTAGTTATAATTTTATTAATATAAAACCTAATATATATATATATATTAAATATTTATTTATCAAATAAAAATTATAATCATAAATATTTAACTCACATATTATGTGCATTAAATATTTTATAAATTTAGGAATCGAATTATAAACTTTTAAAGTATAGGGACCTTAATGATTTTTTCCCAAAAATTTAGGGATTAATAGATTAATTTAATCTATAAAAAAATAAATAACACAATTAAATTTGTGACCATAGCATTGATTGAAATATTAATTTTTTTATACAAATAAAAATTCTTTTGATTGATCTTTTGGTCACCAAAAATAAAATATTAATTAAAAATAAGAAATTATTTTGACCAACAAGTGGTCACAAATATATTTTCCTAAACTCCAAAGCCTCTAAATAACTCTAACTTTTCTAACCCATTTTGTGACTGCTTTATAAATTTATTTGATTTACTGACCAAAGTATTGGTCACAAAAATAAATAAATAAATAAATAAATTTGTGATTGCATAATTAGTTAGAAGATAATTATTGTTATAATAATAAAGTTTTTCTTATTACAATTTCAGTCACAATTTTTCTAACCAAAAAATTGGTCGCAAATATATTCCCTCCATTCCTCTTCAATTTCCCTTCAATTTGCACCAAATTTTTTGACCCAATTTATGACAAATATATCTTTTATCATAAATTTTTATAATTTGCTAATTGATTTTCTGATCAATTTGTTATCCACCATATATTTTTTTCTTCATCAACGATGATTGATTTCGGTCACAAAAAAATAAACAAATAAATAAAATATTAAATTTGTGACTCCATAATTGGTTAGTATATAATATTTTATTTTTAATCAAAGAAAAATAATGTAATTTTATTTATAATAACAAATTTTTTTTTACCGAAATTTCAGTCACAATTTGTTTTGACAACAAATCGATCACAAATATATATTTCCATCCACTTTCACTTATCTTCCCTCCAAAAGATGCCAAGTTTGCTAACCAAATTTTTGACTAATATATTTTTGGTCATAAATTTGCATATTTTACTAATCAACTTTTTTATCCATATAATCCAGTTATAATTTTTTTCTCTTATTCTATGATAATTGCCTTTGTTCACAAATTTCTGACTGAAATATTGGTCACAAAAAAATAAATAAAAAATATTAAGTTTGTGACCACATAATTAGTTAGAATATATTTTTTCTTCACAACACTAAATATTTTTTGACTGAAATTTCAGTCACAATTTGTTCCAACCAATAAATCAGTTACAAATATATTTTCCTCCACTCCCACTTATCTTCCCTCCAAATGGTGCCAATTTTCTAACCAAATTTGTGACTGATATATTTTCAGTCATAAATTTGTATAATTTATTGACTGAATTTTTGACCGATTTATTTTCAATTACTATTTTTTCCTCTCATTCTATGATGATTACTTTTAGTCACAAATTCAGTTACAAATTTCTGACTGATATATTGGTCACAAAAAAAATAAAATAAATATATTAAATTTATGACTGCACAATTGGTCAGAATATATTTTTTCTTCACAATTCTAAATATTTTCTGATTGAAATTTTGGTCACAAGTCTTTTTGACTGAAAAGTTGGTCACAAACATATTTCCCTCCATTCCTATTTAATTTCCCTCTAAGTGACGCCAAATGTTTTGATCGAAGTTGTGACCGATTTACTTTCGGTCAAAAACTTTTACATTTTACTAACTGATTTTTTGACTGATTTATTTTCAGTCATAATTTTTTGGTTTTTTGCTACCTTAGTTGATTTCAGTCATAAAATCGGTTACAAATTGAAACCGATAAAATCGATCACTAATTTCGGTTAGAATTTTAACATTTTCTTGTAGTACTTGGCTAAAAAGAGATTACTAGGGAGAGGGAGAGGGGCATTGCACAAATATAAAATTTGGATGATGGTGGTTTCTAGTTTAGGAATTGGGTGAGCTGAAGCATCCCACGAAGACAACAAAGAAGCTTTGAGATGTTGTAATCTTGGTTAATAACCACGATATTCCCTTAAATCTAACTCCTACTGTTACTTTAATGGGGTAGAGTGTAATATTGTAAGGTGATTGAGGTTTGGTGTTATTTTTATAAACCTCAAAGGTGATTTATATATTTTACTCTATTTTTAATTATGTGTTTTGAATACAAGTTTTAGATGGGTGATTTTTTTTAATATGCTGTTTTGAGTGATTTATTAGGGATATATGGAATTTTTGATAAAATTTGAAAAATATGGGATTTTGGAAGGAATCCTATTTGCTGTCAGACAGATCCCATTATTTTTAATAAAAAATTGAAATCCGGTATATTTCCAATCGGATCCTATTACTTTAATATAAATGAGGAGAGAGTGAAAAAACAAAATCCAGCTTGTTGTCATTCGGATCTCATTATTTTAATAAAATGGAGCAGAGAAAAAAGAAGATCCGATTTATTGTCATTCGGATCCCATTATTTTAATAAAAATTAGAAGAGAGGAAAAAAAATCCGGCTAACTATTAATTGGATATCATTATTTTAATAAAAAATTTCAAATCCTATGTACTTTCAACCGGATTTCTTTTTTTTTTTTTTGTGTTGTGTGTGTGTGTGTGTGTGTGTGTGTGTGTGAGAGAGAGAGAGAGAGAGAGAGAGAGAGAGAGTGTGTGGAACAAAGAGAAAAAGAAGAGAGAGGGGGAAGAAATAGAGAGGAGAGAGGAGAGAGAAGGAAAAGAAAAAAGAAAGAGAGAAGAGAG
The DNA here is from genome assembly GCA_031439595.1 of Pterocarpus santalinus. Classification (NCBI taxonomy): domain Eukaryota; kingdom Viridiplantae; phylum Streptophyta; class Magnoliopsida; order Fabales; family Fabaceae; genus Pterocarpus; species Pterocarpus santalinus. Next base: position 25,853,389 of record CM062528.1, on the reverse strand, counting down.
AAAAAGAGAAAGAGAGAGAAAAAATTATAAAAAATAAAAACATCACATTTTTATAATTTCACCAAATACCATATTTATCAAATTTTTTTCACAAAAATCTCATATAAAAAATAATTAATTCATTTTAGATCAGGTCAGACTAAGATTTGATTTTTTTTTTTTCAAAAAGTCTATAATAGGCTAAGAGGTTATAAGGGTGAAACCTATAGTGGAGAAGAACGGAGACACCTTTTTTTGTCATGAAATCTCCCCGGTTTGGGGCCCCGTCTCTGTAGGCTACGCAGGATTGGTATTTGGTGGCCTTAGGCCTTCATTTGCTGGAAGGTAATCTTAGTTGACTTGGGCTTTTATATAGGCTCCTATTTTCTTATATTGATTAGGTCTTTTGTGAATGTTATTCAGCCTCTAACGTGAACATTGCATTTGACCAAAAAAACTTGAACATTGTGCACTATTCTCCCCCCCCAACCCAAAAAAACATTGTACACTATCGTAGTTTAATTTCCATTAATTAATACGAGTGATTAGGGCGGAAATAGATCATGCGATTTATTTATGGCTTAATTTATTTTTAACTTAATTGAACTCAGTTAACAATTAACTCAAAATTAAATTTCTTGAAATATGTATTTCATTGAATAAACTAAGACCTAAGTATCTATATTTAGTATTATAGTAAAATTCACTAGCGATGGCAATGTGCAATTAAAAAATTACATTACATGTTAACAAGTGTAATAAGTCAAGGATAACTACTTGTCATATATATATATATATATATATATATATATATATATATATATATATATATATATATATATATATATTGGCTAAAAATTATAATAAGTGTTTGGTTACTCAAGTCCTCAAATAATAATGATATTTAATTATAAAATTTAAAATAAATTATTTGATGACCTATACTAAAATAAATTTCTTAAACATAATAAACATTACAATAAATAATATTGTCTGGTATGCACAAATCATATTGTTTTTAATCAATATTATATTTAATCAAATAATAATTTTTATAAATATAATACTTTTATTATTCTATTTTCTATTTTTAATATTATTTACAAATCTTTTAATTTAGACTTTATTTTAGTATATATTCTTCTTTATTAATGACCATTTTATGAAATAAAATTGTATATGCATACTAATATATTGATAATCAGACAATATACTAGAGTAAGAGAAGATATTTTTTAATATGGATTAAAATAACATGCAAGACAATATCTATTTAAGCCAACTAGTTATTTGAAACAAATTATTGATGATAGCACATATCTAAATTTACAAAAACACATGGGGGTGAAGAATATCTTTAAAAAATTGCAATACTTACTCCTTAAATAGTACTATTGATGAAATATATAAGTTTTTATTTTCTTTTATATTGTGTTAAGAGTTTAAATAATAGCTAAATAATATTTTTGGTATTTTTTAGTTGGTAAAACATATTTTTAAGTAATATTTTTGAAATATTAGATTAATTTAAAATAATAATTTTATTTTAAATAATTTTGAATAATTCATTTTTATTAATATTGGTTTGATTTAATAGGTTGATATTATTCTAAACTTGTTAAATTAAAAATAGTGAAATTTTTTATTTGATATTAATTAATATAATTGTTAAATATTAATTAAAAATATAGACATGAATGCTTCAATATAAATATAGAAGGTCAATTTTAATTATATTTATTTACATTATTTTGATAAATAAATTTATGACAAAATTATATTAACTTTTATATTTTTACTAATTTTCTAACCAGACTTTATGTTTATAATTGAAATACCTTTTTATAATAACATAAAGGTAAAATTGTTATTTAACATTATTATCTTTTTTTTTTCCTTTCACTTTTTTACACAAACAAATAAGACAATATAATTTTTCTTCTATTTCCTTTCCTCTCATTTTCTTTTTATCTAAGCATACTTATGGAAATAAAAAAAATCTACTCAATTTATTTCCTTTATTTTTTTTCCTCTCTTTTTCTTTCATTTGTCAAATGGTTTGTGAATTTTTTTTTTCATTTTCTGTTTTCATTTTCTGAAAATGATTTTCATTTTCAGATTTTATGAATTTAGGAAATATGTTTGGTTTGTCTATTTTTAAAAGAAAAAATAATGAAAATATGTTTGATTTACCTATTTTTAAAATATATTTTCAAAATCAAATTTGAGATAATAAAATTATATTTATTATTAAATAATGAAATTGATGTATATATTTGATATTAGTATTTTGTTCATCTATTAAAAATATTTATTAAAATAATAAATAACTCTATAAAATATTAAGAATAAAATAAGTTACTTACTTTTTAAGTTATTTTTTTAATATTATCAATTATTATATTTTGATTTGTACATAGATAATATTTAATATTATTTTATTATATATACTATCAATATAAAAATATTTTATATAGGTATTTAATTATATATTACCATATCAATAAAAATATTTGATTTAATGCTTTAAGAATAATACAAATACAAGTATATAGTGCCTTTTTTCCTCTCTTGTTTTGTCCTTTTTTTTTCTTTTTTCCCTTTTGAAAAAAAATTAAATGATTGGTAAAAATAAAAAAATGGGTAGTAGGTCTCGAACACACACCACAGGTTTCTAGGCTCAATATGGAGCCAACTGAGCTACCAACTTTTTTTTTGTGCATTTTGTCCTTTTTGTTTCTTTTCTCCCTTTAAAAAATTAAATGATAGACAAAATTGTGAAAATTGAGCCAACAGAGATTCGAGCCACTACACTGCCAGTGCGCAGATATCAAGGTTTGTCATTAATAATATATAATAAAATCCTTGCGAAAGTGCGTTTAAAAAAAACAGAAGATCCTCCGTGAGGATCAAACGTGAGTTGTACAGGGTGAAAGTAGTAGAATTCCACTTATTTATCACTATGCCACCGCGTTTTCGATGAAAATATTTTCGACTTTTAAAATCAAATACTTTGAAAACGCTGAAAACGTCAAATCAACATTTTCAATTTGTGTGTGTTTCCAACATTATTTTCAATGAAAATATTTTCAATCAAATACCACCAAACATATTTTCAAGCCTAATTTTCATTTTTACTGAAAATAAAAATGAAAATCATCAAACCAATCATCACCTAAATGTTGCTATTTACATGTACAAAAGAGTGCATAGGGTGCATGCAAACGCGTGCAATACACGAAGGGGGATTGCAACCACGGTTTTTTCAAAATAAACGTGACTTTATTCTAGTTGCGCCAAAGTATATCACCGTAATAGATATGAATACAAATGTGACAAGCAAATATTTCCAATCTAGCTTAACTGGCTACCACCGTCCTTGGAATCCTCGAATGTCTTCCTTCGGTGCACTGTTATCTGCCTTGGCTTTCTTGCTATTGTTTTTTGTCTCCTTCTCCTATAGTTGGATAATGGCTCAAGACTCTCTACAAAGAGAGGAGCACGTACCAAAATACATGATAAAGAACCAAGAAAACAAAGAACAAACTCAGACAAACTAAAACACAAGACACTAAAGAACACTCACAACTACGAACCCCTAGCAACCATAAGACGAAAACGCACGTGGACACATTACAAACATAGAGCAAACCACAAGGAAAAACACGTGAAACCTTCGCGAGAAGCAGACCGGATGCTACACAAAAGCCATCCCGAAAAATGCTCAGCTAACACCACAGCACCGCTAAAATACAACCGCTAGGCCCTGCTAACGATCTCCATCATACGTACACTTAGGCCTAGAAAAACCTGTTTTCTTCAAATCACCTCTCTCTCTCTTTTACATCTTTTCCTTTTGTTTTGTTTTGACTCCTTCTTCTTTGTTCGTCTTCCCTCCGCTGGAGCCCGCCACCAGTTCGTCCTTGTTGGCTTCCTTGCTTTCTACATGTTCTAATGACAAACACACAAAGAATATATTAAGTAACAAGATTTGGTGATAGCTGATTAATATTATACATCCCCATAATTGAGATGATTTGATACCTGAAGCATTGGATGTACCAGAACTTGTGGGATTTCGTACCACCGGTGCCTTTTCTTTAGCTTCGGCGAGTGATGCCAACATTAAAAAGGGATAATAGGAAATCCATCGAACTATTAGGCAATTTGACTTCGAGGGCAACCAGAGGAGTATGTACAGTAAGATAAGCATGAGACTGAGAGTCATACTCATTACCAATGTAGTAATGGCTAGCCAACTGAGATCACTTATAACTAAGTGCACACCAGACAAAAATGCAATAGCCAGTGTTCCAAGAGTCACTCCCAATAAATACTTTGCCACATCAAGGGCCAAAATTGCCAAAGGTAAATTACCTAGCTGGGCCCAAATGAGTACGATGATAACGCTAATAGCACCATACATGGATATTGTAATGCAGAAGATGAATAATTTAAACAACTTGCGATGTAGCTTAAGGGCCATGCCCTCACCAGGATCAGAGCTTTTAACGCCACCAGGCAATGTGAAACCTGCCGCGAATGTTGCCGTAATTATTATAGTGGAAACCAATATAAGGGTGTTGATTCTATCTTTGTACTGATCCATTTTTGGGGCCTCTTTTTCCTCTAAACTTACTGTACTTTGGGAAGGGTTCTTGATAGAGCATAGCAGTGAATTAGCATATGGCACGCTAGCAGATTTCAATGCATCGAATATTAGCCACTGCAAATACAAGTTTATATATATGTATTACAAATCCAACAAATTCAAAATTCAAGAAAGATATAAACCAATATAAAAGAACATTAAATGGTTGGTGGTCGCTTTGTTAGTATATGTCGACACAGAAAGTAAGCTTTTCTACGATGAGTTTATTAGTAAAAACTAAAAGGTGTATCTACTCTAATTTTAATTTAACATGCATCATTATCTTAACTGACAAAATGATTTAAATGTGAATATGTTTTTACTTAATAAACAATCTCACAACTCGTTAAAAATAAGTTTAATCTTAAACTAACAGATTTATTGTTCGTCCAATTCCCACATTAAGGTATAACAATTGATCAATCACTCTGTGAGCTCTAGCTATATTGAAGTCACAACATTAATCAGCTCTAGTTACTATATAAAAAGAGTCCAATGTACTAACTTTGAGTAGATAAGAGTCATCTTATTTGTATTCGCACTTTCTCAGCTTCGTATCAACTCATTCTCATCCACTATTGGATGAAATATGGGGTCAAAATTAAATAGAATTCACATCCTATTCAATAGTAAATGGAAGTGAGTCAGTGCGGATGTAATAACATTTTTCAGTAGATAATGTGTACTATTATTTGTACCTGCCTTTATTAGGGATCATTTAGATATTTGGATAATCATATACTTATAATTAGGAAAAATTTACCTATAATAAAAAAATTATGGAGAGTAACGTGTTAATATTTTATTAATAAATATGAATTTCAGTTACCTTGTTAATAAAAAGAGCTTATATTCATTATTTATTATTTTATCATATCTATTGATAAGGTAATCGAAATCCTCCTTTATTGAAACACGATATCTTATATACTCAAATAACATTTAGAAATCGATAATGAATTCTTTTATGGTGAAATTTTTAAACATTTACTAAATTATAGATTTTTTTCCCTTCTCTCTCTTATTTTTCTCTATCCTCTCTTCTCTCCCCCCCCTCTCTCTCTCTCTCCACATACACACAAGACAAAGAAACACACACATGCACATAGCCAATGTGTTTTATTTTTTATTTTTTTTAAAAAATAGAACTAGCCAATAATACTAGCAGATTCTATTTTTCAAATAAAAAATGGAACATGCATGATACATTGGCAATTTCCATTTAAAAAAAAAAATTGAACCTATCTAATATATTGGCTGGTTCCTCTAAAAACTCCATATTCACGTAAACTTGTATACATTTCTATATTTTGGTAATATATATTACCAAAATCCATACGAAAAAAATGAGGCTCTACAAATTTGGGTAATTTTTTTTTAAATAATTATAGACTCTTAAAAATCATTATTAGTTTGAGTAAAATTCTAGAGCATATAGACTGAAAAATAAATAAATAAATAATTCCAGAGAGCATGTACTAATTTCGACTACAAACCTGCCTAATTTTTAAAAAATTTTATGAAAAACAGAGCAGTGTACTCGCCTGCCTTAAGGACGTCTTTTCGGGTGACCATTGCATACAAAGATCAAGAGCTGTTTTATTATCTTCATTAACCACCTTGAGTTTCACTCTTTTGTCCCATGTTAAAGCGTGAACAATTTTGGGATGGCAGTGCAATGTAGCCAAATGCAAGGGAGTGTTTCCCTCGTTATCCTTGTCATTTATCATCTCTTTCAATTCTTTATCAGCTGCTTTCAAAATGTAGCTTACTATGCTAAACTTTCCACTTGCAGCAGCGAGGTGAAGAAAATTTCGGCCATCATTGTCAAGCAACTCCCTGGGGTGCAAACAGTATTTCGTTTTCAACAATTCCTTAACTACTTCAACATGGCCTCCATCAGAAGCCAAGTGGAGTGGGAAAAAGCCATCATTGTCCCTCTCAATAGCACAAGATGCAAGTTCAAGTAGACACCGGACACCATGCAGGTAACCTATCGATGCGGCATAATGAAGAGGAATCCTTCCTTCCGTATCCTTTAACTTGATCCATGCTGGTTTCTCTTTCAATATGAGATCAAAAATTCCTAGAATATACAAATAATGAATTATGAGTTCGTCTCATTTGAGAACGATTCATAATGCCAATCCAAAAAATCTATAAGTTAAACAAAGATCCACAATGCATCGAGAACTTAAAAAAGGGGGAAAAACACATTTTAGTCACTATACATGTCACGGATTTTGATTTTATTTCCTACACAATTTTTTATTTTTATCTTTTTGGATACCTATAATATTACTTCATTAAGGAGTTAATTCCTATCATTTGAAAATTACTAGATATTATTAATTTTTACTGATATAACTAATAGAATCTAATAGTATGTTGTTAATATAGTTCTAAAATAACCTTTCTAGACCTTTTTTTGGCCTGAATGACCTTGTTTTCAAAAATAAAAAAGTAACTGAAACAATGTTAAAATGGTCCTTTGTAGACCCAAAACAACCTCAACTAGATTTCATTATTTCCTATATTAGCTCTTATTAGCCACCTCAACAAAAGTTAATATTGTCTAATTATTTTTTAATTATAGGGGTTAATTCAACACCACTATAGGGGATCTAAATCAAAGCTTTCTCAATGTATCCAGACCTAAAGCAATTTTTTTTTTTTCCGTATTAGAACTAATACTAAAATCCAGAATAGGTGTAGGGAACAAAAAGTAGTTTGGGAAAAAAAAACAGAGAGAGTAGAGAATGAGATAAAATTTAGAGGTATCCGACAGGCACCTTTATGCTGTTTCCAGATTGCCGCTAGAAGGGGTGATTTTCCCGCCGGAACAACTGGGTCTGTGCTGGGTTGAACTTGAAGCACTTCGCCAAGTCTTGGGAATTTCTCAATCAAATCTTGCGCCGATTCAGGTTTGGACAATTCGGTGAATTCTTTAACAAGGGGCTCATGGTTAGCCTCAATCGCCAAGTACAAAATTGATTTGTTTTGGTCGTTTGTCTTAGACAATGCAGCTAGCCGAACCATTCGTTTGTAGACATCCGAAGACCCATCTTCTTCAGAATATTCATTTACGTTAGAACGTCTGAAAAACGTAACCATCATATCACAGTGATCACTGAGTATGGCCTCGTGGATGAAAGTATTTCCTCGCTTGTTTTTTGCTAGGATTTCTTCCAGAGCCTCTTGGAGGCATTCAGGATCTGAAGGTTCTATTACGTTGTGAAGATGAGCGGCTAATAATTTGTTAACAGAAGACAAGTGTCCAGCTCTTGCAGCAGCATGCAGTGCCATATCGTCATTGGAATTCCTGGCAGTCAAAAGTTGGGGGGCTTTTTGAGCTATCATGCTCAACCACTCACCACTTCGACCATATGTAGCTGCTATATGTAGCACCGTGTTGCCTAGAGGAGTTTTCAGCTCAATCCAATTGTCAATAATGTCCCCCCGAGCTGGAGGTGCTCGGGAATCCCCTTTAATTAAACGATATGCAACTTCTAGCAAAATAAAATTCTCATCTTCGCTCTGTACTTGAACTCCTACGGTGAGTCCGCTGTCTCGTATTCCATTGTTAGAAGGCGGCCTTTCGTAGAGATCAATATCCAGCCCAAGCCACATACCTGATAACGCACTCTGAAGCTGAATCCGTCCACACCTGACAGTGTCCCTGTCCCACGAAGATGCTCGGGAATCCCCTCTAATTGAAGGAGATGCATCTTTTGGCAAAGTAAAATTCTTATCTTCGCTCTGTTCTTGAACTCCCGCGGTGAGTCCGGAGGCTGAAATTTCACTTATGACGGTATCATTTTCAGACGACGGCCCTATTTGTGCTTTTTCTGGAATTGCAGAATTTTCCAATGTATGCTTCATACTTGATGATGCACTTCCTGATTTTAGTGGAATTGGATGATCTAAACGTATCCGACTGTTTGAAATACCTATGCGGACCTCCTCCCGCACCTGATTGCTCATCCCGCTCGATGAACCTCAAAGTTTTCTATGCAACAACAACAATAACAGCTAAGTCTTGTTTCACTACATGGAAAAACCAATGCGGAAAAATTGGATTGCAGATGTAATAAAAGAATTGGAATGTGAATCATTCAACTGAAGAAAAAGAGGTCAGCCTTCCGCGCGTTTGTACACGAAGCCTGACAGCAACGCAATTTAAGATGCATGGAAAGTTGAAAACACATATGAATCGTTAATTTACCATTTATAAGATCAATAATATAATTTTATGACGTTATTTTCTTCACTCCTTTCGTATGATATATGATAGAACAAAATTGTCCGCTCCACCTGTTTTCATTTCATAATTATGTGATATATGTCAAGTCTCATGAAGTTTTATAAGAAATGAAAAGATTTTTTTTTTTTTTCACAAGACAAATTTTAACATTTTTATTAATTAAGTTTATTGCATAATAAGCATTAAATAGGATAAAATAAGATTGTATAATCATACACAACGAACTGGACTTTGGACAGTATAAACAACTACATAGCATAGTATACTATACCATCAAGGTTTATGTCATCAAATCTTTTACTTTAAGCCTTACTATATAATGTACCAACCAGAACCTAGAGTGAACAAACATTTGTAAGTAAACCTTTCAAAGCAAACTAAGATGGTAATAGTAATAGAAAATGTTCGAACTTTGGCTTGCAGATGCAATACAAGATTCCAAATCAAGGAAATGTTCATCATTTATTTTAGCCCCCCCCCCCCCCCCTTCTCTTTTTTCGTTTTTTTTTTTCTCTCTCTCTCTCTCTTTTTTTTTTTTTAACCTGTGTCTGAGTGGTAAAACACAGAATAATGCCACCCGTATGTTTAATACATGGAAACTAAGTAGCAAGACAATTTAAAATACATGAAACAAATATGATATGGGATTTAATTTGGATGATCTCTCCATATAAAAAGTTTCACATAGTCATACATCTAATTATATATTGGCATATTATTTAAAGTTTTTTATTCTTGCAATAATTATCCCAAAAGTCACATAAATGATAATATATTGATTGATTAACAATATAAAATATTTTATACTGATAATTTATCAAAATTAATCTCTATGATATGAAGTGATTGTAGATGGAATAAAGTGATAGAAATTATTTGTTTATCTGAGAATTAATTTATTAGTATCTCATATTATTTCAACAAAATTTTAGATAGAAAATTTCTTACACTTAAAAATTTTTTTCTTTGAATAATAAATAATAAATTTTGAAGGAAAAAGGAACACGGGTTAGGAAAAAAATGATATTTGTATATATTTTATGGACTTATTGTAGACATAACATAAGAGGAAAAAATACAAGGTTGCGGGTGTTGAAAAAAAAAGTACAAACCCAACACCTTGTATATTTCTCTTTCAATGTGTGTCCATAATAAATTTATAAAATGAATACAAATAATATAATTTGATATAGAAAAGCTTACCAATTGTTGTTTCGAGGACAATAGTGCATATCTTTAACTCAACTCTCATGTATATTGCAACAGATAACAAAGATATTCCTTGTTTATTTATTTTGAAAATGCAACTTAGATTACAGCAACTATAAAAAAAAAAAATGAGGATTTTTAAACTATTAAGTTTATGTTAATAAAGGAGTTTGGGGAGAAAGGAAGAAGATAAATCTTTGTAAATAAATTTTTATTTTCGACGGGTACTTTTGTAATTAAATATTCTCGTATTCAAAAGTTCTTTCAACAAAAATAAAACAAAATGAGACTATTATAATATAAATTTTAATAATTTTATTTATTTTTATAAATATTCCCTAAGTCATTTACTTTGAAAATAAAAGAATTAACAATTCATTTCTTTCCATGCCCCTTCATCCAAACGTACCGTTGCGGTTTGAATAATTTGTAGGAGTATGCATAGGATGAAGCCTCCTATTATGGCCCAGGATGAGTTAGAGGCCCATGAGAAGGAAGATGCAGATCAGCTAGCGTTGTTGAACAATCTAGTCAACTAATGGGCTGAAATTAGCTAAGAATGATACTTAAGTGGGGAAGAGCCCGTGAATGGCGCAAAAGAGAATCAGCAAGGGGGAGAAGAAACCGCGATTGACTCTGGAGACAGCCCTCAGTGGGAAAGCACAACACGAAGAAAGGAAAGTCGAAACGGAAGTTAGTTATGCATTAAGTAGTATCCTTTCTCTTCTTTCCTGAGCCTCTATTCTCGTCCTCTGATCTCTCCTCTCTATTCTGGATCCCTTATTTGTTCTAATGCTTGCTTGCTCAGGTCATTCAAAAGTTGCTAATATCGCTTCCACTAGTCACAAGTAATCATTGCCTGACCTCGAGACTCTGTGGATTGCTACATAATTATGCTACTTTTCCATTAGTTGCTCATTTCTTTTATTCATTGTTGCTGTAATGGATTTGAAAAATGCTAGACAGCTAGAAGTGTTTCTAGAATTTTAGTGCCAAAATGATATGGTATTCTTATTGATATTTGGATAAATAAGTGGGTCCTACCACTTAATATTACCCAACTATCACTATAATTTTCATCAAAAAAATCTGATTATATTTTTCTAACTATATAGTATTGCTCATTGGATTTCTGTGTTGGACTCTTGACTTCTATTGTTACTTAGTAAACACCAAATTTGTTGGACTTTCGATTACTGTTGAAATTCCATACACTCTAAAATTGGTACTTTCATTCATCCCACCATGCCTGAAAATTCTAGACTGAAAGAAAATCAAGCTGAATCTAGGAGACAAGCTGAGGTGATCAACAAATTAGGGCAGGACACTTTCAAATTGGGGCAATTAGGCACTTTAGTTGAATTTGGAAGAATTGACAATCAATTTGAGCATTTGGAGTCCAGATTTGATTGACCAGAGGAATGAAAGTGTCTTGCCATGGGAAAGCATGCATGGTGGATCCTGCTCATCCACAGATCAGCCAAGTCACCATCAACGCCCAATTTTGGTGAGGAATGTTAAGGTTGATTTTCCAAAATTTGATGGCAGTTATGTTTGGATTTTTAAAGCTGAGCAATATTTTGAATTTCTATGAAATTAATCAGTATTTTTAATTTTTTTTGAAGCAAATAGGAACCTATTTTCTTACAATAGCCAAAGTAGTGGAACAGAAAGAATTTTTTATCTTGAAATCTGAGAAGCATTATGTTACCATTTTATCTTTAAAATTTTTGGGGGTTCCCTTCACTCTCTCTTTCCCTCTCAATTAGTTTTTAATTAATTTGTTTTTTGTTTATTGTGTATTGTTGTATTTTGCTAGTTCATTTTTAGTTTATGTAATATTTATCATTTATAGTAATCGTCTTTTACCATTAACTAACTTTTTTTTTTTTTACTTTTCCTTTATGTGATTTTATTTTAAGTTAAATAATTTTTTTATTTGGTAACAAATATTTTTATAAAGGTTTTTCAATATAAAATAAACTAATAGAAATATACTTTTAATCTAATAAATGACAAAAATTATATTTATAATTTAATAATTAAATGATCCGATTTGATTTTTATTTATTAATTGAAATATTTGATTGTAATCATGATTTTTATATACATACTTTTTTGAAAAGTAATTTTTCATGTTCTTAATTATAACTTCATAAAGGCGCCAAACAATTTATAACTTTGTAAGATAAAAGTACTTTTATATTTGTCATATCTATATATATTTTAATAACTTCTGATTTTAATAAAAAAAAAATACTTTTACAATTATATCTAAATACAAAATAAATTTTTACTTCTACTTCTAAAGAAGTATTTTATCTATAGTCATAATCAAACGAGAATGTAACAACTAGAACGTAGAATGAACAAACATTTGTAAGTAAACCTTTAAAAGCAGACTAAGAATTAAGATGGCTACATACAGTATTCAGCTTGCAGATATCGTAGAAGATTCCGAATCAAGGAAATGTGCAAAATTTAATTTTAGGCCACCCATATGTTTTACATGATGCCAAATAGCAATGCAATTTAAAATGCATGAAACATGGTAGGAAGTGGATGTCAGAGGAAATAAAGTGATAGAAATTATTTATTTATCTGAGAATTAACTAGTATCTCACATTATTTCAACAAAATTTTAGGAAAATTTCTGGCTCTCAATATTTTCTTTAAATAATAAATAAACAAATTGAAAAAAAATAGTAACGGGTCGGAAAAGCTTACCAATGTCTGTATCCAAGACCAATTGTGCATATGTTTTGACTCAACGCTCGTGTTTGTTGCGACAGATATCAAAGATATTCTTAGATTGTTTATTTTGATGATACAACTTAGTTATAGCGAGGATTTTTAAAAGCAATTAAGTGCATGTTTGAGTCAAGGAGTTTGTAGAGAAAGGGAGAACGATAAATTTGTATAATTAAAATTTTCTTACTTAAGAGTTCTTTTTAACCAAAAAAAAAAAAAAAGAAGAAGAAAATATTATAACATAAATTTAAATTATTTTTATTTATATTTATAAATATTTCATTACCCATTCCAGTTAAAAAATAAAAAGAAAAATTAACACCAAGACCCTTGGTCCAAACATATCCTTTGCGATTTGAATAATTCGTAGGAGTTCTGATAAGATGAAATCTCCCTACAATTATTGAATGAAAATAAAATCTAAACTTGAGTATATTTAATTATACATAATTCTTTTTTTGACAATAAAGTTTAAAATATTGTTATCGAACATAAGTTTTCATCCACCACTTAAGGATTTGAATGATGCCACTTTATTGTGATAAGAGAAATAGAACATAAATACACAATAAAAAATTTTAATTTACAGCATAAAACGTTAAATGGCAAATAAGAATCATTAATTAGTGAAAAACCAATTAAAAAACACAAGTCGTTTTAAATTTTCACGATCAAAACTTTTCTTTTGAGTAATAAAAAAGGTGTAACAGCAATAAAAAAAATTATAAAATATAACAGTTCTTAATAATTTTTAAGTATTTTTAAAGTGAGATCAAGTGACGACAATAATAAAGCTTTAATATAGAGTCCGTTTGAATATTTATATGTTTTGTTTGTTTTTCATTTGAATAAACTTTTTCAACCAAAATAAGTAAAAAGTTTACTTAATTTATTAAATTATAAGTTCAAACCAATATCGTATTTGTGTTTAGATTTTATATAGAACTATACTTAATTTTTAGCATCATTTATTAACAAAAAGTGTTGTTAATACATACATCCATAGTATGCATGTATGTATATTATTTGGTTATATTTTTATTGGTATCCAATTTTTATGAAATTTGGCATAAATAATCTTTATAATAGGTTGTTGAAATTCAATCTTATAGAAATATATATATATATATATATATATATATATATATATATATATATATATATTAAATGAATTTAGATTAATATGAAAGTTTATAGGCGTAATCTATAATGAACTTCTAATCTAATGATGAGTCTTTTAAAAACTAACAGCAATAAAAATTTATTAAATTATGTAAGAGTTATTTCAAGTACACCAGGTGTGACTTGATTTTGACCCGCACAAATGTGCGTACATATACACGCACATGCATGCTCATAGACTCACACTAAAGTTTAGGTTGAAAAGAAAACTCATCTCAATCCATAGTTTGTATATATTTAAACTTATAAAATACTTATAAAGATATTTATATATCACCTATCAATAAAAGAACCTAAAAATTGAATCAAGTCATGATGATATATGAGTAGAAAAACACCAAATAGAGATGGCAATTGATGCTCAGATGGCGAGGATCCACTCTACCCTAACTAGGTTGGATCAAGTTTTGAACCCACCTGCAATGGGCCGTGCAGGATCGGGTAACGTTTTAGCACACACAGGGTTGGGTTCTGGTTCAAGGGAAATCCACCTGCGCTTTATATTTAGATTTCAATTATGTATTATTGTTATATTTATATATTATGGTGTTAATTTTTTTTTTTTTTTGGTTATATAGAAAGGTCTCCTTTAGATAAATTATTTAACTGAATAGATATTTCTTTAAAGATACAAGGTGATTATTATATAAATTAAATTTAAAAATAATTTTATAGCTATTTTGAAAAAGGTAGCAAGTAGAAATAGATAGGGTACCAATTGGAATGGATTATCTATTGGTAGAATAGGATAAGGGCGCCCTTAAGATTTGTCCAATAAGATGTGAGGTGTGGTTGGATTGAGTCAAAATCCACCTCAACCCCAACCCCAACCCATTGACATACATATGAAGAAGTGAGTCAACTCTACTGGCAAATCTTAACAAAATATTAATATTTGTTTGTGTACGTACATAAAGGTTGATATACATATGTAATCTAAACAACTTCCTCCACAACACTAGGCTGTACATTGCTTGTGTTTTAATAATAATAATAATAATAAACCAAACAAGAGATAAGTTAACGCGAGTAAAAATTTAAATTATCCTACGGAATAAAAATGGTTGTTAAGAGAAAGAAAATATGGAAAAGTAAGAGAAGATACGGGAATTTAAAGAGGAGGGGGAGGGGGAGCATAGGATGTGGTTATTTAAAGTAATTCATTCTATTCAAGTCAGAAATTCGCTTTATTAATTTGCTATCCAACAGACTCCTAATAGATAGCAACTCCTCATTGCCACCGATTTTTTTTCTTTTTTAAATCTTCTTAACTTGTGATGAATAAACTCCTAAAACAACTTATCATAAACAAGTTATAATCAAGAAAAAGAAATTATAGCTAATTAAAAGAAATATAGTATGTATTGAGTAACCAACATTTAATCATAGAAATGGGAAGAGAACAATTTTTTTTTTTGGATGAATAGAAGGGGTCAAACAAGACCCGAAAACAAAAACAATCAACGATTACGCCTCAAAAAAGAGGTGCCATTACAATCGGCAAATAAAGCTAAAAAGATACAGGAAGGAATATCCTCAAGCCAATGGACTCCCATCGGCAAAGAGTGGCCAAAGTTAGCAAGTTTATTTGAGAAGAGAACAAAGTTGAAACAAAAGTTTAACACAAAATGGAAAAGCATGCGAATTCGACAAATCTACTGCAAATATTTGAAACCCAAGATAACGGAAATAATTCCAAGTAATTCATGTCACAACATATGTTGCAACTCGTGAGCCACATAGCAAGGACCAGCGAATTAAAAGTGCTCCAAGTTGGGCAACAGACTTTGTAACCAATATGTAAACATAAGAAATGTAAATAGAATAGGTAATTAGGATAATAATTAGAGAACCTCTATACGATGCATGTCTTTTAATGCAGTTAGGATATGTGTTAGTTACTGCAAAATAGGATAGGATTGCAAGCAGTTAGGATATGTGTTAATTACTGCAAATAGGATAGGATTGCTTTGTTAGTTAGAAGTTAACATGCATTATAAAGAGGACCTCCATACAAATTGTACGGATATCTTTTTACAATCAATAAAATTGAATAGAGAGTACCGCCTTTCTTTCTATCTACGGAGTTGGAAGTTGGAACCTTGCTCGAAAAGGTTCATCATTGGTGCTTTCATTGAGTTTTCATTTTCTTGTTGTGGTCTTGATTCACCGTGGCAGACAACATTCGCCTGGGTCGTCTTGAGAATGATTTCAAAGAATTTCAAACGGAGGTTCGCGACCAACTTTCCAAAATCATGGAGTTCATCACGAATTCTAGTAGAAATAGTGTGATGACAAAATATATCTAAAATTTATTAAAAATTTTATGGAGCTACTTCCAAAATTTATTTAAGAAAAATTATTTGAAAAAATCATTTTATTTTGTAAAAATTAGTCTTTTAAAGATAAGTTCAGATTGAGAAATTTGATTATGTAGTGGAAATTGAATTTCTCTGCACCTTTGATTTGTTTGTCTCGTAATGATTACCCCAAAGTTAATTATACATGCAAGTTGAATATTAAATCTGACAATATTTAAAAAGACTCAATGATATATTATTAGTGTAAATTTTTTTTACATAAGTATTTAATTATATATTATCATATCATTAAACATATTCAATTCTTACAATAACTATGTAAAGTTAAATATATGATGATATTTGATTGGTGATAATATAAGATATTTTATACTACAATGGATCCGAATTAGTCTTTAATAATGACCCTTGAAGAAAGACTACAATTTAACAATTATTTATACAAAAAAAGTAATAAAAATTAACTTTGGTTTGACCAAAAAAATGTCAGCTTCTTCATATCTCTAGATGCAATGGAAAACTTAAAGCTAGATTGTTCTTTAAAAAATAAATGTGCGTTAGTTAATTTATTCATAAAAATGTGTTCAATAAATTCAAGAAAATATTTTTATTTGGAACAAAATTTGTTCTTGTACAAAGTTAAGTTAACATTAATTAGGATACTTTGTAAACCCTTATCAAATGCTGATGAAGGTAAGGATGATTACTCAGCCACTATAATTGATAATTGCACATATCAAAAAGTTTTTTTAAAAAATTTATTTTATAAACAAAGTATGATTTTTTAATTTTCTTTTATTATCAAAGTCGAATTCCATTAGTTTTTCTTGTAAAATATAATATGAAACCGCAGGAGTTCTAAGAAGAGCTTACTTGCACTTCGATCCAATCCTAATTTAATTTTTCTGTCATCTCGTTTTAAATTATTTTATTGATATAAAATTTATAACAAAAGAATAAATTAATAGAAACCTTTTGGAAGTGAGCGTTTAAAGTAAAATTCTATTTCACTATAATAATATGGTTATACTATGTGAATTTGTTCTTGTTATTATTTATTTTTAAATATACATAAAATAATGAAAAAATATATATTTTTATTTTACTTGGCCATCAGAGTCAAATTTTGCTAATATTTTAGTCAAAACATGATATCATACCTTAAAAAATTTTAGAAAGAGTTTATTTAATATGTACTCTTATATTTTCCTGATAGTTCTATGGTTGACCATTTGTTTATCTATATAAATGCAAATATGACCAATTAAAATAGAGATTCATGATCTAACCGACAAAATAATAAGTTTTCATTAAAAAATATATATGTATAATCTAAGTTTTATCCCAAAGTGAATCAATTTAGGTCAAACATGGATAGTAGGAGTCTAGACTCCGGATACAAGTTACTTATATTATCCTTTTAGAACTCTTCTTTCTTTTTTTAATAAAAAAAGAAAAGTATGTTAATAAATAAAAAAATGTTTCATTTTTCAAAAAATTAGTTTGATAACAAGAAATCAAATTATTATCAAATAACCGACATGAAATCTTTTAAAAATAAAAAACTATAATTTGTATAGATATATGAAATGCTAAAAGCGCTGCCAGTATGACTAAGGCAGACAACTTTTTGTTCTAGCATTATTATGTCGTTGCACTGTTTCTTATTCTTTTCATATATGTGAGCTTGAAAAGTAAAATAATATAACAAAGTTAATATAAGCATTAGCATATTGGAATCATATTATTATGATTTATGATTTATGAGTTTAGAAAATGTCGTCAAAGTAGTTCGAAATTTGAGAAAAAGGACTTCAAAACAGAGTACAAGAGTATAACAATCGCATATATACCACAGGAAGGAGTACCTTTGAGTATAAGTGGTGCTCTTCACCTTGTGAACCCAGTGGTTAGACTCAGTTACTAAGCACTAATGAAGCACCTTAATTTGTTTCAAGCTTCCAACATTCTTTTAGTTGGGAGCAAGCGACCCTTCCCCTCTTATAGGAAGGCTCAATCATCCCTTTTCCGAAGCTATGGACATGAAAAAAAAAAAAAAAAAACACGAGATACTTTCAAAGATCAAGTCAACTCTCAATAGTTAGTGAAATCAAATTAACTAATCTCACCAACCTTTCCCCTGTATTTATGATCTCCGTCAGTGATGGAATATTATTTCTACTTATCACAGTTTGGAAACCAAACAAAAAGTATGTAAGTAAGATTTAATTAATAAAAACACTTTAAGATATTAATTAGTGATTATTGAATCATTCTTAAGAAAACATAATGTTTAAGATATTGATTATTTTGTAATTGAGCCCACAATTTAATAATTATCTTTCATATATTTTATTGAGCTTGGAATATCCCTTATTTGACTCTTATTCTCCCTGTAGGCGTACTTAATAATTTCTTTTTTTGTTTTGTTTATGGTAATAATTTCTCATTATTAGGAGTGTGCATAGATAAATTTCAGGCGTGTTAAAGAAAATATCACTCTTATAGAAAGGCTCAATCATCCAGACCCGAAAGATATAGATGTGAAAAAAAAAGAGATATTCTAAAGACCTAAGGTCCGTTTGATTTAACTTTTGGGAGAAGATCTTTGAAAAGAAAATTTTTTAAAAGAAGGTATTTTAGAGGAATTACTTTTAAAAGAATAATTTTTTTTTAGTTTGAATATGTCAAAAGTAAGTTTAAAAGAATGAGTTTTATTTAGATAAGATAAAGTAAAATTACTTTTAGTTGTTGATATGAGAATAATAGTAAGATTCTTTTTCAAAAGGTCTTTTTCTAAAATGAAAAGTAATTTTAAAAATATTTCTCCCAAAAAGTCTTTTGAAATTTCAAAAGACCTTATAAAAAGTAAGAAGTTAAACCAAATACTACAATTTATTATATAAAGTCATTTTTTTTTTCCATAAAAGGCCTTTTAGTAGATATAAACTGTAATCCAAACGGGCTCCTAGTCAACTCCCAATTGAAATCAAATTCACTAATCTCACCTACATTTATTTATTATACTTACGATGTTTAGCAGTGATGAATAATTTACTTTATGTTTTTTTTTGAGTAATATCACTTTAATTTTAATATTTTGAAATTGATATTAACTTATTCTTAAAATAATTTTTGATATTAACTTAATCTTAATAAATTAAATTATGACATCAATTTCATTCTTCCAACAAATAATCAGTAAATTCCTATCTTTAAGATCATACGACTTCTCAACTTCATTTTTGTTAATTTAGGTGTTGAGGAAGCAAGGATCGGGAGTTATTTGCATTGATACTTAATTAGGGATTTAGATGAAAAATTTTAATTTTTAATTTATTTATTTTCTAATATTTTTTTATTCCCAAATTGATGAGGTGGAAATCATCTCTGATAAAAAAAGCAATATAGCAGTGCGTAAATGTGCCAATTAATATGAATTGTAATATAAGTTACCAATAATTTAATGAAAAAGATGAAATTGATATCAAATTTAAAAATATTAAGATTAAATAAATATCAAATTTTTATTTTCAAAACCAAACTAATATCATCTTCAAAATGTTAGATTATTAAAAAGGATATTTACTTTTGTTTTCCTAACAAAATTTAGAAACCAAAGAAAATCTATGTAAGTAAGATTTAATTAATAAAAACACTTTGAGATACTGATTATTGATTATCTAATATAACATATAAAATAGAACTTTGTGTTGACGCTGCCATGTAAATTTTAACTTTGTCATTTGGAAAAGTGTTTTGACATTTATTGTATTTTAAATAGATCTCATATATCTTACTTTGAAAATAGCTTTTGTTGAAAAACTGAAAAAGGTCATTATTTTATATATCAATGCTTCATAAATGTTACTAATTAATTTTATTTTTTAATAATCTTCTACAAGAAGACATTTATGTTATTTAAATTCAAAAACTTAAAATTTATCTAATGAAAAATTAAAAGGAAAACATTTTTAACTTTTGAACTAAATAATTTTCTTTTGTATCTGAATCTAATGTTATTTTTTTTCTCTTGTGACTACATAATTGATACTTTTAGGACTGCTACGCATTATTAAAAATAATTCTTTAAGTTTTATTTACTATTATCGCTATTAGAGCTTAATTCATTCCCTTTTTTTCCTTTTTTACTCTAATTGTTCTTTAATTATTTTTCTAATATTATTTTTATTTATATTAAGAGGTTAATTTTGATGTAGTAGTTATAAATGTTAAGAGACCACACAAGCACATTATTTTTCTATAAATATTTTTATTGGGCTTCCCACTAACTATTATAATGATAAATTAATTAATATATTATATAAAATAATTTATTTTTGGTGATATGGTGGTATGAAAATTAATAATTTTACTACTTTATAATTGGATCCTTGAATCTTTTGTATATGTTAGAAAATTTTCATGAAAAACATTTTTATCTACGTAATTATTATTACAAAATTGAATTATTAAACTAAATATTTTTACATAATTATTTTATAAAGATATATGTTTTGTTTCATAAAATTTGAACATTCATTGCATACAATATAACTAAATCAAATTGTACAAGATATAAGAAAAAGGATAAGAATTTTTTTTTGAGTTGTTAAATCACAACTTGAAAATTAATATTATATATTTAAATAAAGTGAATTTTAACTATGAATCTATAATTTATTTTTAATTTAAAATTAATATTTTATTCAACAAAAATTTCTTATTATTTTTTTATGAACATTAAAAAAATTAGCTAATTATCAAATTTTGATTTAATAAATTTTTTATTATAATATGTTTAAATTATTTTTTAATAAATCAATATATATTTCTTTAATTTAAATTTTGTACCAAAAATATTTTTCCTTTGTCCATATTATAGATAAATATTAGTGCTTTATTTTAAGTTGTCATAAACAATATATTTTTTATCTAAATATTTTTAATAAAATGCCTAAAAGACCGTGGAGTTCACAATAGCCTAGTAAAATCTTTAGACTTTGGCTTCTTGTAATATAAATACAATACAGACAAGTCAAAAAGGCTACTAATTCTAGTCTGTAGCCATGTGATAAAATAGAAGTAAGCTTCTCACTCACCTCTTCGTCTATAAAAGGAAGAAGCCACCCGCTGCCTAAAGTCTAAGCCTTTGGCTTCTTGTAGAGTTGTAGTAAATACAATACAAACAAGTCAAAATATTAGAGGTTAATTTTTTGCTCTAGTTGTTCTTTAATTATTTTCTTTAATATTATTTTTAATCATATTAAGAGGTTAATTTTGATATAGTAGTTATCGATGTTAAGAGACCACACAAGTACATTATCTTTCTATAAATATTTTTATTGGATTTCTGCTAAGTATTATAATGATAAATTAGTTAATATATTATAGCATGTCTAAGTTGGATGTTCTACTAATATATTTTTTTTTGAATGTGTTGAAGATGTAATTTTTTAATTTTGGCCATTTACATATAAATTTTAAAAGTATTTATTTTATAATAGTCATTTACGTAGATTTAGGTTTAGTGATTTGAAAAAATAACATATAAAATAATTTATTTTTGGTGATATAGTGATATGAAGATTAATAATTTTACCATTTTATAATTGGACACTTGAATCTTTTGTATGTGTTAGAAAATTTTCATGAAAAACATTTATATCTACATAATTATTTTTACAAAATTAAATTCTTATCCTAAATATTTTTACAGAATTATTTTATAAAGATATATGTTTTGTTTCATAAAATTTGAACATCCATTGCATACAGTATAGCTAAACCAAATTGTACAAGATATAAGAAAAGGGGCAAGAATTTTTTTGAGCTGTCAAATAGCAACTTGAAAATTAATAGTATATATTCAAATAAAGCTAGTTTCAACTATGGATGTACAATTTCTTTTTAATTTAAAATTAAAATTTTGTTCAACAAGAGTTTCTCACTATTTTTTATGAACATTAAAGAAAATTAGCTAATTATCAATTTAATAAAAAATTTTATTGTAATATGTTCAAATCATTCTTTTTATAAATCAATATATATTTCTTTAATTTAAATTTTGTGCCAAAAGTAATTTCTCTTTATCCATATTATAGATAAATGTTAGTGCTTTATTTTAAGATGTTATAAACAATATATTTTTATTTAAGTATTTTTTTAGAAAAAAATTATATTTTAATTATTTTATTTTAGTTAATTTTATAATTACAATTTAAATTAATTTGTGATTTCATATTATGATAATAAACCGTGCATCTCACAGGCGCAATATATACTAGCTCTTAAGAAACATAACGTTTAGCATACTGATTACTTTAATATATATATATATATATATATATATATATATATATATATATATATATATATATATATTTTAAATTCTCAAACATCATGGAGAATCTCCATCTTTTTTTCCAATTAAACATTCAAAAAGAGAAGTATCCCTCTTACTCTCATCTCATTCCTTCTTCCCAACGAGTTCTTAATAGGACAAAATTTTGCAACATAAAACTTACGCGTAAGCAATTGGAGGTTGTTATATCATTATGTTGCATTCCATTTGAATATTATATTATCATAAAAGAAAAGTACAATTTGATTACAATGCATAGATTCGACTATTTTGTCCAAAAATATTATAGATTATTTGATTAAATTTGTTATTATTAAAATTTATGAAAATTTAATTGACGATAAAATTGTCTTAGTAAATTAAGCAAAACTTTTGAACCATCAGACTTTGTATAAAAGAAAGAAAAAAGAAGAAGTAAAAGAATATACTAATATAACATAATTGCTTTTGAAACCATTTCTAATTCTTTATCTCGATATATGAATCAGTTACAATCACAATTTAAATCTAAAGTTTCTACTCAACCATCAAAATAATTTATTTGGAACCAATCACCTTTCAGATGTTGGGACTGATGACCACTTGCGCGCGTGATTCATCTGCAACTTCAATCGAATCGCGTAATTGTAGGCCTCGCAACGATGAGAGTCATTTCTGGTGGGCTTTTTGACTGAAGTATTGCGGTTTTATAAACAAAATACCAAACTGTAGTTATTTGGAAACAATTTATCTATCTATGGTAGTTTCTACTACCGTGGAGAGTCAAAATCGTTTTATATTATTTTTCGTTGATGAAGCAGTTTGGAAGTGCGCCATGCATGGCGCAACTTCAAGTATCGCCATCACCTTCTCAGATATTGTGCTGAGATGGAGCAACTTTACCCCACGCCACCCAGTGAAACAAGCATAGTAGCATCACGGGGGAAAATAGTGTAGAAGGTTGGCGCATAATGGGAATGCCCCACCTATACCTTCACCCCTATTCAACGTCACCTATCCTATAAATCCCCCCTAACAGCGTGATACCAACTCAAACTCTTCTCATTCTCAATTCTTCGATTTCTTTGCTTTACTCATTTGGCAATCTCTTAATTTTTGGCCACCCACAAAATTTTCACTTGAATTTTATTTTTCTCATTATAGTCTTTAAATTTTTCAATTTTTAGTTTATATTCCTCTTTGCAGTATTTAAATTTTTTATTTTTCAATTTTCAATTTCTATTCCTATTTATTATCTTTGAATTTTTCTTATTATATTTTTTTTATCAAATTCTTTTACATTCTTCTTTTTTTTTATAATTTACTTTAAAAAGATGAGTATGTTTATTATATTTGTATATTGGAATAGTAGAAAATTTAATGGGGCACAAGGATATACTTTTGAAGATAATAAGAGATCAATTGAAATAGAGAAATATGAGTATGTTTATTATATTTGTTATTTTAATTATCTTTTTAATACATTACTTAATTTTTAGTATTCTTAATATTGTTTTTGACCTAATCACTCATTAACTGATGTATGGTTTTGTGATGTCGAAAACCATTTCACTTCATAAAAGAAGCCAAACTAGAAATTAACATAGGTTAGAGTAGCCAGGAGTGGAAGTATTCATTTGTGCAGCCAATTGAATTCTTTTTTTTTTTTATTTTTAGAACATGTTTAAAATCATCTAAGAAATTAAACTATTCAACTTGTCCTAAGAGGGTCCTAGTATCAAGCCATTAAGATTTGACTATAATTAAGAGTAATTTGATCGATAATGATATTGTCAAGGAATTAATTTAATAATTGGGTAATACAAAAATTAAAAAAATTTAATAAAATCAACCCGTAACACCTGTTTTCCATCCATTACTTACTCCTATTTTTTATTATTTGTTTAATTACAATTTCTGCATTAACTAAAATTTCAAATTTTCTCTTAATTGCATTTGCTTGAATAGTGATGTACTCTAGTGAATTTGTAATTGATTTTTGTGCTCATGGGAACAATAATTCCATACTTATTTTTCTTATTATTTGTGACTCGGTATACTTGCCGGAACTAGTTTTCTAAATTGGCTAACACGATGTCTTTAATTTTTGCAAATCCATTATACAAGTTGGTAGCACATTTCTATATGGAAAGTATCATAGTACACTCTTAATTACCACTACATAGGATGACAATAGTTACATTTTACCGATTGCTTTTGCTTTTGTCAAAGGAAAAACTTTAAATGCCTGGTCATAGTTTTTGGGAAATATCTGGCAATATATGATAAGAAAACCTAAATAAATTAAATAGAATATTTTTATATAGCCTAAATAAAATTTTATAAAATAAAATTCATAAAAAAAAAAATCAATAGAAATGAATAATAAATTTCTTAAAAAATAATAATATTGGTAAATTGAACTCATTCATCTGTAGGTCGTTATGTGGGTAGCGTAGATGGAATTAGCGCCAACTTGCAGCCCATGCCCCATCCATCTAATCCCACAATGAATTGGCTGAGACACCATGGATGGCGCTGGATCAGTTAGCGCTATTTGACTTCCCCCAACGAATAAAAAATTTCAACGTGGCTTAAACTACTACAGACACGATAATTGTTTTAAAAGCACCGTATTCCCGTAAAAAGTTTTCAAAGGTACTACAATTCGATGAAATGGTTTTCGACATCGCAAAACCATGCATCAGTTAATGAGTGATTAGGTCAAAAACAGCATTAAGAATACTAAAAATTAAGTAATGTATTAAAAAGACAATTAAAATAACAAATATAATAAACATACTCATATTTTTCTATTTCAATTGATCTCTTATTATCTTCAAAAGTATATCCTTGTGCCCCATTAAATTTTCTACTATTCCAATATACAAATATAATAAACATACTCATCTTTTTAAAGTAAATTATAAAAAAAAAGAAGAATGTAAAAGAATTTGGTAAAAAAAATATAATAAGAAAAATTCAAAGATAATAAATAGGAATAGAAATTGAAAATTGAAAAATAAAAAATTTAAATACTGCAAAGAGGAATATAAACTAAAAATTGAAAAATTTAAAGACTATAATGAGAAAAATAAAATTCAAGTGAAAATTTTGTGGGTGGCCAAAAATTAAGAGATTGCCAAATGAGTAAAGCAAAGAAATCGAAGAATTGAGAATGAGAAGAGTTTGAGTTGGTATCACGCTGTTAGGGGGGATTTATAGGATGGGTGACATTGAATAGGGGTGAAGGTATAGGTGGCGCATTCCCATTATGCGCCAACCTTCTATACTATTTTCCCCCGTGATGCTACTGTGCTTGTTTCACTGGGTGAAGTGGGGTAAAGTTGCTCCATCTCAGCACAATATCTGAGAAGGTGATGGCGATACTTGAAGTTGCACCATGCATGGCGCACTTCCAAACTGCTTCATCAACGAAAAATAATATAAAATGATTTTGACTCTCCACGGTGGCAGAAACTACCGCAGACAGATAAATTGTTTCCAAATAACTACAGTTTGGTATTTTGTTTATAAAACCGCAATGCTTCAGTCAAAAAGCCCATTTATGGTCCACTAGCGTTCTGAAGACAACATTTTTTTAGCTTTGCCAATCAGATTTTTGGCCTGTCAATCATGTGGCTATTACGATATTACCATTATTCTTGTTAATGACAAAATTAGTATTGTTAAGATTCCTCTTGAAAAACATCGATAGATCCGTGCTACACCAATACTTAAGCAACTCTTACTTTTAAACAGCTCATATTTAACAAAGTGAAATCATCGTTTTGTTCTGATATAACAATTGCGTGCCTAAAATCATTGTACTTCAAATCTCTTGTTAATGACAACGTTTCTTGCTCAGATCAAGAGCTTTTACGCTTATTTGTAGTTTCGCGCTCTTCTACATTATGTTTCTTGTGTCAATGTGATTTGATCCAAGAAATCAAGAGATCTGAAGCTAAGATTTGTAGATGTCATGGCCAAAAGTGGCTGGAGTTACTGGACACAGCAGGAACCAAATACTGGTTGAGTACACACGGGGACCAACTATCATCTCCACCCAAACCCATGTGCTTGTGGTAAAAATGAATCTGTAATACCAATAAAAAAAAAAGATAAGTAAACACACTAGGAAAATTTAATGATGGGAAATTAATTATTAGTAGTGGCAGCAATATTCATATCGCCTAATTCCTCGTGCATAAATTTGTAAGAATAAAACTTTTTGAGAAATGCAGCACAACATACAGTCGTATATATTAGAGCACTTCTACAAACTTTTCCACAAATATTGAACTTTGCCATTGGTCTGCTACAGTGAAATAGGACCCTTTCTATATGTCTTTTGTGACGGAGTCACTGAGATAGTACAGGCCAACATAATTTCCTTGGTGAGTTACCCTTTTTTTTTTTTTTATACTAATAAATTATTTACTTTAATGAATCATCAAGTTCCAGTTTTACCAAAAAAAAAAAAAAAGACCGACAAGAACAAAAAAAATTTTTTGATAATTCCAAAAAGGTGCTCCGACTCTCCACACTGGAAGGAGCAACAGGAACAACAACATATCACAAATCAACACAAAATAGATTAAACAAGAACTACAACTAAACAATAATCTCAAGAGGTCCCAACAAAAAAATGAGTCATTTGACAAAACCCCTCAAAAGCAAGCTTAAAAAAAACAAACCGTCAAGCAAAAACTCCTACACCCCATAAGAACTCGCGAAACACAACCTATCAGCTCTTCTTACAGGCTTTGACTTTTTTGGGACGACCTCTTCTCCTTGGTAAGACCATATGATTTGCCAAAAATGTCCAATGTCATAATCACCATATATCTTTCATAAAATGAATTAAATTAAACATAGGCGAGATTTCGCAAAGTGCTCAATTATTATAATATAGCTTCTGTAATTCAAGTGTCCCTTCATCAACCATCCTGTAAAATACTCTTTCAACCTCATCTTTCTTGCCCATTTGCGCACAAGGAGCCATAAGAATATTCTAAGATTCGTTTAAGTCATGTTTATTGGTTGGGGGATCATTTTGGATGGTAATACAGATGTTCACATCCACCTCAACTTAATCAAAATTGCTAAATTGATAAAAAAAATGATAATAAATTGATCAAAACCACAAACTATTTGAATCAAATCGGATTTCAAATTTAATTTTCAAAATCAATTCAATTCAATTCAAATTGATTAATATTATATAATATAATTTTTTATTGTTAAAATTAAACTTTTACTCAAAATAATTTAATTTATTAAATATTTTTTATATTCATGTATCATTTTTATTTAAATTTTATTTAATGCATATTACACATGTCATATTTACTTTTTATTCTTATTTATTCACTTAATTGAGTCAAGTTACTTTTTGTTAATAATATTCTAAACTTAAGATTTTAGTTTTTAAAAAAAGTTGATTAAATTGATGCAATCCAAACTATTAAAAATTGGTTTGAATTTAAAATTTAAATTGAACGATCAAATCCAAACTACTATAAATTATATTGTTTTGATGGATGAACCTTTTAGTCAAAATCGATCCAAATCACACTGCGAGCACCCATGGGTGGTTGGGAGATGAGGAGAGAGTGGAGTGAAAAGCTTGCATTTTTGTAAGTTTACACATAAAATGGAAGTGATCCATTGAATAGTGAAGGCAATTTTTTTTGTATAAGTTTTTGAAAGTGATATTGGAATACATGAGATTTTTGACACAATTGGAAAAATATGAGGTTTTAAAGGAATCCACTAAAACTATAGACGGATCCCAACAAAAAATAAAAAGTGAACTTGCTATCCGTACTACCGGATTACAAAAAAAGAAAAAAATAAAAAAAGAAAATTTAGTTTATTATCAACTGGATTATGTCATTTTAACAAAAAATAAAAGGTAAATTTGCTATCCGTACTATTGAATTATAAAAAATAAATAAATAAATTTGACCGTCAGTCATATTTCATTATTTTAATTATTTTTCTTGTATGATGTGTGTGGTTGAGAGCGAGAGAGAAGAGAAAAAAAAAAATAAGAAAATGAGAAAGAAGAGAAAGAAAAAAAAAAGAAAAGAGAGAGAAAAAAAATCATATTTCTCAAATTTTGTCAAAAATAACATATTTTTCATATTTTTTCATAAAAACTTGATATAAAAAATGAATTCCCGAATAGTGAAGTTTTTCACTTTATCATAGTAAGATAAGCTATAAACATAATCACAAAATGTCTTTATAAAAGTCAAGCTGTTTGTCACTTGAAAAATGAAAAATTAAGCCTTTTGAGAAAAATGATCCATTGTATATTGTCTAATATATATAATTGATTTTATTCGTTAATGCGGTGCTCATTAAATACAAAAAATAATATCTTCTTAAAAAAAGCAAGAGAAATTTTACTAATAATTTGGAAAAAAAAAAAGTAGGTATTACAATCGACAATGATGGAAAAGTTAAACCAGAGAATTACTTGGAATTTGTACCGTGATATAGAATTTTAATTTTGATTCTAATTAATTGGAATCTTAAATTTCAGATTTGAGTTTAACATAGAATTGCAACATGAATTATGGTTGTAATCTTAAATTTAATTTAAATTTAAATTTTATTATTTAAAAATTGTGTCTCAAAATTTAAAATTAATAATTAATGTTATAATACGATAATAACATTTATTTTACGAATACATATTTTTTGTGAAAATGATTTATGTATAAATTTAAAATAATGAATTATAAAATAGAAAATTTTATTTTTTTAATATTTTTATAAATATATTAAATTTCAATAAATATGATTGCTAGTAAAAAAAATCATAAAGACTTTACGACGAGAGTTTTAATTATTAAATTTTAGAATTGATAAGTTAGGAACTAAATGGGGTTATCTTAATTATTTTTTTCAAATTTATAGAATTGGTGTATGGAATTATAAATTTAATTCTACCATTTATTTCAAAGATGAAATCTGGAATTGAGAAGTTTATTCTAATTTGAAGCTCTAACTGTACGTATAATTCCTTATGCCAAACAGGGAAATGGATATTCCCAAACAAATATAATTCCATTTTCCTCCTTTTTTTTTGTTTATACATTAGCGATAATGAGATTTAAATTTAAAATCTCATATAAATTACCAAAACTTCTCACTACTGAACCATCTTTGGTGACTTTCACTATCCTCTTTTGTCTTATACATATCATAATTTCAACTAAAAAATTCTAATTAAAATTATGAAAATCATCAATAAAATGTACCATGAACAATAAGAAGTTTCCAAAAGGTCAATTATAAAAAATCTAATAATATTATAAGAGATTAAACTTGCCTTAATTTAAATTGTGTGAAAAACCTTGACCAGGAAAAAAAGATAAATAACTAAAAAATAATGTAAGAAATTATATTTGCATAACTTATTTAGTATGTCTATCAATATTGGAGAGTTAAATATAAATAATAAAAAATTTACATTAATAACCGAATAGTACGGGAGATTGTGGTGATAAATAATAAAATTATAATTTGATTGGTAATTTACATGCAAGGGGAAAAAATGGCTGTCTTGATTCAAAACCTATTTCGCATAGGTACTGGGTACGGATACGAGTATAATTACAAGTATGGAATATGGAGTACAATTCAGGGACTCGGTCCCTTACGGTATTAGGTCAGTGTTAATGCAAAACCAAAGACCAATAGCATACTTCAGGCAAGCCTTGTCCACTTACGAGAGGGAGTTACTCGCTATTATGACAATAGTGACTAAATGGAGTAGCTACCTAATTGGAGGTTATTTTATTATTCGGACAGATCATGCTAGCCTAAAGCTCTTGCAGAACCGGAAGATTATCAACTCATTGCAATAGAAATGGTTGTACAAATTGATAGGGTATATTTGCTCAATCGAATACAAGAAAGGAATAGAAAATCATGTTGCAGATGCACTAACCAGGAATTTTGAAGAACCGGCAAATGAGTAGCCACAAGTTTGCAGTTTAGCCACTTACATCGAGTCACACTGGGTGGAGGAAATATTAAGTAGCTATAAGTAGGATGAAGAGATACAGGAGCTAATCCGACAAGTGCTAATTGATTCTCAACAAGCATTTGAATATTCATACGTGGAAGGGCTGCCGAGATATCAAGGTCGATTAGTGATTGGCAAGGCCAACAGTATTAGACTTGAGATCATGGATGCTATTCATTCATCTGCAGTGGGCGGACACTATGGAGTTCACACTAGCTATCAGAGAGTTAGTGCTTTAGTTTATTAGAAGGTGATGAAAACTGATTTCTATGAGTATATTCAAGGCTATGACCTATGTAAGAAATGTCAAATATCCTAGCTTATTGTAGCCCCTAGCTATTCCCGAGATGCCCTTGAGCCAGATTTCCATGGATTTTGTTGAGGCCTTGAGGGACTTGCCAGCTTAGAAAGGAGGACAGTTATTTGGGTCATAATTGATAGGTTGACCAGGTATGGGCATTTTATTGGCTTAAAACACCCTTATAAATTAGAAGAATTAGCCAAGATGTATTTAGATCAAGTTTACAAACTACATGGTGCCCCACATATCAAAGTCAATAATAGAGACTTAGTATTCCAAAGTAAATTTTGGAAAGAATTCTTCAAATTACTGGGCACCCAACTTCACATGAGCATTGCTCATCACCCACAGTCGAATGGTTAGACTGAGAGTAAATCGATGCATTGAAACACATCTGAGATGCAAGAAACATCACAAGCCAAAGAAGTGGTTCTAATGGCTTCCTCTTGCTGAATAGTGGTATAACGCCAACAACCATTTGTCTATTAAAACTACTCCTTTTGCTGCCTTGTATTGTGATCAACCGCACCAACTCTCATTGGGGCCTTATTTGCAACACAGTAATCCCACCAATATAGGACAGAGTTGAAATGGTGTAGATATTGAAGAAAGACCTTGAATTGGCTTAGAATCGCATGACTCAATATGCTAATTAGAGGAGGTTTGAAAGGGAGTTCGAGGTTGATGATTGGGTTTTCCTGAAAATCCAACCCTTCAAGCATGGTAACCTGCATCTCAAGAGGCAAACTAAACTCTCTATTAAGTACTATGGCCCATTTCAAGTTTTGGAGAGGATTGGTCCTGTGGCATGCACACTACAACTTCCTGAAGGGACGAAGATGCATATGATTTCTCATGTTTCATTGCTCAAGAAGCAAGCTAAGTCCAATTTCGAGTGGGAGATGAGTTGCCAGCGAATGCTGAGGAGTGTCCACATGTCCACTCATTTGCAATTTTAGCCAAGCACACCTTATCTCATAAGAGGAGACGAGTTGAGAAAGTTTTATTTCATTGGAGTAATACACTATTAGAAGAGGCTACTTGGGGAGGATTATGCTACTTTCATCAGTCGATATCTAGATTTTATCCAGCCTTGAGGACAGGGCTGTTGCTGAGGAGGGGACGGTGTAACAACTGGCATAGTGCATCACAAGGCATCCCTAGGAAATAGTTGGCATTGGCAATAAGGGTCTCACAGTCCTTTTGCCATAAGTCTGTTAGAATCACTTATCAAGCATCGCCTAGAGCACATGGCAGTGGCACATTGAAGGAAACCATTGCTGAGAGTTAGATAAAAAGGCTGGCATATCATTCCACCAAATTTTGCTTTGGATTTGAAGCAGGACCTCTGCTAGGCTCCCTATCTTTATCATTCTATTCTTTGTTATTTTTTATGAGTCTTTGTTCATTTGTTTCCGGAATTTCTTTATTTTTCATCATCGTGGCTATGCAATTACGGTGCCATTTTTTGTAATTTGAGCTGCTTTTTCTATCCAAATTTCACCAAGATCTCATAGATAGTGGTAGTGGTAGCGGGTTGTTACATAAAATAATTTGTACATTTTTTATGCTTTTTATTGTAATTATTATTTTTAAATTTTAATTATATAATTAAATAAAATAATTAAAAGGTAATTGAATAAATAATAAAAATAATTAATAAATTCAATAAAATGGTAATAAATAATATTAAAAATTTTATAAATTACTGATGAATTCTCTATCAACAATTTATTGGTTAATCCAAATTAACACAATTCTCAATTAAATTTACCAACAAAAAATCTGTCGGTAAATGCAACTAAATATTTATTTATGTTAATATTAACAACAAAAATATTTGTCGATAATATTATATGATTTGTTGCTAATTAACTTACAAATGATGAAAAATATGACAAAATTTCCAAATAATTACCATCAAAGTAAAAAAGGTTGTCAGTAATTATAATCGATAAGGGTTTTATCGATGGATCCTTTCTGCTGGAAAATTCGTTTGTAAAATTCATTTTCATTGGTAATTTAAAAAAATCTATCGGTAATTCTGGTAGTAATTCGTATGTTTCTAGTAGCAATGGGGGTGCAAGAGTTGGTGACAAAATGTAAAAGAAAAAAAAAAAGAAAGCAAAGTGGTCAAGAAAAAAAGAACAAAAAAAAAAGTGCTAAAAAAATGAAAAAAGCAAAAAATAAAAATAAAGAAGAAAATTGGGGCAATTTTAAAGAAAAGAATAAAAGAAAAAGGGGAGTAAAGAGAATTGTATTAGACTGCATAGACTGGGATGAATCCTTATACTTGTGGCTTAATTTTCTTCCATTGCTTTTCTATTCTCTTTGGTTTTAACTTATTATATCCATATTATTTCCTTCCCTGGTTTTAGACTTGTAACAGCATTGAATAAAGTTCTTTTGATTTATGTATGAATCCATATTAAGTGGCGGACAAGTAGAATATAAGCAAGCCTATAGTCGCACAAATTTCACGTGATAAATTAAGTGAAACACTTAACCTTAGACAAGGGAGCGATGACAGTGCCTAGCTAAAAACTTTCCTTGTAAGGTCTATCATGCTTAATCTATTCATTTCAAGTAAAGTTATGTACCTTTGTGCATTTGAGACGTGAAGGAATGTATGTCATAAATGTTGTGTTTCCTTGAAGTTTTGAGCATGACAATGTTGGATTACATTTGCGAAGTAAGTTTCTTATTATTTTTAGCTTATAGGGATGGTTGTTGTTGTTTTCCCTTATGCTGAGTCTAGAGTTTGATTTCATATGAAGATGTAAAAGGCTAAATATGGAGGAATTTGATAAATATGATTTTTATTAGTCTTATATTTAGCCTCTTGAACCTCATTTGTCCTTATTTAATTGACATTGGACATATTTTATGAGTTTGGGATCCAATTTGGTTTAGTTATACTTTTTAGCACTGTTGGAAATTTATACTATTTAGGTACTTTGGGTATATAATGAGTTATAAATATCTAAAAGTTATAAAATTTAACTTGTAAGAAATCTAAGAGAAATATATATAATTTAGATGAAGAACTCAAAAAACTCAATCAAACATCTAGTGGGTCAAATTTAGGCTCGAAATCATAATAGAGATATTGTTGCCAGAGTATATGAGCATGGTACACCAGTTGGGCTATTACTTGGGCTATAGAAGTTCGATGGAGATCAAGCAGTCATGTTTGAAATATAAGGTATAAACCTTTAACTTTTATGAAGCTCACTTGTTAAGAAGATGACATCTATTAGGATTTCTCAGCTGTCAAAGTTAGTTGACGGGTTTAGAGGGCCATAGAGACTAATTTTGGCATAATTCTTTAAACTTGAGCCCAAATTAAGCAAATTAGGTTTCCAATTAAAGTTAAAAAGTCAAAGGCTATTTATAAGCACACATTTAGAGATGAGGTTGTAATTAGTTAATTAACTAATCTTGATTTTATCGCGCAAATTTAAGAGATTAGATTTGACACGTTTGTGAATGCATGTTGATTGTGTTCTTATATTAAACTAACATATCTAGATGATTATCTATTGGTGAATGCAGGATTCGGGATAGAGATCTTGGTCAAATTCATATCAAGCACATCAATTAAAAATTTATGCATGTCTAGTAGTCTATGATAGATTGAATGTAATTTTGAAATTTTCTCGAATTGGTTGTCTCGATCATTGGTTTTTGTTACTTGTAATTATTTTATTTGCATTCTTGCTCATCAAAAGCCCCTTTTCTTCTTGGTTTGATAACTTTGATTGAATTTACATATAGGATCCTTGTAAGACGATTTAGTTTGTTCCTTGTACTACAGGTGATCATACAAACTAGATTTTTCATTTTTCAATTTGATTGAGTTCAACACTCTCATCAAGAAGGCAAGGGATCCATGAAAGAGAATTTGTGATTGTAGCCCTACAAACTGGTCAAGTAGGCTAGTTAGGAAAGAATATAATATTGTTGTTTGAACGCAGATGCATTTCTTGTTGCTGTGCGGCTTTGGTTCACCAGACGCACACAGCCTTGAGTTGGTCTATAGTGCTCCAACTCTTCCTGTAGTGTTTTTAGCTCGATGAAATTATCACTCACAAATTGTTATTCTTGGTTGAATGGTGTTAAAAAATTCTTACCAAATTGCATTAAGAGAATCACTCCATTAGATCCCACGACTACATTCCAATACAATCCACACTTCTTGATATTGATAGGGACGCCAAGTGCATAATCTGGGAGTGATTCAGATTATTGCATCTCTCCCATGCTTGATACATTGGATGGTGAATCTCTGGTATTGCAAATCCTAGCACATTGCCACTTAAGCGCCCACATATGGTGACCGGTTCAGTGAGTAAAGAGGGAATGATGATGGAAGGATTTTAATTTGGGTGCACATAATAAGGGCTTGTTAGGCTTTGAGTGGGATCTGAGATATTGTTTCCACCGTCTGTGTTTGATGTGTAGTGCTGGGTTAACGAGTGTGAGGTTCTAACCATAAGAGCTACGTAACAGCGCTTCAAATTTTAGAGCTTTAATGCCATAATAGAGAAAATTTTCTACAGATATATTTGCTGATAATGAATGACTCATTTTCTTAATTCAAATTTCAAAATATTGGTATTTATAAGTACAAGAGAGTGCATTGGATGCATGCAAATACGTGCAATACCCAAAGCATGATTGCATCCACAGTTGTGAAAATAAGCATAACTTCATTCTAGTTGGTTGAAACAATATTGACATGGCCTTTTCTAGGCCCAAAACGGCCTCCACGTTGACGCTCTCGTCTTTGGCCTCCCATAGATATGCAATAATAGTTATTCTGACACTCAGATTTCAGCTGATGGCCAATTAAAGTTTAGCCGAACATTTTGGCCTATTTCAATCAATTTAAGCCGAGCAATACATTCCGTGTCAGCTGTCAACTATTGCTCAATCTTTGGCTAACTACTCTTTGACTATCGGTTTAACCTGACCGAATATTATCTCTTTTAGCTATTTCTACTTGGCTGATATCCATCCTCAGCTAGCTGCAATTTTTTGATGCCAACACAAGTCCATGATTAGAAGCTTGCAAGATGTAGCTTACTATGTTGTACTTCTACTTCAGCTGTAAGGTGAAAAATATTTCGACCACTTTTGTGAAGTATTTCTCGAGGGTCCAGACAATGCTGTAGCAATTTTCGAACTACACAACATGGCCTCCATAAGAAGCAAAATGAAGTGCAAAAAAGCCATAGTTATCCCTTTCAATGGTGTAGGAAACACATTTTTCAAGTAGGTATTCAACACCTTCAAGATATCCTAAAGATGCCGCAGAATGAAGAGGAAGCCTGTCTTCTGCATCCCTTAAATGGATGTATTTCGCACAAAAATATTGGCTAGCCAAATGAGTTGAGAGTCAAGGCGTGTCAATAAACTATTCCAAGATGACTAAAAGGCTTGGCTAGTGCAAAACACAACCGGTTTCCATAATCAGGCGATTAATACCAAGAGAGGGACTCTGTCTCTCAATAAATAGGCTCCCAAACTACTCCAAAGAGCATTGAGTAGGTAAATCAACAAATCAGGTCACCAAAAGGATATTAGCGAACAACTAAAAACTAATGAAATGGATTAAAACTTAAATAGGCTAAAAGTAAACGAAATACGGTAAAGAAATGCTGTAAAGTACTGAAAAGTAAAAGCAAGGAATGTAAAGTTCATAAAACATAAAGATAGATGTAAAAGAAATTTGGGTTTGATCCATTTTTTCGAAGAATCCATTTACAGATTGTGCTCAAGGCTATTTATACACGTACAAAACTTAACAGTTATTCTAAGGCATCTATTAACCACGTTCTCACACAAACATGGTCAGCAAACTTAATCCTAATAACCGCCTCGTAACCATTTTCTATGTCTTTTTTGAGTGCACTCTTCTTAGCGTAGTGGTAACTGCTTAAACTGCTCTTTGCCTTTCATCTATCTCTCTACTTTTTAAACTAGAAATCGCCTTCCTCAGCTGCTCCTACTTTCCAAGGAATGGTCACAAATTTGGTCAAACTTCTATTCTTAACTGCTGAAGCACATTCTTTCTCCAACCAAAGCCCAGAATTGATATGGATTATCAGCTGTCAAAAAGACCTAAAGTCTAATAGGAAATTCACGCCCTTAGCTAACGGTTACTGTCAACTATCAGCCGATGGCTATCGACTGATGACTAAATCAACCATCGATTGTCAGCTGGAACCCATATCAGCTGTTAAGCCTTAAAATATGTGAATAAAGGTCTATATAGGTGACTACACCCAGTTAGAATCCTAATCATAAAAGGCTAGGCAAATTAGTTAAGGTAAAATAGAAAAATGGTCGAAACAATATCGAAACGTCCTTTTTTCAAGCCTATAACGACCTCAACCGGGCCAGCCTTATTGCCATGTCGACGCTCTCGTCTTGAACTTTCCATAGATATGCAATAATGGTTATTCTGACACCTGGATCTCAATCGATGGCCAATTGAAGTTTGGCCTAGTATTTGGCCTATTTCAATCAATTTAAGCCGAGCAACACATTCTATGTCAACTATCAATCATAGCTCATTGTTTGACTAACTACTCTTCGGCTATCAGCTGAGCTTAGCCGAATATTGCCTCTTCTGGTTATTTCTACTCAGCTGATATCTATCCTCGGCTAATCGCAATTTTTTGATGCCAGCAGGATCCATTTTGGTTTCTTTGTCAGTATGGCCTTCAAAATATCTGGCATATAATATGAATAATCAATTATGAGTACTGAGTACAGCCTTATTTCAAAAAGACCCACAAACGAATCTGGGGGAAGGGTAGAGAATAAACAAAATTATACATTCGAATTAAAATGAAAAAAAATTATAATTTTGCAATCAAAACTCACGCAAGACTTCCAAGAAGCAATTGTATAATGAGTAATCATATAAAATGACGGCCATTAGCAAATATTATCTCCTGACAAATGACAATCAAATATACTAGCTGAAACCATGGATAGTTCATGAGCAATCGAATAACAGTTCTGCAATTTACGCACTAAGTCAACTTAGTATATTTTTTTATACTGATAACCCCAAATTATATATATTAATCATTACAAAATGATAGTTGTTTAGTATTATTAATCACAGCATAATAGACGATGATAATTGATTAAAAACTACAAAGCTCTTAGTTATAGAACTGTCAAAAAGTATAAGGATTTATTTTTGTTTTGGACAGTTGATTAATATTAAATGGAACTTCAAAGAACTCCATTAAAAGCAAAGAGATTTTTTTATTGAATAGTGAAGAACAAAGTTTCTTGCATTGCTCAAGCCTGATCTGGGAGAAAAAGAGGGATTTTAATTCATTAGGAGAGAGAAGTTGCAAAAATATGAAGTTGTTATTGTAAGTGTATAATAGTCATTTTAATTATAAAGAGTCTAAAAAACTATATTATTGGCATGAAAATTATGTGCAATGCATTTAACATTAATATCATCTATTTCTATAATAGTCAACTAATATTAGGAAACATAAATATAATGACAATATAATTCTTGAGAAATGTCGATATATCCTTAAAACAGGAGAAATGTAGAGTATAATTATTTTAAATTTTAGAAGATATTAGCATAATTTTTATTTGAGCAAATGTCACAATTTATTTGAGCATGGGGAATATATTAAGTGACATGAATGATTAATAGTGAGAGCATAACTACAAAAACAAAAAAAATCATGTGACTTTTTTATGGTTATGATTTAATTTGTTTCTCTTATCTCTCATATAAAGCACTTATATATGATATAAAAAAAATCAGAGGAGACTTTTTTATTTTTTATTTTTCTTTCCATGATAAAGCACTTTCAGTCACGTACCTAGATCCCGTTTCAAGATTGCCGCAAGAAGGGGTGATTTTCGTTTTGGAATATAATCCGGGCCGAGCCGAGGGGAATCACTTGCCAGAGTTCCTTCACCGCTTCGTGGCCCTCACCAATTATTTGCAATGCATGGTCACCTTCGGGACCGATACTTTGGCCAATGCTCGATCAACAACTTGCCTGTCTCCAGCCTCAATTGCCAAGTACAAACCCGATTTCATCTCCTCCTTCCTTCACCAAAACAATGCAGTTCGCTCGAGCAATTCCTTGAAGCCACCCTCAACCTCTTCTTCTCCAAAAGCTAGGCAACTCAACACACACCCTTCTGTCCATTGAACAAGGCCTCTTGGAAGAAAGTGTTCCCTTGCGTGTTTGTTTCTAGGATTTTCATCAGGGCAACAAAGGGGACTTCAGAATACGAGTATAGAATTCGTAAACTGTGCAAATAAGTGACCAACAGCTTTATTTATTTATTTATTTATTTTTTGGTCCGGGTGACCAATAACTTTTTAAGAGTGGAGATATGGCCAGCTTTTGCGGCAACATGTTGTGGCCTGTCCCCATTGAAATTTTGGGCAGTAAAGAGATTAGAGGATTTTTTTAGTTACGACATCCACCCCATCACCATTTCCGTACATGGCTGCTATACGTAGGACGGTGTTTCCCATAGGCTCCTTTGCTAGAAAGGTCACTCTCATTATTCCTCCAA
Organism: Pterocarpus santalinus; assembly: GCA_031439595.1. Taxonomy (NCBI): domain Eukaryota; kingdom Viridiplantae; phylum Streptophyta; class Magnoliopsida; order Fabales; family Fabaceae; genus Pterocarpus; species Pterocarpus santalinus. The sequence goes on along the minus strand of CM062528.1, from coordinate 25,813,758 downwards.
TCTGGTGAATATGCAGCTCCTAGCAATTTTAGGTCCTTACTGTTTTCGTGTTCCGGAACTTCCGTGGCCTCTCCATCTAAGAACACTTTCTTTTTGGTTAAGAAATGGCGTCATAAAAATAAGAAAATGTTTAATAAATGCTATATACTGGGTGCTGCCAATGTGAATATAAGTCAATGATGAGTTGTAACATATAATAAATTAGAATAATAAATTAATTTCGTTTGATTATTAATGAAAAGAGTTGTATATTGTTATTTAATTATATATTATTATACTTGTAACTTTTAATAAAATGATTGGAAGAATTAAATACTTTACTGACATAGTAATATATAAATAAATAATTATATAACATACATGAATAATATATTAAAATTAAATTTCTAAATTATATCTTAAAATTAAAGCCATAGAAGATCTGTACCATATTTTAACATAAAAAGTTATCATATTTAATATTTTTTAGTGTATAAAGAATCACATGTTAATAAAATATAATTTTTCATATAAAATGTAGGCTACTTGACCTGCATTTACACTAATTTGACCTAACTTGCTTAAAATATTTTTAAAGGTAAAAATAACAGATACCAACCTTGAAGTTTGAAAGAAAAGTACTCCACCCCATTCTTATTAAAAAATGACACTCCACCCAATTAATGGTTATTGCTAATAGCTCCATTAACATGGTTTACCATTGTTAAAAAAGATTTACTGCACTCAGGCATGCCTGTTTAGGACAGGAGTTGACAGTGAGTCGATGATTATAGGAATAGTGATCTAATGGTCTTCACCATTCTGGGCGCCTCTACTGCGATGCCAACACCATAGCTGCCAATCCGTTCTTCACTTATAGTACCACATAGCGCAGCAGTTGGAGGTAACAATCCCAACCTACACTACCACATATGTTGACCTTTCTTGTGCAGTTGAAGTAATGGACACAATGTATTTTTTTAGACCTTATTAACCCCATATCCTCCTTCTAATTTTCATGTACAAGTCTTCTTTGTTCTTACTTACTTGTGCACTTAGAGTAATGGATGCAATTACCCACACAATCAGAGTGTAATTTATTTTTCTAACCTAATTAACTCCAAATCTTCCTTCTATTTTATATTTTCCTTTTAATTACTTACGAGGGGATCAGCTAGCTACAGGAAAGGAAACAGGTCATCACTAAGGAATGGGTACCAATATGTATCCTTCATCTGCATTGCTTGGACAGAATAAGGATGAGTCCGTTTCTGCCTTAGCCATTGATGAACTAATAAAAAAAGTTGACAGATTCGCCGATGTTTTTCTTAGTATGCTTTTGCATTAATTGGTCATTCCAATTGATTGTTTGCTTATTATTTGACATCTTTTGGATGGAATTAAATGTTAGTTGTGGTAATTGGCATTACATGCTTCTTTTCTCTTATTTATTGGTTTATATATTTGGTCAGAGCACAAGTATAAGATTGTGTGGGCTTTCCCATATACTCTCTCAACTCTGTGCTCTTGTGCAGGTTAAGAGACAAGGCAGCCATCTTGCTGATGCCAAAGTTCGAGAGATCAATGGGTTGCTAGGTCTGACTCAAAAGCATGGATTGAGCATTGCCCCTATTATTGTCTTGCCTATCATTCTGGCAATTGCCACCAACGGTGTGAGCATGGACCTATGGTGTGGAGGGACCACAGACTTGGTTGAAAAGAGATTGCTGGAGAGAAGGAGAGGGGCGTTGTGCAAGTATAAAATTTGGATGTGGTGGTTTCTAGTTTGGGAATTGGGTGAGCTGAAGCATTCCACGAAGAGGACAAAGGAGCTTTGAGATGTTGTAATCTTGGTTAATAAGCAGGATATTCTGTTAAATCTAACTCCTACCATTACTTTAATGGGGTGAAGTGTAATATTGTAAGGAGATTGGGGTTTAGTGTTATTTTCATAAACCTCAAGAGTGATTTATGTATTTTACTCTATTTTTAATTATATGTTTTGTATACAAGTTTTAGATTAGGTTAGACTCAGACTTGATTATTTTTCTTTCAAGAAAAGGTCTATAATAGGCTAAGAGGTTATCAGGGGAGAAACCTATAGTGGAGGAAAATGGAGATACCTTTTTTTGTCATGAAATCTCCTGGGCTTGGGCCTCGGTTTTTATAGGCTAGGAAAGATTGGTATTTGGTGGTCTTAGGCCTTGATCAACTGGAAGGTAATCTTAGTTGACTTGGGCTTTAATATAGACCTCTGATTTCCTATATTTATTAGGTCTTTTGTGAAAGAAAAATATTTGGTGTACTCATTTTTTATGGAATATCGTACCAACTAATATCCTATCCAATGGTAGATAAGGTATGAGTTGGCATAGTATTCCATAAAAAATGAGTATCCTATCATTACTCTTTTTGAAAGTTACTTAGCTTCTAACTTGAATATTGTATTTGACCCCAAAAAGAAAAGAGAAAAAAGAAACCTGTACACTATTCTGAACCCCCCCTAAAAAAAACATTGTACACTATCATAATTTAATTTCCATTAAATATAATTGGTACGAAGTTTACTTTTTGTTAAAACTTGTGATTAGAGTGGAAATAGATCATGCGGTTTATTTATCACTAAATTTATTTTTAACTTAATTAAACTCATTTAACAATTAACTCAAACTTAAATTTCTTAAAATATTTATTTCGTTTAATAAACTAAGACCTAATTATAAGTATCTATATTTAGTATTATAGTAAAATTCACTTGCATAATAAAATTGTTTGGTATGCACAAATCACATTGTTTTTAATCAATATTACATTTAATCAAATAATGATTTTCATTAATATAATACTTTTATTATTCTATTTTCTGTTTTTGATATTATTTACAAATCTTTTAATTTAGACTTTATTTTAGTATATATTCTTCTTTATTAATGAAAATTTTATGAAATAAAATTGTATATGCATACTAATATATTGATAATCAAACAATATACTAGAGTAAGAGAAGACATTTTTCAATATGGATTAAAATAACATGCAAGACGATATCTATTTAAGCCAATTGGTTATTTGAAACAAACTATTGATGATAGCACATATTTAAATTTACAAAAACACATGCAGGTGAAGAATATTTGACAAAAATTGTAATACTTACTCCTTAAATGACACTATTGATGAAATATATAAGTTTTAATTTTCTTTTATACTGTGTTAAAAGTTTAAATAATTGCTAAATAATATTTTTGGTATTATTTAGTTGGTAAAACATATTTTTAAGTAATATTCTTGAAATATTAGATTAATTTAAAATAATAATTTTATTGTGAATAATTCATTTTTATTAATATTAGTTTGATTTAATAGGTTGATATTATACTAAACTTGTTAAATTAAAACTAGTGAAATTTTTTATTTGATATAATTTAATATAATTATTAAATATAAATTAAAAATATAGACATGAATGCTTCTATATAAATATAGAAAGTCGATTTTAATTATATTTAATAACATTATTTTTATAAATAAATTTATAATAAAATTGTATTAATTTTTATGTTTTCACTAATTTTTTAACCAGATTTTATATTTATAGTTGAAATACCCTTTTATAATAATATAAAGATAAAATTATCATTTAACATCATTATCTTTTTCTTTCCTTTCACTTTTTCACACAAATAAATAAAAAAAATAATTTTTCTTCTATTTCCTTTTCTCTTATTTTTGTTTTATCGAAACATACTTATGGAAATAAAAAAATCTACTCAATTTGTTTCCTCTTTTTTTTTTTTCCTCTCTTTTTCTTTCATTTGTCAAACACGCCTAAATTTTGCTATTTACAAGTACAAAAGAGTGCATAGGGTGCATGCAAATGCGTGCAATACATGAAGGGGGATTGCAGCCACAGTTTTTTCAAAATAAACGTGACTTTATTCTAGTTGCGCCAAAGTATATCACCCTAATAGATATGAATACAAATGTGACAAGCAAATATTTCCAATCTAGCTTAACTGGCTACCACCATCCTTGGAATCCTCGAATATCTTCCTTCGGTGCACTGTTATCTGCCTTGGCTTTCTTGCCATTTTTTTTTTTTTTTCTCCTTCTCCTATAGTTGGGCAATGGCTCAAGACTCTCTACAAAGAGAGGAGCACGTACCATAATACATGATAAAGAACCAAGAAAACATAGAACAAACTCAGACAAACTAAAACACAAGACACTAAAGAACACTCACAACTACGAACCCCTAGCAACCATAAGATGAAAACGCACGTAGACACATCACGAACATAGAGCAAACCACAAGGAAAAACACGTGAAACCTTCGCGAGAAGCAGACCGGATGCTACACAAAAGCCATCCCGAAAAATGCTCAGCTAACACCACAGCACCGCTAAAATACCACCGCTAGGCCCTGCTAACGATCTCCATCATACGTACACTTAGGCCTAGAAAAACCTGTTTTCTTCAAATCACCTCTCTCTCTCTTTTACATCTTTTCCTTTTGTTTTGTTTTTGACTCCTGCTATTTCGTTCCTCTTCCCTCCGCTAGAGCCCGCCACCACTTCTTCCTTGTTGGCTTCCTAATGACAAACACACAAAGAATATATTAAGTAACAAGATTTGGTGATAGCTGATTAATATTATACATCCCCATAATTGAGATGATTTGATACCTGAAGCATTGGATGTACCAGAACTTGTGGGATTTCGTACCACCGGTGCCTTTTCTTTAGCTTCAGCGAGTGATGCCAACAGTAAAAAGGGATAATAGGAAATCCATCGAACTATTAGGCAATTTGACTTCGAGGGCAACCAGAGGAGTATGTACAGTAATATAAGCATGAGAGTGAAAGTCATACTGATTACCAATGTAGTAATGGCTAGCCAACTGAGATCACTTATAACTAAGTGCACACCAGACAAAAATGCAATAGCCAGTGTTCCAAGAGTCACTCCCAATAAATACTTTGCCACATCAAGGGCCAAAATTGCCAAAGCTAAATTACCTTGCTGGGCCCAAATGAGTACGATGATAACGCTAGTAGCACCATACATGGATATTGTAATGCAGAAGATGAATAATTTAAACAACATGCGATGTAGCATAAGGGCCATGCCCTCACCAGGATCAGAGCTTTTAACGCCACCAGGCAATGTGAAACCTGCCGCGAATGTTACCGTAACTATTAGAGTGGAAACCAATATAAGGGTGCTGATTCTATCTTTGTACTGATCCATTTTTGGGGCCTCTTTTTCCTCTAAACTTACTGTACTTTGGTAAGGGACCTTGATAGAGCATTGCAGTGAATTAGCGTATGGCACGCTAGCAGATTTCAATGCATCGAATATTAGCCACTGCAAATACAAGTTTATATATATGTATTACAAATCCAACAAATTCAAAATTCAAGAAAGATATAAACCAATATAAAAGAACATTAAATGGTTGGTGGTCGCTTTGTTAGTACATGTCGACACAGAAAGTAAGCTTTTCTAAGATGAGTTTATTGGTAAAAACTAAAAAGGTGTATCTACTCTAATTTTAATTTAATATGCGTCATTATCTTAACTGGCAAAATGATTTAAATGTGAATATGTTTTTACTTAATAAACAATCTCACAACTCGTTAAAAATAAGTTTAATCTTAAACTAACAGATTTATTGTTCGTCCAATTCCCACATTAAGGTATAATAATTGATCAATCACTCCGTGAGCTCTAGCTATATTGAAGCCACAACATTAATCAGCTCTAGTTACTATATAAAAAGAGTCCAATGTACTAACTTTGAGTAAATAAGAGTCATCTTATCTATATTTGCACTTTCTCGGCTTCTCATCGATTCATTCTCATTCACTATTGGATTGGATGAAATATGGGGCAAAATTAAACAGAATTCACATCTTATTCAATAGTGAATGAGAGTGAGTCAGTACGGATGTAATAACATTTTTCAATAGATAATGTGTACTATTATTTGTACCTGCCTTTATTAGGCATCATTTAGATATTTGGATAATCATATACTTATAATTAGGAAAAATTTACCTATAATAAAAAAATTGTGGAGAGTAATGTGTTAATATTTTATTAATAAATATGAATTTCAGTTATCTTATTGATGAAAAGAGCTTATATTCATTATTTATTATTTTATCATATCTATTGATAAGGTAATTGAAATCCTCCTTTATTGAAACACGATTTCTTATATACTCAAATAACATTTAGAAATGGATAATGAATTCTTTTATGGTGAAATTTTTAAATATTTACTAAATTATAGATTTTTTTTCTTTCTCTCTCTTATTTTTCTCTATCCTCTCTCCTCTCCCCCCCTCTCTCTCTCTCTCTCCACATACACACAAGACAAAGAAACACACACATGCACATAGCCAATGTGTTTTATTTTTTATTTTTTTAAAAAAATAGGACTAGCCAATAATACTAGCAGATTCTATTTTTCAAATAAAAAATGGAACATGCATGATACATTGGCAATTTCCATTTAAAAAAAGAAAAATTGAACCTATCTAATATATCGGCTGGTTCCTCTAAAAACTCCATATTCATGTAAACTTGTATACATTTCTATATTTTGGTAGTATGTATTACCAAAATCCATACGAAAAAAATGAGGCTCTACAAATTTGGGTAATTTTTTTTTAAAATAATTATAGACTCTTAAAAATCATTATTAGTTTGAGTAAAATTCTAGAGCATATAGACTGAAAAATAAATAAATAAATAATTCCAGAGAGCATGTACTAATTTCGACTACAAACCTGCCTAATTTTTAAAAAATTTTATGAAAAACAGAGCAGTGTACTTGCCTACCTTAAGGACGTCTTTTCGGGTGACCATTGCATACAAAGATCAAGAGCTGTTTTATTATCTTCATTAACCAACTCGAGTTTCACGCTTTTGTCCCATGTTAAAGCGTGAACAATTTTGGGATGGCAGTGCAATGTAGCCAAATGCAAGGGAGTGTTTCCCTTGTTATCCTTGTCATTTATCATCTTTTTCAATTCATTATCAGCTGCTTTCAAAATGTAGCTTACTATGCTAAACTTTCCACTTGCAGCAGCGAGGTGAAGAAAATTTCGGCCATCATTGTCAAGCAACTCTCTGGGATGCAAACAGTATTTCATTTTTAACAATTCCTTAACTACTTCAACATGGCCTCCATCAGAAGCCAAGTGGAGTGGGAAAAAGCCATAATTGTCACTCTCAATAGCACAAGATGCAGGTTCAAGTAGGCATCGGACACCATGGAGGTAACCTATCGATGCGGCATAATGAAGAGGAATCCTTCCTTCCGTATCCTTTAAATTGATCCATGTTGGTTTCTCTTTCAATATGAGATCTAAAATTCCTAGAATATACAAATAATGAATTATGAGTTCGTCTCATTTGAGAACGATTCATAATGCCAATCCAAAAAATCTAGAAGTTAAACAGATCCACAATGCATCGGGAACTTAAAAAAAGGGGGGAAAACACATTTTAGTCACTATACATGTCACGGATTTTGACTTTATTTCCTACACAATTTTTTATTTTTATCTTTTTGGATACCTATAATATTAGTTCATTAAGGAGTTAATTTCTATCATTTGAAAATTATTAGATATTATTGATTTTTACTGATATAGCTAATAGAATCTAATAGTATGCTGTTAATGTAATTTTAAAATAACTTTTCTAGACCTTTTTTTGACCTGAATGACCTTGTTTTCAAAAATAAAAAAGTGACTGAAACAACGTTAAAATGGTCCTTTGTAGACCCAAAACAACCTCAACTAGGTTTCATCATTTCCTATATTAGCTCTTATTAGCCACCTCAACAAAAGTTAATATTGTCTAATAATTTTTTAATTATAGGGATTAATTCAACACCACTATAGGGGATCTAAATCAAAGCTTTCTCAATGTATCCAGACCTAAAGCAAATTTTTTTTTTCGTATTAGAACTAATAGTAAAATCCAGAATAGGTGTAGGGAACAAAAAGTAGTTTGGGAAAAAAAAAAGAGAGAGAGAGAGTAGAGAATGAGATAAAATTTAGAGGTATCCGACAGGCACCTTTATCCTGTTTCCAGATTGCCGCTAGAAGGGGTGATTTTCCCGCCGGAACAACAGGGTCTGTGCTGGGTTGAACTTGAAGCACTTCGCCAAGTCCTGGGAATTGATTAATCAAATGTTGCGCCGATTCAGGTTTGCACAGTTCGGTGAATGCTTCAACAAGGGGCTCACAGTTAGCCTCAATCGCCAAGTACAAAATTGATTTGTTTTGCTTGTTTGTCTTAGACAATGCAGCTAGCCCAACCATTTTGCAGACATCCAAAGGCACATCTTCTTCAGAAGATTCATTTACGTTAGAACGTCTGAAATACGTAACCATCATATTACAGTGATCACTGAGTATGGCCTCGTGGATGAAAGTATTTCCTCGCTTGTTTTTTGCTAGGATTTCTTTCAGAGCCTCTTGGAGGCATTCAGGATCTGAAGATTCTATTACGTTGTGAAGACGAGCGGCTAATAATTTGTTAACAGAAGACAAGTGTCCAGCTCTTGCAGCAGCATGCAGTGCCATATCGTCATTGGAATTCCTGGCGGTCAAAAGTTGGGGGGCTTTTTGAGCTATCATGCTCGACCACTCACCACTTCGATCAGATGTAGCTGCTATATGTAGCACCGTGTTGCCTAGAGGAGTTTTCAGCTCAATCCAATTGTCAATAATGTCCCCACGAGCTGGAGGTGGTGGGGAATCCCCTTTAATTGAACGATATGCTTCTTCTAGCAAAATAAAATTCTCATCTTCGCTCTGTTCTCGAACTCCTACGGTGAGTCCGGTGTTTCGTATTCCATTTTCAGAAGGCGGCCTTTCGTAGAGACCAAAATCCAGCCTAAGCCCCATATCTGATGTCCGACTACAACGAAAATGCCTGATATCTGTCATTGCTTGATCTTCAGTCATCCTTTCAAAGGGCCAAAGTCCAACATCATGCTTCTCCGGCAGAGAGCTGACAGTGTCCCTGTCCCACGAAGCTGATGCTCGGGAATTCCCTTTAATTGAAGGAGATGCATCTTTTAGCAAATTAAAATTCTTATCTTCGCTCTCTCGTTGAACTCCCGCGGCGAGTCCGGAGTCTTGTATTTCATTTCCAGAAGGCTGCCTTGCGTAGTAACTATATTCCAGATTAAGCCTCATATCTGTCATTGCTTGATCTTCAGTCGTCCTTTCAAAGGGCCAAAGTCCAACATCATGCTTCTCCGGCAGAGAGCTGACAGTGTCCCTGTCCCACGAAGCTGATGCTCGGGAATTCCCTTTAATTGAAGGAGATGCATCTTTTAGCAAATTAAAATTCTTATCTTCGCTCTCTCGTTGAACTCCCGCGGCGAGTCCGGAGTCTTGTATTTCACTTATCACGGTATCATTTTCAGACGACGGCCCTATTTGTGCTTTTTCTTCAATTGCAGAATTTTCCAATGTACACTCCATACTTGGTGATGCAATTCCTGATTTTAGTGGACTTGCATGATCTAAACGTATCGGACTGTCTGGCATACGTATGCGGACCTCCTCCGGCTCCTGATTGCTCATCCCGCTCGATGAACCTGAAAGTTTTCTATGCAACAACAACAATAACAGCTAAGTCTTGTTTCACTCCATGGAAAAACACAATGCGGAAAAATTGGATTGCAGATGTAATAACAGAATTGGAATGTGAATCATTCAACTGAAGAAAAAGAGGTCAGCCTTGCGCGCGTTTATACACGAAGCCTGACAGCAACGCAATTTAAGATGCATGAAAAGTTGAAAACACATATGAATCGTTAATTTACCATTTATAAGATCAATAATATAATTTTATAACGTTATTTTCTTCACTCCTTTCGTATGATATATGATAGAACAAAATTGTCCGCTCCACCTGTTTTCATTTCATAATTATGTGATATATGTCAAGTCTCATGAAGTTTTATAAGACATGAAAAGATTATTTTTTTTCTTTTTTTACAAGACAAATTTTAACATTTTTATTAATTAAGTTTATTGCATAATAAGCACTAAATAGGATAAAATAAGATTGTATAATCATACATAACGAACTGGACTTTGGACAGTATAAACAACTACATAGCATAGTATACTTTACCATCAAGGTTTATGATATCAAATCTTTTACTTTAAGCCTTACTGTATAATGTACCAACCAGAACCTAGAGTGAACAAACATTTATAAGCAAACCTTTCAGAGCAAACTAAGAATTAAGATGGTAATAGTAATAGAAAATGTTCGAATTTTGGCTTGCAGATGCAATACAAGATTCCAAATCAAGGAAATGTTCATCATTTATTTTAGCCCCCCCCCCCTTTTTCTCTTTTTTTCTCTTTTTTTTTGTGCCGTGTCCGAGTGGTAAAACACAAAATAATGCCACCCGTATGTTTAATACGTGAAACTAAGTAGCAATACAATTTAAAATGCATGAAACAAATAGGATATGGGATTTAATTTGGATGATCTCTCTATATAAAAAGTTTTACATAGTTATAAATTCAATTATATATTATCACATCATTTAAATTTTTTGACTCCTGCAATAATTATCTTAAAAGCCACATAAATGATAATATATTAATTGATTCACAATATAAAATATTTTACAATGATAATTTATCAAAATTAATTTCTATGATATGAAGTGGATTGTTGATAGAATAAAGTGATAGAAATTATTTGTTTATCTGAGAATTAATTCATTAGTATCTCATATTATTTCAACAAAACTTTAGATAGAAAATTTCTGACACTTAAATTTTTTTCTTTGAATAATAAATAATAAATTTTGAAGGAAAAAAGAACATGGGTTAGTAAAAAATGGTATTTATACACATTTTATGAACTTATTGTAGACATAACATGAGAGGAAAAAAATACAAGGTTGCGGGTGTTGAAAAAAAAAGTGACAAACCCATCAACTTGTGTATTTTTCTTTCAATATATGTCCATAATAAAATTTATAAAATGAGTACAAATAATATAATTTGGTATAAAAAAGCTTACCAATTATTGTTTCCAAGACAATAGTGCATATCTTTGACTCAACTCTCATGTATATTGCAACAGATAACAAAGATATTCCTTGTTTATTTATTTTGAAAATGAAACTTAAATTACAGCAACTATTTAAAAAAATGAGGATTTTTAAACTATTAAGTTTATGCTAATAAAGGAGTTTGGGGAGAAAGGAAGAGGATAAATCTTTGTAATTAAATTTTTATTTTCGACGGTTAGTTTTGTAATTAAATTTTCTCTTATTCAAAAGTTCTTTCAACAAAAAATATAAAATGAGATTGTTATAATATAAATTTCAATAATTTTATTTATTTTTATAAATATTCCATAAGTCATTTAATTTGAAAATAAAAGAATTAAGAATTCATTTCTTTCCATGTCCCTTCGTCCAAACATACCCTTGCAATTTGAATAATTTGTAGGAGTACGCATTGGATGAAGCCTCCTATTATGGCCCAAGATGAATTAGAGGCCCATGAGAAGGAAGATGCACTTGCAGCTAGCCTTGTTGAACAATCTAGTCAACCACTATGCCCTAAACTTGCCCCCCCAAAAAAAAACCCCTCCCCGACCAAAACAATCTAGTCAACTAATGGGCTTAAATCGGCGAAGAATGATACATTACTGGGGAAAAGCCCAAGAATGGCACAAAAGAGAATCAGCAAAAGAGACAAAAAATCGTGGTTGAGGCCAATGCCTCAAAGCTAGATCTCCCAGCCTCATGGGAGCCGCAAAATCAAGGGGTCTCGAGTTCGACTCTTGAGACAGAGCCCCAGCCCCTCTCCCCAAGACCTATCGAGAGAGAGAGAGAGAGAGAACCTAACCGAATAATGAATATTATGTATGGCAAGGTGGGAAAGCATGACACCAGGAAAGGAAAGTAGAAACGGAAGTTAGTTATGCATTGAGTAGTATCCTTTCTCTTCTTTCCTGAGCCTCTATTCTTATCCTCTGATCTCTCCTCTATGTTCTGGATCCCTTATTTCTTCTATTGCTTACTTGCTCAGGTCATTCAAAAGTTGCTGATATCGCTTCCATAAGTCACAAGTAATCTTTGCCTGGCCTCAAGACTATGTGGATTTTTGCATAATTCTGTACTGTTCCATTAGTTGCTTATTTCTTTTATTCATTGTTGCCGTAATGGATTTGCAAAATGCTAGACAACTAGAATTTTTTTCTAAAATTTTATTGTCAAAATGATGTGATATTGTTATTAATTTTTGGATGAATAAATGAGTCCCATCACTTAATATTATCCGACCACTATAATGATTTCTATCAAAAATTTTGATTATATTTTTCTAGCTATATAGCATTTCTCATTGGATTTCGGTGTTAGACTCTTGACTTCTATTGTTACTCAATAAACACGAAACTTGTTGGACTTTTGATTACTGTTGAAATTCAGTAAAAACTAAAATTGGTACTTTTATTCATCCCACCATGCTTGAAAATACTAGACTGAAAGAAAATCAAGCCGAATCTAGTAGACAAGATGAGGTGATCAACAAATTAGGGCAGGACACTTTCAAAATGGGGCAGGGCACTTTAGTTGAATTTGAAAGAACTGACAATCAATTTGAGCATTTGGAGTCCAGATTTGATCGACCAGAGGAATGAAAGTGTCTTGCCATGGGAAAGCATGCACATGCTGGATCATGCTCATCCACAGATCAGCCAAGTCACCATCAACGACCAATTTAGGTGAGGAATGTTAAGCTTGATTTTCCAAAATTTGATGGCAGTGATTTGTTGAATTGGACTTTTAAAGTTGAGCAATATTTTGAATTTCTATGAAAATAATCAGTATTTTATTTTTTTCTGGAAGCAAATAGGAAGCTACTACTTCCAATAGCCAAAGTAATATAATAGAGAGAATTTTTCATCTTGAAATCTGAGAAGCATTATATTATCATTTTATTCTCAAAACTTTTAGGGGAAAAAAAAGTACCATCCCTTCACTCTCTCTTTCCTTCTCAATTAGTTTTTAATTAATTTGTTTTTAGTTTATTGTGTATCGTTGTATTTTCTTAATACATTTTTGTTTTATGTAATATTTATCATTTATAGTAATCGTCTTTTACCATTAACTAACTTTTTTTTCTTTTTTACTTTTCCGTTATGTGAGTCTATTTTAAGTTAAATATTTTTTTTTTGGTAACAAATATTTTTATATAAAGGTTTTTCAATATAAAATACATTAATAGAAATATACTTTTAATCTAATTAATGACAAAAAATTGTATTTATAATTTAATCATTAAATGAGATCTGAATTGATTTTTATTTATTAATTGAAATATTTGACTGTAATCATGAGTTTTATATACGTCTTTTTTTTTAAAAGTAATTTTCATATTCTTAATTACAACTTTATAGATGCACCAGAAAAATTGTAACTTTATAACATAAAAATATTTTTATATTTATCATATCTAAATATTTTAACAACTTCTAATTCTAATAAAAAAATACTTTTATAATTACATCTAAGTACTATTTACTTCTACCTCTAAACAAGTGTTTTATCTAAAATCATAATCAAACGAGAATGTAACACTAGAACCTAGAATGAACAAACATATGTAAGTAAACCTTTAAAAGCAAACTACGAATGAAGATGGTTACATACAGTACTCAGCTTGCAGGTGTCGTAGAAGATTCCGAATCAAGGAAATGTGCACCATTTAATTTTAGGGCCATCCGTTTGTTTTACATGATGCTAAATAGCAATGCAATTTAAAATGCATGAAACATGATAGGAAGTGGATGTCAGAGGAAATAAAGTGAAATTATTTATTTATCTGAGAATTAGCTAGTATCTCACATTATTTTAACCAAATTTTAGGAAATTTTCTGGCTCTTAATATTTTCTTCAAATAATAAATAAAAAATTTGAAGAAAAATAGTAACGTCTTAGAAAAGCTTACCAATATCTGTCTTCAAGACCAATTATGCATACGGCTTGAGTCAACGCTCGTGTTTATTGCGACAGATAACAAAGATATTCTTAGTTTGTTTATTTTGAGAATACAGCTTTTTTTTTTCCCCCGATAATTGTAAAACGCTCAAACTCTCAAGACAGAGAGGAGCACCGCTAGAACAAGGAAAAAACAAAACAAAAGAGAAAGAACTGAAAAACAAAACTTAGTTATAGCGAGGATTTTTAAAGCAATTAAGTGCATGTTTGAGTAAAGGAGTTTGGAGGGAAAGGCAGAACCATAAATTTTTATAATTAAAATTTTCTTACTCAAAAGTTCTCTTAACAAAAAAAAAATGAAAAATATTATAATATAAAATTTTAATTATTTTTATTTATATTTATAAATATTTCATTACCCATTGCATTTAAAAATTAAAAAGAAAAATTAACACGAAGTCCCTTGGTCCAAACATATCCTATGCCATTTGAATAATTTGTAGGAGTTCCGATAAGATGAGATCTCCGTACAATTATTGAAAGAAAATAAAATCTAAACGTGAGTATATTTAATAATTTTATATATAATTCCTTTTTTGACAATAACGTTTTAAATATTGTTATTGAACATAAGTTTTTTCATCCACTACTTAAGGATTTGAATGATGCCACTTTATTGTGATAAAAGAAATGGAACATAAATACCCGATAAAAAATTTTAATTCACAAAATAAAACGTTAACTGGCAGATAAGACTCATTAATAAGTGAAAAAAAAAAATTAAAAAAACACAAGTCGTTTTAAATTTTTCACGATCAAAACTGTTCTTTTGAGTAATAAAAAAGTATAACAACAATTAAAAAAAACTATAAAATATAACAGTTGTTAATAATTTTTAAGTGTTTTTAAAGTGAAGCCAAGTGATGACAATAATAAAGCTTTAACATAGAGTCTGTTTAAATATTTATATATTTTGTTTGTTTTTCATTTGAATGAACTTTTTCAATCAAAATAAATAAAAAGTTTACTTAATTTATTAAGTTGTAAGTTCAAACCCAATATCATATTTAGTTATATTCTTATTGATATCCATTTTTTGTGAAAATTGGCAAAAATGATCTTCATGCTAGGCTATTGAAATTCAATCTTACAGAAAGTATTGATAAAATTCTTTAGTAACATAGCCTATATATGTTAAATGAATTTAGATTAATATGAAAGGTTATAGGCGTAATCAATAATGAACTTCTAATCTAATGATGAGTCTTGTAAAAACTTATGGCAATAAAAATTTATTGAATGATGGAAGAGTTACTTCAAGTTAGACCAAGTGTGACTTGATCTTGACCCACACAAATGTGCGTACACACACATGCACACACATGCAGACACGCATACATATGCACAAATGTGCGCTCACACACTCATACTAAAGTTTAGGTTAAAAAGAAAACTCATTTTAGTCCATAATCTGCATGTCTCTAGACTTATTTGATACTTACAAAAATACTTATAGATCACTTATTAATAGGAGAATCTAGAAATCGATCTAAGTCGTAGCAATACATGAACAAAAAGCCACTAGATGGAGATGGCAATTGATACCTAGCTAGCAAGTACCTTATTTGCTCCAACCACATTAGGTCTGATTTTGAACCCACCCCACAATGGGCCTTGTAGGATTGGGTAGTGTTTTAGTGCATATAGGGTTAGGTTCTAGTTAAAGGGAAACCCACTTTGCACTCTACATATAGGTTTAAATTATATATTATTGTTATATTTATATATTATGTTGTTAATTTTTTTATTATATAAAAGGGACTCCTTTAAATAAATTTTTTAATTGATTAGATGTTTCTTTAAAGATATAAGGTGATTGTTATATATATAAATTAAACTTAAAAATAACTTTATAGGTATTTTGAAAAAAAGTAACGAGTAAAGATAGATAGAATACCAATTGGAGTGGATTATTTACAAGTAGGGTAGAGTAAGAATGAGTCAAGATTTGTCCAATAGGATGCGAAGTGAGGTTGGATTGAGCCAAAATCCACCCCAACCCCACCCCATTGACATGCGTATGATGGAGTGAGTCAACTCTATTGGCAAATCTTACCAAAATATTAATATTTGTTTTGTGTACATAAATGTTGATATAAATATGTAATCTAAACAACTTCCCCCCACAACACTAAACTGTACATTGCTCGTGTTTTAATCATAATAAAATAATAATATAATATACCAAACAAGAGATAAGTTACGCGAGTTAAAATTGAAATTATCCAACGGAATAAAAAAGGTTGTTAAGACAAATAAAATATGAAAAAGTAAGAGAATATAAGGGAATTTAAGAGGGGAAAAAAAGAAAAAAGAAAAGCCTAGGATGTGGTTATTTAAAGTAATTCATTTTATTCAAATCAGAAATTCGTTTTATTAATTTGCCATCCAACAGACTCCTAATAGATAGCAACTCCTCATTGCCACCGATTTTTTTTTTTCAAAAAAAAATTCTTCTTAACTTGTGGAGAACAAACTCCTAAAACAACTTAGCATAAACAAGTGATAATCAAGAAAAAGAAATTATGGCTAATTAAAAGAAATATAATATGTATTGGGTAACCAACATTTAATCAAAGAAATAGGAAGACAACAAAGTTTTTTTTCTCTTTTGGTGAATAGAAGGAGTCAAACGAGAGCCGAAGACAAAAAAGCAATCACCCACTACGCCTCATAAAAGAGATGCCATTACAATCCGCAAATAAAGCTAAAGAGATACAAGAAGGAATATCCTCAAACCAACGAACTCCCATTGGCAAAGAGTGGCCAAAGTTAGCAAGTTTATTTGGCGAACAAAGTTGACACAAAAGTTTAACACAAAATGGAAAAGCATGCGAATTCGACAAATCTACTGCAAATATTTGAAACCCAAGATGACGGCAATAATTCCAAGTAATTCATGTCACAACATATTCGAAAGGTGTGATGACAAAATATATCAAAAATTTATTTAAAATTTTATGGTGCTACTTCCAAAATTTATTTAAGAAAAATTAACCGAAAAAATCATTTTATTTTGTAAAAATTAGTCTTTTAAAGAGAAGTTTGGATTGAGAAATTTGATTATGTGAACGGTGGAAATTGAATTTCTCTGCACCCTTGATATGTTTGTCTCATAATGATTACCCCAAAGTTAATTATACATGCAAGTTAAAAATTAAATCTGACAAATTCAAATAATAAGACTCAACTTTGATGCATTATTAATGTAAATTTTTTTTCACATAGTTATTTAATTATATATTATCATATCATTAAAAGTGTTCAATTTTTATAATAACTACGTCAAAAGCTAAATATATGATAATATCTTATTGGTGACAATGTACAATATTTTACACTACAATGGATCAAAATTAGTCTCAAATAATGACCATTGAAGAAAGACTACAATTTAACAATTATTTATACAAAAAAAAAAGTAATAAAAATTAACTTTGGTTTGACCAAAAAATGTCAGTTTCTTTATATCTCCAGATGCAATGAGAAACTTAAAGCTATATCATTCTTTAAAAAGTAAATGAGTGTTAGTTAATTTATTCATGAAAATGTGTTCGATAAATTCATGAAAATATTTTTGGCAAAATATTTTTATTTGGAACAAAATTTGTGAAGTTAAGTTAGCATTAATTAGGATACTTAGTAAACCTTATCAAATGATGATGAAGGTAAGGATGAATAATTACACATATCAAAAAGTTTTTTTAAAAAATTTTATTTTATAAACAAAGTATGATTTTTAATTCTATTTTATTATCGAAGCCGAATTCCATTAGTTTTTCTCGTAAAATATAATATGAAACATCAAGAGTCCTAAGAAGAGCTTACTTAATTAGTACTTTGATCCAATCCTAATTTAATTTTTCTGTCATCTTGTTTTAAATTGTTTTATTGATATAAAATTCATAACAAAAGAATAAATTAATAGAAACCGTTTGGAAGTGAGTGTAAAATGTAAAATTCTATTTCACTATAATAATAATGGTTATACTATGTGAACTTATTCTTGTTATTATTATTTTTTTATATATACATAAAATAATGAAATATTTTTTTAATCTTAATTGGCCATCAGAGTCAAATTTTGCTCATATTTTAGTCAAAACATGATATCATGCCTTAAAAATTTTTAGAAAGAGTTTATTTAATATGTACTCTTATCTTTTCATGATATTTCTATGGTTGACCATTTGTTTATCTATATAAATGCAAATATGACCAGTTAAAATAGAGATTCATGATCTAACTGGAAAAATAATAAGCTTTCATTAAAAAAGAAAATTATAATCTAAGTTTTATCTCATAATGAATCAATTTTGGTCAAACATGGATAGTTGGAGTCTAGACTTCGGATACAAGTTGTTTATATTATCCTTTTAGAACTTCCTTCTATCTTTAAAAAAAAAAAAAAGAGTATGTTAATAAAAAAAAAGTGTCATTTTTTAAAAAATAATTTAATAACAAGAAATCAAATTATTATCAAATAACCGACGTGAAATCTTTTAAAAATTAAAAACTATAATTTGTATAGATAATTGTTTTTACAAGTATCATTATCTTATATGAAATGCTAAAAGCACTGCTAGTATGACTGAGGCAGACATCTTTTGTGCTAGCATTATTATGTCGCTGCACTGTTTCTTATTCTTTTCATATGTATGAACTTGAAAAGTTCAAAAATATAACAAAGTTAATATAAAAGCTCTACCTTCTTGAGGAAAAACATTAGCATATTGGAATCATAGGATTATGATTTATGAGTTAAGGCAGAAGCAAAGAAGAAGAAAATGTCATCAAACTAGCTCGAAATTTGAGAAAAAGGACTTCAAAACAGAGTACAAGAGTATAAAAATCGCATATATATCACAGGAAGGAGTACCTTTGAATGTAAGTGGTGCTCCTCCGCCTCGTGAACCCAGTGGTTAGACTCAGTTACTAAGCACTAATGAAGCACCTTAATTTGTTTCAAGCTTCCAACATTCTTTTAGTTGGGAGCAAGCCACCCTTCCCCCTCTTATAGGAAGGCTCAATCATCCCTGTCCCGAAGCTGTGCACGGGATCCTCTAAAAGATCAAGTCAACTCTCAATGGTCAGTGACAATGTGAAATCAAATTAACTAATCTGACCCACCTTTCTCTCGTATTTATGATCTCCGTCAATGATGGAATATTATTTCTACCTATCACAATTTTGAAACCAAAGAAAAAGTATGTAAGATTGATTTAATTAATAAAAACACTTCAAGATATTGAATAGTGATTTAATTATTTTCTTTAATATTAGTTTTATTTATATAAACAGATTAATTTTGATGTAATAGTTATAAATGTTAAGAGACCACATAAGTAGATTATTTTACTATAAATATTTTTATTAGGCTTCCTACTAACTATATATTATAATGATTAATTAATTAATTAATTAATATATTCCTAAAAAATTTGTATCTTCATAATTATTATTACAGAATTAACTTATTAAACTAAATATTTTTACATAATTATTTTATAAAAATATATGTTTTGTTTCATAAAAGTTGAACTTTCAGTGCATGCAATATAACTAAATCAAATTGTACAAGATATAAGAAAAGCGACAAGAATTGTTTTTTGAGTTGTTAAATCACAACTTGAAATTAATAGTATATATTCAAATAAAATGGATTTCAACCATCGATTTATAATTTATTTTTAGTTTAAAATTAATATTTTGTTCAATAAGAATTTTTTACTATTTTTTTATGAACATTAAAGAAAATTAGTTAATTATCAATTTTTTATTTAATAAAAGTTTTTATTATAATATGTCCAAATTGTTTTTTTATAAATCAATATATATATATTTTTTAATTTAAATTTTGTGCCAAAAATATTTTCTCTTTATTCATATTATAGCTAAATGTTAGTGTTTTATTTTAAGTTGTCATAAACAACACATTTTTTATTTAAATATTTTTTATAAAATGCCTAAAAGACCGTGGTCTTCATAATAGCCTAGTAAAGTCTTCAGATTTTCGCTTCTTGTAATAACAGAATACAAACAAGTCAAAAAGGGTATTATTATGTCTAATTTGTAGCCATGTGACACGAGAGAGGTAAGCTTCGCACTCACTTCTTCATCTAAAAGGAAGAAGCGAGGAAGAAGCCCCCGTTGTATAATCAAAGAGTGCCGCAAATAATATTACGAGAATATTTCTAAACCATCAGCTTTTAAATTTCTCTCTTTTTTTCACTGAAAGTTCTTATCTTACTACTTTTGATACATTCTGCAAGTTTAAATAAATAAAAGAAATAATAAAATTATAAAAAAAAATATGCTTTATATTTATCTTCATTGAACAACTTTTATATCAGAAATATATTCAACCAACGATCTAATCTTTTTGATCTTTTTTATTTTTAGTATATGATTTTTGTGAATAACTATAACTAGATATATAGGCTATAATTTTAACATCGAAATACTTATGTTAACAAAATAAGAATTATATATTAAAAATAAAGAGGTTCTCGATGGAGTATTGCAATTTAAATTAATTTATAACTTCATATTATGATAATAAATTGTGCGTCACACAGGGCACTGTACTGGTCCTTAAGAAAACATAACCCTCAAGATACTGATTAATTTTTTTTTTTTTAATTCTCAGGCGAGCTCTTAGGTGTAACAAACTTTCAAGTTGCACCATGCAATTTGTCAATATAATGGGTGAGATTTGTTGATATATTGGTCTACTAATTATTTATAGTGTATTATAATAAT
Source organism: Pterocarpus santalinus (assembly GCA_031439595.1). Lineage (NCBI taxonomy): Eukaryota > Viridiplantae > Streptophyta > Magnoliopsida > Fabales > Fabaceae > Pterocarpus > Pterocarpus santalinus. Next base: position 25,792,943 of record CM062528.1, on the reverse strand, counting down.
TTCTAAAATCTATTTATATGATCCAAAATTAAATAATATTTTCTCTACATGATTTTAAAATTAAATAGAATTTTGGGGGATATTTTACAATCATGTAAATAAATTTTAATTATTTTTAAAATAACTGGGATGTATTGTAGTAATTCTTAAATTTATTTGTATAATCTTGAAATTAAATAAAATTTTATTTGTATAATCTTAAAATTAAACAAATATTTTTGGGGATATTTTAGGATCATATAAATAAATTTTAGCCACTTTTAAAATATATTTAATCACAATTCTAAAGTCTAACTAAAAATTAAAATTTACTAAAATGTATTATAGATATTTGGTGTAAGGATACACCTTTAAATGATACCCATTTATCATATTACATCTTTACAAGGTATATAATGCCCCTTACTTGACATTTGCCTTATTCTCAGGCATGATGGAGAATGCCAATCTTTTGTGTTGTTTAATGCACCACTTTAAATATGGTATATTGAAGCATCTATGTGTTATTTCAATCTCATAGCCGTAGGTGGATGGATATTTTTTTGGGTATTGGAATCTAATGTTATTTTTTTTTCTCTTGTGACTACCTAATTAATAATTTTATGATTGCTACCCATTATTAAAAATAATTAATAAAAAATAAATTTTTAAATTTTATTTCCTATTATCGCTATTAGCGCTTAGTTTATTCTCTTTTTTTTTTTCCCTTATTTTACTCTAGTCGTCCTTTAATTATTTTCTTTGCTATTAGTTTTATTTATATTAACAGATTAATTTTGATGTAGTAGTTATAAATGTTAAGAGACCACATAAGTAGATTATTTTTCTATAAATATTTTTATTAGGCTTCCTGCTAACTATATATTATAATGATAAATTAATTAATATATTATAGCACGTGTAAGTTGGATGTCCTATTAACATATTTATTTTTGAATGTGTTGAAGATGTAATTTTTTAATTTCATCAATTTATATATAAATTTTAAAAGCAGTTATTTTATAATACTCATTCATGTAAATTTAGGTTTAGTGATTTGAAAAAATAACATATAAAATAATTTATTTTTGGTGATATGGTGGTATGAAAATTAATAATTTTACTATTTTATAATTGAATACTTGAATCTTTTGTATATGTTAAAAATTTTTCATTAAAAATTTTGTATCTTCATAATTATTATTACAGAATTAACTTACTAAACTAAATATTTTTACATAATTATTTTATAAAAATATATGTTTTGTTTCATAAAGGTTGAACTTTCAATGCATGCAATATAACCAAATCAAATTGTACAAGATATAAGAAAAGGGACAAGAATTTTTTTTGAGTTGTTAAATCACAACTTGAAATTAATAGTATATATTCATATAAAATGGATTTCAACTATCGATCTATAATTTATTTTTAGTTTAAAATTAATATTTTGTTCAATAAGAATTTTTTACTTATTTTTTATGAACATTAAAGAAAATTAGTTAATTATCAATTTTTTATTTAATAAAAGTTTTTATTATAATATGTCCAAATTGTTTTTTTATAAATCAATATTTATATTTTTTAATTTAAATTTTGCGCCAAAAATATTTTCTCTTTATTCATATTACAGCTAAATGTTAGTGTTTTATTTTAAGTTGTCATAAACAATACATTTTTTATTTAAATATTTTTTATAAAATGCCTAAAAGACCGTGGTCTTCATAATAGCCTAGTAAAGTCTTCAGATTTTCGCTTCTTGTAATAACAGAATACAAACAAGTCAAAAAGGGTATTATTATGTCTAATTTGTAGCCATGTGATACGAGAGAGGTAAGCTTCGCACTCACTTCTTCATCTAAAAGGAAGAAGCGAGGAAGAAGCCGCCCGTTGTATAATCAATGAGTGCCGCAAATAATATTACGAGAATATTTCTAAACCATCAGCTTTTAAATTTCTCTCTTTTTTTCGCTGAAAGTTCTTATCTTACTACTTTTGATACATTCTGCAAGTTTAAATAAATAAAAGAAATAATAAAATTATAAAAAAAAATATGCTTTATATTTATCTTCATTGAACAACTTTTATATCAGAAATATATTCAACCAACGATCTAATCTTTTTGATCTTTTTTATTTTTAGTATATGATTTCTGTGAATAACTATAACTAGATATATAGGCTATCATATTAATATCGAAATACTTATGTTAACAAAATAAGAATTATATATTAAAAATAAAGAGGTTCTCGATGGATTATTACAATTTAAATTAATTTATAATTTCATATTATGATAATAAATTGTGCGTCTCACAGGGCTCAGTACTGGTCCTTAAGAAAACATAACCTTCAAGATACTAATTAATTTTTTTTCTTTTTTAATTCTCAGGCGAGCTCTTAGGTGTAACAAACTTTCAAGTTGCACCATGCAATTTATCAATGTAGCGGATGAGATTTGTTGATATATTGGTCTATTAATTATTTATAGTGTATTATAATAATTTCTAAAATTTATTTATATGATCCAAAATTAAATAATATTTTATTCACATGATTTTAAAATTAAATTGAATTTTTGGGGGATATTTTACAATCATGTAAATAAATTTTTTAAAATAACTGGGATGTATTATAGTAATTCTTAAATTTATTTGTATAATCTTGAAATCAAATAAAATTTTATCTATATAATCTTAAAATTAAACAAATATTTTTGGGGATATTTTAGGATCATATAAATAAATTTTGGTCACTTTTAAAATATATTTAATCACAATTCTAAAGTCTCACTAAAAACTAAAATTTACTACAGCATATTATAGATATTTGGTGTAGGGATACACTTTTAAATGATACCCATTTATCATATTACATCTTTATAAGGTATATAATGCCCCTTACTTGACATTCGCCTTATTCTCAGGCATGATGGAGAATGTCAATCTTTTGTATTGTTTAATGCACCACTTTAAATATGGTATATTGAAGCATCTATGTGTTATTTAAATCTCACAGCTGTAGGTGGTGGATGAATATTTTTTTGGGTATTTGAATCTAATGTTATTTTTTTTTTCTCTTGTGAATACCTAATTAATAATTTTATGATTGCTACGCATTATTAAAAATAATTAATAAAATATAATTTTTTAAATTTTATATTCTATTATCGCTGTTAGCGCTTAGTTTATTCTCTTTTTTTTTCCTTATTTTACTCTAATCGTCCTTTAATTATTTTCTCTAATATTAGTTTTATTTATATTAACAGATTAATTTTGATGTAGTAGTTATAAATGTTAAGAGACCACATAAGTAGATTATTTTTCTATAAATATTTTTATTAGGCTTCCTGCTAACTATATATTATAATGATAAATTTATTAATATATTATAGCACGTGTAAGTTGGATGTCCTATTAACATATTTGTTTTTGAATGTGTCGAAGATGTAATTTTTTAATTTCATCAATTTATATATAAATTTTAAAAGCAGTTATTTTATAATAGTCATTTACGTAAATTTAGGTTTAGTGATTTGAAAAAATAACATATAAAATAATTTGTTTTTGGTGATATGGTGGTATGAAAATTAATAATTTTACTATTTTATAATTGAATACTTGAATCTTTTGTATATGTTAAAAATTTTTCATGAAAAAATTCCTATCTTCATAATTATTATTACAGAATTAACTTATTAAACTAAATATTTTTACATAATTATTTTATAAAAATATATGTTTTGTTTCATAAAAGTTGAACTTTCATTGCATGCAATATAACTAAAACAAATTGTACAAGATATAAGAAAAGGGACAAGAATTTTTTTTGAGTTGTTAAATCACAACTTGAAATTAATAGTATATATTCAAATAAAATGGATTTCAACTATTGATCTATAATTTATTTTTAGTTTAAAATTAATATTTTGTTCAATAAGAATTTTTTACTATTTTTTTATGAACATTAAAGAAAATTAGTTAATTATCAATTTTTTATTTAATAAACCACAAAAATTATTTTGAGAAATCCAAACTAAATAAAATACTATATTTTCTAAAATGAAAAACATATCTAAGCCTTAATCAAATTATAAATTCGAACCGAATATTATTTTTCATTGTCTAAAACTTTCACGTATATAAACAAATATATCACAATATCCTAATAATATAAAATAATTTTATATTATCATTTATTATAAATCAAAGGAATTGTCAATATCATCCATTTTTATATAACAATCCATCACAATAGGACAATTCTCATAATTTTTATTAGATTAGAGTATGAATAAAAATTAATCTCATAAATCGTACCAAAATATTAATATTAGTTTGTATATATAAATGTTGATATAAACATGCAGACTAAACAACTTTCTCCACAATACTAAACTGTACATTAATGGTTTCTAAATTAAAGAAAAACAAACAAACAAGAGGTAATTTAACTTGAGTGACAGTTTAAAATTATCCTACGAAATGAAAACGTGGTAAAGACAAAGAAATTCCTTTTATTAAATTAATTATCTAACTTACTTTTAATAACATTAATATTTTATTAATTTGTGTAATCAATAAAATCCTATAACAACTTAGCCAAAAAAAAAATAAATGTAAAAGTAAAAGCGACAATGAAGAGAGAAATTATAGCTAATTAAAAGAAACACACACACACACACACACATATTAGTGGATAAACGGTTTATTCAATAATCAAGATTTAATTAAAGAAATGTGAAGAGAACCTAGGAAACTAAAAATTCGATTCTACGGTTTGAAACCCAAAATGGAAAAGTCTGCGAATCCGACAAATCTAGTGCAATTATTTGAAAGCGACGCTGACAATAATGCCATGTAATCCATGTCCAGTTAACATACCTTTTCAAAACCAGTCGAAACAAATTTATACTTGTGTTATATTGTAAATGAAGGGCGTCTGTTTTTCGTAAAGAGGGATGTTATTTAAACATTATCATATTATGTAATAATACATCTCACTTTATGTGTAAAATATGTTTTAAAATTTTCCTTTTTAAATTTCTCTTTATCTCCTACTTTTCACTCATGTAGTATAAATCTCTAAGCATTTCAACCATAAATATACAAATAATATTTTGTCTTTTTAAAATTTGAAGGAGTTCTTGCCAAGATTCATTTAGAAAAAATCATTATTATTATTATTATTGCAAGGATTGGTCTATTGGAAAATTAAATGGGATTTAGAACTAAGTATACATAGAGGGAAAAAAAAAAAAAGAAATTGAATACTATTGCACCTTTTACACATTTATCTTACAACAATTACTGTAAAATTTGTTATGCAAATTAAATAATAAATCTGACAATGTTTATAAGCAATTATTCATATAAAAAAATAAGAAAAGGGAACTTAATTTTGACTTTATATGAGAATATTTGCTTCTACATATTCGTCAGTGCAATAAATCAATCAACATCACATTATTCTTTTAAATAATAATAATAATGTGTTTGCTGATTTTATTGCTGAAAATGATTTTAATAATTCATGAAAATATTTTTTGGCAAAACATTTATACTTGAAATAAAATTCATTTTTTGTACAAAATTTAAGTTGACGATAAGATAATTAATAAACTCTTATGATCGAAATGAGGACGAAAGTAGCCATGACTACTCAAGCACCTTAATTGATCATTGCATAAGTTAAAAAAGATTATGAAGACATTTTCTAATTTTATAAAAAAATTAATTTTATCTTGCTATTAAAGTCATATTCCACTAGCGCACTTATTGTAAAATTCGATACGAGACTTCAAGAGATTTAGAAAGAACTTACTTAATGAGTACTTTGATCCTCTCTCAACTTTACAATCTCCAGCTAATTTATAATTATGTTGTCGATGTAAAATTTCAAATGAAAAAATAAATTAATAGGAACTTTTGAAAGCGAGTATTTAAAGTAAAATGCAAATTCACCAAATTCGGATTGTGGGAATTTATTCACTGTTATTATTTGCTTTTATAAATACAAAATATAGTGAAAAATATTTGTTTTTGTTTTTGTTTTGCTATTAAAGTCAATTCATAGTAATACTCCTTGCAAAAACATGATATTAAACTTCAAGAATTTTATTCATCAAAAAAAAAATTAAGAAATTTAAGAAGAGCTTATCTATTTGTTACTCAAGTCTTCTTCTAATTTTTCTGTCGTCACCATATATTTTAATGCAAATGCAAATATGACCATGTTAAAGTAGAGATCCATAAACTAACTACAAGAGGGTGTTTTTTTTTTATATGACATTTAGGTGGAAAATATACCAGAATATGAGAATTTGGAGAAATTTATATTAATATAGAATCTAATAAAATCAAAATTTTTTATTTCAAAAAATTAAATTCGAAAATTCTAAATTCAATTAAAAAATATTTTATTTTTGGCCTATAGTGAATTCAGAATTTCCAAATTCAGCTTTTCTGAAATAGGAAATTTTGATTTTATTATATCCCATATCAATGTAAATTCCTCCCAATTTCCATATTCTAGTACATACACAACTCAAATGCCATATAAAAAATAAAATGCTATATTATTAATGTAAATTTTTTTCATATAATTATTTAATTATATATTATTATATCATTAAAGGTATTCAATTTTTACAATAACTATGTCAAAAGTTAACTATATGATGATATCTAATTGGTAATAATATAAGATATTTTATACTACAACGGATCAACATTAGTATTTAATAATGACCCTTGAAGAAGGACTACAATTTAACAATTATTTATACAAAAAAAAATAAAAATTAACTTTGGTTTGACCAAAAAATGTCAGCTTCTTCATATCTCTAGATGCAATGGAAAACTTAAAGCTATATTGTTCTTTAAAAAATAAATGTGCATTAGTTAATTTATTCATAAAATGTGTTTAATAAATTCATGAAAATATTTTTATTTGGAACAAAATTTGTTCTTGTACAAAGATAAGTTGGTATTAATCACGATACTTAGTAAACCCTTATCAAATGATAATGAAGGTAAGGATGACTACTCAACCACCATAATTGATAATTGCACATATCAAAAAAAAATTTTTAAAAAATTTTATTTTATAAACAAAGTATGATTTTTAGTTCTATTTTATTATCGAAGTCGAATTCCATTAGCTTTTGTCGTAAAATATAATATGAAATATCAAGAGTCCTAAGAAGAGCTTACTTAATTAGTACTTTGATCCAATCCTAATTTAATTTTTCTGTCATCTTGTTTTAAATTATTTTATTGATATAAAATTCATAACAAAAGAATAAATTAATAGAAACCTTTTGGAAGTGAGTGTAAAATGTAAAATTCTATTTCACTATAATAATAATGGTTATACTATGTGAACTTATTCTTGTTATTATTATTTTTTTATATATACATAAAATAATGAAATATTTTTTTTTTTAATTCTAATTGGCCATCAGAGTCAAATTTTGCTAATATTTTAGTCAAAACATGATATCATGCCTTAAAAAATTTTAGAAAGAGTTTATTTAATATGTACTCTTATCTTTTCCTGATATTTCTATGGTTGACCATTTGTTTATCTATATAAATGCAAATATGACCAGTTAAAATAGAGATTCATGATCTAACTGGAAAAATAATAAGCTTTCATTAAAAAAGAAAATCATAATCTAAGTTTTATCCCATAATGAATCAATTTTGGTCAAACAAGGATAGTTGGAGTCTAGACTTTGCATACAAGTTGTTTGTATTATCCTTTTAGAACTCTCTTCTATCTTTAAAAAAAAAAAAAGAGTATGTTAATAAAAAAAATGTGTCATTTTTTAAAAAATAATTTAATAACAAGAAATCAAATTATTATCAAATAACCGACAGGAAATCTTTTAAAAATTAAAAACTATAATTTGTATAGATAATTGTTTTTACAAGTATCATTATCTTATATGAAATGCTAAAAGCACTGCTAGTATGACTGAGGCAGACATCTTTTGTGCTAGCATTATTATGTCGCTGCACTGTTTCTTATTCTTTTCATATGTATGAACTTGAAAAGTTCAAAAATATAACAAAGTTAATATAAAAGCTCTACCTTCTTGAGGAAAAACATTAGCATATTGGAATCATAGGATTATGATTTATGAGTTAAGGCAGAAGCAGAGAAGAAGAAAATGTCATCAAAGTAGTTCGAAATTTGAGAAAAAGGACTTCAAAACAGAGTACAAGAGTATAAAAATCGCATATGTATGACAGGAAGGAGTACCCTTGAATATAAGTGGTGCTCTCCGCCTTGTGAACCCAGTGGTTACACTCAGTTACTAAGCACTAATGAAGCACCTTAATTTGTTTCAAGCTTCCAACATTCTTTTAGTTGGGAGCAAGCGACCCTTCCCCTCTTATAGGAAGGCTCAATCATCCCTGTCCCGAAGCTGTGGACAAGAAAAAAAAAACACGAGATCCTCTAAAAGATCAAGTCAACTCTCAATGGTCAATGAACATGTGAAATCAAATTAACTAATCTCATCCACCTTTCTCTTGTATTTATGATCTCCGTCAATGATGGAATATTATTTCCACCTATCACAATTTTGAAACCAAAGAAAAAGTATGTAAGATTGATTTAATTAATAAAAACACTTTAAGATATTGATTAGTGATTACTGAATCATTTTTAAGAAAACTTAACATTTAAGATATTGATTATTTTGTAATTGAACCCACAGCCTAGTAATTATCTTCTGTATATTTTATTGAGTTTTAGATATCCCATTTTTAAATTTCATTCTCTCTTATAATTTCTTTTTTTTTGTTTACAATTTCTCATTATTAGGAGTGTGCATAAATAAATTTCAGGTGTGTTAAGGAAAATTTCACTCTTATAAAAAGGCTCAATCATCCAGGCCCGAAAGCCATAGATATGAAAAAAAGAGATATTCTTAAGTCCTAGTCAACAACTCTCAATAATTAGTTGAAATCAAATTCACTAATCTCACCAACCTTTATTTATTATACTTACCATGTTCAGCAATGGTGAACAATTTACTTTATTTTTTGAGTAATATCTCTTTAATCTTACTATGTTGAAATTTACATCAATTTATCTTTAAAATAATTTTTGATATTAATTTAGTCTTAATAAATTGAATTGTGACATCAATTTCATTCTTTCATTAAATAATCAATAAATTCCTATCTTCAGCATCATGCGGCTTCTCAACTTCCTTTTTGTTAATTTAGGTGCCGAGGAAGGAGGGATCGAGGGTTATTTGCATTGATATTTAATTAGGGGTTTCGATGAAAATTTTTAACTTTTAATTAATTTATTTATTTTCTAATATTTTTATCTTCAAGTTGATGAGGTGAAAGTCATCTCTAATAAATAAGCAATATAGTAGTACATAAATGTGCCAAGTAGGATAAATTATAACAGAAGTTACTGATAATTTGATGGAAAAATAAAATTGATATCAAATTTTAAAGTATTATGACTAAATGGATGTCCATGTTTTTTTTTTTTCAAAACCAAACTAATATCAATTTCAAAATATTATATTATTAAAAAGGATATTTATTTTTATTTTCCTAACAGAATTTAGAAACCAAAGAAAATCTATGTAAGATTTAATTAATAAAAACACTTTGAGATACTGATTATTGATTATCTAATGTAACATATAAAAATAGAACTTTGTGTTGATTCTGCCGTGTAAAATTTGACTTTGTCATTTGGAAAAATGTTTTGACATTTATTGTATTTTAAGTAGATCTTTTATATCATACTTTGAAAATAGCTTTTTTGAAAAACAAAAAAAAGTCATTATTTTATATATCAACACTTTATAAAAGTTACTAATTAATTTTCTTTTTTAATAATCTTCTATAAGAAGACACATAAGTTATTTAAATTCCAAAACGTAAAATTTATCAAATGAAAAATTAAAAGGCAAACATTTTTAACTTTTGAACTAAATAATTTTTTTTTTTTGGGTATTTGAATCTAAAGTTATTTTTTTTTCTCTTGTGACTACCTAATTAATAATTTTATGATTGCTACGCATTATTAAAAATAAATAATAAAAAATAATTTTTTAAATTTTATTTTCTATTATTGCTATTAGCGCTTAGTTTATTCTCTTTTTTTTTTCCCTTATTTTACTCTAGTCGTCCTTTAATTATTTTCTTTAATATTAGTTTTATTTATATTAACAGATTAATTTTGATGTAGTAGGTATAAATGTTAACAGACCGCATAAGTAGATTATTTTTCAATAAATATTTTTATTAGGCTTCCTACTAACTATATATTATAATGATAAATTAATTAATATATTATAGCACGTGTAAGTTGGATGTCCTATTCACATATCTATTTTTGAATGTGTCGAAGATGTAAATTTTTAGTTTCATCAATTTATATATAAATTTTAAAAGCAGTTATTTTATAATAGTCATTTACGTAAATTTAGGTTTAGTGATTTGAAAAAAATAGCATATAAAATAATTTGTTTTTGGTGATATGGTGGTATGAAAATTAATAATTTTACTATTTTATAATTGAATACTTGAATCTTTTGTATATGTTAAAAAATTTTCATGAAAAAATTCCTATCTTCATAATTATTATTACAGAATTAACTTATTAAACTAAATATTTTTACATAATTATTTTATAAAAATATATGTTTTGTTTCATAAAAGTTGAACTTTCATTGCATGCAATATAACTAAATCAAATTGTACAAGATATAAGAAAAGGGACAAGAATTTTTTTTTAGTTGTTAGATCACAACTCGAAATTAATAGTATATATTCAAATAAAATGGATTTCAACTATCGATCTATAATTTATTTTTAGTTTAAAATTAATATTTTGTTCGATAAGAACTTTTTACTATTTTTTTATGAACATTAAAGAAAATTAGTTAATTATCAATTTTTTATTTAATAAAAGTTTTTATTATAATATGTTCAAATAATTTTTTTATAAATCAATATATATATATATATATATTTTAATTTAAATTTTGTGCCAAAAATATTTTCTCTTTATCCATATTATAGCTAAATGTTCGTGTTTTATTTTAAGTTGTCATAAACAATATATTTTTATTTAAATATTTTTTATAAAATGCCAAAAGGACCGTGCACTTCATAATAGCCTAGGAAAGTCTTTAGATTTTTGGCTTCATGTAATAATGCATTACAAACAAGTCAAAAAGGGCATTATTATGTCTAATTTGTACCCATGTGACACGAGAGAGGTAAGCTTCGTACTCACTTCTTCATCTAAAAGGAAGAAGCGAGGAAGAAGCCGCCCGTTGTATAATCAAAGAGTGCCGCAAATAATAGTACGAGAATATTTCTAAACCATCAGCTTTTAAATTTCTCTCTTTTTTTTCGCTGAAAGTTCTTATCTTACTACTTTTGATACATTCTGCAAGTTTAAATAAATAAAAGAAATAATAAAACTATAAAAAAAAATATGCTTTATATTTATCTTCATTGAACAACTTTTATATCGGAAATATATTCAACCAACGATCTAATCTTTTTGATCTTCTTTACTTTTAGTATATGATTTTTATGAATAACTATAACCAGATATGTAGGCCATCATATTAATATCAAAATACTTATGTTAACAAAATAAGAATTATATATTAAAAATAAAGAGGTTCTCGATGGAGTATTACAATTTAAATTAATTTATAATTTCATATTATGATAATAAATTGTGCATCTCACAGGGCACTATACTGGTCCTTAAGAAAACATAACCTTCAAGATACTGATTAATTTTTTTTTTTTTTTAATTCTCAGGCGAGCTCTTAGGTGTAACAGACTTTCAAGTTGCACCATGCAATTTATCAATGTAACGGGTGAGATTTGTTGATATATTGGTCTACCAATTATTTATAGCATATTATAATAATTTCTAAAATTTATTTATATGACCCAAAATTAAGTAATATTTTATCTGTATAATTTTAAAATTAAATAAAATTTTTGGGGGATATTTTACAATCATGTAGATAAATTTTAATTATTTTTAAAATAACCTTGATGTATTGTAGTAATTCCTGAATTTATTTGTATAATCCTGAAATTAAATAAAATTTTATCTGTATGATCTTAAAATTAAACAGATATTTCTGGGGATATTTTAGGATCACGTAAATAAATTTTGGTCACTTTTAAAATATATTTAATCACAATTCTAAAGTCTAACTAAAAATTAAAATTTACTACAGTGTATTATAGATATTTGATGTAAGGATACACCTTTAAATGATACCCATTTTTCATATTCATCTTTATAAGGTATATAATGCCCCTTGCTTGACATTCGCCTTATTCGTGGGGAGTGTCAATCTTTTGTGTTGTTTAATGCACCACTTTAAATATGGTATATTGAAGCATCTATGTGTTATTTAAATCTCACAGTCGTAGATGGATGAATATTTTTTTTGGTATTTGAATCTAATGTCATTTTTTTTTATCTCTTCTGACTACCTAATTAATAATTTTATGATTGCTACGCATTATTAAAAATAATTAATAAAAAATAATTTTTTAAATTTTATTTTCTATTATCGCTATTAGCGCTTAGTTTATTCTCTTTTTTTTTTCCCTTATTTTACTCTAGTCGTCCTTTAATTATTTTCTTTAATATTAGTTTTATTTATATTAACAGATTAATTTTGATGTAGTAGTTATAAATGTTAAGAGACCGCATAAGTACATTATTTTTCAATAAATATTTTTATTAGGCTTCCTACTAACTATATATTATAATGATAAATTAATTAATATATTATAGCACGTGTAAGTTGGATGTCCTATTCATATATTTATTTTTGAATGTGTCGAAGATGTACTTTTTTAGTTTCATCAATTTATATATAAATTTTAAAAGCAGTTATTTTATAATAGTCATTTACGTAAATTTAGGTTTAGTGATTTGAAAAAAATAGCATATAAAATAATTTGTTTTTGGTGATATGGTGGTATGAAAATTAATAATTTTACTATTTTATAATTGAATACTTGAATCTTTTGTATATGTTAAAAATTTTTCATGAAAAAATTCCTATCTTCATAATTATTATTACAGAATTAACTTATTAAACTAAATATTTTTACATAATTGTTTTATAAAAATATATGTTTTGTTTCATAAAAGTTGAACTTTCATTGCATGCAATATAACTAAATCAAATTGTACAAGATATAAGAAAAGGGACAAGAATTTTTTTTTAGTTGTTAGATCACAACTCGAAATTAATAGTATATATTCAAATAAAATGGATTTCAACTATCGATCTATAAATTATTTTTAGTTTAAAATTAATATTTTGTTCGATAAGAATTTTTTACTATTTTTTTATGAACATTAAAGAAAATTAGTTAATTATCAATTTTTTATTTAATAAAAGTTTTTATTATAATATGTTCAAATAATTTTTTTATAAATCAATATATATATATTTTAATTTAAATTTTGTGCCAAAAATATTTTCTCTTTATCCATATTATAGCTAAATGTTCGTGTTTTATTTTAAGTTGTCATAAACAATATATTTTTATTTAAATATTTTTTATAAAATGCCAAAAGGACCGTGCACTTCATAATAGCCTAGGAAAGTCTTTAGATTTTTGGCTTCTTGTAATAATGCAATACAAACAAGTCAAAAAGGGCATTATTATGTCTAATTTGTACCCATGTGACACGAGAGAGGTAAGCTTCGTACTCACTTCTTCATCTAAAAGGAAGAAGCGAGGAAGAAGCCGCCCGTTGTATAATCAAAGAGTGCCGCAAATAATATTACGAGAATATTTCTAAACCATCAGCTTTTAAATTTCTCTCTTTTTTTTCGCTGAAAGTTCTTATCTTACTACTTTTGATACATTCTGCAAGTTTAAATAAATAAAAGAAATAATAAAATTATAAAAAACAAATATGCTTTATATTTATCTTCATTGAACAACTTTTATATCGGAAATATATTCAACCAACGATCTAATCTTTTTGATCTTCTTTACTTTTAGTATATGATTTTTATGAATAACTTTAACTAGATATGTAGGCTATCATATTAATATCAAAATACTTATGTTAACAAAATAAGAATTATATATTAAAAATAAAGAGGTTCTCGATGGAGTATTACAATTTAAATTAATTTATAATTTCATATTATGATAATAAATTGTGCATCTCACAGGGTACTATACTGGTCCTTAAGAAAACATAACCTTCAAGATACTGAGTAATTTTTTTTTTTTTTTAATTCTCAGGCGAGCTCTTAGGCGTAACAGACTTTCAAGTTGCACCATGCAATTTATCAATGTAACGGGTGAGATTTGTTGATATATTGGTCTACCAATTATTTATAGCATATTATAATAATTTCTAAAATTTATTTATATGACCCAAAATTAAGTAATATTTTATCTGCATGATTTTAAAGTTAAATAGAATTTTTGGGGGATATTTTACAATCATGTAGAAAAAATTTAATTATTTTTAAAATAACCTTGATTTATTGTAGTAATTCTTGAATTTATTTGTATAATCTTGAAATTAAATAAAATTTTATCTGTATGATCTTAAAATTAAACAGATATTTCTGGGGATATTTTAGGATCACGTAAATAAATTTTGGTCACTTTTAAAATATATTTAATCACAATTCTAAAGTCTAACTAAAAATTAAAATTTACTACAGCATATTATAGATATTTGATATAGGGATACACCTTTAAATGATACCCATTTTTCATATTACGTCTTTATAAGGTATATAATGCCCCTTGCTTGACATTCGCCTTATTCGTGGGGAATGTCAATCTTTTGTGTTGTTTAATGCACCACTTTAAATATGGTATATTGAAGCATCTATGTGTTATTTAAATCTCACAGTCGTAGATGGATGAATATTTTTTTTGGTATTTGAATCTAATGTCATTTTTTTTTTCTCTTCTGACTACCTAATTAATAATTTTATGATTGCTACCCATTATTAAAAATAATTAATAAAAAATAATTTTTTAAATTTTATTTTCTATTATCACTATTAGTGCTTAGTTTATTCTCTCTCTTTTTTTTCCTTATTTTACTCTAGTCGTCCTTTAATTATTTTCTTTAATATTAGTTCTATTTATATTAACAGATTAATTTTGATGTAGTAGTTATAAATGTTAAGAGACCGCATAAGTAGATTATTTTTCTATAAATATTTTTATTAGGCTTCCTACTAACTATATATTATAATGATAAATTAATTAATATATTATAGCACGTGTAATTTGGATGTCCTATTAACATATTTATTTTTGAATGTGTCGAAGATGTAATTTTTTAATTTCATCAATTTATATATAAATTTTAAAAGCAGTTATTTTATAATAGTAATTTACGTAAATTTAGGTTTAGTGATTTGAAAAAATAACATATAAAATAACTTATCTTTGGTGACATGATGGTATGAAAATTAATAATTTTACTATTTTATAATTGAATACTTGAATCTTTTGTATATGTTAAAAATTTTTCGTGAAAAAATTCCTATCTTCATAATTATTATTACAGAATTAACTTATTAAACTAAATATTTTTACATAATTGTTTTATAAAAATATATGTTTTGTTTCATAAAAGTTGAACTTTCATTGCACGCAATATAACTAAATCAAATTGTACAAGATATAAGAAAAGGGACAAGAATTTTTTTTAGTTGTTAGATCACAACTCGAAATTAATAGTATATATTCAAATAAAATGGATTTCAACTATCGATCTATACTTTATTTTTAGTTTAAAATTAATATTTTGTTCGATAAGAATTTTTTACTATTTTTTTATGAACATTAAAGAAAATTAGTTAATTATCAATTTTTTATTTAATAAAAGTTTTTATTATAATATGTTCAAATAATTTTTTTATAAATCAATATATATATATATATATATATATTTTAATTTAAATTTTGTGCCAAAAATATTTTCTCTTTATCCATATTATAGCTAAATGTTCGTGTTTTATTTTAAGTTGTCATAAACAATATATTTTTATTTAAATATTTTTTATAAAATGCCAAAAGGACCGTGCACTTCATAATAGCCTAGGAAAGTCTTTAGATTTTTGGCTTCTTGTAATAATGCAATACAAACAAGTCAAAAAGGGCATTATTATGTCTAATTTGTACCCATGTGACACGAGAGAGGTAAGCTTCGTACTCACTTCTTCATCTAAAAGGAAGAAGCGAGGAAGAAGCCGCCCGTTGTATAATCAAAGAGTGCCGCAAATAATATTACGAGAATATTTCTAAACCATCAGCTTTTAAATTTCTCTCTTTTTTTTCGCTGAAAGTTCTTATCTTACTACTTTTGATACATTCTGCAAGTTTAAATAAATAAAAGAAATAATAAAATTATAAAAAACAAATATGCTTTATATTTATCTTCATTGAACAACTTTTATATCGGAAATATATTCAACCAACGATCTAATCTTTTTGATCTTCTTTACTTTTAGTATATGATTTTTATGAATAACTTTAACTAGATATGTAGGCTATCATATTAATATCAAAATACTTATGTTAACAAAATAAGAATTATATATTAAAAATAAAGAGGTTCTCGATGGAGTATTACAATTTAAATTAATTTATAATTTCATATTATGATAATAAATTGTGCATCTCACAGGGCACTATACTGGTCCTTAAGAAAACATAACCTTCAAGATACTGATTAATTTTTTTTTTTTTTTTAATTCTCAGGCGAGCTCTTAGGCGTAACAGACTTTCAAGTTGCACCATGCAATTTATCAATGTAACGGGTGAGATTTGTTGATATATTGGTCTACCAATTATTTATAGCATATTATAATAATTTCTAAAATTTATTTATATGACCCAAAATTAAGTAATATTTTATCTGCATGATTTTAAAGTTAAATAGAATTTTTGGGCGATATTTTACAATCATGTAGAAAAAATTTAATTATTTTTAAAATAACCTTGATTTATTGTAGTAATTCTTGAATTTATTTGTATAATCTTGAAATTAAATAAAATTTTATCTGTATGATCTTAAAATTAAACAGATATTTCTGGGGATATTTTAGGATCACGTAAATAAATTTTGGTCACTTTTAAAATATATTTAATCACAATTCTAAAGTCTAACTAAAAATTAAAATTTACTACAGCATATTATAGATATTTGATATAGGGATACACCTTTAAATGATACCCATTTTTCATATTACGTCTTTATAAGGTATATAATGCCCCTTGCTTGACATTCGCCTTATTCGTGGGGAATGTCAATCTTTTGTGTTGTTTAATGCACCACTTTAAATATGGTATATTGAAGCATCTATGTGTTATTTAAATCTCATAGTCGTAGATGGATGAATATTTTTTTTGGTATTTGAATCTAATGTCATTTTTTTTTTCTCTTCTGACTACCTAATTAATAATTTTATGATTGCCACGCATTATTAAAAATAATTAATAAAAAATAATTTTTTAAATTTTATTTTCTATTATCACTATTGGTGCTTAGTTTATTCTCTCTCTTTTTTTTTTTCCTTATTTTACTCTAGTCGTCCTTTAATTATTTTCTTTAATATTAGTTTTATTTATATTAAGAGATTAATTTTGATGTAGTAGTTATAAATGTTAAGAGACCGCATAAGCAGATTATTTTTCTATAAATATTTTTATTAGGCTTCCTACTAACTATATATTATAATGATAAATTAATTAATATATTATAGCACGTGTAAGTTGGATGTCCTATTAACATATTTATTTTTGAATGTGTCGGAGACGTAATTTTTTAATTTCATCAATTTATATATAAATTTTAAAAGCATTTATTTTATAATAGTCATTCACGTAAATTTAGGTTTAGTGATTTGAAAAAATAACATATAAAATAATTTGTTTTTGGTGATATGGTTGTTTGAAAATTAATAATTTTACTATTTTATTAATGAAAACTTGAATCTTTTGTATATGTTAAAAATTTTTCTTAAAAAAATTCCTTTCTTCATAATTATTATTACAGAATTAACTTATTAAACTAAATATTTTAACATAATTATTTTATAAAAATATATTTTTTGTTTCATAAAAGTTGAACTTTCATTGCATGCAATATAACTAAATCAAATTGTACAAGATATAAGAAAAGGGACAAGAATTTTTTTTTAGTTGTTAGATCACAACTCGAAATTAATAGTATATGTTCAAATAAAATGGATTTCAACTATCGATCTATAATTTATTTTTAGTTTAAAATTAATATTTTGTTCGATAAGAATTTTTTACTATTTTTTTATGAAAATTAAAGAAAATTAGTTAATTATCAATTTTTTATTTAATAAAATTTTTTATTATAATATGTTCAAATAATTTTTTTATAAATCAATATATATCTATATATATTAATTTAAATTTTGTGCCAAAAATATTTTCTCTTTATCCATATTATAGCTATATGTTCGTGTTTTATTTTAAGTTGTCATAAACAATATATTTTTATTTAAATATTTTTTATAAAATGCCAAAAGGACCGTGCACTTCATAATAGCCTAGGAAAGTCTTTAGATTTTTGGCTTCTTGTAATAATGCAATACAAACAAGTCAAAAAGGGCATTATTATGTCTAATTTGTACCCATGTGACACGAGAGAGGTAAGCTTCGTACTCACTTCTTCATCTAAAAGGAAGAAGCGAGGAAGAAGCCGCCCGTTGTATAATCAAAGAGTACCGCAAATAATATTACGAGAATATTTCTAAACCATCAGCTTTTAAATTTCTCTCTTTTTTTTCGCTGAAAGTTCTTATCTTACTACTTTTGATACATTCTGCAAGTTTAAATAAATAAAAGAAATAATAAAATTATAAAAAACAAATATGCTTTGTATTTATCTTCATTGAACAACTTTTATATCGGAAATATATTCAACCAACGATCTAATCTTTTTGATCTTCTTTGCTTTTAGTATATGATTTTTATGAATAACTATAACTAGATATGTAGGCTATCATATTAATATCAAAATACTTATGTTAACAAAATAAGAATTATATATTAAAAATAAAGAGGTTCTCGATGGAGTATTACAATTTAAATTAATTTATAATTTCATATTATGATAATAAATTGTGCATCTCACAGGGCACTATACTGGTTCTATTAAGAAAACATAATGTTAAAGATACTGATTAATTTTTTTTTTTATTCTCAGGCGAGTTCTTAGGTGTAACACACTTTTAAGTTGCACCATACAATTTATCAATCTAATAGGTGAGATTTGATAATATATAGGTATATTAATTATTTATAGTATATTATAATAATTTTTAAAATATATTTGTATGATCCAAAATTAAATAAAATTTTATTTGCATAATTTTAAAATTAAACAAAATTTTTGGGGAATATTTTAAGATCACGTAAATATATATATATATATATATATATATATATATATATATATTAGCAGTAATGAAATTTAAATTTAAGATCTTATACGAACTACCTAAACTCCTCATCACTTGGCCACCGTCGATGGCTTCCAATACCCTCTTTTGTCTTATACATATCATAATTTCAACTAAAAAATTCTAATTAAAATTATGAAAATCATCAATAAAATGTATCATGAACAATAACAAGTTTTCAAAACGTCAATTATAAAAAAATCAAATTATATCATAAGAGATTAAACTTGCATTAATTTAAATCATGTGAAAATACCTGACCAGCTAAAAATGATAATTAACTAAAAAATAATGTACGAAATTATATTTGCATATACTTATTTAGTGTGTCCATCAATATTGAGGAGTCAAATATAAATAGTAAAAAATTTACATTAATAACTGAATAGTAGGGGAGATTGTGGTGATACATAATAAAATTATAACTTGATTGGTAATTTACGTGCAAGGGGAAAAAATGGCTATCTTGATTCAAAACCAATTTTGCATAGGTACTGGGTATGAATATAAGTATAATTACGAGTATGGAATACATAAATTTTGTAAAACTCAAGGTACAGATATGGAAGAATATATCGTATAAAAACATAAAATTATAAATTAACATTCAACTTCAAGTTTTTATCAACTTTGCTATAAATTATATGAAATAAACAATAATATTTAAAGAAACACAATATTTGAAGGAATCTAGTAGTAATTAAATTCATTTAAATACAAATTAAATAATTTAATTACAAAATTTAATGTTTCGTGGCAACGAACTTATATTTATTGGACGCCAATTTGTTGCAATACTTAATCAACAAATACTTTATAAGTATCCAACAAATATTAATATCAAATACAAGTATGACAGCTATTTTAGAGTTCCTATGCTTCAAAGCTCAAAACCATATTGAAGACAAGGCATCCCAATAATGCAATCTGGCATTGGATTTACTACCGACACCAATTTCTATCACGTGCGAACTTCGATGGCCTCTGTCCTTGTGCCTTCTCCGTGCCACATAGAGCAGCACATGAAAGTTTAAATCAAAGGTGAGCATGGGACAGCCCTGTCATCCTGGCAAATTACGTCCTCAAGCTTGATTGGTCCCTCATTGCCCAAAAAAGCTGAAATGATCCCCTGCGGTGAAACCAGTCGCTATTAATATCTCTCTTGAGTAATAATTACTCATGTAATAATTGCTTGGATTTGGCGGCTCAAGCAACTACAGGGCAAACCTAGCGAATTGGGGTATGTTTTGTTTAATTTTTGAAAAAATTATTTTTGAAAGAAGATATTTTAGAAGAATTATTTTTAAAAGAATGATTTTTATTTGATTTGAATATATTAAAAGTAAGTTTAAGAGAATAATTTTTATTTGGATAGAATAAAGTAAAATTACTGTCGTTGTTAATGTAAGAGTATTAGTAAGATTTCTTTTTAAAAGATCTTTTTCTAGAATTAAAAATAATTTCAAGAATATTTTTTTCAAAAAGTCTTTTGGAGTTCCAAAAGACTTTATAAAAAAATGTCTTTATATATTAAAATATATTAATTACTGTATATTTTTATTCTCATATCAATAAAAGGGGTATAACCAAATAGGCTCCTAATCTATGGGCCAAAACAAAGTTTCCCATATGATCTAGTTATAAAAATAGCATATTACATCAACAACTTAATATGCTCCCTTCATTTCAAAATCTGTTCAAAACCAAAAAGCACACAAATTAAGGAACAAAATTAATCTTAATAGTGGCATAAAATTATGTAAAAGGATAAAATTATTCCTATCTAAAGAAATATACGTCCATTAATATAATTAATATTATAATTATTCTCTTTATATAGATGATAGTAAATTAGTCTAGTACATTCTTAATTCTGATTATAATAACAATGGATAACAATTAAATTAAAAATAAAATTAAAAAATTAATATTATTTTAATATTAAAAATTAAAAAATATTTTAAAATCTTAAAAAATCAAAATTGGACAAAAAAATCTAAAATGAAGCAAGTATTAAAGTCACAGCAACTATCACCCAGCCCGTTTAAATTGGCTACCAAAATAGATATCCAATGATTACATGAAATTTAATGCAATCTCCTTAGGATAATGCATAAAACAATCAATTGAATGGACGTATTTGTCGCTGAAAGTAATTAATGCGTCTCTCCACTCAACTGCCTTGTCATTGTATCTTATCTCGAAAAATATTTGGGGGGTTTTGGAGTATCATATGGTTATATTCACAGCTAATAATATCATAGTATAAGCACAACTAATAATATCATAGTATCATATTATGATATTATTAGCTGTAAGTACAGTTATATGGTGCTTTAGTACCACCCAAAAATTTCTCATATGGAATATAATTCATGGACAGTCGTTGAATGTTAACTCTGATTAGTCAATTCATAGAGACAGAGCAGTAATTGCCATAATTTCAGTGGATCATGATTCATGTGCCATTTGTAAAAATTTATGTAGGGGACAACAATCCGACTCAGATATCATGCCAGTGCAATACAATTTCCCCCAACTTGTTGACTGGACTTGGAAATAACATATGAAGAAATATTAATCCAAGTAAAATACTTCAATGCTATCTCCTCCAATGAGATCTTCATTGTGCGTGGCTTGATCAAGCTCTGAAGTGTTGTAATAGCTCGCACCCATTTGCATTGGTGGAGAGCTACCATACCTAGAGGTATATATTCCAAAACCATCTTTATTTTTTAATGTTGCCCATCTAATATCTCCCCTACCAGAATTTTCCCCAGAAATGATATAAGGAACATGCAAATCATTAACATTCACCTCATAGACCACAACCGGGGCTGCAACCTTTCGATCTGGATAACACTCAAATGGTCCTCTTCCATACCAAGTTCCTTTTTTGCTCTAGTGGTCCTTTAATTATTTTCTTTAATATTATTTTTATTCATATTAAGAGGTTAATTTTGATGTAGCAGTTACAGATGTTAAGAGGCCACACAAGTACATTATTTTTCTATAAATATTTTTATTGGGTTTCCCGCTAACTATTATAATGATAAATTAGCTAATATATTATAGCATGTGTGAGTTGGATGTTCTATTAATATATTTATTTTTCAATGTGTTGAAGATGTAATTTTTGAATTTCAGCAATTTACATATAAATTTTAATAGTATTTATTTCATAATAGTCATTTACGCAGATTTAGGTTTAGTGATTTGAAAAAATAACATATAAAATAATTTATTTTTGTGGATATGGTGGTATGAAAATTAATAGTTTTACTATTTTATAATTGGATACTTGAATCTTTTGTATACGTTAGAAAATTTTCACGAAAAACATTTATATCTACATAATTATTATTACAAAATTAAATTCTTATCCTAAATATTTTTACACAATTATTTTATGAAGATATATGTTTTGTTTCATAAAATTTGAACATCCATTGCATACAGTATAACTAAACCAAATTGTACAAGATATAAGGAAAAAGGTGAGAATTTTTTTGAGCTGTTAAATATCAACTTGAAAATTAATAGTATATATTCAAATAAAGCGAGTTTCAACTACGGATCTACAATTTCTTTTTATTTTAAAATTAATATTTTGTTCAACAAGAGTTTCTCACTATTTTTTTTTATGAACATTAAAGAAAATTAACTAATTATCAATTTTTGATTTAATAAAAAAAATTTATTGTAATATGTTCAAATTATTTTTTTTTGTAAATCAATATATCTTTCTTTAATTTAAATTTTGTGCCAAACATATTTTCTCTTTGTCCATATTATAGAAAAATGTTAGTGCTTTATTTTAAGATGTTATAAACAATATATTTTTATTTAATTGTTTTTTTAGAAAAAGCTTGTATTTTAATTATATTATTTTAATTTTTTATTCAAATTATTTTTAAAATTACAATTTAAATTAATTTATAATTTCATATTATGATAATAAACCGTGCATCTCACAGGCACTATACTAGCTCTTAAGAAATATAACGTTTAGCATACTGATTACTTTAATATTTTTTTTTAAATTATCAAACATAATGGAGAATCTCCATCTTTTTTCCAATTAAACATTCGAGAAGAGAAGTATCCCTCCAACTCTCATCTCATTCCTTCTTCCTAACAAGTTCTTGGTAGGACAAAATTTTGCAACACAAAATTTACACGTAAGCAATTGGAGGTGGTTATATCATGATGTTGCTTCCATTTGAATATTATATTATCGTAGAAGAAAAATACAATTCGATTACAAAATATAGATTCGATTATTTTGTCCAAAAATATTATAGATTATTTGATTTAATTTGTTTTTATTAAAATTTATCAAAATTTAATTGATGATAAAATTGTCTTAGTAAATTAAGTAAAACTTTTGAACCATCAGACTTTATCTAAATGAAAAGAAAAGAAAAGAAAAGAATATACTAATATAACATAATTGCTTTTGACCCATTTCTAATATTTTATCTCGGTAGATCAATCAGTTACAACCACAATTCAAATCTAAAGTTTCTACTCAAGTCAACCATCAAAATAAAATATTTGGATCTAATCATTTTTCGGATGTTGAGACTGATGATTATTTGTGCACGTGATTCATCTGCAACTTCAATCAAATCGTGTGACACTTCCTTTTTTGGCAGTGTCTGTAAGGCACGCTGATTGGCCACATGAGCTATGCCTTACCTATCAAATCGTGACTGTCGGTCTCGCAAAGATAGGAGTGTCATTTCTGACCACTAGCGTTCTAAAGACAACATTTTTTAAGCTTTGCTAATAAGATTTTTGGCCTATGGACCATACGGCTATTACAATATTGCCATTATTCTTGTTAATGACAAAAATAGTATTGTCAAGATTCCTCCTGAAAAACATCGTTAGACCCGTGCTAAGTCAATACTTAAGCAACTCTTACTTTTAAGCAGCGCGCACTTAACCAAGTGAAATCGTCATTTTGTTCTGATATAACAAATGCATGACTAAAATTATTGTACTTCAAATCTCTTGGTTATGACAATGTTTCTTGCTCAGATCAAGAGCTTTTATGCTTATTTGTAGTTTCGCATTTTTCTACATTATGTTTCTTGTGTTAATGTGATTTGATCCAAGAAATCAAGAGATCTTAAGTTGAGATTTGTAGGTGTCATGACCAAAAGTGGCTGGAGTTACTGGACACAATGTCATAGTGAATGAGCATGGCATGATAGGAACCAAATACTGGTTGTGTACGCACAGGGACCAACTCTCATCTCCACCCAAACCCATGTGATTGTGGTCAAAATGAATCTATAATATTGAAAAAAAAATGATAAATAAACGCACCAGGAAAATTTAACGATGGGAAATTAATTACTAGTAGTGGTAGAAACATTCATTTCACCTAATTACTCGTGCACAAATTTGTAAGAATAAAGCTTTTTGAGAAATACAGCACAACATACAGTTGTAT
The DNA here is from genome assembly GCA_031439595.1 of Pterocarpus santalinus. NCBI lineage: Eukaryota > Viridiplantae > Streptophyta > Magnoliopsida > Fabales > Fabaceae > Pterocarpus > Pterocarpus santalinus. The sequence continues at coordinate 25,767,970 of CM062528.1, read as the reverse complement.
ATATTACAGAACTTCTACAAACTTTTTGACAAATACTAAACTTTGCCATCCTAATCTATGGGCCTAAATGCAGTTTCCTGCATGATCTAGTTATAAAAATAGCATATACATCAACAACTTAATCTATTAAAGTCATGGCAACTAGCACCCTGTCCGTTTAAATTGGGTATCAAAGTAGATATCCAATGACTACATGAAATTTAATGCAATCTCCTCATGACAACACATAAGACAATTAATCAAGTGAATGGATACAATTGCTAGTGAAAGTAATTAATGTGTCCCTACACTCAAGTACCTTATTATCATATCTCAAATATCATTCATGGATAATCATTAAATGTTAAGGATTAGTCAATTGATATAGGCAGGGGAGTAATCACCATAATTTTGATGGATCTTCATGTGCCATTTTAATAGGTCACAATAACTCTCTATTTGTTATCGAAAATCAACTAACAACTACTTTTTTCTTGAGAAATTATTGAATGCTCCTAGAGTGCCATATAAGATAGTACTTATTTCATTCATTGCATGTGAATTCAACATTTGTTTGTTGCGGAATCCACCACTAAGACATATATCTTTGCTATTAATTATATATTTTATTATTTTTGAAAAAATGCATAGATATGTGTGTTGATGATAGATCCCATTATAAACGAATGATAAATTGACTTGCAATGAATATAGTAAGTATCATTCTAGCTAATGCGCTAGGATCACCCAATAACTTTTCATTATTAGAAGTGTAGATAGACAAATTTCAAGCATGTTAAGGAAAATGTCGCTCTCATAGAAAGGCTCAATCATCTTAACCTGAAAGCTGTAGGCATGAAAAACAGAGATATTTGAAAGACCTAATCAACTCTCAATAGTTAGTTCAAGTCAAATTAACTAATCTCACCGACCTTTATTTATTATACTTATGTTGCCCAACAGTGATGAACATTTTACTTTACCTTTTGAGTAATATCTTTTACTCCTTATAATTTGAAACTGATATCAGTTTATCCTTGAACAATTTTTTATATCAATATTGTTTTAAAATTTTGAATTCTAACATCAATTTTATCCTTCCGTCAATTAATCAATAAATTCCTATTTTCAACATTATAAGGGGCTTCCCAACATCATTTTTGTTTATTTAGGTGTCGAGGAAAGAGGGATTGAGGTTTATTTGCATTAATACTTAATTTGGGATTTAGATGCAAAAAGTATTATTTTCTAATTTTTTATTTATTTTCAAGTTGATGAGATAGAAATCGTCTCAGATAAATAAGCAATATAGTAGTACATAAATGTGCCAACTAGGATAAATTGTAACAGAATTTACTAATAATTTGATAGAAAAATGAAATTTGTATCAAATTTCAAAATATTATGACCAAATTAATGTTAATTTTTTTCCCAAAATCAAACTAATATCAACTTCAAAATGTTAGAATTATTAAAAAGAATATTTACTTTTATTTTTCCTAACAGAATTTGGAAACCAAGGAAAATCTATGTAAGTAAGATTTAATTAATAAAATTAGTTTAGAATAATGATTATTGATTATCTAATATAATACATAAAAATAGAAATTTGGGTGGACTCTGCCATGTGAATTTTCACTTTGCTATTTGCAAAGTATTTTGACATTTATTGTATTTTAAGTAGATCTTACATATCTTACCTTGATAATAGTTTTCTTCAAAAATTAAAAATAAAGGTCATTATTTAATATATCAACATTTCATAAAAGTTACTGATTGATTTTATTTTTCAATAATCTTCTACAAGAAGTCACTTATGTTATTTAAATTCAAAAACTTAAAACTAAAGAAATGAAAAATTAAAAGGCAAAAATTGTTAACTTTTGAACTAAATAATATTTATTTTTTTATGTATTTGAATCTAATGTTATTTTTTTTTCTCTTTTCACTACCTAATTAATAATTTCAAGATTGCTATGCATTATTAAAAATAATTATTAGAAAAATAATTCTTTAATTTTTATTTACCATTATCGCTATTAGAGCTTAATTTATTCTCTCTTTTTTTTCTTTTTGGCTCTAGTGTCCTTTAATTATTTTCTTTAATATTATTTTTATTTGTTAAGATATTAATTTTGATGTAGTAGTTATAGATGTTTTGAGACCACACAAATACATTATTTTTCTGTAAATATTTTTATTGTGTTTCCAGTTAAATATCATAGTGATAAATTAATTAATATATTATAGCATGTGTTAGACGTTCTATTAATATATTTATTTTTGAATGTGTTGAAGATATAATTTTTTAATTTCATCAATTTATATATAAATTTTTAAATTAATTATATTATAATAGTCATTTACGTAAATTTAGGTTTAGTGATTTAAAAATATAACATATAAAATAATTGTTGGTGATATGGTGGTATGAAAATTAATAATTCTGCTATTTTATAATTGGATATTTGAATCTTTTGCATATATTAGAAAATTTTAATGAAAAACATTTATATCGAACATAATTATTATTACAAAATTAAATTGTTAGACTAAATATTTTTACATTATTATTTCTATAAAGATATATGTTTTGGTTCATAAAATTTGAACTTCCTTTGCATACAATATAGCTAAACCAAATTGTACAAGATATAAGAAAAAAGGTAAGAATTTTTTTGAGTTGTTAAATCGCAACTTGACCATTAATAGTTTATATTCAAATAAAGCGAATTTCAACTATGGATCTACAATTTCTTTTTGATTTAAATTAGTATTATGTTCAACAAGAATTTCTCACTATTTTTTTATGAACATTAAAGAAAATTAGCTAATTATCTATTTTTTATTTAATAAAATTTTTTATTGCAATATGTTCAAATTATTTTTTTATAAATCAATATATATTTCTTTAATTTAAATTTTGAGCCAAAACATTTTCTCTTTGTCCATATTATAGATATATGTTAGTTCTTTATTTTAAGAAGTTGTAAACAATATATTTTTATTTAAGTATTTTAAAAAAATCATATTTTAGTTATTTTATTTTTTATTTAAATTAATTTATAATTATAATTTAAATTAACTTATAATTTTATATTATGATAATAAACCGTGCATTTCACAGGGCACTATACTAGTTCTTAAGAAACATAAGGTTTAAGATACTGACTACTTTTTTTCTTTTAAATTCTCAAACACGATGGAAAATCTCCATGTTTTTTCCAATTAAGCATTCAGGATGAGAGGTATCCCTCTTACTCTCATCTCATTCCTTCTTCCCAACGAGTTCTTAATAGGGCAAAATTTTGTAACATAAAATTTACACGCAAGAAATTGGAGCGCAGTTATATCATGATGTTACATTCCATTTGAATATTGTGATATCGCAAAAGAAAAGTACAATTTGATTGCAAAATATAGATTCGATTGTTTTGTCCAAAAATATTATTGATTATTTGATTTAATTTGTTATTATTAAATTATTAAAATCTATCAAATTTTAATTGATGATAAAATTGTCTCAGTAAATTAAGTAAAACTTTTGAACCATCAAACTTTGTTTAAAAGAATATATATATATATATATATATATATAAACTAATATACAAAATTGCTTTTGAACCATTTCTAATATTTTATCTCGGCATATCAATCAGTTACAATCACAAATTAAAAATCTAAAGTTTCTACTCAACCATCAAAATAAAATATTTGGAACCAACCACCCTTCGGATGTTGAGACTCATGACCACTTGTGCACGTGATTCATCTGCAACTTCATTCAAATCATGTAACTTCATATCTGGGTCCACCAGCGTCCCGAGGACGATAAGTTTAGCTTCGCCGATTAGATTTTTGGCCTGTCGACCATATAGCATGTAACAATATTACCATTATTCTTGTTAATGACAAAATTAGTACTGTGAAGATTCCTTCTGAAAAACTTCAATAGATCCATGCTGGCTGTGTCAATATTTATGCAACTCTAATTTTTAAATAGCACATATCTGACCAAGTGAAAGCGTCATTTCGTTCTGATGTAACAAATGCGTGACTAATATCATTGTACCTTAAATCTCTTGTTAATGACAATGTTTCTTGCTCATATCAAGAGCTTTTACGTTTATTTGTAGTTTTGCATTTTTCTACATTATGTTTCTTGTGTCAATGTTATTTGATCCAAGAAATCAAGAGATCTGAAGCTGAGATTTGTAGATGTCATGACCAGAAGTGGGTAGAGTCACCGGACACAATCTCATAGAGAATAAGCATGGCACAGCAGGAACCAAATACTGGTTGTGCATACACAGGGACCAACTATCATCTCCACCCAAATCCATGTGCTTGTGGTCAAAATGAATCTGTAATACCAAAAAAAAAAAATGATAAATAAACACAACAGGAAAATTTTAATGATGGGAAATTAATTATTAGTAGTGGTAGCAAAATTCATATCACCTAACTACTCGTGCATAAATTTGGAAGAATAAACTTTTTGAGAAATGCAGCTATAGTTGTATATATTATAGCACTTCTACAAACTTTTTGACAAATACTGAAATTTGCCATCCTATTCTATGGGCCCCATGATCTAGCTATAAAAATAGCACATACATCAACAACTTAAAGTCATGACAACTACCACCCAGTCCGTATAAATTGGCTATCAACAATTGCCTTGTCCTTGTATCTCAAATATCATGAGACAGTCATTAAATGTTACCTCTAATTAGTCAATTCATGGAGATAGGGCAGTAATTGCCATAATTTCAATGGATCATGATTCATGTGCCATTTTTAAAAATTTAGGCCAGAGATGATAGTCAGACTCAAATATCATGCCAGTGCAATACAATTTCCCCAACTTGTTCACTAGACCTGGAAATGACATCTGAATAAATATTAATGCAAGTGAAATACCTCAATGCTATCTCCTCCAATGAGATCTTCATTGTGCATGGCTCAGTCAAGCTCTGAAGTGCTGTAATAGCTTGCACTCATTTGCATTGCTGGACAGCTACCATATCTAGAGGCATATATTCCAAAACCATCTTTGTTCTTGAATGTTGCCTGTCTAACATCTGCCCTACCTGAACTTTCCTTAGGAACGATATAAGGAACATGCAAATCATTAACATTCGCCTCATAGACCGCAACTTGGGCAGCAGCCTTTTGATCTGGGTAACACTCAAATGGTCCTCTTCCATACCAAGTTACTTGATCCAATGATTTTTCCACGTTGAACTCTACTCCCACACGTGGCAAAGGAGGAAGATCAGGATTTGGTTTAACATTGCATTCCACAATGACATTACCAGAAGCATAAATTATATAGGTCATATCTGTTGTGAATAAAATCTTCAACTTGTCTTGCTCAGAGAGAGAACCCTCCTCACCCTTGGTAACAGCAAGAAAAACTACCAGTATTTGAACCATGCTCTCTGTTATATTCTGCATAGAACAACTTTCAGTAACAAAGTGGAGGCTGTCAAATCCAGCAGATTTCCATTTGGACAAATAACTAGCTGGTCCACCGCCTTAATCATTATCAGTAGGAGCATGCCAGAAACATGGGACTATACCCTTATTCATAACAGGTGCTCCTTTAACCTAGCATTTATCAACACAACATTAGTAAGAATGTTTAGTCAAGAGTCAAAATAACTGAAAAGTCAACCAAAAATTTGGAGTCACAAAATTTCTACAGGGGAGAGACAAGTATACTCCAAAAATTATGGCATATTTTTGCTCTTCACATGTTTCAAAGAAATATTTGATTTTAATCAATTTTTTTTCTCTTTTAAAGAAGGAACTATTATAGAAAAGAGAGAAGAGCAAAATACAACAGGGGTGATGACAACTTAACCTCAAGAGCATAGAAAAATTAAACCAAAAATGAAAAAAAGAAAACCATAGGAATGAAGACACTAGGAATGCAAGAGGTCAGCCCAATCTCTCTGCAAATCAGAGATGTAAACAATAACACCCTTGACAAAGAACTGGAAAAAAATTAAGATCATTAACCCCATACAAAAGCAAATTTTGGGGTAAGTAATGCCATAAGGTATACAAGATATAGTAGTTTCTAACATGAAACTAAGGAGGAACATTAATGTCAAAGTTAGATTTCACTTTCTAACACATTTAGAAGAATAAGTAACAACAAAATTGTATATAGACCAAAATCCTATTCATTTAGAGACAAAATTTTGCAATTTAACCAAACTTGCAATGTACAATAACAAACCAAAATTATAGGTTTACCTTCCAGCTTTCAATTGAACCCGTTTTAGCGCTCAATATTATGTCCCAAACATCTTGTTGGCTAACTTTGATTTTATCTCCTAGAGTTTCAGCAACAAGAGTGCCCCCACTAACATTGATAGCCTAGATACGATAATCATTCACAACACAGAAAAATTCAAATTCAATGACTTCAGCCCATAACACAATTTACTAAACCTCATTACTTATCCAAAAACAAATGCAGGCTCCATTTATAACATATATCATGTGTTAAAATGATTACATGAGGAACAAAGTCTCTCCTTCGAGGCAATTGAATTTGTGTATATGAAACTATATGACTGGCTTCAACCCAGCGTGTAGAGTTCAAAAGCTTAGCAGTTATAGTGAGGAATACTTCTTCTGACAATGATGAAGCCCATAAAGAATACCACGAACCTGACTGCCAATCAATAGTATAACTGCTCCGGGGCTTTATTGGAGCAAGACTCAAAATCCCAGATCCAATGTTACGCCCATCTGCAGAAGCATACCAGCTAAACTCCAGTCTTCTGTTGTTTGGAAAAAATGAGTATTTCTTATCTGCAAAATGAAAATACAATAAATAATCAAGCGCCGATATAATCAAGGGAACACAAAATCCTGACTTAGTATGGGTACCTCCAATTTCCCTTCATGTAAAGCCACCTTGATTGGTTGGTATAGGTACTTGACTTCCGAAACAAGAAGCAAAACCATCACTTCTGAGCTAAACAAATGAAGGATGCATTGAAATCTAAGAAGATGGTGTGTACAAAAATAATACTATCTGTCAGTTTACCATGTAAAACAGGATGAGCAGTTCGATTAGGAAAAGTGAGGCCATTCAAACAAAAATTCGAGTCAATCGGAACATCCCCAAATTCACCTCCATAGGCCCATTGTTGTCTGCCACATTCATCAATCTTTAACAAGGCCTATGTGCAAAGTATAAAATCTATTAATCAGAAGAAATACTAATCTAGAGATACTTATAGGATGTCAAGAAGACAAATACTTGTGCTGATATTAACCAAAGACTCGAACTGAGAATCCAGGAAACAGAAGTACGCAAAAGAAAATAAAGAAGTAAAGCTAATTTCAAAAGGTCGATGAATAGAAGCAGATGGAATTTGCAAGTTGTTACTGACAATATAATCACGTGCCTAACATAACTCAGTCAACATGAAAATCATCATAAATCTCATCTTCTTTGCTACTGAGAAAGAATGTGCTGACTTATGTTTGTCAAAATAACACAAGAATAACAATTGGAGGGTCCAGTAAATTTTTCTAGTAGCCAAAAATCATAGTAAGTGAGGCCCTGGTGATGGCCTTCAAGGATGCAGAGGCCTTTGACAGAGATGGTTCAACCGTAGTGATTATCATGTTTTCAGCTACTTTTATCTTTATAGGAAGTTTTTTCGAAGTTAGCTCAGATTTTGCCCAAGCTTTAAAGCCAGTCATCCCAAAAACTCCCTCTGATCTCCCTAACACAGGGGAAGAACTTCCGATTTATACCCATTCTTGCATGTGCAACATGACTCCCTACACGCTCCTATACTCCTCACCATATGAACATCTCCCATATCTTCAAATACTCGGGGATATCTAACTCCAGTAACTTCAGCTCCTGCATTAGTTTCACAAAAACAGAATCACTGGATACCCCACAATCAACCAACACTATCACCCTTCTACCCCATTTCTCCCCAGAGCTTAAGAGACTTCTTAGAGGTCATATTGTTATGCTGTTCATGAATAGCTCCAAGGTCTCTTCTTCCAACTCCTTTGCATGTTTATCACACTGTTCCTCCGGCTCTTCTATTAACACTTCTTCAGTTTTGGCAATCTCCACATGAAATTTTTTATTTATGGGCATGAGCTAAAATTTTTCATCGCACACGAAGCATAAACCTTTCTTTAATTTCCTCCTAACATATACATTATTCACTAACAGGGGCCAACCAAATATTGATCAATCATCAATTATGGTGTTCAAGGACAACTCACCTGATCTACCCACTCCTAAATAAAGCCTCCTTGAAGTCCAAATGTGTTGTCAATTGCTTCCCAATATATATGTAGATTCCCATTGCTGTTTCCCATTGCATGTGAATACCTGGAATTAACTTCGCCTCACTTTCATTAAGTCAGTTAGGACAGATGTTAGCAATTAGTTATGCCAACTAGCATGATAGTTGGAACTCTAGTTAGTAGTCTAGTTAGCAAATCTAACTATGGTTAATGTCTCTGTATATAAACTCTGCTACTGTGCATTCAGATTCAAGTGATTCATTTTTTTTTTTTTCGCATCACTCCATTCAATCACTCTCTTTCTCAGTTCTCTCCTCTCATATTCAGCTTCCATTTCTCACATGGTATCAGCAGCATTGTTAAACCAGTGATGCCAAAAACAAAAAGGGATAGTAGGAAATGTATCGAACCACTATGTTACTTGACGGCAAGCACAACAATGAAGGTCGTGGCCGTGGCAAGTGAAGTAGTGGCCAGCCAACTAAGATCACTAATAACTCAGTGGACACCACACCAGCCAAAAATGCCATAGACAATGTTGTAAGTGTGACTCCCAAAACAGGCCTTGCCACTTTAAGGGCAAGAAGGACCAAAGTTATCTCCCCTAGCTGAGCCCAAACGAGTATCATAGTAACACCGACGGCACCATACATAGATGTTGTGATGCACAAAATGAATATCTTGAACCACATGTGATGCAACATGGTGGCCATGCCCGGCTCTGGATTAGAGCTGTTAGTGCCACCAGGCATGGTGAAACCTGTCGCAAATGTCACTGTAACTATAATGGTCGAAACCAACATGAGAGTGTTGATTCTGTACTTGTACGGATCCACATTTGGGCCAAATTTTAACCGAATAATTCCTGATCTTTGGGGAGGGACCTTGGTAGAGAATGGCAGAGGCTCACTATGGGGTGCGCCAGCAAATTTTAATGCAGACCATGTTAACCGCTGCAAATATATCCATGAGTTTTTGTGTGTTACAAACCCAGCAAATCAAAAAATAAAGATATAACTAAGAAACATGTAATTATCACATATCTCACTAAAGTATTCCCACATACATAGATATTAACCCGTCGGACAGCATGGCTATTTAAACAATTGTGTTTTGGTATTCTTTACTAAAAATGCAAGGCTCTTGTTATTGCACTTAGCTACAGTAAGTAGCAGTCACATATTTTTGTTGCAGTTATTTTGTTTAAAAAACAATCTCCATATAAATAATAATTTAAGAGAAAAATGGTTCTCAAAATTTGAAAAATTATAATATTTGAATGAAAAAAAAAAGCAATTTCAGATACTTAAAAATAATTTCCTTATTCTCTTAAAAAAAAAAAAGAGAAACTAATTCACCTAAATCTTAGGTTTTGAAAATATGAAATTAAATATGGATCTAATAGAAATATCAAAGAGGAACTAGAGAATTGGTAATTTTGAGACCTTCTTAAAAAAAAAAAAATCCTCTCGGTAAACAATGATAGATCACGAAAATTATTTACTTTTCTTATCCTTTTATGCAATTTGACCACAAAAGCAATTGACATTATGAATTATTTAATAAAGAGCAAGAGCAAGAGCAACTTGCCTGACCAAAAGGGAGGGGCTTTCGAGTGAAAATTGTATAGTTAAATCAAGAGATCTTTGATTCTTTCCGTTGACCAAAGTGAGATCCACTCCTTTGTCACTTGTTAATGTATGCACAATCTTCAGATGGCAACATAAGGTGGCCAAATGCAAGGAGTGTTTCCATTTTTATCCTTATGATTTATCATTTTTTCAGGTCCATGATTAGAAGCTTGCAAGATGTAGCTTACTATGTTGTACTTTCCACTTTCAGCTGCAAGGTGAAGAATATTTTGGCCACTTTTGTCAATTATTTCTCTAGGATCTAGACAGTGCTGTAGCAACTTCCGAACTACATCAACATGGCCTCCATAAGAAGTGAAGTGGGAAAAAGCCATAGTTATCCCTTTCAATGGTGCAGGGAACACATTTTTCAAGTAGGTATTCAACACGTTCAAGATATCCTAAAGATGTCGCATAATGAAGAGCAAGCTGTCTTCTGCATCCCTTAAATGGATCCATTCTGGTTTCTTTGTTAGTATGGTCTTCAAAATATCTGGCATATAATATGAATAATCAATTATGAGTACTGTGTACAGCCTTATTTCAAAAAGACCCACAAACGAATCTAGGGGAAGGGTAAAGAATAAACAAAATTATACATTCGAATTAAAAAGAAAAATATTATAATTTTGAAACCAAAAGCCATGCAAGACTTCCAAGAAGCAATTATATAATGAGTAATAATATAAAATGACGGTCATCAGCAAATATTATCTCTTGACAAATGGCAATCAAATATACTAGCTGAATCCATGGATAGTTCATGAGCAATCGAATAACAGTTTTGCAATTTACACACTAAGTCAACTTAGTATATTTTTTATACTGATAACCTCAAATTATATATATTAATTATTGCATAATGATAGTTGTTTACTATTATTAATCTCAGCATAATAGACGATGATAATTGATTACAAACTACAAAGCTCTTAGTTATAGAACTGTCAAAAACTACAAGAATATATTTTTGTTTTGGACAGTTGATTAATATTAAGTGGAACTTCAAAGAACTCCATTAAAAGCAAAGAGATTTTTTTTATTGAATAGTGAAAAACAAAGTTTCTTGCTTTGCTCAAGCCTGATTTGGGAGAAAAAGAGGGATTTTAATTCATTACGGGAGAGGAGTTGCAAAAATCTAAAGTTATTGTAAGGGTATATTTAATAGTCATTTTAATTATAAAGAGAGTATTAAAAATCCTATTATTGGCATAATAATTATGTGCAATGCATTTAACATTAATATCATCTATTTCTATAACAGTCAACTAATATTAGGAAACATAAATATAATGACAATATAATTCTTGAGAAATGTCGATATGTCCTTAAAACAGAAGAAATGTATAGTATAATTATTTTAAATTTTAGAAGATATTAGCACAATTTTTATTTGAGCAAATGTCACAATTTATTTGAGCATGGGGAGCATATTAAGAGAGATGAATGATTCATAATAAGAGTATAAATGCAATAAATCTTGACCAATAAATCTTATATGAATAATGAAAATTAAAATGAAAAATCATATAACCTTTTTTATAGTTAAAATTTAATTTGTTTCTCCTATCTCTCATATAAAGCACTTATATATGATTTAAAAAAAAATGAGAGACTTTTTTTTTTAAAAAAATGATAAAGCACTTTCAGCCACGTACCTAGGTCCCATTTCAAGATTACGGCAAGAAGGGGTGATTTTCCTTTTGGAATATAATCTGGGCCGTGGGGAATCACTTGCTAGATTTTCCTCATCGCTTCGCGGCCCTCAACAATTTTTTGCAATGCTTGGCCACCTTTGAGACCAATCGCGTCTTTGGCCAATGCTTTGATCAACAACTTCCTTGTCTGCAGCCTCAATTGCCAAGTACAAACCCGATTTCATCTCCTTCTTGTTGCTTAACCAAAACAATGCAGTTCGTTCAAGCAATTCCTTGAAGCCACCACCTTCAACCTCTTCTTCTCCAAAAGCTAGGCAATTCATCACACCCTTTGTCCATTGAGCAAGGCCTCATCGAAGAAATTGTTCCCTTGCGTGTTTGTTTCTAGGATTTTCATCAGGGCAACATAGAGGACTTTAGAATACGAGTATGGAATTTGTAAATTGTGCAAATAAGTGAACGATAGCTTCTTAAGAGTGGAGATATGGCCAGCTTCTGCGGCAACATGTAGTGGCTTGTCTCCATTGAAGTTTTGGCCAGTAAAGAGATTAGGGGCTTTTTTAGTTAGCACATCCACCCCATCATCATTTCGATACATGGCTGCTGAATGTAGCACGGTGTTTCCCATAGGGCTCCTTTCTTCGAAAAAATCACTCTCATTATCCCTCCGATCTGGAGAATATGCTACTCCTAGCAATTTTAGGTCCTTACTATTTTCGTGTTCTCGAACTTCCGTGGCCTCTTCGTCTGAGAACACTTTCTTTGGTTAAGAAATGACATCATAAAAATAGGAAAATGTTTAATACACGCTATATGCTGGATGCCGCCAATGTGAATCTAAGTCAATGTTCAGTTGTAACATGTAATGAATTAGAATAATAAATTAATTTCGATAGATTATTAACTAAAAGAGTTTTATATTGCTATTTAATTTTATATTATTATACATGTAATTTTTAAGAAAATGATTGTAAGAATTAAATACTTTATTGACATGGTAATATATAAATAAATAATTATATAACATACACAAATAATATATTAAAATTAAAATTTAAAATTATATCTTAAAATTAAATCCATAGAAGATATATACCATATTTTAACATAAAAAGATATCATATTTAATTTTTTTACTGCACAAATAATGAAATGTTAATAAAATAAAAATTTTCATATAAAATGTTAGCCACCTGACCTATATCTGGACTAGTCTGATCGAACCTGCTTAAAATATTTTTAATTGTATATTTTGTAAACAGATTTTAAATTAGGTCAATTAGAAAAAAAAAATGGTCTATAATAGACTACAAGGTTATGAAGGGTGAAACCTACCCTAACCTAGAAAACCTACCCTAACCTAGCATACAATTCCACTCTAATAATGGAGAAAAACGGAGACACTTTCTCTCCCGGGTTTGGGCCCCCCGTACTTGTAGGTTAGGAAGGATTGATGGCCCTAGGGCTTGATATGCCGGAAGGTAATCTTAGTTGACTTGGGCTTTTTATATAGGCCCTGATTTCCTTATTGATTAATATTATGTTTGAATTAATGTTTGGGAATTTAGAATTGATTTTAATATCATACTATTGATTTTGTCATTTTTATGATGATGTTTGGTTGTTAGAAGTAAAAATTAATTTTTTTCTCTAGAATTAATTTAAAAATTAATTTTAGGAGAAGTAAAATTCTTTTATCAAAATTATTTTTAGAAAAACTATCAAATATAAATCACTTTATCTCAAAATTAATTTTAATCAAATAAATTTTAATAAGATTAATTATATCTAAAATTAATTTTATAAAAATAAAACCAAATATAATATAGGTCTTTCATAAATGTTACTCAGCCTCTAACTTGAACATTGCACACTGTTGTGGTTTAAATTCCATTAAATATAATTGGTACGGAGTTTACTTTACGTCAAATCATGTGATTAGAGTGGAAATAGATCATGTGATTTATTTTTGGCTTAATTTATTTTTAACTTGATTGAAATCATTTAACAATTAATTCAAACTTAAATTTCTTAAATATTTATTTAATTTAATAAACTAAGACCTAATTATCTATATTTATTATATATAGTAAAATTCACTTGTATTGGCAATGTGTAATTAAAAAATTACATTACATGTTAGCAGGTGTAATAAGTCAAGAATAACTATTTGTCATATGTATTTATAATAGTTAAAAATTGTAATAAGTGTTTGGTTATTCAAGTTCTCAAAAAATAATAATATTTAATTATAAAATTTAAAATAAATTATTTGATGATCTATACTAAAATAAATTTCTTAAACATAATAAATATTACATTAAATAATATTGTTTGATATGCACATATCATACTGATTTTAATCAACATTATATTTAATCAAATAATAATTTTTATTAATATAATACTTTTATTATTCTAATTTCAATTACGAATATTATTTACAAATCTTTTAATTTAGACTTTATTTTAGTATATATATTCTTCTTTATTAATGACAATTTTATGAAATAAAATTATATATACATACTAATCTATTAATAATGTCATATACTAAAATAAGAGACGACATTTTTCAATGTGAATTTAAATAACCTGCAAGACAATGTCTATTTAAGCCAATTAGTTGTTAGTGAAATAAATTATTGATGATAGCATATATCTAAATTTACAAAAACACATGCAAGGTGAAGAATAGGTTTTTTAACTAAAATATAATAAAAAATTATTATATGCCTAAATACCGTATTTCAATATTATTTACCAATTTATCCTATTTTTCATATATTAGGGAAATCGGCCTAGCATAGGTCGATTCCATGTTACTAGTTTTCTTTTAACATCTAATTATTCATATATATATATATATATATATATATATATATATATATATATATATATATATATATATATATGTTTGTTTGTTAACAGTGCGAATTAGACGCACAGTTTCTTTAGAATTGTTACATTATTAACTTTTCTTGTCTATTTTTTGTAGCTACTGGTATGTTCATAATTTTGAATAACTCCTAGGGGAACCCCATGTCATTTTACACCTGAATTCCTCTGTGGCTCAATCAGCTGAGATTCAAACTTCTAATATTCTGCCACGTGATTCTACTTCACTTAAAATCCTATTTCACTAACTTTCCAGATCCAAGGACATAAAAGTTATTTTCTAAAAAGTTCTAGAGTTATTATGAAAATAGGTCTGGTGGAGTCAAAGTGAAATTTCTAAAAGGTCTGGGTAACATTGCAAATTAACAAAAGTTTATAGGGGCACTTATGTTATTTCTTAATTTTTAATATATGGCAGTACTATATTTTCAATAGTATTATTACGCTACCCTATAGTTCTAAGTGTGGAGATCGTTATGACAGAGCTTACTTGAGAAATTCTCACGATGCTTGGCTAAATAATTCAAAGTTCCCATTATGCTATTTTTAAGAAAATCGAGATATCACAATCTATCCAATGTAAAAAGAATTTTGTCCTCAAAATTCTAGGGCTAAGAATGTTTGGGAAAAATTTTTGTAACTTATTGGGGTAACCTTCTCTTTGAGTTTATGTCTGGTCTTGAGATTGCTTGCCGATAGTCACGAAGTATTGTTCCAGTAAGCATAATGAATCCTTAAGGATTATGTTAGAGCCCAAATTTTCTTGTCTTACTAACGCCCCAAATATGAGACCTAAACCATTATTAGTTTTTTAGGGAATTTTCTTCATCATCTTTGCTTGGAACTTAATTATCTTTGCTTAGTAGTAGCTGTAACTTCCGTTGCTTGTACTAGAGACCTTAGATTTCAATTCATGAAAATTTGCGATTGTAAGGATTACTAGCTATCGTCTTAATCGGCTTCAAAATGTGGTAATGACAATGGCTGTGTCGAAGTTTTAAGAGACTCATACAACTTTTTCTAATATTCTTGTTCACTCGGCTACTCCTCGTCCAATAATAAATCTTTCTTCATAAAAATCCTTTAGAAATATAGACCTAGGTCCTTTCTTAAAATTATAGCTAGAACCTTTGTCCTAAAACACTTTTTTTTTATAAACTTTACCTCATGTTCCAATATGTGTAGGAAGATCTCAGGTTGCTCCTATTATACGGTTTAAGTTCTAAGACTTGTAGCTCTTCTTATTACCACTCTGATGTGTTCCTTGATTCTTTATTATCAAGGTATGGACAATTTGAGAGTTAATAATCATATCTCCTTAGCGAATTTGCAAAGTTTTCCTTATCCTATTTTTCCTACGAAATGCCTCTCCAATATATACTGAGAGTCCTCGTGGATTATATTAGTGTCAAAGTATACTTTATCTCGATAACGCTTGATCCATTATCAAATTCGTCGAGGAAGTTACTCTTATTGTTGTCATGCGTCTAACTATTTTGCCTTATGATTTCTGGACCCTAGATACTAACTCAAAAGTTCTGCAGTTACAAAGGCTATTGTCTATAGTAGCAGTCATCTTCGACAAGTAGTGGTCATGGTGGCTTCATCGTAGTTTTTGGGAAATTGATTTAGCTGTTCCCAAAATTCTCGTCCACTTGATCACCTTTGATCAATGATAAATCCCCTTCTATTAGGTCTAGAGTGTAGGGCCAAAATTTTCTTCTAACCTATAGCTATGGGCCTCACTTTGAAATTCCTCCTCTCCTTATGAGCCTTATCATTTTTGGTCTTATTATTTACTAACCAGATCTCATGTTGTTCTTGTTACTATGCTCCTCAGTAATTGTTACAATATCTTATTCCCAAGGTATGATTAGCTCAAGGTGAGAAAAGGACTATTGAGCAGTAAGGATTCTACTATTCTCCTAATCTCTTAAATTTGTTAGCAAGATATTCTTCGTCTATTATGTTGATGTCCACCATCCTCTGAATTTAGATACTAACTTAAGAAATCTCTCAGTCACCAATGTTGCCTTTTTATTGATGGTCAATCCCAATATAATATATTTTAGATTTAATGGTTAAATCTTATATTACTCTCACTACTGAGTCTTTTTGTTATTCCTTGTAATATCTTATTCCTAGGATGTGATATATTCAGTGTGAGAGAAAGAAATGATAGTCCTGCTTCCTTGTTGAATTTGCAACATGAAGACTTCCCAGAAGATCATTCATCTTAATATTACTCTCGCTCGAGCATGCGTAACTATGGAATTTTGATGGAATCTAGTAAGTTAGTGCTGGTATGATTGCACCTAATCTAGCCCTGAGTATGGAGACTTTTCTGATTGCATTCAATTTTGACATTGTAAGCTTGACCGTCATGGGGCATGTTTCCAAATCTTTTTGATCTTGTATTGATGCATCATCTAATCTTGCTTAAGGTGCATTAGGTTGGTTGCACTCATGACCGGTGTCAAGGCAACTTCATTTGGTATTTCCTACACAATCTTATTTGTGCCATAATTCTACACTAGGTAGCTTTTCTCTTTTTAACAGGCTAGTTAGAATCTAAACTTCCTTTTATCTCGCCTCTTTCCTAGTATATTCCATTGTCCCTGCAAAAATTTGTCTTTGTTTTAGTTTGTCAGGACCTGCCATGTTGTAGCTACCTCGGTCTATCAGGATCAATTGTATGCTTTAAGTCTTTTATTACTCTCGCCTGAATACATTCCTTATGGAGTTACTCCACCCATAGCATATATAATGGTACCAAAAGGCGATCTTTAAACTTTGCCTTTCTCCTCTAAATAGCCACCTGCCTTTGCTAATAACATGCTGAAAATGATGCCATCATCCATTTCCTATGGTGGCTAAAGTAGAGAGAGTTTCAGTATCACTAGGTTCTCCGATGCCTTCTTTACCCTTAACGAGTAGAAGACATTAAGTTTGCTTCATATGCCACCCTAGTCCGAAAGTGTTCTTACTTCAAACTAATAGAAGATATATTGCCTTTCCTCCTAAAGAATGTTTTCGGACTTACTCTTGTAACTCCATCTTTTCTCTGCATCGTATATAACTCTATCTCTGTCTTGATGTAATGTACAGTTGGATGGATTCCTTCAAAGTTTGTTCAACTACTTCCCTTTCAAGCCGAGGTTCCACTTAATGCTCTTTCAATTCACAATCACTATAGTGTTAGATCCAGCACCCTTGAGGAAGAAGCCATGCCATCATTTGAATGGAGACCTAGAAAGGTCTTTCATTATACCTAACTAAAGCTTCTGCTCTTAACTTCTTTCATTAGATCTCTATCTTATCCACCATGCTCTAAACTTCTTAATGAAGAATCAGGCCTTTATAGTGTGGTACTACACAATCTAGAATAAAACTATGCTAGTGAAGTACCTTCAATGAAATCTTATTTACGAAGAACATAAAGGTACCATTCGCGCCACTCAAGATAACCTCGTTAGCGGATAATTACCTTAGTCTTATCGAGCATTAGGTCTACAAAATCAGGCAAAAGAATTCCCTAGATTCAATCTAGAGAAGATAACCTGGATCGTTTAGTTGCAAATGAAGTTTGAAATAAGCTTTATCGAGGTGAAAAAGATTCTTACTCGACTTGTTTCTCGGTAGCACTTGATAAACCACCCTTCTTTGCTGTAACCAAGCTTACTATGGAAGTAGCAAACCGTCTAACATAGCTCCTCTAATTGAATCCCCAGCTTCACACCCCTAAACTTGCTCAACCCTCTGCCTTTTTTGGCCATTAGTACTTCCTAAGAGTTTAGTCCTTAATAACGACATTGAGAAGGTTCCTCATAAGTCTATTTGGTGTCATAGGCTTCCGTCTATACAAAATCTTACATTGAGGTGATTAAACTCAATATTTAGTCAAGTGCAACAGATAATCCATAGCATTCACAGCAAGGCTACCATGCGCAATTATCTATGTCCTTATCATGTAAGGACCTAAGGTATGGTTTATCTAGACTCTCAAAGTATGTCTTAGAAGCATAGTCAGTCCATCCACGAGCCTATACAGGACAAACTGCTCTAATACCAATAAATGTAACACCCTCTTTTGTATAAGCCATGCCTGAGTCATGGTATTATATTTAGAGGTTATTACTATGCTATAAAATGTTTAGAACAAGAAAAGTATTGTATCTAGGGGTTATTACTGATGCTATAAAGCAACCTTAAATAAGAAAGTATAATATATGGCCCTTAAAAATGCATACTTCAATACAAGATAAAATTTTATTATCTTTAATCTTTGATACATACCAAGGAAAATAACTATAGTTTAAAGGGACTTAACTAACATCATATATAAATGTTGGCTCCAAATTCCTGCTTATCCTTTCGGAGCCTTCGGGTGCCCATGGTAGCTTCTTGAGTTGGCTCAAGTTTCGGTCTTGAACTCTATCACTTTTCCATAAACATCTATTATAGACTTGGGGTCTATTCTACACACTGGAATGCTTACGGGAACACAAACAAGTAAGGAGTGAGAACCTAAGGTTCTCAGTAGGTACAGACATAAAGTGACGTCATAAGCAATACAGCCGCTTCGATTTATTATTAAAAAAAAAAACATGAATGCGCACTAGAATAAGTTGAAATCACCTTTCTTGAAGCGGGTTATATTTTAACAAACACTTAGCATATTTCAAGAGAAATAAGGTAATAATAACAGAATAATACATCATTCATAATCATAAAACATTACAAAGTCATGAGATGCTTCGAAATGCACATGAACTTGACTTGATGTAAGTGCACTTGACTTTATGTGTTTTTTTTTTCTTTAACTTGCAACTTATTCTTGCTCTTCTGTACTTGATCCCCTGCAAGTGAATGACCTTTCTCACCTTTGGGTAATAGGTTGCTTCTCAGGTCTAAGCTCGTACCTATACATGAGTGATGGGTTTATTTTTCCCGACCCTTACACTAGTCTATTCTCCTAAAATCTATTCAAGGGCTGGCCTAAGCCCTAGACAGTACGACTCTAGCCCACGCTAGCTGGGTCTTGCTATGTTTCATGTACTCACAGTAGCTAGATCTGTGCCATGCCTTACATGGTCATGCCAGTCGAGTCTGTGTCATGCCTCATATGATAGCTCGATACATCTTTTTTTGCAAGTTTTTATAATTTTTTATCCTTCTTTGGATATAATTATACATGTATATGCTATATGCATTTATCCATATACTTCATATTACACATAAATCATTCTTGTATGCATGAATCTTATGAGCATAACATATAAATTTTCATAACATTTATATAATTCACATGTTTCTACCGGAATTTCGGCAGCATATCGGATCAAGTCTTCTTCCCCATTTATAATGCCAGTTCACACAGATATTCAGTCTCAATAATAGAGTTCACATCATATAACATACCTATTCTTTAGCAATAGGGTTGCAATATATGAACTCAAACTCAAATTAAGGCATGTTCATGTATTAGGGTGGCTAAACTCTCAATGAGCAATCCTATGTATAGTATCCAAATCTGCCCGGTTTTGTATGTGGTGCCATAATTTCTACTTAAGTTGTTAAAATCTGAATTTTTACTATGTTGAAGTATCATTTGTCTAGTTTTCAATCTCTTTAGTTTCTTTAAGTTTTGAAAAGTATAGCTCAAGTTATTAGTAGTTAACCTAGGCCTGTCCTATTACTAGGCAGATTTAAGCCTTGAAAAGTAAAAATTCACTAAAAATAGAAAATTTAGTGAAATTATTCAAAATCTATACATTTTAAGGAAAACTGAACTATCTTTCATTTCTAAGAAGTTTCATCTCATTTGAGAAGGTAGAGCTCAAGTTATGAGCTCTTGAAGTTATTGGATTCAGATTGCCCTATTTCTATTTAGTCAAGACATAGGGCAACTTGGATGAATTATTAAGAGCAATTGGGATTGAATTTAACTCTGAAATTTTTATGGGATGTTGTCCTATATGTAAAGTTGGTTGCACTCTAATTGAAGTTATGTAGGGCAAGTTATGCCCCTCGAAATCTAGTCTACTCAGGTCTAGATGCAAGATTCTAGGATTAACTTCAGAAAATTATATCTCACTCAATGCTAAACCAATGACCTTATAACTTATATGGTTGGAAAGCTCAAAATGTCTGGTTTATTTAAAATTGGTTTCATCTTATTTTGATATCTATATATGAGTATATACATTTTACAATACATATACATCTAGGGATTTTAGTTTTCCAATAACCCTATCTTGGTTCTTCTTTGAGTTTTTGTCTAAATAACCAACCCAAACCAAGAATACTCATCTTTAATCACTCGAAACATGTCATAAGATCATCAAATAACATTAGAACAAAAAGGTACAACTCAATCCTACTCAGTCACATATCACAAAAATCAAGTAGAGAGTAAAAAACCTACCTCAAATTGAAGCTTAAACTAGTAAGAAAGCAGGTCATGGGTGAAAGCATGGATGTGGGGTGAAGAGACAAGGATGAAGAGAGGAAGATAAGTAAGAAAATGAGGGAGGAAGTGGGCTGGTATGTTGAGACTAAAAATCTAAGAGGAAAACGTGGGAATTGTGTAGGTTGAATCATAAGTAAAATGGAAGGTGTGAGGTAGGTGTGTTATGTGGCTTGTGTGGCTTGTGTAGCTTTTGTTTGGTTTGGTAGCTCACATTTGTGGCTAATTGTGCACCACTTTGTGTAACGCCTGAAAAATTTTACTTATGCTTTAGAAGTGATTAGGCTTGATGACATTAAATTAAGAACAAATGAAACCTAACTAAGACTGGTTTACCGATTTAAGAGAAATCGGTAAGACTTCGGTATTTTAAAACTGCTAGAACCAGATCAATAGAACTTATGCTATGAGTGCCCTAGGGTAGATGGCTAGGATTTAGCCAAACCACCTCCTTATGTGGCGCCTTGATCAACCATGAAGGATGGCAAGCCAAACCAAATTTGAAAGCAAGATAAAATCCACCAATCACACAACTCCTTGCTTCACAAGTTGTGTGCAATCCCTTCCTTGCCCTTGTGAAGTTCGGTCAAGATAAGGGGTTGATTCCCCTTTATTTCTCTTCCATTCATACTCCTCTCTACTCCATCTCCAACCTCTCTTCAAGTCTAATCAAAAGTTGCTTCTATCTAAGACACCAAATCAACCAAGTTTCAACTAGACAAGGTAGGATTCTTCAACTTCCTCTATTATTCATGTTCTTGTGGCTGAGTAGAACTGCTATTCTTTTCACTAATTTGATGATACCTGGTGTTCATATGGATTCTTACGGTTGGATAGATGTATAAACGTTGAGTTTGGATGAGAACTTTGGTGCGAATTCAAAGAGGGATGCAAAACTAGAGCTAGAACCTTGAAAACCTTACGGCGTCCGTATTGGCAGAGTATACAACTCTGCCTATGGCCACCAAAACTTGATGAAATTATTTTTATGTAAAACTAGACATTTAGGGCTTTCCATACATATATCATATAAGGCCATTGGGTTAGTATTGAGAGAGATATGAATTTTGGAAATTTGACTTAGGTTTTTGAGTTTGATTCTGGGCAAACTAGGTTGTTTAGAGCACAACTCGCCCTATACAGCATGGAATTGAGTGAAACTAAGTTTGTTAGAAAGCTTACACATAGTAGAACATTCCTAAAAATTTTTGAGTTAGATCCATTGTCAATTATTCCTAACACTCCAATAAAGTTGACTTAAGTTTAACCTAGGCTGGAACAGAATAATTCAAGACGGTCAAGTTTCGGGGCTTATATCTCGAGTTATATTCATCAAATGATATGCAACTTGCTTCACTAGAAAGCTGGTTCTATTAGCTTTAAATTGATATAAATTTCACATGATTTCGTTCAGATTTCTATTTTTGGTGATTTTTTTCTTAGAAGAGTGCAATTCTGGCTAGAGACATGTATGAAAACTAGATCAAGTTTAGTTAAAGTTGGAACTCGGGAATTAGCAAACAAAGAGCTAAATCGAGCATACTTAAGGTTAAACTCGGAAGGTTATACGTAAGGCTTAAACTCGGAAAGGTATAGTTAAGGTTGAACTTGAAAAGAGTATACTAAAAGTTAAACTCGGGAACTTGGTAGACAGAGAGCTAGATCAAGTATACCTAATGTTGAACTTGGAACTTAGTGAATAGAAATCAGATCGACTATGGTTAATATCGGAAATCGGAGCTAGAATAGAGAACTGGATCAGGTATGATTAATGTCGAACCTTGTAACTTAAAAAACATGTTTCATAAAGGTGTTGGAAGAATGATTGAAGCTTAATTCGGAAATCGGAAGTATGATCAGGATATGAAACCTTATACCCAAATCTTGGAAGTTGGGAACCGAGACATTTGTAATCCCGAAAGTCGGGAATCAAGTCATTGACCTGATGTACATAACTTACATGATCTCGAATCTCAGAAGTCGTTCCTAAGCTCGAACTCGGGAACATCATTAGAAGTTAAAAGCTTACAAGATAGATTAAGTCTTAAGGGCTTAAAACTTGCACCTATTGACATTATTATATTAATGGTATGATTATAATGTTCCACATTGAGGTTGCTGTTTGATTAAAGTTTCTTGGTTAATGGCACTATTCAGAGGGAAGCGAACATGATCCGTTATGCTGTCGAATTTTCGACAGAAGCCTATGAAATCATGAGTGTCTATTTTACAAGAGATTTATGATATGAACAACTATACAATTATAAATATGTTAAGGTGATATGAGCATGAATTAGTCTTATGAGAGCATGCATATTTACATATAAATATAGAAAAAATGTATGAGATCTCTTTACTTGAAGACAGTTATTTGGGTCCCTCCAGGTGAAGGCAGTTAAAAGCTAAAGATGTGGGTCCTTTCACATGGAGGCAGTTGCACAATGGGTCCCTCCCTGTGAAGGCAGCTAAAACTTTTGGGTCTCTCTATGTTGGAGGCAGATGGCCAATTGAGTCCCTTCGACCTAGAGGCACGTGGGTCCCCTTGCGGGATAGTACTGTGTGATGACGGTCACGGGTTGAGCTGACGAGCTCACTCCTAGATCAGATTACCCAAGGGCAGTAAAAAGTAAAGATAAAAGATTAAAACATGTGCAAGCACCTTAGGGACGGCGATACGTAACACCTAGGTGTGTCAAGGAGAGGAAGTTAAAGAAGGTTAAAGAAGCACAAGTGCATATGCATAATTTTATGATGGATAGTATATACTCACAAATAATGTTTGTTATTATTATCATTATGATATTGCAAGTAAGCTCTTATTATCAATATTATTATTATGAACTATTATTGTACTCATGCTTGCCATTCTTACTCTGTCTAACAAGTGCATGAATAAAATTAACTTTGCTTCGGATAATACATTTTCGAACTATAAAACTGAGTAATTTATTTGGTATTATCACCTTCTTTATAACAAATCGAAGCAGCTGGAGATAATAACGAGACACAGCATGAAATTTCTTAGTGGATCCTACTGAGAACTTAAAGTTCTCACTCCTATTTCTGTATTATCTCTAGATAGCTCGAGAAATCTCGAAGACGGCTGAAATTGCTATCAGAAAAGGTCCACTTAGATAATAGTAACAACTCCTGAGTATGATATTATGATTTAAGCATAGTACTATATAGAGGAGGACTTTACACTTTGAGGGGGTAAGGTAGCTGAGTTTTTGGCCTCTAATGTTAGGGTTTTCAAGGTGTAATTTTATTAATTTGATTTTGATAATTTAAAATACTGAAACTTACTGGCAAATCATTATTGAATAGTTTTGTAAGATTTTCTATATGTCTATTCTAATTTTCTTAAGTCTAATCTCTCTAATTAACATCTAATAATTCATATATATCTAATGAAATCAAATAAATTCCTTAACAGTGCGAATTAGATGCATTGTTTCTTCGGAATTGTTACATTTTTAACTTTTCATAAATCCATTAGTGTTCCTTGTCTGTTTTCTATATCTAATGGCACGTTTGTAATTTTGAGCAACTCTAGGGACATCCCATGTCATTTCACATCTAAATACCTCCATGGTTCAATTAGCCAAGATTTAAACTTCTACAATTCTGTCACGTGATTCTGCCCCATTTAAAGCCCTATTCCGCTAACTCTTCAAATATGGGGATATAAATGTCATTTTTTAAAAAGTTCTAGGGTTATTATGGAAATAATCTTGTGGGGTCAAAGAGAAATTTTTAAAAGTTCTAGGCAACACTACAAATAATAAAAGTTCACAGAGGCACTAATATCATTTCTTAATTTTTAACATATGGCAGTGCCATATTTTCAACAGTTGTGTTACACTACTCTATAGTTCTAAGTATGAAGATCGTTATGGCATAGTGTTGCTTGAGAAATTCTCACATTGCTTAGGGGGAATAATTCAAAGTTCCTATTTTGCTATTTTTAAGAAAATCGAGATATTACATAAGGAGTCTAGAACAAATAAAAAGTATAACATGGGTACATTACAAGTATTGAATCTTGGAATAGGTCATTATTATTTTAATTTTATTCTAAAATATTTTCTCGATTAATCCAGTTTTGTATTACAAATATCAATGCTAGATCCTTTGCCAGTTTATTTTTGCTAAATTTGATGCTTCTAGACTATTCCTTTGCTAAGGTACAATACTTGATTTTAACAAGGTTTTTATTCTGTAAGTTTGTGCCATTGATTCTGTAATGCTGGTTCTCTTTGTTGGTTCGCCACTAGGTTAGTGCTACAGATATCAAATTCTGGAAATGGCTACATGCGTATTGCATAACCTATAATAAATCCGTTGAACTCTAGATCTCTAACTGCTGTTTAGTTCCACTAATTTCAATGAATCCTTTATAATCAAGGATGTACTTTCATGTTTGCATATATTTTTGTTAGCATATTGTCCTAAAACTTGAACACTAAACCTTATTGCCTAATATTTTCACTTACTACAGTGTTAAACATAGTTGTCCTTACATATGGTTGTGTTCGCACTTGGTTGATTTTATATGTGAGTTGTATTCTTAAAATTCAGGGCTGAATTTCTCAAAAGGGAGAAAATATAATATCCTATTTAAAATAAATTGTTACTAATGGGAAACTTTAAATTTTATATTGATAAAAGAATTAAATTTACATGGGGTTTTTAAAAAAAATAAAGAAAAATATATAATATGTAATTGAACAATGATAATATAGACTCGGATTCACCATGAACCCGAATTTATATTACATCTTAACCATTAATACTTTAATATTTATATATTTATAATTTTAAAATATTTTTTCAATAGTTGAGATGTAATATTACTCTACGTAGTTACACTTTTCTTATAACATAAGTCGTTTAGGGCCACAAACTATTCTTTAATTGTTAATCAGACATTTCTCACCCTTTTTATTGAAAAAAGATCAAAACTGTCTCTCCTCCCTCATTATTCATCTCTCTCAAGCTGCCCCCTGGCCGTCTCTCTCTCCCTCTTTCCCCTCACCACCGCTGCACACCCCCTTCTTGCAGGCTTGCCATTCGGTTTCCCTCCCAATTCGGGTTCTTCCCCTCCACAAGCCCCTTTTTGGTTTGCCTCTCTTTCCCTCTCTCGTGGCTGGGCTTCAATCTTGTGTCTTCTTCACCCACCCACAACTCCTTTGGTAAGTCTTTGGCTTGTTCTAACACTTGGCAATATGGGTTGCAAGTTTATGCAATTGTTTGAGCTATGGTTTGTGTTATATGGATTGTTGTGTCTTCAATTCACTACCTTAATTATTTTTGTTGAATAGGTGATGTTATGCATTGAGACTATTGAGGCTTCACAAAGGGTAACTTAAAAGTGTGTTAGTTGCAAGCTGGGAGGAAAAGGGTGTTATGATTGGACTAGGAAACTTTGATTTTAAATTAGGAGGATTAAAAGGAATTGAGTTAGCGAGCATAATTTTATTCTTACCTTGAAGGCTAATCAATTTGACTTGTTAGTCTTGTTGTTGTTTAATTACTAGTTGTGAGCATGTTGCTATTGATGATGATGAAACTTTCTAATATCGGCTTGTCATGGGATCTGTTTCTTTTGACATATAGTGATTAGTGATTGCTATTGTAAAGATCCTATGAAATTAATTTACTAAACAAGACAACAAAAAAGAGAATGCCAAAGCAAGGAGTTAGTAAAGATAGGAGCTAGTCAAGCAGTGCTGGAAATTTAAATAGAAGTTAAATATGTTAGAAGTGAAGGATATTTCTTTTCTTCTTAAAAATCATACTTCTAAGCCATAATGAGGGACCCACGAGGATTGCCACTAGTTTGGGTTGAAATTATATGATTGTGTGTTTGCGAGACATAAAACTCATTTCATTTTAGTTTCGTAAAGTTATTCTTTGATATCATGTTAGATTTGGTTGTTTCTCATATTTGACTAGTTACCCTTTGCTCTGTTTGAGGAATAGATATTTGAAATGTTTTAATTGTTTTGGATTGTTGGCCTGGACGATAAAATTCTAGGCACTAAAATGACATTTCAAATGTAAATTAGAAATTAATGATGACTTGCCCTATGTTGCACGGATATGGATACGGTATCTGTACCGGGTACGGATATGGGTACGGAGTACAAAAATTTTGCAAAAATTTGGGTACGAGTACGTCAATATATATATTTAAAAATATAAAAATTTTATAAAATAAAATTGTATCTTTTCTATATTCTTCTTTAAACATATAGTAATAGAGAAATAAAAATTATGTTAGTCAAGTTTTTAAAGTGTTTGTCAAAAAAAAAAAAAAAGGATTAAAGAGGGAGGGACCACGCAACACTTTAAGTGGTGTTGTACACCCTAAACCCCTCTCTTATCTCCTTCTTCATTCCATCGTCTCTCCCCTACTTTTTTTCTTTCTTTTCACTGCCATTCTCACCTTGTCTCTCCCTTTTAACTTTCTCACTTTTTTTGCATCTTTTACTCTCATCCCAACTAGCCAACACTCATGCCATCCTTTCTCTATCACTCCTCCAGTGCGGAACCTCTTCCCTCCGCGTTCCCTCTCTCTCTATGCCTCTCTTTCATCAGTTTCCCTCTCCCTATGGCCTTTGGGACTCGAGGAGGTCTACCATTGTTGGCCTGTCGCCGGTGGTGGAGTGATTGAGCAGCGATGGCTTGTGGAAAAGAATGAGAAACTTGGAAGTGGGGTGGGGGTGCCCAAGCGTATCTCGCCGTACCCCAAGCGTACCTTGCCGTACCAAACTTTTTTTTTTCAAAAAAAAATATTGGGTACGTACCCAAGTGTACCCTAAGTGTGCACGTACCTGAAACGTACACGGTACGGGTACTTTTGCAAAACTCACGTACCCATGCTTCATAACTTACCTAGGGGATTAATGAAAGAGGATTGGGATTTAAATCCTAAATCATAGTATTTGTGTTTAAATTGGTCATATGTTTGTTTTAGATTCCCAAAGAGATCAACCTTCTAGTTCAATGGCCCTAGGATGCAGAATTGATGTCCTCTATTGTTCTATGAGTGGATAATGTTTCTATGACATATGCATTTTATGCAAGTAGTATTTAGTTTGATTTCTGATAAAGATTGGAAGTTATTTCTATACCTTAGTCAATTCTAAATATCTTGTTGAGTTTTGCGTAAATTAATATATACTTTGGCATGGTTACTAATTGTGGATAATTGCCTTAGCTTTTGAAGAAATGAAGCTTGTATGAATTTACTGACCATTTTGAAAAATTCTTGGAAAGGTATTATGAGTTTATGTCAGGTAGGACAAGCTCTGTGAACAATTATTTGGGTTATTGATTGTTTTGTTGAGGAAGTTACACTGGGATTTGAAAACCTTGTTAGTATTTTCATCTTTGAAGTTCTATTTTTGATTGCTCTTTAGAACTTAAATGATATTTTGTGAGAGGAATTTTGAATAATAGGTAGCTAGCGGCTGCTAATGCTAGCCTCAGTGCACCATGTTTGCAACCCAGCTATGAGGGGTGTTGCTAGCTGTGTGTGTGTGAGAGAGAGAGAGAGAGTGTGAGGGTGAGTGTGAGGCCAACACACATCGTCGACTTAGTCAAATCTGAGGGAGCTATCCCTTGTTTGAAGGTTTTGCTAAACTGAATGCCTCCCTAGAATATATTCTTCGGTTTTATGTTTATATTGAAAAATCATGTTATCAACTTTAACAAGCTTGTTGGTTATATCTATGCATGATTTTGTTTTATGTTTAGAGCTTGTCCTTATATGTTTTTGTTTCATTGCTCCTCACTAGGTCAGTCGGACTCATCCATGTTATCTACCTATTACAGACCCGAATGTAGTATCTGATTTAGTTCCTTTAGTCTCATAGAGTGCAGGTTTCCTGGACAAGCCCCTCCTCATGTGAGGGCCTTATGATACTTGCTTAGTAGGTATTTTAACGGGTATGTTGCTTTTAGAATTGCTCCATGATCCATAAGCAAGATTTTGTGACCTAATCATTCATTTTGTGGGACATCTGTATATTAATTTTGGGACTCCACATTTCCCACTCTCTATAGTGTGTGTAGTGTGTAAAGAGATGTAGATATATAGATATGTGTCTATATGCTAAAATTGTGAGATTGAATGCCTGAAATATGACCTACTTAAGAGTGCTTTGAGAGCCTTAAGATTGCGTATGCTGATTGGTTGTCGTGAACAAGTTTAATTATTGAAGCAAAAGGCTAGAAAAGGAGGGAAACTCTGACCAGTTTTCGTAAAGTATAGACATAGGCTTGTTGGAGGTTACTACCTCTAAGCGTCAGTCATGATTTTAGGGTTCGTTATGATAGTAACTAAAATAGAGTTGAGAAAAGTTGGAACTAATACAAAAATATTTAACATGAAAACCCTCTGATGAAGAAAGAAATTTCATGGAGAAAATTCATGGACAAGATAGAGAAGATCTTTACTAAGTGGTGAGAAAATTATAACTTCTCTCTAAATATAAAGAGAGAAAAATAACACTCTCTATTATAATAAGAGAATACAACTCTTACTATATAAAATAGAAGAAACTCTCAGAAGACACACTATGATTTTGCTCTCTATAGTGGGATGCTTAACTTCACCAAGATGTCCTCTATTTATAGAGGAGCAAACCCCCTTTCTGGCTTATGTGCTTGCTCCACTGAAAATCGAGAAGGAAAAAGTCCTTCATGCACTGACACAAGCACAGGAGATTGAAGAAATTTTCCAACACCGCCATAGAGCGTCCGACCACTTCATTTAATGCACCGAAAATGAGCCCACAGTTTGTGAATTTGAAGCCAAAAGTGGATTTAGCATTCGGTACGTTCACACAATACAAGGGTGTTGATTCTGTCTTTGTACTCACCCATCTTTGCGGCCTCTTCTTGTATAAATTTTTTACTTCTTTTAGACAACTTTAACAAATATTGGATTGAGTTCAACGTTCTCACCACCTAACAATAATAACATTTAACACAAAAAATCTGTTCAACCAAACTCATGTCACAAGGATAAAATTTAGACATTGTAGCACTTCATGGTAAATCCAACATTATTTACAAGGAAATAGCAATACCAGTTACATTCTCATAATTGACAAGCATAGTAGCTGATTAATACACCACAATTAAGGGAAAGAAAGTGTCCTCAAATCTCTTCATTTACTTGTGGTTCATTTTCTTTTCTATTTGTTTTTTTATTTTCCTCGTGGAACTGAGGGAAAATGGGGAAAGAATGGGCAAATGAGACTTGAACCGTGATCCACAGCTAGCTAACCCCTTATCACATGGGACATGGGACATGGGAAAGTATTGGCCTTTTTTTTCTTCTTTTCTGTCTCCTTGTGTTTCGCCACCTGAAAAATAATTATTTAAAATAAAATTAAAAACTTAAGGCAATTATCAACTATGTGTATATTATCAATTAAATAGTAAAATATGAATAGTAGAACCGGAAAGAGAGTATGTTTTTGAGAAATTTTCGATTACTCTTAGAACCCCAACGCAAAAAAAAAAAAAAAAGAAAAGAAAAGAAAGAAAAAAAGGCTCTATTGCATTGATAATTTAACACCTTAGCTATTGTGAGGCCAACATTGCATCTCACTTTTATTACATTTTTAATAGAATATTTGAGATGTTGAACTATAAAAAAAACAAGGCATAATTTTTTTTAATTAGTGTCTAAACGTTTCTCTATATTTTGGGGATAGGAGGTTCGCACCTCACTGTTTGATAGAGATCTTCTATGTCTAGGTCCTATTCCCAATTCTACCATCCATGTTTTGGCACTAGGAAAATAAATACTGAATGTACTAGAGTTTGTGAGATTACGTACCAATAGGGTTCACCCTTTAGCTTCAACCAACGATGCGAGGATTAGAAGAGGATAGTAGGAAAGGAATCGAACTATCGGACACGTTGACGTCGAGGGCACCCCCCAGAGGAGTGTGTATAGTAACAAAAGCATGAGAATGAAAAGCACACCCAATACCAAAACAATAGTGTCTAGCCAACTAAGATCACTTATAACTAAGTGCACACCAGCCAAAAATGCCACAGATAGTGTAGTAAGAGCGACCCCCAAAAAATACCTTGCCACATCAATGGCAAAAATTGCCATAGTTAAATCACCTAACTGGGCCCAAATGAGTATGATAGTAACGCTAATAGCACCATACATGGATATTGTGAGGCAAATAATGAATAGCTTAAACGACATGCGATGTATCATGAAGGCCATGCCCTGCCCTGGATCAGAGCTCTTAAGGCCACCAGGCAGAGTGAAACCTGCTGCAAATGTTACAGTAACTATTAGAGTGGAAACCAATATAAGAGTGCTGATTCTGTCTTTCTACTGATCCATCTTTGGGGCCTCTTCTTTCCATAAATCTTCTTCCTTTTGGAATGGGGCCTCAATAGTGCATGGCCGGGGGCCACATGGCACCCCAGCGGACTTTAGGGCTGCCCATGTTAGCCGCTGTAAACACAAGTTCATATATATATCCAACAAATTTCGAAACAAGGGAAGAAATAAACTAATAAAACAGAACATTGAATGATCAGCGATCGCTTATCTATCATACCCAACATAAAAGTAAAAATTTTCTTGATACATCTTCACCTAAAAAGCAAGCTTTATTGAAAATGAGTTTGTTAGTAAAAGAAAAAAGGTGTATCTACTCTTAGTTTAATATTTAACATGCATCATTATCTTAACCCACTAAACGATCTAAATGTGAATATATTTTCAAAAATAAACAAGCTCACAACACGTTAAATAAATAAATAAGTTTAATCTTAAACTAACAAAACTATTTTTCACGGCTAGAGTATAGTAGTCAATCAATCATCCCATGAGTTCAATATTAAAGCCCTAACATTAATGGGCTCTAGTCTAGTGCGTTCTAATTATAGAGTCCAAGATATTTTAAATACTTTTGTATTAAAAAACAAAAGTTGTAATCTATTTCATCCAGAACGCAGCATAGCTATGGTATTAAAAATATAGAAAAAGTAACAAACAACTGTTGCCTACAAAGCTAAAATGTTGAACTTTGATTGAAAAAAAGGTATTTCTTTTTTCTTGCTTTGAGCATCTAAAAGCCGCTTCATTTAAAATGAAAGAAAAATAACCCTCAGTAAACAATGATAGGCTCCTGAAAATTATTCTTAACTCCAGTAAAATTTGAGAGCATGCAAGAATTTTGACTACAAACTTATAGTACTAAAATCATGGTTTAGGAAAAAAAACTAGAAGAGAATAATTTTTATCAAAATTATGAATTTGGGGTTTTCAAACAAAAAAAAATGATATTAATTTGTGATTTTTAATGCGAAACAGAGCAGTATATACTTGCCTGCCGAAAGGGTAGATTTGTTCCTGACTGTTGCATACAAATATCAAGAGCTGTTTGATTCTTTGAGTTAACCAGAGTGAGTTTCACTCTCTTGTTCCATGTTAAGGCATGGACAATTTTGGGATGGCAGCTCAAGGTGGCCAAATGCAAGGGAGTGTTTCCATCAGCATCCTGCTGATTTATCATCTTTACACGTTCATTATCAGCAGATTTCAGGATGTGCCTTATTACATTAAGCTTTCCACTTTCAACTGCGATGTGAAGAAAACTACGGCCATTCCTGTCAAGTATTTCTCCAGGGTCCACACAACATAACTTTTTTATCAATTCCTCAACTACTTCAACATGGCCTCCACGTGAAGCGTAGTGAATTGGGGAAAAGCCATTATTGTCCCTTTCAGTGGCACAGGAAGCACATTTGTTGAGTATATCCTGAACACCATCAAGGTAACCTATAGATGCCGCATAATGAAGAGCAGTCCTTCCTTCCATATCCCTTAAATGGATCCATGCTGGAATCTTTGTCAGTACGAGAAGTAAAATTTCTAGCATATACAAATAATGAAATTATGAGTAAATTATCATTTGAGAACGATCCACCATGCTAGTTTTAAAAAAAAACTTTAAAAAAAAAAAAAAAAAGGAAGCAGCCAACACAAAAACATCTGCAATGGGTTGAGAATTAAAATGAAAATAAATGACGACGAGACAATGAGATAAAATTTAGAGCTATCTGAAAGATACCTCGATCCTTTTTCATGATTGCCGCTAGAAGGGGCGATTTTCCTGCTGGAACATGTGGGTTGTGTCGAATAATTTTGATTAAATTGTCCAACAATGTAGAGCTCAGTTTGGTCAATACTAGTTCAACAACATCCTTATATCCAGCCTCTATTGCCATGTACAAAATTGATTTGTATTGTTTATTTGTCCAAAACACTGCAGCTACCGCAACCATTTTGTGGACTTCTGGCAAAAGCACATTATCTTCAGAAGATAGGAGATTCATCACAACATCTTTGTGACCACCGAGTAAGGCCTCGTGAATGAAAGTATTTCCTTGCATGTTTTGTGTTAGGATTTTGTCCAAAGCCTCCAGGGGATTTCGATCAAATGAGAGTATTGTTACATTGCGGAGATGAGCGGTTAATAACACCTCAAGAATAGTCATATGCCCAACTCTTGCAGCAACATGTAGTGCCATATCACCATGGGAATTTTTGACAGTCAAAAGATCGGGGGCCTTTTCGAGTACCAATCTCACCCACTCATCACTTCCGTATGCAGTCACTATATGTAGCAACGTGCTGCCTAGAGGGGTCTTTTGCTTGAAAATTTTAGGCTCATCAATGTCCCGCAGTGGGATATATCCTTTAACAGAAAGATATGCCTTATTCAGCAAATCTAAATCCCTATCTTCGTTGTGTTCTACGAGTTCGTAGGTGACGGTTCCTATTGTAGAAGAAAACCACTTTCTATACCTTTTAGCATCCTTTTCATGCTCCATATCAAAGAAACTTGGTGGTGCTGGTGGTGGTGACGGCGGCGGCAGCGGTCATCGCATAATTGGTTCTTCTACACACTGATCACAGTACCGTGTTTCAGGGAATGAGGCCTCCACTTCGGCCTCCTCCTGCTGATAGTTGCCCATCCCGCTAGATGAACCTGGTAATTGTCTATTAGTGGATATAACCTATGCAGAAAAATCGACTTGCAAATGTAATAAAACAGTTGGAACGTGAATCCTTTAATTAAATGAAGAAAAAGAGGTCAGCCAACGCAAGTTCAAATGCATGAAGCATGTATGGATTATTAATGCCATGACCCAATCTGGGTCGAGACTGTGACCCGTGCATAGGGAATCTCGATCCCCTAGCAAGCCTAAGATTCTTACGAAAAACGGATAAAGTAGCCCCTAAAATTGGGGCATCTCCCATAAAGTACAATTTATGCAGCAGCTCAAACATATAATACATCCATAGATTTTACAGATCGACCAAAATCGAATAAAACTTCATAATCAACTAGCATTTATTTTTTTGAAAACCATTCAAAATCCCAAACACATATGTATATGTATATATAAACTTATATAATTAGAAATATAGTTCTTCAATTGATTATATTACCACTAAATACATGATAAAAGCAAGACCCTGTCGGTGGACTAATGGACCGTTACTAAAGATTTTATTTAAAAAGTATACTCAAAGGTACAATCCAAACATAGAAATAACCTTTCATCCACACAAACAATTGTGTGGGCTTCTTCAAAGACCCTACCCTTTGATTAGCTAAGGAACACCGAACAGAAACCTGCACCTAAAATCTGAAACAAGGAACAATAACAAGTGAGTCAAACAAACATAGTGAGTAATAACATATCTATGTGAAGGAAAGAACAAGCAATCAAGGCCAAGTTCTCAAAATAGACACACATTTTATCCCAAACAGACATAGTAGCAATGCTAGACAGTAATATGGAAAGTCATTATAATTGCATATAAATATATAAAGTGATAAAATTCAAAACTAATGTACAAAGAATGCAAAGTGGCCCCTGAAATTAGATTATTTGTACCATTTGCCCAGGACTCCAAAGGTGGCCCTCGAACGCTTGTTAGGTTCGTGGCACTTTGCTCCTAGGAGATTAAGCATCAAAACCAAAGTATAGTTATTCCTAGCCCTTCTAAGATCTCAAGAGGTGGGCCCCGGATAATTTTGTAAGCTGTGGCACTTTGCATAGTAGAGGGTCATACAGCTAATATATTAAAAATCACACTTCACATATATTTACAAAAATAACATGTTTATCATGGTACCACGACTCAAACTGTCATACAGATCAAAGTTTACACAACAATTCCAATATCATTTCATAAAAGCTTGTCCCATTCTCAAAATTCAAATTCACATCCATAATAAGCATCATTTAAAAACTTAATAAACACACTAAATAGAACAACTATAACATCCTAAATTGCAAGGCGTTTAATTTACATTGTTAATCAATTTATTTGGTTATATTAGGTATGTAAGAGTAATTAGAAGTTAATTATAGAGAGATTAGGATTAGGATGAATTGAAATAATCATGCAATAAATTTTAGAAAGTTGCTAGTAGTGTTTTGCCGATTTGAAGGAAATCGGTTGAAATTCAGTATTTTATACTGCAAGAGCCGAATCACTAGAATTTTATACTGTAAAACTCTAAATCAGGTGGCTGAAAATTCAGCCACCTCCACTCCACAAGATGGCACCATATGCAACCACAAATGGGGGAAGAGTTGGCCAAACACCAACCACCCATTCATCCACCTATCATATGCCTCAAAGTCACTATCACTTATATTACAAAACTTGAAAATTCCTCCTAAATCCCCTCATTATTTCGACCTCCTTCTGCTATAGCCCTCTCCTTATTCTTCTTCTACCTCACTTCATTTTGCTTCCATCTTTGAACTCCACTTATTTTATTCATCAAGAACTTGCATCTAGTCAACTTATACATCAATCTTGATGTGTAATTCATGATTTTCTCTTACTATTTGTAATTTGGTGACTGATTGAAATTTTATTTTCACTCATTTATTTGATGATGTGTTGCGTTTATGTGAGTTCTTATGGTTGGATGAACATAAAAATATTGGGTTTGGATGAGAACTTTACTGAAAAACCAAAAGAAGAACTAACCAGAATCTTATTTATTTGAAAACCCCAAATTGTCTACACTGTGAAGTGTACAACTTCACCTACATTCATTCAAATTTAATAAAACCAATTTTAATTAAAACTAGACATCTAGAACTTTCAAATCATATAATTATAAAGTCATTAGATCTATAATGAATGAGATATGAATTTTTAAATTTAATAGTAGGATTTTGTCCCTGGCCTTGACCAAATTGGATTATGAAGGAAATAATTCACTCTATACAACTCTAAATAGAGTGCAACAAATTTTATTAGACACCTAACACATAATAATATGCCAGAAAAATTTCAAAGTTAGATTCCTTTCCTGTTTCTCTCAGTAATTCACCAAAGTTGCCCTATGTTCTGACTGGAACTATTTTAACCAAATTTAAGAGCTTATAACCTAAGCTTTGCTCAATCAAATTAAACGAAACTTGTTGGAAATAAAAGCTGCTTCTATTAGCTTCAAAATGATATAAATTTCATACTAATCTACTAAGATTTCTATTTTTAGCAAATTTTTACAGTTTAGACCTCCATCTCCCTACAACAGGAGAGACCTAGGTTAAACTTCTATAACTTAATCTATACTTATCAAAACTTAGTAAGACCAAAGAAAACAAGTACTAGACAAACAATACTTCAACATATCAAAAATTTTGATTTAAATAAGTTAAGTAGGAATTGTGGCATGAATTACAATACAGGGCAGAATTGAGTGCTTTGAGTATAATTGTTAAGTGTTTAGGCACTCCAATGTGTGTATGAACACCATTTCAAGTTGAATGTGGAAATTCTATGTTAATGATGAAATGTTAATGTGTTATATTGATTTTTGCTGCCTTGATTGACTGTCTGATTGAGAAAGCACTACTCATGAGGAAGCAGATCTGATCTGTTATGTTGTCGAAATTCCGACAAAGCTTCTGCCATGTAATGTGGTATGCATGTGAATACATATGTCATTTAAGTTAATATGATCATGAATATATAATCTATAAAGCCTATATGAATTCCATTTATTTGGGCCAGCTCTGAAATAGATCGGTGGAAAAGTCAAGGAAAGTAAACTCGGCTATTTTGTATAGGAACGAACTCAATCCTGAAAAGCAGACTATTACCTAAGAGCTATATGGCCTAAAACTCTCAAGGGACCAAGTATAGAAACTTATGATGTATAAGTTCAAGAACTAATGAAAGTGATGAAAGTGAAGTGCATTCTATTCTAAGAAAAATTCTGTCATTTATGCATTTATATAACTGTAGAAATTGTTTGTGATTTGTTTGCACCATGTATTACTTGTTATGATTACTATTATATTAATTACACTACATTTTATTCTATATGATATTCTGTATAAGGTTTAATCTATCTCTTAATGCTTTAAGTAAAATGGAACCTTGCCTCGCATTATGTTTTTCAAAATCTGATAACTGAAGATATTTAGTTTGTTATTCACCTTTTTATAAAATTAAACAAAAACGAAAGAAACAGAGAATGAGTGGGATGTTAGTGTAGAATAGTTATGAGAATCCTACCGACAATTTGCCAAAATTCTCACCCTATTGTGTGCGTCCGCATCATTCTCAGACCATAGACATAGTAGCAATGGTCATTCTCCTCGTTGAGCTACCAGAGTTCTAGATAAACTTTGACCTTGTGATAGACTCGCTATATACTATTGCTACTTGATGTTTTTGTCTGTATTTCTTCTTTGGCCTTGATTTTATGGTTCCCCTTTTTAGCCCCCTGTTTGATCTTGCCGCTCCTTTCTTAGCTATTCTTTTGCATATGGCTCATCCTACTTCACCACTAGCAACACCTACCTCACCACCCTAAATCGTTTCCCCTCTCTCTCTCTTTTCTTCTGATAGTGACCCTTCAAAGGTGGCAACCTCATCTTCCTCCTCGTCTCCTGCCCCTCGACGACAGCTATGCTCCGGTAGGTCCTAGCATAGCCAATAGGTTCCTTTTATCGGAATCTATTTAGAATAGCTTCTAACCATTAGTCTATAGTGTATAATATGCCCCTCTTTTGGCACTTTTATAATCTTAGATCATAGGCATAGTTTCTTTTTGTCCTTTTCAAACAGTGATACTAGATGAAATATCTTTTGAAGACCATGTAAGGATACACTTTATAGGTACAGACCGGTTTATTTTGCTAGACGGTCCAACGTTCTATATCCTTTACTTTTATATGCACATGTACTTATGAACTATATATATGAAAGATGTATATGATGTTGATTTCTGCTCAATTTATTTGATTTTCTTTAATTGCACCATGCCTATACCACATACATATATTGCGTCAGTACATTATTGCCAAATCAATACGTTTCAATTTAAAAGTTTACTCGACTAAGTTAACAAATTAAGGTTAAATAAATTAAGAGTTATTCGCGCGTAACAAACTACCGGATAAAATATTATGATTTAAACATAGTATTATATTCAATAACGTTTTACAACAACCATGTCATACTCTCACAATCCAAATATTGTCATTAATAATTAACATGCTCTTACAAAATAATGCATTAAATAAATTATAGATATCCTATTACTTACATATCAAGAACAAGAGCCAGAAATTCCACTCGACGGTGCTTCAAAACCGATAGAAAGATCCTCAAAGGTACCAAACACTTCAAAAGGCATCAATCCAAAATAAATTAGCTTCTAAAATCAAAAATTAATTCAATCTAAACTCAAACACCAAATACCCCCAGTCCTCTTCCATCACTCTCACCAATAAATTACATTTTATATCCAATGACTATTTGAGTGAACTTATGTTAGAGAATGGACACTTTTTCACTAACATTACTTATCCCTGAACTGGATTCATTTCCAATATTCTATATAGATCTCTTTATTGACGTTATTTTGATAGAAAATCGACAAGGAGCAGGAAAGAGATTTACTTTTAATTCACAAATTCTATAGACTACAAAGGCTATGCTTGGACATGCATTCTACCCATCCACACCTCAATTATGCTCCTTGAACGCATAACCAACTGTGTTTGGATATTTTGACGTTCAAAAATTTTCAACGTGTTTTTGATCCAGGTTACAGTTGAAGGAACAGTTTGTTTTTTTCGAGTTTGGAGTTTTCCCATTTGTAAAAAGATGATACACTTTTTATTTTTTTATCCTTCATACTTTTCGTTTTAAAATATACGCCAGTTTATTTAATATAAAATATATATTTTTTAAAGTAAATATATAAAATAAAAGTGATTTTGATCTATTATCAAAATAAATTTATTTTATCAAACTTATTTTTAAGATAAAAATTTTTAAATATAAATCACATTAATATCAACTCCATTTTATTCAAAATCAGTTTTGTATAATCAAATTGACGGAAACCCCCGTTTATAAACCTTAATCCAAACACACACAAAGAAGCCTGAGTTGCACGGCAAATTGGCACACTCCTCATAAATTCCTTATATCTTGATAAAGATTAAAGGGGAATAATATATTATGTACTTCTATACTGAAAAACACATTTACTTGAACGTCTTGGAAACATGCGTTTACCCTTGGCTGCTCAGAGCCTCAGACTCAGACCGTAACTTTAGGACTATATACTCAACGCAACTAACGATTTCTTAGCAAGCTTATTGTTCTTGAATTGAACATGGACCAAATTCTCACGTCAGAAAGTTGAAATCTTGTTATGCCCAAGCAGAGAATCTTGCCATTAAATTAAGTAAACAACAGAATATGCTAGATTCTCTTTCTATTTCCCCCTCTCATTCAAAGCGCAGATGCGAAAGAAATTACAAGGAAGAAGAAGACAATTGATTAGATTACAAAATATATTGAAATACATCAAGAGTCCGACAAGAAACCATTTATCGCTCAGAACCTCTTTTAGTCTTTACAATTTAAAATCAAGACTTCAAAGTGCAATCCCATTTGAGGTTATTTATATTTTCCACCAATAAACAACAACAAGGCAAAGCAATCGAATTTTCAAGGGAGAGGGACACCAAACTTGAGGAAAAGAGCTCACCCAAGGGCTGTGGTTTGCTTTGGAGATGCATAAAAAACTACCCAGCCACCAAGAGGAAGCGAAACGGAGTTGGAGGGTGAGCAGAGAGAAAGAACCGGTGAGCTAGAGAGAGAGAGAGAGAGAGAGAGAGAGAGATCCCGGCGAGACAGAGAGGAACTAGCCGAGAGCGACGAACAGAGAGTGATGGCGGAGGGTGCGAGACACGAACAGTGATGGCAGTCGTGAGAGCTCGAACGATGGTGGCGGGAGGAAAAGAGGTGCGACGGTTGTTTGGTTGTTTTTTTTTTTTTTTTGGCTTGGGGGAGGGCGGAGTAGAAGCCGGTGCCCAAAAATAAGGGGTCTCGATCCGCATACAAGGAAGGGAAAGATGCGGGTATAAGAAAAATATCTTTAATAGTGCGGCCACAAATTTTTTTTTTCTAGGAATAGTGTATCACTAAATAAGAAATATTTATATAGTCCAGGACATCATATAATTATATTTTCAGATTAATTATATAGGTGTATTTTATATGAAACGTATTATTAACATATAATTTTATAAAAATATACTTACATAATTGACCTAAAGCATAATTACGTGATATTCTTGAATTGTATAAAAATTTCTCATCACTAGATACTGTACGCATTCCTCTACTAATAGAAACCCCTTGACGTAATTTTAATTCAATTCATTTATCACTATCATATATTATATTATATTATATATTTCTCTAAAATCTGGTTCTGCCGGTAGTGGAAATCGCAACGTGTCTTGATAAAAAAAAGTTCATTTCCCGCCCAAGCAAGCTACTGCCT
This sequence comes from Pterocarpus santalinus, assembly GCA_031439595.1. NCBI lineage: Eukaryota > Viridiplantae > Streptophyta > Magnoliopsida > Fabales > Fabaceae > Pterocarpus > Pterocarpus santalinus. The sequence continues at coordinate 25,727,121 of CM062528.1, read as the reverse complement.
ATTGTCAAAGCTTTTCATCTGCTTATATTAAGCTGCTTCCATATTAAGCTTTTCAAAATATCTCATGCTTTTTAGGTGCTTTCTGTCGCTTGCCACCTCTTCATCACACTAATAACAAAGGTAGAGCTTTCTAAGGATCAGAGAATTGCAACAGAGAATAGATTCTCAAATTTCGAATATTTTGTAGGAACCATTAATTTGTGAATCATGTGCCTCTCCACATTTATCTTATTTGAAAGTAGTAAATTTTGGTAGAGATATATCTTTCCCATTCTTATTGATCTATCATGATGTGTATTGGTCTGTCTTTAATTATGCTCTTTTTACTATTAGCTTATCCTATCTCTCATTTGTGGTTTTTTATTTCGAATATTTTCTAGGAACCATTAATTTGTGAATCCTGTGCCTCTCCACATTTATCTTATTTGAAAGTAGTAAATTTTGGTAGAGATACATCTTTCCCATTCTTATTGGTCTATCATGATGTGTATTGGTCTGTCTTTGATTATGCTCTTTTTAGTATTAGCTTATCCTATCTCTCATTTGTGATTTTTTAGATTTCTCACTCGAATAGATATCATTGTTTACTTCTTGATTTTTTTTTTTTATTTTAAAAGAAAACTAGGATTGAAAAATTTTATGAGACATTTATAACTTATGCTACGATTTCATATTAAAAGTCTTATCAAAGGTAAGGATTCTTGCATCCATTATAGAAATTAATCATTATTTTTTTATTAATATTAATATTAATACCTCAAATAGGTATACCAAACAAAGCGATTGAATGTGATTTTCTTGCAAATCAGACAATAGAATATGTAATGGCTATTTATGGTATCATAATTGTTTTTAATCATCTAATATATTTTTAATATTATCATATTTCACATTCAAATTGTTTAACATTTTCATGCATTGCACGGATAATTACACTAATAAAATTTAAACTATATAAAGAAAAATACCCCAAATACTCAAACTTATATAAAATTCTAAAATTCCCTGTTAACACCATTTATTATTATTATTATTATTATTATTATTAAACAAGGTGCTACAGTTAAGCCCTTTATATCATCTGATAGGATAAGTTTCTAATATATCATTTATTTTTGCCATTCTTTGGAATTACATAATACATATCATAAAATAATTCTGCAATTTTTATTTTATTTTAAATAAGTACTATAACATAATTAAAATTTAAAAACATTTAAAAATGCATTACTATTTTTGAAAAAATGCTACTAAAACCCCTCATTGACATAGCCTAAGTGTAACATTAATTAAAATACTGCTAGAGTTTTAGCAACAAGTTTTTATATTTTTAATAACATTTTTTAGATATTGTAATTTTAAAAAATATTCCTAAAAACTAAATTTGCAGTAGTAAGATTAAATAATCCTTAATACAGTAACCGAACATATAAATTTTTATTTTTTGCTTTAATGGTCATTTATGTTTATTTTCAAAAGAAAAGAAAAAGAAAAGACTTAAAACATAAAAATTATTGTGAGAAATCAAAATTAAAAAGTACTATATTTTCAAAAAATGAAAAACATATTTAAACCTTAATTAAGTTATAAATTCAAACCAAATATTATATTTCATTGTCCCTAGTTTTTATATACATAAACAAATCATCACGATAATAATTTTCATACACTAATAGTGTAATATACTTTTACATTATTATTCAATATGGATCAAAAGAATTGTAAGTATAGTCTCTTTTTATATAATTATCCACCACGATATGACAGTTCTTATAATTTTTATTAGATTACAGTGTAAATGAAAATTAGTCTCATAAATCATACCAAAATATTAATATTAGTTTGTATACATAAATGTTGATATAAACATGCAATCTAAACAACTTTCTCTACAGCACTAATCTGTGCATTAAAGAAAAAAGAAAAAGAAAAAAATTGGTCATTTAACTTGAGCAAAATTTTAAAATTATCCTACGAAATGAAAACGTCGTAAAGACAAAGATATTCATTTTATTAAATTAGTCATCTAACTGACTGTTAATAACATTAATATTTTATTAATTTGTGTAATGAATAAAATCCTACAAAAACTTAGCAAAAAAAGAGAAAAATTGACGATCAAGAGAGAAATTATAGCTAGATAAACGGTTTATTGAATAATCAAGATTTAATTAAAGAAATGTGAAGAGAACAAAGGAAACTAAAAATTCGATTCCACGGTTTGAAACCCAAAATGGAAAAGTCTGCGAATCCGACAAATCTAGCACAATTATTTGAAAACCATGCTGACAATATATTGCCATGTAATGCATGTCCAGTTAACCTCGTCAAAGCTGATTGAAACAAACATATTCTTGTGTTATATTGTAATTCGTAAATGATGAAGGACGTCTGTTTTCCGTAAAGAGGGACGTTACTTAAACGCTATCATACTGTGTAACAGTACGTCCCACTTTATGTGTAAAATATATTTTACACTTTTCCTTTAAATTTTTTTCTCTTTATTTCCTACTTTTCACTCATGTAGTATGCATCTGTAAGCGTATCAACCATAAATGTACAAATAATATCTGTCATTTTAAAATTTGAAGAAGTTATTACCAAGATTCATTTAAAAAAGATAATTATTTTTTTATTTGCAAGGATTTGTCTATTGAAAAACAATGGGATTTAGAATTAATTATACTTAGAGTAGAAAAGAAATTGGATTCTATTGCAACTCTAACACATTTATTCTATAACTATTTCTGTAAATTTTGTTATGTAAATTAAATAATAAATCTGACAATGTTTATTTTATCCCTTAAAGAAAGGTTGAAAATAAGCAATTATTCATATAAAAAAATTTAAACAAAGAACTTAATTTTGACTTAATATGATATGCTTCTACATATCCTTTGATGCAATGAAACAATCTAACATCATATCATTATTTTAAAATAATAATAATAATATGTTTGTTGATTTTATTTATGAAAATAATTTTGATAATTCATGAAAATATTTTTTTGGCAAAATATTTATACCTGAAACAAGATCCGCTCTTGTACTACTACAAAGACATGGAACACTGACAAATTTGTACCTGTCGATATTACCGATGGATAATATTAAAAAAGAAAAAATCATTAAATTATCAACGGACAATATTATTCGACAACAAATCAGTCAGTAAATTCTAGCGCCAATTGGCTGATAAATATTACTGACGAATTTAGCGATGAATAAATCTGTCGAGGTGTAGGCTTTAGTTACCCACGGCTTTTATTGTCAATATTTTTTCATTTTAATTTGTCGATATTTGAATTTCACATATTGGCACCAACCTCTTTTTCGCTGCCCTTTCTTTTTATTATTGTCGGATTTTCCATCAATAATGTAATAAATGAAATGATGCATTTCATTTATTTAATTATCAATGAAAAATCCATTGGTATGTCTAGAATATGGACATTGTATGTGACACCCCCTCCTTCATTTCTTTCCCCCCCCTTTCTCTCTCTCTCTCTCTCTCCTCTCCCCGTCCCCCAACTCCGCCTCCGCCCATCGTCTCGTCCACCGCCGCCAAAGCTATTTGAACATAGTTGGAAACCTCCATTGTGCTTTTGGTACTATATAGAGTATTTTAATCAATTTATTTTCTTGATTTGGTCTCTTTTTACCACTATTTCTATACTCAAAGTTGTTTACTCCTTATCTTATTTAATTTAATATTTCTTGTAATACCCTACCCGATATAATACTATGCTTAAGTTGTAATATTTTACCCGACAGTCTGTTACGTGTGATTATCTCTTATATCGATTTATCTTAATTCATTGACGTTTTACCATTTCGATATCAAAATATCTATGGCCATCAAAAGAGAGTCACACTGTACATGTGCATTTACTAGCTGAGGATCCCTTCTAACCAGATTCTGAAGAAAGGAATCCGTTGGCCATGTCAGGGCTGGTCAGAATATAACTGTCACCATCTGAACCCGAAGAGGAAGGTGAGGAAGCCGCCTCCTCAGACGGGTCGCTGTCAGACGAGATAATGGCTACCATATGTGGTGGTGATGAAGCAGATGCTAGCGAGTCTTCTTTGTTAGTCTTTGGGTGGGTGGGTGAGCCATGTGCAAGGGGATGGCTATGTAAGGTGCGGATGGATCAAACATCGAGTGGTGGAGAGGAACAACGAAGTCCCTATGAGAGAACTTATACAAGCGGAAATGACAAGTACCAGTTATGTACATAAAGTCAAGCAGGGGGTCATAGTGAGTCTGGAGATTAGGTAGCTCAATGAAGAGGGTGAAGGTCACCTCTGCGTTGATAGTCTGAGAATGAGGCGAAAATATACAATAGAGTGAGGATTTGATGAAATTCTTAGTAAGATTCTAAACTATATTACATTGATATTGCAATCATCCTCAGTTGCTTCGGCTTTATTTAAATTAAAAACAATTGTAACATAGCTATGATATTCTATTCAATTAATGTTAAGAAAAGCAGAACCCGAAAAAACACTTAATTTTACTTGAAATAAGAAGAAGTAGAAAGCGATACACATTCCTAACATGATTTGTGTACTAAACACAATATAGACAAGAATATAAGCATAAGAGGTATACATATAACAATGTATTTAGCTCAGGATTAATAAACAGAACCATGTGAAAACATGAATGGAAGTGAAATGCACTTAGTTTTAGTGATCCTTTAACTTATATGATTTACAATTTTCCATACTTGGTCCTTTGGGAGTTTTTGGTCATATAACTCCTGAGTAATAGTCTGCTTCTCAGGATCGAGCTTATTCCTATACATGAATATCGGGTTTACTTTTCCCGATCTTCCCACCGATCAATTCCTTTAACTTTCATTGGGGGTTGGCCCAAGTATTATGGAACTTTTCTAATAATATAACTCTTATAAGTTTCATGCAATTGTCACATATGCGAAGTATATTTCTTGAATCATGTATGTTTTCTACCAGAATATCGGCAACATAACGGATCACATATGCTTCCCATGAATAGTTCCATTCTAGAATAAATAACCAGTCAAAGTACCAGCACCAGTATAATACATTAAACTTCAACATTAACATTAACATGGAATAGCAATATTGAAGTTTTAATTGAAATCACATATGCCTTAGAGTGCCTAATCTTTCAATTTGGAAATTCTGTTCGATTTTTGTAAAATCTGCCATAAATTCTAGTAAACTCCTTTGGACTTGAATTTTAGGTTGAAGTGTTATATTTCTATTTTCTAACCTCTTTAGTCTCATCTCATTTTGATAAGTGTAGGTCAAGTTATTATGGGTTCATTTTAGCCTGCCCTATACCAGGCCAAAATTGCACACCTAAAAGTAAAAATTCACCATAAATTGAAATCTAAGTGGATGCCTACCAAACCTATGTTGTTTTGATCAATTTTCATATGCAAAAAGTCTCACTCCATTTGGCTAAGGAAATCTCAAGTTATGAGCTCATCAATTTGATGAGATTGGATTGCCCTGTCTCTATTTCACTAGAACAAAGGGCAAATTCATGAATTTTCTGGGAATTATGGAAAATGAATTTGATCATGAAATTTTTATACTTGTTCTCCTATGTCTTACCTTTCTAAAAAATTTTGTTGCACTCCATTCCAAGTTTTATAGAGCAATTTTTGCCCTGAACAACCTCCCCTGTCCAAAATTAAACTTAGAAACCTAGGGCAAATTTCCAAAATTCGTATCTTCCTCAATACTAACCCAATGTCCTTATAATTTATATGTTTGGAAAGCCCTAGATATCTAGTTTCACATAAAATTAGTTTCATTGAGTTTCAATGACTGTAGGCAAAGCCATACACTCCAACGTACGGACCGTGCATGGTTTCTCAACCTAATAGATTCTGTTTTGTGGGTCTTTCTATTTTCTCATTCTAACTTCAATTCTAACTCAAAGTTTCATGTTAAACCAACAATACACCACTAGCTACACCCAATATATCATCAAAGAAATGAAGAAAATTAAAACTTCATACAGCCACAATTTATGGAAATCAAGAACAAGATGGAATCCTACCCTTATTTTGATACAACAACTACCTAGTCTTGAGTTCTAGTGAAAGATATGGGTGCAAGAGACTTGAGAAAGGTTGAAAATGGAAGAAAGAGATGAATAAGATAAAGAAAAGAAGGAGAGAAGCCTGCTGGAAGGGGGCAAACGAATTATGATGGCCAGAAAAGGAATTAAAGCAAGTTAGTTGGAAAGAAAGCTGCCCATTGATCCTTGGCATGAATGGCTAAGAAGGAGCCAACTCTCTTTCTTTCTTGTAGCTGTCTTGCACCACTTTTAATGGGTTAAGTAGCTGAGTTTTAAGCCACTTGATTTAGGGTTTTAAGTGTATAATTTTGTTGATTCGGTTCTGATAATTTAAAATACCGAATCTTTACTGATTTTTTTTCAAATTGGCCAAACGGTTTGGAAAATTTTGTGAGATTTCTATGTGTCTATTCTAATTTCCTCAAGTCTAATATCTCTAATTAATATCTAATTAGCCTTTAGTTGGCCTCTAATTAAATATTTAGTCAATTTCTTGTTAATCTCACTTATTCTTTAAAATCGAACAAATCGATTTAAAACGATAAGAGGTTTTGGACGTTATATTTCTCTTCTTTTGTTTAATAAGAAGCACTTTTACAGCTACATTTGGAGCCAATTGGAGCTTTGAGCATTGTTTCTAGAGTATAGATCAGTATAATGTGTAGTTTATTTTTAATTAACATTTATAAAAAAATTAGAGACTTATATTTTGTAGGAGAGTTACAAGATGAAAGAAGAAGGATGGAATTGTATGACTGAAAAAATGCTTAACATTCCTTTCCAATTGTTTGAATTATATGTTGTGGTGTTGTGTGATGCACTTTAGAATTGTTCTTGAGATTGATGGAATTGCATGACTGTATATGTTTGGTGTTGATTGTTTGTTCTAATTGTTGAATCAATTCTTTGTGGACGCTCTTAATTTAAAAAGAGACTCCGCATAACTTTTTTTAATACATAAATATATTATTTTCAATTGAAAATAAATTAATGGGAGTCTCCCTAATATAAAGGGAGACTCTATCAACAATTTTGTTATTATTTATATTAGTTACCATAATTAAAAAAATACACTAATCTAATAAGTGAAGACTCCTAATACAATGGGAGACTCTGCTAAATTTTTGTTTAATAAATTTATTACATTTGGATTAAATATAAATTAATCCGAGTTGAAAATTGTTTAATAGCGATATGTTTCCTGAAAAATTGTTTATGAATGTATGATAGGTTACACCCAGGACAAGTGGGTGTTAAATTCGAATTTTATGTTGGTGTTAAAGAATTCGTAGGTGTTGCATGTCAATCACAATTGTTCTTAAGTAAAGGGAAATTTAGGTGTCCATATACTAGGTACAGGTGCATGAAGTATTTAGATATTGAAATTATTAGAAGATAGGTTTGTGCCTAATTATTGGGTCTGGATTGAGCACAGGTAAGTTGCTACCGGGGGGAATGAATTTAGGATAGGTTATGTTTGAGGTAGTTCTAGCAGTGGAATCGACACATGTGATCAAGATCTGGGTAAAGTAAATTGGGAGGATAATGTTAATTGTTATCAAAAAATGGTTTTGATGCTATCAGCCCTGAATTTGGATTATGTTCCCAACCTTCTAATGAGGTTCCCAATCTAGACGCTCGAAAGTTTTATAGTCTGTTAGAGGTAGCGAAAGAGCCTTTATAGGAAGGGTGTGTATATTTGGGGTTGTCTTTGGTGATAAAAATGTTGAGTATTGAGTCAGAAAGGAGCTGAAACCAACATTCTTTTGATAAGTAGACTGATTTGATTAGGGAACTTAGTCCACAACCTAAGTCCATTCCTAAAGACTTTTACCAAGCTAAGAAGCTAGTTTCTAAATTAGGGTTGAAAGAAAAAAAGATTAATTGTTATGTAAAAGGGTGGATGCTTTATTAAAAAGATGATGTTGCCCTAACTCATTGCAAATTTTGTGAAGAACTGAGGTTTAAGCCAGAGGGAGAAGAAAATGGAAAGTATAAGGATATTCCTCAGACAAGAATGTATTATTTGCCCTTGATCCCTAAACTTAAAAGGTTATATGCATCAATGAGTTCAACACCACACATGAGATGGCATATTGAGAATAAGAGAAATGATGATGTAATGACTCATCCTTCTCATGGTGAGGCAATCTATTCTGATTCTGCCTTTGACCCCCAAAATATTAGGTTAGGGCTTTGTTATGATGGCTTTACTCTGAACAATCAATTTAGTAAACCCTATTATTGTTAGCATGTGGTTTTACTGCTTACAACCTACCGCCCAAGATGTGCATGAAAGATCCTTATTTATTTGTCATCTGTATAATCCCTGGTCCGGATAATCACAAAGTGAAGATTGATGTTTTCCTCTAATCTTTGATTGATGAATTGAATGAGTTGTGGTGCTTGGGTATATTGACTTATGATATCTCAATGAAGCAAAATTTCATGTTGAGGGTAGTATTAATGTGGACTATTAATGACTTTGCAGCTTATGGAATGTCTGGATGGATGACACAAAATAAATTGGCATGCCCAATTTATATGGAGGATACAAAGGCATTTATTTTGAAGTGTGGAGGAAAGAATTTGTGGTTTGATGGTCATAGAAGGTTCTTAGACAGTGATCATCCATATAGACGCAATAGGTATGGATTTAGAAAGAATGCTAAAGAGAATTATGAGGCTCCAATTAGACTAAATGGTCACCAAATTTGGGAAAGGGTTAGGCGTCTTCCGAAGATAATAGAAGTTGGCAAATCTATAAGATTATCAAGCAATGGAATAGAGCAGAATTTGACCAAACAAAGCATATTGTAAGAGTTGCCACATTAGAAGGATCATTTGGCTCATTATTGTTTTTATGTCATGGATGTAGAGAAAAATATGCTTAACAATATTATGAACACTATGATAGATACTAACCGAACCAAAGACAATGACAAGGCTAGGATGGGTTTATAGGAGTACCATAGGGGCCTAGAGTTGAACTTACAACAATTGGGAGATGGTAGATTCTGTAAACCCAAGGCAAGTTATACATTAAGCTCTATACAAAGACAAGATGTATGTAGATGGGTGCAAGAGTTGAAAATGCTTGACGATTATACTTCAAACTTGGGTTGGTGCGTCAATGTTGCACAAGGAAGGTTTTTCAGATTAAAGAGTCATGATTGTTATATATTCATGGAGTATATGCTTCCATTACATTTAGAAAACAGCCTAACCATGTTTGGAAGTCATTGACTAAACTAAGTGAATATTTTAGAGACTTGTGCTCATTTACTCTTAGGGTTGATGATCTATTAGTGATGGAGAAAAATATTCCCACTATTCTATGCAAATTGAAGAAAATCTTTCCCCTTAGATTATTTGACTCCATGGAACACTTGCTAATACACTTGGCATATGAAGCACATGTATGTGGCCCGATTCAATAAAGATGGATGTATTTATTCGTAAAGGAGATAAGATGGTTTAAAAGAATTGTAAAAAATAGGGCGCAAGTTAAGGGATCGATATGCTAAGCATACAAGTCGAAAGAGATTTCAAATTTTTGCTCATATTGTTTTGAGCCTCGTGTTTAATCCAGAAAAACTAGGATTAGTCGAAATGATGATGGGGGTGAAAGCTCAATTGAGCTAATCTTGTCTATATTCAACCAACCTAGTCGTGCTGTTGGGAAATGCAAAGAGCAATGGTTGATAGAGAAGGAATAGAATTATGCACATTTGCATGTGCTAATCAATTGTGAGAAAGTGCAACCATTCCAAACATAAGTGAACTCTTTGTTTTTTTTTTTTTTCTTTTTTGGTCTTAAGTTAATTCTTATATCGATACATTAGGATAAAAAATATTTTGTTTGGCATGCTGCAATACCTACAGGCATTTTGAACAAATGCAAGTCAACAGTTGTTTGAACAATTTCCATCATGGTTCAAATCTTATGTCTATGGTATATAATAATTACATCAACTTTTCCACTATTTGTTTTCTCATATTGCTCCAAATGTTTCAACTTTGAATATTTGTTCGTAGGTACTTGATATGAGGAATCATATAACTGACCCTTACTTAGTTAATTTTGCTTGGGGCCCTAAAAATATAGTTGATAGTTGGCCTATGTATCATTTCAATGGGTACGAGTTTTTTATAATTAAATGGGAAAGGCGGAAAAAAATAGACAATAGTGAAGTTTGCTAGGGAGTGAGAAACCTATTAGTATGGAGTGATTAAAGAAATACTTGAGTTGGAGTATGTAGGTGAGTCTATGAAAATGGTTTTGCTATTCAATTGTGAATAGTATGATCCAACGCATCCAACCAAAACATATAAGCATAACCATTATAAAATCACTAAAACTAACCATACAAAAAGAAATAGGAGATATGATCCATTTATTATCGCCTAAAATGCAAGACAAATATATTATCTACCATATCCTGGAAAATACAAATCAAATTAGAGGGTGGTTATGAAGACTAAAGTAAGGGATCAAGTTGAAGCTGAAGAAGTATTAGACAAAGCTTATCAATTAGATGACCTAATTCCTTCGAGATTAGTTGTTGGTATAAACATTTCCTCCAACCTACTTTCTACTTCTAAGGAACTTGACATAATTGATCTTTCGCGTCAACATTCAACCACAATAATAGAGGACACCAAGGATGAACAAGAAAAAGAGAAATTAAGGATGATGTTCGATCCAAAAGTTTTAGGAAATCAAGGTTACTACAAAACAAGGATTCCAATAGTGGAGAAAATGCTTGCCCACCAAATTAGTGTCAGAACATCCTATATGCTAATACACATACTACCACCCCTTGCTCAAATCTACAACTTTGGCTTTTCTGTGAAACTTTGACTCCTACAACATTCACATGTCTGAAACAATAGCTTCAAGAATATGTAAATAACTAATGCAATTGGCTTGTAAAGCCTACTACAATATATCATATTTCAAACAAAGTCCCAATGGATAAATGGGGGAAAAAAAACAAATAAACTCTAGGTTGTAGGCAATAATTTGACAAATAATCACCACATTAAGGAAGCCAATAACTGATATAATAGTTAAAACATATGAAAATAGATTAAGGTACTCTAAAACACAACTAAAATTGAATCATACCACTATAAAGTCATGTTCTTAACAGAGCAAAGCAAAACTAATAAAAGAATTTATATATCAAAGAATTACTTCATTTTCCACTACCAAACTACCATCTGGTGGCATATGAGAGATGGCTACAAGCCTCCCATTTAATCACATGCTCTCTGCAAAAGATCTATGCATTAGCTTAGTGTCAATTTGATACATACAGAATAATAGAACTAGTTCCATAAAGCTTTTGAGCCCAACAAAACAACATTTCACTAGAAAGAAGGAACGTAACCCCTTTTATGTGGTAAGGAAAAGGATAAGCGAGACATCAAACAATACATAAAATAGCTGAAGAATGAAGAACAAAATAATATCCCTAAAGCCTCTGGTAGCATTGCATTTTGTGGAAATAGGTCGTCTACCATTTACATAATCGCGATCTTACTAAAGGGCATTTGCTCCACTAACCATAGGAAAACCTAACCAGGCTCTAATACCAACTTTGTCACATCGCACCCCAGAGCCATGACCATCATTTAGAGGTAACAGACCTCTAGCAAGCCTATATTGATTTATTTTGCAGAAAATTGACAGAGCTTTCCCTTTTTTTCTTACTTCCCCAAATTAGCCAACCACCATACACAAAATTTGAGGCTCTTAGAGCACTCTCCAATAATTAACATATACATGAATGAGAATACAACTTCAGAGTTACAAATATTAAATACAAATATCCTAACAAATTGACAGATCGCAGGACCTTACCTATGGATCATAAAGTAACTCTAAAAAATTCAAAGAACTAAGTCAGGTGCTGCACAAGAGTCTAAAACAAGAAAGGAAAGTGGGTGAGTCCAGTCAATTCAGTGAGGGACAATGAAACTATAATATATAAGGATAAGCTCCAGAAGTAAAGCAACTATGCTTAAGCAAAGAATGAATATCATGAATTAAGCATAATTAAGACTCATCATTTTAAATAATATATATAAATATATATATAAAAAATCAACATTAGAGTTATGCATATGTATAAAGAACCAACATTATTTTATAAACTGGAAAACATATTTCTCAAATGTAAGCATCAAACGAGGAGGCTTCCAATTCAAAGAAATTTCCAAATAAGGTTTAGCCCCTTCAGAGTCAATTGAGTCAGTGATGTGCGTTGGTCATACAAGCACACACCAAATTAGCAACACTCCTGCTAGTTAGGTTCTGATCAAGGTGCACCAAGGTTGACGTCAGCGACCGCTGGCTACCAATTGACTGAGAATCCTCCCACAAAATACCAAATAAGTTTCGAAAATATAAATAGAGTTTCAAAAATGAAAATACTGAATAAGGTTTCCAAAATCAACATAAAATTTCTGGACAACTCAGTTTAGTAATTTAAGCAACTATTCAAATAGTTTGTCCTAGCATTTATAAAGTTCGTAATCTCTTCCAAAAAGCTTTCAGAACATTCAACAATTGCATACTAGTAAAATTTCCTCAAAACCAAAATATATATCCACGAATAAATAGATATATGCAACTATAAGGCAATTATATCACTAAACAAAATATTCACAATTAACTAGATATATGAAAATAAACTGTCCATTTATATTAAAATCAAATCATATGCCAAAAAGGTATTGTCCACTCACAAAACATCAGGAAACGTCCAATCCATGTCCTGGAGGCCATGCCACTAAACTCGCAGGTTGATTTCCTGGAGAATCTGAAATTGCATACGAATAGTTATTTCCAACTTAACCATGAATGCTTCAATTTATTATTTAACTCTGATCCTTTTTCTCTAATCTTATAAAATAAAATTTTCATTCCTTATCATAACTAACTTATTCAGATCATAACAATCAAATTTGTACAAATGATTCATAGAGAACCTTCGAAAGGATTGTTCCAAGATTCTTCCAAATCCTGAATTATGTCATAAACTTTCAAGGAAGTTTTAGAGCAATTAATTAAATAAATAATATTTTAAGTTGCAAAACTTTATAACAAAACAATATATGATTTTGATGTAATCAAAACCAAAACATGACAATGAAATAGTACTTAAAGGTTATTTTTGCATAAGGCAAAAATAAAAAGAAAGTATTGAAAAGTTTGCTAGTCATTACTCTTATGTACATGAGTATTTTTAGCAAAAGGGAAGATCTAGTTCTAGAGCGCAATCAGCATACTTCCTTGATAGTTTGTCACAAAAACATACTAATAGATGAATAAATTAATCAAACTATGCTTATAAATAAATAAAATAGGTAATAGTTTCAAATTGGCATAAAAGATGGTAGTTACTCATATCCTTTTCTCTTTATGGTCAAAACTACCCAAAATCATAGAACCACCTGTTTTAGTTTTGCCACTAGTCCATAGATCAAGATTTAGCCTACTGCTTATAAATCCTTATGCATAAGTAGTCACAAACAAGGAACTAATAACCAATAACCACACAAAAAAAATAAATAAACCAAAAACATAAAGAGAGAGAGAGAGAGAGATACCAAAAGAGGGAAATAAACCAAAGAGAGAGATGGTGAAGGGTGAGGGCAACGCACAAGAGAGAGAGAGAGAGAGAGAGAGAGAGAGAGAGAGAGCGAGCGAGAAAGGTGCAACAGTAGTGCTGGCGGAGGAAAGGTTGGGTACAATGGTGAGGCTCTAAGAGAGGAATAGAGGCAAGAGGGGAAAAAGTAAAAGACACATAGCGGAAGTGGTGTGTGTTTTTTGAAATCAAAAAATAAGGAGGAGGGGTTTCTCGAACTAGGAAGTAGAAAAAAAGGGGTTTGGTGTGTTCGGCACAAAATAGGGTGTTGCACCAGCTAACTTGCTACATTCGCTCTTATTTTGTAAAATACCTTCATTTAATAAGTTTTAACTCCTCTATCACTATATAATTTAAAGTGAATAGAGAAAATAACCTCAAAGCTCAAGTTATGTGCATTTCAAAATTTTCCGTTACCAATGATTTATTTTAAACAAGCATTTTATCTTAAATAGGGTATTACATTATCTCCCTTAAGTAATTCAGTCCCCAAATTTTGAGAAAGGTACCAAATATGGAACCCTTTAAGTGTGACTCTATGCTACTAATTAGCTATTCTAATCCCATGTTATAGTCACTCATCAAACACAAAAGCTAATGTCTCACTTATATAGTTCTGTCCATGACATAAAATACATCCACTCTTCAAAGAAGTAGTAATTACCATTGTAAATCCTCATTGTAATGGTAGATTCCCTGCATCCTTTAACATATAGCAAATTACATGTAGCTATGACATATTCAGACATGTCAATTAATCCAAGAAGCTCATAATTTTACGCACCATCCTTTTTTTTTTTAAGCAATTATTCTATTTACTTGAAGAATTTTAAAGCTAACTCAATACAATACCAAATTTCCTCCAATTACATACATGACTTTTCAATAGAAAGCAACCATGACGATTAATAGCACAATGATGGCACTATCAAACTAATCAAAGACCCTAACTTTAATTTTATATTTGCTCGCGTTAAGGTAGCATGAATGAATAATATGATGAAGGATTGAGTTTTAAAAAATAAGCTGCACTTAAGCAATTAACCACAGAAAGAATCCATAACCAACATACTTAGTTAAAGGAAAATTAAAAATTCAATTAACATATCATGAAAGGATTAATATGCACGTAAGGGCCCGAAGGATGTAAGGAAATTCAGATTCTAAATGTCAAATTCAGATTGGTAAAAAGAAGATTAAAAGCATGATTTTAACATTAAAAATCATGAACACAAAGGATAAAGCGAATTGAGATTTAAATCACACATCCAGACTAAAGACTAAACCTAAGGAGTCTAATACAAAACTAAATATAATGGACCCAGATAAATAAAGCAAAAACAGCTGAATGATCTAACGATATCAACCATAATAGCGTGAACATAATATAAGTGTCAAACCGGATTACGAGAAAACATTCACCTCTTTACACTATTTTAAGTTCTTCGATTGTTTTCCTAGAGGTAGCAAAAAAATCATTCTCAAAGAAGTTGGGTGCAGAATTACAAAGGACAGAAAGGAACAGGGACTCTCAATAGTTAGAGAAGGAAGGCTTCAAATAATCATAAAAATTTTAAACTTAGCCATCGAAAGTGTTAGCATTCTATCAAATAATAAGTAGGATATGAAGCTACGACAAGGCAAGATATACAACTTTAAATTATAATCGCAAGGGTGAAAGACAAAATCAGATTTACAATGTTAAGTTAATATTGAGAAACTAGAAATGAAAAGCATGATATGAATGGGAAAAAAATCATGAGTACAGGGGATAGAAGCAAAATAAGATTTTCAGTGTCACAATCAGATTTAGATACTAGTGATAACAACATGAACATAACATAGTTAATAACAAGAATAAATCCAAACAATCTAACCAAATAAAAGTGTATAACAAAAGCAAGCATCAACGCCCTAAATGTACTTAATGGATCTAACTTCTTGTTGATCTTGAGTCTCCTCTTGCCAATAATGTTTCCTTAAAGGATTATCATTCTCAATATATCATGACCAAGTTAGATAATTCTTAGTTCTGTCCCCACCATGGTCGCCCCATCTTTCAAAAGTTTACCACAACATTTTCTATTCATGCAACTTAATTTTCACAGTGCATGTATCCTTGATATAATATTTAGCAAGAGAAACTCCTCTTCTTCTTTTTTTCCTTCTAGTGAAGAATTCTTTTAGTATCCTACTAAGCTTATTCAAGTAAAGTTTATAGTGGCTGTCTCCTTTATTAATAGAATTTTCAATTGCATTTAGCAATGAAAGTTCTCGTGCCTCAGGCACCTAAGTCTTGAAAAATTCGTTAACGTTATCACTAGATGTTCCTTTTTTTTTCTTACACCTTACGCATGCTCTAGTGATTGAGCATTGATTAGGCAAGAAATATATAATAGAACAACAACTAATCATGCATGCAACATAGTTAGGAAAGGAGAACATGAAATGAACATGATCGCTCAAGGATTTAACCACACTAACCACAATAGTTAGTCTTGCTGTAAGTCTTAAAATATTTAACAAGTAGATTTATTTCCAAGTTTTTAGAACAAATAATCATTGAGATCAATTATGCTGCTATCAAATATCATTCATTTGTTTCAATTAAAACAACAAGCATGTCTTATCTCACTAAGTAGGATTCATTGCATGGATCAATTGACATCTCTACACTCTTACAAAATTTCTACCCCAACATTATACAGAGCAACACTAGCATACATAATAGTAGTTCTTAGTACCAACAAGTTCTAAACTGAATTGGAGATTTTGAATTAGTTCAATACACTCTTCTATAAATATAATTAAGAACCATGAATTGAAAACCATGTTACCAATAGTTGAAAAGTTCAAAGCAATTACGAAGAATGAATTTGTGAGCAAATACAACATACATTCATTACCAATCCTCATACTGTAACTTCCTATTACCATTAGAAAATGCAAAGGTTAGTTATACTGTTTTAGAGGAAACAAATAGATAACATCAGCAAATGGATGGCCATAATCATGTAGCAGCTTCAAAATCTGGAATTTTGGAAACTATTTTGAAGTAAAAGCATACCAAAACCACTAAAAATCGATATTCCAAAACATGTGAGCAAAAACATAGCATTGAACCCACTATCACACTGAGACGTAAGCAGTAAAGGGGACCTTGCTACCCTTTCTCACTAGCAACTTAACATTATCTAAACCCTTGAAGTTAAGGATAAAATACAAAATAAAAATAACAATAATGATAGTTTCATGTTCACCAAGAACCCATTTGATAAAAAGAAGAATTGAGTGAAGAAAAAAAAAATGCTCCAAAACCCACTCAACCAGGATTCCGACAGTGGAGAAAATGCTTGCGCCACCAAATTAGTGTCAAAACATCCTATATGCTAATAGACATACTACAAGCCCTTGCTCAAAACCATAACTTCAGCTTTTGTGTGAGACTTTGACTCCTACAACATACACATGTTAGAAATAATAGCTTCAAGATACGTATATAACTAATGCAATTGGCTTTTAAAGCCTATTACAATATATCAAATTTCAAACAAAGTTCCAATGAACAAATGGGAAAAAAAAAAAAACAAATAAACTCCAGGCAACAGGTAGTAATTTGACAAATAATCACCCTATCAGGGAACCCAATAAGTGATATAATAGTTAAAACATATCAAAATATATCAGGGTACTCTAAAACAAAACTGAAACTGAGCCATACTATTATAAAGTCATGTTCTTAATAGAGCAAAGCAAAACTAATAAAGGCATTTATATATCAAAGAATTAGTTTCATTTTCCACTACCAAACTACCATCTAGTGGCATGTGAAGGATGGCTACAAGCCTCCCATTTAATCACATGCTCTCTACAAAGGATGTATGCATCAACTTAGTGTCAGTATGATACATACAGAATATTAGAACTAGTTCGATAGAGCATTGGAACCCAACAAAACAATTTTTCGCTAGAAAAAAGGAATGTAACCCCTTTCATGCAGTAAGGAATAAGATAAACTAGACATCAAACTATATATAAAATAGTTGAAGAATAATGAACGAAATAATATCTCTAAAGCCTCAGTAGCATTGCATTTTGTGGAAATGGCTCGGCTATCATTTACACAATTGCAATCCTACTAAAAGGCATTTACTCCACCAACCATAGAAAAATCGAACCATGCTCTGATACCACTTTTGTCACAATCCACCCTAGAGCTGTGACCACAGCTTAGAGGTAACAGACCTCTAGCAATCCATTGATCAATTTTACAGAAGACTGATAGAGTTTTTCCTCTTTTTGTTACTTACGCAAATTAGCCAACCACCAAACACAAAATTTGAGGCTCATAGAGCACTCTCCAGTCATTAACATAAACATAAATGAGAATACAACTTCAAAGTTACAAATATTAAATACAAAATATCCTAATAGAATGACTAGGTCACAGGATCCTACCTGTGGATCATGGAGCAACTCTAAAAAGTTAGAAGAACTAAGTTAGACGTTGCACAAAAGTCTAAAACAGGAAGGGAAAGTGGATGAATCCAATTGACCTAGTGAGAGGTAATGAAACTATAACATATAAGGACAAGCTCTAGAAGAAAAGCAACTACGCTTAAGCAAAGAATGAATATCATGAATTAAGCATAATTAAGACTCATCATTTTAAATAATATATATATATATATATAATCAACATTCGAACTATGCATATGTATAAAGAATCAACATTATTTTATAAATTGGAAAACATATTTCTCAAATGTAAGCATCAAATGGGGAGGCTTCTAATTCCAAGAAATTTTCAGATAAGGGTTAGCCCCTTCAAAGTCAATTAAGTCAGCGGTGTGCGTTGGCCATACATACACACACACACAGAGCTAGCAATGCCCCTGCTAGTTAGATTCTGATCAAGGTGTACCAAGGTTGGTATTAGTGACTGCTAGCTACTGATTAACTAGGAATCCTCCCACAAAATAACAAATAAGGTTGGAAAATATAAACAGAGTTTCAAAAGCAAAAATATCAAATAAGGTTTCCAAAATCAACATAAAATTTCTCAATAACTCAATTTAGTAATTTCAACGACGGTTCAAAGAGTTTTTCCTAACATTTATAAAATCCGTAATCTATTCCAAAAAGCTTTCAAGACATTTAACAATTGCATACTAGTAAAATTTCCTCAAAACCAAAATAGATGTCCACGAATAGATAGATATATCAAACTATAAGGCAATTATATCACTAAATAAAATATTTATAATTAACTAGATATATAAAAATAAACTATCAATATATACTAAAATTAAACTAATACCAATTGCATAAAAAAATCATATACCATAGAGGTATTGTCCACTCATAGAACATTAGGAAACATCCAATCCATGTCCTGGAGGCCACTAAACTCATGGATTGATCTCATGGAGAATATGAAATTACACACAAATGGTTATTTCCAACTTAACCATAAATGCTTCGATTTATTATTTAACTCCTATCCTTTTTCTTTTATCTTATAAAATAAAATTTTCATTCCATATCGTAAATAACTTATTCGGATCATAACAATCAAACTTGTAAAAATAATTCATAGAGAACCTCCGAAAAGGATTGTTCCAAGATACTTCCAAATCCCGAATTATGTCATAAACTTTCAAGGAAGTTTTAGAGCAATTAAATAAACAAATAATATTTTAAGTCGCAAAACTTTACAACAAAACAATATACGATTTTGACGTAATAAAAAACAAAACATGACAATGAAATAGCACTTAAAGGTAATTTTTGCATAAAGCAAAAATAAAAAGAAAGTATTGAAAAGTTTGCTACTCATTAGCTTATATACATGAGTATTTTTTGCAAAAGGGAAGATCTAGTTCTAGAGCACAGTCAAAATATTTCCTTGATAGTTTGACACAAAAACATATTAATAGATGAATAAAATTAATCAAACTATGCTTATAAATAAATAAAATAGGTAACAGTTTAAAATTTGCACAAAAGATAGTAGTTGCTTACATCCTTTTCTCTTTATGGTCAAAACCACCCAAAATTATGGAACCATCCATTTTAGTTGTCATTTGTCCATAGATCAAGATTTAGCCTACTACTTGTAAATCCTCATGCATAAGAAGTCACCAACAAGGAACTAATCACCAATAGCCACACCATAAAAAAAAAAAAAATAGAAAGAGAGAGACGCACGCATAAACTAGAAGGAGAGAGATGAGTGAGAGGAAGACGAACCAAAGAGAGAGATGGCCGAAGGTGAGGGTGATGCAAGAGAGAGAGAAAGAGAGAGAGCGAGAGCAAGAGAGGCGCAACAGTAGTGGTGGTGGAGGAAAGGTTGGCTATGGTGGTGAGGCTTCAAGGGAGGATCAGAGGTAAAAGGCAAAAATAACCTAAAGTGAGCAGAGAAAATAACCTCAAAGCTCAAGTTATGTATATTTTAAAATTTCTCATTACCAATGGTTTATTTTAAACAAGCATTTTATTTTAAACAGGGTATTACAACATTGACTTATATATGTATATGTGTTTGTTTCAGATATGGTAGGTTTTACTTTCCTATGTGTCAAGGAATTTCATTATTAACCCAATGGAGGACACAGTCATATACAAGGCTTAGAGGTCTTGAGCTTTCAAGCGCCTCTGCGTCATGTATCGAGATGTGCGGCTTTGAAGGGACATTGGCCACTTGTGGCTGCAAGAGGCCCACCAACAAGTATTGCAGGAATATTGTGCTACCCTAATTTCCAGGCAAAGTTAAGGAAGAACAAGGCCAATAGGGCCTCTATTATGGGTGGATCCCTACACTATAGCAACTCGACTACCTTGGCGGGTACGAAAGCCAATATGGTAAGCTAATTTAATTAATGTATTTAATTTTATATTTTGGATAATGTTATGTATTTAATTATCTGTTGATCAATAACATTTAATTAATTTGAGTCGCCGTCGAGGCTTTTGAACAGGACACCCACGCAAGGAGAGGTCTTCAAGGAGATGCACACTCGGAGGGCTAATAAAACAATGCGGGTGGATGCCTGCTCTAAGACTACATACATAATTGCTAAACTTTATATTTCATTTATTTTTTATTTTTATATCTAATATAATGTAAATTTAATACTTATTTTATTTAATTGTAGGTTGAGTACACGTAGAGACTTAACAAGGTCAGATCTTAGTAGACTCTGCAGGCATCCTAGGACGGGACTGCTACTGAGTCCCCACTGGTTGATGAGGATACGGTGTGGTCACGGACAGTTGGCGGTCCCTATAAAGGTCGCATTTATGGCATGGAGAGCTTCTATAGTAAATTAGTGATTCCTTATCCCCTGCATCTTTGACCTGGGATGCATTGTTAGATCCAAGTAGGTGGAGGAGGCCATTTGCACTGAATGATTGCAGCAGCAGGAAGAACGCTTCCAAGTGAATGAGGCGAAGCTGAAGACAGTGAAGAGGAAGGTGGGGAAGAAAATAGAGAGGCGAATCATAAGGTAGATGTAGTAGTACTTCTAGGATATACAGGCCAGTATTCCTCTTCCCCAGTGGGCAGTGGCTAGTGATACTGGACCAGGCAGATATTGAAGACGAATCCTTGACAATAATGAGTAGGAGTACTCCTAGGCTTGTCATTTTTTTAATTATATTTGTAGTATCTAATAGATTGTTTAATGTTTTATTTTACATTATTTGATGGATATTTAGTATATTATTTGCTTTTAATTATTTTATTTCTTATTTTTTATTACAATTAATATAATTTATATTTTTAATTATATAAAAATTTAAATAATTAAAAAGAAAATAAAGTAAATAATAATAATTAATCATAATAAAAAATTAAATAAAATCAAAAAAATTATTTTTACCAACAAATTTTCCATAAAAAATAAAATTAATTAATTATTATTTTTTATTTTTATGGATGGATGTAATATTTTACTAGACAAAATACTATGCTTAAGTCATAATATATTACCGATAAATTATTACGTGAGGTGACTAAGAGTTAACTACTCACTTTTATTAATTTTGGTTTGACAGTGAGATAAACACTAAACAGCCATTATACCGGAAACAAAGTAACACAAACAAAATTTCGAAATAAACAAATTGCATCATATATATATACATTTGTTTTCAAAGTTGTTAAAAGAAATATAATACAATACAAGGTATTAAGAAAAATGAGACCATAATACAAAATAAATCGACCTGTCAATATGAACAACCCCCCTATCTGGTCCCCATGAGACACTTCATGTATAACTACTACTAACTCCTACCCATATGCTCATGACCCAGACTGCCAAAAGAGGGTTACCCTGTACACTTACTGTTGCTATAGTGGATGCTTCAACTAGATGGATCCCGAAGAAGCACTACAACATTTTTTCGTTAAGGCAACACTTATTTTGAGCAACATGTGAAAAGTGTTGCCTATAATGTATAAAGGCAATGCTTTTCCACGGTTGCCACTTAAATAAGGTTCTGGCAACGGATTTTTAGGCAACACTTGTTAAATGTACTATTTGACAATAAAGAGCACGGCTGCAAAACGTTACTTTATCTTCTATACATAAATCACGCTTATTTGAATGATAGTTACATTTTATTGGTGTTGCCTTTTAAATTATACTCACCTACACTTAATAAATGTTGCCTAAAATTATTAGGCGCCAATTTAAAGCATTTTTCCCACTAAAAGTTTTACTTCTTCCCACCATTAACATAAACTACCTAAAACACTCAATTTCATTTTCTCTTCTAATTTCATATATCCCAAATTGTAACCCCAATAAACGCATTTTCTTGCTAGAGCCCCTTAATTTCATTTTTTTCTCAATCCCTAATTCCCCCCGCTCTCTGGTGCCCTCTCTTTGGAGCTCATTTTCACTCAATCCCTAATTCACCTCTCTGGTGCCTCTCTTTGGAGTTGCGCGAGCCACCATTGCAAGGACCGTCTGAACGCCATGACTGCAACCACCGCACGAGGCATACGCCACTGCAAGCACCGTTCGAATGCCGCGTTACTGCAGTGGCCAAGCATTCCAGTTTGAATGCTGGTGGCTCCTTCTTCTCCGTCCAACATCAACTTGGCTGTGGCTCCATCTCCTCTACACGACGCGACCTGCACGTGGCTCCCTCTACACGACTTTGAAGATAAGGAAAGAATTGGTCACGGCACTCACAACTCACTCATCTGGCCTTCACTTTTTCATTTGCAGCAACTCAAATCACATAGATAAAGCAGTGAGTTCAGTGTTCCAAACATCTTTAGTTTCTTGTCATTTGATTCAGTTTTGGCTAATCAGTTCCCTATCCTCAAGGTGTGTGGTTTCATCTTATTAAACCCAAGTTGCTTGAAGATGCTTAGCAATGATCTTGAGTGGGTGTTTCTTGTCCAACTGATTATGTTCCCACTTACCATTAGCTCGCTATTTAGACTTGGGTGACTTCTAATTTATGCTGGTATAATCTTTTCTCTACCTCGCTATGTTGTCAGATTGATGTTAAATGACAATTGTTGATTGCTTTGAATGGATTGACTCTCTTGGATTGAGTTTGATTTAAAAGTATCTATCTATTTAATTTCCTAAATTTTATGACCTGCTTGAAGAAAGTTTCATGTTCATATTTAATTTAGTTCAATTTTTTTTGTGTGTCTGCTTATACATATATCTTTAAGATAAGAAGATGATTCCAAGTTTGATATCTGTATTTTTAACTGTTAGATATGTTAAAATTAATCAGCTAATAATACTCTTAATTAGATAAACATGTTAAACCTAAAAAGAAATATCATATAATTTTCCTTAAAGCACTGCACCAGTAGAAACGAGAGATGAGATTTGTAGGAAAGGTCAAATACTGGTCACATTGGTTTTCATACTCTGCAGGTTTTTTATTGCATTGGTTTATGCCAGAGACAATTTCAAAGTCCCCTGCACCTGCAAAATGGATGTTCTGTTCAAGTTAAACTTGCACTAATGTTGACCACTTTTCTCATTGGTAAGCTTTCAATTTCCTGCTTCTAAAGGAATTTCGCCTCTATCAAATTTGTCTCTAATTTAGGCTTATTTCAGCTTTATATTCATGTCTTTGTTAAAAATGTTGTATTAAACGAGGGGCCTATTTTTCTATAAAATGGGGTAGGAATTGTGAGTGACATATATTGCGTAGAAGATCTCAATACTTGTTAGTTGTAATAATCTTCAAATATGATGATTAATAGGAAAACACGTGCGCACACACGCTCACAAACATGGTTGTATAGTTGAGGTTTTTATATCATGTTGACACTTTTCTACTTCTATGTTGTTCTATGCTGCCAATCATGCTTTGCTCTGGCACAAGATTAATCATCTTGGTCTTGTCAATTGTGTTATACCTCTTTGCTAAAAACTTTGATTTCTTAGTTTCTGTACTAAACCTTGCTAATTAAGGATATTTTCTTTTCCTACTCTATAGTTCCCTTTGTACTTTATGCGAGTTGAGTTAAATGACTACTTCAATCAACTAGTTCAAGAGGTATGTTTACAACTTATGTTTTTGCTTTTTTTTTTTTTGAACAGAATAATAAAATATGAAAATATTGTAAGTATGATTGTGGTGTAAGTTATAGATATCATGTAAACTTGGTTGGAAACAATGGAAGTCTTTTTCCTTAGATGGTTTATTGTGGCTTAGTTCTTTAGCAAGATATTTTATTCACAAGTGAATTTGTCGACACGCAATGCATACAGACAGCTTTCGTGTTTCTTTCATCTGTCCAAACATAGCATTCTTCATTTCAAAGCGAATTTTGACTTATAAGATAAGATTGTAAGATGGGGACATCTGAAATAATTTATAGCTGCTATCATCGTCAGGGTATTCTTGGTAGCGGAGCAATAAATGGTAAAGTAATTAGTATATATCCTCATACACATGGAGTGTGAATGAAAAGTAAAAATATTCTAATAGTATAGTATAGCATATTGTTTGGAATGACAGTGACTTCTACGTTGTGCTTTGTGAAATGGGATTTGACATACAATCTAGTATTAAAGAACAAAGGAACAAACAGAGGCAAAGGCAATGCACAGCAATATCTCAATATAAAAGCAACATCATTATAGAATATCTATAATTAAAAATAGCTTCTGATTTATGCTGTATATTTTTGTTACTTTTATGTTTCTTGTCAGAATAATTTCAAGCTTCTCTTTTTCTCTTGTCTGATTTACAAGTTCAATTGATTTATAACCTAGTCCATGGAGGTGCATTATGTAGATTGATCACTACCTGTTGGCCCCAATTATCTCAGCTTGATATGATAGCTAAGAGTTCTTTTTGTTGTTATATCTTAATCCATCAATCTTGGCAGGAAGTGTTATTCCCCCTTGTCGTCTTTCTTTCACAGTATTTTGCTTGTTTTGGTTTTCAAGTTTTGCTTATCTAAATTACTTACGTTTTGATTTTCAATTTGTTGGCAAATTGTTTAAATGATTTTATTTTATTATTTTTTTGGGTAAGCTCAATGATTTAATTTTGAACTTGACTCTTGTTAAATCATTTGTGTTCATGTCTAGCATGTTGGAATAACTATTGTGGAAGATAGAAGAATTGTTCATTTCCACTATATAATGTAAATGCAGAATGATGGCAATGAAAGTGTATGAAAAGAGGCAAAAGAGAGGTGCACATTTGAAACTCACTTCTCTTCATTGGCAATGATCAATTTTCTTTCTATTTTACTAACTTTTATTGCTGCTAATAGGAAGTGCATATGTGGTAAGGGCTTAATTTTGATACATAATCATTCTTTTTAAAAGTTGTCTCAAGAAGCTTCTAATTATAAGCTATTTTTAACCCAAAAGTAGATTATCCAAACAAACCTGAAACTTATAATAATGTACTTGATTGGAAACTTTTAATGAGGTTACACATGATTTACACATCATCTAGTTTATAACAATGTTTGTGTCCACCAAGTTAATGAATTGCCCATTTGCCCTACATTGTAAATCCTTGTTTTCCCTTTTGTTTCTCTCTGTATAAACCACAGCATAAAATATCGATTGAAAAAGCCTCCATTAATTGTACCTACATAGCAATTTAAAGGGTTTTCTTGAGGACAAAGAACCACGTTTACACTACTTTTTTTCTTCCTTTAAAGAAAAAGATGGTAACTTGATGAGGTTGAATGTCTTTGATTGGAGTCAAGTTAAATTATTATTATTATTTCTTGAAAAATACAAGCAAAACTAGTCATCATTATTTTATAAAATTTCCATAGCCATCTATCTATCTATCTTTTCTTGAAACGCATGTTTGTAATTAGTGTGGTCATCTAGGCTTGCTTAGTGCTTCTAGTTTTTACTTGTTCTTTTTGCTATGTTTGTATTGAACTTTTCTGATTTTGTCCTCTTTGTTTAGGCTCTTCTTAATTTGAGAGTGCATAGAGTCATGATACATTTATCCCAAAAAAAAAAAAAAGCAGAGTACACACTTTCACTTGCACCACATTAGTGACACTACTAGCACCTCCACCTATACACTTATAGGGTCCAAACACTGGTTCCCATTCGATCTCATTCCAGCGTTAAGTTTGGCTGAGCAAAGTCATCATCTTATAGTGGTATCACGTTATGTGTTATCTTTTGGTGCGATATACATTGGCTCTTGGCAAACTGAAGGAACTAGATAGTCTAGTAAAGCTGCTAATTTGATCTTGATTATGACAATATAGCAGATATGATTTTTTTTTATATCTTCAATGCTGGAATTTTTTTTGTATTGCTTTTGTTTTCAAACTTTGTAAGCAAGTTACTCTCTTGAAAGTCCCAAGCCTTATCATCAATAAATCTATTGGAAAAAAAGGAAATTTTAATGTTATTGGATAGTTATTTTTAACAATCATGTAAATTCTTAAAAGTACATACACAATGTGCTTACTTTAGCTATGTTTACATTTATCTCATCATTGGATATATTACATGTTGCAGATTGAGTTAATATTGCACTGCAATTCAGAAAGGCTAGGAGAAGAATTATGCAGGACAAAACTTGCAATGGATATGATTAGATGTATTTTGTTTAACTTCATGACTAAATGTATTTTGTTTAAGTTCATACTAGATGTATTTTGTTTACTTATGTACATTTTGGTTTGAATTAATGCTTGATAATATATATTTGGAACTAAGCATATTAATCATGATATACATGAGATGACCTATTTACTTAATTGATTAATAGTAATTTATTTTATTTTATTTACAAAGTTGAGTTAATTAAATATAAAATTAAATAAAAAAATAAATTTGCATATAAATAAGGTTGATTTATCTTTAGAAAGGTTGCTTTATAGTTAATAAAAGGTGACAACTTTAATACGACCATGCTCAAATTAGCAAATGTCCACATTTTCACAAAAAAAGCAATGCTGGTAGTTTGTTACTGTAATCAGAAAAAAGACTACGCTTATATATTGTCACCTATATTGAAAGAAAAGGCAACACTTATCATATGTTGCTTTTATTAGGAGAAAAGGCAACGTGTGTTTGGTGTTACCTATATTGATAGAATAGGCAACAGTTGGATACTGTTGTCATAGAGGCCGGTAACAAGCGTTGCCTTTTGTCATGAATAGGCAACGCTTGGAAAGGGTTGCAATAATTAGTGTTGTCTTTTCCTTCAAAAAGCGTTGCCTTAAAGAAAAGGTAACGGTTCTTTAGGCCACCCCTCAGAAAGCGTTTCCTTAGGTGTGGAAGTGTGGCCTTTGATCAAAGGCAACAATTTTTTGATGTTTAGGCAACACTTGACAAACGTTGCCTTAAACCAAAAATGTTGTAGTGAAGGAATCCATTCGCCATGCCGGTATCCGCAGAAGTGTAATCCACGCTCGGTGCAGAGGACAAGGAAGATGAACTCCTAACCTCAGATGGATCCTTCTCAGACATCGAGATCGAGGGTATCTGCTGTGGTAGTGAGGGTGGCGGAGCCATAGAAGCTACTGCTGCTGCCGGTGCTGCTACTACAGCATGTGGAGGTGGAAAGGGGTGAGCCATGTGGAGAAAGATGGCGATGTAAAGGACAGCAGGGTCAAAAAGTGGGTGCATAAGGGGTACAGTAAAATCTCTCTGGAAAAGAAGTAATGGCGAAACTGGCATCTACCGGATATGTACACGGAGTCTATGAATGGATCGAGATGGATGTGGAGCTTTGGAAACTCAATGAACAGGACACTAGTTGCCGCGTTCTCCATGTTCTGGGAGTGACGCGGAAATATATAGTAGGGTGAAAAATAGAGATTTCTTAGTAGGAATCCTAAGTATATATGTATTTGTTATCGTCACCATTCTTAAGTGTTTCGGATTTTGGTTAATTAAAAGAAAACGTTACATTAACAGGATGTTTTACTCAATTAATCATAGAAATCATAGCTGAAACACAACTTGGTTTTACTTAAGGAGATAAAGGAAAGTTAAACAGAGAAATAAGCAGCAAGGCATATATTTTGACATAATTAAGTGGCAGATGTAAAGTAAACAAAAGTACATATATAGCCAACAATAGTGCAATTAATTCAAAACATGGTAACAGAAACTATGGATATGCAGAAATGATAATGCACTTGACTTTAACTCATATTTTTCCATACTTGGTCCCTTGGGAGTATATTGGCCACAAGACTCCTGGTTAATAGTCTGCTTTTCAGGATCGAGTTCGTTCCTATACAGGGTCGCCAAGTTTACTTTCCTCGACTTCCTCACTGATCTATTCCCCTTAACTTTGTTTAGAGGCTGGCCCAAGTCTTAGACAGTACCGCTCTAGCCCACGCTAGCTAGGTCTATGCCATACCTCACGTGGTAGCTTGGTACGTCTTTGTTACAAGTTCTCATAAATCTTATTCTTCTTTGGACATGTTATACATGCATATGCTGCATGCATTCATTCATATACTTCATATCATACTTCAATCATTCTTGCATATATGAATCTTATGAGCATAACATATAGATGTTTGTAACATTCATATAATTCACATAAATTTTGGGCAGCATAACGGATCATATCTGCTTCCCCATGAATAGAGCCAGGAAATTAGGAAACTTTAATCAAATAGCAAACTCAATATACAACATTATAGTCATAGCAAGAATGTAGTAATATCAATAGGTGCAAACTTTGAAACCTTAAGTCTTAATCTATCTTGCAAGCTTTTAACTATTATTCCCGAGTTTGACTTCCAAGTTTGAATTGTGCCCGAGTTCCGAGATTACCTAAGTTCCGACTTCTTGCGTTATGTTCGATCTTCTGAGATTATATAATTTTCGACTTCAGGGGTTATGTTCGATTTGGATTGATCCCGAATTCCGGCCTAAGTCTACTTTTGGTCTTCCGAGACTTTTATGAGTGTTTCCAAAATTCCAAGTTCTGACATTAACTATAACCTATCTAATTTACTATTCACTAAGTTTCTGAATTCAACATTGAGCATATTCGATATAGCTCTCTATCTACTAAGTTTCCAAATTCAACCTTACGTATACCCTTTCGAGTTCAACCTTAAGTATACTCTCCCGAGTTCAACCTTAAGTATATTCTTCCGAGTTTACTCTCCCAAGTTCAACCTTAAGTATACTCTTCCGAGTTCAACCCTAAGTATACTCTTCCGAATTCAACCTTAAGTATACCCAGTCTAGCTCTATGTTTGCTAAGTTCTGAGTTCACCTCAAGTATACCCGATCTAGCTCTATTTCTAGCCAGAATTATACCCTTATAAGAGAAAATTCACCAAAAATGGAAATCTGAGTGAAATCATACAAAATTTATATCAATGTAAAGATAACAGAGCCAACTTTCAAATGAAATAAGTTGCATATCATTTAAATAAATACAATTTAAGATATAAATCCTGAAACTTGACCCTACTAGACTACCCTGTTCTAGCCTGGTTTGAACTTAAGATGAATTCATTGTTGTACTGGGGATAGCTGGTAATGAATCTGACTTTAAAGTTTTTATGGGATGTTCCCTCATGTGTTAGCTTTCAAACAACGTTGGATTCACTCAATTTGGAATTGTGTAGGGTGAGTTACGCCCTTCTCAACTCATACTACCCGGATGAAAGTCCTTATTTCTAGGTCAAATTTCAAAAATTCATAACTAACTATATTAATCCAATGACCTTATATTATATATGTATGGAAAGCATTGAATGTCTGGTTTCATATAAAAGTAGATTCATGGAGTTTAAACAGCTGTAGGCGGAGCCATATACTCCGCCGTACGGACTGCTAAGGACAAATCCTAGCAGCTTCTTAGGTTTTCTCCTTCCTTCAAGTTCTTTCATACTAATTCCAATTCTAATCACCACACACATGCAAACTTAATCATAAACCATCATTATCACTCCAAATCACATGAATATCATGAGGATAACACAATCCCCACATAGCCCAATTCAATAAAAACAAGAAGAGAGGTTGGATTCCAACCTTATCTAGTTGAAGTTTGGTGGATTTGGTGCCTTAGATGGAAACTACTCTTGATAAGACTTGAAGAGAAATTGAAGATGGAGTAGAAAGGAGTCTGAATGGAAGAGAAATGAAGGGGAGTCAGCCCCTTATCTTGACCAAATTTATAAGGGCAAAGAAGGAATTGCACAAAAACTTGTGGAGCAAGGGGTTGTGTGATTAGTGGATGTGTGTTGGGGTTTCAATTTGGTTTTGTGGCTGCCATTCTTGGCTAAAGATGGCGCCACCTATGGGAGTGTTGTGGCTGAATCCTAGCCATTCATTCTAGGGTTCACACAATGATTCTTCTGTTGGTCCGGTTCCGATAGTTTCAAATACCAAAATCTTACCGATTTCTCTTAAATCAGCAAATAAGTTTTAGAAAAATTTCGTGAGCTTTTCTATGTTCCTAATCTAATTCCATCAAGCCTAATCACTTCTAAATCACACTTAATCCGATTAAACCCACTTATTCGATAAAAACCGAATAACTCGGTTAGTAATAATAAAATTTTTCGGACGTTACAACGGACAATCCATCTGTAAATTATGGAAATATATAAAATTCCCAATGAAAAGTCCATCAATAAAATTAAAGAAACACCATCATTGATTTTCTGAAAATTGATGAAAATTTGTTGAATTTTCCATTTATTTATCAATAGAAATTTTAAAAATCTGTTGGTAAATTCACCACAAATTACTGATAGATAAATAATATCCGTTAGTAATTTTTGTCGATGCAATTTTTACCGACAAATTTTAGTCATCACAGAATCCATTGGTAGAATAAAATTCATCGATAAAAACTATATACCCATCGGTAAACTCGTCAGTATTCCGAATGTTTCTAATAAAAAATTTAAGTTGACACTAAGATAATCAATAAACTCTTATGATTGAAATGAGGATAAAAGTAGCAATGACTACTCAAGCACCATAATTGATCATTGCACAACTTGAAAAAAGATTATGAAGAGATTTTTTTAATTTTATAAAAAAAATTAATTTTATCTTGCTATGCAGAGCCATATTCCACTAGCGCACTTGTTGTAAAATCTGATATAAGACTTTGAGTGTAACACCCGTTCATAGTAAAATTAATCGCACAACTTTACATAGAAAGTTCAGAGTTGGATTTTAATATACCTAGATACAACACAGTGTTCAGGAGCAGGAGTAAAGTTTTGCTCATCATAATCTAAATGTTTTTAAGCCAGATAATGAAACTACTATTTATTTAATTACAACTCCATAAGTTTCTAGTAGTTGAGAGAGTTCACCTTCCTCTAAGGTGTCACTTAACCAATCTGAAATAACTAGAAATAAAGTGAGAATTGAAAATTCCCGGTAGATAATAAGAAGTTCTAGAACATTTGAACTATGATAATTCCAGCCGTGTCTTAGCACGGAAATCCACATAGCTGCTGTATCATAATCTCATCACATTACTTACAAGCAAATCATACATCATAATAAATACTAAAATAAATTAGGGTATGCAATACATAATGCGGCAAGTATAAATACAAGTATAATCTGCTTATTTTAATTTTCACTTTCCTTCGTTTACTTGTCTCACATATTTGAAGGCCTTCTCTTAGGAAATTCTCATTCTTTGATATTACTCTTAACATCATGACAACAAAATGAAACTTTTACGCCACACTAACCAAGGCAAGTAATATAAAATGATCTTATATCTTATCCCTCTACCTTCTTGGCGGTTAGGGGCAAATCTTAAATTTTTTTTTTAAATTCCATACTTACCATTATAAAGATGTATAATCTTAAGAAATAGGTAGAACTTAAAAGAACTCAAATAACATAAATCGTAATATAATTAAATTCATCATAATAAATTAAATAATAAGACATAAATTAGCAGTAAAAATAAAACGAATATAAGTGCACAAAATATAATTAAAGCTATAAATGAAAATAAATAAGTGCATAAGAATTAAAACAATATAAGATTGAGCTAAACAAATAATATAATGTCTCAATAAAATCTCTCAAGGCAATATAACTGTCAATCTAAATGTTAATTTCTAAGGAGACCGAGTCTAAGATCATTTTTATTTAATTTCTTTGAATAAGCTTCATCATAATCCATAATTCTGCTCTTATCATGCATGTAGCACATATTGGTTCTATCTTTTCAAGGTTCACAGTAATGTCCATCAATCAAGGTATAAAAATCTTTCAGCATGTATTTAAATATGATGATTGGATTATTTTTTTCTTCGAATTGGTCATTTGCAATGGAATATCCCCAAAAATTAAAGTGGGAAAATGAGCTACGAAATTAGAGTGGAAAAATCCACCACAAAATTTGAGGGGGAAACTCTGCCGCAAAAATAAAGGAGGAAAATCCCCCTCAAAAAATTCCTAGCAAATTAGAGGGGGAAAAACCACCACACTCGTTAGAGGCAAAAAATCCACTGCAACAACTTATCGGCCTATGTTTTTGTGATGGCTTGACTTCCATCGCAAATCTACCACAAATGGTCATTTAGAAGTGGAATCGAGCAAATTAGCAGCGGATTTGATCGCCGCTGATGAGGTTTTCTCTTGGAGTGTTTTTATTCTCTCAAGTCTCCACACACAATACTACAAAACCCATTTTTATGCTCTCCTTCTATTTTTGTTTTTTCTCTTCCCCTTCTGGCATCCCTCTAGAGCCCTTTTTATATCCCTAAGAACCAAGCAAATTACTATGCAACATACTTCAGCAACCAACTTTATAATCTAAGATATGGCAGTGAATTTTTCTCCTTTTTTATTGTCTTCTAGAAATCTATAATTCACATGGTTGCATACCACCCGTTCTTTATTTATTTATTTATTTCTATTATTTTCTAGAAATCTGGAGTCCGCGTACACCAGTCTCCTAACGTTGAATCAGTGATGCCAAAAATAAAATGGGTTAATAAAAAATGCTCCTAGCTGCTACGATGCTTGACAATGAGGGAATCCAAAGGAGTATATACAATAAAATAAGCATGACAAAGAAATATCACATATATGACTGAAAAAGTGGTACTCAATTATAGCATATTACCAAGTTTTAGTTTTTTATTTGAAAATTTTAAAATTATAGTTTTGGTAAAATTCTTATAGTTTTTGTCCAAATGATAAATTCAAAGTTCTAAACCAAAAAAGAAAAAATGGCCAAATATACGATAAGATTAATTATTAACAACAAACTAAATATACAGCAGCCAGGCCAAGAATTTTAAAGACAGTAGTGAAGCAAGAGTGATTTCCAAAAGAGGCCTTGAGAACAAGAAAGGTGTTAAAAGGGAACGTACTGGTATAAAAAACAAGAGTGAAATTGTACTTGTTGTTAGAATCACATGGATCGGGATTCGATATAGTTCATCAAGTTAGCAATGCACATCACATGGAAAAATTGAAATAGGGCTTCAATTGGTAGTTGAATCATTAGAATCGCATCTAAATCGCTGGAATCGTGATTTGTATCGCATTCATATGATAAATACAGCGCGATCGGGTTGCACGCCTTGCATGGGGTTGTTCGCAACCTGATTGCCAAAAACACCCAAAATTTTATTTTATTTTATTTTCTTTTCTTTTCAAAGAAAAAGAGGGAAACAACTGCATACATCCACTCCTTCATTGCCCACTCTTTTTGAGAAAAAAAAAATGCATTCTATGGTGCCCACAACTAATTGTGGGCGCACTAATGTCCGCTTCATGTAGCTGCGGGCACTAATGGCCACTTCACGTAAGACAATGAACCTACTCCATTTGGCATAAGCTGTGAATGGCGAATTACGGAGTGAAATAAGGTGAAAAGTGACTTTTCTAACTGCATAAATGGCTTCCCTTGATCACCCATCTTCTCCTTCATATAGCTGCGGGCACTAATGCCCACTTTGCGTATATGGGGTGAAATAAGGTGAAAAGTGACTTTTCTAACTGCATAAATGGTTTCCCTTGTTCACCTATCTTCCCCTTCGGAACTCTAATGTGACCCTCCTCCATATCATTGTGCTCTAGTTTAGCTACTTTCTATTTGAGTTACCTTTAGTGGCCATTGTGATCCAGCTGCATTTGAGCTACTATTTATGAAGTTACTCATCTGGTAGTGTAAAATGTTACTCGTTTAGTGGTTTGCTAACTTAAGCATGCTTTTTGTTTCGATTTCCATTATTGAATGTGTGGAAGATGTTAGCTTGGTAATAGGATTGTTAGATTTAGTTCATCCCGCTTCTGTTACTATTAGTAACTCTTATCTTGCTCTTTTGAACTTGATAGCTCATTATCCCATTTGATTGCTCGTTTTTGGTAACTATTATAGATCTCTCCGCTCTTTTGAATTTGAAATCCCGAATCTCATCAAGCCCCAAACTTAACAATTGCAAAAAATAAGTTATCTTCTATTTCAATGAAAAAATAGAGACAATAACTAGATCAACTAAGCCTACCAATCCCCATTGCCAAAGTAATAGTTTACTCAAGGTGATGAGCACCTAATCCTAACTTAAGCATTGGCAAACTACAAATTTCCTTAAAGTTCAATGATTACTAATTCAATGCACTTTACACACAATCATTATAAACTGGTTATGCACAGCAAAAACAGAATAACACTAATGTTTTTACGAAAAACTTAAACACCATGAGGGAGTCAAGAATCTTCATAGAACAAGCAATTTTCTGGGGGAGAGGAACTAAGACGAGCAGCAAGGACAAGCAAGAATACCTAAGCACCATTCCCTTTTGTATTTTTTACCCACTCTACACCACCTTCATCTTGCCAAACAAATTAAGCAAGATAGATGATAGATAAAATAGAGTAAAATGATTTGAATTAGAGTTCCAAATTTGGAGGAAAAATGATATGAGAAGATAATATAATGGAGAGGGGAAAGATGGATAAGTCATTCATGCTTTAAGAAAAAGTCACTTTTCAACTTTTTTCAACCCATAATTTACCTTTCACAGCCTATGCCAAATGAAGTAGATTCATTGGCTTACGTGAGACAGGCATTGGTGCCCATTGCTTGATACCTCTCCTTTTTAGTGCTATTGTTTGTTGATTGACTCTCTTTCTTAATGCTCTGTTTGTATTTTTTTTGTCTTCTGTTTCATTCTTTTTATTAATATATTACTTTTGTTTTATTCTATTATAGTTGTCTCTTGTCTTTTGTTGCTTTTTTTTTTTCACTATTACTTGTTGTTTAGCTGGAATTTTGTTATTTACCTTTTTTTTCTGTTTTCTTATCTATTATTTTAATTGTTTTTTTGGTCTACTGTATTAATGTTTTCTATTTTTTATTTGTCTAATTTGTTTTGTTTTAGTGTTTTGTCTAAAGAGGTCAAGAGAAATTTTTGGATACTCTTGGAGCATCATATAGATATGCTCACAGTCAATAATATAATAATTTTTTAATATAGGATTCATCATTAACTTACATTCTTATCCAAGAATCTCTCTTGATGAGAAATTTTTGGATGCTCCTGAAACACCACGTGGATATACTCACAGCCAATAACAAATTGACTTTTCAACATATGACCCATTATTAACTTACACTCTTATCTAAAATATCACTCTGTTATTGGCTATAAGCACAATCCACGTGGCATTTCTAGATAGGATCTATCACTAATTTACACTTTTATCCATGGGTCAAACAAAAAGAAGTAAGTTGATATTACTTGGAATTATTATGAGAATGTTCCTCCACATAACTTCTTAGTTAAATGCAAGTATCGTTCACTTTCTTGTTGGGGTGGTATTGCAAGAATGAAACATCATCTTACTGGGATAAAAGAGAACGTGAATGCTTGTACTAGTGTTCTAGATAATATCAAGAAAATATTTGTAAATTATTAGAAAATAAAGATAAGGAAAAAGATGCAAATAATCTTGAATGTTTTCAAGAGGTTGGAGATAAAGAAGGAGATACTAGTACAAAAAGGAAAAATGGGCACATGCATTTAGCAAGGAGAGGGAAGAAACATCTAAAGTTATCAAACAACAAACAATGAATCAAAGGTTAAAAGATAGAGAGAGACGTTACTTCAACATAATGCGAATAAGTAACCCTTGTTTAGCCAAATGTTAAAAACTGCTGGCGAATATGGTTGGAGGTGAGAGTTTCTTACTTGAAGAAAGTCGTGAATAGTATATAAATATTAATGTATAGTTGGTTTCTTTTTTCTATTTTACTTTTCTTTACATGAAAAATATTGTTATGCTATTTCTAATTGTTGATCATAAATCTTACAAATCACGATATGGTTCGATTCACAATTCAAAAAATAAGCATTTTGATTCATGATTCGTATCCTGTTTTGACAACCTTATTGTAAACTCTCAATCTAGTTTGAAAAATACAAAATAGCTCCCTTTAAATACAACACTACCGTAAAATGAGCGTATGCATTAAATTCTTTTAAATTCAAGTGTTCCTTACGCGACAGAACATGTTAAATATACAACTATTCATATTCCGTCATCTAACTGCCAAAGAAATTTAAAGTTATCTAACGTGTGTCTTGATCCTGTTTGTGATTTTGGCAAGATGGGACAATTTTCCTTCCGGAACATAATTTCAATTTGATCAATGCTTGACATATCAACGTCATCCTTGTTACCAGCTTCAACTGTTTGTCAATTACAAAACTGATCTCTTTTCTTTGTTTGTCCAAATTGTAAAATTATCTGCACTTATTTCTCAAAGCTAGGCTCAAAGTGTTCATTAAATTCTGGGGAACTCATCACAACCTTGTGAGTTGTGACCATTCAATAAAGCCTTATGAAGAAAAGAGTTCCCTTGGTTGTTTCCTGCCAGGATTTCATCCAGAGTTTGGTCTGGTATTCAAAATATGGGAGCTTTAACTTTTGGAGATGGGCATTGTCTGCTATATATCTTGTGAAGTAGGGTGTGTGACACACCAGAATCACCTTATAATCACTTCAACTAGAGGCTATCGAGGCACCACTAGTGTTTTAAATTGCGGTTGCGATTCTTTGTCAGATTCTTGAGTTACTATCACTACAATTGCCGGCATAGCGGCTACTATGATGTGGATGGCGGCCGTTGCGGCGTGAATTTTTTTTTCTACACACAATATGACAAAAAGAAGTATAACTATTGTAGAATCAGATAAATAAGTTTCTAACAAATTTGATAGGAACATATAATATTTTTAAAATGATATAATCAAATTAGAATTTTTAAGATGAGTGCAATTTATTGCAATTGTGATCAAGTCACTAATTATGCAATCCAATAAACAAACCATTGATTTAGAAATATGACTACAAAAGAAAATATGATAATAAACTATAATTAATATATCAAGAGTTTAAAAAAACCAAGTTTTTTATTTAAATATAAATACAATAAACTAAAAATATCACTTAAAATTATTTTAAATTTTAATTTCTAACATTAAATTATATAGTTTTAGATAAAAATTATTACATATGTATTTTTCATTTACATTCTTTAATTTTTTTTTAAAAATAATCTTAATCACAGTATATCTTACTCTTTTCAATCTTGCAACCACACATAAAAGCTAATAATAATAACAATAATAATCATGATATATTTTTAAAAAATCATTTACCCATATCTTTCTATATAAACCATTTAAAAAACCATGTGAAGACCTAGTTTTAAAAAAAAAAAAAAAAAAAAACTCAAAACACCTCACCCAAAAACAAAAACGTTTCCAGCGACCCACCCGTTAAAAAAAACAAAACAAAAACCAAAAACCCACTCCACTCTTAGCGTAAAGGCTGAGAAAAGGGAAAAAAACAAGGTGAATTATATGTTGGTCCCAGGTAGTTTGGGACCGTCCAATGGACATTGTCTATAATTATGAAATCACCACCGTGCACACTTTAATGAGCCTAATTGTATTTACTATTAGGTCCTTATTTTATTTTAGCCAAGGCTAGGCACTTTTAAAGTCCGACAATAAATTGGATGCAATTATTACCCCAAGGAAAACTCTGTTGCGTAATGTATGTCTTGACATCTAGAAGTATGCAGCGAGGTAAATACCGTCAGTGAGAATGGGTCCAAAATCGTGGGTTTAGAATTTCATATCAATAAAATAATTTGAAATTGACCGACGATGGAAAACGAGGAGAAAATCAGAGCATCGATTAACCAAATTCTTCTTAATATTTTTAAGGCTTTATATTGAATTTTATTAGAAATGTTGATAGGGTCTGACTTTAATTACATAATAAAATAAAAATATATTTTATAAAAATAAATGAACAAGAATAGTAAACAAATTTGTTAAATCTAAATGTTATAATCAGAATTTTTTAAAAAAATATTATTACTAATTTAAGCAAATGACTATAATAACTCACTTTGATTTATTGTTCCATTTAAAATAAGATAATTTAAAATTGGCTGATGATAGAAGTATCATAAGAGGATTGGAGTACCGATCAATTAAGTTCTTTCTAAAACTTTTGAGATCTCATTAGATTCTATTAGAAGTGCTGGTAGGATTTGACATTAATAATAAATAAAAATAATTATATATTTCTTTTCATTTTCTCAAAAAAATATTGCTATAAATTTATATAAAAAATATACCTTTATAAATAAATTAATCAACACACAATTATTTTTAAAGATCTACGTGACTTTGAGTTCCTCATTACACTAGAGGATACGTAGGAGTACAAATCAAGTCAAAATTAATTTTTCTCAATTTCTTCATTCCATTTGTCAATAACTATTGTATCCTTATTTGTCCTAAAAATAATATAAAATAATTTTTTGAATTAAAGAATATCTTTTTCTAAAAAATAAAAAAAATCTAAAAATAATAAAAAATGACATTTTTCCAATTTTTATGAATAATCAGTTACTATCAATCTTGTGTTTACATGGTAAAATAAACATTGTCTGAACTATTAGTTTGCACAACTTATTTAAGGTAACTGTCTAAAGGATGGACGTATTAGGGGTGCAGTAGGATTAAGTTCCAAACCTTCCCTATACATAATCGATTCCCGAACTCAAATTTGATTCTTGTAGGCCATCTTTTCTTTTTAAAAAAAAAATAATAAGAAAGGTTTTTTTCTAATATTTTTCCATTTCAAAATAAATATTGGTGAGGACTCCATTGAACTATTTATCATTAACTTAATCCTTATTTTCATTCATTATATCATTTTCTTTCCATTATTTGTCATCCGCCATTTATCATCATTTCCATCATCCATTTTTCATTTTTAACATTTTCATTTTATTTCTCTTTACAGTTTCGCCGTTCCGTCGCGATCCTGGTTGCGACACCACCCCATTCATTGCAACATTAAAAGTTTCAAACCCATAAAAAAAAAAAACAAAAAACAAAAATGCACATTACAGCTATCATTCTCTTAGAATGATATACCAAAATCTATGAACGAATCATATTTTACCGATCTCATCATAAATCAAAATAAATAAATTGGAAAACATTAATGGGGGATTTTAAACAAAAAATTTGATCACATCAATGTAAAATGGTTAACTCATCATATATTTCGGCGGCTTGCACAAATCCCCCACCACTTCCCTTCACCGGACAACAAGTCGTGAACGATTCTATTTATATCATTCGCAAAACCACCAAATTGGGCATGCAATCGACCATTTCGACTCAGAGGTGTTCGTCAATACTCTTTGCGGCAACCTCACTCCCATCCCCACTACAAAACATTTGGGGACTTATGAGCAAAATAAAATTCTTATTTTCTATTTATCAAATAAATAAAAAAGTAATATTATTAGGCTCATTAAAGTATGCGCGGCGATGATTTCATAATTATAGACGGGGACCATTGGATGGTCTCAAACTACTTGGGACCAACATATAATTCACCCAAAAAACAAACGTAAAAGTTAAAATTAAAAACCAATAGTTAAAACCCACTCTCTCTTTTTCTTCCAGACTCTTCTGCCACTTTGAAACCACTCCCATCGCCCCTTTCTTAAACCACACCCAGCCCCCCTTTCCTTCTTCTTCTTCTTCTAACCAAGACCCCACAACCCCACTCACAAAACACACAGCCACAATCATGCGAGCACTGCCGGCCAACACTCTTCTTCTTCTTCTTCTTCAGCCATCTCAGAGGCCCACCCCTGCTCCCTCCTTCTGCTTCCCCTTTCTTTTTATTTCGACCCCTTTCTCCATCACCCCACCTCTGACTGTCTCCCTTCGTTGCATATCATCTCTGATTTTTGTTTCTTCTTGGCCCTTCAGCCTTCTGGTCAGCTGGTGTTCAGAAAATTCTGATGGACGAGCAAGTTGAAGAATGGGAGCTCTATTTTTGCTCCATTGTGTTTCGTTGCGGCCATGACGCCGTTACGTTGAGACCGCAACGTTGTTCTGCTGCACTTTTTTTTGGTGATTTGCTATCACAATGCAAATGTGGCCTAATGCGGTTGCAGACGCTGCCACAAGCGCAATATTGTGGCCGCATCACATGATGCGGTCCACAATTTAGAACACTGTGCACCACACTTGAATCTCGATGTTTCTGCCAGAATACCCCGGCCCGGCCATCACCCACTGCCCTCAAACCCCCCTGCACTAACTTTAGATTCAAGAAATATTGTAGATTGCTCCTTCTCTAGTAGTGGATCTCTGTGGTTGATTCCTTTTGTACTTGTCTTGAGATCTACTAGTGTGGGTTGTTTTGATTGTGTAGCTGTTATTAGAATTTTTGTTGTGGATTGTGTTTTATTCTTAGTTGCTCCATTGGCTGTGGAGTTCATGGCTCTTGCTCCATTGGCGTCATTCTACACGTATAGTTGTCACTCTCATCACAGTGCTCTTCCGTCGCGAACTTGGAGATTGCGTCGCATGTCGCCATCGATGTACAGGAGGGCTCGAGGTTAATAATGGAGTCGCTGGTCGGGTAAGGGGGTCAGGCGGTGGCTATGGCGGCGTACGAAGGATGGCGTGCGATGGCAGTGTTGGTGGAGTTGCCATCAGCAGGAAAACCATGGAGGATGGAAAGAGACGTGTCGGCCATGGAGAACGGAAAGAAAGAGAAGGGGGCAGTGTTCCTATCGTGTTCCATCAATCAATAGTCTATGGGTGCTTCAACAATAATCTCGGTCACTGATATGAAAATAAATGATAGAGATTTTAGGTGTGTGGAACTCCTTACTTTATAGCACGGAGTACAGCAGCACGTGTAATATTCTATTAGTTAATTATTGATTTACCTTCAAAATTTTTTTTCCTTAATTACCCAGTTAAGGATTAACTAGTATGCGCTACTACTTTTCCTTATTCTATGAACACACAAGAGTCACCTAACTTGAAGTCTACGACATAGCCATTTATTGAGTACATGTTTATTAATTAGCTAGATGCATTATCCATCCTTTACCAATATTGTTGGGCTTGTTTAACAAGTTATCATATACATAATCATAAATATAGTTATCCATGATCTCAATTTGCTTAACTCCCCAACAAATATATATACATCTCTGTGATCACTGCCTCTAATACACTAATATAATAAATATACATTTAGAAAATGTTTCCTTAGGTAAGCAACTCTTCTGTGAGCGCAAGTGTCCTCCTATGAGGGTCTCTCGTCTCAAATGTGGAAGCATCAAGAGAAAGGGAATGTGATACTAATCTTAGTTGGGGCGGTACTTCCAGAGGTCTACTGAGCACCCGAAAACTTTTAGTTTTGTAAAGGTAGTTCAATATATATATATATGGAATTGCTAACCTCCATACCTTCATGCGAAGGTTAGCAAGGTTGTTTTGGACCAAAAACCCACTTTTTCATTTTATAAATCAACTTCTAGTTTTGAATAATTGTGTAATTTTATTTCATCCACATTAATTACTCTTTTAAATTTTTCTCTTTTCTAGTTAATACTTTCTTTCCACAGTTTTTATCTCTTTTTTTGTGTATATACTATCTTTCTGTTATTTGAATAATATATAAATAATTAAAATTTTATGTAATATTATTACGTGTTGCGTAGATATATTTAATATTAATTCAATAATTTTTTTATAAAATTTATAAATAATTAGATCCTCCCTCAAATAGCCCATACTTAACACATAATAAAAACTAATTAAAAAGAAAAATTAATGTTAACATTTGTAAAATCGTTTATTATTTAAAATACTTATAACTTAGTATTTTCTAGCAAAGTTTTCTAAAAGTTTCTATTTTATCTTTGCCGTAATAATTATATACTAATATGACGGTGAATTAGTTAATAAGAATTGGTATTGAACTAATTAATAAATAAAAAAATATTTAACTAATTAAACTAAGAGGAAGTTTTTTATTTTTATTTTTATTTTTTTGGTTTCTTTTAGTTCCTATTACCTAAAAAAAAAAAAAAAGGAGGATGTTAGTGACGTATTGATAATTTTTTTAATTGAGATATTGTTAAATTATTGTAATTACTGTATTAGTTGCCATTACATATTACACCTTTAATAATCCAGAGTAGATTATAATTGAAAAATAGTTTACATATGTGTCGCTTACTTTTGTGTTTTTGCCAGCCATATTCATTTTCCCTCCCATGTCTCTTCTCTCAATCAAGGATTTCATAGAGTTATAATCGCTACTTTTAGTGGATGATACAATTTTTTTTTTAAAATTCAATTTCAGAAAAAAAATATAAGTTATAATCATTAAAATTTAACAAATACAAGTTTAAGTTGATTTATCAAAATATAGCATAATCCAAATCGAAATTCAAAGCACAAGTTTAAATTAATTTTTTATAAACTTATAAAAAAAATTTGAATTAATATTATATATATTTACCCAACACATAACAATATTATTGGAATTTTTAATTAATTAAATGAAAAAATGTTAATATTTTTCAAATAGATAAAGATAGTGGAGAGAGAGTATTAACTAGGAGAGAGAAAAATTTAAAGGAATAATTAATGTAGATGAAATAGAATTACACAATCAACCTAAACTACAAATTAATTTATAAAAGGAAAACATGGATTTTTGGTTCAAAATAAAATGTGGAGCTTGCTAACCTTCATATGAAGGTGTGGAGGTTAGCAATTTCCATATATGGGTGGTGATCCATTGACACCAAGTGTAAGTCTAAAGACTTACTCCCAATAATAATAGTTCAATTTTACCAAAATCTAACAGTTGAAAACATCTTACTTATTGTCTCACATGAACCTTTCAATTTTTCTCAATTACTCATCTCCTGCACCATCGCACCCACTTTTCTTGCCTCTACCAGTGACAGATAAATCGCCATAGTGAATGCTTATATTTCTTCATAGCAAGCATTGTCAAAATTGAGCACTGTTTTTAGCCATTTGAGCACTAAAGTAGTTGACAAAACGTATAGAGAATTAGTTAGGAATGAGCACATGTAGTTGCAGTGGCGTGTGAGCGAAGAAGTAGATGCCACAGTGGCAAGTGGTGTTGTCCTTGCAAACATGGCAGCAGCAAGCGGAGCCAGCACTTAAAGACGCCCTGAACGAACTCGCACGAGCCACCTTTACGGCAATGGCCTTTATGAAACATGGGGTATCAGTGGTGGGGTTTGTGTGTGGAGGGCATTGGGGTGTTAATGGCATTGATGGAGAATGGAAAGGATACTCCTTATAACACCTTCCAAACACATATGCCATGCTCGAGTTACAAAGTTGTATCCAATGTTCTAAATTGCGGACCACATCATGTGATACGGCTGCAATATTGCATTTGCGGCGTTGTCCACAACCGCATCAGGCCGCTTTTGCGTTGTGAAAGCAAATCACCAAAAAATGCGCAACAAAACGGCATTGTGGCCGCAACATAACGACGTTGCAGCTGCAACAAAATGCTACAGAGCAAAAATAGAGCTCCTATTCTTCAACTTGTTCGTCCATCAAAATTTTTTCAAACATCAGCGAACTAGAAGGTCGAAGGGCTAAGAAGAAACAAAAATCAAAGATGAAATACAAAAAGAGAGACGGTCAGAGGCGGGGAGTTGCAGAAAGGGGTTGAAATAAGAAGAAAGAGGAAGTAGAAGGAGGGAGCAGGGGTGAATCTCTGGGATGGCTGAAGAAGAAGAAGAGAGTGTAAGGGGAGTCGCATGATTGTGGCCATGTTTTGTGAGTGGGGGTGTGGGGGTCCTGGTTAGAAGAAGAGGAAGAAGAAGAAAGGGGTAAAAGCATGCTGGTGTGGCTTTCAAAGTGGCAGAGGATGTGAAAGGCAAGAAGAGTCTGGAAGCAAAAAGAGATAGTGGGGTGGGTTTTCTTTTTTTTTGTTTTTGTCCTTTACGTTAAAAAGTGGGTTGGTTTTTTTTTTTTTCAAATTTCTTTTAATGCTGCTGGGTGGGTGGCGGGAAGTTTTTTTGCTTTTGGGGAGTCGTGTTTGAGTTTTTTTTTTTTTTTTTTGAAAAATGGATATTGAAGTGTTTCTTAAGGGGTT
Organism: Pterocarpus santalinus; assembly: GCA_031439595.1. NCBI lineage: Eukaryota > Viridiplantae > Streptophyta > Magnoliopsida > Fabales > Fabaceae > Pterocarpus > Pterocarpus santalinus. The sequence goes on along the minus strand of CM062528.1, from coordinate 25,682,409 downwards.
TATATAGAAAGATGTGAGTAAATGTTTTTTAAAAGTTATATCTTGATTATTATTATTATTATTATTATTATTAACTTTTATGTGTGGTTGAAAGGTTGAAAAAAGTAAGATATATTATGATTAAGATTATTTTCCAAAAAAAAAAAAATTTAAAGAATGTAAATTAAGAATACATATGTAATAATTTTTATCTAAAAAAATATAATTTAATGTTAGAAATTAATATTTAAAATAATTTTTAAGTGATATTTTTAGTTTATTATATTTATATATGAAGAGAAAATTTGTTTTTTTTAAAATCCTAAGATATTAATTATAGTTTATTATCATATCTTCTTTTGTTGTGAAGTTATATCTCTAAATCAGTGGTTTGCTTATTAGATTAGATAATTAGTGACTTGATTACAATTTCAATAAATTGCACTCCTCTTAAAAGCTCTAATTTGATTATATCATTCTAAAAATATTGCATGTTCCTATCAAATTTGTTAGAAACTTATTTATTTGGTTCTACAATAGTTATACTTCTTTCTATCATATTGTGTGTGGAAAAAAAAAAATTCATGCCCCAATGGCCGCAATCCACATCGCAATAGCCGCAATGCCCGCAATCGCGATGACTACAACCGCAATCGCATCCGTGACCGCATCTGCAATTTAAAACACCGGTTGTATCTAGAAGAGGTTACAGTGCTATGAATAAACTATAAAATAAAAAATATAGTATATGGCCCTTAATCTTTTTATTTCATTATTGAGTAAGGGATTAAAATTTTGAAATATTCGATACATACAGGATAAGATAATTATAATTTAAAAGAAACTTAGGTAATGTCATATACAAAACATGAATTATCTGCCCACTTTAATTCCCTAGACTGGACTGAAATCCAAGTCTTGTGCTTGGTTGATACCCCAAGACATTTGCCGCAGACTTGAAGTCTAACATACCTACTAGAACGTTCACAAAAAACAAATAAACAGGCAGTGAGAAGATAATGTTCTCAATAGGTATACTCAATTCCACTAATCGTATAAGGTGTCATCATAAAACATGCTAGTCGTTTCGGTTTATTATAAAAAAAAGTTGACATATACACATAAGCACCAGTTTAATTTTAAGTTTGAAAACATATTTTTCAAAGCAAATTACCCCTTTTTAACGATCACTTGGCATATTCATGGCAAATATAATAATAAAAATACCATAACACTTCTATCATGATTATAACAACACAATAGTATAATAAGATGCTTAAATATACATATACTGATGCATATCCTTAACTTATACAAGTGCACTTGAATGTCTTTCCTTTTTCTTTCTTTAACTTGCAACTTTTTCATCTGTACTTGGTCCCTTGGAAGTGAATAGCCTCTCTCACCTTTGGATGATAGCCTACTTTTCAGGATCAAACTAATTCCTATATAGGATTGCCGGATTTACTTTTTCCGACTCTCCCATCGATCTATTTCCCTTAAATTTGGTCAGGGGCTAGCCTAAATCTTAGATAATACCGCCCTAACCCATTACGAGGTGGAGGCTCGGTACATCCCTTCGTAAGTTCTTATAATCTTTCTTCTTTCTTGAACATAATCATACATGCACATGCTATATGCACTTATGCATATGTTTCACATTATACTTTAATCATTCTTGCATGCATGATTTCCATGTGCATAACATAACATATATACATGATCATTGCATTCACGAATTTTTGTCGGAAATTCGACAGTGTAACAATTGAAATACGGAAGGTCCCAAAATAAACAGTATATCCAGTCAGTCAGCCAATCATATCAATTATGTCCATCATAGATAATATATCAATATAAAATTATATTAGTGGGAAATTGCATAAAACTTATTGGATCCTTGAGGTAAGATAACTTTTAACTTATGCCTTTATCCTTAAATCTGGCCTTGTTTTTCTAAATTTCACTAAAATTCTATTTTAAGTCATTTTGGTTTGGAAATTCAATATGCTGTAGCCCTATTTATCTACTTTTGTAGCCCTATTTATCTACTTTTAAACTTCTTTAGTGCCACTAAATTTTGATATGTATAATTTGAGTTATTAAAGTTTTATTTAGGGCTGTCCTATTTCATGACAAACTCATACACTTAACTTTAGAAAATCACTAAAAATCCATCTATATCATTTTCATCTATATTTTATCAAAATGAAGCTCTTTGGATCATATTTCAATCCTCATAAGTTTCACTCCAATTGGGTAACTAGAGCTCAAGTTATGAGCTTCTTAAATAAGGTGCCCTATTTCAATCCAAATGGAGTATAGGTCAAATTTCAAGAATTACTGGGGAAAATTCACTCATCATCTAAACCTGAAACTTTTCTCGAATAATCTTCTATGTATTAACTTTCTAAAAAAATTAGTTTCACTTAATTTGAAGTCATATAGAGTGAGTTATACCCTTAAAATCACACTCTAGTAAGGATAGAAAGTGAAATCCAACAACAAATTTAAAAAATTCATAACTAATTCATTTTAAATCCAATTATCTTATAATTTATATGAATATTTTGTTCTTGAAGACTAGTGTCTTATAAAATTATTATTGTTCAAATTTGAGTTCTTTAGGGAGAGTTATAGGCTCTACCATATAGATAATGGCTAGGGTTTCTATCTCATAGCTTTTCTATTTTGTTTCAATCTTGTTCTTATGGTTTAATCTTCAAAATAACCTAAGTTTTCCTATCTTAAATCATTAGAAAAAGCAATAACATCATCATATGAGCATGAACCAAGGATGATACACATAGGAACACAACAACCACATAGCCCACAATCATAATCAAACTAAGGATTTAAACTACCTATCTCAAAATCCTTGAAACCATGGAAGTAAAGGAGATAACAACAACATCCTAGCTTCTTTCTTCCTTCATGGCAGCAACATAGATGAAGATGGAAAAACTCCACTTAATGTTAAATCATTAAATTGATGGAGGGATATTGTAGAGGAGAACACAGGGATCAATTTTCTTAAAAAGAGCATGTGGTTTTGAGGCTAAGAAAGCCTCGAGCTTCGAGCTTGAAGCTCTAGTCATTGAGGTGGTAAGAAGAAAGGAAATTGAAGAAGAAAATGAAGGAGATGAATTGGAGGGAGAGGAGCACGAAATTTTGAGGGTAAAATAGGGAGGTGAGTTAGCTTTTTAGTTAAGTCTAAGTGGCTTATAACATAAGCCACTAAGTGGCCTGTAACATAAGCCTTGTGGCTTAAATTTCATTGGTGGGTTTGAAGTAAAAATCAAATTCTCCTAGGCTTGAATTTGAGTGGCTTAACTCTAGTCACCAAGAGGGTTTTTAATTAATACTCATGTCCACAAATAATATAGGATCTTTGAGAATTAATTCAAGGTATCCGGTTATCAAATTAGGTATTCTAAGTTACCCGAGTTATTGAAACATATTGTGACTAATCTCACACTTTTACTTATAATTATAGGTGAAAATTCCATTTAAAGTTGTTATAAGTATTTTAGCTATCTACCAGTGTCATGCAGTCCAAAAATAAGTCTCAAACATCGAGTTTTTCTACAAATGCCTATCTGGTCAACTGTAAAGCCTAAAGTACAATTGTGCCATTTTAGTTCAATAATTACAATTTCATCCTTAATTTTTCTATGGTTGGCAATTTAAAATTTTGCTCTTGTCTCGGGCTCAAGCTTCTTTCTATCCTGATCTACCATCAAAACTCATGATGTTACACTCCTCCATCAAATTGAACTATTTCCCAATGATGAATTTGAAGGTTTTGGAGCACAGTTTTGTTCTTGTTGAAGGGTAAATTTTGAATGTTGAGGTTAGGTTGGGTGTTTGAATATGATAGTTGCAAACTTAAATTTGAAATCTGCCATTGAGTATTAAACCAAAATTTCATTGCTTCAAAGTCACAAACAATGTTAATTTGGCACAGAAACAGTGCCTTTTTATTTTTATCTTCATCCTAAACTCTTCACTACCTTGGCTCCTATAATGCAAAGATGGCTAATCCAACACTATCCAATTGTAAAGAATCATTCACTATGGCATTTTACATGTCACTGGTAGAGGTGAGAAAAGTGGGTACAATGATGCAAGAGACATACGAGTAATTGAGAACAATTCAAAAGCTCACTTGAGATAATATGTAAGATGTTTTCAACCGTTAGACTTTGGTAAATTGAATGGCCATTATTAGGAGTAAGTTTTAGACTTATACCTGGTGTAAGTGGATCCTACCCTATATGTATAATCACCACACACACACACACACACACACACACACATAATCGACACAAATGACACAACTAAGCCATATTTACATAATTAAATCTAGGAAACACCTAATGGGGTTTATAGAAAACAGTGACACATAAATGCATAAGGTTGCCCATAATATAAGTAAGATAATTAAATGGATGCATAAAACATTAAATTGGAATGCATGAGACAACCATGATATCATGCATGGAACATTAATTAGAAATGCATGAGGCAAATCCTCCCTCAGGGCTGGCGAACAAATCCTGCATCAAAGTTGATGGGCTCATACACTATCAGAACTGATGAACAGGCATCTAACAGAGTGGCAACCACATCCACTAGGATCTATAATATAGAGATGATGCACTTTGCTTTACTGTACTAGTCTTTTCACTTTCTTGCTCAGCAGAAGGGAATTTACTGGTGACTCTCACTCACCTTATGCCATGATATGACTGAGAGCTCTCTATTAGGGCATCCCCTAACTCAAATCCTCAAAATGAAAGACCATATTCTAGTTATCACTACAACCCATGGACCCTTGTCTCAGTATCCATGGTCATCCTCTTTTCCAGCTAAGCCTCAAAATCTAATCATAGCCATCAAACTATGGCCCAGGCATCAATTTGGTCATTTTTTCGTTTCATATCTCATGCATAAGTATACAATCACCATGCTATGATTTTCACACATATGCTCATGCATAGCATATTATTAGCTCATGCAATCATATCATGTCTCACACACCATGCGGGTGCATTATCACATACATTCTTATCACAAGCACATGAAGATACTATATGGGCCATACATACAAAATAAATCATATACACAAGCCCAAACATAACATATAAGATTATGATAGAACACTACATTATAGTTCGTAAAGATTAGATTTGGGCCAAGCCCTCTCTCTATTTTCATCTCATATGTTTCTCTTATCTTTTGGTAATAGATCCCTTAACTAAATATATTTATTCTAATTCCTCGTAATTTGGAAAATTCATCTTTAGATTCTAATTATCTTATTTGGCCAAAACATTTGCAAAGAGGGCTGCCCAAGATCATATTATCACAAAAATAGCATAAGCCATAAAGAGTAGAACATCTTTTAATTTCTTAAAAATAGCAAATCACATCTAAAATTTATAAAATTTATGGGCATAATCTTTAAGTATCAGGTTTAACTGGTGAAAATTTCAAGTCAAAATTTCAAGAGTTAATAGGGAAGAAAAATATGAACAATATAAGTGTTCCAAATCCTTATTCTAGCAGGCCAGTTTTATGTTTTTAATTTTATTAAAAATAGCAAATCAATTCCTAAAATTCTCCAAATTTACAGAGTTGCATTCTAAGATGCTATCAACATTATCCAAAAATTAGGTAAATATTCATATACTTAGTAGGGTAACAAAAATAGACAAATTCGGAGGGCATAGTAAAATAAACACAAACTCAAAATAGGACAAGTTCTGTCCATAATTATAAAAAAAGAAAAACGCTTGAAAAATTCTGAAATTTTGCAAGCAAGTAGATCAAGGTGTTAACTTCAGCATATAAAATTTTCAGCTGAAAATAATAAGATTTACCAGGTCAAAAAATTTCTCCACATAAACTGTTTTAGCTACCAACATGGAGTTCTAGTATTCCAGCATATAGAAAGATAAGAATATAAGCAACGAATCATCACAAGCATCACATCTCCATGAAAAGAAAATATAAAAGAACATGAATGAGAAACACAAGTATCCAAAAACCAAAAGAAAACTTGGGAGGGTTAAGCATGAAAGTGGAAGATATAAGAACTGCCTCCGTGATTTAAAATGTTGAGGACGATGGAGATGGTGATGGCAAAGAAGATGAAGATGGTGGTGACGGTGGTCTTTCCTTGATAGAACTTGAAGAAGCTTGACAGTGAGGATGGTTAAGGTGATGAATCACTCCTTGAAAAAGCACCCCAAGGGACTAGAACTAAGCCTCACAAGTGTTTAAACTCACAAGGTCCCTTTCCTTGGTGTTAGAAAGGATTGGGAGCACTCAAGAAATTAGAAGATGAAATTTTGCAAGTGTTTTCTCCTCCTTCTATACTTAGCCATAAGTCACTCTTGAGGAAGGAGAAGAGAATGTGTTGTCATTTTGTGAAGAATGGGTTAGATAACTTAGGCATGTAGATGACTTTCTTAGGAAGTAGTCTTGGGATATTTTCTCGTCTTCTTTTTATTTTCTGGGCATAGGAATTAAATAAAAAAACTCTCTTCTCCTCTTGCCTTCAGCTGAGACACACACAAAATGAAGGGGGGGAGTTTTTTTGGTTTCAATTAAAAGCTAGTAGAGAAGGTTTAGACTATACTTGTCTTACCTACTTTACTATTCACACATTTTAATTTAAATCAAAAATAAAATAAATCAACTTCTAGTAGAAGTATTGATCTTATGATGACAAGTGGCAGATAACTCCTTAGTTTTATGATATGAAAATATCTTCTTTATTTTATTTATTCTTTTTCTAATTAATTCTTACTAAATTATCTTATGTTAATTATGGTAAATTCAGATAATTAACTTGCTCTTATTTAAAATAAGTCACAAAATTATATATGATTATACTAATTATTCTAGTTATATTCCTAATTTTCCAGAATTTTTCCTCATCACCGTCCTATTTTAATTTAATTTTTCTTAATCCTTTAATTTACTCTTTAATACCCAAAATTAAGAAATTACACAAATAAATTCAAAAATTCACACTTTTGATTCCCTGCATTAATGTTGAAAATAGCCGACAAATTTTTTTTCATAATTTTCGAGATTTATTTCTAATTTTTTGAATTTTTATTAAGTATCAGTTTTTTGAAATTAATTAAAAATTACTAAACGACTTAGAAAAAATCTAATTAATTTTCTACTGAATACTTATATTATCTAGGAGCAAACTAACTAGAAAGAATTTTATTAAGACCTATCCAAAATTTTTAATGAATTTTCAGGTTTATTTTTTATTTAGAATTATTATTATATCTAATTAAGAGATTAATTAGCATAAGATATCTTATAATTATTACTAAATTATCTCAGATTAATTATATATTAGTTTATGGTTTTGGCGAGATATTATAACATGAGCTTGAAGTTGAGTTGAAAACAACTTCTTAATAATGAACATGGCCAGTTTTTCGCAGCAACAAGCAGTGCTGCATCACCATTGGAATTTTTGGTAGCCGAAAGGTGTGTAACTATCGAGCTACCTCCTCCAAATGGTGGTTTCAATCCTTGCACATATAGCTTCTTGGGCTCTCTTCTCAGCTTCCAAAATTGTGCTCCTAGTGCATGGGAGGGTCTTCAGTTTATCCATTTTCCTCAATGATGCATTAATTGACGTTTATTATATTTCCACTTCAGCCTCTTGATCATGCATTAACGAAATGGTTGGAGTGGTAATCACATTGAATTGAACAATTACAGGCCACCCTCACCTCTATTTATGAATCCAAATTGCTAAGCAATTTAAAAAGCGTGAAAGGCAAGTGACTTATTTGGAGAACTAATGACTGACTTAACATTGATAGCTTTAAATTTAGTTAGAATCAAAGTAAAAATAGTTTAGAAGTGATGTTTGTATTGCAGTTCAAAAATCTATGTTCTGCAACTTGATAGTGCGGTCTTCCTCTCTTAGTTTTAGGAGGGATAGTGAGTTTTTTTAAAAAAAAAATATTATCATTTTAAACTTTTTATGTGCACTTTTTTTTATAAAAATTAATAGAATTTTTTTTTTTTTTTTGGGTACATCAGCAAACAAAGAGAAAAAACTAGCTACGAAGAAAACTCATCCCCATATAATCCACTTGTAGCAAGAACTGAAGGGTAGCAGCGGGTTCCTCCCAAACCAGAAGGCCAAAATCCATCGCAGATGAACCAGCTTTAGCAAGATGATCTGCACAACTGTTAGTCTCAAGCAAAACATGAGAAACAGATATAACCTAATCTCTCTCAAGCAACTCCTTAATATCCGCAAGAATAGCATGATGAAGGTGATGCCCATCCACATCCGCATGAACCAATCTCACCACTTCCATAGAATCAGTCTCACACAGAACTCTTCTCATGCCACGAGACCAGGCTAACCAAAGACCACTGCGGAGAGCCATAAGGTCGACACCCAATTTACCTTCAGTACCCATGAAACCTTGAAAGCCCAGAATCCATTGACCTTGATCAGCTCTTATGATACCTCCATAACTAGCTGGCCTTGGGTTACTTTTCAAACTACCGTCGACGTTAAGTTTCACAAAACCTTGAAGAGGCCAACATCACTTAACCCATCGTTCCATAGATGCCAAGGGACGAGAACAGGACCCATCACTTTGCAGGATTTCAACTAAGTAACTATATTCCGTCAAATCATGTCAAGAGACAAGAAACAATTCCCAAACAACCCTTGCGTTACGCCGGTGCCAAATCCACCAAAGAATAGAACAAAAAAGCGTAGACTTATGAGAATGCACGAAGGTGGAGAGCTGAGATTGTAAATCCACGGTAGCAAAGAAATCCAAAGGAACGTCAAAAAACTTCCAGACCCTAACAGCATCAATGCAATCCCAAAAAGCATGCAAAATACTTTCTTCTTGATCCTGGCAGAGAACACAGATACCACGCCTTATGAAGTGCTAGCCAAATCAAGAATATACACTTCTCTGTGGTTGGAAGGCGCCAGACCCAATTCCAACCTTGGGACACATTAACCTCCACCATCCGTAGGAAAAGCCACCAATAACAAGATGAAACAGTATACTTTCCCGAGGTATCCTGCAACCACACCCAGCAATCAACTGAATTAGGATGTAGCCAAACTCTATAATTATTAGTTTGACCCCTAACTTACGCAGGTAATTGAGTAACCGGGCCATTCAACTTCCATTTTCCATCCTCCCAAACGTCTTTAACTGATAACGCCGAGTCTGCAACATGCACATACGAAACAGTCTTGTAGAGAGGGCCCCCTGGCAACCAAGAATCAAACCAAAAGGAAAGGTCTCTCTTACCAATTTTAAACCGAAAACCCTCCTCCAGAATATTGCCAACCTTCACAATGGATTTCCATATTATCGAAGCATTAGGACAGGATTCATATTCCTGCCAACACCCCTGAAAGTGATATTTTTCCCGCAAAAGACGAGTCCACAATTTGTCATGGTTAGACAACACGACCCAAGCTAGCTTCCCAAGAAAAGCAATATTAGGAAAACGAGATTGTCTAATACGAGGACCACCCCAGCTCCTATGTCTTGTAATCGTCTTCCAATTCAACAAGTTCATTCCTCTCTTGTCCCAATCCTTACTCCAAGTAAAATTTCTGACCAAGCGATCTAACTCCTCACACATAGCTCCTGGATCCCACTTGGTTTGCATGACATACGACAGAACAGAGGTAATGACCGCCTTCGCAAGAGTAACACGCCCACCCTTATTAAGCAATCTACCTCTCCAAGCACAAAATCTGGACTTAACTCTTTCCATCATTGCCTGAAAATCTGCCCGTTTTGCTCTCCCTTGAACCAAGTTGAATAGAAAATATATGTATTAGAAGATATATTTTTCTTATTTTATTTTATTATTTAAAAATAATATGCAACAGTTATAAAAAAATGCGGTAGACAAATAAAACTAGTCTACAACGTCTGTGCTCCTTAAATAAGGTTTTGTATTTGAATTATATGAATAAAATAAAATAGTGATTGAGAGTTTTACTTTAAATTGGGCATATATGATTCAAATTAGATTAATCGGCATCTAATAAACTTTGCATATTATTAAATTATAAAGGATTAGTTTTTCTAGAGAAAAAATTTTCTAATTTATCTTAATTTAAATAAAAGTCATGGACTCCATCAATTTATATATCTATTTATATTATATAATTATAATTTCTGAAACCGAAGTTGTTGTGGCATATTGTGATATTAACACCTTGGATGCTATATTAAGTTGCCATGTCAGCTTGTTATGGAAGATGACATTCTCTTATTTAGCCACTTTTTCTCTATAAAGTCGTGTAGATATCACTATCATTTTCAAAAAAAAAACAAATACCAATTATAAATACTTCACTTTTATCTTATACAATTTCTCAACTTTCATTCCCATTATAAATGAATGTCCCATAAGTTAATTATAATAAGAAACATTTAGCAACTAACACTAACAGATTATACAAATAATTCTTGTCTTCAACTCAATTTAAGCATAAAATAGAACTACAAAGTCATTAAAAGTTTAATAAAATCAACTATACTACAGCGTGTATCATATACCATTCCGATGTTCATATCAACTTTTTCATCTCACATTTTTGTTGTTGTCATTCTCTTACACAATTAAACAATATTAAGCTGCCACATCAGCTTGCTGTGGAAGATGGCATTCTCTTATTTAGTCACTTTTCGTCTATGAAACTAGATGGCACTTTCAAAACAAACAAATACCACTCTAGAAAAAAAATAAATGCCAATTATTCACTTTTTAAGTTATACAATTTCTTAACTTTCATTCTCACTATGAATTAGTGTGTCACAAATTAATTACAACAGAAAAAATTCAGCCACCAACATTAACACATTTTACAAGTAATTTGTTATCTTCAACTCAATTTAAGAACATAATATAATTGCAAAATCATTAAAAATTTAACAAAAATCAGCTATACTCTATCGTATACCATATATCATTTCAATATCTACATCTTCACAAATCTATTTATCATATATATATATATATATATATATATATATATATATATATATATATAGATTAAAAATAATTAAAAATATATTTTAAAATGTTAATAAAATAAAAAATATCAATTTATCACCTTGAGTTAATCAACTGATTCTTATATATTGAGTTAAATAATGAGAAGGAGGTTGTGAAATTTCATAGGTCAAGTCTAAAGATGTACAAAGGACAAATTGGGCCTGGTTAGGTCAGACCTAAACCCAACCCCATTTTAAGACCGAGTCATTTTGTTGGACCCGAACCTAACCCGATAACAATCCAATTAGTGACCGGGTCAACCCGACATTTATATAACATATAAAGATTTAGTTATTATATATAGTGAACATAAAATTCTAGAAGTAAAAACCAAATTCAAAAAATATTTTACAATGCATATTTCAAAACAAATTATATCAAGATAAAAATATAATTATGTTATGTAAAATGTATTGATTGAAATATAAAAATATTATAATTTATCATTAATTTTTTTAAAAAATAAAATTAAAAAACTATTTAACTTCGGGCCGGGTTGGGCTAATCCGAAGCATGACCCAAACCCGGCCCAAAAAATACATCGGGTCAATTTTTACAACCCAAACTCTCCCCAACAAGCTTCGGGCCTGGACAGGTTAGTGGGTTGGGTCGGGTCATGAACATCCCTAGTCAACTTAATAGAAGATAAGGAGGATGTGGCCTCAGATAAAACAAAAGAGTAATATTAAGTGAATATATCTTTTATGGAATATCATACCAACTCACATCTTATTCACCATTAGATAGGGTGTAAACTCCATTTGGATTGGATCCACACCCCATCTAATAGTGGATGTGATGTGAGTTGGTACGGTATCCTATAAAAGATATATTCTGCTATTATTACTTGAAATAAAAACAATTAATTTTAGTGCTGACCAAAGAACTGAGCAAGTTATATTGACATGTGGGGTAATTAATAATGGGCCAATTTACCCGATAAAATTTACTGAAATGAGCAAACACAATACTTATGGAAATGGGCCTACTAGTGAGTAGTGGCCATCAAGCGGGATTTGTGCAACTGCCGTGGACCTCCACCGGCATTTGGGTTAATCCTATTTGACCGAATCCCTCTAACTCTGTCAGAGTCCAAAAGGGAAGATCAAAAGGTTGTTCCTGAAACACCGAATACAATCAACGATTATGATAAAGCTGTTATGGTGCAGAATGATGGATTATTATGCATGTGGGGGCTTTAGTCTAGCGGACGGTGTGACCAACTTTCTTTCTCTCCTAAGTTTTTCTTGTCAAATCTTATTGAGGTGAGAAATTGGAGTAATGAAATCAATTGAAGGTAGTGTATATCTGAACAGATGTGGTAGCTGTCCAATTTATGCAGAATGTTATAATCTGGTGTATGGCTTTGTATAATCTAGATTAATCCCGAAGCTGCTTTTTGTGATATTTGATTAGAGTCAAGTTGTTCAGTCCAATCAAAACCTGGGGGTGGTATCATTAACAGCTTCAAATATTGTACATTTGAGGAAGGTTTTGGGTGGAAATCTTTATAGAAGCAGGGTGATTGGCTAAAGGAATAATGAGAACGCCATCCTTTTGGTTGTCGTGGTTTTATTAAAAGTCTTCATAAATTGCAGAATGTTGGAGGTAGTTGATATCATAGCATGAGAGTGAGCATTAGTATGGTGATTCATGACTTAACGCAAGGGGGCGAGGTCCAAAATTGGAGATCTCTATATGGAATTGTGGCGATAGACTCATGTTTCAGTGGAGCATTATACATTAATCAAAGCAGCAATAGCGCTTATTGCAGATTTATGAAGTAGCGGCCCTTGGTGTTATGGTGTTAAAAATATATAAATTATGTCTTTTGCTTTGAGGGGAGTTTGCAGGAGATCTGATTGCAGGCTTTGGAATTATGATGTCAGAAAAGTATGAATTCTACATTGCTTTGATGGGAGTTGCAGCTGGATTAATTTTGTGAAAGGATAGTTATAGCTATGTTAGTATGCCACATTATGCACTTGATCTTGTCTTTAATTTGATGTTATGTGTAGTCTGGTCAGGTTTTCGGTGCTAGATATATCGTTTCTACTTAGGTTACTCAGTTCCTGATTTTCATGTACTGTTTTAATTGTAGTGTGTTGAGCATTATCATCATCAATTATCGCCAAATTTTTTTTTTTGTTTATTATATTAGATGACAATGTAATTTTTTTCTATTAATCAACAATTTTCTAAATATGTATATACTTACTTACACTAAAAATTAATAAAAATTACATTAAATAAATTGTCTCAATAATATTACTATCAACTTTTTCACTTTATTTACCGTTTTTAATTTTTTTTTTTTTTTTTTATAATTGTACATGGAATTCCTCTACATGTAATAGTGCGGAAAAAAATTGATTTCATATATTTCAATCTTATGTTATAAGAAGAAGAAACTTATACCATAAGAAATTTGAAAATAGCAATTACAAATTACAAGCATAGATTAACTTTTTTCTTGCTAACAATTTCTTTAAGGGAAACAGGTGCCCAAAGAAAAAAACGAAGAGCACAAAGATAAAATCAAAAGTATGAAATTGAATATTAGACATCTACATAGTTTCAATAGATTTCAAATAGTTAAAGATTGTGTGCCTTTGTCTTCTTTATTTCACTTCATGATAAATAAATAATATATTTATTTCATTATATAGTCATTTCATTTATGAGATGATTAATTCCCAGGGAATTTAATAAAAACATTCACATATTTTATTAGTCCACGCCACGCCCAGGTCTCATACTAATTTGATTAAGTTTAGTACATTAATATATGAAAAACATAATTTCATGACACAGATACCAAATTTTGGAATAGATTTTATATAGAAATTTAACATGATCTAATCATAAATTAATTTTCACTCTTAATCAAAAGGGTGGGCCAAATATGGACCCACGAGAAAATCTAATAATGGTGAATATTAACACACAAATAAGTCATGTAAAATTTTATCGTTGAAGAATCCATTTTTCGGAATCTTATAGAAATCTATGTGCTCACTAACCACCAGCTTCCAAACCTTCAGCCAGTTATGCCAAATACAAAAATGAATAATAATAAATGTATCTAACTGCTGGTATGCTTGACGACGAGGGAAACCAAATGCCAATGTACAATAACATCAGAATGAAAGTGAAAATCACGCATACGACTCAAACCCTTGCTTGTTTCAAGAGAAAAAGGAGAGAAAGAATTAGGGAAGAAAGAAAATAAGGAGATTTTGAAGTTTTCTTTTGTTTTGATGTGAGAAGAAAATAGGAGAGAAAAAAAAATTAGTAGTGGGATCCACAAAAAAAATTTTTCCTCATAATAGGTGAGAAAATTAAAGAGAGAAAGATTTCATATAAAATTATTATTATACCCTATATATAAATGCAAGAAAATAATTATATAAGATAAAAAAATAATTTAATATAAATACATTTTCTTTCTTCTTACTTTTTTCTCAAACTAAACAAAAAAAAAAAAAGAAAATTTTTTCATTTTTTTTCACTTCATTTTCTCTTTATCTAAGCAATAAGAGAGGGAATAATTTTTTTTATTTTCTCTTCTCTTTTTTTTTTATTTTCTTTTATCATCCAAGCAAAAAGGAAAAGTGTGGTAGGCAGCCAACATTATTAATAACCAAGTGCTCACCAGCTAAGAATGCCAAAGACAATGTTGCAAGACTGATTCCCAAAAGAAGTCTTGCCAGTTTAACAGTAACAACTGGCTAAGTTATATCTCCTAGCTGAGCCCAAAAGAGTATGATGGCAACAATAATGGCACCATACATGGAGATTATGATGTAGAAAAGAGAAATATTTGCATGGTTCAGAGGTACCATGTGATTGTACTCATTACTAATAATATCACAGTATTAAGGATGAGACCCATAAGTTAATAGTGGATCCTATTTAAAATATTATAATATTAATAGCTATAAGCATAAGTACATAGTGCTTCTAGACCATGCAAGTATTTCTCATGCAGAAAATGAATAGATAAAACCACGCACGTTTTAGCATCTGTGCCATGCCTTGCCCGGGATCAGAACTATTGGTGCCACCAGGCAAGGTAAAACCAGCAGCAAATGTTACCGTAACAATAAGGGGGCGTGTGGTAGGGGGTTTTAATTTTCATTCTTGGGAATCTTAATCCCAGGAATATTATTCCCGGGAATAGTTTTCCCAGACATTTGTACTTTGAGGCGTTTGGTAGGCGGATTAAATTCCCAAGAAAATTTTATTCATTTCCAAAAATACCCTTGACAGTCCAGCGGCAAATAGTGATGGTCCGGTGACGGTCGACAGTGGCCAATGGTAGTCCGGTGACGGTTAGTGGTGGTCCGGTGATGGTCAGTGGTGGTCCAGTGATTGCCTGATGGCGGTTGGCGGCAGTCGACAATGGTCCAACAGTGACCGGTGGTGGTTCGTGGTGGTCGATGGTGGTCTGGCGGTGGCCCGCGGTGGTCCGGCGGCGATCGATGGTGGTCCGACGGCAAACGAAGGTGGTTCGATGGCGGCTGATGGTGGTTCAGCGGCGGCAAATGACGGTGGCTAGCGGCGGTCGGCGATGGTCTGGCCATAGCCGGTGGTGGTCTGGCGGCTGCCGGGGGTGGTCTGGCAGCTACCCACAGTGATCCGACGATGGTCTAGCGGTGGGGGTGATGGTGGAGGGTAGTTGGTGGAGGGTGGTAGTAAGGATAATTTGGTCTTTTCACCAGGAAAAATATTCCCTTGCCATGGGAATGTTACAATCCCATGTATGAGATGGGAATATTTTGAGGGGAATCTTACCCCAAAATCAATCCCGGGAATGTAACATTCCCGGGAATATTTTTCCAAAACTTGTACCAAATATAGGCATCTTTAAAAGATTCCCGGGAATCCTATTCTAAACCCTCTACCAAACGCCCCCTAAGGGTTGAAACCCGTATTAGAGTGTCAATTTTGTCTTTGTATGGGCCCAAGTCTGGGTTGATCTGTTTCCGAGAAGTGTCCGTGCTTTCATTAGGAACTTGTTAATGCAATCCATGCTAGCCCCTGAAAATTTAATAAACAAATGTGTGTCATAAACCACCAAATTTTCAAAAAGGAAAAGAAAATATTCAACTATCAAATATGTGAAAATTAACAGATCATTGATTGAGGCTAATCAACTTTACCTAAAATCCTCCCTATACATGCGAACTAATTGTTAATAAGGCCTGGCTTCGAAATACTATTTAAAGTGACCAACTATTAATAGAAAATGAAATTTAAATAAACAATGGTAGTTTCATATCAATCATTATCTCCTGTAAAATGATATATATTTAGATACTCAAAATACTATAAGCAGTATTACGGTACTAAAAGTATAAAGTAGGTGAGGGCCATATGTATCTCACATATAAGAAATTTTTAGATGCTCTCGTAATAAGAAAAAAAAATTATTTAGTACTATTTATCACTCAACATATCTATTTTTATGGGTCATTATTGTGATTGTCTCATTTTATTTTTTTTTTACATTTTTAATTTAGTAACTTATGTGTCAAGCAATGAATGGTACATAGTATTTTTTTTTTTTTTTTTTGGCTTTAAAATCATCAAAGAATCTCTCCGTCACATATAGTTGAGGTGGTAGTCACGCAGTTGCACAAATAAAGAAAAATATAACGCTCCTAAAAGGCTAAAACTTCTAAGAACTAATCCTGAGATTATTCTAATTATTTTGTAAAGACAAAAAGTACTTGCTACTTGCCTGGTGAAAGGATAAATTTTCTGGTAGAAATTTCTCACAAACATCTAGAGCTGTTTGATTGTTTCTGTCAACCAACTTGAGATGCACTCTTTTGTCCCTTGTCAATGCAAGTACAATTTTGGGATGATAGCACAAGGCGGCCAAATGCAAGGGAGTATTACCATTGGTATCCTGGTCATTTATCATCTCTTCAAGTTCATTATCAGCAGCTTTTGAAACGCAGCTTACTATGCTAAACTTTCCCCTTGCAGCTGCGAGGTGAAGAAAATTTCGGCCACCGTTGTCAAGCAACTCCCTAGGATCTAGACAGTATTCTATTTTAAACAATTCGTTGACTACTTCAACATGACCACCATCAGAAGCCAAGTGAAGTGGGAAAAAGCCATAGTAGTCCCGTTCAATGGCACAAGAAGCACATTTGCTAACTAGACATCGTGAACGCTATATTTTATTCTCTCTGTAAATATTTTTTTATTTTATTTTATTATTTTTATTATTTATTTTTGTTTATTTTTAGCTTCTAGAATTACATCTCATCTTAAGATTTTAACTGTTTTTCAAAATTTCTATCTTATTTTATCTCGAATTTTTAACTACTTTTCAAATTTTATCTCATCCTACCTCAAATTTTTCAACTATTTTTTGGAAGATCTTATCAGTTTATGAGCAAAAATCTCTCCCTCTCTTTTCTATATAAACCCAACTCTATCATTTGGAAAAGGGAATTTTTTTTGGAGACGTAAAAAAGAAAGATCACGGTAGAATCAGTAGCAATTACAAGAGCGTGCTTTCAAGGAAAATTATTGCTAAAGGTCGACGTGAGATCCATCTGGTATATCTCATTTAACCCTGCATTTTTTTTCTTTTTGTTGCACACGAACACACCATCTCTTCCTCTCATTCGTAACTCTGCACCTCTCGATTTAACACTTCGCTGCACACTGTTTGGTTTGGTTTTCACTCGATACAACGACATACTTTCATTCACCACCACCATCAATTAACACCCATCGAAGCGCAGGATTGTAATCTTGATATTGAGGTTGACGTTGTCGTCGTACATCACCATCCAACTTCCGCCACTGATCGCAGAGCATAGCCGAAATTGATAACAATCCTCAGAATCAATGGTTGCAGCTCGTCACTTTTGGGCCAAGGGTGTTGCCTATGGTGCTTCCCCTTCATGCTAGACTTTTGTGTTCCTTTCTTTTTTTTTTTATTAACTTTCTTTTTTTCGTTTCTCTCCTTCTGTTTAAAGACGTTGGTTTTTTTATTTTTTTATTTTACTTTTGATTTTTTTTATATATACAAAATAGATTTTTTCAAATAATAAGAGCAATTTCTTTAACCTTTTAATCCCCACAACAAATTTGCAATATTGATGTATAGTTTGACCATCCTTAAGAGTAGTGACAATTGTAAGAATTTATTATATAGTTCATATTATCCTAAATCTGTACAAAAGTGGATTTTTTTTTCTTCTTCTTCTTATTATTTTTATTTTTATTGTAAATAAAATCAACCCAACACGCAATTATTTTTTACAAAAACGACGAGGGCTTTGAATTCCTCATTACATTTGAGGGTACATAGAAGCGGGCACTTCCTGTTAAGCCCAAAATTAAATATTCTTAATTTTTGTTTCTTATTCTATTTTATATTTTTGTAAATAATTTTTTTTATAATTGTTATAAATCGCTTAAAAGGAAAAAATAAATATTATTATAGTTATCAATTAATTTGCATAACAAACTCTAGGGTAACCGTTATAAAATGGATGTATTAGGGGTGCAGTATGGGATAAAATTTTCACCCTTCTCTAAGCATAAGTAGACTCCCGAACCCTATCTCATTTTCAAATGATCAAGTTTGTCCAATTTAGAAAGATTTTTCTAATTTTTCCTTAAATAAAAATTAATAACGGCTTCATTAAATATTTTTTTTAAAATATTTTTTTGTTGCCTCGCATCTCGGCGCCCTCCATGCAAGTTGCGACAACATCGAACACCATAAAACATAAATTGTAGATGCCGCATAATGAAGGGAACCGGTCCTTCCATATCCCTTAATTTGATCCACATTGGTTTCTCTGACGTGATTGGTGGCTTGATTTTTCAAAGCCCACATCAGAAGCAAATTGAAGCAACAATAGTGTTTTATGTCATGTTTACAGTGCACCTCATATTAATTGAGCATCACACTATTTTCAATGTTGCAAAATTGTTTTGAAAAAGCAAGCATAGAGAGCACCAATGCATTTAATGTTTCTGTTGAAAAACTGGCATGTAAAGCTCTATAAATAGAGCTGACTTCGTAAGCTCTTTGCACCAAAAAGCAATCCAACCGTCTCGGTGTCTAAAATGCTCCTCAGCAGCCAAAGGTGCATCACGCACCATGTGATTCAATGATAAGAAATTGATGGTATAAAATATATCAAAGATAGTGTGATATATTATAAAATATATCTATCTTCTTCTCTATCTTGCTTCTATGGGTCAACGTGCAACCTCCCCAACTTCCCCATTTCCTCTGACCTACTGTGCTGCTGGGACCAACATTCTCCCACCACGTAGGTTGTGTTTGAGAGACACTATCAACAACTATAATATAAGGTGCAACTATCATATGAACTTATTTATTAAAAACAGTAAGAACAATCAAGAGCAACTAGTAATAAGAATGAATTGGAACCCATAATAGCAAGCAACTCAAATAATAGAGAAAAAGCTTGTATGTGGATTGTTGTTGGTGCATGGAGAGGAAGAGAAGGCATGGAAGTGATGGGTCGATCAGGCTTTGAGAATAAGCCCAGATCACGGTGTTGTAGTGGTAGTTGGGGCGAGGATAAAGCGGAGAAGAAAGTGGCGAGTGTAGTTAAGGTCGCTGACGAGCGAGAGAGTAGTGAAAGTAAAGAGCTTCGAGAGATTATGTCGAGTGCCAAATTTGCTGCTACTGCTACTGCCATTGATTTCGAGGACACATTCGAATCCTTGAGCTTCCACATTGCGCTCGACCAAGTGTTGTCGGGGAGGATGTGGAGGTGACTGGTAATTCATAGCGGATGTTGAGAACAGGCGACTCGATGATAGCTATCTCTGGCGACGGTGGAGATTTGCAGTTATGGCTGGTGGTGGCTTCTCTCTGTTAGGAGAAGAGAGGCAATGAGATTTTCTGGGGAGATGATGAAATTTTATGATGCATCAGGGGTTGTTGGTCTCACTGATAAACCATTAAATCTAAACGGCTAAATGACAAAGTGCGTGATGCACCTTAGATCCCAAGGTGCATCATAGCATTCGCCCTCCTCCACAATTCAAGTATTTAGAGAATCATTTGTTTTATTTTGAGTTTCTCTCTTTTGTGGGCTGGGGGTATACATCAATAAAAAAAATATGGTGAGGTATTTTTGGTGTATTTAGAAATTTGGATTGAATGAAGTGCGATCATTTTTTGTATTTCTATCATATTTTCTTAATGAAATATTTAATTATTGCCTTTGTCCGTGGATGCAGGTTATTTGTCGAACCATATTAAATTTTGTGTCTTTTTTTTTTTTTACGCTTCCACATATTATTTTTGTGCTATTTTATTTGTTCTTAATTTTTAGGCCACCTCCATATTGTATAACAGTTACTTTTTCATATGTGATCAAAAATTTCTAGCATATATAAATAAAGAATTATGAGTACTTCTTATTTGAGAACAATTCACAATGCCGGTGAATAAACCAATAAAATAGAAGACCCCCAATGCATTGAGAATTTTTAAAAAAAAAGAAAGAAAAGTAGAAAAATTATAATTTCATACTCAAAATATTAGAGGTGTAATAAATTCATCTCTGAATTAAAAAAAATACATGTAATTTGGTATTTGAATTTAACCAATTTATAACAAATAGAATAAAAAATCGACCCTTGAATATAACAAAATGGTCCCCAAAATAATTAACTTGTTTTAACATGGATAAATTCAAGAGCTAAATTGTGCGTGCTTTCTAATCCATGAACGAATTTGTTACGCAACCATGTTTTAGGGATGAAAATATAGTTATTCTTAAAAAAAAAAAAGGGATATAAAGTAGACAATGAGACAAAATTTAGAGTTATCTTGCAGGTTCCTTTAAAGGTTGCCGCAAGAACGGTTGATTTTCTGGCTGATTCCGCCATGCACCTCACAACAAACACCTTGTGAAATTAATGGTCAGATGGAGAGTATGAAGCAGTTATATAAATACACTTTCACATCTAATCATTAATCTTGTTTAATGCACCTCACAAACAAGGTGTTTGATGCATCTCACATGGCAGCATTCACCTGATTTTCCTGCCGAAACATCTGGGTCTGTGTTGGGTGGAATCACTTTGTGAAATCCTGGGCATCTCTTTATCAAATCGTCCGCCAATGTACGGCTAGCCAGTTCGTTCAAAGCTTCAACAACTTCCTTACAGCCAGCCTCAATCGCCAAGTACAAAGTTGATTCGTTTTGGTTGTTTGTCTGAAGCAATGCAGCTAGCACGGCCATTTCTTCGTAGACTGCAGGCAACGGCGCATCTTCTTCAGAAGATACGAAATTGACCACAACTTCTTTGTGACCACTAAGGCCTCGTGGATGAAAGTATTTACTCGCTTGTTTTTTCTTAGGATTTCGTTAATAGCCTCTGGGAGGCTTTTAGTTTCAGGATCTTGGAGATGAGCGCGTAATAACTCCCGAAGAATAGAGACATGCCCAGCTCTTGCAGCTACATGAAGTGACACGTGACCTTTGGAAATTTCGGCAGTCAAAAGTCCGGAGGCTTTTTGAGCTACCAAGCTTACCCAGTCATCGTTTCCATATGAAGCTGCTATATGTAGCACCGTGTTGCATAGAGGGATCTTCTGCTGGAAAATGTGATCGTCATTAATGTCGCTTCGGAATTCCGTTTAATTGAAAGATATGTGCGTTTTGGCAAAGGAAAATTCTTATCTTCGCCCTGTTTTTGAACTCTCGCGGTGAGTCCAGAGAGGCTTCTACTTCAATTGTGACGGTTCTATTATTATTGTTAGAAGATAACCCCTCAGACAACTTAGCTTTTTCTCGAGCTTTCCTTGCATGCTTGAAGTCTGATATCTCCTCCATCAGCATCCCAGTGCCCATCCCGCTAGATGAACCTGATAATTGTCTATCAGTGTTCAGCGAATATAACCAAGTGCAGAACAATTGGCTTGCAGAGATGTAATAGAAGAGTTGGAATGTGAATCATTCAACTGAAGAAAAAGAGGCCAGCCTTGCCTTTACACACGAAGCCTGACAGCAACGCAGTTTAAGATGCATGAAAAGTTGAAGACATATATGAATCGCTCACCATTTATAAGATCGATAATATAAGTTTATAATGTATCATTTATTTTCAATACCTTTGGCACGATATATGATAGAAACAAAATTATCCGCTCCACCTGTTTTCATTTCATAATTATGTGATATATATCAGGTCTCATGAAGTTTTTTAAGACATGAAAAGATTAATTTTTTTATCAGAAAAATTTTTCATTAAAGATATTTTTATTAATTAAATTTATTGCATAATAAGCATTGAATAGGATAAAATAAGATTATATAATCATACATAACGAACTGGACTTTGGCTAGTAGATAAATAACTACACAGTCTATTATCGTATACCATGAAGGTTTATATTATCAAATCTTTCGCTTTAAGTCTTACTCTATATAATGTACCAAACAGAACCTAGAGTGAACAAACATTTAAAAAATATAAGAAAGTAAGTATTAATCTTTAATGAAGTAGTTTCTCTTTCATGTTTCAAGATTACATCTAATGAAAGTATACCTAAATCATTAAGGAAGACTGGGCTAAATAGGAGTGCCAGTTTCATTAACTAGCATTGCACCAGGTAGTGCTCGTAGTTGCCGGCTACGGCAGAACTGAGTTGAAGGATGAAAAATTGGTTGAGTCAAATTTCTGTGCTTAATTCACTCACATGACCACTGCTTCAGATGTATGTGAAAGGAAATGACAAATGAATAAAAGATGAGGGAAACGAAGTATAGAGATTCGAGAGAGAAACTTTCAAAAGAAATGTGAGAAAAAGACGAAGATGTTCAAAAGAACCAATTAGATTTTCAAGAAAGGAATAACTGGAAGAGAAAATCAAAGAAGATGAATAGATCATGAAGGTAGCGAGAAGTTTCTTCTTTCCTGCAAGGGAGTTAACAAAGTCAATAAAGGGATTTAATTGAAGTCATTTTTAATTAGTGAAGGACTAAATTATAAGCATGACATAATGAAGGACTAAATTGAGAATCAAATCATTTCTGAAGAACTAAAATAAAGTTTTTGTGGCAGGATTAATACCCAATTAAAAATAGTCAGTCGGTAATAACGAAAAAAGAGTTCATTGATAAACAAATTATTATTAGTTTAAAAATCGGTTTTTATATTTTTTGTAACGTCCGATTTCTGACTTCCGATCCCATTTAATGTTGAAACTTCCAATTTCCGAGTTTGTCTTATAATTCCGCTTCCGACCTCAATATTAGTTTCGATTTCCGACTTCGTTCCAAGGCTTACAAAGGGATGGCAATATCTTCCGATTTCCGACTTCAACTCAAGGTCTTGTGGGCTGACAGGATTTTCCGATTTCCGACCTTAGTCTTCGAATGGATAAGAAATTCGATATCCGAGTTTGTTTCAAGCGGGGTGAACGCGAGATCAGATCTCTAAATTGGTCTACGAGTTCGAGTAAAAACTTCACGAGTTACGATCTCGAGTTCATTACCAAGATCTCTTCTTTTCACGAGTTCCGATATCGAGTTGGAGTGCCAAGTCCTATAAATTATGAGTTCCGACTTCATTCGAATAGAGATGCACGAATCCCGACTTCCGACTTGGCCCTCTCATCCGGACACATGAACGTAATTCTATGAGATCCGACTTCATGTCTCAAGGAAAATATACCCGGCTTCCGATTTCACCAACCACACTGTATATAAGTCACGACTTCCGAGTTTAAGTACTTGGGTTTGGAAATGTGATTCGAATCACCCGAGTTCCGACATCTGAGCTTATTACAAGGAGTCCCAACTTTGAACTAGGAGTTCCGAGATCAATTGATTGTCAGCTGCATTTCTTACGACCTCCGACCTTGATTCCAAGTCTCAACATAAACAAGATTTCCTCAAGTCACAAGCAAGTGGACGAGTTCCGATTTCAGATAGGATGGAAACAAGTTGCACTTTTGGAACGACGTGGAGAGCAACACAGCCACAAAAACAGGCAACATGGCCGAACTCCAATCACAAAATTTCAACCAATCAACACCCACAATTCCAACTACCCCCATCTATTTAAGTCAGACTTCTCTCTTCATTCCCAGCTGATTTACATCTCCCCCTCCTCCTTGCTCCAGCCTTCATCTTCCTTTCCTCTCTCAAACCCAACTCCATCAAATCTTCAGGCTTGGGCAAGTTCCATTAATCCAAAACATCCGTTCAGCAAGATCATACTCCAAATAGGTAGGATTCTACTTCTATTCGATCCTGCTTCTATTCTTGAATTCCTGCACCATGATTGCATGAGATTGTGCTCTTCCTCATGTATTTGATGAATTACTGAATGTATTATGATGGATTATGATGAATTATGATTGAATTAATAGAAGATTTTGAATTAGAATTAGAAGTAGAAGAAGAAAACTAAGAAATGGATGGATTAGGATGCTGTATGGATAAGGAATTCCGCGGCAGTCCGTACGACAGAGTGTACGGCTCTGCCTACAATCGGTCAAATCTGATGAAACCATTTTTAGATGAAAGTAGACATTCAGAGCTTTCCATGGATATATCATATAAGATTATTGGATTAATATTGAGAGAGATACGAATTTTTGAAATTTAACCTAGGGTTCAGGATTCTCATCTGAGCAGGGTGACATAAGGAGCGTATAACTTGCCCTATACAACTCCAAATCGAGTGAAACCAATTTTGTTAGAAAGCTTACACACAGGGGAACACCCCAATATAAGATTTCGAGTTTGTTATGTCCCCAGTTGATCCCAGTGATTTGAGGAAGTTGTCCTATGTCCAATCTAGGCCAAAACAGAGTAGTTCAGAAAGGTAGAATTTCAGGACCTATAACTCGAGGTGTACTTGAGCAAATGGAGTGAAACTTGTGGCAAATGAAATTTTATCCTGTTAGCTTTGATGTGAGACCAATTTCGTAAGAATTGAGCTTAGTTTCAATTTTTAGTGAATTTATATTCCCAGGAGTGTAAATTGGACTAGTGACTGAACAGGCCGAAGTAAAAGTTGAATATCTTGATTTATATAAATCAGAATGACATGGGACCAACGAGGTTAGAAAGTAGACATATAGGGCTATGACATATCCAAATTTCAGATTTAAATGAGTTGAATAGAGGTAAAGGTGGATTACACAAGATTCAGGCAGAACCGAATAGTATTGGCAGGATGGCCAAAATGGTAACTTTACAAGAGTTAGTGAAACATATAAAGTTTGAGTTGAGGATTGCCAGCTTGACATTGATATATATATATGTGTTAAGTTGATTATGTTGCTATGACTGATTTTTCCGTGAGAGCTGGCACTATTCATGGGGAAACGGATGCGATCCGTTATGCTGCCAAATTTACAGCAGAAGTCTATGAATGTTATGCTCATAAGGTTTAGATATGGAAGTACGAATTTAAGTGTGATATGAGTTATGAGAGATTATACTTTGAATATATTACATTCACATGTTATGTTCATGTATGCCATGCATGCAAGCATAATTAGAATATGATATGCAAAATAAGATATGAGGCATATTCATGTATGCACAAAACATTTGCACGCATGACAAGATATGGAAAGGAAAGATGATGAGAACTTTCAAGAGGGACGTACTAGCTACCACACGAGGCATGGCATAGACCCAGCTAGCGTAGGCCAGAGCGGTACTGTCTAAGACTTGGGCCAGCCCTCGACCAGATTAGTGGGAATAGACCGGTGTGAGGGTCAGGGAAAGTAAACCCGTCACTCATGTATAGGTACGAGCTCGGACCTGAAAAGTAGGCTATTGCCCAGGGGTGAGAAAGGCCATTCACCTCCGAGGGACCAAGCACAGAAAAGTAAGACTAAGTACAGAAAAGAGCAAGATCAGGTTGCAAGTTAAAAAAAGACACAGATTAAGTCAAGTGCATTTGCATACAGATGAGCACAAGCATTTTTATGTGCATCTTCAGTTATCCCATTAAGTGGTAAGGTCATTAAGATTCTAGTTGAAGCATATTGCACTATTTATATTTCTATGTTTGTCATATATTATGGCAAGTGATTGTTAAAACATAAACCGCTTCGAGAAAGATGTTTTCCACTTAAAATTGAACCACTATTTGTGTATATGTGTTCATATTTTCATAATAAACCGAAGCGGATGGAATGTTTATGATGACATTATAAGATTTGTTTAAATTTACCTACTGAGAACCTTAGGTTCTCACTGCCTACTTGTATGCTGTTCTTTTCCGTAAACATTCCAGTACCCAAGTGGAAGTCAAGCACGAGGTGGAGTACAAGGCTACTCATTGAGCAAGAGTTGGGCGCTAGCCAAATCAAAAGACTATCAAAGGCTATTAGTCAGAAATGAAGGGAGCAGTAAAAGGGCTATGTATTGTATTTTTCACATTTTAAAGTTTACTTAGCATCGTGACAACCTTTTCATGTAACTCCATGACTCGAGCATGGCTTATATGATAGAGGATGTTACATTTTTCACGATCAAACAGTTCATCCTAATTTACCTTCATACTAAACTACGACATCATTTCTAAAGCTGTAGTAATTTATTCATATCATACTTTTTAAGAAATATAACTACTCGCTTGAAACATCTTATCAGGCTAGCTGACATTTCAATTTGAAAAAGAAAAATTCTGAGTAATTTTGTATTTTGCTTTCTGGAACCGTTCTTCTATAAATAGTGATACTTTATTTCTAGTCAAACTAGTTTCAATTATATTTTTATTGTTTAATTCTAAACCCTATATCTAACTAACCTGATTTAAGTTTTTTTTTTTTCGATATATGCATAATCGGACTAAACTAATCCAACCTAAATTAGATTGATAAAACTTTCCAATGCTAACTTTTGCTATTCATAATACTTAAATTCAAGATTTAATTTAAAAAATTTAAAATCAATTGAACTAATTAAAAATTAATATTCAATTTTTTTAACTAGCATGCTTGCGCGAACTCCTCATTATTAATTATGAAGATTCGTCAACTCAAAAATATACTCGATGTTTTGAAATATCTCCTAATTACTTAATTTCTTCCACTTATTTGATATCTTCTCTCTCCTTCATCTTTCATTTGTTTTCCTCCGCAAAATCACATGAAGCTGAACTTCTCAACAATAAAATCATAATAGAAGATCAAACTAGGGGAAAATATGAATGTTGCCGATATCCAGTGTTGGAAGTTGAAGTGGATTGTACCTTAATTCACAGGCATGGTTTACTATGCTCCACCTTAAAAATAGTATACCACACACCAAGTCATCCAAGAATCCATAATTGATGGTGTAATCCTAAACCCTCAACCTAGGATCCACTTTAAAATTTTCTCTTTCTCCCATAAACTCCTACTGTAGTTTCCCACCGCCTCCATAGCAGTCTTCTCCACTCTCAGCTACCTTCAACTCAATCAACACTCTACCCCTAGTTGGCACCATCACCCCTGCCCTTGCCCCACGGCAACCTAAATTCATGACATACATCGGATTTAATTCATGCCAGAGACATCAATCACTAATCACTCAGATTGAAATTTAAAAAAAAAATGGAAACTTTAGAATGGAACATGAGAGCAAATGCCTAGTAGTATCATTATCGAGGTTATGGCTAATAATGATGGCGTAATCACTAGAAGCCCTAGCGAAGACACCACAATCACCAACATGGTGCTTGACATTACAGATGACAGCTCCTTCGAGGATGGATCTTAGGGGAAGGACATTGCCGACGACGAGGGTGGCCTTCTTACCACAGTAGACGATCTGGCCAGTGTAGACTCCTTCTTACTTTGATGACTTGCCATTAGTGTGAGTGGTTGGAAGAGTTAGCTTTTAGGTGGAGGTGGTGGTTGAAAGAGCACATCACTGAGGCGAGGGTCGGTAGTTGCACTGGGGTTTGTGGCATAGATGGTGAAGGTAAGAGAAAAGGGGGGAAAAGAAGGAACAGAAGAAAAAGGAGTTAGAAGAAGAAGAGAGTGGGGCGACTACGGTGCAATCACAAAAGGGAGTATCGATACATCCATGGCCTTATGATCTCAACAACTCAAAGGTGCTTCAAACATCATCTTTAATATCGTTTATTAGGGATAGCACCTAATTCACATTACTCTTTGAAGTAAAATCTTCTATATTTGATATTTTAGGAATAAACTATTAATGCTTAATAGATAGCAAACCATAATTTTGACACTGTTACTTACAAAAATTTCGGCTCTTCGAGACATGATTCTATAAAAAAATTAAGAAGTTACCATAGTTAAAGGAGAAATGATAGGTAGACTCATTTTTTGCGACTCACTCTGCAATGCATACGGCTAAACAATGAGTGGCCCGGAGGAATAAAACACAAAAGGACAAAAATCGTATAAACATAACATGTAGAGAAATATATGAGGTAAAACACTAAAATGGTAAAGGAATGAAAAGTAAAAAATTTGAAAATCCAAAAAAGGAACTCAAACGCCATGCCAAACCCCCGCTTTGAACCCTCAACAACTGCAACAAACTCCCCCCGCCCCTCCTTCCACCCCTTCCCCATGTTCATCCACCCTAACTACTCAACCACCAGCACCTTGCTCAGGAATTATTTCCCCTTCTATGAGGAGAGAATTTCTTCATCCTATAGTGGCTACTCATCCCATGCCAACACTATTCTTGTCTCATCACCCATCCATATATGTCAGGTACAATCACAACACCCATTGTCATTCTCTTAATATATAAGTCATCGTCAGTGTCAAATTTTAAATTGGCTTTTGAATTTGACATTTAGTTTTTGGGGCATTTGTAAATGAAGGTCTTGGAACTATGATGAATGGCAAGATTGAGTTTTGTTTTAGTATTGTCAAACTAAAGAAAAGAAATTTACCGGTGTATTCGTATATACATACCAGCGCTTTGCTAAAACTTACCAATGTTTGTAAAGAATTTACTAACGCCTTAGAAAGTCTTTTAAATCTGATTTTGTGAAGAATAAGAATAAGGTATATACTAAATTCATTCATTTAGGTTCCTATAGTCAATAATTATTGGAAAATTTGATAAGGAGACCCAAAAAAATATAGAAATAGCAAAGTAGAGAAACTTATCAGCATTTTACTGAAACTTACCAGCGTTTGTAAAGGATTTACCAGCATCTTAGGAAGTCTTTAAAATCTAATTTTGTGAAGAATAAGATTAAGTGATAAACTAAATTCATTCATTTATGTGCCCATAGACTAAATAATTGTTGCAAAATTTGACAAGGAGAGAAAAAATAATTACATAGAAGTTGCACACTAGAGAACTTACCAGCATTTTGTTAAAACTTACCATCTTTTGTAAAGAATTTACCAACATTGTGGGAACTCTTTAAAATCTGATTTTATAAGAGTTGGAGAATGCTTTAGGCTGAGTCAGCTTGTAGATTTATTGGAATGAAAAGGAAATTAGATATTAGAATATGGGGTATGCCTTGATGGACTAAGAGTAATGTTCCTTCTAAAAGATATATATTTTATTTTGTTTTGTTTTTTCTTAATTGATGTATTAACAACAAAGACCTTGTAGCCTTTTTGCACTTGGGAAAAAACAAAAATAAACTTGTTTTCTTTCAAGTTTGTCACTTCCATGGAAAATGGTTTTATGGGGTGGGAATACTTTTCACTCCTTAGAAAATGTGGCCAAATGGTACCATAGTGTATTAATTTTTTATTTAAAAAGAAAATTAGTTAAAAAAAATTTCATTTCTGTACAGGCTAAGAGATATATGAGTACTTCATAGCATATTGGGGAGATATTGATTAGCTTTAAGATACTTTTTAATGGTGTTGGATTTGAGTGATGAATGTATATACTATGCCTATATTTTATTTTTTGTGCTTGCCTTTCACAAAAAGAATCTGATCTATTTAAAGATACGAGTAAGATTTGGGATGAGGTTTTCTTAGATCCATAATAAGTGTGTTGTTAAGTGAATAGACTAAAACCCCAAAACATATATATTCATCTTTTGTGTACAGCAGTCCTTTCTTGAAATTGTGATGTAGCAATAAGAGTGTTAGACTGATAGGCATAAGCACGGATATATGTTATAGTTCAAATATTCAATTAAATTTCATTGGAGGGTGTACCGAAAGAGATAAAATATGATCTCATCTGTGGTGTACTTTGTAGGTTCTGCAACCCAAATTTGCTGTGGTAAAGTATTATAAATCAAAATGTCACAAAGGAAAGCTACGAATTGTAGTCGAGGACAAGGTATGTCATGCTATAATAACCAAAAAAAATTTTTTGTAGAGTAAATATTGGCAAGAGACGTTGATGAGGCTGACCTATTTTCATCGCTATATATTGTTCATTATTTATTCAAAACTTTGATATTTTTTGCAATTAACAAAGTTGCATCGAAAAGAACTCATTTCAAATTTTTAAAAAGAGAGGGAAGTTGATGCTTCTAAACTTGAGCACGGTGAGAGTGGCTAATTTGTGTAATAGTTGAATTTTATTGCTCATGTTACCCTTTCTTTGATTTAGCATTTAATTTTATGTGTAATTCTACTGATCTTGGTAGTTCTTCAGTTGACAATTTTTCAGGACACAAGAAGAAGCAACCTAAGAAGAAATCAGGGAACGTTTGTGTTTGAGTAACAACTAATTTAAATGTGACTAGTACATTTAAAATGAGTCACTAAGTTAGCTATTTGCTTCTATTTTGGTGTGAATAAAATGTCTAGAAAGCAAATTTGTATTTTAATTCACCATCCCATTATTGATTAGACTTTTTTTGTTCTCTTTCATCCATAGTGATAACTGAGGACTGATGTATTGTTTGTAATGTATATGAAATGTGTAACACCCTCCCAAGCACAGTACTATGCTTAAGTCATAGTACCATACCCTGGAAATGTTACTGTTACTGTTACTTGAGTGGACCTCATCTGACAGCAACTTCAGCCGTCTTCGGAAACTTGTAAAATTATCTGGAGACAACATAGAAATAGGAGTGAGAATTATAAAATTCTCAGTAGGATTCTCTAATTTTCATACATAGTGTCATCATGGTCATCTCCAGTTTGCTTCGGTTTATTACAAAAAAATGAACATGCTATGTAAACTGTTTGAAAAGTACATTATCCGAAGCAAAGTATATTTCATTCATACACTTGTCAATTCATGAATTATATTATGAATAATAACTGGAACATAAATAGAGTATAATAGCATCAATTTCCTGGAAACATAACCTCTACTCATAACTTTACTTGTACTTGAATTTATACATATACATAAAATTTACTTTTCTTTCATTCGGCACACCTAGGCGTTACGTATTGCCGTCCCTAGGGTACTTGCATCTGTCTATACTTAAGCGTTATGTATCACCGTCCTCAAGTGCAGCATCATACCATATTCCAGAGTATGATTGCCATGTCATACCCTATCAAAGTGTGATCACCGTGTCACATTCCTTAGGAATATGGGATCTTCATTCGGTACTTACACCAGCTGGGTCATGCCATGCCTCATGTAAGTTCTGTCCCCTGTACTCACACTAGCTAGGTCGATGCCATGCCTCATGTGATTGGGGTGCTTGCATATACTTTAATCTTTAGTCTTTAGTCTTTTATTTGGCACACCTAGCCGTTACGTATCGTCGTCCCTAGGGTGCTTTTACTGCCCTTAGGTAGCCTGGCCTTGGAGTGAGCTCGTCAGCTCGACTCGTGACCGTCTTCACACCGACTCACCCACAAGGGGATTCACGTGCCTCTAGTCTTGGAGGGATCTCATTCTGGCCACGTGCCTCTAATTGAAGGGATCTCTTCTGATCACGTGCCTCAATATAAAGAGATCTCATCTGACCACGTGCCTTCAATATAGAAGGATCTCATCTGACCATGTGCCTCCAAGGTAGAGGGTAGCTGCCTTCACAGGGAGGGATTCAAAGTACAACTGCCTCCAAGTGAAGGGATTCATATCTTTATCATTTAACTACCTTCACCGGGAGGGATTCAATGTGCAACTGCCTCCAGGTGAAGGGATTCACATTTAATATACTCATGGCTTTTCATTCTCATATAAGGTCATGCATAGTCATATTAACGGTACCTATACATCATTCATTTTCATATGTCATTGCACACATGATCTTCACGTACATATTCGTAACGTATAAAGGCTCGTAGCCTCTTTACCATTCTACCGACACTCATACATATGCTTTGTCCTTTACTTTCATATATCTCATCTCATACTTATGTCATTCTGGAATATAAGGTTTCTATATTCCCATTCATACTTTAATTCATCCTTGAGAACTCATATCATTTTAAAATTCATCCTTACATCTAGACATTCCTAGCTTCTTAGACATCTACCGTAAATCCGACAGTATAACAGATCAGGTCCATTTTCCCATGAATAGTGCCAGCTCTCACGGACAAATCAGTCATAGCAACATAATCAATTTAACACATATATATCAATGTCAAACTGATAATCCTCAACTCCAACTTTATATGTTTCCTTAATACTTGTGAAATCTTCAATTGGGTCACTTTGTGAAACTATCACTTTGGCCATTCTGCCACATTCTATTTGGTTCTGCCCGAATTTCATATGACCCACCTTTATTTCTATTCAACTCCTTTAAACCTAAACTTTGGATATGCCATAGCTCTATGTGTCTACTTCCTAACCTCATTGGTCCCATGTCATTTTGATCTATATAACTCAAGATATTCAACTTTTGCTCAACCTGTTCAGTCACTAGCCTGAATTACCCTCCTGGAAGTATAAATTCATTAAAAATCAAAACTAAGCTCAAATCACGCGAAATTGGTCCCATATTGAAGCTAACAGGACGATTTCATTTGCCACAAGTTTCATTCCATTTGCTTAAGTATACCTCGAGTTATAAGTCCTGAAAGTCGACCTTTCTGAACTACCCTGTTTTGGCCTGGATTGGACATAGGGCAACTTCCTCGAATCACTGGGAACAATTGGGACCATAACAAACTCGAAATTTCATATTGGGATGTTCCTCTATGTGTAAGCTTTCTAAAAAAGTTAGTTTCACTCAATTTGGACTTGTATAGGGTGAGTTTTACTCTACTCATATCACCCTGCCCGGATAAAAATCCTGAACCCAAGGTCAAACTTCAAAAATTCATATCTCCCTCAATACTAATCCAATAACCTTATATGATATATCTATGGAAAACCCTAAATGTCTACTTTCATCGAAAAATGGTTTCATCGGATTTAACCGGTTGTAGGCGAAGCCGTACACTCCGTTGTATAGACTGCCGTGGAGTCCTTCATCCAGACAGCATCCTAATCCATCCATTTCTCTTAGTTTTCTTCTTCTAATTCTAATTCTAACTCAAAATCTTCTATTAATTCAATCATAATTCATCATAATCCATCATAATACATCCAATAATTCATCAAATATATAAAGAAGGAATACAATCTCATGCACCATAGTGTAAGAAATTCAAGAATAGAGCAGAATCCTACCTCTTTAGAGTATGATTAGAGCTAAGTGCTGAAACTTGGAGTGTTAGAACCCTGCTAAGCTTGAGGGAGTAATGGAGTTGGAGAAGAGAAAAGAGAGCTGAACAAGGGAGAAAGTAGCGTAGAAATAGGGCTGAAGGAGAGAAAGAATGAGTTATATATATAAGCTTGAGGCGGTGGTAGGCTTTGTGAGTTTTGATTGGTTGAAATTGTGTGGGTGAAATTCAGCCATGTCTCCCTCTTTTGTGGCCAAATTGCTTTCCACGTCGTCCCAAAAGTGGAACTCGCTTCTATTCTATTTCAAGTCGGAACTCGTCCCTATTATGCTTGAGGTCGGAACTCGTGCCGTTTTTACTTGAGCTTGGAGCTGAAGCCTGATGTCGGAACTCGTACCATCTTATTTGTGACTTGGAGAAATCTTGTCTGGTTCATTCGAAACTTAGAAGCAAGGTCAGATACCGGAAGTCAAAAGCTCACAATCACATAATCTCGGAACTCCCAATTCAAACTCGGAAACACCATCCGAAGTGGGTCTCCTAGGAATAATCTCAGATATCGGAAATCGTGCATGTCTTGGAAATCAACTCAAGGATTCGAACTCGTGTCCATTCCAATTGAGTTTAGCTCTAAGGCCAGAACTCGTTACATTAAACTCGGAGTTCGTAACTTGTAACCATTGTGTTAAACTATAACTTCTGATGTCGGAAACCACGCACACTATTTTGAACCTTGTTGTCTTAGGTCGGAACTCGAGTACCTCAACTGAAACTCGAGACTATATTATGAGACCGGAAATCGGTACATGAAGTCGGACATTCTGTAAGACGATATCGGAACTCGGAATTTATCCCATCGATCTGAAAATGGAAGAAGGAGTCGAGAATGGGATTTGATCAAACTTGAAGGTGAAGTCGGAACTCTGAAATCGGGATGTTACAAAATGCAGGCTATATTCCCCACGCAATGCTCGCCCATTCGGTTGCATGGATTGCATGCAAAGTTGATAGAAGAATAAGCCAATGTTGTCGTCGACATAGGGTTTGGAGGATTGTTGGACTTTAGATGCCATTCCCTCAATCATGTTTTGTGCCTGGAGCTTGTGAAGTTTTTTGACTTACGGTGGCACGTGATGTTTGTTAAGGGGCGCCCTATCCCCATTACCTACCATGATGTGGGTATGGCCTTAAGACTTCCAGATAAAGGTAATTCTTTCCTACCAATTAAACCTCTATACCTTTTTTTTTGTCGGGTATTTATGGTTAATTTATTGTTATTTGGATGAAATGATTGTTTAATTTTACTTGTAAATAGTTAAAATTTATGCATGTGACAATTCTAATACTTTGGATGTAATAGGGTTGCCCGTTCCAAACTCTGTCAATGACGATCAAAAATCGCTATTGACGATTTTTAAAGGCATCAAGTATAGTTAGTTAGAAGCGATGATTGCTGATGGAAAAGCTGATGACTAGTTTAGACAAGCACATATGCTATATGCTTTGTCATGTTTCCTATGCTCAACATCAAAGATGGCATCCGGTTCAAAGTGTTTGGGAGCTATTGTTGATGTACAGAATTCACGCAACTATAACTGGAGCGAGTTCATCTTTTCTTGGTTTGTAAGGCACATCAAAAGGGAAGACAAAGAGCATAGAAGGCTATGTCTTCTGCCAAATGGTATGTTGATCAAAAGCTTCTTTTGATGAATTAAGTATGGCTTGTTCATGTGCATATCTTAATAATGTTTTGGCATTGCACAGATTGTGTATTTCCATGCTCGACCTGGACATGGTCCCACCAAGTACAGATCTTCCATTGGTTAAACATTGGAATGACAAGAAGGCAGAGTCATAGATTTTGAAAGAAAAGAACAGTGCACAGGTACAATGGGTTAGAACCATTTAAATTAAGTCTAGAATTGATGTTTTTATGTGAAATTAAATATTAAAATAATAGTTAGTGAAAGCATGTAGGTCAGAGTTATGATTATTCAACCTAACCCAAACACCCAACCCAATCACCTAATTTACTAATTTATTTATTTTACATTTGTAAGATTTCAATGTTGTGCAGTTAAGTTTCTAGTAATATGGTCATTTTTTTATCTTAATTGTTATTATGTGTTTAAGAAATTTATCTATTTACACCATTACTAAGTATACTAGAATCGATCTTTAAGAAATTTATATGCTAATATGTGTTGACTGTTATTTTATAGGGATTACTGAACCACAACAAGGATGAAGATGACATTTTTGGGGAGCTTCAATTGCATATCGCGTACAATAGTGAGGTATAAAGCAAACTACTTGGGGCACATGGATTGGTGGATTCATTTGTGTATATGTAACTAATTAACTCAGTTTTAAATAAATTGTCATTTGTTGTTCATGCAGTAGAATGTTTAGCAGTAGCTTATTGTTTGGAAGTCAGTAGATGACCAAATTCTGGCTAGTGAGTTTGATGCAGAACATAACTCTCCTGAACAACCATTTCCTAAAACTCCAAGTGTCAGAGAATCAAAGAGCATCATAGATGCCAATGATGATGAGTGCACCATGGATGACAAAGACGATGAATTAGATGAGGATGGTAATGGCAATGTCGATGACCAACTTATTCTGACCAGTGAGGGAGGTGACAGAAAAAACTTGATACAAAAATTATATGATTACTGCATTGGGCCGCAAAGTCAATCTGATCACAGTGATCCTCCAAGCGAGTAAGGATATATCTTCAACCTTTTTGTTAAAAAATCCACTCATTTGGAACCACTTAACCGTAAAGTTCAACATTTGACTATATACTTTTGATTTTTTTCGGGGTCTTGTTTCAGATCAAAGACATTTTTTTTATCTCATTATGAGGCAGGGACATTGGCACCTAAAGAGCATATCAGCAATCATGTACTAATCCTAGCAATACTAACATTTTCCTACTACTTGTATAATTGCCTCATAGTTAACCTCATGACCTTATATTCTCTTGTCATGCCCAGCTTGTTTCTTTTGCAAGTTATATCTTTAATGAGGATAATGTGCAAGTTTCATCTTTAAAGACTATTGTTGTTAATTATTATTTCCTTTTTTTTTTAATATGCAGGATAGGCTTGTAAAAAAATTGGAAGACTTCAAGAAAGGGGAACTACAACTACCGTTGGATATATCGGGCCATTTTCCATTGTTTGAGTCTAACATTGGCAGTTGCAATAAGGTATTAAAATTTGATCATTATCGCATATTAAACTTCTTGGGGTAGGGGGAGAAATGGGAGGACATGAAAGGGGAAGAAGGGGAATGGGAAGGAAAGGGTCTAAAGTGTTTAGAGAAAACTCCTTTGCCTTCCTTGACTTATAACTCCTAAACCTGGAGTAAACTCCCAAATCTATTCCTTTTCCTCTATTTCCCTTTAATCTAGATCTCCCATACATATTCTTAATTATGGCATTGTCATGGGCTTTTACAAGCCTTATATTGTTGTTGCAGATCTTTGCGCCAGTCATATTTAGTGAGCATCGGTGGTGTTGTGCCTTTAAGAGAGATAAAAAGACATTGTATGAGTTGGACTCTTTGCCACAATCTCACATGGGCGATAAGACTAAGCTTAACCAACTGGTGGTATGACAAATTTAATTTACTTCTTCGTAATCAGTTTCTGTTGTCTATTGAGATGTACATTTAGTGTCTCTACTATCTCAAACTTGTAGGCTTACCAATTCAAGGTTATAATATCCATGTTGGATCTGACATTCAAATCCCCTGGCTAGGAGATACAAATTGAGAATGTTAAGGTGCCATCACAACATAATGGGTAAGTGGTGATTTGTTTTGTATATGAATTTTTCTCTGATATTCATCCATGCCAATGGTGGGTTTTGTCTGTTTCTCATGAAGGAATGACTGTGGTGTCTACACCATCAAATATATGGAGATGTGGGATGGTGTCATAACATGTGAACAAGGACTTACCATGCCTTCTTGGACTGAGGTCAATTTTCTATTCTATCATCAATATTTTGTGATTATATTAAATTGCTACAACGTTATGTAAGTGCATATTTATTATGTCCATAGACCGATGCTGATAGCAATCGACGTGAGCTATTAACCGGTTGGGTCCTCGATGATAGAAATGAGGCAAAGGCAGGAGTGTTACAAGCTATGAAACTTAATGTACTATTTTTGACTCCTGCTCGGTCCATTCAAACTCCGAATGTAGAGGATTTTGGCACTAGCAAAGAAGATCCAAAGACTGATGGAGTTAATGTGGCAAGTTTGTACTTAAATTTGTGAATAAAAGCTGTGTAAGCGGATAATTAAGAATTAATATACTATAATCTGAATTTTATGACATTGCCAACTATATATATTTACAGTTGATTTTAACAGATGTCGCTGGCACAGAAGTTGGAGATCAAAGTCATACAGCTGATACCCTAGACAAGCCAAGTTCAAATATTGCAACCAGAGTTAAGAACTTTACTAGAAAGCGAAAAATTGGGCCTCATGGAAGAACTCCGTACACGGCAAGGCATATGAGGCCAAAGAAAAAATAAGTGCACATGGACTATCATACTTTTTGGGAGGGTGCATTTGAAGATGGATGGTTTTATTTTCAATGGTGAATGGCCCTGACCTAATGCTCCTTATCTTATCTCGAAGAGTGCCAATATATCCTGATGATCCGAAAGTTGAGTGCTTGAATATCATCTCGAGCAAATTCAACAATCTTTAACAAGTTTTGCTCAAGAATCAGAGATATTGGAGTCTATGTAGAAGAGTTGTGTAGGTTAGTCCTACTTGGTGAGTCTTATTCCTCCTTTCAAAATATAGGATATATATATAGTTCCTACCTCTTTTTTGTTATTTTGGTTCATGTAGGATGAACATTATTTATCATGATACTCTACTTGCAGCTTTTTGAATATAAATTATTGCATTTGAAAACCAAATTTCCAATTAGCTTATTAAGATCTATTAGGCTATTGGGAAAAATGTTATTTACAACACGTGTAAAAGCCATTTTTACAATGTTGGCTATCACTAAAGGTTTGCATTAATAATTGTCACTTGTGTCCAGGTTCCCCATCTCCTTTGCAAGATTATGTGACCATTTGGGATTATCTTATGCTCTTGGCTGAGCCAAAATGCAGTACTAGGAAAGATTTAAGGCTCTGAATACCGCTGGTCATGATCTTTGTTGGCACTTCAAAATGCTTCAATTTGGCGAAAAATGATTAACAAGCTTCTTGTAAATGCTGGAAATCACCTTGCTTCTTGAAAGTGTCACACCTGAGAATTCGCTCTGGCTCCCAATCTTCGATCATTTCTATTATAATGTTTCAGACATTATTGACTTGTGCTATGAGCATGCTTTTGCTTTGTTATGTTTATGCCGCATTATGTTTCCTCCAAGGATTACAACTCCTATGAAAACTTAAAATCTGATGCTTCTTTTTTTTCAATAAGATTTAGTCATACCCTAAATTTATTCATTTTGCTGCCCTTATTCAATGATTGCTGCAAAAAAAGTTAAGAAACATTTAAACAAATAGCCAAATAGAAAAAGTTACTAGCATTTGGAAGTACTTACTAGTGTTTTCTGTAAAGTTACCAACTTTTGGAACAAATTTTCCAGCATCTTAGAAACTCAATAAAATCTGAATTTCTAGGGATAAGATTTAGTGATATGTTTAATTTATCATATCTTTAGTAATCATATTCTTCATTAATTCAGACTTTTAATGATTTCATATATCGCTGGTAAATTTCTTGGAAACACTGGTAGGTTTTAGCAAAACGCTGGTAAATTTAAGAAAGACGCTGGTAGGATTTTATTTCATGATATATTCACCTCTTTATATTTTTTCTTTGTAATTTTTTTAATCAATATTGACCAAGGGGCACCTAAATGAATAACTAACATATTACTGAATATTATTACTCTCCATAAAATCAAATTTTAGCGAGTTTTTGTTATGCTAGTAAATTCCCTGGAAACACTGGTAAGTTTTAACAAAATGCTGGTAAATTTAAGAAAAACACTGGTAAGATTCTATTTCATGATATATTCACCTTAAAAAAATTACACACCATATAACCAATTTTAATAAATATGCAAGTGAGAAACAGAACACAACTAATAATTCAACAACAAGAACATTTCAAAGAAAAAAAAGAAGAAGAAAAAGGAGAAACTTCACGGCAGCAGCACCTTCACGATAGTAGTAGCAGAGGCTAGTTCTTAGCGACATGGTGATGGTGGCTTCTTTGCGGCATGGACTACAACCTTCGTGGTGGCTTCTTAGCGTCGCGAGCTGCAAATTGGTGGAAGCTTCACGATGGCGTAGTGATGGAAGGCTTGGTGGGATCTACATTCTACATGGTGGAGGTTTTGTGGTGGTGGGTAAAGGTTTTGTTGTAGTGGTTGGAGGTTTTGATGGTGGTGGGTGGTGGTTTTAGAGGGTGAGGGTAAGAAGGAAGAAAGGGAGTATGTAAAAAAAGAAATGACAAAACTTGCATCAGGAGGAGAGTGCATATTAAAATTTGTGTGAGAAATTATTGCCATTAGCAAGAGAAAATCCCCCTCTAAAGTTCAAGAACCAAATAGTCTTTTTGTTATCTAGTTTGATTTATTGGTAGAAAATCCCCCGCAAATGATTCTTACAATTAGTGGGAGAAAATCCCCTGCTAATTTCCAAGAACGCAATTTTTTTTTTTGGTAATGTTGTTTAATTGAGTGGCGAAATTTCTGCCTCTAATTATTGAGAATTCTTTTCACCTTTAGCGGAGGAAAATCTCCCCTAAATGTATCAACAAATAGTGGGGGATTTTCCACCGCTAATTTTACAAAAAAAAAAATGGTTTTTTTTTTCAATGTTAGCAGTAGAAAATCCTCGACAAATGATTGCTACAATTAGCAGGGGGAAAATCCCCTGCTAATTTCTACGAACACAATTTTTTTTTGGTAATGTCGTTTGTCTCCGCTGCTAATTATTGAGAATGCTTTTCCCCGTTAGCAGGGAAAAATCCCCCAGCTAATTGTATCAATAGTTTGCGAGGAATTTTTCGTCGTTAATGTTACAAAAAAATTAATTTTTTTTCAATATTAGCAGAAAATTCCCTATAAATGGTTATTATAATTAGCGGGGGAAAATCCCCTACTAATTTCCACAAACACAATTTTTTTGGTAATGTTGTTTGTTTTAGCAACGGAACATCAGCCTCTAATTATTGAGGATGCTTTTCACCGTTAGTAGAGGATTTTCCGCCGTTAATGTACAAAAAAAATTGTAATCAATATTAGTGATGGAAAATCCCCCGCAGATTGTAGTTCGAGTTAGCGAGGGATTTTCCCTCGCTAATGTCCACCTTTTTTTTTCTCGATTATTTGCATTTTGTTTAGTGGCAAAAAATCCACCACTAATCTCTTTGCACAATTCTTTTTCCCATTTTTCTTTGTAGTTGCGGGAATCCGCCACAAATTCGCTGAAAATTTGAGGGCGCTCATGTCCGCTACAAAAAAATCCACCGCAAATACGCATTTTTCTTGTAGTGAGGGAAGGTCTAGCATAATAGTACATCAACTCATATAAGATTGACAATAATAAAATAGCTGAGCAAGAGGTTATGTATTGTAGAAGTGTTAAATTCCCAAATCATTGCTTGTAAGAAAAAAAAGAAGTGTTAATTATGCTTCTTAGAAACTAAATTTGGCATTAGAAATTTATGCACCCTGGACAAAGTATATTGTAGAAGCAAAAATAGTTACGTGAAGCAATGTCAATGGAAAAAGTTCTTATTCTATAAATAGTTTTGCTAAGAAAGAACTCAAAGTGGCCTTTTATTTTGAGAAGAAAGCAATTCACAAAAAAGGACTTGATATATAATGACAATAAACAAACAGCCAATTATTAAATTATATGAGGTTATATTTGCTAAAATAAATATTTTATCCTAAATAATTATATGTTACTTTATCAAGAGTGACCTCAACAAAAGGGTTTGAGAGTTATTATAATTGAAGAGGATGAAAAGCATGTAAACTAGATAAAAGACGTTATCTGCAATGAAGTGTTCAATGAATTTCTATAATGTAATTATTTTTAATCTATTCTATTGTTTAAAACAATTTCTAGCTTTCAATCATTATCATAAATTTAAAAAATATTTTTATTAGAAGAATTTATTAAAAAAAAGATATAAACAAAAACATGAAATGCATGGGAATTACCTCTAGTTTAAATACATATTTGTCCTATAACAATCTTGTCTATTTATTGAAAATAATAAAATAATTTATTTTATTTGTATATCATATACTAATTTTATTCAGTATTATGTATAGGATTTTATATTAATTAAAGTTTTTATAGTTTCATTAAAGAAAATCAAGTTAAGCTTTAAAAAAGGACTATTATAAGATAATAAGTTAAACTCAAATTGAGGTTTTAAACAAGAGGTTTGAACTTATTTAGATAAAGCACAGCTAAATGCAACTAATCTTATCTCCCCCTAATCCTGGAATGCCTCTATCGGTTTCTCGAGCCATTTCCAAATCCTTAATTAAAAATTTCCCTGAAATTTCATCATTTGACCGCTTTACAGCTATTTCAAACGACAAATAGTCCGTATCCATATTGCTTTGTAAGGTTTCTTGATGCCTTGAAGCCTCCACTCCAACCTTCCGCTGATGTTGATTGTCCATTAGTCTCACTGAACCACAGTAATTAAGAAATCTGTGTGGTCACTTAACATCAGCTTCCACAGCTTCAACCAGTGATGCCAAATACAAAAATAAATAATAATAAATGTATCTAACTATTGGTATGCTTGACGACGAGGGAATCCAAATGCCAATGTACAATAACATCAGTATGAAAGTGAAAATCACGCATACGACTAGAAAAGTGGTGGCCAGCCAACTGAGATTACTAATGACTAAGTGCACGCCAGTTAAGAACGCCAAAGACAGTGTTGCAAGACTGACTCCCAAAAGAAGCCTTGCCAGTTTCACAGTAACAATTGCCCAACTTTTATCTCCTACCTGGGCCCAAAAGAGGATGATAGTAACAATAATGGCACTATACATGGAGATTGTGATGCAGAAAATGAATAGATGAAACCACGCACGTTTTAGCATTTGTGCCATGCCTTGCCCGGGATCAGAACTATTGGTGCCACCAGGCAAGGTAAAACCAGCAGCAAATGTTACCGTAACTATAAGGGTTGAAACCAGTATGAGAGTGTCAATTCTGTCTTTGTATGGGCCCAAGTCGGGGTTGATTTGTTTCCGAGAAGTGTCCATGCTTTCATTAGGGAACTTCTTAGAGCCTAGATGCGTATCAGCATATTTTACGCCAGCAGATCTTAATGCAATCCATGTTAGCCACTGAAAATTTAATACACAAATGTGTGTCATAAACCACCAAATTGTCAAAACGGAAAAGAAATAATTCAACTATCAAATATGTGAAAATTACGAGATCAATTGAGGCTAATCAACTTTACCTAAAATCCTCCCTATACATGCGAACTAATTGTAAACAAGGCCTGGCTTCGAAATACTATATATAAGTGACCAACTATTTATGGAAAATGAAATTTAAATAAACAATGGTGGTTTCATATCAATCATTATCTCCTGTAAAATTATGATAAATATTTAGGTACTCAAAATACTATAAGCATTGTTACGGTACTAAAAGTATAAAGTAAGAGAGGGCCATAGATATCTTACATCCGCTTTATGGTCATTATTGTGGTTGTCTCTCATTTTTTTTTTTTTATATTTTTGAATTTAATAACTTATATGTCAGGTAATGAATGGAATAGAATTTTTTTTTTTTTCTTTTTGCTTTAAGAAGAATCTCTCCCTCACTTATAGTTGAGGTGGTACTCATGCAGCTGCAAAAATAAAGAAAAATATAACGCTCCTAAAATTCTAAGAACTAATCCTGAACTTATTCTAATTATTTTGCAAAGACAAAGTACTTGCTACTTGCCTGGCGAAAGGATAAATTTTCTGGCAGAAATTTCTCACAAACATCTGAGCTGCTTGATTGTTTCTGTCAACCAAATTGAGATGCACTCTTTTGTCCCATGTTAATGCATGTACAATTTTGGGATGATAGCACAAGTGGCCAAATGCAATGGAGTATATAATATAAACAATCACTCAATATTTTTTTTAATAATTTTATCATATAAAAGTAATTTTTTTATATAATTCAAACAACATAAAATATCTGAAAATCACTTTTTGATTAAAATATTTAAATATAAATTGATTCTCATATAATTGATTATAAAAAAATGATTATATAAATAAATAATTATTGAAATAATTTAAACTTGCAGCTTTTCTAGACAAACACTTCGACATTTGGAGAATCATATATAGATAATTAGGATATAATTTACACTACTAGTAGATCTATCTATGGCAAATTCTAGGAAAGGATCATGTGTTAATAATTTATTGATAATTGGATTAGTTAGCATGGTAAAATATTTGCTATTTATTATTGGTTATCTTATCACATTTACTAGTGAGATAATTGAAATCCTCTGTTATTGAAACATGATTTAGCATATGCCCAAATAATGTGTAGAAACTTGGGTTAAAAAAAAAAAAAAAACTTCTCGCAAATAATGATAGAGTGAGCAAAATTTCAGAGCATGTAATAATTTCGACTACAAAACTACTACGCAAAACAGTAGCATTACTTGCCTGCCGAAAGGATGTATGTTCGAGTGTTCTTTTCATACAAACATCGAGAGCTGTTTG
Source organism: Pterocarpus santalinus (assembly GCA_031439595.1). NCBI lineage: Eukaryota > Viridiplantae > Streptophyta > Magnoliopsida > Fabales > Fabaceae > Pterocarpus > Pterocarpus santalinus. The sequence continues at coordinate 25,637,995 of CM062528.1, read as the reverse complement.
ATTATATCCATTAACAACCATGAGTTTCACTCTTTTGTCCCATGTTAAAGCGCGTACAATTTTGGGATGGCAGCGCAAGGTGGCCAAATGCAAGGGAGTGTTTCCATTGGCATCTTGGTCATTTATCATCTCTCCAAGTTCATTATCAACAGCTTTTAAAATGTAGCTTACTACACCAAACTTTCCATTTGCAGCTGCGCGATGAAGAAAATTTTGGCCACGATTGTCAATCAACTCTCTGGGGTCCGGACAGTATTCTCCTTTTAACAGTTTCTTAACCACTTCAACATGGCCTCCATCAGAAGCCAAGTGAAGTGGGAAAAAGCCAAAGTTGTCCCTTACAATGGCAAAAGAAGCACCTGCGCTAAGTAGAGACTGAACACCATCGAGATAACCTATAGATGCTGCATAATGAAGAGGAGTCCTTCCTTCCGTATCCTTTAACTTGATCCACGCTGGTTTCTTTTTTCGTATGAGATCTAAAATTTCTAGCATATACAAATAATGTATTATGAATACTTTTCATTTGATAATGACTCACAATGCCAGTCAAAAATTATCGAAAGCAAAAAGAAGTGGAGAATGAGATAAAATTTAGAGCTATGTAATAGGTACCTTTATCCCTTTTCAAGATTACCGCTAGAAGGGGTGATTTTCCTACCGGAATATCTGGGTCTATGTTGTGTGGGATCACTGTCTCAAATGCTGGGCATTCCTTAATCAAATTGTTCACCAATGTACGGCTAGCTAGTTCGATCAAAGCTTCAACCACTTCCTTATAGCCAGCCTCAATCGCCAAGTACAAAATTGATTTGTTTTGTTTGTTTTTCTCAAACAATGCAGCTAGCACAACCATTTTTTCGTAGGCTACAGGCAAAGGGGCATCTTCTTTAGAAGATAGGAAATTCATCACAACTTCTTCGTGACCACTGAGTAAGGCCTCGTGGATGAAAGTATTTCCGTGCTCGTTTTTTCCTAGGATTTCTTTCATAGCCTCTGGGAGGCTTTTAGCTTCATGATCTGGGAGATAAGCGGGTAATAACTCCCGAAGAATAGAGATATGACCAGCTCTTGCAGCAACATGAAGTGCCACATCACCTTTGGAATTTTCGGCAGTCAAAAGTCCGGAGGCTTTTCGAGCTACCAACCCTACCCAGTCATCATTTCCATACGCAGCTGCTATATGTAGCACCGTGTTGCCTAGAGGGCTCTTCTGCTGGAAAATGTGATCGTCATTATTAATCTCTGGTGCTCTGGAATTCCCTTTAATTGAATTATATGTTCTATATGGCAAAGTAAAATCCTCAACTTCGCTCGCGGTAAGTTCGGAGGAGGCTTGAATTTCACTTAAGAAGACGGTTTTAGTTTTAGAAGATGGCCCACTAGGCAACTCAGCTCTTTCTTGACTTTTCTTTTTCGCAGCACCTGCTTTGCGACGAGAAAGACCTCGTAATCGGGATGGTGGGCGAACTGAAATGCCAGAAAAACCTGGTAAATGGGGTGCTGCACGAAATAAAATGAATACAACCAATGTAAAAAAATTGGCTTGCAGATACAATAAAAGATTCGGAATGTGAATCCTTCAACTGAAGAAGAAGAAGAAGAAGAAGAAGAAGAGGACAGCCTTGCGTTTATACCTGGCGTATCCATGTGGATCTCCCCCTTCTCCTGATTGCTCATCCCGCTCGATGAACCTGGAAGTTTTCTATGCAACAACAACAATAACAGCCGAGTCTTATTCCACTTAATTAAACCTGGTAATTGTCTATCAGTTATAAGACTAATGCACAAAAATTGGCTTGCAGATATAATAAAAGACTTGGAATGTGAATCATTCAACTGAAGAAAAAGAGGCCAGCCTTGCGTTTATATATACACGAAGCCTGACAGCAACGCAATTAAGATGCATGACAAGTTGAAAACACATATGAATCCTTTACCAATTGTAAGATCGATAATATAAGTTTAGGGTATAAGATTATATTGTATCATTTATTTATTTATTTTGATTTAATGTATAATTTATTTTCATCATAGTAGAACAAAATTATCCGCTCCACCTGTTTTCATTTCACAATTATGTGATATATATATAAGATCTTATGAAGTTTTATAAGACATGAAAAGATTAGTTTTTTTTTTTTTCAAAGATAAATTTTAACATTTTTTATATACAAAATTATTAAGTTTAAGTTAGATACACTGTTAGTATAATATTTTTTTATATTAACATCTAATCATATATTACTACATCATTAAATATGGTTAATTAAGTTTTACATTCATTCCTTAAATAATCATACAAATAGAAAGACATAATTAGTTGATTGTATAAAAATCCAAACTAAACTCAAAGATGTTTTTATCAATTAAATTTATTGCATAACAAGTGTTAAATATAACAAACTGGACTTTGGATAGTATAAACAACTCACTGTTCATTATACTCTATCATCAAGGTTTATATTATACAGGGAGTATAAGGAAATCACATACAGTATCACAGAAAGGAGTACCTTTGAATTCCACGAGGAGCTGCTCTCCACCCTGTGAACTCAGTGGCTCGCCTCAGTTACTAGACATTAATGAGGCACCTCAACTTGTTTCAAGCTTCTAACATGCTTGTAGTTGAGGAGCAAGCCACCATTCTGCTCTTATAGAAAGGCTCAAATCATCCTAACCCCGAAGCTATGGACATGAAAAAAACAAGATACTCTAGAAGTCCAAGTCAACTCTCAATAGTTACTTGAAATCAAATTAACTAATCTCACCTACGTTTATTTATTATATTTATGATGCCTAACAGTGATGGACATTCTACTTTATTTTTGATACCTAACACAGGTTTTGAAACCAAAGAAAATCTACGTAAGATTAAATTAATCAAAACACTTTAAGATACTGATTACCGAATCGTTCTTAAAAAAACATAACGCTAAGATACTGATTACTTTATTTATCTATTTTCTTTTTCACTCCCAAACATCGTAGAGATTCTCCAATTTTTTTTTTTCTTTTTTCGATTAAACGTTCAAGAAGAGAAGTATCTCTCTTACTCGTCTTATTCCTTCTGCCCAACGAGCTTTTAATAAGATAAAATTGTCACATAAATTTACACGTAAGAAATTGGAGTGCACTTATATCATGATGGAAGAAAAATACAATTTGAATACGTTGCATAATAGATTCGATTTTTTACCCAAAAATTATTTTAGATTATTTTATTTGATTTTATCTTTAAGATTTATCGAATTTAAATTGATGATAATAGATTTCAAATGCTCATATTGCCTCTAGTAGAAGGTATATGTGGTTTCAACAAAAAAAAAAATTAATATAAAAATAGATTAATTTTAATATACTATTAATGTAAAATAATTTTATATTGTCATCTAATTATATATTTATTTTTGTAAGACTTAATAGATAGTTAAATTAAATATTTTTACTAATATGATAATATATAATTGGATATTTGTATAAAAAATTTTATTTTGACAATGTATCAAAATTAAGTTTTATAAAAAATTAATACTCAAGTATCAAAAAAAGATAATTAACTAAAAAATAATGTAAGAAATTATATTTATATATACTTATTTAATATGTCCATCAATATTAATAGAGAGTCAAATATTAATAGTGAAAAATTTACATTAATAACCGAATAGTAGGGAGGTTGTGGTGATAAATAATAAAATTATAATTTGATTGGTAATTTACATGTAAGGGGAAAAAAATGGCTGTCTTGATTCAAAACCTATTTTGCATAGGTATTGGATACAGATATAAGTATAATTACGAGTATGGAATATGGAAATTTTGTAAAGCTAAGGGTACAAATTTGGAAGAATATATCGTATAAAAACAGAAAACTATAAATTAACATTCAACTTCAAGTTTTTATTAACTTTGCTGTAAAACATCTGAAATAAACAAGAATATTTAAAGAAACACAATGTTTGAAGGAATCTAGTAATTAAATTCATTTAAATACAAATTAAATAATTTAATTAAAAATTTTAATGTTTCGTAACAACTAACTTATAATTATTGGACACCAATTTATTGCAATACTTAATCAACAAATACTTTACAAGTATCCAACAAATATTAATATCAAATACGAGTATGACGGCTATTTTAGGGTTCCCATGTTTCACAGATCGAAACCATATTAAAAGATAGGCGCATTCTACGGTGCTCTTCGCAGTCAAGGAGCATCATGCACCATGCAGATGTGAGGATAAAGATCTATGATGCATGTATACAACTAATACCAACTAATCCATCCTAAATTTCACCCTCAAACATAGTTTCGTTCCTGCACCCACTTCCCTCTCCTCGTCACCAGCGCTCCCACTTTCGCCACCACTCCGCCTACCCCCGGCCAACAATCTGAGCACCGCCGAGCCCCACTCCGGAAGGGGAAGGGCGCCCCTCCTGACACCGCATCACCGTCAGCAAATCCTCTAACCCAACCGCAGCAAGCCATAGTTCAACCATCAACTTTCACCTCTAGATCTTGGAATTACATATGGTGGCGCTGGTGCCGGGGACAGTGGGCGTTGGAGCAACAACGCGGTAGGGGTGGGGGTGGTGCACCTCGTCAAACCAAACGAGAACAAGCTCCCCTTTGCCGAGGATGCATTCACTGCCTCCATCGTACAGATACACCATCTCGAAGCCCGTTGCCTCCATGGTTGCTGTGTTGTTTGTGTTTCATAGGTGCCGCTGCACCTTATTTTTTCCCCTTCCATGGGTGCTCGTCCACTCTCGCCCCCCAACGCAACACAATACAGGCTAACTTCATTCACAAACACACACCCAGTGACAATGGAAGCCCAGTGATGATGGTGATTGGGAGTGTGATGGTGGTGGTGAGCAAGGGTGGAGTAGTCGGCAACGGCGTTGAAGGGAGGGTGAATGAAAAAGCCGTAGTGAACTGCAAGGGTGTGGCGAGATGGGTGCTTGAGGGTGTGACGGTTTGGAGTGGTGGCACTGTGGTGACCAAGAAGCAGAGCAGTGAAGGCAAAGGATGAAACTGGGAGGGGCGCTCGAATAACAGTAGAAGCGCGTGACATTGAAGGGGAGAGAATGAGACTTATAGTGCACCCCAAGTGAGAAGACTATCAGGACATTTCCATATCTCACTGTCAGATACATGCGGTGCGTGGTGCACCTTTGACCACGAGGAGCATTGCATATGGCGCCTAAAAGATATGGCATCCCAATACTGCAATCTACCATTATTTACAACCGGCCCTAATTTCTATCACATGCGCACTTCGTCGGCCTCTGTCCTCGTGCCTTCTGCGAATCACAAGGAGCAGCACGTGAAAGTTTAAGTCAAGGGTGAGCACGGGCCAGCCCTATTGTCCTGACAAATCACGTCCTCAAACTTGATTGGTCCCTCGTTACCCAAAAAAGACGAAATGATACCTTCTTTTTAAACAATATATTTTTTATTTAAATATTTTTAATAAAATGCCTAAAAGACCGTGGACTTCACAATAGCCTAGTCAAATCTTTAGGCTTTGGCTTCTTGTAATAAATACAATACAGACAAGTCATAGACTCACCTCTTCGTCTATAAAAGGAAGAAGCCACCCGCTGTATAAAGTCTTTAGCCTTTGCCTTCTTGTAATAAATACAATACAAACAAGTCAAAATATTAGAGGTTAATTTTTTGTTCTAGTTGTCCTTTAATTATTTTCTTTAATATTATTTTTATTCATATTAAAAGGTTAATTTTGATATAGTAGTACAGGTGTTAAGAGACCACATAAGTACATTATTTTTCTATAAATATTTTTATTGGTTTCCTGCTAACTATTATAATGACAAATTAGTTAATATATTATAGCATGTGTAAGTTGGATGTTCTACTAATATATTTACATATTTTGAATGTGTTGAAGATGTAATTTTCTAATTTCCGCAATTTACATATAAATTTTAAAAGTATTTATTTTATAATAGTCATTTACGTAGATTTAGGTTTAGTGATTTGAAAAAATAACATATAAAATAATTTACTTTTGGTGATATGGTGATATGAAAATTAATAATTTTACTATTTTATTATTGGACACTTGAATCTTTTGTATATGTCAGAAAATTTACATGAAAAACATTTATATCTACATAAGTATTTTTACAAAATTAAAGTCTAACCCTAAATATTTTTACAGAATTATTTTATAAAGATATATGTTTTGTTTCATAAAATTTGAACATCCATTGCATGCAGTATTACTAAACCAAATTGTACAAGATATAAGAAAAAGGGTAAGAATTTTTTGAGCTGTTAAATAGCAACTTGATAATTAATAGTAGATATTCAAATAAAGCGAGTTTCAACTATGGATCTACAATTTCTTTTTAATTTAAAATTAAAATTTTGTTCAATAAGAGTTTTTCACTATTTTTTTATGAACATAAGAAAATTAGCTAATTATCAATTTTTTATTTAATAAAATTTTTTATTGTAATATGTTCAAATTATTTTTTTTATAAATCAATATATATTTCCTTAATTTGAATTTTGTGCCAAAAATATTTTCTCTTTGTCCATATTATAGATAAATGTTAGTGCTTTATTTTAAGATGTTATAAACAATATATTTTTATTTGAGTATTTTTTTTAGAAAAAAAGTTATATTTTAATTATTTTATTTTAGTTAATTTTATAATTACAATTTAAATTAATTTATAATTTCATATTATGATACTAAACACAGGCGCTATACTAGTTCTTAAGAAACAAGTTCGTGGTTGGGGGTAGATCACTAATTATGTGGGCAAACCGGTGTGTGTGTGTTTTTTTTTTTTTTAAATGTATGTCGAGATGCTTTATCTATGGGTGAAGTTGATGTTTATGCCATAGAGGAATCCTTGCAATTTGTTCTTTGAAGACTTAGGTATTGCGGAACATGAAATTGAAATTAGAACCCACCCTTAACTGATGCAGTCTTGGTTAAAAGGGGATTTATATGCAAACTGGGAGCAGAATTTTGCAAGAAACATTTTTAACTATGAGAAAAATGGGTTCTAGAACCTGAAGTTTTCTTTTAACAATAGATCTCAGCATAAATGGTTAAGGGAGTGGTGTAACCTTATGCCGCTGCAGAAAGGGAAAGCAATCATCTAGCAGAGCTTATGAGTGTGTCAATGTGATATAGATTCGTGGTCAAAGTCTAAAGATCTTGGAATGGGGTAGCTTCGTTTTGCAAGGATTAGTTTTCTCAAGATGCAACATTGGTTTAAGAATGTCTCATTGGTGCATGTCAGGAATATGAAGAGTTTATGGCTTGAAGACCGGTATAAGATGGCTGAATTGAAGATTCAAAGGCTGATTTTATGGTTTGCTTATCAGGAGGTGTCAGTCTTGATTTCGGGTCTTTGTGCCATGCAGCTTGAGTATTTTAACTTCGAGTGGCTCCTTTTCTGATCAATAACAGTCTGCAGCGTTCAAAGGGATGGAGGATCAACCAAGTCTCATATCAGTCTTTTGGTTTAACTATTATGCTAGCATGCTTTTTAGCGTATTCTGAGAGGGTCGTTCATGCTTCTGCTAGCATATTAGTGCTTAGCTTTTTGGTTCCTTTTACGTTTATGTTGCTTTGTTGTTGCTTTTTTGCTCCTCAGTTTTTATGCTGAGTCGAGCTGCAGTAAATTATCTTAAAAAAAAAAAAAGCACACTGATATATATATATATATATATATATATATATATATATATATATATTAAATTCTCAAACATGATGGAGAATCTCCATCTTTTTTCCGATTAAACATTCAAGAAGAGAAGTATTCCTCTTACTCTCATTTCATTCCTTCTTCCCAACGAGTTCTTAATAGGACAAAATTTTGCAACATAAAATTTACACGTAAGGAATTGGAGGTAGTTATATCAGTATGTTGCATTACATTTGAATATTATATTATCGTAAAAGAAAAGTACAATTTGATTATAAAACATAGATTCGATTATTTTGTCCAAAAATATTATAGATTATTTGATTATTAAAATTTATGAAAATTTAATTGATGATAAAATTGTCTTAGTAAATTAAGTAAAACTTTTGGACCATCAGACTTTGTCTAAATAAAAAAAAAAAAAGTAAAAGAATATACTAACATAACATAATTGCTTTTGAACCATTTCTAATATTTTATCTCGATATATCAATCAGTTACAATTAGAGCAGAGTATATGCGCCGTAGTTCGCTAATTGGTCCGTTTAACTCGTAATTCGCACGAGTTAGAACCAAATATTTTCCTAATCCATTAATTTGTGAAATTTTTTGGTCCACTCTGCTTAACTCGCGAGTTAAACAGGCTAAGCCCATAGGTTAGCAGACTCCACTAAAATGTTATTTCAAAATAATATAACACAATATATATAATTTGATTGGCTTTTATAACACAATATATCTTTATTATAGTGATAAGACTTGTGTTATGTAACCATAAGAAGTGGACCGTGTTAGTACGTATACCCACCTATATTACAATCACAATTTAAATCTAGAGTTTCCACTCAAGTCAACCATCAAAATAAAATATTTGGATCTAATCACTTTTTGGATGTTAAGCGTGATGACCATTTGTGCACGTGATTCATCTGCAACTTCAATTAAATCGTGTAACTCTTTAAGGCACGCTGATTGACCACATGAATTATGCCACACTGGTAATCAAATTGTGTAACTGTAGGTCTCGCAAAGATAAGTGTCATTTTTGGGTCCACTAGCGTTCGGAAGACAACATTTTTTCAGCTTTGCCAATAAGATTTTTGGCCTATGGACCATATGGCTATTACAATATTACCACTATTCTTCATGACAAAATCAGTATTGTTAAGATTCCTCATCAAAAACATCGATAGATCCGTACTACGTCAATACTTAAGCAACTCTTACTTTTAAACAGCACACATTTAACCAAGTGAAATCGTCATTTTGTTTTGATGTAACAAATGCGTGACTAAAATCATTGTACTTCAAATCTCTTGTTAATTAGTGACGATGTTTCTTGCTCAGATCAAGAGCTTTTACGTTTATTTGTAGTTTCACGTTTTTCTACATTATGTTTCTTGTGCCAATGTGATTTGATCCAAGAAATCAAGAGATCTGAAGCTGAGATTTGTAGATGTCATGACCAGAAGTGGCTGGAGTTACTGGACACAATCTCATAAAGAATGAGCATGGCATAGCAGGAACCAAATACTGGCTGTGTACACATGGGGACCAACTATCATCTCCACCCACACCCATGTGCTTGTGGTCAAAATGAATCTGTAATACCAAAAAAATAAATAAAATGATAAATAAACACACCAGCAAAATTTAATAATGGCAAATTAATTATTAGTAGTGATAGCAATATTCATATCACCTAACCACTCGTGCATAAATTTGCAAGAATAAAACTCTTTGAGAATTGCAGCACAACATACAGTTGTATATATTACAGCACTTCTACAAACTTTTTGACAAATACTGAACTTTGCCATCCTAATCTATGGGCCAAAACACAGTTTCCAACATGATCTAGCTATAAAAATAACATATTACATCAGCAACTTAATCTATTAAAGTCATGGCAACTACCATCCAGTCCGTTTAAATTGGCTACCAACGCAGATGTCCAATGACTACATGAAATTTAATGCAATCTCCTAGGACAATGCATAAGACAATCAAGTGAATGGACGCATTTGCCACTGAAAGTAATTAACGCGTCCCTACACTCAACTGCCTCGTCATTGTATCTCAAATATCATTCATGTACAGTCATTAAATGTTAACTCTGATTAGTCAATTCATAGAGAGAGGGCAGTAATTACCATAATTTCAATGGATCATGATTCATGTGCCATTTTTAAAAATTTATGAGGGACACGACAATCGGATTCAAATATCAGGCCAGTGCAATACAATTTCCCCAACTTGTTCACTGGACCTGGAAATGACATATGAATAAATATTAATGCAAGTTAAATACCTCAATGCTATCTCCTCCAATGAGATCTTCATTATGCGTGGCTCGGTCAAGCTCTGAAGTGCTGTAATAGCTTGCACTCATTTGCATTGCTCGAGAGCTACCATACCCAGAGGCATATATTCCAAAACCATCTTCGTTCTTGAATGTTGCCCATCTAACATCTGCCCTACCTGAACTTTCCCCAGGAACGATATAAGGAACATGCAAATCATTAACATTCGCCTCATAGACCGCAACCTGGGCAGAAGCCTTTCGATCTGGATAACACTCAAATGGTCCTCTTCCATACCAAGCTACTTGATTCAATGATTTTTCCACGTTGAACTCTACTCCCACTCGTGGCAAAGGTGGAAGATCAGGGTTTGGTTTAACATTGCATTCCACAATGACATCGCCAGAAGCATAAATTGTATAGGTCATATCTGTTGTGAATAAAATCTTCAACTTGTCTTGCTCAGGGAGAGAACCCTCCTCACCCTTGGTAACACCAAGAAAAACTACCAATATTTGAACCATGCTCTCTGTTATACTCTGCACAGAACAACTTTCAGTAACAAAGTGGAGGCTGTCAAATCCAGCAGATTTCCATTTAGACAAATAACTAGCTGGTCCACCGCCTTTATCATTATCAGTAGGAGCACGCCAGAAACATGGGAGTATACCCTTACTCATAACAGGTACTCCTTTGACCTAGCATTTATCAACACAATATTAGTAAGAATGTTTAGTCAAGAGTCAAAATAACTGAAATGTCAACCAAAAATTTGGAGTCCCAAAGTTTCTATAGGGGAGAGACAAGTACACTCCAAAAATTATGACATATTTTTGCTCTTCCACATGTTTCAAAGAAATATTTGATTTTAATCAATTTTTTTTTTCCTTTTAAAAAAGGAACAATTAAAGAAAAGAAAGCAGAACAAAATACAACAGGGTTGATGACAACTTAACCTCAAGAGCATAGAAAAATTAAACCAAAAATGAAACAAAAGAAAACCATAGGAATGAAGACACTAGGAATGCAAGAGGTCAGCCCAATCTCTTTGCAAATTAGAGATGTAAACAGTAAAACACCCTTGACGTAGCACAGGGGAAAAAAAAAAAAAAAAGATCATTAACCCTATACAAAAGCAAATTTTGGGGTAAGTAATGCCACAAGGTATACAAGATATAGTAGTTTCTAACATGTAATTAAGGAGGAACATTAATATCAAAGTCAGATTTCACTTTCTAACACATTCAGAAGAATAAGTAATAACAAAATTGTATATAGACCAAAATCATATTCATTTAGAGACAAAATTTTTCAATTTAACCGAACTTGCAATGTACAATAACAAACCAAAATTACAGGTTTACCTTCCAGCTTTCAATTGAACCTGTTTTAGTGCTCAACATTATGTCCCAAACATCCTTTTGGCTAACTTTGATTTTATCTCCCAGAGTTTCAGCAACCAGAGTGCCCCCACGAACATTGATAGCCTGTATACAATAATCATTCACAACACAGAAAAATTCAAATTCAGTGACTTCAGCAAGTAACACAAATTACTAAACCTCATTACTCATACAAAAACAAACGTAGGCTCCATTTATAACATATATCATGTGTCAAAATGATTACATGAGGAACAAAGTCTCTCCTTCGAGGCAATTGAATTTGTGTAGATGAAACTATATGACCGGCTTCAACCCAGCGTGTAGAGTTCAAAAGCTTAGCAGTTATAGTGAGGAATACTTCTTCTGACAATGATGAAGCCCATAAAGAATACCACGGACCTGACTGCCAATCAATAGTATAACTGCTCCGGGGCTTTATTGGAGCAAGACTCAAAATCCCAGATCCAATGTTACGCCCATCTGCAGAAGCATACCAGCTAAACTCCAGTCCTTCTGTTGTTTGGAAAAAATGAGTATTTCTTATCTGCAAAATGAAAATACAATAAATAATCAAGCACCGATATAATCAAGGGAACACAAAATCCTGACTTAATATGGGTACCTCCAATTTCCCTTCATGTAAAGCCACCTTGATTGGTTGGTATAGGTACTTGACTTCTGAAACAAGAAGCAAAACCATCACTTCTGAGCTAAACAAATGAAGGATGCATTGAAATCTAAGAAGATGTTGTGTACAAAAATAATACTATCTGTTAGTTTACCATGTAAAACAGGATGAGCAGTTCGATTAGGAAAAGTGAGGCCATTCAAACAAAAATTCGAGTCATTAGGAACATCCCCAAATTCACCTCCATAGGCCCATCGCTGTCTGCCACTTTCATCAATCTTTAACAAGGCCTATGTGCAAAGTATAAAATCTATTAATCAAAAGAAATACTAATCTAGAGATACTCATAGGATGTCAAGAAGACAAATACTTGTGCTGATATTAACCAAAGACCCGAACTAAGAATCCAGGAAAAAGAAGTACACAAAAGAAAATAAAGAAATAAAGCTAATTTCAGAAGGTCGATGAATAGAAGCAGATAGAATTTGCAAGTTGTTACTGACAATATAATCACGTGCCTAACATAACTCAGTCAACATGAAAATCATCATAAATCTCATCTTGTTTGCTACTGAGAAAAAATGTGCTGACTTATGTTCGTCAAAATAACACAACAATAACAATTGGAGGGTCCAGTAAATTTTTCTAGCAGCAAAAATTCATACTGAGGCCCTGGTGATGGCCTTCAAGGATGCAGAGGCCTTTGACAGAGATGGATCAACCGTAGTGATTAATGTTTTCAGCTACTTTTATCTTTATAGGAAGTTTTTTCAAAGTTAGCTCAGATTTTGCCCAAGCTCTAAAGCCAGTCATCCCAAAAACTCCCTCTGATCTCCCTAACACAGAGGAAGAACTTCCGATTTATATCCGTTCTTGCAAGTGCAACATGACTCCCTACACGCTCCTATACTCCTCACCATATGAACATCTCCCATATCTACAAGTACTCGGGGATATCTAACTCCGGTAACTTCAGGTCCTGCATTAGTTTCACAAAAACAGAATCGTTGGATACCCCACAATCAACCAACACTATCACCCTTCTACCCCATATTTCTCCCCAGAGCTTAAGAGACTTCTTAGAGGTCATATTGTCATGCTGTTCATGAATAGCTCCAAGGTCTCTTCTTCCAACTCCTTTGCACGTTTATCACACTGTTCCTCCAGCTCTTCTATTAACACTTCTTCAGTTTTAGCAATCTTCACATGAAATTGTTTATTTATCTGCATGAGCTCAAATTTTTCATCGCACAAGAAGCATAAACCTCTCTTTAATTTCCTCCTAACATATACCTTATTCACTAAGGGGGGCCAACCAAATATTGATCAATCATCAATTACGGTGTTCAAGGACAACTCACCTGATCTACCCACTCCCAAATAAAGCCTCCTTGAAGTCCAAACGTGTTGTCAATTGCTTCCCAATATATATGTAGATTCCCATTGCTGTTACCCATTGCATGTGAATACCTGGCATTTGGGCATCACAAATAAAAGAGCCATAAGTATCGCTGAAATTAGTAGCAAACAGTGGAAGTCACACTGAGTTATTGATATGAATCCCAAATATAAAAATGTCCTTGAAACCAAAAAAAAAAAAATAGCATACTCGCAAAGTATCAGAGGTCGTGGTTCATTTGGATCGTTTGCAATTTTCACCATGTCCCAAACACGCATATACATGGGGCACACAGTATCTGTGCATGGAGTTCTGGATCCACCTCCTTCATAATGCAATACCCGTGTTGAGTCTCTTCCCCGAATCCAACCTGATGAATGTCTCAACATTAAAATGGGGGAACGGAAACAGAAAAGACAAGAAAAGATGGTGACATTTGAAAGAATTAACTCACTTAAGAAGATTCGCAGAGTGTTGAAGCCTAATAAGATGCATTAAACAATGCTATCCTACTTATTCTTTCTTATGTTAATTAGTGACCAATAATTAATGTTTTTCTCCCAACTTCTATGAATGTTTTTCCTACAGTCCTCAATTTTAGCTCATTATACCAAAATATTGATTTGCCATTTGATGTCGTATGCTTAAAAATGGTTATTTATTCTATGAAAAAGATATAGAGGTTTTTTGGAAGCAATTCTTTGGCAGAAATAGATCACAAAATTACTAGGCAATTTTCCAGAAAAATTAAAATGGCAGAATAAAGAAATAAGTTGACTCAGATATGCCTGAAATCAGAGCAAGTGAGCTGAAGTGTAGTACCAGCTAAGGCAAAATGATTTGGTCCAAATCCAGATTCATTCCCTAAAGACCAAGAAATAATGCATGTGTGATTTTTATCTCTCTCAACCATGCTGATCACTCGATCTAGCATTGCAGCGGCCCAGCAAGGCTCCAAAGTAGGATGCTTGAGATGTTTAGAATAATCGAAACCATGAGTCTCGATATTGGCTTCATCTATCATGTACATGCCGAAAAGATCACATAGTTCATACCAGCGTGGATGCTGAGGATAATGGCTATTCCTAACAGCATTAATATTATTTTGTTTCATCAAGACCAAATCCTGTAGGAAAAGCAGTCATGAATGTCTGAAAAGTGGATACTACTAGCATTGGCCCATAATCAAGAGATGAACTGACATCTAGTTAATGAAACTTTCAAGAAAGGAAAAACAAACAAGCAGCACCTTGATCATGCAGGATTCTATGTTTGCCTTTCCCACTCGTGGATGATGTTCGTGCCTGTTCACACCTCTTATTACAACTGCATGTCCATTAACAAGCAGCTGTTTGTAGACCATAGATACTTTTCTAAAGCCCACCGGACATGACTCACAGTCAACAATATTGCCAGATTGATCTTTGAGGATGACAACTAGGGTATAGAGGTATGGCTGAGATAAATCCAAACAAAATAAGGTGTCAAATGAGAACCAAACAGGAAAAGATTAACACTAGGCAAAGACTGTTAAGCAAAGCAGCTCATATTATTCTTTACGAAAACTCATATTAATAAACTTCTAACTACATAAAATAATTGATAAATCATCATCAAAACACAGGTCTTCAAAGTTCAAATAAGAGGACACAGAAATAAAAAACTGTATTTGGACCATCTATAACTGGTCATGTAAACAAAAATTTTCTAATTGGGAAAAATGAATGAGAAGAATGTTACATAACAATAAACTTAGAACACAACTGAATTTAACAGCCATAGAGTAGGTATGGAACAAAAGAATTTGATAATACTTCATCATTTTCTTGATACTAATTTGATCTCAAGTAGGAAATTTTAATAAAATTGGTAGTCTTTTAAGACATTAATGTTCAGACTCGAGAGTTATAAATCACTGGTCCACTAATCAATAAAAAAAAGCTGTCCAAAAACATGCAAAAAGTGCCTGAAATTTCTCACTTGCTCTGCAGACCAAAGCTTAGGTGATTGCAGTCTCCCAACAAGCACATAACCATGAAACCCTAAAGGTGGTGCACTTGACGGTTGGAGCTTTAAATCTGCTACATTAGATGAAAGAAGATCAGGATTCCCATTACTGGTGTACCAGCTTCCAGAATCATATAGTGCAGCTTCAATGCTGTAGTTTGCAAGAACACTATCCTTGGATGTCTCTAGGGAGTTATCTATTTTTACTTCAACCTGGATCGTATGTACATGAGATTTATAACAAAATAGGTCCCAGATAATAACATATGGATACAACAAATAAAAACAAAAATAAAAAAATCATTCTTCTTTTGATGATATCAATGAACACAATTGAAAAATAATGGTGGTTGGTGGCAATGAAAGTGGACTACAACACTAGGCAAACCTTCCCTCTGATGCAACATTACAAATCCCAGAGTTTGAACTTTGGTAGAAACTTTAGCTAACCGCTTCCTTTGGCCCAAAATTATGAGATCAATTGTCAAGACCAGGAAAATGACACGAATGTACAACTATGGTAGAACACACACAACAAAGATTAAATGTATTTTGAGAAAATAAAACATAAAACATTTCATTTACATTGATATAAATTATGGTAACTGCATTCAATTTTTACCCAAAAAAATAAAAAAAGACAACAAAAGAGATAAAGACTTCAAAGTAATTGGATTCAGGTAAAATCTTCCACAAACAAGACTAGTTACAGACACATAACATACATCTGTAACATGAAAAACAAAGTAGTTTCACAGGATATTTATGCTTACCAGTATCTCTGCATAAGAAAAATCTTCAGCAATGTTTGATTTGAAAAAATAGTCCGTGATAAATACCTATATACCACATAATCTTAAAGATATTAGCATCAAGCAGAAAGAAAGGGGGGGGGGGGGCTAACCAAACAGCTGAATAAATTCGACTTACACTAAAAAATATAAATTAAAACAAAGATACATCTAAATTATTCTAAAACTTAGATTTTATAGGACAATTAGATCATAAATGAGGTGCATCAAGGATCTAATCCAACTTTAGCTTAATTTATTCTATTAAAGATTTCATAAACTCATCACAATGCTGACAGAAATAACGTCAGCATTGCATTTTGATATCTTATGCAAACAGTACTGACTTACTTTTTATCCCTCTGGAATATGCATTATCAGAACTCTGTCCACAAAGCAGCTCCTAAATGAGACTGAGAAATAGTAGGCCAGGAGAAATTTAGAGAAAACAAACCTTTGGCTTTGCTAGGAGAAGCACATCACGGTGTATGCCAGATAACCGCCAATGGTCCTGATCTTCGAGGTAAGAGCCATCACTCCATCTAAACACTTGAACAGCTAGAACATTCTTATGGTCTGAACCACACGGATGGCAAAAATCAGTGATTTCAAACTCTGCAGGTACCCTGCTGTCTTGGCTGTCCTTGCAAAATATTAAAATTTCTGTTAATGGGACAAAGAGTTGATTAATGTAAAAGCTTCATTCTTAATGTCATTGTTCTTCTTTATTATCATGTAAGAGGGCACTAACTTTTTCTTGATAAAAAGTAACGCACTTAATGTCCTATCCATTACAATACACAGATTTAAGCCCCTTTCATTTTAGCTTGAGTGAACTAAAGATCAAATGTTCTACTGCTATATTTGGCCCGGAACTTGCATGTGACAATATGGTAAACAAATCTCTAATATTTAGACAGCAACTAAAGTTATTTTCTTCGTTACTGAAGAACAAAGTTATCAACTTATCATCTATTTCACAATATGCCTTCTTGTCATCTGGCATCGCTGTTAACATTTCCTGATCTATTTCTATACGTCCTCCTTAACACTGTGTTTACTACCGAAGTAGCATATCCACAAGCAAGTATTTCATTGTGCACAAAAGTTTGCAAGCACAAGAGAGAGAGAGAGAGAGAGAGGAAGAGATACCTATATCCAATAGCATGCCCATTTATCCAAGCACAAAAGGCAGAATCAACTGCTTCAAAATGCAACAAAATTCTTCTACCTATTAAATATCAATTAATGTTTAGCCCAAACAAAATATTTTAAACAAAAAAGCATGGTTGATAAATAACGAAAGGACTGAAGGTGACTCGAAAAAGAAGTAGAAATAAAACAAATCTACAACACTTCTGCAATACAAGATACATAAAAACTATGAAAACAAAAAAATTGAATAAACAATTCTTTGAAGACTTGCATTACAAAAAAAAAAAATCTGTTTTCACAATATAAATACTCAATAATACTAATTAAAATTTTAAAAAAATTCCACCTAACTTGTACTGTGTAATACACCATAAATTACATTTAAAGTACAATGCATCATAGCTACAGCAGTTAAGAAGTAAATGGAAATAGAGAAAGAATAACAACACCACATTCCTCCATAGTGTACACTGATTAACAAAAGATGGAAAAATTAACATTTCTACAAACTTCTAAGTAAGTCTTACCCTCCCATTCTTTAGGAATGTGGAAGTTTATTCTGTAGCAGCCAGTAGGATTTTCCATAGGAACCAGAGGAGGATCTAGCGGAAATGGATATGTTACATTTGTATAAATAGGGCGGTCAAATCCATGCAATTGCCAATTGGAAGGAACTGTCAAATTTTGGAGAACAAAATTAAACATAAATGAAATATCAGCACTTGTGAATACAGAAAATGATACAAATTATAAGTCAATTCACAAAAATGGATTTAGAAAAAACTATATGAATGGTAATATTAACAAAGAAAGCAAGAAGGTGACAGCTCCCTTAAGATGAACCCATTCATTAACCACACACAAATGGTCCATGTAAACTAAAAAGTATAACTAGCAGAAGTACGAAAGTATGAGCTTGGAGCCTATTGGATGTTTCCACATATAAAAAAGGCAACCTGTTATGTGGAGAACCATCAACTTGATATAATTTTGACATATATAAACAAAGTCTCTAATTAATGTAAAACTATGAACAAGTTATTATGATATTAAATAATAATTCATTTAATAATAAAATGAAGCTTCAACAGAGGAAAGGAAAGTTAGAACAGCAAGGATTAGCAATAATTATATATATAGTCACTAAACCACCATCAATAAAGGAACGAAGAGAAAAATGAATACGTCTTTACAATCTCTCAGAACAATAGTCACTAAACCACCATAAAAAGATAGAGCAGATAATCAAAGGGAAACCAAGCGAAAATTATGTAGCAATAGTGTAAATAGTTCAATACGTTCCCTTTCAAGATTCTACCCTTTATTTCAAATCCAAATATCCACAGTACTTATTTATTGATTTCATGATTGTTATAAACAACGGACAAAATTGTTATTTTCACAAGTATTTCATAATAATTTGTCATTAAAAATATTGAGCATTTTCAAAGATCAAATTATAAAGGACCTGCTCTAGGAATTAAGGAATTAAAGAAACATTACAGTTAGAACTAGGAGGTTTGCTGCTGGACTAATACACTGCTTTGATAAAGTAATGCACAGGAAGCTAAATTATGATTTTAAAATATATGGGCGTAACTACATGCACTTACCAGGCAAAGTTTTCCACTCTGAATCTTGGAACTCACTTTCATAAAATTTAACAGGGACATTGTTGGGACTATCAGCTAAGAAAAATTTCCAGTATCCAGACAAGGACTTGACAAAGGGCAAGTCTTTGACCAAAAATGCAGCACTTTCGAGAGCTCCATGAATAGCATCGTCATTCCATACCGCAGACTTGGACACCAGAAAATCTACTTTGTTGCGTTGATACCAATATCTAAGAGATCCTACTCATCACAAAATTCAAGTGACCAAAATGAGAAAGAAGCTAAGATTGCAGAACATACCACAAAAACAATGAGAAATTTATGTGTTATTTATTTTAAAAATGTAATTTTAAATTCATAGACTAATTGTTTGCAAGAACCACAACCATTGATTTAGTCGTATTTCCTGTAGGCCCCATCGTTCAAAAAAAAAAAAAAATGAAATAAACTCGTCCAGCCCCTAAAGACAGATGAATTGGATAGCATTGAAATGAATCAAAATACACTCAATATTGATTCAGATTCAATCCAATACATATTGGCCAATATTATCTACATACAATATACATCCAGAATTCAATTTTGTCATATAACTTAATTTCATTCAGTTGGCAAATTTGCAGCCAAGTATCATCCACACCCCCCCAAAAAAAAAAAACCTTAAATTCTATATAGATAATTTATAAAAACAGAAATTAAAAAAAAAAAATCAGAAGGGCAATTTTCTGTCACAATGAGGCCCCTAAATTTAGAAAGCAACAAATGTGTTAACATGAATCCCACTTTAGCAAAAAGCCACTGATTTGAATCCCAGTAAGCAAAAACCAAAAGTCAAGAAGAAACCATTCTAAGTAACCAAAAAATAACAATAATTAAAAACTGCTGATGCTACATAATCCAGAAAAAAAAAAAAAAAATCAAACTGTGATCGTGTGTGACCTTCAACAGATTCGTGGCATCGCAAGGTAACATGCGCGTCCCTTTTCCTCCACTTGATGAAAGAAGGGTCCTCCCACACTCTGTAACCATTCTCTGGAGCAAGCAGAAAAGGCCCCACCAGAGAAGAAGAAGAAGCCATCATCTAAGGAAGAGAGAAGGGAAGCGGAGAAAGGGGGAACACACTCAGCGGCGTGAGTGAGTGGAGAAGAAAATTGAAAAGGCTTTTGGATTTCGAAGGGTCAGTGTAATGCTGCACACAGTGATTGTGTTATATGATGATTGGCCCAAAACCATGGTGGTGTCATGTGCTTTAACTTCGAACCAGTTACATGTTTTAGTGAATATACAGAGTTTTCTGTTTCTAGTAGAAAGCGAGCGGATTACGATGTTGTCATGTTTTTCTGACTATGTTATATAATATATATTGTGTGCAGAAATCGATAAATAAGTAAAATTCTTAAAGAAAATTAATTTATGAAATAACACTGCAAGTGAATAAAATTTAGGAAAAATATCAAATTATAGTAAATAATTATTTATTAGGATAATTATTTAATATATTTTATTATTTTTTAAAATTTTATTAATTTTTTAAATTTTATTAATTGGTATCATAAAATTATTTTATATTGATAATGTAAAGAAATTAGATATTAATTTTGATATATTATTAATATAAAATAAATTTATATTATCATTCAATTACATATTTATATTTATAAAATTTTTAAGATAATAGATAATTGAGTCAATACATTAACAATATATCAAAACTAAATTTAATCCTAAAATATATTTAAGATTTAATTAAAATAAAAGATTAATTTTGATATATAATAAATATAAAAAAAAATTTACACTACTATTCATTCATATAATTTAATTTTTAAAATAATATATAATTAAGTCAAATATTTTTATTAAAATAATAATATATAATTAAATATTTATATAAAACTATCAAAATTAAATTCTTAAAATAATTACACCCCAAACAAACAGCGTTTCAATCACTTAAAGGACATTATAACTTCATTTCTAGTAGACATTAACAATATTCGCCTGTTCCTTTTAGGAAGTGGACCATTAACATGAAATAAAAAAGATACAAAAGGAAGAAAAAAAAAAAAGAGAGGGTTAAAATGGATATTTTGATCCCTTAACTTATTTTCATATTCCATTTTGATTTACTAACTATCTTTTTCTGTTCATTTTTATTCTTTAATTACTAATTTTTTATTTATTTTGGTCCCTTAATTACTAAGTTTTTGTTAATTTTGGTTTCCTAATTTATTTTTTATTTATTTTGATGTATTATCATTGTAAAAATAATTTTATATTATTATTCAATTAAATGTTTCCATTTGAAGACTTTTGAGACAGGGAATAGTTGGGTCAAACAAATTTACTAATGTAACAATATATAATTAATTGTCTATATAAAATTTTTTTATATTGATACTGTATCCAAATTAAATTCTAAAATTTATTTAAGATTTGGATTTAATTTCGACACACTAGCAATGTAAAATAATTTTACATTGTTATCCAATCATATATTATCATATTAATAAATATGGTTAACTCTCACATACACAATTTTAAAAGTCATACAAATTGAAGGATTTGATTAGAGGATAATATAGAAGCTTTTTATATTGCTAGTATATCAAAAAGTAAACTAGAAATATTTAATTTAAGTAATTGAATTTAATTTTGATACAATGTCAATATAAAAAGTTTTACACAGATATTTAATTATATATTATCATATTAATGAAAGCATTGACTCAACCGCATACTATTTTAAAAGTCTTATAAATAGAAATTTATGATTAAATGATAGTCTAAAATTCCTTTTAATGCTAAACATCCAAATTTATCTATGAAAACTACATAAAAGGGTACTCCAAAAATATACGACATTTCAATCATTTAAAGGATATCATAGCTTCATTTAGTAGACTCAAACTGATCTTTTTCTTTAAAGAAGTGGACAATTAACGATTTATCGCGAAAATAAAAAAGATACAGATGGAAAAAAAAAATAAAAGATATTTTTTTGAAAAAAAAGGAAAAAAGTTTAAGTATTTATAAGAAAAATATTAATTATGCAATAATGGTAATAACATATAACAAATTTGGCTTAAAGAACAAAGGTTTATTTTAAACTAGTAGAATATTATTACTATTTAACATTATTATTGTTTATTGAAAAAAATTTTCCCATATTTTATGGTTGGTTAAAAGATTCATTATATTTTAATATTTATATATCTCAATTTGATATGAATTATTAGTGTAAATATAAATATGTAATAGAATATAGAAAAAAAATATTATAAATGAGTACTTATGATTTTTCACTTGCTAATCATAATATATTGCAAAATTTTATTTTATTAGTAAGAATATGATATTCAATTTCAAAGTTGTCATAATATTCTCTTACATATTACTATATATTATCATTTGGTAGTAGTCCATATAAAAATTTGTAGAATAATTTGATACAAAACATATCTTACACTGGAAGTAGAGAACTTTGTTTCAAAACATATCTTAATAATTGGAATACAATAAAAAGGTATGAAATGCTTGGTATACATATCTTTGCTCTATTCTAATGTGATATGTAGTATGGTTTGTCTCAATTGAAGTTTAACTACCTATTATTAAAAGATGTATTAAATTATGAAATTTGGATCCAAATATTTTTATAAATGATAATAAGATAAAGATAGAGGTTATATACCCAAAAAATATACGGCTACTTCCACAGAGATATTGTCATATAGTTTTCATCAAAAAGTAATATTAAATCCCTGCAAGCTAAAATTATTAAAGATCACTAAACATTGTAGATGTTATAATGAACAAATATATATTTGGAATGAAAATTTTCTCCAATAGATGTTAGCTAATTATTACATTGAATTAAAACTAATATAGTTTGTCCAACATATATTATGCAATGTAATTGTACTTACTTGGATATTATTAGCAAATCAAAATGCTTGAAAGAAAAGGCTTGCAAGGCAATGAAAGTTATAAAGATGATAAGTCACTTTTAGATTAAACAATATATAATACTATGTTCAGTTTAGGGATATTTACTTGCTATAAGTTTTGAAAGACCTCTTTAAAGACGACATTGGTAGTGGTATTCAAGGCTCTCCCTTCTTTATCATGTATTAAGATCTTCAATCCTTGTTTACTTTGAACTCTAGAAAATGCCACATATAATTGATCATGACTAAACACCAGTTTAGGTTGATATAATCCCACACTTGCTAGTGATTGACCCTGTGACTTGTTAATAGTCATAGCATATGAGACAATAAAAGAAAATTGTCTTCTTATAAGTCTAAAAGGCCATGGTGATTGGGAAGGAGACATAGACATTCAAAGAATATAAACCACATTTTCAATGTTGCTTCCAAATACGATCATGACCTCAATGACATGATTTGCTAGCCTTGTGACAATTAATCTAGTGTCATTGCATAATCCTTCAAATTGATTTAAATTTCTCAATAGCATAACAGGAGCACCTATTTTCAATTTGATTTTGTGATTAGGAAGACCTGAAGTTCCAAGTGTGTTTAAAAACTCTAGAGTAAGTGACTCAAATGCTGGATTTCAGAGAACTTCTGATTTATCAATAGAATCAAAACTAAGATATTCTTGCTCATCACCTGGGATTAATGAAAGAACAAATTCATTAATTTTATCAACAACCTCAATAGTTGATGCTAGAATGGCTCTGGACTATAGAAAGTTTTCATTCTCGTATTGTTGCACCAAATCAGGATATGTACTTTCCACTATAGCACTCAAAGGGTCATCAAAATCTTTGATGAGAAATGTTTCAGGAATCTCTATTTCTGCATAGCCATAATTTGGTTGTGTAATATTTCCATAATATCCACTTGGAAAATTCTCTAAGTTCTCTTGCATCAAGATTATTTGGAGCATCTTGTAGACGCATATTTTTTGTGAGCCTTAATATATGATAATAGTCCCAAAGGTATGAAGCATTAATTGTTGCATGGACAATGTCAGAACGACTACCTCTTGGTATCATTGGGAGAATTTGTAATACCCTAATAGCTCTATTCTATGCTTAAGTCATATTGTGGAATTACTAGTTGTTACTTTTGCTCGCAGAACTAACTTTACCTTTTTGAAATTACTTTACCTTAAAATAGGGGTAATTTTTTTTTTTTTTGAACAATAACGAGTAAGCTGTTTTGAAAACCAAGAGCTATGAGCACATCATGTACATATAATACAAACATCGCTATCTCATTCATACATCGCATTTAAGATAAATGGAAGCATTGAGAATAACCACAATCTTAGATAAAGATAGCATTCATTTCACGGCCATCCATAATAATATGATAATAGTCATACCCGAGTCATGCATAAGATAATAATGGGTTCGATAGCTATTGTCAGCCCTACACAAGAAACCTACCAAATACATTATAAAAGGAAATACATCAAAAAATCCTACTACCCAAGCATGCCATACAACAGAATGATAACCTTTTAACTACAACCAAAAGGGGCTATCTTCGTGCTCAGCTTCACATGCTATCGTCATATCAGGCATCAAGCGGGAGGAAACCGTTCCCATATCCACCGAGAGAAACACCACCACGTCCTCCTCTTCGAGCAAGTCCTCGTCCACAGGGCACAGCGTGGGTACAAATGAACCCACGTCCGCGAATCGGAGGTGAAGCTAGGCCAGCAGATGAAGCAAAAGAATTAGAAGATAGACGAATCACTAAAGGCTGCAACGAACCCAAACGGTGAGATCCCCCAAAACAAGTCGGACAAAAGGGCTCAGAGGGATCGATCTCCACATGGTAGCTCAGATAAGATGGCTCCGACGGATCAAAATCCAGAGAAATAGTCAAAGTCAAACAGGTATCCAAGTCAGTCTCATCATCATCGGTGGGGTATCTCGGTGGCTGAAAGTAGGGGCGGATGTCATCCATAGTAACCTCACCAAATGGATGATGCGGTCGGAAAAATAGGCTCATCACGAGAGTCTGAAACTGGCAATCGTAGAAGATGTAAACCCTCATCGCTGCGTTCGCCGATAGCACAGAGGCGTTCGGCACCAGGTCAAAGCACCAACGCCACACCGGGAACTCAACGTAAATCACCACCGTGCCCAATGTTGACATCCTCTGAAGATAACATGGAAAATGTAAGAGTGAAAAATACTAAATTTCTCAGTATGATCGCGATTAGACAAACACAGTGTCATCGTCATTGTCCCAACCACTTCAGGTTTAATTATAAAAGCAGTAGACAGATATAAGTTCAATTTTAATGGTTTTGAAAACTTAAACTTCGAAGCGGGTTGCTTTTAAACTTAACATCATAACTACATCATCATAACTAATATATATACTGAAACATAGAATAAACATTCATAGTGCAAATGGACAATATAAATACATGCAAAGACATGCGTCATCATAAACTTAACCATGGTTATACTTTGGCTTTGCTTTCATTTTTAGCACATACTTAACATTCGTTACTTTCCTTTGAAATAGACTACTTTTGGACATGAGCTCATTCCGTGACCGTCGTCACGCAATACTAACCAAATCGGACTAAGCCAATATTGGTTACCTCTAAGTTGGAGGGTCCTCCATGTCACCCTTGTCTCCCTCATAGAGGTTCTTTGAGTCTTTGTGGATCGCCGCCTCTCACTTCCCTTACCGAAGTGATTGAAAGGTCATGTCCCATGGTTTCTTTTCTTATCATTATACTTTACATACATAATACTTCTTTTACTAGACATATGCAATGATATGACTAAGTCCATAATTTTGACGAAAATCCGGTAGCATAACGGCTAGATCGGAGCTTCCCCCAAAATGTCAATCATCAACTTTCAACCAATAGCTCATCATATCTATATCATGTCATCATACTCATCATTCAGTCATAAGACAAAAGCTCAATCAAACTTGTCATTCATCATGCCAAATGGCATCATACATTCATATCCTAGAGGGGTTCATAATTGCATTATTCTTTTGAAGAATCTTATGAATCATTATTTGATTTTCTATGGATACCTATGAGAGAATCACATAGTTAAAATATATATGTAGGGTCTTTTAGTTACTTAGCTCTCATACAAAATTATTCTTTACTTTAGTTCATGTCGTATGAAACACTTATTTAAATTAATTAAGTTAAATGATTGTTTTCTTTCTTTGAGATAATGCCCTTAGTGATTCCTAGATTCATGGTAAGCCCGGAGGCCCTAATCATACTTCAGTTCCCAAGGAGTTCAAGGTTCCTCTAATTCTTAGGTCATGACAACATATAACCATACTCATGAACCTAACAACACCATATTCACTAATCACCAAGGGTGATTTTTAACTTATTCGAGTTACAAAATTTTAAGCTTTTACTAATAATATACCAAGGTTTTACCTTAAACATTATTAAAGTTATCACTCTTTATAAAGTAATCATAAAGTTTTATTCTTTATAAAAGTAAGTGCCTTTAATATTAAACTCTTATCTTAAAGATTAGATCTTTATGAAATAATGATACAAGTTGTTAGCTTTTTAAATAAAAAGTCTTATTTTTTATAAAAGTTGACTCTTTTAATTATTCTAAGACCATCAAGATCTCAACTTTATGACTTAAAGTTATCTCTACATTAAAAAAGTTCCTACTTTATCAACTAGTGATATAAAACATTAACTTTAAGGTGAAAAAGTCTTGATCTTTATAAAAGTTAACACCTTTTAGTATTGTTTTGGTTCAAGATCTAAACTTTATGAATTAAATATTATAAAACAATATTTTTATGACTTAAAGGTTTCATTCTTGATTAAAGTTTGAAACTTTATAAAAGGTCTTTTCTTTAATGTTTAATTTCTAAGATATAAAATGACAAGATATCATTTTTCTAACTCAAAAGCCTTGTTATTCTAAAAAGCTTAGACTTTTACATGTATTTTTGTCTTCAAAATAAAACAAAAGAAGACTTTATGATGGCATTAAACCTTGTGCCACTTTTTGTATATCAAGAAGCAAACTATTTAAAGTTTAAAGCTTTTAGAATGTTCATAGTCTTATCAAATCATGAAAACATAAAAAGAGAAAGTTTTTCTAATCATCAACTCATCATAAGAAAATGAATAACTTTAAGTAAGATACTATCAAGAACATTCAAAAACATATTTTGTCAAAAGTAGAAACTTAAGAACACTTGAAGAACATCAAGAACATATTTTGCCAAAAATGGAAACTTTTGCTCTTGAAGAGCATGAAGGGTTTTCTCAAGTTTTCACTTAAAAATTTTGGTCATGAGAGAACCAAGCTCCAAGCTTTCTTGAGTAAACAAAATAAAAAAGATGAAGATCACTACCTTTCTTAAAAATGGCGCAAAAATAAGAGAGGAAGAAGAAGATGACAGTGGTTTCTTTCCTTGAAGATGGTGGCAGTTTGGCTTGGTGGAAGCTCTTGAGATCTTGTGAAAATGGAGATTGTAGTGTTTTGATCTTGTCTCCAAAAATCCAAAGATGAGGTACTTAAAGGGCTAAGTGAGTGGTTTTAGGTGGTGTGGTGAAGAAAGGAAGAAGAAGATGAAGAAAATGAAGAGAGTTTTAAAGAGAAGTGAGAGGATTTGATTTGAAGAAAGAGAATAGGATGAGTAAAAATGAAAATGTGTGTGTGTGTGTGTGTGTGTGTGTGTGTGTGTGTGTATGTGAAAGTGGCGTCCATAAAAAGGAAGGAGAATGAGATATTTTTGCTTCACTTTGTGTTATCTTGTGTTAATTAGTGATTAAGGGGACAAAGTGGATAATGGGGAGACAAAATATGTACTAACTCTTATATAAAACACTCTTATCTAATACTTTATACTTTAATGATATTACTTTTTACTTTATTGTCTAGTTGACTAAATTTGAATTTAATCATTTGATTAAGTGCTCATACAACCTAATTAAGATGATTAAGCAAGGATTAGTGATTAACACACTAGAATATGATTAACAAAAATAAATCTTGTGATTGAGCTTAATTAACCTTATTAAACTTGATTAAGATAATTAAGGGTGATTAGTGCTTAATTAAGCTATAAAGGCTCTAACTTGCATAATTAGAGATTATCTAATCTTGATTAAGTATTCTCTTGACTTTTCACCCCCGAGTTAACTCATAAACTCTTTATTAACCCTTTAATTAAGCCTTAATCTTATAATTTCTCATTAAGTGTCTAATTACTCAAGGTTACTGAGGTAATTTAGCATGATATGAAATTGAGGATGTTACAGAATTTGTCTGAAGTCTTCTCCAACCACAATAACTTTTCCTCCAAAGGGTGTACCTGTTTTATTAGAATTCCCCATGATGTCTCAAACAGTTTTGTCCAAAGCTTCAAAACAGTACTTATGCATCATTAATGCTTCATCCCGTATTATTAGCTTAGTTACTCTCAACAGTTCTGCTAATTCACTTCCTTGGTGTATGTTGCAAGTTGAGTCCTCTATGATAGGTATTGGGATAGCAAATTTTGATTGTGCTGTTCTTCCATCAGGTAATAATAAAGAAGCTATGCCACTTGATACTACAGTTAGAACAATATTCCCCTTTGAATGTAAGGCAGAAGCCAATGTCTTCCACATAAAAGTTTTGCCAGTCCCTTTATAACCACAAAGAAAAAAGATGCCACCTCTTGTCTCATTCATAGCTTTCATAATTGTCTCAAAAACAATTCTTTGCTCATTTGCAATAGTAGATAATTAAATTTCTACATGATCAAAAAAAAGAAATTATAGTTAATATGCTTATTACTATCTTCTAGTTATTAGAAAAGTACTTTAAACTATTGCATTTGGCCACCTATAAGAGAATTAAACATGTTTTTGAATTACTCATATAAATTTTCTCTATCATAATCACATTATGCGTAGATAAGTTTATTTCCCAATTGACTGGTGGCACTTCCATCTGGATAAGGCATCGATGGATAATTCTTAAGACTTTTTCCATTTAATTGTAACAACTCCTTAATTTGTGAAAGAGTTAAATTTTGCAATTGTTGATCACTAAGCTCTAAGTCTAGAAAAAGTAGGAAATCAGTTACAAAGTATTATGTTCATAAACATAAAAATAGTCACGACAAATTAGTATTTTAGAAGCAAGAATAAGAAATAAAAAGTATTTACCATGAATTCTAGATAGCGTTCTTTATTGAAAAAGAATATCATCTGCTAACCATTTCCATGTTTGTTCTCACATATTCTCTGGTCTATTGATGCTATTTGAGATGAGCATTGTTATAAACAATTTTCTCAAATAATAACCTGATCCCCCGTCCTTAGCTTCCTTGATAGCTTCAACATATTCTCTATTGTCTTCTAAAAACCCCATTGCAAAACATGCTTCTCTAAAGGTTAGATATTGCGTATTTTCAATAGTTCTTATGTCTTCATAACTGCATGGTCCTTTAATAACTAATAGCATCATTCTCAAATAAAACAATTCACCACTATTTGGAGGAACCCAATTCAATCTGCCAATTGTGTAGCCTTGCTTTCTTGGTTTCCAACATCTGTCCTTTGGGATGTAAACAAACTTAGCAACAAATTGTGCATAAGTAAGATTTTTATCTTTAGGATAAATCTTGTTTGCCTCCATCCAAGATGTAAGCATTGATTCTTTAACACTTCATTTAGAAAGTAAAGAATCAATGTCCTCATTATCATTAAAAAAAAAAACATATTGTTCATTTGGAAGATGAAAATACAATCTTTCAACTATCGATGTTCCACCATGAATTGGAAAGGAAAAAATCCTCCAACATGCTTCACATGGTAAGGTATATCTACAATCAAGATATTCTTTGATTTCATCAATTATTTCCACTCGAGACCTATCTTTAGTTTGAGTAGGAACAATAGCAATTGTAACTCGGTCATAGCCTTTGTTGATGTACTTAAATAAGTACTTGATTGAAGAGCTTTGATTACACCATTCAACATTAAGATGTGCTTGGTACTTTGGTAGAAGTGTTGGATTATATGGAACAACATGACGATTGTCAAGAATTACACCATTTTTCTCTATGATGTTTCCATTGTTCCTTCTTCGATAAATTGGAAAACCATCCTGGTCTACAGTAGTTGAAATCTGAAATTGTTTTGGAAAAAATCTTGCACATTTGCCATCCTTCATGCATGGTGATGTTTTATTAGCTAAACCACAAGGACCATGAATCATGTGACTTTTAACCAACTCATAAATTGCTTTTCCTCTTGTTATTGGGCATTTCAGCTGAAATGATTTTGTTAATATCTTCAAGAGTTGGGTACTTGTTAGATGGATGCAAGAAAAGGAGTATATGTACATGCAACAATCCTCTCTTTTGAAATTCAATTGTATATATATCTGCAGATAAAGAAAATGGAATTATAATTTATATTCATTGAAAATTGTGCTATCATGTTTAAGATAAATAAAATTACAAATAAAGAGAATGAAAGAGATATCTAACTTACATGTAAGAACTTTCCCGAAGATCTCATTCTTTTTCAAATCTACCATAAGTTGCTCAAATTTAATTTTGAAGATTCTTCATACTATATCAGGACGATCTTTTGCTCTTCGATGCGTCGGCCTAAGCAACCTTTGAATTTCTAGCCAGTTTGGGTTACATATAAAAGTTAAGAATAAATTAGGATATCCAACAAAACTGCAAATTGCCATTGCATCAAAGTATAATTGATCCATATATCTCCATCCTCCAACAAAAGTTGAAGGCAATATGATCCTTTTGCCTCTATTCGATCCTTGAGTTTGGCTTTGGTCACAAGTTTGATGCAAATTGATATATTTATCTACCCTTAGGTCTTTTTGATGAGTCTTAATGTAGAATAATCTTTTAGACACTATCATAGTATAACTATCAATAACAAATTATTGAAAAAGTCTCTTAGATCTCAAGATGGTTTGCGCTTCACCACAGGGAAATAAAAGTGAATATTGCAATCCCAGATGGCTAGTATGTAGCTCATTGATTCTTTGTAATCTACCACTTTGTCTCTCAAGTATTATGTCCCTATTTGATCCAATGTCAATATCACCAACAATAAGAGCAGCCACCTTAGAAACAGTAGGTACGTTGTATATTCTTCCATTAGATGCTCTATCATAAATGAGCTTTAATCTTAGATCATGTATGGCATCAACTTCAAACCTCTTCTTTGCCATTCTAAAAGATTTAGCAAATACACTATGTTCATCAAGCATATTCTTCAATTCAATGACAATATATGGGTCCAAGTGATTTCGCAATATGTTATTAAAGATATAAACAATAATTAGATAAATAAGAATCTCAAACTCTATAACAATATAAGATTAAGTATTTTTAAAATGTCTAAGAATGAATAAAAGTTAAACACCTTACTCCTGTGAGCCTATTTTGTATCTCATTTTCAGTATCATATATAAAGTTGTGCAAATTTAGGAGTATCATCAGGCATGTGTAATAGGTTCCCATTTAAATGACATGATTGTCCTTGTATCCTAAGAGAGGGTGGTCCTCTGCCATTATTAAGTGATCTGTCAACTTTTGCTCCTAGCAATGTAAAAGCAAACATCATGTTATAAGCACGAATATGTTGCTGAAAATTCTTGCTATCTGTTGAGCCATGGTCAAAGAGAAGATGGCTGAGAACATTAGGTGGATTGCTCAAAAGTGGAAGTTGAATCTTTCCTCCACCACAACATAGGTGAAATTTTGGCTTTGAGGTATTTTTGTGTTTCTTAGTTCTCTCTTGATACCACATATGAGCTTTGCAATATTGACACACAAACATAGGATCTCCAATATCAATATATCCTAAACCACAAAATTTAAAAATAAATTAGCAATTATTATTCAGGTTATAAATAAGCCTGGTAATAAGATATGTAATACTTGTATTAAGAAGAGTAATACCTACACCAATGTCATCTTTACTTCGATCTTCTTGATTAGAGCTTGAATGATTTTCTACAGTAAAGGTGAAAAATTCATGTTTGTAATTGGTATCAACTATTAAATCGGTTGAAAACTATGATAAAAATAAAATAAAATATATTTTAGGGTTTAAAGAATATTAATTCATGTATTATGTTACCTTCAACCTGCTCAAGATGAGGAGTGGAATGACTTCCTATAAACTCATGAAATAGATAATGACAATGATGTTCTCTAATGAAATGTCTGCCTAGTTTTAAAGCACAACCAAAGCTTGGAGTATTTGTTTCAGCAATAGAAGATGTTTGAGTATCAACTTTTTGTGATGTCATTTCCATTTCTAATATTGTCATTCAATTCACAAAATTTTTTAATAAGATTGGTACCCAACAAATTGACATCAATTATAGCCCGTTTGGATTGACTTTTTTTTTAAAAAAAAAGTACTTAATTTTTTAAAAAAAAAAGTACTTTTATAAGTTTTTATAGTTGTTTAGATACAATTTTCAAAAAAAAATGCTTCAATTAAAAAAAGTTTTTACCACTTTTTTTAAAGTTAGGAATATCTAGCTTCTAAAAAAAGCAGAAGCAAAAGTGATTTTTAATAAAATTATCTTTCAAAAGTATCGTTTATCTTTAACTAAAATTACAATATATATTATTCCTTTCTTATCCCTTATCAAACCTTACTCCTCTTTCCTCTTTTTGAATTTTTTTTATAATTTGGATATTAAAAAAAGTACTTTTATTCTTTTGTATCCAAACAGATTTATAAGTACTTTTAATAATTAAATGTACTTCTCATATATTTATCCAAATGCAAAATAACTTTTTTCTAAAAATTAAAGCTCTACTACAAAGTTTAGAGAAAAAGGTTATTTTTTTAAAAGCTTATCCAAACGAACTCTTAATCTCCTTCTTTAATGCATTGTGTTAGCATTGTTACTTGGCTGAGTGTGAGCAGTGGGATTGAAACTCAACTTGACGTTGTAAGTGTCACTACTTGGATGAATATTGTTAAGAATGATAGATGAGACATCTCTTAAAAGTGTGCCCTCTGCATTGCTACTTGTTGTTTGTCTAGCACTATTTGTACTCAATGTGGTTCTTTTTCTCTGCATGAGAAACATCATTTTATGCAAAGTAAATGATTGAAAAAAAAAAAAACAATTAACTATCTACAATTCTAATTAACAATATCATATAAGATTCATGAGATAGTTGTGAATTTAACCTTTAGGCCTCAACTTGTTTTTGCATTTTTCATTCAAAACCACTTTTCTTTTTATTCTTGCCTGCGCTAAACTTTGCTTGTGATCCATAACTTTCACATTATTAATTGAATACTTGGCATTGCTCGCATTGATTAGCTATAATTAAACCATTAGCCAAGTTATACCAAGTATTTTGATGTATTCTATTGAGCACAGTAGTATAAAGCAACTAACATCATATTTTGATGTAAAGTGACAGGGCAATATAGTTGCTCTTCAATAACATGGTAAAATGGTAACAAATTATAATGGATGCTTAAATGAAGATAAATGTATAGTATAACAGGAGACAAAAGTGTTTATCTTTTACATGTATGAAAATTTATATTTTGCAATTTTTTTAAAAGAATTTTATCTTTCTAAATTTCAAATTCATATTGCTCAGAGTTTGCTGATTATCATTTGTCTCTTTCTTGATAGATATAATAGCATCCAACTTGTTAGAGAAATTTACAGATAGACAATATCATTTAAAATGTGTATAAAGGAAAGTCTATGGTAGAGTATATTTTGCTGTTTAAAATAGAATCTACAATTGAAATAAAAATCTCACACTTATTGAATGGATGAAAATGAAGATGAGACCATTTTAGCATTAAGCATGTAGGAGACAAAAGTGAATATAATAAGCATTAAAACAAGGAAGAGAATATAGAAAGAATAGTAAAAATATTATAGAGTAAATATTGTTGTCAAAAATAATTTTGAATACTAGTATTCTAGCTTTAAATAGTAAGAATAAAATGACAGCAACAATAAGAAGTAGTAGAACGAGGTTACCACGAATCATGCAAAGTACTGTCCTTAAGAGTTTAATTCTGCCCTACCCAAAGCTATGCTTGGTGGAATGGTGTTGACGGTTAACTCTCCAGGACTAGACGTGGGTCTCCACAGGAACTCGTCCACACGATGATCCCGATACGTTGAGCAGTAGATCTTGCAAGTAGCAGAAAATGCAACAGAAGTAGTGGGGGCAACTTCTATTGCGCAGAAAAGTGAGAATGAGGAGATGATGGTCGTTCTGTGTATTGTGTTGTGCCATGTAGCAGGGTATACATAGGGAAAAGAAGTAGCTATTGTAAAAGAGCCGTTGCAAACTAGCCATTGGATAACGGTCAAAAAAAAAGTCGTTGAAGCATTAAAGAGCTGCAACGATAAAAAGGAAATTTGGCTAAAAATTAAAAATAAAATTTGCACGAGTAGTAAAAACTTGGCAGGCCCACACGCGCGCGGATGAAACGCAACGGGGCGCGCATGTGTGTATTTAACTAAGGCCTAAGTCCACAATGCTACCTCAATACCATAAGGTATTTACCAATTAAATACCATCATATATAAATGCTTATTAAAACATTTTCATGAACGATGTGGGACTTCTTCTGTAGCTAAATAGCTAAATACACATAAATGAACTAAGTTTGAAACACACTAAGACCCATATATATATATATATATACAACAATCCCCCACATGTTTCAAACTTAGAGGAATAAGCAGGAATGTTATGCTTCAGTGTAGTATCCAAAGGATTTAAACTTCACCTTAGGTACAGGTGGGTGACAACCCTAAGAAAGTTTGGTAGAGAAATCTCTTTGAACCAAACTTCTAAGATAACAGTTGGAGCACGTCCACCAACCACACAACATCCCATAAGATATGCTGCTCTTAGCCGTTTTGCACATTAAGGCCGTGCACGATCCTAGAATCATGAGAGCTCTAGAGTTTTATGCCCATACTCATGGGAAACGGCCTCATCTCCACTCTCACTTAGGTGGCATCCATCAAGAGTATGCTATAGTAGATACTCCACCCCCACATTGAGGATTATGGATCCATTAAGAGCATTGCTCATCCTCAAACACCACTGTAGCGATACTGTCATACATCATAGGGAGGGACTCTTCACCAAGCATCTCATATGAATGGCAAAAATCAGTAAGAAGCGACAATATCCTTTGTGAGACTCGTATGACTTCGTTTACCACATTAAACCACCTTCATGGGATCTCCAATCACAGTGATTGGGTTTCCATCATACTGCCTCAAGTAATGGGCATCAGTCCCATCCCTCTCAATGTTTCACTTACCAGCGTCCTAGTAAGTGGCTTCGTCAAAGGGTTAGCCAAGTTCTTTTTTGACCTCACAAAATCCATGGATCTCACATTGTTCTCAATCAGCTACCTTACAATATTAGTCTCAATCTGATATGCCGGCTTTTTCCATTATATATTTTGTTCTTTGCTCGAGCAATGGCAACTTGACAATCATAATAAATAGAAACACATGTCTGTGTTCTATCCTATAATGGTATGTCCACCAATAGGTTTCTCAACCATTCAGCTTCTGTTCCTGTCTTTTCTAAAGCTACAAATTCTGACTCCATGGTGGACCTGGCAATACAAGTCTGTTTGGTGGACTTCCAATAAATAACTCCACCTGCCAGCATAAAAACATAACCACTTGTAGACTTTAATTCATTAGAGTCAAAAATCCAATTTGCATCACTATATCCTTCTAATACTGAGGGATAACCAGAATACACTAAACCAAAGTCTTTAGTACCTTTTAAATATCTTAAAAGTCTAATTAAGGCATTCCAATGGATATCACTAGGATTATGAGTATATCTACTTAGTCTATTTACAGCATATGCAATATCTGGTCTAGTGCAGTTCATTAAATACACCAAATTACCAATTATGCGTGTATATTCAATTTGTGATACACTATCATCTCTGTTTTTAACTAGATGCAAACTAGAATCATAAGGAGTAGATACAGGTTTGTAGTCAAAATATCTAAATTTCTTAAGCATGCTTTCAACATAGTGAGATTGAGATAAAATAAATCTATCATTTTCTTTAATCAATTTTATTCCAAGTATAATATTAGCTACACCCATATCTTTCATATCAAATTGAGAAGACAAAAATCTCTTAGTTTTAGTTACAGTATCTAAACATGTACCAAAGATCAGTAAATCATCAACATATAGGCAGATGATAACACCAACACGATCATTAAACTTGCTATATATGCATTTATCAGATTCATTTGTCACATACCCATTGGAAATCATAACATGATCAAATTTTTCATGCCATTGTTTTGGAGCTTGCTTTAAACCATAAAGAGATTTAACAAGTTTGCATACCTTGTTCTCCTTGCCCTGAACCACACATCCCTTAGGTTGTTCCATGTAGATCTCTTCTTCAAGATCACCATTGAGAAATGTGGTTTTCACATCCATTTGATGCACAACAAGTTTATAGATAGATGCAATGACAAACAAAACCCTAATAGATGCAATTCTAATAACAGGAGAATAAGTATCAAAGTAATCAAGATTCTTTTACTCCTTCTCAATTCATTATCATTTTGATCAACTACATCTTCAGATATATTCTCATGTGAGTTACTAATATGCTTCTCTTTAGTTTTCATAGGAAACACATGCTCAAAAAATGATATATTACAAGATTCAATTATGGAATTATATTCTAACACAATAAGAAATCTATATGAACTACTATTTTGAGCATATCCAATAAACACACAATCACATGTTCTAGAACCAAGTTTCCTTTTCTTAGGATCTGACAACATTACCTTAGCTAAACATCCCCACACTTTCAGGTATCCTAAATTAGGTTGTTTATCAAACCAGAGTTCATAAGGTGTTTTACTAAGTTTCTTATGTGGTACCCTATTTTGTATATAGCAAGCCGAGAGGATAGCTTCCCCCCATATATAGTTAGGTAATCCTGAACTAACAAGTAAGGCATTCATCATTTCTTTAAGAGTTCTATTTTTCCTTTCGACTATACCATTAGATTCAGGTGAATAAGGTGGAGTTATTTCATGTATTATACCATGTTGTTCACAAAACTCATTAAAAGAGTTTGACTCATATTCACCTCCTTTGTCTGTTCTTAATCTTTTAATTTTCTTACTAAGTTAGTTTTCTACTTCATTTTTATATTTAATAAACATTTAACAAGCCTCATCCTTAGATCTCAACAAATATAATTTAGTATATCGAGAATAATCATCAACAAAGATTATGTAAAACCTTTTATCTCCTCTTGTCATTGTGTGCTTTAAATCTCCTAAATCGCTATATACTAGCTCTAATAATTCACTTTGTCTTGTTACTTGTTTGGATGGCTTCTTAGTTATTTTAATTTCTACACAAATTTCACATTTATCCAAGCTAGTATTATCCAATCTATCAATTAGTCTCATTTCTTTTAATTTTAAGATATAAGGAGCATTTACATGTCCTAATCTACTATGCCAAACATCAAGAGAACCAACCAAGTAAACAAAAGAAGAACTTCCTTCATTGTAATTAGTAACAACATTCAAAATATACAGACCATCATTAAGATAACCTTTACCAACATATATGTCATTCTTAGATAAGGTAACTATGTTACTATCAAAGGTTACCTTGACATTGGCATTGTTAAGGAGATGGACCAACACCAAACAATATTTAATGGCAGGTACAAAGAGTACTTCAGACAACACAAGGGTTTTCCTAGATGTCATTTTCTTTACCTAAGACTGAGATTTTGCTTGAATATCCTAGGTAAACATAATCCTTCCCATCCTCTATGGAAGAAAACTCAGAGAACATCTCCTTCTTAGCACAAATGTGCTTTCTGGCACAAGAGTCCACAATCCATCCCTTGGCTTCCTTTACTAAAAAGCATTCAGACACCACTGCCACTATAACATCATCTTGATGCTCCACCACATTTGCTCTTGTCTTTGATGATGATCCTCCTCCTTTATTTCCGCCTCCTTGATTGCTCCTTCTCAATCTACAAGTGGATGCAAAATGACCTATTTTGCCACAAATAAAACAAGCACCCTTCTTCTTTTATTGTTGGTTAGAATCATGCTTGAAATGTGGTTTATGAACTCTAATGTTATGGTTTTTAGAGCCATAAAATGAATTTTTAGACTGCATATCCTTAGCAATGTTAGCTTTAGCATGCATTTCCTTAGCATTTTGTTCACTAGCCATTAGCCTATTTTTCTCCTAAATCTTAATATGCACAATGGTTTCTTGCAATGTCATAGCTTTTCTCTTTTGCATGAAATTCATTTTATAATCTTTCCAAGATTCAGGTAATTTATCAACAAAAGTTTGAGATACAAACCTTTCAGGCAGAATATCTCCTTCCTTAGCTAATTCATCTACAAGCTTAGTAAATTCATTAATTTGAGAAGCAACAGATTTATTTTCATCCATTTGAAATGCATTATAATTATGAACCAAAAACTTTTTACTACCTTCTTTTTCATAAATATATTTTTGAACCAATGCATCTCAAATGTCCTTTGCATGAACATAATGACAGTAAATAGCATACAAATCATTTGATAAAGCTCTTAAAATATTATGTTTGCACAATTTATCAGCCAATTCCCAATCCTTCAAAGCTTGTTGATAATTTTTAGAATCATGTTCTGGTTTAGGATCTTGCAAAACAAAATTGCTTTGAGAAAAATCTAAAACTTCTAAAATTCTATGTTGCCATCGTTTAAAATTATTTTCATCAAATAATTCAATCCTTGAAGCATCAGGAATGACCTTAGCAGTAGCTAAAATACTAGGATCCATATTAAACCCTTAAGAATGTTCTCAAAAATAATTTTGAACACTAGTATTCTAGCTTTAAATAATAAGAATAAAAGGACAGTAACAATAAGAAGTAATAGACTGAGGTTACCACGAATCATGCAAAGCACTGTCCTTAAGGGTTTAATTCCACTCTACCTAAAGCTATGCTCAGTGGAATGGCATTGACGATTAACCCTCCAGGATTAGACGTGGGTCTCCACAGGAACTCGTCCACACGATAATCCCGGTACGTTGAGCAGCAGATCTTGCAAGTAGCAGAAAACGCAACAGAAGCAATGGGGCAACTTCTATTGCGCAGAAGAGTGAGCATGAGGAGATGATGGTTGTTCTGTGTGTTGTGTTATGCCATGTAGCAGAGTATATATAGGGAAAAGAAGTAGCTATTGTGAAAGAGCCGTTGCAAACTAGCCGTTGGATAACAGCCAGAAAAAAAGTCGTTGAAGCATTAAAGAACTGCAACAGTAAAAAGGAAATTTGGCTAAAAATTAAAAATAAAATTTGCATAGGTAGTAAAAACTTGGCAGGCCCACACGCGCAGGGACGAGACAGGGCGGGGCACGCGTGTGTATATTTAACTAAGGCCCAAATCCACAATGCTACCTCAATACAATAAGGTATTTATTGATTAAATATCATCATATATAAATGCTTATTAAAATATTTTCATGAGCAATGTGGGACTTCTTCCATAGCTAAATACACATAAACGAACTAAGTTTGAAATACACTAAGACCCATATATATATATATATATATATATATATATATATATACAACAAATATATATGATTACCTGAGTAGAGAAACCACTTCAATCTTTCTATTATGTCTTTAACACTGATTTTCCTAATATAGAACATGTTTACCAATCGACATTGAAGAGGTTAGCAAAGCTTAATATAAACCCAAGTCGAACCTCACAGAAGAGTAATTTCCTAGAAGCCGGAACCTCTGACATTCAGATATATGAACAAACTACTACAACAATTATTCCTAATTGAGGCTACAAAAAGATA
The DNA here is from genome assembly GCA_031439595.1 of Pterocarpus santalinus. NCBI lineage: Eukaryota > Viridiplantae > Streptophyta > Magnoliopsida > Fabales > Fabaceae > Pterocarpus > Pterocarpus santalinus. The sequence continues at coordinate 25,598,102 of CM062528.1, read as the reverse complement.
AAAACAAAGTTCAGCTATGAACTATCAACAAAAGAAGAGTACAAACACGACCTTGATTCAAGGATAACTAGGATCAATCTTAAGTACATGGTAGGAATCAATTATATGATATGTAATAAATATGCAAATCACAACTATATGAATGTATACTATGCAAACTACGTACATTTCTTTTACTTTTTAGGTGATGTTATTATCAAGATTTAAAAGAGTTTTATTCTTAAGTGTCTTATTCCTTGATATGTTTACGCTAGCTAGTGTCAGTAAGTACAAAAAAAACATGCATGAAAATGAATATATGTGAAAACAAAAATGAATAATGGAAGTGAAGCAAATCACAGGACAACCATAATAATGGCAAAAGTCAATAAATCACAGAACACCAATAATGCATCATATATAATTTAAGCAAATCACCGTAACCGTAGTTGATTGTCTTGAAGTGATGATGCATCATGGATGAGCTTGCTAAGATGTACATGCGCGTCACGTGTGTTGTGGAGTTGATTGCTTGCCAATAGCAAAAAAGACCATAACTAAGAAGCCAAAGAATCTTCACACTTCTAATATTTGAATCCACAAAATATGCAGAGGGGTGGAGAGCTTTTCTTCAGAATGAAGGTTCTTGAACTTCAAAATGGGGAGAGTTGCTTAATCGATGCTTACTTTTCTTTGTTATTATATTATATTGATCCTATTGATGGGTCCTGTCATTAATTAGGAGTTCTTTTTGTAATTTTGATTTTTTTAATTTCCTTTTAGGTGAAATTTCCAATGCAAAAAAACTTTACATACTATCTCATTTTTAAGAATTTTATATCTTAAATATATTTTAATTTTTGGATTTCTTTTCTCCATTTTATACTTTTATCAAAATTTCATCTTTTGCAGCGTTAAAACCACTTCTTTTTTCTCTTCAAAAAAATACTATTCAAATCCAATTGATGACACTATAACTACTAATATTAAATTCAAACCGTTTTATAAAAATTTCTACTAAAATTAATTATAGTTATAGAATAATCAAAAATCAATTATAAACCTACTCCGTAAAGTTAAAAAAGTAAAAATAGGATATAGTACAATATTTTGTTTATCTAAAGAAATCACCCTAATGCCAAAACATATTATAATAACTTCTTCTCCGAGTATTTTTGTTTGTGCATAAAATTATAACAGTAATGTGAAGTCACAAAATAATTAACTTAACTATAGTAGATAAACCTATAAATACATATATAGACAACATTGAATATTGGGTAACACGTTACATTTTTATAGCTATGTTTGCAACCTCTGTGGTCGAAGTTATAGGTTCAAAGAAATTGAAAGCTATTTTAAAATTAAAACATCAGCAAAATAAAGCTAAATAGCTAATGTCAGCAGTAGTCCCATTGCAGAGTTGTTTGTTATACATAATATCAAATATAAACCAAAAATATTGAGATTAGACCCTATTGCACTATCTGTCTAAAGTGCAGATGCTAATTTACACAAAAAGTAATATATTAGCAAGATAGGATCCATGATGGAAATCTTTATAGCACTTTCACTCAGACTTGATATGCTTTGTGAATTTGGTAGTAGAGAACTCAGCCGAGGTCAACTCCTGAGATATACCATCATCAAGTTGTAAATCAAATGACAATCTCTTAGCAGGAGTCATATCCCACAGAGGCAGGATCACAATCAGCTGGTGTAGATAAAAGATTGCAGTAAAATTAAATGAAATACAATATAAATCAGAATAGAACACAACCATAATAGCAAGAGAAAGATAGATATATGTTTTCCAAACTTACACTCTCAAAGTCATATGGCTCCTTCAATGATGAACTGATTGATTTACCTTGATAAGTTGGTTTAGCATCCTATAGATAAATAAAATTAATTTTAAATTTATGTAGAAATTCTATTTAATCTAAACTTTAAGAAGTTACTTATACCTCATTATTTTGTATTTTTTTTTTTTTATGATAGATTCAATGATCTGCACATTATCAAAAATTTGGTTGATAAAATAATGGTTGTAATTTGGATGCACCTTGATCTTAAATGCTAAGGTCTTTCCCAAAATAGAATCAATGGCTTTAGGAACAAACATTGGATCTAATTCACCTTCCTATAGGTGTAAAAGGAACTAATATTAACTAAAAGTAGACTTTTTTGATAAATAAAACCTTCCAAATTTGGTTTGATACATTTATTTGATGTTTTCTTAGCTCATGAACAGTTTGATTCAGCAGTTGGGTGTATTCTCGATCCCATAACACGAACTTTGCGCTTTCTTGCTTATACAAAACCTTGATTTCTATCCTAAACCTGTTAAAAAAATGCACCAAGTACTTACCTTAAAAGGCATCCATAAGGGAAATTATTTTATGATATTCAAATAGTTCTTCAGTGATAACCTTGGAATCGCTTCTGAGTTCATTTTACCACACCCTACGCATGTAAATGTCACACTATTGGAAGGAGCTTTCTTATTACACTTTGAGCATCGGTCATAGCACCATCCATTTCCAACAAATAGTTTGTCAATTTTTCCAACTGTGAGACAATAGCATTCCTAATTTCGAAAAAGACAAATCATGTTTAAATATTTAGTTGGCAATTAGCTATACTATAAAAGGGAAATATGAGTTACAAATGGATATCTAAAATTAAGTTATACTCAATACTTGTTTTACTTCTTTGATTTCCAAAAGAGATTTAACTTTCGCATTCTGAAAAAATTTGTCTTCGAAATAATGTTAGGAAGATCCAAATAACTGGTCATTCTTTGAGTGTATGTCTCATTTGAAGGATCCAAGCTTTAATTGACACAAAAGAAAAAGCTTAGTGTGTTGACATATTTCAACAAATCTAGATTATAAAATAAAAAATTAGACACTATAATACTTGCTTTTATATTGCTGAATTTCTTCAATTTCCTCATTAATGAGAAGTCTTGAAGCATATAATGAGTTTTGTATGCTTATTGGGTATTTAGCTAATAAAGTTAAAAATATTAATCATGTAAAGCACATGAAAAGAGGTCATATAAGGTAAAAGTACTAAGTCATATGAAAAATGAACCTTTTGGAGCTTTGATCTTGGCAAGTGTTAGCAATATAACATCAAGTCCGGATTCATGCTTTTGTAATGAACTCAATAATTGATTTGCATATTTATCCCAAAGAGTACACTTTAGTATATTGTTCCTTCATGATTTAAAAAATCAGCATTAGTAGATAAAGTATTCATTTAAAAAAGACACAAAATATTGCTAACATATGTAATATATATCATGCTTCATTTACTTTTTGTCCCACAAAACTATCACCACCTTCTTAGGTACATTGTGATATTGATTTTGCTCTAAATCAACAAATTCACCAATGACATCTGTTAAAATAAATAAGTTAGAACATTTTTGAAATCATAAATTGCACATTATTCAAATCACAACAACAATATATGATATCATAAGTTGTACATTATTCAAATCATGAATTACCTACTAACACATTACGAGAAGCATGTCCAGATATAATATCTTCAAAGCTAGTAAATTGATAAACATAGTAAGGGATTTGAGGAAGTTCATGCTCTTACACTATCATCCTTTTCATGAAGAACAATCTATATAGATGTTTGGATACTTTTTATTCTCCATTATCACGTTCAACTTCAAAATTCTAGACAATATATGTGTTGCCTTCTTTAAGTTCAAATTTCCATTTTTCCACATCAAAATTTTTCACAGTTGCCTGAATTTTATATCCCTATCCAAAGGAGCAAAATTGACACAATCAACACAAAATTATACAAATACATAATGATAGGATTGAAATAATATAAATGTATAGATTATAATAAATACTCATTTACCTTTTCATCCATGAAAATCATTTCTATTGAACTGGCTTTTTGGGATTTCTTGACATACCATAAATTTATGATTCTAATTGAGAGCTTCCAACTCTCCTTACAGTCATTAATTTCTTGAATTAAGTTCACTTTTCGAGCCATAGCTATATGTAAAAAATATGACACCGAGAATCTACATATGAAATAATATACTAGAGTGTCCAACACATGCCAGAATAGAAAATATTGAGAGACATGTACTCAAAATACAATATGATGATAACAATGTGTGGAAAAAAATAGTAACATAATATTTTGTAAAAAAAAAAAAAGTTTATAAAGGCAAAATAGATCGTATCCATAAAAGGGAAAAAAGCAAAAACGGAGGCTAAAAACTACCAATGTCCAACAGTTATATGTTAACTGAAAATCTAATATGTTAAAAGAAAATAAATATATCAACAAATGTAGAAATAAGAGAATTAAGCATATGGTAGTATCCCATAAGAAATATTTTTTTCTGAAAAAAATCTACAAATAAGACCACAAACTCACCTTATAAATGTCACAAAAAGAAACTTGTTAAGGAGAAGGGGAGCCTTTGTGTTCAGAAGAAGAAAACGATGAAGGGAAATGAGAGAATAGAAGTAATGTGTTATTAAGAAATAAATGAAAACATAGAAGTATAATATAGAAGAAGACGTTGATTGATGTCTACCATCTCAGATAGAAAGGACATGCATCTAAGCAAGCCCATCCATGTTTTTTTTAATATTTTATATTATTTTATTTTATTTTATTTTATTTTTAGCAAGAGTGTGTTAGAAGATTTTGGCAACTGTGTTAGGAGCAGGGAAAATTTTTTGGGGGGAAATAGAGCATTGCAGGAGGCAACACGTGGAGCTGAGGACTTTCTTTTCTTAGAGTAATATAGATAGAAACACTAAGTAAATGCAAATCATTATTGTATTACTTTCTTATTTAGTCTAAATAACCACTATGCGAATCTACAAAATACTTGAACCAATTAACATTGCTTCATTATGTTGTTTCTTGAGAGAACCAAAATTGAAAATATCAATAAAATTATGATAATTGTGACTTACAAAATAATTAATTAAGTAATAGTGATAATATATTAGATAAAATTATCAAACATTAATTAAATATTATGATAATTTTTAAAACAATAACTAAATAATTTTTAGTTTTATTTAGCCCAAATATCAAAAGAGATATGAAGCAATAAATTTTAACCTTGAGTTATATATATATATATATATATTACAATTGCATTTTTAAAGGAATATGTGGGTCTCCCTACTATGGTAAGATCAAAAAATGACTCTGTGCAAATATTAAAGGAGAGGGTGTGGAAAAGGGTGAAAGGGTGGAAAGAAAAGTTACTACCAAAAGACAGGGAGTCCTAAGCAAAGCGGTGCTAAATATATACCTACGTTGGTTATATTTCAAAATTCAACTTACTCTTTGTAGGGAAATGGAAGATTTAATGTGCCAGTTTTGGTGGGGCTCTTTTTTTTTTTCGATAATTGATTGAAGGCTCAATATTCAAATCAAATGGAGCAGTTATTACAACAAAATGCCTCAAAAAGAGAAGGGTCCTATAAAATAAGAAGACTAATACCGAAAAAGGATAGCCATACAGAAAGAACATGCTCACAAACAAACAGTTTGAACTACACATTCAAGCTTAGACTAACACAAGCTATTAATTTTGCTTTCCTTTTTGCCCCTAGTCTTCACAAGTTTAGAATCCTTCTCTTTATACTCCTGATTTTTGGCCAACTCGATGATAACATCCTCATTCTTGTCGGCTGACAACTCAAGACTTTTGCCTAGCTCCCATGTAAGTCTTGCTTCCTCATAAATCTGCTCCTCACGAAGATTATTAGTTGAAATTGCTAATTCATTTGATAGTGTTTGATCCACCTTATCCCTTCTCTTCTTTGTGCCTTTTCTTTTGAAAGCACCCTTTAGAACCTCTTCCTTTTTATTTTACTTTTGCTTTCTATTGATCTTTTTGCACTTGAAAAGTAAATTAGCAACAACAATATCATCCACACCATCACACGACATCCAATTAAAGTTTTGTGCCAGCATGCTAGTTTGATCTTCATGGATCTCCTTAATACTTTCAAGTCCCACAAGGCCATTATAATTATCATTGAGCTTCCATGGTTCGAATCCAGGGGGAAAGTATGGGCTAGAGATTGGGCTCATCTCAAGACCACTTTGTAACATTTAGCATCTAACCCTTCCAAGTCTTGACTCTAGCCCACATTCTCCAAGCCTAAGTCCATTTGAACCTCAGAAATTAACTCTTCCTTTGCACGTGCTTTTTTCCTTCTCATGCACTATGTTGGAAAAAGGTATTCCTTATCAATCCTATTAACCATGTTGTTATTCTCAAGTCTCTTGTAATAATCATTGCCATAATGATTGATATTTATGAGCTTAGCGGAGTCCAAGTTTGAATGCATCGGTCCACTAACCTCCCTTGGCCATGCATCAGCAATGTTCATGCTCCCACCTCCGCCAAAGTTTCTTGGAAACTCAATCATCGCTGTCATGAACATGGAGGTAGACAGAGATAATGGAGCCACCGACCACATTGGGACCTGCCAAATAGCCACCATACATCGAACTCTTTCGATGACAATAGTCACTGATCCAACAATAAACTCACTACTATTAGATTCAATCGACATGTGCAAAAGAGAACATCTGCCCTCGAGAAGTTTGATCATCAAAGCCCAAAACTTTTCCCCACAGGCTATGTATTTTGACCATGTTGCTACTAGAACAGGCCGAGGGAGGAATGCCAGAAAGTTCCAGCCAAACCATCCTGCAAAAAGACCACTCTTTCATGTTCCATTTCTTCAGAGAGGAACAAAATGATGACATAGGCTGAACACCATTAGCTAATGCTTCTAACATAGCACTTTCATTTTCGAAAACCACTAAAATTTTTGCAGAACTTAAAGTAAAAATATTATCCACTTCACCCTAAAGAGCTCGAAAACACCTTCGCTGAAAGACGTAATAAGCTCAACAATAATACTTCAATTTAACCGTGAGGAGCTACAAATTCATTGAATAAATTGGGAGAAATATTTCCCTTATGGCTCTTTCATGGAAGAGCATGAAGGAACAAACCCATCATACACATGGAAGAGTTTGTGGGCTGGAAGGGAAAGGTCCATGGCAAATGCTCACTTTGAGAAAGGTTGTTGGTCTAGTGAATTATATGAATTATTCTACTCAGCATATTCCATTAATTTAGAATTCAAAGATACTTGGTACCCGAACTCTTTGCCTGGGTTGCTAAGCATTTCAGCTACTAAACAAAGGCTACAAGGTGATTTTCAATTCTGCAAAGTGCTCAATCATTGACAAGAAAAAAGGTCAACTAATTGCAAAAGCTAAAATGACTCAAAATAGAACATTTTTTAAAATAATGACATCATGGAAAAAGAGTACAATTAGACCATATCTTCAAGTGCCAGACAGGATAAACTAGCTGTTGATAAAATTCAAAAAGTGAGTTTATTTACCAAAAAGCAACAAAAGTTAGAAGCAGCCAACAGGACACTAGCCAAGCAGCCGAGAAAGAATAATCAAGCTCAAGAGTGCAATAGAAAGGCGTCAAAGAGCAACAACACAGAAGTCAAGGCTATTCAAGATTATTAGACAAGACACAACATCAAGAAGAAGATCAAGAAAGCAAGGTTTTAGACTCCAATAAGACATTTGTGTTTCACTGCTATAAGCAATTTGAAAGACGAAATATGGACCAAGACAAGTTATCAAGTAACACCAACATTACATCAAGGAGAAGCAATTAGCCAAAATTTTCAAAAGTATAACTATGCCAATGTGCATCAAGGAGGAGTGTTAAAGAGTGATGCACATTAGCCGAAGAAATCTCATGAAACTTCTAAGACTAATTGAGAGTAAATATCGAAGAGCCTAGAATCTAGTGTTATATATATCATACTATCTTAGAGAAATCTAGAAAATGGTTGAAATAAATGTAATTTAATATTACCACCATTGTGAGGCGATGATGAGACGGCTATATATATTGTCCTAGAGCTCATGTTCAAATTAAGCTTAGAAGCTTCATAAAAATAATAAGCTCTGTTCACGCTATTGTATCCCACCATCATAAAATAACATCAGCCATTTATCATTTAATCAAAAAAATTTCATCATTTACTTTTATTATTCCTCCTTCCATAATCCAACAACAGTTTATATATAAATATACTAATTATGAGTTCCATATATTGCCCCCGCTTGTAGGGTCTGGCTTTGAAATATTATAAATTGTGACCAATTTACATGAATGAAAAATAAAATTTAAATAAATAATGGTATTTTCACATGAATCATCATTCCTGTAAAATTATAAGATATTTTTAGGTGCTCAAAATACTATTAAATATTTATCACCAATGTTATAGTACTAAAAATATAAAAGTAGTATAGAAAGCCATACCTCACATATAGCTTAGGTGGTACTCATACAGTGGCACAGATTAAGAAAAATATAATACTCCTAAAACATCTAAGAACTACTCCCAGAATTTTTCTACTTATTCAATGAAGACATGGTGCTTGCTACTTGCTTGGCGAAAGGACAAACTTGCTAGTGGAAATTGCCCACAAGCATACTAGAGCTATTTGACTATTTTTGTTAAACAAACTGAGATCCACTCTTTTGTTAATGCGCGTACAAGTTTAGGATAGCAGCATAAGTTGGCCAAATGCAAGAGAGTGTTTCCATTGGCATCCTTATCATTTATCATCTTTCCAAGTTCAAGATCATTAGCTTGCAAGATGTACCCTACCGCATTAAACCTTCCACTTTCAACCGCAGTGTGATTTGGTACTCAAGTATCTCTTTGGGATCCATGTAGTGTACTACTTCAACAAGCCCTCACTGAGAAGCCAAAATGAAGTGGGAAAAAGTCATAGTTGTCGATTTCCATGGTGCAAGAAATATATTTTCTAAGTAGATATTGAACACCTTCAAGGTAACCTACAGATGCTGGCATGCTGCATAATGAAGAGGAATCCTTCCTTCCTTATCCTTTAAATGAATCCAATTTGCCTTTTCATTCAAAATGAGTCTTAAAATATCTAGCACTTATTACAAATAATCAATTAGTCAATTCTCATTTGAGAAAGAAGAGTGACTCCTCAGCAGGCACTTGTTTATCATAGCCACTGATCAATTCATATTTCTATAACATGTGATACCCTAGATGGAATGTCGTGTGCTTCGGATATACTTAGATCTCAATGGAATACTTGTGTAAACATGTGCCTACTTAATTTTTTTTAAGAAAAAAGGGTTTATTATAAAAAAAAGGCATGTTATTTTGACATAAAAGCTCAAACACTTACGAAAAACACCCAAATATAAGTGGTGAGTCCATTCTATGCTTCTTCTCCATTACTTTTCCTTTCACACTTTCCAATCACTTTTTCTTGTACATGTCGCATGTGTATATCCCAAACTATGTCCAAATTACTTTTCTAATAAAAAAAAAAAAATTCAAGTCATAGATTGTTTTTGTATTAAACTAATGGATCGGTACATTAGTGATGACGTGTCCCTTTAGACCAAATTACTTATTTTACCAAGAACATACATAAATCATGTTGTTATGTATTAAATCATTCATCATATTTAATCTAGCAATTAAATATTTGAGAAAAATAATTCATCGCATGATATCACGACCATTATGGCCAAGTATTCTAGAATCCAATTTTTATTACCTCTATTATTTCTACAGTGAATCTTGAATTTCAGCGCATGGTGAAATTGCCTTATATATTAAGTAAACTTCAAATCCAATTGGTTCTTGCATGAGATAACATATTAGATAGAAAACTATTATTATCCATCATCTAAGTGCTAAATAAGTTTACAACTATCTAACACGTACCTTGATCCAGTTTTTTTATTGCCGCAAGGACGGGTGAATTTTTTTTACTTCCAGAACATAATTAGGATGGAAGAAGGTCTTCATTTTGGCCCATGCTTGATCAACAACATCCTTTAGCTAGCTTCGATTGCCAAGTACAAAACTGATTTGTTTTCTTTGTCTATCCACTCTAGTAAAATTATCTAAACATATTTCTCAAAAGTAGGCTCAAACTATTCTTCATTAAATTCTAAGAAATTCATCACACTCTTGTGACGATTCAATAAGGCCTCATGAAGAAAAGGGTTACCTTGGTTGTTTCCTGCCAGGATTTTTTCCAGAGCCTCGTTTGGGTAATTATAATATGGACGTTCAAGGTTTTGAATATAAGTTGAAGACAACTTCTTAATAATAGAAAAATGACCAGCTTTTGCAACGATATGCACTGCTGTGTCACCATTTGAACTTTTGGCAGCCAAAAGTTGTTGTGGTACGTTTTAAGCTACCTCTTCCACCCACTTATAATTTCCATATATCTAGCTGCTATATACACTATGGTGTTTCCCAAAGGGCTCATTTGCTTTAAGCATCCTTTCTCATGCTCCCTCCAAGCTTGTGTAGGGGAATTAACTTGCAACCTCTAGCAAACTAGGCTCACGTTATGTTACTCTTGTTTAACTTTAGGAGGAAATTAGTCCCCTCAAAAATGTTATAAAATATCCTAACACAATATTGCTAAAGGGGTGTCAAATACTTTTTCTTTGCAAATAGAGGTATTTCCCGAAGTAAATGTTATGTTCGTCGGGTAGTTCATTTTGATTAGATCTTGGTTTTGACCAGGTGCTTCGACCATCTTGTAGTCACTATTGATGCTGTGGAGGTGGCTTAGGTGCAATAGATCTACAGCACATTAGCATATCAGACCAATCAACTCGCTGTCACTGAGTTTCAATGAAGTGAGGTTAGAAAGATTCAGTGGAATAGGACCCATAAGGCAATTAGAAGAGAGGTCAAGGTGGAGCAGGTTTTGCAAACAATGGAGTTCATTTTGAATAGATCTCGATTTTGTCTAGGGGCTCCAACCACCTCATAGCCACTATTGATGCCATGGTGGTGGTCTAGGCACAGTAGATTCATGGCACATTAGCAAATCGGATCAGTCAACTCGCTGTCACCAAATTTCAATGAAGTGAGGTTGGAAAGACTCGATGGAACAAGAGCCATAAGACAGTTAGAAGAGAGGTCAAGGTGGAGTAGGTTCTGCAAACGATGAAGTGAGGGTGATATTGACTCATTGAATGACGAGTTAGATAGGTTGAGTCCCACCACCGAATCAAAAGACCCACATATTACTCCCCTCCAACTACAGTAATCTATGTTGTTCTTTGACCAGTCAATCAGAACATTTTTTGGGTCTCCCAAAAATGATAAACCTATAATATTTTTCATACCTATTATGTAACCAATTTGCTTATTGTAACGAATTTAAGGATTGATTTTTCTTAGATGTGCAGTATCATTCTAAAGGAATGGGAATATGCTGAAACCTTTGTTAAGTAGTTTGCTTTTGCAACAAGTGGTGGATGAGAAAGTGGTGGACAATCCTCTATTTGCAAAGAAAAGTATTTGATACCCTTTTAGCAATATTGTTAGTGTATGTAAACGGATTGACAGTTGGAAGTCTCATAGAGTCCATAGGCGCTTGGAAGTCTGTTAGGAATTTGTTAACTTCTGTAGTCAGCTCTATGTAGTGTAAAGTATTAGTATAGCATCAGTATAAATACTGAAGTATGTAACAATACTTAAATACATAACACCAAAACACATAATACAGTTTCCTTTCAATTCTCTCTGTGTCATGGCTTTCTTTCATCATCTCTGAACTCTTTCATGGTATCAAGAGCATTTTTTTTTATCCATGGAAGTTCCACCATCTCCAGCATCTTCAATGGATGCGCCACCACCTTCGCCAGCCTTTTCAACTGCATCTCCACCAGCTTATGCACCGGAAAAATTTTCGAATCCTGTCTCGTACAAGCTCTCAGATGATAATTTCTTGCTATGGCAGCAAGAGGCACTTGCCACCATTAAAGGTCACAAGCTCCAAATGCATCTTCAGAAAGATCACATTCCTAAAATGTATGCCTCTATTGCTGATGTTGAAGCTGGAAGAGTCACTACTGCATTTGCAAATTGGGAGCAACAAGATAACCTTCTCCTTTCGTGGTTGCTAGCTTCACTCAATGAATCTCTTCGGATCAGTATGGTAGGTTGTGTGTTTGCGTATCAGGTTTGGGAGAAGATTAAAAAGTTCTTTGCCTCTCAAACTCGAGCAAAGGTTCGCCAACTCAAACTCCAACTTCAAGGTACGAAGAAAGTCTTTGGTATGAACACTTTTCTGCTTGACATCAAAAAGGTAGTAGATCAGCTTGCAGCAATTGGTGCTCCAGTTTCTACTGAAGAGCACATTGAATCGATTCTTGATGGACTCCCTGGTGATTACAATCCCCTGGTTACTTCCATAATTTCACGTCTAGATCCGTACTCCATTGAAGAAATAGAAGCTTTGCTAATGGCTGTTGAAGCTCGTATTGAGAAAACGATCGGCAATGAGCTTGCTGCCTCTCCGATCTCAAGTCCTATACAAGCCAATGTTGCGCAACACCAACATCACACAAACTCTCAGAATCGTGGTGGTTTTCGTGGAAGAGGTGGCTTCCACTTTCGAGGCAGAGGTCGATCTGGCCGTGGAGGAGGCAGATTTCCTCCTACCAACAAGCCGCAATGTCAAGTATATGGTAAATTTGGTCACCTAGCTTGGGACTATTATCATAGGTTCAATCCTCATTTTCAACGACCTCCTCCTTCTAATGGTCCTGGATCACACCATTCTGCTTCTCCTGGTCCTCAGGCCTATCTTGCTACACCTATTTCTCAGAACTCTAACATGTCGCAGGCCATTGTTGCCTCTCCTTCCACTGTGTATGATCCTCTTTGGTACCCTGACTCAAGCGCTTCTCATCACCTCACTCCTGATCCATCCAACTTCAGCTCAAAATCAACATATGATGGTGGTGACAGAGTGCAACTTAGCAATGGACTAGGTATGAGTATCATGCATGTAGGGCACTCTAATTTATATTCAAAGTTATCCAATACTACATTTGCCTTGAAAAATCTGTTTCATATCCCTGGTTTAACCAAAAATCTGCTAAGTGGCTCACAATTCTGCAAAGATCACAATGTTTTCTTTGAATTCACTGCTAATACTTGTTGTGTGAAATCTCAGGTTACCAAGGAGAGTCTTCTCCAAGGGACAATTAGAGATGGACTCTATGTTTTTCCAGACCTGCACTCAAGTTCTACTTGTACAAACACTATTAGTTCTCTTCCAAATCACACCACACCCATTGCATTTATTGCGAACAAGTTATCTGTTGTTGATACTGTGGCCTTGTGGCATTGTAGACTAGGTCATCCATCTAATAAGATAGTTCATCATGTACTGAATTTGTGTACAATTCCATTCAATGCAAATAAATCTGTTACTGTTTATACATCTTGTTGTCGTGGCAAGTCTCACCAACTCCCTTTTACTCCCTCTACTTCAGTGTATACAGCACCTTTACAACTCATTTACTTAGATATCTGGGGCCCTGCACCAGTTCCCTCATCATCAGGGGCTAGATATTATATTTGCTTTGTGGATGCTTACTCAAATTACACTTGGATTTATTTGCTTAATCAGAAGTCTCAAGCATTTGTTAGCTTTCTTACCTTCAAAAATCTGGTTGAATTACAATTTGGCACCAAAATAAAAGTAATACAAACAGATAACGCCAAGGAATATCTCAGTTTTGGCAATTTCCTAAAGTCACATGGCATTTTACATAGACTTTCCTACCCTTATACATATGAACAAAATGGAAAACCTGAAAGGAAATATCAACATATAACTGAAATTGGTCTCACCCTCCTTGCCAATGCTCACTTACCCACTTCCTTTTGGGGTGAAGCCTTTCTCACTGCTACCTACTTAATTAATCTCCTGCTAACTCCTGCACTGAACCTGCTATCCCCTCACCAAAAACTCTTCAACCAGCAACTAGATTACTCCCTCCTTAGGTGCTTCGATTGTGCTTGCTATCCCCATTTAAGGCCTTATAACTCTCACAAACTTGATCTCAGGTCAGAACTATGCCTCTTCCTTGGTTACTCAACCCAACACAAAGGTTATAAATGCTTGAGCTCCTCTGGTAAAGTCTACATTTCCAGGCATGTCCTTTTCGATGAGCATTCTTTTTCATATCCCACTCATTTCACTGTTAGCTCCCACATTGCTCCTACCACACATCAATGTGACAAATTACCTTGCATTCCACTGATCAACCAAACTAGTGCTCATACTCAGAATGCCCTACCTGCTCATACTCATTCTCCTATATCTACATCTTTGCCTATTGCTGTTGCTACTAACATTGACAGGACCACTGTTGTTTCTTCTCCTGGTATTCTTGCTGATGCACAATCTGTTCCTACACCTACTGACTCTGCTAGTGCTGCCATGGGTTCTGCAGCATCTATTCCTCCTATGGTACCCTCGGCTACACATGCAAAAGGCACAAAACGCCCCCAGCATCCTATTCACCCGATGGTTACCAGGGCCAAGGATGGCATTTTCAAGCCCAAAGCGTTCACTGCCTCCTTAGTGCCCTCTTCTGTAAAGCAAGCTCTTTTTGATTCACAATGGTCAAAGGCAATGCAAGAAGAATACTCAGCTCTTCTCAAAAACAATACCTGGTCACTTATGCCTCTTCCACCAAATAGGACTGCCATAGGGTGTAAATGAGTGTTCAGGGTCAAATACAATCCAGATGGCTCAATCAGTAAATATAAAGCCCGCTTAGTGGCCAAAGGTTTTCACCAGCAAGAAGGTTTTGATTTCCATGAGACCTTTAGCCCTGTTGTCAAACCAACCGCCATTAGAGTTGTTCTCAGCATTGCAGTCTCAAGAGGCTGGCCCATTCACCAAATTGACTTCAACAATGCCTTTTTAAATGGTGACTTAACTGAAACAGTATTCATGACTCAACCTGAAGGATTCTGTGTTGGAGGTCCTCAGCTTGTTTGCAGACTAAATAAAGCTCTTTACGGGTTGAAGCAGGCACCTAGAGCTTGGTTTAGCAAGCTCCAATCTGCACTGCTTTCCATGGGATTCACATAAGCCAAATGTGATTGTTCCTTGTTCATTAAGGTTACCTATCACCACACTCTCTATGTGTTGGTCTATGTTGATGATGTAATCATCACTGGAAGCACTCAGCATGTCATCTCTCAACTGATTCAAGACCTCAACAACACCTTTTCCCTGAAGGATATTGGCCCTCTACACTACTTCTTAGGAATTGAAGTAAAATCCACTGTTGAAAAGGGACTTCTATTGTCACAATCCAAATATGTCTCAAATCTACTAACCAAGGCCTCAATGCCTGACTGCAAGCCTTTGGCCACTCCAATGACCAGTGACCTCAAACTCACCAAGTTCGAAAGTGAGCCGTTTGACAATCCCTCACTATATAGATCCATTGTTGGTGCACTTCAATACACAACCATAGCCAGGCCTGAGATTGCCTTCTCAATCAACAAAGTCTGTCAATTCATGCGCCAACCCCTTCACTCCCATTGGCAAGCAGTAAAAAGGATTCTCAGGTACCTCAAAGGAACCATTCACCTTGGACTTCATCTCAAACCATGCTCTTCCTTCAATCTCCATGCCTTCTGTGATGCTGATTGGGGTAGTGACCCTGATGATAGAAGATCAACTTCGGGAGCCTGTGTATTCTTTGGTGACAATCTAGTCACTTGGTTTTCGAAAAAGCAACCTATGGTGTCTAGATCAAGCACAGAGGCCGAATATCGAAGCTTAACCTCAACTGTCACAGAACTTGTTTGGCTCAAGTCTCTTCTGATTGAACTACAGCTACCTCCTGCTCTCACTCCCTCCATCTACTGTGACAATCTAAGTACTGTCTTGCTCACTGCCAATCCCATTCTTCATCAAAGGTCCAAGCACTTTGAACTTGACTTACACTTTGTCCGTGAAAAGGCTCTCAGCAAACAATTTTTTGTGAACCACATCCCTGGTCATGAACAAACTGTAGACATACTCACAAAGGCCATCCCCATCTCTCAATTTGTATTGTTCAGGTCCAAACTCAGAGTTGAAGCTTCTTCCCTCTGATTTTGCGGGGGGATGTTAGTGTATGTAAACAGATTGATAGTTGGAAGTCTGTTAGGAGTCTGTTAGACAGTTGGAAGTCTGTTAGGAATTTGTTAACTTCTGTAGTCAACTCTATGTAGTGTAAAGTATCAGTATAGCATCAATATAAATACTGAAGTATGTAACAATACTTAAATACATAACACCAAAACACATAATACAGTTTCCTTTCAATTCTCTCTGTGTTATGGCTTTCTTTCATCATCTCTGAACTCTTTCAAATATTATGTTAGGTTATTTTATAATATTTTTGATGGGACTAACTTACTTCTAAAGTTAAACAGGAGTAACGTAACACGACCCGGCAAACTATAATTCTTATTGTCTTCATGTTCGTCAACCTTCCATGTGAGTCCCCTGTTTGCTGTTTCACGTACTAAACCATTTCTCTAAATAGATTGCGTTGCAGCGATTTCCATATCCGCATTACACATTTGTGAAAATTGCTCTTTAGTTTCCATGTTTGTAATTGGTGGTTTCGATCCCTGTTTAACTTCTTGGGTTGTCTTCTCAACTTCCAAATTCTTGCGCTCCTTAGCGGATGGGAGGGTCTTAGTCTGTTTATCCATTATTATCAACGATGCATAAACTAATGTTTATCGTATTTCAACTCCAACCTACTGATCATTCAATATCGAAAAAGTTGGTGTGGTAATCACATTGAATTGAAAAATCTGGAGTGGTAATCACTACCCTTATGATTATCTATGAATCTAAATAGCTAGGTGGTAAAATAGTGATGTCCATTAGCTAGAAATATCTAGATGCATTGTTGATCCATCGTGGAATAAAATATACTAGATGTCTCTCATGTACAAGTGAAGTATCATAAAAGTCTAGAATAGGTACACATTTAAAATGCTCAACCAATAAAAGTAAATATTCAATATTTAACTGATCTTTAATCATCGATTACATCAAAAAATAAATGGAATGGTTAATATTATACAAAATTGATTATGGTATTCTAGATCATGTTTAGATTATGGATACTCCCTCAAATTACAAGTAATTTGTCATAATTTTAAGTATTTAAAATAAAAAAGTAAAGTGACTTTCCCAAAAAATAGAAGCAGTTTCTCCTACACCACTACGTAGTTGCACCATTAATGTTGAAAACCCCCACCCCATTTCGGTTCATGGGAATCACCAAAAAGAACGAGCATAAGAAAAGCAACACAGCACGTGACACCTAAGGGGCATATGCTAGATAATTGAAGATTTCAACTCTATATTGTTTTGATCATGGCACACAAGGGGCTTATTCATCCATATTTTGGTGGAAATCAGGTTTAGCACAATGACAAGATGGCAGAAAGATGGAGAATGTGCTTACACCTCAATACCTGAATAGGATTGTTTCTTTTGGAGTTCAGGCTCAGAGTTATGCTGATGTGTTTTATTTTATAAGGCTATGTCATTGGTGTTTAGACGCATTTAGAACTAGGCTAATTTTTTTTATATCGTTTATAGATGATTCTAAATTCTGATATCTGATGTGTGCTTTTAGCACCACTCTTGTTCTTGTGAGTTGAGTCTTACGAATGAAATATATATATTAAAAAAAAAAAGAGAAGCATCACCAACAACACCAAGAATAGTAGCAGCAGCAAGGCCTGTAATGGTGGGGTTGTTGCTGACCGGAGGAGTCTTGAGATCTTTCTCTAACATAGATGATGCTTTCTATTTGGTTGTCACTATCATTCTCTTTCACCTCTTCCTTTTTCTTGTAATGTTTAGTTACTAATGGTTTGTTTCGATGAGCAGAGAAAATGAGGGAAAAAAATAAAAAAAAAAGAAAATGGAAAGAAAAAAAAATGGATAGAGAAATATATTTTATTTTTATGTATTTGGATGGAGAGAAAATAAAAAAAAAAAAAAGAAAATCATAGTTATATTAAATAATATATATATATATATATATATATATATTCTTTTTATAATAAAAAATAAATATTATTTTAGTTTAATTTTTAAATATTCTCTATAAATTAAATAAATAAATAATTTTATAATATTATTAATAAGTAATTTGATTTATTATTATTTAAATTATAAATTTTATTTTAAAATTAATTATTTAAATAAAAATAAATTTAATATAAATATTGAATATTTTAATTTATAACTGAGCATATAAGTGTCAATTGATGTATTACAACCTCTTCTCTTTCATTTTCTGCGCACAAAGGAGAGGAAACTGTTGGCAATAGGCCCCATGCCTCTTTTCTCTCCTACTTCTATTTTCTCTGCAAACCAAATGCGGTGAAAATTCTATTTTCTACCCATTTTCTTTCCTTCACACTTCCCTTCCCTCATTTCCTCTCAAAGCAAACAACTACATGTGTTTGTTTGGGAATTTTTTTTTTTTTTTCAAATTTCAACTAGTTTTTGTCGTTCTTGCCTTTTTTTTTTTTTTTGGTCAATTTCAGTTCACATTTTTCGGGAGGAACAATTTAAAACAAAAATTCCCTCAACATAGATCACATAACTAAAGAGGAAAATGGGCAAGGACAACCTCACCATTTTGTAGGGATGGAGTGCTAGCGATAACCAAAAAAAAAAATGATTTAACATGAGTTTACATAATTTTTTCATAATTATTAAATAAAAAATAAAAAATAAAAAACTTGCGTTATAATAAGTAATATTAGATAAACATTGAATATTCATTATTTTTAGTGGAGCATCGTGAAATCGTCCCTAAAATAATTATCGTATAAAAAAATTGTACGACCGCCACTGCTTGACTATAAGAAAGGCCTATTTGTGACATAAAAATAAAGTGAGTAACTTCACGATATTTATGCTTACCAATACTGCTGCATAATAATAATAATAATCTTCAGCAACGTTTGATTTTTTTTTTGTTTAAAAAAAAAGGCCCGTGATAAATACGTATATACCACATATTCTCCAAGATATTAACATTAAGCAGGAAAAAAATAATCAACAGGCTGAATAAATTGGACTTACACTATAAAAAATAAATTAATGCAAGGGTATATCTAATTATTCTAACACTTCGATTTCTAGGACAATTAAATCATAAATGAGGTGTATTTAATTAGGATCTAATCAGTGTTATCAATAGCATAAAATGGCTTATGGCGGCAAGCCAAATATCTGCCATACAAATATGGCGGATGACTTTGCAGAATATGAAGGAAGGTATGGGGGCTATATATGCATACATACAAATGATAAAATCTACGAGAATAATAAAATTAGAAACATATTTTAGGCAATGAGATTCATCAAATATATCACAAAATTAAGGAAAAAAATAAAATAGTCACAATCAAATTAAAAGCGCAGCACAATCAAACATGAAGGAAAAAACAAAAACAGACCTGAACAGAAAATGGAAAAAATGAAAGATAAAAGAGGGTCAAAACAAAATTAGAGAATAGAGAAGAGGGAGGCAAGCAGAAAAAAAAAATGAAAAAGGAAAAAAGAATTACAATAGTGAAATAACAAGGAGAACAACAGAAGAGGAAAGCAGAGAGAACAAATTAAACCAACCCCCCCAAAAAAAGAAATGAAAACCAAAACAGAGAAAATAGAGCACATATGATATAATCCTGTAATCTAACCTCATAGATGCCATTAACAAAGTATCCAAGTAGTGAAATAAACATTTGGTGGTGTCTTTTCTTTCTTCTATGCTAAACATACGTCGAGGCTCCCAGAGGTGTCACCCTAATCAGTGTTATCAATAGTGTATAGTGGCTCATGGTGGCAAGCTAAAAGTCTGTCATTCAAATATGGCATATGGCATTGCAGAATATGGCAGAAGGCACTAGGCTCTCAAAGCTGTCACGCTAATTAGTGTTATCAATAGTGGATGGCGTTGTCGAAGATGGCGAAAGGCATGGCAACAATATACATATACACGTGCATACAAATGATAAAATCTACTACCACACATATTACGAACAATAAAATTAGAAACATAGTCTAGGAAATGAGATTCATCAAATATATCACAAAATTAAGGAAAAACATAATATGACAAAAAATGAAAAAAAAAAAGGGAAAGATTAAAGAGGGTTGAAACAAAATTAGAGAATAGTGAAAGGGAGGCAGGCAGAAAACAGAATTGACAAAAAAAAAAAAAAAAGAATTACAATAGTGAAATAACAAGGAGAAAATTACAGAAGAGGGAAGCAGAAAGAACAAATGAAAACACAGGCCCATATGATAAAAATTTTAGAAAGAGATGAAACAAAGAAAGGCATAGAACAAAGGGGGAAAACATAAGAGAAAATGAGAACTAATAGTCTGGGAGTTGTGGTCACAATGGGGGATGTTGCCGCTATTTAATTTTGCTACCTTTGTTTCCCATAATTCAATAAAAATATATTATATTAGATTAATATAATAAGTTAAGACAAAATTAAAAAAAAAAAAAAAATAGTTTTGGAGTATTGTTACGAAATCTTTTAACTGTTAGCGGCCTTTGGAGACCTAGACAATAGTTTTGGAGTATTGTTATAGACTTTTCTCTTTCTCTTTGGTCTTGCAACATTTTTAGCTGCAACATTTTCAATTGTAACATCATCTCCTGCTGCAACAAGCTCATCGTCATCAAGCTCATGATTCCCCTCCTCCCTGGGTACAGAATTTTCAGCTACAATATTTTCAGTCGCAACATCATCTTCTGCTGCAGCATGCTCATCATGATCAAACTCAGGATTTCCCTCTTCCCCGGGTACTTGTGCATTTCACTCATCATGATCAGACTCATGATCCGCCCCCCGGGGGGGGGGGGGGGGTGCTTCTGCTTTGAGTATTGCATTTGAATCATCTTCCTCCTCATTTTGCTCCTCATCAAAGGGCTTATGATTGAATGGAGAGGAATGATGACACAATGGAGAGAATTACTGAACCAAAGGAGACTGCTGATCAAGACAAAGAGATTGACGACCAACTAGAGCATTCAAAACATTGATTATTGACAATCTTCTAGGCAGAGAGGTCACAAGAAGGTGCGACACTTAGTCTTCTTAGTCTTTCTCCATGTTAAGTTCCTGCTCAAATAGCTGTTTAAGAGCCATATGACGGAGATGCGGTATGAATGTCTTACTGCAAATCGCTGTGGTGATGGATCTCCCTATGGACCTCTCCCTATCATAGGGTTGGGGAACATCAAAGTTATATGGCCTCCAATCCCCCGGAGAAAAGAAACAGATAAAGGAGGTAGAAATCTTTATTTAAAAAATGAATGAGACAGAAACTTTATTTAAAGGAGATTAAAAAAAACAATCAAATTTACATCACCATGATTAAGCTCTGAGAAGAGATTAGACATTTCTTGTTGCATTAGTTGGTTGCAGATGCCGTGAAAATCATTTTGCTCCACATTTTGCTCCAAGTAATTGGAGACGATGAGCATAAGAAACAAACGATGAGCACTTTAGACGGCATAAGAAACAAAACAAACCAATAAATAGTGACATTCAGAACATTGAGCAGAACAAACGAACATACAGCATTAAGTAAATATAACAAACAACTGTAAACATCTTAAAATAACTATTCTATGTAATCATGCAAACTCATTCTTGAACCTTTCTTCATAAACTTTTTCATTACTTGGTTCCCTGGAAGTTCTTGGCCACTTAGACTCCTAAGTAATAGTTTGCTTTTCAGGATCGAGTTCGTTCCTATACAGGAATGCCGGGTTTACTTTCCCCGACCTCCCCACCGATCTATTCCCCTTAATTTTAATCCGGGGCTGGTCCAAGTATCATGAAACTTTCATCATCACATATTTCCTATGTTCATCATAACATAACTTTTATAACTTTCTTGAAAATGCATATGCATCAACATATATATCATAACTCATGCACAGATCTTACTGAAATTTCGGCGGCATAACGGATTGTGTCCGCTTTCCCATGAATAGTGCCAATACTCAGAATAGCAATTTCTCATAGAAGTCACAATTTTGTATTCATAATTCAACACTGAACTCATAGAAGCATTAGTCCCACTAAGACTGAATTACTGCCTCAGCACAATCATTCAACCCGATTTTTGTAAATCAAGCCATAATTTCTATTTAACTCATCTGAACCTCAATTTTGGATATATTAAAGTGTTATGTGTCTATTTTCTATCCTCTTTAGTCCCATCTAATTTTGATAAGTATAGCTCAAGTTATTTAGGTTTTATCCTGGCCTGCCCTGTAGCTGGCCAGAATGAGACACTTAAAAGTAAAAATCCACTAAAAATCGAAAACTGATTCAAATCATACGAAATTGGCCTCAATTTAAAGCTAACAAGACACTTTCATTTGAAAAAAATTCCATTTCATTTGGCTTAGTAAGGCTCGAGTTATAAGCCCGAAAATTTGAATTTCCTGAACTGCCCTGTTTTGTCCCGGTTTAGATATAGGGCAACTCTTTTGAATCACTGGGAACAAATGGGACCTTATCTAACTCTAAAATTTTTATGGGATATTCTCCTATGTGTTAGCTTTCTAACAAAGTTGGTTTCATTCAATTCTAAGTAGTATAAGGTGAGTTTTTCCCTGAACAACCTAATCTGCCCAGATTCAAACTCAGAAACCTAGGTTGAAATTCAAAAATTCATATCTCTCTCAATATTAATCGAATGGCTTATATAATATATGAATGGAAAGACCTAGATGTTTAGTTTCATATAAAAATGGTTTCATCAAATTTAAATGGCAGTAGGTGGAGCCGTACACTCCGCCATACAGATTGCCAAGGGATTCTAGGTTTCCAGCTTCTCACATCTTCATTCTTTCACCTTTCCTTACCTCCTAACCGAATTTAACATCAACAACAACACAAACCAGCTAAATATTATTATAATCATTCAATTATCTCATCAAGAATTGAGAAAATAAACCACCACCAGCCACTCACAACCAGAGAACCAAGACAAGAATTAAACCTCTACCTCTTGTTATGAGTGATTTGGCTTGATTTTGGAGTTTGGCCTATCAAAACTTTGTTGAGCTTAAAGATTTAATGGAGTTGGATGAATGGAGAAGAGAAGGAGAGAGCTGAAGCAAGGGGAGAAGAGGCACAGAATTTGGGGTGAAGGAAGACAAGGAATATGTTATAAAAGCATGAAGAAGGTAGTTGTATTCTTGAAATTTGATTGGTTGAAACATAAGAGGCTGAAATTCAGCCAACCTTCCTCATTTTTATGGCCAAAGTGGTGCCACTTTCAGGTGTTAAGTGACTGAGTTCTCAGCCACTCAAAGTAGGGTTGATGAGTTGAAATCCTATTGGTTCGGTTCCGACAGTTTAAAATACCGTAATCTTACCGATTTCTTTTAAATCGATAAATCGGTTTCAAAAAATTTTTTATGAAATCTTCTATACTTTTAATCTAATTCTCTCATATCTAAACTCAATTAATTGTTAATCGATTGATCCTAAATAATTATTTAATCGAATTTTAATTAATCTCAATTACTCGAGAAAACCGAACAATTAGGCGAAAAATGATAAGAAAATTTTGGTGGATGTTACAGAAGTCAAATATCAAAACTTTATAGTCTTCTCTTCCAAACTGGCATGGGTTCTTCGAAGTGTGATTAGCTTAATAGATGCTTTCAATACCCTCTCAAATGGTAGCTACCGGACAAATCACCTTCGTTGCTTTTGCCTTATGTTGATTGCTTCGTGGCGCACCTCACCTTCCACGTTTCAAGATTGAATGGATTATTCAAAATGGAAATGGAAGATCAAACACTTATGGTTCTTGTTCTTCAAAATGGTATGGGTTCTTCATAGTGTGAATGACTCTACTGCAAATTCCAGTGCTAACACCTATGTCATTTTTTGACTCATTTTAATGGAAAAGCTAGTTTTACTATTGCACCTTAATCTAGTCTACAGATAGCCCTTACCATAACCCAACTTTCAATGAAAACACCAATTGTTATAGGCGCGTCTACAATGTGCTTCGCGATCCAAGGTACTTAGTGCATCTTGTGATTGTAGCGCATTGGATGGTAGTGATTTGTGAGGTATATTGATATACTAATCACCTATGATATATTGTAATAATATATTAATTTTAAAAAAATTTAAAAATATAATTAAATATATTTTAGAAATTAATTTTTATATACTAATAATATAAAATTATACTGATAATATAAAATAATTTTATATTATTAACACTGACAAATAGTATAAAATTATATTGACAAAATAAAATTATACTGATAAAATATTTACAATTATTTTACAATTATTAAAAATTAATTTTTATATACTGATAATATAAAATTATTTCATACTGTCAGTGTAAAATAATTAATTTTTAAAATATATTTAATCATACTTTTAAATTTTCTTAAAATTTGATATTACTGCAATACATTATAGATGATTGGTGCATCATGCTCCTTGACCAACAAAGAGTACTATAGATGACGCCATTGTTATAACCCAAACCCAGGAAGAGAGCCAAACCCAAAAGAGTAGCTTATTGAATAGAAGAGTTCTATAACTTAAGTACTAAATTAAACTTACTTATTTATTCAATATGGGACTCACAACAATAAACAAGACTCACAGTAGTTTCATTGAGAATGTGTCACACAAGAATATATATGAGAGTGCGTATAGATAACACTTCTCTTCATAAAATTCGAATTATGAAAATTGAACTAATTGTTTTTAGTTCAAGTTTGAATTTCTACAAAATCATAATTTTAACTTTTAAAAATTAATGATAAATTATAAAACTTTTAGATTTTAACTGATATATATTATCTAACATGATAATATTTTTTTTTTGTTGATATAATTTATTTTGACAGATATATTATAAAGTATTTCTTAATTTTTGTTTTATAATTTTTGCTTTTTCTGTCAAAAGAAATTTAAAATTTTACAAGCATTGGCACAACTATAAAATTGATGTCTTATGACCTCTAGGTCATAGATTCAAATCCTAAAAATAGCCTCTCTACTTACAGGAATAAAACTTTATATATCTACCTTGCCCCCAAACCCCAGTTGGGAGCCTTATACAATTGGTTGCCCTTTATAACTTAGTTATACATAATATTCAAATTTATATATTATGTTTATGGTTAAGTCAATTTAACTAGGTTATTAGTTGGACCATATATGGGTTATTATGTCCAAGAAATGCCACGTTCAAATCTGACAAAACCTATTCCAATATGTTCTTTGTGCACCCAAATACCCTATACTCCCCTTCTCCTCAATCAAGTCTTATGCCTCCTTTATAACAATATATAACAATAAAAATTCTTGTTCTCATTTTTTCGTTTGTTATTTACGGGAACCAAACACAAAAGATTGTCTAAAACTAATTTAAGTTGCACATATGCAAACCAAATAAGTAAAATAACATAGGAAGCAAGTATAAATAGCATGTACAGCTACTGATTGAAATAAAACAACTTAAAACGCAGCAACAACATGAACCATATAGAGCCTTGCACAAATCCACGTCCACTTTTCATCACTCTTAAACCACCCCTCCATAGACAGGCTACCCTTTTATAAAAAATAAGTCCATTTTTTTAGCACTCTTAGAGTCAAATCATGAACCCCGCAGGAGAGTTATCTTACACAAACCATGTTATGTACATTATTTGCATTCTACGATCACCCGGTGAACACCCTGAGACGAGCAGTGATCCTCTCGCGGCATATGGGACAGTGAGTTAACCTGGATGAACAATCTCTGCAAGTCTGTTCCCCCCACAATACAGTTAAAAAGTTAAACGATCATTAACAAATAACAACATCAAGTGAGATTAAAAGAGACCCAGGATTTAATGAGGCTCACCATGTGCCCACATCCAAAGGCCAGCTCCTTTCCATTGGTCAGACATACAGGGCAGACCTACATAATTCCATTGGTTATAACACTAAATCAATCATCAAGCAACTTTATAATTGATAGAAAAGCAAATATTGTTCACTCAATAACTAAGTAATAACTAGTAATCCTATAATAGCAATGATCACATAACATTTTTTTGAGTATGAGCCTAGTTTTTGTAGTAACTCATCACTAAATGCAAGTGTAATTGTTTTGCACATTGACAGTAGATTTAAATTAAGCTTGTGACATATAGCGTTAATTATACTTTTTAATTTATTAACCTATTAGTGTTTATCCTTTTGCAGGTTTTGCCTTTTTCTAGCCTGCACTTCTGTATTACTTGTACCCCAAGAAAATTAAACCTATGTATCCTCTTGCACCCATTTTAACAAACTTGGCAGTGGAAGTGCTGATAATACGCTGAAGCATATAGGTTTCAGTTAGATATACCATATGGTTTTGCTCATCTATCGTGGATGCTTGTGCATTGCTCGATACACGAGCTAAGGGAGAGGGTGCTGGTGCCGGCCGAGAATAAGGAATGGGAGGAGGTTTTGGAACAATCCTCTTGGCTCTCCCTGTTACACGTCTGTTGTCCAAATTCCAAAGACAGAGAGAACAAAAGAATGTTAATCACCAACCACAAATCCTATCAAATGTTTAGTGGAAAGTAAATAATATTGCTTCAAAGGAAGCTGTTATCAAAATGAATCTAAAGCATATTATAACTCCTTTTCACTTTTCACCTAGGAAAACTTATTCTAGTGTATAAGGATCATACCCAAGTATTCCCAATTCAATGGTTGCTTTGTATTGGAAAGGGATCTCCATGAGAGCAGCCAGAGCAAAAGCTGCTTCTTTCTCAGAGGGGCTTACATTTTTGGACATAATGCCAGTGAAGTTAACAAACTGCATAAAAGGAAAATAATACACTTTAATGTGGCAAAGTGATGGCAAAGAATGCAAATAGGTTATGCCACTCACAAATTTGAGCTACCATTTTTATACCTGAAAATTGTCAAAATCACGTGCTGGTATCTTGTCATCAAATTTTTTCATGTCTTCCCAAGGTCCATCACCAACTCCAACCAGAACAATTGCAAGGGGATATGCACTGGTATCAGAAATTAAGAAGTAAAAAACAGATGTTAATGTTATTTAGCAACTGCATGTTCTTTTTTTTTTAACTATTAATAAAAAATAATGAAACATTGGAAACAAGATAATGGTATATGTATAAAGCTAGATTGTCGTAAAATTATCGATTAGCTGTAGCTACCTTGCATCAACGATTGCTTTGATT
Source organism: Pterocarpus santalinus (assembly GCA_031439595.1). Classification (NCBI taxonomy): domain Eukaryota; kingdom Viridiplantae; phylum Streptophyta; class Magnoliopsida; order Fabales; family Fabaceae; genus Pterocarpus; species Pterocarpus santalinus. Next base: position 25,570,846 of record CM062528.1, on the reverse strand, counting down.
GTCTTCTGTTCTTGAGGACTGAGTTCTCCATCTTCAGTATTGACACTCCTAGTAACCTTCAAATCAAACAAAATTATACGAATAAGATTTGAGACACATGCATATACAACATAGAGGTAGCATTATGTACCTGGCCATCTGCAATTATAACCAACACATGGAATTGGCCACGATTTTTCTCAACAATGTCTATTGCAGCCTCAATCACTGGAGCATAAGAAGTTGGTCCTTCAAACAAAAATGCAATAATTTCTTCAGACATGAGTCTTAGAAAAAGACTAACACGAAAACAGTCTTCACCTTGCAATTACAGCAAATTGAACTAACTGATTGTAATAAGAACAATACTTTATAATTAAAACCAAAAATGAAAATGACCTGAAAGTTTCAAGTTTGGAACTATCTTTTGGTAGCAAGCCAGAACTTCCTCGAAACCATGGCAAGATGAATGATCATTGTGAAAGCTAAACACTTCTTGATCATGGGTTGTGGCTGCATAATGACAGAAGAACCAGGTGTTAAATTGGAAAAGTTATTAACTTTCCCTTATGCATGTTCCGCTTCAAGGATTAGGCCTTACCATCACCAAAGCCATAACATGGAATCAAGTTATCATCATCAAAGGGAGCCAAAGTCTTGCCAATAATAGAGATGGCCTTCTCATAAGGGTTAGGTGTGTTTCCAATAGCATGCAGGCTTTTATTGTTGAATGAGATTCTGCCTTCAATAACAACATGGATGCATTGGCTTCATAGGCGAACAGTCAAAATGAAATTATTTCAAAAGGAAATTATAACCGAACCCCATATTTTATTGTCAAACCAGAAACCATTTTTTGCCAACTTTAGCTCTCACTCATGGTCTCATGTCATCTTATCTCAAGAGGAAATTATAACCAAAACCAACATTTTACTCTCAATCCATGGTTGCAATGGACAAAAATTTGATTCATGTACTACCACTTACCAGTCCATTCATTGCTCTTTGTGAAATCAATTCCGAGGATGAGATTTGATGATTCTAGACCTTCTTTCCTCAAGGCCGCTGTAACCTGTATAAGTGAAAAAAGCCACTAAGAATTACAAGAAATCCACCATCAATGTAAAATTTTCTTTGTATAATCTTAGGAGTTTAATAATTACTTCAAAAGTCACAACTCACATATTAATTTATATGATTGGTTGATAACACAAATACTTTATTCTGGCACTAACAATATATCAAAATTAATCATTTATTCTAATCTCTTATCTCTTCTATATTATTGTGAAGGTATACAAATTACTTATTAGCTATTAATAGTCTAGAAATGGGTGGAGGCAAAATGCTAACATTTTTTTCAGAGGAGAGTCTCCCACGTCTGCTTTGTGGAAAATCAAAGTGTCGATGATTGGACATAAAAAAAACTAAGTAGCCCAGTCATGCTCAAATGTTGAAAATTGTAGAGATATGAAGTAACATGTAGCATTGCATCAACCTTCTTACACCACAATATTGACTACCACCCCTAGCTGTATATTTCAAAGTCATCTGTTTCTGACTTTGCCTCCACTGAGGAAGTTTCGAGACAATTGGCCAAGGCCATTAAGGAGGAAGTGTTACTTCTCGGTGGAAATGAAAACATTGATATTAAATTGGTTCTATACTCTCTTCGAGTATTTTGCACCACCCCTCTGCATGTTATGACCGGTAGCTCATACAAAGCAAGCTTTAGAAAGGAAGACAGGTGTCATTAATCATTAATTAATTAATTAACATAAAGCAACGTCCACCTTACTTTTCTTTTTTTGTCTTCTTTCCCTTTTCATGCCAAATCAAAGAGAAATGTTGAGGAAACTCACATTTTGTGAGACAACGTGCCGACTTATTACTCATCTATTATTGGATGGACTGTAAACTCCACTTAAATTCGGTCTATACTTTATCTAATAATGGATGAATGTTGAATCAACATAATGTCCTATAAGAAGTGAGTCCCTCTATCACTTTTCCAAATCAAAATGGCAAAGTAACACTGTTATAGCACTACATGGTGATTTAAATTGAAACATGTAACCAACGACTTAAAACAAAGTCTAAATGTGATTGTGGGAAGCTTGACCGGCACATGTATACCATGCTGACAAGTATAATGGAGGATGATGGAATGGTAGAATATGATTGAAGTGGTATTGGCTCATTGCGATTTGACAGAATGAACAAGCTTCATGTAAGAATATAAAATCGTGGGAATCATTGCTGAAATTTGGATCTATTCTTTTAAAAAAAAAAATTTCAAACTTTTGCTTCGTATGTATTAAACTGAAGAATTACTCGAGTAGTAAAATATATATATATATATATAATACAATTCACGCATGACCTGTCATGAACCCTATTATTTTTCCTACTCTTACATGCTAAAGGACCTCACACAAGAAAACATTATGTAATACAATTCACATATTATTTGTCATGAACCCTATTATTTTTCTACTTTTACGTGCTAATGGACCTCACACAAGAAAACATTATTTAATACTCTATGGATAAAGAAATATCTCAAACTTTTGGTTGTGTAGAAGGGAGAGAGAAAATGGGGGAATATTTAATGATAAATATGCATGACGAATGGAGAAAATCCATGAGCACAAAAGAATTATTTCTTAATAACTTCCGAAGTAAGTTTCGTGAAGTTTTGGTTTTATACTTTCGGAAGAGTGGAGTTGACACTTGACAGTCGTGACAGTACTGAACCCACTGCTACCTCTTACGAATTATGGAAAAACGCGTTAACGTCACTCTTACAACTTCCCATCATACTCTTATTCAAAAAAGAGTGTCTCAGCTAATTAATGTGTAAAAAATATTAATACTTGTCTATCATGTTTTTGGAATAATTTGAATAACTTCACAGAAAATAAAAATCTAATTTCGAGTTATTATTATTTCATGTTTTAATTCAATTAATTGATTTTTATTTTTATTTTTTAAAAAAAAATCACCTTTTGGAGTATGGCCCTGCAAATTTTCGTTTCTTTTGGCCAGCACTGCAAATTATTCTTCTCTTGGTTTTTGGCCAACACTGCAAAAGGCTAGCCAGAGACATCTACTTGCATAGCACATAGCCACATACTTTCATTAATTATTAATCACTTTTACCTTTTCTTTTAAAAAAAAAATGTAGTTTGTTTGTTTTAAATTCTCCCTTCGGTGGAAAGAATTCAAAATAAATAAGCCTCTATATTTTTTAAGACACAAAAGAACACTTCGTCAAATTTTTATGATATTAATATACGTAGCACAGTCACATATTGTTTGATTTTTATAATTTTATTTGTTCATTTTATTGGGTACATCAGAGAGGCTTAGGCCCGCTTTTGTCCTCCTTTACTTTGTTATAACTGATGATGCTCCTTCAAGTATTAACTTCTACTTGAAGATTAGAACTTAGACTGAACCAATTTCAAATTATGAAGATGTTTCTTTTGTCTCCTCTCATCTTATAATCAATTATATGTTCTCTGTATATTCAATTAGTTTTAAATATTTGAAACATTACTTTGTGAGACAAAAAAGTGGCATATATGATGTCCAAGGTGTTTCTTGAGCAAAAATGAGATTTAAGTAATAATACATTATTGTTTTTACATAACAACCCCCCTCTTTCTCTCCCCTTCTTAAGAAAAAAAAAATCTAAAGGAAAAACAAAAAGAATTGGCGATCCCTACATTTTTTTTAGTTTAAATATATTTTTAATCCATATAAATATAGGCTATTTTAATTTTAGTTTCTGCAAAATAAAAAAAATTTCATTTTTAATCTCTTATTTTTTAATATTATATTTTTATTCTTTATCGTTTTAAATTTAAGTCCGAAAAATTATTTTAAAACATATATTTAATTTTTATAAATATTAAAAATTTTATTTTAACCTTATAGATATTATAATAATCTTCTTTTAATTTTTATAAGTATTATTATTTAATAGTACTGACTAATAATAGAAAAAAATATATAATATTAAAAAAAGAATTTAAAAATAAAAAAATTTTAAAGGAACTAAAATTAAAACAAGATATATTTACAAAAATTAAAAACATATTTAAGCCGTTTTAATTTTTACGAATCACACTATAAGGCAGCATTTGGTTAGTGGGACAAGATAGGAAATACAGAGACAATGGAAACAGAAAGATGTTTGGAAGGAGAGACAGGAACAAAAAGTGGAAAATTGTCTCTATCTCAGGATAATTTTGGACCAAATTTGTGTCCATTTAAAAAGTAGAGACAGAGGGATACACGAATTTTAAAGGTTGGAAACAGAAATATTTAGTAACTTTTCTTTCAATTTTATGTCTCTGTCTCTATTGTCTCAGTATCCCTGTATTTCCTGTCCTGTCCCACTAACCAAACACTGCCTAAGAGACCAAAGAAGACACAAGTACTCATCAGCGAGTGCCCTCATAGCATAGAATTTTCTTTCACCAACTTTGCAAAAAAATTCTATGCCCGAGAAAGAAGGCAATATTTAATTATCTGACAATTATGTATGAAATTTGATTTCAATTTCTTCTCCTTTCTTAATTTGTCACTTTCATGTAATAAATTTGACATGAATACTTAAATTTATGTACCCAAAAAAAAAAAAAGCTTTACTTTTATTGTTTTGGCTTAAATTAAAGTTTTAATCACTAGAATTTGATAGGAATCTTATATGCAGTTTTAGAACTAACGGTAGGAAGTACAGTTTCATATTTTTGCCATTCAAAATTATTTAATTATGTTTTTCCATTACTAGGTTATCAAACTTCAAAAAAAAAATTTAAAGATTAAGATATACATATAGATAAAAAAGGATGGGTAGAGAAACCTACTCCAGTGTGTTTGGTTAAAATTTGAAAAAGTGAAAAAAAAATTTATTGATATGAGAATAAAAATATACAGTAATTAATAAAAAAATTTCAAATGACCTTTTAAAATTTCAGAAAACTTTTCGAGAGAAATATCTTTAAAGTTATTTTTCGTTTTAGAAAAAAGGCCTTTTAAAAAAAATATTACTATTATTCTCACATCAATAACTAAAAATAATTTTATTTTATCTTATCTAAACAAAAATTATTTTTTTAAATTTAATTTTAACATATTCAAATCAAATAAAAATTATTCTTTTTAAAAATAATTATTTTAAAAGACCTTCTTTCAAAAGAATTTTTCTTAAAAATTAAACCAAACATACTCTAAGTTTGTTATCCAATACCTTTGTGAGGGCAAGTTAATACTAAAAAAATTATTGACAAAGTAGCACTGATCACAGCTTTAATACAAATTTAGGAAAGATAACAAAGTTCTACTGCTACTTATACAAGAAACTCTTTTAATTTCCTGAAATGGCAGCATGAGATTATATATTTTTTTATAAAAAGAAAAATATAATATTATAAGTTGATTTGAAATTTCAGTTTACCTCAATCACTTGTATTTAAAGAACACAATTGCATTTTATTTCAAACAATAAGAATAAGAATAACAATGTATATTTCACTCTTTTAGTGAATTATCTTATGTAAAAATTTCACATAACTTGAATATATATAAATTTTCATTATTCATCAAGAAGGTCAAGTTTGGTATATGAGAAGTTTAATCAATGACAAAAGTTATATATAATTATATCAAATGAAATTTTTATGTAAGAAAATTCATTCTCTTATTTTGCTTATTAGATATTATTGTCTATTATTGAATCAAACAATCATTAAATTTTTGCTTAAATATGTTTCTAGTCTCTATAAATATAAGTCATTTTAATTTTAATCCTTATAAAAAAAGTTTTTGGTTCTTCATTTTTTTAATATTATATTTTTAATCATTATCGATCTAAATTTAAGTCCGAAAAATTATTTTAAAATATATATTTAGCTTTTATAAATAATAAAAATTTTATTTTATTCTTATATATATTTTAATAATCCTCTTTTGGTTCTTATAAGTATCATTATTAACAGTACTAACTAACGATAAAGACTAAAAATATAATATTGAAAAAGGATTAAAAGCTAAAAAAAAGTTTAGAGTAATTAAAATCAAAATTATCTATATTTATAGAGACTAAAAATATATTTAAGCTTTAAATTTTTTTATCAAAAAATTGCTCATATTTTACTAACCATAATTCGTGGTCAATTTGATTGAATTTGAGATGAATAACAAAATTATATTTAAGGTGTGTATTCAAGCTTGATTTAAGGGAGTAAAAAAAGAAGAAAAAGATTTATGAGATTCTATGATCTTTTAAGGTATGCGAAAGTTTTTCTTAAATTAAAAATGTTTGGGTAATTAATTTGATATCATTTATTCTATCAAGGTTGTGATGCCTTCTCCGAATTGAAAAAGTATTTATAGAAAATTTATAAGATTGTCTACTAATAGAATCCTCGTGATAATAGCGAAAATCGAACTTGCATCCTCACATAATACAAATCCATTTCTTACCAATAATCACAGGCTATTTGAGAGTTTTATATTCTTAGTTATTTTATACAGTATGTTATAGTTTTTCTTATTTTATTAATTTCACGGGGAATATGTTTATTTTAATCCCCTCCTACTTAGATTTCTAGCTCCACCTCTACGTGACGACCCACAACATACTCCCTAGAAGACTCTGGACCTATTGTAATTTGACTCGGGGTCTTTCTATATATGCCAACATCAGAGTAATCGCATTATCCTCAAAAGATCCTCGCATGGTAGTTTTCCTTTCTTCCCCTTGGCTCATAAAATAAATGTTTATTATTAGCAAATAGGGATTAATTCTAATATGTTATTAGTATAAATATTTTATATTATTAATTAATTAAATTTTATTTTTATATAAATTTTAAATAATTATAATAAAAATCAAATAAATCTAATAACATAATTATACATTATTGATGATGATTATATAAAAAAAATTTATATTAACAAGACATTTAAATTAAACCTAATTTAAAAAAATATCCGACAAAAAATGCATATTTATCATTCAATTATAAAATTAATATATACTTCTATCTTTTGAAATAAAAATAATATTATTTATTATTAAAAATAATAAATTTCTTTTTATTTTTATTTTTAATAATTAATAACAAATAAATTGATAAAATATTTAAAATAAAATAAATACAAATAACATTACTTTTATTCAATTATACCACTTTTAAATTAAGCCTATCCTTTAATTTGAAAAAAAAAAAATTTAAAATGCTCGAAGTGAATGAACCAAGAAGAGAATCATCAGCAAGAATCTTGAAGACAGAGAATCCCATACGATTCTTAATCTCTGATAAAGAAAAGGAAGAGAAGCAAAACCTGTTCAAGGGTGGTGAAGTGATCAGGAATCAAAGCATACTTCTTGGATGCGGCTTGCTTGTTTCCCATCTTTGCTGAGCCCTGTCCTGAGTTATGCATCTCAAAACTTGGTCGCCTAGTGATGGATTGTGCTCGTGCTGGTGGTGGAGCCTGTGATGGATACTCTACTGTAGATGGTGGTGGCAGAGTTGGCTGTGGTGGTAAATGGGGTGACGGCACAGTTCCGTTGCCTATGGTTGAAGGGGTTCTTCCATCTCTTCTTTTTGCATTTCTGGAATTTCGGCCACCCCTTTTATTTCTAGCTAAGAGGTTTCCCATGGCATCTTCAACCTATCGGTTCTCCAAAACTGAAAGAGATGTATATATGCGTGTGTGTGATTGTAGGGTCACAAGAAAACTGTATATGTGATGCAAAACTAAAGGCAAAAGATGGAAGGAAGGTGCAGTGTTAGTGTCGCTCCAAGAAATCAATGACTAAAAAAAAGGGATGATTCACCTCCAAGGGAATAACAAGGGAAAAAATCACAAAGAGGGAATCGGATTCCTTGGCTTTTATCTTGCTTGATAGATTTATACGAGTTGTATTCTTTCTTGGCTTAATCCAGAGGCTGAGGAACCAAATATATTACAAAACTGGCTTTGCGTGCCAGAGGGTGAGAGTATAAAACTTGCAAGCGATGGAACTCCTGAGCAGCCCACAGCTAATTGTAATCCGAGAAAACTTTTGAGTGAGAATTTTTCATTTTATATTCCAACTAACTGTTGACATGTATCAAATTCGAAAATGATGATTTTATTTTATTTTTACTTACTTTTATGTTAGTTTATTATACATAAATTCATGATTAATTAGGTGTGATTGGTTATTAACTTGATAATAATTTTTTTTACATTAAATTTAAATTGAGATCAGAAGATTCCCTTGAATCTGAAAGCACATATAATTAACTCAGCAAAAAGTTAATTGAATAATTAATTATCATAATATTAATAACATGGCAAAATCTATTATAATCACTTCAATCACTGAATATATGTAATTGACTAAAGATTATGTAATTAATTAAAAATAAACAAGATATGATATATAAACATGAGAGTTCTGTAAAATATATTAGTTATGTTAAGAATATATTAGTTAAATTGTATACATATTAAACATTTATTTTATATTCTAAATAAGAAACTCTCAATTAAAAACTTCTCTTACAAGGAGACGGTGAGGTTGGAAAAAGCCACACACGCAAGTGAATCTCATTTACTTGAGTGTGCGACATCTTTTCTTTAATGACATCACGAAATATCCTCGTAAGTTCGACTCTTTCTAGTCAACTATAAGATTAACTCTTATAGGTGTCTAACTGTATTTTGAAATATTAGTATCTCATTTATTAGTAAGAAAATATTTCGCAAATGAAAAAAGATTATGTAGTTTTTCTACAAGAGTTATTCAGCTCTCAAAACGTTAACGTTACTTACCAATTCAACCAATTTTTTGTCATCTTAACTTTTGAAGTAGAATAATTGTAACACTTTTCTACGAAAATGCTTAATGGCATGAATGGAAATTCACAAAACATTCCATGAATTTGTAACCACCACTGGATTGCAATTTTATTTTGTTCATCTATAACTTTTTTTATGTGTTTCTCCTTTATAGTTTTAGTTGTACTATCGGAAATTTTAGATTTAGAAACAGATTTTTTCCGTCTCTAAATGATTTAGAGAGGAATTTTGAGAAGGAAATACTTTTGTAGCTAAAAATAGGGTTGCTAATTTTTAGCAATGGATTTTTGTCATCCATCTCTAATTAGATACAGATTCATTTTTAAGTTTAAATCTTGTCTCCAATATATGACCAAGTTTGGTCATATTTTTACCAAAAAAGGACACCAAACATGAAATATTTCCGTCGCTAAATGAAATAATTTCATCTCTAATTAGTGACAAAAACAAATTTCCATCTCTAATTTAGATTTAGAGTCGGAAAAATTCTGTCTCTAAATTATAAACCAATATCTCTTAAATTTAGAGATGAAATGCATCTTTCTCTAATTTCAAATTTTATCTTATTATTATTTTTTATTTTATATAAGATCTAAAGTTAATTTGAACCTATAAAAAATATGTAATATCACAAATTTTCATTGCATAATAATAATAATATGAATTTAGTAACAAAGAATATATTTTATTAATAAAAATACCAACAAAGTTCAAAGAAGTATTTATAAATTACCATTACAATAATTAAAATCTAATTTCTTAATATAAGTTCAACTAAAATCTATCCCTAACCCTTCTAGTCATACAGGGATGGATTCACATTAGGAACAGTGGGGACATTTGGAAAAGATTTTAGAAATTATATAATAATGCATATATTTGCCCCATTGTTCTATTAAATTTGCCTTTATATTAAAATAAAAATTTTCTTATTAAATTTTATGTCAAAAAATATTTTATTAAATTTAATTCCATGTTAAGATAAAAATTATCTTACTAAATTTGATCCAATACTAAGATAAAAATAATAATAAAAAAATATCAACTTAAAATAAAAATAGCAACACATACCTAATTAAGTCTCGTGACCAAATTCCAAAAAATAAAAATAAAATAAAACCCTGAAATGGAAAGAGAAAACACAACACCCAAGCCCCCTCTCTCTCTCCACTCTTGCCATGTTTTTTCGAAGCCTCTTGCCATGTTCCAAGCGACTCTTTCTTAAATCCAAGCAAAAATAAAAATAAGTTCGACTCTTTCTAGTCAACTATAAGATTAACTCTTGTAGGTGTCTAACTGTATTTTGAAATATTAGTAAGCAAATATTTCGCAAATGAAAAAAGATTATGTAGTTTTTCTATAAGAGTTATTTAGCTCTCAAGACGTTAACGTTACTTACCAACTCAACCAATTCTTTGTCATCTTAACTTTAAAAGTAGAATAATTCTAAAACTTTCTACGAAAATGCTTAATGGCACGAATGGAAATTCACAAAACATTCCATGAATTTGTAACCACCATCGGATTGCAATTTTATTTTGTTCATCTATAACTTTTTTGATGTGTTTCTCCTTTATAGTTTTAGTTGCGCTATTGGAAATTTTAGATTTAGAAACAAATTTTTTCCATCTCTAAATTGTGAAAATTCCATCTCTAAATGATTTAAAGAGGAATTTTGAGAAGGAAATACTTTTGTAACTAAAAATAAGATTGCTAATTTTTAGCAATAGATTTTCGTCATCCATCTCTAATTAGATACGGATTCATCTCTAAATTTAAATCTTATCTCCAATATATGACCAAGTTTGGTCATATTTTTACCAAAAAAAGTCACCAAAGATGAAATATTTCCGTCGCTAAATGAAATAATTTCATCTCTAATTAGTGACAAAAAATAAATTTCCATCTCTAATTTAGATTTAGAGATGGAAAAATTCTGTCTCTAAATTATAAACCAATATCCCTTAAATTTAGAGATGAAATGCATCTTTCTCTAATTTCAAATGTTATCTTATTATTATTTTTTATTTTACATATGATCTAAAGTTAATTTGACCCTATAAAAAATATGTAATATCACAAATTTTCATTGCATAATAATAATAATAATAATAATAATATGAATTTAGTAACAAAGAATACATTTTATTAATAAAAATACCGACAAAGTTCAAAGAAGTATTTATAAATTACCATTACAATAATTAAAATCTAATTTCTTTATATAAGTTCAACTAAAATCTATCCCTAACCCTTCTAGTCATACAGGGATGGATTCACATTAGGAACAGCGGGGACATTTGGAAAAGATTTTAGAAATTATATAATAATGCATATATTTGCCCCATTGTTCTATTAAATTTGCCTCTATATTAAAATAAAAATTTTCTTATTAAATTTTATGTCAAAAAATATTTTATTAAATTTAATTCCATGTTAAGATAAAAATTATCTTACTAAATTTGATCCAATACTAAGATAAAAATAATAATAATAAAAACATATCAACTTAAAATAAAAATAGCAACACATACCTAATTAAGTCTCATGACCAAATTCCAAAAAATAAAAATAAAATAAAACCCTGAAATGGAAAGAGAAAACACAACACCCAAGCCCCCTCTCTCTCTCCACTCTTGCCATGTTTTTTCGAAGCCTCTTGCCATGTTCCAAGCGACTCTTTCTTAAATCCAAGCAATTTTGTTTTTAGGCATTTGCCCTTATGCATAAGATTTAAAATAGTAAAAATTATGCAATAAATTTTTATAATCTTTACAACTTTTGGAAATGGTTAAATTATATATCAATATAATAAGTTGTTGTGTGGATTGATAAAAGATTTATGAAAGAAATTTATTTTTATATTTTTATATTTTTGATATTTTGTTTTTATTTTTAATTTATTATTTTAGAAAACAAAAGATAATCAAATAAAGTAAGCTAGCAATTACTTTGAATATAGGTGGATAAGCCCGCGGATTCAAGCTAAAAATAAATTAAATATTTTTTTTGGGTATTTTTGTTCTTTTTCTTTGTTAACTTTTGAAAACTTGACTCAAAATCAAAACACCAAAACATCCACTAATTTGCCATTCGGCTGGCTAAAAAAATTTTATACACGGCAACACAAGAATTGGATCAGCAATTAAAGAAAGCCCAAAACTGAAAAAGAAAAAAAAGTGAATAAAAATAAAAATTAATAAAAGAATAACATAAACACACAAACCAGCAAGAGTAGCAGCCCCAGACTAAAGTAAAAAAATGGGGAGGCTTGGGAGGCTGTGCACAATGCAGCACTGTTTCTGCAACGGAGGCAATGCAAGCTTGATGGTGACTGACTGAGGCTAAAGATGGTTGAAAGTGATGGCGGTGACTTCTTTTCTTTTTTGGGGCTTATTACTGGATGCATAAAAAAAGAATAAGTCATGGAAAACTTACTTCCGGAAACCAAAAAAAAAAAAAGCGGCAAAGATTGCACGACAGCACTCAACACCTTGAGATGAACCCAAAGGATCTTTTCATTTTTTTTTCTCTTTTTGTCCTGTTTTTCGGCCAGAAGGATTAGGAGATATAGGCAGAAATTGGCTCTCTTTTCTCTTTTTTTTCTTCATTTTTTAACTGTTTAAAATGATTTGGATAAAATAAGGTGTTTATAAACCTTTTTCTAAATTTTTTGAAAAAATTATAAGCTTTTTTTTGGTGATTTTTTGCACTCTTTGCAAGGTCTATCAACAAATTTGCTAAGGCTGTTTTGAATAATATAAAAAAAGAGCCCTCTAAGTCCTTGAAGGACTATTTCACTATTTCACATCTTTCAATGCAAAATCCATACATATCAAGAAGCTTAAACCCATAGTGGAGCTCCACTTTGCTACACTTGGGTTAAAATCAGGACTTTTTGTAAATGCTTTATTGATCAAACCCTTAGAGGACTTTGCCAACTTTAGAGCCAAGGCTATAGCTACGTCAATATGGAAAAAATGAGACAAGCGAAGAAATCAAAAACTCGGCAAGGAACTTCAAGTCACCCAGTGATTATTCTAGATAAAATAATAGGAGATTAGATCGAAGAAAACACTTTAATGGTAGAGATAGATGAGAGTAAGGAAGAGATGACAATAGATGAAGTTCATTTTAGTAACCCCAATCGAGATATGATAATTATACTCCCCTAAACACCAAGCAAGGTAGAGGTGTTCATGGATAAACCTGATCAACTTGCATTGACTCAATAATAAATATTTGGGTTAGGTCAGGTATTTAAGATTGATTAGATAAGAAATAATGAAACCTAATAATAGTTAGTCAAGGATTGGGTTTGTCATTTTACAACCCGTAAACCTAAATGTATAATGGTGGGTTTAAGGCTATTATGGGTTAAAAAAAGAAAATTTTCTAGATCATCTATTTCTAAGTACACACTAGGATTTTGGCTAAATTGGGAATAGCAAAATTGTTCTAGGAATTAGCGGGGTATCTAACAACTACCTAAGCTCACATAGGCCTTCTCTAATGGTTACACAATGAGTCAAAGATGAGGTTAATTGCCCTAAGCTAAATATGCACAACTATAATGGTCCTATAGACCAAATTAACCATCACGTGACTCAAACTCTCTTAGTTTCTCCACTTAGTGCGCACACACAAAAACTTTTTCCTTCAATTTCTCAAAATTTTATTGCTTAAATTGATATAGATAAGATGAAACCCAAAGATAATGATGATGATCCAATAGAAATAAAGAAAACTAAAGGAAATAATAAAGCAAAATAAAATAAAATAAAAGAGAAAAAGGAAAGAAAAACTCTTTTTGTGCGGTTGACACTATTTATATCCCTACAAAGGCCACAAAACTCAGGGAGACATTTAAGCTGACTGAACACTAACCTACAAAACAAAAATTATGTCACTTATAAGCTAATAAAATCTTATTATTAAATTGAATTATATGTTACATTCTAGAATTTTCAATGCATATTGACATGTCAATGTATTTTTTTAAATTCTTGAGTCAGATGTTGTTCTTTCCCAACCAGGTAAGTGTGTGATTAGAAAAATTGTAAAATTAAAATAATTTCAATAATCACTTATTTGTATTGTCGCTTCTTAATATAATCGATTATGCAAGAATCAATAGTTCAGCTAAAAAGTGATTTTAAGATAATCTGTTTTGATTTAATTATATGAAAAAAGTTCTTTTGTATGGTAAAATTACTAAAATGAGTATAGAATAATTATTTATTTGTATTGTATAATATTTGATATTTAAGGTCAATTTAGTAAAAATATCATAATTATGAAATAATTAGCTTATACTTATAATCAAAAGTTTCAAAAAGTTGCTTCAACTTAAATCTTCCAAAACAACTTAAAATCATCACATTTTCCAAATTACCTAAACTGCATTTGGAATTTTGTTATTTTTGAGAAAAAAACTGTTTTTGTACCTTTCCAATCATGCTCTAAGACATAAGTAAACTTCAAATTGAAGAAACACGCTACTAAGATATTTTGGGTCGAAAATTTCTTTCTACCACGATATTTAAGCCTTCTTCTACATTTACATGCACATGCATATCATTAATTACTAATACATAATTTTGAGCAGTATTATAAAAACCGGCTTAGACCAGCTAGTCAAATTAGTAAACCGATGAATCGACCAATTAGCCAATCCGAGTTACTCTAAAGATCAGATATGCTATAAAACCAGAATGAACTGGTTTGACTTGTGGGTTTTAGGTGAAAATCGGTGACCCGACCAGTTTGATTAAACTAGAAGGTTCACGAAAAACGAGGAAGCAAAATAGTAGAAGGCCAAAAGCACGGAACCTAGAAACTAGTCATCGTCATCTTGCCGATCACTAATCATCTCCCACTACCACATGCCGCCACTAGCATCTCGAATTGTAGTTGTGTCGCCACATTTGCGATGAGGAGGGAACCTGAAAATGTGAGAGAGAGAGAGAGAGAGAGAGAGAGATGAGTTAAGTGGAGATCTAAGATAAGGGCCACGACTTGGAGGGTGTGTTGCGCCATTAGAAAGAGAGAAGAGTTGTGAGAAATAATTTAGGGTTTAGCTTCAGCTCTTTATTTGTTATTATTATTAATTTTGTATCCATGGTATGAAAATGAACAACAGCCCAATGCATAGTGTGGGCTATGAGAAACAATGTGAAAAGCATAATCTACACACTGGGATAGAGCAAAAACGCTAACATGGATTGACATCTCGTGGCTGGAGACCAAGGTAAGATGGCAAATTTCTTGCCTTTGAAAAACCATATTTAGGCAAGTTGAAAGGAGTGAGTTCGACTCCCAGAGGTCTTAGACCCCATGCCTTCCCCCGACAAAATGGCAAAAACAAAAAAGATTGGCAATTCATTTTTCAAAATTAAAAAAAGGGTAATAATGGGCTTATCACTTATGCCCAATGAACTTTATCTCCTCAACCTCAACTCTTAGTGAGATAGAGGTGATAATGTCCCTCCAACCACCCTTTGCTACCTCTGCTAGTTTGCAAGTTCAATCCCACTAATGTACATCAACTCTGTTGCCTCTCCATCATCATTTTCGTTGTCGTGTAGTCGTAGATCACAGAAATATGAAGATGAATATGAGCATGTTCAACAATGGAAGCTTGAATACAGCAAGAAGGATGTGTTTGCCACTTACTAGTTCAAATGTTCAATGCAGCTTCGAGAAAGATAAGAGAAAGGACTCTTAGTCAATAATAATATGCATTGTGTCTTAAGATTTGTTTACTCTTACTTTTGTCATCACATGAACACTAAACTATGCCAGTGTTTTAATTATTTTCATATATTTTAATACTTTAATTTTTGTAACTCAGCATATATTGTTCATTCTTGGTCGGCTATGCCCTAATGGAAACACAAGTACTCCTCATTTGTGTTTGTGTGTGTCCTCGTAGTTCATAGGTTTTGATAATTTCCTTCCTCTCTTTTTTGTGTTGGTGGAAGTTAGTTACCTCCAACATATGATGATTAGATAAAAATATCTATTTTTTATTTATTAAATAACTTATTTTTGGATATATTATTATAATTTTCTACTTGCCTTGATAAAAAATAAACCCAAACAAAATTTCTCTCTCCTTACCTCTTTTTTTGTGAAGAATTACTTTTTAGAGTAAAACCTTAAATTGGTTGTTAAAAGAGTTGTGAAATATCAATTTGATCCTCAAAAGATTTGTGATATTAATTTGGTTCTTGAAAAATTAAAATTTATTTTAAATTAGGCCTTTTTTTAAAATTTTTTTTGGACTAACTTAAAATAAATTTAAATTTTTTAAAGACTAAATTGATGTCACAACTTTTTTAAAGACTAAATTGATGTTACAACTCTTTTGAGAATCAAACTGATGCCTCATAACTCTTTTAAGAGCCAATTTAAGGTTTTACTTTACTTTTTATGTGGTCAACTATAGATGAGGAGAGAAGAGAGAAAATTTTTTTAGGTTTACTTTTATTAGTGATAAGTTACAATAACACCCATAAAAATATGTTATTTAATAAATAAAAAGGGACATTTTTGTTTAATCCTGATGTGGTGAAGGTTGCTAACTTTCGCTAACACAAAAAGGAGGGGGAGAAAGTTAGAAAAACATCTATATTAATAGTGTATTAAATTATTAATTAATTATTTCATTTTATTGTATTTAGATGAACTTTAATATATTTTTATATATTTATTTAATTATATCTAGTTCAACTAATGACATACTGGTTAAACCAGTGACCTAATGTTTTGGCCGAGTCAACCACTGATCGATGTTTATAACTGTGATTTTGAGTTTTAGAAATCTAATTAAAATTTATATCATTTTATTGGCTTAATTTACAATTCAATAAGATTGTGTTTATCTTGAAATATGGGTAAAACATATTGTTGTTGAATATTTCTTTAGGAACTTGTACTCCATCTATATATATACTCAACAATATATATAAATATAATTTTTTAAAATATATATTGCTGTATTTATATTTTATATTTTTAGAATATTTTTGTATTTATACATTGTATTGTATTGTATTCAATACTTGTACTTGTACTTGTATTTGTACAACATGAAATTTTTATAAATATTTAAACGCTTATTTTTAACCTAAAAATATTTTTAGTTCCTCTTATTTCACCTCAAGTTATATTGGGGAAGAGAAAGTGAGCTTTTGAAGGGGAATGAGAAGGAACTATCCCTCCAAAATTATCTTTCTATCCTATTTGTTATTAAATTTTCAAAACAAGAAAGCGAGTTTCTTTCCTATTATTTCCCTTCCCTTTATTTCTATTACATGTTATCCAAATACACTGTGTAAGTCCTGAACCACAGTTTGTCAAGAAGCAAAGGGAAAGAAAAAAAAGGTTGCTTCTATGTTCACTTCCTCAATTTTGTCAAAATCACTTTTTAAATTAAAACTATTAAAAATAAATTATTTTACTTCAAAATTACTGTTAATTAAATTTTAACAAAATCAATTTCATCAAAAATTAATTTATTTAAACTCATTTTCTTTTTAGTTGAACGTCAAGAATTAAGTATGCAAACATAAAACAAAATAGACACATAGGTGTGTTTGGATTTACATCTGATATCTCAAAATCCTGTTCAATTAGGTCAACCATAATTTTGAAGAAAAAAATTGTGTTTGGTTATCTTTGGCAAAATTGATTTTACTTCCAAACCCCCGTTTAACCAAGAGTTGCTTTTGCATTGAAGATAAACCATTCTAGGTAGTAAACTTTTCAATTCTATCCCCCTAACAAGTAGCGTGGCAATTTTTAAATTATTTCTTCTTGTTAATTTGTTTTTATCAAATAAATGTCCGATTACTGAAGATGGTACAGGTAACAAGAGGACCAATATAATTTTTTTTGTATTTTATGTGTATATTATATATTATATATCTTATTTAACAATATTATTTAAACTATTTTCCAAAAATTATAACAAGTTTAACCAATAAAACAAGTTTTATTATTTGTATTTAATTTAATAGTAATATTAACAATAAAAATTGTTTGATTACAATAGTTCATCAAGTTGTTTAAATTTGATTAAAAATAATAAAATAAAAATTTAATTTTGATATATTAATAATATAAAATTCTTTTATAATCATATTTTATTATATTAATAAATATGGTTGAGTCTCATATCTATTATTTGAATGACCATATAAATAAAAAGATATAATTGATCGATTATATAAAAATAATTTATATCATCAGTATATCAAAATTAAATTTATAAAATAAATAAAAATAAAGCAAAATAAACATATTTTGGAATTTATACTCTTTTTTAATAATTATACATTTAAAAATAGAATTTAATTGAAATACACTAACAATATAAAATAGTTTTACACTGTCAACCAATAGAAATAGTAGAAAGTGCTAACACATATAAATAACTATCCATTATAATGAGGGACTCATTATGATTGCTTACTTTCCTCTATTTTTATTGGTTGACAGTGTAAAACTGTTTTACACTGTCAATGCATACCAATTAAACTCTTAAAAATAATTTTAAACATACTATATAAGCAATACCTATTATATAAAAATTAATTTTTAATTTTTATATAAAATTTTTTAAATATAAATCACTTTATTATAAAATTAATTTTATTCAAAATTAAATTTATTAAATTTAAGTCTGGATCTACGTGCCCACACACCTATCCCCTATCCTACGCAGCAACCCACAAGGACGTGGAAAATTTCAAGTAACAAACAGCATTTATGTGGGTCCCACTAGTCGAGGAGGCCCCATGAATCACCATAGACCATGGTCCACAATTCCTTAAAAATAAGAAAAAAAAAATATTTATAAAAAATCTGAAACGACGACTATAAATAGAGGGAGGGTGCGAGGCGTGTGGAGTACGTTTCCGCCAAAACACAAATCCAACCTTTTTGGCGCTCTCTCCTCTTCCTTCCTCTAGTAACCACCCTCTCCCCCCTGCTCCTTCATTCACAACCACTCCGTCCCTCGAAATGACGCACCCATCAGTACCGCCGCCCTCCGCCGTCGTGGTGCGATGCGCCGGCTGCCACTCCTTCCTGAGCGCGCCGCGGGGGGTGGTGGATTTTGATTGTCCAGTGTGCCAAATGCCGCAGAGAATGCCGCCGCTGCCACCACCACTACCACAACTAACACCGCCGCCACCACCACCTCCACCGCCACCGCCGGCGTCCAAGAGTAGTAGGGGTCGCAAGAAGTCCAAATCACACGCCACTGGTTCAAATAAGGTCCAGGTTCCTTGTGGTGGCTGCAGTGCCGTTTTAGGTGTTCCACCTCGCCTCGCCAAGTTCTCTTGCCCGAAATGCGGGGTCGAGAACGTCGTTGAGATCGAAGAAGTCAACGAGGTTTTCACAGTGCCTTTGGTTTTGACTGTTTTATGGAAGAAGAGAAGAAATCGTCGTTTATTCTGAAAGCTTCTTGAGGAAGCTTCTGGTTATAAGCTTATTTTGAATACAAAATAAGCTTGTTTGAATGCACGTTTATGTAAATGATGATGACGACAAAATGATGTGTGAGAGAGAGAGAGAGAGAGAGAGAGAGATTAATTTTTTATTTTTATGTTACTTGTTTAAATTTTTTAAAACGAAAGATTATCATGTATGATGATGATAATAATTTTTTTTTTCATTTTTGTGAATTTTAACTTGAAAATACACCAAAAATTTGTTTTAACTTGAATAATCAACCGTAATTTTCTTTTTCATCGAAACATAGCATGAGAGTTTTTTATTCTCTCTCTCTCTCTCTCTCTCTCTCTCTCTCCTGAATATGTTTTTAAAATGTGGTGTTGAGTTACTTGAGTGAGTGTTAGCACTTCATGCTTGTTGATATGCTTGAAGAAAATGATGCTTTTACAAGCAAACGCATCACAAGCTCCTACTTGATGATACATTGGTTTCGTTTTAACGACTTTTGAATGGTGTGGATGAGTCTACCGTTGAAGTATGTGAGGAGTTTGTGAAGATTAAGTTTGTCCAATAGTCTTTCATCCATAAAATAATGTGTAGTGAGCGTTGATTAGTGAAAAGGTACTGATAAGGATGAACAAGTATCACATAGAGGAAGTGCAAGTTACAAAAATGCTAGAAATGAGGTTTATTGATGTGAGAAGAGGAAAAAGTACAGCAATGGGGAATTAAAATCAACTCAACTAGCTAAGCAATTGGTCCTGCAGTGTTTCAATACTCCTCTTGGCATGGCCTTGGATATCTAGGCAATTTAGAAAAAATTCACCTACAAATTGTATAAGCAGCCTGCATTAGCACGTGACCTGACATTGAGATTAATGGCCCTATGTAGTCTTTGCATTTGTAGCTACTGTGTTAACTCTATTAAGCACTACTCTACTAAACAAATTCCGTAACATTAGAGGGAAATTTAGTCTTCCAGCAAGAATTAGTTGAAGCTGAAATTTCTGGACATGGATTAACAATAAGATACTGAAAAATGACTTAGTGGATGGCTTGTCCCCTCTCCTCTTATTATTATTATTTTTTTCTGCTGTTCAGTTACATTTCCTTTCTTTCGATTGTTTCCCATTTGGCTGACTGTGCTGATTTTCTTTTAAGCCTGGTTGTCTTGAGGCATTTTATAGTTTTTTGCTAGCTTTCTTATATCTCTGTCTTTTAATTCTACATTAAAATATATCAGCTAGCTGTTGAAGTTGAGCGCGACGAAGATGAAGGTGGAATGGCTGGAGAAACGTTTACAGATTATGTGAGTTAAAGATCCTCTCCATTTGACAGCATTTCATGTTAGAAGTTCATGTTGCCCAAATTAGCAAATAGATATTAACTAGCTATTTTAAGTTGTGGAAACACATTATATTGGTCTAGCATTTCTCATTATGCAGCGACCAGCAAAAGTGTCTATGGGACCTCCACACCCAGATCCTGTTGTGGAGACCTCTTCCTTGGCTGCAGTGCAGCCACCTGCACCTACTTATGATCCAAAAATTAAAGATTATTTGGAAAGTTCGAAGGCTTTGTCATGCCTGCAGATAGAGACATTGGTCTATGCTTGTCAGGTGTCTTTTTTTTTTTTTTTTTTTGACAACATAATTGATAACCAATAATAATAGTTCGGCTATCTTGACTATGATATGTGTTTCCTTGACAGAGGCATCTTCTACACCTCCCAGATGGCACTAGGGCAGGATTCTTTATTGGAGATGGCGCTGGTGTGGGTAAAGGCCGAACAATTGCAGGGTTAATTTGGGAGAACTGGCAGCATGGAAGGAGAAAGGCATTGTAAGTTTAGTAGTCTGAACATGTAAACATGCATGTGCATGAAATTAACTATAATTCATGATGTGGATGCACATTTGTATGTGCTTAGATGCTTGTTTGTAATTTCAACTTCTTGTTGATCTCTGCACTGGGAATTTGTTTTTTTGACGCCCTTGTCATGTTTCAATGGTCATACAGGTGGATTTCTGTTGGTTCAGACTTGAAGTTTGATGCCAGAAGAGACTTGGATGATATGGGTGCAACTTGTGTTAAAGGTATATTATTTCTTGTTGATTTATTTGGCTAAAGTTCTATTACATGTTTACTGCTATGGTGGAAATGTCATTGTAAGTCTGTCGGCATAAATAATTCTCATCAAAGACGGGCAGATGGGATAGTTTAAGTTATCAAGGGAAGAGCTGAAGTGAGCAAAAATGATGTGAATGTGACTTTATTTCATGTTTTTGATATTTTGCATCTTTTGAATTATGATATGCACGAGAGGTTCATAGAGTAATTTTGTCAATATAAAAAGATTTTAAATTTATTCTGTGCTGTCTCTTCTGTCTGCTGTTAGCATTTCAAGTTTATGGCTTCTCTATTTTGTACATTCCCTCTTCATCCTTCGGGTTTGGGAGTGCTAATTTCTGAGAAAATAAGACTTTGAGTGCCATTTTCTCACCAAATGAATTGGTAAGTCAATATCTGAAAAGTTTATACTATGAAAGAGGAAATTTTGTTGGAGATGATTGAGAAAGATGTTGAAGAAAAGAGGACAAGATATCTTCCTACAAAATACTATCATACCACAAACCAGCAAAAGAGGATGAAACAACCAAGAAATGCCAATAGGCTAAGCAAAGCTTCGATATCCATCAAAGAAACCCCTCTAAGGTAGTTTTTAGCAGAACGGGGTAACTTAGAAGATTGCTGTTTGTTCAAATTATTTCAGTTGTCTACACTGGAGAAGTGGACATATTTCATATATCAGTAAAGAAGTTAAAATCATTGTCTAATACTTTTTTGATGATTTTGGGTAAAAACATCTTTGTGAAAATCATTTTCTCTCTTTTTTGTTGTATCTTTACCCACTATTTGTTTTTGAATGGAAAGATATTTGTCTTTGATACGCATTGGTTTTTGGAAATCCAAAGCACACTCCAACGTGTTTGGGAAATAAAACAATTTTATTGAGGTGAAGAGATGTTGGAAGATCTCGATTATTATGTTAGGAAAATATCCTGATTTATTAACCAGATTTGTAATTGATTAGGATTAGTTTTTTCCTTATTTATAGAGATTGTATCAGTGTAATTTCAATCTGTATTTATGAGGAAATATTTCCTCCTTAAATCTAGGAGATTTAGTTTTTTTTTTTTTTTTTTACTTTTATTTTTATGACGATTGACCTAGGCATATATATTGCGGCCTCTGTACATTGTTTTCATATAATAAGATGATACCACTTTTCGCATCGTATCAGAGCACGATCTGATGGCAGAAGAAAGTGGAAAACTAGAGGAAGGACCTCAGCTGGAGTCTATTGGCACTTCTCTAGCTAGCCCAGTTGAAGGAACCTTACTTCCTATCACTGGCCATAAATTAAATGGTCAAAACTACACCGAATGGGTCAGATCGGTCCGCATATTCCTTCAAGGGAAAGGAAAGGAAGAATACATCACTGGTGAGGCTAAGAAACCATAAAAAGATGAGGGTGCACTCAAGAAATGGAAGCTTGAGAATAGCCTTGTAATGTCATGGTTGTTGAACACTATGACTATAGAAAATGGAGAAGATTTTTTGTACTTCAGTTCGGCTAAAGAGATCTGGGAGGCTGCACGTGAAACATACTCAAATGTTGACAACACATTAGTCATTTTCGAGATTAAGAGCCTCCTCCATGATTTAAAACGAGGTAACTACTCTGTCATTGAGTATTTCAATACACTAACAAGGTATTGGTAGTAGTTGGATATCTATGAAGAAATTGATTGGAAGTGCCTAGAAGATTGCAAGCTCTATAAGTCTATTGTTGGGAAAGATCGTATATACAAATTCCTCCTTAAACTTAACAAAGACTTGGATGAAGTACAGGGAAGGATACTTGGAACCAAACCCACCCCTTCCTAACGTTAGAGAGGTGTTTTCTGAAGTCAGAAGAGAAGAAAGCCGAAGAAAGATCATGCTTGGTACTCCAAATAGTAAACAGGCAATTGAGAGCTCAACCTTGGCGGTGAAGGGTCAAAAAGCTCAGTCCTAGTAGAAGAGATCAAAGCCTTGGTGTGAACACTGCAAGAAGATAGGCCACACCATGGATACATGTTGGTTCTTGCATGGAAAACCAGCAGATACTAAGCATCCTAGAGGAAAAGAAAATTGTGGAAGTTCATCATCTTTCCACACAAATGAAAGTGGTTCAGATTGCACCGAACTTGAAAGAAATCCTTTCAGCAAGGAGCAGATGGAGATGTTGTAGAAATTACTCCAACAGACTTTAAAACCAGAAAGTTCAAGCAGTACTGCATCCGTTGCCCATAAAGGTAACCATTTATGTGCTTTAACCGCTTGCAAAGCAGGAAAATCAGCTTGGATTGTGGACTTAGTAGCATCATACCACGTGACAGGGGATATTACTCATTTTAGCAAGTATCTCCCTTGATAATTCCACGGTTCGCATTGTTGATGGTACTCACTCAGCGGTAGTGGGTAAAGGTTTAGTGACTATATCACAAGATATCACAGTATAAGATGTGCTCTATGTTCCCCAATTAGATTGCAATTTACTGTCATTCAGTAAATTGACAAAAGACCTAAATTGTGTCACTAAATTTCTTCCTTGTACTTGTGAATTTCAGACTTTGGATTTGGAGAAGATTGGCAATGATGAGGAGTGTGGAGGGCTCTACATCCTTCGAGTTGATAACTCCAAGAGAAATGAAGAAGTGTCCAAAACTGCTTGTGTAGCAATCACGCCCAAACCTAATCCTGTAATGTTGCGGCACTATAGATTAGGCCACCAAAATTTCATGTACTTAGAAAAATTATTTCCCTCTCTATTCAATAAAAATTCGAAGTATTTTAATTGTGAAGGGTGCCAAATCTCCAAACACACGCGAAGCCATTATCCCACACAACCTTACAAACCTTCCCAACCGTTTTCTGTAATTCATAGTGATGTGCGAGGACCTTCTAGAGTCAAAAACTTTATAGGCTCTAAGGGTTTATCACCTTCATTGACGACCATACAAGAATCACATGGGTGTTCCTTATGAAGGAAAAATCGGAGGTAGCTCAATTATTCCAATATTTTCATAATATGGTAAAAACCTAATTCCAAGCCTACATTCAAGTGCTGAGAACAGATAATGATCATGAATATTGTAACTTAGAACTCGGCTCTTACTTACAAAAGCACGGGATTATCCACCAGAGCTTGTGTCAACACCCCACAACAAAATGGAGTTGTTGAAAGCAAAAACCGCCATCTCTTAGAAGTTGCAAGGTCTCTTATGATAGCAAAAAATGTGCCACGCCATTTTTGGGGAGATGCTGTCCTCACAGCTACTTATCTTATCAACTGGATGCCCTCCAGAGTCTTTAACTATAATATCCCACACACTACCCTCCAAAATTCCTTTCCCAACATCAGACTCATCACTTCCTTGCCATTTAAAATTTTTGGATGCATTGCATTTGTCCACAACCATCACCCCAACTACAACAAATTAGACCCCGCTTCAATACCTTGTATTTTCCAGGCTTATTCAGCAAACCACAAGGGTTACAAGTGTTATTCTCCCTCCATCAGAAAATTCTACCACTCTATGGATGTTACTTTCTTCAAAAATCAGCCTTTCCACCTGAAAACTAAAATTCAAGGGGAGAGGATTGATGAAATTTCAGTTCTGGAAGATGGAAGACATTGCTACACTTGAGAAGTAAAAACATTCAACAAATCAAAATTATGAACCAAACTTGCTCCTTACAAACATCCCTTAAATAGCACCTGAAACAAACTTAACAAACATCCTTTCACCTGAAACAACCACTTCGGCAACACAAACAGCAGCAAGTGAACCCACTATTCACCCTCCTGCACAAGTAGTGAAACCACTCTTGACATATTCAAAGAAAAAGAAAACCTGAAAGGAGGCAGAACTACTCACATTTTTGCAGCAAAGTCAAGACTCTAATTGAATACTAGAGCCTAGAGAAACACACCAAGGTAACATTCTCTCTGACCCTACAAACTCCAAGGATTTTAGTCAAGAATTTATTGATCTAAATTTGCCAATTGTTGTGAGGAAGGGTGTGAGATCTTGCACTCAACATCCCATTGGAAAGTTTGTGCCTTATGACAGGCTCTCACCCAATTTTAGAGCTTTGTGATAGCTCTTGACAGGACCCAAATATCAAGGGATATAGAAGAAGCATTACAAGGTCCAAAGTGGGAGGCAGCTGTAAGGGAAAAAATCCAAGCACTAAAGAAAAATATGGAACATGGGAACTTTCCAACTTGTCTTAAGGAAAGAAAACAACTGGGTGCAAATGGATTTTCTCTATAAAATACAATGCTGATGGAAGTGTCAATAGATACAAAGCCTAACTTGTAGCCAAAGGGATTCACACAATCCTACGGCTGAATTCAGTTTGAGTCATCTTAACCCTTGTAGCAAATTTGGATTGGCCCTTACACCAGCTTGATATCAAGAATGCATTTTTGAATGGGGAACTTGAGGAAGAGGTCTACATGAACATCGCTCTAAGACTTGAGACACTTCAGTCAAAGGGCAAGGTGTGTAGACTTTGGAAGTCCTTATACGGTCTCAAGCAATCTCCTCTAGCTTGATTTGAGAGGCTAACCAAGCTGGTCAAGGGAAACGGTTTCGTACAATGTCAAACGGACCACACCATGTTTGTCAAGCACTCTAAAGAAGGTAAGATAGCACTGTTCATTGTTTATGTTAATGATATTGTCATCACAGGGGATGGCCAAGAGGAAGTTGAATGGCTCAAGAGGCTCCTAGCTAAAGAATTTGAAGTCAAGGACCTAGGAAACTTGAGATACTTCCTAGGGATGGAGATTGCTAGATCAAGAAATGGAATTTCAGTATCCCAAAGGAAGTATACCTTGGATCTACTCAAAGAAACTAGAATGTTGGGTTGTAAACCAGTGGATACTCCCATAGATCCAGCAAGAAAGGGTGGAGGGGAGGAAGAGAGTCCTCCAACAAACATAGATCGGTACCAAAGCCTCGTGGGAAAACTAATCTACCTAACTCACACTAGGCCAGACATCGCCTTTGCTATGAGTATGGCTAGCTGTTTCATGAATAATCCCACTGAATGCCACATGAAAGCTGTCAACCGAATCCTTCAGTACCTGAAAGGAACAATGGGCAAGGGTCTATACTTTAGAAAGCACTCAAATAGGGGCATTGAAGTGATCACAGATGCTGATTGGGCAGGGTCCATCATGGACAAAAAATCCACCTCAGGGTATTTCTCTTATGTGTGGGGAATTCTAGTCACTTGGAGAAGTAAGGAACAAGTTTTAGTTGCAAGAAGTAGTGCTAAAGCTGAGTTCAAGGCCTTATCCCATGGCATTTGTGAAGGAATATGGCTCCAAAGCTGCTATAAGCATTGCGAAAAATCTGGTACACCATGATAGGACAAAAATGTGGAGATTGATCACCATTTGATAAAGGAAAAGTTAGATAGTGGGACAGCAATCTTGGAATACATTCCTTCAAGCATGCAAACTACAGATGTCCTAAGTAAAGGGCTCTTCAAGACAATCTATGTTATACTTAGGTCCAACCTGGGAATGGTAGATATCTACCACCCAGCTTGAGGGGGAGCGTTGGAAGATCTTGGTTATTATGTCGGGAAAATATCCAAATTTATTAACCAGATTTGTAATAGATTAGGATTCATTTTTTCCTTATTTATACAGATTGTATAGGTGTAATTTCAGTCTGAATTTATGAGGAAATATTTCCTCCTTAATTGTAGGAGATTAAGAATTTTTTTTTTCCTGCTAATTGACCTACGCCTATATATTGCGGCCTCAGTACATCCTTTTCATATAATAAGATGATACTACTTTCTGCATGAGATATAATTACAAAAAGCAAGGAGGATAAGGAATCCTCCAAAACCCAAAAGGCGAACAAGAAAGAGACAACTAAAAGGGAAACTGCTAGTGATATATTTCAAGTTCAGACAGTTCACAAAGATTTAACTCCTGGTTGTAGTTCTAGCTGTGAAACAGCAGCTTATGCTTTTTACTGTGCAAAATCCATAAGGTGAAGATTATTTGGTTTGATTAATTAGTCTTTGGTGCGCCCTTTCAATTTTATTTTTGACATGAATTCTAGGGCTTCATGCTCTCATCTTTTGAATAATTCTGTTCAGCACCCATCCTGGAATTTTTCTGATTCTTTGTTGGCTTCCTGAGATAAATTTCCTTTTATAATAAATTTATATGCAGTATTTATCTAAAGTTTCAATGAAAAGAGGTTGTACTAGTTTCATCTATATTGCAAAACAGTTATTGTGCATTTAACTGGCTTTCTTTTTGACTGTTTCTAGTGCATGCTTTGAACAAACTGCCTTATTCTAAGCTTGAATCGAAGTCTGTTGGAGTTGGGGATGGAGTTATTTTCTTGACATACAGTAGCCTCATAGCATCTTCTGAGAAGGGTTGTTCTCGTCTGCAACAGCTTGTGCAGTGGTGTGGGCCACAGTTTAATGGTCTTGTCATTTTTGATGAGGTATAAAAGATAATGGAAATATTTCTTATTGTCAATTACAATTTTTATTGATCAATTTTGAAGGATATTAGGTAATGATTTGAGTATTTGTTAGATTCAATTTATATGTATGTACCTTTTAATTGCTATGGGTTATTGGTTTAAATATAGTGTCACAAAGCAAAAAACTTGGTCCCGGAATCTGGTAAGCGGCCAACACAAACTGGCAAAGCAGTGCTTGATATACAGGTTTGTTCTTCATGCTTTATTGCTTGGAATAGTCTGGAAGTTTCTAATATTACCTTTTTCTGTTTATTATAAGTAGTACTATAATTTTATGCTGGGGTGTTTTTTCCATTGTGGCAAAGATAGTTTTTGTCCTGTTATTATATAATTTTATATAATATTTAATGCTCATATAATTATTTCTTTATACAAATAATACATTTTTTTTCCCATAAGAAGGTTGACCTAACTGAAAATTCCACTATCTGTGAACTAGTAGCTGTCAGATGCAGTAAGAAAGATAACAGAGATTGCATAAGCCCATAGTGATGAAGAAGATATGACCCATTCTTACAATTTATTGTTGAAGTTAGAAAACCTAAAACTTTCTTCCCTGCACTTCTTTTTCTTGTTTTGATTCGTAGACTCGTTTTCTGCTTCTTTTTTCTGCCTGCGTCTGTCCAAATCTTTAGCTTTTCAATATATGATACGCGAATTCATTCTATGATCTGTGGCTTATAGAGCTCAGTTTGTTTTTATGATGTTTTCTTTTGTTAAATGTGTTTTTTGCTTTGTAAGCTTTAGCTTGTGGGGAGTGTTAGTGTACTAGAGTAATTTTATAATTGTGTCATGTTATATATTATGTTTTTATGTTATATATTGTGTATATGGGCAGGGCTTGTTGTAGTTGTACTATACTTGTACTTGACCCAGGTCAATGTCTTGTATAAAAGTTATTCTCAATCGTGCTAGTACAAACTACAAAGAAGCAGGGTATGGGGCCAATGTTAAGTTTTCTAGTAATGTATGAAGTGCTGTCCGTAATTTGTGTGTTTTCAAAACAAAAGTGACTTCTATACAATTATCTACCAAATTTGGCTTATAGAAAAGCTCTTCAACTCCTTTTGTTCATCTATGTCTGTCTTTTTCCTGTATGTGTGTTGCTCTGTAGTCTTTTGTTCTGTATGAATTGACATTCATGTTGAAGTGAAATTTTCATTTTGTGATGATTAGCACTTGAATGGTGTATTTTCCTCTTAGTTTTTATGACCTAATTTGACAGGCTCGACTACCTGAAGCTCGTGTTGTTTATTGCTCTGCCACTGGTGCATCTGAATCTCGCAATATGGGATATATGGCTCGACTTGGTCTTTGGGGGGATGGAACTTCTTTCTGTGATTTCAAAGAATTTCTAGGTAGTGTTTATTTCTTTTATTCTTGTTTTGTGGAACAACTATTGTAGCTAGTCATCTTTATTTTTTTTAACACTATTTTTTTTTTCCGCATTCTTAAGATAAATTTGTAGATATATCTGTTGTTCGTTTTTATTTCTTGTATATACTAGCTGTTGTTACCTTTTAGGAAGAAAATGTAGTTCTCTAGTTGATCATGTAATTTTGGTCATGTAACATACATTAAAGGTGGCTTAGCTGTTGTATCATACATTGAATTATGATAATTGCAAAAAGTAGTTAGAGATTATTATTATTTTTTTATTCCTAGGCAATAAATATGCTACGTGTGGAGATAGTTGCTCAAAATAGTGTTTCAAATTTTTTTTGCCCTTTCATATTTTGCATTTCGCAAGTGTTATATGATAGCTCCTAATTTACTGAGTTTGAATCAGGTGGACTAGTTTTTAACTTGAAAAGAATCCCCTTGTATCCTTTTTTATCATAGTTGTATATGTTTAAATTCACTAATAATCATTGGTGAAGGAGGGGAAGAGAGAATCACAGATAGTGAAGATTGTGTATTTGATCAACATAGTGGTCATTTGTTGAAAAGAGAGTTAATGTGATAACAGCTGGTAATAGCTGAATATCTTGTTTTGTATTTCTGAATCCGGTCGGCTGTCAAAGTAATACCACCAGAATCGTGTGCATGAACAAGAAGAAAAGAGAGAATGAACGACTCAGGATCAAGAGCACTTGGAGAGGCTCCACTCTCCCAATTTCCTTACTACTGATTTCCTACCTCGCACATTCCCTGCACCCTTACAGATGTTCCCTCTGTAAGGAAATCCCATCAAATCCTCTCACCCATGTTTTCTCACAGCCAGTAGTTACTAGAGGACCCCTTTTGCTTGAGACATGCAACCATTTGCCTCTATGCATTATTGCAAGTTCGTGCATGCAGCTGTGCCTTGGTAATGAAAGGCTGGGTAAGGGTGAGTCAAGATGTGAGAGCTTGGGTTTGTGGCTGTCGACTGCCCATGTATATGCAAGTCTGGTGGTGGTGCTTCTGGTTGGAAAGGATATCAAAAAAGTTGTTTGTGGCAGCGGACAGCAGTGGAGGATGGGGAGTGGGACTTAGAAAGAAGGCTTGGTAAAAGTAGGTGGAGAGCATTTTCTTTTGGCTTTAGGCACTGTTGAAAGAGGAAAAGAGAAGCATAGATAGTGAAAACCATGTGTCTGAACAACACAATGTACACTGGAATATATAGAGTCAATGTGATAAATACCCAGATTACAATTTCCCTTATCATATGATATGGCTATAATTACAAGATATTGTTGATGATCTATACTATTAATCTAGGTGCTATGAATCTCGATGCTATATACTACAATCATATTTTCCTTAAAATATGTTGTATGGCTTCTGTTTATGTATGCTTTCTTTCTTCTTAAAAATATTTCATCAATACCCAAAAAAAAAAAAAAAGTTTTATTTTCATGATTGCACTTCTGTTTGACATTGTTTGATAACCATTTTTTGCTTGTATTATTGATTTTTAATAATTTAAGCTGTTAGATAGATGATTTATATTTTCTGATTGCTTAATTTCAACTTACTACTGCAGTTTCATTTGGATCATTTTTAGAATTGCTTAATTCAATGTTTTTGTATATACCTGTTTTTCCTACATGCATGTTGGGTAACACTCCCTAACCTTTTTAAGTCAATCATTTATGTGATTTATGCATCCAGGTGCTCTTGAAAGAGGGGGTGTTGGAGCTCTAGAACTAGTTGCCATGGACATGAAAGCAAGGTTATAATATTTCCACTGACACACCCACTTTAGCCTTATGCACATATATGTGTGTAGTATATTCTCCTTTACTTCATTGCTCTCATTTCAGGGGCATGTATTTATGTCGGACCCTTAGCTACAAGGGTGCCGAGTTTGAAGTTATTGAAGTGCCATTAGAGGATAAAATGATGGTACGAGCCACTGTACAAGCTGCACTGTTATCTGCTATGTTGCTATAGTGCACTGCATTCCTTCATTAACTACAAACTTTCTTGGGCTTTTTGTAAGTCATATGGAATAAAGTCATTATTTTATTATTATTAATTTTTTGGCTTTGGTTGATTTTTCTTTTGGTTTGGCTTTTGCTTGGTCAAAATCATCCTTGTTTATTTCTACTAGAAGAAAATACAAAGCTCACACACAGACATACACATCTGTCTGGACATACACAGAGACATGGCAGATGTTTTAAGTATGTTCAATTTGGAATGTGAATATTTTGATTCTGTGCATTTTAACTCTACTTTCTGTTTTGTATGCTTGTGTTTTTATCTAATCCTGCAGAGGTCCTTGTACTTTTGTTAAGTAGGATTTCATATCCTTCTTGTCCGTTACTATCGTGCTGGTTATAGGATTTTTATTTCTTCAACAATTTGGAATTTTGAGAAACAATGTATTTTGCATTGAACCTACAGACAGAAGTTGTGAATTTTGCATATATTTGTGGTAGGAGACAGAGATTGGCCTTCTACATAAGAAAGATGTGCGTGCATCAGTTGTCAGGATCTCCTACCAGCAGACTTTATTTTTTATATGAATATAAAAAGTTGTAGTATGTATTTTGTGTTGATTCATTCATTTAACTTCTGAATTGAATATTGTCATCTGATTATGCAATTGTTCTTATCAAATTTCTTAGGATATGTATGAAAAGGCTGCAAAATTTTGGGCAGAACTGCATGTGGAGTTACTATCCGTCAGTAATGAGAAACCTAGTATGCTGTGGCAGTTATACTGGGCATGCCACCAGGTAATAGATCTGGATTGGCTCCTAAGGACAATTTCTATTTTGATGTCTCGGTGGCACTTGCTAAAT
Organism: Pterocarpus santalinus; assembly: GCA_031439595.1. Taxonomy (NCBI): domain Eukaryota; kingdom Viridiplantae; phylum Streptophyta; class Magnoliopsida; order Fabales; family Fabaceae; genus Pterocarpus; species Pterocarpus santalinus. Next base: position 25,538,664 of record CM062528.1, on the reverse strand, counting down.
ATTTTAAGTGTTTTGGTTGTCACTTTTCAATGTAATGTTGCAGCGTTTCTTTAGACACCTGTGTATGTCTGCTAAAGTACCTGCTATTGTGAGACTAGTGAAGCAAGCGTTAACGGAAGACAAGTGTGTAGTCATAGGACTGCAGAGTACTGGGGAAGCTAGGACAGAAGAGGCTGTGGCAAAATATGTGAGTATTTGGATTCTGTTGTCATTCCATTTAAAGCAATCATTTTTTCTGCTGTTCAAGCTTCATCACATGCTTTCTATTTTTTAATTTTTTGGATAGGGTTTTGAACTTCATGACTTTGTTTCTGGACCTCGAGAATTGCTGCTAAAATTTGTAGAGGACAGTTTCCCATTGCCAGAAAAGCCGGAACTTCTTCCTGGTATATTTGGGCCTTGTTTTGTTAGATCCATCTCAGTTATATTCTATAGTTTGCATTTATTAGGTCATTTTGCTATTCTATTACAGAAGAGGATGCGATAACGGAACTCCAAAGGAAGAGGCACTCAACAGGTTCTGGTGTAGCAGGAAAAGGAAAGGTCAGAAAAGTAGCTAAGTGGCAGCCTTCTGGTGATATTGAAAGTGATGAAGAATCTCAAAGTGAGTCTCTAATGCAGATTTTGATGAATCTTGTGTATCTGTCCATATTCCTATTTTTGTCTGAAGTGCATACTGTATTTTGCATTTTCTCATACTGCATTATGTAGACTTGGTCTCAGCCTTTTGGTGGATGATAAAGGATGCCAATTAGCTGTCTTGTTATAAAAAGTGGTTTTTAATTAAAAAATCTGAAATTATTTATCTATTTATTTATATAGTTTGGTCATTGTTTTCTTGTCCTTTTTAATTAAGAATTTATTACGAGGATAAATGTGCAAGAGTGGAGTATACAGAATTAATCAAAAACAAAAGCACATAACAAAGCAAAGCACCATTGCCACTTAGGTACTAGGGAGTTCTTTTTTCTTGGATAGAACTAGGGAAATATGTCTGTTGTATGTAATCATTCTCTTTTTAATTTATAATGTACCACAAGTAAAGAAACTGGTGTATTACCAATACACTTATGATTTTTAAGTGATCAACAAACCTTTTTGTTTTGCACAGAAGGGGTGCGTCTGGTTAAACATGTAAAAAGAGTACTTTTAAGGCAAAAGGCAGCTTTTAGCCTGTATCTAAACGAAAGCCGAAAACTTATTATATTCTGATTCTGTTTTTCTTAAGAAGCTTGTCCAACAGCTACGGAAACTTAAGCAGTACTTTTCTTTAATTAAAAAAGTACTTTTCTTCTTAAAAAAATGTGCCCAAGATTTGTCTTGGGCGAAATGCTTTTTACCCCATTTGGCTTATTTTCGTATGTCTATATGTAAAAAATTATTAAAAGTTGTGCGGTGACTGAGGAGCTGCTAAGAATGTTGTTTAGTGAATGAAATGTCTAAAGTTATGTTGAAGTAGTGATGGCATTATTCAGCACATGGCAACGTGACATGAACCCTGTTTGATTTTACCACTATGCTGATGCAGCTGCCTCTGCTCCTGAATCGAGTGAATCTGATTATGCACCAGAAGCAGAAGAAAGTGGTATGTTTTGTCATACATTATAATAGATCTTAACCTTTCTGTTTTGTGCAAAAGATTTGTCTAGTGTAAAATACGTTTCACCCATCTGGGTTTTACTTATTATTAACATTGTTTATGTATAGAACATACTGTTGTGAGGAGTTTTTATAAGGATGCTGTCTAGTAAATGAATGTCTCTAAGTTCCGGTGATGTAGTGATGGTATTATTTATTGCATTGCCCTGTTTGATTTGACCACTGGGTTGATGCAGCTGCCTCTGCTCTTGAATCTAGTGACTCTGACTATGATGAGCTTCAGATGTGTGAAATCTGCAGTACTGAAGAGGTAAATTTTTTTTTCTTTTCTTTAAAAAAACAAAAAAATTGAAAAACCTTTCTTGAATTGTCTTGATTCTAGGGATGTGGGAATTGCACTTACTTTTACCTGCAGGAAAGGGAAAATTTGCTCCAGTGTTCTTGCTGTGGTAAACTAGTCCATCAAGAATGCTTGATGCCCCCAATTCACCATTTAGTTCGTGAAAAATGGTCATGCCATTCGTGCAAGGGAAAAACAGATTATATTCAAGCAAGACATGCCTACCTGACTGAGCTCCAGAAGAGGTTTGGAACAATTTTATTGTGTTCTGCTGGTGTGTTTTTAATGGAATTTTTGTTTCTTGTCGAATAATTAATTACAGGATCAACTGCAAGGCACATTAAACTAAAGCAACCAAAACTAGAATGGAATGGAGAAACGAGTATGCCAGTGATGTATGTTTTGATGAACTTTATTACAGGTATGATGCAGCGTTGGAGCGCAAGAAAAGAATATTGGAGACTATTCGTTCATTGGACCTTCCAAACAATCCCTTGGATGATATTATCGACCAGGTAGTGATCACTTGTTTGTGCATCTTGCTTTTAAACCAAAAAAAAAATATTTACTAGAGCTTATATTCACCTTCCTTTCTAATTGTACATCCTCCCTTTTTTGTGGTTTTTTGTTTTTCGTTAACTGTCATCAAGCTTAGCTTAAAACTTACTAACAAGTTGCAAGCCCTGTCTAATTGTTGGTCAATACTTGTCCCATAACTTGACAATTATGAAGACCAAGTAGATGTCCCAAATTTGTTAAGGACATGATTGATGTCCCATTTCTCTTTCAAGTACCGATTTAGGGTTTTTACTCTTCAGAAAACAAAGGACTAATTCCTATTTCCTCTTTATATCAATGCTAGATTCTTTATCCTAATTAAATATAGAAACAAATCCATAATTGTTGCTGATATCGTTAGCTTTTTGAGGTAGTTTAGGGTTTGGAATATGATCCAACTTGGGGTGACAAGGATTGAACCCTTAACCATTTAGTCATTGAGGATTTGATACCATTGGAATGACAATTTTTCGAAAGCTTAAGTTATTTGGCTAAAGCTCATGAATTATTTTTTTTACCTCTTTTATGTAAGCAGTTTGCGTATCGCAAGATAGAGTATATGAAATTTTAGCATGAGATGGCACTGTTGTAGCTTTGTGGAGAAAATTGGTGACCATACAATATCACAATTCACATGATTTGAAATCTTGTGTCCATTGCGATGGGACAAAAAATATCCCCATCCACATAGATCAAACAAATAAACAGAGCAAAGGAACACCAGAAAATTTATGTTTTTCAACCTTTATTGCATGTATTCACAACTTCAGAAATCAATCGACCAAATTCAATGAAAAATACAATCACCAATTTTGAAAAAAACTTATTTAAAACCCAAAACTCGAAAACACAGACTTATAAAACAATCTTTTTCTCATTCAAATTAAATATTTGCATTGCCGTTATTCACAGAATATGCCACCCAATCTTCGCATTGCCAGAAAATTTTTTGACACAAGCTCTCTTCGCTTTTACCTTTGTCTACTTAGATCATGCTGCCAATGCAATATTTAATACAAAGTTGCCAACCCTCTACCAATGCAACTTTTAAGGACAAAGCTACAAGTCACCTCATCAAGTCGACCTTATTGTAGCCTTATCACCTTTTTATTTATATCATCAATGTCTTCTTTATTATTGCCCACCTCCATCTTCAACCTCTTAGGTGTGTTTGGTTACCCATAAAAGTTTAAGGGAAAAAACTTTAAAGGAAAAACTTAATGGAATAAAAATTAGTTAGTCAGTTTATTGTTCATTTTGTTTGGTATCATCCAAGAAGAAAGAGCAAGTTGAAGATGTGAGCAGGGAGACTAGGATGAAGCTATCATGGGGATCCTCAACCAAACACATCTCTAAAATTAAAAACCTATCCCATCGAAGGTGAAAACAATTGAAAACCTGATCAACAAGAGGAAAGTATGAACTACTAGCTAAAGCACCAAAAAAGTTCGTTCATGGCGGAGTAGCAAACAACAAACCTTTTGTGGTTGACAATGAGGGGTGTCAGCTGAACTAGCAAGCAACGTCATGAACATTGGTGATGGGGGAGAACTTGCACTGGTGTGTTGGCCCTGAAGTTGGACACCTAGAAGATGGAATCAGGGGAGAGATTAAAGAAAGGGGTAAACTTACTCATATTTGAATCAAGGGAAGCTTTATCCCTCCGTAGATAAAAATCATCCCCACAAAATTTTCACTTTCTTTTACCTGTCAACCAAACACATCATCTTTAAGGAAAATTTATTCCCTTAAATTTTCAGCCGTCTACCCATCAACCAATCACACCCTTAATTTTACTTCCCTCTCATCCCTTGAACAATTGCCAATATAAAAATATTTATGGTCTAACAATTTACATGACAATCAACTAATTCCAGCACAATCCTAATTATTAATTATTAATAGCTTAATTTTCTATTTTATCTAACAAATGTTCCTCTTATTTTTCTCATATCTATCAAATATTTTGTTGATAATTTCATTTAAAATTTGAATCTTTAAAAAATAGGAAACTATCAATAACAATATTTAATTTAGAATCCATACAAAATGATAGGAAAAAAGAGGGAGATATAAATCGTATCATTCAATTTTGGATGAAATTGGATAATGATTCTTGTGCTATTTGTGATATAAATGTGTACCTTAAATCAAGGGAAAATTTTATTGCATAATTATAAGACTCATGATATTGTATGAGACTGGATGTTAAGTAGTAAAATTCCAACAAGAGAAATAAGCTCTATATTTTGAATATGAAAATGTGGCAATGGATGAGTTTACACTTTACACATTAGACATGTCAGAATTAAGAATGAATGTACTAAAGAGCTGCATGTTTGGGAAAGCATAATTATTTCTCCAAACAGCTATTTTTCTCATAAAATTATGTTTAGTATATTTTGTTATGCTTGGCAAATACTAATAAAATGTAATCTTTGGTTGATTTTATTTATACAGGAGAAAAGCTCTTTTGAAAAGCATTATCTTTTAGTATTATGAATACAAGCAGAAGCCGATTATTTTTAAGATATGATATTTCCACCAAATTAGTCCTTAATGTCTATAATATAAACAAATGCTTTTGTACCCATTTTACTAAAATTGTGTAACTTGAATATAAAGAATTTGGAATTTGGAATTTGGCTGAGTCGGGTATATATACATGAGATATTATCTACAGTTTAACTACTGCTCCTATTTACAAGACTATAATAATTCACTTAAGTTATTTCCCATGCCACTATCTTAGATAGATAAGCTTTAGATACATGAACCTGATAATGATTGTTAGTTCCAACATTCCAACTTGCTAGTTCCAATATTCTAACACTTTCCCTCAAGCTGGTGCATTTGAGTCATTTATATAAACCAAGTTTGTAATATTATTGACTCTAGGGCCTTGGAGAGACTTAGTGAAAATATATACCAATTGTTTATTGTTTATTAGGATGGAGAAAAGCTGTAGAAATTTCTCCGGATTAAATGTTCTCCCCTCACAAAGTGACAATCAATCTCAGTATGTTTTGTTCTATTATGAAATATTGGATTTGGAGCTATTTGTAGAGCTACTTTATTATCACACGCAAGTTTATAGATTGCTCTGTACAAACACCTAACTCATTTAGCAACTGTTTTAGGCATGAGTTCACATGTTTCAAATGCCATTGCTCAATAATCAACTATTTCCTCTGATGTGTGTTATGCGTGCTAAATTCAAAACTTTTTCGATATATGTGTTTTTCGTTGTTTTGCGATTGACTTTTTACAAATACTTTATTTGATATATTTGGTGAGTGTTGGTATGCCCTCCAAGCTTAGATCAATTCCTGTTGGCAAATTATGCTGGTCTTGGGAAAAGGATAGAAGGCTAATATTTGTGGCAGTATGTTATATATGTCATTGATTATTGTATTTGATTGTAGCATAATTCTTGCACATTTAATGCCAGATTCTTGGGCAAAGTTTTGTGAGATAAGATTAGGTATTTGACCTTTATATGTTGAGAGATTGGAAAGCTCAACTTTGTTGATAATTTTCTCTTGTTTTTATACTTTTAATCTTTATCGCAATAAAATTATTCTTTCTTTAAAAAATAAAACTGAAAATTATAACAAAACTTAGTATTTTATTAATTATTTTAATTGTGATAAATGTTAATATTATTGTTCTTTAATTATAATTATTTTAAACATTTCTTAGTTTAATATTATACACTATTATAATTTCTAATAAATATTTTGTTTATCCCTACAATGTTTACAATTATTTTTTGTTATATAATATAAAAAATAATCTATAGCTAATACTCTTTTTTATACATTTTGATATTGTTCCATATTTTATCCTATTGTAAGTTGCTGTAGCAAAGAAAAATAGTAAAGCAGTATTTTATTAGTTATCTGATTATAAATTTAGAAAATATTTTTTTATTTATAGTTACTTTAAGTGCTTATTAGTTTTTATTGTTTAACATTATAAAATGTGTTCAATATTATTTACTATTTATTTGTATATTTTTATAAATATTATTTGTTAATTTGGTAAATTATTAAAAATTGAGGAGGGGGGTTGTTTTGTGTACATTAAGGGTATGTTTGTTAAGTTGTATTCAGAATGATAACTTAAGTTAGTACATTACATTATAGCTTTATTAGTTGTTTGGTGTCATTAATGTATTGTATAAGCTTTTTTGTTAAAGCCTTCGTATACATTAAAATGATTGATATCTTAATTGAGCTCAATGAGGCAGATTTGGGCATGTAAAATGTCTCTTTCACTGTTTGATTTTTTATAAACAAATAAAAATAGTTATTAATTTAAAGCATAACTAATAAAAAGTTATATTCATAAATAAAAAATAATTATTTTTAATATCCAAATATTTAATTATTAATAAATATTATATGATAAGTTATATTCAATAGCAAAATAACTATTCAAATTAATGCAAAAAATATTAAATGAAATAAAAAATAATATTATTTAATATAATAATTGTAATTATAATTTATACTAAAAATGAAAATATTTAAAACAATTATATTTGATAAATGACTATTTTCATAATATTCAATTTTAAATTTGTATAATGAATAAAATTATTATTTGAGTATAATTTTCTTTTTTCATTTTATGTTATGATGAAAGTTTCATGCAACAACTAACAAAATATATAAGAGAAAGAGAGTAATATATGTTTGTCAATTTTTTATGTTTTATTAAAATTAAGATAATTATAAAAAGTATTGGAAATAAATATTTAATAACATTTAGTACAAGCAGCAAGTTTATACTATGAAAATTAATAAATATTTTTAATAACTGCAATAAAAAATAAAATGATAAATATGAAAATAATCATCTTTATTTTTAAAATATAATTTTATAATTATTATATAATTATAATTAATAAAATTGATGACTTTATTGTCATTTTTTTCACTTGTGATTAGAATTAATTGTTATAGTAAAAGGATAATAATATATTATAGAATATAGCACTTATACAATAATGTACTAAATATTGTATAATATTAAAATTTTAGCAGGCATCATACTATATTGTCTTGTATGAGTGTCGTTTTTCTACTTTCAGTGCTTGTCTTATCATGTGTACCAAAAGGACTCGAAAATTCAATTAGGCCTAATCCTATATTCTATGACATTAAGTTATCTATCATTTTAATATACAAATAGTATTTTATGGATGAGCTAATATGTTACATTGCTTTCATCAAACAACTAGTAAGGTCATCATGCATTGTGTTAGCTTTCCCAAAATGGATGCATCTTAGGTGGTTGGGGCATGTTTGGAGAAGGTAGAATTCCATCTTAGGTTGTTTGGGCGCGTTTGGAGAAGATCTATAAAAGCTGCAGTAAGGATAATAGATCAGATGACGGGTAGTCTCATAGTAAGAGGTAGAGGGAAATTTGAAATAACCATAGGAACATCTATTGAAAGAGATATGGATTTTAATGGTTTGCATGTAAGCATGATTTATGAACACTATGATGTCGTATGATCTATATAGCCAACTTAACTTATTGGGACAAGACTTTGTTGTTGTTTTATTATAGGTTATCCTATCAAATTGATACAATGTGCCAAACTTGTCCTAAATATATTTCTCTCTCGTGATTGGTAAGATTATAATTTTATGCAGTTAGGTGGCCCTCAGAATGTTGCAGAAATCACAGGAAGGAAAGGCATGCTTGTGAGGACCCCTTGTGGAAAGGGTGTTACTTATCAGGCTCGTAATACGTGAGTTGTAGTTTGTGTCCCTATCTTATTTGTAAACAAAATTTCTTGCCAGCTGAGTTACCTTTGTGTGTTTTTCCCTATAGAAATGGTGTCACCATGGAGATGGTTAACATGCATGAAAAGCAGCTCTTTATGGATGCTAAGAAGTTAATTGCTATTATCTCTGAGGCAGGATCAGCTGGTGTTTCGTTGCAGGCAGATAGAAGGGTTAGGAATCAGGTATATCAAACTGTTTTGAAAATAAGTTCATTGATGGTATGTATGGCTTTATTGTTTTATTATTATGATATTTGTGCGTATATTTTGCCTAGAAACTCTATTCTTGACTGAAGTTTAGATATCAATGTTACTTATTTTTCTTTTCGTGTTCCATGCTTTTGGCCGCCTTTTGACACAGAAAAGAAGGGTTCATTTAACTTTAGAACTTCCATGGAGTGCTGACAAAGCAATTCAGCAGTTTGGAAGAACTCATCGATCAAATCAAGCTTCAGCTCCAGAATACAGGTCATTGGGCACTATTTATTAACTTGCCTTTTGTACAAGTATACCAGCTGCTTTCTTGCTTGCTATTTTTGTTGCTTTATTAACTGAACTCTAATACATTGTTGTGGTAGTTCAAATTCTGCACAGCTGTTGCAAATTTAAAGTAAAGCTTGAAGAAGGCTTTGATTGATGTTATTTTGGTACTGGAAGAACAGTTAGGGAGTGATAAACTTGTGTGTTGTGAGTTTCTGCGAAGGAAGCTGCCTTCTGTATGAGAATAGAAAGTTTATATATGAAGGATATTTGTATTGTAATGTATAGGTTCACAGAAGGAGTGCTCGGTTAGTAGTTTAGTTGAGGACCAGTTAAGTGGTTGGAGGAGTGTTAATCAATAAAGAGGGGATGGGAACAGAGGAAGAGTGTCTATGGTGAGTTTTGGAGAGGTGCATGAACTCTCAACAGTCCTCTGAAATTGTATATGCAATTCTAGGGTTCTTTGACACCTTGTCACCTCATCAATAACACATTGCATTTTTCTTCAATTCTTCATTTTAGTCTCCGATTTCAGCATCTTAACAGATTGTCATTGATTGAGATGCTAACAGAGCATTGCATGTGAGGATTAGGCAATAACTACTGTTAGAAACGGGATCAAAATGCCCTCAGTTATGGTGAATGTGCTATATTACTCCTCTGCAGATACTGATAGCACTATGATATTAGTATTTGTGTGGTTGACTTATTATAAAAAGTGAATAACTAAAACAGAAAGTTGATAACACTGGGTTTTTCAGTGTACCTGCATTCTCCTTGATCTTCTGTACTTCTTCCTCCCCCACCCCCACTTTTTCTCTTCCCTCCCTTTCTCTATCACCTGCCCTTTCATTTTTATACCTATATATGTCAATCCAAATTCCCTTGACATCCTATCTCTATGCAAGTGTGCATTTGCATCCTTTTTATGCCTAGCACGAGTTTTCCTATTGTGCCAATACTTTAGAATTTAGATTTACTAATGAAGTATAGTGCTTTGTTGTATTGGTGTTCCATTTTTTTTCCTTCCTTTCTGATATAAAAATAAACATTAGCGTGCTTCCATTTATAACTATTAAAATATAAAATCATTCATGTGCCTCTATCCAACAGCATAAACTTTTAGGAGAGATGGTTAATGACATAGTATTAAAAGCTTCTATATTCAAGTGCCTAGAGTTCGATCCTCGTTTGCCCTCATTCTTCTAAATAAATGTTCAATTCCAGCGCAAGATAAAGTAGGACTGTACATTGCATTGCCTACACTTCAAACCCAAAGAGGCTCTTGCATAAGGGATGTGTTAGAATACAAAATCATTCATGTGCCTCTACACAACAGTTTAAGCTTTTGGGAGAGGTGGTTCATAACAATAACATCCTCTATAATGTGTATGTGAATGGAATAATTATGCAATCTGAAAGAGGGTGAAGGGGAGAGATTGGTATAAAGAATTGCAGGTGTTGAATTTGTAGAGAGAGGCTTCATGCAATTCAGAATATGTAGAAAGATGAAGAAAATTTAAAAGAGTTGGCTCATCCAAATGGAAAAAACATCTTTTATATCCAACATGGTAAGCAAGTAAAGGAGAAAGACTTTACACAAATTTCCTAACAAAGAGGCTCGTCTATGGATAATGCATAGGCCAACTCTTCCTTGTGCTTAAATTTAACTTTTATTTAGAAGAAATGGGGAAACAAAGACCAAGGCTCTGATATCATATTAGAATTGAATGGACCTAACTCAACCCTAAAAGCTAGCTCTTGAATATAAACTGATGTGAATGTTGGGTCTAGTCTTAGTACTCTTGCTTTTGACAATAAGACCTCCTTCTTCAAGGGATGTTACATGTAAAGTTTATTGCATGCATCCTTAACATATCTAATAGCTAGCTTTCTCTCATAGATAAGGGTGATCAGCTGCAGCTTTGAAGCATGGAGTTTTGTCCATGGAAATACTTGCAGATGTTGCTGCTTATTGCAATAAGAGAAAGCTAGCTAGTAGAAATGTTAAGGATGCATGCGATAATCTTTGCATCTGGTCTCTTGAATAAGGACGTCTTATTGTCAGAAGCAAGAGTATTAGGACTAGGCCCAATATTCATGTCAATTTATATTCAAGAGCTAATTCTTGGGATTGAATTAAGCCCACTCAATTCTAAGAGTATGTTAGAGTCCCACATTGTTTGGAGATGGCTACGATAGCTTTTATAATAGCTTGGGCAACCCTATCTCTATGAGCTAGCATTTGGGTTTTGAATTAAGTTTACTCAATTCTTAAGACTAACTGACCAAATATTCCCTTCTACCACAACTCCAAAACGTAGAATGGAATATATAACAAGGTGGAGTGTTAGAGTATTTTTATTGATCAGTCATGTCATATAGGCCTGAGTTGGATATCCAATTGGTTCGATTTGAATTATCCATAAGCTTTTGAATCTGAGTGGAATTGACATAATGACCCTCAACCAAAAACAGGAACCTTTCTAATTATCAAGTTTCTTAAAAATCTTCTGACCAGTTGGATCCCTGAAATTAGATCTTGGGGATTTCCTTTCCTTCCAAAGGACCAACAATGTAGGTAAGGGTTGACTGCAAGACAGCTCATCTGACAAGCCTAGCAACCCACTGAACACACCTGCCTTAATACCTGTCAAACCATTCTTAGCAGATAGCATGATTAATATAAAGATCAGAAACTGCCACAATAAGCTGAAATTGTCAGTTATCACTATTAATAAATTATTCCCCTCAACAGGAAGGATAATTGTTCCATCTGCAAGAATTAAATGAGCCACCTACTTACATTTATTCCTAACAATAAAACTGCTTGCAAAACCCTCTAATGCATCTGACTCAAAATATGTGCAACTAAAGTAGAAGGAAAGGAGATACAGGATCACCTTTGTCACTCCATGCTGCACTGTAGATCACCTTTTAGGGTCACCTAACCAGTAATATTAAAAGAATGAGCTGTTTTACTTGGCCTAAGAATTGCGTTCTTGTTGATACTCTACCTAGATGCTGCGCCTATTTGCCCAATCTCAATCTTGTAATTTGCTCTACAGGATACTCTTTACTAACCTTGGTGGTGAACGAAGGTTTGCGTCTATCGTGGCTAAGAGATTAGAATCTCTTGGTGCTTTGACTCAGGGGGACCGCAGGTAAGTTGGATTCATAGTTATCTGTTTCTAGTGAACTGGCATGGACAAATTGTAACATCTTTGCTATGTTATTTTTGGATGTGTTACAGGGCTGGACATTCATTAAGTGCATATAATTATGATAGTGCTTATGGAAAGAGGGCTCTGATGATTATGTACGAAGGAATAATGGAGCAGGTATCATAATTTTCTTTGATAATGACAAATATGCATATCTACCTGCCATGTGTATTCGGAAAATAACGGCTTGAATCCATCTACTTACAAAAATTGTGTTTTAGGATTCTCTTCCTGTTGTTCCACCAGGATGTTTATCTGACAGGCGGGACACAGTCCAAGACTTCATTACGGAAGCAAAAGCTGCTCTTGCATCTGTTGGAATAGTTAGGGGCGCAATTCTTGGTAATTCATTCTTTGACCTCATCCAATAGCAGATGACGTAAATAGATAATAATAATTTTATAACTGTATGTCAGGTCTAGTCGTTGATTATACAAGTATAGTTTGTGAGACAAGATTCAATTCATATTCTCTCATGATTAAACTTTTGGCTTCCCATATTTATAGGAGCTGATGAGGATTCTCGAAGTTTATGTGGCTACATTAAGGATTCAGATATGCAAGATGTTGGACGATTCCTCAACCGGCTTCTGGGACTTCCTCCTGACATTCAGAATAGGTCCGTCTGCAGTGGATTTAACTGTTAGAATATATGGAAATATCTCATAATATACTCCCTCTTTTTGTCCATCCCTTCTTATAACCCATGATTTCAACATGAACAATATGTTGCTTGTACTTTTAGCATTAGATTCAATATGCTAATAACTTCAATGTCAACAGGCTATTTGAGTTATTTGTGAGTATATTGGATCTACTCATTCAGAATGCGCGCATTGAAGGTAACCTTGATACGGGCATTGTTGACATGAAAGCTAATGTCATAGAACTACAAGGGACTCCAAAGGTTTTGTACAACATAGACTTTTGCTGCCACTACTTTTTTAATGTTAGTTATGTAGTAATATGGAGAGTGGAGAGGACTTTCATTGTTGTGCAGACAGTTTACATTGATCAAGTGACTGGGGCTTCAACTGTTCTGCTCACATTCATCTTGGATCGTGGGACCACATGGGAGGTGACATTGTTTTTCGTATGACCAAACTAATAAGTACTTCATTCTGGATGTTGCTGACTTGTTATTTATGTGTCAGCTGGCAAATACGATGCTGAATGAGAAGCAGAAGGACGGGCGTGGTTCAGCCAATGATGGTTTTTATGAGTCCAGGAGGGAGTGGTTTGGAAGACTTCATTTCATTTTAGCATTTGAAGGGTATTATTATTCACAGTTTTTGTGACTTGTTTCGTATAGACTAATTTAATCTAGTTATCAAGCCTCTATCTATTGGGTTAACTTGTTGGATTTAATTGACCTAAGATTGTTTTACGATCACGTGCATGTAAATACAAACGAAAGATATAGTTGGCCTCATTTAAATTGCTTTCTTTTTTATCTTTCCTTTTTTCCCCCCTTCGGTAGCACATTAAGAGTTTTTCTTTATATAGTGGATATTTGGGCTAATTTTACCCATTGAGTTCCACACCAGCTAGGCAATCCGTCCCCCTTGAGCTAATTTTTGGTGTAGAGTTAGACTTACAATTCTAAGATGGTATCAAAATCTATCTTATATTTGATGTTGGACCATCTAAAGAAATCTAATTTTACAAAATTTATATTCTAGATATCCAGTCCTTGGCATGGAAAGGTGTGTTAAGTCCCATATCCGCTAGACATACAGCCTCAATAGTCTTTATTAGTTTGGACAATTCTTTTCCCTTGAGCTAGCCTTTATTCAGTAGCATTTATTTGAGACTTGATGTGGCGATTGGGCAACTGGTCAAACTACATGTTGAGTTCATTTGAAAATTAAAAGTATAGGTTATAGAGAAATATCAATATCTTTGTATTGTTGGTAGTATGAGGAAAATAATTCCTTCTCCAAGTAAATTGTTCTCTTTACTTAACTTACTTTAGTGTAGTATCGTTTCGTTTGAAGTCCAATACCCTGCAGCAAACCCCACTTAATGGGAAAAGGCTTTATTTTTGCCGTTGTTGTTATTGTTTGAAATCTAGTGTATATATATATATATATATATATATATATATGTAATTTTTTTTAATCAAAAGAAACATTAACAAAATGGAAAAAATAGGAGAAGAGAAGCATCGATAAACAGGGCATCAAGCATTCATAATGCATTCATAGTGGTGCTATTGCAGCAGTACGTTGCGGAGTGGCCTGAGCATGCGACAATGCTGGCAACGCATTTTTGCGGACTTTAGGTACTATAGTGCCATCTCAGCCACAACTTGGGGGGTGGCGCAAAAAACGACCGTGGCACTCCGGGATGAGTGAAACACTGTTTTTTCATCTTTTTATACTAAATTTCTTTACAGCCCCAACTACTGGTTGAGTTAAACTCTCCTCCTTCAACTTACCTACCTACCTTTTGTGATTCCAACTACTCGTTCTTCTCTTTCTTACTCAAGCCTATAGCACAAAGATAGCTACGAAGATATGTCAGCGATTCCCCCCCCCCCCCTTTTTCTCTCTCCTCTCACGAAGGCTATTTTGTTTTGTGCCTGTTTAACTACTCTCTCTCTCTCTCTCTCTCTCTCTCTCTCTCTCTCTCTCTGTGTCATAAAGGTTCCTATATTTCGTACTTTCTTGCTCTGATTCAAGCTTTTCCCGTGAAGTCCATCTGTTTTTGACTTCTTCTCTAGTAACCATGTTATCAACTTATCATCACTATGACTTATTGTTATTAGTCATGTCCTGTTAATGATGATTGTGTCTTCTATGCTATAACTTCATAGTAGTAATGGTGAATATATGTCTAGTTTTTAGTAGTATGTGTTGTCACTATTTATTATTGTTTAATATTCATTCACTTCGTGTGCGGAAATATTCTCTCTCTCTCTCTCTCTCTCTCTCTTTTTGTGTTATTTTGCCAAGTATTCTTTGCTTCCAATTAAGTATGAATATAATAGTTGGGCTTGATTTCAAATTATTATTGAACCATCTTGATATCATTTTGAATTTGTCATTTCTTTTATACTTTATATAGGTATGTCTTTTAGTATGTGTACTATATGTTCATATACCGATACCTCTGAAAATTTTACTAAACTATTAAACCACCATGAAGAGATAAGATTAGCATTTAGTACAATTCAGAGAAAGTTAAAGTAGCTCGTATCATGGAAAAGATGATGGAATGTCACCTTGGATGATTTTGTCATGTGAAAAAAATGTTATTGGGGGCCCTGGTAAGAAGAGTTGATCATATTGATGATAGCCCAATAAACAGTGGTAGAGGAAGATCAAGGATAACTCTAAACAAAAGCTTTAAAGACCTTGCACTAAGTAGACTTTTTGAAAATCTCATTTTTGACATCACATTTGTTTCGTTTGACCTGTGTAGCTGACTGCATTTGATGGGACAAGGCTTTTCGTTGCTTAGGTTTTTGTAAATATATTAGAGAGAGGAGGATCTAGTGACATCTGTAAATCAAATCTTGCACCATTAGATTGCATGTCTTCTTTTCTAAATCAATTATTGGACTAAAAGCTTCTTTCATGTAAGCTCGTAGCCAAAAATATTTCACATAAATCCAAAATTAGTTGGACTGTCAAGATTGTGTGTTTTAGGAAGGGAAGGAAGAAAAGAGAGAATTACATAATGTGTAATATGAAACTGATATTGATTTGATCTGTGGTGCATTTATTTTTTAAGAAAAATGTTTCTTTTTCATGAAAATAAATCACTTTTTAATTTTTTTTGTAAGTTGTTTGGATAAGATTCTTAAAAAAGCAGTATCATAAATAAACCTGCTTTCTGCTTTTTTTTTTTTTTTTTTTTTTTTTTGAGAAGCAGGCAGGAGTTGCTTATGATAAAATTAAGTCTTGAAAAATCAATTTTGAGTACTTTCTTAATTTTTTGTTTTAATTTTATTTCAATGCACTCATCCTCTTCTTACTGGGGCCTTGATAAATCTACTCTAAGGTGAGTTTCAATCATGTTTTCCACGATAGGTGCTATCCTTTTTTTTTTTTTTTTTTTTCTTTTCCCTTTTTCCTAATGAATTCATTTCTATTTCTTTATAGTCTTGTGTGTCCATTTATCCAATGTAATATTTTCATATTTGTAGCATTGAGCATTTTTTGTTGTTTGCCTTATACTTCCAAATCAATAAAAATCATATTATTGTGTACATACAACTGCCAAGCTTTGTCCCACTAGGTGGAATTGGCTACATGAATTTGTTAATTTCGTAAGATTTTATGTTATATATTTTATATTTTTTTCCTTAAACTATATCTATAGAAAACCATTAAGAACAAAATCATTTTTAATAGTTTTGCCTATCGTTTTTCTTGTTTTCCCACTACCTCTTGGTGTTGGGTTACTCTTCATCTAATGTACCCTCTTCGCTAGGGCTCCTACAGACCTTCTTCACCCATGATCAAATCACGTATAGGTACCATCTTTTTCAAAATACATGTTACCCCAATTTTTTCTTCAGTACATTCATTTCTAATTCTATCTTATCTAGTGTGTTTGCTTATCCAATGCAATGTTCTCGTCTTTGCAACATTGAGCTTATTTTCTTGTTGGTATTTTACCATCCAACATTTTGTCTTATACAACGTCATAGGTCTTATAGCTATGTTGTTATATTTTCCTCTGAGCTTGAGTAGTAATTTTTTTTATCACAAATAACACTCGTAGCACTTCTGTTTCATTCACTCGGCCTAGCTTTTTATAAAATAGGTATTTTTTCAAAATACGTAGTTATATCTCATGCATATCATGCTTGTAAAAATTTGACATTAATCAATTTTTTTTTCGTACTCCATCAATTTATATTAAAACTAATGTATATTATGCTTTCCTAAAAATGTAAATTTTCAGCATTTTTTTTAAATTTTATGAAATTTGATTTGCATGTTCACTGTGATAGCTCTCTGTACAATCATTGGTCATATTGGGCTAAACAATTTTCTGCAACTTTATTTGCTGGTGTAAGTAAGTGTGGTAATTATTACAAGTTGTTGTGGATCCTTCCCCTAAGTTGCAACTGTTGATGTACTTTCTGTATTCTAGTGTTTTGATTTCTTCTGGTATGTTAGACAAAGTTTCCCAAGATGTACCATACATACTGACTAGATGCAAACCTCCTATCAAAGACACACAGGCTCTCCTTAATCATTTACTGATAATATCTTTATTTTTGTTCTTCATTCTATTCCAGTTCTGTTTCAGCCATGTATAAGATAATTCGTCCCGCAGTTGGAGAATCACTTCGGTATGTATTAGTTTGTAGCCCTTGTTGTTGAGCCTCTTGGTATAATTATCTTGTCAAGCCATTTTCTCCTTCAATTACAGGGAGATGCATTTGGCAGAATTAAAAAGTAAATATAGGAAAGTTTCATCTTTAGAGAATGCTCAAAAGGGCTGGGAAGAAGAATACGAAGTTTCATCTAAGCAGGTATACATCCTCAGTAAGTTATTTCTCGTTATGGTTACTTTGCAAGTAAACTAAAGTCATTGAAATAATAAAATCTTGAAGATTGAGACTTGTCACTGTACGAGCAATGTTTCACCTCTGCTTTTATACTCGTTTAAAAGTACTGCATAGTGTTTTTTCTTTTTTAATATTTATTACAGCCAATGATCATATGAACTTGAAATCATAACATCATTTCTTTCTTTCTTTATTGGTTTCATTTTCCCTCTATTCATTAGTTACTGCCTGTTAGAATTGGTAATCAAAGAGAAAGAATCAAGAAAAATCTGTATTATTAATGTAGGGTTGATGGCAATTTGCCAAGAACCATAGAAAGAGTGCAAAGAAAGATCAGTGATAGTTAGAGCTCCTCAACTCTCCAAGACTTGCTAACAAATGCCTAGACCCCTTCTCTCTACCCTTTTCCTTCTATTTACGTTAATCCCTAACTAATCAAATTGTAACTAACTGTTTAATGGTGTCCTAACACTGCCCTTCTTCTTGGATCAACTGGTATGCTACTCCAGTTTAAATACAATGGTGCTTTCTATTTTTTCTATCCAGAGAAGAGAATGGGGGGGGGGGGATGCAGTAATCCTGTTTATATGATTGACTTTTAAAACATTGTCACTTTATGTTAGAGCAGTTTTTTCTGGATAATGTCCACGCTAGACAATATTCATCACCCAAATGATGTAATCATCTGGCATAATAAAGTTCCAATATATTTAGTTCAATGATTAAGATCAACAGTAGCCTTTGTTAATTTTTTAACACAGCAGGGTTTCTTAGTTCTGAATGAATATTAACTTGTGCTTATACTATCACCATATTAGAGAGAACAATTTGGTAATCATTGATCTGTGTTTCTGACATGAAAATACAGTTAGCAATTAATTTTCCTATATTAGATAAGACTGTTCATTGTTATATATGTTTTGGCTTTAAAAGATTTAGGTTGAGGGGAAGACTCGCTCTAGTCAACTGTTTGTGGTTTTATTCAGAAGGAAATAAAATGAGTCCCCAAGTTTTCTGCCTCATCTCATTTTCTGTTCTAACGGGGACTGCTTTAAAATGAATTTTTTTTTTTTTTGGATAAAAGAATTTTATTAATAAGAGGAGAAGAATAATACAAAGAATGGAGAACAAGAGATCCTCCTTGCAAAACAAGAACTAACAAAAGAAAACCATCGAATGAGTATAGCCTTTCAATCTCCCAACATATCTTATGCTTTCCCTAGTTGTCGTTTTTCTCATTTCTCTCAATATAATTTCACTTTTCTTGCAAAAAAATTGTAAGTGAGCTCTTATGGTTTGAAAGTCACCATACAAATATATATCCTAGGTTCCGGTATTTGGAACATCTCATTGCTTTTTCGTCATTGTGAACTTCTGGCCCAATTGAGGTACATAGAACTGAACCAAGCACGTTGCATGCATGTTAGTTCCCAGACACTTTTTGACATAAGGTGAGGAAATTTGTGATATTTGTCGAATTTAGGCAATCTGATATCTTGATTTCTTTCCTTTGTTGGCAGTGCATGCATGGCCCCAAATGTAAGCTTGGCAACTTCTGTACCGTGGGCCGAAGACTACAAGAAGTTAATATCTTGGGTGGGCTCATTCTACCTCTTTGGGGATCCATTGAAATGGCCCTTTCTAAGCAGGTATTTGACCAGCATATAGTACAATTGGAAACAAAACATTCGAGTGAGAGAATTTTATGCTCTGCTGATGCAAAAGTTACGAATTCATGCATTGATGTGTCACGTTGTGCTTCCATTTAGATCTGGTGATTTGAGTTGAGTCGAGTTTCAAAATTGTGAGATTTCCAGTAGGAATATTGTAACGGATGGCTTTGGCTGTATTATAACATGATGTAATTTGTTATAGAAACCTTTAAACTTAGAACAAGTTGCTTCTTTCACAAGAAGATTTTGATTCTGAGGCATCTGGTCCTTCTCTAATTCACCTGATGTTACATGTGACTGCTATCATGTCTTTTTTATTGACTATACTCTCAGAAATTACATCTCTAAAACTGCATGTTGCTCCTGTAAAAAAAAATGATACTGAACTAACTGCAAATTAAAATCTGTGCAGGCCCGCCCAAGCCATAGGAGGATACGTGTTGTTTGCATAGAAACTACTTCCGATAACCAACATATAGTTGGGCTTCTTGTTCCTAATGCAGCAGTTAAAACTGTGCTTCAAGGTTTCTCTCTCACTCTATCTCCCTTGTTCATAAATGCACGCACGCACAGATGTGAGGTGTGAACATGGACTCTGCATTTGCGTGCATAAAAGATAGAAAATTGACATATGTACATTTATATTGTGTGGAGAGGTTTTTTTGTACTTAATCATAAGCCTTCCAATAACTAGAGTGATATTTTGAACTAGTTTAATATAAGCTGCATTCATGTGTTACAACTCTTTGCGCTAGACTTGTCTATGTGCTGTGGAGTGTTTGGAACATCTTTGACTTACCTTGAATGAATTAAAAATGTGGCTTGAGTGCTTAAGTCGCTTGAAATTTTTGTTGATGGATTTACTTCTGTGAAGAGTTTGCGATCAACTTTTTTTCCTGTGCTATATTGCTGCTCTTAAAAATGGTAAGAAAGTCTTCAAGATGATCATACTGAATGAATGATTCCTAGAATAGTTGATTCTGGAAACATGACAATGACGACTTCACAAAAGTCTACACAAATAGGGATTTTTTCCTCTTTGATTATTGGCTGAGACAACTTTCATACAAAAAAGGGTTGACTTTGGTTCCAATCAAAGACTTCAGCAGTAAATTCTTAAGTTTCCATTTTTGTTTTAGTTATAATGACAAGAACGTGACAACATGAGCGTGATACTTAAATTCAATCTTTAAAAGGTTATTGTAGGCCGAAGCTGTTTGCTGCCTTGGCCACAAACTATTCTGTCTGCATGTCGATCTGATTCATTTTTTCTTTTTACGTCATTTGTAGGTTTAGAATGGGTTCAAGAAGGGGATGATTGACCCGACACACTAGACTTAACTCACTTTTTGTATTTTAGCAAAGTGGCAACTTGGTGCTGCCTACTTAAGGTTGCTTGGTATCCCCAATATCTGGTCAGTTTGGAGTCCACAAGAAGTTTGTTTTGGGAAAAGGCTCCACCTTGTTGCTGAATATCTTTGGAGGGGGAAGGATTCATCCTGTGATGCAACACAATTGTGCAGTCTCATTTTTATTGATTTTGATTTTATCACCCATTTTTGGTATATAATTTGATATTGTATGTTTGTAAGGGTGATCTCGTCACTGACAACCCGAAATACAATAGATGGCTAGGTTCCCATGGTTCGATGTGAACTAGTTTGTATCAGATTCCACACATTATCATCGAAAGCATGGATAAAGTAAATATGTCCTTCTGCAGCATTGCATGTCCGAAACTTGCATAGCACACCCAACATAATTTTTAATTGTCTCTATTATTAGATCAACATAGAAAAGGAGCATCAACATGTTGGTCACGGCAATAGAGTCCAGGTTTTTGTGGGAAACCCTGCCACCAAAGTTTCTTCCTGGCCTTCAGAACAAGCTCACTGTTTGTAACCGCACCATCAGTTTCCTCAATTATAGCCTGTATGGCATTACTAAATGCCCCATAAGCTTCCTCAGGTTCTCCTGTAGGACTTGCATCTGCAGAAGTCTGGTCAGTCTGGCAACCACTCAACAGAATTCCACAATCTGCAAGGCTGCCCTTAATTGATTCAGCATATGCCTCTTGATTACTTCCCACATGCAACTGCATGGAAGGTTCTGTGTATTCCTCATCATACTCATCCAGCATTTGGTTGAGAAGCTCATTTGCAAGACTGCTCATCATCCCTAAAATTCCACCTAGCCCTCTACTTTCACCACCACCTTGGAATTTTTTCAAGGCAAATTTCATGAACCTCTTCACTTTAGGGCTAGCATCGTCCCTGAAGATATCGAAAAGTGTAGGTCTTAGTTTTCCAACCTCTACGTCATCTTTGCCAGTTTTCTGCTTAAGTATGTCAATCAGAGTATCAACAGGCAAAGACCGGTTCTTCACATAGCTGTAGTCCCCATATGGGAGTTGAACATGTCTTTCTTCATCATTCTCGTGCAGATGAATACCATGTGACTCAATGGCATCTTCCACAGTTCTATGCAGAAAATTGAGTCCAAAGCCATAGCCTGAACTTTGGCCTCCTCCTTTTGTGCTGTCTCCTATTTGCTCCTTAGCTGCTTCAATCAGGCCACCACTGTGGCAAGAATCTGAGACGATCGTGATCCCACAGCCTCTAGGGACCTTGTCTACTAATTCCCTGAAATCATCATCTGTATGCACCCACAACTATAACATAGTTGGCAACGCTTCCTCAAAAGAATCAAGCTAACGGAGTTTCATTTCGTAGAAAAATGCTACTGTGCAATATACTCAGTAAAAAGACCAAGCAAACCAATTTTCGTTAGATATACAATATATATAAAGTTCACAGTTGAGAGACCCTAACATTTATATTCAGTTTCTAAGAAGGTCTTGAGATTTATAGCCATTATTAAATAAATATGTTAACGGAGTCCTCATACTTTGGCTTCACCAGCCGGTTCTTGCGTATCAAATGTATACCAAATTATTCCTCTAATTTAACGTGTAGCTTTCCTAAGCTGTGTAGTCTTTTATCTCACATGAGAAAGATTGTGAGAAAAATGAAGTAGAAATTATTATATGAAAGGATGATTTGTTGAATTCTACAAAAATCAAAGATTAAAACATTTGTATGAAAGAAAGTAGAGAGAAAAAAAAAAAAAATAATAGAATCCCTATTGTTCCACTATTTTGAGAGGATTTTTCTTAATAAGCACTGCATCAGGAATTCAAACTTCTCAACCTATGCTTTAATTTTTTTAAAAAATTATTGTTCTTTCATATTTGATGTCTGAATTAAAGTCTCCATTAAAAAAAAAAATATATCCATTTCCTCAAATGCAGGCATATGTCCCAACTCTTCACAACTGTATGCATGTACGACTAACACATTATCATCATTTACATTAAACAAAATTTATTTTTCAGATAACTACTTTATATTTAAAATAAATAATATATCACTTGTTTATTAATTCGATCTAATAGCTCATGCGAAAATTTCCTCTCTTTTTCCAATGTATACACGTAACCCAAACAAGAAGAAGAATAAATAGTATAAGGCATGAACCGTGGAGTTAAGGGAACGTCAAAAGTGAACCTGTGATGAGATTCATATCAGCAGGAACAATGCATTCATCATAGCCAGTGTTGTCGTCATCCTCCCCTGCCTCGGCAGGGAGGCGCGTGCCATGGCCGCTGTAGTGGACAAAGAGCACATCGCCTGGTTTGGCCGACCGGACCAGCCTGGAGAGTGCCATTCGTATGTTCTTGCCGGTTGGTTGGGTATAAGAGCGGTCCGTATCAATGAGCACGGTGATGTCTTCCTCTAAGAACCCATATCGGTCGATAAGGCAATTGTGCATCCTCCACACATCATTGATGCACCCTCTCAGCTCAGCTTTTGTTCCCGGGTAATTGCATCCTATCAGCACAGCCTTCTTTGCCATTGCATGCATGCAAAACAGCACACTCTTTCTCTCTAGCTCTGACTCTTTGTGTGGCTTCAAAGAGAGCCTCCTTCTTTAAATTCTGAAAGGGAAGGGAGGAAATGGATTGGTAGGTGCATTGATGCTATCTTATATGAATGTGATCAACCAAAACGAATTCACTGAAGTTGTATTTTATTTGTATAAAGTCGCTTCATAATATAATTAACATTAATATGAAGTAATATGTTTTCTAAAATTGGACTAATTACACATGGTAAAAATCATGTGGGGTATAAAGAAAATCCATTTAAATTTTGTAAATGGAAACTATTTAAGTGGTGGAGAATCCACATTGCATATATGGCAGGGTATTAGATGCAATGGAAGGTATATAATGCTATGTCATAATTCATATCAACCAGAGAGAAAACCAGTTATGATGTTTATATAAAATCTCTTATCTAAAAGATATACGTTTATATGTTTCCTAAATTAGATTAATTATAATAACTCATATATGGATTTATAATTATTATATATCTTATGCATAGGTGGGGATCTATTCACTTTAGAAGTAAGTCTTGTACACTTACTTCATTGAATAACTTTATAGACATTGAATTCTATCAATTCAACCATTGAATCATATGATATTATTTTGATGGTCAAACATACTGAATTTCAGAAAAATTGGATATCAATATATATGTATTCTAATAGTCAACTTTTACTTATATTTTCAAAACTATTTTATATGTTGATGATAGAAGTGTAGCTTTTAATTCAATGATTGAATTGATAGAAGTCATTATCCATTAAAAAGTTAGTCAATAGAATAAATATTCCAAAACTTACTCTGGGAATTAATGGATACCCCTTATGCATATATAGAAAATGAGCGGGGATCTATTTACTCTTCAATAAGTGCCATCTAACTCTTGAATATAACCCATTATATTCAAGATTACAATGATTTCACCTCTAATTTCTATTTCCACTCTCCTTCTACATTTTGTTTTTGATATGTTGGCCAATAAAGGAGATGTGTCTTTGTGTATATCAACTGCACTACTAATAGTAGAAGAAGATGACATTATTGTATTATTTCTTAAGAAAATAACCTTGGCACCTGCAAGGTGTGGTCACGTGTTTGTGTGTGTTTGTATACATATGAGAGTGGATCTGTTTACTCCAGGTATACCTTTAAAGAGTTACTCCTACTCCTCACCGTTTATTTTTCTAACATCTAAGGGTTTTGAGTTACTCGCTTATGTGGTCATCAACTTTTCTCTTTCTCATTTTTTCCCTTGCCTCTCGTCTCTCTTCCCCACCTGAATAGCAATATCATCTCCAACACCCTTGCTAGTGACATCTCGAACCTTCTTAGCACTAGCAGCTATTCCCTCACCTCCACCCCTCCAACAAGTGTCACTTTGTCACTTGCCCCTCACTACAAGCAGCCACCCCATTTTCTGAGTGAGTTTGTGATCCTAGTAGGTGGTGGCGTGGATGCTGGAGGAGAAGATGTGGTGCAACAAAGGACAAGAGTGAGGAGAAAAGTGAGAGGAATTAATAAAGTAAATATCACATGAGGAGTTACGGGATTGATTATAGCCTTTAGATTTTATCAAATGAATGGTGAGAATTGGGAGTAACTTTGTAGAATTACACCTAGAGTGAACGGATCCCTTCTCTTATATATAATTAGAATCAACTTAAACTGGTGTAACTTTAAAGCTTTTGAGGACTTCTTGAATCTTGAGAGAAACTACACATACTTTGAATTGTAAAAGGATAGTATACACTTGTATACCGGAAACAAGATCTTCTCCACTATCTCCCTTAAGTACTTGATGGGTAATATGAGAATGATTATACACTCTTGTCAAATGTCTTGTCTCATTAGAGACACATATATTTATAGAAGGAGTAATAAGGGGGAAATGCCTTTCCCTGAAAAGTTGTCTTACACCCATCATGGACTAAGCAATAAGTCTAACACATATTCAAATATACTAACATATTTGGGCCTAAAGCTCAAAATGTGATTTTCCATGATCCATTCGATGACAACATACACTAATGGATCATAGAAAAATATCATGTTACCATTCATCTAGGCATTTATAAATAAATCAATGGAAGTCCGATAAATTTCTAATGCAATTAGCTCAATCATTTGTCAAAAAGTCAATCAAGGAATAACTAGGGTAGTAAATAATTTTAATATTTTCTTAGGATGAGACTACCAATTTAAATTTTTAACAAATAATTGTTGTTAGGAAATTAGATAACCTTTGCACATTCGAGATTGAGCATAAATAAGTTTTATAAACGGTTTTGATGGACTCAACCTAAGAAAATACCTCCTAATCTAAAATAAAGTAAAATAAAATAAAAAACACTATATGATTTACTTATTGAGCAATGAGCACAATGTACTAGTATTAATTTTTAAGAAATCATTAAAATTTACATTACAAGAACAAATATTAAAAAAGTATATTAGGCTGCATTACTCAAGTTCATTAAAATCTTTTCACTATGAATAATAGTTGGTTGAATTTATTTAGCACTTGTTCCCTTTAAATAAGAGTTTATACTCGAGTCTTGTAAATAGAGGAAAAATTGGTTCAAAGAGATCTTTATTTCTGTAGTAAGCTGACCTGTCTCAAATCATATTAGTTGAGATAGTACATAATGTGTTAAGTTACTAACAACATTGTAAGGTGTAACTGTATTTAATTTATCAATTAGTGTACAAAAATTAATAAGGAGAAAAGTAATTTCTCAAAACACAACAGCACTGACACTCTCTCAACGAATTATCACATGTAATTGATCCCCAAAGACCATACCATTTATTCGCATCCCACATGTAATATTGGACAATGGAGTTAACCACGCATAAAGTAGGACACCTATTAGACTGGATTCACATAATTGCAGTTCACTCTGATTTCACCTTCATTTGGCCTAGTCAAAACTTGAACATTCCCAAGCTTCACCATTGACACTGCAAACTGGCTAGTGAAAAGGAAAGGTTGCGTTGCAAATGCTTCCACAAAAGGAGCAGTCCTTGCATCTGAATATAGTGATTGATCTGTCGACAACAACCCAACCTTCCTCATAAGGTTTGTGTAATAGGTTGTGTCAAAAATCCTTGGGGTTATAGCATCAAGGTACACCAAATCCAACACCCCTTTACATCTTTTCCTCAACAATTTCAAGTAATAGACATTGAGTGAAGGGTCAGGCTTTCCAGTACCATTGAAGTTGTAAAGCCTATCCATAAATGAATGGCAAGTGCTCCTCCCAATAGTGTGTGAACCTGAGAGAGTAACCAAATCAAGCATGTCTAGCCCTCTTTCTTGAAAGAATTCAAGAAGAGCTGTGGCATTTTCACGGCCATGAGGAACCAAACTGGCTTCTCTGGCTAAGGAAATCCGGCCGTCTTTACGGCCAAATGGTACCTCCCAGAATGGTCCTCCAGCTAGAATTGTAGCATCTCTTGCAGCAGAAGTGAGAATGTCGGCACAAGAAACTGTTCTTGGACACCTTCTTTCTAGCTCAGCCTTGATATCATCAATCAATTGGAATCCTCTCAAGGTTCTGCTCCCAAATGCAGTCCTCTCGCTCCCTGGATGGTTAAGCAAAATTGATCCATCGCATCCCTGCATTTTGATCAATTGAATGGCATCAAACAAAGCAATTCATGTCACATCTACATCAATCAACACTTCTAATAAAAATATTAAATCATTATCAGTAAGTTAATAATCTTCTTAGCTATCACCATCATCTTTCAGATTAAAGGGAAAATTGCAATGTATCAGTTCCTTACAACAATTATTTTTACATGTCTCATTATTTAAACATCAAATAAGAACATTAAAATAAATAACTCGAAGAAAGAGTCAAAAGTAAGAGAAAAATAAGTTCTACAGCAATCTATACCTACCAATGCCCATGTCACAAATCATGGTGTTCTTATAATGATGTCTAACACAGGTACAAAATGCATTTCTCCATTTTTATATGCTGGGTTTTAACCATGTTTGACAACAATAGCCAAAAGCTATTCTAACTAAATAGTAACATTCTATAACAGAATAAACATAAAGACCCCCTTTTTTCCCAAATATGCATGATGTATAATATACACGTAGCAAGTCAAGGTGATGCATGAACCATGATAAATTTGACCAATTTAAGTGATTTGTCGGAAAGTAACAGATTAGTTGGGGTAGAATAGATTTTGAATACTGGTGATCTAGATCAAAAAGAAAAAAGGTGTATCCTATTTTAAGTTGGAGTAAGGAAAAAAAAATGCGTATCGAAAACATAGTCAAATATAAAGAGAGATTAAGTTGTGTGATTACTCTAATGGCACAGTCATGAAAGTGCAAGCGGATGATGGCAGGGGCCAAGGTAGGGTCCTTCTTAACCCACGCAGCAACCTTTTGTGAGATAATGCCTTCAGCATCAGGGCATGTTCTATCATAGTGATCAATGGACAACAAAGCTTCAGGAGGCAAGGAATTCAATGGTTTCTTGGATACATTTCCTTGATTAGCCACAGCACAAGTGGTGCTCAGCTCCAAGATGATCAAAAGAAGGAACAAGGAGAAGTAGTGGAGTTTCATTTTTCGTTAGCTGCTAGCTGGTACTGCCAGTTTGTGTTGTTATGTTTGATGCATTATGAGAGAGTCATGCACGTATTTAAGGCATGGGCCTTAAAAAAACGTGGTAAGCACTCTCTTGGCTTAAGGTTGACATTCCATTAACGCGTAGATTTGGCCCCCTTGGTGCTTTCATATTTTCTCAAGAAAAACGAAGGTTTTACTTGGTGTAGAGCTAGACAGAGATTGAGGTCTCATGTGACAACTGGCTTGAGTTCAACATTATTGATTAAAGTCAACCAGGTTACACTCAATTCAGATTTTGCAATTCTTACATACTCTGTTGGATACAAATTTGTGTTGGTCATACATACAAAAGGGATTTTTGATTTTGCAGTTTTTAGTTAATATATACCCTAGTGACGAGTGTCTGAAATAGTTAATTAAAAAACGAAATTACTCCACTCATTTCAATTTATTTATCAATTTGAAAAATTTGGTATAGATATTGATTTAAGAATGTCTCAAATTATCCAAATTGATAGATAAAGTGAAACTAAAGGAGAACTTTATAAATTGATGGTCTAAACTGCCTATAATGCAACTGGATTTCATTTAAAATAGTTTAGGGTGAACGTGGCATCACCAACAAATCAATACATTATCAAGTTTATTATTCTCTTTTTTGTTATTGTTACTTAGAAAGTAAAAACAACAAACTTACATTAAGGTTAGACAACATGCAGAGAAATTTGGAAAATGATACTAAAATGCGAATAATGTAACTTAATGACTAAGCGCCAATGATTACGAAACACAGTGTCATTGCGACAAAAATGAAACTAAAAATTGAATGATGAGACTAACAACAATCCCATCGATCTAATGTGATTTTTTTTTTCTAAATTGTTAGTATCCAAAAATTTACTATATTTAATTAATTTTATTTGAGTCAGGACAGATCACCTATTGCTTTACTAGCACTAATTTTTTCTATTTATAAATTAGGAGTTTACTAACTTCAAATAATATGATTTGAGTTAAGATCAATTTGTTACAAGAGTAATGCTCTCTTGTTATAAAATTTTCTCCTACTCGCAATACTAGAATCCAAAATTTTATTGAAGAGGGCCAAATCAATTAAAGCATGCGTTGATTGACTCAAGCTAAATGAACAGGGAGTCTCTCTCTCTTTTTTTACTTTTTGGGTTCTGAGTAGGAAGTCTTTCATTCTACGGACATTAATGCTTTTTTATTAAGGATGTTGACGTTTAATGGCCAAAAATATTATGGGCCTAGATATATATTGGTCTAAAACACAAGTTTTGTAAAGGAAGAACGGGGTCCAAATTTATTTGGCATTAGTAGAATAGTAGTATTGCTACCGGGAAAAAAACAAGTAGAATAGTAGTATTTGGAGAACAAACATCAGATTTTTGGAATTGGCAATGATGTCTCCGCCCTCAGAGTGAGTGATTTTCATTTTCAGACCAAAAAGAAGGTAATTTTGATGCATGCCATGCGACTGTGCGCTACCACACTAGGAGAACCCCCTCCCTGTTTTTTCTTTTTGATGAGCGTTTGCTTAGTGGGGCAGACAAGAATCTTTATTCCACTCCTCAATTCCGTAGTGGCTTGTGTTGCACTGGTGAGTATATGCACTTCAACAATGTTTGGAAGAGACAAAGGGTTGAAATTGTTGACACTGGCATGTATGTATTTGTTGTATTTTAACATCTATTCATGTTCATTAAACTTGTTGGTTCTTGCTTCTAGTTCTTACGCTAGCTATGACAACGAGTGAAAATAAATGCTAGACAGACACATATTTTGTTAGAGTTCAGTTGTTAAAATGATGTTATATCACTTTATTTTATCTGACAATTATCATGATATATAAATTCGTTTAGCTGTCCTTTAGAAAAATTCGATATACAAATTAGCAGCGGCATTTTAAAGCTTAGTGGAGGCAAATGTTGCCGCAAATCCATTCACTTGAGGATTTGTGGTTCGAGCTACATGTTTATAGTAAAGGCGGCAAAGTTGAATAGAGGTGACATTAGCCACCGCAAGGATGTTTATGAAGTAGCGGCAGCTTTGCCCCCCACAAATCTTTTCACTCATATTAACGTGAACCACTTACCTGTAGCATAAGCCGCCGCAATCATTCTTCCACAAATTAATGTTTGCGAGAAATGTAAAAAGAGATTTTCTTTTCGCAGTGGCAAATGCCTTTTTTCGTGCCTTTTTTTGATAACATTGCATTGTATTAGAGTTAGTTAAGTTAAACTGATTAGATTTAGTTTGTTATAATTAGTTTAGATTAGTTTTAGAGTATTACAGCTGTGTTACAATTGTGTATATAAACAGTACAATTTCAGTTTCAATACAACTTTGACCATTCTTCACTTGCTCTCTCAATATGGTATCAGAGCAAAGTTGAGCGTCCCCACCTTGGTTCCGTGTCCCTCGTTCTTTTCTTCCACGTCTCTCGTTTCTTTCTTGCACTTTCCCCAATTTTCTTGCACTTTCTTGATCGTTCCTCATGACTCAGGATCCCACCGATCCCTATTTCCTCCATGCCTCCGATCATCCTGGATTGCATCTCGTTTCTCATCCTCTTGGCGAGGACAACTATCATTCTTGGGCTCGTTCGATGGAGATGGCCCTGAACTCGAAGCGGAAGTTCGGTTTTGTTGACGGATCGATCCCTCGTCCACCACCTGATGCGGATTCGGTGTTGATTGAAGCTTGGAAATGCACAAATGCAATTGTTTCTTCTTGGTTGTTGAATTGTGTGTCCAAAGACATTGCGGCCAGTGTCATTTGCTCTGATTCTGCTGCGTCTATTTGGAATGATCTCAAGGTGCGTTTTCGTCAATCCAATGGACCTAGGTTGTTTCAATTGCGCAAAGAATTGGTTAGCATTTCCCAGGGAACCTTGTCAGTTAATCAGTATTACACCAAGATTAAGGCAATTTGGGACGAGTATGTTACTTTTCGTCCTTCCCTCCGATGTGATTGTGGTGGTCTTCAGCCTCTACAAGTTTTTCTCCAAACTGAGTATGTTCTCAATTTTCTTATGGGATTGAATGAATCTTATAGTCAGATCCGAGGTCAAATCCTGCTCATGGATCCGATTCCTCCTATTAGCCGTGTCTTTTCCTTGATCTTGCAAGAAGAAAAACAACGTGAGATCTCTGGCGTTGTTGCATCTAGTAATTCACACGTGGCTTTTGCTGTGAGAAATGCTGTTGTTGATGCCAGGAATGGTGTTGGAAAGCCTAGAACAGCCAAGAAAGACAGGCCATTGTGTTCTCACTGTGGGATTCTTGGTCATACTCAGGACCGGTGTTACAAACTTCATGGTTACCCTCCTGGTTATGACAAAACCAAGGGCAAGCCAACTCCTGCTTCGGTTCATCAAGTCTCTGAAGTGCCTTCGCTCTCTGCTATGGGTGATACAACTGCTCAATTAACCAATTCTCAGGTGCAGCAGTTGCTGTTGTTGTTACAAAACCAACACATTCATGATGTCATGGACCAAGGACAATCTGCTCCTTCCGGTATGGTCTTTTCCGCTGGTTTTTCTATTCCTAGCAGTAAAGACGATACTTGGATTTTAGACTCGGGGGCCACATCTCACATTGTGCATTCCATTTCTTTATTTTCCTCTTATCAACCATTACACAGTATGCACGTTGTTTTGCCTGATAATAGCAAAGTCTTAGTCCATTCTATTGGTGATGTTAGAATTTTTGATTCTTTAACTCTCAAGAATGTGTTTTACATTCCTTCTTTCAAAGTAAATTTGTTGTCTATTCCTGCTCTTATGAGAGATATTCCTTGTTCTATTGTCTTTCATTCTAATCATTTTCTTATACAGGCCCTACCCTCCAAGAAGGTGATTGGCAAGGGTGAATTACATCAAGGGCTGTATGTTCTTCGTCAATCGTCTATATCTGATTTGTCCTCTGTTGTGGAACATTTACCTACTATCCGTACTTTGCACTCTCTTGATTTGTCGCATACTGTAAATTCCGTTAGTGCACATACTTGGCACCAACGCTTAGGTCATCTTTCTGATTCTGTTTTGCACAAACTTTGTAATGATTTGCATTTGAATAAAAATTTCCCTTCTTTGGCACATTGTGATGTTTGCCCCCTAGCTAAAATGAGGAGGTTATCCTTTGTTTCAAATAACAATCATCGATGCGCTTTTGATCTGGTTCATTGTGATATTTGGGGGCCTTATCATGCTCCAACACATGATGGTATGAAGTATTTTCTGACTATCATTGATGACTGCAGTCGTTTTACATGGACATATTTGTTGAAATCCAAATCTGATGCTTCACATGTTCTTATGAACTTTATTACCTTGATTAAGACCCAATTTGGCAAGTGCATTAAGCAGGTTCGGTCAGATAATGCTCGGGAATTGGCCATTCCCCAATTCTGCCGCAAAGAACATGGTATTATTCATCGCTTTTCTTGCGTGGAAAGGCCTGAACAAAATTCAGTAGTTGAAAGGAAACACCAACATCTGTTGAATGTGGCTCGAGCTCTTTTCTTCCAGTCTAAAGTGCCGATTCAGTTCTGGGGGGAATGTTTAAACACTGCTACATTCTTGATTAATAGGATCGCTTGATCCAGTTCTCAAATTTAGGACCCCATATGAGTTGCTATTTGGTAAATCTGTTGATTATCATTCACTTAAAATTTTTGGGTGTCTTTGCTATGCCTCTTCTCTACCTTCTCACAGGACTAAGTTCTCTGCTCGAGCTGTCCCTTCAGTTTTCATGGGCTATCCTGTTGGTTACAAAGGTTATAAACTTTTCAATTTGGCTACCAAACAGTTTTTCATTTCTCGTGATGTTTCCTTTCATGAAGAGGTTTTTTCTTTTGCGTCCACTTCACAGCCGGTTGATGACTTTCCGGTTCAACCTTCCTTAGTTCTGCCTGCTACGTTTTCTGATTCCTCGACTTCCTTTTCCCCTCAAGGTGAAGTTGAGTGCCAGCCAGCACTTATAGAACCAGTACCTAATTTCCCTGAACCTCTGCTTCCACAACTCCGGAGGTCAAACCGAGTCACAAAACCCCCACCCCACCTTGCTGATTACCAATGCAATGTTGCTGCCCATGATTATGCCATTTCCAAATATGTCAATTATTCTAGATTGTCACCTTCCTATAGGCATTTCATTTGTCAAGTCTCAGCAGTTGGTGAACCAACCTTTTATCATCAGGCTGTTAAACATTCAGAATGGAGGTTAGCCATGGCTGAGGAGCTCAAGGCCATGGAAGCCAATCGCACTTGGACAGTGGTTTCCCTTCCCTCTGGCAAACACACTATTGGATGTCGTTGGGTGTACAAGGTTAAGTATAGGTCTGATGGCACTATTGAGCGCTACAAGGCTCGATTAGTGGCAAAAGGCTACACTCAACAAATGGGCATCGATTTTATGGACACCTTCTCACCCGTGGCCAAGATTGCTACGCTTCGGGTGCTTCTTTCTCTTGCGGCCATTCATAATTGGCATTTCCTGCAAATGGATGTGAATAACGCCTTTTTAAATGGCGATCTTTTTGAAGAGGTCTACATGGATCTACCGCTTGGATATCACATTAAGGGGGAGAAGCTAGTATGCAAAGTTGAACAAATCCATTTATGGACTTAGGCAAGCTTCAAGACAATGGTTCCAAAAATTCTCATCAGCATTACTTGAACTTGGTTTTACTCAATCCAAGTGTGATTATTCACTTTTTCATATGGGTTCTGGTGCTTCTGCTGTGTTTTTACTGGTATATGTTGATGACATTGTCATATCCGGGCCCAACCAAGCTCGCATCCAAACTGTGCAGCAGCAACTTCAGACTTTGTTCAAGCTCAAGGTTTTGGGTGATTTGAAGTACTTTCTAGGCCTTGAAATAGCCAGATCTGATCAAGGCATCTGTTTATCTCAAAGAAAGTATGCACTTTCTCTCCTTCAAGATACTGGTTTTCTAGATTCCAAACCTGTTTCGGTTCCTATGGATCCGGGTCAGAAACTTTCTGCTACTGAAGGGGAACCTCTTGCTGATCCTTCACTATATAGACACATGATTGGTCGTCTCATGTATCTCACAATCTCGCGTCCAGATATCACATTTGCTGTGACAAAGTTAAGCCAATTTATGTCTGCTCCTCGGGTTCCTCACCAGCACGCTTTGCATCACTTGCTCCGATACATCAAATGTAGCCCCGGGCAAGGACTTCTTTTTTCAGCTAAATCTCAGCTCAAGTTGACAGCATTTGCAGATGCTGATTGGGGCAGTTGCATTGACACCAGGCGTTCCACTAGTGGCTTCTTTGTTTTTTTGGGAGATTCCCTTGTATCTTGGAAAAGCAAGAAACAAATTTCATTGTCGATGAGATCTTCCACTGAAGCTGAATATAGATCCCTTGCATCTTTATCTAGTGAGTTGACTTGGTTGAATAATCTTCTTCGGGACTTTGGCATCTTTATTGGTCCGACCATGGTTCTCGATGTGATCGGTCGGCTATTCATCTGGCTTCCAATCCTTCCTTTCATGAAAGGTCCAAGCACATTGAGATTGATTGCCACTTCATCCGTGAAAAGGTCAATTCAGGGATCATCAAATTGGTCCATGTTAGAAGCCATCATCAATTGGCTGATGTCCTTACTAAGCCTTTACCTGCTGCAGCATTCCATCGCATACTTTCCAAGTTGGGAACTCTGAATATTTACCTCCCAACTTGAGGGGGAGTATTAGAGTTAGTTAAGTTAAACTGATTAGATTTAGTTTGTTATAATTAGTTTAGATTAGTTTTAGAGTATTACAGCTGTGTTACAATTGTGTATATAAACAGTACAATTTCAGTTTCAATACAACTTTGACCATTCTTCACTTGCTCTCTCAATACATTGCGGCCAATTTCTGCTGCAAAGTTGTGGAGGATCGCAGCCACTGCAAATTATCTGCCAGTAATAGACATTTTTATTGCAGTGTATGTAGTATTGTTCATAATAAATATCTTTCGTGGCCTAGACTTACTTGAGGTGGCAAATAACTTCTACTATTTGGGACGAGCACGTGGGTTTAAATTTTAGAGAAGCAATTCTTATATTAGATTGCGTAACACTTGTGCTCTCGTCGAATGATGATTAGCTTTATAGGCAATTCAAATAGATCGAATATGATATTTCGTTGTCTTACTAAAAGAATATGTTTGGTGGCCTAACATCGTGGGTGATATTTAAAATGTTTATCCATAAAAAATGAACATTCAATATTCACCTAATTTTTAACCATTGAGCAAGTTAAAAAATAAATCTAACAGTTGATATTAAAAAGTCACTCATACTCCAAATATCATGTAGAATATCATAATAAATTTTTATGTAATATCAGCTGCTAAATTTAATTTTTTAACTTGACCTATAGTTAAAAATAAGTTGAACATTAAATGTTCACTTCGAATATTTACTTTTGTAGGTGATCATTTTAAACAAATCTGACACCATCATATGTATGTGTGCTCATACACACTAGGAATAGGAATAGGATACAATACAATAGGGGCTTGGCAATGTGTGTATTGGTTGATTGAGTGGATATGGATTTCTATGTTGCCTATGATGTGTTTGGAATTGGATAATAATGAGCAAAATCGTGAGTGAATCCTCTACCGTGGTTAACTTTTTCATTGCCTAGCAGGTGTATAGAGGGAGGGCGAATCAGTGTTTGATTATTGTGGGTGATTATCATCAAATGAGAATATCTACATTTGTTAAATGGCATATGAGTGATCTATACTCTCCCCAAATAACAATAGACTGCGATGCTCTGGCTTCCAGCACAAAAAAAAAAAAGAAAGAAAGAAAAAAGATCTCATCTCACTTTGCTCTATTTATTCTAAAAATAAAACAGATTTGCACTTCTTGTATTCATTTAATATTTCTCCACAATTTATATAATGCTAGCTAACCAATACTGTTATCTGGTCTTGAAATGTATGGAGCAGGAATTGGATTCTTAATGAGCTCCTAGATTAATATGAAATGTTTACTTGTGCCGTCTTGTGTAACACTCTCCCAAGCACAGTACTATGCTTAAGTCATAGTACCACACCCTGGAGCTGTTACTGTTACCTGAGCGGACCTTATCTGACAGCAACTTCAGCCATATTCGAAAACTTCTAAAATCATCTGGAGACAACATGGAAATAGGAGTGAGAATAGTGCACATAGTGTCATCATGGTCGTCTCCAGTTTGCTTCGGTTTACTTTGGAAAAGGTGAACATGGTGCACAAACTGGTTAATTTTACATTTCGAAAAAATGTCTTATCCGAAGCAAAGTTCATTTTATTCATACACTTGTCAACTCATGAATTATATTATGAATGATAACTGGAACATAAATAGAGTATAATAGCATCAATTCCTGGAAACATAGCCTCTACTCATAACTTTACTTGTACTTGAATTTATACATATACATAAAATTTTACTTTTCTTTCATTCGGTACTTACACTAGCTGGGTCATGCCATGCCTCATGTAAGTTCTGTCCCCTGTACTCACACTAGCTGGGTCGATGCCATGCCTCTTGTGATTAGGGTGCTTGCATATACTTTAATCTTTAGTCTTTAGTCTTTTACTTGGCACACCTAGGCGTTACGTATCGCCGTCCTTAGGGTGCATTTACTGTCCTTAGGTAGTCTGGCCTTGGAGTGAGCTCGTCAGCTTCATCCGTGACCGTCGTCACACCGACTCACCCACAAGGGAACTCACGTGCCTCTAGTCTTAGCTGCCTTCACAGGGAGGGATTTCAAATAACTACCTCCAAGTGAAGGGATTCACATTCAATATATTCACATTCTTTCATTCAAACATATTAAGCATAGTCATACATATGCTACATCACTTACCCTCACATACCTCATAACATAATTATGTCATTCTTGAATATAGGGTTTCTATATACCCATTTATACTTTAATTCGTCCTTACATCTAAACATTCATAGCTTCTTAGACTTACCAGTAAATAACAGCGTAATGTGAATCAGGGCCGTTTCCCCATGAATAGTGCCAACTCTCACGGATAAATTAGTCATAGCAACATAATCAACTTAACACATATATATCAATGTCAAGATGGCAATCCTCAACTCAAACCTTATGTGTTTCACTAACACTTGTAAAATTATCATTTTGGCCATTCTGCCAATTCTATTCGGTTCTGCCCGAATTTCATATGATCCACCTTTATCTCTATTCAACTCATTTAAATCTGAAATTTGGATATATCATAGCTCTATATGTCTACTTTCTAACCTCTTTGGTCTCATGTCATTCTGATTTATATAAATCAAGATAATCAACTTTTACTTCGGCCTGTTCAGTCACTAGCCCGAATTACACTCCTGGGAATATAAATTCACTAAAAATCGAAACTAAGCTCAAATCTTATGAAATTAGTCTCATATCAAAGCTAACAGAACAACCTTTCATTTTCCACCAGTTTCACTCCATTTGCTTAAGTATACCTCGAGTTATAAGTCCTGAAAGTCTACCTTCCTGAACTACTCCGTTTTGGCCTAGATTGGACATAGGACAATTTCCTTGAATCACTGGGAACAATTGGGACCATAACAAACTCGGAATCTTATATTGGGGTGTTCCCCTGTGTGTAAGCTTTCTAACAAAATTAGTTTCACTCGATTTGGAGTTGTATAGGGTGAGTTATACCCTCCTCATGTCACCCTGCCCGGATGAAAATCCTAAACCCTGGGTCAAACTTCAAAAATTCGTATCTCCCTCAATACTAATCCAATAACCTTATATGATATATCTATGGAAAGCCCTGAATGTTTATTTTCATATAAAAATAGTTTCATCGGATTTGACTGATTGTAGACGGAGCCGTACACTCCGCCGTACGGACTGCCGTGGAAATTCCTCACCAAGATAGCATCCTGATTCTTCACTTCTCCTAGTTTTCTTCTTCTAACCTTAATTCCAACTCAAGATTCCATATTAACCCAATCATAATTTATCATATACATCCAATATATCATCAAACAATCATAAAAGAGTAATCTTTCATGCATTCTCAGTTTAGGAAAATCAAGGTTTGAGATTGAATCCTACCTCTTTGGAGTGTGATCTTGCTGAATTTGAATTTGAGCTGAAGGAAGCTTTGACAAAGCTTGGAGGTTTGAGAGAGTAGATTGAGTGAGGAAAGGAAGCTGAAGTGAGGAAGGGAAGGCAACGTAAGAATGATGAGCTGAAGAGGCAGGAGGAGGATACATATATATAGACAAAGCTTCGAAGTGGTAGTTAGAATGAGTGACTTTGATTGGATAAAACTTTGTGGGCAAGGTTCAGCCATGTCTCCCTCTTTTGTGTTATAATTGCTCTCCACGTTGCCTAAAAACTGGGATACGCTTCTGTTCTATCTGAAATCAGAACTCGTCTCTATTACACTTGAAGTCGGAACTCATGTTATATAAGTTGAGACTGGAGCTGAAGTCGTATGTCGTAACTCGTCCCATCTCGTTGTGACTTGAGGTAATCTTGTATCAAGGTCGGAGGTCGAAACTCATGTAGCTGGTAATCCTATAATCTCGGAACTCCCTATTCGAACTCGGGAATGCCAATGCTGGATGTTAAATCGGATATCGGAACTTGTGTGACTGGAAATTGGCTCAAGGGTCCGAACTCGTGTCCACCACAATTGAGTTCAACACTAAGGTCCGAACTCCGGAATTCGAGTCACATTTCCAAACCCAAGTACTTAAACTCGGAAGTCGTGGGAAATAATCCATACGAAGTCGGAAGTCGTACAAGACATGAAGTCGAGAATCCAGCAAGACTAACTCGGAACTCGGGAATAATCCTCTTATTTGTGTTTCAAAGACGAAGTCGGAAATCGGAATGGATCAATCCTGAGGGCGAAGCCGAACTCGGAAATCAGGATGTTACATCTTGGAGGTCTTATTTGACTTGATTTGATCTGCCTTTTTTACTTGTAACATCCTGTGAGTTTACTAGAGTACCGATAGGAGAGGTCAGGACTGTACAAATTCTTGATTATGGCACCACCAAAAGGGAGATGATATTCATGTCCAGCACTCTCCCTCTCTTTCTAAAGGTAGCCTTTTTGAACGTTTAATTGCGTTATGGTCCTTAAATGTCTTCAAACTTTTATTATAGTTTCTTTTGAGCGTTTGATAGATGCTTGGCTTGGAGCAAAACAATTTCTATTTTGGTTATATACTTGATCAAGTTATTCGATTTCCTCGACAAATTGTTACTTCATCATTCTAAACAGTTTATTCTGATCAACTGATGATTTTCTTGGGTGACATCGTTGTGACATTGGGTTAATCTGTCTGTGCTTGCTACTTAAGAATTTTCCAGCCCAATTTTTCTGCCTTGTGATAAGGTTTTTCCTTGTTATTAGTGATATCAAGAGAATCTGTGCCTCACTTGTTCTTGGTGGGTGGGGTATAAATGAATTGTTCACGGAAACCTTCTGATCACCAATAATTGGTTTAGTCCAAAGCATCTGACCCATAGGCCAAAATGGAAAAGAAAATGTAACATTCAGGCATCGATTAGATGTTTAATAATTGCACATAGAGAGAATCGGAATATATGATCTGCGTTACAATCTTTACCTTTTTACTATTATGTCCTATCACAACCCTAGATTGGAAAAAAATGGGTTAATTATTTTGTAAATCCTTAAAGTTTTATTCAATTTTTAAGTATATCCCTAAATTTAAAATTTTGTAATCAAGTCCTTATATTGATTAAAAATTTATAATCAAATCCCTACTGTTACAACGCCATGAGATAAAATGAAATATTCTATTATTCCATCTAATGTGACTCAACATGTGTGTAAAGTTATCCAATATGGAGCTCATATCATTTCACATCAAAGGATCTATTTGAATTTTGAGTGAAACTATAGGGATTTGTATAATAATTTCAAAATGAGGCAAACAACAACTAGTTTAAGAATCCATGACCTCCCCAACATGCAATAGAGCTTAGCAGTAGCCTTCATAGTGGGCAACCTGTAATTTATAGTATTTACGGCTACTTGCTAAACCACACAATTAAAACATATTAGTAAGTTTGTAACATACAGCTAGACCAAGTAAGGATCCAATAATTTGCAATTGCATTATAGCTACAATACAAAACTCCACACCTTATTTGAAATTGGAATGTAAAGAATGACTGTGCAATCTTTTATAATACTCTACATATGCGCATGAAACTCTTCCCTATTCAAGAGACTGTAAAAAAAAGTCAAAGAACCTTTAGATCCATAAGGCAGGTTAAAATCAATATATATACTATCAGTAGTAAGTTTCTTTGGCACTTAATTAGCCTATTTGATAATACAAATCATGGGTGAAATTTTACAAATTCTAACTTGTTATAGGTGCAACAATGCAACCACCATGCCTTAGATCTCTCTCTACTTATAACAAGCCAAATGGATTGTCATTTCACAACTACTCAAAATAAAATTATGAAGACATATATAAGTGAAGAACTTCTCTTTCATTTTTTTTTTTCTCTCTAAGAAAATATTTTTAACTAGACAAAAAATTTACACCTCTCCCTTGAGTGATGTGGTGAAGATGGAAAAAAAACATAATGATTTGATTCCATTTGTGAAAGCCTAACCTCTCAATTTGGTCAATCTACTATATTTTGTTTGGGTAAATATTCTATTAATTATCAGTTGGTGCTTCTGCATATATTATTTTCAAACAATAGTTTTTGATGTATGTGAAGTGTAAACTCATAAGTAATTATTTTCTAAAATTATTGGTTTTTTTTTTTTTAGAAATTGTATATTGAGTATCATAATAAAACTTATTAATGGTATTTAAGTTAATAAGTTTTATGAATATTGCCCAATTATTTTCTATTAATTTTGTTATGGTTTTAAAGCATTTTGGTCTTTGAGTTAAAAATGTATGGTTGGCGGTGGGAAGTCTTGTCCGTTTATGAAATTATAGTTGCTTTCTATCTTGTTTGGTATATCATGGTGATAAAGGGTAGATAAAAAAACATGAGCACTATGCAATGTCAAATTTAAACGGATTTCATAAGTCATAAGCTGCAATTTAAAGCAAGAGACTCTGTATTGGTAACAAATAACCCAAAGGAAATTTTGGGTATTGGAATGTGAGTTACACTTTTGGGTGATATTTAGTATTATTTAAGGGAGATTAGAGTAAAAGATTAAATAATTCTTCAAAGATTATACTTTAATTTAATAAATAAAAAATGAATGGGACAAAATTATCCTCCTCTTCAAGATGAAGAATAAGAGAATATTTACCCTTAATAACACATAAATACAAATTTAGATGAGTGTTTTAGAAGTTAAAGGTTAATTATTCTATAAGTCTTTATAATTTTACTCAAAATTTAAGTAAG
This sequence comes from Pterocarpus santalinus, assembly GCA_031439595.1. Taxonomy (NCBI): domain Eukaryota; kingdom Viridiplantae; phylum Streptophyta; class Magnoliopsida; order Fabales; family Fabaceae; genus Pterocarpus; species Pterocarpus santalinus. Next base: position 25,497,461 of record CM062528.1, on the reverse strand, counting down.
TCCTTGATATCACGTCGAATGCCACATTAGTGTTTTCAATGGTTTGGTGACAGTAAGTTGCTTCAGGGATTTGATTACAATTTTTTATTTAATATAGGAATTTAATTACAAATTTTTAAACTATAAAACCTACTTAAAAATTAAATAAAATTATAGAAACTAACAAAATAATTAAGCCAATTTTTTTTTTTTAGCAAAGGCAAGGGAAGAAGAGAGTGTTCACAGTTTGTTTCTAGTTGTGCATATGGCACCTTAGCATCAAGCAGGCCCAATTCCTATTGGATGGACTTTGAAAACCTATGTTAAAAAAATATGGTTCCAAGATATGAAAACCTATTTTTTTTTATCCGACCAAAAAAAAAAAGCTTCTCTATATTCTCTGGCGTATTTTGGTGAAATGATTGAATTCTAGTGACTGCAATCAAGCTTTTAATTTTTAGATGATTGAATTCTAGTGAGCGCAATCAAGGTTTTAACTTTTGTTAATATTGATAACAAAGGTGTTCGTGGTTTGGTTTGGATTGGTTTAATTTAAATTTTGAATTCGATCCAATTTGATCTAATTTTTATCGGTTTGAATTTGATTGGTTTTTGAAAAATAAAATTTTAAATTTATAATATTATAAAATAAAAGTAATATAAGTCAATAAAATGAATAAAAAATAAAAATAATTCATTTAATATTTATAAAATATTATTTAAATGAAAATGATATACAAATAAAAAGAATTATGTATTAAATTTAAATTATTATAAGTAAAATTATAAACTTAATAATAAAAAATAAATTATATAATATTATGTGGTTTGAATTGTATTAAATTGATTTAGATTAAATCCGAAACCCGATCTATTTCATATTGTATATACAAAAAAAAAAAAGATCCAATTTAATCCAATTTTTTGCAGTATTGATTGATTTTCAGTTTAAATTGAATTAGTTTAACGGTTTTATTGGATTAGGTTGGATTTGAATACCTGATAATATGGCGGGTTGTATTTTGAAGCTTGATTGATTCAATCAATTTCATTTTGTTTACGCAGGTTGTGCGATGGATATTGTTTCGCTTTTTGATTTGACTATTAAATAACATATCTACTAATTAAATGCTAAAATGCTAAAATTTGTTTTCCATTTAAAAAATTCAAAAATCTATGAAATGAAGAGGAAAGCATACCAGATTTCTTCTCACATACAACTTCTGTTAGGTGTTGTCTTGTTAGTGTCGTCATAGATAGATGCTAGAATGAAGCTAAGTGAGAGCCAACTGCTTGTATGGCTTGTTTTTCAAACCAAAAAAATGCAAAATGGTGTCATTGCCCAACTCCTTCGTGATATATTGATTAGAGACAGGGAATGGAAATTGTTTTGAGTAATTAGTTGCAGTGTCATACTAATTGAACAATCCAAGGTTGCCCCTATCCCCTATAGCTGCTATATCCCTTTCAGGATGAGCCCCGAATGGTTTCTGGAGATTTTTTTTTTTTTCTCACATGCTAATAATTATATTCTTCAATGCTTTATAAAATTCTGGATTTAGATTTTAGAGGATCTTTCTCTGCTTTCCAATTTTTGCTGTCCCAGGCACCCTTGTCTACCTTGTATTGAACAGCATATTGTCTCTGCGTAATACAAAAATATATGAAGAGTTACTCGAGCAACAAATATATTGTATGGAAATTCATTGTATCTACAATTTAAAACTATTATTTATTAGTCTCATCATGACAATGGAATAACTTTTTATTTCTCTGTGCCTCTGTTCTGACTAAATAGTATCCAACATTCCTGTAATCTTGTGGTGAATAGAACCATATGAATGCTTCTTGATTTTTTGTATCTTCCTTTAGGCACAAATGCTGCCCCAAATGACTGATGAACCTTTCTTAAACTGCACTCAATAATTAATTTGAATTTGCTTCATGTAGGTAGATGCCTCTTTTTGGGGACAAAGTTGAATATTTTTCAAATCAGTGTATAAACTTTGTTTGTAATTCTAAAAACACATGGATCACTCTAATATTAGAATCCTCAATATATATGAAGTGCATGATTGCCCATTGTGACAGATCTCCACAACGTACATTTCTATGCAGACTCAACTAGACGAGTCAGAGATTGGTTTATTCTTGGGCATTTGAATCTCTGCTGTCACTGCATAGATATGCTGTGGTGACAGAAAGAAAGAAAAAGAGGGTCTTACTAAATTATGTCCATCGTTTGTTTCATCTCTATTTCTCTCGCAACTGAACTAATGCAGTTTCTGGCTTACTGCAGCATAATTAAGCCCAATTCTTGGTTGGTTTTCACAAAATAAATTGTGGATATCCTCAAGGGAGCTTGCCTTGGTTCAATTGCTTAAAATAACTTGCCACTTTAATCTCTCCTCAATATTCTTGGTCCTTCACGTCATTGTAAGCAGTCTCTGGAAGGCTACCTTCAACAAACAACGCATCCAGAGGAGTTCTATAGATGGAAATAAATGCATATTTAGCGTACTTGAAGTGCATATGCCCCACTTTGAGCATGTTTGGTTAAGATTCTAGGAGAAGTACTTTTTAAAAAATAGAAGTAGAAGCGAAAGTAGAAATAAAAATAGAAAATTATTTTACGTCTGGATATAATTGTATAATTACTTTTGATCAAAATTAGAAGTTATTAAATTGTTTGGATGTGATAACTATAGAAATACTTTATTTAATAAAATTATAATTAAAGATATGGAGAGAGAGAATGAGAGTGAGAAGAGAGTGATAATTTTTAAAAATTTTAAGGATAAAATTATAATTGAGTGAAAAGAAAATGATTGTGAATTTTAAGGACTAATATTTTCTCTCTTTGACTGCTTCTAGGAGAAGCAGCTCTTTACCTGCTTCTCAAAAAAACAGAAAAACTGATTATTTTCTGTTTTTACATTTTTTTAAAGCACAAACAAATAATATTAAAAATTTTATAAGTACTTCTTTTTAAAAGATTTAAAAAATATATTTCTTTTTAAACTAGAAGCACAAACAAACACACCCTTTGTCTACCTTGTGTATCGACAGCAATTATTCATGGCATGAGAAAATTTAAAATGAATAAAACATTATACAAGACCAACCACTGTAACTAGCTGAGAAGAAAATAGTAGCATTTTTTGGTCCGTCAGAATTTAGACTACTACTCTCCTCTCTTGGATTCCATCATCCATCCTATAATTTTGCAATGATAATTGAATGGAACAACAAAATATGTTAAGTTAAAGAAGAATTTAAGTCATGTTGCCTGGCCAAGAAAATCATCTTGACTAAAATTGGCTTTATCCATTACCCTTAAATTAAGTTCAGAAGAAATGTCAGAAACGGTGAAAAGAAAGCTCTCATTCCATCGTGGGTTGATTCCGGCACCTGCTATCCATAATGCAGTAATCAAGCCACCAAAGAGAAGATGGTAAAGAAGTAATCATATGGTGAAGTAGGCCATAAATGCTCCTTCCACCACAGTGCTTTTGGTGCTCCTGCGTCCGATAAGTGAGAACCACATAAGGATCTATGCTGGCTGCTCATTGAGACATCAATTGGTTGTTTATCGATTATAAATGTAGAGAATTGGAACACATAACTTTGAAGTCATCTTCTGTGTTGCAGTCTTTACCTTTTCACTTTCATGTCCTTATCACAATCCTAGCTTGAAAAAGATTGGTGAGCAAAGTCAAAGGAAGAAGAGACTGTTCGCAGTTTTTTTCCGGAAGGAGGTTTGGTACTTATAGGGCACATAATTATAAAGCAGACTTGATTCCTACTGGATGGACTACAGAAATTGAAGCGAAAAAGGATGGTTCCAAAATATCAGTACTTAAAAATCTTCTCTATATTCTCTGCTTCTTTTTCTTTGTGAAATGATTGAATTCTGCCATTCTAGTAAGCACCATCAAGATTTTTTTTTTTTTTACATTAATATTGATCATGTGGCACATTGTATTTCTAAGGATGATTATAGCTTCGTGTCTGTTGCTATGTTTAATTTCAACCATCATCTCTAATACAATGACTTTTCATACACTAGATTTGCTGCTTAATAGAAGTTGGACAATGATGCCTGAGGCAGCAAAAATTTGAAAACAGAGAACTATCCTCCTAAATCAAGATTTGTACAAAGCATTGAAGCCTATATTTATCAGCAGAAAAAAAAATCCAGAAACCATCAGGAGCTCATTCTGACTTGGATATGGCAGTTATAGATGCTGAAAGGCTACATCTCAGGGGCTACAGGGGCAACCTTGGGTAGTTTAGTTAGTATAACACTGCCTCTAACCAATATAACCCCAGAGTTCACAGAGTTAGGCAATGAAACCATTTTGCACTTTGTTATTTAGAAAACAAGCCATACAAATAGTTGGCTATCACCTACCCAGCTTCATTCTAGCATCAATGATGACATTCATAAGACAACACCAACAGAAGTAATATGTAAGGAGAAATCTAATATGCTTTCCCCTTCATTTCATAGTATTTTAAAATTTTGAAATGGAAAACAAATTTTGCTTCTGGTTGTTGAAGAACCATCTAAGACATCAAAGAGAAACATGGCGGCATGAGGAAGCTCCCCCAGGGCACCAGAGCCAGGGAGGAGAGCCCCGAGGGCACTAGAGCTAGGGAAGAGAGCCCCTAGGGTGCAAGAGTCAGAAGCCAGGAGCCAGAGCATTGTCCTTGTCCAAGAAGAGTATTGAATGGGTTTGGGCCTAACATTCATGGGCCCGTGGTCCGAATTAAGAATCAATTACAAAGCGACAGCTCACCATTTATTATCTATTATAGTGCTAAGAGAAGGAAAAGACCTTTATACTATTTAACATTGCTATAAACAGAGTTGACTTCATTTTCCAATTTTCATATAGAGAAAATATGGAAAGCAGACACACATTATCTTGATTTCAGAGAAATTATCATTGTGTTGACTGAAAGTGGAATTTTTTGTGGTTGTTCTTGTTGTGCTCTTATTGTTTTCATTACTTGATCTTGGTTAATCTATTGTTCTTGTCTCCTTGGTGTTTATAGAACCCGACTCTGAAACATTGGTACACTAATCCCAATGTTTTAGGTATTTTCAATTAAAAAAAAGAGGAAATCAAATATTTTAGCATTTAATTAGTAGATACGGTATTTACTAGTCAGTTCAAAAGGCAAAATGAAATCAATCACATAATCTACATTAACAAACTAAAATCAGTTGAATCAATCACCCTTTCGAAATACAACGCACAGCATGATCAACATTAATAAAAGTCACTCTTGACTATGCTTACTATTGTTCTATCATTTCACATAAAAACAGAGAATATAGAGAATATTATTAGGTGCCGACATTTTACAACCATCCTTTTTGACTTTAGTTTGTAAAGTCTATCGGTAGGGATTGGATTTGTTTTATGCTAAGTGCTATATAAGCCACAAACCTTTTGCTCCAAATAAACAGTAAACAATCTCTTCTTCCATTGACCCTGAACGACAATCTTTTTCAATTTAGGGTTGTAATAAGAACATGACAATAAAAAGGTAGAGACTGCAACAAAGGAGATGACTCCAAAGTCAAGCGTTCCAATTCTCTGCACGTACAATCGTTAAACAACCAATAGTTGCCTGAACGATAGGATTTGAGACGTTATGGAACAGGAACTAAGTAACCATGAGAAAGCTAAGCAACTCAAGGTTGATTAGCATCATTGGGCAAAGTGATGGCAGTGGTTCTTTTTCTTGAACCCTAAGGATATATAAGTGAGCTTCTTGTTATTTGAGATCAAAATTTTAACTAATAAGAAGAACATCTTTAATTTAAATAATCAAAATTGAAATTAAAATGATACATATCAAATTAAATTCTATCATATTTAATTAAATCCATGTGAATTTTAAAGTGCAAAACTTACATTAGAAAATTTTAAAATCTAAATTAATTCTTATTTTATAACTTTCCCAAAAAGAATTTATTAATCAATTAATTTTGACATTCTATGGTTCCAAATTCAAAAATACTCTGAAGTTTGACTTACTAATAAATTGTGTGATAAGTTGATTAAAAAATATCATTCCGATTGATAATTGTTGTTAAAAAGGATTCTCCCAAAAAAAAAAAAAAACAGGTAATTGTTGTTGAAAAGGAAATTGGTAACTACTGTGAGAGAGAGAGAGAGAGAGAAATAATTACTTATTTAACAATTAAAAATTATAAAATTTATAGTTATTAAAATAAAAAATTTTATACAAATTAATTAGGGAAAAATAGGAGTATTTTCTTTAAATGGTATTTTAATATTGGTATTAGATTAGTTTTAAATTTTTGAATAATTTTTATTCTATATTTTTAAGCTTTAACCTTTTTTTTATTATAGTTTTAAGCTCTAACAATTGTCGCATTTGTATTAAATGAGAACTAGTCGATTGGGGAAGCTCTTCACCACATCTACACTTGCATAGCCGATATCGTCCAAGTTCATGGAGGCCGGAACCTGCTGAGAACAGAGACCCAAATGAATTAGTGGTAGCAACCACCACAGAGGAACTTTAAATTGAAAGTTGATAGTAGCTCACCAGGAAACCCACCCAGGGAAAGCAAGCATGGGGGGAGGGAGTCATTAGAGGTGACGACAGGGTTCCTGGGTTCTGCAGCCAACGACTATATTACGAGGGCACCATTTGTTATGAGCATAAGTACTTGAGAGATCCATATCCCAAAAGCTAGTTATTGGAGTGGTAAAACCCAAATTTTTATAAAGTCTCCCTTTTGAAGTGATCTTCTCAATATAGGACTCATATCAGACTATGCTGAACTCATGGCATTAAAGGCAAGACTGGAGCTAGTTTGGCATTTGGGAATTCAGAATTAAATTGAGTTGTGAATCCGACTCCTAAGACCACCATTGACGTGCTTGAGAGTTTATGCTGAACCCTTTTACCATTTTGCTTGTACCTTAGCCAAGATTAAGGAGCTTTTGGGTAGGGATTGGGATGTAACCTTGAATCATATTCTCCGGGAGGGAGACATGTTTGCCAATGGGATGGCTAAGATTGGGGGGTCAAACAATGAGGGTTTGGTGTATTGGGAAAATCCTCCCAATACATCGGCTCTTTCGTGTATAGATTGACTTGTTAAATTGGACAATAAACAAGTCAGACTAATTATAAATGTTTAAACATATTAATATATTAATATTTTGAATTTAATTTAAATACATTTATAGTGTAAAATAGTTTTACACTGTTAATCAATAAAAATAGTAGAAAGTACTAACTCATACAAATAATCACCTATTATAATGGAGGACTCACCATAATTTCTTACTTTCTCCTATTTTTATTGGTTGACAGTGTAAAATAGTTTTATACTGTCAGTACATACCAATTAAACTCTAATATTTTTTGTCCCAATTAAAAAAAGATTTTGTGAATAAATGCTCTAACAACACTTAGTAAGAATTTTTAATAAATTATATAAAATTTAAGTATTCAATTTGTTAATTCTTTTTTCCAGTAAAAAGAATATTTTTTTTTTAAAATCTTTAACTAGTACACTTGTTGAAATCCATTAAAAAAAAATAATAATAACAAACTCATAAATGTGAGCGTTGAGTGGTTGTGAATGTTTAGGATAAGTTACGGTGTGTTTTCTTAGAAACTCTTTTTATGACTAATTAGAGAGATAATCTTACGTGTAAACTGCATATTACTTGACTATGCATAGATCTTAACCATTGATTATGTTACATTAAAAATATAAAGAAAATTAAAAACATGAGAAATCAATTATATATATATATATATATATATATATATATATATATATATATATATATATATATATCTCCAACTCTTCATATGGAGGATAATAAATTTCACAATTTTATCTGGGACAAAACAACTATCCTTTCTCTTTTTTTTTTTTTTAAGTCAAATTATAACTATGGATAATTTTGTCATTTTAATTTGCACTAATTAGTCCTTTAACATTTTCTCCCACTTCAATAATATTCTCTCCCTTATATTTCTCTCTCTTTAATTACTGTTTATCTTCTCTTCCCTGACAGTAAGTTTCATTTCTTTCGTGTTAATTTTTTTTTTTTATCTCACCCATGCAATTAAAAAAAATCTTAAAAATGAGCTCTCAATAAAATAAATCTTTAATGATATCAGGAAATAGAAAACAGTATATATTCGCAACATAGGTATATATGTTATAATTATTTATACTTTATCTTATTAGACGTCATTTCATATTTGGTTGTATGCAAATCATATTTAATCCCAAACTAAAAACTTTAGCAATAGCCTATGCACACTGGTTTTCTATCTTCTCGAACATGCCTATAAAATGAAAAATAATAGAATAAAATAACAAGAACTGCAAAAACAAAATTATGATTTGGATTCCAAAATCTAACATAAAATAGCGAAACAGCTAAATATATTTAAGTGCTAAAGTCTGTAACTAAAATATTTATCATTGTACCTTAGGCTTAATAAAATTAAACTTATCTAAAGAGTTATACAATTAATGTTTAGTTTTTTACGCTGAATAATGTGTTTTTTGTACAGGCTTAATAAATGTCAATATATAGATATAATAACAACAAAATATAATAAGAAAAGAAATGAAAAATAGAAAAAAAAAGCTTGGTAGTAGAAGAAATGAGACTTACGGTCAGGGAAGAGAAAATGGGAGTAATGAAGGAGAAAGAAATATAAAAGCAAGGATATTATTGAAGTGAGAGAAAATGTTAAAGTAGTAATTAATATAGATAAAATAAAGTCATAAAATTACCCTCAACCATGATTTGACTTGAGAAAAGAAAGGTTGAGTTTATTATCCAAAACAAATGTGAAGCTTGTTAACTTCTACGTAAAGATATATAGATTAACGATCCCTTGTATATGGAATGTTTTAATAAATTTAACTATAGATGAGGATCCTGCAAAATAAAAAATGTGATTCTCGCCCTCATCCTTAAACCTGCTTTGGGGAATTTTTATCCCTATCCCCAAAGGATAAAGCTAAATTGGTGACCATGCTTAACAACAATAATTGGAGTACCAAGAAACCCTTGCACCAATAGCAAGGTTTGACACTGTCAAACTGCTTATTGCTCTTATTGCAAATAAATCTTGAGAAATTCATTAACTAGATGTGAAGTCTATATTTTTAAACGGCATTCTTGATAAAAATCCATGTCGAGCAATCTGAAAGTTCTAAATGTTTATTTATTGAAAAAGGTTCTTTGTGACCTTAAACAAACTATTAGAGCACGGTACAGTGGATAGTCATCTATTGCAGCTGGATTTTACCATAAGCATAAGTGAAGCAACTTTGTATATCAAGACTAATTTGGTCCCTAAACTGTGGCTCATATGAAAGTGATAGAATTCAGGCAATATCTCTAGAAAGTCCAATAATTTTTTTTTTTATCAAAAGAAAGTAACGTCAAAACAACAACACTGACAATAATAATAATAATAATAATAATAATAATCATAATAGTTTTTCCTAAAGGTGAAAATATCTTAATGGATGTCTAGTTTTCGTCCCCGTAGTATAAGGGAAAAAGTATATACCGCTCTCACGATGACATTCCAACTCTAACCAGCCAATTCACTTCGAATTGTATTACTTATTATGTATAACTGAATAATAGTATATACAACAATAATTAAATCTTATCTCAGAGATCGGTTCAATGAACTAAACAATGTCATAGTATCCTGTTATAAATCATCTCTACATTATAATTAAATACCAATATATACAAACACACATTCGACTTTAGGTATGACATTAATTTCTCAATTCAACCAAGTCATTTGACAAGGACCACCTACGCGCTTCGTACTCAAAATCCGGGAGAAAAGTGAAATGCTGAATTCAACAGAATTCTTGCAATTAAGCTAAGATCCTACGCAGATACACATCAAAACATAGCTCTGTTAAGTGACCAACATCAGTTCCTTAAAGGAAATGATACATAAAAACAAGAAAATTTTTCTCATTCCATTTTTTCCAATGGAAATTCATTTATCTCATTCTGAATTAACAAACTGCCCATCGCAACAGACAGCATAAAAAACTTAGTCAGATTCATTTTCCACCACAAAGAATTGAAAATTCCTATAAATGGTACCAAACATGATCCCTGGTTAACTAAGATGAGGAACTGGAGCATCCTTGCTTGCTTCAACTAAAAATGGGATTGGCTTGGTTGGTGCAGGCAGCCGACCAATGCTATCGATTTTATCCTTCTGTTTAGGAGGAGGTCTAGCTGCTTTAGGCAGCAATCTGCCCTTCTTTTCAAACCACTCGGGTTTCAGCAGTGCCTGCAAGCCCAACTTATTGTAATACACCCTTCTGACGGAACCACCAGCTGCTTCAACTGCTTCCTTAGCCCTCACAGTGACCCTTGATACCTGTAAACTCACTATGTTAAAAACACATTTGTGTCTTTATGTTCAACAAGATCGCAACTATAAGACATAAACTTAAGCATTAAAAAACAGACAATAGAGTTTGTTTGTACAATGGAGCACATCTCTCAGATACCTTGTTTGAAAGTTCAACCCCAAAAAAAAGAAACCAACTCAAGTAAGGTTAAAGAAAAATTGACATAAAAGCTTTGAAGATAAAAGGAGAATAACAACTTTCGTTTTAGATGCAATCTCAAGCCAACAGATCATTATTTAATCTTTAGACGCCCTAAAACATTCCTATACCATTCCTGTTGCCAAGGTCAAAACGTGGCAACTCCCACTTTTGATGGTTTATGGTGCTCATAGAGAAAGGACAGTGTAGGCTCTCAAGCCAACAGCTTAGTAATCATAAACTATTTAACAAAGGTAATAATGATAATGAGTAATGACCAGCAGTGAAGATTATGACGTTAGACAAAAGATAAGATAAAAAAATGTTAATATTTCATTAGTTAAGAATCAAAAAGCATGATTATAATCCTCGAAACACTTATAGCTTCCGGATCAAAGTCTACCTCTAGATGAATTGGCCACTTGATCTGATCAGCACCCCGCCCCATCAATCTTACTCCATCTTTTATTTGCTTCCCTATTGCCCCTGTATCCTATAATAACAATAGTGACCAGATTTAGAGGAAGCACAAGAAGCAAACAAATCCATTTGAAGTGAGGTAAAAGTCACAAAACCTTGAGTGTTTTCATTGTAATCAGTTCAGACGAATCTATCTTCCCTGCGTTGATAAGCTTTGCAATTTTTCCCAACCCTACTGGCTGTGAGAAAAGAAAAGAGTATAAGAATATAGCCAGATAGATGGATAACACATTGAGGAATAAAAAGAAGAAGGAGGAGGGGGGGGGGGGGGAGATGGAGGGGACACTGAAACAAAGCAGTAGTCCAATAATAAGAGCTGAAGCCATGGTCATGTCTTCACCATCAAATAAAAATATCAAGACATTAAAGTAACAAAAATTAAAGAATTAAGAAATACACGAAGAAATTAAAATTAACATGAAACTTGAATCAAAACTAATAGGCCACTTGAAGAAGTTGCTCCTCATATATCCAGGGCAGAAATCTAGCAGCCAGACTGAACTCCAAAGTTCGCTAGACATGTTTCTTACCAATAATTGCATACATACAGTTAAACCACACTAGACAAAGATCCTTTGGATACAATAAACATTGAAATAATTTACTGATGTCAGCATTCATAATATTTCTGGTGCTGCAGGTCATGCTTGCCATATGAAGAAGAGAGAAAAGACCAGAATAAGAACTACAAATGATGGCAAAAAGAACGATCACACACACACACACACATAGACACATACAGGTTAAGTCAACCTTTCAACAAGATAATTGCTTCAAAGTTCATAAAAGCATCCTTATGATATTCCCAAGTTTCTCCGCTAAAAGACAATAGCAGTATAAGCCCATGCTATTAGCAGTGGAAACTACTTGAAATGACATAAAACCGGTACCACACAGGGAAAACACATACAACATACAACAACAATAATAACCAATCCCTATCCCACTAAATAGAGTTGGCTACATGAATCGGGCGGCACCACAGTATTCTATCAAAAATCATATTTATATTTAAGCCATTAACATTTAAATCTCTTCTAATAGTTTCACATATGATGTTTTTTAGGTCTTCTTCTACCTCTACCTCTACCTATTGAACTGCCCCCCATCTGATCCACTCTCCTTAAAGCACATACAGTATAAAAGATGGAAAAAGTGGTGAATCATAGACATGAGCTGCAATTGCATCGGTCAAACACTAAAAAAAAAAAGGTTGGCGATGGACCAAAATAGGCCTCTTTTCATTTTTCCTCAATTATTCAACAGCTAAAGTATGAAATCCTAGTTTTCTGTGAGAGAATGCATCTAAAAACATGACCTCAGGAAAGCATATTTGACCCATGAATGGATTTTATCGAGTCCAATAATTCACCAGGATGATGAGAAAATCCAGGTCGCTACAGTGAGAATCCAAGTTAAATACTTGAACTGGTTGGGTGCGCAAAAGAAAGTCTGGACATTTAGATTTTCCTATGTCTTGAGGTATCAAACAAAAAGAAAATAAATATAAACATGAAAATATACCTGAAAAGTCAGGCTAAATGGGTTCTTGAACCCACGTTTGGGCACTCTTCGACGAAGTGGGGTCTGGCCTCCTTCAAACCCCAATTTTGCACCACTTCTGGCTCTCTGACCCTTGTGACCCCTCCCAGCAGTCTTACCCTTCCCAGACCCAATCCCACGGCCCTTCCTAGTCTTCTGTTTTCTGGGCACCTTGTCTCTAAGATCATTCAAGGCCAGAAGACTGTAAGCTCTAAAACCTTGAAAATCTGAGAGTGCATTGGGGTTAAACGTTGCATGAGAATTGGAAGATTGAGGGAGCTTCAAGGGATGAAATTGGACTGATGGGCACGTGAGACTGGGTTTGCTGCAAATTGAGCTTCTGATAATTGACGTTGAGAGAACAGAGAGCCTTCCTCTAAGCATTTTTCTTCTTTAATCTTTCACTCACAAAAAGAGAGTGCTAATTTTGGGTGGTAACAGCTTCTAACCTTAGGCCAATCAAAATAGAACAGAAAAAGAGTGTTACAAAATCAAATAAACAGAACCACTTCTGCTTTCAAGCATCACAGTGAATTTCAGCACAGTAGAGACACAATCATAAAATCATATTTCACATCCCGACATAGAATGGAGTTCATCACACTGTGTGAGCAAGCTCACTAAACCATTGCAGTTACAAAGAAAACCAAATCAAGTAGAATCCAAGCTGCCCATCAAGATTGTCCAATTTCAAATACCCAAAACAGGAATACAGCTTTAAATTGCACCCAACAATCAAACCAACAACCCATAACACGCAACACAAGATATGAACACAGAGAATCCATATGATCATACAAACCAAAAGATATCATCGAAAAGGGTCAGCAGCTCACTAAGGCAATAAACGAAACACTACATAGGCATTATAGCTAAACATTGTAGTCATCAACACAACCACATTGATAATAATTAAAAAGAAAAAAAAACCAAAATTACAACAGAAATTATCCTTATTCCCACCAAATACAAAAAAAAAAAAAAGGAATATTGCAATGAACAATCAAACATTTCATCAAACAGCTGGTAATCAAAAGAGAAAGCTATGACCTTGTTCCCATTACGCCATAAAAGTCAAATACCCATTGGACCCTGAATCAAACCATGAACTGGGTGATGCCTACGGCTACTTCAAGCCCTTAATCAATGATCTATACGAACCATCTTAGAACCTGAAAAGCGAAGGACTTTCTGCTGCTAATTACAAGAGACGAGTGAAGCGAAACTGCTATAACCTATTTACCTGGCCTTGTAGGAGAAGATGAAAAAGCTTGAATGAGCTTCAACGGCGGACGGAAACGTTGACCCCACGGTGGAGGTGGCTGCGCCGCAGGCCAGAGGCTTATTGAGAGAATATGGTGGAAATGAAAATTCGCAAAAAACAAAACGATGTGTGGCCCCCAAAAAACGACGTCGTCAAGCTTACCCAAACAGAAATAACAGTCCCATCAAATCTAAAAATTTTATTTTAAAAAATAAAATAAAATTATCTCAGGACTTGTAGAAACAAATTTACGATTTGGCCAACCCAACTAATTTTTTTCTTCCTATTTTTTAAATATAATGACTAATAAACGATCAAGCCGTAAATTACAAATATCGAGCATCAATATATTATCTTAATTTATTTATAATTAGTTTTGGGTTTTATATTATATGCTAATTTTTTTGTCTCTTTTCTTTGATCTGATTTCTTTTTTTTTTTGCTGGTTTATTTATTTATTATCTATAATAACAGTAAAATTCTACAACAGCTACTAGGGAAACCAAAGATGTATGCTTGCAACATAATGTGAATTAAGGCATGTCTGTTTTTATTATTTTAGAAGAAATATCATTTTTATAATTTTTAGTAAAATTTTTTATTATTCTAAATGAGTTAACTAAATTGGTCTGAATTACTTTAGAGTTGAAATGAAAATAGAGAAATATTATTTTCCCGCATTTAATTTTGTTTTCGCACTATCACATCAAACATGTGTAAAAATATGCTTTACAGCAAATAACCAAAGGAAAAGAAAAAAGAAAAAACTATTTCAAAAGAAAAATAATTTTTATATACACCACTTTTTAATATTTTTAGATATTCTCACTTTATTTCTCTCATCTCTTCATTTATTTTTTTATTTTTTCTTTTTTTTCACAATTTTTTTTCTACAATTGTGAATTGATATTTAGATATCCACATTAAAAGGCGATATAAATAACACTCTCCATTTTGAAAAGTTTGTTTCCAAACCACAAACAATCCTAGAAATTTTACACTTTTCAGCTTTCAATGTTAAACTGCTAAATTAAATAAACCAAACCTCTTGATATTTCATTATCTTCAGAGTACATGAACTAGTGAGGCCAACTAGAAGGACAATTGAACTTTAAAGTTGAACAATTCCAATTTACAACCTAAAAGCGAGAAATAGAAAGTTCAAAGCCGAACTGACAATACATACATTTTACATAGAAAGTGAAGACAAATGCACACCAAAACACAGCCAATTACCAATCACTCTCATCGCCACCATGAACAACATAAGCTTTTGGTACAATACACATTCTAAGCTTTGCAACAAACGAAACGCCCAATCCCTTTATTAGAAGCAACCCCTTCATCATCCTCATGAGAAATATTAACCACCTTCTTGTGGCTCTTGTGCTTCTTCTTGGTCTCATCCTTAGGCACCGTTATGGTCAACACCCCATCACGCATTGAGGCCTTCACGTCATCAACTTTTGCACTCTCCGGCAACCTGAACTCCCTCGAAAACACCCCACTAATCCCTCTCTCCCTGCAATGCCATTTCAGCTTCTTCTTCTCTTCCTCTTTTTCTTCTTCCTCTTGTTCTTCTTTTCTCTCTGCTCTGATGCAGAGTACTCTGCCTTCACGCAATTCGAGCTTCACATCCTCCTTGGTGAGACCCGGAAGATCGAATTCGAAGATGTGGGAATCACGGGTCTCCTTCCAATCCATTTGGGTGTTGGATTCAAACCCCATTGGGTCTGAATTCCCATAGAGAAAAGCTGGATCAAACAAGGTTTGAAACAGAGACATTTTTTCTTCTGACTTTTTTAGCTATGTATTTTTCTGTGTTTGTATATGAAGTGAGTGGTGATTGAATGCTTCTGAAGCGTGGTTTTCTTTGGTGGTGTTTTTACTCGTATCTGTGCTATGGCTTTGGTTTTCGTTCCCTGGATAGTTTGGCGTGTTGATATGTGCATATATAGAAGAAGGGGTGAAGTGGCATGTTTCTTGAAAATTCTGGATTTGAATCATTTTCTCGAGCAAAAGGATTTTCCCGAATCTTAATCCACTGTGTTGTACTTTTGATGATTACAGGAGTGTGAGTTGATGTTGGAGAAGTGTCTGGGAGTTACTAGAAAATTAGAAATCAATAGAGACTTCAAAATTTTTAAATAGTGTTGCTTGGTAACTTGAATGGAAAATCTTGTAGATTACCGGTGAAATTATATCTTTATCCCCTTCATTTTATATTTAATTAGCGCGTATCATGAGGTGTAAGAAATAAAATTGTAATTTTAGATTTATAATTATAACATTAGCTAAATATATTTAAGTTTTAAAAATAATTATAAAAATATTAATATACTAAATTTACATTGTATGTATATTATAGATCAACTACTAGACTTAATATTCAATTTAAATCATAATATTACAGTAACCAAAAGAGAATTTAATTAGCAAATAGAGCAAAAATAATCATCACTTTACCCTAAAACTATCTGTTATACAATATTTTATTTTATTTTATTTTAAATTTGAAATATTTAAACTATCACAGTAAAATAATAATTTGTTAAGTTTGAAATGCCTAAATTGTTATGAAAAAAATTTTGCCCTCCAATTTTTTTAATCAATCTTGATAGTGAAATGTTTACTAAGATAAAATAAAAGTGCATATATAGCAATTTTAAAAAGCAAAATTGTTGACTGTAAGAGGATTGTCAACGAAATAACATAAATGTAGAAATTTAAAATAAATTACTTAGATCCAAGAGACTATTAGCCTAGAGAAAATAGAATAGTCAAAGTAAATGGGCCTTTATGATTGGGTCTTGGGACCTATATGGATATTACTCTACAACTCAACTTTGGGTAAAGAACAGGTCTTAAACAACTAAAGAAAATGTTTGACCAAGTACATAACTGATTTTTTGAAGATAGGAATAACACAAGAAGTTGTTTTCTAATTTGAATTGAGGGAGAAACAGTTGTAAAGCAATACCAGAAACAATTGAAGCCTATTGAGTATTAAAGTTGGCTAAGGAATATGAATACCACATTACCTGATGGCTGCTGCTAGGAAAAAGGTTCCAAATATAGTTGTGGTCAAAGTGACTAGAGCCCTTCGCAAAGACACTAGACAAAAATTAACATAGATAATTCATTCAAAAGGGAATTTGAAACAGTAACCTGTGGTGGAATTGCCTGGAACTCTGAAGGGAAATTTCTTGTAATTTGGAGTATTAACTTGGATTGCTGCTCAATAACAATGGCAAAGCATTGGGGTGTTTTTTGGGGCTTATTCTTAGGCCGTAATTTGGGTTATGAAAATGTATAGGCAGAAATGGATTATCTTAGTGCTTATAATTTCATTCAGTTAGATATTATAGGTTCCCATACCCATGGTTCACAGATTAGAGCTATTTGTAGTACTCTAGCAGATGATTGGGATGTATAAATTAGGCACACTTATCATGAAGCTAATAAGTGTGCACATAACTTAGTAGATTATGTGCATAGGCTTCCCCTTGGGCTGAGTTTCTTTCATAGGCTTCCTAGCTATATATCTCTGAATTTCCTTGCGAATCAATCGGGGGCTAATTAGTCTTGAGTTGTTCAGGTGTAATCTTTCCTTTTGGGCTTAGGCCTCGATGTTAATCAAAAAAGCAATATTAAAAATGTGTTGAAGCTAGTGTGAAGTGATCCTTACGATACAAGATACGCATGAGGAGGATTATCAGCTAGCAGATTGTAGGGGTGTAAAAAAGACGAGGGGGCCGGGTTAGACCAGACTCGAACCTAACCTAATTGTGTGATCGAGTCAACTTCTTAAACCCAAATCTGATTTGATAATGACTCAATTAATGATCAAGTTAAACCAGGTCAACTTGATATTTACACAATATATAAAGATTTAGATCTTATACATAGCAAAGTCATAAAATTTTAGAAGTAAAAAGCAAAATTCAAGAGATATTTTATAATACATATTTCAAAACAAATTATATTAAAGTAAAAATAACATGTTATATAAAATATATTGATTGAAGTATAAAAATATTGTAATTTATCATTAATTTTTTTAAAAAAATAATTTTTTTAAAGAATTATTTAACTTCGAATCAGGTTGGGGTAACCCAAAGTATGACTCAAACCCATTCCGAAAAGTGCATCAGGTCAAATTTTGAAAACCCAAACTCGACCCAACAAGCTTCGTCCCAAGACGGGTTAGCGAGCTAGGCTAAGTTATGAACAACCATTGGCAAATACATTGAATATGGATGTAAGACTAGTCAAGACAAGTTATTTAGTGTTGAATGCTATTGACCACTACGCTAAATAGGATTATTGGTTTGAGAATAGCTTAGTAGGGTTAGTGCTAGGTAACAACAATTTTGTATCTATAAATAGCCTTGTCTATTCTTGTAAAAGCACACAAACATCAATCATGCACATGCCTATTTCTTACTTGCTTTTTCTTTACATGCAAACTTTTATTTCCTGTACTTTACATTCAGGTCTTTATCTTTCAACATTTTACAGCTTTTCTCTAGCACATTTCCTTTATAGATTTTGTTTATTTTTAGTCATTATGTTATCTTAGCCTTAGTTCCTTGTATTAGTTGTTAGTTATGCTTCATTCTTGTGTGGTGACCTAGTTAGCTTATTTGCATACAAAGCACCGCCTTTGGTAGCTTGAGGATTTGCAACTAAGGAGTTAATTCTCCTCCTTGGCATAACCGTTTGATACTTTGGAATCAATAGTGTTTTACATATCAAAATAGTTGAGTTATTCAGCTAACATTAGTTAGGTAATTCTTTGAATAGTTTCTTTAGATATAGTCCCGCAAGCCATAAAAGCAAAAGATAATTTTGGCATGCCTGTTGTGACCCTTAGCTAATCAGTCAATAAGGTTTCCACCACTTGGCCTCATCCTTGATTGGCACATGCACTTGCATTCCAGTTGACAACGTTGAAGCATGAATTCATTTCGAAGCAGTGTAGCTAAAGATCTAAAGCCTAACCTATGCTACTTTGGTAGCCATTCCTATAACGACAACCAACAACTATTCTTGTGATAACTTTTCTACCATGTCAACCTGAATTGCTCAGCCTGCACGCATGACAACCTTGTCTTAAGAAAACCCAAAATTTGTGGGTGAGCTTGAACAAGGACAACCAACAATCATGACGACCTCATTCATCCACCAAAAAATTAATATGAGCTTAAATGACCTGATGTACCAAATGTCTATGCAATGAATCACAATTATGAAGCATATAGTCCATATTGAGGTTCAGATTGCTTGTGATCAAGAGTAAAAGAGCTCCTAGTATGTAAAAGAAACTACTATATCTTCCTTCAAAATTGAGTATCAACGATCACTCATTGTAGTCTCAACTATACCTTTCAATATCCACAGAAAACCTAGCATTGTTGCTTAGCTAAATCCACAAAACAAATCATTGATAATGGCCAGACAATTTACAAATGCTCCAGGTAAAACAAGGATGCCTTTAATTGTCACTAATCCTATGGTTACTAGTACTCTATGGCAGACTATCATCTAGAATGTAACTCAACTAATAGTACTCAATGTCCATGAGTCAACAACAATGGAGGAATATGTTCTTGACTAGTCATGGACATTCGTTCTACTTTTGTAAGCAAATCAACTCGCACCATCAATAGTGTCAGTTAAGACAAATTCCACTATTCTAGAATAACTGTGGGGGTCTTCTTCACTATTGGCAAATGGACAACCAATGTATCTCTTCTCTTATCCTATTCCCTTCGTCTCCTGTTTATCTCCAAGTTTCACCCAAAACCTTCAGCTCAAACTCAAATCTAGCTAGTCTTAATATCAATTTAAGGTAGGATTCAACCTTATGTGATTTTTTGTGGACTAGTGGTTGTTGAGAAATTTATATATATGCATATATTTGATGTTATGATAAGTTTATGTGAATATTTATGGCTGGACTATTAAGTATAAACTGAGTTTTGTATGGTTCACCAGTGAAAGAATAAAAAAGAAAGTAAATAGGATGAATTTAACTAGGAAACTCTACGATGTCTGTACTTGCAAAGTGTACAAATTCTCATCCAGCCATCATAATTCAATGAAACTAATTTTAAATGAAACTAGACATTTAGACTTTCCAAACATATAAATTATAAGATCCTTGGATTAGTATTGAGTGAGATATAATTTTTTTCAAGTTTATCTTAGGATTCCGCCTCTAGATTTGACCAGAGTGGCTTGTGCACGACATAACTCACCCTATACAATTCAAATTGCAACCAATTTTGTTAGAAATATTATACATAGGGCAACATCCCATAAAATTTTCAAAGTCAAATTCGATCCCTGTTGCTCCAAATAATTCAGCCAAGTTGGCCCATGTCCTGACTAGATAAAGACAAGGCAGACCAATTTCACTGACTTTGTGAGCTTATAACTTGAGTTCTACTTGTCCAAATGCTATAAAACTTGTTGAAAATGAAAACTAGTGCAATTAGCTTTTGTAGGAGTCAAAGATGATTCCTATTTTTGGTGAATTTTTACTTTTTTAGTGTATAAGTTTGCCTAGCTATAGAATAGACCTAGATAAATCTACAATTTCTTGAGTTATACTCATCAAAATATTATGGGACTAAAGAGATTAAAAACTAGACACATAATATTTTAACATATTCAAATTTTAGATTTAAATGAGTTAAGTAAAAATTATGATATAATTTACAAATCCAGGAAAAATTGAATGTATTTAGCGGAGTTTCCAATCTAAAGAATTTTACACCCTAGTACATACATTGACTAAACTCAAGTTTGAATGTTGTAGAATTTATATCAATGTTGAAAAGTTGACACATTGTATTGGTTATATTGCTGTGACTAATTTTCTAGTTAAATGACACTATTCATGGGGAAATGGACTTGATTCGTTATGCTGCCAAAATTCTAGTAGAAATGATGTACAAGTCATATACTTATTGATGGATATAACATTCAAGCCAATTAAATCTTGTTTATGAAATTCAGAAGAGTTATAAAGGATTCCATATTCCTTGGGCCAACCTCGAAATAAAGTTAAGGGAATAGATCGGTTGGAGAGTTGGGGAAAGTAAAGCCGACAATCCTGTATAGGAACGAACTTGATCCTGAGAAATAGACTATTACTTAGAAATTATATGGTCTAAAACTCCCAGGGGATTAAGTATGGGAAAACCTATGATGTTTAAGATAAAGGATTGATGAGGCAAAGTGGATTGCATTTTCATGTATTAATGCATTTATATAAACGTGCTAGTTAATTGTGATTTAAATGTGCTGTTACATATATGTTCTTCTATACTCATTACTGTCGTTACACCTCATCTTATTTTATGTGATATTATGTTTGATATTTGTTATGTATTTGACTGCTTTAAATAAAATTGAACTTTGCTTTGGATTATGTTTTCTTGAGTCCAAATGAACATTGCATTTTGTTTGATAGTTCCGCCCTTTTGTACTCATTGTTTATTATGTACATGTACTGCTAAATACTCTGATTATATATGTATGTATATAGATATGGCTCTATGATGTTATGAGTTTATTTCTACCCGAGTTACTAATCTTTCTTTTATTACACCATATATATATATATATATATATATATATATATATATATATATATATATATATATATATATATATTATCTACGCAAACTAACACCGAACTAGTTGCCCTGCTTTACAATAAAAACTTATTCTACCTAGTCAGTAAATTAAGGACAAATGAATTAAAAAAATATCCATGTGTAATAAACTACTAGGTAAAATATTATAACTTAAGCATAATATTATATCTGATAAAGTGTTACAAAGGGTAAAATCCTATTCGCTATAAGCTAAATATTTTTAAACCAGATAATGAAATTACAATTTATTTAATTACAACTCCATATATTCCTAGTAGTTGGACGAGTTCATCTTCCTCTAGGACATCACTTGACTAATATAAAACCACCAGAAATAGAGTAAGAATTGAAAATCCTCAATAGATCATAAAGAGTTCTAAGCATTCGAACTATAATAGTTTCAGCCGTGTCTTAGTATGGAAATCCATACAGCTAGTGTATCATAATCTCATCATATTATTTATAAGCAAATTCATGCTTCATGGTATTATGAGTAGTAAATGCTAAAAGAGGTATATGCAATGCAACACATAATGCAATAAGTATTAATATGATTATAATCTCTTTTCTTGAAGTTCCACTTTTCTTTGTCTGCTTATCTCACATATATTTGAAGGGCCTCTCTTAGGGAATTCCCATTCTCTGGTGTTGATCTTGACATCGTAATGACAAAACGAGACTTTTATGCTATACTAACCAAGACAGATAACAAAAAGGATCTTACTTTTTACTTCTTTGCCTTTTTGGCGGTTAGTGACAAATCTTAAATGTCTTCCTTTCAAAATACTTAGTTGCCATAGTGCATAAATTCACAATAAATATGTCGACACATAAACTTCAGCTATAAATATAATTTAAATAAAAGATTCAAGTAGTATAAAATAAGTAATAACTTGAATAATATAAATAAATCTATCTCCTAATAAATTAAACAATAAAACATAGAATTAAGCAATAAATGAAATAACGTGTAGAAGTTATAAATTAATTCATAAACTTAAAATAAACAAAGTGGGTAGTGATTCAAATGATATAAACTTGAACAAAATAAATAACATAATATCTCTATAAAATTTCTCAAGACATAGAGTTTTCAAATCTCAATGTTAATTTCTAAGAGGATCGAATCTAAGGCTATTTTAATTTTTTTAAATCTTTCTTATCATGGTTCATGAATATATCTTTGTTATTATGGCACATTTAGCATATATTGGTTTTGTCTTTTCAAGGGTTATCGTAATATCCATAAGTCAATAGCTATTATATTGTCTAGGAATCAAGATATAAAATTCCAAGCAAAGGTATTGATAATTTAATGGCTTAAGTTTGTGTATAATAAATTTTGCATATGATTAGATATAATATTTTACTGTTAATATTGGTCACTTAGAGAAATTATCATAAAAATTGATAACTTAAAATAATGTATCAGTATAAAAATAATAATAAGCAATAATATAAAAGAATATTAAATAAATTAACTTGAAAGAATAAATCAAATAAACTAAAATAATATTAAGCAATAATATAAATTAATATTAGATCAAA
Source organism: Pterocarpus santalinus (assembly GCA_031439595.1). Classification (NCBI taxonomy): domain Eukaryota; kingdom Viridiplantae; phylum Streptophyta; class Magnoliopsida; order Fabales; family Fabaceae; genus Pterocarpus; species Pterocarpus santalinus. The sequence continues at coordinate 25,474,354 of CM062528.1, read as the reverse complement.
TAACTTGGAATGATAAATAAAATATCTTGTGATGATAATTAATAAGGAGCGATAATATAAAAAAACACTAAAATAAAATAACTTAGAATGATAAATAGAATAAATTGCAACAAGCATAGCATTGAGCAACTTTAATATCTTGGAACATAAAAAAAAAAAAAAAATTGCGATAGTAGATAATAATGAGTAATAATAACATAACTTGCAATGAGTAAATATAGCCATAATTTTTCTTCGTAAATAATTTCATTATCTATTTCTAAATTTGGTACAAATGAAATTAGTGTGTTTCTACTAAACTGTTCAACAAACTTTACGCTTTCTTCTTTCTTTTTCCCCTTCTTCTCTCTCGACACTCAATTTCTTATTCTATGTAGAGTTTTGAACTGGTGAAAGATGTCACTGGTGATGTTTTAAAATTTTATTTTATTATTACTATTATTATTTTTCTTTGTATGCATTTATTCTTATATATGGTTTTTTAAACTAAAATCTTTGCCTAACTCCACCTTATTGACTAAGTTTTCTTCTTTTTTTTCAATGAGGACTTAATGCCCTGCAAATCTTTACGTCATTGATGTGAAGTTACATTCTCTCTTCTCTTTTTTTTTTTGAAGATATATTATTCTCATATCATTATGAATATATTGTTATCAGTAGATAATATAACTTGCACACACACTCTGAGTCTAACAACACTACTAATTTATAGTCTTATTTTAGAAAATTTAATGTCTAAGATTCGATTATTGTGCCAATATTAAACTAATCACTGTTACAAAATCATTTTAAACTTATCAACTAAAGTAATTGAACCAAAATAATTATAAATAAAATATTTTATGAAAAAAGGATATTACATGTATAAGCATTATAAATAGCACATTAGATCATTGTACAAAGTAATTACTCATATGAATAATATATTAATATTTATAAAGTCATATACTCAATAATGCCAATAAATGGTCCATATATCGATACTTACGAAAAGAAATATATAATATTGGTAGGCACAAAAAGCGATAAAGATTGCATTCAATCGTCAACCAATGTATAATAATGATTAAGTTTAACATATATGTCATTCAACTATGGAAAAACATGGCATTACAATATGTTTAAACACTAATTTGTTTTGAATTGTCTTTAGTTGGGAGGATTAGTTTGTTAACGGAGAATGTTTTAAAATGGTTCAAGATTAGAGTCGTGTGTTAAGTTTGTAAAAGTTGAGAGTTTAGTGATTTTTCTTTCTTCTTTTTTTCTTTTATTTTAAAAAAAACTTTAGGCTATGTTTGGATAGATAGAAAGTGATGGTTGAAAAGTGATGAAATGAAGTTGAATGGATTAAGATAATGTTATCTTCTATCATTTGGATAATATAAAATAGAATAGAATGAGATAGTAATAGATGAAATACATTCCATTCAATATTTCTATTTTTCTTCTCCTCCAATTTGGATGAAATGAAATAAAATGAGAAAAAATAACTTAAAGTTCTTACCATTTAATTTCATTTCATTATATTTTCAAACAATGGACTAAAAACATTTTTCCATTCCATCCTTTAATATCTAAATAATAGAATAGAACATTTATTCCATTTCATTTCGTTCAACTCCAAACTATTTTGTTGTATGTCAATCCATCCCATTGATAACTAAATATCCAAACTAATCCTTAAAAAAACTGAGTGTAATTTTCCCAAAGTATAAAGCCTTCAATTTTAATAAAATATCCTAGATATTTTGGGTTCGTATAATTGACCAACCAAGAACGCGGCCCGGGAATCTTGTCCATGATTATCATGGCTCTAGACTAGGTTTCTGTTATGGACCTGTACAAATCGTGTTCTGTTTTGGGCTAAGGGATGAATCCTATCATGTGTAACGTCGTTAGTTTCTGCCCCACAGCCAACAGGCAACAGCTACAAGCCTACAACTAACAAAATTGTTGCTACACCCAAAGTAAAAATGTTATATGGGTGGAGAAATATTTGACACTTTAGGAATAAGTAAAAGATATTATTTTAAATCATTTAATTAATGCATGACATTTTAACTATGTGAATTATTACTATTTATTTTTTAAAAAAATTGTTCACATAATTTCAAGTTTGGAGCAATGATTAAGTAAAATTTCTCAAAATAATAACTCTAAAATTCGAATTCGAATTATTGACATTATAGGTGAAATTTACTTGGGGATGCGGTTAATAATATTTTAAATACTACAATTAAGATATGATACATTGAGCGATATAGAATACAATTTTGCTGTTGAGTACATTAGTATTATTCGCTCATGCTCGTGTACCATTAAATAAAAAGATTTCATTGCTTAAAATTAGTGTATTTTTTCTCACAAAATAATATTACATCTGTCCAAACACATAAGCGTGGATTTTTGTGGCATTATCTACTAATAATAACAGACTTTTCTTATTCTAAAAATATTAGAAATTTTCTCGAAAGTAGTATGAGTTAAGCAGAAACTCTCATCCTAAATGTTTCTATCCATCTCATCTCAAACGACTTTATTAACTGCATTAATTAATAACCTCCCAATTAATGCCAAAGCATCTTTTAGGTTTTTCATTTTTTTTCTTTTCGCTTTTGCAATAAACTATTAAAAACCAAAAGTCATATATGGAAGTTAAACTACTCCTAAATGCTATTAATTCAATTGCCTTGTTGACATAAAACAATAAAGTAATATAGATCAAGGTAATTCACTTCTTTTCACGAGTTGTCCAACTACATTGTTTTGATTACACCAATTTTTGTTTAAGTTTTGGCTATACAGCAACCACCTTAATTATGTCTAGGTAAAGTTTGTGCAATTTAGAAAATGAAATACTATTCCAGTTTTATCACCTTTTTATTAGGAACAACAAGATGATTATAACCAATGTTTGATTAGTTTAAGTGATTTAGCACTTGTTTTTCTCAAATAAAGTTTTAAGTTTGAATATTGTGAATGAAAAAAATTTGTGCTAATAGAACTTTACAGTTATAGTGAATCAATCTGACTCGAGGTCAAAAAAAAAAAATAGTTTAGAAAGAAAAAAAAAACAAAATGGTTATATCAAAATGAGCAAGCATTATAAAAACCATTTAGTTTAGCAAACTATCCGAACCATGGTGCACAAACAATAGTTTACGCCACCAAAGAAAATGACCAATTGCGACCAAAATGCATTTGTTTCTCCTTTCTTGCTTTTTGTCTGTTTGTCTATTGATTAAACGAACTCATACATGAAGCTTACTTGCATCTATGCCTGTCTTCATAACCCCACCCTACCCCTCACTTATAAAGCTCCTAGTTGCTAGTAATATAACACTTAGAAGTAGTCACATGCAAGATGGACCAACAAAACATAATGTCTATAGTCACGTCTACTTACATATGTACAACTAATAATTATCTAATAAATTTTCACGAAAAAAAAGTAAATAATAAAGCTCTGACAAATAATTAATGTTATCCAATTTTTATTTTATTTCATAGTATATAGCAAAAATAATTAATGTGTGCAGAATGATTTGTACCTAGAACTTTTTTCACACACAAACTGTCACTTTCTATAACTAATATGTCCTAGCGAATTATCTGCAAATGAGGAGAGAAAAAAAAAAAAAAGAAGAAGGTAAAATAGACGTTAATAGTGAAAAGTGCAAATGGGAACACCATGGTCCGGATATTTATTATTTGTGTTTCAAGCTTTGATTGTGTCATTATCTAGACAATGATGAGACGCAGGACCTGCATGTGATCCTATCTTGCAAACAATCAGAAGTAAGTTCCGGTCTCCAACAGTACCACAGTTGTTATGAACATCTCATAAAAAATGGTCCTATTTTGGAACATATTCTGAGTGAAATTTGTTGTGATGTTATCCACATTTTTTTTTTGTTTCTTGATAAACTGTTTAGTACAGTTCAAAATTATTGGAATGCTATTCAACATTTTTTTTTTTATATCCTCAATAATATGTTCAATTCACTTTCATTGTTTGGCTGATTTTGATTGATGGCGGTTGAGAAAAACACAAAGAAAAGGAGACAGCAAAGTTAGCTCATGAGATCAGGGAAAGGAGACAGCGATATTGGCTCGTCGAAGGCTCACTCATTTACAGCTGTTGTGAAGGTTTATATTTTAGGTGTTGAGTTAGAATCGAATTAAATGTGGTATTTTCAGTTGATGAGGAGACATCAAAACATTGAGTATTTTATTTTTGGTAAATAATTTTAAAGTGTGGTTAAGCTTTAGTTATAGCCACAAATGCAAGTGCTAAATTCGAATATATATAGTTTTACAAGGTTAACATTTTATCTTCTTTGTTAAAGTTTAATTGAAATTTTAATTTAGTTTTAAATTAGATATGTCTGATCGACATATAACTTGATATGCTACCAAGGGTTTATGTTAACATTTTTCATTAATAATTTGGATGGGATTTGACCAAAAGAAAATATATTATAATAAGAAATTAATTTTGATGCACTGTAAATGTAAAAGAGTTTTACATTGTTATTTAATTATATATTTTTATTTATAAGATTTTTAAAATAATAGGTAGTTGAGTCAAATATTTTTGTTGATATAACAAAATATAATTGAATATCTGTATAAAAAAATTTTACACATAGTGTATTAAAATTAAATGCTTATAACAATATCGTAACATTTAGGACATAATTGAAACAAAGAATAATTTTTGTGAGTTAATTTTGATGCATGTAAAAGATTCTTACAAAATCATTTAACTAAGTATTGAGATATCACTAAAAGTGTTTAACTCTTATAATTATCTCAAAAGTCATATATATAATGATATTTAATTGGTTGACAATATATCAATATTAATTAGAGATGGCAAAATGGATCAAATCAACTGGGTTGACTAGCTTAACCCATCAAAAATAGTGCATTGGGTTGCTATATTCAGCCAACCAAATTTTTTCAACCTGCCTTACCTACAAGTTATCATGACCCAATCCGAACTATGACCGATGCATAGGGAGCCTCAGTCCGCTAACAAGCCTAGTTGAGGATTCTTATGAGAAACTAGGAGAGTTTCCCCTAGAAGTGGGGCATTTATCATAAATACAAAACTCCTATCACAGATCAGATTATGTAGTACAGCCCCACATTCACGGATTAACTATAATAAAAATATATTCTCAAAATTAAACAAGCATTCTTAGAATATTTTTGGAGTCTCAAGCACATCATACATACATACATATATATATATATATATATATATATATATATATATATATATATATATATATAGTGATTTGGCTAGATCATTACAACTTAGTAACATGGTGCAAATAGGACCTTGCTTGTGGGGCAATGGAGTATAACTAAAAATTTTATATAGAAGAATATTCAACTATATCCAGGTCAATTATAGGAACAATCTTCAAGGTGTACACGGATGAGTGTGTGGATTTATTGATGATTTTATACCCTTAACTCGCTAAGGAGTTTGCTTGTAGATCCGTACGTGAATTTGAGACATGGGAAGAATAAAGAGTGAATCAAATAGACTTAGTAAGAGATAATATATCTATAACGAGAGTAGGACAAGCTTAAGTACTTGTTTTTCATATACACACACACACACACACACACACAAACACTAAGAAAATATATTCAAAATGAAACTATTGTAATGCTTGATTTACAAAATCCAATTGGCATTTCCATAATATTATTATAGTTTCATATATCATGTTTCAAATCCTTTTCAAATACAAACACACATGTATATAGAAAAATACCTTGGACAAAGAAAATGTAAAAGTTTCAATAAAACATACTTCGAACATATTAAATCCTTGAAACATATAGCTTATTAAATCAAATTTCGAGATTAGGTTCCAATAAAGGTTGGATATACTAAGAATGCTTGAAGCATTTTTCAAGAAATCATAATAACATGGAAGTATCATAACTGTAAAGCATACGAGAGATATCTAATTCATAATTCTAACCCACGACTGAGTGACCCTAACAACCCATCTCCAGTGTGTCCATAATTCGATTCATAACTAGGTGACCCCGACAGCCCATCCCTAGTGTGAACATAAATCCAAACATGTTGGCCGTATATGCTAGGGTAGCATCATCATCTGCTAGCTAGGTTAACTCCGAGGTGCACCAACGGCTAATGTCTATTATCGTTAGCTTACAGTTCTGTCAAAGATCCCTTCCATAAAAACTAATTCACTAAATCCAAATATAATTCTCAAACAACTCAAATATCAAAATTCCAATATCAACTCCCAATTTTTCAATTTCCTTAAACATTCATGTCACAAAATATTCAAACTCATAATCCATATTTGAAATCATCAAACATCTCCAATTGTTTCTCACCACAGTAAATACATAAAAGAGCTAGAGTTTACTCATCAAGTCACCAAATACAGAGTGGCAAAGCTTTTCATATTAATATAAATCTTTGATCCATGTTCTTTCTAACTAATCTAAATCAAGTGTCCAAGGAAAAAGAACTTTTCACAAGACTTGTCCCACATACGTACATAGCATATATATATTTATTTCTTAAAGATTCCATAAGATAATCCAACAAAATACTATTTGCACTAGACAGTTAAACAAATCAAATCATAAACATGATATTTCTAGAATCATTCACAAACTTAAAATAAGATATAGGTATATTATCAACTCATTGAGCAAGCCAAGAGAAGGATGTCCATGCGTATTGTACCATAGAGCCAATGGTTGCTATCCAAAGGTACCTATCTCCATAAACATTGTCAACTAAGTCTAATTAGCTCTTAGGACCAAGAATTATCCCAAATTACTCCCAAACACAGCAATTCCTAATTTTGAATCCTAGGCTTCCAACTCAAACTTCATGGAAATTCTCCTTAAATCCTTAAAATAGGAAGAAGTAGATAGTATAGATTTACCTTTGGAAGCCAAAGGAGGGTGAGGAAGGAGTAGGCCACCTATCAGAGCTCCAAAATCGCCACCCCGAGCTTCTTCCTCCATGAAATCGCGCCTCTCTCTCTCAAGATGGGCTTAGACATGAGAAACAACGTGTGGGAGTGCCATTATGTTAAGGAAATGAAGGTTAAACATGGGGAATCAAGGCTTAGAACTTGGGGAGAGATGGAAGAGAAAGAAACTAGAGAAAGAAAGAGAGAAGTCAGTTCCTTTGAGAAAAATCACGAACCAAAATTTTGTTATCACTGCCACTGTGTAGGCAATGGAAATTGGGCACTTGGGCACCTGTTGTCTAGAATGGGCATGAACTTTGCGCAGCCACCACCTGGGTAGTGGACGGTGGACCTTAAACTCATATTTCCCATTTTTGTCATGCAATTGCAATGTGCATACCAACGGCCCTCCAAAGGCACTCCTAATCATATTATCACTCTAATAATACCCAACAAGTAAGAGAATGACTTCCAAAAGAAATTTTCTACGGCCAAAACCCATGCTAGAATTATGGATTATCTTAGGAACATTTGTTTTTCCTTCTCAACATACAATGCAATATGGTTTCACAAGCTCCAAAGGGTATTCTTATTCATATTCTGACTCTAATAACACTACTAGAAATGCATCAATTACCAACGGATTCACCAACGGAATTAATCCATCAGAAATACATGTCTCAGAGGAAAGAAAATAGAATACGACTGTCGAAATATGTTTCCATCAGTAAAATTACAACAAGAGTCGATAATATAAGCGTCAGAATGTGTTACCAACGGAATTATTCCGACAAAGTGTGTATATTTAACGACGGATTTACTATTGGTATAATAGATTTGTTGACGGAATATTCGTCAATAGAAAAAACATTATCTTAATGGTAATATTTACTGGCGGATGTGCCATTAGTAATTAAGCGAAATAACATTTTAAAATTAGATTATTATTGATGGATTTTCCGTTGATAATTGGAAAGTAATTTTTTTTTAAATTCATATTGTATTTTTGAAATTCAAAATTAATAGTTAGGTATTTCAAATTATTGTCTTAATTATTGATAGATCCATATAATAAAAAAATAATAAAATGTAAATTAAAAAAATTATAAAATGCAAGAAATAAAAATTATCAATTAAAATCAAAAGTATTAATAAAAGAACAAATAAAAATAAAAATTGTCAATATACAATTCTAAAAAAGAAAAAAATCATAAAAACTACGAATATTGATCATCATTAGTATCCAATATACCCTTCGAGTCTATGTGGTGGTGCGAAGAATGCAAAGGTAGAGGTGGAGATGGTAGAGGTGGTGGAGGCTGTGCATTGGATGATGAACCACCACTCCGCATCTGCTCGAAGTAGCCGTACATGGTCATTAGGGGTGAAAACAAGCCAAGCTTCCCCCTTAATAAACCAGGCTTATATTATAGCCAATTAGCCTGAGCCTGGCCTGTGCCCTATGATGGGCTTTTTTTTTTTAGCCTTAGCCTGGCTTATTCATAAGCCTAGCCTGGACTAAAGCCTATTTACAAGGTTCATTAATAAGATAACACCAAACACAAAAACAGCCACAATAACTTCAATCATCAAAACAAAGTGCATCCCAAAATTAACTAAAAGTTGTCATAAGCTCAAGCAACATAAAACAACATATTTATAAATTCCGTATTGACAAAAGCTCAAGCAGCAAGAATAGCACAACATTTTTTTATTTTTGATAGTCTGTCAACATCTTAACCTACACTATCATGGAGAGAACAAAAAAATACACAGTTGAAAGCACAAAGCTAGTATCACACTATCTCATCTAGAATAGATTAAAGTAGCACAACAAAAGACAAAAGCTTCAAAATCATATATTACAGCCTTCAAAATCAAATTGCAACTCACAAAAGGAGGCGTGAGTTGAGAGAGACCAGGAACGAAGAAAGTGATTGGCAAGGCGGTGAGGATGCGGCGAGGGTGGCTCTGGTGCGACAAGGTGGTGGCTCTACAGTTGCAACAGTGGTAGATCCATGAAATTGCAGAGCTGGATGATGGAATGAGTGAGTGAGGGATGGATGATGCAATGAGTAGGAGTGAAAGAGTGAGAGGGAGAGAAGACATGAAGGCAGTGGCAGACACTAAGATTGGGAATTTAGGGCTTTTAATTGAATTCCAAATACATTAATGTAAAGATATAAAAATAAAAAATATGCATAACATTATTAAAGGAGCGTGGTGGATTGGTGGCAAGGTTACTGGTTCTTTCCTACATGGTAAGGGTTCGAGTCCCATCCCTAGCATTTTAGTATTATGTATAGAATTATGTATTATGTACAAATTCTAAACAGATCCAGGCCAACCTAACAAGCTTTCCACCCTTAATGGTCATCGCCCTCTCCTCCATAGACTGCATTTGCTACCTCTTTCTCCTTCTCGCGTTGCTTTTGCAACTCCATGTACCTCCTATCCATTTCCTCATGCTGCATTTGCACTGACTCATTCAGTGCATGCACTCGATCCCCGATATCCTCCACATCATGAGACCCAACAAACCCAGCTCCAGACACAGAGGCTATAGAATATGACGTGTTGTAGGTGGTCCCTATACCGTAAATTTGCTCTCTATAGCGACTGCCAACTGTTTAGGCCCATATCTCATTGTCACTGACACATGGGCGATCAAGAGTGCTCCCATCCTCTAGTTGGGATTACCGGGATCAAGCCTCAGTAAGCCGCTGGGTGAACTCAAGCTACAATTGAAAGAAACAAAACAAATTAGATTAGTTTTAAATAATAGCAAATATAATGAATGAAAAGTATTAGAAACTAAAATTAAGTACATATGTATGTGGTCTCGGATCAAATATGAACTTACTGGGACTTGTCTTATTTTTGGGTGTGGATTATTAGAACAGCTCCTCCTGAGTAGGTGGCCTGTTCATTATCTTTTTCTACATTTCAAAATAGCACATTTTTAATTTGTAACTTTTTTATAAGATTATTATGGTTAATTTGTGAAAATTTGTTATTAGTCTATTATGGTTATAATTTATGGAACGTAGAATTTATTAATGATTCATTACTTTGTTATAATTGATTTATATTATTAACCTATTATGTTTGAATTTGAATATAAATTATGTAATTTAATATTTGTTTAAGTTTATATGGATATTATCTCGTTGCATTTAGGTCAAAATTTAATTAGTTGTTTATTTTTAATTTTTTTTAATTTATTTTAGGTGAATTAACTTATTAAAAATATTAAAATAAACTTTTTTCTATTTTTTAATATACTTTTATTTTTTTGACAAATCAATCCGCCAATTTGTCCAAATCGTAAATCCTAAATTCTAAACCCATATTACCAAGATGGATTGGTCTATGCACCTCATTTTAGGCAGATTATCGACAGAGTGACACGGATTTGCCTGCTTTACCATCCCTAAGATTAATCTCTAATTTTTTAAATTAAATTACAAGTTCCTTGAAAACATCATTGATGAAAAAGTGAATTATGTGGAATTTCAGTCAAATTTCTAAATCTATTTTTTTTTCTTTTGTATTGTCCACATCTGGTTTATCTCAATAAAAGTATGTCACATTTATTTATTGAGAAAAAAAGTATAACATATCTATCAACAAAAGTTGAATATAGTAATAAGTGACGTAAATTTTTAGAAAAAAGACTAAAGTTTAAACTTTAAAGAATAAGCAATCTTGTGGTGATACCATGGCTAAAGATTAAAAAATTAAAATTATAGCACATTCTGTTTTTGTATTCAGGAAAATTTTTTTGGATATTAATTTTGATAAACTACCAATATAAAAAATTTATACTATTATCTAATTATATATTATTAAATTTATAATTTTTAATATTGCAATTTTAAGAAATCAAACATTATTATTGATATAATAGTATATAATTAAATGACTATATAAAAAATATTAACATTAACAACACATCAAAATTAAATTTTATTTTTTCAATAATAAATTAAATTCTATTGCAACTGGTTAGTACCTGTGCGAGAATCCTTTCCTTAATCTTATCTCTCCTCCCGTGATCACACTGATCACTCTAAAAGTTTACATTAATTTCAAAGGGGGATAAATTGTATTACATTAACGAAGATGTCATGTGAGTTGCCACTTAATCGGTCAGATCAGAAAATCAATGACTGGCTACTAAGCCGATTACTCACTGATTTCGCTATTTCTTGTCCAAATCCAATGACTCGTTAAAACCAAATTAGAAAACCACTTTTTTAGTTTGGTCTAATTGGAATATTTGACCGGTTAATTTTTAATTTGATTTTTTTTAATCCAAACAACTAATAGTATTCAAAATTTATTTAACTTCAATTAATCTAATCCAAATAAGTTGATTCAGTATTAAGATAAAACTCTTTTAATATTAATATCTTTCTTCTGAAATCCGAATTAAAAATTTTACTTAAAAAAAATCTCAAATCACTTGAAGCATTAACCTTCTAATTTAATCTTTACAAACTATGATTATAAGTTAATACTTATAGTGAGTCAAGATCAAAACAATGACATTTTGCTTATAATAAATTCAATTTATCCGACAATACATGCTTTTTGGGCAATAATCGACAATGTCAATAAATATGAAAGAGACGGTTGGATAAATCCGTATTACGTACGTGCAAAGAAAGTGCTTTCCCCTGTTTTCTTCTCCCCCAAGGAACGTACGTACGAAGTTGATTGCAAATAATTGGAATGCACATAATTTTCTTTTCCTTGAATTTCAAAATGATGTCCATATTATGGATCCAATGCCATTATGTGAAAGATGATTCACGATCGTTGGTGGACATATTGGCTATTTTCCCCAGCATGAATGATCTTGTGGTGGCGGATGTGTCAGAAAACTATTCATTTTTGCTTTGGATATTCCATGTGCTTCAACTCCAAGGAAACATCATGCACCCGTATAAATTGGTGGCTATTCAAGAAAGCACCAATGGACACAATCCTGAATTAAGTCTAATAAAACGTATAGCTGGGTAGAAAATGGTTGTTTGTTATGAAAAATATATTAGAGGACAAGTTGCCTTGCTTTGTAGAAGGGGCAGATTTGGAGTTATTAAAGTATTGAACATGGTCACCATAAGCTAGCGTTCGTATTATATTACTATTTTGTTTAAGATTTAAGGAAACACGTATTAAATGTAGGCAAAGAGTAGTTGATTGATTTCTATAGGCTCTTTATGCGTTAATAAGCGGGATAGTGTACTTGCATAAACATTGCAGCGCTTAAATTAGGTCTGGTATGGTAATATTTTTCGAGAGGTGTTCTTATTTTTAAAAAGTATAAATTAATTTTTTTTGGATAAACAAAAAAATTGAGATACTTTTATTTTTAACTTTTAAAAGTTAGGTGTTGTTTTTAAAAGTCATTATAGGATACTTTTTAGAGTTAATTTATACTTTCTAAAATTTAAATGACTAATATAGCATTACTTGTGAAAATAGAAATTACTCTACTTAATATGTATGTCAATATTAGTTATTTTAAATTTTAAGAGCAACTTTATCAAATATTATTTTTGTGATTTTTATTTATTAAAAATAACTTTTATATTATTTTATCAAATAATTTTTTTAAGATTAGCATTTAAAGAGCTCAATAATTCTAAAAAAATTAACATAATATCAAATCAAGCCTTAGTATATTTACACCAGGAGAGCGGAAATTAAGAGTATAGATTTATAATTAGTGTTTTTTGCTTTCAAATTAATAGTAGTCATTTAAAAAAAATTATTTCATATTATTTGTCATTTTAAAATTTTAATAAAAAATAATTTTATATTATTTTATATTTATTTTTATTAATTAAAATTATTTTTTATTATTTTTCATTACTCGATTATATATAATTTTTTAATCAATGTGACTCTTGAATAAGTTGAAGGACAAATTGGTTTTTAATTTATTTTTTCAAAAAACCAAAACTATTAAATTGCACTCTTAATCTAATTATGTTATTATCTTAAACAACTATTAGAGTGAAATGCAGAGAGTAATTTAACATGGTATTTACAATGATGATGATTGTCCAAGGAGCAATTTGTTGGTGATCTCTCCATAATTAGTTATGGATCTGGAAAATTACATAGATTCTCCTTATGATGTCTTGATTTTGGGGGATTCTGTTAAAATGTTCCTAATGTTAAAGGAGACACTACTCATAATTGGCCTTAAGGTAAACGACCATCCCCCCATAATATTTAATCCAGAGCAATCACCAAGCGATCTAATCTTTTGCCTTGCACTGCTCATGGATCCTAAATAAATTTAACATACTATAAATGCTCTATAAATTCAATAATCTTAAGGTTTTTATAAATTTTAGTTAAGAATAATAATAAGAAAAAAAATCCAAGTTTTCCTTACCAGATGGCATTCCATCATATCCAAGATCAACACATTCATTTGAGTTAAAAAGTAAATTACACCACTCTCCCCAATGTTTGACAATGATAGATCCAAATTTCATATTAAAATAAAAAAAAATGACCTTAGTTCATGTGACAAATCTTAGAATGTGTCATGTGAGGATAAAAAAGTTTAAAATAAGGTGCCGTCTGCAGTACACCAACTTGGAGCTGGTGTTTGATACATCGAGTTAATCTAATAGTGAGATAGAGGGGTATATTTATATATCAAATCATATATGGTACACTATAGTATCTTTTCAGTTTAGCTAAATTTAAAAAAAAAATAGTTAAATACATTTTAGAAGTTATTAAATTCTTTTCATGCAATCCTAAAATTAATTGAAATTTGTTGGACATCACACAAATAAAATTTGGTTACTTCTAAAATAATAAAGATATCACACAAATTAAATTTAATCAAATAAGAAGTTATTAGATTTTATCAACGTGATCTTGTAAAAAAATAGAATTTTTTGAGATATTATATAAAATTATTTTGGTCACTTTTAAAATGCATTTAATCATACTCTTGAAATGTGACTAAACTGAAAAAATATTATAATGCATCACATATAATTTGACGTATGATACACCTCTCTCTTTCACCATTGGATTACTCCACGCATGATATCACAGCATTCTCCTTAAAATAAAACGCACTTTAATTATATTCAATGCAACAAATAAAGTATCTTATTTATTAGCGAGAGAGAGAGAGAGAGAGAGAGAGAGAGAGAGGAGAAGAGTGGGATAAAAATGTATTGGTCTTTCACTCTTGGTTAAACAATACATCATTGCATAATTTCGTCCTCTATTTGTTTTACCTTTACCTTCCAAGTGCACGAAATGCAGTGGTTTTGATTATTTAATGTCACATAAATATCAACCTTGTTGCGCAGATTATCAAATCTGTAAGTAGTTCAGACACATAGAAGTTATAAAAGTGTGTGAACTCTGGTTGAAGCGTATGTTTACATGTTCATGATATATTAAGCAGAAGCAGCCAACGGGCAAGCAAGAATGTCAAGAAAAGCTATTGCCTTAGCAATTGATATGAACTTTGAATTTGTTACATCTTATTTTTATGAAAATCTAGTCGATCCCTTCTACAGTTTTCTCCCCCTTCAAAAATTAATACACACAACTTGATTGATTATTCCTTACTACCCAGAAGTAGCAAAACAAAAGCATGACAATTATTTGTCCAACCAAAGCATGTGCTTTGCCCCCACAGAAAACACACACGCAAAAAGAAAAGAAAAAAAGAAAAGAAAAAAAAATTCAAAGAATGTGTATATATCAAAACGACTGTGCTCTTGTGTAGCTTGATAAAGAAAGGCTAATTGGGGAGATAATTGTGCGTACAAAGTCAAGGTACAAATAATGCTGCTATAGCAGGGGACTGTACTTTTTTTAATTGAATTTGCTTTTTCTTGGATCATGAACGCCCCCATAAAAAACAAAGTAAAGTAACATCCTTTTTGTTTTGTGCAAGACAACCAAATATTCTCCTCCACAACATAATCCAGCTCTGCATGTTGTACATCCAACAATGCCAGCGCCAAAGAGCATGCACTTGATCGCAATGGCATTCTTTCACTCTCCCACGCCTAGCTGTAGGGGAAGAAGCTATATGGTAAAAGGCAAAGAAACAAATATATCAAGCATATTTAGAAGGGCCTGCTAGGGACCTATATATGGGGGTCTTCTCTTAGCCTTTATCCCTATAAATCAAACTTAATCAATTGAAGTCATGATATGCGTCTCTTGCCATCCATGAAATGATTGATTAACATGCAGATTCATGAGGAAAAACAAAATACTTTAAGTTATCTCAAAAGAATTGAAAGGCATACAAACTGAAACTGATACATCGATAATTAAGTTTAGCTATATATATATATATATAGCTGTATTCGCTATATCAATCTAACTTATGTTGCTTTACATAAGACATGTTTAGTTTGATTATTTTGGCGATGAAATCATTATTTTTATAAAGAAAAAGTTCATAAATCTTTTACTATAAATTATTTTTTTTTGATACATAAAATAAGCTAATTTAAATACACATTTAAACTAATTTGGTTTTTTATTAGACTCGTAATTAAATCAACCTACTAATTCTGTAGTGTACAGTCATGAAATGCGAGAATGAATGATCAATCTTTCCCTTTGGTGCATATCCAACGACTGTGGATTTTAATTTCAGATGTAGCATGACATCTAAAATAAAGCATATTGCACCTTTCGGGTCATTCATATCAAATGTCGACTAAACTTTTTCTTAATTTGGATATATATATATATATATATATATATATATATATATATATATATATATATAATTAGTGGAATTAAAATTGATCAACTTTACAAAAGTTAAAACTGATACACAGTTTCGTAGGCGTATGAATTGAAGTAAAATGTAACTCTTGCTGAAAATACAATTGATTGAGGACAAAGAAACTCCTTTTCAGAAATCTTAATGCAAGGTAAAAATTAAAAAATGTCGATGTTTGAGAATTAAAACGAAATATTCAAAGTGGGGAGCCTTTGGGAAATTATTATCATGTACATTTATAAAGAAATTGAGAAAAATAATACTCACATGACTTGATAGACTTTACTATCACAAATTGATAAAGAAAAATGTTGTGTTGGTTCAATTGTGAAATATAACAATTCAAATGGAAGCCTCAAGGAAGTGAGAATCATGTGGCTTTCATCCAAAGAAAAAGAAAAACAAGATTTAATAGGAAAACAAAGAATTGCAGAGCGTGTGTTACAAATTGGCATTGCATATTATAGTATTTTAATTTTGTCATTTTTATCTTGGTAGTCATTATTAATAAACAATTATTGAATTTAAAGGTCGGTTCATAATCACATGGGATGTCTCGTTCGGGGGGCAAAAGTATCAACATAAGTTGAGGCGCCTAATATTGGAAACGTGGGTAAATTATGTAGAAACCTATCTATATATAGTAAAAGAATAATAAGATTACAACGAACATCAATTAGTTAGGAGTATCATTCAATTATCTTTCACGCGTAAAGAAGGAGAAAAAAAAAATATAGTCTTGTATGGTTAATTATTAGAAATAAAAATACCAGGAATAAGAATACGAATAGTACTTACACAATATTATAGTAATATATATCATCACTTCATATGATTAAGTTGAAATAAATTAAAAAATATTTAAATAAAATTATTTAAAGCGTGTTTAGTTTGTGCCTTAGAATAAGTTTTGAAAAATCTCAGAAAGTATTTTGAGGCTAGCTCATAATATAGAATGTGGGCAAAATTAACAAAGAGCTATTATTTTCTAAATATAATATATGAATTTGGATTCTAATTTACTTCTTGTCTTCATTAAAATAACGTGTGTAGAGGGGAATAGTTAATTATAAGAGTGAGAGAAGTAAATATTGACTTATTGGATCTTATATGAATGATTAAGATTAAAACATAAAATTCGTGTGACTTTTTAAAATGGTCATGTGACCTAAAATAATTTTAAATCTCGATCATTTATATATAGTTATACAGATTATATTTACTCCTTTTATTCTTATAAATAAAATCCATGTGACTTTTTAAAATGATCATGTGACCTAAAATAATTTTAAATCTCGACCATCTATATATAGTTATACAGTCTATATTTACTCCTCTTATTCTTATAATAAATCACTTCTCTCACTTTATATATATATATATATATATATATATATATATATATATATATATAAACACACATACCAAAAGTGTAATTTTATTAAGTATTATATCATTATAACATAATTAAATTTAGTAACACTTTAAAAATGTTAATTAATAAAGAGGGAAAAAATGTAAATATGAAATTATGAGAGCTGATTTCGTCAATTATTGAAATTTCTCATTTCCATAAAAAAAATGTTACTGAATTAATTATAAAAAAATATTGTTAAAACCCTTTATTAATATATTTTAAATATAATTTAAGAAAAATATTATTGAGAGCTGAATACGTAAACTGTCTAAACAACTAGAAAGTTACTTTTAATAAATATTTTCACACTTTAAACGCATTTTCTCAAAAGCATATAAAACTTGAACCTTCTTTCAAAAATGGCTCTTTTTCGAAATTGTAACTACCGAAGTTATATGGAATGGGCCAAGAGGAATA
This sequence comes from Pterocarpus santalinus, assembly GCA_031439595.1. NCBI lineage: Eukaryota > Viridiplantae > Streptophyta > Magnoliopsida > Fabales > Fabaceae > Pterocarpus > Pterocarpus santalinus. The sequence goes on along the minus strand of CM062528.1, from coordinate 25,456,731 downwards.
ATCAATCACGCACTATAAAAAGAAAAGGGAATATAACCTGCAGGGCATTTTCTTTTTGGTACAAACCTGGAGGGCATTTTATAAAGTGAGATGCCTTTCCTAGTTTTGTGCTACATGATTACGCAACGATAAGTGTATGGGAATGACAACTGGTATTATTTTTGCATACTTGTTCTGCGCCATCCGCTCCACCCTGACTCGTTCGAGTTGAATTTTAAACTTTTTTCTGCAGCGGGGTGAGTAGATTATGGTGTAATTTTTTTCCTTTTTATTTTTTTAATGTATTCTCTTATTCAATAAATGAAAGATTAATTTTTTGAAATATATTCACCTAAATAAAGATCCCTTCCCAACACCTTTTTTTTTCCCATAAACATGAGTTTTGAAAATCGAACTGAGGACCGCATGTATAAACGAACCGAGCTCTTTCCACTCAGCTCAACACCTTATTGGTAAAGATGTAAATATTATTGCAAATAAGGAATGATTAGAATTTAGAATATATTCATCTCGTTCCATCTTACATAGTTGCATTCATTTAAATTATGGTTTAAATTATATAATATTACCGTTTTAAAACTATAGAGTTAAATTACTTATTTAATTTATGACTAAGTCCTTTAAATATGTTTTTCAATTTATTAAATGATAAATTTTAGAAATATTAAGTTATTGTGATTTTTTTTTTTTGGTAATGAGTTATTGTTATGTAAATTAGTTTTAAAATATTTATAAAGGCATTAAAAAAAATAACATCTACTTAAGATTTGGATAAGGGCAGGTAATAACTATTTACAAATAGGATTCATGATTCCTGAGTTAGAGACGAATTAGGATCTATTTAAAGAAAAATACTTATATGATCCATAAGTATATGTGGTTGTGCTCCCTAATCAATTATGTAAGTATATTTTATGTGGAATTTATCACTAATACATGATCCCATAAAAATATACTTATATAATTAAATTTTGCTTAGCCTTACTGCATCTCTAAACCATATAAGAATTTCTCCTATTTAAAAGATGCACAGGCCGAAGCTCATCCGACGCATCCCATTACCATGAGTACGTATAGGGATATGGTTGGTATTAACTTGATTTGTATTTTGTGGTTTTCAGTGTCATGCAATTCATGTTGGACCAAATACTTCAAAACTTAATGCATGTTTAAATTGGAATACTTTAAAACATTAATTAATTATTTCAAATTCTTTCTGAATATATTTTAATTATAAATTATTTTAAATATAAAATAAACTAATTTAAATGCATTCTTAAATTTTGTACAACATTTGGCACCATTGGAAGGAGAATCTATTTGCTATGGGTGCGTTTAAATAAACTTTTAAAAAAAATCAATTTAAGGACAACACTTAGAATTAATTTTTTATAGTTAACCTGCTGAAGAAAAAAAGTTATAGTTAATTTAATCATAAATAATTTCTACTTGCTTATTAAAAACATTGATTATTTCTATTTTTTTATAATCTTATCCAAATGATTTACAAAAATTTTAAAATTAATTTCCAATAAAAAAGTATATTTTTTTAGCAATTATAAATGTAAACAAACAAACTCTATATGTTCGGAGTTTTGGAAATTACAAGATATGCTATATTATTATTGTCCTGCTATATTAATTTACAATCATTTGATATATAAAAAGTGAAAGAAAGTAATTTCACTTGATTTTAAAATTCTGATCTTTTTCTCCAACAACTATAAGTCCATAACAGTAATTTTTTTTTTAATGAAATAGAATTGACTACACGAGCTATTATGTTCTGTTAAAAGTAAAGATAAATAAAATTGAAATTTCAACTCAAAAGTAAATAGTTAATACTTAATTATATTTTTAAAATTTGACATAAAAGATTTAGCATTTTTATGCACATAGTACTAAAATAAGAAACAACTGTCCAGTTTATACGTACTGACCATTAAAAAATTAAAAATCTCAGATATTATTATTTATAAAGATTTATGTTTTGTATTTATTTTTGTGATAATATCAGATTATAAGTGTGTAAAAAAATAAAATAAACACCGATGATAATTGAGTGATGAATAATGTAGAGATACGAATATAAGGGTTTGTGTAGATATTGTTGATAAGTTATTTTAAATTTCAATTGACCCCACAAATTTTTTTTTTTCAGTTAATGTCGTTATAAGCATCAAGACAGAATTCGAGATAGGAGAAAAAGAGAAATATGATTGAGAAATGTTTAGGCGACTCAGTTTTTGTGGAATATTATGCCGACTCACCACTTATCTACCATTGGATGGGGTTTAATCGGTATGATGTCCTACAAAAAGTGAGTCTCTCTATCACTTCTCTTGTTTCTATATTGAAGATAAATATTTTTAGTGGATATCATAGAATGATAAAGAGATAAAGTTTTGACTTTGCTTATTAGCATTAAATATTGTCTTTTTGTTTTTGTGGTATTCACTTTTGATGTATAAATAAAATATAATATAATACCAATATTTGGTTAGTTTAAATAGTTTATGGTTGTTTTCCTTTTGCATGATTTTAGATTCGAATCTTGTAAATGAAATGTTTGATTTGAGGGTAAAAATAAGGGGTAAATTTTTATGGATTTAATTCATGAATAATTTTATATGTGAGTGGAATCATTAAATTTTTTTTGGGGTAAATTTTTATGGATTTAATTCATGTATAATTTTATATGTGAGTGGAATCATTAAAATTTTTTTTCTATTTTTATTCTCAAAGCAAACACACATTTAAAGTGAATCAACCTGGCTCAAGTCAAGTAAATTGGAACTCAATGAAATTCTAACATTGGTAATTTAGACAAAAAATAAAATAAAAGTAAACGGAAAATGATAACCAGAGTGACTATTTTAATTATTAAGTGATTATTACCACATTCAGCTTCACCTATTCACTCCATACATTAATTATAGCTTAGGAAATGAGAAAGAACTGCTCTATCTCGTGGGCAGATTATAGACTGATACTTTTCCTGATTTTCATGATGCATCCTTGATTTCTAGGATGGCTTTTTCTTCCTTTTTCCACCAAGTTCCAAAGAACTCAATGCCATATAGAGAGTTTACATAATTACATGTCCAAAACAAAAAACAACAACCATACATGCATGCTTGCAGTAACCTCCTTTTCTATAGATCTCTTTGATCTTTTTCTCTCCATATAGAATAATGAAGTGTTTACTTGGAAGCAAAGGTTTTTCAACCTTGTAAATACACTGAGCAGTAAAGCTCCCTAGAGCAAGCAAACGATAGATGCTGTAGTAGCAGGTTCTCTGAAAATCTCTGAGAAGAATCAGTACTTTTTTGAGTTCAATAATGTTATTTTCTAGAGCCATAGGCATAGCACTTTTTATAAAAACTTAGGACTATTCAAGCCATCAAGGAGCTAGCTTATCCAGTAGACCTATTAAGAAGAACCATGAATTATGAAAAGAAGACTTCATAGTAGCTATGTATAGTTTGGAACCATCAGAATAATGATGCCGCTCAAATCAATGTCAGGCCAATGTACAAAGTAAAATTATGTCTTTAAAGTGAATTTCTAAATTTCTACATTGTTTTTTTAAAAGAAAAATCTTTGTACTCATCTTACTTTTGCTTGAGGTACAAGCACCTAATTAAGAAGTTAGAAATGTAGATAAATAATAACATGGGAAGGTCCTGCCTTATGACAGTTTTGGCACAAGCATATGACTTATCAAAATCTGGTCTGATTGATTAGTCTGCCAATTAGTTTTCCATGATTAACAGTTCATTCCAAATATTTTGAGAAAAAAAAAAAAAGCTTTGTAAGGACCTAACATCAAACTGGAATCTCGGATAAAAAATAATTAAAAAAAAAGGCTAGAAGTCTATGGGGGGTAAAAGAAACTATAGTTTGCATTGAAATCTGTTCAAACTGGACAATCGATCAGCAAAAAGATATATTGAAGAGTAAGTAATACCAAACTTTGACCTTTATGTCAATTCATCCCTTAACTTTCAAGTAAGTGATATTTTAGTTTGCTAACTCCATTGGACTTGCGACTTATCCTATGATAGTGTCCGCAAAATTTGCGTAAAAAATTGAATTTGGGGCTTTCCACCTCTCAAGTTGGAGTAAACCAAGTAAAAATGAAAGGGGTCTAGACCTAGAGCTAGCTTTGTGACTCTTCTTCTTAGTTAACAAAGAAAATGAGAATTGAGATTTAGGCCCCTTTTTTTAGTAACCTTTGGTTCCATATTATTTGACCTAAATTATGAAAATGACAGATGTTTCTTTCTTTCTTTTTTGCTTTTAATAGAGATGAAACCTTCCAATTAGGGGAGCTGCAAGTGCAAGATATCTTTGGTTTGGTGAGATGAGAGCATATATCCAAGAGAGAATTTTAACTAGCAATATTCCTATTGGGTTGTAAAGATAGAATAAAGTAGAAGATGGCCTACACTTTAACGGCATAGAATGTCTTGAATCCAACCGTAGTGGTCATTCAGCCAGCCCCAATGGATTAAGACTGAAAATTTCTTTAACTCCATTCTCCATGATATCTTCCATTACTCTCATGAGTCACGATGTGCAAGTAAATATCAGGATTCAGGACCACTTATGAATAAAATATGGAGCCAAAGTTTATAAACCAGAAGTTAGGACAGTAATATAAGAACAAAAATAGAGAGGAAAAGATCTCAGTTAAGTATCACCAAAACCCCACATTCAAGTCTCATACGACCTCATTCCCTATTATTTTATTAGTTACTACAACCCTTCAACTCAATACCAGGACGATCTTACTTTGTTCTCAGTGCTAACTTTGTTATGGTGCTTACAAAGGGTCTCATGTGCGCTTTTCCTATCCCAAACCGTTTTGCACTCTCTCATAGACACACATACATAGGCAGAAAGAAAAAGAGACTGAGATTCCATACAGATCAAAATCAATGGACCCAATGATTGGTCTCTTTCTTGCAATTTTAACCTTTCTTATCCATCACTCTCACTCCAACACACAAAAAATCCTTGAGAAGGCACAAATCTACTGCATACTTGAAACGGGAGGAAGTTACATGCATGAACAAAACACAGTTAATTATGCCAGCACAGCACAATATCCTACCCAACGAATCCTCTAATAAGCTTCCTTGATTCTCTTGTAATTGGAACCTGATAATTCTTTATTTTATATGGAAAGTTTAGGTCCAGGGAAAAGTTTGTTCCAAATCAGGGTGAAGGTATACCTCTGGACTCATTAAGTGCTTATAGAAATACTTACAGATCACCAACCAACGGGAGAACCTATGAATAAAACCTAAGTTATAATGATACTTGAGCAGAGTACCAACCAGATAAGTCAACCCTGTTTGCTAGAATCTTATAATTCTAATACTAATATTTTCAGTATATGAATTAATTAATAAGTATAATAACAAATTATTAACTTTGAGACATTGCCAAGTGGCAAAAGTTAGAGGCCGTGTATCACATTCACCCCTCGTGGTTTAGTTTGCAAAAGGTAATGCCCCTCACAAGAGGCTGTATGGCAGATCCCCACCTTCCCATGTTACAACTTCCCCTCTACCTGTCCCTACCTTCCCCACATTTTATAAAACCCCACATCCCTCCCTTCCTTCTCCTAATTCAGTCCTTCAACACAATCCTTCATGTCCTTCCCTTCCCCTCTCTGATCATTGTGCCATTTGCCATCACATTCTCTAGCCCCTTATCCATTAGTCCTCTTCCTTGTTAACACTCTTCCTCTCCAAAACACACACAATTTCCAATTAAGCACAACATAGTAGTAACCAGGCAATAACAAAAATGTGCAGCTCCAAGGCCAAAGTGACTGTAGGCATAGAAGCCACAACAACCAACACCACAACCACACCTCCAGTGGCCAGAATCAATGGCAGGCCAGTCCTTCAGCCAACATGTAACCATGTTCCAAACCTGGAAAGGAGGAATTCAATCAAGAAAGTGATACCAAAGTCACTGTCTCCACCATCACCACCACTTCCAAGCAAGGCCTCATTGACACCCCCAGTTTCTCCAAAGTCAAAGTCCCCAAGGCCTCCAGCAGTGAAGAGAGGCAATGACAACAATGGTCTGAATTCAAGTTCTGAGAAGATTGTGATCCCAAGAAGCTCCATTAAGACCCCAACTCTAGAGAGGAAGAAGTCCAAGAGCTTTAAGGAAGGGTCCTGTGCCTCTATTGAGGCATCATTGAGTTACTCTTCCTCTTTGATCACTGACTCCCCAGGGAGCATAGCAGCTGTGAGGAGAGAGCAGATGGCACTGCAGCAGGCTCAAAGGAAAATGAGGATTGCTCATTATGGAAGATCAAAGTCTGCAAAGTTTGAAAGAGTTGTTCCTCTTGACCCTTCAACCACTCTCACAACAAAGACAACTGAGGAGGAGAAGAGATGCAGCTTCATCACAGCCAATTCAGGTAATTGATAGTAATTATTTTAACACAAATTCATACTTGTTTTGATCATTCTTGGTGTAATTGTGCTTTATACGGAAGCAAAATGTGCTAATCTAAATGTGTCTTTTGATGAATAGATCCAATCTATATTGCTTATCATGATGAAGAGTGGGGAGTTCCAGTTCATGATGACAAGTAAGCCCCCACATCTCTCTTTTTCTGTCACATACATAAGCACACAAATCACACCAAACAAAAAATATGCATAGACAAATGATGGTGACAGACAATAACTCTATTGTTACATTCAGGATGTTGTTTGAACTTCTAGTTCTAAGTGGTGCTCAAGTTGGATCTGATTGGACCTCAACCTTGAAGAAACGCCTAGATTTCAGGTTGGACTCTGACAAAAGGCATTTCATAAGCTTAATATCATATGCACTTATAGATACTTTTTTTTTTTGTCCCCTAAAGAAGGAAACTAATATTTTTAAGTTATGGTACAGGGCTGCATTTTCGGAATTTGATGCAGAAATTGTGGCCAACTTGACTGATAAGCAAATGATGTCTATTAGTTCGGAATATGGCATTGACATAAGCAAAGTTCGAGGAGTTGTTGATAATGCTAACCGAATTTTAGAGGTAAGCAAGCATAAATCCTAAAAAAATTGTGCCCTTTTCATCACTGTTTTCTCCTTGGTCTCTCTTCTTTTCATATCATGTCCCCCACAAAACATTAGTTTGAGCTGGTTTAAATGAATATTCTATTAGGAAAAAAAGAGATTGGTTAAAGAGTATTAATGATGACTTGTTTTCAGCTGCATCTTATTATTTTCTCTTTATTTCAACCATTGACAAGAAAGCTGCAGAACAGCTAGTTCCAATAGGTTGGAAGTTTTAATGCTTGGCCCCACTTGAGCTGATTGATCTCTGCTAAAGCTTTAAACCATATCAATCTTGTCATATGTTACACAATTTTAGTTACTTTTGTTGATCACTATTTAGCAATTAATTTTAATACAAATGTAAAATAATCATGTCAAGCAAAAAAGAAAAACTCTTTTAAGTTGCTGGGGAGGATTGGTCTACTTTCTGTTTAATCATTTAGCTGATAATACAGATAATGTTGTAAACATCTCTACTTAATTAAGGATTTGCTAATATTTGCTTGCTTTGCAAATTGTCATTTCACAGGTTAAGAAAGACTTTGGCTCATTTGAAAAGTACATTTGGGGGTTTGTGAATCACAAACCAATCTCCACTCAATACAAGTTTGGCCACAAGATTCCAGTGAAGACATCAAAATCAGAGAGCATAAGCAAAGACATGGTCAGAAGGGGCTTTAGGTTCGTTGGTCCAACAGTGGTTCACTCATTCATGCAGGCAGCTGGCCTCACCAATGACCACTTAATCACTTGCCACAGGCACTTGCAATGCACCTTGCTAGCAGCATCACGCCCCCATTGTACCAAAGAGCCCTCTCTATAGATCCAATTTCCAATCAAGAGGAAAATAAGGAACAAGAGATTGACCAAGAATTGAAGAGCTCAAGACATGATTTAAAAAAAAAAAAAATACTTATGTATGCTGAAGAGCATATGTAATGTGCTAACTATAGTTCGCTTTCAGTTAATTGTTGTGTATAATATTAGACTAGGATGGCAAAAAAGGTCTTCTGATTTGTGAGGTGTTTGTGAGAACTTTTATTTTTAATGATAGTTTGGGTGTGCTTCGCAATGCATAGTTCAAATTTGATAAAAAAAAAAAAAGAAAAGAAAAGAAAAAAAATGGTTATTATTAAAGAGAAGGAAAAAAGGGTTAGGATGGTGTTGCTATTAAGTGGTGGGAGGCTTAGGGAACAGTCACCATGTGCATGTGCAATTGGGAGAGGCAAGGGCATGTGTGGTGTCAGTTTGCTTTTTAGTCCATGTGACCCATCAGACTTTGGTTCCCTTTTAACAGCCTGTGTGGGATACTTCTTGTAGAGAGGGGTGTGTAGTGTAGGACCACCTTCCCCACTTCCTTTTCTTCTTCTCTTGCTTTGTTTATGGGGTTGTTATCTTTACTGTATTCTCTTCTATCTTTTTGGTCTTGGGTGATACTATACCCCTTCCCCCCAATATATATATATGTTTTTTGGAGTTGGTGTGGATGTTTTGAGTGGCCTTGATTACATTTGCCATGTGCTTCTGTACCATTTGATTGCTAATGTATACTTTTCAAAATGTTAACCAGATAAGATAAGTATCTCCCACCCATGTGCCCACTTTCTCTGTGACAGAAATTGTCTTTCTTTCTTTCTTCCTTCTTGCTTTCACTCTCTTCTAATTGGTTGTTCAAAGATTAAAGACTTTGTTAAATTCACGATTGCCACCATAGCAGCATTTATAACATGGCGTACATTCACAAAGGAGAAAGTATAACTTGTTTTTAGAGTATCACATAAGACATTGTACTCAGAACTTAATGTTGTAACTATAATTAATAGGAGTAACAAATTTCACCATTAATTTATATATTTATTATTTTTTTAATTTTTAAAAATAAGTACGGAAATTAGTAACAAGTTTTATTTTTAATTGTGCTTATAAGATCAAATTCTGAACAAAATAAACACAATCTTGTAAATACATGAGAGAGTCAAAATAATTTCTTCAGAAAGAGGGACATATAAATGCATGAGAGGCTTACTTGCGTGATAAGTGACTGACCTTAACAGCCAGCCACGTATAGCTTCCAAGACAAAAGAATATTTAAAAGAATAAATGGCCAATAAATGAAAGGTAGTTGACATTACCAACAAAAACGAAATAATAAATAATTCAATGCAATATTAAAGTCTCCTCTTGTGTTGCAAGATATAAGCAACTTTGTAATCCATGCCAGCCAGCGAACACTGACGCCAACTAATTAGTTCTAAGTAGCAAAAACATTTAAACAAGTGGTTGACTGTTCTCTCTCTCACACAGACACAAAAGGTGGAAAAAAAAATAATGTTATTTTATAAATGGTTATGCTAATCATTAACTACTTATATTTGAGAAAATTACATACATTTTTTTTTATACTATTCAATTCACGTATATTTATTTTCTTTTTTTTAAAAACTAGTATCTGATTGACTTTTCCCTTTCATAAATCCAAATGCAGATATAGGTTTAGCCCCAGATGCCATATATAGGGTTACAGGCGCATTTCAATTCTTTCTATGATATGCTGGGATAATATGCAAGGTCTGCAGAAAAATGATAATGCCCATGCCCTTCACATTCTCTACATTTCTCAGAATTATAATTCTACATTGCTGATCTTGATAGTTCTTTCTGACTTTTCCTAACTATGAGGCGAAAGTTATAATAACAAAAATAGTAAAATTATACAGTGATGGTACACATTTTTTTTACATATATAGCATGATATAATAAGTGGAGATTTTATATATCAAGTGCAAGGTTCTAACGAACCACTTATACTAATAGAAAAATTTAAGAATCAATTCTAAATTATTATGATGTATGATAGCAGACCGATTAGGTGCGTCAATGTTGTTAATAACGATGTGTTTAAAACCTCTGTGAAAATAACATTTTTTTTAACAAAAATATGAAGCACTTTTGCTTGGTTTCTTGATTCAGTGACTGAATTATTTGGATTTTTGGGCCTCTAGCTCCTTCAATGTTGTAGAGAAAGGAAAATAACCCATGTTAAAGATCGAGTGACAGGGCAAGAATTTGCGACTCGCGTTAAAAATTCAAGTCATAGCGAATGCTTCAACTTGTGCTAACGTTACAATACAGAAATAAAGGTTAATCAATAAATAATGTTTCATCATTTCATGAATTCCCCTAACTTCATGCACAAGCAATTTGTAACTAAATAGGTTAGTTTCCTCTACTTTTGGATACAGAGCAATATAGCACAAGTATGTATATTTAATGATATTGCACATCGAAACTGTAAGTGACTTGTTCTTTGTATGCAGAACAATAATTTTTTATTTAATTTTAATATATTGTTAGTTTTAATAAAAAATACATTATGATTAAATGATATATAATCATATTATATAACGTTAATAAAAAAATCATATTATATAATAAAAATGTTAATAAAAAAATAATCATATTATATAATAAAATTTACACTTTATTTTAACTCACTAAATAAAGCGTTATCACAAAATTAAATGATGAAAATTTAACTCTTATTAGACCTTTTTACTTTATATGTGCTGTTATATAGAACAAGAGGACATAATATTGTGTCATTCATTTTATTATGATTGCTTTTGAAGATAATCTTGAATGTTTCTTCCTAAATATGGCCCATGCATTACGCTGCGCTTGACTAGAATTCTAGTGCACATTTCAAGGTTTGACTTTTGGCGAATCTGGAGCTCGTGACAATGTGATTCCATTCAAGTCCAGGACCTTCATTATCCTGTTCCTACCAGAAGTTCCATGCTCACGGACAGATTTCGAGCTTTTGCTCTAATACTCTACGTATCGAATGCAGTTTTAATTCTAAAAATATTCTCAAGTAAGAATTTGTTTATTATTGAGTTTAATTATCAATAGTTTTTCAATTTTTGAAATTATTGGAAAAAAAAATTCTTTGGAGACACTTAAGTTTGAAATTTGCATATGATGGCATTTTAATAAACTAAAAGAAATTGTTACAAATTCATATTCTGTCTCGATTATTTAATTTCCACCTATTTTGTGATGCTTAGTGCGTTTTTTTCCCAACAATGTAATGAAATGATATACAGGATTAAAATTGGAAAAGGGATTGTTTGACATTGGAGTAGTAATTAAGCATGAGATCGATCCGACTCTCGAGCGATAAAAATGTTTAGGAATATCCGATAGAAATTTGCTCTAGTGGAATTGAGTGAGTTTTATAGTGAAAATCGATGGAAGAATGGTCCAAGCACCCATGACAATGGCTAAAGGTAAAATGCCTTTTATCAAAAGAAAAATTAAACTAACAGGACTTCTAGGTCAATCAGCATCGACATACATAGCTATATTTAGGATAACTTTCTAAGCCTTCTTTCTAGGTAGAGCTATTTGGTTTAACTTTTAGAAAAATTATTTTTAAAAGAATGAAGTTAAAAAATTACTTTTATATAAGAATTACTTTTGAAAGAAGTGATTTGTATTTGATTTGGACATTCTAAAAGTAAGTTTAAGAGAAATATTTTTATTTAAATAAAATAAAATAAAATTATTTTTGGAGACATAATTATCAAAAATAGGGGTGGAAACAGGTTAGGTCAAGTCGGACTTGTATTGCAAGTTCTCAGCCTACACCTGGCCTATGACCTATTTACAAAGCTAAGAGGGAAGAAAATCAACAAATTCTAACATTTTTCATTGCCAATGAGAACTAAACATTATGCAAAATAATAATAAATCCAAATAATGATAAATTAGAATTCCAAAATTTCTGATTCTACCTTGTATAATCTTCTTCGCCACAAATTACAAAATACCAGTCTCAACTTAGCTTGAAAATTAGGCTAACTTTTAGAATCTCATACACCAAATAACAACCAATTCAACAAAATCAAAAACAAAAAAGAGGAAAAAAAATTGGACTATACAATTTCAAGTTAACGGTTAAAAAAAAAGGTTAAACTTTTTTCTGTTCATCCTAACATTGTCAAGAAGCTTCACCTCATCCCCAAGCTTCCCTTGAAATCCCGTTACCACGACCATTATTACCATCGTCTGGCGTAGCTCAAGCAATGCGATGGTCTGTTGTAGATCCAAAGAGGCGGCAACCTAGCACCACACAGGTAGCATGGCGGTCCGGCACAACACGGATAAGGTGGTGGTGTGACTCAATCCGACACAGCAATAGTCAGGTGTGATGTCCGATGGTGATGAGGGGGGTTGTAGTTCCAATGCGGTATGGAGGAAGAGAATGAGATAGTTTGGTACTAGAGAGATGAGGAGAAAAAGCGATGCATCAATTCATGTAAATGAAGATTAGGTTTTAGAATTAATTTTGAATGGAGTAACAGCAAGATTTAAAACTATGAACTATTCCAATAATTAATAGAAGTGCACGCTGGATTGGTGCTAAAGTAATTAGTTGCTCATGCGTATTGTTCCGAGTTCAACTCATATGTTTGATATTTCATATGTTTATACAATATATGCATCTAATCTATAAAGGCCGACCTGATAGGCCATATAGGTTGTATAAGAAGCCTAGACTTGATCTGTTATCTTAAATAGGCTTTTAAATAAGCTTGAGGCTAATTTTATTTTAAATATATCAGGCTAGGCCAGATCGAAGGTCCCTAGTAGACCACCTGACATATTTCCACTCTTAATCAAAAGGGACATAATCTATTAAGATAAATTAATATATTTTAAGTTAATATTTTGCATTAAAAGGCAATTAGCTTCCAAATAATCATCAAAAATATTTTATTTCGGTATGTTATTTAAACAGAACTTTTTTATAGATTTTTTAAAATAAGTTTAGCCAAAATAATCCTTTTCTGAAAAAGAATCATCAAAAGAGCTTAAGTTGTTGGTTAATAGTCTATAAATAATTTTATATATTAACATTAATAGTCCTTTCATTCAAAGCAAAAAAATTACAAACTAATCAAATTCCTACATTTAAATATAGACAAAAAGAGCTTCAAAAATGTGAGTTCACTGCATGCCCCATAATTAAGTTATACAAACAAACTGAGAACTTGTCATGAACACCAATATATACTAGTTCCTCTTTGAGCAACCATAATTTCATCCCTAATTTGGTCATCTATACAATCTATTTCTATTTTTGCTGAAGAAGTTAGGTCAACATCAAAGCAAGCATTCAAGTTGCCATCGTTATCAAGATCTTCTGCCATAGTCTTACCATATTCCTTTGCATGATGAAACTTAATATCTGAAACACTATTTCTGCAAATAAAGTTATGTATTGCCATTATAACACAAATTATCTCCACTTGAGTCGTATATTTAAAATTAGGCATATGGCGAAGAATTGCAAACCTATAGTGCTTCTTAAATTAGAGTGGAAATAATTGAATACTATATATGATTGTTGAAGTCAGCTACATGCTTGAAGTCAAGTTGGTGACACTGTTCACATCTATATAGACCCAAGTATCCCCATGGTGTTCGATATCTAAAATCAACCAAATAATATTCACCTAAATAAAAATGCATCTTATTAAAATCATAATCTACAAAAACTAACAATATTGTTGAATTAAGCAATGAAATCAAACCTGAAAAAGGATGTGGAAAATTAAACTTTGACCTTATTAGAGCATCCTTGAATACTCGAGCATAATAAGCTAACCCTTCCTACCCAACCAATGCAAATATGAAGCACATAACCCAATCACAAATAGCCATGATATTTTGTGATGTATATCCTTTTCTACCAATATATTTTACACTCTCTTTGGGAGAAATTATATGTGGCACATGAGTGCCATCAATCGTCCTTATACAAACCTTAAATTATGGCCAATACCGACTATTGTGTTAAATTTTCTCATGCATATGATAGACATAAAAAAAAGTTATAAACTATAAACTATAAATTGATATAAACTATTAATGACCATTAATGACAAACATAAAAGAAAAAGAAGATATAAACTATAAATTGAAATGAGTTAAACCCATTACATGGTCCATTGCTTTCCTAAAGTGTCTACGTAAAAACCAAACTTAGACTTTGTTGAAACGAGGGACGAGAAAATCCAACTTTCATGTTAGACATAGTAATATCAGAAGAAAGCCAATCATATCCGACGAGTTGAAGGCAGTGCAAGAAGACGGCAGTGATGTCATTGATGTCGTATCAATATCCTTTTGCACTATCACAAGGTGCCACACAGAATGCAAAAAAAAACAAAGAGAAAGAGGAAGAAGAAAGGAGAAAAGAAAAGCATAGATTGCCAAAACAATTGAGCTATAGTGAAAGTAAAGATTATTGAAGGAGAGAAAGGGAGTGAGGTTGCGGAGAGAGGAATGAACAAGGGGTGCGGATGCGAGTATGACTTATACCACAATCGGGATAAAAGGTTATCATGTTCGTGGTATTTTAAAATCAAACCTCAAATTTGACAGCTAGTCACCGGTTCCCCATATGCAGACGGTCAAAATACATGTTTTCTGTTTAACCACTAATGCATCGCAAATCATATCACTCATTGCTAGTGTTTACAGATGGAGCTTCTCTTTCTAGTGCTTTATATTCTCATTGTTATCCTCCTCATGGAGCTCATACTCATTATTATTCTCATCTTATGGTGCTAGTGCTTTATACTCTCTATTAAAAAATGCCTTCAGAGAGTTCTGTGCACATTGCCGCGGTTGGAAGGCATTTTTTTTTTTGGTTCCAGCTTCCATATTTATTTTTTTATTTTTTTTATATCTGTTATCTTTGGTTTATATACATGTATGCAGTATATCCATGGTATATGTATGTAATGTAGCACATATGTATATGTACAATACCATGGTATGGTACACACACACACGCATACACATATATATGTATGTATATATATATGTATGTATGTATATATATATTATACCGTAGAGATTTCCCAAAAAACACACCTTGTAAATGATATCTCTGTAATGTCCATAGCTCGTTAGGCATGTTCGAAGTCGAATAACCATAACATCTTTACTAACTATTGGATATCTTAGGCCTGAAGACTTCTAGACAATTTATGGCAATAAAAGACTAGATGCTGGATGCTATGTTGTTGTTGTAGATTTAAGTGTCTAGATTACTAGGTTTTGTATCGACTTTTCTTTGGGTGTTAGGTAACAAAGCACTGAATTCGGTCTTTTATTTTAATCCAACTTTTTTTTTCCAACTCCTCCCACCTCCTACGCCCACAAACACACAAAATGCAACCGACCACACAAAATGTCTATATATATTAATTCCATGGTCCAGTGGTTCCAACTAATGATTAATGACAGACATCAAAAAAAGATATAAACTATAAATTGAAATGAGTTAAACCTATTTCGAGGTCCATTGCCTTCTTGAAGTGTCTAAGTAAAAACAATACTTAGACTTTGGTGAAGGTGGGGGAGAAGATAATCCAACTTCCATGTCGGACATAGTAATATCAAAAGAAGAGCCACTCATATACGATGAGCTAAAGGCAGTGCAAGAAGATGACAGCGGTGTCATTGACATCGCATCAACATCCTTTTGCACTATCACAAGGTGGCACACAAAAAGCAGAAAAGCAAGGAGGAATAGGAAGAAGAAAGGAGAAAAGAAAAGCATAGATTGCCAAAATAGTTGAGTTATAGTGAAAGTAGAGGTTACCGAAGGAAAGCAAGAGAGTAAGGCTGCAAAGAGAGGATGGAGCGAGGGGTAAGGAGGTGGATAGGACTTATACCACAATCAAGATTAAAGGTTACTGCATTCACAACATTTTAAAATCAAACGTCAAATCCGACAGCTAGTCACTGGTTCCCCATAAGCAGGCGGTCAAAATACATATTTTCTATTTAACCACTAACGCATCGCAAATCATACTACTTGTTGCTAATGTTTACGGATGGAGCTTCTCTCTCTAGTGCTTTATACTTTCATTGCTATCCTGCTCATGAAGCTCATACTAATAACCATTCTCATCTCATGGTGCTAGCGCTTTATACTCTCTGATAAAAAATGTCTTTAGAGAGTTCTATGCACACTATCGGGGTTAAAAGGCATTTTTTTTGGTTCCAGCTTCCATATTTATTTTTTTATTTTTTGGTTCCAGCTAGTATAAAGCACTAGCACCATGCAATGAGAATGGCTTTGAGTATGAGCTCCATGAATAGGATAGTAATAAGAGTATAAAGCACTAGAGAGAGAAGCTCCATCTGTAAACATTAATAACGAGTAATATGATTTGCGACGCATTAGTGGTTAAGTAGAAAACGTGCATTTTGATTGTCTACTTATGGGGAACCGATGACTAGCTATCGGATTTGATGTTTGATTTAAAAACATCGCAAACGCAGTAACCTTTAAACCTAATTATGGTATAAGTCATACCCACCTCCCTACCCCTTGCTCCATCATCTCTTCGCAACCTCACACCCTTTCTTTCCTTCAGTAACCTACACTTTCACTATGGCTCAATTATTTTGGCAATCTATGCTATTCCTTTCTCTTTTCTTCTTCCTTTTCCTCCTTACTTTTCTGCTTTCTGTGTGGCACCTTGTGATAGTGCAAAAGGATACTGATGCAGCATCAGTGATATTGCTACTGTCTTCTTGAACTGCCTTCATCTCATCATATATGAGTGACGCTTCTTTTGATATTACAATGTCCGACATGGAAGCTGGATTATCTCCTCCCTCGTCTTCACCAAAGTCTAAGTATGATTTTTACTTAGACACTTCAGGAAAGCAATCGACCATGAAATGGGTTTAACTCATTTCGATTTATAGTTTATCTCTTTTTTTTATGTCTGTCATTAATGGTTAGCTGGAAGCATTAGACCATGGAATTAATGCTTTTGGACATTTTATGTGGCCAATTGCATTTTGTGTGTTTGTGAGTATGAGCAGGGGGAGGAGTTAAAAAAACAGTAGGATTAAAACAAAATACCGAATTCAGTATTTTGTTACCTAACACCCAAAGAAAAATCGGTGCAAAACCTAGTAATCTAGACACCTAAATCTATAATAACAGCACAACATCTAGCATCCAGTCTTTTATGGCCATAAATTGGCTAGAAGGCCTTAGACCGTAAATATCCAGTAGGTAATAAAGATGTTATGGTTATTCCGCTACAAACATACTTAATGAGCTATGGATATTACAGAGATATCATATACAAAATGTACCTTCTTAGCAGCCTCCTCCTGAGCAGCATTTTTAGTCAAATGCACCTTTCACAACAACAACAACATCATCATCAAAACAGCATTATCACAAGCACTCACCCTAACTGAACAAACCAACAACAAAAACACCAAAAATTCAGAGAAATAGAAATAAAAAATAAAAATAATACTCACAATCTTATCAAGGTAGCTCTTAATAGTAGCATTCTTCTCACTAATCTCCAAATCCTTCTGCTTGTTAAGCTCAATCAGCCGCCTTTTTGACTTGTGAAGCTCGCCAACCTCCGTCCTCAACCTTTGCATCGGCCTGTCCTTCTCAACCTACAAAAAAGCACCATCAAATCAAAACATAAGACGCAATCCGCATTTTGAAACGTTTCGAAGCATGCAGTTTCTGATTTTTTTTTTTGCGGTTACCGATTGGAGTTGGATTTGGTGGTTCTGTGATCGCGCTTTTTCGACTTCGCAAAGGTGTTGGTCAAGGTCGGATTGGAGGTTGGAGGCGCGGGAATGGAGGGCGAAGAAGTTGGTGGGGAGGGAGAGGTACTTCTGCTCGACGAGGGAGCAGTTCTGCTCTGCGTTGATGTCGGCAGTGTGGGAGCTTGCGCTGAGCGTGTCAAGCTCGTGGAGGAGGCCACGGATGTAGGCATCAGCCTTCGCTACCACGACGGCGGTGTCGCCAGAGCACCGCGTGAACTCCTCATCGGAGAGGAACAGGGGCATCATTTATGCCCTAATCGGAAAGCAATAGACAGAGAAAAGGAGCAAACAATGTAAGGAAAAGGGTTTTCAGCCAGAGAGAAAGGGAAGTGAGAACTTTGAAGATGAGACGAATAGAAATGAAAACGACATGATTTTGGGGAGAGTGAGTAAGAAAGAGTCCCCCTATTGAAAAGTGAGAATGATGTAGAGGGGGGAAGTGAAGGTTGCTACTGGTGGGCTTTTTTTGTGGACTCGTTGGATTCTACTGGATGATGGGCTTTTCGCAGGCCCAGATTTTAGTTTTAAGCCATGGGTGGGACCTTTTAATATATTTTGTGTAATGTATATGGGCATTTATACACGTATTGTCATTCCTTTTTTATCTTTTTTTTCAATTGCATCATATCTTATGGTCAAGGTCCGAGTGAAAGGAGTTCGAGTCCCGAGAATATGACGTCCTGGGTTCAATCCCAAAATTCATGTATATGGAAAAAAAAAATTGGAAGGGACTTCCATTTAGACGTTGACCATATCTCGGAAAATTAGTCTCTCACATATCGGGTGAGAGGATGCTTTGAAAAATTTTAAAAAATCAAAAATAAATATCTTATAATTGAAAGATCCCTTAATGATGGGCTAGGCCTTCATATTCTCCTCTAACTAGTGAAATAATAAGTGCGATGTACTAGAAAGTTTAAAATATTATATTATCATTATATATATATACAATTAACATATAATTACATTACGTCCACCAATTAGTTACCTTAATATAGAATAATGTAATAAGAAAGCAAATAGTAAATTTGTCTTCAAGTAACTAAATAAAGATGAAGTATAATGACCAAAAAGGAAATTATTGTTTTTGTAGTTGTGATTATCTCAAACTATCTACCACCATATCAACATTATCTACAATATCAGGAAATTTTCTAATGTTATTTTCATAATCATAGTTAGATGAATCAAATGGACGTAAGGTAATGATAAATATTAAAATAGATGATTAAGATGGTATATACCTTTTGAAGTAGCATTTTCAAATATTTCCCTATATACTATGTTGACAGTACAATATTCATTGATACCATCATGATTCTTTGACAAAATTCTCAACCCTTGCTTACTCTTTACCCTTGAAAGAGCAACATGATAGCTGCCATCCATGAATACTAGCCTTGGAAAATATACTATCTCCTTTCAAACTTGATGGGAATAGTTTCATTATTTGGAATCATATTCATTATTGGTATTGAAACCACCTCACCAATCTTGTTCCCTGTAAGAGTTAGACACTCAATCTGTAACACCCAAGGTTCGGTATAATGTAGGTTTTAAACTTCCTTGGGTCATGGATTTTTGAGCAAACTTGCATAATCATATTTATGCATATATGAATGTTATTAAAAATCAAACTATATTTGGAAACTGCATCTTGAATCTTGGAGGATCATATGGAAAGTGTAATAGAAAAAAATAAGAAGGGTTTGGCACCCAAGCACCCAAAGCTGGTGCCTACCCTGCTGGAGTTGCATTTTCAGGTGGTTGGGCGCTCAGGCGCCCCCTAGACGGAGTTAAGAGAGGGTTCTCGACCCTTCTTTTTCACTCTCTACCAAACATCTCTCTCACTTCTATCTATCTCATTTTTTCCCCACATAAATCTTATAAATCCTTCATCAATTCTTAATCAAATCCATCACCAAATTCATCTTTTCCATATCATCATCATCATCTTTGCTTGGGTTTTTCCCTTGAGCTCTCTCTCTCCCCCTTCTTTTTAGTGAGAGAAAACGAAGGTGGGAGGAGACTCATTACTCTTCTTATGCTCCATTGCTTTCCTCTACTCTCTAAGATAATTCTTGATCTTAACCCTCCTTATAATACCATGGATTAGCTAGCTTTTCTATGAATTCAAGGTTTAGGCATATGATGGGGGTTCGGGTTCAAGAATTTGGGGCTTTTGCTCTATGAGGCTAATTCGAGTAAATTCTTACAACAATTGAGTTGTAGGAGTCTAATTTGTATATTTGTCGTGGTAGATGATCTCAAGGATCCCTTGGTGGCTCCAAAGCATCATAGGACTTGAGCTCCTTCCTTTTCAAACTTGATCTATGAATTGATAATATATCTATAGTTTATTTTAAGTATACATATGATTTTAGAAATGTTATGTTTATGGTTTAAGTTGTTAGAGATCAAAAGTTAAAATTGCATTTTATTGAATTACCTCATTGAATCCTTAAAAGGCGTAGTTGTTTTCCGATACTCTGAGTAACTTGATAGAAAAAGATATAGTTTTATGTTATTAGAAATTGTGACATTTTAAATCCAATGCTTGCGATAGAACTTAAGGCACTTAAAGTTGAACGAATTTGAACTTATTATACTTAGATGTTATGTTTTGGTAACATAGTAACTTTAAGGAATTGGAAAGTTATGGACTTGATCTTATGGATTTTTGAAAAGAGGTCTAATGCATTTGAATACTATGTTTGATTCTAATACCCTGATGTTGATATATGTCTATGGATTTGGTGAATTTTATTTCTAGAATATAGATGTCTAAGAATTCTATTGGAAATTTTGATAAATAGCTTGGATGGGAGGACTTCTTTAATAGAACTGTACGCCAACATTGGCCCTTGGTACACGTTGATAGAACCCTAACTATTAGGGGGTTGCTAGCCCGGTGTGTTTAGCCAACACGTTTGGAATAATTCATAGACACATTGGGGTCAGGTTGTGAAGGCAGCCCAGATGTAGGAATTCACACTAGGAATAGGTTGTCGAAATCACCTAGTTGTGGATCAAATTTAGTACTGGCAGTGTCAGGTAGTCGAGACCACCAAGTCAGTGAGTAGATTTTAGGATAAAAACCTATTCTAACATAAATTTACAGTTACTATCCTTTCATTATATCTATATATGATTTGTTACAATTATTTTCAACTGTGCTATGTATATGTATAAAGACGTTATGGCTATTCGACTTCGAACTTGCTAACGACCTATGGATATTATAGAGATATCATATAGAAGATGTCTCTTGGAAGAAATCTCTGCATATATATATATATAAAAAGAGATGGAAGTTGGAATCAAAAAAAATGCCTTCCAACCATGGCAGTGTACATAGAACTATTTGAAGACAATTTTTAATAGGAAGTATAAAGCACTGGCATTATGAAATAAGAATGGCAATGAGTATGAGCTTTATGAGCAGGATAGCAATGAGAGTATAAAGCACTAGAGAGAGAAGCTCCATCTATAAACACTAGCAATGAGTAGTATGATTTGCGACGCATTAGTGGCTAAATAGAAAAAAGTGTATTTTGATCGTTTGCTTATAAGGTACCGGAGACTAGCTGTCCGATTTGATGTTTGATTAAAAGATGTCGCAAACTTGGTAACCTTTAAACCCGATTATGGTCTAAGTCGTATCCACCACCTCACCCCTTGCTCCTTCCTCGTTTCGCAACCTCACTTCCTTTCTCTCCTTCAGTAATCTACACTTTCACTATGGCTCAACTATTTTGGCAATCTATGCTTTTCCTTTCTCCTTTCTTTGTCCTCTTCCTCCTTACTTTTTTGCTTTTTGTGTGACACCTTGTGGTAGTGCGAAAGGATACTGATTCGGCATCAGTGTACATATATATATATATATATATATATATATATATATATATATATCAATTATAATAAGCTATTCAGTAATTCTTTTTGGATATAACTTTGTTTTATCTGATCTCAATATTGGTGTTTTTTTATGGATTGCTATTTCAAGTATTGCTCCCATTGGACTTCTTATGTCAAGATATGGATCAAATAATAAATATTCCTTTTTGGGTGGTCTATGAGCTGCTATTTTTATTTATTATAATCTTATTTATTAGAATTTATTAGAATTTAATTTATTATAATATATTATAATTTAAGATTTCTAAAATTTAATTTATTATAATCTAATTAATTATTTAAAATAATTAGAAACATATATATATATATATAAATCAAATCAATTCTATATTTCATATCTATTTATTTTATTTTTTTATAAATATTTATAAATAATATAAATAGATATGAAACAGAATAATATAAATTTAGACAATAATAAAAAAATGTTCTCTAAAAATAGAAAAACTATTCTATATTCTCTTAGAAAGTCAATATTCTATTAGAAATATTCTATTTTATATTTAGAGAGAGATATAGAGAAATTCTATATTTATAGAAGAAGGGATTTCATAATTGGGGTTTTGAATAAGACGATTTTTTTTTTCATTTTTCATTCTTATTACTTTTTCAAAACATATATACATATATATATACACACCAAAGAATAGGTGGTCAAATATCATTCGAGTATTTGGCACTCTTCTCAATTAAATTATTCTACGGTCAAAAAGGAAATTTTGTCAATTGTTTTATGTGCTTTAAAATTTCAAGATAACCTTTTTAATAAAAAATTCCTTATTAGAACTTATTGCAAAGCTGCTCCAAGTGTTTTACAAAAAAGATGTTAAAAATCTGGTTTCAAAATATATTTTTGCTAGGTGGCAGTCTTTACTTTCATGTTTTGATTTTGATATAGTTCATATAAAGGGAGAGAAAAATGCTCTGCCAGATTTTTTTTTACAAGAGAGTTTTTACTGCGATCGAAATGAGTGCTCGGCCCAGTACTAAAGATCAATACGGACCCCCACTGGGTTCACCAAATGTTAGTTCAATACAAGCCACTAGTTCAATAAGGCCGTCTATGATGCCACTTACAGGTTCTGCAGTTCAAAAGGTTATCCAAAGGCCCCCAACATTATGGCCCAAATTGTTCAAAACCCTCCAAAACCTCAAAATCCTTTGGTACCAGTCCAAAATTGCTTTACGGCACTGTACTATCAAAATATACTCATCCCCCCATTTGATCTCTATAGAGCCACAATCTCAACACAACCAATCCAACAAGATACCCCTTATCAAGAAAACTTGATGTCATGCCAATCACTATTATAGAAAAAGAATGGGATAATACTTTGCTTCGAGACTTAACCCAACAACTTTTCCCTCCTTCTTTTCACTATTTACCCCATGACCTCCAACAAATCTAAACTTTTTATGAATTCATTCTCATTGATACTGATTCAATAGAGGTAACTCACAATACGGATAAAGACAACAATATAATCTTTTCCAGAGTTAAAATGCTCAAAATACTATCCATATCTGAGTGGAATCAGCCTTTGTACAAACCAAAATCCGTTTCAAGACAATTCACCCTCAAACCTACACCTATAATGATTATAAGGAAGCCTGGTATAATATATTCTACTATAAGCCTTATCAACATCCCTGGTTCCTTTGGTTTAAAAAAGGGATCCCCCTCAAATTCCCAAAATGGTTCATCAAATGGTTCTTTAATTTTGGACTATCCCTTTCCATATTTCCCCCAGAAGTCAATATTATTTACAAGTATTTAAAGAAAAAACTAATTTTGTTCAAGGATATAGATCAATATCATTTGTGGCTAGTCAAGGAATAACTTGGATAATGGCCTAGGATTATTCTACTGCTAAGTTCACAGATGATATTGATTTGAGGTATTTGGTTAGATCCATAAAGGTCAAATGGCAGTCAAAGTTTAATATTGCTCTAATCAGAAAAGAGAAAATTGATGACTGGATCAAAAGCTTTCACGATATCTCCCCAACTGAGAAACAAGGAGAAAATGAAGCCGCCTTTTTGGTAGAAAAATAAAAAATAATGGCCATATTAGTCGCAGCTACTTCAGAAGAAGAGTTTGAAGAAAGGCTAAAGGCAGTACAGACCCCACAACCTAGCAATGTTCAAGAAGAAGAAGCGTCCAGTTTCACTAACCATCTTCAAAGTAATGAAGATAATTGTTATGGAATCTTGGACTAACATAAAGTTTTAATAATGGAAGAAAACAACAAAATGCAAAAGGAGATAAAGTCAAAAAGCAATGTCGGTAGCATCCTGAAACAGTAAAAGCATCTTCAACAGTATAAAGTAATTGTCAGTAAGGAATCCCTCAACAGTTGCAGCATCTCTCAATAGTAAAGAAGGACAAACAACATCTATCGAGAATATATCAAGATCGATCTACATTTTTGATTCTCAATAATTTTGTATTTTGCTTTTCTTGTGTATAAATGTAGAGCTCAGGGATTGCACTAGGCAGAGGCAAGCGAGCATAAGAATTCTCTCACTTGTAAACTTTTGTGAAATCTGTATTCTACAAAACTCAGTGTTTCAATAAAATTTCAAACGAAGTTCTCCAATGTTGTAAGTCTCCAACTATATACCTTTTATCTTTCAAATCTTTATATTTTATTATGGATCCTTATCTTCTTCATATTATAATTGCTTTAATTATGGATTACTCTGATGAATTGTTCAATACTGAAAATTTTGAAGAAGTGCTGCTGCGTCTCTGGTATTAGAGCCAGTTGGGAAAGAGATTGCTATTTCTGAGTTTTTCCTGTGTTTGAGTTATTTTACGGTTCAAAATAATCCGGTTCATCATCTTCCATACTTAGTGTTAAGTGTAGCACTGAGAGGTGTGCATACATTGGTCAGCCCTTTGATCCTGTGGTCCCGGCAATAAAACCTATGACAGGTAGTAAGACCGTTGGTTTAGCAAGGGAGGAGGCTTCCGTAGGGTGGTCCCGCAACATAAAACACTAAGAGTGTAAGAAAATGGCAAAATTATTGAGAACACTAAGTAACTTAACTTTAAGAAAAAAACAATAAGATAGTAGCCTGCCAGCCATACTAGGCTAGCACCTCTGATAATCAAAAAGATAAAGAGTCAAAACAAGTGTTGTTACTTTTGTTAACATATATATATATATATATATATATATATATATATATATATATATATATATATGTGTGTGTGTGTGTGTGTGTGTGTGTGTGTGTGTGATAATCAACTGTTTTGGCAATCTATGCTTTTCCTTTCTCCTTTCTTCTTCCTCTTCCTCCTTGCTTTTTTGCTTTCTGTATGGCACCTTGTGATAATGCAAAAGGATACTGATGCGGCATCAGTGTAGTAAATAAATATACATATAGATATCTATGGAATGGTTTATATACATACATATATATATATATATATATATATATATATATATATAAGGGGATTATGAATTGACTTAACTGACTTTTTATCTGAATTGAAGGTTTGACTTTAGAAGAACTTGCTTCTAAAGTATTTTTCAGTTTGTTGAGATAAATTTTTTTCTCATCAGGGTCAGGAATGGCGTTTATAGCTTCAAAAAGAAGCTCTTGTTCCTTTGTGAGAACATTTATAGATGATTCTTCAGTAGTATTTTCAGAAGATACTTCCTCAGTATCATCAGGAATAACGGATTCTTCAGAGGACATCTCATATTCCTCATCAGAAGTTTCAGCAAGCAGATTATTGATCTGCTCTTCGACATTGGGCTCAAGATTTAAGGCTTTTATTTTTTCTTTAAAATGCCACCAAAACCTAAATCAGAGGCATCTGTTTCAACAATTTTGAAAGATTGGGGGTTAGGCAAGTAAAGATAGGGAAGGCTTTTGACCTGATCTTTAACCTGTTTGACAATGTTTGTATGAACGTCCGTCCAAGGCAGGGGAACCTTTTTAAGACGATCATGAAGAGGTTTGATAAGATTATTAAGCTGGGGAAAGAAGTCAGAGACATAATTTAGACAGCCTAAAAATCTTTGTAATTGAGTTTTGTCAATAATTTGATTAGGAAAATTATCAGCAAAACGGATTGCCCGGTCAATAGGAACAATGGTTCCTAAAAAAATGTTAAGTCAATTCATAATCCCCTAATTTAATTTATTGCATTGCATCTGCATAGCATGTAAGTAGGAGTCCGCCTCCTCCCCTCTTCTATACCCCTGTGATCCCTTCCACCCTTCCGGCCATCCCGTCGCTCTTATATATATATATATATATATATATATATATATATATATAGGTATATGTATGTATTCTCACGATGCTAGTGCTTTATACTTTCTGTTGAAAACTGTCTTCAGAGAGTTCTGTGCACACTGCCATGGTTGGAAGGCATTTTTTGTTTCGGTTCCAGCTTCCATCTTTGTTTTCTATTTTTTATTTTTTATATATGTTGTATATATATGTTAAAGTGTAGGATACTGAAGGAGAGAAAGGGAGTGAGTTTGCGAAGAGAGGAAGAAGCAAGGGGTTAGGTGATGGGTACGACTTATACTACAATCGGGTTTAAAGGTTACCGTGTTCGCAACATTTTTAAATCAAACATCAAATCCGACAGCTAGTCTCCGGTACCCTATAAGCAAACGGACAAAATACACCTTTTTCTATTTAGCCACTAACGCAACGCAAATCATATTACTCATTGCTAGTGTTCATAAATAGAGCTTCTCTCTCTACTGCTTTATACTCTCATTGTTATCCTACTTATGGAGCTCATACTCATTGCCATTCTTATCTCACGATGCCAGTGCTTTTTACTCTCTGTTAAAAATTGTCTTCAGATAGTTCTGTGCACACTGCCATGGTTGGAAGGCATTTTTTTTTTATTCCAGCTCCCGTCTTTTATATATATATATATATATATACCATGGATATGCTACTTATATGTATATATACCATAGACTACATATACATATACATAGCACAGTTGAAAATAATTGTAACAAATCATATGTACATATAATGAAAGGATAGTGAATGTAAATTTATGTTAGAAGAGGTTTTTATCCTAAAATCTACTCACTGACTTGGTGGTCTCGACGACCTGTCCTTGGCAGTACTAAATCTAATCCACAAAGGTGGCTCCGACAACCTGTTCCCAGTATGAATTCCTACATCTGGGCGGCCTTCACAACCTGACCCCAATGTGTCTATGAATCATTCTAGACGTGTTGGCCAAACACACCGGGCTAGCAACCCCCTAATAGCTGGGGTTTTATCAAGGTGCACCAAGGGCTAATGTTGGCATACAGTTCTATTAAAGAATCCTCCCATCCAAGCTATTTATCAAAATTTCCAATGGAATTCTTAGACATCTATATTCTAGAAATAAAATTCACCAAATCAATAGACATATATCAACGTCAGGGTATTAGAATCAAACATAGTATTCAAATGTATTAGACCTCTTGTCAAAAATCCATAAGATCAAGTCCATAACTTTCCAATTTCTTAAAGTTACTATGTTACTAAAACATAACATCTAAGTATAATAAGTTCAAATTCATTCAACTTTAAGTGCCTTAAGTTCTATCTCAAGCATTGGATTTAAAATGTCACAATTTCTAATAACATAAAACTATATCTTTTTCTATCAAGTTACTCAGAGTACTGGAAAACAACTACGTCTTTTAAGGATTCAATGAGGTAATTCAATAAAATGCTATTTTAACTTTTGATCTCTAACAGCTTAAACCATAAACATAACATTTCTAAAATCATACGTATACGTAAAATAAACTATAGATATATTATCACTCATAGATCAAGTTTGAAAAGGAAGGAGCTCAAGTCCTATGATGCTTTGGAGCCACCAAGGGATACTTGAGATCATCTACCACAACAAATATACAAATTAGACTCCTACAACTCAATTGTTGTAAGAATTTACTCGAATTAGCCTCATAGAGCAAAAGCCCCAAATTCTTGAATCCTAACCCCCCTCATATGCCTAAACCCTGAATTCAAAGAAAAACTAGCTAATCTATAGTATTATAAGGAGGGTTAAGATCAAGAATTACCTTAGAGAGTAGAGAAAAGAATAGAGCATAAGGAGAGTAGTTAGTCTCCTCCCACCTTCATTTTCTCTCACTAAAAAGAGGGGGGGAGAAAGAGAAAGAGCTCAAGGGAAAATCCAAGCAAAGATGATGGTGATATGGAAAAGATGAATTTGGTGATGGATTTGATTAAGAATTGATGAAGGATTTATAAGATTTATGTAGGGGAAAGAAGAATGAGATAGAAAGAAGAGAGAGAGATGTTTGGTGAAGAGTGAAGAAGAAGGGTCAAGAACCTTCTCTTAACTCCATCTAGCAGACGCTTGGGCGCCCAACCATTTGAAAACGCAACTCTAGTAGGGTTGGCACCAGCTTTGGGTGCTTGGGTGCCAAGCCCTTCTTGGTTTTTCTATTACACTCTCCATATGATCCTCCAAGATTCAAGATGCAGTTTCCAAATATAGTTTAATTTTTAATAACATTCAAATATGCATAAATATGATTATGCAAATTTGCTCAAAAATCCATGACCCAAGGAAGTTTAAAATTTGCATTATACCAAACCTTGGGTATTACAGATTGAGTGTCTAACTCTTACAGGGAACAAGGTTGGTGAGGTGGTTTCAATAGCAAGAAGGAATATGATTCCAAATAATGAAACTATTCCCATCAAGTTTAAAAGGAGATAGTTTCTCGTAATAGTTTCTTTTGCTATAACAATAAATAAATCATAAGGTCAAGTACTATCTATAGTAGGATTATATCTTCCAAGGCCAGTACTCATGGAGGGCAGCTATGATGTGGCTCTTTCAAGGGTAAAGAATAAGCAAGCATTGAGAATTTTGTTAGAGAATCATGACGGTATCAATGAATATTGCACTATCAACATAGTGTATAGGGAAATATTTGAAAATGTTGCTTCAAAAGGTATATACTATCTTAATCATCTATTTTAATACTTATCATTACCTTTCGTCCATTTGATTCGTCTAACTATGATTATGAAAATAACATTAGAAAATTTCCTGATATTGCAGATCATGTTGATATGGTGATAGATAGTTCGAGATAATCACAACTACAAAAACAATAATTTCCTTCTTAGTGATTATACTTCATCTCTGTTTAGTTACTTGAAGACAAATTTACTATTCGTATTTTTATTACATTCTTCTATATTAAGGTAACTAATTGGTGGAAGTAATGTAATTATATGTTAATTGTTAACATTACATTGGTGTATTATTTCCTTTATTTTGTTCAAGATCATAGGAGCATACTAAGAGAAAGAAGGTAAGAACTTTCAGAAAGAAGAGAGAAGTTTAGAAACTCATGTTTACAGAAACACACTCGTATTATTTCTAATGGAGTTTTTCTAATGATTTTACAATGAGAGAGCTCTTCCCTTTATAGTAATCTTGCTAAGTAGCCAAGGTCTTCTACAAGTTTTCTAATAAGACAAGCATCATTATGACCTATGGGACACTTGTCATATTGACAAGGACTAGACACTTAAAGCTGTTTATTATAACAAGACAAACCTATTTATGATTATGACCCACCCATTTATTACAAAAGACAAGACTACACTCCTTTTGATGACTTACCATTAGGTACTGCATTTATTATGATGTTGACTAAGATATCAAAAGACAAACGACTTTTCTACTACATTTATTGTAGTGCTACGTGGCTTCTTTTGCATGATCCTTGGTCTTTGAACCTTGTTGAATTGTTGACACCTTTACTACTTAAAGATAGGTTCATGACTTGGTGATAGATTAGCTTTCTCATCTATATATACTTTTTTCTAGTACTCTCTTAATTCTGCTTCTAACAGTATTTCTTTAGCATCCATCTCTTTTATATCTTCAACTGTGTCTTGAGAATCTTGCATGATTAGATCTTGCATTGAATTTCTGCCAGTGGCTGTGCTTGTCTGGCCTGCTTCAAATCCTCCAGTTGATGCTTCGCCTGTATGGGGAATCTCAGATAATGGATAGATAATATCTAATAGTTGAGTATAGATGGCATCATCATCATCTACACCATTAATTTCCTGCAAATAAAAGGCCAAATTTTCCTTGTAGAATGGAGGTTCATTATCTTAGACAAGCGCTTTCAAGTTAGGAAGTAGTGTATACACCCTGACGTGGGTTTGTGTCTAAAGGAATTTTGTCTGTGGATGCTGGAAATATGGACGGTGGATAATAAAAACTGAGATGAAATCATTTAATTGATCATCATCTAATTTTCAAATATTGAATCTGGATAATTCTCTGTCAAGCTCCTTAATCCACCAACTGATAGGTGAAAACTATTGAAGAGTGTTCCACAAAAGAGAAGAGCGGTTTTCTGGGTCTGAGAGGAATTTTCTTAATTTGAAAGTAGAGCACAAGATAGGATAAGAGTATAATATGGAAACACACCATAGATACCACATGTCAGATTCTACGAATGTTGTTCCCATGAAAATGGTAAAGATGGTGAGATATGGGGCAACGGGATTTAACGAAGTGGGTTGAGAAACAAGGTTACGTGTTTGGACAGATCTATTGAGGTAAAGGGACATGTGTGATTTGGCAAATTCCTGTAGGTATTTAGGAGTCAAAAGAGTGCCAAGAGGAATTTCAAGCGGGAAAGTTCTTTAAACTATGCTTTCTTCAGAGGAACTAGATGGATAGGTATCCATCATGATTAATGGGTAACAGTAAGTGGAGGTGATGATTGTGATGGATTTCGTCTGGGCTTGGTTTAGTCTGGAGAGGAAATCTGGAATAAGGTTTTGAGTTCCTTTTATATGTTTTACAGAGACATCATATCGGGAAAACCATTCTTTCAGTTTGAGTATCTAATGACTTGGTGGGATTTTATTTTTGAATTCAAGTAGCTTTGGAAATGAGGAATTATCAAGATGTACCTCAAATTGGTGTCTCTCTGAGATGGAAATCAAATTTCTAGATTCCATACTTAACTGCCAGAGTTTCTTTGTAAGTTGTATGATAGTGAAGCTCTACTGGCTTGAACTGTCCACTTGCATGTCTGTGGTAGAATTTTCTGCCTTTCAATTTCTTCTATGAGAACTACTCCCCAGTATTGGTCACTAGCATTTATTTGTAAAATCTGTTTTCCTTCTCCGAGTATCTTGAGAGGAAGAAGATTTTTTGCTGCTTGTTTCAGACGCTTTATAACTTCAGTTTATTCTGGTCCCCATGGAAGAGCATTTTTCATGAGAAGTTTGGACACCTTCGTGGTGTCTTTGAAAATATGCGAAATGAAATCCCTCATGTAATTCAGGATTCCTAAGAACTGTTGGATCTACTTTGTGGTCATATTTTCATCAGGAAACTTTGGAACCTCTTCAGCAATGTGTGGTTGAGGGACATATTTTTCTTAAGCAAAGTGTATTCCAAGAAGATCTACTTCAGTGATTCCAATTTGGGACTTTCTTGATGATAACATTACTCCATATTAGTCACAAATTTAATGGAATTCTTCTAAGAGTTGTTTGTGACTATTTTCATTGGGAGAGAAAATGAGTATGTCATCAATGTAAGTGAGAGCACGGTCAAGGAGGGATTCAAAGACTCTGGTCATGGCCTTTTAGAATAGTGATGAGGCGACTTTGAGCCCAAAAGGTAGAACAGTCTATTGATAATGGGCATTAGGAATGCGAAATGCTATTTTTGGCCTGTTTTTCGGGTCAAGGCTCAATTGCCAAAATCCGAACTTCAGGTCAAACTTTGAAAAGATGTGGGCATTTCAGATGTATGAATGAAGAGAGTAAATTTTTGGAAGAGGAAACTTGTCATCTTTGAGAAGCTGATTTAACGGCCGATAATCGATGACAAGTCTCTTTTTTCCTCAAACTTTTTCAACTATCTTATTCACATAGAAAGCTTGGCATACCCAATCAAATTTGGTTGGTTCAATCAGCCCTTGTTTCAGCAATCGTTGACATTCTTCAAATGCTGCTGCCCAGTCAGATGGTGACATTCTGGGATGAACTGCCTTTGTTGGATTGATGTCTTTATTCAGTTTGAATGGCAATTCTACAAAGAATTTTTCATTCTTCCAAAGTGAGTGAGGATGCTTAAAGAGATCATGGTTATCAGTACTCATCTTAAGAAGTTTGTCCTTTATGTCTTCATATCCCAATGGTGCATTGGCAAGAGTGAATAGTTTTGGGATAGTAGAATAAGATTTTAACTCTCTCTTGAATTTAATCCCTTAAGAAAGGATTTGAAGTTTATGATTTTCAGCGTATGTCCATGCCAATAACAAGATCTTTGTTGGGCAAATCTGTTCCAATGACTTTGGTCCAGATAATGTATCTTGGGAAGAATTTAATTCCAATCTTGTGTTTAGTAATCAGATCCATCCGAAAAATCTTGCCAGCTGCTGCTTTGAAGAAATGAGCACTGGGCTCGCAAGCAGATGATGGAAGAATTACTGGATTCATTAAAGTCTTTCGTGCTTTTGTATCCATGAAAGCAATGACTTTGATTGGTACATCATATTTGGAGGGAAGAATATAAATCTCAATGTTTGGTAATGGTGGAACAGGATTAAGTGAACTGATTTCTGGGTCTGAAAGTCTAGGGACTTCTTCTGCTTGCAAGACAGGGAAATGCTCTTCAGAACTAGAGGAATTTGACTCGCTGCTTTCTTCGGAGTCTGTGTATTCAAGTCTGAAGATAGTAGAGGCATCTGGTTGATCTTGTTCATTGTACCAAGACTCAATGTCTTCATCTACAGCTAAGTCAAGAGAATGGATTAACTTGGAAGCCTTTTCCTTTTTATTTAGACAATTTTTTGAAAAATGTCCTTTCTTGCCACAAATGAAACATTATTTGCCATCTTTTCCTTGATAAGGCTTTCTTTTGAAGAATTTGACATTTTTTCCTTTTCTTATTCATGAAAGTCTTGTTTTTCTTTTTGGCGATTGGCTTGTAACGGCAGCTGCAATCTTTTTCTTTGCATTTGATCTCTAGATAATTCTTTTTGCCAGCTTTAGTGTACTTCTTTGTGTCTTTGAGGATGTTTTCAAAGAGGACTTGTTGACTGCATAATTTGTCTAATGCAGCAAGGCATGATTGCTGGATTTCTTCAAGAGTCATACTTACAACATCTCTTTGCATAGCAGTAATCATCCGATACATTTCTGCCTGGAGCTCTTTAGGAAGAGAGCTAACATTAGTATTTTTGAGGCTAGGATCATTATAGCCATTTAGTTGATAAAATCTTTGAGTCATTCTTTTGAAATGGCATTCCAGGTTAGGCTTTTTCAGGGAGCAACACTTCATGTCAAAATACTCTTTTCGAATTTCCTTTTGAACATGACTGTGGTCACCAAGAAATTCATGGTGAAGTGCTGCAATAATAGTATCAGTACTCTCTAGCTTGTGTAGTTTATCTTGCCAAGACTATAATACCATTCTTTGAGGACTCCAGTCAGAGGTGCACAGAATTCTTCAATGACTCAGTATCGATTAGCATCAGGTGAAACCATCTTAGCATCCATCCAGGCTTTAAAATCTACAAACCTTTCTCTCCATTGAGATGGTGGGATGTCGTCTATAGTGAGCAATGGTCCTCCAGATAGAGGAGGAGTATTGATTTCTTTAGGATTTAAAGATGA
Source organism: Pterocarpus santalinus (assembly GCA_031439595.1). Classification (NCBI taxonomy): domain Eukaryota; kingdom Viridiplantae; phylum Streptophyta; class Magnoliopsida; order Fabales; family Fabaceae; genus Pterocarpus; species Pterocarpus santalinus. The sequence continues at coordinate 25,423,350 of CM062528.1, read as the reverse complement.
TGGTTGAGCCCCTCTGGCTGTCTCAGTCTTTATTGTTATGGCCATGAGAATCCTAATGATATCAGCATGCTCATCATCACTAGGGATTTCTACAGATGCTTCGACACTCTGGCCATTGCTATTTGTTTGCTCCTAGTAAGCATGTGAAGCTATCATGGCTTGAGACAGTGGTACTATATCGGGATCAATCTCTGATATTTGAGTCTTTTTTGGAGATGGTTCAAGTTTAGGAGACTTTGGATTTTGAATTGGTTGTTTTGGAGAAACAGAGGAAGTTTCAATAACTTCTTTCCTCTTTGGATTTTCTCTAGAGGGTTGAGATCTTTCTCCAAAGAATGTTATCTTTGGTGGTAAGATTGGTGATAATAAAGGTGGAGGTTTGTGTGGTTGTAAGGATGGTAGAAGACTGAGATATATTTTTGATAGTGGAGTAAAGAATGGGTTTGACTTTGGCTATTTTTAATGGCTTTTTGTATACTCATGGAGTTCTTCAATACTGTGGCTAAGCCTTTGAAGTTCTCTTTCTCTTTGATCAAAAGCCTAGTTATGGATATTCCGAATAGGAAGTTGTTGGATTTCCATTTCCAAGACTTCGATTTTGGCTTTTGTCTCCTTATAATATTTCTACAACTTTTCTGACAGTATCCCCAGCTGTTGTTCTGCAACTGTCATAAGGCTATCAATCTTTTGGTTGATCTTTGTCAGTAGTATATTTTGGGCTAAGGAGTTCTCCGTTTGCCAATTTAGAACTTCTTCAACTTAAGTCAGAGGCTTTAGCTTCTCATCTAGTTGTAATTCAGTAGGCTGGATAAAAGGTTTGGTATGTGTTTGAGTGGTAGGATTGGATTTTCTTTCTAGAGCTGGAAAGTCAGCTCCGTAAGTGGTTGAAGTGGAGGCAAACATCATGCATGAGATTTCTGGTGTTGTTGGGACAGAAGGTGTGGATTCTGAGCTTTTATAAGAGAAAGAGTTTGCAGTGTTTTGTGGTGGTGGCCAAGTGATAAGATTAGGGTCTTCAAGTGGTGGTGGATACCCTTCTTGTCGGAGTATCCTAAGGGTTTCTTCATAGATCGGCAATAGTTCCCTCTTCTTTTGGATTCCTACCCCGGGACCGTTGTCTAAATCAAATCTCCTCTGCGGCTTAAGAGGAAGCTTGCAAGGAGTAGCAGGATGCTTGCAGTCTTCTATGCATGCCCTTCGCCATTCATCATTTCCTAGTATGAGATAGAACCACATGTCGCAAGTACAGCTTAGTTCGCACACTCCTGATCCATTAATATTCCATAAGAAATGACCATCAATTTTGTCAGAGAAAATGATATGTCCATTTGGCTTAATAGCATGGATTGGTAGCTTCTTTTCGACTGCTTCTAGAGTAATCATCATGGTGTGAAAAACTAGGGGGTTTTCTCCAGAAGGTTCTTCTTGGTCTGGCCTTTTAAAAATAGTTTTGACAGATCCATTAGCAGATCTTTGAAAACTTGCTTCAATGAAAATAGCAGAGGTGTTGTTCCTTTTAAAGTTTTCATAGTTGCTTATCCATTCAAGCGGCATGAGTTGTAGGAGGTCTTTATTTGGAATCTGAACGGTGGAGGGTGTCTCATCGTTTGAAGTGGCCAGGACCATCGAGGCATTTTCATTGAAGTCTTTTGGAGTAGGCAGGTCAAAACAATGATCTTGAAGCCTTTAGATTAGCTAGTGTTGCAGTGATGTGGCGAGGGCAGTTCCATCTTATGGAGCCCCTATGAGTTAGACTTGTACTTTGAATCTAGTGGTCAAAGTGGGATATCTAAGATAAACATTGAAGTTGGGGAACATGGTTAAAACAACACTTCCTATATTTAGTGTCGTCAAAACAGTTTCAATGGTGGCATGTTCAAGATTCTAGAAAATAATGTCCAGTTGGCTTACCATGGCAGTGATAGGAAGTCCTTTTCTCTCATGAAGGGAAAGAACTAGCCTAATAGTCCCAAGGTGAAGGCTAATATATCCTTTTCTCTGCCAAAGCCGGATGAGAGTAGGATTAATTTCCAGATCAACATATTGTTCGGTACTGGTGGCTTGGAGAGCACATTCATCCATTTTTGTAGTTTGGATATACTCTTTTACACTAGATCTAGGGGTTAAGATAAGTTTTTTGCGGAGCCACCTAAATGGCCTTTTCTCTTTTCTAAAGACATTATAGAGACTAAGGAAAGGAGGAATAGAACTTTCTATTTGAGCATCTTCAGGGATATAGGAATATATTATGAGGTTTTCTATTTTGGAAGAAAGGGTTTTTATACAGGATTTTTGGATGGATAGTTTCGAGGTTAAGGATAAGGGCTTTTGGAGGGTATTATCTGAGGAGGATGCCATCTGTGAGTTGGGTTCATCTTTATTCATTCTTCTTATTAACATCTATAATATACTCCCTGTTCTTTAGGAAATAAAGGGAATAATTTAGCTGGGCATTTAAGCTTTAATACCATTCTATTGGAAGCCCCTTTATTATTAATATATATATATATGTATATATATATATACATATATATATATATATGTATATATATATATACATATATATATATATATATATGTAATGTTTTAAACTTTCTAGTACATCACACTTATTATTTCACTAGTTAGAGGTGAATATGAAGGCCTAGCCCATCATTAAGGGATCTTTCAATTATAAGATATTTATTTTTGATTTTTTTAAATTTTTCAGAGTATCCTCTCACTCGATAGGTGAGAAATTAATTTTCTGAGATATGGTCAGCATCAAAATGGAAGTCCCTTCCAACTATTTTTTTTTGCATATACTTAAATTTTGGGATTGAACCCAGGACTTTATATTCCAGGGACTCGAACTCCTTTGACTCTGACCTTGATTATAAGATATGATGCAATTGAAAAAAAAAAAAAGATATAAATGCCCATATACATTACGCCAGAATTTATTAAAAGGCCCCACCCATGGCTTAAAACTAAAATCTGGGCCTGCGAAAAGCCCATCATTCAGTAAAACCCAACGAGTCCACGAAGAAAGCCCACCAGCAGCAACCTTCACTTCCCCCCTCTACATCGTTCTCGCTTTTCAATAGGGGGACTCTTTCTCACTCACTCTCCCCAAAATCGTGTCGTTTTCATTTCTATTCGTCTCGTCTTCAAAATTCTGACTTCCCTCTTTCTCTGCTCGAAAACCCTTTTCCTTACGTTGTTTGCTCCTTTTCTCTGTCTGCTGCTTTCCGATTAGGGCATAAACGATGCCCCTGTTCCTCTCCGATGAGGAGTTCGCGCGGTGCTCTGGCGACACCGCCGCCGTGGCGGCGAAGGCCGACGCCTACATCCGTGGCCTCCTCCACGAGCTCGACACGCTCCGCGCGCGCTCCCACGCCGCCGACATCAACGCAGAGCAGAACTGCTCCCTCGTCGAGCAGAAGTACCTCTCCCTCGCCGCCGACTTCTCCGCCCTCCAGTCCCGCGCCTCCGACCTCCAGTCCGACCTCGACCAACGCCTCCGCGAAGTCGAAGAAGCGCGATCGCAGAACCACCAAATCCAACTTCAATCGGTAACCGCAAAAAAAAAAAAAAATCAGAAACTGCACGCTTCGAAACGTTTCGAAACGCTAATCGCGTCTTATGTTCTGATTTGATGGTGCTTTTTTGTAGGTTGAGAAGGATAGGGAGATAGAGAGGTTGAGGACGGAGGTTGGCGAGCTTCACAAGTCGAAGAGGCAGCTGATTGAGCTCAACGAGCAGAAGGATTTGGAGATTAGTGAGAAGAATGCTACTATTAAGAGCTACCTTGATAAGATTGTGAGTATTATTTTTATTTTTAATTTTTATTTCTCTGAATTTTTGGTGTTTTTGTTGTTGGTTTGTTTAGTTAGGGTCAGTGTTTGTGATAATGCTGTTTTGCTGCTGTTTTGATGATGATGTTGTTGTTGTTGTGGAAGGTGCATTTGACTGAAAATGCTGCTCAGAAGGAGGCGCGTTTGAGTGAACTTGAGGCGAAGTTGGGGCGGTCCAAGGCTGCTTGTACTCGCCTCGAACAGGTCTTTACCTTGTGGTTCTCTTTTATCTGCAATTTGCTTTGTTTTCCCATATGTTTTGTGTGCTTGTAGAGAATACTAGTCGTACTGAATTGCTTAATTGAATGTAGCATGTAATAAGGCTGATATGCATTGAGTATTTCAAGTGGGCTGCTCTGCATTGTTGTTCTCTGAAATTGCAAAATGGTGTCTAAATGCTTTATTGCTCTTGTTATGTGTGTGACGCGCCTGAGCAGGAGAAGGAGATTCTTGAGCGGCAGAATGCATGGCTTAATGATGAGTTGACAGCTAAAGTTAACAGTTTCTTTGAGCTGCGGAAAAAACACACAGAATTGGATGCTGACATGTCTTCCAAGCTTGCAGATGTAAGCAAGTTTAATGTTGCTGTAGATTTTTTATTTTTAAAAGTTAATTTTTTTTTTGTCATTTCTTTGCTTTAATATTGATTTGATTTATTGTCAACACTTCAGGTAGAGAGACGATTCAGTGAATGCTCTAAGTCTCTGCAGTGGAATAAGGATAGAGCGAGGGAGCTAGAAACGAAGCTTAAATCTATGCAAGAGGTTGAAAATGTGCCAGTCATTATGTTGGAATGTGATGTATGGATTGCTTTTATGTCAAACCTTTCCTGATTGATCTTTTTTCACCTTTCTAGGAATTAATTTCATCTAAAGATGCTGCTGCAGCCAATGAAGGGCGATTATCAGCTGAACTCTCCACTGTGAGTGCTATGACAAACTTTGGCATACTTGATCCCAGCCCCCCTTCCCCCAAACAACACCAAAAAAAAAATAAAATATTTGGCACTAAAATCTAACATGGTTAGGCATTGTATATAGCTTAATGACTATAGATTCCTGTACTCTGCATAGTTGTGGACTCTATTGTAGATGATTGTTGAACAAAAGGGGAAGAGACACTTCGATTGTGAACTAAGACAGTTGTTTACCATGCTTGTATATGATGATGAAATAAAGGGAGATGGAACATAATAGATTTATAGAATCTCACTAGAACGTTAGTTTTCCATATCAACTACTGCATCCCTCTTTGCCTTATGGATTTCTTTTTTGGATAGATAGCATAAATTTATTTCAGAGAAGAGGGAAAATGTAATCCAGTTGTTGGTAAAGGGTATCCTCCAATGCACGAAAATCTAATAGCACAAGAACATGAAGAATGTGTTCCAATATTTCTGTATATGGAGATGGAACTCTCATGGAACAATCATGAGTAGAACAGCAAGAGAAGCCTCCTTTAGGAAGTTTATAAGCTATGAGCAGGGAAAAGAGAGAAGCCAAAATCCTAATCATATCCTGTAGTAAATTCTGAATTTTTCCCCCCACCATAATAGCCGCTCCATTACAGGTTACAGCATTTTTGTGGGTAGTTGTATCCTGCTGTGTCATGCCATTAATTACTTTGCTGCCAATGAAGTGATCAATAAAGGCGATTTTGGGTCCTCTTGCCGATCTTCCCCATCCATGAAACCTATACCTAGGCTCACCATGTACAATCACAGAAAGGGTAGCACTTGAGAAATTCAAGAAAGGTTGTGTGATATGCACTGTAACGCATACACTATTTTAATTCTTCATTCGGCTTATACTCTGCCTTGTTTGAGGATAAGGTTGACCAGTGGGATAAACAGTTATGGTTGATGGTATTGTCTACTTCATGGAATCTGAAGCTTCAGCTTGATACTTTTTCTCCATAAAATCTATGATGACGAAAATGTTCAAGCATTTAATTTTAACCGAGGGTTCATATTTATTCAGGTATATTGCTGATATTTGTAAAAGTGTGTTTGGTTCTCGAGAAGCCAAAGGAAGTTAGAGGATGAAGTAGAACCGGAGAAAATGCCAAGTGCTTGAGTAAAGGGCAAGTTCTGAAAACAACTAGAGAGAATTTGAGAGAAGAGAATTACTTTCTAAAATTTTAGTAGTCTGAATGAATAAATTGCAAGTCACAGGGATCACATATTTATAGATGTGTTTATAATCCTCTGTAGCTAACCTTACAGTACAACCTAATCTTGGTCCTAGGTAATATAGATTTTATGATACAATGGTCACTTCATATGACAGTTGTTTTGCAACAGAATTCAACTACCACTAATGGCTAGTGCTGAGTTCTGATAGGATATGTTGCGACTGTAAAAGCTGCTGCCCTAAGCTTTGATATAAGCTGCTGAACTTAGCCTTTAAACTATTATTCTGCTGTTATACTCTAACAATATTGTGTGAACCTGTTCAGTAACCGAAGTAGGGACTATTTTTATTGTGGCATTGTATTTAAAGAATGACAAATATTTGATTGTATGTATTTATAGTAAAGTAAATTTTATGAAAGAAGAGAGGTGAAGTACAATTATGATGTTGATTAGAAATCATCTAAAACAAGGATATACGTGTACAGGTTCTAGCAGAAAACAAGGGTGCTACAATGCTGCCCACTACCTTTGTGTATTTGAGATAGTAACCTTCTTTAAGCAGCCATGAGCAGAACACTAAAGAGTCGAGAAGTGAGGACAAAAACAAAAAGAAAAAAGAGTCTATCCCAGACATAAATAATGTTTGTGGGCACAGATGTATGTTTTGTGGAAGTAAAATTATCTTTGCAATATATGACCGCTGATTTTTTTTTTTTTTTTTTTTTTTGGGAAAAAAAAACGGAAAGTGAGCATTATTGTTATTACTTTTTTTTTTTGGGTGTATTTTTATTATGTATCTTGAATATGTCCTCTTTTTAGGTTAATAAGCTTAATGAGCTGTATAAAGAAAGTTCTGAAGAATGGTCAAGAAAAGCAGCAGAGCTAGAGGGGGTGATAAAAGCAATGGAGGTGAAGTTTGATTGTAATTATGATGTTTTCTGATGTTTGGAATCGGTCAATTTGAATGCTTGGGTATTTATTTTAGTGTCACTTCTGTTTAACAGTCACAGCTAAAGCAAGTTGAAGATGATTATAAAGAGAGACTGGAGAAGGAATTATCTTCCAAAAAACAGGTTGAAAAGGTATTTTCCTCCTCCTCAGTCACTTGTTGATGTTCAGTGTCTTATTTGCTTTCCTCCCATATATGAAACAAGCTGTTATTTTCAAAGAAATAATAATGAACTTAATCTAGCTACTTAATAATCAGGTAGTATCGGTCTGTAAGCTGGAAAATGTTTTTGGTTATTATAGTTATGCTTGCAGATGGTGAATACTGGATAACCATTGGTTCCTCTTGATTTATTTGTGCATAGTAGATTTCTGGTCAAAATATGTTATGTGCTCAAATAATCATGCCTTATATCTATTTGGGTGCTTGTAGGAGGCTGCTGATTTGAAAGAAAAGCTCGTGAGGTGTGAAGCTGACATCGAGGCAAGAAAGAAGACCAATGAGCAGAGTAATCTTTCGCTCAGCAATTTTCCTGCTGAACCGTATGCCCATCATAACCCTTTTGCTCCTTTGGGTTACCTGATGTTACTCAGTTTCCCATAATGTTCCTACATGAACTTGTTTTCGTGACATAATTTGTTGGAACTGTCAAGCCACATAGGTGTATCATTGTATACCTATGTAAGGTAAGGTTTAAAATCACTTATGTCCCTCATTATCTCATGCCCATTGGATCATTATGAAGAAAATGGGCTGATCTATGAAAAAATCTGCCACTTTTCTCTATAAGATGTCAGCACTTCCAGATTGAAATTACTCTGTCATGAGGTGGTTTTATGGTTGGGAACGATGCTATTGTGCCATGGTGTCTGCTGTTGACAACACTGAGCATGGTCATTAATTTACTTATGGTGTTGGGATGTGATTTTGCTTTGAGCTGTTGGAGTTGGATAGTTGAATCAAAATCAGACCAGATAACTTAATTGTGCAAATCTTTATTCCAGACGGAAGTTTCCTTTTGGTTGGGCGATGAATGGAAATGTAAATGAGAGAACAGATTTGCAGTAATTGATTACATTCTCTCAAGTGGCTGGAAGTTTCATGTATTTGTGGGTGTGCAGCTGTGGAGGCTGTAGTAGAGAAATATAATTGTAGTTTTCATTTTGACATTGTGTGCAAAATCAGCACATGTAATTTAATCTCTTTTCTTTTTTTTTAATAGAATTAAATTAACAAAATATACTTGATCATGGCCATGATCAAGAGACAATGCATAGGCCAGTGTCTGGTCAATGTGATGATGTGTTGTGTTGTGCGATTGTTTGATGACATTCTGGATTGACATAGTTAATTACTTAGTTTCCTGAACTCTTGTTGTTTATCTTTCATGTATTTACTAACCTGAAAAAAGTTTTTCTTAATACCTCTCTTTTAAAAAAAGAAAATTTTTATTTATATTTTTTGGTTACAGGTGGGTTGCATCAATCGAAGATGATAACATGGTTGATGAAAATAGCTTGCTAGTCCCAAAAATGCCTGTCGGTGTTTCTGGAACAGCATTGGCTGCTTCACTCCTGCGAGATGGGTGGAGTGTGAGTTCTCACAGTTTTACTTTTTGTACTGGCATCCTTTTTCCTTTTGATTTGTGTAAATAATTCTTCTTTCTGTATTCCTCTACTTGCTGAAGTTGGCCAAAATGTATGCAAAATACCAAGAGGCTGTTGATGCATTGAGGCATGAACAATTGGGCAGGAAGGAGTCAGAGGCAATTTTGCAACGGGTATGGTTGAGAACTTGAAATGATATGTCCTCTCTGCTTTTTTTCCCCACCATAACCTCAAAGGAATGGTTATTTGTCAATACAATGTCAGCACAGTGTTTAAATATTTCTGTGTGTCTGTCTGGTACTACTTTGCAATATGGAGAAGTTGATTGTAATATAGTGTTTTTCCACCATTCATGTTTGAGCAAACCCTGAGAAACAAGGGTCATCAGTCTGGTCATCCACTTATAATAATTCCAAAATGGTCCTTTAATGTTCCTTTTTGAGATCCAGTTGGTCCTCCAAGTGCCAATTTGGTATCATAAAAAGGCATTGAATGACCAATTTCATGTCAACAATTGACATTGATCGGCCATTTGATGTATTTATCATTGGAGGACCAAACTAATGACCCTTGTATCTTTGGAGTATCAGATATGTGTTTTGACTCTTCAAGAGTGTAAACTTGATTTGTACCATTGAGCCTTTTGGCAAATATCATCTTTGAATTTCTTGTTGGAGGATCAACCGGATCTCAAAAACAGGAAACATTTGTCAAGCATTTTAAAGGAATGTATTATTTTCCCCCCTTCATTTTTGAGCAAATGCCTCTTTGGTTCTCCGGATATAGAAGGGTCATTAATTAAGTGGTCCTCGGCTTATGAAAGTCAATGTTATTTTTGAGATCCAGTTAGTCCTCCAAGAACCAATTTGATGTCGCAAAATGGCATTGAATGACCAATTTGATGTCAGCATTTGACATTGATGGGCCATTTTATGTATTTATCATTGGAGGACTTAACTAATGACATCCATAGTAGCCAAACCTGGATGGCAGCACAAAGCAGCCAACCCAAACTACAGGTCTTAGTGGATAGCAGGATGGCTACTATTTTGTAAAAATGTAGATAAATAGAGTGCAATTTATACAACATACATATAAATGCTAAAGAATAAAATATTGCCCATAATCAATACATAATCATCATTATTAATCAAAAGACGAAGTCCATGCTATAAACAAGTAATAGTCATCAATCTAATGTATAAATAACAAGTCAATAAAACAAAAGTGTTTCAATGTTTCATAGGGTAAAAAAACAAATGCAGAGCAAAATCCAAATTAAACTTAGGACTCTAAGACTCAAAAGTAAATAAAAAAGACACTAGAGAAGGGAGGGGACCAAGGGGCAGTGGGCCAGTAGCAAACAAACAAAAAATAGAGATAGGGGATGTAGGATACAGAGAGAGGAGAGAAGAGTAGAGGAAAAATAAGAGAGGAGGAGGAGAGATCACAGGAAAAAGAAGAGAGGATGGAGGGGCTGAGTCCTGGGTCACTGGAAGGCATAGTCATCGGAAGTTTGAGCAACAATGGAGTGCAAGAGGGATAGAGGAGAGCAGTGTGCATTGAGGTGAAATGGGGGAGAATGGTTTGTAGATTGAAATTTTTTGTTTTTTTTTTTGGGGGGGGGGGGGGTTACCCTTAAGCCCCCATAGATTACTTAGCAATGTCCAATACATAGCGGCTGCGAAACCTTGCTTTTTCGCCACAAAATGCCACTATTTGCGGCTGCAGGAGTAAAATGCGACAGTACGTTCTGCTCTCCTGTCCTCAATAAAATGCTGTGCTTCTTGGCCGCAATGTTTCGCCCCCCCCATGATAGCGGCGCTATATGCTGCTATTGACTACTTTGAAGACACTTGTATTTTTGGAGTATCAGAATGGATGTTTTTACTCTTTAAGAGTGCAAATTTTTTCATCTTTGAATTGCACTGTGGTGGTTACGTTACACTTGCGGATGCTTTCTCTCTAGGATTTGGAGATAGTTTCACTTATTACAACCTTGTCCCGGTACTATAGAGTTTGTAGATTATGTTTAATGAACATCTTATGGCGTTCACTTGATTTGACTTTTTATTTTTTGTGTCATTTGTTCATTCTTCAATGAAATTCATCTTTTAGTTTTGTTTCCTCTATCCATGTGATTTATTGATATATATATATATATATATATATATATATATATATATATATATGTGTGTGTGTGTGTGTGTGTGTGTGTGTGTGTGTGTGTGTGTTTCCTCCCTGTCCAGTTTGTTGAAGTTGATGTAATCTTCTATTTACAGGTTCTGTATGAGTTAGAGGAGAAAGCAGAAGCCATTATAGATGAAAGAGGTATATCTCTTTGGTGGATTGAATGGGAGTTTACTAAATAAGCTGTGAACTAAGATTGAAACATCATTAAATTCTGATTCCAACATTGTTGTTCTTAATGCTCTGCAATGAGTTTGCATTGTAAACAGAAAATGCAGATCTTTGCCTTGATTCTCCTGCTTTGTTTTTTAATTGTATATGTAAATATGTAATATTAATGGACAAGGTAGTGTGTGGTTGTTGTTTTTGTGCTTGCTCATGTATATCATGATCTTGTTGGTGGTAGTCTTGTTATCTTGCTATTTAATGATTTTATGTGCACTGCTCATTGGGGAAAATTTATGAGGTTTGGATAATTTATTTTGGAGTTTTAATGGGCTGTGTAAAAAGTTTTCATATTTCACTTTGTTCAAGCAAAAATCATTCCTGTCCGATGTCACTGCAGAGGAAATGCTATGCGTGCATAGTCATTGTTACATTGTTTATAATCACTGGCTAGGCTTTTCTACTAAGATTAATATACTGGCATTCTTGCAGCGGAACATGAAAAGATGGCTGATGCATACTCCTTGATGAACCAAAAATTGCAGAACTCCCTCACTGAAAATGCCAACTTGGAGAAAACCATCCAAGAACTGAAGGTTTACAACATAAATACTGTTTCATTTACAATTTTATTCGGGTTACATGTAGTTTTTCTTGAGTGTATCTCTTTCAGGCTGACCTCAAAAGGCATGAACGGGATTATAATCTTGCTCAGAAAGAAATTGATGACCTTCAAAAACAGGTAAAGAGGAAAGTTTTCTTTTTCCCCTAATGGTTGACTGTGTGTTATCTGCATTTCATCAAATTATTTATGTTTATGTGGCTGTCTGATATGCAACCATATTGTCTTAATCTGATACCAACAGCTCTTTCCCAAAACCCTAATTTTCATTTTGTGGCTCACGAGCTCCGTTGCACTGAATATAAAAGTATGAATAGCATGATTTTTTTACAGTGTATTGTATTGTTTATTGGATTGTGGTTTGGTGCGTCTTGTGTACATTTGAATGAGCTAAATATTTATCTTTTTATCTTGGAATCCTAAATGTCAATTTGGTGTAAGTAAAGCTGTTTCTGTAAATTAATAAACTTCAAGTAAAAGATGTGAACAGTTTTGCTGGTGCTTGTTTTAGAGGCTAAAGGGTGTGTTGCTGGTTAAGCTAAAATGTCATTTTTTTTTTTTTTGTTTAGATAATTGCTTTTTTCTTTTTCCTCCAAAGGCTGTTTCGGAAAGCTTAAGATTTTAAGCTGTTTCAAATCCAAAAATAGCTAATCCAAACCCACAGAACAGCGCTTCTTCTGATGTAATTTTTTTTTGAGCATTTTATTCAGATATTAGTAACTGCTTTTTTCAGTTTATGGCAAAAGCGCTAGAACTGTTCTGTCGTTTCATTTGGGATTGTGCTTAATGTTTAAATTTTTTATGTGTCTTTTCATTAAAATCGGGATTTTTTTTCTTAAATAGCATACACAAACTGGGCCAAAATTTTAGCTTGTTATGATGATTTTTTGTACCAAAATAAAATTGTCTCTTATTGGAAATTGTTTCATTTTGTTTTATTGTATTATTGTCAACAAGGTTATGATGGCTACTTTTATCTTCATACCTCTGTTATTGTTTGGTTCAGTCACCAATTTTTCTATATTAATTGATGATTGATTCTTTACAGGTGACAGTACTTCTGAAGGAATGCCGGGACATTCAACTTCGTGGTGGATCAGCTGGGTATGATATTGTTGATGATGCTGCAAATATTGCTTCAAGGACAAGTACAGAGACTGAAGCCGAAAAAGTCATCTCAGAGCACCTTGTAAGACTTTATTGTCTTCATTGTTGGACAAGCACCTTGTCTTTTAGTTCTTGAACTCATCTGTTTCATTGTTACATGTGTTCAATTGAAATTTGGGATGCAGTTAACGTTCAAGGACATAAATGGACTAGTTGAGCAGAATGTCCAACTTAGAAGCCTTGTACGTAGTCTTTCTGGCCAGATTGAAAATCAGGAAATTGAATTTAAGGTTGGTTGCTAAAGAAACTTTTGCCATCCTTATGCAGCAGTGTTGCAAGGACTCTTAAGAATATATATTTTTTTCCCCTTGTACTATCAAATTGTAGGAGAAGCTGGAAATGGAGCTGAAGAAACGTACTGAAGAAGCTGCGTCAAAAGTTGCAGCAGTTCTGCAGAGAGCTGAAGAGCAGGGGCGCATGATTGAATCCCTTCATACATCTGTGAGCTTTTATTACTGTGCTACGTATTTTTTTTCAAATAATTTTTGGGGTTACAATAGGATGTCTGCAGCCTGGGTGGGGTGTAGTTTTCTCTTTTCCTTTTCGGGTGAAGAAAAAGGTGGTAGAATCCCATCTTAAGTTGTTTGGATATGTGTGGAGAAGGCCTGTAAAAACCCCAATGAGGAAAGTAGATTAGATGGAGGATACTCCAATAGCTAGAGGTCGAGGGAGACCTAGAAAAACCATAGATGAAACTATTGAAAGAGATTTAGATTTTAATGGTTTAAATGTAAACATGATTTGTGACAGGACACTATAGCGTTGTCTGATCCACGTAGCCGACCCCATCTAGCTAGACAAGGCTTAGTTGTTGTTTTTCTTTTCAAAATCAGTTTATAGTTCCTTGTGGGATTCAAGACTGGATGCGTAGAACCCAACTTTATGCTTATCTTCTTAGAATTGTTACTCATTGTGATGTTGTTACTATTGATACATCTATAAGTTTGTTCTTATGATTGCTACTTGTTGTAGGTTGCGATGTACAAGAGACTGTATGAGGAGGAGCATAGTCATCATTTATCTCACACCCATTCTTCAGAAGCTCTTACAGGTTTGAGAAATATAATTTGTTACTTCCTTCTTCTAATCATTTTCTTTTATTTGATCAATTTTTAGTGAGAAGAGGGGCTTGAGGCAAAAGTGGGGCCTAGCAGATTCCATGTTTTGATGTTTATCCATTTGCTTTGGTATTTGAACCTCATGATATCTGAATGAAAATGTAATGTAAGAAAGACTGCACATCATTTTGGCCATGGCATTTAAAAGGGTTGGCTTGATTGTTTTCTGCTTTTAGTTTCTTCCCCTTACTGCTCCTGTGTTATATATATTCCTTGCTCTTGCAGTATAACATCCCTTGTTTACCATCAAAATTTACTTCTTATTCCAATAAGTAAATGCTTTGGTGGGTTACAACTCATGTTAATCCTGAGTGCATTTACTCTAATTAATTAGTATTCTAAAGGTGTTTTAGGTGGATACTTGGGCTGATGCTTGGAGTGTAACAGGTTTGTTGGAAGGCTGTTCGGCCACAGGCTGTGGACAACTTTCATGGCATAATAGAAGGGATTATGATGGAGGACTTAGGGGAAAAATAGGGATTTATAGGCTTAATAAAATGTAGAATAAAATTTTATGTTTATTGGATGTGAAGTTGTTAATCATGGATAACGCCATGCAGGAGCTGACTCTGAAGTGGGATAGTAGCCGCAACTCTGGAGCATATGGGAAAAATTATGTAATTTATATTAAATGAAAAAGTATCCAGAATTAAACACATATTCATCATTAATTAATATTCAGAAGTCATTATCTAGATTGTAAACAGGCAATCACCATCAATCTTTCTAATGCATGATTAACAAAGTCGATACAAAAAGAATAATGTCCTGTGGCATAAAGGGGAAAATCAAATTTCATACCAAATCCTAATCAAGCCTTAAGGCTTAAAGTAACAAAACATTCAGATTCAAATCATGAAGAAGTTCCTCACCAAAATTTAAAAAAAAAAAAAAAATCATAAACAACTTCTAGAAATTAAAAAGATTCATGGCAGCATAGCAGAGATATGAGAGTGAGAGCAGAGGGGTGAGATGAAGTTAAAGTGAAAGTTCAGTTAAAAATATTTCATGTCACAGCAACCTGAGAAACAGAAACGAAGCGAGAGCAAATCAGCAGAGGAACCAAAATACAGAAGGGAGTGAGAGAGTGAGGGACAGTTTCCGTCATCGCATGATAATTCTTGAGTTTCTTGATCTTGTTTGGATAAGCTTTTCAAAATAAGTAGAATTAGAAAATTATTAGTTTTCTGCTTTGTTTTGAGAAGCAGTTTAGTATTTTCATTAATACAGCTGGGATATCATAAGAGATTTGGATGAATGGATCCTTTTTTAGATTTTCCGGTTGGTTGTGTCATAGCTGTGCTTCCTAAGTTATAAGTTTATCTAGCGCAAGTCATATTGATATGATCTCCTGCAGATGGATGGAGAACATTGTTAGATGTATGATTCCTCTGATTTCTCTGTCTTGTGCTTGTGCTTAGGATAAGATTTACTTGCTTAACTTGGGCTTGTTTGGCAGAAGATATGTGTTAGACAATTGTATTCTATTTAAATTTTTGTTTTACTTAGATTGGGTGTGTATGGGCACTTCAGTGTTATTGTTATGTTGTGGAGAATGCTTGTATGCATGGATTATCCTATCCTAATGAAACTAGTAGAATTGTAAACTATTGTGATTTAACTTTTGTCTATATCACCTAGACTGTTTGCACCTTACATTTATTGGTTCTGAATTTTGCAGCTGTCACAAATGTTGGTAGAAGCAACCTTACAGCTATGATTGATAGTTCCCAGGTAAAGGTGTTGTTGGTACTCTCAGAAACAATCAATTCCAATTTTTTATTTTTTATCAGGGACTAACTCTCCCAAAAGTTTAAGCTATTAGGTGAGGGTTCATTAATGATTTCTTATAGATAATATCCTCCCATGCAAAAACCGTTGGGCTTGAAGCACGCACAAGCTCATTTTACTTTATGCTAACATTCAACTCTTGTACAGTTCAGAATATTAACTTGTATTAATTGTGCAAGGATAGTTTTGTCTTTTGCTTCTTTAGTTATCCTTGTACTCAGTATATATAAATCACTGCCTTGAATAATTCTGTTTGGACCAATGGATTTCTTTAACTTAACATATATAGAAGAATGGGGTGGCAAGGATCTAACTCCTGACCACTTGGCCATAGAGGACTTGATATCATTTCAAGGACCATATCTCCCAGAAGCTTAAGTTGTTTACTAAAGGTTTATGAATCATTTTATATCTAAGACTTGTAATGTATATTGTTGTTTTTGTTATCAAAGGAAGCTGCTAGGAAGTCCCTGGAGAAAGCTGCAGAGCGTGTGAGATGCCTTGAGGATGATTTGGCAAAGGCTAGGTAAGTGGGTTACTTGCTGTAAGAAATTCTCTGTTATGATGCATCATAATTTGTGTTTTGTATGTGATTGTAGTCATTATTACCTTATAGTTTAAAATAATGCATTATAGTAAGTTAGTTAGCTAGATGCCAAGTATAAATAGTTAGTTCCTCTCTTGCTTAAATATACTTGCATAAAAATGTGGTCGCATACCTAATTTTTTGGATCTTTATGTGCATCAATTTTTTTTTTTTCAAATTTATTATTATTATTATTATTATTACTACTACTACTACAACTACTACTTTTGCATTTTTCTTTGGTAAGTTGTTACTCAATTTCTACAAACATGCGTATACACAGCCTAGATATTCATAATTAGCGAATATATAGTTTATTTCAATAATTCTGAATTTCCTGTGAAATTGTTCTGCTTCTGCATTTTGGCTCTGTTGTTCTTATGTAATGAATTAGCGTGTATGATTGGCTGGACTAAGAAGATTTAATAAACTGAAAGCCAGATATAAATGCTGCTGGGTTAAGTATTACAAGTTACCTTTGTTAATAAAGGAAAGCCTGGTCTATGCTATGCGGTCTTCTAGGAAAGGGTTGTATTCATAATGTGGCTGCATGCCAGCTACTGTAACTTTTGTGTCTTCCAATTTTTTTTCTAAAAGAAACTTGTGTTGACTCCCCTTCCTGATCTGTGATGCGCCGGTACGGTTCTCAGGCCACCATACCAGTGTCCGGTGCATGCCAGAGACGGCACACATACGGTGCACTCCAAAACAATGATGAGCAAAGAAACCCAGCTATGAAAGGCCATGAGCACTGCCTAACCCAAAAATTGAGGGGATAAACCTTCTTTCTTTACCTTCTCACTCACGCACACTTTCTCGAAATGGGGTCCCATTGGTCTGCGAGCTGCCTTTCTCTTGGTATTGTTATAATATTTTAATTTGTTTTTAATTTAAGTCATGGGTATTCAACTTTTTAAAGAATATAATTTTATAGTTGGAATTTTGTTTTATATAATAGTAACACTTTATTAATATTATTATTATAATATTGAGGTTTTATTTTTTGATGATGGTACTATTTATTTTGTATTTTGTATATATATGTGTGTGTGTGTGTGTGTGTGTGTGTGTGTGTTGTACCCCGACATACCCATATCCTTCTTTTTTTTTTTTTTTTAAACATGCTGTATCACCGTACCGTCCTCGTAACGTACTGGATACCTCATACCCGTATTCGTGCATCATAGTTCATGGTTGCTGGTTATAAAATACCCCCAACTGTTCTTGACTTTTTAAGCCTGCTATCTACACTGGTTGAGGAGAAGCAATTTAAATTAAGTTCTTTAAACTCTCAAAAGGTTTCATTTTGGTATGAGTAGTAGCTGTGATATTGACTTTTCAAAATTTAGCTTATCGTTGCTTTTCACTTCTTACAAATTCATCCTCGCAGTGGATAGAACTGTAGATAATGATACTCTTTTAGGTTGGGTGTGCCTTGCAACCTTAGATTAGTTCTTGTTGAGTAGTTTTGCTGGTCTTGGGAGAAGGAAGGAAGCCAAAACTGTGGCAATGTGCCATATATGCCACTGTTTGGAGTATCTGGTTGCATCGTAATTCTTGCACCTTCAATGATAGATTTTTCAAACAAGCATGTTTTGTGGGATACTATTAGGTGTTTGGCCTCTATTTGGTGTAAAAAGCTCATGATCTTTTTAGAGGAAAATTCCTTAGACATGTTGAGAGATTGGAAAGCTATGCTTTATAGATAGTTTATTCATTTTTCATTTGTTTATTTTGCTATTGTTAGGAGGATTTCTTGTCCTCCCATCATCTTGTATGACTCTTCTCCTTAATAATATTCTTTTTTATCAAAAAAAAAAAAGCCTTTTAATTTAAGTCAAACTATTTCCATTTTTTTAACGAAATTTTGGCCAATTAACTTAATTCTTGTTGGATGAATGATCCATGAATAATTAAATAATTTGAAGCGATCTTGTTACTGATACTTGCTTTTGTATATCTTTAGGAGTGAGATTATTGTGTTACGTTCAGAACGTGATAAAATGGCTCTTGAGGCAAATTTTGCTAGAGAGAGACTTGATAGCTTTATGAAAGAGTTTGAACACCAGGTAATTGAATGTCCGTAATATTAAATATTTTATTGTTGCATGTATGTATTGTGCTAATTTCTGGATTTTGGGTTGATGTTTTAGAAAGCTGAAGCGAATGGCATTTTAGCAAGAAATGTGGAATTCTCTCAGCTAATTGTTGATTACCAACGAAAGCAGCGTGAAAGTTCTGAGTACTTGAATGCTGCTGAGGAGCTGTCTCGGAAACTTACTATGGAGGTTAAGATTTTATTTTGAGTTAAATGTTGAGCATTTTAATATTTTTAGTTTTTGTTTCTTTTAATATTGATTTAGTACCTATTTTATGAACCTACTACTTGTCTTTATTGTCAGTTGTCTGTTTTAAAGCATGAAAAGGAAGTCTTATCAAATGCTGAAAAGCGAGCATCTGATGAGGTTCGTAGTTTATCCGAAAGGGTGCAGCGCCTGCAGGTACGGATCATTTCTTATTTTGCATTTTTTCGGTAAGGCCTAGGACCTACAAGGGGGATGTGATCTGATGAAATGGCCTCCTAGTGGGTCCCCTTGGTAGTTTCGTAATGAGGCATGGGAGAGGATGTGTGGGACAGGGGAAGGGTAATGGGGATCGAAGCATTTGCAGGAATTGAGCCACCCCCCCTGACGTCCCTTAATTTTCCCAGCTCTAAACGGTGGAGCTACCAGCAAGAGATTGTTTCCTATTTTATGTATTTGATAAGTGGGCTTATCTTGTGCTTAATGTTGCAGGCTAGTTTGGGTACAATACAGAGTGCTGAGGAAGTTCGGGAGGTAGGTTATTATTATCAATGCACATCTTAGTTTCATTTTGCTTTCATAATTTCTATTTGGAAGTTTCATTTGGTCTGAAAACTGTAGGAAGCAAGAGCCGCAGAGAGGGTAAAACAGGAAGAATATATAAAGAAATTGGAGGTTTGTTTTCTTGATTCGTTATGAATACTTCCTATTTACTGGTGAACCATAATTTTTCATCTTGAAGAAGTGCATGTTGGATGTCTGGATGTCTATATTTTTAATCACTTATGGGTACCATAAATTGTACCCTTTCAGAGGGACTGGGCTGAGGCCAAGAAAGAGTTACAAGAAGAGCGGGAAAATGTGCGGAAATTCACACTAGACCGTGATCAGACCGCAAAGAACACTATGAGGCAGGTTGAAGATTTGAGCAGAGAGTTAGCTAATGCATTGCGTGCTGTTGCATCTGCTGAATCTAGGGCTGCTGTTGCTGAGGTACATGTTTTGGATTGTACTCATCTATATGCCTTATTCTTAACAAACTGTTGCATAGACTAACTTTGTTCCATGTCACAGGCAAAACTCTCTGGCCTTCAAAGAAAAATGGGTTCCACCGATGATAAGGTTTATTTTTCTTCCATCAGTTTTGTTAAATTTGTCAATTATGTTGCTGATGGTTAGACAAGATATATCAATATTAAAGAGTTCTCTAATCCATCTGCATGTCTACTGTTTTTCATGGAAATACACTAAACCAAATTGTGTGCTGATTAGAATATCATTAGCATAAGAGGAATCTTAGCGTATAGTGTGTACATGCGTCTCCTTCGGTAAAGTATATTGTTGATTACAAATAGGTGCATAATGTGCTCTGTTACATAATGGCCTAACTCAGGATATTTGGTGTCCTTCTTATGGAAGTCCAGTTTGAGTGTATGGCTGGTACTGTCGTATGTTAATTGATGTTCGAGTGGAGGTTTCTTGTTTTATTCCTTGCAATCAAACTATTTACTGTTTATTCGTATTTATTCTATTGTTGTATGTAGCTTGTCGAAAAGGATGGTGAGAGTGGACCTTCCTCTATGTCCAGTGATGAGGTGAGCATAAACTTTGATATCTTAATTTGACTTGTGCTGCTATATTAGTTTGTGTTATATGAAATAAATACGCCAATATGGAGACATAACCAATGTGCAGTCAAACTTTGCCCCCCAGGAGGGCAGGACCTGACATGGATACTCTAGTCTTATCCCCTATGAATAAGGCAGTTTTTTTCCTGCCTTTTTCTTTTTTTCAATTTTTTTCTTTTTTTTGGTTTTGTGCTGGGGGGGTGGGGTGGGGTGGGGTGCGGAAGAGAAGGGTGGTTTGCTACCGGCTCTAACATGAATAAGAAATAGCCTATTAGAACTACGAATTATCCCTAATGCCACTGATCTTTCCTTTATTGCACTTGTCATTCTCTGTAATCTATATATAATGAAAATTAAATATTGGTTTGCCTCCCCACTGTGAGATCCAGCAAAATAGATTCGTTTCTGTGTGCTAGAAAATAATTCCAGATCCAATGAATTTGAAGACTTTTTTCCTTTTTTCCCTGGGATGACAACATTTCTGCTCAAAATTGTTATATAAAGCAGCTTGAATCTTCTTAAAAATAAAGGAATTAAATCAGTAAAGAAAAAATGTATCTTATGTGCTTCTGTACTTATTTCCTGCTTTAAATTTAAGTTACTCTGCAATTGTGTTGCATTTGTGTGTGACATCTTTTTTTTTTTTCACCCTAACTCGATCTAGGTTGCCGCCGAATTGCAAACAGCTAAGGAGGAGATTGAAAAATTGAAAGAGGAAGCACATGCTAACAAAGCTCACATGCTGCAGGTTTTTATTTTATTCCTTCAAAAAAATTGTATTTAATTTGTACTTCAAACTAAATACATATTTACATTTTACATTGAAGTATAAGAGCATTGCTGAGGTGAATGAAGATGCACTGAAGCAGATAGAAACTGCACATAAGAACTATAAAGTAGAGGTATTTTAGCATAGTTAGATCTTCAAAGCTATTTTACATCCCATTTCCTGTTTTATTGTACTAAATAAATTGTTTGTCTTCTTAATTAACACGTGTAGGCTCTGAATGAAAAGAAAGCACTAGAAGCTGAACTTCATTCACTTAGAGAGAAGGTGTCAGAGCTTGAAAATGAATCTAGCTTGAAATCTGAAGAAGTGGCTTCTGCAACTGCAGGAAAAGAAGAGGCTCTTACATCTGCTTTGGCGGAAATCACAAATCTGAAGCAAGAAATTTTAGCCAAATGGTAAGTTGTTTTATAGTACTGCAATGTTTAAGATACTTCTCATTTGGTTTTATATATCTCACATTTTTTCTGCTTATAGTTCACAAATCTCTGCAATGGAAGTTCAAATCTCTGGAGTAAAAGAACAATTGGACAAGGAGCATCAGAAGTGGCGTGCAGCTCAAACCAATTATGAAAGACAGGTGCAAATATGGTTGATTATGTTGCAATTTTCGTTTGTTTGATTTGATTGTTGCTTGAGTCATGCATTGGAAGTTTGAGCTGAGGTTGGGGTCCATGACCTGTCAATAAGTATAATCCCTGAGGGTTGAAAAAGCATTGCCTTCATGCAAAATGAATTGAAGACAAAATTTTTGAATCTCTTTGATAATGGTTTCTTGAATTCGTCTTCATTCTCAATAACTGATTTTATTAACAATTAAAAACAGATGACTGAAAATGCCCGTAATAGCAAGTACAGGGCCTTGGAAACATAAAATATGCAATAGTTGCGTTACCATAACCAGTAATTTACTTTAAACATGATGTCCTGTCCATCAAGATGCACCACTTTAATTTTATTTTTTCCCACTGAATTTTGTTTTAATTTTTGTTCTTTCATTGGTTTAAAGAAGGAATAAGTCATCCTTCATGATCATGTGTTCTGATTCTGTGGTGAATTTGTTTGCTTGTTTGTTTAGTATGCATTATCTGTTTTTGCTGTCTAGATATTTATCGTTTGTTCGATGATCGTTTTATAATCGTGGAGATGTTTCTTATTACTCAGGTTATTCTCCAATCCGAAACAATTCAGGAGTTGACAAAAACATCTGAAGCATTAGCCTTGCTGCAGCAGGAGGCATCTGGATTACGGAAACTAGCTGATGCTCAGAAAATTGAAAATGTAAAATTTCATATTGTTTCCATGTTTAGTTTTACTATCTGTTTCTTTTTCAGTATTTCAATATGAATGCAGTTATTGTGTTTTGCCAGTTTATATTTTTTTGTTTAAAGATTCGCTGAGGTGTTTGTTAGAGGCACTTATTATATTTTTATGCTGTTTAGTACTTCTAATGAAGTGTCGCTAGATCAATTTAGCATATCTTCTGGTGCTTTGCTTCTTGGCTGTCATGCTGTTTTGAAGAAAATAGTGTTAAGAAATAAAGAAAGTATCTAGTAATATTTCTATTATATGCTAGAATATCATAGGATATCTCACATCATAACTTAGAATATTGTAAGATTGATTTCAATATTTCCGTATATTTCATGATTTGTTTATTCAATTAGGATTAGGATTCTAGTATTATAATAAATAGGGATTCGTGCTTTGCATTTTGTATCACACCGGTTGTACATTTTCTTCTCTTCTAATAAATTTCTTTTTTCTATCAAAAACAATTGTCACACCATATTAGGATATCTCATATTAATATATTTTTATAGTATTCAAAGTCCCTGTTCTCTCTTTTCTTACTTTTCTACCTAAAACCCATAATCTCAACAAATAGTAGTGATTTTCTCCATGAATTTTTTGAGCAAGTCCTATTTTGGGATGAGGACATATATGACAAAAAATAAAAGATACATGGTTCTTGTCATTACTGTTAGAGTGCATCAGCAGAGAAATAGTATATTCCATTGCTAAATCTTCAAAATGGCTAAACTAAGACTTACACACTGAGGAAATACAGACCAGTCCATGGTAAATGACTGTGACTGGGGGAGTGAGTGGGAAAGGAGATGAGGAAGTGCTTGCTGCTGGTGTGTTTCTGTAAACTAGTGGTTCATAATTAAAGTGTGAAACCTAACCTCCAAATTCCGACATAGCTGACTGTTATTAAATCTTTTGGACCAAAAAATGGCAATCCAGTCCAAGTTGTTCCATCGTGTGTGCCTTTGGACTGAAACTGGCTGGGGCAGTTTGGCTTGAGGTTAATATGCCCATAAATCTAAATTTGTAAAACTGCCTGAGTCCCTAGCTAACATGTCATTCTTGCCTAGTGGGCCAGGTTTTTTTTTTTGATAGAACTAATTCAGCTGGATTTTTTATCTGTTCTTTTATTTATTTTTGGGGTAAAAGAAGAATGTTATTAACAGAAGAATGATACAAGGAGGGTGTATCTTGAATGAGGGTGTATCTATGAGATATATGTGGTTTGCTTATGCATTTTAGTTTCGTTTACATCTTGTCTATTTGATATTTTACATTTGCTTTCCCATTTTCTTTATACAAATTTTGGATTTGTTCTGAATTTTTTGTCTTGATGCATCATTTGTTATCTGAAGCCTTTCGTCCAATAAATAGAAATTCAGTAGGTTTAAAATCTTTACGTTACAATTCACCCCATATACATGTTGTGTTTTGCAGAATGAACTGAAGGCTAAGTGGGAAGAGGAGAAGGTGTTGCTGGAGAAATCTAGAAATGATGCTGAGAAGAAATATGATGAAATCAATGAACAGGTCATTGAGATTTCTTTTATCACTGGAAATTTTGTATTTTATGTGCTTTGGTACATAAGGAAACTTTTTAGCTGAAAACTCTGATTGTGTCACATACTTCTATTTGGTTGGTGAGAAATTGAAGTAAATTTTCTCTCAGCTTGTATTGATTGATTTTATGATAGTGGCTAGCTATAGTAGGTTTAGGTACAGGTCTAGGTAGTAGCTAGCTAGATAGTGGCTAGTTATAGTAAGTCCTAGCTATAGGTCCAGGTAGTAGCTAGCTACATAGTGGCTAGCTATGGCTAGCTGTCTAGGTTAACTATCAATGACAGAATGCAAGTGTTAGTTGCAGTTCTGTTATGGTAGGCATTCTGCAGCGTATCTAGTCCTATAGTTACAACAGAGTATGCTACATAGGCCACACTACTTTATAAAACTTACAAATTAGGTTTATTTCCAAAAATTGTCTAAGATAAGAAAGGAATGCTACGTGATATCTTCTTTATGGTCACATTTTTATTTGTAATTTGATTCATTTTGGAAAAGGGTTATCGATATTGTAGTAGAAATTTTTATATTTAATTGTTGTAGTTAACATTTTGGAGTTCATTTGGCTCAGCAACCGATTTGGGATTGGGCAATTTTTCTCCCTTGATGTTTCCTCTTTCTATTCATTTTGGGGGCGTTTGGTATGCGGAATCTTTTTTTTTTTTCCCGGGAATGTTAAAACATTCCCATGTTTGGTAGGAGGTTTGAAGTAACATTCCTGGGAATATTGCATTCCTGAGAAGGAGTTTGACCCCCAAAACATTATCACCTCCCTCCATGGGAATCCAACATTCCCATGGGAAGGGAATATTTATCATGTGAAAAGACCAAAATACCCCTATCACCACTCAAAGCCATCCGCCACCGATCACCGCCACCTGCCACCGCTCACCGCTGTCGGCGACGCTCCGCCGTCAGTCGCCGTCGCCGTTGCCGGCCACCCTTCACCACCATTGGTCGTCGCCGCCGCCGTCGGCCACCCTCACCACCACTGG
Organism: Pterocarpus santalinus; assembly: GCA_031439595.1. NCBI lineage: Eukaryota > Viridiplantae > Streptophyta > Magnoliopsida > Fabales > Fabaceae > Pterocarpus > Pterocarpus santalinus. Next base: position 25,398,601 of record CM062528.1, on the reverse strand, counting down.
TCACCGCCGTTGTTGGCCATCCTTCGCCACCTTCGCTAGCCAGCCCCCGCTGTCGGTTGCCGTCGCTGCCCACCCTTCGCCACGGTTGGCCGCTGCTGCCATCACCGGCCACCCTTCGCCACCGTTGGCCACTGCCGCCGCTAGCCATCATTGACCACCCGCCGCCACCGGCCACCGTTGGCCGTCTGCGGCCACCTTCCACCACCGCTGACCATCGCCGACCAAACTTCGCCGCCACCGCCGGCCACCCTTCGCCACTACCGGCCACCGTCATCATCGTCAACCTCCACCTTCATTAAGGGTAATTTTGGAAATTTATCAAATATTCCCGGGAATTCAATTTGCATACCAAACACTCCTAAAATATCATACCCTAGGAAGTTATTCCCGGAAATAGCATTCCCTGGAATCCTATTCCCAGGAATGAAAATCCATTCCGTCTACCAAACGCTCTCTTTGTGTTTCTTTTTCCTATTAAGATGGACATATCCCTTATTCATTTATCCTCAATTTTTCTTGTTAGTTTCATTTTTGTGCTAATTCTTCCTTCTCTCATTTATCAATTGCTAATATTGTGGCGAGCTTAGTATAAAGTTTTTGTCCATCTACTCTAGTGTGAGACCCATTGATGATTTGTATATTAGCGATTTATTATGCATAGAACTCATATACTTTGTTTGGTATCTTTGGTGAGTGTGGGGTGTGGCTCGCAACCTTGGATCAGTTCATGTTGGCGTCTTGCTAGTTTTTAGGACAAGAAAGAAACCAAATCTCTGGCAGTGTGCAGTCTGTGCCACTATTTGGTCTATTTCTTTGGAGTGTAATTCTTACACATTTATTGAGTGATTTTTGGACTAACAAGTAACAAGTTTTGTGGTAAAAAATTAAGTGTTTGGCATCTATTTGGTGTAAAACATGATCTTTTTAAAGGGATTTCTCTCCGATTTGTTGAGAGATTGGAAGGATTTGCTTCATTGATAGTTTTTCTTTTGTTTGTTCTTGTTATCGTAAAAAGGACCCTTACTTTCTCTTGGTATTCCTCTTTTATCAACACCCCCCCCCCCCCCAAAAAAAAAAGATACAGTACACATTAGACTTCAATTTAAATGGCATGTCACATAGTTTTTGATAGCATTCAGTAGTGCTGTTTGATGGTGAACCCACCAAGTGTGAAAAGACATATTGTGTTTTTTTTTTTTTTTTTTTGGTTTATACTTTACAATGCTAGTTGCTATCAAATTACTTATGTGAATGATATCATCAACTTTCTTCAGAATAAAATACTTCATAGCCAACTTGAAGCATTGCATATTCAATGGGCAGAGAAGGAGCGTAATTCTGCTGGTGTATCATCTGGAAGTAGTAGTGCAGATACATTTGGTGATGCTGGCCTCCAAAGTGTGATTAATTATCTCCGGCGTTCAAAAGAAATTGTAAATACTTTTGTCTTGCTATTTCTTTTTTCATTCTTGTTTTTGTATGTTGTCTCTTGGTTTTCTGATACTGTTATTCTACTTTCACAGGCAGAAACAGAAGTTTCATTGTTGAAACAGGAAAAGCTGCGTTTACAGTCGCAGGTAAAATTTTGTATACTTCTTTGTTGTGTATGTCATGACATGATGTGTGAAAATCAAACTAGCATGGATAATAGCTTATCTTTGTTCCTACATTGATATTATGAAGTGAAAGGTAAATGATTTGTCAAGTACTCATGTATTGAATATTTTATTTTACAATTGTTCTAATATTGATATCTCAAGTTATTACCTGATCTCTCATCCTGAAACCCATATGTTCTTTTACATGTGTAAAAGCCAGCTTAGTGCATGAGGCTCTCATCTAGTAGGTTTTGGGAAGGGTAGATGTGTGCAGCCTTACCGCACAAGCAGAGAGTCTATTTTCTAGGAATTGAACCCGTGACATCTTAAGTCACAAGGCGACTATCTTATTGTTGCACCAAGGCTCACCCTCTGTTCTTCTTTAACACGAGTAGTCAAACAGTTTGTAATTATGTTTAATAGAACAATTTGAACCTCAGCATAGTATATTTTCCAGTCTCTATTTTTTCCTGCTACTTTAAAGTGGGTGAAGATTTCTTGTTGCTGCTACTTTTCCAGTATCTCATAGATATGTCAGAAGAAGGGTCCTTGTTCGTTTGAAGGTCCTAAAACTAAGTGTCTTTTTTGTCTATATTTTCTTGTGACTTCCTCTGAAACATCCATTTTGAGTATTTGATGTCATGCTGTTATTGGATTTCTTGCTTTTCTGTATAGCTTGAGAGTGCTTTGAAGGCAGTGGAGTCTGCACATGCATCACTAGAAGCTGAGCGTGCGAAGTCAAAATCATATCTGTTTACTGAGGAAGAGTTCAAATCATTGCAGCTTCAGGTTGAGAATCCTACTTGCAGGATCTACATTTCCTCGATCTTCTATGGCATTGCTCTTGATGTCATCTTAAGCTGATCTGTTTTGACTGTAGTGTTTGATGATGTATATAATCAATCAAATAATCAGCTGCTTTTTGAAAATTATTTGCAGGTTAGGGAAATGAACTTACTTCGTGAGAGCAATATGCAGCTCAGGGAAGAAAATAAGCATAATTTTGAGGAGTGCCAGGTACATGGATATGTAAATTACCTGCTTACTTCGCAGTTGTTCCAATTTTGTTGTTGTTTTAAGGTAATAAAGTCGTAAGACTTGGTTCTTGCTGTTGCTGATGAGAGCTTAAAACAAAATAGGTTTTACTAAAATTACTATTTCTTCTTCTGAGCTCTCTTTACTGGCAAAATTTGTTGGACAAATTGCCATGATCACACCTAGTAGGAAAAGACTTCGTTATTGCTGTATCATCAATGATCTACTGATCTTTCAAAATTGCATGATTCAGTTTATGATTGCTGACTTTTATAATTTGGTAACCTTTGTTACACGGTGAAGTTTTCTCCTGTTTCCAATAATAAACCCAACTTTCTTGAATTCATATTAGAAATTGCGTGAACTAGCACTGAAAGCAAGAGCTGAGACGGAGAATCTAGAGAAACTTCTGAGGGAAAGGGAAACTGAGTTGGATGGTCGTAAGAATGAAATTGAGACATTAAAAATGGTGAAAGATGATCTCAATCACAAGGTTTCTGAGGTATTGCCTCTTGAACAGTGACAGTATATACTTACTAATATGTTTTACTGTGTTCTTGTTTAACCATTAATTTTCTGAGGTATTGCCTCTTGAACACTGACAGTAGATACTTACTAATATGTTTTACTGTGTTGTTGTTTTACCATTAATTATTTTCTAATTTTTCTTTACTGCTCTCTCTTCAGTTGCTCGAAAGGAGTAAAAACGTTGATGTGGAGGACTATGATCGAATGAAGAAGCTTGTTCGAGATTTGCAGGTTGTTTATACTACCCTTTCATATTACATTATATTAAGATGTTCCTCTTCTACTTTTCTATTTTCATTGTGAGTGTGCAAATTATGTTAACCTTGTCATGTATTTTGTTTGCTGTTGCGAGTGCTCTAGTTGCAGTGTTGCATGACTCAATGTTTGTAACTCAACATAAATAATACTAAGCGGGTAGATGGTTATGGATTTCTCTTTACCATTTGCATGATTTATTCATTTGCTTAAATTTTTTATTTGTAGTGCTTGAGCACTACTTGGATTAAGTTTTGGAGGAAGGATTTAGGTGCTATCAAATGCAAGTTTTCGCAGCTGTCCATTAGTCTAAAAAAAGGAATATATAAATATTTTTAGAAGTGCTGTTTTTAGTAATGCTAGATTGCTTGGTTATCAAACTGGCTTTGCCTATTTAAAAACTGCTATACACTATTTTGGAGATTTAGAATTGAATTGGAAGTGAAACCGTTACCAAACTTCTACTTCTCCCAGTTTAGTCCATGTTCTCTTTTTTGTTCTCTACTTTCACTCTGTTAAATTATGGAATTTTAAAATGTAAGAATGGATGAAGCACACTTTTTCGTTGATCCTTTTATCTTTTCAAAGTTTCCTTTTCTTTTTGGGTTATTACTTTCATAATGTTTGAACGGCATAAGGAAAACAGCAAGGAAGCAAATTTCATCTGCAAGGAATATTAACTATGTTCACATGCACACACTCGTTAACTTTTTTATTTTATTATACTCTATATGAGTGATATGCCATTTTCATTTCTAATGTTTTTTCACTTTTTATTTTATCTTATCAGGATAAACTGAGAGATAGGGATGCTCAAATAGAGGAAATCAGTAAAATCCTTTCAGTAAAGCAGGATTCAGTTTCACGTTTGGAGCAAGATCTTTCAAACTGCAGATTGGAACTTACAGAGAGAGAAAAGAGAATTAATGATATTTTGCATGCTGAGGTGTGGGTCATGTTCCCTATCTTAAAAGTTTAGAAAATTATTGCCTTCCCTTTTTTTTTTTTTTGAAAAAAAGAAAAAAAAAAAAAAACGAAAATCTGTTTTGTCATGTCTACTTTTGCAGGCTAACCTAAAACTGGACGTGGAGAAGCATAGGAAACTGCTGACTCAGTTTAAGGTGTATACACAATCTTGTTCCAAAAAATGAATAGTATTTCTTATTTATTAATATATTCCGAATTTTTTTGGGTTCATATTATTCGTTCCACATCGTTCTTTTTTCACCCTTCATTTCCTTTTCCATCATTACAGAAGAAGATTGACCTTTTGTCAAAGGAGAAGGAAGACCTTGGGAAGGAGAATCAGCAACTTTCTAGACAATTAGATGAGATAAAACAAGGTTCTTGTCCCTCCATCTTCCCTTCTCTCCTTTCCAGTATTTGTTGCTGAAGTATATTTTTATTATTGGTGCATATCAGGGAAAAGGACAACTAGTGATACAACTGGTGATCAAGCAATGAAGGAAGAAAAGGACACCAGAATACAGGTTTAGTTGAAAGTGTTTTAACTTCTTCCACCTTTATTTTTGAAGAAGTCTGATCCACTTTGTCTTAATTTTGTTATATTCTGTTTGCTAGATTCTTGAAAAACATCTGGAGAGACAGCGTGAAGAATTAAAGAAGGAGAAGGAAGAAAATCGTATAGAGAAAGGCAGACGACTTAAGACTGAAAAAGCAATAAAGGATTCTTACAACAATGTTGAGCAGGTATTTTTCCTGCTTGCTCAGTTGCTTTTATGTTTGGCATCTTTTGATTAAATATGCATTGTAATTCCTTCCGCCAACTACATGCTGTACTATATATTTGGTTAAAGGAAGTGATGGATTTACACCCTTGCTCTACTCACTTGTATTGTTGCAAATATTTATTAATTATTGTATGGTTTAAATATCTTTCTCTAAGAAAATTTAATTTTTAAGAGCCTAATTGAGTAACTACATTGTTTGATCCATATAGCTGCCTCTTCCTTGTGGGATAAGAATTGGTTGTTGTTGGTATGGTTAAGGGAGGAGGAGAAATGTGGATGAGCTCATAATTTGTCGATAAATTAGTTTTCTTGAAGTCCTTCATTCGAATTCAAATCTAGAGAGGCATGATGAAGTACTGCCTAGTGCTTGAGTTCAAAGCAGAAAAGATAGTGAGACTATCCATTTGAATGGAAATATTATAAATTTTTTTTTTTTGGGTTGAAAACGACCGCAGGGGATGCTCATTTATGCGTATTCTTGTGCGATACTTTGTCCCATGTGCGAGTCCCTAATATATACTCTTCATTTTTCTTTTGGTTTACATGCTGCTATTCATGTTTAAGCGCCAGCAGTGTTACATTTTAACAGCTTATATGCAAATGCGTGCTATTGTGGTTTAGAGTAACATAAGTGGAACAGTGACTTTCTATTCTTGATTGTTACAGTGCTAACGATTCCTCTTCGGTGGTTTGTGTGTTGCCTGATACACATCATTGCCATTTATGGACCCCCTACCTTAGATATCTTCATTTTTTGATCTTGTTTCATCTGTGTGCTTTTCAGCCGACTGTTACTGATAATTCACTAATATCAGTACAGTTGTGGAGACACCTTTGGCTTATTCTATTTCTTTAATTTCTGGTCCAGCTCTGTCGGCTGGCCATACTTGATATATTTATTTAGTTTCTTTTACTTCTTTTCTATTAATTCATTTACTTTCAGGAGAAAACCAAGTTTATTAATGAACTTGAGAGGCACAAGGAGGCTCTGAAACGATTATCTGATGAAGTTGAAAAGCTTAAGCTTCTTGTTGGCAATCTTCCTGAGGTAATGATGTAAAATATTGGTTGACTGTACACACTAATGTTGAGTGGACAAGACATGCTTTACCATGCTGAGATTTTATTGTGCTTATGTTTTGGCCCTTTTTGCTTGCTTTAATCAATTATTTTTAAGCAAAGCTATTTCAATTCTGCTATTGAATTTTTTTATTTTGGTATAAATTCAATTCTGCTATTGAATTTTGTTTTATTTTGGTATAAATTTTCTTAGGGGACAAATGTGGCTCAACTCCTATCTGGATCCAATGTTGATGACTTTGCTGCTCCTTATATATCCGCTGTTGAAAACTTTGAAAAGGAAGCTCATTCAGTATTTTCTGAGCTTGGAGGTCGTGGCAATCTTGGAGATGCAGCAACAATTTCGGATACTTCTGCTGCTGCCACAGGTCCGTCTGCTTCTCTTTGTTTACAATGCCGTGTACATTAAGATGCTTGAAAACAGAGTTTTAGTAAGGGTCTGGCAAAGGATGTGAGGCGGTGAAAAGAACATCTCTTTATTTAAAATAGAATTCTCTGCAAAAGTTATTTCTATACCTGTTTATACTGATGGAAACGTCAACACATGGCAGGTTCTGTGGTACATGCGCAACCCCCTAATGTCACATCCCTGCCGGCTGCTGGAGTAAGCAGTCTACCGCCTAAAGCCGCCACAGATACTGAGAAAAGACTTCCATTGCCCAGGCCTAGTGTTGAACCCCGTAAAACTGGTAGGAAATTGGTTAGGCCTCGTCTGGTCAAACCTGATGAGCCACAAGGTGACACAGAAATGTCCGATGCTGAAGGATCAGCAGGCAAGCCTGGGCCTTCTGGTGACACAGAAACTCAAACCAGTTTTGCTCCATCTTCCCAACCATTGGCTCGAAAGCGTGTTGCTCCTACCTCCACTTCTGAATTGCGTGAAGAATCAGTCACAACTGGTGAGAAGAGTTCTGATGCCCCTCTGTTGAAGAAGTCAAAAGGAGCAGAGTCCCCTGAAGATAGTGCTGAAGAACAACCTGGCTCAACTCCAGAATTTACTGGAACTCATCTGGTCATGGAAGAATCGTCTGAAAGTGGTGAGTTGCCACAAAGCCAAAATGAGGAAGTCAGTGAAGCTCAAAATGAAGATGGTGAGAATGCTGTTGGGAAGGATGAGGAATCCAAAGATCCACAAAACTTAGATGGTACAAGTCAAGAGGAATTACAAGATGACAAGACCGTCGTTTTAGAAGAGAATCTAGATCAACCAGCTGAAACGAAAGTGGTGTTGGATGATATACAGAGGGATCAGAGTGAGCCAGATAACCAGCAGTCATCATTGCCGCTCAGTGGTGACAGAGAAGAGGGAGAACTGTTGCCGGAGATGGGAGATCTTGAGGGTGGTAACGAGGAAAACCAAGAATCCCGGGAAGGTCAATCTGAGCCTGCTGGAACCCCCGAACCTTCCCCTGCTAGGGTTGACGATGATGCTCTCGAGGCCGGTGAGATCAATTCTCCTGAGCTTTCAGGTGATGACAAGAATGATGAGGGTGACTTGGGTGAGGAGGCTGCTGATGGTTTTGACAAGTCAGCTGATGTTAGCGAATCAATGGCAGTTGAGAGCGATCAGGCAGCTGAACCTGCTCCTGTTGCAAGTGAGGGTAATTTGACTAGTAGTGCTGCAGAAACTAGTTCCTCAAGAATTAACTTAACTGTTTCAAGGCAAGGGACTACCAGTGTCACCTCTGAAACTGAAGAGATAAGGCAGCCATCTCCCATCAGTAGTACATCAACAACCATAAATTTGTCAGAGCGAGCCCGAGAGAGGGCTCAATTGAGACAGGCTGGGGTGGTTTCCACCCTTGGTAGAGGTCGTGGAAGAGCAGCTCTGCGTGGTCGAGGAGCTGTTCGTGGTCGTGGTGGACGTAGACCATCATCTGGTGAAGCCTGAATCAACAAAGTCACTGTGACTGGATGGTTAAATTAATTAACTAACTTGGCATTGGTCTTGTAAACTAGCCCAAGTCTGGGGACGACAGTATAGATAATGATTAGTAGTAACTTGTAAATGGGCGATGAGTTCCATGTAAATGCAATTTTGCTTTGCACATTTTTCTCCGTTTTCTTTGTCCCAAATTTTGCTTTCATTTCTTTTGTAGCATTTCACCTGAATGCAGTACTAGTATGGTTGGATTTACATTACGTTTCACGTGTTTGAATGGTAATTTGCATTTCCATGAATGATCTATTGAAAATCCGTGTTCTACCCAAAAATATCCAAGGAGAGATTCTACCCCCGCACACGCACAATTTGCGGTATCCATTTCGAGAAATTCATCGTAAAAATATAATCAACATGGGCATTTAAATTAAAAATTGATAAAAAATTGGCATACAACATGTTCTGAGTTTTTCGCCCAAGTATCTATAGAAGATAAAATACTAAACTTATTGAACGTGTTTGCCGTTCCAATTTTTTCTCAAGAGAACCGCGCCTCCTTTTTCTTGTCATGACATCTTGTTTAAATCAACCCGGCAAACATGCCATTATTTGTTATATTTTTTTGGAACTGTTTTATTTAACCATATATATTCATGTTTTCTATTAACATATATTCATACTTACAATAAATAAATCCATATATATATATAGGTGAAATATTATATAAACTCGTATAGTTATTTGAAACTATCAAATTATAGGCATAATTTGATGGATTGAACTGACTTATTATATTTTTAAATCTCGAAACCGTTCTAGAGGAGATTTTACTCTAGCCAATCCAACTCAAAGAAGTTAGTGAAAGCATAGTAAGACTTCAAATATTACCCAATCATCGTGGAATACAACCTTGTCTCATCTTTGCAATCAAATTTTCTAGGAAAGTCAATGAAGGCATCAATGCATTGTAAGAAGTTGGCGGCCGAATACATCGGTATCCGTCACTTCGGCCGGTCATTCGCAAAGAATCTAGATTCAATGTGAATACTTTATTTTTTAATATTTTTTCTCCCTTTTGATTATCTATAGACTAATCAAAATTGAACACTCAATTATACCATATAATAGTGCACCCATCAATGGCCAGAAGTTACAGACTTGATAAACAATGCATGGTCAGAGACTTCCAAAATCCAATAAATTTTCCACTATCATCCATTTGGAACCCATCAACACATTACCGGTGAGCCGTCCCAATCACGGCATTTGTTATACTGTTAATTTCATTAACCAGTAACTGCGCAAGGACAAACGTTAACCCCCCCCCCCCCAAAAAAAAAAAAAGAAAAAGAAAAAGAAAAGGAAACAAGGAACCAAGCTGAACATGTATGTGCAAAACAAAAAGAAGAAAAAAGGAAGTGAATGACACGTGCTCTCTCGTAGCACCTTGTAAAATATCAGCGGGTCCATCCACTTCAAAACTCTTCCTTCTCCTTTTGTATTTTGTACAATTTTGGAATGCAACCATCATTTTTCCCCGGATGAATTATTCTTTTTTCCTTCTAGAAGCATAACCAAGAATTCTTTTTTTTATTTTTTTGTAGAACTTGAACTTGTGTTTACTTAACAGTCCATGTGGCAGTGTCAAACTGCACTTGCTTGTAGCAATCTCAACCAGCATGCTGATGTAGCGTGGTCCCCAGGAAGAGCATCAGCCCCAACACTTTGTTCAATCTTTCACTTTCTCAACCAACTTAGGATCCTCCATGTTCTTTGCAGTTGACAGGTCTACTGACCCAAGTGCAGTGGTTAATTCATCTACATGCTGCCAACAAAGTTACAGTTTAAACAATAAGTGAAGACATCAAGGATTGTACCCCAAAAAAAAAAAATAAGGAATAAAACTACAATTTCATCCCTAAAATATGAGAGATGTAACAAATTTGTCCTTAAATTAGAGAACACATTTAATTTGATCTCTGAATTTACCCACGTTTGAACAAGTTAATCCTTTCCAGGGACCATTCTGTTAAATTCAAGGACCAACTTTTTACTGTTATAATGTGGGTAAATTCAAAAATGAATTTGTTATGCCCCCAATGTTTGAAGGACGAAATTGTAGTTTTCCTCCGAAAAAAAAGGAAAAAAAAGGTCGAGGTCAAAGCATCTCAAAGGAGCATGAACATGATTGCACACAAAACTGAGAATATATTACAATTAATAAATTAGGAAATTCTAAAGTTAAGAATAGCATAACATGCTCCAAAGTCTAAAGGGCTTTTTTTTTTCCCTTAATGGAATTCCTACTCCAAATTATTCTGGAAAGAGTATCAACTTTAGGATCTTTTATCAAGTAGGCATTATCATCAGTTATTGCAAAAGAATTCCCGCTAGTACAAATGAAATTATGCCAATGTGGTCCCACTATCACATGCACTCAACTAGAGATGCCAATACCAATTATATATAAAAAGTTAAGGTGAGAATTGGTGTGCTATAATTGGTAAAGAACCCTGGGATAAGGTTGAACAGTAGAAGTGAGAGAGCATACCTGCGTGTTGTTGGTGTGGGGCACAGATTGCCTTGTTTTCTTCTCCTGCATGACCTTCTGACGGCTTTCGTAAAATTCAAAGTCATCCAATATTGATGTTCTTGCCGCATAGTTCTTAAAAATGTTTAGCATTTCGATACCTTGCGGAAAACTCACCTGGAAACAAAATAAGACAACAGTAAGCATACAGAAAAATAACTAAGACATTTTCAGTAAACTACTGCTTTACTCAAACATGAAAATGGCATACCTCCTGTGTGTCTCTACTATTTGTCACAGGCTTGTGATCATTATTCTCTAAAATTATATGCCGCAGCTGAGGATTTGGAACATCCTTTATAATGTGCCATTTGACAAGGAAATATCCATTCCACTTGTCTTGTTGCCAGAAATCCATACTTTTATTGAAATCAACTCGCCCGGTCATCTCAGCTACTCCACAAAATTGACCACTGGCATTGACCTGAAACAATTACACAAGAAAAAATTGAGGGACACTATTATTGATCCGAAAATAATTAAGTAAATAAAACATGGATGTGAGGAATCTGAAGTTTTTGAAACAGAATCAGGATTGAAATCTACAGCATACCGAAAAGAAAAGGAACACAGGGCACTTGCTTCCTTTCTCTTCCATCCGCCTCTGTGCATCCTGAAATGCAATATCCAGCCTCTTATTCCCATTTGGAGTACTAGCCCACACATTGTACTTGATGCTCTTATGGATATCATCTTCACTGTATGATTTGATGACGAAGAAGAGTGCATGATCGTATTTGGTTGGAAAATCAGGAATATTATATTGATCTGTCCTGAGTTTGCTGCTACCATTTCCACTTCCAGTTCCAGCAGAATTACCTCCAGACACCGAAGCACCTTTTGCATAAGCTGTTCTAGGACCCTGATTCTGCTCATTCAGTGAACCATTAATCTTGCTTCTCAGTTTTAACTTGTCAGTACTAACCCAACTCTTTGAAGTTGCTTTCACATTAAGCAAGTTGTTCGGATAGAGGAATCCGCTCTTCCCTTGATTGTATGTGGTGAACTTGGAGACAGGCAAGCAACCCTTTGCCACTGCATCTGAATGGAGCACTGAACCACATACGGGTGCCTGAAAAACATTACAAGCTCATTAGAATAGTCCTAAAGATGATAGATAAACCACAAGGCAGAACGAAGGAGCAAGGTTACCAGGTTAACTTGTTTTGGCTGGTTACGCTTAACATGAGTTGATGAGACATCTAACAATGGCGTCGAACCCTTCACTTCTGATCGGCTGCTCAAGTTAGGTGGAGGTGCGGACTTCGACACAATACCACTTGCGTGGCTCTGTGAAGACAAATTAGATCTACCGCTTGGTTTCCCAGCCAATTCATTATAACCATATCCTTGTGACCCATCTTGTGCGGGTAGAGATGAATCCCATGAATACGTTGATGGCAGTAACTCCCCGTAGGGTAGAGAAGGTGAAAAGTACCCAGGTGAACCAATGGGTTGTTGGAAGATGGAGCCAGATGGATAGACATGGTGGCCAACATACTGTCCATCAACACCAGCTGTATTCACAGGAAAGTATGAAGAGTAGCCAGTCTGAAATCCTGGCATGAGATAGACATAAGATCCATTATCTGCTTGCATGACCTAAATAAAGCAAAAGAAAGGAAAAAAATTATATATTGAGACATTTATTTGATATCGCAGAGCACAAAAAAGATCAATTATCTGCTTGCATGACATAAAACCAAGAAGGCGAAAGTGCTACGCAGTAAATTCCTATTATTGAAGGAAACCACATTTACTGGACACATTTGCCCTGAATCTGAAAAGGGTTGTCCAGGAAGGATGTCACTATGCCACACATAAGTAAAAGTTTAAAATATTATTGTCAAGAAATACATTCTTGCTATTGTTACAATTTTACATTCAACCCTTTCGTAAGAATATGATTGTTGGACTTGGAGACCACGTTAACTTCTCAAACACTTGAGAAAGAGGAAATGCTGATAGATGAACATAAGCGTCATTGTCCCCCCATTCTTCTACTACCTTGGCTAACACAAGACAAATGATCAAATTCAAGTAGAGTATCAATTGATTTACACAGGCATCACGAGCATGACTTTAATTGACCAGATATGCAACAAGTCAACCACATCTAAAGACTCAAAAATTACAACAAAACATAACCAACCACGATTCAGCTTATAAAACTTACAGGATACTGAAGATCAACTGCATCAGTACCAACATAGTATCCTTGGTTGTCTGGCTCTCCAAAGAAACCGGCATAACCTGCGATCATTCTAACGTAAGAAGAGAGAACATAAATATACAAATAAATCAAAATGAAAAGAGAACCATCTGAGGGAGGGTCTTTCACCAGCAGATGCTAACCTGGATAGTAGTAGCCATAATAGCCACCACCAGAATAAGGAACACCCTGATCTGTGGAAAAGTACTCATGATCCACATCCCCTTCTTTAACACTACCAGATGCATCTCCTACAGATGATACACATGATCTTGCATCAGATGAGGAGCTTGCACCCTTTGAAGGAACCTGAACACACACACATCCAGATGCACACTGAGAAACCATGTGATTCACCACGTCTCATACATAACCAATCAAACAGCTAATTTTCAAATGAAAGCACATGAAAGAAAAAAGTTCCAGAAATCCAAAGCCAAACTGATACTTTAAAAATCACACGCAACAGACAGAAAGAGATGGGGGCTGAAGTGGAAATTTTACCATATTGGAATTATTGAGTTCAGCCGTTGAAGAATCACCATGAAGCTTCTTCCTATCCACTTCATCCGCAGCTGTTAACAAATGCAGAAAAAATCACAACCTAGTAAAAAATCCCTCCTTTTTTTCATACTTTTCATTCAACTTTGCACAGCATAACACAAGAAAAGGGGGGAAAAACAAATCTAAACCATGCAGCACCAAGAAAACAAAATAACAAATCTAAGCCATGCATAGCGCCAAGAAGAAACAAATGAGCTGGGTAGGAAAGTAGGGGGAATACGTTTCTGAAATTGAGCAGCCATGGGAGTAGAACTTCACCAGAAAAATCTCAGCTATAAAACTTCACCCGAAAAAAGCAAAAATCTCAAAACCCCTTTAACAAATCCACTAAACACAGCAAAACACAGATCCTCCAAGACACCAAGAAAGAGAAAAAAGCAACGCCCTTATATGTATTCAGCTTTATATGTCTTGTTCAACTTGGAAGGTGAAAAATGGAAGAAAATATAAAAAATAAAAAAAATCATAAAGTTTTTTTTTTTTTTTGACAAAATGAAAACAGATAAACCCCACAAGATATTTCAGACAAAGAAATTCTGGGTATGGATTATTTTTGCTGCTTTGTGTCTCTCTAGATTTCTGGGAAAGAAAAAAATCAGCAAAAAAAATGGGGTATACGTGAGAATGAGAGATGATAAAAGAAGAAAAGGGCGAGAAGCACGGTGTGGGTTGTCGTGTATATCTTTAAAAAGATAATATATTTTTTCCTTCTGTTTGGCTGGAGGATATGGCTTTGAATTGGGAAGCTACTTAAAGGGGGTGCTTCTGAATGAATGGAAGCAGAACATGAGAGAGAGAGAATCTTCACAGAGAAAGAGAGAGACGAGAAGGAAGCAAATGAAGGAGGAAAAATTAATAATAATGTTGCATCTCATAAAATAGGAAAAAATGACGGTGGAGAAAGCGCCACGTCATCCCGCTTATTGTTTGTGTAAAATAAATGAAAGTTAATGGCAGAAATAAAGGCATATGAGCTGTTGTTTGTATACAGCTTTGAGGTTTCCTCTTTGGGGTTTGCTTCCTTAATTACTGTGTCTGTCCCACGCATTAACCGCGAGAATTCAAAATGTTGAAAAAAACAATAACAATTAAATATCTCAAAATGTCTAATTAATTCGTTAGTGACCTAGTGGTATGACTAGATTTTATTTTACTACGTATAACTATATTTTCCGACAGCACATAACAGAGAAAAAAAAAAGAAAAGCCAATATTTACGGACAACTAGTTATGGTATAGCGCATTTATCTGTTTTCATTATTACAGCCACAATAGTGGTCATGCAACCTTGTCCACTTCAAACTCAAAAAACCATATGCAGTGATTTACAAAGTGAGCCATTAGCTCTAGGATAATGCTATTTAATCAATATTAAAAAATAGACAAAAAGTGTGCGTAGCTAATCTGCTAATGTATGTGGATTTATGCAACTTTATCTGATAGTATGATATTGCACGGACTTGAAAATAAAATTAATTATAAGAATGATTTTGAGTTTTTGTGTATACAGTGCTGTATATATAAAATTTATTGTAATTTAATAATTTTTTGAAAATTAAGTTAACAACAATTACTTTGCTTTCAGCAAATAATCATTAGTTTTATTCATTGTCCACTTGCATTTTGTTCATAGTCTGAAGTAACTCAAACCTCCCATAATCAACCCCTTTTGTTCCCAATTAGGATACAAATATTAAACTATTTTAGGCATAGGAAAATTTCTCGTATAAACCTCCTAATGATACCAATTCCATATTATCCACGTGGATGATCAATTAAGGACGTCTTTGAAAGTGTTATTTGAAAATAGTTTTAGTAAATTAGTAATATGAAATCAGTCAAAACTAATTATTTACAATATTGACATTTAGATGATTTATTTTACTAGTTACAAAGGGGGAAAAAAACTAAAAGATGTTTCAAGTTTATTTTTTCAAGACACCATGAAAATCATGAAGAATAATTAGTCAAAACAATGTTTATTGAACACAAATGATAACTAACAAACTAGACATTCTCAATGTAATGCGGTCCATCAATAATTGGAGGTGTGTTCTAGAGAATAGACCATCCCCGTAAGCTGCTCTGATTGTATTTTCGAATGCATGACATGACCTTACATTTAAAAATAATCAACATGAAGATAAATGGCTTTGTTTGGTGGCATGGAAAAAACATTCATTTAAAGCATGGAAGTCCCCCCCCCCCCCTTTCTCTCTATCTCTCTCTCTCAAACCACCAAAAAAAAAGAGGAGGAAGTTTCCCATACAATTTCCCTTAATTTTTTTAGTATTCCATGTTAGTTACTGTCATAAATCAACTGACGAAATAAAATACCTGGAAAGAGTCAAAAGACTATGCTATTAAGCAACCTGTATTGAACTTTCCCAACTATTTTTTCATATATACATGGCATTCTCTGTCAGTGTTTGGTAAAGACAAGCACGTTGTTCGTTGCAGATCTCTTCCCTCATGTTGCTGGGATTTAGTGTTACCATTTTACAAGCCAGAAAATAACCCACGCCAGGGAAAAGAAGACAGTGAATGAAATTCATTTCTTGGTCAATGAAATCAACATATATAGAGAATGTTGTTGAAGAAACTGTCTTTCTTTTTGTCATTTCTTAATTTCTTAGAATATAAAATCCCAGTTGTTGGTAGGGAATATGAATAATTGATTATATATAATGCCATTACAGGAAAGAATTGATCCTATGCGAGCTTCAATTATCTTAATAAGCTGAATTTATATATGAGGAGTACTAATATATGCATACGAAATTAATTAATTATTCATCAATTATTTTTCTTTCTTTTCTTTCTGATTCATCAATTAAATCTTCCTTCTTCTTTTTTTAATTTCTCATAACATCCCTTCATTTTATAGATGAGAAACAAATCTCCTAGGATATAATCAAGTGTTTAAATGGGGACCCTTCTCAATGACATTTTTTTCGCACATAAGAATCCCAAAATCGAATCTACATCATCATGTTTGAGAAATCCAAGCCCTTTGTACTCAGACCAATACCTTGTTGGGAATTAGATCTTCCTTTGACTCAATCTTTATAGTGTTAATTTTTTATAGTTAAGATTTTATTTCTAATGTTATTATTATAACATTATTCTTCCATGTATTGAGTATATTACAAAAATGATGTCAATACCTAATAAGGATGGCAATGGATAGGGTAGGGTTTTAACTTACTTAGAACCCGTCGCACACCCTAATACGACTCTCAAAATCGACTCCTAATACAATCTTTCTGTTTTAAAAGTCATACTCTACCTGCATATTTGCCTAAATAAGGTAAAAACAATTTAAAATAATTAGGGTGTAAGTCACAATTACATAAAATATTAAAATTAAATGAAGCAAACTAAAGAAAAACAAATATAAAACAATCAAATATTAAAAAAATATATTACATAATCTCAAACGCATCGTACTCTTACACAACTCTCCATTATGAATCTATCTCTTTATAATTATTAGGGATATAGGTAGGGTAAGGAGGTACACCCTAAACCCGCACCCGCCTCGTCGTGCAATGCTTTCTCAACCTACCCCACCCCTCTACAAGTAAGATTTTAAACCTGCTTCACACAGATTGGGTAGAGCTGAGTATCTACGAGTAGGGCATATATTGCCATCTTTAGTACTTAACAAATCAAAATGTATTAGATTTAATAGAATTATTTACCCAAAAAACATATCCTCACAAATTCATAATTTTTTTATTACAGATATCCTCCATTAGAGGTAATTTTGTTCAACGCATGATCGAATAGTCAATGTGAGCACTTCTCCCAACTGACATTTGAACAATGGTGCGTCATATTGTGGGGGACTAACTTTTTCTGCTATCCATATTGGTGCAAATTCATAACTTTATATCATAAATACTTTTTTGGTCTTTAGTTCGTATTTGTCCTTCACGTTTTATGGTTAGTATACTGGCTTATGTGAAATCTTTTAATATTTATTTATGCAAAACAAACATTCTCACACTAACTTATATACCGTAAATATTTTTTCTCTTTATTTTTTATTTTGTCCTTCACGTTTTATGGTTAGTATATTGGATTGTGTAAAATTCTTTTATTTATGTAAAACAAGCATTACCGCATGGGATTTCAATCATGGAGGCAATATAGCAAGAATCGTGGGTACTTCTACTTCAAACAACGTTGTCAATTTCAATCCTTAATTCGTTTTTCTTTAAAGTTCAGAAGCCGTGTTGTTGTTTGCTTAATGATATTAGCATCATTATACATTTTGGATATTTCAAAGAAGACAAAAGCGGGATTAGGAATCCACTAGAAGGTGGAAAAGAAGGACAACGAAAAATAAAGGCAGAGAGCATGAACAAGGGACTGAATTTATTTCTAATTTATTGTCTTTGTTTCTCTGGCATTGTCAAAGTATTTGGCTTAAGGGCTAAGGATTCCCAGCCAGCCATACATTACTGCGCGGGGAATGCGCGTGGCCGTCAGCCCTGTCTCTCATTTTTCATTTCATTTTATTTTAATTTATAATTATAACTGCAATTGTACGGATTCAAATTGATTTTTTTTTAATATTTCTGTTATTATTATTATTATTATTGTTATTATAAAGAAAGAGAGCCCCTTAGTTGCCACGTTTCGGCCTTCAACATGGAGTGCACGTGTACAACTGATTTGTCAATGAAATGCACGAGTAGGATAGGATCGATAACCTTGAGAGTTAGCCTCGTGATTAAACACACGTTTTATAATTTGATTACTTATGCTTAAAATTCCGGAATGGTGTTTAAGAAAATGCACTGTAGAAAATAAAGTGTATAATAATATTTGTTAATGAGAAAATTAAGTATAACTACAAGCACCTGTGTAACAGAATATGTATGATAATATATCTTTGTATTTTTTTTATCAGCGGTTAACATTATAAATTTTACTTTATAAAATGCAATGTGCAAGATACACTAAGCAGAAGCTGAGGGTGTACTCTTAAACTTATCTGAAAACCTTAATCATAAGGTTGTGTTTAGTAGCGAAGCCAGAAATGTTCTTTGAGGAGGGCTACTACAAAGACTAGGCATATACCTTTAATAGAGAAATCACATCTAGTATAATATAATATATACTTAAAGAAAATTTGAAATGTAAGAAGGGGGTCATGGGCCATACAAGCCCCCCTTGGCCCCGCCTCTGGACGTGTTTGGTTAAAAGGTAAAAGGGGGTAAAAATTTAAGGGAATAAATTTTTCTGGAATATGCTGTGGTTGATTAACAAGTAAAAGAAAAAGAAAATTTTGTGGAAGTAAAAAGTTTTGTTCATCACAGAGGGAAATCTTCTCCTAATTCATATAGGAGTAAGTTTTTTTCCTTTCTCTAATCTCTCCCTTGTCCTCTCTCGATCTATGTTTCTTTTGCGTTAATCTTTCTCAATCCCATTGCCATCAACAATTCTGTTGGTGCCGATTGAGGAACTGGATGCTAATGACAAGTTCCTTTCTATTGCAAGGATTATAACTTTGTCTTTCACGCTAATAATAGCGCAAGTCCAAGTTCCATCCATCTCTGACTATGGCACTGCACATCTACTGCAGACATCTTTATAGACAAAACCCGATTCTTCCAATGGGCCGTGCAAAAACGCATTTTGACATCAAGTTGCCGAAGACACTAGCCATTCATGGTAGCCGACGAGAGCACAAGACGTATAGTGCTATATTTGATCATAGGAGAAAATGTCTCCTGAAAGTCGACACCAGCTACTTTGTTGAACCCCTTAGCGAAATATTGGGCTGTGAGCTTGTCAAGAGAGCCATCAGACTTCAACTTGGTTTTCCATGTCCATTTGGTGCCAAGAACCTGCATGGTGGGAATGCAAGGCACTAGTTGAAATGTTTTTTGGTCAATGAGAGCTAGAATTTCTTCCTCCATAGCACGTTTCTAACCATCATGACGCAATGCCCTCTTGACTATTTTGGGTTCTTTGGGAATGTTTTCACAAGTAAGAAGGTAGGTTGGGATAGGTTATGCCATTTTTAGAAGGGGTTATCATGGGGTGTGTTGGGTTTAATGTTTTGATGATGAGTATTTTATTAATTTGTTTAGATTGGATGATTGATTATATTCTCGAAAAATGTCATGTTCAATTGTTTCCTTTTTTTTTCTTATTGAAATTACTTCACTCTTAATATCTAAAATTTTTCAAAATAAATTTGATTGCTAGAATTTTTCTAATCTATTTTTACTCAAAAAATCCAAGATTAAGGAAGGGAATTATGTTAGCAACGGTCAAAAAGCTGAATTCATGGATAAATATGCTAACAGGAAAAACCAGCAACTAGAATCAGCAACTACGGGTCAGGAACCAGCGACTACATATCAGGAACAGCAACTATGCAAAACTTGATTGGGCAAATCCTTTGGACCAAACTGAAGCCAAAATATTCTCTAATGGCTAGTAAATATCAATGGCTCATCATCTACATAAAGCCTTGAAGAATAAAAAGGAGAGTATGAACCTCCATCAAGAAAATTAAGATATTGCCTTGCTCTATTTTATTTATCATAGCTTATAGGCTTTGCACCTAAACTTGCTCATCTTCTTTTGAGAGTTTTTGAAACCCATTATAACTCAACTATAAGAGCATCCCTGCCTTGTGACGTTACCTTACTTTGGTTAAGATAGGGGGAAGTTTGGTGGTGTCTTTGTGAGAAACAAACTACTATATACTCTACTAAGAAATTGGGTAGAAGAAGGTTTATCAAATCCTTGTACGCAAAAATTTAAAGTGAAGAAAAATCCCAAGTAATTGGGAATTGGATGTAGGTCACATATTGTGACTAAATTAGTATAAAGATAGCTTGTGTTATCTTCTTTTCTCTTATCTCTTTTATTTTCTGTACTATTGTGTTTAATTGTTCAAAGCTTCAATTCTCAATTTTTTCTGTTTAATTCTATTTTAATTTTAAAATTTATGTTATCAAACCAATTCACCCCCTCTTGGCTCCTTCATTTAGTATATGAGCCTAATTCTCTTTAAGGCTTAACCACTTGAGAAGATGATCTTCGTAGGTTCAATGGCAGAAAATTTGATAAACTCAATCATCATTGAAGGACAATCTATAGTAAGGCCACCATATTTTGATGAGAGCAGCTACACCTATTGGAAGGAGCGGATGAAGATGTTCATTCAATCCATAGACTTCAAGCTTTGGCTCGTGATCAAGAATGAACCATGCATTCCAAAGAAAGTAGTTGATGGCAAAGAGGTGAAGAAACTAGAAGAGGAATTCAATGATCAAGATATGAAGAAGATGGAACAAAATGCAAAAGCGAAGAACATCTTCTATTGTGTCGTGAACTCAGATGAGTTTAGAAAAATCTCAGGGTGTCAAACTACTAAACAAATGTGGGACAAATTGGAAGTCACCTATGAAGGCACTAGCCAAGTAAAAGAGGCAAAAATTGATATACTAGTACATGAGTATAAATTATTCACCATGAAAGAGGAGGAAAATATTGATGAAATGTTTGAGAGATTTTCAAACATTGTTAACACACTTGATGCTCTTGGGGAAGTGTATATAGATAAAGAATTAGTAAGAAAAATTCTACAAAGTCTCACCAAAGAATGGCAATCAAAAGTGGCTGCCATCAAAGAAGGACGTGACCTCAACTCCATATCCTATGATGACTTAAGAGGTACCCTCATTACTTATGAAATTACTTTTCTTAACAAATTGCATAATGAAAATAGGAACAAGAAAGGAGTTGCACTAAAAGCCACTAAAAGCTCCAACCAAGAGGAAGAAGATGATGAAGGAGGTCACATAAGTAGAGATGAAGAGATAGCCTTCCTAACCAAAAGACTCTACGAGCTCAACAAAAAAAAGTATAAGCCAAAGAGGAGATAAAAATTCATAAAGAGGAAGAAAGTTATGATTGCAAACTCCACTTGGAGAGATAGTGACGAATCCCCATCAGAAAGTGAAGAAGAAGAAAAGGACAAGATAGTCAACATGTGCTTCATGGCAAAAAGTGAGCAAAAAGATGAAGAGGTAAGTAATCCTGACACTGCATATGACAAGCTATATGAGGATTTTCAACAATTACTTAATGATTCTATGAAGTTGTCTAATTATTTTTTGCTCTAAAATCCAAATATGATGATGCTTTAGTTAAAATTGATGAAGTGAGAAAGGAAGTTGATCTTTTAAAGCTAGAAAATGCTTCGAAAGAAAATGAACAAAAACTGTTTCATGAGAATGTCGCTTTAAAAGAAAAGATTCATGAGCTAACTAAAGACCTTACAAAATTTGTGAAAGGAAAAGAGAATTTGGATACTCTTGGGGGATCACAAAAATGCTCATTTGATAAGGTTGGACTTGGTTTTAATCAATTAAAAAGGCAAAAATACTATAAGAACTTTTTTGTGAAATCAAGTGCTTCTGCAACTCCTTACATGACATGTAATTATTGTGGACAAAAGGGACACATATCACACACATGTACTATTAAGAAATATGGTTCTAATATGATATGGGTTCCTAAGGCTACCAAGAAATTATCTTTAAGCTCCAACCCCTAAGGACCTAAAAGAATTTGGGTACCAAAGGTAAAATCTGTTTTGTAGGTGTGCATAAACAAAAAATAGTTCCTTATTAGCAACGATGCTTGAGTCACATGAAAAGAGCTAGCCAATTTTTTTTCTACTACAAGCTCATGAAGAAAGAAATATCACTTTGGAGATAACCATAAAGGATAAACTTTAGAGTTGGTAACATTAATATATACTGTCATATTCCAAAATTATATGCCTTTTATGCATGATTTATTAATTCGTGTTCTTAGGTGTTAAACCATATGAAATAATTAATTTTTGTGATATTTGTGCAAATATCTACTGATTGGAACCATATCTAAGACTCTATGAAGTGCTATATATGCAGTTTTCGTGTTTTTGCTTTGCTATCAGAAATAGCGACTATCTTTTTTTCTCTGGGTAAACCAGCAACTACTCTGTAGTTGCTATATATAGTTGCTGCTCTTCTCGATTTTTAAGCTAATGTTGCACCATATCAATAAGGGCAAACTTGTCTTTTATGGTGTTTTGAATTAACTAACGAAAGAAAAATCTGCATCCCTCACTCTTACTTTCATGATCTTCTACTCTCTATGGTTGGAACCCTTGCCCTCCAAATTTTCAAATCCATTAATCCAACATATCTAAGCTTAAACTTAAGCTTCACAAAATCTAG
This sequence comes from Pterocarpus santalinus, assembly GCA_031439595.1. Taxonomy (NCBI): domain Eukaryota; kingdom Viridiplantae; phylum Streptophyta; class Magnoliopsida; order Fabales; family Fabaceae; genus Pterocarpus; species Pterocarpus santalinus. The sequence goes on along the minus strand of CM062528.1, from coordinate 25,375,846 downwards.
CATTACATCACTTATTTTATGGGTTGAGATGCTACAATGCCATCTATGAATTGAAGATGCTACCCACTGGCAGCATACCTCCATTGTTTTTGGCGATCCAAGCTCTTTTCTTTGGCAAGCATCCAAGATTGTGGCAATGAGCAATGTTGCTTGCAATCACTAGCATGCGGTGAGCTGACATGACACAGTGATGACTCAAACCTGCAAGCAATGGCCACCCACCTTTATGTTCGACCTCCATCGTGCAACTGAACGTGTCTCCTTCTCTAATAAGCAGGGAATCCGGACACCACAAAGCTACCATTGTTAGTTTTAGGCTTTCACCTAGATTGTTGGCGAGACACCATCTCCATTAACAAGACCCATGTTGCTTCACTTAGGAATTATTGAAGAATCTTTGAGCCTTAACACTTCTCATAAATTGATATTAGTTTTGAATTGCTGGTCTGACATAATGTACAGGTACTTCTCCTTGAAACCAACGATTCTAGTAAAATTGCTTCTAGGTTTGTATTATATATGCCTGTGATTACTAGTATTATATGTACTTAGGACAATTTTTTTTGTTGAACATACTTTTGATTGCTTTGTTGGATTGAAACGTTGAATCTTTTGGAATTTTTATGCAATCTTTTTTTATTCAACTTGATATATTTTTTTTGGGTCTAATTATCTTATCTTGTGGACATATTCTAAAATTGATTTAGAATGCGTGTCTTTTTTAAAAACTAATCTATTCCAGAATATCACTTGGTCTTGTGTTGGATTCTAAAGTTTGTTGACAGTAAATGCCAATTTCTCTCGCAAGTTATTGATTTGAAATATTTTTGTGTAACTATTGCCTAGTACTACTCATTGATCTCTTATTCTAGAAGTTTCTATGGATGTTTAACGGTACTTTGTGCTTTAAATTTTGACATATTAAACATTAAGGAATATATTAGATTATATAAAGAATTTTTTTGGATAGTTTTGATGATGAATTATATATGCTAAAGAGCTGAACAAGCTTTAGAGGGTTTCATGGAAAATCAAAATTATTTACAAGAATCTAAAATTAAATTTTTTCCTCCTTAAATATGTTTTGGGATTTATAATCTTCTTAAGTTGTTATATTATCATGATCATGTTATTATGAATTAGTGGTATATTGCATTGACCTTTTTGATGCTAAAGGGAGAGAAAGGATAGGTTAACCAATTTGGAGCATGACCTTAAAGAAATTCATTTAAGAGCAAGTCTTCATGGATTAAAGGGGAGCATAGCAATAAGAAGAGATTCATGGATCAAGGGAGAGTATAGCTACTTGTCATAGATCAAGAATGGAGTCATTGATTGAGGGGGAGCATAGCAAGTCCTCAAAAATTAAATAATTCATGAACTAAGGGGGAGCTTTCTTTACATTTTTAATCTTTAATTTCTTTAAAAATATTTAATTATGATGATATTGCTGCCAACTCTGATGATTATTGAACATAGGACATATGACTTGATAATTGATTGTTTTCGATATCCTCTAGTCATGCTCAAATTATTTATAATATTTTATAATTAGGTCATCATCAAAAGAGGGGAGAATATTGGGTTTAATGTTTTGATGATGAATATCTTATTAATTTGTTTAGATTTGATGATTGATTATATTCTTGAAAATGTCATGTTCAATTGTTTCCTTTTTTATTTTATTAAAATTACTTCACTCTTAATATTTAAAATCTCTCATAAAATAAAGTTGATTGCTAGAATCTCTCTAATCTGTTTTTACTTAGAAAATTCAAGATTAAGGAAGGGAATTATGTTAGCAACGGTTAAAAAGCTGAATTCATAGATGAATATGCTAATAGGGAAAACGAGCAACTAGAACCAGCAAATATGAGTCAAGAACCAGCGACTACATATCAGGAACAATAACTGTGTGAAAATTGATTAGGCAAATCCTTTAGACCAACTGATGCCAAAATCTTCTCTAATAGCTAGTAGATATCAATGGCTCATCATCTATATAAAGCCTTGAAGAATGAAAAAGAGAGTATGAACCTCCATCAAGAAAATTGAAAGATTATCTTGCTCTATTTTATTTTATCATAGCTCATAGGTTTTGTACCTAAACTTATTCATCTTCTCTTGAGAGTTTTGAAAAGTCATTGTAGCTCAACTATAAGATATACATATATATATATACATATGTATATATGTATACATATATGTACGTAAAAGAGCAATAAAGATTTTGGTTTGGTCTGATTATATCTTAAACCCTAAACCCAATAGCAAATTTTATTTTGATTTAGTTTGGTTCACTCTGATTATATTTATAAACCAAATCGATTTAAATAAGTTTGAATTTGTTCAATTGATTTGGTTTTTTATTACAATTTTTATAAAATATGAAAATATAACTTTTAGTTTCATTACATTACATTAATCATTAATATTTCTATAAAACCCTACAAATATAAAATCTAATTAATTATCAAAAGTTATACTAATGTCTAATATTACCAAGTTAAGTAAATAATAAAAGATTTGAAAAAAAAATCATATGTAAATTCAAAACTCTTTAGTAAATTAAAAAAATTAATAGATAATCAAAAATTTAAAATATTACATTAAGATGTGATAACAATATAAGAATAATTTTAATATTAAAATATTATAAAATATTGTTATATGTATATTTATATAGATATACATGTGGATAAATAATATGTAATATATAATATATCTTCTAAATATATATAACTATGCTTGTGTAATATAGAGTGGCTTCAGATTGGCTTGGGTCAATGTTAAAAGGTAAAATTAAAAATCAAACTGAACCAATCAATTTTCATAATGCGAGAGTCATCCAAACCAATTGTTTTTTGTTGGTTCTCAGTTTTTTGAATCGACTATCAGTTTTGGTTTAGCTTGAATTAGTTTTGAACAAACCCTAAGCCTATGTTGCAATTGAGGGAAAACCAAAAGCTTGACAGCACTACCAAAGTTGAAAATGCAGCAATGTCGGAGATTGAGAGGTAGGCGGTGTCGAGGCTTACGTAGCAGAGGATGAGGAATGAGGAAAGAGAGTGAGGCAGAGGATATCAAATAGGGTTTAGTGTAGATATTACTTTTAATAGTTTAGATTATTACATTTACATAAGTATTATTAATATAAATAATGATATTAATATATAAATAGGATGACCTGTCAAGTCAAAAGACTTATTCTAAGATAACGTTTCCTTAATCAATCTAACTTATTTACACAAGTCAGGTCAAGCCAGACCTAATGTGGGCTAGGCTATAGCGTTGATTGATTGTCAAGCCTATTTCCACCCTTAATTGCTATTCTAACCATTGTTGCTACCAACCCTGTCCACCACATCCAAGCACTTCGTCAGTTGCATTGTCCTCCTCACTAACTAGTCCATCACTAGCAAGAATGCCATCACCATTGGCATGGTCAAGTCCGTCAACCTTGAGATCCCCTTCACCATGATTGTCTACAACAAGGTCTTCTCCCTCGAGATGTCCACAACCAAGGCGAGGAGAGGTAGCCAAACGCTGGTGGGCCTAGGCACCCCTTGTTGGCGATTAGCAGATGCAAGAGAAGGAGTATCCTCAGTTTGCAATTCTATTGTAGATAAGTTAGAAGTAGGAGAAGGAGGGTACGGTTCTGTTGCAACAGTTGGTTGGCGATTAACAAATGCATGTTTACGAGGTGCTCAAGGGTTCCAAGGAAGCAATGGCAATCAAGAAGGGGGTAGTGATAGTGGAGGTGTGGCAACAATAATAATTGTGGATATGAGCTGAGTGATAGCAAGTTGGAAAGAAAAAGTAAGAAAATTTTTATAAGAATATTTTTGTAATTTTATGGGTGATTTATTGGTGGTCCAGAATATGGCTAGACTATCTTATAACACACCATAGTTATATTGTTGTTTTTCACATAGCATTGTTTTAGAATTAGATGTTGGAACAAAGTTAACAATCTTGTAATAGGAAGTAATTTTGAGACAGAAATAAAACATAAAAAGTGAAAGTAAAGATAAAAAATGTAAAAGTACTTTGACCTTTTTCGAATTTAAATCTTTATTTTCCAATACACCCATGGATTTTTTTTCAAAAGCTTAGGTATTATTTTTTTTTTTGGTACATCAACAACAATAAAATTTGAATCTCTAACCTCATGCATCTTATCCAAACCCCTTACCATTACACCACTCTCAATGACTTGCATTTTGGCACACTTACAAAAATAAAAAATAGAAAAATTAACTTAAAATAAAATATGAATAATATTTTTTAGGTTTAATTATATTAAGTTTCTTATAATTTAAAAATTTTAAATAAGGTGTTTATGGAAATAATAATTTTTTAATGAGAATCTTGGATGAATCTACTAATGCAAGAATGTCAAATGAAGGGAATTCATTTTTTATATGGAGATTTTGTGAAAAAATATGAAAAATATAGTGTTTTTGATAAAATTTGAGACATGTGATTTTTTTTTCTCTCTCTTCCTTTTTCTTCTCTTATCTTTGTTTTTTTTTTCTCTTCCCTCTCCTCTCTCTTCCTTTCTTCTCTCTCCTCTCCTCTTGTCGCCATTTCTATCTCTCTCTCACTCAATCACATACACCACACAAGAAAAATAATTAAAATAATAGAATTCAGCTAACAGCAAGCCAAATTCTCTTTTTGTTTTATCTTTTTTTTTTTTTTGTAATCCGGCAGTACAAATAACGAATTCATATTTTACTTTTTGTTAAAATAATGAAATCCGGTTGACATAAAATCGAATTCCTTTTTTTTTTATTCTTTTTTGTAATCCGGTAGTACAGATAGTGGATTCACTTTTTATATTTTGTTGGAATCTGTTTATATTGTTAGCAAATTCTTTAAAACTCCATTCTTCTCCAATTTTGTCAAAAGTCTCATCTATTCTTAATATCATTCTCAAAAACTTATATACAAAAAAAATCACCCAAATATACCAAATTATTACTCTCTGGTCCATATAATTTCACACAGTAACGAATCTAAAGGGCAAGAACGGTTTCTAATTCTAATAATATGAAACGTTTTGGTTCCCCCCCCCCCCCCAAAAAAAAGACGTTTTCGTTTGATTTATGTTTTGCTTTTTTAAAAGTTTTGTTTTGACCCCCAAAATAGGCAAACGAATTCTTAATACATATTAAAAATAATATGTAAACTAATTTGATTGCATGTAAAATTATATAGTTAATAATATGATTTTATATGAATTTAGTTTATATGTATATATTTGAGAAATGTCATTAACTAATATGGTGGTCTGTACGATGCACGAGTTTATTATTATAAATGGTCATAGAAATATAAATCTATTTATATAAAGGGTACAAATTTTTAAATTTATAAATAAATAATAATTAACAAATGACATCTATAGAAATTAATATTATTGTTTGCAGAAGCATACTTTGGATTGAAATATAATAAACAATTTAGCTAATGTAGATACATAAAAAAAAATAGAGTATTAATTATGTGTATATAGAAAGAACACAATTGTACACACGAACCAAAATTTTTAAGCTTATAAAATTTTATAATAGGAAGATTAAGCAACAAAAATATGCACTTGAATTATATAGCATGTATGTATCCATAAGCATAATTAACTTTAGATGACATGTTTAAAAGATTTTAGTGGGAATTAATTAAAAAAAAAAGGTTCTATCACCTCTTTTTTTTGGTATTATAATATGGACCATGGACTCAACTATAAAAAATAGACAAAAATTTCATTGTGATCTCTGACAAAAATTACAAAAGATAAATTAATCTCTCAAAACTTAAAAGTCTAACAAATAGATCCTCACCTTTAAAAAGAAAGCACATTTGTCCTTTTGTCAACTTGTCATTCGGAGAACTGATAAGTTGCTGAGTTGTCTTTGTCAAGTGCCACAAAATGACGTTAATTTTGCTTGCTTAATCAAATGCACAGTTTCACCTATCTTCTTTTCCATACGATTTCTATTCCATACCTCAGTCACCACGAACAAACAAACCTCTGTACCAACCATAGGCACTCCACCACCGTCTCCCAATCAAAATTTATAAACTTAATACAACTCTTTGTGTATTTAAAATATGCATATGAATTATGTAAAAAATAAGCATTTATTTGACACGATCTTTTCGATCTTTTAATCTCAAAATCTTAGTTTTCAACTTTTCATTGATATAATATAGCGTTAATTGTTATAAAAACTTTACAATATTAATATGTAACTTTTATAATATGAAAATTAATTATAGGATAAATTTAGTGAAAAATTATAAATTTTATTAAAAAAGTAAATGAAATTATTTTTAGTTATTACATATTAAATATTTTATTTGGCCCCTGCTATCTTTATTTTCTTGATCCATCCTTGGTTTGGCAGAAAACTCAAATAGGAATTTTTGTAATAATGATAATAATTTTGTAATTGAGTCCCTAAACCACGACGCATATAAGGGAATATTACGTTAACAATAAGTTGATCCATATACTCAATTACAAAATTATTATCATAATAACTTTACTAAAAAATTTTAAACTATAAAGAACAATTTAAATTTTAGATAAAATTATAAGAACCTACACCAAACTAATTTTTTAAAATTTTTTTACGAATTAAATTTTTACTTTTCCCCTTTTTGTGCCCCTTTTCTCGTAATTCCCTTGCTGTTTTTGTTGGTCTCGATTTGAACCTTTCTTTTTTTTTCTTGGGGTCAGAATGTTAGCCTCAACTTCGAAAGAAAATAATTTAACAAGTACTCTCTAGGGCCCATGGGCCATTGTATTTGTTCCGGAGCTTATGTCTGACCAGGTCATATCCGTTCATTCTAATGGCCCATAAGTAAAGTGACAATTCATCGTTGTCAAATCTAAAGTTTATCTTCGGACCAAAATATCTTTAATCCAAAGATGAAAATATCACTAAAACCAAATGTTGGACATTTTTCGAACCATGTGGCTCTCGCATTGAAATAGAATAAGATACTATGTTGGATTCATGAAGAATAGGATACTATGTCGGATCCATGAGCTAAATGCGTTACACTGTTATGCAATCTTCCTCTCCAGCATCCAATATTCCCTTAGACACAAGCACTGGTAGGACAAGAAAGTGATATAATCCCACCGGTGCAAGTGTCTTGTTGATATGTGAATTTGCCTTTCTCGTTTACTGGTTATTTTATGCTCAAACTAGAGAACTATCCACAATTAACATTCTTGGCCATTCTACCTGGAAATTTGCAACTAAATTTCCTTTCCAAATCCGCAAAGTTGCAGATGCATCAATTTCCTAACTAGAAGTTGAAGGGCATACTTGATTTGTAGAATTTTTTTTTTTAACTTAAAATTATTTTTTATTTTAGGATTTTCAAATTTTAAAACTATGATTAGCTTAATTTAATGTTTCCTGTTTCACTTTTTATGAAATGAAAATAATAAAAACATGTTTTAATTTAACCGAATTAGTAAATTGAAACAATAATAAAAAATGTATCTTTTTTTTCTTTTGACGTGTATCCAATTATTTTTTTTTGTCAATGAAAAAGCCTATATGATAAATTCACACACAGTGTGTGTGCATTTATCATATATATATATATATATATATATATATATTTCACAATTCAAGAATAATAAATTATTGTTCGTTCACAAAAATAATTGATGAAGAAATCCCCAATCAATGCACTTATCTAGAATTCACACCAATAAATTGCATCTTAATCTACAATCTATAAAGCATTAAATTTCTAGACACTTTTACTTGATATGCTCGACACATCCACTCCTTTCATAGCTGTAAAACCTGAAAACTTAATCATTTATACCCCAAATTTAACTTTCATCTAAATTCTCAACACTAGTTAGCACCTAATCTCTTTTGTTGGAAGCATATATAGTAGGAGAAGAGTGAGTTAATCAATGCTTTGCACATATGCTTATTTTGTCTCTTAGTAATGGTACACAATGAGAATTATTTGCTAGAATAATTGTTAAAATTTAAGAGAACGTTTGGATAGAGTGTTTTTATGGAATAATTTATTTTTCAAGAGAATTTCAATTGATTTAATATAAAATTCTCTATTTGGATTGGAATACCAATTAATTTTAAAATTTTACTTATTTTTTTGATATATTTTCTAAACTTCAAATAAGTAGATTTCAGTTTCTACCTCCTCACAATAAATCCAAAATTCCCTCTTTCTCTTCCCCTTATCTCGTAATCCCTCCTTCTACAAACCTATCACCACTTGCTGTTCACCACTCACCCCTCATCTCCCATTGTCCATTTCTTGCCACCCACTGTCTGCTTCCTATTTCACGCCGTTCATCGTCTGCCATCCACAACCTATTGCCCTGCTGCCTATCATTTCCTGCTCATTGTTTGTCATTTGATCATTTGTTGTCAACCATGCCTACTACTAGCCCCGCCTTCCACCTTCTATCATTCATCTATTGTCACCCATCGCCAGTCATTCATTGCTCATTACCAGCCATTTGTTGTTCGCCACTCATTGCCAACCATTCATTGCTTGTTGTCTTGCCATCTATTATCTTGTCATCTACCACCTTGCCATTTGTTGCCTGCCACCCGCTCAGAAAAGATAATACAATTTCAATGTTCCAACAAAGTATTTTGTAAATAAAGTAATATAATTACTTTATCCACACAAAAAACAAATTAAAAATAAAAGGAATTGAATAGAAGCATTTAATTTTTTTCATATTTTAAATTTTCTCAAATTTAAAAATAATCCATCCAAACACACTCTAAATTCAAGTGATTGATTGGATAAGTCAAAGGAATAAAAATCACTCATCCATCCAAAGGTTAAAACTAATAACACATTATTCTAACAAAATTTTGACAGCAAAGTTCTGACTATTTAATATTTTTTTTCTTATCCATTAAGTATTTTTCCTTTTTTGAAGATTTTTTTTCTTGATTTTATTAAAGTCTGTCATGAGGCTCAATAACCGTATATTAACATCTTTGAATCAAAACATGAATAAGAAAAAAAAAAACAAAAACAAAAACAAAAGTGACATTACATTTCCCCAATCCGCTTCTAAGTATTCAACTGTGTTGTTTTGTTTTTGTTTTTTTGTCGATTATGATTTTTTGTGATATCCATTTATCAAGTACTATCATAATTTGCCAAGTAAGAAGTCTTTTTAATAATTACTTATTTAAGGGTTAAAAATTTGTTTTTCTCTTCTTCTTTTTTTTGAGTATTCTTTCATCTGACAGATGAGAGGCTAATCTCTTGGAATACGTTTAGGCATTTAATAGGGATTCTTTCTAATGATATTTATTTTCATACATATGAATTTCGGGATCGAACCTGGTACCACAGGTTTAAAGGACCCGAACCCTTTTTTCTTTTAAGAGTTTAACTCGCTTACTATCACATCGAATTGTGAAGTGTGTTATATTTTTGAAGTTATTATAAACCTGAAATAATCAGAAAATTACTCTAAAATTATCAAATCACACACTATTTTATTTGAATAATTGTAAGAGGTAATAAACTTAAATGTTAAAAAACATCAAATTATCGTTTTCAAATAAAAAAATAAAAATATATGCATCAAACTGCCCGAAGAAAACCTTTTTCAATTTATATAGGACATATCCACATAGGTAATAAAAGAAGGAGAAGATCAATAGTAATAAAAATTATCAATATCAATACAAAGAAAATGGGTTAACATATTCCTTACGCAGCCCTCTTTTTTATCCATGTTCGTACTTCGTGCACACACTCTTTTCCCATTTCCCTACCAACTAAATTGGCCCATGTTCCGGCTATATGTGCTCGCAAATTAAGAGACTATGGGAATAACTAGTGTTAGGCAAATAGACCAAGCATTGTCACAACAGTTAGAGTCTCACATCTTATAACCATTATTATAGTCATATTCGAGAAGATCACAAGAGCAAGCAAGTGGCAGCGTGGGGCGCTGCATGTGACAATTACAAATTGAACTTAGATTATGACCAGGATGCAATATGCACATGGACTTGAGAAAATGCTGACTTCATTAATGTGTTATTCATCACAGGAAACCAACGAGGATAGAGTTTAGCGGAAGGAGTTAATCCTCTACAAAGTGATGAACCACGGTCCATAGTCCATGATCCTTGGTTTAAATCTCAACTAAAAGAGATATCCACATTTAATATTCAATAATATCTTAAATAGAATTGCTTCTAATAAAAATTATCTACCAGAAACCAAACAAAAAAATTCTCAGAGAAATAGCTCAGTCCTATATATTCGTTCTCTTTAACACCCCAGCCTATATTGCCAAATGCCAGAAACATTAAACAAATGGGTAGAAAAGAAAGACAAGTACATACAAGAGTAGGAGGAAGAGTTGTTAGATAACATATCACTGCGGCCGGGTAATGCGCCTTGATTGATGTATATTCCACACACACACAACCCAATGATTGATTGGCGTTTAATTGGTTTATGGTCTGCCAAGTGCGAAAGAGTCCTCACCCTTTTTCCTGATATTTCGTTTACCAGCTATCATATATTCTTTTTTAATTTCAAACTTTTACAATTTTCAATTATGATATAATAATTTGAACTGTCAAGTAAAGCTACATTTATTCATTAATAATTGGTGATATTCCAATACGCATACTAGATGCTAGTCATTTTCTTTGAGCTAATGCTAGTTGTCATTTCTGAACTACTACCTTTGATTACTATTTCTTATATACGCCACACATATATACTGATCATATATTTTAATATTTTACATATGAAAAATGTTTACCAAATTTAAATAAAATTTCTTTTTCTTCGTCAAAAGTGAAAAAGTAGTATTAATAAATCAAACTTTCGCTTGTGGTTAGTTCCAGGTCTTTCTATCAAGTTTGTTAGACTTGTTTCGATCAATCTAGCATATAGAAGATGCATGACAGTGATTGAAAGCATTGAGCAGTCTTATAAGAGAATACGTAGATGAATGTCCTCTGCCAGTTCGCACATGGGGCGAATCATAATGCTTGCTGACCAAGTTGCTTGTAATTGGGAACATGTTGTATATAACATCCTACGGATGAAAAGTTTGAATTTTTTGATCACATGATTCTCGCAATCCTGCCTAGAAACTTTTCGATTTTGGGATGCTTTTTAAGTTAAAAAGCTACTTTAATTGTATTCCACATGTAGTACTATGTACTGTATAAGCAGCGGATTTATCGTTTGTGGTGAATCCACTCAATTATATCTTACCCTTTTTCTAGGAAAAAAAAAATAATTAAAATGAGAAGAAGACTAGTTTTAATTCACGATCGAGTTATTTTTCAAATTCATCTAACTTCTATAAAAGTACTTATAAATAAATGAAGGGTAACTAGATGAAAAAATTCGGAAATCAAGCTTATATTATGAGAAAAAAGAACGCCAATAGGCTAAAAGAATTTAAAATTCAGACTAAAGTTATCATAAAATATGAGGGAAGGCCAACTAGCTTAGCGTGTGTTTAGTTCGGCTTTGGAACCCTCAAAATCGATTATCAAGGGCTAGAATCGATTATGCAATATTTTTATTTTATTTGGTTAATCATCACCAAAATTAATTTTTGTTTTTACAATTGATTCTGAAAAAAATAAAAGTTTTTTATTTTCTGTCATAATTATTTTTATAAGTATTACTAAACATAAATTATTTTACTTTAAAATCAATTCTATAAAAACAGAAACAAATATGCACTTATCTTTTATTTGCACGTTCCTTAGTGAAGATTTGGTAATTGATCAATGATGCTTGGAATCCAAGTCCCGATTTCATATATAACAAGCTGTGAAACCAATCCAAACGAATCACCCAACCGTGAAGCACGTGTGATTTTGAAGGCAAGGAAATCACGGATCAATGAGTTGTATCACTAGCTTGTATGTGCATCATATTGACCATTGAATATTTTCTATCTTTGGCCGTCCTTGAGAGCACTTTCTTGTCTTCCAATACACTCCAATAAATCCAAGAACAATTTGGAGAGAGAACTCTCGCTACATGTAGAAAACGAATAAGGAAAACACTACTTCTGATTATTGTTTTATATATGTAAGGAAAATTTGCATAATAATTTTAAGTATCATACCTCTTAATATGAATGATCAAATCATGAAAAAAGTGTTTAATCAATGTATTGTTATAAAATATGCTTCAATAACAGACAAAAAGACATATGATAAGAAAAGAGAGATACTATATGAGTTTAATTGATAAACACTAACAGTGTAAAATAATTTTATCTTGGCATCCAATAAAAATTATGGAAAGTGTCATATCATCAAAGACAATTGTCTAAATATGAACTATATTGGCAATTCTATTGATTTCTATTGAATATCAATGTAAAACTATTGTCAGTGTATGTAAATTAAATCCATTATATAATATATGGTATTACTCTTTTGAAAATAAACAAATCATATGAAGACGAAAGGTTGATTTATTTACCCTACACAACCAAATTGCACAGACGTTTTTTATCACCAAGAATAACATTACTTGGAAACCTTGAGTGCTTATATTTTTTATTATTATAGGTTACTCCATTGGAATGCAGGATAAAAGTATAAATAAGTCAATCTAGATATTGACTCCTTCCAACAAGAAAGACAAAAAAAGAAAAAGAAAAACACTAGTTTTATAAATGGCATTAGGCTATCACTAACCAAAGGTGGCGCCTATTATATTTCTGGGGTTGAGGCTATCACTAACCATTAGGCTTTCACAACTAAATCATTCACTTGCACCATAACCTGCCATCCGCTTAATATATCGAGTCCAAGATCTGAATGACTAAAAGTTCAAAATAGCTTTTATTTACTTGAACGTAATTGAACTGGATGGAATTTAAAAGTTTGAAAGTTCAAGTTGTAAAACCTTTTAAGTACTTCGAAAGCACATCATCTCATTTAATTAAAATAAATTATTAAAGAAATTACTGGTCTCGGTTACCAAAATTCGTATAGCTAATTATATTGTATATAATTATATTGGACACTTCAAAAACAATTTGTATAATATAACGCCTAAACTACTGAAAAAAAAAAAAGTTTTAAGTACATTTTCATCGTCGCATCTCTCGGCGTTTAAAGCAGGTCGTCTTTTGTGGCTACGGGGAAAGCAGCTTTTAAAGAAAGTAAGTTTTATAACTTTTATATATTTTTTAACATTCGGTTACGTTTAACAAAATCAAAATATAAAACAAACAGGTTATTGAAGGCCCTATTCATGTTATTAGGATATGCATATGTCATTATTCTACTGCCTCCCAACATTTCACGTGATGATTAGGTTGCATGTCCTACAAGGAAAAGGAAAAAAAATGTGAGAAAAATAAAGAGAAAAGGTAGAAGAAAGATTCAATTTCATATGCTTCTTTGTCACATTATAGCACAAACTCCAAACTGTTACCTGCTACGGATAATTTGTCTTATTGACGATTGATTAAGCCATATTTTAATCAATTAATGTGGTACAAATGATAAATGTTATATATCTATAAAGTCATTGCCCTAGTTGTCAGACCTGAGCTAAAATGAATGGTACGTGTTTTCAACTACGTTATCACTTTATTCAAATGATTTTCTTTTATTTTCTTATAATTATGATGTAAGATAATTTAATTGGCATCATCAATCATCCATCCTTACCTGTATAATGTGTTTCTCTTCTTATATTATAGACGTGCATGTCAATGATTGGAGTGGCACCCTCTGGTTACATATGTGATTAGTATTATTTCCATTTCATGAACATTCATCTGTCTCAATCTAGCTACTGCGATACTTATGCTGAATTTTCAATGCATGACTTCGTTAACACGAAAGCAAACTAGTTTAGAGATATATTTGATCATTTAACAAGCCCCCCATGTTATTGATAAGGAAGCTTTATGTGAATCCAATTGATATTTGATAACTCTGGATACATAAATTATGTGTCGGTATATTGTAACCTATATATCTAGTGACTCAGACGTAATACTTATCTCGACTTTACTTTTGCCAATATATATAGATAGATGTGATTTGCTATTGTCCATCTTTGTGACAAGTATTCCTATTGAAAGCAAATTGTTGATAAAGAATGTTTCTGTTATTTCAGTTGAAGAAATCTTCTATACCGAATTGATTGAGCTATTATTTGAGAAAATATCGTTGGTTTTTTGTCTTAATTGTTTAATCATCCTGATGTATATTACAGTACAAAAAAGGGAAGGCTGAAAAAATTATTTTCTCGGCCATGATTTAATGTTTTTGCCATGGTTGGCGAGATAAGGATTCCACCATTTTTGTGGACAAAACATATGCTTTGATTAGCCATTGTGTATACTCTGTCATTACTTCTAGGAAAAGGAAAAAAATGCATATACTCTTTGTCATGACATAATACATATATGATGGAGACCCTGGTTACCTTTAATCGTTTAATAAAAACCATAAATTGGCATTTGATTGTGACATCACTCCATTATTTAAAGCTCCGAGCAATGCTCGTTGGGCACGAGGCATGCACATGCACAGTTACTAAAAATTAATTCAGTCTTATGACAAGATATATAATTGTTAATATTTTCATATCAATTTTACACAGGACTAATAATTATGTACACATGGGTTATAGAAATAAAGGGAAATAAGCAAATATTATTTCTACATTTACAAAGTAATTTTAGTACAGCATTTATACTTGTCTACGTAATTTCTCACTACTTGAAATTTAAGAGTAAATCTTAACTGTAAAGTAGATTCAAAGTTTTTTTGTTCATGACTTGATTTTGCTAAATAAATAAATAATTAAGAGAGCGAGATAAAAGAGGACAGTGTGTATGCAAAATATGGCCCTGCCACGTATCATAAACATCTTAAGAACTTCAATTAGACGTATGATACACATGTTTACATTTTTACAAAGCAAATGTAAGTGTCAAGAAAAAAAAGGAAAATCGAAAGAATAACAATCACATCCAATCAAAACAAGCACCAAACGTGACTTGTTTCTCTCTCCCAAGGAAATAAGGAAGAGAGTCAAAAAAAGAAAAAATGAAAAAAGAAAAAAATACACAAGAATAACTAGTTGCAGGTAGAAGGGGCAAACCCTACAGTGTTATGAGACAAGTCAAATTCCCAGAGATGGTTTTGTTGCATGATATTGCCTATGACACTGGCAGCAGGCCCCATTGTTTCAACAACTCCTATGCACTTCACTTGGGGTGCTGCATCGATGATGTAGCTCTTCACTGGTGGCTCAAATCTTGCTCCCCCTGCAAAATGGAACACTAACCTTGGCACTGTACTCTCATCAAACCCTTCAGCATCAAAGCAAAATTCTAACACTCCAAAATCCCCAGATACCCTCTTCACATTGGTTAAGGACTTGTTCAAAGCCTCAAGCACTGGACCATATGCTAAATCAACTAGTGTAGTCAAGGTTGTTCCTGAGTCAATTATAGTGCCTCCTTGGGCACTGAAGTCCCAAACCTGAGGTGGGATTTTCAACATTTGGCCTCCAAGTGAGATTCCTATCACATTCACACCATACAAAGGGGCAACCAAAAAAAGTTCTGTCCTCTTGATTTCACTCAAAATTTTGACTTTGTGGCTACCAAAAGTTAGATAACTTGAAACATTTTTATGGCTCAAATGGTCAACCAGACAATAGGAGAACTTGCCACCATATTGTATTGCTGCTTTGTCAACAAATGAGTCCTTGGCATAGCCTAGACCCAATATACCACCTGTGTCTTCATTGAAGGTTATGCCATTAAGCATGGATCTTGTGCAACCAATTGTTAGATTTTCCAGTTTTCCCTTCTTTCCATTTGTGAGGTCTACTGTGATGGTGTCAGTGCCAAAGAATCCCTTTGCAGATGATCCATCAACATAGCTGTCAAGGATAAGGAAAAAAAAAAAAAAAAGTCAATAATTGAACATGGTGGACAGAGGAATTCATGTTCTGAATGGAAAAATTAATGTGAGGACTATGCAAATGGGGTTTTTCATTTTTTTTTTTCTAGGTGAACATGGTAAAAGGTTGGCCAATTTGCAAGCAATGACTAACCAAAGGCTTGTGTTCCGGCATGCCCTGGATGCACAAATGTTGGTCATGTGATGCTCACCTACTAACATTAATTCTCATTTATAACCATGGTTGGATGCTGGAAAGAATAGTTGCTAGGTCACCAGCAGGAGCAGGACAACTTTTGTGCTTGTGTCTGTGTGTGAGGTGTACCTTTTTGTTAATTAGTCCCCACAGGGCATTTTCTTTAATGCCGAGCACATATTAGATCTTTGATTATGATGGCCATAAGCAGGCTTATTATAAATACACTCACTCCTTTCAGAGTTTTAAATGCTTTGCAGGACCAGAAATGTTCTGTTTCTTCAATTACACCATAAAGGGCCTTTAAGGCTTTAAGTTGTCATGTTAACTGGATAATACTAAGGTAAAAATTTAAGAAATTTGTTCATAAATACTAAAAACAAATGTATATTAACTTTTCGTTTGTTGTAACTACTAATAACACTTGAATCTTAATCAAGTATAACTAAATCACCGAATGTGACTCAATTTATAACTTGAGCCATCATGTGTGCGAATCTTATACGTAAAGAGTGTTAGGACACCTTGTGATATGGAAAGAAAAACACAATCTAGAACAAAACTCAATCCACCCCTCTTTCAAAAGAGACATGCTCCAAATATATATTTAGCTAGAATTTAAAATGGAACTTGACTACTTATTATTGTTTTCAGAAAGGACATGCTCCTCCCAACCGTCTTAATTGGCCATCACCCTCGCCCACAAAAAAGAAACTAAAAATTTGAGGTCCAAAAAGATAGCCTTTAATTTCTCCCCATTCTCTCTCTCTCTCTCTCTCTCTCTCTCTCTCTCTCTCTCTCTGTTTTTCACCCAATTCATGACCAACACTTGTGGCCGGAAGAAAGAAAATAGAAAGGACTTTAATTAGCTAGCTTCAATGCTCCTTGCAAACTCACTCACTTTCTTTCTTTCTTATCTGAAAAAATTTCCCCCCCGGTACTGCCAATGCTCCCTTCTTTCACAACAACCCCATTAATTAATTTTGGCTAAAATCAAGAACGAAACCAAAATTTTTCCACCCCCAAAAATTAAAATTTAATATATATATATATATATATATATATATATATATATATATAAACACACACAAAAACAAAAGTGAAGACAAAGAAATTAAACAAGAAAACAAAATTACCAACCTGATATCATATAGGCATGGATCAGAAGGCCTAGGACAATAGCTGAGGGAAAAAAGGTCGCTGAGATCAACCTTGCACTTATGTGATGAACATGTCACTTCTTGAAATGAACGAGAACGGTGTGGACAAAACACCCCATTACAGGATTTAGACCTCCTAGCCCTGGTTCTGGTCCTGCTCCTCCTCCTTCTCCTGGTCCTTGTCCTTGACCTTCTCCTCTTGTGTTGTTTCTTATGTACACCACCACGACCACCACTACGGTTCCTATGCAAGCAGTTAAACCATGTTAACTCGTTCCCGGTATCAGCAACAAGCCAGAACTTCTGCGCCGGTGTGCCAACCTCAACCTCCACAAAGTACTCTCCAAGGCCATAGTCCCTCCCTGAGTGCATTGGCATTTGGAAAGTTTCCCAGTTCTTCCTTCTGTTGTGGTAATGATTGTTGAGGACACCCCACCTTTGGTTCAGCCTCTGGCGCCTCAAGGCGTCCCTTTGGATGAACCCCTTTATGGCTTCAAGCTGATCCACCACATTACCACCACCAAAGAACCGTGCATCGTGCCTGTGCACAAGTTCTAGGCTCATTTTGTGCTCTTTTCTATCCTCGTCACCCTCCTCATTGATGAAGCCATGGACAACGATGGGAATCAACAAGAGGAGGAGGGAGATGAGGATTGTTGCAGTGCTACTACTCCATTGCGTCCTCCTCCTCATCTGCATATATAAATATATGTGTGTACAAAACGTGTTACTGTGTATAAATGTGTTATATGATGTATAATATATGGTTTTGGTTTTGGCACCACAAGGTGAAATAATGGAATAAAGGGGCTGTTGCAAATGGGGTTTGTGGTTTTTGGGAGCAGTTGCAAGGGAAAAAAGAGAGGAACAAAGGAGGGAGAGAGAGAGAGAGAGAGAGAGAGAGAGAATAATAAGGAGCTAGAAACAAGAGGGTGCTTGAGCTGGTTTTGTTGCAGATGGGTCCATTTGCTAGGAAAAAGAGGAAAGAGGGGGTTGGGAACAGAAGCAACAAAGATATTGAGATTTTGAGAGGTACGGAAAAGCGCAGGGCCTTTGTTTTCGCCTTTGAGAATTCGGACTGAGGCCCCTTCCCCTATATATATATATGTAATAATTATAATAATAATAATAATAATAATTTTTTGTGGGGGGTAATTAACTTTGCGTTGTGTTGTCGTGCTGTGCCTTATTCCATCCTCGCTCATGCCCTCAGCCTCCACGTCATATAGTTTTTTAAGATTTGCTTTCACACATTATTTTAGAGAAAACTCATGTGAAATGACGTCAATTTTGAATGAAAAATGATTTAAGAATCTTAATTTTTAAAATTTTTAATTAAGAATTTTAATATAATTAATTTAATTTTCAATATCTAGTTGGTATCAGTAAATACCACTCAAGCATTAGAAAGTGTTAGTTTAGCATCATAAAATACCAACTATTTGTATGTTTTATTTTTAGTTAACTTAAAAATATAAATTTGACTTATTCTTTCCATTTATGTCGTTGTTGGTTATTTTATGAGAATTTTGATTTCTCCTTTTTAATATGTTTTCTATCCATTTACATGTTAAAAAAAAATTTAGTCCCAGAAGATATATTACGTTATTTAAAATGCAACATTCTTTTGCATTATTTTTATTTTCATATATAATATTAATTTTGTTTAAATAAAATCATCTTCAATTTTTGAATTTAACTTTTTAAAAGACGAATCTCACCTTAGATGATTTGCAAAAGGAAAAGGAAATATAGCTCGTAAAATTGAAAGATGGTCAAAGATAAAAATCAGAAGTAGCAGTATAATTATATGGGTAAATATCAATTAGTACATAATATAGGAAGGTATACCAATTCCATGAGGTACTAATATCTCAATTAGAAACCACTATGTAGCTTAGTTTAAAAAATAAATGGTGTACAAGCAATTTTTACATATTTTTAAAAGGAAAAAATTAGTTTCTCATTAATTTAATTTAGTGTAAATTAATTTTTACATATGTAAAGCAATTTTGCTTTTTACAGATGGTGTAAAACCAATTTTGAGAAGGGGAAAAAATTAAATTTTGCGCCAAAATGATTATCTTGTTAATTTAAGTTGATGACATGTAATATAATTTGTCACATAAGATTTTTCTGGTCATCAAAAAATGACTTGAGGTCCTTGATTTAAAAATAAAAAGGTTCTTATCCTAAATCGATTGAAGAATAAAAGTTAAGGTGTTTAAAATATAACTCAATCCATTATTTTACATAGTATCCTTTTTATATACCATTTTCACTCTCATTAGTAATTAATACATATTAGTTGCTGCATAGTATATACTTTATTCGATTCAATTTATCTGTCAATTTAGATAATTTAATATATTCTTAAATTAATATATTTAAATATATTAATTTAAAAAAATGTCAAATTATCTAAATTGATAAATAAATTAAAACAGAGGAAGTATTAATTATCATCTAATACGTTTTAAGATTTTGTTTTTATACACTATCTCAGTATTTATTTGCATACCATTTTTTACTCTCATTATTACTTAGTACATATTAGTTGCTACATATATAGTATGTATAATTTTTTTTTATATAAACCGTATATACTAATCGTCATATAATACGATAGTTATCATATATCATCAACGTAAATATGACGTAAAAATTTCATTAAAAAATATGTAAAAATTTTAAGATATAAAGATTTATTTATTTGTGATTTTTTTAGGAAAAAATCACTTTTTTATTAAAAAGTATATTTTTAATTTTTTTTAGAAACTAAAAAAAGTAATGTATGTTAAAAAATTAATTTTTTAACTATATATAAAATTTAAATTTCATAATTATTTTTTTTAAAAAAAAATAAATACATCGATAAATATTTTGTTTATAATTTTTTTTTTCAAATTTGTCTTGTTCCTCTTGTACACTTGTTACACAGTTATTCGCTCTTTATTAGTTTGGATGCTTGTTCTGTTGTCCACCACGATAGATATTATTTTATGTGGGGTTTTGCTTTTTCGTGCTGGCTTTTTAGTTTGTTTGTTCTCTTTTTATGATATTATCTTTCTCTATTGTGATTTTCCCTTGTCTGTGTTATTGTATTTAGTTCAAATTGGTTTAATTCATTTTTCTAGTCACTAAAATTATATCCTTTTATATGAAAAGTTTTCAATAACAAAAGGTGTTGAACAGCGTTAAACTTAAAACTTGAACGCCATTTTAATTTAAAAGTTATTGATATATAACTTTTAGTTATCAAGTCGGGCTATATTCTATAAAATATATATTGGATAGGACATAACATGTAATCTGCATTTTGCGTCGGGTTTAAGTTGATCGGTAAATCCAATCAGATAAATTTTTTTGATTAATCAGATAAATACCTCAAGTCATTTGCTTTTGAATTTGAAGTATATTATCATCATCATTGTTGTTGTTGTTGTTGTTGTTACTTTTATTTGGAAAGAAACTGTACGTGTGCGACTTTGGTTGAGGCCATGCCATTTCTTGCATAATCTTACAGGTAAGAGAAATAATTTGAAAATTAATCCCAAAATAAATAAAACATATAAATAAAAGGCCCTAATGGAGAAAGGAATATGTGCCAAAAAAAAGAGAGCGATTAATTTATATGTATTATAGTGTAAAATAATTTTATATTATTATTTAATATAAATATAAGAAAGTGTCATTTCTTTTAATTCTATTAGATGATAGTATAAAATTATTTTATATTATTGATACATATAAATTAATCTAAAAAAATTGTAAGGAAAATTGATACATTTTGAAAAGTAGGAAAACTTAATGGAATTGATTTGCTTTAAATATCAAAAGAAAGACGAAAAAAAAAATGTCAAATTCTTAGTACAAAAAATATATAAGTACAATGAATTTGGATAAATGTGAGAAAAATCAAACACTCAAAAATAAATCGAAAACGAGCCCAACACCCGAAAATTAATAATCCTAATGTAAATAAAATAAAATAAAATCTAATCAATAAGTATTAATTGAAAAACAAAACTACCGGCACGCTTGTGGTTCAAACAACATTGCCCCTGTCTATAAAACTCTGGAAAATATTTGATAGATAAAATTAATTTTTATTTTTGAGAATATTATTTCAAGAAATATTATTTTTAGGAATAAATTTTTTAAGTATGATATTTTAGATATATTTGATATGTAAATTAAATTTTCAAAAATATTTTATATATTTCTAAAAATAACCTTGACCACGATGGGTGCAATTGACGACCAATAATGAATGGCTATGAGTGGTAATCTGGATAATTTAGTCCTCTCACAAGTCCTTCTCATAAAAATATTGTATTCTCATATGAGAGATGAGATTGATTTTGAGAAATATTTCATTATGGAAAATGCAACACTCCCAAAAATACTATTTCAAACCATATACTAAATATAAGAATATTTTCACATTTCAAAAAATGTGAAAACATTTCCCTTATCAAACACCTTTGGAGGTAATATTGATACAGGGTTCAATCATTCAATTAAATTAAAATTAAATTCCAGGCCGAAAAAATTAAAATTGAATTCACGTATTAAAAATTTATTAAATGTTTGTTAATAAAATATATATTTTACAAGTGCAGAAGCACATAAGTAATACAATATTTTCACGAGTAATCTTTGTAAAATTTGAACTCACGTCATCGAAATTGTTTACTACCTTAACTAAATTATTGTAAATTTGGTGAAATCATGTTTTGTGCAAAATTACTTGGTGATAAAAGAAATCAACAAATAAGTTTGACGTGATGATGATGTTGAATGTTCAATCATCCATTAAGCTAAAAATATCCATAAAAATTTTATTAATTTTTTTTGGATGGGATATTAATTTAAAAGTTAAATTCATCCATTAAAAAATGAAATAATTTTTTTTTGTGTGTGTAAGTAAAATCAAAGTTAAAAATTAAATTCATCCATTAAAGTTCTCTTAGTGTTATGTTTTATTTTTTATTCACAAAGATTAAATACAAAATTTAATTTTAAAAAAATAAACATCAAATCACTTAAACCAATTAAACTATCTAAATAAAATAGTTAAATGTACTTAAATATACTTCTAGTTGGCTAAAAACCATATTTTAAAATATTACTCCCTGAGATCATAAAATCGAGATAAAGTGTGTCAACTTTCTTTGTTTTATTTTATTTTTTATTATTAAAGAACCAAATGAATATATCAGTAACAGCTTAGGTGGGGAATATGGACAGCAGGACCAAAGAAAAAGAGCACGGTTTGACTTTATAAAAAGTGCCAGTTGGCTGAAAGTGAATGGTTGACAAATGACATACGCGTTAATCTAAATAGTTTGTATTGACCATTTTGTTCAAGGGAGGACTGTATGTAAGCAAAAACATTTCTCTTTAACAAATAACTTGGATTACAATTTTGATCTTAATTTATAAGTAGATAAGGCATGCCGAGTTTTTTATATGCAGATTTTCACTTAATTTAATATGTCTACCTGGGATGTCTACTCTCTGTACATTAACATTATATTCATATATAATATAATATATTTGTACAGAACGTGGGAGCACTAAAGCAAAGAAGTAATGTCCAAACAAATCGTTTTGTTAGCTTTTATGTTGTGGCAATTTTAGCAAGCTTGCAATGCTAATATCAGTAAAATGTTTGATAAGAAAGTAACTGCACTCGCTAAATTAGTTTCTCGTGCTTAGCATTTTTCAGATCATGAGTTCATCATCAATAATCTTGCTCCTTTCTTATTTCGTTAAGCATTTTGTCGTCAACATTTCTGTCGTTGCGTAATTTCCGGTATGTTTCTCTTCCTTTTTAAACACTGTGTGTGTGTGTGTATATATATATATATATAGTTAAAAAAATAAAGATCATACATTAAATTTATACATGTAAATTACAAAAATAATAAAAATACTAAAACGAGAGAAATTAAGAAAAAGAATATGAAAAAATGGGTGTGATTAATATTTTATACTATTTTCATTGAATTACACTCATAACGTCATACATTTAAGTATTTTAATATGAACTTAAAGTTGAAAATAAATTTTCATTTTAAAATTTTAATAGCAAAATGAAGATAAAATGCTGCACAGTTTAACAATCTATTTTGCTTACACCAATGTTTTTTAAACTAGACAAAAAAAAAAAGATTAAAAATTTAACGTGCAACTGAGATCGAACTAATGTTGAGCCGGATTTTACATATACATATGCTAATTAATTATATAACTAAAATTATATTTAAAAATATTAAAATATATTTATAACATTATCAAATTGACAAATATCAGACTAGCTTACTATATCTTTTTCTATCGTATAAAAGTTCCATATATAATAAATTAAAAGGAAGAACTAAAGCTTCACATCTTATAGTAATTCCTTGTTGAATAAGTTAAAAAGGGAGGTAAAAGTTTCATAACTCTTATTGTCAGTTCGGCATGAATAAGTTGTGATAAGAGAATTGCCAATTAAATTTTTTGTTATAAATTGAGAACCGAATAATGTGCTTTAGTATTAAAAATTTTAAGAGAAATGATACGGGAACTCATTTCTTGTGAAATATTGTGTCAACTCACATCTCATCCAAATATTGGATGGGATATGATGGATAAAGTATGAGTCAGCACGATATCCCATAATAAATGAGTCCTCCAAACATTTCTCAAATTTTAATTATAGTTTTTAAATTAAAAGCCCAGTTTAATTCGCCAAATCATAGCCTATTTGCTTGGTTCACTATTGATTTGACTGGTTCAAATTTAGTTTTTGACTTTTTAAGGTTTTTACAGGTTGATTGGATTAACCTTTTTGGGTTCCTTTGGCTGGTTTGGTCTGGATCTCGATTCTCGCAGCAGCATGCCTTACACTATTGCGTAATAACTGAGAATTCATGGCCATTATCAACTTATGCACTACACCGAGGAAAGCCTAAGTTTTCTCATGAGACAATTATACCAATGACCATTATGATTTAGGATGAAAATAAGGTACGTACGTTAAGGTTAGGCTTTGCCTAAATAGTCTCAAGCTTGTTTGTGTAAATCATCGGCTTGAACTTAACTATTACTTGTAATATATTTAATTTTTCGACCAGGTTTAATTTGATTTTTTTTTTTTTAACATAGAAGTCTAAGTTTGTGTAATTAATAATCTCTTTAGAGGCTTACAATTTTATAAAAGCCTTTAGATTGTCTCAAAAAATTCAAATTTTTAATTTTGAAATTAGTATAACCTCTAATAACAATATTATATTATGTATCAAATTAATCTTATGTGTATGTGCAAAATAGGGATTCACTTACTCCGAAAAAAAAGTCTTCATATTCTTATTCAATTGAATTGAGAGGAGTAATTAATTATAAGAATAAGAAAAGTAAATTCTTACTATTGAATCTTACATAAATAATTAAGATTAAAATCTAAAATAATGTGATTTTTTAAAATGATCATATAATACTTAAATACTTTTTAATTTTGACCATCATGTCGGTCTAAAAGATCCCGTGCTTATAGCATTTCTCCTCTAGATCAGCAGTGTTGCCAAATATGAATGACCTATCTTCGTTCTTTATTTGTTAGCTTGAAAGAATTACTTTATTTATTCTTTTGTCATACTAGCTGGCCAGGTTGCTCGCCGACTCTTGCTCAATTTTATACTGCAACTAGATGATAACAGATCCATCAGAATAGCGAAACACCCATTCATTCCGTGACTCATTGATCTAGGAAACATTCTGCATCAAATTTTGAACCGCGTTATGCAGAATCGTATGCAAAGTCAAAAGGACCAAGATCTACACTCCACCTATTTAGGGATACACATTCAGTGCATCCTGGTTAGGTTCTGGCGTTACAAGAACAAAGTTTATTTAAAGGAAAGAATTCTGACGTGAGTATAAAATTCATCATAGTTATAAATACAGCTATGATGCTGGAAAAGGAATGCCAGCTTACAGAAAAAAGATAGAGAATGTTATTTATAAAAATCAATATGCATAATACTTGATCAAATAATAAAATCGTCTTTGAAATGCACTTCCTTTTCATCTAAAATAAGATCATTTACTATTAATTAGTAAGAGACAAGTTGCACGAAGAGTAGAAGAGAAATCATGAAAAAAGAAAAAAGTGAAAATGAAATAAATAATATTAGGAAAATGTTGTTTCTACATAGTAAGTTAAACAATCAATTGATATCCAGTGATCGTAATTCAAATATACGTGAGTTTCAGTTATGTGAATGTTGAATATAATATTTTCAGGTAATGAAATATAAATTGTTCATGAAGTCATTATCTTGATTCAACATTTTCACAACCAAACTTTACATTTATTTAAACTGTAATCATTACATATTTGTTATTAAAAATAATATATTAATTCAATATATATATAATTAAAATTCACATTTATTTATAATTATTTGTTCTGTAATCATCAAACACCAATTGGAGTGTCTATATAACCGTCATCCTATTCGTAATTCCTTCCTATTAGATATAATTCCGTAGTTGCGGTATGTGGAGCGAACGTTCCTCCTTGTAGGGACTTATTAAGTACTTCAAATTACTCGATATATGTATAGTAGGATTTTCTATCTCGCACATCTTTTCAATTTGACTTTTTCAAACTAATGTAGTGATATTAATCACCGGCAAGACACACCTGGGAACCAATAGTGATAAGCTGTTGTCTCTATTTCTATGGCACTATCCGAAAATATCTTAGAAAGTTCTTACCAAGGAAAGAAGAAGAGGAAAGTAATTAAATATAATTAATGTTATGGAACAATTTTTACTTACTACGTGGGATAAATATATTCAACTAAACAATGCAGACCACTGCTTCAAATTGATCTAGCATTTTTATACTTAAAATGTATCTGGTATGAAAGTAAAAAAGGACATAAAATTTTATAAAATAATTTCATATGTTAAGTTACATATAAAATTATTCTATAAAATTTTGAGTTTAATTAGTATGTACTGACAGTATAAAATAGTTTTACACTGTCAACTAATAGAAATAGGGGAAAGGGAAAATTCATGGTGGCTCCCTCATTGTAATGGGTGGTTATTTGGATGAGTTGGCACTTTCTACCATTTCTATTGGTTGACAGTGTAAAACTATTTTACACTGTCAGTGTATTTAAATTAAATTCTAAAATTTTATCTTTCATTTTTTTCCTCATACCAAATACATTCTTAATAGTATATGACATATTTATCTGGTTTAAATGTAACACAGTTAAAATACCTTGGAATTCCAATGCCATATGTGCATAGTCAAGCTAAACAATGGAGTAGTGGGACCTATGTTGAGCTGTAATCGCCAAAAACATATGCAACAGGCATTTTCTATGAAATTGTCCAATTTTGGTTTCATCCATGATATGCAATTATATGCCTGCACAAAAGGTAAAAGGAGTGTGTGTGTGGAAGACAACGGTGCGATTATGAGAATGTAATTGTCTAATTGAATCAACAACGCGGTTAATTAATTAATCTTCATGGAAAATGATAGTGCAAATACCCCGTAGCTTGTTCTACTAGGTTTGTAGTAACTAATTGACTTTGGCACCGCGGCTGGGGCAAGGAAGTGCGGTGCCGATGACTGTGAAATGATCAAATTCTTAGTTATGCTCATCATTACATGAATCCAACAACGATGTGATATATACCTCGCTTTTCTCACTGTAGCTTGCACGTTTTTAGGTACCAATAACTACACTGAATCTAGGTGTTTGTGGTGCAGTTTGGATTGATTTTGTGTAAAAAATTCATCCGATCCAAATAATAAAATATATAGCGATTTGAATTGGATCGGTTTAGCTTAAATTTTAAATCCGATCCAATCCGAACCAATCTTTCATGGTTTGGATTGGATCGGTTTAATAGATTTTTTTTAAAAAAAATTCTTAAGTGTAGAATATTATAAATAAAAAATAATATAAATTAATAAAATAAATTAATAAAAATAAAAATAAAAAATGACTCAAGTAATGTGCATAACATGATATTTAAATGAAAATGACATACAAATATAAAAAATTATGTGATAAATTAAAATTATTATAAGTAAAAGTATAAAATTAAAAATATAAAATTATACTAGATAATATTATTTGGTTTGGATTAGATTAGATCGTTTTTTAAAATTAAATTCAAAATCTAATCCGATCCAAGCAGTTTGTGAAAAATAAGATCCAATTCAATCCAAATTTTTGTAGTTTTGATCGATTTTCGATTTGGATTAGATTGATTTAGCGGTTTAGATTAGATTAGATTATATCTGAACACCCCTACAATCTAAATTCCCTGCAATCATACTATTGTGAGATATTTGTGGGGTTGGTTGGATGCTTTTTGGTGCACGTATTGATTATTGAGACATATTGATCGTGAATGTGATGTTTAACAATGTATCATAATCACAAATGCTACATTAATCGAATCTTACTGCATATATATCTATATGCCTTCAATCAATAAAATCTAAAGAAAATGAATAAAATTAAAAATATTTGATATTTTTTATTTTGTTTTACGCTTCATGCATCTATATCTTTTGCACAAATAATCCTTCATATTTCTAGTGCAACAATAGTAAATTTGTTGTTTTGTTTTATGAAAACATTTATCGTTATGATAGTTTCTATTATTTTAACTCAATTTGTCATTTGACTAATTTTACAAATATGGTTAACAGTTAAGGTGATATACATATATCGAAAGAGATATCTATTTGAAATATAAAACATTATTAGATGTCGATTACTTACGTGAAGGTTTGACTTGTAGCACTACCTTTCTAATATTAAATCCCAATGATTAAACTTAATCTACTTTATTATTATTATTATTATTATAAAACTTTTCTTATTTATGTGATCGAGACTGACCTAATATATTATTTATCAAAGAAGAATGTTTTATTTTATAGATTCTAGTGGAATATCTGAGGGGTAGATACATATATAAAAATTAAATGAAGTGGCACACAGCGACATTGCGAGTTGGCCACGGGAAAACAGTGAGAGCACATGGGTGCGTGCAGGCATGAACATGATCCCATGGCATAATCTCAGATGTGATTGGTCAAACACTCAATACCCCTATATGTTGCAAGTGCAACCCTTCAAAGTAACGAATTCAACAAGTTCCTACTCCAAAGCAACTATCCTCAACATCGCAACACCCATATGCTTAAGGACCAATATTGGAGAATGTCGTGCAAGTCACGAATATCTAGCAACTAGCAATGCACCAATCCAAATTTGAATTTCCAGAAACATTCTTGATCTTGATCACTTTCACAAAAGAATAAGAATAATAATGATGATACGACCCAGAATTCCAGATACGGCTGGAAACCTGGACAAAATTAAAGAACCTTTTTTTTTTTTTTATTCTTCCTTTTCTTAGTTATGCTGCCATCTGAATTAGGTGACATTGCTCGTCCAAGAAAACCCTATTAATAAAACAATAATTTTCTCTCGTTAGGCAGGTTTTTTTTTTTCGGCTTAATTATAAAGAAAGGTATCCGATATAAATTAATGAAAAAAGTATATATTGCTTTTGCTATGTATTTGATAGGTTTAATGAAAAATGCAAACAAAATTGAATAGTAAAAATAAGTAACTTATTCTATTTAATAAGATGGATTGAGCGAAGAGGGAATGACTACTTTTAATAACTGTTTTTTAATTTTAATAATCAGCTCAACTTTGAAAAAAAAAGATTTATATAGATTCATTCTTGTTATAATTAAATTCTTGTTATAGCTAAATTTGTGGTTAATTCTTTATTAATTACTTAAATTCATCAGACACGGTTTTCTATTCTTTTGGCTAAGGGAGTAAGGATACATTGTTCCGATAATATGGATCACAAGGCTAATAGCATGTGTGAGACCCCAAATGGGTGAACAGAGACCTACCCAAAAGATTCTTTGAAGAATTTCCTTTTTCTCCTTTAAAGGAAGCTACTCAATTAGCCCTTAAGTGTGGTAGGAGAACTTCTCTCGTGACTCATGAGAAATGACTACAAGTGGGAGATTTCAAACCCATATATACATACATGTAAAGACCACAATCTCGTCCAAACCCCTTTAATATAGCAATAGACTCGCCTTTTAAACAGTGGGATAGATGCCATAATTTAAAAAATCTTCATAGTGATAATCTACCGTTTCATCCTCTGCTGTTTCATTAAATTTTGTCACATCACTTTTTCTCTTCTATCATCTAAAGAGGGAGATATTGCCATTTTCCTTTTTCGTATGTCCACCATCTAAAATTTGGGTCTATCGCTGCTTTAATTATTAGTTGAGCCAATTTGTGTTACCGATGTGATTTTTAACTCAGGTAAGAGGTTTTTCTCACAATTAAAGAAGAGTATGATATGATTAAGTATTAAAGCTATTTAAGCTTTTATCTAAGCACACTGCATTTACGGCTATCGATAAGAATCAAATTCTTTGTAATTCATTTTTCCATTATGGTATAATTTTTGAAAGTAAGCCTTGACACAATGATAAAGTTGGTGCTTTGTGATCTACAGATCATAAGGTCAAATCTTGAAAGTAGCCTCCTTGCTTGTAAAGGTACTCTTGGGAGCCCCATAACTTCTCATAATAATTAAGGCACATTTTTTTTAATAAAAGGCAATAAAATACATTTTGTTTTCTAAGGGAAATGCTCAAATGTTACGAACAGTTGAGGTAACAAGGAGTTACAAATTGATATGTCATTCAAATATTGGTGATTGGTTTTAACTCTCTCTCCCCTTTGAATGGGCATCCAACCCCTCACTTGTGTAAAAACTAATTTCGTCAATTTTCATACTTGAAGTGTTCCTGCCATATAGTGGTACTCTCTGTCTAATGAAATAATAGACATGTTTTACTATGCTGCTTGTTAAAAATGGTGTACCACGCACCATGTCATCCAACAATTCATAATTAATGGTGTAATCCTAAACCCTCAACCTAGGATTCACTCTAAAATTTTTTTTCTCCATTAAATACATTCTCCACCCCCCACTGCTAGCACCACCACCGCCCTTAGCCCTGCCCCACTCCAATAGAGGAAACCATCATCGCAGCCGCTGCTCCTCCACACCAACCTCTCCCAACCTTCCATATACAACGCCGACCTCAAGAAACCTTCCGCCCTCACCAACAGTGATAGGCTGTTGTCTATGGGCGTTCTCTTGCCGTCGCTCGAGCCGCACATGGCGATGAAGATCGAGCTAGTCCAAGCTCGAATGGGGGTTGCAGTGTGTGGAGCAGTTGAGTGGGTTGCAGCGGGAGTTGGTGGAGAAGGGGTAAACGCTGTTGGAGTGCCTCTCTGGCGCACACTAGTGCTTCTCAGCCACGCCACTGTTGCTGTTGGTGCACCGTTGCCGCCAGTGCTTCTACGCTATGCTGCTGCCTGTGCTGCTCTGCGAGAAGACAATCGTGGTAGCATTGTCGTACGAGAGTTTTCAATTTTAAGGGACTCTTGCAGTGCATCACCTAATTTAAGTGCATGGTTAGTCCAATAGCTTAGATGGAAGACAACTCCAAGGTGTTTGATGCACCATGTGGATAGCGCCTGAAATAATAATACTTCATAGCAAAATAACCACTAACATTTTGTCATGGTTATTTTCATGGTAGAGTTATTGCTTACAAAAAGAATGGCAACTAAGAGGCAAATGAGATGACTCATAAACTTTGTCCTTCTGAAAAATAATAAATTCAGGTTTAAAAAGACTTCCTAAAACATGCTTGGTTTTCAATAATAAAAGGAAAAAGGTTAATGCAAATAGTCTAACTTTTTTCCATTTTTTCAGTCTGAGCAAATATAGTAAACTTTTTTAATTTGGACATCAAATAGAATAAACCACTTTTTTTTGCGTCTAAAAATTCAACTTCATTAATTCAAATTCATTACTAGCAAATATTACAATAGACTTGAAATAATAAACAACACGCAAAAGCTATTGCCTTGCTTTAGCCATCGACACTAACAACAGTTATAGCTTTTAACTATTGTTGGCCTTATCAACTTCTACCAACGATGCTTTTCGAGGCTGCAACTAAGCAATCTAGTTTGGCATCAAAATCCTTTCACCGTAAGAATTGGATGGGGAACCTTCTTTCCTTCTCTCTTTGCCCATTAGAAACCTGTTAGAAACCAAACTCCAAGAATCTATTTTCAATTTATCTCCCATCTTTTCATTACTTCCTTGCAAGCTTCAAACACCTCCAAATTGTTTACCTCTATGAGGATATGATCCAGCCCAAGTTGTCCACCAAGAATAGCCACACACAGCTTGAGCTTCCGCACCACCTTCACAACAAAGAGAAATTCTTACATGGTCCGGGTGCATCACATGGCTGTGTTCCTGGCTAATTATATAAGTGCATTTTCATAGGATTGTGTGTTAGTGGTATGCCCCATATAAAATACACTTATATAATTGGTCTGAGAGCACAGCCACGTCGTGCTCCCAGACCATGCAAGTATTTCTCCACAACAAAACATGTAGAACACATAGCAGTTGGCACAAATCCAAAAGTCTCATTTGGCCACCATTATCAGATGTTGTTGATTCATCACCTATCATAAGCGCAATACTTTAACGCGTGAGCAATTGCAACAAATACAAAAGTGTGAGGTAGCCTCACTCTATTTCTCACGACTCAAACACCATTGTAATCAAGAGAAACATGTCGGAGGAGAGATTAAACAAATCCCATACAAAGAGGAGGTGTGACAAAAGAAACAAGAGGGAAAAGAAAGAAACAAAAAGGGGGAGGGGTCACCAGACTACCATGGAAGGGATGTACCACCTACATGGGGTCAGCTCCCCCCATAAGCTAGATAAGGAAGGAGAAAGGCACCAAGTAGAGAACAAGAACCAGTGGTGTAAGGATTTCTTTAGGCAGAGAATGATATGCAATCAATTTTAGTTTGTATTTGTCTTGAGAGATAAAATGACTAAAAGAAATAAAAGGGCCTACAAAAACAAAACAAAGACACAACCCTAATGCATAGGAAACAGAAAACGAAAACTTTTGGGCTTTGTGATTCGTTAATGGAAAACGAGCAAACAAAAACAAGAGCAATCCAACTTAATAGCAAGAGAAACAAAAGGAACAAAAGCACCTAGCCCATTAGAGGGAAAACCCCAAAGCCCAATCAACTCTTGCAAGAGTCTTTAACAAGGATCTTATCTAAAGAGGATGGATATCTGACAGTCCAATCTACACTAAGATTTCTAACCAATGATAATTTTCCCACATGGCGTACTACTTCATTGGCTTGCTTGGGAGTCCAAATTATAGTACATGCAGCAAAATGGTAGCAAACAAGGTGATCCACCCCCTTTTCTAGACCATTTAGTAGTCCTTTAATTTTAACCATTAAATTTTAATTTTTTTTTTTTTGTGAACTGTCTAACTTACTTTCTTTTATCCCACCTCTAAACTTCCAAGCACCAACAAAACATGCCACACCACCAATCCATCAAGTCAGCCAAAAACAACATCACCACAAAATAGGTAAGTTGTTGAAACCAAGGAACCTCGGGAGCTTTCAAACATCTTGGAATCACCTAGGTTCAAGGAGACAATTTGAGCAAAAAAATACTCAAAATACAATCAGCCTTGCTTTCCCCACCAACATAGTCAAGCTTGACCTATGGCATCACCATCGCCATGCACCAGCTTTGCCCATTCACCAACATCGGCAACACATCCCCCACATCTTCGACATTGTGTAACTCACTATTTTACCCTTGGAGATGCTTCTTCCTTTATAAGCTCCGAATTCAAAATTTAATCCTTCATACTCAATGAAACAAACCATGAGAAAATCACTTCAAAGAAACACCATCAATAAGATTCACATAGATCATCAAATTTTCCTAAACAACATAACACTGACAAGATATGATTGGAAAAGACACACTTTTTCCTATACAAAACCTATAAGCAATTTTTATTCAATTCTTTCATGGTTCTTAAGAAAAAGAAAAGCATCTAAATTCATCAAGAAAATAAGATCAAAAATAAAATCATTACATTTGTTTATGTTGGTTGTTTTTGATGATGATGGTACTGCAATTGTTTTTCGGGATTCTGTAGGTGAATGGTGAATGAAGAGGGCATGCATGAGGTGCTGTCAATGTGGAAGAGGAAGAAGCAAAAATGGAAAAGGTAAATGAAGGAATTTTAGGGATTTTTTTTATAATCTCAAAGGTGGATCACCAGCAGTGGCATTGAAAAGAAAATCGGGTTTGAGGGGAGAGAAAGTTGGTGGTTGAAAGACAAAATTAAAGATAAAGAGAGTGTTAATTTGGTAATTTGGTCAGTTACTTTAAAAAACAAAAAGGAAAATTACCCTCCTGAATTATAGGTCATCTACATTTTAACCCCTACATTTTAAAAAGATGTAAATCGACCTCCCAAACTTTCCTATATGTGCATTTTCGTCAAAATAAAGTGCACTATACCCCTAAACTTTAGATTATATACAAATTAACTCCTAAACTTTTCTAAATGTGCAACCCTATACCCTAAACCCTAAACATTTTTTAATGTACATTATTTCTGTTAATTGTTGATTTATACACTCAAGAAAGTTCAGAAGGTCAATTCACAGTGCAAAGGCTAAAATGTACAAAGTTTTAAATTCACTAATTTCAATGGCTGTCACCATGGTGATGACAAACTCATTGTCACCACCTAAGAACTCAGCTTTCTTACCTACCTAGAAGCTAAACTATAACCAATATCCTAGTATTAGAACCAATTGTTACTGGCATTTTTATTAGAGTAAAATTTTAAATTGGTTCTCAAAAGAGTTGTTAGACATTAATTTAATCAAAAGAGTTGTGACAACAATTTGATTTTTGAAAGAATTATGACATCAATTTGATCATCAAAAAATTAAAATACGTTTCAAATTAGTCCAAAAAATTAAACAAAAATTGAACTAACTTGAAATAAATTTTAATATTTTAATAACTAAATTGATCACAAATATTTCAAGGACCAAATTAATATCCGTAATTTTTTCAATGACCAATTTAGAGTTTTGCTTTTTTTATTACAATGTCACATATTTATTCATTTTTAGTATAGACACCTTAATATGGGGCTCACCATTGGGGTAAATCCCTATATCCTTGATATGTGTCCTTCGTTACCCATTTCTGACTCTTAAGCAAATCAAACATAAGTCAGGTACAAGAAAACACTGATCAAACTCATCACCTGCAACTCACAACTGACAAAGAATATAAAGTGGATAACAATTTTCAAATTTACAAAAATCCCACTTGAATACTTTATCATCATCCGCACCGTAATCAAATTTTCAACCTCCAAATCAGATAACAAGGTAATATTCTCATAAGGAAAATGCTTGTGACAAGAAAATTTGCTAGAATTTTATATACCTCAATTATGGTAGAAGATATGAGGTGGACACCTCATTTTTCTTTTCCCACCTATAATTTGTCTTTCCACTCAAAATTTCCCATAAATCTAGTGTGTCTCACAGATCAAGACAGAAGTGTACAACATGAGAAGGCTCTCTTATGTTCAACGTTATTAATCCGGACCAATGATAGGTGAACACCATTTAAGTACTTTTGGATTACAAATGTGGACTACTCTGTGCTTAAAACCAGGGGTGGGTATGGTTTGGATCACTATGAGAACCGGACTAAACTGAACCGATTCTAGTTCAGAAAACCAAACTGAATTGGATGAATAATGCCAAAACCGGTCCTGAACCGCAGTTCAAAACTGATTCCCAACTGGTTGGACAGTACAGAACCGGTTCAAAACCAATTTGAAACCAGTGAACTGCTTCAAAAGCAGTATCAAACCAGTGAACCAGTTCAAAACTGGTTTTTGAACCGATGATGCTGAACACTGATAAAAAAAAAAATAAAAAAAAATAAAAAAATAAAAACTATACCAATATGTAAACACAATTGTTATTTGCAAACACAATTTTGACAAGTTAAAGATGCAAAATTATCAACATGAGAGCCTCGGGAGAAGAACAAGGTAAACATTCTCATGTCCTAAATACCCACTAATATGTTCAATGAGGAGCTGAAACTGAAGAGGGTTAGAGTTACTGCTCCCGAGAGTAACATATTTGTCTTCCACTGTTGAATCCAGAAAGAATGAAATTTCAAGCCAATAGTTTTAAAAGATTCGGAAATTCAAATAACCAATAATGAAGAAATGAGCATCAAAGATGCACGGTTAAAAGCACAGAATGGCAAGGCTGTCACTGATCATCAGTATGTTAACAAAAGCAAGAAAAAATGAAGCAATCAAGCAGCAAATTTTAGTTATGACTGCAAATGACTTGCCAAAGTTTCATAATATATCAGCAAGTTGAGCAACCAAATTCTTTAACTCGCAGAGAATATAAAATCTTATGCCAATGAAAGGAAAGAGGCTGTGTATAAGAGAAGTGAAGCAGAAGACTATCTATGCTTGCTGACTATGATATAAAACTTTCTCAGATGGCAGGCACAACTACTTAGGAGCAACTAATAAAAGGAGAACTCAAACAGCAATTCTTACAGGACAGTGGGATGCTAATCCACTTCATACTCATCCAATTCAGCCATCCTAAAAGAATAGAATAAAGCAACAGGAAGTCTACCATATGTGAGCAAGATCTAGGGGGGAAAAAAGTCAGATATATTCAACTGAAGATTGGCTGCTTTATGGATCCTAGCAGCTGAACTATCTGAGGACTCAATGTTGTAATATTCTCAAACTGGAATACATATCTAAGATCAGGATGTAGTTTCAGTTTTGGATGTAGCTTCGCACCTGGCTTTCCGCCCCTCTTGTTTGTTCTTGCGCCAATGCGTATCCACCCATCAAAAAGAATCAGTGGCTTTCCTTCACCACACTCAGGGCCAACCTGCATTTTAAGAATCTCAATTTGCTGCCTTTTGATGCCAACTCCACAGTGGGAGCCCTTCTTCCCTGAAAAAACAGCAATCTCCAAACAAGCATGAGGATTAACAATGATTTTAAATCAAATTCCTCGAGGTAAAAACCTTGAAGCAACGTTCTTGAGTATCAGACGTTGTGCATATCAGGTATAACTTCAGAAGAGAATATCAAGTGGACTGATGATGTTTGAACAGGAAAACCAAGATGCCATATCTTAACAAACAAAAGGAGAAGATGGTCTATGAATTCCAGATTTTCCATTGCTAAGTTCAGTTCCAGTACATCTGAGCCCCAGAGAGCCTATTGACAATTGAATGAAGGCCTGAGGATCCATATGCTTGTCACAATCACCCCCCCTCTCTTCCTTCCTAACCACAAAAAAAAAAAAAATGGAAAATCGGATATAAATCAATACTTTCTGAAAGCTCAATGTCCAGTGATTATAAGACAAATGTGAAGTAGCAAGGGTCAACCAGAAGTAATTGTGAAAACAAATTAATTGTTTATCCCCCGATATTCTCTCTTGTTGGATGGTCTAAGAGGTGCTTCAATTAGGCCACCAAACACTGCTTTTAGTCATGAAAGGAAATGGTTGTTGCTATACAGCACCTGGAAGCATGGAGTATCGCTTTCAACTCTTTACTTGAAGAGTATGCTTTGGCCTGGGTTGAGATTGCTGAATGAAGGATGGGAAGGAGAAGATCGAAAAATGAAGTGCCCCCTTTTTAATTTGCATTTTTGTTTTAGTAAAATATTTTAATGTGGTAAAATCTTGATTAAAATTTTGACTGGTTTAGATAAACTCCCTCTAAAGTAAGTAGGTTCACTTTACAGGATTTAGATCCAAAAAATCCTATATCATGTGGACACTGAAAGAGTACTAAGCAAGTTGAAAAGCAAAAAAAAAATGAAAAGATGCATGTCTTATTATGAATTCTTCTACACGCAATAAATATTTAAAAACCTAAAAACCAAAGCACAGAATTAATCGAAACAAGAAATAACCATGTACCTCACTACTTGACTCTTTTAGAGATTCCATTATTCAAATTTCAAATGTACCTCACTTTAGAGATTCCATTATTCAAATAACCTTGTACCTCACTATCTTGTTCCTAGATAATGATAAGGATGATTTTTCGAATGTTTTATCTCTTCTACAAATCTTTGAGTTGTCTTCTGGGTTTAAGATTAATTGGTCCAAAAGCCGCTTGGCTGGTGTTAATATGGATCTCAAACCATCTCTTCCCTTGCTTCGTTGGCAGGTTATCAAATCTTGGAGTTATCTTTTCTTTATTTGGTTGTTCCATTGGGTGGTAATCCTAGATATATCTCTTTTTTGGATGCGATGGCGGAGAAGATCTCTAAGCATCTTGATAATTGGAAAGGGGCTTATTTTTCTTTAGACGGTTGGATTACCCTCGTTCAGGCTTGTCTTTTTAACATTCCTCTCTATGGCTGAGTTTGGATGCACTTCTTAAAGGGGGAGTACTTTTTTCAAATTTTTTTGAAAAAAAAAAGTATTTCTATTGTTATTTGTTTATACTTCTTCAAAAAAGTAGAAACAGAAAATAATAAGTTTTTATACTTTTTGAAAAGTAAATAAAGAGTTGCTTTTCCTATAAATAGAAGCAATAGAAAAGAGAGAAAATTATCTCAAATTTCGATCCTATTACTTTTTCATACTATTTTACTATTTTATTCTTAATTTTTTCTTGAAAACACTACTCACTATTCACTAAATTATAATTTTATACTGAAAAAATACTTTTATATTTATCACATTTAAACAATTTAACAACTTCTAATTCTAATAAAAAATATTTTTATAATTACATCCAAACGCAAAATAATTTTCTACTTCCACTTTTGCTTCTACTTCTAATTATACTTTTAAAGAAGTCATTCTCCCAAGATCTTAACCAAATGAGCCTTATTTCTTATCCTTGTTTGGTTTTGCCAGCAGGGGTGGCTAACACAATCGAAAAGATTATAAAAGACTTTCTTTGATTAAGTGCTTCAGATACAAGTCATGATCACTTGATGAACCCGGAGGTGTGTTGTTGTCCCAAAAAAGAAAGAGATTTGAAAAGACCATTGGTTAGGTGACTCCTCTTTAATACAACCTTTCTACATCTTTATCGTTTATCTTCTCTCTATAACTCTCCAATCCAGAATTTTTATTATGTATAGGACTCCACTTACTCTTGAAACTTACACTTTTTCGGAAACTTAAATGGTAGAGTCTTCAAACTTAGTGACCCTTTTGGATCTCCTTAATTCTGTCACTTTGTCTCCTTGTCCAGATAGAAGGTCTTGGTCTCTTGAATCCTTTGGAGTTTTTCCTTGTAAATCCTACTTTCATTTTCTAACCCATTCTGTGAACAAAACTACTTTTTGCCTTCATAAACCCATTTGAAAATCCAAAACTCCCTCGTAGATCAAATCATTTATTTGGACAATCGTGCTTAATAGAATTAACACCAATGATATGTTGCAAGTTCAAAGACCATAGAAGGCCCTAATATGTGTGGTATGTGTGGTGAGTTCGAAATCGACTACACACCATTTTTTGCATTGTTCTATGGCTGATTTCCTATGGAATGCACTGTTTGGTATCTTTGGGGAGTTTGCGTGCGTCCGATAGCTTTGGATCAATTCTTGTTAACTAGCTTTGTTAGTTCTGGGAGGAGGAAGGAAGCCAAATCCTTGTGGCAATGTGTTGTCTATGCCATTGTTTGGTGCATCTGGTTGGAGCATAACTCTCGCATTTTTAATGGCAAGCATTCAAACAAGCAAGTCTTGTGGGATGAGATTAGGCGTCTTGCTTCTATCTAATGCAAGGTGCACAATCTTTTTGGAGAGGTGTCTCTCTCAAATATAAAAAGAGATTGGAAAGCATTACTCTTTTGATTTCTTTTCTAATCCTACTTTTTGTATTGAAAATCTCATCCTCCATGCTCTTGGTAATATCCTTCTCTTCTTTATAAAAAAAAGAGAAAAAAAATAAAATAAAATGTGGACTAGTCTTTGCTTAAGCATTATATGAAATATGAATAGGATCATTATGCAAAGATAATAAATTCTTTACTCTCAATTATTCCTACATGGTGAACTCCTGGCCATGAGTTCATATATATCCAAAATTCCAAATGCATATATACTGCAAAGCAACTGATATAGCCCAAAAAAGGAGGGTAAGACAATCAGGCATGAAAACAAATCCAA
The DNA here is from genome assembly GCA_031439595.1 of Pterocarpus santalinus. Taxonomy (NCBI): domain Eukaryota; kingdom Viridiplantae; phylum Streptophyta; class Magnoliopsida; order Fabales; family Fabaceae; genus Pterocarpus; species Pterocarpus santalinus. The sequence goes on along the minus strand of CM062528.1, from coordinate 25,336,267 downwards.
CTACCAATGTAAAAACAAAGTCACAACTAGAACAGGATACAAGGCATATTGATGGCTCACACCATGACAGCTTCTTTAGATGACCATTGAAGCTCATCCACAGAATATTGCTGATGAGAAATCATATGTAACAGATTGAACCACACTAAATCTAATGATGAAACAGCATTGTGGAGGTCCAGGTTATAATACTGAAGAACAGGCCCTAATAGCAATCTTTACCAAGTGAAAATTTTCTGGTTGAAAAATTATGAAATGTTGTATGCTACCATAGTGAATCAAATATGAATATCCTGTTCTCCAAGTTTTAACCCGGAAACCTCTGCACAAGCTGCTTAAGAAAATCTGACAATCTATAACTAGTCATTTTCTATGATTGCTTCAAGCAGATTTTAAACCAGCATTCAAATTTCAAACTCAAGTTACTCTGAGGTCACAAAAAGTAATGAAAAGAAGAGGAAAAAAATAGAAAGCAAAATTCAATTCAGATTTGAAACATTAAAGAGCAAAATTAGTAAGAACTTGATAAAGCAACCAGCTATGCAAAAAAAGAAAGATGCAGACGAGAATGACTCTTGGGCCTGGCAGCATGGATCGTAGATTTGAGGGTTCAGGAATCATCACCAAAAAACAGAGTATATTGATTCAGTAGTTTATTGTGAACACTCAGGGAAGAACTCGGCATACAGTAGAGAGATAATTAATTGAATCTGTAAGCTGTAGTTGCTTTGATCCAGATATCAGTTACCTTTAACAGTACATGCTTCACATGTTCAACTTACAATGCAAATTACAAGGCACGTTTCTATTTTCTAATGTGCACCCAAGTAGAAGTTGCCTATTAGTAAAAACAGATAAGAACCAATCCCTTGAATATAGCTTTGAAAACCTCATTGAAAAGTAAAACAAGGAATCATGGAAGCTGCACTGTCAACTAAACAAGTCACAAAAAATGTAGCACCTCATTTTCTTGAAGTGCTGAGTGCTTTCTCTTCTTCATTGACAAGCAGCTTTCCCTCAACAAAATCACAGCATGCTATTGGTATTCCAAGCTGCTTCTCCATTTTCTTCACAACAAACACTTCAGGCTCTTCACATATGCTTAGGACTGTACCATCCCTACCAAGCCGACCAGTTCGGCCAGCTCGGTGTGCATAGTGAATTGAATCTGTGGGTAAGTCCAGATTAACCACAAGATCACATTCTGCCACATCCAAACCCCTTGCTGACAATTCATTCGTCACCAAAACTCTCACCTCACCATTCTTGAATTTCTTCAGAGTTGTTGACCTAGCAAGCTTCCCAAGATCCCCATGTAACTCTGCTGCTTTCATCCCACGGGCCTCCAGCTTGAAGACAACATCCTTTAGCTGCTTAGTGTTGTTCATGAAAGCTATTACAATTTTGGCATCTAGGGCATGAATACACCTTCTCAGGGTATCAACTTTGTGCTGCAACCTTGCTACACAGTAATAGTGTTTCAATGCCGGAGGTAGACTCTCTACGGATGCCTGAGATGGCATGGTTGGGTTAGGAGAACCGCTGGATGAAGGCCTTGACAAATTGACCGGCTCAGAAGGAGAGACGGCATCAAGCGGGACAACTTTCTTAGCTTGGACAAGAAGTGGATCACAACCCCAGCTCCTAGCTGCCCTTACAACAGAAAATGGCACAGTTGCAGAGACCATAATTAACTGACGCTCGGTCCTTTTAACATTTGGGTTCGGGTCTGCACCTGATCTCCTCCCTACATGCTCCAATATCCGGTGCATGTCCTCCCGGAAATTGAATGAAAGGAGTTCATCAACTTCATCCAATACCAAATAACGACAGCCGTGCGTGTGAAGTTTCCCTGCTGCACTAAGCTCCGATATCCTACCGGGTGTGCCAACAACAATGGCAGGTTTGTTCTTCTTGAGAGCTTCCTCCTGCCTGCTCCGGTTTGCACCTCCCACAAGCTGCTGAACAACTTTCCTGTTCTCCACTCCTAGTATCTTCTCAAACTCCCTCACTATCTGCATCCCAAGCTCCCTAGAGGGAGCAACAACCACCGCTTCTATTCCCATTTTCCTCTCACCACCACCATCACCAACACCCTCAGGAATCTTGCTCTTCAGTGGACCAAGAGCAGATAATATGGGAAGGAGATAAGCCAACGTCTTCCCCGAACCAGTGTAAGACTGAATTATGACATCATGGTTCTCCAGAATGGCAGGAACCGCCGCATACTGAACTTCGGTCGGAACACTAAACCCCTCATTTTCTAGCCTCTCAATCAACACATGGGGGAGTCCAAGTTCAGAAAACGATTTTGCGGCAAATGGGGCAGCCTCCATTAGCTGTTTCTTTTCCACTACCCTAATTCCCTTCTTCCTCTCACTGGGGCCAAAAGGCTTCCGTTTGCTCTTGAGGGACTCAGAGGAGGAAGAACCCAATGGCTCGAGCTTACTTGACTTGCTTTTGTTCCTTGGTTCAACTTCACTTTGGAAACCAACACTTGAAAGTGTGAGGGAACCATGATGGGGTTGTTCCACCTGGCTCATACAATGGACGCTTGTGTGCAACAAAGCAGTCCTAGAAGCGGCCAAAGCCCTTCTAATGGGTAAGGACTCCCCAGCAAGTAGAAGAAACCTAGCTGACATCAAAGCTGGCATCTTTCTAACCAAAAGATGAAAAAAAAAAAAAAAAAAGACTAGTTTTTTCTGTTGCTCCTCCAAATGGAGACAAGACAATATTGAATGATGGCTGCTAAAACCCTTTCAAACAAAACCTTAAAATCTGCTAAAATAAGAACAAGAAGAAACGAGACAAACCCACGAAAAAACCGAAATTTGAGACAAATTGAGAGGGGTAAAGGTGAAGCGAAGACCTCAGTACTGGTGAAAAGTTGAGGGCTTTATGGTTGTGTGTGTGTGAAGAGATGCGAGAACCTCGTTGCTATCATAATCACAATCTGAAAGCGATAGGCATGAAGAAGTAGCAAGTAGTTGAGTTTGAGCAAAGGCCTTCCTTCGACTACGTCGCAAGGAAAATGGGGAGGGCGAAAATATCCAGCGGAGATGCAGAGCTCTTCTGTTTGCTTTGTGAGGCGCTTGTCAGGGGAAGGAATACTAGTATCGGGTTAGCTTATCCGCCGATTTTTTTTTTTAATTTTATTTTTTCACAAAAACTCTATCTTTTTCCTTCAACTTTTAATGACCGACCGCAATATCCTCTCTAATGCGTGGCCTTAGGCTATCTTTCGGAGTTTTGTAGATCAAAAAAACGAGTGACTCGCAATAAAATTAAGGAGAAAGATAAGGTGAGAAGTGGAAAAGAATATGTTACACTTTTATTTGGATATTCAATAATTTTTCTTTTTTGATTGGAATGTTTAATAAGTTTAATAAGGGAGAAAAAGAAAAATTGTCTTAATTCCTCTTTGACTCCAATTTAGAGGGACACAAAATAGAGAATTTGAATGCTAGGGGAGGAACAAGGTGCCCCTCCTTGATCATTCCACTTCCTTCTTTAAAACCATTACTAAACACATTTTTAACTTCTTCTTATTGTCTTTGTTTTAATTTCATATAGTGGGATAAGACTTAATTTATTATTTTTGTTGTTGTTGTTGTTGTTGTATAATTTTCTACTTACAATTTTTGTTTTTTTTTTAACTTTTCATTTCTTTACCCATCACGACCCAACCTGATCGTGACCGGCATATAGGGAGCTTTGGTTCTCTAGCATGGTTCAACTGAAATCTTGCTAAAAAATGGACGGGGTTCCTTTTAAAATTGGATTTCCCGTATATGCAATTCCTATATACAATCAATCCATAGACAACCACAATACTAAATGGATGTACAAATAGATATACATGCAGGTTATTTCAACATAAAAAGGACTATAACCATCACAGTTTGGGACCTTGCTTGTAATTTAATAGAGCACTAGATCATATACTGTAATCTTTTTAATGATGAAAGGAGGCCCAATCAAGCATTGGGTTTGCTAGAAGGTGATTGATAGCTATCTACTAAGCTAAAGTAATTGGACTCCTACCTTTCTAGGTATCTGAAACATGGGACGACAACTGAGTGAGTTAAACAAATCAGTAAGAAATAGTTTACCTATAGCTAGCAATAGACGGAGTTAGAATACATATAGTACTTTGCTAAAAATTTTCTAGAAATATACCCATCATATAGTCGTCTTGGAAAATACTCACTTAGCAAATTACTAAAACACTTGTCAACCAAATCATTGAAAATATAGCTTTTGTAAATAATACCTGGGGGAATAGTCCTTTCATCTTCGAAAAAACAATTGCAAATATCTCTTCGATATAAAAATATCTGGAATCACCTTGTCATAGAGCATATCTTGAGTAAAACTCATCTTAAATCATATATAAATCATATAAAACCACTAGAGGTATATTTCTCATATAAGTACTGTAAAACGATTGAAGTATATATAAAATAGTTGGTGGGAGACCACGACTTTAGAATTCTTGTTTTATTTCCCTAAGTAGCATCAACGGTCAGCCCCCAGTGAAACTACAAACTGGCCATGTTGGCCTAACATATTGGGCTAGCACCTCCCCTGCTAGCTGGGGTTCATACAAGGTGCACAAAGTCTAATATCTACCGTTATTAGCTACGATTCTATAAAGGACTCATCCCACAAAACTTGTTTCCTTTATTGAATATAGTTTTTGAATCCCAAAACCAAATTCATCACCTTATTGCCTTTACTGAATATAGTCCATAATCCTTTTATCAAAATACAGGTAATTTCAAAACAAGTTTGAAATATAACAAGTTATAAATAAACTTCTTCCTACTAAATATAATTTAGTTCTAGAAAAAAAAACCTTGTTTACAAAATTATGGAAAACTAAATTCTCAAATTATAGTAATTTCAAATCAAATTTGAATCTCACGTAACCAAGTGAGTCCCATGCCCTATGCATAAACTATAGCATACTATCTCCTTTATTCAATTACTTTCTATTTAAAGGTAAAACTAAATTCTTAAACCTACGTTTTATTGCCCAACTTCCTTGGGAAATTCAAATAAGATATAAAAGATATACACATAACATATATAATTCTTATATTTATTTTTACTTCAGAAGTCTACTATAGTTAAAGTATTTACTCACAGTACTACAGCTAAAAAGGGAGGAGCTCCTTGGTAGAATCATTAGGCCAACTAGACACTTCAGCAACAAATCTAACATCACAATATAACAATATAACTAAACCTTAATTATAGAGGCAAAATATTATCTTAAACTACTTTTAAAGCTGAAAACCCTTGAGATTTAAGACTCTAGGACTCCAGATCCTAGCCTAAGAGCTAATCATTCGGGAAAAAATTTTCTAAGTCTTGACATAGAAGAGATTTTAAGCTTAAAAATTACCTTTAAGTACTAAATAATAGAAAGGATTGTGATGGAGAGTTTGGGTCTCCTCCTAGGACTTCTGAAGCTTTCCTTTACTTGCTCACAAAAGAAAATCAATCGGTAGAAATGCTAGGAATATAACTGATAAGGAGTGGGTAAGGATAAATGGTGATACAAAGATGATAAAAATACCATATATGAGTTATTTTAGAAAAAGAAGAGAGAGAAAGAGAGAGAGCCTGAGAGAGATGAGAGTGAAAGTGTTTTTCTCTTCGCCCTTTTATTTTTTTCTCCACCTCTTCGCTGCATTGCCTAGGGCCAAAAACTTCCTCAACTCTGATTGGTAGCACGCTCGAGTGCAAGGTGCTACGCTTGAGCGTGTCCCTCTTGGGTTCAAAATGTCCAAATGAGTTCTCCTCAATGTTCCTACCTCTAATACCATCTAAGCCAGAGTCTTTAAACTAATGTCCTCTTTAACTTTATTCTCTATTAACTTTAAAGTAAAAATGTAAATAAGAAAATACCGCCTATTTGAAATCAATAAAAATACAGAAAAAAAATCAAAATCCTTAAGAATCAAAATTCAATTTTTGGGTTTTAATACAAATTCTCAAAAACTTACGTTTTCTTAAACTTTCGGAATAAAAAGGAAGTAGTTAATGACTTCCTAAAATTCATTAAAAATCATTCTTTTCTTTCATATCTAAGAGACAATTATCGGGACTTTTGATCTCAAGAAAATGTTCCGATCATATAGCACTCCAAGAAGGCATAGGATTCAAACTTAAAACTTTCACAAGATTCAATAGGACAAAGAATCATAATTCCCATGAGTCTTGACTGGGTATTACATTCTCCTCCCCTTAAGAAATTTAATCCGTGAATTTCAAAATGGGATTTTTTTTTTTTGCTTCTGTAATTTACCTAACAAATAGCTTGCATATTTCTTTCTCCTCTTTACTTCTTTCCAAGATACATCTTTACTTCACTGCCATATGCGAATCTTATCTTATACCGATTCCAATACGGAGATTAACTTCCCAACCAAAGGTCATTCCTTCTAAAGTATTTCTATTAGCTAAAGATTCCTTAAGACTTGCACCACCCACTACTTGAACACTTCTCCCTACCTCCTTCACCATGGAAGAAGGGTCATCCACTATCATTTCAATTCCTTTCAACATGGTTCTAACTCCTCCAAGATTCCTTATATAATGTTTTCCACTATTCTGTGCAACATAAGTCTCCATGGCTTGATTAAGTCTTGGACTTATCCTTCAATTTCATAAACTGTCTTATCTGAATTGCCACTAGGTGAACATGGCCTAATCAGGTAATTGCAGAATTGGTAGTGGCACCACTTTGGAACATACATCAAGCAAGTTTTTGCTAGACACTTGAAGAAAAATCAATCTCGTCTAACAAAACATGATAGTGAGTAGGTTCACTGATATCCATCATCCCAACCTGGGTATACATGTAGAATCCATAATTTCAAGGGTTGCAACTTTATTATCAAGTGGTCTAGACTAGGAGAGTTTCACATAATGGCCCCTTTGAACCACAACCCAAAATTTTGAGGGTTCTCGTTTGTCAAAGGACCTTACTAGTCTAATAGATTTGGCCAAGTTCCTTATTCTAACTTGACTGATTTGAGCTCAGAGGCACGATTCATAAGGTGTGCATCTCTTACCAGGGTCATATGAAAGATGAGGAGAAGTCCTCTAATAATGTCTTCATCTTCTTTGCTAGATACTTCCTTACTAGGTTAAGCTGTAGGCATATGCCCTATATTAATTCAAGTCAAAAGTTCACTATCACAAAAATAAAGAGGTATCATATGACCTTCAAGATCCTAGGGATGTCATTGCTTTCTCCTTTTTCCTTGGCTACACAAGAATCTTTCGCTATGCTTAAACATCTACTAGTGATTATCACATTCTTTCCTTTTTTAAACTCTTTAGGTTTTTCTACTTCCTTTAAAGTGAGCTCTGACACATTTAGAATTTTTCATAACCAAAATCTATAACCTAACTTTGCATAAGGCACCATATCTTATCCATGTGACTCCATCAGGTGTTGTTTATCATAAAATATGTTTTGCACTTCCTATCCATACAAGTTTGAGGTGCCATTTTTCCCCCTCTAGATGCCCCTTTATTGGAATCTCTAAATTGGCTATATATTGTCAAATTGTTGAGAGCAACCAATATTTTTTGAAAACAAAAAATCATTCCATCAAATTAGGAACATATTTAATATCTAATTTTATTATCAATTTTGCTTGGTAGAAATCAATATCAAACATATGATAAAATCAAAGTATGAGAGTGAAATAAACATATTATTTAATTAGTTATTGATAGATGATAAACACTTTATGCAAATATACATAAAAATAGATTTTTGATTTTGATATAATATTATTATAATTTTTTTTTACAATATTAATTAATTATATATTATCATATGTATGACTTTTTAATTTGTTTAATAGTTAAACGGTTTTAATAATGTGATAATACATGATTTAATAACAATGTAAAAAGAAATTTACACTATAACTTATCAAAACTAAATTTATGTACAAATATATTAACTTTGTCAATAGCGTGTGCATTAATTAATGATGTTTGCCTTTTACAAATTTTAGTACCATTGAATTCCAAAAATGAGGGCTTCCATATGCACACATTCTTCTTTTCATGCATCCTCAGCTCAAGCTTGAATCACTAGATGATATAGATAGTTTCATTTCTGTAGAGATTCTAGATAAAAGTAGAAATCCAAAGTTCTATAAAGCTTTGCAGAAATTCGTGGTACATGGCCCATGTGATCATTGTAACAAGAATAGTCCTTGCATGGTTAATGGGAGATGCTCTAAATTTTACCTAAAAGGTTTCATGTCAAGAACAATTAGTGATAATGTTAGATTCCCTAAGTACAGAAGAAGAGATGATAAAGGACAATTAAGAAAAGAAATTACATTTTGGATAATTGTTACATAGTTTCATACAATCCAAAACTTCTTTTAAAATATGTTTGTCATATTAATGTTGAGTATACTTGCTAGACATCTGCTATTAAGTATTTTTTTCAGGTATGCTTACAAGAGAAATGATAGAGTCACTACAACATTGTTTGAAGGTGATGGATCAAATACTTCAAATATAAAGGTTGATGAGATCCATAATTATTATGATTATAGGCACGGTGGAAATAGGCCAGGTTAGGTTAGGCTTTTGCCTTAACAGGTCAGGCTTGTATAATAACAGATCGGCCTATATTTGGCCTGCGGCCTGTGTTTGGCCTTTGGCTTGTTATAGGCTTTTTTTTTCTTGGCCTAAGTCTAGCTTAGCTTGAGGCCTATTTACAAAGCTTGTAATTTAAAATATTCTATACAAGTCAATAGGCCAAAGCATTAAACAAGCCAAAAGCAGGCCTTTGTCCATAATCGAGCCTTTTATCAAATAGGCCGCATACAAGCCATCCTTCATGCAGGCCTTAAAATAGGCCAAGTCTACAAATATATGTAGAAAAGCCACTAAATAACTATGTACCTATCCATAATGATAAAATTAAGCTACTTCCAATATTCATGTTACAACAACTTGGTCCAATTATCCGAAATACCAATTTAACAAGTTAACTAAGGGTATCAAATTATCCAAAACAATATCTAAAAACCAAATTACCCAAAGTACTAACTTAAAAAGATAACACCCAATATAACAGCAAACACAATAATTTAAAATCTTGTGCCATTTCAATTGTGACCGCCTTCGGGTAGCTAGTGACTCTTGGAACCAATCAATAGATTAAACCTCATTGGGGGACACCAAATTCATAGCCTCCTATTAGGCCAACCTATTAAAAAACATATACTAATTAGAAAATTATTTTTCCTCACATTAATTGAAGCATATGAAATGAATATATAAATCAAATTTCTACGCATTTTTATGTTAACATAAGACCTGGTATGACCATCTATTCCATGACAAGTCTTTTTGTCCATGGTCAAGACAATGGGAGCAAAACTAGACAAGTGATCCTGTCTCCCATGTTTCATAATGCCAGCCAACATTCTTCCAATGAAAAACAAAAGGAAAAAAGAAAAAGAAAAATTAATTAGTAACTAGTACATGTTACCAAGAAAACTTGAAATGGTTGAAGCCATCAATTGATTAGGTGAAACGAGACGATCTTGCATGGTGGCTCCAGTAGTCTGGGTGAGAGTAGGTGATCTAGCGTGGCGAGGCTTTGGCACGGCAGTTGGCAAGGCTATGAGAATAGGAGGTCAAACTCGAACTAAGGAAGTGTGAAAGACTGAAGTGGCGTCTCAAGAGTCAGGAGAAGAAAAGAAGTGTTAGGATTTCTTTTTGTTTTTAATGTAATAATATGAAAACATAAAATAAAATTATACAACATATATGTATGCACATAACCTTAATAGGCCCAACTGGCCTCTCAGGCTTGATAAGCTTTCTATTGAGCCTGGCTTTAGCTTGATAAGAAAAACAGGCTTTAAAATAAGCCTAAGCTTAGTCCTATTTTAAGTAGGGCAGGCCAAATACAAGCTAGGCCACAGGCCACAGGCCCCTAGCAAGCCACCTAACCTATTTTTACCCCTAATTATAGGTATATTTATGCATCTGAAGTTGCATGAAGGTTGTTTGGCTTTGATAATATGGTTAGAAGACCTATTGTTGTTAGATTGTCATTCCATTTACTTAACCAATAACCAATAGTGTTCAAAGACCATGAAGAAATTTCAAATGTCTTGGATGGAGCATATTGCTAAGAAAACAATGTTGATAGTATGGATGGAAGTGAACAAGGTGTACCTAGAAGCAAGAAATCTTATCTATAATGAGTTCCCTACAAAATTTGTGTGGAAGAAACAATCTTCTAAGTGGAAGCCAAGAAAGAAAGGCTTTGCTATAGGTAAGTTCTCTCATGTACCAAGGGGCAATCGAGAAGACTACTATCTTTGATTATTGTTGAATATTCAAAGGGTTGTATGTCATTTGAAGATATAAGGAGAGTTGACAGAGTTATTCATATATTTTTTAAGGATGCATGCTATGCTCTAGGATTACTCCAAGATGATAAGGAGTTCATTGATGCTATTGTTGAAGCACATTCATGGGTTTCAGCCAATTAAGGTTATTTGTCAAATTGTTAATATCTAACAACATAAGTCGACCTAAGTATGTATGGGAAAAGTGTTGGAAACATCTTTTTGATGATGTTTTGTACAGACAAAAAGTAATGCATGAATGTGAAGGTAATCATGTTGTCCTGTTAAATTTAGAAATTTCATTAATAGAAATACTACTATGCTAATACGATTCTATTAATGCAGATGATTTTTTTTTTAAAATGTTGAATTAGTCTCAAATTTGATTCTAATAGATGACCAAATAAAGAATACTTGTCTTACAAATATTAAGGAAATTCTCCAATCCAATGGAAGGTCATTGTGAGAATACTTTAATATCTTTTTTCCTTCTAAAGAAATTCTTTTGCTATGCCAGACAGGTTAAAAATGGAAGAATTATCGATAGAGATGTTTTACGAAATGAATTGGCCGAATATTTGCAAACCATTATGAACTAGCAATGAAGAGCATATGATGAGACAAATGATGTTGTTTACCATAATTAAAGGTGGTTTCTTTTTCTTATATAGATATGGATTGTAGAAAACATTATCTACTTCTATAAGATCAAAGGATGACATTGTACTAAATATTGCTTCAAGTGGAATTGCTTCATTGCTACAACCAAATGGAAGAACAATTCATTCAAGGTTTTAAAATTCCACTTAACATCAATAAGGATTCGACATGTGATATAAAGCAAGGTGCTACTCATGCAAGACTATAGAATAGAGCCTAGTTGATTATATGGGATGAAGCACCAATGTTGATCAAATATTGCTATAAAGCATTAGATAAATGTTTGAAGGATGTACTTAGATTTTCAAATTCCTATAATGTTAATTTTCCTTTTGGTGGAAAAATTATGGTGTTGGGTGGAGATTTCAAGAAGATTCTTCCTATCATTCCAAGAGGTTCAAGACAAGACAGTGTATGAGCATCTATCAATTCATCATAGATGTGGTCTTTTTGCAAAGTTCTTCAACTTTCGAAGAACATGAGGCTATCATGTGATGGTACAGGTACAAACATGCAAAGTTAAAGAACTTTAGCAAATGGTTATTGAAAATAGGAGTTGATCTGGTTGGTGATTCATCAGAAAGTGAAGCAGAAGTTGAAATTCAAGGTGATATCCTAATCAAATCTTCTGAACATGCATTTCGTGAGCTAACAAATTTTGTTTACCCAAATATGTTGCAAAATGTGACAAATTTGGATTATCTGAAAGAAAGGACTATTCTTGGACCTACCTTAGAAGTCGTTTCACATGTTAACAATTACCTAATTTCTAGACTTCTTGGGGAGGAAAAAATTTACTTGAGTTCAAATTCAATATACGTAGAAGAAGATAATATGGAATCTGAATTGGATGCTTTTTCACCAAAGATCTTAAATGCCATAAATTGTTATGGTCTATCACCACATAAATTGATCTTAAAAGAAGGGTTCCGGTAATATTGAGAAACATAGATCAAGCAAATGTTTGTGTAATAAAACCAGGTTGCATATAAGAAAAATGGGAAATGATGTCATTAAATGTTTGACTTTTATAGGCAATACTGTTGGAGACGAGGTTTTGATATCAATAATGAACATGGCTCCGAACAATGAAACATTGCCTATTGAGTACCAAAGAAGATAGCTCCTGATAATTGTTTTGTTTGCTATGACAATCAATAAATCATAGGACCAGGCATTATCAACTCTTGGATTGTACCTTCCAAGACTAGTTTTTGCTCATGGACAATTATATGTCGCTTTTTCAAGAGTAAAGAGTAAACAAAGCTTGAGAATTCTCTTGGTGAATCATGATGGTATAACTGAAAATTACACTATTAATGTTGTCTACAAGAAAATATTTTAGAATATTACTTCAAATGGTATGTACAAATTAATATATTTTATTTACATATTCAATTTGTATCTATTCTATTTATTTAACTCTTGTAACTTCAATCATACCAATCCATTGTTTTTTTTTTTTTTTGGTCTTTATAGATACAAATTGTATTGATGAGATGTTGGATTATTAAATTTCTATGACGAAACAATGGAAGACTGGAAATTGTTGTTAATTCTACCAAATATTTATTCAAGAACTTTTCACTATTATTATTTTTGTACTTATTTATGTAATTGGTTATGATTTTCACCATCTTCTTAAAAATCATTTCCTAATAACCATTGATATTATGCAGTTTATTATTTTGATGATATCTAACTGAAAATTTATACTCAATTTTATTTCATATTTCATATCTCATATCATATCATATATATTCATCAAAGAGGAATTGATGAGATGTTATCATGACAATCACTTGGTTTCCCTCCAAAAATTTCCACCTACTATGATAGCCAATCAGAATTCATTTATTATTATATTTTATCTTTTTATATTTCTTTCTTAAATGCTCATGACTTTCTTTGTCTTCCACCCATGCTTCCTCGGGAAGCTTTCTAAAAATGATAAACAATATGTTTAATAAATTTAACTAATCACTGTTATGATTGATTTCTACATATTTGTTTTATTTGATTGGCTATGTTGGTGTTTCTTATTCAAATTAGAAAGCTTTTGAAAAATGAAGAGAATGCTTCGTTAAGAAGCTTTTACATCCCTCTAAATCTTTCAACTATCTATTTTGGATTTCTAATCTCCCTGGCTAGTTTTGTGGTGCACCATTTTAAGTATGGTTTATAATGTACTAATTACTTTATGTGTAGTCCACTATACACCATCATCCTCCCACCATCGATGCCATTCTTCTCTCTCCCTCACCATATCCCTAAATCTCTATCTCTCTTTCTCTCTTTATCTATTGGAGGGGCAGCCATCTCATAGAAGAATCCAAACAAAATTGGAAGAAGAATTGGGTCTTTTCAAAATCTCACAAATCTAAGATTCTAGTAACAATAGCACATAAACCAGTTTCAAGAGTGATGAAACCAAGGGTAATTGAATATTAAGCCATAGTTTCCAAAGGAATAAATAATAGTTCTAGAGTAGGCTTTAAACTCAATAGCTCCATTAAAATTAAAATTAACATAACCAAATAATCAAAGACCCATAAATTAAAAATATAGCATCTTAACCCAAAAAAAAGGAAAAATATAGTCTTAACCCAAAAAACAACACAATTAAAGTTAAACTTGTATTTTGATAATTAGAGGAAAAAAAGCAAGGAACTTTTGGGCTGTTCCTCACTCACCATGGATTAGAATAATTGCAAGTGATTAACCCACTGTAGGAGACAATCCTCGTGCATGAACTTGATGCACTAGCTATATGTGCAAGGATACGGCAAGGATTCTCAGTGTTGCCAAGGTTCTGGCACTTCCGTCGTTGTCATACTTGGCAGGCAATGTGATTGGTTAAATTGTAGGTTTTGATGATGCTAAAAGGGTACCAATGGTTGCATTCAAAATGGCACAAAATTACTTGAAGAAGAACGAGTCCAAAGTTCAAATTGTTAGACTTTCTGGACTTAGGTTCTTTTGTTAAAAGTTTTCATTTGGTAAGCTTAATGACCACTATCTTGATTAAGATTCAAATTGATTTTAAAATTAGTTTAAACAAGTTTTTCTTTGAATCTTTACAACAAGCTTTGATTTGAAAAAAAATCATACTAAAGAAACTTTTTCATACAGTAATTGGTTTGAAAATGAGTCAACCCAAGTTTCACTTAAAGGGAAAATGATCAAATCATGTTTAGAAGCATTTTTCAAGTTTTGTAATCAATTACAATTGTTTTTCAGCGTCATTTATGAACTGTCATTCTGTTAATCGATTACTATTAATTATAATCAATTACAATGTTTTTATTTTTACGCAAAATTATGATTTTACACATTATAATCGATTACTGAGGGATGTAATCGATTACAACGACGTTAAATGCCCATAACAGCTAGTTTTGAAAAATCATGTCTTTTGGGGTAAATTACCTAACGGCAAGCATGTATTTTAGGCTTATAAATATCTATCAAATGATATATTTTCTTACAAGAAAAACCAAATATCAATTGCACTTAGTTATTTTTTTCATTCCTTGATTTTTCTATCAAGTTTTTGTGGGCATTATCTCTTGAAAACTTCCTAGTTCTTCAATTTGTATTATCTACTCTAAAAAGAGAGTGAATCTTGTATCTCTTTCATTCTGAAAATTTGTAAAACGGTGAGGAATCTCTGAAAGAGTTAAATGGTGAGGCATCCTTTATTCTTGAGTGACTTATATTCGCGTTCACTTAGTCAATTCTTTAATATTTTATTCTAAGTAAGATTTAGAAAGAAATTTTTGTGAAAAGATTTTGAAAAAGTTTAAAACTTAATTCACCCACCTTTTGGGTTTTTGAGACCACTTGTTAACATGTTGTAATGACACCGAAAAAATGCAATTGCCTCGATCTCATTTCCCTTGGCAAGATTAAAACTAAAATGATTTATAATTATAGAGACTAAAATCATATTTAAATTGTCAATGGGATGGGTGACGTAGTTCTTCGTCATCACCTAATATAAGTAGACTAATAGTATGGATTAAAATCAAAATTTTTGAAAATATTTGGATTAAAACCAAATAATTTAGAGACTAAAAACGAAATTTGCTAATTTTATAAGAATAAAAAATATATTTAAACTTTTTTTTCTAAGAAAACCATTATTTAAATACACAAATTCTCTTTTGTAATTCAAGGGGGAAAAACATATATCAAATTGAAGTTAGGTTCCAAAGAGAAATCAAAATGATCTCCAAGCCTAAAATCAAGTATATAGATGGCAAAACAGACTCAACCCACCGAGTTAACCGGCCAAAATTTTTCGACCCACCTAACCTGAGGACTTTGGAGGAGTGGGGCCCACTATAATCACAGGCTAGGGGTTTCTCTTTTTTTGTTTTTGGGATTCAGGGTCGTTTTTTGAGAAAAAAAATTCAAATTTTTATTATAGATTATATTATTATTATACTTCGTTAATTTATAGACTTTATTTTTTATAAACTTTATATTATAGACTTATATTTAATTATTATTTACAAACTTCTTATTTATATATCAGAATTAGTTTATTATATTTATCTTTGAGTTAAATATAAATATAAATTATATAGTTTATTTATTTTATTTTATTTAAGTAAATTTTTTATTAAATAATTTTTTTAATTTAAAAATTTTTAAAGATAATTTAACTTATAAAAAATATTAAAATAAATTTACTTATTTTTTTAAAACTTTTTTAGCGGACCAACTTATCACCCCGGGATGGACTAAAATGTTAAATTCGTTTTTCTGATTCGGCCTGTTCTGCCCAACCTCACCTCGCTCTTGGCCGTTTGCCACCTTATTCAAGCAAGACGCCGAGGGGGCATTGATGTCATTTTAACAAAACTAGGGTTTTCTCCCTCTCCCCACCCACGGTCACCATTAAAAAAAGAACCCTTTAAGATACCCCAACTCTTGAAGAGGCTTCTCCTGCATTTTGACTCTGCCCCTCCCGGTGCCCCGCGTCTCAAATCTTTCAGAGGGCATACCACCGCCGCCGCCACCGCCACAGTCACAATGGCCGCCGCCGCTACAACCGCCTCCGCACCGCCGCGCCAGCTGTCGCAGAAGGAGCAGGACATCCAGATGATGTTGGCCGCCGAGGTTCATCTCGGAACCAAAAACTGCGACTTCCAGATGGAGCGCTACGTCTTCAAACGCCGCAACGATGGTCAGTGTCGCTTTCCCACCCTGATCTTCGGTTTTTCCTTTTTTTTCAAAAAAAATTATTTTACCCTTTTGAATTTTGTGTAGTCATTATGTTCGTATTGTGGACAAAATTGCATTTTTGGGGAACCCTTTTGGATGGTGAATGAGAATATGTTTGAGGAGTGAGCCAATTGTGGTGGTGAAATCCTTGAATTCCTTTTGGTGAATTAGCGGTCTTAACATTTTTTTATGATATATTCATAGTAATACACTCAGATGTAGGATTGTAGATTGGATAACTAAGAAGTCCTTGTCATAGTGTCACTGAGCTAATGGTAGTTGCTATGTGTGGTTTATGAGTGGTTTAGGTCTTGAAAACTAATGAAAAGACCAGAGATCTGTGTGGTTTTTCATAATTGTATAGATACTCCCTGCTATTTATTAGATTTAGTATTCAATTTTGATTATATTTTCTTTTGTGTGTAGGATTAAGTTTTTTTTTTTTTCAAATACTTTTTAATAGTTGGAATGGAGATATGAAGGGATATGGGCTAGGCATTGCCCTGATATAGGTGTTATTAGTTAGTGTTTTCTCAATTTTTCTTGATTTGACTTGTGTCGTGGTTCAAAGCGTCAATTTATATACTAATCAGAATTCTGTGTTTGTATTATCTTGGGCCCGGTTGGTTAAGTGCTTGTTTGGGTGCCATTATTTTGATTAAAAAAATTAATTTTTAATAAAAAAGGTACTTTTGGTGTTTTTTCATACGTTTGGGTAAAATTTTTTAGTAAAAGCAGAATTACTAGAAAAAGCCAAAAAGATCTTTTCTGAAAAGCTGCAATTTTCATCTTCTAGAAATTTTTTTTTTTTTTATAACATATAAAAGATGTTTAAAGATAAAAGAAAATATTTTAATATTACATTCAAATATAAATTAATTTTACATCTAAACATAAAATAAATTTATTTTTTCAAAACATCTTTTAAAAACAGATAACTTTAAAAAAGAATTTTTTAGAGAAGCTCATCCAAACGAGCCCTAAGATTTTGGGAGAAGTATTTCTTTAAAAGTAAAATTAGAAGCAAAAGCAAAAGTAGAAGCAGAAAATTGTTTTGCGTTTGGATATAATTGTAAAAGTATTTTTTATTAGAATCAAAAGTTGTTAAATTGTTTGGATATAATAAATATAAAAATATTTTTATTTATAAAATTATAATTTAAGGAGTGAAAGAATAAAAATAATGATGAGAGTGGTAGGGTAAAATCATAAAAGAAGCAAAATGTAGTGACCTTGAAATTCGTGAAGCATAATTTTCTCCTACTATTTTTGCTTCTACAGAAGCAGCTCTTTATCTGTTTCTCAAAAAAAATAGAAGAACTTATTATTTTCTATTTCTGCTTTCTCTGAGAAGCACAAGCAAACGCTACTAAAAACCATTAGAAGTACTTTTTTTTGAAATAAAAAGTACTTTTGGTGTGTTAGAAGCACAACCAAATGCACCCCTTATTTTGTGTTTGAAACAACTTAAGACCAAAAATTTACCAAAGAGCTTCTGAGGAAACAGCCATTTCTATTCCAAAGTTTATCGGAACCAAACATGCATGTAGTCTTTCAGAAGCTTGCTTTTGTACTAATTTTACAAATATTTTCTGCTGCTGAAGGGGAACATTTTATAGTTCTGTTGATTTTAGTATTTCTGGTTCCCAGGTATTTATATAATTAACCTCGGCAAGACATGGGAGAAGCTCCAACTTGCTGCTAGGATTATCGTTGCCATTGAGAACCCTCAGGATATCATTGTTCAGTCTGCCAGGCCCTATGGTCAGAGAGCCGTGCTTAAGTTTGCTCAATACACTGGCGCTAATGCAATTGCCGGAAGGCACACTCCCGGAACATTCACTAATCAGATGCAGACATCCTATAATGAGCCTCGCCTTCTCATTCTAACTGATCCAAGAACAGATCACCAGGTTATTACTGCTTTTGAAGTTAGAAGTTAGAATTACTGGAGATTACTGCTGTTGTATTGAGGGTGAATGTGTTTTAACTTTTAACCATCAAAGATGTTTTTATTGGGTTCTAGGTTCGAGTTTCTGCTGGTAACTGATCTCATTTATTTATTGCCTGTCTTGCCAGAATTTGTCTCATGTTATTTATTTATGTGCAGCCCATTAAGGAAGGTGCTCTTGGAAATATTCCAACTATTGCTTTTTGTGACACTGATTCTCCAATGCGGTATGTTGATGTTGGGATTCCTGCCAATAATAAGGGGAAGCACAGTATTGGTTGCCTCTTTTGGCTATTAGCAAGGATGGTATTGCAGATGCGGGGTACTATTCGTCCAGGGCATAAGTGGGACGTAATGGTAAAGTATTTGCTGCTTTTATGAACAAACGGTTGTTGTTTTATAGCTATTGTAGATTCATTGTGTTGCTAGATGTCTGCATTGCAAATGCCTCATTTCATTTGCGCTTCAGTCAGAACAAGCCTTTGCCATGCAATTCTCTCTGTGCAGGAGTCTTGAATTTTGCCTTTTGTTGTAAGAAATTAGTCTTGTTTTGGGGTTTCCTTCAAGTTCTTAGATAATTTTGTCAACTTTTTTGTGTAGGTGGATTTATTCTTCTATAGAGAACCTGAGGAGACCAAGCAACAAGAGGAGGAGGTAGCACCAGCTGCTCCAGAGTATGCCATTACAGACTTTAATGCTCCTGGTACTGCCAGCTTCGCTGCTGATGCCGAATGGCCTGCTGCAGTTGAACAACCCTGGCCTGAGGCAGTTCCACAACCTATCCCAGCAGTTCCTGCTACTGGTTGGGCTGCAGAAACTGGTAAGAATTATTGAATTAACTGTGGATTTGTGATGATGCTAATCATTTGTGTGGTTCTTTTGATAATGTTGGACGAAGTTCAGCTTTATCATTTGAACTGTTTATTGGTCTTACAAATCAATGTATTTGTTGTCCCTTTCTTTTTATAAAATTGCATGCAAAATTGTTACTGGTATCCAATTTTTGGTTATGTTCTAGTCAATTCCCTTTGTTCTTGTGTTGCAACTTGCAGCAGTTGCCCCTCAAGATGGGAGAATCTCTCTTGCTGTGATAATATTATGAGGCACATATGCCTGTTCTACCATTAGCAGTTTAAATAGTTCTTATTCAAGAATATGTAATCACAATTTGTTTGAGCGAAGTTCCTCTTACAGGTGACTGGG
This sequence comes from Pterocarpus santalinus, assembly GCA_031439595.1. NCBI lineage: Eukaryota > Viridiplantae > Streptophyta > Magnoliopsida > Fabales > Fabaceae > Pterocarpus > Pterocarpus santalinus. Next base: position 25,316,806 of record CM062528.1, on the reverse strand, counting down.
GTGAGCCTGTTCCAGCACCAGCTCCAGCTCCTGAAGTTTCTATGCCTGCACCTGGAAGTGTTCCTGCTACTGGCTGGGAATAGGCTTTGAACAAGAGTTTATGATTCTGTGGTGTTAGGAAAGATATTGTTTCTGTGCCTTCCCAGATTATTTGTCAGGAAAGAAACATCTTTTACTTAATAGTTAATAGTCTGATATTGAGTGTTAGTAAAATTTTGTTTGTTGACATATTGATGGAACCTTTTTCAGATTCAGTATCTTAATGTTAATTCTTGAGCAAGGGATTTTTCGGCAGTTTACTAGAGGGTTGCTCTTGGGTGAATGAGGTGTTGCTCACATAGCATGATAGTTGATTTTGCTCCTATAAGGTATGCGTGCACTTCAAAATGAAAATTAACGATTTAAGATTTGTGCGGGGTTTAACAACCTCCACATTTTGTCTGAGGACAAAAATACCCGCTTTTCTCAGATCTGAATCAATTTATAATTTGGGATAATTTTATAATTTTATTTTTACTTATATTAATTATTATTCTATCTTTTCTATCACCTAATTAATATTCATTATTCACTATTTCTCACCTAATTAATATTATATCTTTTTATTTAAATAATATAAATGATTAATCTTTTTTATGAAGATTAATAATTAATATGTACACATGTATCATTATAAGAAAAACCATGTAATAATTTATGATTAAATAAAAGAAGAATATTACATTATCGAAGTGAATTTAATATATAATTATGAATTCAAATATATCAAAACTAAATAATTTAATACTCATTTTCTTAAAAGACAAAATGATCATTTTCATAACATATAATTAATAATTGTTATTTTGTTTGGAACTGACAATAATAGTTTTAAAATACAAAAAATCAATTATCGAAGTGAAAAAAAAAAAGAAGAAAAGCTCATATGACAGTGGGTTTACTAACAACGTATTTTAATTGAATTTTTCACCATGCTATTAGTATATAATTATTACTATAAAGATGATAATAAAATGGTTTAAAAAATTATAAAAAATAATAAACTAGAAGTGTTTAAAAAAATAACGGATAATACAAAAGTTAATAATATTATTATATTTAATGAGTTTTTATTATGTGTGTAGCATAATTTTAGAGAAAGATAGTAGAGAAAGAATATTAACTAGAAAGAGAAAAATTCAAATAAGTAATTAATGTGGATAATATATAATTACAAATTTATCCATAATGTTAAGTTAATTTAGAAAAGTGAGTGGGTGGATTTAATATCCAAAATAAAATATGGAAGTTTGTTAACCTCATATGAAGATATGGAGGATAGCAATTCCCTATAAAATATAATAAATATTAGATTATGATAAATTATATATATGTAATAATTTGTTCTATTACACTAGAAATAAATTACTTGAATTAGAAATATGCACAATATATTTAACTCCTAAATACAATATTCATAATAACAAATATTAAATATAAACAACTAATGCAACACAATTTCATAATTTTAGGGTTTGTTTGATTTTTGTTTTTATTTTATTTCTAACTCATGTATTTCCTATTTTCCAAATTTTATGATGGAAAAAGTGAAAACATGTTTTCTATTTTTATTATTTTTTTTACAAAATTCTAAAAATAGGAAGGGTTAAATACATTTTTAGTTCTTATAAATATAGGTTATTTTAATTTTGGTCTTTTTTAAAAAAATTTCTTTGATTTTGATCCCTTTTGTTCTGTTTTTTTTTGCCTTTAATTTCTATCGTTCTAAATTTTAGTCTTTATAAGTAGTTAAAAATATATATTTAGTCTTAAAAGTGTTGAAAATTTTATCTTTTGTCATTATAAATATTTTTTAAATCTTCTTTTAATCTTTATAAGTATCACCATTTAATACTGGATATAAATAATAGTGACCAAAAACCTAATAATAGAAAAAAAATAGACCAAAATTAAAGCAAAAATTTTAGGGAGGATCAAAACTAAAATGACTCATATTTACAAATTATAGGGACTAAAAACACATTTAAACATAAGAAATAAAAACAAAAATTAAATAGGCTCTTAAATTTTTATATCTTTTTAAACTATAATTATTATTTAATTTCTATTTTTTTCAATTAATGTTCTTCTATTATAATTATCATATGGTATTTTTGTTAAATTTATTTTAATTACTATTAATTATATTGATTTAAATTTATCTATTTTTTTGGTACATAAATTTTTTTATTTGAATGTTCATTTTCCTCAGTAGTTTTTTATTTACAAATTTTTTCATCTTCTATAATTATTTATACTTCTTAGTTCCTATTTTTCTTTTCAAACATAGCATTCAAAGGTATACTCTGTTTTAATTTTTTTTATTAAACTCATTTTTAATTTTAGTTTAAGGCAAATAAATCTTTTTTGTTTTTGGAAATATGTATAAACTACCAAATGACTCATATATTAATGTGTATAAACCGCTAAGAAGCACATAAACTGACATGGATGTAGGTATAGATATAGAGACACACTAAATTCATAAAATTAAATAATATAAACATGATATGTATATATGAAATTAAATATTTAAGAAAGATTCATAATTGATAATATTATATCGTAGGTCAAGATTTATAATACTTTTATATATTTATAGATGTCAAATTACTAATATTTATTATTTTCTAAATCCCTTCTAAAAAATATGGAGCATTCTTAATATATATCATGTGTATTTTCTATTTCAATGCTCCTTCCAAAAAAGTATAGACTATTATTTTTATTGAAATCTAAAAAAAAAATCCTAAATAAATATCAATTTTTGGCTTTCAAATTTGTTTTTGATTTATCAAATAATTAAAAAAAATATTAGATTATATCCTAATTATATTCAACAATATTCAAGTCAAAAAAAATATTTTTTAAATAAAATATATAAAATTGTTTATTAAACACGTGTCATATTAATGATCAGCATATGTCAATGTCCGACTTATGTCGCATACGTGAACACACTGCCAAATTGGTGTGTCCTTGTTTCACTGACATAAAGTAGACATGCTGAAAAATAAAAAATTCTGAATGTATTGGGCTAAGTATTGGGCCGATCCACAAGTTTTCTAGGTTGTAAGTTATTAAGGTTTGCTTAATGAGTTGCGAGTGTGTTCAAATAATCTGAACGTAGTGTGTATTGGGTGTTTGATTTAATCCAAACTTTTAGGTTGGGAAATTATACGGTGCCAAATGTTCTGGCCAGCATTTTGTGCAAATGGAGAAGATGTAGCTAAGGGGTCATAGAGTCTATGCCAATAAGGAAGCATAGGCTTCTTGTGAACGTGCCTCATGTAACTCAGCAGAACAATCCTTACGGGCAGCCTTGGCCATCAAACCATATAACGTATTAAGAGGTGAAACGATAGGGCATTTAATGGCCGCTTAATGATAATGTGTCATCGAGGTGGTGACTCAAATATAATATCGTATTAAAGCGACTGGTTCAAAAAAGTTCCAAATGTATTAAGCCAAGTATTGAGTCGGTAGAACTACAAAATGCTTTTGAACAATTAAATGCAATATAACTATAAAGATAAGGCAATATGATTATACACTTCGTATTGGCATTTTGTGTATTGTTCACTAGGTTTACTTATGTTCTATCACCCTCAATATGATAGCCGGGGTGTGTAATACTTCTATTGTGGCATTACCCTTGATAGATTATATTACTAAAAACATGGCAATAAAAATTTGTGTAGGTTTCACATGAGTTTGTGATTATAAACAAATAAATATGATAAATAGGAAGAAGATGGAATGTATGAAACTTTTTACGAAGCGATAACTACCGTTCATAGTAATTTTGTTCTATTTTAGTTTATTTTTATTTATTTGAAAAAGATAACCAACAACACTGCATAATTTGTTATCCAATTCGTGCTTTTACATTTGTACTAAATGGTGGCGTTGATAAACAAATGCTCACACAAAAAGTACTAGCAATGTGCCTTCTATTGATACTTGGTTAAAAAATGGCAGTCCTCAACTCCTCCTCATATTCTTCCGTACCTACAACTGATAAAATTGGATTATGACAAATGAAGGATTTAGAAATATTGAGTAATAAGATATAGCAAGCCAAATTAACAATCAAATTTCTTCATATCAAATTATTTTTGTGCTAACTTTTCTTGTCTGGCATAGTGGTTAAAATACTAGATTGGTCTTTATATTATTTTTTTTATGTGAAGTCTTTATATTTATTTATTTATTTAGGTTTTGGTCTTTATATATATGAGTTGTATATTTCCTAACATAAAATTCTTGATTACTTAGGATGTATTTATAAGTTTTATTTTAGAAGGGAAAAGAGGAAAGAGAAAGAGTTTGAATAGAGATAACAATGAATATCTATAAGGGCGGAAAGATGCCTCTGCCCCTTCCCATTTAGAATTTTACTCCCATCCTCGTCCCATCCCTATCGTGAGTCCTCATTCCCTATAGGGATTGAAATCCCCATGAATATTCATGGGTTTATATATTTTTTTTAAAAAAAATTGAATAAAATACTCTTAAATTTAAATAAAATATTCATAAATATTCATAATTTATTATAATATTATCCAATACAATACAATCTAAATTAAAACTAAAATAAATGATTCAAATGTATTAAAAAAATAATTAGAAATATCCAAATCATTAGTATCATGACTAGGTTTTTTTAAATTATATATTTATTATATATATGATGGCATTTAAGTAAATTTATATTAATAGAGATTTAATGGATCTCCATAAGATAGGAACTTCATCCCTTGCCTTCACCCCAGAGTGGAGACCTTTCCCTATTCCCGTGGGAACTGAAGTTATCGATAATCCCTAGGTTTACCAAAGTTGTCAGATATCGACTTTAGCAGATTTTGTTGTCATCCCTAAGTTTGAAGAGTAGCTGTAAATCTATTTTACCCGGTAAATCCCTTTGCTTTCCTCCAAAATTGAAAATCACAAGCATTTATGAGCTTAATACCTTAATAAATGAGGACTATATTTGGATGATAGTAACATTTAGTTTAGGAAGATCGAATCAGCACCAACCTAAGTAGACCAGAGGCTCATCATTTGCCTGCTACTTAAAACGTGTGACTTAAACATTGAAGATCATTAATATTATTAACTATATCATTTATGAGCTGCTCAACTCTTATGCCACCTGTCATTAATAGCTCTAACAATCACTATTAGAACTAGTATAAGTACGATTACTCTAGCTTACTCAAGTATGTTTATTTCCTATCTAAACTTTGCATACATGTCATTTTGAGAAATGTTGAGGGAACTCATTTTTTGTGAGATACTATGTCAACTCACTATTCATCCACCATTTAATGGGATATGGATCTTACTCAGATTGGGTCCACACATCATCTAATGATGGATGAGTGGTGAGTCGGTATGATGTCCCACAAGAAGTGAATCTCCCTGTCACTTCTCTTTCATTTTTACTAAATTAAGTATCGAAGTGTCTATTGTAGATAGCATTCCTTGACAGATTCAAAAGACCTTCCTTGCTCTAAGGCACAAGGAGATCAAAATGGCCGTGGCAATCTATTTGGTCAGCCTGAAACCTATAGGGAAAAATCACTCTTTTTAATAAGAACTAATATTTTAATAAATAGAAAATTTTAAGACTAAAATCTAAATAAATAAAAATTATGGACCAACACACGTTGATGCTAAAAAATAATATAGGAACCGATAAATAAAAAAATTTAGTGAAAGGAAAAACAATTTTTTTATAAAAGTATAATTGAGTGGTAAATAATGATAAATAAAATTATAAGTCTTTGAATAAGATTACAATTTAATAAGTAATAGCAATATACAAATTTCATGAAGCATAAAAAATAAAACACAAATTTCATCAAGCATAAAGAACCTCTTTCGTAACTCCAAATACTATAAAAGAGGAAATCAAACAGGTTCAAGGTTTTTTTTTTTTTTTTTTTGTCGATGTAACACCCAAAGAGCAATCAAAGTGAGCCTCCAGGCCCAAAAACAAAGGTAACATGCTGTAGGGGTACTGAAGTCATTTGACAAAAGTAGGGTTTTCATCTCCATTGAAAAAAAACCCTAATCCTTAAAGGCCGCTTCTTCGTTTCGGAAGTGCCCCTCCCCGACTCTGAGCCTCCCGCGCCTCAAACTCTCAGAGGGCATACCATCACCGCCACAATGGCCGCCACCGCCACCGCCACCACCGCCGCCCCGTCGCGCCAGCTGTCCCAGAAAGAGCAGGACATCCAGATGATGCTTGCCGCCGAGGTTCACTTGGGAACCAAAAACTGCGACTTCCAGATGGAACGCTACGTCTTCAAGCGCCGCAACGATGGTCAGTTTCGCTTTTGCATCGTGATCTTCGCCTTTTTTTTTTTTTCCTAAAAAAGAAATATTACGTGTTGTCATGTTTGTGATGTGGAAAAAAATTGCATTTTCTGGGTACCCTTTTGGATTGTGAATGAGAATATGGTTGTGGATCTATGAAGCACGGGTACTTATAGGTACTCGTTGGATACTTGTGGTGCTTGTTAGGCAAGCATTATGATAAGTAAATGTCACCTAAGTATAACTTAGTCCTTGCTAAACATTGAATTTTACAACTAAATTATTTGGTTTGCTTTTAAATGAAATAAACTGCTATCTTATTCTTTCAAATCTTGTGTCTCTTTAGCTATGGTTGTTTGCTTGATATATTTTATATTACTTTGATGAAAAGTTAAGAGTTATAACATTATAAAAATTATATTTATCTTATGATTTAATTACTATTTTAATTTTATATTTTTATATAATATATCTTCTCGTACCCTAGTTTTTTAAAAATTTTTGTGCCGTACCTATGCAAACATATTTGAGGATTCTATGTAGTCATGTTTGTAACGTGGAAAAAATTGTATTTCTTGGGTACCCTTTTGGATGGTAAATGGGAATGTGGTTGCCTTGAAGCCCCTTTTGGTGAATTGGAAGGCATGTTAATGTTGTAAGGATATGCTTCGGTGTCTTAAACATTTTTTTTACGATATATTCATAGTAGTACAAAATAAAAATATGCGTGGATATTAGATAATCACGCAAACTTGCCCCACCATAGTGCCATTGAGCTAATGGTAATAGCCATGAGGGGTTTAGGTCTTGAAAACTGATGAAAAGACCAAAGATCTGTAGTTTCTGATAATTGTGCAGATACTCATTGTTCTTTATTAGTATTCAATATTGAATATATTAGTATTTTGTTTTATACTTTTGTAGTAGTTGGAATGGAAATGTGAAGAGATGTGGGCTAGGCATGTCCCTTGTATAGCTGCTTTTAGCTAGTTGTGTCTCAAATTTTCTTGATTTGAGATGTGTTGTGATTCAAAGGGTCAATTTAATTAGTAATCAGAATTTTGACAAACTTACCATGTGTTTAGATAAGCTTATTTTGTGTCCAAAACAAGTTGTAATCAAAATTGTTATTAAAGAGCTTCTGAGGAGACAGTCATCTGTCTTCCAAAACTAATTGAAGCCAAATTAAATGTGTTTGCATTTTGTCTACTACTATTACAAAGGAGTCCTTCTGACTGAAATAAATCATTTTAGAGTTTTGTTGATTAAAGTTTTTCTGGTCCCCAGGTATTTATATAATTAACCTTGGCAAGACATGGGAGAAGCTCCAACTTGCTGCTAGGATTATCGTTGCCATCGAGAACCCTCAGGATATCATTGTACAGTCTGCCAGGCCTTATGGTCAGAGAGCCGTACTTAAGTTTGCTCAATACACTGGCGCTAATGCAATTGCTGGAAGGCACACTCCTGGAACATTCACTAATCAGATGCAGACATCCTATAATGAGCCTCGTCTTCTCATTCTAACTGATCCGAGAACAGATCATCAGGTTATTACCTCTTTAATAGTTAGAAGTTAGAACTACTGAAGGGTACTGATGTTGTATTGATAAATATGTCTCAAACTTTTAACCGTCAAAAGATATTTTTATTGGTTTTGGGTTTGATTCTGACAGTAATTGATCTCATTTGTTATTTATTGCTTGTCCTGCCAGAATTTGTCTTATGTTAATTATTTATGTGCAGCCTATTAAGGAAGGTGCTCTTGGAAATATACCAACTATTGCTTTTTGTGACACTGATTCTCCAATGCGGTATGTTGACGTTGGGATTCCTGCCAATAATAAGGGGAAGCACAGTATTGGGTGTCTCTTTTGGCTGTTAGCAAGGATGGTACTGCAGATGCGGGGTACTATTCGTCCAGGGCATAAGTGGGACGTAATGGTAAAATATTTTGCTGCTTTTATCAATGGAATGGTTGTTGTGTTATAGCTATTGTAGATTCATCGTGCTGCTAGATGTCTGCATTGCAAATGCCTCATTTCATTTGTGCTTCAGTCAGAACAAGTATCTGCCTTGCAATTCTCTGTGCAGGAGTCTTGAATTTTGCCTTTTCTTGTAAGAAATTAGTCTTATTTTGGGGTTTCCTTCAAGTTCTTAGATAATTCTTCAATTTTTTTGTGTAGGTGGATTTATTCTTCTATAGAGAACCTGAGGAGACCAAGCAACAAGAGGAGGAGGAAGCACCACCTGCCCCAGAATATGGCATTACAGACTTTAATGCTCCTGCTATTGCCAGCTTCACTGCTGATACCGAATGGCCTGCTGCAGTTGAGCAACCTTGGCCTGAGGCAGTTCCACAACCTACCCCAGCAGTTCCTGCTGCTACTGGCTGGGCTGCAGAAACTGGTAAGAATTATTAAATCACCTTTGGATTTGTGATGATGCTAATCATTTGTGTGGTTCTTTTGATAATGTTGGACTAAGTTCAGCTTTATCATTTGAACCGTTTATTGGTACAAATCTAGGGTGCGTTTGGTTTACCCATTTTCATTTTCATTTTCAGTAAAAATGAAAAACAAACATAAAAATATGTTTGGTGAGGCGTTGAAGAAAATATTTTTATTGAACATATTTTTGAAAGAGCCTTAAAACTGAAAATGATGATTTCATGTTTCCTATATTTTCCGTTTTAGCTGTTGGAAATGTTTTCAATCAAAACGTGATGTTAGTATTGTAATTAACAGAACTCCTCTTTTTCTTTCTCACTGTACCGTCTTTAATCCCTGGCCAAGGAAATATCTATCTTTTCTACCAATAATTCACAAGTTTAGATATGTGAACTTAAGGCTGTGGCACCATCATAACAAGACGTTGACTAGTCTTGCTACCTCGTTTTCAATATTTTTACTTGGTTTATGTTGTTCGGCTATATTCCCTTTTATTTTATTATTAAAAAAAAGGTATAAGAATGATGTAACAATAAATTATATATAAACATGATTGTCTTAGCGACCTTCTTATTCATACACATCACATACAAAGATACTCTGTGTGCACTTTGTTATTTTAATCTTAATATTTTTTCTTGTTATTTGAAAAAACACTAGCTGTTTGATGCAATCATGTCTCTTTTTATTTTTATGTTTTTTGATATAATTATATCTCTTTTTTATTATGATTGTAATTTACTAAAAAAAAAAAATCAAGTCTATTCCAAACATATTTTATCATTAGAAGTAATTTTATTAAAAGTATCTTATTTCATAGAACTATTTACTATTTTAATAAGTAATTTTGGTGGATAAATTAAATGTGCGAATCATATATATATATATATATATATATATATATATATATATATATATATATATATAATTTTTATTGTTTAATAACAAATATAATTTTATCATTTTAAATCTGATTTGGAAATTGCGTTTTGAAGATGGTTAAATCAACGTATTTTCGTTGTTTTCAATTTTTGAAAACAAAATATAAACTAAATGCATTTCCTAAAATTTAAAAATTTGAAAATGAAAGTCATTTTTCAGAAAATAAAAATAGGAAATATTTTCGTAAATCAAACGCACTCCTATATATTCATTTTCCCTTTTCTTTTTTTCAAAAAAAAAAAAAAAAGAAATTGCATGCCAGATTGTTACTGGCATCCAATTTCCCCAATGTTCTAGCCGATTCCCTGGTTCTTATGTTGCAGCAGCTTCCATCCCCTTCCCTCCCCTCCTGGCCAACAACAAAGATGAGAGAATCTCTAATGCTGTGATAAGATGATGACTGCACATATGCCTGTTCTACTATTAGCAGTTTAAATAGTTCTTATTCAAGAATATGTAATCACAATTTGTTTGACCGAAGTTCCTCTTACAGGTGATTGGGGTGAGTCTGTTCCAGCTCCAGCTCCACAAGTTTCTGTGCCTGCACCTGCCCCTGCGCCTGCGCCGGCGCCCGGAAATGTTCCGGCTACTGGCTGGGATCTTTGAATAAGGGATTTTAATTCTGTGGTGTCCAATCCATAGTTTTTCCTCCCTTCCCAGATTGTTTGTTAGGAAAGAAAGATCTTTTACTTATAGCTTGCTATTTTGAGTTGTGGTAAAATTTTGTTTGTTGACTTATTGATGGAAACTCAATCAGATTCAGTAATTTAGTTGTTTGTATTCGGCATGCCAATTCGAGCTAATCGTAGTATAATTGCTCTTGGAAGAATGAAAGGATCTTCCATATTATGGGCTTAGTTGATTTGGCTCCTCTAAAGTTACTTTAGAAAATCTACGGTTTATGATTTTATAAGATATAATAATAATAAACGAGTGTGGTAGATTATAGATGTGGTTCTGTGTTGTTTTTGTATTTTATTCTTTAAAATGCATTCCACATTTTACAGGAGTCAAAGTTCTTTTGGCTAAGATGAAAAATAAAAAGGATTTAAATGATGCGGTCTTCTGCACGTGTGGTGCAGAACGAGTGGTGGATTTCCTGGCCTTACGTAATTGTACCTGGGCACTAGGGATCGTGTTCGATCCTGGGCTCTCAGGCCCCAAACACAAACCACCTCCTCCACCCTCGCCCCCTCTATTCTTTTTTCTCTTCTTCTCTCCCCAAAGGGACAAAAAAGAAAAAGAAAAATGATGCACTCTTTTCATGATTTCTTTAAGAAGTGATTCAGTCAAAGCCAAATTATTGTGTGTTTTTTTTTTAAAAAAGAAAACCTTATTCAATTACTCCTTGTCTTTTAAATAAAAAGTAGTTTTCCTTAAAGTACAAACAGTTGCACCCAAAATCTCAAAGTATATGACCGAAAAAAAATATGTCAATGTATATGACACTGACATTTGAAATTCAAAGCACGAAATTCATTTTGCTAGTAAATTGATCAAATTGATATTAAAATTTACGAATTTCTAAGTCTGAAATCAGGCGCCTCGTAATATATTAAAATTTATAAAACGGAGCATTCTATTATTTTGAAAAAATCGATTATGTCAACATTTTATACACAGTTAGTGTATTAATTATTTATTTATGTCTTTTTTTTTTTTTAAGCTTTCAGAGTCAATTCGGCAAAGCAATGCTGCAACCTGATTAAATAAACATGGTGATGTAGTTTGGACCTTGTCTGCTCTGTTACAATATTGTGTGATTTTTATAGAACAGTTAATTGCCTAATTGGCTTGAACCGGCTTAAAGGATATTGCCAAAGCCGAAGCTTCACCACCCTGCCTTATTCCAGCTTAAAAGGGTTTGAGCAAACTTTTGGCAGTTGGGTAAGAGATTAGGCTTCGTCTTCTATGCGCTTCGCGGTCCAAGGTGCACTATACACCTTGTGACTGTAGCGCATCAGATGGTGGAGATTTGTGAAGTGTATCGATATACCAATTATTTATGATGCACTATAGTAATATATTAATTTAAAAAAATTAAAAAATATAATTAAATATATTTTAGAAATTAATTTTTATACACTGACAGTATAAAATTATACTAATAATATAAAATAATTTTAGACTATTAGTGTAATATTACACTGATAGACAGTGTAAAATTATATTGACAAAATAAAATTATACTGATAAAATTTTTATAATTTTTAGAAATTAATTTTTATATACTAATAGTGTAAAATTATATTAACAGTATAAAATAATTTTATACTGTTAGTATAATCAAAAAATTTTATCAGTGTAATTTTACTCTATCAATATAATTTTACAATGATAGTATAAAATTATTTTATACTGTTAATATAATTTTACATTGTCAGTATATAATAATTAATTTTTTAAATATATTAATTATATCTTTAAATTTTCTTAAAATTAGATATTATTACAGTGCATCATAGGTAATTGGTGCATCGATACACCTCACAATCTCACCATCAGATTGCAAGGTGCACCATGCACCTTGACCAGCGAAGTGCACTGTAGATGGCGCCAAGAGATTAAACAGAATAATTTAAATTTATAAATGAGATTTGAGAAGGGCTGAATTATTTTATCATTGTTTGAAAAATCAATGTTGCAAGAGATGGAATGACAAAGTATAAATACAATTTCACAATAGCACTTCTAATAGTCTACAAAAACTTCATTACTTTCTTGAAATACAAGTTGGGAATAATCAGTGCTCTTCTTGCTTGGAAGTTTGTATTTAGGAAATTTCATCTAAACATGGACTCAGTTCCGATGGAAATTCTGCAGGGTGGTCAATTGGAGAACTATTATGCTAATCAACCTTGTTACAAAAATTAAGAGGATGCTGAAATACGAATGGATTGTGGATATTTCTAAATTATAGGGAAATGGCAGACAAGATCTTACTTTCAATGTTTGGTATGATCCCCTCATCAGTTTAGGCTAATTTTAGAGTTTTCAAGATATTATGAAAATGAGTTACGTTTGTGACTCGATATATCTCCCCAAATGCTAAAAAATAGTTTTATTAAGCAATAACTATGCCAAAAAGAAAAAATCAAGTCCAATCTTTCAATTGTGCTAATGTTCTGGCCTTGGCTTTCTTTATTTTTTTTTTTTTTCATGATTGTAGACATTGTCTGCCAAGGCAATTCTAGGATGCATGATCTAGAACAATACATCAATTCCTAACACTCTTCACACTTCCATCATACTGATATTGTTCTGAACACAACTAAGTACAGCTTTTGAGCAGCACAATTTTATTCCCCCAATATGCAATGTATTACACATATATCATCCAAGTTGGGGGCAATGTAAATGACAAGGTTCAGGTCAACCAATACCAAATCCAGTGAATCCCTTTGGCATAGCACATGAAATAAGCAAGTCCATTTACAGAGAAAAGATACAGATAAAAGAGGAAACAAGAAAAGCATAACCAAAAGATAAAATGGGAATGAAAAAGTATAAATTTGGAGGAAAACATTAAGGTACAGTACAAGAAGTATCACGTTAATCACATTGGCTACAGAAATTTTAGATAAACTCATTTCACTGAGTACTTTTGGTACATTGTCATTCTGGCTGTAGGGAGATTCACTTCACATTCCATCAAGCCTACATATAAAGTATGAAATTCATAATATTACTAATCATACAACTTCTTCATTGATCATAAAAGTTATATTACAGATCAATACAGAATGGAAGAACTTAAACATAGTCATTTGTTGGAAAAGGGTTTTGAAATCAATGATCTCAACCTGTCTCTACACCAATGACAACAATTAAGCTTTATTTCACTAGGTGGGGTCTCTATCACATCTTTCATCCATGTCACAAAGATTAGACGAAATTTTCATCGGCTGTCGATGGCCTAATAGAACTCTCTTCTTTTATCCATGCTTGAAAGTTGAAACCGGTTATGTAAACATTCGTGATAAAGCACAATGCAGGCAAAGTTAATATCAAATTTTATCTAATCCAGAAAAAAAGGATGAACCATAAACTGTTGAGACAATGGCTATTCAATGGACATATCAACTAATTGTTGTCATGTGAAGATCTTATCAGTTGATATTGTATTAATCAAAAGACAGAAAGGAGAAAGAGAGATCTGATAAATTAATTTTTAGGTGAAGAAAAGAAATAAAACTTCTCAACCTATCAGGCACATATGATATCAATCAGATGTAGCAAAGACTTTTACAGCTATAACAGTTACCCCTCCATCACAGGGACTTTCAATCCCCATGACTTACTATGACATAAAAGCAAGGTAAACACATTTGTTTCAACACTAACTCCACTGGTGTCGGACATTATACTGATCCCCCTTTGTGGTGTTTTTTGACCTGGGATGGTGGCAGTGACTAAATTATATCACCCAAGTGTCCAAACTCTGAATAAACCACAAATATGCAACATAAACCAGTGCATGTCTACATTTCTCTCCCCCTGCAAATTATAATCTTCGGAGCTTGCAAAATAATAATAATAACAACGACTAAGTTACAAAAAAAAAAACATAATCCAAATGTCTAAATGAACCATAATTATAACCCTTGCACTAGGAAACATCTAACTTGAAATGAAATCTGATGTTTCCAAGAGAGTTAGTAAACTTAATTGATCATGTTCACTTTCCATAACATAGCAAACTGTGTTGTGGCGATGAGCACGAAGCGGAAGACGGAAGAGAGGAAGAGAAAAAAAATTTGGACCATTTCTCGATTTGTGCGTGTCATCCTTGCGCAGGGGCCATGCTAATCTTCTCTGTATCGTTCCAATTTTATCGGATGTCCCCGAAGGGACAATTGCCGTCTCTCCCTGTCCGTTATATAAAGTGCTTTCGTTTTAGGTCCTATACGATGTGGGACTTGTTACCCCTGCACCTGTGCAAATGCCTCCTAGTTCCAAACAAAGAAAGGGGTAAGGATTTTTCACAGTTTGCTTCAAGTTTTTAATGAACAGTAGACACTTTCACTGGGCGGGTTGCAGCGAAGAGAAGAAGAAGCAACCAGCAGAGATGAAGGGGTAAAGTAAAAATGTAAAAGCTGTGTGGGTCCCATCAAGCATATTGTCCATTAAGATGTGAACAACATAATAATATATATTCTTTTTCTGAATTGGACAACATAATATATATTCATATTTTATATTTTGTAATAGACCTTTTTTATGTGAATTTTAGCATAAATCCAATTTAACAACATTGAGAGTTTTTTTAGCGCAAAAGTTATTTAGATTACAAAGGTTATTTTCACTTTAATATATCTTAAATTTGCCTAATATTAAAAGATAATAGAAAATTTAGGACACTCTAATAGCATGTTTAGTTTAGCATTTGAGAGGTTTAGAATTGATTTTGATCCCCAAAAATTGATTTTATCAAATTTTGATGCTGTTTGATTTTAATAGATAAAAATCATTTTTTGTTTCTAGAATTGATTTTAGAAGAAGTAAAATTTTTTTACTTTTTATCATAATTATTTTTAGAGACACTACCAAATATAAGGGTATGTTATTTTTTTAACAAAAAAAATCACTTTTTTCACTAAAAAAATTAATATTCATATATTTAGATAATTTTTTAAAAATAATAAGAGTATAAAAAAAATATATTTTCCAGGTTTTTTTAATAGAAACTAAAAAGAGTAGCTTCTGAGAAAAAATCAATTTTTAATTTTTTCAGTTAGATACAAAATTTAAGTTTTAAAATCACCTATTTTTAAAAGCTAAAACAAATACATCTTAAATTATTTTACCTCAAAATTAATTCTAATCAAATCAATTTCGACAAAATTAAGTGTACAAAAACAGAACTTGACATGCTATAAGAGAATTTGGCTAACCAGGTCATTGTGGAAAAGTGTTTCACTAACTATTGTGTAATTATTAGATTCATAGTTACAGAAGTGTAAAAAGTTGTTTTAGAGGGATTCCACCAAGAAACCCATACAAAGAACTTAACTTGTATGCAAATGTGTAATAAAATCATAATAATCAAAATGATTTCATACAAATTCACTGCTATCTATGCAATTTGGGGAGTAAACAATTGTCTATTATTCATAATAAGTTTTTGTGTACATGAAATAAATAAGTTTTTGTTTTTGTCTATTGTAAAGATTAAAAATCTACGTTTGTTTTTGTCCACGAGTATAGATTACATAATTACATAATAGGAAATAATCCTCTTCCGCTCCTAAAGTGTTCCTTTGCTCAGTGAAGGCAGAATTTAATCTTTAAGTTCTTGATTTTCTTAATTTGAATTAATTTCGCCAAATTTATATTTGTAGGCTTATTTGAAATACACACATATAATTTTGTATGCAAATAAATCTAGACAACTATCATTTTCTATTTAGAATCGTTTAGGACGAGAAGCCTAAATACTAAAAGGGGTTTAAAAAGTAATTCTTGATTAAGCAGTATTTATCATAAAAATTCATAATATATAATATGTATAAAGTTGTAGACTTATGTTAATAATGTTCACAATCTCTAGAAAATTTATTTATATATGTGAATATTAAATAGAGGGTATAAGATAGATTTCCTGTCTGATTATTGCTTTTTGCAATAGCGTCAGCATGTAGTTAATTATGTGCCGAACATTGTGTGCCTTTTAAAGTGAACGCTTAATTATCTGTGGTACAGCTTCATTAGCTTTTGGGAAAATTCTTGGCCTCGGGAGTACTACTGCCAAAATTATCGTCCATATGTATGATATAATACTTGTTGTTTTTTGTTTAGAGAAACGAGTCCAGTACTCCAGTCAGAACTTGGAGGACACCAACTTCTTGGTACATTGGGTTTAATTTAGCTATGACCGTATCAAGTTACAAGCCACATGAAAACGCATTATTCATAACTTTGTGGCAACTTTTTCATTTCCATGCGTGTATTGAGGCCAATTGCAGAGAAATAAAAAGTTGCCACCCTGCATTAGAGTGAGTGATGACTGTGTGAGCAATTGGCGTGACTACTCTAAAGTCACGGATATTCTGAATATGGTCATGGATGACCAATCTATTCTTGAACCAGACAATACCAAATTCTGTGACTAAACAGGATGTATAACTAACCAAAACATACCTTCTTTCCATATTTTAAAGAGAGCAACACCTACATAAAAAATTTGCCCTGATCTTAGTATACTTAGTCAATCATATTTGCAACTTGCAAATGAATTACCCAAACTAAAGGGAAGAAATTTTGAAACGGTGTTTCCTCCAAAAACATGTGCACAAATTCAACTGTACTATTAATCAAAAGTCAATGATAGAGGCTGGATACCAAAAAGTAGGCTTTATGAGACTAGTTATGCTAGCAGCCGAGCAAACACATTTAGCTATACATCTCTTCACATCTGGCTTAGGTGGCAGCATCCAAAAAGGGGAAAAGAATTAAAAAATAAATAAAAAATAAAAATTTACTAGGATACAGGATCCAGCGGTCCAATTGAAACCAAAACTATAAACATTGCCCTAGGAAAATGATATAGTGCTTATCGGTGACAATTTATACTGAACAGAATAAATATGTATTCTATGAAACATGTACCACATGATATGAAAGCCCTGATGTTTTAACAGAGTTAGAAATCTCAGTGGTAATGAGAATGAAGTTAACCAAGCACAAATCTAGTTACAAGACACATGGACACACTATTCGTAAACTTTGTAGCAATTTTTCTTCATTTTTCTCTGTATATGTGAGGCCTATTGCAGAGGAAAAAAAATGTTGCCTCGCTGCATAAGAGAGAGTGATTACTGATGTATGAGCAAGTGGCAAAACTATTCCAGTTTTTCAAAATTGAAATTCAGTGCCAATAATAGATATTCTGAAGAGAACACTCATGACCATGGATGACTAACATAATATTGAACCAGACAATACCAAATTTTGTGACCAAGCAGGATGCATGAATAATTGAAACATATATATATTGATAGTTATAGCATTGTGTCTTTCCTTCCATAATTTTAAGAAAAACTGTCCTCATCTGAATAAAGTTATTCAATCATAGATGAAATACCCAAACCCAATGACAGTGGCATGGCACCAAGAAGTAGGCTTTATAAGACAAGTTACGCTTATTACACACATTTAGGTACACATCTTTTCACATTTGGCTTAGGTGGCAGCATCTGAAAGTGTAAGTGTCCCTTGGTCTTTTAAGACCAACTGTAATCAGTGGTAAAAAAGTATATATAGATGTCAAGGTAAGTAGAAGTGATGTGTTGCTAGCAGTGATCTTATAAGACAATCATAAACACTGCAAAACAAACAATAAAATGCTCTATTTGGTGTATGTTGGTGTACATTTAAACCAGGCAAAAGTCTTCTCCATCAAACCAAACAACCACAAGCTTCTGTAATCAGTATTGTTATACTCCAATCTTAATTCAAAACGCCACCAAACTTTATCTATTGGTTTCTGGGACCTCGGTAAAACTACTCAAATTGGCCAATATATATTACACTTTAGTAAGGACAGAATGTAGGATGCAGTGCCTATGTCACACTCCAAGATGAAACGGGGACAAGCACAAGGAAAGCAGTTATTTTGATAAATTAAAAGAGCATGAGAAAATGGCTGTCCGGCTCAATGACGCACTTATCATCTAACTGTTTGTCATGTGAAATTCCCACTAATTGCTTTCTCGGAGGAAGAATGAAAAATTAAAAAATTCTTGTGTCAAACCATACCCACATCATGAAAAATCTCCTAAGATTACAGCTATGTCAAACCAGCATGCTACTTCACAATCACATAGACCAGGGCAATGTGATATATATTGCCATCTATCTTTAGCTTTGTATTACAGGCCTCCAGCTTTTCCTTTCCACTCCTTCCCACTTCTCCACATCTAAATATTTGTCATCAATACTTAAAAAGAATGCTAACCTGAAACTTCTGCCTTTCCACTCCTTCCCCTTGTCCAACACTACAAACGTTGCATCACCCAAATTTCCATGATTTCATCTCACGCTTGTGGTCCACAAAGAATGTATACATCAATTGAATTATACCTCCAAAGCTTGAACAAAATGAAAAGAATCTGTTCCATCTATAATTGTAAGAATTATATATAGTCTCTAATGGATCTGGGATAGTGGCAGTTACTAAATTAGTGTTACAAGAATCAATGCAATGTGTACATTACTAATTATCAGCACAATTCTCCTACTGCAAATTATAATCTTTTCAGCTTGCAGAAAACCAAAGAAAGTTACTAAGATGTAGCATCCAACTGTGCAAATGAGACCACAATTACAACCATTGTACTAGGAAAATGATGTAGTGATCAGTGCCAATATATATTGAAATAAAGAAAATAACTAAGCATTTATCATTATAAAACATTATGATATATCACTTGAAAGTTGAGACGAAACCCTAATGTCTTGAACTTCAACAGAGGCAATAAGCTCAGCGGGCTTTCTTTACATGATTAGGCAACGAATTGTGTTGTGGTAACGAACATGAAACATGAAGCAGAAGAAAGAGTAGAAAAATTGGGGGAAAAAAAAATTTGGACCATTTCTCGATTTGTGCGTGTCATCCTTGCGCAGGGGCCATGCTAATCTTCTCTGTATCGTTCCAATTTTATCGGATGTCCCCGAAGGGACGCGCCATCCGCTCCCTCGGCGCTATATATAGTGCTTTGACTCTATGATCTTGCACGATGTGGGACTTGTTACGCCCCACCGGTACGCGAATGCCTCCAAGTTCTAAACAAGAGACGGGTATGATTTTTCACAGTTTGCTTCGAGTTTTCAGCGAGCATTTTAACTGAGTGGGTTGCAGTGAAGGAGATGCAGCTCGTCTTGGAAAACGAAGGAATGGTAAAAGAGAGAGTAAAGTAAAAAGATGATATTTGTGTGGGCTCCATCAAATTGAATATAAATTGTTTATAATTTCCTTTTTTTTGGAGCGTAGGCTAGCATAAATAAGTTATTTCTACACTATAGTGCATATAATTTTCTTTAAGAAGCATTTTTTTTTGTAGGATTAATTTTGACGTATTATTAGTACAAAATTTTTTTTACACTATTCTTTAATTAGATATTTTTATTTGTAAGATAGATAAAGTCCTATTTACATTTATTATATTTTATAATGAGTTTAGTTTTTTCTTAAAATTTTTTTGTTTTTTGTTCAATTTATATTTTAAAATTTTTTAAATATTTCAATCTTATATTTTTTATAAACAACAATTAAATTATAAATAAAAAATTAATATTAAGATCAAATTTTGATATTAGTGATATCCAACATTATCAGTAGAGATTGTTTGCCTTTAATTCTCTAAAGAAAAAATTTCGAGTTTAAGTTTTAGTAGAAGAAAGATTAATTGTGTATTAAGGGGGTTTAAATTAAAAAAAAAAGCTTTCATATCCTATATATGGGAAAAATAATAATGGTAAATAATATCTTATTTACATAAGTAATAAATACATTATTACTAATATTATAATCTGACCTTTATATCAGTTTTTTATTTATAATTTAATGTCTAAATAGTAAGATTAAAATATTTTGTTAATATTATGAACATAAATAAAACAAAAATAAATTTTGAGATTAAGTTAAAATTGCTGTAAAATATGAGGGATGTAAATGAGATTTTACCCTGTAATATTTTTAAAGTAATAAATAGTTGAGCCAAACACTTTTGCTAATATGATAATATATGATTGGATATTTATATAAAACTTTTTTATATTAGTAATGTATCAAATTAATTTTTTATTTATTTGAAATTTTTTAAATAAAACAAGAGATTATTATGCAAGAATTCAATTATCTCCTATTTATTGTTCTAAAAATTATCATTCCTTATTTCTTAAAAATAATAATAATAATAACTTTCTCCTTCCCTCTGCAAAGCCATCCACGAAACATAGCCCATGTGTAATAGAGATTTTAATATGATTTTATTCTAACTCATCTAGATTTATTTGAAAAAAAAAAGTATTTCATCTTAAAAAATGTATAAATAAAAATCATGATTTTGTCCATGAATATAGATTACAAATAGGAAATAATTCTCTCTCATTCCTAAATTTTGCTCTCCTAGTGAAGGCAGAATTTAATTCTAAGTTTCTATTTTTTATTAGATAAAATCATTATCATCCACAAATATGGTTGACATAATAAAGAAATATAACCGTTTAGGAAAGAGCAATTCTATTTGGTACGAAACCAAATTCGACAAAAGTACCCGTCAAAAAAAAAAAAAAAATCAACAGAAGTGATACGAAGTAAATTGGACCATTCACATTTCTTTATAGCCATGCATGAGGGGAAAATTTTTTAAATGCAACTGCCAGGAAGAAAGAGAATAACTTCCCACACCCATTCGTACTGCATTTTGTAAACAGCCATGCCATATGGCACGAAAATAAAATGTACAAACTATGATGATGCATGAAGAACAACTAAGTGAGCCAACCTCAGTTTGCTAATTTACATAACTCTTATACTATTATAGTTAAAGGAGATTAGTCTTGTAAACTATTCAAATGAGCTAAATATCTCATGGTTAAAAAAGAAAAAATTCATCAAAAGCATATTTGTAAGTTTAGTTCGAACACAATCTCATAATTTTTTATCCCAATAATTTATGTAAACATCATTTCCTACTGAAAATCTTTAGGGTGAGAAACCTTGACACAAATAAGAATTTAATTGGCAATATAACATTTAAAAACTTCGGCCATGCAGATATAAAGATAACAAGGCTTTTGACTTTCTGAAGCATCGTTTAGATTTGTCTGATTTATTGCTTTTGCAATAGCATATTAGTAGGTAATTATTAATTATGTGCCGAACATTGTATGCGATTTAAAGTGAACGCTTAATTGTCTATGCAATTGTGCAGCTTCATTAGCTTTGGGAAAAATTCTTAGCCTTGGGCACATATTATTCACTACCAAAATTATGGGCCATTCATATGCAATAATACTTATTGCTTTTATTATTGTTATTGCTTTTTCTTTTTCATGGAAATTGACTCACTTGATCAACTTTTTATTTATATATTACCATAATCTATAAGTATATGTGTTAGTATTGGATGAATTTAGAGACATATAATGACTCTAAATTAGGATCAATCAAAATTTTTGTTAATAATAATAAAAAAATAATTGTTGGTTTTCATTTACAGAAAAAAAATGTCCAATCACATTTCGTAGGACATTAACTTCTTGGGACATTGGTTTTAATTTAAGTTAACCAAGACCACATTAGTTACTAGACACATGGACACCACATTATTCATAACTTTGTGACAACTTTTTTCATTTTTCCCTGTATAGGTGAGGGACAATTGCAGAGATATACAATGTCGCCTCACTGCATAAGAGAGAGTGATGACTGGTGGGTGAGCAAGTGGCACGAGCTGCATGACTATTCCAGTTTTTCTAAAAGTGAAATTCAATGCCAATAATGGATAATTCTGAATCGAGAGAACACTCGCGATCATGATCATGGGTGACTAACATATATTGAACCAGACAACATCAAATTCTGTGACTAAGCTGGATGCATGACTAAGTTGAAACATATATTAATATTTTTAGCGTCAAAGTCCTTCCATAATTTTAAGAGAAACTGTCCACATGTTAATAAAGTTTGTAAATCATTGTTGCAAACAAATTACCCAAACTAAAGGGAAGAAAATTTTAAGCGGTTTTTACTCCGCAAACTTGTGTGCAAGTACAATTGCACTATTACTCATTAACAAAGTTAATGAACAGTGGCTTGGCACCCAGAAGGACGAACACTGCTGGACATACTATAAAAATACTCCATTTGGTATGTTTTGGTTTAAATATGAATCAGGCATCATACTGCTCCAATGCTCCATCAAACCAAACCAACGCCTATTTTACTTGGAAACACTGCCTAAACGTGCAATTCCTTCTTTTATTTATTGGTTTTTGTGATCACGATAAACTTGTCAAATTGGCCAAGCAATATTAACACGATCAGGACTAATGTTCTAAATTGCAATTGCAATTGCGACCATGGATGCAGTTGCGGTTGCAGTTATTGCAGCTATCACGATGTGCGTTGCAATAGCCGTTGCAATGTGAAAGTTTTGTATGTTTGCAATTTAAAATTGAACTAGTTATGGCTTGCTATGGCCCTAATGAAGCTCATTGTGCCTGATACAATCCGTTGCATTTATATTTCAGTTAATTTACATACATGAGTAGCATATTGCAATTACAGTCTAATACGATTACAATGGTAACTGCAACTATAATATCACGGCCGCATCACATAATGTTGTCGTAAGTTTGAAACTTTGGTTAGGACAAAATATAGTATAAGTGCCTGTGTCACACGGCAAGACGAAATGGGTACAAGCGCAAGGAGAGCAATAATTTTGACCAGACAAGGAAATTTGATAAATTAAAAGATGAGAAAATGGATGTCCTGTTCAATGACACACATATATATCTAACTGTTTGTCGTGTGAAAAATCTCATTAATTGCCTTCTCTATTGAAGAGTGAAATAATAATGATAATTTTAAAATAAATTATTGAGACTAACTTATATATATATATATATATATATATATATATATATATATATATATATATATATATATATATATCAAAACCTGTAAAAACTCATTTAACCAGGAAATTCTTTTTTGAAAATCTTAAAAATTTAAATAAAGTTTAAAATTCAACATATTCAGGGAAAAAAAAAGGAATGCAAATGTTTAACTCATAATAATATTCATGAAATGTATGAGAAGATAATCGCTGAAATAAATTTAATAAAATGGCAACAATTACTTTATATATATATTTGTGCAATTTAAATTGATAGTTTTTAGAAAAACGTATAATACTCAACATTTATTAAAAATTATTGTTATAATACGTAAACGTAAACTTTTGAAAATGAATTAATAAAGATGATTTATTAAAAATTGAGAAAGTAATTTTAAAAAATGGTAATTTTTATATTGTGATATTACTGTTGATGGATATAATAAATAGATATCAATAAACTATATAGTATTGACGTAGATGGAGACATGTGGCGCACAACTTTTGCATGTGTCAAATTATGAACGGAGTATCTAAATATTTATATGATAGGCAATGCTTATCTAATAATTTCTCCAAAAATCAGGGGCTATGTCGGGATGCGGGATATGAAGAAATTGCAGCGTAACTATTTTAGTTATCTACCTAACACAATGTTTTTAAACATGTACAGAAGTGTAAAATCTTTTAGAAGAGAACAATGAATTGTAGTCTTAAGTTCAAATTGGGTCAAATCTCTTACTACTAGCCTAATCTTCTTCTTCTTCTTCCATTTTTTTTTTTTTTTTTTGACGAGAGCCAAATCTTCTTTTAATAGCATGTCAAGTGCTTAACTATTTAAAAAATGCAAGGAAATCGCATAAAGCAATGAAAATACTTCGTAAGTGGTGACCCCACCATTAAACAAGTTTTATTATTATAAATGTAAAATAAGATAAGTTGAATATTATAAGTATTTCAATAGAAAATTGTTCATATAACAATAAAAAAAAAAAAAAGAGTATCTGAGATTTTAATTATTCATTATAATCAAGAAATATAACATTAATCAATAAATTTATTTAAGCAATTATAACAGAAAGAAAAAGTAAATTCGATAAAAATGAAATAAAGCCTATTATAATGAGACTAAAATAAGCTAAAAATAACGCAAGTGAATACATTGAACTGAATATGCAAAATTACGGCCATGTTAAGAAAGTATTTTAAAACCAATGATGAGAATTATTAATACTATTATTATTAGGGCGCTGTTATTTGGCCCACTCTTTGGGACATCCAAATACAACACCCTCTTACATAAATATACAATCTACTACCTTATCTCAATACATGTGCGCCTTAATATTCACCCACACTCACATAAATATACTATGTCTCATACTATATCTATACATAGTATGTTCAAAAAACATTTCTCTTATTATTATTGAACCAAAGATTATATTTAAAAATGTTGTTCAATTTCGCACATCGTCCATTCACCCCGTGCGAATCACGAGTGATTATTATAGTAATAAATATGCCAATATTATAATACCGAACCTACCCTCGTGTTTCTCTTTGCTTTGTTCATTCTCTAAAGTGCTACATGCATATATATGTATCATGGAGTCGCCAATACACACCCACATCACATCACCAACCTCTGCATTGGATCCACTTTCCTCATTGTCGTTTCTTCCCTTTGGTCCGTTTCTCTCTCTAACGGTAGTTGCATTCCGTTCTTTTCAACATGTTCCATTTCTTTCATGTTCAATGTCCCTTCATTATTTTGTGTAACTACTAACTATGCTGCATGTGGCCAACTTGCTGAGTCATTAAGAATCTGGTTTTCATTGGAATTCTGAGTTCCCTGAAGCTTATTTGATCTGGGTTTTTCTTGTTTCGTTAAAGGAAAGAGAGTTTTTTTTTTTTTGGGTTGTGAAGTTATTGCACATTTTAAGAAGCAATAATGGCACGCAAGAAGATCAGAGAGTATGACTCTAAGAGGTTGTTGAAGGAGCACTTCAAGAGACTCTCTGGCCAAGAGTTGCCCATCAAGTCTGCCCAAGTAAGCATGATCTCACCATTTATATAGTTCTTGTGTTGGCTTTTATGTGAATCTTGCACCTTCCAATTTTGTTGGTTTTAGGACTATAGTCTATAGACATACTGAAATTACATTTGAAGTTTTGTTTGTTAGCTTCTGTTGGATTATGGGACCCCATTTTTAGTTGATAACAATATAATATCTCAAACAACTTTTTTTTTTTTATAGATAATGATAGCAAGTAATCTGTTGCTATTGCATGCCTCAAAGGATTGGACGTCCTCCTACTTGTCTTGCTTACAGTAGTCAGATAACAGACTTCAAATCATGCAGCTGGTTTATTTTACTAGCTTATTGTAACCTATTGTTGTACTTCGCTTGTTACCTTGGATGGGTAAACATAAACATGACACATATGATTTTTAAGTTATGATGTGCATTTTATGCATACAAGGACTAAGGTTATAGCTGAAAATATGTGATCTGACCTTCGGTCCACTAAAATTTGTTCATCCAGTCAATATAGTCTCTCTTCAACATGACAAGTTATTAGTGTTTTAAGCTATTTTAATCTGTAATGTATATAGCAGTGGAAAAGTTCACGTTTCCATATTAATAAGCTGCACCATTTAATAATGAATTTGTTGTGTGTTTAATTCCTTAGATTACGGAGTCCACTGATTTCAATGAGCTAGCAGAGAAGGAACCCTGGCTTTCATCTTCAAAGTTGGTTGTGAAACCTGACATGCTGTTTGGAAAGCGTGGCAAAAGCGGTTTGGTTGCCTTAAATTTGGATTTGGCACAAGTTGCTTCTTTTGTGAAGGAACGTCTTGGAAAAGAGGTGCTTTTATCTCCTCTGTCACTCCAAACATTAATCAAATTTTCTTCCCTTTTTGACTAATCACTTTTTATTAGTACTTTCTTCCTACCCTTAAAATGTTTGGTTATACCTTTCTCTAAAATGTAGGTTGAGATGGGTGGATGCAAAGGACCTATAACAACTTTCATTGTTGAACCTTTCATCCCACACAACGACGAGTTTTACCTTAACATTGTCTCAGAAAGACTAGGGAACAGTATAAGCTTTTCAGAGTGTGGAGGAATAGAAATTGAAGAGAACTGGGATAAGGTACTAACATAAGGAATTTTTTACCGTATGTTTGGTCTGGGGATAAAAATGGGGTGAAAGTTTTCATCAATAAGCTCCATGTGTAAAATTACACATAAAGCTCATCCATGATAATTTCCTTCCCATTTTTACCCCCCAACCAAAGTTTTTCTTATATCTTCCCTTACAATACCATAAGCTACAAAGTGGTTTGTTCATATTTCAGGTTAAGACTGTATTTATTCCAACAGGAGTGCCTCTTACATCAGAGAATATTGCCCCACTTGTTGCAACCCTTACGTTGGAGGTATATTCACTTTACTTAAATAATTTCTTGTTTTATGAAGAGCTATTTTTGTTTCTTGTTTAGTCAACATGTGTTTTGGTTGTCTAATATTGGTTCTTGATATCTCATGCTTTTTGGTTGGCGGACACTTTGGCTCAATTGCTTATAAGTACTTCGTTCATGCTTACAGATCAAGGGAGAAATTGGGGAATTTCTCAGGGTGATTTTCAATCTATTTCAAGGTATATTATATATTTGCATAACATTTGATGAGTATGTGAACTGTGAAGACAACTTCATTGACTGTTAGATTTAAATTTTAACATTTTTGTCTTGTTCTGGTGTTAGACCTGGATTTCACCTTCTTAGAGATGAATCCTTTCACTTTGGTCAATGGAAAGCCTTATCCTTTGGATATGAGAGGAGAGCTAGATGACACTGCTGCTTTCAAGAACTTCAAGAAGTGGGTTACTTCCCTCTAAAAGAATATATCAACCGTTTTCTGAAGGATGAATACCAAATCTCTAATTCATCATGTAAAGCTGAATAATATTTGCATGTTCTTATTATTTGCAGATGGGGAAACATTGAATTTCCAATGCCATTCGGAAGGGTCATGAGCTCTACAGAGTCTTTCATTCATGGATTAGATGAAAAGGTGAACAAACATACTTCTAATCTGTATATACAATCTTATTCAATTCAGTTTAACCTCATCCATATGCTGCAGATCTTATAATTTTTGCTACTTTTTAGGTACTATTAACACCTGGTCTGTGAATCCTCAGGGTCAATTAAATTCTTTGTACTAATCAATCATCAATAATATTATTGCTTCTAGTTGTCATGGAGCTATAAATCTTTTATTCTAAAAGGCTAATATTTGTTTGCTTATTTTCTGCTTCCAGACAAGTGCCTCTTTAAAATTCACAGTTTTAAACCCAAAGGGTCGAATCTGGACAATGGTAGCTGGGGGAGGTGCTAGTGTCATCTATGCTGATACGGTCTGTTTCTCTAGTGTCTTTCTAACGTCAAGACTAAATTCATTGCTATACTCTTCTCTTGTAACATTAAGCAACCAACTTAGTATATACTACATTATTAAAACAGGTAGGAGATCTTGGTTATGCACCTGAGCTTGGAAACTATGCAGAATATAGTGGTGCACCCAAGGAAGATGAGGTCCTGCAGTATGCCAGAGTTGTAATTGATGTAATTAATTCCTATCTCAACATTATTTTTGGAATACTTATCAACTGCTTTACATGACCAACCATTCTTTGTTTGGAGTATCTAAAGGTAGCTTATCAAATGCATGCTAGACTCTGAAACTGAAACTATGGTAATTATGTACCTCTATGATAATCTCCTTGCAGTGTGCAACTTCAAATCCTGACGGCCAAAAGCGAGCCCTTGTGATAGGAGGAGGAATAGCTAACTTTACAGATGTTGCCGCTACATTCAGCGGCATAATCCGAGCTCTAAAGGAGAAGGTAACCCTATGATCATGGAACTTTGCACAATTCAATCATAATAACTTGCATGTAGCAAGATTTGATTGATTGTTGAGCTATTGCAAAAACAGGAGCAAAAGCTAAAAGAAGCAAAGATGCACATTTATGTGAGGAGAGGAGGTCCTAATTACCAGAAGGGTCTAGCGAAAATGCGGGCACTGGGAGATGAGATTGGCATCCCTATTGAGGTTATATGACTTATGTCTTTATTGATTCTGTCAACAAACCAACTGATGCTGATCAGAAAATTTGTTTTGAGGAACTTTCTCTGATCTATTTTGGTCTCTTTGCAGGTTTATGGACCTGAAGCAACAATGACTGGTATATGCAAACAGGCAATCCAGTGCATCACTGCTGCTGCTTAAATTATACATTCTTAGGCCAATTCCTTTTATTACATGTATTCTCATGGCTTCTTTACAATAATCGTTGATTCTTAATTCCCTTTTCAAGTCTCATAAATGAGAACTTTGGCAAGTTAGAGAAAAGGTTGTTACAAATCTAGTCATCTAGAAAAGTGGTCAAGAGTGTATTGTATCATTATGTAGAATTCTGAGAGCACTGTCTCCATACAATAAAGTGATAATGTAATTCATAATGTTACGTCAAGCTGCAATTTCATGGTTCTCATACTTGCTTTCATTCAGTAAATTGATTTTCTCTCCCCTTTTCTGGAAACTTCTAAATTTCTGTTTAAAATTGTCACTCAACATAACTTGCCTATATGTGGAACTGTGAAACTTGAGTGGCTTTTGGGAAAATTTATGGCCTGTTGGGTATACAGCCATATGATGCAATGCCATAGTTGTACAAAATGTGTATGTTATAGTCTCTTCAGAAATTTTTTTAAAACAAATACATTAAGAGGCAAGTTCACTTCCAAGGGACATTTCATCACGCATCCATAATGAAATATAAAATTCATCATAAATGCAACATGAAAGGATGCAACAATTAGAATATTGTCAATAATTGTAAGGAAAAGGAAATTGACTATTGAGGTCAGAAAGGAATCTGATGATATACATGCATCATTCAGTTGGACACTCGAGAACAATAGTGCACTGAAGAGAGCAAGGAAAACCATATTTCAGAAACAAGACAACCTTGTTTATATTCAAACAGAGGGAGCAGGCTTTGATTTTATAAACCAGGATATTTTCTCAATTTGCACGTATCATCCATGCGCAGGGCCATGCTAATCTGCTCTGTATCGTTCCAATTTTATCGGATGTTCCCGAAGAGAATCCACCGCCTTCTTGCTCCGCGTTATATAAAGTGCTTTTGTTCTGAGCTCTCATGCGATGTGGGACTTGTGTTGCATGTAGTGCTTCTTCAAGTTTCGAAAAACTTGAGCATAAATTCTTTCTGCGTTTGCTCATCTAAGTTTTGACAGTGAACCCTTCCACCGAGTAGGATGCAGAGAAGAAGAAAAGCTTGCTGTAGAAGAAGGACCGGTAGAAGATAGAGAATAAAACAAGGTAAGATTGTCGGTACCAAAAAAAGAAAAGGGTAAGGTAAGTTGGGCTTCGGCCCTCTAGTGCTCTTATTAAAAAAGAACGAGGAAGTTAAGGTAAGATTTGTGTGGGCCCCATCTAATACATTGTTTAAGTATATCCTTCGTTAAATTATAGGATAACCTACATAAATGAGTTCATTACATGAATAATATTTTTTATAAGAAAATTAGACCAATAATTGAATTGACTAAACTAGGAGTAGAAGTGAATCAAGTTAGTTTGTGAATTATTTTTAGATAAGTTCATTAATAATTTAATAAATTAAGTTTGAACTCAAGATTTGAATATGTTTGAGTTTTATTATATTTGACTCAATAACTATAAGATATTATTTATTTATTATTTATTACTATTATTATTGAAACTATATACGTATGACTAAATATTCAAACTTTTTAAGCTTAAAAAGCTTAATTTATATTTAGAGTGACGCTAAATAGTATGAAAGAAGAGGTCACGAACGCAATACTTAAATTGTCCCATCCAATCACAGATAAACAATCACTAGAATTATGGCAATAATCCAATGCAGTGCAAGAATGACATTATTCTATTTAAAGGAATTCACAGTTCCACATCATTCAGAGAGATTCATCTCATGCCAAGATCATTTCTTTTATATTCAACGCAAAATAACTTATTGAGCTTGAATTGGTAGGGGGCGTTTGGTGAGTTAAGCTCGAGTTAGAAATCACTTCTTATGGAGTTAAAACTCAAATTGAGCATATTGACCTTCATATGAGCTTGAACTTTATTAAATTCAACTCAAGTCAGCTCACTTTAACTCTTAGTAAAGATAGTGTCCGTGATTTAGTGGCCGCACTACGATTGAAACTAAATGTATATTTTAATCTTATATATTTGTAAGTTTTAATATTTTATAGAAAGTGTCTCTAAAACGATCTCACTGTATACTTCAGTTACTAATGAATAGGATGAGCTTTCCTCTTCAAGCAAATACTGCTATTGTCACTCAATTGAAAATTTCAGGCTCTTCTTAACCTCGATGCTAAAGGTTGCAGTGCTAAAAGTAACTATAAGGTTCAGACAAACACAAAGTTTATGAGGCTCATGATGAACAATTCTTGCTTCAGGTTCATCAAGTGGAAGCCCCGAAAACAAATTAGAGTGGATGGTTAAACAAGAAATTATACTTTGAGCATGTGATCAAACAATAATAAGATAGTAAGCAAAATAATAAAACATTTCACTTGACTGTAGCATGAAATTTTATTAGTAGCTACTGAACCATAATAGCTTCAAACTACGAAATTGCAGATCAAGCATATAGGATAGATATACATTTGGAGAAACACAATTTCCTGCTAGGCTGCTTCCAACAAAATTGAACCATGTCAGGTTCATCAAAACATTAGGTCTTGAAAACCTTGCATACAAGATTTGTGACTTCTCAGAAAAAAAAAACCAGGTTAAAGGCTGTAAAAGAGTTCATCTGCTATTTAACAGAAAATTAAGAGGGTGGCCTAAATTGCTGCTCAAAAGATAATGGCATTGCATCCTTCTGCTAGCAATCGTGGAAGATGTTCGCATCAGAGCTTCTTCAGTGCTGCTTTCAAGTGCGGTTGAAGAGTTATCATGTTGGTAGCCATCTGAACGTCATAACGAAGAGTCCCATCAACCAGCTGGAAACATCTTCTTATCTCTTTAACCTGTATAAAGTACGTAAAACATCTTAAGTAGAAAAAAATGATGCATCATTTAGTGAGAGAAACCTCAAATCAATGATAAGAATGTGCATGGCAATATGCATGGGGA
Source organism: Pterocarpus santalinus (assembly GCA_031439595.1). Classification (NCBI taxonomy): domain Eukaryota; kingdom Viridiplantae; phylum Streptophyta; class Magnoliopsida; order Fabales; family Fabaceae; genus Pterocarpus; species Pterocarpus santalinus. The sequence goes on along the minus strand of CM062528.1, from coordinate 25,285,187 downwards.
ATTAGACATGTGGAAGGAGAGGAGAAAGAAGTGAGAACGGTGTGAATTCGGTTAATGTTTAAAAGCAGAGAGAGGGAGATATGGAAGGGAGGCAGAATTGGGTGGATAAAGGTGTTGGGCGCGGTTGGTCGTTCCTAAGCCTGGGACTCCCTCTCTCAGAGTATCTCTATTCTTTATTTTTCATTCCTGTTCTTGTTTCCCAAGAATTCCGGAATTCATTTCTGTTTTCTGGCTAAGGAGCTTGTCTCTAGTTTTCTTATTAGTAAAATCAGTTTGTATCATATTAATCATACCAGAAGCCACCTTACTATGATGGCTGTTTTCTACCTCTTCGAAATGTAACCTAAGGACAGGCACTTAATTACCACTAGAATGTATCTGAACAATGCATAAGCGCAAAGTATCATTATCAGCATTTGGGAAAGACCATTTTAATTTACCTTAGAAGCATTCCCCACTATTTCACTCTGAAGCTGTATCACATTTTCTTCAGTGCTGTATGTTCCTTTCTGGATAGTACAATATGTTAATGACAAGTCAGATGCAGAAAAAAGCAGCAGAAGGGAATTCAAAAGAAAAACAGAAAGAATTACTTGCTTTTGGGACCTGGAAACTAGGAAATAAAAAAGAATTTTATGTCTAAACAATTCAATGGTGATAGAGAACTATAAATTCAGCCCACATGTGGAAGAATATACCTTAATGAGGTGATTCTACATCAAGGAATACAGAAAGAAATTTAAGCAGCGGAAAACCATTTTACTCTTGTGATCAACTGACAACAATGGGCTCCATATTCAATGCTAGAGAATGGGGACTTTAAGATGTAGCAAGGCATACCATTTTGCTATAGGAGCGGAAAGGATGTGTTTGTTATAGTTTGACAAATTAGGAACAAATTCAAGGATTTAGGACAGGTCCATTGCGTAGTCTATTATCAAACTTAAATCAGCCCATGAATTCTGTCTTATTTATTACGCAACTTGAGTTGTCTCCAAATGAAGACTAAGAGTTCAAGGAGGCTTCAGATCCACCATTTCTACCATACAGAATATAGAGACACAAGAGCAATCCAAATTGAACAATAGTACCTGAACTTCAACAAGACCAGTGCTCTGGGCAATCACAACTTCAATGGTGCCATCAGGTCTAGGACGCCAATATCCACTCTCAGCATGCATTGGCTCTCCAGAGCTCAGCTTCCATGTCTTCTGAGTATACCCTATCACAGGCTACACCCATTTCACACAAAGAAACAAATAAACCAAATCAATGCGCCTAAACGGAAAAAAAAAAAAAAAAAAGGTTAACTCAAATTTGTACCCAAAAGATGCGCGGAGCATTAAATTAATCCTTCAAAGATTTTTTATATCAATTTAGTCTTTCATATCATAAAATAACCATCAACTTAAGAATTGAATTGATGTCAAAATATACATTAGAGGACCAAATTGATGTTGATTTAAAACATTGACGGACCAAATTAATGCTCAAAATCTTTAAAGGACAAACGTGATGTTGCGTGAGGACTAATTTGGATGTACATTCAAACAACAAAGAGAGAGAGAGAGAGAGAGAACGGGAAAAATTGAAGTTCACTCCTCAACACATTCCATCAATGGTTGAAAACCAAAACCCAGAAATAAAAGAACAGAACTTTGAAACACCCAGATGGTGTTTATGGAGAAAGAGAAAGAGAGATGAAAAGGGGCGTGAGAGAGAATGAATGAACCTTGTTGGGAGAATGAGAGAAGTGAAGCTCTTCACCATAGGAGAAGGAATTGATGGTGGGGTACCCTCCTTCTCCTTGGCCTCTCCATGTCCCCAGAAAGTACGACAGTGGCGCCACCGCCGGATGCACTACCGGCTGCGATGCCGGCGCCGGTGCCGGAGAGTCCTTGTTTGGATCCATTATTATTATTTTTTTCCTACTTCCTTTTGGGAAACATAATGTTTTTGTGAGCTACGCAGCAAAGTCACTTTGGATTATGTACCAAAAAAACTCACTTTGGATCCTATGTTGTGAATATGTCTTCTTGTTGACCCTCCTGAGTTTACAAAGATGAAAATTTCTTAGCTAACGCTACGAGGCACCTGGGCCATCTATTGGCGTTGGGTTTTTTATTTTTACAAAATTATTAAATTGATAAATTGGTCCTGCAGGGGAAAAAAAAAAAAAAAACTTGCAGTCCCACCATTTTTAAATGTAAGATAAGTTAGCATCTTTTCAATGCTTTTGAAGGATTTTTAAGATAAATTAATCTTTAATAATTTATAAATAATTTAAATTGATCCTTAATAAAAGAAAAATAATTTATTCTCCTAACAAATTCTCCTAAATATCCTCCAAATTACTAAATAAAGGAAGAATTAATTGCTTTCTAAAATTTTAATACATTAATTGTATCCACTTTTTACTTTATTTAATATTTAGGAGGATGATTAAAATAATTTTTGAGAGGCTATATCATTACTCCTAATAAAAACATAGATAACGCAAAAAAATCCAACAAAAACTGAAAAAGGGACTAACTTGATCGATACTTTTAATGTTTAGGGACTACAAAATTTTTTTTTTTTTTTGAGAGACCAATTTACTTGACATTATTTTGATAGGACCAACTTGAGAGTTTTGTCTTTTATTTTTCTTTTTGGTTGATATATATTTTGGGTTTGGAAATAGTAGATTTGACAAAGTCTTAAAAATTCAATTAATAATTAACTCACTTACATTTTAAATCAAACAAAATAAATCAATTTATCTAATGAAATAGAATTTATTAGTTTCAATATTTAACTAAGCTACTCTTCCTTACCCAAAAAAAAAAAAAAAAACTAACATATTCTTACATATGTTAATATAAATCTATCTCGAAATTCTCTTGATAATCATATTTTTTAGATTTAAAATTTTTTCTTTTAAATATGAAATTTAATATTTTGTGTTTAATTTTATTGCTAATTTTTTTTATTAATAAGTGATATAGGGCTTATTTATAACATGAAAATTTTTACTTGATATGAACTTTTTTTAATAATTACTATTATTAAATACTTTACTGAATACAAAAAGTTTATAATATATTAATAAAAATTATAGAGATTATTTTTATTTCGTATAATAATTTATAAAATAGAAAAATACTAGCATACAAAAATGATCTCGCTTAAAAAAATTATGTGAAGTAAAGAATTAAATTCAGCTTTTAAAATATTTTTAAGATGAAGAGAATGAACTCAAGTCATAATCATGTATATTCTCATTTTGATATGAAAATATAAATTTATCATGCTTAAATTAACATTGTTCTGATCCATATAAATCAAAGAGATCAAATATAAACAACAATATTGTAATAAGCATTTTTTGTGACTTAGTCAATAAAAGTAATATAATCAAAATTAAGTTTTCATTCCCCTTGTAACTATTCATAATATGTACGTATAGACTTAATTTCTTGCTAATATTGTTTACCATACACAACCAAAATGAATTTGTAGAACCAATGCCTTAAATAACACCTACCCCTAGCTCATGACTATTTAGGCAAAAATGTTGAATATACAAACATGGGATGACACAAAAATTTCAAAATTTATTAATCTAACAATAATGCTATCAATTTTCATATAGACGAATCCAAACAAATTGTGGTGGATATTTAAGAATTTTACCTTCTATCTTCTAATACAAATTGTCTAACTTTGCCATCTCTAACTCATGCTTTGTTGTTTCTATAGAAGTCTTAATAATAGAAGAAAACACAATAAGAAAGTACATGTAATTTTTTTTTCCTGACGGGAGGAAGTACATGTAATTAAAAGGAAGGAAACATACATAATATTTTATTTCATACTATATTAAGATGCATGAGCCTGATTTGAAGGGCGGCATGCAACAATAAAGCTAATATTAGAAAATTAAAACAAATATAAATACAAGTTAATATTGAAGAATAGTATCTCACTAAAAGAAGATGCTTAAAATATTGAAAATTATGAGTTTAAGTAAAATACTGGTATGTGAGGTATGCTATGATGTATTATTAGTTTGCTTATTCATTTTTATTTAATGTAATAACAACAACCATTAAGTCTTGTTCCAATAAGTGAAGTTGCTTTATGGATTAGTTTGTTTCAAAATATTTACTATTATATTATTTAGAAAATGATATTAGACAATTTTGAAAAAATATTTTAATATTTAGATTTAAATAATTATTTTAAATAAGTGAGTTATACAATAAAAATAAAAATATGATGTTATCAAAGATTTTAAAAAAGTTTATTATCTTTTATTAAAATTAACAATAATAAAATTAAATAAACATACGATTATATTAAATAATGAATATTAAATTATCATTTTAAGGCCTATTTGATATGTCTGATAGTATAAGGTCTGATAAAAATTTAATACTATTTAGTATTTGATATATCACTGTATAAGATATTGTATTATATAAAACATAACTAAAAAAAGAGATTATAATAAATATAATTTTTAAATATTAAATTTAAAAATTAAAAATTAATATAATTGTTTACATAGTTATTATAATTATTTTAGCTATTTTTATTATATATAAATTTATATTAAAAATTATTTATTTATTTATTTATTTATTTTTAATATTTTTCATATAAAAAATATGTGAGAGAGAGAGAGCGAGAGAGGGGAAAATAGATAGAGAGTTTTTATATATCGAAATCTAAGTAGGCTTAATATCACATTCCTATATTTGGTTGTATTTTTTGTTATATATAATTAAATTTATATTAAATATTATTTATATATTTTAACAATAAAATTTTATTCCTATATTTTTATGTCAGTTTGAATAGTTATTTTACAATTATTTTTTAAAAAATATTTATTTATTATTAAATTTTTATCAAATAATATTATTTTTTATTTATATGATTTTTATTTTTTATTATTTATTTAATAATTATTTTCTTTTAATAAAATATATGAAAAAAAGTGAAATAACTCTTATTCATCAAAAGCTAATCAAATCTAATACAGTCTCCCTAGGCTAGATTAAATTATCTATTATTTTAACTTATAAGAAAGATTTGATGGATAAACTTATACAATACGTTGACTGCACCAAATAACGGATAAAGTCATAATGTATTGTATTATCTTATTCTATCATGCCTAATATATCATACCAAACACCCCCTTAATTAATAAACAAAATGAAAATATTTTAAAAATAAAATGAATACTAGTTAAATGAGATTTGTGATAGAAATGTGAATTAAAATAAAATTCATAAATGCACCCAAAATTTCTTTCATAAAACAATAACTATCGAAAAGTTAATTAATTATACCCTTCCCAAAAAAAAAAAGGGTTAGTTATACAAAATTGTGTGAGCAATTATTAAACATGAGATAATAAGGGGGGTGTTTGGTTTGCATGTTTTTTATTTTTATTTTTGGTAAAAATAGAAAATAAACATGGAAATATGTTTAAATTAATTTTGTTGAAAATGTTTTCATAAATCTGAAAAGAGTTTAATTGGTATGTATTGACAATTTTATACTGTCAACTAATAGAAATAGGAGAAAGTAAGAAATCATGGTTGGTCCTTCACTGTAATGGATAGTTATTTGTATGAGTTGGTACTTTTCATTATTTCTACTAACTGATAGTGTAAAATTATTTTACATTGTCAGTGCATTTTAATTAAATTCATATGAAAATGCCATTTTCACATTTTCATAGTTTTCTTTTATATGTGTTGGAAACATTTTTAATTGAAAATGTGGTTGCTGCTAGGGGTGGCAATTACTACCCTACCCATGGGTACCCACCCCGCCCCAACCTGGTCGGGTTAGGTTTAAAACCCTCCTCGCAATAGGGCAGATTTAGATGCAGGTAGGGTCGGGTTTAAAATAAACTCGCTCCGACCCTACCTGCACCACATATCTATATTTAATTTATATATGTATAAGATTATTTTTCTAAATATTTCTATTATTCTAGGGTTGTATTTTGTTAGAAGTACAAATAGATATAAAATTTTTTTAATGTATAATTTTTTATATAAAACTGATATATGAAAATTTTCACTTTATTTTTAACTCTCATATCGAGTACATATCAAATACATCCTAAACACAAACTAAATTTTAAAATAATTTTCATATAAAAAAATTTAAAATAATTTTTTAAATATTTAAAAGGAGTAGTGAGTAGAGGCGGATAGGGTACAGATTATTTGCGGGTAGGGTTTAGATTTTGAATATCAAAATCCGCGGATAGAATAGGGGTGGGTTAAGACTTATTTAATAAGGTGAGAGATGGATTCGGGTTGAGTTAAAACCCGCCCCATTGCCACTCCAAGTCGCTGCTTCTTCAAAGCTTGAACAATTCAATAGAAAAAAAAAAAATTAAACTTGTACATTGTCATATTCGAACACAATACCACTACACCATAGGGCCAATTACAGGTGTGCATCTAAATGAATTTCATGTTATGAATATATTCTTCTCACTAATGCGAATGATTAAAATTTGAGTTTAATTGGTATATATTGACAGTATAAAAATTTTATATTGTCAATCAATAAAAATAGGAAAAAGTGAAAATTTATGGTAGATCTCTTATTATAATAGGTAGTTATTTATATGAATTAATACTTTTCATTATTTTTATTAATGATAATATAAAAATATTTTATACTGTCAATACATTTAAATTAAATTTTTAAAACTTCTTGTTGAATCATTCTATTTCACTATTTATAATCACATGAAGAAATTCTTCATATTATCATCTTAAATTCAGGATTTAACGAGAAATATGATTGAATTGAAATTATATGATATTAAAATTATTTGTAATCTATGGCCATTAAAAATACCTTATTATTTATTATGTTAATAAATTTTTTTTGTGGATATCAATAAAAAAATATTTTTGGTGGATAAACTATAATATATATATAATTTTTGTTATCTAATAGATATAATTTTATTATTTCAAAGTTAGTTGGGTATGAAATTTTTAAAACAGATAAATTAAATATTTTTTTATTTTAAAATAGAATCTACTTTTATAAATTAAATTTATTTCTTAAATTTTAAAAATTTAAAAATAAAAATCATTTTCAAAAAATAAAAATAAAAAAACCAAAGCAAAAAATATTTTTATAAACCAAACTTACCCTAACTTTTTATTTATGCAATTTGACAACTATGAATTGAATTTCAGCGAGCGTTGTTACATTGAGCTTTGATACATCAAGTAAGCCCCTTGTGTGTGTGGAGCGACGCTGCTAGACTAGGGAGAGGAGGAAGGGCGGCACGGCAAAAGGTCAGCGTCGAAGCGGAGCTCCGTCACAGGCGTTTCTCGGTTTACGGCGTCACATGGTGGTAATCTTCTTTCATCCTCCCCCCTCTTTTCCCTGTGACCTTCTGCTTCACTCTTGACATCAGCTAACTGTAGTTGCCATCAATTCTTTCATTCAAAGATCATCTTCTTCTGCATGAACAATTGGCAGAACCATTTATCAATTGCATCGATTTCGAAACCTGGGGTTTGCTCAAAATCCAATATTTATTTTTGAAATTTTCGTTATTCTTCTTCTTTTTGCCCCCGACGAGTTTGTTCTTTTTTTTTTTTTTTTCCCCTTTTGTGATGTTTAAGTTGTGTTTGGATGGAAAGGTTTTGGAGGGGAAGAGAAGGGAATACATACTTTGTATTGTTAAATATTCAAGGAGTTGTATAAACTCTATGTGGGTTTCCACTGTGCGGAGGGCTATATCACCATAAATTGGGAAAAAAAAAATAGTGTGCCTAAAAACCCCTAACAAATGTGCAAAATGGGTGAGGGGTGGGCGGCGCGAATGCATGAGCGGCAGGTGGGGACGATGGCGGTGGAGGGCGTTGGACGGCGCGGACATCATGGCATAGGCGGCCACTAGCTGTTGCCATGGTGGTTCGTTGGCATTGCCATGGTGACTGCCGGCTGCGGGTGGCTGTTCACTGATCTGATGGCTTCGTCGAGGCGGTGGCAGCGAGCTGATGGTGGTAGAGGTTGAGGAGTGATGATGAAAGCATGGCGGTGCGAGCACGGTAAAGATTGTGATGTTTGTGGGGCAGAGCTGTCACGGTGGTTGGTCGTGCGGTGGAGGGTGTGGCGGCAGTGAGAGGAAGCTCATGAAGGGGGTGACCTGCAGCGGCGGCTGTCTGGAGGAAACACATATGGCTGAGACTAAGTTTTGCCATTTTAATGAATTCATGGTTCATGATGTCATTTGAAGAAACATAAAACTTTATTTTCTTGTGTTGAGATCTAGAATTGTTCAAACTTTTTCAGTCAACTAATCCGGACCATTGGATCAATTTTCGATGGTTGCAATTCAGTGACCACCGTGGTTACTATAAAAGATTTTATGATAATTTATTATAAAATTTAGCTACAAACACTTTGATTTAACCAAGGTGTCGGGTTGGTTGTTCTTTTTTGTCCAAAATCCTTCTCTCGACAATGTTCTTCTGGTTTAGGGTTGTTTTCTAATTGGGGAAAATGCAAAGCTTCTGAATTTGTTCTTAATGCTTAACTAAATCTTGGAAGTGTGTGTGCAGGTGAGACTGGAGAAGGAAAATGAATAAAGGTGGGCCAGCAGCTGGAGGAGGATTGGGTGGTGGTGCTGGAAGTGGGCCTACTGCGGCAGCAGCTGCAGCTGCTGCTCAGAAGCAGAAGACCTTGCTGCAAAGGGTGGAAGGTGACATTGCCAATATTGTGGACAATTTCAGCCACCTTGTCAATGTTGCCAGGGTATGTTTAAATTCCATGCTGCATTTTGCTATAGTATGTGATTGTCAGTGTATATATGACAAGTGTCGCACCATCGCTTTTTGACTCTGTTGTTTTAGTAAGTGATAACCCAGATATATTGTGTAACTGGCATTCTGATTGCATTTTTTCATATGGAAACAAAATGAACTCTGGCACTCTGGCACAATATGATTAATGATATTCAGTTATCCATAATTTAATTCATGGTAGCTATGGGAATCTGGTTTTCCCCAGTGATGGTCTTTGTACATTCTAAGTCCCATTTTGACACCATATTGGTTCTATTGTTTTAATAAATGATAATCCAGGTATTTTGTGTAATTGAATCTTGCAGATTGGTCTTTTAATTGTACATTCACATGGAAGCAAATATGAACTCTGTGTCGCCATATGATGAATGATAACTAATTAATCTGAAATTTCGTTCTATGTGTCTGCTATTGTAATTTGTGTTTTTGCCCAAATCTAAAGATGGTCATTGAGCACATTGTGCATTTTCAGTCCCATTTAGAAGTCATGTTTTGCTGTCAGGTTGGCTTGTCTTATCGTCCATTGTTAATTTCGTGCCTACACTACATGTATGCAACTTTGTAATAACTTGTAAAACAAATTATATATTGTCCTTGAAGGAATACAACTATGTGCTATCAATTATGTCATGCGACACATAGAACTTCTAACGGGTTAGGGGAAAGAAAAGAGTGAGAGAGGACACAAGGATGCGCAGCATGTTTTGTCGTGTAAAATCCAATTATGGAGAAAAATTGCATTAAATGTGTTTGTTCACTATTGTATTAAGAATGTCCTGTTTGTTCTTGAACATGAGTTGAAGTTTGGAATTTCTGCAATTTCCTACCATGCTAAATTTTATGTGCATAATGTCCAGCTTACTTGTTCACTTCAACAACCCTGCATTCTTGCAGGTAAATGATCCACCTGTTAGAAATTCACAAGAAGCTTTTATGATGGAGATGCGTGCTGCTAGGATGGTAAGAGCAGTTCTGTTGGTTCTTAGGCTTTTGTGCAAGCATGCCAACAAAGACATCATGTCTGTTATTTTTTGAGTTTTAGACATCAAAGTTATGAGAGTTACTTTGGAGAGAAGTACACATTATCAGCATCTTACCACCTTTTGGAGTGATGGATGGATTTGTGTCTGAGAACACTGGAAATTTCACATTTTGCAACCAGTTCTTTTAATGTGGCATGTTTTAATCAATGCTTATAGATATAAGTGATTTATGGTTTATTTGTTTTTGTCTTTCATCCATACTAAGTTATTTCTTTCAAAAGTCACAATAGTATTGTCTCCATTGTTTTCTTGTGGCTTGTTTGGCATGGTCAATTTGACAAGTTTGGTCATGGCTTTAAAGGGGTTATTAAGATCTTTTCTTTCTCCTATTTTTATTTTTATTTTTTCTTTATATAATAACACAGGTCCAGGCAGCTGATTCTCTACTTAAGTTGGTGTCGGAGCTGAAGCAAACTGCAATATTTTCAGGATTTGCCTCTCTTAATGACCATGTAGAACAAAGAAGGGTTGAATTTAACCAACTGGGAGAAAAAACAGACCGCCTATTGTCTAGAATTGGAGAGGAAGCTGCTGCTAGCCTCAAAGAACTTGAAACTCATTATTCTTCTTCTGCGCAGAAGAATGTTCAAAAACTTGAACCATAGTTGAGAACCTATTGAATGCTGCTTGCGCCCGTCACTTGAGGAAGACTATTTGATAGTATAAAATAGATGATTTTTTTTGTTTTTGGAATATGGATGGCTGTAATTTAGGACTAGGTAGTAGAAGCTGTTATTCTATTACTGAGAAAATATGAAGGAATATAGCCTCGCTCATTTTCAATGCATGCACTATATGGTTGTACTTTGTGGAATATGGGATGACGAATTAATTTGTTGAATGCGAGCAATATCAAATATTGCATGTCGGACACTCCAATTCAATCGTGTCAACACTGGGAACTTATTCAACCTCTTGAGCTGAGACCAAGTTAGCCTCTATCAAAGAAAGAAAGTGGCAAGTTAGCTCTTATATATATATATATATATATAGGTGAAATTGCACATTACTTTGTCACGTGTGTGCATATCTCAACTACTGATGTTTTACCTTTTACCATTTTAAGGTAATTTAACTAATTGTTGGGATGTGCACGTGACAAAGTTACTGTGTAATTTTAACTTGAGAGGATCTTCTCCGGCATATTTGTATACACTAAACCACCCCTCTCAATGAACAGTGCAGATCTTTCATAACAAATGGTAGAGATCACACTTCCAGAATCTTCTAGTTTCTACAACTACCTAGAATTCTCTGCATTATTTACAAGAAAATATCTAGAATATCCGCACTACTCTACATTTGTCTAGAACCATCTAATGGGTGAAACTAATGCAAAAATTGTGACATGTAGCCGTAGTTGTGTCATCTAAAATTTTAGAAATTGTTTGGTTTGAGAGTCTTTTCTTTCGATATTCATTGTGTTTGGTTGAATTCTAATAAAAATGTTTTTTAAAAAAATTTCTTATGAAACTCGAAGGTTTTTCATCCTTAAAAGTATAACACTTTTTAGTCAAAACAAAGAAAATTGTTCAATTTATGGTCACGGCCTAGTTAGGGTCGCATGAGCTCACTGTCACTCTACAATTGTCTGCAGAGCTAGTAGTACTTTCTTTTAGTATCCCTTTGATGATGACGATACCATGGCTATGTCCTATTTTCAAACACTCTTCGTGTCAATGTAAACCAAACCTGGCTTAATTTAATTGTTTGGTTAAGTATCATACATAGAAACGACAAGGCGTTGCTGTACGGAGATTTGAACCTCACTAGGGACCTATTGTGGCCGATGGTGACTAGTCCTACACATCTCGTGGTCAACCAAAGTTGAACAATATATTGAGGCTGTATGGCTGGTCCTGATTATATTTTTTCAGGCAGGAGGTACATAATTTAATTTTGGTTACTGCAAATTAGTGACTGACATTGAACAATATATATATAGTACGGGCTATCTCATAGATTTGACATAATCTTCATTGGATTACAAGGGAATCAAGGTTATGCCATCTCCACATAAGAGTTGATTTCATGATATTCGAACTTGCATTTTAAGAGGAAAAAATAATTGATGAAATTTAGCCTTTTGATTTGAACAAATTTGGGATATTGCCCATATGACTCTCATGAAAATAAGTACTCATTGAATGCCACATGAATCCACCTTTAATCTCCATGATGCATACATTAAAGTATTGATTAATAGAAGAATTTAATTTTGATGCCCTATCAGTATAAAAGAATTGTATATAAATATGATTGTATTGTTATATTAATAAAAGTGTTTGACTCTTATATCTCCTATCTCATATGGCTAAAATACAGTAGTATGTAATTGGATGACAGTCTAAAACTCTTATAATGACATTGCATCAAAACTGATCTGTTAATGGAAAGAAACTTGTCTTTGCAATTTAGCTTAGCAATTTCTTTTTAATCTATCTACTAACAAAATGAGTTTAACTTTTTTGTATTAAATTCATTATACCACATAATTAATTGAGTTTTATTGATATACACTGAGTTTTATATTGTCATTTAATCATATATTTGTATTTATAAGACTTTTAAGATGGTGGATGGTTGAGTCAAACTCTTTGGCTGATGTGACAATATATGATTGGATGTCTATATAAAATTTTTTCATACTGATAATGTATTCAAATCAAATCCTAATTAATAAATATTCAACAACATAATAACATTAAATATATTTTTTAATAACAAACAATTTTTCCGCATATCTCTTATAAAAGGCCGTTGTAGTAACTCCAATCGAAAATACCATAAGCAAGCAATAATGGAAAAAGAATACCATGAGAAAAATGATTTTTTGTTACGTGGGAGCTAAGCAATGGTGGTGACAAACATAACCTGATTTTGATGTCAATTTGAGGACACTGTTAGAGTGGGCAGAGAGGATAGGGGAGGCAGTTAAACCACCATTTCCATTTCACAAGAGAATATGGCGCCTATCCATTCGGCTTCATAGTTGTGACCATTTCCTCTCTCTCTCTCTCTCTCTCTCTTCATCGTTCTTTTCTGTGATAGCATTGTCTGCTGAATAAGATTACATTGGAATCTTCATAGTTTTGTTTTGCCATTTTTTCTATATATATGTCTTTCCTAATTGTGGTTATGTTGCTATCTTCCACCCTCTTGTTCCACAATTTCCTCTCAACATACTAGTGTTTATGATGATGTGTGGTGTTCCAATTAAGACCCAGCTCATTTTCAATTCCCACATGTCATTTTCTGCCTAAGACCAACAACAACCTTCTCCTTTTCTCTCATACATTTCTCTCTTGTTCTTTTTTGAAAGGAAATCTGTTATATTCATTAACCTTGCATGGAAAACGCTATGGCTAGCTCTTGATAACTCTCAGATAGCCTGAGGAGTTATCAGCATTGATGCCAATTCTGATTTTCAGGATTGTCCTGAATTCCCTGAAATCTATTTTCTAAAGGGTACTCTTTCTCTCTATTGTTCTTGTCACATCAATATTCAATAGACATGCCATAATTGGTTGGTCATTTTTTCAGTATGATACATATTAATAATGATTTGTTTATAACAAGTGTAAATATAATATATAATTATATGTGCATTATGACTTTGACCATGTCTTGTTTGTCTGCATCATGTTCCATTACGTGGATACCATGAATTTGGTTTTTGATTCTTTGTGCTCACGACGTTTATATTATGGGATCGTGCATGGTCATTGATTTTTGTACATAGTTGCACACAACAAGAAATTAAATTACATTTTAAGATTGTTCATACATGGTTTCACATTAGAGGCCATAGCAAGAAGTAAGAGCATTTAGTTCCTTATATTATGGGAGGACCTACAACTACAAATATGATTTTGTTTGAGAGCCTGAGGAACTAATTCCCTATTTTTCCTTCTGCTGTTAAAATCATTAATCTATTATCTCATGTTGATTTACCTTTATAGTGCATGTTACATATCCCCTTAAATAACTTATTTTCATGTGCTTTTGGCAGAAATTCCTCTTGAGGGGGTGTTATTGTGTTGCACATTGATGGCATCAAAGCCTGTCAATATGACTGACTCACCTGAGGTAAGAGTTTCATCATAGTTGTTCATTTCTATACATCCGTAATTCCCTACCAAAAGCAATCCTAAATACAAGCATGGTTTCTGCAGAAAAATATGACATGAATTCTTTGGTAAATGAACTGTGGAAAAATTATTTGTGGTTGTGTGAGAATTGACCAAAACTTCTGTTTCATCCATAAATGCAGATGAACTACAATTCAGGAGAACCTCTTAAGATGGACCCTAGTGCTCGTAGTTGTGAAAATTCAGCAAACAATTCACCAACTCATCCCGCAAAGGCAAATCAATTGGCAAAAGATGCCGGCACAACTGACAATTCAACAAGTGGTGCTCCACATATGGACCAGGTTTCTAAAACTGATGCCAAGCTAACAAGTAAATCTAAGCCTCAGAAATTAGCACCAACAAGCAGAAACATTAATGAATTCACAACTCAACGCCATAGTCCCGGCTCCAAGATGAACTCGAATTCTGATCCTGCAGCTACCTCACCAGGACTGCCAACAGGAACTACAAGGGGAATGTCCCCCAATACAAAGACCGGCAACCAAGGCACAGCGAGCGGCACTAGCTCTCGCAGCAACAGTTTAGAGAGCACCAGTGCACACCTTAGACCGCATACTGGTGGTGATGTAAGGTGGGAAGCAATTAACAAGGCTTCCAAGGGAGGCCCTCTAAATCTCAGCAATTTCAGGCTTCTCAAGCGCATTGGTTATGGAGACATTGGAAGTGTGTATCTTGTGGAACTTAAGGGTACTAAGGCCTACTTTGCCATGAAAGTAATGGACAAGGCTGCACTTATTAGTAGAAATAAGCTTCTGAGAGCACAAACAGAAAGAGAGATTCTTGGACTTCTTGATCATCCCTTCTTGCCCACTTTATATTCTTACTTTGAAACAGATAAATTTTACTGTTTGGTCATGGAGTTCTGTAGTGGAGGTGATCTTCATTCTCTTAGACAGAAGCAACCTAATAAATGTTTCACTGAAGAGGCTGCAAGGTTAGTGACCCACAGTTTCATTTCTTCTATGTTATTTTCTCCATCTTCTATATTTTCAGTTTAATGATATATGATTGAGTACATTAACATCGTACAGGGATGCTACCAGATTGATGTATATATATATATATATATATATAGGATTTCATCCATCTATCATCATATGAAACAAGGTGTCCTACAATTTCACATAAACCAGTCTAGTTTACTTCAATTGTT
This sequence comes from Pterocarpus santalinus, assembly GCA_031439595.1. Classification (NCBI taxonomy): domain Eukaryota; kingdom Viridiplantae; phylum Streptophyta; class Magnoliopsida; order Fabales; family Fabaceae; genus Pterocarpus; species Pterocarpus santalinus. The sequence continues at coordinate 25,269,988 of CM062528.1, read as the reverse complement.
TGTGTCATTTATCCTCTCTTTAGGTCAGGTCATAAGGCTATATATTGATACTAATGGCTCCATAGCATATTTTTATCTCCCCGTTTGAGTGGAATCTGTTTGCTGCATTTCCTCTACTGCTCTTCCATGTTTCTAGATACTTTTGATAAGAAATTCGAAAGTAATTGTAACTTGATACAATTTGATCGAATATGATTATCCATACGTTTGCATTAGTAAATTGAACTTGATAATCTCTATTTAACTTTCAACAGAGAAACCTGTTTAAAGCTTTTTTCCATTAACAATGAGACAATGTTGCGTGGATACACGTATACGTGCCGGTATTGGTACAGGACCATATATCTCATAAAACTATAAAATTATAAACAACAAAGTAATCAAATCATTAAGATAAATGCAATTTTTATGTTGTCTTAACTCTAAATTTTCATTAAAGCACTATAAAATATATCAAGTAAAAATATCAAAAGAAGCACAAAACTAGAAGAAATAACATAGTAGCTTGTTTCATTTAAAAACAATTCAAATAGTTTAGTTGCAAGACTTGTTACTTTGTAAGCAATAAGTTGTATTTAAGTGACACTAGCTCAATCCAATGCATGACTAAGATGTGCCAAAAATATTTTGATAGCAAAATTTGAAAAGCAAAAATTGAAAAACAAAAATATCGGTTACGTACTCATAAGTACCCAATAAGTACTCACTTGTACCTATACTAGGTGCATACCCAGTATGGATACAATAGCCATTAGGAGTACCCATGCATCATAGACAATGAGTGATATATATGTATTTTTTCCATTTATTCCCCTACTTTTATGACTTCTGTTAAACATTTGATTCTACCGTTTCTTACTTCAGTTTGTGGGTCAATTTAAGAACTCTATATTCAAATCTCTTTCATGTTATATAGGTTTTATGCTTCAGAGGTTTTGTTGGCTCTTGAGTACCTGCACATGCTTGGCATTGTATATAGAGACTTAAAGCCTGAGAATCTTCTAGTAAGAGATGAAGGCCATATCATGCTCTCAGATTTTGACTTATCGCTGCGCTGTTCTGTCAATCCTACTCTTGTCAAGTCTTCATCTGCCCATGCAAACAATGGTGGCACTAGTAGTGACTCTGGCAGCATCTTGGGTGATGACCAAGCATCCCAAAGTAGTGTGTCATCAACCTTTTTCCCAAGAATTTTGCCTTCAAAGAAGAACAGAAAGGCAAAATCAGATTTTGGCCTCTTGGTTGGTGGAAACCGCCTTCCAGAACTGATGGCAGAACCGACCAACGTGCGCTCAATGTCATTTGTAGGCACACATGAATATCTAGCACCTGAGATTATCAAAGGAGAAGGGCATGGTAGTGCAGTAGATTGGTGGACTTTTGGGATATTCTTGTATGAGTTGTTGCATGGAACAACCCCTTTTAAAGGTCAAGGATATAAGGCCACACTTTTCAATGTTGTTGGCCAGCCACTAAGGTTCCCAGAAAATCCGCAGGTTAGTCCTGTGGCACGTGATCTTATAAAAGGATTGTTGGTGAAGGAACCTCAGAAGAGAATTGCATATAAAAGAGGTGCTACAGAAATAAAGCAACACCCTTTTTTTGAGGGTGTGAATTGGGCTTTAGTTAGAAGTGCCCCACCTCCCCATATACCAGAACCTATAGACTTCTCCAAGTATGCTAGCAAAGACACAGCAGCACCACCACCAGCTGAGAAGAAGATGGCAGATAACACAGCTAGTGATAAAAACACCAAGAGTGCTACCGACTCTTCTTACATAGATTTTGAATATTTTTAGTAGTAAAATTCCTATTTGGATACAAGTGTACCTCTTTGATAAAAACTCTGTACAAAGTGTCACCTCCCCTTCCCCAAAAGAAAAATTGAAGACATCTCTGAGAAGTAAACACTGTACACAAAGCCATGTAAATTCATTAAAAAAATTCTTTTTCACCTTCTAACTCTCATTTTTATTTTTATTTTTTTCAGAATCTTTAATATTGATTTAAGGGGTGCCTAATGAGTAATATTGCATGGAAAATTCTTTCAGTATATGCTTTGACACTAAAGAAGATTGTATTTAGACTTTAAAAGTTATCAGTTTGAAAATTGTGGTATATGACATGAATTCGGAGGTGAAGGAGAATGCAACCAGTCAGGTGTCCCTTCCTCCTTAAACTCTAAATCTCCTTCTCTTTTTTCAATTAATGTCCAAACCTCGGTCGTCTTGCTTTAAAATATATATTCCAAAAGGTTCAATTGAGAAGCAATAGAATTCACCAGCAAGAAAGAAAAGAAAAACACAAGAATTGTACAACATAGATAGTATTGGCTTCATTATAAATCTTTTTTTTATGTACATGAGCCCTGTTTACTTTGCCGGAAACAAAATGTAAGACACTAGAAAAGTTGGAGGTAGGTAAGGTTTCAAGGCAGCCAAATGAGATACGTGGCTTATTGCAAGAAGTGAAAGATTATTGTGAGAGGTGAGAAGAGTAAATCACGATAATTAAATCTTGCATAAAATTGCTTAGAGCTAACTTAAAAAATTTAATCACTCAACTTTATATTCTAATTTTGACCACACATGATCAAGATAATCAGCTCTAAGATATAAATTATTTATTTACCTTTATACAATAGCTTAAACTCTTACGATTCATGAAACCATTGTGTCGCTTGATACACCATTCTGTCACTGCATTATTTGATTTCCCAAATAAATTGAACTATATGTCGGTGATCTTTGCATGCACCAGTTAACACGAAACTAATGATAATTCCATAGTTAAAACCCAAGGTTCAAATAAAGGATAATGGAAAAAGGCATTAGCCATTAGCCACATAAGGTGAACCATTGGAGGTAAATTTATTACAAGTCCCATAGCCCTCATTATTAATCTTGACCTTTATAGCTTTGCTTGCGTAGATAATCTGGTTTTCAGGTCCTCAGCTACCGTATCAATGAACTCTTCAGTATTCAAATACTGGGACCTAGAAACCCTACAAAAAAGAGGAAGAAATTCAAATTTGTCACACATAAAAACCTGACATAATAGATAGCACTCTTAAAGAACTATTCCAGTGCCAGAAATTACTTAGGCCCATGGACAAGAAGTGCAAGATCCTTTGTCATCTTTCCCAATTCCACTGTTCCAATGCAAGCTGCTTCCAGTTTCTCTGTGAAGTCCAACAACCTCGCATTTCCATCCAACTTTGCCCTGCATAAAATTAAATCTACTTAGCCTTCCATCTTCATTGCGAACCATAATGGAGAAAAATCAATTTCCATTAATTTTAGCACAAGGAGAAGTTAATCAGATGAGTTTCAACATTTACCGATGTGCAAGACCTCGAGACCAGGCAAAAATTGATGCTATACTGTTTGTGCTGGTTTCACCTCCCTTCTGATGAACCCGGTAATGACGGGTAACAGTGCCATGGGCTGCCTCTGCTTCAATGGTTTTCCCATCAGGGCAAACCTGTTACCAAATTTAGCTTCTTGAACATAAACATCAAAAGAAAAGAGAAACACGAAAAGGATTAGAAAAGCAATACCAGCACTGATGTCATCAAGCCAAGAGAACCGAATCCTGTTCAATGGAAAATTTTGTTCAGATCATATCAAGCATAAGCAGAGCTGGTGAAGAATTTTCAAAAGCCTTTGTCCAACCACTTTCTTAACAGAAGCAACAAAGCTTTCATGAATTAAAACTATGTGAAGGTCACAAGAGCATATTGATATCAACCTTGAGCTAGGAAATCACTCTGCACATCACCATCATAATTCTTGCAGGCCCATACATACCCTCCATCACTTTTAAGAGCATAGGCAACCATATCATCTATGAGACGGTGTTCATACCTAAGAAACAACTCATATGAATTAGCAATATACTAATGTAAACAGTTTTTATTAGCATAAGAACCAATTCATCTAACCATATCCCGGCAGCTTTGAACTTGTGACTCCATTGAGTGTCAAAAACTTCCTGAAAAATGTCCTTGAATCTTCACAAAAGCAAAGAGTAAAAATGTGCTTGAGAGTTTGATTAACTACAAGTGCAATAGATCTCAATTAGACTTATAGAGAGATAAAAATATAAAGGTAGATGAACCACAAATATGTTTCCATACCTTCCATCATATTTCTTTAGAATGGTATTTTTAGTACTAAGATAGAGAGGCCATCTTTTCTGGTAAGCAATGTTCATCGATGCCTCAGCAAAAGCTCGAATGGACTGTTTCCAAATCAAATACATCATAATTGTAATATAGCCAACAAGGTATAAATTCCTTCTGAGAAGAATGATAAAAAGAAGAATCACCCAAATGCAAACCTCATCAGTATTATACATTGACAAAGCTATGCCTCCAGCACCAGTGAAGCTATAGACCTCTAGATCTTTAATTTCTTCATGTCCATTGGGTACTGTAAAACGCACAACTTGACTTCATAAGATACTTTAATTATAGACCTCTAGTGCCTTGATCTATTAGGAATTTACACTAATCAAAATGTTAAGCTCCTGTAAAGCAATTTTGCAACTTCATCAAGATTGTACATGTAGAGTACTTGAGTCATGAGAAACAGTTGACTGTATAGTGAATTTACCAAACACCAGTTTCAGCTTTCCTGGGCCCTTTATAACTGTATCAGTTGCCCGATATTGGTCTCCAAAAGCATGCCTTCCAATGCATATTGGCTTTGTCCAGCCTAAACAATAGATAGATAGTAATTAACAGTTGATATCGCAAAGTAAAATTCAATTATCACAGAAGTTTTAGTTTTATGAACCTGAAACAAGACGTGGAATGTTTTTGCAGATGATTGGCTCTCTAAAAACTGTACCTGTGGGACAAAGAGATTGAATACCCGCCTGGATGTCAGCTAGGATATTCACAACACATGGCAAATTTCGAAAACCATTGGAAAGTTTAATTACCATTTAAAACGTTCCGGATTGTCCCATTTGGGCTCTTCCACATTTGTTTTAAGTTGAACTCCTTGACACGAGCTTCATCTATGAAAAAGAAAACCTTTGCATGTGATTTTTATTTATAATGCATGCTCAACATAGGAGACAAGCCCAAAAGTTAATATGACATTGGAAAGATAATGCATAATTCCAATAAGAACAATAATGAATACCTGGAGTTATGGTTGCACATTTGATTGCTACATTATACCTGCAAAAAAGAGAAAGAAATCCCAGAGTGATATTAGGAGGCCTCAGCTGGTAAGAGAAGTTTGTTTAACACAGAAACGAGGAAAGCTTCTCTATTTTCCATGGGATTTGAAAAAGAAGAACATTCAAAACATAAATAAGTTCAGTTTATTTAAGTTTATAACATTTTAAAACAAAACCATACACATTCAGAACCCATAATTCTCTTTCCAGACTATATAAACCCATCTATCTATTGTTGTGTGCATTCCTTCATTCCTTCTAAGTTCTAACCTTACTTCTTTTTGAGATTCAGTATTCTAAACGTTGTATGTACAGTCTTGAGCATATACAGATATGGGTTGGATTTTCGTTTCAAAAGCATTGCAGTTGTTGAAATGTTGATCTTAACAACAATCAAGAAAAAACAAATAAAAATTGAAGAGAAGGCAAAAACAGTGACACTGAAAGCAATAACAGAATGAAAAGTAATCTCAAAAGTGAAGATATCCAAAGAAGCCTTCAAGGCAAAATTAAAGCACATACTTGAGTGTAGCTTCAGCACTTTCAACGGTAACCCTATCATTCGTGGCATCCCGATGAGGAAGGCCAAGGTCAAAATACTTAATATCCAGCTCCAAATAAGGGAAAATAAGCTACAAAAATAAAACACAAAAGAGATAAATGCCCTAATGTCAAGGGGAAAAAATGCAGACCTGCTTCATGAAGATGACACAAGACATAACTACCTTATCTTTTATCATTTTCCAAATTACTCGAGTCATTTCATCTCCTACATGTGCAGACAAGAAAATATTATTCAGAGAAAGAAAGTGGAATCAGTAGAAAATGGTAGTCAATGTTGTTTGCTACTACCTAGAAGCAACGAGTGTCTTAAGTCAAAGAAATCAGTAATTCAACTCAAGTACAGTAAGCAACAAATGATTCAGATGACAAGCTTAATAATATCTACTGTAATGTGTTAAAGGCAAGCTTGTCTAAAAAAACTACATCCCACATATATAAACTTGAGTGACACTTTTTTTTTTTAAGAATTACAAACAACAATAAGAGCAGTAATCAAATGGTGGAAACTATGCAGATATGAAGGTGTGTGCAAGTGAGTGAGCAAACACTATTCGGAAAACTATTTGCTCTATGTACTGGGAAATGAAAGTAGTTTAACAGGGCCTGAATTCTACATCTATAATATGGGCAGCTCTTTCATGGATTCCCAAGTTCTGATTAAGCTCATGACATTTCAATTACCTAAAACTATGGCTTACATATTTTACTTGTTAAAATCACGAATTACTTGCTAGTACTACTAGCTTCATGTTGACTAGCCAGACCAAAAAAAAAAAAAAAAAACAAAACTCAACCCATTTGAGAATGATCCATGTCATAAAAATTCGATGAAGTAAACATGATTTATGGCAGTACACTATTGCTTCATCAGAACTATGTAGCTGACCCGCCTAGTGGGACAAGGTAGTTGTTGTGATCCATTCGAGGATGAGATCCCATGTGAACATAATTCTCAATGATGATTAAATCCCATCACATACACGCACAGGCACAAAATAATAACAATAATTGTAATTAAATAAATAAAATTTAACATCAAACATAAGAAAGGATGAGACCCCATTTTTGCACAGCTCCCCCATAATGGTTAAAGCAGAATCAAACTTTCAAAAAGGGTGACTGTGGCATGATTAAAGCACACATTTTTTTCATATCTGATCACAGAACTAAGCACTGAAAATCTCTCTCTCTCTCTCTCTCTCTCTCTCTGATAGAAAACATCAAAACAATACAGACAAAGAAGAGAGGGATGAGTGATAGATAATACCGTTCATCTCAACGATGGGGTTGTCAACCGTTATCTTCTGGAACCCCATTTCTCGCGTTTGGTTGAGAACTCAGAGAGAAAGAGAGAAAATCTGCTAAGTACTTAAAAGAGTATTATGTGTAGTGAATCAACGAATCTTCGGTTATCGATTCCCAATGAAGAGAGTAAGAGTGGCTTAGTTATCAACGCGACCCCTGCACTACTTTACCAACAATCTCGGGGGCAGACAACACGCCATGGTTTGTTCTTTCGTTGTTCCGATTCTTCCTTTTGGTCGGTCCCTTCCTTTTTCCACGTGTGGCTAAACATCACCAAAATAAATTTTATTTTCCTTTTTTTTAAAGAAGAAAACCCCCCTTTGACTAAATGAGGGTAGAAAAAAATAAGGGTTCATTGCAGTTCTCTTATATATTATAGGTTATTTATATTTTATTCTTATATTTTAAAAAGGGTATTTTTGATTACCTATATTTTCATAAAGTGTATTTTGATCTCTTCTATTAATTTTTTTATCAATTATAAATAAAAATATAATATGTTAGGTTACATATTTTGAAAAATTTCGGTGATTAATTCGCATATGATCCAAAAATTCTGAAAAGTATAGCACATTTATTTTGGATCAAAATATATATTGTAAAAATATAGGTAGTTAAAATATATATTTTTAAAATAGAGAAGATAAAATATATATAATTTATAATACAGAGGATAAACTTCAATTAACTCAAAAAAAAATCACGTATAGAAAAATTTTGAGACATCCACGATGTAGAAAAGTTCTATATAAATATCTAATTATATATTATTATATTAGAAAAAATATTTGACTTAATTATTTATTATTTTAAAAATTTTACAAATAGAAGCATATGAATAGATGATAGTATAAAATATTTTTATATTAATAATACATCAGAATTACTTTCCCTCTTAATATAAGTATAACTAAAATTTTTATGTAGCTTTTTAGTTAAGGAAATAAGTAATTAACTTTTAAAATTTTCTATTTTCTCTCTCAAAAATGTATGATATAAACTTTATACATCTCACATAAAAAAAAATTAGACATCTGTATTAATTAAAAGATTAATTATTTTTTCTATTAGCATGATATTAATTAATTTCATTTTATAATATTCTTTTATTTGTTAAAATCCTTTCAAATATGATAATAAATAATAAATATATTATATTTATTAACCAATGATCTATATACAAGACATAGAAATCATGTAAATTTCTTACTTAAGAGATTATTAGCTTGATAATAATTTACTTATATGATATTATTCATATTAATTTAAATTTTTAAATAGGATAATAAATAATAAATATTATATTTATGCCTTTTTGCTTGGGGACATTATATTTATGCATGTAACAATTTATATACATGATTAATGAAACACACTAAAAAAAACACTATATTTTTTTATTTCCTTTTTTTTTTTCAACTGGCAAATGAAGGTGGTTTTACAGGCTTGTATTCTCCATCCATAATATGGCCTGCTCTTTCATTTCATAGATTCCCAAGTTCTCATTAATCGAATGACATTTCAAGTATCTAAAACTAAAACTATGCCTTATATATTTTGCTTGTTAAAACTACAAATTACTTGCTGCTACTACTAGCTTCATATACACTAGTCAGACAAAGAAAAAATTCTAACTTCAACTCATTTGAGGATGATCCATGTGATAATTCGACAAAGTAAACATGATTTATGACATAAATCATTTTTTTAACAGTAATTTTACATGTATAAAAAGTATTATAATATCTTTTTTATTAACTAAAATTTTAAGTTGGAGAAAAAGGCATATCTTAATTTAAGATTAGGATATATATCTAAACTCAACAAGCACTTATAGAAGTACTTACAAATTATCGACCAAAATGAAAACTTAAAAATCGAATCTAAGTCATGGTAATGCATGAGCAGAAGTCCCGTTAACAATATTATAATATTTCTATAATATGATAAATTAGGTAAACAATAAATAAATGAAAATATAAAAAATATCATGAAATAATGCTCTCTTTAAAAAGTATATTTTCCCATATAGGTGTTGCTCTATCCAAAGATATGGAAAAGGAGTGTAGTTGAAAAATGGGCAGAAGGTACGATCTCTTAAGTTCCGCATGTGTAGGAGCAATAGTAATGAGGGGATAGTGTACCTGCAAGGCACTCCAACACTTAAGTCAATTGTTGCACCAAAAGGATAGGATGATGCATGGTGAATAGGTTAGGTCTTGCATGGTCACGAAGATATGAGAATAGCCATAAAGTATTGTGAGAGATTCTCTTCTTAATCATGTAATCATGCATGGGGAGGGAATCATAATTCCAACAGTACGGGCAATCGATGGGGAGGATATCTCTGGAAAGAATCGAGCCTATGTTAATGGCCCAATTCCTAGGAATACTATCCATAACATTGTCTCCAGCTCAATATTCAAATGGGATACTCAAATGCCTAGATTGTTCTCTAAGATCCAAACGTCCTATTTGTTAGTTCTAAAGCCCTTTAGTGCCTTCTAAACAAACTTTTTGAAGGACTTAGAATAAGGTTTTGATGATTAACTAACTAAATCTTAAAACCTTAAGCATTATACTAATGATTTGTTAAAGTGTTGATAAGAAAATAGGTTTTGAACTGCTCACAAATGTCAGCGAGGTATCTGCTAGCCTGTACTCTAAAACATTGAAGTTTTTGATGCTGACTCACTACATAAAATTTCAAGATTCGGCTCAAGGCAACCTTCTAATGACCATCACGAGTTTTTTGAATCAAGAAGCAAGTGATTAAGTGTATTCAATTTCGTCAAAATGATGGACAGCCTCAAAAGTATCAAATTTTGAAGAAATTTGGTTCTAAAGGAAATACTTCAGAAGGATGCACTCCAAAATCTTGTACCTCAATAGTTACCTTCAGAAGGATACCTTTAGAAGAGACCAATCTAAAAGAGTCAACCTCATAAAAATGATTTTGTAAGCTCAACGATTATATGAAATGTTATACAAAATTTTGAAAAGAAATGAATAAAGCATTTAGAAGTACACTGACATAGTCGCACAACAGCTGTTTGCTATATACAGCCATTGTAGAAGTGTCCTTTTCTGAAGCTTGCCATCCGATGGAAAAAGGACAAGGTAATAAGTAAATAACTATAGTACAACCAGAAGTATCCATTGGAAGTCTTCTGAAACCTGTAATGGTAACATCTTGCAAAATTTACATCTTTCGAAATCTATAAATCCAACATGATCAGAAGGATTCATAGGAAGAATCCAAGAAAAGTGCTGACACTCTGCCAAACATCCGAGTGAAGCTTTTCAAGCCAAAACTTTGTCTTATAACCACCTAATTCAATCTAAGTTCAACTTCTGAACAGAGTTTCTCTTTGAAACTAAGTTTAACACAAGCCTTGCAATAGCTTATTTTGGGAATCCTTATAAAATATGAGTTAGTAAAACTAGTCGAGCGATACATATTTTATTTTTTTTTTAAAAGAAAAAAACTTAGGTGGGGATTTTCATTTCATTTTAAGTGAAGATGAAAATTAGGCCCGAAAATATGTTTGGTGACATTTGATTGGAAATATTTTCATTGAAAATAATGTTGAAAACACACATAAATTGAAAACGTCGATTTCATGTCAGCATTTTCAACGTATTTGATACTAAAAGTTGAAAATATTTTTATTGGAAAAGCGATGGCATGGTGGTAAATAAGTGGAACTCTTCTCTTTTCGTCCTTCTTGCACAACCCGTGTTCGATCCTTGATAGGATTTTCTATTTTTTTGCAAATGCACTTTCGTAGGGATTTTTGTTATATATTATTAATGACAAACCTTGACATCCACATGCTAGTAGTGCAATGGCTTGCATGTTGGACCTGGATGCCTAATGGTATAGCTTTGAACCCCTCTGATCTCAAAGTTTACATTTTTGTCTATCATTTAAACTTTTAAAGGCAGAAAAGAAAAAAAAAGGATAAAATACACAAAATAAAGTTGGTAGCACAATTGGCTCTATGTTGAGTATAGAAACTTTGTGGTGTGTGTTCAAAACCTGCCATCCATTTTTTTATTTTTGCCAATCATTTATTTTTTTTTCAAAAGGAAAAAAAGAGAGGAAAAAAAGGACAAAACAAGGGGAAAAAAAGGCACTATATGTTTATATTTGTAATATTCTTAAAGTAGTGAATCAAATATTTTTATTGATATGGTAATATATATATATATATATATATATATATATATATAAATATATATAAAATAATTTTATATTGATAATGTATATAATAAAACAATATTAACTATAGTATTTAAATATTATCTATGTACAAATCAAAATATAATAATTGATAATAATAATAAAATAATTTAAAAATAAGTAACTTATTTTATTCTTAATATTTTATAGAGTTATTTATTATTTTAATAAATACTTTTAATAGATGAACAAAATACTAATATCAAATATTTATCAATTTCATTATTTAATAATAAATATAATTTTATTATCTCAAATTTGATTTTAAAAATATATTTTGAAAATAGGCAAACCAAAGATATTTTCATTATTTTCCTTTTTTAAAAACAAACAAACCAAACACATTTCCTAAATTCAAAAAATCTAAAAATGAAAATCCTTTTCAGAAAATGAAAACAGAAAATAAAAATAAAAAATATTTTCACAAACCAAATATACCCTTAACTTCTAAAAGTAAAATTGTTGACATTTCCAAATTATGATGGGAGTAATTAGGCCTTTACTTTCAATAAAAATGAAAGATTTGAGACCTTTTCATTTTGTAGTATAAGTCTTGACTTCCACTTACTTCCATTTTTAATGTGGGAGTAAAAAATAGTGGGAAATATTTTATGGCTTAAGTCTTGGCTTTCATTTACTTACATTTTCAATATGGGACTAAAAAATAGGGGGAAGCAATGTATTTATGCTATGAAATATGGTGAGTTCTACCATGCACCTCACAAAGTAAGGTGTGCCATGTACCTTGAGTGCACCAGTGTTCAGGTTTAATAATGGCCAATCGATGAAGCCTATAGTAACTGGATGGTGGGGATTGTGAAACACAACTTGTGCAGCAGGTTTTTTCTTTCCCTTCAATCGCTATCCGTGGCTCCTTTTTCTCTCCCCTCTTCCTTTGGGGGACTAACCACCAATACAATAGTTTCTAAACTCTTCTTAACATTGATCTCCTTCAATGCCAAACCCCTCTCCACCCTCAAACCCCCACCATCACCATCATCATCAACCTTAGCCAAATAGAACCCATCATCGGCAACCACATCCTTGTTATTCCTATCAGCCACCACCAAAATGGGCTCCTCCTTATACTCCTTGTTTAGCTTCCACGGCAAAACCCTTGCATCCACAAATGACACAACAACCCCTCTTTTCCCCATCGTTGCCACAAGCTCCCACCTAGGCAAAACCACCCACCTGCCCCACTCCTTTTCCGCCACCACCACATCGAACTCAACCTTGCATCCATAACCTCCCTCTCTCCCCCTTCCATCCTACAAACGGGCAAAACCACCACCAAACTCGCCTCCGCCACCTCATCGAACTTCAACCTCACCACTAGAACATGCACTCCTCTTCCAACTTCATCATCCTCACCTTCCTTCCCATCTTCCTCCCCCTTCATCTCCTTGAGAACTATGCTCTTCGCCTTCTCATTTTCTACAACTCTCAATGCCTATTCCAATGCAGAAGTTCTCTGCTCCAAAGGGTTCTTGTGTTCCCTACTCTATTTGTAATACATGAAAGAGACACAATCTGCGGGGAGAGTGTAATCGAAGCTCTCCCACCTTTTTCGCCCCACTCCTGCGCGAGAAATCTTTCATGGCGCGTGCGAGCTCCTGGGCGCCGCTGCCATCGAACCTATTATCGACGATGTGATGCGCGGCAACGCGTTGGGTGATGCTGAGGAGGTGGATCTCATAGAGCAGCTCAGCGCTGCCGGTCTAAAAGGAGGAAATAAGTTCAGGGTCGCTATGATCAAACTTCAACAATGTCGAAACCATTCCTTTCGATTCGATGGTTGAAATGAATTCCAGTGATGGAGGGGTGTGGTGGTGGTGGAGAGGGGAGGGTGGTTGGGGTAGAGGGAGGGGAAAGAGTCAGAAAAGATGTAATGGTGGGTATCAGGAAGGGTTTCATATACGACAAAAAGGAAAAGGAAAACAAAATAATATCATTCAATTGGCTACTTGATTAACAAATTTTTGGAACACTCGTGCACTCAAGGTGAATGACACACCTCACTTTGTGAGGTGCATGGTAGAACTCGCCATGAAATATAAACTTACTTTCACTTGCCTCCACAATACTAGTTGCTATGAATGCTTGAAGCTATTGTTAAATTATTTAATTAGTTTATAGCATATAATAAATTAATTTGATTACTTTATAATTTGATTAGTTGCTAATTGCTTGTGTCATTTCATTGTATTTATTAAATTTTAATGTATTTTTATATATTTATTTAATTATATTCAATTTAACTAGTGGGATCTAGTGATATGATACTTTGGCCGAGTGAATCACTGGGTTGAGTTTTATAACTATAATTGCAAAGTTAAATAAGAGTTACATGATTTTATTGAAGTCTGACTTATTTCCTAACTTTAAGAGTATATATATTTTAAGTTAGAATCAAGTTTTATAAACTCAAGTTAGGGTCAAGTTATACATACTCTTCAAGATAGGATATAAGAATGCCTTTAAATTATAATTATCTATTATGTTGATCATTTATGTTGAATTTTTGAAAAATTAGATGTCAATAAGAATGTCATCAAGTAGTTTTTTTTAATAGGAATATCATCAAATAATTCTTAATTATATATATTTAAGAAGTATTTATTATGAATTTGATGTATATATATAAGATGTGCATTAAATGATTTCATATTAGTATGAAATTTTGTAGACATAATATATAATAAGGAGATATTTGTTAACACTAGTATAAGACTTGATATATTTATCAATTTAGCTATTGAATTATAATTATATATCATATGGATTATGTGTGCCAAATTTTAAAAAAATTGGATATCAATAAAAATGTGATCAAATAATTATTTTTTCCATACATTTAAAAAGGGCTTTTTTACTTATATAAAATAAAAAAAAATTATTTACCTAAATATACTATTTTAACATTATTTTCCAAAACATCCTGAATTATTGGATTGTTGATAAATTGATTTGTGCTACATTGAATTATCACTATTTAAAATTTTTAAGAGAAACATGGAAATCGACCTAATATAAATCGAATTTTACACTATTAAGATGAATAGTATATAATTCGATCTGACACAAATCGATTTATATACTATTCAAGTGAATAGTGCATAAATCGATTTACTTCACTTGAATAGTGCATAAATTTTATTATAAACAAAATATATAAATTTTATTTTATTATAAATAAATCAATGTATAAATCGATTTAAATCAAATCAATTTATACATTGATTTATTATATTGATTTATTAATAATAAAATAAAATTAATAAATTAATTATTTTATTAATTTGGAGTTAGAATAATCGAAGATAAGAACTTCCCACCCAAAAACTTCTACATGCCTAATTGTATGTGTTAAAGCATGTGTTATGTGGTTGAACTTAAATATTACTTTCATATATATTAACTACTAAATGAAGTGCTTAAGAGATAATGTAGCAAGCAGTGTCTAATTAAAAATTTCAACAGACCAAGAAACCTACTATTCTAGTGCTTACTGCTTAATACACAAAATACTATCGTATATTATTCGAATTCTTTTCCTTTTGATTTTGCAGATTTCTTACTCATGCACCAAATAATAGTATTCAAAGGATAAATAAAAAAAATGATTGTTTTGGAACATCATGATCGGCATGTACAAGCTACAATGGGAACCAATGGTGCTGGCTTTTGAGCAATAACTAGTAGCACCATACCGTACTAATTAAGCAGTGTATAAATCGATTTGATTCAAATCAAATCGATTTATACATTGATTTATTTACAATAATATAAAATTTATAAATTATTTATTTTATTAATTTAGAATTAGAATAAAATATTACTAATTTAAGTTAATAAATTTTTTATAATGATAATTAATTAAAAAATTGTAAATAATTTTTTAATTTAATTATTATTAATTTTAATATTTTAGTCTCAATATTATTTTTTTGTGAAAAAATTTAGATATTTGAGTTATCATTAAATTAGCTTAAGATACATTTGCATGATATAGACTTTTGGCATGTATCACAAAACTGTATTATTCGAGTAATGCATTGTTCATTGAATTGCATAAATTAACTAATTGGTACTATTTCTAGTCTCAAAAAATGCTGTTTAAAGGTATTTTGGTCATTTTTTTATTTTTGTATGAATTTTTTATAAAATTTATATTATTAATTTTTATGTGCTTTTATTATAATCTAGGTTTCCTTATTTGACTATAATATTATCCACATTCCAATAAGAGCTTAATTGGATTTAAGCTCATCATAAAAGTTAAGTATATTTCAACTCACTAGCTCCGTATCAATATTCAACCCCTACTGTAAAGTAACATTTTAGAGTGTGATAATCACTCTTGAATCAAAACGGCATATTAGAATGCCACCATCGCTCAACAAAAGCACTAATCAGTGGACGATTATATTCAAAATTATGAATTTTGATACATGCCAAAAGCCCACATCGCATAAATATATCCTAAACTAATATAATGGTAACTCAAATATCTAAATTTTTTATTACAAAATATTATTGAGACGAAAATATTAAAATTAATAATAATTAAATTTAACAAATTATTTACAATTTTTTAATTAATTATCATTATAAAAATTTATTAACCAAAATTATTAATTATCTTATTCTAATTCTAAATTAATAAAATAAATAATTTATAATTAATAAAATAAATAATTTATAAATTTTATTTTATTATAAATAAATCAAATTTATACACTGTTCATATGAACAGTGTATAAATCGATTTGAGTAAAATCGATTTATATACTATTTATTTGAATGATGTATAAATCGATTCAGCTTATATTGATTTTTTGTATCAGTAACTGTTGATAAATCAATGCAATCTAAATTGATTTATCCACAATAAAAAAAAGAGGATATTTTCGAAAATAATGTTGAAATGGTATATATACATAAATAATATTTTTTTATTTTAAAAGAGTAAAAAAGCCTTTAAAAAGTTTTTATTATGTTGATTTAAATGTATATAAAAAAAGTGTATTAAATAATTTCCTATTAGTGTAAAATTTTATAGACACAATCTATAACTTAAAAATTTTCAATTCAATGGTTCCTTTTGTAAAAAATTTCTTCAATAAAAGAGTTATCTAATAATATAAGATATGAGTTTAACTTATATTGGTACAAATTGATTCTCTCCCATATATAATATATAAACTTTCAATCGCATGATGGATTTTGTTAAAAAATTCTTTTATAAAAAGTCACTAAATAGTGTAAGAATTATATTTAACTTATACTAATTATACCGGTGTAAGCCAATCCATTCAATATATTAGGAGAGATTGATTGACACTAGTGTGAGACTTGATACACTTATACATTTAATAACTTTTTTGTATAGTATGATTCTTATCGATCTCATCATTAAATTATAACTATATATCATGTTAATAATTTGTGCAAAACTTTAACACAATTGAACACCAATAAGAATGTTATCAAATAATTTTTATTTTTATAAATTTAAGAAATATTTATTACATTCATCATGATATACATAAAAAAGTGTATTATATTTTAAATTAATATAAAATTTTATAGATATAATTTGTAATATATAAATTTTCAATTTTTTTTGGTACAAAGGATCCTCTCATGGGAGAAATAAACATAACCTTATTGCATGAATATCTCCACCATTTATTTTTCATCTTTTTAACTTTTCACTCTTTTAGATATCTTAAATCAATGATTAGGATCTTCATATGATGGAGCCATGTCCATTCTTTATATGAGAGAATTCTTTTTCTAATTGAGTAAAGTTAGTATTGATTTAGATTTACGGTGAATCCTACATATGATAACATCACAGTTATTCAAGGTATAATTTAAAATAGTGATGCTATATATTACGAAACAAAAAGGTGCCAATGATGTAAGTGAATAAAGGGTAAAAGTGTAAAGTTGAAATAGAGCAAAAAATATGATGGGATAAAGGTATTAAATTGAATACTGTTACAACTTCATCTAATCAAATGCTTCCTCAATACACACGAAATTTTTTTCGTGCTAACAAGTATTACATAATTTAAAATTATAAATATATAAATATTATAAAATTATTGGTTGAGATGTTACCAATTCACCGTAAACTCAAATTTATATTACCGTTTTTCTTTCTAACTTACTTAGAACATATAAACTTTCTGTCAAAAATTTCTTCAATGTTACCGAATGGCGAATGAACTGTATTTAATTTATGTTGGTGTAAGTTGACTTGTCAAATGTATCAAATTAAAAGAAAAACAATAATCTGGTTTTGCCTCAGACTCTGTTTCTGCGTCGTCTCAATTGGTCATGTTTAATGGTTCACTGGGAGTGGTGCAGAACAAGATAGGTACCATGATAACGTTGCAGCACTCCAGTTTCTGTGCCATTCCTCCCTCTCAGATTCCTTCTGTCTTCACCCAACCACTAAGAAAAAGGAACCCACTTCTCCACCAACAACAACACTTCCCAAAGTCCAAAGCCTCCACCTTCAGAATCTCTTCCTTTGGTGCTGGTTCCGTCCATGACATAACTCAAATTGCTCATAACAAGGTACCCCATTTCTAGATTTATGGTTTATATGTGCCTACAAATTCTGGGTTTCTCTCAAGTTTTGATTTTGTTTGCTACCTTTTAAACAACCCCACTTCTTGTTTTGATGTTTCATATGCTGAATTGGCATTTTGTTTTTTCCTCTCTTCTGTGATCCTGTACTGCTAAGGTTCTGGTTGCAGCTGGTGCTTCCGTGTTGATTGGGCAGCTTTTTAAGCCTTTTACTTCTTTGTTCTTGTATGGCAAAGAGTTTGATATCAAGGCTCTTGTTCAGGCTGGGGGGTTCCCATCATCACACTCTTCTGTATGGTTTTTGCAAAACCCTTAATCAGTTAATCCAATTTTCACCTATGCTACATAAATTGTTGATTTTACTGGGTCTGGGTTTCAGTTTCATGGTCAATCTCACAAAGTTGTTTGCATTTTCCTGTGGATAGGCAACAATGGCTTGTGCAACATTCCTTGGTCTTGAGAGGTAAGATAATTTGGTTATGTGAGTTTGGTGTTTGGTTCATGGCAATGCTCTCTCTATCCTCTTGAAAGTTCAATAGTTATTGTTTTCCTGTTTTAATTAATCCTTCCTGTGTTATTTGTAATTGTATAATTTCCAAATGCAGAGGCTTCTCAGATCCCATTTTTGGTCTCACGGTTGCGTATGCTGGCCTCATTATGTATGATGCTCAGGTACTCTTCTGTCAAATATAATGCTTTTCATCTAGTCTTTTATATCATTATTTTCACTCTATGTATTTGTTTTAGGTGAATGTCTTTTGTTATGTCCTTTTACGTTTTAACCAAGTTAGATTTAGACTGCACTTAGAATGAACCCACAATCTGCGAGGTCTATTTGACAAATACCATGGGGTTCCATAGACTGTTACAACTTACAAACTACATGTTAGGCAGGATTAAAATTAAGATCCATCAAGATATTAAGTTTTGTTCTTGTGCAATTGTCTATTCTCTCTAATGATTAAACTATTTGTGGAATTCTTACCATGGTCAACAGGGACAAATTAAATTCTAATTTTCACTTATAGATGTTATATTTTTGTAACAATATGTGATGGTCTGTGTAACTAGATGCGATTGGGAAATCAGGAGAAGAGAAAACAACAAAGAATTTAACGTGTAGGCTTAAGTGAACGGGTGAAATAGAGAGAACTCACTTTGACCAATGAAGATTGCAAGGAGCAGCTGGTCAAACTCCAATTTCAAAACACCCTACATTCATTGTGAAAGATGTTATAAGATGACTAAGTACTAAATTACTAGGATATATAAAGGTCCACACTGCGGGAGGCTGCTGTCACATATGCTCCATGAAAATCCTTGTTGCATCACACTTACACTGCAAATTTGTCAGGTTAGGTTACATGTCATTGTCAAAGCACAAAGCTAAATATAAGCCACTCATTACACTTTGATCATGAACATTTTATATTTCCAGTATCTGTGCAATGGTAGATTTAAGAGTTGCCTCAAGCACTGATAATCTATGCATTTGCCTTTGGGATTGAAACTTGTTTTTAAAATTTGGAATGAGTTATTAAAATAATGGACCTATTAAATGTAGAGTGGTTACTTAGGATTGAAAAGATAGAATTTGATCAAAACAGAATTTGCTAGAAGTAGTAGTTTGATATACTAGGCTTTAAATCTGGTTCATATGGGTTAATCAGACTAGAGTTAGGAAAATATTATCCTTTCGAATAGTAGTATGAGAAAGGTTGTTATTTGGATTTGCAACAGAACAAGACAATGGTATTCCATACATGCAGGTAGGGGATTGCTGTTGAAGGGAACTTGCTGCTTTGGAGGCTGAGACTTGAGTCATGCTTAGAGAAAAAGAAAATTAGGGCACCTTTCTTTTAAAGACTGTCTCCACTTGTCAAACCAATGATGCAGGGAGGCATCATATGGTTATGGTAAGTTGGCTCTGCATGTGTAGTCAGTGGGGATTTGAGACTAACTTCTGCTACATTGTCCAGCATGCCCTGTTCTAATGATATTTAGTCTTTCTTTTTTTGTTTTGATTCCTCTTAAACATGTCTCAAAGGCTAAAACAGAGTGCGTTTCAAGGCTGCTTGGGGTTCATTCATGGGATTAGGAGCTTGATTTAATAGTTTTGAGTGTATTACAGCTTGCATAATTGGAAAGTTTTATCTCTCTCTAATGATTTAACAATTATGTGGAGGCAATTAATTACCGTTCAATCACTGCAAGGAGCATGATTAAATATTTTGTTCAGTTGGACAATGCTTGTCCCCCCTTTTGGGGGTATGCAAACAATTTTGGTAATTTGGCTTTTTTTTTTTAAGGTGCTTAGTTTAGATTGACGCTTGCTTTCCAACACTTGGTTAGTTCAAATAGCTCGACACTTATTACCTTGAGCATGATCTTAAATTTGAGTCTTGCAAATGTAGAAAACTAGCACTAAGAGAGCTGTTCCTTTATAGCGGGCCAACCTGGCTCGAAATAGATTAGTTGGGAACAGATTGGCGCTTGCCTTTATGGGGTAATTCATTAGTTATCCTGTATATTGGCTTCTCCCCCCTTTGACGTTGGCAATTCACCAACTTTTTAACCTAGAGAAAGGGAAATGAAATTTAATGAATAGAGGTTCTATAAG
Organism: Pterocarpus santalinus; assembly: GCA_031439595.1. NCBI lineage: Eukaryota > Viridiplantae > Streptophyta > Magnoliopsida > Fabales > Fabaceae > Pterocarpus > Pterocarpus santalinus. Next base: position 25,249,454 of record CM062528.1, on the reverse strand, counting down.
GAAATTGGGAAAAGGATGTTGCTTGGGGGTGCTATTGAGATAAAATTATGACCAAAAATTTGTTGTCAGCCTGGTTCTGAATAAAGAGGGTTGCCAAGATGCAGCATGCAAGTAGGTCTGGTTGTCACTGTTTTATGCTCTGAGTAAAGATAATTCCTTTCCATTCTATAGCTGTTCTCTAGTTTTGCTCATTTAGCGACCATTCATTCCAATCAAGATGTGACTTTTTTTACTATTTGCTGCTTAAAATCCTTTAATGGACAGTCCTATTATCAAGCCTGAACTATCCTTAGGGCATGGATCATATTTCTAGGCATGTCATGTATGCTGAATTGCATGAGAATCCATTACATTTTTTTGACTTGAAAAAACATGTTGCAAGGATCCCAATCTGCTAGTCACACCTTGTATTGTTCATTGAATTCCCTATAATTTACTTATACCTTGGGAAACATTATAAAATTCTTGAAATTTTTTGTTTGATCCGCTGATTATCCCCACTAAGACAAATATTGATTGTCGTTAGTTGCTTAGGACTAGCACGAAGAACGTTTCTATAAGCTAATTGCTGTTAAAACTTAGAAGTGAAACCTTACTAGTAAACCTGTTAATGTGGTCGCGTTGATTTGCATATTCTTTTCCTTTTGTCATTATGTTCAGAACTTGGTTGTTTTTGTTATCAATGTGACCTTTTTAACTGACAATTGAGATTGTGGCTTCTTTGATTTTCAGGGTGTAAGGAGAGAAGTAGGAATTCATGCTAGGACATTGAACAAACTACTGCTCCACATGCATGTCTACAACTCTTTACGCTCCAGAGATAAAGATGGTTTGATCAACTCTAAACCAGGATTATCAACACCTCTAAATGTAGAAGGTCTTGAAAAGTCCCTTTTGTCCCAAGAGGCCACTTCTTTGGACCCAAAACAGGCTAATAATGCACGCCAATTAGTTAAACCAGGAAGCAAAATAAGGCAAACTGATGGGGAGCCACTATCATCTGGCTTCTCAGCAGATGCAGAAGAAATCTCAAAGTTGGTTGCTAATGGTCTATTCCCACTAAAAGAATCTGTTGGCCATACTGAGGTTGAAGTCGTAGCTGGTGCTTTACTAGGCATTATAGTTGGTTTAGCTGTTTATAATTTCATGTAAAATATTGATTTTTGCTGAATTATTTCATATTATATGTTATATCAAATGGATTAAATTGAAAAATCAGAATTACCTGGAGAGGAGTCAAGATAGTAAGAGGCTTTTGGTTTATCATATATAGTAATAGTAATATTAATACTATTACTTGGTTCAGCAGATAATACCGAGTTATATACAACCAGACAATTAGATATGGATAAAATATATACTATGAACTGAAAAATATGTAACAACTAACAACTAGAGAAAGAACAAGATAACTATAACATTTCTCTCCAGCTAGATTGTGTGTCTTGGGAACTGAAAATGAAGCTACAAAACGTGGCAGAAGGTTAGAGCACAAGTGCCAGGTGGCACAAGTTTGCACACGTGTAAGTTTTGAACATGTTATTATTCCACATGGCTGATCTTGTTATGGCTGCAGTGCCCCACATCTGTGACCGTTTTACTTCCCACCTCTATATATATAGTTAGATGTTACTACGATGATACTATAGCAAGAATTACATTACAATCATAAGCTGAAAGGGGCAAAAGGTGAAAAACCAAGGAAGGGTATCACTGCAAATTACAAAAAGGATGTCAGGGGCACAAGGAGCACAGCCAAAAGAAGCAGAAACAGCGACAATATATGAGTCAGTAAAAGGAGGAGAGAATAGAACCAGGACTGACTTGCGTTCAAGGGAGGATCAAGGTAGCATTCAGGTGGATAAGCTGCAGGAGAAGATCCCTGACCCTGCTGGCAAAGGTGGTCCTGTGTTTGGTGCTGGTAAAGATGAGAACAAACAAGACCTTGGAGTCACTGGCACTGGCTAAATAACCTACTGCTATGCCAAAAACTAGTCTCTTTTTTCACAATGCTTGTTAGAAGTTTGGCCAGTGCTTCTTTTGTCTGTCTTTATTTTGGTGTAGAATTTTGTTAATGAATATGTAGAATTAACCTTCCTAATCATGTATGTTTATAAGATGTTGAGTAATAAAAACGATATTATCATGCATTTGCCATTGATTTGGTGCAAGTTTCTTCACTTGTTTGGTCCTCTTCCTTTTTTTTTTTTTTATTCATCTGTTTCATGGTGACATGGTAAGGAAAAGAGCCTTCCAAGTTCTAATGACACCACGTGGTGTAGGCAAGAGTATGTCTTTCCATGTAATCTGCCATTTAAAACTTAAGTTTGATTATGCAACAAGATCAACATGGATCTTTTGGCAGAATTGAAAATCAAAATGTGTTTCTAAAATCAATTTACTTTCATCAACGACTATATTATCTTGTAATTTGTTGCATCGATATTTAGGTCTATGATCCTTTATTTCGTTACTTTCTCTGAACAATCTTTTAGGGAAATAAAGACTTATACTCTAGGAAAACAGGTTATGGCCTACCAGACAAGCTTTCTCTGCGTAACAATAATATACCCCATCTCATTGATCCTTACCAATCAAAGAAGCCTAAGATGGATCAAGTGCTTTCTTCAGTATTTGTCCTATAACGAGGAACGAGCCATCACTTCAAGAAGAGCGTTCGTATGAGCTTGGGATCAATTATTAGCCCAAAGATCATGAAACTTAATAGTTTATGTCCATTCATGACTCGAAAAATAATTGAACACTACCACAATGGAGCAAGATGAATGAAGCAATGGTTTTATCATAGCAAAGCATTTAATAACTTGATTCTATAATGCATGTATTTGACATTCCTTTTACTTCCATGAACCTCACAACAAACCTACAATGGAAGGACAACCAAAATTGGAAATATGGGACTCGTCAAATCAAACAGCTTCACTAGCCAACATTGGGGAGGGTGGCGCTGGCAGCTCTACCTTGTGGCTTCCAAATCCATGTCCTATACTGATTAACTGTTCAAGGTTTTTTTATTTTTTTCAGAATTAAAATAAAAAAAATTTAATTTCAAAAATACCGGACATGAAGAATTATTGCGTGGGCGGATTTGTCTCACACAAAATTTTTCTGTATTTCTATAATAATTCTTCATTTCTAGGATTTTTGAAATTAAAATTTTTTTATTTTATTCCTGGAAAAAGTTTTCACTGTTCAACGTACTTTCACCTTTCTCACACACTGTTTGCACCCGTACTGTGGTAAAGTTGGCAAAATATAGTGGCTTAAGAAATAGATGTATAAGGGGCGAGCTCGAACTCGCAGGGCCCTGCCCCGATGCCCCATATCCGCCCCCCTTGATGACCCACAAAAAAAAATAAAATATCTGGCTCACTTTCTAGCTAGCTGAGACACTATATGTTTCCTTGGGAAAAAAAAAAAAACACTATATGTTTCCGATCAGGGGAAAAAAAAACAAACAAAACTATAACTCTCTGGTCTGTCTCTGTCCCCCCCCCCCCCTTTTTGGTTTTTTTTTTGGGTTGTAACCCTCTAGTAGTTTCACCATTATTCTTTGGTAAATATAGTTAATTTAATGTCTCAGAAGAAGTTCCTGATGTTATTCTTGCTATTTGAAATTAGGATTCAACTCATCTATAAAAAAATAAATATACAATTGTAATTTTTAATAAAATTATTTAGGGTATATATAGGATATTCTTTAAAGTATACTTCACACTTTCAAAGTAGTTTTGATTTACTTGTATATTATTATTCAATTGTGTATTAACATATTATTTAAAAAATTAAATTTTTAAATAAATATATTTCATCGTAATCATGACATGATAAGTACAATTACCGTTGTTTTAGATATCCATCATCGATACCTGGAGAGAAGAAAAATAATAAATTATAGAAAAATGATAAAATATGTGGAAAAAACGTAGAGATAGGTGAAAAATAACAAGAGTGTTGGTTGAGTATGTAGATTGACAATGTATTAATAACATTATTCTAAACCAAAAATAGTACATATTTATTAGGAAAAAATGTATTTTATTCCCTAAGATATAACCTATATATACTTTACCCCTTATTGTTTAAAAATATGTAATTCGACATCCTAACGTTTTTAAATTGTGCAAATATGACTTTCTGTTAACTTTGCTATTAAATACCATCATTAGTGATCATGTGTTATTGAATTCAGAACTTAAAACTCACTCACATATGCTATTGAACATAGAACTTGAAATTCGAAACTCGAAATCCACTTACATGACCTAATAAATTTACAAATGTGGAGAAAAGAAGCGAAATTTCTGTTAAAATCAGAACTTGAAAATTAGAAAAAGGAAGAAGTGAACCCTCTCATATTGACACATTGAACTCGAAACTCGGAGTTTCGGATTCATACTATTAAACTCGAAACTCGTATTTAATAACAAAATTAACAGAAGGTCTTATTTGCACTGTTTGAAAATGTTAGGGTATTAAATTGCATATTTTTAAACATTAATGGATAAAGTGTATGTGAGTTATACTTAGGGGGATAAAGTATAATTTTTCCTATTTCTTATTTGAATTTCTATGGATTTGTATGTCTAACATGACATGGAAATTGGAAAGTCCACTCTACATGCCGTTATTTATTTGTACATATTTTTAGAACACTAGCACAAAGGATGCATTAACATTTGATAGTTGAATGATCATTCATGAGAAACTGTAACAATTTGCTTTCCCAAGTTGCGACCACTGAAAAGTCCAACCAAAGCTGAAGGGCCATTCTCAAGTCCTTCAATAATGTCTTCAACATAGACAATTTTCTTCTCCCTAATGTAAGGCAGCACAGTCTCTAAGAGCTTAGGATAGAGATGATGGTGATCTCGATGAGTAAATCCTTTTATAGTTAGTCTCTTGAATGCAATTTGCATCAGATTCTTTAGGACTTCAGGCTCCTGACGGTTGTACTGTGAAATCATTCCACATACAGCGATACGACCATAGAGCTTCATATTTAAGAGCACTGCATCAAGCATTTTACCCCCAACTTGCTCAAGGTAGAAGTCAATGCCTTCAGGGAAGCATCTAATGACAGAGAATAAACCAACAATTAGTGCTTGATTAAAACTCAAAGAGACCATCTTTCAAGGGAGCTTAAATTTTTCCTAGAATGGCTTTGAACTTTCACACATCATGTTATTAACTCTTAAAAAACCAATAAATTGTGGCATTTAAGATAATAAGTTAAGGAAAATGTTTTTTAAACTCATTATATGGAAATTGTACAAACACTATATATTAATGTGAGTATAAGGGAATAACAACGCTATTTGTCACAAAGAAAACTTTGTGCAAAGAGTGCAAAACCTCCTTTTGATCAATCAGAAAAGAGAGGAGAGTAAGAGGATAGAGAAAAAAGAGGATTTGAGTGGAAATTAAGGAATGATTAGTCAATAAAAAGTATCTTATTGCAAGTACGAATTTATTTTTGTACTAAAAAATATTTTTCATATAAGAATATTGAAAAACATGTGTATTGAAATAAAATAATGTTATAATTGGTGTTAAACTTTCATTTTCGAATATAAGGGCCAATGGTAAATTATTTCCGGCCATATTTTATATAATGTCCACTAACCTTTTCAAGGCTAAATCCAAGTCAGGCTCTTCCTTGTAATTGAAAGCATCATCAAACCCAAGCTTGTTCTTTAGAAGATCAACCTGGATAAACATGATGGAGGCATCCAGCAGAAGATGAGACTAACTATACTAAGAATGATCAAATTCCATGGAAAATGTGATGTTTAGAACTTGTACCTTTTCTTGGCTACCTGCACTTCCAACCACATAACAACCCAGCAATTTCGCAAACTGTCCAGCTATCTGACCAACAGCACCGGATGCTGCCGAGATGAAGACACATTCTCCTTTCTTTGGACGATCAACTTCATAGATTGCAGAATATGCAGTAATACCAGGCATGCCTATTCAAATAATAACAAGAATTAAAACATTACAAACTAACCAAAAACTAACTTCCACAGCAACTTCTTTTTAAGCATTCCTTTGAGAATGACGGCAACCATAACGGCACATGAATGTTGAGAAAAACTCAAATTACCAAGAATTCCGGTGTAGTGTGTGAGGGGCACGTCAGTGTGGTGGATTTTTTTGAGCTTTTCTGGATTTTGAATGAGACTGTACTCTTCCCAGCTAGTTGTTCCCCAAACCAAGTCACCAGCACTGAAGTTAGGATGCCCTGAATCCAGAACCTTAGCCACCCCAAACCCATTAATTGGCTGCAAGGTAAGAAACAACAAAAACAGAATTCAACGCATATAAGCTTAAGCGTGATTGCAGCATGAAAATAGTTTATCAAACTTTGATTGGAAAATGAAGAGAAAATAATGAACATAAGAAAAATAAAATACATATTGAGCACTTCCTGTTTCTGGTACGTCGCATGTTAGTAAGTTTTGGTCAGGGATCCTAGGATTAGACAGACCCATTGCATAAAAAGAACTCTTCTTTCTACTTCAATACTCTCATTCTTAGTTAGTTAATTTATGACCAAAATGAAGGAGGATATTCCAATTTATGACAGCACTTACAGAGCCGGGGACATAATAGATATATCCAGAAAGAGGTTCCATTTTCCTCATTTGGAATTGCATGACAGGATCACAAGAGAGGTGCAGATTCTTCACCAAAACCGCATTTGATCCTTGAGGAACCTGAAGCTTTATGGTGCTTGTGCTTATGTAAAAGTCAGATTCTTTGGGGGAGCCCGTAACATAGTCCCTGAAAATCACCTGCTTGTTTTGCACTTCCTCACCAACATTGCTGTTCCCCATGATGAATTGCCCTTCTCTGTCTCTCTATGGTGTTTGTTGATGTGTTCTATGTTCCTAAACGCATTGGTTCCTTCTATTTATAGCTTACTACCACCCCCTCAATTTTTTTTTTTTTTAAAAGGAAAGGAAATAATTTTCAACGATATTTTCACGTGCCATTATATACACTAGATGAGTTTGACGTACATGCTTACGAAAGCTTTATTAAAGGGATAATCTCTTATATGGAAATGTGACCTTGAAATTCAGTTTGCGTACTTGGCTTTGAATTTAATAGCCGTCAGATTCAGCTAGCGTATGAGATTCTAACTGAACACCAGCAACAGTGGGTGAGTGGTTGAATGAAGCTGTGGAATCGTGACCTCACCCGACAGTGTTTAAAGTTTGGCAGATTTTTTTGACTTGGCTATATTGCTAACAACGAATGTTCATGTATAGCCTCCATGCATGAGATTGTTTTTGCGTAGACCAGAGAAGAAACCAGAAGGCCGTTTTTGTTTTGTAGTTTGACACTTTGACTAATCCATCCTTAGAGCGCTTCCCGGTTACCATGTCGCGAGGCGGGAGCTTGAAATAAGTAAGGAGATATTCTTGGCTGCACCTAATAACCCCGTTATATTGTTGAGATTGTATCAGATCAATTATTATTATCATTATTTTACCATACACATAAATTTTTCTTTTTGTAATAATAGTTATATTATTCGTAATAAATATTGTATTACCAATAGCAACTTGTATAGTCGAGAGAACACACGTTGAATTACATAACCAGTAAAATACAACTCCCCTTTTTTGAGAGATAATTTTGTTATATTTTTTTCTCCTTTATTTCTAAAATATATACTCCTTTTCCCTAAAAATTTAAGATAAATTACATTTTTATTCATTTTCAAGTATATTGCACAATAAAATATATGTGACTTATAATAGTATAAAATAGAGTTTAATTTTGATATATATATATATATATATATATATATATATATATATATATTATAGTGTAAAAATTTTTTATACTGTTATCCGCTCAAATTTTTCTATTTGCATGACTTTTCAAGTTATGAATACTGTAAGAGTCACCATATTTACTAATATAATAATATATGATTCGATGACAATGTAAAAAACTTAAATCCTATAAAATATTAATATATATAATTTAATTTTTAAATTATTTAGAGAACAAATTATTAATATTAATAGTAATAATAATTGCTTATATTCTCATAGCTATTAATTTTAGAATATTAATGTATATTTTTTTATAGTAAAATCATAAAATTTTTCTTGTTACCTTCTTCATGATTCATCTTTATATACAATATTAGCACATAATTTTCATTTTTATATATATTATGTTGTATCCTCCCAAATATAACACTATACTTAAGTTATATCATTGTATTTAGGAATTGCCACTAATAAATCAGTGGACTTCATTCTATTATGAATCGTATTTCCGGGAGAATAGCATGATAATTATTGCATTATATTAAATAAAATATAAATAGGTGAATATCGAAAGTAGAAACTTCATTTAAATACATAAAAACCGCATCATGGTCGCATTTACTAACTAACATAACTAAACTTTTAGTCTTAACAATATTTCAAAAATATAAAAGAGCTCTACTAAAAACTTCAACTATGATATTAATAATCCAGTACTAATTACATATAATCCTATAAGGAAAAAGGGCTTCAATGTAGCGAAACATTCTCTGCTGTAGTATCGGCCTTTTGTTGTCCAATTTTGTAGTCTCTGGCATCATCATACCCTTCTTGTCAAGATGCTTTAGTCTCGATCGCATACCCCCAGGAGGATCACTATGGCCAACTAAGCCGTTCAACATTGGAACACATATAAGTGACAATTATAAATTCTCAATAGGCAGTTCTAATTAACATATACAATGTCATTGTTGTCACCTCAATCACTTCAATTTATTATGAAAAGTGTGATCATACTATAACAAGAAAAAGATTCATTTTACAAAGTTTTAGAACTATCATTCCGAAGTGGGTCTCTTTTATTCAGCATTTAATCCAAGACTCGTAACATTCACATAATCTACATCCATACATAATTAAAATAGAACATAATGCTGGAAATGAATGAATGAAATACTTCTCCTGATATATGTCTCTATACTCTTCTCTTGTTATACTTCCCTAACTTAAATACAATCTTTTCTTTCTTAGTCTTCCTTACTTTCTTGACTTTAATACTTACTGTTAATTTATTATGCCTTAACTTAGGTCAAATATCTTTCTTTGATTTAAGTAAAGAGATCTAGTAAGTGGTCAAATCCACTCTCTTTGACAACAACATACCTAGGCGTTATATCTCACCATCCCTAGAGTTTCTACAAGTATCTGAACTTGAGTGTTATGCACTGTCATCTTTAAAGAGCAGCCTTGCACAATCCTAAGTGTTACATGCCGCCATCCTCAAGATGTAATCTTTTTCACATGACTAGATGTTATGCTCTGCCATCCCCAAAATATTAACTTATGCCAGTTTGATCATTACATATTGCATCCTCAGTAGGCAAATTCCATTATACGTGATCATGTTGTTCTAGCCTATTGCTAGGTGGAGGCCTGACTTATCACTTAATTCACTTAATTAACTTATGAGATTCTTATGTTCTTAATACATACTTTTTCATGCAACTATATCAACATATAGTTAAGTCCTAGGAAACCTACCTTGGTTCCAAAGATAGAAACACCTCAAAACTTGGCTTCTTGAAGCTCTAACTCCCCTAAACAAGCAAAGACAATACTAGCCCCTCTTTCCCTTCCTTATAGTTGAATCCTTCTTGGACAAAAAAGGAAGGTTTTTGGCTTCCTTTTGATGGTAGTGATGGTGGTAAGGCTTCATTTTTGGCTAGTCCTTGAAGGAAGCAAAAGAAAAAGCAAGGTTTGAGAAATTGTGAAGCAAAATTGGAAGAGGAGAATGAGAGAGAGTCACGATTTTTGGTTGAAGGACAGAGGAACAGATGATGAAATTTGTGGTGTGATCATCCTTTAATTATTTGTATGAAAAATGTAAATGGGAAAAAAAAAATCTTGATCTTTTATGTGGTCAAGGTTCATTTTTGTCTTTTGACCATTGTGGTTAATTTTGAACCACATAAATTAATTTTGTCACATGGTAATTAGGTTCTCTTGTATGCTAAATTTCTATTAGATCAATTTCTCATATTCCAAAAACTATTGTTAAAATTTTTATGGTAGGGTTAAAATTATATTATGGACAAAATTTTAACTATATTACATTATCACTTTTGTTATTTCTACATTCTCATCATATTTATAAATTTAGTGTTAATTAATTCTTAATAGTATTAGTTATACACATGGTTAGATCGAGGTATTACACATTAATATTCTAAAATTAATAGATGAGAAAACATAATTTTTATTCTTAAAAATAATTATTACAAATAATTATTGCTATTAATAATTTTTTCTCTTTAGCATACTACCACATCAACCCTTTTTATAAGTTATCATTTTTTCGGCTTTTTGATTTTTTTTTTCTTTTTACACACCTTACAGCCCCTTTCCTTTTGCCCAATTCATCTTCTCACTTAATCCCATGACTTACAATTAACATCATCTACTTAAATGAATTTAGTATCATCATTATTTCATAATATTCTTCCTAGGTTGCTCCAAAGAAAAATCGCCCTTGTCATAAGTGGATATAGGTTGTGCTTTCTTAACTTTTAATTGCTCAGGTTCTAAAACATTTTTTTCATCCTTCTAAAAAAACTTGGTTTTCAATTATGCAATGTGAACTTCAGTCATTCTACGAAAAGGCATTTTGCCATCATTATTCCTTTTTTTCTTTGGTTCTTCTAATTCTATTCTTAGACTTCCTGGGTTATTTAAAAAATATTGTCATTGTTGTTCTTAAGTTTTCGGTGGATAACTTCAATCATTCTATCAAAAAAATCATTTTGTTATTACTATTCCTTTTCTTCTCTGATTTTCTAATTCTATTTCTAGATTGTCATTGTTTTTCTTGAGTTCCCAATCAATACCAGAAGAGCTCGATATACCCTTGGGGATTTATGCACTGTGACAAAATAATGCTTAAGAACGGCGCTTTGCACACCTTAGACTTAACATTCTTTCTTTGTTTATTCTTTGTCTGTGCATAGCATAGGCAATCTCAACTTCACCTACCTCGTAATCCACTCATTGCTTCATCCTCCCTAACCTCCACCACTAGCCACTGGCGGACTCCTCGACTATACATTGAGAAGTCTGGTTGCATCCACAACCACCACATCTCGAGAAGCTCACTTGCGTCACAGTCTGCATTAGTGTCTTTTTGGTTTTCCTACATGAATTGCATTTTCTATCTCAATTAGTATGATCTTATTAAAATATTAATTGCATTACTTGACATCAATATGATATTACATTTGTGGACATCAATTTCTTATTTTGTTCCTTATTTTATAGGGTGAACTATCAGATGCTGTTATGAGACAGTTTAATAAAATTGAAGCATGTGATGCAAAAACACAATAAAAGCTACCTGCATAGAACCTAAGCAGAAGTAATGCCCTTCTTTGGATCCCGTTTAAGTATTTTAAGAACTTGGTCTTTATTATTGTTTGATATTCTTATCAGCATGATTATAACATAGCCAAAATTTTACTAAATTTTCAAACCAATTTCCAAACTAAAATTTCAAATCATTAAACATCTAGAATGGCTCAGGTCTTTTGAGTGGTTCTTGTGATTATCTTCAATATTATTCCTCTTTGAGGTGCGTCCTTCCACTGGAGATAAGGCTTCTAAATAAAAAATTCGAGTCTTTAAAAGTGAAATAACTAAAAAATATAGATGAAAATTTTAAACTACCTTGACGCTACAAACCTTTGTTTCGACCACGGCTTGGGCCTCTGGGTGGTTCTTGGGATTATCTTCAATGGTTTTCTTTCTCTTCAGGGTACATCCCTTCGCCAAAGATGAGGTTTCTAAATAAAAAATTCAAGTCATTAAAAATGAAATAATTAAAAAATATAAATGGAAAGTTTAAACTATCTTGATGCTACAATTCTTCATTTCGACCATGGTTTGGGTCTTCTGGGTGGTTCTTAGGGTTATCTTCAATAATCTTCTTCCTTTTTGGAGTTGAGGCTTGTTGTTTTAGGTTAGGGTTCTCTTCATTAGCACCTTCGATCTTCCTCTTCCGGGCAAGTTGCTCCATGATTGAGGCTACCTCTAAGATCGTCAAGACTACTTGATCTTGAGGGGTCTTCTTGCATACTTCCCTTAGTCCCTCTATGGATGAGGCAACTAGGTGTTGGCCTTCTAAATGTTCACTCTCTTTCAATGCAGGTTAGAGTTGGAGACTTATGAACTTAGACCTAAGACCTTCATGCTTAGAATTTGTAATGAGTTTGAAAATTTCATATTCACTCTTGAGGCGCTTATATTTGCCCCAAAGCCCACTATTTGGGTATTCTATCCAGGCCATTACCTTGTTGAACAAAGATTCTTTCACCATTTCTCTTTAGGCACTTGATATTCCATTAGCGAGAATTGCACCATTTTTTTATGAAATCTGAATGGAAGGTATATGATAACTTTCGATACTCATATTCCCTATCACTAGGAAACAAGTTTAGCAAAGAACACTTGTTAGGCACGCCTCTTTGTAATGCGGCGTTTCACATAGGACTTCTTGTCTACCATAAGAATATGGTAGTCAATATAGGGAGATTGAAGAGAAAGAGAAAGAGAAAGAAACTGAGTATTTATAGATTTCCTCTTTGCTTCATGACTGTTAATTTAGATGAGCTTGTCTTAAATGACCCAAAAGGAACATAGGTCATCAATGATCACAAAATTCTCACCATGGATTAACTACTTTGATATTTCAATGGTCAAAATTAGAGATTGGTCACCTATAATAAAAGTAAATTGGGATAACAATAATAGTTCCCACATTTGATCATATTCTTAAAAAAAAAATAAAAATAAATGGTGTGTTACTTGTAATATTCTCCGTATCTTTAAATAAGAGCTAAATTTATGATTGTAATAAATTTTATATAATAATTTACTTTTAGTTCAGAGTTGGAGGCCCCTTTTTAATCCAATTGATAAAGAAATTCAGAAGGTTTCAATGCGGATGGGGATACCAAACCTTCTTGTAGAGTTGTATAATAAAAGTTTCTTATGAAGAGTTAGTTCAAAATTAGGCACAATGCTAAAAATAGATTTGTTAACATTAATCTGTTCAAGAAGTCGTTTTACGAGAGCTTGTGTTGAAGTAGATATAAGATGGAATTTAATTCCATCCTTTAGTGCTTTGGGGTTAGATTTTTGTGTAGAATATGAAGGTTACACTTAATCTACTCTAATTGTGGAAAATATGGTCACAAGCTTGATGAGTGTGCTAGCTCTGATCTTTTTGTGAAAAGTGCACTGGTGGCAGTTGAATTAGAGAAGGGAATGTTGGGGTCATACTAAAAATAAGAGTTTAAAAGACAAGATAGCTCCTAAGAAAGCCTAGACAACATGGAGTGTTCTCAAGTGAATAATGAAGATAGTTAGAATCAAGGTCAGCAAGATCTTGAGGTGAAGAAAGATGAGAGGGGTTTGAAAAACTATTTTGGTCCCTGAATGCTTGCAAAAATGAATTTGCAGAGAAGAAATGACGCAGTGCCCCAAAAGGGAAGAGTGAACACAAAAAGGTGAATTTTGAGACTCAACCAACTAGGTCATGATTTGTCATATTAGCAGTAAAGGAATGGGCTAATCAGAATGATACCAACCTAAAGGCAAATAAATTGGGGGATGAGAAGTTAACCAAAAAGAGGAAGGAATTGGGCCCAGTTATGAGGCACATACAAAAACAAGGAAAAAAGGCCTATTGAAGACTCATTCGGCTGGCAATATGGTGATAATTCAGGCTTAGCTTGAGTTAGGACAAAGGCTCTATTAACAATAGGACTAAGTTAGACAGTGCAAGTATTGGAAATAAGGATGTGGATTAAAAAGAAAAAAATCTTAAGAAGTAGGGAGGTTGATGCTCAGTTTAAAGGTCATTGGGAAATATTTTGTAGGCTATATTATCAGGATTGGGCAATGTACAAAGATGGTGAAGTAGTGGATATAGCAGGGTTGAGATAGTCTATGAACTAGTGCAGGTGAAAAGTCATGAGATCCAGAATCTAGAGAAGGAAAAGGGTATCAAGTTGGCCAAGGATCCTCTTGACCTGGGTGAAAATGATTTGGTTCTTTAGTTACCAAGTAATATCATTGAAACTTCAGCTCTAAATGACACTTGTATGGTTTTGGATGATCATTGTGATGGTAATGGCTTAGCGAAAGCCTAAATTTGGTCTAGGCTATGTGTTTTTTAAATTTTATTATTTATTATGATGAGTGTAATTCTATGGAATTAGGAGGCTGTGGGGGAATAAAGGTTTTTCTTCTTCATTAGGAGATTTATGTTTGACATATGGTGCAAATATGTTTGTTTTGTTTGAAACCCACATTTTGGGTCATAGGGCTAAGATTAATAGCAAAATTTGGATTTGATGGTAATTATGTTGTAAACGATGATGGTTTTTCTGGGGGCATTTGGGTTCTATGGAAAAAATTAAATTGGATTGTAAATAGAATAAGAGAGCATAAACAATTTGTTCATAGGGTGGTGGATTGGAATAATTTAGACAATTGGTATTTTACAGCAATGTCTAGCTCTCCTCACTCTTCTTTGAGGAAGGAACTTTGGGAAGGGTTGTATGCTATTATGGACTTGGAAAAGGGTCCGTGCTGTGTTGAGGGACTTTAATTCTATTTTGTCTATAAATGATGTGGGTGGTTTGCAATGTTTAGTATGTGACATTTCGACTTTTAATAGATGTCCATTGGATTGTAGGCTTATTGATTTGGGTTTGTGTGGGCAACCCTTTACTTGGCAAAGGAGAACATTGAGAAGGAGCTTAGCTACAGTTGTTGCCAATGAGGAATGGTCATTTGGATTTAGGGAAGCAATAGTTAAACACCTAGCTAAGCTATAATTAGATCATGTTCCTTATTTGATTAAGCAAGTGTAACTGGTTCTAATATGAAACCATTCAGGTTTTTGGCTGTTTGGCTGCTACATGATGATTTTAATAGGCTAATGTAAGAATCTTGGTCCAAAGATGGTGACCTTTGCTAGAATATTTTTTCTTTTACATATAAGGCTAAACTCTGTAATAGGGAAATTTTTGGTGACATTTTTAAAAAGAAAAACAAGATCCTAGCTAGATTAGATGATATATCTAGAAAGCTTACATTTTGAGAAAACAATTTTCTTGAAACCTCCATGGATAGCTTTGGAAGCAATATGAGCAACTCCTTATTCAAGAGGAGGTGTATTAGCGTTAGTAGTCTAGAGGTAAGTGGATCAATTTTGGGGATAAAAACATTAAATATTTCCATATTGTGTTCACAAATAGAAGAAGAAGGAATAGGATTCTTATGTTGGAAAATGAAAAGGGGGAGTAGGTTGATGATTAGCAAACTCTTCAAGGGATAGGGGTTGAATTTTTTAAGAAACTATACGAAGATGGTTTTAGGTATGAGAGATTTATCATTAGAGGAGTTTTTCCTCCTTTATCTGGAGTTGAGGTGCATTAGCTAGGTAAAAAAATTGCAGATGAGGAAATATATTCCTCAATTTTTGCCATGGATGGTTGGAAAGTTCCAGGGCTAGATGGGCTACTGGCCATCTTTTTCCTGGCAAATTGAGATTTGGTGAAGACCTCCTTCGGTGATTAGGTTAAAAAGGTTTTCCAGAATCCTAGTCTTATCCATGAGGTGAATAACACCTTTATCTCTCTTTTTCCTAAGGTAGATAAACTAGAGAGTTTGACCCAATTCAAACCTATAGGGCTTTGTAATGTGACATATAAACTAAAAACAAAAATTCTAGCCTCCAAGCTCAAAGGTTTTATGCCTAGTTAATTAGTCAAACACAAAGTAGCTTTGTTCTAGTAGGCAAACCTCAAACAACATTTTGGTTGCTCAGGAGATAGTCCATATGATGAGACATAAAAAAGGGAAAATTGGTATCATAGTTATTAAGGTTGACTTAGAAAAAGCCTATGATAACCTTAATTGGAAGTTCATTCAAGAGACATTAGAAAATGCTGGTATGCCTTACAATTTTGTGAATTTAGTTTATGAATGTGCCTAAATAGCCAATATGAGTTTGTTGTGGAACGGGGGACAAACTACTACTTTTACACCCACTAAGGGTATTAGATAAGGGGACCCAATCTCCCCTTATATTTTTTTGTTTTGTGTATTAAGAGGTTGTCTCATTTCATTAATCTAGCTATAGAGCATAAATTATGGAAGCCAATAAAATTGGCTAGGAGCGGTCATTATCTATCTTATCTTTGCTTTGTGAATGACATAATTATTTTTGCCAAAACTACTAACGTTCAAGTGCATGTAATTAAAGGAATATTAAACCTTTTTTGTAGGTGTTTGAGTCAGAGAATAAACAAACAAAAATCCTACATATCCTCCTCTAGAAATGTTTGCCCTAGTAGGACAATTGAATTAAGTAGCATACTTGGTTTTAACAGCAAACCTAGGAAAGTACCGTAGGGTTCCATTCTGTTATGGGAGGTGTAAGGCCTCAGATTTTCAATTCATCTTCAATAGATTGTCGTAAAGATTAAATGGCTGGAAGCGTAGGTTTCTTTCTCTTGCCAGGAGGGTAACACTTGTAAAAATTGCTTTGTCCATTTTTCCTTATTATGCCATGCAAAAAATAAAGCTCCGTAATAGTGTTTGTTATGAAATTGATAAAATATGTAGGCAATTTACATGGGGGTCCTCTGAATCCAAAATAAAGTGCCACTTATTCAGTTGGAGCAAGTTTACTAGGCAAAAAGAGGAAGGTGGTTTAGGTTCCTAGAAAGTTAGGGAGTTGAATTTGGCTTCCATGATGAAATTAGCTTAGGGTTTAGTCTTTAAATCGGATAAGTTATGGATAAAAGTTATGAGAAATAAATATAAGTGGGGGGGGGGGAGGACTTACTGCCAGATATAAAAAGTAGGACAATAGTTTCAAATGCTAGAAGAGTTATCATCAAAATCTAGTCTTATTTTAAGAATAACATTAGTTGGAGATTAGGAAAAGGTAATAAGGTGCTTTGTTGGAAAGATCGTTAGCTCCCTAAGATTAACCAACTAGGGGATTTGGCTTCAATAGAGCCGGATGGAGAATTCTTAAACCAAAAAGTGAATGAATATGTGTTAGATGATGGAAATTAGGATTGGGGAAAACTTAATCAAGTGTTGTCTGGTGATTGCTTAGAATTATTTAATCCAATTAAGACTTTAGATCCAAGAGCTGAGGAGGATGTTATTGCATGGTTTGCTACTTTTGATGTTTTTTTTTCTCTTTGAAATTGGCATATAAGACATGGGCTGACTTGATGCTTTGCCTAAAAATATATTATATAGGAATGTATGGAAATTAGGCACTCCCAAAGGAATAAGTCTTTCTTATGGCTAGTCATAAATGAGGCTCTTTTAACAAACCATAACAAGGTCAGAAGAGGTTTGGCCTCAAATGATACCTGTGTAATTTAAGGTTTAAACTCAAAAACATTGCTCCACTCTATGACTGCCCTAAAGCCAGAGAGATGTGGGAGAGCTTTGGTCCTAGTTTCTTTAGAAACTCTTTCTTCTAGCAATGCCTGATAACTTGGTTGGAAGAGAATATTTTGGATGAAACTTGAAATTTTTATGGGGTTGAATGGCCTCTAATTTTTTGTATAGCTTGCTGCTTGCTTTGTTGTTCTCGTAATCAATTTATATTTGAAAGACAAGATAATGCACATCAACATTTGTTTTATAGGGTGATGAAACTTGCAAAGGATTATGCTTATCAACTAAGTCTTGTGATGATAATAAAGGCAAGAGTCCCAAGCAAAGTGATCAAGTTGGTCAAGTGGATTTCTCCACCGTAGAACTAGATTAAAATTAATATAGATGGGTTTGTTTTGGGGTGTGTGGCAGCAGTTGCATGTGGGGGAATTGCAAGGGATGATGATGAAAGATTCCTAGCAGTTTGGAATATGAATGTGGGCAAATGTTCTATAACTACAGCTAAGTTGTGGGGATTATACTCGGGCCTTTTTATGGGTTGTAATCTAGGCTTTCATAATATCTGTGTAGAAATTGATTTGGCTAATGTCCTCCAACTAATTGAACAAGATGTTAGGGGAACCCATTGTCATTAGGGGTGTACAAAGGACGGGTTGGGCCAGGTTAGGCCAGACTTGAACCCGACCCTATTTTGAGACCGGGTCATTTCTTTGGACCCGAACCTGTCTTGATAGCAACCCGATTAATGATCGGGTCAACCCGGTATTTAAATAATAGATAAAGATTTAGATATTATATATAGTGAAATCATAAAATTCTAGAAGTAAAAAACAAATTCAGTAAATATTTTACAATATATATTTCAAAATAAATTATATTAAGATAAAAATAGCATCATGTTATATAAAATGTATTGATTGAAATATGAAAATATCATAATTTATTACTAATTTTTTTAAAAAATAAAACATTTAAAGAACTATTTAACTTTGGGCCGGGTTTGGCGACTCGAACTTGGCCCGAAAAATACATCGAGTGAATTTTAACAACCCGAACCCAGCCCAATAAGCTTCAGGTCGGGACGGGTTAGCGGATCAGGCCTGGTCATGAACACCCCTAATCGTCATGTAGCTCTTATTAGTTCTATTTATGATTTGCTGGCTGATGGTTTGATGATTGGAATATTGAGATTAGGCATATTTTCAAAGAGGCAAAATTGTTGTGCTAATAAGTTAGCTAGGATGGGCCATAGACCCTAGCTATATCTTTTTTGACACTTTACCAACTTGTATTTTGTTGGAGTTCTTGGCTGATCAAATAGGTGTAACCAGCACTAGGTTGGTCTCTATGTAACTTTTCTTTTTGGGCCTTTAGCCCTAAAGTATATATATAAAAAAGGAATAAATTAATTTGGCAATAAATAAAATATGATCATTGCAATATTTTTGTGGATATTTTTTCGGTGCATTTGTCTTTTCCAATATAGTAAAAGTGTGAGTGCATATGTAATTAAATTCAAATTTTAAAACGAAAATGCATATATTTTAAGAGAAATTATTTTTAATTTGGAAACATGTTTTATAAAGTACTAATTAAGGATTTAAAACAAAAATTATTAAATAAAAATACAGATATTTATTAATATCTTAATAACCCAAAAACATTTGACATTTTTCTTAAAAGTATTAAACACTTTAACAAAAATTTAAATATTTCTGAATTAAATGTCAATGGATGTTAACAACTTAAGTAACCCACAATCTACATCAGCCACTTGCTACGTTGAATTTGTAGTCTTTGCGTGGCAACTTGTGGATCTCAAGGCAATCCTTACTCGGACCGATAAAAAAAAAAAAAACAAAAAAGGCAATCCTACCGTACGGATAATTCAGCAATAATCTACACACACACACACACACACACACAACACAGCACCCCACGCTTCAAACTCAAATTCACCAATCAATTACCAGCACACACACACACACACACACACACAATGCATAGTACAAAGTGATGATAGTCACGACAACATTAGGGTGTGACAACAAACACGCTAAACTCAGAATAAAAAAAGTCCTTCATTTTCAGAAGCCATGGCTACAGAAGCATAGTACCATAATGTTTGGTAACTTATGTGTTACAAGTAAAGAGAAAATTGGAAACAAAGCATTGATTCTTGCGTGTTCCATAGTCTTGGGCCAAATTGAGAACACCTGGAAAGGTAAAAAATGATTTTGCAGACCCAACAACAAGCTCACCCACTTTTCGTGTTCTCCTCCACATATAAGTCCAACCTTCCATTCCACCACCGTGTGCAACTTCACCTTGGTTTTGGTGTGTCCACCAAATTTTCACAGGTGCCCTTGATGTCCATTTGTATGGGAAAGCCTTACAAGAGGAGGAGGAGGAACTGGAGCAAGTGTTTCTCTTCTTCTACAACAGCACCAGCTCCATTGCCACCTGACCCAGATAAGGTTTTTTTTTTTTTTTTTTTTTTTTTTTTTTTTTTTTTTTACGATCTTATTGTTTCTGTGGATTTTGGAATGAATTTGGTTGGTGGGGTAGTGTTGAAAAGTCGTGGAATTTTTGTAGGAAGTGCAGAAAGTGGCGGAAGAGAGTGATGGTGTAGTAGTTGCACAGGGTAGGAGTCCTGATCTGCAAACCCTTTTCAGAAGGTTCTGGAAAGTGGCAGCTCCTTATTGGTTCTCAGATGACAAGGCGCAGGCTAGATTGCAGCTTGCTGGTGTTTTTGCTCTCACTTTGGCTACCACTGGAATCAGTGTTGGCTTCAATTTCCTGGGGAGGGACTTCTATAATGCACTTGCCAGTAAGTTCATCTGTATAAATGGACATAGATGCTTTGTGTTATCTTCTGTTTGTCATCTGTTTAGGGTTTGCTTGATGTGAGATTTTCTACCGTTTTTGTGTAATTTAATTGTTTACTCTAGTATGAAGTGGCAACAAGAAACTGAGCCTGTTTAAGTTTATTAATGCAAGACAAGGATCAAGAGCAATTCACCAGGCAACTGCTTTACTACTTGGGTGGCTTTGCTGGAGGAATCCCGGTGAGCATATTGCTGCACTTTCTTAGGTATAGCTCGGCTAGACATTGCTTTAGTTCCTTGAATGATGAGTCTTATTATTTGATGCAGCATCTTAATTGAAAAGATAAAATGTTGAAGCAGAACTGATTCATAGTGTCATGTAGGAATTTCCTGGATGTGACTTTAATAGTCACGCCCTTTCATGTTTTTGGGGCTTCGTCTGTCATATGGGGACTTAGACATCATAATCATTTTTTCCTCATTTTTTTTGTGCTGTTTGTTTTTTTGTTTTTGGGGGGGGGGGGGGGTTGGAAGTAATGCCTTTCTTCTAAATCTGTATTTGATCTTGGAGTGAATAAATTCCTAGATTTAATGCCTCAGTACATGAAGATTTTATCCCAAGAAAGAGAAAAAAATAATGCAAGGGAACTGCATCACCATTGTTCGATAGCAATTTTTATAAGGTTTTTTTTTTTTTTTAGTTAACTTCTTAGTTGTTTTTGAAGCAACCATCAACGAGTTATATGTAAGTCTGTCAAACAAGTGCATTGAAGTTCCATGTCTTTTCTCATTTTCCTGAAACTTCTGTATCATGACTGAAACAAGCTCTATGGATGCCTTTCTATTATTTTTTGGTTTCTTGTACCTTATTCTAATGCTCTGCACATCTTTCTAACCTTGTTCATCATTGTGTTGCAGTTTTTTGTATTAAGAGATTATGCAAGAGAAACTCTTTCTTTGAGATGGAGGTCTTGGATGACAAGCTATTACATGGATCGCTATCTTAAGAATCAGACTTTCTATAAAATTCAGTCACAATCAATCATTGATAATCCAGACCAGCGAATTGTTGATGATCTAAGTTCTTTCACTGGAACAGCTCTTTCTTTCTCCTTGACACTCTTTAATGCTGCTGTAGACTTAATTTCGTTCAGTAATATCTTATATGGAATCTATCCTCCCCTTTTTGTTGTTCTTCTCGTATACTCCATTGGTGGGACAGCTATCAGCGTTTTCCTTGGAAGGGTAATGAGTCTTTCCATTTTTTTTTTGTGATGGTTTAAATTGTGAGGCAAAACCACCACCCCTCCCCCAGCCTTAGGACCTTTAAGATAGGTCCATTTTTATTAACTAGAAATTGTCAAAATGACAGGAATTGGTGACTTTAAACTTCTTGCAAGAGAAAAAAGAAGCAGACTTTCGATATGGGCTTGTAAGGGTTCGGGAAAATGCTGAATCGATTGCTTTCTATGGTGGTGAAGAAAGTGAAATGCAACTTCTTCTGGAGCGCTTCAAAAGTGCTTTCGAAAATCTGACTGTGAGATGCTTCTTCTTTAATTTTCTTTTTTCCTTTTAATTTATTCTTGTACAGGATGTTATCGGTATCTATATCAGTCCAACTGACTTTGCTTCTTTAGCTTTTATTGCATATATTTCTCCCTCTTAAACTGCTAGATTTTGCATAATCCACGTAAAGTAAGCAGCATTTATTCTAAAGGTTATTCTGTCTGTTTACTTTTTCTTGATTGAAAAAACTGGATCAATGTGAATTAACTTGACTTAGGTATAGGTAGTTGACAATACATAATATTAAGTTTGAAAGCTAAGCATGAATATTGTGTGGGAAGTTAAATATCTTTAGATATGGGAATAGTGGAAGAAAACTGTTAGCTGCTGTTATAAAGTTATGGCTCAAAGACAAGGGGTTCAATTGAAAAACTCTAGTCACAGAGATCTCAGATGAAACAATAAACATCATGAGCAGTTTTAAAGGATTATGTAGTGGCCATGATGCCCAAAACTTAAATAATGCTCAACTGGTAGGATAGATGCTCTTTAAGGAGCTGAGGACTGCCGAATCAGGTGGTCCAGCCTAGAGTTTTACATATAAAAACTTCGGAAAGGTGGGCGGTTTAAACTTCAAAATCTGATTGCACAATATTCTGGAAACTGGGGTTATTGTTGCTTATATTGTAAGGAGACTCAATGCAACCTTGCTTTTCATATAAACAGCTAGACATTGTGATTCTTCTACATCAAAACTCTTCTGATCTGATCAGTAGGTCTAGAATTAAACTGAAGAAACCTAGAAAGATGGACACACACTGAAGGACCTTGAAATGTAAACTAAGATTAACAACACATTTTAATGTATGATGACTCGATTAGACCTTCTCCTACCTTGGGAGGATGTTGGCTTGCAAATATAAATCTATGTGTAGCAAGAAGGTTATGTGCTGTAATTAATGTTGGACTGTATTTGCTAAACCCCTCCCCCTGCTGCCGCCGCCCTAGCAATAGCCATATGTACTGTCCGGTTTTTGGGATCGGGAAACTATTAAATGTCAAATGTAACCTTGTTGCAGCATCAGTTCTTTTTTTATTTTTTATTTTTTATTTTTTAAACTACATTATGCAATCCTGTTTCATCCTCTAACTTACAATAACATCATGATAATTTCTTACCTTACAGCGATTGTTGATTTCTTCTAGAAATTTGGAGTTCTTCACCAACGGCTACCGCTATCTCATTCAAATTCTTCCTGCTGCTGTTGTTGCTCCCATGTATTTCTCTGGAAAAATTGAGTTTGGTGTAATCAATCAGTCAGTCTCTGCTTTTAATCATATCCTTGGTGACTTTTCCCTCATTGTGTACCAGTTTCAAGCTATAAGTGCTTTTTCTGCTGTTATTAATCGGCTAGGTATAGCATTCTTTTTCTTTTGTTTTTTCTTGTTACATTTTAACATTTTTGGATCTCATGAAAGTTATGAGCATATATAAACAAACTTCTACTCTGCAGAAAAGAGAGAGCCATTTAAAGATAGTTTGTGGTTTTGTTTGCATATGGACAAATAAAAGATCCCAGAAAATAAAAAAGAAGACATTACAGTATATCAGAGGTCATTTGTGAGACATGACTGTCCTCTATGTATACTGCAGACCCTGCATTTGCCCATTTTTATGATATGGCAAATATGTACTATCATGACAAGTTCCTGGGGAACAACACTGTTTAATAGAATTGGAATGTCACAAAGTTTTTTGTCTTCAATTGATAACTTTTATATTTTTCTTTAAATAGTTATACCTTTTCTTTCTCTGTCTTCCGTCTGTTTGCGTGCTGCAGATTGTATTGCAAGAAAGTAAGTATACAGGCTAAATATGAATGTAATGAAACTCTACCAATTAATACTTTTGTTATTGAATATACAGGTGAATTTGATGATGTTTTGGACAGAAGCAGCTCTAAATCTCTCTCCGATACTTTGGAAGACATACATATTACATACGAAGATTTCAAGAGTTCATCTGTATTGGAATCTAATGGATCCATGCCACCAGAAAAATACGAAACATTACTGGAGATAAAAAATTTGACTCTGAAGACTCCAAGTGAATCTACACTTATTAGGGACTTGTCATTGTCGATCAAGGAAATGGATAATTTATTGGTAAGCAATTCACTGGCCTCTCAAGACCTTCCTTCCCTGTGCTACATGTCATGGACCAGCACTGCCAAAAGCTACACTTCCCCTCACATAAGAGCCCTTTGGGCTTAAGTGTTGACAATGAACATGCTCACTTATTTTGTGCTGAAATTTAGCTATTCTATTTAGAAGAAAGGGGGTGCTAAGGATCAAATTCTGGACCACTTGGTCATAAAAGCTTTTGATTCCATATTATGAACTAAGTCTCCCAAAAGTTTAGCCTGTTTGGTTAAGGTTCATGAATGGATTTATATCTAACAATGTATAAAATTAAATTTAGATTTGTACTCTTAAGTTCATAAAACTGTAGAGTTGTACGAATGCATTTCTAAATATAACTAATATAACAGGTCATGGGACCAAGTGGAAGTGGTAAGACTTCTTTGTTAAGAGCTCTGGCTGGTCTCTGGAGAACTGGAACTGGGAAGATCACATACTACGGAAAAGGTGGAGAAGATCTTGAGCAAGCTATTTGTTCAGATGTGAATACTCCTTCAGTAAATGCTGCTCATGACGCATACAGAGAATGTGGAAAATCCATAAGCAGACAATCTAGAATTTTTTTTCTTCCTCAAAGGCCATATATGGTTTTGGGTACTCTCCGTCAGCAATTACTTTATCCAATATGGACTGATGAGATGGTTTCTATATCAGATAGTACTAAACCAAGAAGTATGTGATTTCTAGTTTCTTTTCCACAAACCTAAATGTATTTTTAATAATTCTTATGCAAACTCCTTACTTGTTTATTTAAAAATGTTTTTTATTCTGTCTTCGTCTCATTTGCTCTATTGCAATAGTCAAGACATGTTATAGCACCGTGATATGAGACGTTGAAATGCTGATGAAGTCCTTTTAATGTAGGAATGCCAGAAATGCTTTTCTAGTTTTTGTGGGAGGCTTTACAATGATTGTAGGAAAAATATATCTAGCCCAAAAGAAAGTTTGAATTAGAAAGATAAAATTTATACATAGGAAAAATAGAAATACATGATTGTTATTCATGAGGTATTATTTGCTAAGTTCTTTTGAAGTTGCAGCTGTAAAGAGACTTAAAGGCAAGGAAACCATTTGATATATTTCTGATAGAGTAAACTCTGCCTACACAATAAGATAATCTAATGGTGAACCAAGCCTAACCAACACCTTTTGAATCTTCTTAGAAACACCTCTTGAATGTGGACTTCTATTGAGCTCAATGAAACGGAGCCTAGCTATCTAGAATATTGCAAAGATGGCCCCTTTAGTACCTCGTTAAGCTGTTAGATAGTATATATTGGTTATGCTTCAGACTAGCATTAATCCCTTTTCTTTACAAGAATAAACCCAGGTGGCCAGGTCCAAAAGATGAATGTAAATAAATATATGTTCTTACGTATTCCTAACCACTTTGAATAGAATCTAGACTTCATAATCAAGTGAACAAATTCTTGAATGATCAATTCTGAGCATTGACAGGTTGCTACAAGTTCTTATTGAGAATTTATTAATTTGTATTTCTTCAGAGTATTGTTTTTCTAAATTATTAGTGAAGAGCTTAATTAATCATGTAACTCTGCCTTATGAATACAATTGTATGACCTGATTAAACGGGAAATCCTACGTTATTTATGTCACTGTTATGTTATTAGTATATTGGCAGGAATTACGTGCAAGCTTTACTGATTGAGTGTATTTTGATATTGCTCTGCAGATGTGCTTCCTTTCTTGACTAAGTTCCCAGACTCAGATGACGTGAAAGATAAGCCTATGAAGCCAGCAACAGATGAGCTGATACAGGTCTTAGAGGATGTCCGCCTTGGCTATATATTGGCTCGTTTCAGTTTGGATTCAACCCACGAATGGTCTAGTGTTCTTTCTTTGGGAGAGCAGCAACGCCTTGCATTTGCTCGTCTTTTGCTTTCAAGGCCTCGGTTGATTTTATTGGATGAATCCACAAGTGCACTTGATGAGGCCAATGAGGTATACTTGAATTCCAAGTTCAGATGACATATATGTGATTTTGATATATCATATGGAAAGTCATGTTGTTCACTAAATTGACCATTCTTCCCTATTCAGGCATTTTCATATTCATCTAATAATATAGACATACTTACCTATCAAAGAAAATGCCTCGCTCCCACCAGAAAAGTAAATCTTTTGAGTAGAGCTTGCACCAGAGTGAACATTTTCCATTTCTCAAGCATCAGTAAAATGCCTAAGTCCCCTAAAGCATGGATGCCTCTACAATTGATTGTTAAATTGGGTGAAAAAAGCCAAAGGGAGAAATGACTTTTAGGAAAAGATGACTGTAGCTAAGGCCTAATGGCTTTTAATTCAGGTTCTTGCAAGAAGTATTTGCTTGAACTAAGCCCATGAAGCATCATTATTTATTTATTTATTTATTTTAATATAATTTACCATGATAGTATAACTGACTACATTTGTTTTTGGACAAGGTTATTTTGTGTTTAGAAAAGCATATAATATGCTGCATATCGAACTTTTAACTGAAAAGTTGTTTATACAAAGGGCGACTTAGTGCATGAGGCTCCCACCTGGTGGGGTCCGAGAAGGGTAGGTGTCCGCAAGCCTTATCTCCGCAAGTGGAGAGACTGTTTCCAGGATTTGAACCCGTAACTTTTAGGTCGCAAGGCAGCAACTTTATCATTGCACTCAATTCGCCCTAAGTTGTTTATATAAATTAAGTTAAACCAAAGATGCTAGTACTTGCACTATCTTGTAAGGGGATCCAAAAGAATATAAGATTTTAATCAACGTCATGATTGTACATCCCTTCATGTGTTACTGAAGTTCATTCTGTTGTTGCTTTGGCTTATAGGCTTATTTGTACCAGAAGATTGGAGCAGCAGGCATAACATACGTCAGCATTGGCCATAGGTCAACCTTGTGTGATTACCACAACAGAATTTTACGCATATCCACAATGGATTCTAACAATGAACAGCTAAATTGGAGCATTGAACCCACGAAACGTGGATCCTCTCTAAAATTTACAAATCTATGATTTTAAGGAGAAAGAGAGGGAAAAAGAAAAAGAGAGAGAGAGAGAGAGAGAGAGAGAGGGGGGGGGGGGGTTTTCAGAATTGGTTGCAATGCTTTGCTGCTTACTGTCTCTAAGATAATGCTTCGAATTCATTGAAGAATAATTTTGATGTTCCTGGATGTCAATCTGTAGGATATTCCCCGCCTGTAACTACCTGCTGTAGCATTCAAGTTTTATATAGACATCGATAGAAGCAGTGATAATAGAATGATGTTAGGAGACTTGCAGATTTCATTTCCTAAAATTTTTAAGTAATGCATTTAATTGCTTGTTTCTTGTATTGTTTTTAGATTTTTTTCATTGGTGAAATGGATTGGAACATATAGGAATGGGTTGGAAACGGAAGGGAAGAAATGGAATTAAAGTCATTCTTTTTTGTTTGGAAAAACTAATTAAAGGAAATGAAATATATTTGGGGATGTATATTATAAATGAATAGAATAGAACATTTATATAATTTAGATGTTTAATTTTTTATTTTCTCTATTTCTATTCCTTTCATTTTAATTTTAAGGAGAATAAAAAGCATGATTTTGAGGGAAAAGAAGGGGATACTTAACAAAGAGAATGTATTCCCTTTTTTCTTCATTTCTTTCTCATTTCCCAAATTACTTGTCTTCTAAACATGGTGTAAGGTTGGTTTTGCATCACATGGCTAACTAATTATTCAAAGCTTATTCCGTTGATGGTATTGAGGTTCAAGCAATTAGGATCTTTGTACGAGAGTGTGTATGCCTAATATGCTACAAGTGCAAAGAGCCTGATGGCTATGTGGGAGGACCTTAACGAAGAACAAAAGTTTGAGGAAAATGAAGGACAAGAAACGGAAGTAGCCAATCTTTGGTTTAAGGCTGGCGTCACTTCAACTTTCATATGGTGAGTTATCAAATGTATATCATAAGCTTCTAAATGATTCCCAAATCATATCAGCTCAATATGCATCTTTAAAGTAAAATTCTAAAGAATTGTCATCAGATTTTGAGCTTCTCAGTTGTGAGAAGGAGAAGCTAAGACATGAGAAGGACGAGTTTGTTAATGAAAACAATCATCAAGGCTAATATGGACGCTCTTAAGGCTAAATCCTATTCACATGCTACATGTTCAAAAGTTTTTGAACTAGAGAAGGCTATGAAACTTCTCACTTTTGATCTTAGAGAAGATGTTTAATGGCTCTGAGAATCTGGATTTGATGCTTGTCGGACAAAGGCCTTATTCGGACAAAGTCAGTTTAGGCTATATTGAGATGATAAGGAATCACCTAGAAACTTGCCTAAAAGGCCTAAAGTGTTTCATTTTTATTTTAAATATGGACATACTTCTAAAGAATGCTTCTTTGTAAGAAGAGAAAATATAAAGAAAAAGTCCAAACCCCTACTGATAAAAAAGGACCCACGAAGATTTTGGTACTATAGCTAAAAAATATTCCTCTTGTACGTTTGCCTCAGAACCATGCAGAAAAGAGACAGGAAGTACCTAGATAGCGAGTGCTTAAGGCATATGATTGGAGATAAAACTTTGTTCAAAAATCTGTAGTTGAAGAAAGGAGGATTAGGAACGTTCACTCACAAATCGTGGGTATAGATAATGTAGGTAAGAATGATTCTGAGCTCATTATTGATATTCTTTTGGTAGAAGAATTAAAATATAACCTTCAAAGCATTAGTCAGTTTCGTAACAAAGGCTACCGCATCATTTTTGAACCTTCTTGTTGTATTATAAATGGTTCTACTTTTGATAGAGTTATTCTTTCTACTAAGAGATCTAAAGGTGTACTCGGATGATATTTTGGATCAAAATGTAAAATGATTGGCATCCTTCAAGGTGATAAGTGGCTATGGCATCAGAAGCTTGGTCATACAAACATGAAAATGAATGCAAAACCTTCCAAGAGTGGTCTGGTTAAGGGCTTGCCCAATATCAAGTATGATTTAGACATGTGATTCTTGTTAGAAAGTTAACCAAAAGCACCTTCCATAGTAAGAATATAGTCTCAACTATAAGATTACTTGAGCTTTCACACCTTGATCTCTTTGGTTCAATAAGAACTGTAAGTCTTGGTGGAAAGAGTATGGCTTAATTATTGTAGATAATTTTTCTATATTTACATGGGTACCTTTTCTAAGCCATAATGAACATTATTGTGAGGCCTTTAAGATCTTTTGTAAATGTGTTCAAAAAAAAAAGGGGGGGGGGTTTCATAACATCTATTTGAATTGATCATGGAAGTGAATTTGAAAATCTTGATTTTGAGTTGTCTTGTAACAAAAATGCTATCTTTGATAACCTCTCTTATCTTAGAACAACTAAACAAAATAGAGTTGTCGAAAAGTAGAATAGATTGTTATAGGAAATGGTCAAAACCTTGCTTTTAGAAAGTGGTTTATTAAAAGGTTTTTAGTAGAAGTAGTAAACACCTCTTCTTACATCCAAGATTGTTGTTTCATAAGACCAATACTCAAGAAGATCCAATATGAATTATGGAAAGAAAAAATCACACATATCTTATTTTCATATATTCAAATTAGAATCTTTTATCCTAAACACCACGAACAAACTTTCTAAGTTTGATCCTAAAGGGATTATTGTAGGATATTCCACTTCATTTAAATCTTATAGGGTATATAACATGAAGAACATAAATTGTTTGAAGAAATTATACATATATCTTTCAAGAAGCTGAAGATTGATCATCACCAAAAACTTGATGATCTTGAGGAAGAATGAAAAATCTATCATTTGTAGATCGAATCAGCATTGAGGAGCCTCAACCTCTTCAGAAGATACCTCTTCAGCAACCATCTTCAAGAGTAGTGAAGCACAATAACCATGAAGAGTAGTAGATCGTGCCTTTAACTGAGTGCTATAGTCTTACCAACTTTTGATGACCAAATAGAAGATTTCAAAGAACCATATGTTAGGAGAAGATATACTGGTACATGTGATATAAATGTTGTATCAAGAAACCCAATATTAGGAGAAACTTCTCAAGGTGTAAGGATAAGATCTTCCATTAGAAGCACCTCAAATATGGCTCTCATATCTCATATTGAACCCAAAGATGTTGAAGAAGCACTTCAAGACTATAGTTGGGTTGATGTTATGCAAGAAGAGCTAGGTCAATTAGAGAAGAATCAAGCCTAGACCCTTGTTCCTCTTCTTAAAGGCCATATTATTATTGGAATAGGATGGATATTTAGAAACAAGCTTAATGAAGTTGGGAAAGTCATCAAAAACAAAGTTAGACTCGTAGCACAAAGATGCAACTAGCACGAAGGCATAGCCTATCATCAGACATATGTGCCAATAACAAGACTAAAAGGTATAAGAATGTTTCTCTCATATGCAACATTCAAAGATATTGTTCTGTATTAGATGGATATTAAATCTTTCTTCATTGATGGTTTTGTTGCTGAAGAAGTTTATATTAAGCAACCCCATGGCTTTGAACATGAAAAGTTTCCTAACCATGTTTTCAAATTAGCTAAAACTTTATATAGATTAGAAACAATCTTCAAAAGCTTAGTATGAAAGACTAAGTTCTTTTCTTTTAAAGAACAATATTAAAAAAGGAAAAGTAGATACAATTCTTTTATTAAAACATGATAATAATGATTCTCTTATAGTTTAGATGTAATGCCTCTAAATTCTATGCAGTAGAAGTCTTTAAGTCTCTTTGAATGTTAGCGAGTTTTGGAATGTTCACTCTTACTTGTTGACACTAGGTTCCGGGATCCAGAATCCAAGATCGAGATTCGGGGTTCAGGACCCGGGGTTAAGGTGGTATGCCAAAGCCAAGGTGGTACAGGTGAGATGATGGGGTGTTAAGGTTAGGTCTGGGTACCTAGTTCCGAGTTCCAAGTTCCGTGATAGAACACCATTTGTCTGTCAGGATGATAAGGATCAGTGTCCATGTTTCGGGTTCCATGGTCGGTCATCATGAGTAGTAGGATGTTGAGTTCTAGGGCTTAGTTTCGGAGGTTATAGTGATGGGATTGGATTCAGGGGTGGAGACATGTGAGTGTGGTTCCTCGAGTATCTAGGAGTTGGGGGCATTCTTAACTTAGGATGGCACCTTCCATGTTCTAGGTTTCTAGTCAAAGTAACCTAACCCGAGGTGATGTGTTTTGGGTTCCGAGTTAGAGTAATCTAACTCGAAGTGATGCATTTTGTGCTCTGGGTTTGTGGTGCAATCCGAGTTCTGAGTTTTGGGATCATGGAACCTGTGCTGTAGCACAAGCTCAGTGCTACAGTGCAGCATAGAATGCTTTAAGTGTTCGATCAGAGTCTACAGCTTTATTCTCTCATTTTCTTTCTCTTTCTTACCTTCGAACTATTTTCCTCTTCTGGAACTATGTTTGCCATCTTCTTTTTCACCTTCCACAACCTTCTTCCTCTTCTACCTCCGTCTTCCTCCTCGTCTTGAAATCGTCCGACCAACCTTGTGACAACACCATTGGGCATTGTAGCGCTTATGGTGGTGCTTTTTCTTCCATCGCATTTTGGGGGTAGTGTGGAGTGGAGCTCGATTTTAGGGCTAACCCACTTACACCTACTTCTTTTTTCTTTTTCTTTTGCTTCAAAGGTATTTCTTAGACTCCAATCTCTCTCAATTTCGTGGATTTATCCATATCTCATCATGGGGGTTGGATTTGAGGAGTTGAATATTAGAAACTAGGGCTCAAATTTAAGATTTTTGATATTTGAGGGTGATTTATGTTAATCCTTGGTTTTAATGTCTAATATTGGATTAAATTATCATGTTTGTGATACTAGATTCCTTTGAAGGTTCGGTTCTTAGCTTCGTGACTCCGTGGGACTAAGATTCTGCTATTGGGGTTGAGTTGTGAGTAGATAGGATATCCTTAATTAATAACTAACTTAGTTATCTTATCTATATTTGTATTCTAGTAATTATCAAGGCATTATTATGTTAAAACTCTTTCTTTAATTATACTATTTCCCTATTTTCCACATGGGACAACGGAATGTTTTATGTGATACCATTTTAATTGTTACGTTTGAAAAGAAATGAGAATGGCATGTATGATGGTAAGAGAAAGGGTTGGGAAAGTCTATGATACGATCTACTACTAACGATAGTAAACTTAGCCTTTGTGCATCTTGGGTTATTCTTTACACAGCTATACATAGTGTGGTACGTGATGAAATTACATAGCCACTCAAGGAGTGGTGCGTGACAAAATACGAGATCATACGAAGGAAAAGTTTTCTAAGTGTGATCCTAAAGAACCATCCTGGATTAGATAACTTCCCTTGGGTTTAAATAATTCAATGATATTTTTATTACTATTGTTTTTATTTAACTTTACACATGATTTGCTATTTTAAATTTTCATACATTGTTTCATGTGGGTTAAGGGTGTCTTATCTCTCATTGAGTTACATAACTTACCTTGTTGCCTTTCTTTCTTTTTTATATATAAGTGCAGACTTGGGAGCTGATCCTTCCACCTTTAGCAGTGATTCCTTGATTTCCTTTGGGTGAGCCCTTCTTAATTAAGGGCAAGATGTATTTGTAAACCTTTTGTGAACTTCTTAGACTGGTGTAGCTCCATAGTACCATAAGCAAGGTCTAACATATATATAATGTTGTATTATGGGGTGCATTTTGAGAATACCTGAATCCTTAATGGTTGAGTGTGTTTGCTTATTTATGTAGGAAGAGGATCCGCATTTGGGAGTTACCCTAAATACAAAGAAGACTTTGTTTGATTTTTTGAAAATGTTTGATGAAAGGCCTACTGGGGGACTTGTCCCCTGTGTGCCGGTCATAGCTCGGGTTGGGTCGTGACAAAGTTGGTATCAAAGCTTAGATTTCCCTGTGTACTATAGAGCAAGTTCCTTTTAGTAGAATTATGATTGTGCAAATAAAAGCTGGCCCATTTTCACAAGGCGTGATGTCACCAAAGGCCTTTAAAACTAATATTCTTGATGTCTCTGTCTTAACTCATACGTCCCCAAACTACTTCTTGCTTTTAAATTTAATCAGGCTCTAACATCAATGTTCATTCCCTTATGTAAGATGCCACTTAAGATGTGCACCCATTTCGCAAGAGCAGAAGCCCATGAGGCTTCTGATGCTGAATTTGATTGGGCCCCCTCTCTTCCTCTACAAAGGAAAGGTCGCAGTTTGGGTAGGGCCCGCAAAAGACTGGCCAAGTAAACCAAGGAGCCAGTCCTAGAGGAAAAGCTAATTAACCTAGTTGCAGAAATAAAGGGGGTCCATCAAACTCTTAATACCCTGGTTAAGCTTCTAGTTGAGTAGAAGAGGGGTGGACCATAACCTTATGTTGAGCTAAATTCTCTTATTAAGGGGTGCCACCAACCTTAGGCAGGGACAGATATGGCTATTAATTCCTTCCTTAAGTTGAACTTGCCAACCTTCTCTAGGAATCTTCTGAAGGATGATCCATAAGTGTTTATTGACCATACCAACAAGGTCCTTAGAACCCTCAAATGCCTGAGTGATAGGACAGTGGAATTAGCAGTATATAACCTGATTGGGCTTGTAGAGCAGTGGTATAAGACCCTACTTGAGGGAAGGAATGCTTCTGGACTACCTCCCTTTACTTGGGAGAAATTCACTGAGGTTTTTATGATGAGGTTCCTTTTTATTAATAAGAGAGAGAAGTTTGCTGTTGATTTTGAGAGGCTGAAGTAGACCCCCGGAATGTCTGTAGCTGACTATGAGGAATGATTCACCAGACTATTCAGATATGCTCATCACTTAGTGTCCACAGAGACCATGAGGGTTAGGAGATTTGTCCAAGGCCTAGTTGATCCCCTGTTCTCCAACCTACTTCCTATGGTTGAGAGGATGTCATATGCCGAGATTGTGGATGTTGCATATGATCTTGAGTTTGGGAGGGAAGAACGGAGAGCTGCTAAAGAGTCCAGTAAAAAGTAGAAGATGAGAGGGTCTTTATTTTGTTGGATCCAATTCTAGAGGAGCATAGAGTTATCATGGTTGACGCCAGACACCATCAGTTAAGGCCACTTGTTTCGAGGCCGTTCCGATGAGTGTATCTACTGTAGGTTACCAAGATGGTAGTGTGTCGTAGTCAGGCATGCAGGGATCTGGACAGTTGAACTCCCCAGGCAACTATGTTATTTTTGTGGGAACTACCACTCGAGGCTGTGCCTTAAGGCCGCTAGAGCTTGCTTTAGGTGCGGATAGCTAGGGCACCTTAAGAAGGATTGTCTCCACTCTAGGGGATCTTTTGGATAGAGTTTCGTGTATCCCGCAACACTTGCACCATCCTATTCAGCTTTATTCCCAGGCGATTCATCTAGATCCGTGGGCAAAGGGTTAGGTAGAGGAGCTAGTAGCAGAGGTTTTGATGGTAGAGGATCAGGGAAAGGCTAACCCAAAGTCTTTGCACTGATTAAACAAGATATTCAGGCTTCGAATGCTGTGGTGGCAGGTATCTTGCGTGTCTTTTCTTTTGAGGCTTATGTATTGTTTGATTTAGGCTCTACACATTCATATGTGTCCCTATATTGTGCTTCTCATTTTGGCGAGCAATTAATGATATTGGACCACTCATTTTGGGTTACTATCCTAATGGAGGAATCCTTGATGGTTGATGTTTCTATCATGCGTAGTCAATGTAAATGAAGTTGATACACTGGTTGATTTGATTCTACTAGAGATGATAGGCTTTAACGTCATCTTAGGCATGGACTGGTTGGCCTCATGCCATGCCATAGTAGATTGCTAACCCAAAATGGTAAAGTTTGATGTTTCGGAAGGACCATCCTTTATTTTCTGGGGAGATAGTCGCTTAACCTCTGTTAGCTTAATTTCCTCTATGAGTGCTATGCACTTGATGAACAAGGGAAATGATGTTTATCATGATGTGGTTGGAGATGTTGAGGCCACAGTGCCTAGCCTAGACCATGTTCTTGTGGTTAGGAAGTTTCCGAATGTGTTTCCTGAGGAATTATCAAGGATGCCTCCTGGATAAAGAGATTGAGTTTAGCATAGACTTAGCCCTAGGTTTCAATCTTGTCTTCATCCCTCTTTACTGTATAGCTCTAGCTGAATTGTAAGAATTAAAAGTTCAATTGCAAGATATGTTAGATAAGGGTTTCATCCACTCAAGCACATCACTGTAGGGGCGCTCCAGTGCTCTTTGTAAGGAAAGAGGATGGGTCAATGCAGTTATGTGTGGACTACAAATAGCTTAATCGATTGATTGTCGTAACAAGTATCCATTGCCCCAAATTAATAACTACAGGGGGCATCTTGCTTCTCTAAGATTGATATTCATTCCGGATACCACCAATTGAGAATTCGGGAAGAAGATGTTCCCAAGACTGCCTTCCAAACCTGTTATGGATATTATGAGTTCTTAGTGATATCTTTCGAGTTGACCAATGCTTGAGCTATTTTCATGAACTTGATGAACTCGATGTTCAAGCCCTTCCTTGATCACTTCATGATCGTCTTCGTTGATGATATCTTGGTATATTCCAAGAGTAAGGAAAAACATGAGTATCACTTGAGGATTATTCTGCAAACTTTGAGGAATCACTAGCTTTATACCAAGTTCTCGAAGTTGAGTTCTCATTGGAGCAAGTGACTCTTCTTGGCCACATGGTATCTAAATAAGGAATTATGGTTGATCCTAAGAAAGTGGAGGCTATTCAGAAGTCGCCAAGGCCCACAACTGCGGTGGAAATCCGTAACTTCTTGGGTTTGGCAGGCTACTATAGGAGATTTGTCAGAGATTTCTCTAAAATCTTTGTGCTTTTGACCAAGTTGACCCAGAAAGGGGTACCATTCCAATGGTCTAATGCATGTAAAGAAAGTTTCCAAAGGCTTAAGATTTGTTTGACCTTAACCTTAGTGCTCATTTTACCTTTGGGGTTTGGAGGGTATTTGGTTTACTATGATGCATCTCAGGTAGGACTTGGATATGTTTTAATGCAACACGACCGAATCATTACCTATGCTTCAAGACAACTAAAAAGGCATGAGTTGTGGTCTTTGTATTGAAGATTTGAAGGCACTATTTCTATGGTGAAGCATGTAAGTGCTACATAGACCATAAGAGCTTGAAGTACATTTTCCAGTAGAAGGACTTAAACCTAAGGCAATATAAGTAGATGAACTGCTCAAGGAAGGATTATGATTGTAATATCTTGCACCATCCGGGCAAGGCCAATGTGGTGGCGAATGCCTTGAGTAGGAAGTTTGTGGGTAGTTTGGTGCATATAGCCCCTACAAAAAGACCGTTATTGGAAGAGATCCACAAATTGGAAGCTGAGGGTATCCACTTTGAGCTTGGAGGCTTTGGGCTACTTCTAGCTCATGTACGAGCTTAATATTCCTTGATATAGCAAATTAAAGCTATGTGATATGAAGATCCAAAGCTCTATAAACTAATGGAGGATATTCGCAATGGAAAGAAATTAGAGTTCTTTCTTGACTAAGCAAGTGCGTTGAGATGTGGTAACTGCTTATATGTGCTAGGTGTAGGTGACTTGAGAAGGACTCTTCTCGAGGAAGCCCACAGTTCTGGGTACACGATTCATCTTGGTTCTATAACGATGTATGAATATTTGAAATAGTTGTTCTGGTGGGAAAGCATGAAGAGGGATATAGGAGACTTTTTGTCTCATTGCTTAGTGTGTCATTAGGTCAAAGCTAAACACCAAAGACTCGCTGGATTGTAGAGATAGATAAAAATACTTGAGTGGAAATAGGAGAGACTTACCATGGACTTTGTGATCGGCTTGCCGCGCAGTTGCAAAGGTTTTGACTCTATATGGGTGATAGTAAATAGAGTGACCAAATCAGCTCATTTCCTCCTGGTCAAGACTGTTTACAGTGCTTCTTGTTATGCCAAGCTTTATATGGATGTGATTGTATGACTTCATGGGATTTCGGTGCCCATTATCTTGGACCGGGGGCCTCAATTCACGTTTCATTTATGGAAGGCCTTAGGAACCCGACTTGACTTTAGTATGGCTTGTCATCATTAGACAGATAGGCAATCGAAAAAGATAATCCAGAAATTTGAAGATATGTTGAGATCCTATATTTTGGACTTTAGTGGGAATTGGGATAGCTACTTGCCTTTTTCTACAATAATAGTTATCAAGCTAATATCCATATGGAACCATTTGAAGCCCTCTATGGGAGACATTATAGATCTCCTATTGGATGATTTGAAATTAGTGAAGCTAAACTCTTAGGGCTAGACTTAGTACATGATTCAATAAAGAAAGTTTGTGTGATCAGGGAATGGCTGTTGGCAGCTCAGAGTGGGCAGAAAGCTTCTGCTGATCATCGGAGGCAAGAACTAGAATTCTCGGTGGGTGACCATTTCATCAGATGTTACCTATGAAGGGTGTAATGAGGTTTGGGAAGAAAGGCAAGCTTAGCCCTCATTGCATTGGTCTTTTTGAAATTCTAGACAAAGTAGGTGAAATGGCATGTCATTCAGCCTTAGCACCTGAACTGTCCATAATTCACCCTGTATTCCATGTATCAACGTTAAGGAAGCACCTCCCTGGCCCATCACATGTGCTTGCTCCGCATACTATCCAGCTGGGTGATGATTTAACCTATGAAGAAGAGCCCATAGCCATAGTTGACCATCAGGTGAAGAAGCTACGCTCCAAAGAACTAGCCTCATTGAAGGTAATTTGGAGGAATCACTCTAGAGAGGAAGCAACTTGGGAAGTAGAAAAAGTGATGCAAGCAAAGTATCCCCACCATATGATTTTTGAGGTAAAGAAGAATTTCTGCGTAGGAGATCACCACTTGTCTGTTTGGAAGATGAGGACTAGTGCCTGCATTCCAACTTCCATGGTTGGTCATTATGAGCAACAAGATATTAAGTTTCAAGGTCTGGTTTTTAAGGTTATAGTGATGGGATTGGATTTCAAGGTCAAGGCATGTGAGTACGGTTCCTTGAGTATTTAGGAGTTGAGGGCGATCTTAACTCAAGATAGTGTCTTTCATGTTCCGAGTTCCAGGTTCCGAGTCAAAAAAACCTAACTCGAGGTGATGTGTTCAGGTTCCAAGCTAGAGTAATCTAACTTGAAGTGATGCATTCCGTGCTCTAGGTTAGTGGTGCATTTCAGATTCCGAGTTTTGGGATCATGGAACCTGCATTGTAGCTCAATCTCGGTGCTGATCAGGGTTTGCAGCTTCATTCTGTTATTTTTTTCTTTCTCTTGCCTTTGAACCACTCTCCTCTCTCTTTGGAACTATATTCGTCATCCTTTTCTTCACCCTCCATAACGTTTTTCT
This sequence comes from Pterocarpus santalinus, assembly GCA_031439595.1. Lineage (NCBI taxonomy): Eukaryota > Viridiplantae > Streptophyta > Magnoliopsida > Fabales > Fabaceae > Pterocarpus > Pterocarpus santalinus. The sequence continues at coordinate 25,211,060 of CM062528.1, read as the reverse complement.
TCCTCCACCTCTATATTCCTCCTTGTCTCGCTACCATTCGGTCATCCTTATGACGCCACCATTGCCTACTATAGCGCTTGTGGTGGCGCTTCTTGTTCCATTGCATTTTAGGGGTAGTGTGGAGTAGGGCTCAATTTTAGGGCTGACCGACTCACACCCACTCCATTTTTCTTCTTCTTTTGGCTTTAGAGGTATTTCTTAGACTCAAATACCTCTATTTTGTGGATTTAGCCATATCTCATCATGGGGTTTGATTTGAGAAGTTGAATCTTACTCAAATTTGGTGATTTATGTTAATCCTTGGTTTCAATGTCTAATATTATATTAAATTATCATGTTTGTGATACTAGAGTCCTTCGAAGGTTCGATTCGTGGCTCCGTGACTTCGCAGGACTAAGATTCCGCTATTGGGGTTGAGTTGTGGGTGGATAGCATATCCTTAATTAATTTGTAACTTAGTTATCTTGTTTATATTTGTATTCTAGTAATTATCAAGCATTATTATGTTAAAACTTTGTCTTTGATTATATTATTTCCCAATTTTTCACATAGGACAATGGAATGTTTTATATGGTACTATGTTAATTGTTATGTTTGAAAAGAAATGAGAATGATATGTCTAATGGTAATAGAAAGGCTTAGGAAAGTCTATGACAGGATTTACAGCTAATGATAGTAGATGTTAGCTATGGTGCATCCTGGGTTATTATTTACACAGCTACACATAGTGTTGTGCGTGACAAAATTATACAATTACTCAAGGAGTCGTGCATGACAAAATACGGGATCACTCGAAGGAAATGTTGCCTAACTGTGTTCCTTACAAACCATCTTAGATTAGATAACTTCCCTTGGTTTTAAAAAATTCAATGATATTTTTAGAACTATAGATTTTATTTAACTTTACACAAGTTTATTATTTCAAATTTTCATATATTGTCTCATGTGGGTTAAGGGTGTCCTATCTCTTGCTAAGTTACATAACTCACTTTGTTACCTTTCTCTTCTTTTTCAGATACAGGTGCAGACTCGGGTGCTGATCCTTTTGCCCCTCAATAGTGATTCCTTGATTTTCTTCAGGTGAGCTTTTCTTAATTAAGGGCAAGATGTACTGGTAAACCTTTTGTGGACTTCTCAGACTGGTGTAGCTCCATAGTATTACAAGTAGGGCTCGACCCAAGCTTGGTTTATGTTGGCATTTTTATTTCATAGTTGACTAAATACTGTTGTATGAATATTGGAGGAGTGTGTACATATATATATATATATATGAATGATTAGACCAGTTAACCTGTTTTAATTCCTATGTTGTGTGCTGTGGGGTGCATTTTGAGAATGTTTGGATTCCTAATGGTTGAGTGTGTTTGCTTATTCGTGCAGGAAGAGAATCTGTATTTTGGAGTTGCCCTAAATACAAAGGAGACTCTATCCGATTTTTTGAAAATGTTTGATGAAAGGCTTGTTGGGGGGTGTAACATCCTCAGTTTTATCTTATGCCAAATTACCTTAGTGACCTTGAATAATTAGGTACTTAATGAGAAATTAAAGAATAAAGGCTTAATTAAAGGTCAAAAGGATAATTATGAAGAGAAAAGTAAAGAAATGCTTAGTTAAGATTAGCAAATCTCTAATTTAAGCAAGCCAAACTCTTAAAGGCTTAATTAAACACTCATTGCTCATAATTAACTTAATTAAATTTAATTAAGGATAATTAAGCTTAATTAAAAATTAATTTTTGCTAATCATAATAATATGAGTTGATCACTAATCCTTGCTTAATTAAGTTGCAAGAGCACTTAATCATATCATTAGAATTCAAATTAGGTCAATTAGACAATAAAGCATTGATGATGTCATAAAAGCAAAAAACAAGAAACAAGGTTACTTTATATAAAAGTTAGTACTTGATTTGTTTCTCTTATCATCCATTATGTCACCCTAAACCTTAATTAATACAAAATTAAGAAAATATCCCATTAAACCCCCTTGTATATGCTACAACCTTCACACCTATACACACAAATTCACTTTAATTTTTTCAAACTCAAATTCTCTCTCTAACAGTCTCACCCTCAAAGAGCTCTCTTTCTTTTCTTCTTCTTCTTCTTCTTCTTTATCTTCTTTTTCCTTTCTCCACCAACACCATAGCCAAAACTTGTTACTAGCCCTGCAAAGATCACAGTTTTTGGTCTTTGAAGATAAGATCTAAACACTTCAATTTCCATATTCTCAAGAACACAAAAGCACTCATCTTTGTCTTCCTTGAAGTCACTACCACCATCACCTTGGAAGAGCCATCTTCTTCTTTTCCTCCTTAAGAAGATGCAAACACATACCCTAAGTAGTGATCATTCACTTTTTCATTTTGATGTTGAGGAAAGCTTGAAGCTTTGGTTCTCATCGTGGCCAAGAGCTTTAAGTGACATCTTGAGAAAAGTCTCTTTGTCTTGATGAGAAAAGTTATTTCTTGAGTCTTATTTTATGGGGTTTGCTAAAAGATTCTTCTTTTGATGCCCTAAAAGTTTTCATTTCCAAAATGATCTATGTGTTCTTGGTGATTCCTTGAGTTGTTGGTAAAAAAGATGCTTTCTTGAAGGCATCTTGTTTAAAGTTTGTTCTTTTGAATATAATGAGTTCATGATTGAAAATATTTTTTTTTTACATCTTTAACATAATTTGTATGTAACCAAAGAACATTCATAGCATAAAAATTTTAAAAGTTTGCTTCTTGTAGCATAAAAAGCGGCGCCTAAAGAATATACTCTCTTAAATGTTCATTTTGTTTTTCTTGAAGACAAGATAATAAGTAAAGGCCTAATCTTTCTTAAAGGATGAAGCTTTTTAGTTATAAAGGTAAAAACTTGCAACTTTTTTTTGTAAAGGTTGAACCTTGACGACAAAATATTGAGTAAAATTTCAAATTTTCTTCAAGAATGAAGCTTTTTAGTCACAAAAGTGAAAACTTGCAACTTTAATTTACAAAGATGGAATCTTGATAATAAGATAAGGAGTAAAGGTTCAAACTTTCATCAAGAATAAAACTTTATAATCATAAAGGTCGAATTTTGCAACTTGATCTAATAAAGGTTGGATCTTGCAACTTTACTTAAGATAAAAATCACTTCTTGGCAATGGTAAACAGATGGTGTTGTTGGGTTCATGAGTGTGGACATGCATTGTCATGACCCAAGAAACTAGAGGGATCTTGAAATCCCTTGGAAACAGAAGTATAATTAGGGCTATTGGTTATACCATGAACCTAGGAATAACTTGTGCACTATCTTAAGGAAACTAAAAGACTTGATTACAAAATATTGGCTAAAACCCCAATATAGGCTTCGGCCAAGATAAGGAGGGAAAAGGAAAAACAATTGTTAAACCCTTTAACTTGAACACTACATCCCTTAAGCTGTGTACATAAGAAATCTAGTAAGTTATTTGGTAAAAATGAAACCCATAAAGTAAAGAATGGCCTCGCTTGAAATGAAAATGGTTAAAAACTTATAACACACATTAACTTTAAGCTATGTGACTCCCTCATGAGTTGACATGAGGATTCTTATAATGATTCGTAAGACATTTCACAAAGTACAACAAAACCCTAGATACCAATTAGGGTATGGATGTATATTACTCTTATATGTGATGTTGATTGATGTGATTGTTTGGCTATTGACTTATGAATGAATGAACTATTGGTACTTGATATGTTATGATGGATTGATTGGTTGAATTCTTATGATTGGCATTTTTGGAGAAGCTCCGATCTAAGGCATTATGCTTTTGGATTTTCGTCAAAATTGTGGATTTAGAAATATTTTCTCATATGCTTATGTACATCTTGTCTTTGAACTCGATGCATTTAGAATAAAAGATGTGATGTCAAGTACTATGTTAAAAAAAGGAAACAAGTAATCCGATATGATCCTTTAAAAGGGAAGATGATCCACTAAGACTTGAGATCCCTCTATCTTGGAAGCACGTGGCCAAATTAGATCTCTGCAATTTAGAGGCACGTAGATCATATTGTCAGCGAAGTCTAATTTAGATTAGTACTATGTGACGATAGTCACGGAATAAGCTCATGTTCTATAACAGTCTATCCAATGGCATGTAAAAGAAAAGAAAGTTAAGTACATGCTAAATATGAAAGTCAAGTAAGTTAAATCTAAGTAATGTCAAGTCCATGAAATTACGTGAATATGCATGCATCTTTATTTTCTCATATACATGCTCTTGAATGTTTATACTATACTTTCATATATATTATCCTATCTTATGGCCTTGTGTCTCTATGTTATGTTTTTAAGATTAAAGTTAAAAGAGATTCACTTTGGGAACTTATGTTTTCAAACCCTTAAAATTGAATTTATTAATGTTCACCATTTTCATAATTAAACCCAAAGTGACTAGGACAACAACAATGACACTTAACTGTCTAGTCAAGATTCTACTGAGAAATCTTACATTTCTTACTCCCATATTTCCATGTCGTCTTCAAATGATGCTGTCAAGTAGCATGGTCATCTTTGTTGAGTTTCCAATCTAGCACTGACACTTTGACTCGGTGCTGAATGTCTTCGTGATGATAGCTTGAGTTCTACATATTTCACAGCTGTCAGTTTTGTGCACCTGTCATGATCCCGTTTTTCTGCTTGCATAAGTCATACAATGATATCACCTTGGATGACGAGTGTCCACCTTTTCATCTCCCAATGTACCCTACTGATGGAGAGTCTGACTACAATACCCGCTTAACCCCGACCTATTCTATGGAGTTTGATCCTACGGAGCCATCATATCCTTTTGTGATTTGCTTGACTTCAGATTCCTCTTCTTCTACTTTGAGCTAAGCATTAGCCCTGACGCATAAGTGAAGGTTCATTTGCACTCAAGCCATACCTCATGGGCGTGGGCATGCTCAAGGTGGAGGATGAGGTGATGATGCACTCGAAGGATTCGGGAACAAATTCATTTTGTTTTGAGTGTGAAGATGATTTAGATAGCACTTGCTGAGCTTGGATGCGAGGATAGCCCTTTTTATTGTAGTTCTACGGTTATCATTTTTATGGTGTATGGGTGTCAGAGTTATGTATTTCCTTTCATGTTTGTATCTTGTTAGGGAAGTTTTGTAGACTGATAGTAGATATCGGTCCCATGACAACTTATGTAGGACATGTTTTTGTTTATTATATCTATATCTAACTATGATGACTGTAGAATGACTATTATGATTAACTGAGATGATTGTTCTTTATATTGCTTTATTTACTTAGCGCACCATGTGTATGTAAGTAATGACAATTGATTTTATATGTTCACAACGTGCTCATTGTTAGCTCCAATACCCTTCAGAAATCGTTCTATGGTTGTGAACCAGAATGAGCTTTAAGGTTTTGATGAATATCAAATCAAAGTTTCAACTAATCTTTTGTATATGAATTATTTATTTCAAGAAATATTTTTTTTTCTCGTGAAAAAGATCTTAATCGCGTGCCTTAATTGCTTGAGAATCAACAAAGCTTTGTTATCCATCGTTCTTTTATTTGAATATATTTGATATGGAATATATGCTTTTTGTACATCTTGAGCTATTATGTAAGAAACAAAAAGAAAAGTTCAGAAGGATGAAACTACAACATCAGAAGGGAAAAATATGCCTCAAGAACAAACACTACTTATTGAGAAAGATGACTCTATCTAGAAGGGATATCTCCATAAACATGCTTCTCACCAAGTGTTATGCCTTCAAAGCTTCCTTTGCACGCTCAATAGACAAATTCAAAATGTCAAAAAGGTGATTTGACAAGATGCAGAAAAGACGCTGACAAGTCTAAATAGTTGATAAACAAACAAACAGCTACTTTTCCACTTTTGTATAAGTTTCGAAGATTGGGAAAAAGGAAAGCTGTTTCTTCTTTGTCTAGTCATAGACTAGCAGACCAAAAGAATCACCAGGATCAAGGCCTACGAGCTTCAATGATCATATTTTGAAGTCTATATAATGCTGGAAGTCGAAGAAAAAATTGTTTGAAAGATTGAATATTTCCTATACATAAAAAGCTTGCTTCTTTCATCATTCTCAACCTTTTGAAACACCAGAAAGTTACTCACCGTAACTTCAGTTCAAAAAAAAATCTTCTCTTATGTTCTATAATAGATAAGATTCTCTCTTTAAGAATTTCGAGAAGTCACACATACCGTGCTTTATTATTTATTCTCTATTAAGAGAGTTAGTGTGAGTATTTAAACACAAACATATTGTTTACATCAATTGTATCCAGACCTAGTAGTGGTCAGTGCGAGCTTGGAGAGGCTAGGACAAACACTACTTGGCTGTAAAGTTTGAAGAGGCTTGAGAAAAGACTACTCATTTGTAAGAAGCTTGGAGATGCTTGGACAAAGAATACTCATGGTTTATAAAATCTCAACAAAGTGTTGAGGACTGAAAGTAGGCAAATGGTTGGCCGAACCAATATAAAAATCTCTTATGTGATTCTTCCATCCCTTATCTTGCTATTTGGTTTTATCTCATAAGTTCTTTTCTTTGTATACTTAATCTGAAAAGATCCATACCTTTTTAAATAGAACAATTTTTTTTATTATTGTCTAAATTTATATTATTCTATTTCATATCTATTTATATTATTTATAAATATTTGTAAAAAAAAGGGATTGATATGAAATATAGAACTGATTTGATTTATATATATTGCTAATTATTTTAAATAATTAATTAGCATCATGTAATCAAAAGAGTTGATCTTATTGAGAAATCAATGTCTTACTTTACTTTAGGGAACAAAACAAGAGAACAATAACCTGACAAAGGGTTTAGATGTCAAGTAGAATCCATCATTGATTTGAGATATTGATAAGGTGAATACCCAGTCTGGTAGCTAATAAGTTCTACCTATACCTCCTTAACTACTATTGGATTTGAGCTAATGACTCTCGCCGTATGAAAGCAATACTCTAACCACTGAGTTAAGTAGGTCATTTTTCACCAAAAATGGAAAAAGGAAGAGGGGTACCTATCTATCATACTTGTGGACCATCGATGAACTGATCGGATTAACCAACCAAAGTTAGCCTCAATCATTATATATCGAATAGAAGTAAAAGCCTTAGTAACGGTCGGATGATAATAAAAGGTCATAGTTTTATAAACTAACAAAATCGCTTTCACAATCCAAGTCTTAGACTTGAGAAAATTGTTTTACCAAAGTTTTTCAGGTTTCAAGTTTTGCTGAAAGCACAATTCAATCCCCCTTGTCGTGTAATCCTATCCAAAAATTGGCACTAGAGCCTAACTTTGGTGTTGAGCTTCCTAATGGTTGTACAGGTCAAATATCCTATCAAATGGCTCAAAAAATAAATTACATTACAGAGGATCACTCCATAAATTGTCCTTCTTGCTTTAATAGGGAAGATCATCCATAATGGAAGGATAGAATGAGACTTTTCATTGAGTTCATAAGTGTAGATATGTGGGAGATAATAGAAAATGGTGACTATATACCTACAGTTGAGTAACCAGCACCTTAAGTAGTTGCTGATCTAGGCAACCTTCACTTATTGTAGTCAAAACCATTTTTAGAAATGAATGGATTGATCAGCACAAAACCCGAGTTCAAATGAATGTTAAGGCAAAGTTCCTTCTCACATGTGCCTTGAGCAAAAATGAACATGACAAAATCATATCTTGTGATTCAGCCAAGGAAATCTAGGGTAGACTTCAAATACTTCATGAAGGAATAGATCAGGTCAACGAAACCAAGATCAACATGTTTGTTCATCAATATGAAATGTTCAAAATGCTAGAGCATGAGAATATTGATGAAATGACAACCAGATTTATGCATATTATAAATTAGCAAAAGGCCTTAGGTAAAAAGTACACCAATGCAGAAATAATGAGAAAGATTCTGAGGAGTCTTTCAAAGGCTTCGCATCCAAAAGTTACGGTTATTCAAGACGCTAAGGACCTGAATGTGCTTAGCTTAGATGCTCTTATTGGGTCATTAAAGACCCATAAGATTGGGCTAAATGAAGTCTCTGATGTGGCTACCAAGAAGGGAAAATCTATTGCTTTGAACTCCATTCAAAGGAGGACTCAATCTTCCAAAGCCATGAAAGCCTTAGAAGAATCCAAAGAAGAAGAAGAGGATTCCTCTGATGATGATGATGATGATAATGATGAAATTGCACACTTAGCAACGAAGATCTCAAAAGCATGGATTAAGAGGAAGAAAAAGAACCTTGTTCCTAAGAAAGACAAAAAGGGCAAGGTCAAGTAAGATGTGATCATTTGCTTTGAATGCAAGGAATCTAGATATGTCAGATCTGAATGTCCCAGATTGAAGAAAGCTTCGAGAAAAAAGACTACAAAGAAGAAGGCTATGATAGCCACATGGAAGGATTTGGATGAAGAACAAGAAAATGCTGAATCACAAAGTGAAGAAGAAATTGTAGCAAATCTCTGCTTCATGGTTGACATTGTTTTAGATGAAAAAACTGATCTACATGGTTCTAAACTTGAACTTACTTTTGAAAATTTTCAAAAAGCCTATGATAAACTCTTGGATGATTCCAAGTCTCTTGTTTCTCATTATGCCTATTTGAAAAAAGGTTTTCAAAAACTATCTTTGGAGTTTGAAAAACTCAAGATTGAAAAAAGAAAGTTAGGCATGAAAAGGGAAAATTACAAAATGACAATGTCCTTATTTAGAAGGATGTAACAGCCCTAAAAATTGAAGATTTTGAAACTTGCTCAAAGTCATCTTCTGATGTTTCTGAGCTTCAGAAAACTATAAAACTTCTCAAATCAGATATTGAGAAAATGGTTAATGGCTCCAAAAATCTATACTTAATGCTTGGTGGACAGAAACCTTATCTTAACAAAATTGGTTTAGGCTTTGAGAAGGCAGATGATGAACAATCATTCAGAGATTCCTTAAATTAGATTCCTGCACGCATGTACTATTTCAAAAAGGGACACTCTTCTGAAAGATGCTTCTCCAGAAGAAAAGCCAAATAGAAAGTGAAAAATCCCGAAAACACTACTAACACAAAAGGATCCAAGAAGATATGGGTATCTAAAGTTAAAATTACCTCTGATGTAGGTGTGTCTTAAATCAATACATCAAAGGGAAAAAAGTGGTATTTGGACAGTGCATGCTCTAGACACATAACTAAAAATAAATCCTGGTTCAAAAACCTTAGACCCAGGGATGGTGAAATAGTAAAATTTGCCAACGGAATCAAGTCCAAAGTCATTGGTATAGGTAATGTTGGTAAAAACAATTCCAATCTAATAAAGGATGTTATGTTAGTAGAAGGGTTAACTCACAACCTTCTGAACATTAGTCAATTTTGTGACTAAGGCTACAAAGTTGTGTTTGAACCTTCGCAATGTATTATTAAATATTCCACCACTGATAAAATCATTCTTATTGCTAAAAGACATAATAATACTTATATATTATATCTAGATGACCTTCTAGATCAAAATGTAAAATGCTTAGCTTCCTTCATGGATGAAAAGTGGCTATGGCACAAGAAGTTTAGTCATGCTCATATGAAGTTGATTTATGAGATTTCTCAAAAGGATCTTATCAAAGGTTTGCCTAAAATCAATTTTGAAAATGAATCATCTTGTGAGTTATATCTCAGAGGCAAACAAACCAAAAGTTCTTTCCATAACAAAAATGTAGTTTCAATTACTAGACCACTTGAGCTTTTACATCTTGATCTTTTTAGACCAATTAGAACTGCCAGTCTAGGTGCTAAGAAATATGGTCTAATCATTATGGATGATTACTCAAGATTCACATGGGTTATATCCTTGATCCATAAGGATGAAGCTTGTGAGGCCTTCAAATCTTTCTCGAAAAGAATTCAAAATGAAAAAGGTTTCTGCATCACTTCCATCAGATCAGATTAAGGTGGAGAATTTAAAAATCATTCTTTTGAAGATTTTTGCAATGAAAATAGCATTTCTCATAACTTCTCTTCTCCTAGAACTCCTCAGTAGAATGAGCTAGTGGAAAGGAAGAACATATCGTTGCAAAAAATGGCCAAGACTTTGCTTCTCGAAAGTGGTTTATCAAAGACTCTTGGGCAGAGCAGTCAACACTACTTGCTATATTCAAAATCGTATTTTCTTAAGGCCTATTCTCAAGAAAACTTCCTATGAACTATGGAAAGAAAGAAAACCTAACATTTCTTATTTTCATGTCTTTGGATCCAAATATTTTATACTTAATACCAGGGACAAACTTTCAAAGTTTGATCCCAAATCTGATTTAGGATACATTTTTGTTTCAAAAGCATGTAGTATGTTCAACAAGAAGACTCAAGCTGTGGAAGAAACAATTCATATAAGCTTTATGGAATAGAAAAATGACTTGAATCAGAAGGTTGTAGATCTGGAAGAAGAAATGAAAAATATGTCATTAAATGACAATTCCCAGAATTAGCAGAAGCTTCAAATTGCCATTAGTAATGATGATGATGATGTTTTTGAACTTCCTTCTCATCAACACGCTTCTAATGATATTTCTGAAGAGCCAAAGGGTACCCTTCTAAAGCGAAGATATGCTGGTATAAGAGACTTGAGAGTTATCTCTCAAAACCAAATTATTGGTGAACCTTCTCGAGGAATTAGAACAAGATCTTTACTCAGAAGCGAATTCAATCTTGCTCTTATATTTGAAATTCAACCAGAAAGTATTGACAAAACCTTGACGTATCAAAACTGTATTGAAGCAATGAAAGAGGAATTCTCTAAGTTTGAGAAGAGCAAAGTCTAGACTCTAGTCCCATTACCAAAAGGACAATCTACTATTGGGGCTAAATGGGTGTTCAAAAACAAACTTGATGAAAATAGAAAAGTTATCAGAAATAAAGCAAGATTAGTGGCACAAGGTTACAATTAGCAAGAAGGCATTGATTATGATAAAACTTTTGCCTTTGTAGCAAGATTGGAAGTAATCAGAATGCTACTTGCTTATGCTGCATATAAAGGATTTATGTTATTTCAGATGAATGTAAAATCTGGTTTTTTAGCTGGTTTCATATCTGAGAAAGTTTATATTAATCAACCTCCTGGTTTTGAAAATGAAAACTTTCCTCACCATATTTTTAAGCTTTCAAAAGCCTTATATGGTTTAAAGCATACTCCTAGAGTTTGATATGATAAATTCAGCTTTTTTCTAATCAAAAATGGTTTTGTAAGAGGAAAAGTTGACATTACTTTATTCATTCTTCATGACAAAAATGATTTTCTATTTGTTCAAATTTATGTTGATGATATTATTTTTGGAGCAACTAATCAAAATTTCTGCAATAATTTCTCTACTCTTATGTAGGGAGAATTTGAGATGAGTATGATGTGAGAACTAAAATTCTTTCTTGGACTACAAATCAAACAACAGAAGGATGGAATCCTGATTCATCAAGAAAAATATGCTAAGGATTTACTCAGAAAGTTTGATATGGGTAAGACCAAGAGCATCAGTACGCCTATGCATCCTTCTCTATTTCTAGAAGCTGACAAAAATGGTGAAAAAGTTTCTAAAACTCTTTACAGAGGTATGATTAGATCCCTATTGTATCTTATTGCCAGTAGACCTGACTTGCAATTAAGTGTAGGAATTTGTGCTAGATTCCAATCCAATCCCAAACAATCACACTTGAATGTTGTTAAAAGAATTTTGAGATATTTAGTTGGTACTACTAATCTTGGTCTCTAGTACGAGAAAGGTATTGCTTGCAATGTTATAGGCTATTATGATGCTGATTTTGCTGGAGACAGAGTTGAAAGAAAAAGCACTAGTGGTTGCCATTACTTTCTTGGAAAGTCGTTAATAACATGGTCAAGCAAGAAGCAAAACACTATTGCTCTTTCAACTGCTGAGGCTGAATGTGTCTGCTGCAAATTGCAGTACACAGATTATGTGGATTAAGCAATAACTAGAAGATTTCAATCTGAGATATACCAAAATCCCTATCCTATGTGACAATACTAGTGCAATTAATCTCACAAAGAATCCCATTCAGCACTCTAGATCTAAGCACATTAACATCAAGCATCATTTCATAAGAGATCATGTTCAGAAAAGAGATACTAAGCTAAGATTTATTAACATTGAAAGTCAGATTGTTGACATTTTTACCAAATCCTTAGCTGAAGATCATTTCTGTCATATAAGGAACCTTCTGAACATGATTATTTTTTAATCATTCATATACAATGCATCTGGTACTTCCCTCTTTTTTGAGCAAAATTTTAAGTTGAGATTGCTGTATCCCAATGGGATTTGCTTTTTGGATAAAGTTCTTCAATGTCAATGAGTGCCTCAAAAAGTTAATTTAGAACTGGTTATCTACTTGGTTGAAAAAAAATAAAGTGCAGTACAAGTTGAGAAAGATGAATTCTGAAACGACTTAGAGAAAAGATATCAAAAAGGTGTTTAGTTCATTTGTAAAAAACCCTCTCTTCTTATCAAAATGGTAACTCAAGCTTCCCATAGACTTCAAGCTTCTAAAGAATTGAAACGATTTTTTTTAAAAAAAAAGATTTGGGGCTCGCTCATTACTTTTTTTGTGATGTTGCTATTGAAGCGGTAAAACCAAAAAAATCACTTAACCCAAGTCACTGAGAAAAACCTCTCACTGTTCATCTTATTTGTTCACAAACCTTCGTACCCTTGCTCTTTCCTCTATATACCTAGCCTAAACACTTTCCCTCTTTCACTTTCAACCTTCTACTATTTCAAATCATCATGACAAAAAGGGAGACTATAGTATTCCCTACATGTTCGATGACGATGAAATGCAAAAGAACTGTCACATAAACTACTTTATCAGGCTCATTGCCTTTGGAAGAACCTTCATTTTGCCAAACTTCGCCCTCCTTCCTTAGATTGTAGAAGTATTCAAGTTCCAAGGGTGGAACAAGTTTTTGAGCATCTCAGAGGATGCCTACACAGTGCTAGTTAGTGCATTCTATAGCATTCTTGCCACTATTGATGAAGACAATTCGTCACTAAGAAGTATTATTGGAAGCTTTGAGATCCTAGTGCTTCCTTTTAATCTTGTTCAAATCACCAACACTCTCAATGAAGGTGTTTTGTGCAGAGGTGGTGTCAAATGGTGAGAACAACTTGGGGCCACTGAAGAGGAAGTCTCCAAAGTACTTATTGGCAGAAGAGATATTCAAGTAAGAAAACATTCGTACCTTCAATCTTCTTACTACTGTTAGAGTAGTATATTTTGTAGTTCAATACATTGTGCTTCCCAGACTGGGAAACATTGATGTTGTGATTGAGGTAGACCAAATGGTCATACTCTGCCTCATGACTAGAAGAAGGATAAACCTGGTCAAGCTGATTTTGGAATACATGCTTTTCGCCATTGATAAAGCTAGAAGGAGCATGCTACTATGCCCCATGGCATGCTCCTCACACGTATATTCGCTGGAGCCTAACTTCCTGTTGATGGTCACAGGAAGGATGGGAAACACCCTACCATCACTAAGAAAACATTCTCTGCCATAGGCTTAAAAATTCAAGGCCCTAACATAGAAGAAGAGAAAAAGAAAAAGAAGAAAGAAGAGGAAAAGAAGAAGAAAAAGAAGAAAGAAGAAAGAAGAAAGAAGAAAAGAAGAAGTAAAAGTAAAAACAAGCTTATCTTCAGAAAGTTAAATCCAAATCTTCTGAAGAATTCAGAAAGAAAAATAGGCATGAGAGAAGTTTCTCCCCTGTGTCTGAGGAGAGGAGAGTAAGTAAAAAAAGATTATTGAAGCTTGCTAAAGAATCCTCCTCCTCCAGTGCAGAAGATAAAGCATCAACCATTGTTGCACAACCAATGAATGCTACTGCACCTACAAAATCTGCACCAAGATCCTTTATACCAAGCGAAAGAGGGATTATGATTAGGGAACAACCTCTTCAAGAGCAACTTGAAGCTGAAGCTTCAGATAAAGATGAAGACCTTGAAATTAGAAGGAAAGGGAAAAAGCCAATGAAGCAAGCCCCTGCACAACTTTTTGTAGAACTCCCTCCTTCCTCTATCAGAAAAGCAATACTGGAAGCTGCAGAAAATAGAATGAGAACCGAGGCATGGGTGCAAAGGCAAAAGTATAAAGCTGTAGGAGTTGGTGTCTCAACTAGAGATACAAAAAGCTCATCTACTTCTCTGGAGGTGAACTAACAATATGTGGTCATTGAATATGTCAATCCACTTTTTGAGATGAGAAGGGTTATGTTACCTTCTGAAGGAGTTGAAGGAAGGACAGAATAGCTAGTAACTTAACCTGTCAACCTACCATAGATTCCTTTGAATTAAGAAGGATTATTAGCTCAACCAACTGAGACTACACTAGAAAGACCAGAGCCTGAAAGGGCACTTGCTCTTGTAGCAGAACTTGAAAATGAAGCTACTATTGTTGAATCTGAGATTGCCCCTTTGAACACTTCAATACCTTATCCAACCATTGCCACAGTCTATCAAGATTTTCCTGCTACTCCTGTTATTACACAAACTTGCTGTTGCTAACCTCAACACCTAAATATGACAGAACAACTACTCCTGCTATTTTAGAGCCCCAACAATCCTTAGCCAGTCACAGTCAGCAAATTGAAAAACTGCCTTCTAGAGACTCTTTATCTGCTGAAGTTTTTTGAAATGCTATTGAAGTCTAGACAGATCTACTCCTGGCCAATCAATATACTATCATGGCCAATCAAGTTGAACTTCAAGCTCATCAGCAAAGGTTAGACCGAAGAATGTATAAGATGGAGAATTTTCTTTTGTAGATTCTAAAGACGATTCAAAAAGCAAAAGGCAATCAGTGATAGCTCTTTCATGATCCCACATCCTCATTTTTTTGATGATGCCAAAGGGGGAGAAGATATTTCAAGAAAAGCTTAAGCTAAGGGGGAGCATACATTGAGAGGGGAGCATGCATACATTAGTCTTAGGACTCATTTTTTTTACAATCCAGAAATATTTCTTTATCTTTATATATTTTTTTAACACTTTATCACAAAACTTTGGATAACATTACAGTTCAATTATATTTATCTCTCTAACAATTATGCTTTCATATCCTCTGATCAATTTTTAGTGTAACTATATTAAGTGTGAGTTATTAAATGATTTGATATGTGAGTCATCGAATGCTCTGATATTTGCTTTGATAATAAATGATCTAAATTGATTAAGATGATAATTGCTTAATTACACTGAGTTTACACTGTTATAAGATTATGGAATTTGTATGGGTATATTTTTTTGTTACATAATCACTTTGATTTTATGTAACTTATTTGAACTACCTAAACTATTGCTCTGATATGTTTAGATACTTTATTATGCTAAAGTGATGATTTTATATGTTAAAAGAATCTCATGCACTCTTACTTATAATATATTCAAAACCTTCTGGTTTGAAAAAGGATTCAATGTTTTTAATGTTTCTTATATCATAAGTGTTACTACTCTCTTCCAAAGGTAACTTACTCCAAATAACAAATCATGCTCTTTAAAATTTTTTGGGTAACAAAAGCTTTTTTTAAATACTGATTTGCCAACATCAAAAAAGGGGCGATTGTTAGCTCCAATGCCTTTCAGAAACCGTTCTATGGTTGTGAACCAGAATGAGCTTTAAGGTTTTGATGAATACCAAATCAGAGTTTAAGCTAATCTTTTGTATATGAATGATTTGTTTCAAGAAATGTTTTCTTTTGTGAAAAAGATTTTAATCGTGTGCCTTAACTACTTGAGAATTAACAAAGCTTTGTTATCCATCATTCTTTTATTTGAATATACTTGATATGGAATATATGTTTTATGTATATCTTGAACTATCACATAAGAAACAGAAAGAAAAGTTCAAAAGGGTAAAACTACAACATCAGAATGGAAAAACGTGTCTCAAGAACAAACACTATTTATTCAGAAAGATGACTCTGTCTAGAAGAGATATGTCCAGAAACATGCCTCTCATGAAGTATTATACCTTCAAAGCTTCCTTTGCATGCTTCATAGACAAATTCAAAAAGTCAAAAAGGTGATTTGACAAGATGCAGAGGGGGCACTGACAAGTCTGAATAGTTAGTAAACCAACAAACGGCTACTTTTTCCACTTTTGTGTAAGTTTCGAACAATGGGAAAAAGGAAGACTATTTCTTCTCTGTCTAGTTGTAGACCAACAGACCAAAACAATCACCAAGATCAAGGCTTGCGAGCTTCAACGGTCATATTTCGAAGTCTATATAAGACTAGAAGTCAAAGAAAGAATTGTTAGAAAGATTGAATATTTCCTATGCATAATGAGCTTCCTTCTTTCGTCCTTCTCAACCTTTTGAAACACCAGAAAGTTACTCATCGTAACTTCAATTGAAAAGAAAATCTTCTCTTTTATTCTATAATAGATAATATTCTCTTTTTGAGAATTTAGAGAAGTCACGCACACTGTACTTTATTATTTATTCACTATTGAGAGAGTTAGTGTGAGTGTTCAAACACAAATGTATTGTTTACATCAAATTGTATCTAGACCCAGTAGTGGTCAATGTAAGCTTGGAGAGGTTAGGAAAACATTACTCGGTTGTAAAGCTTGGAAAGGCTTGAGAAAAGACTACCCATTTGTAAGAAGTTTGGACAAAAAATACTCGTGGTTTATAAAACCTCAACAAAGTATAGGGGACTGGAAGTAGGCAAGTGGTTGGCCGAACTAGTATAAAAATCTCTTGTGTAATTCTTCCACCCTTATCTTGCTATTTGGTTTTATCACATAAGTTCTTTTCTTTGTATACTTAATCTGAAAAGATTTATACCTATTTTAAATAAAACAAAATAGTTTTATAAACTAACAAAATCGCTTCTACAATCCAAGTGTTGGACTTGAGAAAATTATTTTATCAAAGTTTTTTAGGTTTCAATTTCATTAAAAGCGCGATTCAACCCCCTTCTCGTGTAATCCTATCCAACAGTCATGGCTCTTGTTTTTCAAAAAGGTTTATTTTGCTATTGTTCAAAAAAAACAAAATAAAATACCTCTATTTTTGTTGTAAAGTAGTTTCAAATAGCAAGTTGATTTTCACAAGTAAAAGTAATAACTATAATTTCCATAATATGACTTAAGCGTAGTATGATGTTATTGCGGTGTTACAAGGAGACTTGTCCCTTATGCATTGGTCATGACTCGGGTTAAGTTGTGACATTAGAGTTATGTTTATGATATCATATTTAGTGCTACTAATGAGAAACTTTGCAAAGATTACTCTAAACTTATGGAGGGAGAATTTGAAATGAGCATGATGGAAGAATTAAAGTTCTTTCTCAATCTCCAAATTAAGCAAAAGAAGGATGCGATCCTTATACATAAAGAAAAGTATACTATGGACTTTTTGAAGAGATTCAATATGGACAGGGCCAAAAGCATGAATATTCCCATGATTCTTCTAAAGTTCTTAAAGCTTATGAGAAAGAAGAAAAAGTTTCTAAAAAGATGTACCAAGGTATGATAGGATCTTTGCTTTACCTTACAACTAGCAGACCTAATATTCAATGAATTGTGGAGATTTGTGCTATATTTCAATCTAATTCCAAACAATCACTCTTAAATGTTGTCAAACACATCTTCACATATCTTGTTGGTACTACTATTCTTAGCCTATGGTACGAGAAAGATGTTTATTGTGAGTTTACAGGATATTATGATGCTAGTTTTGCTAGTGACTGAGTGGAAAGAAAAAGCACAAGGGACATTGTTGGTTTTTGGGAAAATCACTTATCACGTGGTCAAGTAAGAAGTAGAAACAATTGCACTCTTAGCAACTGAAATCCAGTACATTTCAGTGGCCAATTATTGTTCACAAATGCTAAGGATTAAGCATCAATTAGAGCATTTTCAACTTGAGGTACTCCAAAATCTCTATCTTCTACAATGACACTAGTGGTATTAATCCTACTAAGATTCCCATACAACATTCTAGATCAAAGCATGTAGATGTTAAGCATCATTTAATTAAGGATCATATCTGTAACATCCCCATATAATGTAATAGGAAATAATAGAAATAAACTTTAATTATTCACAATCTTGCTCCTGAACTTTTTAAAAAATGACAATTAGGTCCCTATATCAATAGGATTAGTAGAATAAAGTTTTAAACAAAGCAGAACCACGTAGCAAAAACGTAGAAAACTAAACCTCGGCTGATTGAGCCACGGAAGCATCCATATGTGAAATGACATGGGATGCCCCTAGACTTACCCATAATTACGAAAATGCCATTAGCCGCGAAATGTAACACCCTTTCGAGTACGATATTATGCTTAAATCATAATACCTCACCTAGGAGTTGTTACTGTCACTTAATCGGACCTTGTCTGGCAGCAACCTTCGGCCACCTTCAATCTTACTAATCAACTCCGCCTCGGAGGACTTTCTTCGAAACTGCTGAATTATCTGGAGATAACACGGAAATAAACATAGGAGTGAGAATTATAAATTCTCAGTAGGATTTATTAAACTAACATAAACTGTGTCATCGTTGTCATCTCCAGTTTGCTTCGGTTTATTATGAAAAGGGTGAACATGCTATATAGACTGCTAAATTTTATAGTTCAAAAATATAATGTCCAAAGCAAAGTTCATTTTGAATCATACACTTGGCAATTTGGGAGAGCCCATACGAAACAAATTTCATGAATTATATTAGGAATAGTAGCTGAAACATAATAAAATACAATAGCATCAATATACTAGGGACATAACATCTGTACATAACTTTACATGTACTTAAATTCATGCACATACATAAAGTTTACTTTTCTTTCTTTTCCTTCCTTTTCATCATAAAATCTTTACATGCCATATTCCAAAGTATGATCGCCATGTCATACCCCATCAGAGCGTGATCGCCATGTCACGTTCCTTAGGAATATGGGACCTTCATTCGGTACTTACATTAGCTGGGTCATGCCATGCCTCATGTAAGTCCTAGCCCCTATACTCACACTAGCTGGGTCGATGCCATGCCTCATGTGAGCGGGGTACTTGCATATGCTTTAATCTTTAGTCTTGAGTCTTTAGTCTTTAGCCTTTACTACACTTGGGTAGCTTGGCCTTGGAGTGAGCTCGTCAGCTCGACTCGTGACCGTCGTCACACCGACTCACCCACAAGGGGATTCACGTGCCTTTAGTCCTAGAGGGATCTCATTTTGGTCACGTGCCTCTAATTGAAGGATCTCTTCTGACCACGTGCCTCCAAGGTAGAGGGTAGCTGCCTTCACAAGGAGGGATTCAAAGTGCAACTGCCTCCAGGTGAAGGGATTCATATCTTATCTTATTTAACTGCCTTCACAAGGAAGGTTCTCATAACTGCCTCCAGGTGAAGGGACCCACATTCAATATAGTCATACGCTTTCGTTCTCATACATAATCATGCATAGTCATGCTGAGTGCATTCATACTTATGGTTCATCATTTACTTTCACATATTCTTGCATACATGATTTCCACATACATATTCATAACATATAGATGCTTATAACCTTATTACAATTCTGCCGAAAATTCGGCAGCATAACGGATCAGATCCGCTTCCCCATGAATAGTGCCAGTCTACCAGTAAAACCAATCAGGCAAAAGTTCAACATAGAGCAGCAAACATATCACAATAATGTCAATCATGTAGGGATTGAACCCTCATATATCATATTAATATCAATCATATAGGGATTAGACCCTTATATTCAATTCTGCTCATTATATCAATTCTGCCTGGTTTTTAGAAATGAAGCCCTAAATTCATTTTAACTCATTTAGACCTGAATTTTGGATATGTTAAAATATTATGTGTCTATTTTCTAACCTCGTTAGTTCCATCTAATTTTGATATCTATAGCTCAAGATATTTAGGTTTTATCCCGGCCTACCTAATGGTTGGCCAGAATCAGACACCTAAAAGTCAAAATCTACTAAAAATCGAAACTGATTCAAATTATACAAAATTGGACTCATATTAAAGCTAACAGGGTAAGGTTTCATTTAAACAAAGTTTAATTCCATTTGACTTAGTAGGGCTCGAGTTATAAGCCTCGAATTCTGACCTTTCTAAACTGCCTTGTTCTGGCCCGGTTTGGACATAGGGCAAATTTCTTGGATCATTGGGAGCAACTGGGACCTTTTCTAATTCTGAAATTTTTATGGGACATTCTCTATGTGTAAGCTTTCTAAAATATTTGGTTTCATTTATTTTCAAGCGGTATAGGGTGAGTTCTACTCTAAACAACCCAGTCTGCCCAGATTTAAGGTCAAAAACCTGGGTCAAAATTCAAAAATTCATAACTCTTTCAATACTAATCCAAAAGCTTTATATGATATATGTATGGAAAGATCTAGATGTCTAGTTTCATATAAAAATAGTTTCATTGAATTTAATTGGCGGTAGGCGGAGCTGTACACTCCGCCGTACAGACTGCCGAGGGTTTTTGGTTCTCCAGCCCTTCAGCTCTTCCTATTTTCATTCTTTCTTGCTTCCAATTCGAGTTTAACCTCACAAACAACCAATAAACCAGCCATATATCATCATAATCATTCAATCAATACATCAAAAATTGAGAAAATAAATCACCACCAGCCACCCAAATCAGAAAACCAAGACAAGAATTGGAATCCTACCTTTATTTTGAAGTAACAACTAGCTAATCTTGAGTTCTAGTGAAGGATATGGATGCAAGAAGCTTGAGGGAGGCTGAAAGTGGGAGAAGGAGATGAAGAGGATGAAGAAAAGAGGAGAGGAAGGCTGCTGGAAGAGGGAGCTCGAAAATTGGGTGAAGAAAGAAGGAAAAAAAATCTGATTCAAATACAAAGAGATAATTGGAAGTGTGAGTTGTGATTGGCTAGGATTTTTGTGGTTATATTTCAGCCATCACTCCCCTTCCTTGTGGCCTTATTTGCGCCACTTATAGGGGTTAAGTGGCTGAGTTCTCAGCCACTTAAAGTAGGGTTTGTGAGTTGAAATTCGATTAGTTCGGTTCCGACAGTTTAAAATACCGAAATTCTACCGATTTCCCTTAAATCGGTAAAATGGTTTTGAGGTTTACTATGTTTCTATTTTAATTGTTTCCAATTCAAATCTCTCTAATTAACATCTCATTAACTCCTAATTAACCTTTAATTAATTTCTAATTAATCTTAAAGATTCAATAAAATCGAATAAATTGATTAACAGTGTAAATTAAATGTTTTGCAAATTGGGGGCCTTTTTGTTTTCTGTTTTTCATGGCTAATGACATTTTTGTAATTATGGGTAAGTCTAGGGGTGTCCCATGTCATTTCACATGTGGATACCTCCGTGGCTCAATCAGCCGAGGTTTAGGTTTCTACGTTTTCTCCACGTGATTCTGCTTCATTTAAAACCTTATTTTACTAATCCTGTTGATATAGGTACCTAATTGCCATTTTCTAAAAAGTTCAAGGGCAAGGTGTAAATAATATATAAGGACCTAAAGGTTATTTTCTAAAAAGCTCAGGGGCAAGGTTGTAAATAATAAAAGTTTATTTTTATTACTTCCTATTACGTTATATGGGGATGTTACACGAAAAATAGAAAACGGAATAGCCCCAAATTGGTAAAATGATTAATTTACGTCGTTAATCGATTTATTCGATTTAATAGGATAAGTAGGATTAAATTAGAAGTTAATTAGAGGTTAATTAGAAGCTAATTAAGTGTTAATTAGAATAATTAAGCTTAGGTTAAGATAGATGCATAGGAACTCTCACAAAACTATTCAATAATATTTTGCCGGTTTGAAGGAAATCGGTAAGATTATGGTATTTTACAACTGCCGGAATCGAAGCAACCAAATAATACACCTATGACCCTAAAATGAGTGGCTAAAAATTAGCCACTCTCACCGAGCATTTGGACGCCTAATGGCTGTCCCAAATGAGGTGATCTTGGCTTCATTCTAGCCATCCATTTTCCTCCAATCAAATGCTAAAGCTCCAACTATCATCATTACATCAAACAAGTTTTTTCTTCCTTTCCCTTTTGTGCTATGGTTGCCTCTTTCTTTCCTTCCCTTCTTCATTTTCCTCTTCTTGTCCTACTTCATATTACCTCCTCTCAAGCTCTCATCCACCCTCCTTACCCACAAGCACCCATCTTGATCAAGAATCTCACTTGCTAGAGGTAGGATTCAACTTCTTTGCATGATTTTATTGAATTAATAAATGTTAGGATTACTTTCTTCTCTTGTGTAACTGATGATATATGGTGGTGGTGTGATGTTTTATGGCTGACTTATCATGTTTTTATTTGGGTTAATTGAGATTTGAATGAGAAAACACAAAGAGGCACAAACCAGAATCTGTTAGGTTGAGAAAACCTACGGCAGTCCGTACCGCGGAGTGTACGGCTCTGCCTACTGCTATTTAAATCCGATTAAACCATTTTTATATGAAACTAGACATCCAAGGCTTTCCATATATATATATAAGGCCATTGGATTAGTATTGAGAGAGATATGAATTTTGAAAGTTCGACCTAGGTTTTTGATTTTGATTCTAGGCAGACTGGGTTGTTCAGGGTAAATCTCGCCCTATACTACTTGGAATTGAATGAAATAACTTTTTTAGAAAGCTTACACATAGGATAATTTCCCATAAAAATTTCAGAGTTAGATAAGATCCCATTTGCTTCCAGTGGTCCAAGAAAGTTGCCCTATGTCCAAACCGGCCCAAAACAGGGCAGTTCAGGAAGGTTAGATTTTGGGGCTTGTAATGCGAGCCTTACTATTGCAAATGGAATGGAACTTTTTTTAAATGAAAGTTTATCCTGTTAAATTTAATATGAGACTAATTTTGTATAATTTCAGTCAGTTTTTGATTTTTAGTGGATTTTTACTTTTAAGTATGCAATTCTGGCTAGCCATAGGGCAGGCTGCAATAAAACCTAAATATTGAGCTATGCTTATCAAAATTAGATGGGATCAAAGAGATTAGAAACTAGACACATTACACTTTAACATATCCAAAATTCAGGTCAAGATGAGTTAAATAGAAATTTTAGCTTGAGTTACAAAAACCAGGTTGAATGATTGAGCTAAGGTAGTACCTTTGTCTTAATATAACTAATGTTTCTATGAAGTTAATGTTGCATTATGAATGGGATGATATGATTTCTTTGATAAGTTGATATGCCGAGTACTAGCACTATTCATGGGGAAGTGGATACGTTCCGTTATGCCGCCGAATTTTCGGTAGAATTGTAAGAAGGTTATGAACACTTGTATGTTATGAATATGTATGTGAAAAACATGTATGCAAGAATATATGAAAGTAAGCGATGAAGCATATGCATGAGTGCATTCAGCCTGTCTATGCATGATTATGTATGAGAATGAAATAATGTGAATAAATAAAATGTGAATCCCTTCACTTGGAGGTAGTTATGAGATCCCTCCTTGTGAAGGCAGTTAAATAAGATAAGACGTGGATCCCTTCACTTGGAGGCAGTTGCACGTTGAATCCCTCCCTCTAAAGGCAGTATAAGACTATGAGATCCCTCTACCTTGGAGGCAAGTGGTCAGATGAGATCCCTCTACCTTGGAGGCACGTGGCCAAAATGAGATCCCTCCAAGACTAGAGGCACGTGAATCCCCTTGTGGGTCAGTACTGTGTGACGAACCAGACTATCCAAGGGTAGTAAGGACTAAAGATTATAGCATATGCAAGTATCTCACTCACATGAGACATGACATTGACCCAGTTAGTGTGGGTATAAGGGATAGGGCTTATATGAGGCATGGGATGACCTAACTAGTGTAAGTATCGAAAATGTATGGTGGTGACATCCACAGTATTAACTCATTTCCACCCATGTTTAGTGGGTGAAGGAAAGCAAAGAAAGTTAACAGGACACTCGTAAATTCATATTATTTAGTTGTTCTTTGATCTGTTACGCTTATGCTTCAATTCTTTTCCCTGCTTATTAAGAGACTAATTGCATCTATATACAGACGTTAGTTATTCTGCTGCGATTATGTTTAGATTCTTCCTTTGATTAACAAGTGCATGAATAAAATGAACTCTGCTTCGGATAATATATTTTCAAATTATAAAACTGAAAAGTCTATTAACATGTTCACCTTTTTCATAATAAATCGAAGCAGTTGGAGATAATAATGATGACATAGCATAGGGTAGTTTAAGGAATCCTACTGAGAATTTATAGTTCTCACTCCTATGTTTATTTCTGTGTTATCTCCAGATAGTTCGGAAGTTTCGAAGAAGGTCCTCCGAGGTGGAGTTGACTAGTAAGATTGAAGGTGGCCGAAGGTTGCTACTAGATAAGGTCCGATTAAGTGACAGTAACAACTCCTATACGAGGTATTATGACTTAAGCATAGTACCATACTTGGGAGGGTGTTATAATATCTAGAAAGTAGATTTTGAGCTAAGATTCATACAAATAGATGATCAGATTGCTGATATCTTCATAAAGCCTTTAGATAAATACCGTTTCTATGGTATTAAAAATCATTTGAGCATGATCTTTTTTTGAACATGTATCTATACCCACCAAGTTTTAAGTTTCTATCCTGAGAAACTATTAGAATGATGAGTTTAGAAAAGTGATATCACATGATTAGAAAGGTGTATCCAAACAGTTGTCTTAGAAAGATGACCAAAATGCAAAAGTTTGAGAAGTTTGTTCAGTTAGATGAATCCGAAACTTTGCATGAGAATGATTAATGGTTCTGTATGACCATCACAATATGAACTTTGAAAATTATAGCCATTAAGGATTGGACATGAAACATTATCAACCACAATCAAAACAATAACTTTCTTTGACAACACTTGCATGGCATACCTATATATACCCATCTTTTCAAACACTTGAACCACTTTCTATGACCTAAATTTGTTTCAAACCCATCTCTTTTAAATTCTCGAAAGATCACATACCCTCTTAGTTTTCCACCTTTCTCCAAACTCTCAAAATTTCCATAACTAAAATGGTAATCATAAAAAGATTTAGCAATTCCTCTTGTTTCGAAAGTTCATCACCATAGAGGACTCTACATAGAACAAAACAGGTTGTAAGAAAATGGAGCTATGATGCTTCTTAGCCAATAACTTCTAAAATATTGCCCTTAGAATATGAAATTTAGAAAAAACAAAGAATAGAATTTGAATATGCAATCATTCATATTGGAGAATTAGTCCATGAAAGCCCACTAAATCCTCCTTTTACTCCACAACTAGAAACTCGGTTAGAAGAAAGCATAACTCAAAATTTTGACCCACTAAGTCAAAGGAAATGCCTCAAACTAAAGTTAATAAGTATCCAACATAGACGTAGTACACTTGAAGCAAAAAAAGTAGAAAATAGGCATAGGTGCTTTTGGTGCCTAGAAGGATCCTAATGAATAGGAAAGCTAACCTACATAGAAAGGTGTTGCAGTTCAAACTGGTGTGATATTATATGTTTCTCAATCTCCCCTTGAGAAGACAACACCATAAAGAATAGTGGGAGCTTCTACCCAATAACGCCCTTTCCTTTAAGCACCTTGCTTCTTAATCTTCAGGAATTAGTGTCCAAACTGCCTCCTTAACCAAGATTCTAGCCACAAGAGTAGCCTGGGCAACCAAAGCAGACCAAGAAGTACAACGAGCATGAGCTCAATGCCATTCTTGCCAATCAATGATTTATGATGAATAAGATAGCCCTTCTTGAGTCATGGGTCCTCAAAATCTTAACAGCAGTATCAAGAAGGAGTCGACCCTTCTTGAACTGTTCCATGCTCCCTTATTTTCTCTTCCACCTAAAATCTTTTGCTGATAACAAAAAGATGAGCAATAGGCAGCTTAAACTTAGGGGGATCTTAGCTTTGGAATACATGTATGGAATTGGCATTATCTTAGTCCTTGTGTTGCCTTTTCTAAGCTCTAAAACAAATATATAATATATGCTCATTTCTGCTTTTACTCTTATTCCTTATGCTTTGATGATGTTTTCTTTATTGTCCTAATATTTCTTTATCTTTCTAATCAGCTTTGATAATAAGTTTTGATAGCACATTAAGTTTCTAATAACCAAAAGCTTTAATAACTTGCTAAGTTTCTGATAACTATTATTCTGGCGACCTATATTTCTAATGCATTTCAATATGCGTTACTACTTGATTTGTGAGCTTGGAGAGGCATATACAGAACTACTTGGATTATAAAAATTCTCAACTTTCTGTTAGGGACTAGACATTAGTAATGGTTGGATAAACTAATGTAATTTTTCTGTGTGGTCCTTCTAATCCCTATCTCTCTTTATATTTCTATTATATAACCTTTAGATCACCTTCTCATGACTTTAAATAAAGCTTTTTAAAATACAAATAACAAACAGTTTCCTAAAAGCAATTATGAAGTTAAAACAAGTTTATCTAATCTATTCACTTCCACAATCTAAGTTGAAAAATACTTGAAATATTTGCTTAGTTTTCATGGCCCAATTAGAAATAGAACACATTTTCGTTTGATTTTGACTCCAATTTGTAAGTAAAGCTTGTCTAGCCTACTATTGTTTCTATCTTAACAATTGCATATGTGTTGGGCTTAAGAAAAGGGAAGCTACAAACTAATGTTCGGCTACCGACGCTTCCTTCTTAAATTGTCCAAAATTATATGTGAGTATATATAGTAGAGAATATAATTAATTAGATAATTTCATTGAATTAATTGTATTTGATAAAGACAAATTTTAAAAGGCAACATTTGAAAACAATTAACGCAAAATATGGAAGAAAATCTAGGAATTATCAGTGCCCACCGATTTTGACAAATACCAGAAATGAAAGGTACTTATTATCTTTCATTCATGTACACTATCGTTCTACACTAATGGTAGCCTCACACATTGCCACACATCTTATCTTTCTCTCTTGTACTCTTCAATATCTCAGAAACTTTCTAATAGCTCTCAATGCCTCATCCCAGGTACACAACCAACTTTGAGGGATGAAACAAATATGATTAAGAAAGGAAGAAAGAAGGCCATCATGATTGAAGATCATAAAGAGGAGCCACTCGATTTAATCAATCACCTCTCTAATAAGGTATTGTCCATCAACCGCTCTTCGGTTCCAATTGATGATGTTGTTAGAAGTAGTAGCCTTTCAAAGAGATGGTGGTCTTTGTGGAAGCAAACTTCGCCTTTCAATTTTGATGTGATGCATATAGCATACTTCAAGAAAACAACATTCCACATATGCATTGGAATTTTATTCTCAATTGTAACACAACAAAAGGAATTTTTCAGTATAGTATTTTTTTTTCCTTGGTCTTGAGATGGTAATTTGGTCAATTAACTAGTTGTTGCTTCCTACATTTTTCGACACATATTTGCTTGTTTAGGTCCAAAAAACAAAGTGCTAAAAGATCTAACCCTAGAATGTGAAACTGTTTTTCTACTCAAATAACCTTTTCCTGGGACATTTAATACTAGGAGTAGTTTTTCCTCTCTAAGGTCCCTCACTTGAATTGTTACTTTCTTCAAAGTTCATACACATTTGAAGCTTGTGAAAACTTGGACACCCTAAAATTGAATAGAGTTCATATTAATGATCAAATCATGGATGTGAATTTGAAAAGTTGTGTTTCCGGGAAATATTGGTCTCATTCAATCATTTGTATTTGCAAAAATCAAAGTAAAAAAAAAAATCCAAAATTTTAAATCTTTGGAGCTCAATTTGATTATTTCTAGATATTTATGTACTCTTATATACAATAACATGTTTATGTTATTTAAAGAGTTATTTTCTGTTTACTATGCCGTGTTTTCAACCAAGTGACAAGTGTCTTCATATTGCTTCATATATGAATTAGAAATAAGTAATATCTTTCGAAATCTGTCACCTTTGTCAATTGATGTGGATTTGAACAACATAAAAGATACACTATCAATTTAATAAATTTTATGATCATGAATTACTACACAAACTCTTAGAATAGTTATACTAGTAAATGACATTTGCCTTGTTTAAATAATGCAAAAGTGTCATCATATATAAGAGTAGATAAATATTTAGAAATCAATGGCACTTACCACAAGACCACTGTAGTAATCCAAATGGTCTTGAGTTTTTAATTCATGAAAGGATATTAGAACTTGACATTTGCTAAAGCAATAGAATACTCTAAGGTTTGGTATCCCAAGTGTCATATTCTTTGCATGACAACTTA
This sequence comes from Pterocarpus santalinus, assembly GCA_031439595.1. NCBI lineage: Eukaryota > Viridiplantae > Streptophyta > Magnoliopsida > Fabales > Fabaceae > Pterocarpus > Pterocarpus santalinus. The sequence goes on along the minus strand of CM062528.1, from coordinate 25,182,787 downwards.
AAGAAGATTGTACTAGAGCTTCAAGTCTTTTAGCAAAAACTTTTATTTCATCCATCCTTACCAAATTAAGCTTTATGGATTTAAGATTTGGTTTTGGATTTTGATTTTTGCAAATCCAAATGACTGAATTAGACTAAATATTCTAGAAACACACAACTTTCCAAAATCCCATTCATGGTTATATCATTCATACGAACTTTGTTCATTTTTAGAGTTCACAAGTTGTGACAAGCTTCAAATGTGAATGGACTTTCAAGAAAGTAATAATTCAACTTAAGGGACTTAGAGAGGCAAAACTATTCATAATATTAGATGTTCTTGGATAAGGTTGTTGGAATGGAATACCAATAGGTTCACATTCTAGGGTTAGATCTTTTAGTCCTTATTTTTCTTAACTAGAAGATGGATCTAAGTATCCAAACATGTATCAGGAAAATGTAGGAAACGACAACTAGTCAACCTTCCAAACTGTTGTCTCTAGATCAAGGGGAATAGTATGCTGTCTTGGAAATTCCTTTCGTTGTGTTGTAATGAAGAACAAAATCCCAATGAATATGTGGTGAAATGTCATGCCTTCTTAAAGGATATGTCATATCATCACACCAAAATTGAGACCTGAAGTTTGCTTCCACATAGACCTCCATTTCTTTAAAAGGTTGCTGCTTCTAGAACATCATCAAATCAAAGAAAGGATGTTGGTCAATACCTTATCAGGGAGGCGATTGGTGAAGTCGGATGGCTTCTCCTTGTGGTCTTCAATCATCTTGGCCTTATTTCTTCCTCTTAGGAGCATTTTAATTACTGCAATAGTCTTATGGTAAGATCCATTGATTACTATATATTTATCTACTCGTATATATGATGGCACATTTGTGTTGTTTCAAGAGTTATTCTAATTTTACTATGCCCTTTTTTAACCATGTGATAATTGTATTTGTATTGCTTATAGGAATTTGAAATAAGCAACATCTTTTGGAACCTGTAATCCTTATCAATTGATTTGGATTTGAACAATATAAAAGAGGTACTTTTAGTTTCATATAGTTTTTTTTATTAGGTTTTAATATACAAAGTCTTGGAATAATTATACGAGTAAGTGACATCATTTGTATTTTGAATGTATCCTAATTGATTTTGAAACAAATACATTCTTGGATAACATTTTCTAATGTACATCCTTGCTATGATGATTAGTTTATAATTTTTTTATAGGTTAACAATTATACAAAACTCAAAATTCCTAACACTACTGCTTGTGCTTTGTCTTATCATGACATTTTTTGTGAAGGAAAAGAAACATGCAATTCAATTTATTATAAACTACGCTTTGTGTACACTGTAGGATTCATAGGCATAGAACTTGAAGTAAGCTTTATCAAATAGTTTGTAATTATTTCCATCAAAATAAAGATGACTACCATAGTTTGTTATGACTTAGTGGAAGAGGCAAAGATGTTGTTATCAATGAAAAGTGTTTCACTTAATATCTTAATCATGTTAATGACTGCAGAAAAAATCTTGTTATTGATTTATTTTTCTAATCTTCAAATGCAAATGTTAAATATTAGCAGTCTTCTATCCTTTAAGTGCTTATCAATCTACATTTTGTATTATTTGTGTATTGATGTAAAATTATCTTTTATATTAGATTATCATCCCTTTTAATTAGTATTTGTAATATCCTCAATTTTTTTTCATGCTAAATTATCGCAGTAACCCTTAGTAATTAGGCACTTAATGAGAAATTAAAGGGTTAAGGCTTAATTAAAGAATTTATGAGGTCATTTTGAAGAGAAAAGTTAAGGGAATGCTTAATTAAGATTAGAGAATCCCTAATTAAGCAAATTAAACTCTTAATATCTTAATTAATTATTAATCACTAATAATTAGCTTAATTAAATTTAATTAAGGATAATTAAGCTTAATCAAAGATTTAATTTTTGTTAATCATGATCACATGAGTTAATCACTAATCCTTGTTTAATGAAGCTAATTAAGTTGTATGAGCACTTAATCACATCATTAAAATTTAAATTTAGTTAACTAAATAATAAAATATTTGATGATGTCATTAAAGCATAAAGTATGAGACAAAGTTCCTTTTTGTAAGAGTTGACCAACTTTGTCTCCTTCATCATTCAATTTGTCCTCTTAATCCTTAATTACCACAAAAGCAAGCAAAATATCTCAACCTTACCCATTAGAAACCTATGGCCATGCACTTGCACACACACAGCCACACACTCATTTTCATTTTTCAACTTCTCATTCTCTTTCTAACTGTCAAATCCTCCAACTTCTCTCTACACTTTTTTTCTTCTTCTTCATCTTCTTCTTCCTTTCTCCACCACCACTATAAGCAAACCTTCATCACTAAGCCCTTCAAAGATCATATCTTTTGATCTTTGGAGACAAGATTCAAACACTACAAGCCTCATTTCCTTAAAACACAAGAGTTCTCATTTTCTTCTCTTGTGACTGCCACCACCACCACCACTTGGAGGATCATCATCTTCATTTTTCTGTCCAAAGAAGGTGCAGAACACACTCTTAGGTAGTGATCTTTCATTTATTCTTTTTGTTACTTAAGAAAGTTTGAAGCTTGGCTCTCACCATGGCCATGAACTTCAAGTGAGAACTTGAGAAAAGCCTCATACTCTTCTTGAGCAAAGTTGCTATTTTTAGTAAATTTTGTTTCTTGATGCTTGTTCATGAGATAATTTTATGTTTGTTTAAAAGTTTCTTTTCTTGAATGCTTCAAAAGCTTTCATTTTTCTCTCTTAATGCAGGAGTTCTTGGTGTTTTTGTGAGTTATTGAAAAGATCCTCTTTTTGCATCTTCTTTATGATTTTGATGTATCTAAGAATATTCTAAAGTATAAAACTTCAAAAAGTTTGCTTCTTCATGCATTAAAAGTGGCATCATATCATATGTGCTTCACAAAGTTTCATTTTGTTCTTTTTAAAGACCAGATTCATGTAAAAGTCCAAACTTTCTTAAGATATGAAGCTTTTTAATCATAAAGATAAGAGCTTGTCATTTTATGTCTCAAACATTTGATCTTGAAGACAAGACACTCCATAAAGTTTTAAACTTTCTCCACGAATGTAACTTTTGTTCACAAAAATGTAATCTTTTATCTTTATCTTGTAAAGATTGAATCTTCGGTTAAAAATATTGAGTAAAGTATTAAACTTTCTTCAAGAATGAATCTTTTAAATCTTAGAGTAACTTTAAATCATAAAGTTGGAATCTTGAAGGCATAATAATGATTAAAGATTTCAATTTTCTTAAAGAATAAGACTTTGTAGCCATAAAATTGGCATCTTGTGTTATTATTTCATAAAGATTGAATCTTGAAGACATGAATATAATGTAAAGGTTCATACTTTCCTAAAGAATGAAACTTCATAATCATAAAGGTGAAATTTTGTTGTTTTATTTAAATAAGATTGAATCTTGTAACTTGTTAGAATAAAGATTTCTACTTGATGATTAGTGAACACATGTTATTGTTGGGTTCATGAGTGTGGTTATGCATTATCATGACCCAATGGACTAGAGGGATCTCGAAATCCTTTGGGAACAAAAGTATGATTAGACACTATGAGCATACCATAAACCTAGGAGTCACTAGTGTGCTATCTCAAGAAAACTAAAATATTGAAATGCAAAATATTAGCTAAAACATCATATTAGGCTTCGGCCATACTAAAGAGGAAAAAGAAAAATAAATGTCAAACTTTGTTAATTCAAACACACTATTCCATAAGATATATACATAAGAACATTATGAAATTATTTGGTAGAGATGAATCCCTAAGGCAAAAGGTGACTTCACTCAATAGTCAAATAACTAAAAGTTTACAATACACATTCATACTAAACTATTTGGTTCTCTCGTGAGTAAGCACAAAAAATCACATGGTGATTCATAAGACTTCTCGCAAAGGAAAATGCAGCCATAGACACCCATTAGGATATGAATGTATGACGCTATTAAGTATGATGTATTGAAAGTTTGATTGATGCATTGACTCATGATTAGATGATTGTTGATAATGTATATGATGATATGAGATAAAAATAAATAGTTATTGGTTGAAATTTCTATGTTTGGCATTTTGGGGAAGCTCCGGTCAAGCCAGCATGTTGCTAGATTTCCATTAAAATTTTGAACTTAGTCATATCATTGCATGTCCGCATGTGTATTGTCAGTGATTACAATGCATGTAAGATATAATTATGAGAAAAGAAATAATTGAATATGATCCTTTATTTACTTCAGTAAGGGAAGTGAGAGAAGATGATCCACAAAGATAAGATACATGGGCATGATCCTTCGGTAATGGAAGGTGACCTATAAAAGACCCTTTTACTTTGGAGGAAAGTGGGCCTTGAACTCTCCAATACTAGAGGAACCCTTGTCAACTTAGTCTAATTTTAGATTAGTACTATGTGGCGACAGCCACGGAATGAGCTCATATCCAAAAGCAATATATTCCAAGGATATGTAATGAATGTTAAGCACGTGCTAAGTATGTAGGCAAAGTTAAAGAAAGACCCTGGTTAAGTCCATATAGTCACATGAAAGTGCATGCATCATTATTTCCTCATATGCATGATCATGACTATTGTTGTTATGCTTTAGATCATACGATCCCATCTTATGTCCCTATGTTGGTTATGCCATGTTCATGAGATTAAGATTAAAAGAAACCCGCTTCGAGGCCTTATGTTTTCAAAACCCTTAATATTGAATCTATACATGTTCACCGTTTTCATAATTAAACCTAAAGTGGCCAGGACAACAATGATGACACATTAACTGTATAGTCAGGTTCCTACTAAGAAATATTGTATTTCTTACTCCTATGTTTCCTTGTCATCTTTAGACGGAGTTGATGGCATCCATGGTAGCGTTTCTGATGGTAATTAACGGGATGTGATAAGGAGTTGTCATCATTGGACCTTAGCAAGAAGGATTGAGATAGTAGCGTAGTGTTTTATTTTCTTAAGAGCCCTAGTTAGGCAATTCATGTGTAATCAAGAGCATATTGGAAGTCTTGCTACTTCATTTGACCTATTACATATACGATAATCATTAAGTGCAATTTTGATTCTGATCTATCTATGAATATATTATTGTCTTAATGTATTGTGTTATGTTATTTCAACTTTGCCATATGTCTTTTTAGTAACTCGGCGACACAAGGAGCAACATTCATAGGTATCTGACTAAGTAAGCGCTTAAATGTAACACTCTCCCAAGTACAATACTATGCTTAAGTCATAGTACTTCACTTAGGAGTTGTTACTATCACTTGATCGGACCTTGTCTGGCAACAACCTTCGGCCACCTTCAATCTTACTAGTTAACTCCACCTCGGAAGACCCTCTTCGGAACTTCTGAACAATCTAGAGATAACATGGAAATAAACATAGGAGTGAGAATTTTTAAATTCTCAGTAGGATTCATTAAGAAATTTAATACCGTGTCATCGTTATTATCTCCACCAGCTTCGGTTTATTAAAAAAAAATTGAACATATTATACGAACTGTTCCGTTTTATAGTTTGAAAACATATGGTCCAAAGCAGAGTTCATTTTATTTCACATATTTGAGTCATATTGGCAATATTTCATATTTAGAATGATAATCACCACATAAGTAGATAGAACAGTCTCGGCATCAATAAAACATGAGATATAATTATGTAAATACCCATATTTAATTTCATGCAAATGTACTGGTGCTTTCTTTTAACTTTCTTTGCTTTCTTTTTTTGGCACACCTAGGTGTTACGTATCGTCGTCCTTAGGGTGCTTGGACATGCTTTAATCTTTAGTCTTTACTACCATGGCCCACTAATCATAAGTGGTTATGAGCTAATATTGTGGGCATCACTATCATAAATTTTCAGTACTTACACTAGCTGGGTCATGCCATGCCTCATGTAAGCCCTATCCCCTATACCCACACTAGCTGGGTCGATACCATGCCTCATGTGAGTGAAATACTTGCATATGCTTTAATCTTTAGTCTTTACTGCCCTTGGGTAGTCTGATCTAGGAGTGAGCTCATCAGCTCAACTCATGACTGTCGTCACACAGACTAACCCACAAGGGGACCCATGTACCTCTAGTCTTGGAGAGATCTCATTTTGGTCACGTGCTTCTAAATTGAAGGGATCTCTTTTGGTCACGTGCCTCAAGAATAGAGGGATCTCAACTGACCACGTGCCTCCAATGTAGAGGGATCTCATCTAACCACGTGCCTCCAAGGTAAAGGGATCTCATAGTTTTAGCTGCCTTCATATGGAGGGATTCAAAGTGCAACTACGTCCAAGTGAAGGGACCCACATCTTAATATATTCATATCCTTTCATTTTCGTACTTGAATCATTCTTGCATATAGAATTTCCGCATACATATACTTAATAAATAAATGCTCATAATCTTCTTACAATTCTGCCGAAAATTCGGCAGCATAACGGAACGTGTCTGGTTCCCCATGAATAGTGCCAGTACTTAGACAACTAATTTTACAAAAAATTTACAGCACGTCATTCACAATTCAACATCAATGTCATAGGAACATGAGTTTCATTCACAAGTCAACATTAATTTCATAGGAACATGAGTTTCATTCACAATTCAACATCAATTTCATAGGAACATGAGGTGTTGTCTTAATACTTTCACTTAGCCCGATTTTTGTAAATCAGGCTACAATTTCTATTTAACTCATCTGGACCCAAACTTTGGATATGATAGAGTGTTATGTATCTATTTTCCAACCTCTTTAGTCTCATCTTATTTTGAATTGTATAGTTCAAGATATTTAAGTTTTATCCCGGCCTGCCCTGCAGCTAACTAGAATTACACACTTAAAATTAAAAATCTAGTAAAAATCAAAAACTAGTTCAAATCATATGAAATTGGTCTCATATTAAATCTAACAGGACAAGCTTTCATTTACAAGAAGTTCCATTCCATTTGCCTTAGCAGGGCTCGAGTTATAAGTCCCAAACATTTGGACATAGGGTAAATTTCTCGATCCACTGGGAACAAACGGGACCTTATCTAACCCTGAAATTTTTATAGGATATTATCCTATGTGTAAGCTTTCTAACAAAGTTTGTTTCATTCAATTCCAAGTAGCATAGGTGAGTTTTGCCCTGAACAACCTAATTTGCCTAGATTCAAACTCAAAAACCTAGGTTGAAAAATTCATATCTCTCTCAATACTAATCCAATGGCTTTATATGATATATGTATGGAAAGCCCTAGATGTCTAGTTTCATATAAAAATGGTTTCATAGAATTTAAACAACGGAAGGCAGAGCCGTTCACTCCGCCGTATAGACTGCCGAGGGATTATAGGTTTCCAGCTTCTCACATCTTTATTCTTTCAACTTTTCTTACTTTTTAACCGAATTTAACATCAACAACAGCCAACAAACCAGCCAAATATCATCATATTCATTCAATTATCACATCAAGAATTGAGAAATAGAGCCACCAACAGCCACCCATAATCAGAATAGCAAGACAAGATTTGAACCTCTACCTTTATTTTGATGTAACAACTAGCTAGTCTTGAGTTCTAGTAAAGGATATGGATGCAAGAAGCTTGACGGAGGCTGAATGTGGAAGAAGGAGATGAAGAGGGTGAAGAAAAGAGGAGAGGAAGGCTACTGGAAGAGGGAGCTCGAAATTGGGTGGAGAAAGAAGGAAAAAATCTGATTTGATGGTGGTGGTAGTTGGCTCTTTTGATTCCTATTGGTTGCCACCTTAATTGGCTCATAAGTGAGCCAACAATGCTTATGTTGTTGTGGTATGAATGATGCCACTTGAGGGGTGAAGTGGCTGAATTCTTAGCCAAAACCTTAGGGTTTTTGATGTGTAATTTTATTAATTTGGTTCTGACCGTTTAAAATATCGAATCTCTACCGATTTCCTTCAAACCGGCAAAACATTACTAAATAGTTTTGTAAGAGTTTCTATATGTCTATTTTAATTCTTCTTAATCCTAATATCTCTAATTAACTTCTAATCAACTCCTAGTTAACCTTTAATTAACTTTTAATTCACTTTACAAACTCAATAAAATCGAATAAATCGATTAACGGTGTAACTTAAATATTGTGCAAGTTTAGGGCCTTCTGTTTTCTATTTTCCATGACTAATGGCAGTTTTGTAATTATGGGCAAGTCTAGGGGCATCTCATATCATTTCACATATGGATACCTCCGTGGCTTAATCAGCCGAGGTTTAGATTTCTATATTTTCGCTACGTGATTCTGCTTCGTTAAAACTTTATTCTACTAATCCTATGGATATAGGGACTTAAATATCATTTTCTAAAAAGTTTAGGGGCAAGGTTGTGAATAATAAAAGTTTTCCCAAAGACGTTTTTATCATTTCTTATTACGTTATATGGGAATGTTACATTAAAGGCTCGATTTTCAAGTATAAACAATTTATGAATAAGAAAAACTTACATGTCATTTTCATATATTACACTGATTTCAGTTATAAGAACTTCCGCTAGTTATGTATAACAACTAATAATGCCATAAAATGACTTAAACATAGTATGGTATTATTAAAGTGTTACAGTATTCATTAGTTTTTAAGTATTGATTGAACTTTATGCACTTTATACTATTCATAAATTTCCAAACAACATTGTTTTCTTCTTTGGTCTTCTCAAAGTCTCAATTATGAGTACCAGAAAAAAGATATAAAAGGGCATAAATATAAGCATAAAGAGAAAGGTTAGCAAGAACTAAGGAATAATATGAATATTGCTTTGTCCATTGTATCATGTTAGATATATGCATTAATGGAATAAGAAATATAGCATTTAAAAATTAATATAAACAAATAGCTACTTCTAATTAGAACATAATTAGTCTATTCCCAAAATAATAATAATAATAATAATAATAATTAGTCAAATGTGTGCACAAATCATCTTTATATATTTGTGAAATAGGATAAAAAATATCTTTTCTCAATTGGAACTATATATGCTCTCTCCTTTTCAATTGCTTTTATTTCTTTTCCTTTATCAATCTTTTTCAGTATATATTTTTTATACGTACAACCAAATTCTTTAGCACCAAAAAATTGAACTGAGGATCATCATCCTTGGGCCCAATTTCTAAATTAATCTCTTAACTAATCTCCTTTACAATGAAGTTATGCGTTTAGGCTTGCTGAATCAAATTCATATCATCCACTACAGAATTGATTCCCACTGAACTTGTTGGTAGCAACATTCAACATGAAGGCCCTCCATGAATCTAAGACACTTGCTTTTCGTCAAGACAAATACACCAAATCACCAATTTACCTATTTAATGGATGATGGAGCAATAAAACTAATTGAGTTGAACAAACTCTAGAGAACAAGTCATAAAATTAATTACCACTATAGTAGAAATCAAAATAGTTTCATTGGCTAGGTTTAACATACTCTTGTTGCACTGCCACGGATAAATAAAGCGCATCAAGTACTGATACTAAAATAGTTGAGATTAAAGCTGCTCAAGAATTTGGAAAAATTGTTTAGCAAGTCATTTTTGCATATCATATGGCCTCCATTTGCTAATGCGTTCTGGTAGCCGCTCATGGATGCGCAGGTGTAGGAGGAAGATGCCAGCTAACAGAAATAGAAAATATCCCATAACTTTAGAATTTCAACTAGAGATAAATCTATTTTGGATGGATACTTAACCTATACCCTGGGAGAAAAGTTAGGATAGTTTTTAACAGAGTTGAAAGATAAAACTAAATATTCGCATATCCTTATATCACTTATAGGTGGTAGCCTATGTAATTTAAGCCCTTCGGGACCTAAAATAGAAAGTGTAGATAGAGTTTTTTCCTTTGGATGGATAAGAGTTAGAGATCTACATAAAGCAAAGCATAATTGCAGGGGTTATTAACAACAAAAGTCCATCTAGAACTATCCAAAAGGTTTATGTTATTATAGAATAGTATAGATGCTGTTTTTCAATAGGCTTATGTTAGCATCGTTTCCTTGTAAATTAGCAACAACCCAAACTTATCCCTTTACCTTCGACTTTAGCTTCGTACTCTCTATTTAAGGCAAGGAAGTGGAATTGTTATCAAACTTAAGAAACCATTTTTCTTAGACTTGCAAGCTATGCATTGATGTCCTTGATCCATTTCTCTTATTCGTTGTGGCTTTTGGAAACCCTTGTAACTCTTTATGCCATATCCCCTTAAATGGATAGTAGGCAAGAACATGAAGAGAATTTGATTTATTAGAGACTCATATTTAGAGGCAAGAGGCAATATTTAGTGTTAGGACTAGAAAAGAAGATTTGTCACTACTTGTTTTGTAGTTCCATTGAACTGGCTGGTGCCCATAAGCTACAAATAAAACGACAAAATACAAATTGAAAAGATAAAAGGTGAAATAGAAATATACTTAACAACAAACAAAGACTTTTTTTGTGAATCCAACGACAAAGAAATTTACTTATGAGCTTGACAAAGTAGAATCTGATGCATACAACTATTTTGAAATGGTAGTTGATTTCAAGAATAAAGGTCTAGTTGTGTTTTGGTCTTCCAACATTGTCATTAACTTTACTATTCATAACTTCTTCAATCACTTATGAAGAACAATGATGTATAAGTTGTTTTTACTTTTGAACATTGATGCACCTAGCATTCATCAATTACTCCAAATCTTGAAAAAAAATAAAATAGATGAAGAATGTATGCCCTTTGATTGATTGTTAATTGAAAGCAATGGTTGTATCTTGACATGATTCTTCACAAATGAACTTGCTCTTTGAAACATCCTAATTCCTAATCCATATCTTCATTTGTAGTATATACACATCAACATTTCGAAAATCAAATGTACTACACACAAACAAACCACAACACATGAAACTAACATGATAAAGAAAATAAATAAAAAAAAAACCACTGTGACATAACTTGCATTTCAAAACTTGGATATAATTTTGACTTAAGATATAAAATTATATTTCAAATTTGGTCTCCACTTTCAGGCATAAAATTGTATTTCAAAAGGTTCGGCTATAATTTTATTAGGACAGATGACACATTAAGATAGGATCAAATACAAAATTCCCTATTAAAATGATAGCAGAAACTAATTATGACAATTTGTCATGAAATAACAAATGATATTTCACATAGAAAGGATCAAAAACACAATTCCCCGTTAAAATGATAGAAGAAACCAATTTTTACACCATATTGCATAATTCAATTCCCTAATCCAATGACTTTGGGGTAACGTTGGAGGACCCTAAAAAATGTGACCTTTTGGTATGTAGTCTTTTTATGAATAAATGGCTCAGACACCTAAGATCCATGAGGAATAACTCCGGCATTTGCATGTCTTTCTCTATAAAATGCCCAATTAACAATATATACATCAACAATGATAAAAGATCCCCCTAACCCAAGATATTGTTGTCATGTACCTAAAAAATGTAGAATAATAAGAAACTTCAAAATAAAATGTAAATTTTTAATACCACTTTTGGATGCTATAGAGAAAATGCATTAGTAACTGGAAGTAATAGGAGCAATACCTTCCCAAGTAAATTGGACTTCAAAGGAAAATCTAGGTCAGGAGGCAAAAAATGCATGTTGAAGTGAATTACAAAGGGCCACCAAAGCTAGTTCAAAGATCTTGATAGTACTCAGTCTATCTTAAATGATTATTTCCATTTCCACTATTATTTCATCCTTCTTTTACACTTCTAAGGATTTCTCACTAATTTGGGATCCTTCAAAATAAAATTATGTATAATAAGTATTAGCTATTAAAACAAATCATAAAACAAAGACCACATAACTAAATGGGAAAAAAAAAAGGGGAAAGGGGGCTATAACTGCTTTAAGTTTGAAGGAAACCATGAATGCAAAGGTCTTTCCACTTGTAAATGATTAGCTCTTCATAGTAGCCATGCAAAAATTTAACCTGTTTAGGCATCAACCATCAATAAACTCAAGCAATTATTTCTCGAACACAAAATTCTCATTTTCTTTTAGTAATTTTAATTAATTGAAAATCAAAATACCATAATCGCAACCCTTCATAGCATGTTCCTTATTCTCGAAAACAAATTTTAAAAATTTAATAGAAAAAAGACCATAAACTTCTCCTCTTAGGATTCCTTTGTTGGTTCTAATCCCATGGACTCTAAGGATGATATGCATGATGGTAACAGAAAATAAGATGGCATTGCAACAAACTCCCCAAATTAGGAGCCTTGCTAGCATGAAGATGCAATCTGATTCTTCGACAAGAGAGTCATCGATGATGGTGAGTGCGATGGTGGTTCGGAAATCAATGGCAGTGAATTGCGGAGGATGATCTTTTGCTGTCATTGAGAAGAATAAAATGTGAAAGTGTTAACAACAGTGGAGATGGCAACATTGGCAATGGAGGAAAAGGTGAAGAGAGAAGGAGGCAACATAGAGGAAGAAAGGAATGGTGGGGCTTGAAGTTGCATAAAATTTTGAAATCAAACTAGATTAAGATCGGTGCATTGTGCAGGCAAACAAAATGACTATATATATATATATATTTGCTAGAAAAGAAAGATAAATAATACCTTTTGCTTGTAGGATATATTTGTTTGATGCCTTTACTAATATAGGAAGTATTTTACTCTTAAACAATTTAATTTCCAAATTTTCAGTTATGTTCCTAAGCAAAACCTACATCAATACAGCTAATGCTACCAGAGGACTTAAGAAAGGGGGTTGAATCAGGTTCTTGGTTGAATAAAAAATTTTCTGCACACTTACTACACAATTCAGAAGGTTCCCATAACTAGATTTTCTAGTAGATAGTGAGTAGAAATCTAGTAAGTGTCTATCAGAATTATTTATCAAATAACTCAAAATATAAATAGAATGTGTATCTCAAAATACTGTAGCAATACAAGTTCAAATTTAAGAGATATAACTTTAAAACAAAAACATCAAGAGTAAGGGATTGAAAAGCTTGCACCAAGGATTTATACTGGTTCGATCTCCACCACTTGGAGTCTATGTCTAGTCCCCACAACCTTGTGGGATTTTTACTATGAATATTCTTTATTACAATAAGCCTTTCCAAGCTTTATTCACTCAAACTTGAACTACTTTTTTCTCACCATGAAGAAACCTATCTCAATGGTATTTAACACACTTGTGCACCTCACAAGATTTTCACTTTTCTCTCAAGCTTCATTCACTTGAGTTACAACAACTTTGGAATATGAAATGAGAAGAAGAAAGATTGAGTACAAGAAGCACAAAGCTCTCAAAAGAGTACACAAAGAACTTGAGTCATGTAACATCCTCCCAAGTACAGTACTATGCTTAAGTCATACTACTTCACCTGGGGGATGTTACTGTTACTTAATCGAACCTTGTCTGGTAGCAACCTTTGGCCACCTTCGCCTCGGAGGGCCTCCTTCAAATCTTTTGAACTATCTGGAGATAACACGGAAATAAACATAGGGGTGAGAATTACAAATTCTCAGTAGAATTCATTAAGAAGCTTCATACCGTGTCATCGTTATTATCTCCAGCTGCTTTGGTTTATTATAAAAAGGTGAATTCATATTACGAACTGCTCTATTTTATAGTTTGACAACAAATAGTCCGAAGCAGAATTCATTTTATCTCATACACTTAAATCACATTGGCAATATTTCATATCTAGGATAAAATCACTGCTTAAGTAGATAGAACAGCTTCAGCATCAATAAAACATGGGATGTCACTATGCAAATTCTCATTGTTGAATTCATGCAAATGCACTGATGCTTTTCTTTAACTTTCTTTGCCTTCTATCACCCACTAAACATAAGTGGTAGTGAGCTAATGCCATGGACGTTGCCACTATAAATTTTCGGTACTTACACTAGCTGGGTCATGCCATGCCTCATGTAAGCCCTGTCCCCTATACTCATACTATCTGGGCCGATGCCATGCCTCATGTGAGTGGAGTACTTGCATATGTTTGATTCTTTAGTCTTTATTACCCTTGGGTAGTCTAATCTAGGAGTGAGCTCGTCAACTCAACTCGTGACCGTCGTTATACAGACTGTCCCACAAGGGGACCCACATGCCTCTAGTCTTGGAGGGATCTCCTTTCGGTCACGTGCCTCTAAATTGAAGGGATCTCTTCTGGTCATGTGCCTCAATAGAGGGATCTCAGTTGACCACGTGCCTTCAATGCAGAGGGATCTCAGCTGACCACGTGCCTTCAAGGTAGAGGGATCTCATAGTTTTAGCTACTTTCACAGGGAAGGATTCAAAGTGTAACTGCTTCCAAGTGAAGGGACTCACATTCAATATATTCATCTCATACTTAAGTCATCCTTGCATATAGAATTTCCACATACATATTCTTAATACATAAATACTCGTAACCTTCTTACAATTCTTCCGAAAATTCAGCAGTATGATGGAACGTGTTCCGCTTCCCCATGAATAGTGTCAATACTCAAACAATCAATTTTACAGAAAATTCACAATACTTCATTCACAATTCAACATCAAATTCATAGGAACATTAGTTGTATTTAAAGCATAGTTGCTGTCTTATCACTTTCACTCGACCTGATTTTTGGTAAATCAGGCCACAACCTCTATTTAACTTATTTGGACCTAAATTTCGGATATGTTGGAGTATCATGTGTCTATTTTCCATCCTCTTTCGTCTCATCTCATTTCGATTTATATGGCTCAAAATATTTAAGTTTTATCCTGGCTTGCCCTACAGCTAGCCAGAATTACACACTTAAAAATGAAAATCCACTAAAATTCGAAAACTAACTCTAATTATACGAAATTGGTATCATATTAAAACTAACAAAAAACCTTTCATTTGCATGAAGTTCCATTTCATTTGCTTTAGTAGAGCTTAAGTTATAAGTCCTGAAATTTGACATTCCTGAACTATCCTATTTTGGCCCAGTTTGGACATAGGGCAATTTCTTTGAACCAATGGGAGCAAATGGAACGATAACAAACTCAGAAATTCTTATGGAATGTTCTCCTATGTGTAAGCTTTCTAACAATGTTAGTTTCACTCAATTTGGAGTTGTATAGAGCAAGTTATGCACTGAAAAACCCAGTCTGCCCAATATCAACCTCTAGAATTTAGGTTAAAATTCCAAAATTCATATATCTCTCAATACAAATCCAATGGCCTTATATGATATATGTGTGGAAAGTCCTAAATGTCTAGTTTCATATAAAAATAGTCTTATCGGAATCGGTTATAGGTGGAGCCATACACTCCACCATACGGACTGCCATGGGTTTCTCGCTTAGACAGCATTCCAACTCTCCTCTTCTTCTAATTTTCTCCTTCTAATCCTTAATTCCAACTCAAGATTTCATGTTAAATCCAACTATAATCCATCATATATATCCAATATATCATCAAACACATGAAGAAGAATGAACTTTCATGCAACCATAGTTTAGAGAAATTAAGGACAGAAGTGAATCCTACCTCTTTGTATATGATTTCCCTAGGTCTTGAAGACTTGAAGGTTGTTGGAGTAAAGTGAAGGGAGAAGGGAGAAAGATGAAGAAGGCTGAAATGGAAAAGGGAAGCGTAATCAGCATGAAATGGGAAGGAAAAATCTGATTTAAACATAAAGAGGGTAGTTGGAATTGTAAGTGTTGATTGGCTGAATATCTTGTGGTTAAAGTTCAGCCATGTCTCCTTCTTTTGTGGCTAAAACTTGTCAAGACTCATGTCCATTTTATTTGAACTTGGAAATCAATTTGGAGGTCGGGGCTTGCATTCATCTTATTTGAAACTTGGAAATAAATGATGAGATCGAAACTCGTGTCTGTTTGGAACCTGAATTCGTAGATCAGGAATAAGCCAGAGATCGGATTAATTTTCATTGAAGTAAAGTCGGATATCGGGAATCACTCTCACCTAAAATGTGACTATCAATACAGACTTGAGAACGAAGAATGCAATTTACGAGGATTTGATGAAAGGACATCAATTCAAATCTTGGATTTTCGAATTGAGAGAGATCAAGAATTCCCGCTAGATAAAGTCGGAAGTCGGTAATAATGTCCATTTCATACTTAATGTAGAGCTCGGAACTTAGGAAACACAAAAGCTTTGGAAGATTGTGGCCTAATATCGGAAATCGGAAGTGGGATTAGAATATGAAAACCTTGTACCTGAATCCAGGAAGTTGGGAAACTAGAATGCTCAAACTCATACCCGAAATTCCTAAACTCGGCATCTCAGTAAGCCGTAACTTCGGAACTCGACCAAGAATCAATCTCGGAGAACTATTATAACCATGACAATGGAAGTCGGGAGTCAAGACAGGCACAACCATGGAAGTCTGGTATCAGTATATTAACCATATTTACCAGGAAGTCGAAACTTATACCTAGAACTCGGAAGTATCGAAAGTCAATCCTAAGCTCAAACTTTGGAACACAAATAGAAATGAAAGGCTCTTGACAACGAACTCGGAGATCGGAACTCGAATTAGTTTAAGAAAATTCCTATGAAGCACTCACTTAGTTGCTAATTAATTAATCCTAAAAATGAATCCTAGGTCGAATTTAATTAACTTCGATTACGTGATTAAAATCCGATTAATTAGGCGGAAAAGCAGTAAAAATAATGCGGTGGATGTTACAAGTCACACAGACTATATCTCAAAGACCATAAACTATGTTTAGAAAGTTGATATTTATAGATGTTTCAGCTCATTGCAAGTTGCTTGGACCCTACCAAAATGATTTGAACATTAGGGAGCCTTCCAATGAGTCCATGCAGTTGTCTTTTCAAATTGCCATGTGTTGTGCATTATGCCATGACTTTTTCTCCTACATGGTACAAGTCAAATTGTTCTTTTCCTTATTTGAATAGATCACTTTTTGTTCATACATTTTGTATTCCCATTCTAGTACAAAGAAACCTAGGAGAATACAAAAGACAGTTTTCATTTTAGCAGCTTTTGCTAATATAGCTGTTCAGATACTGTGTCCTTAAGTCAACTTTTTTGGACTTATGCTTTGATGCTCGAACATAGTAGTGGCTATATCTGCTACTTCACTAGTAGATTTTGCTTCAAAACATTCATTCTTTATTGTTGGAATATCTAGTTCCTACACACATAAAAATAACTTTTCCAAGATTAAGTGCTAAGAACTTCTAACACATAATTTACATCATCATTTATAATAAAACACTTATAGATCCAACAATCTCCCCTTTGATGATGACAAACATGTGTTATATAAGAGGAAGTTAATAAAATAAAGAGTTTAAGAACTTACTCCCCTAAATATGTGCTCCCTCTTTATATATGCAATAAGATCAATTAAGGAAGGTCTAGAATTTTAAATGTTTTCCTCTGCTACTTCTCAATTATACTCAATAAAATTGAGGCTCACTAGAGGAATTTCAATTGGCCCGATTACTTGCTATCCTTATGTACCATAAGAAATTACAAGCCAGAGCAAAAATGTAGTTAGAATGTTGCTTTCATCCTATTCTCCTTCTTTCTCAAAATAACGATATAAGGAAAGGCTTTTTTAAGCACATACATTCATGCAAAAATTTAAAATTCCACATTTCAATCATACATTTAATTTTTAACATATTCACTTAATCAGGCATATCTTCTAGCAATCAAAACATGTCAAAAATTACATTCTGATTAGAACTATAATAGCACATATTGAAACAAAGAGTTCACCAAATATTACTAAAGCAGTAGCACATATCATAGCAGCACACAGTATACATATCACATCACTTTCTTCACATCACTTTCTCCCCCTTTCATCAGCAATCAAGGGATCTAAGACAAGGTGGGATATAGCCCAAAATAAAAATTGTTTCAAATGTTTTTCAAAAAGATAAATAGTGTCCAAAAATGAGATAAAATATTTATGATGAGTTTGAAGTAAAGTTGGCATCTGAGAGCTCTTCAGACGATGAGGAAATGCCAATCTGAGAATGCATTAAGCTCTAGCGTTCTTGGCAAATTTGGAGCTCATGATCAATCTTTATTAGCTCCTTTGCCAACCATTTCACAACTCTTCTCTGAGTCTCAGTGAAGCTTTACAACTCTTTTGTGAGTTGCCTCAACATGTGCCTTGTGTGCTTTAGGTTCTTGGTCTTCGTCTAAAAATCCTTTCTGCCACGAAATCAAGGTCACCCTCATCATCAGAAACCTTAATGAAAGGAGATTTCCCTCTGTCCTTTATAGTTGCCCTTCTAGTGGACCTTCAAGGAGAAGCTTGAGGCTTCACTTGTCAACCCTCAATCACTGACTTCACCTCAAATCCTTCTTCTCCCTCAAGTTCCACACCAAAATATTTGAAACTACTTGTTAGGAACATAGAGTATGACAAACTTGCACCTTGAGGCACAATCTGCCATGTATCTTATCATGATGTTAGGAAAAGAGAGAGGAGTCATGTGAATCAAACAGTACTGCATCAGAGTATCCATGTATGTCACCAACTAATGGCTACCATCTTTTGATAGCAAAAATAGAGAAATAATCTTGTGAAATTGTGCCCATTTAAGACTGAGAGTAGCATGAAAAGGTCGAGCATCATGCAAGGTACTGAGGTCAATGCATGTGCCAGAAATGGCTTGTTCATAAGTCATAGGAAAAGGATTGTCTTAAGAATGGTGATAATAATGGTAAGCAACATCAGAGTCTATGACATCAAAAACATTTAATAAAACATTTGCATCAATTGTGATGTCCTTTCCTAAAACATAGGAAGTAATTTTTAAATTCAAAAACACAGCATTTGAATAAAACATTTTCACAAGCCTCGAGTAAACCTTCTCTTTTGTTTGAGAAAGATCATAGTAGCCTTGATCAGAGACCAAAAATTCAAAGTCATAACCCTTTTTCTTGAAAGAATCCAAATCAACCAAAATAAATTTGCTGGATGACTTTTTTGAAAACACCTTTTTAAACTTTTTAGAGTTTTCAAAAGAGGAAAAGAGAGATTTGTCATAGAGCTTTTCAAACCTAGATGCATCATGAGCAAATGTATCCTCGGCAGTGTGGTGAGAGGGTGCAGAAGTGTGTGCATGTTGTGGTGGTGAACGTTGTGCAAAGTGAGAGTGAGTGTGGGTTGAAGATGCATGGTGAGTAAGTGAGGGTTGTGGCTATAATGAAGATGGTGGTTATTGTGTAGGAGGTGGAGTCTCTTGAGGCTAAGTCGGTAAGGGATGCTTCATATCAACATCCGTGTCTTCTTTAGGGATGGTAAGAGGAGCATTTTGATCATTCTTCTTTTTATGAGCAACCTTTTTTACTCTCATACTCTTTTTGGTTTAGGAGAACTGGAAAGTGGTGGAGGGTAGACAAAGTGAGTGGATCGGTCTAGGGATTTGGTGGTGATGTTGAAGGTTGTTTAGTTAGAGAAGGAGAAAGGGATTGAGTCAAAGAGTTCTTTTGGGAGTGAGGAGCTTTCTTGCCTTCGGTTTTCTTTCTTCCCATTTTATAGAGAAGCAACAGATGGACGTGAGAGAAAGATAGTAAAAGAGAAAGGTGAAGCAATTTCAGAGAATAAGAGAAATGGAAGGAAAGGTGATGATGTGAGTGGATGATAAGGGGTAATGGAAAGGTTAAATGAGTGTGTGGTAAGTGAATGTGTTAACCATGGATAACAAGGCATGTGTGAGAAGTGAAGAGACTTTGATTTGACATACTTACAAAATGCACTTCTTAAAACTAGGAGAGAGAAAGTAATATCTCTTTTCTTTTAATGATGATTTTGGGCTCCCAAGATCAGATATTGCATGACCTAAGAATTAGTCATGAACCTTTCCATATAAACATTATATCATAGCCCAATTAATTTAGGAAGGTGAAGATTTTTAACCTAAAATGGTACATAGCTCAAATCTAATTGGCTCGAATCTTTTCTTTAATGATACGAAGCCCAAGAAACAAACAAAAGGATTATAGCTTATGGGCTCAACTTGCAAGTTATTAACAGATACACAAATCAATAATTTCCTCTTCTTTTTTTTTTGCTTTATCATGATACATGGGCTAACAATACATGAGTTTAGCATGATTACCTCAGAATCTGTTACTCAGCAACTAGAATTCTAGTAAAGCGCTTGTAGACTTATTACCTTTTTTGGCTCAAAATATAAGCATTTCTCTAGAATATTACACAGATCATAAAATCTCAACAGGATGTAGTAAGGATTATTCCAGACTTGTAGAGCTAAGCACTGCAATTTCATTTCTTAACATGCAAAATCTTTCCTCTAAAAGGGGCTTAGTTAAAATATTAGCAAGTTAATTTTTAGAGTTAACAAAACACACTTCAATATTTCCCTTTTGAACATGTTCTCTTATAAAATGATGTCTTATTTTAATATGCTTAGTTATAGAATGTTAAATAGGATTTTTAGTTAAATTTATGGAACTCATATTATCACAAAGCAATAGCATATGATCATATAGCATATTATAATCTACCATTTGATGTTTCATCCAAAGAAGTTGTGAACAACAACTAGATGCAACCATATATTTTGCCTCGATAGTTGAAAAGGCAATTGTAACATCCCCACTTTCTTAAATAAAGAATAATAGAAATCTTAAATTATTTTCCTTAGGCAGTGTGAGAATTTATCAGGTAGTGCTATACCTTGACAATCCTGACACTTAAAACTATAAAGTAGCATAATACTGCCATTGAGAATATGGCACTGCCATATGTTAAAAATTAAAAAATTACAAAGATACCCTTGTGAACTTTTGTTATTTGTAGGGTTGCCCAGGACTTTTAAAAAATTTCACTTTGATCCCATAAGCATATTTCCATAAGGACCCTAGATCTTTTTAGAAAATGATATCTATGTCCTTTCATCTGTAGAGTTAGCAGAATAGAGCTTTAAGCGAAGCAGAATCACGTGGTAAAATCGTAGAAGTTTAAATCTCGACCATTTGAGCCACGAGAGTAGTCAAGTGTGAAATGATATGTGGTGCCCCTGGACTTGCTCAAATTTATGAAAATGACATTAGTTACGAAAACTAAACAAAAAATGCAAAAGGATTTATGAAAAAGCGAAAATATAACAATTCAAAGAAATTTTGATTTGCACTATTAATCAATTTATCAAAAAAAAAATAAGAGTAATTAGGAATGAATTATAAATACTAGAATTAAAGGAAATTTAGATTGTTATGTAAAATACTATGAAAAATTATTTAGTATAACGTCCAAAAATATTCTATCATTTTTTTAGCAAGTTATTCGGTTTTATCCACTACTTGAGATTAATTAGAATTCGATTAAATATTTACTTAGAGCCAATTAAGTATCATTTAGAGAAATTAGATGTGAGGTAATTAGATTGAAACATAGGAAACTTCATAGGATTTTTCCAAAAATCGATTTACCAATTTAAAGAAAATCGGTAAGATTTTGGTATTTAAAACTATCATAACCGAATCAGTAGAAATTATACTGTGAGAACCTTAGATTGGATGGGCAAGATTCAGCCACCCAACCCTCTTTAAGTGGTGCAACATCAGCCCTTGAAGAGGGTAGCCACATCAAATTGGAGTAATGAAACAAATCCACCAATCATCTTCCAACTTCTTCCAAAAGTCATCAAAAATTTCCTCCCTACTTCCTTGCAGATTTTCGTCCTTATTACCATCATATACCTCTTCATTTTATTTCGTTCTCATCTCATATTCACTCCTTCTTCATCAAGCTTCCAAGTTCCAACAAGTTTCCTTGCTCCAAGACTTGAATCTAGCAAGCTTAACACCTAGAAAAGGTAGGATTTCTAATTCTGTTCTTGTTTCTTATGGGTTACAGCTATATGGGGTTTCAGTTTTCCTCCTTTCTTTGATGTTTAATTAGGTTAGATGATGGTTATTGGTGGGTTTAACTTAGGTCTTTAGGTTAGAATTGAAATTGGAACGAGAAAATTTGGAAATAGGAAGAAGTAGGATGCTGTTTGGGTGAAAACCCTACAGTGTCTGTATGTTCGTCTTATACAAACCAAAATCTAGCTATCAAAACTTGATGAATATATTTTTATATGAAACTAGACATCTAGGACTTTCCAACCATATAAAATATAAGGTCATTGGATTAGTACTGAGTAAGTTATGAATTTTTGTAGTTTAATCTGAAATTCTGGTTCTCTTCTAGGCAGTATGAGTTTCGAGGGGTGTAACTCACCCTACAAACCTCTAAATTGAGTAACCAATTGGCTTTGAAAGCCAACATATAGGGAAGCATTCCATAAAAATTTCAGAGTTTGATTTAATCCCAATTATTCCTAATAAGTCGATGAAATTTCCTTGAGTCCAAACCAGACCAGAACAAGGCAGTCTAGAAGGATCATCTTACGGGGCTTATAACTTAAGCTATGCTTATGTAAATGAGATGTAATTATTTTAAATAAAATTTGTCCTGTTAGCTTTAATTTGACATAAGTCTCGTATGATTTCACCTAGTTTTCTATTTTTAGTGAATTTTTACTTTTAAGAGTGCAATTCTAGCAGGTTGTAGGGCAGACAGAAGTAAACTTTGAATAACTAGAACTACATAAATCAAAATGAGATAGGACCAAAAGGGTTGGAAATTATACACATAGCACTATAGCATATTCAAAATTTAGATCCAACTGAATTAAATAGAAATTATGGTAAATTTTACAAAATCGGGCAGAATTGAGTAGAATGAGCAGAAAACCTAAGTTATGTATTTATGTTGACATATTATATGATTGATATTATTGTTATAAAAATTGATGCTCTATGTTGGTTTTATTGCTTGATTGATCCTTCTAGTAGTTTGGCACTATTCATGGGGAAGTAGACTCGATCTGTTATGCTGCCGAATTTTCGGTAGGAATTTATAAGGACTTGTATTATGAATAATTGTGCTAAGATTATGAGGATACGTGTGTTCATATAAATGCCATGTCTATGAAAATCATGCATCCAAATAGGATATGAGATATATTCATGAACGCATAAAGCATTCACGTGCATAATTATATCTACGAGGCAGTAAAAGATTATAAGGACTTGCAAGACGAACATACCAAGCTACCATGTGAAGCATGGCATAGACCCAGCTAGCGTGGGCCAGAGCGGTATTGTCTAAGAATTGGGCCAGCCCTCAACCAGAATTAAGGGGAATAGACCGGTGTGAAGGTCGGGGAAAGTAAACCCGTCACTCATGTATAGATACAAGCTTGGACCTGAAAAGCAGGCTATTACCCAGAGGTGAGAAAGGCCATTCACCTCCAGGGGACCAAGTACGGAGGAGCAAGATCAAGTTGCAAGTTAGAGAAAGAGATGAATTAAGTCAAGTAAAAGCATCTACATATGCATCTCTAATTATCTCATTATGTCATAATATTATTATGATTCTTGTAGAAGTATGTGACACTATTCTTATTTCTATGTCTGTCACATAATATGCCAAGTGGTTGTTAAAATATAACCCGCTTCGAGAAAGATGTTTTCAATTTAAAATTGAACCACTGCTTGCATATACATGCTCATATTTTCATAAGAAACTGAAGTAGCTGGAATGTTTATGATGGTACTATATGAGTAATGGATCGAGTTTACCTACTGAGAACCTTAGGTTCTCACTGCCTGCTTGTTTGTTTTTCTTTTCCATAAACATTCCAGTGCCAAGGCTAAAATTTAATAACGAGGCAAAATTCTAGGGAGTTCATCGTGCAAGACTTAGTCATGAGTCAGCCCAATAGACTATGGAGATCGGCTAAAGTCAGTGAGGGCGACAGCTGCAGTGCGGAAGTAGTTTTTGTGTATAATGTTAGCTACAAAAAATTTTCTTGAAGTGTAATTATTTTATTCTATACATATCAGAAAAGATGAAATTTATGAACCATTATTCAGTAATATAGTATGCAGTTAGAGGGCCATATATTATATTTTCTATATTTTAAGGATCTCCTAGCACAGTAACAACATTCTAATATAACTCATGACTCGAGCATGGCTTATATGATAAAGGGTGTTATAGCAACTATGCTTTAGTTCTTACTAGTCCATGGCACTAGAAAGTGTCCAAGAAAGGTGCAATAGTTACTCGTTCTTTTTCTATCAATTTTATCACCCGCATAGTCTACATCACAAAACCCAATAAGATCAGACATATATGTTCTTGGATACCAAAGATCAAGGGTTTGTGTTCCAAGTAAATATGTCACGACCCAATCCAGGCCGTGACCGGCGCTTAGAGAGCACGCTCCCTAGCAAGCCTCACACATCAAAATTTCCACAAAATCTTGGACAGAGTTTCCTCTATATTTAGGATATTTCCCAAATATAAGTACTTATCCTGCAATTCAACAATCACACACATTTCATCGGGGATCCAGGCATTCTCAGAATGCACCCCTCAGCACGCAACACATATAAAATCAGAGTCCATAATCCAAGTCACATTTACATATCAAATTTCAATTCATAATCAAATCCAACCTAAACTATTCATCGGGTGTGCATACAATAATCAATCCACTAGTTTAATCAACCTCTAAACATAATTTAACATACCAGCAAGGGTCGGACCCTGCCTGTAGTACTATGGAGCTACAACTAAGATTACAAATGAAACAAAATACAAACAAGGCCCTTACTATATAGGGCTCACCTCGGAAGGAATCTAATGATGCCGAGCAGGGGGATCGGCTCCCAAGTCTGATCCTGTATATGAAAAGAATATAGCAACCACGGGGTGAGTTTGAGAAACTCAGTGAGAGATAGGACACTTTCAAGCCTCATGAGTCAATGTATATATGTATAAGTTAAAATAATTTCATTCAAATGAGGAAAACGGCGGAAATATCTAACAGGATAAACAAGCAGGATTCACACTTA
Organism: Pterocarpus santalinus; assembly: GCA_031439595.1. Lineage (NCBI taxonomy): Eukaryota > Viridiplantae > Streptophyta > Magnoliopsida > Fabales > Fabaceae > Pterocarpus > Pterocarpus santalinus. Next base: position 25,157,828 of record CM062528.1, on the reverse strand, counting down.
GGTGGTCGTTCCTTCGTGTGAATCCCGAATCAGGCACGCACCCCCTTCTAGAGAGGCCGTGAAGTACAGGCACGCATCACACTATATGTATGGCCGTGAAATATCCGTCACGCACCACCCCCTTGGGTGGCCATGTAATATCATAGTCCAAGGTGCACCAAGGCTAACGTCTCATCGTTAGCAAGCAGAGATCTGTCCTGCACTTTCCTATTCTTTCTTGTTCATAAATCATGGATCTCATATCACATCAAAATTTCATTCATCATTGACTCATGAGTAGTATTTCTTAAAGTAAATGAACAATTATAAACTCAAAACAGAATATACTCAAAAGTATGCTATCTACTCACAGATCACCGGCACGGAAAATCTTAAATCTTCGGATCCACAAGGTGAAGAAAAGTTCCTTGGAAATATCTAACATTACAACATAACACTAGGATCAATTTTGGATCATTAACACTTTCCATACCATAAATTCTCTAGTCCTAAAATTCTAGGGTTCCAGGAATTCAACTAAAGATATAAGGAATTGGAATTGCTTGGAAGGAAGAAAAGAATAATGCATAAAACGTACCTCTAGGATTTGGAATGAGAGAAGAAGAATAAGGTGAGCTCACACTTTAAATCCATCTAAGCAAGAATGAAGAAGGAGGAATAATGTGTATGGTTGATTCTGTTTAATGGAATGAGTATGGTGTTGTTGTTGATTTAGCTGGGAAAATGATGGAATGAAATTGATAGATGTAAGGGATGGAGGGAGGAGGAATTCTAGAGAGAAGGGAGAGAGTTGGGGTTAGAGAGAGAAGAAAAATGGAAAAATGAGGGTGTGGGACGCGTCTCCATATATATATATTGGCCTGTGGTAATCGATTACCACGGGCTGGTAATCGATTACCACGATGAACTAATAATCGATTACCATTCTAGTAATCGATTACCATGAACAAATGGTTGGTAATCGATTACCACGAACCCAGAACTGGTAATCGATTACCATATTTGGCAATCGATTACGGCGTGAAAATTTAACCCAAGGACACACAGAGAGCCTCGTAATCGATTACCAGCTTCACGATAATCGATTACAACATCCCAAAACATGGTTCCTTGATTCCAACAGACATCTAACACCCAAAATCATCATAAACAGATTAAACGCATCAACCAAACACGATTAACACAGACAAGAATTTGAAATACACCACGGGTGTTACAAAATATCTAAAGATTCTCTTAACTGCGGCTAGGTGAGATTCTCTAAGACAAGATTGAAATCTTGAACACAAACCAACACTAAAGGATATATCCAGCCTAGAATGTAACATCCCCACATAATGTAATAAGAAATAATAAAAATAAACTTTCATTATTCACAATCTTGCCCCTGAACTTTTTAAAAAATGACTTTTAGGTCCTTATATTTATTATTTACAGCCTTGGCCTTGAACATTTTAGAAAATGACATTTATATCCTATAATCACAGGATTAGCAGAATAAGGTTTTAAATGAAGCAGAATCACGTAGCCAAAACGTAGAAACCTAAACCTCGGCCGATTGAGCCACGGAGGTATCCATATGTGAAATGACATGGGATGCCCCTAGACTTGCCCATAATTATGAAGATGCCATTGGTCATGAAAAACAGAAAACAGAAAGGCCATCGACTTGCAAAACGATTAATTTACACCTTTAATTGATTAATTTGATTTTATTGGATAAGAAAAGCTAATTAGAAATTAATGAGAGATTAATAAGGAGCTAATTAAGTGTAATTAGAGATATTAGGATTAGAAATAATTAGAATAGAAACATATAAAAACTTCACAAATTTCTTCAAAACCGATTTACCGATTTAAAGGAAATCGGTAAGATTATGGTATTTTAAACTGTCGGAACCAAACCAATAGAATTCCAACCCATTAACCTTACTTTAAGTGGCTGAGAACTCAGCCACTTAATCCTTAAAAGTGGCACAAATGAGGCCACAAGAAGGGAGGAGGCTTGGCTGAATTTCAGCCTCTTGTGCCCCCACCAATCACCTTGCAAGAAGCCAACCACCTCATCATTAAATCAGATTTTTCTCCTTCTCCACTCAAATTTTCGAGCTCCCTTTCCAGCAGTCTTCCTCTCCTCTTTTCTTCATCCTCTTCATCTCCTTCCTCCTCTTTCAGCCTCCATCAAACCACTTGCATTCATATCTTCCATTGAAACTCAAGATTAGCTAGTTATTACATCAAAATAAATGTAGGATTCTAATTCTTATCTTGTTATTCTGATTATGGGTGATTGTTGATGACTCTATTTACTCAATTCTTCATGAGGTAATTGATTGATTATGATGTTATTTGGCTGGTTTGTTGGCTGCTGTTGGTGTTAAATTCGTTTAGGAGGTAAGAAAAGGTGAAAGGATGAAGATGTGAGAAGCTGGAAACCTAGAATCCCTCGGTAGTCCGTACGGCGGAGTGTACAGCTCCGCCTACAGCTGATTAAATTTGATGAAACTATTTTTATATGAAACTATACATCGAGATCTTTCCATACATATATCATATAAGGCTTTTGGATTAGTATTGAGAGAGTTATGAATTTTTGAATTTCGACCTAGGTTTTTGGCTTTGACTCTGGGCAGACTAGGTTGTTCAGGGTAGAACTTGCCCTATACTAATTGAAAATGAATGAAACTAACTTTTTTAAAACGCTTACACATAGAAGAATGTCTCATAAAAATTTCAGAATTAAAAAAGGTTCCGTTTGCTCCCAGTGATCCAAGAAATTTGCCCCATGTCCAAACCGGGCCAAAGTAGGGTGGTTCAGGAAGGTCAGTTTTCAGGGCTTATAACTCGAGCCCTACTAAGTCAAATGCAATGCAACTTTCTGTAAATGAAACTTTGTTATTTTAGCTTTAATATGAGACCAATTTCGTGTGATTTGAGATAGTTTTCGATTTATAGAGGATTTTTACTTTTAGGTGTCTAATTCTAACCAGCCACTGGGCAGGCCGGGATAAAACATAAATATCTCAAGCTATAGATATCAAAATGAGATGGGACTAAAAGGGTTAAAAACTAGACACATAAGGCTACAACATACCCAAAATTGAGATCCAAATGAGTTAAATAGCAATTATGACTTGAATTATAAAAATCGGGTTGGTTAACTATGCTAAGGCAGAAACTTTGCCTTAATGAGATTATTGTTATTATGAATTCCATGTTGAAATACGTATGCAATGTTGTGACCTTTGTGATAAATTGATGTTCTGGTATACTGGCACTATTCATGGGGAAGCGGACTTGATCCGTTATGCTGCCGAAATTCCGGCAGAAATATGTGAATTATATGAATGTGATATATGTTTATGTGTTATGCCCATAAGATTCATATATGCAAGGATGATTTAAGTATGATATGAATATATTGAATGTGAGTCCCTTCATCTGGAGGCAGTTACGAGATGCCTCCTTGTGAAGGCAGTTAAATAAGATAAGATGTGGGTCCATTCACTTGGAGGCAGTTGCACTTTGAATCCCTCCATGTGAAGGCAGCTAAAACTTTTGGGCCCCTCTATGTTGGAGGCAGATAGTCAACTGAGTCCCTCCAACCTAGAGGCACATGGGTCCCCTTGTGGGTGAGTCGGTGTGACGACGGTCACGAGTCGAGCTGACGAGCTCACTCCAAGGCCAGACTACCCAAGGGCAGTAAAGGCTAAAGACTAAAGACTCAAGACTAAAGATTAAAGCATATGCAAGCACCCCGCTCACATGAAGCATGGCATCGACCCAGCTAGTGCAAGTATAGGGGCTAAGACTTACATGAGGCATGGCATGACCCAGCGAATGTAAGTACCGAATGAAGGTCCCATATTCCTAAAGAACGTGACATGGCGATCGTGCTCTGATGGGGTATGACATGGCGATCATACTTTGGAATATGGCATGTAAAGATTTTATGATGAAAAGGAAAGAAGAGAAAGAAAAGTAAACTTTATGTATATGCATGAATTTAAGTACAAATAAAGTTATGTGCAGATGTTATGTCCCCAGTATATTGATGCTATTGTATTTTATTATGTTTCAGCTACTATTCCTAATATAATTCATGAAATTTGTTTCGTATGGGCTCTCCCAAATTGCCAAGTGTGTGAGTAAAATGAACTTTGCTTCAGACATTATATTTTTGAACTATAAAATTTAGTAGTTTATATAGCATATTCACCCTTTTCATAATAAACCGAAGCAAAATGGAGATGACAACAATGGCACAGTTTATGTTAGTTTGATAAATCCTACTGAGAATTTATAATTCTCACTCCTATGTTTATTTCCGTGTTATCTCCAGATAGTTCAGCAGTTTCAAAAAAGGTCCTCCGAGGCGAAGGTGACTAGTAAGATTGAAGGTGGCTGAAGGTTGCTGCCAGACAAGGTCCGATTAAGTGACAGTAACAACTCCTAGGTGAGGTATTATGACTTAAGCATAGTACCGAACTTAGGAGGGTGTTACATAGAAGATGTTTAATACATAAATGAGCCAATCATACCTCTATATTTGGTCTCATCTACACCCTTACCTCGTTCATCTTTATCCAACTTACATGAAGGATGAATAGGTGTAGCCATGGGTTTTGCCATGTTTAAACCAAACTTCTTGAGCAATTCTTTTGTATATTTTCCTTAGCTAATAAAATACCTCTTTCGATTTGCTTTACTTGCAAGTCCAAGAAAAATGACAATTCGCCCATCATGCTCATATCAAATTCGTTAGCCATAAGCTTAGCAAAATCTTATGATCCAAAAATTATATCATCAACATATATTTGAACTAACAAGAAATATGAATCATAGTGCTTAATAAAGAGAGTAGTATCAACTTTACCCCTTTCAAATTTATTTTCAATTAAAAATATGGTAATCTTTCATACCAAGCTCTTGGAGTTTGTTTCAAACCATAAAGAGCTTTTGAAAGTTTTAGTACATGATTTGGATATTTCTTGTTTTCAAAACTGAGGGGTTATTTGACAAAAACATCTTCATTAATAAAACCATTAAGAAATGCACTTTTAACATTCATTTGATATAACTTAAAACCTTTATGAGTCGCATATGCAAGTAGCATTTGAATAGCTCCCATTCTTGCTATGGGTGCATATGTCTCATCAAAGTCAATACCTTTTTATTGGTTGAATCCTTGATCAACAAGCCTCGCTTTCTTTCTCACAACTTTTTCATGCTCATCAAGCTTGTTGTGAAAGACCCATCTTATTGTAATTGTTGATTCTTGAGGTCTAGGTACAAGCTTCCACACTTGATTTTTTATCAAATTGCTTAAGTTCTTCTTTCATTGCATCTATCCCAACTTTATCTTCCAAGGCTTCATTTACGGATTTAAGCTCAATTTGTGATAATAATGGAAGATTCCCTTGCTTGAAGGATGATCTATGTAATATCCCAACATACAGTGCGTCTAATTTGCACTATTGATTGATTTATTTCACGCATGAGAGAGATACAAGTAATTAGGGTTGAAATATGAATGTTAGGGTTAGGAATATTTAGATTTACTATGCAGAAAATTTTATGAAGATCATTACTAATGTTTTGCCAATTTAAGAAAAATTGGGTTGAACTTGGTGTTGTATAATGCAAGAATCGAGTCAGTAGAAATTATCATGTAGGATCATACAAATACCAGTTAGAAACCCTAATCTGAGTGGCCAAAATTTATCCATAAAGACCCTTGGGTTAGTACCATTTCAGCTATACAAATGAGAAGCTAAATGAAATTCAAATTGGCTAGAAAATCAACCAATCAACCTTAGGTGCGTCACCTTGTTTTATGACTTACCACAAAACAAACGTTTCCCATTTTCTCCCCATAATTTGGCCCTCATAAACCAGACCTCTCTCTCTTATTTTTTTCATCATCTTATCTCTTCATCCTTAATCCTTCATCCTGCTTCCACACCTCCACTTCAAACCTGCTTATTCTTAGTTACAACTTAAGCTTTGAGGTAGGATTCTTGAACTTTGTTGGATATTAGGGTTTATGTGGCTGGTTAGGGTTTCTTTGTTCTTCTTTAATATGATGTTGAATGATGATTATATGATTTGTTTCAATTGAATTAACATGGAAATTCTTAGTTTGGGTTGCGAAATTAATCAAAAACACAAGAAAGAACTTAGACTAGATTGCTGGAAAATGAAACCCTATGACCTATCCGTACGATGAATGGTACGTTCTGACCTATAGAGATCAAAATCTAATGAAACCATTTTTAGATGAAACTAGACATCCAAATCTTTCAAATCATATAAATTATGAGTCTATTGGACTGAAATGAGAAAGTTATGAATTTTTTAAGTAACCTTTTGAATCGTATCCATTGTTCTAACTAGTATGGGTTATGAAGCGCATAACTCACCTTATACCACTTCAAATTGAGTGCACCTAATTTATTTGGAAAGCCAACACATAGATGTTTATGTCATATACCTTTTAGATTCATATATTAAGTACATTGCTCCCAAAAAATTTTCAAAGCAATCTTATGTCTTGCTTGGGTTGAGATAGGCATTACAAAACAACCTACTTTAGGAGTCCATAACTTGAGCTCCTCTACTTGCCCATTTGAAATGAAACTTCAATTAAATTTATTTATATAAAAATTTTAGCTAAAATTAGTGAAAATTTTATTTTTAGTGAATTTTTACATTTAAGTGCTCAATTTGTCCAACAATAAGGAAGTCTTGAGTAAAATCTCAATAACTCAATTTATACTCATCAAAACTTAGTGGGCTGAAAGAGAAATGAAAATAGACTCATGATGCCACAACATATTAAATTTTTAAATTTAGATTCATATCTTAAGTACATTGCTCCCACAAATTTTTCAAAGTAATCCTATGTCCTAATTGGGTTGAGATAGGCATTACAAAACAACCTACTTTAGGAGTCCATAACTTGAGGTCTATTTGCCCATGCGAAATGAAACTTGTGGGAATTGAAAGACGGTTCAATTTGTTTTATTTATATATAAATTTCAGACAAAATTAGTGAAAATTTTATTTTTAATGAATTTTTATATTTAAGTGCTCAATTTATCCAATAATAAGGAAGTCTTGAGTAAAATGTCAATAACTCAATTTATACTCATCAAAATTTAGTGGGCCCAAAGAGAAATGAAAATAGACTCATGATGCCACAACATATTAAATTTTCAAATTTAGATGAGTTAAAATGAAATTATAGTGCAATTCACCAAACAACACAAATTTAAGAATGTTAAACTGCCTTGACAAATTTCAAGTAGTTGGAGGTTCTTAAACCATGGATAATCAATGATTGAAAGTATTGATTTATATTCCCTATTAAATTGCTATAATGTTGTCATATGCTTCTGATGGTTTTGATATTTGACTAGCTAGCTGGAAATCTCTATTGCATTTTGGGAGGCCTTATTTTAAGCCATTATACTGCTGAATTTTTGGTAGACTACATATGAATGACGAATGCTAGTTTTAAGTCTCTCAAATTTGATTTTTCATGAGTACATGAATCATGGGAAACATAAGGTTTCCATATTATTTGGGCCAGCTTTGAAAATGAATTAAGGGCGATAAATTGGTGGGAGAGTCGGGGAAAGCAAACCCGATAGTCCTACACAGGAACAAGTTCAATTTTGAGAAACAGACTATTACCCAGGAGTTATATAGCCTAAAACTCTCAGGGGACCAAGTACAGGAAATTATGATACAAGTCAAGAAGGATAAAAAGTAAAGTGCATATACATTAAATTCTTATTTGCACTTCCTTATGCATATTATATGATTAGTTATAGTCTAATTTGAATTTCGAATTATTCCCTGTAATATTTACTCTGTTTATCATATATGTTCTTTTTAGTTTAATTAATTCTATGATTAAAATAGAACCTTGTTTCGGACCACGTTTTTAACACTTATGAATTAAGGCATTCACTTTATTGATCATACTTTTACATAATTTAACTAAGCCGAAGCAACTGGGAATGATTGCGATGTCAATGTGTACTAGTTAGGGAATCTTACTAAGAATTTTCTAAATTCTCATACTATTATATGTTCGTGTCATTCTCAGATGATGGTGATAGCAACCATAGTTTTCTTCGTTGAGGTGCCAGGGTGGCAATGGCACTATGATCGCATTTTAGATTCTCTTTACCTGATTGCTACCTCTGAGTCCACCTGTATGTATTTTTCCAACGGGCTTTTGCTATACCCATCCTTAGCCCCTTCTTTAACCCAACTGCTTTGTTTCTAGGAGTACCTCTATATATGGCTCACCTTTATCTAGTATTGCCTTGCTAGGCACAGGCACCCGCTGCACCACCCCTGCCTATACATCCTATATCTTCCGAGAGGAATCCATCAGAGTGGATAGATTCTTCCTTCTCTTCATCATCAACACCAGGTGACGATCATGCACCATCCGTCGCTAGATCCGTAGACATCATACCAAATGGATTCCTCTCATCGGAGTACGACTAGTGGAGCGATTAGACTCTAAAGACCGTAGTTTGTATATTGTGGTCTTCTTTTGGGCGTCTTTTATATGACCATGGGCCATAGGTACAGTTTCTTTTTTGGTTTTCTAATGTATCCACACCAGTTGAAATGTCCTTCTGAGGACCTATACTATGCTGATGTTCACAGACATGGACTGAGTTCCTTTTTGTCTTGATGGTCCTGTTTGATGTACTTAGTACTTATATGTATGAATGCATGAATTGATGTTTACATATATATATATATATATATATATATATATATATATATATATATATATATATATATATATGTGTGTGTGTGTGTGTGTGTGTGTGTGTGAAAAGTATTGTGATTAATTACTAAGAAATTTCTATATGTACCATTTATATTTCCTTATATTGCGATGCACTCTGTATGATATGCAACTTGACCAATAGATAAACACCACATAAATAAAACGAAGCCAATAATCCATGCCCGATTAAAATTAACTTCACTGAATTAAGAATCTAAAGGTAAATTAAACGAGAGTTAGAAATACATGGCAAACTACCGAGTATAATATTATGACTTAACCATAGCATTATAATCGGTAGGGTGTTACAATCTAGTTCTTATTCTTTGTGACAGATCTCCAATAATGAATTCATGAGGAAATGAACTAGATGATTTCCACTCTCTTGGTTTGCTTCTTTTTGGAGTCTTAGAATGTGTCACAAAAGCTAATTCATAATTGTTGGACTTCTCTAAAGAAGAATCTAGTTTCTTTAAACTAGAATTCTAGTTGTCTACAGGTGGATTTTCTTGATTTTGCATAGCTGTCATCTATGTTGTATTTTGTTTGGTTCTAGGTTGATTTGCATCATCATTTTCTATAAATCCACTGTTTCTTTCATCATTTGGATTAATTTTAGAAATAGTTCTAGAGTGAGGAATGTATGCTCTATATGCTTTTCTCCTAGTAGAATAACCAATGAATATGCAATCATATGTCTTAGCATCAAATTTACCAAAATTATCCTTGTTAAGAATGAAACATTTGCATCCAAAGACATGAAAATAATGAAGAGTTGGTTTAATTCAACTCCAAACCTCATAAGTAGTTTTCTTTAAAATAGGTTTTATCAAGGTTCGATTTAAAACATAACAAGCTATGTTTATAGCTTCAACCCACAAGAATTTTGGTAAATCATTTTCACAAAGCATGGCTCTCGCCATCTCTTGCAAGGATGTATTTCTTTTTTCAACTACTCCATTTTGTTGTGGAATCCTTGGACAAGAAAAATTATGTGAGATACCATTTTCTTCGCAAAAATATGCAAAATGTTAATTTTTAAATTTTTTTCCATGATCACTTCTAACAAAAATGATAGAAGTGTCTTTCTCATTTTGACTTCTTTTGCAAAATTTTTTGAACATGTCAAAAGCTTCATCTTTATGAGCAAGAAATAAAACCCATCCAAATCTAGAATAATCATCCATGATAACCATTCCATACTTTTTGCCACCAAAGCTTTGTGTCTTAGTTGGACCAAATAGATCAAGATGCAAGAGTTCAAGTGGTCTAGTTGTAAACACAACATCTTTGGGTTTAAAAGAGCTTTTTGTTTGTTTGCCCTTTTGACATGCATCACAAATAAGATCTTGATCAAACTTTGTCTTAGGAACTCCTCTAATTAAGTCCTTTTTTTAGTAGCTTCGAAATTTGGTACACGCTAGCATGACCAAGCCTTCTATGCCATAGCCACTTTTCATTCCCAAAGGATGCAAAATATCTAACATCTTGATTATTTAAGTCCTCTATGGTTACGTCATAGACTTTCCACATCTTTGGCCAACCAAAAGTACATGGTTGTCATGTTTTTCATGAATGATACAATTGGATGTTTCAAACATAACTTGGTAACCTTTATCACATAGTTGACTAATGCTTAACAAATTATGCTTTTATCCTTTGACTAAATAAACATCATCAATAGTAGTAAATAGTAGGAAGAAATTTACCAATTTTACCTACGCCAATGATTTTTCCAGTAGCATTGTCATCGAAAGTTACATGATCTCCATCATATCTTTTCAACCACTTGAACATTGATGGATTTCCAATCATGTGCCTCAAACATCCATTATCAAGGTACCAAATATCCACTTCTAGCTTCTTAGACTTCAAGAAAAATTGCACTCAGAATTTTGTGACTTAGGTATCCAAATTTTTTTGGATCCTGAGTGTTAGAATCAGAAGCTAGAAGATAATGTTTATCACCAATCAATTTCCAATAATATGGGCATACATTAGACATGTGTCCTTTCTTTGTACAATTATAACAAACTTGATTCAATTTTGTTTTGTTGATATTATTCTTCTTTTTTTTAGCATGAATTTTTTTTGATCTTTTATTTTCCTTTATCTTTTGATTTGTCAAAGAAGTTCTTATAATATTTATTTTGTTCATTTTCTTATTGAAGACCAGCCTTGTTAAAGCCACATCTTTGTTGACTTAGCAATTTGTCCAAGTTATCTCTTCCTTGAACAAAGTTGGCTAAATCCTTAGTTAACCTTTCAACCTTTTCATGCAATAAATCATTTTCAGTTTTAAGATCTAAAGAAGTTGACTCCTAATTTTAAAAAACAACAAGTTTACTTTTGAGCATATTAATTTCATTTGCAAGTAACTCATTTTGTTTTGTTAAATTCGCATACTTAGATAACACCATTTCAGAGTCAACAAGCAGATCATCAAAGGCATTTAGCAATTCAACATAGCTCACATGACAGGGGGATACCTCATCTACTTGATTTGCCATGAAGCAAAGGTTTGCAACTTCCTCAGCTTCATCATCGTCTCCATCAAAAGAGTCACTTTCAATATCTTCCCATATTGACATTAAGGCTTTCTTCTTCTTTGCATCCTTTTTAAGTTCTGGACATTCACTCTAGAAGTGTCCTTGCTTGTTGCAACCGAAACAAGTATCATCACCTTTGTTACTTGATTTGTTCTTGTTGCTTTCTTTTCGTGAGGTTTGGCCTTTCTTTGGCTTTTCTCTTTTCTTCATCATTCTAGCTATTCTTCTTGATCAAAGTGCAATCATATCACTTAGATCAGTTTCATTTTTAGATTCAGAGTCTACCTCTTCTTGAGATTTGAGAGCTGAAGACTTTTTCTTTTTGTCTCCAACTTCATTTCTCAAGTGAGTAGTCTCATATGCAATGAGATTTTCTCCAAGTTTATCATAGGCAAGAGTGCTAATGTCTCTTCCTTCTTGTATAGCTAAGATCTTTGATAGTCATACTCTTGTGGGGCTTCTAAGAACTTTTCTCACAAGTTCTTCGAATTCATTGGCTAGAGTTTTGCCAAGAACATCAAGATTCTTAACAATGATTGACAACCTATCAAACATGTCATCAATTTTCTCATCCTTTTTCATGTGAAAGAGTTCACACTCATGAGTGAGCATGTCAGCCTTTGTTTGCCTTATTTGCTATGTTCTTTCATGAGTGATTTCAAGTTTATCCCACATTTCCTTCGCTATTTTGTATCGTGAGATTTTTCTATATTCCTCAAAGCTAATAGCACAATGCATCATGTTTATAGCTTTAGCATTTAGCTCAACTTTCTTCAAGTCTTCAACGTTCCATTCTTCTTCTGTTTTAGGCACTTCTTGTCTTCGGATTCACATTCCCATTTTCAACAAAACTACCCATTATGGCTGTTTGGCATGGATTACCATTTTGGCCAGAGGAAACAATGACAAACTGATGTTTCTAGGGTTATTTGGGGGGCCTTTGAGCTATATTAACTTGGCCATATTGTAAATTAGGCGTTTGAGAAACTTGCCCAACAATTTGATTAGTCGATCCACCAACCATGGTTGGAATTTCCCCATTTGCTAACATAGCCAAGTTTTCCTTACAAAATTGATTTTTTGTTGAGCCATTTGGATTTTATTATGTACCATCGGCTTAACAATATTAGCTAATTATTTTGATAATTCTAACATTAAGTCATTTAACCCCAAATCTATTTGTTCACGAATAAATAATGTAGTCATGACAATCAGTCGCCTTTTATTTGCCCCAGTCGATGTCAATTAGGCATTGGTAGAAGAAGAAGCAACCGAGTTTGCCAGTGGCTGACTCATGGCACCCTGCGTAAGCTGTGAGCCTATGTCCCTTGGAGGGGTACGAGGTACAACCCATGTGGTCACCTGCAGTCTGCTAGCTTTCTAGCCTGTCTACTTTAGTGGTGGTTGTGGATTTGGCATAATGAATTTTCCTGGTCTTGGAAATTTTGTTAATTCATCTATTAGGGTCCCACTAAGCGTGCCAAAAATATGTTGGACTATGTTCGGCTAAGTTACTGTTGAATTGGGTGCTAAGCATACTAGACCTTGAAATCAGCTAGCTTTGGGTTAGCCCTCTCGATTCCAAGAAGTAAACAATTACTCTAAGGAAGGAAATCTACTCCTTAGATATGGGTTTCCAAGTTACTTAATAATAAGCACTTGGCTAAGATCAATTAAAGGAAACAAAGACCAAAGATATAATGAGAAGAATAGGTAGAATTCTATTAGTAATTAAACAAGTTACTCCTTCCGTTTCAATATATCTATCAGTTTAACCAAAGTTGTACATTCTTAAATCGATGTATCTGGATACATTGATTTAAGAATGTACCACTTTGGTCAAACTGATAGATATATTGAAATAGAGAGAGTACAATAGAGATTCCATGAAAGATGATAAAGTAACAGTGCTAGATACGTAAAGCAAATTGAATAGTAAAGGAAAGTAAAGGCTAAAAGCTTAAAAGATAAATATAAAGGACTAAAAATAAGTAAAATAAGTTCGGTGTTGTGTATTTTTCGAGGATCCCCTTCAATTGGTTGGTCTTTTCCTATTTATAGGAAAATGTCCTCTCCAATGATGCTTCATGCTTGACCAAATCAATCGCTAGTAACTGCCCTCAGCCTTTCACTTTAATTTTTAGTTCATTCCTCATTCAACATTATTTGACACCTTGACACATACATCTCGGCCGAAGTCCAGTTCTAAGTACATGGTCTTACTTAGTGAGCTAAGGCTTGAAGCTTATCTCCCTTGGTTGACTACCAATATAGTATAATTAGCTCGGCCGAAGTATGATTAATTATTCAACAAATACCCTTCCTCGGCTAACCCCTGCTCGGCTAGGCCTCAAAACTTAACAAGTCCAATGATTCTCAATACTCCTACTTGGCCAATTTTGCGCCAACAATTATAACAGAAAAATATATAAAATAATTAGATACCATGAATAATGAGCTTCGCACTTTTCATAGTTGGTGGTTGATAAAATGCTCTGGCTTCCCATGTTCGCACCTAGTGGCTTAGCTTATGGTTAGGGAATACAAATGATTTGTTATCACTTGACAAAAGCCCATTGGCATGCAATTTATTTTGAAATGTTTACATGACATATTACTTATACCCAGAAAGCAATTAATCAGTTCTTTTGTTTTATTGGCATTTTTGTGGTTTGAGATGCTCTTCAATTTTGCATTAGTTCAATGTGCAAAAGCATGAGAGGGCAATGAAGAAGATAGCGAAAAAGTTAGATGCCATCCTTGGTGGCTAGGAATAAGGGCATCGAAAGCATAAAGTTAATGGTGAGGTTAGCCAAGAAGGTTCCAATGAGGATGATCAAGGGAGATTGAAAATTTTAGGGTTCTTGATTTGAGAGAGGATTTAGGGTTCATAGAATTTTAGTTAGAGATTTTCAAATTTTAAGAAAAAAATTTGTTTAGATATAGAGAATTAGAATAAGTAATTTGATTTGATAAATTTTGAAATTTTTATATAGAATTGGGGCAAATTGTAACCTAAAAAAAAAAGAAGTTAAAGGGGCTAAAATTAAATAATAAAATATTGAATGTAGTATCTAAGTGGACAATTACTAACCACATGGTCAAAAATTATTTGACCAAACAAAATGAGTTTCAAAACCCTTCAAATTGAAGAGATACCATAGAAACCACCAAACTTAAAATGTCAAAGCTTTTGCTATAAAGTTGTTCTGTTTTAAAGCTAAGTTGCAAAAACATGTTACACTCTTACGGATAATCATGGTGGTAGTTGCATTCACGTTTAGGAAAGTGTGCTCCTACAATGCCACATAAGATAATACTCACTTCATTCATTGCATATGCCAATTCAACATATGTTTGTGGGAGGACGCACCACTAATATGCATATCTATGCTATTATATATTTTATGTTTGAAAAATAAAAATGCACAAATATGTGTGATAGTGGAAGTTGTTTTGCCTTACTCTAGAAAGTAAAACATTTCTTCCTCCAAATAACACCTAAACCATGTATGTAATTTTTAAATATATTTTCTCTTTCATATTTTTTTCATCTATAGTTAAGATTCACCTAAAAGAAGAAAAAGCTAGGGGTGTGCATAGGTCGGGTTTAGAGGGAAAAAATACCCAAACCAATCAAACATAGTTGGGTCGGGTTTTTGGCATTTTTTACCTCCAACCCGAACACCCTATTATATGGAGGAATATATTGAAACTTCTCTTTTAAAGAAAATATGAAAAATATTCGGGTATTCGGGTAGGCAGTCAACTTCTCTTTTTTTTTTGTAAGTGAAAAATATATTGAAACACCCTATTTTGTGACATTTTGAATCCTTTAAATTGTATTTTTGAAATATGAATATAATCAAAATATATTTTTTAAAAAAATTACATACATAATTGATAATTTTATAATCATAATCTTGAAATATATTATACATCATACATTATATAATATCAATCATCAATAAATCTAATTATACACTAATATATTAACAGAGCCTAAGAGTCAATATTTATAATTATATTTTTGTATATTAATATATAAGTGAATGAGTCATTATTTATGAAAAAAAAAAAAAAGAAGTTGGGGTTCGGGTTCGGGTTCGGGTAACGAGTTTAATTTTTAAACCCGTTACCCGAACCGAATATTGGACGAGTCAATCGAGTTTTACCCCATTAGACTCGATTACCCGACCAGAACCGATTTTTTGGCACACGGGTCGAGTAATCCCTAGAAAAAGCATTTTCTCCAAGAGTATATAGGTATTTTCTGTATTAATGGTAAATCCCCCTACAAAAATATGCTAAATTGGCATGCAAAGAATGGAGTGAATATTATCCTATGTGGCACTCTAAGAGTACCCCAAGAATTTCTCGAAAGGAAAGCCCCAACAGTCAAGAGCATGATGAGCCTTTTTTTTTCACAAGAAGAACATTAAGAGGTTAGTTAGGAAAACAAGAAATGAAATGGGGTCCACTTCACTTCAAACAGTGTTTTTGACATTTGTGCAATTTGTATATGGTGTGCAGTGGAGAACTTTGCCCACCAGGAAGAGAACCAAACATCTATTGCTTGAATTTTTATTTATTTATTTTCATATCTAGCTGAAAGGGGATTTTGGGGGTTAGGGGGGAGGTTAGTGTTTGAGAGTCGAACCGTGATGTGGTTGCTAACAAGGCTATTGATTTGCCAGTTTGTCTTGGCCTTGATCGCTACTGCCCGAAGATCCTTTTTTTTGGTTTTGGGGGTGGGGCGAGTGGCCTAAGTGGCTTATGCTCTAATCAACTAAATGTAATGCTAGATGAAGATCACAAAAATGGCCGTTAGAGATTTGTGGCTACCTGGTTTAGACTTGACAATAAATAAAAGTGTCCACATCTTGAGACATCCTAAACCCTTACTGAAAGTCCAATAAATAATTTGTAACTTACAAAACATTCCAAATTTCGCTATTCACATGATGTCAATGTAGATATTTGATGCTAGTCAATAAAAGCTATGTAGATACTTGGGGTAAGGCCCCTTTACACCTTACTTCACAAGGTGTATCACACACCGTCTAATCTAAAGGTGAAGATATGAGGGTGTACGGATGCAACCAAAGGCTTATGATGCACTGTAATTTTTTCTTTCTCCGAGCGCATTCACTCCCAATCTCTAACTCCCCACTGATCTGCTATCTCCGACCTCCTCGCCCATCTTAGGATTCAAACTTGGAGGTATCATAAATGGTGTTGTAGTAGAGGTCATCCAAGAGGGACCAATAGGAGTGATATTGAATTTGAAAGGTGGAGGAAACGACGTCATTGGAGGGAATAATGGGAGGGGTGGTGGTGACAATGGTGGTGAGGGTGGGGGTGAGGGAGTGATCACGGCAGTGGAGGCCGAAGTCGAAGGCGTCGAGGAAGAGGTCGATAGGAGGCCCAGCCACCGCTACCACCGCTGCAAGAGATGAGATTGGAAAGGAGGGTGCAAGAGCATATGTTCTTGCAAAGAAAAAGACATCATTGAGGGAATAATGGAATGGGTGGGGCTGGGGCTGATGGGGTGGTCAAGCTGAGCTTGCGATGGAGGCTGAAGTTGGAGGTGTTGAGGAGGCCTAGTCAGTAGGTGGTGAGCTTGTGTAGGGCAGCCTAACTGCCACTGCCACTGCCACTGCAAGAGATGAGATCAGAGAGGAGGGTGCGAGAGCAAATGTTCTTGCAGCAAAAGTTATAGATGTTCTTACAGTGCATCATAAGCCTTTGGTTACACTCGCAAACCCTCATATCTTCACTTTTAGATGAAAGGACATGTGATACACCTTGTGAAGTAAAGCGCAATAGAGCCTTACACACAAATACTTGATGTTCTGAATCTCATACACATGGAAGAAAAACATAAAAAAAAAAAAAAGGAATACTTGATGTACTGAATCTCGTACACAAGGATCAGCCGGACTTGCCAACTAATCACCTTAGCCTAAAGGGCTATTGTATTTGAGATTGAAGAAATAAACAAAACATCATTCGCGTGATACCGTATACAATCAGAAAAGAGGGTATTTCTTCATATTCCTATATATAAAACTATCACAATTTTTTTTCATTTGCTTTGCATAACAGGTGAGGCAGCGTCATTATTCTATTCAACTAACATCTCTTTTTAGACCCAAAATACCAATCTCTTCCTTTGCCCTTCAGATTTCTAGCCGTCTTACAAGCTATTACTTACTTTTGGTTTGGTTTTGTTTTTGTTGGTTGTTACAGGAGGGGGTAGGGTGTTCAGGGGTCTCTAGAAACTTCAACTGGTCGAATTCAAATTCCAAATGAGAAAGATCAAAGCATATGTCACCAAACTAAATTCAACTTCAATGTCATAAGTAAAGATTTTACATTTTCTTTGGGATAGAAGTAAAGAGTTTCCATTATGGCCACGTAGAAAATAAAACACTTGGTTGAAAGTAATTTTACACCTTTAGCCTGTCTAAAAAGCACTGGAAAGCCACCAAAGGCCGAATATTTGGCATGTCAAAAGTGTGCAATTTTGGCCAATGTTCTGACCAAAACTGAGTCAAATCAATGGTGGTTGCAACTGCCAGCCACACCATAAGCACAACTGTACGAGGGAACACAAGCTGTTAACTCAAAATTTGTTTTCATGCTGGAGACAAGTCCACAGTGAGCTAAAAGATCTATCCAACTCACTAACTGTACAGGGAAACCGAGGACACAACCAGAATGTCCGTGGAGAGAATTATACCAGGATTATTGTTAAGTAGCAAACGCAGAAGACTGAGTAACAACTGCCATCCACATGCACACCATTGCCATTGGGGTGTGTGTGTGTGTGTGTGTGTGTGTGTGTGTGTGTGTGTATATATATATATATATATATATATATATATTGGATGATATGAAGTCATTTCCGTCTTGGTGTGCTTTCAGTATTGGCGAGCGTCCATTCACTCCATTATAATCCATTAGGTAACTTGGTGCGGCCATTGCTTGATGACATAACTGTCCTCTTCTGTTCACAAGCTGCTGCTATATCCTGTTTTGACAATGAAGCATTTATGTTTAGAGTATAAGAATGCAACTTTTGCTCTCAGACAACTCTAATATAAAGGAAATAACAGCATTTAGATATTATTTCTATTATTTTCTCCAACAGTAACTTGTTCACCTCTTTTGCTGACCACCCACATATCGCATCATGTTAATATGGTTTGTTTTGCATCGTATATATATATTATGCCAAAACAGTCAACCCTGATGACTATAATTTTAATACTATGCAACGTTTAGTGATAATGTTTGGTATATCACTATATAAGATGTAGTATTATATGAAATATAAAAAGAAAAAAAATATTATAATAAAATATAACTTTTATTAATTAGACAATTAAAAATTTTAAAATTAATATAATTATTCAAATATTTATTATTTTAATTTCTTTTGTTTATATTATATATAAATATAATTTAATTATTTATTTCATTACTTTTGACAATATTTTTATTTTTCATAATTATTTTTTAAATAATTATTTATATTATTTATTATTATTAATATATTTTAATAATGGATTATTATTTATAGTTTTCATATTACTGTTAATAGTTATTTTATATTAACTATTATTTCTTAAAATTAATATTATTAAATAATATTATTTTTATTTATATATTATTATTATTTTTTATTATTTGTTCAACAATTATTTTTATTTTAATAAAATATATAAAGATACAAAGAGTGAAAGAGTCTATATACATCAAAATCTATTTAGATCTAATATGGCTTCTCTAGGCTTTGATTAAGTTATCTATCATTTTGATATATTAAGGGGATTATAATGGATAAACTTATACAATACATTATGTGTACTAAATAACAAATAAGATCATAATGTATAGTATTAGTTTATCTTATAATGTCTAATACAGAACACCAAACACAGGAATACTTTCAAGTTGTTGCATCATCACCATCTGGTCAAACCAAAGGATGACACCCAGATGCACCATTGACTATAAGACATGCAAGAATATTAAAGCATAAACAGATAGAAAAAAGGGAAGCAAATTTAATCATGAAGAGCACAAGAAAGATACTTAAAATCAAATAATTGCACTAGTCATCATATTGTAATACTCAAACATGATTATTAGTTATACAAGTCCAATCAAACAAGACAAAAAATGCATAAAAAAGTACCGTATAGATGTCTAGAAAACATAAGTAATAGAAATATAGCACATACTATCATATAGTCATCTGAATTATCGGTGATAGAAACAATAACTGAGAAAGGGAAAGGGATTTTAATTCTTAACCGTGTCTGTAATGCAGATTCATTATTACTTAAGTAGACCCAGAAAAGATTTTGAACGGAGAATGAAAGAAGACTATAATATTTCATCTTAAACTAGATAGAGGGACAGCTTGTACCTTGACGGCCTTCGCTTAAAATGCCGCTCATCATCGCTGGACTCGTACTCCGTGACGGTGCTGCTCTTCCTACCTTCGTAGTAGCCTTTGGACACTGCCTTGTGGTGTGCCGAAGATGCAGTGGTGGCGGCGCTGGCGGCTTCAGTTGTGGCAGAGGCGGAGACCTTCCTCTTCTTGGTGACTTCTTCCTCAGCGGGGAAGCTTATGCGGGAGAAGACGCTGGCCTTCTGCTTGTGGTCCATGCCTGTGGCCGCAGCTGATGGTGCAGTTGAGGAGGTTTTGGTCACTGGTTCTGATGACATTCGGCATGAGGATTCTGAACGATGATGGCGGCCTCTTTCTCGATGGCGGTGATCCCGGTGGTCACGGTCGTGATCATAGTCACGTTCGCGTTCACGATCAGAATGGTGGTCGGATTTTCTCTTGGAAGGGCGCGGAGGGTCCACCTCCCATGGAGATCGATCTGCCGAGAGGCGCTCCAAACGGTGACAGTGGGGATGGTGGTAGTCGCTACTCAAAGGCGGTGGAAGTGATTTCTGCCCAAAATAGAAAAGGCCTACTGTTAGAAGTTAGAACCATGTACTTTTTTTTTCAGCATTCCTCTTTTGACACCACAACAATATTTAATCAGTTTTCATTGCAGTGACACACTATAATTACAAATAATAATAATTTTATTTTAAGGTACATAGCCACACCGATTGTATTTTCAGTTACCTTTTGACACATGTTTTTGACAAAGTCTTTCTATATATATATGTTAACACTTACATAGGATAGAAATATGATCACCCATATAAATTCAATTAAAGAAAGACAGCTTAAGAGGGGCTTAGAGGACAATTTTGGATGGCGCAACTTTTTTATCCTTTTATTTTCTTAGCCACACAGCAAGCATATAAATTTTAAACATATACGGATGTCCCACGTCCAGAGTCTTCATATTTTAAGCACTATTTGTGCATTCTAGCTATTCGAAAATCACAATTTTTAAAACTGTTGCTATACATTTGCTCCTTCCAGCAATTTACTCATGATTAATCCTTTAAACTTACAGAAAAATTAAAATTATTCATTCTAACAAGTTACATTAACTCCATTTAGAAATCATGGAATCAACCAAGCAAAACAACATGCCAAGTTCAAAACACACGATTTTTGTTTTGTCAAAGATACAAAGCATTACTACAGTACTCCGTTGGAGCAGCTTTTGTTTTTGTTTTGCATGAGGGGCAGCGGCCCACAGCCACTCACGTTCATCACCCTTACTCCAACTACCGAACCCCACATCTCCCCCCCCCCCCCCCCCCCAAAAACAAAAAAATCAATCCAAACCCCATGTTCCTCTCAACAGTTATTGCTACTACGGGTAGCCAAGGGCAGTAAGGTATCCCAAATAGTTGTTGCTACTACGGCAAAAATAATCGTTGCCAGAAAATAATATGCTACAAGATCCTTTAGCTGCACCTCAAATGAGAACCTCAGTCAAATCTCCCACTGGCATCACCCATTGTAAATCCCCAAATAAAAATATCAAATTGCCACAGCACTAGATGGTAAAATACTGACTGCGCAAATAAGCACATATTGTTTTATGTTCAAAGCTGTCACTACTCCCATAATTTATTTAGAAGAAGAGACTAATACAGGAGAGACCACATTCCAAATATTTGACTGCGCAAATAAGCACATATTGTTTTATGTTCAAAGCTGTCACTACTCCCATAATTTATTTAGAAGAAGAGACTAATACAGCAGAGACCACATTCCAAATATTAGTTACTAAAATCATATATCAAAAAATTAGGAATCTTAATTTGAACCTATATACTCCACCCTCATCAGTGAACAATAATTACCAATGGAAAAACCATTACAACCAGAAAAATCAACTATGATCTTCAATGGATCAACAAAAACTTCAGAGTTCACCCAATTTCAGCCCAACACACGAAGAAAAATCTAGGGTGTTAAATGATTTAAATCTGATTTATGGTTCAAAGAATGTCCAAAAACCATAATCTGAAAATGATCACAAACTATAGGCTCCGACCCTGGGAGCATGAAAATTTAACAACAGCAATGCACCATTACCATGTAGTGCAGCAAGGCAGCTCTATCTATGACTTGGTTAAACTAATTGGTGACTGTTGATCACAGAATTATGGTGATCCGTGGGCGCACTCCCTCAAACATTTCATGATCAACCAGAGTATCACTTGATAAAACAAACCCAATTCATTGCCACAGACTACTATAATTTAAGAAACCAAAACAGTAAATGAGATTATCTAGTGCAATCAGTGTTCTTTTTTTGTTCTTTTGAGCTTCAGGTTTCTGGCCAAATTTTTGGTAGAAAAAACCCAAAAATGTAAATGACGTATAGAAGTCCACAGAAAAAGAAGGGAAAATTAAGACAATGAAAACCACATACGGTTTTTGATTTCATGGAAGAAACATCCCCAACACTGCTTACTTCCCTACCAAATTCTCGATCTTTGGAGAACTCCCTGTTTCATTAAGGAAACAAACTCATTAACAAACAATGAGAAACAAAATACAGAAGAAGTCTAAAAGAACCCCATAAAATTACAAGCAACAAGAGCCATGATAACATTGGACATATTTCATAACTTGAAGAATATATCTTGTGTAAAGCAAAGCTTTGCAAATATTTTACTAAAATTAACATACTACCCTTGTCCTTTATTAACAGAGGAAACGAAGGGTAATAACGTCACTCTACAAATTATAAATAAAACCCTAGTGTTCCACTGTCAGAGATCAAAAATGTGCTAAAACATAATCGTAACACACTGGTGAAATACTAAAGATGTGCAGGAGGTTGATCCTTCACACAAAAATTAAGAAAGATTCAGTAGACATATGATAATGTCTAAAAAACTGTTATCTTACAGTGGTAACAAATATTTGACTCATTAAGTTAAAAGTGAGTCAAACTTCTTAACCATCCATATCAGAAAAACATGAAATAGCCACCCAAGAGTAATTCCATTTTTACCTTTCACTCCGTCTCTCGTTTTCACGCTTCCTCCTCAGATCAGCTTTCCGAGCTTCAAACTCCTCTCTACTCATAACTGGAGGTGGAACATTCATCCCCATACTAAATTCAGCAAGATCCCTAAACACATTCAAAATTATGTAACAATTTGGCTTTCTAAAGAACAATGTATCTAATTATACAAGAAGACAAACATGCAACACATTCACTACAAGTCTACACCCTACAACCTTCAACCCCCTCCCTCAGCACCAACAAGTTATGCCCTAAGCATGTGTGTGTGCGTGCGCGTGCGCGCACGTGTGAGAGAGAGAGCGAGAGATAAATGAGGAGGGAACACTCGGATTCAGATAGCGCCAAATTTTGATAAATGAAAAAAAGCTATTTACATACCTATGAGGTGGAACAACAGGCATCATGTAACCCTGCATGCCAAAGGGGTCTTGAGGCAGACCAGCTGCAAATGGCATGTCCAAGGGGCCTAGACCGTAACCCATCATTTGCATCGGACCACCATATGGTGCCATAAATCCGTCCATACCAGGTTGCATGCCATTCCAGTATGAATTATAGCCAGGAGCTGGGCCCATTGGCATCATGTAGTTATCAGCCCCAAGGTCATATGGGGTTTTCCACTGCAAATCTGCAAGAAATAAAAATAAGTTGACATTGTTACAAATAATATAAATAGAGGCAAAAGCCTCTGTATTGTCGTTGTCCACTAAATGTTCCAGCAGCATGCAAAGCGAAATCTAGGGGGAGAAAAAATACAGATACATGTCATAAATTCGAACATAGATATACAGGTAGAATGCAGGACAGCAGATTTACCATTTGCAGGCAAACGGACTTTCTTCTTTTTCTTTTTCTTTCCTGCAAAGTTAAAAATACAAATGAGATTGTCCTCAAAGAAATAGATTATTGCTGCTCTAAGCATAGGTGCTTTATTATCTTACCCAAGCACATAACCATACCCCCTTCCCTCCTCCTCCTGCTCTTCCCCCCCCCCCCCCCAAAAAAAAAAAAACCAAAAAAAAAAAAAAGAAAAAGAAAAACGAGGACACAGAAGCAATCTACATTACCTGCCTCAGTAGGAACCATCTTTTGCTGAACTTCTTCCTCAACAAGCTGAGCACTCCCTTGTGAGGCTGGTTCCTTTACTCTCATCGACTCATGTGTAGCTTCAGATACATCAGCAACTCTGGTGACCTTTACTTGCTCTGATGTCTGTGGTGGAGCAGAAACAGCCTTTTTGTCATCAACTCTTTCCTGTACATTTGGCATTCCTTCACTAACAGGTGAAACCTTTGGTTCTCCCTTAGATGCCGCAGATGAGGTTGGGGATGGAAGCTTTGGCTGTGAACAACGAGCAGACTCCATATCTGAAAAGTTAAAATCAAGGAAAAAAACAATTCATATATTGATAACTAGTGATAGTCCAAGTAAGTGTCACATCATAATCAAATACCTTGAACTTGAAAAGTGCTCCCAACATTTTCAGCACTGCTATTTCCTGACTCCAATATCCGATTAATAGTATCTCTTAGGGTCTTATTTGGTAAAAGATCATCTGCAAGAATATTTGTTGCACCACATACGCACATGGACTTGGAGATAATATAGTCCCTAATACCTGAAAAGAATTTTCAGAATAATATTACATAACTTCATCTGAGATATTTATTTATACAATACTTCAGGGCAAGATATGGCAGAGAAGATATTAAATCATCTAAAGTATTCTTTACAAGCTTAATGAGGCACTATAAACTAGAAAAACATAAGTATGATACTCAATCTCTAAAAACTGACTGATAGAGGTGCATGAAAAACAGACATTTGTCACAGAAGCTTTTAAAACAACATTTGCTTGTCAGTACAGCATCCTTCATCACATCATTGCACAAGGGGCAGTGGAGCTCAGGTGGCAGATCCCCAACAGAACGTGTTGATGGCAACCCTTCTATTTCTTTCTCAAAAGCAGCCCTGTTTGCAAGGAAAAGGTGAAACACAATTTTATGCCTACATATGACAGAATGGACGAGCAGAATCAATATGTACTCACTCATTTGGCTTCAAGACAGCCACTGAACCATTTGGCAGAGCATAGGAACCTTGTGGGTTTACCATCAGCATGGATCTTGGAATACCAGTAGGTTGTTTAACTCTTTTGATGTCATAATTTGGATCACCATTTGTGGGGCAGTGCTGAATAAAATGTCCTACATAAAAGTTAAAAGAAATAAGCAAGCTAAGCATACTGACATTACTTACCAGCATTTGTCAGCAGAGGTAGATTAAAGGGAAAAAAAAAAGGTTTAAAAAAGCATACCGGGCACCTTGCATCTGTGACATACATAGCCTTGAGGAGGCGTTTTCCGCTCCAACCCTGCCAGAGCTCAGCATGTAAATAAACATCGACATATTAATATCTGTACTCAAAGCACGAAGTCACTCAAAAATGTACAGAATAGGCACAGAGAATCACCAAAACCACGACCACCCCCCATCCGTCCACCCATACCCCTTCCAAAACCTCTACCAGCGCCAAAGTCCGAACCTTGACTGCATGCCAAAAGAAAACTAATTAGACATGGTAACGTGAAGAATGACAGTTCTTTTCACCCCAAAAAAAAAAAGCACATTTGGTATGTGAAATGAAATCTTCTGCAGAAATCTTATGCAGGAATAGGGGGAAAAATGAAAGGCAACTACTCCAGTACAAGTCTTGACTCCTGAGATGAGGAGTCCCTTCCACTTCCAGAAATGACAATGCCCATATTATTGCAGGCCAGAAAGAATTAGTATTTATTTTTCTGCTATTTATATTAATTATAGTTATCATCCCATTTTATGCTGATTCCATGAACTAAACAACAGCCCTAAAAAAAGGAGGATGCTCTGCTCACCGTTGCCAATCCAAGGCAGGAGTATCAATCAAGGCCTTTATCTTACTTTCTTCATCAGCTTTGTTGGTTGGAGGAGCCTCTAGAACTATGTTGCTTGATTGAACGGGCAGTATATCAGGAATTGTATACAAATCATTGCCAAATTCATCCCAATCCGAATCTTCCGGCTGTCAAGTGGTATGAAATGGTAAATATCCTAGGAAATAAAGCTGAATTGTTCAGTATTAAATAAAACAACATGAAAAGATAAAAGGGAATTACATATTTCATGGTAGATGTATCTTCAGCTGGTAAGTTACTGTTTTCAGGTTCAGTTTCCATTACCTTATTTTCCACCCTTTTTTGCCTGCATAAAGCCAAAGACAGTAGCAACTCAAGAACACAGAATTTATCTCACAAACGAACAATGTAGTTTCTGAGGAAGATTGTGCCACTATAATATGCAGTATACAGACAAGAGAATGACAAGTTGATGACTGCCCATTTTAAAGAACCAACATATATAATGCATGATCAATAGCCAGAAAAACAACAACAGTAATGAGATTAAAGGTTTGAGACAATACTCTAGTTCAGTAACAATTGGTAAACGTGGCCGACCAGGAACCCGACGAATTAACACTGAGGTATTTTTAGGAATCAACATTGCTTCATCAAGATATTCTGAAATTCCAAAGAGACAGAGCAACTATAAAACACTGTATGCCATTCATCAAGCCAAACATATGTGAACTACGATACAAGAAATCTCGCATGGTTGGGCGCCTGTAATTCCTACATTGAGATTGCAGCCTAACTACATCTCAAATTTCCTATATCCTGGCCAACATTCTGTGCCTTTCAATTGTAAGTATTTTCTTTTCTTTTCTTTTCTTTTTAATGAAGGGGGTGGGGATAGTGTTAGAATCAAAACACTACAAAGACCATGAATTTCATTGTAAGATTTGAATCAAAATACTTTGAAGGAAATAATTTTCAAACACTGACATTGTAAAAATTATTTTATACTGTAAACTAATAGAAATCATAAAAATTGCCAACATGGTCCATTTTCATGTAACTACCATGGTA
Source organism: Pterocarpus santalinus (assembly GCA_031439595.1). NCBI lineage: Eukaryota > Viridiplantae > Streptophyta > Magnoliopsida > Fabales > Fabaceae > Pterocarpus > Pterocarpus santalinus. The sequence continues at coordinate 25,131,016 of CM062528.1, read as the reverse complement.
ATTTCCATAATTTCTGTTGGATGACAATATAAAATTGTTTTACATTGTTACTTGTTAGTGTATGAAATTAATATCTTCCTTAAAACCAATGAACTCCTGAAAGATGGGAATGCTAAAAATGTTTACTTTGAGAGGAACAAGATAAACACTGAGTTTAACCATGAAACCCCTTCTCAAAGGCCAAAGAATATGCAAAAGTTCCACATTTTAAATTTACAATTTAAGCACCGAACTGAAATCGTAAAACCATAAACTCATGTTTTCGCCCCCCAAACAACTAATTCGAAGAGAAATAATAATAGTTTTAATCAAAAGGTCAGAACCAACCTTCATTGGTCTGGGCGTTGGTGACCACGAGGTCAAAATCAGTACCCCTCCCTAAATGCTTGGATTCAAATATTTTTTCTTTCAATGTACCAACAGAGATGAAAGGACCGTCCATGGGAATTGAATCATAATCTCTTGCACTCTTAAATTTATAATACACCGCCATGGTGGTATATTTATTCTTTCTCTCGGATAAAATGATCAATAGCAATAATAACAAAAAAAATACGATAAATCAAAAGGGCCTGTGAAATTCAAAAACTAAGAAATTGGCCCCTGATATTAAAAAATCCAAACAAAATCAAACAGTACAATAATATATCCAAAGCTCTATTTTTTTTCTTCTTCTTTTCTCTTTTCCCCCCTTTTTTCCTCCACTTGCAAATAACTAGGTTTACGATCGAACGAATCGAACCCTTTTTTTTTTCCCTCCACTTGCAAATTACTGGGGTTAAGATCGAACAAATCGAACCGCCAACAACAACATTCCTAGAATTCTTCTTCGCGAGCAACCAGATGCCGACAAGTCTTCAACTTCGTCACAAAATCGTCCACATTCAATGAATCTCTGAAGATTCAGATTCCGTTCTTCCAGCGACTCTATAAAGAATGATCACAAATCAGAGCCATCGGAAACACACAATCTAAGAGAAAATCAAATCCGGCGAAGCACTCTGAAAATAGAAACCGCCGAGACGACGCCACAACAACACAGTCAGGGCTGAGCGATGCAATCGAATCGAAAGCGCGAACCACAACAACAACAACAACAATATTCCGTCGTCGCTTCGACAATCGACTCAACTCGAAGGACGAGGAGGAAACTCTGCAGAACTCGGATTCTGATTCGGCGCGAGCTCTCCGATCGGCGGCGAATCACAACCTTCGAAGGAGAGAGAATCACGAACAACTCCGCGCGCGGTTGCACCGAGAAATCGGTGGTGGAGAAAACTGGAGAAGAAAAAATCGATGGTTAGAGAGATTGGAACCCCATAGAAAGGGGGACAGTGGTGAGAATAATTATTAGGTTTAGGATTGGGAAAGTTTGCAACTTTGCATAAGGAAGCGTAGAGAAGGAGAAGAAAGAAGCAAATTGCGGTGGGGATGATGAGGATTCCCAGACATGTGACCAAGAAGGAAAATCGCGTGGTTTTGAGGGATCAGGAGGGGGTGTGTTTATGGTGGACCTTCTATCCATGGTTCAGTCATGGTCTTTCTTGTCTCACCTTTGGCTTAAAAATAGAGATGATTTCTTATTTAAATTTTGTAATCTATATTTAGGGTAGAGTTGTAGGATGGAAGAAAAGAAGTGAGATCACATGATTGAGGTAAGGCTTAAAGTTTCTTTACATTGTTTGAATTGTGTATTGTGGTATTACATGCATGCATGATGTGAAATAAAGGATACATTATAGAACAGTTTTTAACATTAACTAATTAATTTATATCATTGCATGTATTTGTTATTTATGTTTGACTGACAAAATAATTTCTGTAAAGGCTTCTAAAATAAAGGAAGACTCTGCTCAAATTTTGTTAATTATTTAGAATATTATATGAATTAAATAATTATTGTAATAAAATAAGTAATTATTAGTGTGTTTAGGGGATAAATTAATTTTTGTGAAGGATCTTAATTTAAGAGAAGACTTTACCTAAATATTTTTTATTAATGTGTGATTATATTGCTCTATAGATATGTGATATTGTTGAGATACAAAATATTTGCTTCAAATCGAGCATAGATGTATGATAGATTACACTTAAGTTGGCGAGGGATTAAACCATAATTTTATGAGGGAGTTGAGGAATTCATAATGGCCAGTATTTGAATAAACTAGTTTATGCTTAAAGAGACAGTTAGGTGTCATTGTCAAAAATATATTTATATATAGGAGGTTTTAAGACAGAGAGTCTATTAAGTATCACTTGTACAACAATAGGTTTAAGCCTGATTATTGGGTTTGGACTGAACATGGCAAAACCCTATTACCAAAGAATCAATTTGATATCAGTTATGTTAGAAGTAATTGAACTAGAGGTCCATGTAAGTAACGAAAAGGGTGAAAATATCACTTAAGAAGATAACTTTAATCGTTATGAGGGAATGATTTTTGATACTGTTGGCCATGAATTTGGAATGTATTCTGAACTTTTGGAAGAGGTTCCCAATCTGGATGATTATAATTTCTCAGAGGCAGTGAATAGGTCTTTATGGGAAAAGTGTGTGCATTCACAGTTGTCTTTAGCGGTAAGAACGTCGAGTAATAAGTCAAAAGCAAATCAAAGCTAAAGTTCCATTTAGTGAGATTAGTCCACAATTAAAAACTATCCATTTTACCAAGTTAAAAGGTTAGTTTCTAAGCTTGGATTGCATGAAGTAAAGATTGATTATTGTTTGAATAGATACATGCTCTATTAAAAAAATGATATTGCTTTGACTCATTGTAAATTCTATGAAGAGCCTAAGTTTAAGCCGAAGCAAGAGGAAAGTATGACATATAAGGATGTTCCGCATAAAAAATTGCACTATCTACCCCTAATCCCTAAATTTAAAAGATTGTATGTATCAATGAGTTCAGCACCTTACATGAGGTGGCACTTTGAAAACCAAAAGAGTGATAGTGTAATAATATATTCTTCTCATGGTAAAGCTTAGTATCATTTTGATTGAATATATCCTGATTTTGCATCTAATCCCTACAATATTAGGCTAGGGTTATGCGTCGATGGGTTTACTCCTAATAATCAATTTAGTAAATCATATTCTTATTGGCCTATGATTGTTACTCCTTACAATCTTCCACTTAAAATGTGCATAAAAGATCTTTACTTGTTCTTAACTTACATAATCCTTGGTCTCAATAATCTGAAGGCCAAGATTAATTTCTATCTCCAACCTTTAATTGATTAATTAAATGAATTATGGTGTGATGATATTTTGACTTATGACATCTCAACCAAGCAGAATTTTAGGCAAAGAGTAACATTGATGTGGATCATTAATGATTTTCCAACTTACAAGATGTTATTTGGATGGATGACACAGAGGAAATTGGCGTGCCTGATATGTATGGAGGATACAAAACCGTTCACTCTAAAGTATGGCAAAAAGAATTCTTGGTTTGATTGTCATAGAAAGTTTTTAGATATGGATCATATTTATAGATGCAGTAGGTTATTTAAAAAGAACACTATAGAGGGTAAGGAAGCTCCTATTAAATTTACTGGTCAGCAAATTTGGGATAGGATTAAGTGATTTCCAAAGATTACAGAAGTTAAGAAATCTGTTATTTAATAGAACATAATTGGACCAAACAAAGTATATTCTGGGAACTACCCTATTAAAAGAATCATTTAGTCTGTCATTATTTAGATGTGATACATGCTAAGAAGAATGTATTTGGTAATATTATACACATTGTGATGAATAGTAACTGAACTAAAGACAATGAAAAAGCAAAGATGAATTTAGAGGAGTACTATAAACATCTTGAGTTAAATTTATAACCCTTAAGAAATGGTCGTTGGTGTAAGGCTAAAAGCCAGTTATACATTGACCTCTTTGTAAAGACGAGATATTTGTAATTGAGTACAAGAGTTAAAAATGACATATGGTTATTGCCTCAAACTTGGATTGGTGTGTGAATGTTGCACAAAGAAAGTTTATTAGCATGAAAAGTCATGACTGTCATGTATTTATGGAGTGTTTGTTGCCTGTTGTATTAAGAGAACTAACTGATTATATTTGGAGGCTATTATCTGAGTTGAGTGAGTATTTCAAATATTTTTGTTCATCCACTCTCAGGGTTGATGATCTTTTGGTGATAAAGAAGAATATTTTCATTATTCTTTGTAAATTAGAAAGGATCTTTCCTCTTGGATTTTTTGATTCTATGGAGCACTTGCTGTATACTTGGCCTGTAACACCCTATCAATTTAATATTATGCTTAAGTCATAGAATGAAATTGAATAGATTTTGTTACCATGTTAGTATTCCATCTATAGTTATATTCCTTATATTATATTCTTTTTTTTCTGTTATATATATGTATTTGATAGAATATACCTAAGAAACGGCGCGCTACATATAATAAACATGATACATATTGTAGAACGTGACAAAATTTAATAAAAGCACAACAGAAAAGATAAAGACAGGTAATATAATATCAGTTATATGCATACATATATATGTTAGAAGCCAATGCTTCAATTTATATACTGTTTCCAAAAGAGGATACATAAGTGGGGCCGGTGTATCAAAAAGCCATAAGGCTCATGTCAGTAAAAAAACAATCCTATGGGGTCCTCAGTGGACATTTCAAACTAGCTGCAAATAAGGGATCTCAATAAACAGAGTAGTTGTCGTGTCTATCACTAGAGTCTGAGAATGATACAGAAATACAAAGCGAGGTGAGAATTTAAAGAAATTCTCAGTAGGATTCGAGTACGATACTAACTGACATCACATTCATTCTCAGTTGCCTCGATTTTTATTTAATTATAAAAATATGGGATCAAATTGAACTATCCATATTTAATAAGTTAAAAAAAAAATGTCTAGTCCGAGGCAAGGTTCGATTTTACTTAGGACAGTATAAGAAACAGAATAACTACTAAATAGTGATATACAGAATAATGAGCAGAATAAATGAACATACAGTAGTAAGTAAACACAATAGTCAAATTGTAAACACCTTATAATGACTATTCAATGTGATCACGTAAAACTCATTCTTGAACTTATCCTCATAAACTTTTCCATTACTTAGTCTCTTGGGAGTTCTTAACCATTTAGACTCCTGGGTAATAGTCTACTTTTCAGGATCGACCTCGTTCCTATATAGGAATGTCGCGTTTACTTTCCCCGACCTCCCCACCGATCTATTCCCCTTAACCTTGATCCAGGGCTAGCCCAAGTATTATGGAACTTTCATCATAATATAATCTTCTTGAATTTCTTGCAAATGCACATGGATCTAAATATATATTATAAATCATGTAGAAGAATGCGTCCGCTTCCCAATAAATAGTGCCAGTACTCAGAAAATCAATTTTTTAGGAAAATCATAGCATTTCATCCACAATTTCAATCATCAATCTCATAGGAACAATTGTTGCATTTAACACATAGGTGTTGTCACAGCACATTCATTTAACCCCTTCTTTTAAATCAAGCCAAAATTTCTATTTAACTCATCTGGACCTTAATTTTGGATATGTTAAGGTGTTATGTGTCTATTTTCTAACCTCTTTGGTCCTACTAATTTTGATAAATATAGCTCAAGTTATTTAAGTTTTATCTCGGCCTACCCTATGGCTGACCAGAATTGTACCTTTAAAATTAAAAATCCACTAAAAATCGAAAACCAGTTCAAATCATACGAAATTGATATCATATTAAAGCTAACAAGACAAGCTTTCATTTGCAATATTTCATTTCATTTGCTTTAGTATAGCTTGAGTTATAAACCCTAAAATTTGACCTTTCTGAACTGCTCTGTTTTGGCCCGGTTTGGACATAGGGCAACTTTCTCAAGCCACAGGGAACAAAGGGACCATATCTAACTCTGAAATTTTTATGGAATGTTCTTATATGTGTAAGCTTTCTAACAAAGTTAATTTCATTCAATTCCAAGTTGTATAGGGCAAGTTTTGCCCTGAACAACCTAGTCTGCCCAAAATCAAACTCAAAAATCTAGGTCAAACTTTCAAAATTCATATCTCTCTCAATACTAATCCAGTGGCCTTATATTATATATGTATGGAAAGCCTTGAATGTCTAGTTTCATATAAAAATAGTTTCATCAAATTTAAACAGCTGTAGGCAGAGCCGTACACTCCGCCGTACGGATTGCCGAAGGGTTTTAATCTCCCAGCGCCTCACTTCTTCCTACTTTCACCTTTTCTTACTTCTTAATCGATTTTAACCTCAAAACAGCCAACAAACCAGCAAAGATCATTATATTCATTCAATCATCATATCAAGAAGTGAGAAAATAAAACCCCAATTAGCCACCTATACCCAAAAAGATAAGAACAAGTTGAATCTCTACCTTTATTTTGATGTAACAACTAGCTAGTCTTGAGTTCTAGTGAAGGATATGGATGCAAGAGACTTGATGGAGGCTGAAAGTGGAAAAAGGAGATGAAGAAGATGAAGAAAAGAAGAGAAAAAAGCTGCTGGAAGGAGGCACAAGTCAGTTGAAATGAAGAGAGAAAAATCTGATTCATGTATTAAGAGAGTGGTTGGAAACTTGCAATTTGATTGGTTGAGAACTTAGGGCCAAATTTTAGCCAACTCTCTTCATTTTTGTGGCCTTTGTATTGCCACCCTTAGGGGCTTAAATGGCTGAGTATTCAGCCTTTGAGTCATAGGGTTTTGGGCATATAATTCTATTGGTTCGGTTCCAACAGTTTAAAATACCGTAATCTTACCGATTTCCTTTAAATCGGTAAATTGGTTTAAGAAATTTTCTATGAAATCTTCTATACTTCTAATTCAATTTCCTTATATCTAAACTCAATTAATTGCTAATTAATTGATCCTAAATAAATATTTAGTCGAATTTTAATTAACTTCAATTATTCGATAAAAACCGAATAATTATGCGAAAACGATAAGAAAAATTCCGGTGGATGTTACATGGCCTATGAAGCACAAGTATGTGGATCTGTCCAATATAGGTGAATGTACCTATTTGAGCGAGAATTAGGAGGGTTCAAAAGAATGATAAAAAATAGAGCTAAAGTAGAATGATCAATATATTAAGCATATATTTCGAAGGAGACATCTAACTTTTGCCCCTACTACTTTGAGTCACATGTCCAATCTAGGAGAACCAAAGTTAATCGGAATGATGATAGTGGTAAAAGCTCAATTGAATCAACTTTGTTAGTATTCAACGAACCTATTCGTGCTGCTGGACGATGCAAAGATCGATGGTTGACTGGGAATGAATGGAAATCTGCACATTTATATATATTGCTAAATTGTGATAAAGTGGAGTCATTTAGAAGGTAACCGATAAACTATTTTATTGTATTCTTTGTTATATAATTCCTTAAATCCTATATAATGGGTAAATTATGACAAGCTGTCTTCTCTTATACTTTGTCTAATGTTTACAAATATTTTGAACAACTATACGGTCAACAATCTCTTGAACAATTTCCTAAATAGTTCAAATCATTTGTATGTGATAAAGAGATTCTATTTTGTTGTTCATTTTTTTTTTTTTTTGCTCTTGTATAATTATGTAATTGATATTCCAATAGAAGAATGGTGTAACCAATCCTCACTTGTACAATTTAGCTTGGGGTTCAAAAATTAGAGTTACAAGTTGGCCAATGAACTATGTCAACAGTTACAAGTTTCATACAACTAAATAGCGAAAGGGAAGAAAACCTGTCAACACTGGGATTTGTGTTAGGGAAGATACTGGAGATGAAGAAAGTGACTAGCATAAAGTAGTTAATGAAATATTTGAATTGGAATATTTTAGTGAACCTCTTAAAAGGGTTGTGCTATTCGCTTGTGAATAGTATGATCCAACACATTCCGAGGGACACATAAACATAATCACTACAAAATAATTGTGATTAACCACACTAAAAGATATGAAAATTTTAATCCATTTATCATCACCTAAAATGCAAGACAAGTTTATTACTTGTCATACCCTGGAAAGTGTAAATCTAATTGGAGAGTAGTAATAAAATGCAAACCAAGGGTAGAGTAAAGCTTGAAGAAGTATCTAAGTAAACTTACCAAATCGATGATCCAAGTCCTTCCAAGATTGTTGTTGATACCGACATCCCTTCAAATCTGTATTCCATTTTAGGGAAAATTGACATAATTGAACTCCCAATGCAATATTCAATGTGTCAAGCTGATAAGAGGGATGCCAGCACTAAGGATAAGGAAGAGGAATTTGACAACGATGTTGAAACCAAGAGTGATGAGGATAGTCCTCAACTTTTTGAATAATGAGGTGCCAAATGTGTTGTGTCTCTATTTAGTTAACATATGTCTTACGTTTTCAATTTTATGCATATATATTTCGATATTATAGTTTAATTCTTTGCATTTGTAGTTATATGTATGTTATGTGTGTTAAATATATTTATTAACCTTATACCAAAAGTTGAGAATCAAAACATTAACCTCATATGCCGGGAAGTCGGAACTTATATAATCTCAGATTTCGGACCCAATTCAATCTCGGAAGTTAGTCCTAAACTCAAACTCGGGAATATCAGTAAAAGTTAAAAGCTTGCAAGATAGTTTAAGACTTAAGGTTTTGAACTTGCATCTAACTACCTAAGCTTTGCTCATAAGACTTTGTTGTGTGTGACAACTATTGAAGATATAATGTTCTATATTGGGTTTGCTATTTGTGTAAAGTTTCTTGGTTATCTGGCACTATTCATGGGAAAGCGGACTCAATCTGTTATGCTGCCGAATTTTCGGTAGAAGTCTATGAAATCATGAGTGTTTATTTTATGAGCGATTTATGATATGAACAACTATATAATTATAAATATGTTAAGGTAATATAATCATGAATTAGTCTTATGAGAGTATGCATATTTGCATATAAATAAAAAAAGAATATACGAGATCCCTTCACTTGGAGGCAATTATTTGAGTCCCTCCTAGTGAAGGCAATTAAAAGATAAAGATATGGGTCCCTTCACTCGGAGGCAATTGCATAAATGGGTCCCTCCCTGTGAAGACAGCTAAAACTTTTGGGTCCCTCTATGTTGGAGACAGATGGCCAGTTGAGTTCCTCCGACCTAGAGGCACGTGGGTCCCCTTATGGGTCAGTACTATGTGACGACGGTCACGAGTTGAACTCACTCCTAGATCAGACTACCCAAGGGTAGTAAAGACTAAAGATTAAAACATGTGCAAGCACCCTAGGGATTGCGATATGTAACGCCTAGGTATGCCAAAAAAAGGAACTCAAAGGAAGTTAAAGTAACATAAGTTCATTTTGCATGAACTCAAGTGAACGTATTTGCATATGCAGGATTGTATGATGAACAATACTTATTATCATCATTATGACATTGCAAGTAGGCTTTTGTTATCGATATTATTATTATCATTATGAAATACTGTCGTACTTGTGCTTGAATTCCTTACTCCGTTTAACAAGTACATGAGTAAACTTAACTCGCTTTGGATAATACATTTTCGAACTATAAAACTGACCAATTTATTTGGCATGATCACCTTCTTCACATTAAATCAAGGCAGCTGAAGATAATAACGAGGACACAGCATGGAATTTCTTAGTGAATCCTACTGAGAACTTAAAGTTCTCACTCCTATTTCTATATTATCTCCAGACAGCTCGATTAGTTTCAAAGACAGTTGAAGTTGCTGTCAAAAAAGATTCGCTCAGGTAATAGTAACAACTCCTGAGTATGGTATTATGACTTAAGCATAATAATGCATTTCGGGAGGATGTTATGGTTTACACCTTAGATCATATTCCTATTAGATGTGATAATACAAGTGCAACCAATCTTTCTAAAAATCTTGTGTTGCCCTCTAGAACTAAACACATTGAAACTAGACATCATTTTATAAGAGATCACGTGCAAAAAGGTGATTGTATCTTAGAATTTGTGGAGACAAATAAATAACTAGTAGACATATATACTAAACATCTGCCTAAGGAAAGTTTCTTTAATATTAGAAGAGAATTAGGCATAATTGATTCGGAACATATATGATTTATCTTTGTTTCTTCAATTTGTTACATTTTAAAGTTATTTCTCTCTTGGATAAATTACAAACTTGAGCATCAACGATTCCCCTAAGTTTGTTTTGCAGATACTCCGTCACTCGCTAATTCCCCCAATTATCAAAGATCCAAGTATAAGCGTCAAAATGCACACATTTGCCAAGTTTCAATAGTTGTCATCGATTACAATAGTTAATGTAAATCGATTACTAAGGACTTTCTTTATTGCAAAAGCCAGAAAATGGCTTGTCATAATCTATTACAATTGGTTTTTAAGGCTTTTGCGATGCTTTCTCTCCTTCATTTTCAGAAATCCTCTCTATGTGGTTTTGTTATGCATTGCTTCTTTTTAATAATGTCAAAGGAGAAGAGATATCATGGTGAGGATATAGCCATAGATTAAAGGGGAGCGGATGTGATTATTATATCTTTTATTATAATATATATTTGCTACTCACCTAAGGTGGTTGTTATCATAAAAAAGGGGGACAATATGATTGGTTATGCTACAAGTTTTGATAATGCCAAAAGGATAACAAATGGTTGCAATCAAAATAGTGCAAAACTACTTGAAGAAGAACGAGTCCAAAGCTCAAAGGGCTAGACTCTTAAGACTTAGCTTCTTTTGTTAAATGTTTTCTTTTGGTAAGCTTAATGACCACTATCTTGATTAAGATTCAAATTGGTTTTAAAATTAGTTTAGACAAGTTTTTCATGTAGTAATTGGTTTGAAAATGAGTTAACAGCTATTTCATTTAAAGGGAAAATGATTAAATCATGTTTACAAGCATATTTCAAGTTTTGTAATCGATTATATTTTTTTTTTGTAATCAATTACAATTATTTTTCAACATCATTTACTAATTGTCATTTTGTTAATCAATTACTATAAATTGTAATCGATTACAAAGTCCTTATTTTTACCCAAAATTATGTTTCTACACATTGTTATCGATTATCAAGGGTTGTAATTGATTATAATGACATTAAATGGCTATAGCGGCTAGTTTTAAAAAGTTATATTTTTTGGGATAAACTCGCTAATGGCAAGCACGTTTTTTAGGCTTATAAATACCTATTGAATGATAGATTTTCTAATAAGAAAAATCAAGTATCAATTACACTTAACCATCTTTTTCATTCCTTAATTTTCCTATCAAGTTTTGTGGCAAAAAAGCATTATTTGTTGAAAACTTTCTAGTTCTTCAATTTGTATTATCTACTCTAAAAAGAGAGTGAATTTCCTGTCTTTTTCATTTTGAGACTTTTGTAAGAGAGTAAGGCATCCCTCAAAGGAATAAAAGGTGAGATATCCCTTGTTCTTGAGTGACTCTAACACTAGGATGAGGGATCTAAAAAATGTGAGTGTCCAAAGTGCTGTAAAGATTTCCAAACATCTTAAAGAGTTGGAGAATAATGAAAAATCCTGAGTAATTATTTGGTGACTCAACATAGGCCACAGGGGGTGACCGAATCAGGATAAATCCTTGTTTGCATCCTCTTCTCTTCACTCTTTACTTTATTACAAGTTTTAATTTATTGTCTTGTTTATCTACATTGATAGAATACTTCAATAACTTGCATTAAATTACTCACATTCACGTCTACTTAGTCAATTCTTCAATATATGAGGGGTGTCATTTTAACATTCAAAAAGGGATGTTCCTATGGATGCCATATCAAATTAATGGCGAAAAATACATAATTTTTTATTTTAAAATTTTTATTTCATCATTTTCCAGACATTCAATGAGTAGTCCACCAAGATGTCAATGAATTTGCTATAAAAAAAATATTTTTTTAATATATTATTCCAAGTAAGATTTAACAAGGGATTTGTGTGAAAAGATTTTGAAAAAATTTAGAACTCAATTCACCTCCCTCATGAGTTCTTGAGGTCACTCGGTAACACTAATAATGTATACAATTATCAAATAAATAACTAATTTAATATATTAAGTTACCTATATATATATATATGTTAAAGTAATAGTATAACTTAATACTCTTAATTTAATATTTTTTTATTTTTATCTTTTTCTAACACTTGTATTAAAAAGCTACAATACCTGTTTTAGGTTTCTCCAGCTATTTAGTGACCTTTCTTTTTTTCTTCTAAAACCAAAATTTTTCAATTTTCCATTAATTTATACCTTCCCAAAATATGTTTTTGGGTACAAAATAAAATTGGTTTACTTTCGGGTACAAAATCAAATACATTTTCAATCAATTAATTTTTATATATTTGTAAAGATTTCTTACACAGTATCATTTGTGTTTTGATTAAAAAACAATGAAAAGAAATTTTTTAAAAAATTAATATATTAACGACACAAAAAAATTTATAAATTCATATTTTAAGAATTTGTTGAATTTATTGGAAAAAAATATAGTAAACAAGAAATAAGTGCAATTTTTTTTAATCATAGTGCATAGGAAATAAAAAGTTCAAATTTTATGATAACTCTTTTTAAAAATTAAAACAAATGCACCCTTAATCTTTCTCTCTCTCTCTCTCTCTCTCACACGCGCACACACACACACACGCGCACACACACACACACACGCACAAGTGTAAATAAATTTAATAAATATAATTTTGCTATATTACTCATGCAATTTTTTTAAAACTTTTAAGTGTTTTATATCTTTATTTTGTAGTTATAACTTTAAAATTTTAACTTAATCTAATCTAATCATGTCACAGAAAAATAATGGTATATTAGATGGTACCTGTGTGCTGCACAGGGAAATAATTTTTAAAATTATTGATTAATTTAAATTTTTAAAAAATGAATTAGTTGAAATAATGTAACATATAAATATATAAAGATTTTGAAATTAATTAAATTAAAATTTAGATGTTGCTTTTATTAGGTTAAGTTGACCATAATTACATTGATCATGAATTCGATGATAATTACCAAAACTATTTTAAATTGTATCAATGATATTTATCTATATTGTGATTATTCAACAATTATACACAATTATTCGCCTTAAGACACAAAATATAGATATTGTGTTTATCGAATGTAATTTAACATAGATTGTGTTGATTAATTGTGCACGATTGTTGAATAATCATAATATAAATAAATATCATTGTTACAATTTAAAATAGTTTCAATAATTATCATCCAATTTATGACCAATTTAATTGTGTTTAATTTAACCTAATAAAGGCAACATCTAAATTTTAATTTAATTAATTTCAAAAGCTTTATATATTTATATATTACATTATTTCAACTAATTCACTTTTTATTGGTATAAATATTATTTTTAAAAAATTATGTAGTTAATCAAATTGTCAAATACATTACCTTCAATTTTTTTTAAAAAAATCAAACTTATTAACAAAATTCATCTTATAGCCATATGATATATATTTTGAAAAAAGAGGAGAGAGTTGTGTAATAAAGATATCTTTTAAGAAAGAGGTGTCTAATTTACTCATATATATTTTTTATTTTACAATAACTAATAATAATACATATATATATATATATATATATATATATGTTCAAATATAATATCATAAAAAATAATTTAATATCTTATAAAATAAAATATTAAATAAATTTTATAAAACTTTAAATTAAACAATAATTTTAAAAATTATTTTCCTATGCAACACACAGGTATCATTTAGTAAAAATGAAAAATAAAAACTATATTAAAATCAATTGATCAATATGACAAGTACTAATATAATATGTTCATTTAACATCAAATTAAATTATAAACATAAGATGAAAAAATCTTGGGTATATATATTCAAATCAGATCTATTTAGAGGGAGCTGGGGGCATATGCCCCCACCAAATTTTGAGATTTTTTTAGTAGTATATAATTATACATATATTTTGCCCTTATTATTTTATTAATTTTGACTTCATATTAAAATAAAAATTATATAAAGCTTCTTCTTATGTTTATGTATATTTTTACCCACACTCCACTGCCTAAATTTTCTAGATCTGTCACTATATATGTTGTATATTACAATTTATTTGTTTATTATTTTTTATCTAACATACTTATTACTATATTCTATAAATAATTATTACATTATAAAAATTTTAAAAAGTAATTTAATATTTATATCTAAATAATTATATTAAATAAATAAATATAAATACTTATAATATTTAATGGTCATATAAAAATAAAAATTTAATCAATATTAAACATTTAAAAATTAAATTAATTATTATTCAATAAAATTTATATAAAATTTTCACAAAATGAAAAATACAAAAAGCACAAATCATGATATATTAAAAGAAGATTTATTTAAAATATTAATAGTAATGAGTTTGAACATTATTGAATTAACAATAGATTATTAGTTTAATTATAAAAGAGAATGAAGGGTATTTAAGTTAAATTGAACAAAAACTCATTAAATAGGAGTGTGGCAATAGGCAAAAAAGTGTGGCAATAGCCGCTCCCTTGTTTTTTTCAAGTAAAGTTTTGGGTTCAAATATTATGTATGAAAAAAAAATTATTGCTAGTAGAGCTTATCTATATAGTGAGTTGATTCAATTGGAGTGAAATTAGTTAGAGTTTAATCAACTTTAGTTGTTGGTGGTTTAGACTAAGAAAAGTAAATCCAATGGCCAAATGTACAAAATAAAATTGTCTAGCAAATAAAACTCTTAATCTTATTTTTTAATGAATTATTAAATAAGTTAGACTTAATTGTATTTTTTATCTCTTAAAATATCATGATTTTCTCATTTGATCCTCCATTTTTTCAAAAATCTTTTTGTTTAGCTCATAAAAAATATTTTACATTTTTGTTTACTCTCCATTAACTATTGTTAATTTTCTAGATTAACGGCGAACTTAACGTGGAGATTGGCATAGACTAATGGATGGAGAGGGATCAAATTTGAAAAAAAAAATCCCGATATTTTAAGAGACCAAAAGAGAAAATCATAATATTTTAGAGAAAGAAATAAAAAAAATCATGATATTGTATATAAAAAGATACAAGAATAATTTATATGCATTAATCATATAAAATAAATTTATACTACCGACTAACAAAAATTCAAAAAAATATCAAATCATTCATGATAGTTACATAGATATGAATTAATATCAAATAAAGCACCTATTCTCTCAAATGAATGTGCAAGATTTTGTGTGGAGCTTGGAACATCCCAAAAGTCACCTTTAAGGAAATATACATGCCATGAATAGATACTTGGATAATTTGAAACAGAATTAAGTTTGGCTTCAAACTTGATCTATATATTCCAAATATTCATATCACATCTAAAATGGTACCTGCCGGATAACAAAAAAGTAAGTGAAATTCTGCAAGATCCTTTCTTGGAACCATGATTGAATTTGTATCCTCGGCTGGGGCAACTCTAGGGGACTCGCTGGACAGAGGTGGCGGCAAGCCGCCAGAGCCCGTGCAGAAACCTATGATATCGTTCAGAAATAAGGTTCTCGGTGGGAGGCACATACCTCCTGTGAGACTAAGAAGGAATCTGCTACAGAGCAATTTAGCAAAGTTAGAATTTGAAAATAGAAATCTTACGAACCCAATGATTCATCCAGACAAGATTTCAGTGCCGGAACTTCGTATCCCGTGGCAGGATGCATTGGTTATCAAGTTGTTGGGCAAATCAATTGGCTACCTGACTCTAAGAGACCGCTTGAAGATCCTTTGGAAATTGCAAGGGGGTTGGAGCTAATGGATGTGGACGATGGGTTCTACATGGTGAAATTTGATAGCTTGGAAGATAGAAACAAAGGTGCTCGAAGGTGGTCCTCATATGATTTTTTAATTGACCACTATCTTCTTGTTCAAACATGGACACCAGATTTTATTTCCTCCGAATCCAAGAATACTCGGACTCTGGTTTGGGTCCGATTTCTAGGATTAAGCTTGGTGTACTATGACGAGAGTGTCCTCTTTATTTGGCAGAGGCAATAGGTGTTCCTGTACGGGTGGATATCAGTACTCAAAAAAGTTTGCAAGATGGAAGTTTTTGCAAGGGTAAGTGTGGAAGTAGATTTGTCTAGGCCTGTCATTGGCAAAGTTTGGCTTGATAGGCATTGGCATAAGGTGCAGTATGAAGGGCTCCACGTAATCTGCACTTCTTGCGGCTCCTATGGACACCGAGCATAAGACTCTGTTGAGATAGAGCAACATAAGGAAGTGCAGGAAGACACAACAACTGTGATTGACCCAAGAAACATTCAAGAAGGGTAAGAAGCTGTGATTAAAGAAGGTGGAAGCACTGCCTCTCTTGGTACAACTCAGAACAAGAGAGTTAGTGCGGCAAAGGAGGAAGAGGCGATCTATGGGGACTGGATGGTGGTAACTAGGAAGAAGCGGAGTGCTAAAGATAAAGAGAAAGCCAAAGATCAAAAAGGGAAAGTGAAGCAAGAGAACAAGGCTTCCAGTACATCTAAGAGTGAAGGTAAACGGGAAATAAATCAATGTGAAGTAGCTACAAGAAAAGATCAGCAAGGCAGTAGGGAATCCGAAACTAACTAAGACACAATTCATGGGTTGGATCAAGAGAAAGAGACCCCGCAAGGAGGGCATAGCGAATGAAGGTCCAGTTTCCAATGCAAAGAAAGGTCCATCCAAAAACAAGAGCGAATAGCAGATCAACACAATTTTAAGGCTAAATATGGAGAAAGAATTCTCTAAAGTGATAGCTAATGTTGCCAAGGAGATTTTGGGAGATTCAAATCGAATGCCTCAGAATATGGAAGGGCCAGAAGGTGGAAATTTATCGGAACAAAATCCAGAATATGCAGCAATTATAATAGCAAGGAAACAAGTAATGAACACCTTGGGGAGAGTCAATTGGAAAATGTGGCAGAAACCCAGATGGTCATTGTTGCTTGTACTACTAATCAAGCAATGGAAAACGCTGTAACTTGAGGTTCTTCAGTCTCTAATTATCATTTTTCAGATTGGTTCTTATGATTGACTATCAAGATTTTGAAGTTTTATCCTGGAATATTAGAGGGGTGATGAATAGGCAATAAGAGCCAGGTGAGGCAGTTAGCGTAGGTTCATAAGCCTAATGTTTTGTGTTAGTTGAAAATTTTTTGGAAAAGTATAGGATATCACCCTATCAATGTGCAGGAGGCTAATGGGCATGCCGGAGGTCTGTGGGTTCTATATATGATAATAATATTAATTATTATATTAATGATTAATTATAATAATTTAATATTGTTAATAATAATAATAATAATATTAAAAAGATTACCATGATGATAATTTACATAATTTTCTCTCATTAGAACAATTTATATTATTATATTGATTATAATTTGTATTATCTTAAAAATTTAAATTATCAATAATATTGTTCAATTAAATAAAATAATATTATAAGTCAAATAATTTAATTAAATATTATCAATAATTCAGATAGATTATCTCGTATCAAACACTATATAATTTCATTCCTCTTAGCCTAAGAACTCAACTCCAAAACCACCTCATTTGGCCACCGCCAATTGCCAGCCTACCACCAGCCACCATCATCAGTCGTTGCACTTGCCGCCACGACTTCAACCTCGTTTGCACATCTCGGCTGACACAGCCTTGCCGACCACGAGGCACCATCGCGGGCAAGTTCGCAAGTCTCACAGCAAGCCAACAACAGCCTCAGACCACACAGGCCACAACAACAAGTCAGCAATAGAAGCCTCAAGCCCTCAGCCATTGTCTCGCAGCACAGTTTCCGAATATTTTTTCCTTTTCTTTTTTGTTTTTTGGTAACTTCTTAAATGGGTTTTGCTTCTTAGTTTGGCCACTCATTGATTATGAGCTCATTTGGATGAGTTTATCAGAAAAATTACTTTTTAAAAAGGTCTTTTAAAAAATTAAAAATTATTTTATGTTTTGATAGAAAAATAATTTATATTTAAATGTAATATTTAAAGATTTTTCTTTATCTCAAATATCATTTTTATGTTATAAAAAAGATATTTTCTCATAAGATAAAAAATATAGCTTTTCAAAAAAAATCTTTTTATGTTTTTTCTAGTAATTTCGCTTTTACTAAACAATTTTACCCAAACATTCCCAGAAACATTAAAATGTCCTTTTTCAATTAAGAAAAGGTATTTTCTTTATCAAAATAATCGCATCTTAAGAAGCACCTTGCTTGGTTTGCTTCTGATTTCCCCTTTCTGGGGTTTGAATGCTGTAATGATGCTTTTTGCTTGGAGTCTTGTTCTCTAACCTTTTCTTTCAAACGAAAAGTATCTGAGATTTTTTAACAGTCTTAAACTTTTGCTTAGTTGAAATTAGATTTAATAGTTTTATGTATTTTTAATAATCTGAGTTCCTTTTTCTGTTTGGCTTGGTTGGTAGCGGTGAAGGAAACAATTGTTCATACTTCAGAAAAGCATAGGATTCTTCTGATAGCTTTTGTGATTGTTAATGTTATACTGTTATAGCTCACAAATCTGATTCAAAATATTGTTTATCTTTTGAAACTTTTCTTATGATTACAAACGCAGAAATTGTCCATTATTCAATAATTTAATGATTACTGAAACCTATTTTGAACTATTATTACATGTTTATTTTTATTTTAATATTGTCAGCTTAAGAAGTAAGAAGGGCGTTATTCCTCTAACTCCTCTAACTCATCTGTAGCATGATATGCTTTTAGACGTGAGAAAAGGAGGCAAGAAAGTAGGTGTAGAAAGTCTCTGAGTCAGAGATAAAATAAAGAGATGAGAACAAGAGAACAGAGAAGAGAAGTATTGTGAGAACAAAGAGTTTGGAAAAATGAATTCTCATTCTAAGGAAGAGTACTGTACAGTGTATCTTATATACAAGTGGATCCTATACTATTTACATTATTAACAAGTGGTAATCTAACTTAAACAACCTAACTACTTCTCTTAACAGAATTACTAACAAACCATTGGCAACTAATTTAGTCATGTGCTCATATCCTGTAACACCCCCCCACAAGCTGGATCATGAATGGCCAGCTTGGATTTGAACTCCAGAAAAGCTACAGGTGCCAGTGGCTTAGTTAGAATATCAGCCACCTGGAGTTTGGTAGAAACCGGAAGGAGATGGATAACACCTTCACGGACTTTGTCCCGGACGAGGTGACAGTCAATCTCTATATGTTTTGTTCGTTTATGAAACACAGGATTAGTGGCAATATGTATTGCAGACTGGCTGTCACAGAAAATGGCCACAGGAGTAGAGTGCAGAACATGAAAATCAGCAAGTAGAGCAACATAAGGAAGTGCAGGAAGACACAACAACTGTGATTGACCCAAGAAACATTCAAGAAGGGTAAGAAGCTGTGATTAAAGAAGGTGGAAGCACTGCCTCTCTTGGTACAACTCAGAACAAGATAGTTAGTGCGGCAAAGGAGGAAGAGGCGATCTATGGGGACTGGATGGTGGTAACTAGGAAGAAGCGGAGTGCTAAAGATAAAGAGAAAGCCAAGATCAAAAAGGGAAAGTGAAGCAAGAGAACAAAGCTTCCAGTACATCTAAGAGTGAAGGTAAAAGGGAAATAAACCAATGTGAAGTAGCTACAACAAAAGATCAGCAAGGCAGTAGGGAATTCGAAACTAAGTAAGACACAATTCATGGGTTGGATCAAGAGAGAGACCCCGCAAGGAGGGCATAGCGAATGAAGGTCCAGTTACCATTGCAAAGAAAGGTTCATCCAAAAACAAGAGCGAATAGCAGATCAACACAATTTTAAGGCTAAATATGGAGAAAGAATTCTCTAAAGTGATAGCTAATGTTGCCAAGGAGATTTTGGGAGATTCAAATCGAATGCCTCAGAATATGGAAGGGCCAGGAGGTGGAAATTTATTGGAACAAAATGTAGAACATAACGTTGATCCTCCTGGATAACAAGTCAGCAGCAATGATAATACCAAGAAAACAAGTAATGAACATCTTGGGGAGAGTCAATTGGAAAATGTGGCAGAAACCCAGATGGTCATTGTTGCTTGTACTGCTAATCAAGCAATGGAAACCGCTGTAACTTGAGGTTCTTCAGTCTCTAATTATCATGTTTCAGATTGGTTCTTATGATTGACTATCAAGAGTTTGAAGTTTTATCTTGGAATATTAGAGGGGTGATGAATAGGCAAGCTAAGAGCCAGGTGAGGTAGTTAGTGTAGGTTCATAAGCCTAATGTTTTGTGTTAGTTGAAAATTTTTTGGAAAAATATAGGATATCACCCTATCAATGTGCAGGAGGCTAATGGGCATGCCGGAGGTGTAATAATATTAATTATTATATTAATAATAATAATAATATTGAAAAGATTACCACATATTTATATAATTATCTCTCATCATGGCAATCTATATTATTATATTAATAATAATCTATATTACTTTATAAATTTAAATTATCAATAATATTATCTAATTAAATAAAATAATATTATAAATCAAACAATTTAATCAAATATTATTAATAATTCAGATAGATTATCCCACCACAATTACTATATAATTTCACTACTCTTAGCCTAAGAACTTAACTCCAAAACCACCTCATTTGGCCACCGCCAATTGCCAACCTGCCACCAGCCACCATCATCAGTCGTTGCACTTGCCGCCACGACTTCAACCTCGTTTGCACATCTCGGCTGACACAGCCTTGCCCGACCACGAGGCACCATCGCCGGCAAGTTAGCAAGTCTCACAGCAAGTCAACAACAGCCTCAGACCACACAGGCCACAACAACAAGTCAGCAATAGAAGCCTCAAGCCCTCAGCCATTGTCTCGTAGCACAGTTTCTGAATATTTTTTCCTTTTCTTTTTTTTTTTTGGGTAACTTCTTAAATGGGTTTTGCTTCTTAGTTTGGCCACTCATTCATTATGAGCTCATTTGGATGAGTTTATCTGAAAAGATGTTTTTTAAAAAAGTCTTTTAAAAAAATAAAAATTATTTTACGTTTTGATGGAAAAATAATTTATATTTAAATGTAATATTTAAAGATTTTTCTTTATCTCAAATATCTTTTTTATGTTATAAAAAAGATATTTTCTCTTAAGATAAAAAATATAGCTTTTCAAAAAAAATCTTTTTATGTTTTTTTTAGTAATTTCGCTTTTACTAAACAATTTTACCCAAACGTTCCCAGAAACATTAAAATGTCTTTTTTTAATTAAGAAAAGGTATCTCTTTATCAAAATAATCGCATCTTAAGAAGCACCTTGCTTGGTTTGCTTCTGATTTCCCCTTTCTGGGGTTTGAATGCTGTAATGATGCTTTTTGCTTGGATTCTTGTTCTCTAACCTATTTCTTTCAAACGAAAAGTATCTGAGATTTTTTAACAGTCTTAAACTTTTGCTTAGTTGAAATTAGATTTAATAGTTTTATGTATTTTTAATAATCTGAGTTCCTTTTTCTGTT
Organism: Pterocarpus santalinus; assembly: GCA_031439595.1. Taxonomy (NCBI): domain Eukaryota; kingdom Viridiplantae; phylum Streptophyta; class Magnoliopsida; order Fabales; family Fabaceae; genus Pterocarpus; species Pterocarpus santalinus. The sequence continues at coordinate 25,109,514 of CM062528.1, read as the reverse complement.
TGGCTTGGTTGGCAGCGGTGAAGGAAACAATTGTTCATACTTCAGAAAAGCATAGGATTCTTTTGATAGCTTTTGCGATTGTTAATGTTATACTGTTATAGCTCACAAATCTGATTCAAAATATTGTTTATCTTTTGAAACTTTTCTTATGATTACAAACGCAGAAATTGTCCATTATTCAGTAATTTAATGATTACTGAAACTTAAACTATTTTATATGTTTATTTTTATTTTAAATATTTTAAATTATAAATATGGTATTAAAGTTATTTATTTATTTATTTATTTTGAAATTTTTTAAATTTATAATAATAGATGGATACTTATAGATTTTCACGAGTTCTTACTTCTCCTCGGGGTTCCTAGATGCAGGTGCCCGGCTCCTTGAAATCCCTATTTAACTCCTCATGAGAGATAATGTAACATAATTATTCTTTTAAGAAAAAAAAGTTTGACTTACCGAGACGCGCATGCTGTTTTTTGAAAAAAGAAAAAAAAAAAAAAACTTTCTTTAATAACATAACTGCTTAAGATGTGCTATGCTCTGTAGTTGTTTGCACCTTATCTTGAAATATGAACCCCCTGCAGCAGAAGCATAGAAACAGTATAATGAGAAGTAAAATTATGCCACAGTACTTCAGCTACCAATAACTTCAATGACCACAATGACATGGAACAGCAAGAGGAAGCAAGTCATTATTCATGATCGCATATGTTACAACTTGATTTCGTATCTGATGTTTCTTAAAACTCGTTAATCTTGAGGAATGACTGCTGTTTGTGGCGACAACACCTAATCCATAATCCGGAAGTTTAATATGTGGAAACATATTTTTTATTTTATTTTTCTTGATACCTTCACCTGAAAATATACGAGAAATTCTATCATCCATAATAGAGCACAAAATTCTTCCTTTATATTATTTTTTCACCAGTAAATTTTTGTATATAATTCATTGTAAAAGAAGAAGCATTCTTCCTCTATGATGGATACTAGAATTTCGTGAAAATACACATTCTTTCTCGTATTGTTAGTTTCATGAAGTGTTTGTCCTTGTGTCCTTAGAGCTTTAATTGCCGGTTCGTATGTGTTTCCTTTTATTAATATCAAGATTAATGCTACTCTTCTATTGAATTTCAGTTATCAAGTTGTTGAAAGTATGAGGTTGGGAATGGAACCCAAACTTGCTGCTCAAGATGCGATAGCGCGAATAGCAAGAAAATTTCCAAATTTTGAGGGAGCTGTGGCTGCCCTTAACAAAAAGGGGGAACATGCTGGAGCCTGCCATGGATAGACATTTAAATACTCAGTAATGAGCCCTATAATGAAAGATGTGGAAGTCTTTACTGTGCTACCCTAACAGAGAGACTATTCAAGAAATTAGTGTCTTGCAACAAATGATTACGCTAATTGTGTTTGTTAAAAGAGAGTCGAAACCATAAAATGTGCTTATAATATTGCATGTGTTCTGATATGAACCTAGTAATTGACATAGATTGTACAAGATTCATCTGAATATTAAATTTAGCAATATTAATGCTTGGATGATGTTTCGGACTAGAGGATTTCAATATTGTCAGCTTAAGAAGTAAGAAGGGCGTTATTCCTCTAACTCCTCTAACTCATTTGTAGTATGATATGCTTTTAGACGTGAGAAAAGGAGGCAAGAAAGTAGGTGTAGAAAGTCTCTGAGTCAGAGATAAAACAGAGAGATGAGAACGAGAGAATAGAGAAGAGAAGTGTTGTGAGAACAGAGAGTTTGGAAAAATGAATTCTCATTCTAAGGAAGAGTACGTTACAGTGTATCTTATATATAAGTGGATCCTATACTATTTACATTATTAACAAGTGGTAATCTAACTTAAACAACCTAACTACTTCTCTTAACAGAATTACTAACAAACCATTGGCAACTAATTTAGTCATGTGCTCATATCCCGTAACACCCCCCCGCAAGCTGGATCATGAAGATCCTTCATGGCCAGCTTGGATTTGAACTCCAGAAAAGCTACAGGTGCCAGTGGCTTAGTTAGAATATCAGCCACCTGGAGTTTGGTAGAAACCGGAAGGAGATGGATAACACCTTCACGGACTTTGTCCCGAACGAGGTGACAGTCAATCTCTATATGTTTTGTTCGTTTATGAAACACAAGATTAGCGGCAATATGTATTGCGGATTGGCTGTCACAGAAAATGGCCATAGGAGTAGAGTGCAGAACATGAAAATCAGCAAGTAGATACAAGAGCCATTGTGCCTCACACGTGGCTTGTGCCAAAGCTCGGTATTTCGCCTCTAAAGAACAGCGGGAGACAGTTGGTTGTTTCTTTCTTTTCCAGGAAACCAAAGAGGATCCAAGAAAAAAACAGAAACCAGTAACTTAGCGACGAGTATCGGGACAAGCTCCCTAATCAGAATCACTATGGCCACGAAGTTTCAGATCAGATTCAGCATTAAGGAACAAACCAGTGGCAGGAGCACCTTTCAAATACCGAAGGATGCGTGTAGCAGCTTGCTGATGGATATTAGAAGGAGCCTCAAGGAATTGACTAAGACGATTAACCGCAAACGCAATATCAGGTCTGGTATGAGAAAGATACAGGAGCTTCCCAATCAGACGCCGATATGCAGAAATATCGGATAAGGGAGTTCCTGAATTCTTGGAGAGCTTGAGAGTGTAATCCATTGGAGTAGAAACAAGTTTGGCACCCAACATATTGGTGTCCTGAAGAAGGTCTAAAGTATGCTTGCGTTGGTATAAGGAAATGCCCTCTTTGGACCGAGCAATCTCCATACCAAAAAAGTACTTCAAATTGCCTAAGTCCTTAATTTTGAACTTGTTGTCTAGCAGTTGTTTGATGCCACGGATCTCCTCTAAATCATGTAGCAGTAAAGCTACATGAAGACTGTTTGGTAAAGAGGGAATAATCTGATTTTGATTGAATGAACCCAGAAGAGACTAAAACAGCTGTGAACTTAGCATTCCATTGCTGGCTAGCCTGCTTCAACCCATATAAAGATTTCTCAAGCTTGCAAACTAGGTTAGGTTGGGAGCACTCAAGGCCAAGAGGCGCTTGCATGTAAACCTCTTCATGTAGATCGCCATGAAGAAAGGCAGTGTTGACGTCAAGCTGGTGCAAATACCAGTTGTTAGCAGCTGCAGGAGACAGCAGGAGACGAATGGTGGTGATCTTGACGACCGGACTAAAGGTTTCTGAGTAATCCACACTGGCTGTTTGGGTAAAACCCTTTGCAACCAGCCGGGCTTTGTGCCTTTCAATGGAGCCATCGGCCTTGAATTTTACCTTAAACACCCATTTGCACCCAATGGCTCTTTTTCTAGGAGGCAAAGGAGTAAGTCTCCAAGTTCTGTTTTCAGACAAAGCTGCTAATTCAGCCTTGATGGCTTGCCTCCAGCAGTCATGAGCAATGGCCTCTTGATAGGTAGCAGGTTCTAGTTCGGTGCTAATGGCTAAAGAAAAATGTTTATCGGAAGAAGAAAGGGAAGAGTAGGAAAGATAGTCAGTGAGTGGATACCTTTGAGTTGACGGTGGAACTACAGAGGAAGTGGCTAGATAGCAGTGGTAGTCATGTAAGTAGGAAGTTGCTTTCTTCTCCCTGACTGACTTCTTAATGCAGGCAGAGAATCAACTGTGGCAGGGGCGGATGGGGGGGCTATGGGGTTGGGAAGAGTGGGTGATAAATCAGTGTAGGTGTGGGGAGGAGGAGAAGGTGATGCATATGCATAATCATGATCAGAAAAATCAGGAAAGGGAATGTCAGAAACATGTTTAAAGGGAGAAATATAATCAGGGACATCATGATCAATGGACTAAAATGGAAAAACACGTTCGTAGAAAACCACATTTCGAGAAACGAAGATTTCTTTGTTAGTTAAATCAAACAAAACAAAACCTTTGGTACCCAATTTGCAGCCAAGAAAAATACATTTGCAGGCCCTATTATCAAATTTTCTCCAATGAGAAATTAAGGTAGAAGCAAAAGCTAGACAACCAAACACCCTCAGATGGGACAAACTAGGTTTGTTCCCAAACAGCACATCATAAGGTGATTGATTGTCAAGAAAGGGAGTGGACTGTCGATTTATGAGATGGACTGCATGGGCAGATGCAAAATGCCACAAAAAATTTGATAAATGTGAATGAAACATGAGTGCTAGTGTGACATTGAGAACATGCTGATGTTTACATTCTACAATACCGTTTTGTTGTGGAGTCTCAACACAATTAGTGTGATGCAAAATGCCTTTTGACTGAAAGAACTTTGTCAAATTTAGCTCAGGTGCATTATCAATTCTAATAGCTTTGACTTTAGCATTAAATTGGGTTTCGACAAAAGTAACAAAAGTGGGAATGAGATGTGCAACTTCAGACTTAAATTTCATGAAATAAAGCCATGTGTATCTTGACTTGTCATCTACAATTGTGAGAAAGTATTTATAGCCAAAAACAGAAGTATGAGCAACTGGCCCCCAAGTATCAATGTGCAGTAAATCAAAACAATGTACAGATTTAGTATGACTGGAAGGGAAAGATAATCATTTTTGTTTGGCAAAATGACAAATATCACAAGGATCTTTATTGTCTATACTAATGATGTAACGATGAGTTTGTTTCATGGTAAGTAACCTAGCATGAGAAGGGTGACCCAGCCGAAAATGCCACAAGTTGAAGTCTGGACTGCATGAATTCAGATCAGAGGAGACATTGCACGCTTGTACTTCATGACCGTCCAGAGTATATAGTCCATTCCTCAATCTAGCTACACCAATCGTCCTCAAAGTATGTGTTTCCTGTATCTCACAGCCATCATCAGTAAACTTCAAATGACATTGTAAATGGGAAGTTAATTTGGAGATTGAGATTAAATTGAAGTTGAATTGAGGTATGTAAAGAACATCAGTAAGGAAAAGGTTAGCTGAGAAAAATACAGAACCTGCAATGGTAGCTATAATCTGACTACCATCAGGAAGGTTAACAGAAATGGGCCTAATATGTTTGAAACATTGAAAAAGGGATAGGAAGTGACATATGTGATCTGTCACACCCGTGTCTAACATCCAAAATGTGGGTTTTTGACGAGAAAATGAGCAGATATATTGGTTTATACCTGAGGTTGGATGAGTTGGGGGCGGACAGGTGGTGATTTGGTTGACAGTGTGAGATGGGGAACTCGAGGCTATAGACTCATGCTGCTGAAGTAAGGCCAACAAGATCCTCACACACTTCCTTCTGAGACATGATACTGCTGCGGTCATCATCTTCATCGACAGCCACATTATTGATAGCACCATTCCTTGGATTAGAATTGGGTGGATATCAATGCTTCTTATAGCAACTATCCACTAGGTGGCCATATTTGCCACAATGACTGCACAACTTGGAGTAATATCTCTTCCTCCTGAACCTCTACCACTATTTCTTCCTCTACCCCTGCCTCGTCCACCATTAGATTGAGCATCAATTGCACTCACCAACACTCGAGACTCGGAATGATCCTCATGACCCTGCCTCTCTTGTTGCGATAACAGGGAAAACACTTCAGCAATGTCCGGTAATGGCTTCATGAGCATGATCTGAGACCTCACATTCTTATATTCATCATTCAGACCTCTCAAAAATCGCATAACATAATCTTTCTTTCTATAATCTCTAATTGGTGCTAAGACACATGTACATTCAACTGGTGGACAAGAACAGGGTGGAATAGGCCAAAAATTGTCTAATTCTTCCCAAATTATCTTCAATTGAGTGAAATAAGAAGTAATAGAGGAATCATCTTGTTTCAGGGCAAACAGGTCTTCCTGTAGATCCGCAACTCTGAATAAATCTCCCTGGTAGCATCTAGTACGAAGATCTTGCCAAAGATCTGAAGAGTTCTCGATCCAAAGCACACTTTCACGAATCTCAGCATTGAGGGAGTTGAAGATCCAGGCCAGAACAAAGGTGTTGCAGCGATCCCACGCTGCAAACAAAGGATCAACTTCATCAGGTTTCGGAATCGTGCCTTCTACAAATCGAAGCTTGTTCTTGGATTTCAAGGCCATTCGCATGCCTCGAGCCCAAGAGTGATAGTTCTTCCCTGTCAAGATCGTAGGAGAGAGAACCGTGCCAGGGCTCTCACTCGGATGCAAGAAGTATGGACTCGTCGGATCCAACGCCGGATTCACGACTGGAGGAGCATGAATCGCCACTCCACGAGCACGATGAGCCGCCGCACGAACTGGATTCACCGGAGCTTGATGCGGATTCTCCACCGCAGGAACTTCCATGGCAGGATTGTAAAAATCATCTTCCATTGAAGAGAGTTAGAGCGCACACAAAGCTCCTGATACCATGTAGAAAGTCTCTGAGTCAGAGATAAAACAGAGAGATGAGAACGAGAGAACAGAGAAGAGAAGTGTTGTGAGAACAAGGAGTTTGGAAAAATGAATTCTCATTCTAAGGAAGAGTACTGTATAGTGTATCTTATATACAAGTGGATCCTATACTATTTACATTATTAACAAGTGGTAATCTAACTTAAACAACCTAACTACTTCTCTTAACAGAATTACTAACAAACCATTGGCAACTAATTTAGTCACGTGCTCATATCCTGTAACAGTAGGAATGTCTCGACAAGTTGCATTTACCTCTATTCGGGTGCAAAACTTTGTTTAGTCTAGTCTTTAATATGATATCGTTGCTAGGGCGGGCGGTGTCTTAATGCACCACAGTTGTGATGCACCGAAGGAGTGTCATGGCCATTCAGTAAATGTGACTCATCCTTTTAAGATGGATAGTATTGGGTGGTATAAAAATTTGCTGACAACCTATAGAATAAGTCTTTGAAATCCGATATATTTTAAAATAAAATAAAATATTTGAAAATGAAAATTTAAAACATTGTTGAGTCTAATATCTTTAAGCAACTTTAGTGAAAAACACTGTCATTTCTATCTTCTCCAAGATTGAATTCCTCGATGGAAGAGTCTCTGTCGATGTTGTCGATGACCTAATCATTGGGCCAGTCTTTGGGCTTTGGGCTCGTGAATGTCACTGAAATTGTGGCTTCTCTGTGTAATTTGCAACTTGATAAGGTTAAAGTCTTTGCATTCTTCTTGTCACTGAAATGTGGCTCTTGGGTTCGGGGTAGCGATTGATGGGGTAGTAGTGGAGCAATAGTGGGATATTGGAGAGAGGTTTATGCGGTGTCTAAAGCATCTTCTCGCGTAGACTCTACACACAAATAACTAAACCAAACCCACCTTCACCATAATACCCTCCCATCGAGCCCTCCCCTACAACCTCACTAATCAAAAAATAACTAACATCTTCTCACGAAAGCTATCATCTTCCTTACATAATAGATATTATTAAGTACCAAATAGGTCAAAGGTACTACTATATTGATCGTTGACTATTCAAAGTCCCCAACGCTCTAATAATGGTAGTTGGATGACAACAAAGCCTCCAAGCCTCAAACAAACCAAAACCCCTCTCTTAAACACTGAGATTCTCACACTTTGACACTGGAACAACGTCACTTATGTCATGACCCTTCTAAGGTTGTGACCGGTGCATAGAAAATCCTCATTCCTTGGCAAGCCTAATCTAAACTTTTCATGGAAATTGACAGAGTTTCCTTTAAAATTAGGACATTTCTGAATATTCTAAGCCTGTAAAAAATTCATCCAGACATTTCAGTACAATTCAAATATATATATATATATATATCATAATTATAGAGTCTAGAAATTTTCATATATACAAGGCTATCAAAGAGTTATTTAGCCAAGATGACTTCAACAAAATATATATAGATATACATGCACATTTGTTTCATTTAGTCAAAATGAAAAGAACCTTCTTAATACAAGACACTTAATAAACTCAATTCCCGACCCTCCCTATGTTTTATAGAGCTCTATACAATCAGGAGCCATACATGGCTATACAAAATGTGATAAAAAGAATAAATAGGGCCCTACAGATGGGCTCACCAAAAAGTAATAAAGAGCAACTCTACTGAGTAGGTTGGGCAAGAGCTGTCTCTACGGCTGAATCTGAAATAGATAAGGAAATCACGAGGTGAGTTATGAAACTTAGTGAGAAAAAACATATTCATAGTTAGCATGAGATAAGCCTTTAAATTCTAACCATGATTAAAATCAGATAAAAGGTACAACATATTGCTTTATAACAAGGTGGTAACTCTGGTGCCGTAGAAATTTAAAGGATATAGGTACCCTTCATAGTTGGCACCACTAAAAAAGTTACATATGTTAATTTAATTGCCACATCATTTAAAATTGGTCAAATTTTATTTTAATCTCTAATATTTATTTTTTCTTATTTGACCTTAAATGTTATTTAAATTACTTTTTAAATTTACACATAAATCTCTCGATCTATTTCATATGTTGTATGTATCTCTATATTTTATTCAGATCAAAATATTTTATTCAAAGGAAAATCAAAAGTCACTAATGTTAGATCCATAGAACAGGAAGAACCTGAATCAAAAATCACCAAGTGCCAATCTTTTTCTGATTTGAAACTAGAGCTGAGTTTGGGTCTGGGCATCTCGAAGATAAATGAAATGAGAAGAACCCATCAAATCAGTGATAGTAATTAGCAAAGCAAAGAAGTGATTTCAGCTCTACTTACTGAATGTGAAGAGCGATAATGAGTGCTTCTCACTTTCAATGGGAAAATGGAAGCTGGAAGGTTTTGCATTCAATTTCAGATCTTACTGTTACTATTACTTTGTCTGTCCTCTCGTCATATCACTCTCATTTATTCCGTTACCCACAACGAAGCCAAATACCTACCTACCTTGATAAATACCTTCACACTCTCTCTTTCACTTCTTTTTTCAATTCAAAATTGAAAATCTCAATTAAGTTAAATTAAAATTTGCAGATTTGTGATATGTGCTATCACACTTTCGCTGGATACATGGGGCATGCTTTTCCCTTGGTGGGTCCTGCAAACAAGAAAAGGAATTTTTGAGTTTGATAGTCCAATCAATCAACAGTGAAGGTGGTTGATTCAATTTGGGAATTTAGGGTTCTTTATGTTCTATAAACTTTGATAATTTTAATTTCAGTAAGTTTGGTGTTTTAATCTTAATGAGAAATGGATATTAGCAAAACAACTGATAATTAATATAGGGACTTAAAAGATAAAAATTTGAAAGTTAATAAAAATAATTTAAGGGTGATAAATATAAACAAAATTTAAATTAGGGATTTTAAAGTAAATATATTAAGTTTGACCAATTTTAAATTACGTAGCAATTAAATTAACACATATCACTTTTTTAGAGGTGTCAACTAAGAAGGGTATCTAAACCCTTCCAATTCCCAAGGTACTAGAGTAACTACTTTATAACAAATAAATTAAGATGCTTAATTTAATGTCATACTAAAACTTTAGGGGGAATTCTATTCCAGAAGAAACTTTCTGACTGGGCAGCCCTGACAACCTGATCTCAAAATGCTTGGACTTTTTGGACATGTCGGCCAAATACGCCGGGCTAGTAACCACCCTGCTAGCTGGATTATTTAAGGTGCACCAAAGCTAATACTAATTGCCATTAGTAAGCAATTTCTAACACAGTTTTTTCCCTGTTGGTTTTTACTTAAAACTTCCACTCCTTTTTCACTGTCATGCATATAATCAATTTTCAACAAAATTTCCATAGATAACTCAAGAACTTAGTTATGTAGTCTTGTCCCATGCCCAACATGCATAATATCAAGTTTGAAATGATTGAGTAACTAATAAAACAAGAACTTCAAGTGTAAAAATATAAGTAAATACTTCCAAATCTTAGAGATAAAATCAGTTTAACAATTATTCGGGAAAAGTGGCAATATGAATTTATATATCCATGCATAACTTTACTCAAAGGTTAACTACAAATATATTATCCACTCACAAGCAAGGCTTCAAGGCAAAATTTAGAGAGGTGATGCCTCCGAGTCAACTAGACACTCCTGGGAAGAGGTTGAAGCTACAAAACGTGTAAAACTAACATAGATACGCTTCTAAAAATCAAATGCAACTCCAATCAACACCCAAACTCAAAATCCCTAATTTTGAGCCCTAAGCCTTCTTCACCCGAAATCCAAATTCAACTCTATGAACAAACAACCAGCTTATGAATAAAAGGAGGTAGAGAGTATCAATGATTTACCTCAAAAGCCTTGGAAAAGAAAGTGGAGCAAAGGAGGAGTGGTGGGTTTTCTCCACTTTCCTCTTTCTCTCACTACAAGAAGAGAAAGAGAGAAACTCAAAGAAGAAGATAATGATGGTAATGAAAGGGGAAGAGAGGTGATTTGTGGTGGATTCTTGGGGAAGAGATTGATAAACTATGAGTTTGAGAAATGAGGGAGAGAATTTAAAGAGAGACATGGAGGATAAAGAGGCTTTCAAAGAAGAATGAAAAATGGGTTGAAATCCCCAAATTTATCGTGCAATGGGCGCTCGAGTGGCCACTTCCTAGTGCCTGAGCACCCAACTACCTAAAACCTGAAAATTCTATTTCTGATGTCTAGCGCTCGAGCAGGCAATTTCTGATACTCAAGCGCCCAATGACTTGAAACTCCCAAGATTCCATCTACCAGCGGGCGCTCGAGCACCCACTTTTTGGCGCCTGAGCACCCAACCATCTGAAGCTTATCCAGATAGCAAAGCTAGCGCCTAAGCGCCCAAGGTTAGCACTTGAGCACTGGTACCCCTTTTTTTTTCTTAAAATAAAAAAACAAATTATAAGCATCACTCATCTTTGTAAACCTATTTCCACTCTAATAACTTCTAAATACTCAAAATACTAATTTAAAATATTATATCCAAGTCCATAATTCAAACAACTTTAAACTCATATCATACAAAACATTAAGACATCACAACTTCGCATCACAGATACGTTGCCCATTGTACTCCGAGATAAATATGGTCTAAACAGGTTCTTGGTTAATCGTCAATCACAACCATCATCCTTGGAGAAAGCTCACAGATTTAAAAAGGATAAACAAATGAACAACTTTTCTCAAAGCAAGGCTCTGGATCTCGACATTCATGTGTTACATGATTAAAAAGTTACAAGGAAAAAATAATAAAACTATACAATTACCGTCTCTTCAAAGAATGACCTCTATTTATCATTCGTAGACCACACTAAAGTAGCATTTGGTATGAGACAATTAATCTAGATTATTAATAATATTTGATTAAATTACGTAGGCCCACAACATTACCTTATTTGGTTGAACAATATTGATGGCAATCCAAATTTTTGAGGTAACGTGGATTGCTACCAATGTGACAATCATCCAATAATAATAATAATAATTGTTGTTATTGTTATTCTTAAAAATAATATTAATTATTATTATGATTAATTATTAATTATATTAATACCAAATTATTATTAATAGTATTAATTGTTTTTTAATAATAATTATTAATAACATTAACTATTATAATCATAATTAATAATTAAATTTTCTTATTCTTATTAGTTAATAATTATTATTAAAAATTAATATTATAATAATATTATTATAACTAATAATTATTAATAATAATATTGGTTTAAGACATATATTATCTAATAATCTTTTTGGTATATCAAACAAGATAATATGAATTGTCACTTAAACTATCTTTATATATCAAATACTATATTTAATATTACCAACAATTTAAAAGGTGACAATCTTTTTAATTGGCAATTTATATTGCTGATAATCTTAGTAGATAATATGCCAAACGTCACATAGGTGCATAGTATAAATGCTGCATCATGCACCTGACTTTGTAAGGTGCATTGCAGCATTCACCCATTTAAAATCAAAGCTTAACCATCCAAAATTTTTGGTAAATTTAGATTTAATATTAATTTATGGCATATATTACAATTATAGATTAGACAATAAATAGGAAACTGTTGCTTGTACTCACTGTTTAGAGATACTATTGATATGTGTTGAGCACAATTCAAATAAATGTGGATTCAATTATTTAAAAGAGGAACACAATATTAAATGTGAATGGGTGTTCATTGTTCATAAAGCTAATATATTGATTCCATATTTATACGACCAAAATTTATACTTATTTGAACTATAACCACCACATATTTCTTATTGAAAGTAATATATTGATTCACTACTTACATAATTTAAATTTATATTTATTTAAATTATGATCACCAAATAGCAATAATATGTAAATGAATATGTTCAAATAATATATTTCTAATAAAAATAGCTAAGAAAAAGGTAATAATAGCATCCCTTCGGAGACATCCGATAAAATTGGAACCATACAAAGAATATTAGCATAGCTCCTCCGCAAGGATGACACGCACAAATCGAGAAATTGTCCAATTTTTTTTTTTCTCTCTCCAAAATTTTTCCACTCTTTCTTCTGCTTCACGTTTCACGTTCGTTACCGCAACACAATTTTTTGCGCAATCATGTAAAGAAAGCCATCAACTTGACCTCTGAGCTCATTGCCTCTGTTGAAAACATCAGGATTTCGTTTCAAGTGATATTTGTTCTATGCTTATTTACTCTCTTTACTTCAGTATATATTTCCTTTACCACTTTATCATTTTTCTTTTTGGTACATCACTTTATCATTTTTCTACTGCAATGGTTATAATTGTGGTTTCTTTTCAACGGTTGGATGTTGTATCATAATAAAATTTCCTTTTAAGCTCTAAGAATTATAATTTGGAATGGAAGAATTGCAGCGACAACGAGTAAGGAACACTTGTATTGCTTTCTGTTGCATATTTTTGTGGTTTATTTAGAAAGTTAAATGTTATAATAAACTGAAGTACATCATTCTAGAAGATACAAAGCATATGAATGTAAATTGACCTCCCCAGGAAACATGCAGAAGCAATCACATTGTGGATTGTTTTTCAGGTACTGACGGAAAACATGCAGAAACAACTTAGAATATTACATCGTGGATTGTTTTTTAGGTACTGACACACTGCATGCAAATTCCTGTACAAGTGACGAATCCGTACGTTGGGAAATCAGTGTGAATAGAGTTTTTTTTTTCCCTCGTTTTTTTCGTTTGTTTCTCTAAGCTTTATTGACCACAAAGCAAGCCACTCCAAAGTTAGTCCTCCAAATATATACGGAATATCGAATTAGTTCTCAAAAAATTTTAGATATCAATCTGACCCCTTAGACATTCATTTAGTTCTCTGAATTGGTCTTTAAATTGATAGTGTTTTTTTTTTTTTTTAAATGTTGTGAAAAACTAAACTGATGTAAAAACCTTTAGAAGACGAATTTGATATCCCGTATGTATTTTGAGGACCAATTTTAGCATTTACTATTTTCTTTCATGTGTGTTACTAAGTCAAGTGGAATACAGCATACAAATCCTGTGACGATGGAATGACTGTTGTATCTTTCCTGATCTCTTTTCATTGGGAAATCTTAATACAAAAGCATGCAAGAATTGCTCCCTCATAGTACATCTCATCTTCTTTTTCTTCCAACGGACAACTTCACTACTACCAAAATGATCCTCTGAAATAATTATTAGTAAGATATTGCTAAAAGTCAATAAGTTGAACTAAACCCAAACTTTCCTTCATGTCATTCCTTTCTGAAGTAACATTGTACAACAATGCCAAAATTCACTGTGGCCTTGCTTTCCTTGAAAAGAAGCCCTATATGAATAAAAAAATTGGAGCCTTCCCAAACACAAATGAAAAAAATAGATAAAATAAGATAATTAGAATTCCTCACCTCATCACTCAATTGACTCTCTTCACACCAAACTCAAATTAAATCAATGCAAATTGGAAACTATAACTATGTATCAGCACCAAACTTTGACTAGGTCACTGAGAATCACTTTCAATGTGTTGCAACAAGAATTGGAAATCAGACCGTTGCCTGAAGATTGATGGTGGATCCACTTCTATATCTGATAGGGGGATGTCACTCATTGATCGGAACATCTCCATCAAGAATGGTATGCTGAATTTTGTACAAGGAAACAGTGCAATAGCTTGTCAACAAATTTTTTCTCTAGACTGGGAAGTGACTTTTGGATTTGTAGTGTGAAAAAGGAAACACTAAAATGGATCTAGGAGCATATTAATGATTAATAATTACCTGGAGTCCATCTCAAGAAGGAATGAGTTATTGGGTATGTTTATTGAGTCTTCTGTCATAAGCACTCTCATTCTGCTTATGACCTGTACAGAATAATAGTGAAAAGGAGAATGAAAATAAAGAAATAAGTACTTTGAAGATGTTTAGCTATAATTTTGTATAAGGATATCTAATGCAGAATGAAGTCATGATAGTTTTGTTGGTTGTATGAATTCGTGATGCATGTAGAATGTGGGAATCAGGGATTCTCATTGTGAATTCGTTCAAGTGTTTTGGTGTTAGGATATATTATTCCAAGTTCTATTTCCTATTTTGAAATATCATTTCTTCAGTTTTTAGTTTTGGTTAGTTGTCCTAGTGCAATTAGGTTCCTATGGGCTGTTTCAAGGTTTATTACCTGTCTATGGTTTGCAATCTTATTATTAGAGTTGATTATTGATAAACCTTTCTTTTTTCTTTTCTCTCCTTTTTTTTTTTCAGAAGTATTGTTCCTTGGTTGTCTTCTATGATGCTTTCTGAAGCAAACAGAATGTCTTCAAGTGTATGCCATACTTAAAATGAATTTGGAAGCTTGAAAACGATTTCCACAATCATGCATTAGAGCTAAATATGGTAAAAGATGCAAGGACTTACTTCTGGAGATAATCCCTGTGCTCCATATTTCTCATCCCAGAACATAGTTCCAATACGGTATATTTGTCGAATACTTTAACACCTGATATATGAAAAAATAAAGCAAGGAATGATGTCACATTGATAAGAATTAGAATCATTCTCTTTTTCCCTGGAATTTTGGACATGTGATTTTTCGATGAAGTAGAATGGGTTCATGGAACAAAATATGTGAAGTACTCATTAAGCATTATGGTGTTTTAGACAGATAAGTTAGTCAACTTACCGGGCATAGTTCATTTGTGATCTCTTCCAAAGATTTTTGAGCCTTTTGATGCAAAATCTGCATAAATGAAGCATTTTTGAAAATTTAATATTGAGGAAAAGGGAACGGAAGAGTACATTCACTTTGATCTGAATCCAAGAATTTATACCAGAAGGCCCACAGCCTGGCGTATATATTTGAGTTCATCCCAAGATGACCCAGCAAACTGCATTGTCAAAAAATATATAGAAAATGACTCTCTTGCACTTCTGCCATTTTTAGTCTAGGCATAGGTTTTGGCAAATATCTGAAGTTTACCTGATCTGTTGCTTTAAGACACCATAGTTCCAACTCATGCAAACCTGACTTCAAATATTCTCCATTGCTAAAGGAGCAGCGCTCACGATGAAGCAACAGACTGCCAGACCATAGGGTTCACAACTTTAGGAGGAACGAACTTTTAATAAATTGAATCAGTGTTTACTACTCTAAGATCTTTAGTGCAATTGAATAGAAATTCTGCTTACCTATTAAAGAGTTGGACATTCATGAATAAGAAAACCTGACTGAATATCTTCCTTGTTATCATGAAAGGGACCTGAAGTCACAAGATGTAGAATACTGGGAAATCTCTTCTCTGATAAGTACAGCCATGCAAGGAAATATTGAGTGTTTCATGCTTACATAGTTGTCAGACAGTATACCCGAGATTTGGTCTAACTTGTTGACAATGCTTTTCCAGTGCATATGCAATGCCTGTTGTTTTGCAAGTATATTTGAATGGATGTTTCTGGATGAGCCTCTTATTGATCTGGTCCTTACGGCTCTTGGTGCCTGTCAATGGTGATAAAAGATGTATCAAATCATCCAATATCTAATATTCTGTTGTAATTTGGAAGTTTTTCTTAAAAATGATGCTTTACCTGAATACACAAATTTAAGAATGGGCTGATCTCTTTCTTTAAACTATCACAGATCATTCGATATATCTTCTCAACATATGCAGGAAAATGTTGCTCAAACAGAATTGCAGGGTACTTGGCTTCCACTTTAGATTGCTCATTGGGCTTGTCCACCATTCCACTGTAACCGCTTGAAATCCCCATGGCCAATGAAGATGAACATAAACCCTGATTTTGTATATGAAGCACCATTATATAAAAAAATTTTACAGTTCTGAAAGCTTACTTGTGCCATTTTTTCGAAATAGAGTTGTTATTTTTCCAAATTACCTTGAATTGTTATTTTTGACAGTTTTGGCATTTCCAAATGCTTCCAACACTGGATTGAACTGAAGTAAGTGAAAATGTCACTACATACACCTTGTTTGAGTTAACCGAGCTCCAGGAAACAATTTGCAAGTAGTTTAAACTCACCTCCAAAACCTGCTGTTCTGCAGTTCTTCCTTCTGTACCAGATCTTCCCCCCATGAACGATAGATATCTCATTAACATTTTGGTTGTTTCTGTTTTACCAGCTCCACTTTCTCCACTTACCAGAATGGCCTGGCTTCCATTGTCATTTATCATTGCCCTGATATGTTAAATATTGTTAACTCTCATCATTTGTTATCTGATTTTACTTGTTCCAAATTTATTTCTGCATCGGTCTATACCTGTAACAGGTGTCTGCAACAGCAAAAAGGTGAGTGCTCAGCTCTCCCAATGCTGCTCCTTTGTACTGTTCCATCACATGGATGTCATACAAGTGTGGTAGTCCTCGAAAAGGATTCACTGCAATTAAGATATTCCCTGTATATGTCTGTTCATTTTAAGATGTCAGATAGTGCTTCTTTCCTTTATCTCATTTGTCTATTAAAATATATTGAGAATTTGAACTTCTTGTGACTCACATATATCTCATTGAGAGAAAAACGACAAGCAAGGTTATGCAGGACTCCTGGCTCAGGAGGTATGCCAGCTTGGTCATGTCATCAGCTCCTGCAGGTGGTGCCTCTGTATCTTTTGGTTATATGCTTGAAATTTCTGCCACCACCTGAATTTGAGGCATGCTAATGCTTAGTTTATACGCATCTTTATAATGTGCTGTGACTAATATTTAATATGGACATTCTAGGTTCGTATTGAAGCTGAAAATTGTTGCTGGAGCTTTTGTGCTAAAATTTCACATTGATGCTATTACATCTACCTAGTGTCTGTTCTCATGCTAAAAGAAAATATTGCACCAGCACCTCTAAGGTTTAATCTGTTTTTTCAAAGTTGGACATCTGTTCACGTTTTTGCATTATTCTCATATAACATAAGCATATAATTATAATTTTGACTTTACATAATACTTTGGTTTACATAATACTTTGTTTGAAGAAAATCCAATGAAAGAACAAGGGGAAAAAAAGAAAAAAAATACAGCTAATGAATCACCCAAGAATTCTTTCTAAAAAGTGATTCCATTTCGACCATTTGGATCCTTAGTAGCCATGCTATTCTGGTCAGAAGCAGAGTTCTACACCTATCTATGACATGCTTGTTATGTTAAAATCTATATGGAATTATTCTAATGAAGTTTTGTAGTGTTTCACTAATAACTGCTTTCAGTTTTCAAGTTTTTATGATCAAGCAACAGAAGCTTACAGTTCTCCCATTTGAAGTAATGATGGAGGCATCTTTGCCATTGATTTCTGTCACCTCACCATCAATCCATGCAATCTCAGGATGCTCAACCCAAACCTGTGATCCAATGATGATGTTCACAGGCATTCCCTGAACCATCGCAAAGAAGGAAAAGAAAAGTGTCAAATGACCTTACAACAAAAAAGTGAGGAGATCAACAATATAAAAAACTTTTTCCAGAAGCTTACCATGATGCTAAATTCTGCTTTTCATAAAAATCAGAATGGTGGCTTGTAGAACTGAACCAAGACAAATCGATGCTTATGAGATAGTTACAAGAAGAGAGGTGGACTAACGAATCCTTCATGTAGGAACTTTTCCACTCTCCGTATCATCAGATCGAATCAGCACCCAAAAAAGAAGCATTGGCATAACAATCATCGCAATATAGCCCAGGTCTCTGAGCGAACTCCTGACACCTAAGTATCTGCGAAACCCTGCTAACAAGCAACCGGTTTGTAACTTGGCCCCCAGTCATCCTAATTACAGTCACTATGGCATTGGTAAAAACCCCAAAAAATATGTTGGGATATGCACGAAAGCTCGCCTCCTTGGCTACTTGGTCACTCTGGCAAGCACTCAACAGAATTCCACGATCCACAAAAATGCTGCTCTCAGTTGATCCTGCATCTACCTCCACTTGATTACCGGAAATCCCACTACTTTCTCCAAATTCAAGCACCTCAAATCCGGCATCATCCTCTAGTTGATTACCCAAGATCCCACTACTTTCTCCAGGTTCAAACACCTTAAAGACAGCATCATTCCCAATTATTAGATCGGACGGATTAGAGGGAGCCGAAGTTTTATCCATCACACAGGCGTAGAGCTCACTGTGAAAGTTTTCAGATTCACTTTCAGAGCCAGAGCGTGAATGCTGGCGTCGTGACTTTGTGCTGTTTCCTATTTGCTCCTTAGCACCTTCAATCAGCCCCCCGCTGTGGCAACAATCTGCTATGATTGTCATCCTACAACCCTCCGGGACCAGAGCTACAACTGCCCTGAAATCATCATCTGGTACAAGGCACAATTAGCATTGCTTTCTAAAGAATCTGGGCAATGGATCATTTCATAGAAACACACTACTAATTGAGAGTATATATCTCTACTTCATCTCTACTTCAATTCAATCAACTTTCCTTTTATTTTCTTAAAACGTCTTCCATTAGGTAGTTAACCCAAATTCAATGACTGACTGTGACAGTTATAAATAAGAATAAACCTTATATATACAGATTAAAGACAATATTCTAAAAACAATTGTAAATATGAGAGTAATTTTCTTCCTCTAAATTTGTGCTTACTTAATAATTCTTTAATCTGTGTGAAAAGCCTTAAACAACAAATAAAAATGGACAGAGGGAGTATAAATAAACACGGAAGAGTATATCAACCTGTAATGCGCTTCTTATCAGTAGCAACAATGTATTCATCATAGCCGGTATCGTCATCCTTGTTCTTTGAGAGCTGGCGTTTGCCATGACCGCTGAAGTAAACAAACAGCACATCACCCGGCTTTGCCGACTTGACCAGCAAGGACAGCTCAGTTCGTATGTTGTCTGCAGTGGGCTGGGTGTAAGAGGGATCTGTGTCAATGAGAACAGTGATACCTAGCCATGAGAATCCCAAGTAAGCCATGAGGCAGCGTTTCATTCTACGCACGTCATTGATGCACCCTCTCAGTGCATTCCTTTTTCCTGGGTAGTTGCAACCTATTAACAGTGCCTTCTTTGACATTTGCCTGCAATTGTTTGATATCTCTGGGTTTCTATGTACAGAACCTCCTGTAAACCAATGTAATACACGCTTCCATCGAGGTATAACAGTTGGTCTCTCTTGTTTGTAACCAGGAAGAGCTAGGACTCTTCTCCATTGTCTCTGTGAGAGGAAATGAAATGGAATAGTTAACATTAATTATTAAAAAAAAAAAAGATGCAAAGTAAATTCATATTATGCACGCTCATACCGAAAGTTTCTTCAAATTTTTATTGATTAATTTTCCAGTGAGAAAATGTATTTGGGATTCCAAATTATTTCAATATGGATGTCATGATCTATTTTGGTGTTAGATACTCCTTCTACAACTGTTTTACCTGAATTCTAATTAAAGCCTTCATTTGTCTTATGTATTCATTTCGTGCTGCTAATGCTCTCAACTCTGATTGAATAATTATAGCAGATGCTTGCAATGATGTATATTTCTTTCTTGCTCTGTGTGCACGCACATGTTTCTGTATCCTGATAGAAGCTGCTTCCCTCCTATGTTTGGAGAGTTTACGTGCAAGTCTTGCTGAAATATTTAAGGGACAAGAAGTAACTCACGACAATTATTTCTGGGACAACACCAACACAAGATGCACTTAAGTAAAAGCAAAGGATGTATTAAAAACAAAACTGACCTCTCCAAATTTTCTGGATATGAATTGTAGCATTTCTCAAGGCGATAAACTCTTTTCTAGTTAAAAGTGTACGGATTTGTCTCTGTATGTGCCTAGCTGCTTTAGCTAATACTTCAGCTCTTCGTGCATTTAATTCAGCCTCCTGACCAGCTCTCAGAAATACCTTTGTTTTCCCCATCTGATTGAAAACAACATTACCCCGGGGGTTGGGGGGGGGGGGGAGCGAATGCATTAGAGCTTGTAACACATAAGTTACTGGAAATTTTACGGAAATTATGCCTTTTGTTTCTTTATAACACATTTTTCCATATATATATATATATATATAATACTTACTTGATAGCCTATTAAGCCCATCTTATCACAAATGGCAATAGATGCCTTTTTCTCATCAGATCTACACAAAAGAAAGAATTAATTATCATCATGACCCATGAACTATATCTCCCAAAAACTTAAGTTATTGGGTAGTGGTACATAAATAATTTTATACCTTAATATGGCCCTTCACGCAAGAGCCTCTTTTGGCTTGAAGCGTGGACAATACACACGTCCATTCTATCTTGTGCTGAAATCTTTTTCTTTTTCTTTTTTTCTTTATTTTTCAGAAGAAAGGGAGCAAACAAGAATCAAACTCCAGACCACTTGGTCATAGAAGCTCTGATAACATGTCATGAACCATCTCTCCCAAAAGATTAAGTTGAGACATATGAATGATTTTATACTTTAACAATTACCATATGCGGTTATATGTGAAGCTCAACATATATATTATAGGACTTGACAATGAGAGATATAGATTGATGCTATTTGTTTTCAAGTGAGTCTATATGAGCTACATCATACAACGTTCTTCCTACTATTTTCAAGTGATGCTTCAAGTAGTTTAGCATAAGAATGCTTGCATTCCATATTTGACTTATAATTCTTACTCTATCTTCTTGAAGGTATGAATGTCTTATGACAATCAAAGTTTAAAATACACTGTCGTCGTTTTCTTGTAAACTAGAATAATCTTCTTACCTGTCAAGGACATCAGGGGATAGCATTCCAAAACGATCAAGGAACTCTTCAAATGTTCTTTTTGTTTGGTATCCAGCACAATTAATCCTCATAGCCTCAAGTACCCCCTGCGGCAATACCAGTTAAGTAAATGTTGGGAGAAATTTTTTGAATTTACTTAACAGTCATACATTGAAGACAAGGAAACATTTAACTTACCCCACATCTTAACTGCTTTAAGACATTTAAGTTCTCGAATATTCGTGGCTGCAAAACTGTATTTGGCTTCACACATCCAATATACCATGGTTCTGTTGTGTTCAGTGTCTCCATGAGAGATTGTAGTTGTTGCTGGGAAATAAGATTAGATTCAGAAGCAATTCATATGTGGGTTGAGGGTTTCCAGAAACCAATGTAACCAATCCAAGTTGAAATTGAAATCACCTTGAGCTGTGAACCAATGGAAGAGAATTTTGGCTGCTTTGATGTCTCCTCAGGCAAAGAAGGGAAAAGATTTGCAACAAATAAACACTTGGACCTACATAAAAGAGCTTGATGCTCTGCTACAATATAATCTTTATTATTATCTAGAAAATGATCAGTTTGGTATGTGACCTGCACATCAAAAGGTTTTGTCAAAAGAAATTAACAGTTATTCTTTTGTTGACTGGATGAGAGACAATTTTAGAATTTAGTCAGCCTACATCTCCAGCATAGTGGTTGATTGTGAAGTCTGTTGGATCAAGTTGTGGCTTGCTGAAGCGCTTGTGTCCTTTGCATGTCTGGCACAACTTTTGTACAAAAGTCTCGTGAGTTGAGTTGGGAAGCATGCTGCAGAAAGTATGAATGCAATCTAAATTTTCACTTGTTTTTTCAGCTTATGTTTTCTATTTAGCAGGGAAGTAAATACTATATCAACAAATTGGTAAATTATTTTTCAGGCACATTAGAAAAAATATATTTATTCATCTTGCTATTTAAATCTATTCGTAGTTTTTTTAGAGAAATGACATACCAGGCTTCATCAAGAAGAGAAATTATTCCCCCAGGTTTCTGCATGCAGAACATAAAACTAGTAACTAGTTTCACAATTTCATCAGGTCGAAAAAGGTCTTACACAAGCAATGGTGATGCATAAGTCTCCTGTTACCTTCTCAATAAGATCAAGAACATCCTGATTATCCACAAATTCTACATAGCTCCAATCAATTTCCTCCTTTGTGTACTCTTCTTGCTCCATCTTCAATACATGCTGTTGAAATGGATGCATTTCTATATTATGTATGTGCAGTAACAAAGATGCTCAAACTATATTTAGCAGTCATAGCCTTGCCTGGTTGAAATGTTGTTGCAACTTCTCACTTGTTAGGTTGATGCATAGTTGCTCAAAACTAATAAATGGAGAATAGAATAAGATTAAAATACAGAGAGTAGAAATTGTCTTTCTAATACAAAATTATTGTCTTTACCTGTTGATTTTGGAGCTTTCAAATCCATGAATGTCAAGGACTCTTATTGTGCTCACTGCATTGGAATCTTGACCAATTGAACTGTTAATCTTGTCCACAATCCTGCCAGATTTTGAGAATGCATTTAATCAATTCCTTGTCTCAAAGTTGAATGTGTCATTAGAATAGACGATAGAGAGGAGTTATTATGCATTATGATTGCTGTTGTACAGTAATAGAATGTCTCCTAAACATCAAAGTTTTTGGATCTTTAACATCCTAGATTTAGTATCACATTAGTGAATGACAGCAGATAGTTGTTGATTAGTTTGTTTTTACCAATCAAACAGTCTAGAGTACACAGTCTTTGCCAAAGCATCTCGGCTCAAAACAGCTGCATCTGGGTCTACATGCTTGCAAAGTGAGTCTTCTAATGCTTTCTCATCACACCTGAAGATAAGCATGTCAAGAGACACTACAGGTGAAGCATTGGAAATAGACTTGATAGATGGATCAAAGCTTTTTACATGAACAACTCTGCAGCTGTTTGAAGATGGAAGAGTGATTTGTCATCTTTTACTTTGGAAGAATCAACTTCTTTCCCTTTGATGAAGTCAATGTTTCCAAGGTGGAGGATTGCAGCTAGCACACGTGAGATAAATTCCTGTGGAGGGAAATTTTCTTTAATCAAATGTATGGAAAAAAGGAAATCGCAGCTTCATTGAAATGTGATGCACTGATGCATTGGCACTGTACCTGCTCTTCCTGGCTGATGCCTACAACATCCATTGCATTTCTTGTCTCCAAGTATACTTTTGCATCATCTACATTTGATACTTCATAACAGTTTGATTGATTAAGATAGTGGAATTGCCTTGGATCCCCTAACTTGTACTTGTTCGCATCCTATTAAGCAAACTTTAACAGTTAAGCTTTGTGAGGTAATAACTTATTACTAAATTTCTTTCAGGATAATTATAGAGAACTGACCTCTGGTGGTGCTGCACAAAGCATGTAAAAGCAATGATAGTTTCTCTCTAGGTCAGAGACCTGGCAAACTCGTGACCTTTCGAGGAGATATGTACGAATTGCAGCTCCAGAAATCTTCCCATCCTTGTCATATTGGATTTCAACAAATTTACCAAAACGACTGCCACAAACTCCAATAATTTTGTAAGATTAACCAAAAATGGAAATTATGATAGAGAATCTAACCTGAGAAACATGTCCATACAATTTACCTTGAATTGTTATTTTTGACAGTTTTGGCATTTCCAAATGCTTCCAGCACTGGATTGGACTGAAGAAGTGAAAATATCACTACATATACTTTGTTTGAGTTAACTAAGGTCCAAGAAACAATTTGTAAGTAGTTTAAACTCACCTCCAAAAGCTGCTGTTCTATGGTTCTTCCTTCTGTACCAGATCTTCCCACAATGAATGCTAGATATCTCATTAAAATTTTGGTTGTTTCTGTTTTACCGGCTCCACTCTCTCCACTTACCAGAATGGACTGGCTTCCATTATCATTTATCAATGCCCTGATATATTAAAATGAGTAAACTCTCATCAACTGTTATCTGATTTTGCTTGTTGCAAATCCATTTCTACATTAGTCTATACCTGTAACAGTTGTCTGCAACAGCAAAAACGTGAGGACTCAGCTCTCGAAATGCTGCTCCTTTGTACTTCTCCATCGTACAGATGTCATACAAGTCTGGTATTCGTTGAAAAGGATTCACTGCAATTAAGGTATTCCCGTAATACGTCTGTTTATTTCATTTTAAGCTGTCAGATGTTGCTCCTTTCCCTTATGTCATTTATCTATCAAAATACATTGAGAATTTGATGAACTGGTTGTTACTCACATATATCTCATTAAGAGCAAAACGACAGGCAAGGTTATGCAGGACTCCTGGCTCATGGAGATATGGCAGCTTGGTCATGTCATCAACCCCTGCAGGTGGTGCCTCTGTATCTTTTGGATATATACTTGAAATTTCTGCCACCACCTGAAATTGAGGGTCATGCTCATGTTTAGTTCATATGCTTCCTTGTACTATGTACTTCTGACTATGGTAATACATGCTGCAAGAAGGATTGTTGCCTTTGAGCTTGACTATCAAGTATAGCTTTTGATCTAATAATGCAAACTTCATCAAATAGAAACTTGAGGTATCTTAATTGGAAAAACTAATTGCTTCTTCATGATATGGAAATCTCATTTGGACAACTATGTTTGAGGGAAAATAGTAGTTTCTTTTTTTTCATTTTTCTGAAAACTGTGCTACTATGTGTGGCCAAAGTTTCAGTGGTAAAATTTTGCATTGATGCTATTACTTGTACCTATCTTGTGTATGATCCCATGCTAAAACAGGTTTAATATTTTCTTTTTCTTTTTTATTTTTCAAATTTTAACATCTGGTCACGTTTTTGCTTTATTCTCATATAAGATAAGCACATAATTATAATTTTATCTTTACATAATATTTTGGTTGAAGAAAAATCCAACGAAAGAACAAACAAAAATAAAATAAATACAGCTGATGGATCACCTATAATTCTTTCTTAAGGGTGTGTTTGGTTGGAGGGTAAAAATGAGGGCAAATTTTCCATGGATGACCTCCATGAGTAAAATTACACGTGGAACTCCTCTATAGAAAATTTCCCCCCATTTTTAATGCCCAACCAAACATACCGTAAAAGTAATTCCCTTTCCACTATTAGGATCCATAGTAAACTTGCTATTCTAATGAAGTTTTGCTGTGTTTCACTCATGACTGACATTGCTTTCAGTTTTCAAGTTTTATGATCAGGCAATAGAAGCTTACGGATCTCCCATTTGAAGTGATGATGGTGAAATTTTTGCCATTGATTTCCGCCACCACACCTTCAATCCATGCAATCTTAGCATCCTCAACAAAAGCCTGTGATCCAACGATGATGTTCCCAGGTGTACCCTGAAACATCATAAATAAATAAGGAAAGGAAAGTGTTAAATGATCTGACAACCAAAAGGTGAGGAGAACCAAATAAAAAAAAAAAAGGTAAGTTTTTAAAAGCACACCATGATGCTGAATTCTGCTTTTCACAAAAACCAGAATGGTTGCTTGCAGAACGAAACCAAGTTGAACTGATGCTGATGAGATGAAATGAAGGAAGTGGCGGTGTATCTTGGATAAAAGAAATGCCTTTTACACTTAAAATCTATCGAGACACTATCCGAATTTGGTCGGAAAAATGGTTGCTTCGAGAACCTCCGAATGGAAACCAAAGCCGCACATGCCACGGTGGCAACTCCTTAAGGCTTTAACGCGGCAGCATGCACCGTGGCCGCGGTCTCTGATCCAAAGTCGTTTTTTCGTGAAACGACACTTTTGGAACCGCTTTTGATGCGATACGATACGATTATGGAGCCGTGTTGGCTAATGTTTATCTTACGTGGCAGCTGGGCTTCATTCCATTGATTTTTGTTTTTTTTTGTTAGCAGGAGTCTCTTGGATGGTGGATGTGGACAGCTGGAAGTGGTTCCCCAAATTTCAGGAGTGATGATATATGATATATGATGATATTGTTCTCCAAGTAAAGAAATTATTTGTCGTCATAAAATAATAATAACAATAATAATAAATGGTAATAATAATGATAATAATAATTATAATTTGATTAAGTAATAATGATAATAACAATACATCAGTTATAACGTTAAATTGTTAACTGATTTTATAACCAGTTGACGCACTATAACAATAAGTTAATCTACCGACTATAATTATTATAATAATATACCAATTATTATGATTATGGTTATAATAATAATAAGGAACCGAAATATAGTAATATACCAACTATGATCTTAATTATTTTTATATGCAGTTAATTGCTAATAATATGTTAATGCATGGATAATCAACAATGATAAGAATAATTATATTAACTAATGATGATGATAATGTTTATTAAGGTGACTATTATTTAATTTGGGGTATCGAATGGTATCGGAGAAGCAACTAACTGCATGGTGTTTCTTTTTTGATGATGCAATACTCAATTTTTTTTTTTTTTTTTTTTTTGTTCATGCATGTGGTTTGAGTGCTTCTGAAGCACAATGGGAAATTCTTAGATTATCTTTGAGGCTTCTGACCACAATTCCAGAAACTTATCTAAAAGTAAGGGTTATGGAGAATAGTTTGTTATTTGTTTCTGTTTATTATTGTATAAGTGAAATGAGTTATCTATGTAACAGGATGCAATTAGGGCATTTAACTTATTTAATAATGATTTATTTTAATTATTTTAAAGGTCCTTATAATTTCATTTAATTTTTAAATAAGTCTCTTTAATTTAAAATTTTTTAATCAAATCCTTACATTGATTAAAAATTTGTAATTAAATCCCACTATTATAGCACTATGAAATAAAACAAAATATTCAATTATTTTAGATGATATGGCATCACTTGTATATAGGATTATCCAATATGAAGCTATATTATAGCCACGTCACTAACTAGAGACATACTTGAATTTTGTGTGAAACTATATAGACTTACTTGAATTTTGAGTGAAATTATAAGGACATATATAACAATTAAATATTTAATTTCTAAACTAAGTATAACACTCATCTAAATTAGTATTTCTACATTATTAATTATTTACACAATATCTTAAGAATTTAATTGTAGGATTTAATTGGTATGAAATATTACTATAAATTTTCTAAATATTTTCAATTTTTTCTATAGTTATATAGAACAAAACAAGCTGTAAACCTTATGTAAGGGGACCTAATTGAGAACATACATAAGAAAATTTTTCTTTTTCTTCATTTTCAATTTTTAATAGCACCTAATTTGCACCATCCCCTAACCCCCTTAACATTCCAACTCAACTTTCATACAGGTTGATCGGACTTATCTCTTTTCTCATGTTTCTAGATATTCTTCCCAATTTTCTTTTTTCTTTCTTTTTTTAATAATTAAAAGGTTCAAAAACTTCCCATCAGAATCTAATACAAATCATACATAAAAGACAGATCAACTAATAATAACCTTAGACTAAATAAATAGAACCCAAATAGATATATCTTAACCACCAAAACATTCACATTTAAGCTAAAAAGTTGATCTTGTAAATCTATGGAAGTTCTCTAAATTGGACTTTATGTTGCTTCTCTATATAACTCTTAGTGCATAGCCTGCTATAAGGCTTGATTTACTTCACCAATCTTGCTTAAACCCGATGATATACAATGTTAGACCATCTAATTTCCTCAACCTTGAGTGATTCTCCCTCTTTTTGCTTTCCTTTCTTCAACTAACATCGTATAACATGATGGTCATATGTTATACTTAGGCCAAATAATTTCATAAACAAAGTAATCTTTGTTGATGTTGTAGTTGAAGGTGGAAGTAGGACAAGAACGAGAGGTTGCATCGTGCTTCTTAAAAATTTTCTGGTTCCTAAAGCTTTTGAACAATCTTTCTCAAGTCTTTGGACTTAGAATGCAAAAGTGTTTTGAGTTAAAAATAGAAGCTATTGTTTTCACAGTAACTTTGTTAGGCAGCAAATAAAGTAAGCACACAGAAAAATATATAAACTATGAATAAAAGAAAAACTATAAAGACAGATAAGAATAGAAGGTCACACAAGAAGATTTTATATCGGTGTGGCTAACCACTTGCTTACGTCCAATTCCCAACAAATTATTTGAGATTTTATAAAAAAGAGTATTCTTTGTCCAAGCTTTACAAATCGAGTAATTCTTCCTAGCCTCTCCACGCTAACCAAATAAGTAGTCTTTATAAAGGCTCTTCAAACTAACAATGAGTAGTACTTTATCTTAGCCTCTCCAAACTCACAATGACCGCTACAAAGTTAGATTACAATAATGAGTTTAAAAGGTTTGTGTTTGGATAACACTCACACTAAATCACTCAAAGGTGTATGAAACAATTAAGTTCAGTGTATAATGACTTCTCAATGATCTTACTAAGAAGATATTAGTTAATACAAAGCAAATGAGAAGATTTTCTTTACAAGAAGTTATAACAAGTAACTTTTTGGATATTCAAAAGGTTAAGAAAGATGAAGGCTTAATAGATATTCAAATGCACAGAGTTCTTCACCTCTTCTTCATCATCTTCCAAGTTTATATGGGCTTAAAAAATTTAGCCATTGAAACTTTAGACATTGAGCCCAGAACTTTTTGATCCATTGGTCTAAGACTGAAGAAAAAAGTAGGCTGCTTTCTTTCTCAACAAGTAAGAACATCACTAAAGAAAAAACTAGTCATTTGGGTCTACCAGCTTTTTAGAGTTGTCAATGCTTCTTTTAGATCTTGTCTTGTCAAGTTTGACCTTTTGGAACAATCCATGAATTATGTAGAACAAGATTTGAGGATGAGGTACTTCATATGAATCAACTTTTTGGAGGTCACCCTTTTGGTCAACGCCTTTTGGATAGTTCATCCTTCTGATGTGATAGTGATCCTTCTGATGGCTTGATATTCTTTTGATGACATAAAACATTCTTTTAATCCTATTGATATGCTTTCTTGTGAGAGATAAGTTAGAATCATAGACTTTCTTGATAAAAAGTTCTTTTCTTTGGATGATAAGTACAAGATATATATGAACTTTTAATTTTGTATGATTTCAATTCTCATCCTCGTGCATAAAATGTGATCCAGCATAAATGAGGGCAAACACTTGAACAAATCGTTAGTCCATACAAAAGATTCTATTAGGAATTGATTTGTTGTTCATCAAAACCTTTCACTCGATATAACTTAAACCATGTAGTGGCTTCTGAAGGGTATTAGAGTTTATAGTCTTCCTTTTTTTTATAATGGCAAACCAATACTTAAGAAAAGTTTTGTTTTATAAAAAGAATTGAAAGCTTATAAGCATAGGGTTTGTGGTTAGTTTCAATTTTTCTCATTTGTAATTATGTTTTCTGAAGTTGATAGCAAATAATCGTGTTAACCAGAAACTTCAAAAAGAATATAAGTAATTACAGCAAATATTTAATCAAGTTATTTGCCATAAAAAGAAAAAAAAAAGATTTGAACATTATAATATATCAGAGTAAGATGAATCAAATCATCACTTCACAAAAGGTGAAAAAATTGTTTATGATCAATCAGAGTGGAAAGGGAAGTACTAAGAGATTATAGCATAGCAGAGCATGATATATGTATAATCAAAGCAATTGAAAACATTATAGATAAAAGAAATAAAACTTCACAAAGAACAAAATATGCATAATCATAGTGATAAAGTGATCAAACAAAATTATGATAACTATTAGAGTAGAATATGCAAAATCAGATATCACAGATATCAGAGCATTAAATTCTCAGAGCATAAATTGACATAAATATCATAGTAGAATAATTGTAATATCAGAACAAAATAATAATAAAGAATCACAATCTGAAATGTATGTAGTGCAAAGTAAAATTGTTCTGCAAATACTATGAAAGTAAGACTAAAGTTATGAAAATTATGCTAAAATGAAATGTAGCTAAATAAAATAAAATAAAATAAAATATAGCTTAATAAAATAAATAAAATAAAATAAAATATAGCTCAATAAAATAAATAAAATAAAATATAGCTCTTGCTCCTCCTCAATTCAAGCTTTTCTCTTCTTCTACCCTTTTTAACATTAGCAAAAGATGAGTAGGGATTATAAAAAACTATCACTAATTGCCCTTCAAGTTTTCTTTTTGAAGAGTCTTTAACATTTGCAACATCAGATTCTCCATCTTGTCCATTATTCTCTCAAGTGCATGTTGATTGGCCTAAAGTTCATGTTGATTGGCCATTATAGTCTATTGATTGGACAAAATGAAAGTCCATTTGTACTTCAGCAGCATTGGGGAGAACATTTGAAGTGGTTGGTTTTTCAAAAGATAGTTTCTCGATGTGTCCAGCCGAAGACTTAATGGATTCAAAATTAGCTTCAGTTGCTATTTTGTCAAATCTTAAGCCTATTGCCAATAGTAGGAGAGTTTTGGCAGTAAAGGGGGTGGCAGAAATGTCTTGAGAGGCAATGGTAGTGGTAATGGCTAGATTCAGCATTGGAGTAGAGATGAGGGCAAATTCAAATGTAGGGACAACATCAGCTTGAGTTTCTGTCACTAAGATTTGAGTTCTTTCTATTACTGTCCTTTCTCGTGCAGCAGCCTCAGTTGCAGTCTCAATCTTCTCATCTATGGATTTTTCTAGACCAGCAAGGATTAATGGCAGATTTTAAGATTGAGCGGCAAATTGTCCAACTTGTTCCTCATAGGACATAATTACTTTTCTCATCTCAAAATGAGGGTTTGCTTCCTTTATCATGACAAAATGTTGTTCTACCTCTTGAGAGATAGAAGAGCTTCTGGGTTCAAATGCTCCAACTCCAATGGCTAGATCTCTTTATCTCTGGAGCCTTGCCTTTTCTCTTAGCTTATTCTCCTCTGCTTCCCTTCTTGCTCTTTTAAGGGGAAAGGGTGTGGAATCTCAAGAAGAAACAATAGAGGCTTTCTTTATTTTCTTCTTCCCCTTTCCTTTTTGAACCTCTTCTTGTGCAGGTTGTTCTTGAGTTGTAGCTTCCCTTATCACAATTCCTCCTTGATGGGTGTAACAACTCGATAAGCAGGTCGAGCAGCAGGTGTTGCAGCAATATTTGCACCAATTGCAAAGACTTTATCTTTAGCTCTTGAAGAGGAAGAAAACTCTTTAGTAAGTCTCATTATTCTTCTCTTACTTGTCCTTCTCTCCTCAGGAATTGGAAATAAGCTTCTTTCTCTTCCTTTCTTCTTTTCCTTGCCCTCTTCAGAAGACTTGGATTTTCCTTTTTTGCTACTAGCCTCTTTATTAGTAGAATTTTTCATCTTCTTGTCTTTTTTTTTTTTTTTTTCTCTTTCTCCTTCTTTTTTTCTTGAGCTTGGGGTTTTAATCTCAAAGCTGAGAAAGTCTTCATTGTTATTGTGGGTTTCTTATTATCAACCCTCTATTCATCCAAAGGCAACTAAGCCTTAATAGACAACCTAGTGAGAAATATAATGTAGGATAGAGTGGCATGCCTTCTCCTCTTAGCATTAACCGCAGCCAGAATGAAATCCAAAAGAGTTAAGTACCATTTTAGTCCCTAAAATTGTATGCGTGCTTTACTTTAATCCTTGAAATTTGGAAATTAACTGTTTAGTCCTTGAAGTTGCATTCCGTCAGTCATTTTAGTCCCTAATTAGTCAACTGTCAGTCAATTATTACAATTTTGCTGATATATCATGTTAAGTGATACGTCAGCATGCCACATGGCCCGTCATGTGGCACAACATGTGACATGACATGCCACGTGACGAAGCACTATGACAATCTCTAACATGGCATGCCACATGGCATAGTCCTATAACGTGGCATGCTGACATGTCATCGATTTTCCATTAGTTCACATTAGTCCCTAAAATCTCTAAAATGTGTCAAATTAGTCCCTGAGATTTTTAAATGTGTCAAAATAGTCCAAAATTCCTAAATTTCTCCTCTTCTGTATCACAAGCTCTAAATTTTTAATCCTCCTTAAACCCACTAATTTGTTTCCTATTTTTACACCCTACTTAGACTAGATCCGTCCCACATAGAAGTTTGTGCATCTTATTAAAGTGACAAGTAAATTTAAATAGATTAAGATTGGTAAATTACAAAATTATTGATAGTTATTAAATTCAAACTTAACATTTAAATATTTTTTATTAACATTTTAAATATTTATTTGGCCTCTTTTAATTTAAGAATTAATGTTCAGGATTAACTAATTTAAAATTCAAAATAATTTATAATCAAAAGTTTTATAAAACACGTCACTAGAAAAATGGTTAAGGATGTGGTAATTGGATAAGATCATAATTGAAATCTTCAATGCAATTGATACATCAAAAGAATTTTCTAAAACTACAATTTTAAAGAATGATTAATTTTCTCGGAGCAACTATTTTCAAACATGCACTTAATTAATACATTTGTCATAAAAACTCCATCAATGTGGCTAAGTCAAAACCAAAATCAACTTTTTTTTGTTTTCTTTTTCTTTTTTTTTAAATTAAAGAACTATAATTTAAGGTAAGAAAAAGGCTTAACCTAATTTTACGATAGAGAATATGTTCAAATTCATTAAGTACCTATCTATATAAATACTTATAAATAACTAATTAATAAGGTAATAACAAATTAAACCCACCTTATAATAAAGTATGAGTAAAATATCAATCAAGTGAATTAACTCTTGGTGAGTAAATGATGGTTAATTAGTTTATATATAGACAATAACTCGATCATATTCAATATTTTGAATATTTTAAAAATTTTCTTTTAGTGTTCTATTACTTTTGCCTTTATAATCTATTCTTTGTTAATTTTTATTGAAAAAACAATATCTTATTTATTTAATTTTTTATAAAACATGTGAAATTTATATTTTTTACATAAGTACACCTATAAGTATTTGTTAAGTCTAGAGACATTCTTAAATTTTTAAACTCATATGAGTTATATTAAAATTGTTTATTGTATTTCATTATTTCATTTTTATATATTCTCTTCCTATTATTCCATATAGGGAAGATCAAGTCTACGTAGAATATGAAAATGGAAAAGAAATTAGTAGATTTAAGGAAGATTAAAGATTTAGAGCTTGTGAAGGAGAAGAAGGGAAATTTTGAAATTTTGTACTATTTTGACACATTTAAAAAAATTCAGGGACTATTTTGACACATTTAGAAATTTTAGGGACTATTTTGACATATTTTGGAAATTTCAATAACTAATTTGAATAATTTAAAATCGATGACACTTCAACATGCCACATCAGATGTCGTCATAGTGCTTCGCCACGTAGCATGTCATGTTAGATGTTATGCCATATGACATGCCATGTGGCATGCTGACGTGTCACTTAATGTGACACATCTGTAAAATCGTAATAATTAATTGACGGTTGACTAACAAGGAACTAAAGCGACTGACGAAATATAACTTCAGGGACTAAAGAGTTAATTTCCAAATTTCAAGGACTAAAGTAAAGCATGCATATAATTTCAGGGACTAAAGTGGTATTTAACTCGAATCCAAAATCAACCTAACTAAGTTTATCCTTCTTTTAAACATGAAGCAGAGCATCACCATTTGGTCTACCTCAGTCATGACATCAATGTTACCACTCCTAGGTCACATAGTGTGTTGAACCATAGAATACACAGCACGAACAGGAATAAGCAAGTGAGAGGTATGAATATCTCTTACTCTCATATTACGCTTTCTTGTGAGGATCTCAACAACTTCTTCCTCTATTGCACCAAGTTCTTCCCACTATCTTTTCCACTATGGCATAAGATGCCATTGTTGGGCATGTTGGTTATTTGGGTGATGTCAGAGGATAAGACCTGTAACATCCTCCCAAGTATGGTACTATATTTAAGTCATAATACCTCACCTAGGCATCATTACTGTCACTTACTCGAATCTTGTCTGGCAGCAACCTTCGGCCACCTTCAGTCTCACTAGTCAACTCCGCCTCGGAGGACCTTCTTTGGAACTTCTGAACTATTTGGAGATAACACGGAAACAGGAGTGAGAATTTTAAATTCTCAGTAGGATTCTATAATGGTCTTACATAGTGCCATTGTGGTCATCTCCAGTTGCTTCGGTTTATTATGAAAAAGGTGAACATGTTATACAAGCTGTTTAGTTTTATAGTTCGAAAATATACTGTCCGAAGTAAAGTTCATTTTATTCATATGCTTGTCATTTGGGTGAACCAATCCAAAACATCAACTCACGAATTACACTATCAATAATAATGGAAATGTATTAACATATAATAGCGCCAATATACTGAAAACATAAAATCTGTACATGCCTTTACCTGTACTTAAACTTATGCAAATACACATAATTTTCTTTTCTTCCTTTATCTTCCTTTACTTGTTACACATATTCCAGAGTACGATCATCATGTCGTACTCTATCGAGGTGTGATCACCATGTCACATTCCTTAGGAATATGATCTTTCTGTCACGTCCCAGAGTATGATCGTCATGTCTTACTCCATCTGAATGTGATTGCCATATCACATTCCTTAGGGTGTGGGATCATCATGCCACATTCCAAAGTATGATCGCCATATCATACCCCATCAGAGCGTGATCGCCATTTCATATTCCTAAGGAATATGGACTCATCACGTCATAAATAAATAGAATAGGCTCAGCATTAGTAAAACATGATATATAATTATGCATATACTCATACTTGAATTCATATAAATGCATTGGCGTTCTTCTTTAACTTTCTTTATTTTCTTTTCTTGGCACACCTAGGCGTTACATAACATCGTCTCTAGGGTGCTTGCATATGTTTTAATCTTTAGTCTTTACTGCCCTTGGGTAGTCTAATCTAAGAGTGAGCTCGTCATCTCAACCCATGACCATCGTCACACAGTACTGACCCGTAAGGGGACCCACATGCTTCTAGGTCAGAGGGACTCAGTTGGCCATCTGCCTTCCAACATAGAGGGACCCAAAAGTTTTAGCTACCTTCACAAGGAGGGACCCAATATGCAATTGCCTCCAAGTGAAAGGACCCACATATTTATTTTTTAATTGCCTTCACGAGAAGGGATCTCATAACTGCCTCTAGATGAAAGGACCCACATTTAATATGTTCATATCCTTTCATTCTCATAAATAATCATGCATAGACATGCTGAATGCACTCTTACATATGCTTCGTCATTTGCTTTTATATATCCTTTCATATGGAATTTCTACATATATATTCATAACATATAAACGCTCATAACTTCCTTACTATTCTACTGAAAATTCGGTAGCATAGCAGATCACGTTTGCTTCCCCATGAATAGTGCCAATAACCAAGAAACTTCAATCAAACAGCAACCTCAATGTAGAACATTCTATTAATACCAAGAATATGACAATATCAATAAGTGCAAGTTTTAAACTCTTAAGTCTTAATCTATCTTGCAAGCTTTTAACTTCTAATGATATTCCCGAGTTCGAGCTTATTACCAACTTCCAAGTTTCGAGATTATGTAAGCTATGTACATAAGGTCATTATCTTGATTTCCGACTTCTGGGATTATGAATGTCTTGATTCCCGACTTATGAGATCATGTTTAGAATCGACCTCCAAGATTGATCATGAACCAAGCTTTGGAACTACGTGTATAATAGTTTAAAGTGTCTAGTTCTCGACTTCTGGTATGTGGGTATAAGGTTTCATATCCTGATACCAACTTTCAACTTCCGACATTATGCCACAATTGGTCTTCCAAGACCTTCATAAAAGTGTTTCCTATGTTCCGAGTTCCGATATTAACCTTACTCGATCTAGTTCTCTTATTTCACCATATCCGAGTTCAACATTAAATGTATCCTTCCGAGTTCAACTTTAAGTATACTCTTCTGAGTTCAACCTTAATTATACCCTTACGAGTTCAAGCCTTAAGTATAACTTTCCGAGTTCAACCTTAAGTATACTCGATTTAACTTTCTATTTGCTAAGTCTCGAGTTCCAACATTAACTAGACTTGATCTAGTTTTCATACATGTCTCTAGCCAAAATTGCACTCTTCTAAGAGAAAATTCATCAAAAATAGAAATCTAAACGAAATCAAGCGAAATTTATATCAATTTAAAGCTAACAGAACCAGCTTTCTAGTGAAATAAGTTGCATATCATTTGAATGAATATAACTCGAGATATAAGCCCCGAAACTTGACCTTCCTGAACTACCCTGTTCTAGCCTAGGTTAAACTTAAGTCAACTTCATTGATGTTCTAGGAATAATTGACAATGGATCTAAACCGAAAATTTTTATAGGATATTCTCCTATGTGTAAGCTTTCTAGAAAAGTTAGTTTCATCCAATTTGGAGTTGTATGGAGCAAGTTATGACCGGAACAACCTAGTCTGCCCATTATCAACCTCTAAAATCTAGGCCAAACTTCCAAAATTCATATTTCTCTCAATACTAATCCAATAACCTTATATGATATATGTATGGAAAGCCATGAATGTCTAGTTTCATTGAAAGTTAGTTTCATCGAATTTGAATCGCTATAGGCGGAGCCGTACACTCTACCATATGGACTGCCGTGGGGTTTCTCACCTGGACAGTATCCTAAATCACTACTTCGTCTAGTTTTCTCCTTCTAACTTTAACTCTAACTCAAGATTTCATATTAATCCAACCATAAACTATCAAATACATCCAATATATCATCAAATAAATGAAGAAGAGTGAAATTTCATGCAGCCACAGTTTAGAGAAGTTAAGAACAGAAATCGAATCCTACCTCCTTTAGGTGTGATCTTGCTGAATTTGAGTTTGGATTGATGGAACCTTGACAAAGCTTGAAGGAGTGACGGAGTTGGTTGAGAGGAGAAGAGGAGAAGAAGGGTAGAACATGATGAGAGAGGGCGCAAGTCTGCTGAAGGGAAAAAGAAAAAAATGTGTTATAAAAATCTTCATGAGGTAGTTGGAATAGAGGGTTTTGAATGGAGGAGACTTTGTGAGCACATTTCAGCCAACCTTCATCATTTTGTGGCCTTTCTTGTGCCACTTTTATGGTTTAAGTGGCTGAGTTCTCAGCCACTTGATGTAGGGTTATTGAGTGTAAAATCCTATTGGTTTGGTTCCGACAGTTTAAAAAACCGTAATCTTACCTATTTCTTTTAAATCAGTAAATCGGGTTAAGAAAAGTTTTATGAAACCTTCTATACTTCTAATTCAATTTTCTTATTTCTAAACTCAATTAATTGCTAATTAATTGATCCTAAATACATATTTAGTTGAATTTTAATTAACTTCAATTATTCGATAAAAACCGAATAATTAGGCGAAAATGATAAGAAAAATTTTGCTAGACGTTATATTTTTATCATTTCCTATTACGTTATATGGGGATGTTACAAGACCTGCAACTCGAAGCTTCTATTAATGCTTCGAAGTAAGGTATTGCCTTCATTAGAAGGTACAAAGGTGCTATAAAAAGCAGGAATCACCCCTGTATAGATATCTTTTGAAATCCTCAAGAAGTCATTTATCCCTTGGAGCTCGTAGACATCAAAAACTTCGAGAAAAGTAGCGAAGTGCTATAAGTAGAAACTCTTTCCTCTAGCAATGGGCTTTCGAAAGAAGTTATTTTGAAAGTTGGCCTGCATCTTGTAGCAACCTACCAAATATAATATTATACTTAAGTCATAATACTATACTTGGTAATTTGTCACGAAATATTAACCCTAGTTTATTTTACCTTTAGATTCTGAATTTGGCAAAGTTAATCTTAATTAGGCATAAGTTATCGGTTCCGTTTTATTTACATAGTGCTTATCTCTTAATCAAGTTACACATGATACGAGCGTATTGCAATATATATATGTATATATATAGGAATGTAAATGGTACAAGCAAAAATTTGATTTATCACCATGCATATACATATATAAATATCATCTCATGTATTCATATGTATAAGTACCAAGTACATCAAGTTGGACCGTTAAACAAAAAGAACTTGGCCCATATCTGTGAAAATCGGCTCTATATGGCCCTCAAAAGGATATTTCAACTAATATGAATACATAAGAAAACAAAAGAAACTATGCCTATATAGAGAGGATTTGTTTAGGATGATGCCTACAAATATGGGTTCACCTCGTGCTTGGCTGTCGTTTAGGGCTGAAGATGAAGTAGAAGAGGAATCCATCATCTTTGGATACATACTAAGGTGGTGGTGGCGGTTGCTGTGATTGGTAAAGTTGGATAGGGTCTAGGTGTACTATGTATAGAGGAATTCCTAAGAAAGGAGCAGTAGGATCAAAATGAGGACTAAACATGACCATAGCGTATAACATCCTCAATTTTTTTGTGCTAAATTATCTCAGTAACCCTAAGTAATTAGATACTTAATGAGAAATTAAAGGATTAAAGCTTAATTAAAGAATTTATGAGGTAATTTTTTAAAAGAAAAGTTAAGAGAATGCTTAATTAAGATTAGAGAATTTTTAATTAGCTTAATTAAGCACTAATGACTAATAATAGCTTAATGGAGTTTAATTAGGATAATTAAGCTTAATCAAAAGTTTAATTTTTGTTAATCATGATCATATGAGTTAATCGCTAATCCTTGCTTAATCAAGTTAATTAAGTTGTATGAGCACTTAATCACATAATTAAAATTCAAATTTAGTCAACTAGATAATAAAGCATTGATGACATCACTAAAGTAGAAAAGTAAAAGACAAGTACTAAGATTTGTCTAAAGTAAACCCCATAGTTAACCATTTTATCCCCTTAATTACAACAAAATGAAGAAAATATCTCCCCCCTTATGCCTATATACCTACTGCCAACAACAACACACACATGCACACACCCATACACTTCATTTTTCAACTTCTCATTCTCTCTCTAACTCTCAAATCCTCCAACCTCTCTTTACACTTTCTTCTCTTTCTTCATCTTCTTCTTCCTTTCTCCACCACCACCATAACTAAACCTTATTCACTAAGCCCTTCAAAGATCACATCTTTTGGTCTTTGAAGATAAGATTCAAACACTACAACCTTCACTCTTATAAGAACTCAAGAGCTCTCATCTTCTTGGAGCCAACACCGCCACCATCATCACTAAAGGAGGAGTTTTCTTCATCTTCTTTTTCTCCTTCAAAGGATGCCACTTTCACCTTCAAGCAGTGATTTTCACTCTTTTTCTTTTGTTTACTCAAGAAAGCTTGAAGCTTGGCTCTCACCATAGCCAAGATCTTCAAGTGAGAACTTGAGAAATACCTCATGCTCTCTATGAGCAAAAGTTTCCATTTTTAGCAAATTATGTTCTTGATCTTGTTCGTGAGTTGTTTCTCATTCATTTGAA
Source organism: Pterocarpus santalinus (assembly GCA_031439595.1). Taxonomy (NCBI): domain Eukaryota; kingdom Viridiplantae; phylum Streptophyta; class Magnoliopsida; order Fabales; family Fabaceae; genus Pterocarpus; species Pterocarpus santalinus. The sequence goes on along the minus strand of CM062528.1, from coordinate 25,070,050 downwards.
AGTTTCTCTCCTTGAATGCTTCAAAGCTTCCATTTTTCTTTCTTGACGCATGAGTTCATAATGCTTCTTTTGAGTTGAGGAAAAAGAATGATAACTCTTGGTGGTATTTTGTTTAAAATTTGTTTCTTTTCTTATATTACGTTTATGATTAGAAAATTTCTCACCTTTACATCTTTTCCATGATTTTGATAAGACTATGAAACATTCAAAAAGCATAAAACTTTAAATGGTTTGCTTCTTGATGCATAAAGGTGGCGCTATATTTCATGCTTCATAAAGTTTTATTTTGTTCTTCTTGAAGATAAGAATATGTGTAAAAGTCTAAACTTTCTTGAGATATGAAGCTTTCAATCATAAAAAGTAAGGTCTCATTACTTTATGTCACACAAATTAAATCTTGTAGATAAGACACTTCATAAGGTTTCAAGCTTTCTTCAAGAATGTCACTTTTAGGTCATAAAAATGTTAATTTGCAACCTCTAACTTGTAAAGATTGAATCTTGAGTCAAAATAATGAGTAAAGTATTAAACTTAATTTCTTCAAGAAAAGAAGCTTTTAAACTTTAAGGCAACCTTAAATCATAAAGCTGGAATCTTGATGGTCTTATAATGATTAAAGGTATCAACTTTCCTAAAGAATAAGACTTTTTAGTTATAAAGCTAGCGTCTTTTATCCTTTTCTTATAAAGATTGAATCTTTAAGATAAAAATATAATTTTAGAGACTCATACTTTCATAACACAAAGAATGATAACTTCATAATAGTAAAGGTGAAATCTTGTGCTAATTGTAAAAGTTTGAAATCTTGCAACTTAGATAAGTTAAAAAATTACTTCTTGATGATTAGTAAGCATATGGTGTTGTTGGGTTCATGAATATGGTTATGTATTGTCATGATCCAAGGGATTGGAGGGATCTCAAAATTCTTTGGGAACAGAGGTATGATTAAGGCCTCTGAACATACCATGAACCTAGGAATCACTAGCGCCCTATCTTAAGAAAACTAAAAGATTTGGAAGACAAAACTTTCCATACAAGGAGAAAATGGGAAGACAAATGTTTAATGCCTAAATTTGGAATAAAAGTCTAAGATATATGATTAAATGAATAAATATCTCTTTTACATCAAAGATATATATTAAAGCACAAAACCCATCATCAAAGTATAAATTTCATGTAAGAATCAAGTGTTTGAAAATCTATATCCCATATTCATTTGGTTATGTGGTTATCTCATAAGTAAACATGAGGAATCATATGATATCTCATAAGATTTCTCACAAGAAATAATACAATTATCAATACCCTTTAGGGCGTGAATGTGCGATGCTATTTAGCAATGGTGTATGGAAAGTTTGACTGAGCATTGACTCATGATTAGATGATTATTGATGATTGATATAATGCTATGAAATGCATGTGATTGGTTGTTGGTTGAGATCCCATGTTTGGCAAATTTTTGAGAAGCTCTGGTCTAGTTATTGCACAGCCAGATTTTCACCAAAATTATGGACTTGGTCATATTATTTGCATTTTGACATGTGTCATGTTTTTATTTTCAATGCATATAAAGAGGTATGATGTAATTATGAGAAAAAGAAAAGAAATAATTGGATATAATCCTTCAATCACTTCAATGAAGGAAGTAAAGGAAGGTGACCTACAAAGATAAGATAAGCAGACATGATCCTTTAATTACTTCAGTAAGGGAAGTAAAGGAATATGACCCATAAGATACTCCTCTACTTTGGAGAAAAGAGGGCCCTGAACTCTCCAAAACTAGAAGAACCCTTGTCAGCTTAGTCTGATTTTAGATTAGTACTGCATGATGATTGTTACAGAATGAGCTCATGTCCAATAGCAGTCTATTCCAAGGGAAAGTAAAGAATGCTAAGTACATGCTAAATATGAAAGTAAAGTTAAAGAAAAACTCTAGTCAAGTCCATGAAGTTACATGAATGTGCATGCAGCTTTATTCTCTCGTATACATGTTTATGAATGTTTATACTATGTTCTCATATATATGCTCCTATCTTATGGCTTTGTGTTCCTTTATATTATGTTTATATGAGGAAGATTAAAAGAAACCCGCTTCAGGAACCTAAATTTTCAAACCTTTTAGAAATGGAATTTATGCACGCTCACTGTTTTCATAATCAAACCTGATATTGCTGGGACGACGATGATGACATATTAATGGTCTAGTCGAGATCTTATTGAGAAATCTTGTATTTCTCATTTATATATTTCCGTGTCATCTTCAGGCGAAGCTGATGGTGTCCATGGCAGCACTTTCAATGGTACCTGACTGGATAAGATAAAGAGCTGTTGTGTTACTTCACCTACCTAAGGAGGATTGGGATAATAGCATAGTATTTTTCACTTTCTTAAGAGCCCTAATTGGGCAGTTTATGTGTAATTAAGTAGCATGTGGGAAGTTATGCCACTTAATTTGACTTATTACATATGTGATAATTATTAAGTGTGATTATGACTCTTGATTATCTATGATTACATTATTATCTTAAGGTATTGTGTTATGTTATTTCAATTTTGTCATACGTCGTTCTTGTAAATCCATGTTACGAGAAACAATGTCCATATGTATATGAGTAAATAAGCACTTAAAGGCTCAGTTTTCAAGTACAAAGGTTCTAAAAAAAAGTTACATGCTATTTTCATATATTATGCTAATTTCAATTATAAGAACTTCTGCTAGTTAAGAGTAACAACTTTTCACAACCCTGATTAGGCCATGACCGGCGCTTAGAGAGCACGCTCCCTAGCAAGCCTTACACAAAGAGATTTCACAAAATTTGAGTAGAGTTTCCTCTATATTTAGGACTTGTCCCAAATAAGAGTACTTATCCTGCATATCAATAAACACACATTTTTATCGGGGATTCAGGCATTCTCAGAATGCACCCCTCAGCATGCAACACATATGTAATCAGAATTAATCATCCAAATCATATTTGCATATTCCAGTTCAATTTATAATCAAATCCAACATAGATAAACAATTTCTAAACATAACTTAACACACCAGCACGGGTGTGACCCTGCCTGTAGTACTATGGAGCTACAACTAAGATTACAAATGAACAGAATACAATTCAAGGCCCTTACTATAAAGGGCTCACCCCGCTATGGATCTAATGATGCTGAGCTGGAGGATCGGCTCCCAAATCTAAACCTGTATTTGAAAAGAATACAATAGCCACAGGGTGAGTTTGAGAAACTCAATGAGAGACAGGATACTTTTGAACCTCATGAGTCAATGTATACATATGCATAAAATTATTTCATTCAGATACAGAAAACAGTGGAAATATTTAACAGGATAAACAAGCAGGATTCACACTTAGGTGGTCGTTCCTTCGTGTGAATCCCAAAATCAGGCACGCACCCCCTTCTTGGAGAGGTCGTGAAATACAGGCACGCACCACACTATGTGTATGGCCGTGAAACATCCGTCACGCACCACCCCCTTGGGTGGCCATGTAATATCATAGTCCAAAGTGCACCAAGGCTAACGTCTACTACCGTTAGCAAACAGATCCTGTTACAGACTTTCCTATTCTTGCATATTCATAATTTTCATAACACATTCGAATTTCATTCATCATTGACTCATGAGTAGCATTTCTTAAAATAAATAAATAATTATAAATTTAAAACAGGGTAAATTCAAAAGTATGCTATCTACTCACAGATCACCGGTCACAGGAAATTCTTAAGTCTTTGGATCCACAAAGTTGGAGAGGAGTTCCTTAGGAATGTCTAACATCACAACAGGACACTTGCATCAATTTGGGATCACTAATATTCTCCACAATATAAGTTTTCTAATCTTAAAATCCTAGGGTTCCAAGAATTTCTCTAAAGATCGAAGGAATTGGAATTGCTTGAAAAAGGAATGAATAACGTATAGAAATTACCTCTAGAATTGGAATGAGAAGAAGAAGAGTGGAGGTAAGCTCCCCACTTCAAATCCACCCAAGCAAGAATGAAAAAGGAGGAATAATTTGTAGGGATGATTGTGTGTAATGGAATGAATCTTGTGTTGTTGTTGTTGTTGATTTAGCTAGAAATGGTGGAATGGAGTTGGTAGATGTAAGGTATAGTGGAAGAAAGAATTCTAGAGAGAAAAAAGAGAGTTTGGCGTTTAGAGAGAGAAAAAAAATTGGAAAATAAGGGCGTGGGACGTGTCTCGGTATATATATTGGCCTGTGGTAATCGATTACCACGGGCTAATAATCGATTACCACGAAGAACTAGTAATCGATTACCATTCTGATAATCAATTACCATGAACAAATGGCTGGTAATCGATTAACAATTCATGGTAATCGATTACCGTAAACCTGGAACTGGTAATCGATTACCATATCTGGTAATCGATTACGACGCGAAAATTTTTAACCTGTGGTCATACAGAGAGCCCCGTAATCGATTACCAGTCACACGGTAATCGATTACAACATCCCAAAACATGGTTCCTTGATTCCAAAAGACATCCAACACCCAAGATCATCACATACCAACTAAATTTCATCATAAACGGATTAAACACATCGATCAAAGACGATTAACACAGAAAAACTTGAAACTACACCAAGGGTGTTACACAACTAGTCATGCCATAAAATAACTTAAGCATGTATGTTATTATTAAGTTGTTACACAGCAAACGCACAGTGAAAGAATATATACAAGTGGACTTGGGAGGTAGCAGTCAGATACAATGAATCCATAAACTAGTGATAGTGCCAATGCCATTCTAGAACCTCAGCAAAGAATATCATAGCCATTATCACCATCATCTGAGAATAACACAAACATACAATAGGATAAGAATTTAGAAAATTCTCAGTAAGAGTCCCTATCTAGTACACTCTGACATCGCAATCATTCTCAATCACTTTAGTTTAGTTTAATTATGGAAAAGTGTAACTAGTAAAGTAAATGTCTCAATTCATAAGTATTAAAAAAAAAAGTGGCCCAAAGCAAAGTCCCATTTTACTTAAGGAATTAATAAACAAAAAAGAACACATATGATAGACAGAATAAACATAACAGAGAATAATTCGCAATTCAAACTAGACTACACTTAATTACATAACATGCATAAGCGAGTGCAAAATAGAAATTTCAATGTAAATGCATTTGACTCTTAATCTTTCTTAATTTGTATTTCATAAATTTCCATGCTTGATGCCTTGGGAGTTTTAGGCCATATAACTCCTAGGTAATAGTCTGCTTATCTGGATTGAGCTTGTTCCTATATAAGATAGCCGGGTTTACTTTTCTGACTTTCCCACTGATGTATTCCCCTTAATTTCATTTCAGGGCTGGCCCAAATGATATGGAATACTTATGTTTCTCATAACCCATGTACTTATGACTAATCAAACTTGAGGGACTTAAACTTATAATGCACCATTCATATGTATTCTACAAGAAATTCGGCAGTATAATGACTTAAAATACACTTTCCCAAAAATCCAACAGAGACATTTTCAGCCAACCACTTAACATAATATTACATTAACATTTCAGCAATACAATAGAGAGTTGCATCATCAAAATTTCAATCCTTGGTCATTCATGGTCTAAAAGTGTTCAAATACTTAAAATTGACATTCACACTTCAATCTCCTAAATCTGCTCTATATTAGAAATTACGTTATAAATTCATCTTAATTCATTTAAATCTAAAACTTTAATATGTTCTAGCATTGTTTGTCTATTTTTAGTTTTTTATGGTCCCACTAAGTTTTGATGAGTATAAGTTGAGTTATTGAGATTTTACTCAAGGCTGCCTTGTTGTTGGATAGATTTGAGCACTTAAATGTAAAAATTCACTAAAAATACAATTTTTATTAATTTTATCCAAAATTTATGTCTAAGTGAAGCTAATTAAATCATATTAAGTGAAGCTAATTAAATCATATTTTATTTCTCATAAGTTTCATTTGGAATGAATAAGTAGAGCCTAACTTATAAACTCTAAAATTAGGCTAAAAAGGTCTACTCTGTTTCAACCCAGATATGATATAGGGCAAATTTGAAGAATTTCTAGGAGCCATGTACTTAATATACGAGTCTAGAATTTTTATGGCATGAACAACTATATATTAGCTTTCTAATAAAATTAGTTGCACTTAATTTGAAGTTGTATAGGGCGAGTTATACCCTTCACAACCCATACTGGTCAAAATAGTGGAGAAGATTCAAAGGTTTGTTTCAAAAATTTATAACTATCTCATTTCAGATCCAATGGACTAATAATTTATATGGTTGAAAAGCTCTGAATGTCTAGTTTTATCTAAAATATTTTCATAAAGTTTTGACCTCTATAGATGAAAATGTACTATAAACAGTATGAGCAGGTCCTAGGGTTTTAAATTTCAACTATCCTATTTGAGTTCTCCTTTGAGTTTTTGATTAATCTTCCAACCCAAATAACAATTTTCATATCCAATCAATTGAAACAAATCATAAAATTATCATACAACGTCATAATAAGGAGAAGCACAAAAACCCTAATCAGCCATATAGCTCTAATATCAAGCAAAACTCAAGAATCCTACCGAAATTCCAAGTTTGAGTTAGTAAGGAGTGAGCCTTAGGTGAAGAAAATTTGGGTAAGATGAAAAGTGAAGATGGAGGAGCGAAATTGAGAAAGAAAATGAGAGCGAGAGAGGTTAGTTTTGGGGCCGAAAAATATGAGGGAAGAATTGGGAAATTTTGGTTTGAAATGCATCATGACACAAGGTGATTCACTTTGTAGTGATTGGTGGAATTCTCTCAATGTTTGAATTTCACTTAACTTTCTCCTTTTGTGGCCGAAATTGTACCAGCCTAAGGGGGTTATGGATCAATTTTGACCACTCAAATTAGAGTTTTAACTGGTATTTATGTAATCGTACAGTATAAGTTTCTATTGATCTGATTTTTGCATTACAAAATACCAAAATCAAAGTGATTTTTCCCAAATTAGCATGACATTGCCAATAGTTTTCATAAAATTCTTTACATTGAAAAGGTAAATATCCTAAACCATAATATCCACATTTCAGCCCTAATTAAGTGTATCTCTCGTACACAACAAAATAAAACAATTAATGGTGTAAATCAGACCCACCGTGCTTCGGGATATTACACATCTCATCATCTTCAAACATGTAAGGGATGCTATGTTGACCATTATCATCTATATTTGAACAAGCAAAAAGTAGGAGCTTGAAGAAATAGAGAATGTGTTTGGGTTAAAGTTAAGGGTGAAGGTAAAAGTGATGAGAGCTTGAATCTTGAGAGGAAGATGACCGATAAAAAGGTTTCAGTAACTTGAGAGAGAAGATGAACAGTAAAAAGGTTTCAGTAACTTGGGAGAGAAAAAGATTTTCAGAGTGAGTAAATGGATTTGGTGGTTAAAGAAAATGACCAAGGTTTAAGGTAATGTGAAAGGTTTTGAGATTAAAACGATGACGTATTTGTGTGAGCATACTTTTGGCTTTCCTATTTCACTGAGTCGTGGCAACGTGGCATAGTGGGGAGTTATGATATCATCCCATGCTCCAAAACTGCCTTGATTCTTCACATTCAAATCTCTTATCAGTAGCTTGACTCATCTTTCTGATGGAAATCTTCTTTCTGAATTCAAAACTAAACCACCTTTCTGATTTACCCTTTCAGAAATATCATTTTGATCACACCTTTCTAAACACTTTCTATATACCATTTTGAGTTGATCTTTCTAAAACATTCTGTACATTGTTCTAAGCTGATATTTTTGAACATATTCTGAATACTATTCTAAGTTGAGCTTTCTAAATCATTTCTGAGAAGTCTTCTTTAGGAGGGAAACACACTTGGATGTTGCAATCTCAATTTTTAGCTTTTACTAAAGCTTGGGGGATAGGGTCCATGTGTTATGAATGCATGCTTAAAAGCTAATCATACTCAGAAGGCTCTTAATATAAGAAAATCGATCTTCAACTAGAGGTTTTGTAAATACATATGCTATTTGATCTTCTGTATTCACAAAACTTAGCTCAATATCTTCTTTCTGAACGTGATTTCTTATGAAATGATGCTTAATGTCTATTTGCTTTGATTTAGAATCGTAAATGGTATTTTTAGCTGGATTAATAGCATTGGTATTATCACATAGAATAAGGATTTTGGTATACGTCAGATTGAAATCTTCTAATTGATACTTAATCCATTGAATCTAAGCATAACAATTTGTTGTAGATACATATTCAGTTTCAGTAGTTGAAAGAGCAATAGTGTTCTGCTTCTTACTTGACCATGTTATCGAGGATTTTCAAAAGAAACAACAACGGCCACTTGTGCTTTTTCTTTCAACTCTATCTCTAGCAAAGTTAGCATCACAGTAACCTGAAATATCATAGAAAGTACCTTTCTCATACTAGAGACTAAGATTAGTAGTACCTACTAAATATCACATAATTCTCTTGATAGCATTTAAGTGTGATTGCTTTGGGTTAGAATGAAATCTAATGCAAATACCCACACTTAATTGTATGTCAGGTTTGCTAGCTGTAAGGTAAAGTAATGATCCAATCATACCTCGATAAAGTTTATCAGAAACTTTAACTCCGTCTTCATTAGCTTCTAGAACTTGAGCAGGATGCATGGGAATGCTTATGTTCTTAGCTTTGTCCATGTCAAATCTTTTGAGCAGATTCTTAACATATTTTTCTTGATGAATAAGAATCTCATTTTTCTATTGCTTTATTTGCAAGCCCATAAAGTATTTGAGTTGTCCCATCATACTCATCTCAAATTCTCCTTACATAAGTTTAGAAAAGCTCTTACACATATTTTGATTAGTAGCACAAAAAATGATATCATCTACATAAATGTCAATAATAAGAAAATCATCTTCTAATGCATGATAAACAACATTGTATCAATTTTTCCTCTTTTAAAACCATTTTTAAGTAGAAAAGAGCTAAGTCTTTCATACCAAGCTCTTAAAGCTTGTTTCAAACCATATAAAGCTTTTGACAACTTAAAAGCATGATGAAGAAAGATTTCATTTTCAAAACCAAGAGATTGTTTAATATACACTTCTTCAAAAATAAAGCCATTTAAAAAAGCAAATTTAACATCCATTTGATATAGAATAAAACCTTTGTATGCCACCAAAAGCAGGCAGCATTCTAATGGCTTCCAATCTTACAAAAAGGAGTAAATATCTCATCATAGTCAATTTCTTTTTGTTGATTATATCTTGGTGCCACCAGCCTTGCTTTGTTTCTGATCACCTTTCCACTTTCATTAAGCTTGTTTCTGAATACATATCTTATACCAATGATAGAATATCCTTTAGGCAATGGAACTAGAGTCCAAATCTTGCTTTTTTCAAACTGATTCAATTCTTCTTGCATGGCTTCTATTCAGCTTTGATCTTGAAGTTCTTCATTGATACATTTAGGTTGAATTTATGAAATCAAAGCCATGTTCGATTTTGTTTCGAAAGAGGATTTGGTTTTGATTCCTTAAAAAGGTTTACCAATGATTTGATTCTAAGAGATAACTCTCAAATCTCTTACACTAGTGTATCTTTTCTTCATAGATAATTCTTCTGAATCTTCTAGAATAACATTAGAAACATGTTGCAGAGGAGGTTCATAATTTGTAGTTATATCATCATTGTTTTTCCGTATGGCTATCTAAAAGATTGCTGATTCTAAAAGTCATTATTCAAAGAAAAATTCTCAATGTCGTCTTCTAGGTCACGGACATTCTGATCAATATCCTTTTTTTTCTTTTTAAAGGATATATGTATAGTTTCCTTCACAGCCTAAGTCTTCTTATTGTATATCCTAAAAGCTTTAGACACAGAAGAGTATCCTAGGAATACACTAGGATCAGATTTAGGACCAAACTTTGACAGATTGTCTTTTGTGTTAAGAATAAAGCTCCAAATATATAAAAATAAAAAATGTTAGGTTTCCTTCCTTTCCATAATTCATAAGGGTCCTTTTTAATTATTGGCCTTAAGAAAACACGATTTTGAATATAGCAGGCAATGTTGACTGCAACCTTTTGATAAACCACTTTCTAAAAGTATGGTTCTGATTATTTCTTGCAAAGATCTATTCTTTCTTTCAACAACCCCATTTTGTTGAGGAGTTCTAGAAGCAAAGAAATTATTTGTTTCAAAACATTCACATAATTTCTCATGATACCAATTAATGATTCATGTGTCAAGTTTTAAAAATAGTGTCATTAATGAAAATACCTATACCTCCAAAATTTTCTAAAATTCAATATAGCAAAATAATTACAAAAAAAAAGCTAAGGAAATTCTATCTACTCACTATACACAGGCCAAGAGTGAGGATTCCAAGTCATCGGAGCCACGGACTAAGCGAGCATTCCGTGGGACAATCTAACACCACATCCACAATAAATTAATCTAATATTAGTCACTAATACAAAAGATTAACACCAAATACTCTTAGACTCTAAAATTCCTAATTCTCTGACCTAAGGTTCATGAGGAGCACCCCCCAACCATGTAAGATTCAAAAAGCTTAGGAAAAGAAAAGGAAAAAGTGTTAGGAATTACCTTTAGGAAGCAAATGAGGGTGAAAGTGGGGGTAGCTTCCACGATTTCTTCTCCCCCAAGCTCCAAGCTCAACAATGGTGGAGATAGAGAGAGAAAGGGGTGGATTTGAAGAGGGTTTAAGGAAAAAGGGGGTGTTTAATGTGTGTTTGGAGTAGATTTTGATGAAAAGATTTAAGATGGAGGTAAAGGATGAGGAAAGGAGTCATTTTAGAGAGAGAAGAGAGAGTTTTCAAGGGTTAAAAAGAGTATGTCACGTGAAATGAGGAGAGAGAACATCCTCTAGTAATCGATTACAATCCCTTGTAATCGATTAACATGGACCCAGATAATTGTAATCGATTATGATTATGAAAATTTCAACCCGAGAGCATCTAGAATGGTTGGGAACCTGTTTTAGACAATTGTAATCGATTACAATTATGGAAAATGTACAGACAAGACAGACTCTGAGCATACTCATAACCTAGGGACATGGGTATCATACACTTAATGTTATCTTTAATTTTACTCTCTATTAACTTTAAAATATAAATTTAAATAAGGAAATACCCTCCATTTGGATTCAATAAAAATATCATACAAATCAAAATACTTGAGGATCAAAATCCAACTTTTGGGTTTTAGTACATTTTCTCTGAAAACTTGTGTTTTATAAACTTGTGTGTTAGAAATGAAGGGTTTATCTATTCCCTAAAATTCATTAAAAATCGCCCTTTAACTCATTAATATCCAAGAAACCATTACCAAAATTTTTTATCTCAAGAAAATGTCTCAATCCTATAGCCCTCCAAGAAATAATAGAGTTCAAATTTAGAATTTTTAGGATCCGATATCAACAAATAATTGCAACTAATGTTGGGGTATCACATTTTGAGAAATGCCATTTTTATTGCAAAAATTTTCATAAACATGATTTTCAAATTCTCCACCGTGATCTGATTTGATAAATAAAAAGCAGAAACCTATTTCATTTTAAACTTTTTTTGAAAATACTTTGAAGGTCTCATATGCTTCATCCTTATAGACTAGGAATATAACCTACCAAACTCTTGAAACTCATCCACTATGACTAGACTATATTTTTTAACACCTAGACTGACAATTTTATTTGGTCCAAAAAGATCAAGATGTAAAAGCTCAAGTGGTTTAGTAATTGACATTACATTCTTGTTGTGGAAAAAACTCTTAGTCTGTTTACCCCTTTGGCAGAACTTTCAAGTTTAGTCATTGTCAAAACTGATCTAGGGTAAAACCTTGACAAGCTTTTTTTGAGAAATCTCATACGAGCATGACCAAGTTTCTTGTGCTATATCCACTTCTCATCCATAAAGGATGCTAAGCATTTTTAATTTTGATCTAAAAGGTCATTTAGATATAATATATAAGTATTATCACGCCTTTTAGCAGTAAGAATGATCTTATTTGATGTGCAGTCTTTTATGATGAAATGAGAATATTCAAATAGAACTCTATAACCTTGGTCACAAAACTGACTAATGCTTAGAAGGTCATGAGTCAATATTTCAACTAACATAATATCAGTAATCAAGTCAAATTTGTTCTTACCAACATTACCTATACCAATGATCTTTGACTTGATACCATCAGCAAATTTCACAACTCCTCCATCCTTGGGTATGAGGTTTCTGAACCATGACTTGTCTCCAGTCTTATGTTTAGAATAGTTACTGATCATATACCACTTCATCTCATTCTAATGATGTGATTGAAGACACTTACATTAGAAGCAACCTTCACTTTAGGTACCTACATCTTTTTGGATCTTTTTAGGTTAGTAGCTTTTTTGGATTTTTTCACTTTTTATCTCTTTGCTTTTCTTCTTGAAAAGCTTTTTTAAGAAGAGTGTCCCTTCTTAAAACAGTAAATACAAGTGAGAACATTACTTTGACAATATTTAGATAATTTCTCATTCTCCTCCTTTTCATATCCATGTCCTGCCTTATCAAAATATGGCTTTTGATCACCAAGCATCAAATCTAGAATTTTCGAGCCATTTACCATTTTCTCAATATCTGATTTGAGAAGCTTAACTATTTTCTAAAGTTTAGAAATATCAAAAGATGTATTTTGAGTAGATTCAGAAACTTCAATTTTCAGGACGCTTACATCTTTCAGAAGAAGGGTGTTTTCTTTTAAAAGCTTAATTTTTTCATGCCCCAACTTCTCTTTCTTAGTCTTAAGATTTTTCAAATTCAAGAGACAGTTTTTTAAAATGTTTCTTTAAAGAAACATAATGAGAAGTAAGCATTTCAGAATTATCCAAAAGTTCATCATAAGCCTTTTGAAGGTCATCATAAAAGAGTTTAGGTTCATAATCTATTACCTCTATCTCTTCATCGGAGACTATATCTACCATAAGGTATAGATTTGCAACTGTCTTTTCATCTTCATGAGATTTTGCACCTTCTTGCTCCCCCTCCGAATCCTCCCATGTCACCATCATGGCCTTCTTCTTGGAGCTCTTCTTCAACTTTAGGCATTCTAATCTTAGGTGTCCAGGTTCTTTGCATTTGAGGCAAATGATTTCACTCTGCTTGGCCTTTCTTTTCTTGTCTTTTTTAGGGACAAATCCTTTCTTTCTTATCAAGCCTTAAGGATCCTTTTAGTTAGATGAGCAATTTCATCTTTCTCATCATCGTCGTCGTCATCAGAAGGTTTTTCTTTTTCTTTTTCATCTGATTTGTCTACAGCGTTCATAGCCTCAGAAGAGTTGGATCTTTTGTGAGTGGATTTTAAGGCAATAGACTTTTCTTTTCTATTAGTTTCCTCAGAAGCTTTGTTCAACTTGATCTCATGAGCCTTCAAGGCCTCAATGAAAGTATCAAGACTGAGCACATTCAACTCCTTGGCTTCTTGAATGACTGTCACTTTGGAGTGGCTAGCCTTGGATAGGCTTCTTAGGATTTTTCTCACCATTTTAGCATTGATGTATCTTTTACCCAATGCCTTCAATTGATTTATGATATGCATGTATCTAGTTATCATTTCATCAATATTTTCATACTCTAGCATCTTGAACATTTCATATTGATGTACCAATATACTGATCTTGGTTTCTTTAACCTGATCAGTTCCTTCATGAAGAGTTTGGAGTCTGTCTTAGATCTCTTTGGCAGAGTCAGATGAAATAATCTTGTCATATTTAATCTTGCTCAATGCACATGTGAGAAGGTATTTGGCTTTGGCATTCATTTGCACCTTTGGTTTGTGCTAGTTAGTCCATTGATTTCTGGGAATCACTCTAACCATGATTGGTGGGGCTTGATTTGGATCAACAAGCAAGTGAAGCACTTGTTGCTCAAATAGTCGCCATTTTCGATGATCTCCCACATATTTATGTTGGTAAACTCAATGAAGTGTCTCATTCTATCCTTCCAGTAAGGATAATCCTCTCTACTGAAATATGAAGCACCGGTGATGAAGTGTCCTTTAGCAATGTGATTGATTTGTTATGCCATTTCGTAGGACCTTTTAACCTCTATAACTATTAGGAAGCTCAACCCTAGAGGTTGAGCTTTGATGCCAAATGAAGGTGGAAGTAGCACAAGAAAGGAGTGTTTAATCGTGCTTCTTAAAAATTCTTTGGTTCTTGAAACTTTTGAATAATATTGCTCAGATCTTTGGACTTGGAATGCGAAAGCATTTTGAGTTAGAAAAAAAAGCTATTGTTTTCATAATTACTTTGTTAAGCAACAAATAAAATGAGAGCACAGAAAAATACACAAACTATGAAAAAAAAATGTAAAGAGAAATAAAGATAGAAGATTACACATGAAGATTTTCTACTAGTTCAATTAACCCCTTGCCTACGTCCAGTTCCCAACAAATTAGTTCAGATTTTATAAATAAGAGTATCTTTGTCCAAGCTTCTTCACGCTTTACAAACCAAGCAGTTCCTCCTAACCTCTCTAAGCTAACCAAATGAGTGGTCTTTATAAAGCCTTTCCAAACTAACAATGAGTAGTGTTTTATCTTAGCATATCCAAACTCACAATGACCATTACTGGGTTAGGTGAAAATAATGAGTTTAAAATATTTGGGTTTGAATAAGATTGACACTAAATCACTCAAAGGTGTATAAAACAATTAACTTCAGTGTGTAGTGACTTCTCAATGATCTCACTCCGAGGATATTGGCTAGTACAAAGCAAATGACCAAATTTTATTTAAAAGAAGTTACAACAAATAACTTTCTGGACATTCAAAAGGTTAAGAAAGATGAAGGCTTGATAGATATTCAAATGTTCAGAGTTCTTCGTCTCTTCTTTATCATCTTCCATGTTTATACAGGCTTCAAAAATTTAGCTGTTGAGACTTCAGACCTTAAGCCTGGAACTTTTTGATTCACGGACCTAAAACTGGAGAGAGAAGTAGGTTGCTTTTTTTCTCCGTAAGTAAGAATATCACCAAAGAAGAAAACTAGGCATTCGGATCCACCAGCTTTTTAGAGTTGTTAGTGATTTTTTTAGATCTTGTCTTGTCAAGTTTGACCTCTTGAAATGATCTATGAATTGTATAGAACAAGCTTTAAGGATGAGGTACTTCATGTGAATCAACTTTTTGGAGGTCACCCTTCTAGTCAAAATTTTCTGGACAGTTCATCCTTTTGGTGTGCTAGTGATTCTTCTGATGGCTTGATATCCTTCTGATAACATAAATATATCCTTCTGATCCTTTTGATACACTTTCTTGTGAGAGACAATTTAGAATCATAGACTTTCTTAATAAAAAGTTCTTTTCTTTGGATGATAAGTACAAGATATAAAGGAACTTTTAATTTCATATGATTCCAATTTTCATCCTCATACATATAACATGAACTAGTATAAATTAGAGCAAACACTTGAACAAACCATTAGTCCATACAAAATATTTTATTAAGAATTGATTTGTTGTTCATCAAAACCCTTAACTCGATATAAATCAAACTATTTAGTGGCTTCTGAAGTTTATTGGAGCTTACAGTAACATCCTGATTTAGTCGAGTCTATAATTAACATTATTAGATATTAATTAACACTAAATTTAGAAAATAGAGATGAGAGTACAGAAAGTACCAGTAGTAGCAGCATACAATTAGAATTTCTATGGAAATAGAATTTTAATTGAACCATAAAAATTTTGAGAATAGTTTCTTAGAACATAACAAATCGATCTGATAAGAATTTAAAATACAAGAGAATTTAATCATCAAGAGATCACACCTATTATATGTAGTCTAGAATGGGTCACACAGCCAAAATTACATGGTGCAACATAAGCCACACATTGATGGTGAGTCACCCTTACTTTTATACAAATATCTCCCCAAAAACCCTAACTTTCTCATCATTTTCTCCCCCTTCAGCCACCCACCAGCCGAACCTCTCACTCTGTCCTTTCTCCTTCATTTTTACTCACACCATCTCAAAAACTCTTGGTTCTTTCTTGTTCCTTCAAAATCTATTTGATTCTTGAGCTTGTTCCCTATCTTTAAAACTAGTTAGAAGTAAATAAAAAATCTCCTTTTTGGGTTATACTTAACTTCAACCAAGAAGAAAAAGAGAAAGGTTTAAGTGTAGTTTGTGGCTCCATGGGAGTTTTTATGATGTTGGAGGCAAGACTTGAAGCTCCTTTAAGCTTGCAAATGAGATAAGCTCCTACCTTATATATAGTTATATGGCTAGATGAGCTAGGGTTTTTATTCTTTTAGTTTTTCATATATTTTGGTTCATGATGATATTCTTTAAGCTCATATTAATGAGTTGGAATGAGTGAAACTTGGGTTAGTGACAAGCTATGGACTCAAAGATGTCCACAAATAGAAAATAAGACAACTAGGACAAGCCTAGGCAATGTTGGATTTTTGGACCATATCTAGAGCTAGGGAACTTCAATTGAAGTAAAACCAATTTTAGATGAAACCTAACTCATAAAAGAATATACTCACAAAATTTGAGATCCATTGGACTTAAGATGAATAAGTTATGAATTTTTTAAGTAGACTATAGGTGGAGTAACACATATTGGAGTAGTAGGTATCCTAATAGACATAACTTGGCCCACAGACCTTCAAATTGAGTGCAACTAGTTTTGTTAGAAAGATAACATATAAAAGAATAAGCTTGTAAATTCTTAGATTAGGATTGCTCCCAATAATTTCACAAAGTTACCATATTCTCTATGAATACTGAAATAGGATAACCATAATGTAGAGCTTATAACTTAAACTTTACTTAATTAAGTGGGACTTAGTTTGTTTAAAAGAGTGTTCAAGTTAGTATAAGCATATAAAATTTTAGAGTAAAATGGTGAGAAATAGATTTTTGGTGATTTCCCCTTTTAGGTGTCTAAGTCTACCCCAAAATAGAATAGCAGAAAATCAAATTCATATATCTTAAATTATGCTCATCAAAATTTAGTAGAACCAAAGAGGTTTGAAAATAGGTTAGTAAGCAACATTTTTGTAGAATTTGAGAGCAAAATAATTTAAATTGAAATTTTGGTATAATTTACAAATTTAGACAAATTTGGGGAACTTAAGTCTAATCTACAGTTAAATTACCTATAATTTAATTTATAGGTCTCCAAACTATTTGAGACCACAATTGATTGAAAGGAATGAGGATCATATGTTGATCTCACTGCTATATTGATATATAGGTTATGGTACTGCTATTCCTTGAAATCCTTGTGGTTTATGCATTTTTGGCCTTATGTGCATAAGTATGTGATTGAGACCTCAGTTTATGTGTTGGAATTGCTCTTTTTTGTCGATTGTCTATTTTAGCTACTATTATAAATTGTGGGAACCCTCATATTTCAGTCATCATATTGTTGAATTTTTGGTAAAAATGTTTTAAAAGTAAGTATATGGCATAAGCATATATGTATTCAAACATCCCCAGGAATCATTATGACCAAGGAATGCTCATAAGCATATGAATTGAGAAAAGGATGTGAACAGATAATGCATGCTAATAACATGAGAAGATGAGATCCCTTTACTTGGAGCTAATTATAAGATCCCTCCATTTGAAGGCTGCTATATTGAGACTATAAGATCCATCCACGTGGAGGTAGTTATATTAAAACTATGAGATTCTTCTACTTTGGAGGCAATTGGCCAAAATGAGATTCCTCCAATTTAGAGGTGTGTGGATTCCCTTGTCAATTATTATTATTGTGTGATAACGGTCATGGAATAAACTCATTTCCCAAAATAGTATATCCAAGGGCAATAAAGATTGAAGGCACATGCTAAGTAAGAAAGTAAATAAGAAAGTGTATCAAGTCTAGCATTCATGAGCATATAACTTATCTGCTTGTATTTAATAGCATAATTCGATAGAACCAAGCATCATTAACAATTGTGTGATTATTTGTCGTGTTTGACCTAAGTGTATAAGTTAAAAATTAAACTACTTTGGAAGAATATGTTTTTTGAGCTTAATAAACGAACCGTTATCCTTATGTATGAGATCACACTTTTCTTAAGAAATCGAAGTAGCTAGGACGACGATAACGACATTGATTGTCTAGTAGCTTAGGATGTCTACTGAGAATATAAAATTCTCAGTCCTATGTGTGTTACCGCATCGTCTCTAGATAGCTCAAGAGATATTAATATTGACCATCATGGGACAACCTGATCTAGACTAAATTTGGCTACTAAAGGTTACTATCAAATATGTATATATGTTAACACTGGAAGGTTGCTTCATTGGTCGAAGCCCATGGTAGAGCTGTTTATGTTTTTATGAAAGGCTGTTATGGCAGGATAGGAATCTGGTTATGTATTCGGATCGTTGTAACTATGATGTAAAAATTTGTGTATATAAGAAAATTTCTATTTTCCCTACTCACTTGTTTATATATTTACTCAGTATTACGACAATAGATAATTAAATAAGGTCTGCTAATTTACAAGTAGCAATTTCTAAGTATGATGTTATGATTTAAGCATAATATTATACTTAAGATGGTGTTACAAGTGCACCTATTGAAATGTGCATGTCTAATTTTTAAAATAATTTGAGTGTTCACCGGTATAAGACTAAATAGTTAAAATACTATACTTTTGTTACCACATGGTAAATTAATTTTAGGATTCAAAATTGGAATACAAACTAATTTATTATAATAATTTTCTACATAATTTACACTTCACAAGTCAAAAGATATAAAGTGTAGACTGCATTTTGATTAGTTGAAGAAGACTATACTTATATATATATATATATATATATATATATATATATATATATATATATATATATATATATATATATATATATATATATATATATATATATATATAGGTCTCTAGTAGCTTTTGTGTTTATTTTACAATTTGTGAAAATATAGATAAAGTATATAGAATGATGGTCAAATTATTTTCTCTTTTGATGGTTGTGTAATGACGCTTGATAACACTTCCTTCCTCCATTTGATAAGAAGGGAAGAAATGAAAAGTTGAAGTAATAGTTTCGTACGAAAAGCTATTATATTTTCATTTTTGAAAGATTACGTTTTAATTTAATAAAAGACAATAAATATTATGAAAGTTGTTATATTCTTTAAAGTCAAAATAAGAGTATATTTACCTTTAATATCATAGAAATCTTTTGTTTAAAAGTTAATGGTTTAATTATTTAAGTAGGTCCCCATAGTTTCATTTAAAATTCAAGTACATCCCTAATACTATAGCAGATGCCATGTCAGTTTTCTAAAGTTTTTGTAACAGTGAACTGCTTGAGGGACCTAATTACAAATTTTAATTCAATATAGGGATCTAATTACAAATTTTTAAACTATAAGGACGTATTTGAAAATTGAGTAAAACAATAAGGACCTGTAAAATAATTACAACTTTATTTTACTTAATACGTTCATCTATTATTCCATTACTTCTACTAACAATTATATCTTAATTTTTATTTTTATTTTTTAAAGAAATTCAATGAAGTCAAATTAAATTATATTTTTTAATATTTAATGCTTATTTAGTCAATATCATTTGTAACAATTAATAATCATTGATATCATTATGATAATATACTAATCAATTTTGGTGAACCAATCATGACACGTTCTAATTTGTATTACTAAATTATGAGTGTGTTTGGTTGTGATTTTTTTTAATAAAAAATCATTTTTTTCACCAAAAAAATGAGTTTTATATATTTGGATAATTTTAAAAAAAAAAAATTAGAATCTTAAAAAAATCTATTTTTAGTTTTTTTATAGAAGCCAAAAAAAGTAGCTTTTAAAAAAAATTAGTTTTCAACTTTTTCAATTATATATAAAATTTAAGTTTCATAATCACTTTTTTAAGTGTTAATAATTAACACTTAATTAGTGAATATGATCGGAAACTATTAAAATATGTTGATGTCATTATGCTAATATACTGATTTAGATTATTTGGACATTAGTTGGAAATTTTCTTTCGATTTTTTTTTTTCCGCAACAAATCCTAAGTCTGTGGGTAAGGTTGATATAATTTTTCAACCTTTCTCAAGTATAGGTTGCCTTTGGTCAACCTCTACTGTTTAACCTGCCATTGTTGCTTTGCAGTGATACGACACTCTTAGCCCGCTCCCTCTTTACCATTTTTTCTTTTTTTTTTTCCTTTTTAAGCAAGAGAACATGAAAGAGATTGAGAATGTCGAATAAAACTAAGTTCACCTATTGCTCGTGAACAATTCTCATTGTCCTTTGTTACATAAAACAACACACTACCTCTTGTAGTAGTATAAACCGCAGAGATCATCACAGGCCTCAAACCAGCATTCCTTCTCATTTGTTTTCCCAAAATTTTCCATTTAGAGGATGAGAATGCCTCTATTTTTTTGTGCATTCATCTTAATACACTACTGTTGCTCTCTCTAACCATCATCAAAGATGTAGGATCGAGCTCTTTCATGCGTTACTCCGAAAAGTAGGTAACTATCTTTATGGTAGATTTCACCTTCAGGTCATTTGCAACCATTTTTGCCGATAACATAAAAAGGGAGATTTTCTATCTTTTTTTATTGATGGGATAGCTATAACATCCCCAATTTTGTTGCGCTAAATTTCCTTTTATTCTGCTCAAGATTGGGACTCGGATCTCATAGCTTAATTCCGTTGTTTTGATTGAGCACGAAAACTGGAGCTTGCAACCTGATTCTGCTCATTATATGCCAAGTCGAAACATGTATCAAATCGGAACTTGCGTCTATTCCGTTTTGAACTCAGATATCAATAAGGAACTCAGAACTTGGTGTAGCTTGTTCTGCTTAAGATCGAAACTCAAAGCTTGAAAATGCTGGTTCAGCATAAACTTGGAAATGAACTTGGAGACTGAAACCTGTTGCCGCCCGTTCTACTCAGGACCCCGAACCTACTTATTTTGATTGAACTCGGAACTTGGAAACCCGATACTAACTATTGTTCATGAACTCGAAACTTGGGAAACCATAAAATTCCCAAATTTTCCCTTGTGCTAAGGTTACCTCAACAATCTTGAGTAACAAGATACTTAATGAAGAATTAACGAATGAAGACTTAATTAAGGAATAACTATGAAGAGAAAAATTGAGAAGATACTTAATCAAGATTAGAGAATTTTGAATTAAGCACTAATCACCAATGATTAACTTAATCAAGTTTGATTAAAGATAATTAAGCATAATTAAAACTTTAACCTTGCTAATCATGCCAACATGAGTTAATCACTAATCCTTGCTTAATCAAGTTAATTAAGATTCAAGAATACTTAATCACTTATTAGAATTCAAATTAAGTCAACTAGATAATAAAGTATAAGACAAGATCACTTTTGCAAGAGCTAGTGCACACTTTGTCTCCCTTATCATCCAATTTATCCCCTTAAATCTTAATTAACACAAAAGGACAGAAAATATCTCCCCAAACTCCCTATGAATGCCATAGCCTTCCCTCCCCCATACACACACATTCATTTCATTTTCAACTTCTCATTCTCTCTCTAACCCCCTAAATTCTTCAACTTCTCTTTACTCCTTCCTCTTCTTCATCATCTTCTTCCTTCTTCCACTAACACCATAGCCAAACTCTCTCATAAACCCTTCAAACCACATCTTTTGGTCTTTGGAGACAAGATCTAAATACTACAACCTCCATTTTCTCAAGAACACAGGAGCTCTCATCTCCTTCTTTAGAAGCCACCACCACCATCACTTGGAGGAGTTATCTTCACCTTTCTTTTTCCCCTTCAAGAAGATGCCAAATACACCGTAAGTAGTGATCTTCTACCTTTTCTTTCTGTTACTCGAGGGAGCTTGAAGCTTTGGCTTCCACCATGGCTTAGAGCTTCAAGTGACAACTTGAGTAAAGCTCTATTTTCTTCTTGAGAAAAGTTTTCCTTTTGGAAAGTTTGCTTCTTGAACCTTGTTCATGAGATTTTATGTTTGGAAGTTTCTTTTCTTGAATGCTCTAAAAGCTTTCATTTTCTTCTATGATCTATGTGTTCTTGGTGTTCCTGGAGTTATTGGGAAGAAATATCCTTTCTTAGAAACATTTTTGTTCAAAGTTGTTTTGTTGATGTAATGGTTCATAATTGTAAAGATTTTCTTTTTACACCTCCAACATGGATTTTATGCAAGCACTGAACACTTTAAAACATAAAATTTTAAAAAGATTGCTTCTTGAAGCATAAAAAGTGGCACTAGAGAATATACCCTCTTAAAGGTTCATTTTGTTTTTCTTGAAGATAAGAATGTGTGTAAAAGTCTAAACTTTCTTGACATATGAAGCTCTTTAGTTATAAAAGTTAGAACTTGTCACTTTATTTCATAAAGGTTGAATCTTGAAGACAAGATATTTCATGAAGTTTTAAACTTTCATAAGAATGAAACTTTTTAGTCATAATAAAGAAAACTTGCAACTTTAATGTATAAAGATGAAATCTTGAAGTCAAATAATGGATAAAGATTTAAACTTTCTTCAAGACTTAAGACTTTGAAATCAAGAAGGCGAAGTCTTGCAACTTCATTTAACAAGGGCTCAATCTTGCAACTTAGTTTGGAATAAAAGCCACTTCTTGATTATGGTGAGCACATAGTGTTGTTGGGTTCATGAGTGTAGTTATGCATTGTCATGACCCAAGGTACTAGAGGGATCTTGAAATCCTTTGGGAACAAAAGTATGATTAGGGCCTCTGATCATACCATGAACTTAGGAATCACTTATGCACTATTTAAAGGGAAACTAAAAGTCATGAATGCAAAATGATGGCCAAAAACCCTACATTGGAGGCTTCGGCCATGATAAGCGAGGGAAAAGAGGAAATTAAGTGTTAAACTTTTAACTTGAATAATATGTCCCTTAATATATGAACACTAGGAATCTATTAAGTTATTTGGTAAAAATGAATCCCTAAGGTAAAACATGATCTCACTTGAAATGTAAATAATTAAAAGCTTATAACACATATTCACTTTAAGTCATATGGTTCACTCATTAGCAAACATGAGAAATCTTACCATGATTCATAATATGTTGTGCAAAGTACAAGGAAACCCTAGACACTACTTAGGGTATGAATGTTTATTACTCTTACAAATGTTGTTGTTTGGAATGATTGATTATTGGTACTTGGTATAATGTCCTGTGATGATTATGATGAAATGTTGGTTGAAATTCCGATGCTTGGCAATTTTAAGGAAGCTCTAGTCTAGCTGTTATGTTGCCGGATTTTTGTTAAAATTATGGATTTAGAAGTATCTACTAAGTGCTTATATGTATCTTGTCCTTGAATGTAATACATTGAGAATGAATGATGTAATATCAAGTATCGTGTTAATGAAAGAAAAGAAATGATTGGATATGATCATTTAAAAGGGAAAGTGATATGCTCTTTGGAGGTATATGGCCAATCCCTCCAATTTAAAGGCATGTAGATCCCCTCGTTAGCTAAGTCTGATTTAGATTAGTATTGTGTGATGATGGTCACGGAATAAGCTCATGTCTTATAATAGTCTATGCAGGGGCATGTAAAGAGAAAAAGAATGCTAAGCACGTGCTAAGTATAGTAAAGTTAAAGGAAGACACTGCTCAAGTCCATGAAGTTACATGAATATGCATGCATCTTTACTTTCTCATATGCATGGTTATGGATGTTTATATTATGCTTTAGTATGTGTGTTTCTATTCTATGGCCTTATGTTGCTTTATGTTATGCTCATGAGATTAGGATTGAAAGAAATGTTTTCAAAACCCTTAAAATTGAATCTAAACATGTTCATCATTTCATAATTAGTGCATGTTTGGGAAGTAGATAAAAAAGTTATTTTTCCCAAAAAAAAGTTGTTTTGGAAATTAAAAACTTGTTTGGATAATTTAACTTAAACTGATTGTTTTACCAAATAAGCATAAGCTAGATTTTGAGCATTATTTGATTAAAAGCTTTTTGTACAATAATCACAATATTATGTTTTTACCAAACTGACCCTAAGTATCAAATATTATATAATATAAATAATAATTTCATATCCTTTTTAGTAATTTTACCAAATAAAAGCAACTTTTTTCATACAATCCAAATAAAACAGATTATCTTAAAACCACTTTTTAGCCAAAATATCCAAACATAAATTGATTCTCATATAACCGATTATACAAAAAAAAATGATTACACAAATAAAATATTATTAAAATAATTTTAATCTTACAATTTTCTCAAACACGCACTAAGTGGTCAAAGAAGGAAACATTTGATGAGTGTGTCATTAGAAGGTTTTATACTCAGAAGAAAAGGTAACAGGAATAAGTGAGGAACTTGAGAGCCAATTGTACAAGAGCTTTCATTTGAGGCTGAGGATATTCCATTGTTAACTATAATAGGAATAGCTTAGGTTCAGCTTTAGGAGCCTCGGTTGTGGTTGTTAGTTATGGATTTTCCTCACGTGATTTGTGTGTTTGGCTTTGAAATTTATGAGTGGGTAAATTTTTGTTTGGGATTTCTTAGTGTGGAGGAAATAGGAAATATGGTCAATTTTCCTTTCTATTTTCTTTACATCTCTAATAAACATAACAAGCAAAATGAAAATCATATTTAATCCTCTAATTGAATTCTTTTATCATTAGTATTATCATATTAAATGTTGTTTAATTTCCAATTGAATTTTCAAACAAGTGATCCATTTTCTAGTTGTAAGAATTTGGTAGAAGCAATTTCCACATTCTTAGAATTCAAAAATTGAGATTGTAATAGTTTATTTCAATACATTACATAGTTGGATCCAAGCTCATTTCATTAATTACATATCTTTAAATTTAAATAAATAACAAAAGTGAGGGAAGTAGGGAACATTGGTACTTTCCCTCAAAACATTTTGAGATAGCTGAAGATAAGGAATTACAATGTGGGTGGGGAAGTAAACATACCAAAATGATTGGTGAAATAGATGAGGCAACATTCACCTTGATTGATATGTTAGTGTTTTGGTTGTCACACTTAATTAACATAAATAAATTTGAAATATAGAAACAAAAATTTCAAATAAAAGTATATGAAAACTGTTAAAGAAACCAATTTTGACCTTATATGTTGGTATATGCTTGTTTTTGTATATTGGAGAAATGGAAGGGATAACATACAAATCATGTTCGAACGTGGAAAATACAAATACTTAGGTAATTGTAATAAATTTTTACCTTACTAATAACTAGAGAGCAAGAAAAAGAACCGTATCACTTGAATTGGCATAGTTGTGAGTTGTTCTCAAAGTAGCAATGGTATGTTCAAATTAGTTATTTTTGTAATGTGTAGGCAATGGATGATATGTCTTTAGAGGAAAATGAAATAGACGACACAATGAGGGAAGAAATTAGTGTTTATGAAGATGAAATTTGTCATCATGAAGGTAGTACATCACTGATGTTGGATGTTTTGGAGATATTGACTTCGAATCGCTTATGGTAGATAATGTTAAGCAAATGCACTTCAATGACTTGAAGGCAACAACTTATGACTTTTACAATGATTATGGGATAATTAAAGGATTTAGTGTTGTACATCACAAAAAAAAAAAAAAGGATTTAGTGTTAGGAGATCAAAGATTGGTCATATTGCTAAGGGAAACATAGTTTGGCAAACTTTCTTGTATTCCTGGGAAGGGAGAGTGATAGCAAATATTTAGAAAATATTGATCATAAGAGGGAGCCAAAAAGCAATACTAGGTGTGGTTGCAATGCAAGGATGCAAGTGCATGTTTAGTTAGTGTTTGGCTACGGGTATGTCATGATCATGAAAAAAATGGACTTCTCCATAATGTAAGAGGAAAGTCACAGTCCAGTTGATGATAATCAAAATAATGAGCTACTAAATAATAAGTTTAGAGGAATGTTAAGGTTGCATAGGAATGTAAAAGATAGTGATATTGATAAGATGAATAACATGAGGAGAATTCTTATTTGCACGCAAAAAAAATTATGGTTCTTTGGGTGGTATTGGGAGGCTACCACATGATACGTTTTCAGATAAAGGACATTATAATGAGATTGATAAGCAAAGAAGATTGTGAGATGGTGATGCAAAGGGTGCATTAATGTACAAATGCAAGTTCTATAGTATATATTCTATGATCTTTCAGAGGCACATTGTTGATTATTATAGGAAGCTATAACATCTATTTTGGTGTGATAGTACTATCCAGAATAATTATTCTATTTTTGGGACCGTACTTAAATTTGATGCTACTTATGGTAAGAGCAAGTACAAGTGTCTAGTTGTAGCTTTTTCTGGTGTGAACCATCACATGCACACAATTGTATTTGGACATGCAATTATTTTGGATGAACAGAATAGACATATGTTTGGCTTCTACATTAATTTGTTGAAGTAATGAAGGGAAAATGTCTCAATGTTATTATAATTGATGGAGACTTGGCCATGACAAATGCCATTAGAATAGTTTTTCCAAATGCACATTATATAGGCTATGTGGGTTGTACCTTTTATGAAATACAACCATCAATGTTAGGAAGGCCAAGTTCACAAGAGAATTTGAAAAATGTACAATGGAAGACTATGAAGTGGAGAAATTTAAAAAGAAGTAGGATTTGATTGTTGAGAAATATGGGCTCCAAGATAATAATTGGGCGA
This sequence comes from Pterocarpus santalinus, assembly GCA_031439595.1. Lineage (NCBI taxonomy): Eukaryota > Viridiplantae > Streptophyta > Magnoliopsida > Fabales > Fabaceae > Pterocarpus > Pterocarpus santalinus. Next base: position 25,043,306 of record CM062528.1, on the reverse strand, counting down.
TAGAAATGTATAAGAAACAACATATGTAGGGAAATACAAACATAAGGGGGAAGTTCTTTGGGGGTTTTAGAATGATGTCAGAGTGTGAGGCTTTGCATTCACAAATAGGAAAGTACTTTCAATCTGGTTATAATTTGAGCGAATTCATTGAACATGTTAGTTAGACTACATGCACTACAAAGAAGTTGAGGTCGATTATAAGTCTTGATATGGGGAATAATGAAAACTCAATTAATGGATTTAGAACAGCATGCATTAGTGGTATATACCAGGGAGGTGTTTAAAGTGTTTTAGAAGGTGTTCTTGATGGCAAACATAGTAAACGTGGTTGGCTACAAGCAAATACATACTTTTTGTCAGCAAATATTGCAAGTCTAGCAACATATGTTGCGTATCTCTTTACCTAACTGAGATGGAACTTAGGTGTTCTTGCCTTTGTGTGGAATCATTTAGGGCTTCATGCGTGCATATTGTTGGTGTCATGCTGTATCTAGACATTACGCAATTATCGAAATGTCTTATTGTAGAAATGTGGACTAAGAAGGCAAAGGAAGTTGTTTTAAATGAATACTAGGCAGTGGTTAATTGTAGATAGTTCATGTAGTATTGCTAGAGGATTGCAGAGACTTGTATAGCCTTGTAGCCTGATCATTTGAGGACTATTCATTAATAAATAAAAACTTGTATAATGAAAAAGCAGACCAATGATCTAAGTAGCCTATTAGAGGAAAAGAATCCCATGTTCACAGCTCATGATAGAATATTGAGGGGGATCTTGAACGTGTTAGACATAAAGAATGTGGCTCAAGGCCTTTGTCGAGTATTGGAAAATTAAAGCACATTTAATGGTGTATTAAATGTCGCAATGAAGGGCAAAATAGCAAGAAATGCTCGTTTGCTACCCAAGAACCAGATGTTGGTTTCTTAGGTCATTTATTTTATTCATTTATAAAGGAAGATGAACATGATGATGATTTCAATAGTACGCATTGTGTAGACAATGAGTTGGTAAGTTGAAGGATGTTGAACACATGAATTGAGAACTTTTTTTTTATTTTTTAAAATTTGGTGCAAATAGATTTATTGTCATATTAATTTATTGTGCAAGAAATTTGGTCTTATTTTGTTGGCTAAAGCTTAATCGAGCAAATATTAATTGTATCAGTGAGTCTAGTTTATGCTTTTATCCTGGAATCATCCACAACTTCCTTGCATTCATTTAGGTTATTTTGAGGGCCTAAACATTTTCTAAGTCATTTGGTTGCCATAAAAAATGGCCTTGTAGCAAGTTGGCATAATTTTCAAATAATAAAGTTGCATTTAGACTTCGATCAATGCTAGGTCTTATTATTGAATTGCTGAAATTATATCTTGGCTTAATAGTAGATCTTATTGCACATGTTCATGGTAATGGTTGCATAGGAGATTGGAATGTTAGGACATTTGTTATAAAATTATTACTATTGAACATTTGGGATACTTATGTAATTGCATCATTAATGGTGGACTAGTTGGTATAATGCAAATTGGTAGACAAGATACATGGTAATATATTGGCAGAATCTGAATAAGGTTAACTGTGTAATGTCTAATATTTATATCTTTTTCAAGAATCGCTATTGGTTGTTGGTCTTAGTACATGATATTGTTTACCTTTGATTTTGTGTTAGCTTGTTGACTCCTATTTATTTATTGTTAAATTGATTGTCAATAATTGATTTGCTATATGCTAGATTATTGATCTGAGTAATGATATTTAAATGTAAGAAAACGGATGCATATAGGGATGCATACGGTCGACACAAAGGAACACAACAAAATAATGTGCTTTCCCATAGCATATCTTTCCTATGGGCCACAGCTATAGTGGAAAAAGAAAAAAAAAATTGAACTCGCTTTTTTTCCCTACTATACATCTTTTTTGGGCTTTTCATTTTTTATATGGCAGGACGGAACATGGAACTGGGAACCTCTATCATGGCAACAAATGCTTGCCAATGTGACTACAAATAAAGGTTCCATGTTCTGAGTTCCGCTCTCCATGCTTGCCAACGTGACCACAGACAGAGGTTTCGGATTCCGGGTTCTACCTTTCCAAATATGTCATGGGAAAGCACGCTATTGTGTAAGTTTCTCTGTGTCAATCGTATGCATCTTCACATGCGTCCATTTTTTTACGTTAAAATATTATTACTCTATTGATTTAGCTACCGAGATTGCAGGCCATTGTTCAAAATTTAGTGGCCTCCCATATTAGTGGTTTGAGACCCCATTGAGATGATGGGACCAATTTGAGACCTAAAAAAATGTGAATTTGGATTGTGGTATAATCATTAAGTTTTCTCCTATGATCTTATCGGAAAAATGTTAAAGGACATTTACAACCAAAATATCTATTTTCAACATTGTCTTATTTTGCATGGTTTTTCTCATCATTCAATTTCCCCATTTTTTTTATTGTTTAAGAAGAAATAATAACAAAGTTGTTAAGCCAACCTATGATGATCCTGACAGTGATGAATGTAACACCCTACCAACTTAATATTATGCTTAAGTCATAGCATAAAATTAGGTAGATTGCATTACCATGTTAGTATTCCGTTTATAGCTGTATTCATTATATTATATTCTTTTTTCTCTGATATATATATATATATATATATATATATATATATATATATATATATATATATATTTGACGGAATATACCTCAAGGCGCAGAGGTCACATAGATGTATGTAAACAGAAGAAACGATGCGCTGTATACAATAAACGTGATCAGCATCACAGAATGTAACAAAATTTAATAACAAGCACAATAGAAAAGATAAAGACAGGTAACATATCATCAGTTGTATACATACATATATATGTTGGAAGTCAACACTTCAGTTTATATATAGGTTCAAAAGAGGATACATAAGTGGGGCCGGTGTACCAAAAAGACATAAGGCCTGTGTCAGTCAAAAACGATCCTACGAGGTCCTTAGAGGGCATTTCAAACTAGCTGATATACCTATGGTTAAGTCTATGGCCCAATGCTACACACTGCCAAAAGAGGGCCATATTGTACAATATAACCTACGGCCGGGACCTACTCGATTATGTAACCGTTGGCCATACCTAAGTCAGCACTCGGTCCTGAAGAGGAGGATGATAAGTCGGTAGCCTTAGAAGGGTCGCTCTCAAAACTGAGCGGAATATTTGGAACCACCTGCGGAGGTGACTCTAGTGGAGGGCTAGCAGGGGCTGCAAGTGCTGCGGGTGTTGGAGGTGCTAAAGGAGGGTGTGTTAAATGCAACGGGACCGCAAAATATGAAGCGACACGGTCAAAAGCATGGTGAAATAAAGGAACAGCAAAATTCCTATTTCTAAAAAGGTAGAGACGGAAATGGCAGGAGCCGGCTATGTACAACGAGTCCACCATGGGGTCATGGTGGAGCTGTAGGTCCAGGATCTCGATAAATAGCATGGCTGTCGTGTCCATCACTAGGGTCTAAGAATGATGCAGAAACACAAAGCGAGGTGAGAATTTAAAGAAATTCTCAATAGGATTCGAGTACGGTATTGGATTGACGTTACATTCATTCTCAGTTGCCTCGGTTTTTATTTAATTATAAAAAAATAGCGTCAAATGGAACTATCCACATTTAATAAGTTTAAGTAAATATCTAGTCCAAAGCAAGGTTCAGTTTTACTTAGGATAGCAGAAGAAACAAAATAAACTATTGAATAGTATTACACAGAATATTAATCAGAATAAATAAACAAACGACAACAAGTAAACATAAGAGTCAAACTGTAAACAACTTGTAATGACCATGCCATGCAACCATGCAAGGACTCGTTCTTAAACTTAGCATCATAATCTTTTCCGTTACTTGGTCACCTAGGAGTTCTTGGCCATTCGACTCCTGGATAATAGTCTGCTTTTCAAGATCGAGCTTGTTCCTATATAAGAATGCCGGGGTTACTTTCCCCGATCTTCTTACCAATCTATTCCCCTTAACTTTAATCCGGGGCTGGCCCAAGCATTATGGAACTTTCATCATAACATAACCTTTATGAATTTCTTGCAAATGCACATGGATCTAAATGTATATTATAACTCATGCATAGGCTTTACCGAAATTTCGGCAACATAACGGAACGTGTCCGCTTCCCCATGAATAGTTTCAGTACTCAGGAAACCAATTTTTCAGAGAAATCATAAGATTTCATTCACAATTTAATCATCAATCTCATAGGAACAATTGTTACATTTAAAACATAGTTGCTATCTCAGCACATTCAGCACATTCAGCACATTCATTCAACCCGATTTTTATAAATCAAGCCAAAATTTCTATTTAACTCATCTAGACCTAAATTTTGAACATATTAGAGTGTTATGTATCTATTTTCTAAATTCTTTAATCCCATCTAATTTTGATAAATGTAGCTCAAGTTATTTAAGTTTTATCTCGGCCTGCCCTAAAGCTGGCCAGAATTACACACTTAAAAGTAAAAATCCACTAAAAATTGAAAACTAGTTCAAATCATACGAAATTGGTATCATATTAAAACTAACAGGACAAGCTTTCATTTGCAACAAGTTCCATTTCATTTCTTTAGTAAAGCTTGAGTTATAAGCCCCGAAATTTGACCTTTCTGAACTACCCTATTTTGGCCTGGTTTGGACATAGGGCAAATTCCTCGAGCCACTGGGAGCAAATAGAATCGTATCTAGCTCTAAAATTTTTATGGGATATTCTCCTATGTGTAAGCTTTCTAACAAAGTTAGTTTCATTCAATTTCAAGTTATATAGGGCAAGTTTTGCCTTGAACAACCTAGTCTGCCTAGAATCAAACTCAAAAACCTAGGTCAAATTTCCAAAATTCATATCTTTCTCAATACTAATCTAATGGCCTTATATTATATATGTATGGAAAGCTCTGAATGTCTAGTTTCATATAAAAATGGATTCATCAAATTTAAATAGCTGTAAGCAGAGTCGTATGCTCTGCCATACGGATTGCCGAAGGATTTTAACCTTCCAGCCCCTCACTTCTTTCTATTCTCATCCTTTTCTACTTATTAATCGATTTTAAACACAAAAACAACCAAAAAACAGCCAAAGATCATCATTTTCATTCAAGCATTACATCAAGAAGTGAGAAAATAAAAGCTCCAATCAGCCACCCATACCCAAGAAGACAAGAACAAAGTTGAGTCTCTATCTCCTTGTATGTGATCTTGTTAAATTTTGGATTTTGGTAGGTGGAATCTTGTCAAGACTTGAAGGTTGTTAAAGTAGATTGAAGGGAGAAGAGATGAAGAAGTTGCAAGAGGGAGGGAGAGTGAACGTATTCTACTGAAGGGAAAAGGAAAGAAATATGTTATAAAAGTCTTAAAGAGGTAGTTGGCTTCATAGTTTTTGATTAGCTGAAATTTTGTGACCAATTTTCAGCCATGCTTCCTTCTCCTTGTGGCCTTGGTGGCGCCACCCATAGAGGGTTAAATGGCTAAGTATTCAGCCTTTGAGTCATAGGATTTTGGGTATATAATTCTATTGATTCGGTTCCGACAGTTTAAAATACCAAATTCTTACCGATTTCCTTTAAATCGGTAAATCGATTTTAAGAAAATTTCTATAAAATCTTCTATACTTCTAACCTAATTTTCTTACATCTAAACTCAATGAATTGCTAATTAATTGATCCTAGATAAATATTTAGTTGGATTTTAATTAAACTCAATTGTTCGATAAAAATCGAACAACTAAACGAAAAACGATAAAAAAAAAAATCTGATGGATGTTACAATGAACGTCAAAATAAGATAGTAACTTCAACAATATACTATTAGATAATATATTTATGCTCCTTTTAAAGCAGCCCTATCCAATTTATGATTGTGACAAAGCATATTTAGTTTTGTTTTTATGATCAATATAATAGCCTAACCAAGATAATTATGTAACCCTTATTTTTCTTTGCTGGCACATGCATCCTTTCTAAACTTGTTACAAATTATGGATGTGGCTATGTTAAATCCGAATTATGAGTACTATATGGAAAAAAAAAAAAATACTTAGTGGCTATATCATGCTTTTGTTGTTACCTTATTTAAAGAAGAATTGACAAGCTTTTAACAATTATGTTACCTTTCACGCCATATGTAGATGTTGTATGAAAATCTTTCACAAGAACGAAAGGCTTATCCCAAATTGAGAATGATGGCAAAACCCAATGTGAGAAGCGAAGCATGACACAAGAAAAATTTGAATTGGACGAAAAATTAGTTTTTCCTTGGCACTTTATGTGTGAATGAGAGACTGATGATTAGTCAGAGAGCCAAAGTGGAACACTCTATAGGGGAATGAATTTGTAAACCATCATCATCCTCTCTTAAACTCTATCTTATCTACAATTGAAATTCCCTTTTCTTATTACTTCTTGTCCATACTTCGCATAAATTGCTTCATTGTATTGTTATTGTGACTGATATATGATTTTTTATTTTTTATTCTTGTGGTTATTAGTGAACTTTACTGTTGCATTGACATTTTAATGAGTTGCTAAGAATTCTAATTACAAGATCCAGTAAGAATATTGATAATGACAAGTTGAAGAACAATTCATGGAATGTTGCTTAAGTATGAATCAATTGTCATCACTATAGAATGTATAACCTTGAGGCATATGACTCACAATGTGTATATTCATTAGTTCTTTTTGGGCAAATACTTAATTTCGTCCTATCATTACTTGCTAGTGTAATGTAGGGGCCAAATTTACAAATTGAGGATCTTAAGAATATTCTACGTCAAGTTTTATTTGATGGATACAAGTATCGGTTTCTCTCCCTCTCTCGTCTCACGGTGTAAAGAATAAATTTATTTATTTATTTTATTGCTTTGGTTTGCCAGTAATTCGCTACTGTAACTAAATGCACATCAAAGCTTACTAAATAACTACATCAACTTAGCATGGTTCACGGAATCTAAGGATTAGATAAGCATGGCTCACATAATGTGCTATAAAGACCACTTACAGGTTCACAGGCTCACATTGAATGTCTTACAAAGCACAGGCAAATGCTTCTAGTGTTCAAAGTAACTGTTTTGTCCAAAAAATGTATATGTGCATGGCATATGGCTGGTTCGTGTGCTAACCAAAATAGAACCAAATGTATATGTATCACCGAAAAAAAAAAAAAGACACACAACTATTGGGGGCTACAAACTCCCTATTTACTTGAAACACTTTTTTTTTTTTTTGGCATTTTGGCAGGTGGCAAGGGACAAGTGCATGCCACCTATTTTGCGCCCTACCTTCAATCATATTTCTGAACAGATTATGTGGCCCCAATATCAATGTCATAACAATCTTCATATGTATATCCTTTTCATTTAGTTGGAAGCGTTGAAGCAATAGTCAAGTACACAGTATGTGAATTGATAAATAACTAAGTGCATTGATCAAAGATAATGAAATTAAAGAGGATAAGTTTACCGCACCAATAATATATACTTGGGTTGAACGCATGTTCCATTTGCAGCCAATTCAAAACCCAAGCAGGCGATTAAAGACTACAAATAAGTCAGATGCAATTTGTAAGCTTAATAGAGCGTAAGCAATTAATGTATATATGTTAGTATTTCTGTGTGTTATTTCATGTCACCTATTTCCCATATTTGGAATCCCTGTTGTGTCACACTTATCTCAGCTTTCGACGTCAATCTTGTTGTCCATCAAGTGGGTGTAGGAGTATTGACCTTTGAGGAATGTCTTGAGTGCAACACAATGCATTCGTTTTTTTTTTTTTTAAATGTCAATTTTTAATGATATGTTGTTTAACATACAAAGACATTTACAAGCTCCAGAAAAAGAGGAAAAAGAGAAAGGATAATTACAAGCACTTAAGTTGTTTGATATGATAAATCAAGATTTGATTTTTGCAAGTTGAAAACCTATTTATATTCTTTAGGAAATTATAAAGACCACATACTCGAAAATGTTGCATTAAACATTTGATTATATACCGTATACTTTGGGACGAAAAGAAAGTATATGGCCTGGTGGACCATTTAATCTGATATGACTAATTAGTTGGGTTTATAAGGATACATTACAAGCCTATATAGAAAGTTTTAGGTGGATACAACACAAACCCACATAAAGCTAAACTTTATTACCGTTAGGTTAAAGTGAGACAATGGGGTTAACAAAATTTAAATGAATCAAATTTTACTATGTTTTGTTATTTTGACTACTGTTACTTCTCGGATTTTAAAAATGGAAAAAATAAGGCTAGCGTTTGTAAACGTTGATGTGTTCTTCATAGTATTCAAGTCTCACAAAAGTGGGGTCTTGGTTTGACTTGACTTTTTAATATGCAAAAGTTTGATGACATAAAAAGATGATCGAGTAATCGGAAAATCTCCAGTATTATCTTCTTTTTGTTTTTACAAACAATTGCCTTAGTATTTACGAGGCTGCACATCTTAATAAGCCCAATTGTACATCAAGGGAATGTTTTTCACATTCTATGACAAAGCAATTTGGAAAATAGAAAAACAATACCCAAATAGAAATATATGGCAACAAATAGGAGTAAACGACGAGTGCAACGTGAAAATTAATTAAAACATCAAACTTGTTTGAATTTTGTTACTGTGATTAGTGTCACTCCTTTATCGATAAAACAAATAAAAGAAAAGGTAAGGCTGGCATTACGCCCGCATTGATTGGGCATTTTTTTCAAAACATAAATTGGGCCTCAATTTAATTGGGCTTGTTAATTAGCAACAAGGATTATGCTTGGAGGGTTTGATTTGGTGATGGGGAATACAGTGAAGTGTCAGGAACCATAGCGCAAGATATTAGTCGATCAGGTTATAAGTGACATGAGTTGGTATGAAGTGCTCTTATGTTATTGGGGCTAATTTGAAAAATACTATCACCATTAGTATTTTGGTCCATTAAGTACAGTTTAGTAATTATGATATTTTGGGTTTAAATTAGGATTAGTTAAAATCATATCTTTTATTTAGCATCATTAAATAAGATCAAATCATTTGAGGTAAGGTCAATTTTTTTTAGATAAGATTAAATCTTTTTAGATATGGTCAAATCTTTTTAGATAGTATCAAATCTTTTATCTTTTCTATTTTTATGTCTTAAATAAGTAAATTGGCCTACAAATTATTCAATTTTAATATTAATACTACTATGAGATTTATTTCTTTTTCTCTTATACTTTGTGAATTCTTGATATCATTAGGTTCTTGTTTCATTTATAAATAAAGGATTAATAATCTCAATCATTGTCTCAAGGTTCTTCTTGATTGGTTGAGTAATGGTTGTGAACATTATACGATTCCAAATCTTTTATGAATGTTGCGTTCTTTACACGGATTCGTATCATTTAGGTCATTCCATCTTACCACCAAGTAATTAACATTAGACAGGGAAGATATAAGACACGCTTAGCATTGGTTTATAGGCTTACCACAATCCTCACTATAGCCTTACGAGGGATATGTTTACCTTGATTTGAGAACGAGTCCAATATGTAGACTTTACTCCCATTATGGGCACAACCATCAAACACTAATGCAAACCAATCATTCATTTGGACATAAATCTGTAACATAAAAGAATGAAATTGTGATTGGGTCAAATATATATAGATATTTTGGGTAAATAGCACAAACCCCCTTGAAGTTTTTTAAAATGGCACCTAACTCCACTCTTGGATGAAAATTATACTCCACCTCATTATAAGAATATTCTAATGGAATGTTCTTACTTAATTAACTATGGTTAACCCAAAATATTTTTTTTTTTTCAAATTAACCAACTTTAACCATACATTCTCATTCTTCGACCACCACTTGCGCTTACTAGCCTTTGTTATATTTCTTATTAAAAATTCAAAAGAAACAAGGTGAGACTGTTTTATTTTACAATTTTTTCTATATTCTCATTTTTCTTATCAACCTCTTTATTTTTGAAAAATTTTACATGCATTTTATTTTTTGAATTTTTTTTTAACTTTTTGAATACATAAAATTTGTTAAAAAAGTAGGAGATTTAAGGAACGATTGTTGAATGCCTTAAAAGATATTTTTCTAATATTCCTTTTTTAAAAAAAATAAAGATGGTACATTTCATGATTGTAATATATAAAGGACACTAAAATAATTTTTATAAAGTATAATACAAGCAATCTTTGCAAAAGAATTTTATTCATGATCTGATTAAAAGATTGAAAAATTATGATATCTATATAGTAAATTTTGAAGGCTCAATTTAGTTTTGGAAAAGTTGATTTATTTATAGGTGAAATGAATAAACCATCTATATAAAGAGAGAGAGAGAGAGAGAGAGAGAGAGAAAGAGGAAAGAGAATTATCTTTTTTTTTGGTGATGATTGCACAAATAATTGGAATTCCGTTTTGAACTTAATTAATATAATTTCATCTTTTAGTACATCTTAAATAATGAGAATGTAGAGAATGAGTCGAGATTGGTGATGATAAGTGGTGATTGAAAAATGAGACTTATGAATTAAGATAGTTAAGGTTGGATAATTTTTTTTCCTAAAAAAATTTTGGATTAACCTTAATTAATTCAATGAGAATATTCTATTACAATATTCTTATAATAGGGTGGAATGCAATTTTCAACCAAAAATACGGTTTGTTATTTTAGAAAACCTTTAGGAGAGTTTGTGTTATTTACCCTATAATTATAGAAGGCTTGAAACTCTCCAAAAGGAGAGGAGCACCATAAAAAGTACACCAGGACCAAAATGCAAGAAAAGAGAAGGAGCATACCACTACTCTAGCCAAAATAGAATTACGCTAAAGTAATGACACCAAAGTATTGCTTCACTCTAGATTGACCTCTTAAGTTGTTCCCAAAAGCATCAGAATATTAAATCGATCAATATATCACCCTAGGACACGCCATTTCCACTTGGGCAATACTAGCAAAAGAATAACTTGAGAAACACCAAGTAAGCAATACACTCAAGAAAATAACATGTCGCACCATAGATTATTCTCATTGAAGGAATTAAGAGGGGGTAAATTGGTTCTTTATTGTTTAATAACAGAAAATTATATAACAAAATTTAGGAGTAAAGGTTTATTTTGGTTCTTGAAATTCTATGTGTGCTTTATTTTAATTCTTAAAATTAAGAAATTAATAATTTAGTCTCTGAACTTGCAAAAAGTGATTCAAATGAGTTTTTTTGGTAATTTAAGTTGATCCTTATGAACATCATTTTAGGGACTAATTTAAATAAATTTTTATAATTTTAAGGACTAAATTACTAATTTTTTAATTTAAGGACTAAAATGAAGCACACGTATAGCTTCAAGAATCAAAATGAACCTTTGGTAAAAAATTTAGAATAGTTAAATTAGAAAATTTAGAACTAAAACTTGAAAATAACTTGAATGCAATAATGCAAAAATTAAAAAAGATAAGGGAAAAGAGAAGTACATAGCAAATTTTATATTGGTTCAGCCATAATATTTTACCTACATCAGTCCCAAATATTTGAAACTTTTCTTCACTATGGAATTTTTACTTACAAGAATTTCAAAAAACCTTCTTCTACCCACCACCGTTGCAGAAAACTTTCTCCCCACATTCATATTGCTAACCACAAGCCACGGACTGTTGCAACTTGCCTCAAGGAGTCGCATAACAATGATATAAAATGCAACAATTAAAGCTCTCCGCATCTCTATACAGCCATGAATTCTACTTATACCAGATAATTTGCCTCCACCTTAACTCCTTAATCACATTAAATGATTTTGTTACAATCCACTCTCCACCTACAACACGATGTCACGCATATACCATTGAGAAAGCCACGAAATAAATCTACCAACTTCAACAGGAATGTCACAATTCCAGGATGCATACATGAATAGCAAGTCGACCAATCTCCATCTAACTTCACAATCTCTCACCGCAAAATTTTACACCCTGTAGCTATGGTACTAGAATGCTACACTTACGATCATGCACAATCAAATTCAAAAGCGAAAAATAATGTACTAGTCATATTAAATTCTTTATAACCTCTAAATATATCGTATGTTGGAAAAAGAAAAGGATGATTGAGAAGCATGTCAGCAGTCTCTCACTAGGGTTCTTCACAAAACACTTGCTCAAAAAATCTTTGCAATCCTAACTCATTCCATCAGGTATCGATTCTTTAAGGAACCCGAGTTTGAATATTATGTTCTCCTTGGCATGAAGGTTTCCCCATGCAGGTAACCCCGCGAGCATTTCAATTACTATTCACCCAAGATACCATGTATCCAATGGTGTGTAACCTGACACATTATTAATGATTCCGGTGACATGTATAATGGTGTTCCTCTAAACTCGAACTTCCAAGGCATCTGCATTGAATTTCTTGTCTTTAGTCCTGGACAATCCAAAGTGTGCAATCTTCGATTGATATTATGAACCATCTTCAGATGAAGGAAAGAGAATGATGTCTTGCTTAAGATCACAATGAACAATTCCATTTTGATAAATGTTAGAAAGCTCGTTAAAGAGCATACAGGTATAGACTTACTTCACTTTCCCGGAGTGGCTTCTTACTGATTAAGTCTCCAAGAGAACCATAAGGGGCAAACTCCAGGAGAAGATTGTAGATTAAATATCCCTTCTCCATAGTGATTTGGGCTGTGAATGCATTGAAGGACTTCTTTGCAACCACGAAATGATTGCAATATGATTTCTTCTTTCTTCAATGAATATGCCGAGTTAGGCGTTGAACTCTTTACATCTATAAGCTTTCCATTCACTTCTTGTGGAGCAATAAGGACAACAAGGTAGACAATGACATAAGAACCCATTCCCAATATTCTTAACTTCTCCCATTCAGCCATCTTTCTTTTCTCCCTCTCTTCTATGATGTGTATAAAAGTAAAATAACGTGGAAACCATGAGTAATCATCAAAAGACAAATAACAAAGTGAAAATTACCATTTCTTGTCTATAGCTCTACAGTTTTAGATATGCTATTGCAAGAAACATGACAACAATGTAACAAAAACATAATTATAGCTTAAAACTTACGTTCATATGTTCCTACCTATCGTCCTTTCCTTTACTATGTTGATCCAGAGACCGCATGGACTGGGTTTATTCTACTCTTTGCCCTCATGTTTGCTTTCGACAATAAAAAAGAGTTACAGATCTATAGAACGTTGGGAAAAGTTGTGACAAATTTGATTTCTAATGTTGTCCAGTTGTATATTGGAGTTGATGTTTATCATGGCTTTTTTGTAATTTTATTCGTACTTTTAAAATTATAATTTGACCACAGATGTTTGTTGGTTTCGCAAATACACGTAGTGACCATGGTGGTCACTAACTCCACCAGGCCTGGAGCAGAATACGCCTGTATAACTATTCCAATTCTGCTACATGTTGCACATGCGCCAAGAGCCTCAATAGATATTGTCATACTGAAATCGCAAAACCACATTGGTGCGCCCCTCAATCTCTGTGCTCTTCCCATGTCTGCAATTATATACTAATCCCGTGGCCCATTCTTTGGCCCATTGTATCGTTTTCCCTCTCCTCTAGATTAAAATTGAATGAATTAGGCCTAGAGTTTGGCAAAGAAGAAATATACTTATACGGTCCAGGAGCACCACGTGGTTGTGCTCCCAGATCAAATATGTAAGTGTATTTTACATGGAACCTATCACTAACACGTAATCTCATGAAAATGCACTTACATAATTAATCGGGAATACAGCCACGTGGTACTCCAGGACCATATAAAAATTTCTCTTGGCAAAGTGGGCTCAGGTATTGTAACATAGGTAAATTGATTTTATCATATTTTTAATTATAGCTTTTATTTTGTGTACATGTGTGTATATATATATATATATATATATTATGAAAATATTATGCTTCGTTTCGTCATCCAAAATATAACATTTTTTTTCTTTTTAGTCCCTCAAAACATCGTAATTTTTTTATCTAGCCTCTCTTTTTGCCCCCTCAATCCATGTCAACTTTCGCCATGTGAACACTTAACAAGAAAACTACCACGAGACTAACAGAGAAACCGCGTGAAAATAGAAAAGAATTTTGAAGGACTAAACAAAAAACTTTTTAAACAAGAAAAATCAAACAAAAAAAAATATGATACTTTATAAGACAAAATTCTAATTAAGCTTAAATAAATTGATGACATGGATTGGAAGTATAGTTTAAAACTAGGGAAAATTAATATTAAGTACCCTTAACAATGACTAATTAAGAAAAATGACCAATTATTTACAATTATTAAAAAGAACTTATTAATTAATGTATAAAGAGAAGGAATAAAAACTTTTTGCAAGTAAACAATGATACCCTTAAACTATTTTTCAGTATTTTTTTCCCTATTCTTTTTATGTCTCTTGCATCTCTCTCTTAATATCTTTGTCGACATGCCTTCAAATATAGGCCACTTTTGCCTTCAAGAAATTGATTGAATTCTCTCTTTTCATTGAATTAAAATTGTCGAGATTAGAATTAGAATTACAATGTTTGATTATAACCAAAAAAAAAAATTCACTATACTCCCAATTGATTAGTCGATATTTATTTCCTTTTTCATCTAACATAAGCTCAAACCTGATTATGACATAGTTATTTGGATATTGTCTAACATGATAAGAGAATTTGGACAAACTTTTAATTTACTTTACGGATATATAAACTCATTTCATCGGGAATGACTTTCTACCTTTTAAAGTTTGTTGATCTAATTTCTCTTTGTTAATGGCGAACCACATACAACAGCGTGCTGGCAAGGATGTGGATTTGAGAGCTGCTAGAGAAGAGATTAAAAGAAAGAGTGGTAGGAATCATAAAAAGAACAAGAAAAAAGATTTAAGAAATATTTTAAGGATATTATTATTTACTTGCAAAAAAATTTTAGTTCTTATTCTTAAATATTATTTAATAGATCTTTTTAATAACTTTAATATAATTGGTCCTTTTTCTTGATTAACTCTTATTAACACCTTTAATATTAATTTTCCCTTAAAACTAAATTGCAAATATCTTGACTTTTCTAAAGTAAACAACAATTTATGATATCGACTTTTTAAGACAATGCTAAGTGGAATTTTTCTTTAGAGAAAAGAAATAAAATTAATTTTAAGGATATATTTGATATAGGGATAACAATGACCGGGCATAAATTTTTATGTATAAAAAGATTCTATACAAAATTTTGTATAAAAAATGCTGACACAGTTATGTATAAATTTGGACAATTAGTGCCGTCAATGGTTTAATCTTGTCACTTTGTTTCCTAGATTACTTGATTGGATTACAATAAAAAGAGGGAAAATTTTTGATTGATTGATTGATTATAATTCAATAGTTTTAAGGTCTGACAACAGAACACCCAGATTCTCAACGCAATTAATTCCTTTTTTGTTTTGTCCCGCTCACTTACACATTTACATAACTGCAACATGTCACATTCGGAACGAGATAACCAGTTGACGGTCAAAAAAGAGGCATACTTAGACGGAGGACGTTAAAAGAGGAGACTGGAAAGAGAACAAGGAGCCATTTTTAATTTTTAGGTAAATATTTGTGATTTTTAAGAATTTCTTTTTTTTATTTGGTCTGAGGGGCTGGGGGCCGGCCCCATCTATGTGAGCGGTGTGGGACATGGGAGCTCAGCTCCAGAGATCGAACACAATCTCTTATTTCCTCCGGGTACACTGTAGCAAAGACATACTGCCTTTTGCCAACTGATCCAAGCCTTTGATACAAAAGTAACACAAGAAATTAGGCTGGGCCCTACGGCCTGTGGGTACATCTCAAACTTGCTTTAGTACCTTTTTCTCCCCAGGGGGACGTATGGAATGGGTTGGTCTATGGGCACATCTTAAACTTGCTTTAGTACTTTTTTCTCACCCCCCCGGGGGGGCGTATGCAGTGGGTTGGCCTGTGGGCACGTCTCAAACGTGCTTTAGTACTTCTTTCTGACCCCCCCCCCCCGGCGTATGCAGTGGGTTCCGTTGTACAATGCTTTGTGCATTATTGCGTTGGCTTTACTTTATGTTTAGAAAAAGAATCATAATGAGAGAGCTTGTAGCTAAAAAGCTGTTTTAGAGTGAAAAATTAAAAAAATACTTGTTAGTTGTTACGCCCTCACTGATAATCAGAGTAGCAGTTGCTTTCATGCTTAGGAAGACCCCAGCAGCTAGGGCATTAAGAGCATAGTTAGAAAAATGAAAAAATCTAATAGAATATTTGATTTTCCATTTATAAACCTCTAAAATCATGATTTGTGTAAAAACAAAAAATTTCTCTTATTTCCTTTACCAAAAACCATGGTGTTTCAAAGTAAAATACAAACATGATATAAATAGGGTCCAATTCTCTCTTTTATTTTTATTTTTTATTTTTTTTAACCTTTTTTTTTTTTCTTTGGTCCTCTTCAGACAAGGTGATTTTGGAATCGTTTACTTTGGGTCATCGGTGATTTTGGAATTTGTGCATTCTGTTTGTGGTGTGGACATGGAGAATCTTGTTTCCTAGGGAGGGAACCAAATACCTACTGGCCAATGATCCTATGTTTTTTTGTTGGGTCTTGAGTGGTCCAATGATCCAATGCTGGATGAAGATCACAATCATGGCCGTTAAGAGACTTTTGGCTGCCTGGTTTAGACTTAAGAGAGGTGACAAGTAAAGGGGTCTACAGTTTGAGATACCCTAAACCCTTACAGATTGTAATTGTCTACCACAAAATTGAAAACTTCCAAAACTTGATGAAATTCTTGTTCCAAATTTCTCTAGTCGCATGATGTCAATTTAGATATTTTATGCTCTAAATCTCCCGTACACAAGAAAAGGATCAGCCAGACTTGCCAACTATGTAATTGGGTTTAAAGAAATAAAGAAAACATTATTAATTTGACGCTGAATACAATAGAAATTCTTCATACTTTTTATAAATAATAGTACAGCTCAATGCACAAAACTCTCAAGAATCTAGAAAAGGTAGATGTACACACCCTTCAAAAAAGTGGAGAGGTTATTTCCAATATTTTTATAGATAATACTTTCACCCTCTTTTTCTCTTTCTTTTTTTGGCTTTGCATAACAAGTGAGGCATCCTCGTTATTGTACTGAACTAAACAATCTCTTTGCCCTTTTGATTTCTAATGGTCTTACAAGCTAATTTCTTTCTTTTTTTCTTTTGGGGGAGGAAGGAGAATTGGGGGGTGGGAGTTCCGTGGTCTAGAAACTTCAACTGGTCAAATTCAGACTTCACACAAGAAATATCGAACCATGCGTCACCAAACTAAATTCAACTTCATAACATAAGGAGTTTTACATTATGACCACGCAGAAAAATAAGACACTTGGTTGAAAGTAATTTTACACCTTCAGCCTGTATGCTAAGAAGAAAATTCCTAAAAAAAGCACCGGAAAGCCACCAAAGCCCAAATATTTGGCATGATCAAGTGAGAGTGTAGTTTTGGCCAATGTTCTGACCAACAAAACCTGAAAATCAAATCAATGGTGGCTGCAACTGCCACACCATAAGCACAACTGCACTAGGAACCACAAAAGCTGTTAGACTCAAAATTTGTTTTCATGCAGGAGACAAAGTCCCCAATGTCCCCAGCTAAAGGATCTATCCAACTCGCTAACTGTACACAGAAACCGAGGACACCAGAATGTCCTTGGAGAAAATTATACCCGGATTATTGGTACGCAGCGCAAACACAGATAACTAATAGCTGCCGTCCACGTATACACCATTGCCATTGGCATATACGCCATTTAAGGCGCCATTGGATGCGATGAAGCCATTCCCGTTTTGGTGTGCTTTCAGTATTGGTGAGTGTCCATTCACTACTCCATTGTATATTCCATTAGGTAACTTGGTGTGGCCGTTGCTTTGAGGCATAACTGTCTTCTTCTGTTCACAAGCTGCTGCTATTAAGCCTGTTTTGACAATGAGGCATTTATATTTAGTGCGTAAGAATGCAACTGTTGCTCTCTATAAAGGAAATAACAGTATTTACTAATTATTTCAATTATTACTTTTACAAGTAATTGCACCAGTTATCATGTTGTAATACAACACAATTATTAGTCATACAAGTCCAATCAAACAACAACAACAACAACAAAAAATAAAATAAAATAAAATAAAATGCATAAAAGATACATGTATAGATGTCTAGAAAACATAAGTAATAGAAATATAGCATATACAATAGTATAATCATATGAATTAACAGCGATAAGCAACAATAACTAAGAAAAGGACGGGGATTGTAATTCTTAACCATGTCTAATGCAGATTCATTATTTGTTAAATCGACCTACAAAAGATTTTGAACAGAAAATGGAAGAAGACTATAACATTTTTTCCTTGGATAGAGATATGTTACCATCGAAGATTAAAAAGAAATTAAATCTTTCAACTAAGCGTGGAAGTACTGATTCATGTTAAAAAAGAAAAGAAGAAGAAGCATAATTGGCTGGCTCTAGAGAAAATACCTGAGAAGAGTGGAGAAGGTTTCCCTGGTCTGGACTTGAACTCAGGGTGAAACTGAACGCCAATAAAAAAAGGATGGCTAGGCAGTTCAACTATCTGCACTCATGCACATAATTACCAATTTATAATATTAAATAGTGTGACAATATTAGGATATATGCAATTACAATTTCATGTAAATACAAACCTCCATGCGCCTCTCAGTTTCATCTTTGCCAACAAAAGATAGACCAGCACTCTCTAACTGTGATATCATATCAGGATTAACCTACACAGAATTACAATTATTGTTAGTGTCTATGGTTGCATCTTTTTCCCATAAAGAAATTTTTTTGCATACAAACACAATTTACCTCATATCTATGGCGATGTCGCTCATCAATGAAGTTTACGTTACCATACCTACCAAGAATTCCAAATTAGTATCATAGATATGTGAAATCTATGTAAAGTGGAGATCTCTCAGTTACTATCTTGAATTAATCTTTTATCAATGAATTTTCTTTTTGGATTGAAGATGAATATTTTCAATTAAACAACCCCAAGTGCAGAAGAACATTAATGAGTGTGTTATCCTCCTAGGAGGAGATGGAATGCATGTAATTAAGCTTGAGTTTAGCTCTTAATTCTTACAACTTTGCGGATTTGCAGTCAGCAACTTGGAAATAAGTCCTCCTTGAACCAAGACGCATGGTTCCCCCCATATGAGTCTTTGAACCCTATCAACAGAATACATACCACTTTAACTAGATTCTCAAAAGGAACAACAACACATTATCAACTCATGTGATAAGTATAGTATAACATACTTCTGGCATAAATATGACAGCAGGGTTCTTGGCTTCAGGATCAAATTCCGTGCTAGTAGCATCATGCAGACCCAGAACAGACCGTGCATACTCAATGACAGCAATTTGCATCCCCAGGCAAATGCCCAGATATGGAACTTTCTTTTCTCGAGCATACTTAGCAGCAAGAATTTTCCCTTGCACTCCTCTATCACCAAAACCCCCTGGAACTAGAACCCCATGAGCACCCTGCAACAGAAATATTTAGGGAACCACTAGATAATAATCTCATTTAAATGCATTTAGACGAATGTACATTAGCATTATAATAGGAAAACAGAAGAAAGAAATTCAGTACAAAGTCCAAATAGTAAGAACCTTTAGAAGACTCCAAGCAGCTTTATATGCATCAGGATCCTGCAATAGTACATTAATCATCAGATGTTTGGCATAAATTGAAGACAAAAAGTACTTACATATGGAGTACAGCAGAATGACCAGTAGTCACCTGTTTAGAAGTCACATCTTCAAGATCCCCAGCTGGAACCCAGTCCACAATAAGTTTACGACCGCGAGCAACAGAAGCATGTAAAAGGGCCTGTGCAAGAAACCAAGTAAATAAGCTTGTTGTATACTGAAGTTCAGGTTAATAATATTTTAGACCAGAAAGTTCACTACAAACTCTTAACAAATTCAGGTAAATATGCAAGTCACAGATGCAAAAATAAATAGAAATAATTGTGTATTACAAATTGTTAAATTGTAGAGCAAGCTACCTTCAGAACAGAAAGATATGCATCTGAAAGGCCTGTGTATTTTCCCACCATTGCAATTCTAACCTGTGAAGTGCATAATAGTTGTAAGCTTAACAATTGCCAGATGAATATCTATTACTCGTAAGTTGGAACTATTTTACAGGAGATAATAGATTTGAGATGTTTGAGACCTACAGTTTCATGACATCTGTCGTAAGCTTTTGTCCTGGCCGTCCACTCCTTCAAATTCGGCTCTGTAGCAACACTGCAAATAATAAAGCCATTAGTCAAATGACAAAAACACTAGCTAACTGCAGTAGCAGAACTAACAATACAAACTCCAAACATCACGAGGACTTTTCTCTGGGGGAAAGGAAGGGGGTTTATACACCAAAAGAAAAAAGAATGAGTTTGTCAAACAAACCCTAGCAGGTTTAATGCTTTCAGGATCGCCTCATGCGCCTTCTGGTCCTATTTGTTACAGAAAATAAATTCAAAGGAAAGAGTTCAGATTCTTAGATGAATTAAAGCACTTAACCCCAAAAAAAAAAAAAATGCAATTAAGCATTTTTAGGGAAAACTACATTTATCAAACCTCAAAATAAACAAACTAAAAATAAATAAATAAATAAGGTCCCTTCAGTCATATAAGAAAGCCACAGAAAGGAGTTTCCAAAATACTACAGAATTACTTACTTTTAGTAGCAAAGGTATGTGCCAAATATTTGGAACATCATGGAGGTCAACTATGTTTGATAACTGCAGATACAGAAGTTTGTTTTCAGAATATATCTAAGGTTTTTGTGACAACCAAAATCAAAATCTTCACATTTTACGTCATATTACCGGCACATGACAAAATTGAGCAAGTTTTGCCTTAACGTTGTCATCAAGTGCCTGGCATAAAGGACAAGTGAAATAGAATTCTTTAATAATGATCACACGAAACCAATAGGACAACAAGAAAAGGCAAATAGGACAAGAGACACACCTTTGTACTCCGACAAGCAAGAAGATTAGGGGTCAAACCTAATCCTCTAAGTTGACGAACGCTGTGCTGAGTTGGCTTTGTTTTCTGCAAATTAAAACTTCCAATAAGTATGTACAAATAATACCAAGTTGATTATACCACTTGAATATATTCATAGTCCAAAACAATAAACTGAAATTTAAAAATTCAATTTGTTATTTGAATAGGTTTTATTTCTAATAAGCGAATATAAATGTTGCACTGATGACATATTTTGCAGTATACCTGTTCACCAACAACATTTAGAACAGGAACCAGGCTGACATGAACCAAACAGAAGTTACCAGGGCCTATGAAAATAAAAAAACGATTAGCAAGAGTGCAAGACTGGTTCACTGAAGCACACCAAACAACAAACTAGTTTATATAAATTAGTAAACTATGAGGTTTGAAGCTCGACAGACATTACCTACACGGTATGAAAATTGACCGAGTGCTTCAATAAAAGGCATAGACTCAATATCCCCTGGCATTAAAGAAAAGCCATTTTAAACGAAGGTTTTGCACCATAGAAGATGTTCTAGAATTATCATAATAGATAATATCAACATTATTCCTCTCACTATCTGCCAAATAGAAGCTACTCACCAATAGTTTTCAAAAATAAAATATGGAAACTTTGAACAGATAAGTGGAATTATAATAGTACTGAAAATCAAATTTTATTAAAGTATTAATTAAATTTTTCCCTAAAAGGATTAATCTACCTATAGTTCCACCCAATTCAATGACACAAACATCAGCTGGCCCTTCTTTTCCATCAACCGGTATCTTTGCAACACGCTCTATCCACTCTTGGATGGCATCTGTTATGTGCGGAACAACCTACCAACAAAGCAAGGACGAAATCAAAACCACGACACCAGCAACCATTACAAACAGCTTCAAAGGGGAAAATCAGAATGATCATACAGACCTGGACAGTCTTTCCAAGATAATCTCCTCTTCTCTCCTTCTCAATAACAGACTGGAAACGTGTAAAATAAAAAACCAATGAGAAACCACAGGCACACCTAGTCAAAAATAAAGAAGAATACATTTCAAGGCAGTTTGTTCACCTGATATATTTTCCCAGTAGTGATGTTATTGTCACGGGTTAATTTGATGTCCAAGAAACGTTCATAGTTTCCAAGGTCAAGGTCAACCTTCAACACAGACAAGAAAATGAATAAAAATTGCAAACTTAAAATCAATTAAAAAATGGTTGCAGTTATCCTCTGTTTACTATAACTGAAACCAGTCAAATCATCTCACAGAACAAACAAAAGACATGTAGCTGTAATTTCAAGTAAAATGAGAAAAAGGAAAGGTGGTGAAACACAACATAGGTAAAGATTCACATGATAGATACTGGCATGTCACCAAGAAATAACAAATACAATCTCAGTCTGCCACTGTATTCTGGAAAAAGAAACTACTAATTGGCATCCTCGTGGTAGAAAAACTAGTCTATTTACCTCACCACCATCATCTAAGACAAACACCTCCCCATGCTCAAAAGGAGACATAGTCCCTGCATCAGTGTTGAGGTACGGATCTGCAGGTGATGGACAATTTCAAACAAAAGTAGAAAAATTTAGGATGAACATTATTAGTTTACATAACATCTTTGATAATAAGAAAGAAAGACAGGGTTATGATTGCTTGTAGGATGGAAGAGAAATACTGAACATAAAATTGGAACTGCTCCTTTTAATTAACAACAAAAAACTAATAAAGCAGTGTGGCGAAACAAACAAAATGTACAGGGATCATAAAAAGAAATACGTCAGCTCAAACAAACTGAAAAACAATACCTTTTCATACCATATACAAGAAGCACACAACCCCCCCCCCCCTTTTTCTTTTTCTCTTTTAGGCTCAACAAGAAAAAGAGTGCCTTTGAAATTGAACCTCACATAGCCAAGTAAAACACTCAAATGGGTTGGTTATCCAGTTCAGCCAAATGAACCGAATGGAAATTTTATTAATAAAAATCAATTTATTAACATTGGAAATATTAAAAAAATGCATTCTCTTCTAGTACTAGTCTAGTACTAGAGGGAGAAAACCAAAGTGAGGCTTGACAATAACAATCCAAAGAAGAAGAAGAAGGAAAAATTTACCAATCTTGATAGAAGTAACTCTAAGACCACAGGCCTTGAGGAGGACACCAATACTGCTAGCAGTGACTCCTTTCCCAAGTCCACTAACAACACCACCTGTCACCAACACGCACTTCATTTTCACCACCCTTAGTTTTTCCTTCCCCTTACTCTTGGACAGTGAAATTAGCCCTCTCCTGCTTGTGCCAGACAAAATGCACAAACACCAGATGTATCAGTCTATGACAAAACAAACAACAACAACCTAGGACTGAAAAAACAAAAACAAAACACACACATATATATATAGTGCCAGAAAACGAGCACACCACTTAAGTAGTTACACTAAGACTCACTAACCCTTTTGTGCTCTCTCTGATAAAACTATGAATGCTGACAACAACAGTACAAAACAACAATGTTATAGTGACGGTTTCCAGAATGAAACAGAAAGTGGTGATGAAACGGATAAGGTGTGAATAGCTAGCGTACTTAGCTTAGATAGATAAATACTGGCAGTGACAGACATTACATAGATATCATAAGGAATGAAAAAAAAAAATTTTTAAAAAAAAGGATGGTGAGATAACAACAAAAAATAGAAAAGGTAGAAACTTTCAATAACCCCACAAGGGAGAGAATAATGAGGAACCTTGTTCACAATGACGGGCTTTACAAGGTCCCCTTTCCTTTCACTCTGCTTTTTTTTTTTTCTTTCTTATTCTTCTGGGAAAAAAACCCTTTCTATGTGTAAACTGGGTTGATGTGTTGGCCCCCCCACCCTCAAAGGGTTTTGTTTTCTCTTTACAGAAACCCCAACAAAGTGAGAAAAATATCCTCTTGCTGGCTCTAGAATGCCTCTATCAACCCACAAATGGGATAACACTCTGAAGGATTAGGACTATATATATAGAGATATAGATATTAGACTTATAGGTAGTTGTGTATATATAAATTTAAATATATGTGTAAGAGAAAAAGAAAAAAGAAAAAGCATAAATCTTTGAAGGAGATGAAGATGCCTTTTGGTTTTGCCTTATGGTTATGAGAAATTGGAAATGCAAAGCACACTGTTCTCTCTCTCTTGCCTTCCTTGCCGTTCTTGTTTCAGGCGGCGGGTGAACAAGGAACCTAGGCATTCACCTTTCAACTTTAAAAAGGAGCAAAATCCATGACCCAATAAATAAATAAATAAAATTGAATAAATAAATTTACTTTCTCCTTTTATGGTTATATTGGATTGGTTAAATAAAATATGTATATATATAAAAAATGGACTTTCACCTTTTCTATTTTTGACACAATCAACGATGATGAATAATATTGAAATAACATTTACGGGGATATTAATTGCACATGGCTCTCGTTGAGACGAAGAAATTTTTGTTGCTTTTTCGTCAACATCACATGTACAAAGACAATCTGCTCGAATATTTAAAACTTTATAAGGGGTATGGCTTTTTTAATATTAATTATTCTTTATTTAAGATTTAAATTTGAAATCACTGATTAAATTTTTTTATATTAATAAGTGAAAATAATTAACAATAAAATTTAATCATTCAAATCAAGGAAGATTTTCAGCGAGTATTTAGCATTTAATACTCATTAACTTCTTTTTTTTTCTTCTTTTGGTTCTAATAATCATTAATTTCTTCTTATTTAATAATTGCTGGGCTCAGGAGTCAAGAGCCCAAAACAATACTCATTAACTTATTAACTTATATATTCATTTTTTGCATTATCATTTTGCATTATTAACTCAGTAAAAAAATTTTGCATTATCATTTTTTGGTGTGTAAATTTTATTTATCATTTAATTATATATATTATATTATTTAAATATTTAATTTCTATAATAATAATTTAAAATTGATATAAAACAATATTAACTAATTTACTGTATAGAAAAGTTTACATTTATAATATACTAAAATTAAACTTAAATATATAAAGAGTGTTCAAGTGCAATTTATGAAAGTATGATTACTCTAACATCAATTTTATTCTGTTGGAACATCAATTTTTGTTTTTGAGCACAGCTATTACTCTAAGATGAGCTGATCAGGTCACCTTCATGCATCCGCGTTGATGCAGCGTTTGCATGTTTGACTTGTGTAACTACTGGCATCACAAAATCAAGTGACAAATCAGAATGAATCTGCCACATATGGAATATAAGGCCGGTTGGTGTGTTCATCTTCATCCAGTGCCTAGTGGAATTAAAATTTGACACATTCACTATTTTTAAACTCAACAAATACTTCACTTTAATCTTGGTCTTCTTGCTTGGCTTAATTTTTCTATCCTTGACTCCAAGTACTTATATTTGACTTACTTTTCTATGCTTATCTACTGAGTCTTTTTTTAACAATACAAATTGTCTAAAGTTGTATTTTTCTTTTATCAAAATGTGGCATGTAGAGTAGAGATAAAAAAAAGAACCTAAAATTCGTACAAAATAATATGTTTAGAATTGGATTCTAAGTTTAATAAAACTTGACTCATTTACTTGATTTTTTTTTCGTAATTTGTTTATAGCTTAAATTTCATTTCTAAATCTTTAAATTAAAGTAAATATTCTTCTTAATTTAAATTTTGTGTCTTAAGATCAAAAGTTTATAAAAATACTTCTATAACTAAACTTAAATTTATTTACTGATGCATTTCACAAATATTATAGTGACTAGCATTGCAATCATGCGATGCACAGCAATTTATTTAAAAACAAATTTAAATATATTCAAAATAATCATTAATAATCATATAATAAAATTGTATGAAAATAAAAAGTTGTGTAGAAAAATGATTTTACAATAGTTAGTAGATTGATAGGTATATATTTATCAATTCATATTTTTATTTATTTTTATTTTATAATCATTAGTTTATTTAAAATTAATTAAACTAATGTTTATTTAATATTTCATAATTTATTAATATTAAAAACTGTGATTTTTATGTATATTTGTGTTTAATTTTTTTATAATGACGAAAGTAATTTTTTATTTTTAAAATTTTAAAGCCAAAGTAGATATCTATTAACATAAGAAAAAGTATAGCACCTAAGCAATTCTTAAAAAGTAATGGGATAATAAAATAAATGGTTATCATTAATACATGAGTAAACATGCATTTTTTTCTCTAAAAGACATATATGACATAAGCTTAATTCATAAAAAAAATTTGACATCAAATAAATTTATAAAAGTTTAAATTATGACTTTTTATTAATTCTTAAAAAAAAATTTATATCACATAGGTTCTAAAATTTTAAATGTGACATCACTTATATCAGAGGCGGAGCTTCATTTAGACAATGGCCCTCCCAATTTTTTTTTTTTTGAAAAATTAACATCCATATATATACATATATATATATATATATATATATATATATATATATAGAGAGAGAGAGAGAGAGAGAGAGAGAGAGAGAGAGATTAATTTGAACTTAACATATATATGTGTTTAAGCTATTTATTAACCATATTATTTTTGCTAGTTTGAGCTTATTTAACTATTCATGATAACGTTCAAAAGATATCTGCGTAATACTAAAATATGCTAATTGCCATCATTCAATTGTAAAAAGTACTAATTACTGAATAGAAAATAATCAATATCAACAATGGTTGGATCGCAACATAGTCGTGTGTGTAGGCTACCTTTCTATCTACTTTATTTAGTACTCCTTCAACATAGTTTTGCAAGAAAAACATATAATCATTTATACAAAATCTTGAATACATGACACAATGTCTTTTTTTTCCTTCTATCTTATTATTTCAATTTATAAAATCCTTAACCCACGGCTGACAATAAAACCAGTAATATTAATTGGATCTATAACTGGTTTAATTACTATTTTAAACCTGCTTATTGTATACTAATGTATAGTTAGTTTTAATTTAGTTGTCATCCTCTAATTTACACATTAAATTTTTGGCCCCCCTAAAAATTTTATTCAAGCTCCACCACTGACTTATATCACTCTGGTATTTGATAAATGCACGTGACACTTATTTAATCTCTATTTTTTGATAAAATATAAGTTGTTAGATACCTAATTAATCCCAAATAAGTTTCAAAAACACTAAAATGATCTTATATTTTACCTTTTTAGGATTTATTTGATGTTAAATGACTTTCAAGGAATAATGTAATATCATATCTTCACTTTCAAGGACATATTTGATGTAAAAAAAAATTGTTAAAAATAAATATCACATAAATCTTTTAAAGCCTAAAATTTATGTTTACTCTTAATATATTAACAAATTTATCTTCATAAAAAAATAGTACCAAAACTACAATCCCATTTATTATTAATAATAAATACTAATATAAATAAATAAGAAGAAAAATGTGATTTAAAAAAAGGTAATTAAAGTGAGGTGGTAGTGTATGTTAGAAGTAATTTAATTTGGAAACATTACCTATCTATAATTGATTCACAGTGTATTTTACTATGCTCCTTGTTAAAAATGCTGCACCACACACCATGCCATCCAACAATCCATAATTAATAATGTAATTCTAGACCCTCAACCTAGGATTCACTCTAAAATTTTCTTTTTCTCCATTAAATTTTCACATTCTCCACCCCCAGCCCGTACCAGCACCACCCCCCACCGCCGGCACCACTACCGCCCTCAGCCTTGCCCTACTCCAGTAGAGGAAACCATCATCGTAGCCGCCACTCCTCCACACCAACCTCTCCCGACCTTTCATGTACAACGCCAACCTTAAGAAACCTGCCGTCCCCATTGACAGTGATAGGCCGTCGTCTGTGGGCATTCTCTCGCACGCAGCTCGGTCCACCCGTGGCGAAGAAGATTGAGCTGGTCCAAGCTCGAATGGGGGTTATAGTGTGTGGAGCGATTGAGTGGGGTGCAGCTGGAGTTGGTGGGGAAGGGGTAGATGCCGCTAGAGTGCCTCTCCGACGCACGCTGGTGCTTCTCAGCCACGCCGTTGTTGTTGTTGGTGCATCGTTGTCGCCGGTGCTTCTATGCCATGTTGCTGCCTGTGCTTCTCTGCGCGAAGACAACCCTGGTAGCGTTTTCATATGAGAGTTTTCAATTTTAAGGGACTCCTACAGTGCATCACCTAATTTAAGTGCATGATTAGTCGAACAACTTAGATAGAAGACAACTCCAAGGTATTTGATGCACCATGATTAACATGGTGCATTAGGTACAACGCCTTAATTCACAGGCTCAATAGCATGTGGTGGAAGGTGGGGTGTAATAAATTTTAAAATATTTAATTATTTATAAAACTTGTAAAATATCAATAAATATTGTGTGTAGTAGTCGTTAGGGAGAGCTCTACAATTACTTATCTTGAGATTGCCTTTGCTGTCAATAAAGTCTCTCAATTCATGCATCAACATCTGGAACTCCATTGGAAGGCTGTTAAGCACATCCTAGTTATCTAAGTGGCACTATTCAGCATGCGCTTGTCTTTCATAAGTGTCCTAATTTTTGTTTGTTTGCCTTTTGTGACTTAGACTAGGGTTCTAACTTGGATGATCGCAAATCCACCACAAGTTATTGTGTTTTTCTTGGCAACAACTTAATTTCATGGTCCTCCAAGAAACAAAATGTGGTCTCTCATTCAATTACTGAGGCAGAGTTTCGTAGTTTAGCTGCTATCATGTCTAAAATTGCATAGTTACAGTCCCTTCTTGCAGAGCTCTCTGTTCCTCTGACCACTGTTTCTACTGTCTTCTGTGATAATCAAGGAGCCGTGCAACTAACTTCTAACCCGATGCTCCATAACCACTCGAAGCACTTTGAACTTGACTTATTCTTTGTCCGAGACAATGTCATTCAAAAGAAAATGGTGGTTCATCATATTCCTTCTGCTGATCAGATCACCTCCTCAATAAGCCCATCTTTGCTATTTCTTTTGTTGCTTTCAGGCCCAAGCTCAAGGTTCTCAACTTCAGTTTCTTAACCTTGAGGGGGGATGTTAGTGAGAGCTTTTAGAAGCAACTATAAACAGATTCAGTTAGAATCAGTTAGCAGTTAGTTACACAACCGTTAGGTAGTTACACTCATTTCCCCATGTGATGAATTGCTAGATCGTGTATATATAGACTAACTCAATGTATCTCAAAAGATTTGATCAATAACAATTTCTCTCAGATTTCATTCTGTTCTTCTTCTCCTTTCTCTAACTCTCAACAGAGTTCTCTCCCTCTCATCTTTCTCTGGGCCTGATACCTTACAGTAGTAAGGAGATTATACTCCTAAGGAGAGAATTAAAATTCAAACCCTAGAGAAAATAATTATTGAAAAGGCCTTTTAGTCACAATAAGTTGCCTTGTCAGTTGTTTTATAGAGTTTATTTTATAGTTTTTGTATTGGTAAGGGTTGATTTGTAACAATTTTAAAGCTTACAGTAAACTTTAGCTTAAGGAAGGATAGAAATGATGTATGTGACAAATGTATTATGGCTAGTGTTTAATATGTGTGGACTCCTTGGAAATAGTTAGTAATTAATTATTGTGTCTTGAACACACACACACACACACACACACACACATATATATATATATATAAAGTTGTTGGATATCTATACCAAGCACTAAGGGTCTACAAAACTAATCAAAATAAAATTAAAAATCGAAAATCAATCCCAAAAAATTGAAAATTGATTAGTTTAGTTTGATTTTTTGTTTAGTTTTTAAAATTAATCTAATATACATAAAAACTAAACTTATAATAAAATTTTTTTAATAAAATACTAGTATCAATGAAATAAATATAATTAAAAATTTAATCGTAAAAAATTAAAAAGATTTTATGGGGAGTTGAAAACATAATTATAATGGATCTAAAATCATAAAAAATTGTAATGATCAATTAAGTGAAAAATAAATTTTGATAAGAAAATTTAGACTAAACACATTAATTGAAATAATCACATGTAAATAGATTACAGATAATCTAATTTTGGGTAGGAAAAATTACTTGTAAACTCCGTTAATTTTAATAAGATAAAATACTAATCTTTCAATTAGTGTTATAATTACAAAATCTTTTTAACAATTACTTTTGTCAAGATGTAAAGTTATAATTATTTAGCATCAATGTATGGTGTTAAAATATTATTTAGTTAACAAATCCCATAAAAATTTATTTAATTAATACGTGAAAACTTTCATAACATCTTAGTTAGCCACAAGCAATGGCGGATCTTCATTAGGAAAATAGGGGCCATGGCCCCCCCCCCCCAAATTTTTTTTAAAAACTTAACTTTTATACATATATATATATATATATATATATATATATATATATATATATATATATATATATATATATGTATAGATAGAAAGAGAGAAGTTTTATTTGATAAATAAACTTAAGTCTCAACATACTATTCTACATAAATTATGCTATTTTATATAATAAATAGGTTTTTCTAACTTAAAAGTTCATTAGCTTATTTTTTAATTAAAAATAAAAAAGATCACATTATAATTAAGCATCAGTTTAGAGTGGAAATATTTTTTATTACAATAGATATGCGATTACAAGAGTTAAATAACAGGTTCAATGATCAAGTAATAAATTTATTAACTCTATGCATTGCTTTAGTTTCTAAGTATACTTACAAAATTTTTGATATTTTAAGGCCTGCATTTGGAAATGTAAGAAACCAATTTTTTGTTTAATAAAAGGTATTTTGAAATGATAAATTTTGAATAGATTATAAGCAAACAAAATTAATTTCAAATGTAAAGTCTACTTAAAAGTGAAAATAGATTTTTAAAGCTTTTGATTATAAGAAAAAACTAATTATTTTTGAATTAAAATGGTTTTACCAAAATAACCTTGAGTATAAAATATTATAAAATATAAACAAATCATTTTATATATTTTTTAGTAATTTATCATACATGCAAAAATTATTTTCACACAAGTCAAATAAAGTATGTTATTTAAAAGTTTGACCAACACTATAAATTATTAATTTTTTTAATCCTTCTATATAAAATTACTATATTGTGTTAGTTATTTACTTTAAAGTTTATATACGTGATATATTATTAGTTTTAATTTGATTGACATTATCTAATTTTTATTGAATCTTTTTCTAAACTATTAGATTAAAAACTTATATTTTATAGATCATTTTTCATAATATATAATATTAATATAAAATCCTTTAGTACATTTTATATATACACCAAAATCAGCTTGATTTTTTTTGACATTTATAAAAACAAAAATTATTTAATTATATTCTTATTGATATTTATTTTTTAAAATTAAAATAAATAATTATAATTTAATAGTTAGGCTAATGATAATCATATTCTATAAAAATTATTAAATTAGCATAAATATGTTAAATCTCATATTGATATTAATTAATATATATATATATATATAAATATTTAAAATATATAAAAATAAAATTGTTCGTTAAATTTTAATTTATATTCATTTTTTAAAAAAATGAAAAAATTATATTTATAAAAATATTAAATAATATAAATATGCCAAGCCTAATACCAATGTCAATTCATCCTTTATTTTATAAGTTATGTTATTTATACAAAACTTTTCAACATTCATAATACAACATTTTTTTATATAAATATACACAACAGTTTTATACCTTGATATATGTGTACCTGATTACTTATTTACACTCAAACACTCATACTTATATTTCTTGTATACATATATATATAAACAGCACCGCTAAATTGTGAATAAACTTTTGAAACCGTTCTAGGGGTTTGTATCAGATTCTCCCTCGCCTTTTTCAACAGAAGACAGACTTAGAAGCATCTTTTTCCTTTCATTGGTTGCTTCCACAAAAGCAATTTCCACACACTGTAGAATGACTAGAATCAAACATATAAAGGTGTTTTCCCCGCCAAGAAAAAGAAGAAGAAGAAAGAAAAAAGCATATAAAGGTGTTTGTTCTTCCACATTAATTAGAGTCATTCATTCACACCAGACAAAGGGGAAGTTTATATTATGAAATGTTTTTTGCATAAAAGCAAGCCACACCATACAAAACGGCAAGCCTACCTACCTCCCAAAGAGAGAGACACAGGCCAGGCGGCCGTTGGCTGTTGTTGCTGATGCCATTCCCCAAAACCCCTTTTCTCTTCTCAAAACACTTGAAAATGAAATTCCATCCCCCGTGTCTCCACAGGCCCTACTTCCTTAGATTACGTTGATCTTGTGCTTATTTTACATTATCCCTTACTTAGGTTACATCTTTGACCCTCTAATTAATTATCTCTCATAAATTAATGTAAACATATATATCCTTATCTTATTGATACTATGTGCGTGAAGATAGATTTTTTTTTTTCTTGTAGCAATGGGGTAATTTTTTTTTTAAGAGAATTTAGATCATCTTGTGGGTTTAATAGTGACTTCCTTAAAAAGAAAAAAAATCCTTCTAATGAGATTTAAGAGAAGGGATAAAAAATTAGAGAAAAAAATTGAAATATGAAAAACATCTGGCGATGATTAAACTTCTTTACTCGCTTTATATGTCTGTAACTTTTTTTTTTAAAATCTTAGAAATTACTTATGCAATTTCAATTTGAAATGATAGTTAGATAAAATTATCTCTAAAGTGATAATTCGAAATTTCGACATTAATTACAAATAAAATTTACCTAAAATCACAACCTATTTTCACTTCAACGGACTACTTTGAAATTATGTCTTTAACTTGTATGAACAGAGTTACTAATGTGAAATTGACAATGTTATTATTTACTCAAATTTTACATTAACTAAGATTCTATCCTTTTTTAAACTATTGTAAGGACAATGAGTTATTTCTTTTTAATTACTGGTTCAATACTCGAATCCAAATAAAATATGTCTCCTTAAACAATAATTCAACTGCTTAAGTTGGTTAAGATAGATTTTGATGTCACATGACAGCTTAAAATAGATTTGATATCACATGCTAGACAGTAGTTGTTTAGGAATTAAATTTTGTAGTAGTATTATATGTATTCACTTTAGAATTTATTTCAAAGAAATATACTAAGGTATTTCTTAATTGTTGATTAGAAAAAAATAGAATCTACTCCTAATCAATAATTAAGAGATAGCTTAATATTTAAAATAAGCCCCAAAATAAGTACACAACACTTTTGTAAATTTTGAGCCATGAAAGTCATCAAAATCAAATGGTCCCAGTAAAGGAGGTTGAAGGGGTAAAAGCAAGTCATAGATGGAGTTAAAAAAAATTAAACTAAGGTGGTCAACCCCAAGGACCATTTGTCTTTATTGGAGCTGCGCACCTCAATATGGCCTTGTTTTCTTCCTTTTTATAACACATAAGAACAAAGACAATCCACATGCAGCTGCTGTATTTTCTTGTGCTCTGGTACCTTACTCGCATGTGAGTGTGCATTAGGACTGGTACTTTTGCATTTGGCTGGTTTTTTTTATGTAACTATTCGGTGCACCGAAAAGCGAGTTCATTAACTTCCACTACTTTTTTTATTTTATTGACCACATAAAATTGTGTATATAACGGTAGATTCTATTTCTCTTTTCATTATACGAATCTTTATATATATATATATATATATATATATATATATATATATATAACTCAAAAATAAATGTGATTGCCCGGATTTCACGATATAACTCGTCAAAAGATGTCTAATGTCAATGTTTGAGACAAGAACAAGTCTATTTTTCTCTAAAATATCATTTTTAAAATTATATAAATTAATTTAAACAAAAATTGTTTTTTCTTTTATCGACATGATCAATTATAAAATTGAAATCAAGTTGAAAACAAAATCGCATGAATGGTAACTTGGGGATGTCAAAATTCTCTGTTTAAGCGGATACTCATAAAAAAATTTCCAGGATATGGTGTTAAAAAATATTAATACATCATTAAAATATTAATAAGTAATTTTTATATATATGATAAGAATTAATGATATGTTGATATTTTTCAACAATAGATTAAATTGATATAAGAATCTATCCTTCAGGCATTCCTTATCAGTGTGACAACGGAAAAAAGAAAATTATTTGCATTTAATAGACCCATGATCATTTTTTTTTTTTCATTTCCTACAAGTATCTTTCCACTGGAAATAATTCTGCTTGAATACTATAGAGTACTTGAATATGAATAATTCTCTGAGTTAAATTTTGAACCATAATTACATGGGAGGAACTATCTCCCTTACTGTTATTGCAAGTACACATATTATGAATAGCAATGTGATGAAAATGCACAAAAAGATTTAGGACCAATGAAATGCTCCCCTTGCGGAAATCACGAAGGGGAAGAGAGATAGGGGAAAAAAAGAAAAAAACTATCATGTGCTAGTACTGTGTTCTGCAGAAATTGCGAAAAATAGTTTCGTAATGTAAATAAAATTAAAAACACTTTTAGTTCAAATCATGATACAGAAATTTACATTTGTTCGACAAGGTTATAGTTTATGGTACTACTATTTTTCTCTTTATCTATTTTCCTTGTATTTTATTTTTTTTATTATTCAATTATATACTTGTGGGTCTCTTTTTTTTCTTTTGTTTCAATTATTATTATTTTTTTTTCATTAGGGTCATGAATAGGAATAATCTTCTCTACATGACAGGGATATGAACAGGATCAGGAGGAGAAATCTACATGGTAAGTTGACATCTTTGTGATAACCAAAGCTGAAGGTTTGAGAGAAATTTGCAAAAGGGGTGATTGTACCGTAACAGAAGAATATCCAAGAGTCCCAAAGCATATATCATCCTACGCATATACCTACTATTGAAGGAGGCGCAGTTAATCCGTTAATCCCCACGACATGACATTGAACCACAATGGTGACAATGTGGTGCTTCTAATTATGACGATTATACATTTTGGTCCATATATATAGTCGTGATTATATTATCTACTTTGCCAAAGCTTCATCAGAACACGTGTTACGTGTTTCTATTAACATGAGAATCCTTGCATTACAGGTGAAGTTTACCTACATAATAAACAGATTCCGATCGATAGCCACACCTCATGTTTTTCAGAGTGCCCCATATCCATGATTGCTTTGTTATAACGATTATGACATCTAAGCCTTTGCCTACCAGCAATGCATGCTTCCTCAAACATTGATACATTATGGTATATGTGACTTGCAATGTATATTCCGACACACGTCACGGTACACGGAGGTTGCCCCTCAAACTAATTAATTAATGACTTGGTGATAGCAAGTTATTGAGACAAAGGGGTTATTATTGATTGGTCGAACCTACCAGCTGATTCATAGCCACGTACCCATCGATCGGTAACTTTTATTCCTAAGTAATGATAGCAGAAGAATACATATGTAAAATACCGGAGTGAATGAGTAAAAGCAGTTAAATGGTAGAAAAAGTGATAGGATTTTTATTTTAAAAATTATAAATTAAAGTTAGTGCACCGGCCACAAAGTGAAATGTGACAGAAAACCGTTAAAACGACACAATGCTTTCTATAGTAATATATAGTTCTTAAAGTAATACATTAAAGCTAAAGTTTATAAAATTATTTTAAAGTTAGTCTTTAGATACAAATTCAATTACTGTATTATATTTCTATTTGATTAAATTGGTGCATTAATGAGTATGGAATTACATTAAGATTTTTCTTTATAGGTAAACTTCAAATTGATCAGTTTGAAGGAGCAAGTGGAATGGATTGGTCATGACCTACATTAATTATGGTGAGTTGTAGGTGTCGAACTTACATGCAGAGCAATATATATAATCTTTAATGGTGAGGTGGGTCTCGTCACAGCTTCCCATATGGGTCGTTTAACACCACAACTCTCAGATACTCATACTTTGTACGTTTGTGTATTTATCGATTAAATAGATGGTTACCCATCATATGATATTTAATGCCATACAGGATGTTTAATCTTATCTTAGAGACATGTTCCATCGGCCTTGTTAGGTGATTTGATCTAACTCATTCAGGACTTTTTGCTCTCATGGTTTGATTAGTTGCCAAGTACCCTGCATTGCATGCACCTCAAACAATGCAACTTGGTCGATTACTACTGCAACATCAGGCCTAGAATCGTCGGGTTGGTTTCTCAAATCTCAATGCATGACGCCATGACCGGAACATCCCATGTGAACATTTATGCTAATTTTGTCATTTTTATATACTTGGTGTGTTTCCTTGGCACCTCAGCATGTAATCACTTGGTAGGTAAGGTTAGCCCTCCAATCAAGAGAGTTAATTAGTGATTGATCTTGGAACTTTAGACAGTGAAGTCAAGACTTATCAATGTTACCGGTAAAAAGGTAACCAAGTAATCTCCAATTAAAAAAGCTTAGTTTCAGATAACAAGGGTTGGCATAATTAGTAAGTTGGCATAATTAGTAAAGAGCGGTCAGGTGTTTTACAAAAATGTGAATTCGATTCCCGCTATGTTATAAGGATTTGTTTGGTGGGTAAAGTTATAAGTCTACTGTAGGTACTCTATAAGCCTTAAATCTTTGCCCAGTTCCTGATGAAATAATTAGCGTTTAACCCACTTAAACTTTTTTATATTAAAAAAAATAAAAAGCTTAGTTTCTTTTGATAAGTGATCCAAAGTTTATTGTGTGTTAATCATACTTTTGTACGTAAGATATCGTTTTAGTACTGTATAATGAATTTAACTTGACGCCAACACAATAAATTTATTACTCACAACTTCCTAATTAAGGATACTCATAACTATTCTAATTTGGAATGGCCGAAAACCATGAGTCTCTATTTTCTATCTTTTCCTTGTCTTGCTATTTAAAACTTGATATCTAAAAAAAAAAAAAGATTTTAAAATTGCTGAAATTTATGATGTATAAGAACTTTTCAAGTGTTAAGTTTTAGGCAAAATATGTTTTTTGGTCCCTTACTTTCACTTGATTTTTTAATTTGGTCCCCTTGCTTTTATTTTTTTCAATTTAGTCCCTTATATTTCAAATCATTTTTAATTTGATCTCAAATCATTGTTCTATCATATAATTAATAGAAAATACTGACATGACATAAATGATGTTGATATGACACACACATAGATCTGATGTGGATTGTGTCTAAGGTTAAGAAAATTGGACCGAGTATCGAACCGGTCAAGATATGGGTTCAAAGATTCAGAGGTTTAACCGGGAGTCTGATCGGGATATAATTAAATATATATATATATATATATATATATAATTATTTATATATATAACTATATACATATGATTAATTAAAAAGTAAAAAATTATATTAAATTATTAACAATAACATAACTAATACAAAATAATATTTATTATGAAGCACTTTATCAAATATCTTAAATATAAAATTTATTTATTTTTATTTTCACTTACATTTCTTTTAAAAAGAACTCACAGACAGTATAACAAGCATTTTTTATTTCTTATTTTTAAATTAATTTAAGAGTATACAACAAATAACCATATTAAAAGAATCAAGATTCAAAAAAAATGTTTTTTTGTATTGAGCTTTTTTTTTCTTTTTTATAAAAAAATAATAATATTTTTACCAAATTTTTTTAAAAAAATCGGTCAACTGATTTGACTGATCCGGTTCATTGATTTTTACTTATTTTTGACCGATTTTGACTATAATCGATTTTGTGATAAAGACCAGATTGCCCTAGAGTCTAGTTCCCGATTGAACCGGCCTGACCGGTTGATCCAGTCCAATTTTCTCTTCCTTCAATACGTTAGTATTTTCTGTCAGTTATATGATAGAATAGTGATTTAGGATCAAATTAAAAATAATTTGAAAAATAAGGATCAAATTAAAAAAAAAATAAAAGATAACAAACGAAATTGAAAAATCAAATAAAAGTAAAGGACCAAAAAATCTATTTTACCTAGATTTCATATAAAAAGATAGGAAAAAAAATAAAAAATGAGGATAGATCATTTTGAATTCTTAATTTCTTTTGGACCATTGTTTTTCATATGGAAGCTGCCATGGAACACTCAAAAGCATAATGTTCAAGCTCCCTGACTCATACTATTTATTTTTATTTGTTAATGCACGTGTCTCGTTGGTTCTTTGTTTCATCACATAGATAAAATGCTTGAGTGCTCGAGTTTTTATTAGCAAATTCCTTTTGATATATTGAGCTTTCTAATATGATGAAAATGGACTTGCTCATTTTTGAATAAGTCTGTGCATCAATAGGATCTAGAAAGACTAGCAAATGAACTTGACCTCATCTTCAAAAGTTTTATTTACAAGTATTGAATATTGTTCTTAATGTTTTCGTATTTTGGTTTTGTATTCATATCTTATAAATAACGATAGGCAAAAAGGAATTTTACACTCCATCATCTTTATTAACTTTTTTTTTTTCAATGTAGTCCTTATTTTTAATTTATTTAATTTTGCCCCTTACATTATAATTGTCTAATAGTGTAGTCTCTAGTTACTTTCTTTTAAATCATAAAACTTACGAAAAATATTGACGTGGCGGCGTAAACGGTGCTAACAAATACAATCATAAATGTGTTGTTGTGTAAGAGTATAGAAGTCCAATTACAAAAAAGTAGCTCTATGTTACAATGAAAAACAACAATAGCCTCAGTCCATAATTGTTTGATATCAATGAAACAGTAATTAAGGGTAACAAACAAAGTTTGGTTAAAAATGAAAAGCCTCTCAAAATTGTGTGCTCCAAGCATCTCCACTAGCAGGGAACTGAGTGTCACCTAAGAGTAGATGCATATGTATATGTAGATTAGAGAATAGCAGGCAGAAGAGAAAAAATTAGAGAAAGAAGGAAGCTTAGAGAGGGGGGTGAAGGAAATACTACTTAGATCATAACTAACAGCATTCTTTTTTGCACCATCATTTTGTATCATGCCACATTTGCCTTCCACACCAAAGTCTTGTAACAAGTGGTTAGGCCTCTTAATTTTGGAGCTCTCGTCCTCCTTTCTACCTTTTTTGAATAACATTTCCTACTTGTCTTTTTTAACCTACTTGGCCCCACTTTGCTTGTTGACATATTCAGCTTCACCCTAATGTGCTTACTTCATATTTGGGCCTCCACATCCTCAAGGCCCTTAACATTTCTCCTCCCATGGAAACAACCTTATCCTGAAGGTGAGGATTGTGATAATATTGCTGCATCAGTTCTAGATCTTCCCATGTAGCGCATACTCAATTTCTTATTCTTCCTCAAGTGTAAAGAGTGACTTTTACAGTGTTATCATTTGACCAAAATTAAGTTACCTACTTCATGGTGTACATCTCTCCATTTCTTGTCAAATTAAGCCTTCATAGTATGTTGTGCCTTCAACAGCTATATTTTTAGCTAAGAAATGATTTTCTCTCTCTGCTACAACATTTCTTGAATATCCAAGGGATCAGAGATTGCTAGCTCTTGTCAAAAAATGGTTGCAGGATCCCTTCCATAGACAATCTTAAAAAGAGTACTGCCTATGCTAGTCTGAAATGTATTGTACAAAAATTCTACTAAAGGCATAAATTTATACCAAATCTTTGGATTCTAGAATACAAAGCATCAAAGATACATCTAAATACATTTATTAAGAGCTTCAACTTCTCCATTTGCTTTTGGTTGATAAGCTAAACTCATAACCAAAGTATTCCATATTGTAGCTTGAAAAGATGGGACCAAAATGAGCTTGTAAATGTATTGTCTCTATTAAATACAACTATTTTTGGTATACCATTCAATTTTGCCATATTCTTCAGGAAAATCTTAGCCATTTTCGTGCTATTAAAATTTGATTTTAACAAAAAGAAATGTGCATACTAAATCAACGCATATATCACTGATAAACAAAGGATAAGGGCATCCTAGTTACAAAATCTATTACAATATCCTCCCAAATTTGATTAAGAATTGACAAAGGTTGTAGTAGGCCTGGTTGTAAAGTTATTGAGGCTTTTGCTTGTTGGCAAATTAAGCATTGCAGCACATAATTCCTTATGTCAGCTTTCATTTTGTTTCAATACAATTGAACACTAACTTTGGCCAAAGTTATATTCACTCCTGCATGTCCATCCACAACAGAAGTATGAAAGTCAATCAAGATTTTCTAAACTAAACCACTTCTTTGTGGCACAACCAAATTATCCTTCCAAAACAACAAGTCTCCTTTCTCAGTATAGTTCACATCAACCTATTTTTTTGCTTACATAGTTGCATCTGCTGATAAAACTTAAGGTCCTTTTTCAATGTAACTTTGATTTCTGCTAGAAGCTTGTATTGAGATTCAAACCAAGCATATAAGAAACATCTTGAAAGTGAATCTGCCCCCACATTATCCTTGCCAGGTTTATACTCAATTCTAAAATCAAACCCCAAGAATTTGTATGACCACACTTGCTGTTCTGGAGTTTGAATTGTTTTGTCCATCAAATTCTTCAAACTTTCTTAGTCAGTTTGAATTACAAATGAATGGCCTAACAAGTAATGTTAGAATATTGCCAAAGCCTCAGTGATTGCATATAGCTTCCTACAATAAGTGGATTGTTTCTGCATCCAAGGGACATTTTTCTTTGAAAAGAAAGCAATTGGATGACCTTCTTGGTTAAGAATAGCCTTAGTACTCATCCTTAAAGCATTAGTTTCTAATATAAATGGCTTGACAAAATTGGGCAATGCCAAAACTAGTGCACTAGTGATGGCTTTATTCAATTGTTCAAATGCTATTTGAGCTGAAGAGGACTAATTAAAACCATTTTTCTTCAACAAATTAGTTAAAAGAGAAGCAATACAAGCATAACCTTTGATAAACTTCCTATGATAGCCTACTAACCCTAAAAACACTCTCAATTGTTTTACATTGGAATAGGCCATTGAACCACATCCTTGACTTTGTCCTTGTCTATTACAACTCTTCCCTAAAACTGTATACCCTAAATAATCCACTTCTCTTAGGCAAAAAGAACATTTGGATAGCTTTGCAAATAATAATCCAAGTGTTGTAAGTGGTCATGGCAAGTTGAGCTATCAATTAGTACATCATCAAAGAAGACAATGACAACCTTTCTAAATAACCCTTCAAACACTTCCTTCATTAAGCTCTGAAAGGTTGCAAGTGCATTAGACAACCCGTCGTGATCAATCATTCATACCACCCTTGATGAGTTTTAAAAGTTATTTTGTGTCTATCTTCAGGTTTCACTAGGATTTGATGGTACCTCAATCAAAGTTCAAGCTTAGAAAAGAACTAAGCACCATATAGTTCATCCATAATAGACATTGGAAAGTTATCCTTGATAGTGATAGCATTCAATGCTCTATAGTTAGTGCAGAAACAACATGAGCCATCTTTCTTTTTTACTAACAAAATAAGGGAAAAAATGGGCTACTTCTCGGCTATATGAAATCTTCTTTAAGCATTTCTTTTGCCTTTTTGGCTATAGGGATAACGATAGGGTCTTACTTTGATAGGGTTTGTATCAAGTAAGGGAATGACATGGTCTTGTGGTCTATTTAGACATAGACTTAAAGTTTTGTCAAATACCCTTTTGTATGTGTGCAATAATAGAACCAATTCTGGTTCCATAATCTCAAGAAGGTCCAACAATTTATCGTCCAACTTGGTAGGATGTTACAATTATAAACTAAAGAATTCTTAAATACTATTGATGTTAAAAAATCTTCTAATGTAATGGTATGTTGCTGGTGCTGTGGTTTGAGGCTTCTCATCTTGTAAGGTGACAAAATTTCCATTCACAAAGTATTTAAGGAAAAGTGCATTATGATCTACAATGAGGGCCTAGTGTCTTCAACCAAGCAGCTCCAAGCACCAAATCAGCCACAACCA
Organism: Pterocarpus santalinus; assembly: GCA_031439595.1. Classification (NCBI taxonomy): domain Eukaryota; kingdom Viridiplantae; phylum Streptophyta; class Magnoliopsida; order Fabales; family Fabaceae; genus Pterocarpus; species Pterocarpus santalinus. The sequence goes on along the minus strand of CM062528.1, from coordinate 25,001,251 downwards.
CAGGAAGCAAGTATACTAGCAATTGTAAAATAGTTCCTTGTAATTGCACCTCGAAATCTTTAATCTATCTCTCGGCTACCATAGAGTTTCCATAGGGAGTTTCAAACAATGAACAATATGAGCCTATAGAAAGTTATCTAAACTGCTACTGTCTAAGAGAATTTGAATGTCCATGCCTTAAATCTGTCCTCCAAACTCAAGGTCCCCATTGTAGCTACACCTTTAAGGCATTAAAGGACAGGTCAGTAGATACTTCAGCTACATTACACTCCTCATATGTTGGGGTCTCTTCTATCTCCTCTTAATCAACTTGGAGTATCATGTAATGCTTATTTAGGCATATGTGATTGAAAGTATACTTTTCATCATGAGTTGAATAAAGTCCTTTTCCTTACTCAATTACATCTCAATAGGAGACATCTTCTTAACTAGATTTGATTTGGTAGCATAAGTAGTGGTTTAGATGGTAGGGTAGGTAATAGAATTGGTAAGGCATTTGGTTTCAGGTTCAGTCTATAGTTATTGGTTTGGTTATATGAGAAGCATGGTAATGTACTATTTTGTTTAGTTGTTGCAAACTAATATCTAGGCTTAAGTAGTGATATGCATTCTTCCTCAAATAATTTGGCAAGAGTTACAACCTTCACTAGTGTAATAGGACTCTATGCAACTACTTTTTTCTTGATTTGAGGCTGCAATCCCCTTATAAAATAGTCTAGTAAAGCATTTGAACTTACACCATATACTCTATTAGCTAGAGTAAAAAACTTATTGTGGTAGTCAGTCATTGTCCCAGTTTGAGTTGATTTGAACAACATAGAGCATATGTATTCATAAGGAGAAAGGCCAAATTGTACTTCTAATGTAGTGGTTAAAGCTTGCCAAGAAATGAATAGATGATTTCTATTTGTCATATGGAACTAAGGCATTACTTCTTTTTCCATATGTATAGCAACCATGGCAAGTCTTTGTGCACAGGAAACTTTGTAATAATCAAAATATTGTTCAGTCTTAAAAATCCAAGGCAACACATCATTGCCATCAAATTTTGGAAATTCAAGCTTAACATTCCTGACTTGAAACGGTTGTTGAATGCTATTTGGTTGATTTGAGGATGAGCTTGACCCACCATGTGCATGGTTTCTTATGGAATTCTACATTATTGCTTGCACAAACTCCTGCTGGTGATCAAATCTGGTCTCCAAATTCCCAAATGCGCTGTCAACGTTCCCAAACCGAGCTAAACAATCTTGTCCCAATTTATCCAGTGCCTCAGCTTGTCTCTTTAATTCAACCTGAAACTCTTTCAATCTAGTATTCTCAACCATGGTGGGAATGATGAAGGCACCAAGTATAAAAGCATAGAAGTCCAATTATAGAAAAATAGTGATATGTTATAATAGAAATCAACATTAGCCTCCATCCACAGTTGGCTAATATCATTGAAACAATAACCAAGGGGAACAACAAAGTCTCTGGTTAAAAATGAAAAGCTTCTCCTGAATCATGTGCTTCAAGAATCTCCATTAGTAAGGAATTGAGTGCCACTTGATAGTAGATGCAAGTGCACACTTATATCAAAGAGCAATAGAAGGAAGACAAAAAATCATAAAAAGGAAGAGGAAGCTCAGAAAGAGAAGTAAGGGAAATACCTCTTAGATTATAATTGCTTGCAATCTTTTTTACACCTTTTGTACCATGTTACATTTGGCTTCCACACAAAGTCTTGCAACCATTGCTTAGGACTATTAATTGTAGTCCTCATCCTCTTTCCCACCTTCTTCGGATTCAACATTTCCTCCTTATCTTTTCTAACTAACTTGGCCCCACTTTGCTTGCTACATGTTCAACTTCACCCCAATCTACTAATTCAATATCTGCTTGGCTCTCCGTGTCCTCTTGGTCCATAACATGTCCTTTGTGCTATGCTAATAATTTCTATTATTAATTTCGTGGCAGAAAAGTAACCAGAGATCATATTAATAGACGATTTATAATTTAAGAGATTAAATCAAAATAAAAAATTAAAGATAAGATACGACATTAAAAATATAAATATTGATAGGGGACTAAAAAACTTAGTTTTATAGTAAAATATATATAAAAGAACTACAATAGATATATGAGAGATGTACAAGATAGTAGAGAAAGAGATGAGTAGTTTCACCACTAATAGATAGTTCACATATCATTGACTTTGCAAATCAATGAAACAAAATGGTATATCAAATAGTATGTAGTCAAGAGGACGTGTTTACCAGGGTCTAAAACTTAAATCAATGCTTAAAAAATTGATTAAATTCCCTAAGAGTGTGTTTGGATGGAGTATTTTGTTTGGATATAGTATTCTTAAAGGGTAATATATTTCTAAGAGAATTTCAATTGATTTAGCCTAAAATTCTTCGTTCGGACAATAATATTAAAGAATTTTAAAATTTTAAGTATTTTTAGGAGGTATTTTTTAAGCTTCAAAAGAGTGGATTTTAATTTCCACATCTTCATAATGAATTCTAAAATCCCCTCTTTTCTTTATCCATTATCTCTTAACCCTTTCATTCCGCAAGTCTACCATCACTAGCTGACCAGCAATCAGCATTCACCCTTGGCCACTAGCAACCACCCATCAACCACCATTGGCCATCGTTGACCACCCTCAACAACCACCAACCGCCAACTGCCCACCAACCACTGCTAACCATCTGTTGGCAATTGTCGACTACTGACTGTCCACTAGCAAATGCCAACCGCCAATCGCCTACTGACCACTGCCAACCGCCTACCGATGATCACCAACTAGCAACTAGTGACCAGCAATCGCTAACTGGCCACTAGCAATTGTTGAATGCCATGCTTAACTAATTGTCCAAAGAGAATATAATATAATTTCATTATACAAACAAAACATTTTGTAAGTGAAGTATTATAATTATTTTATCCAAACAAAACATTTTATAAAATGAAGGAAATTCAATCGAATCATTTAAATTTCTTTATATTTTAAAGTTCCTGAAATTTGAGAGTACCCCATCCAAACACATTCAAGGACATTGTTTAGCACACCATATAGAATAATATATATCTAATAGTACAAGATTTGATAGCAAAAAGATTTGGCTTAATAGTATAAGTTTTACATTGTATACGATTTTATACTATCCAAAGTTTGATATATTACATTTGATTGTATAATTTTATCCCACATAATTTTTATTAATAAAAATAATTTTTTGGCAAGACCACAGGATATTCTTATAAGTTCAGCCCATTTAGACTATATATAAATACTAATCTTCATTCTACTATGAGAGCACAAGGGTTAGAGTCTCCCCACAATAGTTAATTATCTCCTAGGATTCGAACTTGCATTCTTCTTCTAAAAGATAAGGTTGCTTACTACCTCAATCAATTCCATATAAATAGCAACAAAATTATTTTTATACATAAAAATATTAAAAATTTATGTTGCAATAAATATAAAAATAAATGATTTAATTTTATTCAATATAATAAAAAACAATCTCGTCATACCTTATTAGAATAAGAAGGTGTTTGACAAACTATAAACATCAGATAACTAGGTATAATGGACCCGATTTTAAATAAATATTATTTAATAACTATCTAAATATTTTAAAACTAATTTTTATTGGAACCAATTTGAGTTTAAAACTAGTTTGGGAAAAATCATTTTAAATTACTTTTATTTCATCCCAATTTTTTTCTTATATTTTATTTCTTCCTACTATTTTCTTCTCACTTCACACTAATCCTTTTTTTTTCCTTCATTGACCTTATCAACCATTCGCCACCATCACCATCCACCATTGTCTACTGCCGATTGTCATTGCTAGCCACCGTCGGCCATCATTGTCTGCCACTATCCACCACCATCATTTGCCATTGTCCCCTATCGCGACCACCACTGTCTGTCACCATTGTCTATCATCGTTCGCCATTGCTAGCCGCCATTGTTCGCCACTATCCCCCATCACCATTTGCCACCATGCTGCTAGCCACTACCGTTTCCTACCACCACCATCTACCGTGCCGGTCACCATTATCTGCCACCTGTCCGCTGCCACAGATATGTTAAAAGTAGTTTTTTTAAGTTGTCGATCCAAATAATATTTAATACAAAAATTGGTTCATTTTTATACAAGTTATCATAACCTATATTATTCTGTACCATATTAACTTAATTTTTCAATTTACCAAACATCCCGTAAATTTATTATATAATCATAGGATAAACATTTACAGACCGGATATTTTTTCTTCTGTCGTGTGTCAAATTAAATATTTAATTAAAATAGATCGTATAATATAAACTTACTCTATCAGAATTCGTACAAGATAACAAATAGGGGCTAGGTACATGACGATAATGTGAGCGGGACTCTTAAAGGTTGTCTTCCAAAAACGTAACTTTAATGTTTTTGTCTCTATTAGCAATATAAGGAATCCACTAAATTTCAATTAATTTGCTTAATTCTCATAGTGCTAGTTGGCATAAAACTTAATTTCAATTGAATTGACATAAGAGCTGCTTTAAGATATTATTATTAAATAATAATAATAATAATTTGTTTAATGTATGCTAATAAAAATTATTTTTTATTTATTTATTTATAATATCAACAAGGGTTAGATATAGTAGTAAGTTAATTGCACTCTCACGAAGAGGATCTTCAAACATTGAAAAAAAATAATTGTTGGAAGGCCTCTTAATTATAAAAGTGCTTAAGAATTTAATCTCATAACAATATTCATAGAAATACCCAAACAAATACAATTTTAAGGTTGCATGTACTACTATTTTGTCTTAAATTTACAATATGGAATAAAAAAATTATAGTATCAAAAGTTTCGATATTAAGCAGGCTAATCGATGGATTGATCTGTTTATCTACCTAATTTAACTTAAAAATAGTTAATAAAAAGTGGATTAGACTGGTCAACCTACAAAAAATAAAAAAATATTTAAAAATAAAAGTGAATGACCCAATGGATTAACTCATTTCATCCCACCATAACTCGCAAGTTATATATGATGAGTTCGACGAGTTAAAATTTTGTGACCAATTTAAAATTACATTCTAATTTATTCCATATTGGTGGGTTAGGCAAGTCGACTCGACAAGCTACACCATTTTTCCATCTCTATATCCAAAGCAACAACAGTATATATGAGACACAAGTTGTTACCTTTGTGGTCAGTACTAAATTAAGAAATTCCCTCAGTTAATCTCAGCTTTCTATTCAAGGTTTGATGACACTAATTGAAAGTAAAAAAGTACAATATTGAAAATATATTCTTCCCATTTTCTCACGTGAATTTATTCTTTGTAGAATCATTTGTGCGGAGAAAATTGTTGGTTGTCTCTGATGTGCATGAAAGGATCCACGTGATAAGAATCTCAATTATTTTTGTACGCATATCGACTACATCTAAAAAATTATTTTAAGTTTTCGGTGTTGTTTCATGAACCGATTACAATTGATTTTTTTGTTTGGTAGTTAAATTTAAATTTAATTTAAATGTATTGATAGTGTAAAATAATTTTACATTGTCAACCTAAAAAATGCCAACTCACATAAATAACTACCTATTATAATAAGAGATTCACCATAATTTTTCACTTTTTCCTATTTCCATTAGTTGATGATAATGTAAAATAATTTTACACTGTCAATACATATTAATTAAACTCTTAAAATTTTAGGTGGGTTCGATACTGTTTATTCCACTAAAGTCAAGGCATGGCCCTGAATTTAGAGAACACTTAAAATAAACTTTTGAAATCGTCTACCACCAAGGTCTTCACATCAGTAATAAAAATCAAATTCATGTCCTTGTGAAACATAAGTCCGTTTTTTACCAAGTATCTCATCCCTCATTGGCACAGTTGATTAGTATTTAGTACATAATCTGTCATAATATAATATCACGTTCTGGATTAAACTTCTCTAAAATAACCTTGTCGCTAAAACAAAAATAAAATAAAATGAAAGGATGTTTATCTTTAAATTAATAAAAGTTTTTACTAAATAATTTATGGGTAAATTTTTCTCATTTTCTTATTGTGAAACAATTTTACTTTAGAAAAACTCCTTTCCTAATCTTTTATCTTTTGCATATCAGATCTGAAGTTTAGTCCATTCTTTCGGTAGTAACTTTAACGGTTATACCTACAGATGGGGAAGGAATATTCGATCAAATTTTTGAAGTATCATAATTTTAATTCTTGTCTGGTCACGTAATCATTTCCACGTGAAACAAAATTAAATTTATTCAAGAAAGTAATAAAGCGATTGCTCTTTTCATGATTGAATAGAGAACCATTATGTAAACGAATATCAGAGAAATGTATTAAGATGGTGTTTGGTATGGGATAATTTGTCTGGATTATCAGGAATGTTTGATTAAATTGTCTAGACCCATAATATTATTCTGTTTGGTTGGACAATATTACTGACAATCCAAATTTTCAAGATAATATAGATTACTATCAATGTGGTAATATGGATTGTCCCTTTGAAAAGTGGTAATCCATATTACCACCAATATGACATTCCTTCTATTATTATTATTATTATTATTATTGTTGTTGTTGTTATTATTATTAATTATTAAAAATAATATTAATTATTAATAATTAATTATTAATTAAAAATAATATTGATTATTATTATTTAATAATAATTATTAATCATATTAATTATTTTTTAATAATTATTATTAATAAAATTAACTATTATAATCATAATTAATAATTAAATTTTCTTATTATTATTAATTAATAATTATTCTTAATTATTAATATTATTATAACTAATAATTTATAATTAACTATTTATTTTTATTATTATTATTATTATATTAATTTAATGCATATATTACTTAATAATTTTTTTGATATATTAAATAGGGTAATGTAAATTACCACTTAGATTACTTATGTATATCAAACACTGTATTTAATATTACTAGTAATTTAAAAGGTGATAATTTTTCTAAATAATAATCTATATTATTGCCAATCTAAATAGATAATATATTAAATGCCACCTAAATGAAATTTTTAAATCGGAGTTTTCTTAAGATTTAGAAATGTGAGTTTTACAAGAAAGGTGGTTTTAAGATGGCGAATAATCAAAGTTTGAGTGCGTATCATTTGAATAATAAAGCCATTGACTATTAATGTCACGCTTTTCTAGTTTGAAATTGAGAAAGAAAAAAAGAATCTGTTATCAATCTACTCAAGGTCAAATCATGTTTTAAACAGTTTAAAATTTAATTAAGGTGTCGACTGCCTGGTCATGCCCATAGAGTGAAAAAAAAAAAAAAAAAAGAGACATGCAATAGAAAAACACAAATACATTCCCGCATAGCGCACGGGTTTGTTGATATTTTTTATAATTATTTTTAATAAAAATACTTTTTAAAAAATTATGGGAACTCTGAATTATTTTGATAACGCCACTGAGGATAATATAATATATAGAGAGTCAATTTGGTTACAATTTTATGAGGAGTACTTATTTAAAAATCAAATTAGAAGTAGAAACAGAAATAAAAATAGAAAATATTTTATATTTTGATATAAATATAGAAGTACTTTTAAAAGGAATTATAAATTATTAAATTATTTAGATATGATATATATAAAAGTATCCTTTTAGTGTAAAATTACAATATTAGCGGATATAGAGTGATATTTCCAAGAAAAAATTAAGGATAGAATAATAATAGTGTGGGAAAATACTGAGTTTGAATTTCAAGAATCATTTTCCTTTCTTTTTTATTGCTTCTGCTTCTGTGAAAAACAGCTCTCTATTTGCCTCTCAATAAAGCAGTAAAACTAATTTTTTTTGCTTTAACTTTTTTTTAAAAGTATAAACAAACAACACAACAAATTTTAGAAGCATCTTTTTTTTTTCAAAAAATTTTGAAAAAAATACCTCTTTTGTTTGTAGGAGCGCAAACAAAGGAACTATAATTGTCTATAACAAAATACAAGTTTTGGCAAGTTAATTTCATATAATTCAATGATTGATCTTTATTTTTGTTTATTGTCATATAATAAGTAAGAAATTTATCACGTATTTGTTTAGCTAACTCTTCAAAGTTGCCAATAATCTATGTTACTTAAAGGAGGAGGGTACGTTGGTTCATTTATTTTGATAGACACACAAATCTACATAAGATAGAAATATTTGATTATATGTTTTATTTATATAGAAAGAAAAAATAAGTGAAATATAAAGAAAAGTAAATGAAAAAAACGTGAGAAACTGATAAAACATATATGTTAGGATTAATAGTTATTTACTTACACTTATGGCTATCTTAGTGTTACACTCTAATGAAATGTAATAATACTTTAGTGTCATGGAAAATAATTTTTTCTTAAGAATATTAAGATAATTTATTCCTTTAAATTTGATCATTAAATAATTCAAAAGTTAAAATATTTTTTCTGCTTTGTAAATAATTTTAAATTTTAAATTTTAAATTTTAGACAAATTAATTTTCAAAATTAAATCACAAAAGTTAAGTTATCGTCGGTTAAAATATTAATATAAGTATTTAAACTTTAATATAATTAAATTCAAAGATAAGAGATTAATATTATTATGTGCAAAGTATTAAATAATAATGTTATATAATTATTGTAAACTAGAGTAAATTTTAATTACAAAATGTAATGAGTAATGTAATATTTACAAATTTGAGAGAGTAATAATTTCAATCACAATCTTAACCTATTAAAGTAAAAATGCTTTATTTGTCTTATTTAAAAATAAATTTAATTTTACAATTTTTTAAAAAATTAAGTAGATTAGTTATCGAAGTTTACTTCACAAAATTTATGTTATCATAAACTAACATATTAGCATAATTACTTTGATTTTAAAATTATAAAATTTAAAGATAAAATATTAATACTATTATGTTCAACTAAATAAAATGTTACATGACACTATTTTTTTTTTTAGGATGTTAATGTCACTTCTTCCTTTTAACTTTACTATTAAATAATGCTCATTTTGATCTTTAAAATTATATAGATACTTCACTTTAATTCTTGAAATTAAAAAGTTAACGATTTCATCCTTAAAGTTGCAGAAAATGAGTCAATTTAGGCTTTAGAGTGGCATTTATAGAGTCTAATTTAAATTAATAAAAGGACAAATTTGAATGATTTTTTTACAATTTTAGGAATTAATCGTTAATCCTTAATTTCAAGGAGTAAAGTAAAATGTGCATACAACTTCAAGAACCAAAATGAATATTTACTTATTAAATAATTCAAAAGTTAAAATATTTTTAAAATAAGATCAATTTTAAAAATGTAAAATATTAAGAAAATTAATTCTTAAGATTAAAAATTAAAAACATTAAGTTATCATGAGCTAATAATATTAAATTTTAATGAAACTAAATGTAAAAATAAAAATATTAATTTTGTATGCAACACAATGTTAAAACAAATATTGTTTTCAACTATTAAAAATTAGAATAAGTTTTAATTGTAAATTATATTACTATTTGAGTTATGTAAGAAGTGCAAATTAGACTAGATTTAAATTACCAAAAAATATGTTGGACATTAATTGTAAGAAAGAATGGATTTGTGAGTCATTAACCACAAAATGAAGTAAATTTACTTATATAGATAGATAGATCGATATATAGATATAGATATAGATAAATAAAGAGAAAATCATTTAATATTTTCAACATAAAACACATCAAAAAAGAAATATTACAAGAAAAGGTGTCTATATTTAATATTAATATCAATGACCTTATATAACGACAAAGTGACTTATTTGAAATATTACAGTATGGGGGAGAGAAGAATTGTGGTTAATCTAGAGGCTTACTAAAACTTCTAAATCTACGTTTGTTTAGTATTCTTTGAAAAAAAATTATGACATTTTCATCTTTGCTTTTAAGAATACATTAATTCTTCAACATTTCAAAACTTTCAGCCCCTAAATGTGGGTAGAAGATTAATTGATATATGAAGTCTCATCATGAGCCAAAGTAGAGAAAATTGACATACTATAAAGCTATTTTGACACCCAAGTTCATAGGAGCACTAAGAGAGCATAATAATAGTGAAAAAGGTGCATAACCTTGTTGCCTTAAGACAATATGATGATGATATGAGTATATTGGTTAAAGATGAAAGAGATCCTCTCCATGATTAGGTGATATATTGTTCATGATAAGGGAGGAAGACATGATGCCTAGCTAATTTTTAGGAGATTACAATATTCTATTGGAAAAGTGTCTTAGGTGGAAGTTAGCCTTGCTTTAATGGCCCAATTTGATGGTCTAGTTTGGAACATTGCCTCTAACTTAGTATTCAAGGGTAAGAGTTTAGTGTCAAGGTTATCTTTGAATTACTAGCAATTTTCACAACTTGAATTCCTTATTTTGAAGGGAGTTGCATTGCATATTAGTAGGTGAGAAATTACCCTTCAATGAGACAATAGATTAGTTTTCCTTATGTAAGGGGCTACGTGAGTTGTCATGATTTGATCAAGCGATGCTCTTATTTCTCTCCATTTGTGATCTAACATACTATGGTGAATTCAGTCTCTGCCTTTCGCATCACAAGCTTTGAGCCCTTTCATCTCATTCCAATCATCAGGTAAATATTTCCCAATTGTCCCTTGGTTTTTGCCTGATAATAATTTCGAATGGCTTTAAAATGAAACTCTTTTCCTGGGATGGATGTTTTTGCCCCCTAGTGTCTCTTACATTTTCCCTTCAAGATTCCAATGATTAAGAAGAGGACTCCTTTTATATTTTGGAGTGCAACTAGATGGTCTATTTCTGAAAAATTCTCCTTTCTTGACATTTTGAATTATCTACTTTTCTAAGCCTATTTCTCTCCTCCTTCTTTGAAAGCTTTTCTTTTCTTTAGACATCCAAGAGTGAAATTAGCTTCACTACTACAAACCTTATTGCTTTTTAGTCCAAAGTTTAGGTAAAGAGGGTACTCAAAAGTGGGTAGAAGCTAGTGGTTTCCAATTTCACCAAGGGAGTAAAATTTACACTAGGAAAATAGAGTAAAGGAGATTATATTAGCCTTAGTGGCTAAACTCTTTACATCGAAAGTGAGGTGAGAAGAGCAATCTATCTAAAATTTAATTTCCTTCTTATTAGGGATATCATGGAAGATTTGAGGGGATTTTATTATTTTATTCTTTTATTTTGGGAGATTTAAGGGGATATATATCACAACCCAAATTCGGGCCATAACTAGCACATAGGGCATTGATACCCTAGGAAGCCTTAATGGAAACCTTATAAAAGAATTGGTAGCGTTTCCCCCCACCCAAAAAAAAAAACATGAACTTCTCCCAAATAAATTTCCTATATGGAAATATCACTATAGCAATTTCAGAATAATAGATAGGTATATAATTATATGTATATATCTATTTATATTCATAGCCAACATGCATAAGTAACTTCAACACAAACACAAACATAAACATAAGATGTTTTGGATTCTCCCTATGATTCAATGGGGCTTTAGATCTACTAAGATTTAGACATAATTACAACTAGCTTGGATTACAAAGAAGGCCTACACACAAGTGTTGGGCTCATTAAAATAAGGATGATCGAATCGTACAAAGCTGGTGGAGCTAGGTCTTGATTCACACCTAGATCTGAAACATTGGGAGCAATAGGGTGAGTTTCGCAACTCAGTGAAAAATAATGTATCTATAGCTAACATTGGACAAGTACAAGCAACGATTTACATTATCATACCTTTTAACCAATTGAAAGTAAGTATACATAGGAAATTGATTTGAAACACATTAGATCATAAAATAAATTCATTATGTAATATATAACTTAGGAGGAAAGTTTCTAATCTAGAATCATATTCATTATTCTCGTCACAGTTGGGCAGCCTTAGCTAAAACCCGTCCCCAATGTAATTATACCCTCAATCACATATGGGCAACCCCAATACCCATCCCCAATGTGACCCTATCTTGATTCATATCTGGGTGACCTTAACATCCATCCATAGTTTGACTATAATAGATCCAGACATGTTGGCCAAAACATGTCAGGCTAGCATCACCCATGCTAGCTGATGTTTCAATTAAGATGCACCAAGACTAATATATGCTACTATTAGCTATAGTTTTTGTCATAGATCTCCTCCCACAGAAATCATTTTCTATTTTATTAAATCAAGATATTACTATATTCAAATCCACAATCTCATGAAAAAATTGGCGATATCTGTGCAAAGCTTCATGTCTCATTTCATATTCTCAATTTACATCAAGCAAGGTCTCATTCAAAATCTCATAGCAAATTAGGAGATATCTCATCAAATTTTCATGATCCTTTCCAAGACAAGCAAAATATGCCATTTCACCAAACTTATCCCTCATATTTAATACAAAAGTCTTATTAAGACAATTTTCATGAAAGTTCCTTAATGGCCTATGCTTTTAAATAAAGCATAAATACATAATTAACATCTTGGCAACTGACTTGTAAAAATTTATAAGTAGACATAAACAAGATATATACATACATACATATATATATAGAAAATAAGCATAAATACGCTATCCACTTACGCTATCCAATCTAAGAAGTGGTGGTTCAACTCTATGAAGCCACAAAATCACCAAAACGATCCTCCAATATATCTAGTACCACAAACATCATTAGACAAGTAAACCATGAAGAGGTGTGAGTGTGAAGAATATCTTTGGGAGCCCAAAGAAGAAGAAGAAAAAAAGGAGTTATAGCAAACCCCAGCTCCCAAAACCATCAAATTGCACCCTTCTAGTGCCAGAATAGCTTAGGCGCGATGGAGCACAGGCAATGGCATCATGATGGTGGCAGGAGTGGTAGAGAGAGGAAGAATGATTGTGGAGTATGAAGAAGAAGAGAAAAGGGGAAGATGAGAAGGAGAGGGTTGCAATCTACTATATTTTGGATGGAGGGGTCGAAGGGTGTTTGTGGCTTTATAGGACGAAGTTATACCATGTCTCATTTATTTACATTTACTAATTTTAAGTTAATGTTCTCATTTATTTTACTCTCCATTAATTTTAAAACATAAATGTAAATAAAGAAACCCCATTTGGTTCAATAAAAATACATATAAAAAGAAGTCCTTAAAAATCAAAATTCAATTTTTGGGTTTTAGTTCAAATTTAGGAAATTAAATATGAGTTTTTATACAATTCTTGGCTAAAAATGGAAGGGTTACTAACTTTCTAAAATTAATTAAGAATCCTTAAGAAATAATTATCGGGACTTTTGGCCTCTAGAAAATACCCTTATCATATAGTTCTCCAAGGAGGCATAGGGTTCAGATTTAGAAGATTGTCAATATTTAGAATGACAAATTTCTATCAGTTGTATTGAAATGGCTCAAGATATTTTCTCAAATACCCTAGGCTTAATGTATCATATATTTGATTATGTGTTGTTTATACTCAAATATAATAGAGTTGAATTAGGAAAAGTACTCGAGTACAAAATCAAAAAACTACTCAAGTGCTTAAGCAAATTACTCAAGTACTTAACTGTGGTAGTCAAGTACTCCATGCTAGGGTCATCATGAACGTTGCCTTAGTCGAAAACATCACTCTTAACTTAGAACTTGTCTAAAGTAGCAAATTAAAGTTAACAATGTGGGACATAGTGGGATTTGTATTAGAGAAAAGATAAGGCGGTGTGTTGTCCCATATCGTATTTTGGAGACAACTCAAATAGATTGTGATAAAGTCTTATAGAGCTCCACATTAGATGTGAGATAAAGGAGATAGAGGAACATAAGGCCTTACAAACCAATTTAGGAGTAACTAAGAGAGAACATGAGATCCTATCATTGCATTTTCTTGAAGCGAGGTAGAGGGAAATGAGGATTTGTAGTCCAAGTTATTGAAAAATGGAATGTAATGTCCCATTGGTCTATTAGACAAATTACATAAACTCATAGCGGAGAATGTTTGTTTCTAGTTGCAATATTTTCAAAGATTAGTGATGTTCTAAGATCTCAAAGGTTGAGGGCTTCTCAATTGTGGAATGTACAATGGTATGCAAATGCACGATCATTTTGTCACAGAGGTAGGATCTCTGTGGTTGATCTTGTTGTGCAGCAACTTTTCTCTTAGCATTGGCCATGCCAAGAATGATTATGGGTTTGTGCAGGTAAGAGTAGAACTAGTTTATCATTTCCCACAACTAACACGAATGCTTTATTCAAGATTCAGGGAAAGATTGACTTCAATGTGGGTAAAAGGTTAGGGAAAGATTCACTTTAATGTGGGAAGACAGTTCCTTAGTCTTTAACCTTTCCTTATATAATAACAAGCGAGCAAAGGGGTGCTTACAATTCCAATGCTAAAGTTACCATGTGGACTAATGCTTCATTTGAAAGAAAGAAGAAAATAAAAGGAAAAAAATGAGAATAAAGAAAATGAAAAGAAAAGATATAGAGAGAAAATAATCTCCCTCTATATTTGGATGAATAGAAAATGAATGAAAAGAAAATATTTGTTGTGTAAAAAGAATAAAAAATTATTTAATCAAACTCTCTCTTTTTATTTCTTTGTTCCTATGGCTTTGTCATCCTGCTTTTCTACTCACTTCTCTTTCCCTCTCTCGCTCTCTCTGCCCCTACACATAGGTCACTTCTCTCTCACTATACAATTTTCTTCGCATCTTATATGTAATATCCCACAACTCCTGACTTTCGACTTCATTTTCGAGTTGGACACAAGTTTTGACTTCATCTTTGAGTTCCCAATAAAACGAGCATGATTTTCCAACATCCGAGTTTATCCAAGAGCTTCCCATTTCTATTGGTGTTTCCGAGTTTGGTCTAAATACCGACTTTTGATATTGGATTAGGACTTTCGAGGTCATATAAGTTCCAATCTCCAAGCAAATAAGGATAATGCACTGATTACCGATTTTCGGGATTGTGCCTGTCTTGACTTCCGACTTCCGTAGTCGTGTTTATACTAGTTCTCCAGGATTGATTGATTCTTGATCGAGTTTCGAAGTTACGATTTATTGAGATGCCGAGTTTAGGAATTTCGGGTACAAGGTTTCATTTTCTGATCCCACTTCCGATTTCTGATATTAATAATCTTCCCAGGCCCTTGTGTCTCCTAAGCTCCGAGTTCCACATTAAGTATGAAATGGACATTATTACTGATTTCTGACTTTATCTAAGTTTGCAGCAAAACAGACGTGATTCATGATATCCGACTTTATGTTTTAAAGAAAATGGACACGATTTCTAGCTTAAAGCAGAATGGGACGAGTTTCAATTTAAGACAATGGCAGCGAGTTCCACTTTTAGGCAACGTGGAGAATGATTTAGCCACAAAAAGAGGGAGACATGGCTAAAAATTGGCCACTAAGTATCATCCAATCAGAGTCCCCAACTCCAACTACTTCCTCAAAGCTTTAATAACACGTTCCTTTCCTCTTCCTTCAGTTGATTGTGCCTCCCTCTCCCTCTTGTTCCAGCCTTCTTCTTCACTTCCCCTCTCAATCATCTCCATCGAATCTTCAAGCTTCACAAGGTTCCATCAATCTAAACTCAAATTTAGCAAGATTACGTCTAAAAGAGGTAGGATTCACTTCCTATTCTTGATTTCTTTGAACTGTGATTGTGTGAAATTCCACTTATCTTCAATTATTTGATGATATATTGGCTGTATATAATGGATTATGGATGGATTAATAATGGAATCTTGAGTTATAATTAAGCTTAGAAGAAGAAAGCCAAGAGAAGAAGAGGATTGGGATGCTGTCTAAGTGAGGAAACCCACAACAGTCCATACGGCGGAGTGTACGGCTCCACCTACAACCTGTTAAATCTGATGAGACTATTTTTAGATGAAAGTAGACATTCAGAGCTTTCCATATATATATATATATCATATAAGGCCATTGGATTTGTATTGAAGGAGATATTAATTTTGAAAATTTAACCTAGATTCTACAGTTTGATATTGGGCAGACTAGGTTGTTCAGGACATAATATGCTCTATACAACTCCAAATTGAGTGAAACGAATTTTGCTAGAAAGCTTACACATAGGAGAACATCTATAGAAGTTTCCGAGTTAGATATGGTTCCATCTAATCCCAATATTTCGAAGAAGTTACCTTATATCCAAACTAAGCCAAAACAGGATAGCTCAGGACGGTCAAATTTTGGAGCTTATAACTCGAGCTCTACTAAAGCAAATGAAATGGAACTTGCTCCAAATGAAAGGTTGTCTTGTTAGCTTTCATAGGATACCAATTTCATATGATTTCATCTAGATTTCTATTTTTAGTGAGTTTTTACTTATAAGAACCCAATTCTGGCTAAGAACAGAGCAGTCTGAGGTAAAATATTTATATCTTGAGTTATACACATCAAAATGAGGTGAGACCAAAAGGGTTAGAAACTAGACACATAAAGCTATGATATATCCAAAAATTAGATTTAAATGAGTTGAATTGAATGAAAAATGGGACCTACCAAACTCGGGCAGAATAGGGGAGGATAAACTGAAACCCCATTGATACTTGTTTTGAAATAATTGAATGATGCTATGAATATATATATATATATATATATATATATATATATATATATATATATTTTGTAGTCCATATTGAATTGTAAGTTTGTACCATTGTACTGGTTGCCTGGCACTCTTCATGGGAAAAAGGACAAATTCCGTTATGCTGTCGAGTTTTTGGTAGAATTGTAAAGAAGGTTATGAGCATGTATGTGTTACGAATATGTATGTAGAAATTTCATATGCAATGATATATGAAGGTAAATGATGAAGCAGATGTAAGAATGTATTCAGCATGATTATGTATGAGCATGAAAATATACGAATATAATAAATGTAAATCCCTTCACCTGGAGGCAGTTATGAGGTCGCCCCTTGTAAAGGCAGCTAAGTAAGATAAGATTCGGTCCCTTCACTTGGAGATAGTTGCACATTGAATCCCTCTCTGTGAAGGCAATTGAAGATATGATGAAGGTCCTATGTTCCTAAGGAACGTGACATGGTGATCACACTCTGATGGGGTATGACATAATGATCATACTCTAGAATATGGCATGATGATCCCACACCCTAAGGAATGTGACATGGCGATCATGCTCTGGGATGTGGCAGGAAGAACATATTCCTAAGGAGTATGACATGGCGATCACGCCTCGACGGAGTATGACATGGCGATCGTACTCTAGAATATGTGTAACAAGTGAAAGAAGATAACGAAAGTAAAGAAAGATGAGCAACGCTGCACTTGAGGACGGCGATATGTAACGCTCAAGTGTAAGCAGATGCAGACACCCTAGGGACGGCGATACGTAACGCCTAAGTGTGTCGAATAAAGAAAGTAAGGATAAATATTAAAAGAAGTACAGAAAGAAAAGAACCCAAATTAAGCTCCCCTCACCCACGACTCACATGGGGCATGACATGACCGAGCTAGTGTGAGAATAAGGGATAAAGCTTACATGAGGCATGGCATGACCTAACTAGTGTAAGTATAAAAAATTTATATTTAGTGGGTGAAAAGGAAAAGACGTAAGATAAAGTTAAATTACAGAAGGAAAAGGGACTTCGGTCCAAACCTTTGAAGGGAAGTAGTTAAGAGAAGCTTATAGTATAGCTAACCATGTTTTGTGTGATTATACTTATGCCGATGTATGTTATAATATAAATGATCAGAGAATATGTTAAAATTGAATCTGCTTCGGATATTCATGTTTTTGAAAACTTAAGAACTGAACCTTATGAATGTTCATATTTTTCACAATAAACTGAAGCAGCTGGAGATAACAACGATGACACGAATTATGGTAGTTTAATGAATCCTGCTGAGAGTTTTAAAATTCTCACTCCTATTTCTGTATTGTCTCCAAATAGTTTCAAAGTCCCGAAGAAGGCCCTTCAAGGCGAAGGCGGCCGAAGGTTGCTGCCAGACAAGGTCCAAGTAAGTGACAGTAACAAGTCTTAGGTGAGGTATTTATGACTTAACCATAGTACTGTACTTAGGAGGATGTTACATCATATACAGTTCTCTTCTCACTATAAAATTTTGCAGACACTAGTAGAATTTTTCTCTTCTCTCATTTTCTTTCATAAACCAAACAACGGGATAACATATAATCACTCCATTTATTCTCCTCTCCTTTTCTTTTCTCTCTTTTTCATCTCATCCAAACATAAGGCTAAGAGTGTGGAGTAACAGTGAAAAGATTGAGCTATATGTAATAATAAGGATATGAGTATAATGGGTAAAGATTCGAGAGATCCTTTTCATGATTAGGTGATATGATTGTCATGATAGAGGGAGAGAATCACAATCTCTAATTTATTGGAGATCACAAGATTTTATTAGAAACGTGTGTTGTATGGAAGTTGGTCGAGCCCAATTTACTGCATATCAATTGACACCTAATCTTGAAAAAGTACAGAAAGTTTTTAATAACATGCACCTTTGGTGTGAATATACACTATAGTGCCTTCTTTGTATGGATGGGTTAAAAAAAAAAAAAACAACTTGAGACAAGTGATTTAGAAGTTTTATTTTAAACTAATATAACATGTAATTTAATATCTTTTTCTTTTTTTGGAAGAAAAATGGGAGTAATAGAAGAGAAAAATGATATTATTGAAGTGAGAGAAAATACTAAAATAGTAATTAATGTGGGTAAAATAAAGATACAAAATTATCCTTGTGATTATAAGTTACTTTAAAAAAGGGTGAGTGATTCTTTCGTCCAGAACAAAATGTAAAGGTTGTTAACCTACACATAAAGGTGTGGAGGTTAGTAATGCCCTATATATATAAATTTATTTATTTATTTATTTATATAGGGAACAAATCAACCTATATCTATGTAAGTTAAAATAATTTTTACATCATTAAATAATTTCTATTGATTTTTTATATAAAATTCATGATTAGATTGAAAATTTCATATTTTATAAATCATATTTACAAGATAATCCATAGTCATTTATAGTGTAATTTTTGTATATTCTAAAATTAATGTAATAAACACTTTCAAAACTTATAAAAAAAATAATTGTTTAGCTACATTCTTGTTGATGTTTGAATTATTTTAAAATTTAACATACGCAAACTATATGATAGATAATTATAACGGTTGGATTGATGAAACTTGTAATTGAGTGACGTAAATATAAGTACACACACACACGGAGTTTATTAGATTTTAATTAATTTGAATTAAGTTGAATCGACCAACTATAAAGATAAAACTCTTCATATGCTCATTTTTTATGACCTCTTTTTGCAAATTCAATATGCAGTTATATTAAATAAGTAATATATTATAAGAGTAATGGTAAAAAATAAAAGTATAAAATATATTATATAACTACACAATACACAACTATAATTTATAATTTTTCTTTGTCGGAAATAATATGTAATTCAACACTTTGGGTGTGTAATATTTGGTATGGGGATAAAAATAAAAGGAAATTTTCATGAATTCTATTTATGTATAATTTTATATATCAATGAGATATCTATGAAAACTTCTCTCTTAGTTTTATTCTCATATCAAACACTCCTAGAAAGAAAACTGACCATCAACAAATTTTTGGAATCGAACCATCAACAAATGCGAATTTGCTCCTCGTGGCCAAAGCGAACTACATAGATCGGCTCCACAAATTGCAATTGTATCCCGTGAGAGGATGAGACACGAGCACCAATCTTGGAGTATACGAGGATTGGAGAGTGTAGGGATTAAGGAGATCTTCCATGTTGAGTGCGATGAAAGCAAAGGAAAGAGCCGAGAAAATGAAGGAAAATGAGAGAAAAATCAAGAATCGTGGAAGTAGAAGCTAGATAACTTCTGATACCATATTGAGATTGATATTGGAAAGAATGTCAATTGGTGGTTTTCATTCACTGTCAATTGAATTTATATACAGATCTTTTGTACGGTTGGGTAACTAACTATAACTAACATACATAACCATTTCTATAACTGCCATAACTAACTAAATACATACGTGTAAAAGAAGGTGGGATGTCATTTGAAATCCTTGCATTAACTTACAAAGAATTTACCAAACTATACTAGCTAGCGCGATATGATACATAATATTTTATGGATTTAATTTTAATATTTATAGTCATTATAAATTTTTTATACAGATATTTAATTAGATATTATTATATTATTAAAATTATTTGTTTACCAAAAGAAATTACGTTTACACAAAAAAATATTATCAAAATTTTTTATTTTTATAATAATTATATCAAAATTTATACATATACAATTAATTGATAATATAAAATACTTCATACTAATAATGTATTAAAATTAATTTAATATTCTTTTGGTTCGTTAAACGTTACATCATGGTCTCGTGCACTATTTATATATCACCTCCTTATTTAGAGACGTTAAAATTTATTGCTAAATGTGAAAAAGACACATACTTCAAGAATTTTATATTTTGTCAATAAAATGTGATATTTTCTTATTTTTACTTATAATGTAACATATCATACATAAATATCAAATCAAGCTTACACTTTTTTATATTCAATATATATATATATATAGTTCTGTAGTTTACATTTAAATATGTTTAAAAAATTAGAAGTTCACATCAAAGCTAACATATATGCACCATTACTACAAAGTAGAATAAAACCAAAACATATGGCCTTGAAATTGTTTTCATTTTTTAGTTTTTTAAAACAATTTTTAAAAGTTGTAATTTTTAGTTTTTTAAAACTGTTTTTAAAAGTAAACAGATACATCTCATTTTGTTTTTGCTAGGTTTGAAGAGTGGCAAGAGTTAAAAAACAACGTATTTACAAAAGCTGCCACTGCGTCTTGATAGTTTTCTCAAAACAAAAAATCAAAAACATCTTTCAATTGTTTTCTATCTTCTATTTTTAAAACACAAAAATTGTTTTTTTATTTTATTTTAAAACTAACATGAAAAAATAGCTTTCCAAACAAGTTCTTTTATTCTTTTGCTTTTAAAAATAAAAAACAGTTTTCGAAAACACTTTTCAAACAACCCCTTATGTTCCTAGTTTTTAAAGTTTACTATTCTTTAACTTTAGGACTAGTTGAATATCTATTCGACCAAAGCCCAAACACATCTCGATCATCTATATTATCCTTAGCGACATTGTAGAGTTTTCTTTTAAATATGATTCATCAATATCAAATTTCGTGATATCATAGGTGAATGTAGGATAGTACTCTATTTATCCGGGAAAATGAATAAAATACAATTGTGTTTGTGTCCCATGGATACTAATGTTTGTTCGAATTTCGATTCAAGTGCAAAAATGTCTGAATTGGATGTGAATCAGGACTTTTGGAATTGCTTAAAAGAAACAAAACTATATATAATAATAATATATGTGCTTATCTATAATCCTTAACGCAATTTCCAAAGTATTCTTATCCTTATTTACATAAATTTAAATTAGATCCAATTTTACTGTGCGAATCTTTCAATCCAATTCCATCCCACTGGCGATGAAAAAATTAAATATCAAATCAACAACAGTAACTTTAGCACGACACAAAATGTCCAAATGGATAAAACAATTAGTTTAATGGCGTGATCAATTTTTTTGTTTTCTGCTTTGACGG
Source organism: Pterocarpus santalinus (assembly GCA_031439595.1). Classification (NCBI taxonomy): domain Eukaryota; kingdom Viridiplantae; phylum Streptophyta; class Magnoliopsida; order Fabales; family Fabaceae; genus Pterocarpus; species Pterocarpus santalinus. The sequence goes on along the minus strand of CM062528.1, from coordinate 24,979,539 downwards.
AAAGAGAAATCTTATTTTCGTTGATTCCAATCCGGTAGTTAAGCTTTCCCAGCATGTTAATGGACGTTTGAATTCAATAAAATGGATATAAATGGATCGACAAAGAAGGATCGACAAAGAAGACCCCCAACCTTTTGACATTGCCAACATTTCGCTTTCTTCACCTATTACATCATGTTTTTCTTTTTGATGTGCATTTCACGATCTTTTCTAGCCATGCAGCTTGTAAGAGGATGATATATAGCAGTCTAGTTTGACTATAGGATTTGTTTTTTTTTTTTTTTCTTCTTTTATATTGTATTTTTATTTTTATTTTTTTGGGTTTTGGATAACACGTAATTCGACTATTAGAATTTGTGAAAGTGCATGTATATTTGAGACAACATGGCATGTTAAAATATTGGAATATTTTACTATGTCATATCAGAAATATTTATTTTCCTGTATGCCGACCTCTTTCTTTTCTATTATTTTTCCCTCCATCAATTTCTTGATGGACATTTGTTAAAAATCTAGAGCATACGTTATACACACATAAAAAGTAATTTTAAACAGTACGTACACATTTCTACCACGTATGATTAAATTAGATTTTTTTTTTCTGCTGCTGCACGAATTAGAATTTTAGGAAGAAAACTGCGTCACTTGTGGTTTAGTTAGTAGTTTTTTTAGTTAGTAGTTAGTATGGGTGAATAAATTAGTGAAATTAACAAATTTATAGCTAGTGGTCAATTATAGTTTGACGTAAATTATGAATATCAAATTTATAGATTTTAGAATTAAGAGCGCTTAGCCTAACTCAATGTCTCAATCCAAAAAGTTAATTGTCTAGATTATTATACGAGACGCTTCATCCATAAATATCAAATGTAAAGTTTGTATGGCTGTATATTTACAACTGGCTTCATATCAAAATTAGCATTGACTTCATTATCATATTGCATATTAGAATTGGGAGTGGATTGCTTAACTCAATTTTAAAAATTTGTTCAAGAGAAAAGAAATATTTAAGTCATTATAAATGATACTTCACCCATACACCAAGCTAATATTAAACTTTAACGTAGGATTTTGTCCTTGCTAGGAATGATTAAACTAACGTGTATTAATTAAACATAGTTATCCATACGTGCGTGCATTACGCACGCAAGTTGGACTGAAAAAGAGGGATAATTATATTGTAACATGCTCTTAAAGTCTTGCACTAATTCAAATTTGAATTTTCCTTCACAAATTTTTGTCTAATTAACATATAATATGATTTTAAAAATTTATTTTTTATTTTTTTAGCTATTACGTTGTATAACTGTATCAATATTTATATAATCAAAACTATATATATATATATATATATATATATTATACTTGTGTTGTTTTGCAGTAAAGCACAACGTGAATATTATTTGACGCGTATCATATTGTAACAAATGTACAAACTGTGAAAATTTGACGTAATCTTATTAATGATTAAATGTACTTGTGAGTTTCATACTTGAACCACCCTACTTAATCAAGAATGAAAATCAACGCATGATCAGTTATGTGAAATTTCACATACGAAGATCCATTCCCTCCACTACCTTTTTATTGGAGAATATCTAAAAACGATTTTTTTTTATTCAATAAAAAACTTGCCCTTCTTATATTGGTGTCAATGAATATTAATTCACATATATAAAATAAGATTCCAGAGTCATGAATCAAATCCTTACCTTTTACAATAAGCCACTCTTCCCTGTCCCTGTTGCATGTTCCCTGATATACTTAATTAGAACACGTTTGGTTAGACGGAATTGAATAAAAATGAGAGTGGATTATTCCCGTTCCATTCCTATGGTTAAGTAATTGGGATAGTAATGAGCATTCCCAAGGAAATGAACATTCCTATAATTGTGGAAATAAGCATTCCATTATAAAAGTGATGGAATCTCTACTTAATTTTATCTAAAAATTGGTAAAAATGACCCAACCATTCAGACACTTTATTCAGCCTAAATTATTAATTTTTTAGCTAAACTATGTGTTTTTAGGGCTAAAAATATTAGTTTGGCTTAACTCAGATATGATATAGTTAAACATTTTGGTTCACCCAAATTATTTTGATCCAATCTTATTTGATTTTGTAAGGGATACAAGATGATGGGCACGTGATTATCATGTGCAGTTAGTTATTCTATTGTAAGGTTGTTAGAAGTCTGTTATGTTAGTTAATTGTGAGCTGGTGATTGATCAGTTCTAGAAGTTTATGTATATATATTGTAACCCAAGTGTATTCAATTTAATGAGAATCATTTCATGCTCCCATCACTTCTCTACTTCTCTACTTCACTTCTTTAATCTTTTATCAGAGCTTCAGTGCTCATCGTGAATTCCCCAAATTCTTTCAAACTTTTGAAACACTCTCTCAAAATATGTCTCAATCGATGATTCAGAGTTTTTCAAGTCTTGTAGCATTGAAATTAGATGAAGAAAACAACTTGCCATAGAAGCAACAAGCAGAGGCAACTATTGAAGATATGATTTGTTGAATCACATCACAACTGCAGAAGATCGAGAAAGTGGAACAACTAGTTTAGAATATCAGCATTGCAAAAAGCTAAGCAAGATGCATTATTGAAGTCTTGGCAATTGTCATCTACAAGCAAACCTTTCACAACAAGAATGGTTGGTCATGAATTCTGTCATCAGATTTTGAGCAAGCTTAGTAAAACAAAGTAAAAAGGAGGAGTTAGTGATTATGTGCTTTAGAGTAAAAGTGCAATTGATGCCTTAATCTTTGTTGGAGCTCCTATTAGTGAATTAGTGACTCATATCTTGTTGAACCTATTCTAAATGGATTAACAAAAGAGTATAGATCTTTTATATGTCACTACAATTGTTTCAAGAGCAGATCTAATTTCCATAGGTGAACTTGAAGCTCTACTCATGGCTCAAGAGAAAATGATCGAGAGGTTCAAAAGAAATGATAATCTACTTCATGCCAATGTGGCTTAGTTTCAGAATCAACAAAGGTCTCAGTCAAGAAATCTTCAAGATCAATACTCAAGATCTTAGCCTAGTAGACGAGGTTTTCATGATCGAGGAGGTAGTCAGGAAGATGTGGAATGTTTTTTTCATATCAGCCTAAGTATCAGGTGTATGGAAAGGTTGGTCATATTGCATTGGATTGTTGGCATAGATTTGATTCTTAGTGTGGTGCTCAATCTGATTTTGAGTTAGCAAGATATTATTCTTCAATCATCATGCTAGACCAAGAGCTAATCTTTCTATGAGTAATGTGTTGGCAACTCCATCTACAATTCATGATCCTAAGTGCTACTCATCACATGAAACCTGATCCACTCAATCTTATGGAGAAAGTTGACTATCGAGGCTCAGACAAGGTTACTGTAGGCAATGGCTTAGGTTTGCATATAAATCATGCTAGAAAGTCTTATTTTGTTTCATATATGATTTCTCAATCCTTTTATCTTAATAAATCATTACATGTGTCTGCTATTACTAAGAATCTATTAAGTGTTTCTCAATTTGCCAAGGATAATTAGATAATTTTTTAAGTTTCACCTTGATTACTACTATGTTAAATGTCAAGATACTAAGGAGATCTTTCTCCAAGGCACTGTTGACAATGGTTTATATAAGTTTTCTAGTTCTAGTTTCGAACCTGTCCAAGATCTAGTTCCTACTGCCTTACTATCTTTAGCAAAAAGAGATTCAACCTTTCATCTTTGGCACTCCAAGCTTGGTCATCCTTCACCCATTCCTTCAATAAATGGATCCAGATACCATATTCATTTTATTAATGCCTTTTCTAAATATTGGATTTATCTTGTTAGTTTTAAATCACAACTCAGATATGTTTTCTTCCATTTCCAACAAATAGTTGTGTGGTAACTTGATGCTAAGATTAAGACTTTCCAAAATGATGATGCATTAGAATATATGAGCTTATCTAAGTATTTGCAGGATTGTGGTGTAGTGCATAGGTTTTCCTGCCCTTTCACTCACCAATAGAATGGATCTATAGAGAGGAAGCATAGGCACGTATTTGAAATGGGATCAACCTTGATGGTTAAGGCTTCACTACCTATGCAGTATTGGGGTGAGGCTTTTACCGTTGCTGTGTAACTTATAAATTCTTTATCTACTCCTTTACTCAATAATCCATCCCTAATTGAGGTACCTTTTCACAAAAGCCACCATATGACAACTTTAGAGCCTTCAATTGCTTTTTTTTTTCCCCATTCACTAGACCATTTAATAAACACAAACTTGACTTTATATCAACTCCTTGTGTGTTTCTTGGCTATGGTACTCACCATAAGGGGTATAAGTGTCTTACACACTCTGGTAAAATCTTGATTAGTAGATGTGTATTGTTTGATTAGTCTAATTTTTCATTCAAAGATCCTAGTTCTGCATTTTCTCAAGTTCCTCCATAGCTTGTTTCTACCACTTTCTCTGGGGCTTCAACCATCTCTATTTTACCTAAACCTCTACTTGTAGCACCTTTGTCATCTACTTTGCCAATTACACCTCCTCCCTCCAATCTTATTCCCATTTCTAGCATTAAGATAGCTTTACCTATTGCCTCAAATAATGTTGTAGCACCTATTTTACTAGTTGCTCCACCTCAGACCAAGTGTCCTTCTATCAATTGTTATCAATGACCACAAGGGCAAAGGACAAGATTTATAAGCCAAGAGTGTTTCAAGCTAAGCTAGAACCTACATTTGCAAAGTAGGCATAACAAATTCCTCACTGCAAACAAGCTATGGATGATGAGTATGTGCGCTCATAAGGAACAACACTTGGCAACTTGTTAAGTTAACCCTACGCAAAGTCCTTATTGGTAGTAAGTGCATTTTTAGAGCTAAATACAACTCAAATGGCTTACTTCAGAAATATAAGGCAAGGTTGGGAGCTTAGGGATTTAATCAAAGACTAGGATTTGACTTTACAGAGACTTTCAGTCTAGTGGTGAAGCCTACGATGATCTAAGTAATCCTATCTTTGGCTGTTTCTAAAGCTTGGACTATAAAGCAGTTATGATGTAAACAATGCCTTTTTAAATGGTGATTGGTATGAAGATGTCTACATGACTTAGCCACAAGGTTATGAGGTTGGTGATGGTTCATTGGTGTATAAACTCACTAAAGCATTCTGTGGTCTCAAATAGGCTCCTAGAGCTTGATTTCATATATGAATTTTTTTATGCTCTAACTAAGCTTGGTTTCCATTATACTAAATCAGATGTGTCCTTATTTACCAAGATTATTTTCTCCTCTACCACCTACATACTCATCTATGTTGATGACATAATTGTGACTAGCAATTCTCCTCAATACATCACTGAATTGATCTCTTCGCTCGATATCTCTTTTGCTTTGAAAGACATAGGTGACTTTCATTATTTATTGGGAATTGTTGTTAAGCATACTACTATAGGGGGATTATTATTGTCTCAATCCAAATATGTTCAATATTTGCTTTAGAAGGCTCATATGCAGGGCTACAAACCTTGATCTACCCCGTTGCCATATACTTTTAAGCTCTCTGCTACTGGTAATACACCCTTTTGAGGATCTTGTTTTGTATAGATCAGTTTAGGTAGTCTTCAATATATAACTATCATTAGGCCAAAGCTTGCTTATTGTGTTAATTGTTGTGCCAATTCATGCAAAGTCCCCTTAAAGATCATTGGAAGGTGGTTAAAAGAATCCCAGGGTATCTCAATGGCATTGCTTCCTTTGGTTTGCACATTCAATGATTAGCATATTTGAGACTTACTAGCTATAGTTATTCACATTGGGGGAGTGATCTAGATGATAGGAAATCAACTAGTGGTATTTGTGGCTATTTAGGACCAAACTTGGTGTCTTGGTCTTCTAAGAAGTGGCATGCAGTCTCAACATCGAGCACTAAAGCAGAATGTAGGAGCTTGGCATCCCTTGTGGCAGATCTATTTTGGATAAGCAATTTGCTAGATGAAATTCAATCTCCACTGGCTAGTCCTTCTACCGTCTATTGTGATAATTTGAGTGTTGTTTTACTTACTTTAACCCAATTTTGCATTCAAAGTCTAACCATTTTGAGCTTGACTTACATTTTGTTCGAGATCATGTCACCAAGGGACGAGTTTAGATTAGCCGTGTACCAATTCATGCTCAAGTAGGTGACATTCTTACAAAGCCGATTTCCTCATCCACTTTTGCTAAATTTTGAACCAAACTTTGGATTATGGACGCTTACACCCTGAGTTTGAAGTGTGAGTAAGGGATACCAAGTAACAAGCATGTGATTATCATGTGTGGTTAGTTATTCTATTGTAAAGTAGTTAGGAGTCTATTATGTTAGTTAATTATGAGGTGGTGATTGATCAATCTAGAAGCTTGTGCATATATATTGTAATCAATTCAATGAGAACCATTTCACACTCCCATCACTCTCTACTTCACTTCTCTAATCTTTTCTCTCTTTCAAGTTCTGGCTTGATAATTATAGATTTAACCTAAATAATTCTTGTTGGAAAAAAAAAACCTAAATAATTACAAACTAGTTATTTATTTGTTTATCAAGAATAACATACTAATCATAAAGCAAAATGAAACCATCTTTTCATTGTTATCCATATATACCACATAAATCATAGGAAGGAATATTCCATTTCATTCATTATATTCCTACTCTTATTCTTATATATTTCCAATTTCAAATCGACATGACCTTATTGTCTCAGTGGACGGAAGTTCTTGTGCTTTGCAGCTTATGTTTAGTGGCGAGCCCCCTTCTCGTATAGGGTTGGAAGTGAGTCAAGACGGATTGTGAGCTATTTTTAACTTAGTTTATTAATAGCTCGATAAGTTGAGCTCATGAGCTATATATATAGTTGAAAATGGGCTATGTACTTATAATAGCCGAAAAGCTCAATATATATCTAATCAAGTTAACTCATCAAGCTCGAGGCAATTTGTAAGCTTTTAGCAAGCTAAGCTTGAATCGTAAAAATTAAACTCATTTATTATTGAGCTGAGCTCAAAACTATAGAGCTGAGTTTGAGCTATACCAAACTTGAACTCGGCTCAACTCACTTCCAGCCATATTCTTATGATAGTTGTGAAGCTGTTTATTGGTAGAGGGGAAGGCTTACGGGATATTTAGAATATTTTTAATTTATTTCTTTGAGTTATATGTGAATGTGTGAGAGTGAAAGATTGTTTATGTATATGCAATAATCAATTTTTAAATTTTTTTAATTAGTTGTTGTACTATTTAATTAATTTTTTTTTAATTCGGACCATGTAAACTAGTGTGTTGACTGGTATGACATACTTGTCAATTTAGTTTTTTAATTTATTTTTGTAAGGATAATAGTAATAATAATAATAATAATAATAACAATAAGTGTTTAAGTAAATACAACAATACAATGAACTTATTTTTTTAAAATATTACAATCTTTTGGTACATTTTAAAATACTAATTAAGATAAGTAACAATGAAGATATTTTGTAGTTAATTATAAATTTTTAATAAAAAGTTCATGAATGTTTGAAAATAGTTGTAAAATTAAAGGATAAGAAGTATTGTATTTTATATTTATTTAAAAAATTTTAAAGATAGTTATTGATAATAATTTGAACTTTTTTTTACGAGAATGGGAAATCCTCGTTTATATAATAGTACAAATGAAAAAATATATATATATATTTTGAAGAAAAAGAATATGGATTGTAAATCGTTAAATTAAAAGTTCTAGCTGACCTAAACTAATGATCAAAAACTCTTATAATTAATTTGTGTCCCTAAATTTATGCTTTGAAAATATAATAGCAGGATGTATATATTATACTAAATGTGTATGCAATTTGAATGTTGTTAAATTATAATGAATTCTATTTAATGCCTTTACTTTTCTTGGTGGATTACTTCATGCCTTTATACCAAGAAGTTGGTAAAACATGTAAGTAATATTAATATTCTACTGCATGCACCGGTAACGTTTATCTGTCCTACGCAGCCATGCGTGTGCAGGTACTATATATTATCAGTTTTATGGCCACCCAACTACCCAGGTGCACCTAAGGTACACTGAAGTTGACGTGGGTTAATCAATTCCCACCCACTCTCCCTCCCATATATATTCTTATAGCGATTATGTTGAAACCAAACAAGATAAGCTGTCAACACTCTCCCCTCTGATTTATAATATAGTTGCATATCCGAATTTCAAATTCAAAATCTCTAGTTAAAGTAAGCCAATTCTTCACCAAATCTATGCGCTTATTAATATTAACTAATATTTTGTTTAATCAGATAATTAATTTGATACCCTCTTTTCTTAAATAAAATATTGCGATCTAATTCTAAATTGAAAAAATTAATATTGAAAGAGAATTATGCTCATAATAAATCAATTCAATTTGAGCAACATTAATTGAAGTATAATAAACTTTAAAAAGAAATTGTTATATGGAACATTATTTTATGAGATTCACGAATCTTTAGCATATCTTGGAGGGATGCCTAACTCTTCTTAATGTAGTAAAAGCAAACAACTTTCTAAATTCTAATAACAGAAACAAATAGGTTCCGTTATCTCTTACCCATCATATTGGAGCATATTGCCCTCTGAGATTGGTGGAAGGGAATTTGTATTACTTTGGACATTTCTTCGAATTGCTTGAAAAGACTGGAGTTTCACATCCATCGTTCGCAGCCCTATCATTTTGGGCTATCATTCAAGGCGGAGATTCCCACAAATTAGGCTTGTGTCCGTTGACTATGTGTGTGAACTTGCTAGCTATAAATTGACAAACTCTTAATATGCAAGAAAAGATAATACTTACCAACTTATTTGTTATAATGGATAGTTGAGTGCCGTCGACACCCACATGACACTTGTTCATCTAAAATTCCTTTCTTAAAGATCAAATACGAATCAATTCTTCAATACCTTGCAATTAAACAGATGGAGTTATGTGGTAAGACGCCAAACTCAAAACAAAAAGGTTAAATATTCTGCTGTAATTTGGCTTTGTCTTTGCTCTAACGCTTTCTACTGCCTTAAAAATCTGAAGACAAGTGTGCGTTTGACTTGTTTATTCTTGAAAAAAAAAAAAGGTGATCATAGAAGTACAAAACCGTTCCTTTTATGATTCCTTAGTGTTTCACATACATACGACTCCAATTGAATGTTGAAAGCAAATTCTGGCGACTTTGGGTGCCTGCAGGAATTGACATGTATAGTGTCTCAAGTATAATAATTATTTGGTTCTCTTGTTAGTTTTGAAATAAAAGCTGATTTGAATGAAAAAGATTTCATTCTATGAATGTACGATTGGTTTGTGATGTATGTGATAGTTATGTATATACATGCTATTTTTTTTTCCCACATCATTGTATTGATGCATTCTTACTTTTTGTAGCCGACTTTGTAATTAATTTTTTTGGTACAAAATTACATTGTTCATTTTAAAGTTAGGGATTTTAAGTTGAAAAACTCTAATAATTACTGTGTTACTAAAGCTCTTGCAATCTTATCACAATTAACAAATCAAATAGAATTTGTTCTTGAATAAAGAAGATTTACTTATATACCAGCAGTTATATATATATTTATTCAGCCATTCCTTAATAATTGTAAGATATTTTGGTTTAATATTGTTGAACACATGTAAAGCATAGCTATCATATTAGATACCTTGCTTTCTGACGGTGGTTTTTTTATTGATAATTAAGCTAAAAGTAAATAATTTTATAAGCCATTACTTGTTATGATTTGTGACATGGTCTGAAGTTTGAAAGATATAATATGGGATAACTTCTCCTATCTTTAACTACTTTTCCACGAATATAAAAAAAGATTGAACACCTGGAATCTTCTATATTCATAATGAGCTTCTTTGTGCTATAGCATTTTCTTAATGCGCCAACTGACCACGTTGGCCTAGATTGCTCATTGAAGAATAAAGGGATCACAAATAACCAACGTCGTCTAATACAAAGACTACTCCATAAGTTTATTTTTGCTTAATTTTATATGAATTTGCTTAGTAATTAGTGCTTCTTTATGATTTCTTTCTTTTGGATTGAGGATGTTACAATTTTGAGAGTAATATTGAGATTCTCTAGCACTATACATTGATTTTTTTAATTATTAGTTTTATATACGTCTAGATCAATATACGTGTATAAGGCACTTAGTATATCCTCTCCTCTCATTAAAAACTTGAGGTGCCATCCAAGATTGGATATACAAAAGGAGTGACATAGATTATTCCAACTTTTTCTTTATATTGAGAATCTCAATGAAAGTGTAATATTCACTGAAACATTTTCGCTGAGCCACTCAAAATTTGAATATATTCGCCTGTTTATAGAGATATTAGATTATGTTTTGATCAATATATACGCGCACTTAAACCGATTCGTTTCTCCAGTGACATTACAGCTAGGAAGACCATCCATAGCAAGTCAATACAATTTTATTTGTAATGTTAGTTTGTACTTATTTTATGGATTACAATGAAAGAAAGATTATACAAAGGTGTGAGTTCACTATTTTTTATTTTTCAACATCTACTATCTTATATCCTTCTCTCTTATTACGTATCTACAATAAGTTTATAAAAATAAGTGCAAACAACATTTCTCCTTTCTAAACTGATAGATATATATGGTTAAATATTAAAGCAAAAAAGTTATAAATGTAAGTTGAGGTTGGGGTATAACAGCCATGGCTACAGCTACTCAGCTAGAGGAAACGTCTAGCTTCTACAACCTATCAGATTCTGATGAACAAGATTCAGCTTGGTATCATGAGAATGAACCCTAATATGTGTTAAAAGAGTTTTGAGGAACGAGTTGATGAGGAGACAAATTGGGAAAATGCTGATGAGATGAAAAATATTAGAGAGTCGGAATTTTGTTAGGATTGTAACGATGTAACATGTTTATTGGTCCTTAGATATATAAGTAAGTGGGTTATATAGTACTTTATTTTATCCAATGACTACCCAAGTTTTCTATCAAAAATTCGAACCATTTGTTTTGACTATGTGGCATTGATCTTTTCAGATAGAAACATTTAACAGAGTTTAATCATTTGTAAGAGCTTGGTATAACAATACAGCCTGAAATGTCTCAAAGGAAATTCAAGGAAACAGATGTTAAAAAGAAGCATTATCGTGAAAAGAACTTTCAAAGTTGAGATTACCTGGGTATAAGCTTATACATATTGAACTTTATTATATAATAACTTGTAATTAAGAATATCATTGTTTAAGATTATAATTACATAGTGTAAAGCCACAAGCTGGTTTATTCTTTCATGCATTGATTATGTCAGTTAAGGTATTATGAATCACACGTGTCAAGCCAGAAGGTGGTTTTCTGAATTAACACATTTTTCATCATATATGTACACATACATATATACATCCATGTATACATTTGCCGTGTACGTACATGTATATATTATGCATACATATGTCCTACAAGTTAATTCCTTCTAATTTTTGGCACGCCCTCAATTTTGTATTAAGGAGGCTAATGCATTATGACATAATTGATGTTAATTATGCAGCAACGATAATTAGGTTACCCCATTAGCTAAGACATATACATGCATATTCGTGGATAGCATGCTATTAAACAGCTTGAAAACTTAAAAGATACATATATATACAATTGATACTCAAAAGAAATAACTAAATATTAAATGAGTGGAATTTTCCAATGAGTATCTAACAGGATGCTTCAATACACATACTAGAAACCGAATTTCTCACCTCACTTAATTATGATAACACTATATATGTAATCATCACATCCTACTTGGAAAATTTCATAATATCATGGTTCTCACAGCCAAGGTAGTGAAAAGGAAACTTCTGAGATGAAGTGCCCACAGCAGCTGCAGCAGCATGCTGAGGTGGAGGGTTGTTACATTTGGTTTGTGGATGGTGATGCTGATCCATGGTGCCATGGTGTGATGCAAGGAGCTTGTCCAAGAATGACCAATCACCATTGAACCTCTCCCCTGGGTGTTGCATGAGATTAAGTCCACAGCCAGTGGTTGTTGTGAGCCTCAGCAGGTTCTGAGAGCACTCAAGGATGTCCATGGCATTCATAGATGAGGCCAGGGAAGGGTGTGCCACAGCTGATTCTGGACTGAACAACTGTGGTAAGTGCATTGAACCATCAAAGGTGTAATCATATAGTCCTTGCATGTGATGATGTTTTGGCTCCAGAACCTGGCAAGGACCACTTGCTCTCATGTGGGTTAAGTGCTCTTCTTCTTCAATTTCTTGTTGGAAACCCCTATTTTGGTTCTTCTTTTTGAAAACCCTGCATACCACCCACCCATCTTCCTGCAAAATGCATTAAAACTTTGTCATTATATATTGTAACTTGGATCCCTAGCACTCATTTTTCGAAGCATACAACAATAATAACTGAACCTTATCCACTATGTGAGTTCAGCTACATGGATCAGGCAGCAACACAGCACTAATTTTTTGAAGAATATGTGCTTAAAAAATGTCAAGTTTTCACTAGAAATATAATGATATATTTCGTATCAATAGCTTAACCAAAAGATCTAGAGATTGGATATTGTTGAAATTAAACTTAGAAGTGTGTGTGGTTTGTGTGGCTTTCTCACCTGAACTTCAGCATCATCTTCATCGAGGCGGTACTCATGCATGATCCAATCAGTCTTCTGGCCATGAGGGGCACGGCCAGTGTAGAACACTAGGGTTTTCCTCATGCCAATCCTCTTGGAATTGCTGTGGTATATGGCCTTGTCCCTTCCAGTAGCTTTCCAAAAACCAGCAGTGGTTGCTCTATTAGTCCTGGTTCCTGTAGGGTATTTCTTGTCTTTGTGGCTGAAGAAATACCACTCATTCTGAGGCCCTGACCCTATCCTACATTTATCTGCATGTCCACACATGAACCATTCAAGATCCAAAGAAACATTGATTACCTACTTCTTTTAACCAAAAACTCAAGCATCATATACAAGTAAGTAATTACTATTGTTTCATACATATATATAACTTCCAAAGTTAACGAGCCTTTTGTGTTTTCTTTCCATGCTAGTAAAACCCTAGATAGAATGGAACAAAAGACAAGGATGGTTTAGCTATATTTAAGCATACTATATATGGTATAGACCAATTAAACCTTTGGTTGTACTTGTATATATGTACACGATATGCCAATTATTTCTATGATACTGAGAAGTGAAGAGAACTTAATTTAATTACGATAAGCATTTATAGATAGATTTTTTGAACCATGAATGCACTATATGTTTGTACCTTTGAGGTCCCAAGGCTCAAGTTTGTTCAGATCTACTTCTCTGATGACATCAAGGTCAATGGCTTCATAAGAGACTTTCTTCCTCAGGTAATAGTAGAGAAGCTCCTCATCAGTAGGGTGGAACCGGAAGCCCGGGGGAACTGTTAATTGTCCAGTACCTGCCATCATTCTGCACTGTCTGCAGGTTTTCTGATTCTGCTACCTGAAAAAGAAAAGAATGATCTACTTTTGTTAATTCTTGGATTTGGCTTATAGCATGGTAGATGAGACAGTTTTGTTAAGGACTAATTGTTTAGCAGGTCTGAACTACCAGTCCATGTTGTAGAATTCAAAAATGGTGGCCAAAAATTGATAATCTCGAGATCATATGTTCCCCATCTTCACTGTCAAAACCTACTCTATGACTTAAAAAAATAATATTCAAGGAACTTAGAAAAAAATGTATATAATATTGTTTAAAATCATGCAATCTAGCTAAAAACCTCTAATTAATTGTGATTTTGTATAAGTTCAGTGAATAAGATATGATGAGTTACGTATATAACAGAAATTATTGAGTATATAGAATTAAAACTGTCTCCATGCACAATGTAGGAGACATTTCCTGACACGATGAGTATGAATATGAGATCTATAACCCTAGGTAGATCCTTAAAGAAAAGGTAGGCAGGTAACTTTTCTGACCATATATATTCATGACTGCTGGAAATTCAAGCTTCAGGACCTAGACCTTTTATTCCATGATATTGAACTTGAACTGCTTAAAGCTATTTGACTTAGAACCAACTTAATAATAAGAAATTAAGAAGAAAGAACTTATGTCCATGCTTCCCTCTATCACTATGTGCATGTATATCTCAGAACACAACCCCTTCGAAACAGCAGAAAGACAGGAATATGTATGCTATGCCTCATATACATGCATTTGTTTAAACAAATTAAAAACCAACAATCATTCATATCAGTTTGAATTGTTACGTGCATGGAAGGGATTAGGTACAATGCAAAAAAATGTACAAAGAAAAAATAAAAGATAGAGAAAGGGGAAAAAAGAAAAAAAGAAGGAAAAGTGACCAGTCTTCATCTTAGTATGTTTTTGTATGTAACTAAGTCAAAAACATGCATTAGGTTTCCATTTAATAAAACCCCTTTAACTTATAATTAAGTTGAATGAAATGAAATGAAAAGAATCAAGAATCAAACGAACAAAACCCTTGTTGCTTCTCTCCTAAAACTTTCACTTTGAACCAAATATATGTACTATCATTTTCAAACCTAATTAAAACAAGAGCTATGAAAGCACAACTTATGATTTATGCAAGAGTTTCAGGGTCATAATTAAGCACCAAAAGACTCAAAAGGGGTTCTGAAATGATGTGACAAAGACACAAACGAAAGAATCCAAGAGAAAAGAAACAGAAAAAATTCAACAAGCCAAAAAACGAAAAGCTTCATGACACAAAAAGAAGAAGTGATGGCAAAACAACATTTCACAAAGCATACAAACCTTTTGTGATAAGCAAAATGAAACCCCTCCCGGACAAAGGAAAGCAGACAAAGAACTACAGAGGAGGAAGGGGACAAACAAGAAGGCTTAGGTTGCACTGTTTCTTACTTTCTTAGCTTCAAGGGCACGGACGTGGGTTTTAAGAGAGAGAGAGAGAGAGAGAGAGAGAGAGAGAGAGATGTGTGGATCAGTGCAAAATGCTAGCTTCTCTAACAAGGGCTGACAACCAAGAATGGGCACAGAAATATATAAAAATTGTATTTTATTTTATTATATGTTGCTGTAACCAAACGTAGAAGAAGAAGAATTAAGTAAATTATTGAACGCTCTGAGCTGCTAAATAGCTGTGTTATGATAATGATGATGATATCAGAAAGGTACACTAATATAGAGCTTACTCTTGACCACCCCTTGTAATGATATAAACTTTCAAGTGGGTAATTATTGTTTTTTCTATATATGATATGAATAATGATAATAGACACATAAGTATTGTTTGTGTAATAATATATAAAATAGGCTTTGGTAAGTGTCCGTTGAATGGGAGACCTTGCTCCCAACTTTCGCCTCATTACAATGAAGAAAATCTGCTTAACTGGCAATTACTAATCCACACAGAAACAGTAACTTCTTTTGGTTTTGTTCTCATTTTACTTGTAATGTATCAAAAAAAAAAAAAAATTGGTTTTTATTTTTAAGTTTCTAGATTTTGTTCATTTAATTACAATATGAAAATGAGAAAATCTATCTGTCTTCAATTATTCCTTCTCGCATGGACAGGTAGTCAAAGTCAAAGAAAGAATGATAGGCATTTTCAGCTCATTCTAATATTCCAAATAAATGCACCTTAATGTTATCATAATATAAATGATAAAAACTATAGTTATTTGTTATAACAAAAAGTTATCATTATTTAAAATATTATCATGATTCACAAGTCCAAAATTATATCGTTAGTTTGAATCTGTACAAGTGAGCGTGTCCTTGTGGCTTGTTATAAGCCTGCTGAGAGCTTGCACTAATATCTAAATATTTTAATTTACTTAGGATAGTTAATTACTTTCCTGATTACATTAGGGTTTTGTAAAGCTGCAGTCAACTAATCAAAGGATGAAGATCTAGCGGCAAGCCTTGAATCATGCTCATAAAAGTGAAGAATTTGCATCAAATTCAGTGTAAGTGTCAAACCTTGGGGTTGTAATTCCATCAGTGTGCATATACAGTCATTATTCACCACCTAAGATCATACGCAATATTAGTTAATTGATTAATTAATGACCAATTTATATGTTTTGAGTTATTGGGATGCAGCGACAGCTGCCAATGGACGATGTATCATATTCCGGATCCTAGGTGATAATAAAATCAATGAAGTAATTAAGCTAAGCAAGCAAATTAAACTAAAATGACGATTTAAGCCCCACAACTTTTACAGATTTTCTAATTTGTATAAGCTTTTCCTGGTTATTGCTTCTTCTTCTTTTTTCCTTAACCTCTAACATATCATTTCGCTTATTTTCTGACTCGTTTGTTCTTTCATGTATTCGATGGAAAGAGATGGCATTCTTTGGTAGTTACTTGAGACCACATTTGTTTGCTTGTACATGATACATGGATAACATCAACATGTCCTTGACCGCACCCTTGTCTTGAAGTTTTTTGATCCAAAGATATGCATTACCTTTTGTCATACATGCTGACAGGATCTCAGGACAACATATATAATTTTAACCATAAAAACACACAGCTTGTTAGTATGTATCCGAAATGATGCAGAAATATGTGGTGAGAGTCTACAAAATTGTCTCTATCTCATATGACTCAATCATATATAATTTTGTGACAAAGTTAGGCAAGCACCTTTGTTCTGGTATTATATAATAGTTATCCTAAACTCATAATATCATAAAGTGGGGCCATGTAGAATTTTTACATGCATCTTCTAATTTTATACTCCTTTCGTTTTTTAATATCTATCCAAAACCAAAAAATACCCAAATTAATAAAAGAAAAATTAACTTTGGTAGTGGCCCAAAATTGTATAAATAGATGAAATTATCTTTGTTTAAAGAAATATATTTTTATTAATATAATTAATGCTACAATTATTCCCTTTATATAGATGATAGTGGGTTGATATATCATATTCTTAACTCTGATTACAATAATAGTGGGTGATAATTAAATTAAAGATATAATTAAAAAAATAAATTGATACTATTTTAATATTAGAAATAAATAGATATTCAGCAATTCTAAAATATCAAAATTAGATAGATATTATGAAACGGAGGAAATATTATATATGTAAGAAGTGGCCAGCACACCATATACTAATATATACCACAAAGATTACTAGTTTATATTAGTAAATGTTTTAAGTATATAAATTATAATTTTTTTCCCATAATAAGTTCTTGTGTGTTTTTTGCACAATGCTTTCTAGTAGATAATAAGCCCAAAATGCAGGTGTGGATCACAAGGTCGGTGTAGGGTTTGTTTTGCACATTGCATTATTCACACAAAAAAACAATTAAAAAAAGTGGAGGGGTATAAGAGAGAAATCAAATCCCCTTAAAGTCCGTGGCTTATACACGTGCAGATTCAACACAGAATACACAATTCAAGGCCTCGGTCACATAAATCCTCATAACAAAATAGGTGCAAAAAGGGGATCTGAATGGCTTTGTTTCAGTGACTCTTATACACACAAAATTCACCAAAGGGATTCCCACGCAACCTCCTCCCCCCAATTCATTTCCACATGAAAAAAGAGTCTCTGTGTTACTTAGCTGGTCAACCACGCTGATGAATGTAATGAATGAACTTAATCAAAAGACCACATTATATGGCTTTTGCTTCTCATTATAACTGTGACTTCCTTCTTTAAACACACCCACTAACTCTTAGCTACTAATCTGCTGCACCATTTATAACCATTTCCCTTGTTAATTGTTTATTATATGCTACATACACATGCATCTTGCTTGCTAGTGCTGGTGCCGTTACCTTTACGAACACTGCACAACATTAATATTTTTGGCTTAATGGATATGGGGAATCCTATGCCTGGTCTAATGTATGGTCTAAATGAAGCTGAACGGTACATTTCATGTTCTTTGATTTCAAGGAGAAGATATATAACTAGCTCTTGCTATGAGATGAACATGTATGATGGCTACCTAGTTTGAATTTGAATATTTGATGCATGGTGAATAGGAATCAATTGGCACCTTTATAATAATTATTGGATTGGTAGCATAGTGACATAATGGCAAAAGAACCCCTTCACTTTTTTTGGCTAAAATAAGAGAACCCCATTTGCATAAAGTTGATTATCTAGAAACCCATTTGGCTACAAGTTGATTCTTATTTCATACTAGTAGAGAACAGTACATGTTAATTGCAATGCAACCATTCCACAAGTTACAATAACAACAATATTATTATTATTATAATTATAATAATGTAGCTCCAACTACCAAATTGATATGCATGGTGGATAAGTTGGAACAGGTTGAACGCGAGAACCTCATGAACCAGTTTTCGCGCAAACTACAGCAAATAAAAATCTTAAAAAAGGTATAGAGCGCCGCTTCTTGACTTCGCTTTTTGAGACATTGAAATTGAAAGCCGTAGTCTGAATCTCATTTACACTTTATCTCCTAAAGCCTATACCTCGGATTTTCACACTCATCATATGGCAAAAGAAGCAGGTTTGCTGTAAGATCATTAGATCAAGCAGTGTAAAAAGAGACTTTGTTTATGGCTTTTTTAACTGCCACATTGCCAATCCTTATTTTTTTGTCTGGTCAAAACTTACTATTTTTGAATTTGCAGTGCCTTCCTATATGTTCTTTAAAGATTAAACCTGAATTCTTTCTCATTAGGATCATAGTTTAGTTGTTTGAATCAAGTCCTGGGTTTATATTAGTGTTTTTTCACAATCGGGTCAACCATGACGTGCAAATTGTGTAAAAACATCTTTAAAGTGACAAGCCTTAGTCTCTACAGTAGGAGTGATACATCATATGATTATATGATTAGATGATAATGTTAAAAAATTTTATATTAATGATAGATCAAGATTATCCCTAGGACTTTGCTCTTCATAGAGCTTAAATTTATTCTGGAGGCACAGGTTACAAACCCTTCACACTTATTCAACATATATGACCTGCACTAATTATATTTGGACTTCATCTATCATAGCAGATCAGGAGTACTAATTGAAAATTAAGCTTGTTGAAGAGCACACGTGTGTGTTATATACAATGCCCACGTTAGAAGAACGAGAGACAAATAATAGTTTATAAGGCTTGGATGATCCTTTTTTTTTTGTTTTTGGGTTCATGAGGCTTGGATGATCTTGTCTCTCATGATATTGTCTTTACAAGATCATCCCTTTTTGTTTTTTTTCGATCGTGGAGACAAGATCATCTAAACTCCTATATCATATTGGCCTCTTGTATTGGGCTTAGTGGAAGAGTGTCGGCATTGGAAGGGTGTGCAATACAGGGATGAAGCCGAAATGATTCAAAATCCAGATGAGTACCTCGGTCCATATTGTTGTAAAAGCCCACACAACAAAGTGATTGTGCGATTGGCATATAAACAGTGACTAGTTGCCAAGTTTAATTAATTAGTCATGGAAGTAAGCCCAGCTACAAAGTAAAGATGAGGCCATGTCGAATCCACTTGCATTGAAAAGATCCCATTGCGAGGCCAGCACAGATGGTCATCGACCATGCCTCTGCAAGAGGTGCACTTAAGGTAGTCACGAGTCACGGGTTTGATTTTGAGGTCAGAGACCACCCTCCCTTCCCCCCTAATGTGTGTGTGTGTGTGTATGACAAAATAAATAAATAATAAAATAAAACCACTTGCATTGCAGCTAAGAACGAAGCTAACATGAAGTTTTGGAAATGGAAAAAAATTCTCACTTAAAGATCTTTACTCTCTTGAAAGACCTCCATTGGATCAGGCCAGATTAATCGGATTCCTGATAATAAGGACCGAATACCGATGATTCTATTGAGACAGACAATAAAAAATAAAAAACCTGACATATAAAGAGTCCAATTGCAGCCTATTTGGAGTTCAAATGCAATCTAAGTTTCCCAAATATAAGATTTTTTTCTTTTAAAAAAAAGATAAAAAATTGAATGACACGTGTGAGGTTGAGTGATGAAGAGCACATGTGTTGTGAAATACAATATCGCACATTGGAAGAAGAGTAGTGATAGAGAGACGCATTTTTGCGACGCAGTATGTGATGCATACGGAAAAGTAAGCAAAATAACAAAAATGCTTAGATAATAGATCTCACATAATCATTATTATTTTTGTTCTTTTTTTTTTAGAAAATTACCAGCTTCTTATTGAAAAATGCTAATAAATCTTACATATATATATATATATATATACCAAATGCAAAATACAAAACTTACTAATGTCTTGAATAATACACTAGCAAGTTTTTGAATAAAAAAAAAAACAAATGTAACAATAGTTATATAAAACCCGTCATCCAAGTATTTTTGTCGTTTTACTCACTTATTTCGTATGCGTTGCATACTACATCACAAAAAATGCATCCCCCAATCATTTTTCTTGGAAGAATGGGAGAGAGAATAATGATTTCTATTTTATAAGGCTTAGATGGCCAAGATCGTTATGCTCGCTTTTGCATCAAGTTGGCTCTGTCCAAGTATTCGACACCTTATCCATGCTCACCTGCTTCTACCAAGCCCAAGTCATCCAAATCCAATACAAAATGCCAACAAAGCTAAATGCCTCAAGTAGGAATAGTACAACCAAGTTAAATTTAGTAGTGAAGCTTTCTTTCTGGGCAGCATTATGCATAATATACATTTATCTCGAAGAAAATGACAAAAAGGATAACAGTTTGAAACAGTTTCAGAAAACTAATTGCACTTCCTGCCCTACAAAACATATTTCGTTTTAGCTATGAACTGGTAAGATCAGATTCTAGAAACTTGCCCACAAGGTCTCCAATCCTTCACATTTGCGCTTAGAGGGGATTGGACACTAGCAGACCAAGATTCCAGATCAGGCAAGGGTCCTGTGAGTGCCATAAAATTTTCACCACTTTCCTTTGGCATTCTCTTCCAACTTAACTGAGAAATTCAAATACAAACTGTAAGCATCTTTAAAAACATTCAAAAATCACAAAGACATAGGGTGTCAAACTGGCACAAGTGCAACAGGTATTCATGAATAAACATGACAAACTTTTCTATGCAATATGTAGTTAATTTAAATTGGAAAACTCTAAATGACCCAATATTGTGATCCCACACTGAAATAATTGCAGCATTGTAATGTGTATTTGTTTTTTCTTTGTCTCAAAATGATCTGCTTTCTTTTTGTCTTGAAATCCCACATGGTTTTCAGTTTTGCCATAGTGGTATCAATTATCCGGTGAAATAGAAACTCATTTAATAAATTTGCAAATAGTTGAAATCCGAAAAGTTAACTTCAGCATTTTACGCAATTGTTAGGTGCCCTGCATTTTAATTGTCTAATGAAGGAGCCACATTTCAAATCATCATGCATGATGCATGACATATTTACACCGGCAGTGTAAGTGCTTGACAACACAATAATTGTGTCTTCTTGACCAGGGTAACTTACTTACCAGAGTATAAGATTTGGAGGCATAAAGAACCCATGATATCCCATTACCTCTTAAATACAGCACTATTCAACAGCCCAAGCATTATAATCAACCTAAGGACTTCAACCCTTGTACTTTAGCCTCATTAAAGCCTAAACTATCAATATGTAAAAGGTCTCCAGACAAGCATAGTATCCCAGTCTTCGTATTTGCTTAAAAGCTTCCTTGTATGCTAATATGGATCATACACAATCCTGGAATCTGTCAATACATTTTACAGTAGCAATTACTTTTAAGAAACCTTTTGCTCTAGTGTAAGGATGATAAGAACCCAGAAACAGAACGGTAATTTTATTGAAAAGATCTCTATATATAGAATAGACCTGTGTAACTAGGAAGGACAATGTATACGAAAAACATAGAGATCCTGGCAAACTTAGTGGAGCCAACCATGCTGGTCAAAGAGCCCCAAAATCTTCACTCAATTTCTGGATGCCCTGCCGTCCTCTCCCTCTTTTCTTTTTATCCTCTTTCCTAATTGAATTCACACCTCACTCCTCCGGACGACCTCTACTCTTCCTCTCACTGCCACGTTCAGCATCTTGTTATGCTTCAGCCCATTGACATGAACGTTATCAATTTTCCCATCCTGTACTTATTGCACCTGTGGGTCTAAAAAGGACTTGGTATCTTTTTACTTTCGTCTTATGAATAATTTAACATATAAAGATCACATGTTGTGTTTAGAAGTACTATGTCTATTATAGTGTAAGGCATGAAATCAATGAAGAAATCATGACAGGAATAATGCTATTAGCAACAGAAGCCTACTTGTCCAAGAAATGCCTTGGATAATGCTTTCAGTGTTGGATTTAGTAACCATGTTTCATCACTTGATAAAATTTCTGGATCAGTAATTCCTTCAATCCCACTTGGTTCCCCATCAATGCCACCACAGTTCACCATAAAACGACCATCAGGCATCAATCTCTCATGTAACTCCAACCAAGTATTAACCTGTCAAACACATTAAGAACTGTGAAACATAATGCTATCACACCATACCAAGTTTATTCTCTTTACCTGGGAATCTCAAGAAAAAGAGAAGTTAATAAATTAAGCATATCACTGCAAGAATCTGCTCATACACAATTAATAAATTATCAATTTTAATTGTTTTTATTAATTTCTTCTTTATGACTACTTAATCCTCAGTTTAACAAAAAGTTGCATCTCAAGTTTATACATGTTGTAGACAAAGAATGTTGAAACCGAGCTAGAAGAAGTAGGAAGTACTTTTTCTGATAGGTACATATATTCCTTGATTTTCGAATAAGAGGGATGCACCAACAATCTGCTTGTGAATTACTGAATTGTGATATAGATAGCAAATTCTTAAAAGCTCATAGGAGGAGTCTTTTTGTTAAAAATCAGAAATATAAGGAACATTGAAAATCTAAGGGTCAGTTTGGTTTCAGAAAATAATTTCTGTTTTCATTTCTTGCTTTCAATTTTAATTACAAGAATGCTTGTTTGTTTTCAATCTATTTTCTATTTTCAGGATTTTGTAAAGGAAATAGTGAAAGCAACAAAATCTTGTTTTCCCTGTTTCCTTCACAATTTCCTAAAAATGGAAATAGATTGAAGACAAGGTGACATTTTTATAATTAAAATTGAAAATAGGAAATGAAAATAGAAAATATTTTCTCAAGCCAGACAGACCCTAAGAAAAATAGACGTTCATCACCAAGACAAGAAAAGGTTACATTTTTCTTCCTTCATAGAAAGATTACAAATTTTTTAGGTTATCAAAATTTTCCTTCATGACTTTTGTCTTCTCACTAGGGACAAAGCAGCTTGAGGGATTTCTACAACTTCCATTGCTACTCATTTTACCGCTTCCTTTTTATGCAAAGCAAAAGCCATAAAAGCCGATTTCGCTTATAGTAGTAAAAGTGTATGGTTTTTAAATTGCATCCGTCTTCGCTTTTACTGATTCCATTTTCCCATAATACAAACTATATATTCTGATTCCGAGTCTTGCCGCAATGATAAGGATGTTGTCTTGTGACCTAGAGGTTTTGGGTTCACATGTTGGAAACAGCCTCTCCACTTGTGGGGATAAGGTTGTGTACATTGACTTTCCCTAAACCCCATTAGGTAGGAGTCTCGACCACCCTTTTTCTCATTAATTGTATTGTCTAATAACTATCTTTAGGCTTGCTCCATACATTATTCCCAGATATTCTGTGAAGATAGAGACAATCATGTTACCCTAGATTCAGATCCTCTTATACGAGTTTTTCCATGTTCATATCATGTGAAGATAGAGATGGACACAAAGACCCTGCACATCACAAAATTTGTGGCACCTTGTGCATGGAAGTGAGGCCCTATGAGAGTTTGTGTCCATCTCTTTATATGACACAGTCATGTCAAGTATCCAAATTATCCCATATAAGGGAATGACCCGAACTATACATAGGTATCTCTTACAGAAATTTGGCTTATGAATGAGATAATGACGAGAGCCTATAAAAACAAAGGAAAAAGCCAATTCAACTTTGTCTTTATGTTATTTTTGAGTTGTGTAAGCTTAAATTTGACACTGCTTATTATACTAAAAAGGTAAACCTCACAAAATCCTATAACATGAAAATCTATATATTGAACGACAGCCACATACCTCTTGCAGCTGAGGCAAAACTTTTCCATCGGAGAACAAGTCAACTACAATGCCTGACAATTGTTCAAATACAAGTTGGCCAACAGTTGCAGAATAATATCCACTATAAATAAATGAAGAGAAAAAGTAATCTTAACGGTGTGTTGCCATTGCATGAAGTAGAGATCCATCTACATGATCAATTCAACCATGCATCACAGGATCTATGATTGGATATTATCAATTGAATTGTGCTTCACTGTTACATTACTTTCTTTAGCATTTCTAGGTACAATTAAAAAAGTGGATGAAAACGCCAACCAGATACAACATAGCCTACTGTAACATGGGGTTGTTGGAAGATTTTTTGGATATATACGTAGATGGTGTTTTCCTTATTTGCTGTAAAAGTTGTTGATGCTTATACCATTTTACTTTGATCAAATCTTTAGTTAATTCTTATTAATGTTGATTTGTTTTATATATAGGCTACCCACACAAGCTATCATAAGATAGTTGTTTTCCTCTTCTCTGAAAGCCAGGGATATGATAATTAAACCAATACCAAACTAGGTAATAGGAAATACAAATGACTGACCGGCATATTTTCTGCATAAATTCTCTGACGGAATGAAGACATCACCGATATGAACATTTAAAATGCCACCACCTTCTGTTGTCTTCTCCAGATCAGATAGACCAAAATAATCTCTCGCTTTATCAATCAACTGAAATATTTGATTTGTCAAGGAAAAAAAATTAGGTGAGGACAAATGTGTCCAGGATCAAATCAATGTTTAAAATGATATCAGGATCAGAAGACATGAAATTTATATGAGACTGACTAATAATCAAACCGTTTTGAACAGAAAAGAAAATCAGCACCTAGCATCTACTGAGTTCTAGGAGGTAAATGCAATACATTACCATCAAGTTTTGCAGAGGAAAAATTATTGACTAGAGTTCTTTAAGTAAGTGAAATATATAAGGAGCATGTTTATTGAGATTATCCTGAAAAATGGATATCTTAAATCTACTTCCAATGTTTCTATATCAAATTTCTACAAGAAGATGCTTACTTTCAAAAATCATATCAGCATATTACGCTAAAGTTTCTGGCATCAATAATTAGCCTTTTGTGACGATTAATATTGGACAAAAGAATGTTGGTTCATCCAAAAAAGTGAATATCCATGAAGAGGACAACATGACATGGCAAGGGCACAAGAGTAGCTTTAAATTGGGTAGCTTCTATCTCAGTGAGTCCTATACTACAAAGTCCATTCAACGAAAGAATAGGGTGAGGGTCAATTTCTTCATTGCTCTAACATGTACAATGTTAGTGCAGTATGCAATTTAAGAAACAAATCCATGTACAGTTAATTGACAAGATCAGCCTCCGGAACTGAAAGAAGCATAGTAAGTCTAGCCACCAAAATTGGCAGTAGTAACTATTAATCTCCTCATCATATCATTAATTACTACATTTATATACCTTGTTAGTTATCATCATCTTGTAAATTCACTTTTGGTCACACATGGTCAGCTACTGACAAAGTAAAGGGTCTACATTATAGGTAAGTTAACTGACAATTATGAGGACTTCTATATCCAAAGTATGAGAGTACAATCCATAATTTGAATTTGCATCTCAAGAACAGATTAAAAGCCTAAAGCATATTCAAGTAGAAATGCCATGTTGGTTATTTGTTTTTACTGGAAATTTATTATTGACTTAGGAGTGGCAATTTTGACAATCAGGTTTCTAAGGAAATCACTGTTTCATCAAATTCAACAATGTTACTGGCTCGAGATCCCTGAAGTAGAAAGTAGAGGTAAAAATCAATGAGGGGTACTAATATCACAAATAGCCAAGGGCTAAAGCAGAGAAACTCCATATAAATTTATAAAAACTTCATTGCAGAAAAGAAGCATATATTACAATTTCATCAATCTCCCAGCCCTCAAGCTGCAGTGAAGGCCATAAGTCAAGCATCAGATGAGCAGCAGTTCCACCACCCTGAAGGATTTTAAACCAGCATGATATTACTTACAAGATCAATGATATTTTGGGAATTTCATGGTATAAATTAATCAAGAAATTATGTTCCATCTTAAAATTAAATGAATTACCAAACCTAAGATAGCAATGGGACCTTTAGGAACAATAGCTGGCAAGCTGGCAAACTCATCCTGTTTAATGCAACAATTTCAGAAACCCCTGAGATGAACAATTAATCTATTATGTACACATCAATACAAACATACCACATGGTTATGTTTCACACTAGTAACAAAGTTCAGGAATGATTAAACTCATTTATATAGCTCTACCTGACTATCTCCATGCGCAAAGAATATGACAGCAAAAGGGTAAAAGAATGTACTCATATCGACAAATTTCTAACATTATATCAGGGGTTAGGGGGTAGCAAAAGTACTGTTCATTTCACTACTTTCATGAGTAACTCCTAAAAGATGCTTCTTTATATTAATTTACAATTTGACTTGCCATATTTTCATCAAAAGAGCTGAGTTTTGAGAACTTAAAATATAATGTAAATGATTTTACAATTCACTGATACTTCATAGTTTGGATAGTGGAGCACAGGCACCTAACACCAAACAAAAGTTTCCCATTAGCTCTTATCCAATATGACCATTGCATCTATATTTATTTGTTTTACTAAATATGTAAGCTAGTTTGCATGCCATTCCTCACAATGATGGAACCATTAGCTTTTTATTCAACACTTCAGTATTTAATGGTGATCTGATTGGTGCAGGACTCAGCATGGGGATATGCTTTAATTAGATAGGTATCACTAGACAATGAATACTAGACTGGAGGTAATGAAAACTAGATTGGAGGCTACATTTGAGCTTTTTTAGCAATATAGTATTCATATAAAGGGTATCACGAAACTTGCATCATCAATGGGCTATATAGAATAACCTAATTTATGAATGACAACTTTCACTTAAAACGTGACAAAGTAGGTCCAGGAACTAGTTTATCCCCATCTCAATAATTATATGACAGTATTGGCCTCTTAGGGTGCTAATGGGTTACATTAGGTTGGGTTTAATTTGGCTCCAGCTCAATATTTGATTGAGCTAATTTTAGAGCCCAATCAGGGCCAAACTAATAATTGGACTATGACCAGATCAAACAAAGATATGGACAAAATGTACAAATTTAGACAAACAGCAACACACTTAACTATATACATTAGCATTTCCTATAATCAATTTGAATATGACTTTGACATATGTACATCACTATACAAGGGCATGGTGTTCTTGATATCTTCAATTTTGATGCTAAGTAATCAATACTAGTTATTACTTTTAGGTTAAGTTAATATGTTGATCCCTACAATTTTAGTGTGCCTTTACATAGGTCACTATACTTTTAAAGTTTTTAATAGGATCCTTATACTTTAAAAATTTTGTAATTGGGTCCTTACCGTTAATTGGTCAATCTATTCTCTATTATACCATACATACGTGACCCATTTTAAAGCATAAGATACATAGGACCAGTTACAAAATTTTTAAAATATAAGGACCCAATTAAAACTTTTGAAGTACAGGGATCTATCTAAAACACGTTGAAACTATAGAGACTCATTGATTAATTTACCATACATTTATCATGACATACATGACCCTTCAATTTTTTATTTTTTATTTTTTGGGTTTTTGTTGGGGAGGGGGGGGGAATGCATCAAATTCATGACTGCCTAAGTGTACACCCAAAAAAAAAAAAAAAAAAAAAATAGAACAACAATATCAAAGCAACATACCCAATAGGAACCAGTCCACTTTTGCTCCTTGTAAAGAATGCTGTGAACATTATCTGCAACAACAAAAAGAACCAGAAATTCGGACACATCAGCCTCCCTTGGCCAGGTTTCTGAAGGAGACCGACGGCTACAACAAACAACACAAGGTCCTTGCCTTTTACACCCAAAGACCCCAATTGAACACTTTTCACACGCAAATCATCCATGGAGTAAAGTTTGATTTTTTTTTTTTAATAAAAAAATTCATACTCAGATAGAGAAAAACACACAAAGAAAGAGACCCCATTTGAACACTTTTCACACCCAGATCATCCACGGAGTAAAGTTTGAATTTTTTTTCAAAAAAACAATTCATACTTAGAGAGAGAGAGAGAGAGGTACGAGTTGAATCAAGGAGTAGCACTCTAGACTTTGGGGTGTCCACTATCATTATATCATTGTAATCACTTTTCATAGCTGTCAGCACTTGAAAGGTTTCTTCATCATCTTCTTCTTGCCGTTGTTGTTGGGCAGTAACTGAAGTTGAAGCAGAAGAAGACGAGAATTCTGCATTGGCATTGACTCGTTGGGTGGTAGAGAGCAAAGTGAAGAGCTTTGGTTTTGGGTTGTAAACGGTGAGAGAGTGAATTGGAGCAATGGGGCAAGGGAAGGAGTTGATGGCATTGGCACTGCACAAATGGAGAGGAGGCGCCAATTTGGTTAACGGCAACGCAAATCCTCTCATTGCCCTGCTGATGATTGGTACAGGATAACTCAACTGATGCTAAATTCTAGGTTATTATCTAGTTATATCCAAATTTCAAGAGCATTTCGTTTTCGGCGCTTGCTGCTGTACTCCCTACTTTGTAGGGAGTATCACACACCTAGAGCATCTTATAATTACTCCCTCTCGAGACTACCGATACACCACCCACTTGAACATTGGTTTTCCTAGGCAGCAGCCTGTGATCGCGCCCCCATCAGCCACATCTCCCGATCATCCACGGTGACCCCATTCCCAGAATGGTGGAAAACCATCGAGCCGCCGTTCACCGTTCCTGCAACCTGCGGCCAGCCCACCACCGATGCGTATCAAAACACTCACCTTCAAAACCACTGGGAACCATAACAAAAGCCAAGCCATCCCATCATAAACTGAAAATGCGAAGTAGGTTGAGAATGAGATTACTTCCCTTGATGTACCTTCAACAAGCTTGATGGGGTTCTTGCACATGACTTTCCCAGAAAGCAGAACCTCAGAGCCACCATTGACGCCCTTTGCATTGCCATAAAGTGCCACACGTTGGTTAAATATTGGATCTTTCTCAAACTCTGAAGGAAAAGGATGGAACTGGGTAAGAAGCTTGGGTTTTCAAGAACAAGATGAGGAATATGAAGGCAGTGAAGTGGTTGGAAGTGGAAAATGAGGCCATAATTGAAGTGGGTATGAGCTAAATCGTGCACTGTGTGAGTGTGTGTGTGTGTGTGTGTGGCTCTAGAGTTGTTGGTGGATTGATCTCACTTGCATCAAAAGGTGAAAATTGCTATTTCCATATTAGCAAAGCTACATATTAATGTAAGTTGATTCTTGCCACCTTGTTTCCATTTTCGAGCTTCACGCAACCTCACTGGTTTCCATGTTTGAGCTTCATTGTTTGAGCATTGTTTTTCTTTTTTTGGGCTCAATGTGGTTCTAGATTTCAGTTAAACTATATCCAGAACTGAAATTTTGGTTTAACTCTTCCCTATAACTCCATAAGGAAAGAATGTTAAAGAGTTTGCTTCACTGAAATCAAATGATAAGCTTGAATTCATCTCCTTGTGGGGTGGAGGCATGGAGGAAGAGGGGGCGGTGATGAATGGAAAGATAGAAAAAGAGAGAAGAGTCATGCTTCTAGCGTGCATCATCAATAAATAGTGTAGAGGTGTTCCTAATGTAATATCAGTCGTTGACATTTGAATGAATAATTGAGATATTAAGTTGTGTGGCACCCCTGCTTTTATAAGAAGTATAGCAGATGGGGCCTTTATTTTCGTTTTGAAAAAAATAGTATTTCCTTTGTTATTTTTTCTTTATTTTAGTTTAGTTTATATTTTACTGGCTTTTTCTTTATTCGTTTTTATTTTCACTGGCTTTCTTTATTAGTTTGGTTATTATTTTTGTTTATATTTTATGCTTCCATTTTGCACTTGTTTTTTTCCCCTTAGAATCTTCTACATTTGAATTCTTAAAATGTTATGAAATTTATTTCTCACTTTCTTGTAATATATGCAAGTTCAAGATAATGAAATGAAGAGTGATCTTTGTAGATAAGAATCAAGTAAATGCAATGGCCAAAAATGGTTGGTTAGGGTGTTTTTTTTTTTTTTTTTTTACTAGGGGAGGGGGATTAAGATTTAGTTAGTTTAAGTGATTCAATATTTATTGTTTGGGAGTGGTTGTTGCTGCATCTTTTCTTCTATTGTCATTTTCTATTTAATGTATTTTAATTTAATTATCTTAAAATATTCTTCATATATTCTTTTGCATAAATTGAATTAATATTCTATTATTATTTCTAGTTTTATTCATATTTAATATTATTAATAATTTTCTTCAATTTTTTTGTAATATTTTATTTTATGAAATTTTTTTCATTTTAAACTCATTTTTCTCATGAAACATATTAAACTTATATTTTCACGTAAAGACAAAAAAATATAATTATATAACAAATTAATTTTCTTAATTTTACATGTATTTTTTGAATTGAAATAAGTTTTTTACTTCACATAACTTTCTTTAAGCATAATAATATTTTCATTCTTTTTTCTTTTAATATTCTACATATATGTTATGAAATAAAATTAAGTTAAGAAAATTATTGATATACATAATAAATTTTGGCTTAAATAAAATAATTATTAATAATAATTTTAAAATTTAACTAATATTCACTATCAATGTAAAAAAAAAGTACTACCATCCAATAATTATTTTACTTAATGAGTTTAATATTTCATACATTGTTAAAACATTTTAAATATTGTGAAAATATATAATCAAATGTTAGTATAAAATTTTTATCCTAACGATGTATGTAATTATCAAATAAATAACTAATTTAATATATTAAGTTATCTTAATATTTAAGAATAAAAATAAAAAATAAAAACTATATTAAAATCGATTGATCAACATAACAAATACTAATACAATATGTTTATTTAATGCTAAATTAAATTAGAAACACAAGATAAAAAAATCTTGGTTATATATGTTCAGGGCATATCTACTTAGAGGGAGTTGGCATATATGCCCCCACTAAAATTTCAGATTTTTTTAATAGCATATAAGTATAATATATTTTGCTCTCATTATTTAATTAACTTTGACCCCATACTAAAATATAAATTATGTAAAGCTTTTTGTTATGTTTGTGTATATCTTTACCCCCACCCCACTACTTAAATTTTTTGGGTCTGTCACTGTGTAAGCTGTATATTATAATTTATTTGTTTGCTTTTTTATTATTTTTTATCCAACATACTTATTACTATATTCTATAAATAATTATTATATTATAAAAAATTTTAAAACTAATTTAATATTTATATCTAAATAATTATATTAAATAAATTAATTATAAATACTTATAATATTTACTGGTCATATAAAAATAAAAATATGATCAATCTTAAACATTTTAAAACTAAATTAATTATTATTTAATAAAATTTATATAAAATTATTATAATTTTTTTTCACAAAATAAAAAATACAAAAACACAAATCGCTATATATAAAAAGATTTATTTAAAAATATTAATTATAATGAGTTTGAACAATATTGAATTAATAATAGATTATTAGTTTAATTATAAAAGAGAAAAAAGGATATTTAAGTACAATTGAATAAAAACTCATTAAATTAGGAGTGGCAATATACAAAAAAGTATGATAATTACTACTTTCTTTTTTCTCTCAAGGAAAGTTTTGGGTTCAAATATCATGTATGAAAAAAAAAATTCACTGATGGGAGAGTTTTATCTTTATAATGAGCTAATTCAACTAAAGTTAAATTAGTTAGAGCTTAATGAATTTTAATTACTTATGATTTAGATCAAAAAAGCAAATACAATGGCCAAATCTACAAAATAAAATTGTCTAGCAAATAAACTCTTAATCTTATTTTTTTAATGAATTATTAAATAAATTAGAGTTAATTGTATTTTTAATCTCTTAAAATACCACGATTTCATTGTTTGATCCTCCATTTTTTAAAATCTTTTTGTTTAATCCATAAAATATATTTTACAATTTTTTTTCCACTCTCTCCATTAACTATTGTTAGTTTTCTAGATTAAAAACCAACTTAATGTGAAGATTGGCATAGACTAATGGATAGAGGGATCAAATAAAAGGAAAAAAAAAAAAGAAAAATCCTAATATTTTAAGAGACCAAAAGAGAAAATCATAATATTTTAGAGGAAGAAATGAAAAAAATCATGATATTTTACATTAAAAAAATACAAGAATAATTTCTATACATTAATAATATAAAATAATTCGCACTCTCAGTCAACAAAAATTCAAGAAAATATAAAATCATTTGTGGTAGTTACATAGATATCGAAATAATATCAAATAGAGCACCTACTCTCTCAAATGCATATGCAAGATTTTTTGTGTTTGAAAGAGCTTGGAGCAGCCCAAAATCAACTTTGAGGGAATATAGATCCCTTGAACTTTGCGTAATATATATTTGGATAATTTGAAACAGAATTAACTTTGGCTTCAAACTTGATTTATGAATTCCAAATATTCATATATCACATCTAAAATGGTACTTGCCGGACAACAAAAGTGAGTGAAATTCTCCAAGATCCTTCCTTGCAACCATGATTGAATTTGTCTTCTCAACTGGGGCAACTCTACAGGAGCCGCTGGACTCTAGTTTGGGTTCGATTACCAAGATTAAGCATGGTGTACTACTATACTATGATGAGTGTCCTCCTTACGTTGGCAAAGGCAATAGGCATTCCTATACGGGTGGATATCAATATTGAAACATTTATAAGAAGGAAGCTGATACAGGCGAAGGCTGAAAAAATATTTGCGAGAGGGACAGGTGGCTCACGATCCAGAGAACACGGTAGCTAACAAACTTGGAGCAGGAAATGAGAAAACAGAGAGCAAGAAGCGCACAGAACCAAAGTGGCTAAGGGATTATATCCATTAGCAACGGCAAAGGAACTTTAGGCATGTTATGTGAGTTTCTTCTCCCATCTAGTTTTTCCCTCTGTTTCTCCTTCCCTTCTGTCACTTCTTGAGCTAATTTCCTCTCATAACTTCCTTCTCAGGTGAATTCCTTACACGGGTTGAGATTATCTTCTCCATCACATACTATAGATCTATGATTGTATTACCACACTGTGTGGTTCATCATTTCTTATACTGCTACCGCTGAATATACCATATCCCTTCCAATTGTTTGTTTATTTGTTTGACTCAACTCATATATCAAATTGTTGTTTTCTTTATGGCTATTCAATATAGATCAGTGAAAAATTATTTCCACTTAGAAATGTGGTTCCATTTGTTTACAATTTACATTAGTTGAAGGTTTATATTACTGGTGCTTTCATTGACTCATCCATGGCAGACAACACCCGCACGAAGGAGAATTGGCAGGCAGAATTTAAACGGCTCAATGAGACACTAGGTGTTCATACTAACGACATCCAATAGTCTGGGGCTCGGTTTGAGCGCATCGAGCAGCAGATAAGTGAGATCTTACAACTGTTAACCCAACGCTCGGAGCATTCTACTCCATGGCCAAATCATTGGGATGAGCAGAACTCAACCGCACAATCCAATCTAGCAGTAACTTTCCACCAACATTCAATCAAGATTGATTTTCCCAAATTCTATGGCGATGATCCAGTGTGATGGATGTAACACCTTACCAGACAAAATACTATGATTAAGTCATAATAAATTATCTGATAAATGATTACATATGATACTGGTTAAATTCTATTTCTTGTATTAGTGTTAATTACTCGCATAGGAATACTTAATCACGTAACAAAAATTTCTGCGTAACAGCGGAATAAATACTGAATAATCGGTATACTGTAAATAACGTAACATAAATAAAAATACGATAAGGGCAGAACCACTGCAAACTGCATCATAAATATATACATATATATATATATATATATATATATATATATATATATATATATATATATATATATATGATTTTCAAGTTTGTCAAAAGTACAAGGTGACAAAATGAGGCTACTAAGACAAAATGAAACGGCCAGTTTCTATGAACAGCACCCTAAGTGGTCCCCATAGGACATTGTATGTGCATTCCCAACATCTACGCATCTATCCATGACCCAGACTGCCAAAAGAGGGTCATTTTGTACATCTACTACTACTACTACTGTAAACCCACTATCTAATTGGACTCTGAAGAAAGAAACCTATTCGCCATGGGTGCATCTGCAGGAGGGTGGCCCATGCCGGGAGCAGAGGATGAGGAGGAACTCGCTGCCTCCGATGGGTCCTCCTCTGATGTTGAGGCGGAGAGCATCGAGTGTGGTGATGATGCAGGAGGAGCCATAGGAGCGGGTGCTGGTGCTGCTGCTGGAGGAGGTAGAAATGGATGGGCCATATGAAGTAGAATGACAATATATGGGACAGTGAGGTCAAACAGTGGGTGCATCAGTAGTACGGCAAAGACTCTCTGAAAGAAGAAATACAAACAAAACTGGTACCTGCCAGATATATATACAGAGTCTAGGAATGGGTCGAGGTGTATGTGAAGCTTGGGGAACTCAATGAAGAGGACTCCTGTCGCGGCGTGCTGTATAGTTTGAGAATGACACGGTAATATACAGTAGGATGAGAAATAGAAATTTCTCAGTAGGAATTCCTAGTTCTATACATGTGTCATCGCTGTCATTCCCAGTTGTTTCGGTCGTGCCATATTTTTAAAATAGTACGGTAAAATGGTAATATTTAACTTAAATACTCATTTGTAAAGCATACACCGAAACAAGTTCAATTTTAATTAACAGATATACTAATATGCTCAAATAGTAATCACAGTGGCACAATAGCATATTAAGAATAATAAACAGGGATCTAGAACAATCAATAGAAAATTTTTACACTATACATATGCATGTGCAATGAGAAGATGCATCTTATTCTTGGAGGCTTTCGCCTATTAGAACTTATTTCCATCCTTGGTCCCCTGGGAGTCATTGTCCATATACTCCTGGGTAATAATCCACTTTTCAGGATCGAGCTCGTTCCTATACAGGATGGCCGGGTTTGCTTTCCCCGACCTTCCCACTGATCTATTCCCCTTAATTTATTCCAGGGCTGGCCTAAGTGATATGGAATTCTTTATCATCTCATAAAATGAATGCACATTTAACTTGTTTCTTTATGTATGATACACTCAAGTTGTCATAGACTTTCATAACATATAAACTTTTTACCGAAATTTCGGCAGCATAACGGATCGAGTCCACTTTCCCGTGAATAGTGCCAGACAACCAGTACATTTATACAACTTACAATTCCAGTATAGAGCAACAATTATACATGTACATTCATAACACCAATCAACAATCTCAATTATACATATACCTTCATAATTTCAATCAACAATTTCAATTTAAACATCAATAGAGTTTCAGTTTAACCCCCTCTGTTCTGCCCGAATTTGGTGTGCCTCATTTCTCATTCAATTCAACTCATTTGAATCTAATTTTTGGATATGTCATAGCCTCATATGTCTAGATTCTAACCCTTTTGGTCTCACTTTGTTTTGATGTGTATAACTCTAGATATAAACAATTTACTTTAGACTGCCCTGTTCTCAGCCAGAATTAGGTCCTTTTAAGTAAAAATTCACTAAAAATAGAGAACAAGGTGAATTCATACGAAATTTATGTCAAATTAAAGCTATCAAAACAAGCTTTCAAATGAACTAAGTTTTATGTCATTTGCTTAAGTATATTTTGACTTATGAGTCTCGAAACTTGGCCTTACTAAACTACTTTGGTTCAATCTGGTTTAGACTTAAGCCAACTTCCTTGGTGCACTAGGAGCAAACGGCTAAGATTTTGTTCTAAAATTTTTATGAGATATTCCTTTACATGTTAGCTTTCAAACAAACCTGGGTTCACTCAATTTGAAGTTGTATAGGGTGAGTTATAGCCTTCTCAACTCCTATTCCAGATTTCTAGGGTAAACTTCAAAAATTCATAACTAATTCTATACTAATCCAATGGCCTATTATGATATATGTATGGAAAGCCCTAGATGTCTAGTTTCATATAAAAATAGTTTCATCCAATTTAATCGGTAGTAGGCGGAGCCGTACACTCCGCCGTACGGAGCGCCGAGGGAAAACCCTAACAGCTTCTAGATTTGTCTTCCTCCTTCAAGCTATTTGCCCTCAAATCCAATTTTAAGCATAACATACATACAAAACCAGCCATAAAACATCATCATCACTCTATAAAATGCCAACATCTCATATTATACAAGCCCCACATACAGCCCCAAATCAGAGAAACAAGAGGAGAAGTAGGATTTCCTACCTTGTCTTGAGTTGTTTAGGCTAATTTTGTGTCTTTGGTGCAAGTAGTTTATGATGAGGCTTGAAGAAGAGATGAAAATGGAGTGGAGGAGAGAATGAGGAGAAGAAGAATGAAGAGGGTTAAGCTGGGAGAAGTGGCTGAATTTTTTGGATGAGGATGCAAGGAAAAAGTGAAGATATTTTCAAGGAGGCTTGAATTTGATTGGTGGAATGAGTCTTGGTCAAAAATCTGGTCTCTTCCCCATCATCCATGGCTGTCTAGGCGCTACTTGGGTGGGGTGTTTGGCTAAATCCTAGCCGTTGATTCTAGGCCACTCATAGAAAAATTCTACTGATCCGGTTCCGACAGTTTGAGTTACCGAAATCTTACCGATTTCCATTAAATCGATAAATTGGCTTGAAATTTTTCTATGAGGTTTTCTATGCTCCTAATTTAATTCTATCATGCCTAATCCTCTCAATTCACCCTTAATTGGTTTTAAGAAAGTATCTAATCAGATCCTGCATAAACTCACTTATTCAATAAAACCGAACAACTTAGTTGTTAATGATAAAGTTTTTCAGACGTTACAATGGATCTGCAAGGCTGAAAGATTTTTTCGAATTTATTCAATTCTTGAGGACCAGAAGGTGCCCTTTGCATCGGTGCATTTTGAAGGCAAAGCACTACCTTGGCTACAATTGCTCAAGAGATCTAACCAGGTACCAAATTGGGTAGCTCTCTTTACTACTTTACTACTCTATTAGTACGATTTGGACCTTCTCAGTTTGAAAATCCAAGGGCTAAGTTACTTAAATTAACTCCAACCTCTTCTGTTGGTGCATATCATGAAGCTTTTATGGATTTGGCCAATCGATCCTATGGTTTAGATGATACCTTGCTACTTGACTATTTTATTTGGGGATTGAATCCAGAATTGAAGAACGAAGTGATATCTAGATGCCCCCACTCCTTGGTACATGCGGTTGCCTTGGCCAAACTGTTTGAAGAGAAAGTTCAGCCATTCACTCTATGAAATCGAATACCATCACCACATTTTAACCCTAGACCACTCAACCAATTTCCACAAAAATCCTATACTCCAACTCCACTATCACCAAAATTCACCCCTTCAGCACATAAGACCACTACAACCGCCACAAACCAAAACACAAACAACACACCATTATTACCCTCACCCCCTAAGCTAAACAACCTCAAGAAACTGACCCCTGCCGATATTCAGTTCAGAAGTGACAAAGGCATATGTTTCACATGTGATGAAAAATACTCACCTAACCACCAATGCACAAATAAACACTACCATTTGATCCAATATGCGGACCAACAGGAAGAAGAACAAGATTGATGTCGATTCGGAAGGAAGAGCTATAATGAGTGGAGCAATTAATGATCAATCACATCACCTTTCTTACCATGCAATGAATGGCACTCATGGAAGGGGGACTATCAGATTTATGGGCAGCATAAATGGAATGGAAATTCAGATTTTGATAGATGGTGGAAGTTCAGACAATTTCATTCAGCCGAGAATTGCCAAATTTTTTCAGCTTCCAATTGAATCTACACCAAGACTAAAGGTGATTGTTGGAAATAGGGATCTGCTGGAGTGTGAAGTGAGAGTCAAGCAAGTTTCGATTCATATCCAGGGGCATTCATTGTCAATCTCGCGTATGTCTTACCCATAGCCGCTGCTAAACTTGTGTTGGGAACACAATGGCTAGCCACATTAGATACTCACTTGGTCAATTACAAAAAGAGATTCATAACTTTCTTCTTGAATGATCACATGTATACATTGTAGGGAGAAACACGGAATATACCAAGCCAAGCTCAGTTTAATCATATGAAGTGCCTTACTGCCACAGATGCAATAGCCGAATTATACATCCTGTAGCTTCAGGTACCTGAAACTTCAGACGTACCATTACTGGAACTGCCATATACTATTGAATCGGAAATGGCCATGTTGTTACAATCATATCAGGATGTATTTGCTCAGCCTCATGGGTTACTACCCCACTATACACATGATCACAGTATCCCTCTTTTATCTAACGCAACACCAGTCAAAGTTAGGCCTTATCGCTATCCACATAGCCAAAAGTCAGAAATTGAAAATATTATTGCTAAGATGTTGCAAGAGGGAATTATACAATCTAATTCCAGCCTTTTCTCTTCACCAGTATTATTGGTCAAGAAAAAGGATGGCACATGGTGTTTTTGTATAGACTACCGTGCACTTAATGTAGTGACAATCAAAGATTCATTCCCAATGCCTACGGTAGATGAACTTCTTGATGAACTTTTTGGTGCCCAATATTTTTCAAAACTAGACTTGCATTCTAGTTACCATCAAATCTTGGTGAAACCAGAAGATAGACACAAGATAGCATTTTGAACTCATCAAGGACTATATGAATGGCTAGTCATGCCTTTCAGACTCACAAACGCACCAGCTACTTTTCAATTACTCACGAATGCGGTATTTGCTGAATTCCTTCACAAATTTGTACTCGTTTTCTTTGACAACATACTAGTCTATAATCCCACTTGAAATGCACTTGTTGAACATCTCTCTATGGTTCTACACACAATTTGACAACATTCACTATATGCCAAACTCTTTAAGTGCTCGTTTGGGCAATAGCAAATAGAATATCTAGGACATGTAGTTTCAAGAAAGGGGGTGAAAGTAGATGGCTGCAAGGTTGAAGCAATAAGACAATGGCCATTCCCTAAATCAGTTAAGCAACTCTGAGCATTCCTCGGGTTGGCAAGCTATTATAGAAGGTTTATACGTGGCTTTGCTATGGTGGCTGCACCATTTACTGATCTACTCAAAAAAGATGCATTCCAATGGTTGCGAAGAGCCCATGATGCCTTTGTCACCCTGAAATCAGCTTTAACAGAGTCACCTGTTTTAACACTCCCCAATTTTGATAAACCTTTTATGCTAGAACCAGATGCATTAGGCACTGGAATAGGAGCAGTTCTAAGCCAAGACAACCACCCCGTTGCCTATTTTTCAAAGAAAATCTCACTACAAATGCAAAAATAGTCTACATATGCTAGAGAAATGTACGCAATAACTGAAGCTGTGAGCAAATTCAGACATTACTTGCTGGGGCATAAATTCATCATCAAGACAGACCATAAAAGTTTAAAAGAGATGCAAGGGCAGGTTATTCAAACATCGGAATAGCAAGCCTAGTTACCAAAATTACTAGGTTTTGATTTCGTTATTGAATATAAGAAAGGAGTCGAAAACCAAGCAGCGAATGCCTTATCTCGATCTTTATGGCAATTTCAGAACCTCAATTCGGCATCTTGAATGAATTGCAGTGGCAGTTGGTGAATTTTGATCCTAAATCGAAACTGTCCATCACACCAGCCACCATGCATCATCTTCAACATGAGGATGGCTTGTGGTTTTGGAAAGAAAGAATTCTCATACCGTTGGCTTCAAATATTTAGCAACGAATTTTGACAGAGTTTCATGATTCTTTTGTTGGGGGCCATGCTGGTGTGCA
This sequence comes from Pterocarpus santalinus, assembly GCA_031439595.1. Classification (NCBI taxonomy): domain Eukaryota; kingdom Viridiplantae; phylum Streptophyta; class Magnoliopsida; order Fabales; family Fabaceae; genus Pterocarpus; species Pterocarpus santalinus. Next base: position 24,939,464 of record CM062528.1, on the reverse strand, counting down.
GAGGACTTTGGCTAGAATTGCAGCCAAAATTTTCTCGAAAGGAATGTCTCGCAATGTTAAAGATTATGTGAGCAGTTGTTCTAGTTGTCATCAAGCAAAATACATGACACAACCCTCAGCCAGATTCATGCAACCGTTGCCAATACCAGATCAGATTTGGCAAGATATAGCTATGGATTTCATTATTGGGCTTCCTCCATCCAATAACTGCTCTATTATCATGGTGGTGATCGACTAATCCAAATTTGCATATTTTATTGCACTTCCAGCAGATTTCACAGCCAAGAAAGTAGTGGATGTTTTCATTCAACAGGTAGTTAAAATCCATGACATACCTCAATCCATTGTCTTTGATAGGGACAAAATCTTTACAAGTCAATTCTGGCAACAGATTTTTAGAAGTTAGGGAACAACATTAGCAATGAGCTCTTGTTATCACCCCCAAACAGATGGTCAGTCTGAGGTTTTGAATAGATGCATTGAAATGTACTTGCGTTGCTACACTCAAGAGAATCCAAAGGATTGGTTTAGGCTATTACCATGGCCTAACTACTGGTACAACACATCCTTCCACTCTGCTAGGCATGACACCGTATAAGGCTGTTTTTGGCAGAGATCCTCCTCAAATCCTGAGATATGAACCTTCATCAGCTGATAGTAATTCTGTCCAGCAGCAGCTACGGGAAAGGGATATGCTTTTGGCATAATTGAAACACAATCTCAGCAAAGCTCAATAAAGAATGAAGGAGATAGTGGATGGCAAGCAAAGACAAGTGGAATTTGATATAGTAGATTTGGTGTATGTCAAATTATAGCCATATAGACAAAATTATTGGCTTTGCGCAAGTATCAAAAATTGAGCATGCGTTATTTTGGCCCATTTAAGATTATCGAGAGAATTGGACTAGTTGCATATAAGTTACACTTGCTTGACACTGCTAGAATTCATTCGGTTTTTCATATTTCCTTGCTGAAGAAATGTGTTGGCCAGCCACAATAGCAGGTGATTCCCACAGCCTTATTAAATATTGACATTGGTCAACAAGAGCAAAACTCTGACCTTGAGGGCAAGGTCAATGTCAATGGGGGGAGCTATGATTCAGGTGAAGGCCGAAAAAAATATTTGCGAGAGGGACACGTGGCTCACGATCTAGAGAACATGGTAGCTAACAACTTGGAGTGGGAAATGAGAAAACGGAGAGCAGGAAGCACATAGAACCAAAGTGGCTAAGGGATTATATCCATTAGCAACGGCAAGGGAGCTTTAGGCGTGTTATGTGAGTTTCTTCTCGCATATGGTTTTTCCCTCTATTTCTCCTTCCCTTTTTCTGACTTCTTGAGCTAATTTCCTCTCATAACTTCCTTCTCAGGTGAATTCCCCGCACGGGTTGAGATTGTCTTCTCCATCACATACTATAGATCTGTGACTATATTACTACACTATGTGGTTCATCATTTCTTACACTGCTGCCGCTGAATACACCATATCCTTTCCAATTGCTTGTTCTTTTGTTTGACTCAACTCATATATTAGATTGTTGTTTTCTTTACGGCTATTCAATATACATCAGTGAAGGATTATTTCCACTCAGAACTGTGGTTCCATTTGTTTACCATTTACATTAGTTGAAGGTTTATATTAGAAGCTTGTACGGGTATGTGTGGAAGTAGATTTGTCTAGGCCTGTCATTGATAAGGTTTGACTTGATGAGAATTGGTATAAGGTGCAATACAAAGGGCCCATGTTATTTGCACTTCTTGTAGCTACTATGGACATTGAGCACAATCTTGTGTTAGGATAGAGCAACATAAGAAAGTGCAAGAAGACACAACAACTGCGATTGACCCAAGAAACATTCAAGTAGGCTCAGAAGCTGTGATTAAAGAATGTGGAAGCATTGCCTCTGTTGATACTGCTCAAAGCAAGATAGTTATTGCAGCAAAGGAGGAAGAGGTGATCTATGAGGACTAGATGTTGGTAATTGGGAAGAAGCATAATGCTAGAGATAAAGGGAAAGCCAAAGTTTAAAAAGGGAAAGTGCAATAGGAGAACAAAGCTTCCAATTCATCCAATTCATTGGCATTGGATCAAGAAAAAGAGACTACACAACAAGCGCATTGCGAATGAAGGTCCATTTACCATTGCAAAGAAAGGTCCATCTGAAAACAAGAGTGAACAGCAAATCAACACAATTTTAAGGCAAAATATGGAGAAAGAATTCTCTAAAGTGATAGCTAATGCAAAGAATTCTCTAAAGTGATAGCTAATGCTGCCAAGGAGATTTTGGGAGATCCAAATCGAATGTCTTAGAATGTAGAAGGGCCAGGAGGTGGAAATTTATCGAAATAAAATCTAGAATATAACGTTAATCCTCCTTGATAGCGAGTAAGCAGCAATGATAATACCAAGGAAACAAATAATAAACACCTTGGGGAGAGTTAATTGGAAAATGTGGTAGAAACCTAGATATATGTTGTTGCTTGTACTACTAATCAAGCAATGGAAATTGCTGTGACTTGAGGTTCTTTTGTCGCTAATTATCATTTTTCGGATTGTGTATATGATTTAGTTTAAAGAGTTTAACATTTTGGAAAATTATATAGTGCTCACCTGTAAAAATAGAACTTTAAATGCTCACCCTATTCTTACCTATTGTAGCAAATTTTTGTTTTTTTTTTTTTTCAACAATTATAAAAAAACTATTTTATCCTTCATCTTAAATCAAATTTTCATCCTCATGCCACTTTTCTCACAAAAATTTGTATTTTCCAACTCAAAAAACTAAGAAGAAAATAGCAATGGGTCATGGAAACCAGCAAACAACTCACAACAAAAAGATAACAACAAAGACATTAAAAAAATAACAAAAACATAGCAACACAACATTAGTTGTTGCATTCTAGGACACCATATATCCTTTCTTTCTTTTCCTTGCTATTAGGCATCATTGTGTTCAACTTGAGTAATGTCGAATCGACAGTTACAGTGCTATTATTGTTCCTAGTGTGCAATGCATGTCTCTCGCCATCATTGTGCTCCAAACTCCCCCTAAGACCTTGCTTGCATCCAAATCGAAGGCCAATCACAATAACCACCTCAACATCTCTCCCAAATGCAACCATCGGCCTCGAGTCAAGTTCGCTGTTGACGAAGGCAAGGATGTTACAGTAGAAGAGCATGTGGAAGAAGGTAGCTCCGCCACCAATGCTAAAGTTTCGCCAAAAGACCTCATGGAAGCGGTCATAATTATAGTTTGATACAGAAGCCATGATCAATGTTGGCAGCTAAGTGACCGGAGTTTTGATTAAAGGAGAGGATAAAGTGGGCAGGTAGATAACTTGATTTGTTAGAGTTTTTTTTATTACTAAGCAAATTACCGCCTCAACCTGAAGGAGTATCATACTCCAAATGTGAAGTAGAACATCATAATTATCTTTGTGCAATATCTACCATCAAATTTGTTTTTATACTTAATCAATGGCTTATAAAATAGGTGAACATCCAATGCTCACTTTTTCAAGATGAGCATTTTAAACGTTACCGTAAGTTTTATCTTGGAATATTAGAGGGACTATGAACAGACAAGCTAAAACTCATGTGAGGCAATTAGTGCAGGTTCATAAGCCTGATGTTTTTGTATTATGGAAACCCATTTGCAATTTTCTAGAGTTGAGATTTTTTTGGAGAAATCTAGGATCTCACCCTATCAATATCCATGAGGCTAATGGGCATGCCTGATTACTAATAATAATTAATAATAATAATAATGGTAAAAAGATTATCATGTTTGTGGTAATCCAAATAGTCACTTCTTCTGGGGACAATTTACATTAACATATTGGTGGTTTATCTTAAAAATTTGGATTGTTAATAATATTATCCAATCAAAAGATAATATTGTGGACCTAAGTAATTTAATCAAACATCGCCGATAATTTAGATGGACTGCCTACTTAATTTCACTACTTTGAGTCTTTCAGCTGCCTACCCAGGATCCCCACCATTTTTCATTGCTCTAACCTAAGAACTCAAATCCAGAACCACCTCATTTGGCCACCGTCAACCGCCAGCCCGCCATCAGCCACTATCGTCGATCATTGCACTTGCTGCCGTGACTTCAACGTCATTTGCATAGCCCCACCGTCATAGCTCATAGCCATGCGCGACCACAAGGCACCATCGCAGGCGAGTTAGCAAGTTTCGTAGTAAGTCAACAATAGCCCTCGGACCACACAGGCCACAACAACATGTCAGTAGCAAAAGCCTCAGGCCCTCGGCCATTGTCTCTCAACATAGTTTTTGAATATTTTTTCCCTTTCTTTTTCATTTTTTGGTAATTTCTTAAATGGGTTTTACTTCTTAGTTTGGCCACTCACTCATCATGCTTCATTTGCTTTTTGGTTTCTCCTTTATGAGGTTTGAATGCTGTAATAATGCTTTTTCCTTGAAGTTTTGTTCTAGTAACCTATTTCTTTCAAAGGAAAAGTGTCTTGAATTTTTTAACAATCTTAAACTTTTACTTAGTTGAAATTAGATTTAATAGTTTTATGTATTTTTAATAATCTGAGTTCTTTTTTCTATTTGGTTTGGTTGGCGGTGGCCAAGGAAACAATTGTTTATACTTCAAAATAACATAGGATTCTTGATAGCTTTTGTGATTGTTGGTGTTATATTGTTATAGTTCACAAATCTAATTCAAAATATTTTTTATTATTCTATGTATTTGTGGCTTAATTTTTGAAACATTTTTTTATGGTTACAAATGCAAAAATTATCTATTATTCAATAATTTAATGATTACTGTAACCTATTTTGGATTATTATTATGTGTTTTATTTTATTTTAAATATTTTAAGTTATTAAATTATGATATTAGAATTTTATTTATTTATTTTATTTTTAAATGTTTTAAAAATTTTAATAATATATAAATGCCTATAAATATTGGTAGCTACCAACTTTTTCGCAGGAGTTTAGAAATGTGGGTACATATGCAGGCATAGTTTCTGATAGTGTTGACATCCCTAAACACCTCATGAGAGGTGAGAAATATTTGAACGATCTTAAAATACTACATAATTATATTTATAATTAATAATATCATAATATTGGGATAGGATCGATAAATTAGTAGTTGATTCCATTTGAAATATTATAATATTATTAATTATAAATATTGTCATATAATCGTTCACGGTCACCTAAGCATTTGTGCACGCCGAGTAATGTAACACGTTCATCCTTTCCTTAAAAAAAAAAAAAAAAAATTGACTTACCGAGACTCGCATGCGTCTTGCTCAATTTGGTGTTCCTGCAATCTGCCCCTCGAGAAGAATGGGCGAAGTCGTCTCCATGGCTACAAAGCCGTTCCTTCCAGAGTCACAGCCACCCAAAACCACTCCACTCTTCAAATTCATCTTGCTCCTCCCTTTACTCTCTATGGTACACAACACACAATAACAGACTCTTCTCTCACTGCCTGTAACCTTTTTTTTTCTTTTATCTTCTTTTTCTCTTCTCTGTTTGCCGGCTGAGAAGCTCGGAGCGGAAAATGAAAACCTTTCCCAATACTCAAATTCACTAACTTGGACCAGTTTCTTAATTGGGTTTCACGTTATGCATTAAACCCTCCACATCTTTATTTACTCGGTTGAATTTTCATGTGATGGGTCTTGTTTTGCCTTGGTTCTTATTAGGCGGTGGGGTATGAAACTGTGGAAGTGGAGCAATACCCATTGGTTGTGAGTACGTGGCCGTTTGTTGAGGCTGTCAGAGCTGCATGGAGGGCTGTTGATGGGGGCTCTTCGGCTGTGGATTCCGTGGTTGAAGGCTGCTCGGCTTGTGAAGAACTCAGGTGTGATGGAACAGGTGCGAACTGGAATGTTTCCAAGATAACATGGACTTTTCAATATGAATCATCGCATTTTATTTTGTCCATTATTGAATGGAAACTGCAATATAACGTGTTTGTTTTCTTTTTCTTGTTTTGGTTAAAGTGCTTGATTGGGCCAATGATTGTTCTTGAATGTATGAGTGTGTCAGAAACAATTACGAAGTTATCTCTCTATATCATGCTAGTCTTTGAAATATTAGATAGTTGATTTTGACCAACAGATTGTTCAATTCTCGTTGATCTATCACGCAAGGCTCTGTTGGGAACACTAAGTTTGCTTCTCCTTTTACTTTTGCTCTCAAAATGTTATTTACTAGATGTTATACAATTAGGAGCTTGTTATACTGATGCTTTAGTATTACACACGATATATATGCTTTGCAGCCCAACATAATTACTGTTCATGTGTGACCTGTTTTGTTGTGGATTTTGAAAATAACTTACTTGGAAGATTAATATTATCATTAATAAAGCTTGCTTGGTTGGAAGAGGAGAATTGTTAAAAATTCTTTTAATTTTGCCTTACATGAAAAGGTCAGAAAGTATTTCACTGCTGTTTTTATTCTCTATAAATATTTAGTCCTTAACTACCTTGAGATTTTGTCCTTGGGATTGTTTGTTCGTGATGGGTACACTTACACATGCCTTCTGCATCCCCTATTCTAAAAAGTTGGTCCGGGTGGAAGTCCAGATGAGAATGGAGAGACTACAATTGATGCTTTGGTCATGGATGGGGTAACTACCTATTACCATGTTCTTTGGCTGTTGAATTTCTTCTTTCTTGCATTCTACTTTTTCATGTATTGGCATGATTTTTGGTCCAATCTTCTGCTAAGGATAAGGAGATACATAGGTGACTATGGAAGTAGGAGCTGTTGCTGCCATGAGATATGTAAAGGATGGAATCAAGGCTGCTAGGTTAGTGATGCAACATACTGAACACTCTTTGCTGGCGGGAGAGAAAGCGTCAGCATTTGCGATTTCAATGGGTCTTCCAGGACCCACAAACCTGAGTTCATCAGAATCTATAGAGAAGTGGGCTAAATGGAAAGCTAATCATTGCCAACCGAATTTCTGGAAGAACGTCTTACCTGAAGATAGTTGTGGTCCTTATCATCCAACAAGTTACCTGGAGCATACTGATGAAACGTGCTCCAGCACTTATCAGATGCAAACTATTAATTCAGGATCAGTTCATCTTGGTCTTCACATCCATGATACTATATCAATGGCTGTTATTGATAGAGTAAGATTACCATAATAATTAACATAAAAATTTATTTTGTATACATCATATTGTCTATGCAAATAACATTTTTATTTGGCATAGATGGGACATATTGCTGTTGGCACATCAACTAATGGGGCAACATTCAAGATTCCTGGCAGGTATCCTTGTTGATGCCAATTTTATAAGTGGGCTGATCTTTTCATTTCTTGAACGGCCACAGTTTTCTTTCTTTTTAAGCTAATTTTGTCTTTATTTTATCAAAGCCAGTTGTTATTTATTTTCATGTTTTCCGTTGTAACAAAGGCACATTACCTCTCATGTGTGCTAAATTTAACCGCAATCTGTTCTCTGGATGCTTTTTATAATGGACTTTCTTTAAATTTTATCCTTTGTTTACAGGGTAGGTGATGGTCCAATAGCTGGGTCCTCTGCATATGCTGTTGATGAAGTTGGTGCATGTTGTGCAACTGGGGATGGTGACATCATGATGCGCTTCCTTCCATGGTGCCATAACATAGAAACTCCATAGTTTTTCTAGTTTGGATTCTTAGTTGCTTTCAGTTTTAATTTTTTTGACCATTCAACATTAAAATCAGAAGTATTGTTCCTAACAAAATTTGGCCATCAACTTTAGAGAGCAATGTCTATCTTTCCAATAAAAATTTAGAGAGCAATGTCTATCTTTCCAATAAAAATTTGGGGAGGGGAACAAGGGGATACATAATTAACATTCATATTAGAGGAGCTAATGTTTTGATGTTTAAAATTGGCTTGATTCTAATGATGCAACAATCTAGTGACATTCTGATACTACCGGTCCAGAGAAGTGGAAGAAAACAAGAGCAATGAGGGAGACTTGCTGGAAAAGAATCAGTGTTTTTATTCACTTCTGTACTCAGGAGCAGAAGCATAGAAACAGTATAATGAGAAGTAAAATTATGCCATATTACTTCAGCTACCAGTAACTTCAATGACCACAATGACATGAAACAGGAAGAGGAAGCAAGTCATTATTCATGATTGCATATGTTACGACTTGATTTCTTATCTGATGTTTCTTAAAGCTTGTTAATCTTGAGGAATGACTGCTGTTTATGGCGACCGCGCCTAATCCATCATCTGGAAGTTTAATATGTGGAAACGTATTTTTTATTTTATTTTTCCTTCACCTGAAAATACACATTCTTTCTCATATTGGTAGTTTCATGAAGTGTTTGTCCTTGTGTCCTTAAAGCTTTAATTGCCGGTTCATATGTGTTTCCTTTTATTAATACCGAGATTAACGCTGCACTTCTATCAATTTCAGTTATCAAGTTGTTGAAAGTATGAGGTTGGGAATGGAACCCAAACTTGCTGCTCAAGATGCCATAGTGCGAATAGCGAGAAAATTTCCAAATTTTGAGGGAGCTGTTGTTGCCCTTAACAAAAAGGGGGAACATGCTGGAGCCTGCCATGGATGGACATTTAAATACTCAGTAAGGAGCCCTGTAATGAAAGATGTGGAAGTCTTCACTGTGCTACCCTGACAGAGAGACTATTCAAGAAATTAGTGTCTTACAACAATTGAATACGCTAATTGCGTTTGTTGAAGAGAGTCGAAACCATAAAATGTGCTTATAATATTGTATCCGTTTCTGATATGAACCGAGCAATTGACATAGATTGTGCAAGATTCACCTGAATATTAAATTTAGCAATATTAATGCTTGCATGATGATTTCGGACTAGAGGATTTCAATATTGTCAGCCTAAGAAGTAAGAAGGGCGTTATTCCTCTAACTCCTCTAACTCATCTGTAGCATGATTTACTTTTAGACTTGAGAAAAGGAGGCAAGAAAGTGAGAATGTCTCGCAAGTTGCATATCCTCTATTGGGGCGCAAAAGTTTGTTTAATCTAGTCTTTAATTTGTCGTCATTGCTTTGGCAGGTGGTGTCTTAAATGCACCATAGATGTTATGCATAGAAGGAGTATCACGGGCATTCAGCAAATGTGACTTGTCTTTTTAAGATGGGTAATATTGGACGGTGTAAACGTGACTTGTCCTTTTAAGATGGGTAAATATTGGACGGTGAAAAATATAACTGGCAACCTGTGGAGTAAGTCTTTGAAATATGATATATTTTAAAATAAAATAAAATATTTGAAAATGAAATTTTAAAACGTTGCTGAGTCTGATATCTTTAAGCAACCTTGTTGGAAAACGTTGCCATTTCTATCTTTTTTGAGATTGAATTCCTTAACGGAAGAGCCTCCGTCGTCGTCGTTGATGACTCAATCATTGGGCCGGTCTTTGGGCTCGGGGCTCATGAATGTCCCTGAGATGGTGGCTTCTCTGTGTAATTTACAACTTGGTAAGGTTAAAGTCTTTGCCTTCTTCTCATCACTGAGATGGTGGCTCCTGGGTTCAGGCAGTGATTGAGAGGGCAGCAATGGGATGTTGGAGACAAGGTTGCATGGTGCCTAAAACATCTTCTCACGTAGACGCTACACACCAATTACTAAACCAAACCTACCCTCCCACCAAGCCTTCCCCCACAACCTCACTAATAAAAAAATAAGTAACATCTTCTCACCAAAACTATCATCTTTCTTGCATAACAGATATTATAAGGTATCAAATAGGTTAAAGTTACTATATTGATCACTGACTATTCAAAGTTCTCAATGCTTTAATAATGGTAGTTGAACGGTGACAAAGCCTCCAAGGCTCAAACAAACCGAAACCCCTCTCTTAAACACTGAGATTCTCACACTTTGACACTGGAACAATGCCACCTGGCGTCACAGATACACTGGCCACTGTATTTCAAGATCAATATGGTCTGAATTGGTTTTTGGTCGATCACCGATCACAGCCAGTGTCATCGGAGAAACCTCAGAGATTTAAAAAGGGTCAACAGAGCAAGGTTCCAGATCTCGACATCCACATGTTATAGGATTAAAAAGTTACAAGGGAACAAAATAATAAAACTAGTGCATTATAGCATTTCAAGCATTGGTAGATATTACCTCCGGTTACGCTTTCATGTTGATGGAATTTTAGATTCAAAATCAAAGCTTAACATTCAAATTTTTTTTGTTAAATTTAGATTTAGATTTAATATTAATTTATGGCATATAACTATAGATTAGGTAATAAATAGTGAAAATGTTATTTATACTCACTATTTAAAGATACTATTGATATGTGGTGATTATAATTTAAATAAATATAAATTTCAGTTATTTAAATAGAGAACACCATATTAATTCAAAATAGGTATATATTATTCATAAAGTTAATGTATCAATTTTATATTTATATAATTAAAATTTATATTTATTTAAATTATATTTATTATATATATTTATTATTAAAAATAATATATTATTCATTACTAACATAATTAAAATTTATATTTATTTAAAGTGTGAGAAGCAAATGTCGATGGAAATGAATATATTCGATTAACATATTTCCAATAAAAATAGCTAAGAAAAAGATGACAATGGGATCCCTTCGGGGACATCCGACAAAATTGGAACTATACAAAGAATATTAGCATGGCAATCGAGAAATGGTCCAATTTCTTTCTTTTTTTTATACTCCCAATTTTTCCGCTCTTTCTTCTGCTTCATGTTTCACGTTCGTTACCGCAACACAATTTGTTGCGTAATCATGTAAAGAAAGCCATTAACTTGACCTCTGAGCTTATTGCCTCTGTTGAAAACATCAGGATTTCGTTTCAAGTAATATTTGTTCTATGCTTATTTACTCTCTTTACTTCAGTATATATTTTCTTTGATCACCAATTTATCATTGTTCTACTGAATGGATGTTGTATCATAATAAAATTTCTTTTTAAGCTCTAAGAATTATAATTTGGAGTGGAAGAATTGCAGTGATAACGAGTAATGAACACATGTATTGCTTTCTGTTGCATATTTTTGTGGTTTATTTAGAAAGTTAAATGTTATAATAAACTGAAGTACATCATTCTTGAAGATACAAATCATATGAATGTAAATTGACCTCCCCAGAAAACATGCAGAAACAATTTAGAATATTATATTGTGGATTGTTTTTTAGGTGCTGATAGCAAACATGCAGAAACAATTTAGAATATTACATCATGGATTGTTTTTAAGGTACTGACACACCCTGCATACAAATTTCTGTACAAGTGAAGAATCCCTACCTTGGGAACTCAGTGTAATATGCAAAACTAGAGTCTTTTTTTTTTTTGTTTTTTTTTTGTGTTTAGTTTGTTTCTGTGAGACTTATTGACCACAAGGCAAGCCTGTCCAAAGTTAGTCCTCCAAATATATACAGAATATCAAATTAGTTCTCAAAAAATTTTAGATATCAATCTGATCCCTTAGACATTCATTTAGTTCTCTAAATTGGTCTTTAAATTGACAGTTTTTTATGTTATGAAGAACTAAACTGAACCTTTAGAGGACCAATTTGATGTCCCGTATGTATTTTGAGGATCAATTTTAGCATTTACTATTTTCTTTTATGTGTTTTATTAAGTCAAGTGGAATACAGCATAGAAGTCCTGTGATGATGGAATGACAGTTGTATCCCTCCTGATCTCTTTTCATTGGGAAATCTTAATACTAAAGCATGCAAGAATTGCTCCCTCTTAGTATATCTCATCTTCTTTTTCTTCCAATTACAACTTCACCACTACCAAAATGATCCTCTGAAACAATTATTAGTAAGATATTGCTAAAAGTCAATAAGTTGAACTAAACCCAAACTTTCCTTCATTTCATTCCTTTCTGAAGTAACATTATACAACAATGCCAAAATTCACTGTGGCCTTGCTTTCCTTGAAAAGAAGCCCTATATGAATAAAAAAATTGGAACCTTCCCAAAAACATATGAAAAAAATTGATAAGATAAGATAATTACAGTTCCTCACCTCATCACTCAATTGACTCTCTTCACACCAAACTCAAATTAAATCAATGCAAATCAGAAACTATAACTATGTATCAGCACCAAACTTTGACTAGGTCACTGAGAATCACTTTCAATGTGTTGCAACAAGAATTGGAAATCAGACCTTTGCCTGAGGATTGGTGGTGGATCCACTTCCATATCTGATAGGCGGATGTCACTCATTGATCGGAACATCTCCTCCATCAAGAATGGTATGCTGAATTTTGTACAAGGAAACAGTGCAATAGCTTGTCAAAAAATGTTTTTCTTTAGGCTGGGAAGTGACTTTTGGATTTGTAGTGTGAAAAAAGGAAACATTAAAATGGATCTAGGAGCATATTAATGATAATTACCTGGAGTCCACCTCAAGAAGGAATGAGTTATTGGGTATGTTTATTGAGTCTTCTGTCATAAGCACTCTCATTCTGCTTATGACCTGTACAGAATAATAGTCAAAAGGGGAATGAAAATAAAGAAAGAAATACTTTGAAGATGTTTAGCTATAATTTTGTATAAGGATATCTAATGCAGAATGAAATCATGATAGTTATGTCGGCTGTATGTAGGATGTGGGAATCAGGGATTCTCATTATGAATTCAGGGTCAAGTGTTTTGGTGTTAGGATATATTATTCCTAGTTCTATTTCCTATTTTGAAATATCATTTCTTCTGTTTTTAGTTTTGGTTAGTTGTCCTAGTGCAATTAGGTTCCTTTGGGCTGTTTCAAGGTTTATTATCTGTCGATGGTTTTCAATCTTATTATTAGAGTTGATTATCAATACCCTTTCTTTTTTATTTTTTTCTTTTAATTTATTATTATTATTATTATTATTATTATTATTTTAAAGTATTGTTCCTTGGTTGTCTTCTATGATGCCTTCTGAAGCAGACAGAATGTCTTCAAGTGTTTGTCATACTTAACATGAATTTGAAAGCTTGAAAATGATTTCCACAATCATGCATTAGAGATATGGTAAAAGATGCAAGGACTTACTTCAGGAGATAATCCCTGTGCTCCATACTTGTCATCCCAGAACATAGTTCCAATACGGTATATTTGTGGAATACTTAACACCTGATATATGCAAAAATAAAGCAAGAAATGATAGGTTACATTGATAAGAATTAGAATCATTCTCTTTTTCCCTGGTATTTTGGATGTGATTTTTCAATAAAACTCAAAGTAAAATGGGGGTTCATGGAAGAAAATATGTCAAGTACTCATTAAGCATTGTTGGTGTTTTAGATAGATAAGTTAGTCAAGTTACTGGGCATAGTTCATTTGTGATCTCTTCCAAGGATTTTTGAGCCTTTTGATGCAAAACCTGCATAAATGAAGCATTTTTGAAAATTTAATATTGAGGAAAAGGAAAAGGAAGAGTACATTCACTTTGATCTGAATCCAAGAATTTATACCAGAAAGCCCACAGCCTGGCGTATGTGTTTGAGTTCATCCCAAGATGACCCAGCAAACTGCATTGTCAAAAAATATATAGAAAATGACTCTCTTGCACTTCTGCCAGTTTTAGTCGAGGCATAGGTTTTGGCAAATATCTAAGTTTACCTCATCTGTTGCTTTAAGACACCATAGTTCCAACTCATGCAAACCTGACTTCAAATATTCTCCATTGCTAAATGAGCAGCACTCACGACGAAGCAACAAACTACCAGACCATAGTGTTCAGAACTTTAGGAGAACTTGTGATAAATTGAATCAGTGTTTACTACTCTAAGATGTTTAGTGCAATTGAATGGAAATTCTGCTTACCTATTAAAGAGTTGGACATTCATGAATGAGAAGACCTGACTAAATATCTTCCTTGTTATCATGGAAGGGACCTGAAGTCACAAGATGAAGAATGTTGGGAAATGTCTTCTCTGATAAGTACAACCATGCAAAGAAATATTGAGTGTTTCATGCTTACATAGTTATCAGACAGTATACCCAAGATTTGGTCTAACTTGTTGACAATGCTTTTCCAGTGCATATGCAATGCCTGTTGTTTTGCAAGTATATTTGAATGGATGTTTCTGGATGACCCTCTTATTGATCTGGTCCTTATGGCTCTTGGTGCCTGACAATGGTGATAAAAGATTTATCAAATCATCCAATATCTAATATTCTGTTGTAATTTGGAAGATTTTCTTAAAAATGATGCTTTACCTGAATACACAAATTTAAGAATGGGCTGATCTCTTTCTTTAAACTATCACGGATCATTCCATATATCTTCTCGACATATGCAGTTAAATGTTGCTTAAACAGAATGGCTGGGTACTTGGCTTCCACTTTAGATTGCTCATTGGGCTTGTCCACCATTCCACTATAACCGCTTGAAATCCCCATTCCCAATGAAGATGAACGTAAACCCTGATTTTGTATATCAAGCACCATTATATTTTTAACAACAATTTAATGCACTGAATTTTTTTACAGTTCTGAAAGCTTACTTGTGCCATTTTTCCAAATAGAGTGGCAGGGGAGTTTCGATTGCGTGACACTGCCTTAGTTGTGTTGCTGACCTTGAGTGTGCATTGTAGATAAAACAGAAGTGTTGAAGTTGTTGAAAGCCAATATGCTAGATCATTGATTCCTTTTTGACTCTTCCAGGACATAAAATGGTAAAATGGTTCCATGCATCAGTATTAGTTGATTACATTGAAAAGCTGATGTTTTTATCTACAATTCTTTAATCTTTGTTGGTGTATTAAAGTTCTTGGAGGATAGTACCTCTATTGATGATCGGATGGTGTGACTAATTTTATCAAATATATGTGGCTTCTCTGCTTCAAAGGATCTCCAATGAAGAAGTGCTTTATAAACAATGCAAGCAACTGCTGGTCTGTTATTCTCGAATCGCTTATCTTCTGTAAGACACTTGAGCAGTGCATCATGACTTTCCTGTTTATGGGAGATACGAAAGTGGTAAGCTACCATTTGTTTCAATGTGCAACTGCATGCTCTCTCTAAATCTCTCAGTCTTTGAAACTTTCTTTCCCTACTTTCTTTTGGCTTTCAGAAATATACCTGCTGCCTATCTGTGAGTGATCTTTGTTTTGTAAGGAAGGAAACAGCTGCTCTTGGCTCCTGAAATTATAATATTATTATTTGAAATTAACATTTTTTTTTATCACTTAGTTACCTAGAAATTCATAAAGAACAAAAGAAATAAGTTGGAAATACTTTTCTTGCATGGTATTCTTCCTCGGTTAGATGTCCATTATCCAAATTCTGCACCATCATAAAAGACAATGTCGTATAATGATATGATTCGGTAAGCAAACTTAAAGTAGTGTACCTTGATTTGCGGAGTCATGTTATCTGCTATAACTCTCTGTTGAGCATGTTGATCAACAGCAACTTCCTGGTTTGTTGTAATCATTTCTGGATGAACTTTCTGCTCTATGGCAGCAGCTGCTGCTGCTGCTGCTTGGCTCCGTAGAAATTCATTCTCTGATTCTAGGTTTGCTATCTGATCCTTGAGGCTAGAGAAAGGATGAAATTCTTAGTATTTTTCTGGGGTGTATATTTTTTTTTCCAGGTTTATGTTTCAATAATCCTTCCTAAATTTATTTTCAATTTAATGGTGTGTAAGCCACTCAATGTGACACAATAGAAAAGCATATTATGGCTTGTGTTATGCAGTAGCAATTACTTCTGGTATTTAATTGGAAAACCTTAAATCTTCATTGAAACTATTCACTTGTTAGCGTCATCTATGGAAGGTACCATAACCAATTGTGTAAACATGCTGCGAACTACAAACACCTAAAATGTAAGAGGGTATGTCATTTGTGTTATCACCATCTTGCATAGGGAGCTGTTTCCAACAAAAACTCTAATCACAAATAAGGGATCTCATATATGCATATAAAATTTTCAATTGGCTGCATTCAAGTTCACCCATGCTCACTAATATTATCTGGCTGCTAGGTATCAACTGAGAAAAGGAATAGCAATTAATAGTGCAAATAATATAGATCTTACATTTTGATCTCGTCAGAAAGTTCTTCATTTTTCGATTCTACCAAAGCCTGCTGGCATAGAACTTGATTCTCAGATTCAAGGTTGGACAAGCTCACTTCCAGTCTGAAGTAGATAAGAGTAGACAGTTAATGCCAGTTTATGATGGTAGAGATGTTGTCTGGGACTTAGAACCTCACAACCTTTCAATAGTCTCCTGAAGTTGTGTTGCTTTAAGCTGTGCTTCTTCAGCCTCTTTAACCCTTGCTTGATTCTCGATTTCGATTGCTGAGCACCTTTCTTTGAACTCTTTAATCTTCTTCTTCAACTCTTCTACTTCAGTCTGTGTTTTCAGAACTTAAATTTAGTTTTGTTTCGTCATATTAATTGTTAAATGTTAAGTGCAAAACTATTTATATATGCTGCTGTTTGTAGGCAACTGTGGCAGTGCATCACATCGATATCTGGACTTTCTACATTATGTTTTCTTCTGCTATGTTTTTATAAGTTGTGTACAGCACCATTTGATGGATTGTCATTGCTATCAGAATCACCTCAAGCAATATGGCATGTTTCCCACAAAGCTGTATTAGCAGTATTTGCTACCTTCTTGTTACAAAGGAGAGTAAATATATATTTTCTTACAGGAGGGAGTTTCTGTTTCTGCAAGTAGCTTGAATGCTACTTCATCAGGCAAAATTCTATATTTTTTTTCCTGTATTTCTTTCTTCTTCTTCTTCTTCTTTTTTTTAATAATTTTAATTTGCCAGTGGTAAAAGACATAATATTCTTCTTTAAAAAAAAGGTTAAAAGGTACCCTTTCTTTCCTTTTATATTATTTAAAAACCTTGCATAATTTGTTGAATGAAATTTTTGAGCTTTCTAGGTACGTCTAGTTTCTTTTATCATAATGTAACATGTCAATGGTGTACTGGAACTGTTATCTAAAGTGATTATGTTGTTTCACCATTTTACGGCTGAAAGTAAAATGTAGCAAATATCTTTGAGACAAAAGTTTGGATTTACCTCCAGCACCTCATTTTTATTAGTCAGTAACTCTAGCTTGGTGTTGTCCACAACAGGAACCTCTTTAATTACTGGTGGTGCCTGCTCAATTGCTATTTTTGCTGCTTCTCTCTCACGTATAATTGCAGCATGGACTTCATCTAGCTGAACTTGCATTTCTTGTAAAGCATTTTGTAGTTTTGCAATCTCTTGCCCTTTAGCTTCTTCAAGGTCAATCTGCAACTTATATTCTCCTTATTAGATGGGGTGGATAAAAAGCTTTATGAATGAATCAGTTTTGCTTTTCACTGCTATTTTGACTAGTGTGCACAGTGCAGTTAATCTCTGATTAAAAACAGTTATACAAAATGGAAAACTTATTCTGAATGAAAACAAACCCTTTGATTTTACTGGTATTCACCATATAACATAAAGTCATTTAGTGTTCATCAAGGAGTATTAGTTGAAAGAGTCCCTACCCTCATGTGTTTCTCAATGTCTAATCTCCATGTAAGCTCCTCAACCCGCTTCTCCAACTTGTCCTTTGCTTCCTTAAGTGCTCCCGTTTCCCTTGCAGCCTGCACGGTAACTTAAAACTGTTACCATGCCTCTAATTTTGAAATATCCTTTTTTCCTTATAGATATTCTAAAAGGATTAGCAAAAAAATTATAGAAAATGAAGCATAAGAACAATTAGAACTCACCATCCGAAGCTTTCTGAGCTCTCTCCTAGCTACTCTTGCTCTCCAAAGACATTGAAGTGCAATAGTTGCTTTCTTTTGTTGTTTGTAATCAGAAAGAGCTTGGACTCTTCTCCATTGTGTCTGTGAGAGGAAATGAAATGGAATAATTAACATTAATATAAAAGACATGTGCAAAGTAAGTTCATATTATGCAGGCTCATATCTAAGGTTTCTTCAACACCTTTTTTTTTTTTTTTTTGATGTAACATATAGAAGAACATTTCAATGAGAAAACGTACTTTTGATTCCAAATTATTTCAATGTGAATGTCATGAATTCATTATCTACTTAGGTGTTAGATACTCCTTCTACAACTGTCTTTACCTGAATTTTGATTGATGCCTTCGTTTGTCTTCTGAACCTATATTCATTTCGTGCTGCTAATGCTCTCAACCCTGATTGAATAACTATAGCAGATGCTTGTAATGATGTATAATTCATTCTTGCTCTGTGTGCGCGCACATGTTTCTGTATCCTGATTGAAGCTGCTTCCCTCCTCATATGTTCATAGAGTATGCGTGCAAGTTTTGCTGAAATATTGAAGGGAAAAGAAAAGTAATTGAATTCAGTTATTTATGGGACAACACCAGTACAACGATGCACTTAAGCAAAAGCAAAGACATGTATTAAAAACAAAATTTAGTTTTTTCGAAGAAAATTGACCTCTCCAAATTTTCTGGATATGAATTGTAGCATTTCTCAGGGTAACGAATTCTTTTCTAGTTAAATGTGTGCGGATTTGCCTCTGTATGTGTCTGGCGGCTCTTGCTAAGACTTCAGCTCTTCGTGCATCTAATTCAGCCATCTGACCGGCTCTGAGAAATACTTTTGCTTTCCCCATCTGATTGAAAGTAACATTAAGGGGGAGGGGGAAAATGTATTAGAGCTTATAACACATATGTTACTGGAAATTTTATGGATAATTATTCCTTTTGTTTCCCTATAACATGTTTTTTTCGTATATATACTTACTTGATAGCCTTTTAATCCCATCTTATCACAGATGGCAATAGCTGCCTTTTTCTCATCAGATCTGTACAAAATAAAGACTTAATTATCATATGTGGTTATATGTGAAGCTGAAAATATATTGTAGGACTTGACAATGAGACAGATATAGATCTATGTTATTTATTTTCAGGGGAGTCTGAATTGGTTCTTTATATGAGCTACATCATAGAATTCTTTTTGCTATTTTCAAGTGATGCTTCAAGTAGTTTAGCATAAGAATGCTAGTATTTCATCTTCGACTGATCATTCTGTCACTATCTTCTTGAAGTTATGAATGTCTTAGACAATCAAAGTTAAAAAAACATTGTTGTCATTTTTCTTGGTAACTAGAATAATATATACCCGTCAAGGACATCAGGGGCTAGCATTCCAAAACGATCAAGGAACTCTTCAAATGTTCTTTTTGTAGGATACCCAGCACAACTAATCCTTATTGCCTCAAGTACTCCCTGCAACAACGGTACGAGTTAGGTAAATGTTGTTGGTGGGAGAAATTTATTTAATTTACTTAATCATCATACATTTCAGATACATGGAAACATCTAACTTACTCCACATCTTAGCTGGTTTAAGACATTGAAGTTCTCAAAGATTCCTGGCTGCAAAACTGTATTTGGCTTCACACATCTTATGTAATGTGGTTCTGTTGTGTTCAGTGTCTCCATAAGAGATTGTAGTTGTTGCTGAATATTAAGATTAGATTCAGAAGCAATTTTTGCATGGGTTGAGAGTTTCCAGAAACAGATGTAACCATTCGAATTGAAATTACCTTAAACTGTGAACCAATGGAAGAGAATTTGGATTGCTTTGATGTCTCCTCAGGTAAAGGGGGGAAAAGGCTTGCAACAAATGAGCATTTGGAGGCACATAGAAGAGCTTCATGCTCTGCTACAACATAATCCTTATTTTTATCAAGAAAATAATCAGCTTGGTATGTGACCTGTACATCAAAAGGTTTTGTTAAAAAACAATTAACAGTTATACTTTTTGTTGACTGGATGGCCAAGAAACAAGTTTCAAATTTACTCAGCTTACATCTCCAGCATAATGGTTGATTGTGAAGTCTGTTCGAGAAAGTTTTGGCTTGCTGAAGCGCTTGTGTCCTTTGTATGTCTGGTACATCTTTTGTGCAAAAGTCTCGTGAGTTGACTTGGGGAACATGCTGCAGAAAATATGAATACAATTTAAATCTTCAATTGTTTTTCACTTTTTGCTTTCTATTTAGCAGGGAAGTAATTACTGTATCAGCAAGTTCTTCCAACATGCTTGCTGTATTGAGAAATTACTTTTCAGGCTTATAACAGAAGATATGTTTATCTGTCTTGTTATTTAAATCTATTTACAGTTTTTTGGAGAGAAATGACATACCAGGCTTCATCAAGAAGAGCAATTATTCCCCCAGGTTTCTGCATGCAGGACATATTGATTAGTTTCACAATTTCATCTGGTTGAAAAGATCTTACACAAGCAATGGTGATACGTAAGTCTCCTGTTACCTTCTCAATAAGATCAAGAACATCCTGATTATCCACAAATTCTACATAGCTCCAATCGATTTCCTCTTTTGTGTACTCTTCTTGCTCCATCTTGAATACATGCTGTTGAAACAGAAGCATTTCTATATTATGTATTTTCAGCAATAAAGATGCTTAAACTGTATTTAAAAGTTATAGCCTTGCCTGGTTGAAATGTTGTTGCAACTTCTCATTTGTTAGGTTGATGCATAGTTGCTCGAAACTAGTAAAATGGAGAACATAATAAGATTATAGTATAGAGGTGTATAAATTTTCTTTCTGATGCAAAATTATTGTATATACCTGTTGATTTTGAAGCTTTCAAATCCATAAATGTCAAGGACTCCAATTATGCTAACTGCATTGGAATCTTGACCAATTGAACTGTTAATCTTGTCTACAATCCTGCCAGATTTTGAGAATGCATTTAATCAATTCCTTATCTCAAAGCTGAAAGTTTGTTCTTTGAATAGGCAATAGAGAGGATTTATTATGCATTATGATTCTGGTTCAGAGAGAGCAGTTAATATGCATTATGATTGCTGTTATATAGTACTAGAATGTTTCCTAGACATCAAAGTTTGTGGAATTTAATTTCCAAGATTTAGTATTAGACTACTCAATGACAATAGATATTGGTTAGTTCGTTTTTACCAATCAAACAGCTTGGAGTACACAGTCTTTGCCAAAGCATCTCGGCTCAAAGCAGCTGCATCTGGATCTAGTGGTTTTGTAATGTTACCATCAGGAGTAACAATGACACGCTTGCAAAGTGAGTCTTCTAATGCTTTCTCATCACACCTAAACATAAGCATGTCAAGAGACTCTAAAGGTGAAGCATGGGAATTAGATAGATTTCGTAGATCGATCAAAGCTTTTTACATGAATAACTCCGCTGCTGTTCGAAGATGGAAGAGTGATTTGTCATCTTTTAATTTGGAAGAATCAACCTCTTTCCCTTTTACGAAGTCAATGTTTCCAAGGTGGAGGATTGCAGCTACCACACGAAAGATAGATTCCTGTGGAGGGAAATTTTCTTTAATCAAATGTATGAAAGAAATCAGAGGTTCATTAGATGATGCACTGATGCATTGGCCCTATACCTGCTCTTCCTGGCTGATGCCTACAATATCCATTGCATTTCTGGTCTCCAAGTATTCTTTTGCATCATCTACATTTGACACTTCGTAACAGTTTGATTGATTAAGATAATGGAATTGCCTTGGATCCCCTAACTTGTACTTCTTGACATCCTATTAAGCCAATTTTAACTGTTAAGCTTTGTGAGGTAATAACTTATTACTAAATTTCTTTCAGGATGACTATAGAGAAGTCACCTCTGTTGGTGCTGCACAAAGCATGTAAAAGCAATGATAATTTCTCTCTGGGTCGGAGACTTGGCAAACACGTGACCGTTCAAGGAGATATGTACGGATTGCAGCTCCAGAAATCTTCCCATTCTTGTCAAATTGGATTTCAACAAATTTACCAAACCGACTGCCACAAGCTCCAATAATTTTGTAAGACTAACCAAAAATGGAAATTATGATAGAAAATCTGACCTGAGAAACATGTCACTACAAATTACCTTGAATTGTTATTTTTGACAGTTTTGGCATTTCCAAATGCTTCCAACACTGGATTGGACTGGAGTAAGTGAAAATGTCACTACATATACCTTGTTTGAGTTAACCGAGTTCCAGGAAACAATTTGTAAGTAGTTTAAACTCACCTCCAAAACCTGCTGTTCTACAGTTCTTCCTTCTGTACCGGATCTTCCCCCCATGAACGCTAGATATCTCATTAACATTTTGGTTGTTTCTGTTTTACCAGCTCCACTCTCTCCACTTACCAGAATGGACTGGCTTCCATTGTCATTTATCATTGCCCTAATATATTAAATTGTGTTAAACTCTCATCATTTGTCATCTGATTTTACTTGGTCCTATTTCTACATTGGTCTATACCTGTAACAGGTGTCTGCAACAGCAAAAAGGTGAGGGCTCAGCTCTCCAAATGCTGCTCCTTTGTACTGTTCCATCATATGGATGTCATACAAGTGTGGTAGTCGTCGAAAAGGATTCACTGCAATTAAGATATTCCCTGTATACGTCTGTCCATTTTAAGCTGTCAGATATTGCTTCTTTCCTTTATGTCATTTGTCTATTAAAATATATTGAGAATTTGATTAATTTTTTGTGACTCACATATATCTCATTGAGAGAAAAACGACAAGCAAGGTTATGCAAGACTCCTGGCTCATGGAGGTATGCCAGCTTGGTCATGTCATCAACTCCTGCAGGTGGTGCCTCTGTATCTTTTGGATATATGCTTGAAATTTCTGCCACCACCTGAATTTGAGGCATGCTAATGCTTAGTTTATATGCTTCTTTATAATGTGCTGTGACTAATATTGAATATTCACATTCTAGATTGGTATTGAAGCTGAAAATTGTTGCTGGAGCTTTATTGCCAAAATTTCACATTGATGCTATTACATCTACCTATCTTGTGTCTGTTCTCATGCTAAAAGAAAATATTGCACCAGCACCTCTAAGGTTTAATCTGTTTTTTCAAATTTTGACATCTGTCACGTTTTTGCATTATTCTCATATAACATAAGCATATAATTATAATTTTTGCTTTACATAATACTTTGGTTGAAGAAAATCCAATGAAAGAACAAGAAAAAAAAAAAAATACAGATGATGGATCACCCTATAATTCTTTCTAAAAAGGTTATTCCATTTCCACCATTTGGATCCTTTGTAGCCATGCTATTATAGTCAAGAGCAGAGTTCGACACCTATCCATTACATGCCTGTTATGTTAACATCTATAATATGGAATTATTCTAATCAAGTTTTGTTGTTTTTCACCAATAACTGACAGTGCTTTCAGTTTTCAAGTTTTTATGATCAAGCAACAGAAGCTTACAGTTCTCCCATTTGAAGTAATGATGGTGGCAGTTTTGCCATTGATTTCTGTCACCTCACCATCAATCCATGCAATCTCCGGATCCTCAACCCAAACCTGTGATCCAACGATGATGTTCACAGGCGTTCCCTGAACCATCACAAACAAGGAAAAGAAAAGTGTCAAATGCCCTTACAACAAAAAGGTGAGGAGATCAACAACATAGAAAACTTTTTTCAGAAGCTCACCATGATGCTAAATTCTGCTTTTCATGAAAATCAGAATGGTGGCTTGTAGACCCGAACCAAGACGAATCGATGCTTATGAGATAGTTACAAGAACGGAGAGAGTGATGTATCTTAAGGAATGGTGCAGAGGACAGAGTACTAGAAAGCAGAAAGGAATGTCCAAAAGGAAAACAAAAGCTGAGGAAATGCCAGGGTGGTAACTCCTTAAAGCTAAAGTGGCAGCATGCAGCCCCTTACCTTACCACCCTTCCCCCTCAGTCCCAAGTACTTGTTTTGTTTTGTTTTGTTTTTTTTTTTTGCTCCTTCCACGGCAGATGCTGACATGGCACCAACAGCAGCACCAGAAAAAAATGCACAGAAAAGCAAAATGTTCAAAATAAAAATGTTCAAAATATTCAATTCATGTGTCTGCGGCCTGCAACATGATCACTGAAGTGGGGCCATGTTGCTTAAGCCATACGAAGAATGAACCACCGTCCAGCTGATAATTGTCAACTTATTTTCTTTCTTTTGGTACATGATAATTGTGATTTTTAATTTGATTTGCTACGATCTGGTCAGGTGTATTATTTGGCATGGTGGTGAGCAGTAGCATGAACAGCTGGTGCAACTTGTCATGTTTCATTTTAGTGATTATAATCCCAAAGTTAGCTTTCACTCACGGTAAAGATTCATGCATAACTGATTTTATGTCATTATCTAACATTAATATTCAACTTCAATCAGAAAGAAAAAAGGTTGGGCAAATGCTCAAAGATAACAAGCTAGAATATTTGCACGAGAAATGTTATTTTTTTGTACATAGTGTATAAACCTCCAAATTGACATATTATAATCGCATTTATGTTAACTAATGGATCTGACAATAAAAGTAAATTATCGATTTAACACTTATATAATTGAAAATAAGACTTATTTTTGGGTGTTTAAATCACTATGTTTAAATAATGAAACTCATAACAGCCAGAGACAGCAAGTTCCTATTGGAGAGAGTTGTTATATTCGTCGGATGGGCAAAAGAAAGCATTGGTAGGCATTAGCATATCAAATTTTTATTCCAAGCATAGGTTACGCAAAGGCCATTATATCTATCTAAAGTCAAATGTCAATGAGTTGAGGGAATGCTCTCATCTTAAAGATGTGCATAAAAGAAAGGAAAAGCAGATTATGAAAGTTGAGCCACACATTGCCTCCCACGTGGAATTGGTGAAGGCCAATAGGGACCCATAGTTTCCAACTTTATGTAAGTCTCCACCATCCAACAAAACCTTTTGACACTCTGGTCCTTTCACCACAACAAGTGTAACTTCCAACAACATATGTACGCTGCCATGATCTTTGATTCCTTTGTATGTATAGAATCATAGAAGAAGGGCGGTTGGAGAAGTCAGGGAAGTGCAACATTGCAAGTTGTTTTTCCCTTGTGGGACGGCTAAGGCAGGTGCCACATTTTTGGCCCTATGGTATGGCCATTCACATGACAAAAAGGGTCCCTATGATGTTGTGGTGGGACCTTGGAGCATAGGAAAAAGCCTAACACAGCGTGGCTTTCCAACCAAGCTTTGTTCATCATTCTTTCTCTTTTGTGATTTGTTTAAATTTGGTGATGTGGGTATCATTAATCATCATTACTCTCGCTTATTAAGTGCTGCTCCCTGGTTCTTTTTTGCCAAATTCCAATATAATTGTGTGGCCTATATGGCCCCCTCTTAGAAAATTTAGATCTTGCCGTACCAAATTTTATTATAGGGAGATGCATCTCTTGTCGGTCACTGGTCCAAAGTCGTTTTGTTGAAACGCCACTTTTGCAAGCGCTTTTGACTTAATTTTCGCAATATGGGAACAATTACTTTCATAATTGAACAAAAGCAAAGAGAAATACCGCTTTTAAAATTTAGAGGTTGTCACACATTTAACAGAGCCCATTAGATCAATCATACCAACGGTCCATGGAGTTTCTTAACGGACACCTCCCTGAATCACTGTTATCCTCATGGACACGAGATCCAAGCTTGAGGTTAACAATTCTCCCTTTATGAATATGTTTAATTATTTTGTGAAAAGTTGTTATATGTCCGAATGACTAAATTATGCCGTCCATCGGTAAACTAAGCGTATCATCGAATAATATTTATAGAATTATATGTATTACATGTCGGTGTAATTAACATTAACATATAATAATATACAAAGCTTATATGAGGGATAGTTTATTGTATTTTATCCAGTCACCCTTATCTTATTATTATTCACACCTACTAGTTCTTCGTTTGAAAGTATACAAAACAATGAAGGGCGATTTTCTTTATCCATCACATTCTATTTTAATTTGTTAGTCAGTATAAGGTAGCTCCTAGGCATGTTATTGCAATTCTTATAAATCACATGATGTCACTGCTTTTGCATTGCACAAATTATTGATCACTTTCCATTAATTCTCCACTTATATTTGAAACATTCATGCGATTGGCATGATACTCTGCAGCTTAATAAATCGGGATGTTAGCGCCTGTGGCAGAAATACGAAAATCGAAGAATTTACTGTTTAGATTATGGGCACGGAAGGGCAGAATTCCGCACTGTTTCAGTTCGTGTAAATTATGAATCAAACTTTGTTACAGAAGCAGCGCTAAGAAGACCATGGAACTGTGGACTATAAATGCCTTGAATCTACAGCTATGTATTTCACATCGAGATGCAGTTCATTTGAGTGATGAAAAAATCAGAATTCAACCGAAGCCACAAGTCCCATCAATTCGGAACCCAAAAACCGGCCTGTAAAAATCCAGAAAACAACTAGCTAAATTGGTTAAAAAGAAAGCGTAAAAATCGGCTCAAGCTATCCTCATATATTTTTGTCATGTCAATAAGAAAAATATTTCAAACTTAGTGCTCATGGAAGCCTAATGGGGCCGAACACACCACTTCCATGATTTGGCCCGTAATCCTTCATGAATGGCCTTCATGAATAGTTTACTGGGAATGATGGCTTCTTGGTTTTGTAGACGCCAAGAAGATGAATGTGTTAACAGAATACATGCTAATTAGTTATAGCTCTAGCGACACCTTCTTTGATCCATGTTTTAGAGGATTATTGGTATTGCATCAGGAGTTCAATCAACATACGCCTATCCCTTGTGTCATGCTTTAGTTTCCACTGCAAGTTTCTTAGAACCAAAAAAAAAAAAAGGTGTATTCAATATGAGACTTTGCAATATATATATATATATATATAGAGAGAGAGAGTGAGAAAAGCAAATCTTGATAATTAGATTTTATATAAATAGTTAAGATTAAAGTATAAAATCATGTAATTTTTTTAAGTGATTATGTAACATTTAAATAACTTTAAATTTTGACCATCCATATATAATTATATAGTCTAGATTTATTTATCTTACTCTCATAATAAACTATTTCTCTCATATGATACGTCTCATATATAGATATACAAGCTAATAATATACAAAAGAGAAATGTGTTGCAAAGAGAAATTGCTACAACAAAATCTAATAATATACAAGCTAAATTTATTATTACAATTAATGAAACTAGACAACTTTAAATAAATTACATCAAATGGTAGGTGACTCTGCACCGCATTACAAATAAACATAACAACATAGGTGAGCTCATTCAATCTCCAAACTTGGTTGTGATGAAACTTGGTTGTGATGGAACTTTTATAACCAATTGCATAGCAGGGGAAGAAAAGCGCTGGCTCAATGCATGATCCCCTATTTAAGCATCTGAACTAAAGATTCCATTAAATAGTGCCAAACACAGGAGCACCAAGCTCACACCATATCTCATGATCCAAGCCAATACCATCAAGAAAAAAGGCTATTTGGATGGGATATCAAATAATTCACCATATAATGGGGGAAGTAAGGAAGAAAGAAAAGAAAAAAAGAACACTAACAAAGAAGGAATCATCATACCACTATAGAGGAGATGAATCACTGATAACTTATGAAAATATTATTTTTATCTTATATTTGTGAATTAATTATTCTAAATTTATTTTCAATATGATAATTTTCCTGATTTATTTTAATAAATTTAATTATAAGTGCTATTAGTGGGAATATACTTTTTTTTGAGCATATATAATGGATAAAAATTCTTACCAAATTTGTTTGAATGCAGGATAAAAGATAGTATCGATAGATGATAAGATAAATGGAAAAATATTCTAATGAAGAATTGAAGATTTGAAAGATATCTGGTAAGAGATTTGATTTAGGGAGAAAATCAATAGATTTTGCACTTGACCACCAACGCTATAGCGCCAGCATTGACTGGCCAGATGAACTTCTTTTCTTTTCTTATTTTTAATAAATACTTGAAATATCTTTAGAGAGAGCAAAAGAGATGAGAGAGAGAGAGAGAGAGAGAGAGAGAGGAGAGGCTAAAGCTTTTTGTGTTTTTCTAAAAGAATTGTGTGTCAAGGGGAGGAAGAATTAAGGAATAAAGATTCTATCTCTAAGATATCACATACTTCTACCAGTTGACATGATTCTAAGATTTATCGTTTTCTTTTCTTCTTATGTGGCTTGCTAAATTTCTTTAGGTCTTAGGAAGATGAAATCTATTGGAACAAGTTTTGTATTCCTTTATATTATTTTAATTTTCTTTTTCAATATATTGCGTAATTTCTAGTAATTTTAATGCTATTTTTAGCCTAATCACCCATTAGCTAATGTATGGTTCTATATTATCGAATGAATCTTATAAAATAAGCTAGTCTAGAAATGGCCATGAATTAGAATAGCTAGGAAAAGAAGTATTTATTCATGCGGTATTTTGAATTCTTATTCTTCATTCTTAGAATATGTTTAGAATAATATAAAGAATTAAATTATTTAGTTTATCTTAAGAGGGCTATAGTCTCAAGACTTTCAACTTTGATTATTAGTTTTGAGTAGTTCGACCATGATTGTATTGATTAAAAAATTAATTTAACATTGGGTAATGCAAAACTTGTGAGCTTGATGAAATCCACCCCTAACACGTTCCTTCCATTGATTGTTATATCATATTTTCCATTGCTCACTTGTTTGTATTTTTGTGCTATTTCAATTTCTTGAATTCTTTCATATAGTGAAGAGTCCAGTCGAGCCGGTAATGTGGCCCAATTAATGATTGATTTTATTGATGTGTAAATTACCATCATTATTTTTTATGGTTTCAAACATTTTAATTATCAAATCAACCCCAATGTCCTTAATTTTAAAAAATTAAACAAATTTTCATTGAATCTCTATCAAATACTAAATCAATTCAACTATCTCGGTCATAATGAACCCTAACCCTCTTTCTCTTTCCTGAAGAACCCTAGACAAGCCTGCAAGAGATAATCAACGTTAATTAGGATAAACGCAAAGCAGTAAGCACTAGCAACTGCATGCACTTTTTCTCTTCTGCTTTAGAATTTGATCTATATATGCATTTAATTATTCATATTAGTACTAGTACCAACTATTTTTATTGCTTCTTTGATCATACTAAAAAATCTATGTTGGTAGCTCTTATTCTACCTGCTACTATAGTGTACAAAACCAAAATGACCAATTCCTTCTTATCGAGTGCCATCTTCCTTGAAATATTCGTTAGTTAAATAACGATGTGAATTGAAATAAGTAAGCATTATATTGTACCGGAGGAAATTAAATGGGCCTATTCTGCTTTTGATGTTTTACTTTAAAATGGTGTTTCTAGTTTTTTTTTTTCCGTTTTGTTCTTGAAGATATGTTGTAAAAGAAAAATTCCGATAAATTCTCATGGAACACCCTGCTAAAGCTAGAATATAACTATAGGTGAAATTCTGCTGAGTCTTTTTTCGGAGACAAATATTGAATTGTAAATTCATGAATTTCTCTTTTATCCTAGCTGACTTAACACCAATTCATCAATCAATTCATCTAGATAGAAAGAAAGAAAGAAAGAAAGAAAGAAAGAAAGAAAGAAAGGGACTAGGGGTTCTCGATGAATTGTGATTGAAATAGTTTGGTTGATTAAGTATTGGGTAGGAGGTTCAATGAAAACTTGTTTAATTTTTTTTTTTTAATAAGGACATTGTGGTTAGTTTGACAATTAAAAAGTTTTGAATTTTAAAAATTAGAAAAAATTACATTGACCTTTTTTGAGATTTATTAAAAATACATTTGCCTCTTCTTAGATTTTAAAATTACATCTACCTTCTTTAATTGTTTAAAAGTCATTATAGAGATACCCGTTATCTTTAAGGGCACATGAATTGCACATGAGTATAACATAAAAAAAATGTTTATACCCTTAATTATTTCTTTTAAAATTTCTATTTAATACCACTCTTTTTTTAACCACCATTCAACCATTATCAACCATCCTCTCATCCCTATATCCTCATTTCCTCCATTTTCCTCAAACTCAAACAATGCAAAAATTTTGAAACCATAGCCAAGTCTTACCATTTCAAACTACAAACACAGCCATCAACGCTTTGAAGCGCCCAACATGAAGTACAAAGACTGCACTTTTTCAATTTCCTCTTCCATCTTTCTCTATAGACACCTTTCACCAGTTCTTGAAGTTTATCTCATCATATTATGCGCTTAAAGGATATGTCATCAATTCCATAATAGTAGTGTTATGTAGTTAGAAGTAGGCAGCCGTAATTTAGCCCAAAAGAATGGCACTACTCACGCATCCAGAAGTCATTAAACATGGCAACTCATTCATGCTACCAAATTCTGGCCTAAAAAGAAGCATCAGTCTGATACAGTTCTGATAATGCTATGCGTACCAAATGGAGCAAATCATACGAACTTATATTTACTTTGAAACATAAAAAAATTGAGATCTCCCTAAGATCAAAATCAAACCAAAAAATTAACACAACCATTCCAAAATCACCTTCACCCCATATCTCAAAACATCCCTTAAATCAACCTAAGCCAAAAATCATTCAAAAAAAAAAAAAAAATGCCAATACAGGGACAATCGCTCACCACCAGCGCCTGAGCCACGACCCACCACGCACCACTGTCTGACCATAGCCTTCCACCTGCACCGTCGCCGCCTGGGACCGAGGCGCCGTCCTCACCGGTCGAAATGCCTTGCTTTGCCACGCCTAAAACAACCGTGCGATTTGCGTCACCAGATCCACGAATAAGCCATGCCACTGTCGTGTTGTTGTCGAAGTCGCGTCCTGTTGACGTCGCGGCCACATCATGCCATCTCTGAGCTCCCAGCCGCATCACCGTCAAAACCCATCACCCATTGGTGTGTTTTAACTTGTCTTTTCTTTGTTTTTATTAGCGTTTAAGTGATGTAGAGCTGTGTATTGGGCTTATCTTCTCTTGATACTGAAATGACATTGGGGTAGCAATTCCATAAGCATGGAGGATTTAGACACGGAGGATGGAGAGAGGGGGGTGAAGCTTGGAGAAGATAGTTTTGTCTTTAAGGTAATTTTGGAATTTTAAAAATTATATAGAGATAAGAGACACAAGTGTAATTTTAGAACCTAGGAGGGAGTAAGTATATTTTTGATGAACCTCAGGGGAGCTAAACAAAATTTCCCCTAAAAATTAAAAATGATAGTGATTTACTCACGTATGATAATATGGCAAATATTAAGCACATGGTTAATATTAATTGGAATACATAAAAAGGATTCCAAATCTTTTAAAAATTGAAGAAGTAATATTGAAACCATCCTAATAGAAAATGCTGGCTGATACGAATAGTATTGATGTGGTTTACATATGAATGTGATGTGGATTGTGTGACATCATTTTCTACAAGTTGTTTGTCAAAAAAATGCATATGGATCAAATTGAAGACAATTTTGTAATAGAAAGGACCAAATTGAAAAAAAAAATAAAATAAACATAAGGGATTAAATTAAAAAAATAAAAATAAGGGACCAAAGTGCATGTTTTACTTACCTTTGCAATACTCAAACATACATTATGTATGGAGTGTTTTTTTTTTTTTTTTAGTCGTGCATCATGTATAGAGTTAAAGAGGCCTGATGTAATTCAAACCCACAAGCTCATGAATGAGCCAAACATAAGAGTTGGGGAGGGTGTAATTCGAACTCATGAGAATGATCCTGCGCATTACTTATCCATTATATAGTTATATAACTCATTATTATATTAA
This sequence comes from Pterocarpus santalinus, assembly GCA_031439595.1. NCBI lineage: Eukaryota > Viridiplantae > Streptophyta > Magnoliopsida > Fabales > Fabaceae > Pterocarpus > Pterocarpus santalinus. Next base: position 24,907,856 of record CM062528.1, on the reverse strand, counting down.
TTACATTCTTTGAACAATATATATTGTATTTAATATTAAAAATATTTAAATATATTTTTTTATTCAACTATAGTTTAACCATTGATCTGGAAATCAATTCTTCCACTGGTTGTCTTGATTTAAAACATTAGTTAAAAGTATAAGTAGCACCATACCTTGCAAGACACATTCAGAAGTAATTCAAATTCTTGAGAAAAATCAATTGGTCATAGTTTGGTTGATTGTATCAAAACAATTGCAACCAAATCTTCGAACCATTCTGATTATTAGGGTTCTAAAACACAATTTGCCTGGATCTAATTAAATATAGAAGCCTCAATTGACTCATATTTGATCCTTCCTCCCCCCCCCCCCAAAAAAAAGAAAATAAAAAAAATAATTTTGTAACTATTTTGGATTAGTTTACTTTATATAAGGCTCTTTTCACTTTATGCAACATATAGTAGCTTATAAATGATTTTTACTTAATTATTTAACAGAATTTTTTATACTTATATTGTTATATGTTATGAACACCATATTTTGTCCAATATCTCTATCCACATTGCATATTTTTTCAATAATCGTTGAATAAGCTTTCCAACCCCTCTTCACCCAAATAATTTCTTTTCGCATTTTTTTTCTCTTTCCCTTTATTAATTATGAAATATATACATACATACATATATATATATATATATATATATATATATATATATATAAAATTTTGAACAGTAAAAAAAAAGATATTTTTCTTTCCTTCTTTTTCGCACTAAGCCCATGATCTATTTTTAAAAATTTTTTGCGCCAAATTCAAAACAAAAAAGCAAATAAATAAATAAAAAGAGATTTAGAGCAATGATAGGTTAAAACCTTTTCTCGTGTTTTCTTCCTCCACAACCACCCTTCAAGCAACCCACTGATGTAATATTCCGAAGAATAATGCATTTGATTGGCGCTGTTAATTGATTTATTTTGTTGCATAAAAATATAAGAGTAATTAGTGTTGAGATGTGAATATTAGGGATAGAAAAATTTAAATTTGCTATGTAGAAAATTTTATGAAGGTCATTAGCAATGTCTAGCCAATTTAAGAAGAATCGGTTAAATTGCGGGATTGTGTAACGTAAGAACCAAATCAATAGAAATTTATACTGTGAGATCACATAAATATTAGTTAAAAACCCAAATTAAGTGGCCAAAATTTAGCCACTCACACCCCTTGGCTAGTGCCATATTAGCCACAAAAAAGGGGAAAATCAACTAAAGTTCACCAAGATTGGAATCCACCAATAACCTTTTATGAGTCATCCTTTTTCTTTATGACTCAAGACCAGCAAATTCCTATCTTCTCCTTCTAAATTTCAGCCTCCCATCAACCCCTCTCACTCTCCCATGTTTCTTCCTCAACTCCATATCTCCATTCTTATTTCTTCATCCCACTTCTACATTTATACCCAAACTGGCTTTCTTTTTGCTCAAACTTGAGAATTGAGGTAGGATTCTTAAGTTTTGTTTGATCTTAGGGTTTATGTAACCCGTTAAAATTTCTTTGCTTCTCTTTAATATGATATTGTATGATGATTATACAACTTATTTCAAATAAATTAACATGGAAAATCTTAGTTTGGGTTAGAAAATTGATCAAAAACTCAAAGAAGAACTTAAGTAGAGTTGCTGAAAACTGAAAACCACAGGGCCATCTGTACCACGAATGGAATAATTTGATCCACTAAAGTCAAAATTTAGTGAAACTAATTTTGGATGAAACTAGATATCTAAAGCTTTCCAACTATATAAATTATAAGGCCATTAAACCTAAAATGAGGGAGCAAATTTTTGAAGTAACCCTTTGAACTTTGTCTATTGTTCTGACCAATTTGGGTTTTGAAAAGTGTGACTCACCCTATACAACTTCAAATCGAGTGTAACAAATTTTGTAAGGAAGCTAACACATAGAGTGTTATGTCATAAAAATTTTAGACCTAGATTTAAATTGTGTTACTCCCAGTAATTCTTTAAATTAGACCTAATGCTCTGTCTAGGTGAAACAGGGCAATCTTCTTTAGCCCAATTTGAGAGCTTATAACCTGAGCTCTACTTACTCAATTTAAATGAATCTTGTAGGAAATGAAAGATGGTTCAATTAACTTTATTTAGGTATAAATTTTGGATAGAAATAAGGAGAATTGGATTTTTAGTGATTTTCTAAGTTTAAGTACTCAAGTTTGTCTAATAGCAGAGCAGCCTTGACTAAAATTTTGATAACTCAAATTATACTTCTTAAATTAAGGTGGGACTAAAGAAATTCAAAAGGGGCCTGATAATACCATAATCCATCAAACATCTAGATCAAAATAAGCTAAAATGAAATTTTAGTGGAATTTAGAAATTTAGGGTAGATTTGAAGCACCCAAGCTAACTTGGTAGTTTAAAGGTTTAGGACTTTCTTCAACTATATGTAGCCAATGACTGAATTATTATGCTCTTTTCCTTATGATAAGCATATGAATTTGATATTATGATATGATAATGCTTATGACTGTAATTGGCTGGTTGTTTTCCTATGATGTTTATTTTGGGAAGCTCCATATTACAATCGTTATGCTGTCGGATTTCCGGTAAAAGATATGTAAGTTATGTATTTTATACACTATGATTTCATGTTCTTCAAGCATTATCATTTATGAATGTGAGAGTTATGATGAAAGTAAGGATTCCATTTTACTTGAGGTAGCCCTAGAATAAATTAAGGGGAATAGATCAGTGGAAGAGTCGAGGAATATAAACCCAGCAATTTTGTATTGGAATAAGCTTGATCTTGAGAAATAGACTGTTACCTAGGAGCTTTATGGCCAAGTGCTCTCAGTGAGTCAAGTATGAATGAAAGATAAAAGCAAATACCTTAGGGACAACAATATGTAACGCCTAGGTGTGTTCAGTAAAGAAAGGAAAATGGAAGTCAAGAAAGTTCAGCATAATTGCATGATTCAGCATGTGCATCTATATATGCATATTGTATGGCTATTACACTTATTATTATGGTTGTAATTTATTTGATACTACTTTTATATTTGCTCTAGTTATCTGTTACTATTTTAATATATGCTTTAGAAGCTATTGAGTGATTGATAAAAGTAACCTGCTTTGGAAGAATACATTTTCTAAACTTAATGAATGAATTCCTACCACTATGTGTAAGATCTTTTTTCTCAATAAACCGAAGTAGCTGAGACGGCAACGATGCCATAAATTGTTAGTTAAATTAAAAAGCCTACTAAGAATGAAAATTCTTACGCCTACGTGGTTTCCGTGTCATCTCCAGGCAGTTTCAGAGAATCTTGATAAGGAATGAGCAAGAAGAATTTGTCCGAGGTAGGGTTGATTGCTAAAGACAATTGACGGATATCCATATATGTTAGCTTTAGGTTACTATTTCCTTAGTTACAAGCTCTTAGCAAAGCTGCTTGTGTAATTTGATAATGCCGGTTTGTAAAGCCAATATTTGCAACATGTAAGCAAATATTATGTTATTTTTGTGGGAAAATAAAAGGCATTATGAATTAAGGTTTAATGAAATTTTAGTAGTAACTCCTAAGTATAATATTATGACTTAAGCATAATATTGGGTTTAGGAGAGTGTTACAACTTACACCCACTGACTCCTATTCATTTTCTCACAAAAATCATCCTTTTCCACTACTATCCTCACATTTTTACTCACTTTTCTTCACTCACCACCGTCTCCCATCCTCCTTCTTTCTCGCTCCACAAACCCCAAGTTGCAAATGGGGGAAGGGAGCCTATCTTGACCGAATTTCTTGTAACTTTCAACGGACTTTTTGTGTGTGAACAATCTCCGAGGCTTGGTTTGCCTTCTTTACCTTTATTTTGTGCCTTGTGTTGACTTAGATATATACTGCATATTCTTGTGCTTCCTATTGTAATGTTGTGCCCTTGTTGAATTTGTGGGAATTTTTATCTTGCTTTGGAAGTTTATTTAGGGTGGTTACTTGTTGTTATTTCTCTAAGACTTCATACATTGTAATTTTTTTTTTTGGGTGCTTATACACTAGGTACATTAACATTATTCTTCATGATGATACTTCTTGTTGCACTATAATGTCGGTTGAGGGTGGTAGATTTTGCCTTGCATTGTTGATTTTAGTTTAAGGCACCTTGTGGTTGAACTTTGGATAAGTTAAGGGTTATGAGGCATAGCGGTTGTATGTGTTTATGTGATTGATGTTCCAAAGGACCCGACTCGATTATGTATTAATTAGCTTGCATGCCCATTACTTGGTGCTTTATATTTAGGAATGACAATAATGCTTATTGGGTGTATTGGTGCCTTTGGCTATTATTGCTTATATATTTTAAAATTAGTTGGGGGTTGTTATACCAATGTTTTACCATTCCTCTTGATTTAAAATTAAGATCTTAGTTCTTTGTTTTAGTGTGGTTTTAGGAACAGGGGGCCAAAGCAAAGCAAGCACGTCAAGGAGGAGCTTCCTCTTAGAGAGTTCCAGCTTCCCAAGGTAGAGCTTCATCTGAGATTGACAGGCACTGCTTTGCCCATGAGAGTGCTTAACGATGCTATTATACCTCCCTCTTATTGCAAAGTTGGGTAATAGAGAAGGGTATCTAGTTCATTACCTAGAACTTGAAGCCAAGTTTGATAGGAGGCAGTGACACCACTTGTAGCTAGATCCTTTTTTTGCCATTATTGAGATTGTGCGAGAGTTCTATGCCAACCTTAGGTATCCAGATGAAGGAAAGGTCTATCTTAGAGGCCGTTGGGTCGACTTTAGTCACGTTGCCATAAACAGGTTGCTTCATGTCCCGAATGTTCAAAATGATGATTTCTCGAGATTTTTATTAGCAGAGGTGAGATGAACTAGGCTGAGATTCTTAATTATTATAGTCCTAGCTAGCTCTTGGATCTACTACCCAGATGTAGCCATCAAATCTAGACACTTAGAGAACATATACCTTAACTGCAAGGCAAAGGTGTGGCTACAAATTCTAATTTCCCGATTCATGCTAATTTCTCATACCAGCTCCATTACAAAGGAATGCTTTTCCATTGCTTGGAACGCTAGCAAACCAAAAAGCAACCCTGAAGCCATTTCTTCTCCACCATCTCCTCTAACAGAGCCAACACTTCCAATTGCTCTAAAGGTGCCGCCACAACATGATATGCAGCCATTGTATCACTAGATAGGTACTTCGAGGAACGGAATTTGTAAATTATAGCTTGCTCAAAATAGAGATCGCAACAAGCCTTTAGGCAGTACTAAACCCTCTACCTGTAGCTTACCTCCGTCTCCACTGACATGAGGACTTTAGAAGCCATCATGCAGATGCAAGCTCCTCCAGACATCTTGCCACATTTACCCATTCTTGCACTTGTGGACCTAGCTGATCCTAACATGAATGGTGATGTTTAGAACCTTAAAGAAGAGTTTGATGACAATGATGACTATGGGAGTATTCTCTGACTTTCTTTTTGTGCTTTCTTTTAATGCATTGGGGATAATGCACATTTTTAGATTGGGGATTGGGGAAGCACATGCATTCACTTCTATCTATTTTTATTATTTTAGTTTCTATTTAGTTTTTTTTAGTATTAAAAAAATCTTTGTTTTAGTTTCTATATTTATTTTAGTGTTTAGGTGTTTTTTTGATTCTATGCCAGTTATATGATTGATTCCTCTACCTCTTAACCTCTTAGCAGCTAGGAATTTAAATTTGAGCCTTGAAAATTCTCTTGTGCATTCATTTTTGTTCAGGAAAAGATCACATGCTTGTGCACTTTTAGTGGGTTTAGTAACTTAGGGTTAATGATCATGATGCATTAATGCTTTGGTTAGGTTTAGACAAGCATGCATATTCATTTGAATCCCTTTGAAAAGAAATGTGAAGTGAAGTCTAGTCATAGAAATGATTTAGGTCGTGTTTGGAAGCCCTAATAAGCCTTAAGCCTAACTTGGACATGAACCTTTGTCACACTTGTTGAGCCTAATAGCTAATTTTCTTGTTTGAGCCACATTACAAGCTTAATCCATGTTTGATCCCTTAATTACTCTAAGCCTATAGTTTCTAAACTCGTGAAAATAGTGTAATACCTTTACCATAAGTATCTCTATATGTTGCAAAAATCAAAAGCAGACAGAAAAAGGAGGAAAAAGAAGAAAAGTGGGATGAGAAAGTGGCAATACAAAGAAAAAGGTGGTTTCAATAGGATAGGAGGGAGCAAACTCGATTCCAAATCTCATGCCATTAAAGCCTAAAAGCTCAAAATAAGAGGACATTGTAGTTGCTAAACACCTATGTCGGGGGTGGTCCTTGGTAGTGAGTTTAGAAGTGAGGGTATCTTAAGTTGAGGGTAAGAGTAAGCTTATATTATCTCCTTCATCACAACTTTTACTCTTAGCCTAGCATTACAAGCTTGAAAATGTCCTGTCCTATTAATCTTTGGCTAGATGTAGCTCATGTGGATGTGAAGAAGGATGATTGTAGATCTTGTGATTATTTGTCTTCTCTTAAACATTGCATTTGCATGAGGTGAGTTAACTCTTTGTTGCTTGCCTTACACACACATTTAATCTATTTCTCATGGTTGCATAATTGAATGGTTAATGGATTGCTTAGATTTGAATTGTTGCTAACTTTTAGCATGTAATAACTTGGATAAACTTGCTTTTGTGTAGTTGCTTTAACCGCTTTTAAATTTATAGAGTTTTTTTTTTTTCCATTTAGAGTATGTTTTGATAGAGTATTCTCAAATTTCAGGGAATTTAAAATACAAAGAAATTTAAATGCTTTAATTTAATTCCTTTCATTTTTAAAATAATTTGTTTGTATAATGAAATTATATTAAATTCTCTTTGGGCGATTGGTTGAGAGTGGTGGGCAGTGGATTGGTTAAGGATGGCAAGTAGTAGTCAGCAGGTGCTAGTGGGCGGTTGACAATTACTGGTGGGTGGTCCCTAGTAGCCAGTGAGCGGTTAGTAGTTGCCGATAGACAGTCAGTAGTCGCTAGTGGGCAGTGGCCAGTGGCCAGTCAGTGGTTGCTGAGGGGCAGTGGCTGGTAGGTAGTTGACGGTAGTCATTGGGTGGTAGCCGGGGGGGTTGCCGGTCGCCGATGGTTGGTCACCAGTCACTGTGTGCAATCACCTAGTGATAGTAGACTTGTAGAAAGAAGTGGTTAAGAGACACTGGCTAGAGAAAAGAGGGGATTTTAGAATTTCATGTGAAAAGGTAGAAATTGAAAGCCACTCTTTTTAAGTTTGGAATATGCCTCCTAAAAATACTTGGGATTTTAAATTCTTCCATATTATTATCCAACTAAAGAATTTTAGGCCAAATCAATTGAAATCCTCTCAAAAAATACATTATCCTCTAAGAGTACTCTATCCAAACATACTCTTATTTTTATTTTTGCTTAGTCTTTGTTTTACTTAGGGACAAGCAAAATCTTAAGTTGGGGCAATGATAACTCTCCAATGAGAGTTATATTTACTTTTTCATGTAGTTTTAGGTTATTTCATGTCTTGTAGTTAGTTTAGTTGCATACTTTTGGTTTTTTTTAGTAATTAGATTAATTTAGCAGTTCATTACTCAATTTTACATATTTTTAGAATTGTTATGCATGTTTATTTGGTGTGTATTAGGTATAAAGGCCTTAGTGGAAAGGAAAAACTTAAAATGGATTAATGTGGCACCCAGGAGCTCGTGCTATAGCCTAACTCTCACACTGTAGTGCAAACAAGGTAGAACCAATAATTTTGTGCCAAGGAGCTCGCGCTGGAGTGCAAGCCTTGGGTTGAACGTGACGAGTGTTAATTTAGGAAAGTTTGTTTTCAAGTAGTAGTTGTAAAAGGGGAGATTTGGGGGAGTATTTATAAGCTTTTTAACACCTTTTTCTGATGTTTGGACTGCTGATGAAACCCTAGCACAGACAAGCAACCCTTAGAGATTTCATTTTGAAGACACAAGATTCTTAAAGCTTAATTAGAGTTAGAGAAATTTGCATCTATCCAAATTCTTGTTTCTCATCGTGTCTTTCTATGGATTCTTTCTTCTATGTTTTCTTTCTCTTTTTTTGTTTCATTTTATTTTTTCATGAGCTAAGGCCTTCATTGCTAGGGCATTGTTGTAGCCACTATTGATGATATTATTGTTGTGTTGATGTTATTCACGTTTCTATATTATTAGTTGAGTGTTTATGATCATTTTTAATGTTTTGAGTGTTTGATCAACACTTAATTAATCTAATGATTTCCAATAACTGAAGAGAAGAAATATGAATGTTGCTTCTCATCTTAAATACAGCGAGTTAAGCGAAAACTAGAGATAGTTAAATGCAACTTGTGTGGTTCTTTTAGGAATCCATAAGACTTAATCCTTTTCTTAAATTAGTTTACGCTAAGAGACTACACAATCAATTTAAGTAAGAGAGAATTGCATGATCTAGAGATAGACTTGTAGTTAAATTAAGGAATTCGACCATTAACTAGTTAAAACAAAATCTAAATAATTGAAATTCAAGGTAATAAAATTGATAGTAGGTGAAATCAGTTAACCTTATCACACTTACCATTGCATTTTATCCCATATTTTTGTTTGCATTGTTCAATTTGCTATTTGTCTTGCTACTTTGATTCTAATTTGATTTTTATTGTTCAACTAGATGACTATATTAGTTGATCCCGATAATTGAACTATACTCGTGGGATGATACTTTTTATCACTCTATTATTTGTACGATCTAGTATACTTGCTAGACTCACATCAATAATGCTAAAAAAAAAAAAGAACATTTACAACCAAATGGAATCAAACATTAAAAATGCGTCCAACATTAGTCAATTAAGCACTAAAGAAGATTGAAACACTAAACATAAGGGTTAATTAGTATATCAAAATCTCTATTATCAAATTCTCTCACACTTAGGTTTTTGCATGTTCCATGCAAAATCAAACTCCACACTTGGGCTTTAGGGAAAAAAGACAAAGCGCAAAAGTTATAAGAAACTTTCTTTCCAATGGTTATCTAAGAATGTCAAAGTAATCAATCAATAAAAGCACTCAAAATTTTTTGAAATCACAACATTCATTAACAATTTTCCCTCATATCTCAAATAAATAAGAAGGGTAATTTCAATTGAGAAGTACTGAGTAGGCATGATAGAACATCACAAGAGTAAGTGCCAAGCACTCTTGTCTCTCAAGTGTCTAATGATAAGCATTTCACTCAATTTATTCATGAAGATTGCACTACCATATGGTTCCTTATCTTCTTCTCCAATACTCAATTCACATGTGTAAACAAATCAAAAGAACTTTATTCAATGTTGTCTTGAGGTCAAGGCAAGGGAAGGAATTTATATAGATTTAGCAAATTCAAAAAACTAAAGAGAATAAAAGAACAATAGGAAGGAAATTAAGTCAAAAGCATGAGAATCACCTACTTCGTGCAATGAAATTACGCTATTTTCTTTAATGCTTTTTTCATTTCTTTTTCTTTGACTTTACTCCTTTTCACAATATTTTTGGGTTAGCCACTTTGCTTTTTCATTTCTTCTTTTTCTTTCACATTTTTCCTTCACCATACACTTGCACAGCCCCCCATACACACTTAAATGTTCGCATGCCTCGGGCAAATCCCCATACTTGTTTTGTGGTATACCTCTAATGGTGAGATTAATGGTCCTTTATTCCCTAAGATTAAGTAGAAACATAAGTTTTCATTTAGACTTGTAAAGTGCTAAAAACAAAGAATAATCAACCAGGCACAAAGGGATTACACAAGGGAAGTATACAAGGATGACTATATTAAGAAAAGTACAACCTCTTCCCTTGAAATTTCTAGAAAAGATACTAAACTCCAAATTTTTGGAAAGTGGACACTCCACTCCATTATCAATAAAAGAAAAGTTAATAATTAAAATAAAAAGTAATATTATTACATGCCAAAGAAATATACTTGAAATTTCTGTCGGCACCTGAAATTGAGAGTCATGCTCATGTTAAGTTTATATGCCTCCTTGTGCTTGTACTACCAGCATCAAAATGATGATTATGGTAATACATGCTTTGTGGAGGATTGATGGCTTTGACCTTGACTATCATGTATAGCTTTTGATCAAATAATGAGCACTTAATCTAGTACAAATTGGAGGCGTCTTATTTATAAAAGTAATTGCTTCTTTATAATATGGAAATGTCATTTGGACATATATGTTTGACGGAAAATAGTAATTTCCTTTTTTTTTTTTTGAAAAATAATGTGATGTTATTAATAGCTAATATTCAAGTCTAGATGAGTAATGAAGCTGAAAAATTGTGGCTGGAGCTTTAATGCTAAAATTTTACATTGATGCTATTACTTCTACCTATCTTTTGTCTATTCTCATGCTGAAAGAAAATATTGCACCAACATCTCTCAAGTTTAATATTTTTTTTTACAAATTTTGACATCTAGTCATGTTTTTACTTTATTCTCATATAACATAAGCACATAGTTATAATCTTAAGCAGATATTTTGTGTTGGCATCCAACTAGACTCGAGCCTTTTGAGAATTAGTCAGTTGATCTCTTGGAATAGCCACTTGACGTGGTGGTGCAATGGGCAATCCTTCGAGTTGAAGTTCTTAGACTTGTTGAGTAGGAGCATACTTTCTATGCTTAATATGATCTCCCACATATCAAGACTTGTGGACTAAATAAAATGTCTCCTTCTGTCCTTTCAATATGGATAATTTTTTCAATTGAAGAATGGGGGTTTGTTTATAGAACGACCTTCAGCTATACTGGAAATAGGTTATGCCATCTTCTCGGATTTTTTCCCTTTGCAACTGTTAGAAAGCTAAGTTGAGCTTTGATACCAACTATGGATGGTAGTTGGCATGAGAAAGGGTGATGAATTATGCCTTCAAATCATTTTTTCAAATCTAAAACTCAAACAAGTATTCTTAAGTGTTTTGTCACTTAGAGTGTGGAAGTGATGAGTTAGTATAAAAATCACTTAATTTTATCTTGTAGAACTCAGTTTTATGGAAAAGCCTTTGTTAGAAACTTATGAAGCTTTTATCACAAAAGATAGAGATGAGAAGATACATATTATGTCTTTAGAAAGGAAAGATAAGGAGAAGAGAAGTGAGCACAAGGATTTATATTGGTTTTGCCAAACCATGTATGTCCAATCCCTAACACTAAGTTGAGATTTGTATAACAGAGTAGTATTGTACAAGCTTTTCCAAGCTTATAGTCTGAGTAGTTTTGTACTAGCCTCTCTAAGTTAACTAAATTGAGTAGTATTATGCTAGTCTTTCCAAGCTAACTTTTCTTAGCACTACTTGGTCAGATTACAAAGATTTGTAAAAGGCTGGTTTGTGTATGATACTCACTCAAATCACACTTGAAGTGTATATATTATGATGAAGTACAAGTAAGAGCGATTTTCTACTAAACTCACAAGGAAGGTGTTGGCTAATAAAGCTTGTAGAGAAAATATACTTTTCTGATGAATCCACAATAATATAACTTCAAAAACTTGTTTAGAAGAGATGAGAGCAATGAATGATTATGTTGAGAGTATTCAATGACTTCAATAATTGCTTCAACAACCTCTTCATTTGATTCATGAATTGATCGTTGGTCTTATGATACTAGTTGTCGTTCTTGTTATTCAGCATCGACAAGTTTCTATTTCTGTCATCTTATCAGGAAAGCCAAATAGAATAACTAGTCGTTAGTGCAAGTTGTCCATTGTACTTGTTTCAGTATAAATTTAGACTTTTCCCAACATTTAAATTTCTTCTCAATCTAACTTGTAGTGTACTCTTCTAAAAATGATTCTTCAATGTATTCCTTTTTGAGATGCTTCCTTTATGATAATGTACCTTTTTGACCGAGGCAACCTTTTTGAGGTTTCACCTTTCTGAACCTTTACTTTTTGAGCCTATTTTTAGTCTTCTAGCCACATCTTCATTCTTAGAATGCATAGGCTTTAGCATCTTCTTGGTTCTTGTAGTCTTCATCATGTATGTTTCTTCTATAAGATTTGAATAATTTTTTAGGTTCTTAAGTCTCATGAAGCTATCTATTGATATGAAATTTCATGAGGAAGATCCTATCTAAAAGACATTACTCCACAAATTTGTTAGTACTCATTAAGTTTTTTAGATTGTTTCTTATTCATCAAGGTACTCAGAGCAATGTAGAGTGGCTTTTGAAGGGCTGTGGACCTAACACCTTTTTTTGAAATGAAATTTATATATCTGTTCCATATTTGCTCTTATTTGCTCTCTCTTATTCTTTTATATTATATACCATGAGATATTTTAGCCTTCTAACTCAAGAGTATCAAAATTTTGACAATCTAACTAAAGCTTAACTAAGCTTTAATTACACGTTAAGCTTTGATACTCGAAGTTAAGCTCTAATATATTATGCTCAGTTTCTAAACATATTTCATCTAAAGTTTTTTTGAATGTTATATCTCAAAGCTTTGATCATGTAAATAGCTCTGATATTCTAAAATCTAAAGATTTGATATATCTTGCTATATCTAAGTTTTTGAATATGTTTCTTATCTCCTTTTAAAAAAGAACTTCAGAAACTAAGAAAGGAGAAAGAAAGATATGTTGAATAAAACTCAAAAGTTCTTTTTGCTACCTAAGTTTTTTGAGCTTGGCTCATTAGCATAAAAAAAGGAGAGATTGTTAGCTTCGCAATCTTTCAGAAGCCACTAATAATCATTTTGAATGTCTATTTCTTGTGATTTTGACGAATAACAAACAAGTCTAAAAAATGTAGTGTTTATACTAATTTTTTTTAATGATGATTTTTGGAGCAGGTTCTTTCAAAGCTCGCTAATCACACTTAAGAAGAATCTCAATTTGAAGCATAACAATCTTATTGTCTTCAAAGATGATTCGGTACTTGCAAAGAAAAAAAAAATCAAGGATAAGGATTGTTTAGAGTAAATGGAATGCATTTTCAAAGGATGAAGCTACAAACTCTCAAGCCTATTCCATCCTAGAAAGATAATAGAAACATCAGAAGGCAATATTTTATCTTCAACGAAGTTTAGAAAATGCATGCATCATATAGTTGTCACCTTTAGAAGAATGGTACATCATAAGGAAGAACTGAAAAGGATTTCGCACAACAATCTACATAGGTGGTAATCCAAATTGACTACCCCATGAGGGCAATGTGCATTGCCACTTTAGAAGCAATCTGGATTACATAGGTAATGCACATTGCCATGTAATGTGTCATATCAAACAGGGCAATGTGGTGGATCCAGATAATTTAATTGAAAATTGCCACTAATCCAAATGGATTACCTCATACTAAATGCTATCGATGAGCTTTATTAGCAAATATCCTCCTTGAAAGAAGTTAGAGAAACCCCTTTCAGTAGATTACTGTTGTATATCTAGTGTAATTGAGTGAGATATGCTATACACAACCCTTCATATCTATATTGTGACTTAACCCAGTAGTGGTCAATAGTTAACATAGAGAGGCTAGCAATACTACTCAGTTAATTTGTTTGGAGAGGCTAGCATAATACCCACTTGCATGTAAAGTTAAGAGAAGCTTATACAAAACTACTCATTTAGTGAAAATCTGAGCATAGTGTTAAGAAGTGGACATAGCCTTGATTTGGTTGAACTAATATAAATTCTTGTATGATCTATCTCATCCTTATCTCTTTATTTTCTTAGTTTATAGTCTTTTGATCTCATCATATCACATCAAAATAAGGATTCTAAATATTAAATAGAGTGTTTTGATAAAATCAATTCTTAATATTAAGACAAGTTTTTAAACTCATGCATTTCAGCATTCTAAGTTGAAAAACACCAGAGAAGTTTGTTTAGGTCTTGAAATAGCTCAAATTCTTCAACCCCTTTTTTTGGAACAACTATTGTCCATAATTTGTATTAAAGATAAAAAAAAAATTCAGGAAAGATTGCATAATTAACATCACACATTGCTGAATATCACTCTATCAACAAATCTCCGTACTACAATGTAAAAGATTATCCTTATAACAAGGACACATAGGATGAGATTATTCATTGAATCTTCAAGCTTGCTTATGTGGAAAATTATTCATCAAATCTACAAGCTTGGTTATGTAGGAAATTATCGAGCAAAGAAATTATATTCCCTTGCAAGATCAACAAGTACAAGGAACATAAGCTGGTCTACCGCCACAACCACCGCATCAAGTTGGTGTTCCAAGGAATCTATAGTAACACTCAAAAAGCTAAAGTCTAGCCAAATGCTAGGCAAAGTATATGCTTACTTGTGCAGTAAGCAAGAATGAGTATGATAAATTATTTATGTGATTTTTGCAAAGGAGATTTGGGATTGTTTACAAATCGTGCATAAAGGAATCGATCATGTGAAAGAAACAAAAATCAACACGCTCATCTATCAATATGAAATGTTCAAAATGAACGATAACATACACATCATCAATCAGTTGAAAGCCCTGGGAAAGTTATATATCAACATCGAAATGGTTAGAAAAATACTTAATACTTTTCCAAGGGTCTGGCAACCTAAGGGAACTACCATACTTGAGGCCAAGGAGCTCAACACATTATCTCTTGATACTGTCATCAAATTTCTTAAAACTTATGTGATCGAACTCATTGAGACATATAAGAATATGTCTAAGAAAAGGAAGAATGTGGCATTAAATCTGTTCAGAAAACTGCCAGACCAAGCACGACCTTAGTTTCAGAGGAAGAATCTAACAAAGAAGTTTCTAAAGAAGGTATTGATAATGAAGTTGTTTTTCCTATGAGGAGAATCAACAAAATTTGAACTCAGAAAACCAAAGGAAAAAGAAAAAGAAACCTGTCTAGAAGAAAGAAAAGAAAATTAAGAAAGGAAACGAACTAGTGTGCTACAAATGCAAAGAACTTGGTCATATAAGACTAGATTGCCCCTGCTAAAAAACACTCAAAAGGAGAAGCCAACCAAGATGAAAGAAATGATGACTAAGTGGGAAGATCTCGATAGAAAGCAAGTTGCTAAAGAAAATAGTGGTAGCCAACCAATGCTTTATGACTGACATATTTTTTGACAATGAAGACATTAAGGTAGAAATTTCTGAATCTCAACTTTCTTATGATGACCTGTCAAATGTATATGATGAGCTTTTGAATGATTTCCAAATCATATCTACTTTGTATGCTTTTTCAAGAGAAGTTTTAAAAAATTATTTTCATATTATGAACTTCTCAAGTCTGAGAAAGAGAATTTAAGACATGAGAAGAGCTTTTAAATGAAAGCAGTCATCCCAAAGTTGATATCAAGACTCTTAAGTCTAAAACCTCATAACCTTATCATGATATATATATATATATATATATATATATATATATATATATATATATATATATATATATATATATATATATATATCTACACTTTTAATGAAGAATTTTGATCTAATGCTTGGTAGACAATAACCTAAGGTCTAAAGTGTGATTGTCATTATATATCCCCAGTAAGTGTAATCGAGTAAGATACCCTATAAACAACCCTTCATATCTATATTGCAACTAAACCTAGCAATGGTTAAAAAATTAGATTAGAGAGACTAGTATAATGTTACTTAGTTAGTTACCTTAGAAAGGCTGATACAATAGTAAACTTGGAGAGACTTGTACAAAGCAAGTTGTTTAGTGAAGCTCTCAAATTATTATTGGGAACTGGACATAGGCTTTATTGGTCGAACTAGTATAAATTCTTATGTAATCTTTCTCATCCTTGTCTTTTTATTATAAAATTCTACTCTCATTGTGTCATATCAAAACAAGGTTTCTAAATATTAATCAGAAAGGTTTAGATAAAATCAATTCTTAATATTAAAACAAGCTCATACGCATTCTAAGTTGACATATACTTGAGAAATTTGTTTGAGTTTTTTAGATAGTGCAAATTCTTCAAGGGATGATTCAACACTCTTTCTTATGCCAACTCCCCTCTCCAAATACAAATGATGCAATCATGTTATGAGCCTCTAACATCAAGTATCTCACGTTTAAAACTTTAAATAATATCTCACTCATTCCTTAACCAAGTCACTCCATTCCAAAGCCAAAATTCTCCTTTCTTTCTCCTCTACAAAACCCATAAACACTCATTCCAAAAAATCTCAACTCCATGGCTAAATCATTAAGAGGCTCCAAACACAAGAAAGAGGGCACAAAGAAAACTAAAAGGGAAGCTTAAGCTCTTTTATCTGCTAATTTGTCAAGATTTTTCTCAACCAAGAAACAAATGGACAACTACATTGAGAAATCTCAGAAAAAAAAAGGAGCTCATTACCCTAAGGTACCTAGATTATGAGTTCTTTTACAAAGAAAATTTTGATGTTCTTAGTATCTTAGGAAGATGGGATTTTATTTAGTTCTTAACTATCAAGAAGAAAATATATCTTGAGTTAGTTAAGTATTCTATGCAAATTTGGAATATAGGAACTACTGCATAATTTATGAGGTTAAGAACATTGAAATAGCTATTGATCAAGGTCTGTTTTATAAATTTACTACGACTGATGGGGCTGAATTATCAAGAATGGGAAGTGCTGCTAGAGATTAGGAGGATGATTATAATTAGGAAATTGCTGTATCTCAATTACTTAAATAAGGAAAAAAATTAAGAAAAAGCTGACTATTGGTGCTTTTGAATAGGAGAACCTTTTACTGCATTATATTCTTGTTACAGCTTTAATCCTTAGGCTTGGAAATTATGCCCAAATTACTTCTGGAGATATACTCATTATGCGGGCTATGACAACTGTGCATCCAATAAGTTGGGGATATTATGCAGCTTAACATATGGTTAGGGCAAAAGAAAGTGATGGTAATTTGCCTTATGGCATGCTCATTACTATATTTCTTCAGTGTTTTTGGGTTCCTCTTAAGAGGGAAATGACCTTAGAAGAGAGCCCAAATTATGCCATAATGAGAGCACATTGTCTAAGATGGATTTCAAGAAATATGGTGATACATGGAACCTACGAGTCATCTTGTTGGTGAATCTACTCTTTCTGCCTCTTCTATTCAACGTGCCTATGCTTCCTTTTCCATTGGTCAACCATCTCAGAATTTTATGCCTACAATGAGATCTTAAGCTGTATTTTGGGGAGAAAATTAGTGGATTTATGGCTTACTATGACGCTTGCATGGATAAACTTGGGGCTCGAGTGAACAAGATTGAGGATGATACCAGTTCCTTGCACCAACACTTCATTCTGACATAGTTTATGTCTCCTTTACATATATCTAGAGCTCATTTATCTCTTAACCTTTGAGGACTGATGTTTTTCCTACATCTTCTGAAGATAGAGAGACTTTGTGTAGTTGTGATATCATAGACTCGAATGATCTACTTCTTGCCTCTAGTTGTCTATTTTGCATCCTAGTAATTCAGAAGATTATGAGGATTCTGATGAGACTGACACAGATGATGGCAATAGCAATGGTGATGAAGACTTGAATGAGGCTTAGCTAGTGTTTGGATCATCTTATGTTTATCCTGTTGCTAACCCATAGTTATATCTTAGCTCTATGTTTATGTTTTTATGCTTTTATAACCTTGGACTTATCTTATAGTTTTATGACTTATCATTATGTTAGGATTACATTTGTCTTACTCTTACATCTATAGTTGGACCTAATTTATGCTTATGATCATTAGTGTTTATATGTGATGTATTTTTGGCTATTCCTTATTCTCTTACTTGATTCTTTTTGATAATGCCAAAAGGGGGAGAATAGTCTTGGTGAGGAATATGGTGTTTAGTTTGGGATTATTGGTTTAAGTTTGAAATTTTGTGGTATGACTATGCTACTCTAATATATTTGGGGAATAATATGTGTCAAACATGCATAGATTGAGGGGTAGCATGTTTCATCAATGCAAAAATGCCATAGCTCATTTTCTTTGAAATTATGCATGTTCATAGGGGGGTTAACACTGTTGAATACATTGTTAAATCTGTGAATTTTTTTGGCTGCTCACCAAAGGTGTTTATGATCATCAAAAAGAGGGACAATGTAAATGCTTATTTTGTAGATTTTGATGATGCCAAAAGGACAAAAATTCTTCAAGCAAAAAGATTGAGATCATTTGAAGAAGACCTAGTCCAAGAACTTTTCAATGGTATAGAACTATAGGACTTAGATCTTATTGTTGTTAAAAGCCTTCCTTGATAACTTTCTTGGCTAATTTGCTTGAAAAATCTCATTTGTTTTTGAAAAATATCCACACAAGCTTTTGAAATTTTGAAAATATGTGTTGACTTCACAAAGGTCTTATGCTCAATTCAATCATATGAAGAACTAGCTTTTAAAATGAGAAAATCCATGTTTTAGCAAGTAAGAATCAATTACATGTTGCCCAGAATCGATTAAGGCTGTTAAAATTTCAAAAAGCCATTGAAATTGGATTTCATATCGTAAGAATCGATTACCATCCCTGTGAGAATCGAATATTTGCACCTTGAGGCATAATTTGAGTAGTGCAATCGATTACCATAATAGAAATTGATTACCATAATAGAAATCGATTACCACACGCCCAGAAATGAACTAGGGAATCGATCACCACTAATGGAATCGATTAACATTAGCTAGGATGAACCCAAATACGTATTTTTGCTCATGGGAATCGATTACCATATCTTTGGAATCGATTCCTTCTTGCATTGAATGCAGAAACAACTAGTTTTTACAACTAATAACCGATGAGTAATTGTAGCTAATGGCTAGTTAAAATCCAAGACCTATTAAAACTCATTCTTTTACAACATAAACTCTCTTAAGACCCTTGAACTAATATCTTTGGATCATTCCTCTTGTTCTTTGATTCTTACTCTATTTTTTGGCCATAAAGTGAGATATCATTGAGAGCTCCTAAAGCTTCAACTTGTGCCATTCGCTCTTCAAGAGAGTGCATCTAATTTTCTTCTCATTTCTTTCTTTGTAAGAAGGTGAAGAATCCCTCAAGAGAGTAAGAGGGTGAGATATCCCTTGTTTGAGAGACTCATACACTAGGGTGAGGCATCCCAAAGAGTGATTAAGAGTTGTAAAGGTATCCAAGCACCTATTGAAGCTTGGCACTAGTGGAAAAATTCCGAGTAGATCACTTGGGGACTGGACGTAGGTCACAAGGAGTGACTAAACTAGAATAAATCACTATTTGCATTCTTCTATCCATATCTTTTTAAGCTATTGTCATTTAAATTTGTTGTCTTGAATTCTGTTAATCTTGTATGTGACTGAAAAAGAGACTCTTATGCCCTTATTTATCTTATCAATCGCTTTATCAATAGCTTCAATTAAAGATTCAAAAAGAGGTTTTTACAAAAGTTTTGAAACTCAATTCCCACCCTCTTGAGTCTTGAAGTCATTTGGCAACAAGTTCCACCATGGTTTTTTTGGCTTGCTAAACAACAGATATTCTCCCATTTATGATGCCAACAAACACTAATCTTGCTAGCCTCCACGGCTCATTTTGTTCAATTGCCATGATTGTCGCCATAATATAGCTTTAAGCTATGCATCATTCTCCAAAAATGTATATTCAACATGGTCTAGTAATGCTCACGAAGAAACTTCAAGCTTCTCATCTTCAATTTGACTTTAGGTGGTTGGACCATGCTAGTACAAATTGCTTCTACACTTAAAATCTTTGAATAATTTGTATTTGATACATTATCCATAAAAAAAATTATTGCCTGCATCTTCATCATAATCTAACAAAACAAAATTATTATTTTTAGGAATGCAGAAATATCTGCACATGCAATACAAATCATATCACCATTATAAGCAATACATGAAAAAATGAAATTAGAATCATCAAAATAAGTCAATTAAGGAAATTCAACACACAAATTATCATATGTTTCCTCAACTAGTTTCTTTTATAGTCGATCATCTAATTTCTTTGCCATGAGTTTTTGCTATAGAAATTTGGCTCTTCTTGTGGCCTAAGGTTTGAGGATCAGATGACTCATTGAATTACTTCCTATTGGTAATGTAATAGCACTCATATTCCCCTTTAGATTAGACCTTATTTAAGAAGGCAAATGGCAAAATCATTGAGTTTTCAATTAATTTAAGAAAGAAGCTAATTGTCAAACTTGAGTATCCAAAAAAATAAAATGAAATTTGAAGGTAGTTTTTTTTCTCTGCTGGAACCATAGTTTTGAAAATCGGACCAAACCGGCCAGTCCGACCGATTTAACCGGGAACCGGATCCCTAACTAGTTCGATTAACAAAAAAAAAGTCAAAAATTCTAAAATTGGTCAAAAACCGGAAAAACCAGTCAAAAGTCGCTCAACCACCTAACCCGGCCACGGTTCAAGCGGCCAGCGGTTACTCAACAATTCTGATTAACTTGATTTACTCCACATCTTCTTATATTTATAGACCTCATAGTTGGGCTTGCAATACTCTCCCATAGATGTAGGACTAAGGAGGACACAATAGAAGCTGTTGGAAGTGTTCTTAACTTTATACACCTATGAGTTGTGTTTGTAACTCTTTCCCATCGATGTGGGACTAGGAAAGACACTTTCCCATCGTTGGTGAGCTGCAGTTTATGTATGGAGCATGTGCAATCAAAATGAGACTATAGAAGCGGATAAAGATTATGAGAAGCTGCTTCAAGAAGCAGAATTGTAGAGCATGCCAATTGCATGCTTGTCTTGTGACGGCATGATGTTGGGCGCATTTACAATTTCAAATTCTTTTATTTGACTGGAAGCTGTCATTATCTTCAACTGCTCCCTGGTGACATTGGTAAGAATAAGATACAGTTGTAAAGGTGAACATCTAACATTATTTCTTGGGTTAAATTAGTTTAAAACAAATAAGTAGCCAAGGTATGAGATGTGTAATTTATGATGATGTAATGAAGACTATATATATAAAATATTTTGGGATTTTTTGCAATGTTAAATTTTATTTTATTTTTTATTTTTCAATAAATTTTTCTTATTTTAAAGCATATAATTAATGACATATATATATATATATATATCTGCACACACACACACACAGTATATATATATATATATATATATATATATATATATATATATATATATATATATATATATATATATATATATATATATATATCAGGTTGAACTCCAATTAAACCAGCTGAATCATTGAACCTCTGAACCAATAGCTTATTCAGTTCAATACCCAATTTGATTTTCAGAACCTTGGCTGGAACTAAATATAAATGGTTGATATTTGCCTTACCAAATGTAATACCCTAGTCTTTGTAACAAACTTTATGTTGCATGAAAGATTAAAAAAAAAAATTCTTTCCTGGCTTGAGCTCTTTGAGCTGACCTTAGAAACCAATCTTGTTGTGTATGTCTATCATTGAGATCAATTTATGTTTAGATTGCTTCCAGAGTGAGTTAATTCGAAATTTTGGGGTTGGATTGATGGTTGTAGCTGAACCTAAGCCTTTGACTGAATTGGACAGGGATTGATATTGTTTTGAGTGAAAAAAAAAGCTTAGGGGGACATGCTCCAGCACAATACGCACGTTGCAGCGCAACACTTGGGTAGGAAGGTGTGTGCATTTCTCCCTAGCTGCGCTATACCGTGACCAACTTGACACAGAAAAATAAATACATGTGATAGCTCGATTCAAGGGGTATTTCACCTTTTCTCTAACTCAATCCTCTCTTTCTAACTGCCTTCTCTCATCATCTTCCATTTCCCTCCTCTTCCTCCTCCTTTCCCCACCAAATTCACATTCTGTTTTACTCCTCATCTCCAATCTCTTTCTAAACCTGCATGGAAGTAGGGTTTGAAGCTTAGGTGAGGTTTGGCAAGAGATCCAAGACACCCACATAATCTTATCTTCTTTTGGCTCCAAGTGTAAGCTTCTAAACTCAAATCCTCTTATATTCTTAGGGCTTTGTCTCTTTTTCCCATGGGTATGAGTTTTATGGGTGAATTGGAATCTAGGGTTAAATAATTTAAAGGTTTTTGATTGTGGAAGGTAGGTTATGCTAATCTTGTAGTTTGATGGCTAATGTTCGATTAAAATGTTCTATTTGTGTTGTTAGATCCTTTCGAGGAACAACTGTTGGCTCCGGGGCTCCGAGGAACTACTCTGTCACCCTTTAAAATGTATTATGAGTGGACAACATAGCTATGATAACATTATTTGTGTATTATTGCATTATTAGATTATATGTGCATGTAAAGACGGATTGAAATGGTTTGTTTACGAAGATATTGAGTACATGTATTAATGCTTGTAACTCCATAACTGAAGATTATATGTTTATGATAAGAAGCTAATTTAATGTATGAAGAGTATGAAGAGAATATGTGTGTGAATGCATAAATTGTATGGGTATGGATGGTGCTAAATGTTTAAGATCAATGTATTATTGTATGCGATTTCATGTTTGGAATAAGCTTTTATGCTTAGGATAATGAGTTGAGATAAATAGAAGAATATGCTATGTGAATTTGTAAAGGACGACAGATTGAAATGTGAATGTTTGGGTGTCTCTAAGCTTATAGAAATAGTTTGCAATGCTAGGGATATGGAGATGTAATGCCTAGGTAGGTATAGGTCTACATATTGGGACGGTGAAACACCACACCCAATTAGAGAATGGTGGTACATAATGCCTAGTTGCAGTTCATGTCATCACACTAAGGATGGTGAAACGTGACGTTTAGAGGTGACAAGTTTGTGTGTATATATTCTAATTGATGATAGATGTAAATTATGGTTAAGTGTGGTTGTAGGTTATTATGCAATTGTTGTAACTTCTTTATGTATATTTACATATATTCTGACCGTTTGTTTGCTCTTTTCCAAGGGAAAAAAGTCCTTTTTTTTCAAAAATTTTAGGAAAAAAAATACTTCTAGTGTTGTTTGTTTGCACTTCTAAAAAAAAGCAAAAGTAGAAAATAATCAGTTCTTTTACTTTTTTGAGAAGCAGATAGAGAGCTGTTTCTCCCAGAAGTAGAACCAGGAGAAAAGAGAGAAAAGTGGTCCTTAAATTTCGAACCCACTACATTTTCACACTTTTACTATTCTATCCTTATTTTTTTCTTGAAAATATCACTTTCTATCTACTAATATTGTAATTTTACAAGAAAAAGTACTTTTATTTTATCACATCCAAATAGTTTAACAAATTTTAATTCTTATAAAAGGTACTTCTGCAATTATATGCAAACATAAAATAATTTTCTACTTCTACTTTTATTTCTACTTCTACTTCTGCTTTTAAAGAAGAACTTCTCCCAAAATCTTAACCAAATGAGCCCATTGATATGTGTGTGACGGTTAATTTTGTGGCATGTTGTTATGGTTATGCTTTCCCTCATTAGGTCGATATGACTCACCCTTCTTCCCTCGTTATACCAGAGAGCAACATAGATCCCGACTCTACTTCTTTGGCTTTATAGAGCTTTGGTCATTTCTTAAGGCTCAACTTGTGTGGTGGGCTCTTTGTTTTCAAAAAGTTTTGTAAATAGAATGCTCCATTATCCATAAGCAAGGTCTCAAGCAATTCTGATGCTTGTTTTGTTGTGTTAGGTCACACTTAATGTATTTTGATCTAGCTCTATTTACGTCTATGAGAACTCGAGTACTTTCCTTATAAATCACATAAACCTAAGGGTATATGCATATGTTATTAAGTATGAATGCCCTACTCTGAGCTTCTGTGAATTGAATTATGTTATTTACAAGAAATGTTTAATTGGGGAATGTTGAAAGTATATTATGGGAAACTTTGTTCATTTCTTTGTGTAACTATCTAGTTAGGCTTGCTAAGTAGCTAATGTCCCTTATCGCCGGTTACGGCTTGAAATTGGGTCATGACACCAAATCTCCTAATGATGGACCATAATCATCTTATATCATAAGTCGTACATAATCACTAAAAAAAAATAGTGTTTTATCAATCAAGTTATAAAGAATCTAGCAAAAATTATCTACAAAAAGTTGAACGAAGAGATAAAATTATCCACAAGATGCAAGAAAAAACTCCAAATCAATGAAGAACTTAACCAAGGGTGGAGCTAGACTCTTTTTATGGGAGGGGCCAATACTTAATAGTTAACTTTATACAAAAAAAATAATATATATCTTTTAATTTTTACTTTTACCTAAAAATTTAAATAGTCACAATATATAAAAGAAATGAACATTTCACAATAAAAACTATAAAGACAGACATATATGCATAATATATTATCTATTTGTAATATTTAAATATTAATTAAGTAAAGAGTTTACTAAAACTAACTAAATAAAAAATTTTGGAGGGAGCAAATAAAAGATACTTACATATATTTATAAAAAAATCAAAATTTTTTGGGAGGCCCCCTGGGTTAAAGGAGTCACCCCTATACTCGACATTACAATCATCAAAATAGAATATCTATTCGGGAATAATCACATGACAGTGCATATTGTCATAGATTTCACGTCCTACAACGATTGCTAAAATACAATATCTTAATAAAAAAATTTCAATATTTTTTTTTTCGGTATATTAGCGGTAATAAATTTGCAATTAGAACATGATATATATTATCTTAGTCTCCCACCACTAACCTAAAGTTTTTCAATACATTAAGTACATAAGACTTATTTAAAGTATATAAGACTAACAGAGGGAGTGAATAGAGATTTTCATACAAGACTTCTGTAAAGGCAATCAGAATAGAAACTTGGTGAAGGATTTGTTGGTCGATCCTTGTTGTGGATCAATGTTAGTTCACCCTACTATTTGCCAAAATGTCCCTAAGTCGAAGTGCTCCTCCTCTCTAAGCCTTGTCTTTGCCACCACCAGAACTATGAAGCGTTTTACTTCCTTTTTCTTTTCGGGGAAAAAAAAAAATCTCCTAAGCTTCGTGTCTAGATATGCAAACTCAAAGGTCGTTCTCAAATCCGCAACAGTTCTATATACAATTTGTTTTGGCTGTTGTTTAATGTAAAATATATCTTTGCATTTTGATTCTCCTTTTTTTTTTTTTAATCTTTTTTCCTCGTGGACATCAAACAAAGTTTCCAACTTTGGTGTGAAGTTGGCTGCAAAAACACATTTCAGTCAATAGGTATAAAATTGAAATAATGGACTTTGAGCTTCAAATTAGATTTCAGCAATTCAGGAGGAGCTCTTTACTGTGTCGTCTTTTCTTCTTCTTTTATTTATTTATTTTCCGTAAGCAGCCAAAATGGGAGATCAAAGGTTTTCGGATTAGAGGGGGAAAAGAAGAATAGATTTGACAATTTATAAATTTATTTAATTCTTAAAATTAAGGATAAATTATATTGATTTCTTTTGAGATTAGATAATATTATACATAATATTTTTTTATTTTTAAAAATATATATTAACCTCCCTGAGGTACCATTGTATATTATAAAATATGATACTTAACACCTCTATAAACATGATGAGGAGGCAAATATATACATGAAAAATTAAAGAAGATAGGCATAATTTATCCTAAAATTAAATTTATTTATTTTGTTTACTGAACCTAATTTTTTTATTTATTTTAATATTAACTTTAGTGATATTAAGGAGGTGGACGTTTGTCCGCTACGAGAGTGGACTATCAAATCCTTCGCGTAGGAACTTTTCCGCTCTCCGTGTCTCTATCAGATCGAATCAGCACCCAAAAAATAAGCATGGGCATGACAATCACTGCAATAGAGCCCAGGTCTTTGAGTGAACCGATGACGCTTAAGTATCTGCAAAACCCTGCTAACAAGCAACCAGTTTGTAACTTGACCCCCAGTCACCCTAATTTCACTTACTAATGCACTGGTAAAAACCCCGAAAAATATGTTGGGGTGTGCACGAAGGCTCGCCTCCTTGGCTATTTGGTCACTCTGGCAAGCACTCAACAGGATTCCACGATCCAAAAAATTGCTGCTCTCGGTTGATCCTGCATCTACCTCTACCAGATTACCCGAAGTCCCACTACTTTCTCCAAATTCAATCAACTCAAATCCAGCATCATCCTCTACTTGATCACCCGAAATCCCACTACTTTCTCCAAGTTCAAGCACCTCAAAGCCAGCATCATCCCCAGTTATTAGATCAGACGGATTAGAAGGAGCCAAAGTTTTGTCCATCACATGGGCGTAGAGCTCACTGTGAAAGTTTTCGGATTCACTTTCAGAGCCAGAGCGTGAATGCTGGCGTCGTATCTTTGTGCTATTTCCAATTTGCTCCTTAGCACCTTCAATCAGCCCCCCGCTGTGGCAACAATCTGCTACGATCGTCATCCTGCAGCCCTCTGGGACCAGGGCTACGATTGCCCTGAAATCATCATCTGGTACAAGCTACAATTAGCATTGCTTTCTAAAGAATCTGGGGAATGGATCAATCAACTTTCCTTTTATTTTCTTAAAATGTCCTTCATTATCTGAAAATGTGTTTCATTAGGTCGTTAACCCAAATTCAATGACTTACTGTGACAGTTATAAATAAGAATAAACCTTATATATACTGATTAAAGACAATATTTTAAAAGCAATTGTAAATATAGGAAGATTAACTTTCTTCTTCTAAATTTGTGCTTATTTAATAATTCTTTAATCTGTGTGAAAAACTTAAACGACAAATAAAAATGGACAAAGGGAGTATAAATAAATGGGGAAGAGTATATCAACCTGTAATGCGTTTCTCATCGGTAGCAACAATGTATTCATCATAGCCGGTATCGTCATCCTTGTTCTTTGAATGCTGGCGGTCGCCGTGGCCGCTGAAGAAAACAAAGAGCACGTCGCCTGGCTTTGCCGACTTGACCAGCAAGGACAGCTCAGTTAGTATGTTGTTCGCAGTGGGTTGGGTGTAGGAGCGATCTGTGTCAATGAGAACAGTGATACCTAGCCGTGAGAATCCCAAGTAAGCCATGAGGCAGCGTTTCATTCTACGCACGTCGATGATGCACCCTTTCAGTTCATTCCTTTTTCCTGGGTAGTTGCAACCTATTAAGAGTGCCTTCTTTGACATTTGCCTGGAATATCTTGGTTTCTCTGGGCTTCTCCGTACAAAACCTGTAATCCAATGTAATGGACGCTTCCATCGAGGTATAACAGTTGGTCTCTCTTGTTTGTAACCAGAAAGAACTAGGACTCTTCTCCATTGTCTCTGTGAGAGGAAATGAAATGGAATAATTAACATTAATAAAAAAGACAGATGCAAAGTAAATGCATATTATGCAGGCTCATATCGAAAGTTTCTTCAACTTTTTATTGATTAATCTTCCAATGAGAAAATGTATTTTTGGATTCAAAATTATTTCAATATGGATGTCATGATCTATTTTGGTGTTAGATACTCCTTCTACAGCTGTTTTACCTGAATTTTAATTGAAGCCTTCATTTGTCTTATGTATTCATTTCGTGCTGCTACTGGTCTCATCCCTGATTGAGCCGATGCTTGCAATGATTTATAATTCTTTGTTGCTCTGTCTGCACGCACATGTTTCTGTATCCTGATAGAAGCTGCTTCCCTCCTCATATGTTTGTAGAGTTTAAATGCAAGTTTTGCTGAAAATTTAAGGGAAAAGAAAAGTAACTCACTACAGTTCTTTCTGGGACAACACCATCACAATGATGCACTTAAGCAAAAGCAAAGGATGTATTAAAAACAAAAGTTAGTTTTGTGAAGAAAACTGACCTCTCCAAATTTTCTGGATACGAATTGTAGCATTTCTGAGGGTGGTAAACTCTTTTCTAGTTAAAAGTGCACGGATTTGTCTCTGTATGTGTCTAGCTGCTTTAGCTAAGACTTCAGCTCTTTGTGCATCTAATTCAGCCTCCTGACCAGCTCTGAGAAATACCTTTGTTTTCCCCATCTGATTGAAAACAACATTACGGGGGAGGGGGAATGCATTAGAGCTAGTAACACATATGTTACTGGAAATTTTACGGAAATTATGCCTTTTGCTTCTATATAACACATTTTTCCATATATATATATATATATATATATATATATATATATATATATACTTACGTACTTGATAGCCTTTCAAGCCCATCTTATCACAAATGGCACTAGATGCCTTTTTCTCATCAGATCTGCACAGAAGAAAGAATTAATTATTGTCATGACTCATGAACCATCTCTCTCAAAAGCTTAAGTTGTTGGGTAGAGGTATATAAATAATTTTATACATTAATACGCCCCTTCATGCAAGAGCCTCTTTTGGCTTGAAGCGTGGACAATACAAACTTCCATTCTATCTTGTGCTGAAATTTTAATTTTTTTTATTGTTTTTTAGAAGAAAGGGAGCAAACAAGAACCAAACTCTAAGCCACTTGGTCCTAGAAGCTCTGATACTACGTCATGAACTATCTCTCCCAAAGGATTAAGTTGAGACACATAAATGGTTTTATACTTTAACAATTATCATATGGGGTTATATGTGAAGCTCAACATATATATTGTTGGACTTGACAATGAGAGATATAGATCGATGCTATTTGTTTTCAAGTGAGTCTATATGAGCTAAATCATAGAATGTTCTTACCACTATTTTCAAGTCATGCTTCAAGCAGTTTAGCATAAGAATGCTTGCATTCCATCTTTGACTTATAATTCTTACTCTATCTTCTTGAAGATATGAATGTCTTATGACAATCAAAGTTAAAAAACACTCTCATCATTTTCTTGTAAACTAGAATAATCTTCTTACCTGTCGAGGACATCAGGGCATAGCATTCCAAAACGATCAAGGAACTCTTCAAATGTTCTTTTTGTTTGATATCGAGCACAATTAATCCTTATTGCCTCAAGTACTCCCTGCAGGGATACCAGTTAAGTTAATGTTGGAAGAAATTTTTTGAATTTACTTAACAATCATACATCGAAGACAAGGAAACATTTAACTTACCCCACATCTTAACTGCCTTAAGACATTTAAGTTCTCAAATATTCGTGGCTGCAAAACTGTATTTGGCTTCACACATCTGATGTAACACGGTTCTGTTGTGTTCAGTGTCTCCATGAGAGATTGTAGTTGTTGCTGGATAGTAAGATTAGATTCAGAAGCAATTCATACATGGGTGGAGAGTTTCCAGAAACCAATGTAACCAATCCAAGTTGAAATTGAAATCACCTGGAGCTGTGAACCAATGGAAGAGAATTTTGGTTGCTTTGATGTCTCCTCAGGCAAAGGAGGGAAAAGATTTGCAACAAATAAACACTTGGAAGCAAATAAAAGAGCTTGATGCTCTGCCACAACATAATCTTTATTATTATCTAGAAAATGATCAGCTTGGTATGTGACCTGTACGTCAAAAGTTTTTGTCAAAAGAAATTAACAGTTATACTTTTGTTGACTGGATGACCAAGAGACAATTTTAGAATTTAGTCATCTTACATCTCCAGCATAGTGGTTGATTGTGAAGTCTGTTGGATCAAGTTTTGGCTTGCCAAAGCGCTTGTGTCCTTTATGTGTCTGGCACAACTTTTGTACAAATGTCTCATGAGTTGAATTGGGGAGCATGCTGCAGAAAGTATGAATGCAATTTACATTTTCACTTGTTTTTTCAGTTTATGCTTTCTATTTAGCAGGGACGTAAATACCGTATCAACAAATTGGTAAATTATTTTTCAGGCATATTATAAAAAATATATTTATCTGTCTTGTTTTTTAAATCTATTCATAGTTTTTTGAGAGAAATGACATACCAGGCTTCATCAAGAAGAGAAATTATTCCCCCAGGTTTCTGCATGCAGAACATATAACTAGTTTCACAAGTTCATTTGGTCGAAAAAGGTCATACACAAGCAATGGTGATACATAAGTCTCCTGTTACCTTCTCAATAAGATCAAGAACATCCTGATTATCCACAAATTCTACATAGCTCCAATTGATTTCCTCTTTTATGTACTCTTCTTGCTCCATCTTGAGTACATGCTGTTGAGATGGATGCATTTCTATATTATGTATTTGCAATAACAAAGATGCTCAAACTGTATTTAGCAGTTATAGCCTTGCCTGGTTGAAATGTTGTTGCAACTTCTCACTTGTTAGGTTGATGCATAGTTGCTCAAAACTAGTAAATGGAGAATAGGATAAGATTAAAATATAGAGATGTAGAAATTGTCTTTCTGATACAAAATTATTGTATTTACCTGTTGATTTTGGAGCTTTCAAATCCATGAATGTCAAGGACTCTTATTGTGCTTACTGCATTGGAATCTTGACCAATTGAACTGTTAATCTTGTCCACAATCCTGCCAGATTTTGAGAATGCATTTAATCAATTCCTTGTCTCAAAGTTGAATGTGTCATTAGAATAGACAATAGAGAGGAGTTATTATGCATTATGATTGCTGGTTCAGAAGGGATTTATTATGCATTAGATTGCTGTTGTACAGTACTAGAATGTTTCCTAGACATCAAAGTTTTTGCATTTTTAATGTCCTAGATTTAGTATCAGATTAGTGAATGACAGCAGATAGTTGTTGGTTAGTTTGTTTTTGCCAATCAAACAGTCTGGAGTACAGAGTCTTTGCCAAAGCATCTCGGCTCAAAACAGCTGCATCTGGGTCTAGTGGTTTTGTAATGTTACCACTGGGAGTAACAATGACACGCTTGCAAAGTGAGTCTTCTAATGCTTTCTCATCACACCTGAATGTAAGCATGTCAAGTGACACTAAAGGTGAAGTATTGGAAATAGATTTGATAGATGGATCAAAGCTTTTTACATGAATAACTCTGCAGCTGTTTGAAGATGGAAGAGTGATTTGTCATCTTTTAATTTGGAAGAATCAACTTCTTTCCCTTTGATGAAGTCAATGTTTCCAAGGTGGAGGATTGCAGCTAGCACACGTGAGATAGATTCCTGTGGAGGGAAATTTTCTTTAATCAAATGTATGGATAAAAAGAAATCGCAGCTTCATTGAAATGTGATGCACCAATGCATTGGCCCTATACCTGCTCTTCCTGGCTGATGCCTACAACATCCATTGCATTTCTTGTCTCCAAGTATACTTTTGCATCATCTACACTTGATACTTCATAACAGTTTGATTGATTAAGATAGTGGAATTGCCTTGGATCCCCCAACTTGTACTTCTTGGCATCCTATTAAGCAAACTTTAACAGTTAAGCTTGGAGAGGTAATAACATTTTGCTAAATTTCTTTCAGGATAATTATAGAGAAGTGACCTCTGGTGGTGCTGCACAAAGCATGTAAAAGCAATGAAAGTTTCTCTCTAGGTCAGAGACCTGGCAAACTCGTGACCTTTCGAGGAGATATGTACGAATTGCAGCTCCAGAAATCTTCCCATTCTTGTCATATTGGATTTCAACAAATTTACCAAAACGACTGCCACAAACTCCAGTAATTTTGTAAGATTAACCAGAAATGGGAATTATGATAGAAAATCTGACCTGAGAAATGTGTCCATACAATTTACCTTGAATTGTTATTTTTGACAGTTTTGGCATTTCCAAATGCTTCCAACACTGGATTGGACTGAAGAAATGAAAATGTCACTTCATATACCTTGTTTGAGTTAACCAAGGTCCAAGAAACAATTTATAAGTAGTTTAAACTCACCGCCAAAACCTGCTGTTCTACACTTCTTCCTTCTGTACCAGATCTTCCCCCAACGAATGCTAGATATCTCATTAACATTTTGGTCGTTTCTGTTTTACCAGCTCCACTCTCTCCACTTACAAGAATGGACTGGCTTCCATTATCATTTATCATTGCCCTGATATGTTAAAATGAGTTAACTCTCATCAATTGTTCTCTGATTTCACTTGTTCCAAATCTATTTCTGCATTGGTCTATACCTGTAACAGGTGTCTGCAACAGCAAAAAGGTGAGGGCTCAGCTCTCCAAATGCTGCTCCTTTGTACTGTTCCATCATATGGATGTCGTACAAGTGTGGTAGTCGTTGAAAGGGATTCACCGCAATTAAGATCTTCCCTGCATATGTCTGTTTATTTCATTTTAAGCTGTCAGATATTGCTCCTTTCCCTTATACCATTTATCTATCAAAACAGATTGAGAATTTGATGAACTGGTTGTGACTCACATGTATCTCATTGACAGAAAAACGACAGCCGAGGTTATGCAGGACTCCTGCCTCATCGAGGTATCTCAGCTTGGTCATGTCGTCAACTCCTGCAGGTGGTGCCTCTGTATCTTTGGGATATATACTTGACATATCTGCCACCACCTGAAATTGAGGGTCATGCTCATGCTTAGTTTATATGCTTCCTTGTGATAGTACTTCTATCATCAAAATGATCAGTATGGTAATACATGCTGTGAGGATTGTTGACGTGGCCTTGCATATCAGGTGTAGTTTTCGATCTAATAATAGAAACTGTAGGTGTCTTATGTGGAAAACTAAGTGCTTCTTTATAATGTGGAAATCTCATTTGGACAAGTATGTTTGAGGGAAAGTAGTTACCCCCCCCCCCCCCTCTTCTTTTTTCTTCCTTTTTTCCTTAAAAGGAAAAAGTTGTCAATTCTAGATTGGTAATGAAGCTGAAAAACTGTGGCTGGAGCTTCAGTGCTAAAATTTCGCATTGACGCTGTCACTTCTACCTATCTTGTGTCTGTTCTTATGCTAAAAGAAAATATTGCACCTGCAACTCTCAGGATTAATCTGTTTTTCAAATTTTGGCATCTGGTCACGTTTCTGCCTTATCCTCACATAACATAAGCATATAATTATGATTTCAACTTTACATAATAATTTGGTTGGAGAAGATCAATGAAAGAACAAGCAGGGGAAAAAAATACAGCTGATAGAGCCAAGTTCTACGCCTATGAGATGCCTGCTATGTTAATCGCTATGATGTGGAATGTTGAAGTTTTTGCTGTGTTTCACCAATCGCGATGATCAGGCAACAGAAGCTTACAGTTCTCTCACTTGAAGTAATGATGGTGGCCTTTTTGCCGTTGATTTCTGACACGTCACCATCAATCCATCCGATCTCAGGATCCTCAACCCAAACCTTTGATCCAACGGTTATGCTGTCAGGTGTACCCTGAAAAATCACAAACAAGGAAGAAGTGTTATATGACCCTATAACAAAATAGTGACGAGTTCAACAACAGATAAGGATAAAAAAAAAAAAAGGGAAAAGATCATCTTTTTAAAGCTCACCATGATGCTAAATTCTTCTTTTGATGAAAATCAGAACTGGACCAAGATAAATTGATGCCGGTGAGTGATGAGACAGTAGTAGAAAGAAGAGGGGGTTATCTTCCGGAATCAACGAATGAAAAGCAAAAGCCAAGGGAATGGTCTTGGTTCAGCAAAAGCTTAGAGAAAGAGCAAATTTATATAGGGCGAAGATATATAATTGTGGATTACTTGTCAGGTCGGGAAAGATTCAGTTTTATATCATCAAAAAAAGATTCATTTTAATTCCTGCGCGATGGGCTGTACTCTATTTTAGTACTTTTAGAGAAATGTAAATTGAACCCCTAATATTTTGAAATAGTGTAAATTAACTATTATATAACTAAATTACTCATAGCTTGAAGAAAACATGAGAAGAGAGAGTTGAAAGAGATGAGAATAATTTTGTTACTTAATAATTAATTTACACTACTTTAAAATATGAGAGGGTTGATTTATGTAGCGTACAAATGGCATATAGTTTCGGAACGAAGATTCCGACACGGTGCATTGCATAAAAGGCATCTGGGCCTTCCATAGTTCAAACAACAATATCAACGCCGCAGATCGACCTAGCAGTCACCAAGCATGACATATTTTCCCACGATGCGATTCAGAAATGGCCTGAAAAGCCAAGCATAGAGATAAGGTTGCCAGGTATGGTGCTCACACATCTATCATCGAATGGCCAGGATTCGGTAGCCTATCCATACACTAATTATGTATAGTGCATTATAAAACCCTTTCACTCTCCCTCATCCCCGGGAAAACGAGACAGAAGAGTGTGGGATCAAAAGTGTTTGGGTGAAATTGTGAATGCTAAGCTTGCAATTTTACGAGAAGAGTATGAGAGGAAGAAGTCAGATACATTGTTTAAGGGATGATTCACAAGCTGCCGACATACGCCAACTTCTGAAACAAGCAGGAAGGTGTGCGAAAGAAAAAGGAAAAACGGACCATGAATGCAGTTTGACGTAGTGCAAAGGTTGTTCATGATGAGCTAAAATGCACGTGTCTATTGCTATGTCTCAATAATGGAACTATAGCTTTTTGTTCTCTCTTCTCTTGCTGGCATGCTGAATTCCGGCACCAGTCGGAAAACCGATCGCCGCCGCCGCCGCCGCAGTCGACAACAAAATCTCCGCCGCTGAATCCTGATCGTTCAACAACAGCTCCACCCTCCTGATCGCCTCCCACTCGAACTTCTCTTCTGCGACGGAGGCCACGGGCTCCAGGCTGAACTCCACCATCAGGTACACCGAGGATTGGTGGTGAATCTCCGATTGGGGGTGGCGGTACTGGTGGCTTTGTGGTGGGAGTTGCAGTCGACGGCGGCGGTGTTGGTGGAGGTTGTGCCGTGCATGTGGTGATGGAGGGTAGGCCGCCGGAGTATAGTGGACGATGACGGGAGTGGTCGCCGGCGGTGGAGGACTGAGGCTTGTTGGTGAAAGGTTGAGAGCGTGGAAGTGTGGCGGAGGAAAGGGTGGGAGGATAGTGGTGGTGATGCTTCTAGAGTGCACCACTAGTCATTGATTGTATCGGTGATCTAGAATAATTTTAATCATTAATTTCAATTGCATTAAAATTAAGTGGCTTGGATAGTTGAATATCCAATGTGTCTCCCTATCTCAATGTTCGATTTTTCAGCTGCGTTGGTGTAGCGCCTGACGGTTGAATTTATTGTTATTGTTAACAATTGTGAGATGGTTAATAACTGCCAGAATGTAGAATTTGCATGGACCATATATACAATTATACTTAGTGGGGTTGTGTTATGCATTTCCTTCTCTGAATGTAGAATTATCCGCTGATAATGAAGGCCCATTAGTTATGTTTGAAATGATATCAAGCGCACACTGCCTTTCTTCCCGTGGGGTTTTCATTTTGCATGCTTTGAGGGTCCCCCTATTGAAGTTTTTAGGGTCCTAATGGTATCTGAATTGCTTAGTAGTCTCATACACATGCCCTTTGGTTTCAAGATGTATCATATATGACTTGATTTTGTTACATGCACTTTGAATTATTTCCTTATGCCGTTATGGTGTCCGGGACCAATAATTTCATGCCTTGTGTCACCACCACCAGGTTCTCTCACTGTATCCCCCACTGCGGAATCTTTCTCATCCTGGTAGCCTCGAATGATTAATTTAATTGGCTGAATCTTCCCATTTGC
This sequence comes from Pterocarpus santalinus, assembly GCA_031439595.1. Lineage (NCBI taxonomy): Eukaryota > Viridiplantae > Streptophyta > Magnoliopsida > Fabales > Fabaceae > Pterocarpus > Pterocarpus santalinus. The sequence continues at coordinate 24,872,460 of CM062528.1, read as the reverse complement.
TTTTGAGCTTGATGTTAACTGACAAACGTACATATACACACAAGATGTTATTAATTCATTTGCCTGATCACAGCTTCTGTGGGCCCCAAAAGATGACATTAATGAGTCATCATCATCCATTTGATCCGAAGGAGAGGATGCCGTGAGCGGGTTGATTTTGGGTTCCGAAGAAAGTTCCAGATCAATAAAACAGTTTAATTATAAATTTGTCACGGTGCATTTAATCTCATCTCAGAAGGAAAAATGTTAAAAGTGTTTTTTATCTTTTGTTTTTTAAATGCAAAATCTATTTTTCTACTTTTAAAACTAATGTCAAGAAAACAATTTTTTTTTATTTTTCTTTTTTTAGAAATCAAAAATAGTTTTGGTAAACACTTTCCAAACAAGGCCAATTTTTTCGAGCCGGGAAGCACTGCTTTTTTCTACCAGAGGTCCATGCAGTATCTTAACGGACACCTCCCTGAAAGATGTTAAAAATATTTTCGAGCCGGAAAGCATTAATGCTTACTTCTATCAGAGGTCCGTGGAGTTTCTTAAATTTATAATTAAAATAATTATAACTAAAAGTAATAAAATTTAAAAAATTATATTAAATTTTTTAATATTCTAATGAAATAATTAATAAAGATACTATTTTATTATAAATTTCTTTTTTATATTTATGGGCAACACAGAGTATATCAATAAACAAAATAGAGAGCATCACGTTTCTCTTATTTTTTTTGTTTTATTAGAATAATAAATACCTGTTAAAAATATAGAAATAAATTATAAATATTATTTAATAAAATTAATAATTATATATAATAAAAAAGAAATGTTTAAAATACTTATACTTAAAAGTAAAAATTATTTGAATAATAGAATTTATTTTATTTTTGTTTAAAATAATTTATTATATTGAAAGGATAAAATTATTTTATGTAATTTAATATTTTATAAAATGTCATATCAAATATTATATAATATTAAAATTTTATTAAGTCTTATACAATTAAGTCATATAATATATGATATTATACTATTAAGAGTTATGTTACTAGTGGTGCCAAATAGATCCTAAGGATCCATTTGATATGCATGCTTAGATAACGTCTGATAGTACAAAATACGATTATATAAAACCTAATAATATAGGACTTTATAAAATTTTAATAATATGTAATATTTGGTGTAATATCATATAAAATACTATATTATATAAGATAATAATATTATGCTTTTATTATCACATATAATTTTAATCGCAAGAAAAATATAACAAGTGAACTTATGATAGAATAGCAATTTTTATTAATTATTATATTTTTAAGTTAAAAATAAATAGTATTCATTAAATATTTGTCATTTTTGCTTATATTTATTTGAAAAAAAAAGTCCTTTATTTTTATTATGTACAATTATAATTGACGTTAGTATCAAAAAAAATTATAATTGAAGTTAAATATCATTTATTCATATAATTAAGTATAATATAAGAGCCAACTAATATATAATATTATGTCCTTCTTATATATTTTGATATTTTTTTTTGTTTGTGATACAATAAAATTATAAACAAAAAGTAATTGTTCGTAATTATTTAAAATGATATTTTTAATAAAATATTTGATTACTTTTAATTATAATTATTGTAATTTTATTTAATAAATTTTTTTAATAAATATTTTTGTTTGCATAAAATATGAAATTAAAAAAAGAGAGATATTTTACATTAAAAACTAATTAGGTTTAATCCTTAATAAAACTTACATCAAGTTTTTTATATTCATTCCATCAAATTCTCAAATATATATATATATATATATATATATATATATATATATATATATTTGAAGGAACAAATGATCAAATTAGTATTATCCATTTTACCAAATTCTCAAATCAAATAATAATGCATAAATTTTTATTTTTTTAATTGAATATACACTTTAACTTTTACCAAGAAATATATGTGTGCCATCCTTTGTAAGAGATATTAAAGATACATTTATTTGGTGTTGAGGATAAAGATACATTTGATATTATTATTTAACTATATCCAGTGTCAATAATCAAATAAATAGCAAGTATTCAACAAAAACTGAAAAAGTAAAGAAAAGACAATAATATAATAATAATTGATTTGAAAGGTTTAGCCGGGAAAAATTCTGCTCGAAATGTTTGCGAAAAACGACTAATAGTCAAATACGACTGATTGCAGATCATTGAAATAACCATTAGCTCATCCACAAGCTATTCTTAAGATTTTTTTTTTTTTTGGTCGATAAGAAAAATATGTTAAACTTACTGCTCATGGAAGCCGTGGGGGCCAAATATATAACTTCCATAATTTGGCCGATAATCCTTCATGAATGGCTTTCATGAATAGTTTACTAGAAATGATGGCTTCTTTATGGACACCAAGAAGTTAAATGTGTTAAAGGTGTATTTGGTGTGAGACTTTGCAATACTCCTTTTTTAATATGTATATTTATTGATTAGCAACCAAGGACAATAATTTACTTTAAAAAAGAAATTGGGATAATGGATGGGATTATTGGCACTCTCTTTTGCTTATTTATACTCTCCACTATTAGTTTATAACTTTAATTTACTAAACTAATAAAAGGATGCATTTTTTGTGACGCAGTACTCGATGTATATAGAAAAAGTAAGCAAAACAGCAAAAATGCTTGGATGATGGATCCCACATAATTATTGTTACGTTTGTTCAACTTTTTTTTTTTATTTAAAAACTTACTAACATATTGTTAAAAAATACTGGTAAATTTTATGTACAAAATGTAAAATTTATCAGTGTCTTGTTGTAAGTTTTGTGTACAACAAAATGCAAAACTTACCAGCGTCTTGTTTAAGACGCTGGTGTGTGTGTGTGTGTGTGTGTGTGTGTGTGTGTGTATACACATACAAAAGTTACTGGCGTTTTGAACAATTTACCAACATCTTGTTTAAAATGTTGGTAAGTTTTGTATACAAAATGTAAAATTTACCTGCGTCTTGAACAATATGCTAGTAAGTCTTGCATTTTGTATTGTTCAAGACGCTGGTAAATTTTGTATTTTGTATACAAAACTTACTAGCATTTTTCAACAATGCGCTGGTAAGTTTTTGGATTAAAAAAAATTGAACAAAAGTAATAATGATTATGTGAGACCCATTATCCAAGCATTTTTATTGTTTTGCTCACTTTTTCGTATGCGTTGCGTACTGCGTTGCAAAAGATGCATCTCCCAATCATTTTTCAAAATTTTGACACGTACCAACGACCATATAAGTTAGCTGGTGGGGAGCCATCCTAACTTAATCAGAGATCTCGAATTCAAATCCTATGTATATAGTTACATTAAAATTTGGAAGGAAGAGATTTGGCCGCTCATAGAGGTCTTATCAGACTTAAGCAAAATTATATCCAATAGAAGGATATCTTTGATTTCAACCAAAAATTTGAATACATTACTTTCTGTTTATTCACACTCTAATTTATTTTATACATGTAATGTAACACCCTCCTCAGTATAATACTATGCTTAAGTCATAGTACTATACCCTAGAGTCGTTACTGTTACTTGAGCGGACCTTGTCTGACAGCAATCTCAGCCGTCTTCGAAAACTTCTGAAACTATCTGGAGACAACACGGAAATAGGAGTGAGAATCATAAATTCTCAGTAGGATTCTCTAAGTATCATAAGTAGTGTCATCGCTGTTATCTCCAGTTTGCTTCGGTTTATTAAGAAAAAAGTGAATATATATTGTTTAATTTTATAGTTCGAAGATATGTTATCCGAAGCAAAGTCTATTTTAATCATACACTTGACATCTGAGAGAACCCATAAAAATCAAGTCAGGAATTATATTAGGACTAAAAATCGAAATACCATAAAGTACGATAGTATCAATGTACCAGAGGCATAACTTCTACATATATTTTACTGGAACTACAGTATATTAAGACATTCACATAACATCAATATGCTGAGAACATAACATCTGCACATAACTTAACTTGTATTTAAATTTTATACATAGACATAAAGCTTACTTTTCTTTCTTCATTTTTCTTTTCATCATAAAATCTTTACGTGCCATATCCCAGTGTATGATTGCCATGTCATACCCCATCAGAGCGTGATCGCCATGTCACATTCCTTAGGAATATAGGACCTTCATTCGGTACTTACACTAGCTGGGTCATGCCATGCCTCATGTAAGTTCTGTGCTTGCATCTACTTTAATCTTTAGTATTTAGTCTTTAATGTTTACTTGGCACACCTAGGTGTTATGTATCGCCGTCCCTAGGGTGCTTTTACTGCCCTTTGGTAGCCTGGCCTTGGAGTGAGCTCGTCAGCTTCACCCGTGACCATCGTCACACCGACTCACCCATAAGGGGACCCACTGCCTCTAGGTTGGAGGGACCCAATGTGCAACTGCCTCCAACATAGAGGGACCCAAGTCTTTAGCTGCCTTCAAGAGGAGGGACCCATGTGCAACTGCCTCCAGGTGAAGGGACCCATGTCTTTATCATTTAACTGCCTTCACAGGGAGGGATTTCAAATAACTGCCTCCAAATGAAGGGACTCACATTCAATATATTCACATTCTTTCATTCTCATACATATTCAAGCATAGTCATACTGAGTGTACTCATACATATACTTCATTTATTTTCATGTATCATTGCACACATGATTTTCACGTACATGTTCATTACATATAAAGGCCCGTAGCCTCCTTACCAATTTACCTGTACTCATGCATATGCTACATCACTTACCCTCACATATCTCATAACATAATTATGTCATTCTTGAATATAGGGTTTTTATATACCCATTTATACTTTAATTCATCCTATTTTATGTGAAATTTGAAGATGAAGTCGGAAATCGAGAAGATGTGTGTAAGGAGGTCGGAAATCGGGATGTTACATTACTACCCACCTAAAACAAAAATTTTGTCCTCAAAATTTAGTCACAAAACTAACTATACATTGCCGTAAGAGTTTAATAAAAGAGTTGATGTATAAGTACATTCGATAAGTATAATACAGCATTAATGTAACACCCCTGTTATATAGCTTAACATAACACAATTAGCAAAAATTGAATCCTTGTCCTGGGTTGTTTCTAATTTTGTTTCAGCTTCTCCGGGGAAGTAGTCCTTTCAACATTCAACCTTGGGTGTTAGAGCCTAGGAATAGGTAGCTAATGGCCGGGGCATTCTCTAACCATGTGTCCTGGCTTTCCACACTTAAAGCATACATTCTGCCCAGCCAGGCAAGGCCTTCCCCCATGAGCCTTTCCACACTTAGAGCATATTTACCCCGCACTTGGCCCCTGAAATGGTTTATCCCCCCGTCCATTAAATTGACGCAGCTTCTTCGGTGGTGAGGCATATTCGAGTTCTTGGTCTTCAGGTGCCGGCCTCTTTTCACAACCATCCATCCTAGCATTAGCGAGTTTCTTGTTATATTCTTCAACTAATCGACTTAACACACACACACACACACACACACACACACACACATATATATATATATATATCAATGTCAAACTGGCAATCCTCCATTCAAACTTTATATGTTTCCCTAATACTTGTGAAATCTCCAACTGGGTCATTTTGTGAGACTATCACTTTGGCCATTCTGCCACATTCTATTCGGTTCTGCCCGAATTTCATATGACCCACCTCTATTTCTATTCAACTCATTTAAATCTGAAATTTTGATATGTCATAGCTCTATATGTCTACTTTCTAACCTCTTTGGTCCCCTATCATTTTGATCCATATAACTCAAGATATTCAAATCTTACCTCAACCTGTTCAGTCATTAGCCCGAATTACACTCCTAGAAGTATAAATTCACTAAAAATCGAAACTAAGCTCAAATCATACGAAATTGGTCTCATATTAAAGCTAACAGGACAACCTTTCATTTGCCATAAGTTTCATTCCATTTGCATAAGTATATCTCGAGTTATAAGTCCTAAAAGTCGACCTTCCTGAACTACTCTGTTTTGGCATGGTTTGGACATAGGGTAACTTCCTCAAATCATTGGGGACAATTGGGACCATAGCAAACTCGAAATTTCATATTGAGATGTTCCCCTATGTGTAAGCTTTCTAACAAAATTGGTTTCACTCAATTTGGAGTTGTATAGGGTGAGTTATACCCTCCTCATGTCACCCTGCTCGGATAAAAATCCTGAACCTTAGGTCAAACTTCAAAAATTCATATCTCCCTCAATACTAATCCAATAACCTTATATGATATATCTATGGAAAGCCCTGAATATATACTTTCATCTAAAAATGGTTTCATTGGATTTAACCGGTTGTAGGCAGAGTCGCACGCTCCGTTGTACGGACTGCCGTGGAATTCTTCATCCAGACAGCATCCCAATCCATCGATTTCTCTTAGTCTTCTTCTTCTAATTCTAATTCCCACTCAAGATTTCATATTAATCCCATATTAATCCAATCATACACATCCAATAATCTATCAAATACAAGAAGAAGGGTACAATTTCATACAATCATAGTGCAAGTAATTCAATAACAGAAATAGAATCCTACCTCCTTAGAGCGTGATTTGAGCTAAGTGTTGAAGCTTAAATTGTTAGAATCTTGTCTTGAAGGAGTGATGGGGTTATGTGAGTGGAGAAAAGAGAGAAAGAGCTGAACAAGGGAGAGGTAACGTGAAGATGAGGCTGAAGGAGAGAAAGAGATGAGTTTATAAGCTTGAGGTGGTAGTTAACTTGGAGGGCTTTGATTGGCTGAATTTCTTGTGGACAAAAATTTAGCTACGTCTCCCTTTTAATGGAACTCACCGCCATACTATTTGAAATCGGAACTTGCCTCTATTCTGCTTGAAGTCGGAACTCATGCCATATTTAATTGAGTTCGTAGCTGAAGCCGAATATCGAAACTCGTATCATGTTGTTTGTGACTTGAGGAAATCTTGTTTATTCTGAGACTTGGAATCAAGGTCGGAGGTCGGAAGTCATGTAGCTGACAATCATAAAATCTCGGAACTCCCTATTTGAACTCGGGAACACCAACAGAAATGGAAAGTTCCTGGGAATGAACTCGGACATCGGAACTCGTGCATGACTGGTAGTTAACTCAAAGATTCGAACTCATGTCCATTGAGTTCAACTCTAAGGCCATAACTCGTTATATTAAAATCGGAGGTCGGCACTTGCACCATTGTGTTAAAGTATCAACTTGGGTCAAGTTAGAAGTCGGAATGAGAATGCTGGGTATGCTTAAGGTCGGAACGCAGAAGCCGCTCCATTTAACTCGAAACTAGAACATGAAGTCGGAAATTAGGAATAATCAAAATTGAAGAGGAAATCGGAAATCGGGCATGACATGAAGTAAGACGAACTCGGAACTCGGTAACAAATAGCAATGAGAATCGTAAATTCTCAGTAGGATTCTCTAAGTATCATAAGTAGTGTCATCGCTGTTATCTCCAGTTTGCTTCGGTTTATTACGAAAAAGGTGAATATATATTGTTTAATTTTATAGTTCGAAGATATGTTATCCGAAGCAAAGTCTATTTTAATCATACACTTGGCATCTGAGAGAACCCATAAAAATCAAGTTAGGAATTATATTAGGACTAAAAACTGAAATACCATAAAGTACGATAGCATCAATGTACCAGAGGCATAACTTCTACATATACTTTACTGGAACTACAGTATATTAAGACACTCACATAACATCAATATGCTGAGAACATAACATCTGCACATAACTTAACTTGTATTTAAATTTTATACATAGACATAAAGCTTACTTTTCTTTCTTCATTTTTCTTTTCATCATAAAATCTTTACGTGCTATATCCCAGAGTATGATCGTCATGTCATACCCCATCAGAGCGTGATCGCCATGTCACGTTCCTTAGGAATATGGGACCTTCATTCGGTACTTACACTAGCTGGGTCATGCCATGTCTCATGTAAGTTCTGTGCTTGCATCTACTTTAATCTTTAGTATTTAGTCTTTAATATTTACTTGACACACCTAGGCGTTACGTATCACCGTCCCTAGGGTGCTTTTACTGCCCTTGGGTAGCCTGGCCTTGGAGTGAGCTCGTCAGCTTCACCCGTGACCGTCGTCACACCGACTCACCCACAAGGGGACCCACTGCCTCTAGGTTGGAGGGACCCAATGTGCAACTACCTCTAACATAGAGGGACCCAAGTCTTTAGCTGCCTTCACAAGGAGGGACCCATGTGCAACTGCCTCCAGGTGAAGGGACCCATGTCTTTATCATTTAACTGCCTTCACAGGGAGGGATTTCAAATAACTGCCTCCAAGTGAAGGGACTCACATTCAATATATTCACATTCTTTCATTCTCATACATATTCAAGCATAGTCATACTGAGTGTACTCATACATATACTTCATTTACTTTCATGTATCATTGCACACATGATTTTCACGTACATGTTCATTACATATAAAGGCCCGTAGCCTCCTTACCAATTTACCGGTACTCATGCATATGCTACATCACTTACCCTCACATACCTCATAACATAATTATGTCATTCTTGAATATAGGGTTTCTATATACCCATTTATACTTTAATTCATCCTTACATCTAAACATTCATAGCTTCTTAGACTGCCAGAAATCCAAAGATAATCTGGATCAGGTTTGTTTCCCCATGAATAGTGCCAGCTCTCACGGACAAATCAGTCATAGCAACATAATCAACTTAACACACACACACACACACACACACATATATATATATATATATCAATGTCAAACTGGCAATCCTCCATTCAAACTTTATATGTTTCCCTAATACTTGTGAAATCTCCAACTGGGTCATTTTGTGAGCCTATCACTTTGGCCATTCTGCCACATTCTATTCGGTTCTGCCCGAATTTCATATGACCTACCTCTATTTCTATTCAACTCATTTAAATATGAAATTTTGATATGTCATAGCTCTATATGTCTACTTTCTAACCTCTTTGGTCCCCTATCATTTTGATCCATATAACTCAAGATATTCAAATCTTACCTCAACCTGTTCAGTCACTAGCCCGAATTACACTCCTGGAAGTATAAATTCACTAAAAATCGAAACTAAGCTCAAATCATACAAAATTGGTCTCATATTGAAGATAACAGGACAACCTTTCGTTTAAAACAGGTTCCACTTGATTTACTTAAGTATACCTCGAGTTACAATTCCTACAAGTCGACCTTCCTGAACAATCCTGTTTTGGTCTGGATTAAACATAGGGCAACTTGTGTGAATCACTGGGAATAACTGGGACCATAATAAACTCGGAATTTCATATTGGGATTTTCCCCTATGTGTAAGCTTTCTAAAAAGGTTAGTTTCACTCAATTTGGAGTTGTATGGGATGAGTTATGCTCTACTCATGTCACCCTGCCCGGATAAAATTCTTGAACCCTAGGTCAAACTTCAAAAATTCATATCTCCCTCAATACTAATCCAATAACCTTATATGATATATCTATGGAAAGCCCTGAATGTCTACTTTCATCTAAAAATGGTATCATCGGATTTAACCGGTTGTAGACGGAGCCGTACACTCCGTCGTACGGACTGCCGTGGAATTCTTTATCCAGACAGCATCCTAATCCCTACATTTCTCTTAGTTTTCTTCTTCTAATTCTAATTCCTACTCAAGATTTCATATTAATCCCATATTAATCCAATCATACACATCCAATATATTATCAAATAATCATAAAAAGTAATCTTTCATGCATCCTCAATTTAGAGAAATCAAGGTAGAGGGTAGCTGTCTTCACATGGAGGGATTCAAGTGCAACTGCCTCCAAGTGAAGGGATTCATATCTTTATCATTTAATTGCCTTCACAAGGAGGGATTCAATTAACTGCCTCCGAGTGAAGGGATTCACATTTAATATACTCATGGCTTTTCATTCTCATATAAGGTCATGCATAGTCATATTAACGGCACCTATACATCATTCATTTTCATATGTCATTGCACACATGATCTTCACGTACATATTCGTAACGTATAAAGGTTCGTAGCCTCTTTACCATTCTACCGACACTCATACATATGTTTTGTCCTTTACTTTCATATATCTCATCTCATACTTATGTCATTCTTAAATATAGGGTTTCTATATACCCATTCATACTTTAATTCATCCTTGATAACTCATATCATTTTAAAATTCATCCTTACATCTAAACATTCCTAGCTTCTTAGACTTCTGCCGTAAATCCGGCAGCATAATGGATCAGGTCCATTTTCCCATGAATAGTGCCAGCTCTCACAAACAGTTTAGTCATAGCAGCATAAATCAACTTAACACACACACACACACACACACACACACACATATATATATATCAATGTCAAACTGACAATCCTCAACTCAAACTTTATAGGTTTCACTAATACTTGCAAAAACTATCAATTTGGCCATTCTGCCACCTTATTCCGACTTTTGTTTGCTAATGCAGTGAAATCTCTTATCTCCATTGGCCCCACCGAAGCTAAAATTTTCGCATTTAGTCCTCCTTCAAATTTGACGCATTTCCAGTTTTCGTCAGGATTGCGCTGATAGATGGTGGAAATTTACAAAACTCTTCGAACTTGGCAATATATTCTGAAACACTCATATTTCCTTGTTGAAGTTTCATGAATTCCAATTCCTTAGTGTTTCGTACAGATGCAGAGAAATATTTCTGATAAAATGCTTCCTTGAATATGTCCCAAGTGATACCAACTTGGGGTTCAACCAATAGTCTCTTCACGCCATTCCACCAAAACTCGGCGTCCGCTTCCAACATATAAGTGGTAAAGGCCACTTTCTGTTGATCAGTACAAGCCAAGACAGAAAAGATCTTCTCCATTGCTTTGACCCATTCCTCGGCTTTATCTGGGTTGAAAGCTCCTCAGAAACTAGGCGGATTTGCTTTTCTAAACTCAGCAAATTTAAGGTAATCCAAGTCTGCTCCTAGGCCATGTGGATTACCTCCATGGCTGGCCTCGGGCCGCCTACCCAACTGGTTCATCATCTGATGAGCTGCAGCAGCTTGCTCCCGTATTGCTTGAGCCATTTCACGCATCTTGTCCATAAAATTAGCAGGATCTTCTGGAGTGGATCTATTTCATGGCCTACCACGCCCCCTAGAAGCCATTAGTTCCTAGTCACACACAACAAAGCATTGAGTTGATCAGGCTCAACAGTAAGTTAAGTGTGATAGCAACCAATAACAATCACAGTTAGGCGATCATGCATATCTGATTTAATTTTCTATCCTATATCTTATCTAAGCAGATAAGATTAGTCGCATGACATGAAATAAGACGAACTCGGAACTCGGTAATTATCCCATTTTATGTGAAATTTGAAGATGAAGTCGGAAATCGAGAAGATGTGTGTAAGGAGGTCGGAAATCGGGATGTTACATGTAAGATAGACTATGTTGGGGGAGGAGAAGGTGCGGCTGGTGAGCTTATAAAATAAAATGCAATTTCCATTACATTATGCAATGTAGGCTATTGGTTCCAACAAAAAAATGGAGAGTATGGCTTAAAAAGTTGAGAGTATTTTTAATATACTTTTGATGTAAAATATTTTTAATTAATTATATTATTTTTTTAATAATTTTTGATACAATGGTCATAAAAGTTAAATTGTATTAATGATGTGATTATATATGATTTGATAATTGTATAAAAAAATTATGATATATCCAAATAAATCCTAAAGAGTTAATCATTAATTTTTTAATACAGTAATTTGTAAAATTTATTTTTTCATTAATGGTTATATTCATAATTTGCCTCCTACATATAATGTGTTTAGAGTAATAAAAAACATGGGCCTTAATTGATTATATGAATTTAATTTTAATGCATTATTAATAGTTATGGTTTGACAGGCATCCACATTTTTTATTTTTAAGATATTGATATAAACTTATTTACATGACATATAAAAATTTATTTCAATAAGTAAATTTTGAATGAACAAAATAAGAAAACAATCATATTAACCACTGTAATTAATCAATTTTTTTATCTATTCAAAAAAGTTTTATATGTTATGTGAATAATTTTATGTCAGTACCCTAAAATAAAAAAATGTGGGTTGATTGGTATGTTAGTGCTTATCAAACTGCTAGTAATTAATAAAAAGTGTATAATACAACTCGTAATAATAATTAACTACCTATCAAAAGCAAAATTCTAATACTTGATAAAATTGTATGTTCAAAATCCAGGACTTCAAACATCACTTAAATATCTATAAAAAAAATGACAATAGTCAAATATCACCATAATTTGTTTTTTAATTAATAGTGGGGAGTTGTGTCAATAACCTAACCTTAGAATTTAATAATGGTACAAGCTAAATTTATTATTGAAATTAATAAAACTACACAACTTTAGATAAACCACATCCCACAAGGGCACAGGTAAAAGTAGTTGTATAGCAAAAGAAGGATAGAGCTGACTCAAAACTTAATCCCCTAATTAAGCATCTCAACTAAAGATTCTATCGAATCATAGTGCTAAAGATGGGTGCACAATAATTCATAATTAAACTACCAAAAGAAGATGCCTATATATACCCTTTCCAACACCTCCACAAAAGAGGTCACGTGTAAAACACACTCCGAAATCATAAAATCAAAAATCAAAATCCCAACTTATCCACCACCAATCGAGGTTGTTGATTTGGCACTTAACTTGAGCATAATTGTTTGATGATGCTTGACACGTCAGCAATTGCTAAAACTAGCCTCCCACCATCTCTCACGATTTAAACCGATACGACTAAGAAAAACTAGTCGGATAAGATATCAAACAAATCACCTTATAAAGGAAAATTAGGGAAGAATGTGAAAAGAGAAATAGCAAAGAAAATAATCATTGATAAAATTATGGAGAAATGAGTTATGTCTGTGGGATTAATTCCCCCTTCAAAAATGTTAAAGGTGGAGCACTATAGGGTGTATAAAGGGAAAAAGCTGCGGGTGAAGCAGGAAGGGGAGCAGTGCAAGAGTTCAACAAGTGCATGCGTGAACATGCAATCTGTTCTAGTCATTTCAAAAAAGAATGTTAAAGCCAAAATATTTCTTTTAACTCTAATTACTTTTAATTACAAAATCCAAAAAATGCCAATTAACCCAAATCTTGCTCCTGTCCTTCTATCTTTTCTTTTATATGTTGAATGAGCCAAAATTTACTTTCTTGTCAGTATGTGCTTTTTACTTCCTTTTTTTTTTCTTTTGTTCAAAGACATTTCAGAGAGTAACAAGCAAAGGCAAATGCAAAGGGCAGGCAACTTAGTGGAGATAAAGCTATATTGGCTGAAAAATTCTGACATGCTCAGAGAGGAAGAGCATTTTTTTCCTCCACTATGAATTGTTACCCTTGGATGTTTGGATGGGATCCATTTGTTACTCCTTGGAGTATGGAAGAATGACTCATCTTACTGCAACCCAAGGGACAAACCAGAAAAATCAAACAAACATTAAGGAGAGATACAAAATGTTTTGTATAAAAATGAAGGAAAAGCATCAGAATAGGGGGAATCCGAAGCAAGAGGCCCTGTTTCTATCTATCATAAAAAAATGTAGAAATTCAGAGAGCAAAAATTCACAAAGAAGGAAACCATTATTCAGCATCATCCAGAGCATACATTATGCTTGAGAGAAGCATTCTTAACCTCATCCATGACAACCCAAAGCCACCTGAACTACCCCCAAGCTCATATCGATGAATCTGTGATAGGGAACCAAGAAAAAATCACAACCTAGAAAGAAAACAACCAAAGACCTAAGAACATTAACCAAACACTGTCAATCCCTCATCTCAGAACACACAATAAAATGCCCAAGTTTAAACCATCCACACCATCTACCATTACAAAATCAAATCCAAACCACACTGGGAAACAAAACCTGAAGGAATTTAAAAGCCCTTGGATCAAGATTTGATCCTGATTATAGCATTAAAATCAAGAACAAAATCAGAAACATAATAGGTGTGAGAGAACCTAATTCAATCAAGGAAGAACGATTAATCTGGAGCTGTTTTCATTCTTTGATCCTGGATATAAAGAAAAAGAGAAGAAAGGAGCTGGCCAAGGAAGACTAGAGGGAGAGAGAGCTCCTCCTAGTCCCCAAAGAGCCAAAAGGGCATTCTGTTTCCATAAGGTCATAGACGCCTATATATAGGATTAGGAGGAGGGGCCTCTTCTTGTGTCAGAAAAATAATGTGCCAAGTCACCAATTACAGCAAAGCCTATACATAGAAAGATATATAACAATATCTATCAATAAGCAGTGCATAGGCCCAATAAGCCCAATAACAACAATAATTACAATAATTTGGGCTTAAATAATTGGTTTTAATTAATTTTGATATTCAATTAATCCAAGTTCAAAATTAAATGTAATTTGATTTATGTAACTCCATAAAATTATCCAACAATCTCCCACTTGGACGACATAAATCAAATCGTTACCAAACAATTCCCCAGACTAATTCACAATATGTGGCCACAATATGATGTTAAAATTGAGCCTGCATTCTTAATCAAATGATCCAATATGGGAAACAAGCACTCAACAATGCAGAGAATTATACTCGATGGAGTATTGAAATCATACACGTGAGATACTCATCTCCTAGTGACCCAATAAATGGTGGTACGTAAGCCAATGGGAATGCATAACAACAAAATGGCATGGCAATAGATTATTAAAGTGTGATTCTCAACTAATGGCCCTAGCATCCGCCCTAGATGCTATATAAAATCTAATAAGTCTCATCACAATATGAGAAGGGTCCGAAATATCTCCAATATTTGTCATATCAATATAAGTATGCATAATAATATATGGCAATATAAACATCCACCCAAGATGCTCTATGAGATTTAATAAAATATCTCAGCATAACAATATTAAGACTAAATCCAATATGTCTCAATAATAATGCCATTATGCAAAATTTGCATAAACAATTAAGCTGCGCAAACTTAAATGGCATCAACAATAGTATGAGATCACAATAAACCTATAGAGTAACTCCCACTAACCCAAAATTGCCAAAGGGACCTCAATGTGCCTATACGAGTCACAAAATCAACAATAAAACCTTTGGCAGTTAACCATTAGTTAGAGCATCAACAATAATAAATTCTGTAAGAATATACTCGAAAAGAATCTCAAGTCTACCATAAATTGCCATATAATCATGAAAGGATACCAATTAATATATGACACAATATCTCCCACTAATCCAATATATTAAACAATATAAACATTCCCACTAGAGAACACAAGATTTCAATATATTCTAATGGTACAACAATCAATAGTGGGATAAGCAATAGTTTGCGGTGGAGTATTCAATGTAAGTCTGAAACTCACCATTATTCTCTCTAACAACAAAAAGACAAAATCAGAGAGAAAACAAAGGTGCAGAGTTATGAAAATTCAACAATTAGAGTCTCACAAAATTAGTTTTGTATTCTCTGCTTATATAATTGAGGAGATTACAAGTGTCTTTAACACTTCACAACAAATATCCTCTCACAGTCATTGCAAATTCAAACAGCAAATTATAAATAATATAACAAATTAGTATGCTAGCATGAGCATTTTGGACCTGTGTTTAGCCACTAATAAGGACACAACAAAACATAAAGTCTCTAATTCCCACTATAACAATAGTTTCTATACAAATAGGAGTAACATTACATTCTAAGAGACTCAAAAAGTCCTCAATACAGGTCTCAAACAATAGACCAATGATAGACCAATGAAAAAAGAGAAAATCGTACATCAAACTATCATAATTTGCTCACATAATAAAATTAGTTTTCTCATGTTCAATTTATTGGGCAATTAGTTGAACTAAAGTACTTGTATAATTGCAATCCTACCAAAGGATCTCGGATCACAATATACAAGTCTCTTCCACTTGATAGAGTCTTCCCTATCACACAATAATTATGTCAAATAATGTCATACCGAAGGATATGTCTATTATCTACATAACCCAACAACATTCATAATCCATAAATAATTTAATTTAACGGAAATAAGCTTCACTATAAGTTGAAGTAAAATTCAGAAAATATCGGATTACTTCAAACACCTAATTAATAAATGGAGCTCTCATGTAACTGTGATGCCTTTTAAGGTCTCAAAATTTAATACATGAGTAGACTCCAATAAACAACAAATAATAAAATCATGTCTCTAGAGCTAGTATCGAGAGGATACTGAAAATCTTAGGACACAATTTTCAAACATCAAGAATTATGTCAATAAAAAAAACTGAAAAGTAAGTTCATTATTAACGTAATTCTCAATGCAATATAAGCAATAACATTTAAAATGCCCACAAGAGGAAAAGATAGTACAACCAAATATAGGAGAGAAACTAAACTTTTGAGTTTATCAAATGAATGTTCACAATATAAAAAAGTAACTCCTTGAACTTTCTCAAAGGAAAGCACAAAATGTACACAATAAATAATAAATTGTGAACAAAACTCCCATTAAAATCAAATTGTAAAATGACTGTCAATTCCATAATGAAATTTTAAAATTTTAATCATTTCTCTCACTTTATAATGATGAATCACATCACCAAACCAACTTTCCTTTATGGAAAGTGAGATTTTAGCCAAAGATAAAAGCCCTTTGACTTTCACAAAATTTTGTGTTTGGACAACGAATACTCTCGAGAAACCAACATTTTCAAAATCCATAATATGCTCTAATATTTAATCATGTATTTAATTTGGATTAAATCCAAATTTAAATTCTAATTTATGCAAATCTATTCTGATTTATACAAGTCCACAAATATCAAATACTTTCTCACTTGGACTTCATAAATCATATTCTCAAAATTTTACATAAAAGAAGCCATTGTTCCATATAAAATAGGAGTGTGTAGCAAAATTATGTTCTAGAATTTTAGAAAATAATTCTTAGAATAATTTTGCACAAAATTATTCACAAAATTAGTATTTATCACAATTAGTCTCGCAAAGGCAAGCTCACAATCATGAAAAATGGCCAACAACATTGCCAAAATATTCCAGAAATTAATTCTCAGAGTAATGTTGCATAAACATCACATTATTACAAAAGTTGCAATGTTCCATAATGAATATAAACAATAGAGGTGCCCAAAATTTATTTCAATATTCAAAATACTTCAATTCTGGGAGTGCATAAATTATGACATATCCAGATGCATCATAATTATCCACAAAATTTTCCAAAACAAAATTCGTGGAATATCATACGACTTTAATCAATTTAATTTCTAGAAAACTCAAAATAATTTATTTGATGCCCAAAATTTCATTAATGCTCTTTCTTAAACTGTAATTCTCAGAGTAATATTGCACAATATTCAACAATAATGATAATTCACAATTTTAATTGTACAATATAATGAAGATAAGTGGCTCAAAATTATTTCAATATGCAAAGCAACTGACTCTAAGAGTATGCTTAACAAAATATGCCCAATAATAGCACCAATGTTCACAAAAAATTTCAAACCAAAATTTGGAGAGTACCATATAATTTTGAGCATTTTAAATTTGAAATAAATTCAAATAAATATTTCGGCTCAAAAATTAAATAAAATTCACCAATAATTTTATTTTATTAAAAAATCCAAACTTGCAAATTTTGGTGTAAAAATGGGCCCTTGAACGGGCCCCTCACGCTGCACATGCCACTGCCCGCGAGTGGGCATCGCAAATTGGCCACTATTCATCATCTTCAACATCCAACGGGTTGAACTTGACCTCGGTTCATGACCTGCAAAGCTTGAAACGAGTCAAAGGTCATATGTCCCTTATCTCTCAACGAAATCAAGCAATTTGGTTGTCTATGGATTTGTGAGAGAGAGCTCTACAAAACCCATGTAATAGTGCAAGGAATTGGGGTCAATATTTTTTGGGCTTGCTCCAAGAAAAACCGTGTGGGTATCCACGATTTTTCGCAATTTTCTCTCTTGAATTTCAACCAAAATGCATGTTCTATAGCTCTTAAGATTCATTGTGATGAGCTCTACAAAACTCCTATGGAGCTCGAATGCAAATTAGCCCAAATAACTAAATTGGAATTTCGATCAAAGTTTAGGGTTCTTATGGTTCCTCTTTAATTTCTTTCTCAAGGGTTCTTATGGTTCCTCTTTGATTTTTTTCTCAATACAGCCTCAAATCACACAATGATCGGCTCAATAAATTCACAACAATATGAACAACAATAGCCCTCAACAAATTTTGAAATCAATCGGCCAGAATCATAAATTTGAAATTGACCCATTTGGGATTCATGAAGCTTTCAAATTCAAAACACCCAATCAGTCATCAAAACACAAAAAATAGCCATAATCAGCGATCAAAACGGGGCTCTGATACCACTTAAAGGAATTTTAAAGCCCTTAGATCAAGATTTGATCCTAATTACAGCATTCAAAATCAAGAACAAAATTAGAAACAGAATGGGTGTGAGAGAACCTAGTTCAATCGAGGAAGAATGATCAATCCGAAACTACTTGTGTTCTTTGTTCCTGGATATAGAGAAAAAGAGAAGCGAGGAGTTGGTCAAGGAAGACCAGATGGAGAGAGAGCTCCTCCTATTCTCCAAAGAGCCAAAAAGGTATTCTGTTTTAATGGGGTTACAAGTACCTATATGTAAGGTTAGGAGGAGGGGCCTCTTCCTGTGTTAGAAAAATGAAGTGTCAAGCCATCCATTACAGCAAGGTCTATACACATAGAGATATATAACAATATCCACTAATGAGCAGTACGTAGGCCCAATAAACCCAATAACAACAATAATTACAATAATTTGGACTTAAACAATTGGTTAATCAATTTTGATATTCAATTAATGCGGGTTCAAAATTAAATGCGATTTAATTTATGCAAGTCCACAAAATTATCCAACAAAACCAACAAAACCAAAACCAAAACCAAACCCAAAACCAAAGCCAGATTCACTCTAAAAAATCCCTCTCTTAAAGCCAAACATTCAAGAATCAAAAGGAAACTCAAACCAAAAAAATGACAAAAAAGCTAAGCTGGCAAAAGCAGTGAAACCCCAACCCATCGTGCCACCATCTTCAAACTAGTGAGACTTCACCGTCACCGAAGAGAGTCGCACCACCAGCAACACAGCACCACCATGTCCCCATGCCAATAGCCGCACACATAGTAGCCGTCGTACCCCCCACCGCAAAGCTTCCGCGATGCGACCTCCACTTCCTTCCTCAGCAACCCTCATCACGTTGAACTGCTGTTACCACTGTGGCGGCTCGTTGTCTTGCCACCGAGCTGTTCATACCTACGAGCCACCATGCCTCTACCTCTCCACCGAGTCGCCGCTGCGTTGTGGTTACATGACATCGCCAGCATTTCCACGCTTTAGTTGCCAAGGTCCTAGCCTCACTGAGTTGTTGCTCCATGTTTGCCCCCAAATTCTCTGTTCTATGCTTCAAACCCTAGGTATGAAAAAATCCTCGATGAGAAATCTAAAGCCCCTCTAGATCTCTATAGGTTAAGGCAAATTAGTAAAATTCTTGATAAAAGGGTCTATTGAATTGATGAATTTCACCTAAATGAAAAGTCAAACCCCAAACGCATGTGATGCGCTGCTGCTCCCCTCTTTGTTTTTATTTTGCCTCTTGGTTATTTTTTTTAAGGCTCCTTTTGGTTTTATTTTTGGAGAGTTTTGAAAGTCTTTTATTGGAATGAGAATAAAATACATAGTCATTAATATATTTAGGTATATAAAGTCTTTTTTTTAGAAGACCTTTTAAAAATTTAAAAGGCCTTGAGATAAGTATCTTAATATTACTTTTCATTCTAGGAAAAAATCTTTTGAAAATGAATCTTACTATTACTCTTACATCAACAACCAAAAGTAATTTTACTTTATCTTATCCAAACAAAAATCATTCTTTTAAAGTAATTACTTTAAAAAGCCTTCTTTTAAAAGACCTTCTTTCAAAAGATATTTTTTCAAAAGTAAAACTAAAAACACCTTTAGGGGTTTAGAATTAATTTTCAGTCTCTACAAGTGTATTAGATTTTAATTTAATTTCTATATTAAAAACTGTTTTGGTTAGGTCTCTACAGCAGTATTGACTTAGTCTTTGTTATTGAAAAATTATTAGATAATGTTAGTTTTTGTTGATATGGTTAATCGAAGTTGACATAGAACATGATGAAACTTGATTGAAATCATTTTGATTTAAAAAGGGTCATTTCAATATTATTTTATTTTTCTTTTTATTTTAAAAAAAAATCATTTCTGTACTAAGAAAGATATAAAGAAGGTCATTCCTAAATTACATTAACAACATACCATTTTATTTCGGATCCTATTAGCCACGTTAACAAAAAAAAAAAATTATCTAATAATTTTCTAATAACCAGAAATAATTCCTTAATACAGTATCACTATAATGATTTAAATCAAAATTATTTTGCCGTAGAGATTAAAACCAAAACATAATATCCATGTAGGAACCCAAAAAAAAAAAAACTAATTGTAACAGCTTTTTAGTTATTTAAGGTAATTAACCTGATGAGATCTTGTGGGCTGCTTTATTTTGCTGTTTTTTTTTTTTCGGATATTTGTTTTGGACAATTTTGGTTTTCTTTCCTTTCTTTCCTTTTTTATTTTTTTGAAGTGTTGCTCATTTGTCTTAATTTTGCTCAGAATGGCCTTTCTTTTTTATCTCTTCTACCTACCACTGGCTGCTTCATAATCTTCGAGGAGGGAATGATCATGTGACATCTGATTGGCCTCATGTTTTTGCCTCGGCGCTTCATTTCCTCTGGCGCTCTAGGAATGAGGAAATTTTTGGAAGAATAGGTGTTACTCTTGATGAGTTGTTTGACAAGTTTTGGGCTATTTATAATGGCAACTTGATGGCAGTCTCATTCTCAAGAACTCAAGAGTAATCAACATTTCAAGACTGTTCATTATGTTGCCGGGAATTTTCCCTTGGAGGGTTCAATAAAGGTCAATACTGACGGATCAGTGATAAATTCCAAATCTTCTTGTGGGGGAATCCTTTGAAATTCTATAGGGCAGTTTCTTGGATCTTTTTCTGTTAATCTTGGAGTTTTGTCCTATCACCATTGCTGAAATTTGGGGTGCTTTCTATGGCCTTCAGCTTGCCTGGGACAGAGGTTATCGCATGGTTACCTTGGAAATGGATTCTTCTAGTGCTCTTGCTCTCATCTCAGGTGACAAGTTGCTCTTTCAATCCTTACTCGCCTGTTGTCCAAAGGGTTTGGTCTCCTTTTCATTGTTTACGGGATGTTGAGGTTAAGCATATTTATCGGTAAGCTAATAAGGTGGTTGATGCTTTGGCAGCATTGGGTCATTCTCGTGCCTTAGGTGTTGTGTTTTGTGAACGGTCTCATGCTTTTGTTGGTTCTTTGTTGCATGAGGATGTTGCTAGTGTAACCATCCCTACCTAGTTTTTGTTGTTTTGCTTTTTTTTTGGGCTTTTAGCCTCGATAAACTACCCAAAAGAAAGTAAATTTATCTTGACCATTTATTTTAGCTTAGTTTGCATCTTTCTTGTATCATATTAAACTATTTAATAAATGATTTGTTTCGTATCAATAAATAAATAAATAATCAAAATAAATGATTTGTTCCTTTTTAGTAATAAAGGAGCTAATCGATCCAAGATGGCTTATTAATTATGCACTTTTAGAACATCTGAGCTGTGACAGCTTGATGCTTTTAAGTGTTTGAAAGCTTGTTTAAAAGTGTTTTTAATTTTTAGTTTTTTAAAATTGTTTTGAAAAATAACTTTAGGTTCAATTTTAAAAAACAAAAGAACAAATAAACTTGTTTGGTAACTTTACCTTCAAAATAGTTTTTTAATGATAAAAAACAAAAAATCTATATGGATAATTATTTTTGAAAAACAAGTTTTAAAAGTGATAAAACAAAAACTTGTTTGGTGAATATTTTCTTAACACTATGTTTGGTTGGGGGGATTTTGAGAGGAAGGAGAGGGAAGGGAAAGAAATAGAAAGGAAATGGAGATGTTTCCCTTGTTTGGATGTAGGAAAAAATAGGAAAGAAAAAATGAACCATGCACAATAGTATAGAGTTACCAGCGTATTGTTTAGAGTTACTTATGTTGTCAGCAAAATTACCAGTATATTATATTGAGTTACTAACATTTTCAACAAATTTACAAGTGTTTTCGACAAAGTTACCAGTGTATTGCATAGAGTTATCAGTATTTTCATCAAAGTTACTAGCGTATTGTATAAAGTTACCAGTATTTTTAGCAAATTTACCAGTGTATTATAAAGAGTTACCAATATTTTTAGCAAACTACTAGTGACTCTATACAATATGCTGATAACTTTGTTAAAAATACTGGTAACTATATATAACACATTGGTAACTTTCTGAAACGCTTGATATTTGTATAATTTTTTTATCTCTAATTTTACTAACAAGTATTGATCAAGGGTATTTAAATGAATAAATTTAACATTTCGCTATGTATTAGGTTTCATAAAATTTGATTTATAAGATTTCATCAAATGCTAGTAACTTTGTCAAAAATGTTGGTAGAACATAATATTAGATTAATTTAAAATATTAGTTTTATTTTAAGTAATATTGAATAATTTATTTTTATTAATATTGGTCTGATTTAATAGTGTTATTTTTTTATTTTATATTAATTAATATAATTATTAAATATAAATTAAAAATGTAGACGTGAATGCTTTTATATAAATATAGAAGGTTAATTTTTATTATATTTATTTACATTATTTTGATAGATAAATTTATGACAAAATTGCATTAATGAGCATGCTAGGGCTTGCTATTGGGGGTTATTTCTTTTTAGGATGATATAGGATTTGAAAGGAGTGGAAAACAATAAAACAATTTAACTACAAAAATGCCACCACTTTTTTTAAGGATCTCATAACAATAAAGCTGAAAACATGTGAAAGGTGTTTCTATTTTTTGTTTTTAAAATTCAAATTGTGTTTTTTGATTTTCAAAATCAATTACAAGAAAATAAATTTTCAAACAGTTTTTTTTTTTCGTTTTTAAAAATAAAAAATTATTTTTGAAAACACTTATCAAACAAGCCCTAATTGGTTTATGTTTTTATTTCCTATTTTGATTTCTTGTGTTTGTTGATTTTAAGATTTTGTGAAAGAAATAGTGAAAATAAAAAATAAAAATAGAAAATAGATTTTATTATTTTTATTATTTTTCACTATTTTCTTCACAAAATCCTAAAAATAGGAAATAAAAAAAAATTAAAACAGAAACCAAATAGATCCTAAAGTTTTCACACTAAACTTTTTCCTTAATATTTGTTTGTGTGGACTTGTTGTTTAGGAGTTTATATGAAAGAATTACTAAAATAACTATAAAAAAATAAAATGATAAAACACAAAAAAATACAAATACAAAACAAAAAAAAATTTAAGTCTTAACCCTTTTGATTGGTTATTTATTCACGAACTTTGTTATGCTTACATTTTAGTTAGCTAGAATTAACTTATTGTTAAATAATTTTTTTCACCTCAATTTCTCTTTGTTCCACTTGTTAGTATTATTTCTTTTTTTTGACATGCACTTGTTTGTAATTGTTAGGTCTTTGTTTGTCTAAAAAATAATAATAATAAATAAAAAGTTTTTTTTTTCGTAAGATGTTAACTGAGCCATGGCAACTTGTTTATTCTACATTTTTAGCATGGTTGTTGAAGTCTCATTTCAAAACTTAAAATTTTAACATTTTACATTTTTAAGGTACAAAAATTTATTCGATCTTAGGTAAAATCTTTTCAAGAAGTATTTTAAAACATTGAAATCCTTAAAAAAAAGTTTTTAAGAGACGATTTTATGTTTTTATATATTTGAGTCATTAGGTTGGATTTCTATTGGTTTGATATGCTTTGAGTCTCAAAATTGGATTTGAGCATATATTAACCGAGTCTATTAGGGTAGTAAAAGGAGTTTTATTATCATTTTTATCACAAAATACACCACAATTTCATCTTCATTGGTTAAATTCTTTATTTTATGCAGTTACGTTGCCAATCCATTTCTCAGTACCCTTTATAACCCTACTACTCTATACCTCTACTTCCATTTATATTACATTATAGAAATTTGTTGATTTAATACTTAAATTTGAGTTGATCTTATTACTTAAATATAACAATTTTTATACATATGAGCTTGTTCTTAATATTATGTAAAATTTATGTTTTTATGTTTCGCTTTTACTTTACCCTCTAATATTTTTTAATGAAAACTCACTTTTAAAACCTTGATTTTTAGGTCACCTGACTTTGATATTCTAAAGTTTTTTCAAGATCCTTTTTAATGAAATAAAATCAATCATATTTTCTTCAATTTTAAATAAAATAATATAAAAGAGGAATTTTGTTTTAATCAAACTTTTTGGGAATAAAAGAAGAAGAATTTTTTTTAAAAGAAGTAATAAATAATTTGCACAATTAAGGCCACTGTATTAAGAGTGTTGCAAAATTAAGTTTTTGCCCTCCTTATATATAATCGACCCCAAATCCAAACTCCGTTTTTAAAAGATCAGTTTTTTTGAATAAAAACTTTTTCAATTTTTCTTAATTTAAATAAAATTGGCGATGACTCCATTAATTTTATCCTTTTAATAAATCTCATCTTTATTTTGCCGTCCCATCCTGATCCTGATTGTGATAGTATGTTTTATGTTTAGATAGGTTAATTTTGCTACTTGGCAATACCTTTTTTTTTTTCATTTTCTTTTTGTTGGGGGGGGGGGGTTGTGAGAAGTAGGACGAGGATTGCCTCTTGATTATGTGGAATTATAAGAAAACAAATCTACTTTGTAGTACCCCTTTTTTTTTTTTGGTCGGGGAGGGGGATTTTTTTTGGGGGTGGGGGGGAGGGGGGTTTAGGGTTTTGTACCACTTCTGGCCTCTGGCCAGTTTCAAACTTGGGTGCACTCAAAATGATGTGGCCATTGAACCAAAGCCTCTTGTGCAATTCCCTTTTTTTAAGGAGGGGGGATCAGGGAGAGGGATGGGTTCAGGATCCGAATTGCGTGATTCAATGAGGCCAT
Organism: Pterocarpus santalinus; assembly: GCA_031439595.1. Classification (NCBI taxonomy): domain Eukaryota; kingdom Viridiplantae; phylum Streptophyta; class Magnoliopsida; order Fabales; family Fabaceae; genus Pterocarpus; species Pterocarpus santalinus. The sequence continues at coordinate 24,847,269 of CM062528.1, read as the reverse complement.
TGACGTTTTTATTTTTTGTTTCTTTTTTGTTGGGTCTGATTTAATAATAGCATTAGAGGACGTCGTTCAAATCCATAAACTCATAAACAAGCCGAATATAAGAGTTGGGGAGGGTGTACTTGAAACCCATGAGCCCATGAATGAGCCAAACATTACTTATCACATGCCCGTTTATATAGTCATAAAACTTAGATTCTTTGCAGGTGCGGCTCAGCTCATATGGTGGAAATTGACAGCCTTATGTAGCTGCATCCGGGAGTAAAGGGATCATGTTCGATCCATGGGTCTTGAGACCCCATGCCGCCTCTCCACCCCAAAATGAACAAAAAAATTTGCATTCTTTAAACGGTATATAATATATCCCAGTTCAAAAATAAATGGCATATAATATATCTATTGTATATTACTAAATGGACTATCTCTAATGCTTCGTGCATCTTCTTAATTAAATTTAAAATAAAATTGTTCCTGTTAAAATTTATAGCCGCTCCCCTAATAACTGGTGCAACAGCCTTTGATCGCGCATGGGACCTTCTGGGCACCGCCCACGGTGCTCTAGCTTCTACAGCTGCATATGACATACCTTTCTGCTTTTATTTATTTATTATTTTTATTTGTGCATATCTCACTCCCCGCTTTTGCTTTAACGGGAATCATTCAGGTTTCTTACTGTAAAACAAAAACTTTGATGTTTTAATTTAAATACATTTTTACTTCTTAAAATAAAAATAAATGATGAAAATACTATTTCAAGTAAATCTATCATCAATAATCAATACCTATATATATGAAAAGTTCATAAACATCAATTAATGAAAAATAATTAACTAAAAGTAATTTTTAATAATATTTAGACTAGCTTACTTAAATTTAATAAAAAATAAAATAAGATAATATTATTAAAAAATAGGTATAGTTTTAAAATTCTATTGAGATTAAAATCTTTCTTAAGCTCTTAATTAAATAAATTAAGAAAGTAAGTAATTTGAAAACAAATTTAATTTTGATGTATTATCAAAATCAAAAAAATTTATACAGTCATCCAATTATGTATTGCCACATTAGTAAAAGTATTTGACTCAACCACCAATTACTTTAAAAATTTTATAAATAGAAGCATGTGATTAGATGATAATATAAAATTCTTTAACACGACAGTGCATCAAAATTAATCTCGAGCTATACAAATAAAAGTATGCGATTAGATGATAGTGTAATATTCTTTTACACTGACAGTATATTAAAATTAATCTTGAGCTATATATATATATATATATATATATATATATATATATATATATATATATATATATATATATATATATATATATGAAACTGCATTATATAAGTGACAACAAATAAGGTTATCCAAATTAACACATGTTTTTTTATGTGATTATGATAAATGTATTTTTGATAATTCAAAGTTTGAATTGAAAAAAAAAATCATCTTAATTAAAGGTTAAATATGTCTATTAATTCATAAAATATTCATGGAAATATTTATGAATGACTCATAAAAAAGAATAAAATTGAATCCAAGTGCTAATCTATTATCTATAACTGCATGAATTATTTCTAAGTGACATATGACAATTTCTAATTACAATTAAAGAAAAATTATTATTACTAAAATATCTTTAAAATTTTAACTCTCTTCCTCTCTTTGTAGAACCTTCTACTGATCCCTTGTCTCTCCTCTTCCACTTCTGCCCTCTCCTTTTGATCCTCCTTTGCCGTCCAATGGAGCCACTGAGGTCTCCCCTCAGCTCCTTCTTTAAGATCAGTGAGCGAAGGGGAAGTCATGGAGGGCCAATAATAGCCAACTCGTAAGATCTTCAAGGCTAATGCTTTCCTCCCTGAGATGATGGCCACAAGATCCTTTATAGATTTCTTCGAGTACAAAGGAAATCTGATCTGGACTAAGGCACTTCAACAATGGTTAAGAAAGACCTCTTCTATATAATGACCCTTCAATAATAGTGTACTAAGATGCTTCTTTGGCCATCCTTTTAGTCTCCACGAGGTCCTCTAATCGGGTTCCATTCCACAAATACTAAATGTTCTAAACCCCTTCAATGGCCAAGGTCAGGAGCACTTCCGCTATCGAGGGAGACTTCAACATCTCCTGGATCAAGCTCTAATTATTTCTTCCGAGCTTCGTACTGGCCAATTTGGAAAGAATATCAACCTTGATATTCCCTTCTCTTAGGACATGTCGAACCTCAAGGGAGTCAAGTGGCTTCATTAGATTCTTTACCTTCGCCAGATACTTTTGAAGCCAAGATATCTTTGGCTTTGTATGTCTCATTTGTCTACGACATCACAATCTAGGAGTTGTTGCAAATTGTGAGTCGGGAGGCGCCGATGTCATTGGCTAGCTTGAATCCAGCTATTAGGGCCTCATACTCGGCCTGGTTGTTTGAAATAGGAAAGTCGAACTTTATGGATAGTTCGACTATGATTTGCCCTTCCGTTTCCAATGTTATTCCCACTCCGCTTCCTCTGGAGCTGGAAGCTCTATCCACATGCAACATTCATCTCGGTTTTGGGGGCTCTCCATGTTCGACCATTTTGGTCAAAAAGTTTGCCGAGGCCTGGGCTTTTATGGTCGTTCTTGGCTCATATTGAATGTCAAATTTTGAGAGCTCCACTGACCATGCCACCATCCTTCCAGGCAAGTTGGGTTTTTGCAGGATTTCCCAAATTGGCTAGTCAGTTCTAACCACTATTGTGTGAGCCTAGAAATATTGGCAGAGGCTTTACGTAGTGATCACAAGGGTGAAGACAACTTTTTCCAACTTCCGATATCAGATCTCAAGCCCTTGAAGTACTTTGCTAACAAAGTAAATGGGGTTGCAGTCGGGCATCTTCCCGGACGAAGGCACTAGCTATAGTCAAGTCGCTTATGGAGAGATATGAAAACAATGGTTTGCCAGCTTTTGACTTGCTCAATATCAGTGAGTAGGAGAGATATCTTTTGAACTCAGTGAACGCAACTTCACACTGTAGCGTCCACTTAAGGGTACTTTCTTTCTTCAAGAGAGAAAAAAAGGGGAGAGCCTTCCAAGCTAATGCAACCATTAATCTGGAGAGGGATGCAATTCTTCTAGTTAAGCACTGAACTTCCTTTATAGATGCCAGGCTCTTCATCTCCAAGATTGCTTAACACTTATCAGGTTTGCTTCAATCCCCCGATGTGTGAGCATGAAACCCAAGAACTTTCTAGCTTCAATGGCGAATGCACATTTCTGTGGATTCAACCTCATGTTATGCCATCGTAGGCAACTAATATTGTTTCCAATTCAGGGATGAGGCTGTTGTTCTCCTTGGTCTTAACCAACATATCGTCTATGTAGATTTCCATTAGGTTTTTGATGTGCTCCAAAAAGACTTTATTCATCAGTATTTGGTATATAACTCTGGCATTTTTTCAACCTGAATAGCATAACCTTGTAACAATAGTTAGCCATTGGCATTATGAACGTCATCTTTTCTTCATCAAGAGGGTGCATCGAAAGCTAGTTGTATCTTAAGTAAACATCCATGAAGGAAAGAAATCGAAAACCAAAGGCAATGTCCACTAACCCATTTATACTCAATAGTGGGTAGGGATCCTTTGGGCAAGCTTTATTTCAGACAGTAAAGTTGATGTATATTTGCTACTTCCCATTTGACCTTTTCACCATTACAACATTCGACAGCCATGTTGGGTAGACGATTTCGTGGATAAACTCGACTTCCAAGAGGCTTCAAACTTGCTCTTAAACAGTGAAGATGCTGTCCAGACTTATTTTTCTTCTTTTTTGGGCCATCCATTGGTCGGGCCCTAGGGAACATTAATAGTCAGTGACACATGAATTTTGGGTTAATCTTGAGCATATCAGTTGTTTTCAATGTGATCAGGAATACTTGGCACTTAACAGGATCTGACACTCCAGCCAAGGTCAATCTTGATTTGAAGGCATCTATGTGCTCCTGAAGGCGTCCAAGTGGGATGGAGGATTGAAACCTTTGGGAAGCAGAACCCCCATGATGTTGTCGAAAAAAGACATCTCGTCACCATCCTCGAAAGCCTCATATCGGCCCGAGTAGTGCTTGGATTGTTGATCTTGGCTCCTTCCTTGGGAGGATCTAGACTCAGAGTGCTCCACACGATGTCACACATGCTCGATCCGAGGTTCCTTCCGAGCAGCACTATCGGCATTCCGATATTGATAGTCATCCCGATGTTGAGGTTTCGTGCTACAGCTACGCTCCCTCTAATGTCGAGGCTCATCATGATCTCGGCTTCTGTGGTGTCGATGATGCTATTCGCAACATCATCTCTCTTCAGCATCCCGCATCCTTTTCATGTTTTATTCCAATTCTTGAATGCAGGTAGCTTGTTCCTGCATGAAGGTCACTATTCGATAAGTGGGACAGGGTTTCCCTGGGGTTATAGCTCCACCCTAAACGCGAGGACATTACCTATAGCTAGGACCAGGGAGAGGCGTGCTGTGGAGTTCTGCGTGTAACACCCTCCCAAGTATGATACTATGCTTAAGTCATAATACCTCACCTAGGAGTTGTTACTGTCACTTAATTGGACCTTGTCTGGCAGCAACCTTCAGCTACCTTCAGTCTTACTAGTCAACTCCGCCTCGGAGGATCTTCTTTGGAACTTCTGAACTATCTGGAGATAACACGAAAATAGAAATAAGAATTTTTAATTTTCAATAGGATTCTCTAACATTCATATATAATGTCATCGTTGTCATTTTCAGTTGCTTTGATTTATTATGAAAAAGGTGAACATGTTATACAAATTGTTTAATCTTATAGTTCGAAAATATATTATCCGAAGCAAGGTTCATTTTATTCATACACTTGTCATTTGGGAGAGCCAATACAAAATCAAGTCATGAATCATACTATGACTAATAACTACTAACATATTAAAATATAATAGCACTAATATACTGGAGACATAATATCTGCACATGCCTTTACTTTACTTGAATTTATGCAGATACACAAAATTCACTTTTCTTTCTTTGTCTTCCCTTAATATTTATCATCACTTTCTTCATTTGACACATCTAGGCATTACGTATCGCCATCTCTAGGGTGTCTGAAACTACCTACGCTTGAGCGTTACATATCATCGTCCTCAATTGTAGCCTTACTCGTCTTCCTTTACTTATCATATATATTCCAGAGTACGATCGCCATGTCAACTCCATCGGGGCGTGATCACATGTCACACTCCTTAGGAATATATTCTTTTTGCCACGTCCCAGAGTACGATTGCCATGTCATACTCCATCGGGATGTGATCGCCATGTCACATTCCTTAGGAGGTGGGATTATTATGCCACATTTCAGAGTATGATCACCGTGTCATACCCCATCAGAGCGTGATCGCCATATCACATTCCTTAGGAATATGGACTCATCACGACATAAATAGACAAAACAGGCTCAGCATCAATAAAACATGGAATATAATTATGCAAATACTCATACTTGAATTCATATAAATATACTGGCGTTCTTCTTTAACTTTCTTTGCTTTCTTTACTTGGCGCACCTAGGCATTATGTATCGCCATTCCTAAAGTGCTTGCATATATTTTAATCTTTAGTCTTTACTACCCTTAGGTAGTCTGATCAAGAAGTGAGCTCAATTCGTGACCGTCGTCACACAGTACTAACCCGCAAGGGGACCCACGTGCCTCTAGGTCGGAGGGACTCAGTTGGCCATCTACCTCCAATATAGAGAAACCCAAAAGTTTTAGCTGCCTTCACAGGGAGGGACCCAATGTGCAACTGCCTCCAAGTGAAAGGACCCATATCTTTGTCTTTTAACTGCTTTCACCTGAAGGGACCCAAATAACTGCCTCCAAGTGAAGGGATCTAATCTTATCTTATTTAACTGTCTTCACAAGGAGAGATCTCATAGCTGCCTCTCGATAAAGGGATCCACATTTAATATATTCATATCATTTCGTTCTTATACATATGCTTCATCATTTACTTTCATATATCCTTGCACATAAAATTTTATATTCATAACTTAAATCTTCATAGCACAAGCTATTATAACTTCATATGCTTCTGCCGAAAATTTGGCAGCATAATGGATCATGTCTGCTTCTCTGTGAATAGTGCCAGTAACTAAGAAACTTTAATCAAACAGCAACCTCAATGTAGAACATTATAATCATACCAGGAATATAACAATATCAATAGATACAAGTTTAAAACTCTTAAATCTTAATCTATCTTGTAAGCTTTTAACTTCTAATGATGTTCCCGAGTTCGAGCTTAAGAACGATTATCAATATCTGACATCATGTAAGTTATGTACATAAGGTCAATGTTTTGATTCCCGACTTCCGGGATTATGAATGTCTTGATTCCCGACTTTCGGGATCATGTTTAGAATCGATCTTCAAGATTGATTTTGGACCAAGTTTTGGAACTACATGTATAAGAGTTTAAAGCGTATAATTCCCGACTTCTGAGATTCGGGTATAAGGTTTCATATTCTGGTATCGACGTCCAAGATTATGTTGAAGATCCTTGACTTCCAGGTTCAAGTGTTTTATGTGCTATGTGATTCCGACCCCCGACATTAGGTCACAATTGGTCTTCTAAAATTTTTAGGAATATTTCCTAAGTTTCGAGTTCTGACATTAACCATACCCAATTTAGCTTTCTGTTTGTTAAGTTCTGAGTTCCGATATTAACTAAACTTGATCTAGTTTACTATTTCTGAGTTCCGAGTTTCGATATGGATTAAACTTGATCTAGTTTTCACATATGTCTCTAGCCAGAATTACACTCTTATAAGAGAAAATTCACCAAAAATAGAAATCTGGGTAAAATCATGTGAAATTTATTTCAATTTAAATCTAATAGAACAAACTGTCAAATAAAATAAGTTGCATATCATTTGAGTAAGTATAACTCGAGATATAAGCCCCAAAACTTGACCTTCCTGAACTGCTCTATTTTGACCTGGTTTGGACATAGGGAAATTTTCTTGAGCCACTAGGAGCAAACGGGACCTCATCTAACTTTGAAATTTTTATGGGATGTTTTCTAATATGTTAGCTTTCAAACAACGTTGGTTTCACTCAATTTAGAGTTGTGTAGGGAGAGTTACACCCTTCTCAACTCATACTACCCAGATGAAGGTCCTGATTTCTAGGTCAAACTTCAAAAATTCATATCTCTCTTAATACTAATCCAGTGGTCTTATATTATATATGTATGGAAAGCCCTGAATGTCTAGTTTCATATAAAAATAGTCTCATCAAATTTAACTGGCTATAGGCGGAGCCGTACACTCTGCCGTACGGACTACCGAGGAGTTTCTCATCTAGATAGCATCCTAATTCTCTACTTCTTCTAGTTTTCTTCTTCTAACTTTAATTCCAATTCAAGATTTCATGTTAATCCAACCATAAACCATCAAATACATCCAATATATCATCAAATAAATGAACAAGAGTGAAATTTCATGCAGCCATAGTTCAGAGAAATTAAGAACAGAAATTGAACCCTACATCCTTTGGGTGTGATCTTGCCAGATTTTGAGTTTAATTTGATGGAACCCTAGCAATGCTTAAAGGTTTGATGGAGTTGGTTGAGAGGAGAAGAGAAAAAGAAGGCTGGAACATGAAGGGAGAGGGCGCAAGTCTGCTGAAGGGAGAAAGAAAGAAATGTGTTATAGAAATCTTCATGAGGTAGTTGGAATTGAGGGTTTTGATTAGATAGAACTTTATGGCCAATTTTCAGCCATGTTCTCCTCTTCTTGTGGCCTTTGTGGCGCCACCAAGTGATGAGTAAGTGGCTAAGTAGTCAGCCCTAAATCAATAGAATTTGGGTTTATAATTCTATTGATTCGGTTTCAACTGTTTAAAACACCGTAATCTTACCGGTTTCCTTTAAATTAGTAAATTAGCTTAAGAAAATTTTATGAAATCTCTTATGCTTCTAACGTAATTCCCTCATATCTAAACTCAATTAATTGTTAATTAATTGATCCTAAATAAATATTTAGTCAAATTTTAATTAATCCCAATTATTCGCTAAAAATCGAACAATTAGGCGAAAAACGATGAGAAAAATCTGGTGGATATTACACTGCGCATTATGTTGATCTTTAGCATTCGATGTTAATTCAGAAGCCATCCAACCTTCCACTTGCTCCGGGTGGTAAGGTTGCTAGTTGTGTGGACATGGGGTTGAAATCACCATGCAATAGTGAAAAGCTGTGCTAGGTACCCATAGACGGTGCTAATGTTCAGAGGTAGATTACATGAACCTAGAGATTAGATGAGCTCTGAACGAATTTAAGACTACAAGGCTGCTTTGATCTTGATGTTGGGAGGTTAAGGTTGGATTTCCACGGCGGTGAGTGGTATACTTGCAAGGACTTCGACGCTTAAATCAGGAAGTGTAAAGGATACTAGGTATAGGATGTATAATGCATCCTAAATTCAATGATGAGCTACTTATTTATAGTGGACAGTGGATGAGGATGAGAAGGGTCGTTCCACAATTCTAGGGAGTATCTCGGAACTCTGAATAGCTTGATGCTCGTTGGCAGGTCTAAGATATACAGTAAAATGTTTGGTGAGTGCAGTTCCGGCATAATCGTGGACGCCGTTCAACAATCCTATCCTTGTGCAGTGTGAAAGACACCTTCATTTGAGTTCTAAGTTGAGCCTTGGATTGGTGCATATGGGCTCCGAGTTGGGCCTCAGATTGATACATGTGGGCTCTAAGTTGGGCCACTCAATCTTGGGCTGAGTTGGGCTTCTTAATCATAGTTTAAAACTTAATCCCTTTTATTATATCGTATAAATGTATAGATGAATGTTATATTATTGGCAAAGTATTGATATTCAAAGTTTGTGAGCAATCAAAGGAAGATTTAATAGTGCTTAATCATGGTATAAATCAAACAATTTTTTTGGAAGAATATTCAAAGATAGTTTTAGTGATTGGTCCTTCTTTGTCAAAAGATGTGGCTTTGTTAGGCCTATATGAATCCACTACATGGTCTTGTATTAAAGTGGGGGAGTCAAACTTGTGTAATAAACTGGGCCAAGTATCTAAGCCTAATAAGTAGCAGGAGTCAAATGGATCTCTCTCTATTCCTTTACCTCCTAAGTTTGGCCCAAACGCTGGGGATGTCGACTCGATTTCTTGTCAGAATCAATAGAAGTAGTGGCAGTCTAATGTGCAAATTGATTTTGGGATAAAAGTGCAAGTCCTTTTGCAAGACAATGAAGATGGTGTACAAGTGATGAATAAGGATGTTAATTTTGCAGAAATATTGGAGGGAAGCATTGCCATTCTACCGAGTTTTGATGCACAAAGGAAGATATCAAAGTTAGGCAATTTTCAAGATGAGAATGTATCAGGTGATGTTGAGGACCAAGGGAATTTTTCAGGTGAAACAGAAATAGATTCTGAGGAAGAAGCTTTAGAGGGAGTTAGAAAATCATGGAAATTGGGGAAAAATGTTGTCTCTCATCTTCTAATGAAATTGATGTAATTTGAGCTATGACGAAGAGTCGCAAGGATAGAAATGTAAGAAAAATGTTAGTTCTAAAGGTAGAAAATGTCGAAAGAAGGAGGGGAAGCCAATATTTGAGAATTTGGCACTACGGGCTATTCCTTTTGTTAGCATGGTGGTGGGTGGCGAAGTGGGTGTGGTTTAGCTGCTGTTGTTGTTTTATTTAGTTTGTTTGTTTGATTAGGATTTTTTTTTTTGTGTGATTCTTAGTTGGATGTGGGACTGTCCTTAGTTTTTCTAAGCCTTCTTGTTAGTGTTTTGCTTTATTGATCTTGGTATTTCTTGTAATTATTACTTTTCTGCTCCTCTCTTTTTTGGAAAGTCTTAAGCCTCTTTCAATATTTATTGAAAAAATACAGGAGATGGAAATGTATTAGCCTTAGTAAGTAAAGAAAGAAAAGAAAAATAGTTGAAAGAGCTCAACCTCATATGCTAAAAAACGTTTTAATCATTTTATATGGTGTCACCTACATGCTTCTTTTTTTTTTTTGGTCCGCTGCATGCTTCTTGATTTCATAGTTTAAATATAGAGCTATTAAAATGGGTCAGTCTATTCGGGTTGGGCCATTTTCGAGTTAGGCTTGATCAGGCTAAGTTTTTCGGGCTAGTATTTTGCTAGTCAGGCTCAATCTTATTCAAGCCACAGGCTAGAGATCGGGTCAACCTACTAATTTTCTAAATGTAATAAATATATTTTGAAATAATTAAAAAAATAAATTAAAAAAATGATGTTATTATTATCTTATGATCTGTATGAAAAATTAATGAACAAAAGTATAAGTGTTTTTTTCTTCCAGTAATTAGATCTAGCGATTTTACTTGTTATAAAAGTGAAACGATAATTTTTTTAATTTTTTATCAATATACTTTTTGCAATTTAAACCTTTTTTAAGTGAAGAAATGGGTTAACAAAATCTAAGATTAAGTAGTAATAATATATTTTTGAAATTAGTTATTTAAAAAAAAAGTATTTGGCCCACTCGAGATAGTTTAAATCCCATTATTCACCGCTCTAATTATTCATTTGAAAGTACACAAAAGAACGAAGGGCGATTTTTCTCTAGAATTTAATTCAAATACACTGACAGTGTAAAATAGTTTTACACTGTCAACCAATAAAAATGGTGGAAAGTGCCAACTCATCCAAATAACCACCCATTATAATAAAGGACCCACCATGAATTCTCACTTTTCTCTATTTCTATTGGTTGACAGTGTAAAACTATTTTACACTGTCAGTACATACCAATTAAACTCTTTTCTCTATCCATTGCACTCTATTCTAATTCGTTAGTCAATATTAAGCTAAGCTTCTCGGCATGCTATTGCAATTCTTTTACACCTGATGTCACTGCTTTTTCATAAAATTATTGATCACTTTCCATTATTTCTCCACTTGTGTCTCTAATCTATAATACTAATAATACAAGGTCCTTAATTTAAAATTTTTTTACACGTGTTATTCAACTGGCCACTTTCAATTCTACTACTTAAGAAATCTTTTCATAAATGTAAAGATTTTAAAAATTTTATTAAAAAATTAACTTAAATCAATAATAATTTAGCATACTAAACTATTATTTCTGCCATCACTATCATCCAATCAAAATAAACTTCAAACCTAAGCCCACTTTTGTTGATCACTTGATATAATAGCCCTGAGTTGCACCGATTTGATTATATGTTTTATAATTATTTTTAATTAACATACTTTTAAAATACTTTTGATAGTAATTAAAAATTAGATATGATATAATATATCAAGGCTTATTTTTATTATTTTGCACAATAAAATAAATCAAAGGTACATTAAATTCATTACATGCTTTATTGTTGACAATATTTTTAGTATAATTTGTATATCTATTATCGTTCTCAACTATAATAATACAAAACCATTTTTGTGAGATCACTTTTGTCAGTGTAACATGCGATTGGCTTTGACTTCAATTTATTATTATTGCATAATATATTTTTATTAGAAATTATTTTCATCTTAAACAAATGTCACTTTAAGTCTTTTATTGACAAATTTTTGACTAAATAAAACAATAACATTTTTTATATAATGGCATAGATTTTATATAAAAAAAAGTTAACCAATAGATAATATATAATAATACAATATTTTCTATTATGAAAAAAATTTAATTTGGATATCATATTATATTTTTTTTGTAACATAAAAAACAAATATAATTTTTCACATTTGATTAATAACTTTTTTACTTAAATGTAAATATTGAAAATTATTCTCTCAACATTTATACAAAACCTACTTAAAATTATATATACATATAGATTATATATAAATTATTTTATTTTAAATACATTAAAAAACTTTGACAATTAATTATATAATGTATCTGGGTCAACAATTTTATGCATTTTACTTACATAAGAAAGTACACATTTAATAGTTAATATAAAATAATACAATATTTTATGTTATCAAAGTAATTTAATTTTTTTGTTGCATAATTTTTTTTTTTACATTAAAGAACCTATATAAATTTTCACCTTTCATTGTTAAGTTTTCGAAATAACATATTTTAATTTTTTTCACTATAGTTCAATGATTGGCTTGCTTCTATTTATTATCATTGCATAATATACTTTTTTTTTTTTTATCAAGAATAGTTTTCTTCTCAAAACAAATTGCACCACTTTGAATTTTTTGTTGATAAATTTCCGAAAAAATAAAATGATAAAATTTCTAATGTAATGGTATCTATCTATACTTTTAATAATTCAGAGGTATTAACAAGGAAAGTTTAGATGTGTCATTTTCCTATGCATTTGTCTCTCCAATACTTTGAAAATCTTTCCTCTTATGGGAACTTTATTAAAATATATTATCTATTTTTCTATTGGTTGAAAGTGCTACCATCTTTTTTTTTTTTTAATCTCACTTTCTTGAAATTTTCACTACATTTATTACCTCCACTACTTCCACTAACACCTTTTTCAATCAAAATTAAAATATAACTAGCTATAATACCATGCGTTACACATGTTTGATCATATGTTTTATAATTAGTTTTAACTTCAATATTTTTAAAAATAATTTTGATAATAATTAAAAATTAGATATAGTATAATATATCAAGATTTATTTTAATTATTTTACACAACAAAGTAGATCAAAGGTACATTGAATTTATTATATACTTCATTATAGATAACATTTTTAGTGTGATTTGTATATTTGTTATGCTTCTCAACTATAATAACATATAACCCCTTTGATGAGATCACTTTTGTTGGTACAACATATGATTGGCTTTGACTTCAATTTATTATTATTGTATAATATACCTTTATTATAAATTATTTTCATCTTAAAACAAAATGTTACTTTAAGTTTTTTATTGACAAATTTGTGACAGAGTAAAATGACAGAATTTTTAATATAATGATATAGATTAAAAAAAAGTTAACCAATAGTTAATATATAATAATAAAATATTTTCTATTATGAAAAGTAATTTAATTTTATTATCATGTTATATTAGTTTTTTTTTGTGACATAAAAAATAAATATAATTTTTCACTTTTGATTAATAATTTTTTGACTCAAATTTAAATTTTAAAAATTATTCTCTCAACATTTATACAAAACCTATTTAAAATTATATATACAAATAGATCATAAATGAATCATTTTATCTCAAATATATTAAAAAACTTTGATGATTAATTATATAATGTATTTGAGTGAAAAATTTTATGCATTTTACTTGCATAAGAAATTACACATTTAATAGTTAATATAAAATAATGCAACATTTTATGTTCTCAAAGCAATTTAATTTTTTTGTTGCATAATTTTTTTATTGAAATAACTTTTCACTTTTCATTATTAAGTTTTTGAAATAATATATTTTAACTTTTTACATCATAGTTCAATGATTGGCTTGCTTCTATTTATTATCATTGTATAATATACTATCAAGAACTATTTTCTTCTCAAAACAAATTGTACAACTTTGAATTTTTTGTTGACAAATTTCTGAAAAAATAAAATGAAAAAATTTCTAATGTCATGGTATATATAAAAAATTTATACGTATAATAATACAATAATTTCTATTCTAAAAGTTAATTTAATTTTGTTATTATGTTGTTTTAGTTTTTTATGACATAAAACAATATATAGTTTTTTTTTTTTTTACCTTTGATTAATAATTTTTTGACTTAATTTTAAATTTTGACAACTATTTTCTTAATATTTATACAAAACCCACTAAAAATTATGTATATACATACATCACATATAAATCGTTTTATATCAATATATTCAAACTTTGATGATTAACTAAATAATGTATCGTAGTAGAAAAATTTATACATTTTATTTGCATAAGAGATTACACATTTTATAGTTAATATAAAATAATATAATATTTTAAGTTCATAAAAGTAATTTAATTTTTTTTTGTTGCATTAATTTTTTAATATAAAAGAACCTATATAATTTTTTCACCACACATTACTAAGTTTTTGAAATAATTCTTCTTAGTATTTTTTCACCATTTGATGAATAAAATTTGTAGATAATTAATATGTTAATCTATTACTACCTCTATCTGGAAATAACTTTCCAATTTTATATATGCATATAAATTAAGGAAATGATTGAAAAAATCTCAGTATTAGAAAAAGTGTATATTTTACAAAATTATCCTTACTTAATTTTTTTCTTCCTTTGTTATCTTTTTTTGCTTACTCTCCCTTATTTAATAGGGGTATAACTGAAAAAAATAATTAATATTATCTAAATTTCCTAAATCGACAATTATTTGGGTACAAGTAAAATTTCAAAAATGAACAATTATTTCAAGATAGAGATAGTAATATATTTTTTTTTTTCACATTTAACTTGATAAAAATTTTACTTGCTAGCTTTTTTCTATATATATAGTAATTACAATCTATTTGCAATAAATGCTACTATGCAAGTGAATTTTACTATGTGTAATATAGATACACAAAGAAATTATTACTTACTCTTGAAGTGTCACTTACACTTATGCTTCTTCTATTCAACTTTTGTCATTTAGGAGTTGGATCTATCACTTAAAAATCTCTAATATCTCGCATTTCCTGACTTTAACAGAAGTTAATTTTTTATTATTATGAAGAGGAAAAAAAATAAGGAAAACCTCTTCATTGCGTCACTGCTAGATTTTAAAAATTACATGAAATATTTTTTATTTTCAATAATTAATAGTAAGTTTTAAAACATTTGTCAACAGAACTTAATAAAAAAATATTTTGTTTACCAGAAAAAATAGTTCTTTAGTTATAATAATATAATTATCATGTTATGAAAACATAATAATAGTATTATCATTACGTCCAAAGAAGAGTGTTTTATTAGCGTCGAGTGCCGATATTATGACAACAAAATGCTCTTCTTTATCAAGGTGACAATATCATGGTATGAGAATATAAGACCAACCACTGTCTCATATAGACATAATTTTGTTCTCCTACTCCCCCCCCCCCTCCTCCCCAACTTGGCATATGTTTTTCAAGTAAATAAAAGCATATTATTATGGTAGAGTGTTGTGCTGGAGAGTGTTTTTATAGTAAAAATGAAAGCATATGATTATAATTGAAGAAGTTTTTTTTTTTTTTGGGTTAGGTTTTCTTGGCAAATATTTCAAAAGTTATTATTAATTATTTAAAATAAAAAATATTTTATGTAATTTTAAAAAACTGACAGTGACACAATGAGGAGAGGTTTTTCTTTTTTCCATTTTCATAATAATAAAAAAAAAAAGTAACTATACTTAGTGGCTTGAGTTAAAATTGGGAAATGTAGGACATTAAAGATTTTAAGTGGTAGATCCCACTCTTAAATAGAAGTTGTTGAATTGAAGAAGTATAAGTCTGTGCCTTTGACCGGGTATTCTTAATAATACTAATTAAAAAAAAAAGTCTACCTCTTTGTGTTAAAATTGAACCAAAGCATCACGTCAAAAAAAAAAAAAAAAGAACCAAAGCATCAGTATTCATCTTTTGCAGCAAAATCACGAATATAGGTATGAGTAAAGGCAGTACCCGTAAGCTAAATCAACACTAATAAATATTTGCTTTCATTTTCTATATTTAACTTATTTTCAATTTTGTGTTTTCATTTTTTTTCTTTTGGGGAGTAATGTGGTATTTCAAGACAAAATGTAATGTAGTATTTTATGATACTAGGTTATTTGAGTTAAATTTTATAGGTATACGAAGGGATTAATGGCTATAATAAGTTTCGTGTTTGGATTGTGACAGCAAGAAATCAAAACAAATAGAATTTTTTTTCTTTTTTTAACTTTATAGCCTTTTCGTCTTGGACATCCTAGCTATTAAACATCGTTTTATTATTAGCCCAACAACAAACCGATGGTGGACATCCATAAAAAATTTCTGTTTTTCATTTATATGTTTTAATCCAAATAAATTTCAAGTCAACGTTTATTTTACTAAATAATAATAATTCTTTTCAATTTTAGTTGTCAATTATAACTATTGTTATTATATCCACATTTAGTTAAAGTTGTTGTGGCTTTAAATAAATATTAAATAAATAAAATTATAATATACATATAAAAACTTAGTTGCTTTACACAGCAACATTTCCAAAACTCATAAGAGAGCTCTACTAAGAGTTTCAACTACGATATCAGTTATTTAGTACTATAATACATATGCTTGACTGCAACCCTTTCTCGACGAGCCAATTTTTGTCAGAACCTCTCATGAATTTACTTGCTTCAAGGGTCACCTGCACTATCTGGAAACGACATAGAAGCACATGGGTGAGAAATATGATTTTCTCTATAGGTAATCCAAGGCTAACAGCAATACTGCCATTGTTATCTACTCAGCCACTTCAATTTATTATAAAATGGTCAACATAGAAAAAAAAGATTTATTTTAAAAGTTTGAAAACATGATCTTTCGAAGTGAGTTTCTCTTATCAAGCATTTAATCCAAATAACTTAACAATTAATAAACCTTACTAATCATTGTTCAAAAATAAGGTAAAGGTGCTTATGAAAATGAAATAATATCCCTTGACCTGCATGTCCCCGTTCTCTTTACTTGTCTTTAACATTCTTTTCTTAACACACATAGATGTTACATATCACTATCTTAGGGTACCTACATCTATTTGCACTCGAGCATTATGTACTGACGTCCTCAGGTGCAGCCTTACACATGCCTGAGCATTACAGGTCATCGTTCTCAAGATGCAATCCTCTTCACATAACTAGGCATTACACTCCGCCACCCTCGGAATAATAACTTAAAATGGACGGAAGGAGTATAAACAAACGTGGAAGAGTATACCAGCCTGTAATGCGTTCGCCATCAGTAGCAACCATGCTGCATTCATCATAGCTGGTGTTGTCGTCCTCGTTGTTTGAGCACCCGCCTTTGCCGTGGCTGCTGAAGTAAACAAACAGCTCGTCGCCTGGCTTTGCCGACTTGACCAGCAAGGACAGCTGACTTCGTATGTTGTTTGTAATGGGTACGGATTTGTCTCTGTATGAGTTTAGTTGCTTTACCTAACACTTCAGCTCTTCGTGCATCAGATTCAGCCATCTGACCAGCCCTGAGAAACACATCTGTTTTACCCATCTGATCGAAACCAACATTACGAGGGAGCGGGAAATGCATTAGAGTTTATAACACATAAGTTTCTGGAAAGTTTATAGATAATTATCCCTTTTGTTTCCATATAACACGTTTTTCCATATAAATACTTACTTGATAGCCTTTTAAGCACATCTTATCACAGATGGCAATACATGCCTTTTTCTCATCAGATCTGCACAGAAGAAATAATTACTTATCATATGGGGATATGTGAAGCTCAACATATGTATATGCTGAAAAAACACGTGCGAGAAAGTGGTGATAATCAAGTCCTACATTAGATGAGTTAAGCAAGAGAAAAAGGGTTTATAAAGTGTTGGATAGAAAGAAAACTTGCAAGTTAACTTTTTGAACAAGAGCCCAATTCATATCAAAGCCGAAAATAAGTCCAACATTCTCTTAAGCCCACTTAAAGCAAAAATACAATATCAAAAATCATTTAATCCCAGAAATCCCCAATGCCAAAATTTCCACCACGATGTCAGAGCTTTCTTCCTCAAAGGCTTCCCATGAAGAACCCAAATTGACTATTTAGTCATTCTATCAATGTTCGAGCCTAGTCTCAATCAAATTATCCCCTTCAAATTTTCTTCTTTGGAAATCCCATATTTTCGCTTTGATTTGAAGCTTGTAACATCATATTACTAATACTGCAAAATCAGTTGACAACATGATATCAAAGTTTAGATGATCTTAGATGGGCCTATGCTAGAAAAATATAAAGGGAAGACCGCCGCAAAAGCCCATACAACAAGTGATTGGGTTGACTGCATATAATTACAACCAGTGACAAGCTACCACAAATGGAGAATTAATCATGGTTGCAAGCCCAATTGTAGACATAGGACAAAAGTAGAAGTCTGCTTGCAGCCCAGCTAAGGATTATAACCAATGCAGTCTAAAGATCCCCCACTATGAAAAAAAAAAGGAAAAAAAATTAAGTGACACACACATGTAAGAAGGAGTGTTGGAAAAACACGTGTGAGAAAGTACTAATAACCAAGTTTCACATTGGACGAATGAAGGAAGAAAAAAAGGTTTATAAGATATTGGATTAGAAGAAGACTTAAAGGTTAACATTTTAGTCAAGAGTTCAAAGCACGCCAAAGATCAAAATGAGTCCAACATCTCTTAAGTCCCCACTTAATGAAAAATACAACGTCAAAAATCATTTAAACCCCAAAATACCCATCGCCAAAATTTACAATAGTATATTGTAGGACTTGACAATGAGAGATATAGATCTATGCTATTTATTTTCAAGTAAGTCTGGATTGATTCTTTATGATATGAGCTACATCATAGATTGTTCTTATTACTATTTTCAAATGATGCTTCAAGTAGTTTAGCATAAGAATTGCTTGTATTTCATCTTCGATTTATAATTCTCATCTATCTTCTTTAAGGTGTAAATCTCTAATGATTATCAAAGTTTAAAAAATAAAAAATAAGAAAAAAACGAAAAAAAAAAACACTGTTGTCATTCTCTTGTAAACTAGAACAATCTTACCCGTCGAGGACATCAGGGGCTAGCACCCTAAAGCGATCAAGGAGCTCTTTAAATGCTATTTTTGCATATATACTTGAAATTTCTTTCACCACCTGAAATTAAGAGTCATGCTCATGTTTAGTTTATATGCTTCCTTGTGCTTGTACTTCTAGCATCAAAACGATGACTATGGTAATACATGCTGTGAGGAGGATTGTTGACTTTGGGCTGGACCATCAAATATAGCTTTCGATCTAATAATTAATGAGCACTTAATCCAATAGAAATTTGAGGTGTCTTATCTGAAAAACTAATTACTTCTTTATAATATGGAAAACTCATTTGGACAAGTATTTATGAGGAAACATTGTAATTCCTTTTTTTTTCCTAAAAAATAATGTGATGTGACTCATAGTTAATATTTAATTTTAGATTGGTAATGAAGCTGAAAACTTTTTACCGGAGCTTCAGTGCTAAAATTTCGCATTGATGCTATGCCACAGCTGATGGAAAGAACAAGGAAAAAATGAAATAAAATAAAATAAAAAATACAGCTGATGGATCACCCTATAATTCTTTCTAAAAAGTCATTCCATTTCCACTATTTGGAGTAACCATGCTATTCTAATCAAGTTTTGCTGTGTTTAACTAATGAAAGACATTGCTTTCAGCGCTTACAGTTCCCCCATTTGAAGTATTGACGGTGACATTTTTGCCATTGATTTCTGTCACCTCACCAGCAATCCATCCAGCTTTAGGATCGTTAACCCAAACCTTTGATCCAACAATGATGTTCCCAGTTGTATCCTGAACAATCACAAACAAGGAAAGAACTGTTAAATGGCGATACAACAAAAAGATGAGTAGATCAACAACAGGAAAAAGAAAAAAGAGGTCACTTTTCAGATCTCACCATGATGCTAAATTCTGCTTTCGGCTTGCAGAACCGGAGCAAGATGAACTGATGCTGATGAGAGAGTAGTAGAAAGAAGAGGAGGTGTATCTTGCAGAGAGACTGACTGGAGACAGAAGCTGAGGAAAGGAATAGATGCTCTCAGCTGAAGGAAGAGCAAGTTTATGCTGCAAAGTTATGCGGAACAGCTTTCAGCAGATGCAGGATGATAACGACACTGATCTTATCCTCACGTCTACTTTTTGTGACCGTGGGGTTGTTATGTATCCTGTCTTCTTTATTTAAAATTGGCAATAGGCATGTGTATTGTTTAGTTCTTACAGCGCCGTCCTCTTTGCTTTTGGATGTGAAGAGACACTGGCTAGAGTTGTCCCACTCCGTCGTAATTTTGATAATATTTAAAAATTAAAGATGGTATAATATATCAAGATTTATTTTAATTATTTTACACAATAAAATAGTTCAAAGATATATTAAATTCATTATATGCTTTATTATAGGCAATATTTTTAGTATAATTTGTATATTTATTATCCTTCTCAACTATAATAATGCAAAACTTTTTTTGTGGGATCACTTTTGTTAGTGTAATATGTGATTGGCTTTGACTTCAATTTATTATTATTATTGCATAATATATTTTTATCAGAAATTATTTTCATCTTCAACCAAAATGTCGCTTTAAATTTTTTTTATTGACAAATCTATGACTAAATAAAACGATAACATTTTTAATATAATGGCATAGATTGAAAAAAAAAAAAAAAGTTAACCAATAGATAATATATTATAATAATACAATATTTTCTATTATGAAAAACAATTTAATTTGGTTATCATGTTATATTAGTTTTATTGTGACATAAAAAACAAATATAATTTTTCACTTTTGATTAACAATTTTTTGGCTTAAATTTAAATTTTGAAAATTATTCTCTCAATATGTACACAAAACCTACTTAAAATTATATATACATATAGATCATATATAAATAATTTTATCTCAAATACATTAAAAAACTTTGATAATTAAATATGCAATGTATCTGAGTAAACAATTTTATGTAATTTACTTACATAAGAAATTACACATTTAATAGTTAACATAAAATAATACAATATTTTATGTTCTCAAAGTAATTTAATTGTTTTGTTTCATAATTTTTTTTATTAAAGAACTTATATAATTTTTCACCTTTCATTGCTAAGTTTTCGAAATAATATATTTTAATTTTTTTAACTATAGTTCAATGATTTGTTTGCTTCAATTTGTTATCATTGCATAATATACCTTTTTTTTATTATCAAAAACTGTTTTCTTTTTAAAAGAAATCATACCACTTTGAATTTTTTGTTGACAAATTTTTGAACAAATAAAATGATAAAATTTCTAATGTAATGATATCTACCTATAGTTTTAATAATTCAAAGGTATTAACTACGAAAGATTTACATGTGTCACTGTTCTATGCATTTACCTCTCCATTACTTTGAAAATCTTTCCTCTTACAGAAACTTTATTAAAATATTTTATCTATATTTTTTATTGGTTGAAAGTACTACTATCTTTTTTTTTTTTGTCTCACTTTCTTAAAATTTTCACTACATTTATTATCTCCACTACTTCCACTAACACCTTTCTCAATCAAAATTAAAATATAACTAGATATAATACCCGTGCATTACACATGTTTGATTATATGTTTTATAATTATTTTTAACTAGAATATTTTTAAAAATAATTTATAGTAATTAAAAAATAGATATGGTATAATATATCAAGATTTATTTTAATTATTTTACACAATAAAATAGATCAAAGGTACGTTGAATTCATTATATACTTCATTTTAAATAACATTTTTAGTATAATTTGTATATTTATTATTCTTCTCAACTACAATAACACATAACCCTTTTGGTGAGATCATTTTTGTCAGTGCAACATATGATTGACTTTGATTTTAGTTTATTATTATTGCATAATATTCCTTTATTGTAAATTATTATCATCTTAAAACAAAATGTTACTTTAAATTTTTTATTGCCAGATTTGTGACAAAATAAAATGAAATTTATTTTAATATAATGATATAGATTAAAAAAAAAGTTAACCAATAGTTAATATATAATAATACAATATTTTCTATTATGAAAAGTAATTTAATTTTGTTATCATTTTATATTTTTTTTGGCGACATAAAAATAAATATAATTTTACACTTTTGATTAATAATTTTTGACTCAAATTTAAATTTTAAAAACTATCTCCCAACATTTATACAAAACCTACTTAAAATTATGTATACAGATAGATCATATATAAATCATTTTATCACAAATACATTAAAAAATTTTGTTGATTAATTATATAATTTGTTTGGGTGAAGAATTTTATGCATTTTACTTACATAAGAAGTTACACATTTAATAGTTAATATAAAATAATACAATATTTTATGTTCTCAAAGTAATTTAATTTTTTTGATGCATAATTTTTTTTTTAAAGAACCTATATAATTTTTCACCTTTCATTGCTAAGTTTATGAAATAATATATTTTAACTTTTTTCACCATAGTTCCATGATTGACTTGCTTCTATTTATTATCATTGTATAATATACTTTTTATCAAGAACTGTTTTTTTCTCAAAACAAATTGTACCACTTTGAATTTTTTGTTGAAAAATTTCTTACGAAATAAAATGACAAAATTTTTAATGTAATGTTATATATAAAAAATTTATACATATAACAATACAATAATTTCTATTCTAAAAGTAAATTTAATTTTGTTATTATGTTGTTTTAGTTTTTTCTGACATAAAAGAATATATAGCTTTTTTTACCTTTGATTAATAATATTTTTACTCAATTTTAAATGTTGACAACTATTCTCTTAATATTTATACAAAACCCACTTAAAATTATGTATATACGTACATGACATATAAATCATTTTATATCAATATATTCAAACTTTGATTATTAACTAAATAATGTATCTTAGTAAAAAAAAAATTATACATGTTCTTTGCATAAGAGATTACACATTTTATAGTTAATATAAAATAAAATAATATTTTAAGCTCTTAAAAGTAATTTAATTTTTTTTAATATAAAAGAACCTATTTTTCACCACTCGTTACTAAGTTTTTGAAATAATATGTCTTATTTTTTTTCATCACTTGATGAATAAATTTTGTAGATAATTAATATATCAATTTACCACTATCTCTATCTGGAAATAACTTTCCAATTTTATATCTGCATATAAATTAAGAAAATGATTGAAAAAATTTTAATATTAGAGAAATTTATGTATATTTTACAAAATTATCCTTATTTAATTTTTTCTCTTCCTTAATTAACTATTTCCATTTACTCTCCCTTATTTAATAGTGTTATGACTAAAAAATGATTAATATTATCTAAATTTCCTAAATAGAAAGTTATTTGTGAACAAGTAGAATTTTAAAAGTGGATAATTATTTCAAAATGGAGATAGTAATTTATTTTTTTTTTCACATTTAACTTGATAAAAATTTTACTTGCTAGCTTTTTCCTATGTGTATAATAATTGCAATCTATTTGCAATAAATGCTACTATTGTGTAAGTGAATTTTAGTATATATAATATAGATAGGCAAACAAATTATTACCTACTCTTGAAGTGTCACTTAGACTCATGCTCCTTCTATTCAACTTTTGTCATTTAAGAGTGGAATCTACCACTTAAAATCTCTAATGTCTCACATTTTCTGACTTTAACACAAGACATTAACTATAGTTAATTTTTTGTTATTATGAAGAGGAAAAAAAGGAAAACCTCTCTTCATTGCGTCGCTGTTAGATTTTAAAAATTACATGAAATATTTTTATTTTAAATAATTACTAGTAAGTTTTAAAATATTTGTCAACAAAACTTAATAAAAAAATATTTTGTTTACCAGAAAAAATAGTCCTTTAGTTATAATAATATAATTGTATGTTATGAAGACATAATAATAGTATTATCATAACGTCCAAAGAAGAGTGTTTCATTCGCGTAGAGTCTCGATAAAGAAGTATTTTATAAATGACTATTATTTTATTATGACAACACAATGCCCTTCTTTATCAAGATAACAATATCATGGTATGAGAATATAAGATACAAAACCAACCACTGTCTCATATAGACATAATTTTGCATTTTTTTTCCTCCCCTCTTAGCATAGTGTTTCAAGAAAATAAAAGCATATTATTACGGTAGAGTGTTTTACCGGAGAGTGCTTTTATAGTAAAAACGAAAGCATAGTATTATAGTTGAAGAATTTTCTTTTTTTTTTTTTTGTTAGGTTTTCTTGGCAAATATTTTAAAATTTATTATTAATTATTTTAAAAAAATATTTTATATAATTTTTAAAACTGACAGTGACACAATGATGGGAGGTTTTTCTTTTTTACATTTTCATAATAATAATAATAATAATAAGTAACTATACTCAGTGACCTGAATTAAAGTTGGGAAATGTGAGGCAATAAAGATTTTAAGCTGTAGATCCCACTCTTAAATAGAAGTTGTTGAATTGAAGAAGTATAAGCCTGTGCCTTTGACCAAGAATTCTTAATAATAATAATAATAATAATTCTACTTCTTTGTGTGAAAATTGAACCAAAGCATCAATATTCATCTTTTGCAGCAAAATCACGAATATAGGTATGAGTAAAGGCAGAACCCATAAGCTAAATCAACATTAACAAATCTTTGCTTTTCATTTTCTATTATTTTATTTATTTTCAATTTTATGTTTTCATTTTTTCTTTTGGGGAGTAATGTGGTATTTCAAGACGAAGTGTAATGTAGTATTTTATGATACCGGGTTATTAATTTGAGTTAAATTTTATAAGTATATAATAGGTTAATAGCTATAATAAGTTTCGTGTTTGGATTGTGACAGCAAGAAACCACAGCAAATACAATTTATTTATTTTTAACTTTATAGCTTTTTGGTCTTGGACATCGTAGCTATTAAACATGGTTTTATTATTAGTTTAACAACAAACCAAAGGTGGACCATAAAAAATTTCTGTTTTTCATTTATGTGTTATAATCCAAATAATTTTCAAATCAACATTTATTTTACTAAATAATAATAATTTTTTTCAATTTTAGTTGTCAATTATAAATATTGTTATTATATCCAGTTTTAGTTAAAGTTGTTGTAGCTTTAAATAAATATTGAATGACTCCAGCTGATACTTGTGATGATGCATAATTCTTTCTGGCTGTGTGTGCATGCACATGTTTGTGTGTTCTGACAGTAGCTGCTTCCCTCCTCATATGTTCGTAGAGTTTACATGTAAGTTTTGGTGAAATATTGAAGGGAAAAAGAAAAGTAACTCACTACAGTTATTTCGGGGACGACATCGTCACAGTGCCGCACTTAAGCAAAAGCAAAGGCTTGCATTAAAAACAGAAGTTATCTTTTTCGAAGAAAAGTGACCTCTCCAAATATTCTGGGTATGAATTGAAGCATTTCTCAGGGTGATCTAGTTAAATGTGTATGGATTTGTCTCTGTATGTGTAACACTCTAATTGTCCCATACTGTGCTTAAATTATATTATAGAATTATTAATTGTTACTTTTATTTGTGGAACTAACATTACCATTTGAAAATACTTGTAATGAAAATAGGGGTAATTTTTTTTGAACAATAACGAATAAAATGTTTTGCAAGCTAAAAGCCATGAGCGTATCGTGAACGCATAACATAAACATCGCTATCTCATACATACAGCGCGAATAAAAGAAACAGAAGCGACAAGAATGGCAATAGCTTAGACAAATATAACATTCATCCCATAGCCATTCATAATTAAAATAATAATACTAAAAGTCATACATAGCGATATAATGGATCTGATATCTACTGTCGACCTTATAATAGAAACCTAACAAATACATCTACAAAGGAAATACATAGAAAATCCCTTCCACCTATACATGCCAAAAGAAAATGATAACTCTAGCTACAGCCAAAAGGGGCTATCCTCGTGTTCAGCTCCGTATACAATCACCATATCACTCATCTGGCCGGAAGAAACCGTTCCCGAAACCACCGGGAGCAACATCACGACGTCCTCCTCCCCGAGCACGCCTATGCATATGAGGTACAGTACGGGTAAGAAGGAACCCACGACCGCGAACTGGGGGTGGAGCTGGGCCAGCGAGCGAAGCAAAAGAATCCGAAAATAGGCAAATCACCAAAGGCTGAAATGGCTTCGAATGGTAGGATCTCATGGAATAAGTTCGGAATGATGACTCAGAAGGATCCATCTCTATCGACGTAGTCAACATCAACCAAGTGTCAGAGTCAGAATCCCCATCCGTCGAATACCTCGGAGGATGAAAAGGCAGACGGATGTCATCCATGGTAATGTTCTTGAACGGCTTGTGAGGGCAGAAAAATGGACTCATCACAGATGCACAGAACTGGCAGGTATGGAACATGTAGACTCGCATTATTGCCTGAGCAGTCAGCATTGATGTATTCAACACCTGGTCGAAGTGCCAATGCATCACCGGGAACTCAACGAAAATCACCACCATGCCTGATGCCAACATCCTCTAAAGACGACACGGAAATGTAGAAGTGAGAAATACTAAACTTCTCAGTAGGATCGCGACTAGATAAATATTGTGTCATCATCCCAGCCACTTTTGGGTTTTAATTATGAAAACGGTGAACATGTATAGATTCAATTTTAATGGTTTTGAAAACTTAAGCCTCGAAATGGTTTGCTTTTAATCTTAACATCATAACTATATCATCATAACTAAACACATATGAAAGCATAGAATAAATATTCATAATGCATAGGGACAATAGAAATACATGCAATGACATGCAATTTCATAGACTTAATCATGGTTATACTTTGACTTTACTTTCGTTTTTAGCATGTGCTTAATATTCTTTACTTTTCCTTTAAAATAGACTGCCTTTGGACATAAGCTCATTCCGTGACTATCATCACGCAGTACTAAACCAAATCAGACTAAGCTGATATTGGTTATCTCTAAGTTGGAAGGTCCTCCATGTCACCCTTGCCTCTCTCATAGAGGTTACTTGAGTCTTTGTGGATCACCGTCTCTTACTTCCCTTATCGAAATGATTGAAGGGTCATATCCATTATTTCTTTCCTTATCATTATATTTTATATGCATAGTATGACTAAGTCTATAATTTTGATGGAAATTCGGCAGTATGATGGCTAGACCGGAGCTTTCCCAAAATACCAATCATAAAACTTTCAACCAACCGTTCATATCATTTTGTCACACTAATCATTCAATCATGATATAAAGCTCAATTACACTTATAATTCATCATGCCGAATGGCATCACACATTCATATCCTAAATGGGTTTATAGTTGTATTATTCTTTGTGAGACGTCTTATGAGTCATCATATGATTTTCCGTGGTTACCCATGAGAGAATCACATAGTTAAAATGAGTGTGTATGAAATGTTTTAGTTACTTAGTCCTTATAGGAATTTACTTTTTACTTAAGTACATGTCTTATGGAAGACTTGTTCGAATTAATTAAGTTAAATAATTATTTCCTCTCCTTGAGATAGTGCACTTAGTGATTCCTAGATTCATGGTATGCTTAGAGGTCCTAATCATACTTCTATTCCCAAGGAGTTCGAGATCTCTTTAATCCTTAGGTCATGACAACGCATAACCACCCTCATAAACCCAACAACACCATGTTCACTAATCACCAAGGATGATTTTTAACTTATTCATATTGCAAAGTTTCAAGCTTTTAATGTTATCATGGCAAAATCTTATCTTGAATGTTATGAAAGTTGTTATTCATTATAAAGAGGTTATAAAGTTTCATTCTTTAAGAAAGTATATACCTCTAGGATTAAGCTCTTGTCTTAAAGATTCATTCATTATGAAATAATGATACAAGATACTAACTTTTGAACTAAAAAGGTTTTATTCTTTATGAAAATTGACACTTTTATTTATTCTAAGACCATCAAGATCTCAACTTTATTCTTTAAGGTTGTCTTAAAGTAAAAAAGGTTCCTACTTTATGAACTAAGGATATAAAATATTAACTTTAAAATCAAAAAGTCTTGATCTTTATAAAAGTTGATACTTTTAAGTATTGTTTTGACTCAAGATCTAAACTTTATGAATGTTGCAAAGCAATACTTTTATGAGTTAAAGATTTCATTCTTGATTAAAGTTTGAAACTTTATGAAAGGTCTTGTTTTCAAGGTTTGATTTTTAAGACATAAAATGACAAGATATCATTTCTATAACTTAAAAAAGCTTTATATTTCAAAAAGTTTAGACTTTTACATATAGTCTTGTCTTCAAAATAAAACCAAGTAAGACTTTATGAAGACACCAAAACTTGCGCCACTTTTCATGTATCAAGAAGCAAACTTTTAGAGCTTTATACTCTTGGAATGTTCATAGTCTTATCAAATCATGAAAAATATGTGGAGATGGAACTTTTCTAACCATAAACTTATCATAAGAAAAGGAACAAATTTTAAACAAAATAACATCAAAAGCATTATTCTTTTTCAAGCAACTCACAAGAAACATCAATATCTCATGCATCAGCAAGGATAAATAGAAACTTTGAAGCACTTAAAGAAAGGAACTTTAAAAAGGATCAAGAACACTCATTACCAAGAACATGAACATATTTTACCAAAAATAGAAACTTTTGCTCATGAAGAGCATGAAAAATTTTCTCAAGCTTTCACTTGAAGATCTTGGTCATGAAAGGAACCAAGTTTTAAGCTTTCTTGAGTAAACAAAATAAAACAGAGAAGATCACTATCTAAGCTTGAAAATGGCGTGTTCTTGAAGGAGAAAATGAAGAAGATGATGGCTACTCCTTGATGATGATGGTGGCAGTTTTGGATGAACAAAGAGAAAACTCTTGAGTTCTCTTAAAAATGAAGCTTGTAGTGTTTAGATCTTGTCTCCAAATACCAAAAGATGTGGTCTTTGAAGAGCTAGGTGAGAGTTTTGGTTATGGTGGGGTGGAGAAAGGAAGAAGAAGATGAAGAAAATTTTAGAGAGAAGTGAGAGGATATGAAAGTTAGAGAGAGAATACGAAGACACAAAATGAAAAATGAGAGTGTATGTGTATGTTGTTGTGGCCGTATTCATAAAGGGAGGAACGGAGATATTTTTGTGTTATTTTGTGTTAATTAAGGTTTAGGGAGACAAATTAGATGATAGTGCAATAAATCAAGTACTTACTCTTACATAAAGTACTTTTGTCTAATGCTTTATGCTTTAGTGGCATCACTCTTTACTTTATTATCTAGTTGACTAAATTTGAATTTAATCATGTGATTAAGTGCTCTTGCAACTTAATTAATATGATTAAGTAAGGATTAGTGATCAACATATAAGAACATGATTAACAAAAATTAATCTTGCGATTAAGCTTAATTATCCTTAATTAAACTCGATTAAGCTAATTAAGGATGATTAATACTTAATTAAGCTATTAAGGGTCCGACTTGCTTAATTAGAGATTATCTAATCTCAATTAAGTATTCTCTTGACTTTTCTCCTCATAATTAACTCATAAACATCTCGATAATACCTTAATTAAGCCTTAGTCTTATAATTTCTCATTAAGTGCCTAGTTACTCAGGGTTACTGAGGTAATTTAGCACAACAAGAATTTGAGGTATGTGTTTAGTTGCTTTAGCTAAGACTTCAGCTCTTCATGCATCTAATTCAGCCATCTGACCAACTCTGAGAAATACCTTTATTTTACCCATCTGATCAAAACCATTACAGGGGAGCGGGAAATGCATTATAGTTTATAAGTTACTAGAAATTTTATGGATAATTATCCCTTTTGCTTCCATATAACACGTTTTTCCATATAAATACTTACTTGATAGCCTTTTAAGCACATCTTATCATAGATGGCAATAGATGCCTTTTTCTCATAAGATCTACATAGAAGAAATAATTACTTATCATATGGGGTTATATGTGAAGCTGAACATATTTATATGTTGGAAAAATATGTGTGTGAGAAATTGGTGATAACTAAGTCCCACATTGAATGAGTTAAGGAAGAGAAA
The DNA here is from genome assembly GCA_031439595.1 of Pterocarpus santalinus. Lineage (NCBI taxonomy): Eukaryota > Viridiplantae > Streptophyta > Magnoliopsida > Fabales > Fabaceae > Pterocarpus > Pterocarpus santalinus. Next base: position 24,817,495 of record CM062528.1, on the reverse strand, counting down.
AATGTTTATAAGGTATTGGATTGAAAAAGAACTTGCATGTTAATTTTTTGGTCAAGAGTCCAATTCATATCAAAGCCCAAAATAAGTCCAACATCTCTTAAACCCATTTAATGCAAAAATGCAGTGTCAAAAATCATTTAAGCCCAAAAATGTCCAATGCCAAAACTTCCAACATGGTGTCAGAGCTTTCTTCCTCAAAGGCTTCCCATGAAGAACACAAACTTACTATTTAGTCATTCCATCAATGTTCGAGCCTAGTCTCAATCAAATTATCCCCTTCAGATTTTCTTTTTTGGAAATCCTAGATTTTACCTTTGATTTGAAGCTTGGTCTTGAACATTGTATTACTAATATTGCAAAACCAGCTAACAACATGGTATCAAAGCTTAGATAATCTTAGATGGGCTTGTGCTGGAAAAATATAAAGGAAAGACCACTGCAAAAGCCCATATAACAAGTGATTGGATTAACTGCATATAATTATAGCCAATGACTGGCTGCCACAAATGGATAACTAGTCATGGATGCAAGCCTAGCTGTAGACATAGGACAAAAGTAAAAGTCTGCTTGTGGCCCAGTTAAGGATTATAACCAATAGAGTCTAAGGTCCCCTAATATGAAAAAAAAAAAAATGAAAAAAGAGTAAATAACACACGTGTGAGGGGGAGTGTTGGAAAAACATGTGTGTGAGAAAGTAGTGATAACCAAGTCTCATATTGGATGAGTTAAGGAAGAGAAAAGGGTTTATAATGTGTTGGATTGGAAGAAGGCTTTAAGGTTAACTTTTTGGTCAAGAGTCCAATCCACACCAAAGTCCAAAATGAGTCCAACATCTCTTAAGCCCACGTAATGCAAAAATACAATATCAAAAATCATTTAAGCCCAAAAATACCCGATGCCAAAATTTTCGATAGTATATTGTAGGACTTGACATTGAGAGATATAGATCTGTGCTATTTATTTTCAAGTGAGTTGAATTGATTCTTTATGATATGAGCTACATCACATATTGTTCTTATTACTATTTTCAAATGACGTTTCAAGTAGTTTAGCATAAGAATGCTTGTATTTCATCTTCAATTTATAATTCTCATCTATCTTCTTAAAGGTATAAATCTCCTATGATTATCAAAGTAAAAAAAAAAAAACCAAAAAAACAAAACACTGTTGTCATTTTCTTATAAACTAGAATAATCTTACCTGTCAAGGATATCAGGGGCTAGCACTCTAAAACGATCAAGGAACTTTTCAAATGCTATTTTTGTTGGATATCCAGCACAAATAATCCTTATTGCCTCAAGTACTCCCTGCAGGGATATCAATTAAGCAAATGTTGTTCGAAGAAATTTTTTGAATTTACTTGCCAGTCATACAATCAAAGACAAGGAAACATTTAACTTACCCCACATCTTAACTGGTTTAAGACATTGAAGTTCTCAAAGATTCGTGGCTGCAAATCTCTATTTGGCTTCACACATTTGATGTAATGCGATTTTGTTTTGTTTAGTGTCTCCACAAGAGATTGTAGTTGTTGTTGGATATTAAGATTAGATTCAGAAGCAATTAATGCATGCGTTTAGAGTTTCCAGAAACCAATGTAACCAGTCCATGTTGAAATTGAACTTACCTTAAACTGTGAACCGATGGAAGAGAATTTCGATTGCTTTGATGTATCATTAGTTAAAGGGGGAAAAAGATTTGCAACAAATGAGCACTTGGATGCTCATAGAAAAGCTTGATGCTCTACTACAACATAATCTTTATTCTTATCAAGAAAATCATTAGCTTGGTATGTGACCTATATGTCAAAAGGTTTTGTCAAAAGAAATTAACAATTATACTTTTTGTTGATTGGATGGCCAAGAACCACTTTTAGAATTTACTCAGCTTACATCTCCAGGGTAATGGTTGATTGTGAATTCTGTTCGAGCAAGTTTTGGCTTGCTGAAGTGCTTGTGTTCTTTATATGTTTGGTACATCTTTTGTGAAAAACTCTCTGGAGTTGACTCGTGGAACATGCCGTAGAAAGTATGAATGCAATTTAAATTTGCACTTGGCTTTTCAGTTTATGCTTTCTATTTAGTAAGGAAGTAAATACTATATAAGCAAGTTCCACTAACATGCTTGCCTGTATTGAGAAATTATTTTTTAGGCATATCATAAAACCCATGATTATCTGTCTTGTTATTTAAATCTACTTGCTGTTTTATGAGAGAAATGACATACCAGGCTTCATCAAGAAGAGCAATTATTCCTCTCGGTTTCTGCATGCAAGACATAATTAGTTTCACAATTTCATTTGGTAGAAAAGGTCTTACACAAGCAATGGTCATATAAGTCTCTTGCTACCTTCTCAATAAGATCAAGAAGATCCTGATTATCCACAAATTCTACATAGCTGCGATTGATTTCTTCTTTTATATACTCTTATTGCTTCATCTTGAATACATGCTCTTGAGATAGATGCATTTCTATGTTATGTATTTGTAGCAACAAAGATACTGAAACTGTATTTAGAAGTTATAGCCTAGCTTGGTTGAAATGTTGTTGTAGCTTCTCATTTGTTAGGTTGATGCATAGTTGCTCGAAACTAGTAAAAATGGAGAATAGAGTATGACTGATACAGAGATGTAGAAATTTTCTTTCTAATACAAAATTATTGTATTTACCTGTTGATTTTGAAGCTTTCAAATCCATAAATGTCAAGGACTTCTATTATGCTTACTGCATTGGAATCTTGACCAATTGAACCGTTAATCTTGTCCACAATCCTGCCAGACTTTGAGAATGCATATAATCAAAGCAAAAAGTATGTTCTTAGAATAGGCAATAGAGAGGATTTATTATGCATCATGATTGTTGGTTCAGAGAGGATTTAATAGGCATTATGATTGCTGTTGTATAAGACTAGAATGTTTCTAGGACATCATTTTGGATTTTTAATGTCCTTGATTTTGTATCAGACCACTGAATGACTGTAGATATTGGTATTATTGGATAATTTGTTTTTACCAATCAAATAATTTGGAATACACAGTCTGCGCCAAAGCATCTTGGCTCAAAGCCGCTGCATCACGGTCCAGTGGTTTTGTAATGTTGCCATCAGGAGTAACAATGACACGCTTGCAAAGTGAGTCTTCTAATGCTTTATCATCACACCTGAACATAAGCACGTCAAGAGACACTACAAGCATTGGAATTGGATAGATTTGATAGATGGATTAAAGTTTTTTATGTGAATAACTCTGCAGCTATTTGACAGTGGAAGAGTGATTTGTTATCTTCTAATTTGGAACAATCCACTTCTTCCCCTTTGACGAAGTCTATGTTTCCAAGGTGGAGGATTGCAACTACCACACGAAAAATAGATTCCTATGGAGGGAAATTTCTTTAATCAAATGTAAAAAGAAATCACAGCTTCATTGAAATGTGATGCACTTATGCATTGGCCCTATACCTGCTCTTCCTGGCTGATGCCTACAATATCCATTGCATTTCTGGTCTCCAAGTATTCTTTTGCATCGTCTACATTTGATACTTCATAACAGTTTGATTGATTAAGATAGTTGAATTTCCTTGGATCCCCTCATTTGTACTTTTTGACATCCTATTAAGCAAATTTTAATAGTTAAGCTTTGTGAGCTAATAAGTTATTACTAAATTTCTTTCAGGATAATTATAGAGAAGTCACCTTTGGTGGTGCTGCACAAAGCATATAGAAGAAATGATAGTTTCTCTCGGGGTCAGAGACTTGGCAAACACGTGACCTTTCGAGGAGATATGTATGGATTGTAGCTCCAAAAATCGTCGCATTCTTGTCAAATTGGATTTCAACAAATTTACCAAAACAACTGCCACATACTCCAATAATTTTGTAATACTAACCAAAAATGGAAATTATGAAAGAAAATCTAACCTGAGAAACATGTCCATACTCATTAACTTGAATTGTTATTTTTCACAGTTTTGGCATTTCTATATGCTTCCAACACTGGATTGGACTGAAGAAGTCAAAGTATCACTGCATATACTTTGTTGGAGTTAACCAAGGTCCGAGAAACAATTTATAAGTCGTTTAAACTCACCTCCAAAGCCTGCTGTTCTACAGTTCTTCTTTCTGTACCAGATCTTCCCCCCATGAATACTAGATATCTCATTAACATTTTGGTTGTTTCTGTTTTACCAGCTCCACTCTCTCCACTTACTAGAATGGACTGGCTTCCATTATCATTTATCGTTGCCCTGATATATTAAAATGAGTAAACTCTCATCAATTGTTATCTGATTTTGCTTGATCCAAATCCATTTCTACATTGGTCTATACCTGTAACAGTTGTCTGCAAAAGCAAGAAGGTGAGTACTCAGCTCTCAAAATACTGCTTCTTTATACTTTTCCATCATACGGATGTCATACAAGTGTGGTAGTCATTGAAAAGGATTCACTGCAATTAAGATATTCCTGCTATACGCCTATTTATTTCATTTTCAGCTGTCAGATGTTGCTCCTTTCCCTTATGTCATTTATCTATCAAAATACGTTGAGAATTCGATGAACTGGTTGACACTCACATATATCCTATTAAGAGCAAAACGACAGGCAAGGTTATGCAGGACTCCTGGCTCATGGAGATATGGCAGCTTGGTCATGTCATCAACTCCTGCAGGTGGTGCCGCTGTATCTTCTGGATATATACTTGAAATTTTTGGCACCACCTGAAATTGAAGGTCATGCTCACGTTTAGTTTATATGCTTCCTTGTACTTGTACTTCTGACTATGGTAATACATGCTGCGAGAAGAATTGTTGACTTTGAGCTTGACTATCAAGTATAGCTTTTGATCTAATAATGAAAATCAAATAGAAACTGGAGGTATCTTAATTGGAAAAACTAATTGCTTCTTTGTGATATGGAAATCTCATTTGGACAAGTATGTTTAAAGGAAAATAGTAGTTTCCCCCTTTTTTTTTTTGTTTTGAAAATTGTGCTAATATTGGTAATGAACCTGAAAAATTGTGGCCGAAGTTTCAGTGCTAAAATTTTGCATTGATGCTACTACTTCTACCTATCTTATGTATGTTCCCATGCTAAAACAGGTTTAATCTTTTCTTTTTTTCTTTTTCTTTTTTCTTTTTTAAATTTTAACATCCGGTCACGTTTTTGCTTTATTCTCATATAACACAAGCACATAATTATAATTTTAACTTTACATACTACTTTGGTTGAAAAAAAATCCAATGAAAGAACAACCAAAAATAAAATAAAATAAAATAAATACAGCTGATGGATCATCTATAATTTGTTCTTAAGGATGCGTTTGGTTAGGGGATAAAAATGAAGAGAAATTTTTCATGGATGAACTCCATAAGTAAAATTATATATGGAACTCATCCATGGAAAATTTCCCTCCATTTTTAACCCCCAATCAAATATATCCTAAAAGTAATTCCCTTTCCACTATTAGGATCCATAGTAAACTTGCTAATCTAATGAAGTTTCATTGTGTTTCACTGATGACTGATAGTGCTTTCAGTCTTCAAGTTTTATGATCAGACAACAGAAGTTTACGGATCTCCCATTTGAAGTGACGATGGTGAAATTTTTGCCATTGATTTCCCCCACCACACCTTCAATCCATGCAATCTTAGGATCCTCAACCCAAGCCTATGATCCAACGATGATGTTGCCAGGTGTACCCTGAACCATCATAAATAAACAAGGAAAGGAAAGCGTTAAATGATCTTACAACCAAAAGGTGAGGAGAACAAAAAAATAAAGGTCTGTCTCTAGAAGCTCACCATGATACTAAATTATGCCTTTCACGAAAACCAGAATGGTTGCTTGCAGAACCGAACCCAGTTGAACTCATGCTGATGAGATGAGGGAAGAGGTGGTGTTGTTAAGAAAATTGGTGTGAAAGATGATCAAGAACATGAATATTGTTGGGGTTTCAAGGCACGAATCACTTTACTATTTTTAGAAAGATATTCGCCCCATACGTAGTTGCTATTGGGTTGATGACAATACTCCTCCAGGATACAATGAAACCTCTATAAATTTCTTGATTAGTTATAATAAGAAATTTTTCTCACTCTTTTTGAACTTAAGAAATTAATATAAGACTTACAAAATTTTAGAATATTCAAACTCACACAAAGTAAAAAGTGAGTTATCTTTCTGGTGAGGGGGATTATTTATAAGCAAAAAAAAATGACATTCACGGTGGTCATGTCTTTACGTGAATGTATTCAATGAATAGACACATTGGTTTATCATGTACTAAAAGGAAGCATTGGTTTATATGAAAAAACACATTCCTTCGCCAGTGCAATGTATGACTTGCAGTTTCAAATATTGGCAACGTTGCCTTAGTTTAGGAAAATATGTGTCTTTTAAGCCATGGGCAACGTGATTGTTGCTATCATAATGGTTTGCAACCATTACAATGTTATGGAAACCATGCATCCCTTAGATGGTAACCACCTTAATAAACCAACGGCCAAGTTCCCTGCCTTATCTTATATTTAAATTGTAAAATACAATTCATTACCCCACTATTTTACAAGTTTAAAAAACATACAAATTTATGCATAAAAGAATGTATCACTAGGATTAAATATTCTTTTAGTGTAAACTTTTAAGAATCTAACGAAGTAATAGGTGTCTAGTTGATTAAACCTATACTCCTTGTATTAGTATCAAAAGTCACACACATAAATTATACCTCCAAACAAGTCTAAGAGATTTATGAATTTTAAGCACTTTTATGGCTATGTGCTTATCTTGATTTCATGAATATTTACGAGAATAAAACCTCTAAAATTCTCGATCAGAGCGGCACCACTCCTATATTCACATAGGTGGAATCATTTTGATAAATTATATTATCAATCCATTAAGATTTTTAACTCACTCTCCTAATTATATATACAACACTAAATCCTATATCTTAGAGCTCTAATTGTTAAATAACTTGTTATTACCCTTTAAACCTTGAAACTAGTGTTCTACTAGAATAAGGTTGGATTTTCATCATTTAACAATTCCATTTTAGCAGTAGTCTCTTTGACTTTATCCCTTGACAAACCTTTGGTCAATGGGTCTACTAAATTCCCTTTAGATTATACATATAAGATGGTAATTATACTATCTCCTATTAAATGCCTCACGAACTCATGTCTCAAGCTTATGGGCCTAGACTTTCCATTATAAACCTTGTTATATGCTCGAGACATGGTTGGTTCACTATCACAGAAGATTGAAATGGCAATCATTGGCTATGGCCACAACTCTATATCATATAACAAATTCCTAAGCCATTTTGCTTCTTTACCTGTGACTGATAAAGCTATAAACTCAGCCTCCATAGTAGAATGTGAAACACATGTTTGTTTCTTTGCGGCCCAACTTATTACTCTACCACTTATGGTGAAAATCCATCTTAAAGTGGATTTATTATCATTTAGATTTGTAATCTAACTAGCATTAGAATAACCTTCTAGCACCGCTGGATAATCACTATAATGTAATCCCAAGTTTATGGTTTTCTTAAGATAACCAAAAGCCCTTGCTATAGCTTTCCAACATTGATTACTAGCTTTTCCTGTAAATCTCGATAGTTTGTACACAACAAATGCTATATCAGGTCTAGTACAATGCATTGCATGCATTAGACTTCCTATAGCACTTGCATATTCTAATTGTGCTATAGGTCCCCCTATGTTTTCTTTTAATTTGAAATTAGGATCATAGGGTGTATTGGACTTCTTGATTTTAAGATGCTCAAACTTTTCCAATAACTTCTTAATATAATATGATTGACTTAAAGCAAAGCCAATTTCATGCTTATGCACCTTTATGCCCAATATCGTATCTGCTTCATTCAAATCCTTCATCTTGAATTTAGAAGTTAGATACTCCTTTGTTTGACAAATCCCTTCTAGATTCGTCCCGATGATCAACGTATCATCAACATACAAATAAATTATTACTCCATAGTCGTTAGTAAATTTGGAGTATATACATCTATCTACACTATTATGTGAGAAGCCATTTGATAATACCATAGAATCAAACTTCTCATGCCATTACTTTGGCGCCTATTTTAAGCCATATAAAGACTTAACTAGTTTACAAACTTTCTTTTCATTTCCAGGTAGTACATTGCCTTCCAGTTGTTCCATAAAAACTTCTTCATTAAGATCTCCATTGAGAAAAGCCATTTTAACATCCATTTGATGTACGTGAAGCTTATAAATGGATGCTAATGCTATAAGAGTCCTAATTGAAGTCATTCTTGCCATAGGTGCATAGGTTTCAAAATAGTCTAGACATTCGTTTTGTCTAAACCCTTTAGCTACCAATCTTGCCTTAAAGGTTTGTAGTAAACCATCTGTATTATATTTTCTTCTAAATACCCACTTGCATCCTATAAGCTTTCATCCTAGAGGCAAATCAACTAAGGCCTAAGTATTATTAGATAATATTGAGTCCATTTCATCATCAACTGCTTCTTTGCAAAAAGTACAGTCTCTAGAGGCCACAGCCTCTTTGAATGTTTGAGGATCACCCTCTATGTTTAACACAATGGGGAATTTGTTTATTATAGAATTCCTAGTTCCTTCAACCAAAAATATTATAGCCTGAGAAGAGATAAAATCTAGACCCATATCCTTACTTTTTCTCATTCTTTGGCTCTTTATTGGTTCAACCATTTCATACTCACTTAGAGATCTATTACTTTGATCTACAATAGTTTCTTGAGAAACTTCTGTATCCTTTTGGGGATATTCCAAATTAGGGGTTGGATCATTAACGAATTTATTTTCAATAAATTCTACCTTTCTTAATTCAACAACTGAATTAGACATTAAGTCTAAAATTCTATATGCCTTAGAATTTTGAGCATATCATATGAAAATTCCTTTTATGGCTCTTGGCCCCAATTTAGTTCTCTTTTGATCAGGAACACGATAAACGGCTAAACACCCCTACACTTTCAAATAATTTAAGTTTGGTTTTCTTCCTTTTCATATTTCATATGGAGAAATCTTTCTATTTCTTGACGATGTCCTATTATGAATATGACATGCCATCAATAATGCCTCACCCCAAAGATTGTAGGGTAATTGGGCATTTAGCAATATTGAATTAACCATATCCACTAAGGTACGGTTCTTTCTCTCTACTAAATATTTTGTTGCAGAGTATATGGAGTAGAAGATTCATGCACAATACCATGTAATTCACAAAAAGAATCAAATTCACTAGAAAAATATTCTTCACCTCTATCACTATGAAGAACTTTTATTTTCTTATCATGCATGTTTTCTACTTCCTACTTATACTTCTTAAACATTTCAAATGCTTCATCTTTATTTCTTAGCAAATACACATAAGTAAATCTAGAACAATTATCAATAAAGGTTATAAAATACCTTTTACCTCCTCTAGTAATATTACCATTTAATTCACAAAAATATCACTATGTATTAGTTCTAATAAATGCGTATTTCTTTCAACTTTAGAAAATGGTTTCTTAGGAATTTTGGATAATATGCAAATCTCACATTTCTTATCAAAATCCTTATTACTAAGATTAATGTAGTTATGTTTATGCATATATTTAATTGACTTGTAATTTAAATGTGCTAATCTACTATGCCATAAATCACAAGAATCAACAACATACACAGAATCATTCACTTCATTAATATTAAGTTTGAACGTGCCTTCTGTACAATATCCTTTTCCTACATACATGTCATTCTTAAGCAAGATAATTTTATCGGATTCCATTACAATTTTGAATCCTCTCTTACATACATAAGAGAGACTAGCAGAGACTAAATTCTTCCTTAGATCTAGAACATGAAGTACATTCACTAAGGTTAACTTCTTTCCAGATGTGAAGTTCAATTCTACTATTCCTTGACCGCATACTTTAGCCGAGTTGTCATTTCCCATCAACACCTCTCGGTTGTTCACTTCATTATATGTCTTGAATTGATCACGATCATTACAAACATAAATAGTAGCACCAGAGTCTAACCACCACCCAAGTGATCTTCCTTGTGTTGCCATGTTGAGTTTTGTGATGATACCAATATGCATGTATTGGACTCCCTCGGTGACCATAGCAACCAAGTCTTTTTCTTTCACTAAGTTGGCTTTGGAACTTGACACTTCTTTTGGGTTATTACCCTTTTTCAGAAGTTGATAATCCTTGATATAATACCCTTTTCTTGTGGCAATGAAAACATGATCTTTATCTCTTTTTATCTTGCTTATAATCCACAGAGGATTTCTTTCTTTTACCTTTGTTGGCTTTCTCTTCACCAATATGATTCACCTTCGAATTTTCAGAAAGATACAGAGCATCACATTTTCGAGTTTCCTCTTCTATACGTAGATGCCTTAGTAATTTCTCAACAGTGAAGTCTTCATGAAGATGTAGGAGTTTCTTCCTACAATTATTCCAAGTTGAAGGCAATTTTGAAATAATTGCTCCAACTTGTAATGTTTCAGGAATAACCACTTGTAGGTCACGAAATCTACTAACCAGGATTTGTAACTCATGAATTTGATCCATAATAGACACATCATCAACCATTTATAGGTTTTGTCAAAAGAAATTAATAGTTATACTTTTGTTGACTGGATAACCAAGAGACTATTTTAGAATTTACCCAGCTTACATCTCCAGCATAGTGGTTGATTGTGAAGTTTGTTAGATCAAGTTTTGGCTTGCTGAAGTGCTTGTGTCCTTCATATGTCTGGCACAACTTTTGTACAAAAGTCTCATGAGTTGAGTTGGGGAGCATGCTGCAGAATTAGGCTTTCTATTTAGCAGGGAAGTAAATACTGTATCAACAAATAGGTAAATTATTTTTCATGCATATTATAAAAAATATATTTATCTGTCTTGTTATTTAAATCTATTTGTAGTTTTTGGAGAGAAATGACATACCAAGCTTCGTCAAGAAGAGAAATTATTCCCCCAGGTTTCTGCATCCAGAACATATAAGTGCTCGTTTGGTTATACTTCTAGGAGGCCCAAAAAGCCTTTTATTGGAATAAGAATAAAAATACACAGTAACTAATGTGTTTCCAAATGTAAAGGTCTTTATTTAGAGGGCCTTTTAAAATTTCAAAAGGCCTTTTGAAAGAAGTATCCTTGAGATTACTTTTCATTCTAAAAAAAGACCTTTTGAAAGGGAATCTTACTATTACTCTTACATCAATAACCAAAAATAATTTTACTTTATTCTATCCAAACAAAATTCATTCTCCTAAACTTACTTTTGATATATTCAAACCAAACAAAAATCATTTTTTTAAAAGTAATTACTCTAAAAGGCCTTTTTTTAAAAAACTTTTTTTTTTTCAAAAAACCTTCTCTCAAAAATTTAACCAAATACACCCTAACTAGTTTCACAATTTCATCTAGTCGAAAAAGGTCTTACACAAGCAATGGTGATACATAAGTCTCCTGTTATCTTCTCAATAAGATCAAGAACATCCTGATTATCCACAAATTCTACATAGCTCCAATTGATTCCCTCTTCTATGTACTCTTCTTGCTCAATCTTGAATACATGCTGTTGAAATGGATGCATTTCTATATTATGTATTTGCAGTAACAAAGATGCTCAAACTATATTTAGCAATTATAGCCTTGTCTGGTTGAAATGTTGTTGCAACTTCTCACTTGTTAGGTTGATGCATAGTTGCTCGAAACTAGTAAATGGAGAATAGAATAAGATTAAAATATACAAATGTAGGAATTGTCTTTCTGATGCAAAATTATTGTATTTACCTGCTGATTTTGGAGCTTTCAAATCCATGAATGTCAAGAACACTTATTGTGCTTGCTGCATTGGAATCTTGACCAATTGAACTGTTAATCTTGTCCACAATCCTGCCAGATTTTGAGAATGCATTTAATCAATTCCTTGTCTCAAAGTTGAATGTGTCATTAGAATAGACAATAGAGAGGAGATATTATGCATTATGATTGTTGTGGTACAGTACTGGAATTTTCCTAAACATCAAAGCTTTTGGATTTTTAACATTCTAGATTTAGTATCTGATAGGAACACCCCAATTACAGAAAAATATGCTCGTATATTGGTATTTTCTCAGAACAATCCAGTGGGGACTGATCTGGAATCAGAGAAAAAAACAGAGAACAAACACTGAGTAGTGTAGGGACTCAATGAACCCTCCTAGTCCAAACTAAGCAAAACAATCCCTACCCTCCCTCTCACCCTCCCCCACAGCATATACTCCCTCCTCACTAACAGAATCACACACCCCAATCACTTATTCTCTCTCTTCTAGCTCATCACCTGTTAGTTATATTTCGTTCCCTTCCCCTGAGACCTCTCATTCACGCTCTCCTCACTTCCTAGTCCCTCATGCTTGGGCTTAGGCCCTATTCCCTTCCTTTTCCTCACATATACATTAGTTATCTGAGGTTCAGCCTTGGCAGTATGGGCCCTATCAACACTCCCTCGTTGAAGGTTCAACTTGTCCCCAAGTTGAAAATCAGGATACTGCTGCATAAAGTCTGACACGAGTTCCCAGGAGTTCTCAAATGAAGGCATTCCCTTCCACTGCACTAAGAGCTCAGGCTGTCCCTGCAGATTGGTTCGGACTGCTACGACTTCCTCAGGTTCCATCAGTAGCTCCCATTCATCTATCAAACAGAGAGGCAGTGGTTGACTGGTGGCACCAGGAGTTACACATTTCTTGAGGAGGGAGACATGAAACACCGGGTGCACTCTTGATGTGTCTGGTAATTTCAACCTATAAGCAGCTGGTCCCACCTTTTCTATCACCTCATAGGGACCATAAAAACGGGGACTAAGTTTCTGGTTGCTTCTTTTGGCCAGATTCTTGAACCGTAAGGCTGAATCTTCAAAAACACCATATCACCTGCCTGGTACTCCACCTCTCTCTGTGGTCTCACACCGCATCTTCATTCTATTTTGTGCCAAACAGAGCTACTCCCTTAAGACATCCAGCATCTTATTCCTGTCTTGTAGCATTTGATTCACTTCCGGGTTAGATGTAGGTTGACTATCTCCCCTTATTAGCACTAGGGGGTCCCTTCCATACAAAATCTTGAAAGGGGTGGATTTGGAAGACGCATTGTAAGAGGTATTGAACCAGAACTCAGCCCAATTCAACCATTTAGACCACTGCCTAGGTTTATTGCTGGTGAAACAACGGAGGTAAGTTTCCAAGCATCTATTAACAACTTCGATTTGGCCATCCGTTTGAGGGTGGTAGGCCGAACTAAGCTTCAATTTGGTACCTGACCTCTTGAATAGTTCTGTCCAAAAAGAGCTAATAAACACACGGTCTCTATCCGAGACTATAGAAATAGGAAATCCGTGTAGCCGCACAACCTCCTTCAAGAAAATTTCTGCCACCTCTTTGGCAGTATATGGATGAGTGAGGGGAATGAAATGAGCATATTTGCTCAATCTATCCACCACCACCATGATAGTGTCATAGCCTTGAGATTTTGGAAGGCCCCCAACAAAATCCATCGAAATATCTGACCAAACTGCCGTGGGAATGGGGAGGGCCTGCAGTAACCCTGCAGGGCTTAGTGCCTCATATTTGCTCCTCTGACAAGTCTCAGACTCTCTTACATAATGCTGGATTGTATTCTTCATCCCCTCCCAATAGAATAATTCTGAAATCCTCTTGTATGTTCTGAAATTTCCAGAGTGTCCCCCCTAAGCTGAGTCATGGAACTCCTTCAAGATCATCTGAATCTGCGGGGAACCCTTCGATACAACCAGCCTATTCTTGAAGTATAACACCCCTTTTTTCAAGCTGAATCCAAGGTGCAGATCAGGATCTCTTACCAAATCCTGTACAATTTGTTTCAGCTTCGGGTCAGCAGCTACCTCTGCTTCTAGCCCTTCCCAACCCTCAGTGTGCACCCAAGAAATAGCTGAAAACTGAATCCTTCTCGAGAGAGCATCAGCCACCCTGTTTTCCTTGCCTGGTTTGTATTTTATTTCAAAATCAAACCCCAGTAGTTTGGCAACCCATTTCTGCTGGTCTTCGCTCATAACCTTCTGATCTATAAGGAAACGGAGGCTTTTCTGATCCGTATGGACCACAAATTTCGTGCCCAACAGATAATGCCTCCATTTTTGTACTGCCATGACAATAGCCATTAGTTCCTTCTCATAAACAGATTTGTTTTGAGCTCTCTCCGATAAGGTGTGGCTCATATATGCCACTGGTCTACCCTCTTGCATCAGTACTGCCCCAACTCCCTTGTCCGAAGCATCAGTCTCCACCACAAAAATCTTGTCAAATGAGGGTACAGCCAGAACAAGTAGAGTAGTCATCATTAATTTCAGCTTGTCAAAGGCAGTTTGGGCTTCTTCATTCCACTTGAAGCCATCTTTCTTTAGAAGTTGGGTTAGAGGCCAGGCTATTCTTCCATAATTTTGGACGAAACGCCTATAATACCCTGTGAAACCAAGGAAACCTCTCAATCCTTTTACATCTGTGGGAGTAGGCCATCAAGAATCAGCCACCTTCTTTGGGTGCATGCCACCCCGCTCCCGAGATCACATGCCCCAAATACTCAAGAGAATCTTGCTCAAAACTGCACTTCTTGCGATTTATGAGCAAGTGGTTGCCCCGTAACAGCAAGAGTACCTCTCGCAGCTGTTGCCTATGCTCCTCCTTGTTTTTGCTGTAAATCAATATGTCATCAAAAAACACCAACACACACTTCCTTAAGAGCAGTTAAATACCCTATTCATGAGGGCTTGGAAAGTTGAAGGTGCATTAGATAGCCCGAAGGGCATAATGAGGAACTCATAATGACCTTCATGAGTCCTAAACACTGTCTTAGGGACATCCTCCTCCCTCATTCTGATTTGATGATATCCAGACTTAAGATCCAATTTAGAAAACATCTTAGCACCTCCCAACTCATCTAGCAACTCGTCTATGATTAGGATAAGGAATTTATCCGGAATTGTCACCTTGTTCAAGGCCCTATAGTCCACACAAAACCTCCAACCCCCATATTTTTTCCTTACTAAAATTACTGGACTAGAGAAAGGGCTAGTACTAGGCCTAATCACGCCTGATTGCAGCATTTCAGAAATTATCTTCTCAATCTCATTTTTCTGATAGTATGGGTACCTGTAGGGTCGGATATTGGGAATCGAAATGCCTTCCTTCAACACTATCTCATGGTCTTGATCTCTTTTCGGAGGGAGGCCTGAGGGTGCTTGAAATAAATCCTCAAACTGAAGCAGAAGCTCCTCCATCTCAGGGGAAACGGGGGCGTCCAACTTGGGTTCCCTGTCGAAAAACAGGGGAGTAATACAATAGCCCTCATCACTGTCCTTCAAGGCCTTCAATGTGGTTTTCCAGGAACTCTGTACTTTGCACAATGTTGGATCTCCCCACACCTGCTTCTTATCTTCACCCCTTCCCCACGAAAAACTCATTTCCTGAAAATCAGCTTCGATTTTCCCCAGGCCTTGCAACCAGTCAACTCCTAGCACCACCTCCGTCCTAGCTCCAAAATGAAAATATTCTGGGTAATTTTCACTCCTTGCACCTCAAGAGTGACCCCTTTGCAAACACCTTGACCTCTCTCAAGCTGCCCGGTACCCATCTCTACATAGTATTTTGGACCCTCATCCACTTCCAACTGAAGCTCTTCTACTAATTCCTTTGAGATAAAATTAGCAGAAGCCCTAGAATCTATCAGTATCACTACCTTCCTTGTGCCAATGGCTCCCCATAGCTTCAGAGACTTGTTAGAAGTGAGTCCAAGCAGTGATCTCTTGGATAGTTGCAAATATTTCATGCCCAGAACCTCTTCCTCGTCAGAATCTACCCTTTCTTCTTTCTCTTCCTTAGCATCTTCTACTTCTATGAGCACCAGTTGGTAGTGCTTGAACTTGCAAATATGATCTAAGCCCCACCTTTCCCCACTGAAACAAAGTCCCTTCCTGCTTCTCTCCTGCAACTCAGCTTGCGAAAGTTTTCTCCCAACTACCCTATCTCCAATCTTTTTGTCTCCTGACCCTCCTTCCCTGAGGATTCTGTTCACGTCAGCTGGCTTGGGTCCTTGCACCACTTTCGGCCCATAAGAACCTCCTTTAATTCCACTTCCTCCCATCTTATCCTGCGGGCCCACTTCCCTTTCCTTCCAAGCCCAATTTCTGGCTTCCAGCACTTGGGCCCGCTTCATCAATTGGGCCAAACTTTCATGCTCGTACAGTTGCAACTCAGCCTGCAACTCCTCCCTCAAACCATTGAGGAAAATTCCCTTAACTATCTTAGGATCCACGTTGCGCATGGTCCCCGACGTAACAAGCTCGAACTCATCCCTGTACTCCATCACAGAACCCGTCTGTTTCAAGCGGAGGATCGGCCGATACTGGTTCTGAGTCATCCTAGGTTGGAACCGCTGGACTAGTGCCTCCCTAAACTTCCTCCAAGTCGGTAAACGCGTTTGATCCTCCCACCATTGAAACCAGACCAAAGCGCGCCCCTCTAAAGCCACCAAGATGGAGTCCAACTTCTCGTCGTCCTCCACTCCATTGACCTAGAAATAACGATCAATGCGGATCAGCCATCCGCATGGGTCATCGCCTGAAAAAACTGGAAGCTTGAGTCTCCTTCCACTATCGTGATGCAAGGGGGCTCGACTCCTCGGTCATCATCTCCGCTGCTCCCGTGCGAGTCTGAGCTTTGGTGGTGACGTTGTTCGAACCACTGTGAGTCGCAACTGGGCCGTTGTCGCCCCCTTGATTGATGGCCCCCTCCACGGTCCTCTCGGTTCCGTTCATCCTCTTCTCTGCTCGGAGCATGTCGACGTCGTCCACGACGAACATGAGCTTGGTCTTGATTCTGGCCCAGCTCTCGCAACATAATGGTCATGTCCTCCAAGCATTGCTCCATTGCGGTCATTCCCCCAAGCCTTTCTTCAATTCTCTCAATCCTTGCTTCCATAATTGATCGAGTAGTAACCATACATAGCCTCCAGGAACGTCGGCTCTGATACCACTTGATAGGAACACCCCAATTATAGAAAAATATGCTCGTATATTGGTATTTTCTCAGAACAATCCAGTGGGGACTGATCTGGAATCAGAGAAAAAAATAGAGAACAAACACTGAGTAGTGTAGGGACTCAGTGAACCCTCCTAGTCCAAACTAAGCAAAACAATGCCTACCCTCCCCCACAGCATATACTCCCTCCTCACTAACAGAATCGCATACCCCAATCACTTATTCTCTCTCTTCCAGCTCATCACCTGTTAGTTACATTTCGTTCCCTTCCCCTGAGACCTCTCATTCACGCTCTCCTCACTTCCTAGTCCCTCATGCTTGGGCTTAGGCCCTATTCCCTTCCTTTTCCTCACATATACATTAGTTATCTGAGGTTCAGCCTTGGCAGTATGGGCCCTATCAGTATCAGATTAGTGAATGACAGCAGATAGTTGTTGGTTAGCTTGTTTTTACGAATCAAAGAGTCTGGAGTACAAAGTCTTTGCCAAAGCATCTCGGCTCAAAACAGCTGCATCTGGGTCTAGTGGTTTTGTAATGTTACCATTGGGAGTAACAATGACACGCTTGCAAAATGAGTCTTCTAATGCTTTCTCATCACACCTGAACGTAAGGATGTCAAGAGACACCAAAGGTGAAGCATTGGAAATAGATTTGATAGATGGATCAAAGCTTTTTACATGAATAACTCTGCAGCTGTTCGAAGATGGAAGAGTGATTTATCATCTTTTAATTTGGAAGAATTAACTTCTTTCCCTTTGATGAAGTCAATGTTTCCAAGGTGGAGGATTGCAGCTAGCACACGTGAGATAGATTCCTGTGGAGGGAAATTTTCTTTAATCAAATGTATAGATAAAAAGAAATTGCAGCTTCATTGAAATGTGATGCACCGATCTTCCTGGCTGATGCCTACAACGTCCATTGCATTTCTTGTCTCCAAGTATACTTTTGTATCATCTACACTTGATACTTCATAACAGTTTGATTGATTAAGATAGTGGAATTGCCTTGGATCCCCTAACTTGTACTTCTTGGCATCCTATTAAACAAACTTAAATAGTTAAGCTTTGTGAGGTAAAAACTTTTTACTAAATTTCTTTCAGGATAATTATAGAGAAGTGACCTCTGGTGGTGCTGCACAAAGCATGTAAAAGAAATGATAGTTTCTCTCTAGGTCAGAGACTTGGCAAACTCGTGACCTTTCGAGGAGATATGTATGAATTGCAGCTCCAGAAATCTTCCCATTCTTGTCATATTGGATTTCAACAAATTTCCCAAAACGACTACCACAAACTCCAATAATTTTGTAAGATTAACCAAAAATGGAAATTATGATAGAAAATCTGACCTGAGAAACATGTCCATGCAATTTACCTTGAATTGTTATTTTTGACAGTTTTGGCATTTCCAAATGCTTCCAACACTGAATTGGACTGAAGAAGTAAAAATATCACTACATATACTTTGTTTGAGTTAACCAAGGTCCAAGAAACAATTTATAAGTAGTTTAAACTCACCTCCAAAACCTACTGCTCTACAGTTCTTCCTTCTGCACCAGATCTTCCCCCCATGAATGCTAGATATCTCATTAACATTTTGGTTGTTTCTGTTTTACCAGCTCCACTGTCTCCACTTACCAGAATGGACTGGCTTCCATTATCATTTATCATTGCCCTGATATATTAAAACGAGTAAAGTCTCATCAATTGTTATCTGATTTTGCTTGTTCCAAATCCGTTTCTACATTGGTCTATACCTGTAACAGTTGTCTGCAACAGCAAAAAGGTGAGGACTTAGCTCTCGAAATGCTGCTCCTTTGTACTTTTCCATCATATGGATGTCATACAAGTGTGGTAGTCCTTGAAAGGGATTCACTGCAATTAAAGTTTTCCCAATATACGTCTGTTTATTTCATTTTAAACTATCAGATGTTGCTCCTTTCCCTTGCGTCATTTATCTATCAAAATACATTGAGAATTTGATGAACTACTTGTTACTCACATATGTCTCATTAACAGCAAAACGACAGGCAAGGTTATGCAGGACTCCTGGCTCATGGGGATATGGCAGCTTGGTCATGTCATCAACTCCTGCAGGTGGTGCCTCTGTATCTTTTGGATATATACTTGAAATTTCTGCCACCACCTGAAATTGAGGGTCATGCTCACGTTTAGTTTATATGCTTCCTTGTACTTGTACTGACTATGGTAATACATGCTGCAAGAAAGATTGTTGACTTTGAGCTTGACTATCAAGTATAGCTTTTGATCTAGTAATGAAAACTTTATCAAATAGAAGCTGGAGGTATCTTAATTGGAAAAACTAATTGCTTCTTTATGATATAGAAGTCTCATTTGGACAAGTATGTTTAAGGGAAAATAGTAGTTTCCTTTGTTTTTTTTCCTGAAAATTGTGCTACTATTGGTAATGAAGCTGAAAAATTGTGGCCGAAGTTTCAGTGCTAAAATGTCGCATTGATGCTACTACTTCTACTTATCTTTTGTATGTTCCCATGCTAAAACAGGATTAATCTTCTCATTTTTTTCTTTTTTTTTCTTTTTATTTTTCAAATTTTAATATTTGATCACGTTTTTGTTTTATTCTCATATAACATAAGCACATAATTATAATTTTAACTTTACATAATACTTTGGTTGAAGAAAAATCCAATGAAAGAACAAACAAAAATAAAATAAAATTAAAAAATACAGCTGATGGATCACCAATAATTCTTTCTTAAGATGTGTTTGGTTGGGAATAAAAATGAGGGGAAATTTTTCATGGATGAACCCCATGAGTAAAATTATACATGAAACTCATCCATGAAAAATTTTTCCTCATTTTTAACCCCCCAACCAAACATACCCTAAAAGTAATTCCCTTTCCGCTATTAGGACCCATAGTAAACTTGCTATTCTAATGAAGTTTTGATGTGTTTCACTAATGACAGACAGTGCTTTCAGTTGTCAAGTTTTATGATCAGGCAACAGAAGCTTACGGATCTCCCATTTGAAGTGATGATGGTGAAATTTTTGCCATTGATTTCCGTCACCACACCTTTAATCCATGCAGTGGCGGAGCTTGAAGAAAAATCTTAGGGGGGCCAAAGACTTTAGTATATAAAATATATAATGATAACTAAATTAAAATTAATATGTAAAATATATAATGACAATTAAATTAAAACTAACTACACATTACATATTTAAACTTTGAAGCAAGTCACTAATACGACAAAATAATTTTAAAGATAAGAACTATAAAATACTTTATAGTGCTGCTCTTCGCTCTTTCAATGACTTGAAATCATCAATAATTACATCAGAACTGAAGCTTTCAGCAATTTCTCTTTCAATATAAATAACCATACTATTTGCAAGAAACTCATCTTCCATTTTATTCCTCAATCTTGTCTTCATTATTTTCATTGCTGAAAATGATCGT
Source organism: Pterocarpus santalinus (assembly GCA_031439595.1). Classification (NCBI taxonomy): domain Eukaryota; kingdom Viridiplantae; phylum Streptophyta; class Magnoliopsida; order Fabales; family Fabaceae; genus Pterocarpus; species Pterocarpus santalinus. Next base: position 24,796,980 of record CM062528.1, on the reverse strand, counting down.
TCCGTAGTAGTCAGAGAAACTGGAAGAGTTAAAATAAGATGAATCAACCTATCAATCAAGTAGTAAACTTCTGATTTTTTTGTTTCTGCCAAGCATCTACACAATTCAGGAATAGTTGACAAATTTTTAAATTTTGGCTGTCGACAAGCATCAAGAATAAAATGCCGAAGTTGGAAAGGCAAATTAACCTTCTCCTGCTCAGTAAAGTCCATAGGATAATATTTGTCAACAAGAGTACAAATGCTATCAATGTCAAAATTTTTGTAATTATCCTTAGGAATCAAAGCAGAGCTTAGACTTAACAGATCTATTGCTTGATCATTGAACCTACTATTCAACTCTTGTAATTGCTTATCAATTGTAACAAAAAATATTTCCACTTTGAAGTGATGCTCAATCAGAACTGATCTTTCTGATGACGAGCGTCCTTGTCTTGCTATATAAGAAGCAGTAAAATCAGGAACTAGAATATCATGTTGTTCACAAAATGATTTCACATTTTTCAACAAATCCTCCCAACCATCATCTCTCAAGTTTTGAATAAGTATTTTTGTAGATCGAACTAGTTGCACAGCATTAACTATATCTTGAGATTGCTTCTGCAAAGCTTGGCAAAGAACATCCGTTATTCCCATGATTTCTTTGATCAAGTGCAAGATCAATATAAATTCAAATGAAGTCAAGGTATTATAAGCACTATCAGCATCTCCACGTTGAGAATAAGTTGATCCATCAACAATAATTTTTTGTAGAACAGAACAAGTTGCACCATACATGTTTATCAAACTACAAACAGAAGAGAAATGAGAACTCCAACCAGTATCCCCACTCGCTTTAAAGTGCCAACTTGATTTGCCCCTTTACCAGTTTCAAGTTCATCAATCTCTAACAAATGAGCAATTTCATCTATTTTGGCAGCTTGTAACTCATCATGGCGCTTACTAGAGGAACAAATAATATTGACAATAAAAGTCAATTTTGAAAAAAATTGATGAACTGGAATAACTTCTCTAGATGCAGCAACCAATGCAAGTTGCAATCGATGGGCAAAGCAATGGACATAATATGCATATGGACAATCATTTAAAAATAATGCTTGTAATCCATTCCATTCTCCTCTCATGTTGCTAGCACCATCATATCCTTGACCACGAATATTAGAAACATCAAGACCATGTTGAGAAAGAATAGCACATAATTCTTTTTTAAGAGTCAATGATGTAGTGTCTCTAACATGCACAAGATCAAAGAAACGCTCTTGTATAAAACCATTTGTGTCAACAAATCTGAAAACAAGTGCCATCTGCTCTCTTTTGGATTCATCGCGAGCTTCATCAACTATAATACAAAACTTTGAATCCCCAATCTCTACACGAATATGCTTTCTCACCTTACTTGAGATGATATACAAGATCTCTTTTTGAATTTGATGTGAAGTGTACTTAGAATTATAGGAGCATTTTCTAACACAACTTTTGCAACTTCATCATTATAAGATGCCAAGAGTTTTATCATTTCGAGAAAATTACCTCGATTTTTTGATTCTAAAGTCTCATCATGGCCTCTAAAAGCACAAGCTTGAAATGTTAGCCAACGAACTGCATCAATCGAGGACTTAAGACGTAATCGATTCTTTTGAATTTGCTCAGAGCTTTGGACATGAATAACATTTTGGATATGGCCAGCTTGATCCAACAAGTCTTGACAAGCTCTAACTGCATTATTATGTGGTGAGCAAGGATCATTCCCAATATGCTTGAGAAAAGCACAATTCTTTCCATCATTAACCTTTTTCCAACTTCTAAATCCCGTAGAAATAAAAACATCAGATCCATGACGCCCACTAGGTTTCTTACTAAACAAATAACAAAGTAAACAATAAGCAAAGATCTTCTAAGGTGAATACTCCAACCATGAAGGAAAAATACCAAACCAAGCATATTGAAATCTCCTTGGATGATTTTTACCAGACAAAGGATAACTTTCAAGATGCTTTTGATATGGACCCCATTTTAGATAAGCCCGTCTAACCTCATCCATTTGATTTGGTGGATATTGCCAAATTTGAGGTCGTTTTCCTGGATCTCGTTCTAGAGAATTAAGATCGAATTCATTAGTTGTGACTCTTTGAATCTTAGAAGGTTGTTTCTCACTTTCTTCATTAATGACTGGAGTAGTAGAATAATCAACAATTGGTGACGATGTTGAAGGTATATTTTCCCCTTCTTGTACATTGGCTTTTCTCTTAAAAAATACATCAATTCTTTGATTTTTCATCATTAGAGACTTGGAATTATAGAAACTGCAAAAAAATAAGGAAAAGATTGAAAGAGTCAAACAGATGATAAGGGATTAAAGTGAGGTATCCAATTAAATACTTAAAATAAAAAAATACTACTTTTTAATATTGATATTAAGAAACCCTCTTAGATATTTTTATGCAGATGAAAATACAACAAATAATATAATAAAAATTAATTTTTTTCCAAAAAAAAGTTCTAAAAATTGAAAAAAAAAAAGAGAATATAAGACAATGAAACTAGTACCAAGAAAAAGAATAGAGCCAGTTGTATTATTGTTGTGTTGCCGGTTGCTTGTCACCTATGCCATGTATATGATGTATGCCCTCCTTCATTTTGTGTTGGAAAGATGGACTTGAAGATTTTGAAAACAAGAAAAAAGGGAGAAAAAGATAGACTTGAAGATTTTGAAAAAAAAAAAAAAAGAAGAAGGAGAAAACATAAAATATGCACGTAGTGCGGCGGAACAGTTGGAGTTATTTTTGGCACTATTGTGGGAAATCTGTTGCGGCACACGATGCGGTGGGATGGTTTGAGTGTTTTTTCAATTAATTTGGGCATAGTCTACCGTGGACAGTATATTTGATGATCCATACTAATTCTTACCTTTAATTTGTTAAAAGTTGGAAACTGTTGCGGCTGGGATTTGAACCCGGTGCCCGTCGTTGAAGCAAAACAAAGGAACGCGCATCCTACCATCTAAGCAATGTAGATCTTCTTACCAAAATATGTACTACTAAAAGTTTTATAAAAACTTTGGGGGGGCCATGGCCCCCCATTGTCCCTATAAAGCTCCGCCTCTGAATCCATGCAATCTTAGGATCCTCAACCCAAGCCTGTGATCCAACGATGATGTTGCCAGGTGTACCCTGAACCATCATAAATAAACGAGGAAAGGAAAGCGTTAAATGATCTTACAACCAAAAGGTGAGGAGAACCAAAAAGAAAAAAAAAAAGAACAAACAAACAAAAAGGTCTGTCTCTAGAAGCTCACCATGATGGTAAATTCTGCCTTTCACGAGAACCAGAATGGTTGCTTGCAGAACAGAACCAAGTTGAACTGATGCTGATGAGATGAAGGAAGAGGTGGTGTATCTTCGAGAAGAGAAATGCTTTTTATGCTTAAAACCTATCGAGACACTATCCGAATTTGGTCGTAAGATGGTGGCTTCGAAGACCTCCGAATGGAAAACCAAAGCTCCACATGCCACGGTGGCGACTGCTTTAAGGTTTAATGGCGCAGCATGCACCGTGGCTGTGGCCGTGATCCAAAGTCGTTTTTTCTTGAAACGACACTTGTAAGCGCTTTTGACTTGCCTTTCACAATGTGGGAGCCATCAACTTTCCCTTTTCATTTCCACGTCAAAAAAAAAAAAAAAACACTTACCCTTTTCATTTATTGGGAAGGTAATTTCTCGGTTGAACAGAAGCAAAGAGAAATCTACATGTATATCTATATATATATATCTATAATCTATACCCCATATTCTATGTTCTATATACGATACGATACAATAATGGAACAATATTGACTACTGTTTGTCTTACGTGGCAGCTGTGGTTTCATTCCATCGATTTTTGTTTGTTTTCTTTTTTTTTTTTTAATTTGTTGGCAGAAGCCTGGTGGATGGCGGACAGCTGGAAGTGGTTCTCTAAGCTTCAGTAGTGATGATATTGTTTTCCAAGCAAAGAAATTATTTGTTGTATTAATTATAATAATAATAATTCCAGTGATGGTGATATTAATGATAATAATAATTATATTAAGTAATAATTCACCAGTTATAATGATTTCCCTAATACTGATAGTAACAATACAGCAGTACTAACGTCAAGTCGTTAACTGATTTTATAACCAGTTGACGCACTATAGCAGGTTAAAGTACCAACTATAATTATTATAATAATATACCAATTATTATGATTATAATAATAAACCGATTATTATGACAATAAAAAATAATAATAATAATAATATACCAATTATGATCTTAATTGTTTTTATATGCAGTTAATAATATGTTAATATGTATGGATAATCAACAATGATAAGAATAATTATATCAACTAATGATGATGATAATGTTTATTAAGGTGACCATTATAATTTGGGAAATCAAATGGTATCGGAGAAGCAACTAACTGTATGGTGTTTCTTTTTTTGTGCTGCAATGCTCAATTTTTTTTTTCAAAATTTTTTTTTTCATGCAAGTGGTTCGAGTGCTTCTGAGCCATGCACAATGGGAAATTCATAGGTTATAGCTTTGAGGCTTCTGACCTCAATTCCGGAAACTTATCTAAAAGTAAGGGTTACGGAGAATAGTTTGTTTTTTATTTGTGTTTATTATTGAATCGGTGAAATGATTATCTCTATAACATGATGCAATCCGGGCATTTAACTCATTTAATGATGATTTATTTTAGGTTTAATTATCTTGAAAGTTATTATAACTTCATTCAATTTTCAAATAAATTTTTATAATTTAAAAAATTATAATCAAATCCCTATATTAATTGAAAATTTGATATCAACTCCTTACCATTATAGCACGGTGAAATAAAACAGAATATTTCATTATTCCAGATGATGTGGCATAACATATGTATAGAATTATCCAACATAAAACCATATCATATCTATGTTGCTAATTGGGGACCTACTTGAATTTTGGGCAACTTACTTGAATTTTGAGTGATATTATAAGGACGTACATAACAATTAAATATTTAATTTCTAAACTAAGTACAACACTTACCTAAATTAGTATTTCTACATTATTAATTATTTATACAATATCTTAATAATTTAATTGTAGGATTTAATTAGTACAAAATATTACTATAAATTTTCTAAATATTTTTCATTTTTTTATAGTTATATAGAACAAAACAGGCTCTAAACTATATGCAAAAAGGGGCTAATTGAGAATATTACATAAGAAAATTTTTACTTTTGCTTCATTTTCAATTTTTAATAGTAGCTAACTTGTACCACCCCCTAATGCCCTTAACATTCCAACTCAAAACTTTCATAAGGGTTGATTAAACTTATCTCTTTTCCCATGTTTCTAGATATTCTTACCTATTTTCTTTTTTTCTTTTTTCTTTTAATAATTGAAAGGCTCAAAAACTTCCAATGAAAAATGTACCATAGGTTGATCAATAAACAAGTAAACAAGATCCAATATAGATTATACATAAAAGACCAATCAACCAACAAAAACCTCATAGACTAAATAAATAGAACCCAAACAAATATATCTTAACCATCAAAATATTCACATCTAGGCTAAAAAGTTGATCTAGCAAATCTATGGAAATTCTCTAAATCGGAGTTTATGTTGCTCTTCTATATAACTCTTAGTACGTAGCCTACTATAAGACTTGATTTACTTCACCAATCTTGCCAATCCCTCATGATATACAATGTTGGACCATCTAATTTCCTCAACCTTGAATGATTCTCCCTCTCTCCTTTCTTCAACTAACGTCGTAAAACATGATGGTCATCTGTTGTACTTAGGCCAAATAATTTCGTAAACAAAGTAATCTTTGTTGGTGCGCCTATTGAAATGTGCATGTGTGATTTTTAAATTAATTTGAGCATTCACCAATATAAAAACTAAATAGTTAAAATACTATACTTTCATTATCACATGGTAAATTAATTTTACAAGTAAAAACTAGAATACAGACTAATTTATTACAATAATTTTCTACAAATTTTACACGTCATAAGTTGAAAGATATAAAGTGTAGAATGCATTTTGATTAGTTAAGGAAGACTATTATATATATATATATATATATATATATATATATATATATATATATATATATATATATATATATATATATATATATATATATGTCATAGAAATCTTTTGTTTAAAAATTAATGAAATTAATGGTTTAATTGTTCAAGTAGGTCCCTAATACCATATCAAATGCCACGTTAGTGTTTCTAATATTTTTGTAACGGTGAATTACTTGAGGAACCTAATTACAAATTTTTATTCAATATAGGAATCTAATTATGAATTTTTAAATTATAAAGATCTATTTAAAAATTGAATGAAACTATAATGACCTGCAATATAATTAAACTTTTATTTTACTTAATAAGTTCATCTATTATTCCATTACTTATACTGATAGTTATATCTTAATTTTTATTTTTATTTTTGACAGAAATTCAATGAAGTGAAATTAAATTATATTTTCAATTGTTAATACTTATTTAGTGAATATCATCGATAACAATTAATAATCGTTGATATCATTATGATACTATATAGATAAATTTTGGTGAACCAATCATGGCACATTCTAATTTGTATAATAAAATTATATTTGTTAGTAGTTAATACTTAATTCGCGAATATGATCGGAAACAATTAAAAAATTTTGATATCATTATGCTAATATACTGATTTAGATTATTTGGGCATTAATTGGAAGTTTTCTTTCTTTCTTTCTTTCATTTTTTTTTTTTTTTTGCAAGCAACAAACCTCAAGTCTATGGGTAAGGTTAATCTATTTTTTCAACCTCTCTCAAGTATAGGTTGCCTTTGGTCAACCTTTATTGACTAACCTACCATTGTAGCTTTGCAGTGATACCACACTCTTAGCCTACTCCCTCTTTTCCATTTTTTCTTTTTTGGGAAAGCAAGAGAACATGAAAGAGATTAAGAATGCCAAATGCAACTAAGTTCACCTATTGCTCGTGAACAATTCTCATTGCCCTTTGTTACATCAACTGACACACCACCTCTTGATGTAGTATAAACCGCAGAGATCGTCACAAGCCTCAAACCAGCATCCTTTTTCATTTGTTTTCCCAAAATTTGCCGTTTAGAGGATAAGAATGCCTATCTTTTATGTGTGTGTGTGTGTGTGCATTTATCCTCACTACCTTTGCTCTCTCTGACTATCATCAGAGATGTAAGATTGAGCTCTTTCATGCGTTACTCTCGAAAAGTAGGTAACTATCTTTGTGGTAGATTTCACCTTCGGGTCATTTGCAACCTTTTTTGCTGATAACAGAAAGAAAATATATTCTCTATCTTTTTTATTATGGGATGGTGAAAGTATATAGTGGCATCTTTGGGGTTTTAGTTGGATCCCAATGTTTTAGTTATTCCATATCTCTCATGAGACAGCGTTTTTGGTTATGTAACATCGACTGGATTTTTATCGTTTTTTGCCTCGTTGTTCGGTTTTTCTCGAATAATTGAGGTTAATTAAAATTCGACTAAATATTTATTTAAAGTCAATTAATTAGCAATTAGAGAGATTAGATGTGAGGGGATTAGATTAGAAGCATAGAAGATTTCATAGAAATTTTCCTAAACCGATTTATCGATTTAAAGGAAATCGGCAAGATTTCGATATTTTAAACTGTCAGAACCGAATCAATCGGATTATGCACCCAAAATCCTATGACTCAATGGTTGAATACTCAGCCACTTACTCATCCATTGGTGGCGCAAGAAAGGCCACAAAATGAAGAGAGTTGACTGAAATTTAGTTATTAGCTCTCAACCAATCAAAATCCAAGTTTCCAACTACTTCATTAAAGCCTTAGTAACATATTCCTTTCCTTTTCCCTTCAGTTGATTGCGCCCCTCTCTCTTCTTATTTCAGCCTCCTTCTTCTCTTCTCCATTCAACCTACTCCATCAAACCTTCAAGCTTTGATAAGTTTCCATCAATTTAAACTCAAATTTAGCAAGATCACACCTAAAGGAGGTAGAGATTCAACTTTGTTCTTATCTTCATGATTATGGATGGCTGTTTGGGGCTTTTGTTTTCTCACTTCTCGATATGGTGTTTGGATGTATATGATGATTATTGGCTAGTTTGATGGCTGTTTTTGTGTTTAAAATCGATTAAGTAAAAAGGGGTGAGAGTAGGATGCAGTAAGGGGCTGGAAGATCAAAACCCCCCAGCAGTCCATACAGCGGAGTGTATGACTCGGCCTACAACCAATTAAATTTGATGAAACTATTTTTATGTGAAACTATATATCTAGGGCTTTCCAACCATATAAATTATAAGGTCATTGGATTAGTATTGAGGGAGATATGAATTTTGGAATTTGACCTAGGTTTTTGAGTTTGATTCTGGGCAGACTAAGTTATTTATGGAAAAACTTGCCCTATACAACTTGGAATTGAATAAAACCAACGTTTTTAGAAAGCTTACACATAGGAGAATATTTCATAAAAATTTCAAAGTTAAACACAGTCCCGTTTGCTCCCAATTGTTTGAGGAAATTGCCCTATGTCCAAACTAGGCCAAAATGGGGCAGTTCAAAAAAGTCAAATTACAAAGCTTATTACTCAAGCTCTACTAAATTAAATGAAATGAAACTTGCTGCAAATAATAGCTTGTCCTATTAGCTTTAATATGATACTAATTTTGTATGATTTAAACTAGTTTTCGATTTTTAGTGGATTTTTATTTTTAAGTGTGTAATTTTGGCCAGCTACAGGGTAGACCGAGATAAAATTTAAATAACTTGAGCTACATTTATCAAAATTAGATGGAACTAAAGACGTTAGAAAATAGACACATAATATTCTAATATATTCAAAATTTAGGTCCAGATGAGTTAAATAGCAATTGTGGCCTGATTTACAAAAATCGGGTTGAATGAAAGTGCTGAGACAACAACTATGTTTTAAATGCAACAATTGTACCCATGACATTGATGATTGGATTATGAATGAAGTGTTGTGATTTATCTGAAAAATTGGTTTTATGAGTACTGGCACTATTCATGAGAAAACGAACATGTTCCGTTATACTGCCAAAATTTCGGTAACGCCTATGCATGAATTATAATATACATTCAGATACATATGCATTTTCAAGAAATTCATAAAGGTTATATTAAGATAAAAGTTCCATAATACTTGGACCAGCCCCGGATTAAAGTTAAGGGGAATAGATATGTGGAAAAGTCGGGGAAAGTAAACCCGGTATTCCTATATAAGAACAAACTCGATCTTGAAAAGCAGACTATTACCCAGGAGTTGAATGGCCAAGAATTCTCAGGGGACCAAGTAACGGAAAGGCTTATGATGCTAAGCTTAAGAACAAGTTTTTGCATGGTCGTATTACATGGTCATTACAAGTTATTTACAATTTGACTATTATGTTTACTTGCTGCTGTCTGTTTATTTATTCTGCCCAGTATTCTGTGTAACACTATTTAGTAATTTATTCTGTTTCTTCTACTATCTTAAGTAAAACTAAACCTTGTTTCGAACCAGGTATTTACTTAAACTTATTAAATGTGGATAATTCCATTTGATGCCATTCTTTTTATAATTAAATGAAAACCGAGGTAACTGAGAATGCATGTGATGTCAGTTTAATACCGTACTCGAATCCTACTAAGAATTTCTTTAAATTCTCACCTCGCTTTGTGTTTTCGAATCATTCTTAGACTCTGGTGATGGACATGACAGCCACCCTATTTATTGAGATCCTTGACCTGCAGCTCTACCATGACCCCATGTTTGACTCATTATACATAGCCGGCTCCTGCCACTTTCGTCTCTATCTTTTTAGTAATAGGAACTTTGCTATTCCTTTATTTTACCCTACATTCCACCCTGCCGCTTCGTATTTCGTGGTCCCATTGCATATAGCACATCCTGCTCCACCCGCAGCACCTGCCGGCCCTCCACCAGAGTCACCTCCACAGGTGGTTCCAGATATCCTACTCAGTCCTGAGAGCGATACTTCTGAGATTATCGGCTCATCATCCTCCTCTTCGAGACCTAGTGCTGACTACTCCCCAGCTGGGCTTGGTATGGCCAATGGCTACATGACCGAGTAGGTCCTGGCCGCAGGTTACATCATACAGTATGACCCTTTTTTGGCAGTATGTAGCATTGGGCTATAGACTTAGCCATATGTACATCAGCTAGTTTGAAATATCCTTTGAGGACCTCGTAAGACTCTTTTGATTGACAAAGGCCCTATGTCTTTTTGGTACACCAGCCCCACTTATGTATCCTCTTTTGAACCTGTATATAAACTTAAGCGTTGGCTTCCAATACCCATCTTTTTCTTTTCTGTTGCGCTTTTTATTAAATTTTGTTACATTTTGTGATGCTGATCACGTTTATTATATACAGCGCATCGCTTCCTCTGTTTACATATATCTATATGATCTCTGTGCCCCGAGGTATATTTCGTAAAAACAATATATATATATATATATATATATATATATATATATATATATATATATATATAAAAGAAAAACGGAATATAATATAATGAATATAACTATAAATAGAATACTAACACGGTAACGCAATCTACTCAATTTCATGCTATGACTTAAACATAACATTAAATTGGTATGGTGTTACAGGTTACACAAGAACAATTTTTTTCCCCAATTAGTTCTTCTTTAATTTAAAGTATATATTAGTGTCTTTTTTTTTATGTTTATCTTATCCTTTTTCTTCTTTTTTTTTTTGTGCGAAAGGTGCATTAAATACTGAACAAGGCTACCATGGTGGTTTTCATGGCTACCCTTTACCATGTTTGATTGTTATTGCTATTTTAAGATAAGATGGTTGTCATGACCCGACCCAAGTCATGGCCGGCGCATAGAGGTCACATCCCCCTAACAAGCCTCACATATAAACTTTTACAGGGAAATGGATAGAGTTTCCTTTATATTTGAGTTAACTACCAAATGCAAAGTTTCTTCTTCTAGCAGACAACACGCACACACGTATTTATTGGGGATCCAAGCATTCTCTAAATGCACCTTTTAGCATGCAGATTGCAATTATAGTAACATAACTCTAATTCTTGATCAATTTCTCAGCATAACAAAGATTTAGTCCACTAAACAGTAAACATGAATATATGTATTCAAATCAGTTTATATATATCAATTCATGCGTTTGCTCCTGAAACTACAAAGCCACTCACACACACCTTAGACAAACCAAGCTGAATCCTACCTATGGCATGGAGGTCGAAAGTTTGTGTTATTTGAATGTGGACATTACCTATATACGACAACGCCTTGATGCCAAGTTCTGTGGACATGGTGCTAATATAGTTCTTATACATTTTTTTCTTCACTTTAGGGGGACAAAATCCATGCAACTATTAGGAAACCATTGATAAACAAATATCAAGACTAGTTGTCTGAGGGAGGTTGCTACAAGATTTTCTATTTGATCATAGTTCCCAATATGGGATCTTACCATACAACAAGCATGAATATAAATTGGTTTTCCAATTTAGAACCATTGTTCAATCATGTAAGTTGCTTGCTATTCCTTTGTATGGTGCAACTGTTACTCTATTTCATGACATTCTGCACAATACCTAGGATTGTGACTATTTGATTGGTAAGTCATCTATTCTGTTGTTGGTGTAATTTTTTTATTACTTGAAATGATGTTACGAGCTCTCACTTGATTTTTATTTTATTTTATTCCTAATGATTGTATTTTTGCTTCACTTTTTTGTTACAAGATGTTGTTGGGCTGCTAACTAGGATGACCTAGTAGAAGGAGTGTAAATGCGAGGGGAAATCTTCAAAGATGATTATATTTGAACTGACATATGAAGGATAATTAAATTTGCTCATTTAATTTTTTATGTAGAACCTGTGCTTGGTGTAATTAATTCTTATTTTATGTGTTAGGCTGAAACAGGAGTGTGCCTTATTTGGAGAATATGTGGACCAGCTTCAATCATTCATTGGCAATGGTCATTTGGATGTCCTGGTGGTTGTTGTGCAATTTGCCAAAATGAAATGTTTTAGAGGTGATTTCTTTTGTTAATGTAAATTTCACATGTCTAGCCCAAATTCATTTACTTCCTTATTTAATATTTACATTGTTTAATGGTCATGTAGGGAAGACTAGGATTCAAAATGTTATGTTTGCATCAAGAATTTTGTTCAATCTTGATATTGCTGAATTAATACAATTCAAAAATAGGTATATTATTAAAGCACTTTTTATTTCTATACATGTAAACATGATGTCTTCTTTATTTTAGTGTATTGATTTTTGTTTTTTTTTTTATGTAGCATATCTACTGATCAATGTGCTGTTAATCAAAGTTTGTGTCACAGCTCATCCTAAGGCTCGTGACCAATGCACAAACTATATCAAATTTAGTATAGCCTAGCTAGCCTGACAAGATAAAATATTCCACAAATGGTAAAATTTTATATATACATACATACATACATACATATATATATATATATATATATTAATATATATATATATATTTATATATATATATATATGTATGTGTGTGTGTGTGTGTGTGTAGGTAATCCTTAATCTTAATTCATATGCCTTGTTCATAAATAGAAACTCAAATAAAAACTCAATAGATCTCAATATGCCTTCCCAAAACTTTTCATAAGTCATTCCTCTTAAAAATAAAATCATATCTTTTGTCAAGTAGTTAAATATTTTAAGAGGGTTACATAAGAAAAACTAAATCTTGTAGGGAGTAATCTCAATCCATTTAATTACAAGTTTCATTATATCTCAAGCAAGGGGCTTCGTCTTACCTGGTATAGTCTCATAATTAGGATTCTTTTACCCTTTACCCCAATGAATATACTATGTGCACATAAGGTGTAATATCTCTTCGCTACGACAAGCGATAATACCATTATATCTCTTCGCTATGGCTAGTGGTAGTGTCGTTATATCTCTTGGCTATAGCAAGCGGTGTTCTAACTTAGAATCCATCGCAGTTTTCTCAAACACCTTATATGAAATAATGTTCAAATCCATAAATCAGCATTAATATAATTCGACATATATTAATTGAATTATAAGGAATTAACATTAGTCCTTGACATATAGAACTACTACATAACAAAATAGATATCTATATAAGGAAACTTGCTTGTACAATATAGAGATGCTCTAAGTAGTTAATGGGTAGACTAGATCAAATTAATTCATCAATCACACTTTAGAGGCACTATTGGTCTATTATTCCATGTTCATAGTTTAGAACAAATTCAGAGCAACCAAACTAGCACCAAAGAAACCAAGCTCTATACATTATTGTTAGGCAACATGCTTCATGAATTCATAACTATTTAACTCGCAAACCTTAAGCATATTTGGTCAGAAGTCATACTCATGCCCATTTGACAAGGTTAATTTGACATTCCATCAAATAAATGGATTGTCATAGTAAGTAAACCAAAACACCGAACTCCCAAATTTCTCAATCATAAATCAATAATGGACCCAAATATATGTCACTAAGTAAATATCTACTCATAATAACTAAACAAGGTAACTTAATTAGCTTCCAAGTCATAATAAAATTAAGCTCACTAACTCAAATTTTTTTTAATCCTCGCAATGTAAAATCCAAAATATCAAGTCTCAGTCCATTCTTATAGCACAAAAATATCCATTAATCTATCATCAACCTACAAAACCACAGTTATAAAAACAACTAATACAAAAATATGAAACCAGCTTATATCTTTTAATTTCCCCTTCTACATAAGGCTAATTAAGAAGTCAACAACTAATCCTCATACCTTCTTAACTTATAAATGGAGGTTTACTCGCCATTGAAGGTGTAGTGGTAGATTAGGAGGGCAGAACCAAAGTTCGCGAGCCCAGGGGCGAAAGGCACAACAAAGAGAAAGAGAGAGACAGGGTTCTGGTGGCCAAGAAAGAGAGATATGGCAAAGTGAGACTAGAGAGAGATTCCACAGTGGCGAAGGTGGTGGACAGTGAAAGTGCGATGGTGGCTGACGAGGGAGTAGTGCACGGCGATGGTGAGGAGGTGTGAAAGAGAAAAACTAAGAGGGTGAACTAGAGACAAAGAGAGCTAAATGAGAAAAGAGAGAGAGAGAGAGAGAGAGAGAGAGAGAGAGAGAGAGAGAGAAAGAGAAAGAGAAAAGCAAAAGTGAGGGATGATGGGAATGTCCAAAAGGGGGAGAAAGAAAAGGGAGAGGCTTGGGGTGCACCACACCACTTAAGGTATAGGTGGTCCACACCTTCTTCCTCTTTTTTTTACTTACACTTCTATATGTAAAATTTTATCACCCTCTAAATTATTTTAGTTCGTCTATTGTTATAAAACTTAATGTGAAACTCTTTTTTCTTCTCATTACCGATATTTTATTTTAAACAAGGTATTACAGTTTGGTCATAATGAATGACTCATCTCATCTCTCTGTTGAAGATGATTTCATAAAGGTTACACCAAAAATCACTATTGAATCCCTAACTGAAAATAAAGAGGTTAAATTTATAATTAATGTAATATATATGATAATATGTTAATTTATGTATTTTTGTTTTTTTTTAAACGTTTGTTTGTTGTAGGATGGTTGCTTTGTTATAATGGAAACCATTAAAGCTATAATGGAGGATGGTGCTTGGTGGTGTACTTCCCATTGATGTGGGAAGGTAGTTATTTTAGATTCTGGAATGTATTCTTGTGTCTTCTGCACAAGCCAATGTTTTAGCGTCACCCCTAGGTTGGTTATTCCAAACAACTTATGATGTTTGATAATAATAATTAATTCTTCAATTTAAATTTTCTCATGAGTTGTAATTAATAAAGAATGATACTCTTTTTTTCCATTTATGTACAAGTTAAGCTAAAGGTTGAAGTTGAGGATTGTACTAGAGTTGGTGTATTTGTGTTGTTTGAGTGTGAGTACTGTAACATCCCTGTTTTTTTTAACATAGCATACTAGAAACTTTGAATTATTTTTTTTAGGCAGTGTGAGAATTTCTCACGTAGCGCTATGCCATGACAATTCTCATACTTAGAACTATAAGGTAGCATAAGACTACTGTTAAAAATATAGCACTGTCATATGCTGAAAATTAAAAAATGATAAAAATACCCCTATAAAATTTTTATTAATTGCAGTGTTGCCCAAAACTTTTATAAATTACACTTTGACCCCAAATGGCTATACACACTGTGCCCCTAGGACTTTTCAAAAAATGACTTTTAGGTCTCCATATTCGTAGGATTAGCAAAAAAAGGTTTTAAATAAAGCAGAATCACGTGGTGGAATTGCAGAAGCCTAAAGCTCGGCCAATTTAGTCATGGAGGACTCTAGGTGTGAATTAATGTGGGATGTCCCTAGACTTTGTCCAAATTATAGAAATATCATTAGCTACAGAAAATAGAAAACAGAATGGCCCTAAATTTGCAAAAACATTTAACTTATGTTGTTCATTGATTTATTCAATTTTAAGTGGTTATGTAAGAGCAATTAAAAGTTAATTAGAGTTGATTAAGGAGAAATTGAAATAACCATGTAGAGAATTCTAGGAGATTATTAGTAATGCTTTGCCGGTTTGAAGGAGAATCGGGTGAAATTCGGTATTTTATATCATAGGGACCAAATTAGTAGAATTGTAAACTATAAACCCTGAATTAGGTGGCTGAACTTCACCCCCAAAGATAGCACCATGGGCTACCACAAAAAAAGGGGGGGAGACTTAGCAAAAATTCAACCACTCTTGCACCCACCAATGAGGAACAACCTTCCCAACCACTTATGTTATAAAACTAATGAAATTTTCTCCTAACTGCCCTCACTTTTTCGCCCCTTCTATTGCAGCCCCTCTCCTCATTCTTCTTCTACCTCACTTCATCTTGTTCCCATCTTCAAGCTTCACTCACATCCTTCACCAAAAACTCAAATCCAGATAGTTTCTACATTTATTTGAGGTAGGTTTCATGATTTTTACTTGATAATTGTGATTTTGTGACTGATGAGAATCCTATTTTCACTTTCTTATGTGGTGATATATTGTGTCTATATGATCTTTTATGGCTGGTTAGACATGTGATTATTGAGTTTAGGCTTAATCTTGAATGAAAGATTAAGAAAGAAAAAGTTAACCGAAGTTGATTGAATGGAAAAAGCCCTAAACTACCCATAATTCGAAGTGTACGGCTTAGCCTACAGCCATCTAAATTTGACGAAACAATTTTATACAAAACTAGACATCTAGAGCTTTCTAACCATTTAAATTATAGGGTTATTGGACTAGTATTGAGTGAGATATGAATTTTGGAAGTTAAACTTGGATTTTTGTCTCTAGTCCTGAGCAAACTGGATTTTGGAGGGCATAACTCACCCTATACAACTTCAAATTGAGTGCAACTAATTTTTTAGAAAGCTAACATATAGATATTTGTGCATAAAAATTTAAAATTTAAAATCTAAGTAATTTGCTCCCAGTAATTTACCAAATTTGCCTTATCCTTTGACTAAACTGAAGTAGGGTAGGCTAATTCAATCAATTTTGAGAGCTTATAACTCAAGTTTTGTCTATTCAAATAAAATGAAACTTGTGTAGAATTAAATCTAGTTCTATTAGATTTAAAATGTTATAAGTTTCAAACAAATCAAATAAGATTTCTATTTTTGGCAAATTGTTACTAACACTAGGGTAGACCTAGGTTAAACTTCAATAAATCAATTTATACTTATCAAAACTTAATGGGACTAAAGAGATTAAAAACTTAACAAACAATACTTAAACATATCAAAAATTTAGAATTTAATAAGTTAAATAGAATTTGTGGCATAAATAATAAAACAGGGCAAAATTGAATGATGTAAGTAAAATAGCTAGATTGGGGGTTTGGGCACCTTAATGCATGTATGAGTTTCAATTAAGACGTAAACATTGTAAATCTATGGTAATATTAAAAGATTTATATATTATGTTGGCTCTACTACTGTGACTGATTGTCTATTTAAGCTAGCACTATTCACGAGAAAACGGACTTGATCCGTTATACTGCTGAAAACCCGGCAGAAATATGTGAAAGTTATGAATGTTTATATGTTATGTACATGAATATCATGCAACCATGAATATTTGAATGCAAAATATGAGACATATGCATGATGCACACATGTTAATGTCAAGAAAGAAGAAAGATATAAGAACTTGCAAGGGGATGTACCGAGCCTCCACTTCGTAGTGGGTCAGGGCAGTATTGTCTAAGACTTGAGCCAACTCCTAAACGAATTTAAGAGGAATAAAATGGTGTGAGAGTAAGGGAGAGTAAACCCGTCACTCATGTATAGCACCAGCTCGGACCTGAAAAGCAAGCTATTACCCAGAGATGAGAGAGGCCATTTACCTCCAGGGGACCAAGTATAGAGAAGCAAAAGGCAAGTTAAAGGGAGAAAGAGATAAGAAAGTCAAGTGCACTTGCATAATTTCAAGTATCAGCATTGCATATGCATATTCCATTTTCTTAGAATGTTGTAATTGTTATATCTGAGTATGTTGCAACTGCTATTATAATTGTTATGAAATATGCTAAGTGGTTGCTAAAAGTTATTTTGCTTCAAGAAATATATTTTCAAACTTAAAATTGAATCAATGCTTATGTGTACATATGTTCACATTTTCATAAGAAGCCGAAGCAGCTGGAATATTTATGATGACACTGTATGAGGACTTAAAGTCCTCACTACCTATTTGAGTGTTTTTCCATAAACATTCCAATGTATAGAATAAACTTCAAGTCGACAATGAATGTCTTGGAATACTTACAAGATGTAAGACCTAGACCTGAGCCCAATCCAGGAGACCAAAGTAGGTGGCCGATAGCCACAAAATGACAACAGTAGGCCAAGACAAGAGTTATATGCAATATTAGTTAAGTTTCTTTTAAGTTACATTTATTTACCTTATATGTATGAATATTTGGGATTATAAACTCTTATTCTATAAAGGATTTTAAAGCTTCAAAGCCATATGTATAATATTTTCTTATTTTAAGTGTTTTATAGTATCCGTAATGACTTTTAGATACAACTTCATGGCTCGAGCATGGTGTATGTGTTTGGAAGGTGTTACAAGTACTCCTACCTATTTCTCAAAACATGTGTTGAAGTTTTTGCAGAGTATATGAAGCTACCTGAGGTAATTTTTTTTTCAATGTTGTTCTTATTTATTCAATAACTGATGTTGTATTATATCTCGGTTTCTTTCCTTACATATTATGTGTTAATGTTGATCACAACTTTAATTTTAGAATATCTGCAACAATGATTATCTAGCGCTATTTAATGGATTGGTTGATAAGAAAATGTTGTCCAAGATCGAGACAAGGAGTGTATCCCCTACAACATGTTATGGCACTTTTGGCGTAAAGAAGATATGTGATGATGCCATAATTCTAAGCATGTTCAATTTAGTTGGTGCTGATTTGACACCTACTAAGGTAGAGGGTAAACATATTTTTGCTGAAATTTTTTTCGGGCAAGTCTAAATATTTCTTTGCAGGCTATTTTTACTCTTGCTTTCACACCTGTTGTGAATTTAGCCTCCAATTCGAATGTTATAGAATGTGAAGCACTGGGAGCTGAGGCATGTTTATTTTATTTCAATTGATTCTTTTTTTTTTTTGTCTTCAATGCTTAATGATTAATTATATGTTTTTCAAATTTTGCAAAAGTTTGTCTCATAGGTTGTTAAGAGCACCATTTCTGATAATTGTGAAATGGTGAGTCTCATCAACTTGGTTACACCCCTGCAAAGAGGAACCTAGAAGAAGGGGTTGATCAAGCAGTTGTTGCCTGCATATTTGTGTATCTATCGCTGTCTGTTGTTATCTTTTCATATTGTTTTTTGTCCATTCTGTAAAGTAGTGTTAAATCCCTACTTTTAGATTGGAATGGGACTTGTCTTTTAGGTTAGTTTGGTCTTTAGAGATTAGTGGGTAGAGTTCTTCAACAGAAGATGTCTATCATGGATCATTGCTATATGAACATATTGAGTCAATATTGTATTTTTTTTTTTGGGTTAATATTTGCTCCACAGATGCTGCTAAATACCTAGGGATTGGATTTATTTGTAGCCAATGCATGTATTTTGTAATAACTTCAGATATATAATGAAGTTTGAAATTATTATCCAAAATTTTATGATGTTTGTGTTCTGTATTTTTAATTTAGCCATTGGTTGGTGTTAAACTATATGTACTATGTATTGATTTTGCATTTGTGTATTGATGTTTAGGTAAAATTATGGAATCCATTCCCCAAATTTATAGCCTGTCCGCACACTATCACTTAGTATGCTTTGATTTTATAATGGTTAAAACTAGTTTTTGGTTCCACACATGTTGTGGATTTTGATTTTAATCCTTACACTAATTTTTTTTTATTTAGGTCCCTATACATTAAAAAAAAAAGTTGATTTAGGTCTCTATAGTAGTATAAGTTAATTCCTACTATCAGAAAATTACTAGACAATATTAGTTTTTACTAATGTGGCTAACAATAGTTGACATGGAATATGGTAAAACTCGGTTGAGGCCATTTTAACTTAAAAAAAAAAACGTCATTTTGATATTGTTTTGATTTCTTTTCTATTTTCTTAAAAAAAACTGTTGTAGCAATAAAAATGTCAAAAAGAGGTCATTTCAAGAATACATTAACAACACACCATATCTATGTCAGATCTTGTTAACCATGTTAAGAAAAACTAACACTGTCTAATGATTTTATAATAGTAAGGATTAGCTCTTTAATAGAATACCAATTTAAGGATCTAAACTAAAATTTTTTTAGTATAGGAACTAAAACCAAAATTTAGTACATGTACAGGCCCAAAAATTAGCTTTAACCTTTTATAATTGAACTTTGCTTAAGCTCTAAATTTGCCGCTACGAATTCTGCGTTGGATTTGAAGTCTATGTAATCTAATTAATGATCCAGATTTCAACATTAACGATTTATATAATATAATTAACCCAACCGGTAGATTATTTTATGTAAACTAATCTATGTTGAAGGTATCAATAAAACAAATTAAAAATCCCAACAATAACATGGAAGCGTTTCAAAATTTTCAGAATTTTCATTCTTCATCATTCTGACATACCAATCAATTTGGTCGTTCTTTCCTCATGGTTAAATGTTCGATAAATGTAATCATCATCCATTGGTTTTTTCTACATCAATTGCATGCTTAGCAATAAGAATATCCAACAGTATATTACCGTATTGAGCGGTCTATTGAAAGAGTTAGATATTTGATTCAAGTAGTCACACCGTGCAGTAATTTTGACATGTATAATGGAATGATAGAGTTTATTATTATTTTCTTCGGTATTTTGCAGAATATGGAAAATTTTCTTTTTAATTTAAATCTTCTTAATATTTAATTAATCTTTTTTCTAGTAAATTTTCTTTTAAAATTGAAGGTAAATAATATCTATCGGTAGTATTTGGATATTACTAATATCAAAATTTGATTTTAATATAAGTGTTTTTCATTTATAATTTAGATATTATTTATCAAAAGGACAAGATTGAAATATTTTAAAAATATTAGTGATATGAATAAAACAAAAAAAAATTGGGATTAAATTGAAATTATTACAAAATATGAGGAATATAAATAAGGATTTATTCAATATAAAGATAACTATGCCATTGGATCCATCCCTTGATTAAGGCTTACACATCTAACCACTGAACAAAGAGCGTACGTCGATGCATAATCGAAGGGGGTACTACATATACAAAGAAACTATTAGTGATCATAAACATCATATAATAAACATTAATTTTAATTTTGCTTGTGCTAAACATCTTCAAATCAAGGATATCATTAGAATAATTAATTTGATCATCTATAATTTTGTGGTTAATTTTAAATGAAAGTGAACATTAATCTAATTTAGTCCTAATTAATTTTGTGTAGAATTAGCAATTTTAAAATAGGAAAATAATAAAAATAGAAAATTAGTGTCTCATAAAATAAGACACAATCATTGCCATCCATTAGGCCAAGTGTCACTCCATAATTTAAACTTAAAATTTAGAAAATTCATTTTCTTTTTGAATTAAAAATACACATGAATAGTATGTTAGTTGTACTAGTGATGATAACCTAAAATTAGATTATGGGTTAAATCAGTGATTAAGGGATGATAACTGAAAGTAATAGTCAGAAAAGATGAGTTTGGTCATTTTTAGAGAGTTGAATATAGGGATGATCATCAACTAGAATGAATCTTTAGGAATTGAACAAGTTCTTCTTGGAAACTACTCTTCTATTGTGCTTTAGTAGGCTTTTAGGTATAATATTGCCTTTAGGGAAGTCCATCAAAAGGATACCACTTGGATCCTTGGTAAGGTCAAAGACTTTTCCTCTAGCTAGTTGCTCTGCCTTGAACACACATACTCCAACCAAGAACCTAGACAAGAATTACACTTCATAGGAAAGATTCTCTATGACCCACTCTTCCCTAGTAGTCCTTTTGCCATAGTTTAAGCCTAGCTATCTCTAAACCTGCTGTTAAAGGTGATAAAAGCCAATGCACAGCAACCCATATCCATGGACATGTCACTTTCATCTAGCTAGCACCCACAACACGGTCTCCAAGCTTGTGGACCTGTCCTATCACATAGCCCAGAGGATTTGTCATATTCTGCCCCCCAAAACCTTTATAAAACCAATAACTAAAACCCATGAAGAAGAGAGAGATTGAGTAGACCAGTCCCCAAAGGTGAACCCACAGGAAACCAAGTAAGCCAGGTGGAAACCACCTTGAAGCCTAGCTAAATCTTGATATCCATGACCCTAAACAAGTTTGATAGTATTCCCAAGTCACTAAAGCCTTCAGTAACCATTGAGCCCCCAAGAAGCACACTCAACCTAGATCAACCTGACCTAGCTATTCTAAGTGTTATTCTGAGTGGCAAAGTATCCTGGAGGAAACATGAGGATAAAGGATTTCATCATCCCTCTGGGATTCCTGTTGTGGTTACACTTGTTCTCTACTAAAAACCACCCCAGAAGAGTAGTTCTCTTAACCCATTCTTTCTCACATTTCCTCTAAAGTTTACAAATGCAAGAATCCCATAATCTTGGCTTAGCGCTCAAAACATTTGCCAAGAAAAACAAGTTCAAAACAACTAGTAACTTGTATAAGTGAACAAACTACTCTCTTCCCCTCTTTCCTTGGGTGTGTTTAGCTAATGCAGTGGGAGAGCTGGAGGAAGAGAAATTTCTTCTTCACCATCTCTTTTCTCAACATTAAGGGAAGGGAGCTTTGAGAGATACACTTGTGTGAGCAATCTTGTGTATTTGGAAACTTGATCTTGGAACTTTTGGGGAGCCATTTGTCTTGTCCAGTTTGTGGAGATGGTGAGGAAACAACCATGCATATACTTCGAGAGTGTAGAAAATCGAAAGAAGTGTAGAAAAGACTAGTGCCTTGTGCTAATTGGCAAGCTTTCAATAACTTAGATAAGCTAAGATGGCTAGAAGAGAATCTGCCATCAAGGATGGGTAGACATAAGTTTAGTCCACGAGTGGTTATTTTGTGTTATAACCTTCTCAACAATATCATAACATCAAAACCAACAAGTCTTTGAAGGAAAGAACATTTCTCATGCAGGCATCATTCATCAAGTTGGGGCTAGAGTAGCTGAGCCTATGGTTACAACTACATTTATCTTGGTTAAAAAATGGCAAAATGGACTCAATCTGTCGGGTTGGCCCGCCAAATCCGTAAAAAATAATGAGTTGAGTTGACATATTTGGCCCGTCAAAAATTTTCGGCCCACCTAATCCGCCCCGCCTAACCTGTGGGGTTTTGGCAGGCCGGGGCGGGTTGGTCCATCAGGCCAAGCTTGTCACTTTTTTTTTTTAGGTTCAAGTTAATTTTTAAAAACAAATTTTAGATTTTTATTGTAAATTTTGTTATTATTATACTTTTATTAATTTGTAAACTTTATACTATAGACTTTATATTATAAATTTATAGTTAATTATTATTTATAAATTTATTTATATATCTTAATTAGTTTATTATATTTGTATTTGAGTTAATTTTGAATATAAATTATGTAGTTTAATTATTTTATTCTATTTTATTTAAGTAAATTTTTCATTCAATATATTTTTTTAATTTTTAAAGTATTTTAACTCATAAAAAATATTAAAATAAATTTATTTATATTTTTTATTTTTTTGACTCTTAAACGGGGCGGACTAGAATATTGAGTCCGCCTTCCTAATTCAGCCTGCCCTGCCTCGCCCCGCTTTTGGCTAATCGGGACGGGCCGACCTACTTTGCCATCTCTAGGCTTCGTTAGATCTTTATCTCTGAGTAACACATTTTCTGAGGGAAATATTACATGGAAAGCCCTCCTGTTGACTGGGTGAAAATGAATTCAGATGGGTCAATCATCACGCAGGAAGGGAGAGTACCGTACGGTGGCGTCGTTCAACATCATGATGGTAGATTTATGCACATGCGGGGAACTTGGGTTATTGCTCCATAATGCATGTAGAAGTGCAAAACTTGGTTGGCTTGAGAGTGGTGTGCAAGCTTGGCTGCAAGCAAGTAGTGGTGGAGTCTGATTCTATTTCGACTATCAACGTTGTCCAACATGGTTGGCTTGAGCTTCGTCCTTCGGCTCCTTTACTAGCTGAAATTTAGCGGATTAGTTGAGTTTTGATAATATCTCATTCAAGCACACTCTTTGGGAAGCAAACTCGGTGGCAGAGCAACTTGCCAAACATGGCCATACTCTGCAACTAGGAGTGCTTCATTTTGAAACCCTTCCTACTTGTATTTCGATCCAGTTATTTCTTTTGTTTTTTTTTTGGGTCGTGATCCAGGTATTTTCTGATTACTCTCAGAATATGTATAGGGGAAACTCTAGGTAGTTTTATCTGTTTTGGGTCCTTTTGACCCTTTATTTTCACCAAAAACTTCCGATCCCAACTATGGTACAAATAATGAATAAATTTAGAGTTATGTTATTTTAACTCATACTTGTGACTCATTTTATGAAATTCATGAAGATGTTCCTTAATTATTGGTTAAGAAAAAAAGTGCAATCCAATTTCATCCAATAATCAAAAAATACTTTAGTGAGTCTCTTAAAATTTTATAATAAATATAAAGTGCAGCAATGGACTAATTCTTTTTTTTTTTTTATATCACTAATTCGTTTTCAATCCCCTTCCTCATTGAATTCCTTGTGGACCTCCTCAAAGCTTTGTTTTTTTGGGTCCAGACATCCCCGAAGGTTCAAGCCGATGGTGAACACAACCCTCAACCAAAAATTTAAAAGGTAGTCCAACCCACTCCCTTTTTTAGTTTTTGGTCCGCTACATATTTTTTTTTGATCCATACCCACTACCACATGTTAGAAACCCCTCTTACACCATTTTTCCATTTTGGGCTTAAGAATCAAAAACTCTGCTCCCAGAAAAAGGCAGTCATCAACACCGAAGAAATTAGTTAACAGAGGGCCTCATAACCTATTTTGCTCTTCAAGAGTTCTAGGTACTTCAACGAATTTTTTGGCGCAACTTTATCATTCTGGACTCTTGCATAAAGCGTTATTTTGTACTATTTCATAATTATGTTAAAGGTTCTTTCTTTTGTAAGAAAAAATATGTATCTTCTTTTCTATGCATGCATGTCCTTCCGCGCTAACCGATCCCCAAAAAAAACAGGGGCAATCAGCAAAATATGCAATTACTCTAATGAAAGTTCATTAAAAATCGTTTAGATAGTGTTTAAAATGACTAAATTTCAGAATTGATTTAGAAATTAATTAATATATTTATAATATATTATATTATATTATATTTGAAATAATTAAAAATAAAATTAATTTGATTAATACCTAAACTATAAAATCAAATTAATTTTTATCAAATTCTTTCAATTTCAATAGGATTTCAAATATAAATGAATCAAATTTCATGAAAATTAGAAATTAATTCATCTCTGTTTTTTTTCACATATCAAACACACTCTTAAATTTGCAAGAACAGAAATCCATGTTTTAGAGAACTCCTTTTTTTTTTTTTTTGACAGGGAAAGATAACTCTGTTAAAATAATGAAGTTTATCACAAACTTTGATCTATATGATTGACCTTTTTGTTGGGTCAAGGCCCACTACGTTAAACTATTTCACTTAAGACTTTCACAATTATTATATCCTTGCCCGTGTGACAAGAATTAGGGGTTAATCCTGAAATCAATGATATCAATAGGCACAACCGTTTAGCAGCCAATGCCATGAAACACGATTGATAATTGAGTGGCACCAAAGTGCGATTTACGCGTAAGTCAAAGGGAAGTGGCGTCTGACTTGCATTGCAGCCCACCAACTCCAGAGGTCAAGCAACACAGCTATTATGGTCTCATCTAGAAACTTGAATTAAAAAGATCAGAGACAGCTAATGCTGGATTTTGATTTCAGGTTTGCTCGAATCCCGAAGCAACTTTGTCAAAAGTTAAGCGAAAAGTTACATTTCTTCCCTCGGATTTCAGATTTACTCTTAGGCCTGGGGCCCCTCCTTGAATTATCTTTATCTGCATGTGTCCTTAGCTTGCGCAGGCGAAAAAATGAGAAAAAAAATGAAAAAAAAAAAACTTAACTTCTTTTCTATTATTTGGATTAAAAAAATATAAAAAATACAAAAAAATATTTTTTTATTTGTTTGAATAAAAAATTCAAAAAAAATAAAAAATATAATTATAATAAATTACTTATTTATTCTTAATACAGTGCAATATAGAAAAATAAGTAGAGATAGAGTTGCTATTTTAGATAAGAGTCATTTTTCCTTTAATTTTTCTTTCAAAAGTAGAGTGAAAATTTGTTTGCAGACTCTCACCTCGAATTTTTCTTTCTTTCTCTCCTCAATTAAGCAAAAAATAAATAAATAAAATCGACTCATTTTTTCTCTTCCTATTTTCTTTCTTTATTTTCTTTTAAACTGAGCAAAGACTATTGATCGTTATTATCTTTTACTTCATCTACTTTATTTTATTTGTCAAGTTAGTAAAATATATGAAAATTAAAAAATTTAAGATTAAATTTTAATTATAATTTTTATTAAAATATTTTTATTCAATTTTTAATATTTAATTATATTAATTTATTAATATTATGCACTTTTTTAATTAATTACAAATTATAGAAAAACAAAACTAAATTGTTAATTATAAATTTTTTTATTAATATATGAAAACGATAAATATTATAAGCCAAAAAATCCTCCTCAAAATATCAAATAATTTGGAGGGAGAGAATATTTAGTATGTGAATGATCATTAATTCATCGTCAATGAGTTTGTTGGCTACCAGTAATGGGATGCCGATTATTTTTTTGGGGCCAAATGGGACGCACCGTGGCATTAATCAATTAAGATAATAGCTCTCTGTATTATTGGTTATATTGTTTATTAAAATGTCGTCTCTAATTTAAATTATCAATATTAATAAAGTTTATTAGATCATTTAAGCCCAATTAGCTTACTATGCAAGTAAAACTCTTATAACATTAATTTTTTTTTTTTCACAATACTCAAGTCTAATATCTTATTTAAGAAAAATAAATTTAAACTAATTGAATTAAATAAGCATTAGTAATATATCATTGTTCTTAAATTACGATAGTATTTATTATTATTATTATTTTAATGGACGCATGAATTACACATAAAATAGCGTCAGTGCATTTGGTACACGCCAATTATCTTGGCATTATCCACCTGGAGATGCTAATGCATTTCGTGCTATCTATATGAAACGTTACATGTGTGTTTGTGAATTAAGATATTAAAGGAGAAAGAAGGGAAGAAAGAGTTAAAAGAGTATATTATTGTTTAAATCCTTCTCTTTCCTTTCTTCTTTTCTAAAATCTCAACTTATAAATACAGTATCAACATTTCAGGGATGTTTATATTCCTACTACGTATTTTTGTTATACATCCACCCAAAAAAGAACCCTATTTTTGTTATATTACTCTAATTGATATCATTTACATTACTTTATGATATGATTTCTCTTAGTATGATGTCATTTATCGTATGTTATTGTTATGTTTTTATTTGTTTTACTTAATATACTTTATTATTAGTTGTATTTTATGATTAAGGGTTTTTTTTTTTTTTTAAGGAACTACTTACAAATTTCAGACAAGGGTGGTGGTTAGGTAAAGATTTCTCCAAATGATAATTCTAGAATTTGATTCTCAGATATTGTAGCTAAAATTCGTCTAGGTTGAAGTCCATTTCTATTGTGACTAACAACACTTTTTGAGCTAAGGGTGTGTTTGTTTAATCTTTTATGTAATATTTTTTTCTTTTTTTAAGGGTGATGATAATTGAATTTCAAATTTGTGTTGAATCTTATATGTGACAACATATCTACCTTTCAGAACATAATTTAAAATTATGTATATGTAAATATTTCAAAATTGGTGATGGATATATTACCATGTGAATGAACTTAAAACTATATTATCGTTGTTCTTTTTTTAATGTTTGTTTTTTCATAAATTATTCTTTCCAGCTTGTAAAAAAACCCGCTAAATAACTTTTTTGTAATATTTTATTATTTCAAAAAACTTAAACAATGATCTTTAGTCACAGTCCAAAGCATATAAAATAATTCTAGTAAATTTAGATGTCATTGACAAAATTTAGCAAAAATTCCAAAGACCAGGTGTAAAAACCCCTATATTGGCTACTAATTTGGCATTGATTTTTACCGTAAGAATTTAATAATAGTACAAACCAGGCTTGGACCTTGGAAGAATTTATTTTGGGACCTAATGAAGCTTAGGTCATAAAAAGGAATATTCTTGCGTTGCTTCGGAAGCAAGTAGGCCGAGTTTCTTGGCTAGGTGATTATCCCATGTGCAAATTTACAAGGTGATAAACACGTCCGCGTGGCCAAGGTAATGATGATTTGGTTACAGGTTCCATTACTTTGTGAAACTAAGATGAAATCTAGTTAAAACCTAACTAAATAAAAGCTAAAAATTCCCACCCTTCCCTTGTAAGTCTGGCCGTCTGACTTGCCAAAAAGAACAAAACACTTAGAAAAGCCAAAAGAAAAAGAAGAAAGAAAGACTTGAGAAGAACAAGCCTAAACCTTGGAAAATTTTCCCTAAATTAGCAAGGTTTCAAGAGCTCCAACCCATTAAGGATCTAAGACTAAAATCATCATCAAGGCTTCAAGGAAGTTCCTTCCTTTTCCTCTGAGATTCAGCCAAGAAGCATCAAGCATGTAGGGGTTTGCATTTTAAACCTTCAAGTAGTTATCTACTTCTTATGCTTACTATGATCAATGACTCTGATTTTTTAAAACTAGATTCAGAGTATGATTGACTCGAATGTTTGGTTGAATTATTAGGACTGTTGTTTTGATGGTGGAGACCTCTAAATGGTTTCTCTAATTAAGTGCTTGTGAAGAGTGTAAAGGAGTGGTAGCCATTAGGGTTTATCTTGGACATAGGAATAGAAATTTAAGAAATCTTCTTATTGTTGCATATTAAGGGCAATTCGGCCACTATCTCTACAAAAAGGAAAAGTGTTTTCTTAGTGACACATTTGATTTATGATTGATTTTGGAGTGAATTGTATTCTTGATAATGGTGGACTTAGAGTTTGCTCATGATCAAGTTGATGTTTCAGAACTATGTTGCCAAAGTTCAAAATACTTCTTTCGTGTCACATGTTGGTGTTTCGGCCATGATTGTTGAAAATGAATGATGTGTTTGGTGGGTAATTTACTGACTTGTGACAATTTAAAAATACATATGCTTAATGGTGATTTGGTTAAGCATTAGCTATGGACATGCCTAAAAATTTGGAGATTAAGTTGCCTAAGTTTAATATACTTTCTGGTTATCTAATAAGGATGGCAATGGATATTCATGGGGTAAGGACATGCCTTCCGTCCTCTATCCCCATTTAGATTTTTTCCCTGTCCCCATCCTTATTCCGGTCATGGGTTCTCATTTCCTGTTTCCCACCAAGAGCCAAATTCCCATGGATATCCATGGGTATATACAAAAAGTTCAAAAAAATCCAAAAAACGAAAAAAGTTCTTTAAAAAATATTCTTAAACATAAATAAAATATTCATTAATATTTATAATCCATTGACACAACACAATCCAAATTAAAAATGAAGTATATGACACAAATCCATTAAAAGACAATTATAAATATCCAAAATCACAAAGACACATACAAATATCCAAATTTTATGTTTGTCAAACATGTTGATGGTATATGTAACATTTTACCAGATAAAATACTATGCTTAAGTTATAATATATTACTTGATAAGTTATTACATGTGACTAGCTGATTAAATTCCATTCTCTGCTTCATTATTCTTATCCATTGCTTTTCACAATTTCCATTTGACGATAAAATAAACACTAGATAATCATTGAACCGGAAATAAAGTAACATAAATAAAAATGTGAAATAGATAGAACTACTAAAAACTACATCATCATCATCATCATCATCATCATCATCATCATATATATATATATATATATATATATATATATATATATTTTCAAGTTTGAGTATGATACAATAAACGATACAGGGTAGTAAAATGAGGTCGCTAACACAAAAATAAACCGGCCTATTTATATGAACAGTACCCTATCTGGCCCTCACGGGATATTTCATATACAACTCTTGTCTCCTACCCATCTGCCCATGATCCAGACTGCTAAAAGAGGGTCATCTTATACACCTACTGTTGCTACGGCAGGTACTCTAACTAGATGGATTCTAAGGAAAGGAATTCGTTCGCCATGCTGG
The DNA here is from genome assembly GCA_031439595.1 of Pterocarpus santalinus. Lineage (NCBI taxonomy): Eukaryota > Viridiplantae > Streptophyta > Magnoliopsida > Fabales > Fabaceae > Pterocarpus > Pterocarpus santalinus. The sequence continues at coordinate 24,767,008 of CM062528.1, read as the reverse complement.
CGTCCGCAAGAGTGTAGTCCATGCTCGAAGCAGAGGACAAGGAAGATGAACTCTCTGCCTCGGATGGATCCTCCTCAGACATCAAGACTGAGGGTATCTGCTGCGGTGGTGAGGCTAGCGGAGTCAGGGGAGCTACTGCTGCTGCTGCCAGTGCTACTGCCGCTGCGTGTGGAGGTAGAAAGGGATGCGCCATATATAGTGGGATAGCAATGTAAGGTGCGGCGAGATCAAAGAATGGGTGAGTAAGGGGTACAGCAAAATCTCTACAAAAGAAAAAATAAAAATGAAACTGACATCTATCAAATACATATATATAGTCCAAAAACGGGTCCAGGTGGATATGAAGCTCACGGAACTCGATGAATAAAACTTCGGTTGCCGCGTTCTCCATGATCTGAAAATGACGCGGAAATATATAGTCGGGTGAGAAATAAAGATTTCTCAGTAGATCCTAAATCTATGCATTTTTGTCATCGCTGTCATTCTCAAATATTTCGAATTTTGGTTAATTAAAAAAAAATGTTACATCAACATGATATTCTACTCAATTAATTCTAGAAATCATAGCCCGAAACACAGCTTAATTTTACTTAAGAAAATAAAGGAAATTAAACAGAGAAATAAGCAACCATACCTGGGAGTTTAAACATCCAATGGTACAATAAACTCAATGCATGATAACAGAAATTATGGATATGCATAAGAAATAATGCACTTGACCTTAACTCATATTTTTCCATACTTGGTCCCCTGGGAGTATATTGGCCATAAAACTCCTGGGTAATAGTCTGCTTTTCAGGATCGAGATCGTTCCTATACAGGGTCGTCGGGTTTACTTTTCCGGACTTCCATATTGATCTATTCCCCTTAACTTTATTCAGTGGCTGACCAAGTCACATGAAAATCCTACCTTATTCTTATAAGAGTAGCATTACTTATCTCATGCTTTGACCAATGCATGTATAACTTGTAAATTCATATTAATTGTAATCTTTGTCGAAATTTCGGCAGCATAACGAATTATATCCGCATTCCCATGAATAGTGCCAGACAACCAGGAAATTTTAATCAAACAGCAAATCCAATATAGAACATCATATTCATGCCAAGAGTATAACAATATCAATAGAGGCAAGTTTTAAAATCTTACTTCTTAATCTATCTTGCAAACATTTAATTCCTATTGATGTTCCCGAGTTCGACTTCCAAAATTAACTAGTGTCCGAGTTCCAAGATTATATAAATTCCGACTTCCGGGGTTATGTTCAACTTCCGATATTGATTCTGGGTCGTGTTTCAGAATTACGTGTATAAGAGTTTTATGGGCTTGTGGTCCCAATATCCGACCTTAATCTATAATTGGTCTCCCAAGACTTTTATAAGTGTGTCTCTAATTTCCGAATTCTGACATTAACTATACCCGATCTAGTTTCTTATTCACTAAGTTCCGAGTTCAATATTAAATATACCCGATCTAGTCTCTGTTTTGCTAAGTTTCGAGTTCAACCATAAATATACCCGATCTAGCTCTCTGTTTGGCTAAGTTTCGAGTTCAATCTTAAGTATACCCGATCTAGCTCTCTATTTTATTCTAGACTGCCCTATTTCTAGCCAGAATTACACTCTTATAAAAGAAAATTCACCAAAAATAGAAATCTAGGTAAAATCATGCGAAATTTATATTAATGTAAAGCTAACAGAGCAAGCTTTCAAATGAAATAAGTTGCATATCATTTGAATAAGTATAATTCAAGATATAAGCCTTGAAACTTGACCCTATTGGACTACCCTATTTTAGCCTAGATTGAACTTAAGATAAATTCATTGATATATTGGGGATAATTGGCAATGAATCTGACTCTGAAATTTTTATAAGATGTTCTCTCATATGTTAGCTTTCAAACAACGTGGATTCACTCAATTTGGAGTTGTGTAGGGTAAGTTACACCTTTCTCAACTCACACTGCCCGGATGAAAGTCCTGATTTCTAGGTCAAACTTCAAAAATTCGTAACTACCTCTATACTAATTCAATGGCCTTATATTATATATGTATTGAAAGCCCTGAATGTCTAGTTTCATATAAAATTAAATTCATGAAACTTAAACGGCTGTAGGCAGAGCCATACACTCTGCTGTATGGACCGCCGAGGAAAAATCCTAACAGCTTCTTGAGTTTTCTCCTTTCTTCATGTTCTTTCATACAAATTCCAATTCTAGTCACAACACACATGCAAGTTCAATCATAAACCATCATTATCATCATTCCAAATCACATGAATATCATGAGGAAAATAAGATCGCCACACAACCCAAATCAATAAAATAAGAAGAGAAGTTGGATTCCTACCTTTCCTATGTGTGATTCTTGTTAGATTTGTGGTTGGAGTTGAAGAAATCTTGTTGTGGCTTGAAGGCTTGTGGGAGAGGAGGATGATATGAGTTGAGATGAGATGAAACGATAGAGAAAAGAATAGAGAGGGGTCAGCATATAGGGACCGAAATTTGTAAGCGCAGAAAAGGAAAATTTTAAAAACTTCTAAATCAAGTTACATGTAATTGGTGAATTTGAGTTGGTTATTTAACTTGGTTTGACAGCCCATATGGAGGGCTGAGATGGCACCACTTGCATGGGTAAGTTGGCCCAATCTTGGCCATCCATCCTAGGGTTCTCACAGTATAATTTCTATTGATTCGGTTTTGACAGTTTAAATTACCGAAATTTTACCGATTTCTCTTAAATGGGTAAACCGATTTTAGAAAAATTCTGTGAGATTTTCCATGTTCCTAATCTAATTCTATCAAGTCTAATCACTTCTAAATCACACTTAATTGGCTTTAATTAAATGCTTAATCGAATTTCAATTAAACCCACTTATTCGATAAAAACCAAACAACTCGGTTTTAAATTTTCTTTTGGACATTACAGTATAGGTCTTGAGAGGTCTTTTGATGTACTTGGTCAGTGGGAGTTGTTTTATTTTATATTCATGTAATTACATTAGATTTATTTATTCTAGATTATGAACTTATGTGCATATTATGTGATTGTTTTTGGTCCCATTTATTTGTTTATTCATATATCTCAAGAAATGGACATTTTCTTTCGAAAATATTGATCTTTCATGAGAAAAATATGGTTCCCTTATAGGAATGGTGTTTTATGAGAAATATGTTATGATCTCTTTATTGGAGGTCGGCTGTGTCTTCTTGGAAATTAAAGGCAAAATGAGAGTCTATACACAGTAGAATAGAAAGAATCACATATATGTTATAATGTGTATATCTATGCCTTGAGCACTCCTATATATGGATATTTGTTGATGAGATTATTTGGTTATCTGATTATAGGTGAACCTGTATAGTTTTATCTTTCACATTTGGCTCTTAACTGATAGCTTTGTTAATTGGAGTGATTTGTTTTTGTGGTGATTATGTTCATGTTATGATTTATGGCCATAGTTATTCAAACCGAAAGTCATTTTCAAAATGTTTTAGAACTAAACAAAATTTAATCAATTTTACCTAAGTAAGAGAATGCTAGAATTTTTCTGAATTTGGACTTTTATTAATTGGTGGGCTTTTGGTTTTATTAAAATGGATTGAATAGATAACTTGATAATTTTTTAAAGACTTATGTTATTACGTGATCCATTATAAGTTTGGAATTCACCATGTATTATTAGGCTTCAGCTCCATAATGAATGTGCTAGATGGTGTAAGAGCCATCTAGGTCTTTAATAGATAGAATTAAATTGTTATATATATTTATACTGTGAACAAGATCCTCACTCTACTTTACCATATCTTGATGGCTCACTATTTTATCGACATGATGTTCGAAATAGAAGATAGAGAAAGAGTAAGATTTCTTATATTAGATGCATACCTCGAGCGTACATTTTTATTATTGATTTCATATAATAATATGGCTTCAAGAGATATAAGCATTAATGTTGCTTATTGTTATTTATTTTGTTGATGTTCTAAATTTTTAGTATTTAATATGTTAATTTCTTACACACACATTTATAGTCTTAGCCTAAAATGGAGGTGAAAGGTTGAAGTTTTATCTATTCTGATTGTATTATAATAATTCATAAATATATATAGCACATCGTATACATGACGTCAAATTTAGTCTGTTATAGTTCACAATAAAATGTAAATAAGATCTAAACTGTTAATAGTTTATTTTCAGAATAGCTAAGAATTTGTCGTGAACGATATCCATGTAATACCAATTTCTCCTATTCCAAGGCCGCAAGGGTAATGGCAGATTAGACGGCTTCGTAACAGCGGTGTACAATGACCAAACATCATGTCACGGACAAATAGATATTTACGAATTGCATTGCATGGCAACTGTTGTTGATTGATGTTTTTGTCATTTTGAAGGGGTTGTTTTCACTTGGATTCATTGTATTTCCAGGATTCACATGAGTGCCAATAGATATTTTGTTATTTTTCTTTTATATTTATGCACGTAGGGGATGCTCCTGTCAAATTTAAGTCAAACTTTAGCAATAATTAGGGTTTAAAATAGACAAAATGTAACGTGAACATTTTCTAAAATACGAAAATTTATTAATTACGTACGAATTATAGGTCCAATATCGTCAGATATTAATATAATATTTTTATTTGAAATATTTCAATATTTCTTTTCTTATGGGAAAAATATTTCAATATTTCAAAGCATTTTATATATTGATTGCAACGTTATAATGACATATTAAGTCTGGGTTTTTAAACTATGGACTTCTTATTGAATTGAAAATGGAAATAGAGATTTATGAAATAAAGATTTTTGTTTTTTGAGTAAGAACATTTTATTCTAAATTAATACAATGGATCTCTGCTAATTCTATAATGAATCAATCGATAAATTGATTAAAGGGTCATTATTAATATGATTTATCTCAAAATGGGAATTTAAAAAAAATTGTAATTCATATAAGAAAACCCGAAAATTTCCTTAAAATAGAAAAAGGAGAAGAGAAGAGAAGAGAGGGGGGGGGGGAGATAACATTAGGAATCAATTGCATGACTTATTGCTTCCTCTTACTTTGATTTCTCTCTGATTGTTAGATTTTTCTGTTTTTTGTTTTTTTTTTTTTTTTTCATTGGGTTTCAGAAGGAAAACTATTACCCAGCTTCGTGTTTGCTTTCGCGTGATTCGATCCTTACCCAAGACACCCCATATCACATGCTTTAACAAATTGTTTCACTCAAAATTATTGGCTGCAAAATGAGATGTAATTAAAGACATGCCAGGAAATTATTCCAAAATGATCAAAAGGCTTAATTATGTAAAATACAATCGATTCTCATGATCAAACAATTATACTAGAGGGACCCTATTTCTTAACAAATAGGGTTTTAAACTATTCTAAAGAATATTTGGCAAGTAGATCAACAAATCACGTCACTAAAAGAATATTGGTGAACAACGAAAGGTTGACAAGATGGAATAAAACTTAAAAAGATTGGAAATAGATGAAAAACTATAAAAGACATGTAGCAAAGAAATGTTGTAAAAAAGAAATATTGTAAAGTATTAAAAAATAAATATGTGGAAAGTAAAGTGCAAGAAACATAAAGATAAATGTAAAAGAAACTTGTGTTCCATTAATCTTTCCAATTGTCTCTATACAAATTGCTCTCAAGGCTATTTACACGTATAAAACTTAACAATTATCGTAAGATATCTATTAATCGTGCCCTCACACAACATGGCCAACAAACTTTCTCTTGGTAACTGCCGTCTTTCAAATCTTCCTTGAGTATACTCTTTTTAATATAGTAGTAATTGCTCAAAACGCTTTGTGCATTTCACCTGTTTGGAACACTTTCTGAACTAAAAACTGTCTTCCTTAGCTACTCCTACTTTCTAGGAAGTGGTCTCGAACTTGGTCAAACTCTTATCTTCAGTTATTGAAGCATGTTCTTTCTTCAATTGAAGCCCAGAACTGGTTCATGTGTTACAACTGTCAAATTGCCACGTCAATGCTTTTCATCTTGGGCTTTCCATAGATATGCAATAGTATTTATTCTGATACCTGGATTTCAGTCAGCTGCCAATTGAAGATTGGCTAAGCATTTCTACCTCTTTCAATCAATTTAAACTGATCAACATATTCCATGTCAATTGTTGATCATCGCCTATTTTTCGGCCAACTACTCTCGTCTATTGACTAAATCTAACCGAATATTGTGTTATCCTGCTATTTTTCCTCGACAAATATCCATCCTCAACTAGTTGCAATTTACATGTTGAGCTACACTATTTGTACTAGTAAGTTTAGTATGTTTTATTAGGATTTAGTTTTGATATATTGAAAGTGTAAAAGACTTTTATAAAGCTATCTAATAATATATTGTTACATTATTCAAAATATTTGACTCTTCAAATTATATATATATATATGTGTGTGTGTGTGTGTGTGTGTGTGTGAGAGAGAGAGAGTGATTGATTGATAATATAAAATATTTTATATTAATAGTATATCAATATTAACCTCATTTTGTTGTGTGTTAAATATAGGAACTCAAGCTTGTGCCAAAAGTGAAATATGAACTCAAGTAGTTACGTGAATCAGAATATGGGGTCAAAGTAGAGAAATATAAATAATCTTTATTACTATTATATAATCCGTGAGTATTTAACGGATCAACTTATTTAACTCGTTAAAAATGACGAGTTGAGTTGTATTTGATGGTCCATATTTTTCAGTAGGGATAGGAGTTGATCCATTAGGTCATTTATTTTATTTCTTTTTTTTTGTTAATTGGTAGGTTAAACAAGTTAACTCACAAGTTGATTTAAGGTGCATTTATTTTAATTTTTCTAAAAAATGATTATGCAATTAAAATATTTTATGTAATTGAAAAAATTAAAATAATTTTTTTTAAGAAATTATTTTTTTAACTTTTGCTAAAAAAAATTGAAAATATTTTTTATATTCTAATTATTTTTTAAAATTTATCCAAATATATCAAAAATTATTTTTTAATAAAAAAGTGATTTTTTTTTTTAAAAAAAATCTTACCTAAATGCACCCTTACTTAGCTTATTATTTTTTCAATCTACTTTTAAATTAAATTAGACATTAACAGGTCAACTAATAGATTAACTTACTTAGCTATTATTTTTTCGCTTGTAAGTAGATTAACTCACCAATCCGCTAATTTGTTTCTTTTTTTATTATTATTTTTTTATCCCTAAACAGATTAACTCAATAACCTGTCAGTCCATCATAAATTAGGATGAGGTGGTAATTTTAATCCAATTTTTAAATAAATTAACTTGTCTTACTTACTCCATTTTTAAGTTAACTTACGGCGAGACGAACGAGTTAGCCTATTTGTCTCTCTAGTAATAATAAGAATAATCAAGGAAACATTACCCGAAATTTAAGCTTTTCACGACTAGAAGATTAGCTGCCAAAATACTGGTCGTAGACGTGCGTAAACAATTAGAATTTGCTCGAAACAAACAAGGCAGCACCGTTTACTTTTCCTCATTCAGTGTATTTATAACTAAAAGAGAAAGGCTTTGACATATGTGCCTGAGTTGGCTGTCACCCATAATCCGGTTTTGGAGGGTAGAATTCGGCCGCTAAATTTAGGCACATCCAGTTGGCACATTTTTTTTTCCTGTGAATTATTAAATAATAATCAAACTAAATTTATTTTTTTATTTTTGAAGGATTCAAAAATGTTGTAGAGTTTTCTTCACGTATTTATGTAATTATATATATTTTTTCTTCTAATACTCCCTGTGAATGGCTGCGTTCAAACACAAGTATGTATAATTAATATTAAATGACCACCATACCACAAAAAGAGATAGCCTCCAAAGTTGGTGAGTTGGTCTGAAGTCAAATGGAATTAATCACCGAAATCATAGATGGCTATTGCTTTACTCAATATTGACTCTGTGATTCAACAGAAAGAATGAAAGAGATAATGGATCAGACTCTTCTGGATTAAAATGTTCGGGCAGGAAAAAAAAAAAAACTACAAAATAAACATGAGGAGAGAAAGTAAAGTACAATAGCAATTAAATCTTTTCTCATTAGATGAAAGTGACTACATGAATAAGTTAATGCCATTATTTCATCTACCTTTAATTGTCACACTACCCTCTATTTCATCTATTATTTTATAATAGCTTCTACATGCATTTTCCTCTAATTTCCAAACTATTTTAGAACTACTGTTTTTTTTCCTGCTGCACCTGGAATTAATTGCCCCTGATCCTAATATCACACATGTTCACAACCATTTCAACTTTTAACACCCACACAGTAAAATGTGAAATTTCATTATTCAAGCAGGGCTCCATGCCATCCCATCTTATCCTACTTTTCCATCCATGTACAAATATAACCTTGTTTTGTTGTGTTTTGGCCTCTTTTTTGTATATGAAATTAAAGTGATAGAGCCAATTATTAGTGAACTACCAATTATTATTAAAGGGAATCTTATCATAATAATAATCCATGTTGTTATTTTATACTCATCATTCGATTAAATAAAAGGGTTTTTCCCCCTTCTTTTCTTTTCTAAAGTCAAGGTGATTCATCTAATGAATTTATATTGATGGCGTGGGCTCCTTCGAGATATGGCATTAACTGGATGCATGCCACTCTCATTTTCCCATCCAATATGATAGCATTTTTCTGTAGCATCTGGAATAAAATCCTAAAAGGAGGGGTCTGTGAAACTTGTGCCCCTACAAGTAAAACACACAGAGAAACAAATTAATGGATGGACCTAGCTTTATATGTAGACCTGAAAATTATATCTACCCCACATCCAGATCTGAATTTCAAACATGAAGCTATTTCTCTGTTTATTCTTAACCAAGAGCTATATGGTGTCACTATGTCATGTTAAACAAAAGCTATATAGTGTCACTATGTCATGCGACTAGTTACAACCAAATGGGCACCATATTGTACAGTTTGTGAGCTATGAGAAGGGTGTGAGCTAGTGAGACAAGAGAAACTGGAGGAATCGCCAAAAAAAAGGGTCTCTGTCTGCATCCATTAGGTTGATGACAACTTACACTAAATGCTTGTGTCGGTTATGTAGGGTAATTGAATGTTAGAGGACAATATATGTAGGAGCTCAACTTAGTGCAACCACTCAAATTGACATTACACCACTCTTCATGGGATTAAGTTAGTCTGCATGAATGAAAATGACAGCCACTGGGTTTCGATGAAAGTACCATGCATCTAGTTGGAATTTAATTTTGATTTAACACTTTTTATATTGTTAATCAAGAACGTAATTGATTAAATGATAATTTGAAATTTCAACAGTTAGTTAATTAAACTCATTGAGTAATGTTAATAAATATATGCATTAAAAAATAGATTAATTTTGACATATTTTCGGTATAAAATAGTTTTATATTGTCATATAATCATATGTCACTATATATGGGATTTTTGAAATACAACGTGTTTGGAAACATATTTAGAATGGCCATAATCGATTTTGGAAAACCAAAATCGATTCTGGTCAATTTTTGTGATATTTGGTTATATGCTTCTAAAATCAATTTTTGGCTCTAGAATTGATTCTGAGAGGAGTGAAAATTTTTTACTTTCTATCAGAATCACTTCTAGAGGTACTACCAAACATAAATCATTTTATCTTAAAATCAATTTTAATAAAATCAATTCCACCAAAATTAATTTCATCTAAAATCAATTCTACAAAAGCAAAATCAAACACACTAATAGTTGATTGGTGTAAAAGTTAAATACTTTTATTTATGTGGCAATATAATATATGTAATTGGATATATGTATAAAATATTTTTATGTTGATAATGTATTAAAATTAAATTCTAAAAAAATTTCTTAAATAATAATGCATGGGATCAAATTATAAATTGATGATGAGTAATGCATATAGTTGGAATCTGGCGTGTATTTAACAAAAAAGAGGTTGGAATCTTGCACGTGAAGGATTGTTACAAATCACAGTTGCTGAGTTGCGATTGATTTGGATCCTTTTATAAGTTATATAATCCGAATTGTTTTCTCACGGGCAATATTGTACACCAAAAAGAGAACATTGTGCTGAAAAGTGTTGTGAAGAGTCATTATATGATACAATAGACAATAGAACCAAAGAAATGAATGACATCAAATTCATTTTTGGTAATTTATACATCTGCTTCGATAAAACATAAAATAATTTAAAAGATTTATCATACTAATACTGATATTTTAGTCATTTTTAAATCTAATTCGAAAATGGTACAAATTATTTGCTTGTTTACCAGGAGATAAAGTGATTTTATCCTTAATAGCTAGAAGCGAGGCCTATGAATCCAATCTATGGGTTTCATACTATATACGCTTTGGTTTTGTAAGTTTCAAATATACCTACCTTTTAATAAAATTTTTGCATTGTGTTAAAAAATAAAAAATTACATGCATTTATAATTATTTAGTTATATATATAAATAACAAATAAATTAAAAAGCCTGCCCATTAACTCAAATAAATATATTTATATGCCTAATTCATTGACATACTTAGTTAAATAATTTTTTAAAAGTTAAAGTTTAGCTTATTTGTCAATTTGATAAGTATTTGGTGTATGTGCTTATAAATTTAGGTAAAATATAAATAAAAGAGAGAAAATATTTCAATCGGCTCAGGGAATCAGTCAAATAGAATGCAAATAGTATTAATTTACACTCCCTAAAATATTTTTATTTTAATACTTTAATCCTTAAAAGATTAAATGTGTACAGTTTAACCCTCAAAAAATTTTATGTTAAACACATTAATATCTTAACAGAAAAATCATATACATATTAATCTCTAAAATATTAAAACATTAAAATCTAATTTCTTCAAGGACTAAAGATAAATATATTAAAAACCGATCAATTTTTCGAATGACTAATATGTTAAAAATCAATGTTTCATAAACTAATATTTGTATGATTTTCTTGTTATAGGATTAATATTTTTGGTGTGAAATTTTCTGAAAAATAAAGTGTATACATTTAATTTTTTAAAGATTAAAGTATGAAAAAGAAAAATTTTCAAGGACTAAAATGTAAATTTACTGATTTAAGACAAAATTTTTGGATAAAAAGCAAAAAAAAAAAAAAAAAAAAAACTGAGAGAATTGGAGTGTAGAATAAAAGGATAAAATAACATGTATCTTCTTTTAAGGAAAATAAGAAAATAGATTAAGCTCTAGTATTAAAAGCAATATAATAATAAATAAAAGTAAATATGCAATTGTTGGAAGCATCTGTTAATTGCGACAGTACCCAAATTATTAATCTCATGATAATGTATAAAAAAACCCTACAAAGCCGGGAAAAAAAAGATGAATAGGCTAAACTAAAAGAGTCAAAAATAATGTTAGGACAGTAACCTTAATATATTTAGATCATATGAATTAATTCTACCTAAAAGCCCTTGATCACAATTAAAGTGAATACAACCTTGGGTGAATTTTATTTAGAATGTTAGAGTTCGAAATATGCAATTATTAAATGTACATGAAGGGTGAGGTTATTAATACTTCCAATAATTTGTCTATACTCTCTACTAACAATTTATAATTACAGTTCTCCAAATTACTCTCACCTAAATAAATTTTGTTCAAAATAAAGCTTAATTAATTTTTTGGATTCGGTCTTAATTAATTCTTAATTATTTATATTACTATTAATTTGTCAATTTACATTTTCAATGAAATGTTAGTGATTTACTATTTTTATTGTGTGAAAGATCTTCATCATTCTATTATTCTTTCTACGTTACTCTTCTTCATTATCATTTTTTATTCACAAGATAAATAACCAGTTATAAATTGGTAGAAACTAACAATTAATAAAATTTATTATCATAATGATATAAAAGTTGTTTAGACATGTAGTTGAATTCTTATCTTAATATGCTTCCTTTCAATATGTTATTTTCTCTCTCTCTTTTTTTTTTTTTGTTTTTGCTTTTTTAGTATGTAGCACTTGAATGATATTATGCTATTATTTATAAGCCACGATGAATATTGCGATCTTCTTAAAATTTAGCAGATAACAATGATATCTTTTATTGTGAGTATAATACTCTTTATTGCAAAAATATTCCATAGTCAGGTAAATATATGTTAATTTCAGTATAATGAGATACAAAGTTATATAAACGGGAAGAATAAAAAAAATTTAAGAATAATTTTTTATTCCTTAAATTATATAATATTATAGGAACAAATTTTGTAAAAGATACTTGAAAGATTAACATGATATATTTCATATTCTTATAAAACAAATTATTAATTTAACACATTATTCTATTAGTGATGTTTTAAATCTAACAATTAAAGTCATTCATTTGAGTTTCTTTTAAGAAAAAGTGTTTTTTTTTTAATTAAAAGACATGCATAAAAGATTTAACATAAATAGATTAACTTTCAAAAAAGAAAAAAAATGAAAAAAAATTGTTTTAGTAAATTTTTTGGATCAATATTTGAAGTTTACTGAATTCCAACTAATTTGATTTAACTTGAGTCAACTCATTATGTGATAAAACTTTTTCAATAATTTTTTTCTATTTGTAAGACCTTATTTAAGAAAAATAAGGCTCAAACCATGAACTTACTAACAATTAATTTTTAGTATTTTTATTTTTTTCATAAGCTAAAGAGTGTGACTTCTAAAAAGAAAAAGTTACATCATAAAATTACATACTTTTTTTTTTTATAAGATTAAATAATTACGCCTTACCAGATTATTGTTATGGTTTTATGTTGATGATAATAAGCCATGAGCAAGAACATCTATAACTAATTCAAATTATTATAATAATTTGAAGTTGACACAAAAGTAAAATTTGACATTCTTACTTGTTTAATAACTTCTTTATAAAATATAATTTTTATTGATCTAACTATTGAATTATAACTATATATATATATATATTTATCATTTATACAATTTTTTTTTTAGAAAAATTGAGTATCAATATGTGATCAAATGATTCTTATTTATATATATTTAAAAAATATTTATTATATTAATTTTTATATATATAAAAAATATATTGAACAATTCCATAAATATAGTCTATACTATATAAACTTTTAATCCAACAATTGGTTCTGTATAAAGTTTCTTCCATCAAAAGTTAATTCAATGGTTGAAGATTTGTGTTTAACTTAAACAATAGCACCTTTAATATATAACTTCATCTATAAAATATTCAATTATTCAGTGGAAAGATATAACAACTCCCAAAAAAAAAAATGGCCATTCATAAATTTATGCATAAACTAATGTATTTTTTTTTTTTGAAAAAAAATTCTTGTTCATTGCTTTTGGTCACTTAATAGATTTAATAAAATACTAGGATTCTGTACCCATGTGATGCATTAAATAATATTAAAAAATAGCAGTAATAATAGTAAATAAATCAAACTAATTATAGCATAGACTATATTGAAGCACTTTTTTTTTTGGTACATTATATTGAAGCACTTAATCAAAGTAAACAAAACTCAACAGTGTATGGGTATGTATGTCAGTGAGACAGAGAATGCATCACATATTTCAACAAAAAGAATATTGTGACAAAAGGAAAAAGAAAAAAAATCGAGAATCAATTATAAGACATTCCCGATTGGCCTTGTGACACCTGAATGAAAAGCTTTTCTGTCACAAAATGTAGAACCACAGTCCGCAAAGTGAAAGCGGAGTGGAACATACTCATTACTTTTAAGACTTTAGATATACTTATAGTCACTAGCTTGATGAATAACGTGGCCCTCTATATATTCAACATATATGGAGCATATTTTAAACAATATATTTTATTTTTTATTTTACTTCAATCTCAAACTACTGTTAAGAAAATCGGATTAAACCGGCGGATTCGACTAGGAACTGATCCGCAGGCTGGTCTAAACATATAAAAAAACCCAAAATTTTAAAGATCAATGAGAAATAATGTGAATCTATCCAAAACCAGTGAATCGTGAGCTAAACTAGATCGGTTCAAATGGTTGGCCAATTCAAGCTTTTTTTTTAACAAAAAGAAAATTTTGTATTGGTCAAATCAAAAACTACTAAACCTCATACCTTTTTAAAAAGAGTCCACAGGATTAGTTTTAAGAATAAAAAACTCCTAGTTTTAACAATATAGGACTTGAATACTCTATGCTTCAACTCTCATAAATAAATATTCTTGCATTACAAAAACATAAGTATAATTTTTTTAAAAAAATTATGTTAGTATATAATTGATATATTATTATTGAGTTGATATAAGTTATAATCTATGTAAACAATGTTCTAAAAAAATTAACTCAATATTATTTCATGGACTTGAAAAAAAAAAGATATGTGAATGATGCTGATTATTATTACGTGTACTTACAAAAAAAAAAAAGATATGTCAAATAGTTTGCGGTAGCAATTGTCACAACCAATTATTACGTGTACTTGAAAAAAAAAAGATTTGTAAAACAATTTGCGGCTACAATTGCCACTGCTAAGTCATGAAAATTATGTGCCAGCAATTACCGCCACTAATTATTATATGAACTTTAAAAAAGAAGAAGAAGATATGCTTACTAATTTGTGGCAGCTAATTGAAAAAATATTTGTGGCAAACATTTTTTTTTTAAATAAAAAGGTTACTAATCGAGAAGACAACCACCGTTAATCAAATAAACAATTTTCCAAAAAAAAAAAGAGGTCATAGCTTTTGCGGAGGCCTAAGCAGCTGCAAATCAAGAAAACCAAAAGCCTCCATTGATTATATTGGATAATTAAAAAAAAAATTAGAAAAATAGAAAAAGGATCCTGTAGTTTGCATCAGCTTCGACTATTGCCAAAATTTAAAATTTCGCCGCAAATAAATTTATATTAGATCTGAATTATAGAGTAACCTATATGTTATTTTTTCTTCTCCTTTCTTTTCTCCTTCTTCTCTTCTCCTTTCCCCCCTCCTCCTTTTCCCTTTCCTTTGCTTGTTCCTTCTCTATTCCTTTCAAGCATACCTAACCACCTCTAGCAACTGCCATGGACTACCCACTATCTTTGCTGACCAGCCACTACCACCATGCCACCAAGTTTATTTTAAAAAAAATTATTTTACTGATTTTAATTTGTTTATAATATAAATTACTGATTTTATTATTGTTAATATTGTTATTGATTGTTGTGTTTTTTTTTTGTTAAAAAATTAATGGATAGATTTAAAGAAATAGAGGTAGTGGAAGACTCACTAGAGGGGGTAGATGAATATGTTGAAAACTTTAGAAATTATTGAAAATTCAATAGAAGATTTTGAAAAGTTAGGGGAAGGTTCTAAACTCACTAGAGAAAGTTGAGGACTCAATAAAAATTGTTAAAGACTCGGTGAAAGTTGTTGAAAACTTAATGGAAGTTGCTCAAGATTTAATGGAGGAAAATGAACCCCAATGGCTACAAGTTAAACTAGATGTAGTTAGAACTATGTTGAAAATATTACTTCCAAAGTTTTATTAAAGCATCTATCTTATTTATTTGTATGAACTTGAAATATTTAGATTGGATTTGATATGTTATATAATATTTGTATGAATCTGAATATATATATATATATATATTTGAATTAGTTATTTGCAGTGGTCATTTCCGCCACTAATTAATTTAGCCACCACAAATTAAAGGGGGCAGAAGTCGCGACAACATGAAGGGGGAAATGTCTGCCGTAAATTATGGAGGGGAAAGGCCGCTTAAACCTTAAACCCTAAAACCTAAAAGTAGAAGGGGTCTCAGCAGCAGCAAATTGTTAGTAGCCTATTAATATGCGACAACCCGATGTCTGACGCAAATTCTCCACAAACAACGTTTTGTGGCCGATTTTAGCTTATTTGCAACAAACGACTAATTTTCTTGTGGTGATGGACCCATTTGGTTAATGTTCTAGAAGAAATACTTCTTTAGAAGCAAAAATAGAAGCAAAAGCTAAAATCGTTTTATATTTGGACGTAATTGTATAAATACTTTTTTTTTTAAATTAGAACTTGTTAAATTATTTGAATGTGGTAAATATAAAAATACTTTTTTTCTTATTAAATTACATTAAGGACATGGAGAGAGATAGTAAGATGAGAGTAAAAAGAGAGTGGTATTTTTACAAATTTAAAGAATAGAATCATAATAGAGTGAGGAGACAGTGGTTTACAAATTCAAGGAATAAAATTTTCTCTTTTCCACTGCCTTTGCTTCTGAGAGAAGTAGATCCTTATCTACTTCTCAAAAAAGGTAGAAAAACTTATTGTTAAGAATGTCTTTTTTAAGAGGCACAAACAAACAACATTAAAATTTCTATAAGTACTTTTTTTTTTTGAAAAATTTTGAAAAGAAATTACTTTTTTATGCTAGAAGCACAAACAAGTGCATCTATTAAAAATGTTTAACTCTTACTATAACTATATCAAAAGTTATAATAATAGGTAAAATATGATTGATTGATAGTGTAAAATATTTTACACTGATAGTATATTATAATTAATCTCATAATGCCAATGACGGTGGATAATAGACTTACCTGGTTAGCCATCCACTCATGAGTCATCATGACATAAGTTTGTTTCCCAGGTTATCCTCTTGGTGGATGATTTTTAAGTACTTCTGTAAGCGCTCGATAAGCCTAAAGGTATGCCTTGACCCTAGATTGAGGCAAGCATTCTCTTTAACCTAAACTTCTATGTACAAAAAAAAAAAATAAAATCTCATAACTATTTCAAAACTCACCTATAAAACAAAAGATTAATTTTGATATATTATTAATATAAAGAGTTTTACAATATCAATTAATCATATGCCAGTGTATGTGTGATGTTGAAGTAATGATTATAAAAATTAAACATATTTGCTAGTGTAACAAGACATAATTGCACAATTATATCAAAAAATCTTATAACGACAACACTTCAATTGATGGTGTGATAAACGATACATTAACATCCTATTAAATGTTGCTTTAATTTCAATTAAAATGCAAGTTTAATTGTCATAATTGATTACAAATAACATTCTTAACATTGATTCTTAACGTTTCTATATAACTTATAAATTAATGCTATTATTTTATTGAAATAGATTAGATTTGATACAGTATTAGTATAAAATATTTTCATTATCAATTAATTAGATATCATTAAATATGTGATTTTTAAAGTAATTATTACAAAAGTCAAATACTTTGAATGATTTGTGATATGCAGATAGACCTAAGATAATCACTACCAAAAGCTCATGAGGAAGCAAGGGGAAGCAAGGCTGGATCAACATCTAGACCAATAAATAGTGATGGGCCTAATTAGAATGTGGGCTTGCCAATGGGACACACTAAGAGACATAATAGACTACCATGTGTGTTAGGCAGTTATTGAAGTTGGGATTTGGGAAATTGGTTATAATAGAATTGTAGAAGGTAGTTAGGGATATCAAATTCATTGTATTTGAAAGTTAGTCGCTTGAGTTCCTTTTCTCTAAAGCCACAGCCAGAGGAGAAAGCTTGTCTTGTACTTTTTCATTTTCAATAAAATTTCTTCAAGTTCCAACTGAGGAATTGTAGTTGCAGGTTCAGGTGTATCAATTTTTGGTAAAGTTGTATTTCCTGGAAATGAATAACTCCAATATTGTGATGGGAGTGTAATGGTTGTGGACCTAGGAACTATCTAAACTAAATATGATGATTTGATCACGAAGCTTAAATTGGGCAGGCACACATTAAGCTCCAAGGGGAATTGAATGAAAAAGCTATCCCAATTAGTGTAAAGGCTCTATTGAAATTGATGACAGTAGAAATTATTGTATCTTTATCCCATATGAAAGAACAAGGTGAAAAGGAAATAGCCTCAGCAATAAAGAAACCAAAGGAATTACTATAGCTAATACAAAATGCCAAACCAATCAATGTAAGACTGTACAAGTATCCTCACTTGTAAAAGGCTAAGACTGAGAAGTTAGTATAGTAAATGCTTTCATCGAGGGTCATTAAGGGTAGTCAAAGTCCTTTCTTTGGCCCCATGCTTGTGGTTAAGAAGAAAGATGGTAGTTAGATATTTTGCATCAATTATTGAGCCTTAAATTCTATTATTATCGAAGATAAATTTCTTATCCTTACCATTGATGAGATTTTGGATGAGCTGCATGGTGCTACATATTCTTCTAAGTTGGAATTGAGCTCTAAGTATCACCAAATCCGGATGAAAGGAGTTAGATATACATAAGACAACTTTTCACATACACATGGGGCATTTCAAGTTTGTGTTCATGCCATTTGGTCTCACCAATTTCCCTTCTACAGTCCAAGCGATCATGAAAAAGGTGTTCCTATAACACCTTACCAGATATAATACTATACTTAAGTCATAATATTTTACCCGGCAGTCTGTTACGTGTGATTATCTCTTATATTGATTAACCTTAGTTTATTGACTAGATTGGATGAGTGTTTATATCGAAACACGGCGATTTAATTGAAGTTAATTTACTTAAGTGATATATATATACACACACCTTACAGGTGTGGCGCAATAAGAGAAGATTAAGTAAGGCGGGCGGAATCAATCTCACAATAATTTTTTTTGATGTATCTACATAAATATGTATATAAACATGGTTTCATAGGTTCTTGTACATTTAAAAGTGGTGAATATAGGAAATAGGGCCGTCGAACACAATAAGTCATTCCGCACTCAGAAACACTGCTATAACCTAGGTAGCTTAGAATTGAGGATGATGGTTGCCGCCACACCCAAGTCTGACAATGACATGGACATACATAACAGGGTGAGAGTTTCAGAAAATTCTCAGTAGGATTCTCAACTGTGCTATACTGATATCGCAGTTATTTTTAGTGACTTCGATTTTTATTTAATTATGAAAAAGGTGAATAATAGAATACATTATCATCATTTATTTGATTTAAGAAAACATAACCCAAAGCAAGGTTCAATTTTATTTAAGGCAGTAAAAATAGAATAAGCATCAATATATCAAATGAACTAAGCTGTAGAATAAACAAGGAAAATGTACGTAAAGGAGTATAGCATTCAACTCATTTGAGTAAGTAGAACTCGAGTTATGAACTCTAGAATTTGTGTAACCTGCACTGCCCTGTTCTAGCCTAGTTGGGACTTAAGGCAATTTTCATGAATTATTAGGAATAACAAGAATCGAATTAAATTCTGAAACTTTTATAGCATGTTATCCTATGTCTTAACTTTCTAACAAAATTGGTTGCACTTAATTTGAAGGAGTATAGGGCAAGTTATGACCTACTTAACTCATGCTGGTTAGAATCCGAGACAGAAAACTAGGGCAAACTTCAAAAATTATATCTCTCTCAATATTAATCTAATGACCTTATAAGTTATATGGTTGGAAAGTCCTAGATGTCTAGTTTCATATAAAAATAGGTTCATCAAGTTTAGCTAGCTGGATATGGAACTGTACACTTCGAACATACGGACACCATAGGATTTCCAAATTTTCATATTCAGTTTGCTTTTGTTCACTAGATAACCATTCAAAGCTCAATCTATGCATAATAATTCAGCCATAAACCTTCATATATACTCATAATAACATCAAATACATGCATCTAAATGAGTTTCACAGCAGCCCTAATTGCAAAAAGAATCAAATAAAAGGGTTGAATCCTACCTCTAGATTGAAAGATAGCTTGACTAGATGAAGATTATTGATGTTGGGGTTGCTTGGAGCTTCAAAATGGAAGAGAAATGAAGTAAGGAGGAAGGCAGATGAGAGAAAAGGATGAGAGGTCTGCAAGGAAGTGAGAGGGGCCGAAATTACACAATGAAAAGGGAGGTAAGAATTGTTGGATTATTATAATCCAAGGTTGGTAAAAGGGTGGCTTCCCATTGGTTGAAGATAACTTGGTTGAAAATTTAGCCAAGTCTTCTCCCCTTTGTGGCTCTATGGGACGCCACTTTGAGGGACAAGGTGGCTAAGTTAGGAGCCATAGGATTTAGGGCTTTTGGGTTGCATAATTCTATTGATTCGATTCTAATAGTTTAAAATACCCAATCTCTACCAATTTCCTTCAAATCGACAAAACGGTTTTGAAAAACTTTGAGCCTTTCTATGTGTCTATTCTAATTTCCTCAAGTCTAATCTCTCTAATTAATATCTAATTAATTCGTAATTAGCCTTTAATTCGTCTCTAATTAAATATTTAGTTGATTTCTTATTAATCTCACTTATTTGTTAAAACCGAACAAATCGATTAAAAACGATAATATTTCCCGGACGTTACACTTCCAACCTTATTTGAGGAAATTTATTGCGATTTTCTATGATGATATACTCATCTACAGTCATCCTTAAGAGAAGCATTGTAAACATTTAGATGCAGCTTTAAGTGTGCTTAAATAGCATCTACTGTATGCCAAGGTCTCAAAGTGTGGATTTTTTTTATTTTTCCAGTAAGAGGTAGAATACTTAGGCCATATTGTGGGGGCAGCAGGGGTCAAATTGACCATGAGAAGATTGCAACGATTTTAGAGTGGCCAAAGCTTGTCAATGTCAAACAATAAAGGCACTTTTTTAGGGCTTACTTATTATTATCGAGAGTTTGTCAGAGGTTATGCAGGAGATGTTTTTTCTTTAACATAATTACTACAGAAAAATGCATTTAAGTGGATAGTGAAAGCTAATTTGGCAATTGAGAATTTGAAGACAGCAATGACAGCAATGACTATTATCTCAGTATTAGCATTACTAGATTTTCTAAGGAGTTTATGGTCGAGAATGGAAACTGATGCTTCCACTTATGGGATTAGGGCTGTCCTATTGCAAAACAATCATCTGCTTGCATTTTTCAACAAGAAGTTAACCCGTAGACTAAGTTTGGCTTTGGCCAGTGTAAGGGAACTATATGCAATAACATAAGATATAGCTAAATGACATCACTATCTACTTGGCAAGATATTTACTAGAAAAATAGATCATCAGAGCCTTAAAGAGCTACTTTCTCAGGTAGTCTAGACACTAGAACAACAATATTACATGACTAAGTTGCTGGGATATGACTTTGACATAGTGTACCGTTGGAGATCCCAGAATCAAGTGGCTGATGCCTTTTCCAGGCATTAGTTATGGGAGGACTAGGTTGTTACACGTAAAGCTTACTCAATGGCTAAGTGCTCTCTTATGGACAACATTAGAGCTGCTTATCCTAATGATCTTGAGCTAATAGCACATCAATTGCAAGTTTCTAATGATGCCTTGGGAGTTGATTATGAGAACAAGATGGCTTGCTTTTTTTTTTTTTTTATAAGGATTATGGGTTCCTAATTGCCCATCTTTACGTTCTACCTTTTCGAACACTTTCCACTTTACGCACAAGCTGGTCATGGGGGGTTCTTAAAGACATATAAGTATCTCTCACATTATTTTTATTGGTCAAGTGTTACAAAAGTAGTACAAGACTTTGTGAGTCTGTTTGAAGATTGTTAGAAGACAAAGTACTTGACCTCCAAACTGGCTGGGCTCCTACAAATTTGTCAATGGATTTCATTACTCAATTGCCTAAATATGAGGGCTACAATGCTATCTTAGTTATGTGAACAGATTCCTAAAACTAGGTTATTTTGCTACTCCAATGCCTAGTTTGATAGCTAAGTAAGTGGCTATTGTTTTCCTCAATACTATGGTGAAGTAAGGGGAAGTAAGGCTGGATCAACATTTGGGCCAATAAATTGTGATGGGCCTAGTCAAAATGTGAGCTTGCGAAGGAAAGACACTAAGAAATAGAGAAGAAGTCTTCGGTAGATAACAGACCAGCATGTAGGTTCAGCATTTATGGAAATTGGGATTTGGGATGCTAGTTATAACATAGTTGGGGAAGGGAGTTAAGGACATTGGATTCGTTGTATTGAAAGTTAGTCTCTTGAGTTCTTCTTATCTAGAGCCATAGCCAGAAGAGGAAGTTTGTCTTATAATTCTCCATTTTTCAATAAAATTTCTTTGAATTCTGCCAATGTGACAAAATATAATTATATAGCTGTGTAAAATTTTTTTACACTATAAGTATATCAAAATTAAATCCATATTTTTTTTAAAATATGAATATCTATTATTTCAAACTTTTGATGAATAATAAGACTACCTATAAACATACGAACATTAGAGTTTTGATTCTGGGTCCGTTTGTTTGTGCTTTTTCCATGGGAAGAAGTACTTTTTATTCAATTTTTTTTAAATACTTCCAATATTGTTTATTTATACTTATCCAAAAAAAATAGAAGCAAAAAATAATTATTTTTTTTTTACTTTTTTGCAAAGTAGATAAGAGTTGCTTATCCTAAAAATAGAAGTAGTAGAAGTGAGAAAATAATCTCAAATTTCGAATCTACTATTTTTTACACTTTTTTACCATTCTGTCCTTAATTGTTTTTCTTAAAAATACTATTTTCTATCCACCAAATTGTAATTTTATACTGAGAAAGTACTTTTATATTTATCACATTCAAATAATTTAATAACTTCTGATTCTAGTAAAAAGTAGTTTTACAATTACATTCAAATACAAAATAATTTTCTATATCCTACTTTGCCTTTTGTTTCTGATTCTACTTTTGAAGAAGTATTTCTTACAAAATCTTAACCAAACCAACCTAGAATATTCATTTGAAAGCATCGGTATAATCAATCTCTTCTAGTAGTAGAAGTAATCTTCTTAAGGAAAATAATAAGAACATTGAGTTTTTATAGTCTATAATATCCCGAGAATTGAATCTATCAAATTTAAACATGAAATGGTTTAATTTTAATCATAGTATCATGACCTAACCAGGCCGTGACCGACGCGTAAGGAGCCTTGGATCCTTAGCAACCCTCAACTGAAACTTTACTGAAAAACTGGACCTTTTTTTTCCATGAATAATCCCTAAATACCAGATCAGGTATACACATAATATATATACATATAATCCCTAAACATTTTTGAACAATTGATAATAGGCTTGCCTAACAAGGCATCTAGTAACAATTGCATCATGGAACATATTTAAACTATCTTTATTTTTAAATTCTATAAAATCATTGGAGGTATAGCCCTCCTACACACTTGGTATATGTGGAAATCATTTGAGTCAACTGAAAAGGATCAAAATCATATTTTCTTTTGGAAATCCAGTTGAAACACCTTTTCATAAAACATAGGAATTTTAAAATATATACTTACCATTGGTGGGGTCTCAATTATAGAATCTCTACTAATATGTTATGAGCGGTAACATCGGCACAACCCTTAGGCACTATAACTAATAAGCGGCAACATCGGCACAGCCCTCAGTGAACTATAATTTGGTCATGTTGGCCAAACATGTCAGGCTAGTAACTCCCCTGCTAGCTGGGGTCTGTGCGAGAGGCACCAAAATTAATGTACCCACTATTAGCTATGGTTCTATGAAGTGCTCATCCCATAAAACTCATTTCCTTTCTTTAGAACATATCTACGCTCAAAGCTAGTTGAAGAATAACGTAACAAGCTCTTTTCTTTATATAAATAGCTAATAACCTTGGAAATTATAATCTCAAATCCAATTGGAAACAATACATAGCTAACCTAGTCCCATGCACTCTACATAAAAATCTATAGCATACAATTATTTTTCTTCAATAGCTATTTAGTTATGGAAAACTGTCTTCTTAAACCTTTACTTTGCTATCCAACTTTCTTAGTAAGTTCATATAATATATAAGAGACATGTTCATAGGATATATAAATCTTATAAGTATATTTATTTCAAAACCGAATAAATAAACTATCTACTTGATGTACTCCAGCTAGAAAAGGGTGAAAGCTTTTTGATGAAACCATCGAGCCAACTAGTTGCTCCAGAAGTAGATGTGACACCATAATATGATAATATAACTAAATCTCACCCATAAAAATAAAAAATTGACTTAGACTACCTTTAAACTTGAAAAATCGAGGATTTAGGATTCTAGGACTCCAAATCCAAGCCTAAGAGTAAATTCTTCGGAAGACGTTTCGTAAATCTTGACATGGAAGAGGTTTATAAGCTAAGGATATACCTTTATGTCCCAAGGAACAGAAAGGAACGAGGTGGAGGGCTTGGGTCTCCTCCTAGGACTTCCCATAGCTTTCCTTATTTGCTCAAATAAGAAAACTAATAAGTAGAAAGGCTAATAACATAACTAATAAAGAGTTAATAGGGACAAATGATGGTATAAGATGGTAAAAATACCATACATGAGAAATTTTTGAAGAAAGAAAAGAGAGAGAGGTCGAAGAAGAAGAAGGGGAAACAAGAGAAGAAAGAGAAAGTGAGAAATTAGGGCTAAAAGTCTCGTTTTTATTGTTCTCACTGATCTAGGCACGCTAGAGCTAGGAGGCCGCACTTGAGCATGGCCGGGTTCTAGATTCTTCCTTTCACTATCCTAGGAGCATGCTGGATTGCAGGGGGCGTGCTCGAGCATGCCTCCCACAGTTCCAGAATTTAGTTTTTCTTCCTCTTCTGATCTCCAATGCCCCTCAAGCCAAGGTCTTACACTTATTTACATTTACTTTAAAGTTAATGCCCCATTTAACTTTACTCTCTATTAACTTTAAAACATAAATGTAAATAAGAGAATACCTTGAATCCAATAAAAATTTTACAAAAATCAAACTGCTTAAGAAACAAAATCTAACTTTTGGATTCTATTACAAATTTTTGAAAACTTGCATTTTCTTGAACTTTTGAGCTAAAAATGAAAGGGTTAATGACTTTCTAAAATTCGTTAAAAATCACTCTTCGATTCTTGAATGTCTAAGGAATAATTATCAGGACTTTTGATCCTATGAAAATGTTCCAATCATATAGCCCTTTAAGGAAGTATAGGGTTCAAACTTAGAACTTCTACCGGGTTTATCAGGATAAAGTATCACTATTCATGTAACTCTTTACCCAGGTATTACAATAGTAAAAATGTAACAGTTTGCTAATAGTATGGATTTGTATGTTAGACATTAATGATATAGTAAACGATATATTTGGATGAAATAAAATGTGAAAGAAAAAAAAGGGAAGAAATATTATGATAAATGCTCATCTTATTTGAATATTTTTCTAAATGAAACAAGAACTAACAGAATCTTATACGATTACTTAACATTATTCATAATAATAGCGTAATGAGTAATGACTAACTTTTTTTTTAGTTACATAAAAAAAAAAGATATTTGTAAAACATCGTAAATATATAATGAGAAGTTGATGAGCATTTGAAATCAATTATAGGTAAGTTGGCATGGGAAAAAAAAAAAAAAAGAAATCAATTATAACTAAGGAGCATTAATTATTTATAGCTTTACAAAATACATTTAAATTTTAAATGAGTAATAATTTTATCTATTTCTAATTTTTATTTATTTTAAATATCAAATTAAATGTATGTAATAATACTTTTAAGAGTACAAGTTAAAAATAAAAACATAATAGTATAGATTCATGAACACAACGCCTTCATAATTTAAAATGACTTTAAACCAAAAAGGAAAATTTCAAATGACTTAAATGTTAATAAAATATTATTTAGGAATTTAAATTTTCTTTTTATCCTTCTGAAATAAAACAGCATTAGGAATTTAATTTGATACATTATAAGAATAAAACTATTTATAGTTATGATTCTAAAGAATTCGTTTACACACTATTTAAAAAAGTAAACTTTTTAAACAATGATTATGATGGAAGATTTTTCTTTAATTATTTAATATAACATCTTTGAACAATAACAAAAAACCTTTGATACAGAAAGCGCATAAATATACAACCCTCAATTAATCCCTTATTGATGTCTCATTAATTTTCTTTATTTTTTTAATAAAAAATTTCCTTTTCTTCCTCAACATTCAATTTAATAATAAATTTAATTTTAAATAAAATACGTTTCTTAATATAGAATTGTATGATTGGATATATATATATATATATATATATATATATATATATATATATATATATATATATATATATATATCCAATCATACAATTCTATATTAAGAAACGTATTTCACTTTTACACCTTATCTTAAAATTTACACATATAATAATAGATTTTGACTTTGATGTATTGTTAATATTAAAAAGTTTTATATAGATATCCAAACACGTATTATTATATTAGTAAAAATTTTTGATTAAACTATCCATTATCTTAAAAATTTTACAAATAAAAACGTGTAATTAGATGTTTAATATAAAATTTTTTTATATTAACAATGCATCAAAATTAATCTTATAATAATATATTACTTCAATCTTTTTTATTTGTTATGTTGTGAAAAAA
This sequence comes from Pterocarpus santalinus, assembly GCA_031439595.1. Classification (NCBI taxonomy): domain Eukaryota; kingdom Viridiplantae; phylum Streptophyta; class Magnoliopsida; order Fabales; family Fabaceae; genus Pterocarpus; species Pterocarpus santalinus. The sequence goes on along the minus strand of CM062528.1, from coordinate 24,740,632 downwards.
TTCTTAATCTATTATATTTGTCATTCTTACATATTAATAAAGAGTTTATTACTAATTTTTCAGTTTTGTCCTTTACACAATCTTAATCAAAACCTCAATTGAAAAATACAATGTAAGACTAATAGAATGAATTAACTAAGTGTTAAAAATTAAATAAAAACTGAAAGTAATATTATTGATTGACATTGTTTTGTAAAATTAATTTCATTAAATATATCTCATTAAAAAAAAATCAACATTGAAGTAATTTGTTATTGATAATACTTAAGGAGAACATGTCTCGCTCTCTTAACTCCAGTTCTTAAACTGTCACCCTTGTTGTTGGCACGCCTCCGTCTTTGTTGCTCATCCAACCCAGCATTGTTCATCACTGCGCGTGCACTTGCTTCTGCAAGTTTAGTTTTCCTTTGCCGCCATTTGTAAGTCCTCCAACAATTTCTTTTTCTTTGAGTTTCATGATTGTTGGCCTGTAACTTGATATCTTAATTGATTGGTTCTTTTTCTTTTTTTCTTTTTTTTTTATTTAACTGCTTAGAATATATACCGCTTTTACCTTCAAGAAATTGACTAAATTCTTTCTTCTAGTTGAATTAAAACTATCAAGATTAGGATTAAAAACACAATATTTTATTATACAGACTCAAATATTTTTCACGATACACTCATAAAGCTTTTATGTTCACTATTTCCATTAGGAATGAGCTCCTAGCTTTAAAGTAATTTGTTGATCTAATTAATCTCATTAAGCACATGTTTGGCTTTTTTTTTTTTTTTTCCATTCAATAAGTAAATTTGGCAACGAGAGGTTGAGGGCTCGAGATTTGGGATTGAGAAAGCAAGAGCTTGCTTATTAGCAGGAGAGGTTAAAAAAAAAAAAAAGATAAATTAAGAGATGGTTTAACGATATTGTTATCCATTTAGAAAAAGTTTTTGGTCATTCTCGGGCCCAAGTAGGTTTTTTCATCTGTAAGGGTTTTTGGCCTAACATATTAAGGTTAGCTAATTAAATGAGTCAGTCAATATATAACAAATGTTAACGAGATAGCATAATATTGACTTAACTCATTTAAGATTAGTTCACAAATTTAAATAGGTCAATATAGCCCATTTAGATCTGGCCCATCCTAAACCAATTGGGCCCACTAGTTAAATAAGTTATGTCAACATATAACAAATATTACATGCGAGACATAACTCAAGTGGTAAAGCATTGGCCTCTACAAGAATGCACCATGGGATCAATCTCCCCCCGACCAAAAATAAAAAACATATAATAAATATTAATAAGTCAGCATAATATTGGCTTGACCTGTTTAGGCACAACCTATGTAGACGTGGTAGTTAGATAGGTCAAACCAATTTATAGAAAATGTTCACGACCAAAAAAACTTATAGCAAATGTTAAAACTTTTAAAAAGGATTGATTTATAATTATTAACAATTAAATTTATAAAATTTTATGAAAATTATATAAATTATATGTTATTATATAACTAGTCCAACTCAATATGAATTTTAAACCCCTTAAATTTTCTTGGATACCATAGAAAGGCCCTAATAGTAATTTGTCCTATAATAATATATTACTATCCTTTTTATTTATTATTTTGAAGAAAAAAAGTTTAGTCTATAGCACTTATCATTTTTAAGTATTAATAAAGAATTTAATATTGATTTTTCAGTCACAATATCAATTGAAAAATACAATGTAAAATTAAGAAAATGAATTAATTAAGCATTAAAAATTAAATAAATGCTGAAAGTAATAGAATTGATTGACATTATAAAAATCTTTATAAATACATATGAGTATAGCAAAACTAATCTCTTTAAATATAAGTCATAAAAAAATCAACCTTAAAGTAATCAATTATCTATTATTCATTGTTATTATGATCACAATGGAAACAAAATTCAAATTCAGCCACTTCCCTATTAGACCTCTATTATGAATCTTATCCCCTTCCATAGCTATCCCCTTCCATAGCTAGGGACGCGAGCGAAGAAAACAAACGAAGACATGTACTGAGGAAGGGAAAAAATGGGATGTTAATGTTATCCCGTGACCCCCAAGGGCAAAACAGTAATTCCACTGCAGCCCCGTGTGTAACCAGTCTATAGTAGCAGCGGGAACTACACGAGTTTCTCTCTCTCTCTCTCTCTCTCTCTCTCTCTCTCTCTATGCACTGTGAGTAGTGGGAAGGAACATATGAAAGTCTGGTAGAAGGTCACTGGATGAACACCACCATGCATTTCCACAAACTTTCCTTTTCTCTCTCTTTCTCGATTCCCATAATGCCCTTTCCTCCCTTTCTCTCTCTCTCTCTTCTTTTCCATTCCAAGCGTCGGCAGTTTATTTTGTTGTGTTCTGAGGAGCAAAACTACAAATAAGGAACACAGGAGAGAAAAGAGAGGAAAAAAAAAAAAATTCATATTCATATATACATATATATTGGAATAATAAAGGGCCCCTCCTCCTCATACACTCACTCACCGTTGTCAAGTGTCAAGCACATTTTTATTTGTTTTGTTTGTATTGTGTGTGTGTGCGCGCATACAAAAACAACAAAGAGGGGGTGGTGGTGCTTGTTTTGGTTGGTGGGGTGCGCAGGATAAGCAGAACACAAAGGGGTGCGGAGTGGTGAAGAGAGAAAGACCTAGCTAGAAGCCATAAAAAGAAAAAGATTAGCCTTTTAACAACCCATTGTAGTTTTTAAGGCCCATTTAATTGGGTTGCTATATTCTCCTCTTTGTGTGTTATAAAATATATTTTATTTTTATGGTTTTTTGGTGACCCTTTGGGTTGTGTAGCCTCTGAGTCAGTGTGTGTTAAATACCCACTTGGGAGAATTTTGATAAAGTTGCATGCTTTTGGATTTGGAGGCTGTAATGGCTGCCAAGTTAGGATGTGGGAAGATTGTGCTGTGCTTGTTGTTGGTTTTGGTGCCTTTAGCTTGTGCTGGCAGAGCCACCAGCATCACCACTTCCTCTACCAGTGGAAGTGGTAGTTCAGGTCAGAAGCTTGATGTTCAGAAGCATTTGAAGAACTTGAACAGGCCTCCTGTTAAGTCCATCAAGGTAGATAAGAATTCTCTTTCTTTTTATCTCAGCTTTTCTTTTTATCTTTTTTTATGTTTCCTCTTACACTTTTCATTTTGATTGCATAACTGTTTTCTCATCGGTGTTTGCAACAATGGACCTTTTTGGTGGTAAAGGAACTTTAATTTAGGATGCTCTTGTCTCACTTGGGGAGCTTTCTTTTTAGTCTCTGTCACTGGGGGAAATGGAGAATCTGTAATTGTTCTTGTTCTTGGTATTATAGCAGGAATCTCAACAACCCTTTTTTTGGGTGGTGCCTTTTCTGGGTTTTTGGCTAGGAATTGTAATTGGTTTACTTTTGTGGATTTTTGGTGGCATCCATTAAACATATTGGTTTTTCTTTTTTGCAGATTTCTAACTTGTCATTTGGTTTTTGAAAAAGCAGAGCCCTGATGGAGATATCATTGACTGTGTCCATGTCTCACACCAGCCAGCTTTTGATCACCCTGACCTCAAAAATCACAAAATTCAGGTGAATAATTTGCTTTCTTATCTTATGCTTTTTTTTTTTTTTTTCCTTTTTTGGCAATTCAAAATTCTTAATGTAATTGGCTTTCATTTGTTTTGTCTCTTTCTCTTGTGGGACTCATTTGGTTTCTGCTTGAATTTCAAATGATGCAGATGAGACCAAATTTCCATCCAGAAGGGCGCACATTTGGAGAGAGCAAAGTGTCTTCAAATTCCAAGCCTATTACTCAGCTGTGGCACAAGAATGGGAGGTGCCCGGACGGAACAATTCCGATCAGGAGAACCAGAAAGGATGACATATTGAGGGCAAGCTCTATCCAGCAATTTGGAAAGAAGAAGCAAAAGAGCTTCCCTCAGCCAAGTGCAAAACCTCTACCTGACCTTCTCACTCAGAGTGGCCACCAGGTACTGCCACTGCCCTGAAACTGCTGATAATGCAACAACATCAACATGTTCAAGTTACTACTAATTGCTGAGAAAAACACCCTCATTTCTCATTTATTTCTTCCATGGTCAGTAAAAGGAGAATAAAAACATTTGTGTACTTTTACAATAGACCTTTTTTGTGCAAAAGAAAAAAACAAATGTTAGTGAAGGAGCAACTTATAGAAGCTATTTGTTTATTTTTCTCTATTTTCTGTATTTTTATTTGTTTCTTTGATGTTTTTGGAGCAATTAGCATGCAATAGTTTATGTGGAGGGAGATAAATATTATGGAGCCAAGGGAACCATAAACGTTTGGGACCCCAAAATTCAACAACCTAATGAATTTAGCCTGTCTCAAATGTGGATTCTGGGTGGTTCTTTTGGTCAAGATCTCAACAGTATTGAAGCAGGTTGGCAGGTATTATTTAAATCTCCTTCCATTGTCATCTTCTGTCTTATATTTTTTCAAATTCAGAACCTCTTAAAGATGTGATTTATCATTTTCCATCTAATTTAGTTTGCTGTTTCTGACTTTTCTTCTCTGGCGATCAGGTGAGCCCAGATTTGTATGGAGACAATAACACTAGACTCTTCACTTATTGGACAGTGAGTTCCCAATTCAATTTGTTCATTCCTCTAATGATTCTCTAATTTCTTATTTATTTAATGAAAATTGTTTCACTACCATGACAGAGTGATGCATATCAAGCTACTGGTTGCTACAATCTCCTTTGCTCTGGCTTTGTTCAAATTAACAGTGATATTGCCCTGGGAGCAAGCATCTATCCACTCTCTAACTATGGTTCTTCCCAATATGATATCAGCATCCTGGTCTGGAAGGTACATTTCTCTTTTTCTTATATATAATATTATCTTTTCTTAATGGACATTCTGGCAAGAAAATATGCCCCGCACTTAACAAACTCTATACCATTATATTAGATTAAATTGTTTTGTGGTGACACATTATTTAATGGTAAATCAAGAGAATCTCTGACACAAATTTCATTATATCTGAATGCTTCGTTAATGTTGCTTGTCCTTGGTTTTGTCCATGAATTTAATATGCTATAGTACCATCTCATGTTGTTTATTTGGCTAAAACTAATGTGTAGGACCCAAAAGAGGGCAACTGGTGGATGCAATTTGGGAGTGACCATGTTCTGGGGTACTGGCCAGCTGCTTTATTTTCTTACCTCTCTGACAGTGCCTCAATGATTGAGTGGGGGGGAGAAGTTGTGAACTCTGAGTCTGATGGTCAACACACCTCAACACAAATGGGAAGTGGCCATTTCCCTGATGAAGGTTTTGGCAAGGCTAGTTACTTCAAGAACATTCAGATTGTTGATGGTGACAACAAGCTTAGAGCCCCCAAGGACCTAGGCATTTACACTGAGCAAGATAGCTGCTATAATGTCAAAACTGGCAATGCTGATGATTGGGGCAACTACTTCTACTATGGTGGTCCTGGTAGAAACCCCAATTGTCCATGATCATTCATGTTGAAATTAAGGGAGCAAAAGAAAATAATAAAAGGAAAAAAAAAAAAAAAAAAAACTAGATGTTCATTTTATCTAGTATAGCTTGTATCTTGTGCTAGTTCTTTTTAGATTCATGGTCTATAATTAAGCTGTTGCTCCCTTTAGGGTCTCCAAAAAATTGTTGGAGAAAAAGGGTGGTGGCTTGCCTTTGTTAGAATTACAAGGATCAAGTTTCTTCATTGGTTTTCCTGTTTATATATATATATTTGTTGTTTTTGTTTGCTCCTCTCTCTGGAGCTGTGGAAAGGTGAGGTGTTGTGAATGTGAACAGAATATTCTAGTATGGGACAGGCGACTATGTATTTAATATTTATTGTTTACTGCGGTGCTTGATTTGTGAAAAGCTGTCTTAATAAGAACATTTATTTAAGTTATGCTCTTGCTTGTGACATTACTGGGTGGCTTTTTTATTGTAGAAGATAGTAATGGTGGGAACAAGTATGAGATGCTTGCACATGTTGTTAAACATGGCCAACCTAATTGAGTCACTTCACATCTTTTATGCAAAAATTATGGCATTTAAAGTATAGCATTATCCTTGATCAATGATCATGTAATGTAGGAGCGGAAAACAAAACCAAAGATGAGCACAATCGTTATCTTATTGTGATGCCGATACATGCTGGACCCATGTGAGATTCAATGTTATGTTGGTGTGGCATGCTAGCATTTTCTTTCATAAAAGCCTCTACGATGGTTGGTTACGCCATCACCTCTCCTTTATCACTCGGTATTATTTAATTCTTATATTTGTTTCCTTGTGGCTTTAACCTTTAAAAAGCAACACTTACAAACATATAAAGGACATGAAAAGATTTGTAACTTTATGTACTATTAAATACAATCAATCATAAAATGTCTCTTAGCTTCATTCATATTGGAAGTTTCATTTGTTACAAACCTAAATAAAAAAAATTTATGTTCATTTTGTACAGAAGTGATATCCAGTGCTTTGTGAGTTGTCCTGAATTCATTTAGGCAGAAATTAGTTGTAAATACTATAAATTTCCGCATATTTTCTTTTCTATATAATTTAAATTATTTCTAGAAATTTCTTCCTCTCTATGAACAGATAGCCAATGCATTCCTTTAAAAGTACCGTTATTAGACGGATTAATCAAGAAGGCATACTTGTATGCCTACCTTATTTATTTTGTAACGTTGACTGATTATAACGTTGAACTAACTAGAGAATATACTTCAATCACATCTAGTGGCGTTGCCCGTTTTCTTTTGGCGATGGTGTTTTTCAAGCGGTCATGAAGCGCAGCCTTGTGTTGTTAACGGTGTGTTCGGTTAGGTTACGCATGAAGTTTATCCATACAAAATTTCCTCCCATTCCCCCCCCCCCCCCCAATCAAATATATCCTAAATGTTAAAACATTAATAAATTACCAAGGAGAAATTATATTAATCTCTCCTGTGTTTAGATGACAGAACAAACAACACCCACAATTTATAAAAATACACATATACCTTCCTTGAATTTAGGCATATGACATGCAACAATCACAATCTGCAAATATATACACTAATCTTCTCTAATGTTTAGGTGATATTATACTCAATACTTTTATATTTTTATAGCATATTACATTAAGCACCCTATAAAATTATATTAAGTGCCTCTTTAAGTATTGTTAGTGTAGACATGACAAATTGAAAAGTGTCGTATTTAATATCATCTAATATCAGGAGTGATTAGTGTAATTTACCTAATTAGCAATGATCAAGATTGGTAAAACTCAAGATATAGCAACAGTTTTATTCTTAGAAGCTAGAACTTAAAAGAGTTCCCACAATAAGAAGATAAAGCATAAACGTTACAGCCTGCAAATTTTCTTGTTCTTTTTTTTTTTTTGGTGTTTAGTACATTTCCTTTACAGAGAAAAAAGTTCGCAGGTTGGTTTGTAAGTTGTAAGATTCTCTTATTTCTTGAGTATGAAAAAAAAAAAGATCTATCTTTTTTGTCTAAAAAATAAAAATATTTATACAACGACGCAAATATACTCATTATTATGTGATCTAGCCCTCTCAATTTTGAAAATTTAGACTTTTAAGTGCAATAATTATGTCTGTGGATGAAATAAAGTTTCGGTTGATATGGTTTTCAAAACCATGCTTTCAAAATTAACACTCAACCGCATGTGTGTGGTTAAGATCAGTAAAATGACATAATTAACAATATAATAACAAGAATTGAAACGCGTCATTCGTGCCTTTTACTATTTTTGTTAAAGTTCGTTTAACACCCGTTATTCTGTTACTGTTCTATTAATGTATTTATTTATTTTAGAAGAGTATAAAAATTAATATATATTATTTAAATGTTAAAAAATTCATCTTATATATATAAAATCATAGATGACGGTAAAGAAACACTTAGATTTTATGTCTTTCATTTTTTTTATTGTGTTTATGGAATATTTAATTTTTAATATATAAACATCATTTCTCGTAAAAGATATACTGTGCTTCCATTAGATTTGAGATCTTTTTAAAAAAATTGATCTTTTTTTTCTTTTCTATAAAAACATGATAGTATATTGTGATTTGAAAGAGGAAAATATAAAAGTAATCGTGCACAAGACTTCATTAGTCTTTGTGTAAAGGTCTATAAGTCCTACAAAAATATCAATTAATTATTTGTTTTTAAGAACGTGTGCATTACATATGCGTCATTTCAAAACTGCGTTCAATTAATTTTTCTGGAAAAAAAAAGCAATATATTTAATGGTGTTTGACGGGAGGCTTTGGACTTAGAAAGCAAAATTGTGAAATTAGACGGCTTTAAATTAATAGGTTGTTATGAGTTATTCAGAGAAGTCCTTTTCTCATAATGACTCCAATAACGCTTTCATAGTGATTTTAGGAAAAAAGGCACACAGCAAAACCCTTTCGCCAAGTGAGGGTTTTTCAAGTCAAAGCATGTATTGATATCACATGTGAGTCCATATTGTGCGTTAGAGAGCAGTCCATCAATACATGAATGATGAATGATTTATTATTGTCCTATGCAGCAAGTTTTTCAAACATTTCCAACTTAGGAACATCAATTATGTTCAAAGGCAAAAGGTATGGGCGTATTCAGATTTACCCTGCCAAACACGTATTTCAGTTGGAGTCAACCGCATATATGGCATATACCTTTGGCAACAAACCAATAAGAGTGATTGGTCTGCCTAATCAAACAAAAAGTAAACTGGATGCAACTTATGTTTTGGGTTGGTAAGAGCGTGTAGTAACAGGATTTGAAAGTCCTGTTACAATAAAGGAGAATTTTAAATTAGGACTTGCCAATTAAGTTGTTCTGCCGCACTTGAAAAACCAAATAATTACAAAATATGTTGTTTGCCTTGTTTGATCAAAATTTGAGTTTAACCATACGTTTTGATAATTTAAATAGTTCATCAGTTATTCTTCTCAAGCAAGATTTTAAGTTTGAGTTTTATGGAACAAAAAAAAAAAAATACTAACATTGATAGAATTTTATCCCTCATAGTGGACCAATCCAACACGAGTCAGATTAATTAGAATTGAGTAGGTCTCGAATACTGGTGGTTTAGACTCAAAAATTTTAAGTTTAACCACATTAAAATTGTGTATTTTTCCCGTTCCTTTGGATTTTCCTTTTCATTAACGTGTGTATCTCTCTATAGAAAGATGAGTTCACACCTTTTAATTAAAAGCATTAGCCTATTTTTTTTTTCTAAATTCTAATTAATATGATTCAAGTATCGGATTAGCTCATTATTGAGATAAAACCTTTTTAATATTAATTTTTCTATCCATGTATCTTAAACTTAAGACTTTATTTAAAAGAAATATATATTGAATCATTTAAATTAAATAAGAGTGAATAATATTAACCACTTTAAAAATCAGTTATAATATTCATCTCATATATATATATTTTTTTTAACTGCCGTTTTGACATTTCGGCCTATCTAACTATGATAGTAAACATGGCTTGATGGTGCTGATTTTATTCTGCGTTTGCAAACTTGACTATAGATAATTTTAATTTTGTTAAAATTGATTTTAGTCAAAAGTAATTTTTAAATAAATTATTTTATGTTTGGTGCTTTGATTTCAATAATAATATTAACAAAATTGAATGAACTAATTGTAAAAGTAACTCAACGTTGCTTCAAGTTAGAATAATTTTAGAGCCACAATTTTGTTTGAGAAAAATTTAAACCTAAAATAAAACAAATTTGTAAAATGGACAAATTTAATTTTGTAAGTACAAATCTCCGTCTGAGTTACTTAAACACAAAACGAAGTCAGCTTTCATAGCTGAGTTGGTTAGAGCATAAAGTTTTGAGTTAATCTCTCAATTAAAGCAAACTTTCCTCTCTGTATACCCCCAAAATAAACACACATACATACACACAAAAAATAAAAAGGGAAATACACTACAAATGGCCCATGACCACGTAGACGTGGCTGAAAATACTTTTTAACTAGAGATAACGGGGTGGAGCGGGGGCGGGGATTAGATTCCCACTCTTTGCCCTATGCCTCAAGAGTTTCCCATCCCTATTCTCATTTTTAGTGGCAAGGATAAATTCTCCCTCATATCTATTCCCTGTAGATCCCTACTCTTTAATGGGGATCGGTAGAGACCCCAAAAAATTTTAAAAAATCAATAAAACCTTTCTAAACAATTTAATTAACTAGAAAACTTTTTAAAAATTAAAAATAATAAAACAAAATTGCTTGAAGTTTTAGAATCTTAATTTATATCATTACAACAAAATTTCCAAATTTTAAATCAAGTTACAGCCATCATAAAAACTCCAAAATAAATAATAATAAAATATAAAAGAGTTCGACAATAATAAATATTATTAACAAAATACCAAATATCTTTATAATTTTCATATTTGAGTTTGAATTTTAATTCTATTTACCTATAAAAAGAAATACATAAAATATTATTCGGATTGGATATTCCCGCGAGGCGGGAGGGTATAATCCCTATCCCAAGAGTTATTACGGCAAATTTTTGCCCCTATTTCCATCCTTATAAAGAAAAATTCCCCATATTCAAGTCCTCGTACATGGGATACATGGGGATCCCTGCAGATATCTTCACAAATATTTCCCATTGCCATCTCTATTTTTAGCCATGCATTCTTAATAATTAGTATATCAAATCGGGTCCATAATTACAGTCATGTGGACCGTAGTGTCAAATTAGTGGTGGAAAAACTAGGTGAAAAAGTACATGTCGATCAATTTTGAATTTTCATAAATAATATTTTTATTACCTTTTAAAATTGATCATTTAAGTTGTGTATTTCTTTTTTTTTTTTTTCCATTATTGAATTTCAGCCCACGAAATGCATGGGGGCATCATTAGATTCTCTCATTAAAAACCTCCCTCTATTTGACTTGATTTCGTTTGAATACTGGTATCTATATCTACTTAACTATTATAGTAAATATAAAACACATGTCAATAACATTATCCTTCACATAGATAACAAAGAACAAACATTTGTGAAATTTTAAAGGTGCCGCAAGTGGCTCTATAACCAAGGTAATATAATTTGGAAACAACATTCAGGCAACATATTGAAAACACCGACATAATAAAGAAATCCACATAGGTGGACTCCTGTTTATTTTATGTTATATTCCCATACATATATATGTAGCAGAAAAATGTTCAGCATGCACTGCAATATCCTCCAGTTCCAATTTCCAACTTTCAACCAACCCTGCAAAAGTTACATCAACAAGAAGAAAAATCAAAAACTAAAAAGGAAAAGAAGCATCAATTAATTTGCAAATTGGCTAAGAAAAAGAAAAAGTCATATGTAAAATATGAAAAGATCACAAAATATATGTGAAGCATAGATGGTTGATTGTTACTTGGAGCAGTCTGCATTGGGGGAAACACTTATGGAAAGGGATATTCCACAGTTGCCTGGAAGAGCCTGAGCCAATTGTGCTTTTATGTTGACATTCTTGGTAGTGGACTTGATGCAGTTACATGCAGCCTTCTTATCCTCTGAGGTTGATGCAGCAGCAGCAAGAGCTTTGGCTCCAGAGCAACACGCTGGTGGTGGTTTACCACTTCCACTCACCAAGTAGCTCACACAAGGCTTCAGGTCCTTAATCACATCATTGCATGAAATTGTAGCCTCTGAAGTTGAGGCAAGAAGGATGAGAAGCACAATAGCAGCCAATGCACCTGAAGATTTCATGGTTAATTACTGAAAGGAGGTGGTGTTGGTTTGAATTTGCATTGATTCATTTTAACCATTTATAGGAGTCTAAAAGGAAGCTAAAATCTGCAAGTAAAAACAGTATTTGATTAACAAGGTGAATGAGTGCAAGAAAGATCATTTTGATTTCTTTGTATAAGAATTTGTTAAATTCAAGGTTAGGTAAGATTAGTGAAGAAGGGGTTAATCAGTTTCAACAAGCAAAATAAGTTGCACAAGTTCATTGGAGCATACTGTTTTTTTCTTTTTACATTTTTCCATTCTTCTATGAATTTGATCACCTGAAACTATTAATTATGTGCTGGAAGTAAACCTTGCGAGGGTCAATCACTGTTACACACTTTGCTACTAGCAGTGACAGCTGCTCTATGTTCAGGAGCAAAATCATGTGCAAGCTAGCACCGGTTGATGATCTGGCACTGAATTCATTTTTAATAAGCAGCAGCAATAGGCCCCTCAAATGGATATGTCAACCATACATTATATAATCATATTATATTAATTAGTGTCTACGAGGTCTTGCTGCCAGTAGCTGTGGCTTTTGATAGATATATTGCTTGGCTGTTCACCACTACCTTAACCACTCACATTATTTTCCTTTGATTGAGACCCGTCAAACTTTTTTTGAGGTTGAATCTTCCAATGCGTTCATTTCCCTTTTTATATATTTTGTGACCCATCATTGGGCCAAAGTACTGTTTGATGTTCCAGTAGTCTCAAGCATTATCATAAATGGGAATGTGACAGACTCAATGAAATGTTGATTGGCAAATAGTCTCTCTAAGAAAAGTTTTTTAATTTATTTTATCTATCATTTTCATATTTTAATATAATATTTATTATAAATTTTATAATTTTACGTTTCACATATAATTTTAAGCATAATAAATAATAAAATATTAATGTATTCAATTAATTATTAAATAAAGATATTTTGATAAATATCTTTACAATTCATATTTAATTTTGAGTTTTTTTAACTAAAATGCAAATAGATAAATTAACAGATAATTTAAACTGGAGAGGGTATTTATTTTTGTGCATGAATAATAAATTATTTGTATCTTTTAATTAATATTTTGAAGCGAACTGAAAGAGAAAATGTTCAAACTGTGTAATTTATTCACTTTTTCCTCTTAATGCATTTAAAATGTTCCCCTTTTAAAAAATGGAACATTGAATGTCCCTTCAGTATAACTGGTAGGCACTTGTCCACTTGGTGAAATGCATTTGACTGACCACATGGACTATATTGAAAGGATTTTGATTATTGGTATGAAATTAGAGATGCAGGTTTTTATTTTATGGTTTTTTTTTTTATTTCTTAAATATGAAAAGACAAATTTATCTTTACTCTTTTTATTCCTCCAACCCTATTATGAGCCTCACTACAGCAACCAAGGGCTCAACTTTCCCTTCAACCATTTTCTTCATTCTTGCTGGATAAAAGAGCCTATCTTCTTCTGCTCAGCCTTAAGCTAATTGTTAGAAGAATAAATGTTACTTGTAGTGTTTTCCTTTTAATGAGAAAAGGACAATAACTTAGCAATTGTGGATGCAATAATGGATCATTCTATAGTGCACCACGTTCTAAATGGTGCTTCACGTATCTTATAAATGTCTTAAATCTAAATCATCAGAGCATTGTGCATCAAATTGATAGTGGTGCACTCTAGTATTCCCCTAAGATTGCCACTCTCTCTCTCTGCCTCAAGGTTCCCTCCCTTGTAAACCACCACCCAAACCAACCCACCATCAGGTTCCCACCCGAGTCCAACTATCAATAGAAAATGCTGCTCCTAAGCTACCTAGTTGGAAATTAAAAATAAGTAGCCAACAAAAAGCTACATAGAAGCAAAGAGCACTAGAAACACTTATGACAAAGGGACTAATCAAACTTTGCATTAAAAAGAACCGAATCAAGGCATGAAGTGTTGCACAAGCAAAGAGAGTAGGAATCAAGCACACAGCAAATTTTCCAACTTCTTGTGAAATCAAAGAGTCTTGGCCAAGTAAAGTGAGTATTTTCCCCAAGTAGATCCACAATGCAGATCCATATTTGCCCACAGATGAGGATCCATGGAGACAGACGATGATGGTGCTGTGAAGGTCGATGACGAACGGTGGCTGAGCAACGGCGATCCGATCTCGAGGATTGCATTGTTGTTGTTGTTGGTGTTGTTGTTGTTATTGGTCATTTTTCGACGAGTTGCAGTGACCAGTGGAAGAGAGATGTTGCATTTGAAGACGGGTTGGTGGGGAAGAAAGAGAATGTGGGCTTGATGTGAAGGCTATAGTTGCTGGTGGTTGGTGTTGGGAGTAGAGCGGAGTGGAAGGCCAGCAGCAGGAAATGAAAGGCGATGGAGGGAGGGGTTTCAGGGATGGAGACCGTAATGGAGTGGTAGAGTGTGGAGAAGAAGAAGAAAGTGGGTTATGGTATATCATAATGGATGATAGCATCAATATACCATTCAATCCTTACCTTTAGATTTACAAGGTGCTTAATACACCATATCAAACAAGGTGCATTAAGACAGATTCTGCAATAATAGCCAAAAAGAATTGCCATTGTTGTTTTCGTTTTTTATTACAACCTTTGAAAAAGAAGCAATTTTTCCCAGAAGAAAAATCAAGTCCAAATATGCTTTAAACTGATGTGTATACCCACTAAAGTGTTGAACACGACGAAGCTTTAGTTTTTTACTGCTGTTGTTATGTAATTATTTGATGATTTTATTTTTATTTTATTTTTTTAACAATTGTTTTAAGCCCTGTTGACTATGTGCACCACTAGTTTGGAGCCAACAATGGCGGATTTTCTCAAGGACGCGAGAGCCATTACCATGCTAAAAATTTTGAAAATTCCATGTAACTACTAGAAAAAAAAATGATGCATAAGAGAAGGGAAAAAAAGAAAAATAGATAAGCCCCTTGTTAAAATGAACAAAAACTTCGAGAGTTTGAAAGGAAAGATGTAATACTCTACTAACTAATTACTATCATATATTTTATTTACTATGTAACTTTATTTAATAATTGACTATTAAAACATTATTACATCCATTTTGTTTTTAAGCCGTATTTTTTGTGCCAATGCTATTTTGCTTAGATTTATTTTTTTTCATTACACTACTGAAGTTATTTAATTTATTTATTAGAATTGTCCTATTGTGTAGAAAACTACTTTACTCATTTTTTATTAGATCATTTTGACATGTCTAACAAAAGGACAATCATAAACATAGTAATTATGTCAGGCACATTGAAGTTCAACTATTAAGTTAATTATTTTGCCTCAAATGCACCCTATAAGTATGGTGCATGATGCACCTTAGGGGTGTAGCCTACACCTATATTTAGCTACCTTAAGAAAATGTAGTTAAATGAAAATTAGAATGTGGCTAAATGACTTGAAAATGTGGCTAAATAAAAATAAAAGTGTGGCTAAATAAACACCTTATCTCCTTCTTCTCTCCATTGGCAAGATTGGACCATCACAACCTCATGCTCAACTTGATCAGGCACACCTTATTCTCCCTAATCGACTCGATCACCATCATCGGCGGCACTACTTTCATGTCGTCAAGGACCTCAAACTCGAACTCTCTCCGCTGTCGGACCATCACCATTTTGCGATGCCGGGAACCACCACCACCACCTTGATGAATGCTAGCAAGGGGGCGCTCCTCCGGCTCCAGCACCCTATTGCTGTCAGCTTCCTTCACCATGGAAGCCTCAAGATTGGAGTGGTCGGAGTCACCGCCACCATTGCCAGATTTCATGTTCGACAATTGCATAATCACGTTGGAGGTGACGGAGAACATGTTGTCATTGTTGCTTCCCCTTTTGTAATTCTTACTTTTCCCAGAACCTGCCCTTCTCTTCCATGCTTGACTTCACTAGCAAGCCTGAGACCAAGTGTGCCCTGCACAATATGTCGAAGCGGATGCCGTCGTCGATTCCACCGGCTCCGATGGTGACCACGTTGGTGGAGATGGGAGCGCTAATGGTGGTGGAGTACAATGCGGTGGAAGTGATGGTGCTCAACAAAAAGTGAAAACAAGGCAGGGGAAAAACTTGTGGTGGGAGAGGGAGCACCTACACACTAGTGCGTGATGCACCCTACTTTATAGGGTGCATGGCAGCAAGCACCATTAAAGTTATATATTTATCTCCAAAGTCAATCCTACTACATAAGTGCAACTAAATCTATATTTATCCATCAAGTGGAGCATCCTGAAAATAGATTATACACATTATCTATGTATGAAGCTTTTACGGTGGCCACGATCCTCGTTGTGGTGGTAATCCTCTAAAAAACCAGGAAAAAAAAGGGGGGACACACAATCTCAAAAGGGGTTATGTTTCCAATAGTATGCTGCAGCTGCCCAAAATTATTCAAGGGTACACCGTAGAGAAATAACATAATACAATGATACCTTTCTCAATTTTCTAAAAATATTTTGTATAGAAACACATTCTTTCTCATAAGGGTCAATCATATCTGATCTAGTAGCATTCACATTTCATAGCATGTAGTCTTAGGAAAGTCATCACAATTTCATCATGGCCATATTTCATAACTTTTCCTCTTATAACACAATGGAATTCGTACATTCTACCATGATAGCATCATTCCCTAAGTAGTAGTGTAAAACTCATGCATTGCTACCATGATAGCATCACTTTATTAGTAGTAATCTGAAACTCATACACTACTATTATTAGCAAATCATCTGTTGCTCATAGGCTCTTCATGTGATATCTATGAAAGCTCTCATATCTAGAGCGTTCTCTAGTCAAATCATAACATAGTGAATGTATGGTTATTCCACTCTACCATGGCAGGTCCCATACACTACTCATAGACCACTACAAGACTTCTTATAGAATTCACTCTTTATGAATCCTTCTATAGACATTTTGGAAATATCTATACTATGGATTATTTCCAAAACATATCTTACCATGAAATTCCATTTCTGTTGATCCTTTCATGGCTCATATGAAAATATACTTAGTGTGGATTATTTGCATAACCTTCCCATGGTATTCATTCTACTATGGATCTTCTTTAGAGCTGTCGAAATGGACAAGGCCCGATGGGTCGGCTTGAACAACCTGAAAAAATGTGTTGGTTGGGTTGAAAAAATTGGAGTAAAAAAAATAAAGTTAGCTCGCTTTTGGGCTGGGCTAGTTCGATGGCATGAACACGTTTTTCTTTTTTTAAATAACTAATTTCAAACATATGTCATTACCACTTGATCTTTGATTTTGTTAGTCCATTTCTTCACTTAAAGTTTAAATTGCAAAAAATATGCCGACAAAAATAAAAAAAATAAAAGAAATCATCACTTCACTTTTGTAACAAGTAAAACTGCTGAATCTAATTACTGGAAAAAAAAACTTATATTTTTATCCATTTATTTTTCATATGGACCATAAAATAATAATACGATCATTCTTTTTTTTTTTTTAAATTTATTTTTAATTATTTCAAAATAAATTTATTGTATTTCTTGATATGCACTACTAGAATTAACAGGAATAGCGACCGATTTAGAGACTAAAATTTTTCTTTCACTAACATAAGGATTTAGTGACTAATTTAGTGATCGAAATGAGGGACCAGAGGAAGGTTACTCACAGGAAAAATCCGATCATTAAATCGGTTGCTAAATATTTTAGTGACCGATTTGACGAAGGCAATCAAATGCATATATAAACGAAAATCGGTCTCTAATAAAAAATTTAGGGACCGATTTAGTGATCGATTATGTTACTCAAAGCAACCTCCTACCATTTATCAATCAGTCACTAAATTTTCAATTAGAGACCGATTTGCCTTAGCAAAATTGTCCACTCCCATACTTAAATCGGTCACTAAATCAGTCTCTAATTGAAAATTTAATGACTGATTAATAAAAAATAGAAATGAGTATTGACTTACAAAATCGGTCTCTAATTTTTCAATTAGACACTGATAAATAAATGGAAGAAGCTAGCCTTGAGTAACAAAATCGGTCATTAAATCGGTCTCTAATTGAAAATTTAGAGACCGATTTAATGATTAACTAATAAAAAGTAGAAATGAGTATTGACTTACAAAATCAGTCTCTAATTGGGCCAGGCTAGTAAAATACTAACCCGAAACTAGCTTAGCCCGATCAAGCCCAATTAGAGACCGGTTTAGTGATTGACTAATAAAAAGTAGAAATGAGTATTGACTTACAAAATCGGTCTCTAATTGGGCTAGGTTAGTAAAATACTAACCCGAAACTAGCTTAGCCCGATCAAGCCCAAACCGAAAAGGCCCAACTTGAATAGGTCGGGTTGACCTATTTTGACAGCTCTAATCCTCCCACAGCTCAAATGGAAAATATATACTGTGGATAGTTTCTATTTCATAACTTCCCATGGGAATTCACTTTACTGCGGATTTTTCCATGACTCATATGGAAATAACTCTATTGTGGATAAGTCCATATCATATCATAATCTTCCCATGAGATTCACTCTATCGTAGATCTTCCCATGACTCTAATGGAAAGTATCTCTATTGTGGATAGTTTCCTTTTCATAAATTTCCCATGAAGTCACTCTACAATGGATCCTTCATGGTATTGATAGAAATCTTTCTTACTGGATAATTTCCATAAAATATCACAAACTTTCCATGGAATTCACTCTAATGTGCATTATTCCATGGATACATTACAGATTTAATCAACTCTTTCTATACATTTTTCTTTGAGAAGTCAGTTTGCAGCTTCTTACATGGATAATTATATTCATATTAAAATTCCATCTCACATAAATTAGCAAATAAATTTAAGTAATTTTTCCATATTCTAAGACCATAAAATTTTTAATAATCGTTTCTTACTTAAATTCCTCCCAATATCCAAAGATTCTTACATAGGTATCTAAAATCTAATTTTTGTTCATGTTAATTACTAGGTACCAGGTCTTCTAAAATTTTCATCCTTACTATAAGTCTTATGATAAGAGACTAAGTTTTCATAGTTTATTTATTTATTCATACATTAGTTGGTGTTATAGTGCTAGTATCTCTGTTTTATTATTTCTTAGAATCTAATTATCCTTTCTTTTTCCCTATGTTCTCTTTTATGTTTTCTAACAAGTTCCTTGGTCCTTCTAAAAATTATTAGAGCCTCATCATTTATACTTCATTATTTGCCATATTTAATTTTATGAAGTTCTTGAAAACCTAACATAGATTAATTAAGTTTCTTTAATGAATCGAATACTCCATTCTTAAATTTTCCTACTTAATTCCCATCATTTCTCATTTTAACAAACTCAAAATACACATCAATACAGTTTTGTCCTATTTTGGTAGCACACATATATATTTCAAACTAGAGGTTTTTCAACTCCATCAAGCACCAGTGCTCTCATGATTCTAGCTTTATAACTATCAAACTTTAAATTCAACCATCAATTTGACCTCATGGACTTCTCAATAGCACAAACATAATATTCAAAATCATCCTTTGGCTATGATGTTGATTGTCGTTGTGATCGCCTCGGCTTCCTTTTGCGTTTCCCAAGTTTGATTTGTGTCTGACTTCCTTTGATTTCTTGGGTTTTTGCATTCCTTATCTCGCATGAAGGAAGCTCTTCTTTTTCTAGGGTTCCTTGGGGAGGCTACATACCTTGCCAACCTGCCTTTTCATATAAGCTATTCCACCATATCTCGGAGATTGTTACACTCTTCCATCTTGTGCTCAAAACCATTATGGTACTTGCAGAATAAGGACTTGTTAGTATTGGCCCTCGCTCGGAGCGCCTTCCATTTGGGAAATCTTTCAGTTTACCTAATCTTCTCATACAATATGCTAGGGATACGTAGAGGGAAGTATAGCCATGATATCTTTTGACCCTTGATATCCGTGCTTCTTTCCCTGAGTGCTCTTCCCGCCGAGGGCTTGTCTTTGGAGTGCCATGGTTCTTTCTAGTGCTCACAGTAGCTTTTTGCTTTCTTCTAGATAAACGTACTTCTCAGCCGTTGTCTGGATTTTGTCCTTGCTCTTTGCTAATCGGTTGGATAATGAATCCTTAAAAGATCAAGGTCGAAGCCCATTGAGCAGGGTCAGTACTACTACTTGAAGCGCTTGTCTTTGGAGTTTCTAGGTCTTTTACCAGCAATGTCTCGAAGTTGAAGCGCTTGAGATAATCTCGAAGCAGCTCTACTTGGCATTGGAACATTCCTAATAGGCTAGACATCGGTTTAAGTTTAAATTTCTGTTAGTGAAATGAGCTTAGAACCAAGATGAAAGATCTGAGAACTTATTGATTGACTTCAATGGCAGGGAATTGAACTATTTTAGGGTCGTCTTCTTTAATGCAATCGAGATTACCCTACATTTGATAGGATCAAAGGCTCCTACTCTTGGATCTAAAAGCGTCCAACTGTTCCTAAGGGTTGGTACTTCCTTCGTAAGGCTCCATGCCAATAGGCAATTTGAAACCTTTGGGAAGCGTGATACTCATGATATAGTTGGAGAGTTATAACTCGTCTTTATCCTTAAGATCCTAATCCTTGCCTGATTCAAGTTGGGAATTGTGACCTCGATTTCTCATCTCAGAGGGTTGCAGCTCACCATTATCCTCTCATCATTGTAAAGGCTCGATATGGGGTTCCTTACGGCCCCCTGTTCTGATTCTCGATGTCCTGGTCCTTTATTATGGTCTCATCATCCAAGGTTGCAGCATTGTGAACTAGCCCAGCCATATTCTGGGCTATCATTACATTGTTAGTGTTGGTCTCGCTCTTCACCTTCAAAGCCTCACATACAGCCTAATTCTCACTCCAACTCTTAGATCCAGGTGGCCTGATCCGGTATTACAAGGAACATATCCTTGTACAGAGCCTGGTTCTCAGATGGGCATTCCACCCTCAATGACGGATTGTTTGGAACTTGAACCGGGGAATTATGAGCAACCACTTCAACCCAAGCTACATTGTTCCAGCCAGCGTAGGAGGCAGTATTGAAAGTCGTCTTCCTATCTACCTGATCTAGCAAGGTGGAGGCTAAACCACCCAGGCCTCTTACCTTCAAGGGGTGAACATCATTGGTTATTTAAAAGATAACACAGTAGTAGTGTGTCCCCACAAATGATGCCAATTTTCGGAGGTAGGTAGCCGCTGAATATTTGAAACCCTCCAAATGAGTTTGAAAACACCAAGCTGTTGATCTTCTGTGTATTACTGAGTGATCCAAGCTCCAAGTTAGTGGGGTATACTTGAAAGGACTCCGGTACTCAAGTTAGGGAGTGCAAGAGGTACAAGAGTAAAAGTGGGTATGATAACATACATGAGTTTTGAGGTCTACTAACTATTTATAGTTGTGAGGAGATAAGGATGAGTGGTTACATCCTCTGATTTGAAGGATCCAACTCGAAGTCCTACAACGGATCAAGACATTCATTCGCATGTTGTAAGGGGTTCGAGATCCTCAACTTGACATTGAGAGTGTGTAGTGGTATTCCATCAAAAGGTTGAGTTTTTAAGAGCTTTTAAGTTATAAAATCCCTTTATTTTAGGTATTTGATAAGTGTCTTTGTTTGAATTTCTAGAAGTTTAAGTTTTATGTGTTTTCTAGCTTGTTTGAGGATTTACGGTGGTCTAAGCATGTGTTTTGGTTGTATTTATAGATTATGAGCTCACTATAGCTAATTGGGAAGTAATGGTCAAAGTGCTCGTCAAGTGTCTAGTACTCAAGCACTTGAAGGTTGGCGCTCAAGCGCCAACGACGCATAAATTTGGTGTCTTTTGTTGTCTGTAGTAATAAAAGAGAAATAAGCCACTCATTTTAGCACTTTTAGGTGAGGAAATAAGAGAAAAAATTCTCCAGCTTTGGGAAGAGGCCAAAAAATGGCTAAAAGAGGAGACTTTGAGCATTCATCACTCCAAATCTTGAGTTTGTACGGTTTCTTCTCCTATTTTCTTTTGTAGTATGAGTCATTAGACTCTATAGCTAGGGTGAGGGTGCAATTTGATATGAATGATTTGTTTTATGAATTTCTTGTGACTTGATGTTGGTTTCTATGGATTAAGAGTTTATCCTTTATTTTTATTGCAATTTGTGAATCGATTGTTCATGAATTAATCTATGGTTCATATATGAATTGGGAAATTTGTGTATGTTCCTACTCTAAGGATAAACTTCACAATTCTAAAGGTTTAGAAATTTATCTTGAAATTATGTGGATTTTGGATTGGTTTGATTGCTTAATCCCTATTTTTGCTAATGCATGATTAAGGAATTGCTTTGTTTTATGTGAGAGGAGGAGAATTGGTTTCACCAAGGAATTGGGAATCACTTACTTAGAATCTTTCTTTTAATTTATAATTTTCCAACTCAAGTATATGAGGATTCAATTAACTTATAGAAAAATCAAATAAACCCAACCCTTAACTTCTTTTGAACACTTGCTATTTTCTTTTATTTTTAATTGCTACTATTCTTGTTTTAAGTTTTAATTTTAGAACTTCCTTTAATCCAAAAATTTGTAGTAATCTAAAGAGAAATTAATCAGTGAATTATTATTTTATAATATCAATCCTCGTGGGACGATACTCACTTATCGTATTTACTGCTTGAACAATGCGGTGCATTTATTGAAAAGTTATCATGTGGCCCTTTAACAACATGGGATTTTTGAGTTTGGGCCTTAATGGGCCTGGATTCTAGTCCATAACAAGTTTAGAAGTCGAATTCAATCTTTAGTTCGCATATTTTTAAGAGGTGTGTTCTATGATACACCGTACAAAGTAAGATGTGTGACACACCGTGAAAAATAGAATGGATCTATGGTATTCCACGAGACAAAACCTACCAGCACACTATTGAAAGATACTAGTAAGTTTTGTTTGTAAATTTGCCCCCAGTGCTCACAACCATCCAAATGTGGGTAAATCTAACCAATGCTCCAAATCAACTTAGGGTATAGGTAGACCTCAGGAGCATGACAAAGTATGGTGCATTTAAGGAAAAAACCTTTTTAAGATATAAATTTTTGCATACTTTTATATTGTAGTATTATTTAAAAAAGGAAAAATTATACTTTACCCCCTAATTAATATTTAAAAATGTATAATTCGACACCCTGATGTTTCGAAACTATGCAAATGAGACCTCCTGTTAATTCTGCTATTAAATATGAGTTTCAAGTTCAATATGTCAATGTAAGAAGGTTCATTTCTTCCTTGTCTCA
This sequence comes from Pterocarpus santalinus, assembly GCA_031439595.1. Taxonomy (NCBI): domain Eukaryota; kingdom Viridiplantae; phylum Streptophyta; class Magnoliopsida; order Fabales; family Fabaceae; genus Pterocarpus; species Pterocarpus santalinus. The sequence continues at coordinate 24,717,615 of CM062528.1, read as the reverse complement.
GTTTTCGAGTTCTGATTTCAACAGAGAACTCACTTCTTGTTTCCACATTTATAAATTTATTAGGTGATGGGAGTGAGTTTCGAGTTTAATGGCACATGATCACTAATAATAGTATTTAACAGAAGAGTTAACTAAAGGTCTCAATTGCACAGTTTAGAAACGTCAGAGTGTCGAATTGCATTTTTAAACATTAGGGGGTAAAATGCACATGGGTTATATTTTAAGAGGGTAAAATGAATTTTTTGCTTTGAAAAATATATGAACAGAAAATTTAATAAATTTTTATTAATATGTCAAATTTTGAATCCAAGAGAATAATTTTTAATAAACTTAATACTTGAATTTATAATATTTTTTAAGTATTTTTTAAAAGACTTGAAATCAATTTGTTGATAGATAAGATTTAAATTTAAATTTAAATTTATATTAAATAATAAATTCATGAATCATAAAATAATTAGTTGCCACAAAATTAAAAGGCTTTCAAGAATTTAAATAAAATTATTAGTCATAATAAAAATAATTTTCAACAATTAATTTGATCAAATAAGAAAGATGAATATTTTAGAGAAATTGAATAAATTTAATTAGATAGAAGTAACAATAGATACTTGGAAGTGACAATAGATCATCTTTAAAAGTATTAGAAATATTATATCTCAAAAAATATGTGGAGTAAAGATCGAATTTAGCCTCCAAAATATTTTCTTTATCATGATAATAAATATATGTCGCATTCAAATTATTTTATTTATTTTTACTTAAAAAATTTAATCTAATGTATCTTATAAAAGTTTGTGAAGTTGAACATTTTTGTGAATTTGACTATGAAAAAGAAGGATGGGTATTTTAGTAAAATTAATAAATAAATTTCTTAAGTAACAATGGTTAATGGTAAATAGTATAAAAAGTAAGGGTCTTCATTGGATTGGATTGAGCCGAATTCAAACCAAACTAATAAAATTGCTTCGAATTAGTTTTGGGTAATTGGCTCATTTCAAAGTAAAACCAACCAAAACCAATTATTATTATTTTTGTTTTGGATTTATAATTTTCAACCCAAAAACTGAACACTCAATCCAATTACCTGATCTTTTTTTTTTTTTTTTTCTAAACTTTTATAAATTTTTCACTTAAGGTTGTGTTCATGATTTAGAAGGGGAAGGAAATGATGGGAGAGGATAAGGTTTTGCCATTGTTCAAAAGTTTTACATTTTAGGAGAAAAAAGCTTTTATATTAACCTTTTAAAACCCTCCATTATCCTTATTTCATTATTTCCCCATTTTTTAAAAATAAGATTATAATGTCATTTACAATCTTATCACTATTAAAATGTTGAAATATCGTTTTTATCTATATTGTGAAATATATTAATTAAATTTAACTTTCTTTAATATTTATTGAGAAAAAAAGGCTTAACCCAAAAACTGGGGAAGCAATAGTTAGTATAAGCACTCAAAATGAGAACCAGATAATAGCATAGAGCACATGATGACACAAAACTTAAGTAGAGAGTATGCTTGTACTGGATACGAATAAAACACAATCGTGATAGATGTTGTAACTTGTGACAGCAAATTTTCTTGATTTGTTATAAGCACAAACCTACAACACCAATCCATGCAGTTTTCTAAAACTAGAAGCAAGCAAAACTTCTATATCTCTTGAGCCCAGATTAACATTATGTTATATGGCCATGCTAATTCTCCTAAGCTGACAGTCACCAGCTGTAAGTCCTATTGAGCTCTGGCATAAAAGAATTGTAGTAGAGATTTTCACCACGAAAAATAATTTTGTTCCTAAGATCCCAAAGTGCCCAGATTATTACATAGAAACAAGTCAGCCAAGCCTTCCTTTGCTGTCTACCAATTGAAATGGCAAGCAAGACTCAAAATTCAATCTCGGATCATTAGCAATCCCCCAGAAATTATAGCATCTAGTCTACACCATCCATACGAAGTTGCAAGTGAAAAACAAATGTGGTCACTTTCATCATCTTCTCCACAAAGGACGCACCTAGTATCATCAGATCTCAGCACATCGATCCTGTAGAGCCTGTCTCGAGTGTTAATTCTCCCCTACAATACAAGCCAGAGTAGCAGTTTAGCTTTTGGTGGGCATAAGTTTCTCCAAGCTTTACTAGCAGAAATATCAAACTGGTTTTCCTGTATTTGCTGTTGATAATATTGATGCTAAAAGTTTTTAATAGAATAATAATTAGAGTTATGAAAATTCCATCTGATATAGTCATTAGCTTCATGCACCAAGTTCACTTATTGCAGTGTAGTTTGCAATTGAGCATATAATTCAATTTCCTATTGGCAAAACTCTCGTCTCCATTGTAAATTCCATATCCAAACTGCACCATTCCATATATCACATTCAGCAATGGAAGTTCTCTACTAAATAGATAGGGAATATAGTCTTGGAAACTGATCCTTAAGTCTTTGTTGCCCACACCAAGTATCCTCCCAAAACCATGTTTGTTCCCTATTACCAACCACCCATCTAATACCTTCAAAAACCAACTTTTTAATATAGTCATTAGTCTTCCAAACATTAGAAATCACTCCCCATAAGCCCCATGATGCTGTTGTACCTAATCAACCATCAGTCTATTCACCTACAGGTTGTGACATGATGCTACAACACATTTCCACAGTGAAGACTCTTCAGTAGAGAAGCGCCACCACCATTTGAACAATAATGATGTATTCTTGACAACAATAACACCACCCCCAGTCCTCCTAATTTCTTTGGCTTTAGATTACTTCCCATTTCACAAGTGATATTGATCTGCCAACTCCCTTCATCCCCCATAGGAATTTATTTTGTAATGATATGGTTTTTTGCACCACCTTCTTCAGCATCTTGAATAAGCCCAAATAGTACATGGGTAAGTTATTCAAGACTGGTTTAATTAGTGTTAATCGACCTGCCCATGACAGTAATTTTCCTTTCCATCCACTAAACCTTTTCCTAATTTTCTCAATGATTGGTTCCCACATATCCACCCTACTAGGATTCGCACCCAAAAGGATTCCCAAGTACTTGATTAGCAAGCTAAGAATTTGACATTGCAGATTTGAGTTTAACTCTGTCACCATTCTTTCATTGCAGTGCATAAGAATTAATGCTGATTTCTCGAAATTTATTCTCAATCCTGAGATCAACCCAAAGCAGTCCAAGATTCTTCTAATATTCAGCAATACGTTTTCTTTTGCATGAGCAAATAGTATGGTATCACATGCAAATTGCAAATGTGAAAGACTCACACCTTGTCAGCCTACAATTATTCTTTCAATTATTACTTCATTCACAACTTTGCTCATTAACTGATTTAAGACATCAGCAATGATGACAAGCAAAAATGGTGATAACGAGTTCCCTTGTCATAATCCTCGTTCCATTTTGAATGGTTTAGAGGGGGATCCATTAATTATTATTGACATTTTAGCTGAGGTGAGATAGCTCCATATCCAGCTTCTCCACAATCCTCCAACCCGATCTTTAGAACAACTTGGTCAACAAAAGTCCATCTAATTGAGTCATATGCTTTTCTAAAATCCAATTTTATAAGAATAGTCTATTCTTTCCTTTTTTTCAACCCAATGTACAACTTCATTTACAATTAGCACCCCACCCAATATTTGATGTCCTTGAACAAAAGCCGTTTGGTTATCTCCAACTAGGTCAGGTTCATCCAATTTGCTAGGACCTTTGCCACCACTTTGTAAATACATCCGATTATACTTATTGGTCTATAATCTTTTATTTCCTTTGCTTCCTCCCCTTTTGGAATCAAGGTCACCCATGTCATGTTTGCTCTTTTGGGAAGCACGCCTGTTATGAAGAAATTGTTGACACATTTGTAAACTCATTCCCTGCAATATCCCAACACTTCTCTATGAAGTTGAAGTTGTAACCGTCTGGCCCTAGTGCTTTTGAAAACTCATAATCCCACACAACTTGTTTGATCTCCTCATCAATTGGCATGGCTTTTAGATCACTAGAATCTTGTTGTGATATCTTGTTCACCAAGTTATTTGGGAAAGAAATTAATAGTACCTAATCCTACTTATACAAAGATTTATAGAAATTTCTCACCTCCATCTTAATTAGCCTTGGAGCTTTGATTTGTACTATGTTCTTCCTCCTATTCTTGATAGTTGCAACAACATGAAAATATTTAGAGTTTCTACCCATTCCTTTTATCACCATTTCCCTGGATAATTGCTTCTAATAATTGCTTTTCCTATCATACCAGGTCTGTACATAGCTTTTTAATGCATTTTGACATGCTAGGTTTACTTCATCAGTCATTTTCTTCTATTCTCCTAGATACTTCTTCAATTTCTCTTTCAAGCACCTTAATTTTTTGGTCAATGTGACCAAAGACATCTCGATTCCATTTCTTTAGAGGTTGCTTCAAACGCCTCAACTTTTCCATGAAACCATCATCTGTATAACTCTTCCATTCGTCTTCAATCAACTTGAGGAAGCCTGGGTGCGAAAACCATGCATCTATACTCTTAAATGGCTTAGGACCCCAATTGATCTTTCTGATTTAACTAACAAGGCCACATGATCGACAAAGAGCAATTTAGTCCTACAAGTTTGAGACCATCAGCCTTCTGCATCCATTGTGGTTCAACAAGAACTCTGTCCAGCTTGCTGCAAGAATTCCCTTTTCTCCATGTGAATTTTCGTCTATCAGAGGTAATTCAACCAATCCCATTTCATTAATCCATTCCTCAAATTCTTCCATACTTCTGGAGTAATTCTCACAACCCCTTCTTTTAAAAGGATATCCAATCTCATTAAAATCTCCCATAACCATTAATGGGGTGATAATGGAAGATTTTAATTCAACTAGTTCTTCCCATATCCTTCTTTTGCTCGTACAGTCATGATATCCATAGACTATGACAACTGCCACCTCCATACGCAAGTCTTGAGCAAACCCACATACATATAACCATTTCCCTCCCTTCACCATTTTCTCCCCTGTTAAAAGGCTTTTATCCCATATACAAAATATTCCCCTACTTCACTCAATTGCATCAATGTTGGCCCAGTTTTAATCATCCGTCCCCCATATATTCCTAACCAATTGGTCATTACCATATTTCTTCTTCATCTCTATTAGCTGCACCAATTGAACATTCTCTTCTCTTACCATCTTCCTAACAGCATCAACCTTGATCCCACTTCCTACTTCTCTTACATTCCCGTACATAAAATTCATTTAAATTTTTTGGACTTACTTGGGCCTTGTCGTGTTCCCTTTTTTTTTTCTCCCCTTTTTCCTCTTCGTATCCCTGCTCTTGCCCTTCTTCCACTCCTTTTACTCCTCGAAAATAGCTTGAATGGCATCCCCATCATGCTCTATTTCCAATTCGAGTTTCCGCCCCAACCTCCATGTTGCATTCGCTTCAGCATACCTAGCCTCATTACTCAATTATTCTTCATCATTGTTACTATCAACATTCTGCTCCAATGGTTCCTCGTTAGAGCCATCTAATCTATTTTCTTATGCAAGAATAGAATTTGGTACATTGGTGCATGAGATCTCCCTACTTATAACAGGCCCAACTTTTTTGAACCCAGGAGGAAGTAATGGATCCGAATTAGGAAGCCCCATTATGTCTTCATTTTCCATATTCTTGGACCACTCGTTGTAAGCTCTGGCACTAACTTTTGGTCTTCTGGCCCATTTGGTATTAGGCCCAAGTCTCTCATTACTTGTTCTATTCTCTTATCATCCTCAATGGCAATAGTTTGTGATCCATTTGCAATTACTGACCGTCCATTCTCCTAACATTGATTATCTTGCCATTTCATGCACATCCCAACCTCATAATTATTGGTTTCTTCATTCCATATATTTGTCTTCTCTATTCCCCATGCATGTAGGGTTTCCTCGATATTCCCTACCATGATTAACAAGCTATCATTCCCCTCCCTATTTTCGTTAAGACCATTCGACTTCTTATAGCCTCCTTCCATTGACTGCGTGTGTAGAATTCCCCCTGATACTACCTTTTGCATTGCTGCCTTGTCATTACCTTCTTCAATCAATATTTTCTATTCATGGTTAGAAGGAAGCCTTGTATATAACACTTCTTTAACATATACATTGTATCCACAACCATTAACAGAATTAAATGCCATTAGTATTTTATATGCACTCATCTGCCTTATTTTCTCAATGGATGGTACGATAACTTTCACTGCTTCCTCTACTTCTTGTGCATCAATTGGCCTCATAGTCTCCCCTACTGCACTTCTGCCAAGCTCCTCCATAAATTGCTAGTTACCCACACCATAAACCACTCTGGTTCTATCATTTTTCTCATTCTCATTTCCTTTGTTGTTAGATGGTCATCTTTCTTCCTTATCGTTTTCTTTCACCAATTATTTTTGGTTTTGAAGTAATACTTCTCTGTATGATCTCCTTGTATTATCTGCTCCATTTCTTTCATAGCATTTCTCTGCCCTTTTGGCCTCGATTGTTCAACTCTCCTTCCTCCTTGCCTCCTATATTCCGCCATTGTTGTAGTTATGTTGCACCCCTTTATTTCCATCCCATTTAGGTTACGTATAACGTCCTGAGCCTCCTTCAAGTAAGCAAACCTCACAAAAGCAAAAGGTGCATCACTTGTTTTCCTTTTCTTATGTGAGATAAAGACATCCACGATTTCCCCTTATAGTTGATCTATTGCCATAACCATGATTTAGTCATGGATAGTGGGAGATTGTCAACAAATAATGTATGTGATATGCTTTCCAATCTCTTCCATGCTTACTCACTCCTATTCACCACCTGTCTTGTTCTTTCTATGTATCCTTTCCCCTTCTCTCTTCCTCTCCAATGTTTCTCTCTTATCTCTTATTAATTAAATTTAACTATTTTAATAAAAATATTAAATTATAAAAATATGTTATAAACCCTCAATTTCCTTCCACCTATCTATTTACACTTACGAACAAAGATAAGATAAAACCCTCTAGGTCCTCTTTCCTTGCCTTTCCTTCCCTTTTGATGTCTTTCTTTCCATTTCTCTCATAACTCGTGAACATATATTAAGTTTTTAGTAATAAAATTACTTTCTATCTTATTTGTTTGCTTTTGTTTATGACATTATTCATTTGATTTTTAAGTATCTCATTATCAAGTTTTACACTATTATAAATTGTTATAAGAACAAAAATTTCAAACAAAGTATAAACTTTTACTATTTTTTTTCAATTTGATGACCCAAACCAAACCAATCAATCCTATTAAGATTGGATTGGTTTGATTCAATTTTGCCAAAAAAAATAAAAAATAAATTAAATCAATCTAATTAAAGTTGATTAATTTAAATTTTTTCTTTTGATAAACCTGAACTAAACCAACCTATATACACCCTTAGTTGAATGCAAATAAAATATATCATACAGTCTTTCCAATAAATAAACGCTGCAAAAACGTATTGTGCCCTTAGTATAATTGTAATTAACGAGGTCTTTCTGTACAATTTCTTTTTTTTTTTTTTGTCGGTTAAGAAAAAATAGATATATCATAACATTCACTCCATATATAAATAGTTTTTTTTTCATTTTCAAACTTGTACATATAAAACTTAGCTCCAAGGATGAAAAGTTAGCAAAGCTTATTCTACTGGCACTGTTACGGACTAGAATATTTTTTTATTTTTTATTTTTTTAGATTTACTCCTCGTTTTGATATCGTTTAAGTCGAAACTGAAGAAAAATATATCTATAGTTACCATTTCAATTTTACCTTTTAGTTTACCAAGCACAATGAAAGGAATTAGAATGGAAAAGGAAAAAAAAAAAAAGAAAAAAGGAACGTTCGGTTCCAAAATATTTATTTATATCTAACAGCATATTTATTTGAACCCGAGGAATCCACATAGCAAATGGCAGATTCCAACTTTATTAGAGGTTTTATGTCTAGTGATAAACATTAAATAGTACGGTCTCTTCCTTGCTGCATTGCAGAACAAACTTCGGCTCTGACTTTCATCCAATCCTGTAACAGAAACACAAAGCAAAGAACAGGGTCACTAATGCTTCGATTAATTGCTCCAATGGAAGGTATTCATTGTGTTCGTGCACGTGTGTGAAATATTCATTGTATCATGCGACAACAGTGATTTGCATTTATAGTAAAAAGAATAGATTTTAAATACTAGATTAATATTATGCAGAAAACAAATACCTAAAACTTTTGATATGAAAACAAGAATGATCGTTAAATAGCATAAAATAATATAAACGGCTTACTTATACTTATCTATTAAATTATTGAAGTGAACATAAGATCATATGAATTTTAGTTAACTTGAAATTCTTATAAGATATTTCGAGTCTTCGTATCATGATCTTTAAATAATATTTAATGTCGAACATATCTGAGATTAAGATGTTTGGGAACATGCTAAAACAGTTTTTTTTTTTCAGAGAAAAAATGTTTTAAAAAAAATCTTGTATGTTTGGTATCAAGTTGAAAATATTATAATCAAAAGTTAATAATTTTAAGCTAAAAAATAACTTATAATCATAAATAATTTTTTTGAAACTTTTGATTACAAGTAAAAATTGATTATTTTATAATTGTTATAATTTTATCAAATTGACCCTAAATATCAAATATTATATAATATAAATAATTATTAAGCCACTAGTAGCATGTTTGGAAACCTCAAGAAAAAGCTTTTTTTTTTTTTCACAAAAAAAGTTGTTTCCCAAAAATAATCTTGTTTGGGTAAATTCTTGAAATATATTTTATAATAAAAAAGCTGACGATTTTATGCTAAAAAATAGTTTATGATCATAAGCAACTATTTGAAACTTATGATTATAAGTAGAAACTAATTATTTTAAAATTGTTATATTTTTATCAAATTGACCTTTTGTATCAAATATTATATAATATAAATAATTATTCCATATCTTTTTTGACAATTTTACCACAAAAAGTAACCTTTTTCATATAATTCAAATAAAATAGATTATTTTAAAATAATTTTTTAGCTAAAGTATCCAAACATAAATGGATTATCATATAATCGATTATATAAAAAAGCGATTATAAAAATAAATGATTAATAAAATAATTTTAATTTTACAACTTTTCTAAATACAAATTAGGATTGGGTTTATGGTGAGCGGTTTGGATAGTGTGCATGAAGTTATAGGATCAAAACTCATTGAATACTAATGTATCAAAAAGAAAAAAAATCACTATATACCTTTTTAGTAATTTTACTATGCAAAAGCAAAATGTTTTTTGTACAATTCAAACAAAATAATTATCTTGAAATCACTTTTTGTTGAAGTTTTCAAGCATAAATTGATTGTCATATAATTGATTATATAAAAAAATAATTGTACAAATAAATAATTATTAAAATAATTTTAGAGCCCATTTGTTTTCACTTCGCATAGGAAAAAAATACTTTGTTTCAATTTTTTTAAATAGTACTTCTAGTGTTATTTTTTATGCTTCTAAAGAAACACAGAAGTAGAAAATAATCAATTTTTCTATTTTTTTAAGATATAGATAGCTAGCTGCTTGTCCAAGAAACTGAAGTAGTAAAGAGAGAAAATGGTCATCGAATTTCGAATTCACTATTTTTTTACACTATGATCATTCTATCCTTAATTTTTTTTTTTGAAAATACTACTCTTTATCTATTAATATTGTAATGATATTAAAAAAAGTACTTTTATTTTATTATATGCAAATAGTTTAATAATTTTTTATTCTAATAAAAAATACTTCTACAATTATATTCAAACGCAAAATAATTTTCTACTTTTACTTCTACTTTTGTTTCTGATTCTAGTTTTATAGAAACACTTCTTCCAAAATCTTAATCAAACAAACCTTTAATTTTACAGATTTCCCAAATGTACGCTAAGTAATTAAGATTATCCCCTCTCACTTCCTTTTGTTTTTTGGTCCCCTTTTCACTTCTTGCAATAAGATAGTGCTCTGACTTGATAGGTTGCATGTACACATAGCTATCAATATAAGTCACTAAAATGAAGGAAGGTTAATAGTTCACATTAAGTCATAAGTTGAAATTTTATCGTCCCTGATGTACCAATTACTAAAAAGCAAAAAAAAAAATAAAATGGTTGACCATGTAATATGTTGTGAATAGTCAAGATTGAAAATTACTTAAAACATCGCGTGAAGATTCATTCAATCAGTGATCAATAGATGAGAAGAGGTATATATTGAAATCAAATTTACCTGGAGCAGTCCATGAAAGGAGAAATCTCGAAGGGAAGTAGGATTCCACATTTGTTTGGGAGATCCCTGGCGTTCTGTGTATTCGGGTTTAGGATCTGTGCTGCGACCTTAATGCAGTTACAAGCATCCCTCTTATCCTGAACACTTCTTGCAGCAGCAACCAGGTGTCTAGCTCCATCACAACAAGCACCAGATGGTCCAATAAAGCCAGGGCCACCTTTGGCTTGCAGGAATGCCACGCATGGCTTCAGGTACTCAATAATAACGCTACATTCTATCCCGGCCTCACATGGTGATGAAAACAAGAGAAGAAGAACCACAAGAGTGGTTGCTGTAGCGGCCACAAGAGATATTGGTTTCATGGTTGCACACAATATAGAAGACTATCGTTAATTAATTTGAGGTTGCTATGGTTTGTTTTTGGTTCTGGTTTTATAGTAAGTTTTGGAGGAAGGTGGCACAAATATACAATAATATACAAATGTCAAGTGCAAAGTGAAGCTGAGATCATATGAGCGGTACGTGGAGCTGAGAAACAGAAGAGTGTTTTGCAAGTTGCAAATGGAAAGCAATGCGAACTTGGAATGATAGGCGCCGCGGAGGATCATCTTGCGGAACTTCATGACTATATTTGTATTCTTATTCTATATGCAAAGGATTGATGATGCTCCTGGGGTACTATACAGTTGTAGCCTTCTACAAAAAGCAAATGGTTTTGTATTTTTGCATGAGATTATTTTCTGTTGTTGCCATGTGAAAACGGTTAGTATGATGAGAAACTCAAATGTGCATCGTGAGAGGCATATTCGTTATAGATTAAATTTGATTTAGGGTTTATGAAGTAATATTTTAAATTTAATCAAGCGCCTTATATGATTAGGTTATATATACATATCTATTATGTCCTTACTGAGTTAAGTGTTTTTGTTATCAAAAAAGCTTGGGTGGAAGGGAGGCTCAAAACACTTTAGGGGCATTTGATAGAAGGAATATTCCCATTTAGTGCATGGTTTGTAGCAAAATTTTTGGGAATATTGCATTCTGCCAAATGAAAAATTCCCAAAAATTAATTACATCTCCTACATGGAATATTTTTATGGGATGAGACTATTTTCCCTTGTGAAAAAACCAAATTGCCCTAGTCATTATTTGTCATCTTCGACCATGGTCCACTACAGCCCATCGCATGTAGAGGTATTTTTGGAAATATATAAAATATTTTTAGAAATTTAATCTGCACATACTATACATATCTAAAATATCATATTCAAAAAAATTATTTTAGAAAATAGCATTTCCAAAAATAAAAATTCATTTTGTCTACCAAGCACCTTTTAGAGTTGGGCATATCGATGAAAAAACACGAACAAAACTTAAATCACGAAGAAACATGAACATAAGACTCATCAGATGAAACTTGATTAGCTTTGAATTGAGTAATGCTTTTAACAGTAATGTTATATAGTCAGAATTATCTGTTAGAATAGTTGTTAAAATTTATCAAAAATTTAATGTGATAATTAAATAAGTTAAGACATAAAAACCACTTATCCATCCAATGCTTAAAAATAACGGCACATAATCATTTAAGCAAAAGTTTTCGCGGTAAAATTCTGGTTATTTTCTTATTTTTAAAGCACTCAAAAACCTTTTCTATGAGAAGTAGATAATTAGAAAATAGATAATTTTTTTTGTCTTGATAGAATTATCGGTATCCGAATCCTATTATCAAAAACTCAATTAATCTAACCTGATCCGATGGACATATTTGTGAAGGGGGTAGGGGTCTCCCAATAAGAATTTTTTTCATTCTCATAACTCAAATCCGAAACCTATAATTAAGGGAGATATATTTGAGTAGATATATTAAAATGAGATATTTTTGCATAGATATAGGTATTTGATCAAACACAAACACATCTTTTCGAGTTCCACATAAAGTCTAGGTATATAATTAATTGTAAACAAGATTGTTTTCAAATTAGCCAATCTCTCCAATCTTCACTTATTTGATAAAAAAACGTTTGCAAATGTATTCAAAATTCAAGAGATATTTGATCGAACTTCATTGTTCACGAATTGTAGTTTTCATATTGTTTCTCGTCGTGGTTCTCGTGTATCTTGATACAAATCACGGATCACTCAGTCTATAACTGCATGGTCCTTTTTTCAAACTAAAACCTACATAAGAATCTCTATGAAATTTGTTACCGCTCTTTCCTTTTCTTCGAAATTTCCCATTTTCTTTCTCCATCTACTTGTCTCTAATTTGAATTGAGAATGTCGCGGTCAATCACTTTCTTCTTATCCGCGGCCGCATATCATGACACGTTAAAGATCACGAGAAACAACATTGTATTTCTTTCATAAAAAAATAAAAAAATAAAAAAAAATTGTATTGCTATAATAAGTAGAAGGGCAGGAGCGAACGTATTGGGTAGATTTGTCATTACTCGCGATTGCAAGGGTAACGTGAGACTTGAGAGGTGCCTTTTTGTAAGAATGCACAGAAGTCATTGACGTGTCTTTGGCTCAAGCCTCTACGCGTGTGCGCATCTCAATATGTGCATTCAACACTAGTGAAATTCCTAAATGTTTGCAGGTAAAAATAATGATATCCTATTCTATTCGTAAATTAATATATTAGTTATTACATTAAAAATATAGTAAAGGTGAAAATAACCTATAAAATTAAAGAGTCGAATTATAAATATAAAGTGTAGTATCACTTTTTTTTCAAAAAAAAAAAAATTTAGAAGCATCTAAGAATTTTCAACAACACTCTAGGTCTATGGAGGGTTCTTAATTACCTTAAATTAGCTTTAGGTGGTTTCCCTTATATTTTCATGAATATATTCCATATTCATTTTGCCGTCAATAATAGTATATCTATTTAGAGACCAGTTAACAATAGCATAGATTGGATTATGATTTTTTAAAATGAGAATTTCTATAAAGTGGGAGAGTGGGGGTATTTACTTTGGATTAATAAATAGTATTTTATGTAAATCCTACTAAATAATCTAAAGATAAATAATTTCTTACTTTTTCACTATATTTTAGAGAAATTCACTTTAAATGATCTAAATCCAGGAATACTCAACTTTCTAGGTACGATTAAATTTATCTATATTGTTTTTAGAAGATGAGATGAGTGCTTTGAAGCCATCTGATCCTCCAAATGGTGGCGGTGGTTTTGGCCATTCTCAATTGTCCTTTGGACTGTCTTTTAAAGATAAACTGATAGGAAAGAAGATGGTGGGGGCGAGCGGTCCCTTAGTGGATTTGCTTAAGAACGGTTTGGCAAGAGTGGAGTTTGATAGGGGTAAACATTTGTATTCGAAGCTATATTTGGATAAAACGATTCTTGATGAGATCTATATTCCTTGGAAAGTTGCTCTGATTGTTAAGTCTTGGGTAAGGAGATAGGTTTTTTGCAATGAGGGATAGACTCCATAAACTATGGAAACCTACAGGTGGTTTGAACGTGTTGGATCTTGGTTATGGCTTCTTTCTTATCAAATTTGATCATGATGAGAATCAAACAAAGGTGATTGAGGGAGGTCCTTGGATGTTATTTGTTCATTATCTCTCTATGAGAACGTGGTCCAGAGATTTTGTTGCCTCAGATGAGAGGATAAAATCAACTATGGTGTGGATTCATTTTCCATCTTTGAATATAGCTTATTATGATGATTCAGTTTTATGGGCAATGGCTAGTCAAGTTGGCTATCCTATTAAGATCGACCAATACACTCTGAGGGTTGCTCGGGGGAGGTTTGTCAGGGTTTGTGTTGAAATTGATTTGTTTAAACCTATAGTTGGATTGATCTCGGTGGAAGAGAAGTGGTATAAAGTAGAGTATGAGCGATTGCACATTATTTGTTCTAATTGTGGATGTTATGGACACTATTTTAGGGATTGTTCAAAATCAGAGGTTGTCCTCAAAGATTCCAATTCCACTGATAAGGTTAATGATGCAATAGTGAATGGAGTGGTGGTGGCTCCTTTTACACTGTTGCCAAACATAACCAGGATGGTGCTCTTCCAACAAAGTCACATGGGAAGTGGTTAGTGGTGGCTCATAAACAGCGCCCAATGTAACACCATACCAATTTAACATTATGCTTAAGTCATAGCATGAAATTAAGTAGATTGTGTTATCATGTTGATACTTTGATTACTATTTATTTATCATATAGCATCTCTCTTTTTTTTTTTTTGTTGTAAACAGGCGAAATGGCATGCTGTATATAATGAACGTAATCAACATCGTCAAACATAACTAAGTTTAATAAAACACAACAGAAAAGATAAGAATAAGTAATATATCATCAACTGTATACGTACATATATAGGTCGGAAGCTAACGCTTCAGTTTATGTACAGATTCAAAACAGGATACATAAGTGGGGCCGGTGTACCAAAAAGACATATGGCCCATATTAGTGAAAACAGTCCTACGAGATCCTTAGAGGACATCCCAAACTAGCTACAGATCAGGGATCTCAATAACCAAGGTAGCTGTCATATCCATCACTAGGGTTTGAGAATGACGCAGAAACACAAAGAGAGGTGAGAATTTAAAGAAATTCTCAGTAGGATTCGAGTATGGTATTTAACTGACGTCACACTCATTCTCAGTTGCCTCGGTTTTTATTTGATTATAAAAACATGGGATCAAATTGAACTATCCATATTTACTAAGTTTAAGAAAATGTCTGGTCCGAGGCAAGGTTCAATTTTACTTAAGACAATATAAGAAATAGAATAACTACTAAGTAGTGCTACACAGAAAATGAGCAGAATAAATGAACATATGACAGTAAGTAAGCATAATAGTCAAACTGTAAACATAAGCTTAACAGTCAAACTGTAAATATAAGCATAACAGTCAAACTGTAAACAACTTATAATGACTATTCAATGTGATCATGCAACTCATTCTTGAACTCATCTTCATAAACTTTTCCATCACTTGGTCCCCTAGGAGTTCTTGGCCATTTAGACTCCTAGGTAATAGTTTATTTTTCAGGATCGAGCTAGTTCCTATATAGGAATGCCGGTTTACTTTCCCCGATCTTCCCATCAATCTATTCCCCTTAACTTTAATTCGGGGCTAGCCCAAGTATTATGGAACTTTCATCATAATATAACCTTTATGAACTTCTTGCAATTGCACATGGATTTGAATGTAAAGTATAACTCATGCATACGCTTATCAAAATTTTGGCAGCATAACGGAACGCATCCGCTTCCCCGTAAATAGTGCCAGTACTCAGACAGTCAATTGTAGAGAAATCATAACATTTCATTTATAATTCAATCATCAATCTCATTGGAATAAATGTTGCATTTAAAATATAATTGCTGCCTTAGCACATTCATTCAACCCAGTTTTTGTAAATCAAGCCAAAATTTCTATTTAACTCATTTGGACTTCCATTGTGGATATGTTAGAGTGTTATGTGTCTATTTTCTAACCTCATTGGTCCCATCTAATTTTGATAAATGTAACTCAAGTTATTTAAATTTTATCCCAGCCTGCCCTATAGCTGGCTAGAATTGCACATATAAAAGTAAAAATCCACTAAAAATAAAAAACTAGGTCAAATCATATAAAATTAATATCATATTAGAGCTAGCAGGAAACCTTTCATTTGCAACAAGTTCCATTTCATTTGCCTTAGTACAGCTCGAGTTATATGTCCCGAAATTTAACCTTCCTGAACTATCCTGTTTTGGCCTGGTTTGGATATAGGGCAATTTCTTTGAACCACTGGGAGCAAATGAGATTGTATCTAACTCGAAAATTTTTATGGGATGTTCTTTTATGTGTAAGCTTTCTAATAGAGTTAGTTTCATTCAATTCCATGTTGTATAGAGCAAGTTTTGCCCTGCACAACCTAGTCTACCTAGAATGAACCTAAAAAATCTGGGTCAAAATCCCAAAATTCATATCTCTCTCAATACTAATCCAATGGCCTTATATGATATATTTATGGAAAGCCCTAAATGTCTAGTTTCATATAAAAATAATTTCATTGAATTTGAACAGCTATAAATGGATCCGTACACTCTGCCGTACGGATTATCGAGAGAATTTGGTCTCCCAGCCCTTCATATCTTCCTATACTCACTCTTTCCTACTCCTTAATCAAATTTAAACACAAAACAGTCAAAGATCATCATATTTATTCACTAATCACATCAAGAAGTGAGAAAATAAAGCCAAAATTAGCCATCCACAATCAAAATAACAAGAACAAAATTGAACCTCTACCTTTTTGTATGTGATCTTGTTAAGTTTTGGAGTTTGGTTGAGAGGAGAAGAGAAGAACAAAAGAAGACTGGAGCAAGTAGAGAGTGATGCAAATTAGCAGGGAAGAAAGGAGAAAAATCTAATTTAAATATTGAAAAGGTAGTTGCCTTTGTGAGTTTTGATTGGCTAAAATTTTGTAGGTGAAGTTCAGCCATGTTTCCCTCTTTGGTGGCTAATAATTATTCTCCATTTTGCCTAAAAATTGGAACTCATTTTCATTCTATCTGAAGTTGGAACTCGTCTCCATTCTGCTTAAAGTCGGAACTCGGAACTTAGGAAACACGTAAAAGTTTTGGAAGACTAATTATGGCTTAAAGTCGGAGATCGGAAATCACACAGCAAACAAATCACCATAAAATCAAAAGTCAAGGACAAGAATATGAAACCTAAAATACCTAAACCTGAAAGTCGAGGATCTTCAACATAAACTTGGAAGTTAGTACCAAAACATAAAACCTTGTACCCACATCTCGAAAGTTGAGAACTAGAATGCTTTAAAACTCCTATTACACGTAATTCTAAAACTCGGTCCATGATGATCAATCTTGGAGATCGATTCATAACCCCGAAAGTCGGGAATCAAAACATTAACTTTATGTACCGGGAAGTCGGAACTATGCTCAAACTCAGGAACCTCAATAGAAATGAAAAGCTCTTGGAAATAAATTCGGAGATCGGAACTCGTGTCTAACTTGGAAATCAATTCAGAGATCGAAACTCGTGTACATTTTAGTTAAATCTTAATTAACTTTAATTATTATAAAAACCCAAACAATTAGGCGAAAAACGATAAGAAAATTCTGGTGGATGTTACATTACCACCCTCCTAAAAAAAAAATATTATCTTCAAAATTTAGTACCTGAAAATAGTTTAGGATATTCTTTCTTCATGTCTAATTCTAGTTCCCAAGTATAATCCTTGGCATCTTCTTTTCCCTATGCTACATTTACTAACTGCACAGTTTTTTTTCGAAGTTGCCTGCTGCTTCTGTCTATGATCCGTGCTGGCTATACGTGGAAATTCAGATCCTCTTTTAGCTGTACGGACTCAGGTTCTAGAAAGTGTGTAGGGTCAGGCTGATACCTTCTGAGTTGAGAAACATGGAAAACATCATGAAGGTTTGACAGATGTGGAGGTAAAGTGATTCGGTATGCAACTAATCCGATTCGCTTCAAGATTTGGAAGGGACGGATAAAGTGAGGACTTAGTTTCTTGACCTTAATGGCTCTATCTATCCCTGTTATAGGCGTAATCTTTAGAAATACGTGGTCTCCTTCTTGAAATTCCAGAGGTTTCCTCCTGATATCCACGTAACTCTTCTAACAATTTTGAGTGGCAAGCATCTTACTTCAAATCTTCTTGATCTACTCAGTGGTCTGTTCAACTAAATCAGGCCCCAATAGAGTTGATTCTCCTGTTCCATACTAACACAGTGGAGATTGGCACTTTCATCTGTACAACACTTCGTAAGGAGCCATGCTGATACTAGCATGATAGCTATTGTTGTATGTAAATTCGGTTAGCGATAAGTATCGATCCCAATTCTCACGTTGCTCTATTATATAGGCTTGTAGCGTATCTTCTAAGGTTTGAATTGTTCTTTCTGTTTGACCATCTATTTGTGGGTGATATGCAGTGCTTAGGGTCAACTTAATACCAAATGCTTTCTATAAGGCTCCCTAGAATCATGAAGTGAATCTTGGATCTTGATCAGAGATAATGGTTGATGGGGTCCTGTGTAGTCTTATAATTTCTTGGATATATAATTGCTCTAATTTTTCCAATGGATAATTTACTCGAATGGGTAAAAAGTGAGCAGATTTGGTTAATCTATCCACGATAACCCATATGGCATCATATCCTACTGGCGTTCTAGGTAATCCCATTACAAAATCCATGGAGATATTTTTCCACTTCCACTCAGGGATTTCCAAAGGTTGTAGCATCCCGGAGGGTTTTTGATGTTCCGCTTTCACCTTCTGACAGGTCAAGCACTTGCTCACGATGCTCGCCACATCTGACTTCATGCCTGGCCACTAAAGCATTTTCTTGAGATCTTGATACATTTTGTTAATGCCAGGATGTACGATAAATTCACCTTTATGTGCTTCCTCCAAGATTCTTCTTCGGAGATCATTCCCCTCGAGTACACACACCTTGTCACAGTGTCGCCATATGCTTTCTTTATCCTGTGCAAAACCCATTAATTTCCCTAATTGCACAAGATTGATGGTATGCTGAAAACTAGCATCCTGCTGTTGTGCCTGCCGAATCTGCTCCTTAAAGCTACTGGTTCCTTAACTTGGTGTAATTGAATGGTCTTAGGAGTCATAAGGATTCCTGAATTAAGATTTCGGGAGCTCTCAATAAGCTCTATCTCTTTCACTATCATCCAGGCTGTAGTCAACGATTTTCTGCTTAAAGTATCTGCTATAATATTTTCCTTGCCTGAGTGGTATTTCAATTCAAATTCGTCCAAGAAGTTCCATCGACCTCCGCTGCCTCATATTTAATTTCTTCTGATCAAAGAGGTACTTCAAACTCTTATGATCAGAAAAGATCTCAAACCTCTCACCATAAAGGTGATGCTTCCATATCTTTAAAACAAATACTACTGCTACTAATTCAAGATCGTGTGTCGGATAATTCCTTTCATGTGGCTTTAATTGCCTAGAGGCATAAGCGACCACATTCTTCTGGGTTAGCTTGGTCAAAGGCAAAGTTATTCGAGAGAAATCTTTGGCAAATCGCCTATAATATTCCGTTAAGCCCAGAAAACTCCTAACCTCAGTGATGTGGTCGGCCTTTCCCAATTTAGTACTGCTTCCACTTTGTTGGGGTCTATGGAGATCCCTCCATGGGATGCCACATGGCCGAGAAAGTTTACTTCTTTCATCCAAAATTCACATTTGGATAACTTAGCATAGAATTTTTTCTCTCTTAAAATTTGTAGAACTAGCCCCAAGTGTTCCACGTGCTCTATCTGTACATAAACTGAAGCGTTAGCTTCCCACCTATATATATACGTATAAAGTTGATGATATATTACTTATTCTTATCTTTTCTGTTATATTTTATTAAACTTAGTTATGTTCTGCGACGTTGATTACGTTCATTATATACAGCGTGCCGTTTCGCTTGTTTACAACAAAAAAAAAAGAGAGATGCGATATGATAAATAAATAGTAATTAGAGTATCAACATGGTAATATAATCTACTTAATTTCATGCTATGACTTAAGCATAACATTAAATTGGTATGATGTAACACTCTACTAATTTAATGTTATGCTTAAGTCATAGCATGAAATTAAGTAGATTATGTTACCGTGTTGATACTGTGATTACTATTTATTTATCATATCACATCTCTCTTTTTTTTGTTTTAACAGGCGAAATAGTGCGCTGTATATAATGAACGTAATCAACATCACAGAACGTAACTAAGTTTAATAAAACACAACAGAAAAGATAAGAATAAGTAATATGTCATCAACTGTATACGTACATATATAGGTCGGAAGCTAACGCTTCAGTGTATGTACAGATTCAAAACAGGATACATAAGTGAGGCCAGTGTACCAAAAAGACATACAGCCTGTGTTAGTGAAAACAATCCTACAAGGTCCTTAGAGGACATCCCAAACTAGCTGTAGATAAGGGATCTCAATAACCAGGGTAGCTGTCGTGTCCATCATCAGGATTTGAGAATGATGCGGAAACACAAAGAGAGGTGAGAATTTAAAGAAATTCTCAGTAGGATTCGAGTATGGTATTTAACTGACGTCACATTTATTCTCAGTTGCCTCGATTTTTATTTAATTATAAAAACATGGGATCAACTTGAATTATCCATATTTAATAAGTTTAAGAAAACGTCTGGTCTGATGCAAGGCTCAATTTTACTTAAGACAGCATAAGAAATATAATAACTACTAAGTAGTGCTACACAGAAAATGAGTAGAATAAATGAACATATGGCAGTAATAAGCATAATAGTCAAATTGAAAACATAAGCATAACAGTCAAACTGTAAATATAAGTATAACAGTCAAACTATAAATAACTTATAATGACTATTCAATGTGATCATGCAACTCATTCTTGAACTCATCTTCATAAACTTTTCCATCACTTGGTCCCTTCGGAGTTCTTGACCATTTAAACTCTGGGTAATAGTCTGTTTTTCAGGATCAAGCTAGTTCCTATATAGGAATGCCGGGTTTACTTTCCCTGACCTTCCCACCGACCTATTTCCCTTAACTTTAATCCGGGGCTAGCCCAAGTATTATCGAACTTTCATCATAACATAACCTTTATGTTCATCATAACATCATCTTTATGAACTTCTTGCAATTGCACATGAATTTGAATGCAGAGTATAACTCATGCATAGGCTTACCGAAATTTTGGTAGCATAACGGAATGTGTCCACTTCTCCATGAATTGTACCAGTACTCAGACAGTCAATTGTAGAGAAATCATAATATTTCATTTATAATTCAATCATCAATCTCATAGGAATAAATGTTGCATTTAAAATATAATTGCTGTCTCTGCATATTCATTCAACTCGATTTTTGTAAATCAAGCCAAAATTTCTATTTAACTCATCTAGACCTCCATTTTGGATATGTTAGAGTGTTATGTGTCTATTTTCTAACCTCTTTGGTTCCATCTAATTTTGATAAACGTAACTCAAGTTATTTAAATTTTATCCCGGCTTGCCCTGTAGCTGGCCAAAGTTGCACACATAAAAGTAAAAATCCACTAAAAATCGAAAACTAGCTCAAATTATATGAAATTGGTATCATAGTAGAGCTAGCAGGACAACTTTCATTTGCAATAAGTTCCATTTCATTTTCCTTAGTACAGCTTGAGTTATAAGCTTCAAAATTTGACCTTCCTGAACTGCCCTATTTTGGCCCGGTTTGGACATAGGGTATCTAACTCGAAAATTTTAATGGGATATTCTTGTATGTGTAGGCTTTCTAACAAAGTTAGTTTCATTCAATTCCAAGTCGTATAGGGCAAATTTTGCCTTGCACAACCTAGTCTGCCCAGAATCAACCTCAAAAATCTAGGTTAAATTTCTAAAATTCATATCTCTCTCAATACTAATCCAATGACCTTATATGATATATCTATAGAAAGCCCTGAATGTCTAGTTTTATGTAAAAACAATTTCATCGAATTTGAATGGCTGTAAGCGGAGCCGTACACCCCGCCGTACAGACTGTCGAGGGAATTTGGTCTCCTAGCCCCACACATTTTTCTAGACTCACTTTTTCCTACTCCTTAATCAAATTTAAACATAAAAGCAGCCAAAGATCATCATATTTATTCACTAATCACATCAAGAAGTGAGAAAATAAAGCCAAAATTAGCCACCCATAATCAGAATAACAAGAATAAAATTGAACCTCTACCTTTTTATATGTGATCTTGCTAAGTTTTGGAGTTTGGTTGAGAGGAGAAGAGAAGAAAAAGAGAAGAAGAGAAAAAGAAGACTGGAGCAAGTAGAGAGTGACGCAAATCAGCAGGGAAGAAGGGAGAAAAATCTGATTTAAGCATTGAAAAGGTAGTTAGCTTTGTGAGTTTTGATTAGCTGAAATTTTGTGGGTGAAGTTCAGCCATATTTCCCTCTTTGGTAGCTAAAAATTATTCTCCATTTTGCCTAAAAATTGGAACTCGTTTTCATTCTGTCTGAAATTGAAACTCATCTCCATTCTGCTTAAAGTCGGAACTCGGAACTTAGGAAATACATAAAAGTTTTGGAAGACTAATTGTGGCCTAAAGTCGGAGATCAGAAATCACACAGCAAACAAATCCCCTTAAAATCGAAAGTCAAGGACAAGAATATGAAACCTAAAATACTTAAACCTGGAAGTCGAGGATTTTCAACATAAACTTGGAATATAAAACCTTGCACCCGCATCTCGAAAGTCGAGAACTAGGATGCTTTAAAACTCCTATTACATGTAATTCTAAAACTTGGTCCAGGATCAATCTCGGAGATCGATTCACAACCACGGAAGTCGAGAATCAAAACATTAACCTTATGTACTAGGAAGTTGGAACTACTCTCAAACTTGAGAACCTCAATAGAAATGAAAAGCTCTTGGAAATAAATTCGAAGATCAAAGCTCGTGTGTAACTTGGAAATCAATTCGAAGGTCGGAACTTGTGTACATTTTAGTTGAATCTTAATTAACTTTAATTATTTGATAAAAACCTGAACAATTAGGTGAAAAATGATAAGAAAATTCTAGTGGATGTTACACCCAAAATCTCGGAAGGAATCAAAAGAAGATTTGAAAACAAACGGAAAAAGATATGGGGATTAAGAAGCAACCGAATCGCTTTGTTAGATTAGACGAGGAGGGTAACAGTAAGGTATGTAAGAAGAATATCAACGTTGAATTGCATGAGATATTGCATGACTCTAGTGAGGGGCCCACACCAAATTCTATGCACAAATCAGGTATCAAAATATAGAAGAAATTAATTAGTCCAGTTAGTAAAGTGTCAACGGTGAAATCTTTGAAGATGGGTCCTACAGAATTCAAGGAAGGCTTGAGTAGGGCGACACATGGGAGTTTAAAGAAAGTCAAAGGGATGTTTGGTGGGGAGTATGAGAAAAGGTCTACCTCAGTTGTGGGGCTTAAGAAATGCAATAGGGCGTTGGAAAAACAAAGGTTGCAATCTTCATGTAAGATAATGGAATCGAGTGGAGGAAGCAAGAAGCATTCCTCTGCATAGAAAAATAAAGCTACTAATAAAGATTGTTTGGATTTGATGTTGAAGACTTTATCCAATAATGAGAGCCAACTTCTTGATCCTGTTGGGGTCCATGTGCAGGACCTTAAAGAGGTCGACATAGATGTTAAGTTGCATCCATCGGATTTGGTTGTGAGTGACGCAAATGTGATGAAAATGGTTTCTAATGCTACCAGGGAGGATGTTCCAAGGGAGACTTTGGTGAGGGATGTAAGATGCCAGAATGGTGAAGGCATTGAGGCCTAGGTGTTAACTTGTTCTTTCATTATTTTTTATGGATTTTAACATGATGTGTTTATTTGGAATTATTGTGGTGCTGGTAAAAAAGGTTTTGCTACCATGATCAAGGACCTTAGATGAAAATATGGTTTCTTAATTCTGGTTCTTTTAGAAACTCGTATTAGTGGGTCTCATGTGAGTCATGTGGTGAAGAAGTTGAATTTTGAAGATTGTTTTCTTGTGGAGGCAGAAGGGTTTGTTGGTGGAATCTGGGTGTTTGAGGATTCTTTTGTGGGGGCGGTTTCTGTTGGTAAATGGCATAGACAATTTGTACATCTCGAAATTATTCCTAGAGGAAGAGAAGTTTTGTTTTTCACTGTTTGTTATGCTAGACCTCAGAGAGTTTTGCGTGAAGAATTATGGAATGGCCTTCAACAACTTAAACCCTCAATTTCTGGTCCTTGGGCAATTACGGGGGATTTCAATTCTATTCTATCTAATCATGAGGTTTTGGGGGGTGCTCAACATAACAAAAGTTATAGTTTCTTTTAGTGATGTATTAAAGATTGTGAGTTGATAGATGCAGGTTTTCATGGCCTTCCGTTCACGTGGAAGAGGGGCTCTTCGAAGGAGAGACTGGATAGACTTTTGGTTAGCAAAAAGTGGTTACTCTTTTTTTAGGATGTAGGTGTGGTGCATTTATCCATGTTTGGATCTGATCATAGTCCCCTTTGGATTAGGTTTGGTTCTTGTCTTCATGTTACCTAAAGACCCAAAACTTTTAAGTTTATAGCGGCTCGGCTGGGTCATCAAAACTTTGGGAGCCTAGTGAAAGATTCCTAGAAGTCAGAGGTGTCTTAGGTTAAGAATGTAAACTCCTTTGTTGTTGCAGCCACCGGTTGGAATAAAGATATTTTTTGGTCACATTTAGCGAAGGAAGCAACGCCTAATTAATTGCATGGGATTCATAATTCTCTTCAGGAGGGTCCTAATCTCTTTCTTGAAGATCTTCAGCAGCATCTTTGGAGTGAATATGAACTTATGTTGCTTGAAGAAGAATCTCTCTGGGCTTAGAAATCTCATTGTAAGTGGCTGACTCGGGGTGACAAGAATACTTGTTACTTTCATTTGTCCACTTTATCCAGAAGAAGACGGAATAATATTCTTGCTCTCAAAGATGGTAATGGAGATTGGGTTCATGATTCTAAGGAACTCAAAGGAATGACTAGAGATCTTTTTTGTCAACTTTATTATGAAGATTTTAGTCCTTTGCATTTTGCTTTTTCAAGTGGTTTCCTATCTGTTCCTTGGAGGATTAGGATTTTGTGAATAGGCCTTTGACGGTAGATGAGATTCGGAGCACTCTTTTTGCTATGGGTAGTCTTAAGGCTCTTGGGCCTAATGGGTTGCATGCACTTTTCTTTTAGAGCCATTGCAAGGTGGTTAGTGATTCTGTTTGCCAGCTTATGTCTTCTATTTTTCTTAATTGTAGGGAGATTAGACATATTAATAAAACCTTTATTTCTTTGATTCCTAAGGTTGATCATCCTAAGTTTGTTACGTAGTTTAGACCTATTAGCATTTGCAATGTGATGTTTAAGCTAGTTATGAACATTGTGGCAAACAGGCTTAAGCACATTATGCCGATTTTGGTGGCCCCTGCACAATGTGGTTTTATTAGAGGGAGGAACGGTTCAAATAATATTATTATTGCTCATGGGGTTATTCACAAAATGCATCATTTGAGAGGTAATGAGGGTTTTATGGCTATAAACATAGATTTGGAGAAAGCCTATGATAGACTTGATTGGAATTTTGTTAATCAAACTCTTCAAGAGGTGGAGGCTAATGCTCCTTAGAAGAACCTCATATGGCATTGCATTTCCACATCATCTATGAATGCTCTATGGAATGATGAGTGTACTGAAGAATTTTTTTCACGTAGGGGGATTCGTCAAGGTGATCCACTTTCTCCTTATTTGTTTGTTCTTTATATTGAGAGACTTTCTCATCTTATTCAGACTATTGTTTCTGAGGGGTTTTGGAAACCTATTTTCCTCTCTCCAAGAGGTCCACCTCTTACTCATTTGTGTTTTGCTAATGATTTGTTTATTTTTGCGGAAGCATCCTTGAGTCAAGTTGAGGTAATTAAGTTTTGTCTTGACACTTTTGCTACTAGTTCTAGTTAGAAAGTAAGTCAAGGAAAAACAAAAATTTACTTCTCAAGGAATATGAATCATAATAGAGCAACTAAGATTTCATAAGCTTTTGGTTTTTCTTCAACTAGTGATTTAGGCAAATATTTGGGTATGCCACTTATTCATAAGAGGGTATCTGCCAATGGATTCAGTTATGTCACCAATCATTTGCTTCATAAATTAAGTGATTGGAAGGCAAATTTTATTTCTTAGGCTGGTAGAATTACCCTTTGCTCTTTTGTGCTCTCTACTATTCCCTCTTATTCAATGCAGACCATGCTTCGTCCTGGTTCAATTTGTGATGCTATTGATGAAATTTGTAGGAAATTTATTTGGGGTAATGTTGATGGCTGAAGGAAAATCCATTTGTGCAATTGGGAGAAAGTTTGTACACTTAAAAGTGTTGGGTGGTTTGGGCTTTAGACAAGCCCAAATTTTAAATCTTTCTTACATATCTAAGTTGGGCTGGAACTTGGTTCGTAACCAAGATGAATTGTGGATCAAAGTGTTATGGTCCAGATATGGTTGTGGGTCAGATTTGTTGCCGAAAGTTGGACTGAGAAATGGTTGTTTTAATGTGTGGAAAGGTATTGTGAGAGCCTGGGAAGGAGTGGAGAATAATCTTATGTGGCAAGTTGGGGTTGGACTTTCAATCAAGTTTTGGGTTGATAATTGGATCCTTGATTTTTAGCCCTTAAGAGATTTGGCTCTTATCCCTTTGTGTGATGCTAATTTATGGATGAAAGTTGTTCAGTTTATGACAATTGATGCTGGTTGGAATTGGTAGCTTCTTCATTTGGTTCTTCCTATAGTGGCATGTGACAGAATTGCTGGAGTGGCTCTACCTAAGGACGATGCTAGTGTAGATTCACTGGTGTGGGGAGCTAGCAATGATGGTGATTTCTCTCTCAAGTCTTCTTATCTGTCTTTTGCTCAAGAAGTTGATATTCGGCTTGATCCACTACTCCACTTGATATGGAGATGGAAGGGGTTAGAAAGGATCAAAGTCTTTCTTTGACAAGTGGCTAATGAAATCTTGCCCACAATTTTTTTCCTATTTTCCAGGCATATTTCTACTCAGCCAAATTGTCCCAAGTGCAATCTGGTGGTGCATGAGACGATTCTTCATGTCCTTCGAGATTTTCCTTGTTTGGGAAATTTCTAGTATTTTCTAGTTAAGCTTGATGATTGGCCTTCTTCCTTCACTTCATCTTTGTATTAGTGGCTGTTTAAAAATTTGACTGGTGGGGATGTGAATGCTAGTTCTAATTGGCCTCAAATTTTTGGATCTGCCGTACATTTTCTTTGGAGGATCAAGAATGAAGAAATTTTTGAGAAATTATCACTTTCTTCAACTGAGATCTATAACTATTTTTGTGTTGTTTTTAGTAGTAATGTGGTCGAGATGGAATTAATTGATGTCCATTTAGCTCAATCTTAGAGGGATTTGCAACTTATTGGCTAGGATCCTTTTCCTATTGGGTGGTTTACGGTTAATTTGGATGGTTTAGTGCTCAACTCATCAAAGGCTTTATGTGGGGGTCTTATTCGAGATGAAACTGCTAAGTTTTTTGGTGGCTTTTTGGCTAATCTAGGCGTATGCCCTATTACCATTGCTGAGGTGTGGAGTGCTTCCTATGGTCTTAAATTAGCTTAGGATAGAGGTTTGTGGAATGTTTTGCTTGAAACGGACTCTACTAGTGCCATTTTTCTCATCACAGATAAATCTAATCCTCTACATCCTTCTGCATTAGTAATTAAGAGAGTTCATGATCTCATTCAACGTTCTTGGAATGTTAGAATTAAACATGTCTTCAGGGAAGCTAATAGGGTCGCTGATGTGTTAGCCAATTTAGGTCATTCTCATGATCTCGGAGTAGTATTTTATAATTTTTCTCCTAATATTTTAAGTTCAGTTCTGCAAGATAATTTAGCTGGTGTAGCTTTGCTCCGTTTTGTGGGCTAGTTTGTTTTTGTTCTTCTTTGTTTAGATGTTAGCCCCAATTTGCCACCAAAAAATAAAATAAAATTTATCTACTAAACTTTATATATGCTCTAACTCCATTTGAAATAACTTTTATGTTTGGTGAGAGAATAAAAAGCAATGTAAGCTCTTCTTTTCTTTTATAGACTATTTCTAAATATTATGGGGAATGGTCCAAACAAAATAGAATATGACCTTTTTTTTTAACATATTTCTCATTTAGTCACAATTCAATTGAAAGGCTAATTTTGTTTAGCAAGCCTTTAAAAGGGATTTATACAATTCTTTTTTCCTTCTCTTTTGGCCGTAAAGATTTATAGTTTTCAAGTTTGTATGTGTTTCAGCTAAGGGTGAACTCCCCTATGACTTTTTCACTTTACGGCATGCAATTACTCTTGAATAAGAATTTCATGTCTTTTTTTTTTTTGTTTTAATGAATTTCATAAGTTTCAGAAAAGAGAGACTCCAAAACAAGAAATTCTGAAGACTTTTTTTTTTTAAGGTCATCTAAATATTGAAGACTGAATTCAATTTTTTTAAGTAATTGCTCATTGGACAAGTGATGGATCCAATATTGAGCATGCTTAATAGACATATTGTCTAAATAAAAGCACATAAACCCCTCATGTTCGGGCCATGCTGAACCCATTTGGAGGAGTGTGTGAGTATGTCCTACCAGCCAAAAAAATCTTGTCCAAGCCGAAGCTGTAAGAAAAAAAGATAAAAAAATTGAAGTTGTGACTATGAGCTCTTTAATGAAACGAGCGAGGCATTGCAAGGCCGTAGACGAATTGGCGAACGCAGTTGGTATCCGGATAATAGATGGGAGCATGCTCGACTCCCAGGGAGTTGAGCTCCTATGTCCCTCCCCCTACTAAGATGCCCCTTAACCCAGGACCAAAAAATAAAAAAAATTAAAAAAAAAAACAAGATAAGCAAGGACTTTGAACTCATTAGATAGGATTTACGAAAGAGAGCAACATTAAAGTGTAAGAGGAGTATAGGAAAAGATGGACACAAATTAAATAAAATAATTTTATTTCTCTTTATTAGCTCAACAAACTCTGAAGTAAATAGAATACTTACTGAAATTTTCATGGGACCTTACATGTCCTATAACATTCACAAATTAACAAGAGTCATTTTTCTTTTAACTCAATAAATTTATACTAACTCTATAAGCCTGATGTTATTCTCCCTGACAACAAATAACTCGCTTTATGTCTAACATTTTTCTTCCTACTATTACTAACCAACTAATTGTCACATAACTATCAAAAGCATTAAATACCTATTAGTTTCAAATTACTACTATTTATTTTAGTTTATTCAACACTCCCCCTAAGTTGAAATCTTCCTTTTTATGCCAAGTCTTGCTCTTAACCTTCTAAAATCTTCAAACTTGAGAGGCTTCGTAATAATATAAGCAATTTGATCTTGGGTCTTCTTCACATAATCATGCTCTATCTCCTTATCAACATACCATCTCATAAAATAAAATTTTGAAACTACATGCTTGCATTGATCATATGATATATAGCAAAATAGATGCAAACATTTCTTGCATCGACTCACAAAAATACTTTGTCATTGCTTGAGTTATACAACTTGTAGCCTTTGGAGTTTGCAATATAGCAAATGAAAACATGCTTCACACTTCCATCATTTAGCTTTCATCTACCTCGGTCAAGCACAAGGACATATTAAGTAAACCCTAAAAGTATCAAATTAAGTAACAAATTTAAAGAACGAATTATTTAAAAGAAATTTGAGCAGAGTCTCCCCTTAATAAAGAGATTCAACAAAAATTAATTAAACGTTCAAACAAACATTTAGTAGCAAACATATACAGTTATACAATTCAATCAATTCTAAAAGCTATTCTAAAGCATACCCCCTTATTTGGTGACATGCAATCACACAACACCACAACACATAATTTAAACAATCATGAAGGAACACAAAGTCTACCATTAGTTGTGCAATCTTAGTCTCTTTCGTTTATCGTACAACTCTATCCTATAAATCATAAGTCTCTAACTTTATCACAAAACATAGATTCAAGACTAAAATTAATATTGTACTTACTAGCAAGCTAAGAACAGTAAACTTGAAAAACTAGTTGCTCTTAACGCTTTGAATATGCTCCCTAATGAATAAACTAACAAAAAAATTTAGTTAATAAAAGTTCTTAAGCAACAAAATTGAGTAAAGAGATGCAATGGGGAAAAAAAAGGCAAAATCAAAAAACTTAACCATCTTAAAATGCTCTAAAGAATACTTGGAACACAATGGTGGTTTTTGGCAGTGGTAACGGAGCTTTGACAGTGGTGGTTGGTGTAACATCCCCAATTTTTGTCTATGCTAATTAGCTCTATGATCCTGGCTAATTAGAGAGGTTAACGATTAATTGAAAAATTAATCGATTAATCCCGAGAGCAAGAGCTTAGTAAATTAAGTCTAGCCAACAATTTAATCATAATGTCCTAAGCATTTTAATAAAACCTTAATCGTCTAATCCTTAATTACTCGAAGGTGCCAAAACAAAAGTAAGACAACCTAACGTTACTAATTAAGTTTATAATGATTAAGACACTTAAGACAACTCTTGAAAAATTAAACCCCAAATTAAGCATATGCTTAACCGTAATGCAAGGTATCATAAAAAGTGTAATTGACAAGAGTTAACTCATGGGTAATTAAGCCAATTAAGTTAAATTACATTTAAATAATTCTAATAACATTTAGAGATAAAAGTTCTTCCATGCATATGCCCTAAAAAGACATACCAAGGAGGAGCAACATCTCACCCTTCATTCAATCTCTTTAATCCTACACCATTAGATCAAAAGCCAAGACTAGGATCCTTGTCATCCACCATTAGATCTTGACACTTGGATGAGTCTTAGACAAGCAACCAAATCCTAAGAGGGGTACTCCCCTTTAACCCCTAGAGAAAAACACCAATTGGACATTAGAATGCCTTCAAGACTCAAGGAAAGTACAACCCCCTCTTTTACCCCAAAGTTCTTAGTCTTTTTGCTTGCAAAAGAAGCTAAACTCACCCACTCCCCTTGCTTGTTGGAAAAGCAAGAGCCATCAGCCCTCCTTCCCCCCTTGTACGCCTCCCTCCCTCTCTCTTTCTCTCTTCATTTTCATTTCACTCATCCTCTTCTCTCTCCTCAATTCCAAAGTTCTCCTCCTTCTCTCTAAACTCTCCAACTTCTCTCTAGAATCCTTCCACTTCTCTCATCCTTTCCTCTCCTCATCCCACTTACAAGCTCTTCAAGAGCCACCATTTCTTGTTCTTGGAGAATCAAAGACAATCACATACCAAGCCTCTTTCAAGATCCAAGAGGAGGAATACCACCACCATCACCTTCTTCCATCACAAATTCCTTCAAAGAAAGCTTCTTGGTAGTGGCTCTAAACTCTTTTTCTCTCTTGTTTTTCAAGCTTTAGAACTCCTATGCTCTCCATAGCTAGGTGATTTTAAAGATTGATTATGGGCATCATAGCCATTCTTGTCATAAAATGAGATGTTGTTGCTTGTATGGTTGTTTGTTGAAAACATGTTTTCGGTTTGGTGTGATGCATGGTTGAACTCAATATTTTTGAACTCCCACATGTTAGTTTTTCACTAATCTTTCATGGTATATGAGTGTTTTATAACTTGAGAATGTTTTCTTGAAAGTGAGGTTGAGTATTTTGGAGAAAACATTAGGGGTGTGCACGGGTCGGGTTGGATCAGGTTCAGGGGAAAAAATACCCAAACCAATCAAATATAGTCGGGTCGGATCGGGTCGGGTTTTAGCTTTTTTTTCCCCTGACCCGAACCAACCCAACCCGAACATTTTCAGGTTGGATCGGGTCGGGTATAAGAGTAGATAGCCATATTTTTTTTTTTTTTTGATGAAAAATATATTAAAACACCCAATTTTGTGATATTTTGAAACCTTTAAATTGTGTTTTTAAAATTTGAATATAATCAAATATATTTTGAAAAAAATTACATACATAATTAATAATTCCATAATTATAATCATGAATATATTATATATTATACATTATACAATATCAATCATCAATAAATTTAATTATACACTAATATATTAACAGAATCTAAAAGTTAATATTTATAATTATAATTTTGTATATTAATATATAAGTGAATAAGTCATTATTTATTAAAAAAAAAAAAAGTAGGGTTCGAGTCGGGTCGGGTTGGGTAACAGGTTTAAAAATTAAACCCGTTACCCGACCCGAATATTGGACGGGTCAATCGGATTTTATCCGATTAGACCCGATTACCCAACCCGAACCGACTTTTTTGCATACGGGTCGGGTCGGGTCTTCGGGTTCGCGGGTCGACCCGTACCCATGCACACCCCTAGAAAACATGAGAAAAATCAAAACGAAAAATCTGGATTTTCTAGCAGTCTGTAAACCGAACGGTATAACTTTTTCCAGAAAACTCAGAAATTAGTGGAACGAATTTTATATGAAAATAGACTCAGAGAGCTTTCCATACATATAAAATACATAAGATTCGGAGTTAAAATGAGCGAGATATGATTTTTCAAAGTGGACTGTTCTCGGATTGGTTTCTGTCTGGGCAGTCTACACTAAAATGTGTATAACTCGAGCTACAAAAATGATTTTTGAGTGAGACCAAGTTTAAATGAAAGCTAAGACATAGAGGAACAAACCCATGAAACAGTTTTCTCAGATTCCTTCTGAGCAATTATAATGAGAAGTAACAATCCACTGTACCGGGAGTGAACTTAGAAACTGAACAGTCAGAATGAAATATGCGTAACTGGAGTTAGACAACGAATTTTTGAGTGGGACTTATTTTGTTAAAAACTAGACTCAGAACCCTATATGCATATAAAATTTCGCATTAAAATGATAAAATACCAAATTATGGTGAATTTTTAAAGTTACTGCCTAGGGTAAAAGTAAAACTGTCAAAACTTAACCTTAAGTAAGACTATGCATAAATGGCTTAAAAAGGTAAAAGGCCTTAGTCTAAAGTAATGAAACTTCATAATTTACTTAATGAAGACTAGATAGAATAAAATACTAAGCTCACCTAATCCTTAACAAGAGAAACGAATAAAACGAAAGCCAACGTAAAAGCTTGCACCTAATTTACTAAGCTAAGCTCATAAGACTTTGCTTGAGAATATGCCTATGTTTATGTTGCAAGCATGATGTTATGATGATGATGTGATTATGATGCCATGATAATGATGATATGATGATGATGATATGATATGATGATATGATATGATGCTGTGATACTGGTATTCTGTTTGGCAAAATTTTGGGAAGCTTCGGTCTAGCTGTTATGCTGCTAAAATTTTGTAGAGATTGTGGACTTAGAAATATTTTGCATCATAAGCTTTAATAAGAAGAGAAAGTAAACTAAGGGCGTGATCCTTCAAAAGGGAAGGTGACCCAAAGTAAGTTCCCCTCACCCACGACTCACATGAGGCATGGCAAGACCCAGCTAGTGTGAGTATAGGGGATAGGGCTTACATGAGGCATGGCATGACCCAGCTAGTGTAAGTACCGAAATTTTATGGTGGCGACAGCCACGGTATGAGCTCATTACCACTTATGTTTAGTGGGTGAAAAGAGAAGGACTCAAGATGAGTCAAGTTAAGGAAAGAAAAGGACTTAAGATAAGTCAAGTTAAGAAAAGAAAAGGGATTTCGGTCCAAACCTTTAAAGAGAAAAAGTCAAGAGAAGCTTAGAGCACAGTCATGCACGTTTCATGTGATTATACTCATGCCCATGTATGTTAGGATATGAATGATTAGAGAGTATGTTAAAATTGAATCCACTTCGGATATCCATGTTTTCGAAAACCTAAGAACTGGACCTTATGAATGCTCACTGTTTTCATTAATAAAACCGAAGTGGCTGGGACGATGACGATGACCCCTCCATGTCATGTTCGAGTCCTACTGAGAAATCTCATTTCTCACTCTAGTTACTTTTCCGCATCGTCACCAGATTTTTGTTGGCACACCCAATGGAGTAGAGCTTGGAGCCACCGCACTACGAGCGGACGTACGACGTGGAATGCCAGACGAAGCTATTTTGGGACTCATAGCGACCGTCACTCTACATCTTCGCATATTCTTTTTGAGAGGAGCTTTGTCATTGAAGTCTGTAGTAGTACCTAGTACTTAAGTCATGGCATGACCATGAGCTTTCTTTGATGTAATGTTTACATATATATATATATATATTATGAACTCATATGGATGTAATGATTAGTTAATTAATGCAATGTATTTGTGAATTTCTATTTATTTACCTTTCTCTTGTCTTATGATATTTGGGTATTTATTTTATGCGACACGTTCTTTCTCTATCTACCTTCTCGCTCAAGGCTTTACTTTCCAAAGCGATGACGTATTTCAAAAAAAAAAAAAAATCTTACCGTATTTTCCGCGTAATTTAATTTCAAGTGAAGTTTAATTTTCCACGAGCATAAGTAACAACTAATAAAACGCCGTAATACGACTTAAGCGTAGTATGGGTTTATTAGGGTGTTACAGTTGGGATGGTGGCCGAAGATGGTGGTGGAAGGGAAAAAAGAGAAGTAAGAGAGAATTGGGAAGAAGAAGGGTGTTTGCAATTATCATATTCAAGCGTTACCGATGGTAATCCATTGGTAAATTAAAAGTGAAACGAATCGTTTCACTTAAACACATTACAGATAGAATATCTATTAGTAACGACATTAATGAAATGCTGTATTTCCCATCTGTTGATAATGCCATTGGTATGCGAATGATTTTGGCAAAATAAATGGCGCTTAATAGCATGAGTTATCTAACGAATAATCTGTTGGTAAATTTAATAAAAAATTTTAAAAAATTGACAATTATTGATAGATTATCCATCAATAATAAATACAAAAGAAAACATAAATAAAATAAGAATTTTACCATTGGCACAATCGTCAACAATTAATTACTTGTAAAAAGTAAAAATCCATCAGTAATTTTGTTAAATAAATAAGATTTTCTATGCAATTTGTAACATCCACGACTTCCGACTTCCGAGTTCATAGTACTCACAACCTCCAGATTCATCTTCAAGGCTGGACGGACAAGGATTTACGATTTCCGAGTTTGTCTTATGATTCAGCTTCCGATCTCAATATTAGCTTCGACTTCCGACTTAGTTCCAAGGCTTACAAGGGATTTCTTCCAATTTCCGACCTTGTGCATGTAGCCAACGATTTACGACTTAATGCATGTAGCTTACGATTTCCGACCTTGTGTAAGCATGTATAAATTTTGACCTCCTCAGTATGAATTTTGATTTCCGATTTCATGAGCTGAAATGAAGTGACTGATGCTTCCAACTTACGAGTTCGTCTTCGACTTCAGCACAATTTACGATCTCCGACCTTAGCGATCAAAGAGCAAAATGTTCGATTTCCGACTTCGTTCCTAAGGCTCAAATGAACTGGCTATATTTCGAATTCCGACATTATGATTCACAAATGGCACGAGATCCGATCTTGAGTCCAATATTAGTAGCTCTCATTTCTATATCTTTTCGAGTTCCGAGATAGAAATTTTATAATTTCTGAGTTCCGACTTCATATACAGGAGGTTCACGAGGTCCGACTTTGTAGAGCGTACGAGTTCCGATTTCGTTTCCAGAATATGCTAGAAACTACTCCCACTTTAGACGACGTGGAGAGTGATTCTACCACACAAAGAGGGCAACGTGGAGAGCAAGGTTGGCTGAAACTTGGCCTTATGTTTAGAGGCCAATCACAACCTTCCAAGTTAACTCCCACTCATGCTTATATAACACACCCTCCTCCTTTGATTCAAACCATTATTCACGTTGCATTCCTCTTCTCCTTCAGCTCTCTTTCTCTCTTGCTCACACACCCAAAACTCAAGCTAAGTTCCAGCCTTGTTCACCCAACCTCCAAGAACTCAGCACAAAACACTTAAATCAAAGGTAAGGGTTTTTAATTTCTTGCATCAAATCCATGCACTTGGCTAGCTGGGCTGAATCATTTTCACCTTAATTGATGTGTGAATTAAATAATTATGCTTGGATTAATAGAAGATTTTGAGTTAGAAGTAGAATTAGAAGAAGAAAACTAAGAGAATTAAATGGATGAGGGTGCTGTCTTGGTGGAGAGTCCACGGCAGTCCATATGGCGGAGTGTACGGCGCCGCCTACGATCGGTCAAATCCGATGAAACTATTTTTAGATGAAATTAGACATCTAGGGCTTTCGATAGACATATCATATAAGGATTTTGGATCAGAATTGAGGGAGATATGAATTTTTGAATCTCGACCTAGGGTTTTGACTCTAGATCTGGGCAGATTAGGTTATTTAGGGTAGAACTCGACCCATACTACATGAAAAAGAGTGAAACTAACCTTGTTAGAAAGCTTACACATAGAAAAATATCTCATAAAAATTTCAGAATTTAATAAGTTCCCAATTGCTCTCAGTTCTCCACGCAATTCGCCCTATGTCCAAATCGGGCTAGAACAGGGCAGTGTAGGAAGGTCCGAATTCAGGGCTTGTAACTCGAGCTCCATTATGCCAAATTGAGTGGGACTTTTTCCAAATGAAACTTTGTTCTGTTAGCTTTGACATGAGACCAATTTCGTCTGATTTTAGTGAGTTTTCGATTTTTAGTGAATTTCTAATTTTAGTTGGCTGATTCTGGCTAGCCAATGGGCAGGCCGAGATAAAGTTTAGATATCTTGAGTTATAGATACCGAAATTAGATGGGACCAAAGAGGTTAGAAAATAGACACACAACACTGCAACATACTCAAATCTGAGGTCCAAATGAGTTAAAATGAAATTGTGGCATGAATTACAAAAACCGGGTTGGTTGAATATGCTGAGGCAGGATTTCTGCCTTAATGAATTTGATATGGATTTGAGTTCTATGTTGGAATATAAATGTGAATTTGTGTTCCTTGTGATAAATTGATGTATTGATTGGCTGGCACTATTCATGGGGAAGCGGACACGTTCCGTTATGCTGCCAAAATTTCGGTAGAACCCATGTACAAGTTATGAATTACATGCTAATGCATATGCATTCTTAAGAAAGCCATGAAAGTTATGAAAAGAAGTATGTTATTATGCAAGTTCCATACTACTTGGGCCAGCCCCGGATAGAAAGTTAATGGGAATAGATCGGTGGGAAGATCGGGGAAAGTAAACCCGGCATTCCTATATAGGAACGAGCTCGATCCTGATAAGCAGACTATTATTACCCAGGAGTCTAAAATGGCCAAGAACTCCCAGGGGACCAAGAGAGATGGAAAATGATAGAAAGTAATGAAAGAGTCTATGAAAGAAAGTTCAAGAATGAGTCTACATGATTACATGAATGCATGAATATATGGAATAGTTACATCAAGATGTTTACAATTGTCTGTTATAATTGCTCACTGCTATTCATTTATTTATTTCGTTCATTATTCTATGTATCAGTATTAGTAATCTATTTTGTTTCTTATGCCGATTAAAGTAAAATTGAACCTTGCCTCGGACCAGACATGTTTTTAAACTCATGAAAATGGACTTTTTAGTTTGAACACATATTTTAATAATTAAGTAAAACCCGAGGTAACTGAGAATGTATGTGATGTTAGTCCCAGTATAACCGAACCCTACTGAGAATTTTCTTGAAATTCTCACCCCGTTTTGTGTCTCCCGCATCATTCTCAGACATTGGCGATGGACTCCACAGCCACCCTTTTTATTGAGATTCCTGCGTTACAGTTCCACCATGATCTGGAGTTGGACTCTTTGTATATAGCTGGTTCATGCAACTTCCGTTTGTACTTATTCAGCGACAGGAACTTTGATGTTCCTTTACACCATCCCCTCTTCGATCCTGCTACCCCTTATATTGCCATACCTCTACATATGGCGCACCAAGCATCTCGCTCCTCCTGCACCCGCAAAGCACCCGGCCGACCTCGCTCTGAGTCACCACCGCAGGCAGCCCCCGACGTCCCGCTGAGTTCCGAGAGTGACCCCTCCGAGGCCACCGGCTCGTCGCCCTCTTCCTCCTCGGGACCTAGTGCAGACTATACTCCGGCCGAGCCTGGCATGGCTAACGGCTACCTGACGGAGTAGCTTGGTGGCAGGGGATATTGTACAAAGATGACCTCTTTGGACAAAGATGTAGCTTTGGGTCATGGGTTTGACTATAGGGTTAGCAGTAGGATTACGAAATGTCCTTTGAGAAGCATAGGGTATTTTGGCAGATGAGGGTATTATGATCTTCCTGATACACCAGCCCCGTATGTGTTCTACCTTAAAACTTTGTACATAAACTGAAATAGTGACTTCTGATATATATATATATATATGTTTAC
The DNA here is from genome assembly GCA_031439595.1 of Pterocarpus santalinus. Taxonomy (NCBI): domain Eukaryota; kingdom Viridiplantae; phylum Streptophyta; class Magnoliopsida; order Fabales; family Fabaceae; genus Pterocarpus; species Pterocarpus santalinus. The sequence continues at coordinate 24,679,428 of CM062528.1, read as the reverse complement.
ACGTATACAGTAACATTGTTGTACTATACTTATCTTGGTGATATTTTGTTCGATTCGTTTCGCTTTTAATATAACAGTACGCCATTTCGTCAATAGAGACGATTTAAAGAGAAATTAAAAACAAGAAAGGTAAATAAAGTATCAACACGGTAACACGACCTGACTAGTTTCATGCTATGGCTTAAGCATAACATAAAATTAGTAGGGTGTTACATTTTTGGTATCAGAGCAGTTCGTCCTAGCTAAGGCCTGAGGATTGGACTGACTATGCTTCGCGCATATTCTGTACTTTAGTTGATAATGTGCACCAGATCTTGCCTGTATGGTGGAGATATAGTTGTGCATATATATGAAGTGTCTGACCGCAGGGTCGTTATTTACTAGCACATTAAACTTAGTATTGAGCCCGATCAACTCAATAACTTTTGTTTTGTGTGTTGTAACTTAATGGCTTCCGGAAGGCGAGGAAGACCACGTGCAGAACCTGCTCCAGAGAACCCGACTGACGTGATGGCCACAATGCGGGAAATGGCTCAAGCAATGCGAGAACAAGCCGCAGCTCACCAAATGATGGAGCAGCTAGGCAGGCGGCCTGCAGCAGGCTGTGAAAGGAACCCACAAGGCCCAGAAGTTAACCTGGACTACCTCCGGTTTGCGGAGTTTAGGAAGGCAAATCCACCAAGTTTCCGAGGGGCATACGACCCGGATAAAGCTGACGAGTGGATCAAAGCCATGGAGAAGATTTTCTCCGTCTTGGATTGCTCGGATCATCAGAAAGTGACTTTTGCCACTTACACGCTTGAAGCAGACGCCGAGTTCTGGTGGAACGGCGTACGAAGGTTGTTCGAGGAATCTCAGACAGTAGTCACCTGGACAATGTTCAAGGATGTATTTTACCAGAAGTACTTCCCGCCTGATTCGAAATGCCAAGGAACTCGAGTTTATGCAGCTGCGCCAAGGAAATCGGACAGTATCCGAATATATTGCCCGATTTGAGGAGCTATGCAAATTCTCCACCATTTACCAGAGGAACCCAGATGAAGCCTGGAAGTGCATTAAATTTGAAGGTGGGTTACGAGAGGACATTCTCACCGCAATCAGCCCGATGGAGATCAGGGATTTCCCTACATTAGTGAACAAATGCCAACTTGTGGAGGATTGCCACTCGAAGTTAGCTGCAGCCAGGGCATTTGGCGGGAATTTCAAAAGGGGGTTAGCCCCGCAAGGCCTAAGATTCAAGCCCAATGTACAACAACAGCGGAGATTTCCGCCAAGAGGCAACAAAGGCAAGCAGCCTCAAAGGCCTTTTCCAAATTCAACTTACACAAAATGCGGCAAGAATCATGGCGATCGGCCGTGCTTGGCAGGCTAGAATGTCTGCTGTGGATGTGGCAAGCCAGGCCACAAAATTTACGAGTGTCCAACCAGGAACTCATCACAGCCGCCTCGACCCCAGCGACAAGGACGGGTCTTTACTATGAATGCGGAAGAAGCCGATAAGTCAGAAGGATTAATCCAAGGCACTTGTGATGTGAACGGTGAGACTCTAACTGTACTCTATGATTTGGGTGCCTCACATTCATTTATTTCTCATAATTGTGTAGCTGCTTTGCAATTGCCAATTTCTGAATTACCTTATGATCTGTTGGTTTCTACTCCTACCAATGGGCCTGTTAGAACTAGTCAAATGTGCATCAAAGTTCCTCTTCGAATTGAGGGCAGGACCTTTGCCGCTAATTTGATTTGCCTCCCTCTATCTGGTCTCGACGTAGTGCAGGCATGGATTGGCTTTCTGCCAATCATGTTGTACTCAATTGCTCTGATAAAACGGTGGTACTTCCCTCTGTCTTACTTTCTGAATCCCAAACCGCAATACTCTTCTATCTGAACTCTTTCAGGCAAAAAGATCAGGGGTATATCCTCTTGTCAACTAATGCGGTAGAAGCTGAGCAGGAACTGGAGAAGATTCCGATTGTCAGGGAATACCCGGATGTTTTCCCAGAGGATATTCCTGAATTCCCTCCGGAGAGAAAGATTGAGTTTACCATCGAGTTAGTTCCAGGTGCGGGACCAATATCCATAGCTCCGTATCGAATGTCACCTATGGAGTTGACGGAACTAAAAAGACAAATCGAAGAGCTTTTAGAAAAGGGATTCATACGACGCGCGCCGCCATGGGGAGCTCCGGTCTTGTTGGTCAAGAAGAAGGACGGAAGCATGCGCTTATGCGTGGATTATAGGCAGTTGAACAAAGTGACGATCAAGAACAAGTATCCGCTACCGAGGATTGATGATCTCATGGACCAACTACAGGGTGCAACGGTATTCTCCAAGATCGACTTGCGTTTGGGATATCACCAAATTCGAGTTCGGGAACAAGATATCCCTAAGACAGCTTTTCGAACTCGTTACGGGCACTATGAATACACCGTGATGTCGTTTGGGCTGTCGAATGCGCTAGCGGTATTCATGGATTACATGAATCGAATATTCCGCCCATATCTGGACAAATTTGTAGTGGTCTTCATCGATGATATACTTGTCTACTCGAAGACGGAACAAGAACATGTGGAACACTTACGGCTAGTTCTGCAAATTTTAAGAGGAAAGAAGCTCTATGCCAAGTTATCCAAATGTGAATTTTGGATGAAGGAGGTAAAATTTCTCGGCCACGTAGTGTCATCTGGAGGAATCTCTGTCGACTCCAGCAAAGTAGAAGCAGTTCTGAACTGGAAGAGGCCAACTACAGTCTCTGAAGTTAGAAGTTTTCTGGACTTAGCTGGATATTATAGGCGATTCGTTAAGGATTTTTCTCGAATAGCCTTGCCCTTGACCAAGCTAACCAGAAAGAATGTCCCTTTCGAGTGGATGCCAGAGTGTGAACAGAGTTTTCAGGATTTGAAGAGAAGGTTGACCACGACACCAGTGCTAACTTTACCAGACCCTCAAGGACCATTTGAGGTCTATTGTGATGCTTCCCAACAAGGGTTAGGATGTGTGTTGATGCAAGCTGGAAGAGTGGTCGCATATGCCTCTAGGCAATTAAAGCCACACGAAAGGAATTACCCGACTCATGATCTTGAATTAGCAGCAGTAGTGTTTGCTTTGAAAATATGGAGACATCACCTGTATGGAGTAAAGTTCGAGGTCTTTTCTGATCATAAGAGTTTGAAGTACCTTTTTGATCAGAAAGAATTGAATATGAGGCAGCGGAGATGGATGGAACTCCTTAAAGACTACGAATTTGAATTGAAATACCACCCAGGTAAGGCGAACATCGTGGCAGATGCGTTAAGCAGAAAATCATTGACTGTCGCGTGGATGATGATTAAAGAAATGGAACTTATTGAAAGTTTCCGAAATCTTAATTTGGGAATTCTTATAACTCCCAAGACTCTTTAGCTACACCAAATTCAGATAACCAGTAGTTTCAAGGACCAGATTCGGCAAGCTCAGTAGCAAGATACTAACTTTCAACATACACTTAGTCTCGTGCGATCAGGGAAACTAGCAGGCTTTGCCCAAGATAAAGAGGGCATCTGGTGGTGCCACGACAGAGTATGTGTCCCTGAAAGGGACGATCTCCGAAAGAGAATCTTAGAAGAAGCTCATAGAGGCGAGTTTACCGTACATCCTGGCATAACTAAGATGTATCAAGACCTCAAGAAGATGTTTTGGTGGCCAGGCATGAAGTCAGATGTAGCAAACTTTGTTGGCAAATGCTTGATTTGTCAAAAGGTGAAAGCGGAACATCAGAAGCCTTCTGGGATGCTACAACCCTTGGAAGTCCCTGGGTGGAAGTGGGAAAGTATTTCCATGGATTTTGTGATGGGATTGCCAAGAACACCAACAGGATACGATGCCGTATGGGTCATCGTGGATAGATTGACCAAGTCTACCCACTTTCTACCCATCCGAACGAATTATCCGTTGGAAAAATTGGCACAACTGTATATTCAAGAGATTATAAGGCTGCATGGGACCCCTTCAACCATTATCTCCGATCGAGACCCAAGGTTTACTTCAAGGTTTTGGGGAGCCTTACAAAAGGCATTCGGTGCTAAGTTATACCTAAGCACTGCATACCACCCGCAAACGGACGGCCAAACAGAAAGGACAATTCAAACCTTGGAGGATATGTTACGAGCCTATATACTGGAGCAACGCAGGAATTGGGATCGATATTTACCATTGGCCGAGTTCGCGTACAACAATAGCTATCACGCTAGCATTGGCATGGCTCCTTACGAAGCATTGTACGGACGGAAGTGCCAGTCTCCCCTGTGCTGGTATGAGACAGGGGAATCAGCTCTATTAGGGCCCGATTTAGTCGAGCAGACTACCGAGCAGATCAAGAAAATACGGAACAAGATGTTTGTCGCTCAGAGTCGCCAGAAGAGTTACGCGGATACTAGGAGGAAACCTCTGAAATTTCAGGAAGGAGACCATGTATTCCTGAAGGTTACTCCTACAACGGGGATAGGTAGAGCAATCAAAATCAAGAAGCTAAATCCTCATTTTATTGGTCCCTTCCAAATCCTAAAGCGAATCGGGTCAGTGGCCTACCGAGTCGCTTTGCCTCCACATCTATCAAACCTCCATGATGTTTTTCGTGTCTCCCAACTCAGAAGGTATCAACCTGACCCTACGCACTCCCTTGAACCCGAATCAATAAAGTTGAAGGAAGACCTGACCTTCCATGTTCAACCAGTATGGATTGTAGACAGAAGCAGTAGACAACTCCGAAATAAATGCATGCATGACTAGTAAAAGTAGCATGGGGAAAAGAAGGTGCTGAGGACTATACTTGGGAACTAGAATCGGACATGAGGAAAGAGTATCCTGAACTATTCTCCAGCACTAAATTTTGAGGACAAAATTTTTTTAAGGGGAGTGGTATTGTAACATCCACGACTTCCGACTTCCGAGTTCATAGTACTCACAACCTCCAGATTCATCTTCAAGGCTGGACGGACAAGGATTTACGATTTCCGAGTTTGTCTTATGATTCAGCTTCCGATCTCAATATTAGCTTCGACTTCCGACTTAGTTCCAAGGCTTACAAGGGATTTCTTCCGATTTCCGACCTTGTGCATGCAGCCAACGATTTACGACTTAATGCATGTAGCTTACGATTTCCGACCTTGTGTAAGCATGTCTAAATTTTGACCTCCTCAGTATGAATTCCGATTTCCGATTTCATGAGCTGAAATGAAGTGACTGATGCTTCCAACTTACGAGTTCGTCTTCGACTTCAGCATAATTTACGATCTCCGACCTTAGCGATCAAAGAGCAAAATGTTCGATTTCCGACTTCGTTCCTAAGGCTCAAATGAACTGGCTATATTCCGAACTCCGACATTATGATTCACAAATGGTACGAGATCCGATCTTGAGTCCAATATTAGTAGCTCTCATTTCTATATCTTTTCGAGTTCCGAGATAGAAATTTTATAATTTCTGAGTTCCGACTTCATATACAGGAGGTTCACGAGGTCCGACTTTATAGAGCGTATGAGTTCCAATTTCGTTTCCAGAATATGCTAGAAACTACTCCCACTTTAGACGACGTGGAGAGTGATTCTACCACACAAAGAGGGCAACGTGGAGAGCAAGGTTGGCTGAAACTTGGCCTTATGTTTAGAGGCCAATCACAACCTTCCAAGTTAACTCCCACTCATGCTTATATAACACACCCTCCTCCTTTGATTCAGACCATTATTCACATTGCATTCCTCTTCTCCTTCAGCTCTCTTTCTCTCTTGCTCACACACCCAAAACTCAAGCTAAGTTCCAGCCTTGTTCACCCAACCTCCAAGAACTCAGCACAAAACACTTAAATCAAAGGTAGGGGTTTTTAATTTCTTGCATCAAATCTATGCACTTGGCTGGCTGGGCTGAATCATTTTCACCTTAATTGATGTGTGAATTAAATAATTATGCTTGGATTAATAGAAGATTTTGAGTTAGAAGTAGAATTAGAAGAAGAAAACTAAGAGAATTAAATGGATGAAGGTGCTGTCTTGGTGGAGAGTCCACGGCAGTCCATATGGCGGAGCGTACGGCGCCGCCTACGATCGGTCAAATCCGATGAAACTATTTTTACATGAAATTAGACATCTAGGGCTTTCGATAGACATATCATATAAGGATTTTGGATCAGAATTGAGGGAGATATGAATTTTTGAATTTCGACCTAGGGTTTTGACTCTGGATCTGGGCAGATTAGGTTATTTAGGGTAGAACTCAACCCATACTACATGAAAAAGAGTGAAACTAACCTTGTTAGAAAGCTTACACATAGGAGAATATCTCATAAAAATTTCAGAATTTAATAAGTTCCCAATTGCTCTCAGTTCTCCACGCAATTCGCCCTATGTCCAAACCGGGCTAGAACAGGGCAGTGTAGGAAGGTCCGAATTCGGGGCTTGTAATTCGAGCTCCATTATGCCAAATTGAGTGGGACATTTTCCAAATGAAACTTTGTTCTGTTAGCTTTGACATGAGACCAATTTCGTCTGATTTGAGTGAGTTTTCGATTTTTAGTGAATTTCTACTTTTAGTTGCCTGATTCTGGCTAGCCAATGGGCAGGCCGAGATAAAGTTTAGATATCTTGAGTTATAGATACCGAAATTAGATGGGACCAAAGAGGTTAGAAAATAGACACACAACACTGCAACATACTCAAATCTAAGGTCCAAATGAGTTAAAATGAAATTGTGGCATGAATTACAAAAACCGGGTTGGTTGAATATGCTGAGGCAGGATTTCTGCCTTAATGAATTTGATATGGATTTGAGTTCTATGTTGGAATATAAATGTGAATTTGTGTTCCTTGTGATAAATTGATGTATTGATTGGCTGGCACTATTCATGGGGAAGCGGACACGTTCCGTTATGCTGCCAAAATTTCGGTAGAACCCATGTACAAGTTATGAATTACATGCTAATGCATATGCATTCTTAAGAAAGCCATGAAAGTTATGAAAAGAAGTATGTTATTATGCAAGTTCCATACTACTTGGGCCAGCCCCGGATAGAAAGTTAATGGGAATAGATCGGTGGGAAGATCGGGGAAAGTAAACCCGGCATTCCTATGTAGGAACGAGCTCGATCCTGATAAGCAGACTATTATTACCCAGGAGTCTAAAATGGCCAAGAACTCCCAGGGGACCAAGAGAGATGGAAAATGATAGAAAGTAATGAAAGAGTCTATGAAAGAAAGTTCAAGAATGAGTCTACATGATTACATGAATGCATGAATACATGGAATAGTTACATCAAGATGTTTACAATTGTCTGTTATAATTGCTCACTGCTATTCATTTATTTATTTCGTTCATTATTCTATGTATCAGTATTAGTAATCTATTTTGTTTCTTATGCCGATTAAAGTAAAATTGAACCTTGCCTCGGACCAGACATGTTTTTAAACTCATGAAAATGGAATTTTTAGTTTGAACACATATTTTAATAATTAAGTAAAACCCGAGGTAACTGAGAATGTATGTGATGTCAGTCCTAGTATAACCGAACTCTACTGAGAATTTTCTTGAAATTCTCACCCCGTTTTGTGTCTCCCGCATCATTCTCAGACATTGGCGATGGACTCCACAGCCACCCTTTTTATTGAGATTCCTGCGTTACAGTTCCACCATGATCTGCAGTTGGACTCTTTGTATATAGCTGGTTCATGCAACTTCCGTTTGTACTTATTCAGCGACAGGAACTTTGATATTCCTTTACACCATCCCCTCTTCGATCCTGCTACCCCTTATATTGCCATACCTCTACATATGGCGCACCAAGATCCTCGCCTCCTCTCGCACTGCAAAGACTCACGACCCTCGCTCCGAGTCACCACCGCAGGCAGCCCCCGACGTCCCGCTGAGTTCCGAGAGTGACCCCTCCGAGGCCACCGGCTCGTCGCCCTCTTCCTCCTCGGGACCTAGCGCAGACTATACTCCGGCCGAACCTGGCATGGCTAACGGCTACCTGACGGAGTAGGGGATGTTGTACAGCATGACCCTCTTTTGGACAGCATGTAGCTTTGGGTCATGGGTTTGACTATAGGGTTAGCAGTAGGATTACGAAATGTCCTTTGAGGACCATAGGGTATTTTGGCAGATGAGGGTATTATGATCTTCCTGATACACCAGCCCCGTATGTGTTCTACCTTAAAACTTTGTACATAAACTGAAATAGTGACTTCTGATATATATATATATGTTTACACGTATGCAGTAACATTGTTGTACTATACTTATCTTGGTGATATTTTGTTCGATTCGTTTCGCTTTTAATATAACAGTACGCCGTTTCGTCAATAGAGACGATTTAAAGAGAAATTAAAAACAAGAAAGGTAAATAAAGTATCAACACGGTAACACGACCTGACTAGTTTCATGCTATAGCTTAAGCATAACATAAAATTAGTAGGGTGTTACACAATTTCCTTGGATAACACTGTTGGTAATAATTTGCTCCACATATTATTGACGAATATGTTAATTTCGATTCAAAATCAATTTTTCTACATTATCCATTGGAATATCCAGTATTATTGATGGATTGTTATCTGCCAGTAGTGTCCATTGGTTTTCTACATGTTTTTGGTAATGTGTCCATTGTTACTAGAAAATAAGTGCACTATACTCACTTGAACTTTGGGTTATATGCTCAAAATAGGTAAAACCTGAACCCTGAACTATACTGAATGTGTACTATTTTCATTAACAATTGACGAAAAACTTAACAGAAGGACTAAAATGCACATTTCGTAAAAGTTTAAGGTTTAAGTCGCACGCTTTTTAAATTTTGAAACTAAGGGGGTGAAATCATTTTCTCCTTTTTAATTTGGGTACATAGTAGCCATTTGTAAGTAATTTGTGGCTAACTTTTTTTAGAGAAATTAAAAGGGTGCCTTTCCTTGAATTAGTGTACATGAGGATCGAGTTAAGGTAAATAAAGAGCCTCTTTGAGGAATATAGGTGCTGAAATCTCTACTATATTTCAAGGAGTAGAAAAGGTATTATGATAGTATTAGAAAGAATAAAATGCTGAATTATGAAGGCTAAGGGGTTAATAACGACTCGGTAATGTTTTATGATGCTTACTCAGCTTAAGGAGGACTAGGATAGATAGGAACAAGAAGTTTCCATTTTCTTTAGTATGTAGGTGCTGCCTAACTCAAATATAGGGGAATTGTCTCCTTTGAATTGCTTGAATGCTGAATCTAAACATGTCTTAGAACTAGGAGAAAGTTAGTTTGAGTGCCAAAGGCCATGAAACTTTAAATATGAAAATAAAGGGGCTAAAGTGTGCAGACTACATAATTCTTGATAAATCATGTGTCATCACAAAGAATGGAAGAAGTGGTTTTTGTCTTGTTGAAATTAGGACATAGTAAGGACCAAAAATAATATAAGGCATATAGGCACTTAAAAGTAGTTAAGAAAGAAAAGTACATCTTAATAAATTTAGGAAGTTTTAAGTAAACTTAGGAGAGCAAGAGAACTAATTAGGTGAAAGATCTAAGTAATTGATTGAGATTAACTAACTAGTTAAGGAGTCATGAAAGTAGTAGTAGATTGAACATATAAATTTAGATAATAGACCTAGGAAACCTAATAAGACAAAAGGTTATGAGCAGTAGTCAAGATCTAATAAATTAGATTAGAATGGGGAATAATGCTATAGGAATCATCGTGGCCACAAGAAATAGTGAGTTACATGATTTTAGCTTGTCATACGATTTTAGTAGGTATGAGATTTATGATGGCCATGATAATTGATTATTTATGTGATCTTAGTGTGCTTGAGGGGTATTATGGCCAAAAGAAATTATACGATGGCAATTCTAAGAGATTTAGTGGAAGTCTTGACTCTATCTTAGAATGGATCGGTGGCACATTCATGATTTAACTAGGGGAAACCAAGTGATGAGAGTTTTCATAGTTTTATATATGATGATAATGACCCTATGGGCAACAAATTAAAGTGATGATAACAGCAAAACATAGAGTTCAAATAATGGAAAGTTATATGGCCATGATGAGAATATAAATGCTGCTAAGTTGAGATGCAAAGTATTGATATCAGTTCATGATTAGAATTATGACATATGGCCTGGATGTGGATGTGATGACTTGTTTTGACTGTCATTGTGGGGACATTTGTATTTTTTTCCTATTCTAGTTAGCATATAGGCATTTGTTTTTTGCCCTATTCTATTTAGTATGTAGGCATATTACTCTGTGCATTTGTAGTTTGCATACCTTGGAGGATTTTGGGCAGTTGCAAGCTTGTAAACACTGCCCTTACTAAGAATATGTCTCTCATCATTGTTTTCTTGGTATTTTCAAAGGCACAGTTTGACAACAAGGGCCATGACTGCCATGGATGCTCCATAAGTAGAGGATGGGTATAGCCTATTTTGAGGAGACTTGCTTGATGTATAAAGGTACACATAGTCGCACTGGTGCATTAAAATTGAATATATGAAAATGTATGAGTACAATCTCAAATTGGTCTTTGAAAGAGTTGTAGGATATCAATTTGGTCATCGAAAGAATTCTGATATCAATTTGATCCTCGAAAGAGTTGTGATATCAATTTAGTCCTCGAAAGATGAAAACTCATTTCAATCTAATTCAAAAGATTAAAAGAAGTTTGCACTAATTTGAAATTAGTTTTAATCTTTTGAGAACCAAATTGATGTCCTACAACTCTTTCAATGACCAAATTAATGTTACAAATCTTTCAAAGGTTAAGTTGATGTTCCACAACTCTTTCGGAGAGCCATTTGGGGTTTTACTTGAAGATGTATATATGTCTTTAAGATTAATAGTTAAATTTTGTGTGATTCAGTATACTTGTTGTGTGCATGATTTTCCTCCTGTTAGACATATTGAAATAATCTAACAAAGGAATGGTAAGGTAGTTTTGCTAGATTTCTTGAATAAATAAATTAGATAACTTTAGCAGTGTGCTGGAAAAGGGGAATGTATATAAATCTAATGGGATTAGCTTCCACATGTAAAGATAAAAAAAGGAAAAAAATTGTCTTCCTTCTCTTAGAGAATTCTCATCCTCTAGTATTACTCATAACATTGTGATGATAAGGAATGACTTTTATGCCACACGAACTAAAGTAAGTAATATAAAAGGGTCTTACATTCCTCCCTCTACTATCTTGGCATTTAACGACAAATCTTAAATGTCTTCTTTTTAAATTACTTATTTGTCATTATGCATAAAATAACAACAAATATAAATAGAACTCAAACAATAAAATAACCTTGGTATCATCTAACAACTCAATTAACATAAATAAAAAATAAATTTGAATAATATAGAGTGCATGATAACTTAAACTGTATGAACTTGAGCAATATAAACAAATATTTAATTAATTCTAATACCTTAACAATTATTGTTCAATTTCTTTTAATGGTCTTTGACATAGTCCATAAATTGTCCTCATCAACATGGTGCACTTAGCGCATAACGTCATAGAAATATCCTTGCAATGGTTATTATATAGTCATAGAAATATTCATAAACCAAATGTCATTATAATGTCATTACACTTTCCATAATGAGTAAATGCTCACTTTTGTCCTTGAAGTTGCACACGTGAGTTACTTTGGTCTCTAAAATTTAAAAATTAACTTTTCAATCCCTAAAGTTGTAAAATGTGAGTCATGTTAATCCCTTAATTCATTATTGTTATTGTATCATCATGTTTTCACTAATATGCCATGTTAAATGACATGGTGGGAGGATATTAATCATCTATTCTTTTCATGTCAATTTTTGTGGAAAGTATGAAATGCTTGTATAAATCAATAGTGGATTTCATGGGTCCACTGCAATCCCCGAGTGGCCTATGAATCATGGCTGGGAGTTAAATGGGGAAAAGCACAAAAGAAACAATAAATAGCTTGGTTTTTGTGATTGCGTGGTCTATATGGGAAGCCTGGAATAAAGCAATATTTCAGCATACACAAGTTTCTTGGGACTCCTTTATGCTACAATTAGTGGAAAGAGGTAAACCTTGGATTGAAACTTCAGTGGGGTGATTTGGATGCTAATTTACATGAATGGTCTTTATGGTGCTATTCTGCATAATATCCTTAGTAGGGGTGATGACAGCTGCAGGTTCCATAGCATATTTGATGAGCATCCAAAACTCTTGACATAGAAGAAAAAGTGCAATATGCAACTATTGAAAGGTTCTATATCTTGGTTTTTAGGGCATGCAAGCATAGAGTATGTGATCATGCATTATGAGATCTTGGTTTATAGTAAGCTTGTAGTAGTTAGTAGCAGTAATGTTGCAGGATCGTAGGTGGTTTGCATCCCTGGCTTTTGTTTCTTTCATTAAGTTGTTTTTATTTTGATGTATTTCTTTTGTTTGCTCCTCTCAATTATAGGGTTGAGCCTATTTTTATGTTAATTATCAAAAAAAAAAAAGTGATAGGTTGGCATCTTATATGGCCTTTTAGATGGTATTGATACCATCTCAGAGGTCATATGGAATACTATCATGTCAGTTAATATAGCACATTAATGAAGTCATAATGACACGATAACTAAAATATAATTAGGGGCTAATGTGATTCATGTTTTACAATTTCAAATAGAAAAAAATTAATTTTTAAATTTCAAGGATAAAAATAATTCACATATGCAACTTTAAGGACTAAAATGAGTATTTACTTTATTCATAAGTCAATCTATAAAATTTCAAGCACTAATATAAATAATTTAATTATTTAAGTCCATATATATTAATAATAAATTTTACTTATTTTAAGTAATAGATAAAATATTTTATTTTTAATTTTGATCCCTTAAAAAAATTACAATAAATATTGACAAATCAAAGTCACATATCATTATATAGACACCACTTTATTAATAATGACAATAATGATAATGAGTAACAATAATAATGGACAACTTTAATATAAGAGAACAATAAATAATTAATTAACAAAATTAATAGAGAGGAATAATAAATAAAATAAATTACAATAATAAAGGAAACCGAATACACCTCCTATCGTGTCAGTTTGCTTTTGAATTTGAAATCAAGAACCCCCTCCTCCATTGTTGCTGTTGCCACACCACCATCATCCTCACCCCGAAAATCAATAAAGGAAACCATCCAAATGTCCCACACCCATGAATCTACCAAGGAACCACCAAAAACCAAAAACTGCAAGTTCCCCATCAGCAGTCTTAGTCACCACCATCAAGCCTCACCTCTATCACTCTTCATACCACTAACCCACAACCCATATCAGTGAAGACGGTTGCTCTTCCTCTCTCCGCTGCGTCACACCACCGCTGTGTAACATGTCCGCCGACGTCATCATCCCCTGCAGCCAGCGTGGCTGCTCTCTGCCACTGCACTTCCGGCAGCCGCCCTGCGCCCTAAGCTCCTTACGCCACGCGGTCCTCTGGTTCTTATTCTCAACACCGGGATCTGAAACCGCACCCTTGTGTTCGAATCAGTTTCATGCGACTTGTTCTTCACCGCACCGAAGCCGCTCGGAGCCAGTCACGCCTCCTTCGACGGCAAGCTCTCGTCGGCGAAGACGAAGAACCTCGCAGCGCGTTGGATTAGTGCGGCGAAGCTGTGTCATTGTTGCACAACGATTTTTCAGATTCCTAATTTCGTGAATGAATGGTGATGACAAGAGAGACGACCAGCGAGATTTGAATTTCAAGAGGCAAGGGATTTCAGATTCAGATTCATAAGACAAGTGAGAGGGTTAGGGAGGGAGGGGCGCCTTGTCCTAGGTGTGGGTAGGTAATAGCCAAGGATTGTGGCGGATGATTCAATTTGGGTCTTTAGGTCCTTTCACATTTGATGAGCATTGATAATTTTAATTTTATTTAGATGTTTTGATTTTAATATAAAGATATATTATTTATACATAGTCCATCTTATATTCCGAGTTAATATATCATCTATCCATTATTAAATGGGTATAGAACTTAGTCTAAGTAGAGATTATATAACTATCCAATAGTAGATAAATGATATATTGACACGGAATACAAAGTGTACTATATCAAAATATTATTTCTCTTTTAATAAAAGATAGGGGCTTCAACAAAATAAGTGATAATTTGCACAGGGATTTAAAAATAAAAATTAAAAAGTTAATTAAAAAAGTTTCGGGGTGAGAAACAAAATTTAAAGTAGAGGTTTTAAAACAGCCCTTTAAAATTTAACCAACTTCAAATGATATGGCAATTAAATCAATATATGTCACTCCTTTAGTGGAGCGTGGGGCCATCTAAAAAAGGGTACAACAAGCCTAATAATTCTCAATTCGGACTCATTTGTTTGTTTACTCAATATCCGGCAGGGCAGCTAGACAAATTGCCTAGTAGAAGCACACAGACACTTTAAGTTTGCTCTAGCCTGAACCTATTTGGAAGAGTGTATGATATAAACCAAAAAATCGAGGCAGAGCCCCAGCCCCTCTCCCCCTTTCCTCTAGGACACCCCCCCCCCCAAAAAAAAAAAACAAAAAAGCACCCAAAAAAAAGGGGCATATCCTAACTCCAAAAGGTCATGCTGTAAGGACAAACTGAAGCTTAACCAACAAAAAACGAACAACTTAATTTGTGACTATGAACTCTAACTAGACACGCTATGATGAGCATTGCTTCTTGGTACGAAAATGTATTTTGCCGAATTAGCACAAATTTGGCTTATGCATTAAATCAAAGGAACAAAAACGGAAATCGAGAAGGAAAGAAAAGTGGAAGCAGCTGTTCCACAAGAAATCAACCAATCACATCCTTCGTGCATTTTCGTATTCGTACCAAAAAGAGTTTTCCCGCTATGATATAACTTTGAACTGTTCAGATGGAATTCTAGGAAGAAGCCTTATAAGCTCAATCTTACATTAAAACATGCATAGAAGTTATCAAATGAAAAACAAAGAAAAAAGGAGCAAAGACTCATTGTTCGTGCTACAAAGTAGTTTTAACCTAAAATGGCATCCCATATTATCGTTTGTACTCAAACTGAAATTCAGACATAAAATTTATGTCCTAGTTCCATTAAATGCTGTCATTTTACTAAAGAAGACAACAGTAGAACAATAAGTAGAATGACCAAGAGCCTGTTCAAAGTGGCATCGAGTCCCTTTAGACGTTATTTGATCCCAAGACAGAATCTCAACTAGGTTGCTATGCCTGCACTAAAATCTAACACCCCTTCCTCACACTATGTGATAGACCTCATTTGTTAAACCCCCTCTCCCTCCCAAAAAAGAAAAAGAAACGGAGGTAGACCACATGTTAGTATTTTATAAAGAGAAATGATGTTTATACATACTCATTTAATGCATCCATTAACATTAGAGAGTTACATGTATATAGTGGAGAAGTCATGTTGATGATCGGAGGATCAAGGGGATTATGGTAGTAAGAGATAATGCTATCACTCAACTAGGGAATTATGTCCAAATGACTAAGAATTTTAGGTATATGACTGAAAAATTAGTTGACATTATTATTACTTACAACTGTAGTCATCCCATTTTATAATCATCCATATGAATTTCTCATTATTTACATATGACTCTCCAGTATGGATGGACACACAAAATGAGTATGTACAAATATTATTGCTCTTTTATAAATCCTAATCAAAGGAGACAAATTATACTGAAAGCACTTGCCATAGACCAAAAACACTTTGTAAAGGAGGTGTAGAATTATTAGGAACTTTGAGATTTGGAACATTGCTTAATAACAACTAAAGACTGATTAAAGTTCCTTTAGATAATAAAAACCAGCTGAATTAGTATTTTGCCATAAAAGTTTACTTCTGTTCTGTGGTTTTCCTTTTTGTCGTTTGATTACTATTTCACTGAGTTTGTATGATACGCAACGAGGGGAAAAAGATGGAAAGGGAATATATTAATGTGGGAGGAAAAATCTTTGCTATTTTTTTGAAGCTTACCACTAATTTAGTGAGTTAAAAAAATTATTAGGAGTATGTTGAAATTTTACAACTATAATTCTTCATCTTTGCCTCTGTTGCATGATTAATCATCCAAGCTGAGAGAGAGAGAGAGAGAGGGCGGGGGGAACTCTATTATCTATTTATCCACCCTTCCCTTTTCAATTCATCCAGTCGCATCGCATTCCGTACATTTCATTCCATTATATCTTAGCCTAAATTCCCTACTTAAGTGTGGGAATTAAAACAAGAAAGACAGTAATTATTTAAAATTTTAAATTAAACTATCCATGGAAAGAAACCTAAACAGTCAAGGTTATAACTTGGATTACTCTTACAATTATTTAACATCGGTTGCATGATTAACTATGTAACAAAGCATACTAATCTAATTCATGTAAAATGGTAAGTGACATGCTCTATCGGTCTAGTTAGTTTGACTTGTCATCTGAAATTTTTAATCTATAAGTAAATTTGCTCCAAAAGTAATACAGAGGATGAAGTTTTTACTTGTCAGTGGTTAATCAGTCAAAGAAGAAAGAAAAATATTGAGTCACAAAAGTTAAAAGAATAATCAAATTCATTGTCGACACTCATCCATCTTTATCAATTTATTATTAACACAAATCAAACTCTCTTTCCTTGCTATGTATAATCACAGCAAACACCTAAGATAGTTCTCCCAAGATGAATATTTAATCATATTGTTGATCTATCTATATCCTGGTTGAGGCAGCATTTGGATAAAAAAGGGTTATTCGTATATAGACTAAAACTTACAAGATCAGTCAAAATTACGAATTGTTCAAATCCATGTAAAATGTAGTATTCTTTGACAATTACAATCACTCATAAAAAAACAATAGTTTTTCAAGAGGCCTACACATCAGTTGGACCCTCTATAACCAATGAAAAGTAACAGGAAATAAGGTTTGCTTAAATAGCTGTAATATTCTGAGTTTCACATTTAGCGAAGAAGGCACCTAGATTGGACGAACTGTGTTGCACATACCAGGGTTCCTAACACACCAAAGTGGCTGAATTGGCTCAGCCCCTATACCTCTGCTTACCATTCTGCTTCTCCATTCATTCAGTCTATCAGTGGCCTCTGCATACCTCTTCATACCCTTTTCGTCCCGGTTGCCTGACCACAATGTCTCGGCCATTGCAGAAGTTCTTGGCCAAAGTCTTGCATCCAAAACAGTAGGGTCGGCTTGTTCGGACCACAATGCCACTTCCCCACCCAAAACCAACTTTGCTTCCTCTTCACTCAGCTCATATGTTATATCATAGTTGTATATTGTTTGCCATGTCTTAAAAGGTCCACACCAAGAGCCACCATTATTTGTGTCACTCCCAGTTTGATTATCATAGGCACTGTTGTTCCCAACAAAGTCACCATGCCCACAATCCAGATAATAGAAGTCTGCCGATGACACAATAGCTCGGTATCCAGAAGAAACTATCCTTTTAGTGTTTTGGTATCCATTGTTCCATGTCTGCAAAATTACATGCTCCTTGGGGAGAATTGTTGATGGCACCTGGACTGTATCATCTAGAAAAACATCTTCCCAGTAGATAGCAGTGCGGTTGAGCGATAAAATGAAAGGAAGACTGTTGTTGACAAAAATCTCAAGGACTTGGCTGAGAGTTCCACCATTTGATAGATATTTCTGAATAGTGGGATCTGTTTTCCAGCAACCTGGTACAACCTCATCAGCACCAGCATGGTAAAACGGTTCCGGGAACAATGTGGTCACATCGCGGATGACATTCTTTAGAACTTGGTAAGTCTTGGGGTTTAAGGGGTTCAAATGCCCTGTCCCTGGTTCTCTCGCAAGAATATCAGTTCCAGCTGGCCACCAGAACATGTTAGCACAAGTTACAATTTCAGGGTAGGCTAAAGCCCAAGATCCAGTATGGCCTGCCAATATTTAGTTCTTATGTGTCAGTGATCATCATAATCTTCAGAACCACTTTCTTGTAAAGCTGAATTATGTGCAAGAGTGAAAAATAAAGGTCTGTTTTTCAATCAGAATATAGTAACACTGCAAAACAATGTTGTGAGATTGGACATCATGCAAAAAAGCCTAATTAATTTGTTAATTAGGGGCCTTATGATTACAATAATTAGTTTGCTGTTCCTTTGGGTGTGAAGCTCTAACTTCAAAGAACCTAACAATCTCATGGGAGGATGGAGCCTAAGATCCTTTATGCTATGTCAATATACACTTCATTTTAATTAACAATTCACCATCATTCCTAGAACCATCAACATGTGATATTTGATTGTGTTAATATAAACCAAAACAGTAAAAAAATGCTTGAAGTTTTTTAACTTTGGTATGGAAGGAAAAGAAAACAAAAGACTAACTTCTAACAAACAAATTTCCTGCTTATCAGCAGAGAAACTAAGGATCATAACAGTAGGAGGCCTCTCCCAAGTAACCCAATAATCATCATGGTGAGATCCCCATTTAGCCATAGAATCAGCAAATTGGTTCCATTGATGAAGCACATGATTCAAAGTAAGATTTCAATGGGTTTTGCATCAGGGATCTAATATCCAAGATAATAACTCCATACTCATGAGTCACTCAAAGTGGCAATGCTTATCCTAATATCCTATGAGAAGTTTCCTCAATTTTAAAACCTTTTTTTAGTGACAAAGGAGGTGTTTGACCTGGTCTGAGGAGGCAAATGATCAGCTAAAGTTAGGTAATTAAAGCGGCCTAAGCTGGAGTTCGGTTCCTGAATGAAGCAGTTTCTAGAGGGACTAGGTAGCACTTGATGTTTGAGATAATTTCAGCCTAATTGTTTGGTATCACAACCCTTTAAAAGGACTCAGGGTTTAATTTTTATATTCACATACCTTGCAATTTGCATCTTGTGCCGAACCAAAACCATAATTAATTAATTAATTTAAGGATAACGTACGATTGTATGACAAACACATCGAACCCCATTTGTTTTCTTTTCCCCGCAAAACACGAAGTCAATTCCAATTGTTTAACTACTATGCCTGTTTCTCGTGCAAATTTCTCACTTCAAGAGATCAAGCAAGTAGATAGACCAATCGTATAATCCGATGCAACTTGAGCTCGCAAAAGAAGGAAACAATCACAAACAACTGAAAAACCAATAATAATAGTAATAATAAAGATCAACAACAACCCAAAAGTAGATATTCCCGGTGAATTGTGGGATTCCACTTTAGGGATCAGGCCCTGTCTAACCATCGCTCCAGATCCGAAATTGTGCAAGCAATTGTTAATAACAAAAGAAAGACAAAGAAAACAAGAAGAAAGAAAACCTCAAATTCAAATGCCGCACAAAAGTGAAATTGAACTAACAAGTTGTGCTCGCAAAAGAAGGAAGCAATCACAAACAATTCAAAAACGGAAAGACCAAGATCAACAACAACAAGAAGCACAACCTCGAACTCAAATGCCCAAAAAGTGAAATTGATGACTAACCAGGTGAGTCAATCTCAGGAAAAACACGAACCCCATGATCAAGGCCAAACTCCACGACCCTTCGAACATCCTCAGGCGTGTACACCATGTCACTACCATAAGCCCCCTTATCGGCCAAGCCAGGCTCCGAAGGCACCACAAGAGGGAAAGATTGCGAGTCAGTGATATGCCAGTGGAACACGTTCACCTTGTTCATGCTCATGGCCTCGATGGTCCTCAGAATATCCCTCACGGGGTAATAGTTCCTCGCGGTGTCAAGCAAGACACCGCGATGACCATAGAGTGGGGCGTCCCACACGTGCACCCCAACAGGCACACGCGTGGGGTCGCCCCACGCTAGTTGTGAGAAGGTCTCCAGACCTCTCATGGCACCCCATGTAGTGTTGGAGGATAGAGTGGCGTACCCATTTGTGGGAATGGAGAGTGTGTAGGACTCATCAACGCCATGGTGGAGTGGGGTGGAGGGGTTGGTTATGGTGATGGTGAGGGTGTA
The DNA here is from genome assembly GCA_031439595.1 of Pterocarpus santalinus. Lineage (NCBI taxonomy): Eukaryota > Viridiplantae > Streptophyta > Magnoliopsida > Fabales > Fabaceae > Pterocarpus > Pterocarpus santalinus. Next base: position 24,659,461 of record CM062528.1, on the reverse strand, counting down.
AAGGGGAGGGAGGTTTTTGGAGAGGTTGGTGGCTATGGGGACAAGTGGCTGGTGGTGCTCGGTTTTGATGAGGTTGAGGTAGCGGTTGATGGCGGCGGAGAGGTGGTCGTTGTGGTGGTGGTTGTCGGCGGTGGTGATGGTGAACGAAGGGTCGAGGAGGGTGGCTTGGTGGGGTGGGGTCCATGTGAGGTTCCTTGGTTTTGGCCACACGTTGATAGTGGTTGTAACAATTGTGGTTGTACTGGGTATTATTGCATTGACACTACCTAGGTATAACAGTAGAAGTAGTAGTGAAAGTGTTGATTGAAGCAGCATCTTGGAGTGGTTGCTGTTGATGGTGTTATGCACTGTGTGAACCGTGGCTTTGATTTTGTGGTAACTTGGTTTGATTTGGTTGGTGATGGGATGGGGTGGCATTAATAAGGGACCTCTATGATGGTGACATTCAAGGGGTGAAGACTTCTATCCGAATATGTGCTTTTGAGGACAGAAATTCTTAAATGTAAAATGATTCATATTAAAGAATTATTATTATGTACTGCTATATGATATTTATTACATTAATTATATAAAACTATCATCATCTCTTTTTTTTTAATGTTATAACTGGGTTAATAAATATTCGATAATAAAAAATATTTTTTATATATTCTATTAATTGATATATTTTAACATTTTCTATTTATCTCTCTTATTTCTTCTCTTGTTTTTTTATCTTTTTTTTATAATTTTATCCCTAAATATTTAAATATCTATAATAAAAAATAGTATAAATAATATTTGTATAATATCAAATAATAATTTTTTTACTTTAAAACTACTCAGAACCAGGACACAGAATAGACTGATGGGTCTGACGGAAGAGTCAGCCTCCTTGACAGCTAGTTCTTGTTTGTTGTTATTTGTTTGCTTATTGGTTGGACTATGGGCAATTGGCCAATGACGGTTCCTTTGGTTCAATTAGAGTAAGTCTAGTCGTTTTGCAACAATGACTTGTTCATATGGAAGGCGGAAGGGTTCTGTCATCTTTACCAACTTTATGTGGAATATCGAATTGAGGAGCCGGTTCAAATAAATTTTATATTCTATATTTAATGATGGATAAGATGTAAATTAGTAAAGTATCTCATATAAAATGAGTATAAAAAATATTTATTATGATGGAAACCTGCTTTTTCGCATTAATGCAAGTGTTTAATCCCTAAAATTAAGATGTGCATGACTTGTTTATACAAAAGGTAACCTGATTTGTGACCTTAATGAAAGTGTTTTTCTTTTTGGTTTTTTTCTTTTCTATATTTATATATCTCACATTGCTATAAGAATAATCTTTCATGCACCTTGGTGACTAATACACCCTCATAACAATTGATTTATCTAAGATTTGAACCTTAATCTTCTCCGAGAAGTATATCTCACTTATCACTACGCTTACCTCTTGGTCCTTAATGCAATTGTTTAACTACTTAAAATGAGGATATGAATTTAAACTTTAGGGAGGGAAAAAACCTCTTTTAGTTGTTACTGTAATTGAGTTTAATTTTAATATATTAATAATATAAAATTTTTTTATATTATCATCTATTTATATATTGTCATATCAATAAACAAATTTAACTTCTATATTCACTATTTTAAAAGTCTTTGCATATAAAAAAATTTGATTGAAGGACAATCTAAAAATATTTTATATTATCAATATATCAAAATTAAATTTATTATATTTCAATAAAAATAATTTTATAAATATTTCAAATGGGCCAGTCAAATAAAAATATGGACTTCATTTTAATATAACATTAATATCAAATATTTTTGCATGATTATTTAATCATATTGAGCTATATTGTAAAAAGTATTTAACTTTTATTATACCTACTTTACCAAAAGTTTTGCAAAATATATAATATAATTAGTTATTAATACCAAATATATTACATTTACAATATTGTAAAATATATTACATTTAAGGTAAATCAAAATTAATAAAAATAAATATATAGTAATGTCAAAATAAAATTAAGAGTAAATCTATGTTTTTGCCCCTGAAAAATTTTTATTTTAACACTTTAGTCCTTAAAAAATTAAATACATATATTTTGATCCCTAAAGAATTTTTTTAATATTTTAATTTTTAAAAGATTAAATGCATATATTTTAGTCTCTGATTAACTTTTTTAACATTTTAATCCTTAAAAAATTAAATATATACACTTTATATGTTTTGATATTTTCTATTTTTACTATAAAATATAATCAAAAAATTATAATAGAATATAATTTTTATTAATTGTTTAATTTAAAATTTAAAAGTTAATATAGTTATTTAAATATTTACTATTTTACTTGTAATTATTTTTAATTTTTGTTATATATATAAATAGAATTTATATTGAAAATAATTTATTATTTATTTATATATTTTTAATAATTAGATAAAGAGAGAAAGAAAGACAGAGACAGGGACAAAGAGAGACAGAGAAGAGTATTTATGCATTAAAGTTCAATCAAGTTAATATCATATTTCAAGATTTAATTCAGTTATATGTGATCATATATATAATTAATTTTATTACATGTAATTAAATTTATATTAAACATTCTTTATTAAAAATATTATATTTATTTATATATTTCTATTTTGTTATAAAAATCATGTCAAACACATTAATGAAAATCTTGGAATTTGAGATTTAATTATATAATTATTTTAATAAAGAATATTTAATATAAATTTAATTATATATAATAAAAATAATTACATGAATGATGTATAAATCAATTAAATCTTAGAATGTGAGATTAATCTAATTAAACTTTGATGTATAAATTTTAAATTAAATAATTAATAAATATTATATCTTATTATAATGTCTTTTTCTAGTTATATTTTGTAGTAAAAAATAAAAAGTATCAAAATATACAAAATATATAAATTTAATATTTTAAAGATTAAAATATTAAAAAATTATTCAAGGACTAAAATATATGTATTTAATTTTTTAAATATTAACATTAAAAGAAAATCTTTCAAAAATTAAAGTATATGTATTTAATCTTTTAAAAATTAAAATATTAAAAAAATTTCAGGGAATATAAAATTTATATATTTAATCTATTAAATCTTAAAGTATTAAAATAAAAACTTTTTAAGAATTAAAATATAGATTTACTCTAAAATTAAAAGTTCTTCTGCAATGCAAGGTGATCTTGATTTGGTTTTGTATACGGCAGTCCACTGCTTTTTATTCCCCTTGCTGCCTGGCTTGCTTTCTTTCATTTCCAAACATGTGTCTTTTGTCGAGGTCAAGGATAGACAGAATTACGTCATCAATTAATTAGGTATCTAACGCGGTTCAGGTATATACATTCTTGGAGTCATACATGATTGTAACTTGAACCATAATTATTAAGGAAATTTTTTGGTACTTCTGTCTTTCTTGAAAAGTATCATTTTTCTTTGCTAATTTGTGCAAATGATTTAATTTTATATTTTTTCAAAAAAATGACTTTTTTATATGGCTTTAAAAATTACATCTTATCAATACTTATCATCGGTATGTATAATGGGAAGGGATTGATTGACACCATTCTAAAATTTATTAATCAAATCATCGTAAAATTTTTTTATAAAATATAATTCTTATTAATTTAATTATTAAATTATAACTATCTATTATATTGATTATTTGTGTTAAATTTTTTTGAAAAAATTATATGAATAAGAATAAAAATGTCATCAAATAAATTTTTATTTATATACATTTAAAAAGTTCTTATTATATTGATTATAATGTATACAAAACTGTATTAAACAATTTAGATTAAAGCGAAACTATATATATATATGAATTTTCTAGTAGCGGGTCTTGTTAAAAAAATTTTCAATAAAAGTTTTTCAATATTGTAAGAATTGTATTTAACTTTTATTCAATACTGTAAGAATTGTATTTAACTTATATCAGTGTAAATTAATCCTTTCTTCTTATTATAATAATATATTAGTAAAATTATTTTGAGGTTTTAAAGCAATTGATAGATGTATTAATTTTTAAGCATTAATTGTTATTTTAAATATAAGAATTTTATTTTAAGAAGTAATTAATAACATTATATATTGTTAAATATTAAATACCAAATTTTAAATTACTTTTCTATAATTGTTAATTTTTGGTCTTTTAAGGTATCTTCATCATCCGACATTCTCATGATTAAGAGGCCTCCCGCAATTGTTTCCTTTGAAGTTTTACTAAAGCTTCAACATATTAATCAAAATAAATCATATACTTCATAAAAATTATGTTTATAAATTTAAAGCGTGCGATCAAATATTGCAATAATAAACATAATATATAATTATAAAATTAAATTGTGAATATAACTTTCGTTGTTACAATTCATAAAATTATATCTATGTTTAAGTTAATTTCATTTATACCTAAAAATGGTTAGTTGTAGTAGAAATGAAATGTGACCCCAAATAACTTTTACTTGTAATATCAACGATCGAATTCTAGAACTACCATTTCAGACTAGATTTTAATTAATCGCATTATCTCAAAATTGTGTAAGTAATTATTAAGACTGAAAATTAATTTAATTTATCTTAAAAAAAACCTTTTCAACCTAAGTAAATTCCTTTGAATATTTCAAATATTTTATGTATTTATATTATAATTGAAAATATTATTTAAAATAAACACCACCGTTGAGTTATGAGAAAAATAGAATGGAATGAATCAAATAGGAAGAAATTGCAATAAAATGAGGGGCTCAGAAGATTTCACATTACTATTGCGTGGGAGTGTAATTATTCGTTACCAAGTATAACTAATATGTTTCATAAGTAGTATTGATTTTAAAAAACTTTAAAAAAATTGTATATTTCATAAATTTGAAAACATTTTCTTCCCCAAAATTTTATCTCTTTAAATTTTTTTTTCTAAAAGGTCTCAAAATTTTTTCTATTAGAAATACTTTCTGTCAAATTCTTGCTTTGTCTAAATTTATTTTTTACAGCATATATGTATTGCAGTTATACATTAATATAGAGACTCTAAATTTATTTTTGCAAAAAAGAATTATTAACACCCCTATTTCAATATTAGAAATTAGAAATAATAGGTAAAAATAATATTTCAATATTTTAATATGAATAAAAAATAATTTTAATGTGAAATCCTCTAAAATTCGTTTATTTAGAGAACTACAAAATAGAGGTGAATGAAAATTTGAGAGGTTAAAAAAAAAAAAATTCTCCAATTAATCTCTCACCGTCCCCCAAATAAAATTGCTACACAGTGGTTAAACCTCCTAAAATCCGCCCCCCCCTTCCTCCTCCTCCTCCTCCTCCTCCTCTTTCTCTCTTTCCCTTTAAAATAGCATTTAAAGATTACAACAAATTTTTTTTTCTTTATCAACCCCAATTGTATGTTATAATATGAATTCTGTTCTTCGCCTTGCCCTCCGGTTTCGGCTGCATGTTGTAGGTGAAGCCTGCAGGTTGAATTCTTAGAAACAAGACTTTCAGGTATATTACAGAAAAGAGTTGCCGCCCTATGTATACACAATGTGTAGAGATTCGTTCTGACATTAGGAGTTAGGACCCTATTTGAATACTGGCCGGCTCTCTGCATGTGTCATTTGGTACACTCCATTTTCCTCTTTGTACATGCTGCCCATTATTATATAGTTCACATCGTGATATACTAGGTTTCAATTGGAGCGCAGTAAACAAATGTAAGAGCAGTTGAGCTTAGTGATTGTCGACCAAGAATAATTTTTTAGACTAACAGATTGATTAGTGGCACCTTCAAAGTAATTATTTTAATTTTCTACAACGATACCTTCGTATATATTATTGTAAGGCTAATTTATAATCGTGGTTTTTTTTTTCTCCTCACATGTATTCTCTTATTAGCAAGGACGGATCCAAAAAAAAAATATAAAGAAGGGGCTGAAAGTAAAGAGTTGTACTATTAAATAAATAATACAATACAGTTTAATTATTATATATTAACAGTATAAAAGAATTTTATATTATTATCTAATCAAATATTTATTTTTATATGATTGGATGTCTATATAAATTATTTTTACACTGACTATATATATAAATTAAATCCAATATAATATGCACTAATAAAGAAAAAATTTTAAAATACAAAATTAATATATATATATTGTTAAACTCAAGTTTGACGTTCCTTTAAATCATGAAACTTAGAATTTGTGTCAAATTTTTCATCAATTTTCCTCTCAATATAAGTTATAAGACAATTAGCAAGAAGTCTATCTTCCATCTTTTGTCTGAGTCTGTTGAAATGAATCAACAGATAAAATAAATAGAACATTTTAAATTTAATAACTTGCAAGATGGAATATATGCTAGCTTTTGTTTCTCTCTAAACTAACAATATTTTTAATATAAATCCACTTTTGATTTTATTTTTATTTTTTATTCTCTCTTGATTCTTGTAAAGATATATATTTTTATTCCAAAAATAAATAAAATAAAAAATAATAAAATTAAAATTAAAAAATAAATTAAAATAAATAAAAATAAATATTTTATTATTAAAATATAAATAAAGACACTTGCGTGAAAGTTGGTGGACGTTAACATGATGAGTTATCTGGGGAACTAGGTAAAACAATAAGTGTGGTTACAAAAAATGCAGGGTTGAGGTTTGAACGATGGACCTCTTCCATGATTAAACTCGATAATAATTTTCAAGGGGGTAGGGCCCCCGGAGGTAATACTGCTGGAGTATTATGGGGTACTTAAATATGAATGACTCTTTTAATTGAAATTTAATTTGTGATTTGGCATATTGTGGTGAATTAACCCTTTTATTGCTAAATCAAATCTCAGTTCTTACAATTCTTTAATAACTAACAAGTCTCCTAACATATATCTTCCTTTTGTTTATTTTTAGTATAAACAATTAGAAATTAGAGTTCACTCAACTCTATTTAATGTCTTTAGTTGAGTTAGAGTATTGTGAAGGTAAAGTCTATCCAACACTAATGTAGAACCAAGAAGGGAATGAGTTGGTTTTATGCATCTAATAACAAAAAATTTTGGCAATTATAAAATTATTAGTTAATTGAAAAACAATTAAATAAAATACATGAAAATAAGGATGAGAGGAATAAGAAGATTACTCAAAAAATTTTATACTTGTTCAGCTATAATCTGTGATCTACGTCCATTCCCTAAGCAATAGTCTGAAATTTTTTTCACTTGTTGAATTTTTACTTACAATGATTCCAGTGAAACTTTTTCCGCTCAAATCCCAATAACGTATTTTGCTGTTTATTTCTTCTAAGGATACCACAAAAATCTCCTTCAATGTCAACACGAAATAGAGTCATCAATAGTTTCTTTCTCCCAAAGATACCACAAAACCTCCCTCTATAGTGGAGTATACTTGTGATTTCTTTCTCCAAGGACGCATAAAAAACTTCCCCTATCTTAATCTAAAATAAAGGATCCTTCTCAAGGCATGGTGCTCTTATAAATAAACTATAAGGTTTACAACAAAGACATATAGTTTACAACAAAGACACACTATCTAATGGCAAACAATCCTGGCACCAGGCAACCCCTACACTATCTAAGACTAAGAAACCCTAGCATTGTCTAAGACTAAGCAACCTTGGCACAATCTAAAATTGGGCAACCCTAGCTCTATCAAAAATCGGGTAACCTCGATGCTATCAGTAATGTGATTACAATAGTTAATAGTTTGCATGATAGCTCGATCATCCTTCAAATAAAACATTTGTAGTGGTGTTGAAATCACGAGCTACAAGATTAATTGGTTTGTGATTAACAACCCTATCATCATCTAAAGATTGGAAACTAGCATAAAAATGAGAAGCTGATTATGGTCATTGCATATTAATCAGCTTCCCAAATAGGTTAGGGTCTTACCAAAGGTAAAAATGTTTCGCCGTAATTAGTTAGTGTAAGTCATTTAAACATAATGTCTAGTATCTTCTTGAAAGAGAAAAGTGTTGTTATAACTTGGTTTGGCCAACTAGGCCAAGATTGCTTGGTCTCTTAAGGTCCCTAAGGTTTGTATCAAGGATTTACTATGTCAGTCACGTTTAATTGGTCACTTAAGAAAGGAAAACACACTCCACCCTTTCATTATTTCCAAGTCAACCAGGAATTCAACACATCAACATTTGCTTTATGAGCCTCTTTGCTCTTTAAAACTTGATGTTGGGGCTTGTAATTTGTCTAGATTTCACATCCACTTTGGCATGAACACCTACCTGACTTTTGCCTTGTGTAGTTCAGGTTGACTAAATGCCATGCCTACCAACTAAAGCTTCTTTTCTTTTTAGAGCTCAAGACTGGCAAACTTGTTATCCTTCTAAATTTTCTATTCACTTGGCTTGGGCCCACTTCACCACACATATGGGGAAAATTTCGCATGTTCTTAATCTAGCCATCAATCTCTGACTCCCTATCCATGTCTTGATATATGCTTCGCATTTATGGTAGGTACCTCTTTTATCCCTTATAAATACAACAACATGAGCAGGGATTAGACAAATTCCTCTTAACCTAAATATTAAACGCTCCCACTCTCTCTACCTCTAGCTAAGACAATAACAATGAACATTACAAAAAGACTACAAGAAAGATTAACACAATGAAAATTTGTAGTTTCATTTTTTTTTTGCCATTTAAGTTTTTTTTTTTTTGGGTTTTGTTTTGGTCTTGAAGCTGGAACATTGTTATGACAATGACAATTTGTAGCCTCAACATGCAACGATATTAATAGGTTTTTTTTTTAATATTGATTTGGTGTAACAAATATGATTTTATTGAGAAGGCACCAGACTTATCCAAGTTCCATTGCAATTGATCTTGTACATCCTTTTGAAGTGTTACCCTAACCAAGATTTGTACCAGATCTATCTTATGTGACAACTCCCATGTAAATAATCTTCTTCACCATTCCAACCGCTATTCCCATCTGTCTCCACACCAGCATCCACACTCAGCTACTGTCCAATCTTTCATTGTAGAAGCAGCATACAATCTAGAAAGCATACAATTTAGAATGGCAGCTTAATTCCTTTCCAAATTGTGGTGTGTTCATATTTTAGAAAGCATTTGTCATTAATAGCATTGTTCACTTGTATCCTCCTCCTCCTCCTCCTTATTCTATCTTTGATTGAATCACAAAATATCTGTTATTAGCCTCCTAAAAGTTGATAGGCTTTTCTCAATATCAATTTTATGAAAAATAAAATAGTTAAAATATTGTGTGTCCATAGCAATTTGACAGGGATCTCCAAATCTATTTCATGAAACATAGAATACTTAAAATATTGCAATTCCATAGGACTTTGATATGGTTCTTCAAATCCAGTTAAGTAAGTAAAAATACAATGCAACTTGGAGTAGAACAGATTTTAACATAAAAAACTTGCGGTATTGTAAGTTAAATGTGTAGCAACCTCTATCATATAAGCCATGCTTGAGTCATGGAGTTATATTAGAAGGTTGTCACTGTGCTAAGAAATCTTTAAAATATGGAAAATATAATACATGGTCCTTTAACTACTCATTTTATTACTGACTAATAATCCTTGATACATAGAGAATAAAATAATTACATTTTTAAAGAAATTGTAATTGACATAGTACACAACGTCCTCATCCGACTAGTCGTTAGCCAGCTTCAATAGTTGATAACTCTTTGGCAAGTGCACCAAATCATTAAAGTAATAACCATGGTAAGTGGGCATCGTCCCACAAGGATTGAAGTATCAAGCAACACTTCACTAACAAAATTTCTATTCAGATTAAATCAAAGTAAATTGGATTAAAGACAGCTCTTCACAATGAAAAGAAATAATAAAATAAATTATAAACGAGCAGATAATAAATACTAACAAAATACGTAACAACTTAAACAGAAAATTTTCAAGGTTCTAAAACGCTAGAGGATTGAGGTTGTAACACCCTACTAATTTTATGTTATGCTTAAGTCATAGCATGAAACTAGTCAGATCGTGTTACCGTGTTGATACTCTAGTTACTTTTCCTGTTTTAATTTTTCTTTAAATCGTCATCATCATATAAACATTTTTTTTTTTGACGAAACGACGCGCTACTATACTAAAAGCGAAACGAATCGAACAAAATATCACTAAGATGAGTATAGTACAATAGTGTTATTGCATACGTGTAAACATATATATATATATATATATATATATCGGAAGCCACTGTTTCAGTTTATGTACAAAGTTTTAAAGTAGAACACATACGGGGGCTGGTGTACCAAAAAGACCATAATGCCCTCATCCGCCAAAATACCCTATGGTCCTCAAAGGACATTTCGTAACCTACTGCTAGTCAAGTCCATGACCCAAAGCTACATGCTGTCCAAAAGAGGGTTTCACTGTACAATGTCTCCTGCCGCTAAGCTACTCCGTCAGGTAGCCGTTAGCCATGCTAGGCTCGGCCGGTGTATAGTCTGCGCTGGGTCCCGAGGAGGAAGAGGGCGACGAGCCGGTGGCCTCGGAGGGGTCACTCTCTGAACTCAACGGGATGTCAGGGGCTGCCTGCGATGGTGACTCAAGGGCAGGGTCAGCGGGTGCTGCGGGTGCAGGAGGTGCAGGATGTGGGTGCGCCATGTGTAGAGGGATGGCAATATAAGGGGTAGCAGGGTCGAAGATGGGATGGTGTAAAGGAACATCAAAGTTCCTGTTGCTGAAGAGGTAAAATCAGAAGTTACATGAACCAGCTATGTACAAAGAGTCCAACTCCGGATCATGGTGGAGTTGTAACGCAGGAATCTCAATGAAAAGGGTAGCTGTGGAGTCCATCGCCAGTGTCTGAGAATGATGCGGGAGATACAAAAAGGGGTGAGAATTTCAAGAAAATTCTCAGTAGGGTTTGGTTATACTGGTACTGACATCACATACATTCTCAGTTGCCTCGGGTTTTATTTAATTATAAAAATATGTGTTCAAACTGAAAAGTCCATTTTCGTGAGTTTAAGAAAATGTCTGGTCCGAGGCAAGGTTCAGTTTTACTTTAATTGGTATAAGAAACAAAATAGATTACTAATACTGATACATAGAATGATAAACGAAATAAATAAATGAATATTAGTGAGCAATTATAACAGACAATTGTAAACATCTTGACATAATTGTTTCACATAATCATGCAGTCATGTGATCAACTGTAAGCATCTTAATGTAACTATTCCATGTATTCATACATTCATGTAATCATGTAGACTCGTTCTTGAACTTTCCTTCATAAACTTTTTCATTACTTTCTATCATTTTCCATCTCTTGGTCCCCTGGGAGTTCTTGGCCATTTTAGACTCCTAGGTAATAGTTTGCTTATCAGGATCGAGCTCGTTCCTATATAGGAATGCCGAGTTTACTTTCCCCGACCTTCCCATCGATCTATTCCCATTAACTTTCTATCCGGGGCTGGCCCAAGTAGTATGGAACTTGCATAATAACACAATTCTTTTCATAACTTTCATGGCTTTCTTAAGAATGCATATGCATTAACATATAACTCATAACTTGTACATAGGTTCTACCGAAATTTTGGCAGCATAACGGAACGTGTCCACTTCCCCATGAATAGTGCCAGCCAATCAATACACCAATTTATCACAAAGAACACAACTTCACATTTATATTCCAATATAGAACTTAAATCCATATCAAATTCATTAAGGCAGAAATCCTGCCTCAGCATATTCAACCAACCCGATTTTTGTAATTCAAGCCATAATTTCATTTTAACTCATTTGGTCCTCAAATTTGAGTATGTTAAAGTGTCATGTGCCTATTTTCTAACCTCTTTGGTCCCATCCAATTTTGGTATCCACAACTCAAGATATCTAGATTTTATCTCGGCCTGCCCATTGGCTAGCTAGAATCAGGCAACTAAACGTAAAAATCCACTAAAAATCGAAAACTGACTCAATTCGTACGAAATTGGTCTCATGTTAAATCTAACAGAACAAAGTTTCATTTAGAAAAAGTACCACTCAATTTGGCTTAGTGGGGCTCAAGTTACAAGCCCCGATTTTGGACCTTCCTACACTACCCTGTTCTAGCCCGGTGTGGACATAGGGCGAATTGCGTGGAGAACTGAGAGCAACTGGGACCTTGTTGAATTCTGAAATTTTTATGAGATATTCTCCTATGTGTAAGCTTTCTAACAAAGTTGGTTTCACTCATTTTCATGTAGTATAGGTCGAGTTCTACCTTAAAGAACCTAATCTGCCCAGAGCCAGAATCAAAACCCTAGGTTGGAATTCAAAAATTCATATCTCCCTCAATTCTGATCCAAAATCCTTATATGATATGTCTATGGAAAGCCCTAGATGTCTAGTTTCATTTAAAAATAGTTTCCTTAGATTTGACCGATTGTGGGCGACGCCGTACGCTCCGCCATACGGACTGCCGTGGACTCTCCACCAAGACAGCACCCTCATCCATTCACTTCTCTTAGTTTCCTTCTTCTAATTCTACTTCTAACTCAAAATCTTCTATTAATTCAAGCATAATTATTTAATCAACATTTCAAAGTAAAATTTAGACCACCATCAATACTTTAAGAATCTAAAAGTCAAGTAAGAATTTAGAACTCCTACCTCTTATCGTGAATGATTTTGGTTTAAGTTTGTAGCTGCAACTTGGTAAAAGCTCAAGGTATGATGGAGTTGGGTGAGAGATGAAAAGAAAAGAGAGAGCTGAAGTGAAGAAGAAGTTACGTAGAAGGGGGTCTGAATCAGAGGAGGAGGGTGTGTTATATAGGCATGAGTGGGAGTTAACTTGGAAGGTTTTGATTGGCCTCTAAACATAAGGCCAAGTTTCAGCCAACCTTGCCCTCTTCTTATGACCAACTACTCTCCACGTTGTCTTATTTATGCGGTAGATTTGCTCTCCACGTTGCCTAAAGTGGGACTAGTTTCCAGTATATTCTGGAAACGAAATCGGAACTCGTGAACATCATGCATATGAAGTCGGAACTCGGAAAAATCCAGTGTAATCGAAACTTGAAAGCAGAGCTTGGTGTGAAGCCAAGCACTTAAAGTCGGAAATCGGGAATTTAGGCAAAACGAATCAATCGTAAACATAATTCCGGAGGTCGGAATTCACAACATTAATCCGTGTACCAGGAAATCGGGAATTACAGAATCTCGATCTCGAAACTCGAAAAGATATAGAAATGAGAGCTACTGACATTGAACTCGAGATCGGATCTCGTACATTTGTGAATCATAATGTCGGAATTCGGAATATAGCCAGTTCATTTGAGCCTTAGAGATGAAGTCGGAAATTGAACCTTTTGATCTTTGATTGCTAAGGTCGGAAGTCATAAATTGTGCTGAAGTCGAAGACGAACTCGTAAGTTGGAAGCATCAGTCACTTCATTTCAGCTCTTGAAATCGGAAATCGGAATTCATACTGATGAGGTCAAAATTTATACACGCTTACACAAGGTCGAAAATCGTAAGCTGCATGCATGAGGTCGGAAATCGGAAGAAATCCCTTATAAACCTTAGAACGAGGTCGGAAGTCGAAGCTAATATTGAGGTCGGAAGCGGAATTATAAGACAAACTCGAAAATCGAAAATTTCAACATTAGAGGGGATCGGAAGTCAGAAATCGGACGTTACAGAGGTGGTTTGATTTTTCTTAAGTTTTTATGAACTCTTATATCACTTGAGTTGGAGATTATTAGACTAATGAAGGGATTTTAAGTAGTTGATGCTAATTCCTTAGTTAATCAACTCTCCTTTTCCTATTAAACATGATAATTCCTTAACTATACTCAACAAGAAAAAGGAATTAAGCATAAAATACAGTCCACAATTCATATAAGATTCAAGATAAATTCCTAAACCTTGAATATTATGAGGTTCATCTCTTAAGCTAGCTCAAACACAATTTTCCCAAATTATGCCCTTAAATCAATCCATGAACAATACGTCATAAAATTGTATAAAAAAACAAGAGATAAACCATTAGTTCAATAATTCCAACATCAAGAATTCAAGAATTCAAAACAATTACAACCATTTCAGACCAAATCCCTAACCCCTAGCTATAGAGTTTAGCAACTCATAACAAAATAGAAAATAATAGAGAAGATAAGAAGAGAATCCATGTCAAGAACCCAAGAATTGGAGTGAAAGAGTCTTCAATCTCCCCTCCTCTTGTTGTCTTCCACTTTTTCTCCAAAGCCCTCTGTTTTTCTTCGTTTTTCGTAGCCCCAAAAGATGCCCAAAAGTCCTGTTTCAGTCTGATTAAAAACAGACTCATGCGTGCAAATTTTCTGTCATCACCTAGGCAGTGGCTTTTGAGCGCCTAGGCGGTGGAACTCCAGTAAGCACATTTTTTTCGCTTCCAACGCCTAGGCGGTGGATTTTGAGCGCCCAGGCGCTCTCTGCAAGGCCAAAACATAAAATTTTAATTAATCTAAACTACCTAAAAAATGTAAACATAATTAAAACTCTAAAATTAAAGTGAACTCAAAGATGTTGCTTGAAACAAAATCCTAATATGACCTAAACATGCAAAACCCAAAATAAAACAAAATCCTAATAAACAAAACATCATCAAAGGTTCAAAATATGCTGATTTTTGACAATTTTTTATATGCAAAATTGCACACATATATGACCCATCACAACCCCAAACCTAAGATGTTGCTTGTCCTCAAGCAAAAAGAAATAGTGTATCATTCATGCTCTCAGAATTTCCTGCATGTCACAATTAGCAAGAACCATGAAAAATCATAACAAACCATGCATTCATTCACAACAACGTAAATATCCAATCCCAAAATATGCAGAACTCAAGATCAGTCATAGATAATGATTCCGGATCAGATTATAAAAAACATTCAAAAATCCTCTTGAACTTAGGACGTGTCTTTCATCTCTATCTCCACTAATGTAAACTAATGCACTTGAGTGATCATAAGGGTCTTGTAAAGCTTGTAATGTTAGGCCAAAGGGTAAAGTTAAGAAAGAAAGGGAAAGGAAATTTAAACTAGGTCGGGTAATTGAAGCATGTATTACAGTCCAAAATAAAAGCAAAGGAATGTCACAATTCTTTCTTTTTGTTTGTTTGTTTTTTTTTTTTTTTCATATGCTTTGCACTTTTCTTTTCTCCATTTTTTTTTATTGAAGACACAAACCAAAAACAACTCATCCATGAAAATGTGGCAATAATTATTCAGAAGAATAGAACATATAATGCACTACTTCAAGAACCCAACAAATGTTATTTAAGGCAGAATTTTTTTTTTTTTTTTAGCTTAAAGAGATAAAGTAGATATGGGTTAAACAAAAGAAATGGCCTTTTTCAAAATTTTTTTTCAACTTCAAAAAGGGACCTAGGAGTAAACATTGTCAGGTAAGCTTGAAAGGCTCAAACGATCCAAAGA
Source organism: Pterocarpus santalinus (assembly GCA_031439595.1). Classification (NCBI taxonomy): domain Eukaryota; kingdom Viridiplantae; phylum Streptophyta; class Magnoliopsida; order Fabales; family Fabaceae; genus Pterocarpus; species Pterocarpus santalinus. Next base: position 24,643,994 of record CM062528.1, on the reverse strand, counting down.
ATGCCCTGATCATTTCACCCAAAGTACACTAATCTAAGATTTCGCCTCAACAGAGAATCAGACACTACCTAGAACTAGAATCAATTCAAATGAATCTCATAAGCTTTTTCTAGAAAATATTCAATTCCTCTCCCAAAAAACCACACAATTTCTGTTTCAAAAAATCAATAAGTGCGATGAAAGCATGGTAAACAGTTAAGTTCAATTTAAAGATTCTTATGCATCATCGAGCATTCAACACTACTCCTATCAGAACACTTTTCAATTAAGTACAACTAGTTTCCTAACAGATCCCCACATGAACATCAGTAACAAACTAAACTTCCTACATGCAAAATAACACCTTAATTAAGAAGAAACATGCACTAAACATAAATTTAAAATAAAGAAACAAAAATGAAACTAAACACTAAAACTCCCTTTATCACTCTTCAAAAGTCACAGCAGACTTCATTCAACATCTTCCTCTTCAGCTTCTTTAGCAGTTTCCTCATCATTATCCAAGTTAAGATGAGCCATCACCTCATCATCTGCTGGCGGAATTCCTCCCAAGCAATCTAGGTCTACCTGCAACTGCTCCGCTAATCCCCTGATCATTCCTTCTAGACCTAGTTGAGCATTAATAAGATAATCAAATTTTCTCTCAAAATGTATTACAAAATGCCTCAATAAATCTTCCATCTGATCTAAGCGCTGCCCACGAGAAGGATTACGCCTAGGTCTTCCAGGAACCGGTGGTTGTGATTGCTGCCCTTGTGCATCTTCTCTTTGATATAAAGTAATAGGCTTTTCAACTGGAATAGGAAAGTCTCCATCAGTAGAGACCCCTGCTGCTACACACAACTTTGTGATCACTGAAGGATATCCCACATTACCTTTAGCTGCTTGGGCTATTTGCTGAATGTTTGCAGCTAAGAGTTCCCCAATATTGATTTGTTGCCCTTCCATTATACAATGTATAAGCCTAGCTACTTTTACCCGCGCCTCTGAATGATTAGAAGTAGGAAAAAGCTTCATATAAACAAATGAGCACCAAAGAGAAGGAACTGGTTTCAAATCAGCTTTCTTTAAATGATTTGGCTGACCTTTCACATCTAAAATCCATTCAAAACCAGCTTTACAAAGATCTCGAATGATTCTTTGATGATCCTCATTACGATTCATTCGAGTTGAATAATAACAAGCCAACCTCCAATCAGTGCCAAGCAAGTTGCTGAGCGATTTTCTACCAAAATCTATTTCCTTGCCCCGTACCCAGCTCTTGTGATTAGTTTCTTGTCCCACTTCAACAAAAGTATTTGCATAAAATTCCTTGACAATGTTCACCTTTCCTTCACCCAGATCTCCACAAAGAATTTCCCATCTACGCCTCTGAATTTGCTCTTGAATTTCAGGATATTCATTATTCTGCAAATCAAAATCTCTTTCTCGCACCTCTCCTCTTCTTGTCAAATTATTTCTGAATCTTTGTTCATGTACTTGTGACTTGAAACAAGTGTGATCAAATGCAACCGCTGAACTAGAGCCAGCCCCACTCGTATTTTGTTTCTTTCTTGGAGGCATTAGAACAATTACCTGCAAACCAAACCAAAGAACCATTACAATAGAAGCAAATTTATCCACAATGAAAGTCAAGATAGTAACTTCAAAATTAATTCCAATCATATTCTAATCCATTTATGGCATAATCAAATGAAATTACATTCTAAACTAACCATAGACTCTTAGCCAAAACCTCCATACACTCAACCATCTTAATCAACAATTTACATAAGCAACCAGAATTTTAGTTCCTGAATTAATTCTCCCTTGTCTACTACAAATCTCACAAGCTCATTCACAACAAAATTGTCATTGCTCAATGTAACCATTTTTCACATGCACTAGCCATTCATACAAATTTTATCAAACTCAACTTCTAATTCCATCCAAACCATTCAGCATATTGAACAATGAATATCAACCCACTAGAATTTCATTCAAGACAACCATCAAACATTTAAAGTGCACAACATCAACCTATTCATACTAAGAGCAACTTGCTTCAACAATACAACCTTAAACATGTTTTGTCAACCAAATTCAGCATACAATAGAATCAATCACTTACCAAACTCATCAACTTCAGATTTAACAGCCTATTTGCGCTCAATTCGCACCCAACATGATCCCCAACATAGACATGTAAGAACAATTCCCAATTATTCAAACCCTAACATTCAAATAGAGCTACCCATTCACTTTTGTAACATACAACAAGAAATGAAGAGAGTTGGAAGAGAGGAAGCTCTTACCTCAGCGAGCAACTACAACACAAGTGCAAAGTTTCAAAGAAAATCCCCCCCAAACCTGCGGTTACAGCACACAAAAGAAGGAGAAGAATAAGGTTCTTAGATAAGTGAGAATGGAAAAGAGTTGAAAGTGATTAGAATGAAGAAGAAGAACCTACTGTTACAGTGGCTGTGGCGATTGAAGGAGCAAGTAAGCAGAAGAAGAAGAAGAAACAGGGGAAAAGAAAAAAAGAAAAAGAACAGGACCGCGCGAATGAAGAAGCTTCGCGTTTTAATTTTGTGTTCCGCTCCAGCGCCTGGGCGATGAAACCACAGCGCCTAGGTGGTCAAGTGGCAGAAAGCCACTTTATTCTGCACCCTTAGTGCCTAGGCAGTAAAATACCAGCACCTGGGCGCTCCCTGCAACTACTTTTTTTTAAAAAAATATTTCTAAACATTCTAAAATTAATTTAAAAATCATAAATAAAACAATAAAGTAACAAAAAATAAAATAAAACTAACTAACTAAAACAAAACAAAGTAAATAAAACTAAGTACTAAAATAAAGAAAATAAAGGATACTAAAAATTGGGTTGCCTCCCAATAAGCACTCTTTTAACGTCATTAGCTTGATGTCTTGCAATTCTTCAGGACAATGCTAAGGTTGATCTCTGCCTATCAACTTCTTCTCCAAAATAATGTTTCAGCCTATGCCCATTTATCGTGAATTTTCTTCCAGACTTTGGCTCAAGTAACTCAACAGCATTAAACTGAGAAACCTTGCTTATCACAAAAGGTCCAGACCATCTTGTCTTCAGCTTCCTAGGAAACAACTTTAACCTTAAATTAAACAGTAATACCTTTTGTCCTTGTTCAAAGCGCTTGAACGAAATCTTCTTGTCATGCCATTTCTTTGTCCTTTCCTTGTACAAGTGAGCACTTTCATAAGCCTTGTGCTTGAATTCCTCAAGTTCATTGAGTTGGAGAAGCCTCTTTTCCTTGACAGCTTTAGCATCAAAATTTAGAAATTTTATTGCCCAAAAAGCCTTATGTTCTAACTCCACTGACAAGTGGCAAGATTTTTCAAATACCAGTTGATATGGAGACATTCCAATGGGAGTTTTAAAAGCTGTTCTATAAGCCCAAAGTGCGTCATCAATTTTCCTTGCCCAATCTTTCCTGGATGCACCAACCATCTTTTCAAGAATTCTTTTTAACTCCCTATTGGACCCCTCAACTTGCCCACTCGTTTGAGGATGATATGGAGTAGCTATCTTGTGCCTGACTCCATATTTTTGCAATAACACCTCAAGTTGTTTGCTGCAAAAATGACTCCCTTCATCACTAATAAGTGCTCTCGGAACTCCAAATCTTGTGAAAATGTTCTTCTTTAGAAAATTCACAAAAACTTTTGCATTATTAGTGGGTGATGGATTGGTTTCCACCCACTTTGACACATAATCCATAGCAACAAGAATATATAGATTAGAGTATGATGAAGGGAAATGACCCATGAAGTCTATCCCCCATACATCAAACAACTCCACTTCCAAAATATAGTTCTGTGGCATCTCATTTCTTCTTGACAAGTTCCCCGTCCTCTGACATCTATCACATTTTTCAATAAAAGCCCAAGCATCTTTAAAAATTGTGGGCCAATAAAAACCACTTTGCAAGACCTTAGCTGCTATTCTTTCCCCACTAAAATGTCCACCATACTCAGAGCTATGACAATGCCATAAAATACCTTGCACCTCCTCCTCTGGAATGCACTTTCTGATCATCCCATTAGCACACCTCTTGAATAGATAAGGTTCATCCCAAAAGAAATACCTTGCATCATGTAAGAACTTCTTCTTTTGATTCCAACTCAAACCTTCTAGAAGAACCATTGCAGCTTTGTAATTGGCCATATCAGCAAACCATGGAAGCTCTTGAATTACAAACAACTGCTCATCAGAAAATTCTTCTTTAATTGGTAATATTGCACATCCTGGCCTCCTTCTTGAAAAATCCTGGACAAATGGTCAGCAACCAAATTTTCTGTGCCTTTCTTGTCCTTCAACCCCAAGTCAAATTCTTGTAACAATAGCACCCACCTGATCAACCTTGGCTTTGCTTCTCGCTTAGACAAGAGATACTTAAGAGCAGAATGGTCAGTGAAAACAATTACTTTTGACCCAACCAAATATGACCTAAACTTGTCAAAAGCATGAACAACAGCAAGCAATTCTTTTTCAGTAGTTGCATAATTACGCTGTGCATCATTCAACACATGATTAGCATAATAGATCGCATGCAACAATTTATTTTTTCTTTGACCCAAAACAGCACCTATTGCAAAGTCACTAGCATCACACATCAATTCAAATGGCAAACTCCAATCAGGTGCAAACATTATAGGAGCAGAAACCAATTTTTCTTTCAAAGTCTCAAAGGCATGCAAGCAATCATCATCAAATACAAAAGGTGCATCCTTAACCAAAAGACTACACAAAAGTTTTGCAATTTTTGAAAAATCTTTAATGAACCTTCTATAAAAACCAGCATGTCCTAAAAAACTTCTAATACCTTTAACATTCATAGGAGGAGGCATTTTTTCAATAATTTCAACCTTAGCCTTATCTACCTCAATACCCTTGGATGAAATCCGATGCCCAAGAACAATACCTTCAATAACCATAAAATGACATTTTTCCCAGTTAAGAACAAGGTTTGTTTCTTGGCACCTTTTTAAAACCAAAGATAAATTATTCAAACAAGCATCAAAAGAACTGCCAAAAACAGAGAAGTCATCCATAAATATCTCAATGAATTTTTCTACCATATCAGAGAAAATGAAAGCATGCACCTTTGAAATGTAGCTGAGGCGTTGCACAACCCAAACAGCATTCTCCGATGGGCAAAAACACCATAAGGACATGTGAATGTTGTCTTCTCTTAATCTACAGAGTCCACCACAATCTGGTTGTAACCTGCATACCCATCCAAGAAGCAATAATAGGCATGCCCAGCTAACCTCTCTAACATTTGGTCAATGAATGGCAATGGAAAGTGGTCTTTTCTTGTTGCCGTATTTAGCCTGTGGTAATCTATGCACATCTTCCAGCCTGTAACTGTCCTTGTGGGTATCAACTCATTGTTCTCATTTGGCACCACAGTGATGCCACCCTTCTTAGGCACAACCTGAACAAGACTTACCCACGAACTGTCAAAAATAGGGTAAATAATTCCAGCATCTCACAATTTTAGAACTTTTTTCAGAACCACCTCCTTTATTGTTAGATTTAGCCTTCTTTGAGGTTGCACCACAGGCTTGCTATCTTACTCCAATAGAATCTTGTGCATACACATAGTTGGACTTATCCCCTTCAAATCACTGATAGTCCAACCAATGGCAGTCTTGTGCTCTCTCAAGACTCTCAACAATTTTTCTTCTTCCAACTCACTCAAAAATGCACTAATAATCACAGGATAGGAATTGTTACCTCCAAGAAATGCATATTTGAGAGTTGATGGCAAAGGCTTCAAGTCAAGCTTCGGAGGCTCTTCTTTCACAACTTCCTTTGTCAAGCACAAATTCTCCTTCTCCTTCAGATGCATGATTGGTGGCAAAGCTTCCAGAAATTTCACACACTTAACAACTTCTGGCTTGTCTTCTTCATCATTTGTTGACATCTTAGCATTTACCAGAATTGTTTCAAGAGGACATGATAAAGCTTCTTTCTGAAAAGCTTCTCTTACCAATGGGTCAATCACATCAATCCTCAGGCATTGCTCCTTTTCTGCTGGATACTTCATAGCTTCAAATACATTAAAAATTACTTTTTCATAATGCACCTGCTACATGAGCTCACCTTGTTGAACATCTATCAACGCTCTTCCTGTTGCTAAGAGCGGTCTTCCTAGAATTAGAGGCATCTCTGAATCCTCTTCCATATCTAGCACCACAAAGTCCGCAGGGAAAATGAATTTGTCAACCTTAACTAACACATCTTCAACTATCCCATATGGAAACTTGATAGATCGATCAGCTAGTTGCAATGAAATCATGGTAGGCTTGACTTCCTTAATCTCCAATTTATGCATGATAGACAAGGCCATCAGATTGATGCTAGCTTCGAGGTCACATAATGCTCTACTAATGGTCAAACTACCAATAGTGCACGGAATATGGAAACTACCTGGATCTTTCAACTTCTGTGGTAATTTCCTCTAGATGATAGCACTACACTCTTCAGTTAGCATCACTATTTCATCTTCCTTCAGTTTCCTCTTCCTGGAAAGCAAGTCTATCATGAATTTGGCATACAAAGGCATTTGCTCCAAGGCTTCAGCAAATGGAATGTTAATTTGCAACTTTTCAAACACTTCCAAAAACTTAGAAAATTGCTTCTCTTGATTCTGCTTCTGAAGCCACTATGGAAATGGAACTCTATCATGTGGAGACACTTCAACTGACTTGTCCTAATCTACTTCTTTCTTTTTCCCCTTCAAAGGCTCACTAGATTGCTTCTTCACCTGTTATTGAGAATTGGTTGGAACCTCATATGAGGGATCTTCAACTTCCACAACATCATCTACTAGAGGATTTTCAGCTTCTTTTCCCTTACTCTCCTTGGGATGCACCTCCAATGTCTTGCTACTCCTCAAAGTAATCATCTTGCAATGCTCCTTTGGATTTGGCTTAGTGTTGCTAGGGAAGGTTCCTTGTGGTTTCTCTACCAACTGTTTAGCAATCTGCCTAACTTGATTCTCTAAGTTTCTGATTGAGGCCTCTTGATTTTTAAAATTGGCCCTTGTTTCATGCATGAAACCAAAAGTTTGCTGCACAAAATTTGTTGTTGACTAAGATAACTTTTCCAAAGCAATTTCCAATGCAGATAGTTTTGGTTGAGCAGGTGGTTGAGCTGGTGGTGCTTGAAAAGGTGCATTAAAAGTTTTCTGACCACCTTGATTACTCCAAGAAAAATTTGGGTTATTTCTCCACCCCGGATTATATGTGTTAGAAAAGGGCTTGTTCTGCTGCCTTGGAGGATTTCCCATGTAGTTTACCTGTTCAACAGATGATTGAGCTGCTATACTGACTTCACATTCTCCATTTCCATGTTCACCACCACAAAAGTCATACATTAAAGGTTAAGAACCTACAGCTCCAACTTGCATTTGCCCAAACTGTTGAGTGAGATTTGACAATTGTTGAGACATGAGCTTGTTCTGAGCCAATATAGCATCAAGTGTCTCCAGCTCCATAACACCTCTCCTTCCCACTGACCTCTCATTCGAAGCCATGAAATTATTCGCAGCCATGGTCTCAATCAATTGGAGTGCTTCCTCCGGAGTTTTAGTATGCAAGGATCCTCCAGAAGCTGCATCTACCATTGATTTGACAGATGGTACCAACCCATCATAAAATGTCTGAATCTGAAGCCAATCTGGAAGGGCATGATATGGACATTTTCTCAACAACTCCTTGAAACGCTCCCATGCATCATAAAGTGACTCTCCATTCTTCTAAGAAAAAGTGTTAATTTCGTTCCTCAACTTTGCAAGTTTCTGAGGTGGGAAGAACTTCATGAGGAATTTGCTAACTAAGTCATCCCATGTGGTAATGCTCCCTTGCGGTTGAGATCGGAGCCACACTTTTGCCTTGTCTCTTAGTGAAAATGGAAAGAGTCTTAGCCGGATTGCATCTGAACTTGCTCCATTAACTCTGAAAGTGTCACATAGTTGTAGAAAATTTGCTATGTGCAAATTTGGATCATCTAATGGTCCTCCAGCAAACTGCTCCTACTGAAGCAACTGTAAAAGTGCAGGCTTCAACTCAAAATTATTAGCTTGAATTGGAGGTCTTGTTATACTGGATGTGCACCCATCAGCACTATGTGTGGTATACTCCCCCAACGTCCTCCTAGCAGTCTGGTTCTCATTCTCGTCAGCCATTTTTGCCTCTTCTTCTGCTTGCCTTCTTACTTTAGCTTCTTTCCTAAGTCTCTTTGTAGTCTTCTCAATTTCTGGATCAAATAACAAAGACTCCGGATTAACAGTACCTCGCATACAAGAAGCTAAACAACTGTGAGAACAACGTCAATTAAAATGAAATAAAATAACAAAATTACAAACAAAACTAAAATAGATAAAAATAAAATAAAAGTATAGACAAATTATACACAAAAATTAAATATCTAAACTAGAAATTTCCTTAGCTACTAATATTGTTGATAAACACTCAATCCCTGGCAATGGTGCCAAAAACTTGATAACTCTTTGGCAAGTGCACCAAATCGTTAAAGTAATAACCACGGTAAGTGGGTATCGTCCCACAAGAATTGAAGTATCAAGCAACACTTCAATAACAAAATTTCTATTCAGATTAAATCAAAGTAAATTGGAGTGAAGACAGCTCTTCACAATGAAAAGAAATAATAAAAATAAACTGCAAATGAGCAGATAATAAAAACTAACAAAATACGTAACAACTTAAACAGAAAAATTTCAAGATTCTAAAACGCTAGAGGATTGTGGTGGTCTGATTTTTCTTAAGTTTTTATGAACTCTTATATCACTTGAGTTGGAGATTATTAGACTAATGAAGGGATTTTAAGCAGTTGATGCTAATTCCTTAGTTAATCAACTCTCCTTTTCCTATTAAACATGATAATTCCTTAACTATGCTCAACAAGAAAAAGGAATTAGGCATAAAATACGGTCCACAATTCATATACGATTCAAGATAAATTTCTAAACCTTGAATATTATGAGGTTCATCTCTTAAGCTAGCTCAAACACAATTTTTCGAAATCATGCAAGGACCCTAAATCAATCCATGAACAATACATCATAAAATTATATAAGAAAACAAGAGATAAACCATTAGTTCAACAATTCCAACATCAAGAATTCAAGAATTCAAAACAATTAAAACCATTTCAGACCAAACCCCTAACCCCTAGCTATAGAGTTTAGCAACTCATAATAAAATAGAAAATAATAGAGAAGATAAGAAGAGAATCCATGTCAAGAACCCAAGAATTGGAGTGAAAGATTCTTCAATCTCCCCTCCTCTTGTTATCTTTCACTTTTTCTCCAAAGCCCTCTGTTTTTCTTCATTTTTTGCAGCCCCAAAAGATGCCCAAAAGTCCCGTTTCAGTCTGATTAAAAACGGACTCACGCGTGCAGATTTTCCGTCACCGCCTAGGCGGTGGCTTTTGAGCGCCTAGGCAGTGGAACTCCAGTAAGCACATTTTTTTTTCACTTCCTGCACCTGGGCGATGGATTTTGAGCGCCCAGGCGCTCTCTGCAAGGCCAAAACATAAAATTTTAATTAATCTAAACTACCTAAAAACACGTAAACATAATTAAAACTCTAAAATTAAAGTGAATTCAAAGATGTTGCTTAAAACAAAATCCTAATATGACCTAAACATGCAAAACCCAAAATAAAACAAAATCCTAATAAACAAAACATCATCAAATATTCAAAATATGTTGATTTTTGACCATTTTTTATATGCAAAATTGCACACATATATGACCAATCAATAGTTTCTTGGTCTGGCTTACGCCCAATCCTTGCTCAAAGAAAGGCTCAATACTCCACCTCCCACTTGATTTCCAACTTGGGTGCTGGAATGTTTATGGAAAAGAAAAAAAACATACAAGCGGGCAGTGAGAACCTAAGGTTCTCAGCAGGTAAACTCAACCCAATCTTACAGCGTCATCATAAACATTCCAGCCGCTTCGGTTTATTATGAAAATATGAGTACGTATAAATAAATAGTGGTTCAATTTTAAGTTGAAAACACTTTACTCGAAGCGGGATATATTTGAACAGCCACTAGCCATTTCATATGACAGACATATAAATACGAATAGTATAATATGCTTCAATAAGAATCATAAAAGCATTATGACTTAATACGATAATTGAAGATGCACATAAAGATGCTTGTACTTATCTGTATGCAAGTGCACTTGACTTAATTCATATCCTTCTTTAACTTGCAATTTGATCTTGCTCTTTTCTGTACTTGGTCCCCTAGAGGTGAATGACCTCTCTCACCCCTAGGTAATAGCCTGCTTTTCAGGTCCGAGCTCGTACCTATACATGAGCGACGAGTTTACTTTCCCCAACCGTCACACCGGTCTATTCCCCTTAAATCTGATCGAGGGCTACTCCAAGTCTTAGACAATACCGCTCTGGCCCACACTAACTGGGTCTATGCCATACCTCACGTGGTAGCTTGGTACGTCCCTCTTGCAAGTTCTTATTATCTTTTCCTTTTCATATCTTATCATGCATGCAGATGCAGTGAGCATTCATGGATATGTCTCATACCTTGCTTCTCATATCATACTCTAATTATACTTGCATGCATGATGTACATGAACATGACATGTAAATGTAAATACATTCAAAGCATATTCATACCAAGAATATTGCAATATCAATAAGTGCAAGATTTAGAATCTTAAGCATCAATCTATCTTGAAAGCTTTCAATTTCTATTAAGGTTCCCGAATTTGGATTCCAAGGTCAGATGAATTCCAAGTTTCGAGTTTATATAATTTCTGACTTTCCTTGTTTTGTTCAATCTCCGATATCGTATAATTCCTTACTTTCGGAGTTACGTTTGATCTCCTAGATTATATAATTTCCGACTTCCGGGGTTATGTTTAACTTTCCGAGATTATATAATTTACGACTTCCGGGGTTGTGTTTAATCTCCTAAGATTGATTCTGGGTCGAGTCTCGAAATTACGTGTATAAGGGTTTTATGTGCCTATGATTCCGACCTCCGACTTGAACCCATAATTTGATCCTTCAAGACTTTTGAGTGTTTCCTAAACTCTAAGTTCCCGACTTGAACTACATTCAATGTAACTTCCTATTTACTAAGTCCCGAGCTCAGCCTTAAGTATACCTTCCGAGTTCAATCTTAAGCACGACCTCCCGAGTTAAACCTTAAGTGCCTTCCGAGTTCAATCTTAAGTATACATTCCTGTATTCAACCTCAAAGATCCTTGACCTAGTTCCTTATTTACTAAGTTTAGAGTTCAATTTTTAAGTGTACCGACCTAGCTCTATGTTTACTAAGTCCCGACTTCCGAGATTAACTCAAGTTGTGTGTGTCTTATTCCTGACTCGTTCTACTTCCGACCAGGATTGCACCCTTGTAAGGAAAAATACACTAAAAATAGAAATCTAGATGAAATTATACGAAATTTATATCTATGTAAAGATAACAGAACTAATTTTCAAATAAATTAAGTTTCATATCATTTGCATAAGTATATTTTGAGTTATGAGTCCCGAAACTTGACCCTACTGGATTACCCTACTTCAGCCTGGTTTGAACTTAAGTTAATTTCATTGGTGTGCTAGGAACAAATGGCAACGAATCTAGTTCTAAAATTTTTATGGGATATTCCCTTACATGTCATCTTTCAAACAACGTGGGGTTCACTCAATTTGGAGTTGTGTAGGATGAGTTATACCCTTCTCAACTCATACTACCTAGATAAGAATCCAGATTTCTAGGTTAAAATTCAAAAATTCATATCTCCCTCAATACTAATCCAATGACCTTATAATTTATATGTACGGAAAGCCCTGAATGTCTAGTTTCATACATCCACTTCCTACGGCTGTAGGCAAAGCCGTACACTCCGCCAGTATGGACGCCGCAGGGTTTTCTTACAAAAATAGATTATGCTTAACTCCCTTTTGAGTTTTTGATAAATTCCTCAACTTAAACCAAGTTTCCTCACCTCAAAACACTAGAAGAACATCAAAGCACCATCATACAAATATGGCATAAGAGGAACATAACAACCACATCGTCACATGATACATCAAATAACTAAGGATTTGAGCTACCTACCTTAAAATCCTTGAAACTATGGAAGCAAGGAAATCGAGAACTAACTCCTAGCCTTCTTCCTTCATCATGGCAGCAGCTCATATGAATGTGGGGAGGCTCTATTTGATGCTTAATCATGAAATTGTTAGAGGGATTTTGTAGAGAAGGAGATGAGAATCAATCTTCATAAAAGGAGCAAGAGGATTTGAGTTTAAGAGGGCTTCCAATCTTGAGCTTGAAGTTCTTGGTCATGGAGGTAAGGAAAGAAAGGAAGAAGAAGAAGAAGAAATGGGAGGAGGCTGAAGCATGGTGGAGGGCGCATAAATAAAAGGAGATGGGTGAGATTTTTCTAAGCTTTATGACATAGATAAGGATGGCTTTAGATATTTGGCTTTAATGGTCATGATTTGGCCAAATCTTCCCATCATATGGTTGCCATATGGCGCCATCTATAGTGTTGGAGGTGCCTAAATTTCAGCCCTTCAACCTAAGGTTATCAGTGTAGAATTCTACTGATTCGGCTCTGACAGTTTAGAATACCAAATATTTACCGATTTCCTCCAAATCAGTCAAACGTTACTGAATAGTTTTGTAAGATATCTACATGTTCATTTTAATTTATCTTAAGCCTAATCTATCTAACTAATATCTAATTAGCTCTTGATCAATATTTAATTAACTTCTAATTGCCCTTACATAACTATCGAGACTGAATAAGTGATCTAATGGTATAGATTAGACATTTTCGTATATCTGGAGCCTTTTTGTTTCTTAATTTATATAACTAATGGCATTTTTGTAATTTTGAGCAAGTCCAGGAGTACCCCACGTCATTTAACACCAGACTGCCTCCATGGCCCAATCAGCAAAGAATTAAACTTCTACGGTTTCGCCACGTGATTATGCTCCACTTAAAACCTCATTCTGCTAATTCTACAAGTGTGGGGACATAAAAGTCATTTTATGAAAAATTCTAGGATTATTGTGGAAATAATTCTTTAGGGTCAAAATATAACTTCTAAAAACCTTGGGCATTTCTGTAATTAACAAAAGTTTATAGGGGCACTTTTATCATTTCGTAATTTTTAACGTATGGCGGCACCGCATTTTCGACGGCAGTGTTACACTACCCTATAATTCTGAGTGTGAGGATCGTCATGGCATAGCGTTGCCTGAGAAATTCTCACACTGCCTAAGGGGAATAATTCAAAGTTCCCATTACGTTACGTTTACTAAAGTGTGGATGTTACAAAATGCATTGCAATCTATTGTCTTATTTTGGGGTCAACATTATTGTCTTACATCTTTAAATCATAACCTTGGCATCTAATAACACAATTCATTATGATCTAAGCCCAATTTACAACCATTGAAATATTTTATAACCATAACCATATGTATATAAGCCATCATGAAATGTAACTCCTTCACTTGACCGTTGGCTGTTTTCACTTTTCTTAAATAATTTTTATTAGGTCTTTTTTAACAATTTAAAATAATTGGTCCATCTTCTTAACAACCCTTAGAACAATCCTTAATAAATTGCATTTTATTTTTATTAAATACAGATTTTAAAAAAGATTTACTTTTAATATTTTGCCGGTGCAAAGTTTATTATCTCATCAACTAATCATATATTTTTAGATATTAATTTTAATATACTATTGGCATAGAAGTTTTGCCTGTCATCCAATGATACATTTAATTATTATATATGTGATTTTTGATGTAATCATTGTAAGAGTCATGAAACACTTTAGATGTAGCAATATATTATTGGATGTTTATATATAAAAAAAAAATTATTAACTTTTTTTATTGATAATGCATCAAAACTACATTCATATTATTATATATGTGATTTTTTTTAAATAGTTATATATGTAAAAGTCAAATTATTTTAAAGACATGACAACGTATATTGAATAATTGTAATGATTTTTTTTTTTTTTTGCATTAACAATGTATTAAAATTAAATCCTTTCAAGTAGTATTAGTGTTGGATCCGCAGTTGTTTTATTATATGATAGAAACTATGTGTTTAATTGCACTTGATCTTGAGAAAGTTTATTTTTAATGTATGCAGGAACTAGACATTCTAGTAGTAAAAAGTAAAATTGAGAAAGCAAAATCTACTAAAGAAGTAGCATATATAATTACTGTTTGGGTTTGAGCATCAAAGCACAAAAATCAAAGCATTGACCTAATGGAGCATAAGTATCAATGGTTATATTAGAAAAAGGAGTTGAAATGAAATGGATATTTTTAATTTCTCCTAGATTCACTTGTACAAACATAGGATTTCAAAAGGTACCATGAAAAGTGAACATTACCGAACAAAGAAAAAGGACAAATAGATTTATACCATGTAAGAGAAAAAGATATGACACAACATACAATACATGACGGCATGGAAAGACATTTCCTTGGACTCCTTAGAAGGCACCCCAACATGCAAATCACTTGGGTTGAGACCAACCAACTTGTATGAGCTGAAACCTCTATAAATACTTGTTTCTAAACCTTTGTTTAGAGTCTTTGTGACATAGTATGCGTGACTATGTTCTTTGTGAATTGTTGAGAGTATTGTGCTTCTTATACTCAAAACTTTATTTTTCTCATTTTATACTTTGATGGTGTAACTCAAGTGAGTAAAGCATGAGAGAGAAAGGAACTCTTGTGAGGTACACAAATGAGATAAATACCATTGAGAGAGGTCTCTTAGTTGGCAAAAAAAGAATAACTCAAGGTTGAGTGAAATTTGTGTAAGAGCTTGGAGAAGCTACTTATGAAAAGAATACTTAGTGGAAAAATCCCACAAGGGTATGGGGATTGGATATAGTCTCCAAGTTATGGAGATCGATCCAATATAAATATTTGGTATAAGCTTTTCTATCCCTTTCTCTTTACATTTCAATATTTAAGTTTTATTTTCTAAATTTGAACTTATATTGATATAATATTCTAGAATATATATTCTATTTATATTTCAAGTAATTTGACAACAAAATCAATTAGGCATTTATTAAATTTCTACTAATTATCTACCAGAAAATCTAGTTGTGTGAACTTTTTTATTTGTGTGTTAAGTATACAGAAAAAATTTTAATCAACCAAGACCTTGATTTAATCCCTCTTCTCTAGTCTTCTAGTACCATCAATTAGTTATTAATATATATATTTTATTCACATCCTATTTTATGAGAATATTAAATTCATGAATGAGTTGTGTAATTTTAAAAAAGCTATTTTGGTAACATTATCAGGGTTTATGTTATATGTAAGTAATATGACTCATTTGCAAAACCTTAAGCCTGTCAGTTTCAATCCTTGTGTTTAAGTTACTGATCTATGAAAGAATTATGACATAACTTTCACATTTTCAAAACTTAAACAAAGATTTCATCAAACGCATCTAATTATAATATATTATATATCCATTTATAGAGTTACGACTCAAATGAAAATGTAACTTCATCTGCACAATTAGTTTAACGAAATTTCCATAGATATGACTGCAAGTCACCTCAAGAACAATTTATGTTGGCTTTACAGTTCAATCTCACAATCCGTCAGTTTGTTTTTTTCTAGTAGAAGAGGATCCAGCTAGTAAACTGCTACTTTCTATAAATTGATCAAATATCCAATATTTCTCTAAACTAGTTCCACATTAAGTGATAGAAGTTGCATTCCCATGGAGGCCACAACTTGCATAGCCTTAGTTTCAGTGCCAGTTTACAGCCATCTCCGCTCAATTCTTGAATTCTCCAAACAATTGGTTCAACTCCACCAAGATCTCCATGTCACATGCATTATTCCTACAATTGGTTCTCCTTGCAACAAAACCAAAGCCATTCTCCAATGTCTTCCACCAACTATCGACCATATTCTCCTTTCACCAGCAAATTTGGAGGACATACCACAAGAGACTCACCCTGCAATCCTAGTTCGAATCATAATGTCTCGTTCCCTACCTTCTATTTTTGATACACTGAAGAAACTAATTTCTGCCTCAAAGCTTGTTGCAATAATTTCTGATGGTTTAATAAGCCAAGTGTTGCCATTAGCCAAGGAGCTCAATATCTTGTCCTATACATATTTCCCATCCACAGCCATGTTACTATCACTATGCTTGTATTCAGAAATGTTGGATGAGACAATTTCTTCTGAGTACAAAGACCTATCAAAACCTATAGAGATTCCTGGTTGCATGCCAATTTATGGCACAGATTTGCCAGACCCACTTCAAGATCGATCTAGTGAAGCATACAAGGAGTTTCTTGAAGGTAACAAAAGGTTCTATTTAGCTGATGGTATATTGGTTAATAGTTTCTTTGATATGGAAGCAGGGACCATAAGAGCCTTGCAACAAGAAGAAGGCAGAGGAATCCCTTCTGTTTATGCAATAGGACCCTTTGTACAAAATGGGTCATGTGATGAGGGGAATGGCATTGAGTACATGAGATGGTTGGACAAGCAGCAAGACAATTCAGTCTTGTATGTGTCATTTGGGAGTGGTGGGACAATTTCTCATGAACAAATGATTGAGCTTGCATGGGGATTGGAATTGAGTGGTCAAAAATTCATATGGGTATTAAGACCACCTAGTAAATTTGGCATTATTGCTGAATTTGGGGATTCAAGTGATGACCCTTTACAATATTTACCAAGTGGATTTTTGAATAGAATAGAAGGTCAAGGCTTGGTAGTTCCATATTGGGCACCTCAAATTAAAATCCTTGGTCATAGTGCAACTGGTGGGTTCCTAAGCCATTGTGGTTGGAATTCCACACTTGAAAGTGTCATCCATGGCATTCCACTAATAGCATGGCCACTCTTTGCCGAGCAAAGGATGAATGCTATTTTGCTGACTGATGGTTTGAAAGTGGCACTTAGGCCTAAACATTATGAAAATGGCATAGTGGAAAGAGGAAAGATAGCTGAGGTCGTAAAGAATCTAATAGTAGGTGAAGAAGGTAAGGGAACTCACCAAAGAATGAAAGACTTGAAAAGAGCTGCAGCAAATGCTACCAAAGAAGATGGAACCTCAACGAAGACCCTAACAGAGTTGGCACTAAAATGGAAAAATTTGGGGTTGTATGGTGGAACTGAAACTTACTAATAACTACGCAATTGGTTGAAAATTTTAATTTGAATGCAGAAGTTTGGAAGGTTCATGCATTTGTAGTCCTAAGATATTTTCTACACATTTAAATAATTCATATTCTAGTTGACTAATGAGTTGCTTGAGTTGACTCATTTTTATCTCAAGTTTAGCCTTAAGATTTCATCATCTTGGCTCAGCCCCACTTCGGCGTTAATTAACTTAGGTCTATTATCAATTAGGCCAGCTTTAAAATGAGATGTTTCGGATATTCGGGAATCTTATACTTCAAAATTTTATCGAAGGGGAGACATTGATATAAAAACATTAATGTAATTATTTTTTAACACATGTTAAGTATTATATCAAAGTTCTGGCCAAAAGGATCGAGCTTGGTTACCAAACTTGAGCTCTTGCTTTCTGAGCTTCAGTTTAAATAGAAGATTTTGGGTACCTAAAAGGAAGAGCCTCAGCAAGCGAGATACTCTTCGGTCCCACTTTGATGCTTAAGTTTGTACCAAAATTACAGCGAAGGCTATGGTGCATCTTACTTGACAAGATGCAGTACACTCCTCATCATCTAATGGTAAAGATAGGAAGGTGTATCAGTGTAACCACTCTTATATGATATATTATAAAATTTTTCTCTCTCCTCTCTTTCACCCCTTCCATTACCACCACTACTACCGCTTCCATCCACTGCCGCCAGATCTACCTAACACTGCCAACACTGCTTGAGTCTGCCACAAGCTCAAGATCCTCTTTGTCTCCTCCAATCTTTCGATCCCCTTATCATCCAACCCGAACAACATCATTAGGGAGAGAGAGTTGTGGTGTTGCACTGCTGCCACTTCGACTACCCTTTACTTAGTGCGGCCACGGTCCTCATTGGGGTGGTCTTGGTCACTTCCGGGTCATGGTTGGTAGGTAGGATGCAGTAGTTAGTGTTTTTGTTCACAGCAGTGCTTGTGGAACTTGTTAGCAACTAGAGGTTGAGAAGCGATTACAACGGTAGTTGGTCGCGACCGAGGCACAGTAGGGTTCATGATTATGTGTGGTGGAATGGTGATGAGCAATAATAATATTGGAAGGATGTACATAAGTGCAAGACAGGGAGGGCTTGAGGTTAGGGATGAGACTAGAGTGCTACTAAGGTGCATCATCTATTGCAAGTGTATGATAGACTTTCATATTGACACCATTAGATGTGGCAGTGTGTAGTGCACCTTGCTAAGTCAGGTGCAGTAAAGCCTTTGCCCAAAATTACAAAGTATTTTAGAGAGAGAATCTTGTAAGAGAAAGTGTACCTCTGACCTCTAGAATGAGGGAATATATATAACACAATATGTGGTGTTGACACCTTATTTATCATATATCTTAAGATTTTGTCACAACATTCTATTATTCAAGTTGTTACTCACCTGTGCAACTTTTACTGTTCCACTACTTAATTATGGCAAAATGCACTAAGCTACTAATATTAACACAATTAATTATATATACTTTAATCTATATATGTACCTTTTACTCTTTACTCAAAATTATTCAAAAACTAACATTTTTCAAATTCTAATTTCTAATTATTCTTTTTGTTATATGATATTTCTATTTAGTGTTGTAATTTTACTGATTTGTGATGTTATATAAACTTGTTTTTGTCATGGTGGATAGTGAGACTATTAAAAAGATAATAAGAATAAAAAGAAATATATTAAATACTTGATTAACTCTTCATGGAAGGTTGATATTCTTATTAAAGTATTTTCTAATATTCAAAATAAATATTTATGTTGAAAAATGTTATTATTGAGAAGAGGGTAATTTTTTTTTTTTTTTGGATAAGTAAAATAGACCTACTCAACTCACTAGACATAAAGTGAGGAGTAGAAGAACAACGTTCATGAGAACCAACAATAGTGTAATCAACAAGAACGCAACAAAAAGCAAAAGGCCTGCTAACCAATCTAATTTACTAGGTTCATGTTTGTGTAAGTTGTTGCAGAATTTCAATATATATATATATATATATATATCATCCTTGTTGTAGACCCAAGCTGGTCTGTCTTGAAACCCAATGCCAACCACTGGAATGATACCATTTATATGTCATAGAACAAATAAGACGCCTTGGATTTCTAATCCTTGGGCTGCAATGCTAGAAAAAATGTGACCACCACACCTAACAACATGTTTCCTTAAGATACGAATCCAAAGTAATCCATGCTTGATATAGTCAACACCCCTATATGTAATCCTGACACAAGTTTGAATCTTTGGACACTATTGTTGATGAAGTTTCAATATGGTAATGTATAATAAAAACCCCAAACCCTAAACCATAATAGAATTCTAATCAATGCGAATCTTATCCCCTATGAGTTGAAACTGCCACAAGCTGTAATAGACAAAATGTTGTATTATCCTTATGCTACCACGAACATGAGTTCTAGTCACAAAAAGCTGCTCTGATGTTGCTCAAAGAAACTCTCTGATGAAACATACTTAAAACAAACTTCCCTAATGGTTATGTAAAGAAACAGAATAGCTAATTGTTTACATTCATTCTTTCTTGCTCATTCACTCTACCCCCCCCCCAAATTTTTTTTTTTCTATACCTTGCTCCTCAACTCCTCTCTCTCTCTCTCTCTCTCTCTTTCTCTCTTCCCTTTCATTCCATCTCTTTTCCTTTTCGTACCCTATAACTTGTCAAGCTCACTTGCCTAATACAAACCACTACTTGAATAACAAGCAACCAAAACCACAAAAATCCTAGGTATAGACTCAAAAGTAGATATACATAACATCCACTGAATAAGAACCTAATCCCATTAGCCACCACATAATCTTAACAACCCCCTCATATGAATTCAAACCCAACAAACACCAAAACTTCTAGCCATTTGAAACTAAGGCGAGCTCTTAGATGGGGATAGGGAGTTTGTCACCACCATGGTAACTGAAGATAAAATAACTATTGTGCCCTCTATTTTCTCTTTCCTTCCACCTTTCTACTCTTTCACAACTGCACCCCCTATCTATTGTCACTACGTCCCACTCCTTTCTACACTGCCACCACCAAATTTTCTGCTTATTCCAACACAAACTAGGGTTAAATGTACAGATATTTGGAAGTTCTCCACCCTTACATATAGTAGCAGAAAAGTATATACTTCATCCTTAAAAAGAAGTTTACTATGGAATGCCAATGGCCTACATACATAGTGCAAAAGTTAATAGACTCATTATAATGCCCAACAAGAACCTGAACTAAAAAACGATACTCAAACTACTAAAATTTCCAATAATCATGGAAACAAGCCATGTGTAATTACTAACAAAAACCAGAATTTTTTTTTTGAAAAAAAAATTAATGACAATAAACAAAAGCATATTCACTTACTAACCTATATTGCTACTGTTTATCATAATAAACTGAAATCGCACACTCATGGCTTCATTGGAATGGAGGAGCTGCTCGAACATATCTATTTGGTGTTTTCTTTTTCAAACTCAATCATTGGTGAAACCCAAAGAAGCTTGAATTAGACACTCCTCAAATTCCCAAATCACTCACATCGTTGATCAACCACATCACCATCACTCCCATTCTTTGATGACTCCCCCTCCCATCATTCCGATCTTGACATGTAACCTTTGATGTCGTTGCTAGCCCCCATCATCATAGGTCCGCTGCACCATCACTACCACATCAACGTTCGATTATTCAACACTTGATGCATAGGTTTGTCGGGAGATTTTAAAGATAAAAAGAGGGGGGAAGTCGGGGTTAGAGAGGGGTGTTATGCCACTGCATAGTGGGGGGTTATGCTGCCATAGCTTGTGGGGTTATGCCACCATCAGTGTAGGGTAGATCTATAGGAAGGAGGAGAAGAAAGGGGGGATGTTAGGGAAAGAAATGAAAATGAAATTGAATATTTAATTATTTATTACATGCAAGAAAGAGTTTTCTTCTATAATGCCCTTAATGCAAAGCCATCTAGAACCTTTATACTCTTAAACTACTTCAAAAAAATCATCTTCCCAAATACATAATAAACCTCTAACCATATTCACATCATCTACACTAAGCCATTTGTAATTAGTCCCAGCGTAAATCTTAGAAACTAGACTCCTATTCACATTTACCATCTTAGTTTCCACTAGCTCGATTAGGGAAAATCATGTTCTTTTTTAAATTTCCTTATCATACCTACTTTTCCACACTTATCCAACCCCCTAATATTCGAACAAGCTATCTTCATATAGATTTGAGGAACTCACCTTTTTTCCAACCCCTAGTTGCATGCTTTCTTTGCTTCTTCTTCATTGATTTCTCCTTAGTAGCGAGTCACTTCTTTTTCTTCTTCTCCATCATTTCACGATTCTTGGCTTCTAGCACTACCATAATTCCTTCTTCCTTGTTAGCAATGATTCCAACATCTCTTCCTATTTTCCAGATCTTCTTTGTTTCAACATTTGGGTCGTGTTGGCTTTCATTGTCACTGCTCACTAATGGAGTTTCTGGTACTTGTGATTCTTCCTCTCCTTCTTTTTAATTGTCAATGTGATGGGTGGACTTCAGAGACTCAAACTTAGGAGGTAACAAAGGAGAAGAAGACATGGCCGGTTCAAGACCATCAATTGGTGCATTGTCTTGTGAAGCGTCACTTCCATTATTTATTGGCCCATATGGATTAGCCGACACCCTCTTTGCTTTTTGGCTTATAACAAACTCTTTAATCACTTCTTCCGAATCCCTATCATATTCTATACACACCATTTTGACTTGTGACTCTTTACTTTCAATCACGTGCAATGAGTCGTTAAACTTGTGTTAGATTACCAAGGCATGAGAGTCATTAATCTAGTGTTCATATCTTCCAATACACCACAATAATCATCATCTACCCCATTGTTTACTTGGATCAAAGTTGACTTTTGTGCTTCCTGACCAAAAGGAATAATCTAATTTCAGTGGCCAAATTTCCTTGAACTCCCAAGGTAAGAGCACTTCGAATCTAAAGCAATATGATGGTCTTGAAGAATATTTGGGAAACACATTGCAACATATACCTCTACCCCAAACTTTTTCACAAATATATCATATCCCATCCCATTAATAATCATAAGGATCCATTCATTGATGAATTGCCAAATAGTAGTGTCAATGAGTATTGTGGCTACGCTAAAAGATTTGCATTCATTTGTGGACCTATCAACACCCACAATAGAACCTTGTTCTTCCCTAATCTTTTTTATATTTTTCATTGTCCAAGCATTGGGAGGAATCCTATAACATTCCAACCATACCCTTCTAGTTAGACATCACTCTACGTCATTCCATGCTTTCACATTTTCAAAGTATTTCAGCAATAGATCTTTAGCAATGTTCAACGCTTCCTCCTTACTTTCTTTGGAATCAAAAGTTACCATAGCTTTGTATGCCCTAATTTCTCTTACATTCACAATGTCCACTGTTAATTTCCTAGCCTATTTGATAACAAAGCAAAGTTGATGGGTTTTGATGTTTCTCCTACTATGCTCCTTTCTAACCATTCCAACCTCTTTTCACTGACCATTCCGACCTTGCTTCCACTAGGTTGGCATGAAAGTAGGCATGCTGTTGATGCTTCTAGAACTTCTTTACGAACTCCACCGATTCTTTCATGATGGTGGGCCAGTAGTATCTAGCTTGCAGGACTTTCAATGCTAGGTGTAACATCCTCCCAAGCACAGTACTATGCTTAAGTCATAGTACCACACCCTGGAAATGTTATTGTTACCTGAGCGGACCTCATCTGACAGCAACTTCAGCCGTCTTCGGAAACTTCTAAAATCCTCTGGAGACAACATGGAAATAGGAGTGAGAATTATAAAATTCTCAGTAGGATTCTCTAATTTTCATATATAGTGTCATCATGGTCGTCTCCAGTTTGCTTCAGTTTATTATAAAAAAAAAGTGAATATGTCATGTAAACTGTTTGATTCCATAGTTTGAAAAATACATTATCCGAAGCAAAGTACATTTTATTCATACACTTGTCAACTCATGAATTATATTATGAATGATAACTGGAACATAAATAGAGTATAACAGCATCAATTTCCTGGAAACATAGCCTCTACTCATAACTTTACTTGTACTTGAATTTATACATATACATAAAATTTACTTCTCTTTCATTCGGTACTTACACTAGCTGGGTCATGCCATGCCTCATGTAAGTTCTGTCCCCTGTACTCACACTAGCTGGGTCGATGCCATGCCTCATGTGATTGGGGTGCTTGCATATATTTTAATCTTTAGTCTTTAATCTTTTACTTGGCACACCTAGGCGTTATGTATCGCCGTCTCTAGGGTGCATTTACTGCCCTTAGGTAGCCTGGCCTTGGAGTGAGTTCGTCAGCTTCACCCGTGACCGTCGTCACACCGACTCACCCACAAGGGGACCCACTGCCTCTAGGTTGGAGGGATCTCATTCTGGCCACGTGCCTCTAATTAAAGGGATCTCTTCTGGTCACGTGCCTCAATATAGAGGGATCTCATCTGACCACGTGCCTTCAATATAGAGGGATCTCATCTGACCACGTGCCTCCAACATAGAGGGACCCAAGTCTTAGCTGCCTTCACAAGAAGGGACCCAATGTGCAACTGCCTCCAGGTGAAGGGACCCATGTCTTTATCATTTAACTGCCTTCACAGGGAGGGATTTCAAATAACTGCCTCCGAGTGAAGGGACCCACATTTTATCTTATTTAGCTGCCTTCACAAGGAGGGACCTCGAATAACTGCCTCTGAGTGAAGGGACTCACATTCAATATATTCACATTCTTTTATTCTCATGCATATTCAAGCATAATTATACTGAGTGTACTCATACATATACTTCATTTATTTTCATATGTCATTGTACAATGATCTTCACGTACATTTTTATAACGTATAAAGGTTCGTAGCCTCTTTACCATTCTACCGACACTCATACATATGTTTTGTCCTTTCCTTTCATATATCTCATCTCATACTTATGTCATTCTTGAATATAGGGTTTCTATATACCCATTCATACTTTAATTTATCCTTGATAACTCATATCATTTTAAAATTCATCCTTACATATAAACATTCCTGGCTTCTTAAACTTCTGCCGTAAATCCGGCAGCATAACGGATCAGGTCCGTTTTTTCATGAATAGTGCCAGCTCTCACAGACAGTTTAGTCATAGCAGCATAAATTAGCTTAACACATATATCAATGTCAAACTGACAATCCTCAACTCAAACTTTATAGGTTTCACTAATACTTGCAAAAACTATCAATTTGGCCATTCTGCCACATTCTATTTGGTTCTGCCCGAATATCATATGACCCACCTTTATTTCTATTCAACTCATTTAAACCTGAATTTTGGATATGTCATAGCTCTATATGTCTACTTTCTAACCTCTTTGGTCCCATGTCATTCTGATTTATGTAAATCAAGATATTCAACTTTTACCTCAGCCTGTTCAGTCACTAGCCCGAATTACACTACTGGGAATATAAATTCACTAAAAGTCGAAAATAAACTCAAATCTTACGAAATTAGTCTCATATCAAAGCTAACAGGACAACCTTTCATTTGCCACAAGTTTCACTCCATTTGCTTAAGTACACCTCGAGTTATAAGTCCTGAAAGTCTACCTTTCTGAACTACTCTGTTTTGGCCTAGATTGGGCATAGGACAACTTCCTCAAATCACTGGGAACAATTGGGACCATAACAAACTCGGAATTTCATACTGGGATGTTCCCTTATGTGTAGGCTTTCTCACAAAATTAGTTTCACTCAATTTGGAGTTGTATAGGGTGAGTTATACCCTCCTCATGTCACCCTGCCCGGATGAAAATCCTAAACCCTAGGTCAAACTTCAAAAATTCATATCTCTCTTAATACTACTTCAATAACCTTATATGATATATCCATGGAAAGCCCTGAATGTCTACTTTCATCTAAAAATGGTTTCATTGGATTTGACCGATTGTAGGCGGCGCCGTACGCTCCGCCGTACGAACTGCCGTGGAATCTCCACCAAGACAGCACCCTCATCCATTCATTTCTCTTAGTTTTCTTCTTCTAATTCTAATTCTAACTCAAAATCTTCTATTAATTCAATCATGATTCATCATAATATATCCAATAATTCATCAAATACACCAAGAAGAGTTCAATCTCATGCAATCATAGGGCAAGGAATTCAAAAGTAGAAGTAGAATCCTACCTCTTTGGAGTATGATCTTGCTGAACCGATGTTTTGGATTAATGGAACCTTGACCAAGCTTGGAGATTTGATGGAGTGGGTCAAGAGAGGAAGGGAGCTAAAGTGAGGAAGGGAAAGCAACGTAAGAAATGAGCTGAAGAGGCAGGAGGAGGACACATATATATAGACAAAGCTTCGAAGTGGTAGTTAGAATGAGTGGCTTTGATTGGATGAAGTTTTGTGGGCAAGGTTCAGCCATGTCTCCCTCTTTTGTGTCAAAATTGCTCTCCACGTCGCCTAAAAACTGGAATACACTTTTGTTCTACCTTAAATTGGAACTCGTCCCCATACTACTTGAAATTGTAACTCGGGACCTTATATACTGCTTGAAGCTGAAGCCTGATGTCGGAACTCGTACCATATTGTTTGTGACTTGAGGAAATCTCGAATCAAGGTCGGAGGTCGGGAGTCATGCAGCTGACAATCATAAAATCTCGGAACTCCCTATTTGAACTCGGGAATGTCAATGCTGGATACAAAATCGGATATTGGAACTCGTGTGCCTGGATATCGGCTCAAGGATCCGAACTCGTGTCCATCCCAATTGAGTTCAACACTAAGGTCGGAACTCGTTACATTAAACTCGGAGTTCGGTATTTGCACCATTGTGTTAAACTATAATTTCTAAGATCGGAAACCATGCACACTATTTTGAACCTTGTTGTCTTAGGTCGGAACTCGCGTACATCTTGCTTGAAACTTGAATATAAGTTATGAGATCGGAAGTCGGGTCCATTTGCTTTAAGACATGAAGTCGGATACCGGTAAATCACGTTCATATTGTTTGGACTCGAATGTTAAACTCGGAAGTCGTAGAAGTAATCTAGATGAAGTCGGAAGTCGTGAAGTAGTAAATTATGCCACTTGAGGTCGGAGATTATGCCCAATGTGCCTTAACTCGAAACCGGAAATCGGTAATGGAAGATGAAATCGGAAATCGGACAGGTCGTGAAGTCGGAAATTATGTGGAATCCGAGGGCGAACTCGGAACTCGGAAATTGGGATGCTACACTAGGGACTTTTCTTCGAGCTGATGACCACAAGATTCTTCATAAATTTCTCGAAGAATGAACGATATTCGAGCTAAAATTAAATAGCTTGATAGCGACTGAAAGAGGCCCCTTCTATATAGTTACCCTTTAATGATGGTGTAATATGCTACTTCTCGAGCTAATTTTCTGGCCTCGATGAGATCATCAAAAAGGGCTCCATCATGCAAATACTGGATAGTTATAGTCATCTATCCTAGGGACTCTTCAATCAATAAGCTCATAAGTCCTTCAGTTATGGAGGGACTTTAAGGGTTTCCTGGATCAGACTTTTGTTATTACTTTCGAGCTTAGTATTGGCCAATGTAAAGAGAAAATTTGCTCCGATATTCTCTTTCCTTGGAATATGCTAGATTCACAAGCATCGAATTTCTCCATCAACACCTTGACCTTTTCCAAATACTCTTGCAATAGCATATCCTTAGCTTGATAAATCCCCATCGCTAGTGATGTTATGATTTGGGAATCACTACAAATTGTAAGTTGGGATACTCCCACATCAATGGCCAACTATAGTCCCGTAGTTGGTGCCTCATACTTGACCTCATTGTTAGATACCAGAAATTCAAACTTCACTCAAAGTTCTACCACAATGTCATCTTCATTCTCCAAAAATAACCGTAGCTTTGCTTCCTTTAGAGCTGGAGGCCTTATCCACATGTAGTGTCATTCTCAAAACTCCTTCCCCTGAATGTTTATCAACTATTTCCATAAGAAAATCAACCAAAGTCTAAGCCTTTGTATTCTTATAATTTGATCGACCATGTCGGCATCAGCCCAGCAAGTTTTGGCTCCTACAGTACTTACCATAGTGGTTATTCAGTTCTAACAATTATAAGGTAAGCCTAGAAATATTAGCAAAGACATCGGGAAATAACTAGTAAGGCAAAACCTATCTCCTCCAACTTCTGATATCAAAGCTCGAGCCTTTGTAGTGCTTTGCTCACAAAGTAAACCAAATGCTGCTACCTAGCATCTTCTTATACTAGTGCACTAGCCATTGTAGCATCACTTATTGAAAGATTAGCGAACTGGACAGATGCGCCTTGAACTCGTTGAACATTGCTTAATACTTTGACATCCACTCGAATGTACTCTTCTTCTTTATAAGGGAAAATAAGGGCAATGCATTTCGGGCTAATGCCATTAAAAATTGGGAGAGAGAGACAATCCTTTGTGTGAGGCACTGTACTTCCTTTACGAACATATCTAAAATCGCTCGACAATTATTGGGATTGGCTTTAATTCTTTAATGTGTGAGCATAAATCCTAGGACCTTCTCAGCTTCCACTATGAAGGTGCACTTTTGGGATTCAACCTCATCTTATGCTTTTGTGAACAACTAAATACTATCTCCAAGTTAGATATCATCTTGTCATTGTCTATGGCCTTTACCAACATATTATCAATATAGATCTCCATCAAACTTATGATGTGTTCAGCTAAAATTTATTCATAAGCCTCTATTAGGTGGTTCTTGTATTCTTTAACCCGAACAACGTAACTTTATAATAGTAGTTAGACATTGGGGTAATGAATGCCATTTTCTCCTTGTCACAGGAATGCATTGGAATCTGGTTGTAACTTGAGTACGCGTCCACGAAGGTGAGAAATCGGAAGCCAAAAGCCATGTCAACTAAGCCGTCAATATTTAGCAAAGGATACAAATCTTTTGGGCAGGCTTTATTGAGGTTAGTGTAGTCAACGCATATTCATGCCTTCCTATTCAACTTCAATACCATGACGATATTGGATAACCATGTCGGATACATAATTTCTCTGATAAATCCTGCCTTCAATAAACTTTCAACTTGTTCTTGTATGGCAAGATTTGTTTCTGGGCATATCTTCTTCCCTTTTTAGGCAACAGCTCAAGCCCCTAGGAAAGCTGCAAGTCGATGGCATATGAATTCCAGGTCAATCCTGGGCATATCAGTTGCAATCCAAGCAAACAAATTAGCATTCCTTTTTAGTAAAGATAGGAATTTCTCTTTCATGGAGCTTGGTATGCCTTTGTTGATTCAGGTTATTTGCCCAACCTTCTTCGCAATTCGAACAATTTTGAGCTTGCCATCTAGCTCGAGATGCTTACCTTCTCGACGTCCTTTTATGTCAAGGTCTACCATCATGGCCTTCAAGGAGTTCGAAGGATCAGAACATCCTTTGTCTTCCATGTTGTAACACCTGTGAGTAGTCGCTTGATCCACCTTCACTGTGGTAATGTCCCTGTTATCAATGAAAAACTTCATTGTTAAGCATGCTTTTGTGAGTATGGCATCGATCTTGTCTAAAGTTGGCCTTTGTAATATAACATTGTACATAGAAGGGCCAATCTACAACCATGAAATCTGCCTTGACAATTTGAGTTCGAGGTTGGGTTCCCAGAGTTAGGTGCAAGATAACATAATGGTTCGGGTGCACCTTTTCTCTAGAGAACTCGATGAATTCTTCTTTGTATGACTAGAGGTCAGAGTTATTCAATCCTAGCTTATGAAATGTGTCTCAAAATCTTATATCAATTGAACTTCCTTAATCCATAAAGACCCTTTTCACCTCGGTGTTAGCCATCACTACTAAGCTGATCATAAGATCATCATATCTTAGGATGATACCTTCTAGGTTGGATCTCGAGAAGATAATCTCGGTGCAAAGGAAGACTTATGCTTTTTCTTCATCATTTTTGAAGAGAGGCATAGGACCTCCTATAAGTGCTTCTTACAGGCTAACTTGTTCATGCCGCTTCCCATAAATCCTTCGACTGTAATGTTGATTGTTCTTGCAATTATTTTTCCTCCCTGCTAGATTTCCTATGTTCGATCTAGGTCCGGTGTCCTTTGGTTCCTTAGGTTTTTTCTTTCTTCGTCCTTTATTGGGGAGGCCTTGCTCTTCCTTGGGCTTCTCTATGAGGCTATGTACCTTGCAAACCTTCCTTCTCATATAAGCTATTCTAGTGCATCATGGAAGTCATAATAGTCCTTTGTTTTGCTTCCAAACCATTGTGATACTCGCAAAATAAGGACCTGTTGGTATTGACCCTTACTCTGAGTGCCTTTGGCTTAGGGAATCTCCTAATCTATTTGATATCCTTATACAAATCTGCCAAGGACATATTAAAGGGGCATAACCCAAGTACTTTTTACTTCTCAAAGCCCATTGCTCCTTCTTCTTCTAGTTTTCTCTTCTCGGGCTTGATCTCGTTTGGTGAGTTCTTGACTTGTGGGTAGAATCTGCTGTGGTCGCTTTCTTTTCTTGCAAACAAATATACTTCTCCACTTGTTCCTGGATCTTGTCCATGGTTTTATTTGGCTTCTTCAAGAGAGAATCCTTAAACAACCCAAGTCGAAGGCCATTTATCAAAGTCATTAGGGTGGTTTGTGTCTATAACTCCTCCACTAGTAATGTCTTGGAATTGACATGCTCAAGATAATCTCAAAGCGGTTCATTTTCAATCTAAATGAAACCCAGCAAGCTAGAAGCAGACTTAGGTTTGAATTTTCTAGTTGTAAAATGTACTAGGAACCAAGCGGAGATATTTGAGAACTTGTTGATCGACTTCGGGCTAACAAGTTAAACCACTTTAGAGCTGCCTTCCTCAACGTCACCAGAAAAACATGACACTTAACTAGATTAAATGCCCCAGCTAGTGTCATGCGAGATTTGAAAGCATCTGAATGCTCCTACAGTTAGTAGTGCCTTCGTATGGCTCCATATTGGAAGGTGGCTTGAAACCCTTGGGTAGTGGAATACTCATGATGCAATCAAAGAATAGCAAACCATCTCCATCATCAAGGTCGTGGCGGCTATCTGAGTCATATTAGGAATATCGATCTAGACTTTTTGCTCAAGTAAGGTGTGACTCAGCATCATCGTCATGGCAATGCAAAGGTCCTCCAAAAATGTCCCACCGCTTTTGCATTCTAATTCATGATGACGATCCTCACCACCATATTGTGGTCTTTCACTATGATGGCATCTTCCATACTCACGATGCCGTGAGTCAGCTTGGCCATGTTCCTTGTCCTTTTAACGTCAACACTAGCATCATTCCTCCTTGTCCTCATGCATTGGATCCAGATTCCAATCCAACTTGTTGATTCGGGTTGCTTGATTTTGCAAGGACATCACCATATCAACATATGGGATTGGGCCCTACGGCGCACACTTGGCTCTAGACATTAAACAATTAGTTGGAGGTGAACCAAGGAATGAGGAAATGCCGCATTATCTTTGGGTGTGTTATTTTGACTTCCAATGTGGGATGCGATTTCGGAAGCCATAAGTTCATTTTCCTGCTCTAGGGGAGGCAATCAAGCGTCATTCATCGGATTACATTTCACCAATGAGGTCTTGTGCTTGTAAGGGGTGGACATCGCTAGAAGTGTCTAAAGAAAAGTAAACAGCAGTTGTATCCCCACAAATGGTGCCAATGTTCGAAGGCAGGAAATTAGTAGTTGGATTACTTGAAACCTTCAAATGAGTTCGAGGATACAACGTCATTGAGATTCATATTCCAATGGATGATCCTAGCCCCAAAATGGTGGGGGTGTAACTAGAAGGACTCCAAACCTTAAGTCAGGGATTACTTGAGATACTGAAAGTAAAAACGGAATAATAACATACCTAAATTCTAAGTTAATGGGCCATTTATAGGCGTTTCCAAATAAGGTCAAATGCAATTATGCTATGTGATTCTTGGATACCGCTCTGAGCTTTAATAATGACTTGAGGAGTAGGTTAACTATGTGAGTGGTCTCCAAGGATCTTGGCCTCACATCGTGAACAGTAACCACCAAAGCTGGTGCGGAGAGTTCCAAATTAGGCCCTGGTGAGCCCATTTGGATTGGGCCATTGCGTTACTTTGGAACATACAGTTTTACAAGTGTCACGATCATATTAATTTCATATTAAATGCTTTCAACTAGAAGATTTTACAAAATAAATAAATAAATAAAACTTACTATATATGGAAAGATTAAATTCGAATTTTCACAATTAATATATTTCTTTTTAAAATTTAATGGGATATCTAATTAGTGGGATTTTAGTGGGCAATTATTTATTTCTTATCTTTATTGTGATTCTCGTTCATTATATCTTTTTATCTTCCTAATGAATACTTAATGATTAGAATTTAAATTAACCAATCAGAGTTAGTTACTTCTTTCTTCTATTTCCTTTTGTTATGCTAATTAACACTAAATTTTTAAATTGATCAATCAAATTTATTCTTTTTCCTCCATGTATAATTTATGTTGAAAAATCAAAATTAAATAATAAATTTTAATAATTTTATAAGGAGAGAAAGATTTTTTTAAATTTTATTTTTTTGCTTTATTAATTCCTAGCTATACCTCATTAATGTCTTGTAGACCAATAATTTTTTATAGTTAAAGATTTTCATTCACTTGCCTTTTTTTTTCTGCGTTTCTTATCTATTCTATCATGGACACCCATCTTCAGATTCAATAAAAAGTGTTTTCTAGCTATCCTCAAATAAATGATGATTGATTGGAAAGAGTTTTCATGATCTATTTTCTGCATTAATTCCTTATCTAGTTTCAAAATCATTTATGGAAAGATTTATCAAAGGGCCAGGGACGACAGCTATAGAAAACACTTTTTAAAAATATCATGAATATACTTCAATTTATTTTTAATAAAATACACATAAGAGGTGAGAAAACTTATTATTTTTTTTTATTTTAATCGTTGAATTCCCCTAAAATATTATAAGAATATTTTCTAAATTAAATTTGAAATCTTTTAATTTCTATATATTCTCTTTACTTTAATTTTAATAAATTATGTTTAAAATACAATGATATACTGACATATTATCATGTTAAGATGTATTAAATTTAATATTTTATGATTTAAGTTATTAGGGGGATGTATGTTTTTTGGTTTTTTGGTATAAATCACCAATCCTGAACTTTAACTAATTCGGTATGAGCCAGGTCAAGAAGGTATGTCCTTTTGTGTTTCTAACATATTAAGTATATTTGTTTTTTCATTTAACACTTAGAAATCAGAAGGATGAAGGAGGATTTATTAAGGTTTAATAATATTTTATGTTTTAATTAATTAGGTGGATGTAGAAGGTTTTGTTAGGGAGTTATATTATATCCTTCAAACAGCTCCTTATAAATTTGTTTGATTACTTAAAAACAAAGCACTATTCAATCAAAAAATAAATGTATTTAATATCTTAAAAATAAAAAATAATTCAATATATTTTTAACTAATTAAGACAATTACTTTAGGGAATGTATTGGATACAGTACAATGTATCTAATTATTTATTCAACAAAATAAAAAAGAAATTATTTAATAGTTTTTATTTTATTATATTAAATATATTTACTTTTTGAATAATAATTTACGTTTTAACTAAGGACCATGTACAAACATTTATGATGAGGATGTGACATTACTCATATTGTGTCAATTATTAGTATTTATTTTGTCTACATACAATGACAACAAAAGGTATAAATTTAACATTAAGTAATTTTACTTTCAATAAATTTTTAATAATAATTAATACTTTTCTCAACTAAATATTTAATTTAGGAATCTTCTATTACTTAATGTATTACTATAAATATTGAATATCCCTTATTAGTTATGTAATCAATCAATAAATAATTATGAGAAAAATAATTTTAAATATTTTTAATTCAATATAATATAAAAGGAAACGTATTAATTAATTTTAATAAGTTTTTTATTTGGTTCAATTAACATTGAATAAAAAAATTTGTCTCCAAAATCAATATGTAAAGTCTATTAGTCCACTTGAACCAACTGATTTGTGGTAATTAAAAAAATTGAAATAAAAATAAGATTTTCATCAAAACGAAAACAGAGTAGTACGGAAAAAAGTACAGGATCTATTTGTAATTTTTAATACTGATGTTTTCTTAAATCGCACCCAAATATGGCCTGATCATATTTTAATGAAATTATTTTCTAAGAACTAAAATAGAAAAATCTTATTAATATAAGTATATTTATTGATATGTTTTATTTTTTTGAATTACACCTATTATTCTTCTTTTTGGAAAATACAAAAACAAGTAGAACTTTTACTGTCATAACTTTTCCAAGAATGATTTAGCCTTTTTCCTAACCTCTGAATAAATGAGTGACCTTCACTCTCTTAATTTACCCACCTATTTCCTTGAATCTAGACAAATTCTGAGAATTATTCAGACAAATAATTCTTACTTTGTAACGCTACTTTATTATTATTTTTTTTTTAATTTTTTGATTCTCATTCTTGAAGAACACTCATTGCATCAGTTTGTTATTATATATAAGTTCCTCCAGTGGTGGCAAAGCTCATCAAATCCAAATCCTCAAAACTAAGGTTTATAGAAGTTTTATATTATTAAGAAATGGCAGTGTTGTCTCTAGCAAAGCAGTTGGGAGTACTTGCAGTGAAAACCTTTGGCGACACCATCGCCAATGGTCTTAAGGAGGCTCGTTGTCCTCTAATGTTTCGTCAATTATCTATAAACCTTGCTCAGGTATTCTCTCACTCAATCTTCGAATTTTGAATCTACTTTAAATTCTGAAACATTCTTATTCTGAAACATTCTTAAGATTTGCTTTGTTTCTTGAACACTGAAGGAATACGTGTTAGTATAGTTTGTGCGAGTTTCACATAGACACTGAATTTTATGTGATTATGTATCAGACCAATCATAGAATAACAACAAGAATGCAAAGACATTTGCATGGTTTTGCAAGGGATTTTCCAATACAGCCATTGGACGAGGAGAAGGCAATCCAAGCTGCAGCACTGCTCCTAGCTGAGCTGTCTATGTACACGGTAATTATCTGGAGAATATCATAAAGCTCACCGTAATTTGTAGAAATATATATATATATATATATATATATATATATGTATGGATTTTGTAATTGACCACGATAAAAGATCCAAGGCTAATCACCTAATTTCCTCTTGTGATTCTGTTTATTCTTGTGATTGTTTTCTCATCTTAGTTTTGGTAGTTACTTGGAGCTCTTCTGATTTGTTTAGTCTGAGACCTCGTTGGACTTGTTTCCTTTGACAGGTCTTATAGTTATCCATATGATTGTTGACTCATTGATTAATGTTCCATTTCATTTTCAATTCTTCGTCTCGAGAATAATATCATACCACAATTTTTTATTATGCGATACCTATCATGATATTTGTCTTCAGGTTTTCGTAAAGAGAGTTATAGCAAATCATAAACTGATGTGATATCCTTTTCTATTTAGGTTGCAGGAGCTGCAGCCGTATTTCAGGTCCAGAGTTTTATATCAAAATCAAGAATGAGAGAAGAAAGACGTAGACAAGAGTTACAGGTTTTCGTTTGGCCTTTTTGTCATTGACCCGTATACCTGCTTGTTCTCTAAATGCTATTTTAAATTGATAATAAACTTGAAATTTTTGTTTTACTCGTCCAAACTTGGTTTCAAATGTTATTTTTGTTGAATTTTTGTACAAGATATAATACATTTATACATTGTTTGAGTTTCAATCGCTAAAAGTTCTTGTATGTGTGATCACATGTTAAAATATAAAACCAATCATAAGCATCTATATAATATATTAAGCTTTTAAGAGAGTTGGTTCTTGACACATAAGATTGGGTGGAAGGAGTTGGAAGAAGCCTTTGCTTTTTTGTTCTAATCTTAATTAAGGATATGCTCACTTTTTTCTTGTTTGTAGGCAATCAAAACACAGTTGGCTAGTATACTGGAACTTTATAAGGAAAAGCTTAACCATATAGGAAAGCAAGTTGAGCTTCTTGCACAAAAGCAAGCTGAACTTGAAGAAAAAGCCAAACAACTAAATTGGCTCAAAAACAAGAACAAGTTGCAGCTAAATTGGCTCAAAGGCAAGCTGACAGCTGAACTGGCTCAAAAGCAGAAACAACTTGCAGCTGAACTGGCTCAAAAGCAGGAACAACTTGCTGCTAAACTTGCAGATGAATTTCAAGAGCTAATAGTACTTGCAACATTTTCTGTCATTCTTAACGCACACTCACGCTGCTGAAACAAAAAGGGTCAAGATCCAAGTGAGTGTTGCATTTGTCAAGCATTCTGCATGACTTTCCAATATTAATTAGATTCATTTGAACCATAGCTCTTGGTTTGGAAAGATGTTATAACCGATACTTTTGCACGGAAATTTGAATAAAAATAACATTTTCCCTCGAAAGATGGTTCAGTTTTAGTTTATATTTTGCATACTTCATTTATTGTTAAGTTGATCTTTAGGTTCCTGCACTGATTAAGGTTCTGGTATTCCTAAAAAGAAAATAATAATTAAAATTGTATCACACTGCCACCAAAAATTTGGAATGGTAAGTTGGATTCGAGGTATTTACAAAATTTTGTAATTATATGGAACCAACAAATTTATATTGATGTGCTTGTAATTAAAAATTTTAATTACATCTCCAGTTTTAATCTACCGATATAGTATAGTCATAAATTTCTAAGGTAGAGAACTAGTCAAAAAATTTTCAAGTGCTATAAAACATACAAGTAATTTAACCTTAAAGTATTCTGTTGGCATCGGCAAGACAATTTTCAATGCGTAAAATCCATGTCTTAATGGGCTTTCAATTGGTATGATTAATCACCAAGATTGACGTGACTCAACAATTAGATTGATAAAATTCAGCACTAACGTTTGGTAGTATATATTTCTCTTCATATAGTTTGACTAATTAATTCCACTCCTTTCATCAAGGAGAGGGACATCGAGCCACCAGAGGCCATCAGCCCAAATATGATGTCTAGTGAACTCCAAATGCACCATTTTGAAATATATG
Source organism: Pterocarpus santalinus (assembly GCA_031439595.1). NCBI lineage: Eukaryota > Viridiplantae > Streptophyta > Magnoliopsida > Fabales > Fabaceae > Pterocarpus > Pterocarpus santalinus. The sequence goes on along the minus strand of CM062528.1, from coordinate 24,607,569 downwards.
AGTCGAGTATAATAGATTAAAATGGTGCATTTAGTCATCATTTATCTTTTACATCAGGCTTTTAATCAAGGACTACAAAGGTTCAACTTTTACAATTTTCAAGCATTATGAGATCAATTATTTTTTATCAGGACTAATATGTCCATCAAATACATTGTCAGATTTAATTTGGCGGTTTGCTACTTTGAAAATAAATTAAAAATTTCTGCTGCAGGAAACAGTATCGTACAATTCTGTCAAGCCTGGTAGAATTACTTAAAGTAAATAAGTCTAATATAACTTTGTTTAAATACAAAAACCGACGATTGTCTAATTCCTACAAATTTAATACCCAACAGTCCAATAAAGTAGCAATCAGTAGAAAAAATCAGTGGAACTCTTGAGAATAAAGATATCAGCAATCTTCTGTGTGTGTTTAGTTTTGTTTTTCCAAATTTAATTTTTGATAATCTTAATTTTGTCAAAATTGATTTTAATTAATAATCATCTTAAAATAAAGTGATTTATATTTGATACTTTTATTTAAAAAATAATTTTTATAAAATTAATGTTGTTCGATATAACATGAAAGTAAGAAATTATTGCTTTTGACAAAACTATAATTTTGTAGCACAATCAAGTTTGAGTAAAATATGAAATGAAAAACCAAATATGACAAAATAAAAATAAAATCATGTTTGATCTCACAAACCTCCATTAAAGTCATCCCGACATAATCCAGACATGCTATAGTGACGTCCTGAAAATAGTAGTGTAGGCGGCTGAAATTTAGGTTATCGATTGTTTTGAAGAAAATCTCCATCCAAATTTTCATAATAGGATATGCAAATGAAGGATGATGGTAATAAGGGACTACATCAAAACAGGTACCACATCAATAATAAGTTATGTAGCTTGATAACAGACTAGGGCAGATACACCCATGTGACTAATACCACTTTACACGAGAAATTGGGTTTGCCTTCCAAGAAATGAGTGTGGGGAGACTAAGGTTAACAAATAAGTTCAAGTCATGGTTTTAAATTATAGTTACGGTAATGGATGTGGTTACGTTGTGATTATTATGATTGCTGAAAATTATAGGAAAATACAACTAATACAACCACAATTGCTGCCACGATTCATTCGGAGAACACCCAAACAGCAATATTGTGGTTGCAACCACAATTTAAAACCATGGTTTTGGTATCATTTTCAATATGAAAATATGCGATTGAAGTTTTACATGACGTGGTACCTATGAACACCGGTCACATATTGATTGGTAGGCCATGACAATATAATAGGTGTGTAATGCATCTAATGAAGATGTATTCACGTGAGAAAGAGAGCCAAAAAAGTGACTCTTGTGCTCCTGACACTATTCCTAGTTTCTGAGGATCAAATGAAACTTAAAAGATCAAATGGTGAGAAAAAAATATAATGAAGCCAAAGGTGAGGAGAAAAAAATGAGTGCAAGAGAGTGAGTATGAGTGAAAAGACAGAGGGAAACCTAGCAAGTGAGAAAAAATTTTTATGCAAAAGAAAGCTTTTAGTGCTCAAAAGCCACTAATTGTACTTATGTACAAGGAGAGGCTTTTTTGAATACCAATGACCTTAACTTTTTTGTTTTGTGTTTTTTTTTTTTTGATCTAATGGTGTTGTATCTCTTTTACGGGAGTGTAAAGACACCTTCCATGAAGAAATTCCACTGGGTTTACCACCTTGTATAGAGATTGAACATCGTATGTTCACTTTGTTCCTAGAGTTGCAGTTCCCAACTACCCAACAGTGAAACCTGAGGAGAAAAAGGATATCCAAAAGTAAGTTGAGGAGTTGTTACTAAAAGGGATATGTATGTGAGGGAGCGCATGAGCCTATGCACCATTCTAGTACTTTGGTGCCTAAAAAGGATGAAACTTAGAGGATGTGTATTGACTACTAAATTGTTAATAAAATCATTGTGCTATATAGACATCTTATTTCCTAGACATGATGATATGTTAAACGAATTGTATGGTTCTTGTCTATTTTTCATAGCTGATGAGTGAAAAGTAGCATTTAGGACTAAATATGGGTTATAAGAAGGAATGGTTATGTCCTTTGGCATCATTAATGCAACTAATATTTTAATGAGATTAATGAATCATGTGTTCTATTCATTCATTGGAGAATTTATTATTGTCTATTTTCATGATACACCAGCATACAATAAGAGTTTAGAAGAGCATTAATTTGCATCATCTAAAGTGTGTGTTGGCGTAATTAGGATATAACAACTACATGCTAACTTGAAGAAATGTAGCTTTTGCTTGGAAAAAGGTTGTGTTTGGGGGATTATATTGCAAGTGCACAAGGTGTTAAAGGAGATGAAGAAAGCGTGAAAATAAAGGTCGAGATTCTATATTTTTTGTGGTTGACAAGGTTTTTTAAGTTGTGACATTTTATTCATTGTCATAAAATTGATGATACCAAAAACACATTGCTGATTTTTTCTTTAGAGAGATAGTAATGTGCACGGAACTCCTAAAAAAAATTGTAAGTGATTGTGATGTTACTTTGTTTGTTATTGAAGGCTTTGAGGTAAGTTGAGTACTAAATTATTAATTATTTCTACTAGTTACCACCCCTAAATGGATATTTAGTTCGAAATAGTTTTTTTTCGATAATTAGGCCAAGGCTCACGCTCTCAAAAAGAGAAGAGTGTAGATAGGTATATCAAGCATCCAAAACACAAGACAAGATACTCTACACACCATCACTCTAAATAGTTACAAAACAAAAACTCAAACACATGAAACACAATAAAGCATCTCAAAAAAACACCTTACAATACCTAGAAATCAAGACACCCACCTACACACCTTTCAACAAAAAGCACCCACTACAAAATAATCACATCTCGAGCAAAGAGAATATTTGCCAACCCATTTTTAGGGATGTCAATTTTACCCACACCTGTGGATAATACCCGTGACGGGACAGGAATGGGGAAAGAATTTTCCCTTCGTGGATAATAGGGATGAGAAATTCAAATACCCATTTGTTAAATGAGGTGGAGGTGGGGATTATGATCCTCATACTCGTGGGTATCCGATATAATATTACCAAATTACCTCTATATATATATATATATATATATATATATATATATATGTATATATTATATTTAGATCTCACTGTATATTTTAGTTTTTTTCAAAAAGAAATAGATAAAAAGCCAAATATTTATCAGAGAAAAATCAACTACATTCCTTAGAGCTGGTAGGAATAGGAACCTTGTTAAATTATTTTGATGATTTGATTTCTTTGTATTTTATAGCCACGTTGAAAAAATGATTTGTTGAAGTTGAACTTCATGTCATCCATAAGAAGATGACTAGATACTGAATATGAAGTTAAAAAATATCTTATCAAGTATCATTAGTACTCTGCTTCTTTTTTAAAATTTTTGGAAAAGTTGTTTTACTATTATGTTTTTTATTTTTTTGAGTATTTTAAGTGGTAAATTATGATATTAAAATTATTTTTATTTACTCTTTTTTTAATTTTTAATAATATATGGATACCCATGGATATCCGCTGGTACCCACTTATCCGTGGAGGCCTCCAAACATGGATATATGTATGGAGTGCAGGCGGGATCGAGTGACCTCACCACGGCTCCGCCCGCCCCCGCTCCATTGACACTCCTACCCATTATCACCTTACTTGAAAAATTAACGCTCCTCGAACATGATTTCCAGCACCTATGATCATGCCTTGAGCCTAATAATTCGAAAAAAATAAACCAACCAACACATTGGTAAAAACGAGGGAAAGTGACCCTTTGACTTCCAACTTTGGTCACTGTATGACTCCACCAATTCACTAGCAGCAGCCTGAGAGTGGTAATTGATTGCGGCACCGGCGAGAATCAAAACACAAAGAAAAACATGAACACGATACTGAACTCGCACAGGAACACGAAACCAAAGGCCCAAAAGGACATCTCGAGACAACATCAGAGAGAAGAACCTAGAGGGCATCAAAGATGCTTTTGCGTCAACAAATCCAAAGAGAAACAGGGAGCACCCAGAGGGATCTAGCAATCGCACCGCTATCGCAACCGGTGAGGGTGAACGACGGGCAATAACAAGAACCACCAAGTAGTATCTTACAGATGCCGGAGAAAGCTACCAACTTACACATCTTGAAATGACATTGACTGAAAGGAGTCGCCATGCCACCAACACACCTAGCGCACCTCCACCACCGTCAGCCACTGAATTCGCAAAATCCAGACAAAAACCCAAAAGCTAAAGGTGGTGGGGGTAGAGTGGTGTTGAGGGTTACGGGTGAAAGGCAAATATAAGGTTGGCGGTACAGAGGAAAGAGGATAGAGGTGGGGTGTGGAGGTGTGGCTATACTTCGAAAGAATTTGAAATCATAGAAAGAGTATGTACCATTTATTGAGTTTTTGTTTACAATCGTACTATGCATAATGCATGCCTCTACTAGGTTTTCGCCTTTAGAAGTTATTTATGGTTTTAATCCTTTGCCTTATATTTGATTCCTTTACCTTTGTCTGATTATCAAGCTTAGACGGCCAGAAAAGGGTATGTAGAAATGGTGAAGTAGATATGAGAGCAAGTGAGATAGGATGTTGACAAGAAAGATAAGCAACATGTATCCCAGGCCGAAGGCTTCGACCACATTTCATTCTAGCGGGGATGGTCCAAAAACAACTCTACTTCAATTTACCATTGGCTGTCCATTGGTAATCAAGATACCTTAAATCCCCAATTTTTAATTAATTTGAAAAATTTTCAACATCAACTTTAGGGTTCTAAACTTGGTACAAAATATTCTGAAATCACATGTTAGAATTAATTATATCCATTCTAAGTTTTTAGAACATCAATATAGAAATATTTTTTTGATAGATATCAATATAGAAATATAAATCAATACAGTCACTTGCTTTTTAAACCCATATCTTTGGTAAAAGCATTTTGTATAACAATGACGTGCGTTGAAATTTTAAGTGATTATCACTTGTGATTTACTTATCGAACTATTCAGTTTACATAATTCAATTCTTGAACAATCAAACACTGGTTAAAAGCCACTCATTTTATTGATTGCAGCGAAATTGAATAACAGCGCAAACTTTTTTTCTAGGATTCAGTTGCCAATGAAAATATTTGTTTGGGGTTATTCAATTTTTCTTCGCATTTGGTACTGAAACAATCTTCTCATGGCATGCACGCGTTATCTCTTCTCGTAAATGCTTTCTTTTTTTGGAGAGAGGGAGTTAATTTGAAGGATAACATAGAGGTATCAGAAAATAATATTTCATCTCATTACTTTATAAAATATAAACTCCACCCCAATTTACTCTTATTTACTAACACCCACTTAACATCATCATTGCCCAGCCCCAATCTCAATAAACTAAGTTTAACCCAATAAGAGTCACACAAGAGATAAACTAACCCAAACGTCAGCTACCTTGGTTTACTTACCATATATGCGGGAAGTGGAGAGAAGAAAGTCTTCACCAGAGAAGCCCACCCCCACGAGAATGGAACGCCATCAGTAGAGAAGAAAGAAATTTGTGTTAGGGTTTCCATGCTTAAGCTCCTCACCACAGCATGTATGAAAGAAATTTGGGCTAGGATTTTGAAGCTCAAGCTCCTACAATTCACTTTGAAAGGAACCGGTTTAGGGAGGCTCTTCAAAGTACGCATGATTTAAAGCTAAAGCTGCGACTTGTTTGGGTTGCTTTCTGGTTTAGTGGTGAAAATGGTGACATCAAACTGTTGCAACTGATGGAACTCCTGCTTATCTAGAGTTGCTGCACATGACGGGGCATTTGGACTCATTTAGTGGTTCATATTATAATTTGGACTCAGTATAAATAGAAGGGATCTATAAATTTGCTTTTATTGTATAGGCTACTACTGTTTTTTGCTATTGGTTTTGTTCGATGATAGCTCAATACTTTTAATGACCATGTTGACAGTTTATAATATCTGAAGTTGTTCCTTTTTATTGTGCTTTTGTTATAATATCTGAAGTTCTTCCTTTTTGTTATTTTGATATAGGAACCGATTTGCCGGAGTTTAGTAGAACTATTTTGATGGCTGTTCATTTGGATTTGTGGCTGAGTTTAGTAGAATTGACATACGAAGTTGTTTCTTTTCATTGTGCATGTGTTATTATTCTTAGAATAAATTTTACGTTTACTATTCTTTGTCGAGCATTTGGTCTCATGTGGTGGTTAATATTACTATTAGTCTTCATTCATTAGGATTCAAATCCATTACAATGGTTGGTCAGCCTTTTAATAGTATCAGGAATACTACACATGCTAACATAAATAGGAACATAATTATTACTAATGTTGCAGCACATAACATGCAGCTATTATAGCTGATCCTTGCCTTTAGTTTCGTCTTCATAATCTCTACCTTTCTTATGCATGTATTGTGCCGGAGCTATGTCGAGGTTGCTCTTCCAATTGTGAACGTGGCAAGAGCAAATTAAAGCCACTTTGTGGCAAGTTGGCATCTACCTACCGTGCATGTGAAAATTATTCCCCCTATTGTGCATGTGTCAATTAATGTTTGCACATGGTGAATGAAAATTGCTCCACCTATGGATATGTGTCACGATGAGAAGAAATTGTTCTTCCTTTCTTCCGGTGCAATGCAAGTATAAATAGAAGCCATTCTTGGAGTTCTGAGCACAACACAACAACGTATTTGGGAGTGCATCTCATTCCCAAAGAGAGAAAAGCATCCTTTAGTGTCTTTTCCCTTTAGTGTCTTTTCTGAGCTTCTATTGTATATATAGAGAGAGTTTTATTTTTCTAGTATAAGAGAAAGGTGTTATTGTTCAATAAAATCTTTATTTTGTCTATGTTTTTTCGCTCATTACAAGATGTCTTTTATATTAAATGTTTTGTATCACTTCTAATTTTTTCAATTCTATTTTTGATGTATTATGCTATTTTAAAAACTCTAGTACCCATCAGGGAAGGGCTGTAGTTAGTCTAGTTGTTTTTGTGTCTTTTTGTCGGTCTGCCAAAAAAACACAAAATAAAGTTTAGCACCATCAATATTAAACTGACGATAAAAAGGTGTTGGCTACAATGCCGCTTGGCAAATATTGTGCGTGGTGCATCTTATGATCTGTATGTGAAGATTACAAGGTATATTGATACACTAAATAATCTATGGTGCAATGTAATAGTTTTTAGGTTAGTTAGATTTTAGAAACTTGATTAAATATATTTTAGAAGTGACTAGATTTTATTTATATGATACCCAAAAAATTTTATTTAATTCCAAAATCATACAGTTAAAATTTAGTTATTTTTTAAATGCATTTAACAACATTATGAATTTTAGAGGTAATTAAATTTTATCTACATAATGCCTCAAAAAATTTTATTTAATTTCAGGATTATACAGATAAAATCTAATCACTTTTAAAATATATTTAACCATATATTTTAATTCTGAATAAATTGAAGAACTATTATAATATATCATAAATGATTTAGGTATTGATAAACTTTGTAATCTTCACCCTTATGTCATAGGGAGCATCATACATGCTACTTTAAGGGGAGCACTACAGCCATCGCCTAAAAAGAATACTAGGCTATTAGTCTTTTATAAGATTTTTTAACTTTCATATTAAATTTTTTTCACCCACAAATATATTTCTATTGGGTCATTTTTGTTCAAGTAGCATGAGATATTTAAATATAAGCAATTCTCTAAATTGTGATTCAAATTAGGGTTTGTCACGTTGTGATACACTATCCCCTCAACTTCTAGATCAAATCTCAATTGGTCATATTGAAATCTTTGTCTACCTAATTACATTGAGAAAAAAAAAATTAGTGCAGCAAACATTAACGCAAAATACATTAAAAATTTTCATAATGACGTTCAATTCTGGCACAGATGGATTCGCTTGAAATAGAAAAGTTTAATGAAGATTACCCACATTTTAGTAAATAAGATACAGTTGGTTAGATAAAACAAACACCCACGTGTATCGAGAGCCTAGTATTTAATTCCTAAGAGTCCTTTAAATCACCCATTAACCAAGCTCGCTGTAAACGGACCTAATTAGCAATAGCATGGCTCGCATTCTTGCCTTGTTTCTCTTCTTCAGTGTCCATGGAGGGTTCTTAGAAAAATCCCACATCATCTGACCACTGAGCGCACAGAGAGATTACACGCCTACATTACTATTTACATGACATTCTAGATGGCAAACAACCAACCTCTTAGAAAATTATTAATCCGCCTGGTGGTTTCCCTGGTGGTTTTGGAGTCACCTTCGTGGTGGATAACCCTTTGACTGAAGGACCAAATCTGAGCTCAAAACTTGTTGGAAGAGCTCAACGAACCTATGCTATGGCTTCTCAACATGATCTTGGATTAAAGATAGTGATGAATTTTGTTTTCACAGAGGGCATTATGAAGGAAGCACCCTCAGCACGCTTGGAAGGGACGCCGTTCTGGACAGTGAGAGAAATGCCAATCGTTGGAGGCACTGGTGTCTTATTTGCACGCGGACATGCATTGATAAAGACTACTTGGTCTAATCCTACGTCAGGAAATGTTATTGTTGAGTACAAGGTGACAGTCTATCATATTTAAATATTAAGAGGAATATTATTTATACTATTTTTTAAATATTTTTATAAGAATATTTTAAGTTGTGTTTTGGTTGAGGAAAAAAAATGATATCTATTTTTAATTAATATTTATGAGATATTTTCGAATATTTCTTTAAAAATATTTAAAAAAATTGAACAAATAATATTTGTCAAATGTTACTATTAGAGGGAAATGTCATTCAGGCATAAAATTAGAGATATAAAGAAGGAACTTAAAGAATAAAATATAAAAGTATCATCACATGTAATTCTTATGTACAAATGTCATTTATCATGTTTTTGCTTGCTCTGCAGTTACTGTTGATTTATCCTTTAGTAGTTATCATTGTTGGTTCATTAATTATTATAACACTAGTGTTTATCTTTGTGATTTCATGGGTAATTTTGTCCTCCTCAGCTTTTTATTTGATATTTTTTCAATTATTTTTATTTACTTTTTTTAAATAAAGCATATGTTATTGTGTTTATTATGAATCTGAAATAAGTTCTTGTATTAAGATGTATCATGACCTCTTGATAACAACTTTGAAATTAAATAAACTATTAAATGATTTGTTGAAAAATATTGAAAAGTAGTGAAATTATGTACAAAATAGGTGAAACTGAGGATTTTGATGTGAGAGATTTTAAATTTTTAATTACACAAATTAAACTCATAGAAAGAGACTTTTCTGAGTAACAAATATAGTTGAAGACATTTTTCAAAGTCAGTCAACTTTATTAAATATTTAAACTATTAAGTTGAAGGCGCGAAACATCTTAGATAAACATAATATTTCTAAAAGTTTCGATCGGAAACTTGGAATAGAAAATAAGAAAATTGAAATTATAGTTACAACTCTTCTATTAATCACTATGATAAGCAAAAAATATACTTCTAGATATCTCTAAAAAGAGAAACACTATACACTTTTAAAGATCAACTTGAGTTTGTAGGTGATATAGCTAACTAATCATTTATCATTAGCAAACTAATTAGGATTAAAAAAATAAGCAAACTAATTAAGATAAAAGCAAGAAAAAGCAACTCGTCTTAAAACTTTTGATCTTATCATGTGAATCCTACAAAAGCATAACTTTATTTATAAATTCAAAAAATTATAAAATTAACAATTAATACGTCATATAATAGAATTAACATATCAATTAATAAAATTAAAGTCATGACAAAAAATTTAATGATCTATATAGAATATTGCTATAGCACCGTAAATACAAAGATAAAAATTCTTTAGTAATGACATACACCTTAATATCAAAACTGCAAATTCCTGTAAATAATTCTCTGTAGCTTGACTATAAATTGAGAAATAATATAGAATAAAATTGAAACTCTTATAAACTTTATAGGTAAATATATCGGGGAAACATTTTATGAAACAGAAAAAAAATATAATTAAAATTTCATACTAAACTCTAGTTTTATTCTTACTACGGTTTCAATTTTAAACAAACAACATGATGATCGATGAAGAGACGACATTTCTTCCTTATTTAAATAGACTGCCATTTTTTTCTCCCCGGGTAAGTGGGGTGACGGACCCAAACCATAAGCGAAGGAACAAATAGTTGCACATTCCCCGACCAAAAAGGGAGAAAAAAATGAAAAAAGAAAAAGGAAGAAGAAAGAGTTACATATTCGATAAAGGAACATCAGAACGAAACAATAAAGAGGGGAACTTGGTGGAACACTATGACGCCAAGGTAATCAACCATCTTTACCTTTTTAGACATAAACTCCTACAATAAATTAATACTTACTTTGTTATCTCAAGATATAGATATAGATAACACTAATTTTATCTTCTTAGAAAAAAATAGTTAATTTATTCTCTTAACAACAAAAAATAATATCAAATTCATCATTTTTTTTTTTTTTACTTGGCCAATGAAAAAAGGTTATACTACTCTACTTAGACGAAACCGATGGATTCCTCAATTTGATCTTCCTCACTCAAAAACCACCGTCACTGCAGTCCAATCTGCAACTGCCCTGCGGTGAGATTTTTCGTTTTGTGAGGTCTAAATCACAAGCATAAACACTGCTACGGAAAGAGAGAAAAAACGAAGAGAAAGAGCGGTTAAAATAAAAGAAAAGAAAGAGAAAGGCAGAAAAGGTGGGAATAATTTCTGATTGATTGTAATATTAAGAGTTATCATATAAAGTAGTCCATTTAGTTAGATATAATAGATTTCATCATTCATTACTGAAAGGATGAATGCTACACAAACAATCATAGAGATTATAAGTATCGCGTTAAAAAATTAGCCTTTTATAAAAAACAAGTTATTTTTTACTATAAAAAAATCAAATTTTATAACCATTTCCGTTCATTTAAACTCAACATATTATAGAAAAGAAAACAGCTTTGAAAAAAAGAAATTATAATCATTTCCAAAACAGCTTTTATGGAAAAGAAAAATGCTGTTTGAGAAGGGGCAAAAAGAAAAAAGAAAAAAGAAAAAAAAAATTACACCATAGCCAAGCACACTCCTACTCTTTTGCTTTTCCACTTAATCTTGTTTTTCCCTTTTTGTGCCTTCATGACAAGCTTGGGAAATGGTCAGAGTAGGAGCGAAAATAGGTCAGGTGACTCGTCGCGAGCCTTTGGATTAGTCTACATTAAGTCGACCTTGGCCTAATCTCTTTAATAAATAAGTTAGGTTAAGGCTTTTCAAAAAATCTATTGACCCTACAAAATTAGTTTATTTATACATCATCATCATCATCATCATTATTATTATTATTATTATACAAATCATATAAATTATATTATATTATTATTTCAAAAACCAAATGATAATATAAGTCTTTTAGTCTATTTAAAAATAAACTTTTCAATATATTTAGGAAACTTTTTGGCCTATGTAGAAATATTGTTTTGACTTATATAAGAGAAGACATTTTAATCTATTTAAAAGTCTTATTATCCTTAACCGAAACCAAAAAAAAAAAAAAAGAAGTCTTATTATCAAGTAGGCCTCTAAATAGTATTTTAAACCAAGTCAAGCTTTTAAAAAAGTTGGGCTAGGCCTTCAAAAAAAAAATCTATGTTGGGTAATAGGCTCAGCTCGAGCCACATATTTAGAATGCAAACCAGGCTTGATTACACTAAAGTGTAGCTTGGCCTAGTCTACTTCCACTCCTACGTTGGAGGAGCAATTCGTACACAATCATCCGTGGTTAGGGGAATTATTGCTATCATCACTATTAAACAATTAAATTGACAAATGCTTCAAACTTTTGAAGTTAACTAGGAGAGAAAGAAATTAGAGTAAGTGACATTCATGGGGCTAGTTATGAAAAAGAAACCAAGAATTTAAAATTATTTTAAAAGTTATGATTAGAAATAAAAAAATTATTATTAGAAATTAAAATTACCTACTAAATAGCCTTGGAAATAATTACATAAGTCGTCAATATAAATGCATCACTGATGGATTTAATTGGGAATTTATGAATATATTACTGACAATTTTTTTTAATTATACCAAAAGAAAAAATCCATTGATATAGTTAAAAAATTTATCGATGGAATTAATTTTCAATTAGTAAAATTAGAAATATTAATATCGTCACATGTTTTTACTGATGGACTCAATCTGTCAGTAAAACATGTTCCGATGGATTTTAATATATTTTCCATCTGTAAATCATGTGTTTCTAGTAGTGAATTAAGCAAAGGATAAAAGGAGGAGTATGAAACCAATGAATGTACAACCATCGCAGTCCACAGAGAGCAAGCCCAGTGAAAGTAGTGTTATGTACAAGACATATGACGCAGCTAAAATATAGAAATGAGAAAATAAAAATTTGTACAAAAATATGGAAAGAATTAAGTAACTTTCTTTGAGGATTACAACTTCTCTGTATTTCAAGGAGATAACAATAATACTCTCTCTTGATAAAAAAAGAACACACTTCTCTCTATTTATATAGAAGAATAACTCTCAAAGAAAACTCTAAAAGAAACTCAAATTTTTTTTCACTTTGGATGATATGATGAAAATGAAATGATAGCAGCTCAATTTATAGGTGAGCCTCTTCATTTATGTCCATCTGTTACAAGAGGTTACCACCTCTTTTATTATCACCATTAGAAACCCATGGTGCCTATAATATAGAAGAACTTCTCTCCATTCATATTTTCCTTTTTCTCCACCAAAATAGCTTTATTACGAAATAGCTTTACTAATTTTACAATCTCCCACTTAAAGCTAATTTTGGTTGGCTTTCAAAACTTTTAGTTCCATGTTGTTCATTTATCCAATAGGCCACAGGAGGATCTACACCATACAAACTTATCAGTGTTGATTGGCTTTGTCACTGCATTTGCTAGGTTATTTTTGGTGTGTATCTTCTACATGTCCATATTCCCTTCGTCCACTACTTCTCTAACAAAGTGATATTGTACTCCAATAGGCTTTGTCCTGGAATGAAAGGCTGGATTCCTTGCAATATGCAAGGCATTCTGACTATCACAATATACAGGAATCTTCTGTTGTTTATGCTCAAGTTCCTCTATTAACCTTTGAATCCAAATAGCTTCTTTGCATGCTTGAGGAGCTGCCATGTACTCAATTTCTGTAGTAGATAAAGCTACAATAGTCTATAACTTAGATAACTAGCTTATTACTCTGCCTACAAGAGTGAACATATAACCTGTAGTAGATTTTCTCTTATCAAGATCACCTGCAAAATCTAAGTCAACATATCCTCTAACAAAAATCTGATCCTCCAAAACATAATGCAGCACTTGAGGTTCCTTTGATGTATCTAAGGATCCTCTTAATAGCATTCCAGTGCTCTTTACCTAGATTTCCCATAAAGTGACTTACTACTCCAATTGCTTAAGCAATGTCTGGTCTTGTACAGATCATTGCAGACATAAGGCTTTCCACTACTGATGCATACGATACTCGAGACATTTCCATCCTCTCTACTTCACTGCTAGGACACATACTTGAGGACAATTTATAATTAATCGGAAGTGGGGTAGAAACCGGTTTAGAATCTTACATGTTGAAGTGCTGCAAGATTTTTCTCAAGTAGTTCTTTTGAGAAAGCCAGATCGTCCTGTTTTTTCTATCTTGGTGTATTTGCATCCCTAAAATCTTGTTTGTGGCTCCTAAGTTCTTCATATCAAACACCCTAGCCAATTGTACCTTCAATGTTTGGAATTGATCTTTGTTAGGGTCTACAACTAACATGTCATCCACGTACAATAGTAAAATGATATGAACTCATCATTACCAAACCTTTTATAATAAACACAATGGTCTGAACTCAGTCTATTGTATTCAAGATTGATAATGAAGGAATCAAACCTCTTGTACCAACACTTTGGCGCCTGCTTTAGACCGTATAGAAATTTGGTTAACCTACAAACCAAGTTTTCTTTTTCTTGTTCTTCAAAGCCTTCCGATTGGAGCATATATATTTCTTCTTCAATTTTTCCATGAAGAAAAGTTGTTTTTACATCTAACTGTTCAAGATGTAAATCAAATGTAGCACACACAGCTAGGACTACACAAAATCATATACTTAATTTATTTATAACTTATTGATTGTATTTGATTTAACCCTTTATTAAAATAAAAAGATTTCAAAACTTATTTCTATTTTATGTATTTTTGTTCCCTAAGTATATTATCTTGAGCCGCACATACATTATGGTGAGCTAAACTATAAACTAAAAATACCAAAAAAAAGACTATTTCATAAATCTGTCCTAATAGTTGTAAGTCTGACAACTAGAGAGAATATCTCATTGAAATGAATGCCTTCTTTTTGAGCATATCCTTTGACCACTAGTCTTGCACAATAACACTCCACTTGATCGTTGCTATCTCATTTGATCTTGTAAACCCATTTGTTACCAATGGCTTTTCGACCCTTTGGAAGTATAACAAGTTCCTATGTCTGGTTGTTATGTAAGGCTTCCATTTCTTCTTGCATTGCTGCCATCCATCGAGAAGCATCTGGACAATTTAGAGCTTCCTGAAACGTTGATGGTTCTCCTTCTTCTGTTAGAAGGCAATATGCATCGTGGCTTGCCATAACATAATCTGAGTACCATGATGGTGATCTTGCCTGGCAGGTTGATTGCCAAACTTCTCTATCATTAGCCTCATCTGGTCTTGCTTCAGAAAAATTATCTTCTCCAAATTTCTCATCTATCTGAATTGTAATAGTCTCTTTAATAGTGCCATCATTTTCCTTTCTCCTTACAATTCATTTTTTGCAATTATCACATATATGTTGACAACAACCATGCAGGTAATGGGATCCCATAGGCAATACCCTTTAACTCCGTCAACATAACCCAATATACATTTCCTGGACTTTGGATCCAACTTTGTTCTTTCTTGGGAGTTGTACATCATATACACGAGACATCTAAACACATGGAGAGAAGAAGAATCTGTTGGCTTGCCATTCCACATCCCTATTGGTGTCTTCAAACTAATCGCAATTGATGGCGACCGATTTATCATGTAACAGGCAGTCTTTACTGCTTTTACCCAGAAAGACTTGGCTAATCCTGTAGTTCTCAAAATAGCTCTAGTTCTTTCTAAGAGAATCTTGTTCATCCTCTTTGCTGCACCATTTTGCTGAGGTGTATATGCAATTGTGAATTGCTTTGAATATCTTCTTGCTTGCAAAATTTGATAAAATCACCATCTATGTATTCTCCTCCATTGTTAGTCCTTAAACACTTGATCCTTTTTTTGGATTCAATTTCTACCCTTGCTTTGAAGTCCTTAAATATTGGAAACACATATGACTTTTTCTTGATTGGGTGCACCCATAGTCTCCTAGAGTAATCATCAATGAATGATACAAAGTATCTTGCTCCTCCCAAGGACATCTCTGTTGAATCCTACACATCAGAATGAATCAAGTCTAGTACGTGCTTATTTCAGGCAGTTGATCTATTAAACTTCAATCTATGCTGCTTACTTGTCACACAATGTTCACAAAATGGTAAATTTACCAATTTGAGTCTTGGAATGAGATTACGTTCCGCAAGAATCTTCAAGCCACATTCCGATATGTGGCCTAGCTTACGATGCTATAATATTGTCATTTCTTCTTGGTTGTCTAATGCTACCAATGCATATGCCTCTTAGAACGTATCTCCTAGAAGCATGTATAGATTTACGGCGATCTTTTCTGCCTTTATCATCAGAAGAGCACCTTCAACAACTTTCAAGATCCCACTTTCAATATAGGTCTTGCACTCGAGGTCATCTAATTACTTGATAGACAACAAGTTCTTCTTGAAGCCCTTTACATGTCATACCCCTTGAATTTTGTGAATGGATCCATCAAACATTTTTATTTTAATAGAGCCAACACCAGCAATTTCTAAGGCATGATCATTTCCCATAAACATAGATCCTTTCGAGATAGGTTCGTAAGTACAAAACCAATCACGACGTGGAGTCATGTGCCAAGTTGCTCCTGAGTCTGTTATCCAGACATTAGTGAATTGTTTACTGCCTTTAGAACCAATTGCTACTTCACTATATAGAATTTCTTCATCATCAGAGGTACTTGCAATACATCCTTGAAATGTTGTTGCATTCAAAGTCTTCTCTTTATTCCTCTTGTTGTGCCAACAATCTTTCTTCATATGCCCTTTCATGCCACAATGGTGGCATTTGAAGTTTTTCCTTCTTCTTGACTTTGATCTACTCTGACCATGGCTCCCACTAGAGTCACGCTCTATTAATCTCCCTCTCGTCATCAACAATGCCTCTACTTGCTTTGAGTTCTACAATCTATCTTCCTTATTTTTACGCCTTGATTCTTCTTCAAGAATGGCACCGACAACATCATCAAAGGATAGAGAGTCGGCAATATTATTATTTGTTATGTTGATGATGAGTTGATCATATGAGTCAGGTAGACTTTGAAGCAGAAGCTCCGCACATTCATTCTCTACTATTTTGTAATTTGATGCTCTAAGCCATGAGAATAGCGTATTCAGATTGTCTATATGATCCGTCACCGAACTGGATTCACTCATTCAAAGAGTATACAACCTTCACTTCAGAAATATCCTATTCTAAAGTGACTTGATTTCGTACAATTTGACAAGTGCATCCCAGATTTCTTTTGCTGTCTTCTTTTATGCAATACTTGACAAGACTGAATCAGCCAATGCCAAATGCAAATTTGCAATAGCAGTATCATCTATTTCTTTCCATTTGTCATCAGTAATGCTAGTAGGTCTTCTTTCAATTGCAGATAAGCAATTATCTTTTCTCAAAATTGCCTTCATCTTCAATTTCCATAAGGAGAAATTACTCATATTAAATTTCTCAATTTTATACTTTGTGCCATCTATTTTTTTTTAATTTTTTTTAAAATACGGTAACATGCAGCGTGAAAACTAATCAATCAGTAACCTTTGGCTCTGATGCCACTGTTATGTACTAGACATATGACATAGCTAAAATATAGAAATGAGAGAAATGAAATTTGTACAAAAATATGGAAAGAACTCAGTAACTTTCTTTGAGGATTACAACTTCTCTATATCTCAAGGAGATAAAAATAATATTCTCTTTTGACAAAAGAAGAACATACTTCTCCTTATTTATATAGGAGAATACATCTCAAAAAAAACTCTAAAAGAAACTCAAATGTTTTTTCACTTTGGATGATATGATGAAAATGAAATGATAGTAGCCCAATTTATACCTGAGCCTCTTCATTTACGTCTATCCATAACAAGAGGTTACCACCTCTTTCACTATATGAAAATCGGTAAATAGTGACCGATTTTTCGGTCGCTAAAAAAAGAAAATTAGTCGCAAAACTTGGTAACAACCGATTTAGTAACTGAATTTTTGGTTGTTAAAAATATTAGCAACCGAAAAATTGGTCACTAAAATTAGAGACCAATTTGAGAGATCGGTAATGAAAATGGGTTAGTTGCCAGGTTAAGAGTTAGCGACCGAAAAATCGGTCTCTAAATTGGACGTTAAATTGTAACCAATAACTTTCAGTCACAAATTCAATTTCTAATTTTAAGATTGATATTTTGGTCTCTAAATCGGTCACTAGATCAGTCTCTAATTTGTGATTGAACCAATTTTGGTCACAAAATTAGTTTCTATTTAGTAATTGATTTATCAGCCACAAAATCAGTCGCTAAAGTGGTCGCTGGATCGGTCATTAATCTTGTCATTGAGTTTTGTTTGGTCATGCCAGTTTGAATTTCGGTCACTAACTTGTATTTCGATCACCAAATTGGTCGTTGAATGCTGAATCAATCACTAAATCAGTTGCTAAATTTAAAATCGGTCACTAATACCTGATGATGTTAAAATGAGTATTTTGCATTCTTTGAAATCCCAAGTTTAAATATCTGAAATTCAGACAATTTCACCAGTAAAGAGACTTAAATTTTATATGTCAGCCCAACCAAATAAACTCCTAATACTAAACAAGTATTAAACATCATACAAAAACAAGTAGTGCTACTGTAGTCTAAATAATTAGTCCTAATCCTAATTATGTCTCAATAAATAGTCTCATTTAAGTCTTAATAAGTAGTGCTACTGTAGTCTAAATAATTAGTCCTATTATAGTCTTAACAGTAGTCCTACTCTTAGTCCCCCTCTACAAGTTAGTAACACAAGTCCTCATTTAGTCATCTTCATCATCTCCATCATCCTTTCATCATGCTCCTCTTCCTTGTAATTTGTGTCTTCTATTGTTGGTTGAAACTCAGGAAGCTAAAAATTCATATGTTTCATGATTTCTTGTAGTAGCTTGTTATTGAATTGGACTTGACTCTTAGTGCTCTCCAACCTTGCCATAATTGCACTGTTTTCATCTTGCATTTTTTTCAGCAATTGTTCGTGCTCTGTTCTTTGCACCCACTCAGTTGATTGAGAGCTAGAGCCGTGGTAATAAGGTCTTCTATCAACCATAGTAGACTCTAGGCCAAGTCCATAAATTCTCCCCTTTTTTGTTCCAGTAGTGTCACGCCGCACATCTAACTCACTAGGCTCAATACTTGCTTCCTCAAATGCCTTGTGAGTTGTCTCATCCATGGCACGTGTAAATTCTGCCTGTGAATACCAAGATGATATCAACATATATATTAAATAACTTAGCCATACTCATGGCATATTAATAGAACATGCATTATAATTTAACACAATATGTAGCTATACATTAAATTCTAACATAATAGATACACATACAATAAAAATAAAATAAACTAGTAGTTGCTTATATCTATATGCTCCGATCTCCTATCCATCCAAGTATGATCCTTATGTCTATGTGTGTGACAAACAACTCTGATGGCGTAGGAACATGCCCGTGCAATTTCATCTACAAATGCAATAATAATATAAATTAATAATGTATTAACTTAATACGAAAGAAATATATGTCAACACAATGTGCACTATTGATTTGAAAAAAATAAAGTTTGTTATTTGAAAGCTGAACCAGATTTGCTCTATGTTGAGAAGTGGTAATTGAGCCACCGGAGTGAAGAAAACCTCCGAATCCTCCACAATCAGATGCAACGTACAATCTCACCTTCCTTAATTTCTACATTAGATAATCATCGGAGTAAATCAGGTGGGGTAATTGGTTTACATGACAATATTAGTTAAAGTTTCAAGCAAACATACACTTTTCCTCATACCAACAGTTTGTAAGTACCTAGTTGCAGCCCTATTTGCACCAGCAGCATTGTTAATGTCCCTACTTGCATTCACAACAGCTACATTATTATCTACATAATTACCAAAAAGCATCTCAAAATAAATGGTCAAGTATAAAAAATCCTATAAGTTAAAAAATTGTTTATGCTACCTTTTTGAACAGCATTCCCAATATTCCCATCATTGGCAGCATTACTGATAGTATTCCCATGTCTCCTCATCCTCTACATTATACATTGTTCTAATATTAATCATTACAAATAAGTTAACAAAGCTGCAAAAAGTTGATATCTATATATACCACTTTACTCCTAAAACTAGTAGCAGCCTCAATTCCTTCTCAATTAACAAAGTAGCATTTCCTCCATTTGCACCAGTAGGAGTCCCTTTAGGCTCATTTTCAGCTTCATTATTTATAACCTTATGCATAGGAAATTAAGTAGTTAAATGCTTGAATATATTGTGGCAAATAAAATAAGAATAAGAGTGACAATAACACTACTTGCTTTTTCTTTTTTTTGCTCCATAGGAGCCCTTTGACAAGCGAGTATGTTATGGCCAAATTCCTTGCAATTGCCACATTAGACAGTAAAAGATCTCTTAACTTCTTTTGGTCTAGAAGGACCCTCCTAAGGATGTAACATCCACCGGATTTTTTTTTAATCATTTTTCGCCTAATTGTTCGGTTTTTATCTAATAATTAAGGTTAAGTAAAATTCGACTAAATATTTATTTAGGATCAATTAATTAGCAATCAATTGAGATTAGATGTAAGGGAATTAGATTAGAAGTATAGAAGATTTCATAGAAATTTTCTTAAACCAATTTACCAATTTGAAGGAAATCGGTAAGATTTCAATATTTTAAACTGTCAAAATTGAATCAATAGAAGTACGCGCCCAAATTCTATGTTTTTATGGCTGAATACTCAGCCATTCATTCAGCTATTGGTGGCGCAAGGAAAGCCACAAAAGAGGGAGATATGATAGAAATTTAACTACAAAATTTCAGCTAATCAAAACCTATGAAGCCAACTACCTCATTAAGCCTTAATAACATATTCTTTCCCTTTTCCCTTCAGCTGACTTGTGCCTCCCTCTCCCCTTGTTCCAGCCTTTTTCTTCTCTTCTCCTCTCATCCTACTCGATTAAACCTTCAAGCTTTCACAAGGTTCCATCAATCTAAACTCAAATTTAGCAAGATCACACGTAAGGAGGTAGAGATTCAACTTTGTTCTTGTTCTTTTGGTTATGGGTGGCTAATTGGAGCTTTGTTTTTCTCATTTTTTGATATGGCGTTGGATGTATATGATGATTATTGGTTGGTTTGATGGCTGTTTTGTGCTTAAAAATCGATTAAAAAGTAAAAAGGAGTGAGAATAGGATGCAAGGAGGGGCTGGAAGAGTAAAACCGCCTTCAGCAGTCCATACGGCTCAGCCTAAAGCAATTTAAATTTGATGAAATTGTTTTTATGTGACACTAGACATTCAGGGATTTCCATACATATATAATATAAGGCCATTGGATTAGTATTGAGAGAGATATGCATTTTGGAAGTTTGACCTAGGTTTTTGAATTTGATTATGGGTAGACTGGGTTGTTCAGGGCCAAACTTGCCCTATACAATTTGGAATTGAATGAAGCTAACTTTTTTAGAAATTTTACACATATATCCGATAAAAATTTCAAAGTTAGATACGGTCCCCTTTGCTCCCAGTGATTTAAGAAAATTGCCCTAAGTCCAAATCAGGCCCAAACAGGGTAGTTCAGAAAGGTCGAATTTCGGGGCTTATAACTCAAGTTGTACTAAAGAAAATGAAATAGAACAAAAGCTTGTCCTGTGAGCTTTAATATGACACCAATTCCGTATAATTTGAACTGGTTTTCGACTTTTAGTGGGTTTTTACTTTTAAGTATGTAAATTTGGCTAGCTATAGGGCAGACCGAGATAAAACTTAAATAATTTGAGCTACATTTATCAAAAATAGATAGGACCGAAGAGGTTAGAAAATAGACACATAACACTCTAATATATCCAAAATTGAGGTCTAAATGAGTTAAATAGAAATTGTGGCTTGATTTACAAAAGTCGGGTTGAATGTAAGTGTTGAGACAGCAACCATGTTTTAAAGGTAACAATTGTGCCCATGAATTTGATGATTGAATTATGAATGAAATGTCATGATTTTTCTGTACAATTGGTTTTCTGAGTACTGGCACTATTTATGGGAAAGTGAACACATTTCGTTATGCTGCCAAAATTTCGGTAAAACCTATGCATAAGTTATAATCTACATTTAGATCCATGTGCATTTGCAAGAAATTCATAAAGGTTATGTGATAATGAAAGTTTCATAATACTTGGGCCAGCCTCGGATTAAAGTTAAGGGTAATAGATCAGTAGGAAGGTCGGGAAAAGCAAACTCGGCATTCCTATATAGGAACGAGCTCGATCCTGAGAAACAGATAATTACCCAAGAGTCGAATGACCAAGAACTCCCAGGGAACCAAGTAACGAAAAAGATTATGATGTTAAGTTTAAGAATAAGTCCTTGCATGGTTGCATGGCATGGTCATTACAAGTTGTTTACAGTTTGACTGTTATGTTTATTTGCTGTTGTTTGTTTATTTATTCTATTTATTATTATGTGTAACCCTATTCAGTAGTTTATTCTGTTTCTTCTTCTATATTAAATAAAACTGAACCTTGTCTCGGACCAGATATTTACTTAAACTTATTAAATGAGGATAGTTTCATTTAACATCATTTTTTTAAAATAAAAACTAAGGCAACTGAGAATGCATGTGACGTCAGTTTAAATACCATACGCGAATCCTACTGAGAATTTCTTTAAATTCTCACCTTGCTTTGTATTTCTGCATCATTTTCAGACTCTGGTGATGGTTTAGATAGCCACCCTGTTTATTGAAATCCCTGACCTATAGCTCCACCATGACCCCATGTTGGACTCATTGTACATAGCTGACTCCTGCCATTTCTGCCTTTATCTTTTTAGTTATAGGAATTTTGTTGTTCCTTTATTTTACCCTGCTTTTGACCTTGCCGCTCCATATTTTGCGGTCCCGTTGCATGTAGCACACCCCCTTCCAGCACCCGCAGCACTTGCCACTCTTGCCAGCCCTCCACCAAAGTCACCTTTGCAGGTGGTTCCAGACATTCCTCTCAGTTCTGAGAGCGATCCTTCTGAGGCTACCGACTCACCATCCTCCTCTTCGGGACCGAGTGCGGACTACTCTCTAGCCGGGCCTAGTATGGCCAATGGCTACATGACCGAGTAAGTCCCAGCCACAGGTTGCATTGTACAGTATGGCCCTCTTTTGGCAGTATACAGTGTTGGGCCATAGACTTAGTCATATGTATATCAGCTAGTTTGGAATGTCCTATCAGGACCTTGTAGGACTATTTTGACTGACACCGGCCTTATATCTTTTTGATACACTAGCCCCACTTATGTATCCTATTTTGAATCTATACATAAACTAAAGCGTTGGCTTCCGACCTATATATGTATGTATATAGCTGATGATATATTACTTATTTTTATCTTTTCTGTTATGTTTTATTAAACTTTGTTATGTTCTGCAATGCTAATCACGTTTATTATACATAGCACATCGTTTCTTCTGTTTACATACATCCATGTGACCTCTGCGCCTTGAGGTATATTCCATCGAATATATATATATATATATATATATCAGAGAAAAAGAGAATATAATATGATGAATATAGCTATAATCAAAATACTAGCATGGTAACTCAATCTACTCAATTTCATGCTATGGCTTAAGCATAACATTAAATTGGTAGGGTGTTACATTTTTGGTATCAGAGCAGTTCGTTCTAGCTAAGGCCTGAGGATTGGACTGACTATGCTTTGAGCATATTCTGTGTTTTTAGATGATAGCATGCACTAAATCTTGTCTGGAAGTTCAGATATAGATGTGCATGTATATGAGGTGCCTGACTGTGTAAGCTATTATTTGCTAGCACATCAGACTTAGTATTGAGCCTGATCAACTTGATAACTTTTGTTTTGTGTGCTCAGAACTTAATTGCTTCGGGAAGGCGAGGTAGGCCATGCACAAAACCTGCTCAAGAGGACCCGGCTGACTTCATGGACACAATATGAGAGATGGCTCATGCGATGTGAGAACAGGCCACGGCAGCTCACTAGATGATGAATCAATTAGGCAGGCGACTTGAGGCAAGTTGTGGAGGAAATCCACATGGCCCAGGAGCTGACCTAGACTACCTTAAATTTGCTGAGTTCAGGAAGGCAAACCCGCCCAGCTTTCGAGGAGTGTATGACCCAGATAAGGCTGATGAATGAATCAAGGCTACGGGGAAGATTTTCTCTGTCCTAGATTGTTCGGATCATCAGAAGGTGATTTTTGCCACCTATATTCTCGAGGTAGACGCAGAGTTTTGGTGGAACGGCATACGAAGATTATTTGAGGAATATCAGACAGTAGTCACCTTGTAACACCCTACTAATTTTATATTATGCTTAAGTCATAGCATGAAACTAGTCAGGTCGTGTTACATGTTGATACTTTATTGTCTTTAAATCGTCTCTATTGACGAAATGGCGTACTGTTATATTAAAAATGGAATGAACCGAATAAAATATCATCAAGATAAGCATAGTACAATAATGTTATTGCATACGTGTAAACATATATATATATATCAAAAACCACTGTCTTAGTTTATGTACAAAATCCTAAAGTAGAACACATACGGAGATGGTGTATCAAGAAGATCATAATACCCTCATCTGCCAAAACACCCTATGGTCCTCAAAGGACATTTCGTAAACTACTGCTAACCCTACAGTCAAACCCATAACCCAAAGCTACATGCTGTCCAAAAGAGGGTCATACTGTACAACATCCCCTGCCGCTAAACTACTCCGTCAGGTAGCCGTTAGCCATGTCAGGCTCGGCCGGGGTGTAATCTGCACTAGGTCCCGAGGAGGAGAGGGCGACGAGCCGGTGGCCTCGGAGGGGTCACTCTCGGAACTCAGCGGGATATCGGGGACTGCCTGCGGTGGTGACTCAAGGCGAGTCGGGGGTCTTCTTGGTGCAGGAGGTGCAGGATGTGGGTGCGCCATATGTAGAGGGATGGCAATATAAGGGGTAGCAGGGTCGAAGAGGGGATGGTGTAAAGGAACATCAAAGTTCCTGTCGCTGAAGAGGTACAGGCGAAAGTTGCACGAACCAGCTATGTACAACGAGTCCAACTCCAGGTCATGGTGGAACTGTAATGCAGGAATCTCAATAAAAAGGGTGGCTGTGGAGTCCATCTCCAATATCTGAGAATGATGCGGGAGACACAAAACGGGGTGAGAATTTCAAGAAAATTCTCAGTAGGGTTCGGTTATACTGGTACTGACGTCACATACATTCTCAGTTGCCTCGGGTTTTATTTAATTATAAAACATGTGTTCAAGCTGAAAAGTCCATTTTTATGAGTTTAAGAAAATGTCTAGTCCGAGGCAAGGTTCAGTTTTACTTTACATTGACATAAGAAACCACATAGATTACTAATACGGATACATAGAATGTAATCGAAATAAATAAATGCATAGCAGTGAGCAATTATAACATATAATTGTAAACATTTTGATGTAACTATTTCAAGTATTCATGCATTCATGTAATCATGTAGACTTATTCTTGAACTTTCCTTCATAAACTTTTTCATTTCTTTCCATCATTTTTCCATCTCTTGGTCCCCTGGGAGTTCTTGGCCATTTAGACTCCTGGGTAATAGTCTGCTTATCAGGACCGAGCTCGTTCCTATACAGAAATGCCGGGTTTACTTTCCCCGACCTTCCCACCGATCTATTCCCATTAACTTTCTATCCGGGGCTGGCCCAAGTAGTATGGAACTTGCATAATAACACAATTCTTTTCATGACTTTCATGGCTTTCTTAAGAATGTATATGCATTCACATGTAACTCATAACTTGTACATGGGTTCTACCGAAGTTTCGGCAGCATAACGGAATGTGTCCACTTCCCCATGAATAGTACCAGCCAATCAATACATCAATTTATCACCAGAAACACAAATTCACAGTTATATTCCAATATAGAACTCAACTCCATATAACTTTCATTAAGACTGAAATCCGGCCTCAGCTCATTCAACCAACCCGTTTTTGTAATTCATGCCACAATTTCATTTCAACTCATTTGGACCTCAAATTTAAGTATGTTACAGGGTTATGTGTCTACTTTCTAACCTCTTTGGTCCCATCAAATTTCGGTATCTATAACTCGAGATATCTAAACTTTATCTCGGCCTGCCCATTGGCTGGCCAGAATCAAACAACTAAAAGTAGAAATTCACTAAAAATCGAAAACTCACTCAAATCAGACGAAATTGGCCTCATATTAAAGCTAACAGGACAACCTTTCATATACAAAAAGTTTCATTTCATTTGCCTTAGTAGGGCTCGAGTTACAAGCCCCGAAACTTAGCCTTCCTGAACTGCCCTGTGTTGGCCTGGTTTGGACATAGGATGATTTCTTCAAATCGCTGGGAACAACTGAGTTGATAACAAACTCGGAATTTCTTTGGATATTGTTCTCCTATGTGTAAGCTTTTCAACAAAATTAGTTTCACTCGATTTGGAGTTGTATAGGGTGAGTTACACCCTTAAGAACCTAATCTGCCCAGAACCAGAGTTAAAACCCTAGGTCGAGATTCAAAAATTCATATCTCCCTCATTCTTGATCCAAAATCCTTATATGATATGTCTATGGAAAGCCCTAGATGTCAAGTTTCATTTAAAAATAGTTTCATTGGATTCGACCGATTGTAGGCGGCGCCATACGCTCCGCCATACGGACTGCCGTGGACTCTCCACCAAGACAGTACACTTATTCATTTACTTCTCTTAGTTTTCTTCTTCTAATTCTACCTCTAACTCAAAATCTTCTATTAATTCAACCATAATTAGTTAATTCATACATCATATAAGGTCAAAATGATTCAGCCCATTCAACCAAGTGCATGGATTTGATGCAAGAAATCAAAACCCCTACCTTTGATTTAAGTGTTTTGAGCTGAATTCTTGGAGTTTGGATGAACAAGGCTGGAACTTAGCTTGAGTTTTGGATGTGTGAGCAAGAGGGAAAGAGAGCTGAAGGAGAAGAGGAAAGCAACGTGAATAATGGTCTGAATCAAAGGAGTAGGGTGTGTTATATAGGTATGAATGGAAGTTAACTTGGAAGGTTTTAATTGGCCTCTAAACATAAGGTCAAGTTTCAGCCAACCTTGCTCTCCACGTTGCCTTCTTTGTGTGGTATAATCACTCTCCACGTCGCCTAAAGTGGGAGTAGTTTCAAAGATATTCTGGAAACTAAATCGGAACTCGTAGGCTCCATAAAGTCGGAACTCGTGAACTTCCTGTATATGAAGTCGGAACTCGGGAATTATAAAATTTCTATCCCAGAACTCGAAAAGATATAGAAATAAGAGCTACTAACATTAAACTCGAGATCGGATCTCGTACATTTGTGAATCATAATGTCGGAATTCGGAATATAGCCAGTTCATTTGAGCCTTAGAGACGAAATCGGAAATCGAACATTTCGCTCTTTGATCGCTAAGGTCGGAGGTCGTAACTTGTGCTGAAGTCGAAGACGAACTCGTAAGTTGGAAGCATCAGTCACTTCATTTCAGCTCCTAAAATCGGAAATCGGAAATCATACTGACGAGGTCAAAATTTATACATGCTTACAAGGTCGGAAATCGTAAGCTTCATGCATTAAATCGGAGCCCGTAAGCTGCATGCATGATGTCGGAAATCGGAAGAAATCCCTTGTAAGCCTTGGAACGAAGTCGGAAGTCGAATTTAATATTGAGGTCGGAAGCGGAATATAAGGCAAACTCGGAAATCTGAAATTTCAACAATAGAGGGGATCGGAAGTCGGAAATCGGACGTTACACACCTAGACGGTGTTTAGAGATGTTTTCTACCAAAAGTACTTTCCTGCCTCAGTTCAAAATGCTAAAGAGCTAGAATTTATGCAGCTCTGTCAAGGGAATAGGACGGTATCCGAGTATATTGCCAGGTTTGAAGAGCTGTGTAAATTTTCTACAATTTACCAGAGGAATCTTAATGAAGCTTGGAAGTGCGTCAAATTTGAAGGAGGATTGCGAGAAGATATTCTTGCAGCAATAGGGCCAATAGAGATTAAAGATTTCACCACGTTGGTAAATAAATGCCGACTTGTGGAAGATTATAACCTGAAACTGGTTGCAGCTAAGGTGTCTGGTGGCAACTTTTGTAACATTCACCGTTTTTCGCCTAATTATTTGGTTTATTCGAATAATTGAGAATAATTAAAATTCGGTTAAATAATTATTTAGAATTAATTGATTAGCAATTAATTGAGTTTAGATATGAGGAAGCTAAGTTAGAAGTATAGGAGATTTCATAAAATTTTATTGAAAACCGATTTACCGATTTAAAGGAAATCGGTAAGATTACGGTATTTTAAACTATCGGAACCAAGCCAATAGAATTCCAACTCTTTAACCTTACTTTAAGTGGCTGAGAACTCAGCCACTTAACACCCAAATGTGGTGCCACTTTGGCCACAATTCATGGAGAGGCTTGGCTGAATTTCAGCTATACAAGAGCTAACCAATCAAATGCCAAGGAAGCCAACCACCTCCTACACCTTTAATCAGATTTTTTCCTTCCTCTTCTCACCCATTCAGACCCATACTTCTGCGCCTCTGCTCCTCACTCCAGCTCTCTTCTTCTCTTCTTTACTCACATAACTCCATCTAACCATCAAGCCTAATCAAGTTTTGTTCATCCAAGCCCCTAAAATCAAGCCAAACCACATATAACAAAGGTAGAGGTTTAATTCTTGCATTAATTCTGTGATCTTGGCTGGCTGAGGGTGGATTATATCCACAATCTTTGATGTATTGATTGAATGATTATGATGATATATGGCTAGTTATTGGCTGTTTGTTTGGTTAAAACCGAATTGGAAGCAAGAAAGAATGAACATAAGAAGAGCTGAAGAGCTGGAGAACCAAAAACCCTCGGCAATCCGTACGGTGGAGTGTACGGCTCCGCCTACCATCGATTAAATTCGAAGAAATCATTTTTATATAAAACTAGACATCTAGGGCTTTCTATAAGGCTTTTAGATTAGTATTGAGAGAGTTATGAATTTTTGAATTTTGACCTAGGTTTTTGACTTTGATTCTGGGCAGACTAGGTTGTTCAGGGTAGAACTCACCCTATACTACTTGAAAATGAATAAAACTAACTTTGTTAGAAATCTTACACATAGAAGAATGTCCCATGAAAATTTTAGAATTAGATAAGGTCCCGTTTGCTCCCAGTGATCTAAGAAAGTTGCCCTATGTTCAAACCGGGCCAGAATAGGGCAGTTCAGGAAGGTTAGAATTTGGGGCTTATAACTCGAGCTCTACTTAGTCAAATGAAATGGAACTTTTTATAAATGAAACTTTGCTCTGTTAGCTTTAGTATGAGATCAATTTCATATGATTTGAACCAGTTTTCAATTTTTAGTGGATTTTTAATTTTAGGTGTCTGATTCTGGCCAGCCACTGGGCAGGTCGGGATAAAATCTAAATAACTTGAGCTATAGTTATCCAAATTATATGGGACTAAAGAGGTTAGAAAATAGACACATAACATTTCAACATATCCAAAATTGAGGTCCAAATGAGTTAAATAGAAATTATGGTTTGATTTATAAAAATCGGGTTGACAGACTTTACTGAGGCAAAAACTCTGCCTTAATGAAATTAATGTTATTATGAGTTCAATGTTAAAATATGTATGCAATGTTGTGACCTCTATGATAAATTGGAGTTCTGATGTACTGACACTATTCATAGGAAAGCGGACATGTTCCGTTATGCTGCCGAAATTTCGGTAGAATCTATGCATAAGTTATGATATACATGTTAATACAAGTGCATTTTCAAGAAAGCTATGAAAGTTATGATAAGAATTATGTTATTATGAAAGTTCCATGCTATTTGGGCCAGCCCGGATAAAAAGTTAAGGGGAATAGATTGGTGGGAAGGTTGGGGAAAGCAAACCCGGCATTCCTGTATAGGAATGAGCTCGATCCTGAAAAGCAGACTATTACCCAAGAGTCTAAATGGCCAAGAACTCCCAGGGAACCAAGTGATGGAAAGTGATGAAAAGTAATGGAAAAGCTTATGAAGAAGGAATCAAGAATGAGTTTGCATGATTGCATGAATGTATAATTTCATGGAATGGTTATGTTAAGATGTTGTAGTGTCTATTATATTTATGTACTGCCGTTTGTTCCTTTATTCTATTTATTATTCTGTGCATCATTATTAGTAATCTATTCTGTTTCTTATGCCATCTAAAGTAAAATTGAACTTTGCCTTGGACCAGATGTTTTCTTAAAGTCATTAAAATAGATAGATCAGTTTGAACACATGCTTTTATAATTAAATAAAAATCGAGGCAACTGAGAATGAATGTGACGTCAGATAAACAACATACACAAACCCTACTGAGAATTTCTTAAAATTTTCACCTCATTCTGTATTTCCGCACCATTCTTAGACGCTGACGAAGGACTCAACGACTACTCTTTTCATTGAGATCCCAAACCTGCAGCTTCACCATGACTCCGAGTTGGACTTGTTGAACATAGCCTGCTCCTGCTATTTCTGCCCCTATTTTTTTTAGCAATAAGAATTTTGCTGTTCCTTTATTTCATCTGCTTTTATATATATATATATATATTTATAGACTGAAGCGTTGGCTTCCGACCTACATATGTACATGTACAGTTGATAATATATCACTTATTCGTATCTTTTCTGTTATGTTATATTACACTTTATTACGTTTCATAATGCTATTCACGTTTATTATATAACAGCGTGCCGTTTCAACTGTTTTGTAATACTAATCGCGAAAATTAAGCAGAATGTTAACACAGTAACATAGACTTCCTAATTTCATGCTATGACTTAAGTATAACATTAAATTAGTAGGGTGTTACAACTTTAAGAAGGAGTTAGCACCATAGGGCCCAAGATTCAAGCCCAATTTTCAACAGCAGAGAAAATTTCCATCGATAAGCAATAAAGGCAAACAGCCCCAGAAATCTTTTTCGAATCTGACTTGCACGAAATCCGGTAAGACTCATGGTGATTGGCCGTGTTTGGCAGGCCAGAATGTCTGCTATGGATGTGGCAAGTCAGGCCACAAAATTTATAAGTGTCCAACTAGGAATCCACCATAACCGTCTAGACCTCAACGTCAAGGACGAGTTTTTACAATGAATGTAGAAGAAGCTGACAAGTCTGAAGGATTAATCCAAGGTACCTATGAAGTGGACGGTGAGAATCTAACTGTACTCTATGATTTGGGTGCCTTACATTCATTTATTTCTCATAATTGTGTGGCTGTTTTGCAATTACCAATTTCTGAATTACCTTATAATCTATTAATTTCTACTCCGACCAATAAACTTGTTAAAACTAGTCAAATTTGCATCAATGTTCCTTTTGAAATTGAGGGTAGGACCTTTGTAGCCAATTTGATTTGTCTCTCTCTATCTAGACTTGATATAATTCTAGGCATGGATTGGCTTTCTGCCAATCGGGTCGTGCTCAATTGTTTCGACAAGACGGTGGTATTCTCCTCTATCTCATCTTCTGAACCCTAAGTCTCAACACACTTTTATTTGAACTCTTTATTAGTAAACTATAGTGGGTCGAAAAGTCAAGGATACATCCTCCTGTCAGCTAACGTGATGGAAGTTGAACAGAAACCAGAGGAGATCCTAATTGTTAAGGAATATCTCGATGTTTTTCCAGATGATATTCCTGAATTCCCTCTTGAGAGAGAAATTGAGTTCACCATCAGTTGGTTCTAGGTGCAGGACCAATTTCTATAGCTCCGTATCGAATGTCACCTCTAGAGCTGACAGAACTAAAGAAACATATTGAAGAACTTTTGGAGAAAGGATTCATACGGCTAAGTACATCGCCATGGGGAGCTCCAGTCTTGTTGGTCAAAAAAAAAAGATGGAAACATGCGCTTATGTATGGACTATAGATAGCTGAATAAAGTGACGATTAAGAATAAATATCCACTGCCAAGGATCGAATACCTCATGGACCAACTACAGGGTGCAACGGTATTTTTCAAAATTGATTTGCATTCCGGATATCATCAAATTCGAGTTCGGGAACAAGATATCTCTAAGACAGCCTTTCGAACTCGTTACGGGCACTACGAGTATACCATGATGTCATTTGGACTGACAAACGCACCAGCAGTATTCATGGATTATATGAATTGGATATTCCGCTTATATCTGGACAAGTTTGTAGTGGTTTTCATTGTATACATACTTGTCTATTTGAAGACGGAGCAGGAGCATACGAAACACTTGCGGCTGGTTCTGTAAATTTTAAGAGAGAAGAAACTCTATGCTAAGTTATCCAAATGTGAATTTTGGATGAAAGAAGTAAAATTTCTCGGCCATGTGGTACTTATGGGGGGATTTCCATAGACCGCAACAAAGTAGGAGTAGTACTAGATTGGAAGAGGCCGACCACAGTTACTAAAGTCAGGAGTTTTCTGGGCTTAGTTGGATATTGCAGATGATTCGTTAAGGATTTTTCTCAAATAGCCTTGCCCTTGACCAAGCTAACCAGGAAGAATGTTCCATTTAAATAGACACCAGAGTATGAGCAGAGTTTTCAAGACTTGAAAAGAAGGTCAACCATGACACTAGTGTTAGCCTTGCCAGACCCTCGTGGACCATTTGAGGTCTATTGTGATGCTTTCAAACAAGGATTAGGATGTGTGTTGATGCAAACCAGAAACGTGGTCGCTTATGCCTCTAGGCAATTAAAGCCACATGAAAGGAATTATCTTACACACCATCTCGAATTAGCAGCAGTAGTATTTGCTTTGAAGATATAGAGACATCATCTGTATGAAGTGAGGTTCGAGGTTTTTTCTGATCACAAGAGTTTGAAGTACCTCTTTGATCAAAAGGGATTAAATATGACGCAGCAAAGGTGGATGGAACTTCTTAAGGACTACAAATTTGAATTGAAATACCACCCAGGCAAGGCAAATATTATGGCAGATGCTTTGAGCAGGAAATCTCTAACTGTAGCCTGGATGAAGATTAAAGAGACAGAGCTTATTGAGAGTTTCCAATATCTTAATTTGGGAATCCTTATAACTCCCAAGACCATTCAGCTACACCAAATTAAGATAGCTAGTAGCTTTAAGGAACAGATTTGACAGGCACAATAGCAGAATACTAGTTTTCAACATACGATCAATCTCATGCAATCAAGGAAATTAACGGGTTTTGGTTAAGATAAAGAGGGCACATGGCGGTGTCATGACAGGGTGTGTGTGCCCGAGGGGAATGATCTCCAAAGAATAATCTTGGAGAAAGCACATAAAGGTAAATTTACCATACATTCCGACATTACTAAAATGTATCAAGACCTCAAGAAAATGTTTTGCTGGCTAGGCATAAAGTCAGACGTGGTGAGCTTCGTGAGCAAGTGCTTGACCTATCACAAAGTGAAAGTGGAACATCAAAAATCCTCTGGGATGCTACAACCTCTGGAAATCCCTGAGTGGAAGTGGGAGAATATCTCCATGGATTTTATAATGGGATTACCAAGAACACCAACATGATATGATGCCATATGGGTTATCGTGGATAGATTAACCAAATCTACTCACTTTCTACCCATTCGAGCAAATTATCCATTGAAAAAATTAGCGCAATTGTATATCCAAGAAATTATGAAGCTACATGGGACCCCTTCAACCATTATCTTTAATCGAGATCCAAGATTCACTTCACAGTTCTGGGGAGCCTTACAAAAAGCATTTGGTATTAAGTTGTGCCTAAGCACTGCATATCACCCACAAATGGATGGTCAAACAGAAAGGATAATTCAAACCTTAGAAGATATGCTACGAGCCTATATAATAGAGCAACGCAGAAATTAGGATCGATACTTATCGTTAGCCAAATTTGCATACAGCAATAGCTATCATGCTAGCATCGACATAGCTCCTTATGAAGCATTGTATGGATGGAAGTGCCAGTCTCTACTGTGTTGGTATGAAACAGGGGAATCAAGTCTATTAGGGCTTGATTTAGTTGGACAAACTACTGAGCAGATTAAGAGAATTCGAAATAAGATGTTTACTGCACCAAAGCCGTCAGAAAAGTTACGCAGATACTAGGAGAAAACCCCTAGAATTTCAAGGAGGAGACCACGTATTTCTGAAGGTTACACTTAAAATAGGGATAGGTAGAGCTATTAAGGTCAAGAAGCTAAGTCCTCGCTTTATTGGTCCCTTCCAAATCTTGAAGCGAATCGGATCAATTGCATATCAAGTTGCTTTACCTCCACATTTGTCAAATGTTTCTCAACTCTGAAGGTATCAACCTGACCCAACACACTTCCTAGAACCCGAGTCAATACAGTCAAAAGAGGACCTGACTTTCTACGTACCGCTAGCATGGATAGTAGACAGAAGCAGTAGGCAACTTCGAAACAAAACCTCGAAGTTAGTAAGGGAAGCATGGGGAAAAGGAGATGTTGAAGACTACACTTAGAAATTAGAATCAAACATGAAGAAAGAGTATCTTGAACTATTCTCAGATACTAAATTTTGAGGAAAAATTTTTTTTTTAGGAGGGTGGTAATGTAACATCCATCGGATTTTTTTTATCATTTTTCGCCTAATTGTTCGGGTTTTATCGAATAATTGAGGTTAATTAAAATTTGACTAAATATTTATTTAATATCAATTAATTAGCAATTAATTGAGATTAGATGTAAGGGAATTAGGTTAGAAGCATACAAGATTTCATAGAAATTTTCTTAAATCGATTTACCAATTTGAAGGAAATCGGTCAGATTTCGGTATTTTAAACTGTCAGAACCGAATCAATAGAATTATACACCCAAATTCTATGTTTTTATGGCTAAATATTCAGCCATTCATTCAGCTATTGGTGGCACAAGGAAAGCCACAAAAGAGGGAGATATGGTTGAAATTTAACCACAAAATTTCAGCCAATCAAAACCTATGAAGCCAACTACCTTATTAAGCCTTAATAACATATTCCTTCCCTTTTCCCTTCAGCTGACTTGCGCCTCCTCACCCTTATTCCAGCCTTCTTCTTCTCTTCTTCTCTCAACCTACTCTATCAAACCTTCAATCTTTGACAAGGTTCCATCAATCCAAACTCAAATTTAGCAACATCACACCTAAAGGAGGTAGGGATTCAACTTTGTTCTTGTTTTTTTGGTTATGGGTGTCTAACTAGGGCTTTGTTTTTCTCATTTCTTGATGTGGTGTTGGATGTATATAATGATTATTGATTGGTTTAATGGTTGTTTTGTGCTTAAAAATCTATTAAAAAGTAAAAAGGAGTGAGAATAGGATATAGGGAGGGGCTATAAGAGTAAAACCCTTCGGCAGTCCGTATGGAGAAATGTACGGCTCTTCCTATAGTTGTTTAAATTTGATGAAGCTATTTTTATGTGAAACTAGACATTCAGGGCTTTCGATACATATATAATATAAGGCATTGGATTAGTATTGAGAGAGATATGAATTTTGGAAGTTTGACCTAGGTTTTTGAGTTTGATTCTAGGCAGACTAGGTTGTTCAGGGCAAAACTTGCTCTATACAACTTGGAATTGAATGAAAATAACTTTTTTAGAAATTTTACACATAGAAGAATATCTCATACAAATTTCAAAGTTAGATACAGTCTCGTTTGCTCCCAGTGATTTGAGAAAGTTGCCCTAAGTCCAAACTAGGCCAAAACAAGGCAGTTCAGAAAGGTCAAATTTCGGTGCTTATAACTCAAGGTCTACTAAAGAAAATGAAATGGAACTTTTGAAAATCAAAACTTGTCCTGTTAGCTTTAATATGACACTAATTTCGTATGATTTGAACTGATTTTCGAATTTTAATGGATTTTTACTTTTAAGTATGTAATTCTGGCTAGCTACAGGGCAAGCCGAGATAAAACTTAAATAACTTGAGCTACATTTATCAAAATTAGATGGGACTAAAGAGTTTAGAAAATAGACACATAACACTCTAACATATCCAAAGTTGAGATCTAGATGAGTTAAATAGAATTATGGCTTGATTTACAAAAATTGGGTTGAATGTAAGTGTTGAGACAGCAATCATGTTTTAAAGGTAACAATTGTGCCCATGAATTTGATGATTGAATTGTGAATGAAATGTCATGATTTTTCTGTACAATTGGTTCTCTGAGTACTGGCATTATTCATGGGAAAGTGGACACGTTTCGTTATGCTGCCGAAATTTCGGTAAAACCTATGCATGAGTTATAATATACATTCAGATCCATGTGCATTTGCAAGAAATTCATAAAGGTTATGTGATGATGAAAGTTCCATAATATTTGGGCCAACCTCAGATTAAAATTAAGGGGAATAGATCGATGGGAAGGTCGGGGATAGTAAACTCAGCATTCCTATATAGGAATGAGCTCGATCTTGAGAAGCAGACTATTACCCAAGAGTCGAATGGCCAAGAACTCCTAGGAGACCAAGTAATGGAAAAGATTATGATGTTAAGTTTAAGAATGAGTCCTTGCATGGTTGCATGGCATGGTCATTACAAGTTGTTTACAGTTTGAATGTTATGTTTACTTGCTGCTGTTTGTTTATTTATTCTGTTTATTATTCTGTGTAACCTTATTCAATAGTTTATTCTATTTCTTCTACTATCTTAAGTAAAACTGAATCTTGTCTTGGACCCGATATTTACTTAAACTTATTAAATGAGGATAGTTTCATTTAACGTCATTTTTTTAAAATAAAAACTAATGCAACTGAGAATGCATGTGACGTCAGTTTAAATACCATATGCGAATCCTATTGAGAATTTCTTTAAATTCTCACCTCGCTTTGTATTTCCACATCATTCTCAAACTTTGGTGATAAATTAGATAGCCACTCTATTTATTGAGATCCCTGACCTGCAGCTCCACCATGACCCGATGTTGGACTCAATGCACATAGCCGAATCCTCCCATTTCCACCTCTATCTTTTTAGCAATAGGAATTTTGCTGTTCCTTTATTTCACCCTGCTTTTGACCCTGCCGCTCTGTATTTTGAGGTCCCGTTACATGTAGCATGCCCCCTTCCAGCACCTGCAGCACCTATCACTCTTGCCAGCCCTCATCACCTTTGCAAGTGGTTCTAGATATTCCTCTCAGTTCTGAGAGCGATCCTTCTGAGGCTACCAACTCACCATCCTCCTCTTCAGGATCTAGTGCGGACTACTCTCCAGCCGGGCCTGGTATGGCCAACAGCTACATGACCGAGTAGGTCCTAGCCGCAGGTTGCATTATACAGTATGGCCCTCTTTTGGCAGTGTGCAACATTGGGCCATAGACTTAGCCATATGTATATCAGCTAGTTTTGTCCTCTGAGGACCTTGTAGGACTGTTTTGACTGACATGGGCCTTATGTCTTTTTGACATACCAACCCTACTTATGTATCCTATTTTGAATCTATACATAAACTGAAGCATTGGCTTCCGACCTATATATGTATGTATAGAGCTGATGATATATCTGTTGTGTTTTATTAAACTTTGCTACGTTCTGCGATGCTGATCACGTTTATTATATATAGCACGCCGTTTCTTCTATTTACATACATCTATGTGACCTCTGCGCCTTGAGGTATATTCCGTCAAATATATGAATATATATTAGAGAAAAGGAGAATATAATATAATAAATACAGCTATAATCGGAATACTAGCACGGTAACGCAATCTATTCAATTTCATGCTATGGCTTAAGCATAACATTAAATTGGTAGGATGTTATAAAGGACCTCTCTTTCTGTTCCTCCTTGGCCTACCCTATGGTCTTTTTAATCTTGGTGGAGCAATGGTCACAGTGAAGCCACCAGTTGCTCTTATCCACAGCAAGCATTGGATGGATAATGTAGCATAATTTGCACCATTTTCTAATTTATTCCATTGCATAAGAGAAATAAGAGCAATTAAGGTTGAAATATGGATGTTAGGGTTAGAAAAGGTTAAGTTTGTTATATAGACAATTGAAGAACCATTAGAAATATTTTGCACATTTAAGAGGAATCGATAAAGATTTCGATATTGTATAACA
The DNA here is from genome assembly GCA_031439595.1 of Pterocarpus santalinus. Classification (NCBI taxonomy): domain Eukaryota; kingdom Viridiplantae; phylum Streptophyta; class Magnoliopsida; order Fabales; family Fabaceae; genus Pterocarpus; species Pterocarpus santalinus. The sequence goes on along the minus strand of CM062528.1, from coordinate 24,569,927 downwards.
TAAGAACTAGATCAGTAGAAATTTACACTGTTAGACCCTATTTTGTATGGCCAAGATTGAGCCATTTTCATACTTTGATGGCGCCATTCTAGCCATCCAAATGGGCAGCCTAAGCAAATTTAAAAGAAGCCACACATCCACCAATCAAAGCACATAGGTCATCTTCAATAATTATGGCAACAACCCAAATAATTTGCACTCTCTCCCTCTCAATTTTTGCAAAAGGAGACAGACCTTTCCTCCTCCATTTTGCTCTCTAATTCATCCTCTTCTTCTTGCTTCTTCATCCCATACAATTTTCTACACCTAAGGCTTCCATCTTTCTAACTCAAACTCCAAAATTTGAGGTAGGATTTATGAACTTTTTTTGTTATTTGCGCTGTTATGGCTAATTAGGGTTTCTAGTCTCCTTATTAATATGACGATGTTTGATGATTATGAGACTTGCTATGGATGATTGGATATGACACTTGGTTTGGGTTGGAAATTTGGTGTGAAACTCAAAAGAGAGCTTAAACAGATTTACTAAGAAATAAACCCTGTAAGGTGTCCGTATGGCAGAGTGTTCGTCTGTAGTCATCAAAATTTGATGAAACTAATTTTCAGGCAAATAGACCAAAATGAATGATTATTGAATGTGGTAGCTCTATGAATGTTCCATGAAACTAGACATTCATAGCTTTCCAACCATACAAATTATAGGTCCATTAGATTTGAAATGAAGGAGATATAAATTTTTGAAGTAAACCTTAGGATTCTGTCCATCATCTTGACCAATATGGGCTATGAAGGATATAACTCACCTATACAATTTCAAATTAAGTGCAACAAATTTTTTTAGGAAGCTAACACATAGTGTAAATGCCATAAAATTTTCAGAGTTAGATCTTTTCTCTATTATTCATAGAAATTCTCCAAAATTACTTTAAGTCCTATTTGGACTGGAACAGGGTAGGCCATTCTAGCCAAATTTGAGAGCTTATAACTTGAGCTTTGCTCACCCAAACGAAGTGAAACTTCTGGAAAAATAAAAAAAAGATAGTTCAATTACCTTTACCTAGATATAAATTTCAAATAAATCTAATGAAAATTCGACTTTTAGTGAAGTTTTACATTTTAGTGCTCAATTCTGCCTAATAGCAAGGCAACCTTAGGTTAAACTTTGATAACTTAATTTATAATTATCAAAACTTAATGGAACTAAAAAGAACTAAAAATAGACACATAATTCTATAACATACTAAAATTTCAAGCCTAAATAAACTAAGATGAATTTATGGCATAATTTACAAAATAGGGCAGAATCTAGGTCATAAGACAGAATGGCAAATTTCAACAAGTGATAAGCTCTTAGACTCCAATTTGTAAGTTTAGCAAATTATTTATGCAAAACCCTTATTAGACTATTGAAATGATGTTATGTAATCATGACGTTTCTGTTATTTGGATTGGCTGGTTGAAATGTCTCTGCTACGTTGCTGGGAAAACTTACCCCAGCCGTTGTGCTGCCGGATTCTCGGTGAAACTATATGAACCATGCATACAATATGTACATGTGATTAAATAAGATAAGATCTTTTACATGGGGGCAGTTATGGGTCCCTCCACATGAAGGCAGTCATATGAAAACTATGAGATCCCTCTACCTTAGAGGTAGTTAACCAAAAGGAGATCTCTTCAAACCTAGAGACATGTGGCTCCCTTTGTAGGTCATTACTGTATGATGACGGTCACGAGTTGAGCCTACTCCTAAATCATTCTACCCATGGGCAGTAAAGATTTAAGGAAGTTAAAGGAAATACAGGTGCATTTGCATATTCACCTGCTACATGTTTACACTGTGCATAAGTTGCATTCTACCTATTTCTATCAAGAAACTGTTCTCTTAACCGATAAATATGTGAATAAAATTAACTTGCTTCGGAATAGATGTTTTTGAACTCTTCAAAGTGAAATTTGTAATTTATATGGCATGATTATTTTTTTTATAATAAACCGAAGCAGCTAGAACAACCACGATGACATGAATTTTTTAAGTAGTATGAAAATCTTACTGAGAATATAAAACTCTCATTCCTATATTGGTTTCCATGGCATCTCCAGATAGTTCAGAAAATCTTGAAAAGAGTCAACCCAAAGGATTATGTACAAACCTGACCCAACCGATTACTATAGGCCAATGCCAACTATACTTCTACTAGTCTTGGATAATTATTTCTTTTAGCCGGAGACTCTTAGAAGAGTTATTTATTGTAAATTTAAAGGCTATTTGTAATAGTAGATATTTGTAGTATGTAACGAAATATTGTGTCATCCTCAAGGAAAGTGGCGCAAATATTGCGTCAAGGTCCATTTGATTAATTGTAACAACTCCTAATAAAATAATATGACTTAAGTATAATATTATAATTGAGAGATTATACCGATAATCTCTTAATAAATTCTAACATATGCAATCATGGAGTAGAATGCATCACAATATGCTTCCATACCCTCTTATAAGCAATTCATGCACAAGTATGCTTACAAGGCAACCCAGTCAAAACCTAATAGTTACAACCACAACTCCTTACCCTTAGTTAACAACAAAAGTGGTGAATTCATCTTTCACTTGAAACTCATCCTGGCCAACACAAGTCACCTTATAGTACCTCCTATCTTGCATTGTCTTATCTACCACCTTCCTAATCCTAAAGGTTATGTGATGGTCAAAGCCACAACCCTTTTCATACCTTCTATGAAATCTTCCCATCAATCTAATGGTCAAAGACTCAACCAAAAAGAGAATGGTCTTTTTCCTATCGTCACCTACCCAACTAGTAAAAGAATCCAACACATGATTGGTACTGTGGTCAGACTTGAAAACAAGCTCAATTATGTGCCTAGCCTACATGTTTTTTGGCTTTCTTCATATAACAACCACTCAACAGTCTCACTATTGTGTTTTCTTAATCTTTTCATACCTTTCTCAAATAAAAACTCATTGTGAGCCATTGCGACTAACCAAAACATTTTTGTCAGTAGCATTATCCCAAATTTGAGCTTCAAATTATTTAACAAGTGATTACAACAATACCTATGAGTTATAATATAATAATCAAACCAATTAGGGGAAAAAAAACACACTAACTGCACATTACAATAAAAGAAAGAATAGATAAATGTAACATCCACCGGATTTTTCTTATCGTTTTCACCTAATTATTCGATTTTTATCGAATAATTGAAATTCATTAAATTTTGACTAAATACTTATTTAGGATCAATTAATTAGTAATCAATTGAGTTTAGATATAAGGGAATTAGGTTAGAAGCATAGGAGATTTCATAGAAATTTCTCAAAACCGATTTACCGATTTAAAAGAAATTGGTAAGATTACGGTATTTTAAACTATCGGAACCAAATCAATAGAATTATACACCCAAATTCTATTGTGTTAGGGCTGACTACTTAGCCACTTGCTCATCACTTGGTGGTGCCACAAAGTCCACAAAGAGAGGGAGACTTGGCTGAAAAATTGGCTACAAAGCACCATCCAATCACAACCTACCTAGCCAACTACCCTCTTAATACTTGAATCATATTTCCTCTCCTCATTTTCATACTGATTGCGCCTCCCTCTTACCTTCCAGCCTTCTTCTTCTCTTCTCCTCTCAACCAACTCGATCAAATCTTCAAGCTTTGTCAAGGTTCCATCAATCCAAACTCAAATTTAGCAAGATCACACCTAAAGGACGTAGAATTCAATTTCTGTTCTTAATTTCTCTAAACTATGGCTGTATGAAATTTCACTCTTCTTCAATTATTTGATGATATATTGATGCATTTCATGGTTTATGGTTGGATTAACATAAAATCTTGAGTTGGAGTAAAAGTTAGAAGGAGAAAACTAGAAGAAGTGGAGAATTAGGATGTTGTCTAAGTGAGAAACTCCTTAGCAGTCCATATGGCAGAGTGTACGGCTTTGCCTACAGCCACCGAAACTTGATGAAACTATTTTTATATGAAAGTAGATATTCAAGACTTTCCATACATATATAATATATGACCATTGGATTAGTATTGAGAGAGATATAAATTTTTGAAGTTTGACCTAGAAATCAAGACCTTTATCCGAGCAATGTGGGTTGAGAAGGGTGTAACTCATATTACACAACTCCAAATTGAGTAAATCCAATGTTATTTGAAAGCTAACATATGAGCGAGCATCCCATAAAAATTTTCAAGTTAGATCCATTTTCGATTATTCCTAGCACATCAATGAAGTTGACTTAAGTTCAACCCAAGCTGGAATAGAATAATTCAGAAAGGTCAAATTTCAGGGCTTATATCTCGAATTATACTCATGCAAATGATATGCAACTTCTTTCATTTGAAAGCTTGTTCTATTAGCTTTAGATTGATATAAATTTTGTATGATTTCACTTAGATTTCTATTTTTGGTGAATTTTCTCTCATAAGAGTGCAATTCTGGCTAGAAACATGTATGAATTCTAGGTCGAGTTTAGTTAAAATCGGAACTCGGAACTTACCAGACAAAGAGCTAGATTGGGAATACTTAAGGATGAATCTAGAACATAGTGAAATAGAGAACTAGATTAGGTAAGATTAATGTTGGAACTCGGAATATAGGAAACACATTTATAAAAGTCTTAGAAAGCCAATTGTGGATTAATGTCGAAAATCGGAAGTTGGTACCAGAATATGGAACCTTATACCCGCATCTCGGAAGTGGGGAAATAGACACTTTAAACTCTTATACACGTAGTTTCAAAGCTCGTTCTAGAATCAAAGATCGATTCTAAACATGATCCCGGAAGTCGGGAAATAGACGTTCATGATCCCGGAAGTCGGGAATCAAGACGTACATAACCCCGGAAGTCAGGAATCAAGACATCAACCTTATGTCCATAACTTTACATGATCTCGAAACTCAGAAGTAAGTACTAAGCTCGAACTCCGGAACAACATTAGAAGTTAAAAACTTGCAAAATAGATTAAGACTTAAGAGTTTAAAATTTGCACCTATTGATATTGTTATGTTCTTGGTATGATTATAATGTTCTATATTGAGGTTGCTGTTTGATTAAAGTTTCTTGATTAGCAGACATGATCCGCTATGCTACCGAATTTTCGGTAGAATAGTAAGGAAGTTATGAGCATTTATATGTTATGAATATGTATGTAGAAATTCCATATGTATAGATATAAGAAAGCAAATGATGAAGCATATGTATAAGTGTATTCAGCATATCTATGCATGATTATGTATGAGATAGGATATGAATATATTAAATGTGAATCCCTTCACCTGGAGGCAGTTATGAGATCCCTTCTTGTGAAGGCTGTTAAATAAGATAAGATTAGGTCTCTTCACTTGGGGGCAGTTGCACATTGAATCCCTCTCTGTGAATGCAGTATAAAACTATGAGATCCTTCTACCTTGGAGGCACATGGTCAGATGAGATCTCTCTACATTGAAGGCACGTGGTCAGCTGAGATCCCTCTATTCTTGAGGCACGTGACCAAAAGAGATCCATTCAATTTAGAGGCATGTGGCCAAACTAAGATCCCTCCAAGACTAGAGGCACGTGAATCCCCTTGTAGGTTAGCCTGTGTGACAACAGTCATGAGTTCAGCTGACAAGTTCACTCCTAGATCAGACTATCCAAGGGTAGTAAAGACTAAAAATTAAAACATATGCAAGCACCCTAGGGACGATGATACGTAACGCCTAGGTGTGCTAAGAAAAGAAAGAAAAAAAAGTTAAAGAAGAACACCAATGCATTTGTATGAATTCAAGTACGAGTATTTGCATAATTATATCCCATGTTTTATTGATGCTGAGCCTGTTCTATGTATTTATGCCGTGATGAGTCCATATTCCTGAGGAACGTGACATGGCGATCACGCTCTGATTAGGTATGACATGGCGATCATACTCTAGAATGTGACATGATAATCCCACATCCTAAGGAATGTGACATGGCGATCACATTTCGATAGAGTATGACATAACGATCATACTCTGGAACATGGCAAAAAGAACATATTCCTAAGGAATGTGACATGGTGATCATACCCCCGATGGGGTACGACATGGCGATCGTACTCTGGAATATGTGTAATAAGTAAAGGAAGATAAAGGAAGAAAAGAAAATTATGTATATCTGCATAAGTTTAAGTACAGGTAAAGGCATGTGCAGATTTCATGTTTTTAGTATATTGGCACTATTGTATCTTAATACGTTTCAGTTATTATTGATAGCGTAATTCATGAGTTGATGATTTGGATTGGTTCAACCAAATTACATGAATAAAATGAACTTTGCTTCGGACAATATGTTTTCAAACCATAAAATTAAACAGCTTATATAACATGTTCACCTTTTTCATAATAAATTGAAGCGACTGAAGATGACAACAATGACATTAGGTATAATAGTTAAAAAATCCTACTGAGAATTTTAAATTCTCACTCCTATTTTCGTGTTATCTCCAGATAGTTCAAAAGTTCCAGAGAAGGTCCTCCAAGGCAAAGTTGACTAGTAAGACTGAAGATGGCCGAAGGTTGCTGCCAGACAAGGTCTGAGTAAGTGATAGTAATAACTCTTAGGTGAGGTATTATGACTTAAGCATAGTACCATACTTGGGATAGTATTACAATAAACATAATACCTATGTCTGGCATAAGGAAAAAACTCAGCCACCGCTCCTTGTAGCCCCTACAAATATTTGACATCTTCAATGTTAATGTAATTGAAAAAAGAAATAGATATTAAAACAAAATTTAGCGTGAATATAAAAACTTCACTTTTTGCATATCTGACATTATGGTCAAGAGTGCATCAACCTTCCATTCTGGCACACTTTCCAAACAATTTTTCAGATGATCAAAGAAAATTTTCCATGATGAAATGCACTCGATCTCTACAATGACAAAGGCAATTGGAAACATGTATCAATAGAGACTGTAGAAAGGAGAACTCCTCCAAAACAACCTTTTAGATGGCAACAATCTATGCCAAACCATGGCCTGTAACCCCACACATATCCTTTCTTCATTGCATCAAAGACAAACAAAAAATCTCTTAAACTCTGGATTTTTGTTAGGCCTAAATTCCACTTTCAACTTGACCATGCTCCCTAAGTTTGTTATCCTAGCTAGTTCAGCCCATGCAAAAAGCCTATTATAGGATTAAGCATGCATTCCTTTGTTGTCCTCTTTCACCCTTCTCCTAGCCCCATAAAGTTGCATCAACGTATTTGGCTCAAGTCCATACTTTTCCATCAGTTCAGTCTTCATCCCCACATGTTCGGGTCTTCTCTCAATTTACTTTCTAGTTTCGTAAAAATCCAAATAAAAATAGCATCCTTGTTGTTTGTTTGCCTAATGCAGTTGTGGACACAATTATAGGTTTTAATTTTATATGTCACACCATTAGGGGTTGGAGAGGCATGATTACGCTAATCACACCTTTAGCAGCACATATGGCAGTCACCCTGGACTTCTCATTTTTGAGCCTAATGATCCCAAAACCTTCTTGAATAATATAATCTTTTAACACCTCTCTAAAATGATAAACATCCCTAAATATCAAATTCGTCTTTAGGGTAATTTTCCCATTACCATTAAAGTCAAATGGTTTATCCACCATACCTCTATCAAGATAGATATCATGCTTATCTTCATCAAAGTGTACATCCCCTAGTTTAGCAAACTTGTCATCAGCCTCACTTAAACTATCACTACTATAGATAGCTTCCAAATCTTCTTCACCAACATCAAACTTAGAATCCTCATTACTACTTTCCTTATCACCTTCACCACTATCTTGGATGAAACTAACATAATCCTCATTAGTGGAATTCATTGACACTTCATTACATATGCCAAACTCACCAACACATACAATAGAATTGTTTTCATCAATACATACCATAGCATTATTCTCACCAATAGAAATATTAGGAACTTGAGGATCTCCTCCTTATGCAACTTAATAGCAGTAGCATAAGCATGAATAAAGGAGAATCTCTTATTATGGCCATGATATCTTTGTCATCAATAATTTCCTTCTTATCCCCCATCAGGTTTACCATATATTCCATCTTAAATGAAAGTCCATGTCTTTCATCACCTTGTTGTGGAACCATATTATGAAAACTTGGCATTAAGTCATAGTAGTAGTGGTCCAGGCCAACGTTCACAACAAAAGTTAGAGGACTACTATCATTGTCCAAGTAATGAACATTGATGTCAAACTTTCTTGCTATTGACATCTTCACAAACATCAAAAATTCAAAATAAAATCCATTAATAAGAGAATAAAAGTAAGAAGGGTTTTTATAGCTAAGGTTTTCGGTTCATAATAGAGGAGCCATGCAAAATTTAATACAAATGAAATATTACTAATTATTTTACTCCAATCCGCCAAAGAAGTAGTCCTCTCTCATGTTTCCTTATGTTGACAGCCCACAGACTAAGTGACCCAAATTTTGAAATGCTAGACTTGCACAAATTACAGTTCCTTTGCTTTCTTCCTGTCAGCCACAACCCAAACAAAATATTAGCAACCAAATGCACAACACAAAGCATTGCCTCAGATTGAAAGAGATAGACCTATCGCCGCTAATAGTAAAAGAGAGAGAGAGAGAGAGAAAGAGAGAGAGAGAGAGAAGGAAAGACCACTTGTAAACAGTGCTAAGAGAGGCCACTGTCGCCAATGATGAAGCAACTGTAAGGATGGCAACATTGTGAGCACTTGAGTGAGATCAAGGTTTGCGAGGTTGGAGGTTGAGGATGACGTCTCAGACAAGAGGATGGTGGGTGTACTCCACGCAGCATTATGAGCGAGTAAGATCGGGCTTAGAGATTACTCTTTTAGAGGTTGGAAAATGTTCTATTTGAGATAAAGTGTTTTGGGGAGGTGGAATGTCAATAGGTCAACAGCAATTTGAGTGAGATTGCTCTGTTAAGGTTTAAGGGTATTTTCATATTTTCTTTACATTACTTGACGGTGGCTAACACTGTTTGAGTTTAAAGGTATTGGGTGTAATTTTAAAATCTAGGAGGGAAAGTGTAATTTTAAAAGATCTTAGGGGAGGTTATTGTAATTTCCTTTTATTCTATTGCCTAACAGTATTTCCAGAATTTATTTTCCATTATAAAGCCAAGTAGAATTAAAGAACGTCTAGAGGAAATCACAAACAAGGCTAACAGATGACATAAAAATATTTATAGATAATCCATTCACAACACTAGAAGTCAAGGAAGCCATATTCAAATCGGGGTGGTCAAATCATCTTGATCAGATGGTATGTATGTAATTTTTATCATAAATATTGGAATATTACAAGGGAGGATGTTATTCATGCGATGCTAAATTTTTTAATTTTGGATATTTTATAGATAAGGTAAATCAAATATTTATTATCCTCATCCCAAAAATTTAGTTCCCTCAGAATATTAAGAACTTTAGGCTTATCTCACTCTGTAATGTCTTTTATAAAATAATTAGTAAGGTTTTGACTAACAGGTTAAGAGTTGTATTGCCCTTTCTTATTTCAAAGTCTTAGAGTGCAATTGTTTGGAATCGCCATATCATGGATAATGTCCTTGTTGCATACAAGCTATTGCATGCTCTAAGGTACAAGAGGTTTGGAAAAGAAGGTGTATGGCTTGGAAGCTCAATATGAGCGAAGCTTATGACATAGTTGAGTGGCCATTCTTGGAAAAATGCTTGGGGATACCAACAATGATTGGGAGGAAGAAAAATGATTCAATTCAACCTTTGAATGAGAGAATATGGAAAAGAGTAAAAGGGTGGAAAGAAAGATTATTATCACAAAGAGAGAAGGAGGTGTTAATAAATGCGGTGGCACAGGTGATTCCTACTCATACCACATCATGCTTTAAAATTCCAATGACAGCTTGCAAGAAAATGCGGAGTTTAATGTATAAATTTTGGTGGGGAACACAGGAAGACAAGAATAAAGTTCATTGGATTAATTAGGAAAATTTGTACTGGCCAAAGGTAACATATGGTATGGGCTTTAGGGACCTGGAGACATTTAACTTGACCATGTTAGCAAAACAAGGCTAAAAAATTATCCAAAACTTGGAGTCACTAGTCAAGAGTTCTCAAAGCTAAATACTTCTCTTACTGTTCTTTTATGGAGGTACACAAAGGAGCAACCCCTTCCATAATATGGAAAAGTTTAATCGAAGGTAGAGAAATTATGAAAAATGGCTTAATTTGGAGGGTGGGTAATAGAAGGAAAATTGACATTAGAAAGATAAATACTTCTGGAGACTCCAAATTTCTAGATTCAAGCCCCACAGCTAATGCTGGAATACATCCAAAGTGTCTATTAACTTATTGAGGAAGACTCAAAGCAATGGAACCAAGATTTGATTAATGTAGACTTTTCAAATAGAGATGTGGCCATGATATTGAATTCTCCATTATGCTAGAGTGAAGTGGAGGATGGCAATTTTTGGGCATATGAAAACATAAGTGAGTACTCTCTCAAATGTGCATATAAAATGGCTTGAAATATGCGCATACAAAGGCAAATTGAGAAGGGATTTCCTAGATATTAGTATTTTGATAGTATGAGAATTGGTGGAAAAAGCTATGGAAGATTAATATACAACCCAAGATCAAGGTTTTTGCTTGGAGAATGGCTAGAACAGCCTTGCCCACAAAAGAAAGAATATAAGAGAATGGTGTATTGTGGTGGTAGATAGATGTTATTTGTGCTGCCCCACCTCTTCTTAGGGTGTCCATTGACTTTGTCCGTATTGCAAGGAACGTAGGTGGAGGGTGCTTTGAATAGATTCTGTAACATCCACCGTTTTTTGCCTAATTATTCGATTTTATCGAATAATTGAAAATAATAAAAATACAGTTAGATAATTATTTAGACTCAATTGATTAGCAATTACTTGAGTTTAGATATGAGAGAATTAAGTTAAGAGTATAGGAGATTTCATAAAATTTTATCAAAAACTGATTTACCGATTTAAAGAAAATCGGTAAAATTACGGTATTTTAAACTGTCGGAACCGAACCAATAGAATTCCAATCCTTTACCCTACCTTGAGTGGCTGATAACTCAACCACTTAGCACCAAAAGTGACGCCACTTTGGCCACACAAAGGCAAGAAGGGCTGGTTGAATTTCAGCCTTGCAAAATCTAACCAATCACAAGCCAAGAAGCCACCTATAAATACACTCCTCCCATCAGATTTTTCTGCTTCTCTTTCACCCATTCTGACCCCTTTTTCCAATGCCACTTCTCCTCTCCTTTCAGCTCTCTTCCTCTCTTCTTCACATACACAACTCCAGTCAACCTCAAGTCTTGCTCATCCAAGCTCCAAAAATCCAGTAAAATCACTTAGACCAAAGGTAGGGGTTTGATACTTGAATTAATTCTGGGGTATTGGCTGGCTGAGCTTGGATTATTTTCATCATCTTTGATATGTTAAATGAATGATTATGATGATATGTGATTAGTTTTGGGATGTTTGTGTGATTGAAACTGAATTGGAAGCAAGAAAGAATGGAAATAGGAAGAGCTGATGGGTTAGAGGACCAAAAACCCTCGGCAGTCCGTACGGCGGAGTGTACGGCTTCGCCTACAGCCGATAGTGGAACCATTTTTATATGAAACTAGACATCTAGTGCTTTTCATAGATATATCATATAAGGCTTTTGGATTAGAATTGAGAGAGATATGATTTTTGAATTTTGACCTGGGTTTTGACTCTGGTTCTAGGTAGACTGGGTTGTTCAGGGTAGAACTCACCCTATACTACTTGAAAATGAGTGGAACTAACTTTGTTAGAAAACTTATACATAGGAGAATGTCCCATAAAAATTTCAGAACTAGATAAGGTCCCAGTTGCTCCCAGTGCTCCAAGAAAATTGCCCTATGTCCAAATCGGGCTAGAACAGGGCAGTTTAGTAAGGTCAGAATTCGGGGCTTATAACTAGAGTCCTACTAAGTCAAATGGAATGGAACTTTTTGGAAATGCAACTTTAACCTGTTAGATTTAATACGAGTCCAATTTCATGTAATTTGAATAAGTTTTCGATTTTTAGTGGATTTTTACTTTTAGTTGCCTGATTCTAGCTAGCCATTGGGCAGGCCGAGATAAAATCTAAATATCTTGAGCTATAGATATCAAAATTAAATGGGACCAAAGAGGTTAGAAACTAGACACATAAGGCTACAACATATTCAAAAATTAGATTTAAACGAGTTAAATTGAAATAAAGGTGGGATATACCATAACCGGGCAGAATAAGGCAGAATGAGCTAAAAACCCTATTGATGCTTTGTTGAAACTAATGAATGAATCTATGAATGTATATGCATAATTGCTGCTCTAGACTGAAATTGCAATTGTATAAATGTTCTGGTATGCTGGCACTATTCATGGGGAAGCAGACACGTTCCGTTATGCTACCGAAATTTCGGTAGAACCCATGCACAAGTTATGAGTTACATGTTAATGCATGTGCATATCAAGAAAGCTAAAAAGGTTATGAAAAAGAATTATGTTACTATAAAAGTTCCATGCTACTTGGGCCAGCCCCAGATAAAAAGTTAAGGGGAATAGATCGGTGGGAAGGTCGGGGAAAGTAAACCCGGCATTCCTGTATAGGAACGAGCTAGATCCTAAAAAGCAGACTATTACCCAAGAGTCTAAATCGCCAAGAACTCCCAGGGGACCAAGAGATGGAAAATGATAAAAAGTAATGTAAAATGCTTATGAAGAAAAGTTCATGCTTAAGTCTGCATGATTACATGAATGCATGGTTACATGAAATCATTGTTTCAATATGTTTACAGTTCTCTATTATGTTTGCTTACTGCTGTTTATTTATTTATGTTGTTTATTATTCTATATATCATTATTAGTAATCTATTTTGTTTATTGTGCCATATAAAGTAAAACTGAACCTTACCTCGGACCAAACATTTTCTTGAACTCATTTGAATGAATATTTTAGTTTGAACACATGTTTTTATAATTAAATAAAACCCGAGGCAACTGAGAATGTATGTGACGACAGCTAACCATTATACGTAGACCCTACTGAGAATTTCTTGAAATTCTCATACCGTTTTGTATCTTCCACATCATTCAAAAACGTTGGTGATGGACTCCACAGCTACACTCTTCATTGAGATCCCCGCTTTATAGCTTCATCATGATCCAGAGTTAGATTCCTTGTATATAGCCGGTTCGTGTAACTTCCGCCTCTACTTCTTTAGCAACAGGAACTTTGATGTCCCCTTACACCATCTTATTTTTGACCCTACTACCCCTTATATTGCTGTCCCGCTGCACATGGCGCACCCATCTCTAGCTCCTCTTGCACCTGCAGCACAGGAAGCTCCTGCTGATCCTGCTCCGGAGTCACCTCCGCAGGCCGTTCCCGACGTACTGCTTAGTTCAGAGAGTGACCCTTCTGAGGCCACCGGCTCGTCACTCTCTTCCTCCTCGGGACCTAGCGCAAAGTATTCTCCGGTCGGGCCTAACATGGCTAACGGCTTTCTGATGGAGTAGTTCGGGCAGTGAGAGGTGTTGTACAGTATGACCCTCTTTTGGACGGCACGTAGCTCTGGGTCATAAACTTGATAGTAGGATTAGCAATAGGTTATGCAATGTCCTCTAAGGACCATAGGATGTTTTGACTGATAGGGGCATCATTGTCTTTTGGTATGCCGGCCCATGTATGTATTCTATTTTGATACTTTGTACATAAACTGAAGCAGTGGCTTCTAATATATATATATATATATATGCACGTACACAGAAATGTTATAGTACTATTCCTATCTTTTGTGATATTCCATTAAACTCGTTTCGCTTTTAACATAGCAGCGCACCGTTTCATCTGTTCAGAAAAAAAAAGAGAGAGAAAATATGAAATGATGACGATTTAAGGAAGCACGAATCATCAAAGGTAAACAGAGTGTTAACACGGTAACACAGACTACCTGATTTAATGCTATGATTTAAGTATAACATCAAATTAGTAGGGTGTTACAGATTCTCTGGTGTAACTAGGCTAAAGCAATTGATTGCAGGAACAAATTCTTTGACCTATGATCAATAGGTAGTTCTTGTCAACATTTGGTAACTCATACTTATTTAAGTACCTCAGACCCCTTCATAGTTGAACTACTAACTGCAAGCTTTTTTTTTTCATGGGAATTAGGGTTCAAGAGAATAATTTTCAAAGGAGATGTGAAGTATGTCATAAGAAGTATTAGTGATTCAGTTGAGGATTTCACTTACAATGGTTTATGAGATATCTTTTTGTATGCTTCTTGGTTTTATTGTTTTGATTGCGTTTTTGTCCCTAGAACTTGTAATAGAGTAGCTGATAAGCTAGCTTAGTTGACTATTTTTGGAGGTTCCAAAGTTTGGATTGAAGACGTTCTAGTAAACATTTCGTCTTTGTTGCTTGATAATATTTTATTTAAATGAATTTATTTCCAGACAAAAAAAAATCAACATAATAAACATTTCCTAATATATAAAAATAAAAACTACTTAATCTTATTCTTATTGGTGTCCAATTTTTTTTTTTTAAAGAAAATTGACACAAATGATCAACATGAAAAATAGTTATAATTCAAATGATAGATCGATAAGAATTATATTCTATAAGAAGTTATTGAAAATGTAAGCACAAGCGAACCAATTTTTACACTAGTGCCAATCAGTCCTTCTGCTATATACACACACATGCACAAGAGGAACACATCAAGTGAGAAGAGTTATTTACTATGAGAATGAGAACAAATTCCAACCATTGTAAAAAGCTTTTAATAATTAAAGTGTAAAAGTTTTTATATAATCATTCAATCATTAGATATTATATAAATGATTACAATTAAAATATCAAGTTATGTAATTTTTTTAAGTAATCATATGGTTTTTAAATAGCTTTTAATCTTCATCATTTATGTATCATTTAATGGTTAAGATTTACTCATTACACTTCTTATATAAAAACATTTCTCTCACTTAATACAACCCCAACTATACATAGATCAAGTTAGAGGAGTGATTACTTGTGAGATGAGGAGAAGTATATCTTAACCATTGGATTTTGTATAAATAGTCGATATTAAAACATAAAGTTATGTAATTTTTTCAAGTGATCATGTAACTTTTAAATAATTTTTTATTTTGACGATCCATGTATGATTATACGACCAAGATTTGCTCCTATCATCTTTTATATGAAAACATTCCTCTCACCTAATACAACCCCACCTATATAGTAAGTGAGAGCAATAATTGGCCATACATGGACTAAGTGAGAGGAATGCTTTTATGTAAGAGGCAAGAAGAGCAAATCTTAGACGTATAACCATACATAAATAGTTAAGATTAAAAGTTATTTAAAAGTTATATGATTATTTGAAAAAATTACATAATTTTATATTTTAATCTCACTATTCATATAAGATCCAATGGTCATGATTTATTCCTTCTAATCTCACAATTAATCACTCCTCATAGTTGATCTTCTCTATATATGTCACTCCTCTAAAAAAAAAAAAAAATCCAATTCCTATATGTAAAGTCTACATACAGGAGTCATTAAAAATTGTGATTTCTAATCAATCAATTCAAGTAATATCATTTTTTTTTGGGTATGTTTGGAATTGATTTGATTGATAAACAAATTTGTTTAGAAAAATTTTAAATAATAAATATTTAATTTTATTTTTTAATTTGAGTTGTGAATATTTAGGCATTTATTTAAATTTGGTTAAATTTAATTATATTAGATTTGATTTTAATTTTAACTTGTATTGATAATTGTATCATTACTTATTTATCCATTTTACTTATTCTCGTTAAGGGTAAGAAAGTAAAACTATTTACAAGAAATGAATCTCATTTTTTAAAATATTCTAAATGTAAAATTCAATTTACAAATCAATTTAAATTTTACTATTTATCCAAAGCATGATAATTAATTTTTAAACTATATTGAATTTTGAGTAATTCTAAATCCTATAAATTAAGCATCTTATTTAAGTCTCGTAATTAATAGATAAAGAAAATTATTAAACAATTTTTATGCTCTCAAATCATTAAATTCATTGACTTTTTCATTTAATACCTTTTTATTAAGTATTAAAAGATTTTAAAATAATTTTTTAGTTTAGGAAAAGATTTAAAAAAATCTTTCAATTTTTATTATTCCAAACATAACCTTTGCATGATTACATGATTTTAAGATGAGTTTTACCCAAAGGACGCTACTTGTTACTTTAGCTTATCATCCCCTCACTAATCTTAGATTTCCTATGTTAAGTAATAAAATATAAAATATAAAATAACATATGTTGGTCAAAGATGTTAGACGCGGATTCACTCGATTTTGTCAAAGAATATGTACCCACCGCCAATTACGTACAAAACAAGAGAGGGGAAACATACTCCTTTTTGGTTATATATATAGAAGAAATAAATTTTAATTTTTTGAGAATTCAGTGTATGAGACATGAATCACCCCTCTTTATTATTATTTTTTTATGTTTTATATATTTTTTTATATAATATTAAACATTCCTATAAATATAATATTAATTATCATATAAAAGTTGTTACTATATGCATAATAAATTAAAAAAATATTATGTATAATATCACTTAATTTTAGAGCCTATCTGTATAATTTTTTTTAATGCTTAAAAGAATACGCGATTTGTGAGTATTACGTGTTTCCCACAATGATTATGTAGACATTCCTTTGCCTATCGAAATAAAATTATAAAACAACGTGACACAAAGGCAATTAGTGCGCGAGGACTTTTTGGTCAGTTACGATCCTCTGAGCCCATTCATCATGCTCCGAAGCGCAAGCCCATGTATTTGTAACTGCCAAATTAGCACTTGATAATTGTGCTGCCTTTGAGAAATTTCCCACAACCTAGAAACAAGCAAAATTATATTTTGCATCACCAAAAACACTGACATTCTTGCAACTGAATTAGGTTCAATCCATTGTGTCATGCCTTTTTTTTTTCTCTTCATTCTTAAGCTGCATTTATGGCATGTGCTTTATTACCCTCTTTGGCCAGCTCCAGCCATGACACTCCTATACGTTTCTCCGTGAATGAAGACAACAAAATGGGAGAAAAACCGAAAAGGTGTTACTACTATATTGAATAAAATGAAAAAAGAAAAAAGAACAAAGAAAGAAACAGATTAGTAATCATCACAACAAAAAGTGGAAAAAGGGCTGATGGAGGAAAAAAATAATACCCAACTTTTTCAAAATACCTTATTTTTTTTTCTTGATTATTAAGAGGGAGAGACATAGCCACAAATCAAGCATGATAAATAAGAAGAGGACAAAAGCTAGGAAGTGGATCCATTCCAAACCCAAAAGAGCCACTCCAATCTTTTATATAATATTAAAGCAGAAGACTTGGGGCAGTGAGCAGTACCAACCTCAACCAAACTTTGCCCTGTAGTTTGAGGTGAATTGCCACCAGCCACTGCGAGGACACTTTTCGAAGAAGGAGAGGTTCACAGGAGGTGACTGTTTTTGGCTTTGCTGATAGAGGGTTTCATTGAGATCTGTGGCTATGTGGAATAGGGAACCAAACATGCGTGTCAATGTGGGGATTATCTTTGTTCTGTTTCTTTGGGCAACTCAGGCAATGGAGGTTCCTAAAGCTACACAAAGGGTGCACTTTCCAGGTATGTCTCAAACATTTTGTTGCTTCTGGGTTTTCTTGTTTTTGCTATTTGCTTCCTTGGAGTTTGCCATTGTTCTTTCTGTTCATTACTTGGTTTGGTTCATATCTCTGGATAAGAACACGAGGGAAAATTGGTATAGGGCTATTTTTTTTTGGGTAACGAATATACCTGGCATGTCACTTTGGTAATGGTGGTTAGGAAAATGGTGTATGGAGGTTTTTTTTTTTTTTCGGCAGCTTAACGGTGTATGGAGATGATGATGTTAGTGATGCAGGTGTAATGTATATGAACGAAATAAATATTATATTCACATATCTAAAAGAGAATTCTTTTTGTGGGTTTTAAAAGAGAATTTAATTATAAAAATATGTTTGAATATTTTTTTGATGTGTTTATTTTTCAATTTATGTGGCTGTTAAGGGTTGTTCTGTCATCTTGAGCATTATATTTTCTCAATAATCTATTTTTGTAATATTTTATTGAAGGGACTTAATTGAAGACAGTAAAGGGGAAAAAGTGCTAGTACAAGTTATCCCCTCTTTATTTTTATGGTGCATAAAGAGGGCCTAGGCCCACTATTTATCCCCTCTTCTTATATTTCGTTAAGTGCTCATCTTAATATTTTTATTGAAAAGAATAATTTTATTTGAAAGTACTTCTCTTATGTTTGATTTTTGTTATTTGTTTTGGATATTTTGACAGAAACCAACTACCTAGTATTTAATTATGTTTACTGTGTTTAAATGGGATTTAAAACGCCGAAGTTTTTTTTTGCAATTTTAAGCTAGATTTTTTGTTCGTATATGGATTACTTTCTTTATAAGTTTTTGAAAAATTATTTTTATTATATTTTAATGTATTCGGATGCTTCTATTCTAAGAAAAAGGTTGAAGCGTTAAAAAATTGTAGAAGCCGTAGTTCCATATAATTTTCTAAATTATACTTTTGCCCTTACAATAAAAGACTTTTTTAATTGCGAATTTCATAAACTATTTTTTATTAATTATTTCATAGAATGTAATTATTTAATTCTTATATAAACAATAATGAAGTACTATATTTTAAAAATAAAAATTGTTTTTAAATTAAAATATTATATTATAAATTTTTAAGAAATTAGTAAATTATTATATTTTAAAAATAAAACATTGATTTAGTAAATAAATTATTATATTTTTAGTTTTTGAAAAAGAAGAATAAAAAAATGCAGGAAAAACATTTTGAAAAAAAAATTGTATTACTATTAAAAAACTAAACATATTTTTATACATAATTTTTATTAAAAATATAAATTATACTACTATTACTTTTTAACAAAAATGTTAGAAAACATTTATGAAAACAATTATTAGGAGAGAGAAATGAGTTATTTTATAATTAATAACATATTTAATTATTAAATTGGATATAGCACTTAAGTGGTTTAAGAAAAAAACACAATAAACATTTTAATTCACTTAAAAGAGTGAAAACACGATCTACCAAAAAAAAGAGTGATAACACAATAGCACATCTAAACTAGGGGCAATTCTGCTAAGTAAAAACTCATATGTAAAAGGATTTTTTTGCCGCCAAACTCAAGCTTTTTCCTAAGCAAAGTCCAGCTGAATCAAATCAACATTAAATTTGTAAGTTTAAAATAATATTTGCTGAAAAGCTAATGTGACGACAAACTTAAAAGAATTTAAACTTTATACGGGGTAACACGTGATATCTCTACAAACTTGTCTTTGTCGTCAAATGGTGACAATACCTCGATGTCAGATACACAACCAAAATACAGGTAATATATATATATATATATATATATGATAAAAACAAAGCATACGTGTATTGTCAGCCAATTGTTAAATAGGTATTAACGTGGCTGATCACTCGATGCTATTTTAGAATTAGATTGTCACATATGAATGTGTGATTAGTAGGGGCGATAATGGGGCGCGTTTTAGCTCAATCCGAGCTCACCCCGCACCTTCTCCATAGACTTTAACAATTAAAATCTACACCCTACTCGCAAAAAACCCGCACTCTACCTGCCCATATCCGGTAGCAAGGCAGCTTCCAATTCAAAAAGAGAAAAGGACAGCAAGTAAGTTCAGGTAACTTAAGTTAAAAATTTTTTTACCTAAAAATAAAAAAATTAATATATATATATATATATATATATATAGAGAGAGAGAGAGAGAGAGAGAGGGAGAGAGAGAGAGAGTGTAGCGGAACGGAACAGATTTTCTATTAACCCAAATTTGCCCCTATCTACACTCAAAATCCACCCGCGCCGATCCATCCCTCTATGGGACGGGTTTTAAACCCTACCCGACCAAATAGGGCAAGAGCGGATAACTGCAGGTAGCATTATATTTGCCATCCCTAGTGACTAGCATATTCCATGCTCACCTGGTACGCAAATAGTCACATCATTTTTGTCCCCACCTTTGGGAATATTTAATGCAAATTTAGCTAGTAGCCAAAGAAACTTAGCGAAAAGGACCAAAAAGACCAGTATGACAACTCTTCATTGAAATATAAAATTGGCTTAAATATCTATCTAATTCATATAAAATTAGAATATTTTAATTTTAGTTTTTAAAAATTTTTTTATCTAAACATTTCAAAAATTTTTAATTTTAATATCTACCATTAATCTATCTTTATTAGATGATAAAATAGATAATGAATAGTCATGCCACTCTTCTTATATTTAAGTAGAGGTTAAACCTAAAATTTTTTAAAATATTTGGATCAAAATAAAAAAAATTAGAGACTAAAATTAAAATTTTTGAAAATATTTGGATCAAGATAAAAAAAATAATTTATTAGAGTTTAAAACTAAAATTTGATAATTTTGTAGAGATCAAAAATATATTTAAACTTATAAGCTTCTATTTTGCTAAACATAGTTTCTTGTTAAATTTGTGTTATATAAGATCTTGCTTGCACATTTTTAATGATGTAGCTAACTTGAACTGTACGATTAGTTTACTACTAAAGGAACCAATAGCTGCACGAGGCAAAGATCTGAGTTTTTTGCTGTGTACTTGTATTTGCGTATCTTTAACCAAATTAGTAAACCGTAAAGATTTGAACATGGAGAGACTAGACATCCAAAACTTTACATGTTTCTTTATGAATATTGGACATGCAAAATAAATTGACAAAAATGTTCTCAAATTTTTCTTTATAATTGTCTATCATGCAACAGATTTTGTGTTTGCCTGTTATATATGTAAATGATGTCAGGATATTTTCCGCAACTTTTGGTTATTTTGCCATTTGTTAATATAATGAACATAACTAAGCTTTTAGCAATACATAACAGAGTACCCTTTTCGGCACGAGTTCTTCCTATTTGTTCGCAAAATTTGCAGCAGGAAAAATAATGGTGATAATTTCACAACCACCACAAGATATTCTATACAAAAGCAAAATTCAAAGGTCTTTCCATATAAATGCCAAAGAAAGTTTTTTTGTCCATCTTATTATTAGAGGGATGTTTGTGACACATATCGGAACTCAAGGGGCGATAGGAAACTTATTGTTTTCTAGTAAGCCAAACAAACGAGAACAAAATATATTAAAAATTTTAAAAAGAAAAAAGGAAAAAAAAAAGGGGCTACCCATGGATGATGCTTGCAAATTTCATGAAAAGGGATGCAAGGCAAACAAGACAAGCAAGTCCTTTCTCTAACAACTTGGTGTATAAGTGAAGTTGAGCAATGTTTAGAAGCTTATCTAATATGGCCAAACTAGCTACCTTGTACGACACATCCTTGAGGCATCCCTTGTATTATTATATATTTTCTAACCCTTAAATTTTCCTCAGAGGAATATACTTGTTGTAAAATCCGCTGCTGCCGTATAATAGCCATATTCTCTATGTACATAGACACTCAATCTTCTTTGAAAGACTCAACAATGGGAAATTGTCTCACAACATGTTCTTGTGCAGGGAATCTCTTCAAGAAAAAGCAACCACTCCCCATTGAAAAAACATTCAAGTTTCCAGCTGCAACACCTGTTTGGCCTTCAGGTATCCATGATGTGATTGTCATTTTTCTCTCCTATTTGTTGTCAAATATTCTAGCGAATGCATGCTGATTCATGCTAGTGTTGAATTGTCACAAGCAGGTAATGGTTTCTCAAGTGGAATCATTGATCTGGGTGGGTTGCAAGTGTCTCAAATCAGAACATTCAACAAAATTTGGGCAGCCCATGAAGGTGGACCAGACAACCAAGGTGCTACAGTGTTTGAGCCAACAGGGTTACCTGAAGGGTTCTCTATGTTGGGTAGCTACAGCCAACCCAACAACAAGGCACTTTTTGGGTGGGTTCTTGTGGCAAAAGATGTGTCCTCAAGCACCACCAATGGCACCTTAAAGCAACCAGTTGATTACTCACTTGTATGGAGCAGTGAATCTCTTGGTATTGCACAAGATAGCCCTGCCTATCTTTGGCTACCAAGAGCCCCTGATGGCTACAAAGCTGTAGGCCATGTTGTCACAACCACACCAGCCAAGCCTTCCCTTGACAAAGTCAGGTGTGTTAGATTAGACCTCACTGACCAATGTGAGAAAAATTCAGTGATTTGGAGTGGACCCAATGGCTTCAATTTCTTTGAGGCAAGACCAAGCATTAGGGGAACTCAAGCTCCTGGTGTTCAAGTAGGCACCTTTGTTGCACAAAATGTTGATGTCACTGGCCCTCTATCTATTTCCTGCTTGAAAAATACCAAATCTATCCCAGCATCCATGCCTAATGTACAACAAATTGGGACAATTGTCAAAGCTTACTCTCCAATTATGTTCTTGCACCCTGATGAAGAATACCTTCCTTCTTCTGTCAATTGGTTTTTCTCCAATGGAGCACTACTATATAAGAAAGGACAAGAGGCAAATCCTGTACCAATAGCACAAAATGGCACTAACCTGCCTCAGGATCCTAACAATGATGGTGCATATTGGCTGGACCTTCCTGCTGATGATGCCAACAAAGAGAGGGTCAAGAAAGGAGATTTGCAAAGCTCCAAAGCCTACATACATGTGAAACCAATGCTTGGAGGAACCTTCAGTGACATTGCCATGTGGGTCTTCTACCCATTCAATGGACCTGCAAGGGCAAAAGTGGAGTTCATCAATGTCAAATTGGGGAAGATAGGTGAACATGTTGGGGATTGGGAGCATGTGACATTAAGGGTAAGCAACTTCAATGGACAACTATGGGAAGTGTATTTCTCACAACACAGTCATGGTCAATGGGTTGAAGCCTCTCAGCTTGAGTTTCAAAGTGGTAACAAGCCTGTGGTGTATTCTTCCTTGCATGGCCATGCATCGTACCCCCACCCTGGCCTTGTTTTGCAAGGGCAAAATGGAATAGGTATAAGGAATGACACTGCTTCAAGTGATATGTACATGGATATGGGGGCATATGAATTGGTTTCTGCTGATTATTTGGGGTCTGCAGTTATAGAGCCACCATGGCTGAAATATTTCAGGGAATGGGGTCCGAAAATTGACTATAATATAGATGAGGAGTTGAAGAAAGTAGAGAAGTTGTTGCCTGGGAGATTAAGATCTCTTTTAGAAAAGATTGTAAGGGGTTTACCAAGTGAAGTGCTGGGAGAGGAAGGACCCACGGGTCCAAAGGTGAAGAGCAATTGGAACGGAGATGAGGCTTGATTATTGTAGACTTTCACATTGCTTCTTAATTCTTATAAAACTCAATATTGATTTATAATAATGTTATTGTATGCAATAGTATAATTGCTGAATTTAGAGTTAATTGGGAAAAAAAAAAAAAAAAAGAAAACCAAATGGAAGAAGATTAGCTCGAATATCCCAGTCCATCTACTTGTCACACTCACAAATATGAAAGTTTTGCATATATTGTTGCTCGTAGAAAAAAGTCACTTAAAAATGACCAATTAACATCGGCTAAAAAGAGGATTAATACTACTTGTATTTGATTTTTTTCTTTCTAATTTTGCATATAAATTCATTGTAAAAGAATTTAAATAAAATCAATTGAAAACCCAGTTACATATACGTTATGTATTTCAGTACCGTATATATATCTGTTTTCAGAGAGAAATTCTATTGCCTGGCGGGATATGGTCAAAGCCTTGCACCACGTTCAACAGGGAACGTATTGGCTAATTGGTGACGGTATTAGAATTACGGTTCCCTTCTCGATGGATACCTGGCTTCCTGATCTCTGCCCTAACTTGCAGTGTGCTTTCCTTTGAGAGATACTCTTGACCAAGATGGTGACGGAAACTAGATCATCCTTTTCCATACTCTTCTTAAAACTATCGTTAATTACACAGACGCGCACACGGACACACACACATGGACACGCGCATGCATGAAAGGTCTGCGTCATATTTTATAAAAACTATATTAATTGCATAAAAAGTCAATGTCATATTTTATAGAAAAAAATATATTAATTACATGTCAAAATAGTTAGACTATGTTTAATAAAAAAATAATAATAACTGGACTACGTTATCAGTCCAGAAGTTTTCATTACCGTGATTATTGAACTTATTGGTGTTAAGCACTACTCGTTGGACACTGTAACAGTTTAGTTCATCAAGTTGTACTGTTGTAGGAAGGGAGAGAACCATGATTCTAACTATAAATAGGTTGGCTCATTTTTTATTGATATTGAATATTGATATTTATACACGTAATGCCTATTATATGGGATAAAAGAAGTTTTTCTCTCTAATCTTTTTTCTTTCTCTCTCCCTCATCTTGCATAGTTGTGAACTCTGTCGAGCATTCAACCATGGCTACCTCATCATTATCCTTTCCAAGTATTCCTATCTCCCAATCTTTGATTGTAGTGCATGTCACAATTTAAGATCAAATTGATTTGAGAATTTTGAATTATTAAGTTATGGTTTTGAATTTAAAATTTCAGCAATTGGTATGAGAGCCAATTTAATGATTGTGGCTGAATAGAATTAGTTGAGAGGGAGTTTTCTCATTTTGTTGTTTATGGGTTTAACTCAAAACCCAAAATTTATTTTGATTTTCCCATGTTATATTTTATTCGTGGAAAATGATTTTATAAGGATTCTAAACGATATTGAATCTCAAGTGATTGAGGATTTATGGAATGTTACTTCATAAGTGACAGATTGCCTATGAATTATTGAACAAATTTTGATGTGGGAACTTTTGTGAATGTTTATGGACATATCATAATTTGTGTACTCCTAGATTTGATGTACTTTGACAACTCAAGTGATTTTTGGTTCCTCTTTATGTACGTAATTTTGTCTATTATAATTTTAGAACATTGCAAGTGTTGAATTTTTTGCAGTTTTGCTTTGGGAATTGTTATTTGAAATACTGTGACATTATTTTAGACAATTTTCATGATTCTAAGCTTATTTTTGCTAGATCCATTATAATAAGATGTTATCTATGGATAATACGTTTGCTTATATTGCATTGAAAATGATAAGATGTTAATTTTTTGATTCTTATAGTTTTACAAAATTTTTAATGTGGTTCTTATAATTTTTTTTTTTTCTTTTTAAATCGATCCTTACACCTCAAAACATTTTAAAATTAGTTCCCACCATCGGTGTGTATTATAACACCGTTAGTTAATGGAATGACGTATATTATAACACCGTTAGTTAATGGAATGACGTGGCTAGCAGTTGATAATGTGTCAAACGCTTTGCATAGCAGTAAAATTTATTTGTTAATTTACTCACAACGTGATAGAAGACAGCGTCCTTTAGTGGGGTACATCTTCAAAATCCTTGCGTCTTTGGTAAGAAGGGCTTGTGGCCTGAATTTCCAATGCCTTACTTTCGTACTTTGGAGTCGTGGCTTGGTTTGTTTTGTGACTAGCTCTAAAATGGTCCTTAATAAATTATGGATTAAAATGTTATTTGAATTTTATTTATAAAAAAAAATTAATTAATAATTATTTTATTATATTAAAA
The DNA here is from genome assembly GCA_031439595.1 of Pterocarpus santalinus. Classification (NCBI taxonomy): domain Eukaryota; kingdom Viridiplantae; phylum Streptophyta; class Magnoliopsida; order Fabales; family Fabaceae; genus Pterocarpus; species Pterocarpus santalinus. The sequence goes on along the minus strand of CM062528.1, from coordinate 24,544,205 downwards.
ATATTATATAAAAAATTTAATAAACAAGATTTAATGACCATCTTAAATCAAGTACCATTTTAGAAATATCTTTACTTTGCGAGACAAAAGAGCAGCTATTGCAAAATATTTTCTACACATGTTTTGGCTTTTTATATGCGCCACATTGGCTTCTCGGTAGTCACATATACGATGAAAGACCATGTTAAGGAATCATTGCAACAAATCCAAAAGTCGCCTATCAAATCCTTGCGTCTTTGGTAAGAAGGGCTTGTGGCCTGAATTTCCAATGCCTTACCTTTCATACTTTGCAGTCGTGGCTTGGTTTGTTTTGCGACTAGTTTTAAAACGATCCTTGATGAGTTATGGATTAAAATGTTCTTTGAATCTTATTCATAAAAAAAAATTAATCAATAATTATTTATTATATAATAAATATTATATAAAAAATTTAATAGGCAGGATTCAACACTATCTTAAATCAAGTACCATTTTAAAAATATCTTTACTTTGCTAGACAAAAGAGCAGCTATTGCAAAATATTTTCTACACATGTTTTGGCTTTTTATATGCGCCACATTGGCTTCTCGGTAGTCACATATACGATGAAAGACCATGTTAAGGAATCATTGCAACAAATCCAAAATTCGCCCATTAATGGTAGGTCCATGGTAGATCCCACAGACACTTTTTTTTTCCGTCGTGAAAATGCATTTCATTGAACCAAAGCACACCCACTACGAGTAGGAGAAAATGAAAACAAGCCCACTAGCTGGGATCAAAGGCCACCACATACAAGCAGCTCTATCAGATTGTAAAATGTTGCTAATTGTTATTGCCCTACTGGTAATCCAATCTCTAGGAAGATTTCCAACCAATCCAAAGCGAGCAACTAGATGAGCCACTCTATTAGGCTCACGAGGGCTCCACACGAAACCACAGTGAGAGAAGCTAGATTTCTCATGCAAAATATCACCAACAACTATAGACAAAGGCCCCGAAGGTTCCACCAACCCCAGAGGCACTAAGCATTACAGACTATTTCCTAAGACCCAATCTATAATGGGCTTTGAGGGAACGTGCGTTTTGCTATTAACCAGATAAATCTAGCTAATGTGGCTAATGGGATTTAAGAACGTGGCTAAATGCATCTTGCAGAGCCCTGCACTTGAATGTGTTCTTCTTTCATGTTTCGATGACCTGCACCCCACAGCCATTGCCTACCACCGCTTCCTCCGGCACCACCGCACAAGCACCCAAACCCCCACCCGCAGCTACACCCACCACCCCCACATCCACCGTTGCACCCTGACCACCCCTACCTGTCATCACCAACATAGTCCAACACTAAACATAATTCACTCTCTCTGAGCCAACAAAAATGTAAGCAATAACTTCATCAATTTTTTCTGCTCTATTCCCACTCTTCATTCAATAATATAATCAACACATTTTAACAACCCCCAAATCAATGTTGAGCAATCTTTTGTTATAGCTTGCAAGGCACAAGGAAGACAAGCATGAAGAAGAAAGCAAGCGTGACAAAGATGAGTTCCTGAAACAAAATAATGACTCAAAAGTTTCTTTTTTTATTTTTATTTTTATTTTTTTTAACCCCAACATGTGTCAATGTATAAAAGGAAGGCCTTGAAATTTTTGGGTTCAAGTCGACAATGTCCCCAGTGGATGACTCGTGGCCGCCTGAATTCTTTTGTTTTATTTTTTTTTTTTGGGGAAAAAAATTAAAGATTGACATAGATGTGTGCTAGTCACATCTATTTGAGATATTAGAGAGGTGCTTTCAAGAAACAGAAATGTGGAGGTTACTAGGCACGGAGCAATAGGCCAAGATGAAGGGGGACATAGTTCATGGGTGGGATTTGCACGTTTGGGGTTTGCAAATATTTTTGCATTTAACCACATTTGAAATGCGTTTTACCGCAATTTATAAATGTGGTTAAGTGACTTATTGATTAGCTCCTTCAATTCCATGCTTTCTAGTCAAACTTAAATGATGTGTGGTGCATCGTATTTAATCTGGTGCACCACCGAATGCACCTTGAGGCAATTAAAAGAGGAATGAAGTTTATACTTCGTGTAGGGCCTTTCATGCTGGATTGAATTTTTCTTGACCAAAAACACAAATAAGATGAGCACTTTTTATGAGATTTGGCCTTATCCCAATGCCCGTAAATTCCTAGTTTGAGGGACATATTCGCCAGGGAAAAATGATCTCATGAAACGAGGGGTTTAATGTCTCCATTTTTGAGTCCCTAAGATAGATAATAATACATAATTTAATATTTAATATGATATAATAAAGTAAAACCTTAGGTTGACTTTATCACGTGGATTTTGACTTTGCTATTTAGAAAAATATTTTGACATTTGTCATATTTTAAATGGATCTAATTACATATCTTTCTTTTAAAAAAGATTTTTTGAAAAACTAAAAAATTATTAATTATTATGTATACCAACACTTTCTAAAACAACTTAATTGATTTTATTTTCTAACAATCTTCTACTAAAAGTCACTTATAATAATTTAAATTAAGAAATTAAAATTTATCAAATAAAAAATTAATAGGTAAAAGATTTTAACTTTTGAACTAAATAGTATTTAGTTCTTTATTGTGTATTTGAATGTATATTATTTTTTTTTCTCTCTTCTCATTGTTTAACTAATAACTTCAGGATTGTGATGCATTATTGATAGCAATCTAATATCTAATATCTAATATAATATAATTATTTTAGTTATTTTATTTTAACTTTTATTTAAATTAATTTCATAATTATAATTTGAATTAATTTATAATTTTGTACTGTGATAATGCACCATGCCGTGCATGAGTCACTATGCCGCTAAGCTAGTTAATAGCAAAGGTAAGTCATCTATTTATACTTACCACTGCTTGAATACATACTAACTTAAGCATTGAGGTCTCTGTAAGTATCACCCTATATCAAGCTCAGAAACAACATCACCATTCTACGGAAGCCATCAGGGCTCACAAGTTATCCTTAAACCATTGGTTTGCTTGTGAACACTTTTTTTTTTTTGGTCATTTTTTCGGAGGGGATGGTGGATTTGTAAGGGTTCTCTGCACCTCTTACTCGTGGGATTCGCACCGAGTCTTTTTGCTTTCACGAGGTGCAGTTGTAACCATTGAGGCATAGCCTTGTCTGCTTGTGAACACTTAGTCATAACCACTAGTTCAACTTGATTATAAAATGGCTGTTTAAAAGCCCTCGTCTGAATCCTTTTTTTTTCTTCCTTTGCTTTTCTAACATCTGCGTGTATAAATAATTTTTGATTTGGGAAGGTTAATGTATCAGAAAATAGCATCGCTAAGACTTCACCCCTAATAATCCTTGTGATTCTCTTTTGGCATTCAAGTTTGTAACTCGAACAAGATTGTATCCACTCAACAATCAAAGTGCTATTAGTGTATTGGCACTAGCCACAACTAGTAATAGATTCACAAACAAGTAAGATTTAAAGTAGCTACTAACTGACTTATGTATGGTTATAATCTCCACATGCCAAGAACTTCAATGGATTGGTTGGTCATGGGGACCATCAGGCAATAGGCCATTAGTTATGCTGCAACATGGAGACTTTTGAAGGTAAGGGGAAGAGGAAGAGGCTTTGCCTAATGTGTATGGAAGAAGGTTTTGCATTTGTGGTCTAGCCTCTTAGCCGAGCAAGCAATCCAAGTCAGCATAATTTTTTGGTCATGTGGTAAACCATTTAAGACATCATCGATCGTTAGTCACATCATGCCGTTAACTAATAGAGTTATAACCGATATTAACTATAAGGACTGATTTAAAACATTTGGAAGAGTGAGGACTAATTTATAAAGGAAAAACTATAGAGAACAAATTAAAATCGAGTGAAACTATAAAGTCACAAAATTAATCTATACAAAATTATTTTATAATGCACTTATTCTATCTGTTTGTTTTTGTTGCTATAATTCTTGATAAGTTATTGGTGGCATTGAAATTTTGTTCTTATAGTTCTCATTATTTTTCCAGCACTAATTTTAGGAACATTGATTTTAATGTTTAAAAATTGTGTCCTTAAGGCATTTAATATGCTCTCGATACTAGTTTTAGGCATAACTATAATGTTTGTGAGAGTTTGCTCATGTATTATAATTTGAGAGCCTTAAAGGAGAGTTCCATGAAAGTGCTTATTGGAATTAAAGCTAAATTAATTAAGTTAGTTACATTAGTGATTAAGTTAGTTACTGATTTGATTTAGTTACTGGTTAGTTATCAGTTGTTACTCAGTTAAACTCCCCTATATATACACCATTCTCATCAGTGAATAATACGAGTCTATCATTTCTTTCAATCACTTTATGGTATCAAGAGACATTTTGTGCTTCGCTCTCTGATTTTCCTTCAGATTTTCTTAGATTGACCTTCATTTTGTCCATGAGAAAGTTGCTGCAAGGACACTTAAGTTGGCTTATTTTCATACGCATCACCAACTGGCCAACATCATGACTAAGCCTTTAGGTTCTTCTCAGTTTCGTTACTCGATATCCAAGATGGGCATTATCTATCCATACCTCCCATCTTGAGGGGGAGCATTGGAATTAAACCTAAATTAATTTAGTTACGTTAGTGATTGAGTTAGTTACCAATTTGATTTAGTTACTGCTTAGTTATCAGTTGTTACTCGGTTAAACTCCCCTGCATATAAACCATTCTCATTAGTGATTAATACAAGTCTATCATTTCTTTCATTCAATTTAAAGCTGTATCGCAATTATTCATTATTTGGTTATTTTGTAGTGATCCAAAATTTTGTGAATTTTATTTTCACTATGGGAAAACTTGTCTATGTTAAACAATATCAACTTATTTAAGTGGATTCCGATCAGTATTTGTTTTGTAAATAATGAATATACCCTTTCATCTGACATTATTTAACATATTTGTGTTATAGAGAAAAATAATTTAAATATTATTTTTTAAAAACTAAATTTCTTGTTATATAACATTTTATATTTTGTGATATTATTTTTTTCTCTCAAATAAAGACTATGGTTTAAGCAATTGCCCAAATAATTTATGTGAGAAAACCAATAGTATTTTGTGAGCATATTATAATGGATGTGTTTGGATAAGTTTTCAACAAAGTACTTTATCAAAAGTAGAATTAGAAGTATAACTAGAAGTAAGAAGTTGTTTTATGTTAGAATATGATTATAAAAGTACTTTTTTACTATAATAAAAAAACTGTTAAATTGTTTAGATAAATAAATCTATTTTTTTTTCTTATAAAATTGCAATTTAGGACATGAAAAAAACTTTTCAAAAAATATGTTGGATAAAAAATATACTTCTTATATATGGTATATATTAAAAAATAAATATGTTATATTCTTTTTTAATTAAAAATAAAATTGAATATCTAGTAAAGAGATTAAAAAATTATTTGACGAAGGTTTCCTAGATTTATGGATAAAGACTACACTAAATTGTACAAAAAACTATACTAACTCACCAATCTTTAAGGAAAAATCAATATTAAAGACTCTAAAGAGGGATTAATTAAGAATAATGATCACTTATGTTAAAATTATTATGAATGACATAATAAGCATTGTTTAAGGAGAAGGACCACACAATTTTTACAAGTAGATGCTAATATCCTTAATTTATAAAATGAACTCAAAGGTGTATATCTCCCAACATTCTCAACCCCGCCTTTCATTTTCTACACTTGTATTCATTGCCACTTCCTGATGTACATGCTTGTGATGTTGTTTCCTCTCTTTGTGCACCTTGCTTTACCTGTCGCCTCCTCCACCATCGTCATGTACAATGGGCGAAAGAATGTGAACTTCATCAGCATTGATAATGTCACCTCCCCCATTTATTTCCCAAAATAAGCCTAATTTTATCTATCTATTCTCTCACAAAACAAAAAAGTTTCAATACAAAAATTTCAAATCAAGTAGGTCATGAGCTAATTTGGTTGTTGAGAAAATTGTTTTGAAAAAAAAATGGACTTGGGTGTTTGGATGGAAGGAAAGTGGAAAAGAAAGTTGTTGATATGATATTAGGGTTTGTAATTGATTGGAATTGTTTTGAATAGTTACGACTTTTTTCCTAGAAAGGAATAGGATGGGGAAGAAGGCATTCTTTGGAGAGAAGTTTTTCAATTACTTTGTTTTCTTTTTATAAAAATTGAGATTTATTCTTTTTGGTGGATTTTAATAAAATAAGTTATAAAAGAATCAAAGACGTGGTTACGTGGATATGAACTTGGAAAAAAGCTTTACATGTGTTCAAACTTTACTAGTACAAATAAGATTGGGCACTAAATCCCTTCTAATTTGCAAGGGACTATCAAAAGCATTGAGAGGTAAATTAAGGTAAAATAAATGCAGGGGAAATTTTCATTTTATCCCTCATAACTATATGTCATATGCTCTTTAATCCCTACGCTTAAAAAAACATACAATGTAATCCCCTAAACCTTCTTATATATGCACTTTAGTCCATTGTTGGTATATTGGTACTAAGCTTTGAAATTATAATATGAAACTATGATTTATATAAACTACCTAAGCTCCTTACTAGTAACCTGCTCCTAGTGGCTTAAAATGATAGATAGATTATCTATGATCTACTAAGATTTATCACTCTTAAAAGGCCAAAAACAAAATTTTTACAATATAATATAATCTTAAATAAATTGATTTGATATTTATCTGTAAAAAACAATTGATATGTTAAATAATTATTTACTAATGGGTTATAGATGAATTAGGGTGTGTTTGGTTTGTGAAAATATTTTTTATTTTCATTTTCTGAAAAGAATTTTCATTTTTAGATTTTCTAAATTCAGGAAATGCGTTTGGTTTATAAAAGTAGATTCTGTTTCCAAAAAGTAAAAACAATGAAAATATGTTTGATTTGTTTATTTTATAAAATATAATTTTCAAAATCAAATTTGAGATAACAAAATTATATTTATTATTAAATAATAAAAATTATATATATTTGATTTGTATATTTTGTTCATTTACTAAAAGTATTTATTAGAGTAATTAATAACTCTATAAAATATCAAGATTAAGAAAAAAATAAATTACTTATTTTTAAGTTATTTTATTATCATTATCAGTTATTATATTTTGATTTATATATAGATAAATATTCAAATACTATAGTTAATATTTTTTTATTATATACATTGACAATATAAAAATATTTTATACATATAGTCAATTATATATTACTATATTAATAAAAGTGTTTGACTTAATCACATACTATTTTAAGAATTTTACAAATACAAGCATCTAGTGCATTTTTCCCCTTTGTTTTGTCCTTTTTTTTCCTTTTGAAAAAAAATAATTGGAAAAAATAAAAAAAATAGACTTGGAGGGTTCGAACGCCCAACATCAAGTTCGTATTGAACATGAGCCAATTGTGCTGCCAATATGTTTTTGGTTGTTTTGTCCTTTTTATTTTCCTTTTGTTTCTTTTGAAAAAATAAATGATTGACAAAAATAATAGAACTGGGGTGAGACAGGTTTGAACCCGCATCGTGGGTCTTCCAGGTTCAACATGCAACCAACTACGCTACCAACTTATGGGTATCATGATTTGTCATTAATAATGTATAACAAAGATCTATACAAGAGTGCGTTCAAATAAAAAAATAACATCCTCATAAGGAATTGAATGTGGCTCATGGAGGACTAAAAGAAGGGAGTTCCACTTATTTATCATAGTGCCACTGCCTTTCTATAGGATGTATTTTTAGCAATCAAACATAAAAAGATGAAAATGTGGATCTGGCATTTTCAAATTTTCAATCATTTTACAAATATTTTCTGAAAATATTTTCAAAACAATTTCAACAAATATATTTTCACTCTTATTTTATGTTTTTACTGAAAATGGAAATAGAAAATGCAAACCAATCACCACCTTAATTTTTTGGGTTATAGATGAATTAATTTTATTAGCATTTTTTGGGACAATAAATAAATCAATGATTCCTATCATACTCTCTACTGATCCTAATCATTCTTTTCCTCTTTTCTCTTTTGTTTGGGACTCCCTTTGTTTAAGTGTTGTTAATGGAGCTGCTATCTTTCTTCTTTGGTGGCAATCCAACCATCTTCTTTTTCTTTTCATCACTTAGGGTTTTGTATCTTTTGTTTTATTTTTATGTCTCCTTTGTAAATGCTTTTATTTGTCATCTTTCTGGATGTTTTGGTTGTCCATTTGTCGATGCTTTTGTTGCCCTATTTGTCGATGTTTTATCTTACATAATACAAAGGTATTTGGATTTATTTTGAAAAGAAGCATAATACATTCCTCAACCTGTAGCACTTTCATGTTGGTTTTCAATACCAAAAATGTGTAGATATTGATAGTCTTTGGGCAAAGAGTAGAGTTATAGACCGTGAGTTAGTTTAGAATGTAAAATACATTTGTTTCTTATTAAATTTAGATTTAATATATCTTTTTCTATTTATAAGTGTCATTAGACTTTTTTATAAATGAAATTTTTTTCTTGTAAGAAAAATAATGATTCATTTTAAGTTATCTATTTTGATCCAATCCGAATCCATCCAATGCATTCAATTTCCAGCCCTTGTTGGCAACCCATTTGAAATTGACAATATTTAACATTCATTGTTTTTTTTTTTTTTTTTGGGATTGGTTGTTGACCTTTAAATTGGCCTGTTTTTTAATAGAACAAGTTGTTGAATTCGTCTACTTCTCCTGATTATGTTTAAGCAGCAAGATTTCTATGTTTGCGTTGGCCTCCTAATAAAATATTATATCAAATCAAATTAAAATCAAAATTAAATCAAAATCAAATTAAATTAAATCAATCAAATTTAAATATTTAACACAAGAAAAGAGTGAATCCGCTATGTAGTATTTCCAATTGATACTTTATAAGTATCTAATAGAAAATAATATATTATTCAGTATAATAATAAAATATTGTCAATGCTATATTAAAAAAAATATTACTCAACATTAAAAAAATTTAAAAAGAAAATACGAAAAGTATTACCAGCTCATACCCCTTTTTTTTTGGAGAAATTATTATTAGATATTTATGAAATACTAACTAAATTGTACTTTGCTTAATAATAGAGCGACATTTTAGATGAAATTGTAAGTGGCGGATTATAAACTAAAATGATTATATTTAAATATTAAATTAAAATCAAATCAAATCAAAATTAAATCAATATATGTTTGTTACAATTAAATAATTTGTTTTGACTTTGAATTTGATGATTTAACGAAATTTTCAAGGTGGTCAAGTATTTCGAAAATGACTTAGGTGCATTGTAATCTTTATTAGAAATTATAAAATGGTCATCTTTTATAGTTGGACTATTAGATAATACAACAATTGAAATTGATGCTTTGCTTCAAAATAATTGAGGAAACTAGTGACAAAAAATTGACAATGTGATTTTTTATATAATATGTTTGTGATGGGTTACTGTAACCGTGCATAGCACAAGTTATTGTTCAAAAAATATATATATTTATTGGAGACATGAGTATATATACCATCCTTACATATATGATTGAGACATGAATCACCTCTCTCTCTCTCTCTCTTGTGTTTTACACATTTTTTTACATAATATTGAACACTGCCGTAAACATGAGATTAAGTATTCTTATAAGGGATGTTAGTGTATATATAATAAATCGAAAAATATTATGTATAATATTATCTGATATCATAAGAGATTTATATAATTTTTTTTTAATGCTTAACAGAATACAAGATTTGTGAGTATTACATGTTTCCCACAATGATTATGAGAATCGTAGACATTCCTTTGTTTATCGAAATAAAATTGAGATATGTACTGATAGTGTAAAATAATTTTACATTGCAGTTAATAGAAATATAAGAAAATACTAAATTATGATAGGTTCTTCATTATAATGGATAGTTACTTTCATGATATGGTATTTTCTTATATTTCTATTGATTAATAATGTAATGTTATTTTACACTTTCAATTCGTATAAATTAAATTCAATAAAATTATGAAATAATGTGATACAAAGGCAATTAGTGTGCGAGAACTTTTTGGTTAGTTGTAATCCTCTAGCCATTCATCATGTTTCGAAGCACAAGCCCATGTATTTGTAATTTCCAAATTAGGACGTGATAACTATGTTGCCTTTGAGAAATTACCCTTCCTTTGGCGCAAATGAAAAAAATTCTGCACCATGAAGATTTGAGCTGTTAGAGTGAACATGACATGTCGTGGGTGTACCATTTGATTTATCACATATGGTGTACCAGAGAACCCCCTCTTCCTATATTCCCTTTTCCCATCGTTGGTAATTTGCTCCTCAATCTCACTCACTTTTTCAGATGGTTACCTTAACTCAACCGTAATTCCAGATCCACTGCCTTCTTTGCCACTTAGATCATTCCCTCTAAACTCCTAATTCTGAAATCCAGAAACCCTCGAACACCCCCATCAATATCCCCATCACCACCAACATTGGGTATTGAAACCCCATAGGCATCTTGTTGGGGCTCCTTCTTGTTGTCCCGACCAATTATGTCATTTCATTGCACAATAATTGGAGGAGTCATTACCGACATTGATGTCGTTGTAATTGTCCTCATAATCATTGTCTTCGCCCAAGAAATGCTGATTGATGACCTTGATAAAGCCTCATTATAGTGGAACTGATACGTGGGATCCCCACTCTTATATACTCATGAATGGTTGAGCCCTTTTTTTCTGATTAAAAGAAAAGAAAGGAAGAACTCGTTTACATTTTGTTCAAACTTCGGTTCGAATGTTCTTCTGCTATGTTCTAAGCCACCTCTTGCAATCAAACATGAAGAAGGGGGGAACATTAATGGGAAGGGGGAACATGAGAAGGAGGAGGTTGTTTAATACACCATATGTGATAAGTCACATGTTACACTATACCACATGTCATGTTTTCACTTATTACAACTCGCATCTTCATGGTATAGATTTTTTTTTTTTTCATCTATTGTAGAGCAAGGGTGTTGAGAAATTTCGTGCAACCTAGAAACAAGCAAAATTATATTTTGCATCACCAAAAAAAAAAACTAACATTCTCATACCATTATCTCATGCCTTCTTTTTCTTCTTCTTTTATTTATTAGCAAAAATAATTGATTTGTCTCTTAACTTATTTTTTGTTTTCAAATTCGTCTTCTAATTAATAAATATTTCAAAATTGCCCTTTAACTTTTAAAAAGTGAACATGTTTATCCTTTTTATAAACGAAGTTAGTTATATTGACGAAAAAAATCCTATTTAATATCTTAGTTAGCAAAAATAATATATAAAATATCTTATATTTTCAAATTTACCCTTTAATACAATAAATAATATTTGCAAAAAAGATGCAAAGAGGACAAATATGCTCAGTTTTTAAAAATTAGAGGGCAAAGTTGAAATATTTATTACATAGAAAATGGATTTGAAATATTTATTAATTAAAGAAGAATTTGAAACCAAAAAATAAGCTAAAAGATGAATCAATTATTTTTACCTTTATTTATTTATTCTTTTTAATTCTTAGGCTGCATGTATGGCATGTCCTTTATCACTCTCTTTGGTAGCTTGTAACATCCCCTTTTATACAGTACTATACTTAAGTCATAGTATCACACTCAGGAGTTGTTACTATTACCTGAACGGACCTTAATTGACAGCAATTTCAGTCGTCTTTGTAACTTCTCGAACTATCTGGAGATAATACGAAAATAAGAGTGAGAATTTTAAATTCTCAGTAGGATTCTTTAACTGTTATACATAATGTTATCGTTGCCATCTCCAGTTGCTTCAGTTTATTATGAAAAAGGTGAATATATTATACAAATTTGTTTGGTTTTATAATTTGAAAATATATTGTCCGAAGTAAATTTCATTTTATTCATACACTTGTTATTTGGGTGAGCCAACACAAAATCAATTCATAAATAATAACTGAAACATATCAAAATATAATAGCACCAATATACTGAAGACATAAAACCTGCACATTCATTTACTTGCATTTGAATTTATTCAAATACACATAATCTTCTTTTACTTGTCATATATATTTCAGAGTACGATTGCCATGTCATGCTCTATTGAGGGTGTGATCACCATGTCACACTTCTTAGGAATATATTCATCCTGCCACGTCCTAGAGTATGATTGCCATGTCATACTCCATCAGGATGTGATCGCCATGTCACATTTCTTAAGGTGTGGGATCATTATGCCACATTCTAAAGTATGATCGCCATGTCATACTCCATCAGAGCGTGATCGCCATGTCACGTTCCTTAGGAATATGGAACCTTCATCATATCTTTTAATTGCCTTCATAGGGAGAGACCCAGTTAACTGCCTCCAAGTGAAAGGATCCACATTTAATATATTCATATCCTTTCATTTTTATACATAATCATGGAAAAAAAAGAGTAGAATCGAGAAAACAAACGAATTCAAATTCGAAAATGAGATATTATTATTATTATATTTTTTTTTTAGCAATCTTTTATAGAAATATATTCCATTTGATATTATTTAATATTCTTAAAAGATTTTTTAATTCTATAGACATGCTGAATGTACTCATACATATGCTTTATCTCATAACTTCCTTACTATTCTACCGAAAATTAGGCAGTATAATGGATCATGTCCGCTTCCCCATGAATAGTACCAGTAATCAAGAAACTTTAATCAAACAGCAATCTCAATGTAGAACATTATAATCATACCAATAATACAACAATATCAAGAGGTACAAGTTTTAAACTCTTAAGTCTTAATTTATCTTGCAAGCTTTTAACTTCTAATGATGTTCCCAAGTTCGAGCTTATGACCGACTTCTGGCATTATGAATGTCTTGGTCCCCAACTTCCGGGATTATGTTCGATCTCCAAGATTATATATAATTTCTGACTTCCGGATTTATGTTCGATCTCCTATATTGATTTCGGTTTGATCCTGATCTCCGACCTTAGGCTACATTTGGTCTTCCAAGACTTTTATGAAGGTATTTTCTGAATTCCAAGTTCTAATATTAACTATGCTCGATCTAATTTACTATTCACTAAGTTCCGAATTCACCATTGAGTATACCCTATCTAGCTCTATGTTTGCTACGTTCCGAGTTCAATCTTAAGTATACCCGACCTAACTCTATGCTTGCTAAGTTCCGAGTTCAACCTTAAGTATACCCGACCTAGCTCTATTTCTAGCCAGACTTACACTTTTATGAGCTATGAAACTTGACTCTACTGGATTACCCTGTTCCAGCCTGGGTTGAACTTAAGATGAATTCATTGATGTACTGGGGAAAGATAGCAACGAATCTGAATCTGAAATTTTTATGGGATGTTTCTTCATATGTTAGCTTTCAAACAACATTAGATTCACTCAATTTGGAGTTGTGTAGAGTGAGTTACACATTTCTCAACTAACACTGCTTGGATGAAGGTCCTTATTTCTAGGTCAAATTTCAAAAATTCATAACTACCTCTATACTGATCCAATGATCTTATATTATATCTGTATGAAAATTCTTGAATGTCTAGTTTCTTATAAAAATAGATTCATGAGATTTAAAAGATTGTAGGTGGAGCCGTACACTCAGCCGTATGGATCGCCGAGAAAGAAACCTAACAGCTTCTTGAATTTTCTCTTTTCTTTAAGTTCTTTCATACTAATTCCAATTCTAATCACAATACACATGCAAATTTAATCATAAACCATCATCATCACTTTAAATTAAATCAATAGCATAAGAAACATAGGATCCCATACAACCCTAAACCAAGAACAGTAAGAAGAGAAGTAGGATTCCTACCTCCTTTAGGTAAAATCTTGTTGGTTTGGTGTCTTGAATTGAAGAAATTCTTGATAAAGCTTGAAGAGTTGATGGAGAAGGAGTGAAGACAAGTTGAGATGGAAGAGAATGATGTGGGGTCTGCCCCTTCTTGATGGCCAAATTTCTCAAGGCAAGGAGGGGATAAATCATAAACTTTTGAAGCAAGGTTTTATGTGATTGGTGGATTTGTATTGATTGTTCAACTTAATTTGGTAGCCCATATGGTGGGTTGAGATTGCCTCATTTGCATGGATAAGTTGGCTAAATCTTAGTCATCTATCCTAGGGTTTTCACAATATAATTTTTATTGATCCGATTCCGACATTTTAAAATACTGAAATCTTCCCGATTTCCTTTAAATCGGTAAACCAATTTTTAGAAAAATTCTGTGAGGTTTCCTATGTTACTAATCTAATTCCATCAAGCCTAGTTGCTTCTAAATTACACTTAATTGGCTTTGAGTAAATACTTAATCAAATTTTAGTTAATCCTAATTATTTGCAAAAAATCGAACAACTCGGTTAAAATCGATTAAAATTTTTCGGGCGTTACATTATTACCCTCCTAAAAGAAAATTTTATCCTCAAAATTTGTTTATAATACTAACTAGTTATAATCATAACAGTTTAAATAAAGTTCATACATAAGCACACAGTAGATGTAAAATCACTTAACATAATAGGATCAACTAAAACTAAATTAGTCAATTCCTTATTCTGGTTTATCTCTAATTCTCGCTCTGGCTACTCTGGGGTGTAGTCCCCTCAGCGTTTATAGTGAAAACTCTTCCCGAACGTTGCGGTTTTGGAGTTGGCGGTTGGTTCTCAAGGCATTCTCTGATTATATATCCTGATTTGCCACATCTGAAACGCACATATTGTTTAACCACGCAAGGCTTATTTCTGTGATTTTTCCCATACTTCGGACATCGTTGCCTGACCATCGATTCTTGCAGCTACTTATTCCCATATTCGCTAAGGTGAAATTGCTTCTTTGGTGGTGAAGCATAATCGAATTCTTGGTCTTCAGGTGCTATCCTTTTTCCATACGTATCAGACTGAAAAATCTCTAATTTTTTATTATAGTCTTCCATAAGTCTGTATTTATTTATCAAGGTAGGAAAATCCCTGATCTCCATAAGGCTTATTGCTGTGAGGATATCTTCCCTCAATCTGCCTTCAAACTTGACACACTTCTACGCCTCATCTGAATTCTGTTGATTGATTATAGAAAACTTGCATAGCTCCTCAAACTTAGCAATGTATTCTGACATGCTGCTACTTCCCTGGCAGAGTTGTATAAATTCCAACTTCTTGGCATTCCGAACTGATGGAGGAAAGTATTTCTGGTAAAAAGCGTCCTTGAACACGATCCAGGCGATCTCCATCTGGGACTCTTCTAATGGCCGCTTCACATCATTCCACCAGAATTCTGTATCTGTTTCGAGTATATAAGTGGCAAATGCCACTTTTTGGTGGTCAGTGCAGTCCAGAACAAAGAAGACTTTTTCCATTGTTTTAATCCACTCATCAGCCTTATCAGGATGAAAAGCTCCTCTAAAACTGGGCGAGTTTGCCTTTCGAAATTTTACGAACTTGAGGTATTTCAGGTCTAATCTTAGGCCATTTGAGTTTCCACCGTGACCGGCTCCAGGTTGTCTTTCCAGTTAGTCCATCATTTGGTGTGCTGCAGCAGCTTGTTCACACATGGCATATGCCATCTCTCGTAGAGTGTCCATGAAATTAGTGGGGTCTTCTGAAATAGGTGCAGTTTGTGGCCTACCACGCCCCCTGGAAGCCAATAGTTCCTAATCACATACAACAAAATATTGAATTGATCATACTCAACAATAAGTTAAGTGCGATAGCAACTAATAACATTCACAGTTAGGTGGTCATACATATCTAATTCCTTATATCTTATCCGAGCAGATAAGATTTGTTGCATGACATTTTCTAAGGATTCCAAAGTGTACTGGAAACATAGTCAGTCCAAATCCTCAAGTCCAGGGGGATCGAACTGCTCTGATATCATTTTGTAACATCTTCCTTTGTACAGTACTATGCTTAAGTCATAATACCACACTTAGGAGTTATTACTATTACTTGAGCAGACCTTAACTGATAGCAATTTTAGCTATCTTTGCAACTTCTTGAACTATCTGGAGATAACACGGAAATAGGAGTGAGAATTTTAAATTCTTAGTAGAATTCTTTAATTGTTATACATAATGTCATCATTGTCATCTCCAGTTGTTTTGGTTTATTATGAAAAAGGTGAATATGTTATACAAATTTATTTGATTTTATAATTTGAAAATATATTGTCCGAAGCAAAGTTCATTTTATTCATACACCTGTTATTTGGGTAAGTTAACACAAAATCAATTCATGAATAATAACTGAAACATATCAAAATATAATAGCACCAATATATCGAAGACATAAAACCTGCACATTCATTTACTTGCACTTGAATTTATTCAAATACACATAATCTTCTTTTACTTGTCACACTTATTCTGAAATACGATCGCCATGTCATACTCCATTGGGGTGTGATCACCATGTCACACTCCTTAGGAATATATTCATCCTACCATATCCCAGAGTATGATCGCCATGTCATACTCAATCGAGATGTGATCGCCATGTCACATTCCTTAGGATGTGGGATCATTATGCCACATTCCAGAGTATGATCGCCATGTCATATTCCATCAAAGCGTGATTGCCATGTCACGTTCCTTAGAAATATGGAACCTTCATCATATCTTTTAATTGCCTTTTATAGGGAGGGACCTAGTTAACTGCCTCCAAGTGAAGGGATCCACATTTAATATATTCATATCCTCTCATTTTTATACATAATCATGCATAGACATGCTGAATGTACTCATACATATGCTTCATCTCGTAACTTCCTTACTATTCTACCGAAAGTTAGGCAGCATAATGGATCATGTCCGCTTCCCCATGAATAGTACCAATAATCAAGAAACTTTAATCAAACAGCAATCTCAGTGTAGAGCATTATAATCATATCAAGAATATAACAATATCAATAGGTGTAAGTTTTAAACTTTTAAGTCTTAATTTATCTTGCAAGCTTTTAACTTTTAATAATGTTCCCGAATTCGAGCTTATGACTGACTTCCAAGTTCCGAGATCATTAAGTTATGTGCATAAGGTCAATGTCCTGATTCCTGACTTCTTGCATTATGAATGTCTTGGTCCCTGACTTCTGGGATTATGTTTGATCTTTGAGATTGTATATAATTTCTGACTTTAGGATTTATATTTGATCTTTTAGATTGATTCTGGTTTGATCCCAATTTTCGACCTTAGTCTACATTTGGTCTTCCAAGACTTTTATGAGGGTGTTTCCTGAATTCTGAGTTCTGACATTAACTATACTCGATCTAATTTACTATTCACTAAGTTCCGAGTTCACCATTGAGTATACTCGATCTAACTTTTTGTTTGCTATGTTTCGAGTTCAACCTTAAGTATACCCGACCTAGCTCTATTTCTAGCCAGAATTATACTCTTATAAATAAAATTCACCAAAAATAGAAATCTGGGTGAAATCATACGAAATTTATATCAATTTAAAGCTAACAAAACAAGCTTTCAAATGAAAGAAGCTATATATCATTTGAGTGAGTATAACTCGAGATACAAACTATGGGACTTGACCCCACTAGACTACCCTATTCCAACTCGGGTTGAACTCAAGATGAATTCATTGATGTATTGGGGTAAGATGGCAATGAATTTGAATCTAAAATTTTTATGGGATGTTCCCTCATATGTTAGCTTTCAAACAACGTTGAATTCAGTCAATTTGTAGCTGTGTAGAGTGAGTTACACCTTTCTCAACTTACACTACCCGGATGAAAGTCCTTATTTCTAGGTCAAATTTCAAAAATTCATAACTACCTCTATACTGATCTAATGACCTTATATTATATATGTATCGAAAGCTCTAAATGTATAGTTTCTTATAAAAATAGATTCATGATATTTAAACGGTTGTAGGTAGAGCCATACACTTCGCTGTATGGACTGCTGAGAAAGAAACCTAGTAGCTTTTTGAGTTTTCTCTTTTCTTTACGTTCTTTCATACCAATTCCTATTCTAATGCAAATTCAATCACAAACTATCATCATCACCTTAAATCACTTCAATATAACAAGAAACATAGGACCCCATATGTAACATCCACAACGAGTTTTGACTTTCGACTTCACCTTCGAGCTCATAAAATGGACATTTTTTCGACTTCCGACTTAATCTTTAGGGTTCTAACAAAATGGACATGATTCCTGATGTCCGATTTTATTTCCAAGTTATATGCTTTTCTGACGTCTGACTTTGCTTCCAAGTTTCAAATACAATGGAAATGAATCTGATTTCCGACTGACTTCCTATCTCTGACTTCATGTTTCAAACGGATACGAGTTCCGATTTTATAATTTATTTCCAAGTTTTAAATAAGATGGACTCTATTTCCAACCTCCAAGTTTATTTGGCGCTTCTGAGTTTGGTCTATTATTGACTTTTGAGATTGAATTGAGACTTCCGAGATTATATAAGTTCCAATTTCTCGGCACATACGGTTAATGTTTTGATTTCCAATTTCTTGTGTTATGCCTAGAATTGATCTTCGAGTTTAATCATCAACTGAGTTTTAGAATTACGTGTAATAAGAGTTTTAAAGTGTCCTGGTTCTCGACTTCCCGGTTTACGTTAACATACCCGACTTCCGGGTTTAAGTATTTTCGGTTTCCTATTCTTGTCCTTGACTTTTGATTTTAACGTGATTAGTGTGCTGTATGATTTCCGACCATCGACTTATGTTTCAAATAAATTGTGCATGATTTCCGATATCCGACTTTGTTTTCAAGTTTCGAATAGAACAGACAAGATTTCTAATCTCCGATTTAATCTCCAAGTTTCAAATAGAAGGACATGAGTTCCGACTTTACGCAGAATGGATACGAGTTTCCGAGTTCAGACAAAATGCAAACGAGTTCTCATTTTACTTGGAGGATAATTAAGCCACATTGAGCCATAAAAAGTAGGAAGCATGGCTAGAAATCAGCCACAAGAAATTCAGCCAATCAACACTCACAGTTCCAACTATCCTCATTATATTTAAATCAGATTTTCCTTCTCCCTTCTGGCTGACTTACACCTCCCTTTCCCTCTTGTTCCAACCTTCTTCTTCTCTTCCCCTCTCAACCTACTCCATCAAATCTTTAAGCTTTGTCAAGGTTCCATCAATTTAAACTCAAATTCAGCAAGATCATACCTAAAGGAGGTAGGATTCAATCTCTGTTCTTAATTTCTCTAAACTATGGCTATATGAGATTTCACTCTTTTTCATGTATTTGATGATATATTAGATGTATATCATGAATTATGGTTAGATTAATATGAAATCTTGAGTTGGAATTAAGGTTAGAAGAAGAAGAAGAAGAAGAATAGGAGAAGTGGAGGATTGAGATGCTGTCCAGATAAGAAACCCCACGACAGTCCATATGGCAGAGTGTACAACTCCGCCTACAGCTGTTCAATTTTGATGAAACTATTCTTAAATAAAATTAGACATTCAAGGCTTTCTATACATATATCATATAAGCCCATTGAGCTAGTATTGAGAAAGATATGCTTTTTTTGAAGTTTGACCTAGAAATTAAGACTTTCATCCGAGCAGTATGAGTTGAGAAAGATATAACTCACCCTATATAACTCCAAATTAAGTAAATCTAACTTTATTAGAAAGCTTACATAAAAGAGAATATTCTATAAAAATTTTTGAGTTAAATATGGTCCCGTTTGCTCCCAGTGGTTCAAAGAAATTGCCTATATCTAAACTGGGCCAAAATAGGATAGTACAGGAAGGTCAAATTTCGGGGCGTATAACTCGACCTCTACTAAGGCAAATGAAATGGCATTTATTGTAAATGAAAGCGTGTCCTATTAGCTTTAATATGATACCTCTTTCATATGATTTTGAGCTAGTTTTCAATTTTTAGTGGATTTTTACTTTTAAGTGTATAATTCTGGTTAGCTACAGGGCAGGTCAGGGTAAAACTTAAATATCTTGAGCTACACTTATCAAAATGAGATGGGAACAAAAAGGTTAGAAAACAGACACATAACACTTCAATATATCCCAAAATTCAGGTCTAGATGAGTTAAAATGAATATAAAGCTTAATTTCTAAAAATAGACAGAGTTGAAAAATATGAGCAGAATTTCCAAAATTGAAGGATTTGGTACCTTAATACATATATGAGATCAATTAAAGTCTAAGTGTTGCAAATTCTATGTTGGTGCTTGAAAAATTGATGCATTATATTTGATCTCTTACTGTGACTGACTATTTGCTGAGACTGACACTATTCATGAGGAAGCGGACACGTTCCATTATGTTGCCGAATTTTTGGTAGAATAGAAGGTTATGAGCATTTATGTGTTAAGAATATGTATGTAGAAATCCATATGCAATGATACATGAAGACAAATGGCGAAGCATATGTAAGAATGCGTTCATTCATTCAGCATGTTTATGCATGATTATGTATGAGAATAAAATTATACAAATATAATAAATGTGAATTCCTTCACCTAGATGCATTAGCACTTTAAATCTCTCCTTGTGAAGGCAGTTAAATAAGACAAGATTGGGTCCCTTCACTTGGAGGCAATTATTTGGATCCCTTCAGATGAAGGCAGTTAAAAGATAAAGATGTGGGTCCCTTCACTGGGAGACAGTTGCACATTGGGTCCCTCCCTATGAAGCCAGCTAAAACTTTTGGGTCCCTCTATATTAGAGGCAGATGGCCAGCTGAGTCCCTCCGACCTAGAGGCACGTGGGTCCCCTTGCCGGTCAGTACTGTATGACGACGGTCACGGGTTAAGCTGACAAGTTCACTCCTAGATCAGACTACCCAAAGGCAGTAAAGAGTAAAGACTAAAGATTTAGACATATGTAATCACCTTATGGATGGTGATACGTAACGCCTAGGTGTGCCAAGAAAAGAAAGTAAAGAAAGTAAACTAAGGGTGTGATCCTTCAAAAGGGAAGGTGACCTAAAGTAAGCTCCCCTCACCCGCGATTCACATGAGGCATGACATGACTCAGCTAGTGTGAGTATAGCGGATAGGGCTTACATGAGGCATGACATGACCCAACTAGGGTAAGTGTCGAGAAGTTATGGGGGCGACGAGTTAAGAGAAGCTTATAGCGCAACCATACATGTGTTATGTAATTATAATTGTACCAATACTCATTATTATGATATCGCATGTTTTATTGAGGCTGAGCTTGTTCTATCTATTTATGCAGTGATTTTTATTCTAAATATGAAATATTATCAATGTGACTTAAGTGCATGAGATAAAATGAATTCTGCTTCGGATTATATATTTTCAAATTATAAAATAGAACAGTTCGTATAATGTATTCACTTTTTATAATAAATCGAAGTAGTTGAAGATAATAACGATAACATAGTATGAAGTTTCTTAATGAATCCTACTAAGAATTTATAATTCTCACTCCTATGTTTATTTTCGTGTTATCTTTAGATAGTTTAAAAGTTTCGAAAAAGGCTCTCCGAGGCGAAGGTGGCCAAAGGTCACTGCCAAACAAAGTCCGATTAAGTGACAGTAACAACTCCTCGGTGAGATATTATGACTTAAGTATAGTACTGTACTTGAAAAGATGTTACACCATACAACCCCAAACCAAGAAAGGTAAGACGAAAAGTAGGATTTCTACCTCCTTTAGGTAAAATCTTGTTGGTTTGGTGTCTTAAATTGAAGAAATTCTTGATGAAGTTTGAAGAGTTGATGGAGAAGGAGTGGAGACAAGTTGAGACGGAAGAGAATGATAAGGGGTCTGCCCTTTTTGATGGCCGAATTTCTCAAGGCCAAGGAGGAGATAAATCATAAACTTTTGAAGCAACATTTCATATGATTGGTGGATTTGTATTGATTGTTTAACTTGATTTGATAGCCCATATGGAGGGTTGAGATTACGCCATTTGCATGGGTAAGTTGGCTAAATTTTAGCCATCCATCTTAGGGTTTTCATAATCTAATTTCTATTGATCCGGCTCCGATAGTTTAAAATACCAAAATTTTATCGATTTCCTTTAAATCGTTAAATCGATTTTCTAGAAAAATTCTGTAAGGTTTCTTATATTTCTAATCTAATTTCATTAAACCTAATCACTTCTAAATCACACTTAATTGGTTTTGAATAGATACTTAATCGAATTTAATTAATCCTAATTATTTGCTAAAAACTAAATAACTCGGTTAAAATTGATTAAAATTTTTTGGGCATTACATAACTCCACCTATAACACTCCTAGGGATGTCAAAGAGTTGGGTAAGGTGGGAGATAGCTTCCCATACCCTGCCCCATGAATAAATATCTACCTTTGTGCCCTGCTCTATATTCACACAAGTACCTGCTTTTAACCTTTTCCATGAATTTACGGATATCCACAGATTTTTATGGGTATCGGTTAGAATGTTAAAAATTCTAAAAAATTTTAAAAAATAAAAAAATAAAATTAAATAAAAAATTCTAATATCATCAAATACCTAAAATAAGCATAAATAATAATTCAATTCCATAATCTAAATTTTAATAGCTTAAAATATTTAAAATAAAAATAAATACATAAAATAAACATAAAATAAATATATTAATTCAATTCTATAATATAAATTACAACAATTTAAAATAATTAAAATAAAAATAAATATATAATAATAATCTAATTATTAATCTAATATATAATAAATATAAATAAATTTAATTTTTAAATTTAAATCTTAATTTAATTAATTTAAATAATAATAATATTATTAATTTAATAAAATTAATAAATTAAAAATAAAATAATAATTTTATATCATATATCTATAAGTACGGGGATACCACCCCATTTAAGTTTGCAGATATTTAAAATTCTTGCCTCCATTACATGCGGGAATAAAATTTTTTCCTTATATATACTTCGTTACGGGTATTATGCACAAGTATATGCGGGGCAGATTCTTTTGCAATATCTAGACACTCCTGGTCGTTTCTGCGTGAATGAAGACAACAAAGTCGGAGAAAAACCGAAAAGGTGGGCACATTATTAAGAAAATGGTGAGAACACAGGAGGCAACAGATTAGGATGCAAACAGTGGAAAAGGGTCCGGTGGGGGAAAAAATAAATAAATAAGAGAAATATTTTTTATATTATTGAAATAGATAGATATTTTGGACATCCAAAAATAAAAAAAAAAATTGTAAAAAAATAAAAAAATAAAATGATTAATAAAAAAAAAACTGAGAAATGTTAAAAATTTTGATATATGTAAATAATATACCTCAATAAATAATATCCAACTTTTTCGAGTTACCTTTTGACTTTTTTGATTTTTAAGAGGGAGAGACGTAGCCACTAGACAAGCATGATTACTGAGAGGCCGAAAGCTAGGAAGTGGAGCCATTCCAAACCCAAAAGAACCACTCCAGTCTTTTACATATTATTAAAGGAGAAGACTAAGACTTGGTGCAGTGAGCAGTACCAACCTCAACCTCAACCAAACTTTGCCCTGCAGTTTGAGGGGAGCTGGCACCAGCCACTGCCAGGACACTTTTCAACGAGGGAGAGGTACTCACAAGAGGTGACTGTTTTTGGCTTTGTTGATGAGGGTTTCACCGAAATCTGGGGTTATGTGGAATAAGGGACCAAACATGCGTGTCAATGTGGGGATTATCTTTGTTCTGCTTCTCTGGGCAACTCAGGCAATGGAGGTTCCTAAAGTTACACAAAGAGTGCACTTTCCAGGTATGTCTCAAAACATTTTGTTGCTCTTGTGTGTTTTATTGTTTTGCTATTTGCTTCCTTGGAGTTTGCCATTGTTTTTTCTATTCATTACTTGGTTTGGTTCAGATCTGTGGATAAGAACAGAGGGAAAATTTTGGTATAAGGCTTTTTTTTTTTTTTCGGTAGTTTAACGGTGTATGGAGATGATGACGGTAGTGATGCAGGTGTCATATATATATATATATATATAAACAAAATAAATATTATATTCACATGGTGAAAAGAGAATTTTCGGTGGATTTTAAAAGAGAATTTAATTATAAAAATATGTTTGAATATTTTTTCGATATCCTTATTTTTCAATTTATGTAGACTGTTAAGGGTTGTTCTTTCATCGTGAGCATTGTATTTTCTCAATAATCTTTTTTGTAATATTTTATTAAAGGGACTTAATGGAAGACGGTGAAGGAAAAGGTGCTAGTACCATTTATCCCCTCAAGTGCTGTGAGTCAGAGTCTAGGACTAGTCCAAATGGACACCAATAATTAGCTGAAGTTATCAAATGCTCTTTCTAGAATAACCCTTTCCATGCCAAATCCCCTCTTCTGCCTCTTTTTTTTTTTTTTTCCGGTGCATAGAGAGGGCCTAGGCCCACTATTTATCCCCTCTACTTGCATTTGTTTTTTTTTTTTTTTGGTAAACCTACTTGTATTTGTTTAAGTGCTCATCTTAATATTTTTATTGAAAAGAATATCTTTATTTAAAAGTAATACTTTTATGTTTGATTTTTTTCTTTTTTCTTTTGGATATTTTGACAGAAACCAACTAGCTAGTATATAATTATGTTTACTGTGTTTAAATGGGATTTAAAAAGCTGAATTTTTTTTTTTGTAATTTTAAGCTAGATTTTTTGTTCGTATATGGATTACTTTCTTTATAAGTTTTTGAAACTTTTTTTTAATATTTTAATGTATTCCGATGCTTCTATTCTAAGAAAAAAGTTGAAGCATTAAAAAATTGTATAATCCGTAATTCCGTACATTTTTCTAATTAACTTATACTTTTGCCCTTATAATAAATGACCTTTTTTAATTGCGAATTTCATAAACTATTTTTTAGTAATTATTAATATCATGGAATGAAATTATTTAATTTTTATATAAACAATAATGAAGTATTATATTTTAAAAATAAAAATTGTTTGTAAATTAAAATATTACATTATGGATTTTTAAGAGAAATTAGTGAATTATTATATTTTAAAAATAAAACATTTATGTTTTTCTATGATGTTTTCGTAAATAAATTATTATATTTTTATTTTTTGAAAAATAATAATGAAAAATGTAGGAAAAACATTTTGAAAAAAATTGTAGTACTATTAAAAAATTAAACATTTTTATGCATAATTTTTATTAAAAATATAGATTATAGTACTATTACTTTTTAACAAAAATGTTAGGAAGACATTTATGAAAACGATTATTAGGAGAGAGAAATGAGTTATTTTATAATCAATGACATATTTAATTATTAAAATGGATATAACAATTAAGTTGTTTAAGAAAAAAACACATGTACTTAAAAAGAGTAAAAACACGATCTACCAAAGAAAAGAAAAGAGTGATAACACAATAGCACATCTAAACTGCGAGCAATTCTGCTAAGAAAAAACTCATATCATATGTAAAAAAGATTTGTTTTTTTTTTCGAAAGCCGTTAAAGGTGCAGACCAAACTAAAGCTTTTCTCTAAGCAAAGTCCAGCTGAATCAAATCAACATTAAATTTGTAAGTTTAAAATAATATTTGCTGAAAAGCTAACGTGACTATATAATTAAAAGAATTAAATTTTTGAGATATGTTATTTGTACATAACCCATCTTATATTTTGAGTGACATACCATTTATCTACTATTGGATGAATGTGGGACCCAGTTTAAGTCGGGGCCACATACGCATCTAATGGCGGATGGGTGGTATGTTGGCTGGAATACAAAGTAGGTTATATTAAAATATCATTTCTCTAAACTTTATATCGAGTAGCAAACGAATCTTTGTCATCAAATGGTGACAATTGCTCGATGTCAGGTACATAACCTATACGGGTAATTTGATATATTTTTTTTCAATTGGTAAACAACTTGATGTCTTTATTTGAGATTTAGGTTGTCGTCTGATTGTTCTTGTTTTTTGTGGAAAAATAAATTCTCTTTTTTTTTTCTGGTTGAAAAAATGATCTCTTTATTATGTTGTGCAGCTAGTTAAAACATAGAACTTATGTCACTAGTATTATTTGAATGGATTTCAAAAAAGTTCAGATTTTATTTTGAAGCAAAACACATCTTTCAACAGTATTTTGAGATAATTTAATTTTTATATATTTCAAATATAATTTTTTTATATTATTAATTAATTATATTATTCTATATATAAAATTTAAAATAATTATTATAAAAGTTAAATATTTTTAATAACCTAATAATATATAATTGAATACTAATTAAAAATCTTTCTATAGATAATATATTAAAGATTTAATTATTTTTAAGATTTTCACTCAATTTTTAATTAGGTTCTTATAGTTTAAAAATTTATAATTATATCCCTATATTAAAGAAAATTATGTAATCAAGTCCCTCAAGGTAATCCCAGTGACCAAAAAGTTTCATTAAATGGAACATTCTTTCGGTTAATATATATAGAATGAAAATTATAGCAAAAAATAATGTAAAGTATTAATATACCCACTTAGTGTCTTACACTCTAGATCACCATCACCTTCTTCATTGTGCACCTCATGTCCCCATGACGGCGGTCCCTCTTCACCCACATGCCACCTCCTCTTCCCACTCTTCCTCCTCCTCTCCCCCCACGCCACCTCCTTCTCCAAGACGAACTTGACAACTGCTCCCTCTTCACCCTCGTCTACTCCCTTCCCCACCACCTTGACGTAAACCTTCTTGAATCATCATGGTGATTGATGATGACAATGCATGATGATGATGATGAAATGGATGATGATGAAAAATGGTGGCTGTGATGAGTGGTTTGGAATTGTAAAATGAGTTTGTTAGGTTTGGTGTTTTTGATGAAGGAGGGGGAATGTCGAGGGTGGAGACTGGATAATTTGGTGAAAAAGGTTGGATTTTTGGTGGGCTAGAACTCCAGGGTGTTTGTATAACTATTTGAGGATGATGATGAAGATGAATGCATAGTAAGATGGGTGCAAATTAGATAACTTGGTGAAAAGATTGGGTTTTTGTTGAGTTAGGACTCAGGAGTGGGATTTTGATGAATAATGCATAGCAAGGTGTGTGCAAATTGGGGGGTGGTGGTGGTGGTGGTTTTTTTTTTTGGGGGGGGGGGGGGGGGAGGAGGCAAAGGTGAAGAGGTAAATGAAGTCAAGCAATATTCCATAAATATTCAATTTAATATCACATTTTTGTAATGGTGGATGTAGACTAGAAATTTGATTGCAAAATTTTATCTTATATAGGAATTTGATTATAAATTTTTAAATTATAGGGATCTAATTGAAAATTGGGTAAAATTATAGGGACATATAAATTAATTAAACCTATATTAAAACTGAATTTATTTTTACAAAATGTTTGGTTGATATTTTTTTAAGTTGATTACTGTTGCAGTAATCATATTTTGTAGATGTGACTCAAATTACTTTTTCTTTTTTTAAAAAAGAGCTTTTGAAGTAAGAATCCGGCAATTTTTTTAACTCTCTCTCTCTCTCTCTCTCTCTCTCTCTCTATATATATATATATATATAATCAGTAATGCAAAATTAATTTTAATCAACGGTGATTAGACTTCAAATTTATCCATGCAATTCTACTTTGAAAGTGTACATTTCAACAAAAATATGTTCTTTATAAAAAATCCAAACTAAATAAAATATTAAATTAGGCCAAATAATAAGTAAGATTGCTGAAATTTTGAGCATATTAACCATTTTTTTTTTGTTCTTTTTTTTGGGGGGTTAAAATAGTGAGTATATCATGAAATAAATGATTGAGGTTAGAAAATACTTTCTCCATCTTGAAATAATTATCCACTTTTAAAATTTTATTTATCTATAAATAATTATTTATTTAGAAAATTTAGGTAATATTAATTATTTTTTCTGTTATATTTCTATTAAATAAAGGAGAGAGAGTAAGTGCAAAGAAATAATTAAAAAAGAGAACATTAAATAAGAATAATTTTGTAAAATATATCTAAATTTTTTTAATATTGAAACGTTTTGAAACATTTTCTTAATTCATGTGCGTATTTGAAGTTGGACGATTATTTCGGGATGGAGGTATAACATTATAAAGGCATCATTTTTAGTTTCCGCCAATTTTTTAATCTTAATTTCGCGCGACAGTTATGTTAATATAGATCTCCTGTGCAGCAATTGATCCAACCCTTCTGATTAAAAAATAAAAATATTAGTTATATAAAAATGGTAAAAACGAAACATACGTATATTCGGCCTATTGTTAAATAAGTATTAACGTGGCTGATTACTTGATACAATTTTCAAATTGGATTGGCATGTATGAATGTGTGATTAGCATATTCCATGCTCACCTGATGTGCAAGTAGTCACGTCATTTGTGTCCCCACTTTTGGGAATATTTAATACAAATTGAGCTAGGAGCTAAAGAAACTTAGCGAAAAGTACCAAAAAGACCAGATATGTAAGACAGCTCTTAGTTGAAATACAAACTTATTTTTTGCTAACATAGTTTCCTGTTAAATTTGTGTTATATAAGATCTTGGCTTGCACATTTTTGATGATGTAGTTAACTTCAACTGTACGATTAGCTTACTACTAAAGGAACCTGTAGCTCCACGAAGCAAAGATCTGACTTTTTAACTTCGTACTTGTATTTGCGTATCCTTAACCAAATTAGTAAACCGTAAAGATTTGAACATGTAGCGACTAGACATCCAAAACTTTACATGTTTCTTTATGAAGAATATTGGACATGCAAAATAAATAAACAAAAATGTTCTCAAATTTTTCTTTATAATTGTCTATCATTATTGAGTGGTGGCGAGATAGAATTGAAAGAATGAGTCCGAATGAAAATTGACTTACGTTAACAGTAACAGTGAGAGTTTATATACAGATGCATTACAGCTGTCAAGCTAACTAAAACAAGTAACTAAACTAACTGACTAGTAACTGAACCAGTAACCAGTAACTAATAACATTTAATTAAATAACCAATTCTTATTCCCTAATAATATGCAAATTTCACGAAGAGGGATGCAAGGCAAACAAGTCCTTTCTTTAACAACTTGGTGTATAAGTGAAGTTGAACAATGTTTAGAAGCTTATCTAATGTGGCCAAACTAGCTACCTTCTACGACTTGGGGCGTCTCTTGTATTATATATATTTTCTACCCTTAAATTATCCTCAGAGGAATATACTTGTTGTAAAATCCGCTGCTACCATATAATAGCCATAGTCTCTATGTACATAGACACTTAATCTTCTATGGAAGACTCAACAATGGGAAATTGCCTCACAACATGTTCTTGTGCAGGGAATCACTTCAAGAAAAAGCAACCACTCCCCATTGAAAAAACATTCAAGTTTCCAGCTGCAACACCTGTTTGGCCCCGAGGTATCCACGATGTGATTGTCATTTTCTCTCCTATTTGTTGAAAAATACTCAAGTAAATGCACGCTGATTCATGCTAGTGTTGAATTGTCACATACAGGTGATGGTTTCTCTAGTGGAGTCATTGATCTTGGTGGGTTGCAAGTGTCTCAAATCACAACATTCAACAAAATTTGGGCAGCCTATGAAGGTGGACCGGACAACCAAGGTGCCACAGTGTTTGAGCCGACAGGAATACCTGAAGGGTTCTCTATGTTGGGCAGCTACAGCCAACCCAACAACAAAGCTCTTTTTGGGTGGGTTCTTGTGGCAAAAGATGTGTCCTCAAGCACAGCCAATGGCACCTTAAAGCAACCAGTTGATTACTCACTTGTATGGAGCAGTGAATCTCTTGGTATTGCACAAGATAGCCCTGCCTATCTTTGGCTACCAAGGGCCCCTGATGGCTACAAAGCTGTAGGCCATGTTGTCACAACCTCACCAGCCAAGCCTTCCCTTGACAGAGTCAGGTGTGTCAGGCTAGACCTCACTGACCAATGTGAGAAAAATTCAGTGATTTGGAGTGGTCCCAATGGCTTCAATTTCTTTGAGGCAAGACCAAGCATTAGGGGAACTCAAGCTCCTGGTGTTCAAGTAGGCACCTTTGTTGCACAAAATGTTGATGTCACTGGCCCTCTATCTATTTCCTGCTTGAAAAATACCAAAGCTATCCCAGCATCCATGCCTAATTTACAACAAATTGGGAGAATTGTCAAAACTTACTCTCCAGTCATGTTCTTGCATCCTGATGAGGAATACCTTCCTTCTTCTGTCAATTGGTTTTTCTCCAATGGGGCACTACTATATAAGAAAGGGGAAGAGGCAAATCCTGTACCGATAGCACAAAATGGCACTAACCTTCCTCAGGATCCTAACAATGATGGTGCATATTGGCTCGACCTTCCTGCTGATGATGCCAACAAAGAGAGGGTAAAGAAAGGAGATTTGCAAAGCTCCAAAGCCTACATACATGTGAAACCAATGCTTGGAGGAACCTTCAGTGACATTGCCATGTGGGTCTTCTACCCATTCAATGGACCTGGAAGAGCAAAAGTGGAGTTCCTCAAGAATGTTAAATTGGGGAAGATAGGTGAACATGTTGGAGATTGGGAGCATGTTACATTAAGGGTAAGCAACTTCAATGGACAACTATGGGAAGTGTATTTCTCACAACACAGTCATGGTCAATGGGTTGAAGCCTCTCAGCTTGAGTTTCAAGGTGGTAACAAACCTGTGGTCTATTCTTCCTCGCATGGCCATGCATCGTACCCACACCCTGGCCTTGTTTTGCAAGGTCAAAATGGAATGGGTACAAGGAATGACCTTGCTCCAAGCGATAGGTACATGGATTTTGGGGCGTATGAATTGGTCTCTGCTGATTATTTGGGGTCTGCAGTTATAGAGCCACCATGGCTGAACTATTTCAGGGAATGGGGTCCAAAAATTGACTATAATATAGATCATGACCTGAAGAAAGTAGCGAAGATGTTGCCTGGGAAGTTAAAATCTCTTTGGGGAAAGACTGTGAGGGGCCTACCAAGTGAAGTGCTGGGACAAGAAGGACCCACGGGTCCAAAGGTAAAGAATAATTGGAATGGAGATGAAGTTTGAATATAGTAGACTTTTTATATTTAAGGTTTGGCACGTTACATTGTCAGAAATGTATATTATCACTTAAAATGATTGTTACTTTTTAAATTATCAGTAATGTTACAATATAGTATTTGATGTGTACAGATAATCTAAAATGATCTAAGTGGCTATTCACATTATTGTGTTTGATATATCGATAATTATTAATTAACAAGAATAAGAAAATTTAATTATTAATTATGATTATAATAATTAATATTATTTTAAATAATAATAATGGGAGAATCGTCATATTAGTTGTAATTTATATTATCTTAAAAATTTTGAATTGTCAGCAATATTGTCCGATCAAATAAAGTAATATTGTAGGCTTAGACAATTTAATCAAATATTACCAATAATCCCAATAGATTACTCCATATCGAATGCTACATTAATTCTTATAAAACTCAATATTGATTTAGAATAATGTTATTGTGTGCAGTAATATTAGTGCTAAATTTTGAGTATAATTGTGGGGGGACGAAAGAAAACCAAATGGAGCAAGATTAGATCCAGTATCCTAGTCCATCTACTTGTCACACTTACAAATATGAATGTTGCATATGTTGTTACGCGTAGAAAAAAAAGCCACTTAAAAATGACCAATTAACAGCTGCTAAAGAGAGGATTAATACTACTTGTATGTGGTTTTTTCTTTCTAATTTGTATATAAATTCATTGTAAAAGAATTTAAATAAAGTCAATTGAAAACTCAGTTACATAAATGCATTATGTATTTAAGTGCCGTGCATATCTATTTTTTCAGAAAGAAATTGTACTGCCTAGCGGCATATGGTCAAAGCCTTGCCCCACGTGCAACGGGACGGTATTAGAATTAGGGTTACCTTCTGGATGGAAACTTGTGTCTTCCTGACCTCTGCCTTGTCTTGCAGTGCACTTTCGGTTGAGAGATGTTCTTGATCAAGATGGTGTTAAAATTATTGTCAATTACGCACACGCACACGGACATGCACACATAGACATGCGCCCACACATGTGTAAAGAGTCAGCGTCATATTTTATAAAAACTATATTAATTGCATAAAAAGTCGATGTCATGTTTTATAAAAAAAATTATATTAATTACATGTCAAAATAGTTAGACTATGTTTCATCAATAATAATAATAATAATAATAATAATAATAAGTAGACCATGTTATCAGTCCAAAAATTACCATCCTCGTCATTATTGAACTTGCTGGTGTTAAGCACTGCCCGTTGGACTTATTGTAACAGTTTAGCTCATCGTGTTGTACTGTTGTAGAAAGGGAGAGAACCCTGATCTAACTGTAATAGGTTGTTGGTTGATTTTTTATGCATATTGAATATCCATATTTATAAACATAATACCTATTATAGGTGTATTTGTTTATAATTTTTTTAGGTAAAGTATTATTTTTTTATTGAAAGAAGACCGTTTTCATATATTTGGATAATTTTTTAAAAATCATTGAATTCCCCAAAAAATATATTTTTAATTTTTTTATAGAAGTTAAAAAAAGTAATTTTTTAAAAAAAGTAATTTTTTAAAAAAAGTAATTTTTTAAAAAAATTAATTTTTAATTTTTTTAGTTATATATAAAATTTAAATTTTATAATCATTTTTTTTCTAAAAATAAAAACAAACACACCCTATACGGGAGAAAAGAAGTTTTTCTCTTTAATCTTTTCTCTTTCTTTCTCCCTCATCTTTCATAATTGTAAAGCAATGGCAACCTTATCATTACCCTTTCCGGTTGTTCCTATTTCCCAATCTTTGACTGTAGTGCGTGTCACAATTTAAGATCAAATTGGTTAGAGAATTTTGAATTATGAAGTTATGGTTTTGAATCTAAAATTTCAGTAATTGGTAATAGAGCCAATTTAATGATTGTGGCTGAATAGAATTAAATGTCGTTTGAGAGGGAGTTTTTTCATTGTTGTTATTTTATGGGTTTAACTCAACCCAAAAATTATTTTAATTTTTCCCATGTTATATTTTAGAGATTAATTGTCATACACTGATAATGCCAATATAACTTCAGAAAAGTAATAAATCATAATAGATAGTTATTATAATGAATAATTATTCATATTGATGTGGTAATTTTTTAAAATTATATTAGTTGATAGTATAAAATTATTTTACATTATCAGTATATACAAATTATTTTCTATATTTTATTCGTGGAAAATGATTTTATAAGGACTCTAAACAATATTGAATCTCAAAATATTGAGGATTTGTGGAATGGTCCTTCGTAAGTGACATTACCTACAAATTATTGAACAAATTTTGATGTGAAAATTTTTGTGAATGTTTATGAACATATCATAATTTGTGTGCTCCTAGATTTGATGTACTTTGACTACTCAAGTGATTTTTGGTTCCTCTTTATGTATATAATTCTGTGCATAATAATTTTGGAATACTGCAAGTGTTGAATTTTGTGCAGTATTGTTTTGAGAGTTATTATTTGAAATACTATGATATTATTTTAGGCAATTTTCATGATTCCGAGCTTAGTTTTTCAAGATCAATTATGATAAGGTTCTATTTGTGGATAATATTCTCGCTTATATTGCATTGAAAATTATGAGATAAATTAACTTTTAATTCTTATTATTTTACTCAATTTTTAATTTCATTCTTATAATTTTATTTTCTTTTTAAATTGATCCTTACACCTCTAAACATTTTCAAATTAGTTCCCACCATTAGTATATGTTATAACACCGTTAGTTAATCGAATGACGTGGCTAGCAAAGGCAAGTCATCTTGCCATACTTACCATTGCTTGAACCCATACTAACTTAAGTATTGAAGTCTTGGGAGGTATCGCTCCACATCAAGCTCAAAAGGAAGCCATTTAGGTTCATAGGTAATCCTTAACCCATTGGCTTATATTTTTGGTCTTTTTTGTGTTTTGTAAGGGTGCTTTGCACCTTTTACCCCTAGGTTTGAGCTGAGTCCTTTTGCTTCCATGAGGTACAGTTGTAACCGCTGAGGCAACCACTAGTTCAACCTGTCCTTTTGCTTCCACGAGGTTAAAGTGTAGTTGTAACCACCGAGGCAACCACTAGTTCAACCTAATCACAAAATGGTGGGTTAAAAGCCTCTTTTTTTTTCCTTTGGTTTTCTATTATTTGCATGTATAAATAATTTCTGAATTGAGAAGATTAAGGTATCAGTAAACAATATCACTAAGACTTCACTCCTATTGTTCCTTGTGATTCTCTTTTGACATTCAAGTTTGTAACTAGAACAAGATTGTATCCACTCAACCATTGAAGTGCTTTTAGTGCATTGGTGCCAACCACCACTAATCATAGATTCATAAACAAGTAAGATTTAGAGTAGCTACTAATTGACTTATATGCATGCATGATAGTTTTGGGTGACAATTAAAGATGGTTATTTTCTCTACATGCCGAGAACTCCAGTGGGTCGATCATGAGGGCCACCATGCAATAGGCCACCAATTCTACTACAATATGGAGGCTTTTGAAGGTAAAGGAAAGAGAAAGAGGCTTTGCCTAAAGTGTTTGGAAGAAGGTTTGTGTTTGTGGTCTAGTCTCCAAGTATAAATTTTAGGTCATATCATAAGTGTTTGACACATCATCAATCATTAATCACATCATGGATACTAACTATAAAAGCATTTCCAAGGGCTTATTTTTGAGTCATTATTCCATTATTGTGTCAGTAAGTGCGACTATTCGACTATGTTACACCATTGGAGTGAAAAGAAATGAGACCATATAGTTGGGCTCTATCCCTCTAAAGTGGGACGATCCCAACTTTTCTAAACAATAGTTTTGTGACTTTTGTCACACGGCATTTTTGTTTTGTTTTAAAATAAATTAGATACTAATATTGTAGTGGATCCAAATGTTAATGTGGGACCAAAATTGGGATCAATGTTGGGACTTCCCATTGGAGAGACGATCCAAAATTTAACCCACTTTTACTTTTTATGACGTATTATTGATGTGTCAAGTAGTGGGATCAAAAGCAGGACTCCTTACTAGAGATGCTTTATGGACTAATTTAAAACATTTGGAAGTGTAAGGATAGATTTACAAAGAAAAACTATAGAGAGCAAAATAAATTTAGTGAAATTATAGGGACTATAAAATTAATTTATCCAAAATTATTTTATAATGCATTTATCCTACAAGTTTGTTTTTGTTGCTATAATTCTTGATGAGTTTTTGGTGGCACTGAAATTGTGTTCTTATAGTTCTCAATAGTCTTTCAGCATTAACTTTAGGAACATTGGTTTTAATATTTAAAAACTGTGTCCTTAAGGTTTTTAGTATCCTCTTAGTACTAGCTTTAGAGCATAATTATAATGTTTGTGAGAAGCTCATGTATTATAATTTGAGAGCCTTAAAGGCAAGTTACATGAGAGAGCTTTATCGCAATTATTTATTATTTGGTTATTTTGTTGTGATCCAAAATTTTATGAATTTTATTTTCACAATGGGAAAACTTATGTTAAACAAAATTAAATTATCAATTTATTTAAGTGGATTCCAATAATTGTTTGGTTATGTAGATAATGGATTACCTTTT
This sequence comes from Pterocarpus santalinus, assembly GCA_031439595.1. Taxonomy (NCBI): domain Eukaryota; kingdom Viridiplantae; phylum Streptophyta; class Magnoliopsida; order Fabales; family Fabaceae; genus Pterocarpus; species Pterocarpus santalinus. The sequence goes on along the minus strand of CM062528.1, from coordinate 24,508,587 downwards.
TGTATGACATTATTTGATATATTTTTGTGATAGAGAAAAATAATTTAAATATCATTTTTTGAAAATTAAATTTCTTATTGTATAATCTTTGATATTGTTAATGTTATTATTTTTCTCTATCAAACAAAGGTCATGGTTTAACCAATTGCTAGATAATTGACATGAGAAAACCAATATTATTATATGAGCATATTATAATGGATGTGTTTGGATAAGTTTTTAACAAAATACATTATCAAAAGTATAATGAGAATTAGAACTAGAAGGTAAGAACTTGTTTGATGTTAGATTGACTACCGTGGAGCATCTCTTGCCTTGCTGGACCAACTTCAAGCAGGAAGTATACAAGCAATGTAATGCATTCAGGGTCTATGATTTTTTCATGTGCATGTCAAATTTTGATCTTAATATTACATGATTGATCTTAGTTACATGTCAAATGGCATTGAAGCATTTCTCCTTATTAGCGATTAAGTTGGCATTGGAGTACTTCTCCTTAGTAGATATGTATTCTTAGAGAAATCCGCATATGTTATTGAATATATCAAGTTGCATCTTTCTATAATATCCTAAGTCTTAGATAAATATTGTTGAGTGCGGAAACTAAGTTTTTGAAGTGGTAATCGATTACAATTGCCTACAATCAGGTACAGCCTCTCTAGACGTCCACGGGCTAAATTTTCCCTAATGGTAATCGATTACGTAGTTGATCACAATTGCCTATAGCAGGTTACTAGCTTTTCTGGACGTCCATGGTAAAAAAAATTTCCTAATTGTAATCAATTACGATATCTTAGTTCACTCAATTTTACCTATCAAGACCAAGTTCTGGGATAGAAGGTTTAGGATGGAGGGTCCAAGGTCCAAGATCCGGAATAAAAGGTCTGAGGTCAAGGTTGTGCGTTGGAGGCGCGTTGGTTTAGGTGGGATAATGGAGTATTAAGATGAGGTCCAAAGACCTAGTTTCGGGTTCCAAATTCCTTGGTTGACCACCGATTCCCTATTCATTTCCCACACTGAGCATGAATCACCATGACTCGCAAGATGTTAAGTTTCGGATTCTATGGCCGAGGCATGTGAGTATGGTTCCCTTGCTATCAATAAGAGTATGCATTCCGAACTTCAAATTAGAGTGATCTAACTTGATAAGATGTATTTCGGGTCATGAGTTGAATGATCTAAGCTTGATGTGATATTTTCGAGTTCCAGGATAGCGTCAGCCCTAAGTAGCGCCAATGATCTCAGGAGCTTACATTGTAGCACAAGTACAACTCTACAGCACTGTGCAGAACACTTCAAATAATCAAAATAAAGCCTGAACCTCATTTTGTTTCACTTTTTTTTTCTGTCTTTTGCACTTGAAATACTCTTTTCTCTTTCTAGAACTCTCTGTTTGTCATCTTCTTCCCTATCCTTTCCAATCTTCTTCTTCCTCTACCTCCTTCATCCCCATCTCATTGCCGCAGCGACCTCTGCGATGCCACCACCATGTGCACAATAGTAGTTGTAGTGGTTCCTCCTCCAGTTATGTGATTTGGACAATTTTAGGGTGGGACCTCTATTTCTATTCATATCCATTCCATTTTCCTTCATCGTTAAACTCTAAAAGGTATTCCTATAGCCTAAATCTCTCCCCATTTCATGAATCTAGCTTAATCTCATTGTGGGTGTTGGATTTGAGTGGTTTGATGTTAGAACCTAGGGTTACACTGGGGATTTTGAGGTTTGGGAGTAATTTGTGTTAATCCCTTGTATTTGTTAGTGACTAATACTTTGTTAAATTATAATGTTTGTGGTGTTAAATATTACCAAGGAATGCTCTCTTCACTTCATGGCTTCGGAGAATTGAAATCATACCTCTTGGCTTGTGCATTGTGAGTAGATAGTATATCCTTAATTAGTTTTTTTTCACTTAGTTATTTTTTCTTTATATATATTCTAGTAATTATCAGGGCATTATGATGTTAAAATTCTTTCTTTAATTATACTATTTCCAATTTTTACACATGATGAGACAATGAAATGTTTTATGTGGAATTATATTAATTGTTATGTTGAAAAGAAATTAGAATAGTGTGTATGATAGTAAAAGAAAGACTTGGAAAAGTCTATGACAGGATTTGCAACCAACAATAGTAGACATTAGTCTTGGTGCATTTTGGAGTATTATTTACACAATTATATAGAGTGTGGTGCATGACGAGTTACACAACTGCTCAAGGAGTGATGCGTGATGAAATACAGGATCACATGAAGGAAATGTTGCCTAAGTATGATCCCTAATGAATCATCATGGATTACATAACTTCTCATAGATTTTAGAAAATTCAACGATATTTTGAAGCTATGATTTTATATAACTTTACATATAAATATGTTAGTCTAATTTTTCATTGCACATTGTCTCATATGAGTTAGGGATGTCCTGTCTCTCACTGAGTTGTATAAACTCATCCTATTGTCTTTTCCTCTTTTTTCAGGTGTAGATGTAGAATTAGGATATGATCCTTCTACTCCTCAGCAGTGACTCTCTGATTCTTCTTTAAATGAGCTCTTCTTTGTGGATTTCTTAAATTGATGTAGCTCCATAGTGCCACAGGCAGGGTCCAATCCTCACTTAACTTGTGTTGGTTCAGAGTTTTTGATATGTATATTAAATATGTAGCTTCGATATTTGGATTAAAGTTTCCCTTGAATTGACTTAATGTTAGCATATGGATCTTGGAGGAGCTGTATCAATTTTCTGAAAGTGTTTGGTGAAAGGATTGTTGGGGGACTTGTCCTCTATGCGTCGATTAGAGCTCAGGTTGAGTTGTGACACTTTCTATCATAGGATTTGGCTTTTTGCAATTCAATACATCTTTTTTTTTCCCTATTTATTGCCTTTACCAATAGGTTTTTTTTTTCTTTCCCGATGCTTTATTCCAATCATTTACTCCTCTCGACCAATCAAGTTTGAGAAATTGTACTTCATTTTGCGTAAGTTATACTATTACAGCACTATAGCTCACCATTTTCCTTCTTTGTCTATAATAGTGCCCATTCTTACAAAATTATGAAACATTCCAGATTTTATAATTGAGATATTAACTACAAGGTGACAAAATTTCATTCCATTTTATAGTATTTTGACCCCTTTACTAATCAATGTTGCAAAAATTGTACATTTTGCAAAATCCATATTTTAGTAGGAAAAAGTATAGTAAAACATATTTTGAGCACAATGTCATAGTTTTTCAATGTGCAAATGAAAAGATACAATTGGAGGTAGGGGATTGCGGATGGGAATGGCATTGGGTATGTAAAATGACTAGGTGAAAATAGCTTTGTATTAGAAAAATCATTTGAGTTTGTTTTGAGAGGTTTATCTAAACAAATTAGACAAATTTATGAAGTTTTTTTTTTAATTTTAAATGAAAAACTTAATTAGAGTTGCCTTGATAACTAGAAAATAAGTATTGTAGACAACAAATGATCAATTGATCCACTCTCTTCTTTTATCATCACTATTTTCGGTGATCTTGATGTTAGCTAGACTTGGAAGTAATGAATTTATCATTATGACAATCTAGATAAGGGATATTTTGGAAATTATAAAATGCCTCTGACTCTTATTCTCTTTCTTCTATATTATCTTTCTCTATATATTCCTTTTTCATCCATCTAATTCAAATATCAATCTCTCTTTCTCTCTCTCTCTCTCTCTCTCTCTCTCTCTATCTCTCAATCTCACACACTCTAATTCTGCTATCTTTTAATCTTGATCTCTTTATTGCTTTTTGCTATCTTTCCTAGACAACTAGGTTGCTGGTGGCACCCATTTGATTTGCTGGAGTTGGCCGGAGACTTGCAAGCGCTATCGCAAAATGGAATGAGATGCTTCACTGAAAGTGTTGAGGTCAATTCATTCTCAAATCTCTTTTCTATTCTTTCTATTCCTTTCACTCCCACTCTCTCACTTGACTGGCATTGTAGAAGCCTTGATAGAAGAAGAAAAGGGTGAGATTCTGCAAGTTGAAGGATTTCATGGATTCTCTAGAATACTCTCTTCTCGTCAAGTCAGTTTCTCTTCTCAATTTTTTTCTTTCTTAAGATTCTTTTTTAAGCTTTATTCTTTTGATTTTTATTTTAATAATTGTTTGTATATATTTTTGCTTTCTCTTAATTGAAACGTCAATTATGTTTCTTAGCTCCCTCCAGGGGGGGTGCAGGCGTGTGGTGAAGGGTGTGCCCACCATTAGAACTAAAGTGGAAAGTGTTTGTGTTGCAAAATAAAGGTAACATTTTACGGGTTTGATGATACTGTTGGTTCGGAGGTAGTGACAAAGATAGTTTTATTGTTAAGGTAGAGAAAAGCTCTTCTAAGTCAGTGATAGTTAAAGTGAAACATGAGATTGGAGAATGAAGTTAATTCAACCAACATAGTTGTTTGTAAGAATTTGGAGTCGCTGTAGAACCCTGTGTGTGACTTCCAAACGACGGTACTTGAAGATGAGAGTTAGTGTGGTAATGTTTAATTTTGAAATTTTCCTTATTCTCTAATCATAAAATTTGTAATTGTATGTAAATTATTAATATGAACTCAGTTTATAAAATTTAATATAAGAACATATTACAGTGCGTGAAGTGTGTATTTTTATTTTTATGTGAGTGTGTATTTTGTCGCCTAGTTTGGAAAATTGTTTTGTAATGTAAAACAAAATTTTCATATTCTTTTTCATTAACTAATTATCACTATTACTTACTCAGGTACCCTTTTTTGGGCTTTTTGACCCATCAATAGCTCTTTTACAAACTATGTACCATATTATTGTTGTTTTGAAACATATTCCGTATTGGGTTTGTTTTTGTCATTATGGATTTTTTTTATCATTTTCTTGTCAGTCAAATGGCGCAATTTGAAAATGCGCCACCATGTGCCACACAAGACAAGTCGGTCACACGTGACAGGATGGCACAAAAAGAGAATGCACACCAAGAAACAACAAACACGCAATAGTGGCGCAGACTGCGCTGCACCTGCAACACACTAGACCACACTAGACTTGCAATATGAAAAGATAAGGCAGAGAAGGTGGCGCAGAGTGAAGTAGCACCACCTTGGGGCCCCGCCACCAAGCGCTCCGCATGATGTAGTAAGCCATCGTACTTAAACCCCCTTGTCAAATTTATAAATTCGTCAAATCATCAAGTAACAAATTGAAGAGGTCCTCCAGTAGATCCTCCAGCCAAATGCCAGATTCTCCTCTGAAAGCCTTATTAGCTAAGAAATCAGCAACTCTATTGCATTCCCTAGGGACAAAGCTGCTCCTAAACATATTAAACCAAGTGGCATACAAAATAATATCTCTAACAATATAGCCATTGTAAGACAAGTCATCTTCAGCACTTTCAATTTTGTTGTAAACATCTTTGGCATCTCCTTCTAGAATGACTCTTGTAAATTCTGCTTCCTAGGAAAATAACAAAGCTTCCTTGGCTGCCAATAACTCTGCTCTATGAGGTTCTGGGCATTCCGTCAACTGAACAGATTTACCTGCCATGATCATTCCTTCTGAATCATGAACAACAATGCCTATGCCCATAGCATTATTGGCTAACAATAGTGCAGTATCCGCATTTTATTTGTTTGATTTAGCTATTGTATTTTTTTTTTCCATTTCATAAAAAGGATAAGAATTTTTTTGGTCAATATTAAGTATCGTACCTTCATTTGCTTTATCTTTTACTCTGCATTCTCATTTTTTTTAAGGAATAAATAGCAACAGGTGTTTTGTTTCCTCCTTGATGGATTCAGCTCAGTGGGTAAATTGGAGAGGTTTTGATATGAAGTTCTTTTAGATGCTATTTTTAGGAGCCGTTCATGGAGTAATTTCATGCAATTTGGATGCTCCTTTTATGTATTCATATTAGTATTTTCATGCATTACCTTTTTCATAATACACATGTTCATGCATTACCTTTTAAAGTCGAGTGTTGTCATCTGATTGGGTTTTTTTTTTTTTCCCCTTTATCTTTGTATTTCTATATTATGATTATAATGTGTTTGCTTGGTTGCCCCTACTAAGACCGTATTAGCTTTTGGCCTTTTTATATATTTATCCATGTTTGTTTCTACTTTTTATTTCAGTCATTAGTTATGAAGTTTTGCTATTGATCTTTACTACTTTGGAACTTTATCACTTCAACTCCTTATTTTTACTAATATGCATTTATTATGTTGATGAGTCTGTCCGTTTTGTCTTTTGTCATTTTTTGGACAATCTTCTTATTTTGCTTGACCTTTTACTTTATGATTTCTTCATTTGTCTGTGTCTTTTTTTTTTTTAATTTTTGAGTGATTGGTACTGTTTTTTGTGGTTCATGACATGCTGCGTCAAAGTTCTATCAGGTAATGATTCTTTCATTACTGTTGTACATAAAATCAAAACTTGAATTGTCGTGGAGGTCAACAACTTGGCAATCAGAATCAAGAGCTGGCTTATGAGCAACTGGGAAGTTAAAATTATTCACTCCTTGCATGAAGGTAATCAAGCAGCAGATTGGCCAACCAACAAGATCTGGATATGGAGCATGGAATGCATGTTTGGCTCGTCTTTCCTAATGGACCCTCAGAAACTCTGCGAGCTGATGCTTTGGGGGATGCCTGGCCCTATATTTTAAATTTGTAGTTCCCTTTTTCTTTGGGCTTCGGCCCCATTTGTTAACCCCCAAAAAAAGAAAACGTCTGTTTATTGCATAACCAATTTGCCTATTTCGTACGTTTTTCCTCTTTTTTGAGTTTTCTATCTTTCTGAGCTTTGTATTTTCTGATTGATTAATCATGTATTATGTTTAGCCCTAATTTGTATGTTCATTTCTCTGATGCAAGACTGAGAAAGTAGGTTGTTCTCTGCAGAATGTTGGTTGAATCTAATGTAACATGCTGCTGATATGCTCATTGATACTAGGTTGATTTTGTGTGAGAAGCTAATGTAGTAATACAGTCACAAGCATTATGGGTTGTTTTATTATGTGGGTGTTGAAAATGCTTCACATAGTAGAGTCTGATAGGCAAGTGTTTATATTTGTGTACTATAAAGTATGAGTGTAGGAATTTGTTAGAGATGAAGTTTCTGGTGGAGGATTTAGTCTTTGAGCTGATGCAATTCTACTATTCTGTTCGGTCCTCGCTTGATTGTGTGAGTTAGCTTTGGATGAATGTATCAAGAAGAAAAGAAAACTTTCATTTTGATTATTTCGATTTAAGTGTTGCATCAATGGTTTAATCATTTACTTATAATTTGGTGGTAAATGTATTTGTTGATTTCAGTTTTTTTCGTATGGTTGTTTGCTTTATACTTGCTTATATTATGGTTGCGGTTAAATATTATTTCATTTATAAATCCATTATAAGATTAAAAATCTCATTTAGAACTTGTTTGAAAAAAAAAATCCTTTAAAAATATAGCACACCACTACTTTCAACTTTGCATTAGATTTTCAGCTCTGAATCTGTAGCAGTAGTGTACGACAGAAATATGATTTCCTCCTTCTAAAGCAAGAGAAAAGAGAGAGAGCCAATTACCAATTTCACATCAAATAAAATTATTTTTATAACATAATCTCTTCATGAAATGATTATGTTAAATTATTCTAATTAATATGCTTTTTATTTACCCCATGGGCCCAAATTTAAACAGTAAGTTACATTTATATATATTTTTAATCTTATGATAAATAATTTTTATAATTTTGATAAGAAAATATTAATAATTTAAATTATTATTAAGTAACTTTTTACTCATACAACACTCAATTTTGTATTTATATTTGGCAGTATTGTATTTATTAGATTGGATAGTTTGAATTTTAATAAGAAATATTATTTTCCCTTTAATTATTAAAAATAGCATGGATTTAATGGTTTGAAACAATAAAGAAAGAGAAGTTTTTAAGGTCTTTACAACTTTAGCTAAAAGTATAATAATACTTACATGATAAAAGTTATCAACTATGGAATGATCTTCCTACTAGTATTGATATATCAAATAGTTGATACCAAATATGTATTAGATGGGCAATACAAACATTTTAAATTGCACAGGTAATTATTGGAGAAAATCTTAGGCAGTCACCTATGTCACAATGGAAGCAAGAAATATTTTTGCTACACATGTGCAGTTAAATACACAATACAAAAATACTCCAAGCAGTAAAATAATATGGCAGAAAATAAGAATATCAAACATCACAATTTTTAACATGGGAAAACCCCTAATAAAAGGGACAAACAAACCTACAGAACCTAGTCCAGCACAATTCTTCACTAATACATTAATGGTTATACAATCATTCTTTCAAGTAGCAATAGGGAATCACAACAATCAACAAAAATACCTCACCTAATGGATGGAACTCAACCTCAAATCTCCACAATGTGGGTATCACAATACACCCAAAAGAGAATATAAAACAATGATTAAATTATGCCAAAATATTTAGCTCAACACCAAGAACAACATACTAAAATTTTATATGTAAAGGAGCAAGTTTACTTGTCTAATATAGAGCACAGGACACTGCCTTTTTCCTTTTCTTCTTCTCCCATGGTGCACAAAACACACGCAATCATGTTACTTTTTTTTTTCTAACCCTTATTTTTGTGTTTTAATGTGGCTTCTAAAGGAAGCCTTTCCTTTCTTCTTTTTTTTTTTTTTTTTCCAATTTAAACCATGTGGGTCCCATGATCGAGGGACAAATCTCCTCCTTCTTGACTCAAGTAGAGATATGTTGCTCCACCAAGCCTACTTTCTTTGTGCAAGAAATCAATTTCATCTCAAGTAAAGCTTTTCAAGTGACAACAACTTCATCTCTAGTGCCTCACATATCCAACAATACTGCATCTCTATGTGCTTTGATTTGGAATGAAATATTGGGCTCTTGCTGAGATGGATAACACTCTGACTGTCACAAAATAACACAAACATCTCTTGATTGAGACCTAACTCTTGTAGGAATTTCTGCATCCACAAGAGTTCTTTGGAAGCTTCAGTAATAGCAATATGTTTAGCCTTAGTGGAAGATAAGGCAAAACATTTATGAAGTTTGGATTGCCATGACACTGCTCCCCCTACAAAAGTCATCAAGTACTGAGAAGTAGACTTTCTAGAATCAACGTCACTAGCCATATCTACATTTGTGTAGCCATCTAACATAGGTTGGCCACTCCGAAAGCATAGACAAACTCTAGGAGTGCCTCTTAGATACTTGAAGATCCACTTGATTGCTTGCCAGTGTTCTTTACCAGGATTAGAGAGGAAATGACTAACAACTTCAACAACATGAGCAATATCTGGCCTAGTACATACCATAGCATACATCAAACTACCAATAGCAGATGTATAAGGAATCTTTTTCATCTCTTCTTTTTCTTTGTCACTTATAGGACATTGTTGTGAACTCAACTTGAAATGACCGGCAAGTGGAGTACTAATAGGTTTGGAATTACTCATGTTAAACTTCTCTCGTACCTTTTCAATGTACCTTTGCTAAGATAACCATAATTTACCATTCTTTCTGTCATGAGTGATTCTCATGCTAAGGATTTGCTTTGCAAAACCCAAGTCCTTCATGGCAAAGGACTTGCTCAAGTCTATTTTAAGACTTTCAATCTTTTGAATGTCATGACCAACAATCAACATGTCATCCATGTAAAGCAAGATAATTATAAAATTACTATAAGAGAATTTCTTGACGAACACACAATGGCTAGAAGCAGCCTTACTATACCCATGATCTACTATGAAACAATTTTCCTGTACCAGTGTCTTAGTGCTTGCTTAAGCCCATACAGACTTTCCTTTAATTTGTACAGAAGCTACTCATTTCCTTTAACCTTGAAACCCTTTGGCTATTCCATATAAATTTCTTCCTCTAAGTCACCATGAAGGAATGTAGGCTTCACATCAAGCTGCTCAACCTCTAAATTCAAATTGGCTACTAATCCAAGCACAACCCGAAGAGAGGACATCTTCATAAGTGGTGAGAACATTTCTTCAAAGTCAATGCCTTTCTTCTATTCAAAGCCTTTCATAACCAATCGTGCTTTTGTACCTGGGTTGTAAGTTATTATCTTCTATTTTTAGTTTGAACACCTACTTATTCTTGAGTGCATTCTTACCCTTAGGTAATTTCACCAACTCAAATGAGTGATTCTCATATAAGGACTTCATTTCTTCTTGCATAGCCTTCAACCACTCTTCCTTGTGCTCATTAGAAATTGCCTCTTGGTAGTTTTCTGGCTCTCCACTATCAGTAATCATCACATACTCACGTGGAGGATATCTTTGCAAAGCACAACACTCTCTATTAGATCTTCTTAATTGAGGCTCAACTGGTGGTTTAGATAGAACTTGCTCAACTGGCACTTCAGGCTGAGGTATAAGCTTATCACCTATATTTCCATCATCAACGTATACATCTCCCCGACCAACAAAAGGTGTAGATTGAGGCTCTAGTTCAACATGAATGTAACTTCTAGTAACTGGTGCTAACTTCTCTAGTCTCTCAAAATCTTCAATGTTTTGGTCTTCAAGAAAAATGACAAATAACATCACGGCTTCTGATAATTTTCTTGTTCACTAGATCCCACAATCTGTAGCCATAGTCTTCATGACCATAACCCATGAAGATACACTATTTAGATTTCCTATCAAGCTTGGACCTTTCATCTCTTGGAATATGAGCAAAGGCCCTACAGCCAAACACTCTCAAGTGATTGTAAGAAATATCTTTCCTTGTCCATACTCTCTCTGGAACATCACCGTATGGAGGAACTAAAGGAGAAAGGCTGATCAAATCCACTGCAATTCTTATTGCTTCACCCCTAAAGGATTTAGACAATTTTGCATAAGAGAGCATATATTTGATTCTAACATTGATAGTACAGTTCATTCTCTCTACAACTCCATTGTGTTGAGGAGTCTTTGGAACTGTTTTCTCAAGCCTGATCCCATGTTCTCTATAATACTCTTCAAATATCTGTTTGAATACATTTTAGTTTTCTTCTTTTTCTCTTTCCACACTTGCATGAAAGTGCTTGAAGACATGAAGCACCTAGTCTTTAGATTTCAAAATAAAAGTCCACACTTTTCGAGAATGACATCAATAAAAGTAACAAAATACAATGCATCACCAAGTGATTTAGTTTCCATAGTACAAACATCAATGTGAACTAAATCTAAAATATTTGGTCTCCTATGAGGACTTGAACTATGTGTTGTAAAAATTATTTTGAACACTAGTATTTTAACTTTAAATAATAAGAATAAAATGACAGCAACAATAAGAAGTAGTAGAACAAGGTTACCACGAATCGTGCAAAGCACTATCCTTAAGGGTTTAATTCCGGCCTACCCAAAGTTATGCTCAGTGGAATGGCATTGATAGTTAACCCTCCAGGATTAGATGTGGGTCTCTACGGGAACTCGTTCACATGATGGTCTTGGTATATTGAGTAGCACATTTTGCAAGAAGCAGAAAATGCAGCAGAAGCAGTGGTGGCAACTTCTATTACGCAGAAGAGAGATAATGAGGAGATGATTATTGTTCTATTTTTTTTGGTATTGTGCCATGTAGTAGGCTTTATATAGGGAAAAGAAATAGCTGTTGTAAAAGAGCCATTGGATAATGGTCAGAAAAAGAGTCGTTGGAGTATTAAAGAGCTGCAACGGTAAAAAAAAAATTTGGCTAAAATTAGCGGATGAGATGAGACGAGGCAGGGCGGGGCACGTGTGTGTATTTACCTATGACTTAAGTCTACAATACTACCTCAATACCATAAGGTATTTACTGATTAAATACTATCATATATAAATGCTTATTAAAACATTTTCATGAGCAATGTGGAACTTCTTCTGTAGCTAAATACACATAGAGAAACTAAGTTTAAAACACACTAAGATCCATATATATACAACACTATGAAATACAACTCTAGCATATTTACCAATAAAACAATGAGTGCAAGTCTTTAAAGATATACCTTTCACCAGAAGAGAACGTTTCTTGACAAAAATGCCAAGTCCTTTCTCACTCAAGTGGCCAAGATGCATATACCATAAGTTGGAAGAGGAATCATCATCTTTGCATTCACCACAACCTCCTAACTATCAGGTAAAGAGCTTAGCAACAGCAATGCTTACAACTCATCACTCAAATTAATCTTATTGGTTGTCAACTAATTCACAATTTCTTGGAAGCTACTCAGTTGCTTTGACATTGAATCCCCTTCTTTATATTTCGTGTTCACTAGCTTCTGAATTATAAAAGCTTTATTTTGTATATTCTTCCTCTTATATAAATATGCCAATTTCTTCCACATACTCTAAGCATTAGTTTCTTTATCAACATGCGGATATATACTGAGATCTAACCATTGCCTGATTAAAGGAACAGCTTTCCTATTCATTCTTCTCCATTTAGCATCAAATTTATTAGTAGATTTAGCTTTTACTCCCTCAATAGGATCATACAAGTCCTTATTGTATAGCATATCTTCCATAAGGGTCTTCCAAATTGAGTAAATTTTGGAATTCAACTCGACCATATTTGGCCCCTTATTTTTCTCCATTTAAACTATACAAATAAAAAAAAAATCAAAGCTCTGGATACCACTTTGTTGGGGAAAACCTTAGGTGGTCACTTGTGTCACGGCGGAAGCAAAAAATGTTTTCCCCACACCTATGCAATTAAATAGGCAATAGAAAAAAATACTCTAGGCAATAAAGTAATATGGCAAAAATTAAGGATATCAGACACCATAATTTTTAACATGAAAAAACGCCCAATGAGAGGGACAAAAAACCCACAAGATCTAATCCAACAAAATTCTCTACTAATAAATTAATGGTAATACAATCAGTCTTCTAAGTAGTATTAAAGAACCACAACAACTAATAAAAATATCTCACTCAATGGGTGGAACTCAATCTCAAATTTCCATAATGTAGGAATCACGATACAGCTAAAAGAGAATGTAAAATAATAATCAGACTATACCAAAATATTCAACTCAATAGCAAGAACAACATACTAAATTTTATGCGAAAAGGAACGAGTTTACCCATTTGATGTAAATCATAGGACGGTACCTTTATCTTTTTCTTCTTCTCTCGCAGCACACGCAACACACGCAATCACATTACTTTTTTATTTTTCTAACCTTTATTTTTGTGTTTTGATGTGGCTTCTTAAGGAAGTCTTTCTTTTTTCCCTTTTTCTTTTCAATTTAAATTATGTGGGCCCCACAATAGAGGGAAGCCCAACATAATAGTAATGACTAGTACACTTTTATACTTATTAATAATTGAAATTAAATCTAAATTAATAAATCATATTTTTAAACTCTGATAATGTAGTAATGCTCGCATGACAAAAGAAATCAACTATTGAATGATTTTTTCTAATTAATTTTGATATTTAAAATAGATGATACCAAATTTATACAATGCATGGGTGATAACAAATATGTATATTATAAGGTTAAAGATTTACCTATCAAATTATATTATATTAAATTAAATTAATAAATAATATTTATATATAATTTTTGTCTTATAAAAATATATATTTTTTAACTTTGATATAAAAATATGAATATTTTAGGTTTTTCTAAATATTCTTTTTAAATTTTATCACACTCTTATTGTGGATTTTTGTTTTGCAATTATATCTATTAGGTTAAATATTTTAAGTTTCAATAAGAATTTTATTTATATTTTAATAATAAAAATACTATGCATTTAATGGCCGGAAGAAATAGAGAATGAGGAATGTTGAATAAATATACTGTTACTAACATTGAATAAAGGGCATGGTAAGCGAAATGGAATGATTGCTATTTCTTTCGGTACGTTGTTCATTCTCATTTCAAAATTGGAAGAAAAAAGAAATACACTTATAGAAAATGAATTTATATATTTTTGTTCAAAATAACTTATTTTCTTCCAAAATAATTTCAAAATTATACTTTTATTTAGAGTAATATCTCAGCAATATATTAATGTAGACAAATTAATTAATTAGTGTACTATATTTTTACGTTTGCCAAGTTTGCCTTAAATAAATTTAATTATGTCTTTCCATGTATTTACATCAATTTTCATTATTTATTTTATCTATAATTATGTATCTTCATTATTTTTGGAGAAATAGTATTAGGTATTTCATAAAAATTAGCAGTGTTTGTGTTCTATAAAATTTTAACACGTTTATATTTATGTTGTACAATGTCTATGATTTACTCAAAATTATTAATGTCAACAGAAATGGAGTTAAAAATAAAGTAAAAATATATTAAAATAATTAACATTTAGTCATTACTATGAAATCAAATTATCATACTAAACATTGTAACATAATTATTTTTATGCAGACGTAAGTCATTCAGAAAAATTTTTATATTATATTTGATTCAAGCCAGAAGTGGGGAGGAAGTAGCGTGTCAAACGTGAGAGTTGCACAGTAGCATGTGCGGTGATGGGTAGAATAGTGAAACGAAAGATAACTTCATATTATTATTAGTGGGTAAGATAATTTGTTAGCCAATATTAATCTAAATTTAATATATATCATTGTGGTTTACGCGCAAAGCTATAGGTAAATTCCTTCTTTTATAAAAAAAAAAAATGCGTTATTTATTCTTCCATAACAATATTTAGTATTATTAGAAGAATTCAATGCAAGTATATTATTATATGATTTAACGGCCTTAATCATTTAGCTATTTAAGACTGAATGATAAAGTTTTATCATTATAGTTTTATTAAAATATTGAATTTTTATAAAATTAAATTTTTAATTCCGTACAGATTGAACTTTATTTTTTTTTTTACCAATGTTAATTTAAACAATTTAAATAAATTATAAAGTAATGTGAACGATTGAAAGATCAAAATGTATTTTCTCATAAGACTCCACTAGCAGTGTTTTATTAGTGAGCACTAACTAATTAATTGGGTGAAGTGCCTTCTATCAGAGATGAGCAAAAGCTTTCATGATTAAAGGAATAAAATTAAAATGAGCAAAAAAATTCTTGGTTTTTTAGTAACTTGGATATACACAAATAATATTTGGTATTAAAGATAATTTATACCGTTTTAGATTTGAAAAATATATATGACATAAATGACAATGCTAAAAGTTTTATCATTTTGTTTAGGCACATATGGCCAATTTATTGTCATTTTTGTTTTGAAATTGCAATTTGCTGCTTATACTTTTAACCAGTGTCTTATCTGAGCCATTCTTTTTAGATCACAATTAATTTCTTTAATTCTATTTTTCGAAAATTACTCTTAAACTTAAAATATGAATATATAATACATAATCTGACGAAAATCAATGAAATGTTTACTTTCAAGAAGACCAATTATTTTTAAATAAGATATATAAAAACACAGTACATATAATATAATTGATGAAAATTCTTTCAATAATTCTTATGATAAGACCAATTATTTTGAATTTGATGCACCATTCCTTAATTGCTCTAAGGAGATGTGTCAAATATATTGTAATTTTTATTGAGAAATTGTAATTTCTTTCTTTCTTTTCTTTAACCAATATGTTATTTAAACCATTCTTTTTGAATCACAAATAGTTTTTTTAATTCTACTCTTCTTTTCATGGCTTAATTCTATTCTTTAAAAATATTGTTAAACTCAAGACATGAATATCAAACATATCCAATATGATGATAATGATTTTTTTGTCTTAAAAGAAATCAATTATTTTGGAATAAAATAAATAAAACTGAAATATATACGATATAATTGAAAAATAAATTCTTTTATACATTCTAATTCCGACGTGTAACGAAATTGTCAGAACTGTACAAAGGTGGGCCGTGTAACGCACGGGAAATGATACTACTTTATTTAAAAAGTTACCGAAAAAAAAAAATCGAAACAAAACTAGTTTAAAAAGCGCATTAGGCTTTAATGACATGATAAACGTTCACTGGGCTTTAATGTTTAAAAAAGGCCATTTGGGATTTTGGATGTCACACCCTCAACGTCTCACGGTGCGACCCGTCTTGTTCACTGACTCGCTGACTGCGTTCATCTCCATCTTCCATCTTCCATGATCTCTGGCTACGATGAATCCATTTTTCCCACTGATTTTAATCCCATTACCGGTTGGTTAATCAAACCTTCCATAATTGCTTATGTTTGTTTATAAAAATTAATTGGATTTAACTCGGTTAAAATTTAAAAAGAAAAACTACCTTAAACTTTATTCGTTGGGCGAGTTTAAAGATGGTGCAATAAACCGCCTTAAACCTTTTATATTGTGATAACTAAAGAACATCTGCTTAAGCAATATCCTACAAATCAACTAAAGTCCCTAATATATTACGTTATGCAACGAGCTAGTAGATGTCACTGCACAGTAAAAGTTTGCAATGTGAATGAGGAAAAACACTATTTGACCAGAAAAAAAAAAAAGCCCGGATCTAACTGCCCGAACTATTTGGCAACCAAGGTGGATTTACACGTAATCATATTCTCCTTCGGCGGATCCCCAATCTTTCGTCCCTCAAATCTAAGCTAAGCTTTGGTTGTACCTTCTACAAAATCCATCATCTCATGCAATTGCTTTATCATAAAACTCACTTAAAATGAATTCATGTCTGCAATGCAATCACTGCTGTCATTGAACAATATCGTCTTCTAAGGGAAAAAGGATGGATGATACAATGAAAGAAGCAAATGGCAGATAAATCCCTCACAGAAAACAAAGTTGAATAAACTATCGGTTTGGAAACAAAATTTAAAATCTTGAGTGAAATACTCAAATGCCTAGAAATGATGTTTCTTTCTTTTTTTGATTAAAAAAAAAAAAGAGTTCAAAAGAATTACTAGAAGCTGGGGTAAAAACTGTCTTGAGCTAAAAAGAATGAACAAAGATGACTGAATAGAAAATAAAATGCAGGTAAAAGAGATATAAAAATCACACCTTAATCGAAAAAGGAAAAACAAAAAACAAAAAAAACGTAGAAGTTTTGTGATAATTAAAAATCAGTCAAACATAATTCCAGTTTGATAGAAGTAATCAATGATAATTTAAATTTCATGGAAGTTGCAGATCGGAAAGGCTTGCGTAACTTTTGGTCAAATGAACAACTGTATTTAATTTATTTTAAAAGCTAATAAAATATATAATCAAACCATTAATTGAATGCCTGATTAATTTGCCATATCATTCTGGCACGTGAATTTCGGGCAAACTTTCTGGCCTGTAGTATCGCTCCTGAATGAATATCGTAGAATTACGAGAAAGGAATGAAGGTGAGTGGGTTTTGAGCTGGTGGGGTTTTTATGGGAAACGAGAGAGAAAGAGAAAGGAACAAATTGATAGTGTTTTGACACCATGAGATATGGATTGTGCGTGAAAGTCAAAACTTTTATTTCCATTTTATACTTTTTGTTGGCACTCGCCTTCAATTTGACTTGGTATTATTATTCCCTAATCGGTAACGGTGTAATTGTGTAAAAGGAGATACCGTTGGCATGATTATTTGGGAAGCAATGCTCACTGTGTCAAGGCAAGGGAGAAACTAGAGAAGCAGGGTTTCACTCAAAAACATGGGCTCTATTGCTGCTGCTGGTCTTATACTGACAAAGAAAACGATTATTCTGGCAGCACTGCTCATACTTCTCTTCATGATCTTGTGGCAACTAATGTGGCCTTTAGTCCAATCTTCCATAGGATTCGAATGATCTGGATTTAGACATTAGTGGATGACACTCGGAGTGCTAGACTTGATCGCATTTTTAAGAGTTGAACTTGGATTGCACCCATAGACCAATAGGCTAAGCACCTGGTCTTGCCTAATTTGAGTCTTATAAACCTTGTTCGTTATTTTAACTTGCCTATTGTTAAGACTTTCATATCTGACACATAAGTGTTCTCTTAACACCTAGAAATTGAAATTACAGAAACTGTGCCTTATTTCAAATAGAAACCAGATAATACAAGAGTATCTCAATGTAACTGAAATTCAGAGGAAATAACAGAAATAGAAATATGATGAGGAATAAGATTGGACAAGATTATCTCCACTTGAGAAGCTTTGATAAACCTGAACCAGAGAGAAGAGAAGAAAAGAAAATATGGTGAAGGCTAGAGTCTAGAAGAGAAGAATCAGAGAGAATAAAGAATTATCATAAAGAAAGTTGACATCACAATATCTATGCATCTCTCAGCCCCTTTTCTTTCTTTTGGAAATGGATCCTCTCATGTTAAAATTTCACATGACTATATCATGTGTTATTTTTCACGATTGATCAACGATGTGGGGTCAAGTCTGCCCCTTCTAATGGGCAGGTTGCCATTAACGGGCCTCAAAGCCCAATTTATGCATGTTACACACCACCTCACATGTTTTTGTCACTCAATCTTCATGTTTCCGTGACCAACATCATTGGTTATGGGTTAGCATGCTCTGCGGCAGCATCCACTTCAGTCATTTTATGTTCACAGGCCTAGCTAATATTAATTGAGCTCCAGTACCATGACAATAGTTTTGCACTCGGCTTGGATGATCTAGGTCTGACATTTATGGATGGTATAAGGAGACAGTGGAGTGTTAGACTTGACTATAATTTAGGCTTGGACTTATACTGGACTACTTGATAAAAACGGTAGTCTCTTGTTCTCTGATTCAAGCCTTATGAACATTTTTCATTCTTTTAACTTGTCCATTTTGAGATTTTTATATCTCATACGCATGTGCTTGCTTTAACAAAATAACGGGACACATAGCATATAACACGAATACAGGAATACTAGCCAGGCTTTTCCGTGCTACATTGGGTTATACGAAGTTCATTGGATTATAATGAAATTAGAGAAACAGAAAACTTTTTTTATATATAAACAAGAATTTAATTAAAAAATACTATACACTATTAGCCAATAAAAATAATAAAAAATGACAATTCATATAAATAATCATCTATTATCATGAGGAGCCTACCATAATTTTTTACTTTCTAATATTTCTATTGGTTATCAAAACTCTATAAACAATACTTGGACTTTATATCATAAAGACCTAAAAAATCACAAATAAATAAATGACGGCCACAATAGTTTAATATCATGATATATAAATAACGATGTGGATAGTTATGATTTAAATATTCTATCCTTTGAAACGCTGGTACGTTAAAAATTTAACATTTATATTTCATTAAAGACAAAAAATCTATTTGTTATAAAATGAAAAGCACACATAAATACAATCTATTAATTTAAAAATAATACAAATTAATAATAAACTTCAAATTTGTGAAAAAATTACGTAATAATAAAAATAAATATAAATATCTAAACATGATTATTAAGAATTACTATTGGCATTTTGTACACAATGAAACAATATTTTAAAACATATATGATTCATCTATTTTGAATTGATAATTAAATGTATAAAATCTATGTAATCGATTTTTCTTTTTTGAATTATGATTTGTTTTTGGGTCCTGAATTCCCTTTCTTTCATAAAAAATATAAATGACTTTGAAAAGTTAAAAAATAACGAAATCTGACAGTTTTTCGTGGTTACAATTTCTAGAAGTGGATGAAAGCATTAGTGACAAGGGTACGCTAAGAGGTGATGCATCCTATATGCAGTTGACTGCTTTGACCCTTATATATTATCCTTTTTCTGAATTTAAAAGGCATATCTAAATGTATTATTTCTTTATTTGACTTATGATTTCAAAGTAGCTTGCATCAAATATCACTGTAAGAAACTCGGGCAAAACCAACGAGAATTATTGACCGGTCAATTGCAATCAGTTTTACAAAAAACCGTCAAAAATATTAAAATTCGAAATGTTGCATATATTATCGACAAATGGCAAAATCGATCGATAATTTTTCACATTAATTGGTACGCAAAAATTACCGACAAAATTATTGATAGAAAACTTATCAGAATAACTATGATTATTTATTGACGAAAAATTTGTTGATAACGATACTTTTATTTTTTTTTTATCCTTTTAAATGATAAATTATTGACGAATTATTCTGCATGTAATAACAACTTAATTTTTACTTTTTAAAATAATAAATTATTGACAAAAATTCTATTGATATTCAAATTTTTGAATGTTGATGTTGGCCCCATTTAGAATTTTTAATACAAATTTCAATATCGACTCAATAAAAACTATTAATAAAATGAATCATTTTATTAATTTGATTCTGATGAAATATCCGTCGATAATGGTTTTAAGATAGCACAATAGTGCATGCCGCCTCTCCCTCCTGCATTTCTCTTCCCCTCTTCTTTGCCCTTTCTCTCTCAACTTCCCCTCCTCCTCAAGAATTGCCTTTCTTCGAAGAACTAACAAAGAATTGTTTATTGTTATGGGGTTGATGACAATTTGCCAAAAATCCTAAAAAGATTACACTAATATGAGAAAGAGTTGGAGCTCCTTATCTCTCCATGACTCACTAACAAAATGATCGAAGACCCTAATTAATTTCTTGTTCTTTCTATTTATAGCCGACTAGCTCCCTAACAACTTGGTATCCTAACACTACTCCCCCCACGAGATCCACCTTGTCCTCAAGATGGGAGCACAAGAACTTATTACTATATAATATGAATAATTCCATCCTACATCCCATTGCTTGAAGTACATAGTCCTGTACCTTTTCTCTTCATGAAGGTTCATAACTCTTCCTTCAAAGATAGTCTCTGTTTGCTGTAATGATTTTGGTTGGGGCATGCATCTCTTACTTTGGTTTCCCCTTCCAGTTTGGAAAGCTTCTTTGCAGTTTAAAATGAGTTAGGCTAAGCCCAAATTTGATGCCTTCTTCACTTTTTTCAAAATCCGATTTCTGTAACCAATTAAATGGGCTTGGCCCATTACAAAGACTAGAGAGCTTCCTTTCTCAGGCTACCCATCCTTCTCCCTTCTATTTTAAGCTTGGCCCATTAAGGCAAAACACAATCCAAGATGATGGACTGCCATAGTTGCTCTAATGCCACTCTCCTTTCTTATGCCACCACCAATGGAAGTTGAAACATCCTTCTAATCACAATATCATGCCTAGGTCATAATATCATAATTAGAAGTTGCTACTCATTGCCTATAAGTATATTGATCGGAGAATCATATCATTGGTGGTTTAATACAACATAAATTCATCTAGCATGGCGTAAGACCACAATACTAAAGATAATTTTATAGTAAATAAGTACAATAATGTATTTATAGTCATTATAGACCCTTTGGTATTAAACCAGCTTACCGATATATTTTATACCGACTATATATCTAAAGGCCCTAAACCATATCTATGGCTTAAAAACTCTTTCATAGGAAACCACAGCACATGCATGAAAGGTCAGAGAGTTGTCAGCAAAATTGTTTTAAGCTGGTTGTCAGGTCTAGTCAAGGTGTCTCAAGGAAACTCACTATGGTTGCCATTGGTGGTGTCTAAGGATGATACAGAAATAGATAGGTATGAGAATTTAAATTCTTAGTAGAAAATCCTAGACTACTATATGTAGTGTTATTGTGATCAGCCTCAGCTACCCCAGTTTACAATAATAAAATATGCTCTCACCAGATGAGGAAATAAAGACTTATCCTTACATAGCAAAACTATTATCGAAGCAGATTCATTTTAATTAGCATAATCATGGTAAATATGCTAACAACAACAATATCATAATAAGAGGAATAGAGCATATACTGAATGAGCCATATAAGTAAAATCAGACATGCATGGGATGAATTTTGCTTAGATTCTTCTATTTAACTTTGAATTAATACATGTAGTTGGCTTGGTAATCCCTTGACTTTAAGTGGTATTCATGTACTCTGGTGAATAGTTCATTCTGCAAGATTGAGCTCATTCATGTATATGATTGCCAGATTCACTCTGATTTTAAGTGGTATTCATGTATTCTGGTGAATAGTCCATTCTACAAGATTGAGCTCATTCCTATATATGATTGCCAGATTCACTCTCTTCGACCCTCACGTGGGTCTATACCTAATCAGGTTCACTCTCCCTGACATATTGTAGATAGGTCAGATTCACTCTTTTTAACATAGCCACATCAGGATTACTTTCCTTGACTTAAACCAAGGGAGTTAGATTAACTTTCTCTGACTTAGCCGAATTCACTATCTCCGACCCAATCATAGTACTAACTTTACTTTTCTTATTAAATAAGAAATAATGTATAATTGGATTTCCATGCATGCATCTCATTTCGAAGAGAACATAGCCATATATGGACATGTGCATTCAACTTTCATACTTCAAATTTCAACTAGAAGAGGAAGGAATATACATTGTCTCAATTGGAAATATAAATCACATAATACCTAGAATCAGGATTTAGGAAATTCACTAAAATTTTATTTCAAGTTAATTTAAGTTAAATTTTCAAAAGGAATATCCTCTACTTCTCTAATTTCAAACCTTTTCGGTCCCACTCAATTTGAGTTGACATGAATCCAAGTGTGCATGTTTTTCCACTAATTGCCTTATTATAAGATAGATTCAATT
The DNA here is from genome assembly GCA_031439595.1 of Pterocarpus santalinus. Classification (NCBI taxonomy): domain Eukaryota; kingdom Viridiplantae; phylum Streptophyta; class Magnoliopsida; order Fabales; family Fabaceae; genus Pterocarpus; species Pterocarpus santalinus. The sequence continues at coordinate 24,485,997 of CM062528.1, read as the reverse complement.
ACCTGATTTAGAAAACTCATTAACATTTCATTTCTTGCTAATTTGCCATGACATTTTATGTACTTGTAGCTTAGTAAACCCCTTTTAAAACTAAAGTTTTCTGAGTTCAGAGTTTCGGTTCTCATGAAAGCCATCCCAACTTCACGGTAGGTAGTTCCAATTTTCGACCTTATGTCATGAAGTCTCAATTTCCAATCATCTCTAACTCAAAGGGTGAAGACCACTGGTTGTGGTTATATGATGTCTTGAAGCCCAATTTTTGATTTTCGAGTTCAAGAGACTTTTCTGCCACTAATAGTGTTATTTACTATCATAACTAAATTAGAATGTTATACTACTATCCACTTTTTAAAGAGAATTTTGCCTATCAAATTCATTATTCATGGACAATTCAAGATAATTCATCTTCATGTTTGGATAGTTCTTTCTATTTGCCTACCAGTTTGGGAATGGTAGGTTATACTCAAACAAAGTTGAGTTGCAAACGCCTTTTATAGAGCTCCCTAAAACCTCAAGGTAAATCCCAGGTCTCAATTTGATATTATGGTGGTAAGAATTTCGTATAGTCTCACTATTTCTTGAGCGCATAGGATGCAAATCCGTTCCAAGAGTAGTGGGCTTTAATGGGTAAAAATGGGCAAATTTTTAATCTATCTATTATGATCCATACAAAATTCTATCCTGCGAGGATCCTGGGTAACCCCATGACGAAATCTATTAAGATGTTTTCCAATTTTCATGTAGGGATTTCCAAATATTGCAGCATGCCAAACAACTTCTAATATTCTATCTTCATCTTCCAATAGTTCAAATATTTGCTTACAAACTCTGCTATGTCCAATTTTATCCTTGGTTGTCGAAACATCCTTTTAAGATCTTGTTCCACTTTGCCTATCCCTAGATGGATAGTGAAATTGCTTTGATGGACTTCATCTAGGATCTTAAGTTTAAGGTTGTCACTTGCAGGGATGTGCAGTCTTCTATGATACTTCCATGGCCGTTACCGTTCTTGGACGAACTCCTCTCTAGCTTTCTTACTTGAATCAAGATCATAGTGTTGTTGAGCTTAGGCAATTTTATCTTTTGAAGTTACTTGTCGCCTTGGTCTGACTCAATTGAATAACCTGGGAAGCTATAATGACCTCCAAGTTGAGATTTTGGAAACTCTTTATCTGCTCTATTTTCTTTGATCATCATCCATGATACACTTCAAAATGTTCTACTTAAAATATTAGTCACAGCATTTGCTTTGCCTAGATGATACTTCAAGTTGAACTTATAATCTTTGAAAAACTCCATCCACCTCTGCTATCTCATGCAATTCTTTCTGATCAAAGAAATACTTTGGACTCTTATAATAAAAAATACATTCAAACTTAATTCCATAAACGTGATGTCTTTAAATCCTTAAGGAAAACACTATTGTTGCGAGCTCCAAATATGAGTTGGATAGTTGATTTCATGAGGTTTTAATTATCTCGATGCATGCACGACCGTGTTTTGATTTTGAATTAGCAGCACCCAAATCCATTTTGTGAGGCATCACAATAGGCTTCAAATAGTCGATGAAAGTCTGGTAGCACCAACACTGGTGCTATGGTCAACTTTTACTTAAACTCTTGAAAACTCTTCTCACTTTTTGCCATTTAAACGAGATGGGAGTGAGTCTTCAGGAAGGCTGAGAAAATTTTAGTATAAATAATATTTCTCTTGTTTTTTGCACCATCTCTCTTCTTTTCACACTTCCCTAACCACCTCTATCCATTGCCACCAACTACCCATTGTCGTCGCCAACCAGCCATCATCGTCATTGCCGTCATTGGGTTTATTTTTTAAAAATTATTTTACTGATTTTATTGTTGTTGATATTATTAATAATTGTTGTATATTTTTTTTGTTAAAGATTTAATGGATATATTTAAAGAAATAAAGGTAATGAAAGACTCACTAGAGGAGATAGATGAATATGTTGAAGACTCTTTAGAAATTATTGAAGATTCAATAAAATATATAGTTTAGAAGTATGTTAAAAATATTACTTCCAAAGTTTTATTAAGACATCTATCTTGTTTATTTATATTAACTTAAAATATTTGGATTGGATTAGTGCTTTATTGTATAATATTGTATGAATCTAATATTTAAACTTTTTTTTCTCTTACATTGGTTGTTTGCAGCTGCTGTTTCCGCTACTAAATAATCTAGCCATTGCTAATTATAGGGAGAAAATGTGGCTACCAATTAGAGGAGGCAAAAATTGCCCCAAATTCGGGGGACAAAAGGTTGCTGCAAAATAGAGGGGAGAAATATCCACCACAAATTAAGAGGGAAAATGCTACCACTAAAATTAGAGGGTGACTGGGCCACCACAACCTGTTAGTAGCCATGAATATGTGGCGGCCTGATGTCCACCATAAATCTGTAGCAAAGAGCCATTTTGTAACTAATTGTAGCTTATTTGAGGTAGATTTGTCTGCCGCAAACGGCGAATATTCTTTTAATGATCATTCTTTTTCTCTCTTCTCTTTTTTTTTATTTATTTATGGTCTCCCCTTGTGTGAGTGTGATTGATGGGGGCTACCATCTTTCTTCTTTGGTGGCAATCCAACTATTCTCTTTTTCTTTTTGTTGCTAAGATTTTGTTTCTTTTATTTTATTTTTGTTGTCCCTTTCATCATTCTGTTTATCCCATCGGTGTGCGTTTTCATTGTCCATTTGTGGATTTTTGTTGTCCCCTTTGTAGGTGTTTTGGTTACCTCTCATGGTTTTTCCTATTTTGATGATTTTACAGAAGACAAAGATGTTGACATCTATTTTGAAAGGAGACATAATATATTATTTAACCAATAGCACTTTTGATATTAGTTTTCGACGTGAAAGATATTTAGATATCAATAGTTTTTGAGCAAGACGTAGAACTATATACAGTTAGCTAGTTTAGAATATAATGTATTTGTTTCTTATTAAATTTAATTCTGATATATTCTTTTCCATTTATAAGTACCATTAGACTTCTTTATGAATAAATTTTTTTTTCTTATAAAAAAATTATGATTCATTTTTAACTTAACTATTTGATCCAATTCGAAATCCATCCAACACCTTCATTCCAACCCTAGTTGGCAACCCCTTTGAAACTGACAATGTTTAACATTATTCTTTTTTTTTTCCTTTTTAGATTTAATGTTGACCATTAAATGGGCCTGTATTTTAACGGTCTACCCCTCCTGATTATGTTGAAGCAGCAAGATTTCCATGTTTGCGTTGACCTTCTAATTATTTCTTAATTCCAATTAGCATGGTATATTTATGACCACATGCTACAATAAATATTCATCCGCTAGTTGTCTTATCTTCACAAGTTGCCCATCCAATCTATTTGAGAAGCTACGACCATCATCAACACTATATCCATTATCCCCTAAAAAAAAAAAAATTATCAATACTATATTTTATTAAAGGAATTAACCTATGGTCTCAGTTATTCTTTTTTATTTAAGAATACCAGCTCATAGAAATTTAAAGCTACAAAAAAAAAAAAAAACCAAGGAAGAGAAAACTAGGCCAAACCGGCCGGTCAAACCGGTTGGATCGGGATCCGGACACTAGGACAGTCCGGTCATTCTTCTCAAACTGCTAGCCTAAAAAATCAGTGAAGAATCAGCTAGAACTAGCCAAAATTGATGAACCGATGCAAATTGGACCAGTTGACTAGTTTGATTTTTTTTCAAAAAAAAATTGATCAAAGCTTTGTTGTTTCTTTAAACAAAAAGAAGAAAAAGAAAAAAAAGAAGAAGAAGCTCAGTTAGAACAAAAGCTCGTTTCTTTTATAATCTTAATTCTTTTAGTATGATTATTTGCTATATGTTCTTAAATTAATTTAAAAATAAAAAACTAAAAATGGTTATTGTGCTATCTGTTAGTACTTCGCAAAAGAAATGTAAGTGAAAATTAAAGTAAATGGATTTTATATTTGATATGTTTGATAAAGTTCTCTATAATAAATATTATTTTATATTAGTTATATTATTATTAATAACTTAATATGATTATATATATATATATATATATATATATATATATATATATATATATATATATATATCCTAATCGAATCCCCGGTTGAACCGGTTAGATCTCTAAACCTTTAAATCAATGCCTTAATCGGTTCAATATTTGGTCCGATTTTCTAAACCTCAGGAAACAATGAAATATTTTGAAGCACTTTACTACTGGAAAAGAAATGCAAAATAAAGAAAAAATGTAATCTTACAAATTTGATTGAGCATAGTAAGTGACAAAGTTTTCATGTCTATTTGACTCCAATTATTTGCAATATAAAACATATTGATGAAGAGGAAAAAGATCATGTTTGCTGTTGTACTCTAATCATTCTACCTTTCATTGAAGATTCGAATTGAATTATGGTGAATTATATAACTTTCATGGTTGACTTCGACTGCTTTTTGGACAAGACAATGGCTTGAATAGGCTGACCATTGGCCTGTATGGCTATATAAATATTGGAGACTCTCCATTAAGATTTTTTCAGTTCGGCTGGTCAAATAAAATACAATTTAGTAAGTTACTGCCTTGTGGATCTTGTATTAGTCACGATAATATTGGGAAGTACTGGGTGTCTATATGTTTTGAAAATATGCTTGAACATACAATATTATTGGGCTGTTCGTAAGTTTCTTTTTGGATTGTTTACTTTTGGGTCTTTGACTTTTGGCATGGAAAGGGTTATTATAGAAACAGCATTTGATATCTTCAGCTCATTATTGGTGTCCATTTGGACTAGTCCTAGACTCTGACTCACAGCCCTTATGCGTTTTGAGGACTGCTTTTCCTTTAACTTTTTGTAGTTCCTAAATTAAGCTTCATGAATATACATGGTTTGAAAGTTCTTGTTGCATGAATGTGAGATATGACATCTGTCTGTGCCAATGTCAGTCTTGGTTTCAATGTTTAAAACGAAAAATAAAAACTTAATCGTAAAGTTTTGAGAGAATTTTTTCTTGACATTTACAATAACAATACTCCCTACGTCATAACATTGCATCTTCTTGAAAAAACTCAACAATGGTGAGTTGCCTTAACCACTCCAAGTAAACGAAAACCCCCCATGCACCCATTGAAACCACACACGTTAAGGTTCCTGCAGATATATCGATTTTGGACACAAGTTGAGCATTACATCTCTTCTCTTCTTTCTTGATACTCCCATAATTAAGCATGGTGGGTAATTTTTGTCATGATTCTGGTTTTATTTTAAAGAATTGTATCATTTGCTAGTAAGCATTTTTCTTTTCTTTTCTTTTCTTTTCCTTTTTTTTTCTTTTTGGGAAGATTGTTCTTTTCCTTTGGAAGAAAGGAAACGAATCTCTATTACCTTGACCGGCTTTTTATGATTTTGTTGAGAACCCCGGCAATCAGTACCATAAAAAATGTTTGAGAACCACTGAGAATGGTGAATACAAAAGAAAAATGTGTTACATGGAGGACAAACAAATAATTTGAACTAATTTTTAGGACTTCAACATTCTTGGCACTCCTAAATGTGCGTCAGCAATATTCAGCACTCATTTAGATTTCAGCATATTGTTGTTTTTACTGCAACATGACGCCATTAGGCAAAGTTGTGATTCATCGTCAAACATCTACGTGAAACAAACTGACGTACATATGGTTTTAATTTTAATCTGGTATAAAAATTTTAGTCACTTTCTATCATGCAATTAATCCATATTGACTTATAATTAAATGAATTTGATTATGAGGTAATTAAAGAAAAAGTCAAAGCATTGTAATAATGTAAAGAAAAATACGTTACATGGTGAGCAACGAAAGACGTCAACTACTTTTTAGGACGTAGTTAAACATTATTCATATTCTTAGAAGCATTCAGCACTCATTTAGAATATTCCAGCATACTGTTGTTTTTACTTCAACATCACATCATTAGGCAAAGCTGTGATTCATCATCAAACACGCACAGAAAGTATATGCAAATTTATAGAGGGTATATTAGGTAAGAGAAGTGATTAATTGTAAAGATAAATAAATTAATCTTAAACCTTTGAATCGTACATAAATATAATGGATAAGATTAAAAATAAAATTGTGTGACTTTTTTAATTGATTATGTGACTTTTAAATAATTTTTAATTTTGACCATTGATCATCTTTTAACCTATGTTAAATTATGAGTTTATTAAAAGTTTAATTTGTTTTTATTATTACAATTTTACATGTCAATTTAATTTCATGTTCAATGTAGGAAATTCTCATCTATAGTTTCTCTTCTTAATGTAGAATTCAATCTGCCCTTTAGGATTGCAGGCATGTCATTGACAGCCCTAACAGCTAGTTTTGTGGTAACATTTTCCTTACAAAACACTTTATGTATAAAAATATGATAAATGTTATTTGTACTACTTTGTAACATATTTTTAAAGAAATTCTTAAACATTGGTTGAGAGTGAGTTCCAATTTTATTTCACTACCTCAAAATGCCCATTCAAATGTCATAACAAGTGGTTCAAACAACATATTTGTTTAATGTGCTTGTTTGCAACGTTTGACATTTAAAAAATTCATTTCAATTTTTTTTCTTGTATTGATGATTTTTAAATTGACCTATGTTTTAATTGAGTTGGTGGTTGACTTATCTACGCCTCCTCATTGTTATTAAGCAATAAAAGTCCATTATTTCGCTGACCTACTCATGATTTCTGAACTCCAATTAGGAAGCTGTGTTTATGATCACATGCTACAATAAATATTCATCCACTTGTTTTCTTTCCTTATTTTCATAAGTTGCTGATCTAATTTATTTTATTAGCTACCATTCATATATTTGATTTAAGTAATTCACCTATATTACGTCAAAAAAAAAAAAGTAAAGTAATTAACCATTTAACCTATATGGGAACCGTTTTCCTTTCAAGACATAAATTTGGGATCATATTAGCTCACAATAACCTAAGTTACAAAAAGCAAAACAACAATGAAAATTTTGATCCGTTTTTCACATGTAAGGAAGAACAAGAAAGGAAAAAAAGGCAGAATTTGTGACAACTTCAGATTCAAATTTTACAAATTTATGTAATTTAAGTAAAGTAATAACTAAAAATGTTCCATATTTATTTGATTCCAATGTGCAATGAAGAAATTATTCGCCATCTAAAACATCTTGATAAAGATATCAGGTATGTTATTATGGTAGAATCATACCTTTTTCATTGAAGGTGGCAATTTCAAATTAATTAATTATTTTCGGAGAATTATTGCTTTCCAGGTGTGTACGTCAGCTAACTTATTTATAATCCCTTTTCTTATCTGATGAAAATGGCACTGTGACATTGAAGGAGGACAAAAGGGACATGACAGAACTTGTCCGTCATGGGTTCAACTGCAATAAAACCACCGAAAGGCCACTCTCACGATAGAAAGGCGGATCTCGATATCATGAAAAGGTCAATCTCAAGAATATGTTTTTGTTTTTTGGACCATTATGTTTGCAGTTTTTCTTTCGCGAATTTCTTCTCATCTGTTTATATGATTATCCTGAAAATTGAACTTTGCTGACCAAAATGACAATTTGAATTTTTTTTAATCCTATAAATATTTCATTTCCCACTTATAATATCTTGTTCTTGGCCTTTATTTGTCTTCATCATTTCTTTTAAATTGAGCCAACGTAGTTTGTGTTGAAATGATTGCCTTTTTTTTTTTTTGACATCCTTTGTGTTAGCAAAACATAAAGAATATATAGGCTTTGTATCTTTTCATTTGATTATATTTTATTAAATATTAATTAGTAAATAATAATTTTCACCTATTTACTAAACCACAAGCCATACATATTTAGAAGTGATTGACTGTAATGGGTGTGAACAGTGATTACAGGCGAATTTTGCTTGTAAAATTAAGAGTTTAAATTATGAAATCACTATGTGTTGGGAGTAAGACATTTCCTAACTTCTACTTTTGATATAAAATTATGTGAATGATTTGTAAGATAAAGAAAGTACTTGAATGGTCATGTATTTAGAATTTTTTGTGTGAGGCTGGATCTTTTATAATAATAACAAAATTTATATATAAATAACTTGTTACATCCATTTCCTTTGAGTTTTTATATTTTTCAAATAAATTTTATGTGAAATTTATGGAAAACATATTTTTAACATGTTTCATTTATGTTTTTTTTGTGGTGGTTTTCATTTACTTATTTGAGCAAGGAAAATATGCATAAGCCAATAACCGACCCAAAATGGTATGTTGCTGAAATCAGTAGCAAACTACACAATTAAGAATTTTAATCAATACTTATAATCAATTATGACATTTCATTACGATCATTGAAATTGGTCTACCGTGATTTTGGGTTTTTATTTTTTTCATATATCATGAAAATTACTCTGTTGCAGAAAAGGAAAGTACACCAATGCATGAGAAATTCTAACATAGGTCATTAAGCACCTAGGTATTTTAATAGAATTTTTTAGGTGAAGTCCACCGAAGCTTGTTATTAGCAACCTGATTAATTTAGCTCGACTCATAAAAGTCTTAGAGAGGGTTATAAACCTACCAGTAGAAATTTTTTTTTTATTTTCAAAACATAAATCCGAGACACCTGCTTAAGGAGCCGAAGCATTTAGCCACTATAATTAACTCCATGCCAGTATATTTTAAGGGATTAAATATTTATTTCAAAATATAATAATAAAAAAAAGTATACAATTATTATCATCTCTCAAAATAATATATATTATTTGGGAGGATTAGGATTGAAATAATAATTTGTAGAAAAACTGGAAATAAAAGGAGGAAAAAAAAAAGAGAAAAAGAAGAAACAGAAATGAACTTTTTGGGGAATAATGATATTGAGTCAAAAGCTGGCTATCATACATTTATTATATATTCGTTAAACCGCGAGAAATCAGATGATCCCAGAGACCACATATCCTTATATAGCTGCAAACCTGGTCAATACTCACACATATGTTTTATTCCTTCTCTCTCCCTCTCTCTCTGCATTCTCTGCTAGAAAGAAGGAAAAAGGTAACTGCATTCTAGTACACAAACCAATCACTTGCTTGGTATTCTCCACTCTCGATGTTTCTCATTCTTTTATTTGTTTATGTTTGCGAGGAAGTTCTTGTTCTCTAGTTAAAAATAAAAAATAAAAAAAAGTATCACTCCATGTATGGTCATGTACCTAGCAGGCCTGCATTATATTCACATAGACCTTATATTATACGATAATAATGATTATTTTATCTCCTATTAAGGGTTAGATGCTGTGATATCACTTCTGCGTGTAGCAGGCCGGCAGAAAGACAAAGATCTTGTTTGTTTTCCCATGTTAGCTGCTCCCTACGTTTTATATAATATTTTAGACCATAGTAGATAGGTTGATTAACAAAAGGGGTTGTTACTTGTGTTGTGTTGTGCCTCAAAAGAAGAGTAATTGGTGCCTGCGTGTTGAGAGGGTGTTGGTGTTTATTGCAGCAAAGGCAACAACCACAACAACAACAATAAACCAAGAAAAATAGACATGGAAGCCAAAGGTGGAGAAGTGAGAAGGCTTCACATCATCTACTTCCTCAGTCACATAGGTGGTCGTGCAGATCATCCCCATCTCATTCGTGTTCTCCATCTAGCTCGTAATGGGGTTTATCTCAGAGGTGTGTTATCTCCATGTTCACATTCCATTCCATTCTTCTAGTCTAGCCTCATCTGCATCTGGCACTGACTATACTACCTATGTTTCTTTCCTCTACCCATAATGTTATTCTTAAATGTGTTTTGATATATTATTCTATGATTTCTATTATTTGAGTCTAATCACACTGTCTTGTATGTGTTAAAAGATGTCAAGAGGTGGCTTGGAGAACTGAGGGGAAAGGACTTGCCAGAAGCATTTTCTTGGTCCTACAAGAGGTGGTGGATCATCCCCTTTAATCCTTCCTTTCCTTTTGTCCATTTCTCTACCCCACATTTTCGTTCCCTGCAGAAACTTCAATTATATCTATGTGTGTCTGTGATCAATTTGTAACTAACAATTATTAAATGGCAGGAGGTACAAGACCGGGTATGTGTGGCAAGACTTGTTAGATGACGACCTCATAACCCCCATTTCTGACAATGAATACGTCCTCAAAGGATCACAAATCCACCCTACCCCATATGGTATGTACTTGGAGATAATCACTACTCCCACTTTTATTATTCATGTTAATATTTTGAGTTATTGAGTATGGCCACCCATAATTTCCATCCATGGACATGTCCAACTTATATAGGCTTTCTAATAATGTCAAAGCTCATTAAGCTGTACAAATTTTTTGGGTTTTGCAGAAATTCTTTCACCAGATGAAAAGAGAACTGCTAGTTATGTACTGGCCGGAAAGAAATCTCCTCAAATACAAGTTTCTGAGGACAAACAACAGCACCAGCAACAACCATCTGTAGCAGAAGAACAACCTGAAATTCAAAGAGACGCGGATTCGAAAACGGATACTCCAAAAAAAGTGTCATCAGAAATCAGCCAGGATTCATCATTGGTCTTCAGCTCAGAGATATCATCTGTGACAGACGAATATGAGTCTTGTAAGGCTGAAGAAGAGAAGCCTTTGGGGGCAAGCAAAGTGAGTTTCAATGAACAGAAGCATGAGAAATTGGAGAATTGCTCATTGCCTTCCTTGTATCACAATCTTTTGAGTAAGAATGGTAACAAAGATGACCTGAACAAAACTGATACACCTGATTCTTCTTTTTCTACTTCATCATCGTCATCATCTCAATCCTCCTTTAGCAAGCTCAGAAGCAATTCAACTAGAGTTTCTACTGTGTTTAGAAATCTGATTACTTGTGGGACAGTGGACACAAATGATGCAGCTCTGATCAGGATGAAAGCAGCTCACAAAATTGTCTCCAGTGATCCCGATAACATAACAGAAAATAAAGCTCAGATTTGTAAAGAAGACAAATTGGGAGGATCAGCCAGGTGTTTTGGGACTTCTTGGAATCATCATCATCAGCAAAACCAATATGGGGCCAGGTGAGTTATTAAATCATAAACTGAGCTAGGAATATTCTAAAGAGTACTACTACTTGTACATAGTGACAATGGGTATCCTTTTCGACATCTATGGAATTATGTATAAGCAGTGATTTCAATTGTGTAAGTGGTAAATTTGTTCGGTAAAAAATATGGAGAACTATATCTTATTATTTGTGAATTCTAATTTAATTGTGAATTTCATTTATATAAGTGGATGAATTTGGTGAAAGAATTTCTCGTATATTATCAATTATCTTAGCACAATTAGCACATTCAGCATAACTACAATTAAAATCTTCAATTATTTATACATTGATATGCAAATATCCAAGAGGTGTATACGAATAACATTGTCCTATTCTAAAAGTATGATATTATAAATAGCAAGATTAATATTTGTTTTTTTTTTTTTTGTCTTTTTCATTTTTCCTTTGCTGCAGAAAAAGCTATGATGGAGAGGGAACAAACAGGTGCAGGAAAAAGCTAGGCGAGTTCATGAATCAAACTCATCACAAACCATTTGGTGGACCGATTTGCTCGTAAGTGACTGAACATGTCACCTGAGTGTAATTTCAATTGTTAGCGATTCAACAATATTATTTCTTTTTTTTTGGGGGGGGGGGGGGGGGCGGGGGACAAACTAGCATGAAAAACTGTGGTCATATTGGTGGAGGATATATTAACTTACTGGTTGAAGATCAATAAGATACAATATTAGGACTTATCAGTGCCTGTTTGCTGCTCAACAAAATCGAAATATATGACTTCTGCACTGAAATGAAATGTGGCAAAACTTTCTAACATAAAGACCAATGGAGCCAAGATTCACCTGGTTGGATTATTACAAATAGTCAAAGTTCAGAACCGCTTTTCCTTGTAACAAAAAATATAAGATATAAAAAGTTCACATTGATTAGCAGATTGTGATGTTTACCAACATTATACTGCAGAGGCTGTTGATAAAAGATAAGCGTTGTGTTTCTACTTTCTAGCATCTTCATTCAATTGTGTCTAATTTAGAACAGAATGAGCTACATACTGTGGCCCCATACTTGTCCAGACATTTTAAATTTCTTGGCCTTTAATTCTGATAGTGAAATACGATACCATAAATAGGACTTGATGATGCAGGCAATGTGGGAAGCCGTTCAAGCCAGAGAAAATGCACAAACACATGACGTCCTGTAAAGGAATGAAAGCATTGGGAACACCAGCTGCACCTGCTGAGAAGACACAGCTTCATAGATCATCAACTTCAGACCATTCAAATTACCTTTTGACAAACTAGATATGAATTCCTTTTTCATTGAATGCTTGACTTCACCCCAGGAGTAGCATTTAGCTTCTATTACTTGGTCTCCTTATAAAGAAGACATTCATTCTATCAGATCTTCTTGGCTTTCTCTGCTGTGTGATTTCCATGACTATCCCATACCCTATAGAAAGATTCCTCACTAAGTCAATTATTAAGCCGTAAACATTAGCAGCTGACGGTCACCAAAATATTCTGCATAGCAGAACATAGTGCTACCTTGCTGAATGTCACCTATTCCTTTGCATGAATGACCAGAAGGAAAGAATTAAAAATATAGATATAATAAATGAATGCCAACGAAGGGCATAATTTTGTGTACTGTTGCAAAAATTTCGCGTGCAACTGTATAATTTTGCACGCAACAGCTCGATCAGCAGCATACTTCTGCATGCAACTGTACCAAGACTGAAGAAAAAGATATTTAGGGTTAACCAGACAGCAAATGTAAATGCCAATCAGAATGAATTTTAACATGAATTCATTGTAATAATGTCGTAATACATATTGATAGAATACAGCTAAAAATTGCATAATCTTAACGCATAAACTTCATTCACTGACAAAGTTAGATTAAAGTATACTACAAGATTTAAGATCCGTAAGTGGTCATAGCTAAACCTAAACGAGCTGTTAAACTATTGACTGCGACACCAATGTCATACGTCTAAAGCAGTGAGACAGTTGAAAATAGTATGCTCCATTTTGTCAGTTCTGTTAGCTCCCTTAGTACTCTAGTTACTAACTCGATGCAACCGCAGAATTAACGTGCTCAAGAAGAAACTGGTACAAACTTTTCCTTAAGTTCTCTACCCTATGGTCAATCCTATCTCCACCAACCAAATTATCTAACCAGTGGTTCACCTTTTTGAGCTGTCCTAGAAGACATGCAATTTCAGTGCTCCCTTCTTCACTTTTCAACCCAAATCCATCACCTAGTGACTCCTCCAAGTACTTCAGGAACCACTCTCGAGAAGCCTCGAGCAGTTTCTCAGCCAAAGTTGCTGCCTCTTTTAATTTGCTTTCTTTTCTTTGATCCTGCTTGTCAGTATCCTTGTTCTTGGACACCAAGAGATTCCGCTTTGAAGGAAGTCTTTTAGCAGTTGAATTTGGCAAGAGATTTGCCTGAGTTACACGATTTTGCTTGTTCTGAGCAGAGGGATTCTCAGTATTCATTTCCTCGCGAGAATTCTCAATGACAACATAATGACATTTTTCACCATTCAAAAGCTCCCCTTTAGCTTGTGCTCTGAAGAGATTAAATTTGGAAAGGTTGGTCCCCATGGCAGCTTGTACCCAAGATATAGCATTCTTGTGAGAGGGAACATTACATGGGTCTTCTGCAAGATACTGTAGGGTAGAGTGGCTGCTTTGCTTTGTCTCAGGAGGTGGGGTTAGTAAGGAATCAACCACCACTGTTGCTCTCTGCAAACTCTGATGAAGCTCCAGAAACTGCTTCACAAGTAATCCAGCAGAAACTGTCCGGGAAGACTGGCAAAGTTCCGCAAACATGCTGAAAGACAATAATTAGTTACCTTGGTCAGTGCAATTATGCACAACAAGAAGGATTTTATATTGACCCAACAGAGGAAAAAAAATGAAAAGTGAATTATGTTAGCAGACAATTGGAAAATTTCGTTCCAAATTCCAAATATCTAGAAGTGACAATGATAACATAATACGATTGAATGGCCAATAGATTTTGTCTTTAATGATAGTATCATAGATGATTTTAACTACTTGTCAAGAAAATTTACATTTGAAATAACTCTCATAAGGGGCCCACAGATGTAGAAATTATAATCCGAAAATGCATGCCTCCACGGCTACACCCTCAATCCTAAAGGCAGGAAACCAGGGGGAATATGTTACCAAACAAAAAGATTACACAACTGAAAAACAAGGTACCGAAAGGAGTGTTCATCTTCCATAGTTGCAAATTCATTTGTTATATCTCTAGCAAATTAACAAAATACTCAAATTATATACAATCAGTTAAAGAGATCACGTGATAGTTTAAGAATCCGATACAGTTAGTTTGGGAAGGAAATTGCAGGAGCTAACGGAACTGTCTGTAAGTCCACGTATTTGATTCTGCCAGGATTCTAGAATCAATATTAAGGGTGACTATGCTATGATTTAATAATCATGCTTCAAATTAAAGAGAAAAGGAAACCAATTTGTTTAATTACTTGGAAATATGAACCAAAGCCAAGAACCAGCTAAACAGTACCCAGAAATTGTTCAACTATGCTCCAAAAGTTTCTGCGCTTCTTGTCTATGATAGGCTTGCCTATCCTTGAGGAGAAATGAAATAAGATGATAACAGATCAATGTTACTAGCCAAGGGTACCTCCTCTTCCTTATATAAAAGACATGAATCAGCCATAAGTGGCAGGAGTGGAAGGGTTTAAGGTGAGATATAATTTTCCTGTAAAAGCGGGGATTTTTCTACAGAGAGAGACATCAAAGGATAAAATAGGAGGCATAAGCATTTGTGGCCAAGGATACAAATACCTCTTTATAAAAGAGATACTGGTTCAAGACCTAGGAGTGGAAGTATCTCATAAGGTATCCTGATACTGCAATATTGGTATAGGAAAGATAGGAATATCATGTAACTGTTCTTTGACACCTGTTCTTATTAAAAAGCTGATGGTTGAAACTGAGTTGAATACTTAAACATCTTGATAAATGTACTCAAGATGGATGAATTTTCCCTAATGACATAAACAGAAAGCGTAACATCATGAGTAAAACCTAGACTACAAATAGCCATTCCAGATGGTCAAGCTTTCATCCAACTTTTGCCTCTTATTCAATTATTCGGATTAAAAATAAAAACCATCCAGTACCTCAAACAAATTAGGACTAGCCCCATTAACTGAATTTACCAGGTTATCTTCCCCCCAAAATGCTTCTCTGTTGAATCAAATGGACTCACTACATAATGAAGAATCATTCCTGTACTTCAAAGAAATTCCTTCAGTAGAAACCCATTTAGATTCATTATGTGATAAAAAATGCATCCGTAACAATGCTGAAATCATCAGATAACATCTGTTACAAATGGATAAGAAACAAACCACAGCTCGTACCAATAACAAGCAGGAAGAGCAGAGAAAGGAAGCCAAAGAACGACATGAAAGAAAGTAAATACCACGTGCATTGGATCACAGTGTCTGCAGCAGATGCCTCTTCAAGAGCCCGCACAGCAGCCACAAATGCAACATTTCTATGAGTTACAACTTGCTGGAAAAGAATGAGAAAGAAATTCAGAAATTTCCATGAGATGTGATGGCATGGAAGTTAGAATGTTAGCCATACATTAATCTAGCTCCATACCTTTCCAAGATTACACATGGGAGATGGAAGATCTTCCCATGATGCAGACACATTACACCGAGTCTTGACATTGAGGGGCACCTTAACAAGGTGATTGGGAACAGTGGCAGCACTTGGTGACTTAGTACTCTTATTCGGAGCTGTGCTTGTCGGTTTTGGACACAAGTTCTCGTTTTTATTCTTCAGTGGTGAGACACTTGGAGTTGGAGATTTTAGTGGAGAATCAATCTTAAGAGAGACCTTCTTGTCAATCACCTTCAGCAAGCAAATATCACCTCATAAGCTTAATAAAAAGAAATGTTACATATGAAAGACACACATAAAAATCAACCCTTTTGTCTTAACACAAAATCACTTTTCTCTACCCATATACAGTACAGAAGATGCAGAATCTTCCACCAACCAAAGGGCCTACAATACTGTGTTGCAGAGAGACACTGCCCTCAAACATTCATGGACCTCATTTTAAGGTTATTTTATTTACTAAAATTCTTTTAAACAACATTTCAAAACTTACCCGAAAAAACTGCAGTAATCACTGGGTCCAACAGACATAAAAGCGTTTAAAAAGCACAAAAAGAAAAGGGTGAGGGCCCTCATTCAACACTACAGAAATATCTGAAACAGTGCTTTCAACTACAACTGAAAAAACCCTCTTCCCATCAATGAAACCTCCACAAAAAGAAGAAGATAACAGAAAAGCAACATGCAAATGCAGTATATGGGAAGGGACAAAAAAAAAAAAAAAAAGCAAAAGGGGGTATCAAAAAGATAAAAGCTTTCATTATTACATACATTAGGTGAAGTTGAAGCAGATTTCAACTTGAATCTCGAACTAGGAGTTCCAGAACCACTCTTGGAAACAGGACTATGGTCCCAAGCCCTTCTAGAAGAATCCAAACTCAACCTCCTCATCTCCACCAAACCCTCCTCTACGACCTTAACCTTCTCGCCATTACTCTTCAAAGACGAACACTTCTTCAACTCCAACTTAGAACCCGCTTCATCCCTCTTCAAACCACTATTGCTTTTGCTACCCTTGTTGTTGTTCCCCTTCTTGTGTCTTCTAAACTCAACATTCACACCCACACCAACGTGCAACAACTCGCTAGAAACCAAGTCCGTGGGGTTCCCAACACAGGGCCTTCTCTTCGGAACGGGTTTCAACCCATGAACCATAGGAACAGGGGAGGGTGCGGTTGAGTCGAGGCGAGTCACGTAAACGAACTGACCCAGTTGGACCTTATCGCTGCAGATCAATTCGGCGTCGTTTTCGGGGACGCTGACGTAAGCGGAGTGCAAGGAATCGGAGAGTTTGAGGAAGTAGCCTTTGCTCTGCCAGGGGTCGTCGTGGGAGAAACGGGGGACGATCTCGATGACCTGGAGGAGCGCGTGGCGGTGCTCCCCGGTCACCCGCGCGTCCTTGTCGCCCGAAGTTTCTAGAAGCTTCGAGAGCACGCCAGGTGTCAAGGACGCCATGGCAATGCAGAAGCAGAAACAATAAGAGGAGGAAGAAGAAGAAGGTGTTGGTGCTCTGTTTTTGTGCTTCTAACAATGGGTCTGTTTTTGTTGGTGTAGTAATGAAGATGACAATGGGAATGAGAATAACAATGGGAACACGCCACCATTGGGGGCTAGAGAGAGAAAGGGCGTGAAGAGAGAGAGAGAGAGAAAGAGAGGGAGCGGAGGGTGTCGTGTGGTCTGGTGTTGTCGGATCTCAAAGTGACATGGGGGAAGGTGAAGGGTATGGCAGGGAGGATACAAATCAAATGAAGAATGCAGAATGGAGATGTCAATTGTTTTTTGAGATTTGCAGAGGAGAGAGAAAGAGAAAGAAAAAGACAAAATGGCGAGGGGAGTAGAAGAGTAGACTAGTTCAGTACAGTGGATAGGTGAGGTGGGGTTTGAGGAGTTTTTCTTCCGTAGTCCATGGAGGAAGAGAATCCCTCCTCCACATTTAAATCATTCATTTTTTTAATATATTTTATCTTTCTATTTTTTTATATCTAATGGTTAAAATTTGGCTAGAGGAAGAAAAAGCACTTCTCCAGGAGTACGTAAGTATTTTTCGGGGTTTGAGTCGTTCAGCAGCTCAGTAGAGAGGGTTCAGGCTCCTAAGTTAATCCCCACATAGCTAATAACGACAAGATCTATCCGTGCAACTAAAAAGTGTACAAAAAAGCGAAAACAGAGAGCGGTTTAATTAATGTTACGAGAACACATGCTCCGCAACACTAAAACTCACGTTACTTCAACATTTTTTTTTGTTTTTTTATTTGGATAAAATGGATTTTTTATTTTTTAATTTATTTTTATATTTTGTTTTGGCCTCTAATTATTTTTTTATTCTGATTCTTTAATTATTAATTATTATTTATTTTGATCTTTTAATTAATTTTTTATTTATTTTAATTCTCTAACTCTTTATTATTAAGGGGACTATAATAAATAAAAAATTAGTCAATAATAAAGAAATCAGGACCAAAACAAACGAAACATAAATTATGGGACTAAAATAAAAAATAAAAATAATTTGAAAGACTAGTAGATACATTTTACCCTTTTTTTTTGTCTTTCTAACAATTTTTTAATTATTAAATATAAAAATATGAAATATTTACAAATATATTTATTATTTTAAAAATATAAAAATGATATTTATTTTTTATTAAAAATTACAAAGATAATTAAAAAATATTTTATAAAGATATATCATTACTCTTTTTCTAAGTGCCATTATTTCACTTCAAGAACAAGAAATGAAATGATGATCTTGTTTATAATTAAGAAGATTTAAATTTTGAGAATTTAACTTTATATATTTTTAATGTAAAATTTTTAATTATTAATTATTTATATATCTTTTATATAACTTTTGAAGTAATTATTATTAAAATCTAATATTTTGCATAATATGTATAATCAGAAAATAGTACAAAAAAATTTATACTACCAATTTATGAAAATTAAATCTTAATTTTTTTATTTTAAATTAATATTTTCTAAAATTTATTAAATTTTAACTAATTTATATATTGATTTGAGCCAAATCGATCAAGCATAAAAAAATTAAATCATCATTTTAATATATTATTAGTCCAAAATTGGATATATATATATATTAGCATTGTGAAAATCAAATACATTGTTGCAATAATTTCATGAATATACTAACAAAGTTTTATAAATTAAATGACATATTGAATTTCAATTACAAGTTTTTCTTTTGCTCAAAATAATTTAGTAGTTATCTTTTGCATCTTTCATTGAGTTTGAATGTCATATGTTCAACTTCCATTTCTCCTCTCTCACCTTTGATTAAAAAATTAAAAATAATTTAAGTTAAGATAAATATTTATTTCTTTTTAACAACAATCAAATCTAAATCATAATAAAACATGAAAAAAAAATGTTTACCAATAAAATCAAACCAGTCAATTTCACATTTTACTTGATTTAAAAGGAAGTGGCTATTGCCACTTCTCTATGTTTGTGACGTCACTCCTCTATGTCTATTGTCACTTCTATTTGCTTAATTTTTTAGTTAGCTTTATCAAAATACTCTTCTTCTATTTTAATCAAAAGAATAGTTAATATTAACTATTAATTTGTCATTCTAATGTTATCAAAAGTTATTATTGTAAGTATGATAACTAATTTATTTAATATGGTTATTTAAATCTAAATATTAAATTATTTTTCAGTTTTTTAATACAATAATTATATAAATAATATAACATTGAGTATTTTTTTAAAAAATAAATAACAATAAAAATGTACTAATAAATTGTGGCATTCAACTACATATCTTATTTTGTAACATCTAGTAATTACATAATTAAAAACTATTAAATAAACATATAATAGCACAATTTATTACTATTGATCGTTAATTTTTACTATAGTTTCTTTTATTTGTTAATTCATGTTCTTAAAAATTGAGGTAGTTTGATACATTAAATTAATTACTTACCAAGATCAAAAGGCGTTTAAAAAAGTTAAGAGTTTTTCTTTTATTAACACCCACACAGTTTAAAGGCTAAATTATTTCCTTTATCTTAGATAAATTATACTTTATATAATTCTAAATAAAAATTAAAAATTGCAAATTGACAAACATATATGTCTTTTAATATATCGTTAATGGCAATACATACCAACTAAATATATAACTAATTTAATACATCAAATTATCTTAATTTTTAATAATAGAGATGATGAACAAAAAAATTATAGTAATAAGTAAGTGATTGCAGATTTAGAAATGTAGAAATGTTATATACATAAAAATTAAACTCTATTTCAATTTAATGATGTAAATATGAATAATTATACTAAATATGTTAATTTTAAATACTTGTAATACTTAGTAACTATATAAAAATTAGTGTGAGATAAATATTAAATATTTTTGAAATATTTAAATTAACAATAATATCCTTTGATAATATTAGGATGACTACTTAATACTAACTATTCTTTTGATTAAAATAGAAGAAGAGCATTCTAGTAAAACTAATTAGAAAAACTGTCAGTGAGAGTGGCAATATAACGATTTAAAATGTAATGTCGTTATCATATTTATGGAGCATTTAAGTCTGTGTTTGTTTTGACCCACAATGGAAAAACACGCTTTTTGATGAATGTTTGTTGTAAACAAGTGTTCACTTCCTTTCTCCTAACACTCATTAGCATTTAGAAGAATCTAAACCAAACATAATGTAAGTTAAGTGGACCAAAAACCTAACGGTAAAGAGAGAGAGAGAGAGAGAGAGAGATTTGTATATCAAGAGGAAAAAAAAGGATTAAAAGTAAAGAACAAATTTTGGAGACTAAAATTAAAACAATTCATATTTATAAGGATTAAAAGCATTTTTTAAGCCTTGTCTTTTATTTTCATTTATTGAGTGATTGAGTTATTGCTTATAGTGCTGTGAGTATACTCTCTAGGTAAATTCTTACAATTTTATGAAAATTTTGCAAATTTACTTAAATTTTTTATTTTGGCAACCTTTATTATCACCTACTTATAACATTACCTTAAAGAGAACTCTTCTATGTGAAAAGTCATTTTTAATATATGTTTATACTCAAAAGAGGATAATGACCGAATCAGCATGATAGTTGAATATGTCATTTAGCATAGAGGAGTAAGCTGAGGGATATTCAAATAAAAAGGATAATCAGCTAAGAGCAAAATGTACCGAATGGTCATTTTGGGTTAGAATTGAAATTAGCCCAATATGAAGGATGAAACTCCATTAAGCATAGAGCAATTAGCCGTTGGAGAAAAAAGATTCGGTCAAAGAGTGGTAATGGCCTCCTAAAATCTAGGACACGAATTCAAAATAGAGATTTTGGCTCAACAACGTCATAGGAGAGTTGAAGACCACAAACATGATTGTGTTGAAGCAAGATAAAAATGGTTCTGTATAAATTGATGCCGGGTTGTACTATAATTGAACATGAAAACTAGTCGAATAGCAATTATTTTAGGCAAAATGTTACTGATTATTAGTGGAAATATGAAATATGATTTTAGAACATGATTAGTGGGGCTATGTTTAGTAATTATCTTTTTGTACATTATAATAGCCATGTATAGAACATGTAAGAGAGAACAACACCATCAATACCACAATCGAATGACAAGTCTCTTAACTTTCTGGCGACCTTTACATTTAGCCTTTATTTTGGCCTTGATTGTTTTGTGTTTCACATGTATGTAATTTCTTTTATTTCCTAGTCTTTTCTATTAGCCTTCAACATAGTTTTCTTTAAGGTATATTTGTGAGTTGAGGTTTTGAAAGAGAAAAGAAGGAAGAAAAGAGGTTCAAAGAATAAATCATTCCCTTCCTCTCTAAAATGAAACTCACAAATATACTCTTAGGGAATATAGTTGATAAACTTTCATAATGTTCTTTGAAATGGTTTGGAATCCTCAGCTAGATAAAAAAAAGTTCCACTTCTAGCGTAATTACTAGATATTTCAAATCATCGATGTTTTGCAATAGTTGAGTCTATCAGCTAGTCTTGAAATAATTTTCTATCATGCCCTTCACTCACTAAAGTCCCAACAAGCCAGAGAAAAGAGGGAAGAAAAAAGGTTCAAAGAATAAATTACTCTTTTCCTCTTCAAAATGAAACTCACAAATACAATCTTAGGAAATATAGTTGATAAACTTTCATAATGTTCTTTGAAATGGTTTGAAATCCTCAGCTAGGTAAAAAAAAGCTCCACTTCTAGCGTAATTACTTGATATTTGAAATCATTGGTGTTTTGCAATAGTTGAGTCTATCAATTAGTCTTGAAATAATTTCTTATTATGCCATTCACTCACTAAAGTCCCAACAAGTCAAAAAATAAAGCAAAACAATATCTCAAGTGTCATCTTAGCTAAGAGTGCATTTGTTTGAACTTTTTTTAATAAAAAAATATTTTTTATAGAAGCTATTTATCTCGACTTCTATTTAAAAGTTAAAAACATATTTTCTTGATTTTGAAGTTGAAATTGAAATAAATAACTTCTTTGGTAAAAAAAAAAAAAATCAAAACAAATGCACTTTATGCATGTTTACGAGCATGCCAAAAATAACTTTGTTTTAGTAGAAAAAAATTGTTTGTAAATAATGTATCATGTTTGGTAATAATATGAAAATATATTATAATAAAATATAATAATTTCATACATTTTTTAATAATTTATTATATAACATCAATTTTTTAAATAATTCAACCAAAATACATTATTTTTAAATTATTTTTAAATTAATACATCCAAACATAAATTAATTTTTATATAATTAATTATATAAAAAATAATTATACTTATAATTAATTAATAAAATAATTTTAATTCCATAATTTTCTCAAACACATTATTTAAAATGGATGAGACGATACTAAGTCCAAAAAAAAAAAACAAAGTAGAATTGTTATGTGAACAAGAGAATTGGATGTGCACGAGGGTCTTGTTATTTTTGTAGGTCTGACAACTTAACTGAACTCAGCGAAATGCATGGGGAAACAATTTATTTTGTTTTGGTATTCACATTTGGTTGAAGCGCGCCTGCCCGTGGGATCATTAATGCTTCTTGCCTTGCCAACTAGAGAAATATTTATGTGGTTCAGAAATATCATATGATTGTATTATTGGGTTAATTATATAAATATATTTTACATAAAATTTATTATTAACATATAATTTAATAAAAATATACTTATATAATTGATTGAGAGTATAGTTACGTAATACTCTCAAACCATATAAAAATTTTTCTACCTACTGCTAATTTCTTCTTTGCTCCATTGCTCTTGGAGTTGCGTAAAAGTACATATTAATTGATTCACGCAACAGATGATCGATCATTAATTGTGAAAAAGAAAAATGACCAAAGAGAAAGTAAAAATTGAGTTTAATTTAGGTATATTTATAGTATAAAAAATTTTTATATTATTATTTAATTAAAATTTTTTATTTACATGATCATTTAAATAATGGGTAGTTATGTCAAAAAAATTTACTGATATAATAATTTATGATTGAATGCTTATATAAAAAAATTTTACACTAATAATGTATTCTAATTAAATTCATAAAAATTATGGACACTCATGGTCAAGTTTTAGGACAATCTTGACTTGATTTCAGTCTGATATTTTTTTCATTAATTTAATTTTTTAAGTTTTATATTAAGTTCAATCATGATTTGATTAACGATGAGTTTGGAAATAATTTCAATTTGAAATTTAAAAAACTATGCAAATTTAGTCAATACGTATGAGTTATAGAATTTTAGAAATAAAAATAAATAAATTACAGGCTATTTTAAGATTTATATTTTGAATAATTTTTTTATATACTATATTTTGAATAGATTATATCAATATAAAAATATTATATTATCATAAGGTTTTAATCAGGTATTAATTTAGGTCAAAAATTCTTTTAATTTATACTTAACTTTTAAATAGATTATAAATTTTAAAATATTATATAATAGAGTTTAATTTTAATATATTATTAATGTAAAAACTTTTATACAGTTATTCAATTATATATTGTTGTCATATAAATAAATGTGTTTAACTTTTCTCAATCATTGCTTTTAAGGAATTAATTTATATGCATTAATAGTGGAAAAAAAAATTTACACTAACAATAAATAGAATTGTAAGAAAATGCCAAATTAGGGTAAATAACTACCTACTATAATAACTATACATTATAATTTGTCACTTTTTATAATTTTATTAGTTGATAGTATAAAAATTTTTAAAACTATCAGTGTATAGAAATTAATCTCTATTTTTAAAACTACAAATATCTTAACATATGATTAGACAATACTATAAAAGTTTTTATACTGATAATATATCAAAATTAATTTCAATTTAATAAGAAAAAATCAGGAAATTAACTAGAAATTCTTTATTGTTTGTATACATTATTCTACTCAAAAAAATTAGGCAGACGCCAAAAATTAATGTAAAATATTATGAATTATGAAATTTTACAATATTCGTATAATTTAGAGTGGTCTATGAAGATGCGATCAGATTTTGTGGAAAAGTTTAGGAAATGACAAGGTGAGATGTGTTTGACTATATACATGGTCACATTTTTTTATTAAGTCACGTATAATTTTGAAATTGAAATCAGTAGTGTTTGTACCTACCAACTTATGGTGCACACCAAAAAAAAAAAAAAAAGCACAACCTCATTTCAAAGCTAAATCACGCACGGCGAACAAGAGCGGGATACCCCTTATGCCTTTCAATAACAGTGATCTCTTGGTAGAGAAGCTATTTCATATGGAGCATAAGGGAGGCAACAAACTTGCCCCCAGGGTATATCTCGATGAAAAGGTTTTTGAGGAACTTTGTGAGCCATGGAGAGATGCACACATTGTAAAATTACTTGGCAAGAGGATTGGTCACAAAATCATGAGGGACTGAGTTAAAGCATTGTGGAAGTTACAGCTAGCTTCAATATTTGAGATATAGGGAATGGTTTCTTTGTGGTGAAGTTTGACACAATAGAGGATAAAGTAAAGTCATGAATGGGGGAACCTAGATGTTGTTCGATCACTATCTTTCAGTAAGTAAATAGAGTCTTGATTTCATTGCAAATACCCAAGCTTTAACGTAATGTTTTATGACACTTGTGATGCTTCTGTGTTAGAGATATCAGAGTTATCAGAGTTGTATATACCCCAAGTCCATTGAACACTTGATGGATTTGAGCAAAAAGTGCCCAAATTTATGTATTGAGTAACAAATAAAATAAAATATGTGAATAATATTTTATAATGGAATCCATTTGTCATTATTCATATGAATGAAATATATCAAGAAACTCATCCCCCCTCCAACACAAAAAATAAAAAATTGTATACCAAATTTTAATATAGAAATTCCTCTAAAATAATGAGGAAATAATCATAGGATAAATTCCGAAAATATCCACTATACGTACAAAATATAGTGTATCCTAATAAGACTCTTTTCTACTACAATTTTTAGCATTACAACGACTTAGAGAATGTGCCCGAAATTCCCAATGCATGCTCACACACTACACTTTTTGAATTTCTCACACACTCTTTATATTTCACACTCACTTACAAGAAGCTCTTGCTTCAAAAGCCACATAATGTTTCTTGTTTCTTCTACTTGGATGGATTTCAAATGAAGCATTTGGGTTCTACTTTTAGACACCCCAATGCATGTTGGTATATTTACTTCACCAACCAAACAAAGATTGCATATTGTTTAGCTGGAGATGGAAAAATTGATAGATGGAATAGGGAGTTACGGGGGTAAATATTCACTTTAGTCTCTAAAGTGCTTGTATTTGTGAGTCATTTTTGTTCTTAAAATTTAGAAATTTACTTTTTAGTCTCTAAAATTATAAAATGTGATTTTTGTTAGTTCTTGACTCCATTTCCATTATAATATTATCATGTTTTTTCTAGTGTATTACATTAGGTGATATGACGGTATTTCACGTGACTTCCAAGGTGACAATGATGAAGAATATGTTCAAATTAGTCTATTAAGATTGCATTTCTTTTGCTATCCTACTTTATTCACGTGACCTATTTGACACATTTTCATAAATTTTAAAAACTATTTTGAATATATTCTTCATCCATGTCATCTCAGCGGCTGAGGTTAGATGAAATTTTACTATATCACCTAATATGATATATAAGTAAAAATATGACAACACAATAAGAAAAATGGAATCAAGAAATAATATGACCGATGTTTTGTAATTTTAAACACTAAAAAATTAATTTCTAAATTTCAGAGATCGAAATTATTTATGTGTGCAATTTTGGAGACTAAAGTGGACATTTACTCAAGTTGCAGTGTAGCAAAATTAGATCATTTAGAACTTTTTTTTACTTTTTCATTGTATTTTCATCATAATAAGTTTTTAACTTTTTAATATATTAATATGTATTTCTAGTAATATTAAACAAGATAATAAAGAAATTTTTTTGAAAAAAAAAAGGATGACAAAAATTTTGGCATGTCCATACATAGATTGTTATATACTCAGGTTAGATTGACTAATTTTGAGAACGAGGGTGTGTATCTTTAACGCACCAACGTAAACTTGGTGTATGATGCATTAGGTAATTTACAATTGAGATAATGGGCTATATTTATATACCAAATCATATATAGTGCATTGTAGTATTTTTTTGAATTTAACCAAAGGGTGAATTACACTGACCTTCCTTGTGATTTAATGTAATTACACTTGACACGTCTCTGTTTATAAATAATATACCGACCAAAGTGAATTAGAAGGGTGATGAGTATAATTATACTGAACCTCAGGTGAGGTCAATGTAATTCACCCTTAACCAAATTTTAAAAACATGATTAAACATATTTTAGAAATGATCAAATTTGTTCTATATAATATCCCAAAATATCCTATTTATTTATAGAATTAGACAGATAAAATCTAATAACTTTTGAATTAATCAAATTTTATCTATGTGATATTCTTTGTATTTTAAAAGTGACCAAATTTTATCTATATGATACCCAAAAAATTTTAGTTAATTTTAAGATCACATTGAAAAAACTTAGCCACTTCTAAAATGTATTTAATTACAATTTTTAAATCTAACTAAACTGAAAAAAAAAAAAAATATTGCAGCACATCACATGTAGTTTAGTGCATGAATACATCCCTTCATCCCACTATTAAATTAGCTGGTGCATCATGCATCAAGTTTAACTTAGTGCATTGTAGCATTGTCTTGAGAATTATTATGGTTAAGGAATATAGCTGGAAGATTTAAAAGTTTAAGATGACTATTTGAGTATTTGTAACCTGCTAATGGTTTAAGGGGTTTAAACGCCCTTTCCTTCCAAAAAATAATTATAACATACATGTTGAAAATCCATGTGATTTGAAGAATATATATGTTGGGAAACTGATTTCAAGTTAATTGATTTTTCAATGTTTAAAAAAAATAAACAAATATGTAATTAAAAAGTGGATTTAATTTATATATACTGTCAGTATAAAATTTTTTTTACACAAATATTCAGTTATATATTGTTACATCAACAAAATATTTGACTCAACCATCTACTATTTTAAAAATCTTATAAATAAAAGCGTCCAAAACTGAATGACAATATAAAACTTTTTTATATTATCAATATATCAAAATTATTGTCTTAAAAAGTTAGTTTAAAATTGACATTTTAACTTTAACAAAATTAAGGTTTATTGAGAAATAAAAATTTAATTGTGACATGATGAAAATTGAAATTAAAATTTGTTACACCAAAAAAATAAAATTATGCTATTATTGTTGTTTTTGTTCAAAAGTTGTATTAGTTAAATAAAAAAGCCATGAAATTATCTCGTTAGACTTAGACTTAAGCCATCCCTTATTTTAGTTGGTATACTTCGCTATGACTTAGATTTAATTACTCAGTTTTTCCGGTGTAAAGCACCCCACAACCACAACAACCCAAGTTATCTGTTAGCAAAAACCCTCTGCAGGAGAGCTTCAAGCTTAACGTGGATGGCAGTTCGATGAGGAACACGGACAGAGTTGGCATGGGAGGTGTGATCCAGAATGACAATGGGGCTTGGATTAGAGGGTTTGCTGGTTTCCAAGGTATTGCCTCCAACATTTACGCAGAATTGATGGCTGTGAAGTCTGGCTTGGAATTGGATTGGTCCCTGGCATAAAGAAACTGATTTGTCATCCAGATTCTAGGACAACAATTGAGTGAGGTAGAGTAGCAACTAGGCCTACCCCTATTATCGACTCGCCAGTGTGTTCTTGCTAGGATTTGGGCTCTATTGGTTGGAAATTGGGAAGTAACCATAACCCACACACATAGAGTAGGGAATATGTGTGCGGCTGGAATGGCCAAAATTGGGGCAGCTAGAAATGAAGTTTTGATGTATTGGGATAATCCTCCCAGGGATATATAGGCCTTGCACTTGTTGCTGATAGTCCGGGTATTGGGTTCCCTGTAGCTTATAGCGTGTTTGATTCTATTTTGTAAAATTGATTTTAAGATAAAATAATTTATGTTTAATAGTTCTTCTAAAAGTGATTCTGACAGAAAGTAAAAAAATTTTGCTTCTCCCAATATCAATTTTAGATATCAAAATCAATTTGAGGAATATGCAACCAAACAACGTAAAAAATTGTAAGAATCAATTTTTATCTAATAAAATCAATTTTGGAAGCATCTAACGTGCAATCAAACACAGTCTTAGTTTGTTTGTTTTCTTATTCGGACACGTAAAAAAAATTGCTAAATTTTTCTGTTAACGAATAATATGTGAATATTTTTATAAATATTTGATAATATCATAGGAATGCTCTAACCCTAAATTGGGGTGTGTTTTCTCCGCAGCCAAAATTTTTATGTAACAAAAAAAAATCGAGCCATACCCACCCCCGTAACAATATTTTGTGTGCTCAAGTATTTAATTTGTAAATATTGAAAAAGGAAAGTGTAGCCAAAGTAAATTTGCATCCAAAAGGTCGCTGCGATTGGATTTGCTGACTTGCAGTCTGTTTCAGGATTTGTGTTGACTCTACCAAGAAGAGTCGATCCCAGCTTGGGTCCACTTGTTAAACTGAGTTTTGCAGCGATTAGTTGCCTATCATATAACTGCAACAGCCAACAGGTGTCCTTTTCTTGGTTGACCCGGTTTTTTCATTAGACCACTCGAGTAAATGAGTACAGATTAATCTCTTATATTTAAAATAGTTATAACAAAAATTAAATTTCTTCCACTAAGTTTAAAATAGACTAACTTATTTCTAAATCTCATCATTTTTATTATGACTATTTAAATAAGAAAAATTAAATTTGTTTCCATATAAAGCTTATGAAAACGAAAAATATGCTTTCATTTCATGTTTTTATATTGGTTTCTCAAAAGAAGAAGCCAAAATTTTGTTTAAGATAATAGAAATTAAGGTACGTTTATTTTAGATTTTTTTTGTAAAAGATTAATTTTTAAAAAATTAATTTTTATATATTTAAATAATTTTTTAAAAATAATTAAAAATTTAAAAATTTATTTTTAATTTTTATATAAATTAAAAAATAAATTTTAAAAAAATAAATTTTAATTTTTTCAGCTATATATATTTTGAATACAGATGAAAAGCATGCTTCTAATTGATTATTCCATGTATCAAGACAAAATTTTGCCTCAAACGAAATTCTTGCAGTTGCAGAATCTTTGCAAGACAAGCACTTATTGCGCAGGTTTGCGGATTAGGTGCCCCACAGCGCAGGCAAGAATTTTTATATATTTTAATAATGCTACATGCTAAATTCACCAATATAAATCTTTAATTTCTACATTTTTAATTCACAATTTTATATTATCTTATAAATAATAATTAAATGCTATCCGATATTTTGTTTCTTTTTTCAATGGTAGAGGATTCGAAATGAACATTAATTATCTTGTCAGTGTCAGTAACTGAATCAACCTAAATAACTACTCACTGTAGGGTCGTTTTATCCTGATACTTGTACGGCAGGCTCAGTACTGAACATTAAATCATTACCCGTTAGATTACATATGAAATCTACGGCTAACATTTGTTACCAGAAAAAAGGCTTCAATTACTTTCACAACCTCTCCAATTAACTTTTGGGTTTTGTTTGGACGGGAGAAAAGAAATTAGGAGGAAGGAAATTAAAAGGAAAAAAGTAAATAAAAAGGAATAAAGTGAATTTATATTTTTTATAGGTATGATTGAATGAAAGAAAATTGAGAGAAAGGGAAAATAATTTTCTCTTATTTATTTATGTGAAAAGTGAAAAGAAAGATAGAGATAATATTATCTAATGATAATTTTACTCTTATATTATTATAAAAAATATTTTAACTATATTAATTAATACCAAATAAAAAATTTTACTATTTTTAATTTAATAATTTAAAATAATATCAACATATTAAATCAAATTAATATTAAAAAAATAAGTTATTTCAAATTATTTAAAATAGAACAAATATTTTTAGTTAATATAGTATTTCAAAACATTATTTAAAAATATGTTTTACCAAATAAATATTACTAAAAATATTATTTAGATATTATTTAAATTCTTAACATGGCACAAAAAAATTAAAAACTTATATAATACTCTATTTAAAATAAAATGCCTGTTTAGAATAAAATAATAGTAATCAAAAAATTTTAAAATTTTATATAGCTTGTACTTTGAATATTTTTTGTATTTATTTTTAATTATATAATGATAGAAGAATTAAAATTATTTAAATAAAATTTTCAGAAATATTGATTTTTTTAAAAAAAAGAGGGAGGGTCATGCAATAAGCAAAGGTGTTGCATACCCTAGCTCTCTCCCTATCATCATCACCATCTCATCCCACATCTCTATGCACAGGTTAGAGGGCAAAATGGTAAAAATGAAAACTGCACCCCTTCCTCATTGTTTTTTAGCCCGATATTGGGGAGAAAAAATAAATTTGCACTGTTCATGTGGGTTTCATGAACAAAAATGCATTGTTCCAAATCTCCTTCATTTTTCACCTCAACAAAACAACTGAAAACCCTCTCCTTCCACCCTAAATCACTCCTACCAAACACACTATTAATCATCTAAAAAGTTGACAGAGAAAGAAATCTTTGACTAAAAAATATTTTTTTATAAAAATTATTCATTTGAGCTTTTTTTTAAAAGTTAAGAAATTATTTTTAATTTTTGATAAAAAATCAAAATGAATAGCTTTTATAAAAAATAATTTTTTAGCAGTTAAAAGATTATATCATTCGTTTCAATTTATCTACTAATTTGAATAATTTGTTATATTTTTAAATCAATGTATCTAAATATAATTGTATCTAGATACATTGATATAAAAATATATCGTATTATCTAAATTAATAGATAAATTAAAATGGAGAGAGCATTATTTATTAAAAAGACTTAAATATATTTTTGGTCCCTATAAAATTAATGAATTTTGGTTTTAGTCCCCTAAGAAATTATTTTTTTAGTCTTGATCCAAATATTTCTAAAAATTTTGGTTTTTGTCCATAATTTTTTTATTTTTTGGTTTTGATCCAAATATTTCCAAAAATTTTAGTTTTAGTCCCTACTTGAGCATAAGAAAGGTAACGTGATTGTCCATCATCCATATTATTATTTAATAAAGACAGACTAATGATAGGGATTAAAATTAAAAATTTTTCAAAATATTTGGATCAAAACACAAAAAAAATTCTTAAGGACTAAATCAAAATTCACTAATTTTATAGGAACTAAAAACATATTTAAGCCTATTAAAAAAGTTAAAATAAGTACACCCTAAATTGTTTTATGTATTATTTGGATGATAAGAGAAAATAAAATAAAAGAAAATGGAAAGAAAGAAATGAAGAAAAAAGTGAGTTTTCTTTTTTATATGTTTGAATATAGAGAAAATAAGAAGAAAGAAGATAAAAAGTAAAGAAAATGACATAAATATTCCATATTCAAGTACATAGCCAATAAAATATTGAAGGGTAATGCTGTAAATTGCTTAGGTTGCCTCTGCTTTCATCAATTTTCTTCGCAGAGATGAGAGGAAAACATCTCTGGTGGGACCCATGTTCTCTTTTTGATTTCTTCTTTGTTTTCTTTTGATCTAAACAAGGAGAAAAATTCACATTCACCCATTTTCTTTCCACCCCACTTCCCTCCACTTATTTTCTATGGAAACAAATGATAGTTTAAGAAACTACTAGAAAGTGCAACTTGATTCCCAAATCAACCTGCTAATAATTAAATATTTAATATATTATATTTTCCTCATATTTAGTAAATTAATCATCTAATTGGCTTAATTATTAAGTTTTGGGCCATAATTGATATTTGGGCTTCACTTGGGCTTATTGTTATTTTCTTCAACATTATGCCTAATTTGACATTAATTTGAATTTTGACCATATCTTAACTTCTAGACATCTAAAAATGTTGATTCTTGATTTATAGGAAAATTAAAAGAAAATCCTACAACTTTTATGAAGAAGTCAAAGGCTAATTCTACCATCTAGATAATTAAATTTGGTCATGAATTTTAGTCAGAGGTGCTAATCTTAAAGCCTAAGCGGCATGCAGTAATTAGGCCATAATTTGGGCTGCAAAAATAGGAATGTGTTAAAACTGATGTCATAGGAAAGCTTGGACAAAATGCTACTACTTTCATTTTAGGCCACTTTTGCAAACGAGGTCCTTTTGGAGGTCTTTAACCTGCTGCAAGTCTATGGTTTTTACTTGAAGACCATGCAACATTGTTTTGGGCATCTAATTCTCATCACAATCCCAACCAAGGAACATGATAACTCAAAAGAAAGTTTAGACAAATAATATTACCATGTTATTAGTTATAGGTCTTGGATTAGCCCAATTTGTGAAAGAAAAATCGAAATAAGAATAAGCTTTAGTTAATTTTTTAGATCAATTTTAGAAAAGTAGTAAAAAGCCTCACATAAGCACTCTTTGTTGTCGCAGGATTGCAAATGGTTTTGCTCATGAGGTAGTGCATTGTGTATAGAGGCAATTACTTCCAGTGGATTGGATAATCTCACTCTCGACAAATTTATCTCAGATCCTTTGTAGAGATTGCTCCCATGTGCCCCCACCTCTCTGTTCCACTTTGCTCCCTTGTTTGTCATTAGGCTTAGTTTTTTTGGGTTTTGGGAGCTTGTGCTCTTCTTTGCCTAGGTGTAGGCTTGTTTCTTTCATTTTTATAATCTATCTCCCTGCGTTAGCCTGGGCTTGTGCTTATCTTTTTGTGGTTTGGCAATGATATGAGCAGTTGACCCAAAAAAAAAAAGCACTCTTGTAACATATCTCATCTTGCTAGTTAGAGGTTGAAGCTTTTCTCTAGGTTTTCTCTCCTCCATGGAAGAGTAAACTCTCAAGTTAGTTCAAGGATCATCCAATGACATATGGTTGTATCTTGAAACTTTGCTCTTTAATGTTTAATGCAAGTTCTTTTTTTTTTTTTTATTCCTTTTGTCTTCTTCAATTCATGAATCATCATTGAATGGTATTGATATGTTGATTTGTGAATGACCCATTGATTGAATGATGGCTAATTAGCTAATTAGTTTGAATTTAATTAATAGAAGGAATGAAAATTAGGTTTGTGTTCCAATTTAGGTTAATACAATTGGAGCCAAAAATTAACATAAGTTATCTAGATTTGAGGTCTTGATATGATTGTTTGTTAATTAAATTTTTAGATGTTTCTAAATTGAATTGTAGGAATATGGGTTGAGGTCTCACATGCAAACCGAATTAACCATTGAACTTGTGATTTATGTATTGTGAGTTGATGATAGAGATTAGATATGACAATAAGTACCTATGGGGGTGGGGAGTAACCACCATCCCGCATCCTTATTTAGAAGTTTGCCCTCCATTCCTATCCCCATCCCCGTCAGGGTCCCAATTCCTTGTTTCCTATGGGGATTTATGTTTATGCAAAAAGAATTTAAAAAATAAAATTATATATAAAAATATCTTAAACATGAATAAAGCATTCATAAATGTTCATAATTCATTATAATATTAGTAACATAGCATAATCCAAATTAAAAATAAAAATAAACGATGCAAATCCAAGTTATTGTAAATTTTATTTTGATAAAATTTAGTCAATTATTATAACTTTGATTTTGGTTAAAAGTTTTGTCTACTTATGTTGACCATATATTGAATCAACTTGATTTCATTATATATTATTGTCAAAGTATATTTGTAAGTTAGTCTATATGTATATAGGGTACATAAATGGAGATTTAGAGCCTCTCCATGGGATGGGGACCTTAACCCCTTCCCCACCCCATTTAATAAATGGGGACTTTCTCCCTATCATCATGGGAAGCAAACTAGTCCCTATACTCGTTCCTATCCCCATCGAGGGTAATTCCTCTGGATACTCGCTTGGGCAGGTTTTTTTTTTTTTTTTTTTGCATTCTTAATAGAGATAACCATGTGTTTAAGGAGTTCCTTGAGCTACTGTCTTTACATTTGAACTTTATTCTAATTTTAATTATTGCACACAAAACCCCTTGAACTTGATTAGATAGTCACGTAGATCATCCTTGAGAGAGGATCCTAATTACACCCTTTACTGCATTTTGTGTAACTCTATTTAATTAATTTGCATGAGAGCGACACTCGTCACCCACCCAAAACTTTCACTAATAGTTACAGGTGGAAATAGATTAGACTAAATATTGTGTTTGATTTTGTGGTTTTAGAATTGATCATAGATAGAATTAATTTTGCTAGAATTGATTTGGTCAGAAATGATTTTGAGATAAAGTTATTTATGTTTGGTAGTTTGATCTGAGAAGTGATTTTAACAAAAACTAAAAGAGTAAAAGCCTAAAAGCGATAATTTATCACTTCCACCATAATTGATTTTGGAAAGCTAGAATTGATTTTGGCATTGGCTAGAATTGAAACCAAACAAGATGCAAAAACACCAAAAGCCCTCTAACTTTACTCAATGTGCACTTTAGTGTTGATTCTTTCAAAACGTGCAAACTAGTCCTTATACTTGTCAAGTTGTGTGATTCATTATATTTTGTTGACATACGTTAGTTTTTGGATGGAAAGTGGCATGTGAGTTACGCATGCCCACTTAAAAGCCTACATGTAAAAAACACATGAGGGGCAAATATGGAATATAAATTTTCATTACTTCACCTTCTTCATAGGAACCCTAACATCTTCTTCTTTATAATATTTGTCTATATAGAAGAAAGAAAAACAATAGTAGGAGGAGAAAAGCTTCTTCATGGAGTAAAGAATCTCTGAAAGGGAAAATGCAGCAAATTGGTTCCACCATGCGAAGATAAATTTGGGACCAAGAATGAATGGATTTGTTGGTTGCACAAGACAAGACCAAAGCAGAACACAAAATTCCCTATTCAAGCACCATTTTTTTTCCTTTCATTGTTCGCACAAGTCAAGTTGCAAAATAGCTTCCACTCCAAAAATTCACCACAGAAAACATTTTGTAAAAAATTGCACAGTCACAAAAAATTGCATAGCCATATTTGCATAAACACTCACACAGTCAAGGTTCATCAACACTCACATTCGCAAAACCAAACTTGCACTGCCAAGGTCGCGATTCCTTCCCTGTTGGTTGTGATTCCATTCCATGTTAGTTATGATTTCCTGCTGCCAAAGTCACATAGCCAAGCGCCATTTTTTTGCTTTCCTTGTTCAAACACCATTCCAAAGTTAGGGCTCAAGTCTTCCATTTTTCTTTCTAAGTTTATAACTCATGATCAATATTTGGGAGAACCATCACGTGCCAATCACATGTGAAGTAATGAAAAATTATATTCCATATTTTTCCTTTCCCTGTCCAGGGACTACTATCAAGCCATGCAACTTGTTGTATTATAATATGACAATAATAATATATATTATATATTTATTTGAATTATATTATATTTTTATATATTTATTTAATTAAATTTGGTTCAACCAATGACCCAGTGCCTTGACCGAGTCGATACCGGTTCGAGTTTAATAACTATGGGTGCAACTCACATGCCACTTTCCATCCAAAAACTAACATCTGTCAACAAAATGTAATGAACCGCACAACTCAAAAAGTATAAGGACTAGTTTGCACGTTTTGAAAGTATCAGGACTAAAAAGCACATTAAGTAAAGTTGAAGGGGGATTTTTGAACTTTTCCTTAGAATTGACCAAACATGCACTAAGTAAGGCTTTAACTTAAATAGATTTGGCTTTTATTCCAAATATATAGCTTGAGTTTGGGCCTATTATTTGACATAAGCTTTTTTTTAAGGCCTAGCTTGACCTTTTAAAAGTTTGGCCTAGCATGAACATCTATTTAGAGATCTATTTAATAATAAAGCTTTTAAATATACTAAAAAAAATCTTTCTTAAATAGGTCAAAATCATAAAAGATTTAAAAGATTCAAATTTAAAAATATTTAATATTATAAACAATTATAAATAATTAATTAATTTAAGTATAATATAAAATATATATTAAAATATTTAAATCATATTAATGTAATCAATCAATAAAAAAGTGTTATCATTTTCTAAGTGAAATAGGATAACAAATTTAATTACTCTAAAAAAATATTTTAGTTAAATAAATAAAAGTAAATATTGTTACTATAGTTGTGTATGCAAATTAAATACAAAATTGTTAATTATGAGATATTTTTACAAGTTTAGCTTATATAAATCATCTATACAATTAATCATTGACACCCCATTTATCATGATACTTTTATGAAAAAAATTAAGATTTATTTTTTATAAACGTTATTTCTTTAATTATTATTCTTCAGCACTGACTATAAAAAAAAAAATTTACATATCATTGTCATTATTCTATATAACTATTTCATATTAGTCTATATATATATGCATAGATTTTGGAACTCAAATTTGTAGTTGGATTTTATAGAAAATTTAATTATTATGTGTTTTTTATTGTAAATAAATTTTATACGTTGTCATTTAATGGGAAAAATTAATTTAATTTTTTAATTTTTTAAAAGGGTATTTATTCTTAAGTTAATAAAATATTTTATAATTATAATATGATTATCAAATAATTTAGAGGTAAATACACCAATATTTTATTTTACTTAAAAAGCAAATTTAGTCTTTTTTTTTTTGAAAAAATAGGTTTGTTTTGCAATAGGAGTAATTTTTATTTTTCTCTTTTGGATTCAATAAAGGATTTAGTTTGGCTTTGTGTAAATGTAGGGAAGAAAGGGCTTAAATTTGCTTCCTGACTTCTGAGCATGAATGGGGGTAATAGGTTTGAGTTGGGCGTGGTTTGCTAGTGAAGGCCTCGTTGCATATAGGGTGTTGAAGCAATCAAGCCTATGAATAAGTTAGTTCAGAATTGGAACAAGAAGCTAGCGCAAGGCTCTAGCTTGCTAAATAGACTTTAGTGAAGAGGATTCTCATTGAAAAGTCCCTAAATCGGTAAGCGGTCAAGACGGTGATATGCAAAATGTAGGGAAAATTGGAGGGACTCACCATCATTGACATGAGGAGTAACACATACATATTCAACTTCAAAGACCAGCAAACTCTCTAGAGAATATATAATGCAAGACCATGGAGCATCATGGGCCGCATGCTCAGCTTACAAAGTTGGATTCCAAAAGCATCCTTTTTTTAGGTCAACTACAACGTGGTACCCTTTGGGGTCCAAATCGATTGTCTTCCTTTAGATAACCTCACCAAAAGGGACATTGCAAAAATAAGGGCAAGGATTGGAGATGTTTTGGATATAGAAGACACCATGGTTGAAGGAAACTTAGTAAGAAGGTTCTAAAGGGTGAAACTAGATGTGAACACCCAAAACCTTCTTGCTATTGGGTTCTAACCTTCTTCCTATTGGTTTCTAAGTCCCAAGAAAAGATCTCCCAAGCTCTTGGGTTATGCTTAGGTATGAAAAACTACAAGACTATTGTTATAATTGTGGCAGGATTGGTCATGAAAGGAAAAATTGCAATTGGGGGATAATTGTGTCTATACTAGATCCTAAAAGGTCGTGGTATGGCCCTAGGCTAGGGATATCTATGGCTAAATCTACAGAATCCATAGTAGTTAAGAATTTAGCCAAATTCTAGATGAGCGGTAACTGGCAAAAGGGAGAGGAGGAAGAGGCACGTGGAAGGGCGGCCACAATAAAGGAGAGTGGAGGAATGGAGAAAGATATTAATCAATGGGCTAGAGAAAGTAGCAATAGTTCAATAGTTTATAAGCAATAGCATGTTGAAGCCACCTTAGCTGGAAGCTACTAGTAGGAAAGTTTTCATAAAAAAGGAAATGTAGAAGAGCCAAAGCAGGCTACGTCTAAGTTTGATGGAAGAATAGAAAGCCTGAACAAGAAAAAAAGTATCGATACCTCCGAAAAGCATAGAGATCATAACCTGCTAGCTGGAGAAGCAAGTTGCATTACTAGAATAGATTTAATTTTGGGTTAGAAACAACTAGGTTTGGGGCCCGCAAATTTGAGTAAGTTAGATTTAGTGAAGGAAGACACTAGGCTTAAAGTCCGAGCCCTAATATTGGACTGCTTAAGCCTAATAAAAGGAGGCACAAGCTGGTATGGTGAGGAATTAAGCCCATCACAAGTTCAAAAATGTAAAGACTCTTGGCTCTATAAAAAATATATAGACAACCACAAGCAACTAAAGCCCAGGTAATTTGAAGGAGATGTCATAACCCATAACACTAGGAAAGGAGAGTTTTACTTTGTAGAAATGCCAAAAGAGGAAAAAATAGAAGAGAAGTAGCATGAAGGAAGGCCAAGCAATGAGTGAGAAAATCAATTAGCTCAAGTTGTAGTAAGCAGCCTAAAATTAAAGAAAGGCAGAGAGGAGCCTCAATAGCCACTGCTAACTGGAGATGAAAACCAAATTGAACCCAAAGACAAGAAAGCAAAACTTGACCAAAATTGGGACATTAGCTAGGAAAGGAAGAATGATGCAGGTACAACTACCATGTGCTTTACAGCAATAAAGGCTAAGGAGGCAGGCCTAATCATGTCCCTAGAGGGGCCATGATCATCCTCTGCTAGAATTGTCACAAAGTGGTGGTCTCCATGATAGTTATTGAACTTAAAACCCTATGTAGGTTAGGCTGACCATGGTGTATTTAATGGAAACTATAGTTAGAAAAGGAAAAGTAGAAAAGTTGCAAAAATCTTTGTATTTTGACTCTTCTTTTTCTGTAGAACCCTAAGTGCTATTCAGAGGTCTATGTTTTCTTTAGAATAAGAATGCAATTATTGAAGTTTACCAATGATGTCAAAATTTTATTCATGCTTTTATCACTAATAAAGACATCAATGACAACTTGGAATGTTCTTTTGTTTATGGCAACCCTATTTTTCAGCAAAGAAGAGAATTATGGGATAAGCTTCTTGCCTTGCAAATTAAACAAAATTAATTGTGGTGCTGTATTGGAGATTTCAATGAAGTGCTATACTAACTTAAGAAGATGGACCTGCACCTTCACCCCACAACACAAATGGAGAGATTAAAGGAATTTGTAACAAATGGCTCCCTCATGGATATATAGATCAAAGGGAGCAAATTTACCTAGTTTTAGTAATCTTAGATATGGGTTCATTACAAGGGAATGGCTTGATAGAGCAATGGTTAATTGGGAGTGGAGGCAATTATGTCCTCATACAATTACTTCTGCTCTTCCAGCAATGAGCTCAGACCATTGCCCTTTGGTGCTCAATACTAGCCCCAAGAACAATGGAAGAGAAAGAAGATTCATTTATGAAGCCTTTTGGGAGGATCATGAGGAATGTAGTCAAACAATTCACAAAGGTTGGATACAAGATAAGGAAAAAGTAGATGCATGGCTCAATGTAGTGAAGAGTGTAACATCCTCGATTTTTGCCGTATTTGTAACTCTGTATTACGAATTAAATAAAAAATACTATGTAAAATTATTTAGGAACAAAATATATTTAAATTAAGAATAATATTATTTAGAAATCATGGATTTTAAATGAGAAAGCTAATAGGAGAATTATTTACCAAAATGCATCAAATAAAAATTAAATGAAGGAATAAAATAAGATAAAAATAAATTAAATTTTGCACAGTTATATATCTTCTCAAGGATAAAAATTTAGTAAATTATATTCTGAGACAAAATATTTAAAAATAGTTTCGAATTTCTTCCGGAACCTCTTAAAGCTCCAGGAATTGTTAATTTAAGTATTTCAGGTACAATAGAGTACTTGTGTCATATCACAAAGTACCAATGAGTAATATAAAGTGATAACTATAACTTCCAACCTTTTTATCAAATACTTGGATCAAGTGACAAGTCTTATCCTTGATCCAAAAGCTAGTATTCAAATACCCATCAATACTACTATCACTTAAAATTTCCAAATACTTTCTAAACATAACTAAAAACACAAAATACTATTCTCACCTTCTCTCAAACTCACAGTGCCTTCTCTCCGTCAAACCCTCTCCATTCTTCTTTCTCCAACTCCTTAAAACTCACAAGATCTCACTCAAACCTTAAGCTCTTTTCTTCCTCTTCTTGTTTCCTTGCTTCCCTCTCCGTTTGGGGTACAAATCCCCTCTCCTTTTCTCCTTCAAAGCCACGACCTCTACATCTAAGTGGGGAGAAGATTTTTCTCTTGTCGTAGTGGCTCTTGGAGGGTGAAGCTCGAAATATTTAAGCAAGCTTGGAAGTTGAGGTAGGGATTTTTAACTCTCTTGTATTGTTATTGTGAAGAAAATTTATGATTTGGAGCTTGGGTCACTATTGTAGGGTTCCAAGGGCTGAACATAATGGTGTGTTTAAAGTTTAGATTTAGTTTATATTAGCTTGGGTGAGTGTTCCAAAATGATTTTTGTGAAGTGAAATCCTTCAAAGACCAATTAATTGAGTTATGTCATAAACTAGCTAAGAATAGGATTATTTGCAGTTAAGACTTGAATCCCCAAGATTTAATGTGAGGTTGAGGTTGTTATGAGTTTTAGATAACTTAATTGACCCTAAACATAAGTGAATTTATGGACACAAACTTGCTAGGAACACTATATTGAGTTTCACCACAAATGGGGTGGTTAATTCCTACACTAGCCAACTAGAAAGATGCAAAATTAATTATCTCACCCATGGAATAAGTGCAAACTGATTTTACCACTTAAAATAGATAATGTATGGAGTTTAAAATTGTTCTTGAGTAGTTGGTTTGGTGGAAGAGGTAGCAGAAATAATTTTGGACCAAAACTAGTTCCAGTAAGCCACTAGAAGAGTGAATTTCGGTTCCTATCTCTCCATGATAGTAAAACTGATTTTAGGTTTGATTATTTGAGTTATATAGACCTTAGAAATGTCCTTGAATGGTTAGAATTGGTTTAAGGTGAATTATAGAATATCTGGGAGTTAACTAGTCAAGTTCCCTAGTTCATGATGTCATTTTCAGCCATGTGCTTGAGGGTTAACTAAATCCATGTTTTAGTGAAGTATTCAAAGTTATAATGGTGAATTTAAGTGCCTTGAACCATATATAATTATGTGGGATAATATTAAGAATGTTTAGAGTTGGTTTAAAGGTGTAAATAGCAAGAAAAAGTGTGTTACTAAGATTAGGCCAAAAAAGGTATTAGACTATTTCCTTAGTATGGGTTAGAAGGCTTAGAGTCTAAATTTAATTGTGAGTAAAGCATTAACAAGTTTGAAAGAAGCTCCTTTAAACAAAAAAAATCAAATCTTGAAGCCAAGAGTTCTTGAGAAAAATTGTTATGTTACATATGTACTTGAATGTGAGGTAAATATGATGGTGGGAAACCACTTGGACTGGAATTATGCAATAATTGTTTATGGCCAATAAGGCCAAAGAATCAAAATCAAGGTATGCCTTTCTACTCTTGACTCTTGGGATTTTGATGATTTCTCCTTAATTACTCCATTTGTTCCTTATGATGATGATGACTATATTTATGGTAATGGATGTGTTGGAATTATGAAATGATGAGTTGTTATTGATGTTATGATTATGATTAGGAAATTGCTAGCTATTTATTTGCATTTTTTTTCAATTTTTGGATTCCTCTAGGTACAACTATTATGCTACCAGATTTTTGCCAAAAAAGTTTCTTTTTATAAGCTGCATCATAATGCATAAGTGCATGAGAATTAGAAAAGATTGTGTCAAGAATCGTGAAGTCTATTTTAAAGAATATTACATGTTAAAACAATGCACAAATTCTCTAATTGAGTCTAGGCAATGATGCTTTAGTAAGTGAAGGTGACCTTTAAGATACCCCTCTACTTTGGAGGCAATGACTAAAGACCCCTCCAATTGTGGAGGTAGACCCTCTTGTTAGCCGGAGTCTGATTTAGATAATATTATGTAACGATGGTCACGGAGTGAACTAACATTCTAGAATAATTTATCCAAGGGTATGTAATAATAATAAAAAGAGCACGTGCTAAGAGAAAAGCCTTAATGGCAAAGGAACAAAGGGCATAAGCATTCATCATGAGACTTGCACAGCATTCATTGCATGAATGATAATTTAATGTGTTACTAATGCTATCATGTTTTAGAGCCTTGAATCAAGTGGTTGAATAAAAGTGAACCCACTTCGGAAATTATGCTTTCAAAAATTGTTAAAAGAAATCTTTATCCCTTTTTACTTGTTCACTAATTTTATTAAATAAATTGAAGTGGCTGAGGCGATGACAACATCAGTTGTATAATTAGTTAGGAATTCTATACTGAAAAATATTTTATTTTTCATCCCTATGTGTTCTCACGTCGTCCTCAGATGTAGCATATGGCGACCGCAGTGATCTTCATGCAAGTGCCTGAGTGGTCATGGCACTATGATCCTGCCCTAGACTCTTTGGTTCCAGTAGCTCATAATAGCTTTAAGTTGTACATTTTCTTCTGTCACCTATTCAGCATCCCTGTAGTTAGCTAGCACTTAGACCTTCGCCGTCCGTATATTGATTTTCCCCTGCATCTTGATCACCTGTCGCATATTCTAAAGCCTACTCCCTCTACCTTTTTGATAGAGATTGACTCTTCTAAGGGGAGTTCACCTCATTTGGTCCTGTATGTTGTTGAGTCCGATTCTTCTTCTGCCAGCACTGAGGTTCGGCCAGAGATTCAGTTAGAGGAGAATCCTGAGGAGCCCATAATAGAGAATGGATTTCATATTCCATAGACTTGGTTTGAGAGTGTTGCTAGACTTTTTACTATGTAGATTCTTGTGCCTTAAGCTAGTGAGTGCATGCCTATATTGGAATTTTAACTGTGCTATGAGAATTGTATATTTTGGGGTACCATGGTCTTCAATGCATGTTGGGTAGTGATTATGCGGATGTTATAGAGACTCTTATGTTAGTTTGCTTACTTTTGGATGACTGTATGTATATTTGTTTAGCTCAGCTTAGAGCCTTGCTAAGTTGACTAACTTGGGGTATTCTAAGATATTGATGTATATAGATGTATGCCCAGTACTTATTCCTATGAATATATTTGGATGTGAATGCACAGTTATCCATGCATAATATGCCGCTTCTATAGATTTCATTATTATAAAGCAAATTAAGTAAAGGATTCTAATATTGTATACCATAATACTAGTATCATCTATATGCGCTAAGAGACTCAATTTTAGAAATCAACATTTTCATAAAAGAAACATTTATATGCTATTTTCATAGACCAACTATTTTGAACCTAAAATATTCCACTAATTTAGCTATAGTGACTAATAAATATTGCAATATGACTTAAGTATAGCGTGGTCTTATTAGAGTGTTACAAAGAGGGTTAACTTTTACAAGATAAAACTCATGGTATGGCACAAGAAGACCTTTGACAAAGCTAACAAAGAGATCATTAAGCTAAAAAAACAACTACAAGATTTAAAATTCTAATTCAAGGAACTTATAGCAGGAGGAAATCTTGAGAGCTAAGGGTAGGATTGCAAAGCTATGGCAGCAAGAAGAGAAATATTGAGGGCAATAAGGCTAGATTAAAATGACTAAAATGGGGAAATAAGAATACAGCTTTTTTCCATGCCATCACTATCTAAAGGAGGGATAGAAACAAGTTACAAAGAATCAAGAACAGTCTTGGAGAATGGGTAGAGGGACAAGATCAAATCATGTAAATGATCTTGGATCACCTTATAAGACTATACACCTCCGAAGTACCCCTCAACCTAGAAGATTGCTTCCAGGTTATCTTAAGGAAAATCATAGATAAGATGAATAAAAATCTATGTAGACTAGTAACTTATGGAGAGATAAAAGCTATTGTGGAAAGCTTAGGATAGAAGCCTCAAAGCATAGTGCCAAACGGCCTCAATAGTTTGTTCTTCCAAAAACATCAAGATTTTGTGGGAAGGGATTTATGTATGATAGTTATAGAATTTTTTGGTGGGGGTCATCTCCCAAAATAAGTAAATGAGACTCGAGTGGTACTTATCCCTAAAGTTTCTAGCCTGAGAATATGAACTATCTAAGACCAATCAACTGTTGCAATTTTATATGCAAAATCATTTCAAGGATAATGGTTCTTAAGCTGAAAGGAATCATAAGGAAGATTGTATCTTAGAACCAAAGCGCCTTTGTGGGAGGTAGGAAAATTCAAGACAACATAATAGTTATATAGAAGGCATTTCACTCCCTAAAGAAAACATCAGGGACCGATG
Organism: Pterocarpus santalinus; assembly: GCA_031439595.1. Lineage (NCBI taxonomy): Eukaryota > Viridiplantae > Streptophyta > Magnoliopsida > Fabales > Fabaceae > Pterocarpus > Pterocarpus santalinus. The sequence continues at coordinate 24,441,469 of CM062528.1, read as the reverse complement.
CACAAAATTTAGCTGCTAAATTGAATATGAACAAGGCTTATGATATGTTAGAGTGGAAATTTCTGGAGAAGGTCTTGCTAGCCTATGGTTTCAACAAAGAATAAGCGACTGTAGTTATGAAATGCATTACAAGAATGATATGTAAATTCAAGATAAATGGAAGTCTCAAGGAGCCTAAAACCATAAAAGGTGCTAAGACAAAGGCACCCTTTCTCCCCCTCTCTTTTCATTATGGCAGAGAGGTTTTCACCTTTCTAAAAAGGTTTTCACCAACCCTAACCCACCTTCTATTTACAAATGATTGCATTCTATTTTCCAAGGCAAAAGAAGAGGAGCTATATCAGCCTATGTCTATCCTTAATTCTATACCTTTGTCTTAGATTAGAAAATCAATGTTGAGAAATTTAGAATTATCTTTGGAAAATATATCCAACACATAAAGTGAACCGAACTAGCCAGAATCTTAAGTATGGAAGTATGGGACCAACCTAGATAGTACCTAAGATTGCCAACAGAATGAGGTATATCCAAGGGAAGAACTATGGCTTAGATTAAAGACTAAATCTTAAGCAAGGTTGAAAGAAGAAATTCTTGAATGAAGCTAGAAAAGAAGTCTTAATTAAAGGGGTTATCCAGGCTATTTTGGCAAATGCTATGAGCATAGTCAAATTCCCCAAGAACTTTTTCTCTAATCTATGTTCCCAAATTGCTAGATTTCAGTGGAGGAGACTTGGGAAAGAGAGGGGCATACATTGGAGGAGTTGGGAAAGCCCCACTCTCAATAAGGAGAAAAAAGGGCTAGAATTTAAAGACTTTTCCTACACGAACATAGCATTACTCGCCAAGCAATCTTGGAGAATCTAGTCTAACTCTTCAGCACTATGGGTCCTGGCTTTAAAAGCCACATACTTCCCAAATTGCACCTTCATGGATGCTGTCAAAAAAAGGAATGCTTCCTGAGTTTGGCAAAGCCTATTGCAAGGGAGGGATTTCCTGAGGAAGAGTGGGAAGTTGTCCATAGGTGATGAGAGGAGTATTAATATTTGGAAGGATAATTGGATAGTTGGGAACCCAGTGATCACCCACCCAAGTGCCCAAATAGAGAGCACCTTGAATTCCCTTCTTGGGAATCAAAGTGGGAGATGTGACTTGAGCAAGATAAGGAATCATTTTCCATTTAATCTGGTGATTAAAGTTATTTAGACACTAGTAAGAGTCCTACAAGGCCCTGACAAGCTATTATGGCCTTTCAGTAGGAATGGGGAATACATGGTCGAAATTGGATATCACGTGGCAAAGGAAAATAATCAACCTCCAACAAATCACTCATCCACCTCCTACTCTATCGTTATAGATCTATGGAATGCAATTTGGGAATTAAATGCTCCCCAAAAAATTAAGATGTTCCTCTAGAAAGCCTACTATAACATAGTCCCAATAAAAGCTAATCTTCACAAAAGGATGCTCATACAGGACCCAATTTGTCCAATCTGCCACTTTGATCTTGAAACCTTAGAACATGCTATTTTGCTATGTCCATGGACTAGAACAACCTGGTTTAGCTCTCAAATCCAATGTATACCTATGGAGGACTCAATAACCATCTTTGATAGATGGCTAAATGATAAGTTAAAAAGTTATAAGAATGGGGGAGGTGAGTACGCTTTCATATCTAATCTTCTAGCTTACATAATATGGATAGTTTGGAAATCTAGGAATGAGACAATCTTTCAACAAAAAGCACCAAATCCCCAACCAACCATTTGCAAAGCAAAAGTATAGCAAACAAAATACCACAAAATAAGTCGACAAATTCTCTCGACAGCAGCAAAAAACAAGACAAAAGTAAAAAAGAATACCTCTTGGAGACCTTGCCTCCAACATGCATTAAGCTTAATGTTGATGCCAGACTAAATTAACAAAGGGCTTTTGCAGTCATTGTAGTGGTAACTTGGAATTCTATCAAAGTAATAGTGGTGGAGTACGTGGCAAAAGTGAGAATGTCATCAAGTTTAGTAGTAGAAGCTTTGGCCCTTCAGGAGGTAATTACTCTAGCAACAAACCTTGGCCTCGCACACATCCTCTTAGGGCCAGAGAGCTTGGAGATAGTAGAAGCTTATTGCAACAACTCTACCTTGTAGGAAATTGATGTGATTCTATAAGAAGTCTATGATCTAAAGAGGAATTTCACCCACTATAATTTTATGTAGACAAACCCTGACTCTAATAAGGTGGCTCATCATGTTACGAAGCTTGCCTTTATTAAGCTTCTCCTGATGGATTGGGTTATGCAGTTCCCATCGTCAATTCAATCATGGGTAGATAAGGACTCAACTCAATGTAATTTGGAGTAGGTAGAAGGCCATTGTAGCAACTATTCTTGTGGTATTATTGCTTGTAAGAGAATCTGTTGTAAGCATTGTTGTATTGTTTAGGGCCTTTTATTTGTAAGTTGGGCTTCGACCTTTGTTGAAATGAAGCATTTCAGACCCCCTAAAAAAAATAGAATTGGATTTATATCTTTTTTTTTTTAGTAAACTTGCATTGTTTAATAATAGAGAAAGAATTGGGTTTATATTAGGTTGAATATTAGAATTCATTTGTAAATTAAGTTAAATAAATTTTTAAACTTGATTCTTATTTTTTATGAATTTAATTTATATAAGTGCAAACCAAAAATTATATTAAATTTTCATAATGTGTTATTTAAATGATGTATTGATATAGAAGTAAATGATAGTATAATTTTTTTTTATATTAATCATATATATTAAATAAAATTTATTTTTATTGAGATGAATTTTCATGAAGCAACTTCCATGTGTAATAGAAAGAAGAGAGAATTATCGCAACCACTTGAGATTTCTAAACAAGACACTAAATTTTAAACTTATAGAAAAATGACACTCCACTCCATTATCAAAAACAAAAAATCTTGACATGGTTCACTCCAAGTGGCTTGTTTGCTTGAAGAGGTATGGACACACTTTCATTACGCTTTTGGTTTCTTTCTTTGCTTATCTTCCTGCATTGGTTCTCAATACTCATGTTTGGCTCTCATTTTATTTGCCATATGATTTTGCCATCATCCTACATATGATTCTATCATTTTACATATTTTAATTTTTTTGGTATAAAAAATGGCTATAAAACTGAAACCCCTATATATATATACACAAGAGGATGATGTCATATTTAATGATGAATTATATATAGTCAATGAGAAAGAAAGTCTTAGGGTTGGTGATGCTTATTAAATTGATTCTAGCAATGTATATCTAATAGTAGTTATTCAAATAGGCTCTCTGATTTTGAGCTTGAAAATTATGAACTTGATTTGCATTGGTCTAGCGGTGGTGAGAGGTCTTATATTGACAAAGCATACAATGGAAAAAAATTTTAGCATGGTAATGCACAAAAAATCAAATTTGAACATGACATGCTATTTGGATTTGTTGTCTGTTGACATTTTTAGAGACGCACTTAAAAAATCTGTTATCCAAGAAGGTTTTGAAATTGCTAGAAATAGGAATGACAAGCATAGGATCTTTGCAACATGTGCTGATGGAGGGTGCAATTGGTATGTTTATGTTAGTACTAACCTTGATGATGTGACCTTTGAAATTAAGAAGCAAGAGGATAAGCATAATTGTATCATAATTAACTATGGTTAAGTAGAATTTGATGAAAATCGAAGTAGACTGTTATTTTTTTAATAAGTAGAGTTTACTATCTTTTTGAAAATCTCAAGAGGGCTAAATGTAATTTTCTCTTTTTTTTTTTAATAATGGAGCAAAGTTTCATTTTTCTTTTATAAATTTAGAGTTTAGTATCCTTTTCAAAAGTCTTAGAAAGTTGCTGTAATTTTCTCTAAAAAGAGTCTTCTTAGATTGGTGATTTGATTTCTTTTCTTTAATGCCAGATTTATCATGGATCTTAAATTAACGAAAATATATGGGTGAAAAAATTGAAATGCTAGAACCGTTTAACATTTTATTTACATTACATACATTGCTTTTTATCATTTTATAGTTATATGTTGAGATAATAAAAAGATGAGCGTTGCTATTTAATACAATAGGAGTAGTATGAATATATAGTTAAAAGAAATATCAAAATGGAAGGATAAAAGTAGAAGTGTGAAAGACAAAAGTATGAGAGAAATCATCTTAAAATAAAGCCATGTCATTCACAGTTATTTGTAGGATGGCAATTTTCCTTGCCATTCAAGATCCACGTGGCGGACAGAAATTTTTCTCCCAATGCAAATTTGGGGAATAGGTTAAGGATTACATTCCCAGCTTTCTGGGATCCTTATATATAGCTAAATTCATCAAGATAAAGGAAAAACTCAACTTTATCCCCTTTAGTAATTGATCATGTACATTTTAGTTTCTGAATTAAAAAAACAAGTATAATATGATCTCCTGAATTTCTTCAAATATGTACCTTAATCCTTCTTTTAAGTTTTTGTCTATTGTTGATAAAAGTAGTACACATTCAAGGAATTTTAGGGCATAAGGTTGCACTTGTTCTCATTATTATTATTTTAATTTTAGGAACTAAAGTAGACATAATCCAAAATTTAGGAGATAAAGTATATTTGTTTTCCATTAATAATGAATGGAAACTTAAGAATTAAAGTGCACATTGAAAATGTTCTAAGGATACCAACAAAGTGTCGGCTTGAGTGGAAAGGCCTCAGATCCCTTAAGCATGGGTCTTGGGTTTGATTTCGCGATTTATATGTATAAAAAAAAATATTTTTGAAAGGAGTTTCTAATTAAGCACATGACTCTCACATATCATGTGAGAGAATATGAAGAATTACTTAGTGTTCATAACACATAACGGAAGAATAAAATTAATCCAAGATGATCAATTCTGTGTTTAAAATATTTATTCAAGTAAAATAAGACGTAAATACTTCGTAGAGAGCAGCTGCTGTCTCAAAAATTTATTTCTTTCTTCAATAACACCAAGATTCTATGCATATCCACACTGAGACTAAGCTTTGCTATCAACCCTTTGATCAATGGAACTCCTAATCCGAGGAAACTTAGAGAAGCCTTGTGCCAAAATTTTCAGAAGAATTCTGGCATGGTCACGTAAAGGAAATTGGAGTGAAGCCTCTGTATCTCTTTTCCTTTAATATAGCATAAGTCAACCGTAATTTTCATTTAATATATTTCTAAAATAAGCACAATCATGTGCCACTAATCGGAACAATTGCAGTCCGAGATCAATCATCCTATTCAATAGGATTCAATCTGAATTTAAGTTGATTGGAATCAATTTCGATCAATTTTAGAAATTTCCTTTATAGTTGACATCAAGTTTCCTCAATTATCTCACATATTAATTATATTCCTAGAATATAATGATATTCCATTTGGATTAAAAATTTATTTATTTGACCGAATTAATAAATTAAATAATCCTTTGGCAAAGATTAGATCACTTGTTAGTGTGTGACCCCATGGTTCAAAACTAAGCTAGTGGTAAATTAGTCAAACCAATTTACTAATCAAAGTTCACATCTAGCAACACTCCTTAACGTTCAAATAGTATGAAGTAATAACATTCTTTTTATTTTCAAGAACCTTAAGAAAAATAATGTAATATTTTCTTCCATCATTCCAACTCTAGGTTGACTCCAGAGTATGGTATAAATGTCAAACTCTAATTACTCACCATTTATATTTTAAGTTGATCACAATCAGCTAATGAATGACTCAAGAAACTCATTTCTTTGTTCATTCAATTGCCTTGGCCAAGATCAAAATAATTATTAAAATCATAAAGCTCAAACTCATTATCAAGAGTTGATAGATTCCTTCTTGACTTATTATTAATTCTACAAGTATTTTAGCATACCCAATATCCTTTCAGCTATCATCATAAGGCATTAGGTGTTCGATGTCTAAGTATAGTAAATGACTTGTTGATTAATGAGATAATCTTAGGTCTAAGGAAAATTCTTACACCATGTTCTTCTTGAGAATATCCTACTGACAATTTAAGGATAATATTAACTATTAGGAATTCTCAATTGAGTTAATTCAACGATAATATCTCATATATATCATCAATATATGTAGTTTAATAAACGAGACCTATCAGTCTCCATCCTGTGGAGACTATCACATATATATTAATCTATCTGGATCACTAATGTCCTAACTTTTAGTGATACTATTATTAAGAACAATTTAGATTAAAATTATTTGCAGAACTTATCTTTCACTATCATGATCTCTATCATATTGATAAGTTTCTAATTTTAACCAAGGACATTATCAAAAATATGATAATAAAACATGAATATTTCTTTCTTTATAAAAATAAATTGACAATAATTTATTTGATCATGATTGATTGGATCTTGGGCACACACACTTATTCTCAACAGAATACTCTAGGAAATTAAAAAAAAAAAAAAAGTTTGGCAATCACATTGTGCATTTTTTTTAGGTGAGGGATTAAAGTGCATATGACGTACACTCAAAGGTAATGAAATGAAATTTTCCCTATTCTTAATATTATAAATATTAAATATATTACGACGTCTGTTTTAGTATTTATTATTATTTTCTTATACTAATTTTTAAAAATCAAAATTTCATTAGACTTACATAAATATTACTGTTTAATTTTAACATAATTTTTTTTTTTGGGATCCCTATTAAGACCTGCATAAAGTCACAAAATGGGGACAAGAAAAAAAAAAAAAAAAAGAAACTCCCGTGCATGGTGGAGTTTGGGGATAGGGTTGCAGATAGGTTAAAAATAGAGTGGTGGCTCTACTTCATGCTTGTGTCATCCCTACTTATTTGTATGAAACATTTTTATAGTATCTAGTATTTTCTAAAGAGATACACCATGGAAAATAAAAGAAGAGAAGTAAAGGATTTTTATTTTCTTTGTCTAGTATTATCTAATGGGGAAAAAAGAAACATTTCCCTTCATTTATTTGGTGTATTAAAGAAAGAAATAAAAATATTACTTATAATTTTTTTTTGTTTAGATTTTAGCCTTTGTAGTGCCAAAAATCTGGTTTTTGATCCTTGAAATTAATTATTAGTTCTTATAGATTTTACTATTTTAGGTTTTAGCCACTATAGTTACAATTTTTTTCATGTAAAGGACTGTCCTTATTTTTATAAAGGATGAGTCCTATAATTTAATTTATTTGATTTTGGTCCCTCAAGAATCAAAACCCAAATAGTAGAAAAGTATAGAAAATATTATCAGAACCATAACCAAAATTTGGTATAACTAGACTGATCAAAATTGTATTTAAACCAACTTTTTTTACACATTCATCTATTGCTATATCCTTAAAAACTTTTTGTTTTTACAAATAATTTTTTCAAAAGTCACATATAATGAGACATGATTAGTTGATTGTATAAAATATTTTACATTAATAATATATCAAAATTAATTTCATAAAAATATACATAAACAAACAAAAAATGTACATAAATATATTATGAGACCCATAAAAGTTAAAATTTAATTTGATGAACTATTAATATAAAAGTATTTTACCAATATTTAGTTGGTTCAAATGGCTCCACACTTGTATCCCTTAAGCAAAGTCTTAGGTTTAAGTTTTATAAATGAAAAAAGATTAATACTGGAAGAGCTTTACCCCATTTTGGGTTAACCCAGCTTGAGTCAGATTAGTCCGAGTCCAATAGATTTTCGGATACTAGTGATCTATACCAAAAAAATATAAAAATATTTTACACAAATATTTAATATATATTGTCATATTAACAAAATTGTTTAACTTTCATACCCACTATCTTGACAATCTTATATATAATGATATATAATTAAATAATAATATAAAACTCTCTTACATTATTAATATATCAAAATTAATCTTCAAAAGTTACTCAATTCCCTATTTTCTACTCACGTTGAAGGGTATGAAAATTATGCCGATTCTAAAAAATATTTGCATCAACATCTCTTCCTTCCGGCATACCAAACAAAGAACTAATCCTTTTCTTTTTTCTCAAATTTGTAATATTGAACATAACCTAACCTAAGAATATACTCACAACAGTTATGAGTTAATATACATTTTGATTCCTAAAGAAAATTGGAATTTAACATATTAGTCCCTTAAAGAAAATTTATTAATATTTTCATCCTTAAAATTAAATATGTTATAATTAGTTAATCCTTTCATTGGTGTTAATATGTATACTATGGTCCCTCAAAGAATTGGAATTTAACAAATTTGCCCCTCAAAAAATTGGCTAACAATTTTATCTCTAAAACAAACATGTTGCAGCAAATTTGTCATTCCATTTGCTAATTTGACCCCTTCTCTAGTGTGCGTATTTTTGAAATGCAACACTTCAATTAATTCCTTATTAGATTAAGCATGACATTTAACATATAGGAGTTAACAAAGTAACTAGCTTGTTACAACGTGTGTTTAACTTTAGATATGAAAGTATTAGTAAATATTTTTGAAGAACTAATCTATTAAATTATAATTCTTTTAGGGACCAAAACATATATTAACTCGAGTACAAATTACTCCTGTGCAAAACATATGAAGTTTGTTAAATATTTGTGTTTTTTTTTTTTTCCTCCCATAACAATATTACGCCACCATAAACATTTAATACTTTGGAGAGATGACATTATCATGAAATTCAAATTGGGAAGTATAACCCTACTATGTCTTCTATCTAGTACCCTTTCTTTCAAGGACTTGGGGAAGGAAAGAAACAGAACTCTTTCCTTCATCCAGACAAACACAGGTGTCGCCTGTTTTTGGCAACTAGGCAGTTAGCTCAAAGGTGAACGAACCTACCAAAGACAGCAAGATGTTGACTTTTTACTGACCTACTATTGAATCGAAACCCCAAAACCATAACCTTGAGCTTACATTAAGTAAGTTCATTTAATTCACGGCTAGATCTTCTTATTCTATTAAAAAGTGCTACGGAAGTTTGTGCACATCATTTTACATATGCATAGTTTTTATCATACTATTACAACTAATCTCACCTTTCTAGCAAACCTACCTTTTGATTTTACCATTCAATCTCAATCAACCTTTTAAAATTCACACTGACTCGCCCAGTTGAATTAGTTGCAACATTAATTGATCATATCTATAGTTCAAACATGTTTGGTTCAACCACAATTTAATCACGGTTCAAACCACAAATTTAACCGATTAAATTATTTGAACCATAAACCAAAAATCTTGCCACTTCGATCTCCATTTCAATTTTAAAAACATTGTTCTTCATGCGAGAGGATGTTAAGTCAATTTTGTTGTGCGCCAAGCATTTTCCCTTTCCAATTCTAGATTTTCCCTTTCCCAACCGCATTACGACGTGCTTGAGGAAATAGAAGATGATGATATGGATGTGTATTGAAGGGTCTTTAGCTCCCACTATAACCTGAAAGCAACAAAGCAACCTACCTACTCAGCATGGAGGAAGAGAAGCCAAAGAAATCAACCGTACGAAAAAGGAAGTCCAAACAAACCAATTAGGGGTTGGACTTTGGGCCCAATGAGAATGGGTCTATTTGCTAACTTCAAGAGTTTCTTGGCCCATTTATAGTGAATTCCCAAGAGTTTGGTGCCACTTCCCACACTTCATTTTCTTCAGCTGCTTTGGCATTGGAGGGTTAATCTTTCAATTCTCACAGGTGGACAACCTAGAAAACAGACATTTCACCTTTTTGAAAGGCCTCTAGCCTAACCCCTTTGGTTGTTCTTTAAGAAACTAAGCATTTTTCTTCTTTCAAAGGTGATCTTGCTAATAGGTACAATTAACAACAATGGCTTCACTTTGAGATCACATAAAACCAAGCAAAAGGTAGAACTCTAGAAGACATAGTTAAGTTCCGATACAGCAAATGGAGGTTCAATCCCCAACAATGAAGCGCCACTATGATATCACCATGTCAAGAAGAACTAGGAAGCAATCATTCCCAGTGCATGCCAACAATGAGAAACCCACATCGGTGGTGGGTGACACAAAAATAACGAAGGCTGTGTCACTTGAAACTGTGAAAGAAAGTGAGAATAATGATCACAAAAGCTTGAAGCAGCTGATCATAGGAGATGAGAAAGATGCAATGAAGTGCAATGATAATATTGAAGGAGGAGGCAACAAAGGAAGGAACTCACTTGGCGAGCACTTCAATGAGGAAGAGAAGCAACTTCAGCTGGTTCTGCTGCCACAGAAGGACAACAACCTCCAAGGCTTGAAGTTCAAGAAGTTGGTGCGTCGTTATGCCAAAGTTTTGGGCCATTTGATGAAGGCTAAGCGTGATCCTCATTTAGGTGAAGCTGGGAAGAAACCCGTTTTCAAGTTATCAACCTAGAAATTAAAAAATTTTGGTTTGTACCAGCTAAGTATTTGGTTGATCTATTTTCTGTTTCTAAATATGTGCTCACATATTGGAGAGCAAAATGCCTTAAATTTTTCCCCCTTGTTCTTGTCGTGTATATGGCATTATACATACTAATTGTACTACTCAAATATGTTCTTAATATCTTAGTTTCAAATACTAATAATATTAATATCTTCATATTAAAAGTTTCGTCCCTCTTTCTCTTGTTTCATTGTCATGGAGTTTGTCACAAAACAAGCATAGTTAGTTTTCACTGTTTTTTTTATTCCCTTTACACAATGCAAGTAGTTTATACCTTTATGTTCTCTCAAATCTGAATCTCACCCCATTAATGTTACATACAAAAATGTTGAGAGATAAAAAAGGCTATTTGAATGTTAACGAGGATTTGTTTTGGACATGTTTCTTAGCTTTAAAGACCAACAGTTGTCACTGGGCCTCAAGCATTGCCCTGTTCTGTGGAGAATTTCTTTCTTCCTCCAGGAGTAAAAGATGTTTTACTCCACAAGACCATTCTCCCCTTTGATTTTATCTTTTACTCCTTTTCTCTCTCATACTTTAACTTAAATCAAGGGTTAAGATACTCCATGGAGGAAGAAATTTCTTCCTTCAGGAGTCTGGAAAGTTATCTTTTTTTTAGGCAATATTGGTAATTTAATCTTTTATTTTATTTGGTCTCTTGCTGTTTTTTTCCCCCCAATTTAGTTCCTATTTTATTCTTTTATTAAAAGTTTGATTCTTTGTAAAGATTGTACTATGAAGTTTGACAAAAGTGACGATGAATCACAAATAATGAGAGATTATTTATTTTTAAATAATTTGGTAAGATCTATATTCAATGCACTCTTTTTATTTAAGAGTAATAATTTTTTATTTTCATATTTTAAAGAAAATCTCACTTTATAGGAGTTTATTTTTCTGTTAAAGTGATAGTATAGTGACAACGTGACATCACAGGATAACAACCCTATGACTTCCCTTAATGGATTAGCAGAAATGTAAAGAAGGACTATGAATTTTAAAATAATTTGAAGCATAAATGACCGACCAAAAATAAAAATGTTAGGAAACTAAATTAAAATAAAAATGACATAAATCATTAATTTTTTTAATATAAAAATGAAATTAAAGTCTCTTTTCAAATTAATCCAGTACTAGACCTAGTCGATGATTTCTAGAATTTTTTTTCTTGCAAGTCCTTAAGGTGCCAATTGCCATTGCGTTTCTTGCACAAGTATTACTTTTAAAATTTGTTTAACCAATTGAGCTGCATTTTTTATTTACATTTCGTGACGTGTAAGCTTGCATGATAGGATCACAAGAATAGAGCCACAAATTTTAACTGATGTTTAAACAAAAATAGTTAAGTTGGAAAAGAAAGTGTTGGAAACTAGGACATTTTGGTTAATGGTTCCAACGGCCATGAGGAAATGGCCATTTGAGCTACTATCAGCTTATAGTCTTGAGGAAGCTAATGGACGAATGAGTCATGAAACTGACATCAGTTTGGAAACTAGGTGGGATTCTAATTCAAGATGCTGTAAAAAAATTGAAAATAAGTTATTAATTAAAGATTTAAATATATTTTTAATTTTTATAAATATAAGTCATTTTAATTTTAGTTCTTTTAAAATTTTTGCTTTAATTCTGATCCCTCTATTTTTTTTATTAGGTTTTTGATCTCTATGTTAAGTGATGATATTTATAAGAATTAAAAAAAGATTCAAAAAATATTTATAATGATCAAAAACAAATTTTCAATATTTATAATGATTAACGCATGTTTTAAAATACTTATGAGGATAAAAATTTAGAACAACGGGACTGGAAAACAAAGAAAATGAAAAATGAAGGACCGAAATCAAAACAAAAATTTAGAGGAACCAAAATTAAAATGACATATATTTATAGAGATTGAAAATATATTTAAGCCTACTAATTAAATTGGAAAAAATAGTTTTACTTGTTGACCTGATTAGACCTAATTTAATTAAATTCCAATAAATTTAAATGCCAATAGTTTTCTTTTATTTAAAAGAAATTGTTCTACCCTTTTTTTATGGAAAAAAAATTGTTCTACTTAAGGTAACTATATTGATAGTGTTTAATTATTAATTGAATTAATCACTTTCATTTATTGGACGTGAAAAATTAAAAGATAACCACTTTGAAATTTACCCATCCACCTACACTCAGACAAAAGAAAAACTTCCAGCATATTTGGAAAGTCTTAAAATTTTATTCACTCAAGAAATTGAATTTCATTCCTTAATTTAGTATCAATTAACAATATAAAATTAAAATTTCAAAGAAATTTAATTCCTTTAAAAAGGTCAAAAATAAATCAGACCAAAATTGATCTAATTTGTAATTCCAAATATAATATAATTAATATTAAGAATAAAATATTTAAAATATTCTCTAATCCTATTAATATTTTTCTCCTTCTTTCTCTCCTCTATCAATTAATAAATAATAAAATAATTAAGATAAAGAATTTATTTTATTTTTACATGTATTCTAAATAATGTAAATAAATTCAATTCTATAATTTATTGATTTATTCTAAACATAAGAATTTAATTATCAATAAAATTAAATTCAATTACTAATTTCAAACAAGCTGTTCAGCAGAAGTAATGGTCCATGTTACATTAATTATACAAGCATGAAGCTATAAATAAAGGTGAAACATATACGACAGCAACTAGCTAGCTTTAACGCCACAAATACTGAAATACTACAACAAAACAACTAGGATAGAAAACGCATATTCCGAGGCTGAAAAAATAGTAAGTTCAAAAAAATTACATTTATATGCACATATTAAATATATTAAATTACATTTATAAGCATATACTACGTCCATTTTCAAATAATTATCTAATTTTAAATACGTATATAAATTTAAAAAATAATTAAAAATCTCAATATTAGAGAAATTTATGTATATTTTAAAAAATTATCTTTACTTAATTCTTTATACTCCTTAATTATTTCATTTTAGTTATTTTCTCTCCTCTATTTAATAGGGATATAATTGAGAAAAAAATTAATATTGTCTAAATTTTCTAAATAGACAATTGTTTATAGACAAATAAAATTTCAAAGTTACACAATTATTTCAAGATAGAGATAGTTTTAAATATATTAAGCATTATTGCAGCCTAGTAACATAATTAGCCTGGTTTGATAATATTTTTTGAAGGGGTTTTCTTATTTATAAAAAGTATAAACTAATTTTTTTCTTATTTAGTAAATAAAAAAATTAAAATACTTTTGCTCATGACTTTTAAAAGTGGAATGAGCACCAAAAGTTTCTCAAAGGATACTTTTTAAAACTGATTTATATTTTTTAAAATTTAAAAGATTAATATAATCTTAAATTTTAATAAAAATCCAATGTAAAGACTTCCTTATATCTATTATAGTTATTTTATATTTTAAAAATAATTTTATAATATATTTTCTAATACTACTCTTCTATCTCATCCTTATCATTATTGGAGGTAGTTTTTACGTTATTTTATTAAATAATATTATTATAATTTTTAAAAGTAATTTTTAGGGAGCCCAACTAGATTAACAGCTTAAGAAAAGTCAAGCATTACCAAACCAAAGCTGAGTTGCATGCCCATGTAAAATTGGATCATCGTTAACACCATTTACACAAAGCTCTATATAGGACTTCTTGACTCTGAGATTAAATTCAAAATTAATAGGCGATTAAGGCTTTGTGGCGCAGTGGATGCTTGCTCATGCCTCATAGTACCGCACATGAGTTCGATTACGAACCACAACCCTCCCCCATCCCCCAATGTAGCCTCCCCACTACCCTGACCAAAAAGATTTTAAAAAAATTCAAAATTAATAGACTTTATTTTTAAACAATTGGTGAAAAAATTGTAATTAGAATTTTTTAATGAACTTGCAAAAGAAGGTGCAACCAATTATAAATTTATAACAAAAAATAGATCAAAACAATTTGTGCGGTCATTTGCTTTCCTCCGATAGTGCAAGAAATAAAATATTTGTAGATTATTTATTTGTTTTCTTACTTGAATTAGAACTGTATAACCATTTGAAAGAGAGCAAAAGTTTTTGCCCTTACTACATTTAGGACACATAACCATTATTCTAATTTCGATTGAGATTTGCAGAACAAGAAAATTTACAAAAGAATCAAAACCCAGAAAATGTAGAAAGAAATCTCATCAATTTTTTTTGATCTGATCAGTCATGCAGAAATTTTGTAAGATTTAAACTGACGCATAATTCGGTTTCACTATTTGCATTTCAGATCATCAACCACAAGTTCTAATGAAATTGTAAATGTACTATATTAATTTCAATTAAATGTGAACAACTTATATACATTTTACATCATATTTGTTATAATTAAGGACAATTTAATAAATATACATGACTTGCTAAAAAAAAAAATGTCAATATTTTCAATGACGGCTTCAATTTTCCAATGGATCAGAACAGCTGGAATGTCTCCAAGTATAGCTAATACCTTCTATATAAGTGAAGTAAAGCAGAGTGATTATGTTGATGGACACAGCTAAACTAGTAGTGGTGCTGTCAAAGACATGGAAGGGTTATTGAAATCCATTGTGCCAGTTACAGCCAACCCAATTAATGCACATAATGCAGGAATAAGACCCAAACCAAATCTTGTAACAGAAAAGGGCAACTGTGTCACCTGGAGCCGTGGAGAGACATCTGCATAGATGATTTGAACAGTATGAGGGGATACTAATAATCATTACTCAACCATAAGCTTAATTACTCATAATAATAATAATAAATTACTCTCTTCATTTAAATTTATCTGCCCATCTAAATACAATTGTATCTAGATGGACAGATAAATTGAAACAGAGGGAGAATATAATTACTAACAGCACTATTATGAGTTCCACAAGCATCAAACAATGTAAGTTTCATGGAAGGTGTTGGATCTAAAAATTATTTATATTCCTCTACCTAACAGCTTAAACTTTTAGGTGAAATATTCCATAATATGGAATCAGAGCTTCTATGACCAAATAGTCTAGACTCTAGAGTTTGATCCTTATAGTCCCTTCATTCTTCTAAATAAATATTAAATTTTAGCATAAGATAAAGGTGGGTCACGCATTATTCACACTTCAAACCCAATGGGCTCTTGCATAGGGGGCATGTTAGATATAAAAACCATTTATTCCTCTTCCTAACAGTTTAAGCTTATGGGAAAAATGGTTTATGACAAAAGGCAAGCTCTTCATATATCTTAAGCATTTAAATTCTTACTGGGATCTGCACTATCCACAAACTTCTCATTGAACCTTGCTTCTGAGTTCTTATTAGAACTAATTCTGTTTCGGAGAAAATCTCCTGTAATGCCATCTGACAAACACCATGCAATTATAATCAAATCTTGTCTCCAGACCTTCAAATGTCTTTTCCATCAATACTCATGCCATCATGAAAAAAATCATATGTTCCCCCAACAAAATTTTTCAGCTTAACAGTAAAATAAAACAAAAAAAATGAAACCCATGCATTTGTTAGGAAACCTTGTCAACTGTAAGCCACAAAACAAGGTGTTATGCCAAATTACATCGAAGATTTGGTGCACTTCTATTATGAGCTTAGACTGCTAAAACTAGATGTATGAATTTCTTCCATATTTCTTATAGTAGTTACAAACTTATATATGAAAAAAAGTACGAGCAGAGAAAATTTTTAAGCCGGATATATTTTTTCCTGCCAATGCAGATAGAAGAAATCCACCTAAATTTCATTATCACTACCCGTTATTGAGTCTCGGTGCATGAAAACTTTTAGGAATGAAAAATTAGCGTAAGATAAAAGAAAATCAACAAGCTTACTTTGATATGACTGAAGAACATATAAAGCAAGCCCACATGAAATTTTGTCCAGAAAGCTCAATGATCCACAAACAAATGCACAGCCATTAAGGTCCTCTCCAATGAGAAAATTTTGCATGCTTACTCCAGTCACCTATTAAAAAAAAACACCAATAAATATTTATGTACATTAAAAAATATATATATACAAAAAAAAAAAAAAACAACTCAATAATTTGAACCATGATAGATGGTATCTATGACAAGGATAGATCTATAAAAGTTTGTTAGTTTAAAAGGCTAAAACATCAAGTACTCACTTCACATGTCACTTTCACACTAATTATCTAGTCACCCCCCCCTGCCCCCCAAAAAAAAAGACACTTAATTGACAGGGATGATTACGAATAATTTTGGTTGTCATAAATTGAAATATTAGATTATTTTGTGAAGCTTATCAATTACATTGACAAATAGGCTTCAAAACTGCATAAAATAAAATAGATATTTATTTTTTATTTGACAATTTAATTAAGTAAAAGATCTTGTCATACCATCATCAGAGCATTTGCTAGGCCAATAAATACTGATGCTATGTACATGACATAACTCAGATTACTTGTTAAAAGAAGGATCACTGCACCACAAAAAATCCAAAGAATGCACCCAGCAGAATAATAGGCCTTCAGCCGTCGACCAGTCCATGCAATCTCCTACAAAAAGTAAACTAATTTAACAGTGGAAATGTAATATAGTAAAGTATATATCAAGTGTACTTATTCAGTATGCGAACCTGTAATGCAATAGATACGATGAAGCTGCAGATGTATATGATAGCAGGAACCTAATTCAATTATCATCAGACAACGAAATCAGCCTCGTTATTGTTTAAACTTCAAATATATATAGCTCAACAGACAGAAATGAATTTAAAGTGGGCAAAATTTCTCATGTACCAAAGCTTTAGCTGATTGGGCCATTTGTAGGTCATTGATGACAAAGAATGCAAGGTATGCCTGAAAAAGAAGCCATTTTTGGTGTCAAAAGTATTCATATACTATACAATATATTATTATTGTTATGTTTCACTGGAAATCCAAATGCAGGTATAAACTCTCAGCTTCCTTTTAATTGTGTTCCTGATTGTTTTCCACATACACAACAACCAATATGTTAAACCCCAAAATGGTGCAAAGCCTGAACATGTTAAGCCTTCACTCTTCCCATGAGTAAGTAAGCAAAAAATGATGAGTGTGGCTGTGCTAACCTGGGAAACATTGAGAACTAATCTCGTGAGAACATAAACAAGAGCAACTTGATAATACAAAACTCTCTTGAACCAATAGACCCATGAAATCCTCGCATGAACCGTTCCTTGTACACCAACCTTCAATCTAGGAAGAAAACGAGAGAAAATTTCTCAAACGACAGCTGAAACTGCTCAAGCAACCTATTTTCTATGAAATTTTCGAGAAGGCTATAATGGACTTGCAGGAACAATGGATGACTACTAGGTCTTCATTTGGAAGAAGTTTGATAATTACATTCTTTTCCCTAAACCAGGACTATATCTGCTTTCAAAATTGCCCTAAATTGTAGACTTCATGAACTTTTACATTTTCCCTTTATCTAACCACGGAGAGGTTTTTCAAGCATTGCTTTCCCTCATATTTACCACTGACAAAAACTGCACCTTGATATTGTACAATGAACACAAAATCGTCTTTTCAGTCATACAGTATATCTGCTAGAAACAACAAAAAGCTTTAATCCTTAGATTAAAATAGCAGTAAGCCTACAAGCAAACCTGGGTTCTTTGGTTGCAAGATGAAATTTGCCCACAAAGCAGCATCCAATAAAAATGGCCAGATATGCAATCCAGCGGTACTGCTCATTTGGAAGGGTGACATAGTGATTATGCTAGACAACAGCTAATAATAGATGGATACAAACAATTACTACCATACATACCTGATTTTCAACATCAGCATATGTTTTTCCATTAATGACACTGAATACTATCAATGCAACTGCATATAGGCTTAGGTTGGCAACCTTTAAAATATATGATTGCATACATTAGTAATTCATATAAACATATCAATCCTGATGTTTTTATTGACATTTATTTATTATTTGCAGCAAGCATTTATCACTGGAAACTCACCATGGTAAAAGCATTGCGACAGCTAGCCAGGGCCACTCTGCTTGTAGAGTTCAATGTGATGCAAGTCACCATGGACCTTCAAGAAAGCAATCAAAGAAGACACTAGCGACCACAAATTTAAATTGAAGGGATAGGAACCTATGCTTTTTCGTTTTCAATCATCTCTTCTCCAGATATAAGATAATCTTGGTGTCCTCACTCGGGGAGGGCTTTACCTAATAACTATCCCTGTCCAGAATTGCATGAGCAATTGCTTGAACCAAGAAGTTATAAGATTAGAGATCTCACTGATGTTAATAGGTTTAAAAATACACACTTCGTATCACTCTGAGGCTTAGTTACTAAAGTAATAATCACCACTAGCAGCTTAAGCTGAACAAACATTAGACAGCTGTAATCATAAGTATTTGTTTCATTCAAAATTCCAACAACTCCCCAAAAGAAACCACTTACCAGTCATCATTTTATCATATGAATGACATTTCATAACAAAAATTCAGCTTTGGAGAAAGGAATCACAAAAATATCAAGAAGTCAATGATGTAAGGATACTTTGAATTTATAGTCTAAGCTCCTAAGAGCACAGGGAAATAACACTTTAAAGGCAATAGCACCAGCCAACCACTTCTATTTTGAAATTTGTAGCTGAAAGATTTAATGTTCAACTTCAAATGAAAATTAAAAAAAAAAAAAAAAAAAGGGTAAATATGAGGAAATTCTTACATGTGTGAAACCTGAGTAGCAGCCCAGCCCACATTGAATATTGCTGCAAACACGCTGTAACTCACAGTTTCGAATGTTGAAGAGCTGGAAGCAAAGATTTTACAAGGTAGACAACCTCCAAAAACAGAAGAAAATGAAACAGCTACCAATATAGATCCAGCAGCATGCCATATCTTGAAATGTCCAAATCTGTCTATCTATCAAGCAAGACAACAGAAGTAAGCATTTCTATCCATACAAGGTCTGGAAAGTACATAATAATATAAAAACAGAGGTATCTAATAAAGAACAGACAACTAGGTTAGGTTGACGGAAACAAATAAATTTTACTTCATATTACTTCCACACAAGATCCGCAAACTCATTAAGATTAAAATAAGATGTTTGGATGAAGTAATTGAAAAAGTGAGTTTAACTATTTATGCAATAGTGATGGTTTATAACATGATTTTAGGTATGTAGAAACCAACAGGTAAACTCCACTTAGTCTCTAAAACAAAAGATCCAGTTCATCAGTAATTACGCAGGCTAGAACAATAAGCAGCTCCCAACCAGGGACAAAAATGAGGGAAGGAAAAAAAAAAAAAAAAAAAAGGCCAGATAAACTTGACGTTTAGTGACAGAAGCGTATGAAACATTTCTCAAGAATGAAGGAAAGAATAATGTTTCAATACCAGTTCACCAGCAAATATGGTGGCAAATCCATCAGCCACTTGACCTGAAAGCATCACAATAGCTGCATTCCTATGAAATGGGAAAAAAGAAATGTCAAGATCACCAAGTGTGGAACCATCGAGCTTTTATCGCTATACATACATACATACATATATCACTAGAAACTGCCTAAGATGAGGAAAATGACATAGTAAGCTGGCCAAATGCATCTTGTTATGATCAATTTTCTCCTGTATGGAACATTTGCTACTAAAATTTACAAAAATCATGTGCTTGTGCACCAATCATTTGATTTCTGGCACCCTGCACCCCACTAAGCCATTTTCATTTTGCAAATCAATTTAATCTATGTCGGGTCTTTATTATGCAAGACCATGGCATCCCAGGCTGCTTTGCCTCAACCTATCTATCAATTGGATTACTACCAAATATTTAACGCCAGCCAACTATTTCGTTTCTCCAATAAATTTTCAAATTTAATTTACTTCAATTAGCAAGTGTTTGCACAAAAATAACCACATCATTTGAGAAGCCCAACAAATAAATACAAACAAGAAGATCATATACTGCACCTTGGTGAAAGTCCAATATCTGTTAAGAACAATAACAGATAGGTGAACCAACAAGCAGCTGTAATATCATTGAGCATGTGTCCCATGCCATAATAAAAGACAGGCCATCTTCCTAGGGGCTTAGTATATGAGTCATCTTCAATGATAGTACCCATGATATCCCTTTTGATGAGGCCAAGCACAAACCTGCAAGGTATATAAATTGAAGATTTTAGCTTGCAGTACTTCAGCAAAAAATGACTTTTCTCTTTTCTGTGTTTGGCTCTGCTTTTACAGTTTTTCATCTCATTCTGTGATGGTAGGCAGAGGGAGGAAACTAAGGGGAAATGACACATTTTGATTCCTCCTTCATTCAATGTTCACCTCTATATAGCAACCCTTTGATAAAACTAAGCCAAAACAAACAATTTCTCAGGCATAAAAGAAAAACTTCCTCCATTATACATAACAGCAACATCATACTGTTTGCTTATGGAATTTTCCTACTGAAGTGAATGGGGAAAAGAACCCTAACAGTGAATTTCATCTGATGTTCAACACTTGATAATCCCAAGTCTCTATCTCATACAAGACTTTGTAAATCTAATCATTCCCATTAAAGCCTCATCTTCATTTCCAAGTGCAGTTGAATCAATCAATGCTATAATCTGGCAGCACAATAAGCATCCAACTAAAAGGAGGTAGAGTTTTTGAAAACAAGAACAAAAAAAAAAGGAATAAGTTTTTGAAAAACAAAGCTGCAAAGCGCTAAGGTCATATAAATTTATAGTCCATAGAAGATGCTTATAAAATTATTTCAGACAGATCTAAAATGTGCACTGATTTTGTGTCAAGCAATACAGCATATTTGAATTTTAACAAGACAACCAAACTGGGCAGGGGTCTCAATCATACCAGCAACACCCTCCCCCCCCCCCCCCCCCCCAAAAAAAAAAAAAGAAAGAAAAAGAAAAAAGGAGAAAAAAGGACGGATTGGAATCTCAATGAAGAGTAAAAACTTGAAAAGTGTAAGTAGAAACACGAAGCAGCCAAGCAAGAAGGATACTAATATTAGAGCCACATCACTGCACCTGTCTTTGTAAATAAGTTTTTTTCATTTGAAATACAAATTCCAGATGCTAGCCAAACAAAAAGTAATAAAGTGAAATCAAAGAGCTTTACTCTACTACACTTTCCCCCAAATTCACTCCAATACTCCATCAATAAAATATGTCACCTTGCATATTACGCAAGGGTGTCATACCGAAGTTAGAAACAGATCATATCACATATTACGGCAGAAAAAGCTTTACATAGAAACCAAATCCCATTACTCAACAACCTATATTAACAGAGTCACACAACACAACAAATGGAAAATAAATAACAACTCTAGCTACAGAACTGTGATCCCAGCAGAAAATTCAACTTGTGATCTGAAAAACTACATGCCCCCAACAACCATTCAAACACCAACTTCTTCAATACCCAAAATCACAAACACCAAACCTTGAGAATAAAACATGCAAATAATAAATAGAAGGAGATATTGCTAAAACACAATTCCATGAGATGGGTTATGATCACATACAAAAAACAAAACGTGCAGATCAGGCAAAGCACCCCATCAAAGGCATGCCTCCATACTGAAACTCACCAAAGGAACCGAGCCAACTTGGATATAATGGCTACAAAAGAAGAAGAAAAAACCAAAGATAAATATGACTTTTAAAATTACGTCGACACAGCTTTCAAGATATATATGACATATCTTTTTTTTTTTTTTTGATTAACAGAGATATATGACATATCCAACAACATCCACACCATATCTATCCTTACCATATAATTGGAATAAAAAAAGAAATAGTATGTAATATGGTTGTCACTTTTAGAATGTTGAGTTTGTCTTCTTCATGGACTTTCCTTCCTTCTTCTCGTTTGGGTTGAGTCATAGGCGGTTGAGTGCAGTTGAATATTGTTTTTGTCTGACCAAGTTGGTGGGAACTCGAAAGTGAAGTCCTAAGAATTTGGAATGACATAAATGTCCTCATGGGGGTATCAATAGCGTCATCAACTGCAAGTCTATCACCCAATGGCCACGTTATGATGGGAAGGGGACATGTGCCCTTTTACCTGATAAGGTACTCGTCGCCGAATGAAATGTTAAAGGGCATTTAAGAAGCAATAACTGCATGACTTGATTTGAGATATTTTTGTTTGCCAGGTTATTAATTGATTTGAGATCGTTAATTTGAAATGTTGTAATACATGAACGAATTTGATTCGAAAATTCTCTGCTACTTCTGCTGCGTATTAATAGGAACTGTTAAATTTAGCCACAATTGATTTGCATTTCAATTTTTTTTTTTAGGACAAGATTTATTCAACTATGGTTTAAAATTATTAATATAAACTTAAATTATAATCGATATATTTTAAATTTATAAATTTATTAAAATTATTTAGAATTTATATATATATATATATATATATATATATATTAAGTTCTAAATTAAAAAATTATTAAATTAATTTAACTTTTAAATTATATATATATATATATATATATATATATATATATCACTCTTATTAAATTTTGATAAACTTGCTGTCAGCACATGACATTCAGAATGCGTACAGTCTTATGTACAGGATACGAATTTGAAAAATTCCAAAAGAAAAATATATTTTTTTAATGATAATAAGATTATGCTCTTATTATCAATTACAACCTTTAACGTCCATACAAAAAAAAAAATAAAAATAAAAATAATAACTTTTAACATTGTTATAACACTTGATCTAACTTATATTTATATTAATATGATTAATATTTAACATTTAGTTTTAATTTATTATATAATATTTTAAATTTAATCTTGACAATATACTTCCTTTGATCCAAAATAGATGTGATTTTGACTATTTGTATGGATATTAAAGAATTCAAAATTAAGAATTGATTATAAAAATATTTATTAAAACATCCTTATTTAATAATTAATTTATAATATTAATATTTTATTGTTTGTGTGCTTGGAATTGTGTGGAGGGTAAAATAGAAAAATTCACAATAATTGCTTCATTGAAATGTAAAAGTAACAAATAATATGAGAAAAAAATTTTGGGTGGTGGTGCGTGGCCGTTCTTAGTTAGTGGAACGATTTATTTGGTTAATTTCGTTAACAAACAAGACCATAGCAGACTAGCTAGCTATGTGGAGGTAACCCTCCACGGCTAGCTTATTAGAGAGACTATAACTGTCCAGGTCATGGAAGTTTGAGGCAACAATAAGTCTATGATACCCTTAGATGTTCTAGGTTGCATTCACATTACGTTGATGTATTCAACAACCCTTTAGTCGTGGCTAACAAGCCCAGGTAATATTTGAAATTTCATCATGTTGGAGATAAACCATTACAGTTGTTGGTCTTCAACGAGGAATTCCTAGTAAGAGTAAGTCATCTGCTCATGTTGACTATGTCCCTGCCCTTTGTACGCAACTCTACCAACAAGACAGTTGGCATAGTGATAGAGACACATTACGATGCTAAAGAGGATCTGTTTTGATTCTTGGAGAGTAGTCTAGTTGAGAGGATAAGTCTGATTACGTTCAAAAGAGATCAGTCTCCTCTCCTGGTAATAAGGAGGGATACCCTTAGAAAACTTGAAAAAAAACTGCTCAAAGTGGTAGATAATTTGAGCCGAAAGAAGTATATGATTATTATTCACTTTGTTGTTGTTAATCGATTATAATACAGCGAGAATAGATATTTGAGTGTGTTTGGGAACTTAACTAAAACATTTTTTTTTTTTTTGAAAGCAAAGTTCTTTTCCTTTTCACTTTTGGTGCCTTCTATGGTGGAGATGAGGGGGGAAAAATTCTAATATCAAGATATGAGATGTATCCTAGGAAGCACAGACACTTGATATGACACGGATATGAAAACATACCAAATTCATAAAATTACAAGACACAGATACAACTATATATATGTATATAATTTTTAAATTTTTATAAATGTCAAACTGCTAATTTTCATTATTTTTTAAACCCCTCCCAAAAAATATAGAGTATTTTTAATATATATTATATGTACTTTCTATTTCTATGCCTATTCCAAAAATCATGGGACACTAACTTGGATTTTTAGGCTTTTGAATTCATTTTTGGTATATCAAATAATTGGAAAAAAATATTAAGTTGTGTCTTGATCGTGTCTGAGTCATGTCCATATGATATCTAAGTCGTTTCCAATCGTATTGGACGTGTGTCTGGATCAAAAAATGATATTTTTTTAAAAAGGACATATAAGGCCACGTGTCAAACATATGTCGTATTGGCATTCAATGTGCGTCAGTATTCCACTTATATTAGATGGTATGTTTATGCTTCATAGGCTGTATCAAATAAGTAGATGACATGTGGAGTGGATTATTGTGTAGTGTACCATGCAACTAATTACATACAATGCACCCCAAACATCTTCGTCTCTCTCTTCCTAGCTGCCCCAACGTGTCCATCATCATCATCATCTTTCCTTGCTGTTGCTGTATCCGATGTTGCCAAGGAGAAGAAGCTCAAATCAGGCTCCAATCTCTTCTTATACTTTTGTTCATTTTCACAATTGAACTTTGCACTCAATTCAGCACATTTGAATTGCACCAAATTTGGTTTTTAAGCTACTAGATTGAAATCAACCTCCAATATGGTGACCCCTTATCCTAGTTGTTCATTTTCACATGCACATCTTTTCTTTATGTGAACAGCTATTGGTTCAGCGTAATGGATTTGTTAAAAAATACTGGGTCCATGCGTTGGAATCCCCAACCTCCAAACTAGCAACTCTCTTATTATGTTCATTCTAAATAATTCTGCTTTGAATAATGGGGGTTTGTCCAAAGCTTGCTCACGAATTGCATCCTCCTCTGCTTCCGAACAAGTAGGACGTCCCATTTCACGTCGGAGGAACCAAATCTGGTTGTGCCTTACATCTTGCACCGGTGGAACTTAAATCTGTCTCTACCTAAATATGACCCATGGTGGTGGCTAATTCGCTAGGAGGTGTGGTGGTCGCAGTGCTAAGACGCAATGGTGGCTGGCGGTGGCGCAAGCTCGTCTGTTGATAACTGTAAGGGAGAAAGATGAAGTGAGCAATCGAAGAGAGAGAGAGAGAAAGAGAAATGTTTAATATGTATCATATATAATCAGTTGCATAATACACCACACAATAATTCATTTCACATACCATCTATTTATTTGGTACAACTCATATTTTCATGAGCAAATTTTTTCTTTTTCTAGTTTTCATCTACCACAAAAAAAGGTGCCTTTACTTTTATGCAAATATAGCGGTTTATATGAAAATAATTTCTATATTACTCGCTCTAAAATAAGAGATTTTAAATCCTTTCTAGTTGATCTAACAAAATTTAGCAATTTAATTTTAATCTATCTAATTATTCATTTGTCACTAATATTTAATTTATGTTTAGACCCACTTAAAATGTATATAGTACAATTTTATTCAAAGCTTATTCACAAATATCCAAAGATATCCAAACACGTTAAGATCGTTTACCCAAAATCAGAAACCCTAAACAAATCAAAACACATTCTCTCTCACATAGTCGTAGCCTCCCTTCCAGTAGATATACCTGCTCACTTATCCCAAAATTATGAAAAGAATCATATTAAGTGGTCAATTTGGGGATTTCCTTCATGGTAAAGAACTCCAGCCTTGTCCAAAATGATTAGATGTTTCGTACATAAACCCTGTCAGAAAACTAAGCAAAATAAGAAACCCCGACAAAATCAAAACACATTTTTTCTCATAAAACCATATATAGCCCCTTTTTTCTGCAAAATCTTGACGAGAAGAATGGGCCGGCTGTGCAAGTGAATGAGGGATTATAGGGGAAAAAAGAAGGATTATTCAACCATGATCAATGCAGCTTTGCCATTTTTTTTGGGGTCGTTGATTCAGCTTTGCTATAAACACATTCTCTACCAAGTACAATGGACGATCTTTGCTTAGTTTTCTGATAGAGTTTTTGACATATAAAACATCTAATCATCTTTGACAAGGTTGGCGTTTTGCACCATAAAGGAAATCCCCAAATTGATCACTTGATACAATTATTTTCATAATTTTGTGATGATGAGCATTTACATATACTAGAAAGGGGCTGCTGCTCTATAAAATAGAATGTGTTTTGACTATTAATTGTGCAAACAACCTCCTATGGTGTTTGAATATCAAAGTAGGATAGTTTCTCTCTATTTTGGATAAAAATATCCACTTTTTTCTTTCTTGAATCAATTCATAGCCTTAGATAAGTTTGTAATTTTATGTTACATAAATTACTATTCAAACTTTTCTCTTTCCTAATTAATATCCACTTAACACTATTTATCTCTACATAAATATTATTCTCTTTTTTTATTTCTTCTTACCCAAATATTATATAAGTGATTAAAAAATCAAGTAATATCATTATATGTTGAATAAATATTTGCCAAAAAAAAATGTTGAATAACTATATTTTAATGTTAATTAAATAAGTTTTTTTATAAAATTTAAAAACAATCATCATTACGAATTTTTTAATATATAAATAAAGTGATCAAATTTAAGAAAACAAAATAAGTTGGAAATTCATTATAAAAGAAATTAAGATTATTTTTTGGATGTTAATAAAAAAATTATGTTTTGATGACGTATGAAAAATGTCAGAGAATGTTAATCAAAGTTCACGAACTTATAAAGAAAGGAATGTCTTAGAGGATTTTTTTTTTTTTTTCACAACGTCTAGAAAAAATCTTAATAGGTTGTGTAATATATATAAAAAATTTTATAACGATAATTGCCTATGAATTTTATGAAAAATAGTTTATTGAATTAGTATTGAAGTATTTTTATACAACATATAATGACATTAATTACTTGAACTTTTTTTTATAGATATTACAATTTTTAATCACTTACGTAATATTTAGATTTAGACAAGAGAAAAATGAAAAAAAAATGAGTAACAGTTATGTAGAAATAAATAGTATTGAGTGGATATTAATTAGTACAGAGAAAAATTAAAGTAATAATTAATGTAAGTAAAAGCGATTGAGTTCATAGCCTACTGATTATCTCTTGTATATCTCATTTGAGTATAGGATGTCTTGTGTTCGACTTCCATCCCTCCTCCCAAAAATATCATCTAGGAATAATTTCTAATCTCACTGCCTTTGATAAAAAAAATTAATATGAGTAAAATAAAATTATAAAATTGTTCAATGTTTTTAATTGACTTAAAAAAGAAATAGGTGGACATTTTTGTTCAAAATAAAATATGGAGTTACCAATGTAAAAGTTAAAAATCTCATATATACATAGGGAAAGTATCATATGCGATAAATGATTTATTATGATAATGAGTGGAGTAAATTTTAATTATTAGATCTTACGTGAATGGTCAAAATTAAAATATAAAATCACATAACTTTTTTAAGTGATTATGTAACCTTTAAAAATTTTAAATCTTGACTATCTATGTATGATTATATAGGCCAGATTTGCTTCTTTGACTCTCATAACAAATCATTCCTCTCATGTGATATGCTCCCTATATATATATAAAAGCATAAATTAAAGAGTAGTGATAAATAGATGTTTAGGTGGATTAAATTTAAAAGGCCAAATATCATTGGACCAGTTAGCTAGTAAGGGTTTCGAACTCTTTATTTTGAAGTGAGTACCATAGAAACTACCATCATAAAATCTATTATATTTGGATAAAATTGAAAATAAATTATAATAAAAAATTACAATTTTAAGTTTAAAAGTAATTTTTAATCATAAGTAATTTTTTAAAATTTTTAATTATAAATAAAAGCTAATTATTTTATAACTGTAATATTTTTATTAGATTAATCCTAAATATTGAATATATAATATAAATAAGAGTTTTGCTAACCAATGCAATAAAAATGAAAGTTTTAGTAATTTACAAAACACACTATTTTAAAATTATTTTTATGTTAATATATCTAAATATTAATTAATTTTTATATAATTAATTATAATAAAACAATTGTACTTATAATTAATTATTAAAATAATTTTAATTTCATAAATTTTTTGTTTTTGGGTCGTGATCTCACGACTTTCTCAAAAACACACAGAAAATATATTCCCTTGCGAATAAAGCTGGCAGAAAAGCCGGCAACTTGGTGATGCGTGCACGGCATGGGCAGGGGTACGCCTTGGAACTAGGAAGTTTGGATATGCAAAACCACAAATCAATCATTGGCATTGGTTAAAGCTTGTAAAGCTTTGGCTTTAATTGCAACCGGGGAAAAGAGTGGCATCCTGGAATTGATTGCTTCAGCCTGTGTAAGACTGTATAAAAACGATTCAATATGAGACATTACAAAGTGCAAAAATTATGCTCCTTTGACGATGAAATGTATACTTTTTATTATGAAAATAATTAGATTTTCCACATGAATGAGGAATTTGATTTTGATATAAAATTAATGTAAAAAAGTCATGAGTTGTAACTTAGATAACATCTCCCTTAATCCAAATAATAAAGGATTTGTTGATATCAAAATACAGGTTCTATCCCTACTTACTCATCCCCTTCCCCATTTCTCCTCTAATTCTACTAGGAACTTTCTATAACACCAAAAACAAAGAAAAATATATAAAATATTTTGTATATAATCATATACATCATCACATTATTGAAAATACTTAATTTTTATAATTTATATTAAAATTATAATATAATTATATTTAATTAATTAATCAACTGTATAAAATATTTTATATTTTATATTAAAATAAATTTAATAAAGAAATAAATTTCGAATATGAATAATAAATTACAAAGGATTTTGTTGATCGCATCTTCATGATTTCCATGGAATTCTTCTACGTTCAGCAAGAGAAAGCGGTGGCCAGCACGCATTCCCATGAAAACTTGCCACTTGGGGGTGCCTGTCATATTTTTTAATTTTTTTTATAAATATATGTTTGCTATAAAAATATAAGAAAGGAATTAATATGGATTTGGTTAAGGTGACATGTGTTTTAACTTTTTAATTAGATATCTTAAGTTCATATTTTGGAAATAAAAAAAAATTTTGTTAGAAGACTTAAAGCCCCTTTTGAGATCTCGGGTCAAACTAAACTAGTCGAATTCTTAGTAATAAGACCCAGTGAACTGGTGTGTTTTACCCTAAAAAAAAATAAGAAAGGAGAAAATATTTGTATACAAAAAAGAAGAGAAAATATTTTGTTTTAAGGTCAAGTGGACTGAAAAAAAAAATCATACAATTTAAATTGTGTAGATGAAATAAAGCAGTGCTTTAAATATTATTTATGATAAAAATTTAAGGAAAAATTTTACTATATATGTATATGACTAGCAATGTTGTATGAGATCAAATGTTGGGCTGGAAGAAGCCAAGAAAAAGAGATGATGTTGTGTTGAATAAGTAAACATATTATGTAAGATAAAATTACGACTAAATATATTGGAGAGAAAATTGGGACAGTATCTATTGTGAAAAAGAGATAAAATCTCAGTTTAAGTGATTATCAGATAAGGGAAGTTCAATAGCCAAAGATAAAGAAAGATATAAAAAAATTATAGATGAAATTATTAAAAATTATCTAGAATTTAATGATTTAAATACAAATATAATTTATAACATAACACTATAATATTGTTAGGCTGGTCATGGTTTGGTTTACTATGAGAACTTGACTGAAATTGAAGCAACCAAAAATCAAGTTTATCTTTTTAAACCAAATTTGTTAAAGAACACTTAAACCGGTTCGAACCAATTTTGACATAAAGTGAACCGGTTCAATTCATTCAAAACTAAACCTGGTTAAAATGTGCCCACAAACATGGAACTTGAGAATCACTTTTTTACAAGCACTTTGCTTAATCACGTTCATTCAATCTGCAAGCACATCCTCTGCAATTTTAGCACCGCCAACACTAGATCCTCCACGGCAATGGCGCCCCTTTCCGACAACACTGACACTCATGACGATAAGACCACAACCAGGGGAACTTGCTCCAAGTCCTTGACTCCTTAGGATGTCGGCAGTGCCAACTTTAGTCTCCGGCATGAAAACCAACAATAATGATGTAAGAGTGAAGCTGGCAATGGAAACTAACGATGGCAAGGTGCTAGGAGAAGTGGCAAGGGCAACATTGTAGAGTACGACAACATCATTTTCGATCTCAACGACACTGTAGAGCACAACAACATGATCTTGACGAGCTCCTAATGATGGTTGCCAAAGGTTGTTGAGGAACAACGACAACATCATGCCACAAGCATGGCGTTTGGCCGCCTATGATGAGGTTCCTCTAGCAATTGAATTTCTTTACCGTTGCTTCACTCCCAAATGACTCGGCCATGAGAGTTTGGCTGCGGTGCACCAAACTAAACATAGGTTCAGTAACTAAATCACACTTCAATATATTTGATTATGCTTTTAGAGGGTGTAGAATGCTTTTTATTGGAATAAAAATAAAAATCTTTAATAATTAATATTTTTGAATGTGTAAAGATTTTTTTTTAAAAGGTCTTTTAAAATTTTAAAAGGTCTTTTGGCAGAAAGTATACTTGAGGTTATTTTTTATTATAAAAAAAATTATCTTTTGAAAAGGAATCTTATTCTTACTCTTATATTAACAACCAAAAATAATTTTATTTTATCCTATCTAAACAAAAATAATTCTCTTAAACTTATTTTTGATATATTCAAACTAAATAAAATTCAGTATTTTAAAGTAATTCTTCTAAAAAGTCTTCTTTTAAAATACCTTCTTTCAAAAAATATTCTTCCAAAAGTTAAATTAAAGGCATTCAGTTCAAGGTTTGAACCATTAAAAAAATAATTTTTTTTAAGTTAGTTTGATTTGGTTATAAGTTTAGTTAAATTCCACTAGTTTTTTGGCACAACCCTAGGTGTTGTCCTATAATTGACTCCACCTAATGAGACAACACTTAATTATTATTGTCATCAAGTAAACTACAAAGTTCAGAAATTTACAAATAAATTATTAATAAAATATAATCTTTAAACCAAAAAATACCCAACATGTATTTTAAATAAAACAATTCGATTATACCCATCAAACTAACCGTTATTGACCCTTTTTGAGGTACTATGAATAGATATTATGTAAACTTATATTTGATTTTTCGTTGACCAAGTTTTAAATTATGATTGAGGTAATTCATAAAAAAAAAAATTATGATTCAGGTACAATTTTAATTTTCATAACTTTTATCTCAATCATGATTTTAGAATTCTAAACAAAAATTCAAACACGCACTAATTTAACCTATGCACACTTTGATTTTTAAAGCATTCTCCAAAACGTAAAATAGTGGCTTTTTTTTTTACTAAAATAAAAGAAAAAATTATTATATACCTAAATACCCTAATTTAACACTAATTATGCAAATATCCTATTTTTAGTATATTAGAGAAATCGGTCTAGGTTAAGCTGATTTGGTATAACAAGGAAATCGCCCTAGGCTGATAGGCTGATTTTCCTATTATACCAAATCAATGTAGCCTAAGCTGATTTTCCTATAGCAGTTTTGCATTTAAACACTTGTCCCGTCAAATCATTTATTTGTTAGTGTGAGAAGTTGCTGAGTAAAAATTGGCTGAGATACGTTTTATACTTGTAATCGGCATATCAACGATTTGTTACTTCAAATGGTTCGATAATAATTCCTTTGAAGCAATATCTCAAGTTTAAGTTTTGTAGATGGAAAAATTAGCATCATGAGAGCTTTACTTTTGTAGTGGGCTGACCTGACTTGAGAAATATTTGTTTGAGTACAGTAAATTTTGAATATTAGTGGTTTAGTCAAAAAGAAAATACTATATAATGATCTAAATATATCCTTGTTATTTATTCAAAAATTCAAAAATCAGTATGACGAACTTTTCGATTAATATTACAAAGTTAAATATTTTGTGTTATTCAATTATAATTATCTTATAATTTTTATTAACTTTTTATTATATATTTATGATTTATACTATTTAATAATACAAAGCATTGAATAAGTTTTATTTTCATATAAAAATAATACAAAAGAAAAAAATAAAAAATAAAAGAAAATTGACACATCAGTGTAATATGTTTTATGTTTTACATTTTTAATATACTAATATAAGGAAAGACCAAAAGTTTGATAAAACAATAATAAGGGTAATGCAATTAAGATAAGCAAGGATGGAAGTAGGTCAAGCGACTTGTCAGGGCCTTGGCTTGTATTCGGCCTAGTTTAGCCTTGTTAGTTTAAAAATAGAACTAAGCTCAGGCCTATTTCAAAGCCTGTTTACATTAATAGGTCATGCCTAGGCTCATTGTAAAGCCTAGTAGATCGGCCTGTATAGTGTTATACATATTTATGTTACATAAATTGGTAAAATGTTAGAGATGAGATTTGAACTTTAGAACATTAGCGAAGAGACTCACTACTTAACCATTGGTACACAGCATCCTATTAGTGTATTTATGCACTGTTTTTAGTTTTAAATCTATATATTGTTTCATTTAAAATTAATCTTGAAACCCTAATATTCCTTCTTAACTTGTTGTGCCATTATGCATCCATTTGCGACCCCATCTCTTTCACATTTTTTTTTCTAAGGCAATATCTCTTTCACTTTGAAACCTTGTTGCAACATACTCAAAACCCCATTGTAGGCCGTAAAGTCGGATATACGGGCCACGATCCACAGGTTGGTTCGTTTAATTCGCAATCCGCATCGCTTAACCCGCCCATTTAGTGGTCTATTTTTTCACCCTTTTTTTAGCCCGCAGGTTCACAGACAAACCTATTAGTCCGCATTATTATTTTTTCCTTGTTGAGCATGAGTGCACAATATCCCACACTCACCCATGGCCCACATTCATTAATTATTCACCCAAGTCCATAACACAACATTCTTACCCACTTTGCACATTCAAAGAGAAGAGAAAGACTAGGAAAAAAAAAATAGAAGGCAGAAAAAATAAAGTAGGCCCAAAAAAGTGAAAGCAAAAAAAAAAATAGAGTAGGTCCAAAAAAAGTGAAAACAAAAAAAAGCTATGTGGTGCAAGCTAGCCCGCCGGCCTATGCGATGCAGATGCAAGCTAGCATTTTGGGAGCCCATATACCATGCAAACTAACCCGATCTAGCCCATTTAAAATTAGTCTATCGCGGATTAGGCTAAACGAGTCGGGTTGGCCAGCTTACCAACCTCTAGCAGGTCGTAAACCACCTTGCTACACTGCCTTGCTGCCACGCCGAAGTCGGACCAAATCTCGGCCTTGTCACATTAGATCACTGAAGCCACACCAGATACAGATAAGCATAACCTCATACATGACATTTGCATAGCATAATTACTGTATCTGACAATTCTATCAATGAGAGCTTATTCTTCATTTTACTCTCAAATGAGTTTAGTTGTTTCTCTTCTTGCTTTTAATTTGTATAGTGTGAGTGTGGTTCTGCAATACATATTCCTTGAATTTTCATTGCAATAGCAAGAGTCTATTAATGTTTTTTTCTTTTTAAATTTTTGAAATGTTTATTAATTTTGCCTGATGGTGTAAAAGTTCTTGACAGAGACTTGGAGTTGTTTTCCATAGTTAAAAGTAACTAATGCTTGAATTAGTCTCATT
The DNA here is from genome assembly GCA_031439595.1 of Pterocarpus santalinus. Taxonomy (NCBI): domain Eukaryota; kingdom Viridiplantae; phylum Streptophyta; class Magnoliopsida; order Fabales; family Fabaceae; genus Pterocarpus; species Pterocarpus santalinus. Next base: position 24,407,365 of record CM062528.1, on the reverse strand, counting down.
TTTTTTAAAAAAAAAATTATAAGCTTTGTAAATAAGTCTTAGGCAAGGTCAGGCTTTTGAACAAGCTAGACTTAGACTCAAAACAATGCCTATTAGAGGCAGGCTCAAGCTTGGGAGTTACAATACAGGTCTAGCATGTTAAGAGAAAAGTCTGGCTTGACACGTTTCCATCCCTAAAGACAAGAAGAAATTTACATCCTATTTCATAATTACATATTTAAAAACATTTTAGCTAATATACTATTCAAATGATGTTTTTACCAACTCCACTTATATGATTTTTTTTAAAAAAAAAGCATAAATCATGCTAACTAATTTTGAACCAAAATCAATTTTAAGATAAATTTAAAAACAATTTTATACTCCTTTCGGACCACAATAACTATTGCTTTACAAAATTAGCACATCTTTAAATCAATGCCAAACCTCTTCTGTGTTTACAATTTCACCATTGTGGTAAACATGTATATAAAATATCTCTCAACCATTTTAAACTTCTCACACTAGCAAATAAAACGATCTGATGGGAGAAGTGTTTAAATATGAAACTACTATAGCTAGGCTGATTTTCCTAATATACTGAAAATAAGACATTTGCGTAATTAATGTTAAATTAGGGTATTTAAGTATATAATAATTTTTTATTTTATTTTAGTAACAAAAAACCTCAAAAAGTGGGATTTGAACATATGAATATGTAGCAATTTGTATAAAAAAAATTAGATATTTAGAATTTTTCCTAAATTTTATTTTATTAGAATGAAGTTATATATTTATTAATTTTCAAATGAGTAAATATGATATACTGCTTTTTTTATTTGATGAAAATGTTTTGTTTTCTGTAAAAAATCTATAATTTTTTTAATCACTTAAGGTTTCATTATTTATTTTTTTATAAGTAATTTTTATTTATGTTTTTATTATACTTTGCATTCTAAGAAATTCAAATCTTAAAATATTCTTATATTATTTTTAAAATGATGATTTCACACTATGAAACAAACTTTAAATTTTTTGTGAATAATACACCAAGAACATGTAATTTTACAAAAAAAAAAAATTATAATTATATATGTAGAGATATATTAGTCATGTATAAGAAATTTGACATTTAAAGCCTGTTTGACATGTTTAATAATATAAAACCTGATAGTATAAGGTTAAATTATATAAAATTTAATAAAATTTTAATACTATGTAGTGTTTGATCACTGTATAAGATATGGTATTATATAAAATAAAACTAGAAAAAGAGATTATAATTAAATATTAAATTTAAAAATTAAAATTAATATAATTATTTAAATATTTATTATTTTTATTACAATTATTTTACTTATTTTTGTATTATATATAAATATAATTTTATATTAAAAATTATTTATTTTTAATATTTTTTCATAAATATAAAAAATGAGAGAGAAAAAAAATAGAAAGGAAGTTTCTATAAATCAAAATTCAAGCAGACCTAATATCATATTTCTATATTTGATTGCATTATACATTATATATAATTATTTATATATTTTAATAATAAATTTTTATTCTTATATTTTTATATTAGTTTGAATAGTTATTTTATAATTATTATTTTTTAAAAATATATATTTATAATTAAATAATATTATTTTTTATTTATATAATTTTTATTTTTATTATTTATTTAATAGTATTTTTTAATAAAATATATTTAAAAAGTAAAAAATGAAAGAATCCTTATATATAAAAAATTAATCAAATATAATACAATTTTTCTAAACTAAATTAAGTTATTTATTATTTTGATATATAAAAGAGATTTAATAAATAAATTTATATAATATATTAATTATATCAATAAATAAATAAGATCATAATATATTATATTACTTTATTTTATGTACCTAATTCGACATACCAAACATGCCATTAGTGACAGCAAAAAACTGTAGACAAAGGTATAAAAACCATGGGTATACCCCAAAAGCCTATACCGATGGACAGTTGGTTCGGTCATTTATGTGATGCCTACACCCATAATCTTTCTGCCGTCGCTATAACATTTAGTGACGGCACACATGGATGTCAAAAAAAGATATAGGCATATAGGCATATATATTCAGCTATTAGTGTATTACTATAGGTTTTAGTGATATTACTAAAAACCATCACAAAAACATCTTGATCATTATCCACGGAAACTATTCTATCATTATATCTTTATTGACATATTAGAAAAATATAATATTCTGTGGGTATAGCTTATAGTAATGGGCTTTTTTTGAAAAAAAAAATGTAATATAGCTTATGGTGATATTTTTTTTAAAAAAAATTATGGTTTTTTTAATAATATAAACGTGTATAAAAGTCATTTATACTTGAGCGTTGCTATATGTCACGAAAAGCTTTTCGCCAGAAATGCATGAGCTGATAACATGCAGTGGTCATTTTATATCACAATAAATAAAAAACAAATGATAAAGATTCAATTGACGATTTGAATGATTCGCGTAGCAGTTCGTGCAATGATTTTTTGTATTTTTTATATTTTTATTATTTATGATATGACATTATCTCCAAAAAAAAAATTCAATCTTAAACAATGTTAGTATTTAGTAAAGTATTTAAAATATACTATCTTAATGATAACTTTGAAACTAATATAAATTAGCTGGAACAAATTTGTTTTCGAAAGCCATTTGCAATTTCCGAGGTTTATTATTTTGATTCTTTCATGTTTGCTAGAAGATAAAAACAATAAAGCCCAAATATTTTGGTTGAATGCAGTGTTTAATAATTGATCTACATATTGAATAAATGAAATTTTTGAACTCGTGATTTCATTTGTTCAATAATTGAAATTGAAGATTCAATAAGAATTTAATCCGAATGTGATAGCAAATAATCGAATTTAAAATATAACCTATTTACATTTAGGTCAGTTGAAATGGCGATATGGTTTGCAAGGTACAAAAATGAGTTTTAACTTATCTTAACATGTTTATCAAAATTACATTTAATTACATTTTAACATAATTTTTAGTATCAAACTATGGCTTGAGCATGACATTATGTTTGGACATTTTTTCGTTAGTAGGTTGGAATGGAACTAATGTGAACAAGCTGAAAGGGGGAAAAAAGGACTGAAATAGAGGCATAACGGAATAAAATTTCATTAATTTTATTTAAAAATTATATTATAAGAGGACAAAATAAAATATTTACATTATGTAGAGGTTATTACTATTAGTTTCTTCCTTGTGCCTTCATTCCGCTTCAATTTTGAGGGAATTAAATAAAAGTGATTTTAGAGAGGGAAAAAAAGAGGAATAGTTACTCGAGTTTCTTTTTGCTCCTATTACTTGTTATTCAAACATGTTGTAAATGAAAAATGTTGCTTTTTTATTTGACCAATTTATGATTTGTAAACCATAAATCAAACATAAGAGGCTTGTAAAATGGACCTTCTTTAGTTAGTAACCATGATGGTCTTGATAATATTATAAAAAAAATATATTAAAATTACTTTTTTTATCCTTATTTTTCTTCTTTCTCTCTTGTCCTTCTTTGCTCCTCCTCCTCTTGACATCCCTTCCGATGACCTCCTCTCACCATTTGCGATGGTGCTATGTTGTCCTCAGAGATCAATCCTAGCAATAGCCTTAGATAGCAAAGAGCATATGAACCACCTACAAGTTGCAGCAACAAACAAACTCAAAGAAAAACCTCATCACCAAAATTACAAGCCTCAGCTCAATTTTTTTCCCCTTGGTTTTTCTCTCGTTGTTTTGTTATTGAGAAAATGAAAGTAAAAAGAAGTCGCATCTGGCGATGAGAGGAAGTTGAAGATGGGTGTGAAAGGAAGTGGCCCATGGGGTAATGGGATGGGAAGGGGGGACATGATATTGGTCAAGGGAGGTTGAGAAGAGGGGGCAGTTGGCGGGCTGGGGGTAGGAGCAAGGTGGCAAATAGAAAAATTTATAAAAATAGAGATAATAAAATAAGTAAATTACATAGGATTATTTTTTAAATATTAAAATATAAGTATGAATTATTCTTTATATAATAAAATATTTTAATCTACCAAGTGAGGATTGGTCTAGCGACAAAGAAGATTAGTCTATCACAACATCAGAAACCTTGGTTTGTATCTCAGTTAGGAGAGTCGCCCATATTTAAATATTCATAATACTCAAACAGGATTGCTTTCGATGGAAGGACATTTGTAAAAACCAAAAAATGTTTTAATCTCAATTGTTGATTATAATTTTAATGGTCAAGATTTAACATCCATAATAGTTTCGAATTTAGCAAAGACCACTATAGAAACTCCCATCAACCATATCCATAATTAACCTTCGAATTATAGTTATGAAACTCGACCCAGTGCTCAACTTGGCCGAACCATCAGGTCATTAGGGTCACTAGTTCAACTAATAGGTCATTGGTTGAGCATGATATAATTAAATAAATATATAAAAATACATAGGTTATAAAATGAAAGGCATGTCACTTATATTGGAAGCCCATATAGAAAGCAACCTACATGCAACTTGCTTCCCACTATTTTAGTCCCACATCAAATAGTGAATGAATTGGAAGTCAAATGTTTAGTTATAAAATGACTTCCACTATTTTAGTCGTATATCGAATACTGAAGAATTGAAAGCCAAATGTTTATAGTTATAAAATAACTCCCATTATTTTAGTCTTTCACTGAAATATTGAATAGTGGAGGAATTGGAAGCCAAATTTGTAATTATAATATGACTAGAGAGCCCTTGATGTAACTCTCACTTTAAGGCCCAAGTGATAGTCATATATTATTTTTTGAAAAAGATAAAATTTTGTTAAGTTATCTATTTTTATAAAAAAAAAGAAATTCAAACAAATTTTTTAAAGGAAATATGCATGATCCATTCGTTTAACCAAACGACCTGGGTTACCAATTCTAACCAAAACCAGTCAAGTTAGACCGATTTTGTGACAAGGCTTATCCATAAAAGCAACTTGAACCAACTAGTTGGCTGGTTCACCAGTCCTTTTTATAACTATACTCCAAACTCATATATCTCCTCATGGCGTTGTTACTAATGCATTATGTTAATCATGGTGCATCAACCACCTTGGAGTTATCTTCCATCTAAGCTGTTGGACTAACCATGCACTTAAATCAGGTGATGCACTGTAGGAGTCCCTTAAAATTGGAAACTCTCATACGACAATGCTACCATGGTTGTCTTCGCACAAAGAAGCATAGGCAACAGCATGGCATAGAAGTACTGGCGGTGGCAGTGCACCAACGGCAACAGCGGCAACAGCGGCGTGGCTGAGAAGCACCAGCATGCACCGGAGAGGCACTCGAGCGGCGTCTACCTCTTCCCTACCAACTCCCGTTGCACCCCACTCAACCGCTCCACACACTGCAACCCCCATTCGAGCTTAGACCAGCTTGATCTTCATCGCCACGTGCGGCTCGAGCAGCAGTGAAAGAGCGCCCACAGACGATGGCCTATCACTATCGGCGAGGGCGGAAGGTTTCTTGAGGTCGGTGTTGTACATGGAAGGTTGGGAGAGGTTGTGTGGAGGAGTGGCGGTTGCAATGATGGTTTCCTCTATTGGAGTGGGGCAGGGTTGTGGGCGGTGGTGGTGCTGGTGGCAGGGGGTGATGCTAGCGCAGGCTGGGGATGGAGAATGTGAAAATTTAATGGAGAAAAAGAAAATTTTAGAGTGAATCCTAGGTTGAGGGTCTAGGATTACATCATTAGTTATGGATTGTTGGATGATATGGTGAGTGGTGCACCATTTTAACAAGGAGCATACTAAAATGCGCCATCTCCTCGTACATATATTTTTTAAAAGAAAAAGTGGAAGGGTGAAAGTGATGGACCATAAACAATAAGCTTAGAAGATAAATATATGAATTTTGAGTGTAATAAAAATAGTATTATTATTATGAATAATATTATTTATATATTAGAAATAAATATTTTCAATAAACATATTAAAATGGAGAAAAAACAAAAATTTGATGATAATAAATAAGTGAAAATTTTGTATCCTTTTCTTTTTTTATTATATTTATAAAAAATACCTACTTTTAATATATAAATATCATTACTCTAGTGTTAAACATTAGTTGAGTCTTGACATAAAAAAATGACAAAAAATACTTGTATTTTTTGGTCGAAAGATGTTAATTACAAAGATAACACAGCACAACCAAAGATGGGAGAAAACAAAGTTTGAGTTGCAAACAGCCCATAGTTGAGCATAGCCCAAACATTACACTAAGGGCAATCCAATATCAACAATTTTTCTAAAGCAAAAGGCCTTTTAACAAGCCAATCCCTTGGGAGATTTCCCACCAATGCCACCTTAGCCATGTAATGTGCAGTATTGTTTGATTCTCTAAGTGCCTAAACAAGAGCACATGCTGAGAAGGAGTTCTTGAGTGTGATAATATCATCAATCACCATCGCTGCATCACATAATAAAACGCTTGTGCGACATGCTTCCACCAATTGAAGATTATCCGACTCAATTATTGGATTTTAATAGAGGCAATTCCTTGCTAGAAGTAGTCCTTCTCGTAATGCAAGTGCCTTTGCAAGTCCACTTGGTGAGCATGGGACTTTTTGAACCAAACCAATTACTAGATTTCCTTTGTGATCTCTAATAACAACAGATAAAGAAGCAATGTTCTTGTCGGTAGAAAAAGCAGCGTCCACATTGCATTTGACTCTATTCTTTGGTGGAGGCCTCCAAGTCTTCCTCGCTTCACGGTCTGAGAAGGAAACATGTGGCCTCTTCTCACTTCCAAGGAAAGGAATTCATTTGTGAGAACCCTTGCTTGATGAATAGTCAAGTATGGACTCAGCCCCAAATGTTGGAAGGTAAATTTGTTTCTCCCTTTCCATATCTCCCACAATATATTTGCTAAAAGCGCCAAACCATAATCCTTGAAGGTTTTGTTTGTTGACACTAGCACAAATTTCTGCTGCAACCATTGGCTGATGCAGGTGAGATTATAGACAGAAGGGTTGAATTGTATCTAAGATCCAAACATACAAGTTGCATCTATGGGCAAAGTAACATGGCATGCTCCACTATTTCTGGTTCTTGGCTACAAATTGGGCATAAGGACGAGGTAACAAGTTTTCTGCTAAATAGGTTAACTCTGATTGATATTGCATTGTTCCATAACCTCCAAATGAATTGCTTAACTTCTTGTGGGGTCTTTATGCTCCAAACTTGATTCAAAAATGCTGGATTATTGCTGGTTGAACTAGATGGTAGAGATAGTTGATTTTGATTGTTATTGTATGCAATGTGATAACCAGTTTTAACTGAATATTTCCCGTCTTTTGAATACAGCCATATGAATCTATCTAAGGACCTCAAGTAACTAATAGGGACTTGAATAGCTTGAATAGCTGCTTGCTCCGGTAGGACTTCACGAATTTTGTTTAAATTCCAAGAGTTATTATTTTGATTTATCAAGGACTAAACTCTCTCTTTAGTATTTTGAGTATTATTAGGCATAAGAGCATAACTCAGGATCCATCTATCTTCCCATATGAGGATGGACTGACCATTTCCTACTACCCATCTACCATAAGAATTTAGAAAGTCTCTCCCTTGCATGATACTTGCCCAAACCCAAGAGACTCCTTTTCTTCGTGGAACTTCTAGGATAGAGTGGTTTGGGTAGTACTTAGCTTTCATGATCTGAGCCCACAATGCATCTAGGTTCTGCAATAACCCCCAAAGTTGTTTAGCTAGAAGAGCTAAATTCATCAGGTAAAAGTCTTTAAAGCCTATGCCTCCTAGTCTCTTGCTTTTTGTTAGGAAATTCAATTTTTTTTCAGTGAATTCCTCTTCTTTACCATTTTTGGCCCACTAGAATCTTGCTATCCTTGAGCATATATTCTCACAAAACTGCTTAGGAAATCGGATTATGGTCATTACATATGTGGAAATAGCTTGGATAGCAAATTTTATCAATATTTCCTTCCCTGCCTGATTTAATAGTTTGCCTTTCAACCCTGGATTTTACTTAAAATTGCATCTTTGATCCATGAGAGGGCAATACTTTTTGATCTTCACCATTGCACAGGAAGGCCAAGATATTTCCCATGGTTGTTCCACACTTGCATATTGAAAATTTGACCAATCTGGCCCCTAATTTGATGAGGAACTTGCTTCCCAAAAGATAAGATCTAATTTCAAGATGTTAATTCTTTGACCTAAAGCTCCTGAGAACATGTTAAGAATAGACATTAATTCATATGCTTCTTTAGTGTCAACCCTGGCAAAAATAATGAGATCATCAGCAAAAAATAAGTGAGTAAGAGTAGGTGCCCTTGTAGTACTTTTTAAGCCCAAAATTTTTTTATTGGATACAACCTTTCTTAGAAGATGAGATAAAGCATCCATGGCTAGAATAAAATGGTAGAGGGAGAGAGGATCTCCTTGTCAGAGACCCCTTTGAAGAATTATTTGTTGGGAGGGTATACCATTAATTTTAAATCTATAAGAGACCCCCCAACATATTTCATAACCTTTTCAACCCAATTTAGATCAAAACCATATGCTTTTAAGCACTCTTCCAAAAACACCCACTCTAATCTATCATATGCCTTGCTCATATCAAGCTTGGCTATGAAACAATTTTTAGCAAATTAATTGGGTTGAATATGTGTATAAAAAATGTAACCTTGAGCATATGTTCATCCAACTAGGTGAAAGGACCACATAACTAGAGTAGCAGCGCATGAAACACTACAAAATAAATGCACTTTTTTTTTTCTTTTTTCTTTTTCATAAGTGATAAGCGCTCAAAACGCTCATAGATAGAGGAGCAAAATAAGTTATAGCAGAAAACTACAACCATAAATACCTTAAAAAGCAAAAACACAAATATAAAGCAGCAAAAAAAAAAAAAACAAAAACCATCGGCAACCCGAAACTAAAAGGCACAACACTAGGATTCATAAAACACAACAGCAAACACAGATAAACTATCTAACAGCACACTAAACCACTATAGAAAAACAAACTGAGACGACACACTGAAAAATGCTAAAAACAGGTCAAAACTCTAGGTAATACTAACACCACTTTGAAAAAATATGCTGAAACCGCACTGAAAACAGGCTAATATTTTTCACATATGGTTCTATCGCAAAATATCTATAGTCCGTATGAATAAGTTTTTAAAAAAAGGGATTTTTTCTTTGAATTTTTTTAATAAAGCTTTAATTTTTAGAAAAAGTTATTCTGCATTTGAATAGACATATAAAAAGTATTTTTAATTATTAAAAATATTTATAAATCTGTTTGGATACAAAAAAAAAAAATAAAAGTACTTCTTTTATAGCCAAATTATAAAAAAAGCAATCAAAGAGAGGAAAAAAGAAGTAAGGTTTGATAAGAGATAAGAAAAGAAGGATACGTATTATAATTTTAATTAAAGATAAAGGTTATTTTGAAAGAGAATTTTATTAAAAATTATTTTTGATTTTACTTTTTTTAGAAGCTAAATATTCCTAACTTTTAAAAAAATGATAAATTAATTTTTTTAATTAAAGTATTTTTTTTTAAAAATTATATCCAAATAACTATAAAAATTTATAAAAGTACATTTTAAAAAGAATAACCAATCAAAACGGGCTGCTAATTTCTAGATTTCTTCATTCTCCTACGTCTCTTTGCCATGCTCTGATTCTCGTCCCCTTTCTTTGACTTCAATTTCACATCCAAGGCTTCAACCACCTCTTCTTCATTTTCTGCAATCAAACTCAGCTTCTTGCCTAAATTCCACGTTTTCTGCAATCAAAATAGATGCACATCCTTTTCAGTTTTGAAATGACACATAAATCATGTCCCGTAACATGCCCCTATGAGTTGTCAATGAGTTTGACTTATGATGTGGGCTTTAATTTATTAATAGGTTTAAATATAATTTTAGTCTGTATAATTACACAAAAAATTTTATTTTGATTTTCGTAATATACTTTTATATAAGGTTTTATGAGTTTATCATTAAAATTATTTTAAAAACAATTTTGTTTAGGAAAAAGCTGTTTTTGAAAATAATCATACGTTTCCAACCATAACTTTGGTGGCTTACTATTGGCAAATTCCAGTTAATTATAGCACCAGGTTCTTCATTTTCCACGTAAGGTAGTAACGAACAATTTCTTAGTGATGTCACTACCACAAAGGATTGGTTGCAGGATGCCACTTTTGCTTAAAATAACGATAAAAAAAACCTTAAACTTTGCTTGAAATAATAATGAATAATACAAGAGTCGAGAGAAATATTTTCGTGCATTTATCGTTAATGCTCATTTTTATAATATTGTCATCATTTCTCATTTTTATGATTTGTTTGGGTGAGAAAAGAAAAAAAAAAAAAAGAAGAAGCTGGAAAAAATAAAAAAGAAAAGAAAAGAAAATGAGAGTTACAATAAAATAATATTTATATTTTTATTATAATAATATATAAATATATTATTTCTATTTAACTTTTAACTACTGTTCTGTTTATTTCTTTTTACTAAAATTGTCCCTTTTTTAGTAAATAAAAACTGTTTCATTCTTTGGTTAAATATTATTTATTTTCATTTTAATATTCTTCTATGTCTTTTTATATATTTTTAAGATTTTCTCATTTTATAAAGGAGAAAATAGTCGTTTATTATTTTTCTCGCCACTTCAGACTTTTCTTCGCATAACAATGCAGAAAAGTTTTAACATAGCCGCCACACCTGTTTTCCCTCCTTTCTCCTTGTTACTTGACAACCAACGGAGAGAAAATTGAGTAATCTATCCATTTTATTTTCGCGGAAGTTGTTTCCTACCCTTTTCTCCAAAAGCAAACAAATGGTTAATTTCTAAGAATGTACATATTTGGGTCAAATCCGGAAATATATCTCGAAGCACGTCAGATGTGTATGGTCAGCATGAAGATGGAAAATGGACTGTTAAAGTTTCTTTGGAGAATGGGAGTTGAGAACAAGCATGCTGGCTGAACTCATGGCCATTTTCGGGGCTTGGATCTTGCATGGTAGCTTCGCTATAAGAAAGTTATTTGCGAATTTGAATCTTAGGAAGCTATTCACATGATCTTGGACAATACCAATTAGTTGGATACAGAATTTTTAAATTGCAGTTACAATTACAGTTATGATTGCATTGTGATTATTACAATTGTAAAGTAAAATAAAATAAAATAAAATCACAGCTCATGCTGCTGCAATTATTGCTACAATAAAGTTGTAGAGGGTGCCATAACAACATTAGTGCAATCACAATTGTGGTTATAGACCGGAATTTAAAGCCAATTGCATGAGTATAGTAATCTTGCTTTTGCAATTAAAAATCAACTTGATAGGTGTTGGGAGGTGCAGCTCCAACACACTCTCCATGAAGGCAACCAGTGTGCAGATACCTTGGCAAAGAAAGGTTCTTCTTGCTAAGAAGGCAGGGTGGAAGTCCACGCGCCCCCGAATTTGCTGCTTGCATCATTCTAAGGGATGCAACAGGAGTTGTTTTTGTCCAGCAATACTCTTTTTCTCTTAGTTTAGTTACCTTCCAGCACCCAAAAAAGAAAAGCTGGTGGGCAGATTTATTTTTTTTTTACATACATTGTATATCATAATTTTTTACCCAAGCAATAGTGTTCACAATTATTATTATTATTATTATTATTAGTGTTCTACTTATTTAGTAAAGAGAGTGTATATAACAAATTCACAAAACATAGTATTAGATTAATTAATTTTGGATATTTTGTATGCAAAAATGAAACAAAAGATGCTATGATGATTCCACAATTAAGTTAACTAGAATCTCAACCTTACATAACTATTAGAAGGATTCTTAGTTGAGAGTTAATTTGATATATTAGGTATAGTTAATGATGAAACAACTATTCAAAATGATTATTTAATTTAAGTTGAACAACTAAAATAAACGAAATAATCACATCTTTTTTTTTTTTTTTTTGGCTCAACGAAATAATCACCTTAGATAAATCATTGTGACATGACAAGTTGCTTCTCAAAGATTCCCTGCCTATTAACTAGTGATGTGGAAGAAAAGCTTGGGCCACCTAGCTAACCAACGATCATTATCGTTACCATTAAGCCCATATACCAATGTTGACCCCTTAAGGTGCTATTGCAAAGAAACTAGACAGGTGAGGTCCTTGCCCTATAGGCTCTTGCCAATAGAACTTAAGCCTATTCAATCACATAATATCGATATCCATCAACATTGGGTCTTCAAGTTGTAGCAACAAAGCTTTTGACTCATGACTGAAAACAAAGGGACGACTGCATATATGTCTCAAAAAAGACTCAATGATGCAACTTTGGAAAAGCCGAGGATAGAAGATTCTGGATTATGCTCTCATAGGGATGAGTGATTGAAGCAAGTTCAGTGAATTGAAATCATTGCTATTATTATAATCTTTCTTTACGCTAACTTGATACTACTCAAGACAGGAGATAAAAGAGGATACACATACGACATATGAGTGGAAGCCAATCGAAAAAGATGAGAACTAAGTAAGGCCTTAATTGGATTTATCTAACTAAAACAATAGACCACGCGATCATAACTATTTGGCTATTCGTAATAAAAAATAGATGCACCGTTAAGATTCTCCATTGACCATTGGTATGTGAAGATCTTTTGACGTGGGGTCTCAAATTCCTTTTGCTTTGTTTAATAATGAAGTAGGAGTGCTACCCTTAATCCTCCTCGATGCGGAGTCTGCATGACAATATACTTACTTAAACCTTAAGATTATGGATGAATTTGTATGATACACTTTTAGTTGAGTTATTGAATCACCCTTCGGCGTGTCTAGCAAAAGCTAAATGATTCCAACTAGGAAGCTTTATGCTGCCACATGCAGGGTGGCCTTTAATAATACTGGAAAGTACCAGTACCAGTACCAGAATCCTAGAACACCCGTGGTGACTTGTGTGTGTCTATTATGTATAGAAAGAGAGGGAGGAAATAAAATAGTAACTAGTGGGTTGCAGCTATAAAGCTAATTGAGTTGTGTATGTCTATGTGGGAGCCCACTCTTTTTGGAGGAGGCTCACTTGTTCTTTGCCATGGTAGTTAAAAGAAGCAATAGTTCCATATCATGTGTGAAAGATTGAGTGTGCTTTTCATTTTTATTTATTTTTTGGTTTACAATTTTATTTTTTCAAATAAGATTTTTATCTAGCCTCACCAGGTCAAGCAACTAGCTAGACTGTATAAGTCAAAACAAGGGTCATAGGTATCAACCACCCTCTCCAATTCCTACCCCAAAGAGACAAAAGATTACGCCTCACAGCCCTCACTAATTGATTGATTGCATTTAACTAAATCAAACGAAGCTGTACCAAATATCAATTGACAGTGACACTAATGACAAACTTACCAGGTCATTTTCCAATTTTTCAAAGCACTTCCAATCATACACTTCTTTTTTATTAAGCATGGTCATCCATAACAGATTGACATGGGTTACGTAGAATCCCCATAGATTTAAACATTAATTATGTAATAGTTAGGTATGCTTAGCTGCTGAAATGTGGCCTGAGTCAGACTTCTTCCTTTCTGCTATTCATTACAAAAAAGAATCATTTTCCTATGAAAAGATAAAGTCATCTCAGTATTGGTCCCTGGTCGGTGCTACGTGGCACCTTCTCATTTGTCAGCTTGCTATGAGCAAACCTCTACCATATAAAATTCTCACCGTCCCTTAGAATATTTGTCAAAAAGTCTGTGTTGGGTCTAGAGAAAGCAGGAACCTTTAGGTATAAACAAACTAACAAAGCCAAAAATAATAAAAGATTAAAACTTTGCGATATTAAAAACAACAAGTAGCACATTATGAACCTCTACTATATAAAACCACCTATGCTGCACAATTGTCCTCCACAAACAACTCGTTACTACTAACTAAACTACTGCTTCAGCACCCCATAACAGTTTTCAGGATCCAAAGCCAAGAAAATGGCCCACTACTCTGGTCAAAACTCTCAGCCAGCACTCCCTTTGCACCTGTGCTTCTTCTTGCTTACCCTCTTCATGTTCCTTGGCTTCTCATGGTACCTAAACTACGAGCCAATAATGGAGAGCTTGATTGACCAAGTGAAGCTGGTTCTAATGGTTTCTCCACTGCTGCTTCTGCTGGTTTTGCACTTCCTTTCCAACTATGGGGATTTATTGTCTTCTTTGATTCCTTTGCCAGAGAGAGAGTCACTGCATAGAGCAGGTGGAACTCCTTGGGGAGTTGGGTTGCTTCTTGTGGTTCTGCTGTTCATGATATCATACCAATCTTCCTTCCAAGAACGTTGGTTTCCTCTACTCAGCAGGTGAATGGAATCGTCTCATGGCATTGTGACACGAAACTTTCTTTGTAATTAGTGTAAGCTTGTGAGTTCTCAGGATTTTTCATGGAAACAAAAGCTTTTTTTCTTTTTGGCTTCTTTTTTTTTTAGTTACTTGTTTGTATCTAAATTTGTTTCTTAGCAAAGGGTTGTGTTTCTGCGGATATAGATGTGATGTTATTGACGTAACTCTTAAACTCAATAGTTTACTATTCTGTTATACAAAAACAAGATCAATAATTGGTTTTGCCCGCAAAATTCATATTTTTTATTATTTTTATTGAATATTTGAGTTTACTTGTTTATGTTATGTAATATTTATTTTGTTATAAAATTAAAATCATTTAATATTAGTTATAAATATATTATTTAATTACATTTAGTTATTAAGATATATTTTTTTACATAATATATATTTCTAAAATGCATAAACTCCTACATGTCTGCTTATGAATTTACCTACACTATCGAATTTGAAAACTTGATTCAGGCTATATATGAAGTCATGATTTTCAGTTTTGTCCGCACAGAGTTAAAAGATTGAGTGTATGCGCTCTGACTTGAGTACCTTCGGATATTTAGTCCATAACAAGAATACTTAAAATAAGTGTATGAACATCATGGCTCAATCATTTTGCTATAACAAATAATACTTTAGCGGTTCAGCTCGCAGATGGAAATAAAAAAGTCAAATGAAAAAACCAGTGGATCTTACTTTGAAAGAGGGAGTCCAATTAATTTAAGAACATATTCTAGAGAATATTCCTGTGTTACATAAAGCCTTGGCATTTAAATACTACACAGAATGAGCACCTAATGAAATAATACAAGGTGCTCATAGGTTTTGCAAAAGGTAATTTATCAATTCAATTGAAAGCATATGAAAAATTCATGCAAATAATGAGAATACAGATGGCACCCACACAAGGGTAGGATAGGGAGTGCCTCCTTCTCCCCATTCCTATCACCCCATATCCTCCTGTCCTCGATCTCTGTTGTGGGGAATTTTTATCTCTATGCCCGCTTCTCATGGAATCCCCAAACTCACAACATAAAAATTATAATAAACTGAGATAGCGGGTCAATAGTGGAGCTGGTCGACGGTGGCGGTGAGTGCGTGCAAGTGGATGGTATCAAAGCAACAACATTGGCCAAATAGTTGTCGTCTAGTTATTGTATTTTGCTTTCAAGCATTGTGTTTTGTTTCAATTCTAATTTACGTGTACCTAGTGTGTTGAGTTTTTGTTTGTTCGTATCTTATGTACAAGACTTCCTATTTAATAAAGTTTCAAGTCATCAACTCACTTTGAGTTTTAACCATATCATTTCCCTAAACTTCCATATGGTATCTAGAGTCAAAAATGGTTAACACCCCTAACTCCAAAAAGACAACTAAAAACCCAAAACACTAGGAACGCACATAAACTAGAAATTGAAACAAAGCACAACGCTTGAAATTCAAAATGTAATAACTAAACAAAAACTATTTAGCCGAAGCTGTAACTTTGATAGATGGTATAACCATTGGTTGGGTGAGCGTGAGTGCAAGGCAGGCGTGATGGTCGTTGGTAGAGAAAGTTTGAGGTAACACTGGTGAGCGCAAGTAAGTAAATGGTGCGATTGCTAGCAGAGTGAGAATGTGGGACGAGTGTAGTGGTCACTAGTAGAGCAGTGTTAGGGGCAGCGGTGTAGTAAAGCTAGGGTTTGGGACAGTAAAATTTGGGAATTCTTTCACATATATGGGGACCTCACTAGATGAGGAGTGTGATCCCTACCTTCATTCTCAAATTTGTCCAGGGATATTTTTACCCTCCTCCTTGTCCCCATGTTGGACTTCTAGGTCTTAATAGTGTTTAAATTTAGAATGCTCATATGTGTGTTTTGGCTAAGATTGAAGCCCCATATTGCCTAGTATGAGCTCCTAAGGTGCCTTTATATATAGAGATATTTCATGAGTAAACACCTTATAGTATTGAGGTGGTATTGTGAACTTGAACTTAGCTTTTAATACACACACTCACGCACCTCGCCTAACCCTCGCCTAACCCTACTACTTATGTGGGCATATATGTGGGCTTATCTAGGTTTTACTTTGTGTTACATTTTACACGACATTTTTACACTAGTAAGAACTTTTGCTACACCAACGTGCAATATTTCTATTCAACTGCACAAGACTTTCCTTTTTAACCGTTGGAGGCAAACCATTTAATGAGCCACTACCCTTTGTCGCTAACCATTGAGTAGTGCATAGAAAATAAACCTTATATTTCACATCTGCTAGCAGACCAAAAAAACACAACAATTGATACATTTGTACCTTCTTCTCTCCCTAACTATCCATTCAACACTGTTCATCTTTTTCCTTCTTTATCTCCAATGCATCAAAGAGCTTTTGCTCGACCTCTGTTGCATTATCAACTTTTGGAGTGAGATTGTGACTACTTAGTATACTAGAGACATTGAGTGGACGAGTTCATAAGAAGACCCATATTTAATCTTGGAGGATTGTTTGTCAAGGCCATTTCATCAAGCTGGCATTGGGTAAAGCAAAGATAAACTCTTAAGGATAATGCAAAGCATGATTCGTGGTAACTCATTCCATCCCTTTTTGTTTTATTTGTTTACAATCTTTGCTGTTTCATTAGTAACTTTGTTAGTTCTACTGATAACAAAGATAAAATATTTGTATCCAAACCTATTTCCCTAACACCCACAAGAAAAAAAATTCTCGAACTCAGGGCTTCAAATGGGGCAATCCTCATGAAAATCACCATCAAGAAGGGAAATTGCCACCCTTAAATAAGAGAAACAAAAATAGTAATTTGTGTAATTCCACTATGTGAACATAGAGTTTTAGACACCTAATTTGACATATGGTAATCATAGTTCAAATAAGTGTAAATTTTAGTTATGTAAGTGGCGAAATAACATATAGATCCATTCTTAGCTAACGTTGTATTCAAGTTTTACATAATTGAAACCAACATATATTTGAACTACAATTACAACACACCATGATACCAATTTAGGTGTCTATACACTATGTACAAACAAAAAAAATTCTCTAATTTGTGCAATTTTGCTATTTTAGCTTCTTCTTCTTTTTGCATTAATTTTACACCAATGATCTACATTTTGGTTATCACATAGTATATGTTCATCATTACGTGATACAATGACAACAATATAGTGATAATTGATTACCATAGTTATAGTATATGTTAGTATACGTTAATCATAAATTATTTACTCATAGTCACCAATGTGTGTAAAATTTGATAGGTTAATATCTTTTTCCTAATTTGAGTGAGTCAGAAGCCCACTTTAGCATATTGATTTATATGGGCACCTTAAATGGGTAAGATATTTAGAACATAATATTTGTGCTAATTAGTTGCCCTGAGCCACAAAAATAATCACGTACAAGACTAAAGTGGTTTTCTATATGATCTGGTCTATGTTACAAGGATCATGTTATGTTGGTTTCGACCAAGTTTGGGAGTTAGTTACTCTCGTGTTTAAAATTATAAAATAAACCCACTTAATATTACAAAAGGGGTGTCTACTAATTTTATTTGCAAATAGAGGCTTGACAATGTTGTTGAAGAACTAGAGAAAATTGTTGAAGCACTCCATAACAGAAAAGAGAACAGTCTAATAAAAAAAGAAAAATAAAGTAAATAAAGAGGGATATGAAATGCAAAACAAAATGGGTGAAAACATGGGGTTAGGGATTTTAGTTTTGAAATGTCATGGAAGCTCAGGTTTGGGGAAAAGGGACAAACATATGGCAGCAGACATGGTGATTGTAGAAGAGTAACACGGTTGGGCGGCATTTAAATAGTAGGAGTGATGGTGGCTTGCAGTGGTTAAAGTTGAGGTTGCAGCTGTGAGGAGAGGTTCACAATTGAGGATAATGGGATACGAATGGTGGCTAGATGAGGCACGATATCTGTGTTTTGGTGATGGAAGGTGATGCAATGGTTCTATTTGGGTTTTGCTTAGCACTATAGGTTTGGGTATGACAATTTTTGGTTGCATTCATGGTGGGTGAAGGAAGGGTGTTATGTTGTCTTATTTTTTTATTTTTTCTTTTTTTGAAAAAAAAAATTGAACTATTGTTAGTTTTATTCTATATAATTGGCATGAGGTGATTTTGGGAGATGGCTTAGGAATATTGAAAGTTTGGCTAGGGTGTGTGTATATTTTCTTTTTATTAGGAATTTGTGCTCTACTGCTTAGGTTTAAGAGGAATGTAAATGGTGTGGATTGTGGATGCTGGAAAGATGATGAATCTATGCTGTAGGAGATTCACCACAACAATTTTCTCCGATTGTTCAAGAACATTGTCAAGTTCCAGTTGACTTAGCTTTATGCTAAACTTCCATCCGGCAAACATAAGAACTTTTGGGACAAGCCTCCATTTGCAAATAAAATTACAAGATACCCCTTTTGCAATATTAAGTGGGCTTATTCTATAATTTTAAACATTGGAACTAACTAACCCCAAGCTTACTCAGGACTAACGTAACACGAGCTACGTTATAATGACTTTGACACTTATGACTCTAAGCTAGGGATGTCAATTTTACACACCTTGTGGATACCTATGAGTAATACCTGTGACGAAGTGGATATGAGGGAAATTTTCTCCCCACGAGTAATGTGCTAAGTATTTTAAGTAATTGCTTATTAAATGGGGCGGATGCAGGGATTATTGTCCCCGTATCCCCGAGCACCCATTATGTGAAATTGCGAAACTACCCATATATATAGCACAAGTGGATCATCTAATGTCAATGTGGCAAATACAGGAACCAAAACTCAAAGTCAAAGCTTGGCTCTAGATGAAAGTGCACAACTTATTGTTTTTGGAATTGGTTGGACTAAGAATTATTGCCATTTAGATTTATTATTATTTTTATTTTAAGTGTTTTAAGTTGTTCGATCTATAATCTACTTGGGTTATGTAGTTTGTACTTGGACAATTTTAATTATGATATTTGGATTTACCATTATTTATTTTATTTTTTAGAATTCTTTTATATTTTTAATGATATATTGTGTATCCATAAATATTTGTAAGTACTCATTTAACCAGGGGGAATTAAAGGCGAGTAGTCACACAGGTATGGGGTGGGGATGAGAGCAGGGTTTTACTTTTTATCCATAGGACAGGGGATGAGAGCCTATCCCTTGCCCACATCTTGCCCCAATGACATCCCTACTTCGAGCAGTAATTACCTTGAAAAACCAATCTGAGCATTATCCTTCCTTGGTTTAAGCTTACCATACTCTACATGATCCTCTATAACTAATACATTCTTTTATCCATATATGCAATAGTCAATTGTATAAACACAAGTTCAATACAAGTCCGTTTGAATTGGTTTTTTTTAAGAACAAAACTATTTTTTAATAAAAATAAGTGCTTTTATAAGTTTATATCATCTTCCTTATAAAATTAGAAAAGTCTCCAACTTGAATCAGTACTGATATTAGCTTGAAATTCCACTTCCACCACACTTACTGGACTTAGCCCTTCTAGGTTAAATGATGGCCTATGATGCATCCACAAAACTTTTAACTATACGACATCTGAGGTGGGATGCTTTGCTTTAAATACTTACCTGTACAGTCCGTTCGGCCTGTGTGTTTTGGTTTGTATTGTAGTGGAAGGTGCCGCATGGTTCACTTAAAGGCCAGGCGGTCCCATATTAATAACTCAACTACGCGCCAAACTGGGAAGTTGGTTATCAAAGCAAGAATTTGAAAGGGAACTCTTGCCCTCAAAACTATTTTGCAGCCTCTTATGCATATTTGTCACATAATGATCTTCTGGCCCAAGAGAAGTAAAATGCAAGGTTTATTTCACAATGCTAATGCTCTTATTCGTCTGTTTTCATATCCTTGTAATATATCAATCTAGTCAAAACATAACAAATAGCACGTAAGTTAAAAATTTAATTTTGATAATATAGAATTCGTTCATACAATCATCTAATTATTAATAGCCATATTATTAAAAGCATTTGACTTTTATTATAACCATTTTAAATATCATAAAATAAATAAGATATAATTAATTGATAATGTAGAACAATATATACTGATAATATATCAAAATGAATCTTTAAATTAAGTATGTGTTGTCAAATTTATTGTTTTAAAACTTTAAAATAAAATATAGACTATCAAGTTTATCCCCGCAAAAACAAAAGACTATTGATTTTTTTCTTTTTTTTGTGAGAGACTATAAAATTGATTATCGTGAAAATGCATAATAATTTCTCGTTAAAACTTGCCCGTATCAATTATAGACAAACTAAATAAATCACCTTGGCCCAGCTATAAGAAGTTGTCCGATTAATTCAACTGTGGAATCTTATATTCACAGGATCTTGTGCTTTGGTGTTGCCAATAGACATTAACTTCAAATTTCCATCTTTACTTGAGTCTTTCCTTGTGAAAAAAAAAAAAAGGTGGAAAAACTTTTGACGTAGCAAGTATGCGTGAAATAAGCAAACAAAAGCTTTGATATTCATGATAGAATATTTGAAATATTCTGAATAAAATGTATTTAAATAGCAGCTAATAACTATTTATTACTGAAGATGCGATAAAGATGAGGGCAAAAAAGAACTCATGCTATGAGCCGAAGAAAATGTCACTCTTTTATTTCTTTTTTCGGCGAATGAAATCAAAAGCCACTTGGGGGAAGTGTCATGATAAATCCACTTGTTTTTCTGTTTCTGGGGTCAACATGATGAATCAACTGAACAGGGCTGCAATAATCCAACCCTTGTATTTTTATATGGGTCATGGATTGTTTGGCCTCTTCCACCTAGCACCAAGCCCAAAGCATTAAACTAAGGCCTTTTAGTATATGAGCCTATTATTGACCGAAAGAGCAAATAGGCATACCATCTCATTTGATCAAAACAAAAAGATGCATACTATCCCATTCAAAAATGTTGTCAGGCGGAGGTGTAGATACATTTTACCTTGAAAGGTTAAAGCCCATTTTAAACTCATCACCCCAAAAAAAAATAAAAAAACTTATGGCCCTCTAAATTTCTGTCTGTTTGGCTCAGTTGGTGATTTGGAGAGCCTTGTATGTGAGTGGTCGCGAGTATGCCCCGGGCTACCGCACCCACCGTTTCCGGTGCCCCTATCCCAAACCCACAACCTTGACCCCAAAAAAAAAAAAAAATTGTACCTGTTAGTAAGTTTTGCAAAGTTATAAGGAAAAGGAAAAAGAAGATTTTTTGTTTTAGTAAAAGAAGATATTAAAGGAAGAGGAAGTGTGAAAAAAGAAAGCGGTTCATAGTGTTTCACCTTACCCTTATTCATAAGTTTAAAATAAATGAAAGAAAAAGATTAAGAGGTTACAATACATTTTTATAATTTTATTTTTTATTAAAATAATTAAATATAATTAATATACTTTATAATAATATTAATTTAGAAAAATGATTTTGTAGATTCAAAAAATATTTTATTTCACAAAAATATCCTCTTTTTAAATTTTTTTCTCTAAAATATTTTTCTATAAAAATATTTTCTTTTAAATTCTCACTTTCTGTTATTGTAAAATTTATTTTACATACACATACACACATGCGAATTGAAGGACGCGCGTGCACACACACATATAACATCTTTATGTTAATATAGACTCTATGCGAAAATGATTGGAAACACAATATTTCAATATTTCAACAGGAATAAAATAATAAATTATACTATAATATCATTAGAAATCTCTCAATTTGGAAAAACTATAATAAAAAGTTTTGAAATCCCTCAAATGTCTTTTCTTATAAAAGCCCATAAACTTTCTTTTCCCTCTTCTTCTTCTCTAAATCACAGTCATAAACACGCCCTTGATGTCACGTATTTTGGTATTGACATCAGCTTTCCTTAAACCATACGGAAGCTAATTTTCAAATGCATACAAAGCTCCAAGAGGTTAAGCGTTGTGAAAAATACATTAATACAAAAACCATTTTTTAATGATTAAATCACGTGACATGCCCATCATTTGAATTTCACGTAACCAAAAAAAAAAAAAATAGATGATAAAAAAACCTTTAATTAAATGAAATGATAGAAAACTATTTTAGCATCACGATTTTCCACGATAAAGAATATTTATATCTCCAACTTATTTTCACCACATTGTTTGACTATTACGAAGATTTGATATTATTTATTTTGGAATAGCCTGCATCTAGCACATTGGGAAAGAAAGAAGAAATCATGATTTTTTGCTTCTCAATCATTATATGCTTTTATTTGTTGACTAAAACTAATCATCAATTTTTTTTTTTCAAGAATTGTTTATGATATGTGCTTTGTTTTATGTTTCTGGTTTGGCTTTTTTCTGGCTTGTGTTGCTCCTCTCTTGCAGAGAGTTTTGAGCTTTGCTCAAATAATAATCGGAAAAAAAAGAAACACAAAACTCATTGAAGAAGCAACCACACTTGCAAATATCATGGGTTTTCTTTGCATTGACGAATAGTAGATGAGAATGGTTAATGAAGATGGATATTAGATTACGACGACATAGAAACCTAAGCGTAAACTACATAGAAGTGAAGTGCAGTCTTTCAATCTAGTCATCCTTAACTAGCTCAATAACATTACTCCGCTCAACAGTCTGATCCATTTTTTTGAGGAATAGATCTTGTAATAAACCGCAATGCACGGAGGGAATATGATCCATTTGATCATTGACATTCCAGTGAGAACCCACTTTTGGCTTTATTCTGATTCCCCCATTTTTATGTACCTATTTATTTTGTTCGGGCTCTGATTCCCATTTAAAGAGAGCCTTCTCTGTAAGGGTGACCTACACCATAACAGATGGCCACGATATAATAAACTAGGCTTAAACAATATAGGTGAATTGCAATCTCTCATTCCAGTAGATAGCGCACTCTGCTTAATAATCTGATCCATTCTCCTGATGGATCGATCATGCGAATGAGCACTATGCATAGATGGAATATGATCCATTTGATCATTGACATTCCAGGGAGAACCCTCTTTTTGGCTTTATTCTTGATACCCCCATTTAAGCAGAGCTTTCTCTCAAGGCTGACCTACACTAAATTTTTTGCCTACCCTCCATATTCGTGGCTTTTTATGCCATGCACATGCCTCTTTTTCTTTTTCTCATCCTTTTATTTTCTCTTTTCCATCTCCCCTTTCTCAAAATTTCAACCATTTTATAAGCAGATACCTAAAACCATTGAAAGGGCAGCAAAGATGGAGATAAGAACGACAGCCAAACACCACAGGATTATAATCTGAAGGCGCAAATTGCATTGCTTTAGTAAAGGAGTTTTAGACAAATTTATGTAAAGAATCATAAAATGAAACTTTGTTACAAAAGCACAAGCATGTAAAGATATAAAAGAAATGTAATGCACAAGAAAGAATACCACCATCTGCATATCTTTAAGATCTATACACATCAATCTCATGGACTCTCCCACCATGCATATCAATAAGTAAAAGACTAAAATAATGTAACGAAAAGTTCAAAGCATAGAAGTACCCAACCAAATGGGTAAGTCTATTGATGGGAATTTTAGTTACAATCAATTACATTACGTACTTCATACCAGTGCATTGATACCTAACCTCATCACTCGCAATGGCCTAATTAAGGCAAATAATGAATAAAAAATGTATCCAATGGGTTCATCCGTACCAAGTTGAACCGACATGGTACAATAAAACATGAAAATCATCAGGAGCACCTAATAATCATCCCCTCATTATCATCTCCCCATTGGTACCCATGATGAGTGAGTGATGAGGTAAAATTATTCTTAAGAACATTCTCTGACCTCTGAAAGCGCAAATTACAAGAACAGATAGGGAAGAAGAGACACAAAGTATGATTCGTCAAGAAAGAACCAAAAGCAGTCTCTACTAAACAAGATCCTCTCCATACCATACCCCGTGTGTTTTCATGCGCGCCGCTGTCATACATAGCTACTATTAACTCTCATAAACCTTTACTAAAAGCTAGCTAGCGCGTGTATGCATTGTGCAACTATATGTACCCACACTAGCTACAACTACAAGATCAAGATGGTTGTGGAAATTGATTGAATTTTGACGAATATGCTTATGCTAAAATTTAATCAATGCAACCCTGAACAAGAAAATACAACATACAATAAACAAGCAGAAACACCCCCAAAAAAGGAGAGAAAAAGAACTTAACAATTGAAAGGTTGAACCTTTGGCGAAAACATGCCTTTTTTATTTGTGCGATTTTGGTTATCGAGCCCACAAGAAGAAATACACCCTGCAAGTGATTCTCAACTAGAAACAAGTAACAAAACGAAAGATAGAAATAGAACCTTTGCCAAACGAAAAAATTTGCATTTTCTGAGATTCTGCAATTGTATATGTGTAGCCCACGCTTTAGAGATGAGGCTATGGCTCTGAGCAAAATCAACCCACATCTTGTACAAACGAACAAAGCAAAAGCGAAAAAAATAAAGCAAATTGGTCGGCTCCAATCATCCTTTACCTTTAACTTTACCCTACTCTAACTCTGCTATATGCTCAATGCTTCTTTTTCATCCCAAAACCCCAAACACCAAAACCTTTAGCAGAACCTGTTCCTGCTTTATGCGATGTATAAGAACCCTAAAGTCACAAACCACAGAAAAAAGAAGAAGAAACAAACAATTCTTACTCCATTTTCCACTTCCACCACTTCTCTAGAACAAAAAATTCATCAGCAACAGAAACATTGTAACAAAATGGAGATATTGTCACAATTGTGGTCACTGTTAGGTTTACTCACCGTGCTGCAAAACGTGCTTCCTTCGCAGATTCTCTCTCTGCTTCATTCAATTTACGAATCCGCGCAAGATCTGCTATCTCCTTATGCCTACGTGGAGATCCCGGAGTTCAACGGCTACTGCGGCGTCGACCTCAACGACCTCTACCGCCACGTGCACCTCTACCTCAACGTCGCCGCCGCCGCATCCCCCGCCGCCGCTTGCCGCCGCGTCACGCTCTCCCGCTCCCCTTCCTCCTCACGCATCACCTTCGCCGTCGCGCCCAACCACACCGTCCACGACTCCTTCGGCGGCCACCGCCTCTGCTGGACGCACCACGTCGACGCCGTCCAGGATTCCCTAGACGAGAAGCGCAGCTTCACGCTCCGCCTCCCCAAGCGCCACCGCCACGCGCTCCTCCCCTCCTACCTCTCCCACGTCACCTCACGCGCCGAGGAGTTCGAGCGCGTGAGCCGCGAGCGCCGCCTCTTCACCAACAACACCACCGCCTCCGGCTCCTTCGAATCCGGCTGGGTCTCCGTCCCCTTCCGCCACCCTTCCACGTTCGAAACCCTAGCGCTCGAACCGGAGCTCAAGAAACAAATCAAAAACGACCTCGTTTCGTTCCAAAACGGCAGAGAGTTTTACCACCGGGTCGGGCGCGCTTGGAAACGGGGATACTTGCTCCACGGCCCACCCGGGTCGGGTAAATCGAGCCTCATTGCAGCTATGGCTAACTTCCTCTGCTACGACGTGTACGATTTAGAACTCACCAAAGTTTCGGATAACTCAGAGCTTCGGTCGTTACTTATCCAAACGACGAACCGTTCGATTATTGTGATCGAAGACATTGACTGCTCCGTGGATTTAACTGCGGACAGAACGACGAAGAAGGCGGCGGCGAAGTCGTTTAAGAAGTGCAAAACGACGGCGTCGTCTACAGGTTGTGAGGATAGCGGGCGGGTCACGCTTTCGGGGCTCTTAAATTTCACGGACGGGTTGTGGTCGTGTTGCGGGGAAGAGAGGATTGTGGTGTTCACGACGAACCATAGGGATAGCGTGGACCCTGCGCTTGTGCGGTGCGGGCGCATGGACGTGCATGTGAGCCTGGGCACGTGCGGGTTGCACGCGTTCAAGGAGTTGGCTAGGAACTACCTCGGGGTTGAGTCTCATGCGCTGTTCGACGCGGTGGAAGCGTGCATAAGGTCTGGTGGGTCCCTCACGCCGGCACAGGTGGGGGAGATTCTGTTGAGGAATAGAGGGGATGCTGACGTGGCGATGAGGGAGGTGGTGGCGGCGATGCAGGGGAGGATGCTAGCCGTGGCGGCTGCCGGTGGCTGTGGGGATCAGACGGATAATGAGGATTTGGTGGCGGCGGCGGTGGGGGCGAGGTCGCCGGAGAGTGTGCTGGTGATGGGGTCGCCGGAGAATTGGGACGCGGCGTTGGGCGGCAGGAAGAGGAAGGAGAGTAACGTTCACGGATCGAATGGCTGCGAGAAGAAGGTCAAGTTTTTCGTGAGGTTGAGGTCGTTGACCAAGTCTGACTCTGGGAGGTGTGGTGTTTTTGAGAGAGGGAAAAATTGAATGTTCATGTGTGAACTTTTCAATCGTTTTGTGGTTGGGGTTCTATTTTCTATTCTTTTTGTTGGTAGAGGAAATCTTAGGTTGGTGTGATTAGTGTTTTTTTGTAAAGCAGACTCGTGTTTAGCTAATTAGTTTGTCTGGTTTTTTTGCGCTGTATTGTTGACAAACCTTAATTAAGGATACCAATCATATTTTAGTTGATCGGTTCAATTTTTACAATTATAGCAAGAAGATTTAGTAGTTTAATAGTAGAAAAAATAGGTTAATATCACTTTAGTTTTTAAAATTAGATAATATTAATTTAGTTCTTAAAAAATATATTTGAGGAGGACCAATGGAATGAGGACTCGATCAGAAATGTATTTGATGAAGTCGATGCTGAGACTATTGTGCAAATTCCATTAGGTTGATGACTAAACAATTAATTGAGTAAAAAATTGGGGCTATCACCGATGGTTACCATAAGTACAGAGGATTAGAGAATATGCAAGCTTTATGGAAAAAAGATTTAGAGAATGAGAATCCCACAAAAAATGCGAGTATTTGTGTAGAGATGTTCATAACCAAGTCTAGACTTTGATCAAAAGGAGTTGAGGTGAACTTAGATTGCTATCTCTGCCAAGGAGGGGGGAAGAAACTATTCAACACCTGATGTCTGAGTCTATACAGGACTCAGGCTATTCATGCAGCAGGGTTATTATTGCACCCGATGAGGGAGAATGGCAAGAATTGGAGGCAGGCCCTAGTAAGAGTTTTTTTGTTTCAGTAGTTGTGATGATATTGAATTATACTATGCAACCTAGTATGAAATTTGGTTTGAGCGTAACAAGGCTTGGCAAAATAACTTAATTCGATCTCCATATTAAGAGGACTGGGCAGCAGCCTATTATGATTCTAATGAAAAACAAGCTCAGGAGATTATGATGAAATTGATGGAAATCAAGTGGAAAAAACCAGTTGCAAATTATGTAAAGGTAAATGTTGATTTTGCAGCATTTAACTCATTAGGGGCTTATGGTATTGGGGGTGATAATTAGAGATGAGGTTGGTCGGTTTGTGGCTGCTCGCTCTCAACACTCTGATGGTTTGGTTACTTCATGTATGGGTGAGCTGTTGGCAACAAAGGTCAGCATCCTGTTAGCCTAGGAGCTCGGCAAGGATAGGATGGAATTGCAGGTTGATGCTAAGAATGTGTAGAGGAGCACTTCAGAGGGAGAACAATATGGATCCTACAGTGGAACCATTTTAAGGGGCATTTTTGTTTTTAGCTTATTGTTTGGGAATTTTAAATGTAAACTGGTACCTAGGCAGTATAATAGAGCAGCTGATGCTCTAGCAATTTTTGCAAAAGATGTTCAGTTGGAAGCTTGGTTGGATCAACTGCCTAGTTTTCTAGCTCGTGCTATTAGTAGATGCTTTTGGTTGATTAATAATATTCTTTTCTAGTTCCCGAAAAAAAAAAAGAAATATAAAAAGTAAACATTAACTTAGACTATAATATAAAAATTAATGCCTAATTATTTGTTTAGTACTAAAAATAAAATTAATTTTGTTTCTTAATCTTGAATGGGTTTTGTACAAAATAATAATAATAATAATAATAATAATTTCGATGTCACTTATTTTTCAGACACCAAATTGATATTAATGTAACTATTAAAAACCAAAATGATAGCTTACTCTAATAAGATTGACATAATCAAATAACGGTTTCTAACTTTTTGTAAGAGACATACAACAAAATTTGTGACAAAAAAAAAAACAAAAAAACACCCCAAGCTTAGTCCTTAACAAATTCAATGCCGGCTTCATTGGTCTCTAAAACAAAAATTATGAGATCCTCACGATTATAATCATCAATCATATTAATATGATTTCCCAATCCTTTAAGACTTATTCAAAATTTTCAGTATCATCATCACATTTTGGATTAACAAATGTAAACTAATATTGCTGAAGTCCAAATCGTTAAGATTGCATTTTTGCCATCTTTAAAAATTATTACCATCGAAAGATTCAATTCTTGAAATATTGGGAATGATTTTGGTAGTGACTAAAATAGCATGATTCATGATAAAACCCTTAAGCTTTTTTTTTTTATCAAAAGAATAATTTTGGATAAAATTATTTAGCTTCTACTAGTACAATTAAAATTCGAGATGATAATAAAAATTAACATAGATATAAAAAACAGAACAAAGGTACCACCCTTAAGTGTTTATTATCACCTTACCAAGAGCAATGCTGAGTGGAGATAACATCGATAGGCAACCCCCAAGATTAGATGTGATGTTGTCGAGTAACTTATCCAAGTATAGCTCCTAACCTTGATGAGCAACAATCAGCTTCATTATAAGAATGAAGCAAAACAAAGTGAGGAAATAAAGTTATATGTGAAATGAAGAATAAGAGAGAAGAGGACAAGATGAAGTTGCATATATCAAATGGATTGCAAAAGTAGGTATTCATAGGCATCATGGTTGTTGTCACTCAATCTAGTCCGTTTGTTTTGTAAAAGATCTATGGTTTATAATCTTTCACTCAAACTCCCATGTGATCCCTAACAACAACTAAGACTCACCCCCTTTGTTGTCGACCTTCTTCCCACCTGACATGTGTGCATCTCTTTCTCTCCCGTTCTTTCATCTCTTTCTCACCCAACCTCGCCCTCTCTCCTTTGTGCCTCCTTCTTTACTATTTCACCCCTATCTTTGTTTACGCATTGTTTTGCCCTTGTCTAAGCTTGAATTACAGCGATAAGTTTTTGTAGTGTTCTTGTTGTCAATGATTGGGGTGATTGTATGGATCTTAGTGGTGAATTGGGATCACATTGTGTTTGCCATAAGCGTAATCAGGGTGGCTTGAAATGTGCTTTCAGGGATCTTGGGATTGTTTGATTTGATAACAATTAAGAAATTGAGATGAGCTCAATTCAGTGTTTTAGCATTATTAGTTACACAGTTCTTAAATTAATAACTGAAGCCATTATGAATCGACCGATGCCAATTGTGGAGGATTTGCATATTTTAGAAGAGGTTTCAAACTTCCCTATGCCATTGTAAATTTTTCTTTTGAAAAAGAACATTACAGATAATTGGCTACAATAATGTAAACTATAGTATAGAATTCAGGTTAAAAGAATTTTTTTTTTGTCAGAGTTTAAAAGAAATTTAAATAGGACCAAATGTGATAGTTTATTTTTTAGAGTAAAACCCTAAATTAGTCATAAAAAGAGTTGGAAGACATTAATTTGATCATCAAAAATTTTGTGACATCAATTTAATTCTCGAAAGAGTTGTATGATATCAATTTGGTCATCAAAAGATTAAAATTTATTTTAAGTTAGTCCAAAATTTTTGAACTAACTTAAAATAAATTTTAATTTTTTGAGAACCAAATTAATATTACAACTCTTTCGAAGACTAAATTGTTGTCAAAACTCTTTTAAAAATCAAATTAATGTCTTATAACTCTTTTAATAATCAATTTAAGGTTTTACTCTTTTTTTTTTTTATCAAGCTTGTGACTTGATTATGGATCAATTTGGTGAACGCCCATGCTTTTTCTTTTGTTGAACTTGGTGAAAGCCCATGCCTTAATAGAAATATACTCATCATTTGTACCCAAAAGGAAAAAGAAATAAATATACTTGCCACTTGTTAGTAATCACCTTATTTTAGCCCAATTTTTGTTTTGTCGTCAAGTCCAACCCAAAATCCAATTAGGGCTTGACTTTATGTTCCAGACTCAATGGAGGCACGACCCAAAAATAAAATAAAAAAGACTCAATGAAGTTGTTTGTAGAAAAAGGTTACTTTTACAATATAAATTATATATAATCTTTTTGGTACCCCTATAAAATTCAAGAGTATTGTTGTCTTATATTTAGTTGTATCTAAGAATTAATCACATATTTCACTAATTCAAACTACCAAAATTTTAAAATTATTTTTTAATTATATTTAAGATATATAAAATTTGTTATTAAATCACAGCTTGTCGAATATAAAAATGTACCTATATCCTTATAAAAATAAGGGTACCAAAAAATCCCATGATTATGTAAAATATATTATAGTTACCTCATAAATTAAGTTTTTAAGTAATATACTAGGGTAAATTCCTCTTAAAAAAGGCTGTTAAAAAAAAACCTATTAGAAAGGACTAGTAAATAAAAAGATGATGAGATAATTTAGGAAATGAGATTCTTAAACTTGGTGAGTTGGACACCTTCGCAATCTCCTGTCTTTATTTTCTTTAAGATTTGTTTGTTTCTAATTCTTATTACACAATTAGATGGTGATAGAAAGCTATAGTGTCGAATCAAAAAGAAAGCTATAATGTTTGCATTCTTTTTTCAAGCCCACAATAAACACTACTGAGTTCAATGTCGAAATGATTGGTGTGCAGTTGTGGTGAGAGTGGTTGCAAGGCATTGGGGGAGAAAGGTATGACTTAATGGGTACAGTGCAATGGTACAGTGGTAGCTATGAGTGATGGCAACCTGAGAGCGCAGTGATTGGATAGGTTTTGTTTTCTTATGGAATATTACGAGATTTGGAGTTGGTTGGGCTGATTGTACGTCTTTTTGTCAGATGTTGATGTGTCATCACTGATATCAGTAACAATATTTTAATTTAGACTTCAAATAACTTAACAATATTATGTTGATTCATAAGTATTTTTTTTTATTAATTACAAATATTCTTCTTTTTCATTGTAAAAAAAAAAAAGCAACGATTGTTATAGTGTGAATTGATTAACTCATCCATCTACCGTAGCATTGATCATGGAATGAGAGGAGATGGGACATTTGAAGCATATAAACAAATAAACTCTTGTTGCTGTACGTAGCCAACACTTGGCCATTCTTTATGTCCAAAACATTGCACCCAATCCACAATGGTCACCATTGAATGCTGCAGAATCCACAATCATCTCACAAAGGTTATACCCTTTGTTTCACTAACCAAAAAAAAAAAAAAATCTTACAAAGGTTATATTGGGGTTGGGAAGCCCTATCATAATATCTCCTTATACTTGCTGAGCCTATGAGGCTTTAACCATAAGGCATGTAGTCCACCCAACATCCAACTGCTGGCCATGGCACATCGACATGGTCGAAGGTCTAATGCCTAAGTTGAAAATTGAGAAGCTTCCTTGTCTTCTGGCTAAACAAAATCAGCAATTGTCATATACTGAAAACCTTAACAATTCTGTGATAGAAATCTTCCATATGTAGCACGTGATGTTTGTCTCTCCTTTGGGTTTTCAATTATGACATTCTAGTGTAACTTACCCTAAGGTGGGAGGTGCTGCATTAGAATTTTATTTTATTCTTTTTACAAAGATATTATAATGGCTAGTTGTATTATTTTTATCAGACACTAAAACTTATTTTAAAAGTGGACATCCAACAGAGGTCTATTATTTGAATACTGAATATCAACATATATGGCTAGACACCATAAACAAAGTGTATTTCTCTGTTATACGGTGGTCTTCACTGCATGTGTCTTGCCTATTCACTTTAATCTTAGGATGTCACATATGTGTCAACAAAATATATTGAAATAACATTTTGGGCAAATTACAATAACCTCCTTTGTGGTTCATCAAAATTACATTTATCCTCTTCTAGATTTTAAAACTACATCCAACACTCCTACTTAATTAAAAGTCAATACACTAACACCTTTTGCTATTAGAGATGACAAAAAAACTCGCCAAAGCAAGTATCTGCAGGAATTATCTGCGATGAAGATGATTACGGGAATTGGTTTGGTTCCGACAAAGATGAGGATAAAGTCCACATTTATTAAATAGTATGGAGGTGGGAGATGATGTCCCTACCATATGGAGACCTACTAAATTCTTATTTATGTATCCTATATAAATATAGACTAACTCACAAATTACATTTTGAAAATAATACGGAATGAAATCAAGTTGATTCAAAATATAGTTAACATATATTAGACTAAACTTTTAACCAAAATCAAATTTACAATAATTGACTAACTTTGATCAAAATAAAATTTATAATAACTTGGATTTGTATCATGTATTTTTATTTATAATTTAGATTGTGTTGCATAAGTAACATTATAATGGATTATGGATATTTATGAATGCTTTAGTTAAGTTTAAGATTTTTTAATATATAATTTTTTCCTTTTTATTTTTTATTTTTTTGGATAAACCTGCGAACATTTGCGAGGATTTGAATTCCCACAGGGAATGGGGAATGGAGACCTGTGATGTGGATAGGGACAGGGACAAGGGCAAATTTCTAAATAAAGACAGGGGTCGGGAACATCTTCCGCCCCCATGGGTACCTATTGCCATCCCTAGTTGCTGTTAACATGCCATCAGTGATAATAACATCATATGACTTTCACATAATTTAATAGTTAAAAATAAATTAAAATATATTTGAAATGTCATAAGTGTCCCTTACATTATATTTTATTATATCAAAGTGCCATTTTCTTCTTTCTTCCTTCCTAAAATTGAAGAAAAATTATGCCACGGAGGTGGCTACCTGTGTGTCCATGGTATGGATAACGATAACAGTTGATCCAGACAGTGGCAACGCCGGCAACAGCTGAAGCGAACGACAACAACACTAGCAATGGACAATGCAATGTAGGGAGGCTCCATCTTGAGCACGAACAGGTGATGGTGGCATGACGATCTTCGTTGGGTCACAAGAAGGGTTGTGAGTTGCGATTTAAATGATGGTTGCGGATGTGGTGGCTGTGCAGTAATTGTTTGTGAGGAGGAGAGGATGGGAAGAGGATGAGTGAGTGGTGGTGCCTTGGTGAAGGTGGGTTTGTGTAGTGATTATTTGTTTGTTGCATCTTGGAGTGGTGGTGCACTTTAAGGTTTGATGGATTTGAACGATTTTCATTCATTTTTGCTTCAATTTCAAGTTGGTGCCATTTTTTTTGGTGTGTGCATATTGAAGTTGGTGCCTTTATCATACGATGCTTGTAAGATTTTTATTTTCTTTTGTAAAAATGTTGGGTATATACTATTTTTTTAAAACAATTAATTTATGCTTCAACTTGCTCTTGTTATGGTGGATCTTTCTTTGTGCTATATTTCTGTGCATGCAGGGGTGGCCATGGTGGTTGACAAAAGGGAAAAGAAGGAGAGAAAATTGGGGTTGCGCCTAGATGTAATAAAGAAATGGGGAAAAGGTTTTTTTTTTTTTTTTAATAAACAAAGGGTAACTTGGGCAATTCATTTGATGTGTTAATGGTGGGTAACACCATTTGAGTTTAAGAGAGTTGAGTATAATTTTAAAATCTAGGAGGGAGCAAATATAATTTTGATGGGCTTTAAAAGAGATTATTGTAATTTTTTATAACAATTTTCCTACAAATAAATCGATTGAAGTTAAAGTATAAACTTTCAGTTATTTATAATTACTTTTTTTTTTGTAACTTCAGTCATTTAATATTTTTTTTAATACATTAGCAACAATTTAGTTTAAATTTAGAATCTCATATAAATTATTAAAACTTTTTTCTATTAGACCATCTCTAATGACTTCAACCGTATATTATCAACTTATTATTATACATATCAGTTTCATCGTTTAATTTAATTAATTACCATTTATCAAATAAATTAATCTATGCATTTTATTTGTTGACAATGTACAAGTCTAAAAGAAATAATACCTTTCTTTATTCTGAATTTATTTATTGAAACTACTAATCCATTTAGAAGAAAAGCATATATAAATTCATTAAAAATGTGACTAAAAGATGAGACAATTCAATTCGGGTCATTTATTTAAACAAAATTAGTCATTAAAAAAATTTAAAAACATTGACAAGCTCTTGCAGTCAGTATCCAACATCTTAATTAAAGTTGTCGTGCCGTCATTAAATTTAGAATTTAATTTAAATATATTGATAATATAAAATAATTTTATATTATCAGTTAATACAAATAAAAGAAAAGGTTGATTCATATAAATAATCATTTATTACAATAAGGGATTCACCATAATTTCTCATTTTTCTCTATTTATATTGGTTGATAGTGTAAAATTATTTTATACTACTAATATATGCTAATTAAATACTTAAATTTATTTAAAAAGGGGACAAAGCCGTACAGAAAAAATAATAATAATAATAATAAAACACGAATAAGAAAAAGAGAGCGAGAAAAAGATCGATACCGTTACATATATTCCTTCCCGATTGATGCAGAAAAATGAAAACGCCAATCATTTTTAGAAGTGCAATAGAATGAAGAAGTGAAAAAGTCATTATCGTCGCCTGAGAGATTCGAACTCTCGCGGGGAAACCCCATGTACTTAGCAGGCACACGCCTTAACCACTCGGCCAAAGCGACGCTTCTGCATGTTCGACATATTATAAATAAAAAATAGTAAACCAGCGATGATTCCAGTTCCTGCACAACAGCAGAAGGATACCAAACGAAACGAAACGAAACAAAAGCGATAGACAAACAAACCATTCTATTGAAGAGGTTGCCGGGGGGCCCCACTTTCTCTCTCTTCTCCTTCTCCCCCCCTCTCTCTCTCTCTCTCTCTCTCTCTCGTCTTAACCATGAATCCTCACGCACCACCTCACTCCCCCTGCCGACTCCTCACAAGACCGCACAACCTCAAAAAATTCCCAATTAATTAATCAATCCCCTCCGCCACAGCCACCACCACCACCACCACCACCGCCCATGGCGACGGAGACGGCGGCGGAGGAGGCGGAACTGAAAACCTACTGGTGCCACGAATGCGACATGAGCGTCGCCCTCGCCCCCTCCCCTTCCCCACTCCTCTGCCCCCACTGCCACACCCACTTCCTCGAGCTCATGGACTCCCCAACCCAAAACGACGCCGTTCCCCCACTCTCCTCCCTCTTCGACTCCCCCTTCCTCCACCGCCTCATCCACCACCACCTCGTCTCCAACAACGACGACGTCGTTTTCGAAGACCCCCTCGCCTTTCTCTCCCCGTCAGCCCTAACCACCAAAACGGCGTCGTCCAAGCCCTCCGCAACCGCCGTGCCTATACTTTTAGTCACCTCCTCGTTGCTCTCCCAGCTGGACCCAAATGGCGTCGTTTCGTGCGCGGTGTGCAAGGACGAAATCGAGGTCGACGCGGAAGCGAAGCAGCTTCCCTGCAAGCACTTGTACCACTCCGATTGCATCACGCCGTGGCTCGAGCTTCACGATTCGTGCCCGCTCTGCCGGTTTCGGCTCACGGCGGCGGAGGAGGAGGAAGAAGAAGAAGATCTTGACGGCGGCGGTGCGTTAACGTCGAGCGAGATCACGAGGCAGCTGAGGGCGGCGATGGTAAGGCTCTCGGAGCTGATGGAGGAAGAGGAGGACGATTTCTATGGGTTGAGGACTACTCTGAATCACATTGCCTCCAGGCATGGCTTGATTGGTTCCAACGGTGGCTCCGTGGTGAGTGACGGTGAGCGTGGTGGTTCGGAGAATGGTTCGGAGAGTGTTTTAAGGTTCGGTGGTGGTGGTGAATGAAGGTAGGTGATGGTGGTGTGGTCTTGTCTGCAAATTCATCACGGTATAAGGTATATAATATAGCATCTTGGTTTGTCTATAGTTTTATGTTTTGCTAGTGTCATGATGATGGAGACTTATGGACCTGAAATTGCGGTTATGTTATGTTATGTTATGTGTGGGTTGAAGATCATGGAGATTGCGCCCGTGCCAATTGTGAGTTCATGTTAACAATGTTGATAACGTCCATAGATTGTTTAGTGAAATGGTGGTGGTGAGGTGTGGATTTGGAGTTTTGGTGAGATCTTTAATAATGAATGTATATCGATTTTCAGCAAGCGATTCATCCAAAATTGCGGTCTGTAATGTCTGTATGTCTGCTGGTTTGATTAATATTGACACAATGCAATGCAACCCATATTTTGTTTGGTATTGCCAAGTTGTTTGGATTAACGGTGAAGGGTGGAATGAAATGGTGTGGAATAATCTATGGTTCCATTGTCGCATACCTCGGTGTTTTTTCCTCTTTCCCTTCAAATTGGGAGTGAGGGGCTATGGGATGGAATGACAATAGATAACTTATAATTCTTACCATTCCATTCCCTTCTATTAGTAATTCCAAACAAGGGAGATGAAGCTTTTCTCCATTTCATCTTTTAATATCCAGACGATGGTATGATTTTTATTCTGTTCCATTCCATGCCATTCCGTTCCATCGTATTATATTCTATTCCATTCCAAACAAAGCAGAGTCTTCTAATCAATTAAATTTTCTTATTTGTTTGCAATGGCAACTATGGCACCTTGCTTCCTTCAACATTAGAGATGTGCCTTGTTTAGGCAGGGTTGTTAGAAGAAAAAAACATAAGGTGAAAAGACAAATATTATAGAATATCGTGATCAGTCTTTCGATGGATACTTGAAATGCTGGATCTCGGCTCGCATATTCATGCAATAATGCGTGTCATCACTCTTTATCATCATCTCATGTGTATTTTATTCAAGCTAAAACATTAAGATGACCGGCTGGTTAGTGCATAGTTTGAGATTGGCAAAACTGAACACTTGGTTGTGGTGTTGTAATTTCGCCTTGGAAGCAACAAGTGACTATGAATTAGTTGTTTGTTGAATTTTGAAAAGATTGATGCTGGGCTTTTTTGGGGAGGGCGTGGGGACCATAACCAACTCTGTCGGTTTAATGCCTATGCATTAGTCTGTGTCCTTGCTATATAAAAAATACAATTTGGTTGAGCAACTTTGTTTATTTTCTATAATAAGCATTACTCTGCAGTCATTTTTGATAATCATTTATCTTCTACTTTGAAACAAGCTTGTGAACTAACATTGTCTCTTCTGATATTTGATTGCAGGTATATAGCGTGTTAAAAGAATCTTGAAGTTGTATCATCATAGATCTTCTTATCAAGTGTAAATCTGCACGCCGATTGTGCTATTCCTTTTTTTTTTTTTTTTTTTTTCACTTTTGGATAACTGCACTAGCTAGTTGTAGTACTATAAAGCCAGAAATACAATAAACCGATGATTTGCACGAGTAATGTGCATTTCTCTCCACTCTCTCTATGTTGGTCCTCAGTGAGTTAGTTCTGGATTCCCTTCACTCGTAATTCCCTCCATTCTAGGCAATAAAATCTTTGTAAGATTCAGTTTTATTTGTGTTGTTATGATATCTGAACTGCTTCAGTGGTTCCTTTCCACTTAATCATTTTGTTCACAATTTTTCTTTTTTTTTTGGTGTATCCTGCCAACATAGCTGTACTTACGAACTTATGGTATGAAATTGTAGATGGATTGAATCATGAGTGTGGCTGTGTATCATGGAAGAGCCTTGAAATGCATATTTTGTCGTGTTTCTTGAGCTGTGTTCTGATCTCTGCTTAAGGAATGAATTGATTATACCATCACTATAGCTTGAGCCAACTTCCTTCACCCAAATGATTGGTTGAGTTTGATGCTTTTGTGAATCCGCGGATGATGTTTTTGGGGCCATGGCATATATTAAATTTTTATTTTATATTTTTCGCATCAGCAAAAAGAAAACTATGGATTTGCTGATTTCAATCGTTTTGAATTGACCTCTTGTTTAGGCCGTCGAGACATTTATCGACTTCTGGTCTGAAGAATTCTTAGGTAAACCTTCCCAGGAATCATAATTCCTAAAATGCCTATGGGCCATAATGTCCCACATGAATCAGAATTCCAAATATAACGTTTGCAATCACCCAAATTGGTTCATCTATAACCTTTCCAAAGAGCTGCAACTTCATCATATTTAATGACGCGTAAGGGACTTATATACCACTCGTGCGGTGCAAGTCAAGTTATTCCTTTTAGTCAATATTTCAACACATATGCAACTGATATATAGGTATTACGTTTTCTTGGATCAGATATCCTAAAGGTATAGTTATAAATTGCTAACTTACTAAATAACTTTGCCACTGGAGACTCTCCAGCTCTAATACTATTATTATGCTCTTAACAATCTTTCTCAAAATATAAAACACTTTTCTCGAAACTATCAAATTTTATTAAAAGGGATAAATAGAAATTTATTTGCACAGATTAAAATTTGTAGAATTATACATTTCAGCGTCACAAAACGGCATGAGTTAAAATCAGTCTGTTGTCATCCGTTATGCAAGGCGAAGTTTCGTTTGCTTATAAGACAAACCAATTAAATAATGATGAGGTAATCAATTAGGCAACTAGATACAGCTACCGAGTCATCACCACCCAATCTCCCATTGAGAGGGCCCAAGTTGACCAAATCTATATTTCACCGGGAAACTTCCGCCTAACTTCTTCAATTGGGTCAAACAAGCAATTAATCTCATTCATTGGGTTCTCATCACTTGGACATAATGTATTTTAATGACCACCACACCCTTGACACGTACTCATTACATTTTTCTGGATAACAATGATATTTCCACCTCAATTCCAACATTTTCAACATGGAATAACAGGTCAAAGTAATTGTTAGTACTTTTCCAAAGGTTGGTCTAACATGTCCTTCCACACATTAAAACCTATATAAGGACGTCTGCATGCCACTTCTTTCCATAATCAATTCATTCATCATCCTATTGTTGTGTCCACTTGCTAGACTCAAAGATTCAAGCTGTCATTGAACGGTGTTATATTTGTATTAGTACAAGACTAGCAAAGATGGAGAGCAGCTTAGGTGACATGCTGTTGAAGGTGGCAGTGTTCTTCCTGGTCCAAGCTTTGGTGTACCTTATCCTTTCAAATTCATCGAACATCTTCTCCAAGAACATCAAGAGAACTCACAGCTTCAAGCCTGCGCGATCGGTGAGCATTCGCCGGATGCTGGCTTTGGTCTCTGATTTGCCACCTGAAGGAGAACCCTCTCCTTCTTCAAAGAGTCCTCAATCACCAGCCAATCAAAGTTATGATCAACGATCTTAAGTCGAAGGCTTCGGCTGCATGTAAATTAAATTTGTTCTCTCTCTCTCTCTCGGTCCATAGTATTGCAAAATTTGTTAGACAATCCTAAATTATTGGTATGGAGGTCTTGAATTCTTTTGTTCATTTGTTCTTTGGTTATGAATGATGTAATATATATTTAGGAATATTGGAATATCTAGATTCATTTATTTTTTACTCCTATGTTGTTCATTGAGTGTCAGCTGTCAAGTTTAAGTAAGAACTCAATATGATTGTTCCATTGTGGGTCATATACCTGCTTGTTAGGATATGCAATTTGCAATATTGCATATATCACCAAAAATTTAATGACCAAAAAAAAAAAAAAAAAAAAACGGAAGAATAAGCAAGCAGAGCAGACGTTAACTTCATTTGGCCGAGTGTGTAGTCTTTTAATTTTGGAGTTGCACATCGTTGAAAAGTCTAGTCTTGTACGCGTACAACTTGAGTTAACAAATTAATCCAAGTCTAACACCATAATTAATCAGTTAATTCAGATATCGGATTTTATTATTCATTTCATAACTACCCTTTCTTTGTACCCTGTCTCTTGCCATTGTTGCTAATTGCTATGGATCAAAATAAGTGTTTTTTTTTCCCCTTTCTTTTTTTGGGTCAAGGGATCAAAATTAAGTTGATAAATTCTTGAGAACTATGAAAGACAGAGCAGATTAAGATTGATGCCAATAGCCAAAACAACAATGCTACAAAGATAGAATAATGCAACCAGAATTTTTAATAAAAATTATATGGCGGTTGTTAGGCAAAATGTAGTGATAAGGTATCCAAATGTTGCTAATCATGTCATATTATTCTAAAACTTAATTTTTAGCAAAAGATTTTGGCTGTCTAGTATGGCCATATGTCAAAGTTCTCAAATCAAAATTATAAACTGATTTAGTTGAAGTGTTAAATGGGTAAGATGATTTGCAACAAAAAATGCGCGAAAAGTTTATTACAATCTGAACTAGGATTTGTAGACTCAAGAATGGTCATTCTTCTAGGACAGTGGGAATTATTGCTTACTTGCTGGAATAAATGAACATTTGTCTTGTTTGGTAAAGTATATACTTGTTTTGTTGTCCTGTTTTTCTTATTTTAAATTTTGTTTGGTCGATTAATTGTTTATATTAATTCTTATTTACCAACGCAAAAATAAAATCAAATGAAATAAAATAAAATAATTATATTCTTGAGCAAATCATTCTCTGATGTTTTAACCTATTAACCAATTTCGTGCGACAAACATGCTTCTATGTGGAATATACTTTTAATCTGCTATTAGATTTTGTGAAGAATAATGTTGCTTTCACATAATATTTTTGTGATATAATTTACACTTTTTTTTATTATCATTACCATTTATTTCTTCTTTCTTTTCTTCTTCCTTCCTTTCCTCACATACCATCGGTGGCCGACAGTTGCCAATATGAGCTATGTGAACAAATTTTAATGTGCAAGAAACATTATCGATTTGTGCAAGAGCCATGCTAGCTATTTTAAACTGACTATTTTGTATGCAAATAAATACAAAAGTTAAAAGACCAATCAAGTCAAACGAAAATACACGGATGGAGCCAACATTTGATCAATTCAAATAATTTAATAGTTATTTTTCTTAAGTAATGTTTTAAATTCAAATTTTACAAATGAAAAAAAAAAATAGTGTAAGGAGAGTTTTACCTTGTAATGAATCAACTTAACCAAATCAAATAAGTTGAAGCCTAATAGACTTAAAATATTGATAATTTAGACCAAAGAAAAAAAGAATACATGCATGGCAAAAATAAAATATAGTTTTGGAAGTAATTGCATGTCAAGTTGGATTCTAATGAGATTTCGTGTAAGATTCATTTTAAAAATTATATATTTATTATGTACGAATAATTCTCACTTACACTAATATCCAACATGTCCTTCCACACATTAAAACCTATATAAGGACGTCTGCATGCCACTCCTTTCCACAATCAATTCATTCGTCATCCTATTGTTGTGTCCTCTCGCTAGGCTCAAAGATTCAAGCAGTCATTGAAGGGTGCTATATTTGTGTTAATTCAAGACTTGAAAAGATGGAGAGCAGCTTAGGTGACATGCTGTTGAAGGTGGCAGTGTTCTTCCTGGTCCAAGCTTTGGTGTACCTTATCCTTTCAAATTCATCAAACATCTTCTCCAAGAACATCAAGAGAACTCACAGCTTCAAGCCTGCGCGGTCGGTGATCTCTGACTTGCCACTTGAGGGAGAACCCTCTCCTCCTTCAAAGAATCCTCAATCACCAACCCTTCAAAGTTATGATCAAGGATCTTAAGTCCTAGGATTAAGCTGACGTAAATTAAATTAGTTCTCTCTCTTCCAGAAATACTTGATTGGTTCTGGAGTACTGCGTTATTGTGATCACAGTCAATAATATCACAGTATTGGAGATGGGATCCATCACTAATTTATGGATCCCACCTTCAATAGTGTGATATTATTAACTGTGACCACAATTACGTGGTACCCAGGACCACTTAAGAACTTCTCCTCTCGATCTATATCATCGCAAAACTTGTTAGACAATCCTAAATTATTGGTATGGAGGTCTTGAATTATTTTGTTCATTTGTTCTTTGGTTATGAATGATGTAATATATTTTTCAATATTGGAATGTTAAGACTCATTTTTTTTAGCCCCTATTTTGTTCACTGGGTATCAAGTTTAATTAAGAATTCAACATGATTGTGCCTTGTGGGTCATGTACTTGCTTGTTAGAATATGCAACTTGAAATATTGCATATATCACCAAAAAATTAATGAAAAAAAAAAAAAGAGCAAGTAGCGCAGACGTTAACTTCATTTGGCAGAGTGTGTCGTTGATTAATTTTAGATGCTTCCTCCGATGCATATTGAAGTTGGCGCAGATGGTGCAAATTTTATATGTAGCAAATGGTAAGATGACATGCGGAATTGTGGTAAGATTTTATTATTTTTTTCTCCGCTCGCAAAAGCAGGAATATGCGGGATCCACCCCTTGCAAAAAAGTTGCCACTTTTTTATCTAATCCATGAAGAAACTTGGAGTTCGGAACCTGGAACGCGGCTACAGTAGTAGAACTTGAAATATGAATAGTAGCAGTCAATGAATTTCTGTGCATGTATAGCTTCTGCATAAAACATCTCCATTAACAAGTCCTAATTTGGATCCCAATTTTGACTCCACTATATACCACATCAATAATGTATTATAAAAAATAAAATTGGGATAAATCTTTTCTCCAATAAAGAATCTCAACTTTGGTCTCACGTATTAATAAATAACGTAAAAGTATAACATATATATTACAACAATAAAAAAAACATTAAAAAAAAATAAAGTGGCATAAGTGGGTCACATGTTTGTAAAACAATGGAACAGGAGCAATTGGACTCGGTCCCTACCAGTTGGGACTCGTCCCAATTCTTGGCATTGCTCCAGTGGAGCTTCTATAGTGTCTGTCCCATTTTGGTCCCATTTTGTGGGCCCATCTGACAAAATGGCACTGGAGTTGTCCCCTAAGAGTCATGACAGAGCTATTGATAGCATATAGGTTTTCTTATCTTTCGTGTCAGCCCCTCCTATATGTGGGTCCCACAATTTGACATGTCATCTTGTTATGTGCTACACACAAAATCTGCATCATCTATGTCAATTTCTGCACGAGAGAATTGGCCTTTTGGAGTAGCACATTGTTGAAAAGTCTAGTCCTATTACGCGTAACTTGAATTAACAAATTAATCCAAGTCCAATACCATAATTAGTCAGTTAATTGCTTCAGATATCGGGTTTTATTATTCATTTCCCAAGCATTCTTTCCCTGTACCCTGTCTCTTGCCGTTGTTGCTAATTGCTATGGATCAAAATAAGCTGATCCAACCTTATTTTTTTCTTCTCGATGAGTATGAAATGCAGAGTAGATTATGATTGATGCCAATTGCCAGAATAGCATATATCTCTATACCCAGAAAAGATGCATATATCAAAGTTCCCAACTCAAAATTATAAAATGGTTTCGTTAAAGTGTTACGTGGGTGAGATGATTTCATACAAAAACT
This sequence comes from Pterocarpus santalinus, assembly GCA_031439595.1. NCBI lineage: Eukaryota > Viridiplantae > Streptophyta > Magnoliopsida > Fabales > Fabaceae > Pterocarpus > Pterocarpus santalinus. The sequence continues at coordinate 24,363,537 of CM062528.1, read as the reverse complement.
ATATGAAAAGTTTATTACGATTTGAACTAAGATTTGGAGACCCAAGAATGGTCATTCTTCTAAAACAGTGGGAATTATTGCTTACTAGCTGGTAGAGTTGTGCAAGAGCCGAGTTGAACTAGATCTTAACATGATCCAAATCTTTGATCAAGTCAATTTTTAAAACCCAAACTTGATTTGGTAATGATATGAAAAATAGTTGGGTCAAATTGGATTAATCCGACACAGATAATATATAGCTAGAAAAGTCATAAAATTTTAAAAGTTAAAAATAAAATTTAAGATATATTTTATAATATATATTTTTAAATTAATTATTTTAATTAAAAAATAATATTATATTATATAAAACATATTAATTGAAATATAAAAATTTTATAATTTATTATTAATTTTGCCAAAAAAAATATAACTTTTAAGTAATTACATGACTTTACATTAGAGTAGGTCAATCCAAAGCATTACTCCAAAATAACTTGAAATTCATTGGATCAAAATTTCAAAATCCGAACCTAATCCAATGAACTTGGGTAAGTTTGAGTTATCGAATCGGGCCATGAACACTCCTATTGGCTAGAATAAATGAATACTTGATTTGTTTCATAAAGTAAATACTTGTTTTTTGTTTTTTTTTTTAATTTAATCTGAAGTGTTTTGTTATCTTGTTTTTCTTTTTTTAAATTTTATTTGGTTGATTAATTATTTATATTAATTCTTATTTACCAACGAAAATAAAATAAAATGAAATAAAATAAAATAACTATATTCTTTTTTATGAAAAAATAATTATATTCTTTAGCACATCATTCTTTGATGTTTTAATCCACCAATCAATTTCATGCGACAAACATGCTTCTATCTGGAATATACTTTTAATCTGCCATTCGATTTTGTGAAGAATAATATTGCTTTCACATATAAATTTTTGCGATATAATTCACACTTTTTATTATCATTATCATTTATTTCTTCTTTCTTTTTCTCTTCCCTTTCCTCACATGCTATCAGCGGCCCACATTTGCGAATATGATTTATGTGAACACATTTTAATGTCCGAGAAACATTAACGATTTGTGCAAGAGCCATGCTATTTGTAACTAACTATTTTGTATGCAATTAATTACAAAAGGTGGATTAGCAATCAAGTCAAACCAAAATACATGCATGGAATGAACATTTGATTGATTCAAGTAGTCTAATATTTATTTTATAAAATTTTAGATTGAACTTTTATAAAAAAAAAATAACACTGAAAGAGTTTTATCTCATAATAAATTAACTTAACTCAAGCTAAATTAGTTATGGTTTAATGAGTTCAAAATATTGGTAATTTAGACAAAAAAAGAAAATGTGTGCATGGTAAAAATAAAAAACAGTTTTGGAAGTAATAAAATGTCAAGTATTGGATTCCAATGAAATTTTGTGTAAAATTCATTTTAAAAATTATATTTTTATTGATGTACGAATAATTTTAACTTACACTAATATCAACAGGTTTTTACTTCAATGTCAAGCATTCCAAATTTTTATTTATATATTCAATTAGTTATAATCCAGACACAAAGTTTAAAGAACCCCCAAATTAAGGAACCCACAATCTAGGCAAGAATTACAAGCAACCTATTTAAATTACTACGCAAACAATGCCTTGCCCCTCCCAAATGTCAAATGTAAACATCATAGGTAGGTGCTTAAATCAATTTGAGTATTGTTCAACTAGTTGAAAGCAAAAATGCAGCTACCTGCAGATGATTTTCGTGAACATATGCTCTATGCATCAAATATAATATATTAATGGTGCTCTGCAACTAGCCCAAGTTTGATAATTTAAAAATTTAGAGTCATGATCTATAACTTTGAAATTTTATTTTCTTTATGCACTCTTTCTCCTTAAGTTATCTAATTAGTTGAGTGCAATAATTTTTGAGGGAAAAGAATTTAAAATAAAGTGATTTGGACTAAGCAATCAACAAGTATATGCATTTTTCAAACACTCAAACAGAGACGGATCAATTCATATTGGGTTGTGCCCCCATTAAATTTTGAGAACTTTTTTAAAAGTATATGAGTATATACATATTCTGATTCTATTATCTTATTAAGTTTCATCTATATTAAAATAAAAATTATGTGAAATTTTTTATTATGTATACGTATCATCTTTTCCTCTATTACCTAAATTTTTTGAATCTATTATCGCAATCAAAGATAATTTATTATATACTTTCTTAAAGGTATTGCAAGTGATAAGCTTTACCCATTTTTTTTTAGTGATAAGCTTTTTTTGATCTAGTTTCTGAAAAGCCTTAATGGTGAAAATGGCAAAATGCTCCAATTTTTTTTGTCAATGCAAAATGCTATCAGAAATTCAAAATTCAAAAGGGCAAATGTGCGTCTGTGGAAGCAACCAAAGGTCCAAAACTATTGTGGGCCGCTCTCATTGGTCTTATGCAAAGTATAATATTCTTCTTAAAGCACAATTGCAAGACTGAAAAAAAAAAAAAGAAGAAAAATACGCTGCCAGATGGCACATGGGCCTAACTCTGTCTTGAAGAGTCAGAATCTACTAATTTCATATAGCATTATTTTTATGGTAATAGTTATCGATGAATGTCATACCGGGCCATAAGGACCAACTAAATTAAATTAGTTTTCAGAATCAAGCTCTTTAAGATCAATAGGAGGTTATGGAAAAACTCGAAAGACTTTGTATTATTGTATATTTTGCTTACTTGTTAATTTGTAATTCTTAATTTTAAGGATTCAACTCTTTATTAAGGTGTGTGATAAACTTATAAAAGGTAAAGTGTATAATTTTAAATATTAATAAAAACATACATATATAATTTGTTATATAAGTATTTATATCTTACGAAAATTTTAATTTTATCATCGATAATTATGATTAAGGTATCGTGCACTTGAGAAGAATTATCTTTTTTTAAATATTGAATTTCCATCTCTATTGTAAAATTAAAAAGTGAAAAAGAAAATAAAGTACTATTGAGTCGCAAGAAATAGAGATTTTGCTTCCATTTAATAATACGGAGTTCGCTAAAGAAGTGCTCACAGACTTCCGACTTAAGTCAGGCCTTAACTCTCGATCAGTTAGGTTTGTATAACAAGTGGAATGAAATGAAACGTGATAAAAAAATATGAAGTAAAATAGAATAAATATTTCGTTCTATTATTTGAATATGAAAAAATGAAATCTAGAAAAGTTTTTATCACACTATTTGATAATATAATAGAAGGATATGGAATAATAAGAATTTAAAATTATTTACTTTCATTCCATATTTCTATTCTACATTTCTACTCTATCTTATTCTATCTAAATTAGAGGGGGGAAAAGTATTGAATGAAATGAAATGAATTTTATCTAATATTATTTCATTCCATTCTAATTAAAAGTTATCTAAAATAACACTTGGTATCATTCTATTCCGTTAGTCTCTATATTATCACTTTATATCAATCTAAAAATACAGTTGGGTTCTTGATCATGAGACCTAAATTAGTACCATAGATACACTTACACACTTTATCATCACAAACTCATGGCATGTTCCTATGCGAGTCGTTAGACAGTATCTTAGCTCCACTAAACTTATTTTGAATGGTCCAAATGAGTTTATCTCGAAGTTATGAAAGGTTTGTAAGTATACATAGTACATGCAAGTATCATTATGCTGCCGTATATTTATATCACGGATTTTGCACGTTTACTTAGAAAGAAAGCAAAGGGCTTAGGCTGAGGAAAGAAAGAGCCAAAGAAAAAATGGAAAATGGAAAGTGGAAAAAAAAAAAGCATAAAAATTAGAGTTTAATTGATATGTATTGACAGTATGAAACAATTTTACACTGTCATCTAATATAAATATTGAAAAGTGAGAAATCATGGTAAACCCTTCGTTATAATGGGTAATTATTCGTATGAGTTGACACTTTCTAATATTTTTATTGGTAGATAATAGAAAATTATTTTACACTATCAGTGTATTTAAATTAAATTCTAAAAATTAAACAAATCACGGTCACTTTACCATAATAGTCTTCCTTTCCTCACGAATAACAAACCATGTTAATCTAATTGTATGACACTATTAACCCATATAATTCAAAATAATAATGTATATGTCTTTGTCTTCTCTTGGTTCAGAAATGACCTCAATGATCTGAAGAGTGAAGATCCGCTTGTATTGTACCTAATAACCGTGACTGACAAAAATCTTTTATTGGGACTCACGTGCAATGGAGGAGGGGACCACCACTTCCCCACGGTGTAGCCTTGTCAGACTCACTGAAATCCTTGTGCAAGAGTATTTGTCAATTGGGACACACAAGACTCTCGTGTTCTTTGCTGATCTTCAGAACAAAACAGACATGCTATGTTGGGTAATTTTTGTTTATACCTTTGCAATGACCTCACAGCTCCAACACATTTTTGTAGTGCCACTCCTCATATTTCATATTCACGATCTTCACTTTATCAGAGAAAGATCATGGAGGGTAGATGCCCTTTCCCTATTTTTGATTAGTTTGCATTGTTAAGAATGATGGGCTTAATGAATCCTGAAATTAAAAATTTTATGGAACAATTTAAGTATTAAACTATGATGCACTCGTGATAACCACAAAGCAATAATAATAGTGATAAGAATAGGCTTTCTTTTATGGTAATGTTATTTTGTACATCAAAAATGGATATCATAGACAAACAAGCATAAAACATTATGATGGCCAATGGAATCAAGGTTTTGTACCTCTACTTAGTGTAAACTTTTGATGTACATTTTTTGATATACAAATAATATTACTTTTTTAAGAATTATATATAATATATCATTCACCAATCAGTTTGTTTGGTTTGACCAAACATGAAGAACAAAATTTGGTTTGTTTTAGAGATAGCAACCGCTATAGATTGGTGTTTTTATGGAACAGTAACAGAAATGTTGTTTAAATTGCTCATTTAGAGCCAAGTGGGCAGTTCAAAACTAACAAGATAGAAAAATGCGCTAAGAAACTAATATTGTTTGATTGAAGTACTTTTCTTGATCTTTTCTGAATGGGTAGGCAAGCCAATCTGATCTCTGGTCTCATCTGTCTGAACCTAATTTGTTTCTAAATGAATATCCCATCAAAGTTAAACTAATAGATCATGGAAGAGTACAAACATTAAGAATAATGGATATATGCACTGCACGCACATATTATTAAATGAGTTGTAGACTTATGGCTACCAAATTAACAAACTGCACTAGGTTGATAAAATGACAAACAAAGCAATTTGGTCTAATCATTGGTTGACGTGGCAAAATGAGATCAAACTGAATGTAACAAGTCGGCCCAAATGAAATTGGACATGGCTCTCATATTTCTTTGTTTTAAACTGGTTGTGCACATAAGCATTAAATAATGAAAAAAGAAATTATATATTTAGGGGAGTAGGCTGGACCCATTCATATCATTCCCTTGTTTTATTATTTCATTCACTATAAATTTGGTGAGATATATATATCCAATCCTAGTTTCCAAGAGACAGCTTCTGTAAACTTTGAGAATTTGCACCTTGTTTCCTTTCAGAATATAGCTGTATTGTTTTTTCTTTGTGCTCGCTAGTCTCTACGCTCTCTTCTTTTCACCATTCAGAATCAACCATCTGTCAGAAGCTTACTCTAAGAGTTTTCCAAAGAAGAGATGACAAAGCTACAAACATGTAATCCAAACTCAACATCTTCTAAGCTAGGAATTGGTAGAGATTCACATGTGATCTCAAAGTTTAAGCCAAAGATTCGGATAATTCACATATATGCTCCAGAAATCATAAAAACTGATGCTGCAAACTTCAGGGAGCTAGTTCAAAGACTAACAGGAAAGCCAGAAGATCATGAAGGGAGAGGTGATAAGAGCAAATCCAAGACCGCTGCACCAACCAAAGATCCAGTGGATTTACACCCCAAAAAGGCCATGAACTTGGAAGAAGATGAACAAGAGTTTCTGAATCTGCAACATGGGACAAGGTTAAAGAATGAACATGAGGAGGAAGAAGTTGAAGATGGTATATGGAGAAGATCAAAGTCAAATGAGAAGCTCAGTGGTTTCCTTGATGGGTTCTCAGAACTGGATGGTTTTATGGAGGAATTGACTGCTATGCCTTTAGTTGATCAAAATTAAGGCCTGCTTTTGATGTTTTTGTTTTTTGTCTGTCCCTTTGATTTGTGCACACACACACACACACATAAATATATATGTATCACAAAATTAGCCACCCACTGAAGAACTTATGCTTCCACATTTTAGATTGAGTATTGACAATTACCATGCTTCTGTTATAATGCGTGTGTGTTGACATTAATTAGCCCTTCTGATGCTAAAGGAGAGTGTGAGTATTTATGAATCTTACTTGCCTTAATAATTTGTTCTGTGTGTAACAGTTGGTTTGCTGCATGTTCTATCCAAGTTTTCACCTCTCACACGCTAGCAAGCAATTGTCAACATTTTGTACAATAATTGTTACATAGTTCAGCTTTTCATTTTCTCCCAGCTCTTGTTTTCTCCCTCTCCTCATCCCTTCCATGGGAAGCAAGAGGCCTGTTTGGAGGCTAGTTAACCATTCAAACATTAATTCACTCCCCTTGTGATTTATCAAATTCAAAATCCTATTCAATCCTTGACAATTAATGTATGTAAAATCAACACCGTTGACCTTGTCACTAAGCTAATAAAGTAATAATATAGACCTGACCTTTTTTTTAAAAAAAAAAAAAATTATCTCTGTGAAGACTTTTCAAGTGGGGTGAGCGTTGGAAAACAACAGCATCACGCTTTGAATGCGAAAGGAAGGTTATTATAGACAGGCAAGCAGCAAATTGAGTTATCAAATAGGGCATGCTAATTAGGGATGAAAAATAAATGCTGAAAAGTACACACGGAACAATATTTTATGCTTAGCTAGTTAGAAAATAAGAATGACGTATTGAAAACTGAGAGGCCACATTTCGTAATTCGTCATTCAAGACTTCCCTTCATCTCGGACGTTGAGATGATACTCACTAATCCATACCTAGCAATTTTCAATAACCCCTTTTTTGCTGTAATCTTCTTTACCCAAGTAGAAGTAAGGCCTTCATGCTTTTATCCGCGAGTAAATACTTTATCGGCTCTTAAAGATATACCAAATATCAAAATAGTGTATAAGGATTTTTTTACATCAATTTCGTTCTTCATCTTATGAAATATTATTTAAATATAAATGTCATTATTTTTAGTTTGATTCGGTTAAAATTTAATTAGATAGACTATATCATTATCTTCAGAATCTATTATTCAATCTTATTTTGTATCTCTCTCCCTTTGGCTATAAATAGCTATTTGGATACTCCATATGTGACACATTTGGGAATATCAATAATAAAATTCTTTCTTTCTCCCCTTTCTTCTATTCAGTGTATTATTATTTTTATAACACATTATTAGCACGAAAGTCTACTATCTATGTGAAAACTTGAAGATTCTTTAACAAAGTCAAGGCTTGAGATAGATCACTTTAACTATGTCAAGCTTTTTCAATTTTGAATTTGTGATCCTTGATATTGTGAAGAAGAAATATTTATCTTGAATTATAAATGTTAAAATTCGTGTTGACTCAATGAGTCATAAAAACACCATTAAACAATAAAATATTGCATCTCAGCAACATCTAGTAAAATTCATCTTAATTCAATGAGTCTTAAAGGCACCATTGAATAATGAAACATTGCATTCGAATAGGATCGCACAAAATTCATCTTGATTCAATGGGTCTTGCAACACCATTAAAGAAGGAAATATCGTATCCGTAAGATTGTGCAAAATCTATTTTGATTCAATAGATCTTAGAGACATCATTAAACAAGAAAATGTCATTGAATAGAAAATGTCATAGCATCCCTGTAGGATTGTATAAAATCTATCTTAACTCAATGGATCTTTGAAGATACCATTAAATACAAAAGCGCTGCATCCTAGAAGGATTGGGCAAAAGTATTAATTTTCCTTCGATGTCACTTTCACAAAGGATTAATATTTGAATATTTTACTCTAAAAGGTCTTGTCAATCTTTAAAGCTATTTGATACAAATATATGAATTGGATTTATTTGCGATTGCAAAATTTTAAATGTATAAGTGAATATAATTCCACAATATTGTAAAATCACCTCCTAATTTAAATTATGGGGGAAAATATTACTAATAAAAATATGTTAGAAAGAACACTCTCGATTTTTATGCCTCGAATGTACTCCTGTAGTAGCAATATCAAGTAAAGGGCTTTGGAAAATATTTTTAATTGATTTTATGCCTTCTTATAGCTAAACAAAATAATGAGTTATTAATGAAAAATCATGAAACTTACCCAGTTGACTTTGCTTCATTTCTTGAAGTGAATGTGACAAATTATAACCCCTAGAAGTGGCAAAGATTGTGGTTCCAAATAAAATCGCAATCAAGGTGGAAAGAAAATAAATGTTATTATTGTGGCATCAAAGTACATTGATCATGTACTTGATGTACATTGAGATATTTTGCTTGATCTTTATCAAGTATTAATTAGAGTTACTATATTTAAATTTTCAAATTGGTAATATGCTTGTAAATTCAAGTTTATGTTATGAATTTCAAGTCGATATGTTGCTTCTAAATCCAAGTCAATAGACATGATTTGTTACTATATTTAAATGTATGTTTATTTGATTGTGGTTTCAATTTGTGTTGACTATTATACATACTGTTTATTATTCAATATCTATGCATATCAATTTACATCACTTGAGATTTGAATCTCAATTTACATTGTCATATCAATTTACGATATGAATATCTTGATTATTATTATTGTGAATATATCAATTTACTTCAAATAACATTGATTATTATATATTATTTTGTTAACATAAATTGATAACATTGATAGTACTATTGTACACATATATTGTTATTCAATATTTTGTGAACACCAAAAAAAAAATTTGATCAAGATAGATAGTACAAATATTTATCTTGTGGATAGTGCAACTATACACACTATTCTTAAAAGCAAGATATATTTTACCCATATGATAGTATAAGAAGCAAGTGTTAATACTATTATTAGTAATACCAAGATGATTGAAGGCTCTAGAAGAGCTACTATTTTGTTTCTTTAAGAATCTTTGAGTTTTAAATATATTCGTAAGTTCTAGAAAAGCTGCTATTTTATTTTCTGAAGAAACTTATTGAGTTTTACAGATATTTGTAAGCTTCGAATAGCCTACAATTTTGTCTTTTGAAGAAATTTATTGAGTTTTAAAAATATTCGTTGAAATGAATATCATATTGAGATTATGAGTGAGGAAAATAATGAATATTTCCATATTATAACTTGTGCATTGAGAAAGAAAGAAAATTGTAGTAGAAAAATTACTTATACTTTCTTTTTATATTATACTAATATTAATACAATTGAATTACATGGTATAGTAAACTAAAAGTTTACCATATGAATATCTTGTTTCTTATTTTTGTGAATATATTAATTTACTTCAAATAACATTGATTATTATATATTGTTTTGTTAACATAAATTGATAACATTGATAGTGTTATTGTACACATATATTGTTATTCAATATTATGTGAACACCAAAAAAAAAATTTGATCAAGATAAATAGTACAGATATCTATCTTGTGGATAGTGCAACTATGCACACTATTCTTAAAAGTAAGATATATTTTACCCATATGACAATATAAGAAGCAAGTGTTAATACTATTATTAGTAACACCAAGATAATTAAAGGCTCTAGAAGAGCTACTAATTTGTTTCTTTAAGAATCTTTTTGAGTTTTAAATATATTCATAAGTTCCTGAAAAGCTGCTATTTTGTTTTCTAAAGAAACTTATTGAGTTTTATAGACATTTGTAAGCTCCAAATAGCCTACAATTTTGTCTCTTGAAAAAATTTATGGAGTTTTAAATATATTCGCTGAAATGAATATTATATTGAGATAATGGGTGAAGAAAATAATGAATACTTCTATATTATAACTTGTAAACTGAGAAAGAAAGAAATTGTAGTAGAGAAATTATTTGCACTTTCTTTTTATATTATACTAATATTAGTAAAATTGAATTATATGGTATAGTAAATTAGAAGTTTACCAATCCAAATGATTTAATTGATCATTTGGCATGATCAGTTGGGACATCTTAGAGTAATAATGATGTGAAAAGCTATTGAAAACTCATACGAGCATGCATTGAAGAACCAGAAAATTCTTCAATCTAATTACTTTTCTTGTTGTAACACCTTAATAGTTCTATTCTATGCTTAAGTTATATTGCAAAATTATTAATTGTTACTTTTGCTCACGGAATTAACATTACCTTTTAGAAATTACATTTTAACGAAAATAGGGGTAATTTTTTTGGTTTAAAACAAGTAACCCATTTTTGAAATCAAGAGCCATGAGTGCATCATGAACATAAAATACAAACGTTACTATCTCATTCATACATTGCATTTAACATAAATAAAAGCATTGAGAATAACCACAATCTTAGATAAAGATAACATTCATTCTACGGCCATCCATAATAATATGATAATTGTCATAGCAGAGTCACACATGAAATAATAATAGGTTCGATATCTACCGTTGGCCCTATATAAAAAACCTACCAAATACATGATAAAAGAAAATACATCAGAAAATCCTACTACCCAAGCATGTCATATAACAGAATGATAACCCTATAACTACAACCGAAAGGGGCTATTCTCGTGCTCAACTCAGCATGTAATTGTCACATCAGGCATCAGGCAGGAGGAAATCGTTCTCATATCTACCGGGAGAAATACCACCACGTCCTCCTCCTCGAGCACGTCCTCGTCCATGGGGTATAGCGCTGGTATGAATAAACCCACGCCCGCAAATCGGAGGTGAAGCTGGGCCAGTAGATGAAGCAGAAGAATCAGAAGATAGACGAATCGCCAGAGGCTGCAACGAACCCGAACGGTGAGATTCCCTAGAACGAGCCAGATAGAAGGGCTCATGAAGGTCGGTCTTCACATGGTAGCTCGGATAAGATGGCTCCAAGAGGTCGAAATCCAGTAAAACAATCGGAGTCAAACAGGTATCCGAGTCAATGTTGTCATCGTCGATTGCGTATCTTGGTGGTTGAAAGTAGGGGTGGATGTCATCCATAGTAACCTTGCCGAATGGTTGATGCGGTCGGAAAAATGAGCTCATTACAAGAGTCTGAAACTGGCGGTCATGGAAGATGTAGACTCTCATCGCTACGCTTGCCGATAGCACGAAGGCGTTCAGCATCGGGTCAAAGTGCCAACGCGACACCGGGAACTCAATGTAGATCACCACTGTGCCCAACGTCAACATCCTTTGAAAACAACACGGAAAATGTAGGAGTGAGAAATACTAAATTTCTCAGTAGGATTACGACTAGACAAACACAATGTCATCATCATCGTCCCAGCCACCATAGGTTTAATATAAAAACAATGGATAGATATCAGTTTAATTTTTATAGGAGTGAGAAATACTAAATTTCTCAGTAGGATTGCGACTAGACAAACACAATGTCATCATCATCGTCCCAGCCACCACAAGTTTAATATAAAAACAATGGATAGATATCAGTTTAATTTTTATAGTTTCAGAAAACGTAAATCTTGAAGTGGGTTACTTTTAACTTTATCATCATATTCATAGTGTCATGCATAAGCATACATGCTAATATACATAATAAACATTTATAATGCATATAAGAAATGTAATAACATGTATGACTATGCAACTCATCAACTTGACCATGGTCCTACTTTGACTTTCATTTTTACCATATGCTTAACATTCTTTTACTTTCCTTTGAAATAGACTGCTTTTGGACATGAACTCATTCCGTGACCGTCGTCATTCAGTACTAAACCAAATCAAACTAAGTCAATATTGGTTACCTCTAAGTTGGAGGGTCTTCTATGTCACCCTTGCTTCCCTCATAGAGGTTCCTTGAGTCTTTGTGGATTGCCGTCTCTCACTTCCCTTACCGAAGTGATTGAAGGATCATGTACCATTAATTTTTTTTCTTATATCATACTTTACATGCATAGTTCTTCTTTGACTAGACACATACAATGATATGACTAAGTTCATAATTTTGACGAAAATCCGGCAGCATAACGGCTAGACCGGAGCTTTCCCAAAATGTCAATCATCAATTTTCAACCAACAGTTCATCATATCTATATCATATCATAATACTCATCATTCAATCATGAGACAAAACTTAATCAAACTCATCATTCATCATGTCACATGGCATCACACATTCATACCCTAAAGGGGTTTATAGTTGCATTATTCTTTGTGAAGAATATTATGAATCATCATATAATTTCTCATGATTACCCATAAAAGAATCACATAGTTAAGATATGTCTACGTGGTCTTTTAATTACTTAGTTCTCGTATGAAATTATTCTTTATTTAAGTTCATGTTTTATGGGACACTTCTTCAAATTAATTAAGTTAAGTGATTGTTTCCTTTTCTTGAGATAGTGCACTTAGTGATTCCTAGGTTCATGGTATGCTCAGAGGCCCTAATCATACTTCTATTCCCAAGGAGTTCGAGATCCCTCTAATCCTTGAGTCATGACAACGCATAACCACATCATGAACCCAACAACACCATGTTCACTAAACACCAAAGGCGACTTAACCAAGTTACAAAGTTTCAAATTTTCATTGTTAACATATCAAGGTTTTACCTTAAACATTATTAAGGTTATCATTTTTATAAAGTAGTAATAAAGTTTCATTCTTTATGAAAGTAACTACCTCTAAAATTAAGCTCTTGTCTTAAAAATTAGATCTTTATGTGTAATAATGAAACAAGTTACTAGCTTTTCAACTAAAAGGTCTTGTTCTTTATGAAAGTTGACTCATTTAATTATTCTAAGACCATCAAGATCTCAACTTTATGACTTAAAGTTGTCTTTACATTAAAAAGGTTTCTACTTTATCAACTAGTGATATGAAACATTAACTTTAATGTTAAAAGTCTTGATCTTTATAAAAGTTAACACCTTTTTACATTATTTTGGTTCAAGATCTAAACTTTATAAATTAAATGTTACAAAACAACACTTTTATGGCTTAAAGGTCTCATTCTTGATTAAAGTTTAAAACTTTATAAAAGGTCTTTTCTTTAGGGTTTGATTTCTAAGATATAAAATGACAAAATATCATTTTATAACTCAAAAAGGCTTTTTATTCTAAAAAGCTTTGACTTTTACATGTATTTTTGTATTCAAAACAAAATAAAAGAAGACTTTATGATAGCACTAAAACTTGTGCCACTTTTTATGTATCAAGAAGCAAACTTTTTTAAAGTTTAAAGCTTTTAGAATGTTCATAGTCTTATCAAATCATGAAAACTTAAAAAGATGAAGCTTTCTAATCATCAACTCATCATAAGAAAAGTAACAACTTTAAGCAAGATACCATCAAGAACATTCAAGAACATATTTTGCCAAAAGTAGAAACTTAAGAGCACTTGAAGAATATCAAGAACATATTTTTGTAAAAGTAGAAACTTTTGCTCATGAAGAGCATGAAAGATTTTCTCAAGTTCTCACTCAAAGATCTTGCTCATAGAGGGAACCAAGTTTCAAGTTTTCTTGAACAAACAAAATGAAAAAGATGAAGATCACTACCTCCTTATCAAAAATGGCGTTACAACAAGGAAGAAGAAGAAGACGAAGATGATGGCTCCTCTTATGATGATGGTGGTAGCTTTGGCTTGGAGGAAGGAGAAACTCTTGAGATCTTGTGAAAATGGAGGTTGTACTGTTTAGATCTTGTCTTTAAAAATTAAAAGATGTAATCTTTGAAGGGCTTAGTGAGGAAGGTTTGGTAATGGAGGCGGGAAATGATGAAGAAGATGAAGAAGAAGAAGAGGAAATGTAGAGAGAGGTTGGAGAGTTTGAGAACTTTAGAGAGAGAATGAGTAGTCAAAAATGAAGTGAATGTGTATGTATGTGCATGAAGTGGCCGTGAGTTTCAAGTGGATGGGGGAGATATTTTTGTGTTATTTTGTGTTAATTAAGATTTAGGGGAACAAAATGGATGATGGGGGAACAAAGCATATACTAACTCTTACATAAAGCACTCTTGCCTAATGCTTTATACTTTAATGATATCACTTTTTACTTTATTGTCTAATTAACTAAATTTGAATTTAATCATATGATTAAGTGCTCATATAACTAAATTAAGATGATTAAGCAAGGATTAGTGATTAACACACAAGAATATGATTAACAAAAATTAATCTTGAGATTAATCTTAATTAATTTTAATTAAACTCGATTAAGCTAATTAAGGGCGATTAGTGCTTAATTAAACTATAAAAGCTCGAACTTGCTCCATTAGAGATTATCTAATCTCAATTAAGCATTCTTTTGACTTTTCTCATCCGAGTTAACCCCATAATTAAGCCTTAATTCCATAATTTCTTATTAAACACCTAATTACTCAGGGTTACTGAAGTAATTTAGTACAACATGAAATTGAGGATGTTATACTTGTGCTACATATTCTAAATGTAAACTAATTTTAAGGTCATTATTGGTAAAGATTGGATTTGAATTTCTTGAATTCCTATAAGGGATTCAAGGTGATATGTGTAAATTAATTTATTTACCATGAGATCTTTTAGATATTTTATGATTTTAATAAATGCATCTACGAGATGGTCACCTGTATACTTATTATCATTTTGCATTCTGGAGTTTACAAGATTAATTGCATAAGTAATTTGACTAAAAGCAAAATTTCCAAACAATCCAATCAAAATAATTTGTCTTGTTTGTGCTAATGAATTTACTTCTCAAGTTTTTAATGCTTATTATATGGCCAGTGATATAAATGTTGAGCATCTAGTTGCTTGTGTTTATATGCATAACACGTTACTAGAGTCATTTATAAAATGCCTTTAATTGGTCGTTAGACCATTGCTTATGAGAACAAATCTCCCAGATTTTTCTTGATTGCTTGTTGTTTTACATGTTACAACACCTATTTATATAAGGCCAATAAGTTGCTATTAATTCTTCCCTTATAATTAGTTTTTGGCCAACAATTAAATATTTCCCATTTAAGAATTTTTTATTTGCGGTGTATGTCCTAATTGCCCTATTTTATCGCATCAAAATGGGACCCCAAAGAAAATGGAGAATACATGTTGGATATGACTCTCTCTCTATAATCAAGTATCTTGAAATACAAATGAAAGATGTCTTTAAGACTTAGTTTATAGAATGCCAATTTGATAATATTTCCAATATTAGGGGGAAGGAGTAAACAGCTAAAAAAGGAATTAAATTGGAATGGACCATCTTTACTTTATTTAGATCCTCAAACAAGGTAATGAGAACTAGAAGTTCAGAGTATTACGTTTGCAAAAAATAGTATAAATTGCCAGATGCATTTTCTGATATAAAAAGAATAACTAGGTCCTATATGCCAGCTGAAAATGCCCCCGTTCAATTAATGTCTTTGTTGGATATTTACACGCCAAAAGCGTGGTAGACCAGTCGATTCCAAAATAAAAATCCTCGAAAAAGAAGAAGGGCAAATGATTTTATGAAGGCAAATGATTTTAATGGTGATACTCTTCCTATTACAGAGGATAGAGACATAGAAAAAATTTTTATTGTAGTCCAAAATTTTTAATGTGATTAAAATGCTAGAAGATATTCAAGTACATAAAAATAGTCAAGATATTGGAAATAATGAGATCTCAATAAACTATGCTCTATGAAAAAGATGGAATTGATGAGAAATTATTGTTGACAACAAATTTTCATATAATATAGCGCTAAATATTATGCATGAAAATGAGGATATTAAACCAAGAACTTAAAAGAATGTTGATGTAAAAATGATTGGCTAAAATGGAAAGAAGCCTTACAAGCTAAATTAAACTCACTTGCAAAATATGAAATCTTTGGACTTGTAGTCTGAACACCAAGAAGGGGTAAATTCTATATGATACAAATGGGTATTTTGAGAAAATGAAATGAAAAAAATGGAATAATGAGTTGATAGTTTATGATCTATGACATATTTTAAGTTTCCATATTCTTGAATATATATTATATATATGTTTTTGTTTAGTTAAATGTCAAAGGTTTGGATCCATCATGTTATAGAGTATATCACATTTCTATTTTAATCCATTACATTATTTTACATTGTGAAGTATACATATAGTTCATTGTAATTGCTATGTATATTAATAACTTGAATATTATTGAAACTCCGAAAGAGATTCCCATAGTTATAGAAAATCTAAAAGAAGAGTTTGTGATAAAAAGTCTCTGAAGGATAAAATTTTGCCTCAACCTGTAAATCGAGTACTTGACAAATGAAATATTTTTTCGTCAATTAACTTACATAGAGAAAATCTCTAAGAGATTTTATATGGACAAATTACATCCATTAATTACTCCAATGATTGTAAGATCGTTGGATGTGAAAAGGGACTCATTTCATCCTCGTAAAGGTAATGATGGAGTTTTTGGTCCTGAAATACCATATCTTAGTGCTATAAGAGCACTTATGTATCCTACTAATAATACATGACTTGATATAATATTCACTGTAAGTATATTAGCATGTATATTTTCTCTCCAAACTAGCTAGAAAGGCATTGGAATGGAATTAAAGATATATATATCCATGGAGCATGTGGTTATCCATATGAATTTAGGTCACAATTAGTTGGCTATACAAATGCAGGATATTTGTTAGATCCACATTAATGTAAGTCTCAAACAAGTTATTTACATATGGAAGATAATGGATCAACATGTTCAAGTGTCATGTGAATTATTTTACAAGAAATAAACTTCCACAACTTTATACGAGAACAATGCAATATGCATAGTTCAGCTAAAGGGAGAATATATTTCTTCAGAAGCTTTTTTTCACGCATGATCTTCAAAACAAGGAGATTGATATCCAAAAAATTTGTTCTAGTGATAATATGGCATATTCATTTATGAAGTTACTACCCACTTCTTCTTTTAAGAAATTGGTGCACATGATCGAAATGCGTGAATTTTGAAACATTAAATAATGCCCGTAAGAGAAAGAGAAACATTATACTCTTTTTTTCTTAATCAAGGATTTTGTCCCACTAATATTTTTTATAAGGTTTTTAATGAGACTATTTCTACTGTGAAGATATTATACTTTTTTTCCTTTACTGAGAATTTTTCCCCAATGATTTTTTTCTTAGTAAAGTTTTAATAGGGCATATCCATGATGAACATCTAAGGGGAAGCATTATGAAATATTATTTGAATATAGATACCATTATCTTTAGCCTTGTTCAGTTAAGATTTGATTAGATAGATTATATCATTATCTTCAAAAATCTATTATCTGATCTTATCTTGTATCTCTCTCCCTTTGGCTATAAAATAGCCCTTTGGATACTCCATATATAATATCTTTAAGAATATCAATAATAGAATTCTCTCTTTCTCCTTTTTCTTCTATTTTGTTTACTATTACTTTTATAACACTTCATAATTTATAATCTATAATCTATTTATCTATTTATAATATATAATTAAGACCTACTTCTACTTAATGTTATGCCACGTGTTGCAATGTTATGCATTTGAATGAATTATTCTTAAATAATTTAAATAAAAAATTACTCTTAATAAATATTATTTCACATACAATTATATCCCTTGATTAAAGCTTGAATTCAAATACATAAATTAATTTATAGTAAATTACGTTGATGAATTACAAAATTGTTGTTGATGAATTAATCTGTGCAATAAATAATAAACCTAATTCAGAGATTGCAAATAAGGAAAGTTTTGCAATTGAATTTATAAAAATTGTCGTTGATGAATTAATCTTTGCAATAAATAGTAAACTTAATTGACTGACTTATTGAAACTAAAGAAAGTTTTGTAATTGGAGTTATAAAAATTTATGACAAGTTAGAAATTTGCAAAATCAAGGAATTGCATTTTTTTATCAAGGAAGTAGTAAATTATCATTTTATTTGAATTAACGTTGTGGTTGATTGGCAATTAATTTAAAAAGTAAATAGTAATTCGTTACCACATTTAACTTAACTGATATTAATTTGATTCTTCAATGATAGGGAAAAATATATCAATTCAGTTTTACTTTTGAGAAATTAACATTAATTTAGTGTTCAATAATAAGAAATCGCGTTTGTATAATCATTTAATCTTATCTTTTATATACTCGCGCAATAAGTTTTTTAATGTTATTCTTTCAATTGTATATATTATAGATAGATGTTAGAATAATAAATCTGTGCAGTGCACGGGTCATCATACTAGTATAAAATAATCATAAATTTAAACATTAAATTGATGTCTAAATATATTGATGTCTTTTTTAAACACTGCTAGACCTAATATAATATTTTTAGAGTACTAATTTGAATATTTTTTTTTTTCGCATTCACTCTCTTTTTTGTTTTTCCTATCTCCTATACAGGACACCATTCCAAAGATATAAGGACATGAACATGGTGGAAGGCATGATAACGTGGAATGCATTCGTCTAACCATGCATTTCTTCCTCAAATGTCGTGCAATTTAATTCATCTCTTTTCATTTTCTTCTTCAATCTTCATGTGTTTCTCAAACAAAACCATAAGTTACTAGGGCATAAGATTAAGAACAGCTCACCAAGACATGTGATCAGCCTTTGAGTCAATTAGTCAGTCTAAATAGAACATGAAATCATTCTTGCATTTTCCTGTTCATGAGTAGTTTTGAGTAAAATTAATATAGAAAGTTTAAGACTGCATAGTTTTTCCGTTCTTTTTTCTATAGCTTATGAAGGAGAAGAAGAGGCTGATTTTTTATATATAGAATTTTAGTAGATTAATTAGTGAGATATGAATTTTTTGACAAAATTAGAAAAATATAATGTTTTAAAGGAATATGTCAAAAGTATAGACGGATTTCACAAAAAAGTAAAAAATAAATTCATTATCTATACTAGCAAATTGCAAAAAAAAATAATAAAAGAGAAATCTAAGCAGGTGGTCAGTTGGATTCTATTTTTTATTATTTTTTTTTCACGTGGTGTCTCTATGAGTGAGTGAGTGAGAGATTGAGAGAGAGGGAAGAGGAGAGAGAAGAGAGAAGAGAAAGAGAAGAAAGTAAGAAAGAGGAGAGAGAAGAGAGAGAAGAAAGAAAGAGACTGAAGAGAGAAAAAAAAAAAAGATAAGAGAAGAAAAAAGAAGAGAGAAAAAAAAAAAAGAGAAAAAATATATATTTTTTTAAAATTTTATCAAAAATATCATATTTTTCACTTTTTTTTTAACAAAAATTCCATATAAAAAATGTCTGCCTAGAAGATACAACGCGTAATATCATATAGATAGTAAATACAATTAACTATAAAAGAAAGAAATAAATATTAAGTTCTTTGCCATTGTGCTTCTTCTGTACTCGAAGAGATTAAAAACCTTGCATTCTAAAAGCCATTAGATGCGATGGTTTTGTAATACCATAAAAGCGTGATAATTCACGAAGTTACACTTAATAAATGACTGCATATTAGAATATCATGTTTAGGCAGAATTATATTTGATTAGATATTGTTGTGATTTTTTTAGAAGTATCGAACTCTCTGAGCCTTTTAAAAGCTATTATTAAAATGTCATAATAATAATAATATTTGATAAAATAATATAAAATTTATTCTTAATAAGCAAAAGTCATAAACATAGCATTTAATAAAATTGTCATTAAAATCTAAAATAACTATGATGAAAATAACTATTAAAGAGAATGATTTTTATTTTTATTATCATTAAAGAAAATAAAATTATATTCATCCTTTAAATTTTAAAAAATATAAGCTAATTTTAAAAAATATTTCATAAAAACTTTCAAGAGCATCCTCTAACTTTTAAAAGCCATATGCAATGGCATTCAAACTTTTTTATTTATCAAATAAAATAAAATAGATTTATGTTTCTTATAAGTAGGAGCACTTCCCCAAAAAGTATTATCAAACTAAGTCTTACAAGTCAAAATAATTTCTATCAACTCTCTCCAAAGATATATAAATCACTTCATTTATCAACCAAAACTATGTAAAATTAAGTTTATAAAATATAAACCCAAATGTGTTTGAGCAAACATGAACAAACATGCACAAGGGTAACAATGGCATGGTCCAAAGTAGACATATTTGTCGCATAGAAAGAGAAATTCTTATGTGCTGTCAAAGTTTTTTTCTTTTTTAAAAAACAAGAGTGATGCTTTATTTCATTTGCAACTCAACACCTAAATTATTGTATTAAAAATATATTAAAAATAAAAAATAATAATGACTCACAAAGCTGAAACATTAATTAAATACAACAGAACACTAACTTTTTCTTGCTTTACAAACACCTGAAGATTTCTTGTAAATAACTCTATTATTTCCTTCGATAGAAGTAAGCTAGTTTAGTTTCAACTTACCAACCAATCGCTATTCAGGAATGAATGGGACACCACTAAGGCACAAGAAAAAAGTGGCATCGGCTTGTATAGTTTTCTTTTCTTTTATTCAAGGTGCTGACACCCTTGACTTTGGATGACAAAGAGTCAGCGCTAAACCAGCTTAATACAAGAACAATTAAGCTTGAGCGAAAGATAACACCAAAGATCTAAATATAATCCGGTCTCAAAAAAAGATCTAAATATAATCCAGTGATAGATACTAGCGAAATGGTTCTAAGAAAAAAATGCTTCTTTTATTGTTCTGTGCAACATATAAATTTATACCGAACATACATGAATTTTGTATCCCTCTATAGTTTTGAATCATTTGATGTTAGTGCCTCAATGGCAAAAGCATTTTATAGCATAACTAAGAATGAGAGCATCAAATAGTACAAACCAAGGAAAAAGTATGCACGATATTTTATGTCCGAGTAAAGTCCGAGAAGCGGCAACATGAGAGCTGGTCTGCTCAACAACCACGCTACATACAACTATAATGCATTCCAATACAACAATGCTACGCATCCAAAATTTTTGCCAGAATATAATGTACCAGAATGATGTGCAAGATTTTAGGATAACAGAGTAAAAATACAAAAATCATGGGTGGAAAGAAAATACGATGTATTTACCCCATTAACATGATACCTAATTCTTGCAATAGGATTCTGACAGAATCATTCTGGCTGAGAAGCAATTTTCATTCTAATAATGGACATTTAAATATGATGTATTCCCATACTGGCCACAAAACTAAACGCTCAACACACAAAAAATATAATCCTTCCTTCCTCGTAAAAAGCATTATTAGTTTATTACCAACCTGCTCAAAATTCTGTTTTATTGCCACTAAAGAGACAAAATACAATAGGCACAATAAAATTTGAAGCTCGGCTTGTAACAAATAAAGAAATAGCCTCAGCTTATAAATTTACCAACGGAGAAAGATTATAACATGATCTGAAAATATAAGCCCAATTTTGCGTCATCCACTAATATGACCACCAATCACCCTTTGATATTTGCCAAAAAAAAAAAAAAGAGTAGGAACAAACATTTGACAAAGTATACGCTAAGGTACATCCTGACAAAATTGCATCACCCGATGTGGAGTGAGATTGATGATTAATGGATATCCAGCCAATACTCCATTGAGACTGTTTCTGGCTGGGACTGCTCTGCTTGCCTGGGATATAAGCAATTTTGAACGGTATATGAAACCTGAAATCAGAGACCAATCATGATGTACCTCAGCAAACTATAACACCAATCTTATAGGCTATTGAATGCATAAATTTATTTATTTATTTTAAAAAAAAGGATGACTTGACCTTATCCCCCAATATGTATCATGGGCCTATTTGCTGTCTTTGCTAGGTCAAACATACCAGCATGTGCAGCTTTCTTCCTCTTCACCTAGACCAAAGAAAAGGCGACACTCAAAAACATGATAGTATAAGACTCGAATAGAATAGCTTACATATGGTACGAGTACCAAATCGTATAGGGCAGAATTTGACAAACAATACTAAAATTGGAAGCAAATGAAATACTATTATTAGATCATCATATTGAATGGGATAATAAATCCTGGCATATAAATTAAGTTACTAAATTATCATAATGAAATTCTGAATCTTAGCAATAATAACCAAAAGCACATACCGCTGCTCCTATTATCTCCCTAAGCTCTTGATCCTCTGCACCATGTCGCAAGGGATCCCTTAAGCTAACCTGCAAGAGAACAAGCCCATATTAGAATAACACAAAAATCTTCTGCTGAAGTTACACATGAAAGATGCTACATCCTATATGTGTTTAATGGGTGATTTCCACTGTCCCTGTCAATACATAAAGCAGGTTTACCCTGAACATATAATGTTATAGTTAAACATCAATAGTCACCAGCATGTCTTGTAAAAGGTGTCAAGTTCACTGAATAAAATAATTTTATGAGATGCATTTTGCTTTCAGCACCATTGTAAACAAAACATTTGTGAAGTGAATCTGATGTGTAAATCTTGATGAAGTAACAAGCAGGCGTTCAAATATTAAGAACCCAAAAGATGGATGATATATCTAAGAAATTATTAGAAGGGGCAAGAAGAAAATGGGCATTCAATCCCAAAATTTAAACACACATTTTTCATGATTTAAGGTAACATGAGAACATCTAATCACTTAATAGATCATCCTCCAGAGCAAGTCAATGCGATGAATATACTTTACTCATTGACGCTGACCAACATATTCACACCACCTAACTCAATATGTCACCTAACGTCATACAGAACTTGAAGTTCATTCCAAAGCACTCATCATATGTTATAAGAAATGATTAACCAGGATGCAATGGAAGGCAAAACAAGCAACACTAAATCTTACAAACAGGTAATCTAAAGTTAAATATAGCAAAGACAACCAAAATTTTCCAAGTTGTGGCTTAAAAATGAGAATCAGTTCATCTTCATGCAGCACAAGTAAAGGATTATTTCATTCTAATAATAATAATGCCATGTTATTGATGGCTTAAAAGATCAAGTCCTAATGTGCAAAAAATTTCCCATTTACTAACAAACTTCAAAATTTAGTAAATGAATCCATTTTCTGCAGGGTAATTCAGACTTCTTAATTTGCAAATGAATTTTTGAAGGTTATGTAAGTCAGTCGATTAGGAATCTTCAATATAGATTCCCTTCTTCCCAAAATTGAGAATAAATCATATCAAGAATTCAGGACTGACAGTAGAAATCACAATTTCAATGTTATAATCTGACGTTGCCTATTCTTTCTCCCTTTATTCTGTAAAGCCATTGAACACTTGTAGAAAACAACTGCCAGAACCAAACCCACAATGGCAACAAATAACACTATGAATCTTCTACGCTCTTTTTAAAATCTTAGAATGCTAAAGGTTTGCAATAACATTAGTCCTAATTTTACCCACCAAAAGCATTTCTAGGCTTTATATTATATACCAATTCTGTAAACCCAGGCCCTTTGCTCACATCATCTAATCATCAAATTCAATACCACTTGGCTTTAGAAAGTGTAGAATGATCATCATCAACTGTAACCTTGTAGGTTCACCAAAGCCATTAAGTATTCCACATATATCTAACGTCACAGATACTCTTCAATTTGCCATTAACAAATTTCAGTGACATGCAGAACATACAGAAATTCAAATAACTTACCTCTGAAGGACCAAATAAACAGACTTTGAAGTTTCCGTCGGCTAGTAGTCGCAATCTATTGCAGCCAGCACAAAAATGCTCAGTCATTGATGTGATAAATGAAACTCTACCTTGATGTCCATCTATTGTGAAATTCTTGGCTGTATCTGTTGGATGATCCTGAAGTCTCTTTAAGCTTGGAAACCGTTTCACCTGTTTAATACTGATGATTATCAAGGGTCTCAATTATAGGAGAACATAAAAACTCTATAAGTAAGGTCTCCTTTCAGAATTCTACCTTACCACTGTATCCATCATTTCTGAGTAGGGCACAAGCTTCTTGACATTCCAAACATTTCCATCAAAAGGCATGAACTCTATAAACCGAATATTAATTGGCTTTTCCCGTGTCAGCTCAACAAAATCATATATTTCATCATCATTGAATCCACGCATTACAACACAATTGACCTGAAGTGCAGCAGAAACATACAAGACACCTTAAAATGCATCCATCAGTAACGTTTGAAATTTACTAGATGTTATGTAGCCTTATGCACAAATATTCCCATGCACAAATCTGGACCATTCATTGAATGACTTATTAAAATTTCGCAAAAGGGAAGCTACTGAAGGCGAGGTGACCAAAGAGTGAAGATACAAGACCAACAAATACCTTAACTGGATTATATCCAAGGTCTACTGCAGCATTAATTGAATTCATTACTTTTTCATGCCCTTTGCGTCTTGTCATGAACTCAAACTTTGCTGGCACCAAAGTATCTAAACTAATGTTCACGGAAGTAAGCCCGCATTCTTTCAGCTTCGGGAGCTTTCTTGCCAGAGTAATACCATTGGTAGTCATGGTCAATGTTTTCAGTCCCTTTAATTTTGACAACTCCAAGCATATATCTTCAATATCCTTTCTTACAGTCGGCTCCCCGCCAGTCAAACGTATTTTGTTTACCCCAGAGCTTACAAACAGATTTGCCAATCGTAGAATCTCAGCATTTGTTAAAAGCTGAGGGCTAGGAGTGAGCTCCACACCATCTGCTGGCATACAGTACTGACACCGTAAATTGCACCGCTCTGTTAAGGACATTCTCAAATAAGTGTGCACCCTTCCAAATGAATCCACTAACATATCAGATACAGAATTATCTTTTGGCTGATTTTCAGTCGAAGAAGGACAAGATGTTTCACAAGTTCTTGTGGCATATCCATTCAAGTTGCCACTGAATAAACCTTGACCATCAGTACTTCTGGCAGCACAATAGGACCCCACCTCACAATTCACCTGCTTTAAGAAAATTTTGTGTAATTATCCGGCCACATTTTCATAAACCGAAGTCTAACATATACCAGCACCACCACCCCCCAGATTAAGGATTAACTGATATTCTTAGACACAATCCAAGGACAACAAATAACAATTCTCATACAGAAGCAAATGGGTATCAATATATTCAATCCTTCATGTGAGAGTATAATAAAAACTCAATTAACATAAGTGCGGGGCTCCCATCCAGTGAGAAAGTAAATCTACGCAGCCTTACCCCTATAAGTGGAGAGACTATTTCCAGGATCTGACCCTGTGACCTCCAGGTCACAGGCAGCAACTTACCATTGCATTGTGGCTCATCCTCATAACAACGGCAGAACTAAATGACTGATTTGGATTACAAATTATTCTCAAATTTACCATATACTGACTGGACAACTTAGCTATAACTTTGTTTTTTATGCATATAAGACCCGAAGAGGCCAGGTTTTCAATCCATTAAAATAAAGCTTGATCAGTTACACCACCAAAAGAACAAGCTAAAGAAATTGACAGAGCTGGCTATATAAAAGACAGAAAGATCTATACCAGAAAGGAATTTGATGGTTTGTAGCCAAAACGCCAACCAATGAATTTCGATAGTGAGCGCCTAATCCTCCAAAGTCCAACTGAGGCAAACTACAGCACGTAATCCCAAACTAAACCAATATAATAGTGATATTAAACGTAATAGTAATTCCATCCACCAAAAAAAAAAAAAAAAAACTCGTGGAAACTAATAAAGTAACAATAAGGCTTATAAGGCTTATTGTATACATTTCATCGAACACGAAATACAGAGAGAGAGAGAGAGAGAGAGAGAGAGATAGAGTACAGTGTTAGTGGATGTCTGAGTTTGAAGCCATTTAACTGAATTGGCGAGGCTAGATTGCTGACCCTATGATGTGACCACAAAAATAAACAAAGACATAAATAACCATTACAAAGAAAATTAAAATGGTGTGAAAAAAGAAGAGAAAAAAAACCATAAAGGGGGGGGGCGCGGGCGAGGGAACAATTATTTTAAAATAAAAAGGGAAAAAGTTTGCATTTCTTTTGAGCTACCACGCGAGATCGAAGCCGGGAAAGCGCAGAAACGCTTCTGACTAACGCCATTTTGGATGAACGCAGCAACCTGCAAGTTCCCCTCTTCATCGTTAGCCAGAAAAACACACACAAAATACATAAAACAAAACAAAACAAAACCAAAAAAAAAGAAAAAATAGATTGATGGCAAAAAAAAAAAATACTAGGTGAGCTGAACAAATCGAAACGACGACGGATCGCGGTGGAAAATGAAGGGATTGACTACGCGTAAGAATGGAGACGGGAATATAGATAAACAAGGAATCACTTGAAAGTAGGAACAGTTTGGCAGTTTGGGCTTCTGGGGCACTTGAAGAGTACTGCAGTTGTCCAACACCTAGATACTCAGAAAGAACACACACATTACACATGTATATATATATATATAGAGAGAGAGAGAGAGAGAGAGAAGTGGAAGTGGAGAGAGAAAGTGAAGTGAGAGAATGAGAGAGTTTTGTGGCGTCGCCGCGTTGGTGTCTGGAAAGTCAGAAGATAACAAGTGACAGGCAGTAAGACAATGAACCTGGTAGTGCCGCACTGCCGCCATCATTCATGATAATCTATGTACTTTTTTTATTATAAAGATAAAGCTAAGGATTCCCCTCCATGTAATGTTATATTTTTCACAATATTATTATTAATTGTAAGTTGGAATATTTGGAATTAAATAAAAAAAGATAACTATAAATTATTCTTATTCAGTTGACATTATCTTCAAAACTTTTTATCATATATAATTACAATTTGTTTTAAATAATCACGTCAAAAAGTTGCTTTGAATAATTTTTTTTTGTTATTTACTTTGCTTTGTAATAAAAAAAACCTAATATAATGTCATAATATGGATTTTTTTTTAAGATATAAGATTTGAATTATAGATGTATTAAAATATGAAAATTGGGGTCATTTTCTTAAATATGGGATTATAAAATCGGAAATATTGATCTGTGTTTTAGAGAGTTTGAATTTTTTATTAAACAGAAAACAAAATTTTCGATTTTTGTTTTTGAAAGAAATCAGAATTTTTAATTTCACTACAGCTCAAAACGTCATTTTCCGATTTATGATCATGTTAGTTTATTGAGTAAAGTGAGCTTACATCAGGGTTTCGATTTTAATAAATCCCATATAAGAGTAAATTCATCCCAAATCTCATATTAGTGCACATCTTACTCTTAAATTCTATATACAAAATAAAAAACCTCATAATACATTATTAATTATAAAAAATAAATTTAGCCAAACTGAATCTATTTTATTCTTTTTCTCCTATGATTTTTTTTCATATGCGTTGATATGAGATTAACAATTATTACCACTACTTAGCTTTCTTAATAATTATCTTTTCAATAATTTAATTTTTTTAAATAATTACTCATGTAATTTTAAGTTAAGGCAGAAGCTAGGATTTTTTTTTCTTCTTAGGTAGTAGTTAAGGTTATAAGTTCAAATCTTGTGTAAACCATTATGATTGATCTAATGTTAAGCGATTCGAATAGATTGTATGAGGTCATAACTTAAAATGCCGATAATATAACAATAAAAAAAGAAGTTCAAATCTTGTGAATAGAAGTAACTAATACTAAAAGAGTTTTATTTATTGACCTAATTTAAGTCAAGTTAGTTTAGACCGCGTAATATCTAAATACTTGTATCTTAAAAAGAAAATTATTTTAAGATTCAAACAGCTAACATTATATATAAAGTTTTTTATGAGTATATAATTCACTTCCGCCTCAATCAACCACAGAGAAGAATATACACTCTCATTGACATTGATTTTGAAACTTTTACAAAAAAACAATAATTTAATTTAAATTATAAATTAAATTGTGTTTGATATTATTTTTTAAGAATTAAAACTTGAAAACAATTTTAAAATTACATCTTTTACCTGGGACTTATTAAAATAAATAAATAAATTTGATTTCATCGTATTGAATAAAGTATTTAATAAAGATATAGTAAATAATTCATATAATTAGATTTAGAATTATATTAATTTTTATCGAATCTTTTCAAATTTGGTAAATTATTAAAACAAAAAGAATGAAATAATATAATTTTACAAATCAAATAATTTCCTATTTGCTAGCATTCTAAAAATAGAATTGATTTACAAATCCAATCAAACACTATTTTTTGACATTTCTACAAACTTTTAAAAAAATAAGTAGAAAAAATATTTTGAAAACATTTTGTTTATGAGCTCAGAATTTTCTTATTCAATTTTTTTTTCCGAAATGTATTTTTTTGGGTCAAACTCAATATATAACTTTTTGGGCTTTTTTACCTATTTAAAATAAAAAATAATACTATTTATGGATATACATCATTTAAACTCTTTTTACCAAAATGTCCTATTTTGTGAGATGTGGTGAATTCGATCGAGGTTGAATTGAATTTATAATTATTCAAATTTTTTTTCAAATGCACAGAATTCGATCTAAAATGGATAGAATTCAACACTATTTAAGTGAAAAATATTGAATTCGATCCAGGCTAAGTAGAATTCAACACTGTTGAAGTGAATAGTATTGAATTTGATCCAGATTGGATAAAATTCAATACTATTCACTTCAATAGTATTGAATTCTTTCTGTTCACTTTAATAGTGTTGAATTTCATCCACTCTATACCGAATTCAATACTATTTAAGTTAATAAATACAGAAATATAAGAACAGTAATAAAATTTACTAATAAGCTAAATTATTAATTAAATACAATAGATTAACCTAATTTAATGACAATTTAAATATCTAAATTTATTTTATTACATAAATAAAGTATTCACTAAATTACATAAAATAAACTAAACCTTGAATTATAATCAACAAAAATTTAAACCTACAATATTTCTTAATTAATAATTATTACAATAAATTAATCAAATTAAATTGTAACTAAACTAACATCTTCTAAACCAATCTAATACTAAATCAAATATCTAAATTTTTTTTTCACTACAAACATAAAATAGAAATTATAAAAATAAAATTAACTAATAATTAAATTACATTAACAAAAATGAATACCGATAATTATTTATTTGTTATAACAATAAAATTATCAAATTCAATTTACAATTAAAATATAAAATTTAAACTAAATTTTAAATTATAATTTTAAATTATCTATATATTGATATTTGCTAAAATATGACCAAGCTGATCATATTGATATAAATAATTACCCTCCATCTCTCTTTCTTTTGGCACTGAGTACGAGTAAAATATTTCTTTTAATATCACTATAACATCTCTCACTCTAACTTCTCAGCTTTATCTTGCACATTTGATGAGCTCTAGGTTGATTTTTCCATAACAATATTGAATTTGATCCAGTATAGGTAGAATTCAATACTATTAACTTAAAAGTGTTAAATTCGATTTAGAGTGGGTAGAATTCAACACTATTTAAGTGAATAGCGTTAAATTCTACCTATCTGTGTGTCTGGAAAATATTTGAACAGTTATAAATTCGATCCAACTTCGATCGAATTCACCATATCTTATAAAACAGGATATTTTGGTAAAAAAAAAGTTGAAATGGCATATATCTATAAATATTATTATTTTTTATTTTAAATAGGTAAAAAAGCCTAACTCTTAGGATACATTTGTTTGCACTTATTTTATAAGAAAATAATTTTTATAAAAAATAACTTCCTAAATTTTCATAAATTATTTGGATAAGATTATTAAAAATAAAATAAAAAATAATTTTTTTTACTTTTCTAATAATTAGGTAAGAGTTACTGTTGATGAAATTAATTTAAATTTTTTTGAATATTTTCCTAATATTACTTTTTTAAAAATACATTTAAATTCACTTTTATAATTGTTCATAATATTAAGTAGATAGTTGTCCTTAAATTTTAAATGAAGAAAGAAAAAATTAATGAAAAGATTATATACTTTTTGAAGATAATGCTTTTATAGTAATATTCACAGCAATTAATGATTAATATTTAATAACGTAATTTATTTAATTAAAATACAAATGAAATAGATTTTATTTTTGCTATAAACTCTTTTTTTAGAGGAAATTATATTAACATCCTTGACGTATGCTAATTTTGCACTTATCTCTTCCCAATTTTTAAAATTACACATGATTCCTTTAATTTATGAAGAAGCATCGCAATAGCTTCCCTTAAAAATAATGAACCATTCACAATGATAAGTCCATATGACTGATTATAATTTTTGAGTTTTAAAAATTGAGAAAAAAAAAAAGACAATTGAAATGTTAGATTTGCTCATTTTTAGTGTTTTCCCATTACTATAGTGTGTTCCTTCTAATCCATTCCTTCTCTTTGAATGTTAGGGCTTCCTGAAACTTATCTTGGGGCTACTTCATGAAAAGTAACTGTCTTTTTGGGAAGGTTAGGTACTCAAGCTAATTGCTCTTCATTTGTCTTTCTAGGAAGGTTAGGAGCTCAAGCTAATTGCTCTTCATTTGACATACGTAAGTGAGATTTTAAATTTGGGTTTAGGGTTTGAAGGGGGTTAGGTGTTTGGCAAAATTAGGAACCATGATTTCCCTCTTCTTCTTACGTTTTCTCCATAATGTTTGGAGTGACTTCATCAAGTGTGATGATAGTGTAAGATTTGGGCTCTATCATCATAACAAAACTTGAATTTGTGGGAAAAATGCATATATAAAAGTTTCAAAAGCCAATCACAATGTAAGAAGGTTATTCTATTGTTGTAAAGATAGAAAGTATGACTTCTTTAATTGGTGCAATACTATCAATATTGATACAAATTAGAGAGATGGAACTGTACATGATGTGAGAAATGTCGTAGAAAATGTCGTAGAAAATAATGAAATGAAGAAGGAGTTAAACAATTGCAAGAGCAAACTTAGTATCATGGAAGATACTATATCATCATTGAAGTTGCTAGTTGTAATGTCTTTAGGTTTCAGGGTGTGTTTTGATATCACTACTTATAACCTTTTTAACTTTTCAATATCGAAAGTCATTTTCTATCTGTTTGGACCAAATTGCGCTACAATCTATGACTTCTCACAAAGTCATTTTTAGTGCTTTTTGGGAGTTGAAATATTTAACTTATAAAAAAAGTCTCCTACACAACATTCTAGGAACAAGCACTGCAAACTAAAACAAGCACATTTGTTAATACACATTCAAATATAAAATAATTTATTCATAAATTAATTACTTTACATACAAGTCTTTTTGTAAGAAGCTCTTTTGACCTAAAGGCTTAGTTAAGCTATTTACCTAAACGAGGTATATTTTCCACCATCACTATAGTTACCCTTGTTGTTATAGTTGTAAAGCGATTGAGTAAAACGTTAGTTTGTTAAATGCTTCTTATTGCATAAAGTGAGTGAATGAGTGTTTGGTAGACATTGCTGTTGGTAGGGTTTGGAGACTACTATGGTTTGTTGCTTTAATTTTATCAATGATATATATAAATTTAACATTTGCCAATGTACAAGAAGAAGCATTAGTGTTGATAGGATATTAGTATTGGAAGAAGTATGACATTATTTCAAAATGTGTAAGACTTGACTTGGCTTGAACGTGTGATCGATGTTTTAGTCGAAAAGTAATTGTTCTTATTTAAGTGAAATTTTATTCGTTCCTTTAACTCAGCTTTCATCGTACAAGCAAAGATAGATATATGCATGGTATATATATAGACTCAATAAGATAAGGGAGAAAATAGGATATTTGGATTGCAATATAATAACTCCATTCCAGGATTACTTATATGTTCATTAATCACATCTTAACCATTGAACCTTAACATATGCCAATAAACATGCAAGAGCTAATTGTCACCAAGACTAATTACAGTATACAATTTGTACTTGTATCCAAAGAAAAAGAACTAGTATGAACAAATCCAATCCCAAAAAAGAAAAAAATGAGTTACACACTGTAAAAAAACTTTGATATAGTCTCAAAAAAAACTTCAAACCGTAGTGCCAAGAGCTAAAGCTAAACACTTCAATTTCCTTTAGACCTTGAGGTCCTACTAACAAGCCTTGATGTCTTCCTTGGAGTTTCTACTACCACAAGAATCAAGATAGCAATATCGATGGCAATTGCGGCGAATTGAGTCCTATCAGTAATAGTTGAATGTTGATTCTCGCAATTCACAACTTCATTGAGAGTAAATTGCACTTTCATCAGTTTCTAGAATAGATGACATATAATATGTTAGTTAAATTGCTTAAAAAAATTGTGCATTTAACTCATGAAGTTAAAAGATGCATAGGCAATATGGGGATAGATTTAAAGTTTATATGACCTTTTTCTCCTAACACTAGTCTATTGACTCCTAGTTGCATTTCCACCTTCGTTTTTACCTAAATCCATACGAGATAGAACCTTAAGAATAAAAAAGCCTATATGCAATATATCTTCCTTATTAAAAAGAGGTTAAGAATAGAAAAAAACCAATATACAATATATACTTCATTATTAACCAAAACTTCATTGTTACCAGTATCTTGGTAGCTCAAGCAGGGATAGCTCATGGGTTACAACTCATTTTGACGGTTCTAAGGCACATTTTCCAAGCATCCCCTTGGATGAAAAAAGAAAAACTTCCATGAAGATATGTTTCAACCTCTACTATGAAAAGATAATTGGGAACATGCATTTGTTTCCATTTTTGGTCATAGTAGATAAAAGGATTCGTACAAAAGAACCCTTAAGACAACAACCATGTATGCCATTCCATGGCTTGAAACCTTTAACAAACCATGTTTTTATTACTTCAAACCATATGAAATATCTCTTGAATTTGGATTTTTATTGGGCATAGATTCCAATCCCAATGTCTTTAAGGTCGGCCTAATGCCTTCCAAATCAACCTTCACCTAGGAAGGGCCCAATCATTACTATCACATAGAAATAAAGGTGATTATGTACATTTAATGACCGAACCTATACATAAATAGTTGGGTGATCTTGTCAAGGAGCATTAAATCCCCCAAATACTACACCAGAATGTTTGATCTTATAGGGGATGGATATAAGGGATCACTTAGTTAATGTAAACTAATTTTATCTTTATTTATCAGGGCTATAATTAAGGAAAGGATAAGGGAGATTCCACCCTCCTTATATGATAAGGGAAACATCCTTATCAATTATATCTTATCATATTCAAATGCCATATAAGGGATCTTAGGCCCCCAAGTACGATTTTCTCACTGATTTATCATGAATACCTCCTAAAGCACACCTTGACTTGAGCGTTGAAGTCTCTTTGTTAGTCCCTATCGATGCTGTTTCTAGCTTAAAGAGAACAACCTATGTCAAGTCAATTTTTCAGGTAAGAATAATAAAGTTTGTAATTTTCAAATATTTGTAACTCAAGATATCCATAAAATAGCTTGAAGATATCCTTTCCACACTGAGCTCATTTCACCTCCTCTTACAAATGCACTAGTAATGTGGTTAATGATGCCTCAAATCTTATTGGGTGATTGATCCAATTTGTTTTCTTTCAATCCACCTTTGTCTTTTTTGGGGTGGCTCTTGGTCCAACTTCTTCTTACTCTTTTATGCTCTTGCTGTTCTTGGCTTCTGGCTCCCTTTTCAACTCACATATTATCTGAGGTGAGCCTGTTGAATTAGATGCTCAATCCAATCTTTCAGAACAATGCAATACTCAATTGTATGACTGTAAGTGTGATGATAGTCATATCTTTTGCTTTTGTTTGCATTTGCTAGAATCTATTACTTTACTGCATTAGAAGAAAGCTTAATAATATGAGAAGTATAAACTTCTCAGAGAGTGGTTTCTTTGTTGGTATTCAAAGGGGTGTACTTATCATAATTGTATTAAGGCTGCTAAAATGTCCTTCGTTTGCTATCTTCTCTTCTCCAATATCGTCAATCTCTATTTATTATTCCTCCACCTCCTGTTCTATCTAACCTCTAATTTTGTCTAGGGTTGTCACCATTAGGATTTGAGTTTGCTTGCTGAGCTTTTGCTTTTTTGGCCTTTTAAATTTTTATATGTTAATGTAATCTATTGCTTTCTCCTTGAATTTAGCAATATTTTTGGCAAGCTGAATTGCCAAGGAGTTGGTGAATGGTTCAATCTTAGGCCCATAAGTATTCACATGAAGTTCAAGATCTTTGATATGCATTGCAATAGCATTGAATTGGGCAAGATAATCTATTAAAGGCTCGTTTGACCCTTGTTTTAACATGGTTTAATGCGATCAAGGTCTTCTAATAGATCTTATAGGAGAAAAAATAGTTGACAAAAACATGGGACAACTCAACAAAAGTCATTGATGGCCCTAGAGGGGGCAAAAAACCACACACTCGACACAGAAAAGGGTTAGAGGCACCATTAAGAAGCATCATAGATTTAAACATGGTAAAATGAATTTAGTGATCACTAGTACTATCATATAGATGCAAAGTTGAAATAAAATTAAAGTTATCGGAGAATGGTATTATCATGATGAACCTCGAAAAAAGGTCTTAAGTCTACAGGGATAGTGCTAATAGTAGTCATCTTCTGGAAGGGCATTTATGGGAAGTGAATGGGCTAAGTTATAAGGCCAGAAGAATATGTGCAACTAACAACCAATTGAAGTTTATATTAAATAATATATATTTGTTATTTATATGCTTTTAATAAGTATTTGTTATATTAATAAAATATGAAAAATAACAAATACATGATACTCTCTCTTTATATATTTTGGAATTTCTATTTTTTATTATAAATAAAATATAACAAAAAATAAATTATAATAAAATAATAATTTTTATTAATTTTTCAATTATAGATTTAAAATTAAATAATTGGTTACATATTTGTTATTTTAAATTATAGTTATTTTAGCTATTTTCCAATATTTATTATATATATTGATTTCTATTTATTTATTTATAAACTTTTAATAATTATTTTTTATTATTTCCATAGATATAAAAAAAATTGAGAGAAAGAGAAAAAAAAGAAATAAAGAGATAGTCCTTATATACTACAGTCTTATAAAACCTAATCCTACATCTCGAGATTTGATTGAGTTATATGTCATTTTGATGCATAAAGAATATTATTGGATAAGCTAATACAGTGCATTAATTATACCAAATAACTAATAAAGTCATAATATATTTATTAACTTACATAATTGAGCCTTATACAATGTAGCAAATAGGTTCTCAAATCTATTTATTGATGACAAAATCAAATTTTAAGTATATAAATAATGAAATGCATTTAATTTTAATTAATAGTATAGACGGTATGTATGAAGTAACGTGTATATAACATTTGTTGATAAAGTAAAGCCTCAGAGACAGAAAAAGGAATGCATAAAAGAAAAGAGGGAAAAAAAGGTAAAAAGAGTAAGATAAGAAGAGAGAAGGCTCATCCCGCCACATTAACTTGTGCTTCTGCAAAGGAACATGCTAATTATACATTACTATACTCTTCACATCTCTTACATCTACTAAAATTAACATTAGGTTTACATATAAACAAGATGAAACTAGTTATAATTAATGATAAAACTTGTTTAGACATAAAGTAATATGCGTGTAACATTATTGCCTTCCAGATAACTCCTAATTATGAAAACTTTTATTTTTCCGGACCTTTGTTAGATGAGTGAGAAAAAAAATGACAACAAAGTGTAAATAAAAACACAGATAAATGAGAAATTCTTATAGAAAAAAATAACAAGAAAATGTATATAAAGGCATAGATAAATGAGGAATTCTTTTTTACGTTAAAAAAGGGGAAAATGTAAATCTTAGTACATGTGCATGTACCCTTTTTCTTCTCATAAACAAGGAACGGCCTTTTGTAAAGTGCAAAACTGCACATAGTCACCCAAAAGTGAAAAGCATCAGATGCGGATACCCGCACCCATGACAGGACGGCCAACTTTGGTTATCCTTTACACACAACATTGTTCTTAGTTTCACGGGACATTATGCAAGAATAAAATAACTTGAAGACAGTAAGCTAAGGATTAATTTTCCCCTTATAAGAATTACATGATTATGGTTAAATTTAGGATTCTCATTAGTACATAATCTATAATCTATAATTTTACTTCAATCTCATGATCAAGAACATTTTGAAAATAAAATAACAGCTCAACAACAGAAAAAAGAAAAATCGATATATGTGTGCGTTTTCATTTTAGTTTGCAGGCACGTGTGGCTCGTGTTAGGAGCCAACCAATTTAGATTAGACAGGTCAAAATTTGGAATTATGCTCCGTGCTAACTTTGCTGACCCAACTGACCTTCTAGTGTTGCGATCTTTTCGGAACTTTGAAGGACAATTGTCCAAAGACTCTAAACAAAGAAAAGAAATGAGTGCAGGCCTAAACTTTCAGCCATATTTTTTTGACGAGTCTTTGCGAGAAAAACTATTATGAAAAATATTAGCCGAGTATCTTTTGACTATTATCCAACCGTTTTTTTTTTATAAAAAAATAAAATACGCAAACCTGAAATATAAAATCTTTGTTAAGAAGTAAAAATAAAGAAGATGTAGTATTACAATTATATTTAAGTGTAAAAACGTCAATATAAAAAATACAATATATTTAGATCCATTATATATGAAATTTTTTTTTTCACTTGCTAAAATAATTATAACTATTAACAATTAGTTTTAACATAAAGGACTGATTTTTAACAAAAGATTTTACTCACCGATTGAATAATATTAAGAAATTTACCAAGAAGGTTATAACATTTTTTTTTAAGAGAATTGGTGGTGAGACTGAAATCTCACAATTATTTTAGGGTACATTTATTTCAATTTTTTAATAAAAAGTAATTTTTAACTATAAAAAAATAATTTTCACAAAAATTACTCACTTAAGTTTTTGAGTAGGAGATTTTTTCTAGTTTAAAAAATTACTTTTTTTTTTTTTAAAAAAGCTAAACCAAACACACTCAATAGAAATTAACTTAACCAACCGGTTTTTTACTGATTATAATTGCATGACTTGAATTTGATTTCAAGTCTATGTAAAGGAATTTTTTTATGGTATTTAACTATTGTAGAGGAACACTTTAAGGTATTTAACTAAGGTATTTTTATAAGCATTATCATAAAATCAATTCTTAAAATATGTCACGTTTAAAGAGTTTTTCCAACTATTATTTTCTCTGGATTTGATCGCTAAACCTTCCTTTGAATATGTTGTGTGTCTCACTTATCATTATACAAACCTTATTGTCTATATATGTTAATAATAAAGTTAGTAAAGATCACGAGGTACAGCCTATTTATTAATTTAAGCCTTGACGCAGACAACATTTATTAGTATTGTAAAATTTAAATGAAAAAAAACATAGAGTGAGGACTGAGGATACATCCCGCAACACGAGCAGATGCAGAGACCAGCCTTACCCAGAAAATTAATAATTATTTTTTTTACAGAATATGGTAGGACAATAAAAAGTCGGGGGCCTCCTTCTGTGTTTTGTCTTATTCTGTGCAAGTACTACGCAACTTTATCAGAAGTTACACTTTCCTTACCCAAAGAAAAAGTTACATTTTCAAATTAAAAAGTTATAATTGTAATATCAAAAGTTATCGGATTAGGGATATTTAAAGATAATAATAATAATAATAATAATAATATACTGTTAGGATATAACAAATAC
The DNA here is from genome assembly GCA_031439595.1 of Pterocarpus santalinus. Classification (NCBI taxonomy): domain Eukaryota; kingdom Viridiplantae; phylum Streptophyta; class Magnoliopsida; order Fabales; family Fabaceae; genus Pterocarpus; species Pterocarpus santalinus. The sequence goes on along the minus strand of CM062528.1, from coordinate 24,325,683 downwards.
TTTTAATAATTTTTTATACTACGATTGTAATTTTTTAATCTAACCATCCCCTCTATTATGAAATTACTTTGTTTTTTTGATGAGAATATGACATTACGATACTAATTTCTTAAAAAGAAAACTTTTTGCCAACTAAACATAACGTTTAATTTTTTTACACCGTAGACATAAAATTTTTATATAAGTATTTAATTATATTTTATTATATTAATAAAAATATTTGATTTAATTATTTATTATTTTAAAATTTTATAAATAAAAATATCTAATTAAATAAAAATATAAATTTTTTTTGCATTATTCTTTATTTAAAATTAATCTTATTAATACTTTATGAAAAAAATTAATTAATATATATTAATAATATAAAATAATTTTATACTATCAATTAATAAAAATAATAAAAAAATAAAAAATAATATAAATTAATTTATTTATATTTTATTATTTTTATTATCAATTAATTTATATTATTTTTTATTTTTTTATTATTTTTATTAATTGGTAGTATAAAATTATTTTATATTATTAATATATTTAAATTAAATTTAAAAAAAAGTGAAAGGGGACGTCAAAGTGTGAAAGTCAGTGAGTTGAAGGCCTTTTTATCGCGCAAAGAGGCATGTTCCAGTTTTATCGGACGTCCGTGGTAAGTAAAAAAATAAACAAATAAATAGCCTAATGTTTAAATAGTCTAAGGCATTAGTCATACCCCATCATTGTAGTTTTAAAACCAGCGTTCCCGTTCCCACTAATCACTTATTACGACTAAGCAGCACCGCCCCGAGTTTTCTAAATGGCATTGGCATCATCATACGTACTTATAGACTAGTGAATCTGATTGTGTTGTTAAGACCAATTCAATTCACAAACCTTCTGGATCCGCGATCTTTCTCGTTTTTCCTCCTTTGACCTTTAGCCGGTAACTCTTTTTCTCTCGTCTCTTCTCTCTTCTCTCTTCTCTTCTTTCAATTCCAAACCTTTGTGTTCAATTCCTATCTCCATTCTTCTAACACTCTTACCTGTGCTATTCGCCTTCGGTAATCGATCCCTTCGTTTTCCGACATTCCTTTCACGATCCGTCGTCGTTTCGATTTGTTCAGCTCAACTAGCTCGTTTCTTTGCCATCTGTAATTTTTTTTTTCCTGTTTCTTACTTTGCGTGTGTTTTGTTAACGATGAAGAGGTGAAATTGCAGGTATCTGCGTTGATCCAAAATGGCGTTCTTCAGAAGCGTTTCTGCGCTTTCCCGGCTTCGATCTCGCGTGGTAACTTAAAAGAAATACAAACTATTCCCCCCCCCCCCCTTTTTTTAAAAATAATTACCCCCCTTTGTGGAATCTCTTTTTTTTTTTTTTGCACACCATTTTAATTTTCTTTGTAATGGTTATTTATGTATGTATTTATTTGTGATCACAGGGTCAGCAATCTACCCTCGCCAATTCAGTTAGATGGCTTCAAACTCAGACATCCACTCATACTGTACTCTCTCTCTCTCTCTCTCTCTCTCTCTCTGTGTATATTTGGTGTTTGATGAAATGTTTACATTATACAATAAGCCTTATTATTAGTTATTAGTTATCACGTGTTTTTTGTGGATGGAATTGTTATTACGTTTATTATTACAATTACGTTGCCTTAGTTTGGAATTAAGTGCTGTGGTTTGTCTCAGTTGGACTTTGGAGGATTTCTGATAATGAAGTTGTTTGTGTTTCTGGAACTTTTTCTATTTTTCACTGTTGTTCATGACCAGTTATTTTTATCTCTTTCAGGACCTTCATTCCGAGTTGAAGGAACTAATTCCAGAGTATCAGGTTTGTCTGCTATTTAAGCTTTGGTGGCGATACTGTTTATTGGATTAATTGATGTACAAACCGTCCTGCTCTCTTAGGGATTAATGTGATTTTTGGATAGTGTAATAGCTTTCTGTACTCCCAGAGTTATGATGTTTATGATATATGAAACATGGGCTTGATTGTTGTATTCTCGGACTCTTGGTTTTTGTTTTAAATTGTTTGGTTGTAATGGGTGTTAGTGAATGTGATTCGAAGTCTTGTTTGTGCTCAATTGACAATGTGCTTTTTAGTTGTAGCTATATTTGAATTGCACAAGCTATTCTAAGTCTGAACCTCTTGGTGTGTCTTTCCTGATTCGTAAATTCTCTGTGATGCAAGTTTTAAACCAATATTTCCCAATTTTCATCGTTTCTTCGTGCTGAGTTGGCAAATCTTCAATTCACATGTTTTGAATGATTCGTATGTCTATCTTATGTCTTAATCTATACCGAAAATCTGGTTTCAGGAACGTGTTAAGAAGCTGAGGAAAGATCATGGAAATGTTGAATTGGGAAAAATCACTGTTGATATGGTATATTACCTTCATCATAGATGTAGAGTTTCAAGTTACTAGAAGTGTTAAATTCTGTCCCCTTCTCTTGTCTATAAGCTTACTACGTGACTTATTTTTGGAGTATACTTTGTCACAATTAAAAGGTACTGGGTGGAATGAGAGGAATGACGGCTTTAGTGTGGCTAGGCTCAGCTGTGGACCCAGATGAGGTATATGCCTAAATTACTCAGTCTTCACTCTTCATATATTTGTGAATTTTTTGAGTGAGGTGAATTATCACTTGCTAATGACTGTTGATAAGCTGCTAGAATCTCAGATTCAGAATCTATTTTTTCGTTTATTAAATGGATCTCTGAGCTCAGCACATTATGTCTTCTAGGGAATTCGCTTCAGAGGCATGACAATTCCTGACTGCCAGCAAAAGCTTCCAGGTGCTTTTCCTGGTGGGGAGCCATTGCCTGAGGCCATACTGTGGCTTTTATTGACGGGAAAGGTATGCATAGATCCATATAAATAAATTGGACACTGAGTTACTTCTAACGCGATACAGTAGACCTTTTATGAAGCTATTTTTAATATGTGCTCTTGGCTTAGATTTTATTGTATAATCTTTGATTCATAAACTGTCTCAGATACCTAGCAAGGAGCAAGTAGATTCATTATCCCAGGAATTGCGAAGCCGTGCAACTATCCCAGGTTCAGTTTCTTTTGAAGTCATACCTTGATTTTAATTATTTTGAAGCACTGTCTTTTTCTTTGTTATATAATAGACTGACACCAAGTAGTTTGTCATGGTTTTGTAAAAAGTAGAGTGCTTTCGTCAATATAAAGTTGAGTAGGTTTAATATGTTGTAGATGCTCTCTCTCTCTCTCTCTCTCTCTCTCTCTTAATTCTTCAAGGTAAAGTAAATTGACTTTGACACTATAGATAAGTGCTTAACAATATGCTTATGGCCATGGACGTGAACTTAGGTTCTCTTATTATAGGTTGTGCTTTCTAAAATTATTGTTCTGAAGGAACTTCATATGATGCTAGTATCTCTACTTGTTTTATATGTATGTGACAGGAACCAGCCCTTGTGATGGGCCTTTGATCAGTTAGGAGTTAGCATAAATAGAAGGGAAAGAGTAGAGGGAAAATCAGTCTAGGAATTGAGTGAGTCTTGGGAGAATTGAGAGGTTTCGAATATCGTCTCTATCTTGTAATTCTTGAGTAACATTTGTTCTTTGTAATTTCTGAACCAGTTCTATCAGTGTGGCCCTTGTTTGATGAAATGCACATCCTTATCTAAGCACTTGTTAACTTAGAAGATATGGACTTGGTTTGATGCATTATGTCTCTGTTGCCAAAATTCACTGCTTGCTTTTGCTCAATTATCACGTGTGTGGCATGTGTATAGAAATTTTAACATATTTTTTCCTAGCTTGTTCCTGATACTTGAATCTGACTTCATTCTTGCATTGTCTTAAATTGTGTATTCATTTTTTTTCCCCAAATTACAGATTATGCTTATAAGGCAATTGATGCTTTGCCTATTTCTGCTCATCCAATGACTCAGTTTACTACTGGTGTCATGGCCCTGCAGGTTGAGGATTAGATTCTTTTTTGAACTTTTAATTTATACACTCTTCTTAACTTTTCTTCTGCAATTAGACTGCTTAGTGTGCGTTTGCTAACTTAATTCTGGATGATCTTCTTTTTTCCATAGTTGGTTTTAATTAAAAGTGATTTTAAAGTAAAGTGATGTGTGTTTGGTACTTCTATTTGCAAAATGATTTTGACAAAATTAATGTTGTTTGAATAGCACCCAATGTGAAAACAAGAAATTCTTGCTTTTGGGAAAACCATGGTTTTGTAGCAGAACTAAGTTTGAGCGGAGAATGAAATGCAAAACCAAGCATGATAAAATAAAGTAAAATCATGTATGAACTTGTAAACCCCCATTTGAGCCATCCCAACGCCCATCCAAACATGCTATTAGATGACCATATTCACTCTGATACTTGAATTTTATGAGCTGTCCTTTTTCTTTAGAAAAGTTGACCGTTCTTGATTCATATTTTGTTCTGTAGATTTGCCAATTCACTGACAATATTAATAGTGAAGAAGTTTATAAAGTCAAACTAATCGGAGGGTGACAACGGATCAAATTTTAGCTCAGATGGGCAGAAAATGGGAGGATTCAACTGACAATCATAAACTATATTTGACCGAGGAAACTGTTCAATAAACACATTGAACATGTGCCTATCTCTGGTCCAATGTCAACAAACACCTGTCTAAACATAGATTCTTCCTTATTTGAAAAATAAAAAATGAAGAAAACAAATGTAGTTTACAACATGTTGCTGAGGATCACTGTCAACTAAAGTCACTGTTTATTATGTATATTATTAGTATTCTAGTTGTAGCAAGCAAAGAATGAACTTACAGTCAATTTATTTCACTTTTCAGGTTGAGAGTGAGTTTCAGAAGGCATATGAGGGTGGGATACCTAAGGCAAGGCAAGATTCTAACTTCTTAGGGTGTGTTCGGTTTATTAGAGAAATTATTTTTAAAAGAATGATTTTTGTTTGGTTTGAATATGTCAAAAGTAAGTTTAGGAGAATGAGTTTTGTTTGGATAGGATAAAGTAAAATTATTTTTGGATGTTGATATGAGAGTAATAGTAAGATTCTTTTTCAAAAGTCCTTTTTCTAGAATGAAAAGTAACCTCAAGGATATTTTTCCCAAAAGGCCTTTTGAAAAAAGCCTTCTAAAAAAAGGTCTTTACATATTCAAACACATTAGTTACTATGCATTTTTATTCTCATTCCAATAAAAGGCCTTTTGAGCTTCCTAGAAGTATAACCAAACGGGTACTAAATGGTTTTTGCATTACTTGCACCTTATAAGTTACTAAAGCGGGTTTGTTGCTTGGATATAGGTTTTGGGAGCCAACTTATGAGGATACCTTGAATTTAGTTGCTCGTTTGCCTGCAATTGCTGCTTATATTTATCGACGGTATGTATGAATTCAAAGAATATCATCCTTATCAAAATTACAATGTGGGATATATTGTAGGATCACCAATCAGAAGTGTTTGACATATTTCTACCATCCTCTTACATTTGGATTAATTTATTATGTTATTTTAAAGGAAATACAAGGATGGAAAAATCATACCATTGGATGATTCTTTGGATTACGGTGCAAACTATGCTCACATGTTAGGATTTGATGATCCAGAAATGCAGGAGTTTATGAGGCTGTATATTTCCATCCATAGGTTTGTATTCCATTGCCAATGAGGGTGCATACTATGATCATGATGGGTTCTTTGGTTCTCTTTTAATTAACACCTTCGTTTTGCTGTTGACTTTTTTGATGAATTTGGTTTGCAGTGATCATGAAGGTGGCAATGTTAGTTCTCACACAGCACACCTAGTAAGTTACTTCCCTTAATCAAACTCTTCTTCCATCCTGTCGTAATTCTGAATTGTGAGATATATAAATATAGATAGATAGATACGATGACTTGTGTTTTGGTATTTCCTGTGTTTTTATTTTTTCTAATATATTGTATTGTATTGCATTGCGTGATCCCTTCAGGTAGCCAGTCCACTATCAGATCCTTACCTTGCATTTGCGGCTGCTTTGAACGGTTTGGCTGGACCACTGCATGGTTTGGCTAATCAGGTTTATTTTGTTATTTGTTTTTCCCTCTAATGTGTTTTATGTTTCTGGTATAAATTTGCTATAGTTCACCTTTATGTTCAGAGATCTGTTTTGGCTATAATGTTAACTCCAACTGACATTTTAGATTTTAATGGTTTGACTATAGACATGATTTATGAAAGGACAGTATGGTTTGTCTGCCCCATAGTAGCTGACCCCAGCTAGTGGGATAAAGCTTGCTTGTTGTTAAAATAAAACTGTCCTGCATTACTAATATGCGATGTTCCGATATGTACCATCAGATACTAGTCAAGTAGGGAACCCTTTTCTTACAGAATGATATGGGCAGCAAAAGCATGCCTTTTATTGCTGGAAAGAGGTTTAAGTTACTTGCTTTTGTGAGAGCATTGGGTTTACAAGCTTAACAGCTTATGAAATATAAATATTGTGATTAATGCTCACATACAGCTAGATCCTATTGTGATTAATGTTGATCTTGTTTCTCATTTGTATATTTTATTTTTTAGTTTAATTTTCTCTATTATGTTGTTACAGGAGGTTCTGCGATGGATCAGATCAATAGTTGCAGAGTTTGGAACTCCAAACATTAGTACAGAACAACTGAGTGAGTACATTCACAAAACATTGAATAGTGGCCAGGTAATGTGTGGTAACTGATAGGAATCTATGACGTTGAATGAAGTATTTGAAGTGCTTTTTCCTTTAGCTTTTGCATTTTTTTCAATTAATCATATGATCAATATTCTTATGGTTTTTGTTGTGTTAACCTTTTTTTATATTTTTTTGGCTTTTGACTAAAGAAATTCAGTAGGGTAGAGCTGAGGATAAGAAATCCATTTAGATAAAAGAGGAAGAAAAACCACCATTGGAGCAAAGCACGTTTATCAACATGTTATGTTCAAACCACCTTCTTATCGGGCTCCCTCCCTTGTATTGTCCTCATAACACAAGCCTTCCACAACAGGAAGTTTCTGAAAACTAATTTTTTTTTTTTGGGGAAAAAAAAAAGAAAGATCAAGGGAGGTTTTTATAGATTTTCAAAATAAAGGAGAGTTTTTTGTAATTAGAGTAAATGCAAGGGGGAGGTAAGAGTAATAGAAATATAGTCTATGTTTTTGCTACAGTATAAGGGTTTTTCAGGTGCTGATATGCATATCTGTGCACTAAAGGATTATTTCGCTGCTCATTCTAGAGTCTTTTATAGAGAAGTCTTTGCAATTTATCAATAGGGTTTGCCTATTCCCCTTTCTGGATTTCCAGGTTATTCCTGGATATGGACATGGTGTTTTGCGCAAGACAGATCCAAGATACACATGCCAGAGGGAGTTTGCTTTGAAGCATTTGCCAAATGATCCACTTTTCCAGCTGGTAATCATTTATTTCCTAATATCAGTCATTTTGTTTGCTTTGGAGTGCTTTCTTATGGTACAAGGAAAGTTTACTTCTATTAATCTAATTTCTTCATAATCCATTATGACTGATCGTTTCAGGTGTCAAAAATAAAAGAAGTTGTGCCTCCGATTCTCACCAAGTTAGGCAAGGTAATGTTATGTTTTTATCTTTCAATAAACATTCCCATACAAATGCTTTGTGCTTAATGAATGTACTACCAAATGCTATTGATAATCAATAAACATTCCTGTAGAATGAACTTAAGTTCTTTGTTGAGTTTCTAGGGATCTTTAATTCAATCACATCACCTCCACCGATTATGGTGTATTTCATTTGTGAAGCTTTTTAGTTTAAAAGAAATGAGAAAGTGCAAACAGATTCAAAAGAGGAGCAGCTGTTGTGATGCAAGTACTGTTTTCATTCCATTGTAGACAGTCGCTCTGTTTATTTCTCGGCCCCACATGATTACATGAATCTGGGTCCACTGGGTCACATTTTAGTTTGGTTCTGTTTACTTTGTATTTATGTTTTTATTTTTTTATTTTTTTATTTTTTGAAATTTACATTGGGATGTTATACCACATACTGTTTTCTTCTAGATTTCTGCATTGTAACTGGTAGACCATATTACAGCTGTACTTATTGCTGTCTTGCTATTAAGGATAATGTTTTCCAGAACTGATTGAATTTGAGATTTTCTATTGTTTAGGTTAAAAATCCATGGCCTAATGTTGATGCTCACAGTGGAGTGCTACTGAACTACTATGGCCTTACTGAGGAAAAGTATGGTGTTCCTTCTCTTGCATATTCGACTTGAGATGATTTTCATTTTACAGTTATTTTTTAGGGTAAAATCTGATCATCTGTTAATATTTTGGACAGCTATTATACTGTTCTCTTTGGTGTATCCAGAAGCATTGGCGTTGGCCCTCAGGTTGGTAGTGTGCCGCATTGTTTCGTTGCTATTAACTTTTTGTTGCCTTGGGTTAATATGACTCTTCTTTTTGTGTATGACAGTTGATATGGGACCGAGCTCTTGGAATGCCACTTGAAAGGCCCAAAAGTGTCACACTGGAGAAACTAGAACAACTGTGTGCCAAATAAGCATGGTAAAATTTGGTACCATGTCAATGAGGAATATTCATTACCTGGGCACAAGTCCCCGAGTTGTTTTAGAAGATTTTTGGTTTTAGGTAAAGGGTGTTTTATCATCCTCACAGTTGTCTTGCCACTTTTTTTTTTTGAACGGCATAAATTAGGTTTGAGGGAGCATCAGAATAAAAGCATCATCGTTTTGGGGTTATCTTCTTGTATTCTTTCTAAATGGGAGCAACCCCTTTTGACTAATGATCAATAACGTATTTATTTCAAGTCGTTGGCTTTGAAATTGAAACAGCATCATCCAGTGCTTTCTCTGGCTATTTCTAGTAGCACGACACACTTTGGAATTATGTGAATTATCTGAATGGTTCAGTATGCTGTCTGGATAATTGCGCTCGCTCGATGGCTCTGTTATTCTTCGTTTTATCAATAACGATACAGTGTGCTTCCTTCTGCTTTGATGTGTCGCGTCGCGTTACTATCTAAATTAGCATAGCTTCTTTTACGCTTAATTTATGCCTCCTCTGTCACATGTAACATTTATATTATTTATTCGTTGTTAGGCATAATTATTGCTTGATAACTCTTAATTAGATTCGTTTTCCTTTCCTTTTTGTGCAATATCCCAGTTGTTATAATTAAATCACCAAAATATTATATCTTTATTTGGATTTTCTATTTTGATTAGTTCTTTAAATTCAGATAATCCAAAGCAATGAGTTGGTTATAGTTTGATATTAATTAATTCCTACTACAAATTATTTTATTTTTTTATTAAACTTAAACCACTCTTAAACAAAAAAATAACCAACGTGTCGTAAGCATAGCAATTATATCAATATCAAATGAATAATTTAAGTCTTTTACCCAATCTTTTAAAATTTTAAAAATTCTAATTTTTTGTTATTCATTTTCATTTAGTATTTATTTGTTTTGTTCTCAAACGCTTGTTGGCGTTAAAAGAAATTGGGTTTAATAGGAGTTGTGTTCGGTTATATTTTTGGTTTTAGAAGAAGTGAAATGTGGTGAATAGAATTAAGAATAAAATCTCAAATTGGCCCTCAAAAAAATTGTGCAAGACATCAATTTTGTTCTTTGATGTTTAGCAACTCTTTTAAGGATCAATTTGGGGTTGATTTCGATATATAATGTGTCACATTACTATATACTGCATTAGATCGTCATATAATATTATATATCATTATCAATTATTGATTTTTCTAGGGATGCTAATGTTGGGAATAACATGAAATGAAAAATAATTTTTTGAGGACCAAATTCATATCATAAATATTTTGAGCATTAAATTGAAATTTAATTCTTTTAAAGATTAATTTGAGATTTAACTCTAGAATCAATTTTAACCAAAGTTCTCCATTCTACCTTTTTCTTTGGCACTATAGAAACAAAAAAATGTAATTACCATACTACTTAGATATTTTCTTTTTAACAAAAGGATAATGTCATTTTTGATAATTATACGCTTGAAAGTAATTTTATTTTATCATTTGTAAACAAAAATATTTCTTTTCGAACATCATTTACATACATAAATCAATTCTTTTAAAATTATTTCTTTAACTTCAATTATTTTAAAAGTAATTTTACCAAATCTAAACCAAATAAAACCTTCATCTTTTAAATTTTTTAGGAGAAAAGTTATTAAAACACCAACTATAGATCTAAACAAAAATTTAATATAGGCCTAATTATAACATTTAGTGCCAACAAAGATTGGGTGTAATGGTAAGCGAATTGTATTTTTAATAAAGAATCAAGATTTAAATCATGTAAAAGACAATTGTTGGGAGTGTTTCTTATACATCATAGCGCTCAAGGGATTAATCTTACAATATCGATAAAGAAATTCTAAAGTTAAAAAAAATTATAGCATTTAATCTTGAGTTTTTAAATTTTGTCTTTTCCTCCTTCTCAACTGTTAGGAAAAGAAAAATAGAAAGAAAAAAAAAAAAGTAAATGTCAATTGTCATTACCATTTGCGCGGGATGGAAACAACAATAACAATTAACAACACCAACAATCATAAGTTCACAACTAAGCAGTATTACATGTTTGAAACAAATTTAACGGGTAGGGAAAACGGATTTGAATCCTCGCAAAAAGATTGAGAGAAAAAAAGAGTGTGGATAGAGAAGAAAAAGGGAGAAAGATAAGATAGTAGATCTCATATTTTTTTTCTTTTTGGATATTGAGATATCTACGAAATTGAGTAGTACAAATAAAAAGTTTATAAAGGGTAATATATAATATAAAATCTTCGAAACTAAAGGTCCATATTTGTGGAAGGGAAAGAGAAATAGGGCGATATGGCCTCTTTCCCACTCTCAGCTGCCAGAGCACGGGCACAGGTCACACTACGCCTAGTGTTTCCTTCAGCACCTCAATTCCCCTCCAATTCCGTTACCCTTCTCAAAGTCACTCCCAAATGTTCTCCCTCATCTTCTACCTTCAGGTTCACACATTTCTTTGCTCTTTTTTTTTTTTTTCCTTCCGTATTTATTTTTTTGGTAGATTTTTCTATGCATTTGCTCGCGTTCTCCAGTTTGGTTTCTGGGTTTCGAATTTCTCACTACCTTCTACTGAAAAGTTTGATTTTTTTTTTCAAATTTCAAAATTTATGTCAAAGTGGATACACCTGATTGTTTTTGAATCGTGCTTATAACAAATCTGACTTTGACCTCTTTTTTTTGGGGTGACTCTGCAATGGTAAAAATTTTGGGGCTCTCAGTAAATAAATACAAGTAGAAACTCAAGTTCTCCATACTTCAATTTTCGCCGTTTTGGACAAATGATGGAATCCAGGAATTTCCTTTTTTCCTTTTTCTGCTTGTCATCATAGATACACTCCTTAAGCTTGGTTTTTTTTTCCTTCCATCACTACTCAATTTGTTTCTTTTCTCCTATTTCATTAAAAAAAAAAAGAATATGAATTTGCCCCCCAGATTTTGTTGAAAGCGGTGGTAAAACGATAAGGTTCAGTTATCGTAATGTTACTTTAATAACTCAGGGATTATAGTAGTGAAATAACAAAGAAAATATATTAGTTGCAGCTTTTGTGATTATACATCCACATTGCAATAGTACTTATTACATTCTTTTCAATTGCAATTAGTTTAGCTAATTCTAGTAAATCTACATAAAACTATATCTTCTGGCCTTGATTGTGACCAGGTGCAAAGGCTCTAGAAGAAGATCATCACAAATAAATCAAAGGCTGTTGGCTGTTTGTGCAACAAACCCCCATTCTGGTGGTGGAAAACTACCCAACGAAGGATCAGATGTAAAAGAAACAAGCAATGCTGGCCAAGGACCTCCTCTCCTTACTATTGTGGCTGGACTCTCTGTCTTTCTCATCATTTGCTGGGTCATTTGGTCCATTTCAATGTGGCTCATAAGTTTGATTGTTAATTTATCTCCTAAATAAATTTGTGTAATGTAATGTGTTTATACTTCAGGCCATTGCACTGGTTCATATCAATTTCTGTCCTAGTTTACTTTCTGCGCAGTTGGATTTAATAGTATTTGAATGTTGACAATGCAAAGTGTGCTAGAAGCAGGATAAAGGAGGAATAGATACACGAAGCAGGATGTGAGGAATTGCCAACGCTTAGCACAATGTGGGTGTTAACTGTGAGTTTTGGGTAGTTATTCCCTGCAAAATTCTTACACGCTGTCGTTGGGGGTTCATCTGCCTTTCTAGCATTGGATTAGGGGACTCGAATTCCAATTCTTTGCCTTGAAATTCAATTCCTTAAATTTTATTTTTGTTTTTATGTTTTTGCCAGAATCATTTACTCAATGTTCAATTGGAATATCATAGTCTTTTAAATTTTTTTTTTAAAGAAAACTTTTTGGGTGGGGGGGAGGTGTGTATATTTTCCAAAAAAGAAATTGAGCTAGTCATGGAAATCGATACTCTTATATGAAAATTCCATATATGACTTTGTTATATATTCATTTTTATTGCTGATTAAAAAAGTGGAGTTAAATATGGGATTTACAAGAGTATCAAACAAAGATAGAAATCCGTATATAACATAGATATGTGAAATTTTCACATAAAAAGATTTATTTCTGGCCAGTAATGGACCAATGTCATGAATGACTGGCGGATGGCTTGCTTCGGGATGGTAACTCCCTTCAGGGTAGGAGCGAGAGTGGTGGAATGTAGCAAGAAACTCTTGCGCGATAAAGTGATAAAGTGATGAACAGACTATACTCCGAAATTGGCGGAAATCATTTTTTGGGGGGAGGGAGGGTAGTGAATGGAAAAGAGCTCATGTCACACCCACTTATTCCTTCTTCAAAGCATTCTTGTAGGAGCAAAATGGTATAGTTTGCACAATGTTTACTAGGGGATCAAACACACATTTTTTTTTTTTAAATAAAAATAAAATGACACACAAGTCGCTTTTACTGTTTTACTCCACGGTGTATAGAATGGAAAATTTACACCAGCAATATGTGTTATTCTGATGCTTTTACTTATCAATGGTTGTAGGAAAGAGAAGTTTAGTTGGAAGAGGATGAGTTCTGTTTTTGTGTTTGTTATTTTTTTTTTTTCCTTCCAAGCAAGAGCTTATTACAAGTTCATGATATTAATGTTTAGTTGCGTTTATATGTTTTTGCATTTTTGGTTTGCCGGGAATCCAGGCATTTTAGAACTAAATGTTAAGTTTACATTTTGCCAATTCTCTATCTTAATTTCTTCGAAGACTGAGTCATATTCTCAAGTGTTTTTCTTTACCTTGTGTATAGGTTGGAGCAATATAAAGATTACTGCGAGTTGGTTGGGGACGATGTGTTCATGCCTTTGCCACTCGAACTGCTTATCAAAGAATAGCCCATTAGTTTATGAAATATGACTTATAAATTGGTAACTAAGGTTATTGTAAAGTTGGGAAAGAGTTTCTTTGCCCTATAGCCTTGGAGGTTAGGAATAAGACAATCTAGACAAATGAATTAATATTGCATTGGTGTGGCAACTACAATAAGGTATTAGCAAAATCTAGTGTCAAGTATTAAGGCCCAAATATTAACAAGGGAAGTCGAAGTTAAAGAATGTGGGGGATCAAACAATGCTTCTTGTGTCTGGTAAGCAATGAAAAAAAGTGAGTCTTTTTTCTCAAGGATGAGTTCAAGTGGCATCTTCAGAGTGGAGAAGTATGTGGTATGGCAAATGGCTGGACAAGGGGCGATTGTGTGTTCTCTTAGAGTTTTACACATGTATTGATACGAAAAGGAGGTGAAGGGTGTTAACGGAATTTTTCTATCCTGAACACTCTCATTCCTATGCAAATCTAAAATTGGGTGGTGTGGGGGCATGCTAGTTAGGAACATGCTTTACAAGGGTGCTTATCAGTCGGTAACTATTATGCAAAAGGTGGTGATGTCGAGCAAACCATGGATTTAGGTTTGGAAGCTTTCGATCCCCAAAAAACTTAAGCTCTTTATATGGATAATGTGCCATCAAGTCCTCCCTATAATGATATTTGTAATACCTCAAATTAAATATTGCAGATCGAGGTGTAAAAATTACTACATGACATAAAAAAAGGTATCTACCCTGGAAAGGTCACAACATATGACAAGGAAGTTACAACCGAGATAAAAAAAATTTTACAATTTGAGATAGAAATGTTACAACAAGTGACATAATTGCTACATCTTGGTGGCGCTGCATCCTAAACAAAACTTAGTTAGAGGAAGAAGTTCATGTGGCAAAATATAGAGTTTTTTTTACCTCTAGTAATATGGCTCATTTGGATTCTAAGCTCAAGAAATCCATATATGGGCTAAAACATTCGTCCTATTAGTAGTATTTGAAATTCCATAATGTCATCTTTTCATTTGGATTTGTTGAGAAACTATAGATCAATGCACATACTACAAGGTAAGGGGGAGTAAAATAATCTTTCTAGTTCTATTTGTGGATGATATCCTTCTTGTAACCAATGACTTGGGGATGTTACATCAACAATCTCTCTAAGACTTTTGATATGAAAGATATAGGCAAAGCTTCTTATGTCATTGGCATTGAGTTTCATAGAAATATACACCAAGGAATATTTGGTTTATCTTAGAGAGCCTAAATTAAGAAAATCCGAAAGATTCTAGATGAAGAATTATTCATCACGTGTGGCACCTATTGTGAAGGGTGATAGGTTCCATTTGAATCGATGGTCCAAAAATAAGTTTGAAAAGAAGCAAATGAAGAACATTCTGTATGTTTCTATTGTTGGAAGCCTTATGAATGCTCAAGTTTGTACAAGACCTAACATTGCATTTGCTATTAGAATGCTTAGGAGATATCAAGGTAATCTAAGTCTTGACTACTGAAAAGCCCTAAAGAAGGTTTTTACATACCTTCAAGGAACCAAGGACTACATGCTTATGTATTGGAAATCTAAATTTTTGGAAGTTATTGGTTATTCAGACTCAACGTTTGTTGGTTGCACTAGCTCTCTTAAGTCAACATCAAGATACATCTTCATGTTGGCTAACTAATGGAGCTATTTTGGAGAAGTGCAAAGTGGTCATTGAGTGCAATTTCTATGGTGGAAGAGTTTGTTTCTTTCTTTGAGGAAATATCACAAGGTATGTGGTCACGGAGTTTCATCTTTGAATTATAAGTGATTGATTCCATCTCTAGGTCATCAAAGATACATTTCGATAATTCAGTTACTGTATTTCTGGCTAAAAACAACAAAAGTGGAAGTTGAAGCAAGCACATTAACATAAAGTATTTAGCTTTAAGGGAATGTGTTAAAGCAAATGACGTCACTATTGAACATGTTAGCTTTGAATTGATGATTACAGGTCCTTTGACAAAAGGCAAGCCACAAAAGTCATTTAAGAATTATGCAACATCAATGGGAGACAATTCAACAATAATGTAGAGTTTCTTTTGGTTATTATGAAACTCTAATTTGATTTATTTGTCATATCATTTTATTTGTATACATTTGGTTTGAGAAAGGCATATATGTTTGCTTTGACTCAATAAGTATTGAACTTGTTCATTTAGTTAAACTAGATTTAGATCTGCGCAATGTATGGAAAATATATAGAAATAAATTTGTAGAAATTGCCTTAATATTGTAATATTAAAAAGTGATAGTGGAATAATAGTAGTGAAACAAAGATATGTGGGCTTTATGCCTTGTTTAGAGAAACTTACAAGTGAAAGAAGTAATTCTTCAAAAAAATAAAGAGGATAAAATCATCCCATGCAAATATCACTGTCAAAATGGAAACATAACTCAATTCATCTAACTCAATATTTCATGACAACTTTTACAATTTAAAAGGAAGTTATGGGACCATTGAACAACATTATAACAATGAGATCAATGATAAGTATAAATGGCAAAGAAATACAAGAGAAAAAGGAAAAATGAGGTATAGTTAACAATATATACTAAACTAATTGCAACAATAAATCTTTACCTTTTGAACCTTGAAATAAATGGATGTTTAGAGTAATTACATGTAACATAACACTTGAGCATATGAAAGGTAAGTATGATAAGTTCTATGGGGGCATTTTGCTATGGAAGGGCTAATACTAATAAAAAAACACAAAAAGTTGGGATAAGACCAAACTTTGTTAATGTTTCGAATCCTATTTATTCTTTTATGTTATAGAGGAAAATTTTATTAGAAGAAAATAAAAGAGTACAACAAAGTATAACACATACATGCAAAGATACAAAAAATAACTTCTTACAATCCCGAAAGATTGCAAAATGTAGGACAAAACTTTTAGAGAAGAACAATTAGTCCCTATGTAAGCACCTACTACAATTGCATCAAAAACCAAAAATCGAGACAATGGTTCTTGCCAAGCATGATGATTTGGGTTGGCATCAATGTAGCAAATTCTAACTTCACCTGCAGTTTACAAAACAGATAATTCTAGTCTATCAATGATAACTTAGTTGCTACTCACAAGGACAGGTGTTTTTATAACATTTCACTCTAGTAAAAATGTTACAAGCTATCTAGTGCTTTTTGCTCTAATAATAAAACCTGATCATAAATTCATAACACTTGTTTTTCCTAATTAAATTTTACATTTTATTTATTTATGGGACAATGACTATGAGAGATAGAAGGAAAATTTAGATGGATGACCAATTATGGTGGACATAAAGCCAATTTTTCTTAGCATGAACACATACTGATTTAATGAAATAATTGCATTCTATGATGAGATGACTACACTAACATCTTGCATGGTTCATCAAATTTTTGTATGTCCTTTAAGGTCATTACAATTATAATTTTGATTCCATTTGTTCCATGGAACATTGATTTTCTTCTTCACACTTCCACTTATTTTGTATGTCACTCATGGAAGACATACTCTAGTGGCATTTGATAGTAAACTATGCCTACAACCTAGATGAAGCCAAAGCTTAGAAATTCTGACTAGCCACTAGCTACAATATTCTATGGCAACTTCTCATAAATGTCAAATAACATATTTTTTTCAAAATAGATACTTTAATATTCTTTTTCTTTCTTTCTCCAAATTGCCTTTCAATATACAAGAATGATAACGACTAAGCATTATTCCACTAAGTAGACTTGAGTACATGAATCATTGAATAGTAGGGGCTCTATCAAAGCAAAATGTGGTATAAAACCAATTAGAGCAAAGCCATTTTTCAATGGAGTAATTACTTAAAATTTGACAACAAACACAAGATAGGCAGGATTTCCTTCCAATATTTTGTCAAAAGAAAAAAAAAAAAAGAAATTGCCACATGCGGAATGCATCGAACTAAGCAGATTTTCTTTAATAATCATCGAATATGCAACTTGTTGAATGAGTCAACCTATAGAATTACAAAAGGGAAGAAAAAATTAGTTAAATCAAATCCTATTTAGGACAAACCTTTGTCAATGTCACGTAGAAGGTCTTCAATTGATCTGCATTATCTATCCATCTAATGTGTTCACTTGGCTCAGTGACCAAGCTTATCGAGTTGTGGTAGTTGTCGACACGATCAAACTTCTTAGTGCGTAGAAGTAGAGTTCGCTAGCGATGAAGGTCTGGATGGATAGTGTAGTGAGCAGATTGTGTGATGCATGAGGTTGTTGGTGGATAGTAGCAGAGTCTGCTAGTGATGGAGGTCAGGGTTGGTGGAGTTTACAAGTGAGGTTGTCTATTGGTGCAACGAGTGGTTACGAAGTAGGTGAGATTGTCGGTGTGTAGCATTGGAGCCTACCAATGGTGGAGGTTAGGGTTGATAGAGTTTGCAAGTGGTAGAGATTGTAGAGACTGCGAATGGTGGATTATCGACTTAGGAAGGAGGAAGGTGTAAGGGGTATCGGGGAGTTTGTTAGTAGTAGATTGTTAACTCAACAAAAGGCAAAAAGGGTGAGAGGGTGTTGGGAAGTAGGGAGACGAGTCAAGTGAGAAGGTGAAGGGCCATTGGGGGAATCGAAAATAGATTTTTGTTTTTAAAAAAAGTGAGAAAATGATAGCTTAGAAAAAAATTGACATGATAGTATTATAGAATAGCTAAAGTGTCGATCTCTCAGAATGCCACAAAATCGGTCTCAAATTTTATATATATTATAAATAGATTGTAGCTTTTTCCTAAGACGAAATTGCATCATGATACATGGAACATAGCACTTGTTAGAAAGAGCACCTATGTCCATGATTCGTGTGACTCACTGATACAGCTAGTCTTTTAGTTAGTGATATGGTTACATTGTGACTTGGTTAGTAAGCACAATTATATAAATAAGCCTAAATAGACATTACATCTCATTAGTGAATTGTATCTTTTAGGTGAACTTGATTCTTGTGTGGAGTTTTCTCTCCTTGACTTGAACGGAGGGGAATTTGTTAATCTTGGGTCATAACATTGGTGCTTTTGTTGAGAGCCTCTACAACGAAGAGAAGAATTGCTGGGAAAATTAAAGCCATGACTATTGAAGCAAGGTTGCTATGATTAGAGAATGCGATTTGTGAAGAAACGAAAAAACACCTAATCTATCAAGAACATGTTGAAGCCCAACTGGCCAAGATGTTTGAAATGACCAAGAAATTGAGTGTAAGGCATGAATATGCAGTTTTTGAGGCTAAGAAAGACACTTATGGTGAGACGTATAGAACTTATGGACAGAGGAGGAGCATTACATAGTTTAGTATGAAGGAGTCGAAGACATAAATTCAACGAATGCCAATGCAAATGATCTTTGATGGAGACCAAAATGTTGCAAACAATAATGGGTGGGGCAGGATTTGGCCATGGATTCTATTGGGTGCAACTCCAATTTGCCACCACCCTGAAAACCACCAGATTTAAGAACATTGTAAATGTGGGATCTCCATTTGTGGCCACCTCCAAAGCCGCCTGATTTTGCCATGCATCAAGAAAGTTTGGAAGGGTGCATACATGGTGTTTTCCTAAGTACCAACAGAAACCAAAACAGGCTTTACAGAGACCAAGACAACTTATGGAGTGGTGCATAGCTTATTGAAAGGGTGAAGTAGAATATTGTAGTAGAATTGAAATAGCATGAGCCTCCTTTCTGCTTGAACTTCTAATAGTAATTGTTGAAGGCATAAGAGGCACGGTTCCTCATGGTGTTTGTACATTTTCTTGGGCATTAGAGGGATGGCTTACAATTTATGGAGCAAGCACACAAGGTTCATTATAGCAAAATGTGCTGATTAATTGGTTTGGGCTTAGGATTTATGGGATTCTTCTTTGCTGGTTCATCGTGGAATTACCTAATTGATTTGGTGACTTAACACGTTGATTACATGCAATTGTCTTTAGGAGTGTGATATGCCTCATTGGCATTTTGATTTGTTGTAGTTATCATCTACTTAGCTTGTTATATACCAACTGGTTCACTGGAATTTGGGCATTTTCTAGTTTTATTTTCGTTGTGTATTGATTGGTACCTTTGAAATTTCTGATAAAATGCATTTGAGATATTGTGTCTTAGCTAGTTTGGTTCATTTTTTTTCCACCAACCTTGAGGGCAAGGCTGGTCTCAAGGGGGGAGGTATTGATACAACTAAGCTTTTAGTTAGTGATGTGGTTACATTGCGAGTTAATTAGTTAGAGAGCATAATTATATAAATAAGCCTAAATAGGCATTATATCTCATTAGTGAATTGTATCTTTTGAGTGAACTATTCTTGTGTGGAGTTTTCTCTCCTTGACTCGAAGGAAGGAGAATTTGTTAAGCTTGGGTCGTAATAGTAACCTATTGGATATAACCATAAAGGGGTTAGAGAGGCGACTCCTCTCTATCACAAGGGGGGCCATGGCCTACCGCAAAATTTTAATTTTCTTTCTGTTCTGTAATTATGTATATATATTTTTATTTGACCCTGTTTGAAATTTTTTACTTGGATAGTTATTATAAATTTTTTGTTTAATTAAATGTTCAAATATTACAAATAGATAATATGTTGTGCATATATGTGTATCTCTTAAGTTTTAATTGTGGAATGTTCATTTCCTTTTATATATTGTGACTTTTCTTTTGAATTTTTAGGTAAGAGTAAAAATTCAAATACATATATATGCTTTGCATAATGTGGCCCCTTCTATAAAATGGGTATAGCTCCACCCTTGAGTATAGATAATATCACAAAGAATGAGAAAATGCTTGAACTAAGTGGAAGAATATTAGATTTAGTTTCAATTTTGAATTTATAAGATTAAATCAACCTAAATGGTCCTATATGTTCTCACCTATGATCCGCACTTATCTTACTGAATCAAGTGGATCAGTTGGTTATACAAATGAGATAATATTGAAGCAGTTAAGATAGTAGAGATAATTTCTCCTAAAGATAAGGGTTTCTCTCCTTGAGAGACAATGACTATAAACAAACCAAGAAGTTTTCAGTATAAGAACAGTTAAAACATTACTCTATTCCATCTTTGGTAAAATTTTTATAGGCAAGAAGAATCTATGTGTATATGCTTTTGTCTTATTGCAACTTAGTGTCAGCAAAAGAGGTTAAGATCATGACTAGAGGTTAGTGTGATCCTAATCTTTATTATTAAATGATATCTACGATATGATTTTATTTGATTGATTCATATACGAACACAAACTATACAAATTTTAGTCATCAACATAAGTGAATTAAATAATCCAACAGTATTTGCAAATCAAGGGTATCGTGTATAGTTTCAATAAACCTCATGGGTGGTCGTTGTAATTTACTCTAAAGAATAAGATAAAAAAGTTTGAGAGAGTTAAAAATGTTTTAGAAAAAAGAAGTTAGAGAAAAAATAATTTTGAAGAGAGAAAATTACCTTTTAGATCTTAAAAGGATCTAAATATTTTTTAGAGTTTTTTCAAATTAATATTATCCATGGAACATATTAATTTTATTTAATTTTAATAAAAGATAAAATTATAAAAATATATTTTAAAGCTTATATTTCCATCTCCTTGTATATTTTAATGATCCCAATTTATGAAACACAAGAAATGATAAGCTATGCAATGATTTGGATCTCATATATGCTATGGGCTTGGGTCTTCTATTCACTTTTTTTTTTTAAAAAAAATTCATAGGTTAGATCTTCTAATCTTCTTCCTTTTCTTTGGATGTGTAACCATGTTCGGTTAGTTCAGTTTTAACGGGAAAAAAATTCCAACAAATCAATTTTAATTGGTTTGGTTTCATAACATTCTTTAAAATGAATAAAACCAATTTAATTAAAATTGGGTTGGTTCATTTTGTTGGTTGTACTATCTTTGTGGCTTAGGAAAACAAAGTAATGGTATTTGTCTCTAAAACTTTGGAGGAGATGAGAGAAAGAGTTTCCTATTGTTTCAACAATGGGGTGATGTCAAATGATGGAAAATTTTGTTGTGATGAATGAATGGAAACTGGTAGATGGGAGAAGGAAGAGCAAACACCTTTCCTCGTGCAAAGCTTGCAATGCTTTCTTTGAAGCTTATTGTTTCTGCAAGATAGCAACGAAGGCTAGCATAAAGACTTTGATTTTTTGGGTTGATTTTCCTAAAGACAATAATTTTCTAGTATGATATTTTAAGTAGTAGAATGGGTGTCTAATACTAAAACTATTGGTGTTAAGTTTTGGTTAGGTTTAATCATATTATCTAAACCAATTCAGACCAATTTAATTGGTCCAATTTTGTTTGTCAGATTCTTCAGGTTGCCCTAAACCAAAGAACAGCCTTACTTTGCTTATCATTACTCCCTTTAATCTCTTTACTTTCTTCAGTCTCATTACTCTCAATCACCCCCTTAATAGTATTGACTTAATTTTAATTTAATTGACTTCTGTATATCATAGTTACAATGGAAGGTAATGGTTACAATTTTTTAGTTATAAAAATACAAAATTCATTTTGAGGTAGCTTAGCTTTATAAAATAAAGTCAATGATCACGAGATTCAAGACTGCAACGAACGTATCATGCATATTTAATGCCCATCAATAACTCATTGCATGTTTTTTTTTTTTTTTTTGAAATTCAAAAACGTATTTGTCATGTAGCGAAAGGAATGAAACAAACAAAATATGCAATGGTGTCTATACTTTAAAAAAATAAAAAATAAAAAAAACCAAAGATTTTATTCATCTTTTAGTGAACGCAAGTAAACAAACAAAATATGAAATAAAAGTTATAGGGAGGCATCAAACAATAATCAAATTTTACATCATAAATAATTCTCCAGAAATTTTTTTTGTTATGAAATAAAAGTTATAGGGAGGCATCAAACAATAGTCAAATTTTACATCATAAATAATTCTCCAGAAATTTTTTTTGTTGAGTACTACTGAAAAGATAATTTCCAAGAACAGGCAAATTGATCCTTCTTGTCAATGTAAGCATTGATCTGTTTTCGAGTTATTTAACATAACACATCAATGGTATTCTTATTCCATAGGATAAGTAAATTTGGCTTCCAAAGCATAAAATCCTCTATTCCCTTGATAACCTTAATCATATTTTGATACCTTTCAAATTTAAGCTTGCTAATCTCAAATTGCTTTCGGGTATCCAATAAAAGTATTTATATCGACAGGTATACTTTTATTTTAGTTTTCACGACTTTACATATGTTAAACAATATTTTGCATGGCCAATGAGCTGTAGCTCAAATGGCATCATCCTTGGTCCAAGTGACAAGCGGTTTGCTGGTATTGGCTCAGGGGGTTCTGTCTCCACTTGCCCATCCCCTTTCCCATTTCCCTTTAGCTCCACTAGGAACTCCATAAAACCAAAAAAAAAAAAAAAACAACATTTTGCATGTCTATGATTTGCATGGGGAAATTTTCATATACTCTAGCATCAATGTGTTATGTTTTGTAATTTTTATTTAAATAATTTGAAATTTAATTTTTGAGTTTTCCAAAGATATCTCTGTGACGACCCAATCCTAATCATGACTGGTGCATAGGAGGGGCCAACTAGCAAGCTTACTACAACTTTTAAAGAGAATGGACAAAATTTCCCCTAAAAATCGGGTATTCCAAAAATACATGTAGTTCCTATCACAAACTAGAATATATAGCCCAGCCACATAACCACGGACCAACAATATTCAAACATGCAAACCTACGTGAATAAGCATTGATATACCTACTCAATGCTAAAACTATTGCAAATACATAAGCATCACAATCAAACCCAGACCCGTCATGTGGTTTATCTAGCATAACTAAGATTATATGCAGATCAATACTTAAGCAAACACTGATCAATTACTCTGGGCAATCTTAACGCCCACACGAACAAATGTATTGAGCTTATGGAACTTTTAACCCTTTTACAACTGAGTTGAACTGCTCAAGGACTTGCACTTGACTCTGAAATAGGGGAAAACAAGTTGAAAAGATATTTTTTCAGCATGCTTCTTGAGCATGTAATTCAAATTGATAACATGTTTCCAAACAAAGATACCAAGACGAGGAGGCTTCACATTCAGAGTTATTTCCAAACAATGATTCATCTGTTTGGATGGTACTAAGTTGGTCGTGCGTGTTAGCCCCTCTCTCTCACATACATACACCCCAAGCTAGCAACTCTCCTACTAGTTGGGTTCAAACCAAGATGCATCAAGGCTAGTGTCAACGACCGCTAGTTATCGATTGACTAAGAATTCTCCCACAAAATATCAATAAAGTTTCAAAATTATATAAATATTACACAAAGTTTACAAAAGCGAAAATACCAAATAAGATTTCCAAAATCAAAATAAAATTTCTCAAAAATTCAGTTTAGTAATTTAAACACTGGTTCGAAGGGCTTGTCCTATCATTTATAAAAGTCATAATCCATTTTAGAAATCTCTCAACATACAATAAATTCATGCTAGACTATTTCTTTAAAACTGGAACAAATATCTGCAGTTGGTTAAATGTATAAAAATAAGCTTTTGATTTAATCTAAAATTAATCAAAATACTATTTGCATATAAGACATATGCTATAGAAGTACTGTCCACTCACACCACAATAGAGGGCATCAAACCTACACCTTGGATGCCATCGAACTCGAAGGTTGATCTCCTAGAAAATCTTAAACCAACATATGACCACTTTAAACACAATTATTTTTCCTCTATCTTCTATTTAGCAAAATTCATATTTTACTTGAATCTTCAATGAAACTTTAGTTAACTAAAGATCCATAAAACATCCTTTCTTATGCCCGAAATTACCTTCAGACCTATCACAATTGGATTTCCAATTCCTTATGAAATTTAAACTTACTTAAAGTATGCTAAATTTATTCTAACACACATTTAATCGGATTACATCAATAGAAATTAATTTGCTCACCTTCACCCTTTAAACATAAAATTAAAGTTATCAACCAAAGTTCAATGTCATATAAGAACACAGCCCGTTAGCAAACCAACACCAGTCATCTTCATCATCACTAACATCAACATAATGGCAATTATTAATTAAACATACAATAGAGCCAACAAGTTAGATTAATTAGTTTCCAAAATATAAATAAAATTAAACTAACTAGCTCCCTATCCTTTTTTTCCCCAACTTCAAATCAGAATTATAAAATAATACTAAATCCCTTGTTTAATTAACACCCAAACCTTTGACCAACTACCCAAGATAAGATTATCAAGTTAGCTCAAGTCTTGATCAATCTCCCAAGTTGGAATTAGAAAAGTTTCAAACTTTGTTTCACTTCCTTTAGTGCAAAATTTGAGCAACAAACACCACCAAATTAGAACCACAACAACAACACAAGCAATAAGAAGGGTGTGTACATGTAATAAGTGAGAACTCACCAAGGCTGTGGGTCGATTTTGGAAGAGCCTGTAACATCCCCACTTTCGTAAGCAAAGCATAATGGAAACTTTGAATTATTTCCCTTAGACAGTGTGAGAATTTCTCAGGCAACGCTATGTCATGACGATCCTCGCACTCAGAATTATAGGATACTATGATACTACCGTTAAAAATATGGAGCTGCCATATGCTAAAAATTAAAAAATGACAAAAGTGCCCCTGTCAATTTTTGTTAATTGCAATCTTGCCCAAAAGTTTTAGAAATTGTATTTTAATGCCAAGTGGATATTTCCACAGTAACCTTAGAACTTTTTATAAAATGACTTTTATGTCCCTATATTTGTAGAATTAACAGAATATGGTTTTAAATGGAGCAGAATTAAGTGGTGAAACCGTAGAAGTTTAAATCTCTGCTGATTGAGCCACAGAGGCAGTCGAGTGTGAAATGATGTGGGGTGCCCCTAGACTTGCTCAAAATTACGAAAATATCATTAGCTACGGAAAAAAAAAAAAACAAAAAGGTTCTAAATTTGCAAAACGTTTAATTTACATTGATAATCAATTTATTTGATTTTATTGACTAAGTAAGGTTAATTAGAAAGTAATTAGAGGATAATTAGGAGTTAATTAGATATTAATTAGAGAGATTAGGCTTAAGACTGATAAAATAAATATACAATAATGTAACGTCCAACAAATTTCATTGTCTTTAAATCAATTTGTTCGATTTTACTGAAAGAGTGAGATTGATTAGGAATTTATTTGGTAATTCTTTAGGAACAATTGAATATCAATTAGAGAGATGAGAATTTAGAATATTTGATTTGAAACATAGGAGATTTCATAGGAATCTTGTTAAAATCATTTTGCCGATTTAAAGGAAATCGACAAGGTTTCGGTATTTTAAAGTGTCAGAATTGAACTAGGCAAATTCAACACTCCAAACCCTAGATCCAATGACTAAGAACTCACCCATTTTACCCCCTTAGGATGGCGCTATTTTGAGCCACTAGATAGGGGAGGAGTGGCCAGGTCTCCACCACCCAAGCCACCAACCACACCATGACTTAGACACCACAAGATTTAACTAACTTCCATTTTCTTCCCTTAATATTTTCGACTCCATCAGCAGCTGCCTCTTCTCTATTCTTTCTTCATTCTTCTCCTTCCTCACTTCACCTTGCTTCTACCTTCAAGCTCCATCCCTCTTCCACACCAAGAACTTGTATCTAGCTAACATCTACAACAATCTAGAGGTAGGATTCAATTTCTGTTCTTAATTTCTCTGAACTGCGGCTGCATGAAATTTCACTCTTCTTCATTTGTTTGATGATATATTGGATGTATTTGATGGTTTATGGGTGGATTAACATGAAATCTTGAGTTGGAATTAAAGTTAGAAGGAGAAAACTAGAAGAAGTAGAGAATTAGGATGCTGTCTAGGTGAAAAACCCACGGCAGTCTGTATGGCAGAGTGTACGGCTCCGCCTATAGCCTCTTAAATTTGATGAATCTATTTTCAAACTAGACATTTAGAGCTTTCCATACATATAAAATATAAGGCCATTGAATTAGTATAGAATTAGTTATGAATTTTTGAAGTTTGACCTAGAAATCTGGATTCTCATCTGGGCAGTATAAGTTGAGAAGGGTGTAACTCACCCCACACAACTCTAAATTGAGTGCAACCATGCTGTTTGAAAGCTAACATGTAAGGAAACATCCAATAAAAATTTCAGAGTCAGATTCGTTGCCATTTGTTCTCAGCACATCAATGAAGTTGACTTAAGTTCAAACCGGGTTGGAACAAGGTAGTCTAGTAGCGTCAAGTTATGGGACTTATATCTCAAAATATACTCATGTAAATGATATGCAACTTATTTCATTTAAAAGCTTGTTCTGTTAGCTTTAAATTATATAAATTTCGTATAATTTTACACAGATTTCTAGTTTTAGTGAATTTTCACTTATAAGGGTGCAATTTTGGCTAAGAACAAGACAATCTAAGGTAAAATGCTAATAATTTGAGTTATACAAATCAAAATGAGATGGGACCAAAAGGGTTGAAAACTAGACATATATGCTATGACATATCCAAAATTCAGGTCTAAATGAGTTGAATTGGACTAAAGGTGGGTTATAAAAAATTTGGGCAGAACTGAATGGAATTGGCAGAAATGACCAAATTGATGGTTTCACAAGTATTAGTGTACATATAAGGCTTGGGTTGAAGGTTGCAAGTTTTACATTGATAGATATGTTAGATTGATTACACTGCTATGATTGATTTGTCTGTGGGAGCTGGCACTATTCATGGGGAAGTAGGTTTGATCCGTTATACTGCCGAAATTTCGATAGGAATATGTGAATCATATGAATGTTATAAATATTTGTATGTTATGCTCATAAGGTTCATATATGCAAGAATGATTTTAAGTATGATATGAAGTTATGAGAACTTATGCTATGGGTGATTTTGCTTTGAATAGAGTTACTTTTTCATGTTATGTCCATGTATGTCATGCATGCAAGCATAATTAGAATATGATATGAGAAGTAAGGTATGAGACATATCCATGAGTGTGCAAAGTATTCGCATGCATGATAAGATATGGAAAGGAAAGGATAGTAAGAACTTGCAAGAGGGACGTACTAAGTTGCTACATGAGGTATCGCATAGACCCAGCTAACGTGGGCCAGAGCGGTACTGTCTAAGACTTGGGCCAGCCCTCGACCAGAATTAATGGGAATAGACCAGTGTGAAGGTCGGGGAAAGTAAACCCATCACTCATATATAGGTACGAGCTCGAACCTGAAAAGCAGGGTATTACCCAGGGGTGAGAGAGGCCATTCACCTCCAGGGGACCAAGCACAGAAGAGCAAAATCAAGTTGCAAGTTAAAGGAAGAGATGAATTAAGTCAAGTGCACTTGCATACAGTCAAGTATAAGCATCTATATGTGCATCTTCAATTATCTCATTATGTCATAATATCATTATGATTTTTGTTGAAGCATATTATATTATTCGTATTTCTATGTCTGTCACATAATATGACAAGTGATTGTTAAAATATGATCCGCTTCGAGGAAGATGTTTTCAACTTAAAACTGAACCATTGGCTGTCTATATGTGCTCACATTTTTATAAGAAACCGAAGCGGCTGGAATGTTTATGATGACACTGTATGGTTCGAGTTTACCTACTGAGAACCTTAGGTTCTCACTGCTTGCTTGTATGTTCTTTTTTCCATAAACATTCTAGATCATAGGCTAAAACTTAAGAACGAGGCAGGATCTTGGGATGTTCATCATGCAAGACTCAGGCTTAAGTCAGCCCGGAAGACTATAGAAGCTGGTTGAAGTTCAGAAGGGGCGACAGCCGCAATGTAGAGGCAGTTTCTGTGTATAACATTACTTAAAATTTTTTTTAAATTGTAATTATTTTATTTTCTATGTATCAAAGATGAAATTTATGAATTATTATTCAGTAATAAAGTATGCAGTTAAAGGGCCATGTACTATATTTTCAACATTTTAAAAATTCTCTTAGCACAGTGACAACCTCTTAATATAACTCCGTGACTCGAGCATGATTTATATAATAGAGGGTGTTACAGAGCCAAACTGCGCCCAGCTACCAAAGGAAGAAGGATGCAGCGGAAAGAGAGCTAGTGATGGAGGGAAGTGCGACTGAGAGGGAGGGGGTGCGAGAAAGCGTGTGAGCAAAGCAGGGAGGGCCGTGGTGGAGTGACAGCGAGATAAAGAGAGATGAGCTGAGAAAGAGACAAAACGATAGAGGCATGCCAACGACTGAAGCTCGTGGCAACGATGCATCGTATGTACTGAACGTATGACCGACAGCTTGTCGGTGGTGGTGGTTGAGAGAAAAAGAGTTGAAAGAGAGAGGGAGGCCTAGACGTGAGAGGGAGAGTTGAGAGGGGGAGGGAGTGTTGCTGGGGGGGGGGGGGAGTGCTAATTGAGAAAGATGAGATTGAGAGAGATGCCTAGAAGCGAGAAGCAAAAGTTGAGGGAGGATGGTGTGTCATACCACTAAAGGTGATACCCTAAGGATTCAAATTTCATGTTAAATTTTAAAGTTCCCGATAGCAACATTTTTAATTTCAAACGAGGTATTACCATCCCGCTCCCTATTATTAAGGAAAGAGATTAATCCCCTTTAGGCGAGTTAAATTTGCTCTCCCAATTGGTATTCTCTCCAAGAATCAAATCAAGGTCTTTCCTGAGATTGTAATGTGTCTTTATTACTACGCCAACGCCCTTGTTGGTATTTTAAATTTATTTTAAATTTAATTTAGTTATTAATAAAACCAATTGCGAACTTAAATTTATTTATCTTCGCTGATTTAATATTTTCTTGAAAACATTCTTTAACTTCTACGAGGTATTGTATTAAATTTAAGATTGTTGTTAATTATTATATAAATGTAATTTAAAAATTCATAACTGCAAAAAGGGTTTGAGTTTGATATTCACTTTTTAAGATAGGCAAATTTTAACCCACCCAAATCTGATTAATTAGTTGTAGTGAAAGTGAATTATAATCTCAAGCAAAATTTATCGACAATATTAGGGGTTAGTTTTTATATTGAAACCCTCACTTTGAAAAAGGTTTTATCTAATTGTCACTTCTAGCTCAAAATTGTGTGATCAATTCTTCAGGCCAAAATGATTTTAATCCAAATGATGCAAGGTGGGTTGGGTTAAGGAAGAACCCACCCCTTTCAAGTCAAAATATTAATAAATCTTATCGAAGAAAATCAAATATATTCAAAACAAAGATTATTAGGGCTCATTTAATTAGAAAATATGCTTTAATTCTATATTGTTATAAGTCGCTTGGTTAGCCTACCCTTTTTAGTTATATAAAAAATATACTCAAAATAAAATAAATAGATGCATAAATAAAATTTGACGAACTCCTGTAACTTCTATAGTACTTTTGGATTTGGAGAAGTTAAAATATACCTTCATTATTATATAGATTATTTTTGCCATTAGAATCTGCGAATAATTTATCACAAGACAGAAACCATGTTATTTTGCCAAGGGCCCAAGACTCATCATCGACAAAATTAAGAACTAGACAATCAAAATTTTGTAAGTCTAGAAAAGAATCTGCGGGAAATTTAATTTTTAACATACACAAAAGATCATTGAGTAATAGCAGTTGAGTAATCAATTTAACTCTAATTATAACATGTGCATTAATGATGTTTATAAATATGAGATTAGGTATATTAGACTTATCTAAAAATGTTGAAGATAAAGGATCCATGATTAAGTCAAGATATCGCATGATAGATTTGATCTATGAGAAATGTGAGAGATTCGAAACATGAGAGAGAGAGAGAGAGAGAGAGAGAGAGAGAGGAAGCATGATAGTAACTTCTCCTTATCCAAAAAATAGTTTCTTATATCAATTTTAATAGAACAACCACCTATTTATGATTAGGAGTAGAGCCTTCTTCTTTTTGTTAGTAATAGTAACTTGATAATGAGTCAAGGCTACCCACTATTGCAAGTCTATACCCTTATAAGCAGTGCTAACCACCATAAACCCCAATAACAATATTGATAACAAATTTTGGGATTAAACAATATGCTATTAAATGTGATGTTAACTTATGCTAGTGCACACAAAATTCTCTAGCAATCCCTTACTTGGACGACATAAGTCAAAAGGTTCTCTGGATTAATTAAGTAATCTATGGCCAAAGATAATAAATTGAGCTAGCACTATTGATGGGAATCATAGCGAAAGAGATCCAATTGATCGACTGCAAGGAGCCAAGTTGGTTTTTGGGCTTTAATTTTTTATATGGGTTTAAATATAGGATTTCTTAAGATCATATTTTATAGCTAGGATTATATCTTTTGAGATAAGATCAAATCTTTCTATATAGGATCAAATCTTTTTAGGATTCTCCATTTTTATTATCTTTTCCTTTTTTGTTTTAAATAGGCAAATTATCCTACGTACTATCTAGTTTTCATATCAATACTATTATGAGATTTATTCTTTTCTCTCTCGTATACTTTGTGAGATCTTGATATTCTTAGTTGTTTTTTATCTATAAATAAAAGGGTCAAGAATCCTAATTATCCTAAGGTTCTCCATCATGGGTTAATTGAGGGTCACAAGGGCATATCCAAATGCTCTTATTCATGGGTCGAATAAGGGTTGTAGATTTTGTTTTTGTTTTGTTTTGTTTATAATTGGATAAGGCTCAACTCTCAAAGAGAAAGAAGCAATTAGGATACAGTAAAAAAGAAGAAGCACAAAACATGAAATACAAAACATGTTTCCTGAACACAGACCACCACTAAAATCGGGTTGCCACAGAATGAACAACGAACTTATAGCCGCACAAACTCTAAGATCTATTGAAACAAACAACAAGCCTATAGCTACAAAGCGATCACCATAGCGCTTCGCCTCACCACCAAGCTGATGGGTCGCAGCCACCAACGCTGGCCATCAAATGAGCCATGCCACTATGTCGCCACTGGAGCTTCGCCGCCAGCGCACCTATTTCTAACTACTACCTCTAAGCCATTCTATCTCTCATGATCTCTAGCTCTTTGGCTAGGGTGGGGAAGCAAGGTTAGGGTTAGGGGTTAAAGGGGGGGGTTGTCAAGGGAAGGTTAAAGGTTTGGCGGGAGAGGAAAACTATGGGAAAAGGAAACAATAGGAGGGGGAAGGGGAAGTGAAGGGGATGGGGTGAAGAAGCAGAGGGATGCATGGGGGCACTGTAACACCCTGATTTAATTAATTGTGTGATAATTAGCACTATTAAGTATCAATTAACATTAAATTAATAAGTAAAGAGGAGAATGTAGGATAATTAAAGTGATAATATATAGTTAAAATTTTGTCTGTACTAGAATTTTAACTTCACTGTAAAAATTTAGGAGCAATCTCTTAAATCACAAGAAATTGATCTGATAGGAATTTAAAATATAAGATAACCTAATTAACATGTGGCAAAATTTATTTTTGTGGTCTAAAACTAACCACATTGGTCATAGACGAGAATGAATCTTGACCACATAAAAAGTCAAGATTTTACTAGTTATAATTTTATTAAAATACAAATAATTAAAAGATGAAAATGTCCCCAAAATTTCATAAACTTTTCTGTCCCCTCCAAGCTCAAAACCATGGCCTTCTTTCTCCTTCCTCTCCTCCATTTTTGCTTCTTAGCTTCTCAAATCTTGATCGTTTTGTTGTTTCCTTCAAAGATTACCCAAAAACCAAGCCTTATCACCATCACTACCATCAAAAGGAAGCCAAAAACATTCCTCTTTTGTCAAAGAAAGATTCAGCCATAAGGAAGGGAAAGACGGGCTAGTGCTGCCTTTGCTTGTTTAAGAGAGTTGGTGCTTCAAAGAGCCAAGTTTTGAGGTGTTTATAACTTTGAAACCAAGATAGGTGTCCTAGAACTTGTGTTATGTTGAGTTTGTGTTCATAAAGCTAGGGTTTCATTTTTAATTTTCTATGCTTATTAGACGCGATGTGGTCTTATTCTAGTGAGTTACAACTTGAAAAATTGGGTTAGTAAGTAATATTGAGTTAGAGGATCAAAAGAACACAAAATAGGAATTCTATCTTGTTGAGTAAAACTAGGCTGTAATGAATCCATGATTTATAACTCAAGCTAGGAAATTAAAAATGAAGTGGAACCAATTTTAAATGATAATTAACTCATAGCAGAGTGCATCCATAAGATTTGAAGTTAATTGGACTTAGGATGAGTAAGTTATGAATTTTTGAATTAAGCTTTGGGCTGGTAGAAAACCTAAGCAGCAAGTGTTCTAATGGGAATAACTCACACTATATAATTCAATTTGAGTGGAACCAATTTTGTTACAAAAGCTAACAAGGAGAAAAACATGTCTATAAATTTTTCGATCCAAATTTCTAGTGTAGTGTTCCCAGTAGAAGTTGCCTTATCCTTTGTAAGGTTTGAAATAGGGTAGCCAATATTTAGAGCTTATAACTTAAGCTGTACTTAGCTGAATTGAGTGAGACTTCATTTGCTTGAAAGTGGGTTCAATGGATATAACTACATAAAATTTTAGGACAAAATAATGATAGATGAATTTTTAATGATTTTCCACTTTCAGGTGCTCAAGTCTATCCTATAACAAGACAATAGTAGGGAAAACTTGAATAACTTAAGTTATACATCTCAAAATTTAGTGGAAAGTAGAGCATAATCTCTGTGAAATTTGAGCTTAAGATAACCTAACTTGAAATTTTGGTGAATTTCCAAACTTTTGAGTTGATTTGTTTTATGTGATTTTGTTTTGTTTTTTTTATTGGAATGACTTTAACTAAGTTGTTGACTGAATAACTAAATGTTTCAAATCTTGGGGAACCTCCACATATAGCCGTTGTGTTGCTAGAACTCCACCAAGTTTATGTCACGACCCAACCCGGGCCATGACCGGCGCATAGGGACAAGTCCCTACGCAAGCCTTTCACCACAAAAATTTTAGAAAAATTTTGACAGATTTCCCTTTGTAATCCGGATATTTCCCAATTACAAATGGATACCCTGCAAGATAAACAACCACAATATTTCATCGGGGATCCAAGTATTCTTAGAATACACCCCTCAGCACACAATATGACAGTAAAATAGATAAATACAATCATATATCCAAAAATACATGGTTCAAGTTCTTCAGAAAACAAATCCTTTAAACCACTTTAATTCCAACAAGTTGAAATATACATATATATAAATGAATATATAACAATAACAAAAACAAAACAAGGCCGGACCTTGCCTGTAATACTATGGAGCTACAATTCTAAGAATTTCTCAGTCTTAACTAATTTATAAAAGGCCCTTGAACAAGAAGGGCTCACCCACATTATTCGGAATACACGGACCGAAGAATTAGATTCTACTAGAACACCTGAAACTGAAAAAGGAAAGAAAATAACATGGTGAGTTTATGAAACTCAGTGAGAGATAGAATGTCCCTAACCCACATGAGACAATGTACAATCCATAATTATTAACTAGATATAAGATAATGCAATAATATGTTCAATAAAACCAAAAACAGAAATCTTATTCAAATATTATCCAACTTTTCCTTTCCAAAAATAGAGTCCATCTATTCCAGGATAAATCCGTCAGGAATCACACTTAGGTGGCATTTCCTTCGTGTGAAACCCGTAATCAGGCACGCACCACTCCTCCTGTGGCCGTGAATAATAGGCACGCACCACACTACATGTGTGGCCATGAATAACAGGCACGCACCACTCCCTTGAGTGGCCATGAAATCCAACATCCTAGGTGCACCCAGGGTTAACGCCTACTGCCGTTAGCCTACAGATCCTGATCTAGACTTTCCCAAGTCTTTCTTTTTCATTATACAGAATATTTAATAAAGATTCTTATAAAACATACCAATATATCTTGTATAAAAAAATAAATTTGTAACTTCAAGAAAAATAAAGCTTTAACACTTTCAATAAGTCAAAAATGAACATACGTCCAAAGCCTTTATCCAAAAGCATTTCAAAACCAAGAAAATTTTCCAAAGTTTAATAGGAAACCAAAGTAATAAATATTTGCCACATTTTTCCTTTTGAAAATCAAGTCATTCTCTCATGTGAGCCAATAGAAATAGATAAGCTACTAAAATTTAAATTATATTACTAAGACATACCAAATCACTTGCATAGGTATATATATATATATAGACAAAATACACTAAAATTAAGATAGGGATAAGCTATCTACTCACAGACTTAGTGCCAATCACGGAATCCTAACCCCATGAACTCAGAGAGCCAAAGCCAGTCCTCCAGTGGCAAAGACTATCCATAATACAGAAATTTAATTCAAGGTTAGTCACTTAGACTAAGGATTAATCTATTACGCTCCCAGATATGAAAATTCCTAAATCTTCTAACCTAGGGTTCTCTAGAAACTCACTATAGGGGAATTAATCTATCATTCATAGGAAAGGAGTTTGAGGATTACCTTTGAAGATAGAGAAAGGAAGAAGAAATCTTTAGGAGCCTTGGTGTCACCTCCTCCAAGCTCCAAGACCAAATGTGTTGATTTTTGGATGAGGGTATGATTTGAGATTAAAGAAAGGAATTGAGTTTGAGTGAATGGGAATGGTGTAATTTGATGAAAATGTGAGAAGGTGTGGGTTTAAGAAGGAAGGGAGAGATGTTTTAGAGAGAAGGGAGAGAGTTTTGAGGGTAGAGAGAGAAAGAAAATCGCGAAATGAGGGAAAGGGACGCGTCTCGACTTATATATTGGCCTCTGGTAATCGATTACCAAGGGCTGTGTCGACACCACGAAGAACTTGTAATCGATTACCAATTATGGTAATCGATTACCACAGCCAAAGAACTGGTAATCGATTACCAATCATGGTAATCGATTACCACACGGAAAATTTTTAACCTGTGGCGTACAGAGAGCATTGTAATCGATTACAGGTCCTCTGTAATCGATTACCAAATCCAAAAACTTGGTTCCCTCCTTCTGCAGTCCATTCCCAGGTTCAGGATACTGCACAGACTTATTTACATTTCTTAATTTTAAGTTAATGTCCTCTTTAACTTTACTCTCCATTAACTTTAAAACATAAATGTAAATAAGAGAATACCCCCCATTTGGATTCAATAAAAATATCTAAAAATTCAAAATCCTTAGGAATTAGAATCCAACTTTTGGGTTTTAGTACAATTCTCCGAAAACTTGCATTTTTATAAACTTGAGGGTTGAAAACGAAGGGGTTATCCATTCCCTAAAATTCGTTAAAAATCCTTCTTCAAATCATTGATGCCTAGAGAACCATTACCAGGACTTTTGATCTTAAGAAAATACCTCAAACCTATAGCCCTCCAAGGAGGCATAGGGTTCAGACTCAGAATTTTTTTAGGTTCCGGTTTCGACAGGTAACTACACTCAGGCTGGGGTGTTACAGTTTAGTTCTGAAAAATAATTCTCATGAGATGTAACAAAAGTGCAAGATGTAATTATTTTAGGTTACATGAGAATATAGTTACATGAAAGGTATATAATATAAATTTAAGAATTTCATAAGTTAATTAAATGACGTGTCAGGTCTCCACCAAGCAGTGGACTAGGATGATATGATCACAGGTAACATGCCGGGCCTCCACCAAGCAGTGGGCTAGTATGACATGATTACATATGATAGAATTTGCCTATTAAGGACGGCGATACGTAATGCTTAGCTTGGCATAAGTTAATATTCTAGGGACGATGGAGCATAACGTCTAATCATGTGAAAAGAATTGCATCTTGAGGACAGCGACACAATGCTTAGGCATGTCTAAGACTGCACTTTGAGGATGGCAGTATGTAACACTTAAGTGTAGATACACACCTTAGGGACAGCGAAACATAATATCTAGGTGTGTTGTCAATAGGGAGAGTGAGCCTAACCACTTACTAGATCACTTTGCTTAAGTCAGAGAAAAATATCTGACCTAAGTTAAGTATTGTTAAATGTTGTGTGTGTGAGCCAAATCCTACATTGATGAGTTTGAAGAAAGAGGGGAATGGTCTCCTGTATAAATATAGAGTTAGTCTCTAGTTGTTATGCACATCATCAAGAGAAAGAGTCTATACACTAGAGAGAGGGTGTAATTTGGCTATTAGATGGTGCGTTGAGTAACAAAGACGTGCCAAAATTGTAAATTGAAATTTGTATTAGTAGAGTTATTTTTATCCCTTTTTAGGGGTCATGGACGTAGACTGAAGTAACCGAACCATGTTAAATTTTGTAGTCTTTTTATTGTGCTTTATTTATTTTCTTCTTGCATGCTTTGTGGGTTCTTTCCGCTGCCTAACAATCAGATCCCTTCGCTTAAGTCAGAGAAAGATGTCTGACCTAAGTTAAGGCATGATAAAATCCTTTTGCTTAAGTCAAGAAAATATGTCTAACCTAATTAGGGTTCGACAAGTTAACAATAAGTACTAAAGTCAAGAAAGTAAGGAAAACCAATAAAGAAAAGAAGGTATTTAATTTAAGGAAGTACAACAAAAAAAGAGTATAGAGACATATGTCAGGAGAAATATCTCATACATTCAAATTCTAGCATTATGTTTTACTTTGATTATGTACTAATTTAAATTATGTGAATATTATAAATCTTCGATTAAGTGTTTGAATAAAAGGAACCCACCTCCGAAGGATGGTTTTGAAACCTTGTAAAATGAATATTTTTCTTGTTAGGGTATGATCACACATTTTATAATAAATCGAAGTGGCTGGGGCGACAACAAAGACACTATATATGTTAGCTAGGACTGCTTACTGAGAATTTAAAATTTTCATTTTTATGTGTTCTCATTTTGTCTCTAAATGGTTCAGTTGGTTGTAGCAGTGATCCTCTCACGGATATGTGATTGAGTTTGAAGCCTCCTGACAAGGAGGGTTTGGTAATGCCAGAGGCTACAAAATTGGATAATAAGAGGCCAGTGCTACGACGGAGGATGTTTTGTTACAATAAAGGTCTTAGTAGAACTCTTTTATATATGTTGAAATGTTGTTAAGTAAGACCAGAAGTTTGGTTATGTAAATTTATACATGTGAGGACGTTGTGATTTTTATGTATTCAAATGGAGTTTCTATTTTCTTTATTTGCCTGTTTATATTTTATTTTGTACAACAAGACAATTAGTACGATATTGTTCCTAAAGCGTAGTGAGTAATAATACAAGATCCACTAATTTATTAGTAGCAACTCCTAAGTACAATGTTATGACTTAAGCATGATATTGTATTTTGAAAGGTGTTATAGGCACAATGTGAGGGGGGAAGGGAGAGATTGGGGGCAGGAAAGAGGGAGGGATTTTTGGAGATAGGTTAGAGCGTCTCTCTCTAAGGGTGGCAAATGCCATACAGATCCAAATGTCTTACAGGTGTTGCGTCTTTACATGTGATTCGTATCAACTATCAACTATCAACCACCGGTCCAGAATGAGATCACAAACATTCAACAATGCAGAAAATTATTCCTGAAGGAATAATGAAATTATACATGTAAGATATGCATATCAAATTGACCCAGCAAAATGGGGGATATAGGGAAATGGGAATGCACAATGATATAGCATGCCAAAAAAATATGATCAATGTTCAATTTCCAACAAAATGGCCCTAGCATTTGCCTAAGATTGTGAGATTCAAAAAAATATTTTGTCACAATAACCAAATGAGATTGGATTCAAAATTTCTCTACAAGTATGTCATATCATCACAAAAGCATGCAAATCAACAATATGGCGATTATATTAATGAGTCTTGAGACAACAACATAGTAACGATAACAATATACACTACTTTCATTGATAACAACATAAATATTCCATTAAAGTCCACAAGTTCCAAATACTCTAACTCTACAAGCACATTAAGTAAGCCTCTGTCCTTTGCACTTTAAACGATCCTCACCTGAAACACTTCCTTTTTCATTCCTTATATAAATTTTCTTTTTCAAAATCAAATTTCAAACATTTTGGATTTACGAACTAATGATAAAAATCAATATTATTAAAAAAATATTTATGTATTAGCTACTTTGAATTTTATATTATTTAAAAAATAAAAAAATGCAAAAAAAAAAAAAAAATTACTTCGGTTAATTTTGTGCCTTTTCTGAAAAGTAACATTTCAGTACAAGTGTTGAAAAATACTAACGACGAATGAAGTGAATAATGAAGTTAATGTTTCTTTTTATTTAAATTTGTTTCTGTCAATGTTTGGAAAATTATTTTACATTTCTAGAAATATTTTGTTGAATCCAATAAAGAGAATTAAGATTCCTTAAAATATTGTCTAACATTCTTAAAAAATTACCGTATGAAAATTAAAGTTCACACATGAAAAAGAGAGATATAATAATATTTACAAAATACCTAATAAAAACCCAAAAACACTCTTAGTAGTCTTCAAAGTCAACCGCATAAGCTTAACAAATTAGCAAAAATACCATTCCTAACCATTTCATTCCTAGGAACATTCAAGAATCATATTCCCTCAAAACACACGATAGTAAACCTTAAAATAAACGATGTCTCATAAGTTTTTCTGCCATAAAAATAAAAAAAAAAAATCTTGTGTGCCGGCATACGAAAGTGATGTGTTGAAGAGAAAACAAAAATAAAATCCCATTGGAAAGCTTACTCAAATCCATTCCATAGCTAGTTGCATTTGAATTGTGGTCACCAAAATCTCTAGAGCCATTCTTCACATCCTGTCATGGCGGCGGGGTCGGGATCATCCAAGGAAGTGAATAAGGACAGACAGTTATCAGAAGCGCAGGCTGGGGTCAAAGCATTGAGCCTTTCTGTCTCTAGTCGACTTGTTGGAGAGGTTACCTCTAATTTCTCAATTAAATTCTTTTTCCCCGTCCAAATTTTATATCTTTTTCCTTTTTTTTTTGCCGTTGTTGTTGTTGTTGCTCATTAATTTTTGTGATTATATATGTTATTACGCTAATTACTTATTGAGTTTATTTTTGTTTTGATCTGAGTAATTGAGTTTAATTTTGGTAAAATGTTAATTTAATTTAATTTATAAATATATTATCAGATAGTTAAAACTTATGAGGTCTGAACTTATAAAATGTTATGAGAATATCAGCGAAAAACAGCGCAAAACTGTTTAGGGTTTTGTTAATAAATACTCTTAGAACATTTGCTAAAGAATTTTTTCAAAAAAATATATATTACGTTAAAAGCAAAATTTTTTAAAACAATTTTTAAATTGAAAACTTAAACTTTTTATATAATGCTTTTAATTTTTTAATCCTTAACAAGTGTTTTAAGAATATTTCTTATAGCATATTAAAATTAAGTTTTTACTAATTTGCATGTTGATCATGGTGTCAGTACATTACATAATTAAGGTCTTATTTTATTTCCTAGTATGATCGCATTTAACGATCTATTTGAAACTATTTGTGTACGGTTACCATGTTATAAATTTGAATTAACAGCCGAAAAAATGGGTTAAATCCTTTCTGTTCATTTGTCTATGTAGGGGAACGTTTTTAAATCACAGAAGAAACTCATAGTCTACATGGATATTGCATGGATTAATTTGTTAAGTTACAGAATTCGTGGTCTTTGAGACACACCATTTTCTTATTCTCCTTCAGTTATTCCGTGTGACTATATCATGTATATACCAACTTGATTGCATTACCAGATAGTTTTATTAACAGATTAGCAGGCAAAATAGTACTTCAGAAATGACTATGCTTGGACAAGGTGTTCTTCCCAGAGATACAGGAAATTCCATAGTTTCTGTTGTGCCCGAATCTTCTGCCAGGCCTTTCAAGGAGCAACAGTTAAAACAGCTTCGAGCTCAATGCCTAGTTTATCGTGCATTTAGGTAAAAACAAACTTGACGGCCTCTCTTTCTATACGGAAAGATTGAATTAAATTAACATTGAGTTATATAACTTATGTTTTCATAATGTCATATATTGTTTTCAATGTGTAGGATGGTGTAGCGCCAAAGGAACTACATCTTGAAATTGCACTTGGAACCACATTTTCCGGAGAAGGTGACTGATATTTATTTAATGTGAACTGGATTGTCCCATACATTGTTGTACGTCAAGAAGAATCCCGTGATCCATCAAATACGGTGAAATTCAGAGATAACCTTTGTATATTGTTTGTAATTCTAGTATTAGTATCAAATTGATTGGGGTTAATCTGCCAGGTGGCCGTATGCAACGGTCTTGAGCTCGCTTTCAAATGCAGTTTTTGTTTTTAACCTGAGAAATACTTTTTGCTACGAAAAAGTTTTCATACAATCTCTACGAAGAGAGGTGATTTGGTGGGTTGCAACACTTTCTCTCTCTTAAAACTAATCCAGCATTATAATTTCTATCCATTCTTAAATCTGATTGGTCAAGAAATTTTCGTGCTTCACTTCGTAACATTTTGTTTGTATCGTACAGCACCTCTTTTTAAACCTAAAGGAAAAGTAGTGCATTGTTAGAAATGGAATTTAACTTGTTACCTATTGCATGTCAATGGATGGATGATGATGATGATGATGATGATGATTATTATTATTATTATTATTATTATTAAGAAGAAGAAGAAGAAGAAGAAGAAGTTTAACTAAATACTTTAAAATTAAAATTTATGAAAGCAATTATCTAGCAATTTACAAGGTAAATGATGACATTAAATAATTAAGGAACAGAAAACACCAAGGCTTCCAAAGCCAAAGCCAAAAACGTTTCGTCTCTACTTCATTTTTTTTTTCTGGACACTTATATATAGCAGTTTGGGAACTTTCATTACTAGTCAAGTTGTTGGACTTGAATTAATATTCATAATAATTGGGATGACCAAGGTGACAGTAGTGCAAATAACCCGAGAGACCCCAAAGAGAAGTTAGAAGCATGGTTCTAGAAATCAGCTCGGATTTGTCAGTCTCGGACTTGAA
This sequence comes from Pterocarpus santalinus, assembly GCA_031439595.1. Classification (NCBI taxonomy): domain Eukaryota; kingdom Viridiplantae; phylum Streptophyta; class Magnoliopsida; order Fabales; family Fabaceae; genus Pterocarpus; species Pterocarpus santalinus. Next base: position 24,284,337 of record CM062528.1, on the reverse strand, counting down.
TTAATATTCACAATAGCTGGTATGACCAAGGTGACGGTAGTGTTAAATAACCCGAGAGACCCCAGAGAGAAGTTAGAATCATGGTTCTAGAAATCAGCTCGGACTAGTTAATCCCCTCGATTGAATTAGAAGAAGAAGAAGAAGAAGAAGAAGAAATGTGACGCATGAGTATTCATAGTTGTCTTAGGAGTGAAAAGTTCATAATCTAAGCAATGTGGGACTTAAAGGGCTTTTTAGTAGTCTTAAGACGAAAAAATTCCTAGTTTAAGCAATGTGGCACTTGAGTGCTATATATTCCAACTCTTATTTGTATTGTTTGATACTTTTATTTATTTCATAAACTATAGTTAATCATAGAGTCAAACCCTATTTGGTCCTCCAAAGATATAGCACTCACCACATTACTCCTCTAAAAATTCTGCTTACCAAATTAGTCCCTCAATGTTTGAAAATGTCACCATGTATCTGTAAGCTCCAATACTCTTCTGAAACTGTCTCATAACTTAAGATGTTTCAAGCTTCAAGGTTTCGATGAATACCAAAATCAAGCTCTAAAAAAAACTTTTGTCTGTGAACAACTTGTTTAGTTTAAACATATTCTTTTGTGAGCAAAATCATTTATCTTGTGCTTAAACAATTTTTGAACCAAACAAAGTGTCTTAATCCATAGTACTTCTCTTAATTATACTTATATTGGAACAAACGCTTTGTGATTTATATGATTTCTCACTTAAGAAGTAGAGAGAAAATTCAGAAGGATGAGATTATAGTATCAGAAAGGAAAATGTGTCACAACAAGGATTACTGTTCATTCAAAATAATGACTTCGTCCAAAAGGGTAATCATCAGAAACATGTTTCTCATGAAGTACCTCACCTTCAAAGCTTTTTCTAGATGCTTTATTAAAAAATTCAAAAAGTCAAATATGAATTGATAAGATGCAAAAGAAGTGCTGACAAGTCTGAAAAATTGATAAACACTTCAACGGCTATTTTTCCTCTTTTGTGTCAAGTCTACTTGTTAAAGAAGAAAACTACATTTCTCTCTTTTTGGTCATAGACTAGTGGATCAAAAAGGCACAACGTTCAAAATCTACAAGCTTCAACAGTCATATCTTAAAGTCTATATAAAGCTGGAAAACGAAGAAGAAACAATTAGTCTAATTGAATATTTTCTGCAAGAGACCTTCTTCATCAACCTTCTCAACCTTTTGAATCATTAGAAAGTTACTCATCGTAACTTCTGTTTGTAAAATCTTCTCTACTGATCTGTATTAGCTAATATTCTCATTTCGAGATTTTAGAGAAGTCACAAACACTTTGTACTTTGTTGATTATATGAGCTCTTAGAGCTTAAGTGTGAGTGTTGCAAACACAAACCACAAACCTTCTCATATGGTAACAAGTCCCATTACTAGTCATTGAGAACTTAGAGAGGCTAGGATAAATACTACTCGTTTTTATCTTGGAGAGACTTGAGAAAACTACTCTATTGAATAAGCTTGGAGAGGCTTGAGAAATAATACTCACGTGTAAAATTTGGAGAAGTTTGGAAAAAGAATAATCGATCTATACAACTCTTAACAAAATGTTGGGGACTGGAAGTAGATAAGTGATTGGCCGAATCAATATAAAATTTTGAGGTGTGAATTTTTCTATCCCTTATCTCTTTACGATCTGTGAGCAATCATTGATTCTACTAGATCAAACTTTTTGATAATAAAAATAATTTATACTTCTCACCAAACAACTTTCACATTCCAAGTTTAAGACATGAAAAATTTGTTTAAAAAAGTTTCAGATCTCAAAAAGATTTGAAGCACGATTCAACCCCCCTTCTCGTGCTATCTTTATCAACTGTGTCAAGACATGGTGTCACATTAGTTGTTCAAAGATCATTGTCAGCACATTAGTCTCTCAAAGATTCAAAACAATTAGACATTTGGTCCATTTTGTGTAACCAATTTAGTCCTCTAAAAGGATGTAGATGGTGATGTTTTAAATCTTTTATGGATCAGTAGTGATGATAATCTTTTGAGGACTAATGTGGTGATGTTTTCAATCATAAGGGGACTAATTTGGTGACCAAAAACTTTAGAGGACTAATGTGGTGAGCGCTATATCTTTGGAGGATCAAAATAAAGTTTTTCTCTTAATTATCAAGAAGTTTAATTTTGACTTTTTTTTTTTATTGTGAACAGTCAGGTTGTCTAGGTCACAAGTATGGATAGTACCAATATTGGATATAGATACAGGTATAGGTACAAAAATTTTACAAAAAAATGAGGTTGGTATGTTGCATGTATATGTAAAAATTTTACAAAAAATTAGTTCATATGTAAAACTTTCACCTCATCCTTGTTCCCAATTTTGTTGACATCACATTCCTAGTTCCTATCAAAGAATGAATTTGTAAATGAAGGATCTTTACCCACCACCATTCTATAATGGTATAAAATCATCATTCAATCTAGTGACATCACTATGAAGCATGATTGGATTTAGTATGACTACATAATTTCAACACCTTGTTCATATTTGCCAAAAAATAGAGCCCCATACATTGCTAACTCCATCACTAATTGTTGGAGAATACATGGTTGCCAGCATGAAATTATCATCATTCATCATCATCATCATGTAAGAATGGAGAACAAAATTCGAGAGCATTGCTATGTGAAACCCACTGTTCTTATAATTGGTGGACCAATGGTGGGTTAGCATAGTCATATTGGTGCAAAGTTGTGGCCATTGTTCGTTGGGGAATGATTAGGAAAGGGAAAAATTATGATGGGTCTTGGTGCTTCTTGGTGGTTGCAGTTGAAATGTACGGTAAGGGTAGGTTGTGAATGAGACAAGAGAAATTGGGGTTGATGAAATAAAACGATGTAGTTGTCATACCCAAATTGTACTCTAGCGTCAAAGTGGACTTGTATCAGATATGTATTTGGTACGAGTACTCTGACCAAAAAACACATATCCATGTTAGAGCTGTTAAAGTGGGGTAACCTGACTCATCTGGGTTAGCCCACCATGGGTCACAAGCTAAAACTTGTTATATGGGTTGGCTCACTTTTTTGGTGAGCCACAAAAATATCAACCGAGCTCAACCCATCACAGCTGGTGGGTTAAATGGGTTGGCTCAACAAAAAATAATAAAATAATATGGTTCACGATAGCAAAGGGTTGGACGTGTTGGATTTGTGAAGGCCGAAGGGGAAGAAGAAGAAGATGTGTAACATACCCATTTTCTTAAAATGATATCATAGAAACTTTAAATTATTTCCCGTAAGCAGCGCTATATCGTGACAATCCTCACCCTCAGAACTATAGAGTAGTAAAACATTGCCATTGAAAATATGGTACTGCCATATATTAAAAATTAAGAAATAATAAAAGTACCCTTGTGAACTTTTGTTATTTGCAGTATTGCCCAAAACTTTTAGAAATTACATTTTGACCCCATATAATTAATCCATAATGACCCTAGAACTTTTAAGAAAATGATATTTATGTCCCCGCACCTATAGAATTAGCATAATAGAATTTTAAATTGAACAGAATCACGTGGTGGAAATGTAGAAACCTAATCACGAAGGTGTCCACATGTGAAATGACATGGGATGTCACTGGACTTGTTCAAAATTACAGAAATAACATTAGTTAAAGAAAACAGACAAAAATTATTAAAGAATTTATGAAAAACTAAAGTATAGCAATCCTGAAGAAATAGTGTATCTGATTAGCACTGTTAATTAATTTATTCCATTGTGTTCGAAAAAAATAAGAGCAATTCAGAATTAAATGTAAGTATTAGGATTAGAGAGTTGAGTTGATTATATAGAAAATTTAAAAGAGACCATTGGCAATATTTCGAAAATTTAAGAGAAACGATAACGATTTATGTAATGTTCTAAATCGCAATACATTTAATTTACGTTATTAATCGATTTACTCAACTTTATTAGAGGTGTATAAATAATTTGAGGTGAATTACAGAGAGATTGGGAATAGGAGAATTTGAATTAATCATGTAGAAATTATAGGAAGATTCATAGTAATGTTTCACCGGTTTGAAGGAAATCGATAGACTTTTGGTATTGTATACCACAAGAATCGAATCAGTAGAAATTTATATTATTAAAACCTAATTTGGGTGGCTAGAATTTAGCCATCACCACCGCCGACAAAGTAGTGCCACCATCAGCCACTAAAAATGCTAGAGATTTGGCTAAATCTCCACCAACCAAGCCACCAACCACACTACATGCTTCTATCTTTCAATTATGACTCAAATACCTCAATAATTCCTCTTTCTCTTTCTCATTTTCATGTATGAGAAGGTTGAGCTATCTCTCCCTCATTTTGCTCTCCATTTCATCCTTTTTTTCTTACTTTTTCATCCCATACAACCTTCTACACCCAAAGCTTCCATCTTTCAAGCTCAAACTTCAATTTTGAGGTAGGATTCTCACTCTTTGCTAGATTTTAATGATATATAGCCGATTGTGTCTGAGCTACTTCCTCTTGTTTTGATGTTATTTGATGATCTTATGATATGTTTCAAGTGATTAAAGATGGGTATTCTTGGTTTGGAATGGTTAATTAGGTAACTACTTAAAGAAGAACAAAAACAAGATTACTGGAAAATAGAAACCCTAAGACGTCCATATTTTCAAAGTGTACGGCTTCGTACACATCAAAATTTGATGAAATTGATTTTAAATGAAAGTATACATTTGGAGCTTTCTAATCATATAAATTATAAAGCCATTGGATTAGTATTGAGTGAGATATGATTTTTTGAAATTTATACTAGATTTCTGCCTCTCGATCTTACCAAGTTGGATTGTGTAGGGTATAACTCGCATATAACTTCAATTTGAGTGAAACTAATTTTCTTAGAAATTTAAAACATAGGATGCTATAAAAAATTTAGAATCAAATTCGATCTATGTTGCTCCCAGTAATTCATCAAAATTGCCCTATGTCCTAACTGGACAAAGATAGGGCAAGACCAATTCCACCAAATTTGCAAGCTTATAACTTGAGTTTTGCTCAGTTAAATGAAATTAAACTTGTTGAAAATGAAAGATGGTTATGTTAACTTTACAATGATATATGATTCACTCAAATCTAATTAGATTTATATTTTTAATGAATTTTTATATTTTAAACCCTTGTTCTATTGAACCTAGGGCAGGCCTAGGTAAACTCCCAATATCTTAAGTTATACTTATCAAAATTGAATGGAACCAAAGAGGTTAAAAACTAGACAAAGCACTTCAACATAGTAAAAATTTAGAATTTAATACATTAAGTAAAAATTATGGCATAATTTACAAAACTAGGCAGAATCTAGGACATAAGGCAGGATGAGCAACTCTAAGAAATAACAAGCTCTTGAACTCCAATTTGTAAACTTAGCTAGTTTCTTTGAATAAAACCCTTATTAAACCATTGAAATGATGATATATGACTGTTATATTATTGTCATGTGAATTAGCTGATTGCCTGCATTGAAGAGCACTATTCATGGGGAAACGGATCTGATTTGTCATGCTACCGAATTTTCGGTAGAAGCTTATGAAGTTATGATAGCTTACATTATGAAAATTTATGATATGAATATGAAATTCTACATGTAAGAATATTTGAAAGTAAGTGCACTATAATGCATATGAATATTGTATGATGATATGATCATGATTCTTTTTATGAAAGATGGCATATTTGTATACAAAAAAAGAAATTACATGAATATGTAAGATTGGGTCCCTTCACTTAGAGGCAGTTATTTGGGTCTATCCCTGTAAAGGCAGTTAAAAGATATGATGATGATTCCATATTCCTAAGGAATGTGACATGGTGATCACACCCTAATGGGGTATGACATGGTAATAATACTCTGAAATATGTATGTCAAGTAAAGAAAGAGATAACAAAAACTTGCAAGAGGATGTATTGAGCTACCATCTGAGGTATGGCAAAAGACCCAGCTAATGTGGGCCACAGCGATACTGTCTAGGGCTTGGGCCAGCCCCCGACTAGATTTAAAGGTAATAGACCGGTATGAGAGTTAGGGAAAGTAAACCCGTCACTCATGTATAGGTACGAGCTCAGACTTGAAAAGTAGGCTATTATCCAAGAGTAAGAGAGGCCATTCACTCCCAAGGGACCAAGTATTAAATGCAAGTTGCACCTTAAGGACAGCGATACGTAACGCTTAGGTGTGCCAAGGAAAGTAGGTAAAGAAAGTTAGCACTTGAGGACGGCGATACGTAACACTTAAGTGCAGGCCGGTAAACGCACCCTAGAGATGATGATATGCAACGCCTAGGTATGTCAAGAAAAGAAAGTAAAGAAAGTTAAAAGAGGTAAAGACACTTACATCAAGAAGTCATATGCATTCATTTATGCATGAAAATTAACTGTTCCTTATATTACCTTAAATCTATGCACCTTATTCAATTATCCTTCATGTGACTATGTTGATGTTTAAATTCTCTCTCCATTTAACAAGTGTATGAATAAAATGAACTCTACTTCAAACAATATATTTTCGAACTATAAAACTGAATAGTTTATATAACATGCTCACCTATTTCCTAATAAAGCGAAGCAGATAGAGATAATAATGATGGCACTGTGTGTGACAATTTAGAGAATACTATTAAGAATTTTAAATTCTCACTCCTATATTTATTTCTATATTATCTTTAGATAGTTCAAGAAATATTGAAGACGGCCAAAGGTTGGTGTCAAACAAGGTCCATTCAAGTAATGATAGCAACTCCTAAGTATGGTACTATGACTTAAGTATGGTATTGTACTTGGGAGGGTGTTACAAGAGGTATGACAACTGTGGCTTTAAGGGGAAGAAGAAGGGGTGGCGACGACAGCATCTAAGAAGATAGGTTATCTCTTTTTTAGGGTTGTGATTGGTGAAAGTGAAAGGGGTGTATGAGGGAGAGAGACATGGTGAGAGTTTAGTCAAAGTGAGTATGCTTTGCTTTTTTTTTTTTTGGAAAGATTGTAAGGAAATGGGGCCAACCCGCCCCCAATCTAGCCCGAACCCATTTAACCTATTGGTTATATGGGCCGGGTCAATTCGACCCACTTTTATATGAGCCCAAATTTTAATGGCTCAACCTGCCATTTTTGTGTGTTGAGCTAGGCTGGCTCACATGTTGGTACCTATTTTAACGTCCTTACTCGTGCATAAGAGACAAACACCTATTTTGGAAAAATAATTATTTTTCTTTAAAAATTGTCTCATGGAACTTTTAATTATAATTTGTTTTGAACACAAAATAAGTTAATTTAAACACAGATTAATTATAGGTTTACAAAGTCAAGATGCCGTTTTGTTTTGCCATAAAAAAGATCAAATTTGGAGTGGTGATATTCACTAGTAAAATAAGTAGGTGAATTTTGTTACAAATAGGTGAACCTATATAATTTTCATGCCTTTAACTTTTGGTGGTGGAGTTAGCAGCTAGATATGGATTTTTGAATATGAACAAACTAGAACCTTTTCTTTTATGCCTCAACAAAACTACAACCTAATCTGGCCTTATCAAAAACACATCTTTGTTTGCCTAACGATATATCTATGTTATTTCTACCAAAGGTAAACTTAGCAAGAGCATTTTTCAAATCACTAATCTCCTCTTCAAAATTTTTACAATATGAGCAAGGAAAGGATGTAGTTGCGTTCTCATATACTAGACTTTTTGAGCTAGAGGAATTTGCATTAATTAGTCCAAGAGTTTCTTTTTCAATCTTGAGTTCCTCTAATTCTTTGTTTAATCTAGAAATCAATTTTTCTAAAGATGAAATAATTTTCTTTGAGAAAGCAGCAAGTTTGGTAAGCCTCAAGGATTCTTCATGCAAATCATTAAAAGCATCTTATAATTCATCAAATGAAGGAGAAAGATCAAGATTAAAAGATTTTACCTTTCCATTACTATCACTATCTCTAGCCATGGGACTTAGGATTGCAACTTCATTCTCGGAGTCACTAGATGATTTTGTCATTCTCTTCCCAAGTTATGTATGCCTTCTTTCCTTTCTTTTCCTTGATTGATTTCTTCCTAAATTTCTCTATTTTCTTTAAATAAATTGGACACTTTATCTTCATATGGCCTAGTTGACCACATTCATCGCACTTTGGAATAGATAAAATATCTTTTCCCTTATTGAGATTCTTCTTTGGAAAAAAGTTTTTCTTTAGTTCCCCTTCTTCCTAAGAAACCTTCCAAATTTTTTCACAAGAGGGCTAAAGTTTTCATCAATTGCTTTTATTCCTTCGAAACCATCATTTTATCTTCATCACTTCGTTCATGCTTAGAGGAGGTGGCTTTGAAAGTTATTCCCTTCTTCCTTTTGTCAGTCTCTTTATGTTGATTGAGTATTTCCAACTCATGCTCTTGAAGTTTGCGAAAGAGACTGGTAAGAGTTATAGAAGCCAAGTTTCTTGATTCTGCTATTGCTGTTACCTTTGGCTGCCATTGCCTATTCAAATAACTCAAAACTTTGTTAATTAAATCTTGAAATGATTAACAATATATGTGAATTTCTTTTACATGTCTTGAATACTCACATTTTGATTCATTTTAAAAAGTTTATACTCATGTGTGAGAGTATTAATTCTAACCGTTTTAACTTCACTTGTACCCTCATGAGTAACTTGTAAGGTGTCTCACATCTCTTAGGCTATCTTGCAATTTGTTACACAAAAGAATTTATTAGAGGTGATGATATTCTTTACTTTCAAATTGTATTAAACTTTCTTTTCATCCTCATTAGTCCATTCACTTCTAGGTTTTTCAACATTTTTCCATCAACTATATTAGTTGGGACAAAAGGACCTTTCTTAACAATATCCCAAACATCTAAATTGTAACATCCCCACTTTCTTAAATAAAGTGTAATCAGAACTTTGAATTATTTTCCGTAGATAGTGTGAGAATTTTTCAAGTAGTACTACACCCTAACGATCCTCACACTTAGAATTATAGGGTAGTATAACATGGCCACTGAAAATATGGTGCTACTATATACTAAAAATTAGGAAATTATGAAAATGCCCCTATAAACTTTTGTTATTTGTAGGGTTACCCAAAACTTTTAAAAATTTTACTTTGACCCCACAAGATTATTTTCATAATGACCCTAAAACTTTTTAAAAAATGACATTTATATCCTCGCACTTGTAGAGTTAGCAGAATAGGGCTTAAGACGGGCAGAATCATGTGGCGGAACCATAGAAGTTCATAGTCAATTGAGCCGTAGAGGTATTTAAATATGAAATGACATAGGGTGCCCCTAGACTTGATCAAAATGATAGAAATGCCATTAGCTATGGAAAACAGAAAAAATAAAAGAGCTCTAGAATTGCAAAACATTTAATTTATATTGTTAATCGATTTATTCGGTTTCAATAGTTATGTAAGAGTAATTAGAAGTTAATTAAATATTAATTAGGAGTTAATTAAGTCTTAATTAGAGGGAATAAGCTTAGGAAAAATTAAGATAGATACATAGGAACTCTTACAAGACTATTCAGTCATGATTTGCTGATTTGAAGGAAATCGGTAAAGATTCGGTATTTTAAATTGCTGGAATTGAATCAGTAGAATTGCACACTAAAAACCCTAACATGAGTGGCTAAGATTTAGCCACTCTTCCGCCCTATGAGTGATGCCATGTTGCTACCCAAAGGGTGGAAAAAATGGCCAAACCACCACTATATACACACCAACCAATCAAGAGCCACAATTCCAACTACCAAGCCTTATAAAACTTGAATATTTTCTCCTAAATCCGTAATTTGGTCGCCGCCAAGCCAGCAGCCTCCTCTCTTCCTTCTTCGTCTACCTCACTTCACTTTCACTCCATTTTCAATCTCCAACATCTTGCATCCCAAACACCAAACCTAGCTGAATTTGCATCAATTTGGAGGTAGGATTCATGATATTCCCTTATGATTGTAATATGAAGGCTTTGTGAGATTTTATTTCTACTTGGTTTCTCGATGATATAATATGTTCATATGAGTGGTTATGGCTGATTTAGAATGCAGTTATTTGATTAGGATTGGAAAGTTAGTGAAAAAACTCAAAGGATAACTAAAACAGAATTTGCCCTAAGTGAAATCCCTAGACATGTCTGTACAGCAAAGTGTATGGATTCATCTAAAGATATCAAATTGAGATGAAACTAATTTTAAATGAAAGACATTTGGAGCTTTCCAAACATATAAATTATAAAGCATTGGATTAATATTGAGTAAGATATAATTTTTTAAAGTTTACCTTAGATTTCTGCCTCTAGATCTGACCATAGTGATTTGTGCAGTTCATAACTTGCCCTATACAACTTCAAATTGAGTGTAAACAATTTTGTTAGAAAGCTTACACATAGGGAAACATAAAAATTTTAGAGCCAAATTCGATCCCTGTTGCTCTTAGTAATTCATTGAAGTTGCCCTATATCCTAACTAGGATAGAACAGGGCAACTCAAGTTAGCCAAATTCAAGAGCTCATAACTTGAGCTCTGCTTATTCAAAAGAAAGCAAACTTATTGGCAATGAAAGCTGGCTCAGCTAGCTTTAAGATGATAAAGGCATTGTATAATTCTAACTAGTTTTCTATTTTTAGTAAATTATTACTTTTCAGTGCGCAAATTTGCCTAGCAACAAGGCAGACTTAAGTTAAATTTTAATAACTTGAGCTATACTTGTCAAAACTTAATGAGACTAAAGAGATTAAAAACTAGACAAACAACACTTCAACATAGTAGAAATTCATAATTTAATGGGGGAGGGGGAGGCTGAATCGAGTTTGAAAAGCCAAAACCTAAAAATGTTTCTCCTTTGGGTAGGTCGAATGAAAAAAAAATTGCTTGACCCATGGATTCAACCCACCCCAACCCATTTTAAACTGCGATCAAGCAAAATAGGTCAAACTGTTCAAATTTTTTTTAGCGAGTTGAAAATATCACCTTGCCTCGCCAAAAAATGCAGGTTTGGCGAGTCAACCCGACGGGTTTAACCCATTTTGCCACCTTTAACTACGAAAACTAGACCCTACCTATAAGTAATAGAGCACTAAAGACAACAACAACAACAAATTACTCCCAAAAGTGGTTCCAATTATTAGGGAGCTGGAGGTCCAGAAATTGAGTCAACACTTGTGTCTAAAAAAAGGATAGACAAATGAAGTGAGTTTTGCAACTCAGTGGTAGAGTATCTATAGCCTACATGAGACAAAGTAAATTGAAAAAAGAAGTATGCTAATGGATAAGTTCAATAAGACTGTTATACCCAAATATATATATTTCATAAAATAGTATTCATCAAACTAAGTGGCAAGTTATCAAATCTAGGATAGTTTGTCAAGATCAAACTGAGGCGGCCATTCCTTCATGCGACCCCACAATCGTCATGCACCATTTCTTAAGTAGCTATGTAAATAACTAATCAAGGTGTGCCAAGGCTAACACCTATTGTCATTAGCTACATATCCTACTAGAGACTTTTCCAAAATTATATATATGTATGTTTCATGAGTTGATTTGTAACATATGAGGAGTATTCTTGACCCACGTCACTATTCTAGGTTTTGCCTCACCCAAAACCTCAATAGGATCAAGTTGGGAGTAGTCTCAATCCACCATTCGCATATATCGATTGAGGGCTTTGCCTCACCTAATGTCTCAACAAACCAATGTCTCAATCATACCCCTAATCCGTGTGTACTTTCAAAATCAACTTAAAGATATTAATAATTTGTTTAAATAATATGCCAAACCATTCTCATAATTCATAGAAAATATGTACTTCTTTCTAAGAGTCAAACCATAGTCTCATAGCAAAATGAGAGATATCTCTTCAAAGTCTTATGTCTCATTTCATCCTCTTAATATGCATCTAGTAAAATCTCATTCAAAACTCTTTACAAATCAGGAGACATCTCTTCAAAATCTCCTAGCAAATCAAGAGATATCTCATTAGAGTTCCATGATCCTTTCCAAAATTTCAATCATTGCTCAATCCAAACACCTAATATGATATTCAGTTGTCTCAACTTTCCTAAAAATTTTTCATATAAACCATAGAATTACATTCTTGTCCCATGTGTAAAGTGTAAATAAAACATAACTAAAAAGGCTCTTATGTCATAGAATTTGCCATCACAAACCAAACTTAAACTTTCTGTGTTTTCAAATCATTTCTTACGTCTATAAAAAGTAAGACACATTAGAAAACAACTGGGGATGCAATATCTACTCATAGTACACAAGCCAGGAGAGGTGATTTTAACTCTCCAGAGCTGCAGAGCCAAGAGAAAGTTCCTTGAGAAGATCTAACATCATAGATATGATGAAATGAACACCCATTAGATATAGGACTCATGGATTAGCATATTCTAATTCAAATCACAGAACACCCAAATTGAACCCTAGGTTTTTAACATCAACTACTTACATCCAATACCCATGATGAGATTTAGCTAGCCCAAGCATAAAGAAAGAGATGGAAGTTTTAGGAATACGTTTGGGAGCCAAAAGGAGAAGAAACTCGAAGCGGGTATTGATGGGTCACCCCCCCCAAACTTCCAAGCTCCTTCAATGGTGTTCTAGTGAGAGAAAGTGATAAGGAAATAGAAGAAGTGGGTGTTATGTTGGGGGGAGAAAGAAACCCAAAACTTAGATGGTGGATGGTGAAGAAGGTGATGGAGGGAGAGGAAGAAGAAGAGGAAGAAGAGAGGAAGAAAAAGAAAAATGGAGAGGGAAGGAGAGACGGAGGCGCCTAAAATAAGAAGGGAAGAGGAGGGAGAGCCCATGGGGCGGGGGAGGAAAAAGGGAAGAGAGAGCAAAAAGAGCCACAAAAGTAAACTAGAGTGTTGTGTCATCAAACACCTATTTACTTTTCCCATGTTATATAAATGTTCCAATTGCTTTCCATTAATTTTAAAATACAAATATAATTAAGAAAATTGGGATATCACAAATTTTTTGAGTCATCATTATCCTAAACAATTTTTACATTTTTAGTATAATTGCTGAAATGCCAAATGTTAAATGGCTTGGATTAAAAATATTTTCTTGCTTTTATATCACTTAAGAATATTTTGTTTGGCAGTGAGATGAAATTTTGCTTTTACCTTTCTCTTTCCTTGTAAACGTGTAAGACTTTGCTCTCATATTAACAATTTTTAATGTTTATTAGGAAGAATTAAACTAATTGGCATTTTAGTCCAAGTAGCAATTTTAGATCTAAATAATTTCTCAAACGAACTATTTCTAAAAGAACGTTAAATAAAAGCATCTTGTAATGGCTTTTTAAGAATTGTATTGGGCATACTGTTGATGGGAAAAATAATAATGTGAGTGTACAATTAAATAAAATAATTACGTGCAAACAACTAATTATAAATCAGTAAACAACAATACGTTACAACAAAAGGTGAATTTTATTGAATGAAATTAACTATAAATCAATTGAAAAAGGAAAATAAAAAAAGAAAACCACATGAATGCAAAAAAGGACAAACCCACCACATCAAGCAATAGATAAATATAAAATAATGAATTTAATTAAACATTTTGCCCAAAGAACATCTACGGATTACCTTTTGAAATAAAATGACAAGATATTAAACCATCTAATTGTATACTTTTTTTTTTTTAAGTTTTTTTAATAAGAAGCAAGTAACCCTTCTAGCTTGCTAGATTGAAATATTTAAATTGTTTAAGTAAACAGCCGCTCAATAACTATCCTGATTTCTATTCTAAAATAATATTAAGTTGTCTCTGACAAATTTAATAATAAAAAATAATATTTATATCGATAATTTTAGACATTAATTACACAACTGACGATCGACGTATAAATAATTGGATATTCCAATTATGTTTCTAGTGGATATGATATATATAACAAGAATAATTGATGTAAAATTTATTAACCGAATTCACTATATTATAAGTAAAAGCTATAGTTATTAACACATGACTAACCATATTTTGTCATAAGAAGATTCAATACAGCAAAAATCACTTTCACGTACACATGATACACTTGGTTTTCACATGATGTTAATAAAAATGTCGTGGAAATAATAGTACTCATCTAATAACATACTTGACTCTTGGCTGTGTATACTGGCCAAGTGGCCATTCATCTTCGAATTATGATCCTCCGTACATAGTTGTTGTGTCTGTTATTATTATGGGTTCTCAACCTGCATATAAGAAGCATATTGCATCATTGCACTGCACACCTTCACCCATAATTGTCTCCATTTTCTTTTCTTTTCTTTTCTTTCTTTTCATTTGACTTGCCAAGGAGTGATCATATGACTAACTCAAAGGCCTATCCTTCCTTTGTTCTTGTTTTTGCATTTCTCCTATCTTGTCATGTCCTGACTCATGAACTGCCCGACGGTGAGTCTTCTGTTTTGCATATTTCACGCAAACGATATATATGGTTTCTGTCCTTTTTTTTTTTTCAGCATATATATATAGAGAGAGAGATATTGGAGGGGTGTAGGCATGGTCATGTCAACAAGATGTGACATGCCTTAGTTACATTGTTAATGGTTCTCATGAAGTTTTTGTAATGTTCCCTATCACATAATATATGGTAATTATACCTTTTGGTAACAAGCCATTTTTGCTTGATTAATATATATTCAGGGAACAAGCACTCTTACAAAGACGAAGGAAACAACTTCAAGTATCCAACATTGTCGCAGAATTTGGAAAAAGATTGGGGGCGTGGCTCTATTGATGTTGGTATTGTGATCGTCCAAATAAAGTCATCATTTTGTAACGATTTTGTGCATGGTTGGAAATCTTGATTATTTCTCAAAAATAATTTTCAATATAATCTGATATGTTTGGTAAATGCAGATAAAATTGATTATATCTTTAGATTATTTTATTTATACTAGGAACAGCTTTTGTCAAAAATTTTAAATATTTTGATTATAAGCAGAAATTGATTATTTTTAAGTTATGATATTTTTAGCAAATAAAATTTAAATATCAAATACTATATACTATAAACAAATTATTTCATACTCCATATTAATAGTTTACTATATGCAAGTAATCTTTTCATATAAACCAAGCAAAACACATCACCTTAAAATTAGTTTTTAGTTTATACATCAAAATATGAAATTGATTTTTTTTCATAGTTGATTACAAAGAAAATCAATTATACATACAATTGATAATTGAAAACATTTGAATTTCACATCTAATCCAAATACACCCTTTAATTATTAATTCTCAAGTGCAAAACAAAGTTGCAATTTTTGGGCCTTCCCGTTAGTTTGGAGTGAACTTTATTTTTTATCTTTAATTCAAAAAGTTTAAAGATTGTTGCAACCATGACAGTGACACAATCTGAAGTTGCATTGCATTATATATCTTCATTTAAGTCAAAATTAAAACACATTTTGGTTGATTACATTTTTCCTTTGTCCATCAGAGGAGAGAATTCCAGCACATAATGCAAAGGTTCGTGAGTTAGAAGGTTCAACAAGTGGCTGGATTGGTTATCATCCCAGTCACTTCCAATGGAACTTTCCTCCATTTCCTACTGCGCTAAATCCAAGTCCTATACTTCCACCCCTACCTATTGCACTACCTACTTCTCTGATATATCTGGTGCCTCCATTTCCTCCTGCGCCGAATCCGATTCCCACGCCTCCGCCGGTTCCTCTTATTCCACCACCTCCTTCTCCGATATATCTAGTGCCTCCATTTCCTCCTGCGCCGAATCCAATTCCTACGCCTCCACCGTATCCTCTTATTCCGCCACCTCCTTCTCCGATATATCTAGTGCCTCCATTTCCTCCTGCACCGAATCCAATTCCTACGCCTCCACCGTATCCTGTTCCATCACCTGCTCCTCTGCCACTTGTTACTTTGTCTCGTCCTCGTGCTGATTTGGTTGATTATGATTCCACTTCCTTTCAGCGGACTTTTCTTTCTGTGCCGCCAAAAGCTGAAAGAGGCCATGTGTATACTACTCATTCAATTGATTACTATCTTGGTTACTATCAACCTCCTATTCCTCTTCCACTGCCTCCAACCAACAGGAATCGCTATGCTCATTCCGTTGGCTACCACCCGAATGACTTTCGAGGGACTTTTCCTCTTGCGTCGCCTAAAGCTGAAAGGGACCACTATACTCGTTCGGTTGGCTACCAATCCTCAGGCTTAGAAGATCTTGGTGAGACATACTAATATTTGAAACTTAAATTCTATCTTGCCTTTTTTATGATTAAAAGTCTAATTTCACCTAAAAGCTAACTTAAAGAGAGAGGATTACTCAAACTAATATAAAGTCTATCTTGGTCATGTGATTAGCTAATGTGAGACTTAGCAACACTCAAAAAATTATAGAATACGTTTGTATGTTTAAATTACTTGGCTCTCAAGAAATAATTTTGATTGTTGCTTTTTCCAAACATGTCCCGCCTTTTAGTTATTTTGACTTAAGTGGTTGCTAAGTGAAATTTTGGTGATTAAAAATCGTAAATTTATTTTTAACAGTTCTTGAAACTTCAAGCAAGTTATAATTTTTATTGTAATATTTTCGTAAGGTATCTGAATTTTGAGTCTTCTAACTGTGACAACAAATAAAATTGTAGAACCGGAGAACTATGAGGATGGAAGTGTAATGAGGCATCGCAAGATGATGAGGCCTTCAGAAATTGATTGGAGCTCCTTCCATGTGTTTCCAGCCAAAATTTCTACCATGACACATGGTGGTAAAACAAGTTATGGAGACATTGGTGAGGAGATAATGAACTAATGCGAGTCTATGAGCTATATATAGCCATGATGCCTATGGCAAATACATAATATGATGGTGTGCCTTGCAGCTTATGTATACATGCCCTAAGTATTACCACTACGTAGCATTGTTCCTCTGTAGCTATTCCATACCATATGCTACACAGCCTGGTTTGTGATTATGCTATGTATTTGTTGTTTGTCTGGTTTGATTGCTAATACTGTAAGTCTATATTAACTTACATATATGTTTGAAATTATGAAATAGGTATGATTCTAATAAAGTGCTTTCTGAATAACTTGTTTAATTATTTGTTGATAATACAAAAGGAAACAACTATTTAATTAATTTTAGTGTAATATTTAAATTTTAAAAATTAGTATGAAGACATAAACATTATAACAATAAGTCGATAACTATAATAGGACACAAACCTTTCTCTCTTTTTTTGGTCTCTTCTTGGAAGAGTGTTGTTGAAACCATATTTTTTCTTTTGGTGGTAGCTCGACCATTTTCTTTTTCTCTTTGATGTTTAGGATTTGTATCCTTTATTTTGCTTTCATTGTCCCCTCTATGGGTATTTTTATTGTTCCCCTTGTGCATGTTTTCTTGTCTTTTTTGTGAGTGCTTTGGTTTTTCTTTTCGGGTATTTCTATTTTGATGATCTTGCAAATAATAGAGATGTTTAATTCTATTTTGAAGGGAGGTGTAATATATCCTTCAAGTTGCAACATTTTTCATATTAGTCTCTAATATGAAAAATACTTCGATATCAATAATCTCTAGACAAGGAGCAGAACTATAGATCATTTAATTAGTTCAGAATATTGAATATATTTGTTTCTTATTAAATTTAGATCTAATATATTTTTTCGATTTGTAGGTGCCATTATGTTATTTTGTGAATGAAATTTTCTTTTTTCATGAGAAAAAATAATAAGAGATACAAAAGCTTTGCGGGTTACGCAAGATAGTTTAAGATAGTTTTATAGCTAATTAAATAAGTTTTGAGATTGAGTATGGTTGGATCACCACATGCCAAAATCTATTCTGTCCATATATGCGTGCATACAATGGTATAAAGTTATACTTAAAAAAATTAATAGTCGTGGATTTTTTATATAACTTTATTTATTTTTTATTACAAGATTCTTATCAAACAAACCAATCCTTTGGGTATAGTTGTGTTTAAGAGTTCTTTCAAACAATTATTTTCTTTAGAATTTGAGTATTCATCCTTTTAATATTTATGTTTGTAAAATAATATGTATAATTACATATGATTAACTGATAATATAAATATTTTATATTAAATATTTTTATAATAATTATTTCAAAAATCATATATGTTCGTGAAAGAATTTAACTTGAATACCCTGTTAATATAAAATTTCCTCACACAACCGTCTAGTTATCAATTATCACATTTATAACAATATTTGACTATTAAAATTAATATTTCAAAAGTCACAAATATAGTTGAATATAATTGAATATCAGTATAAAATTTTTTATACTAATAATATACTACTAAGAAAATAGAAAAAATAACACAGAAAATTTTACATGTGTTGCAACCAGGTTAATTTTATATTAAATACATTCATTTGAAAAAAAAGGAAAATTAATTTAAAAAAAGGGACAAAAAGGAAATAAATGCATCAATTTATTTGAAATTTAGTCACCTTCCTATATTGAATGCATTCATTTGATTCTACCTCTCTCCATTTAAAAAATCTTTCTAATTTCGGAATCATAGTTAATATATTTGCAATTAAAAATATTAAATGGTTTGATTTACATTTTGGAGATATTAGCATGTAATATTTTTTGAATCATAAAAAAACAATCAAATAAGAAACGTAAACAAACGTTAAACAGGAAGCAACTAAAGGGAATAAATTAATAGGAAAAATTAATATTAATGAAAAAGAACAATTATGTTAAAATTATTATGAATAATTTATTAAATATTAGAGTAAACTTCCAAAGTGGTCATTAATTACCTATTTTCACATCGGAGAAATTAGTCCATAATAAAAATAAACAAATGAATTAATCCCTAAACCTTTAAAATATCAGATAAATTACTCTCCAGTAAAAATAAATAGATAAATTGGTTCTTAACTTTTCAAAATATTAGACTATTAGTCCCTTTCTCAAATTTCTTTATTAAACACTATGACATGGCCCATTAAGTAATTGACATGATACCGTCATCTCTTATCCTATCATCCTAATGACTCTCATTTATTAACACAATGTCTTTTTTTGGCAAATTCTTAAATTGATATCCTGAATTTTATGTTATGATCTAATATGCAAATAAGAAAAATTTTATCAAAATGATATTATTTTAATAAATTGTAGTGATTAGAATGATAGGATGAGAGATAATGGTGCCACATTAATTATTCAACAAGCCATATCATAATATTTAATATAGAAATTTGATAGAAGAACTAAATTGTTTGTCGTTTTAAAAGATTAGATACTATTTTGTCACTTTATTTTTTATTAAAGATTAATTTATCTAATATTTCAAAATGTTATAAATCAATTTATTAGTTTATTTTTGTTATAGATTAATTTGTTCAATGTAAAAATCCATACGGATGACTTTTAGAGTTTACTTTAAATATTATTTAACGAGAAGAACCAAAAGTTTCTTACAAGTAAATAATAATACCCTTGACTTATTTCTTCATTTCTGTATTTTATTTTTGCCGTTAACACTCTTGCCTCGCTATCCAGCTACTCTCCAACTTCCCCATTACTGGAAACCTGCAATTTCTAATTTTGATAGAAACTATACTGAAAAACAAAATCTTGGAACACAAATTGCCAATGAAATCATTCTTCAATTATAAAAATTGAAACTTCATACTGTCTAATTTGTATCAACTTAAAGATTTGGGAAAGAAAAAACTACATTTATTTTTCTGAAAAACAAAGGCTGGGAGCAAGACGTTAACAATAACTTTGTTCCAAAACTTCGTTCCATGACTATGTTGGCACTATAACAATTTCCTAAGAAAAAAAATCATAAAAAGGAAACATTATTGAACAGGCATATTAAAAAGAATTTAAAATAATGGTTTAATGAAATTTGAAAAGGACACGTGAACGTACCTTTACTGTATCCATTGAGGGAGTGCAATACTGCAGAATTTGACACTTGACCTATAGCAGATTAGCAGTCTGCGTGTTTATCATGGGAATCGAACTCATTTCTATTATTTTTCTCCTCCTTTTATTTTTTTGGGGTAATATCCAACACAGTGTATTTGAGTACGGTTAAGTTTCCGAGTAATATGCTTAACGACCTAAGTAATTTCAAATTTCATACCTGAGTACTAAAGCACTCGTTTTGACTTCGCACCTGAGTACTAAACTTAAGTATTCGAGTACCTTTTTGATTTTGTACCAGTACTAAATTTAAGTACTCGATTAATTTTTTATTCTGTACCTAAGAACTAAACTTAAGTATTTGAGTGTTTTTTTTTCATTTTATACTCAAATAGTATACCTAGGTATTCAAGTACTTTTCCGAGTATAAACAACATATACTCAAATACATGATATACCAAGCCTAAAGCATTTGAGAAAAATTTTCTTCAGCCATTCCAACGTGACCGGTGGAAACACGGTGTTCTGGGTATTGAAAATTTTCCTAGTCTAAGCTTATATCTCCTTAAAAAGTTACATGATAGGAGCATTTTTTTGAGATTAAAAATCTCAATAATTATTCCTTAAATATCAAAACATTAAAGATACTTTTAATAAATTTTAGAAAGTCATTAACTCCTCCATTTTTTGCTCAAAAATTTGTAAAAACTCGAATTTTCCTAAATTTGAGCTATAGTCCAAAAATTGGAACTTAGTTCTTAAAAATTTTGATTTTTTGATATATTAATTGAATTTAAATTGGGATACTTTATTATGTACATTCATAATTTAGAGTTAACATAAAATAAAATAAATAGGGACAAATATGTATAAGCATGTGCTCACACAACTCCTACCTCATAACACCAGTACTGTCTTCGACGCTCCAACCACAAAAACGCGACTCTCCCTCGTGCCTCCATCCTCAGTACTCCTTTCTTCTTCTTCCTCCTCCATTACCTTCCTCCCTCACTCCACTACCTCCAACAACTGTCATGCCATCGCCGCTGTGCATAGACGCACTTGTGGTGGCTCCCTATATACAAGTACTATTCTGAGGTAGTTGGAGTGGGATTTCAATTTTGGCTCCAAAAGTTATTCTTAACGCTCACATCTCTCTCTATTTCATGGGTTTAGTTAAATATCAACATAGATGTGATTTGAGTAGTTAATATTAGAACCTACGTTTGAATTGGGAATTTTGTGATTGGAAGTAATTTTGAGTTAATTTGTGATTTTGAATGTCAACTTATACTTATCTAATATTGTTTGTAGTAAGAGATATGTTGGAGGATTGTCCATGCGACTCCGTGGCTCTGTAAAGCTAGCCTTACCTATTGGCTTGAGTACTCTAAGTAGGTAATATATCCATGGCTTACTTTTCATTTATATGCTCTTATGTTTTAATGTAAAGACATTTTGTTTATGTTCATAACTATGGATTGGATTTCCTGTGATGATGTAACTATATGCAGTTTGACTTGCTTGATCGAATTTGAACAATTGAAAATTGGATAATTAATTAAACTTTGCTTCTTGTGAAGACTGGTTTATGGTTATGTATCCAAACTATGGACGACCATAGATAGCACTCAGTTGTGGTTGTGTTACGGTCACATTGCATGTTGGGGATGGCCATAGACAATGCTCAGGTGTAACTATGTTACAGGTATGTCAGCACACTGGGGATGACCATAAGTAATGTAACATCCCACCAAAACCATAAACTAACATGTAATTAATTTAACATAATCTAAAATTACAGCATTAATTATAATGTATCCTAGGTTAATTAATCCCTTAGTTTGACAAAATAATAATCCTAAATAAAAGAATAAACCTGCAAATTCATTGAAAATCCTAGATAGGTCTTAATAAAAAAAATTTCTTGTTAGTTTGCTCCTAAATGATGTAAGTGATCAGTATAAAATTAATTATTTTTCTAGGTCATTAAGAAATTTTTACTAATTTTGAATAGCCTAATATTCAGTAAGAATTTAAGAAAAATAGAAATACAATTCAAAAAATTATGAAAATTTTTTGTAGCTTAATTATGCTATAATTAGTGTACAGAATTAAAATTGTAAAATTTTTAATTTGTTTGTATAATTTCTTAATTTTAGGTGTTAAAGAGTAAATTAAAAGGATTAAGGAAAACTAATTAAAATAAGAAGACGATGGAGAAAAATTCTGGAAAATTAAAACTATGATTATAATAATTAGTATGAACACATATAATTTTGTGAGCAATTTAAATAAGAATGAGTTAATTATCTAAATTTACCTTAATTAACATGAGATAAATTAGCAAAAATTAAAAGTAAATGAATAAAATAAAATTGAGATATTTGTCTCATGAAAATTTAAGAAGAGATCTTGACCTTCCATTTGAGACAAGTGTCACACCATGATTAATATTTCTTGAAGAAGTAGAATTATTTTATTTGAAATAAAGTACATGAATAGTATAAATGGTGAGTCTTCTACTTTCTTCACTAATCAATAAGAGAACAAAGAAACTCTCTTTCCCCTCATGTGTGTTGGTTTGGCTGAAGCCAGGTGCCAAGGGGAGAGTGAGAGTTGTAAGTTTTCTTTTCACCTTTCTTCTCCTTCAACATCAAGGAGGAGAAGTCATTCAGAGTAAACACATATTGAGTTATTATTAGAGGTCTTCTTGCTTCTTTTTCAGCTTGCCATCTTCATTCCTCCAAACTACCAACTTTTCTCTTTTTCTAAGTGGTAGGAGGTTTGTAACACTCTCCCAGAAACAATACTATACTTAAGTCATAATACCATATTGAGAGTTGTTACTGTTCTTGAACGGACCTTGTCTGATAGCAACCTTCAGCTATCCCCACTCATGACATATTCAGGGTTCTTGAATTATTTGGAGATAATACAAAAATAAACATAGGAGTGAGAATTTAAAATTTCCAGTAGGATTCTCTAAACCATCACACATAGCGTCATCATTGTTATCTTCAGCTGATTCAGTTTATTAGAAAAAAGGGTGAACATGTCATATAAACTTTTCAGTTTTATAGTATGAAAACATATTATCTGAAGTAGAGTTAATTTTATTCACACGCTTGAATCAATAGGACAATAATATGATAAATTCATATTTCAAAATTAGAATAGCAATTGCAAGATACTTAAATAGAACAATCTCAACTTAGCTAAGCAAGGAATATATTTATCCAGATGCTCATACTTGAATATATGCAAATACACTTGTGCTTTCTTAAATGTCCTTTAATCTTTACTACCATTGGGTAGACTGATCTAGAAGTGAGTTCAACTCATGACCGTCGTCACACAGTACTAATCAGTACGGGGACCCATGTACCTCTAATTCGGAAGGATCTCATTTGGCCACTTGCTTCTGAGGTAGAGGGATCTCATAGTTTAACTGCCTTCATAAGAAGGGACCCAAATAACTACCTTCAATTGAAAGGATCTTATTTTGTCCATCATATCGTTCATATGCCCATGTACTTATGTATATATTTGCTTGAGAGCCTTATGCACAGGCTTCATACCTTATTTTCAAACATTCATGTTGCATGACACATCTTCATGCACATAACATATAAACATGCTTAACGTTCATATATTTCTACTAGAATTTCGACAGCATAACGGATCAAGTCCGCTTTCCTATGAATAGTGCTAGCTTCAACAGACAGTTAGTCACAGTAGCAAATCAAGTATAATATATTAATCTTTCAACAACTTCATGAATTTGTAACATTTAAGCTTTAATTGTAACTTCTACACACATTGGAGTGGCTAAACTTTCAATTTGGCACACCTACCTATACAATCCAATTCTGCCCTATTTTTTTATTTATGCTATAATTTCTATTTACCTTATTTGGATCTGAATTTTTTACATGTTAAACTATTATTTGTCTAGTTTTTAATTTCTTTAGTCCCATTAAGTTGTGATAAGTATAACTCAAATTATTGAAGATTAACCTAGGCCTACTCCATAGTTAGGCAGAATTACATACTAAAAATTAAAAATTCACTAAAAATAAGAACCTAATTAGATACAAAACCTATATCATTTTAAAGCTAACTGAACTAGCTTTCATTTACAATAAATTCCATTTCATTTGAATAAGTAGAGCTCAAGTTATAAGCTCTTGAAATTGGCTAATTTGAGCTGCCCTGTCCTAGCCCATTCAAGACATAGGGAAAGTTTGGTGAATTAATGTGCAAATTAGATAACGAATCTAATTCTGAAATTTTTATAGAATATTTCCCTATGTGTTAGCTTTCTAACAAAATTCATTTCACTCTAATTGAAAGTGTATAGGTGAGTTATGCCTCTCGAAATTTAGTCTACTCAGAATCAGGGACAAAATTTTAGGGTTAATTTCAAAAATTTATATCTCACTCATTACAGATCCAATGATCTTATACTTTACATGGTTGGAAAGCTATTGATGTCTAGTTTCATCTAAAATTAGTTTCATTGAATTCTAATAGCCATAGGTGAATCTGTACACTTTGCAGTACGGACAGTTTAGGATTTCTCAACCAAATCAGATTTTGCCTAGTTCCTATTTTAGTTTTTCATTCAAATTTCAGCCCAAACCCAATCACCGCATATTATTCTACCTATAAAAGATCATATGAACATAGCATATCATCAAATAAGATAGAAGAAATATGATTCTCATCAGCCACACAATCACAAGAATCAAGTAAATTTCATAAATCCTACCTTAAATTAATGTAGAAACTAGCTAGATTTGAGCTCTTGGTGGAGCAAGTGGATGGAGCTTGGAGATTTGAGGAAGAGGAAGTGACGAAGAAGAAGAATGAAGGGAGAGAATTCAATGAAAGAGAAGCACGAAAATGAGGGGGGTTTGGTCGGGATTTTGGTGTTTTAAAACATGAAGGTTGCATGTGATTGGTGGAGGCTTGCATGGTGGTGGTTTAGCCAAGTTTCTCCTCCATTTGGATAGCCAATTGGCACCACTCTTAGGGGCTTGGAGTGGTTGAATTTAGCCACTCAAATTACGATTGTCAATGCGAAATTCTGCTAATTCGATTCTGGCAATATAAAATATCGAATCTTTACCGATTTCCTTCAAATTGATAGAATATCAGTAAATAATTTTGTGACATTTTCTATATCTCTATTCTAATTTTTCTCAAGCCTAATCTCTCTAATTAACTTCTAATTAGCTTCTAATTGCTCTTACATGACTATCAAAATCGAATAAATCAATTAACAGTGTAAGTCAATCGTTTTGCAAATTCAGGGCCTTTCTGTTTTCTGTTTTTCATAGCTAATGATATTTTCGTAATTTGGGCAAGTCTAGGGGCATCCCACATCATTTCACATGTGGACACCTCCGTGGCCCTCAATTGGCCAAGAATTAGGTTTCTATGTTTTTCGCTATGTGATTTTGCTTCGTTTAAAATCTTATTCTACTAATTCTATTGATATAGGGACCTAAATGTCACTTTTAAAAAAGATCAGGGGTAATTATGGAAAGAATCTTTGGGGTTCAATATGTAATTACCAAAGTTTCGGGGTAAAACTACAAATAACAAAAGTTTATACAAGGGCATTTTCATCATTTTAATTTTTGTCATATGACAACGCCATATTTTCAATGATAGTGTTACGCTACCCTATAATTCTAAGTTCAAGAATTATCATGCATAGCACTGCCTAAGAAATTCTCACACTGCCTAAGGGAAATAATTCAAAGTTTTTTTTACATTATTTTCAGAAAGTGGGGATGTCACAAGGTTCTATCCTTTTCCCTTTGCTTAACTCTCCCAAGGACCTTCTATTTGGTTGTTTATTTTAGCTCTAATTCATGTTTTCTTGTTTATTGCATGTGAAATTTGGCTATTCTTGTTGAATGGAAATTGCTGCCCTCATGCTCTTTATAGAGGATTTTTATGTTTTTTTCGATAATTGATACACATTCAAAACTCTCGTAAAAAGAGGAGCAAAACACAGCTTAAAGCCATGAAAATACAATTGAAAAATACAAACACAAAACACAAAACACAAACATGCATTGGAAACACCCAAAAAAACATGCAGCACCCTCTTCCATAGGACAAAAAAATATAGAAAGGGATTATCACCATTTTTTTATTTTTTGTTGTATTTTTTAATGAAGAGAGGTGAGGCAAAATGGCTTGTTATATTTTAGGGATGTGTTTCGAGTATGGCCTTCAACTAGGGGAGGCTTATGTCTTTTATTCTATCTTGGGTAGAATATTAGGATATTTGTTTGATGTTATTTTGCATGCTTTATGTTTCTCTTGATGTTTGAGTAGGTTATGATGATTATGTAAGTTAAAGCATGAAGTGGAAGCACAAATACTTAGGTTGGGGTGTGACATATGCTTCGGGTGAGAGGCTTTGTGAGCAAGGGATTATGCTTTTGAAGACTTAATTAGGTATGTGATAATCTTGACTAAGAACATGCATAAGTGATTAATGGTGTTTTGGCCGAATAATAATAATAATAATAATCTATGCATGACTATGGTGAGGTCTCGGGTTTTAAGTGTCAAAGTAATTAGTGTAACATCCCAAATTTTAAAGGTAGATCAAGATGAAAGGAAGTTCAGGCCTGAGACAAGGGCAAAACTGTAAATAGATAAATCGTAGAAGAATTAGGGATGAAATTGTAATTACAGATTATAATGGCAAAATTGTAATTAAAGCTCTACAATTGTCGAGAGGGGCATCCATAGAAAAATTTGATATTCGAGGCTATTTTAGGCCCCACAACACCGGTAGATAATTAAGATACTTGTAGTAACTTTAAATTGAGATTTTCTGCCCACAGTTTTAAACAAAGGTGTGAGCCTACTCACACAATGTTACAGTATCTCGGATAAGTTAGAATACCCGAATTGATAGCTGGAAGCCTTGAATTAATCCTCAACAGTCCTATATTATCTATGGGCATGAGTATCAGTTAAAAACTCTAGGATGTATAGCTAAAGACTAACCACACAAATTTTCTTAGTGGCTAAGAATGAGCCACTCAAATTTAAGCTTAGAAAGATTTAAATTATGTTTCAAACCCACCAATGAAATTTGACCTATCAAACTTAAGTTACAGGCTAACTCAACTTAAGTCACAAGCCAATATTTTCTTCCATCCTTGCCCTTAGAAATTCGGCCATCATCCCCCATCATTCTCCATCTCCATTTTTCTTTCTTCAACACCCCCATGACTATGATATTCAAGCTCATAGTTGAAGGCCTTTTTGGCCTCAAATTCTCATGCTCCTTTTACGAAAATTGATCATCATCTTCTCTTCTACAAAACCCCTCTATCAATTTAATGATTAACCATCAAGTGATTCTTCCCACCTCCATATGAGCTGCTACCATGAGGAAGGAAAAAGGCTAGGAGTTGTTCTTGGCTTTCTTGCTTCCATAGTTTCAAAAATCTTGAGGTAGGTAGCTAAAATTCTTAGCATTTTTTGTGTTTTATAGTTGTGTGACTGATGTGATATTCCATCCATGAATTGCTCTTGTATGAAGTTGACATGACTTATTTCTAGTGATTCAAAATAGGAAATTTTGATTTAGGTTGAAAGATAGAGCAAAAGATCAAAAGAAACCCAAAATAGAGTTGAGAAACCCTAAGGCATCATTCGTATGGTGAAGTCCAAACTCAACCCGTAAAACTTGAATCCAAATGAAAATAATTTTATATAAAACTAGACTTCAAGAACAATCCAACCATATAAATTATAATACCATTGGATTTAAAATGGATTCGTTATGATTTTTACAAATTAACTATTGGAATTCATTCTCTATCCTAACCAGAGTATGATATGAGAGTATAACTCGCCATATACAACTTCAAATTAACTATAACCAATTTTATTAGAAATCTAATATATAGAGTATCATGTCATAAAAATTTAGAATCAGATCATAAGTCGATTTTCTCCAGTAATTCTTTGAATTTGACTTATGCTCTGTTTAGGTTAAAATAGGGCAGCCCACTTAAGAAGCTCATAACTTGAACTCTAACTACCTAATTGGAGTGAAACTTATGAGGATTGAAGGAGGATACAAGTAGCTACATTTTGATACAAATTTTGGATAAAAATGATGTAAAATGAATTTTAGTGATTTTCTAAGTTTAAGTGTACAAGTCTTTCCTAAAAAAAAATAATCTTAAGTAAAACTTTTATAACTCAAGTTATACATCTCAAAATTTAGTGAAACCTAAGAGTTTAAAAGTAGATAAACAAAGCTACAATCCATTAAAGTTATAGATTAAAATGAGTTAAAATGGAATTTTAGTGTAATTTAAAAATACAGGATAGATTTGAGGGAAATGGAATAACTTGAGAATGTCGTAAGTTAGGGATCCCATAAGCTATGAGGAAGTTAATGGCATAAATATTATTGCAAATTACATACCAAAGAAGTATAATGTTAGTAATCTAAATCATGATGATTATGATGGATATGACTAGTTGGCTGATTGAATACACTGTACATTTTGGGACCCTCCAAGTTCATCTGTTATGCTACCGAATTTTTTGCCAGAAGTGTATGAATGTTGTGATTCTTTGAATGTTATGTACATGAACATCATGCAAGCAAGAATATTTGAAAGTAAGATATGAAGCATATGCATAAATGCATATAGCATATTCAGGCATGATCATGTACAAGAATGAAGAACAATAATAAGAATTTGCAAAGGGACATATCGAACCTGCACCTCGCAGTGGGCTAGGGCATTACTATCTAAGAGAATCACTTGGGCTAGCCCTTGACCAGATTTAAGGGGAATAGATCAATGGGAGAGTCAGGAAAAATAAACTCGAGAATCCTATATAGCAACGAGCTCGGTCCTGAAAAGTAAGTTATTACCCAGAGATGAAAGAGGTCATTCACCTCTAAGGGACCAAGTATATAAGATCAAGCTGCAGGTTAAAGAAAGAGATAAAAAAAGTTAAGTACACTCGTATAAGGCAAGTATGTGCATTGGCATATGCATCTTTAAACATTTCATTATACCGCAATGATATTATGATTATGGTTGAAATTTTATATTGTTATTATTATTATGCCTAACATGATACATGCTAAGTGATTGTTAAAAGCAATCTGCTTCGAGAAATGTGTTTTCAAACTTAAAATTGAACCTATGCCTATGTCTGTGTCCACGTTTTTATAATAAACTGAAGCAGCTAAAATGTTTATGATGACACCTTGTGTGGTTAGTGAATTAAGTGTACCTATTGAGAACTTAAAGTTCTCATTACCTATTTATATGTTTTCCATAAACATTCCAGTATATAGGCTAGACTTAAAGTCTGTAGCAAATGTCTCGAAATACTTACAAGATGCAGGACTAGGACTTGAGTCGAGATCGAGAAACTAAGGTGGGCAGCTTACAATCACAAAATGATGACCGCAAGCCGAGACAAGTTTTGTATATAATGTTAGTTAAGTTTCTTTTAACTTGTAATTATTTTATTTTGTATTTATCATAGATTTGGGATTATAAACCCAAATTCAATAATGAAGTACGCAATTTTAAGGGTCATATGTTATAATTCCTTATTTAAAAGCCTTTTGCAACACTAGTAATAACCTCTAGATATAACTTTATGACTCGAGCATAGCGTATGTGTCTAGAGGGTGTTATTATTAGGAAGTGGATTTAATGGAACTAAGCATTATACTTTGGGTTCATAATATA
Organism: Pterocarpus santalinus; assembly: GCA_031439595.1. Classification (NCBI taxonomy): domain Eukaryota; kingdom Viridiplantae; phylum Streptophyta; class Magnoliopsida; order Fabales; family Fabaceae; genus Pterocarpus; species Pterocarpus santalinus. The sequence goes on along the minus strand of CM062528.1, from coordinate 24,254,613 downwards.
TTAGGAGTGTTAGAGTAAATAAGGATGGATGTTGGAGCCAAAAATGTGCCTATGTGTTTGTGTTCTAAATTCGGCCTCTTAGGGTTATTGGGGAGAGAATGAGTTTTTGAGTGAATTGACATAATCAACTTTTAGATTTCAACACTAGAGTAGTTTAGATTTCACTTGAAGTAAAATATATGAGTTAAAGGATTTTATTGCCCGCATATGCGTCAATATAGGCCACAAATGGTTTGGTACTATATAATTGAGTTAGATGATGTTGCTTAGTTTAAAATGATTAGGTATAATTTGTGAAGAATTGGAATAAGTGACTCTCAATTTTAGAACAAATAATTTGGCATTTTATGCTATATGACCCTCGACCAATATGGGATTATTAGGGGTCCAATGAGCAATTTTAATGGTAATGAGACCACAAAATTAGTAAGATAAAGGTAAGGGTTAATTAATAAGAATAGATATAATTGACTAAGTAGTAGTTGTGCATAAGAAGATAAAGTTTTCAGCCCATATGAGAACTATAGAACAAAATGAGTTGCCGTTTGTTATATCATGCCTTTCTCTTGATATTATGTGTATAGGCTTATTTTGATGATTGAACCTTGCTAGCATTGTTGTGTATGATGCATACTACTATTCAGCTCAATAGGGTATTCATAAGCATGATCATGTTGCTTGTGGCATGTGCATGTGATTTGAATTCTCATTATGTGTGTAGAAACATGACATGCTTACATAAATTGGTATTTTGTCACATGCATAAGAATGAATGTGAGATGCTTAGCATAGTGAATGTCTGTCTATGCATGCATAAGAATGAGAAATGAAATGATATAAGAACTGAGATCTAAAATGACATAAGAAATGTGATTTGAATTAATGAGAAATTGAGGTCTGGTTGGAAAGAAGGATGAACATGGATGCTGAGGTTGATGCCTGAGTCTAAGGGCCATAGTGGTAGCCGAGGTCTAGCTTTACTGTGAGGATTTGAGTCAGGAGATGCCCTAATAGAGAGCTCTTGGTCAAATCATGGCATAGGGTGAGTTGGGGCCACCATTGATTTCCTTCTTGCTGAGCAAAAATGTGAAAAGACCAGAAAAGGAAAGTAAAGTGCATCATCTCTACATCATAGATCCTGGTGGATGAGGTTGCCACCTTGATGGATGTTTGTTCTTCAGTTCAAATGGTGGATGGACCTATCAACTTTGATGCAGGATTTGGCTATTAGCCCTGAGGGAGGGCTTACCTCATGCATTTCTAATTACCATTTTCATGCATGATATCACGATATCCCATACATTCAACATAGTTATTTCTGTCTCCTACATTCTTTGTTGAGTTTACTTTTACGTGCCTATTTAGCTTTGGATTATTTATTTGTTTTAATCTTATCTGTTGTTATATCTTCCATTATGTTATGTCTGTTATTTTTCTTTTAAATCTGCCTATACAAACCTAGGAGTTTTTCGGTACTTGGCAGATACCTGGAAACACTGCCTCCTACTGAGATTTCATATCTCATCATGACTTTTCTTTGGTGCTTTCAAGCATCCAGAGAGATAGCCACATTATGATATTTCCGGAGGTCAAGGTGCAATAGGAGGTTTCATACTTATAGATTAGTTGTTTTAGTTTATCTAATGTGTTTGATTAGTAGGCATGACCATAGAGTTGTATTTGTATGCCCTCGTTAGTTTAGAAATTGAATACATGGGCTGTATGTATTAATTAGCGTGGATATAGTCACTTTAATTTGATTAGCTGAAAAAGACTAAAGTAATGGATTTGGTAACCTCATCATTATTTAAGGGGGGAAAAATGAAATTTCGCTAGAATGATTTTAGTGGGAAAAGTAATAAGTTAGTAACACACTCTAGTTAATCATTAATTAATTAATAAAAATAATCAAGCAAAATGATTTGGTAAACTAATAATTAACTGGAAGGATGTTACAAGTAACGCTCAGATGTGACTGTGTTTGATCATGATTTTGGTTATGATGTACTTGAAGTATGTTCGATATACATATGTATGCCCAAATGAATTGAATGAGGTTATGTTTGGTTCATTTCCGTCTTGCTATAGATATGTTACTCCTCACTGAGTTATATAACTCTGTTGCCTCCTCCATCTTTCAAATTCAGTAGCTAATCTGAGTCCAACTACTCCAACCTTGTAGGACTTTAGTTTGCCTCTGTTGCTGAGCCTAACATACCTCTGTATGGGCCCTTGTTGTTATCTATTTGTTATGTATTTTCGATAATCTATTATGGAAGAACTCTTAGATCTGCTTCGTTAATTATAGATTGGTTCCTACTTCCCATTCGAAATCCTATTAGTATATAACTGATGTATTGGCTACTGATATACATTTTGAGAATGCTTGTTGATTGTGTGACTAGGTTATTAATGTATTTTAAGCTGTTTTTAGAAGCTATGTATTTTGGAAATGTTCTAATCTTCAGGGAAAACTTTATTAAATTTTCTATAACAATTTAAGTAGGCTTACTAGGAGGCCAGGTCCTCTTACATGTCAGTCATAGCCCCAAGTTGGGTCATGACAATAATGGTATCAGAGTTTTCAATTTCTTATGATTAATAGAGCAAATGTCCTTCAGTAAAATTATAATTGTGTAAATGAAAATCCACTCATTTGTACATATTGTGGCACTAATAGAGGCCTTTACCATTGCCATTCTTGTCTCTGTCCTCCAATTGTTATCCCTATTCCTCATGGTCCTGAAATTTTACTTATGTTTGATATCTTCATTCTTCTTAATAGGTGGAAATGCCACCTTGAGTCGTTCTTGTGGCTGTGGAGCCAAGGATTTTGTGACTCCTAATGACGAATCTAATAGGGCTGCCTCTCTGACAAGAGGAAGAGACCATGGAAAGCGAGGAAGCCATCGCAAAAGGGCTAAGCAGTCAAGGAAACCAATGTATAGCCTGGCTAAGTTGATTGTAGATATGAAAGGAGCTCGCCAAGCTATTAATTGGTTGACTGGCGTGGTGCTAAGCTGAGGCCAGGATGGGGGATGACTAAGTATAGGGAACCGTATGGATCCAATGTCGACCTTTGAAGTCGGAGGGCCAAGTTAATTAGACATCACCAGGTGCCCTAAATGTAAAGGCTGTGGAGGCTACAAGGAAAACTGAGACTAGAAGGATGGGAAAGAGCATTTCAGAAGTAGAAGCGAGGATATGAAATCAAGAAGAATACGTACAAATATGTTGATGGACATACATATTCAATACGTATAAATAACAATGCTCTTTAAAATAAATAATAAATAAATAAATAACCTGACTTGAAAAATTATTTAAAAACATGCTTCATTTTAAAGAGAAAAAACTTTTAAATGGGCCAATTATACTATTTTAAAACAAGTTTAACAGGTTTTTTAACAGGTCAAAAATCTTTAAAAAGGCCAATTAAGATCAGGCTTTCAGATAGATTATAAATAGCAATAAAATACTATACTATACCATACACAGAATATTAGCGTATAGTTTATATTAAATTAAATAAAATAATAGCAACATGATAATTGCAATAATATTATATATAAAAATATAAATACAACCACGCCAACCAGAATACGGACTAAGATGGTACGTTGCGTAAATTACTTTTTGTCCTCATTGATAGTTTATGGCTAAAGCTTATGGCTGAGTTGAGTGGTTATATTTATATATTATCATGCAATGCATTGGACTGCAATAATCAGAGAACATTTCTTGGAAGATGATCTAAAATGTAGTGTCCAAGACGACCCGTACGGAAAAGATTAAGCAACTTCCCAGCAACCTTGAAATGAGCATCTTCTCCACATTCATCCCAAACGTGGAAAGCTTCCTGCAGTGCAGTAAACTGCCTAGCTATAAGTGCTTCCATTTCATCTTCACAGTTTATATTGCCATTAAAACATGAAATTGTTTCAAAAAGAGTTCGTCGAACATCCTGCACTATGTAGTCCTGCCCCCCAAAAAAAAAAAAAAAAAAAAAAAAAAAAAAAAAAACCAAAAATAAGACACGGTTTAATTGTTCGAATACGCACTTTTTTTGGGGGCTGAACTAAATTAGCACTTTATTATAATCATCGTTCATCATTCATATGAAACGGGCTTTTTACTTCTGTTTTGTTTTTTTTGGTATGGTATGAAACATGGTGACTAGATCTCTGGCACATTAAAAACAGTACGTTGAGTATAATTCATTCACATTCATGATACTTTGGAAATGAAGAAACAAAAGGCGCACGCTACTTTGTCATTCAAATAAAGATTTGACTGTTTAGAGGTAAACTGAAAATACCATGCCGATTCTTTGCCGGAGTCCCAAAAGCATACAAGTCCTTCATAAGAAATGTCAAGTATGTTCTGAATTCTTTGACTCATTCATTAGTTTCCAAATTTATAGTTACATATCTAACTTGAGAACCATTTGCTCGTGTTCAATTGTTTGATTGTCCTTTTATTCTTTAGCTTCCTTTTTTATTTTTTTGTTAAATGGGAGTATCACAATGGATATTATTTAATCATACAATTCAAAGTCGAAACACTGAATGAAAAACTTAGTTATAGAAAGTTACAGATACCTGTGTGTGATCTGTAAAGATTTGTTTTTTCTTCTCGGCGTGCAACCCAGTGCTAGTCAAACACCCCGTTGTGCTATCATGGAATATTTCATCATCCTTGGTTGATAAATTTGCCCACTTCTTGTATTGCTCACTAGAGTTGACTATAGCTAGAAAATATTCAGCAATATCTTTTGTCCCTATCAAACAATCTCCAATTGCTCCTGCATAATGATTAGAACGAATATGTGAATTAGATAAACTTAAGAGATTATCAGAAAGTTTGAACTACAAAGGCTAAACTAAACCAGAAATAACACATTGCTCTGCATGATGGAAGTTGCTTTGTGATTGTTTGGTTCACTTTTTAGGGTGGGTGTGCTTGTTTTAGAAGGAAGAAAGAAAATGAAATAAAATAACAACTTAAAGCACTTGTTCCACTAGGTGGAGTTAGCGACATGGATCAAAGGACACCACAGTTTTCTGTTATAAAATTCAACATCAGCTTGCTATAACAAAAATGTAGGACGATTGAAAGCAGAGAAGATGAAGAACAGTCAAAACGTAAAGCAAAACAGTCAAATCTTTAAGAACAAATTTTAATATTTACCACCACAATTAGTTTGGTATATGATAGTTCATTTGACTTCTGTATACTTACAGTGTTCTGCTCATTTCTTAAAAGGGGTTTGTCGTAATGCATTTTCAAAATTATCAGAGGGATGTGATGGCACTTTCTTTTATGTGTTGGAACTTCCTTGTACCAGATGATCAGTTATCATTTGCAATATAGTCAGTATTGTCTTCTTTATTGATAGGAAAAGAAATTTTATTAGAAAAAAATGAGCAAGACTATAGTTATCGGGATGATGAGATATTCTCCATAACGATACATTAGAAAGCATGGCAAAATAAAGAATGGAGCAATGGTGCCTAATCTCAAATGCATATCTAAAATGGTAGCTCCCAAGATACATCCATAAGCAGAATAAGTTTAGTAGGTAAAGAGACACCCCTAATGATGTGAGCGTTCCACTGCAATCAAATACACCAAATGGCTGCATAAGCCATCACATCACATTACCAAAAAAAGTTTCGTCTCCTTTCTACACTAAATTCTTAATAGACAACCATCACAAACTGCTCCATAGTAGAAAACATACCATGCTCAACCAAAAAAAAACCCCCAAAAACAAATTGTACCATAAGACCATCACACCTAACAATAGAAAAATAAGTGGATACTGTTTCTGACTAGCTTTGTCTTCTTCTTTTTTTAACTAATCAATAAATATCCTATTTTATATGAAGTTTAAATAATATCCACTTAAGAAACAAAACAAAGCAAACCTGTGAAAGAAGAAAACTAATTTAAATATACCTGTTAAAATTAATTTGGATAAAACATCAACATCAGCAACCTCAGGTGATAAAACAGCTGGTGTGTCTAAGACATAAATATTGGGATGGCTACCAATCTGAATGGAAAGCAAAGTTTCGGAAGTGAGAAAAGCACAAAAGATGTACCAATAGGACAAGACTTGCATCAGGTTCCTCATATCCTTGTCATCCCGTTCTTAAATGAAGTTAGAACATATGGACATTTTTCTTGGGATGCTCATCTCAAGAAAAATATCCATATATCCTTGCTTGATTTGAGAACTGGATAACAAGGATAAAAGAAATATGATGCAAATATTGTTCATACTAACACATGAATACATGGTAGGAAGGAATTTTAAGTAAAATGAGGAAAGTTACAGAGATCTTAGCAATGATTAGCCAACAGAAAATAGGCAATATGAAAGCTGACCTGAACATTTAAATGCATGACTATTTCCTTCAAAGATACATATATCCCTAACAAAAATGTTTTTCCAGCATGTAAGTCTTATTAAATAAAATAACAACCGTGTCACAAAATATTCTTCTTTATTTCCGGTGTATATTATTGAAAGTATATAGCAGTTGCCTACACACATAATTTGCAATTTAGAACACCTAGGAAGTGCTAGTACACTAACAACTGACATTCCCAATTATTTTGTGTGTGTGTGTGTGTATATATATATATATGTATTCAATGTATTACAATTACAATCATAACCCACCTTACATTCTGAAACTTGCTTTTGATAAATGATTAAAGTTGACAATCTATGTGAAAAGTGTCCTGATTCTTTTATGGGAATGTGAAATTCCCAAATGTTTTGGAAGGCATCATCGGATGCAAACATATTGGTGGTTTCTTATCCCCTGCTTTTGTACTTCCTTCTTTCTATTCTCTACTGAAACTCCTCTAATTAAATATTAAAAACTTAAAAAAAAAAAATCATCCTACTTTACCAAACATGAGCATCTTGTGCAAGCATCAAGTTATCTGGGAATGTAAGATGCCTAGATGAACATTACTGTACAGAAAACACCTTCCCAGCATTATTGAACACGTGGTTGTTTGTTCAACAAGATGGTCAAGTGTTTAATTAATCCAAATACATGAGATTATAACAAAGAGAGAGATAGAAGGTAGTATTAGACTCAAGGTTTCCAAAATCTTTGAAGTTTTTTTTTTTTCCCCTAATAAAAGAATAAATTTTAGAAAAAGCAAGAGATAGAACAAGTACAGAAGATTGGAGGAGAAGAAACAACTTTGGTGTTTCACAAAACATATTTTTTGTACCAAAACTATTTGCAGTGCCAAAACAAATAGCTAACCTTAAAACTTCTTATGTCCTTAGTCTCCCCAGGCTCTGGACTCACAATTGCATGCCTTAACTTTCCTTTTTCTATAAAACAAAATTTGTTGAATATAAAAAAATTATAAGATAAAACCCTAAAAAAAATGAGAATACATGCATATTGCATCCATGATAAGAATTGATCAGAATAGTGTGTATTATTGCTGATGAAAATACAACAGTTAGAGATATTCAAGAGATCCCTTACTCTCCTAGACTCTCAACTACTAATTTCTCCATGATACCTTCTACCTCTCTAATCCTCTTTTATACATTTCTAACTTCCAACTACAAGGGCCCATTAATAAGCGGTCTGGTCCAAATCCTATCAATCCACTTGTGTTTTTCAAAGTTGAGCATGTCATTTACCATGCTCCATTAGAATTTTAAAAAGGAGTTAAATACCTGCTGCACTAATTCTCCCCACTTGATGTAAGGCATTGGCAAGAGCTGACTTTCCAACATTTGGAATCCCAATTAACATTACTGTTGCAGTATAATTACCATGATCGGTTCTCCTCAATTCTCTCACCTGCCGCTGTATAAGGCCTAGAAACTGTATAAAGGAAGTCCTTATTAGTAATTCACAAACAACTCAAAAATCAGTATCAATTAGAAAAAGAAGATCAATATAAAAGTACCGAAAATATACTCCATTTGTCATGCTCCATGAATAACATTTTTCTTTTGTAAAACATAGAGAAGATATATATATTTTTTTTCATATTTTAAAACAAAATTACTTTGCAGCTAGGGGATCCAATACCAAATAGGGAATGTTTATTTTAAGAAAATGGAATTTATTGATCAGAAAGAGAAGAGTACATAGACAGGACAAGGTATCCTAGCCATAAAAGAAGGCATGCCAATCTTACTTCATATCTACCAAAGAAAAACCTCTAGAAAGACCATTTGCAGAACGACGCATAGAAGCTAAGAAGATAATCCTATCCCAAATGCTGTCTAAAGATAACGAAATCTCTTCAAAAATTCTAGCATTCCTTTCTAGCCAAAGACACCATAGAATAGCAAAAACTGAAAATTGTCATAGAATTTTAGCTTGTTTATGAATCCCAAACCTTCGGAATTTAGTAAGAAGAAACTAATGCAGCTGCTTAGGGTAAACCCAGTTCTCTACAAAAAAGTCAAAAAGCTTATAGCAAAGATAATTCACAGCAGAACGATGCAAAAATAGATGAGATACTAATTTCAAACTAGAATAGCACATAACACACATATTAGGAGACAAAGCAGTGAGAATCTACACTTTTGTAGCATGTCGCAAGTGTAAATCCTGTCAAGAATAGTTATCCAAACAAAGGATTTGACCCTATGGGGAACTTTAGATTTCAAAATGCACTTGTCCAGTATAAGATGTTCTCTACTAAGGAAAACATTCAAGGATTGGTAATGCACTTTACAAGAGAACACTCATGAAGATTCAAGAGACCAAATTCTTCTATCATCATCTGAGTCACCGCCCATTCATTGAGAATCTTATTTCCACTCGGTAAAATATGCATCCACAAGTGTAACAGACCAAAAGAAAACAACAATAAAATTACTAAAAGGAAAGGGGGAGATGAAACAAAAACATTTAAAAAAAAAAAAAAAAAAAGAACAGAAGGAATAGAACAATATAGTACAAGCAATTTCAGAATCTCAAACTGATGGTTCTTTAGGTTGTAAAATAATTTACTAGAATGAAAAAATTCTCATTACTGTGTGTTACAGAAAAAAATCATGGATGCATCATGCCACATGTACACGTTCTCTGTAGTTTACCTCTTTGATGCTCTCCTTGTTATGAGCATCAACTCCACAGGTTATGCAGTTCCTTGTCCTAAAATAATCCGCCCATGCCTTTTCAACAAAATGGATTGCAAAAAATATTTATTAATAAAAAAAAGTAATCATAAATTAATAAATATAAAACAATTACAATTTCACTCATTACCAGCCAGCAACAACAATAACCAAAGTCCTTTTCCCACAAGGTAGAGTCACAGGGATCAAATGACACCATTCTTCATATCATAAACTATGTCTGTAAACAAATTATTTAAATATAAGTTTTTCTTAATGATTTTGTTTATAATTTTTCTTAGTCTCCTACTACTAACAATTGGAATACCCTCTATCTAATCTATTCTTCTTCCTAAGGCATCTACTATTCTTCTCCTCACATGACCATACCACCTAAAATGTGATTTTATGATCTCTTCCACAATAGCTCCTACCCTATCGTTCTGACACATAATTTCATTCATTACCACATGTGATTAATTGGTTGAGTTTAGTAAACTCCATCTGTTAGTTTGTTAGATTAGTTCATTAGTTAACTACTAGCTTCATTAGAAAGCTAGCCCATGTAGAACTATTGGTTACTCTAGTTAGCTTAATTTCTTGAAAGCTTCTCTATATGAGCTTATAACTTCATCATGCAAACACAACTTTTATCATTGAGAAAATTGCAACTCTTCTCTCTACCATGTTTTTTAACAAGTAGACTGAGAAGCACACTGAAGATAAATACTTATATACTCTTAAGAGTACTCTCATTAATTTAGCAACCAGCCAGATCTAATTTATGAATATTTTATTTTTAACCACACATGCCCTTGGATTAAAAATCAGTATCCATGTTATCCAGTGTCATGTGTTATATTATTTGTGGAGTGGCGTAGAATTCCTAGTGTACTTAAGAGTCTTCATTTCAAAAACCCAAATGCCAAAATAAAACAAAGCTCAAAGATTACCTACCTGCAAACACGATCGACCAGCGAGATCCTTTTTGTTCAGTGCTATAATTTGCGTTGAGGAAGCTGGGTTGTTTCTCAGTAACTCACATTCCGAGGACAACGGAATCTAAAATTAGAGGGAGGAAAAAATGTGTAAATAAGGGAAAGAAAAATAGGTAGAAACAGGAGAAGAATGGTAATTCAGATTGGAAGTTTTAGAAGTGGGATGTAAAAGAAGAAAAGTTAGTAGCACCCTTGCATCTCTGACTTCGACTATGAGATCCACCAATGGTAACCTTTCAGCAAGGGCATGAGAAGCAGCAGCCATAAGAGAGTTGTACCATGGTCCTTGTGCTCTTTTTGTCCTTCCAATTTTCTCCTTTACTGCTATGCCTATTCGTCTCGCAAAAGGCATTGTCGTTGCTGCCATGCCAGTTGTTGAACATGGCACTGCAATACAAGCAGAAATTTAAGGCTGTGTTTTGCAAAGGTTAGTAAGCAAACTAATAAAAATTAGCAATCAGGAATCATAATACACGGCATCATGCCATCATGTCAATTAGCTTAACCAAGTAGTGAAAGCAAACAAGGCCTTCTATATTATACATGTTGGAGGTTTAATAGCCCAACCCTATGTGTGATGCCTGGTGAAGATTTTTTTTGTCTCAATGAGCATCTTTTACTAATTTGGTTTTTGTATGATTTAAGTTCACAAACTTCATATTTAAAGCAATACAAGGTCCTAGTCCAGAAGAAAATATGTTGATGAGAAGATGATAGACATATGGATGTGCATGTGATAGGATGGGCCTCTAATTAATGGGCCTTAGGGATTGGAATTAGTTTGTTAGTTAGTTAGTAGGAAGAGTATAAAAGAGTGTTAGAGAGACAGAAAAGGGAGTTGAGAAATTAGTAATTGAGACTTGAGAGTCTAGGAGAGCAAGGGATCTCTCGAATATCCTTAACCATTGTAGTTTCATATTCAATAATAAACCCTATTCTGATCCAGTTCTTATCAGCATGACCAATTTTTAGTATGATCCACACTTACGATGCCTGTAACACTAAGCCAAGGCCACAAAAAAAGCTGTAGAAATTGATTCCTCATTGTCATATATATTCCAATCATAGAGATATAGAAATTTTTTTTTGGGATAGAAAAAGAAAGAGATATAACAAAATTGATTTATCAAATAGACATTTTCTAAAGTATATTAGAATATACAACAAAAGAAATTACATTTAGAATCATATCTTTTTCTTGATTTATTTAGTAAGTATTGTAACAGATCTGGAAAACAACATATGAGAAAAGTACAAGCTCTCCTCATTCTTATAGGTATTTTCATTTTACCTAAGTTATTTGAAAAAGTGTGTCTATGACTCATTGCATTTGAATATATGTATTTCAGTCTAAGATTTTCATATGCAGTCCAATTCGATCAATTTTGTCAATTAATCCTTAATATTGTTGTGTAAGAGTACACACACAAACACAACAAGTCACTGAGTTAAGTTTGTTTTAAGTAGATGAAAAAATTCATACTTAAATTCATGTAAACTTGATCCAGCATAGAGCAAAAGGAATGAAAAAGAGCAATTTAAAACCATGGCTCACGCAATATCACTCAATCTTTAAATATAGCTGACAAACTTTTTATACATGGTGCTATGGTTTGCAAACGATTTTGCTCTCATCAGACCATGGTACAAACTATTCTACAATAATTAAGTTTATTTTCCATCAAAATCAAACAAATCACACGAGAAAGATATAATTCTTAATTGCATAGATCAATGTAACAGTCTGAGTTTGAATCATCTCATTGCAGGAAAGTGGGAGCCAGTGCTGGAAATGCAGGGACTCTTGTAACGGGTTTTGTGTCTATCTCTATCTTAAAATGCAAAGTCATCTTAATCATCAGGAGCTAAAAGGAGACAATTTAAATCCATATGAGCAACTTAACAAGAAGTGCTGGTGCCTATTCGTACCCAGTCTGTTACCTACAACTCATGAACACAACTTTATATATCATGACATTTGCTATTTGCACAAACTTGATACATAGTGTGCTCACCGAAAGAGTTGGCATCTGTAAAACAATTCAGCTTTTAAGATTACCAATCATTCAGGAAGCATTTAATGTGCTATACTTTTCTGAATTTTGCATCCTTCCTTAAGGAAAGGCCTTGACATTTATCAATGTGTTCATTGTTTCTCCAAGAACATCATTTGGGATGAAATCATATGCAGCCAAATGTCATGATTCCGAATATACAACCCAGCTACTGCCAGTTGTTGCCTTCACTCCCCTCTCTTTCATTTCCTTTCTCATTTTCTGGGCTTCCTCCTGTCTCCCAACACTGGCATACATTTTTGCCATCAGAACGTAATTAGCAGCATTATCAGGCTCGATCTCTGATAAAGCTCTGGCTGCAATCTCTGCCAATTTCAACTCTCCGAAATTCCGACAAGCCCCGAGAAGAGCACCCCATGCTTTGGCAGTCACTTTCACTGGCATCTCTCGTATAACCTCATATGCTTCATGTAACCTTCCTGCCCTGCTCAGAACATCCACTAAACACGAATAATGATCACTATTTGGTTCGACACTATAATCTTTGTGCATCCTGTTAAAATAATACAAGGCTTCATCAGCTAATCCAGCATGACTACAAGCTTTCAACACACCAAGGAAAGTGATCCCATCTGGCTGCACTTGTGCCGATTCCATTTGCTTGAAAATTTCTAAAGCATCCCTTGCCTGCCCATGGAAAGCATATGCAGATATCAGGCTGCTCCATGCAACTACATCCTTTTCCTTCATCTTCCAAAACACGTTATGTGAATGCATGAGGCAACCACATCGCCCATATGCCTCAACTAGACCACTACTCAACTGCGGATGCGAGATAATGTCATTCCTTATTGCATAACCATGAATCTCTTTAATCAAATTCAGAGCTGGTACTCCAACAGAAGCAGGAAGCAGAGCAAGAAGTGTTATCAAATGCGGCTTCAATCCAAGTTCAAGCATCTTTCTGTAGAATGCTATAGCCTTAACTGACCCATCATCCGACCCTGCCAAACCGGCTATAATTGAATTGAAGGTAGATTCATTAGGCATAATATCCATGGCTTGGAACATTTGCAAGGCACTGCCCACTTCATGAGAATGTGCGTAGAGGGATATCATTGCATTCCACACAACAACATTCCTATTGGGAATTTCATCAAACAGTTGATGTGCCGAAGAAACAGAGATACATTTCCCATATAAGTCAACAAGAGCACTTGCAACAAATGGGTTTGACAGAAAGGAGACTTTAGAGACGTGTGCATGGATAGAAGTGCCAAGTTGGGGGCGGTTGAGGGCAGTGCAGGACTTCAAGATGAGGGAGAAGACGTGGGGGTCAAGGGACATGGCAAGAGAGGATTGCATGTGGTGGAAAACAGCAAGGGCTTGGTCATGGCGAGCGTGGTTGATGTGGGAGGATATGAGCTTGGTGAACGAAAGCAAGCGTAGATGATTGGTTGAGTAAGATCCCATGATTGGTTGGCTAAGACTTCCTCGGTCTAAAACGTTTGTCTATGTTAAATGTTTCCCTTGTGTTAGTAATTGGTTAGGCAATGCCTATGGTGACCTTTTCTTTGTGTTGAAATGGTTAAAACCCAAAGCCCTTGTTGTACAATCAGGTGGTGCAGTCATTTACGTGCCTGAACATGGTTTTGCTGCATCTACATACACCCAGATATTGAAGTAACCGACTAGACCTCTAAGCTATGGTTCAATCTTAGCTCAAGCTGAAAGTGAAGCACTAAATAAATAGTGTCTTCAAAGTTTCAAATAACAAACACGTTGGGGTTTCTTTTATCAACACAGCCAACAAAAATGAACAGATCATTTTAGAGTGTGCTATGAAAGCTCACGAGTCATGAAGAGGTGGGATCAGAGAGGACACTCACAAACAGCGGTAATGGCAGCAGGGACCGCGTGCTCCGCGATGCAGAGGATGGCGCGACGAGTTGTTACGGTGTACGGCCTGGAGAGTAGAGACGCTGCTGCGCGCGGCTATTCGCAGAGTTCACTGGGAGTTTCAAAGTCGAGAGAGAGAGGGTGAGGTGGTTCATACGATGGAATTGTTTGGAATTTGGATTTGGATTGGTAGGATGGAAGGAAGTGAAAAATAAATAAATAAAAAATAAAATATTTGTCAATTTCAATATTTTCCAATTTAATTAAAGCTTGATTATAATTTATTTATACATTTGACTAATTAAATTGATTAAATTATAAATTAAAGATTTTTTTGTTTAAATTTTCTTTTTAGTTTTTAAAATGTTATTTTTCTCCCTATTAATTATAGGTTAATATTAATATGTTAAATAATAAAGCAAATTAAATTATAAATTTAACTTCTATTATAAAAAAACACAAAAAATCGACCCTTAATTTAATCAACCTTAATATCATATCATATCAATCTTTCAAATAGGCATAACTTTTTTTTTTTCACATCCATTACAACATGATTCTACAAACTCGCAATGAAAACTAATGAGAAATTGTTTCTCATTATACGGGTTGAGTTAAGGTGATAGGTTGAATTGGGATAAAAAATCTTTATCTATATAAGTCGACAATTTTTAACAAATAGCTTAACCTAACCCAATATATCTTTTTTTTTTATGGGGGGAGGCGGGTGGGGAAGAGATCCCAATTGCTCAAATTGAGGTGCACTTCTTTTAGAAGCGAATATATTCTACACTAGATTATCACCTCAAGTGTTATTGTTGTTTTTTCTTTTGATTAGTCTCGAACTTGTGTAAAACATATATAGTTCAACGAGCTTTCTTATTGCGTTTGAAGATTTATTTTTATTCGATTGAAAGAATTATTTAAAAAAAATGACTATACCAATGCATTGATTTTCATGGATCCTAAAAAATCATTCTAGCATTTCAAGATGATTTTTCCTAATTTTTCTGTAGTTCCTATTATATTTATATATAGGCGTTATGGACACGTTGAGAAAGTGGTTAAAGAGATTAAAGATGAAAACTTAGCTGAATATCTAACAAATCATTGCAATGAGAATACAATGAATTATTTGGATGATAGTTAATATCTTAAAAAGATTGACAATGGAGTTAATAATTGTGTCAATCCATATATTATATGGGATAATACCAACTTCAACTGGCTTATGTGCATTATTATATTTTTAGGACTTATGTATGCTTTTCTAAAAATATTAGGACTTATAAATGCTTTCTGAAAAAACTTTTAGAATTTATGAATATTTTCTTAAATTATGCATTTTGAAACTTACAATTGTCATGTTTGTTAAAAGATTTGATATTTAAGCCATATTTATATTAGAATTTATGTCATATATGTTTAAATTTATTATATTCAAATATATATATTAACATGTTTTATTTTTTAAAATGTATATCGGATCAATATATTTGACCCAATCCATAAGTGGATTGGATTAGATCATATTGAAAGTACAATTTTACTCAACCCATCCTAATCTATTAACAACCCTAAAAAACGGTGATAATAGTCTAATATTCCAAGAATTTTTTATTACTTACAAATTATCATCAAAATTTTTAAATTTCCTTAATTAAGAGTAAGCTTTAACTTATGATGCAATAGGTCATTTTAGTAAAGATTTGATAATTGATGAGTCGTAATAACTAATGAAAACAGCTTATTATTATATACTATTGATTAATTTATTCATTAAATAATATTTTTAGTTTTTATTTTTTATCACAATATATCTTTTAGTTGTTTTATTAAATTTTAAGAATTTTTATAAATTTTAGGCAAAATTAATGCTTTTGTCTTCTCACTTATTTTTAGGTTTTAAATTTATCCTCTAACTAATAAATATTTTAAATTTGTCCTTTAACGTTTAAAAGTTAAACACGTTTACCCTTTTTGTTAATAGTGTTTATTGTACAAACAAAATTAGTTAACTTGACATTTTATGTGACCAAAAAAAAAGACCCCAGCAAATATTAATTTTAAAAGTATTAATTCCTCCCCCTCCTCCCTTCTCTGCCCCCTTCTTCCCCCACTACATTTGCCCCATCTCTTCCCCCACCCTATTTTTTCCCCCACTCCCTCCAAAACCTGTCAATCCCAACAAAATCAAAGCCCAAAAAAAAAGAAGGAAGCACCCCCTTCCAAAAGACCAAAACCCAAAAGCCCTAAGAGAATCCCCAATACCCCAAAAGCAACATTCAGCTACATATTATCAAAAGATCACCGTACTAGAAATAAAAACAATTACAACACTCACACATGTTTCATGAAAAAAGAAAAGAAATTAAAAAGAAAAAAGAGAAACACAAAAGAAAAAGGAAAGAGTTAAAGTTCACATTGTCAAGTTTAGTCAACACCACAACAAACCCATAATAACCACCACTGCATCAAATTTGACACGCCTTGTTTTGACTCGAACTGTCGTCGTTGCCACCTTGCTGTCCGCATACAGGTTTCATCTTTGCACCTTTGTTGAACCCAAACCCACGGCAGAACCACTAGAAGCTGCAATTCACCTTTTTTTCTATTATCTGATCTTTATCTTCTATAGTAACATCAATTTTTTGTGAGTGTTTTGGTCTTTTTGTGATTTATTTGTTAGGCTAGAATCTGGTGCTAGTAGGGGGAGATGATGAGGGTTGAGAGGGGGAAGATGGTGGGAGGATAGTGTGTCCAAAAGGGGAGGAGAGGTGGAGGCAATGTGGATTTTTTTTAAATAATTTTTTGCCATGTCAGATGTAAGGTTAACTCATTTTGTTAGTATTGTAAATAGTGTTAACAAAGAGAATAGATATATTTAACTTTTAAAAATTAGAGAAATTTTGAAACATTTATTAGTTGAAGGACAAATTTAAAACTTATATTACCAATACCTAAAATCTACTAAATTCCAATTAATCTAACTTAAATCAAGTTTGTTCATTATCACTATGGTATAAAATTATATCAACAAGAATGTTTTTTTCATTCATAAAACTCATACCCAAAGTGCATAAATCAAACAAACACAATATTTTTTTTTTTTTATAAATCAAATAACTATATAACATTACTTAAAACTTGAATTAAGCAACTAAAATAATCAAGTGTCATTTACTGTAAAATATGTGGATAAAATGCTTTCACATAGTCTTATGTTAGTTAATTGACAAATTTAAAATGGAAGGACCTATTAAGTCGTTAGTTAAGGTTCACTAATTGTAACCTAAAAAAGAAAACGAAAAACTAATTAATAAGATTTTAAGACAAATGACCATGATTTACAAAAAGAATAGAAGTTTAGAGTACTATATACTCATTTCTTAAAAAATAAAAAATAAAAAAAGTGCCCAAGTCCACGATTGTAGAATGTCTCAAAATTAACGGCTTTTCTTTTTCTTTTTTCTTTTTTCTATCTTTTGCCAATTTTAACAATTGATTTGACATATCACTAAAAAGAACAATATATTGAAATATTTTCTTATGTATGGCAGTTTATTAGGAAGACAATAATGAAAATGACCAAAAACATAT
The DNA here is from genome assembly GCA_031439595.1 of Pterocarpus santalinus. Lineage (NCBI taxonomy): Eukaryota > Viridiplantae > Streptophyta > Magnoliopsida > Fabales > Fabaceae > Pterocarpus > Pterocarpus santalinus. The sequence continues at coordinate 24,236,977 of CM062528.1, read as the reverse complement.
CAATATTTAATGACAAAATAAGAAACTATTTAGAGTTTTCCACTTCTGTTTGGACTGTGTTGTCTCCAGGGGAAGCTGTGAAGTTACGCCTTTCCTCAGAACTAGCTGTGATAACTGGCATCCACACATCAGCTGTATCACTCAGGAGGGACCGCACCTGTGGATCTTCAGCCATGGCTGATGATATCATCTCATCAACATCATCCAATTTTGCTGATAATTTATCCAACTCCCTAGCTATTTCCAACTATGTAGACAATGAATTTACAAAAATAAAAAATAAATGGAGAAATGTTATGTCATGCCAGCAGAGAAAAGAAACAGACAACTGTGCATAGAGTGAAACTGAACACTACCTCGTTAAGCTGCTGGGTTGACTTTGAAGGAACTTTTGTGACCTCTAATCCAAGAGCTTCAATTTTAGATCGCAGTTCAACTTCTTCTTGATTTGTCAGAGCTTCCACCTACACAGTTTACCATCAAACATGCATGATTGATTATACATAGCATTGATCAGTAAGAGATAGTGTGGTGGAAGTGGAACTGTAAGTGGGATCCAAAGAAGCTGCAAGCATATACAGTCTTTTTCATTCCTTTGGATGTTAGAATGTCCTAATAATTGTATTTTAAAAGTTTGCAACTACTAGAAGTAGTGATGGCCAAAGCTAATGAAATTATGAATATACTTAAACACACTCATCTAGGGGGAACAAATAGTATAATATTTTGCTGTTTTACATGAACAACAGTTGAAACAAGCTAAACTAATTATAGAAAGCCGGTAATCTAGGATCATAGCTAAATGGAACGAAGATCACAGAACAGCAGAATGCTATGCAGATATGCTTCTCCACTAGAAAACACTGATCTTGCCCTAATCTTAGCCCTACAACAGAAGATATTCAATTCACTACAGTGCAAAAGATTATGTGCAATTCTCAGTACAGATGATAATGGAGAAATCCGTAACTCCATAGAAAAATCTTTAGATTTTTCTTTTCCCTTGGGGTACAATAACCTCTCACTCCTACTCAATTATCTCCAAACTTTAAAAACCAAACATGACTCATCAATCAACAACTCAATCCAAACACTTACTGTTATAGGCAAATATGCAAACTTATTTTGTTTCCTTCACCCTATTGTGATATGAACCTCATACATAATTGAAACATGGATAAGAGCAGCCTTGTGAAAAGGCATGCAATCACATGTTGATACATGAAAAGAGATACTGCAAGGTCCAGGCAAATATATCAGGAGTTTCAGGGGGTACTGTACTTCATGATTGCATAGCAATGAACTATAGTAGTGTATTACACAGTCAATTCTTGGATGCTTGAGTAATGCAGCCATCTCAAATTCGAAAAAAGCGAATAAAGACTACAAGTGCATGCTGCCAAAAGAAGGATGACTAAAGAAACAATTTTCCAAAGGCAATTGATGGTTCATAAGGAAAACTTATAATGGCATCTTCATGCTAGTTAGCTCTTAAACCACATTAATACCGACCAAGTTTTGTTTGAATTTTACTTTAAAGAAATCTTCAAAGTTTGGATATCCTTCTACATATCACCAAGAGAAAATTAGCCATTGGTTGTCCAACTATTTATTTTACCGCTTATATTTATCCTACAAACAAAAACCACTGCATCCAGAGATAAATTGCTTTATTCTCTCAAATTCACAAACTTTTAGCACAAGGAAACGTCAAAGAAGTGTATAAATTCAGATTAGTTTGCTCTAGAACCATTTTGTCCTCTATCTTCAAGGAATTACACAACCCACAGATAAAGTGGATTAGTCAACCAAATTTTCCCAGTAACCATATAAAGAGGAACAACAATTTCTCGAGAGTGCTAGACAAATTAAACTAAAATCCGGCGTGTAAAAATTAACCAAATTTAACCATGAAACCAAGATATATTTGGCAACATAAACGCAATTCTAGAAATTCACAAACCTTGTTGTAGAAACTCCCCATATGATGACCAAAAATCACATATCCCGATCAAAAAATTCCATAAAAACGATAACTTGAAACTTAATTCCCTATGCCTCACATAGAAATCCAGCTTATAAAACAAAACCATCAGAACCGAACACCTTATAGAGAATATGACAAGCAGAATTAAAACAAAAAACAGAAAAACAAATCCAGAATGAAAAATGATGAAAGTAAGAAGATGGAAGCAACACGCACCTGGTTGAGAAGATTGGAGAGAAGCTGGAAGAGCTGTGCATCGGGTTTCCCATCCTCGGCCATGAGAATCGAATTTCTTCGAGAAATCAGAACTCTTGTCAGAGTAACGCCTTGGTTCAGGTTTATTGCCAACGAGGCGCGTGCTCCTCACCTTCTCCCTTGTGTGATCTCCTCTCTAGATTCTGAGGATATATTTAGGAGTTTTATAAATGATCGGAAGGAATCATCGTTAATAGAATGAAAAAAAAAAAAAAAGGAATAGAGTATATAATTATATATTATTTTATTATTTAGGAGTTTATAATATAAGTGGATGGGATAATAAAATATATAAATTTTATTTTTTATTTTTACCCTTTCATTTTATGAGTATAATTTTCATCTATCAAACCCATTAAAAGGATTAAACAGTACAAAGGTGAAACATTGAGCGCAGGGAACTCCTGAACCCCCGATTTGGGGGGCCAGCAAATTTACTGTGCACGATGACTAAGAGGGGTCTTCTCTTCCCTTGTTGGCCCTTCCATTTCTTCCAAAAAAATGACATCCAAATACATATTTTATAAAAGGCAGCATCCGCAATGCACCAAGTTAAAGTTGACGCATGATACACTTTGTGATCTGATGATGAAGATCATAAGTTGTACTAATACACTAAACATAATAGAATGTATGATAAATAGTTCTCTTCCATCTCCCCAACTCCTCTCTCTCTTTGCCGTTGATCAAAGCTCGCAAGCATCTTAGAGTCTGCCACGCACGGCGGAGCTGAGACATCACGAAGTCATCCTTTAATCTCGGAGAAGAACTCAGACGTTGGGGCAGGTGATGGAGAACATCGAGTGGCCGGCCACGGCGAAGGACTTGTCCACCGCCACTACCTTCGCAAGACTACGTTCGACCGGCAGCGATGACAGTTCTGATGTCCAGTGGGTCTCAGTCGCAGTCAGTGCCACTGCCTTCCTTCTTGTCGAGGGCCGTCACGATAAGAGCCACTGAATGTGCGCGGCCTCTATGGAAGGGATGAAGTCCGGGGGGAGCTGGAAGTGGTGCGGAGGCGTGGTGGATGAAATCGATCCTGGTAAATATGGGCGGAGGGGTGGTGTGGAAGCAGCCGGCAGAGGGCTGGAGGACAGCCGATGAGAGGATGTCAGAGAAGGAGGATTGAGGTGAGAGATGATAGTTGTGTCGGCTTGGCGTTGGATGAGGTCGAAGCCATGGCTCTCAATCTCATCAACAATGGCGTGGATGAGGTCGACGTCAGCTTGGTGTCGGAGTTGGTGTGAAAGCAGCTGGAAAAGGAGGGTAGGCAAGGCTGCTGTTCGAAGGTGGTAGCTGCCGTTCAAAAGTGGTGGAGAGGAGATGATGGTGCACCGATAGATCTTAAGAGAAAATACTATAGTAGAAACTAGTGCATAATACACCACCGAAGTGGAGAGCACAGCAAAAGGCGCCTTTATAAAAATACCCCTTTCCACTCCTTCCATTTCTATACTCCCGAGCATAGCCTAAAGTTCTAACATAATTATGATCGTACTTATAACGATCTTTCTAGTAAATTTCTTTTTTTATAATTATCTATCATTTGATATTTTTAATATAGTATTAATTAATTTTTGTAATTTAATTTTTATTTTTATTTTTACTTATCTTTTTGCAATAATTGTTTTATAATTTTTTAAATAGGGCAATTTTGTCAATATAGTTAAAAAAATTATATGTATATAATTTTAATAATTTCTTAATATATGTGTCAAAATCTTAAAAAATAATTATAAATGAACAGAAGGAGTAATTCTTTTTATAGCTTTTCTATTTAGGGTCGATACTAGTTAACGATTTAATAAAAGAAAAATTTTTAAACTTTCAAGTATTCAGTGTATTGAATACTTAAAATTCCTTATTTTTAAAATTTAATTTGAATATATTGGTAATGTAAAAATTTTTTGTATAATTAATCAATTATATTTTTTTATTTGTATAACTATTAAAATAGTAGGGTGAGACTTTAATCATATTTGTCAATATGGCAAAATAAAATTGAATGACTATATAAAAAAAAATTTATACTGTCAATATATTTAAATTAAATTTATTTTTTAATACAAAATTTCCTTTTTATTATTCTTTAACCAGTGTCTTTAGGAGACTAGTTAGATAAACACTTCTTTTTAATGAACATGATCAATTTAGTTTAAGGCGCCTTCTCTAGTGCAGACGGTCAAATCTTCACCTGAAAATTATTATTGCTTTTAATACAATTTCAATGAACCAACCAAAGCATGCGTGCGATGCAGCTTGTATGGTCAGCACGCGGGTCTTTCCCGTCCCAATGACCCTGAGGTTCTGTGTATGATCCTCACTTTCCCTTTTTTTTTTTTTTTGGTTTTTTGTAGTTTTCCTTTTGTTTTTGACATGTTTTTTTTTATGTAGTTTTCAATTATTTTATTTTTTAAAAAATTTAATTTAAAAATTTTTAACATAAAACAATTATAAAAAAATGTTACAATAATATACGTATATTTAATTTTTTTAATTAAATTTAATATCTTTTTTTCTTTTTTTTACAAAGGCTAACAAATTTAATATCTTATTCTTACTTTATTTTAACCATTAATCAACAGTTATTATAATGTATATGTAACTAATTAAATTGAATTTTTGAGTCTTTAATTTTCATATTGATAAATAAAATTTATATAAATTTATATTTTTAATGGGTGTGCTTTGCATTTTTTAAATATACAAAATCTTATTATATTAATATTTCTTAGTTTATATATTGCAATTTATATCTAATTAGTTTTTAATATAAATTCTCATATAAGATTTTTTTAATAGTTTCAAATAGTAATCCACAATTATCAAGCAAAATGATATCACAATTAAATTTTTTATTTCGATAATTTCATCTTAAATTAGTTATTCATAAAGACGTATTTTGTAATATTTTACAAATATGTGTATTTTATCATATAATATTAAGAATTATTTATATTCTTATATATATATATATATATATATATATATATATATATATATATATGAGTTTTATTTATATTCTTATATATATATGAGCTTTAAAGCTTTACATAAAATATAATTAAATTAAATAGTATGAGAGTAGGATAAAAAATTGAATTCTTTATACATATTATATAGGGATTAATTATATTAAACACAAACAAAATAATTTGTAAATAGATATTATGTATATGTTTAACTTTAATTTTAAGATTTTTTTTATTATGATACTAAAGAAAGAGATGAAGGGAGATAAGCAAATAATATTTTATTAAAATTTTACTTAAATATTACAAGAATATATCTGCTGTTCGGAAGTGGGTTACCTTGTTACCAAGTGGCCTTAAGAATTCAAGAAGGAGGTGAACTGAGTTCTAAAAATTTTCACAATATTTTTATAGGAATCCCTTTTTAGTTCTTTGTTGAAGTAAAATGTTGAAGAAATGCCTAAGTAATTGTGAATATGAGTAAATCAATCAAGTTATTGAAGTGAAAGATTAATATAGATAGACAAAATAGTGAATTTAACTTTGCAATAATGTAAAGAGTTAAAAGAGAAGAGAATCAAACATGAGTTTATCCTGGTTTGGTCACCTCCTATGGCCTATGTCCAGTTTCCAAGCAACTACTTAGGATTTTTCACTATTCTCCAACTCTTCAAGGTGTTTGGAAACCTTTACAATCCTTTAAGCACTTCACACTTTTGAGAATCCTTACTCTAGTATTTAAGTCACTCAAAAACAAAGAGATGCCTCACTCTTTAATCCTTTTGAGATATGCCATACCCCCTCTTACAAGTTCTCAGAAAGAAGGAAGATTGAAAAATTTACTCTCTGCTTAGAGTTGATGATACAAATTGAAGCAATAAGAAGTTTTCAAGAGATAAAGCTTTTTGGCCACAAAAACTTGATAGGAAAATCAAAGGCTAAGAATGATGATTAAGTGCAATTGTCACTTGGTTTCTTTCTACTGAAAATCTGTCATACAATAAGTATTTATATGCCATAATTGTAACATCTATCGGATTTTTCTTATCGTTTTTCGCCTAATTGTTCGGTTTTTATCGAATAATTGAGATTAATTAAAGTTTGACTAAATATTTATTTAGGATCAATTAATTAGTAATTAATTGAGTTAGATATGAGGGAATTAGGTTAGAAGTATAAGAGATTTCATCGGAATTTTTCTTAAACCGATTTACCGATTCAAAGGAAATTGGTAAAATTACAGTATTTTAAACTGTCGGAACCAAATTAATAGAATTACATGCCCAAAACCCCATGCTTTAAGGCTGAATATTCAGCCATTTAAACCCCTAAGTGTGGTGCCTCAAAGGCACAAAATGGAAGAAGGTTGGCTGAAATTTGGCCTCAAATTCTAAACCAATCAAATGGCAAACTTCCAACTACCCTCCTTATGTTTAAATCAGATTTTCGCTCCTTCTTCTCATACTGATTTCGCTACTCCCTCCTCTGACTCTAGCCTCCTTCTCCTCTTCTCTTCTGACTCTACCCAAGATGCTGTCTAGGTGAGAAACTCCTCGGCAATCTGTACAGCAGAGTGTACGGCTCCGCCTACAGCTGTTTGAACTTAATGGAACCATTTTTATATGAAAGTAGGCATTCAGAGCTTTCTATACATAGATCATATAAGGTTATTGGATTAGTATTGGGAGAGATATGAATTTTGAAAGTTTGACCTAGGTTTTTGAGTTTGATTCTGGGCAGATTAGGTTGGTTAGGGCAAAACTGGCCCTATACGACTTAGAATTGGATGAAATCAACGTTGTTTAAAAGCTAACATATGAGGAAACATCCCATAAAAATTTTAGAGTTAGATTCGTTGTTGATTATTCCCAGCACATTAAAGAAGTTGACTTAAGTTCAAAGCAGGCTGGAACAGGGTAGTTCATTAGGGTCAAGTTTCGGGGCTTATATCTCGAATTATACTCATGGAAATGATATGCAACTTCTTTCATTTGAAAGCTTGTTCTGCTAGCTTTAGATTGATATAAATTTTGCATGATTTCACCCAAATTTCTATTTTTGGCAAATTTTTTCTCATAAGAGTGCAATTCTGGCTAGAGACAAGTATGAATACTAGGTCGAGTTTAGTTAATATCGGAACTCAGAACTTAGCAAACAAAAAGCTACATCAGGAATACTTAAGGTTGAGCTTGGAACTTGGCAGACAAAGAGTTAGATCAGAAATACTTAAGGTTGAACCCGAAACATAGTGAAATAGAGAACTAGATCGGGTAAGGTTAATGTCGGAACTCGGAACATAGGAAACATATTTATGAAAGTCTTGGAAAGCCAATTGTGGCTTAATATCGGAAATCAGAAGTTGGTACCAGAATATGAAACCTTATACCCGCATATCAGAAGTCGGGAACTAGGATGCTTTAAACTCTTATACACGTAGTTCCAATACCCAGTATCTCTGTAAGCATATCACCTTGAAACTCGATCCAGAATCAATCTCGGAGATCAAACACTATCCCGAAAGTCAGGAGTTAAGACATTCATGATCCCGGAAGTCGGGAATCAAGACATTGACCTTATGTACATAACTTACATGATCTCAAAACACGGAAGTCGGTACTAAGATCGAACTTGGGAACATCATTAGAAGTTAAAAGCTTGTAAGATAGATTAAGACTCAAGAGTTTTAAAACTTGCACCTATTGATATTGTTATATTCTTGGTATGATTATAATGTTCTACATTGAGGTTGTTGTTTGATTAAAGTTTCTTAATTACTAGCACTACTCATGGGGAAGTGGACATGATCCGTTATACTGCCGAATTTTCGGTAGAATAGTAAGGAAGTTATGAGCATTTATATGTTATGAATATGTATGTAGAAATTCCATATGCAAGGATATATGAAAGCAAATGATGAAGCATATGTATGGGTGCATTCAGCATGTCTATGCATGATTATGTATGAGAATGAAAGGATATGAATACATTAAATGTGAATCCCTTCGCCTGGAGACAGTTATGAGATCCCTCCTTGTGAAGGCAGTTAAATAAGATAAGATTTGGTCCCTTCACTTAGAGGCAGTTGCATATTGAATTGCTCCCTGTGAAGGCAGTATAAAACTGTGAAATCCCTCTACCTTGGAGGCACGTGGTCAGATGAGATCTCTCTATATTGAAGGCAAGTGGTTAGCTGAGATCCCTCTATTCTTGAGGCACGTGACCAAAAGAGATCCCTTCAATTTAGAGGCACGTGGATAAAATGAGACCCCTCTAAGACTAGAGGCACTTGAATCCCCTTGTAGGTTAGTCTGTGTGACGATGGTTACGAGTTGAGCTGACGAGCTCACTCCTAGATCAGACTACCCAAAGGCAATAAAGACTAAAGATTAAAACATATGCAAACACCCTAGGGACAGTGATATGTAACACCTAGGTGTGCTAAGAAAAGAAAGTAAAGAAAGTTCAAGAAAGATGCCAATGCAATTGCATGAATCCAAGTATAAATATTTGCATAATTATGTTCCATGTTTTATTGATGCTGAGCCTGTTCTATCTATTTAAGCGGTGATTTTTATTCTAAATATGAAATATTGCCAATGTGACCCAAGTGCATGAATAAAATGAACTCTGCTTCGGACAATATATTTTCAAACTATAACACCGAATAGTCTATTTAACATGCACACATTTTTTCACAATAAACCGAGCAGCTAGAGATAATAACGATGACATAGCATATGGTAGTTTAATGAATCCTACTGAGAATTTAAAAATTCTCACTCCTATTTTCGTGTTATCTCCAGATAGTTCAGAAGCTTCAAAGAAGGCCCTCTACGATGGAGTTGACTAGAAAGACCGAAGGTGGCCAAAAGTTACTGCCAGACAAGGTCCAATTAAGTGAAAGTAACAACTTCTAGGTGAGGTATTATGACTTAAGCATAGTACCATACTTGGGAGGGTGTTACAATAATAACGTGCTAGGCATTTGTGTAACACCTTACTAGACGAAATACTATGCTTAAGTCATAATATGTTACTTGATAAGTTATTAAGTGTAACTAGTTAATTTAACTCCATCTTTGGTTTTCAATGTTAATAAATTGTGTTGTAGAAAATGAAGAAAATACAAAATGGACAGCATTATCGAAATTGTATCATATATATATAAACACATATACATCTATTACTAAAGTTGCCAAAAGATATATAAGATAGTACATGATGGTTAAAAAAAATGAGGCTGCTAACACAAAATAAAGTGACTTGTCTATATGAACCACACCTTAATGGGTCCCCATGGGACATTTCATGTACAACTACTACCTATGACCCAAACTGTCAAAAGAAGGTCATCATGTACAACTACTGCTGCTACGGCGGATACTTCAACTAGATAGATTTCGAAGAAAGGAATCCATTTGCCATGCCAGCATCTGCAGGGGTATAATCCACGCTCGGAGCAGAAAACGCAGAAGATGAACTCGTAGCCTCAGATGGATCCTCCTCAGACATCGATAATGAGGATATTTGCTGTGGTGGTGAGGTCGGCAGAGCCATGGCTGGTGCTACTGCTGGTGCTGCTACTGGTGGAGATGGAAAGGGATGAGCCATATGGAGAGGAATGGCGATGTAAGGAACGACAGGGTCAAACAGCGGGTGCATAAGGGGTACAGCAAAGTCTCTTTGGAAAAAGAAGTAAAGGCGGAACTGGCATCTACCAGATATGTACATGGAATCCATGAATGGGTCAAGATGGATGTGGAGTTTTGGGAACTCAATGAACAAGATGCCGGTAGCCGCGTTCTCCATGCTCTGAGAATGACGCGGAAATGTATAGTAGGGTGAGAAATAAAGATTTCTCAGTAGGAAATCGTAAGTATATATAACCGTCATCGCCGCCATTCTCAGGTGTTTCGAATTTTGGTTAATTAAAGAAAATGTTACATCACTATGAAGTCCTACTCATTTAGTTGTATAAATCATAGTCCGAAACATAGCTCTATTTTTCTTAAGGAAGTAAAGGAAATTAAGTAGAAAGTAAACAATCAAATCTGTACATTGACATAGATAAATGATAACCATAAAATGAGCAATAACATATATATATATATATATATATATATATATATATATAACATCCAATGGTGCAATTAAATTAATGCATGATGACTGAAAATATGGTGATGCATGAAAAATGATGTACTTGATCTTAACTCATATTTTTCCATACCTGGTCCCCTGGGAGTATATTGCCCATAAAACTCTTGGGTAATGTTCCGCTTTTTAGGATCGAGTTCATTCCTATACAGGGTCGCCAGGTTTGCTTTTCCCAGCTTTTCCACTGACCTATTCCCCTTAAATTTGTTTAGGGGTTGGCCCAAGTCACATGGAAATCCTTCCTCATTCTTATAATGGTAGCATTACTTGTCTCATGCTTATAGGGTAGCATTGCTTGGCTAACCCTTTGACCCATGCATGCATAACTTGGAAATTCATGTTAATTGCATTTTCTGCTAAAATCTCAACATAACGGATCATGTTCGCTTCCTCATGAATAGTGCCATACACCCAAGAATTTATAATTAACAGCAACTCGATACCGAACATCATATTCATACCAAGAATATAACAATATTAATAAGTGCAAGATTTAGAATATTAAGCATCAATCTATCTCGTAAGCTTTTGATCTCTAATGAGGTTCCCGATTCACTTTCAAGGTTAAATGAATTCCAAGTTCCGATATTATACAAGTTCTGACCTCCGGGGTTATGTTCAACTTTCTGAGATTATATGATTTATGACTTCCGAGGTTGTGTTTAATCTCCCGAGATTGATTCCGGGTCGAGTCTCGGAATTACGTGTATAAGGGTTTTATGTGCCTATGATCCCAACCTTCGACCTGTGTAACATCCCCATTTCTACCTAAGCTAATTAGCTCGGTGTTCCCGGCTAATTAAAGGGATTAGCGATTAATTGAGAACTAATCGATTAATCCCGAGAGCAAGAGCTTAGTAAATTAAGTCTAGCCAACAATTTAATCATAATGTCCTAAGCGTTTTAATAAAACCTTAATCGTCTAGTCCTTAATTACTCGAAGGTGCCAAAACAAAAGTAAGACAACCTAACCTTACTAATTAAGTTTATAATGATTAAGACACTTAAGACAACTCTTGAAAAATTAAACCCCAAATTAAGCATATGCTTAACCGTAATGCAAGACATCATAAAAAGTGTAATTGACAAGAGTTAACTCATGGGTAATTAAGCCAATTAAGTTAAGTTACATTTAAATAATTCTAATAACATTTAGAGATAAAAGTTCTTCCATGCATATGCCCTAAAAAGACATACCAAGGAGGAGCAACATCTCACCCTTCATTCAATCTCTTTAATCCTACACCATTAGATCAAAAGCCAAGACTAGGATCCTTGTCATCCACCATTAGATCTTGACACTTGGATGAGTCTTAGACAAGCAACCAAATCCTAAGAGGGGTACTCCCCTTTAACCCCTAGAGAAAAGCATAAATTGGACATTAGAATGCCTCCAAGACTCAAGGAAAAACAACTCACCCTTTTGCCCCAAGGTTTTTCCACTCTCTTGCTTGTTGTAAGAAGCAAAGTCACATCATCTCTTCCCCCCTCAAACTCGCCACCTTCAGCCCCTCCTCTCTCCTCATTTTCATTCTTTCACTCTCCCAAAGACACACACACAAAGCTCTCTTCTCTCTCCTCAATTTCAAAATTCTCCTCCTTCTCTCTAAACTCTCCAACTTCTCTCTAGAATCCTTCCACTTCTCTCATCCTTTCCTCTCCTCATCCCACTCACAAACTCTTCAAGAGCCACCATTTCTTGTTCTTAGAGAATCAAAGACAATCACATATCAAGCCTCTTTCAAGATCCAAGAGGAGGAATACCACCACCACCACCTTCTTCCATCACAAGTTCCTTCAAAGAAAGCTTCTTGGTAGTGGCTCTAAACTCTTTTTCTCTCTTGTTTTTCAAGCTTTAGAACTCCTATGCTCTCCATAGCTAGGTGTTTTTAAAGATTGATTATGGGCATCATAGCCATTCTTGTCATAAAATGAGATGTTGTTGCTTGTATGGTTGTTTGTTGAAAACATGTTTTCGGTTTGGTGTGATGCATGGCTGAACTCAATATTTTTGAACTCCAACATGTTAGTTTTTCACTAATCTTTCATGGTATATGAGTGTTTTATAACTTGAGAATGGTTTCTTGAAAGTGAGGTTGAGTGTTTTGGAGAAAACATGAGAAAAATCAAAACGTAAAATCTGGATTTTCTAACAGTCTGTAAACCGAACGGTATAACTTTTTCCAAAAAACTCAGAAATTAGTGGAACTAATTTTATATGAAAATAGACTCAGAGAGCTTTCCATACATATAAAATACATAAGATTAGGAGTTAAAATGAGTGAGATATGATTTTTCAAAGTGGACTGTTCTCGGATTGGTTTCTGTCTGGGCAGTCTACACTAAAATGTGTATAACTCGAGCTACAAAAATGACTTTTGAGTGAGACCAAGTTTAAATGAAAGCTAAGACATAGAGGAACAAACCCATAAAACAGTTTTCTCAGATTCCTTCTGAGTAATTATAATGAGAGGTAACAATCCACTGTACCGGGAGTGAACTTAGAAACTGAACAGTCAGAATAAAATATGCATAACTGGAGTTAGACAACGAATTTTTGAGTGGGACTTCTTTTGTTAAAAACTAGACTCAGAACCCTATAAGCATATAAAATTTCGCATTAAAATGATAAAATACCAAATTATGGTGAATTTTTAAAGTTACTACCTAGGGTAAAAGTAAAACTGTCAAAACTTAACCTTAAGTAAAACTATGCATAAATGACTTAAAAAGGTAAAAAGCCTTAACCTAAAGTAATGAAACTTCATAATTTACTTAATGAAGACTAGATAGAATAAAATACTAAGCTCACCTAATCCTTAACAAAAGAAGTGAATAAAACGAAAAAATCTAATGTAAATGTAGTTTATGTACTAGATTAAGTTCATAAGATTCTAATCAAACTATAATGCAAAACCTAAACTATAAATCTTCCAAATTAAAATATGAAAATCATATAAGTCAAGTTAGAATAATTGAGGAGAAGGAATCAATAAAACGAAAGCCAATGTAAAAGCTTGCACCTAATTTACTAAGCTAAGTTCATAAGACTTTGCTTGAGAATATGCCTATGTTTAGGTTGCAAGCATGATGCGATGATGATGTGATTATGATGCCATGATAATGATGATATGATATGATGATATGATATGATGCTGTGATACTGGTATTCTGTTTGGCAAAATTTTGGGAAGCTGCGGTCTAGCCGTTATGCTGCCGAAATTTTGTAGAAATTGTGGACTTAGAAATATTTTGCATCATAAGTTTAATAAGAAAAGATTGGATAAAGTGTGATCCTTCAAAAGGGAAGGTGACCTAATTTAAGTTCCCCTCACCCACGACTCACATGAGGCATGGCATGACCCAGCTAGTGTGAGTATAGGGGATAGGGCTTACATGAGGCATGGCATGACCTAGCTAGTGTAAGTACCGAAATTCTATGGTGGCGACGGCCACGGTATGAGCTCATTACCACTTATGTTTAGTGGGTGGAAAGAAAGGACTCAAGATAAGTCAAGTTAAGGAAAGAAAGGGACTTCGGTCCAACCCAAGTAAAGAACATAACTCTCAATCTGTTTATGTATGTCATGAATAGTCATGTAAGTTTTCATGTATGCCATGATGTTGTTAATACAACAAGGATAAGTACTAAAAATGGGATCCACTTCGGATAGTAACGTTTTCGAAAATCAAATAATTGAACCTATTGTATGCCCACAGTTTTTCATTTAAAAACCGAAGTGGCTGGGACGATGACGATGACACTAGCGTGTCAGGGTCGAGTCCTACTGAGAAATCTCATTTCTCATCCTAGTTGTTTTCCGTCTCGTCACCAGATACTCATGAAGCCTCACGTGTCATGGAGCATGGAGCCTCCCCACCATGAGTGGGCCTATGATGAGGACGCCCACGCTATCGTGGCCACGACCACCACGATAGTTCGCACATACTTCTATCCGGGTCGAGTTTTTGAGCAGGAGGAGCCAGAGATACCGCCAGCCCCTGTGGACGTGTCATCGGCACACCTTGGACAGCCGTTGGGTCCTTGGGATTTCCCGCCCGAGCTATTGCCTGAGATCGAGATGGAGCCTATGTCTCCAGGTCTACCAGTAGCCGAGCCTGCGCCGCTGCCAGAGGTTCCCGTGGTCGATGGGAGTTCGACGGCCACCCCTAGGGCCGCAGCAGCTTCGCCGCCACTCCCCGAGTATCGGCCTGCCACATTTGAGGAGGATCCCTCCGAGGCACGCTCTTCGGTGGGTAGCTATACTCCTGGCCGTCGCATTCGTCGCATCGAGGTGATTAGCAGGCACCCCCGCATCATTCGTACTCCTCGCGTTCCCCGAGGCCGAGCAGCGTGGGGGACTAGGCATTCGAGGACCTGAGTCCGTTCGATGGAAGGGCATGGAAGGGGCAGAGAAGTCAGCATATGTCTACGTGGGCTTATTTTGATTTGCGCTCCTTAACTCTTGTATTTCATTTTGTATTGGATTTCATCAGACTTGTGTACCTTTGATATTTGGGGCCATGGCATGACCATGAGTTTCCTTTATATGTATTTGTTTGGATATTGCGAGATTAAGTATATTATGTAGTTGATGTTATAATTTGAATGTATGACTTTATGATTTATCTCATGTTCCTTCCATTTATATCGAAATCTCTGCGATACGCTCGTTTACTGCTATCTTCTCGCACAAGGCTTTACTTTTCAAAAGCAACGACATATTTCAAAAAAAAAAAAATTTACTGTATTTTCCGCGTAATTTAATTTTAAGTGAAGTTTAGTTTTCCACGAGCATAAGTAACAACTAATAAAACGCCGTAATACGACTTAAGCGTAATATGGATTTATTAGGGTGTTACAACCTGAACCCACAATTTGGTCCTTCAAGACTTTTGAGTGTTTCCTGAACTCTAAATTTCTGACTTGAAATACATTCGATGTAATTTCCTATTTACTAAGTTCCGAGTTCAGCCTTAAGTATACCTTCTAAGTTCAGTCTTAAGCATGACCTCCCGAGTTAAATCTTAAGTGTACATTCCAAGTTCAATCGTAAGTACACATTCCCGAGTTCAACCTTAAAGATCCTCGACCTAGTCCCTTATTTACTAAGTTTAGAGTTCAATTTTTAAGTGTATCGACCTAGCTCTCTGTTTACTAAGTACCGACTTTCAAGATTAACTCAAGTTGTGTGTGTCTTATCCTAGACTCGTTCTACTTCCAGCCAGAATTGTACTCTTGTAAGGAAAAATCTACTAAAAATAGAAATCTGGGTGAAATCATGTGAAATTTATATCCATGTAAAGCTAACAGAATAAACTGTCAAAGGAAACAAGTTTCATATCATTTGAATAAGTATAACTTGAGATATAAGTTCTGAAACCTGACCCTACTGGACTACTCTATTCTAGTTTAGATTGGTCATAGGGCAATTTTCTCGACTCACTGGGAACGAATAAGACCTTATCTAATTTGAAAATTTTTATGGAATATTCTACTATGTGTAAGCTTTCTAACAAAGTTAGTTTCACTCAATTTGGAGTTGTATAGGGTGAGTTACACCCTTCACACCCTTCTCAACTCATACTGCCCGGATGAAGGTCCTGATTTCTAGGTCAAACTTCAAAAATTCATATCTACCTCTATACTGATCCAATAGCCTTATATTATATATTTATGGAAAGCCCTGAATGTTTAGTTTCATATAAAAATAGATTCATAGGATTTAAATGGCTGTAGGCGAAGCTATACACTCTGCCGTACAGACCGCTGAGGAAAAACTCTAACAGCTTCTTGAGTTTTCTCTTCTATTCAAGTTCTTTCCTACCAATTTTCAATTTTAATCATAACATACATGTATAATCATCAATCCATATATCATTAGTAGCACAAAGTATCAAGACCTACACACAACTCCAAACCAAGGGAGAATAAGAAGAGGAGTAGGATTCCTACCTTTTCTAGGTGTGATTCTTGTTGAGTTTGTGGTGGGAGTTGAAGAAATCTGGTGATGGCTTGAAGGTTTGTGGGAAAGGAAGATGATATGTATTGAGATGAGGTGTGAGGGTGGAAAAAGAATGGGGAGGGGTCAGATATATGGACCAAAAATGTGCAAGGGTAGAAAAGGAAAAATTTAAAAACTTCTCAAGCAAGTTACATGTGATTGGTGGATTTGAGCAAGTTGTGTAACCTAGCTTGGCAGCCCATTTGGAGGACTGAGATGGCGCCACTTGCATGGGTAATTTGGCTAAATCTTGGTCATCCATCCTAGGGTTCTCACAGTATAATTTCTATTGATTTGATTTCGACAGTTTAAGTTGCTGACATCTTACCGATTTCTATTAAATCGGTAAACCGGTTTTTTAGAAAATTTTTTTGAGGTTTCCTATGTTTCTAATCTAATTCCACCAAGCCTAATTATTCCTAAATCACACTTAATTGGATTCAAGTAAATATTTAATCAAAATTCGATTAAACCTACTTATTCGATAAAAATCGAACAACTTTGTTAGTAACGATAAAATTTTCGGTCGTTACATTCTACCCTCCTAAAAAAAATTTTGTCCTCAAAATTTAGTGTCTTAGAATAATTCAGGATACTCCTTCTGCATATCGGCTTCTAATTCCCACGTACAGTCTGCTGAGTCTTCGTGTCCCTATGCTACCTTTACTAGCTGTACGGCTTTGTTCCATAGGTGTTTGATGCTCTTGTCCACTATCCGTGCTGGATGTACTTGAAAGGTTAAGTCATCCCTTAACTAGATTGATTCAGGTTCCAATAAATGAGTAGGGTTAGGCTGGTATTTTCTGAGTTGAGAAACAGGGAACACATCATAAAGGTTCGACAGATATGGAGGTAAAGCGACTCGATACGCCACTGGCCCAATTCGTTTTAAAATTTGAAAAAGACCTATAAAGTGAGGGCTTAGCTTTCTAACTTTAATGGCTCTGCCTACTCCAGTTGTGGGTGTGATCTTTAGAAACACATGGTCTCCTTCTTGGAATTCCAGTGGCTTTCTCCTAATATCCGCGTAGCTCTTCTAATGACTTTGAGCTGCATGTATCTTACTACGAATCCTTTTGATTTGCTCTGTAGTTTATCTAATTAATTCTGATCCCAATAGACTCTGTTCTTTTGATTCATACCAACACAGAGGAGACTGACTCTTCTGTCCATATAAAGCCTCATATAGAGCCATGTCGATGCTAGCATGGTAACTGTTGTTGTATGCAAACTTAGCCAATGGTAAGTATCGATCCCAGCTCCCACACTGTTCTAGAATGTACGCTCGTAGCATATCTTCCAAAGTCTGAATAGTTTGCTCGGTCTGACCATCTGTTTATGGATGGTATGAGTACTTAAGCATAGCCTAGTACCAAACGCCTTCTGGAGAGCTCCCCAAAATCGTGAAGTGAATCTTAGATCTCGATCTGAAATGATTGTTGAAAGAATCCCATGTAGTCGTACCACTTCTTGAATGTATAATTGAGCCAATTTCTCCAGAGGATAATTCGCTCGAATGGGTAAAAAGTGAGCGAACTTGGTTAGCCTATCCCCTAAAAGCCATATAGTGTCATATCTTGAGGTGTTCTTAGTAAGCCCATTACGAAATCCATAGAAATACTGTCCCATTTCTACTCTAAAATCCCTAAGGGTTGCAGAGCTCCTGCTGGTCTCTAATGTCCATTTTTACCTTCTGGCACGTTAAACATTTGTTTACAAAACTTGCCACATCTGTCTTAAGGCCTGACCACCAAAACATCCTCTTAAGATCTTGGTACATTTTATTAATGCCGGGATGTATAGTAAACTCACTCTTATAGGCTTCCTCCAATATCTTCTTTCTAAGATTATCCTCCTCAAGTACGCATATTCGTCCCTGATATCACCATACCCCTTCTGCATCCTGAGTGAATCCGGTCAGCTTGCCAGACTGCACTAGTTGCACTATATGCTGGAAATCATCATTTCTTCTTTGTGCTTGCTGGATTTGGTTTTTGAAATCACTGGTTATCTTAAGTTGGTTTAACTGAATGGTATTGGGGGTCATAGAGATTCCCAAGTTGAGGTCTCGGAAACTCTCTATGAGTTCCGTCTCCTTGATTATCATCCATGCCACCATTAAGGATTTCCTACTCAGGGCGTCTACCACTATGTTTGCTTTGCTAGGGTGGTATTTTAGCTCAAACTCGTAATCTTTAAGAAAGTCTATCCACCTTCGCTGCCTCATGTTTAATTCCTTTTGATCAAAAAGGTATTTCAAGCTTTTGTGATAAGAAAATACTTTAAACTTTGCTTCGTATAGGTGGTGCCTCCATATCTTTAGAGCAAATACCATCGCCGCTAAATCTAGGTCATGCATTGGATAATTCCTTTCATGAGGTTTTAATTGCCTGGAAGCATATGCGACGACATTCTTGTTCTGCATTAATACACACCCTAATCCTTTCTTAGAAGCATCATAGTAGACTTTGTACGGTCCACGAGGATTCGGCAGAGTAAGTACTGGGGCTGTCATCAACTTCTCTTTTAATTCTTGGAAACTTTGCTCATACCTCGGTGTCCATTCAAATAGGGCATTCTTCCTGGTTAATTTTGTTAGGGGTAGGGCTATTTGAGAGAAATTTTCAACAAATCTCCTATAATATCCTGCCAACCCTAAGAAGCTCCTGCCTTCCGTAGCTGTTGTTGGCCGTTCCTAGCTTAATATCGCTTCTACCTTATTAGGATCCACAGAAATTCCTCTATGGGATACTACATGGCCAAGGAATTTTACTTCTTTCATCCAAAATTCACATTTGGATAGCTTGGCGTAAAGTTTCTTCTCTCTTAGAACTTGCAGAACTAGTTGTAAATGATTTGCGTTCTCCTGCTCCGTTTTTGAGTAAACAAGTATGTCTTCAATGAATACCACCACAAATCTGTCAGGATATAGTCAGAATATCCGATTCATGTAATCCATAAATATTGTCGGTGCATTGGTCAATCCGAAGGATATCACAGTGTATTCATAATGTCCATAACGAGTTCGAAATGCCGTCTTTGGAATATCTTCTTCCCAAACATGAATCTGGTGGTATCCCAATTGGAGATCAATCTTGGAAAATACAGTAGCCCCTTGTAGTAGATCCATGAGATCGTCAATCCTTGGCAACGGATACTTATTCTTGATCGTCGCCTTATTCAACTGCTTGTAATCCATACACAGTCGCATGCCCCCATTTTTCTTCTTCACCAACAGAACTGGGGCTCCCCATGGTGATGCACTTGGCCTAATAAATTTCTTTTCCAGAAGTTCTTCAATCTGCTTCTTAAGTTCAGTCAATTCGAAGGGCGACATTCGATACGACGCTATAGATATTGGTCCTGCTTCCAGTACCAATTCGATGGCAAAATCAATTTCCTTGTCAGGAGGAAGATCAGGAATATCTTCAGGGAACACATCGGGATATTCCCTAACAACTGGAATATTATTCAACTTCTGATCAACCTCCGCTACATTGGTTGATAGAAGAATATACCCTTGACTTTCATCCCCACGATGGTGTACTGCTAAGGAACTTAAATAAAGACTTACCAGGATTGGCAGTTCAGAAGATGAAATAAAGGAAAGCACAATGGATTTATCAGAGCAATTTAACAGGGCCTGGTTGGCAGAGAGCCATTCCATACCCAGAATAATATCAAGTCTGGACAAGGGGAGACAAATTAAATTGGCTGAAAATGTTCGAACTCCTAACTGAAGGGGGATATTCATACAAGTATGATGGATCTTAACAGGTTCACTTGTAGGCGTAGAAACTAACAAGTCATAAGGTAATTCAAAAATAGGTAATTGTAAGGCTGACATGTAATCATGAGAGATGAAAGAGTGAGATGCACCTGAATCATATAAGACAGTCAAGGTCTTACTATTCACTTCACACGTATCTTGAATCAAATCATCTGACTTGTTGACCTCCTGTGCATCCATAGTGAAAACTCTTCCCTGACGTTGTGGCTTGGAAGTCAGCTGAGAGTTTCTGGCAGGGCACTCATAGATCTTGTAGCCTGGTTTGCCACATCCAAAATAGACGTATTGACCTGCTAAGCAAGGGCGGTTGCCATGGTTCTTGCCGCACTGGCTGCATGTTTGGTTCTTAAAAGGCGTCTGAGGTTGCTTGCCTTTATTGCCAGCAGGCTGAAACTTTCTCTGTTGCTGAAAGTTGGGCTTGAATCTTGGGCCTTGCCGGGCTAACCCCTTCTTAAAGTTACTGCCGGCTGACTTAGTAGCAACTAACTTCTTGTTATAATCCTTCACTAGGCGGCACTTGTTCATTAACATAGGGAAGTCTCTGATTTCCATTGGCCCTATGGTGGTAAGGATGTCTTCTTTCAGTCCACCTTCGAACTTCATGTATTTCCAGGCTTCATCGAGGTTCCGCTGATAAATACTGGAAAATTTACACAACTCCTCAAATCTAGCAATGTATTCCGATACACTACTATTCCCTTGACGGAGGTGCATGAATTCTAACTCCTTAACATTGCGAATAGAGGCACAAAAGTACTTCTGGTAAAACACATCTCTAAATACGTCCCAAGTAATTTTTGTTTGGGATCCTTCCAATAACCGTTGTGCTCCATTTCACCAGAACTTTGCATCGGCTTCCGGCATATAGGTGGCAAAGGTCACCTTCTGACAGTCTGTGCAATCCAATATGGAGAAGACCTTCTCTGTAGCTTTAACCCACTCATTTGCCTTATCTGGATTAAAGGCTCCCCTGAAGCTGGGTGGGTTGTGTAACACCCTCCCAAGTACAGTACTATGCTTAAGTCATAGTACTATACCTTGGAGCTGTTACTGTTACCTGAGCGAACCTCGTCTGACAGCAACTTCAGCTGTCTTCGGAAACTTCTACAATCATCTGGAGACAACATGGAAATAATAGTGAGAATTATAAAATTCTCAGTAGGATTCTCTAATCTTCATACATAGGGTCATCATGGTCGTCTCCAGTTTGCTTCGGTTTATTTTGAAAAAGGTGAACATGCTGCACAAACTGTTTAATTTTACATTTCGAAAAATGTCTTGTCCGAAGCAAAGTTCATTTTAATCATACACTTAGCATTTGGGAGAACCCATAAAATCAAGTCATGAATTATATTAGGACAAATAACCGAAATACCATAAAGTACGATAGCATCAATGTACCAAAGGCATAACTTCTACATATACTTTACTGGAATTACAGCATACTAAGACACTCACATAACATCAATATGCTGGGAATATAACATCTGCACATAAAATTACTCGTACTTGAATTCATGCCTATACATGAAACTTGCTTTCCTTTCTTCATCTTCCTTTTTGTCATAAAATCTTTAGTCTTTATTCTTTTACTTGGCACACCTAGCCGTATCGCCGTCCCTAGGGTGCATTTACTGCCCTTGGGTAGCCTGGCCTTGGAGTGAGCTCGTCAGCATCACCCGTGACCGTCGTCACACCGACTCACCCGCAAGGGGATTCACGTGCCTCTAGTCTTGGAGGGATCTCATTCTGGTCACGTGCCTCTAGTTGAAGGGATCGATTCTGGTCACGTGCCTCTAGCTGAAGGGATCGATTCTGGTCACGTGCCTCAAAATTGAGGGATCTCATCTGACCACGTGCCTTCAACATAGAGAGATCTCATCTGACCACGTGCCTTCAACATAGAGGGATCTCATCTGACCACGTGCCTCCAAGGTAGAGGGATCTCATTGTCTTAGCTGCCTTCACAGGGAGGGATTCAAGTGCAACTGCCTCCAAGTGAAGGGATTCATATCTTTATCAATTAACTGCCTTCACAGGGAGGGATTTCAAATAACTGCCTCCAAGTGAAGGGATTCATATCTTTATCAATACATTCACATTCTTTCATCCTCAAACATATTCAAGCATAGTCATACATGTGCTATATCACTTACCCCCACATACCTCATAACATAATTATGTCATTCTTGAATATAGGGTTTCTATATACCCATTTATCTTTCAATTCATCCTTACATTTAAACATTCATAACTTCTTAGGCTTCTGCCGTAAATCCGGCAGTATAACGGATCAAGTCCGTTTCCCCATGAATAGTGCCAGCTTTCACGGACAAATTAGTCATAGCAACATAATCAACTTAACACATATATATCAAGGTCAACCTGGCAATCCTCAACTCAAACTTTATGTGTTCTACTAACACTTGTAAAATTATCATTTTGGCCATTCTGCCAATTCTATTCGGTTCTGCCCGAATCTTGTATAATCCACCTTTATCTCTATTCAACTCATTTGAATCTGAAATTTGGATATGTCATAGCTCTATATGTCTACTTTCTAACCTCTTTGGTCCCATGTCATTCTGATTTATATAAATCAAGATATCCAACTTTTTCTTCAGCTTGTTCAGTCACTAGTCCGAATTACACTCCTGGAAATATAAATTCACTAGAAATCGAAACTAAGTTCAAATCTTACGAAATTGGTCTCATATCAAATCTAACAGGACAACCTTTCATTTGTCACAAGTTTCACTCCATTTGCTTGAGTACACCTCGAGATATAAGTCCTGAAAGTCGACCTTCCTGAACTACCCTGTTTTAGTCTGAATTAGACATAGGACAACTTCCTCGAATCACTGGGAACAATTGGAACCATAACAAACTCGGAATCTTATATTGGGGTATTCCTCTGTGTGTAATCTTTCTAACAAAACTGGTTTCACTCAATTTGGAGTTGTATAGGGTGAGTTATACTCTCCTCAAGTCACCCTGCTCGGATGAAGATCCTGAACCCTAGGTCAAACTTCAAAAATTCGTATCTCCCTCAATACTAATCAAATAACCTTATATGATATATCTATGGAAAGCCCTGGATGTCTAGTTTCATCTAAAAATAGTTTCATTGGATTTGACCGATTGTAGGCGGCGCCGTACGCTCCGCCATACGGACTGCCGTGGACTCTCCACCAAGACAGCACCCTCATCCATGTACTTCTCTTAGTTTCCTTCTTCTAATCTTAATCCCAACTCAATATTTCATGTTAATTCAATCATAATCCATCATAATACATCTATTAAATCATCAAATACATGAAGAAGAATACAAGTTCATACAGCCATAGGGCAAATAATTCAAGAATAAAAGTAGAATCCTACCTCTTTGGAGTATGATTTGAGCTAGGTGCTGAAACTTGGAGTGTTAGAGCCTTACTAAGCTTGAAGGAGTAATGGAGTTGGAGAAGAGAAAAGAGAGCTGAACAAAGGAGAAAGTGGCGTAGAAAATGGGGCTGAAGGAGAGAAAGAGATGAGTTTATAAGCTTGAGGTGGTAGTTAACTTGGAGAGCTTTGATTGGCTGAATTTTCTTGTGGACAGAATTTAGCTACGTCTCCCTTTCAGTGTAACTTGCCGCCATACTATTTGAAATCGGAACTCGCATTTACTCTATTTTAAGTCGGAACTCATCCTTGTTATACTTGAGGTCGGAACTCATGTTGTTTTTACTTGAGCTGGGAGCTGAAGCCTAACGTCGGAACTCGTACCAGCTTGTTTGTGCCTTGGGGAATCTTGTATCAATGTTGGATTCCGGAAGTCGAAAGCTTACAATCACATAATTTCGGAACTCCCAATTCAAACTTGGAAACCACGTACACTATTTTGAACCTTGTTATCTTATCTCGGAGGTCGGAAGCCATGCAGCTGGTAATCCTATAATCTCGGATCTCCCTATTTGAACTCGGGAACGCGAGTCACATTTCCAAACCCAGGTACTTAAACTCGAAAACCGTGTATAAATACCTTTAAGACATGAGGTCGGAAGTCGCGAAGTAGCAAATTATGCCACTTGAAATCGTAGGTCGGAATTTATGCCCAATATACCTCTAAGTCGGAAATCGGTCATAATAAAATTGAAGATTAACTCGGAAGTCGGACAGGATGTGAAGTCAGAATTTATGTGGAATCCGAAGGTGAACTCGGAATTCGGAAATGATCCTCCTTATCTGTGTTTCAAAGATGAAGTCGGAAATCGGAATGGATCAATCCTGAGGGCGAAGCCGAACTCGGAAATCGGGATGTTACAGGTTGGCTTTCCTAAACTCAGCAAATTTAAGGTACTTTAGGTCTACCCTAGGGCCATTATGACTCCCTCCAAGACCTACCTAAGGCTGGCTTCCCAGTTGGCCCATCATCTCCATTGCCGCAGCTGCTTGCTTGCGCATAGCTTGCGCCATGTCTCGCATTGTGTCTAAAAAGTCAGTAGATTCCTCCTGGGTTGAAGAAGTCGACGGCCTACCTTGCCTTCCAGAAGCTATCAAGTTCTGAACAGACAAAACAAGAGTAATTGAGTTGATTAGGCTCAATACTAAGTCCAGTGTACTAGTAAATAATAGCATATGGGTAGGCAGTCCTCTCACATGCATCCTATTCATATGGACAAAATTCAATACATGGTAATATCTAAAGAATACAGAGCATATGTGAAGCATAGTCAGTCCAATCCTCAGGCCTATATTTGGACGAACTGCTCTGATACCAAAAATGTAACACCTTACCAGACAAAATACTATACTTAAGTCATAATATGTTACCTGATAAGTTATTATGTGTAACTAGGTGATTTAACTCCATCTTTGGTTTTCAATGTTAATAAATCGTGTTCTAGAAAACGAAGAAAATACAAAATGGATAGCATTACCGAAATTGCATCATATATATATAAACACATATACATCTTTTACTAAAGTTGCCAAAAGATATATAAGATAGTACATGATGGTAAAAAAAAAAAAATGAGGCCGCTAATACAAAATAAAGTGACTTGTCTTTATGAACCACACCCTAATGGGTCCCCATGGGACATTTCATATACAAATACTATCTATGACCCCAACTGTCAAAAGAGGGTCATCATGTACAACTTCTGCTGCTACAGCGGATACTCTAACTAGATGGATTCCGAAGAAAGGAATCCATTCGCCATGCCGGCATCTACAGGGGTGTAATCCACGCTCGGAGCAGAAGACAAGGAAGATGAACTCGCAGCCTCAGATGAATCCTCCTCAGACATCAATACTGAGGGTATCTACTGTAGTGGTGAGGCCAGCGGAGCCATGGCTGGTGCTGCTACTGGTAGAGGTGGAAAGGGATGACCATGTGGAGAGCAATGGCGATATAAGGAACGGCAGGGTCAAACAGTGAGTGCATAAGGGGTGCAGCAAAGTCTCTTTGGAAAAAGAAGTAAAGGCAGAACTGGCATATACTAGATATGTACATGGAATCTATGAACAGGTCAAGATGCATGTGGAGTTCTGGGAACTCAATGAACAGGACGCCGGTAGCCGTGTTCTCCATGCTCTGAGAATGACGCGAAAATGTATAGTAGGGTGAAAAATAAAGATTTCTTAGTAGGAAATCCTAAGTATATATAACCGTCATCCCCACCATTCTCAGGTGTTTCGGATTTTAGTTGATTAAAGAAAATGTTACATCACTATGAAGTCCTACTCATTTAGTTGTATAAATCATAGTCCGAAACACAGCTCTGTTTTTCTTAAGGAAGTAAAGGAAATTAAATAGAAAGTAAACAATCAAATCTGTACATTCACATATATAAATGATAACCATAAAATGAGCAATAACATATATATGTATATATATGTAACATCCAATGGTGCAATTAAATTAATGCATGATGACTAAAAATATGGTGATGCATGAAAAATGATGTACTTGATCTTAACTCATATTTTTCCATACTTGGTCTCCTGGGAGTATATTGGCCATAAGACTCCTGGGTAACGGTCCGCTTTTCAAGATCGAGCTCGTTCTTATACAGGGTCGCCAAGTTTGCTTTCCCCGGCTTCCCCACTGACCTATTCCCTTTAAATTTGTTCAGGGGCTGGCCCAAGTCACATGGAAATCCTTCCTCATTCTTATAATGGTAGCATTACTTATCTCATGCTTATAGGGTAGCATTGCTTGGCTAACCCTTTGACCCATGCATGCATAACTTGCAAATTCATGTTAATTGCATTTTCTGCTGAAATCTCAGCATAACGGATCGTGTTCGCTTCCTCATGAATAGTGCCATACACCTAAGAATTTATATTTAACAGCAACTCGATACCGAACATCATATTCATACCAAGAATATAACAATATCAATAAGTGTAAGATTTAGAATATTAAGCATCAATCTATCTTCCAAGCTTTTGATCTCTAATGAGATTCCCGAGTTCACTTTCAAGGTTAAATGAATTCCGAGTTCCGATATTATACAAGTTCCGACCTCCGAGGTTATGTTCAACTTTCTGATATTATATGATTTACGACTTCCGGGGTTGTGTTTAATCTCCCGAGATTGATTCTAGGTTGAGTCTCGGAATTATGTGTATAAGGGTTTTATATGCCTATGATCCCGACCTCCGACTTGAACCCATAATTTGGTCCTTCAAGACTTTTGAGTGTTTCCCTAACTCTAAGTTCCCGACTTGAACTACATTCGATGTAATTTCCTATTTACTAAGTTTCGAGCTCAGCCTCAAGTATACCTTCCGAGTTTAGTCTTAAGCATGACCTCCCGAGTTAAACCTTAAGCGTATTTTTCGAGTTCAATCTTAAGTACACATCCCCGAGTTCAACCTTAAAGATCCCCGACCTAGTCCCTTATTTACTAAGTTTAGAGTTCAATTTTCAAGTGTACTGACCTAGCTCTCTATTTGCTAAGTATCGACTTCCGAGATTAACTCAAGTTGTGTGTGTCTTATCCCAGACTCGTTCTACTTCCAGCTAGAATTGCACTCTTGTAAGGAAAAATCCACTAAAAATAGAAATCTGGGTGAAATTATGCGAAATTTATATCCATGTAAAGCTAACAGAACAAACTTTCAAAGGAAATAGGTTTCATATCATTTGAATAAGTATAACTTGAGATATAAGCTCTGAAACTTGACCCTACTAGACTACTCTGTTCTAGCCTGGATTGGTCATAGGGCAACTTTCTCGACTCACTGGGAATGAATAGGACCTTATCTAATTCAGAAATTTTTATGGAACATTCTACTATGTGTAAGCTTTCTAACAAAGTTAGTTTCACTCAATTTGGAGTTGTATAGGGTGAGTTACCCCCTTTACACGCTTCTCAACTCATACTGCCCAGATAACGATCCTGATTTCTAAGTCAAACTTCAAAAATTCATATCTACCTCTATACTGATCTAATAGCCTTATATTATATATTTATGGAAAGCCTTGAATGTCTAGTTTCATATAAAAATAGATTCATAGGATTCCTACCTTTTCTAGGTGTGATTCTTGTTGAGTTTGTGATGGGAGTTGAAGAAATCTGGTGATGGCTTGAAGGTTTGTGGGAAAGGAAGATGATATGTGTTGAGATGAGGTGTGATGGTGGAAAAAGAATGGGGAGGGGTCAGATATATGGACCAAAAATGTGCAAGGGTAGAAAAGAAAAAATTTAAAAACTTCTCAAGCAAGTTACATGTGATTGGTGGATTTGAGCAAGTTGTGTAACTTAGCTTGGCAGCCCATTTGGAGGGCTGAGATGGCGCCACTTGCATGGGTAAGTTGGCTAAATCTTGGCCATCCATCCTAAGGTTTTCACAGTATAAATGCTATTGATCCAGTTTCGACAGTTTAAATTGTCGACATCTTACCGATTTCTCTTAAATCGGTAAACTGGTTTTTTAGAAAAATTCTGTGAGGTTTCCTATGTTCCTAATCTAATTCCACCAAGCCTAATTACTCGTAAATCACACTTAATTGGCTTTAAGTAAATATTTAATTTAATTTCGATCAACCCACTTATTTGATAAAAATTGAATAACTTGGTTAGTAATGATAAAATTTTCGGTCATTACAATTTGGGAGTTTTATCCCAAAAGACATGACTCTTCAAAACTAGTCGTTTTGTACGTTTAACTAGATTGTAATTGGTTAAAAGCTTTAGTATCAATTACATGGTGTAATAGCACAACTTTAGGAAAAAATAAGAACATTGTAATCGATTACAATGTCTAGTAATCGATTACCAGAATAATAGTTTACAAGCTAAGCTAAGAAAAATAATTTGTAATTGATTATCCCAGAGTAATAGCTCATAAGTTTTGTTTGAGAAAATCAATTGTAATCGATTACCAGTGTTGAAAATGCTTGTTATTATTTCTAGATTATTTTCCTTTTTAAGTGAAATCTAATGTGCTTCATTTTCAACCCAATTTTTTTGAAGATAAACTATTTTAGTATAGTTTCATTTGAAATCAAAATTTATTATCAAGATTTAAAACATACTTGGTTAAACTGATTTTAGTGGCCAATAAACTTACCAAAAGAAAACTTTTAACAAAAAGAACCTAAGTCCTAAGAATCTAACCATGTAAACTTTGGACTCGTTCTTCTTCAAGTAGTTTTGCGCCAAAGACATTTCAACCATTGATATCCATCTTGGCATCAACAAAACCTGCAATATAATCAATCACATTCTCTCCTTTTTTGATGATGACAACCATCTTAGGTGAGGAGCAACAATAGTTGTAACAAGAAATATATAATAGTGACATGCACTCCCCCTCAAAATAAACAATTAACTGTTACTCTCTTAATGTATTGAAACAAACACAATGCTCCCCCTTAATCCATACCTATCTCCTTACCATGATAGCTCTCCCCCTTTGGCATTAGCAAAAAGAAGGTAATAAATAATGAAAACACATTGCTAATACCGTGGTATAGCCAACACACACCCAGCACATTTCCTGAAGATATTCAGGCCATCAAAACCAGACAGTAATAAAAGTCATAAGAGATAAATTATAGCCATTGGACCTAACATAGGGCAATATGAACAAGGAAAAACAAGATCCAAGGTGCAAAATAAACTATACAAAGTGCGGACATCAAGTTAATAAAACATGAAGAATAAGAAAAGTAAGTAGGTGTCAGTCAAAAGAAAAACAAATCTAAGCACATGCTAAGCCCCATCATCAATAGTAGCATCCTCATCATCTGCATCAGTTGAATCATCACAGTCTCCTGGATTTAAGCAAGGCATTGGGTGAACCGGAGGAGAAGCAGCAGGGACGTATGTTAGGAAAGCTAAGTGGCTTCTGTAACATCCTCCCAAATTGATACTATGCTTAAATCATACTATCTCATTAGGAGTTGTTACAATTAATTAAACAGACCTTGACTTATTATTTGTCTTATTTTCCATGAAATTAAAACAGAGTTCTATTACATCCTGCAAGTAGGAGCGTAACTAAATAACCTTTCAAACATTAGCAACCATAAACACATATCTAAACATATATACAAATTTCTTTTTTAGCTAGTCTAGTCTCAACCACGCTCCTCTACACCTTTAAGACCTTCTGGGCTATCTGGAGACGACATGGAAACACACATAGAGATGAGAATTTTATATTCTTAGTAGGATTCCTAAGCTACTTTGTAGTCCATGTCATAGTTGTTGTTCCAGCTACTTTAGTTTATTCAAGAAAAAGTGATCATGCTATATGAACTATAGATCTTATTTTAGTGAGTTCAAAAACATTTGTTCCGAAGCAAATTCATTTTATCATACACTAGTTAAACAGAGAAAGAATCTCAGCCATCAACATGATAATATAAAGGATAATTAAATAAGATGCCTAGATTAAAAATAAAATAAGCAATAACTGAATAACATTCATAGATGGATGTAGATGTCTTCTTAATGCACTTGGTTATCATAAAAATTCTGATATGCACTCATGCTTCTCTTTTTCTGTCTTTACTTAACACACCTACGCATTATGTATCGCCATCTCTAAGGTGTCAGTACTTTCTTATTTTCCTCTACACTAGGTCCCCTGGAGGTAAATGGCTTCTCTCACTTCTAAATAATAACCTATTTTTCAGGAAAGCCTGTTTTTTAGGTCCGAACTTGTACCTATACATAAGTGACGGGTTTACTTTCCTTGACCCTCATACCGGTCTACTCCCTTTAAATTTATTCAGGGGTTGGCCCAAGTTATATAGAATGTTTATTATAGCTTTAATCATAATCATGAATGCATATGCTGGAGGAATTGTATTCATGATGCATGGTTTTCTATATTTTCTGTCGAAATTCAGCAGCATGCCAGATCGTGTTTGCTTACTCACAAATAGTGCCAATACCATAGACTATCAATTATTTAGAAAAATCACAACAGTGCATTCACATATCAATATCAATCTCATAGAGATAATATTTGCACTTGAATTTAAGTTGTTGTCTATGTACCTTCATTTTACCTGATTTTTGTAAAATAAGCCATAATTTCTATTTAATTCATTTGAACCTAAATTTTGAATATGGTAGGGTACTATTTGTCTAGTTGCCAACCTTTCTAGTCCCATCTCATTTTGATACATGTAGCTCAAGTTATTGGAAATTTATCTCGGACTGCTTTGTAACTAGCCAGAATTGCACACTCAAAAGTAAAAATTCACTAAAATTAGGAACCTAGTTGAAATCATATAAAACTTATATCATATTAAATATAACAAGACAAATTTTCATTTCCAATAAGTTTCATCTCATTTGCATAAGTAGAGCTTGAGTTATAAGCTCTTGAAGTTGACAAATCTGGACTACCCTGTTCTAGCTTAGGTTGGACTTAGGGCAATTTCTTTGAATTATTAGGAGCAATAGGGATTGAATATAGCTCTGAAATTTTCATAGGATGTTGCTCTATGTGTACTCTTTATAACAAAGTTTGTTGCACTTATTTTCGAATTATGTAGGGTGAGTTAACACCCTCCACAACTCATACTATCAGTAGAGAACTTAGAATCCTTAGGTAAACTTCAAAAATTCATAATTTTCTCAATACTAACCCAATGGTCTTATATTTTATATGCATGGAAAGTCCTAGATGTCCAGTTTCAATAAAATTAGTTTCATTTTGTTTCAATAACTGTAGGTTGAGCTGTACACTTTGCCATAGGTTTTTCACCTAGACAGCCTCTTCATTCTCCACTTCTTCTAGTTTTCTCCTTCTAACTTTAATTCCAACTTAAAATTTCATATTAATCCAACCATAAACCATCAAATACATTCAATATATCATCAAGTAAATGAAGCAAAATAGAGTTTCAAATAGCCACAATCCATAGAAATCAAGAACAAAAGATGAATCCTACCTTGATTTAGTGGAGTAACTAGCAAGAAGAAGTCTTAGAGAGGTAGAATGATCAAAGCTTCAACGACAAGGTGAGATGAGATGTGTTGAAGAGAGAAAAGATGAAGGGCCAGCAAGAGAGAAAAAGAAGCCAAAATTTTGCTTGGAAAAGAAAGAAAAAGACTCACCAAAAATCCAAGGAGGTAGTTGGAAGACTTAATGCTAATTGGCTAAAATTTTTTGTGGTTGATTTATGGCCAACTCCCTTCATTTTTATGTGGTTGATAGCGCCATCCTTAAAGGGTAAAGGGGCTGATTTTTCAGCCATAGGATCTAGGGCTTTAGATGTTTAATTTCATTGATTTGGTTCTGATAGTTTAAAATACTGAATCTTGACCGATTTCCTTCAAATCGGCAAAACGATTTGGAAGAATTTTGTGAAGCTTTCTATGTTGCTATTCAAATTATTCAATAGCCTAATCTCTCTAATTAATACTTAATTTTCCTTAAATAAATACCCAATCGATTTCTAATTAATTTCACTTATTCGATAAAAACTAAATAGTTTAGTTAAAAACGATAAGGTTTTTTGGACGTTACAGCTTCTAAAAGATCCTATTGCACCCTCTAAATGGCTCACATGACATCCAAGATGATCAACTTGCCCCCCAAGAGTATCAAACCGCACAGAAAACTGTTGACCAAAACCATCAAGTCGCTGCCCAACAAATACTTTAAGATCTTGCATCCCTTGGAGAATTTCGATAAGATAGGTAGGAGGAGGAGTAGAGGCAGAAGTGCGTGGAGGGAAAGAGGTCCGTTTTTCTTAGTCTTGTTGCTAATGACTCTTGGATAGGACCCATTGACATTGGTGCTTTTGGAAACCCATTCTGGCCACAGTGGTTACCCCAATGGCATGAGTGTGCTTAGATTTCTCTACTGTTTCACCATCAAGGGGCACATTGAAATGCTCAAGAATACAGGTGATGAATAAGGCATTAGGAAGAGCCTCACCATCTTTCTTGGCCACGGTCAATCTGGAATCTCACAAAATTAGCCCAATCTATATTCTGTCTAGTCAAAAAGGCCTACATAACAACAACATCCCCTTCAGTTAAATGGGCAAGGTTATGAAGCCTAGGACTCAGAGTTCGAACATAAATATAATGGATGAGACGATGGTCTAATCCTAGAGGCCCAGTAAGTATGCGACCAGAAAGATTTGCACCCTCATTAGAAATCATTTTCTTGGCATCCTCAACATTATAATCAATTTTCCAATTATCCAGCACAAAACCAACACATGGGTTTTCTTCAGAAGGTAATTTAGTCAAATGGAAAAAGAGACTAGCATCAACATATATCAGAATTTTCTTCACTTCAGAGACTATGCAATTATTTCTAATTTCTAAATTGGAGTAAAACATCCTAACTAAATCAGGATAAACTGGCTTCCTTAAACTTATAAACTTCACCAACGTTAGGGATTTAAATGTGGTGTAACACTTAAAATGCTCTCCTTCAAAGAAACTTAAACCCAAAAACTTTGGCTCAATAAGGTCTTTGAGTTTGTAATTGGAGAAGTACCTATTTTCCTGGGTGAAATTTGAGAAGTAAGTAGGGAGTCGCAATGGAGCATCAATTGGCGGTTGTGTGGTGGAGCAAACAGCGGTGGTGGCGGAAGATTGCCCTCTAGTGGCGGTCTTAGAGCGCTTGCATTGGGGGCGAATTGATTCTGCCATCTCGATGAGTTTTGGTAATTTTCAATCGATAAGTTTTGGAGAGGAGAGAAAAAGAAAGATTTTGGTAGTGGAATGGAAGAGTTTGGTTGAGAGATGAAGAAGAAATTGAAGAGAGAAGGTGAGGAATGGTGGTCGCGTGGAGAGAGAAAGACGAGGGAGATGGGGAGTTTTTGAAAAGGTATATGAGAGAGAACAAACGGTCCTAAAAACCTAATCGGTAAATCGATTACTCATTAATGTAATCGATTACAATGGCTAATTTTCACCCCTTTCAAAATGCAACATCCCTAGTAATCGATTATAATAAAATTGTAATCGATTACAATTGCTCAAATTTGACATAAACATCCGTTTCAACTCTTGTTCTTGTGTCTTTAATATGTGGGGTACTTAGCAAGTAACGGAGTACCTGCAAAACAAATTTAAGGAAACTCTGATGCTCAAGTTAGTAAATTATACAAGAAATAAATGAATTG
Source organism: Pterocarpus santalinus (assembly GCA_031439595.1). Lineage (NCBI taxonomy): Eukaryota > Viridiplantae > Streptophyta > Magnoliopsida > Fabales > Fabaceae > Pterocarpus > Pterocarpus santalinus. The sequence goes on along the minus strand of CM062528.1, from coordinate 24,203,208 downwards.
TTACTATTTTGTAGCTTATATATGTGAAAAAATCAAGTATGCCAAGTTCTCTTCTAATGTTAAAGAAAGTCTTTTTTGGCAAAGGTTTAGTAAATATATCTGCTAATTGCTTATTAGTTTCTACAAATTCTAAAACATAATCACCTTTTTACACATGATATCTTAAAAGGTGATGTCTAATTTCAATATGCTTTATTCTAGAGTGCAAAACAGGATTTTTAGAAGGGTTTATTGCACTTGTATTATCACACCTGGTAAGAATATTATTGAGATGTATTCCATAGTCTAGAAGTTATTGCTTCATCCAAAGTATTTGTGCACAACAACTTCCAGCTGCTATATGCTCAGCATCAGCAGTAGACAAAGCCACACTATTCTATTTGTTACTATGCCAAGAGACTAGAGCACTACCAATCAATTGACATGTTCCACTAGTGCTTTTCCTTATCTCTTTTGCAATAAGCAAATTCAGAATCAAAGTAACCTATTAAACTGCATGAGGTTCCCTTAGGATACCATAATCCTACATTAATGGTGCCTAGTAAATATCTCATTATTTTTTTTACAGCATAAGTTATGATTCCTTAGGATTAGCTTGATATCTAGCATACATGCATACACTGACATTATGTTTGGCCTACTAGCAGTGACATAAAGAAGAGAACTAATCATACCTCTATATTTTGTCACTTTTACAGGCTTACCTTCCTTATATTTATCCAAGTAGCATGAAGTGCTTATTGGTGTAGCTATTTCCTTTGCATTTTCTATCCCAAACCTTTTGAGCAACTCCTTGCAATATTTTGATTAATTGATAAATATTCCATCTTTTGCTTGCTTGATTTGAAGTCCAAGGAAAAAAATTAAGTTCTCCCATCATGGATATCTCAAATTTGCTTTGCATTATCTTAGAGAATTCTTGACACAAAGAATCATTAGTGGCACCAAAATAATATCATCTACATATATTTGTACCAAAAGAATATCATGCTCCTTATTTTTAATGAATAATGTAGTGTCAATTTTTCCTCTTGAAAAACCTTTTTCTAAAAGATATTTACTTAATCTACCATACCAAGCTCTAGGAGCTTGTTTTAGCCCATACAGAGCTTTTTTCAATTTGAAAATATGATTGGGTAAATCAAAACTTTCAAAATCGGGAGGTTGATCAACATACACTTCTTCTTGCATATAACCATTTAGAAATGCACATTTCACATCCATTTGATGAAGTTTAAAATCCATGACAGATGCAAATACAAGTAAATTCTAATGGCTTCTAATCTGGCTACAGGAGCATATGTTTCTTCATAATCTATTCCTTCTTCTTGATTATATCTTTTAGCTACTAATCTAGCTTTATTTCTTATTATGACACCATTTTCATCAAGTTTGTTTCTAAAAACCCATTTGGTGCCTATGATAGGATGATCACTAGGCCAAGGCACAAGTTCTCAAACTTGATTTCGTTCAAATTGGTTTAATTCTTCTTGCATGGCCAATATCCAATATTCATCAATAATGGCTTCATCTATGTTCTTAGGTTCAACTTGAGAAACAAATGTCATATGGTTACATGCATATCTAAGAGATTTTTGAGTTGTTACCCTTTTTGAGATATCACCTATGACATTGTCAAGTGGACGATGTCTTGAAATCCTCCATTCTTTTGGAAGATTGATTTCCTTTGTTTGCTCTTGTTGTGGCCTTTCTTTCTTTCTTTTTTCCTCTTTCTTTTGCTCTTTTTCTTTGTCATTGATGTGAGTATTTCCCAAGGCTTCTACAACATCATTACTAATATCCTTTCTTAGACTAGGAAGGTTAGTCTCATCAAAAACAACATGTATCGACTCTTCTACAATCATAGTTTTGTTATTATAGACCATATATGCTTTGCTATGCAATGAGTAATCAAGAAATACTCCTTCATCAGATTTAGCATCAAATTTGCCTAGGTTATCCTTTCCATTATTTAAAATAAAACATTTGCACCCAAAAATATGAAGGTGAGATATGTTTGGCTTCTTTCCTTTATATAGTTCATAAGGGGTTTTCTTTAAAATTGGTCTTATTAGGGCTCTATTCATTACATAACAAGCAGTACTTACCGCATCTACCCAAAAACACTTAGGAAGGTTTAATTCGTTTAGCATAGGTCTTGCCATTTCTTCTAAAGAGCGATTTTTCCTTTCAACTACTCCATTTTGCTGTGGAGTTCTTAGGGCAAAAAAATTATGCTCAATGCCATGTGCATCACAAAAAGTTTCAAAAGACTCTTTTTCAAACTCTCCACCACGATCACTTCTTATGGATGCAATATTAAGATTTTTCTCATTTTGGATAACCTTGGCAAGTTTTCTAAATGCTTGAAATGCTCACTTTTATGAGCTAGAAATAATGTCCAAGTAAACTTAGAATAATCATCCACTATCACTAAAGCATAGTAATTTCCTCCAAAACTCATAGTTCTAGAAGGACCAAAAAGATCCATATGTAATAATTGCAAAGGTCTAGATGTTGAAACAATATTCTTAGATTTAAAAGATACTCTTAATTGTTTATCCTTTTGACAAGTATCACAAAGCTTATCTTTCTCAAATCTGATTTTTGGTAATCCAATTACCAACTCTTTTGAAACTAGCTTATTTAAGTGATCCATGTGAATATGTGCAATTTTTCTATGCCATAACCATGAATCATCTTCCTTACTCATGAGACATTGAATATTGTTTGAGGAAATATTGGCTAAGCTAATTATATATATGTTGTCTACTTTATGTCCAACAAACTTAACTTTATTATCACTAGTGCCCTTTATAATGCAATAGTTAGAATCAAAGATGACTCTATTTTCTTTATCACATAATTGGCTAATACTAAGTAAATTATGTTTCAGGCCGTCATAGGTCACATGTCCATGTTTATTAGGTGTCAGGTGTGAGAATTTTGATGCATCTCCGATCATGTGCTTAGAGCAACCACTATCAAGATACCAATTTGAGCTCTTGATCTTTAGGCACACCTACATCACAAATTCCAACTTGGATTTAGGTACCTAGATTTTCTTCGGTCCTTGGTTGTTAGGTAAAATACTCTTGGGAACCCACATCATTTTTCCACTAGCATGTCCATTCTTTCTATTGTAGCATGTTGAAGCACTATGCACTTTCTTGCCACAATAAAAACATGTTATGAAAGGAGAGCTAGAGGTAGATGATAAAGAAAAGAAGTTTTTATAATACTTTTGCTGTCCCTTCGGATTATATCCTAATCCGACCTTATCAAACACATATCTTTGTTTTCCCAATAATATATCTAAGTTATTTCCACCGAATGTGAACTTATCAAGTACATTTTTTAAATCATTAATCTCCTTTTCAAAATTTTTACAAGATGAGCATGAAAATGATGTAATTGTTTTCTCATATGACAAACATTTAGAGCAAGTAGAGTTTGTATCAATTAATCCAAGAGTTTCATTTTCAATTTTCAATTCCTCTAGTTCTTTGTTTAATTTAGAAATCTCTTCTTCTAAAGATAAAATAATTTTCTTAGAGGAAGCAACAATTTTGGTAAGTCTTACAGATTCTTCACGCAAATCATTAAAAGCATCTTGTAATTCATCAAATGAAGGTGAGAGATCAAGATTAGAAAATTGTACATTTCCATCACTATCAAAATCTCCAACCATAAGACTAAGATTTGCAACTTCATTTTCAGAGTCACTAGAAGACTTTGTGTCATTCTCTTCCTAAGTTATATATGTCTTCTTGCCTTTCTTTTCCTTGATTGATTTCTTCGCAAGTTTCTCTATTTTCTTTAAATAAATTGGATAATCCTTCTTCATGTGGCTAGGTTGTCCACATTCATAGCATTTTTGTTTAGATGAAGCATCTTCTCCCTTGTTAAAATTATTCTTTGGAGGAAAAGGATTTCTTCTTTGATTTCCCTTCTTCCTAAGAAATCTTCCAAACTTCTTCACAAGGAGTTTAAAGTTTTCATCATTTTCTTCAACTCCTTCTAAATTATCTTTTTCATCTCCATCACTTTCTTCATGCATGGAGGATGTGGCTTTTAAGGCTATTCCTTTCTTCCTTTTGTCATTCTCCTCATGTTGATTGAGTCTATTGAGTTTTAACTCATGCTTTGAGGTTTCTCAAAGAGAGTAGCAAGAGTCATTGTAACCAAGTTTCTTGATTCTGCTATTGCTGTAACCTTTGATTGCCATTGCCTATTTAAACATCTCAAAACTTTGTTAATAAAGTCTTTATTTGAAAATGTCTTTCCTAATGAAGCAAGATGATTGATAATGTATGTAAATCTTTTTTGTATATCTTGAATACTTTCATTTTGATTCATTCTAAAGAGTCCATACTCATGTGTGAGAGTGTTAATTTTTTCCTTCTTAACTTCACTAGTACCCTCATGGGTAACTTGTAAAGTGTCCCACATTTCTTGTGCTGTTTTGCAATTTGACATACAAAAGAATTCATCATGTCCTAAGGCTGAAGTAATTATGTTCTTTACTTTTAGATTATATTAGAATTTCCTTTTATCCTCTTCAGTGCACTAACTTCTAGGCTTTGCTATAGTTTTTCTTCAACTAACCTAGTTGGAACAAAAGGACCTTTTTCTATAGCATCCCAAACATCTAAGTCTGTGGCTTCAATAAAGATTTTCATTCGGGTTTTCCAATATGAATATCCATCCCCATTAAAAACAGGTGGCCTATTAATAGAAGATCCTTCTGACAAGAAGGAGTTTGATGAGGCCATTACTTCTTGAAGTGGTTAAGCCTTTACAATGATTAGGCTCCGATACCACTTGTTACCAAGTGGCCTCAAGAACTCAGGAGGGGGTGAATTGAATTCTAAAAATTTTCACAATCTTTTTATAAGAATCCCTTTTTAATTCTTTGTTGGAGTAAAATTTTGAAGAAATGCCTAAGTAATTGTGAATATGAGTAAATCAATGCAAGTTATTAAAGTGAAAGATTAATATAGATAGACAAAATAGTGAATTTAACTTTACAATAATGTAAAGAGTCAAGGGAGGAGAGAATCAAACATACATTTATCCTGGTTCAGTCACCGCCTGTGGTCTACGTCCGGTCGCCAAGTAATTGCTTAGGATTTTTTATTATTCTCTAACTCTTCAAGGTGTTTGGAAACCTTAACAATCCTTTGAGCACTTCACACTTTTGAGAATCCTCATTTTATTGCTTAAGTCACTCAAAAACAAAGAGATGCCTCACTCTTTAATCCTTTTGAGAGATGGCACACCCTCTCTTACAAGTTCTCAGAAAGAGGAGGATAGAAAAATTTACTCTCTACTTAGAGTTATTGATACAAATTGAAGCACTAAGAAGTTTTCAAGAGATAAAGCTTTTTGGCCACAAAAACTTGATAGGAAAATCAAAGGTTAAGAATGATGATTAAGTGCAATTGGTACTTGGTTTCTTTCTATTGAAAATATATCATATAATAAGTATTTATAGGCCATAATAACGTGCTAGCTGTTTGGAAGTTTTCTCCCAGAAGACATGACTCTTCAAAACTAGATATTTTATGCATTTAACTATATTGTAATCGATTACAAGCTTTAGTAATCGATTACACGGTGTAACGACACAATTCTAGGAAAAAATAAGAACATTGTAATCGATTACAATGTCTAGTAATCGATTGTCGGAATGATAGTTTGCAAGCTAAGCTAAGTAAAACAATTTGTAATCGATTACACTTGTATTGCAATCGATTACCAGAGTAATAGCTCAAAAGTTTTGTTTGAGAAAATCAATTATAATCGATTACCAGTGTTGAAAATGCTTGTTATTATATTCTAGATTATTTTCCTTTTTAAGTGAAATCTAATGTGCTTCATTTTCTACCCAATTTTTTTCAAGATAAACTATTTTATTATTGTTTCATTTCAAATCAAAATTTATTGTTAAGATTTAAAACATACTTAATTAAACTAATTTTAGTGGCCGGTAAGCTTAACAAAAGAAAAATTTTAACAAAAAGAACCTAAGTGATAAGAATCTAACCCCGTAAACTATGGATTTGTTCTTCTTCAAGTAGTTTTGTGCTAAAGACATTTCAACCATGGATTCGTTCTTCTTCAAGTAGTTTTGTGCCAAAGACATTTCAACCATTGATATCCATCTTGGCATCATCAAAACCTGCAATTTAATCAATCACATACCTAAGGGAAATTCGAACAGTAATTAGGACCTCAAACTGCTCCGATAGGATTGGGGGGCTATTGAAGCTGGAATTCCACAGTGGTGGGGTACTTGCAAGTACTTCGATGCTCAAGTCAATGAATGCACGAGATGTATGAGAGTGTAAAAAAGGTACTTGAGGTCCATAATTATACTTGTATTTATATAGGTAGGTAGTTGAGAAGATAAGGGTTTGGTTCCGTAATCGTAGGGGATAACTCGAGATGTCCAGTAGGTAAAGGTCAGTGGATGGTTCCGATTTTATCGGCAACACACGAGGTAAGTACTACTCCACCATATTAGGGGACTCTATTACATATAATTCGGATTCGGGCCTTAGCACACATGTAGGCTTAAACTACTTATCAGGTAGTGATCTATCCGACCTTGTATCGAGCTTAGTTATTGGGCTGAGTTGGGCTTGCTCATTCTAGTCCAAAATAGTGCCCCCAACTCGACAATCGAGGTGACTTCATCAGGTGTCAAGTTCTTCATTTTTCTTCGACATCACATCGGGTGTCGAGTTCTTCATTCTTCTTCGACATCACAAACCATGTCCTAAGAAGATTAAGTAATTTTTCAAATGATTTGACGTTTACTTGTGGTAACTTCTTGTATCCTCAGGAAGTAGCGATGTCTTTTCGCCTCATAAGTTGCATCCTACTACCCTGAGCAGACGTGTGTTGTTTTGGCACCTCGATTTGAGTGCCTTAATTATTTGAGTTGGGATTTTTTTCCACTTTCCCCCCAACTCTTTGATGCAAAAAGTCGTACCATGTCCTTGGTGATGTTTGGTATGCGTGGTAAAGCATTTTTACCCCTATAAATGCATGCTCTCTTCTTCTATCCTTCGTTTCTTTACTTGTCTAAAACTTTTGCAGTGAAAGAGGAGAAAGTGCTTCGTCTCGCAATAAGGCAATCCACCATATTTGAGCGTTCATCCCCTGTAACATGTATGTTTGTCTTTCCATTTCTTGTTTTTAGTGTTTATAGTGGTTTTTTTATGGAATGAAGTGTGATATTGGTGGTGGTTTGCATTCTTTTTAACATTCATTTGCATTTTTTCCACTACTTGGGGGTGGTTTTAACCCTTATTTTTCTACATTTCCTTGCTTCTATCGCCCACCAGCAGCTTTATGTTTAAAGGGAAATCACTGTAAGGAGCCTGTTCTTTCAGTTTCCATTTTGTTTGAAAGTTTCCAACTTAGATTTTTCCCAAGTTTGTGAAGTAGGGGTGGTTTCTCTTCTAGGTTATCCAACATCTCGAGATGGACGAAGAATAAAGGGCTCTATCATTTCCTTTTGAGATCAACTTCATCTATAGGTAGGTCGATCTTGAAGTCCTTGGGACCCCATCAGCCATAACCTTGGAGTTCCTAACCCATTTTAGAGAAGAGAACTTAATTTCGTCGGAGGGCGAGTACGAGGAGGAGTACTATTTAGAGGCTTTTGGCCTGAGTGAGACAGTGAATGATCACAATCTTAAAGTGAGGGCTTAGGTGGATGTGGATGTATGATGTTCTTATCTCCAAACTAGGAGTCCAGATTCCATTTATCCACTTTCAAGTGGAGATTTTGAATCCAATTGAGGCCGCTGCTTCCCAACTACACCCAAATAGCTGGGCGATGATTCACGGGTTCGAGATTATCCACGAATATATCAGAGTGGCACCATCTCCAGAAGTGTTCTTTTTCCTTTTTACTCTGACCCGGCCTACTGGCAGTGCTTTGACCTCGGGATGGTTATCCTTCCAAGCTCATGTCAACCAAAAGGTGTTCTTCTCCTTGAGAAATCCTTTCATAATTTCAAACCCATTTAGTTTAAAGTATTCAGGCTTCCAAATTCGATTCCTTTTTAGAAAACCTTAGAGGGAGAGCTTCGGTTTAATGTTTTTGGGTGCAAGCACTTAATTTGGTGCTCCTCGGATAGAGGAAAGTTCCTTTAAGCTCGAGGAGAAGGCCAAGCAAGTCGAAATTGACAACATGAAGGAGAGGTTGCAATCAAGGGACAAGCAATTAGAGGATTCTTGGGCTCGGATGTTGGAGCTTGAAAAGGCTTACGCCGATTTGTCAGAGTCTGCTACTAAAACAAAGGCTCAGGTGGCACAAGTGGAAAAGCTATGGGTGAAGTCGACTGAAGAGATCAAGGAGAACCTTCTGGACCAATGCTAAGTTATTTGCCTCGACACTAATTTTGGCGAGGTTAGGTTGGATAAGGTTGTGATTGATGGCCGTATTGAGATAGCTCCAAATGATGACGAATCTCCTAAGGATCCAGAAGTCGAACTGGCAAATCCAGCGTCGGACCCTTGATGTATTGTTTCTGTTTTTTGTTTGCCCTATCGTGGGCTTGTCTTTGTGCTGAATATTTTCTCGATTTTTGGGTTCTAGTAATGGAATTTCTCATTTTACTGGTTTTATTAGATTTCTGTTGCCAATTAATGCGTCTATTTTTCGCCTAAGTCATATAACTTGAAGGGAATATCAACGTCATCCTATTGTCTTATCGAACTAAATATTATCCGAGTTGGGTTTCCCTTGTAGGCTAGAGCTTAAAGATTTCTTTCTTTCGCTTAAGCTAGCGTTAAGGACATGATTGGCCAGAGGTCTAACATTGAATTTTGCGTGTTTGTCCGAGTTTCGTTTACTTCAGGACTTTGAGCGCATGTATCCAAGTTTTCAGGTCGGGACTCATTTTTCTTGACTAAGGGGTGATGAATTCCATAAGAGAATTAAAGCGAATTGAGAGCCTTGAATAATGAACATAATAAGTATGACGAGAAATGAAAAGGGTGATAATAATAACGAAATGAATGTAAGATAGGATAAAATTGTAACAAATATATAAAACCAAAAACTGAAAAGAAGTTTGTGAATACCGCTTAGCCTACGGAGTCTTGCCTCAGTAAAAGCTCCTCGAGAAAACCCAGTGGGACAAAATTTGAGGTGGGAAAAAGAGTATGGCTACTTCATGTGGTTTACACTTAGATGAAAAATTTCCGGAGGTTAGAAGAATTTCATGACGTTGGAAATTTTGAGCCTGATAGTGTAGAGAGCTTGTATGCCCCTTTTCCTAAGACATCAATGCATCTGTATGGGCCTTCCCAATTCACAGCCAATTTCCCATAGCCCAAGGGAGGCTTTTCGATTTTAGCACGTCAGAGAACCAATTTACCTTTGTCAAACGTCTATGGTATCAGTTTGGTGTTGTATCTTTGTGAGATCCGATGCTTTAGCACTTTCTCCCATAAATCAGCCATTTCTCTTGCTTGGCTAGATAGGTCGGATTCTTCCCGAAGTGCTTGCTGGCATGTAGGTCGGAACATGATGCGTGGGCTGAACTCTTCGACTTCGATCGGTATCATTGCATCCACCCCATAAGTCAACTTAAAGGGAGTTTCCCCTGTCATCAAATGTAGGGTGGTTCAGTAGGATCATAGAACGCTCTCGATGCTTCATTGAGTCTCTTCTTCAACCCTTGTAGTATGACTTTGTTGGCAACTTCTTCTTGACCGTTAGCTTGTGGGTGCTCAATGGAAGTGAAGTAATGTTTGACCCTGTAGCTAGTGAGGAATTCTCGGAACTTTTGATCTATAAATTAGGTTCCGTTATCAGTAACTACAGAGTCAAGTATTCTGAAATAGGTGAAGATGTCCTCTATATGAATTTCCAAGCTTGCACAGCAGTAATGGTGGATAGCGGCTCTGCCTCTATCCACTTGGTAAAGTAGTTGATAGCCACTATTAGGTACTTCACTTGTCCCGAGGCGAGTGGGAAAAAACCTAAGAGGTCGAGTCCCCATTTGCTGAAAAGCTAGGGGGACGTTATCGAGGTTAGTTCCTTGGAAGGGACGAGGTGGAATTTGGCATGTTTTTGGCAGCTGGAGCATTTCCTGGTATACTCAATCAAGTCTTTGATCATTATCAGCGAATAGAAACCAGCTCGCAATACTTTCAATGTAAGTGATTTTCTTCCGAGATGGTGGCCACAAGAACCTTCATGGACTTCCTCAAGAATAGTAGGGAACTGATCTGGTCCCATACACTTTAGTAATGGTTGGAATAGTCCTCTTTTGAACAATTGTTCATTGATGATGGTGCAATAAGAAGCCTCTCTAACTAGCCTCTTTGCATCCACAGGGTCTTCTGGTAGGGTTTCGTTATGCAAGTATTGGACAATCAGGGTTATCCAGTTTGAAACCCTATCGATGGATAAGGTCGGAAGGTTTTGTTATCGAAAGGAGTTTCAATGTCTCTTAGATCTAGCTTCGGTTGTTTCCTCCGGGCTTAGTGCTTGCTAGCTTGGAGGATGTCGGCCCTGACATTCTCCTTTCTAGGAATATGTCGGAAGTTGACGCCTGAGAACTCTTTTATTAGCTCTTTAACTTTCAGAAGATACTTCTGCAGCAAAGCATCCTTAGCTTGGTACATTCTAATTACATGGGAGGTCACGATTTGAGAGTCGTTGCATCTCGAAAGTGGGTTATTCCGATGTCTTTAGCTAACTTCAAGCCGACTATGAGGGCTTCGTACTCGACTTGTTTATTTGAAATTGGGAAGTCGATCTTTATGGAGAGCTCGATGATTATCTCACCTTCTTTTTCAAGTATCGCTCCGGCTCCGCTTCCCTTAGAGCTGGAGGCTCTGTCCACATGTAGGATCCATCCCGATTCTTGGGAATCCACATCATCCACTATTTCTGCTAAGAAATTTGCTAATGCTTGAGCTTTAATGGCCGCCCTTGGTTCATACTGGATGGTGAATTTCGAAAGTTCTACGGACCACCATACCATCTTGCCCGCCAAGTTCGATTTTTGGAGGATTTACCGGATTAGCTAGTTGGTTTGGACAATGATCGTATAAGCTTGGAAGTACTGGCAGAGCCTACGTGCTGCTACGACCAAGGCTAGGACAACTTTTTCAATCTTCTGATATTTAATCTCGGGGCCTTAGAGTACTTTGCTGATGAAGTATATGGGGTGCTATTGTTAGAAATTTTCCTGAACTAATGCTCTAGCTATGGCTGCATTGCTAATAGATAGGTACAAGAACAAGGATTCCTTGGCTTCTGGCTTATTTAATATTAGAGGGCGGGAAAGGTACTCTTTGAACTCGAAAAATGCGACTTCACAATCCGACATCCATTCAAAGGTATTCCCTTTTTTTAAGAGAGAAAAAAGGAGAATGGCTTTCCGAGTAGACGCATCCATGAATCTCGAGAGGAAGGCAATTTTTTTGATGAGACGTTGCACTTCTTGCACTTTTGTTGGGCTTATTATTTCAAGGATGGCTCAACACTTGTCAGGGTTTGCTTCGATTCCCCGATGTGTGAGCATGAATCTTAGGAATTCTCCAGCTTCCACAGCGAATGAACATTTATGCCGGTTTAATCTCATGTTGTGTTGTTGGAGGCGATCGGATACAACTTCAAGGTCGGATAAGAGACTTTCTTCCTTTTTAGTCTTGATTAGCATGTCATCAATCTAGACCTCCATCAAACTTACGATGAGCTCTATGAATACTTTATTCATGAGCCTTTGGTATGTGGTTCCTACGTTCTTTAATCCAAATGTATAACCTTGTAACAATAGTTAGCCATTGGAGTTATGAACGCAGTTTTCTTTTCATTGAGATGATGCATCAGGATTTGGTTGTAGCCCGAGTAGGCATCCGTGAAGGTAAGAATTCAGAAGTTGGAAGCAGTATCTACTAACCTGTCAAAGCTTAGTAAGGGATATAGATCCTTTGGGTAGGCTTTGTTCAGGTTGGTGTAATCGATGCACATATGTCATTTCTCATTGAACTTTTTGACCATGATGACGTTAGATAACCACGTCGGATATACTATCTCGCATATGAACCTGGCATCTGGGAGACTTTGGATTTGCTCCTGGACCGCGAAGGCTCTGTCTGGGCTCATTATACTCTTCTTTTGAGTTATAAGTCTTGCACCAAGAACATGGAGAGTCGGTGGGACATAAACTTTGGGTTGATTCAGGGCATATTTGCCGCAGTCCAAGCGAATAAATCTGCATTGGACCTCAGAAAGGCAACTAGATTTTGCTTCAACATGGTTGAAAGATCTTTACTAATCCGAGTTGTTTGCCCAAATTCATTACTGATTTGAACTTCTTCCAGTTCTCCATTCGACTCAGGTCTTCCTCCTTTAACTTTCCTTGTATCGAGGTCTACTATCATGACTTTTAAGGAATTGGGAGGTTAGGAATTGTCTTGAGATACCTCTTTTTGTTGTCTTTGGATCTCGAGGCTGGCATTGTAGTATTGCCGAGTTGTGACCTGATCTGCCTTTACTATGGCAATTTCTCCTTTGTCAATGAAAAACTTCATGGTTAAGGATGCCGTCGATATAACGAAGCCTATCTTGCTCAACATTGGCCTTTCGAGTGTAATGTTATAGGCCAAGGGGTAGTCGACAACTAAGAAATCGAGTTTAACAGTCCAAGTTTTGGGTTGGGAATCCAGGGTTAGGTGGAGGGTGATGAACCCCTAAGGGTGCACTTTCTCCCCGAAAAAATCGATTAACTCTTCTTTGTGTGTTTGGAGGTCAATGTTCGTTAACCCGAGCTTATCAAAAGTGTCTTGGAATAAGATATTTGCAGAGCTCCCTTGCTTGACGAATACCCTTTTTACTTTGGCATTAACCATTGCTGCAGAAATCACCATGGGGTCGTCTTGTCCGGGAATCATGCCTTCTAAGTCTGAGCTGAAAAAGATTATCTCTGTATTGGCCAGTAATGTCGGTGCTGGCTATTTTATCTTCCCTGAGGGCACATTGAGGACCTCCTGTAAGTGCTTTTTCTAGGATGAACTCGTCATTCCGCCACCCACAAAGCCTCCAGCAATGACATTGATAGTCTTGGTAATTGGTTGTTCCTCATCATTGCCTTGATTCCCTTCGGATTCTGAGGTTCTTTGGCTCCTTGGATTTCACCTTTCTTCATCCCCTTGATAGGACGCTTGTCTTCTTTGTGGACTTCTTTGGGAAGCCACGTACTTGCCCAATTTGTCTTCCCTTATCAATTATTCCATGATGTCTCAAATATCATAACAATCCTTGGTTCTGTGTCCGAAGCTGTTGTGGTATTCGCAAAATAAGGAATTATTTTTGTTGGCCCTCATTTTGAGATTTTTCAGCTTGGGAAACCTTTCAACCTGATCAACTTCTCGGAACAGCTCGAAGAAGGATACGTTAAGGAGATATACTCGTTGTATTTATCGGCCCTTGAACGTATATCCTTCCTTGGGTGTTCATCTTGGTCGCCGGCCTTCTTGTTGGATTGGTGCCTTCCTGAGTTAGTTATGGCTTTCTCTTTTTTTTTTTTTTTCTCGAGCAAAATATATTTCTCAGCTTTAATCTGTATTTCCTCTGGGGACCACGGTGGCCATTTTGACATTAAAGTTTTGAAAGGCCCCAAGTTGTAATCTGTTTAACTACATGAGAATCGCTACTTCAGTCTGCAATTCATTAATGAGCAAAGTTTCGGCATTATATTGCTCGAGGAAATCTTGAAGCAACTCTCTTTGCCGCTAATGTAAGCTAAGGAAGCTAGAGATTGGCTTTGGTTTGAACTTCTTAGTAGTGAAGTGGGCCAAGAATAGCGAGGCAAGATCGAAAAATCGATTAATCGACTTGGACGGGAGAGAGTCGAACCACTTGAGTGCTATTTTTTTCAAAGCAATCAAGAATGCTCAGCACCTGATAGGGTCTAAGACTCCGGCCAGTGCCATCCTTAACTTGAAAGCATTGATGTGCTCTTAGGGATCGGTGCTCCTGTTATAGGGCTCTCTATCGGACAGGGGCTTGAAACTTTTTGATGGCTAAGTTCCCATAATGTAGTCAAAGAATGGTGTGTCGTCGCCATGCTTGGGGTCATCATAATGCTTTGAGCCACGCCTTGAACATCTATCAGTGTAACCAAATAGAGGTTTGGACTCGGAGCATTCAAGGTGGTGTCGAGCATTTTCCACTCGAGGTTCTTTATGATTATTGGCAGTACTCTAACGTTGTGAGTTTCCACGATGTCAGCGTTTGGTGCTGCGGCTGCGTTATCTCGAACTTATACCTTCGTAGTGCTCTCAACTCCTATCATATCGATGATGCCGTTCCCGACGTTATTTTTAGTCGGCATCTTTCATGCGATCCAAGTTCTGTTCTAGCTTCTGAATGTGGGTGGCTTATTCCTGCATCAAGGTTACCATCTCGGCAAGCAGGTTGGTTTTGGCCTGAGAGTGAAGTTCCACCCTAAAGGCAACCACGTTTCCTGTGGCACGGACAAGAGAGCGGTGAGCCATCGAGTTCTGCTCATGGCGGCGGTCTCTGGTATCTGAAGCTGAATCGGAAGTTGTCCGACCGTCCATCAGTGTTTGATGGTTACTCACGAGGTCGTGTGTTTCGCATTTTCCTATCTTGAATATGAAGATATTGGTGTGGTTTTTGCCATGTAATGAAGGAAAAGAGCATTTGGGTCCCTACAGTCAGTGCTAATATTTAGAAGTAGGTTACTTGAGGGACATTCGAATGGTAATTAGGACCTCAAACTGCTCCGATATGATTAGTGGGCTATTGAAGCTAGAATTCTCCAGCGGTAGGGGTACCTGCAAGGACTTTGATGCTCAAGTTAGTGAACGCACGAGAGTGTATGAGAAGGTAAAAAAAAGTACCTAGGGTCCATAACTGGACTCGTATTTATATAGGTAGGTAGTTGAGAAGATAAGGGTTTGGTTCCGTAATAGTAGGGGTTAACTCAGGACGTTCAGTAGCTAGAAGTTAGTAGATGGTTCCAAGTTTATCGACAACACGCGAGGTGAATACGGTTTCACCATATTAAGGAACTCTGTTACACATAATTCGGATTTGGGCCTTAGTAAGCATGTGGGCCTGAATTGTGGATCGGGTAATGATCCATTTGACCTTGTATTGAGCTTAGTTGTTGGGCCAAGTTGGGCTTACTCATTCTAGTCCAAAACATCTGCAAATATTAATTTTAATGATTAATATATAAATTTTCATCTATTTGTGATTGTTCGTTATAACATGTATATTATCACAATTTTTTTTTTTTGTGTGTATACAACAATTGCAAAATAGATGGCAAAATAAAAAAAAAAATTGCCAAATAGAAGATCTCAAAAAAAAGGGGGATAAAAAGGAAAAAATGGCAAGTGATGGTTGAACCCACCTTCTAAGCCTCGCTGGGAAGTGGCGGACGCAAGCCTCAACCATACAATTTATTCTATGTGCATGGTAAGAGGTGGCTACAAAAAAATATAAAAAGGTATACAAATCTTCAGGTGAAGATTTGACTGTCATCTGCACCGAAGAATGCAACTTAGTTTAAAGGTAGCTTTTGCATTAGGATTTGGGCATGTTTTAATGTACACAATGTTAAGTTTGATCTATCATGCACCTTATAATTCAAGGGTAAAGATGTGATAATATATAGATATAATAACCATATTGCGATGCACCAGAAAATTTTGCTTTCACTTACTCCCTAAACTCCCTTATCTCCTCCCACCTGTCATGTAGTCAAAAACTACCTACTCCCCCCTAGCACCTCACTGTCTCTGACAACACTGGACGGATAGAGGGGATGTGTTGTAACTACATGCACAATGGTGGACAATGTGAGATAAGTGGACCACAAGATTGAGGGAGCATTAGCATTAAAGCTGAATCCAGCAGGGCTTCACTATGTGCAATCGCGGCTGGAGGTACTGCACGAGCTCGAGTGCCTATTAGTTGGCACCCTGATCACCATTCAAGGTTGGAAACTATCTTGTGTTGCTTTTTGTCACTGTTCCATCATGCTGGGCTAGGCAATGCTGCAAGTCGTGCTTGACATGCAAGAGGTCACCAAACAACAAGCATGAGCTTATAGTGTTGCCTTTCTGCATTAGGGATCCAACACCCTTGTTGTTTATGCTATTTGGCTAGTTGAAGGTTTAGGAGCTCAAAGGATGCAACCATTCCACCTTTGTCCTATGGCATAGTTCGATGGGCCTCCATGAAGTGGACAATGACAAAGGTAAGTGGTGGCGAAGGCAATGGTGGTGCTGATGAGAAACAAGAAGAAGAAGAAGAGCAAGAGAAGAAAGAGCGAGAAGAAGAGGGGTGGCAGATGATGCTATAGTTCATCCTAGTGGATGGTTGTATTAATACATTCTTTAATCTTTGTCATAGGAATACAAGTTGCATAATGCACCATACTACACAAAGAGCATTAAGGACGACTCCTAAGACTCGTATAAAGTTATTTATATTCATTTTATCTAATTCTCAAATTAAGTAAAAATATGTGGACATTTTTTGTTGAAATTAGTAACTTACAAATTAAAACTTTATGCTTATCTCAAGAAAAATGTCCACATGTAATATTGGATTTGAGAATGAAATAAAATGGATATAAGAAACTTGATCTAAGGTTTTCCCTTTGTATTATTATTTCTTTAATTAACTTTTTCCCAAACATTGAATTTTATTGGATGCATTGTTAAATTATGTGATATTAACTTAATAATCAAATATATTAAATTTTTTTTAAAATAAATATTAATAGATATATGATAGAATCATTGACATTTAATAGATATATAATAGAATCATTGATATTTATTTATATTTTTAAAACATATTATACATCAAAATAAAATGAAATGATGAAATATCAAATCAATTTTAAATTGTATAAAATTTTATATACTTAATCTATATAATAGAAACTTTCAATTCAATAGTTGACGACTTTGATCAGCGATGTACAAGAGTGGAACTCACCTAAACTACCTTCAAGCAGTTGAAACATTGGTTTATATTCTATTCAATAACCAGTTGCTTTGTACCAAGGTCGAAAGCTAGACAGGGCCCTATAAAGACTCCCCACAGTTATACCACAATATTAGAAATGTCACCCAACTTTGCTAAAAAGGCAACAACAAACCTTCCATCATGATTACTTGTTATAGCACTATAAGAGGACAGACTTGTAACTTGAAAAATGAAGCCATTACTTCTTCGGCTGTAGTAGCAATTGATATGTTCCTTTAAACAAACATTTGTCCTACAAGCTTTGATGTAATTCTTCTATGATGAGTGCTAAGGTGCAGAGGTTGGTCCATGCAGATAGTGCAGATATGTGTTGGTGTAATGATAGATTGACAGGTAGGCCAAAAAAGGGGACCACATTAGGTAAAATTTGGGTTTAATTATCTCTCTAATTAGCTTTGTTACTATGCACTCACCTTTTGGTATTGGTACAACATTGGCCTCGTTGGGGTTTAGGGTGTGTTGGCCTTTCTTGTCCTAGTCCAATCCTTAGCATGACTGTGTGATTCCACAAATTGGCACCCATAGAAATAACATGCAAGATCCAGTAAGTTGGCTCTTGTGTATGTTTAGGCAATGTTGAGCACTGCCGGAGCCTAAAGAAGAAGCAATCGACTGAGCTTGAAGAAGAAGCGATCGATTGTGAGGCTTTGCTAAAGCATTGGCGAGATAAAGGGAGGAGGCAGAGGCAAGCACTATGACCTGTTTAAGGACCCAAGTCGTGAAATGTGTCATAGATAGGAGGAGGATGAGGAGGCGATGGAGGGCACCACCATTCCCATGTTGCCGTTAATTGCAATGGTAATTAGGGCCCCAATTTTTTTTTTGTTACTTTGTTTTCTAGTTGTAGGATTATTGTTTTGAGTAAATTGATGTGTGTGTATCTTGTATTCGTATTTTACATTGGTGGTTTTGTGTTGACATAATCAATGGTGTATTTAGGAATTGTTCTAGCAAAGTTCTATTTTGCATTTTATTTGCTGCTGTTTGTGTTTCAAAAAAGAGGTGAATATGTTCAGAATTAAAGGGTTTGTTCCATAAAGTGTCATGTGTTCAATTAATTTTTTTTTAAATTGGTTTGATTAAAATGTTTTTGTTGATTTTTGATAGTTATGAGTGTTTAGTACATAATGTACGTTGAAAATGCATTCAAGATTTCATACATAATTTGTGTCTGCCTTTAGCCTAATTTATGGTTTTGTGGTACCCCATTTTATTTTATACATTATTTGTCTTTGCCTTTGGAAATGTGTTGCGTTTGCATTTGTAATGTAGATTGTGGTGTGAACAGATATTTGGTTGAATGCGGAAGAGATTTGTGTTAATCAGGAGAAGAGTAACAGATGGAAACTGATGTTAGTGAGGATTTTGTTGACTATACTGCTAATGATTTGACCAGGAACACCTCTAGTGATGAGGCTAAGGAGGAGGATTTTGGTAAACAATCTAATGTTGAGGATAAAAAGGAGGGCATAAAAGCAGAGGATACAAGTCAAGTGAGTGCAGCTGATTTTGTAAACAAGGAGTTTGATAGTGATGATACGACATATGAGCTGTATGTTAAATATGCAAGATGTGTTGGACTTGGTGTTCAGAAAGGAAATGTTGCTCGTGATGGCAATGACCTTTTGATAAGGCATTACTTTGTGTACAGTAGGGTAGGCTTGAGGGACCAAAAACACTACATGAGAATTGATAGAAAGAAGGAGCGTAAACTAGAGATAAGGACCAATTGTAAAGTAAAGTTGGTAGTCTTTCTTGACAAAAACTCTTCAACTTGGAAAGTGAGGAAGTTGCTAGAAGACCACAATCATGAGCTAACCACATTGAGTTTTGTTCACTTAATTCCGAATCATCGTCGGTTGACAGATGCAGACAAAGCACAAATTGACAGCATGCATCGATATAGAATTCAAACCTCCCAAATTATGGGGTTCATGGCTGGCCAAGCAGGGGCTTATAATGGTGTTGGATTCTCAAAGAAAGACATGTACAATTACATTGATAAACAAAGGCGTGCAAAGATAATTGATAATAATGCAGCTACAACTATTAGCTATTTGCAAGGAAGGGCAGATATTGAACCATTGACTATTGCAAGGTACACTCATAGTGATAATGATAGGTTAGGGAATTTGTTTTGGGCAGATGGCCTGAGCATAGTTGACTACCTATACTTTGGTAATGTGGTTGCATTTGACTCCACTTATAAAAAGAACAAGTACAATAAGCCGTTCGTCATATTTCCTGGCACCAACCATCATCGTCAAACACATATTTTTGGGTTTGGTATACTAGCAGATGAAAGGACAGAGACATATAAATGGTTATTGGAAAATTTCTTAGATATGATGAGGAATAAACATCCTAGTGTAGTGGTCACTGATGGTGATGAGGCTATAAGGGAGGCAATCAAGAAGGTGTTCCTTAAAGCTACTCATCGACTATGTGCTTGGCATTTGCGAAAGAATGCCACAACTAATATCAAGGACTCTGAATTTTGTGCAACTTTCAAAAAATGCATTTATGCTGACTTTGATTGTGATGACATACTTGAGAAGTTTCAGCTATGTGGCAACAACTGGGTGAACAAAGCATATAGAAGGAAGGAGATATGGGCCAATGCTTACCTTCGTCATAAATTCTGTGTGAGGTGAGAACTACTTCACATTATGAGGGTATAAATTCATTTATAAAGAGATTCATTAAATCTAGGTATAGTCTACTTGAGTTGGTTCAGAACCTCGAGCATGTAGTGAGAGAGTATAGGAACAATGAAGTGGTTGCATAGTTCTATTCTACATATAGTGAGGCTATACTAACAACCGAGTTGGATTCAATTGAGCGTGCTGCTGCTAAGGTGTATACGAGGGAAATATTCAAAGAAGTTAAGAAAGAGATGGAAAAAAGCTGTTTCTTTGTGCATTGAGAAGCGTGACAAATTCCAACTAGTGTAATATATAAGCTGTCAAAGTTTGGCAAGCCTGATCGTGATTACAAGGTCTTCTATGGCAGGAACAGTGAGAAATTGGACTACTAATGCCTACTATTTACTAGTCATGGCATTCCATACAGTTATATATTCTGTATGATGAAACATAAGCAAATAGCGGAATTGCTAAAGAGGATGATCATGAAAAGATGGTGCAAAGATGCCAAGGCTTATCATGAGTATCTAGTTGAGGAAGAAGGGGATCCTGAGAAGACATACTTGCTGATATAGTGCATTGTGCTCTACAAGTTTGTGGATGTCATTCCTTGGAGCAAAAAAGCTTTCTTACTTCCGGAAGACCATGGATGAAATCTATAGAATATCAAAGGAATTGGAAGAAAAATGTTGTATGGATGATGCAAGCTCTTATTCTAAAGCTAATAGTAAGATTAGTGAGCCAGTGATGGCAAAGACAAAGGGTGCACCGCGAGCTTCGAAGAATGTTAATGAGAAGCGGCATTGCTCAACTTCTTCCATGATAGGGCACACGAAGAGGAATTGCCCAATAGTGAATGGTAAGAAGTCATTGAGCAATGAACATGAAGTTAATTATGGTGGTGGCACAAAGTTTGATGAAGTAGCAGAAGAAGTAGCAGAAGAAGATTATGAAGCTATGAAAAAGAAGGTCAACTTCATTAATTTGTCTTCTCTTTGTAAATGATAGGTGGCTTGATTGCTTTAGTGAACTTTGTGTTTAGTAATTTTTTAATGTAAATTTATGTGGCATGCGTATGATATTTTGTTTTTTAGGAGGAGCAAAAGTCGGTACCATCAACTACGTCTATGATGCAACTTCATGAAAAGGAGAATACAGCTGCAGCTTGCGGAAGTAGGATAAAGGTACCACAGATGTATCTGCCACAAAGTCAATTTTATTTTGGCGGACAACAAATCAATCAATTCTTTCCTCCTCAATTTTATCCATACGAGTCACAGCTTTATAAAACTCAAGGTCTAGGTCAGCAGGTTGTTCTAGAGGTTGAAGGTTAGGCCTTTCATGGAGTGCATAGATCTCGGTCACCAATGGTATTTGCAGGTCAATGCTGTAAAGGAAATATTTGTGGCATAATAGTAGAGATTGGTTGAATGGATTGTATATTACTGACATTTGTGGTGTACTAATGCTGTTACTTTGTTTTGTAGAATATTCTTAGAAATTCCTTTAAGATGAAGGACAATAATCAATGAATTTTAGATTACATGGAGCAAGAATGTGAAGGCAATAGTTGGTTGGTGCTAGTTTGCAATTTAAGTGCAAAATGCAGAAATATTTCATCAATCCATTAGTGCAAATTGGTATGAGCGGTGATTGAATTTGTTTACTATTTTTAGGATCAATGTGCCTAGCAAAGCAGGCGGTTCCGTGTTTGGTGAAGCCAAGTTTGATATTTATGTGTGCCATAAGTAAGTGGCAATTCTTGTTATCCTAGCTTATGCAAATTTTGAACTTACTATGGATCAGACTTTGTATGTTGGGGACAATAGGGGGTTCGAAGATGTAACTTAGATAAAGGACATAACTTTATTATAGAATATGTTTCAATTATGTTGAGGTGACTATAAAGGGGCTTCACTTTTGAGTGTGTCAAAATTATCTTACGTGGCATGGTAAAATATTTAGGTGCATTTTAATGGGGTGATGCCGAAATCTGCATTTTGGTGCTAAACATGGAACCTGAATTTATGTTAAAGAGTTGTCTTTTTAGTGGGTGGTGCTCACACAGGACAAGTTGCTTAACTCAAGCAAATCTTTTTATATTTGTGTTGGTTAGTTTGGCTAATTTATTGTCTATCTTCTATTTTTGGTTTGATGCATGGTAGTGGTAGTTGGTTATGACTATAGAGGCATTTGGTGCTAAATGTGGTGGGTCAAGTGGTTTATCTTTTTAATGCTTTAAGTTTGGCTGCTGTTTTCATGTGTAAGTATGCTGGCTGTAGTGGGCTTAAGAAAGGTGATAATTGAGGCTCAAATTCTCATATCTGGTTGGACCTATTAGGTGTAATGGGAGATGTGAGTCACGTTATTTTATTTTATTTTAATGTTTCTCCTGTAGTTGGTGAACATGTCATGAATTTGGTTTTAGAATGGCAATATAGAGGGCTATGGCTTTGCTAATTGATTAGGCTATTATGATGTATGTTGTCCTGCAATTGATATAAGAGTAAACTATTGTTTAAATTAGAACTGCTTTATCAGAGTGAAGTTTTAATAAGTGGCCATTATAGTGTGAATATTGAATGATAAGGTAAGTTAGGTTTCAGTTAAAGGTTTTATCAGCTACGTAGGACAAAAAATTGGCAGTATAATGTGCGCTAGATTACAAATGTGTAAGGAAGAGCCATATTTAGCTTGATGGGTTGTATGGCTATTGAATTTTCATGCTCCATCATAGTACCCAAGCGTATGGGTGAAAGAGATTTATGGTCTGATGGTTAAATTCAGTTAATTTTATCAGTATAAGAAGCTAACATAAAGAAAAGTATGTAAACTTTGTATATTGTGTTTGTGATATGGACAACCTAATCGATAGCAGGGTAGAATGATAGATGCACTACAGGTGGACGTGTGTATATGGTGTAAAAGTTTATGTTTTTTTTAGGGGAATTTGGCTTCCCTTTTAGTGGGGGATATTTATTCAAATATTATTGTGACAAATTTGCAAAAGTTCTTTTTCCAAATATTAACCTTTTATAAGAAAAAATAAATTAAATTGAAATCAGTTGACATGGGATTTGAGTAGAAATTTTTAAAATTTAAAAAAGGTGAAAGAAAATAATGTTAATGGTCATGGTATTAGATGACATTAATAAAGGAAAATGTTAATTTATTCATTTAAGACAATGCTAGCAAAGTCACTAAAATATTAGCAATAGGGCACATATAAGTGTGACAAAAGTATTGGGAAATTTGTATAGAGGTTAAGTTTGTTTGGTAAGTTGATGAAGCCTAAGGGCTTTTGGATATGAATTGAATTTGTTTTAGACTGCAATAAAAACTGTGTTTATGTAGTGTCCTCATTTTTCAAATTGGGTCATTTTACACATGCCATTTTCAAAGGTCTAACAATGTAATGGGCTGTACAAGATGGTGAATGTTTATTTTGTATGCATTTTTTGGCCCAGGTTGATGCATTAATAACTTAATTTAAACACATGGATGGATCTTATAAGTTTTGTCATTTATTAATATTTTGTTCATTTTCTAGTTATGAGTTACTGGATTAGTAGTTTGTATTATAAAAAAAAAAGTTATTGGATTAGTGGCTAAATTTACGCATGACAAAATGAGCATGGGTCAAAACTACAGTTTTCATGTCCTATGGCTAGCTTAATTTACTAGCATGGTTAAACACTGAGCTAAATCGAGTATATAACACAAGATGGATAAATAATTGTTCATAGATAGTTTCTAATTATGAAAGCATTAGTAGTCACAAGATAACCTTCATTGGTCCACCGTCATCTAGTTTAAAGTATATATATATATATATATATATGGTAGACTTCAAAAGATATTGTAAGGAGATATCCAAATGTAAGAAGTGAGAGTTGACCTACAGTATTAACCTTGAATAGAATAAGAGATGCAAAACCCTTTAGCTGAATGAAATTGCACCCTTGAATAAAATAAGAGAGAGTTCTCATACGCGGGTTACATCGTTTTATCCTTTCCAAATCAGAGTGGCAATAGTTAGTTTGAAAAGGTTAACCAAATTAAAAGATGTTAATAGGTTGGCTTATAATGCATGAAGATGTTAAACCAAAGAGTATAGAGTGGCAATCCCAACAAAACACAATGACTCATGGAAGACCAAAACAACATAATCAACATTATAAGAACATAATAAGCTCAATGTTAATAAGATGGTTAGCAGAGTTGATTAGAATAAAAAAGGATTATAATAAAAAGGATATGATACATTTTTTTATGCATTTAGGATGTGTATTGCATTAGACAACTGTGGTTTATATAAATGTGAAATATATTGAACAAGTAACAAGGAAGACAGTGCAGTAAATGATGAGTTTAATGGAGAGGAGAAATACCCATTTTGGCATGGGCAAGCAACTTCTATCCATATAAAATAAAAACTTGGCTATCAATGAGTCATGTTAAAAGAAAAGGTGTGTGCAAGATAGGTTTTTATAAAACATCACAACATGAACAAATTGATAAGCTGCAAGCATCACTGGTGTTGACGATGCTCCCTGATCTTCTTGTTCCAACTGTCTATTGCCATATTAATTATGTTAGTCCTCATGGAGTTATGGTGCTTCAATACCAAATCAATAGCTAATCGCATCCTTGTGTAGTCATTAACTACTTACAAGGCTGTATTTGCAGAAGTCGACATAACAGGTAATAGAAAAAATAGTTTCATCCACAAAGATTGAGTACGTATGTAAGAGTTGTTACGTCAACCTCATATGAACTCCACACATGGGATAAGATCATCCATTGGGACACCCAGACACCACAATCATTCCTACACAATTAGCAAGAATGTTAGATGGAGTGCTACGCATGTAGGAATTGTAAATTTGAAACTGTCGTTCCTGTGCTAAGGTGTCGTACAATCCATCGTGTTGCTAATACTTTAGGTTCAACCAAATCAAAATGCGATATGCATGGCCTTGAACATTGTGGATCACCATACCATGAATAATGTTGGATCACGTCTTCTATAAACAAAGCTTGACATTTTAATTCAGTAAGGCTAAGAAGTTGAATAGAGGGTTTTAACTGATACCAACAAACAAGACTATGGAAATCAATTTCTTACCACTTTGTTAATGGCTATGAGGCATGACCTTTTGTTCTGCTCAAATTTTTTTCAAATCCAAATAAACTAACTCCATCCTCAACAGGTCAATCACCAGTAGAAACCAGTGGCTGTCACTTCAAATTAGAGCATATATCTTAATAATGAAAGTAAGAAGCATGTCTTAACCAATAAAATAGGAAACATGATGACAACATAATGAAGGAAGAAAATGGGAGCAAATTTAATTTATTGCATTACCTTATGTATTTTGTTGACCTTTCCCATGAATTCACTTTGAATCCATTTAAGAGTGCCCTGTGATGGATAAGTATTGCCTAACGCGAATTGCTGCATTTAAGTAGATAGTAAAAATGGTAAGAATTTGGCACTGACGTAGCACTTATTGAGGAGTATATTTTTGAAGTTGTAGTTTGGAGTAAGTAGGAATCTGTAAAGAATTATAATAAAATACAAAGTGGATGGCGAATAAAAGAAAATGTAATGAAAATATAAACAAGCGCACAACAAAATGCTAGAAAAAACAAACCTGAAATTATTAGGAGGATATTCTATTATAGACGATGAATTTGTAGTTTCAACTTTCATTGTGACCCTTGTTTATCCTAAAATTAGCTTTTGAAGACTTACCAATTAATTTGAAATTTCTTTCCCAGTTCGATATCGATATTATTTAGGGATAATGTTTGGATTAAGCCTTACAATTTTCCGTTTTTTGTTTGAATAAACAATTTACATTAGCATCATATTATTGGTTTGTTTGCATATAGAAAGTCTTTTCCTTCATGTAATATACAACAGGATTAAGAAGCTGCATTTATGTCTTCCAAATTCCACAAGCAGCACAAAAAAACATTCTCGAAAGAGATGGGTAAAACAGTTTGGTCGAGAGGTTATTAATCAGTTTATTAAAGAAAAAATAGAGTACAATATAATAAGAAAAGGAGTATGACGAATAAAATGCTTCAAGTGTAGGGCCAAATGCAGCTTCATTGATAGGAATAATAAGAGTAGAATATGATTAGGCTGCTAGTTAATTTTTCCTACTTCAGTTTGTTAGTAGTAAATTTTGTTAGACTTAAACGACCATATTCGTAATTTCGTTTTGTAGTAAGTATTATAGTCAATATGAGAACTTAAGAACTTGAAGATGAAAGAGTGATTTATATGGCTAATCATCAAAGTTGTCGGTAGAAACCAATTCTGTCAAGGGAGTCATATAATAGCATGGACACAACCAATATTAGCACATGTAAAATGGTTAACGAATGCATGTTCAGTATATATATTAACATGGATATGTGTAATAATGTATAAAGCATAGTAAATGGATAGCATACGCCATCAACAAGACGTTGGCCCGGAGCAATTGTCATAAAAGCTTCCTTAACTCCATTGCAATTGTGGTTAGGGACCAAGACATCCTTATGATATGGACAAATTGTTGAGAGAAATGATATCAAAATGGAAGAGTTTTGGCAAGTCACAAAGTTATGTTACATTGCTTCAGGTCATAATCGGATTTGAAAATGTAGGCAGTGACTGCAAGCTTAACTTTTACAAGTCTCATATCTTTTGTCAATTTAAATATAACTAGCATCCATTGCAATAAACAGAGAAGTGTTACTGATTAGAACATTTTGGCTTGGAATTAGTAATATTTGTAGATCAAATGTCGATATAACAGGTTGTGCGATGATATATACACTTGGAATCTCATGGCCAAAATGGAATGTATGCCATGCATCTCGTGAAAATGAAGAACCCTATAGGGAGCCAAAATATACGTTGGAGCATGGTCAGGAGGTAGCGAATATCCTTCATTATGCTTTTCTTTAGTTTTATGTGATAGGGATAAGAGCTTCTTTTGCATAATTGGTATTGAATTAGACAAAACTATTATTGATTAGAGTACTAGCATAACATTGAAATTTTCAACTGTATTTCAAATACATAAAACTTATGGATGTGCAGTGTTTCCACAAGCCTTCTTGGCCAATTTGGCGGCCTTTTTAGATGAGCCTTTTGTCCGCTTCCTATGTTTGAAGGCTAGATGTTCGCTACTGAATGAAGGACTTATGGATGGTCTATAATCAGGATCAACATGTGTTGAACTTGAAACTGTTTGGTGAGTGTTCCAGATCTATGATGTTTGTGTTTGTCTGTTGGATTGTTTTGTTGGCACTGATGGCTACCATGTTGAGCGCTTGAGGGGATGGCGCAAGGGGTCCTTATCTTCTTATCACCACGGTTGGTGTTATAGCTTGTCAACAGCTCCATAAGTTGTGCATTCATGTCATTAACAGTCTTGGTTTGTTGTAGTATGATTGTAGTTACGGCCTTTACTTGGTCTTCAATTAAGGTCACTGAAGTTGATATCCTCTGCACCTCCACATCAATAGCAATACCTTGTAACATATCAAATGGCTGACGTGGTTAGCTCAGTGAAGTTGTAAAATCAACGATCACCAAACTAAAAAGGCTTTGTAATGTTCATACTGTTGGTGTAGCCCTTTACTTATTGACATTGCTTGCTGATGAGTCTGCCACAAATACATCGGATGGGCATTTTTCCCTATAGATTGCAATGAAATAGTGTGTAAATGCTTTTGGATGGTTATTTAGTGTACAGCTTATTAAAACTGCATTGTTTGTAAGTGGATAATCTGGCTTGTATGTAAAGCTCTACTATTATGAGGAAATATCTTGGCAATAGTATTTATTTTCATGTTTGTTTGTTCTTGTTAACAGTTATTAAGTGTTTATGTCAGCAATTACTACCTTACAAGCATTTCACACTAACTATAAGCATTTTCTATTAGCGAAGTTTCAATATGAGTAGTGTTAAATATATAATAACAAGAAATTGACTTTGTGTAGAAAATATAGTGCATTGTGTTAATAGTTAGCTTATCATGGAGATATGTTACTCATGACAGGAGAAAATGATTTTATTAAGCACCTATTTACATGTAATCGTAAGCGTTAGGTGAAAAAAGCGTGTAAAATTACATAAAATGGTCATTAGTCTTCATGAACAAAGAAATGAGCGCCCATTCCCAGTGTGTTTGGAGATTCAGGAACGATGTTATAGGGGGTATCTTATTTCTAGCCAAAGAAATGGAATACACATGGAATATCAATGGTGGTTACTTTTTTAATTGCCCAAGAATGAGTCACTTGTTGACTAAAGGTTCATTTAAATAGGGATAACTTTCATACATGTTGCTACGGTATGAGTCTACATGGACAATATGTTGGATTGTGATTGGTGTATAAGATACTTGCATGTGATAGATAAAATTTCCACTTGGTAGATAACATTCGTTAATAACTTTTGTTATGGATAAGTGTCTATAATATGATTAATGAATTGGAACATCTAAACCAAAGTAATCCAATCGTTCAAATGTCGAAGCCGATTACTAAATAAGTTATTCATTTTTTTTATTGCTTATCATTTGAAGATATGCAATTAACATTATAGCAAAAGGATCATTTTTTTTCTTCTTGGTTAATATTTATTTTAAGGAATTTTTTATTTACACTATTAATATGTATATCATAAGTAAATTCATATTATTATAACTTGTTATATGAATAAAAATATTTAAGAAACTATAAAATTCCCTTTTTAAGTTCATGGCAGCAACTAACACGCATTACGATATGATAATAGCATAACAAGAGCAATGGACAAGATTCTACTTGAAAAAAAGAATACAAATTTAAAATTGACTTGCATCCATAGGAGCAACAACTGCATGCTACGACTGATGCATAGTAGTATATTGATAATCATAAGTGCGAATAATCTGTGCACTGCCTTAGTCTGCTCCATAGATTGTTTTTGTGCTCAGCTGACCTTTGTATACCTTATTGACACCTTGTACATCAGTTTCATTGTGGTTAAATGAGTTCATGCTTCCATATCTGCACATTTCAATTTGATATGTATGATTATTACAATTATAAACAGGAATGAATAATTTTCACATCTCATACAGTCATCATGATAACTTTGAAATTTGTTTTCTGTAGATCAAAACCATCACACAAAGGTGGCTGCACAGCTCTTCATATCAGATAACACTATTCAAAAAATAAGAGAAGAAAGATACAGGAATATATATTGGCCTTTTTGAGTTTTTGATATTCCATCATAGAAACTGAAAGAAGATCAAATCTAACTTTTAAAAGTAATTGAACTTGGAGCAAGTTATTGCTATTTTTTACTTTTACTTAAAAAGTGTGACCACATGTTAGTATAAAATTAGTTATACTATTACCTTAATAGCAAGCTGTTATCTCGACTCATTCTACTAGGCTTGCTCTATTGTTCTTTGTTCGGCTGGGTAATCGACAATGGACATTCGTAAGGGTATTTGGCAATGTAACTAAACTAAACTCATGCATTGCCATAATGGTTACTCCAACCAACCTAGTAATGCTACTTTCAACCACAATGCGAACAAGACACATGTGACTACCAGTAAGGGGGCCCCAAAGATACGACCACTCAGTCAAATTTAAGGACAAAAAGGCTTATTACATAAAATACAAGACATGTCAATCAATTGTACATTTCCATCAAGTACAAGACAACCTATGTGACCTTTTATTCTCTTATCTTAATTTTTATTTTCATATGTTTTCGTAGTTGTTTCAGTTTATCGATGAATCTTGAATACATAGAAAAGCCGTATTCAAATACAAAGATTGATTTTTTGGTGGATAATTAAACTATTTTACTATATTATACGTAATGTAAACTGATAATAAGTATGGAGTGCATAAATGTTTTTCAAAAGATAGCTTACTTTTTTTTCCTTATATTTTACAAAATATCACAAAATATTAGATAAAAAACTATAAACTAATTAGTAAGAAATATTAGTTTTTAAAATAAAGATTTATTATTGTTAAATTAAATTTACACCGCCAAATTGAATTCAATTTGGCGGTGTACATTTTCATTTATTTAGTGAATAGAGAAGAGGGTGAGTGAAATGAAAATGTACTAGATTAAGTTCATAAGATTTTAATCAAACTATAATGCAAAACCTAAACTATAAATCTTCCAAATTAAAATATGAAAATCATATAAGTCAAGTTAGAATAATTGAGGAGAAGGAATCAATAAAACGAAAGCCAATGTAAAAACTTGCACCTAATTTACTAAGCTAAGCTCATAAGACTTTGCTTGAGAATATGCCTATGTTTATGTTGCAAGCATGATGTTATGATGATGATGTGATTATGATGCCATGATAATGATGATATGATAATGATGATATGATATGATGCTATGATACTGGTATTCTGTTTGGCAAAATTTTGGGAAGCTTCGGTATAGCCGTTATGCTGCCGAAATTTTGTAGAAATTGTGGACTTAGAAACATTTTGCATCATAAGTTTAATAAGAAAGATTCAATAAAGTGTGTGATCCTTCAAAAGGGAAGGTGACCTAATTTAAGTTCCCCTCACCCACGACTCACATGAGGCATGGCATGACCCAGCTAGTGTGAGTATAGGGGATAGGGCTTACATGAGGCATGACATGACCCAGCTAGTGTAAGTACCGAAATTCTATGGTGGCGACGGCCACGGTATGAGCTCATTACCACTTATGTTTAGTGGGTGGAAAGAAAGGACTTAAGATAAGTCAAGTTAAGGAAAGAAAGGGACTTCGGTCCAACCCAAGTAAAGAATATAACTCTCAACGTGTTTATGTATGTTATGAATAGTCATATAAGCTTTCATGTATGCCATGATGTTGTTAATACAACGAGGATAAGTACTAAAAATGGGATCCACTTCGGATAGTAACGTTTTCGAAAATCAAATAATTGAACCTATTGTATGCCCACAGTTTTCATTTAAAAACCGAAGTGGCTGGGACGATGACGATGACACCAGCGTGTCAGGGTCGAGTCCTACTGAGAAATCTCATTTCTTATCCTAGTTGTTTTTCCGTCTCGTCACCAGATACTCATGGAGCATCACGTGGCATGGAGCATGGAGCCTCCCCACCATGAGTGGGCCTATGATGAGGATGCCCACGCTATCGTGGCCACGACCACCATGATAGTTCGCACATACTTCTATCCGGGTCGAGTTTTTGAGCAGGAGGAGCTAGAGATCCCGCCAGCCCCTGTGGACGTATCATCGGCACACCTTGGACAGCCGTTGGGTCCTTGGGATTTCCCGCCCGAGCCATTGCCTGAGATCGAGATGGAGCCTATGTCTCCAGGTCTACCCGTAGCTGAGCCGGTGCCGCTGCCAGAGGTTCCCGTGATCGATGTGAGTTCGACGGCCACCCCTAGGGCTGCAGCAGCTTCGTCGCCACTCCCCGAGTATCAGCCTGCCGCATCTGAGGAGGATTCCTTCAAGGCACGTTCTTCGGTAAGCAACTATACTCCGGGTCGCCGCATTCGTCGCATAGAGGTCAACAACCGGCACCCTCGCATCATCCATACCCCTCACGTTTCCCCGAGGCCGAGCAGCGTTGGGGACTAGGCATTCGAGAACTTGAGTCCGCTCGATGGAAGGGCATGGAAGGAGCAGAGAAGCTAGCATATGTCTACGTGGGCTTATTTTGATTTGCGCTCCCTAACTCTTGTATTTCATTTTGTATTGGATCTCATCAGACTTGTGTACCTTTGATATTTGGGGCCATGGCATGACCATGAGTTTCCTTTATATGTATTTGTTTGGATATTATGAGATTAATTATAATTATGTGGTTGATGTTGTAATTTGAATGCATGATATTATGATTTATCTCTTGTTCTCTCCTTTTATACCGAAATCTTTGCGATACGCTCGTTTACCGCTATCTTCTTGCGCAAGGCTTTACTTTCCAAAAGCGATGACATTTTTCAAAAAAAAAAAATTTACTGTATTTTCCGCGTAATTTAATTTCAAGCAAAGTTTCGTTTTCCACGAGCATAAGTAACAACTAATAAAACGCTGTAATACGACTTAAGCGTAATATGGATTTATTAGGGTGTTACACTGTTCACATGAAGACCAACGAAGACCGAGTTGAATGGTGACTTCTTCTAATGTCATCGTGCATTCTCCACAAGAAAAATGAAATGTATGGGTCTCTAATCTCCGTCGTTCGACTAGGGCAGTTATGAAATGATTATTTACATTCATGTGGCTGTTCTATGCAATATGATATAAATCAGCTTGCTGCAAGATCCCGTGAATCTCGAACCTCTATGGATCTAGATTCAAATGACGGACCAGCAATAGTATTGTCTCCTATTACAAATAAAAACTTTGGTTAATTTTAAAAACAAATATTCTTTACTAATTAGTGTCTACTTTATGAACTAATATGTAAAGCCAATATCAAAAGTCCACATATAATTTTTTTTGTTACAAACTGATATCAACTAGTTATAGTAAAATAAATAAAAAAAAAACCTCAAGTTCTTTTAAAAACTAATATTCTGAACTAATTAGTATATATTTTATGAAATAATATGTACAGGCCAAATATAATTAAGCAATTTTGTTGATATTTTCAATTTAAAAACTAAATATAGCTATAATGATTAAATTGTTTCCAACAAAATAATTACTATATATTCGTTCAAATTATTTTTTTCTTACAAACTAATATCAACTAGTTATGGTAAAATAAATAAAAATCTCTACTTACTAATATTCTTAACTAATTATTGTATGTTTTATGAACTAATATGTAAAGATTAAATATAATTCAACAATTTAGTTGATATTTTGAATTTAAAAACTAAATATAGCTATAGCGCGTAAATTGTTTTTCACAAAATTATGCCGGTATATTTCTAAATTATTTTTTCTATTATATCAAAATTATTCTTTTACTAACTAATATGGACTAGTTATAGTAAAATAAACAAAAACCCCTATTTCTTTTAAAAACTATTGTTCTTAACTAATTAGTGCATAGTTTATGAACTAATACTTAAAGACTAACTACAATTAACCAATTTAGTTAATATTTTGAATTAAAAAACTAAATATAGCTATACCTCCTAAATTGTTTTTCACTAAATAATTACCATATCTTTTCAAATTATTTTTTCTATGATATCAAAATTATTTTTTTAAAAGCCAATAACATAAGTCGACTTATAATTTTTTTTTTTCTAGCTGCTATCCACTAGTTATAGTAAACTAATTAACAAATATGACACACCAAAAAAAAAAAAAAAAACAGATCTATTAAAATCCATGAAAGCACCACTACCCATGACATTACTCCGATTATAATACTTTTTACTAAGTAATATCCACTAATTATAGTAAAATAAATAAAAATCTCAATTTATTTAAGAACTATTGTTCTCAAGTAATTAGTGTATACTTTATGAACTAATATGTAAACACTAAATATAATTAACCAATTTACTTGATATATTTTGATTTTACAAACTAAAATTATTGCTACGTATACCTACTTATAATTTCATGAAAAGTAATTAAGCACTTAGTATATAAATTATGCAAAACCCGACTAACTAATATTCATTAGGCTAATATTTAAATACTAACTAATGTATACTTAAATAAATCAAGTCCTCAATTAATAATACAAACTTAATTGACCACTTCTCGTATTTGCAAACAAAAGTATAATTATTAGACAAACAAGAATTGCTTTCTTAAAATTATAACACTACCATAAACCCAACTTACCAATATCTGCTTTATAGAAGATTAACATATAGTTTGATAGGTAATTAGGCACGTTTTTTTGTCTATCAGTCTCATATGTAGCATACAGAATTTTCATAAATTAAAAAGTCAAAATTATTGACAACACACTATTCTTAAATTACTTAACAAACATAATATACCAAAAAAAACTGGTTAAGAACCATAACACACAAAAAACACTAATTAAGAACCATAATACACCAACAAGTCAAATTCATACAACGCCCACCAACAACAAACTATTTTACACAATATCAATAAACTTCTAAAAAAATAAATAAACATATAACAAAATTTCTAAAAAAAAAATTAACTTACATTATTTGCATAGAAAATTTGCTCAAAAATATGTTGCTCTAGATCTACTCTAGTATCCCAAACCAATTTTATACGTAATCTATTTTCCGTTAAATAAATTAATATTTTTTTTATACAATTTTCACAATACAACACAATATTTTCTCTCTCTTTCTTTTCTCCCAAAACTCAAATACAATACCCTCAACACACTCCACACTTTTCACACAGAATGCAGCACCTCTGTTTATATAATGGTGAATGCTATGGTGCAGATGGTAGTTGATACAGATGGTGCATATGTCATGTGGCACAAAGGGAGAGTGACACGTGGGGGGCATTCGGAGTTCAGAGTTTTGGGTTCCGGGTTCATTTCGTCAGTATCCTCGAGGTTCCAAGATCCGACTTCCATAAAGTCCATCGTTCATCACCTCGATTGTCTATGTTGTAGAGATTCCCTAAAATTGAAATTTAGGATTTCAGATTGTCTCCTCCATCACCTGTAAAATGTTAAAATTAGTAGTTAAGAGTGCTTAACGAACTAAACTCGTAAATCCCAATTTTCCTAACCACCATATTAGGAGAAATACTACCCAAATGTCATATTATTTAACATATCATACTCAAAACCCATATAAAAAATGAAAAACCTAATATGTACACACTGGTCAGACCTAAAAAAGTCTTGGATATTAAATAATATCTTCTATTTTATAAAATTCAAACACCTTATTTCTTATATATTAAGTACATCGACATTTTTATTACTAATATTCAAAATAAGAAAAAACCTCACCACAAATCGTGGTGTCCTATCACATCTTCGCATACCAATGAATTAATATTATTATCATACGCACTTAAGTTATTTTTATAATTCATGTTACCTAAATCTTTTTTTGACACACTTGCCATGAGTTATTGACTAGCAGTCACGTGTTTTTTCTTTTTTTTTGCCTTCTTGATTTCAAAATCTGAATTTTTTAATTGTTCACCTGGATTTTCATTTGTTTTATTTTTTTTAATCTCTTAACCATGCTTCTTGTTACGGACACAACAACGACAGTAGTAGAGCACATCAAATCCCTTCTACATCCCATATCCTAACCGACAATTCCCTTGGGTAGTGTTCGGATGGATGGCAGCCAATAGGGTGGCATGGAATGACAAGGTCAATTTTACAAAATGTGTATTTGGGGGTTATTAGTGAGGAAGGCATGGAATGGCTAAAGAGGGATTACAAGACCTCTCATTGCCATCGAAAAAGCTAAATTTGTTGTCCCCTAAATTGGAGAGTGTAGGAGGGACAATTATTTTTTGTTGAAAAATAGGAGTATTTTAACCTTCCATTCCATTACTAGCCATTGAATTCCCAAACAAGAGCACCAAAACTCTCCTCCCTTCTTCCATCAAACTCCCAAACAAGGATGTGGCATGTATATATCCATGCCATTCCCTTCTTTTCCATTCCATTCCATTATTGACCATTACTTGCCATCATAAATAAATGTTCCAAACAGACCCTTATGTAATCGAATCCACTTGCTACAACACCCCCATATCTACTTTTATATTTTATCCCCATCATCCACATTCAAATCCACAAATCCCTTTCATTGGTTAGAACTGGACCATTTCCTGTAGTGGTGAGGACTGTAGTACACTGACAGCGCATTGCAATAGGTTTTGGTGCCGGTGATGATCCCTACCTCCGCCTACTGTAACAAAAGAAGGGGAAAAAAGGAGGCACAAAAGGAGCAACAAGAAACCCAGTCACTAGACCAACTTCACCGTTGCCCAATTCTACTCTCCGCTTTGGGAAAAGGGATAATAAGGTGGTTCACAGTGTGAGTTTATACATTGAGCTGTTTAAGTTGTTAATTTGATGATGAACTTCATAGATACAGATCAAACAATTTCAGGATTTTCAATTTTAGGATGAAGGTAATAGTTTATATTTTTATTCTTTGGAATAATGTTTATATTTTTTATATAAGTAAAACTTTAAAAATTATTGAAAGCAATATCATCAACTAAATCATTAGCTTTGTAAAACATAGTGTAAATCCTTGCTAAGGTTACATATTTCCATTCGACCTTCATACCAAAACTTCTCCACTACTGCAGATCACCGATGGTCCATGTAACACCCTACTAATTTGATGTTATGCTTAAGTCATAGCATGAAATTAGGTAAATTGTGTTACCTTATTAACATCTGTTTAACTTTCCTGACTT
Organism: Pterocarpus santalinus; assembly: GCA_031439595.1. NCBI lineage: Eukaryota > Viridiplantae > Streptophyta > Magnoliopsida > Fabales > Fabaceae > Pterocarpus > Pterocarpus santalinus. The sequence goes on along the minus strand of CM062528.1, from coordinate 24,167,108 downwards.
TTTCTTTTTAAATCGTCATCATCATATAAATTTTTTTTTGAACAAACGAAACGGCGCGCTGCTATACTAAAAGCGAAACAAATTGAACAAAATATCACCAAAGATAAGGATAGTACAATAGCGTTACTGTATACATGCAAATATATGTATATATCAAAAGCCACTGCTTCAGTTTATGTATAAAGTTTTAAAGTAGAATACATAAGTGGGCTGGTATATCAAAAAGACAATAATGCCCGTATCAGTCAAACATCCTATGGTCCTCAGAGGACATTTCATAACCTACTACTAACCCTACAATCAAGTGTATGACCCAGAGCTACGTACTGTCCAAAAGAGAGTCATACTGTACAACATCTAGTGTTGCTAAGCTACTCGGTCAGGTAGCCGTTAGCCATACTAGGCTCGGCCGATGAGTAGTCTGCGCTGGGTCCCGAGGAGAAAAAGGGTGACGAGTCGGTGGCCTCGGAGGGGTCACTCTCTGAACTCAGTGGGATATCTGGAACTGCCTGCGGTGGTGACTCAGGTGCAGGGTCAGCAGGTGCTGCCTGTGCTACAGGTGCAGGAGGAGCTGGAGGCGCCATGTGTAGCGGGACAGCAATGTAAGGAGTGACAGGGTCAAAGATAGGATGGTGTAAGGGAACGTCAAAGTTCCTGTTGCTGAAGAGGTAGAGATAGAAGTTACACGAGCCGGCTATATACAAGGAATCTAACTCTGGGTCGTGGTGGAGCTGTAAAGCTGGGATCTCAATGAAGAGGGTAGCTGTGGAGTCCATCGCCAGTGTCTGAGAATGATGCGGAAGATACAAAACGGGATGAGAATTTCAAGAAAATTCTCAGTAAGGTTCGGGTATACTGGTTAACTAACATCACATACATTCTCAGTTGCCTCGGGTTTTATTTAATTATAAAAATATGTATTCAAATTGAAATATCCATTTTAATGAGTTTAAGAAAAATGTCTGGTCCGAGGCAAGGTTCAGTTTTACTTTAGAAGATACGAAAAGATAAACAGACTACTAATAATGATTCATATAGTAATAAACAGGATAATAAACGAGCAGCAGTAAATACATATAATAGGCAACTGTAAACATCTTGACATAACTATGCCATCTATTCATGCATCCATGTAATCATGCAAACTAAATCATGAACCTTTCCTCATAAGTCTTTCCATTTCTTTTCATCATTATTCTTTCTATCTCTTGGTCCCCTGGAAGTTCTTGGCCATTTAGACTCCTGGGTAATAGTCTGCTTCTCAGGATCGAGCTCGTTCCTATACAGGAATGCCGGGTTTACTTTCCCCGACCTTCCCACCAATCTATTCCCCTTAATTTCTTATCCGGGGCTGGCCCAAGTAGCATAAAACTTTCATAATAACATGATTCTTTATATACTTTCATAACTTTCCTTGAAATGCACATGTATTATCAGGAAATTCACAACTTGTGCATGGATTCTACCGAAATTTTGGCGGCATCACGGAATGTGTCCGTTTCCCCGTGAATAGTGCCGGCCAACCAGTACATCAATTTATCACAAAGAACACAACATCACATTTATATTCCAACATTAAACTCATATCAACATCAAATTCATTAAGGCAGAATTCCTGCCTCAGCATATTCAACCAACCCGGTTTTTATAATTCAAGCCATAATTTCTATTTAACTCATTTGTATCTCAAATTTGAATATGTTAAAGTGTTATGTGTCTATTTTCTAACCTCTTTGGTCCCATCTAATTTTGATATCTATAGCTTAAGATATTTAGGTTTTATCACGGCCTGCCCAGTGGCTAGCCAGAATCAAGCACCTAAAAGTAAAAATCTACCATAAATCGAAAACTGACTCAAATTATACAAAACTGGACATATATTAAAGCTAACAGGGTAAAGTTTCATTTGAAAAAAGTTTCATTCCATTTGACTTAGTAGGGATCGAGTTACAAGCCTCGAATTCTGACCTTCCTAAAGTGCCCTGTTCTGGCCCGGTTTGGACATAGGGCAAATTTCTTGGATCACTGGGAGCAACTGAGACCTTATCAAATTCTGAAATTTTTATGGGACATTCTTCTATGTGTAAGCTTTCTAAAAAAGTTAGTTCCACTCATTTTCAAGTAGTATAGGGCGAGTTCTACCCTAAACAACCCAATCTGCCCAGAATTAGAGTCAGAACCCTAGGTCGAAATTCAAAAATTCATATCTCTCTCATTTATAATCCAAAAGCCTTATATGATATATCCATGGAAAGCCCTAGATGTCTAGTTTCATATAAAAATGGTTCCACCCAATTTAATTGGCTGTAGACGGAGCCGTACGCTCCGCCGTACGGACTACCGAGGGTTTTTGGTTCTCTAACCCATCAGCTCTCTCTATTTTCATGCTTTCTTGCTTCCACTTCGGTTTTAATCAAACAAACAGCCCCAAACCAATCACATATCATCATAAATATTCATTTAACACATCAAAGAAGTTGAAAATAATTCAAGCTCAGCCAGCCAAGGCCACAGAACTGAAGCAAGAATCAAAACTCCTACCTTTGTTCCAAGTGATTTTGCTGGAATTTGAAGGCTTGGGTGAGCAAGGCTTGAATTAGCTTGATGTTGGCTGGAGTTTTTGTGTGTGAAGAAGAGAGAAAGAGAGCTGAATGAGAGGAGAGAAAAGGGCGCTGGAATGTGGTCTGAAGTGGGTGGTAAAAGGGTGAAAAATCTGATTGCATTTGAGTGGTTTATCTTGAATTTGATTGGTCTAAAATGCTTGGCTGAAATTCAGCCAAGCTTCTCCATGAAGTGTGGCCTTTGTTGCGCCACTTTTGGGTGGTAAGTAGCCGAGTTATCAGCAACTAAAAATAGGGTTTAAAGCTTGCAATTCTATTGGTTCAGTTCCGACAGTTTAAAATACCGTAATGTTACCGATTTCCTTTAAATCGGTAAATCGGTTTTCAATAAAATTTTTATGAAATCTCCTATACTCTAACTTAATTATCTCTTAGCTAAACTCAAGTAATTACTAATCAATTGATTCTAAATAATTGGTTAACCGAATTCTAATTATTCTCAATTATTCGATAAAACTGAATAATTAGGCGGAAAAACGGTGGACGTTACAGTCCAGCTGTACTACACTCTGGCTGATGGGTCATGCTGCACTGCCATGCCAACTGAGATGGGCACATTGCTCTAAGGTACACCACCTAGCTACAAGAAAACCTTTTTTATTATTACTATCCATTGGACAAACTAGCTTTTTATTCACAGTATATTAGGCACAAATCATCCACTCACATTACCCAAGGCGTATTAGATGCATTATTGGTTGAATATAGACTGTAATATACTTTCTTCCTTACAACCATGTATGCATTTGTCCAATCCGGAAGAATTTAGTCACGGTTTAACTGGACTCAAATTTCCTTGCACAACCACTAATTCCAATGTAATGGAGTAGTTACCTTCTATTTCGGTTCACTCTTTCCATTTGGCAATTCAATTTCGACTAAATTTTAATTGGATAAAAACATTATGCCAACCTAGTCCCCTTTAATCCTCCTCCTGTCCGTACTTATGTTACTTAACAATCAAACAAACAAACGCTTATTTATCTGTTATTAAAGATAAAGACTATTTGCCCTAACACCTACAGCTTCTGCAATAACTTGTTCAACCTCTTGACATTCCAACTACTCTCTCAATTGCTTTCAATGGATAAGTCCTTTGCAGCGCCACAACTATGCATCCACCCCAAACTGACCATTCTGGGTAGGTTGATAAGTTAATGTGAATCCAACTAATTTATTGCTGGTGTTTTGTGCGTTGACTGAAGGCTAATGCTTTTATTACTATGGTGCTCCCATCCCATAACAAAATGTTTGTGACCTCTCACAAGTTGTGCAATCAGCAGGTCAAAATGTCATGGTATTAACACCACTTGCAACACTGTATCCATAGATTGCAATTGTTTTTACTGCCTACCTTACTCAGTGCTAAACATGTTCATTTATATTTTGGATAGGGAATGTCAAAGTCAAAAGGGTCCCATGGTAGTTGTGCAAGCCAACTCCCTCAGCAAGTACTTCACCTCCTCCTACTCATGCAGGTATTGTTTCTTGTTATACACTAACTGCCACCACAATAAGTAAAATTCATCTTCCATAGCTAACTAGAAATGGAATGGTTATACTTATTACACCCGCAGGCCAACATGCAAAAATTGGAGACAAGAATGTTATGAATTGAAAACACATTGAATGGCACAAGGGAGCTAGTGGCCCTAGTTCATGAGGCATTCGAGAAAAAGAAAGATAGTCATCATACAAAAACTGGTGTAGCCAACAATGGCAAAAGCCCTCTTATCTTTGTTGAGACCTAGCTTGAACGATTCGATGTTGCTCGGACTGTGGACAAAGGAAAAAGAGTGGTCGATCGTCTTGAAGCTCCACAAGACGAGAACATTGAGGACCTATTTGTTAAAAGTCTACATGAAGCCCATGCTCTCATACAAGGTGATGACCGACTACCATCCTCAACAACAGCAAAGAAAAGTGCATCCGTAGAATCATTCAATGAGATTGTTGGGGGCTATGAAGGAAGCAACATCATCATTGACATTGATGAGGAGATGATCTTGCAATCTACATATGTCCATTACTGTTGGCTGCAAATAAGGTATACCATATAAGTCCCGATTCCTTCAAACATACTTGTGACTAGTTTTTCCTTTGAAGCTGACTTCCCTTTTCAACTTTTTGCCATCAGCAAAGAAAGAACCAGTCAGCAAGTATATCTATGCCGGTGGGGAAAAAATTATTTCCTTCCCCACCTCAGTGCACACCAAAAACAAATAAAGTTAGATTGGACTTAAGGTCTCCTGATCAGCTACCCCAGGATCAAGTAAGCGGAGGGGAAGACCACCTAATATAAAAGGTGGGGGATTTTGCTTAGACCAAGTAGGTAAAGTTATTCCTATGGTGAGAATGTCTTCCCTGGGTTGTTACTTTCCATTCATTCATTGTTGCCCATGCAACTTATTTTCTCTCTAATTTATATCTTTTGTAGGCTTTGAAGTGCAAGTTTAGGCCAACCCTGGAGATGAGTTTAATCGAGCTAGAATGTCAACTCTGTCTGTATGTCTTTGGCCAAGATCTTGATCCGCAGTAAGCACCAGAAAGACAAAATCTTTCTGATTTCAGTCACTAAAGTTACAAACATAACATCCGATATTAATGGCTTTCCATTTCATACATGGAGTTGTTGTTTCAGAATGGGGACACAAAAGCTTGCCGAAAGGATTTCCAATGTATCTATCCTCAATGTGAAGTCTCCAGCAAGGTATGAAACCCATTAACCATATGTTGCAAATTTAAAGTTTTCATAACCTTATCTTCTGTCATTATGTCATTGGATAATTATGCTTATGGCTCTTAAAATTATGTGAAACCAACAAAACTTAGAAGAGGTCAAAACTTGGTGTTTACCACCAGAATTTGGGGTATGTCTATAGTACCCTCAACACCACTATTTACAATGCTTTATCAGTCAGATTTATGACTAGTTTATTATGAATTCTTTGCTACCTTTAACACTGCAGGAAGATGTGTTGGGGTGCCTTTCTCTTGACGCTATAGCTCAAAAATTTGCTTCAAAGTGGACGCATCCATATACAAATCTAAAATACATAAGTACTACATCTTTTGTGAAAACCACTAGTATTTATGGTTGTAAAAATAACCTGCCAAGATCAACAATATGTTTTTGTGCTTTATTTAATTGATACATAGCTGATAGTCAACAATTCTAAGTACTAAATCATTCAATCCATCGAAATCCAAAAAAAATTACTATTCTTACATTCTTTCATTGCTATATATATTGACGGATAATTTGTGATCTCATTTGTCAAATTCATAAGAATTTGTTGGAAGCAATAATAGAAATCTAGCCAATAATCAGCATTACGGTGCATCTGATAGGATTGTTTTTGTTCACTATCCCTGAATATCAGTTATGTGTATTTATGCTGAGGTCCTCTTTCGGTCTTCCTTATTCATTTACTCATATAGATAAAATTATACCCTTAGTCCTTTTATTCTATTGACTTTGAACTTAGTCTTCCAAATTAGAAAATTTAACCTAATTTCTAGACGTTTAATTCTTACAACTCATGTTCATGTTGTGAATTCGAGCAATCAAAATAAATAAAATTAACAGTGAAAGAATTTATATTAAAGAATTTCCATATGGCAAAGTCAAACCCTTTCCCATATCCCATACCCCATACCCCATACCCTTATATGTTAATGATAAATTTTCTAAGGATGATGGGGAAAATCGGGCTAATGCTACCCTCTACACAAGCCTAATTTGGAAAACATATGCTTTTTGCAAGTTTGTTTTTCTAGATTTATGCATTCACCTAATAAGCAGATTATGGTCTCTTGTCTTTAGAGGGAGATAGTGGCAACCTTCATCAATATTAAAAGTGAAAATTTATATATATATGTATCTTTTGGAATATATTGTCGACAAGTGGTGCATTTTCATGAAACTAAAGAAATAAAATTGGTGGCCTAATCCTCCATAGATGCACAATATATCTCAACAGCAATAGCACGAAATCATGTAACTTGGCTGAAAACAATGCTAACTCACGACAAATTCAAATTGGAGCTACAATATTGCAAGTTGATAGTAATCCAATCCATTATGGATGACATAGGTGTATAAAAGTTTAAGTTTCACTCAATCCAATGACTACATTAGGGAGAGAAGCAGACCTCTCGAATTCCTGGGTTTTCAATTTCCCTTTTATTTTTTTCCAGCTAGTTGTGTTACTTCTATACACATACTATAGCCCATTGATCTAATATCATCTTGATAAACTTAGGATAGAAGATATATATCTCAGTGATCTCGTACCTATTAGTTTTGTAGAAATAATGATAATGACAAGGCTCTAACCATATCTTCCAAGTTGTAATCTTTTAGGAATATACTTTCAATATAAAATGCAAAGGAGGAGTCTTAGTCTTCCATTGTCTGATTAGTCAACAAGCAGTAGTTTCTTGTTTCTTTCCAAACATTGTAGAATTGTATGCCAAGTACCAACAAATTCTCTATTTGATGTGAAAGTTGTAATGGATATGTACATATCTAGTAACCTTGATTAATGATATCTAGCACTCACACTTCAAAAATTGCTAGATGATGTTTATTCTTTCTTGCTCATTTGTATTTCTGCATTAAGCTCTGTTGAGTTAATTTTTTCTTTTTTGACATCTTCAATACACCATGATGAATATCTAATTAGATGCCATACATATACTGACAAGTACTCTTACTACTGTGATACCATACTTTGACAAGCAAATAAGAAGCTTGTAGTATCTTCTCCACACATTCTTATTTCTGTCCTTTGAAGAAACAAACTATATTATTATTTCTGTCTTTTGACAAAACAAACTATGTCTCGAGCTCTCCTCAAAGCTATCTAGCTTTGTCTATGTATGTTTTGATTCTTTGAATATCATTAATTTGAATTCCATCATATTTTTCCAATTTCAATTCCATCATCGTACCATTTCCCTATGTGTTTGCTTGCCTCTTTTTATTGCTTTGATTTTAGTTGTTAGCAACTGGGAATGAAGAAATAGAAACTTATACTAATAAGAACCAACAAATGTGCATTCGTTCAAGTTTAAACTCACTTTTTTTAAATACACCATATATACGGACATAAGCAATAGAGGTTTACAGGTTCCATCATTTAAATGGGTCAACATGCATGGTGCATATTCTTGCCCTTGCAAAGCACTGTTTCTAGATGAATAAAGGATGTGGGTGCACTCTATCTTGGGTCAAATGCACATTGAAAATGAAAGCACTATAGCTACTCTCCTGCAAAAATTGCATCAATTTTCACCAAGGTAGGTGAGAGTGGTTAAGAGTTGTGAGAGTGTGGTAACTATGGTCAGGGGATAGGTATAACAAATAGAGACATAAATGCCTCTCTGTAGTGGACTGCTATTTGAAAACTAGATTGGGGTTGAGTGCTAAAATTTCATAAAAACTGGGTGGAGTGTAATACTTACCATCCTCATTAGCTATTATTGAAATTTGTTCCTAATAAAATTATTCTTCAACCTCTACAATATAACACATTCGCTCTGTGGACAAGAGCTTTGGCAATGTTCTCCTCCATGTTTCTGTTGCTGACATTTTCTGTGCTTGATCAGTAGTTAACAAAAATGATTGATCATAGTTACTACCCAAATAGCAAAAAGTAGGAACAATCTAAGAATGCAAATTGAAAAAATATATATATCCACTATTTATATACTGTTATCCTGCTTTCTTCAGTTATTACACTTTTCCCCAACCAGTTGCATTGTCCATATCTGAAATTACATATCACATTTTCTTCTGCTTTCCCAATTAACTATACCAATACCTTATACAGATATATGTAACCTTGGTTGACCAAGTCTTCCATTGGTACCTAATGGTAGTATCAATTGATGAGGGTAAGGTATACCAGTTGGATTGCTGGCCAGATGAAGGAAGAGCCATCTCTAAAAATGTGGCAATCTCCAATGTGGTAAGTTACAACCTTGTTCCTTATTTTCTATTACAAAATCAAATAGAGAACATAAGATAAAGTTCGCCACTACTTCTCTATATTTTTTTTTTTTTGGTTATAGTGTGTGACATTTCTACCATGCTATCACAGACGTTTATTGAACTTCTTTGCCAATTACAAACATAGAATGCGATATTGCTTGTACCCTTTGTCGGACACCAATTTGGTTTTTTAATATACATTTCATGATCTAATCACTACCTCTTTTAAACAAAGACGATAACCACTGCTACTTTTAGCTAACTATGACAATGTTACTAACCATTGACTCATGACAAAGTTGTCCATCTCCCAATCATGTACATTACCTAGTGTATTGTCCTTGATCATGTTTTGGGTACAACATATGCACATTTTCGGGTGCTGGCCAACAAACCAAAGATGGATAATTGGTCCATGTACATGGCCAAGGGATTACAATCAAGGTACTATATCATAGCTAATAAAGATTCCTAATTTCACCATTGATTATGACTCCATTGTTCATTCTGAAGCACTAAATCAGTCGTTTGCATACTCAACTGGATGGTGATGGAATCCAAATTCCAACCAAATTTAAAAACCAGGGTGAGGGACCTCTTTGCTTAATACCTGATTTGAAGTTTAGTATCAATTATGCAGGCATGTACTATCTTGTTTCTTTACTAGGCAAGCACAATGAGTTGGTATCCATGGTGGAAGCAAGAGCTAGCGCAAGGTCGAAAGCACTTCTCCCATCTTAGTTGAGTAAATGTTCCTACCTTTTTGTGGAGTCTTTCTTGCTAGAACTTTTATTTATTCGGGTTACTATTTTTTGGTTTATCAATTGCCTGTGGATGTTGTGAGCAGCTTCATAAGGTCCACATTTTGATGTTTGTTATAACAACAAATGCAACCTACAAATGTTTGTTGCCTTAACATTCATTTTCGGACTCATATCACAAAACCTTTTATGCTCTTTAGGCTCTTCATTTAACTTTATGTAATCCTCTCTGACCACTTGTTTAATGGCGCTTAGTAATTATTTTAATTATGATATGTATGTTCCTTTAATCAATGGGCAACAATTAATAGTTATTATCTTGCCCAGTTGTCCCTAATGAACTATCCATTATGTACATGCTAACGGTTCAGTTGATTATCGCCTTTTTTTTTGGGATCTAAAAAATTGAATTACATATAACCAATGACCTAACATAGTTGCTTCCATACAATCATAGATGCCATGATACATGGTGCACACTATGGAAGACGAAAGCCCATTACAACATATTTTTGACAGTATGTTCTAACTTACAAGGTTAATTAGATTTAACACCTACGATTTTGCATTGTATTTTTTTTTTTTTGGGTTGTAACTGCTTTTCCTTGTTTCCTCATTTTCCCCTCATTCTTTGGCTTATTGTCGACTACCCACAACTTATCCTATAACCTTTTTTTTTTTTTTGTTTTCTTTGCCTCTAAACTATTACCCCATATATATACTGCCATCACCTAAATAATAAAAGTTACATTTCATTAATATTTGTTTTCCAGAATTTAACAAATCTTTCTTATAGTTTATAATATAACCAACATGTTAAAATCGATGTTTCTTTAAAGCCGCAACATTAGCATATGATAGTTGCTTGTTTTGAAGACTACGCAACAATTTTTTAATAACAATACAAATTAACCATGACTACTCTTTTAATAGTGTTTTTGTATACTATTAAAATTACCATCACTATTATGTTTTGCTATATTTTCTCTTGTGATAACTACCTCTGATAATAATAAGGTAATGTTTTCACCTTATATAAAGCAATGGCATGTATAGTAATGCTTCAAATAGTTCCTAATACCCTCTTCTATTCTACATTACGTTGTAACCTATTAAAACATGTGAACCATGTACTTGCGCATTCATATGCATAAGGGTTTAAACAAACATTCAAAAGACAAATAAAAACTTTTAAAGAGAAATTCTTATTACATGTAAAACAAATTATATGGACTAATTAATTTGCATCTAAATTCTTATAAATTCTAAATATTGACATTACATCAATTTTGTCTTCCTCTAAAATATTTTCAATTAAAGACAATTTTTACTCACCTTAACTAAAATTAACTAGTATATTATATTCCACTACTTTTATTTGACAAATCAGTTTTTCTATTTTACGCATATCATATTTTGTACTCTTAAAGGTATAAATAATTCAACCCTACTATTTCATATACTTATACATTATACGAAAAAAAATAAAGAATATTGTTCATGCAATGTAGCTTCATTTGTGGCAAAATCATTTAAATATTTAATACATTACTTTTCATTCTCTGCAGATTAATTAATATGATAAATTTGCAAAATAATTTATGAAACTTCCCTGACATTATTAAATTAATCTTTTAATCACTAAATATTTAAAACTTAATTTGACCACATTTTCCTTATTTTCTGGATGCATCCGTTGCTGCACGCAGGTTTATATCATACAAATATTGTGTTTTGAAAAGTATCAGATACGATTTTATCACAACAAAATCAAACTTCAAAAAATTCAGACTTTGATTTAGTTTGTATATGAATTAAACTTTCTATGGCCTTCATTTAATAAGTTAATCTTATTTCAATATTATTATTGATTTCAATTTAGTTAACTTCTTTATATCATGTTAACTACTATCATTTCTAACTATAATTTACAATCTAGGAGTCATAATATGAAAAAGTTAACATATCTTTTACTTTATGATATTTTATGATTGACAAAATAAAACAAATTGCAATGGCTGTGGCTATATACAATACGCTCTTGCAATAGCCACTCCCGAAAATTGCAAATAACTTACTCCATACTACAAAAATTTCAGTCCCCGCTATTTTCTTTTCCTCATTCTAAACAAACACATTCAAATTCACTACACAACAATGTCAAATTTTTTTAATAAACTAATATTAACTAAACTTATCAACACAAAGCCAAACAAAGTTACAAAGCTATGTCATCTCGCAGAAGCATGCTTCCGATAGTTCCATAACAAAGTTATGTTTAATAACTTCAATCAACACATCACATATTACCTTTTTTTTTTTTTGCTATAGTTGGCTTACATCTCGACTCACTAACAACAGTGAGGAGGAGAGCAAAAGGAACTAAAGCAAAGAGAAAAACATATTGATACTGACTATCCTAATAAGTATAGCTTAAAGTTCAATACTTCTGCAGCTTCACCATAGTTTGCACGAACACCTATTTATGTAGCAACATAGCCAACAACAAAAACTACAGCACCTGAACACTTTAGCAGCAGACTGAAAGCAGCATCCAGAACAAGAATATGAAATGCCTCATGAAGATAACACCTTACACTACCTACACCTGCATCACTATTCTACTTGAACGCAGGCCACACATATTCTTCCATAGTTATGAATTTTCAATGTCCTTATCTTTGCTTCAATGACTGAAATAACCACCTAACCTTGGCAGCACCCAATCAGTAGTGGCATATCCCTTGAGTAACATAACACCAAAACTGACTGAATCCAAGACAGCAATAACACCACTCCAGTAGAATCAGGATTCTAGAGATCTCTGCAAGCATCAGAATAACAACACGCCAAACTTCTGACCCTTGCCAACAAGCTAATTTTGTTCATACAACTTTAGATTGCCTTGAGCAAGTTCTTCAAACAGCCCATCTAATACTGTGAAGATCAAGCAAGCACAGACCAGACCAGACCACACCTTTCAGCCAAAAGGAACCCCCCTCGGAAAACAAAAAACAACACTATAATTCCAAGCCATTTGGCCAAATATCAATGACAGATACCAAAGTCCTAAAGCAGCACAAATTACCCAATTGCCAAAGCAACCAAAACAGACCCAGAGACAAAGTTAGACTAGTTATCAGCATTAGGCATAGCAAACCTTAACACTCTTTTGACAATTGACATGAATGCATTCTTTCTTCCAAGCATCCTCCTTATCAAAGATTATCTTATTACATACTTCCCAAACGGACTAAACCGGAGCAAAGAAACACATACATCACTACTTCTTTAGGCATTTGCTCAATTTCACATCAATCCAGGATTCAAAAGCGCATATAGGATTCACAACAACACCATTGTTTTCACGCATACTTACATGATAAAAGAAAAATATGTTCAATGCTCTCCTCATTCATTTACTGCTCCTTAATTTCATTTAGTTACTACTCCTCACTTAAAGCTATAATTTTCATTCAATTAAAACCCCCTCTCATTATCCTATTCCAATTCCATTAACCTTTCTACACTTTTGGTAATTTGGCCACACCATATTAGCTCCACAAATCTCCCTATCTGTTTCATAACAAGCCACAATCCAAGAATTTGTTCTAGCACCCTACCATCCTCACTTGGATTATAATGTCCGCATAGACCTCAAACAACAAATCACTACGTTATTAAACTTTCAACACCCACTCTCATTTAGCTATCACACAAAATGTATTTCATTTCTAATCACATATTCAAAACTACATCCATCATTCAAAAATACTCATTACTTCAAAAATACATGCTTTGTTCACAAACACTCATCACTTATAGTAAAAAAATACAATCAAAAGATGAAAGCTCCGGACCAAATTATCACTTACTAAAATGTTGAATTGCTGTGCGGCCATAGCTCCACCTGTCATCAGTCCATTTGATAGTCAATATATCTACACCATAAGTAACAATGGTGATCTGTACCATAGAATTCACCTTCTTCATTTACTTTTTTCCTATTCCACATAAAATACATATTCATAATTACGAAAGTGAGACATTTCGAGGGGTAGAATTTATAGAGATCTCTTGTGGCAATTGGAGAAGCTAGCTGGTCTTAATAAGAGCATGCTAGCAGCAATGATGATGAAGGCTAGGTTCCATACCGGGTCAAGGGCGAACACTGGCTTCGAGTACGCACAGCCACTATCAGCATTGACGTTGTCGTTGTCGTTGTCATTATCGACCCTGTGTGTCTTTGGTTTTGTTTTTGTAAAATTAATTTTAGATAGAATTAATTTTGTTGGAATTGACTTAGTTAGAATTGATTTTGATGTAAAGTGGTTTATACTTGGTAGTTCCTCTAAAAGTGATTTTGATAGTTTCACTTCTTCCAAAATCAATTCTTCAAGCAAGAATTGATTTTAAGCAATGAAAACCAAGCATCATAAAAAATTGAAAGAATCAATCCTAGCCTCCCAAAATTGATTCTAGAGAATGCAAACAGGTTTCCAAATGTAACACCCTAATAGTCCTATTCTATGCTTAAGTCATATTATGAAATTACTAGTTGTTACTTTTGCTTGCGAAACTAAAGCTACCATTTGAAAATACTTTATAATGAAAATAGGGGTAAATTTTTTTCCTTGAACAATAACGAATAAACTGTTTTGAAGACCAAGAGCCATGAGCGCATCGTGAATGTATAATACAAATGTCGCTATCTCATACAAACAACATAAATAAAATAAATGGAAGCGACATGAATAACAAATATCTTAAGTAAACATAACATTCATTCCACAACCATCATTGTTAATATAATACTAGTAATGCTAGAAGTCATACATAAAGATAACGATGGGTCCGATATCTACTGTTGGCTCTACAAAAGAAACCTAATTGAATACATCATAAAGGAAAATATATAGGAAATCTCTACTACCCAAGCAAGCCATACAATAAAGTGATAACCCTATAACTACAAACAAAAGGAGTTATCCTAATGCTCGGCTCCGCATACAATCACCACATCACTCATTAGGCAGAAGAAAACCGTTCTCGAATCCACCGAAAGCAACATTGCCACGTCCTCTTCCTCGGGCATGCCCACGCCCATGAGGTACAGCATGGGTACGAATGAACTTGCAACCATGAACTGGGGGTGTGTGTGATAAGGAGCTGTTGAAAAAGAAGACGAGTCGAACATCAGACAAATCACTAATGGATAAGAAGGCTCAGGGGGGTCAAACTCCACGTGGTAGCTCGGGTAGGAGGGCTCTAACGGATCGAAATCCAAGGAAACAGTCGGTGTCAGACGGGTGTCAGAGTTCGAATCTCCATCAGTGGGGTATTTCAGTGGTTGGAAGTAGGTACAGATGTCATCCATGGTAACCTCACCATACGACTGATGTGGACGGAAAAATGGGCTCATAACTAGAACCTGAAACTGATGGTTATGGTAGATGTAGACCCTCATAGCTGCGCTCGCAGATATCACAGAGGCATTCAGCACTGGGTCAAAGTGTAACGTCCTCCCAAGTACAGTACTATGCTTAAGTCATAATACCTCACCTAGGAGTAGTTACTGTCACTCAATCAGACCTTGTCTGGCAGCAACCTTTGGCCACCTTCGCCTCAGAGGGCCTTCTTTGGAAACTTCTGAACTATCTAGAGATAACACGGAAAAAGAGTGAGAATTTTTAAATTCTCAGTAGGATTCATTTAACTACCATATGCTGTGTCATCGTTATTATCTCTAGCTGCTTCGGCTTATTATGCTGTTTAATTTTATGGTTTGAAAAAATATTGTCCGAAGCAGAGTTCATTTTACTCAAGCACTTGAGTCACATTGGCAATATTTAATAGTTGGAAAATAATCGCAGCATAAGTAGATAGAACAGCTTCAGCATCAATAAAACATGGGATGTCATTTTGCAAATTCTCATTTTTGAATTCATGCAAATGCACTGATACTTTTTTTTTTCTTTTTTTTACTTTCTTTGCTTTCTTTCACCCACTACACATAAGTGGTGGTGAGCTAATACCATGGACGTTGCCACCATAAATTTTTTATACTTACACTAGTTGGGTCATGCCATTCCTCATGTGGGTGAGGGAAACATACTTTCTTTACTTTCCTTTCTTATTACACATATTCCAGAGTACGATCGCCATGTCATACTCCATCGGGGCATGATCACCATGTCACACTCCTTAGGAATATGTTCTTCCTGCCATGTCCCAGAGTATGATCGCCGTGTCATACTCCATCGGAATGTGATCGCCATGTCATATTCCTTAGGGTGTGGGATCATCATGTCACATTCTAGAGTATGATCGCCATGTCATACTCCATCAGAGTGTGATCGCCATGTCACGTTCCTTAGGAATATGGGGCCTTCATTATATCTTTTAATAACTACCTCCAGGTAAAGGGATCTACATTTAATATATTCATATCCTTTGATTCTTATACATATGCTTCATCACTTACTTTCATATATCCTTGCATAAATGATTTCCACATACATATTCATACCATATAAAGGCTCATAACTTCCTTACAATTCTACCGAAAATTCGGCAGTATAACGGATCAGATCCGTTTCCCCATGAATAGTGCCAGTCTCAATAGACAGTCAGTCACAGTAAAAGATCAAATATAATGTATTAATCTTTCAAGCACCAACATGTAATTGCAACACTTAGACTTTAATTGAACTCATATATGCATTAAGGTGCCAAGTCCTTTAATTTTGGAAATCCTGCTCATATTCTCCAACTTTGCCCGTTTTTAGAAATTAAGCCTTAAATTCATTTTAACTCATTTAGACTTGAATTTTGGATGTTGAACTCTTATGTGTCTATTTTCTAACCACTTTGGTCCCATCTAATTTTGATAAATATAGCTCAAGTTATTTAGGTTTTATCTTGGCCTGCCCTGTGGCTGGCCAGAATTACACACTTAGAAGTAGAAATCCACTAAAAATCGAAAAATAATTCAAATAATACGAAATTAGTCTCATATTAAAGATAACAGGACAAAATTTTATTTGCAAAAAGATCCATTTCATTTGCCCTAGTAGTCTCGAGTTATAAGCCCCGAAATCTGACCTTCCTGAACTGCCCTATTTTGGCCCGGTTTGGACATAGGGCAACTTGCTTGAATCACTGGGAACAAACGGGACCTTATCTAACCCTGAAATGTTTATGGGATATTCTTCTATGTGTAAGCTTTCTAACAAAGTTCGTTTCATTTAATTCCAAGTAGTATAAGGCGAGATTTGCTGTGAACAACCTAATCTGGCCATATTCAAACTCAAAAACCTAAGTCGAAATTCAAAAATTCATATCTCTCTCAATACTAATCCAACGACTTTACATGATATATGTATCGAAAGCTTGAATGTCTAGTTTTATATAAAAATGGTTTCATAGAATTTAAACAGCAGTAGGTGGAGCCGTACACTCCGCTGTATGGACTGCCGAGGGATTTTGGTTCTCCAGCCCCTCAGCTCTTCCTATTTTCATCCTTTCTTGCTTCCTAATCTGTTTAAACCTCACAAACAGCCAATAAACCAGCCAAGTATCATCATAATCATTCAATTATTACATCAAGAATTGAGGAAATAGAGCGACCAACAACCACCCATAATCAGAATAGCAAGACAAGATTTGAACCTCTACCTCTTATTATGTGATTTGGCTTGATTTTAGAGCTTGGATGAATAAAACTTGGTTGAGTTTGATAGTTTGATAGAGTTGGGTGAGTAGAGAAGAGAAGAAGAGAGCTAGAACAAAGGGAGAAGGCAGTGCAAGTCAGAATGGATGAAAAGGCGAGGAAAATTCGATTAAAGGAGTAGGAGGTAGTTGGCTTCCAAGGCTTTGATTGGTTGAAACATAAGAGGCTGAAATTCAGCCAACCTTCCCCCCTTTTTGTGGCCAAAGTGGCACCACTTTCATGGGTTAAGTGGCTGAGTTTTCAACCACTTAAGGTAGGGTTAATGAGTTAAAATCCTATTAGTTCGATTCCGACAGTTTAAAATACCGAATTTTTACCGATTTCCTTCAAATCAGCAAACTATTATTGAATAGTTTTGTAAGAATTCCTATATATCTATCTTAATTTTCTCTAAACTTAATCCTTATAATTAGCACTTAATTAAATCCTAATTAATTTCTAATTAGCTTTATTTATCCACTAAAATCAAATTAATTGATTAAAGATGTAAATTAAACGTTTTGCAAGTTAAGGGCTTTTCTGTTTTCTGTTTTTTATGGCTAATGACATTTTCATAATTATGGGCAAGTCTAGGGGCATCCTACGTCATTTCACATGTGGACACCTCCCGTGGCCCAATTGACCAAGAATTGGGTTCCTACGTTTCCGCTGCATGGTTCTTCTTCGTTTAAAACCTTATCCTGCTAATTCAATTGATATAAGAACCTAAATGTCATTTTTAAAAATGTTCAGGGGCAAGGCTATAAATAACAAAAGTTTGCCCAATGACGTTTTTATTATTTCCTATAACGTTATATGGAGATGTTACACAAAGCACCAATACCACACCAGGAACTCAATGTAGATCACCGTTGTGCCCGACGTCGACATCCTCTGAAGATGACACGAAAATGTAGAAGTGAGAAATGCTAGATTTCTCAGTAGGATCACGACTAGACAACATTGTGTCATCATTATTGTTCGAGCCGCTTCAAGTTTGATTATAGAAACAATGGATATGTATAGGTTCAATTTTTAATGATTTTGAAAACTTAATTCCTAAAGCAAGTTGCTTTTAAACTTAACATCGTAATCATATCATCATAAGTAGACTTACATACAAAGGCATGGAATAAGCATTCATAATGCATATGGACAACATAAATACATGAATTGACATGCAACTTTGTAGACTTAACCATGGTTTTACTTTAACTTTACTTTCATTCTTAGCACGTGCTTAACATTCTTTACCTTTCCTTTGAAATAAATTGCTTTTGGACATGAGCTCATTCCGTGACCATCTTCACGCAGTACTAAACCAAATCAGACTAAGCTAATATTGGCTACCTTTAAGTTGGAGGATCCTCCATGTCACCCTTGCCTACCCCATAGAGGTTTCTTAAGTCTTTGTGGGTCACCATCTCTTACTTTCCTTACTGTAGCGATTGAAGGGTCATATCCCGTTCTTTCTTTTCTTATTATTATGCTTTACATGCATAGTACTTCTCTAACTAGACACATGCAATAACATGACTAAGTCCATAATTTTGATAGAAATTCAGCAACATGACGGCTAAACCAGAGCTTTCCCAAAATATCAATCATAAAACTTTCAACCGGCAGTCCAATATATCCATATCATATCATCACACTAATTATTCAATTATGAGGCAAATCTCAATCAAACTTGTCATTTATCGCGCCTAATGGCATCATGTATTCATACCCTAGAGGATTCATCATCGTGTTGTTCTTTGTGAAAAGTCTTGTGAGCCATCATATGATTTCCCATGATTACCTACGAGAGAATCACATAGTTAGAATAAATGTGTATGTAGTCTTTATTTACTTGCTCCTTATATGAAATTACTATTCACTTGGATACATGTCTTATGGATTGCTTGTTCAAAATAACTGAGTTAGATAATCATTTCCTTTCCTTGAGTTAGTGCACATAGTGATTTCTAGGTTCATGGTATGCTCAGATGCCCTAATCATACTTCTGTTCCCAAGGATTTCGAGATCCCTCTAGTCCTTGGGTCATGACAATGCATAACCACACTCATGAACCTAACAAGACCATGTTTACTAATCATCACCAAGGGTGATTTTTAACTTATCCAAGTTGCAAAGTTTTAAGCTTTTATCATTAATATAATAGGATCTTACCTTGAATATTATAAGAGTTATCATTCTTTATGCAATAGTTATAAAGTTTCATTCTTTATGAAATAATGTTACAAGATATTAGCTTTAGAACTAAAAAGTCTTGTTGTTTATGAAAGTTAACACTTTTGATTATTCTAAGACCATCAAGGTCTTAACTTTATGAAAGTTAACACTTTTAATTATTCTAAGACCATCACGGTCTTAATTTTATGATTTAAAGTTGTCTTAAAGTCTAAAAGATTCCTACTTTATGAAATAATGATACAAGGCTTTAACTTTAGAATTAGAAAATCTTGTTCTTTATAAAAGTTTACACTTTTATGCACTATTTTGACTCAAGATACAAACTTTATAGATTAAAAGTTGCAAGTCAACACTTTTATGACTTAAAAATGACATTCTTGATTAAAGCTTAAAACTTAACCCAACATATTCATCTCAAGGTTCAATCTTTACAAGACTAAGGTGCAAACTTATAACCTTATGACTTAAAGTGACCTTCTTGATTAAAGTTTGAAACTTTATGAAAGAATTTGTATCCAAAAGTCAATCTTTAACACATGAAATGACAAGATATCATTTCTATAACTTAAGAAGGCTTTATATTCCAAAAAGCTTATGGTGCATTTGGTTTGTGAAAATATTTCCTGTTTTCATTTTCTGTTTTCATTTTTTGAAAAGGATTTTCATTTTCATATTTCCTGAATTTAGGAAATATGTTTAGTTTATTAAAGTAGATTCTGTTTTCAAAATGTGAAAACAATGAAAATACATTTAGTTTGTTTGTTTTCAAAATATATTTTCAAAATCAAATTTGAGATAATAAAATTATATTTATTATTAAATAATAAGAATTATATATATTTGATTTGCACATTTTGTTTATCTACTAAAACTTCAACTGCAAACTTGTAATGACAAAATATGTTCGGAATATATTTGATTTGTGAGTAAATTATAGTCTACTAAAAAGAGATATAATTGAACAAAATAACTTGTACTATCTATAATTACAGTCTTTATTGTACTTTAACTTATTAACCAGCTAAAAAATACAAAAAAAAAGAGAAAGACATCACCCTACAACAAAGTAGAAAAAGTGATAGACATCAATCATCTAGGATAATTATCCCATATTTGAACAGCAATTGTCTTCCTAACTTGTGCCATTTGAGTTGCTTCAGTAGCACTAATATCAACACCCTCTTGATCTACACTTAAACTTTGTCCAAGATGACAATATGAAAATTTTCTTCATACGATAATGAATAGTAAAAAAGAATGATATGTTTTTAATTTAATTATGTTTTTCATTAAATCTTAAATGCAAGATGACAATATGAAAAATTCTTCATATGATTATGAATAGCAAAAAGGAATGATCCAATAACAAGTTTTTAATTACTCGTCAGATCAAGTTTCTACATAATCAAACCAAGTTTTTAATAACAGATAGCAATCGCAATTTATTGATTTAAATATGTAATGGAACAATTAGACTGTAATAGAAGGTGTAGCTCAGTGGCAATTTCTCTCGTAGTGTGCAGGTGGTTGTGTGTTTGAAGTGTTTGAATTTTGGAATGGACAACTTTGAATTTTTTCTAAAGCTTTAAATAGGTGGCGTGAAGCATTGTAAAGGGAAAAAAATAAGAAGAGTTTCTGCCAGCAAGTTCGAACACAGCGCACTGGAGTGGAAAAGATAATATTTGCTCTGATTCACCATTGTGCTACCACATTTCCAGTTGAAAATATTTCCAATAAATGTATATAAAATGTTGAAAACATATGCAAAATGAGGAAAATGTGAAAATGATGTTTTCAAAATCATGCAGGTTTCTGAAAATATTTTCAAGAAATATTTTCAACAAAATTTAACCAAACATATTTCCAAAGCCATTTTTCATTTTCACTGTAAATGAAAATAAGAAATAGGCAAACCAAACAACCCCTTAAACTTTTACATGTGTAACACCCTCTCAAGTATAGTACTATACTTAAGTCATAATACCTCACCTAGGAGTTGTTACTGTCACTTAATCGGACTACGTTTGGCAGCAACCTTCGGCCACCTTCAATCTTACTAGTCAACTCCGCCTTGGAGGACCTTCTCTGGAACTTCTAAACTATCTAGAAATAATACGGAAACAAGAGTGAGAATTTTTTTAATTCTCAATAGGATTCATTAAACTACCACATGCTATGTCATCGTTATTATCTCCAGCTGCTTCGGTTTATTGTGAAAAATGTAAGCATGTTAAATAAACTGTTCAGTGTTATAGTTTGAAAATATATTGTTCAAAGTAGAGTTCATTTTATTCATGCACTTGGGTCACATTGGCAATATTTCATATTTAAAATAAAAATCACCGCATAAATAGATAGAACAAGCTCAGTATCAATAAAATATGGGACATAATTATACAAATATTCATATTTGAATTCATGCAATTGCACTAACGTCTTTCTTTAACTTTCTTTACTTTCTTTTCTTGGCACACCTAGGCACTATGTATCACCGTGTAACATCCCCATATAACATAATAAGAAATAATAAAAATAAACTTTTATTATTCACAATCTTTCCCCTGAACTTTTTAGAAAATGATCTTTAGGTCCTTATTTATTATTTATAGCCTTGCCCCTAAACATTTTAGAAAATGACATTTAGGTCCCTATATCAACAGGATTAGTAAAATAAGGTTTTAAACGAAGCAGAATGGCGTAGCGAAAATGTAGAAACCTAAACCTCAGCTGATTGAGCCACGGAGGTATCCATATGTGAAATGACATGGGATGCCCCTAGACTTATCCATAATTACGAAAATGCCATTAGCCATTAACAACAAAAACCAGAAAGGCCTTCAACCTGCAAAACGTTTAATTTACACTGTTAATCGATTTATTCGATTTTACTGAATCGTTAAGCTTGATTAGAAATTAATTAAAGGTTGATCAAGAGTTAATTAGATGTTGGATTACAGATAAGTAGAATAAAAACATATAAAACTTCACAAATTTCTTCAAAACCGATTTACCGATTTAAAGGAAATCGGTAAGATTACGGTATTTTAAACTGTCGGGACCGAACCAATAGAATTTCAACTCATCAACCCTACTTTAAGTGGCTGAGAACTCAACCACTTAATCCCTCAAAATGGCGCAAACACAGCCACAAAAAGAGAGGAAGGTTGGCTGAATTTCAGCCATATGAGTTCCAACCAATCACCACCCTTAATCCTAACTACCTCCATGCCTTTATAAACACAACTCCTTCTGTTCATTCAGCCATTTTCTGCACCACTTCTCCCCTCCTTTCAGCTCTCTTCTCCTCTTCCTCACTCACCCAACTCCATCAAACCATCAAGCCTAATCAAGTCTTGCTCATCCAAGCCCTAAAATCAAGCAAAATCACATACAACAAAGGTAGGATTCCAATTCTTTACTTGATTTTCTGATTTGGGTGGTTGGTGGTGGTTTATTTTCTCAATTTTTGATGTATTGATTGAATGATTATGATGATATATGACTGGTTTATTGGCTGTTTGTGAGGTTAAATTTGAATTGGAAGAAAGAAAGAATGAAAATAGGAAGAGCTGAAGGGCTAGAGAACCAAAAACCCTCGGCAGTCCATATGGCGGGGTGTACGACTCCATCTATCTCTAATTAAATTCAATGAAACTATTTTTATATGAAACTAGACATCTAGAGCTTTCCATACATATATCATATAAGAATTTTGGATTAGTGTTGAAAGAGTTATGAATTTTTGAATTTTGACCTAGGTTTTTGACTTTAAATCTGGGCAGACTGGGTTTTTCAGGGTAGAACTCACCCTATACTGCTTGAAAATGAATGACTAACTTTTTTAGAAAGCTTACACATAGGATAATGTCCCATAAAAATTTCAGAATTAAATAAGGTCCCAGTTGCTCCCAGTGATCCAAGAAAGTTGCCCTATGTCCAAACTGGGCCAGAATAGGGCAGTTTAGGAAGGTAGAATTCGGGGCTTGTAACTCTAGCCCTACTAAGTCAAATGGAATGGAACTTTTTGAAAATGAAACTTTGTCCTGTTAGCTTTAATATGAGTCCAATTTTGTGTAATTTGAGTCAGTTTTCGATTTTTAGTGGATTTTTACTTTTAGGTGTCTGATTATGGCTAGCCACTGGGCAAGCCGGGATAAAACCTAAATATCTTGAGCTATAGATATCAAAATTAGATGGAACTAAAGAGGTTAGAAAATAGACACATAGTACTTTAACATATAAAATTGAGGTCTAAATGAGTTAAATAGAAATTATGGCTTGATTTAGAAGAACGGGGTTGGCTGACTATGCTGAGGCAGAAGCTTTGCCTTAATGACATTATCGTTATTATGAGTTCCATGTTGAAATATGTATGCAATGTTGTGACCTTTGTGACAAATTGATATTTTGGTATACTGGCACTATTCATGGGGAAGCGGACTCGATCCGTTATGCTGCCGAAATTCCGGTAGAAATATGTGAATTATATGAATGTGATAAACATTTTTGTCTTATGCTCATAAGATTCATATATGCAAGGATGATTTAAGTATGATATGAATATATCGAATGTGGATCCCTTCACTTAGAGGCAGTTGCACTTTGAATCCCTCCTTGTGAAGGCAGCTACCTCTACCTTGGAGACACGTGGTCAGAAGAGATCCCTCAATTAGAAGCACGTGACCAAAATGAGATCCCTCCAGGACTAAAGGCACGTAAATTCCCTTGTGGGTGAGTCGGTGTGACGACGGTCAAGAGTCGAGCTGACGAGCTCACTCCAAGGCCAGGCTACCCAAGGGCAGTAAAGACTAAAGACTCAAGACTAAAGATTAAAGCATATGCAAGCACTCTGCTCACATGAGACATGGCATCGACCCAGCTAGTGTGAGTATAGGGGCTAGGACTTACATGAGGCATGGCATGACCCAGCTAATGTAAGTACTGAATGAAGGTCCCATATTCCTAAGGAACGTGACATGGCGATCATACTTTGGAATGTGGCATGTAATGATTTTATGATGAAAAAGAAGGAAAAGAAAGAAAAGTAAACTTTATGTATATGCATGAATTTAAGTACAAGTAAAGTTATGTGCAGATGTTATGTCCCCAGTATATTGATGCTATTGTATTTTATTATGTTTCAGCTATTATTCCTAATATAATTCATGAAATTTGTTTCGTATGGGCTCTCCCAAATTGCCAAGTGTGTGAGTAAAATGAACTTTGCTTCGGACATTATATTTTCAAACTTTAAAATTGAACAGTTTGTATAGCATGTTCACCCTTTTCATAATAAATTGAAGCAAACTGGAGATGACAACGATGACACAGCTTATGTTAGTTTAATAAATCCTACTGAGAATTTATAATTCTCACTCCTATGTTTATTTCCATGTTATCTCCAGATAATTCAGCAGTTTCGAAGAAGGTCCTCCGAGGCGGAGTTGACTAGTAAGATTGAAGGTGGCCGAAGGTTGCTGCCAGACAAGGTTCGATTAAGTGACAATAACAACTCCTAGGTGAGGTACTATGACTTAAGCATAGTATCGTACTCGGGATGGTGTTACACACCGTCTCTAAGGTGCTTGCATATATTTTAATCTTTAGTCTTTACTGCCCTTGGGTAGTCTGATTTAGGAGTGTACTCGTCAGCTCAACTCGTGACCGTCATCACACAGACTAACTTACAAGGGGATTCACATGCCTCAAGTCTTGGAGGGATCTCATTTTGGCCACGTGCCTCTAAATTGAAAGGATCTCTTCTGGTCACGTGTCTCAAGAATAAAAGGATCTTAACTTACTACTTGCCTTCAATATAGAGGGATCTCATCTTACCACGTGCCTCCAAGGTAGAGGGATCTCATAGTTTTATATTGCCTTCATAGGGAGGGATTCAATGTGCAACTGCCTCCAAGTGAAGGGACCCAATCTTATCTTATTTAACTGCCTTCACAAAGAAGGATCTCACAACTGCCTCCAAGTGAAGGGATTCACATTTAATATATTCATATCCTTTCATTCTTATACATAATCATGCATAGACATGCTGAATGCATTTATACATATGCTTTATCATTTGCTTTCATATATCCTTGCATATGGAATTTCTACATACATATTCATAACATATAAATGCTCATAACTTCCATATTATTCTACCGAAAATTCAGCAGCATAACGGATCATGTCCACTTGCCCATGAATAGTGCCAGTAATAAAGAAACTTTAATCAAATAGCAACCTCAATATAGAACATTATAATCATACCAAGAATGTAACAATATCAATGGGTGCAAGTTTTAAACTCTTAAGTCTTAATCTATCTTACAAGCTTTTAACTTCTAATGATGTTCCGGAGTTCGAGCTTAAGACCGACTTCTGAGTTCCAAGATCATGTAAGTTATGTACATAAGGTCAATGTCTTGATTCCTGACTTTGGGGATTATGAATGTCTTGATTCCCAACTTCCGCGATCATGTTTAGAATCGATCTCCGAGATGGATTCTGGATCGAGTTTCGAGGTGATATGCTTACGAAGATACCGAGTTTTGGAACTACGTATATAAAGGTCTAAAGCATTCTGGTTCTCAACCTCCGAGATTCGGGTATAAGGCTTCATACTCTGGTATCAACTTCTAAGATTATGTTGAAGATCCTCGACTTCCGAGTTTAAATATTTCATGTGCTATGTGATTCCAAACTATGATATTCAGCCACAACTAGTCTTCTAAAACTTTTAGGAATGTTTGCTAAGTTTCTAGTTTCATCCTTAATCATACCCGATTTAGTTTTCTATTCACTAAGTTCCAGGTTCAACCTTAAGCATTCCCGATCTAGCTCTTTGTCTGTTAAGTTCCGAGCTCAACCTTAAGTATTTTCGATCTAACTCTCTATCTGCTAAGTTTTCGAGTTCAACCTTAAGCATTCCCGATCTAGCTCTCTGTCTGCTAAGTTCCGAATTCCTATATTAACTAAACTCGACCTAGTATTCATACATGTCTCTAGCCAAAATTACACTCTTATGGGAGAAAATTAACCAAAAATGGAAATCTGGGTGAAATCATGCAAAATTTATATCAATGTAAATCTAACAGGACAAGCTTTCAAATGAAACAAGCTGCATATATTTGAATGAGTATAATTCGAGATATAAGCCCCAAAACTTGACCCTAATGAACTACCATGTTCTAGCTCAGTTTGAACTTAAGTCAACTTCTTTGATGTGCTGGGAATAATCGACAATGGATCTAACTCTAAAATTTTTATGGGATGTTCCCTCATGTGTTAGCTTCAAACAACGTTGATTTTATCCAATTCTGAATCGTATAGGGCAAGTTTTGCCCTGAAGAACCTAGCCTGCCCAGAATCAAACTCAAAAACCTAGGTCAAACTTCCAAAATTTATATCTCTCTCAATACTAATCCAATAACCTTATATGATATATGTATAAAAAGCCCTAAATGTCTACTTTCATATAAAAATGGTTCCATTAAGTTTGAATGGCAGTAGGTAGAGCCGTACACTCCGCTGTACGGACTGCCAAAGAGTTTCTCACCTAGACAGCACCTTGATTTTCCACTTCTACTGGTTTTCTCCTTCTAACTTTAATTCCAACTCAAGATGTCATGTTAATCCAACCATAAACCATCAAATACATCCAAATAAAATAACTGAAGAAGAGTGAAATTTCATGCAGCCATAGATTAGAGAAATTAAGAACAAAAATTGAATCATACCTTCTTGTATGTGATCTTGCTAGATTTGAGTTTGGATTGATGGAACTTAGTGAAGCTTGAAGGAGTGATAGAGTTGGTTGAGAGGAGAAGAGGAGAAGGAGGTTGTAGTCAGAGGAGGGAATAGCAAAATCAGTATGACAAGAAGGAGAGAAAATTTGATTTAAACATAAAGAGGGTAGTTGGAAGTTTTCCATTTGATTGATTGAGAATTTAAGCCCAAATTTCAGCCAACCTTCTTCCATTTTGTGGCCTTTGAGGCACCACACTTAGGGGTTTAAATTGCTGAGTATTCAACCTTAAGGCATAGGGTTTTGGGCATGTAATTCTATTGATTGGGTTCCGACAGTTTAAAATATCGTAATCTTACCGATTTCCTTTGAATCGGTAAATCGGTTTAAGAAAAATTGCTATGAAATCTCTTATACTTCTAACCTAATTCTCTTATATCTAATTCAATTAATCGCTAATTAAGTATTTAGTCGAATTCTAATTAATCTCAATTATTCAATAAAAATCAAATAACTAGGCGAAAATGATAAGAAAAATCTGGTGGATGTTACAACATGTATTCTTATCTTCAAGACAAAACAAAATAAGACTTTATGAAGGTACCAAACTTGCGCTATTTTTCATGCATCAAGAAGCAAACTTTTAGAGCTTTATACTTTTGGAATATTTATAGTCTTGTCAAATCATGAAAAATATGTGAAGATGAAACTTTTCTAATCATATACTCATCAGAAAAAAAAAAAAAAGGCACAAACTTTAAACAAAATACCACCAAAAACATTATTCTTTTTCAAGCAACTCACAGAAATATAAAGATCTCATGCATCAAAAAAGAAAAATAGAAACTTTGAAGCACTTAAAGAAAGAAACTTTTCAAAAGGATCAAGAAAAATGCATGAACAAGAACATGAACATATTTTACCAAAAATAGAAACTTTTGCTCATGAAGAGCATGAAAGATTTTCTAAAGCTTTGAAGATCTTGGTTATGAAAGAAACCAAGCTTCAAGCTTTCTTGAGTAAACAAAATAGAAGAGTAGAGATCACTACCTAGAGTCAAAAGTGGCATTTTTGCAAGAGGAAAAGAAGATGAAGGCTCTTCCTTGGTGATGATGGTGGCAGTTTTGGATGAACAAAGAGAAAGCTCTTGAGTTCTCTTGAAAATGAAGTTAATAGTGTTTAGATCTTGTCTCCGAAGACCAAAAGATGTGGTATTTGAAGGGTTAAGTGAGAGTTTTGGTTATGGTGGGGGTGGAGAAAGAAAGATGAAGAAGAAGAAGAAGAAGAAGAGTGTAGAGAGAAGTAGGAGGATTTGAGTTTAAAAGACAGAATGAGAATTGAAAAATAAAAAGCGAATGTGTGTGTGTGTATGAATAGTGGCCGTAACATACATAGAGGGAGGGGGAAGATATTTTCTTAATTTTGTGTTAATTAAGGTTTAGGGAGACAAATTGGACGATGGGAGAACATAGCAAGTACTTACTCTTACATAAAGCACTCTTGTCTAATGCTTTATGCTTTAGAGATATCATCTTTTCTTTATTATCTAGTTGACTAAATTTGAATTTAATCATGTGATTAAATACTCTTGCAACTTAATTAATATGATTAAGCAATGATTAGTTATTAACACACAAGAACATGATTAACAAAAATTAATCTTGCGATTAAGTTTAATAATCCTTAATTAAACTCGATTAAGCTAATTAAGGGTGATTAGTACTTAATTAAGCTATTAAAGGTTTGCCTTGCTTAATTAGAGATTATTTAACCTCGATTAAGCATTCTCTTGACTCTTCTCATCAGAGTTAACTCATAAACACTTAGTTAATCCCTTAATTAAGTGTTAATATCATAATTTCTTATTAAGTGCCCAATTATTTAAGGTTACTAAGGTAATTTAGCATGACAAGAAATTGAGAATGTTACACCAAATACACCAACTGTCATTAGATTGGCGATCAATAAGCGAGCAACATGTGACAGCGGTTGGAGGTGATGAAGTGGGTGGTGTAGCAAACTAGGTGGAGGGAGAAGGTGGTGGTGGTGGTGCATAGAGAAGACAGCAGGAGGGAGAAAAAGGAGTCAACAAGAAGGAGAAAGAAGAGATGCAGGAAATGATTTTTGAGGTGTAAAAGTTTTTTTTTTTTTACAGTTGATTTAATTTAATTATCTTGGATAGTTCAAATCAAGCACAAGACACTATTATATTTCCTAGCCAATTGAGAGGATCCACTCTTGCATTTGTACACATGTCTTAAAGGTTTTTTTATTTTTTTTTTTGTATATTATGGCAATGAGATTTGAATCTAGAATCTCGTACAAACTATCTAAATCCTTTGCCATTAGACCATCCCTAATGGCTTATATATCTTAAAGGTTTTGCGTATATTTTCATTCATTCATTCTTTTTTTCTTTTTTTCTTTTTTTTTTTTCAAATTTCAGTTCCATTATTCATCTTCAACAATTTGCCGTCATTATTTTCAATAGATTTGACTTTCGTTTTACGTTAGAAACAATTGAGATTTATGATAAGCCTAGCCTGAAAATAGAATGGACTTCTATCACTTCGTAAACATTATCGTATTGAAAAAAGAAAAACATATATTTTTTAATATATATATTTTATGTCTTGACTATTGGAGTTTGAATATTAGGCTAGCATATAAAGCAATTTTACAATGTTGATGTGGGATTGTCTAAGTTGATCGAGAAGGAAATTTAGCTTTATTTATTTATGCATTGTTTGAATGTTGAAAAGAAGAAAAGAAAAAAAAAAAAGAAGAGAAAGAAATTGAATTTTATTATTATTAGTGTCACTTTAAATGAGGGGAAAAAAAAGAAAAATGAGGGAAAAAGTATTTTCCTTTCTTTTTTTTAACACTAAAAAATTATTTTCCTTGACTTAAGAGCTAAAAAAAGGGAGTGGTTCTTTTTCAATTGAAAAATTATGGAATTATATTTATACTATGTACTTTTATTATGAGACAGTCAATATGAAAAGCTATATTTTAAATTGAGAAAAACTATAATTTCATCCCTAAAAAAGTTTGAGTAGCAATAGCTTTGTCCCTGAAATAGAAAATACATACAATTTGACTCCTGAATTTAACCATGTTAGAACAAGTCAATCCCTTTAGGAAACTAATTATGTTAAATTTAGGAACCAAATTATATATATTTTGTTATAATATGATTAAATTTAGAGACCAAATTATATGTATTTTCTATTTTATAGACGAAGTTGTTACATCCCAAAATTTTGAAGGTCAAAATTGTAAGTTTTCTCTTTAAAATCTAATATTATGACTAGTTACTTTCTTTTCTTTAAATTTTTCCTCACAAAAACAGAGGAAAAATTTTATTTTCTATTTTTTTCCTTAAATTATAACATTCAACCATTGGTAAATAAGTTTCCCTCCATTTCTTATTGTTCTTCCTTCCCTTTCTTATCTTTTTCATCCCTTTCCATTTTTCGAACAAAGCATTAATACATGACACTATCCGAAACATGACAAAAAGGTATATAAAAATTTTACAAGCGCTATAAATTTTGTTATACTAATTTAGTTATAACTTTTCATTTTTTTTTTTGAAGTGCAAATTGGGCTTTGAAATTTATTGGTTGGGTAGGTCACAATATCAAGAAAACCCAGATTACAAATAGTGCGGAAAACCTCCTCAATACAAACCAAATCAGGAATTGTTCTAGCTAATTCAGCCAACAACTCATGGGTCACATGATTACCTTCACAACCTAAATCACCTTTGTTTATTAATAAATAAGAGAACTCATAAAAGATAATTAAAGAATATAAAATAATATCAATCATAATTATTTAGGGGTAGAAATGGAGAGTTAATTCTAATAAAATATTGATAAATGTTGAAGGTGAAAAGTGTTAACGTAAAAGCTTCCAATTCAATTGGGGTTTGGGAGCATAATTGACTTTGACATTTAGAAGCCAAACAATTTTTTTTTTTCTCTAAAATCACGTTAGAATCCTTGAAATATTTAAAACTCACACATCCACACATAGAGAGAGAGAGAGAGAGAGAGAGACAGAGAGGAGCTCTCCTTTTAATTTAATCATCTCTCTCTTGAATTAAATCGATACAAGAGTCAACCTGTTATAGGCAACACATTGCAATAAAATAGTAAAAGAAAATAACTATAAAAGTTGTGGTTTTAATAGCATCCACAATTTAAGAGTGCTAAATGTAATGGTGCTAAATGTAGGCATAATAGCTTGATTTGTATAATAGCTTGGTGGTTTACATGAGCTTGGTTTAATATCCATCATTGCCTCCCATGAACCATGCTTGTAAAACTAGTCATTCCAAGCATTTTCTTCAACCTACAGAATGACTCAATCTTTAATGACTTTGTAAAGATATCTACTACTTATTCTTCAGTATGACAATAATTAATTAACACTTCCTTTTCAGCTACTAATTCGAGAATCTTGTGAAATCGAATATCTATATGCTTAGATCTCCCATGAAATACTGGATTTTTGCAAAGTGTAATAGCAGACTTATTATCACAAAATATTGTTGTGTGTGCTTTGTCTCTGATGCAATACTTCCAGAATTCTTCTTAACCATATTGCTTATGTAGCACAATTGGCTGCTACTATATATTCTACTTTTATTGTAAAGAGTGCAACAACTAGTTGTTTATTTGATGACCGTGATATTACGTTTGTCTCAAGATGAAATGCATACCTTGAAGTGCTTAGCCCAATAACTACGGTGTATCCAACAACCTTCACATCATTAGTACTTTCATGAAAAATTCCATCATTCAGGGTACCTTTAATATATTGAAGAATCATTTTTGCTACTTGCAAATGATATGCACATGGTTCCTCCATGAATTGGATAAGTAATCCAATTCCAAATACTATGTCTAGTCTGGTAGCAATCAGATACCTCCAACTTCCAATTAAGCTCTTATAATAAGTTGGATCTACAACTTTTCCTTTATCTCTAATTATCAGTTTCAATTTTTCTTCAATAGGAGTGGAAATTAGCTTTGAATTCTCCATCTGAAATTTCTTTAAAATGTCATTTATCTCTTATTTCTTTTGTGAAATGAAAATCCCACCATTTGTTTGAACAGCTTCAATGCCAAGAAAATAAGACATCAAGCCCAAATCAATAATCTCAAATGCTTCAACATAGCATCTCTAAATTTTACAATCATCTTTGAATTACTTCCAATAAAAATCAAACCATCAATATAAAGGCACACAATGAGAATATCACCAAGCTCTCAACAGACTTAATATACAAAGCATGTTCAAAAGGACATCTCTGAAAATCATTCACAATAAAATAAGAATCAATCTTCTTGTACCATGCTCTTGGTGCTTGTTTCAATCAACATAATGCCTTTTTCAACCTATAGACTTTATGTTCTTTTCCTTTGATCGCACAACCTACAAGTTGTTGAAGATATACCTCTTCTTCTAGAGTACCATTTAGAAAAGTTGACTTGACATCCATTCGATGTATCTTCCATTTATTTTGAGCTAAGAGTGAGATAATCATAGGAATTATATCCAATCTAGCAACTGGAGCAAATATTTCAAAATAATCAATACCTGGCTTTTGCTTGTAACCATTAGCAGCTAGCCTTGTTTTAAAATGATCAATCTCTAGACTTATACTTTGTCTTGAATACCTGCTTTACTCCAGTCGGCTTCTTATTTACAAGTAAATTAGTTAATTCCCATGCATCATTCTTCTCAATTGCATGAATTTCTATATCCATGGCTTTCCTCTAGTTCTCCTTATTAAAGGCTTCTTCATAATTCACTGGATCACAATTTGCAAATAGAGCAAAATAGATAATATCTTCATCAGATAGATGATTACATTGTTCACAATATAATCGTCTAATCTTGCTAGTAATCAATTATTTTCCTGAGGTCTATAGGATGATTTTGGTTGAGACGATGTGCCTGTCTGTCCATTTTCTTCTTTTTCTTCATAATTATCCGGTATCACTATTAGCTCCTTCTAAGCGTTAGATGACCAGTCCCATATTCCTTCTTCATCAAATGTCACATTTTTACAGATGATTGCCCTCTTTATCTCTGAATTATATAGCTTATACATTTTCGAATTTGTACTGTAACCAATGAAAATACATTTTTCATCTTTGTCATCCAATTTCTTTCTCAACTAGTCTGATACATTGGCATATGCAATACACGCAAAAACTCTAAGGTGACTAATTGATGGTCTCCTTCTACTCCAAGTTTCTTCTAGTGTCTTGTCACGACCACTCTTTGTTGGGCATCCGTTTAAAATATATACAGCAGTAGCAACTACTTCAGCTCGAAATTCTTTAGGCAGTTATTTAAACTACAACATGCACCTCACCATATCCATAATTATTTTGTTCTTCCATTCAGCTGCTCTATTTTGCTGGGGAATGTATCTGGTCATTAGTTGATGTTGGATTCCATGCTCTTTAAAGAAATCTACACAAGGAAGATACTCATGACCTCTATTTATTCTTAAAGTCTTGATTTTATAGCCACCTTATTTCTCCACAAACACTTTGAACAACTTGAATGTATCACATGCTTCCCAATTTCTATTTCAAAAAATAAATCGAAGTTTTCTACTAAAATCATCAATAAAGGTGACAAAATACTTGCTTTTACTATTACATGGTACATCAACAATGCACAAATTTAAGTACATCAACAAGAAATGCTTCTTTGTGCTTCTTTCCTGATTGATAGGTCTCACAAATATAATTAGGAATATTAACAACTAGTAACCTAGAAACAAGTTCTTTCTTTG
This sequence comes from Pterocarpus santalinus, assembly GCA_031439595.1. Lineage (NCBI taxonomy): Eukaryota > Viridiplantae > Streptophyta > Magnoliopsida > Fabales > Fabaceae > Pterocarpus > Pterocarpus santalinus. The sequence goes on along the minus strand of CM062528.1, from coordinate 24,133,254 downwards.
ATAGATAATTTAATCTAGAGAAATGAAAATGCCCAAAACAAATATGCCACAACTAATTTTCATCTAGTATCATCGAATTCAAGCAAGAAAAAGTTTCATATTGAATTTTCAATGGGAAAAGTTAATTTGGAGTCATCTTTACCTTCGCAATAAATCTCCTATTCCTATCAAATATTGTGCAATATCCATGATGGATTTGCATATTATAACCTTTCTCTGACAATTGTCCTATACTCAACAGATTGCAATGAAGGTTGGGGGCATAAAATACATCAGAAATAAAATTGTGAAAACCTTTTTTCAGTTTAATTGATGTCTGGCCTTTTACCAAAGTAGGAATATTAGTGTTATTGCCAAATTTTACTATTGAGTTAACAGTTTCATCAAGTGAAAAGCATAACTCCTTTTTTCCATGCATATGGTTGTTGCAGGTAGTATTCAAATATCATGTGTTTCCATTTTCTACAAAAGAATTACTTGCCAAAAATAAATTTCTAAATTAGAATTCTCACCAATATTTTGGTATTGGTTTACTACAACATTTGTTTGGTTGTTGTAATAATTCTAGTTCACAGATTTGAATATGCAATTTGCTGCTCTATGTCCAAACTTCCCACAGTGAAAGCAATTAAAGTTTGTTCTTATCTAGTAATAAGTACCTCTTCCTCTTCCTTGAGTAGTAGGCCCAAAATTGTTGCCACCTCTTTCTTGACTAGTTGGTTTGAAATTATTGCCATGTCCACTTTCTCTAAAATTTCCTCTGTCTTTGCCTCTAAAGTTTCTTCTGCCTCCATTGTTGTAACTGTGGCTTCTTCCTTCTCCATTTTGACTTGACTCTGCAAATTTGTTTTGATTCACTGATTCTTTAAGGCTTCTTCATTTGACTTTTCTATCTTTTCCAAAATTCTGCTCGCATGGCTTTCTACGCTTCTCTGTAACTCAACAATTGTGATCTTGTTGGTATCGTATGATTCTACTATTGTAGTTACCATGTGATCAATTTTATTGGCACGATGCGAAGAATTTTTTTAACCACCTTACTATTTGGTATATCCTCTCCATATACCCTCATTTTATTTATAAGATCAGTAATATGAGAAAATTATTGTTCAATAGTTTTTGAGCTGGACATTTCCATCCTTTCATATTCTCCACATAGAGATTACGACATTGGCATACTTTTAACCACTCCTTTGTAAGATACCTTTAATATATACCATGCTTCCTTGGCAATTTTGCCAAATATTGAATAATCAACTCTCTAGTGAATTTGACACAATGCAAATTGATCTCTCCTTTGAGCAATTACATCAGCTCCTTCTCGTATTCCTGGGTCAACAAGGCTCCAAATATTGTGAGCCTTTAGATGCATGGACATCAAAATCTCCTAATAGTTATAATCAAGTTTCCCATCTAATTTGGGACCTGAGCAAACAATATTGTAATTGTTTGTTATAATGACTCTAAAAAAATAAGTGTATCAGAACACTCTTGTTCCTCACAAACCTCTGAAAACAAGCGCTGGATCTTATGTAACTCTGATGCCAAATAAAATATTTAAAACTCACACAGACCCATACACAGAGAGAGAGAGAGAGAGAGAGAGAGAATGGAACTCTTCTTTTAATTTGATTATCTCTCTTGAAGTATGTCAATACTAGAGTCAGGCTTTCAATGCAACACATTGCAATCAAATAGTAAAAGAAAATAACTATAACAATTGTCATAATAATGGCATCTACACTTCAAGAGTGCTAAATGTAATCATGCTAAATAAAGACATAACAACTTGAATTGCATATTAGCTTGGTGGTTTACGTCAGCTTTGTTTAATATCCATTACTTCTATTCAATTGGGTTTTGGGTTTTGAAGTGCCAAACCAAACAATCGTTTATATGTAGATCAAAGAATGTGGCTCACTATTGAGCATGGAGAAGCGCTAGGATAAGCTCTAAGCAATCAGAATCAGCTTCAATTGCCATGAAACAAATCTCATCAACAAGGATCAAGATGTTTCCTTCCCCATTTCTAACAACCATTCCAAAGCCCCACAGATTGTCACTGACCTATGCTACATCAGTATCCAATTTACAAGCATCACCACTTAGATTAAAACTTTTCAATTTGGAATTATAGTCAATTTCGTACTTATTCATAATTAAAAAAAAAGTAAACTAGAAAACCAATTTTATGTAAACAAACTTTATAATCAAATATTAGAGTAAATAAAAGCTAAAATTTAAAAAAATATCAATATTTGTAAGACTTTTTTTTTTCTTTGATCATTCCCTTGTTTATTTCGAAAGTCTTGTTAATTAGCAAAATGATAACAAAGGTAAATAAACCATAATTAATCTTAACGAATTTCAAAATGACTGGTGGTAGTTACATTAATGAAGTAGAAAAACTCAAAAACTTTTGGTATGATGCTATAGGTGAATGAAAATGATTATAACTTTGCTTTATTGTGACCAAGGTTGTCAAACTCGTAGATCTTACCTTGGATCAGACAAGGAAGCTAGAAACGTAAAACATGAAATCATAACACAAAACGAAAGTTCCTACCTATTATGTAAAACTATATTCAACAACATATATGTACTTATACAATAACACAAATAAGGCATAATAACAACAAAATCAAAATTATAGAATATTTAAATATATTTCATTTAAAAATGCTGTCAAGTGAATTTGTATAATTCTTTACAAGCCTTATAACAAGGCTTCAAACCTACCATAAACAAATCAAGCCTCATATCAAAACAAAGGCTTCTTTCTAATCATACATCTCTAAGTTCTAATCTAGTAAGAGAAGCCTTATAACAAAACCAAGGCTTCAACAAACATCACAAGTTCAGGTTAATTTAATTGCAACTCACAACTTTAAACCTAAAAAAAAAGTGTGGACAGCATATACAAAACTAACAACTATAGTTAAAGGCCTAGAGCAGTTCGTTAAGGACATGATCATCATATTCTTCATCTTTTATATCTCCATCACTACCCAACCCATCATCTTCATTACCAACATCAAGTTGATCTTCATCATCATCAATATCTAAATCTAAAGAGGCACCACTACCACCAACAGCACCCTCCACTACTAGAAATTTATAATATTATCATCCATTGAAATATTCATGTCCAAGTTTATCTCACCCATATCTAATCCTTCATTATTAGATGCATTCCCATCATTCTCCACAATCCACTCATCATCAGAAGAGAGATCACCTATGCTATACTCAATACTAGTGTGCTTCTTCTTCCCCAATCTTGAATTAGTCATCACAAAAAATAAAACATCATTCATTATTTCTTGCTTCAACTGGTTTCTTTTCTTTGTGTGAACCTAAACAAATTAAAAACAAAAAATTAAATGGCTAACTAGCTAATTTAATAATAAAAACAAATTACATGGCAATGCTTTAAAACCTTTACCATCTCAAAAGCACTCCAATTGTGTTCGCAACCAGAAGAACTACATGTTAAACTCAAAATTCATATGGCAAAGTTTTTTAGTTCTGGATGTTCAAAACCAATACAATCCTACCAATCAACTGGATTGATATGAACCCCGTGTAGAAACGCGACACCTGTAAGAGATTTGAAATCATATGGCGCCTGCAAACTTTACTCAACTTGTGAATAAAAACCTTGGAATATGTTGCCTAAAAACCTCAATCAACCCATGATAGAGAATCTTGGGATAAGGATTAGGATTATTAACCTGTTATTTATAGATAAAACAAGAACCAAGAATACCAAGAGCTCACAAAGTATGAGAGTAAAAAAGAATAAACTTCACAAATGTATTGATCATAAAAGCCCTATCTAGTTTGTAAGCCAATTTGCCTATTTAAACATAAAAAAAGAAAAGATAATAAAATTGAAAATCCTAAAAGATTTGATCCCTACTAAAAAAAAATTGATCTCATCCCAAAAGATTTGACCCTAACTAAAAATATTTGATCTCATCCCAAAAGATTTGATCATAACTAATCCTAATTAAAAATTCAAATAACAATAAAAGTAAAGCCTAAAATATCATAACTACTAAACTCCCATTAATGGGCCAAAACTAATGATGACAATGTCTAGCCCAAATAATATAAGAGCATTCCAAATCAGCCCATATCTCCAACTTGGATTCTTATAGCCTAATCAACTAGATCCTTTGCATTATGGTCCATATCATTTTCTCCTTCCTCGAAAAGATTCCTCCTCAAATCATTACCTACATCAAAAGGGAAAACATTAGGAACATTAAATGTAGCACTCACATTAAACTTACCAAAAAGACCTAGTTTGGATGCTCCATCGTTGCTCTTGTTAATATGAGTATCAAAATCCTTAGGCTCTTGTAAAATAGAAATAACAATATTAGGCAAAAAAGAGTTATGGTTAGTCTCATGTGAGTAAGCCTCCTTATACATAAGTAAATTCATCAGCTCAAAAGCACTCCTCATATTTCTTTCTTTTGTATATAAACTCACTTTTCTCTCTTTTATCTTTTCTTGTGTTGTAATTCTCTCTTGATTTTTCTCTTCCCTATTCTCAATGTCTGTCTTTTTTCTCAATTGATCTTCATAGATCTGACATGGAGTCAAAGGAATAAGTGTGACTTTCTTTCCATCTTTCATAAATGAGTACCGATTCTTGTATCCGTCATGGATGACATGCCTATCAAACTGCCAAGGCCTTCCAAGCAATAAATGACTAGCCTCCATTGGAGCCACATCACACAACACCTCATTCTTGTATCTTTCAATAGAAAAAGAAATCAACACCTGTTTCACCTTAACTTCTCCATACTCATTTAGCCACTACAAATTATATGGCCTAGGGTGCTTCAAAGTAAATAAATTTAACTTCTTCACTAGGATACTACTAGCCACATTCGCATAACTCCCTCCATTAATAATCACACTGCAAGTCTTGTCATGAATAAGACACCTGATGTGAAAAATGTTCTCATGCTATGTCTCATCTTTCATCTCCTCCTTGACTTGCATGTTAAGTGCTCTCCTAATAAATAGTATGTTGCCTCCTTCTGGATATTCCACATTACTAGCATCTTCCAATGCTGGCAATAACTTGCAATCTGATTCTTCCTCAAACTCAATCTCTCCATTGTCCTGTAGAATCATCACCTTTTTGTTTGGACATTGAGAGGCAATGTGACCTATTCCCAAACACCTAAAGCATTTAATATCTCAATTTCTGAGGTTTGGGAGGGGTTGTACCTTCTTCCTAATTATATACAAGTTGCTTCTATTTGGGTTCCTCTATCTTCAGTTTAAAGGGTACTTCATTTTCACTCCTTCCTAAATTCTGCCTCCATGAAGAACTTCCATGTCTAGTACTGTCCTTCCTCTACAACTACTTCTCAACCTTCATAGTCAAGTGTACTAAGTTCTCTAGCTCCACATAGTGTTGCAAATCCACAACATCCCGAATATCACTGTTCAATCCATCTAGAAATCTTGCGATAGTGGCTTTTCTGTCCTCTCAATGTTGGCTCTAATCATGGCCATCTCCTTCTCCTTGTGGTAGTTTTCAACACTTTTGGAACCTTGTGTCAGGTTCTGCAAACGTTGGTATAGCTTCCTATAATAGTGGCTAGCAATGAAGCGCTCTTCATCACTCTCTTCATCTCATCCCATGTATCAATGGGTCTCTCCTTATTCCTCCTCCTTCTCAAAGTAACTGATCCTACCAAATAATAACATAATCAATAAACTCAACAGCAAGTAATTTTGCCTTTTTCTCCTTTGAGTAATTATGACAGTAAAAAATTAGTTTTGCTTTTTTCTCTTACTCCAAGTAAGCATCTGGATCATTTTTCCCTTGAAAGGATGGGATCACTATCTTTATGCTACTCAAATTACTATCCTGCTTATTTGGGAATTCATGTTGTCTTCTATGTCCACCTCTTCTCTGAATATGTTGGTTCTCTTCATATTTGATGTACCATGGTACATCTTTATCTTTTGAAGGAGTCTGAACTCGCTTGTGAGGCTGTCTTCTATGAATATTTGATGTCTCATTTCTTGCTAAGCGCTCATTCATTGCCTCCAAGGTTGTACTAAGGCTTTCAAACTGCCTCTATATCACCTTGATAGCAAACTATTCAATAGATGTGACATTCTTACCTGCAAAAATTGTTACTCCAATAGATGAAACAAGGCCTTTCCAGTCACTCCCTCACCTGTTTACACTCGTAGAACGGTTGCTCAATTCGCTCATGTTTACACTTAATTTTTATTGGCTTTTAGCCTCTAATGTTCTCACTACTATTACCTTTTACCACTCAAAAATTCCTTAAACCCTCAATAATAAGTGAGTAATCAATATCCGAGGTCGAAATAACACCACACAAATAAAGAACCAAGAAAACTTAAACTGTAGATGAAAATCAATCTGAAATTCATTGGTCCAACTTCAAACAACCATATCTTTTGCTTTAGTTATCAAAATGACTATTATTATACCTTTCCAGAAATAAAGGATAGATAAAATTGAAGCTCTAATTACTAAACTGATACAAAACCCACATAGAAATGTGACACCCTAAGAGATTTGGAACTGTATGGCGCTCGCAACCCTTACTCAACCCATGAATAAGAACCTTGGGATATACTGCCTATAACCCTCAATTAATCTGTGACGGAGAACCTTAAGATAAGGATTAGGATTCTTGACTTGTTGTTTATAGATAAAACAAGAACTAAGAATACTAAGAACTGACAAAGTATGAGAGTAAAAAGGAAAAAATCTCACAAATGTATTGATTATAAAAACTCTATCTGGTCTATAGGCCAATTTGCCTATTTAAACATAAAAAGAGCAAAGATAATGAAACTAAAAATCCTAGAAGATTTGATCCCAACTAAAAAAAGATTTAATTTCATCTTAAAAGATTTGATCATAACTAATCCTATTTAAAAATTCAAATAACACTAAAATTAAAGCCCAAAATATCATAACTACTAAACTCCCATTAATGGGCCAACACTAATGATGGCAATGTCTAGCCCAAATAATACAAGAGCATTTCAAATCAGCCCATATCTCCAACTTGGATCCTTATAGCCCAATCAACTAGATCTCTTATATTGTGGTCCCCATCATGGATGTTTGAGATTCATAGCATTTTTGTCTATTGTACTACCAAAAAACTTTCTTGAATTCTTAAAATCATCAAGCTGAGCATCAATCTTAGAGATTTTAGCATCATTGCTAACCATTCTATGCAAGCAATCATATAGTCCATGTATGACTTCACGATCATCTTTGAAGTTAGATGAATAATGGAATTGAGGGTTGAGGCAGTAAGTTGCATCATGTAAAGGGTGGTAAAGTAGTTTCTCCCACCTTTCATCTATGATATCCCATAGAGGCATATAACTAATAAAAGAAAAATTAAATTAACCAAACTAGTTTTACTAAAAGTATTAGATAAAGACTATGGAAGTATAAAACTTAACTAAACTAAAGATTGCATTAGTTAAGTATACCTCTTCTTAACACCTTTGAAGGCATTTTATATGTTCTTTTTAGCATGGTCCAATTTTTTCATGAATGAAGCCCATGGCTGGTTTCTCATCCAAGTCAACAAACAAAGCATTTTGATTAGTGTAATGCACCCTTCACGCAAATTGCAACACTCTTGTCCATGCATTTTTGCTAGAGGTCCATTGTTGTGATGTGAACATTCTCATTAATGCTCCCTTGTTATCAAGGAGACAACTCAAAGTTAGATAAGAAGTTGCAAATCATGTTACAGCTAACTTAATTAAATCCTTCCATTGGTGAAGTGCTGTAACAAGGAAATAACAGAAGTTCTTGAATAGAGGTATGCTGTAAGCTTTCTTCCTTTTGAAATTATCTCTTGATGAACCTTTAGCTTCTTTTTAAAATCCTCTAGCATTAAATCAATGCAGTGGGTTGCACATGGTGTCCAACAAAGCTTCTTTTTTTATTGCATCAATAATTACCTAACTGCCTTGTAGTTTGTAGCATTGTCCATTACAACTTGCATAATATTTTCCTCACCAACTTCTTCCATAACATCATCAATCATCTTAAAAATTTTATTTGTTGTTTTGGATATGTGAGATGCATCAACAGACTCTAAAAACAACATTAGCTTATGGCTATTCACTAAAAAGTTGCATATAGTCCTCCTTCTTCTATCAGTCTAGCCATCACTCATAATAGTGCACCCAGTTTTCCTCCATTCAGCTTTCTGCTCTTCAATTATTCCTTTCGTTAAAGCGACTTCTTACTTCAAATACTTCACTTTAATTTCATGATAGGAAGGTGGCTTGAATCTAATGCCATGTCTTGCAATCATTTAACACATTTTGGAAAAATCTTCACTCTTTGCTACATTAAATGGTATTGCATTATTGTAGAAATATCTAGCAATTTGTTGGCATGCATCCTCCCTCAAGTTCTTCTTGAACATTTGATTGATGGTAGATTGAGTGTTTTTTCTCTTGAAAATATTTCCCCTCATCTCCACTTCCTTTCCTTTCCATTTTTCACCAATATCCATAACATCATCATTATTTCCTCCTACTTCATGTTCTTGATTGTTTTTTGTAAAGTTTCTCTTACAAATTAGCTACATTTGCAAACATCTCTTTTTTTTTTTTTATTTCGTCACTAACAGTAGCACAGGCTGCTACACCCTTTTGTATGCCTGCCAAATGGTGTTTCAAACAATAAACACCTCCACTAATAACCTTCTCATAATACTTGCATTTGATCTTTCTTGAATATCCATCAACTGAATAACCATGAGCCCAAACCACATCACCTCTATTGCCTAGAGCATTTTTTCCTATCACTTTGCCCCTGCCTAAACCAGTTGCTATAGGAGCACCAGAACCAGTAAGAGCATTGGAACTAGTAAGGGTACTAGAACCACTAAGAGCATTGGAACCAATAGGAACACTAGATGACATTTTTTATCATCAAAAGTGATAGAAGCCAACCAAAAACAAAAAAAAGCAACAAAGGACAAACAGATATAGATGAGAAATAAACTAACACCCACCCATAACCATGCTTCGGACAAACAAGAAATAAATTAGAAATAGAGAAGTTAGAAAGAATACGCACAAAATAGACACTGCTTTTCCTGTCAAACAACACTCTCTCTATCCAAGCAGCACAATGCACAAGTAAAGTAGCATAGACGATGTTGCAGAGCTCTAGTCACATCGCACAGCAGCAGAATCGAGGTCACTCAACAGCAAAGTCATGGTTGCCCAGTAGTGGAGGTTGTGTCGCACAGGTCCAAACACCATCGCATCCCTCCAGTAGCCCTCACGTCGCTCTAGTCATGTCCCGCAGGTCCGATGACATTGCACAACTCATCGGGCAGGATGTCAAGAGTTGAAGCTTTGGTTGCGCAACTCTCCACACTCAATGTTAGGGCTCGAGGAAGGTCCCAAAGTGAAAATTAGAGTTGAAAAATGAGGGTAGGTTGGTTTTTTTGGGACCTGGGTCGGGTCTTTATCATTTATGCGACCTATTAGCCAAAATTTGGGGGAATGGAAAATTGGTAGGGATCACATGATTTTAGCAACTCCACGTTGTTGCACACAATTCTACAGCGATCTGAGCAAATTGCAATCCTACATGAGAACGAGATCGGGGAAGCCACTTAAACATGTAAAATTGTACGATTTTACGAGGTGAGGCGCGATTTTGAACTGATTATGACACAAGAATGTTTGATAATGATCAAATATTTTTTATTGGACCATAATAATAGAAAATTAGGATAAAATAAAGTTCAAGGAAGATTTTTTTTTTTTTTTGGGTGCTTAGTTGAGAGACACATTTAGAAAAAGACATATGAAGAAATTCTCATGTAAAAATTAACATATTATAAAAATAATAAAAAGTAGGTGAAAGTGTTTATTAAGTAACCTACGTCCGACGGACTTGAACTTAGTGTTGGCTTCACTTTTTTTAGTTTCTCTAATCTAATGTTTGAGCATGCTAAGTGATACTTAAAACATATTGCATAATTTGAATAGTGTTAGTGGTATATTCCAATATTAGTCTTTAAGATTTATGGGATGTTTAACAAATCAGGAAAATTAGATATCTAAGTATAATAGAGCCAGATTTTTTATGAACTTTTTTTTGTAACTAATTAAATATTTAAAAGCTAATTTGCATTTAAACTGATTTTGGCTTACCAATATGAGATTAGTCAAGGTGGTAGGTGCCTCGAGCCCTTGACCCCTTAACTAGAGGTCTCGAATTCAAGTTCTGAGAGTAGAAAAAGTCTTCATTAAGAGAACCCTATCCCTTTTAAGGACCTCCGTCAGGTCGAACTGGATTAATTGGGTTCTCGGTAATAGGATCCAAATATTGATAGCTCTATTAAGATAAAAAAAAAAAAAACTGATTTTGGCTTAAAAATAGTTCTAAAAAATAAACCAATTTTAAATTAATTTTTCTCATCCTAAATTTTCCTCTTTCTATCTAATCATGTTTTCTTCTTACCTCTCACCAAATATTTTCTTCCTCATTGACCATTCCTTTCTTCTTTGTGCCATTTCCATCTTCTCACACGTTTTCATCTCATCTTCTTTAATTTCTTTCTTTTTTTTCACCTTTCACAAATTATCTCTATAACCTACATATTTTGTTTGGGTTGGGTTTTTTATTATAGAGCTCAACCTAATCTTTCATCCCCACTTACTTCTTAAGTCATCATCTATATTATATGGCAATAGAAATTTGTCTTGTAGCTAAGAATCTTTTAGTCTTGAAAAATACTCAGTTTATTATTAGACTTCTAAGACCATATGGAGTATTTTGAACAAATAAGGTTAGTTTAATAGTTGTGGGTAGGTAAAGAAAAAAGCACTTTTTTTTTTTGGTACTAAAAGAAATCACGTTGGAGAACACATTTTTTATGACAATCTAAGTGCAAAGGTTCTTATTGCAGAAAACAATGGGTTCTAGATCTCGATCAAATAAGCTTTTCTGGTTAAATAAATTTTGTTCAACAATATCAGATCTAATAGAAGAAGAATTTATTATTTATTTTATTGAGTAAAAATGATATTATTTATTTTAGTAACAAATATTTATGAACAATAAAAATTTTATTTTAATAATTTTATATTAGAAAAATATATATTAAAATTGACTTTTATGTTAGTTTCAAACCAAATATTGTATAATAAAAAATTATTTTATTTTTTGAACATATTAATATAACTAATTCTATTTTATACTATGTTAACTAAATTTTTTAAGTTGCCAATCAACCCCTTTAAATATTGATGGTGAGTTTGATCCACTTACAAGTCACTTATTTATAGTATCCAATTTTTTTTTTTTTTTTGATAAGTAGATAGAGCTAAACATCCCTCAAATAAGGGGGGAGCAAAACAAGGTTTAGTACATCATCTTAACAGTAAACAAAAAGAGTAATTCAATAGTACCCAAATAATCCAATTACTTACATATCTAATGTAAACAGAATGAGAAAAAAATTATTACATCTTGTTGGCATCGTAAATGAAGATAGTTTTGGGTTGACACTTAACCCCTAAAATGGGTCTGGTTGAGAGTTGAATTGGGCCCAAAGAAGAAAATAGAGTTGCATCAGCTGAAGAGAAGAGGTTGAGCTAAAGGAAGTAAATAAGCCCAATAGCCAAGAGAGGAAGGTAGTTGGAGACTGGTGAAAGTAACGATTATCACTGCCAAGAACATGGGTGTATAGGAATTCAACCAAAGGCCACTAGGTGCACGACTAAAGAAAGTGGATAGATTTTATAAAGCTTATAAAAGACTCATGCACAGAGAAAGAAGAAAGACTCAAATCAATACACCATGACATTTTAATTATCAGCATTTCTCTTTGTTCAATTTACTTTTAGCTTTATGTTGCTTCTTTAGTTTTATTATCAATCTTCAAGGGTTTGTATGAACTTATCAGTTGATTAATAGAATTGTTCATTGACCGATTTTGCTCCCGCGAGCCGTTTGAGGAGTCTATTTGCCAAAGAACAAAATACTCTGTTTAGCGTTAATATTGTCTGAATTTTTGGTAATCTTTGGGATGTTGTTTTCGAATAAGTTTCTTTAAGGAATTTAACTGATTGCATTTTCATCCAACAAATATAATGGCATTCATGACTGTGTTTATTTATGTCGACATGTTATAAACTCGTTTATCACTTTATAGTCTATATTTACCTTTTAATTACAGTTTCTCTAGTACTAAAATTTACTCTCTTGTTTTCTTTTTTTGATGAACTAAAATTTAGTGTTATTAATTCGGTGAATGTTAAGAAATAATATGAAAATTTAAGAGTGAATTTACTCTAGTTTTCTTGAAATCTAAACAATTCTCACACCATCATCTAATTTCTCTTTTTGTCACAAAGGTCTCCAATATCTTATGAAGATTTTTCAATAAATTTCTCCTTATAAACCTTCAGAATACTTACAATGTTTCTTTAGCAATGAGAAAATTTTCTATGATTTTTTTTTCTAGTCTTACAAATTTCCTTTCTAGTTAGCTATGTGAGTCATCATATATTGTAAAAAGAGTATTTGTTATGATAAAATCACAAAATGAGTTATTGTTGTGACCAAAAAAACATCACATGATGTGAGTCTTTAATTCATTTTGTGTTATTTTTGAGCTAATAATGACTCCTGCTCATATTTGTGACTATGATACTTTGTTAAGAGTCAGCTAACTCGTAGTGTTAGTGCTTATAGTTTCACAAAAATTACGTCAAAAGTTCTTTTATATTGTCATTCTAGGACCACAATCCATCTAATTGGAAAGTTATAATAGCTTCAAGCCTAACTTTAAAGATACACTATTTCTTCGCTAGGAAGCAAGACACAAGTCATGCAGAGGGTGCTCTATAAGTCAATTTATTCAGGCTCAGTACGTGGACAAGAGCCACTGACAATGCCTTGTGTTTGTGATCCATGCCTGAATAAATTTCCTAGAACTTTTGTTTGTTCTGTTAATGAAGTTGCGGTAAGATGGACAATAATGCAAGGATAATAGCCAAGTCAATGTCTTCTTGGTCGTTTGTCGTTATTGTAGGCAAAGGCTACAATAAGCTAAGCTCGCATGTGGACGCCAAAAATTAATTATACTACACAGCCCTTCTCCCCGCCCGCACCCAAACATGACGTCAGTTATACTACTATGGTAGCATAGTCTTTTTCTCCTTTTCCCTCCAACCTATCTACACTATGACTAGTTTTTATTTATTTATTTATTTATTGAGATAAACTATTACTAGTTACTATCAAGTGTGCAGATGAGTCATCTTGATTCAACATCTGCCTAATCTTGATCATGATGTTCTCTCATCCCGGTTGCTTTTCTCGCCTTTTTCGGTCTCCACCCTCCTCAGATTTATATTTTAAAATCCATGTATAGTAAAGTTGCAGAATAAACTCGGATTCTGGTTGTCTTCCAACCAGCACAGCCAAAGGTATGCTGCTATAAAGCAGTGGAATTCCAACTAAGATATTTTTTCCTTTGAGAAGTGATGCGGACTTATATAAACATACTGATTTACTATTTATCTATTATTAAGTAGAATAAAGACTCAATTTAAGTAGAATTTATATCTTATTTAATAATAAATAAATAATAAATTGATACAGTATCTCATAAGAAATGAGCCTTTTCAATAATTCTCTTCTGCTTTTTCTTTTTGGATGTTTTGGTAAGTATTGTTTTGATTAAATTGTGCCCACCTTGATTTATTTAGATTACAGGTAATGCATTTTCTCATTAAATTCTAATGGAAAAAGAGATTTTTTATTATATTTTATCTTTATCTTCTTTTCAGTTTTATTTTACATTTTGGAGAGATTAACTAAAACTTTTTTTCTAATATAAAAATTTAATTTTTTTTTTAATGAAGTTTACTGATACCTGTTGACTAAGGTAAATCTAATTAGATAGGGCTTATTAGTCATCCTGTAATTTACCCCTGACCCCACCACCACCTCCCTAAGCTTTTAGTTACAAACTTACGTTTATCTTTTATGTCTTACACTTCAAATTGGTATCTGTCAACAAGCCATAAAATATTATTGTGATGCAGCCATCAGCAGTTGAGCACGTTGGTGTTATTAAAATAAATTTCTCATCGATCAATTTGTGTTTTTTTAATAATACAAAAAAAAAATTAATATCAAATATTTTTTAATATTATCTGATATTAGATTACTCTTTTGTAGAGAACCATTTTAATGTAAAAAATAATATTAAAAGACCAATTTAAATTTTTAAATAATATAATTAAATAATTAAAAAGATAATAATTATATTTAGTAGAATCAAGATTCCTACTTATTCTTTTTCCCCCCCTAAAAGTAGCAATACTCCAACTAACAAAAATTAGATGTAGAGATAAGCAAATCATACTTCTAGAGAGACGATGAAAGTTTACACATTCGAAAAAAATAATTATTGAGAGAATTTCTTAATTATTACAATGCCAAAAATTCAATCTCATAATAATTTGTAGAGATAATCTTAAGAAAGAGAATAATTTAAAAACAAAACCCATGTAACTTGTAATAGATGTGAAGTCTATAGTCAATGTCTTATTAATTGAAGTTGCAGGGAAGTTCAAGTGTGCTCGACATATAGCATTGGAGTAGCAGATAAATGGTCCCATTTTTTGTATTACTGAGCTAAAAAAAAGGAAAAAGAAACTGCATAAAGCAATTAACAAGAGGGGAACAGATAACAAATACAACACGGCATCTGGAAAATGAAAGTAACATACACATTATCATCTCAGAAGAGTATGACTATGAAGTCCCCTGCAAAGACTTGCAGCAAATGGGAAAAAGTCCTCTGGAAATAAATAAGCAAATATATTAGATATATTGTCGAGACCAACAAATTAAGCGACAGTGATATGTGTATTCAACTATACTGTAGGTAAACAGTCTAGTGGGAGATCAACTCTGAACGTTTTAAAAACTCAAATGACTTAAGACTAAAAATGTAATGATGCTACTTGAGTTTCAACTTAAACTACATTTTAGAGGTGAGGCAGGGAAATTGAACATTGTAATTAAAAAAAAATGAATATAGAAAAGAGAATCCATATAGCAGATTTATAGAAGACGCAAGAGCCAAACAGGACACTACTCAAAGAGTGACATCTTGACCGATATGCTAAGATCACCGTCCAATCCCAAATTGAAGTCATGTATGACAATAATTCTGATATTTTCTGCTTTCAAGAGAGCAATGATCGGGCTTGGTGATCTTGATGTTTGTTCCTCTCATTATCAGGAAGCCGTGTTTAACACTCCATTGAAAATTAATAAATTAATAAATATACATTAAGCAGTTAAAGTGATATTGAGAATACATTAATCTTATAGTAATACCTATAAGATGTAAGTTAATTAATATATTATTAATATAAATAATTTTATATTATTAATCAATCATATATCACATTATTGAAAATATTTAGTTTTAATTCATATAAAAATATTTAAATTTAATAATAACTATATAATTATTAATGATATAAAAAAATATATATTAATATTAAATCAAAATTAAGCTTATATTCACATACAATTATACATATTATTTATTAAATAAAGTATTTATAAAATAATGTAATAAGTCCTGCCTTTTCAAGAGTTCCTCCTCATTTAATCATTTCCTTCGGATAAAAATAATAAATATTTAAATACATCAACCGTCGAACCTTATTAAATATTTTGTCTTCTTCATAAAAACATAGAGGTAAAGCTTCTTTTCTTAAATAGAGGAAGCGTTTTTTTCTACCACCAAAAAAAAAAAAAAAATTGCATCTAACAAAACACAATTGTCCCTGCTATTGTTTTTTCTCGTTTCTTTTTTTCCATAATGTTTCTTTTTGGAAGAAGAAACTAGACTGAAACTCGAATGCATGACGTGGCTTTGTCTGATTGGAGGGGCTTTACCCGCTAAAATGAGCATTGACTTGAAACAACCACATGCAGATCACACTTCCCTCAGTTACCATTGCGCTCTTTCTTCCCTTATTTGTGAATTATAGGTAGCAATCATTCCAAGTTAGTTCCCAGCAACAGCTACTACTATTCGTCTTTCACTTTCGCTCTGTCTCTCACACTCTCTCTAGTGGCCTTGTAAGCTTCTTCACTTTATATTTTCCAGTCACTCACGCTTCTGAATAGCCTTTTTGTTTTTATTTTAATTATTTAATTTTATTTTAACATGTCCTTTCTGATTAATCGATAAACTTGATTTTCCTTTTCTCACTGTCTTCCATATACTTATCAACTTGATTCATGCAAAAGATGATCCTTTTTGCTGCTTTGCATGTTGGTTTTGCTCAGAGATATTGAAAAACTGAAGAAAATTCTTGCTTGATTGGTGTGTCTTGCAGATGCTCACCAAAAGGTAGATGCCACTGCCTCTGTTGACAGATTTACATACATGGTTTTTTTTTTTTTTTTTTCAGGTGTGTTTACAGGCACTTTCTTTCAATTTGGAATCTGGTTTTTATTTTCAGGTTGAAAATTTTCAGAGTTGTTTTTGCTACTTGTGTTTGCTGATCATAGCATAGGGGCTTTGGAGGAATTTCCTTACATGCCAATTTCTCCTCTCTAACTTATTCACATATAGTTTTATATGGGATTTCATGGATATTCAATTTTCCATTGCTTAATTATGGAGGAGAATTTTCCAAATTCATACTGGGTCACAAGAATAGTATAATCACATTCAATGTTCCATTTCCTTCTCCCCTTCTCTTCTGGTTGTCCAAATTATAATTTCTTATCAGAGGGATAGAGAGAGTGAAGAAAAATTTGGAGCTCTGATTGTGCCAAATAACTAAACTTAATATGTGTTTCTTTTTTGAATTAGCCGAAAAGTGATTAATATAACATAATTGTGAAGGGCCAATTTCCTGATTTTCCATAATTTTCTACCATTGCTATCTGTAATTTCTGAATATATTTGCTTTTTAATACTTTTCTTGCTACTTTTATGGTGGCAGCAGCTAGAAGGGATATAGATTGATAAATTGAGGCATCAAGATGTCTTATAGAAGGGGGTCTGATCAGCAACCGCCAAGGCGGATACTGCGGACTCAGACTGCTGGGAATTTAGGGGCAGACCCAATCTTGGACAGTGAAGTCGTGCCTTCCTCGCTGGTTGAGATAGCTCCCATTCTTCGTGTGGCTAATGAAGTAGAGGCCAGCAACCCAAGAGTTGCTTATCTCTGTAAGTTTCTGTTGTATTCTCTTTATACATCTACATGTGTAGGTTATTTGACATGTCATTTTTGGTTGGTTCATTGTTGGATAAATTCTTGTTCTGTTAGGATATGTGAAAGTTATAGTCCAACAGTGTTAGAAGCTTACACTCTCAGAAATGTTGACAACATGTTGCTGATAATATGTGAGAAAGGGAAGCAAATGTGGCTTTAAGCTCTCATTGATCGGTTGATTTATTAGAATTTTGGCTTGATTAAAAACGTTGCTGAGTGTTTTATTAAAAATGGCCTTCTGTAACATCTATCATTGGTATTTTGTGGTGTTCTGGGGAGGGAAACTTCTGGATATGTCCTGATCCAATCTTTGCATGAATGCTTCATTTTATTTGTGAAGATACTCTTAGTTATGAGTCCATTATGTTTTTATTTCTTAATTTTTTTTATAAATTTATTGCTTTTAAGAAAAAATCAATGATTATTAGTTTCCAGTTCTGTAAAAACTCATAAAGAAGTGAAAGGAAAATGCTCTTTATGGAGCTCATTATTTTAACATAAAGAAAATTAGTTATTGTGATCATAGATGTCTGGACTCCAAATAGCATTCTATCAAACCACTCTGTCGCAATTTTCTTCTTTCATTTTTCCCCTAGTTATTCACAGAGCAATGAGATGCTTTCTTAACTTTGATGTGTATGTTCTCCATCTAATGCTCGTGTCCTTTCTGTAATTAGGTCGGTTTTATGCCTTTGAAAAGGCTCACAGATTAGATCCCACATCTAGTGGGCGTGGTGTTCGCCAGTTCAAAACTGCTCTTCTTCAACGTCTAGAAAGGGTAAATTTCTGATTTCATTGGTCAAGAATGTCTACATTTGGTTACTTTCTTCACTTATTTTTAATATTTTTAGGATCATTCCCTTTGTCGACCACTAAATTCCATAACTAAGTTAAAGAAATGGCTCTTTACTGATCTCTAATTCAAGTACATTAATGAACCAGCGAAAGGCCAAAGAAAGAAACGATTCCCATGCCATTGTTGTGTAGATTGGGAATTCTTTCTCTGGAAGTCTGAAGATATAGATGTATTTTTCCATGCTTAACAGGAAAATGACACAACATTGGCTGGAAGAGTTAAGAGTGATGCTCGTGAAATGCAGAATTTTTATCAGCATTACTACATGAAGTATATTGAAGCATTACATAAGGCTGCTGATAAGGACCGGTCAGTTTACAATCTAAGTCTCATTGGCCTGATTTTACTCTTATATTATACAATCATCTGTGAAATCTCCTAATTTCTCTTATTATAATGTCTTTCTCTATCCAAAATAAATAAATAAATAAAATACTGGCACTAACTTCATGTACTTCCCCAGTGCCCAGCTCACAAAAGCATACCAGACTGCTGCTGTTTTATTTGAGGTTTTGAAGGCAGTTAATCAAACAGAGTCTGTTGAAGTTGCTGATGAGGTAAAACTCTATCATCCTGCGTCAGACTTCTGCATCATTTCAGTCTGTTAGTCACTGAATGGGGTCTACAAATAAAGAGAATAATGCATACACACAGTTTTCCTTGTTTAATTTTACTTTGATGAGTGCCTTCCTGTTTTGATTTTGTATTTTAGATTTTGGAAGCTCAGAAAAGGGTTGAAGAAAAGAAGCAATTATATGCCCCTTATAATATTCTGCCCCTTGATCCGGAGAGTGGGCAAGAGGCTATAATGAGTTATCATGAGGTTTGTTCTTTGTTATGCTGTAATTCCTTTTCTGTTTGAGTTAAATGTTTGATGTAGACGGTTTTGACGGCAAACTACCTTGCCGTAGAACTAGGAATCTCCTGTTGAAGAAGAAGAGAAAAGAAAAGACTTAGTAAATATCCCGTAGAATCACTGAACCAGAAACTAAGTGCCTGAAATCATCAAGTTTTCAGTGGGTTGGGCATGACCTGTATTACCCACACAGCAAAAGTTAGGATTCCAAAAGCTCCCTATGATTGGGTAATGAAGCAATGGATGGTTAAAAATTTACTCATCCTTTTACACATCCAGCACCAACTTACCATTACAAGATTTAGCTGATGAATAATTGCTATTAAAGTTTCTTTCAAATTGTTGACTAAATTTTTTATTTTTTATTTATTTATTTTTTAACAGATTAAAGCTGCTGTCTCTGCACTTCGTAATACCAGGGGTTTGCCTTGGCCAAAGGATCATGGGAGCAAAGTCAATGAAGACATTCTGGACTGGCTTCAGCTAATGTTTGGATTCCAGGTAGTGAATCGATTGATCTTTTTCCACCATTTGGATCTTGTATTTCATTCAAAGTCCTTGTACTCAAGCGCAGAAGGGCAACGTGGAAAATCAAAGGGAGCACTTGATTCTTTTGCTTGCAAATGTACATATACGACAAGTTCCAAAGCCTGATCAACAACCCAAGGTTTGTTTTGATGTATTGATATGTCTTGGAGTTTTGTCTTCTGATTTTTCTTACTTGTTTTTTCGCTTACATACTGCACTTCCCTATTTAGTTGGATGATCGTGCTTTAACAGAAGTGATGAAGAAACTCTTTAGAAACTACAAAAAGTGGTGCAAGTATTTGGGTCGCAAAAGTAGTCTTTGGTAAGATTTGCATCTCTTAATCTAGTAATTACTTCAAATGCTTGTGTTTTGGAGTATCAAGTTTAACTGTATGATCTTAAATGCACCCTCATCTTGGCTAGAAGTCAACTCGCTTTTGAGCCATCCTCATCTTGGCTCAACTGTTGAGTTTGAGTCACCATAAAGAAAGCAAGCTTAGTTCTGTATCTTGCAAGAAGGTTATATACACACATGTATCTATTTGTAAAAAGGTGAATTTATTATTTAATGCATGATAATATCTTAAATTTGTGTTTATTATATCATAAAATTTTTAGTTGTATATGGATACATAATTGTTGGATCTAAGCTAGTGAAAACTGAGATTGGCTTGGCTCTAGTCTTGCTTAAGTATAGCAATACAGTTACACTGTTTTTTTGGTCATCTATCTAGCTTGTACCTGAGGAAGAAGGAAGAAGGAAGAAGGAGAGAGAGAGGGACCTTTCTACCTTAGTTTGATGTTAAGCAGACCATATTATTTGGAAGAAATTTCTTTCAAGATTTTTATACTTTCTTTTGTTTGGTACAAGATGGAATTAGTTCATTTCTTTGGATTTGCCAATCCATTTCCTCCAACCACCCGAGTTATGCACTGTCGTCTACTCTAAAAATTTGTAGTTTACTATCGTTTGAAGTATTCTGATTTTCTATGGCTACTAGGTTGCCAACTATTCAACAGGAAGTGCAACAGCGCAAATTATTATACATGGGCTTATATCTTCTTATATGGGGAGAAGCTGCAAACTTGAGATTTATGCCAGAGTGCCTTTGTTATATCTATCATCATGTAAGTATTATTTAAAATAGAAATATTAAAAATCTTTCTTCATTATGGGCGGAGACAGGGAAGTATTCCTCTCACTGGTGGTATACTTCAGTTCCACTAAAATTATCTAATATAAACTCTTGCCATTGGCATACTCTACCTAATATATGTTTATTGATTTTCCATGTATGTTGCATGTGGTTTGGTAGCTATGTGGTCATTTTTAGGCCTAATATCAAAAAACTGCATGCTGTGGCATGTCTTTATCTCTCTCTTTCTCCCTCTGTGATTTTTTGTTTTTGGGGGGGGGGGGGGGGGGGGGGGGGACTTCTGGTGGAAGAAAGGATTTAGAATATTCTGTAAGGGAAGTGATTGAGTTTAGTTCAGCACATTGCTGATTCAAGAAACATTGTTTGAGAGAAATTGTGTGTGTCTAGGCTGCACGGCGATATTTTATTTACAATATGGTTACATTTGATTATGAAGTCTCTTGCGAATTTGCAGAAATCTTTATAATTATAGTAGATTATTTATTTACATGCGCTTCAACCTGACATTCCCTTGGGACTTGGTAATTATGCTATTCATTTGAATTACAAAAAGCCCGTAGCAATTTCCCTTGATCACCTGACACTATTTTGATGTAAAAACATAGTTAATTAACCTTTTTTCTGTAAGAGTGGTTCAATAATAAAATATAAATGTGACGGTAGAGAAGATTGATTTGGTGTCCTATCTACTATGCATTTTCGTGATATTACCAGTAAGGAAATTTAGTATACTCAAAATGGCTTTTTTTTATTTTCTTTCTAGAATATAATTTTTTAATTTTTCAGTTTGAGAAATCTAATGTATAATTTTAGACACATCTGATACTTTGAAAATCTTTTACTAAAATAAAAATAAATCATTGGGCTACACCTAATAGTTTAAACTTTTGGGGTAGTTGGCTCCTTGACATGGTTTTGTTAGAATTTTTTTGACTAGTGTCACAAGTTCAATCCTTACTACCTCCATAACATTGCAGCACCAGTTAAGCTGGTTTTTATATTTTGTCCAAGTGACCTTTCACTCTCGAGTCTGTTCTTCTACAAATATTAAATTACTGTTGCAAGGCCTCTACTTAAATGAACAGCTTAAGCTTTTATGATTGTTGTTTCCTTCACAATTCTTTTTTATCGATGGAGATAATAAAGAAAAATCTGGGAGTTCAAGATTGATTTATGGTATCATATGATTGATGGTTCCAAGTTCTAATACATCAAACTTTAATTTTTGTATCTGTTGTAAAATCCTACTTTTCTGATGTTATTTTTTTGAATGTGAAAATAATTACTAGAAGAACTTAAAAATAATTTTGTCTTATTGATCAATGTAGATGGCATTCGAGTTGTATGGTATGTTGGCTGGGAATGTTAGTCCACTGACTGGTGAACCTGTTAAGCCTGCCTATGGTGGTGATGAGGAGGTTTTTCTGACGAAAGTAGTAAAACCAATATATGATACAATAGCTAAGGTGTGCTTCTGCTTTTTTACGAGCTGAAGAACTATTTTGGTTTATTTTCAATATTTGATTGCTTTCTATTTGCTTTATTATTGGTTCCCCCACCCCCCTCCTTTTCTTTTTTTCCCTTTTGTATTATAGGAAGTTAAGAGGAGTAATACAGGAAAAGCAAAGCATTCTCAGTGGAGAAACTATGATGATTTAAATGAATATTTTTGGTATTATACTTTCTTATTTTAATCTAGTTGCTTCCCCTTATGGTGATTTATATTATTATTAAAGGGATTACCATGCCAAATTGTAGGTCGATTGATTGTTTCCGGCTAGGTTGGCCTATGCGTGTTGACTCCGAATTCTTCTCTGTGCCTTTGCTTCCTGAGAAACATTCAGCTAACAAAGATGAGGTATAACATATTTTATGGCTTACTTGTCCTCTTCTAAGCTTTATTTGCTTTTTGTGGTGTTCGCTTTGTTGTTTCTCCTGTCATTCATAGATTTCAGTCTGCCACTGGGACTTGACTTCATATATATTAACTTTATATTTATTAGAGCTGTTTTTCCACCTATCATTATTGATTGAAAGTTCTGACCATAACTCATTATTCATTTTCACGTGTTGTAAATTTTTCTTCCTGCAGTTCTTTTGAACAATTCAAATGTTGCCTCTAATATGAGTGAAGCAATCTCTCTAAAAGATCTTATCCTAAATAATTGTCCTTGATTTGGAAAACAGGAAACTGGAACTTATGCTACAGGTCGATGGATTGGGAAAACTAATTTTGTTGAGATACGCTCATTTTGGCATGTGTTTAGAAGTTTTGATAGAATGTGGAGCTTTTATATACTATGTTTACAGGTAATAGTTCCACATTTGGTTTTTGCTTTACAACCTTCACTCGCTTCATTTTACATCCATTCAGTCTAATGAGATATACCGATTATGCTTTATAACTAAGGCAATGATAATCATATCTTGGAATGGCTCGGGTCAATTAAGCTCCATATTTGATGGTGATGTTTTCAAGAAAGTTCTCAGCATCTTTATAACTGCCGCAATATTGAAGCTTGCACAAGGTAGATAAAACCACCACTTATCTATCTGGCTGTGATTGCTTATCTTTCCTTCTTTGCTAATGGTAAAAAGTTTGAAAATTTAGTTTTTTTTTTTCCCAATTTATATTGATCCCCCATCAATTTTCAAGTTTCTAGAGGCTATAGCTATTGTTTCTCTTAGAATTGAGTGGGACTAAACTCGACCCGAAAAGCTAGCTCATGGTGGGGAGGTTGCCCAAGTACTTATATGGCTATCTTGGCTATATCCTTAAGCGATATAGGACTCTAACAATACCACCTTCATGCTCAGGACTAGACATCTATGGGAGGTCCAATAACAGCCATAGGGTAGGCTCTGATACCATTTTAGAATCGAGTGGGCTTAACCCCAAAAGCTAGTTCATGTGGGGAGGCTTGCCTAAATACTTATAAAGGCTATTTCGTCCATATTCTTAAGCAATGTGAAACTCACAATTTCCATAATTTTTTTCCATCTGAAAGTATTGGACCAGAAGAAGAGAGAAAGCTCTACGAAACTCAATTTTGTGGCATCCTTTTATGTTTCTTGCTTTCTACTTTACATTTTATTTCCAATTTTAGCTGAAAAATACTATAATTGGTTTTAGCTGAAAAATATTATAATTCAATGCGAGTGGTGTTAAACTTAGCATATTGATATTTATAGATAAGAATAAATAAATACAACTTACTATTACAAGAACAATAATAAAGACTTTAGTTATTCCCTATGACTCCTATTATTCCAAGCCCTTTAACTTAAATATTACTTCTTAATAGTCCTTAGAAATAATTTTCTCAAAATGTTTTAGATATATGTCAGAAGAATAGTAATTGATAGAGGGAGGGGGACAATATGTTTGAGGATTCCTTTTCCATCGACTAGACAAAGATCAGGGAATTTTTCACAACAATGATATACGAAACTGAGAAATATGATAGAGGCTTGGTATAGAATTAATGAAGCAAGGCCACCTAAGATAATGGAATGCTTATTCAAAAGGGTAACAAAATGTCGAAGTCCCTTGATGTCTTTTGATTTTGATTTTACTTCAACATGTAGCAGTTACTGAATTTTTTTTACTATAAAATGTCTATGCCTTCTGAAATTCCCTTTTTTTTTTTTTGGTTTTTGGGGGGGGGGGGTATTCACTGATCAAACAACAGTATGTTCTACCTTATGAACTTGCAACTTGATTAATTATGATGTCTTCTATACTTTTCCAGCCATTCTTGACATAGTCCTGAGTTGGAAAGCAAGGAAAGTCATGTCACTTCATGTCAAGCTGCGATATATATGTAAAGTTATTGCTGCTGCAGTATGGGTCATAGTTTTACCGGTCACTTATGCTTATAGTTGGAAAAATCCATCTGGTTTTGCACAAACCATCAAAAATTGGTTTGGCAATGGTTCAGGTTCCCCTTCTTTGTTCATTTTGGCTATCTTCCTCTATTTATCTCCAAATATTCTCTCTGCACTGTTATTTGTGTTCCCGTTCATTCGGCGGTATCTTGAGAGGTCTAACAATAGCATTGTGAAGTTCATGATGTGGTGGTCCCAGGTAAGCAGATGCATATTTTATTTGTGCATTATGTTTGTATATTTTATAATAATCAAAGTTCTTTCTTATTAACCAATAGCTTCTTCTCCTCCTTAAGAAATATTTCTGACAATGGTGTATGTCCTGTTTAGTGTTTCTTAAAGATGATAAGAAAGCCATTGGTTTATGAGAAAGAACACAGATTTATTTTTTTATTGTTTAAATAATTCTTTTCAGTATTTCTTTTATTTCTATCTTCAACTTCTTTTCCTCAACAATTTGCAGCCTCGGCTCTTCGTTGGAAGAGGAATGCAAGAGGGCCCAATTTCACTTTTGAAGTAAGAGAAAGAACTTACTGTCTTGAGTCATCTGTGACCATATTCACCGGTCCGCTCTGACTGACTAAACTGTAATTGTCTTAATTTTATAGGTACACAACTTTCTGGATTCTTCTTATTCTATCTAAACTAGCATTCAGTTTCTACATGGAGGTAAAGAGTTGATCTAGAAATATAGCATTTTTATACTGACAGTTAGAATGATGTCCATATACTTATCTGTCTAATGCTGATAGAACTTTAAACACAGAGTGTATAAGGTAGAAGAGGGATTTCAAAAGTCAGTCTCTATAATTCACTACCTGAATAGAGGAGGATTATTGATAGGCTATTGAAAATTAGATTTCTTATCATTCAATAGTTATTTTCTTATCCTATTTTTCTCTTCTTCCTTGTAGTTTTACCATTTTTTTCCACCAGGTTCCGCCTACTCCTGCATGGAGGAGGTTTATTGACTGATTATTGAAAAACATATTTTTCACCATTTCATATTTCCTTCCTGATCCTGTTTTCTTCTTCTTCTTCTCATTCCTCCTCATTTCGCAATTTTTCCTCTAAGTTCCATATACTAACTATTACTTCCACCAATTTTAGCATGCATACTAAGCATGTTAACATATGTCCACATCTGTAAATGAATCAGGAATACATGTCAACGCCTGGTTCTGTGAAGAGGTTTTTTAGATAGCGTCCTGTGTGCAGGTGTTTGTTAAATTAATCTGGTTCACTTGCTTTTAACTGCAGATTAAGCCTCTTGTGGGTCCAACAAAAGTCATCATGCAGGCACAGGTATCAGTTTATAAGTGGCATGAGTTCTTTCCTCATGGTAAGACACTGTGAATAAAAGAAAATGAACAGTTTTATTTCATATATTGGGATTTCTCTTGATATCCTTTTCTACTTTGTGCAGCCAAAAACAATATTGGTGTAGTGATTGCTGTATGGGCTCCTATCATTCTTGTAAGTCCATCTTGCTGCCATATGTCTCACCATTTTGTATTAAAGCTATATAATAGTCAATTTGGTGCCCCTTTGCAGGTCTATTTTATGGATACACAGATTTGGTATGCTATCTTCTCTACCATAGTAGGAGGCATCTATGGTGCATTTCGTCGTTTGGGAGAGGTTGGTCTTTTATATTTGTGTGTGTACTAAGCAATCCTTTCTAGCTTGGAAACTTCTCCCATTTTCTTATTTGAATATTCTTCTTGCAGTGTCCTGTCATATTTTGTTCACTATATTTCTGATTTCTTTTGTTATTACTCATTCCACTGTCCACCTTGTGGTTTGATCCATGTAGCCAACCCCATTGTTGTTGTCTCTTATTGCTCTTTCAGTATTAAATTATCCTTTATTATAAATTTAATTTTATATCTCACTATGAAATTGTTTTCTTATATCCTTTCAAAAGAGAGGATAAGCCTTAACGCAATCATAAGGTTACTGGCTTGTGAATTAGAGGCCATAGGTTCAAATCTTGGAAACAGCCTCTCTACTTGCAAGGGCAAGGCTGCTTACATCTACCTTTCTCTGACCCCATCAAGTGGGAGTCTTATGTATTGGATCACCCTTATATCCTTTAAAAGGGAGAATTTTCATAACATATTGCTGTATGTAACTCTTCAAATGTATAAATTCACAATTGGACTTGAAATATGCTATTTGCTGGAGGGATTTATGTAGATATCAAACAATTTTTCTGAAATAGCTACTTACGTTTATATTGACAGCTGTGTCATATCTTATAACATTTTTAAACTTTACAATTTCATTTGCACCTTGCCTTCCTAGATGATAACTCTGGCTTGACTGCTAACTTAACAGTAAAGGGGTTTAAATGAACAGTGGATGGATGTATGCTTTATGAATATTTTACCTTTATGGATAATATCTATAAAATTTTGCATGTATGATGGCAACTCGTGAGACAGGAAATCCAAACTCAAAATGGAATTGTAAAATATAATTGATTCTAAGAGGTGATCCAGGGTTTGATGTTCAAATTTGAATTGGTTTCTTATGTTATTTCTATTGTACATGCTGGATACTGTCTTGAGTTACCAAAAGTAGATCTTCGAACTATGCCGAAGGAAAGCCTGGACGTTTTTCTGCTACATTGGCTGCAGAACTATGGACTTGCAGACCTCTGGATTTTGTAATACTTAGATCATTGTTTTCATTCCAATTTCAGATTCGAACATTGGAACTACTGAGGTCTCGTTTTGATTCAATTCCTGGTGCTTTTAATGCTCGCTTGATTCCTGAGGATAAGAGTGAGAAGACAAAGAGAAAGGGACTAAGGGCCACTTTTTCTCGCAAATTTGAACAGGTTTAGCAACTTCTGCATTTTTAGAATTCAGTTATCTCAACAATGACAATCGACCTATAAGCTTGGATAATTAAAGTATAAACTGACCTTGGCACCCCACTAGTAATTTGTTTGGGCTGTTTAGAGAATATTGTATATGTTTAAGAGATCTTTTTCTCTGTGCATTATAGAGGCTTGGGAGTAGAAAGGATGGTAGGATAGTTAGGAGTGGTACTCCCTTTTTCTGCTCTATGGTGTATTTGGATTTGTTCTAGAATTTAACATGGCAGGTTTTTCCATACACACCTTTTAAATACAGGTTTTAAGTTTTAACCTTACTTGTGGGTATTGAATCATGGGTTTCTCTAAGGGTGTTTCCTCGTCAAATATGTTAGTAGATTTGTTTTCTCTTTTGAGCTGATATGTTTTCCTTTTGTTGTTTTCTTTCTAGATTCTTATGTACCCATTTTGTATTTTTATTGTATGACAGTATGAGATTCTTGTTTCAGGTCTCTTCTAATAAAGAGAAGGCGGCTGCAAGGTTTGCACAGTTATGGAACAAAATAATTACTAGTTTGAGGGAGGAGGACCTGATTGATAACAGGTATAATGATGATTGGACATTTTTTAATATCTTCGTCATTCCTTGTCCATGGTGAACCTAAAATTATTACGATTGAGATTTTTCATGTTTTCATGTAAGGCCTTTATGTTTGTTGCTAAAATGTTATACAATAAAATATTTAGGGAAATGGACCTCTTGCTTGTACCGTATCGGGCTGACCGTGATTTGAACCTTA
The DNA here is from genome assembly GCA_031439595.1 of Pterocarpus santalinus. NCBI lineage: Eukaryota > Viridiplantae > Streptophyta > Magnoliopsida > Fabales > Fabaceae > Pterocarpus > Pterocarpus santalinus. The sequence goes on along the minus strand of CM062528.1, from coordinate 24,105,002 downwards.
TCCAGTGGCCTCCTTTCTTACTTGCTAGCAAGGTTCATCTACTTTTGTTCAATTGTTGTATGTGTTTGTATGAGAATAATCATTTTCCTGCTTAAATCCATATGTAAATCTGTAAATGTTGAACAGATCCCAATAGCAGTGTCTATGGCCAAAGACAGTGATGGAAAAGGAAACGAGCTTGAAAAAAGATTGTCTAGGGATGACTATATGAAATCTGCCATTCGTGAATGCTATGCTTCTTGTAAGAATCTTATTAACTTCTTGGTTCTAGGAGAACGTGAGAAAATGTAAGTTCTTGGTATCTGAAATATACATGAAAGAAGAAAGTTGATATAGTTTCTTATGTTGACACTATTACATTTTGGTTTCATTAATGCAGTGTTATGAATAACATCTTTGGAAGAGTTGATGAGCACATAGAAAAAGGAAATCTGCTGACTGATTTGAATATGAGTGCTCTTCCTAGTCTATATGAACAATTTGTTAAACTGATAGAATTTTTGGTAATTGTTTTGGAGACTTAGCTACTATGTTCTATGTGGGATCAAATATGAATTTTAACCAAATTTGACCTTATTTCTTCAGTCAGAAAACAAGCAAGAGGACAAGGATCAAGTTGTGATTCTCCTGCTTGACATGCTGGAAATTGTGACCAGAGACATAATGGAAGGAGATGTTGAGGGGTAAGTCATTTGGGGTTTTCTGTGTCCCTTGAAAATTCCATTAGTAGTGATAACTTCAAATTGATTATCATTCACTTGTAGTTTGCTAGATTCAAGCCATGGTGGGTCTTTTGGAAAAGATGAAAGGATGACACCGCTTGATCAACAATATCAGTTTTTTGGTAGACTTGAGTTTCCTGTCAAAAGAGAAACTGAAGCTTGGAAAGAGAAAGTAAGTTTTACAGCTATAGCTGTTGTCATTTCTATGACAAATTAAGAGTGTACTCTTAAACTCAGTCGACCTGGATTTCAGCTGTCTCTGTAATTCAACTACTAGTTTGTCAGAATCTCCATGTATACTTCTCCCATATAGTGATATAATGTATTTGATTTATTACTCTGTTGTTCTTCACAGATTAAGAGGCTTCATTTACTGCTTACTGTAATGGAGTCTGCTATGGATGTACCATCCAACCTGGATGCTAGGAGGCGTATATCTTTCTTCTCCAATTCATTGTTTATGGATATGCCACCTGCTCCCAAAGTTCGGAATATGCTGTCCTTCTCGTAAGCTCAATTCATGTTGAACATGCTTCAATATTTCATATTAGAACAGTCAATTTGATTTCATTATTTTTTTTTTTCCAAAGTATGTCCAATGCATATGAAGTAATTATGCTCCTCTTAACATTTGCCTATTAATATACCTTCCATTTATATATTGAAAGTCAAGTTGATTTTATAAAGGAAATCAGAAGGTTAAGCTTTTGTTTGGTAATATAGAACTCAATAATAACTAATAATAGTTGAGCCCCCCCCCCAAAAACACAATTCTTAAGATAGTTAAACAGTTTTAAGTCAGAAATCAGTCAAAGTGAAAACTTGAGGTGGTTTATAATTTTTTTAAGTTTTGGATTTACTGTCATTTTGACAAAACTCAAGGTAGTGAATTGTGATTTACTCTAAAATATAAACCTAGAGTGAGATGTTGTGTGTCTGATTGTCATATATAATTAACAGCACTTTGAAGTATGGCATCTATGTACTAGATATAATGTGTATCTAAAATATATTAGTGACATATTATTTCTTGATTTTGTAGTGTCTTGACACCATACTATGAAGAATATGTTCTTTTCTCCATAGACGAGCTGGAAGAGCCAAATGAAGATGGAGTCTCTATCCTCTTTTACTTGCAAAAGATATTTCCAGGTTTTCCTGTTAGATATCTTTTTCAACAAACTGCCAGATCTAAAAGCTTTAGTTGTTATGTTAAGCAAGATCCAACAATGGTTACTATAACTCTAGCGTGCTTCCTCAAGTGAAAGTCCTCCAGCCTTGAAATGTAGTAAAAGACTACCTTATACTGAAGTCCGAAACCAAATTCTACTTTAACTAAAATATTAATTAGAAGATTGATATAGCCTACAGGCATGGATTGAACTCTAGAACACTTGGAAAATTTGGCTTCCATACCTTGTCAAAGAACCACTTAACCTAAAATCTAAAAATGTTGAGCAATGGCCAAATATTGAATTCAGTAACTCTAATGGTTAGTGATGGATTCAAAAACTTTGGGTAGTAGGGTCAAGTGCAGGAAAGATGGGTAGGCTCAAACGTATTCATTCATCCCCATGATGGGATCATAGTTTGAAACAAAATGGGAGAAAATAATGACCACATATTACTGTGTTGATAGTAAAGTCATAAAATTTAAAGTGGGCTTGTACCCCATTATCAGCAACAACTGTCCATCCTTGCTAATGATAAACTTTTTTCCTCTTATACCACTCCGTACAATGCTGTAATATACTCTTGCTTATGCTCATGATTTACTGCAGATGAATGGAAAAACTTTCTTGAACGAGTTGATTGTAAGAGTGAAGAACAACTCAGAGGAGAGTTAGAAGAAGAACTCCGTTTATGGGCATCATACAGAGGCCAGACATTGACCAAAACTGGTAAAAAATGCTTCCTTTCCCTCCACCAATGTTTGTGTGTATTAGATATGCAATTTAATCTTTTATTTTGCATTGCATAATTTTGGATATCCACCGTGCATTTTATTTTTTGTTCCTTTTTTTTTTTAACTATCATGGAGTGAAGTCCGAGGAATGATGTATATTCGACAAGCATTGGAGCTACAGGCTTTTCTTGATATGGCAGAGGATGATGGTACGTGGAGATAAACTCATTGCGTGTGTCCGCGTGTAAGAGATAGAGAGAGATCACTACCTTATCTATTATAAAGCACAGCCTAATATTGTCATTTCAATTGATTAACAGATCTAATGAAAGGTTACAAGGCTGCTGAACTGGAGAGTAAGAAAAATCCAAACAGCGAGCGATCACTGTGGACTCAATGTCAATCATTAGCTGACATGAAGTTCACATATGTAGTTTCATGTCAACAATACGGTATTCACAAGCGATCTGGTGATCTTAGGGCCAAAGAAATTTTAAAGCTCATGACTAAGTATGTCATTCAAATCAACCTCCTCACTTGTTATAGCTTGTGCAAGCACTGTGCTGTTACATTCACTACTAATGTTATTGCAGGTACCCATCTCTTCGAGTTGCTTACATTGATGAGGTTGAAGAGCCTAGCAAAGATAAATCCAGAAAAACAGATAAGGTTTATTATTCAGCTCTTGTGAAGGCTGCTTTACCGGCAAAATCAATTGGTTCATCTGAAACAGTTCAAAGTTTAGACCAGGTATTGATCTTAGACCATTCCTGAAATTATAAAAACTAAAGCCCACTTTCACAAATGATGAAGCTTCTTATGATTATGCTGTAAATCAAACTTTTGGAAGCTCAATACTATATAAGAAACCAAAATTAATACAGGCTTACACAAGAGTTCTAATACAAAAGCATCGGGCACATCCTGAGGCATCTTTCTTGTAGGAAGGAAATGGTCTTTCCTCTAGTATTCTAATGATGTATTATGGAAAATGATCAAACAAGTTCTATATGGATAGGTTTTTGTCAGCCATTATTTGTGGCACTAACTAAATAAGAAATATCCAGGACCAATGATATATTCTTTATGGTAACAATGATTTGATTTTTTATTTTATTTTTTTCAGGTAATTTACAGAATAAAGCTTCCAGGACCTGCTATATTGGGTGAGGGGAAACCAGAAAATCAAAACCATGCCATCATTTTCACACGTGGGGAAGGCTTGCAAACAATAGATATGAATCAGGTCTTACATTATTTACATGTGAATGAAAATGGGAAAATCATCTTTTAGAGAATATTCAGATAGCCAAATATTCATGTAACAGGATAATTATATGGAAGAAGCTTTCAAAATGAGGAATTTGCTGCAAGAATTTCTCATAGAACATGGTGTGAGACGTCCAACAATACTTGGACTCAGGGAGCATATATTTACTGGCAGGTATGATCTGTTGTTACCAATTTCTGCCTGGTGTCAGGTATCATTTCCAATATAAGCTGAAGTCTACAGATGAACACCATCCATCCTTATCTCCCTTTTGTTTCTTGCAGTGTTTCATCCCTTGCATGGTTTATGTCCAATCAGGAGACTAGTTTTGTGACAATCGGACAAAGATTGTTGGCAAACCCCTTGAAGTAAGTTTTCATCCCCCCCCCCCCTCTCTCTCTCTCTTCTCCCAAAAAACAAAAATAGCTCGACCATTTTGGTCAAGGTAAAGCAAGATATAGTTAAGAATAAACTATTGCAAAATCTGAAAGGCTTAAATGATTTAATCATATAATACTAAGATTCAATGTCAGATGACCTTTTAGCAGTAGTAGGCATAGTTCCCATAATTGTAATCTAAGGAAAAAAAAATTTCAAACTAAAAAATGACCACATTATAAAAATTAAAATTCCTCTTTTTATATTGTGATATTTCCTTTCCTTTTCTTTTTTATGTCATGGTTGGTCTACGTGCTGGGTCACAATTTCGGTTGAAGTGTTTAGTCTTCATGTCTACACTGGCGGTGTCCACTATTGTTTGAAGTTCTGAGTGATGTTTTTGCAATTTTCATTCAGAGTACGGTTCCATTATGGCCACCCAGATGTATTTGACAGACTTTTCCACCTCACAAGAGGGGGTGTAAGCAAGGCTTCTAAGGGCATCAACTTGAGTGAGGATATATTTGCAGGCATGTGTTTTAGTTTCTGCATGTGCATAACTTGTTTCCATTTCTGCCAAAGAAGTATCAATAGTATAAGCTTGTCCATCTTCTACAGGTTTCAATTCTACATTACGTGAAGGCAATGTCACTCATCATGAGTACATACAAGTTGGTAAAGGAAGGGATGTGGGTCTTAACCAGATATCAATGTTTGAAGCAAAGATAGCTAATGGGAATGGTGAGCAGACAATGAGTAGGGACATATATAGGCTTGGGCACCGCTTTGATTTCTTCCGAATGTTATCTTGTTATTTCACCACTATCGGCTTCTATCTCAGTACCCTGGTATACTTTGAACCTTCCTTACTTCTTGTAGCATTTATGAATATGATCCATTATAAGTACTAACTTTGCTTTTAACAGCTGACTGTCCTCACAGTTTATGTATTCCTTTATGGCCGCCTCTATCTTGTCCTTAGCGGACTTGAAGAAGGGCTAAACACCCGAAGAGCTATTCGAGATAACAAAGCTCTTCAAGTAGCTCTTACTTCTCAGTCTGTCGTGCAAATTGGATTTTTGTTGGCCTTGCCTATGGTGATGGAAATTGGTTTGGAGAGGGGCTTCCGTCAGGCATTAAGTGAATTTATAATGATGCAACTACAGTTGGCTCCTGTATTTTTCACATTTTCTCTTGGAACAAAAACACACTATTATGGAAGGACATTGCTTCATGGGGGTGCACAGTACAGAGGAACTGGTCGTGGTTTTGTGGTGTTTCATGCCAAGTTTGCCAATAACTATAGGCTCTATTCTCGCAGCCATTTTGTGAAAGGAATTGAGTTGATGATTCTGCTTGTGGTTTACCATATATTTGGTCAGTCATACAGAGGCGTGGTGACCTATATCTTAATTACCATAACCATATGGTTCATGGTAGGGACATGGCTTTTTGCTCCCTTTCTTTTCAACCCATCAGGCTTTGAGTGGCAGAAGATAATTGATGACTGGACAGATTGGCATAAATGGATAAGCAACCGTGGAGGTATTGGTGTACCTCCTGACAAAAGTTGGGAATCCTGGTGGGAAAAGGAACACGAGCATCTCCGCCACTCCGGAAAGCGTGGGCTTGCTACTGAGATTATACTATCCCTCCGCTTTTTCATATATCAATATGGGCTTGTGTATCACCTGTCAATCACTGATAGGACTCAGAGTATTCTGGTAAGTGCTTTTATCGTATGGCTCCCCTTGGGAATGCTCCTTTGGCTGTTCATTATTCTTGCAACTGGGATATCAATTTAATTGTAGTTACTTTTGGCTTACAGGTTTATGGTCTGTCATGGTTGATAATCTTTCTAATCTTGGGTTTAATGAAGGTAAAAGCTCAAATTATTGTATTTTGTATATTTAAATTTTGGTGTAATTCTTTGTGCGGGAAATCCTGCAGACTGCTTCCACACGCATACTGACAGAAAAAGAAATTTTGTTTGTGATCATCGTTAATGAGTTCCAAGCATTATGTTTCTTTAAAAGTTACCAAATACACAACAAATGACAACTAACAAGCCTCAACCAACTAAATGGGGTCAGCTACATGGATCGGACGACACGTGAACGCAATAAATAATTAAATAAAACCAAAATTCACCATTTAGAAGTTTTAATTGCCTTACAATTATATATTGAGTCACGTACTGTGGTGTCCTTATGTTCATTTCAGTTGAATATTTTAAACAACAAAGTGCTCATAACCACATAATATGCCATCTTTTCATCAACTTCTAAGGTCATTCCCTTCTTTTTCTTTTCAATCACGGCCGTACAGACATATTTTCTGTTGATTTTTTCCCACTGCATAATAGTTAACAAAATTTTGCTATTGTACAAGCTAGAGATAAAGAGTAGTGCTAGTCACACTGACCCGCACTATTTTCCCGTATACTGCTCACACATTACTTTCTATACCTATTGGATTTGTCTGAATCTGTTCAGTGTTATATTAACCCTCTCTATGCAATGATGGTGCCATTTTTGCAGGGTGTATCTGTTGGCAGGCACCGCCTCAGTGCAGACTTCCAGCTTTTATTTCGGTTGATTAAGGGCTCTATTTTCTTAACATTCCTTACAATCTTCATAATATTGATAGCCGTCGCCAATATGACACTTAAGGACATAGTAGTCTGCATTCTAGCTGTCATGCCAACAGGCTGGGGATTGCTACTGGTCAGTTCTTACATTTTCTTTTCGTGGCATCGTCTTCTGTCAAATCCTCTATAAACTTGAAATTTCATTGTTAAAAAGAGAGCTAAAAAAAAAAAAAAAAGGTGACAGCTCAATATTCCTGCTCATAGTTATGTTTGACCTTTCACTCATTGCATTTTTCTTTTCTTTCTTTCAAAGATTGCACAAGCTTGTAAGCCCCTCATTCAAGGAGCTGGGTTCTGGGGGTCTGTTCGGGCGCTTGCTCGCGGATATGAAATAATAATGGGTTTGCTTCTTTTCACACCTGTTGCTTTCTTGGCATGGTTCCCATTTGTTTCAGAGTTCCAAACAAGAATGCTTTTCAACCAAGCTTTCAGTAGAGGTTTGCAGATTTCTCGTATTCTTGGTGGACAAAGAAGGGATCGCTCCTCCAACAACAAAGAGTGATCATAACCCAACATATATCCTATTGTACATTGAGTTTAATTTTTATCCGTATCATTGTAAAATATTTACACATCCAATCACAAGTTGCTGTATAATTGGAAGAGTTTGACTTCAAAGATACCTGTAATTATTGTCAAATTATTTTAGTAATGTGACAATAGATGAGTAGATGATAGAGGGCATCATAAAAATAAAACATATGCATATTTATATCCCCACTGGCCATTTTGTTAATGTGGCTCCCACACGTTGTACATTGTGTATTTGTTTGCTATGGATTGCATGTTAAAGGTTGTTTAAGCAGAGCAAGGCTCTAATCTGTAAATTGTACTTAGTTGTCGAATTTGTATCGTGTTTAAATGCCTTTCGGTATGAGTGATGACCCTTTTTTCCTCTTTTGATTTATGATTGGACCAGGAATGATGAACGATAATGTTTTTTATTTTCCACTATTTCTTTTGTTTACATGCAGTAGTGATGTCTAATATTTTTATTTACTCACGCAACGCGCGACTTATAAAGTATAGGAATAATTTAGTAAATATAATAGAAATAATTATAAGTGAAATGAATATCGAAAGAGGTGAAAACATTCTTTATTAATCTTATTAGTAAAAGTCTAACAATACAAATAAAAGGTATATGGTTTTTTTGGTTATCCAGTACGGTTAAAACTATATAGATATTTAATATTTGAATATTTTTTTATTATTTTGATGTTATTTTTGTCTTTACTCTTTTTGGCAGTTATAGCCATTTTTTGCACTTGTTTCCCTTTTTAAATTTGGGTTAACTATAGGTTGTGTTTGTTTGTGTGTGTTTTTTTACAAGCTTCGAATTAAGATTGATTCTTCATTTGATATTAATGTATGTTTTATTTTCATTGATGAATTTCTTCTTCCTTTATCGACAATTTCTTCATTCAATGATATTGTATCTTATATTTGTTTGTAATTTTTTCGTTTGAGTTTTGTATGGATATAAGCTCTTATTTGATGATATTGTTATTGGCTCCAGAATTATGATAAGGAAAATGTTAGCTCATATTTGTTTACTTAATGTGAACATAATTATGTTTGCCATGTATTATTCTTTGATGGTGTAATTTTAGAATAATAGAGAAGTGAATTGTATTGGCCGTTGAAGTTGACTGATGGGGCTACAACGATTGATTTGGGTATAACCCTTATCTTAATCCCAAATTAGGCAAATTAGGTATCCAACTAAAGCTAAGAGGCCAATGATTACTTATAAGCTAGGGTTATATTCAAATTGTGAGAGATAAAGGAAACTATTTAATGTTTAATTTGGGAGTTTCATAGGATTTTTTTTCAATTGTTATAATTTTAGGATTTAAGGAGTTCTTGGGTGGCAAGTTTTCTCTCTTCTCTTTCCTTCTTCATTCTTTCTTGTGTTTGCTTCCTCATGGAGTTTTAATTTTCTTCAATCGATCCAAGGATTCTGAGATTGTGGTTTGATCTTAAAACCTTGTTTTTAATTGAATTTGAATTTCTATTGATGTTTCTCTTCTTATTCTTCTTGTTTTATTAATCTTAAAAGACATGAATGAAAATTTCTATTTGTATGTAGATTCGATTGAATCTTTAATTTGTGATGAGATTTTGATTAGTTGATTAATTGATCTTGATTTTATCACATGAAGTTAAGAGATTAAATTTGACATATTTGTGAATTTAAGTAGATTGTGTTCTTGATCTTAAACTAGCATAGGTTTAAATAGATTGTGAATTCTAGGTGATTATCTAGTAGTGAATGCTAGATTTGATGCAGAGATGTCGGTCAAATTCAAATCAACCATATCAATTGAGATTTAATACGTATTTAGTGGTATGTGATAGATTCAATGGAATATCTAATAGATTTCTTGGATTGGTTGCTTTCATGATTACTTTAATTTCTTTTAAATTATTTAGTCTACATTCTTGATCATTAAGTCCCCCATCTTTGTTCTTGATTTGGTTGGATTTGTATCTAAGCTCCTTGAGAGACGACATGATTTGTTCTTTGTACTACAAGTAATAATAATAACTGGATTTTAATTTTTAATTTGAGTGAACTCGACATTCACATCAAGTTTTGGCGCATTGTTGGGATCATTAGGTACTATTTGATCATATCAAGATTTTGACTAGCCCATAACGTCTTATTTTCTTTGTTTTGGTCATTTTCAATGCAATTTAGGCCATTCCACGAAACTTGTGTGTAGTTCTTTCATCTCCAATTAATGTGACTTTTGTAGGTTCGTAAATTTCGACATGGAGACTAAAACTTACTATGCCTAGTCAGCCCCACCCTATTTTGGCAAAATTCCATCATTTAGACCACCTTTTTAGGTTTTTTTTTAACATTTTTATTACATTTTTAGGTTTTATATAAGTTTAGTTTTCATATTGTGCTAAATCATTATTTTTGAAATTCATAGGTCATTTTCATTTATTTTGTGAGTGCTTTTTACCTATTTTGGTGTTTTAGTGATATGATTAGTTTAGTTTCTATAGTGTTAGGATAGGCAGTTCTGTGTAGGGCTACATTAAAGCCTAATTCTAATGTATTTGAGCTTGATTTAGAGATTGATAGGACCTTAAGGTTGTTTTGAAAGACTAGGAAAAGTTTATCTGATTCTAATTTGTGTGTAGGGAATTCCAGTACTTTCATTGTTTCCGCTTCTTCTAATGGTTCTTCTGGTAATTATACTAGTGCTGATGATTTTGGTAGTGCTTTTGTTTCTTTTTTTAATTCTTTTATTTCTCTCATATTACTATTGAGATGGCTAACAATGACAGGACTTTAAAAGAATTGGCCACTCTAGATGTTGTATACCGGCAATTGTGTATTAAGTACCCTTACCTTGATGTTGATTTTCAGTTTAAATCTAGATTGATTCATTTGTTGTGTAAATTTCTTAGTCTTGCAATTGAGGATCTACACAACCACACGAAGTTATGTGCAAGCTGTCCTCCCCACTATATTAGTAATCAATTGTTAATCCAATATTTTTATGAGGGTTTATCACCAATGGATTGGAGTATGGTAGATGCGGCTAGACGTAAAGCTTTGCTAGATAATGCATTGTCAAATATTGGATTGCCAATATGGCAAAGATTTTTCAACAGTTTAGATCCAAGATGATCACAGGCACAAGAGGAGTTAGAGAGGTTTCATGTATTGACCATCAGAGAATGGAGCATAGATTGGATGAGTTGACCTTATTGGTTAGACAGTTGGCCATGGGACAACATATAGATTTTACACCTGAACCAGCTAGAGTTTGTGGTATTTGTGCATGCCATCACATCCTACTGATGCTTGCCTTCAGCTTTAGGAAGGTACTTCATCTTTTCATGCCTCTATAGTGGCTTCTGCAACCGTGTTTCCTAGTAAACCATTGGACTAGTAGCCATAGTACAGATACGACCTTTTAGCCAATACCCATAATTGTAATTGGAAGGATCATCTGAACATGTGATATGGAAATGCTCAACCACCTCAGCTCCAGCAATCATAAGCATTCCAACAAAAGTACCAACCTCCACCCATGAGACAATAGAACACATAACCATTTAAGCAGACATTCCAACAACCAACAAGTCCAACAACTACACCAACTGATGGTAGATAACCTCTAGTACCAACAGAGAACAGATGCTACCACATAGAATTTGGAGACTTAGATGGGACAGATAGTCTCTACGTTGAGCCAGTTTCAATCCCAAGGGTTTAACTATTTATCTTCTCAGACCATCCCCAACCCAAAATGGAATATGAGGTCATGTTAAGATTGGACAGGACCTTACATAAGCTAGTGGTGAGATCGGATGAGAGCTTTGATGATGCTGAAAGATCAAATGATGTAAGGCAAGAGCCTAAGGGAGTTGATTTTGAGCTAATGCAGTAGAAAAATTCAATGACTGCATATGAGAGACAACAACATTCTAACCATGCGGTGCCTCCTCTTCCAATTGAGACCTTCAAGAAAGTGGACGTGAGCATTCCACTATTGATGTAATTAAGCAGGTCCCAAAGTATTCTAAGCTCTTGAAAATGTTGTGTATACACAAAAGGAGGTTGGTGATAAGCATATTAGCATGGGTAGAAATGCGTTAGCCCTTATATAGCCTATGCCATATAAGTGCATAGATCTAGGAAAACTTCATCATTCCTTGCATAATAAGTTAGACTAGATTTGAGAATGTTATGCTTGAGTACCTTGGGGCTTCTATAAATGTGATGCCTATGTTTATCTTCAGCTGCTCGAACTAGAACCATTGAGATCTACAGGCATTATCATCCAGCTAGCGAATAAAAGTAATATTTTTCTGGCTGGAGTGATTGAGTACATGTTGGTCAGAGTGTAGAAGATATTTTCCTTATAAATTTCTACATTCTTGAGATAAATCACCAAGAAGTATGACCCCCAATCATATTAGGGAGACCATGCCTTAAGATTGCCAGAACCAAGGACATGCAGGATGGGATTCTTTCCATGGAGTTTGGTGATGGTTTGGTTATAGTTTTGTGCAGTTCAACATTTTAGATGCCATGGAGCACCCCGTAGAGGAGAATTTTGTATTATGAAGAGTTTCATCATAGGCTATATGAAAAGTTCCCTAAATTGATTGAATTTGGTGACTTACCTAATTGTTTTTCTTGTGATTGTTGTGATGATGTTGAGCTTTGTGAAAAATGTGTTGAGATGGATGAGTATTTGTTGAGGATGGGTTTGTTAGTACTAATTCCCTAGTAGATGAGGTCCATGCAGTAGAGATTCAAGCTATAGCGATCATTTCTCCCATTGGACTATTCCCTTATGCTATCTAGCCACCGAAATTAGAGCTGAAGCCTCTCCTTAAGCACCTAAAATATGCCTACTTAGATAATGATGAGTAGCTTCATGTGATAGTCAATAGACACCTCCACGATGATCAAAAGCAAAGATTACTTCAGGTGTTGAGAGAGCATAAGAGGGCTATTAATTGGACATTGGTGAACATTCTTAGACATTGGAAAAAAATATGCACTGAGTGCTTCTCACACCTCATTTAGATGGATGTCACCTAGGACCTTTGCAAGCCTATGACTTTGTCTATAGGTGGTCTTCCCTTAGCTTATCTTTGCTTTGTAGATGACCTCTTTATTTTTGTGAAAGCCTCTATGATCCAAATTGAGGTTATCAATTATCAATCACTACTTGAATGTCTTTTGTACAAATTATGGGCAGAAGCTTAGCCATGGCAGGAAAAAAAAAAAAGGAACAAAACCAAAATTCTTAGAATGTGCATCATAGTAGAGCAAAGGAAATTTCAGAAACTTTGATTTTTCTAGGACTAGGTGTCTTAGAAAATATTTGGGGATCCCCTTTTTCATAAAAGAACATCCAAGAACACTTTATACTATATTGGGTAGAAACCAATGCAAAAGTTTAGTTCTTGGAAGGCCAGCTCCCTTTCCTTTACTCTGCTAGTGTAAAGTGCAAATGTAGTTTAGCAGGGTAAAAAATTTTTTTCAATAATAAATAACTATTTAATAGTATCAAAACTTTATACCAATTAAAAGTGTATCAAAATTAAATTATAAACAACGTTTACACGTTTTGTACATAAAATCATCATTCCCATGTTTACCAAAGGAAAATCAACTTGCTTGGGAATCAAGATTTAATACCCAAATTAAAATTTCCATTGTCAATATTTCATATCATTATCGCATAAATAGAAACAAAACTACCAATTTTATGTTAAAATATACTTTTTTAAAAAAAATAAAATATTTTGAATCTATATATCTATTTATCTATCTATATATAGTAAAATTCACTGCAATTTTGCGTTTATTGTGATGTGCAATTAAAATTGAGTGTGTTTATATTTGCATTACACGGTTGAAGGACAGCTATTGCTCATATATATTATAACTCCTAAAAATTGTAATAAGTAGCATCTACAAATTATTGTAGCATAAGAAAATTGGCATCATATATTTCGGGTGTAATGTATTATACAACATATATTCTATAAATTTTCAATGATTAATTAGCCAATTAATAAACAATTATCAATAAAGGGCATTACATTTCAGCTTAAATGTAGATGTTAAATATAAAATTATGAAAAAAATAAAGAAAATAACATTATTAAATTTAACAATAGTGTTTGAATAACGTTTCATTTCTTAATTAATTCATAGCACACAGTAGGAAAAGTTGGCAAATACTCGAAATGAATGGGAAAAAATAGAATGAAAAAAAAAATCTCAAAATTCACATTCAAGAATTCAAGGATACCCAAATGGTTAGTACAAACTAACTTATTTTAACACAAAAAAATTGAACCAATTCCAATGTGGCACTATTCTTGGCCTCCCAAAATTTGAATGTGAAGATTGTGGAATCTTTATGCGATAGGAGGAGAGAGCAGATAAAGGGCATCAACCAAGAAAATTAAAATATTCTATCTGCTGCCGACAGGAAAAAGTAAAACTACCAAACTTTCAAGAGCCACTAGCTAAGAGATTGGATAATAGAAGCAAGAATAATTACGGGAAGCAATATTGGTGTGAAAGTACTCATTCACGTTAAATTTGTGCTATGCAATGATGATTTTCAAAGTCAAGTTGTAACGCCTCTATCATATAAGCCATGCTCGAGTCATGGAGTTATATGAAAAGGTCGTCACGATGCTAAGTAAACTTTAAAATGTGAAAAATAGAATACATGGCCCTTGTACTGCTTCCTTCATTTCTGACTAATAATCTATGATACATGGATAATAAAATAATTACCCTCTAAAAGAAGTTGTGATTAAGATAACTCGCTTCGACAGTCTTTTGATTTGGCTAGTGCCCAATTCTTGCTCAATGAGTGACCTTGTACTCGGCCTCGTGTTTGACCTCCACTTGGGTACTGGAATGTTTACGGAAAGAAAAGCATACAAGCAGGCAGTGAGAACCTAAGGTTCTCAGTAGGTAAATTTATACAAATCTCATAATGTCGTCATAAACATTCCAGCCGCTTCGGTTTATTATGAAAATGTGAGCACAGATACATAAACAGTGGTTCAATTTTAAATGGAAAGCATCTTTCTCGAAGCGGGTTATGTTTTAACAATCGCTGTCAGTATTATATATGACAAACATAGAAATACCAGTAGTGCAATATGCTTCAACAAGAATATTAATGATCTTATCATTTAATGGGATAACTGAGGATGCACATGGAAATGCTTGTGCTTGTCGTATGCAAGTGCACTTGACTCAATCTGTATCTTTCTTTTTCCCGTACTTGGTCTTACTTCTCTGTGCTTGGTCCCTCGGAGGTGAATGGCCTTTCTCAGCCCTGGGTAATAGCACGCTTCTCAGGTTCGAGCTCGTACCTATACATGAGTGACGGGTTTGCTTTCCGACCCTCACACCGGTCTATTCCCTTAAATGGGTCGAGGGCTGGCCCAAGTCTTAGACAGTACTGCTCTACACCACGCTAGCTGGGTCTATGCCATGCCTCACGTGGTAGCTAGTACGTCCTTCTTGAAAGTTCTCGTCATCTTTCCTTTCCATATCTTGTCATGCGTGCAAATGCTTTGTGCATATATGAATATGCCTCATATCTTATTTTGCATATCATATTCTAATTATGCTTGCATGCATGGCATACAGAGACATAACATGTGGATGTAATATATTCAGAGTATAATCTCTCATAATTCATATTATACTTAAATTCCTACTTGCATATCTAAACCTTGTGAGCATAACATTCATAGATTTCTGCCGTAAATTTGGCAAAGATAACGGATCAAGTCCGTTTTCCCATGAATAGTGCCAGCTCTCACAGACAGTTCAATGATAGCAACATAAGTCAACTTAACACTTATATATCAATGTCAATCGGGCAATCCTCAACTTAAACCTTATATGTCCACTAACTCTTGTAAAATTATCATTTTGGCCATTCTGCCAATTCTATTCGGTTCTGCCCGAAACTTGTATAATCCATCTTTATCTCTATTCAACTCATTTAAATCTGAAATTTGGATATGTCATAGCCCTATATGTCTACTTTCTAACCTCATTGGTCCCATATCATTTTGATCCATATAACTCAAGATATTTAAATCTTACTTCAACTCGTTCAGTCACTAACCCGAGTTACACTCCTGGAAGTATAAATTCACTAAAAATCGAAACTAAGCTCAAAACTTACGAAATTGGTCTCATATCAAAGCTAACAGGACAACCTTTCATTTGCCACAAGTTTCACTCCATTTTCTTAAGTACACCTCGAGATATAAGTCCTGAAAGTTGACCTTCCTGAACTACTCCGTTTTAGCCTAGATTGGACATAGGACAACTTCCTCGAATCACTGGGGACAATTGGGACCATAACAAACTCGGAATCTTATATTGGGGTGTTCCTCTGTGTGTAAGCTTTCTAACAAAACTGGTTTCACTCAATTTGGAGTTATATAGGGTGAGTTATACCCTCCTCATGTCACCCTGCCCGGATGAAAGTCCTAAACCCTAGGTCAAACTTCAAAAATTCGTATCTCCTCAATACTAATCCAATAACCTTATATGATATATCTATGGAAAGCCCTGAATGTCTACTTTCATCTAAAAATGGTTTCATCGGATTTGACCGATCGTAGGCGGCGCCGTACACTCCGTCGTACGGACTGCCGTGGAATCTCCACCAAGACAGCACCCTCATCCATCCATTTCTCTTTGTTTTCTTCTTCTAATTCTAATTCTAACTCAAAATCCTCTATGAATTTAATCACAATCCATCATAATACATCCAATAATTCATCACATACACAAAGAAGAATTCAATCTCATGCAATCATGGAGCAAGGAATTTAAGAGTAGAAGTAGAATCCTACCTCTTTGGAGTATGATCTTGCTGAATTTGAATTTGAGCTGAAGGAAGCCTTGACAAAGCTTGGAGGTTTGAGAGAGTAGATTGAGAGAGGAAAGAAGCTGAAGTGAGGAACGTAAGAATGATGAGCTGAAGAGGCAGGAGGAGGATACATATATATATACAAAGCTTCGAAGTGGTAGTTAGAATAAGTGGCTTTGATTGGATGAAATTTTGTGGGCAAGGTTCGGCCATGCCTCTCCCTTTGTGTTAAAATTGCTCTCCACGTCGTCCCAAAACTGGGATACGCTTCTGTTCTATCCGAAGTCGGAGATCGTCTCTATTACATCTTAAGTCGGAACTCGTGTTATCCCAGTTGAGACTGGAGCTGAAGTCGTATGTCGTAACTTGTCCCATCCCATCGTGACTTGAGGAAATCTTGTATCGAGGTCGGAGGTCAGAAGCCATGCAGCTGGCAATCCTATAATCTCGGAACTCCCTATTTGAACTCGGGAATGCCAGTGCTGGATGTAAAATCGGATACCGTAACTCGTGTGGAAATTGGCTCAAGGGTCCGAACTCGTATCCACCCCAATTGAGTTCAACATTAAGGTTGGAACTCTGGAATTCGAGTCACATTTCCAAACCCAAATACTTAAACTCGGAAGTCGTGACTTATACACGGTGCGACATCGGAAGCCGGGTATATTTTCCTTGAGACATGAAGTCGGATCTCGTGGAAATAGTTCATGTGTTCGGATGAGAGGGCCAAGTCGGAAGTCGTGAAATGACGAAAATATAATAGTTTAAATCGGAGGTCGGAAATTATACCCAATATACTTGAACTCGAATTCGGAGATTGGAACTCGGAGTCCCTCGAAATTAGAATATGAAGTCGGAAATCCGGAATAATCAAAATTGAAGATGAAATCGGAAATCGGGAAGGACATGAAGTCAAGACTAACTCGGAACTCGGAAATAGTCATCCTATTGAAATCCAAAAATGAAGTCGGAAATTGAAATTGGTCAATCCTGATGGCGAAGCCGAAACTCGGAAATCGGGACGTTACACAAGTAGCATTGAACTATACGAGGGTCATAACTGCCAAAACTAGTATTTTGTCATGAGCGATTATATACAGTAACATTAGCAGTGATATTGCCAAAAGAGTGAAAAGTTCTTATTGGGGAGAGGAAAAGAAACATATATACTATACTAAAAATGTTTTTTGCAATGAAATATTCAAGAAACTCTCTCAATGTAAGTGTCTTTGGTCCATTTTATTTTGTAGAATAATTAAACAAAATAAATTCAATATATTCTTCTAATATCTAATTTTTAATTACTATTAGATTTTTCTTTCAAAAGTATTCTTATCAAAAGTAATTATGAAACAAATTTAACAAACCCGTGCAAGCACAGGCATTATTCCTAGTAGGTTATTAAAGTTTATTAAATTAATAGTGCATGTAACACTAGTAATATTCATAAGTTAATTGCACACCTATTGTGTCATGGAACCTGAAACGTCGGTCTTTATTTATGGTCTTAGGCATGAATAACAATAATAGGCTTGACATCATGATTTAACTTAACACTTTATGATATTAGGTTTGCAAGTCCTTTCACCCCTTTTTTTTTTTTGGCGATCGGAAGGTTTGCAAGTCCTTTCACTAATATTGATCCTCCTTATTTTATTTTTGCTAATATAGTTGAGTTCTTAGCAATCTCTCCTCTCAAGTGTAACTCCTCCATCCGAGTATGAAAAATCACCTTTTTGATTGATTATTTTAGAAGTATTATTAAGATTTAATACTATGTTATAACCCAAAATTTTAGAACATCCTTTTACCTATATAATTTTAACTTAATTAATTTATTTTTATATCACTTTTCTATCCACGTAACTTAAATTATCGTCTTCCTTTCTCTTTGTTTTTTTTTTTTTTTTTTGTCAACATTGTCTTTCTTTTATGAGTTGTCTTTTATATTTCAAACCACCCCTTGGCCACCTTCTCACCCACGTCGCCAGCATTGCCTGTTAGTGAAGAATTTGCACATATGTAATGATTGCCATTTCGTGGTAAAATTAATCTCTAAAGCATTTCAATCAGCATGGACGTACATGAGAATTTAGACTTCTTTTGATTTGTTTAATAAGTCATTCATTCTACTTCTCAGGATCTTGTGCTGGGAAACGATCACACATCGGCTCTCTGGGTCTAAGTCTTCTGCATCATTTATGAGCTAGCTACGATGCTTCTTGCATTGCTAGAGAGGTCTTATTGAACCCCACCAACATGCGATACAAATTAATCAAAGTGTAACCAAAAAAAAAAAAAAAAAATGTGTTACAAACAATCATAGACGTCAGAGTCAAAACCCATCTTCAGAACCTAGCACAAACTAATAGAAGAAGAATCAAGTCACCAAGAACAATAACATATTGGAAACCATATGATCAACAACTATGCTCGACCTATTTGAATTCAAATAATAAAAATACAAAATTTACAATCTTCAAAGCAAAACACCTCAAAGTAACAAACACCCTATTTATGCAGAATCAACAAAGAAGCATAGAATTTTATGGGAAAATAGGGAACAAAAAATTCTCATAAAGAAAAGAACCAAAAAAAAAAAAAAAACAAAGAAAAGACACAGACACGCATACAGACACAGAAGCAAAGAAAACACGCCCTCTCTTACAACGGAAGCTCGCTGGAGACACAGAGCTAGGCTGGGTGTGAAGTTCGCCGGATCTCAAACTCATTGAGGCGGTACCGTAGATGAAGTGGAGGGTGATGTCATGGCTGTACTTAATATTCTTGCTTGGTTTTCTGAGATTAAGGATGCCCTCTGGCCTCGATGTTCTCGGACTGATGGTGTGTTGATTCCACTAATAAAGACCAGCTCTATGGTACGGACACGGGTGCGAGGTAAGAAAATTTTGCAAAAATTGAGATACGGATACGTTAATATATATATATATATATATATATATATATATATATATTTAAAAAATAAAGATCTTATAAATTTCATAAAATAAAAATAAAAATTTCACATCATATATAAAAAAGTACAATAATTTCAACATAAAATAAACCTAAATTATTTAAT
This sequence comes from Pterocarpus santalinus, assembly GCA_031439595.1. NCBI lineage: Eukaryota > Viridiplantae > Streptophyta > Magnoliopsida > Fabales > Fabaceae > Pterocarpus > Pterocarpus santalinus. The sequence goes on along the minus strand of CM062528.1, from coordinate 24,085,581 downwards.
ATCACATCATAAAAATAAAAGACTACCATAACTAAAATATTATTCATAACAAACACATAACAATCAGTCAAGCACAATAATTACAAAATTTTTATATTACTTAAAAGTAAAAAATTTAATTAAAACAATTATCAAAAATGAAAAAAATAAAAAAAATGAACACTAATTACCAAAACAATGAGAAATGAAAAAAATGATAAAGAACAAAATATACATCAATAGTCCTAATGTCATCCCTCTCATTAAGTTGTTGAGCCAAAAAAAAAAGCACAGAAAAAATGTAGAAGAAGAAGGACTCACCGTCACGACGCTAAGGACTGGGACGTCGTGTGCTTTTCCGTTGAGAGTGGGATGAGCGTTGTTGCTAGCATTGGAGACTGGGGACGGCACCACTGGGATGAGGGCCACCGCCGGCGGTGGATTGGTTGAGCGGTGGTGGCTGGTGGGGTGTCTTAGGCAATTTGGGAAGAAAGAAGGCATGTTAGGGCTCGCTTCTGGGAAAGAAGAAAGGAAAGAAGAGATAGGGGTAGGTGATGGCTCTGTTAAGGAAAGAAAAAGGAAAAAAGAAAAAAAGCAAAAACGACATAGTTCTACATAAGCTGCGTACCCGAGCCGCCCCGCACCGTACCCAATATATTTTTTTTCAAAAAAAAATTAATAATAGGTATGTACTCAAGCATACCCAACACGTACCCGTAACCAAAATATACGCGGTACGGGTACTGTTCCAAATTCAGTGTATCCATGCTTCACAAAAGACCAGATGTTGAGGTTGATGTGCTGTTAAGATCTTAGGAAAAAGCTCATGATGGAGGGAGGATTGGAAGGTGCAGGGGATGGAGTTCAGATGGTAGACGAAGGGAGAGGAGTTCGAAGTGCTCATTAAAGGTCTCTTGCCAATAGCCAATAAGAGATATCTTAATGAGTCGCATGAAATGAATCCAATTATAAGTGTAAATAATGCAATTCAAAAGTTTTAATGATTTTGTAAAATATTCATCTTATTGGATGAAAATGTAATAGACTAAATTCCTTAGAAAAACTTATCCGAGAACAATATCCCAAAGATTACCAAAAGTTTAGACAATTAATACCAAGGATGGTAATTTGTTCCTTAGCAAATGGACTCCTCAAACGGCTCACGGGAGCAAGCCTTTGAGCAAGATCGATCAACGACCAATAGAATGAAACTTGAACTTTTATTAGCCAACTAATTAATTCATACAAAGCCTTGAAGATTAACAATGAAACTAAAGAAATAACATAAAGCTAAAAAGGAAACGAAAAGAGAAATAAAATATGATAATTAAAATGATATGATGTGTATTGATCTGAGTGATGCTAATCTTCTTTGTACATGACCCTTTTATAATCTTCTTTAATTTTTGCCACTTCCTTACTTTATGCGTGTAGTGGCTCTTGGCTGAGTCTTTATGTACCCACGTTTCTGGTAGTGGTAAATGCTGCTTCATCATATTTTCAGGCTCCAACTATGTTTCCTTCTTGACCACTGGGCTTGTTTACTTCTTCTAGCCTAATTCACCATTCAAATGATATAGCACCTTTAACTCTAGAATTACTCCTCAGCTGATCAACATTTATCTTAGACCTAATTATTTTCATTGGTCCATTTCAGCGTTCATCTTGGCCCAATTTCAGGTCATTTGTCGAGCCATAATTAGCCCATTGTGGTGCCAACACATCAATTATTGATACTATAAGATTTGCCCATAGTCCATGGTAGTTACTCACCCAACAAGAACTACCACATAATTTGTCGTAAAAAGTGTAGTCATTTGCTAAGAAAAAGTTGACGGCAAGTAAGGTGGATTCTTCAATAGTGTAACTTAGTGAGATGCATGATCTTTGAATCTATAGCATTAAATTGATAATTAATCGTTGAGATGGAAAATTTGTATTAAAAAATAATTTTATAATAATTTATATTTATATTTTAGAACATAATTTACCAATTGTACCCCCATTTTATAATTTTTTTTTCTCATAGTTCCCACTTTCAACTCACCCGATAGGCTAACATTACCGCCGCCCTCATCCCCTCAAGCTCCCCACCAACACCCTCTTGCCCCTTGCCCTCTCTTCATACTATTTCCTTCTTCCTCCATACAAAACAAGAACAAGCCCATAAAGATCTAATACTTTCCACTTCATTGATGTCAAAGCTACCACCAATGGCTTCTCCAGCCACCTTCGCCCCCTAACACCATAGTGTATGTCCCCCCCCCCCCCCCAGCCGCTAGTAAAGACTCAACCTTCACTCAATAGTATACATCAACCAGAACAACAACAAAAACAACAACAATACAATAATGAAATCCCTAAACCAATATAAAAAATCTATTACAAAATTCATGCCAAAATGCAACCCAAAATCAAAATTTAAAAAAAAAAAGGTTCAATGATTTTTTGGTACATTCATTAACAATTTTCAACCAAATACCACAATAAATAAGCTATATTTCCCAAAAAAAAAAAAAACCCATTGATGCTCATCTTCAACCCAGCCTTCACTGCCTACCGCCATAAGCTGCTGCTTTATCCCAAATGCTCCACCACCATTTGCCTCCATCTCAGATCCACCAGCCTTCACCACCACATCACTCAGCTTCTTCGAGAGTACTTCAACCACTAGCTCTAATGATACCTCTAGCTCTCCGAGACAGGTGTTGACGTTGGAACCTCGTGACAACTCCATCTTATTGGTGGCAGCAACTAAGGAATTAAAGGACTCTTCTAGTTGTGCTATGTAGGAACAAAAGGTGTAGCTTTGAATAGACCAAGATAAGTTTTGGAAGAGTGGGTGCCAAATGGTGATGGTCAAAATTTGAACTTGGCGATATAGGGAGCAAAAGAAGATTGAAGGGAAAGGTGAATCTTCTAGATGATGGTGTGGTGGAGGGAACAGATGATGTTGGACACAACGACAAAAATGGAAAGGAAAAAGAGATAGGGGCAAACTAATAATTTCAAAGTTGCTAGTGAGGTTAAAAAAGCAATCTAATTATTCTTTTTATTATAATTTTATCAAGGTCTATTAAACTCACAACTTGCATATACCATTTAAGAATTGGCTGGCAAGTAAATAGAGTTAAGATTTATTTTCAACTATCTGAGTAACTAATAGGACCAACATTATTAATTATTTGAGAGCAAACAAAAAAAGTGATAAAAGGAAGAATTTAATTTTAAAACATTTTTAATATAAAAAAATTTTATATAGATATTCAATTATATATTATCACATCAACAAAAAAAATCTTAAAAATTTTACAAATAAAAGAATATGATTAGATAATAATGCAATACATTTTTATATTGATAGTGAATTAAAATTGTTCTCTTAAAAAATCACCTTCTCTGATGCCTTCTTTATTCACCCACCCGGGACAACCACCTTGTCTAGCGATTTTCCTTTTTTCTTTATTGCTTGTTTCTTAATTTACAATAAAAAAGAAAAAGAAATTCCTAAGTACCTTATCCCGTTTCCTTTACCTTATTCTTACAACTACAAAGTAATAAAAGAAAAAGGTTCAGATTGGTGAGATCTAACTTTTAGAGTACAGAAATTTATCAATGATAGAAACGAGTGTGTTGCAAACGGTGTATAGAGTGGAATACAAGCTTTACTATGTAAAATGATTGGAAGATGTAGATGGGACTTTGCCAGTTTTGTCCTTTAAACTTGTTAGTGTCTCGCATGTACCAAGGACCACCGAAGCATCATTTATATATTCAACAAAATTATTCTTCCATTTAAAGTTATTATAAGTGCTGAAATTTGATTTTTTTATACCTAAAAATATATATTTTTTCGACAATAGTTAAGATATTTTCAGAATAACTTCTGTTTTAACTAAGTTTTTCTTTCTAGGCGATTTTAAAGATGCATAGTTCAGAATTTACTTTTTAGAATAATTGTGATTAGAGTTAAATATTTTTGGAATTTAAATTTGATATATTGTTAATGTAAATTTTTTTTTATGTAAATATTTAATTATAAATTGTCATATTAGTAGAAGATATTTAATTTAATCACTCATTATTTTAAAAGTCTTATAAATAGAAATATGTAATTAGATGATAATATAAAATATTTTTATATTGATAATAAATCAAATTAATCTCATACTTTTGATAATGTGAGTATATACAATTAAATAATCATGTAAAAATTTTTTATACTAACAGCAAACTAAAATTAAATCCTATATAAAATGTAAATGAGGATAATAAATAAGAGTTATCTAAAATTAGTTTCCTTCTAAAATAAGAAAGTAAAACTATTATTAAGTAATAAGTAAGTCCCAATCTCTTTTCTATAAAATAGCACTAGATAAATTGGTTCCTCTAAAAAAAACATGTGTTATGGTCCTTTACCATTAAAAAATATAAGGCAAATTAGTTCCTTCCCAAAATCTGTGAAGTATTGATTTGTCTTATTTTACTTTTGATTAGGGATAAATTTGAATTATTTATAAATTTTTAGAGACTAATTTATCTTATAAATTGTTCAAATATTCTAAAGAAGAATTATCTTTTTTCTATATTTTTAATTGTGAGGGATCATGAAGGTTTTTTTTTTTTTAATTTAGATACCAATTTATCTAACGCTATTTTTTGACCAAAACGATATATAGTGGGGGTTTATTCTATAGTAATTTAAAAATAAAAATACTTCGTTTTCTTATTTTAAAATCAATTTCACTTTGCATATGGTCATATTTGATAAATTGGCGGAGTTTTACACTATTAATGCAAAAATATGAATCTATAAATCTAACCTATAAAATTTTTCCCTTACTTTTACATTATACAAGCGGAGTTTTTTCAAGGACCATCTATAATATAATATTAAAGTTCTTCCAATGCAACATGACATTTTTTTCTTGATTTTCAATTTTTAGGTTCTTTTGATTTGTAATTTTTCTTTAATTTCTCATTTCTTTCATTATTATTTTTCTATTACAATTGCCATGTAATACTTTTCAAATTTATTTTAATTACTAGTATTACATCTATTTTATTTTACTTTATTTTAACCTTTCATTTCTTTCAAGAAATTTTTCATAACGCTTTGACTTCGGTAATCATTTATTATAAAATGTATAAAACATTTTAAATATATATACAATAAAATAATAAATTGACATTTTGCTTAGTAACTAACGTGTTTGGAAAAATCAATATACAATTGAAATTGAGTCTTGTAAAATAAAATAATAAAGAGAGATTTATAAAGGTTTTACATATTATAAAAAAACTCAATTAAATAAATATAGTAATTTTTCATTTAATTTATGTATATAAATTTAAAAAAATATAGATAATATTATTCTAACATAGATTAATTTAAATAATTATCTAAAATACAGATTTAAGACTTTTTATTACACTTTAAAATATTATAATTATATTAAAATTAAGGAATTTTTTGTTAAATAGATGTTTTAACTAAATAATTTAATTTTAATATTTTATAATTAATCTTTAATTTCTCATTTTTTATTGATATATTTCTATTACAATTATTATGTAACATTGATTTTTAGTATCTTTTAATTACTATTAATTTGATTTATTTGAATTTATTTTATTTTGAACTTCCATTTCTCTTAATAAATCTTTCTTGATTTTTCATCCTCTATAATCATTTAGCATAAGATGCAATGATAAGCTGAGATTTTACTTGGTAATTGATATCTTTAAAAATAAAATAAAATACAATTAAGATTGAGTTTAGTAAAATTAAAAATAAAGAGAATAATTGTAAAGATCTTTCACATGAAAAAAAGAACTCAGTTAGTTATTCTTTAATTTTTTATTTATTTTATTAATTTTTCTATATTGCAATTACTATGTGACATCTCTCTAATTAAGTTTATTTTTAATTACTATGAGTTTTATTTGTTTTGACCCTTCATTTTCCTCAAAAATTTTTTCTTAACCATTTATCTTCTTAACCATTTAGCACAAAATGTATGAACTTTTATTATGAATATATCTAAGATAATATGATAAATTGGAGTTTTATTTAGATGTGTTTAAAAAATGTTATCAAAATACAATTAAAATCAAGTATTATAAAATTAAAAACAATTCTCACATCATAAAAAAATTTACTTAAATTGTTAGAATAAATATAATAATTTTTTGTTTAATTTTTTTATGTAAACAATGAAAATTCAAATAAATAACTATTAATTTTAGATATACATCCTTTTATTTTGCTTTAAAAAATTATGAATAAATGTACTTTAATTGACATCATTTTAAATAAAAATATTAAATAAATATTTTTATATAAATAATTAATAAAAATAAACAAATTAAAAAATATATTAAAAATTTATTTATTTAATAAAAATTTTAATTAGGATTTAATTATGAATTATTAACTTTCATATTATCTCATATATCACCACCATCTTTCTGAACAAATGTCCGAAACATGTGGACAAAAAATGCATAAAAAGTGGGGATGGTGTACTTTTGTGACGGAAGCCTTTAAACACACGTTGTCCTTCCTACACCACTTCGCATTGCTAGTTGCAGCATCCATTGGGCGATCGCATCTGGCTGCGGCATTGTGGAAAACTTGTAAAATTAAAATGGAAATGTCATATGAACTCATGTGTTTTTGGCTTTTACTTCCATTTATTTTATTATTGAATGGGATGGAGACTTCCTTTAATTTGAATTTCACATCCTATTTAACAACGAAGGGAATCAACTGGCAGATCAAAATAGTGTGACTACAGATAACATTTACATAACTCAAATTAAAATCCAACAAAAGTACTAACTACACACACGATTCTGCTTTGCACAAACTCTACGGACCCGAATCTCAGGATAAGAACCCAATCAAATCTCGACCGTCCAAATCTCACAAACTAAATCCAACCGTTAATCTCCCTCTCTCTGTGTCTCTCTTTTTCTCTCTCTCCATCATCCCAATATAGCCAACGCTTTGTAGTGGTAATCCGCAATTAGTTCTTCCCTTTAGGCTTTGGGTGACGAAATTCTTTTCTCCGACACCACTTTTCTACTCGCTCCGCGCCAACAAACATTAACCCTTCAAGAAACCCAAACCCCCTCTTTCCGTATTTAGGGCTTTTAGGGTTTCGTCAAATTTTCCAATTTTCTTTTTTTTTTTTTTAATTTATCATTTTCTGCACATCATTTTTCGTTGAAATTTCTGAAATTTCCGAGCCCCGAATCAGTTTCGCGACTTTTTTGTTCTGTATTATTTCTTTTTCTCTTTTCCATGAACGACCTGCCCGAAATCATGGTTCAATCTCAGATCTTGCACAACCACCAAAACTACGTCGTTTGGCCACAGCGCCCGTCACCGTACCCGCCGGAAAATCCAGCCGTGTTTGCTCGCCTGCCGGCGTTCTCCGCCCCTGCGCCGCCGATACCGCCGGCGAACCCTCCGGGTCGGGTCAACTGGAAGGCTAGCAAACCCGACAAGCGCAACGAGTTTCGACGCAAAGACCCTATCGGGTCGGGTCACGGGTACAAAACGGGTTCGAACCCGAACGATTCGCAACCGCCGGCGAACCGCTCCGGATCGAAGAGCCGTCGGTTCAACCACCCGAAGAATAAGTTCTCAGGCGGCGGAGCTCGGCTGGCAGCGCCGTTCGCTCCGCGGAACACGACGTCGTTCATAATCCGGGCGAAGAAGTCCGGCGGCATCGCGTCGCTGGTGTCGCCGTGTCCAGTGACGCCGGCGATCCTGCCGACGCCGATGCTGTCGCCGGCGAGGGAGGTCCTGGTCGAGATGGCGAAGGAGGAGTGGGGTGTCAACGGGTACGGCTCCATGAAGGGCCTTATCCGGCTCCGGTCCGGCAAGGGCGAACATTCCGACGAAGATTCCGCCGACGAAGACGAAATCGGCGGCAATTGCAGTTGCGGCGACACCGAAGAGCGCGTGGAAGTGGAGAAGAGATTGGATCATGATCTCAGTAGGTTCGAAATGATATACCCTAATTCCGTTAGTTCCGTTAGTGGTGGAGGTGGTGATGCTTTGGAGAACAGGGTTGATGAACAAGACTCGCATATTGCTATGCTGGAAGAGGAGAATTTGACGCTGAAAGAGCGAATTTTTTTTATGGAAAGGGAATTGGGGGAGTTGAGGAGGAGGGTTGTTTGCTTGGAGAACGATGGTATCGGTTGCTGGCGAGCTGGCGGCGGCGGCCGCGGCTGCGGAGAGACGGTGGGGCCGGAGAATGTCGAAGATGACCTCGCCGGAGATGTTTGTTCCGAGAAGAGCGTTGGAAATGGCAATGATGGTGATCATGAATGATGATAATGGCGATGATGGTGATGGTGACTGTGTTTGAGTGAATTCTATATTCACCATTACTTGTGTTGCAAGTTACTTTCTTTGAATGGCAGAAGGATTTGTTTCCTTTTTTCTTTTTTCCTGTTATATCTGTAATTTTGTAAATGATTGTGTATATTTTTGAAGGTTGGTAGATGTAGTGGCAGTTTAGTTCAGTTTAGTGTAGTGTAGTCTAGTTTGGTTTGCTAATTTCGATTCTGTTTCGTTACCTAACTCTTTGGTTGTGACTAGTGAGTAGGACTCTGTAACTACCCTGAATAAGAAATATGGACAGTGGTGTGTCCATTTTAGATCTAGTTTTGTTTGTTTGCTAACTGACTGGTCCATCTTTTTTAGTATGCTTTGCTGTTCATTCACATTAGTGTTCTGGGTAATGAAGAAACTATGATATGCTAGAAGAGAATGGCTATTAGCTGTGGCTCTTTTCGCCTAAAGGAGAATGATTTTGGTTCTTGATTCTTCATCATTTGTTTTTTCATTTTTTTTTTATTTTTAGTTATTTCTTTCTGACATGGAAAACTGTGAGCACACCCAGCATACAGCAGCAGTGGAGGACCAATAGTAGGAGGAATTGTACCATCTGCACTTCCTTATTGCGTTCTCCATGATTTTTATGTGGGATCCATATACTTCAAGAATGATTTGAAGCAGCACACTTCTTCAGAAAACAGCAAGGGACCAATATCTGCGTCTTGTCCACTGGACGCGGTAGCGTCCGTAGACATCAAAAGATCAATCTTTTTTATTTATTTATCTATTTATTTATTTATTATTGTGATCAAATGATTTACCAAATATTTGTGGCTTTGTGCTCAGGTACGGGGAATTGCCTTTGATAGGGATTTCTTTTACTTGTGATTTTTTTATTTGAATATTATAAAAAGTAAAACAAATTCTACGTTATTGTTTTTCTCGTTATTTTGGTATAATTAATGTGTCTAATATTTTATAATTAAAATCTAATATATTAGTGTATAATATATAATTTATGATAAAAAAATGTGTGAGCTTTATTTTGTATATATTAATTTACATTTAATTTAATGAATTTAATTATTTGTTATATATATATATATATATATATATATATATATATATATATATATTTGTTTCAACCTATCTGTGAATTTGGACTAGGAGTGGAGTATATGTTTATGCGGTTAACTTTATTCTTTTCACTAATATAGGAGTCAGTAAAAATCAAGGAATACGATTTAAATTGCAACGGACGGCGAATATATTTATGCATCTAACTTTATTCTTTTCATTAATATAGGCGTCAGCAAAAATCAAGGAACACGATTTTGTGGCTGCTGAGGCAGCTGCAATGACAATCATAAAGTTCGCTTTCCGTGGGTTACAATTACAATACGGTTGTGGGGTACATGTGATTTTGTTTCGAAGATGATGAATAGTATTAACAAGGAAATAATAATAATAGTGGGGAGTTATCCCTTTTTTCGGCCTTGAATGATTTCGTGCAATGAGGGAACATTAGGTGAAATCTTTCTTAAAGTGGTAATTGCATTATTCATATTTTTGAAATTTTAATATCCTCTGGAGTCAGTTCACTTTCACCGGTATCAACGATAATGTTTGGAATTATTTTTTAGATGGATTTAATTTATATACATTGATAGAATAAAATAATTTTACACTACTGTCAACTAATAAAAATATAAAAAAATATCAAATTATATTAGATAACCACCTATTATGATAAAAGATCTACCATAATTTGGTACTTTCTTGCATTCCTATTAGTTGATGGTATAAAAGAATTTGACATAACTACTTATTACCTTAAAAATCTTATAAATATATGTATTTGATTAGATAATAATATAAAACTCTTTTATACTGTCAGTATTATTATTATTATCTGGGGCCTTCTATTAAGTTATCTCTATCCATACAATTGTAATTAAGAGATTATCTTAACAATTAAAATTATAGTTATTTGATTGCATAGAAGTTTATATAAATATAAAAAAGAATACTTATGGAGGCTACACAAATTGATTTTGCTGAAATTAATATACCAGAAATTTCAAGTAGAGTCGCTTTTCTTTTCTCTTTTCTGTACTTTTAAAGCGTGAAAGTTTGGGTAAAGTGCTCTAAGTTAATTAGGAAGTTTCGTGCGAGGATGCAACTACCAAGAAGTCTCATGTCTTCGCACCCTCACTTGTGTGTGGATTCCACCAAAGGGATAATGTAACTTTATTCTTATCTTTATTAATCTCAGTTTCATTATCTAGCTGCAGAAATTCTCGTATCAATCCCGACAGCTATGGATCATTTCTCATGTACATAGAGAGTGAATTCAATCCCTGTGGAGGGATGAGAGCAGTGTAAAACTGCTGTGAAAGCATGTGCAAATTAAACACCAGCATCAATCTAACGGTTGTCACAGCCTAAAGAAAAGGAGGGAATTACCACTATACGCGTCACCTTCAGGATAATTGATAAAAGAAGAAAAGTGAACTTTTGGCTTTGTGAGGAATAAAAGAAATTCCAACAAGAAGAGAAGAGCGATAAAGTATAATTATATTATTCTTGGGCTTAAATTTAATTTGAATTTTTGATGACTTTGTCTATAAATGTGGTTTTATGATAAGACGTGAAGATATTGTTTGATTTACGTACCTAGTGAGGAAAAACTTAGCTGTAGTTGTATAATTATATTATTCTTGCACCGAGTCAAATTCGAACTCGCGAGAGGGTTCGTCTATATGACATTACATAATTCAAAGCACGTAGCAGTTTCCATGACGATTATGGATTATACATGCATACAAATTTGGTGAGCAGACGTATATAAGTGTTCCAGGAAAAGCTCATTCTTGGTGCCATGTTTCTTATCATTCTCATACCTTTGGTGATGCTGTAAACTTTGAAGTGAAGTGATATATGGTAACTGGTCTTGAGCAACAAGGTGATCGAGAGATTCCTCTGCTATGCATTCTTATGTTTCTTTGGATGCAAGCTTCTTCAGTAGTTCCTTTCTTGGGAACTTCTAAATATGAGGCATACTTACATTCTTGGCAGTAATACTGACACAACCAGCAATTTTATTGGCCAGATATGATTCCATTACAGATGTTACAAAACAAGATTCCATAATATTCCTTGTGAAGGGAGGATTTGAGCTCAACCGCTTTTGGCAATTCAAGGCATAACTCGTGGTTGAGGAACTGGTCTTGCTCTCGATGAGGACTTGCAATTCAAACGACTTGTTTTTTCTCCAGCACTTCAGAAGTACAAAAGAGGATGGCTGTTGTAACACCCTTTATTATACAAGTCATACTCGAGTCACGGAGTTATATTAAGAGGTTGTCACTGTGCTAATAGAATCTTTAAAATGTGGAAAATATAACACATGACCCTTCAACTGTACACTTTATTATTGAAATATAGGTCATAAATTTCGTTGTTTCTAATATATAGAGAATAAAATAATTATAATTTAAAAGAAATTTGTGATTAACATATCACATAGAACTTGCTTCTACTAGTCATCAACTAGCTTCAGTAGTCTCTTGATTTAATTTGCTTCCGAGTCTTGTTCAGTGAACATCCCAGTATTTCACCTCACATTTGATTTCCAACTTAGGTGCTGGAATGTTTATAGAAAATAAAAATATACAAGCAGGCAATGAGAACCTATAGTTCTCAGTAGGTAAACTCAAACCACACAGCGTCATCATAAACATTCCAGCCGCTTCGATTTCTTAAAAAAAATGTGAGTACATATACACAACCAATGGTTCAATTTTAAGTTGAAAACATCTTTCTTGAAGCAGGTTATATTTTAAGAACCACTTGCCATATCATATGACAAACATAGAAATATGAATAGTATAATATGCTTTAGCAAGAATCATCATAACACTATGACTTAATGAGATAATTGAAGATACACATAAAAATACTTATACTTGACTATATGCAAGTGCACTTAACTTAATTCTTATCTTTATTTAACTTGTAACTTGATCTTCATAAACTTTTCCATTACTTGGTTCCCTAGAAGTTCTTGGCCATTTAGACTTCTGGGTAATAGTCTGCTTCTCAAGATCGAGCTCGATCCTATATAGGAATGCCGGGTTTACTTTCCCCGACCTCCCCACCGATCTATTCCCCTTAACTTAAATCCGGGGCTGGCTCAAGTATCATGGAACTTTATCATAATATAACTTTGGTGAATCTCTTGAAAAATGCTCATGTATGTGTATGCATCTCATAACTCATGCATAGGCTTTACCGAATTTTCGGTAGCATGACGGATCGAGTCTGCTTTCCCGTGAATAGTGCCAGACAAACAGGAAATTGTAATCAAACAGCAAACCCAATATAGAACATCATATCTCTATTAGTTGTCACATACAACAAAGTCTTATGAGCAAAGCTTAGGTGGTTAGGTGTAAGTTTTAAAATCTTAAGTCTTAATCTATCTTACAAGTTTTAAACTTCTATTAATGTTCCTGAGTTTGAGCTTAGAACCGACTTTCGAGATTACATTGGTTCTGAGTTCCAAGATTATATAAGTTCCAACTTCCGGGGTTATGTATATAAGGTTAATGTTCTAATTCCCGACTTCTGGGATTCGGGTATTAGGTTCCATAATCTGGTACCGACTTTTGAGTTTATGTTGAAAATCCTCGACTTCCGGGTTTACGTATTTTAGGCTTTATATTCTTGTCCTAGACTTTTGATTTTAAAGTATTTTATGTGCTATGTGATTCCGATTTCCAACACTAACTATACCCGATCTAGTTTTCTATTTACTAAATTCCGAGTTCAATATTAAATATACCCGACCTAACTCGTTGTTTGACAAGTTCCAAGTTCTGATATTAACTCAAGTTATTTGTGTTTTATTTTAGACTGCCCTATTTCTAGCTAGAATCACACTCTTATAAGAGAAAATTCACCAAAAACAGAAATCTAAGTGAAATCATGCAAATTTTATATCAATGTAAAGTTAATAGAGCAAGCTTTTAGATGAAAGAAGTTACATATCATTTGAGTAGTATAATTTGAGATATAAGCCCCGAAACTTGACTTTCCTAAACTGCCCTATTTTGGCTCAATTTGGATATAGGGCAATTTCTTCGAACCATTGGGAGCAAATGAGACCGAATCTAACTCTAAAATTTTTATGAGATGTTCTCCTATGTGTAGGTTTTCTAACAAAGTTGGTTTCATTCAATTCCAAGTTGTATAGGGTAAGTTTTGCCCTAAATGACCTAGTCTACCCAGAATCAAACTCAAAAACCTAAGTCAAACTTCCAAAATTCATATCTCTCTCAATAATAATCCAATAACCTTATATGATATATTTATGGAAATCCCTAAATATGTAGTTTCACTTAAAAATAATTTCATTGATTTTAAATAGCTGTAGGCGGAGCCATAAACTTTGCTGGTACAAATGTCGTAGGGTTTTCTCACGAAAACAGATTCTGCTTTGCTCTTTTTTGAGTTTGTGATAAATTCCTCAACTTAGACTAAGTTTCCTCATCTCAAATCACTAGAAAAACATCCAAAAACCATCATGCAAGCATGACATAAGAGCAACATAGTAGCCATATAGTCACATGATACATCAAATAACTAAGGATTTGAGCTGTCTATCTCAAAATTCTTGAAACCATGGATGCAAGGAAGGCAAGAGCAACATCCTAACCTTCTTCACCTCTCATGGCAGCGCCATAAATGGTGGTGGAGGGACACCACTTGATGCTAAATCATGAAATTGTTAGAGGGGTTTTGTAGAGGAGAGGATGAGGATTAATTTTCATAAAAGGAGTAAGGGGATTTGAGGTCAAGAAAGCTTCTAATCTTGAGCTTGAAGCTCTTGGTAATGGAGGCAAGGAAAGAAAAGAAGAAGAAGAAGAAGAAATGGAAGGAGGCAGCAGCTGGTGGAAGGCACAAAAATGAAGAAAGCCAAGGGAAAAAAAATCCGATGTTAGTACATGAAGGTGGTTGAGGAATTGGTCTCTTATTAGTTGATGCTTCACTTGGCTCACAAATGAGCCAACAAGGCTTGAAAATGGGTGGCTGTCTTACGCCACTTCTAGATGGGAGTGTGGCTAAATTTTCAGCCACTAAACATAGGGTTTTGGGTATACAATTCCATTGATTCGACTCTGACAGTTTAAAATACCGAATCTTTACCGATTTTCCTCAAATTGGTAAAATATTACTAAGTAAATTTGTGATATTTTCTATATCTCTATTCTAATCATCTCAAGTCTAATCTCTTTGATTAATATCTAATTAACTCCTAATTATCCTCTAATTACGTTCTAATTAACCTTACTTAGTCAATAAAATCAAATAAATAGATTATCAGTGTAAATTAAATGTTTTGCAAATTTAGAACCTTTTTATTTGTTATTTTTTGTTTTCTGTAGCTAATGGCATTGCCATAATTTTGAGCAAGTCCAGGGGTACCCCACATCATTTCACGCTAGACTGCCTCTATGGCCCAATCGGCAAAGATTTAAACTTCTACAGTTTCCTGACTTGATTCTGCTCCATTTAAAACCTCATTTTGTTAATTCTACAAATATGGGGATATAAAGGTTATTTTATAAAAAGTTTTAGGGTTATTGTGCAAATATTCACTTGGGGTTAAAGTACAATTTCTAAAACTTTTGGGCAAGATTGCAATTAACAAAAGTTGATAGAAGCACTTTCGTCATTTCTTAATTTTTAGCATATGGCAATGCCATATTTTTAAAAGCAGTGTTATGCTACCCTATATTTCTGAGTGTGAGGATTGTCAGGGTATACCACTGCCTGAGAAATTCCCACACTGCCTAAGAGCAATAATTCAAAGTTTCTATTATACTCTACTTAAGAAAGTGGGGGATGTTTCAGTTGTGACTGAAATGCTTCACAATCTTTATAACTTCTTCATGGCTTGTTTTTGCTGGGAAAAACCATGCTGTGGACGGACTCCAAATAATCACGAACGGTCATTGCGATAATATAGCGCACAAATGATGGAAAGAAAATTGCAAATAACTAGATAAGTGCACACAGAGATTAAGATGGTTCGGCAAATTTCTACCCACATCTGGCAAGAGGAACCTCTTTCACTATGAGAGCAAACAGTTTAACTATACAAGAATCCTAAGAGTTTGATCCCAAACCCAACCCAAATCCCTTGTACACCATTTCTCATAAATAGAAATGACCTCTTTTTCACTTACTAATAACCATAGCACATCGTAATGCTATTTTTGCACTCTATCCTAACCCTCCCCCTAGTCTTATTTATAGCCACCCAACCTTTGGTAACCAAGGTACTAGACTTGCCGACGAAGCAAACTTGGCCTCCAAGCCTTAGACTTGTCAAACAAGCTAACTTTTCTACCAAGTAAATAGCTAATAAAATAAAACAAGTAATTTCTCAATTAAGGAATTTTGACATGAGCCAAAAAAACTAACAAATCTCCACCTTGTTGAATGTCTGCCACCTTGGAAATTCATCACAACTACAAGTTATAACACCAAAGTCAGGATCAGCAACCTTCATGAAGATCCTCGCTTGCTAACACCCTTATATATCTATACCAGCTACACACAACCCGAATTAATGACAATCCTTTGCTTCACCTAATTCAAAATATCCTGGCCAATCAACATGTGTAGCTGCATTAGTTGGAATGAACTAAGATCCAACTTCTCCCATGCATCTGTCTACAACCAGAAATATACATGAGCTTTAGCATACATAGCTCAACATAAATATCTATTGTTCCTTGCACCATGTTTCCAATACCTTGAGGCCTTAATAGTTGTACCCAGTAGATGATATATACCATCGCTTACTTTCTCTCTCTACTTTGTCTCTACCATTTTTTCATGTGTATGTACAGCTATGAAATTCCCAATAACATACTAAAATTCCCATAAATTAAGACTTGAAACCCTAGTAATATCATGACATGAAAACAAAAAATGTAGAAAGAGAGAGAGAGAGAGAGAGAGAGAGAGAGAGAGCATTTAAGTCCCCGTTAATGAGTTGTACTCCCCCAAATTTTGTATGTAGTTCTCTAGTAAAATGTTTTCAACCAAAAAAACAAATGCAACACTTGTGAGTATTGAATACTCTTATTAGCGTTGTGAGGACCGAAGACATCCCCTAAGTCTTGTGAGATGTTTGGAAAGTTAGCAAAATCAAATAAGTAAATATTTCATTTGTATTCCATTTATTTCATTTATCAAACATTGGCTTGTATATAAAAAAAATTTCGTCATTGTTTCATAATGAATGTAGGATTAGGATATGTCCTTATTGAACTATTGTTGAGCAATTTTTGTTACAAATGAAACTTTCTAGAAAGTAATTTTACTGTGCTTGATTTTTCTCTTTTGTAGTAAGTTATTTTACCTTATCTATTACTTTAGTTAATTACTTATCTTTTTCCAAAGTAATTTGTACATTGCCAACCAGAGTTGTGTAGCCGCATTTTTAAAAAGATGACCAATGTTTAAATCTATAGAAGACAATTCTTTGAAGGACTTTTTAGTCCCAATAATACCCAAATGATTAATCTCACTGCAATGTTTAATTTGTGAATTAAATAGACTAACCTAACCCATCTTAACTCATCAATTTAATTTGTGAATTAAATCAGTTAGGCTAAATAGATAGGCATGATAAACTTACTAACATTTTACTAGACTAGACTATTTAAAGCTAGCCTGGAGACTCAAATGAGCCAACTATTTTTTAAGAAAAGTTCTCTTAAGTATTTTTAAGAAATTTTTTTTCAAAAAAAAATCTATATTTTAATTCTAAAATAAAGTTACAACAATTTCACAATTATTTGAACATCACTTATTAACACTAAATACAACACAACTCTTTCAAGCACACAACTGATGGTAAAACAAGAATTACAACAAAAATTGCATCGATAGGCTTCATCAACTAGAGATCAGGACAACCTCATGAGAACACCCAAAAAAACAGAAACTTTATCTTAAATAGACCAGAATTCATCCACAATTCACCAATCCTATCAAATAAGACAAAAAATAGCTGATGCTTAGGATGAAGAAGTAGAGATTACCCCAATCAAGGTCCATAATCTATGATTATCATATTTCAACACGCCCAACACATGACATCTAGACAATTCAACACTAAGGAGAAGTAACGCAATAAGAGCAACCCATCCAAAAGCTAATCATGCCAAAGAAATTTAAACGCCTCACACCAAAATTCAACCCTTCAAACTAGCACAACAACAAACCCTCCTCCACCCCCTGTCAATTATGCTGACAAACAAACTATCTTTACACCACATGCATGACATAAGATGAAAGTTAATAAACCCCTAAAATAAATCAATAACAATCCTCAAAAGCGAATATCATATATTGAAGAAAATTTGAACCAAAATTACTTATTACAATTACATTATGTGACATTCAGAATTCAATATTACATCTATTTAGATAACAACAATAGTATCATTTCAATACTTGCATGTATCAAGTAAGGAGAGTATCCATTATGAAACAATCTCAAATAATGTGAATTAAAGACATAAATTTCAAAATTTTTTAATATATAATGCTTTTGATCTTATAATAATTCATTTATTTCAGGAAAAATATATTCTAAGAGTAATTTCGTGAATTGTTTGGAACAATATATAATTGATGTAAATAATTAAAGTTTTGCTTGATAATCAAACGACAATATTTCATGAGTTCGTGGCATCCAACATATTGAACAATAATTTCCCTTTATGGCTCACCATTTTCGAAAGTTATATAACTATACGTGGTTTTGTTCCCGTGAGTAACTGTTGACTTGAAGTATAAACATAAGATTAACTCCCATTTGAATGGAAAATTCATTGAAAAATGAAAAATTCCAAAAGCATCACTCTTTATAAGTAGGTTGACTAAGAAATCCACAAAAAGTAAAAAAAAAAAAAAAAAAAAAAAAAAAAAAAAAATAGAAAAAAGAAAGGTTCCTTTGATTCAAAAGAATTGACCTTTCCAGTGAATATGTGGACTTGAATTAATAAAAGAGAACCTTCAATTGATACGAAGCAAAACCCGATTTCTAAAGATAACAACTACAAGCATAAATTAGGTTTGTCAATATTAGAAATTTCAACTTAACTATATTGGCAATCTTAAATTTAAGAACAACCACGATTAAGGTTAAAGTGGTTTCAAGGGCAAATTTTAGAAAATATTTATAACCCACAAATATTAAAATTCATTGATTTACTTCTCACCTCAATCTATGACATGTATATATAAAACAATAATCTAATTTAGGTTATATAATTACCTAAATACGTAGAGTAAGATTGGTCTAAAAGGATGTGAGAAGATCAGGAATATCCTTATTGTAGAGGAGAGAAACTATCCTTATCCCTTAAACGTGTAAAACCCCTATGGTCTCAATGGGACAACCATAGTATATATAGGATGAGAATATTATCTTCTCCTTGTGATAACAATATTGGATAACCTACCTGTTGTGGAAAACTCATCACAAGGCCCACAAACCCAAATTAAAGGAATATCAACTAAGAGGGTTTCAGTGCAATAAGAATCGAATAACAAAAATTGATCACAAATAGGCTAAATCAAAAAATGCTTTGATATTCAATTATTTTGAGTTTTCCAACAAACATTCATTTAATATTTTTTTTATAAAAGTTTCTTCATATAAAAAACAATTAAATTTTCCTTTTAGGTCATCACTATTGATTACAAACAATTGAGCCTTGTCAAAAAGACTACTACTTGATGGAATTCTTGGCTATCAAATTTGGATGAGTAGTCTGAAGGGCTATAAAAACTAATTTGGGTGCTCTCTCTCATTATAAGCCCAAATTATGTGTCATATTAAGGCTAAAAGGCCAAAGATTATTCAGAGGCTAGGGTTACAATCAGGTTCACACTTATTGAAATCGTGAGTTTTATAGGAGACTTTTCAAATTGTTATCGACTTGGAGCTTTTGGAGTTCTTGGGGCAACAAGTTTTCTCTCTTCTCTTCTTTCTTCTATCATGCGTTTGCTACCATCTATGGAGAGATAATATTCTCTAATCAATTCAAGGATTCTTGAAGAGAACAAGGTTTCATGTTTAGACTTTGTTCTTATAGAATTTAAATTTCTATTATGTTTCTTTTCTTATTCTCTTAAATCTTGAATTGCATGAATGTAGATCTCTATATGCCTGTGGATTCGATTGAATCTTAAAAGATCAAATTTGATAAATTTGTGAATCTAATTATTGATTGCATTCTTGAATCCAAATAGATTATCCGATTGCAAATCTTTTATTTTGTTTATTAGTGAATTTTGGTGATTATGTAGCAGTGAATGTAAGAATTTGATGCAGAGATCTTAGTCAAATTCAGATTAACCACACCAATTGAGATTTAATGCATGTTTAGTGGTTTGTGATAGATTGAATTCAATTTCTAATAGGTTTCTTGCATTGGTTGTTTTAATTAATGGTTTTTATTTCTTTTAAATTATTTTGTTTAAATTCTTAATGATTAAATTCCATCTTTCTCCTTAATTTTGATTGAATTTGCATATAAGATCTTTGAAACACGACTCAATTTGTTCCTTTTACGAACATTGTGTGATGTTAACCTGCAGCTTGAATGCTAAATAGATAATTAGGAGATAATAAAATGCAAGGCAATTGTATTGTCATTTTCCGTCAGTCCGATGATTGACGAATTTACATACGCCACAATTAGCATTATAATCACAGTCAACTAATGAGTAATCCCGTAACAACTGCGGTGATTTTTTTTTTGGGGGGGGGGGGGTTCCAGTCGTGATGAAAGTAGATTCATCTTTGGGTAACTAATAAGAATTTAGATGCAAATAATTTATATGAAATTTAATTAATCGTCATTTTAACTATCCAAATAAATCTAATAATATAGATGTTTAATTTATATAAATTAATTAAAACTAAATTTTAATATATTATTAATATAAAAACTTAACTCTTGTATTTAATGCTATATTAATATATTATTTTATGAATTTAATATCTTATATAATCATTAATATGGTCAACTTTATTAAATGATATATTTATAATATACCTTTTAACTTCTCATGTTATTTTATTTTTCTATTCCATGGCACTTACTTTGTCTATCTTTTCAATGGGGTCGGCTCACTTGATTAGCCTTCTACAAATGCATCACTAAGTTGGATTCGATTATCAAGTTCTTTTATTGGTGAGTGACTTATAAATACTTCTGTAAATGCTCAATGAGTCCGAAGATATACTTTAAGCTGAATTAAGGTGAACCTTTTCTTCAACCTGAGTTTTTACTTATCAAAAGAAAAAATAATAAAAATTTTGAGTATGCTATGTAGCACACATAAGTTTCACAATATAAATTGTATGTTTGGATTAACTTATTTTGAATTTGAAACAGCTTATAATCAAAAGTATTTTGAAATAGCTTTTCAAAAAATAAAAAGGGCCGATTATATATCTCTAAAATAAACCCATATTCAACATATGTATAATTAATAACTTACATAATATTTTATGTTCTCGAAATATATGAGTTCTTAAGAGGTCACAATAAATTAAATGATTTAATTAGCTTCTATAATAGTAGATTCTTTAATTGAATCCAAAATTATTATTTAGTAAATTATCAATACTATTGATAATTAATTAATATTTTATTTAGTATTTTATTCATTAAATATTGTAAAAATAATTTATTACATTCACATTTTAGGCAAGTAAAACACAAATGTCACTAAATTAATAATGTAATAATTAATAATGAATGAGCATAGGCTCTAACATTGTATTTAGATAACAACGAATAAAGGCTAGGAGAATAATTTTTCTTGTTTGTGAACTTAAAAATTGATAAAAAAGGAACGAAACTCCTAGAGAATTGTTCTCGTATCTTCTCTGCAACTAGCTAAATTTTGTTACCTCGAATTTGAGCAGAATAATGGGAAATAAGTTTATATAAGTTGTAACTATTTGCATACTTTTTTTATTTTTATTTTTATAAATTAACGCTACAATAAAATAATGAAAGTTGTTTAGAGTTGGGTTGCTGAATCATGGAAATTGGAGATGTTCCAAGTAGAATTGAGAGTTCGAAGCTATTAAAACTCTGTTGAGGGTAATGAGAACTCGTGCTTCACGACGGTAGGGGTGTATCTGCAAGGATTCCAACGCTCAAGTCAAGGAGTGCAATGAAATATGAGTGTAGGGGTATGATTACATATCTGGTTTTTGATGTTTAGCCTCTTATAATGCAAGTGGATGACAATGGATGCAATTAAGTTCTGCGATTCAAGGAGCCTATTTCGAATTCTCGACAACTACTTGGCATGTTGTATAGGGTCCGCTATTCTCGACCTCTCATTACGAATGTGTGATCCTCCTCCATGGATTCTAAGTTAGGCCTCGTTTCCCCATTTCGTATAATCTCTACGTTGGGCTACGTTGGCCCAAGTATTATATGGGCTTCACTGGATAGATTGGGATATGGGCCTTAAGGTCCTAGTCTAGAACAGTGCCCCCAACTCGGTTATGAGATTATGACCTTGGATGCCAAGTTTGATGATTTCTTGATATTGAAGCACCCGTTCTCAGAAGCCAAATGTCATACTCAGCTTCAAGTAAGGCTTCCAAAAGATGAGACCTTTCTTTGCTTGTCAAGGCTTCTTGTCACAAGTTACGTGGTTTTCCCCAAGCAAACATGTGTCATTTTTGGTGCCTTGTTTTCTGCGCCATCATCATTTGAGTTTATTTGCCTTGACTGTTCTGCCCTCATTTTAGAAGGGTAAAATGTTGCATGTTACCCTTCACATCTTTTGGTTTTCATGGAAGAGTGTTGTATCTTTTTCTTTAAATATCCCATCTTTTTCCCTTCTTTACACTTTTGCTTTCGTTACATTTGTTACTTGTTTGAAGTTAGGTATGAGAGAAGCACCTCAAGGAATTTTGAGAACACCTCTTCATTCTGCAACTTCCCAAACTTTATGATCGAAGGTACATTTTCCACATTTTACTTCCCATTTCCCTTATACTGCATTTTTGTTTTTTTGCTTGGATTGTGTATACATTTTTATGCTATTTTCTATGGTGGTGGGTTAAGGATTACCTACGACTGCATCCTTTTCATTCCACCACCACTGGGGGGTGGTGAATCCATTTCTTCTTTTCTCCTCTGCCAATCTCCGATGCTGCCATCACATAGTAGGGAAACCACTAGACCTTTTTACTTTCTTTTTTTCTTTTCCTGCTTTTCATGTTTTGAATTGGTGATTTAGGGGTGATTTCCCTTTGTGTAGGTTACATCCTGAATCTAGAAATGGGCAAGAAATAGGCTCCCAAAGTGCTTCGATTTCTGCCCACAATCAGTTCCATTTATCAATGGGTGGATTAGGAAGTACTTAGAACTTCTTCACAAGTAAGTTTCGAGTTTCTATGATCCTTTAGGGAAAAGAATCTTATAAACTCCAAAGGGTAAGTACGAGGAGGGCTGCACCCTTGAGGTTCCTGATGTTGATGAGAGGGTTTGTTATATTAACCAAGGGAGCGACCCAAAATGGATTTGGATGTATGATGTCCTCATCTCCAAGTTTGGTGTCCGAATCCCGTTTACCAGCTTCCAATTTATGATCTTGGAGTAGACTTTAGTTGCACCCTTCTAGCTTCACCCGATTAGCTAGGCCATGACCAGGGGCTTCGAGATAATTTGTGAATATCTTGAGGTTCTACCTTCTGTCAAGGTTTTCTTCCACTTTTTTCCTCTTACTCGCCCTAACAGTAAGGGAGCAACCATGAGCTGGCTATATTTTCTAAGCTCACGTGAATCAAAAAGTTTTCATCATTTATGAAGAATCTTTCCATAACTTCAAGCCGATCTATTTCAAAATGTTTGGAGCTTCGAGTACGATTCTTTTTTGGTAAGCTTAAGAAAAATAGCTCAAGATCAACTGCTATAAGAACAAGAATTTCAATATTCCCAAAGTTGATGAGAGTGATCTTTCTCCTGAGGAGAAAGCACCTGCTAAATTCTTCCTGGCGAGCTTCGAGAAGAACTATCTTAATTTGAAAAACATCGTCAACCTCAACGTCGAGGTGGCTAGGAGACACCTAGGTTGTTCCCTTTTAACTTTGCCATTCTCTTTATTTATTCTTATTTTCATGTGTTCTACTATTGACTTCCATTTTTCTTACTGATGAGATGGCTCCTAAAAGTGCGATGGCCGAATTTTTCCAAAGGATGTTGAAGAGGCCCTATGAGGAAGATGGGAGCAAAAGTCCTAGGTCAGTGGGCTCCGAGGACTCAAAATTCTCTCCAGTGTTAGGGTCCTTTACCCCTAATGTCCAGCCCCAGAAGAAACAAAAGGGGAAAAAGGTGGTGGCCAAAGAAAAAAATGTTGTGGAGGTCGATGCCAAGGTCCCACAACTTCTATGGAGAGGTTGGAACTCAATGTCTTGTCTAAGAACTTTCTGTACCAGGAATTCATGGATCAAGGACTAATGACTTTAACTTGCCTCGAGCAACTTTAGGACAAAGATACCCTATTGGAGATACTCTAGTAGGTCAATCATATGCTTTTGAAGTCGGCGATATGCCAGTAATTGAGGTCAGCAATCACTTTTGGGATCCTAGCTTGCTGGGAGATGAAGGACTTAGAGGAGAAAGTGGCTTTTCTCTAGAATGAGAAGATAATGTTGGAGAAGTCCAAGCAGGAATTGTTCTTCAAGGTCAGAACTAAGAAAGCAAGCCAAGTCCAAGGATGGTGAGGTGGTAGAGCTTAAACGCCAACCGGAGGAGTCGGAGAAGGTTCATGTTAAGTGGGCGAAGTTGGCTTCCAAGATCAAGCAGAATTTCTTAGCTCAAGCTAAGTAATTTGTCCCAAGGTCAACTTTAGCGAGATTGGGCTCCATCACCATGTTATGGATGGCCAAATTGTGGACATCTCGATTAAAGATGATGATGTCGACCCGGAGTCTGATTCCATCAACCAAGAAACCAACTCTTAGGCCTTCTTGTATTTAATTTATGTGTATTTTGTATAGTTCCTTTTATGGGCTTTTGCAATGAACTGGTTACTCAGTTTCTAAATTTTGTTGTTATTATGAACCTTATGCTTTTGTTACTTGCATATGTCCTTTATTTTTTTTCCACTTAAGTTTAATAATCCTTAAGGGAATTCATATTAATTAATTTTCGAGGCTATGTGAAACTTAGATCTTATGTTTTGCTTAAGTTTAGATACTTAAGAATTAGAGTTATTTCAAGGTTGTTGGTAACTTGCTTACTTCCAAGGTTGTTTGGAATCCAGACTTTAACCTAAACCTATACTTGAAGTTTTGGGCCTGGGCTTTGAACATTTCAACTAAGGGGTGATCAGTCCCTTAAGATTTAAATAATCAATAAATAAGAATAGAAAATAATATCTTTATTGATAATGAATTAGAGCTTACAAATGAACCCAATCTTAAACAAGAAAAAACCAAGTGGTAGTGTGTGAATACCACTTGGCCCATAAGTGTCTCATCTCGTTAAAACCTTTTCGAGAAAACCTAGTGGGACAAAACCTGACGTAGGAAAAAGAGTACGACAACTTCGTATGGTTTACATTATATGTAAAATTTCCTAAGGTTCGAGATATTCCATGAGTTCAGAACCTCAGAACTTGACAAAGTAGAAAGCTTATATGCCTGTTTTCCTAAAATTTCAATGAATCAATATAGGCCTTTCCAATTAGCCTCAAGCTTGTTGTGCCCGCAGGGTGGTGGTCCGATGTTAGCCCATTAGAGTACCAAGTCCCCTTTATCAAATTTCCTAGGAACTATGGCAGAATTATATCTTTTAGTGATTCTTTGCTGCAAGGCTTTTTCCCGGATATGCGCCATTTTCTCTGGCTTTTTTGGAGAAATTTGCTTATTCGAAGGCCTTGGAATTTGTAATTTGTAGTGTGAAAGCTAACTCTTGGACTAGGCTCTTTAGCTTTTACTAGCATCAATGTGTCTACCTTGTAAGTTAACTTGAAAGGGGTTTTGCTTGTAGTTAATTGATGGATAGTTCGGTATGACCATAGGATACTTCCGAGTTCATCGGCCTATGCGCCTTTATCTTCATCAAGCCTTTTCTTTAGTCCTCAAAGAATGACCTTATTGGAAGCTTCAACCTACTCATTGGCCTAGGGGTGCGCCATCGAAGTAAAATGATGCTTTACTTTATAACTGGTGAGAAAACCTCGAAACTTTTGGTCTACAAACTGTGTTTTATTATTGATAAGCATGGATTTTGGTATTCCAAAATGGGTGAAGATATTTCTCCACAAAAACTTCCAAGCTTGTGCTGCCATGATGGTGGACAATGGCTTTGCTTCCACCCACTTAGTGAAGTAGCCGATTGCGATGATTAGGTACTTTACTTATCTCGAGACAAGTTGAAAAGGACCTAGGAGGTCGATTCCTTACTTATTAAATGGCTAAGGGGACATAATCATTGAGAGTTCCTCATTTAAGGTGACATGGAAGTGGGCATGTTGCTGGCACTTCAAACATTTCTTCACGTAGTCAATAGAGTCTTTGACCATAGTGGGCCAATAGTATCCGTAAGACCTTTAATGCTAATGTTTTTCCTCCAAGATAATGGCTGCAAGACACTTCGTGGATCTCTTCAAGGATAAAGGAGATCCAAGCTAGGCTTAGGCATTGTAAAAGTGGATGAGATAAGCTTCTCTTGTATAGCTGTCATCCGATTATAGCATAGTAGAGGGCTTCTTTTGCCATCCTTTTTGTTTCTATGGGATCATCTAGGAGAGTTCCATTTTGCAAATACTGGAATATCAGAGTTATCTAGCTTGGAGACTTTTCAATAGGTGAAAGTGGAGTTCCTTCCACTATGAAGAGGCCCTTCAATATTTCCTAGATCAAGCTTTTATTTTTTCCCCTGGCTCAGTGCTTGCCAATTTTGAAATGATATCAAGCTAGGCATTCTCTTCTTTGGGGACATGTTAGACCTCATAAACTCCAACTTTCTCCATTAATCCCTTTACCTTAACTAGGTATCTTTGTAGCAACATGTCCTTGGCTTAATATGCTCTTGTTACTTCCAACATCACGATCTAAAAATCACTGTAGATTGTAAGCCATGTTGCCTTGATGTCAGATACTAGGTGGAGTCTCGAAATCAGTGCTTCATATTTGGTTTGGTTGTTAAATACTAGGAAGTCAAATTTTACTAATAATTCTATTATGATCTCCCCCCCCCCCCTTTTTCTCTAATATGACTTTAGCTCTACTGCCCTTAAGGTTGGAAGCTTTGTCAACATGAAGGGTCCCTCTTAGGGGATCTTTGTTGGAGCAACTTCCAATTCTCTATCAAGCTCCAACCTTCTCCTTTCTCGTCTTCTTGCATCAAACTATACTAACATGACCTTTGACGAGCTTGAAGGTTGGGCTTCTTCCTTGCTTTGCTTTTTCTTTCGAGCTACCTCTAAGCTCATGTTATAACACTTGCGTGCTGCTACTTGATCTACCCTTATGATGGCTATTTCTCCACTATCCATAAAGAACTTTATTGCAAGGCAGGTAGTGGAAATTATTGCTCCAATCTTAATTCAATGCTTGCTTTCCTAAGATCACATTATGTGCTAAAGGACAATTAACAATTAAGAAGTTGACCTTGACTGTTCAAGTTCTAGGTCAGGTTCCCAGAGTTAGATAGAAGGTGACATATCCATCTGAGTGCACTTTCTCTCCTGAGAAACTAATTAGCTCCTCTTTATATGTTTGAAGGTCAAAGTTTTTCAACCCTAACTTATAAAAAGAATCCCAAAATATGATATTGGCTGAACTTCCTTTGTCTACCAACACCCTCTTTACCTCGGCATTCACTATCATGGCTGAGATAACCATCAAATCATCATGTTCCAAAATAACCCCTTTGAGATTAGAGCTTGAGAACACAATCTTAGGGGCCTATAAATGTTTTTCATTTTCTCGGATGATAAGCCTAAGACTTCTTGGAGGCGTTTTTTACTAGTAGACTTAGTCATGCCACCTCCCGCAAACCCTCCGACAATAACGGTTGCCTTATGACCACTTCTATTTCTTCTTGGTTTTCCTGAGTTTTGTCGGGTTTCAGGGTCCTTTAGTTTCTGGTGTTTTGTGGTCCTTATCTCTCAGGGAGGATGCCTTTTGTTTCTTGGGGCTTCTCTAGGAGGCGATATAGTTCACCAATATTCCTTCTTTGATCAACTATTCAATAGTATCTCAGAGGTCATATCAATCCCCCATTCTATGCCTAAAACTATTATGGTGCTCATAAAATAAGGACCTATTAGTGTTAGCCCTTATCGAAGTGCCTTTGCTTTGGAGAATTTCTCCACTTGCCTAACCTCCTTATACAATTCTACTAGGGACATGTTAAGGGGAGTATAGTTGCAAAACTTTCTGACCCTTGGTGTCTGAGATTCTTTCCTTGAGCGCTCTTCTCTCTATGGGCTCGAACTTAGAGTGCCATGATTCTTTCCTGAGTTTGTCGTAGCTTTCCACGTCTTTTCTAAATATATGTACTTCTCGGCTCTTATTTGGATCTCATCCATAGTCCTCACTGGATGCTTAGATAATTAGTCCTTGAAAGCCTTAGGCCGGAGTCTGTTAAGTAAGGTAAAATACTGCAGCCTGAGTCTCCAACTCTTCCACTAATAATGTTTGCACATTAAAACGCTCGAAAAAATGTTAGAGTGGCTCTCCTTATCATTGGGATACTCCTAACAAGTTGGACACTAACTTTGGCTTGAATCTTCAGGTGGTGAAATGAGCCAAGAACCAAGATGAGAAGTTCAAGAACTTGTTAATGGACCTCAATGGTAGTTAGTGGAACCACTTGAGGGCCACTTTCTTTAGTATGATCAGGAATGCCTTGTACTTGATGAGGTCGGAGGCCCTTACTAGAGTCATTCTGGACTTAAAGGGATCCATATGCTCCTGGAGGTCCATGTTTCCTTCATATGGCTTCATCTCAGTTGGAGGTTTGAAACCCTTATGGAGCAAGATGCTCATAGTGTAGTCGGAGATCGACATTTCAACACCATCCTCCAAGTCTTCATACTGATCTAAGTGGTACCTCGACTACCAGTCTAAGCTCCTCACCCTAGACGGACGTGACTTAGCATGGTCACTATGGTGGCATGAATGCTTACTTCAGGGTTCCCTTTGATGCCTGTGCTTTTCTCTCGATGTCAATCATCATTTCTAGGGTATGGCTCTTCATTGTGGTAATGTGGCAGATGGTGACGTGGTTTGTCATAGTCATAACTTCTATGCTCTAAGCAATGTTAATCATGATGACATCGCTTATCATCGGCTTCCTGCATGTATTCTAGGTTCTACTCTACCTTTTGTATACGAGTAGCTTGGTCCTACATGATTAGCACCATTTCCAAGTATAGGACGATGTTCTCCGAAGGTTGCTCGACCCTAGGCACTAAAACATTAGCTGGGGCTCGACTAAGAAGCGATAAGTGACCGTATTCTAGATGTCATGCTGATCTTCGACTTCTGACACTGATTTGGAAGCTGTGCATCCATCCGTTTGCTCTAAGAAAGGTAGTGGTTCGTTATTTGTGGGGCTATATGCCACCACAAGTTCTTGTATGTGATGGGTGGAGATGGTGGTTGAAACCATCGAAATAACAATAAAAAGCAACTTTGGTCCCTACAGATAGCACCAATGTTCGGAGGTTGGTTACTAGATTTTGGAGATTAGAGATGCTCCAAATGGAATTGAGAGTCCAAAGCTACTAAAACTCTACTAAGGGTAGTGAGAACTCACGCTTCACGATAGTATGGATGTAACTACAAGGACTCTGGGGATATATGAGTATAGGGGTATGATCACGTACCTAGTTTTTGATGTTTAATCTTATACTTATAAATGAAGGTAGATAGGGATGGATGCAGTTGAGTTCCGTGATTCGAGGAGCCCATTTTGAATTCTCAATAACTCCTCAACACATTGTATAGGGTCTGATATCTTATCCTCTGGTTACGAGTGTGCGACCTTCCTGTGTGGATTTCGAGTTAGGGCCTGTTTCCTAATTCCATATAATCTCTAAGTTAGGCCACATTAGCCCAGGTATTGTATGAGCTTTATTAGATAGACTAGAATATGGGCTTCAGGGTCCTAGTCTAAAACAAAAGTGCATTTCATTTCTTTATTAATCTTCTAAGTAAGAGGAGAGGTAGCATTATTTCGTTATTTTCTTTCCTACGTCTTATGTGAAGTTTGAGTTTATTCAAATAAAGAAAGTTTACAAAGTACATTTAGGACATTCCTTAAGCCAAACATCCAGTGCCTTGAATTTGGCCACGCAACCTAAGCAATATGCTATAGAGTTACATTGTGTAGGACAAACCACATAGAAATGTGAAAAGTGCCATGTAAGAGAGTTCCATTATGGGATAGTACCTGAGAGCAATCTCTAAAACTGTCAAACATTGTCTTTGCAACCCCTTCCAAAATTATGGTTTGAAATATTAACTTCCAAACGAAGAAAAGGCCTTCCTTGGCTACAACAACGTATGCTCTTTTTGCACTAACATCACCATAAAGTCTCTACATGTTTCTTAACATGAAATGCCCTTCAAAGTCTCAAATCATGATCCCAACACCAAAAGCTTGATCCTCTAAAAAGACAACAATATTTGTATTAACTTTAAACACATTTTCAGGTGGAGCTTGCCATCTATCAAGGTTAGGGGGGATGCCTTATTTGCTTTAGAAAGTCCTATAAGGTCAAGGATGTTTGATGTCGCACCTGGGTTGGGGATAGGATGGATTTGCCTTACCATACCTTATTCCATTGTTGCCAAATCAAATACCATAACATCACCAACAATTCATGTTTTGCTTCTAGAATTAAGTGGAACACTTTTTGCATCCGTTGGACCCATGCACTGATGTCATTTAGTTCCTATATTGGAGGTAGCATAATTCTTTCAAGGTTGAGAATTGACTAGGTAAATGAGCATTTATAGTCAAGGTGTGATGTGGTTTCAATTGTAGCATCACATATTTAACATCAATATCCACAGACATACTTTGACTTTTGGCTAGACATTAAGGCACCACGTGGTTAACCACAAATGCTTGAAATTTCAGAGGTTCTAATAGACATGTCGATGCTCTTTTCCTTCTCTTTCTTTTATTGCATTCAACCAAGTCACCTTATATCCACTTCTCATTGAGTATGAACCCCTTGAATTATGATGCTAGATCAATGTATCTTCTAAATGCCTCTAGGCTAGGAGGATCTACATGATAGCCTTTGCATCTTTATTACTAAATAGTTCATTGATTACAGCTGTATTCTATCCCCTTGATTTCACTAATAAGAGTTGATGAATTCTCTCTCTCTCTCTCTCTCTCTCTCTCTCTCTCTATATATATATATATATATATATATATATATGTATGTATGTATATATGTATGTAATTATTTATTTATTTGATAGTTATTGTGATTTGTTTGTCCTATCTTGACATGAAGCCTTCTTGGCACTCAAAGGTCTTTTGTGAATAATTATATCAAAACCATCTTCTACCCTCCAAAGAGTGCTTAAACACAACTTTTACTATCCTTCATTAAGCTCCTCCATGTATAAGAGGGATTGGTACTTGAATCAGCATTCATGAAGTTGTGATGAGAAAAATATCTTGCCCTCCAAATTTGTACTGCAATCATTTTTTTGTTTGGGTCATTTGGTGGGGGAGGGGGATGGGGACATTGCCCTTAGGAGTTGAACGCAGGCTTTTTGTGGAAACATTATGCAAACTACTTGAGCTATATATTGGCTCATTCGCTACTATCAATCAATTCGAATAGTGCATGATTCTCCAACCTTGTTTGCAAAATATTATACGGTTAAAAGTAAGGACATGACAAAAGCTCATTCTCCCTTTTTTGGGTCAACATGATTTTCCCTACCTTATCGAATGGGTCTTTCTTGTATGATGATGAATCATAATTATAACAATATTACTTTGTAGTGAGATTTTGTTTAGTGTGAACAAATGTAAGTAATAAAATATAGATTTAATTTGTATGTGCTCTGTCATACAATCACATTCTCCGATTTGCATGACTTTTGGAGTAGTGGAGGTAAGGATCATACATGTGTGCTTATGTAACAATATATGATTAGATTACAGTATAAAAATTTTTTATTATTAATTTAAAATTTTATTTTTATTTATTTTTTAAAAATTAAATTGAAGTGAATATTTTTAATTTAAATTTTTTATTTTTAAAATATTTAAAAATTAGAGAAATTAAGAGAAGTTGAGGGATAATAATAGAAAATAAAATGTAACCAAAAAGAAAGTTACAATATCTCAACTCCTTTATATATTGTAATATGAAGCAAAACATATTGTTTGCTTTAGAAAGGGTATTTTGGGTAATATTAAATATGACCAAATAGCGGTTATTTGTGCCCAGCGGCTTTATTATAGGTATAGAGATAAAGTATGTGATATTTATAAGAATTTAATTTAAATGCATTGACAGTGTAAAATAATTTTACATTGTCAGCCAATAGAAATAGTGAAAAGTACCAACTCATACAAATAACTACCCATTATAATGAACGACCTACCATGATTTCTCACTTTCCCCTATTTCTATTTGTTGATAGTGTAAAATTATTTTATACTGTCAGTGCATACCAATTAAACTCTATTTATATACCTAATTATGACCCATTGAATGATTTAAACTAAATATATCTATACTTCCTCAATTTAACAATAATTTCACTTTATAATAGATTTTCATCCAAATTAAGTTCAATTTTAGACATGTTCAACATTTCATTGAGATTCAATAAAACTGATCCCGTTGGATTAAAAAAAATTATCTCATTAGTATTAACTTTGAAAATTTGAAACAAAAATGTTGGAGAGGCATAATTATTTACAATAATTGAGTTGTAAAATGATGTGAGATATTATTTATATGAATAAATAAGTGGTACCACTTCAATTCATCTCATAAAACCACAATTCTAATAAATTTTCTTATTTCTCAATTTCAAATCCTTGAAGGCCACAAATCCCTTCCTTCTCAAACGTCTTTTCTTTAGCGGTCCCGAAGAACAAAAATTTTTTTTTTCGGGAATCACGTAGACACAACTTGAATTCAAAGCCCAATAAACACCTATTTACCTCACAATCTCAACCATTTTCTTTTTTTACCCTACACTTTGTCCCCTCTCAAGTTCAACGTATGAACAGGCACCCCAATTGGTCATCGCCCCAGAACAACATTCTTGAACAGTATTTTGGTAATTTCTCAGTTCTTTCAAATCAATTATAGTCTTTTTCATCTTTCGGTTGTCTTTTCCCCTGTAATATATGGTTCTTTTGCGGTTAGTTTGTGGGGTTTCAAATCGATTATGGGTCATGCCGTCATGCATCTTCTTTTCCTATTCAGAATGATTAACCCCATATTATTTTATCATTTTAATTTTTGTCTTGGCTCCTGAAATCTTGGGTTTTGTTCTAACACTACCATTCTTTCGTAATAGCAATTTCAGAATGATTCTTGCAATATAAATAGTGGGTATGAGATGTTTGATTAGTCTGAGCAAGGGAAGGTAAATTCCCACTCAATTGAATTGTTCCCTTTGATGCAGCAATCATAATATGGGTCTGATGATGCTTTTGATCATGTTGTAGTATCTTTTATTTATCGGTGTCTGTAACTTTGATTTATTTATTTTGTTTGTTAGGACCTTGATACTTTTGAAATAAGTTGTTGATGGGATAAACCTGAGCAAAAGATCTGAAGTTGTAATGGAGCTTGATTTGAATGAAGAGCATTTATACGATATAGAAGAGCGTATTAGACGTCTTGAAGGGGTAATTTTCAGAGCTAGGCAGCGTCAGAGGTGGCGCCGTGGTTACACTCCAATTCGAATAACTACCTTTGCAGGAGAATTGTTAGTAACAGATAATGTTCAAGAAGAAGGCACGGTGCAGCAGGCAGCAGTTGGCGTTGATGTTGAAGGAGGAATGGTCGAAAGTAGGAATACCGGCAAAAGGAAGGCCACCTATTTAATTGCTAAAGCATTGGGGATGGAAACTAACACCAATAAGGCAGAGGGCTGCACAGGAAACTTTTTTGATTGTAATGTATGCTTGAGAATGGCAAGAGATCCTGTTTTGACCTGCTGTGGTCACTTGTTCTGCTGGTCATGCTTCTATCGGTTGTCATATGCTTATTCAGATGCAAAGGAATGCCCTATGTGTGACGGAGAGGTCATGGAAACATGCATTATTCCAATTTATGGCTGTGCAAGTGTCAATAATAGTGATTGGCAGGAATTGAAAGAAACTGGTTCAGGAGTTCCTGCTCGACCTCGTGCACATAGAATTGAGAGTACTAGGCAAAGGCGAGCACCATTCAGAAACCGCGGAGCTTCCTCAAATTATCGACATCCTTCCTCCCATCAAATTTCAAGGCCGTTCGTCCAAGGAGCTTCATCAGCAGTAAATTCTGCAGAAAGACCATTTGAGGGGCTTGAATCATATCTTCACAGTGACTCCGAAGGTAGCACCAGGCGGCTAAATCCTCATGCTGTTAATAGATATTCAAATTTTAACATTGCTTCTTCAAACCAATCAGAGAGTCATAATCAAGATGTTGCTGCAACCAATTCTGCAGCCCCATCTTCTATTTCTCCTTTGACTAGCAATGATGACGCCAATGCTGTTACAGACTTCAATATCCAGACAACCGATAGTGGCATACAGATTACTCCATCCGATCCTTCATCGTCCAGTCGAACTGATGTTTTAAGATGATGAGTTTCAAACGAGTGCAGAAACAGAAGGTTTACGTGATGGTCCTTTATGAAAGGACGATGGAGCATGTTGACAGGAAGCTCCTCTATGTATGTATGCTACAACAATTTCTTTGTAATACAACATTTTCTGCTTCTTTGTCTAAGACAAAATATGGTTTCTTAAGTTGTTTATAAAGTACTAAACCATTTTGAGCAATTTGTATCCGGTAAGCCAATTTTGTTTGGCAGATATGAGGCTGTTTACAGCGAAGCAGCGATTTCGACTTTTGTTCATTGCGTGTAATTTGTAATAGGCAAAGAAGAATGTCTTTCTTTTCCCTTAAGGAGCATAGGTTTGAGACTGTTATAGCCACAGTATGTTGCCACACTTTTTGCTACTAGAGTTGGTCATTACACACTGCCAGCATATATTCCTAGTTCATATTTGAATAACAACCCAGAAAGATAACCCTCTTTGTACTTATTTTCCTAGGTTCTAGATTGATGTTGGTTTTCTGAATATCTAGTGGGCATTTAGATGGCTTTCACCTACAACTTTTGTGCATCGTTAATCCCAAACTGGGTGGTCGTGATCATCGTTTGATTGGAGGAACACAAGATTTGGATCACATTTATGTAGTGGCCTTTCACATTCTAACTTATGCACGCACTGTTTCTCTTTTTGACTCTTAACAGGTGCATTGCGTGTAGCGTGATCTTGAAAAATAGGTAAAATACGACCATTGTTTATCTAGAATAGCTTAATTAAATCTATCTAGTTGAATTTTCAAACAAATGCCTTTAAAATTGGATGTATGAAACAATTATTCTTCAATCGACACCTTACTAATTGAAAGGCGTCGTGAAAAAGTCTTTGGAAATAAAAAAGGTTAATTTGTATATATTGATAGTGTAAAATAATTTTATACTGCCAACTAATATAATTGCAAGAAAATAATGAATTATGGTGGATAGTTATCATAATCGTAGTTACCTAACATGATTTATCATTTGTGTAAATTTCTATTAGTTAACAATATGAAATTATTTTATATTATCACTGTATACAAATTAATTCCAATAAGAAATTGGAAAGGTGAGGATTTACCGATGTCTTCAAACAATGGCTCAAAATTTCCGTGTTTCTTCGGCAACCGTTCTTGTTATGCAGCAACTAGTGAAACTGTAATGAATTTGACAATACTAAAGCACCAACAGTCCATATAAGTTACAGGATTTGGCCCATTTGGTACGTTGATATCTTGTGTTGTGGGCTCTTGTGGCCTATGTTTGGTTCCATTGTTTTAGAGTTCATTTAAAAAAAAAATGAAAAAACCTTCGATGAACTTTTCCATTCAATTTTTTTTTAGTGGTCTTTACTTTTCGTTGAATTGAAATTCTAATTTCTTGTGGTTCTTTTTTTTGTCACTCACACACACAACCACTAGTCTTTGCCCTCAGAGGAGTCAAACACACAACTTCATTGAAATGCACTTCTGCAAGGCCAACAACATGACTAGCCGAACCAACGCCTTGCATGCTCTTGTGGTTCTTTTAGGAAGGACTAGCGTGCACATACCATTAAATAATGTTTGATTTCAAGTAGAACCTAACCCACTAGATGATTTGTACCACTAAGTACCATTGAGACAATAATGGCTAACCTATAATGCAATCCAATAGACCCATATAGCTTGATTCATTGTTATTATTATTATTTATCTAGCAACTAGTATAATATGGCTCGACACTAGTTTATCTACTATTGGGATAAAGTTCTCTCTACTCTAATTTATTTTCATACGTAAGATTTGAACTTGAGATATTATATAAAGGAAGTAAGTGTCGAACCACTTGAATCAACTAAGTATTGGTTTATTCATTAATAGTTAAAATAGTCTTTTTCATTTTGAATTTGGATTTGTTTTGAGAGCCTATAATAGTTTAATGGATAATTAGTAATTACACTCTTTGAGTTTTCAAGATATAATACTAAATTCCAAACTTGTGTGAATATTGCACTCTACCCCAAAGCTTTAATATGCTAACAATTAAGTGAGAATATTCCATTTGAAATATTCCCACTTAACTAAAGTCACTAAGTTGTATTACAATTGAAAAAAGAATAAAGAAATGATTGTTAGAGAAAATCATCGTTAGAGAAGAAGAAGAAAAAAAAAAAAAGAGAGCATGACTCTCCATCCAATTACAGTATAGTATACTGAGATGGAATACACAATGCCCCTGCTTTGTGCTTGATTTACTAGAAAAATTTCGTACTTGCTAGGAATGGATGAAATGAGAGTGTAGTTTGCTTTTAGGTTACTTGATGCAATGGCAAGCTTTTGGGTGTGTTATCATTTAGAGCCTTGGAGGGCCATGCTTTATTCTTTTGCTTTAGTTATATTCATGCCTATGTATTTAATTCTTTCTTATATAAATAGCCTCTAATAGCCACTTTCTCCAACAATCCCTTCTTTTGTTTTTATTTTAAAATTATAATACGATTGATAAGTAACTTTGGTTAAGTGGAAATATTTTGAATGGTATATTTTCACTTAACTATTAGAGTATTAAAGCTTTGGGATAGAGTGCAATATTCACACAAGTTTAGAGTTTAATAGTATATCTTAAAATATCAAGAAGTGTGATGGCTAATTATCCCAATTTAATTAATTGGTTAGAGATAGTATTTGAAAAAATACTATATATATATATATATATATATATATATATATATATATATATATATATATATATATATATTCAAAAAGGAACAATTTAAGGTGATATGTGTTGTCGTAGAAGCGCTGAGGCGCAATAGTGAATCTGCATAGTACTTTTTTTTCTTTTAATTTTTGGTCAAAGGGGAATTGGGCATGGGGCTCTGCCTTGCGAGTTCGAACTCAAGCCTCTTAACATGTGGCTACTTAACGAGGCTATACATTACCACTCAGTCTCAGGCCTCGGCCACATAGCACCTAGAAGCTGCAAGTGAGGAGTTTCGTGTTCTGGGGGGCTAAGCCCACCCCCTTTCCCCCTCGAGCAATGTGAGTATGACTAAAAGAAAAAAAAGTAGATATGAGTTGACATATCCCAATAGATGTGTTTCGAGGAAAAGCTTTGCCGAAATTAAATTCTTCTCCTCTCTTGAGTTGTTATTTAATCTTCATATTAGTCCAGATCCAAAATGATGAATTGCTTAAATTATGAAAAAAAAAAAATTTGATCCTGATTTTATTTGTAAGCGAGTTCTATGATGCACTTTGTAAATTATGGTGCATAATAAACCTCGGTATCTAATTGTGTAGATTTGATGGTGTAACCCTCCACCCACCATATGAGATGCACTATATTGCTCACTTCTCCCTCCTCCTCCTCCCCTTCTTGTCGATTCCAGTGCAACACTATGACTTGCAACAACATTGCACTCCCTCTTTGTTGCACCAAGCAACCAATTGCAATTGATTTTCTGCTTTAACCTGCAACGCTTATGTCCTGTAACTCCTCCTCTAGGGTGGTAGCATGCCAGGAATGGTATCGGTGTCTTGGAAGCAAGGTGGAAGCAATATTAGGATCCACGGCAAGAAAACCTGCAACAATGGTGTGTGTGAAAGCGATCTCCTATCTTGCTTGGTAATTTCTGCCATCTCAGGTTCCTGTAATGTGATTATCAAACAATGAAAGAATAAGTCCCTTTGTTGATCTCTCTCACCATCGTGAAGCTTCCCCCTGAGCATGCTTGCATGGAACCCCCTCTATGCTTTTGCTAGCAGCTAGTGTGGTGGCGATAGCACTAGGAAATCTGGGAGGAGGCCCAGCCTCGACAAGTGGGTTGGAGAGGATTGGAAATCCGGGAGGGTGAGCGTGGCAAGTAGGAGGAGGGAGAATTTTTTTGCCGCATGATAGTATAATTGATATATCGATACATTATCATATCTTTACCCTTCAATTACAAGGTGCATGATGCACTACACTTCATACGGTGCATTAGAGATGATGCCTCATTTGTAACTCTTCTTATCAGGGTAAGCATTCAATTTTAATTTGATTTTCCTTTACTTATATTTTCCTCATATCCGATTATTTCTTTGTCATCTCTTGAGCCTCTCTCCCATTCCTCTTTCTTTGCTTTCTTATTTGCTAGGCTACTTTGAATTTTTTCATAATTGAATGTAATCATTGTCTCCAGATAATCAATTGTAATTAATCATACGACATGATTCGCTGTTAATCCATTATTCATCATTCTAAGAAGGACAAGCTCATGTATACGGATATGATTTTGTATCTCTTGCCTTCTTGATGGACAAGGAACATAGTTCCTTTTCGTTGCATGGCACAATCATATATCATGTTGATTCATTTTTGTCCTCCAAATATTAATATTAATTTATTCTTCAAATAACACTTCTTCTCGTTAAAATAGTTAGAAGTTACAATTTATTAGAACTAAATTGTTGTCATTGGATGAGAAAAATATTATTTTACCGCAAATTTAATGTCATCAGTGTCTCACAAACTAAATTAATATTCCAAGAATGCATGCTCGCTCTCCTTCTTACGGCGACAAATATCAAAGTTATACCATTGACTTAAAAAATAGGATAAAGTTCTTTGTACATTATATACATAGAAGCCTGCTAAAAAATAATGATAAAATGTGTATAAATAGAGAAAATATACCTTGGACTCCACTCTTTTATTTCTAGATGTCTGTGTATATATTGCACTTGCTACGTTCAAATAACAAGTTCTTAGAAAATATTCGGCCTATTCTTCTATTATGCTCACATGAAATATGAGAAAAGATAATATCAACAAGAGATCACAATATTTATTATTATTTTTTTTATAAAATTATGGGAAAGTACTAATTAATAATTTTTTATAAGTTCAGGTAAATTAACTATATATTCCAAAAAAAAAAAAAATTATAGAATTTTTGTTATGATACCATTCTATGCAGCGTCCTTCATTCATCTTGCAGCAAACTTCGAGCAGATACATGTACTGCCTTGTCCTATGCTGCATAGGTATAAGTATGATATCAGGTACAAATACGACTATAGGGTATAAAAATTTTGTAAAAACTAAAGTATAAGGATAATAGAATATATTATACATGAATATAAAATTATAAATAATAAAATAATTAAATGATAAGATAATGTGAGTTTTATAATGTTTTAACCCTAACTTTTCATCAAAGTACTATATAATATATCAAGTAAGCAAAAAAATTTGAAGAGGCACAAGATTTTAATGGACGAAATAGTAATTTGCTTCATTTAAAAGAAAACTTAATAGTTATTAATTAATTGCAAAATTTTATTTTTTGTAAGGACTACTTATATATTTAGGTAACGTCTACTTAATCTTATACTTGACAATGATGTACAAAAGTATTTGATCACAATCTTTTTCTTCTAAACAAAATTAGGTATGTACCCATAAATATCCAATAAATAAAGCTAGAGTACGTGAAACTCCCCACACTTCAAAATCTTGTGCAACCTGTGTTATAGCAATCATTAATACCACTCAAATTTCAGTGATGTCCATTCAAATTTTAACAATAAATGAGACATTTGCTTAAATATGAGTGGAATGGTCAACGTACTAAACTGATATGCAGCATCATACTTATATAATACCAATCTAATTACTTAATTTAAGGTTTTTCAAAAAAAATCATGAAGATTGTGAAAATTTATATACATGTAATCATTACCATTCGGAGATAAATATGCAGCATCTTACCCATCATTAGAGACCAAATGGTAAATTAGGCACATTTGCTGTGTACGACTAACTGGGCCCCCTCTACGCATCTTGTGCACTGTGTCAATGAGAGGGTCCTATTCCTAAAAGGAAGGTTTGCATTCCCACATAGCTACTGTGATTGATTAGCAATGCAAAAATCACTAAATGGCTATCGACTATATAAAGAGCTTCACGTATAATTCTATGGGCTTTTGCTGTGTGCCTAGTGTCAAATACAATCCATCAACTTGTAAATGGTGGGTCCAATCCAGAAGGAAGGAGCTATCAGCTATAGCAGATGCCGGTGGCTTGATGACAATGGAATAGTGAAGCAAGTAGCCCGCATGATTTGTGCTATTTATTTTTTCTTAGCATGATTGCAGCAGACAAAAGTTATCATTTATCTTCATCGCACGAGGGTGTGGGAACAGACACATTATACAGGCATGTATAGTGTCCCAATTCAACGCAACCGACAACCTTGCCTTTTGTTAACTGAGTTTGTTCTCAATCTGCCTTGCATTGTATCCCTCACACCCTGGTTTAATGGTTGATATATCATTATTAACTTGCATACAGCAGACCCCATTTTGACTAACTTCAATGAAATAATAATTGCAATCATCATGACAAGTTTGGTTGTGGATGAAGGAACGAAATTTTTCATTGTTAGATCAAGTTGTTAAATCTGGGTTAGAGACTTCGATAGATGCTATGAATAGCATAACACATTAATGAGATCGACTCACTTGGTCTATTTTATTTTTATATACGTTTCATCACCACTTAAGTTTAATTTTCAAGTTTCGGTTCTTAGTGGGTTACCGATAAAAATCTTTATAAATATTTAATGAGATTGAAAATATATTTTAACCTTCAACCAGGATAAGCTATCTCATTATCCAAAATTTAAATTAAAAAATTTAACATATACATAATTTCTTTATTGATTTATTTTGAGTAAGAGAAATTGAAGTGTTGGGGATCGGAAAGAAATTCTAGCCAACAACGCATCTGCAATTAGTACGATAAAAGATTTTTGCGGAAGATATGCGTAGTGTACTTCTCACTCTCAAGGGCATTGGGATAGAATAGCTGATAATGTGGTCCTCCGAGTGACATGACAAATAATGAGATGCATAATGAGTCAGATTTTATCGTCAAAAACATGTTAATCTGACCCGTATGCATCAGTTGAGCCAGATCAGCTAGTGCTCCATGTTCTATAAGATCATTGCACGGGTTTTAGTGGCTAGGATGAAATCCTCAACGGATAGAATAGTCAGGGCCCAGAGGGATTTTATGATTGCTCATCTATATGCATGAATGTTCATGTTTTGATTTGACTCGATTTCAGCGGAAGACGTAATTCGAAGTAACGCAATTAGTTTTTTTCTTTCTTGAGAATCGATCAATTTGATTTTAATTAGCGAATTGAATTAATGATTTGATTTAGTCTAATTAATTTTTAACATTTGTTTTCTTCAATGAACTAAAATTTAATTTCATTTTTGTTACATGATCAACTTAAACTTAAAAATATTATTAATAAAAGCATAACCAATATATAAATAATAGATAGCCTAAACTATTTTATAGAAAGAACAATACGTTAAAATCTAATCATCTACAAATATTTAGATTATAAAAAAATATATGTACAATTACATAAGTTTAGTTTAATTTAGTTTTATTCAGTCTCATAAATATAAAAATCGAAAATCAAACTGCACTAATTAATTTAAAAAAAACTAAATAAAACTAAAATTGATAAATTTTGTTCGGATTTTAATGTTTGGATTTAAAACATTTTGATTTAATCATAAATTTTTTTATGCCAGACTTTTCTTTAGTCTTTTACTAATTTTTTTTATGTTCTTTAAGATTGAGAGTAATAGTTAAATAAATTTATTCTAAAAAAGATGATCGTAAAAGTTGGACGTCCAACACTCCTGTACCATGCTAATTGCTCCTAAGATTGTGAATCATTCAAATAATAAAAAAATTTAATTTTGATACTTACATTAAAATTAAATATATATAAATTTTTGAATAATTATTATAAGAATTAAATATTGGACAAAATGCACTTTTACCCTCCTGTATTTTAGCGAATGTGCACTTTACCTCCTACATTTTAAAAATATGCATCTCAACTTCTTATCTTTTATCAAATATGCATTTTGACCCTTTTGTCAAGTTCTCCGTCCATACTCTTTGTTAGTGATCATTTGACTTGCACATGACCTATTTATTAACAAAATTGCCCTATCCTTTTAATTTCAATTTTTCACATGACGCTTTCAAGGAGGTTCGCCTTTTGAATTTGATGGAGCTTGCTAAAGATAACATCGACTTCGTCTATCATGGAACTCTGCCACATCCTCACCAACATCGGTGAGAAGCTTCAACATGCCAAGTTCGACAAGTGGATCAATTTTTACATCATGCCTTCAAGGAGCTCCACCTTTCAAGTTCGACAGAGCTTGACAAGAACAATACCGGCTTCGTCTCCGTCACGGAGCTTCGCCACATCCTCACTAGCATCGACGAGAGTATAGACAAAGAACTTGATAAAAGGGTCAAAGTGCATGTTTGATAAAAGGCACGGAGATGGGATGTATGTTTTTAAAATATAGGGGGTAAAGGGTATTTTGTCCTTAAATATTTTTAAAAACTTTAGATTAAACAAATATTAAAATATATAAAGTTAAAAATAAATTAAAAGCTTTGAAGATTCCATTGTCGCAAGAAAAAACTTAAATCAAGTTTTATATATATATATATATATATATATATATATATATATATATATATATATATATATATATATATAAAATTGTGCACTTTTAACTTTTAAAACTATCAGTGGTCTCTGGCCTAGTTGGTGTGACTCGTCCTATTCTCAACCTTTTCCCCCTTTTGAGCTCGAGGCTGCTAGACTTGTGGCCTAGTTTGTATGACTCGACCCACTCTCAACCTCTTCGCCCTTCCAAGCTCGAGGCTAGGGG
The DNA here is from genome assembly GCA_031439595.1 of Pterocarpus santalinus. Taxonomy (NCBI): domain Eukaryota; kingdom Viridiplantae; phylum Streptophyta; class Magnoliopsida; order Fabales; family Fabaceae; genus Pterocarpus; species Pterocarpus santalinus. The sequence continues at coordinate 24,042,548 of CM062528.1, read as the reverse complement.
GCTTGTGGTCCAATCAGTTTAACCTAACTGACCCTCGAGTGACTTGCCCTCAGCCGATCAATCTACCTTAGCTCCTTCTTAGCCTAGTCTTTGTTCAAGTCGGCCTTATGCCTTGCATCAAATGCACCCTTAACCCGAGGGAACAACTTACCGATCCTCACATGCCTGGCATAAGAGCGAACGTTACTCCTAGAGTTGCGCCCCAACGAGATTCTCTCCTAGATGCTTAATTTATCAAGGATTTCCTCCCTTGATCTACACCCTAGTGAGATCTCCTACCATAATAGTACCAAGCCTTATATATACCCCTCCTCTCTATGAAGGGGGCAAGATAATCCAAGCCTAAACATTGCTTTATCTTCTCCATTCTCTATGTTTACATTGCTTTCTAGTTTGAGAGTGATATCGCAACATTGTGGACACTGTGATTATGGTGAGTGGAGTTGGTGGTGATTTTGGTACCTACAATTTTCCAAGTAAGTGTTCATGAGCATTCATGAGTGCACTATGTCATTTGTTTTGGTGTGGTTTCTATGTAAATATGTGCGGGTTTAATTTCTACATTTGAGTTTTGCAAATGTGATTATTTTTGCTACTATGACTTTATTTATCATTTTGTGTGATTTCCCTTATTTGTTCCAATTTTTCCCTGTTTTCAAATTTTAGAGTTTACTTTCATTGATGGCTATTGTTACTTCATTTTGTGGTTGATTGCATTTCTGAGTATTAGTAGTTTCAGGGTATTGTTTTATTTTGGTATAAGGAACTCGTTGATAGGATCGAATTGTTTCTCACAGAAATGTGTGGGGAAGATGGTGACGGCAAGGAAATAGTGTTGGGGGTTGGAGCTCACAATACTTTAATGTCTTAAGTTCATGGGTCAAGTTAAATTCTAGTAGCCTATCACTTGATAGGCCAGCTCCTGCTATGGGTTGCCAATGTAAGGTTATTGGGGGAAAGGTGTATTATTGGTTGGGCCTTCCTAAGCCGACCTGGATAGAGGATCAACTTCGGTTTGAATTATTAATAGAGGAAATGAGTGTTAAACATGGTTGATTACAATTGTATAAGCCTTTAGCCTCCTGTTTCTTCTAATGGGTAGGATGGCGTAGGTAGCACAAGTTCCTTAGAGGATATGGCTAGAAGAGAGTGTCTCCCAAGTTGCTTTTGTGTTGTGATTTGTGGAGGATTTGGCTAGGCTTCGACCTTCATTTCATTTGCTCGGCCCTCCAGAAGATTACCAATTAGTTCCATGCAAGCCTTCAGATTGAGTAATCGGGGATCCGAGCAGTAGTTACTTCTATATGTTTGAGACCTTGTTTACCTGGGTAAAGTTAGATCTTCCATTTCTTTTTTTCTATTGTGGGGTATTATCGGTTCTTTAAGTGGCACAGGTTCAGATTCATTCAAATCGTTAGGTTTTCATCTAGTGTTTTTATCTCCTATGCTAGCTGCTGGGCTTTGAGGCTACACCTCGTAATTTTTTCTACTTTTATCATATTTCCAATAGTAGGGTGTCAGGGGATAATTTGATCTCTTTCACTAGTGTCTATGATAGAAGACTTTTAGGGGCCTTCGAGTCTTCCTATAAGAAAAGGACCTATCAAGATTGTTTTTCAAGTTGAGACTCGGAGGGTCGGGGACTCAATACTTCTATGATTCTTCTAGCGTAACCCGGTTTCCATTTAGATGATTGTCCCTCATCGCCCCTTCACTCCAGATAGTACTTAGTGACTTTTTTGTGTAGAAAATAGAGGTCATATAAATGTTCTTGAGAAGCTCTCCACGGATATCATTGCTTTGAAGCTAGAGGGCATCGGGGGCATCGATCTAGTCCATTGTGCCAAGGATCCAATCATCTTATAAGAATGTTCTTGTGACTTTCTTGTTTATTGGTCGTCTTTTGTTCACTTAGTTTGCTAATGTTGATAATTTTGTTTAATTTTTCTTATTTTTTCTGCAGTTGCATTTTTTAGGAATGTTGACGATCATATGGCAAACAAGTAGAGTACTCCCCGTTTTAATGTAGCTACCATCCGTGCAAAAAGAAAGAAGGTGAAAGGCGTCAAAAAGGTCAGTGGGGATGGGGCTACCAGTTTTGAGGGCTCTGGTGGCCTTGCTCAAGATATTACTTCCTTGGCTCGTCCAAGTGCTAGCCAATTGATAGTGGGTCGATAGTTAGTGAGATCAGGAGCTCTGCTGCTCGCATGCCTGATTCTCCCAAAATACCTAAAGTTGCTTTGCCTTTGATCAAGAGTTTTGCTTGTTCTCTTCCCCCTCCAGGTCCAGTATCTTCCAGTGACCCTGACTCCCCTACTAAAGGATGCCAATTAGTTTATAATGGAATTTGACGGTGATCCAGGAACACCTATTACCTCCATTATAATCAACAATTCCTAAATGAGGTTTTCATTGACCTAAGCCTTAGCTCCTCTACCGACAAGGAAAGGTATGCAAAGGTCAGGTTGCTTGGACTAATGAGCATCCAATAAGCCCTGGCCTTAAGAATTGCCTCTGTCTCCTGATATATTGAGTAAGAGGCTCAAGCAACATATGGTCGGTTGGCTTTTGTAAAGTCCTGCTAACAAGAGGTTTTGTGAAAAGTAAAAGATGTTCATTTGGGGGAAGTGGCTTGGCTAACGGAAGAAACATAGAGATTAGAGCCTCCTGAGCCCCGGGCAAAGGCGCTGGAAAATGAAGTTACCTGACTCATGGCTAAACTTCAGGCATCAGAGCAGTAGGCTACAAATACGAGGGCCACTTAGCAGGAAGCTAAGGGTAAACTAAAATAGAAGGAAGATGAGATAGTTGCGGAGAGACTTGCCATTAAGGATGATCTCTCGAAGTAGTTTAGGCAGGCTTTGAAAAAACGAAGCACCTTATCGTCAACTTTATAACAATCCCAGCTTAAACTTTGACCAAGTTGGCACGTAGCATAAAAGGGAGGATGGGGTCCTAGTCCTATGCTTGCATGATGAAGAGGAGGGTCCTAATGAAGACAAGGTTACTAGTGCTACCAAGTATCAGCCTACACATCCATAAAGGCTGGAAGATGCCTCAAATTACTTTGTAATATTTATTTTTATCTTGCTTTGGCCTGACTATGTATTTTGATTGGTCATAGAACTTATCAGCCTTTGTTAGTAAGGCAAATGACTAAGTTTTCTAAGTTAACGATGCTTGTCTTTTGCTAGACTGGAATCGGATACTACTTTTGTAGCTTGATCCCAAAGAATCTAGAATATTTACAATGTTTGAAAATAAATTATAATTGTGCAAATTGAATCTCACTATATCAAATTTGATCAAATATTGCATTTGTAGCTTAGTCCTCAAAGGACCTTGAAAATAAATTGCAATTGTGACTGAACTTTGCTATGTCAAATTTGATCAAGTATTGCATTTGTAGCTCGGTCCCTAGGAGAGTCAAACTATTTATGACTTTTATGACCTTTGAAAATAAATTGCAATTATGCGAACTGAACCTCGATATATTGAATTTGATCAAGTATTGCATTTGTAGCTCAGTCCTCAGGGGACTTAGAATATTTATGACCATTGACAATAAATTGAAATTGCGCAAACCAAGCTTCATTAGGCCAAGAAAGGCTAAAAGACCTAGCATATTTATAAACTGGGTTTTGTAAATCATATTTGTAAAATGAAGGAGTATCCAAAACCTTTTTTTTTTTGGGGTAAGTCATGGCTGGTTCTAGTAAAGGCCAGGTTTCTGAGAGTTTTTATCTAAACTAGTACTAGTGAAGGTTGGGTTTTGTTGAGTACCAGTAAAGACTGGGTTTTGTTAGGTACTAGTGGAGATGAAGTTTTGTTGAGTACCAATAGAAATCGGGTTTTATTGAGTACCAATGAAGGCTAGGTCTTGTTGGGTACCATTGGAGATCGAGTTTTGTTGAGTACTGATGAAGACTGTGTTTTTTTGTGTACCGGTGAAGACCAGGTTTTGTTGGATACTGTTGAAGATTGGATTTTGTTGAGTATCAATAAAGATTGAGTTTTATCGAGTACTAGCAAATAACAGGTTTTGCATTGTAATGTATGAAAGGGAGTTGAAACAAGAATTGTCACTGAATATTAAAAATGAACATTGTTATTATTGAAACTTGGGTAGACTTTGAATATATCAGGGTCAAGCTATTCCTGATAAAATTTAAGCGAACTTTCTAACTATAATACCACTGTAGCTTTGTTGTGTTTCATTTTCAAGGAATTTCTTTCCCTGAGAGCTCGGTGAGCCTGTACACTCCATTCCCCAGACATTCATTAATTTGGAAAGGGTTGTCCCAGTTTGGTGCTAGTTTCCCCTCGGTTGAGTGTTTTTAGCTTTTCTAAGTACCAAATCTCCGAACTTGAATTTTCGAGTAATGACCTTTACATTTTATTTTCTTGCTATTTTTTGCTTTATTGCTTCCAACCTGATATGGGCTATCTCTCGTTCCTCTAGTAACAGGTCTAGCTCAGCCCATCCACTTTCATTGTTTCGATCTTCATTGAAGTTCGTATGCCTCCGGCTCGGCTCTTCAATCTTCACTAGAATCATGGCCTCCACGCTGTATGTGAGCCTATAAGTGTTTCTCCGGTTGTGGATTGAGGGGTAGTATAATATTCCCATCGTATGCTTTGAAGTTCTTTAGTCCATCTTCCCTTTGCCAAATCTAGTCTTTTCGTTAGGCCATGTAGATTGATCTTGTTGGCTGCTTTAGCTTGACCATTGCTTTAGGGGTGTTCTACTGACGAGAAGATATGCTTTATACCCAAGTGCTCACAGAACCCCTTGAAATTTTTATCGCTAAACTAGGTGCCATTGTCAGTAACTATGGCGATAGGGAGCCCAAATCTGCATACAATGCTTTTCCAAGTGAAGTCTTCTATCTTTTATGCTGTTATCTTAGTAAGTGGCTCAACTTTTATCCACCTTGTGAAATAGTCTACTATGACTATCAGGAACTTGCATTGACTGGTGGCTCAAGGGAGCGAGCCGATGAGGTCCATTCCCTACTTGTAGAAGAGCCATGGATTATTCGAACTATGCAGCTCTTCTAGGGTAGCGAGGTGCATTTAGGCAAATCTTTGGCACTTTTTGCATCGCTAGACATACTTCATGCAATTGGCCTTGATTGGAGGCCAATATTACCTTATTCTAAGAATTTTCCCTGCCAATGATCATCCTCCTAGGTGGTGTCCACATACGCCTTCATGCACCTTAGCCATGACGTACTGGGATCACTCTTTCCTTAAGCACCTCAGGAACAGAGTCGAGTATCCTTTCTTGAAGAGTTAGTCATCAATAATGGTGAAGTATGCTGCTGATTTTTTTTTTTTTAATTTTTAATGCGTCCTTCGATGAGTTGGGTAAAGAGCCTTCCTACCATGGTTAAGAAAATCGAATTGGACTAGCCAATCAAACTAATTCAGTTGGGAGCCGGACCCTAGGCCGTTTCGGTCATTTTGTTTAAACCGATTGTCCTCAAAATCAATGATGAACTAGTCAAAATCGGTCAAAATTGATGAACCGGTGTGAACTGGACCAGTTAGACCAATTGATCGATTTGTTTTTTTTTTTTTTTAATTTTGGTCAAAATGTTGTCATTTCTTTAAAAAAAAATAAGTTTAGTTAGAACAAAAACTCGTTTCCTTTAGATCCTTGATTCTTTTGCTATGTTTATTTACTACATACTCTTAAATTAATTTAAAAAAAAAATTGAAAATAGTTATTTTACCGTCTATAAGTACTTACCAAAGAAATGTAAGAAGATTAAAGTAAATGGATTTTGCATTTGAAATATTTGAAAAAGTTCCCTGTAGTAAATATTATTTTGTATTGATTATGTTATTGTTAATGATTTAATATGATTTTTTGCTTTCTAATTAAACATATATATATATATATATATATATATATATATATATATATATATATATATATATATATATATATGCCCTATCAAACCTTGGTTGAATCAGTTGAACCTTTGATCTAGTTCTTTAACCAATTTGATATCCAGTCCGATTTTCTTAACCTTACTTTCTACAAGTATTTCATTATCAGGGTTTGCCAGGATGCAGGGTCTTCCTTTATGTTCATGACCTCTGCCCTCTGGATGTTGGGCTCCTCTAAGGTCTCTTGGATGGCTATTTGGTTGTTACCTAGTCTTTTGGTGCTAACTAGCTTTGATAGCAGGTTCGCATGGATATTCTCTACTCGAGAAATATGCTCAATTTTAAAGTTAGTGAAGCCTTTCAACATGTTCTACACTTTCAGTAGGTATTTTGCGAGTTGATTGTCTTTTACCTGAATTTCTCCTTTAACCTAGCTAGCAAATTATTATGAATGGTAATGCAAACTTAGAAAAGTAATGTACTTGTCTAGATATTTTTCAAATCCAGAAACATCTTCATTGACTGTGTTTGACGGTGGTACCTCATACATTATTGGAAAGTAATAACTTGAAAACTAATAATTGCAAAAATGAAAAATGGAAAAATAAGACTTCACAAGTTCATGCTCGGTTACCCTTCTCCTTGAAATACCTGGCTGTGACCAGCTGAGAGTCACTTTTAACGATAAGGTTATTGGTAGCTCCCATCTTTTTTGCTAGTTGTAGGTCGACGATCAGTGCTTCATATTCCACCTGGTTATTGCTTGCTTTGAAGTTGAACCTCAATGATTGTTTGATTATTACCCTTTCTGGTCCTTTGAGGATGATCCCTGGTCCATTACCCTTCAAATTGGAAGACCCATCACCAAATAAAATCCATGACTTCCCCCTTTTCGACTGTCCGTCGCACTACTCTTCCACAAAATAGGCCAAGGACTAAGACTTAATGGCTCCCTAGGGTTGGTAGATGATGCCAAACTCTGATAGCTCTACTGACCAGGTGATCATCCTCAATGCTAGGTTGGGCTTCGTGAGTATCTGCTTGATCAGCTAGTTGATTTTTACGATAATTTTGTGGGCCTAGAAGTAGGGTCTCAGTCTCTAAGCAAAGGTAACTAAGATTAGAGCCAATTTGTCAATCTTCTGATACCGAGTTTCTAGCCCTTACAGAACCTTGCTGACAAAGTAGATTGGTCTCTGTTCTTATCTTTCCTTCTTTACTAGAACAGAGTTGATGGCTTTTCCAGATGCTAACAAGTATAATAGAATTTGCTCTTCTAGTTCGAGCTTTGTTAGGATCGGAGGGGTTGTAAAAAGTGTTTTATCTAGAGGAAGGTGTTCTCACAATCTTTTGTACATATGAAGTTCTCCAGCTTTTTTATGTACTCAAAAAATGAGGCAGCCTTGTCGACTACTTTGGACATGAATTAGGACAAATCTATGATTTTCCCAGCTAGTCTTTGCAACTATTTCACAGTGCTAGGGCCACCTATATCAATGATTTCCTCGCATTTATCCGAGTTTGCCTCTATCTTTCTCCTTGTGATCATAAATCCTAACAATTTGTTGGCCTTCACCCTAAAAGCACACTTATCAGGGTTTAGGTGCATGTTTCTTTTTCTGATTTGGGCAAAAATTTCCTCTAGGTTCTTGCAATGGTCTCCCAAGGCCGAGTTTTGGCCACCATGTCATCAACGTAGGCCTTGCTATTCCTACTGATTTGATTAGCAAAAATCTTGTCTATGAGTTTTTAGTATGTAGCCCCTACTTTTTTCAGCCCAAAGGGCATTACTTTGTAATAATAGCTCGGACCATTAGTCATGAATGTCATCTTGTCCTCAACATCGGGGTGCATCCGGATCTGGTTGTACCCTGAATAAGCTTCCACGAAACTTAGGTATTTGAAACCTGCTACTACATTAACCAAATTGTCGATGTTCGAAAGTGGATAGGAGTCCTTCAAGCAATCCCTGTTTAAATCTATGAAATCGATGCATATACGTCATGTTCCACTACTCTTCTTGTCTACCAAAACTATGTTGGAGAGGTATATGGTGTACTTTATTTCTCTGATGAACCCTACTACCAACAACATGTTTGTTTCTTCTTGAACGATCTATCTTTTCTCCTCTATGAGTTTTCGATTTCTCTGGGCTACCGATCTGGCTGTTGGTTCAATAGCCAGCTGGTGAGACATAAAGTCAAGGTCATTGGCTAGCATGTCAGCTAGCACCTAGGAAAATAGGTTGACATTTTGCTGTAGTAGCCCAATCAATCTAGTCTTTAGGCCATCTGGGAATTAGACTACAAATTAATTGAGCCGTTTTCCTTAGGATTCATATGTATCTTGATCAACTCTCCCTCGAGTTGTGGCCTTCTTTCTTTGGAGTCTCTCCTCGGGTCAAGCTTTGCCAAATTTACATCATTGTCTTTGCCACTGTGTGTTAGATCTACCCTTTATGGGAAGCTCCATCCTTCCTTAACTCTCAAACAATCCACGTAACACTATCACGCTTCTCTCTGATTAGCATGGATGAGCCCAACTTGCCCGTTCAAAAGTGGGAACTTCATCGTTATGTGGGGATGGATACAATTGCACCGACTTTATCAAAGGAAGGTTTTCCTAGGATGGCATTGTATAGGCTTTCTCACTTTACTATTAGGAATTTGATTGGTATTGTCCAAACGCCAGCAAAAGTTGTTAGCAGCTTTATATATCCCCTCATTTAGACTTGCTCCCCTACAAAGCCCATGATGGAGCTATGGAACGGGCCTATCTCTTCCATTGACATTTCGAGCTTGTTGAATGCATCAATGAATATTATGTCAATTAAGCTACATTGGTCTACTAACACTCTTCGCACCTCAAAATTAACAATTATCACCCTTACAACTATGGGATCATCCTGGTTTGCATCGGCCCTTCAAAAATTATTGTCGGAAAAGATGATATAGATGGAGGGAATTGGTCAGTTAGGTGATGCATGCCCAACACTCATGATGGCCTAGATCACCCTAAAGTGCTTCCTTCTATCTGACTCTATTTGCCCTCTCCTAGTAAAGCTTCCTACAATAGTGTTGATTACTCCTCAGACAAGCGATAGGTTGTTATTATGAGGCTGGCTTGACTCTTTCTCGAGCTTGGGCAACCTCTGGGTTGCTCTTTAGAACTTTGTTGACTTGGGTAGAGAGGTTGCTAGTGCCGCCTTTAGTTATTCCTCTAAATATGCTTTTCCAATCTTCTACTACTTGCTAGGCTCTCTAGAAGGTCCTTTAAGCTTGCACATTCCTCTATTGTGTGGCTAAATATCCGATGATATTCACATCTCTTCCTCCTATCTATGTGGGTCGGCTGGAACTTAGGAGTAAGAGACAAGGAAAGCTAATCGATAACATATATTTCTCTGAGGATTATCTCCTTGGGGGTGTTGAGTGGTGCGAAGGTGTGATAGACTAGTAAGGGAAAAAGGGCCCTATTTTCAAAATACCTTCCCTAGTTGTGTCTCCTTGGCTGTGCTTGGTACCTCAGGTCTCTTGCCTTTTTTTGCTAATTGGTGGTCATAGCTTGCCTTATAAGGACCTTTTGATCTTCTCTTATCCTTTTTTTGTTCTTAGCTTCCTCCTCTGTCTTGATGTATCCAGCAACTTGAGTACGAAGCTCGTCGAGTGTCTACACCAGGGAAAGGTCCAAGGACTCCACAAATGATCCGAGCATTAGAGCCTAGGTGAAGGCATACAAGCAATCTCCTGGTTAAGGTTTCTTATTAGGGCAATCTCTTTATTGAATCTACTAATGAAATCTTTGAAAGACTCGGAATCCCCTTGGTTGAGACTTAGAGGCTACTTGTAGTTTTTCAATGGGCTTGGCTAATGGTAAAGTGATTTGGGAACTTCTTAGTGAGTTCCGAGATATTGTCAACAGAACATCAAGGGGGGCTAGAGAGGAAAACCATTGCTGAGCGACTTTACGTAACGTTGTTAGAAAGGCCTTGTAGTGCATAGCATCAGAGTCTTCAGAGATTAGTATGGCATTCTTGAACGCATCTATGTGATTTTGTCGATTCGTGGTTCCATCATAGAGCTTCAGGTGGACCGGAGGTTGGTAGGACATAGGCACGTGTTCGGACATGATGAACTCCATAAAGGGATGTCTTGAGTGGTGGACTGGGGTCACTTCCATGTGGTATAGGTGACTCAAGTGATGAAAAGGAGTATGAGGTGATGGAGGGGGTGGCGGCGGTGGCTGGGACTCTCCGTGATCCTCAAAATGCTAGTTATTATTCTACAGACGATTGATCTTCTCCTGCATATTTTGGAGCGTTTTGAGTATGTTATCAACAACTGGATTGGGAATGTTGGTGTTGGGGGTTAGGATTGGTATTTGCATCCATGTTCCTATCAAGTTCTTGCTCTTGAGCAATGCTAGGTGTGGTAGTGTTTTATGGCTTACGATTGTGGGTGATGTTCTATCCAGTAGGGTTGTGGGGATTAAGGTCTTGGGGATATTTCATGCTGCGCATATTTACCACGAAAATGGTGGACTGTGCACTGGTTTCAGCATCAAAGGTGAAGTGGGATAGGTTTTACCTTCTCCCTATAGATGGTGCCAAAATATTCTTATCTTATACTCTGAGGTAGGGTAAGCTGGTGTTTAGACTTGGATTATCTTACTCCCCTCGTAGAGAGAAGGGGTAAATATAAGGCTTGGTATCGTTATAGTAGGAGATCTTAGTAAGGCTTAGATCAAGGAAAGGAATCCAGGGATATGAGATTGTTCAGAAGCAAAAACTATGATCACATCATCCAAATACAAGATCTATGGTGGATAAACACAATGTGACATGATGGGACTGTGGCAAATGAGAAGTTAACATGTGGTGCATGACATAATACATTGAAAGCAATAAACAACTAACCCGGTCGGTGTAACTCGGCCGACCCTTGGGCAACCTACCCTTAGCTAACCAATCTACCTTGGCTCCTTCTTAGCCTAGTCTCTTCGGGTCGGTCTTATACCTTGCATCGGATGCACCCTAAACCTGGGGATCAACTTATCGATTCTTACTTGCCTAGCGTGACAGTGAATGTTAGTCCTAGATTCATTGCCCTTAGTGGGATTCTCTCCTTGAACCTCGATATATCAAGGATTCCCTCCCTTGATCTATGTCCTAATGAGATCGTCTACTATACCGATACCAGGCTTTATATATACCCCTCCTTTGTACGAGAGAGCAAGACAATCCAAGCCTAAACACCAATCAACCCTATCTCAGAGTACAAGATAGGAATAGTCTCTCAACTACATACTCTTAATATTTGGTATATAATGTCAAACTTATTCCGGCATCACACCCCAGAGGAAATCGTCGACAATTCGTACAAACATATGGCACTAGGAACAAACATTTAAATATGCAAGTTTACCTAGTTCTACGTAATTAAGTGTTATCTCCTTGTACTACTTAATCAGTAACCTCAATATTATTATCGTAAATGTAGTGTATACATCATGACAAGCCACACAGTGCATTCACTTTTTCACTTCCTCGGGTTTGCCATTCACTTTTGTCCTGCTGCTTAGTGCTTCATTTCTTTGACCAACATTATCTATCAATGCCACGCTTATATCATCATCGGAGACCGGACCATATGATTTTGTGTAGGAGTCCTCGAGATCTTAAAGGAACCATGCTCTTTGGCATCTGCCATATGATTATTATAATGTAATACATTATTTACCTTCACAGCAAAAAGTGTACATTATAAATATAGAAGAAGTAAGGTGGCAAATTGCCAAACTAACATATAAATGATGGAAAAGAAAAAGAATAATAAAAAGCCATATAAGAATCCCATTGTACCTAAGTGTGCCCATGTATTATTTCAACGGTCCTTATCATTCATTGAGTTTTAAAAAATAATCAATTGGATAATGTATATCCCATAGATTTTCAGTTCCATACATTGACACAAAGGAAAAGTAGTTCTTCCATTCCAGTAATAGTACACATGTGACAAGAAAAAAAATATAATATATGGCATATAATTTAAAAGATAAAAGGTATAACTTAGAAACCTCCATTTTCTCACGTTCTCCACTTTCTTTTCTGTATGTTTATTAGGATTAATATTTTGGAAATTATAACCACCAGAACAGTTAGTAGTGAGTGGGTTGGTACCTTACAAATTATCCTAAGAATATTCTTGTGGGAATGACCAACTAACTTTCGCTAAATCTATAGTTAAGTTTCTATTTTTCTTTCTTGTGTTTAGGTTTGTTCAACAAGTCAATGGCGCATAAGGTTAGGATGCTAATTAATGAGTCATTTTCAACGTAAGCCCTGAAATTATTATTTAGCAATACAATATAGAATTTAATTTAAATACACTGATAATGTAAAATAATTTTACATTGTCAGCTAATAGAAATAATAGAAAGTGTTAACTCATACAAATAACTATCCATTCTAATGAGGGACCCATCATGATTTTTCACTTTCTATTATTTTTATTGGTTGATAATAAAATTATTTTATATTATCAGTGTATAACAATTAAACTCTACGGTATATACTTGGTAAAAAATTCAACTCTGCTTGAGATCGTATCCATCGAATATGTGTTTTCTGCCGACATGCTATATCCATGGAAGAAACACATTAAACTTCCATTACCACGTGAAGAGGACTTGTCAAAGAAAGTCTCCACAAGCAATTAACATTTATGATTAGTGTAGCGTTTAGTCAAAATATGATCCAACCGCGAGGGGTTTAGTCTGGTCTTTCAATTGCTTTATCGTCAAAATGTGACCCTGCATGAATTTGTCAATGGCAAATTTCAATTTAAAACTTTCATATATTTGACTTCTAGACCCCAATGGTTGATTTTCCATCTGATAGATTAGTGGTTAATGCTACTTGAAACAATGGAAAGGACAACCTTAAAAGCAAATAACCAAAATTAGGGCATGATTAGTATCCTCCATTGCATAAAGTCAGTTCTTTTTGGATGTTTGGAAATAAACAAAGAAACGAAAAAGAAAAGAAAAGAAAAGAAAGAATGAAAGCCTCCATGGCCGAAAAAGGCTAGTAAATTTATTTTATTTTATTTTTTTGGCTTTACAAACAAAATATGCCAGTTTTAAGATAGCTTTTTAATACAATATATACTAGCTAGTTTTAAGGTAACTTATTTATATGAATAATTCTTTTATTTGTTTATACGTAAATAGTATACGATTATTTTAGTAAGATAGAAAATTAAAATAATTTAATTTCAATACTGTCAATTTAAGAAAATTTTACACTTATATTTAATGACTTACTTTCATATTATTTAACAAATTTAAAATTTTATATTGATATTAACATATTTAAACCTAGTAAATGTGGTCTGTCAATAAAAGATTATATGATTGAGTAAAAAGTTTTATACCAACAATAATAACCCTAATTAAATTCAAGAAAATATGTAGGGATAGTTCATTATTTAAAAGGCTTAAACCCACCAATTTTTTTTAGCGTAGGTGATTCGGTATTTGTTTTCTCTCAAAGTCTCTGTTTCAAGTCCTATGCATTAAAAAAAAAATTAATATTAAAAAAGTTTTATCTGCATAATAAGCTAACTCAGTTTGAGACAGATTAATTGAAATTTAGTAGGTTTCATATATTAATAGTTTATCTATCCGCCCTCAGTCCCCCCAAAAAAAAAACAAAAAAAGACTTCGATAATTAATACATTTGGGTATGATATTATGTCAAATTAAATTATAAGCATGAAATGATATAACTTTTTCCCCAAACAATGTAATAGAATACACATATGCCTTGTTACCATGCAAATAGGTGATACTTGTGCCGTAATTGATAATTAGAACGAAGGAGATGATCAATTTATACCGGTATAAGTTAAACTCACTTCTTATATTATTGAATAATATTTTATAAGAATTAATATATAAAGTTATTAAAAATATAAATATGTCAAATATTAACGGGTGTCAATAGATCCCTCCTCTTAAAGCAATCTTACTGAAAAAATAGAATTTCAAATTGTTTCCTTACTAAAATAGACATCTGTGTGAACTTTTCAAAATAGGAAATAAAAATGATAGAAGAATCTTCAAATCAAATTGAAACTAAATTAATTGTTTGAAGCACTATACTTTGTGACATCAAATCTTAATGCACACACACTTCTTTGCAAACTATCAAACTAGTCCATATTAATTTCTCTGTGTCGTCACAGTTAATTCACGAAATCTAGGATGCTTATAAAAATGTTTCCGATGCTTAGAGGTTTATTTCACATGATCTCTAGCTGAAGCCTCAGCCGAAAAATATGCTGTTTTGCGCAGTGTAAAGCTTTTTTAATGTCACTTTCGAGTGTGTCTAGGTACCCTACTCTAACCATATTGTCCAGCATCCTAAAGCCGATCATTTGTACTAGTTAAATGCTTTCCATTCAAGTGTGCATGACTTTCAAATTCAATAATGGAAACGATATGCTATTCATGAGTCGCACTCATGTTTTGAATCTTACTGAGAGAACTCTACAGGTTGGAGCAGATAATGCAGTGCCGGTCACCCTCCCCTTACCCCCAGCACGCTCTTGAATCCATACGTACATAAAAGTCTCTTCCTTGACTTCAATTATTGCTGCATCACCCCAAAAGTTGTACAACTACTTTTCCCTTCCCACACAATTCCCATCTGAACAATGCTCCTCATTGACAATAACAAATCAATAGTAGTACCAAGAGGTACTATATTGTTTTATTTGAATATTTATTTCTTTCTTTCTTAATTTTTCAATTAATTAATGTTCACGAGTAACACTACTGATTTTCAATATGCTCAAAAGGAAGAGCAGTGACAAATGCATTGGTGCAAGTTCTCAAAACGAGAATGGTTGAAATTCAAAAAAACTTTCAAATAAAAAATAAACAAAATTAATATTAAGCCTTGGAGTAATCCTTTTTACTTATAAAAAAAACAAATTAATATTAAAAAGGAAAAGGAAAAATCGGGCATATAATTGATTTAGTTGCAGTCGACAGTTACTGTTGGGAGGGAAAAGGAATAATTAAAAAAAAAAGGTAAATACATGCCATGGGGGGACCGGAAAGGCACGCAGCTAGGCTAAAAAGAACATCTAGTGGATTTGACGTAATGCTGAGAAAATGGGGGGAGGCATCAGATGTTCAAATCTCATCATTTTCTCGTTATCCCTTTATTTCCGCCCAACGAACCATTTCATTCTATTCCAACATCTAAGGTCTTCCCAGTTTCCTGTTCAGCCAATCAATAATTCATACTTTATTCAAAAGCTTTATGAAGCTAATTTTAAGAGACAGCTCTGCAAATAATTAAAGTATCACAGATAGCAATTTGTAAATAAAGAATTGTACTTTTTAGACACAGTATATTGATCGACATTTGTAAATTATGCATTAAATAAGTATGAATTTTAGTTATATAAATTTTGACTATAATATTAATTAAAAGTGCACTTATAATATTGGTAAAAACAAAATATCGATTCAACAGTTACATAATTAAAATTTACTTTATTTAAATTGTAATCTTCATATATTGATTAGTATGTCTAAACTATAGATATGTACAAATAACAATGCATGTTGTGAATAAGAAATGAAAGTCAATCTTTTCCTTATTCTTTTCTTTTTAAAAGTATTCTATCTTAATATTTAATATGTACTTTAAATAATGGTACCATTGGTAAATACTTATCATTAAGGGTAAGAAACCATTACCATAAATAAAATGGAATGCCCTTTTGTCATCCATGCACATTTTTACTTTAGTGATAATCCATTCATGGACAAAATTGTTGTGATTGGTGTTTGTAATTTGTATGCTAGATATTTAAAACTAAACTAACGAGCATGTAGATCAACTGGCAGGAGGTTAACTAAAGGTCTCGAGCTCAAACACTGGATATGCAACTATGTTAGAACTTAAAAGGGAGACCTTTCATATCCAAGTAGCCTTACTCAGCTTGAGTAGGATTGCCTCCAATAGGTGGATAACTGTGATTTTATCCAAAAAAAAATTTAAAAGTAAAACCTAATCAGGATCATCCACACTTCAAAATTAGTTTTGATTAACTAGCAATATTTGACCTTTTGATATTAGGGTAAATTAATTGGTAAGCAATTCGAAGATAGACATTTATTGATCAAAGTAGATTTACATGCAACACAAAGAACACAAAAATAGCCCTAACAACATAAAAAGTACTGCAAATATAGAAAGAAAGAAATAAAGGAAAAAAGAATAGCATATATAGGCTATTAATCTTTTGTTTTTTTGTTCCTTTAGATGAAAAAGAAATTAAGCTCAACCACACTCCTAAACAAGAGGGGAGCCAAAACATGGAATATAAAACACTAATATATAGGTTTCATCTACTCAGGGAAACTAAACATAGAACACACATGAGTAAAAATCATACCATAATTCTTATAAGATAAATAAACTAATATTAGATAACATCAACAAGTAGCTTAAAACAAATAGTCAAGTGTTTGAAACATATATACTGGACAAACAGAACCACATAAAGGAGCTCACCAAAATATAACATTCTCAATTGATATCAATTCCAGTACTGTTGAAGGAGTTCCATCTCTAAATCAGCTGCACAAATTTCATATTTGTCACCATAAAAATCTCCATTTTCTCAATGCTTTTATGTTCTGAAGACGTAGGTCACTGGATGATATATTGTATTTGTCCAACCAAACTCTAGTCCAGTACCCTAGCCTTCTCTTTATTTGCCATTTCTCCATCTCCCAATTGGGATTTGTATTCTCAAAAATTAATCTATTCTTGATATTCCAAATTGATCAAACCGCCACAAACAAAGCCACCCATATTTTCTTCACTATCCCTTTGAATGGCACACTGCAACAAGCTTGGAAAAAAGGAACAGGTTTCATCTACACCAGTCTAACTCCCACTGTAACAAGTAATCAATCCATATCTCCCATGATTTGGAACAATGGGGAAACAAATAGCTAATTGTTTCAAGCTCATCATAGCAAAAAGGATAGAGGACAAGTTGGGAGGAAAGAATACTTAGCCTACACAATCTTTCTCTTATATTTAGTTTTCCCTACAAAACAAAACAAACAAAACAAACAAAACTAAAATCTTAACTAGCCTTGGGAGGGACTAAGCCTTCTAAGCTAAACCATCCATCATCGAAGTTAGGGAAATTTTATTTAGTCAATGAATCTGATCAATGAAATATTTTACACTGTAACTTTTTGCTGAATCAAATCTCTATGTAATAGAGTCTTCAACCCTTTCGGCCAATATTTGCTAATTAGGTACACTCCTTAATTGTGCAAATTGATCAGCCTCCCATGGAAATAACTGCCTTCTCTAAATAAAGGTCCAACACCAAACTTGACTATCCCATACTCCTATATCTACTATAAAGCAATTTTTCCAATAACAATCTTGGGAACTTGGACTTTAGAGGTTCAACCCTAATCTATTGATGGTGCCAATAAGGTCTACTGCCATTACCCGCTCATCTCCATAGGCCTCTCAATATAGTTTCAAGAATTTCAGTTTTAAATCCTAGCAAATTAATAATTTGTCCTAGTAGTCCTTGAGATACTCTTTCCTTAAGTTCCCATGGGTTATAGTCACGATGCAAATTATCATCAAATTTGCTATAAATACACTAATTAGAATCATTCACTTTATGGCCATCTAATGACACAAATTCACTAAATATTTCATGCCATTACTTTGGCACCTATTTAGTACCACATAAAGATTTAGTTAATATACATACTTTTTTCTCATTGCTAGGAATCATAAATTCTTTTGGTTGATTCATATATATTTCTTCCTCTAGATTTCCATTAAGGAAACCAATCTTAACATCCATTTGGTGTCCTATCAAATTATGAATAGAGGCTAAAGCAATCAAAGTTTTAAAAGAGGATGCTCTACCCATGAGTGAACATGCATCAAAATAATCTATATCTTCTTCTGTGTATGCCCCTTAGCTACCAACCTAGTTTTATACTTTTCAACTGAGTCATTTAGGCTTAATTTCTTTTTAAATATCCATTTACATCCTATTGGTTTTGGTCCATCGAGTAAATTGACTATCTTTTATGTATGGTTACTCATAATTGACTTTATTTCATTATTAATAACTTCTTTCTAATAAGAACTATGGAGAAAAGAAATTGCTTCATTGTTAATTTGGATAATTATCAATCTTTACTTGATCCAACCCTAGTTGTTCCACTAATTTCTTTGCATGATAGAATTTTTTGGACATTCTATTATCTTTTATCAATGTTTTCCCTATACAATCCATCCATTGATAATAGCAATTCTAAAACTATAGAAGTTAGACTTGATGCTTAGAACTTTTACTGGAGCTAATCATGCATAGTAATTCTCACAACCATTATATAAGAGAACTTGTGCAACTGCTAGTATGTCAAAAAATTGTTTGGCTTTTAGATTAGGATCTTCCCCTATTTTTCTCCATAATCAAATCCCTGTTACTCCAAGTAAATACCAACCAAAGGTCTAATAGCATATATTACCATATGCTCATATTTATTCTACTTTTCCCTTAACCCATTATCTCTATGGTATAAGTTGTCAAAAACTAGTGCAATAAAAGGCATTGATTCTCCATGATGTAGTACGTGTTAGTCATGAACCCTTTTTACCTATCATCCTCCTAAAGAAAATATGTGAACTTGTAAATTTTGTGGTGAATAACATTATGAAGGATTCATTAGAAATAGTATGGTCAAAAAATTCCTTTGAAAAGGATATGGTACTTCTCACTAGTACTAAGACCACAAAGACTAATTTATTCCTTAGTACAGAAGCAACTCAAACAAGATGGCATTGTGAGAGTTAAAGAGAGATAGGTTCCTTGTCTCATTGTTATGATGGAGAAACTTAGAAACATTTTGATGAAACATGTTCACAATTTGCACAAAACCCATGAAATGTGATATTAAGGTTGCATATTATGGGTTTTGCTACATTTAATATTATTGGCAATACGTATTCTTGTTGGCTAGTAATAGCTACCCTGTATAATCTTCCTCCTTCAATGTGCATAAAAAGAGAATTTTTGTTCTTAAGAGCCATAATCCTTGGCCTTAGAGATCCTAAAAGTTGAATTGATGTGTACTTGTAACATTTAATAGAAGAGTTGAATATGTTATGCAATGAAGATATTTTGATTTATGATCTGTTACTCACATAATCTTCATCATGAATGCAACTTTGATGTGCATGATTACTGATTTTCCTACATATAGGATGCTATCCAGATGGATGATGATAGGGAAAACTAGCATGCATAATTGTATGGATCAATCAAAAGCAACACACTTAAACATAACCATATAAAACTTCATTTTTTTTTAATTGTCAACGACAACCCATGCTACATGATCATGCTTATAGAATGAACAAGAATGCATTTAAGAAGGGATGTGACTAGATCGATGTACCTTCATGTAGGTTGATAGGTGAGGAAGTGTAAGAAATGGCAAGACATTTGCTTAATATTATTCAATCCACAGGAGAACACCTAACAAGATGTTAGATTTCTCACAACTAGACCAAACAAATCATACTTTGGGCCTTACCATATTGGAAAATAAATATTCTCCCTCATAATTTGTATGTCATGCACATCGAAAGAAATATTTTTTTTTCCATATTCTAGACATTTTCATATTCTATACACAATTATGGATATAAGGCCAAGAAAAAAGACACTCTTAACACAAGTATGGATTTAGCATAATATTATAGAAGAAAGGATCTTGATCTATAAGATGTTGGAGGTGGAAAACAAAGGAAATGTAAAACACAAAACACATTAAGTAAGCAACAATGGTTAATTGTTTGCGAATTAGATATGGCGATATAGGTTTGACCCATCAAGTCAACCTATCTAATTTTTCCTTTTTGATGCATTAATTTGTATAGTCTAATATGTAAGAAAAAAGTAACTTGTCTAACTTGTCTCATGTAACTTGTGCGTCACTAAGGGCCAATCCATTGATTATTGTAAAAGAAAATTAGCAAAATTAGATTTTAGTTATTAGTTTTTTATGTTGCACATTCAATCTTCATTTTCTTCGACCATTAGTTCACCACTGTTGCCCATCTATCGCATTTTGCACTCCTTTTACCTATCAACCTCTTAATATTCTTCCTCTTGTTTCTCAACCTCTCAATCTCACATGACAAACCTCTTCTTTTCCTTTCAACTTCTTAACTCTTGATGTCGATTCAAGCTGTTAGGTTTATAACCCTTTAGAACTTACTCATAATCACTCTAAGTGCCTATTTCATGTGGTTTTGATGAATAAAAAACTGTTTAAAAAATTAGTGGCATATTCTTCTGTTTATTTGAGTGATGTTCATAAAGATAGGATCTTTCTTGCAAACAAAGGAAATCTCAATCGGAAGCTTTAGCATTTCATTCACTTCAAGATGATTCTAATCAATCAAAGAAGGATTCTAAGTGAAGAAGATTATTTCTAAAGATGAGATGTCATTTCAAGGATGAACCTTAAGGACTTTAAAGTCAATTCATTCTTAGAGGGACGATGGAGGACTCAGAAGACAAGCAAGCATCTCAAAAACAAGATTTAGAAAGAACCCTACATCAAAAAGATAACATCTTTAGAAAGATGCATCTTAGCAAGGAATCATACAATGAATCATCTTATTGAAGATTATTTAATAAACTAAAGATTGAAAGATTCAAACATTAAGAAAGTCTAGAATTATGCTGAAGTGAGTACAATTGACAACTAGCTCGAACGATTGTTTGAAAAGATAGGAGGTTACTCAATGCTAAATATAGACAAAATAACAACTAGTATCATTGAAGGATTAATGATTTGCTCGTGATTATCTATAAATTCAACATAAGGTCAAGTGAATGAAGAGAGTGAGAGAGAGATTGGAAAATTTATTACTCAAAACATTCATTATCTTTCAACCTTCTCTAAAAGCTAAAATAGAAAAATATCCTCCTTGAGAGTCGTCAGAAAAACCCTTCTCACCTAAGTTACATTGTATATCCATACTTAGTGTGATTAAATGAGTGATTCCATAAACATTTTCTTAACTTATTTATTGTAACCTAACCCAATAATGGCTAGAAAGTTGGCTTAGAGAGGCTAGTATAATACTACTTGGCTTAGTTGGCTTAGAGAGGCTAGTATAGAATTACTCGGTTGTAAGCTTGTAAAGGTTTGTACAATACTACTCAGATAATGAAAATCTTAATTGGTTGCTGATGACGTAGACTTAGTTTGGCCAAACTAGTATAATTTTTTTTTTTTGTGTTTTCTTTATTTTTTATCTTTTACTTTCTAAGTTCATAACGTTCTCATCCCATCTTATTACATTAGAACAAGTTTCTAAACTCAAGATAAGATAATTTTTCCATAAAATCAATTCTATAAGGCAAAACGACTTATTTGACTCTTAGATTCCATATTTCAGGTTGAAATACACTTGAGAAATTTGTTTGAGTCTTCAAATTTGGAAAAATGCTCAAAGGCATGATTCAACCCTTTTCTCATGCCAACTACCATCTCCATAAGGCACCAATGGAATGATAATGACAAAAGATGCCAAAATGTGCACAATAGTAAATTGACTAGTAATAGCAGATTGACAACATGTGTGAATGACATATAGTGGTCTCTCATGATAGCAGCACGAACTAGGATAGTGTCTAGTTCATCATCTCTATTTGCTTCAACTGATAGTATTATTGTAATACCCTGAACTAAATGTTACAATTTCAATTACATGTTACAACTTCCTATATGAAAATAACAACTAGGCATAAGGAAGGTATTGTTTGGCCTATGAAAGGTTATAACATGTGATAAAGAAGTTAAGTCATGAAGGAAAATTTGTCATATGACCCAAGGGAAATGTAATGAATAGAATAATTATGAGTAATGATATATCCTCCTAAAATATCCTTCTAACAATTCACCTAATTACTAAATATGGAAAATATTGACTGTTTTGCAAATGCATTTAACATAAAAAGCATTCATTATTTTCCTTATTTAGAAGTTAGAAGGATGATTATGAGGTTGTTTTAGGAGGATATACCATTACTCAATAATTATTACTTTATAGTTGAGTAGTGTCCTACTAACATGTTGTTGGATGCTACAATTCATTGAAGGATGATAGAAATATGTTATTTTTTAGTCAAAATTGGCATTCATTGATCTTGGGATGTTGGAGTGATGCAAATGATTTTTTGTGAATATTTTAGGCCTTTGGGCATAGCCATTTCTAAGGGGGGAAAATTGAAAATTTCTTAAATTGAGAAATTTTGAAATAAAACTCAAACTTGGAATTTTGACTCCTAAGGATTTTGATTTTTCTAATATTTATTTGAGTCCAAATGAGCAGTATTTTTTTTATTTATTTTGCATTTTAAAGTTAATGAAGAGTAAAATAAATGAGTAATATAGGTCAAGTAGGTGACTGTTGTCACATCGAGAAGCTTCTCAACCTCCCCCATTGTAACATCCCCATAAAATGTAATAGAAAATAATAAAAATAAATTTTTATTATTTACAATCTTACCCCTGAACTTTTTAAAAAATGACCTTTAGGTCCTTATATATTATTTATAGCCTTGCCCCTGAACATTTTAGAAAATAACATTTAGGTCCCTATATCAACAAGATTAGTGAAATAAGGTTTTAAACGAAGCAGAATCGCATAGCGAAAACGTAGAAACCTAAACCTCGGCCGATTGGGTCACGGAGGTATCCATATGTGAAATGACATGGGATGCCCCTAGACTTGCCCATAATTACGAAAATGCCAGTAGCCATAAATAACAAAAACTAGAAAGGTGCTCAACTTACAAAACATTTAATTTACACTGTTAATCGATTTATTCGATTTTATTGAATCTTTAAGCTTGATTAGAAATTAATTAAAGGTTGATCAAGAGTCAATTAGATGTTAGGCTAGAAATAATTAGAATAGAAACATATAAAACTTCATAAATTTCTTCAAAACCATTTTACCGATTTAAAGGAAATCGGTAAGATTACGGTATTTCAAACTGTCGGAACCGAACCAATAGGATTTTACGCTCTAAACCCTGCATCAAGTGGCTGAAAACTCAGCCACTTAGCCCACCAAAGTGGCGCAAGACAGCCACAAAAAGGAGGGAAGCATGGTTGAATATGAGCCATACAAACTCCAACCAATCAAATGATAAAGCTCCAACTCTCATTATTACCTCAAACCAGATTTTTCTTCCTTCTCCCTTATGTGCTACGGTTGCTCCTTTCTTTCCTTCCCTTCTTCATTTTTCTCTTCTTGTCCTACTCCATATTTCCTCCTCTCAAGCTCTCATCCACCCTCCTTACCCACAAACACCTATCTTGATCAAGAATCTCACTTGCTAGAGGTAGGATTCCAATTCTTATCTTGTTATTCTAATTATGGGTGATTGTTGGTGACTCTATTTACTCAATTCTTCATGAGGTAATTGAGTGATTATGATGTTATTTGGCTGGTTTGTTGGCTGTTGTTGGGGTTAAATTCGTTTAGGAGGTAAGAAAAGGTGAAAGGATGAAGATGTGAGAAGCTGGAAACCTAGAATCCCTCAGCAGTCCGTACGGCGGAGTGTACGGCTCTGCCTACAGCCGCTTAAATTTGATGAAACTATTTTTATATGAAACTATACATCCAGGGCTTTCCATACATGTATCATATAAGGCTTTTGGATTAGTATTGAGAGAGTTATGAGTTTTTGAATTTCGACCTAGGTTTTTGGCCCTAACTTTGGGCAGACTGGGTTGTTCAGGGCAGAACTCGCCCTATACTACTCGAAAATGAATGAAACTAACTTTTTTAGAAAGTTCACACATAGAAGAATGTCCCATAAAAATTTCAGAACTAGATAAGGTCTCAGTTGCTCCCAGTGATCCAAGAAAGTTGCCCTATGTCCAAACCGAGCTAGAACAGGGCAGTTCAGGAAGGTCAGCTTTCGGGGCTTATGACTCGAGCCCTACTAAGTCAAATGGAATGAAACTTTTTGTAAATGAAACTTTGTTATTTTAGCTTTAATACGAGACCAATTTCATGTAATTTGAGTCAGTTTTCAATTTATAGAGGATTTTTACTTTTAGGTGTCTAATTCTGGCCAGCTACTAGGCAGGCTGGGATAAAACATGAATATCTCAAGCTATGGATATCAAAATGAGATTGGACTAAAAGGGTTAGAAACTAGACACATAAGGCTACAACATACTTGAATTTGAGGTCCAAATGAGTTAAATAGAAATTATGGCTTGAATTATAAAAACCGGGTTGGTTGAATATGCTGAGGTGGAAATACTGTCTTAATGAATTTGATGTTGATATGAGTTTAATGTTGGAATATAAATGTGATGTTATGTTCTTTGTGATAAATTGATGTACTGGTTGGCTGACACTATTCACGGGGAAGCGAACACGTTCCGTTATGCTGCCGAAAATTCGGCAAAACTATGTGAGTTATATGAATGCGATAAACATCCATGTGTTATGCTCATAAGACTCATGTATGCAAGGATGATTTAAGCATAATATGAATATATTGAATGTGGATCCCTTCACTTGGAGGCAGTTGCACTTTGAATCCCTCCTTGTGAAGGCAGTTACCCTCTACCTTGGAGGCACGTGGTCAGAAGAGATCCCTCAATTAGAGGCACATGACCAAAATGAGATCCCTCCAAGACTAGAGGCACGTGAATCCCCTTGCGGGTAAGTCAGTGTGACGACGTCACGAGTAGAGCTGACGAGCTCACTCCAAGGCCAGGCTACCCAAAGGCAGTAAAGGCTAAAGACTAAAGACTCAAGACTAAAGATTAAAGCATATGCAAGCACCCCGCTCACATGAGGCATGACATCGACCCAGCTAGTGTGAGTTTAGGGGCTAGGACTTACATGAGGCATGGCATGACCCAGCTAGTGTAAGTACCGAATGAAGGTCCCATATTCCTAAGGAACGTGACATGGCGATCACGTTCTGATGGGGTATGACATGGCAATCATACTCTGGGATGTGGCATGTAAAGATTTTATGATGAAAAGGAAGCAAGAGAAAGAAAAGTAAACTTTATATATATGCATGAATTTAATTACAAGTAAAGTTATGTGCAGATGTTATGTCCCCAGTATATTGAAGCTATTGTATTTCATTATGTTGCAGTTACTATTCCTAATATAAGTCATGAAATTTGTTTCGTATGGGCTCTCCTAAATTGCCAAGTGTATGAGTAAAATGAACTTTGCTTCGGAAAGTATATTTTTGAACTATAAAATTAAATAGTTTGTATAGCATATTCACCTTTTTCATAATAAACCGAAGCAAACTGGAGATGACAATGATGACACAGTATATGTTGGTTTAATGAATCCTACTGAGAATTTATAATTCTCACTCCTATATTTATTTTCGTGTTATCTCCAGAGAGTTGAGAAGTCCCGAAGATGGTCCTCCAAGGCGGAGTCGACTAATAAGATCGACGGTGGCTGAAGGTTGCTGCCAGACAAGGTCCGAACAAGTAACAGTAACATTTCCTAGGTGAGGTATTATGACTTAAGCATAATACCGTACTCGGGAGGGTGTTACACCCATCATCACTTATTCTAGCACATTCTCGACCCGATGATTAAATAATAGTAAGATAATGGCTTTTCTTGATTTTTTCCATTGTCTACCTTCTTAACACCCTCCATTATGAAACTCATCATCTCAACTTCGTTTTTCTTCCTTCTTTGCTATTAGTAACATCATTTTTCCTCCTTCCCTACTATGGTGGTGCAGTTATGCAGATATAGTAGTGAAAATAGACTAGTCAGTCCTTTGATCTTTTGGCTTGTAAAGATAAACCCTAAGCATAATCCATGCTTTGGAAGTTGGCAAAATACTAATTACAATGTATATTGATTCTTGGTTAAAAGCCTAGGGTATAAATTGGGATTTTTTTTATTTTAGGATGATCTGAGTTAGCAATTGATTCCAAGTGTTGATTTCCTTCTTGAAAAATCATGTTTGTGATCATAGATTTCAGTGCAGGATCGTCTTGTTGGATTCATGGTGCTGTAGGCATAATTGACTACATTAAGAGTGAATGGATAATTTAAGCTATGACATGTTTCATAAACTTATATGTTTTTATTGCATTTGATTTAGCCTATGTCTTTTGAATTTGCTGTAAGGAAATTTAACAAATATGTTTTGGTTCCTTGATAGTTTATTGAAATCATGCCTAGTGGGACAAGAGCTATAAACATATTTCATCACAATTTAATTGAGATTAAAAGAGATAGATATATGTGATTAGAAAGGAGAGATAAGGGCAAGAGAATCAAACACAACAGTTTATGTTGGTTTGGCCAAACTATATGCCTACGTCCAGTCCCCAATACAAAGTTGAGATTTTTATAAATTGAGTAGTCTTATACAAACTGAGATAGATTTGTTTATTGTATAATATTTACCTGCATATTGTTAGAGGCATTGGCAAGAAGGGATACATCTATGGCTTAGGTTGTGATGCTTCTTGTCATGTTATCCTCTGCTTCCAACAAAAGGATGTATCAACGGAAGTTGTGAGGGGTTTGGTTACAAATCTCTTTACTCAATTGATTGGACAACAAGCCATGAATAGTCTTGCAATGCTTTGACAAATCTACCAGTGGTTCAAATATTGTACAAAGAGATCAAGTTTGCAGGGATGGCGATAAGGATGACATGGTTTAAGATGACTTTGATCTATTTCCTCCTGAGGTTTGACATGGTATCTTCATCTTTGTTCTGATAAGGCGATTAGGCATAGCTTAAATTCTGTTAAGCTTGACCTTTTGAAAGACTTTTACTCTAACCTTGTAAAATACATTTGTACAATTTAATATTCATTTAATAAATGAATTTTAACCTTTAGAAGTTTGATGTTGGATTTTGATTTAGGGCCGCTATGTTATTGAATTGATTATATAGAGGTTCAAATTGTATAATAAGGTTATTTGAAATTTCAAAAAAATATATATAAATTAATATTGCTAGCAACAAAATATTGTCATTACTATGGAGTAATATATATATATATATATATATATATTTAATTTTAGCAACAAAATTTATTCCATTGCTAACATCGTTGCTAAACAATTATATTTAAATCAACAATTTCTTTGACTATTGATGTAAATATAGTAATGGTGATGAAAAATTTTACCATAGCTATGAAAGATTTTGTCACTAATTAGCCATAAAAGATATATTCCATCACCAAATAATTAGCCACTAACGATTTCACAACGGTCATCAAGATGTTACAAATTCCATCACCAAATGATTTAGTAACTGATTCTTATAAATTAGCCCTAAAAAATTGTTGTTGCTATCTGCATAATTTTTAGTATAGTGCACACTTTTCGAAAATCTATATGATATAGATGTGGTTTTGTAATCTGTGAACCCTAAGTTTGTTCTTAGGTGAAGGTGTAAGAGAGGAGAATGGTTTTAGTTCATACACAAGGAATGGGTTTGGGTTATACATAGGGAAGGGATAAGGAATGGTTTGTTTTGGGTCATGTGACTCCTACATACCACTTAATGCGGAAGGTTGGTTGGCTACATGCTTGGATTCTAGAGATGCCATGTTAATTGGAATACTATGACATCATCACTTAACAAAGGCCTCTTACTAGTAGGAACTAAAAAGCCAAACATAGTTTTTTTTTTTCTCTAAATCACTAATATTTAGATTTTGCTAAATTCTAACTAATTTGATTTAAGTTGGTTGACCCATTATATAGGAATAAAATTTTCTTGGTACTAATTTTTTGTCATTCATATGACTTGAATTTTAGACCTTACTTACTTAAGGGAAACAATCAGTGTTGAATCTCATGAGCTAATCAAACCTGAACTAATCACCTAAACTCAAAACTTTTAAATAACTAAAACCAAAACTTAATCTATTATGAGGGACTAAAAATATATTTAAACATTTTAAAGATATAAATAAAATAAAATAATTTGTTAAATGGTATTTTAGTAAAACCATTTATTTTTCTTCAAAAAATTTTATAAGACCACCAAATGTTTTCACATCATATTAGAATATGAGACTAGTTATCGGACGTTTACTTGTCATGACCATGAGATGCTTATATATATATAATAACACACAAATGAGTGAGGCATACTGCAAGAGAGAGAGAGAGAGAGAGATACACAAAGTTTCATAAATTCATTCGAAAAGAATGAATTAATTATTTTTTTCCATTTAGAGGTACATTTAGATATTCTTACTGACTGTACACGAATTAAATAATACTAAATATATTAATATGGAATTGATCAAATTGGTAGATATTTTTGCCCTTTAACTAGATGTATTAGATTTGAGCCCTGAAATAGAAAAAATCCTCGCCGAGAGATTCCTACTTTTTTCAAAGACCTCCGTTGGATTGGGACGAATTAATTGGGCTCCTAATAATAGGGATCAAATAGCAGTGGCTCTATTGAGAAAAAAAATACTAAATATGAATAATGCCGAAACTATTTCACTTTAGATTAAAAAAAAAAGATATAGTACATTATTCTGATTAAGTTAATGTGGTATTATACTTTTTCTTCTACAGTTTTTCATTATTAACCCAGCCATCTTTGGGTGGGGTATCGATACATGATGTTCTGATAATGATTCATGATCAATGAGCCACTTACCATCTTCCATAAATTTCTTTTGGTCAAGATTGATTGAAGACATGAGCATGATATGTGTCGGAGGAACCAAATGTTATATCAATAATTCAATATCATGAGCTTGTTTCTGCAAAGAATTGAAACGTGGGGCACTTGCATAGAAGCTTAAGAGTGATATTAATTTGTTATATTATTTTTCCTGCACTTGGTAGTTGGAAGGCAGTTTTAGACATAACTTATCATGTTTCCATTTAAAATGTGGCAACATCGAGTGCCCCATAATTACTGTACATAAAAAGAAAAATGGACCATCATTTCAATTGCTTGCAATTATTCCGATCAATAGTGGATTTCAACGCATGCTCAGAATGATTTTTTGGATATTGTTCGACGTTACCCTTAAAAAAATGTTTACCAATACTCAATTTAAAGGATATTTGCTGGGTTTAAACAGTAAAAAATTATAAGTTTTCCACTGCCAGTAATTTCAAAAGAAAATGTCGAAATCCATGCAATTACGAGAAAAAAGGGGATCTTTTGAATTTTCTTTAATTTGTGACATCATTAACTGTGGAGGAGAAAATTAGATAATTTCCCCCTCTTTTTGGTCACAAGGAGGTCAAAATGCACCTAGGCACTACACCACCCAGACAAAAAAACTCCAGCAAGGTCATGTGAGTATTTGTTCACATCCAGCATGAAGTTGTTTCCGAAAGTGGTCTTATACGTAATAAGAAGAGAAAATTGCACTTTACCCTCTTAAAGTATAGATCATGTGTATTTTAATCCATAAGCTTTACAAATGTGTACATCGACCCTCTAAACTTTTCTGAATGTGCAAATTAACCCTTCTATTAATTTTTTTATCAAATATTAACAAAAATATCATACATTCAAGAAAGTTTAGAATATCGAGTTACATATTTAGAAAAGTTCAAAGGGTCAATTTACATATGATCCAAAGTTTAGAAAGGTATAATATGCTTATTTTGGGTAAAATCCATATTCATAAAAGTTTAAGGGTTAATTTGCACGTTTTTAAAGTTTAGAAACTAAAATACATATAACTTATACCTCAGAGGATAAAGTACAATTTCCCTAATAAGAATGAACTTAATTCGCCAAAATATTCACAACCTTATTACTTTTTCTAAAAGAACATTCTCATTAAAATATGATGACAATTGCAATAAAATAAATGAAAGCATATATGAATCTAAATGTAAGTAATTTTCTTTTTATGTATGAATCTTACATACAAAGTTTTCATTTTATCTATATTTTAATATAAGATAGTATCTAGGTCAAATTACATGAACTCTTTTTTATACCATTTGTTCTCATCTAGGGTTAGTGGATATAGCAGATATCAGATAAGTGGATTAGAGACAAGGTTGTTTTCAACTACATCATCGAAGATCAAAGGAGGTGATTTCCTTGTAACGACACTCTAAACACTCAAGTTGAAAGCATCAGGTGCATGGATTTAAATAATCCTAGGGGGTGGATTAATAAAAAATATTTTCTTCATTTCAATTTATCTATCCATTTAGATAACTTAATATATTTGGATACAATTTATGGGACTTAGTTGCCTCATTTCCCTATGCTTATAATTCTCTCAAGTCCATAAATGCTTTGGTACAAGCCTATGAGAAAAAAAATACTGCTGAATGGGTGATATGGGATTACTTGAACATTTTCATATAACCTTATCGTGGATCTTGAATCTAACATTGTGAGCGTTGAATTAACGTAGTTGAGATTCATCTCGGAACACAATTATTTGCACTTTAATAAACTCATCTTCTTAATTAATCCTGGTCAAAAGTTAGGAGGATGAACTCATTTATGCATTTTATCTCCGTAAGAAGAAAAAAAAAAAAACTAAAAAAGTAGGTTATTCACACCAAAACTTGAATAATTGATGACTCATCCACTAAGTCATACGCTTTTCATTCCCAGATTATTTTATTTTATATTTGTTGCCTATCATTTTCATTTTCTTTATTTTTAGTAAAATGGCGTTACCAAAAATATGAATTTATTTTATGCAATATCTAGTTGTAAGTCTGCAAATAAATTTCTGTATGGAAGGAAATATATTTTTCTAATGACAGAAAAGACCATATTATTATGGTACGTTCTATTATCCTTAATTCTATCCTTTCCTTCTCCCCACTGTATTATTAACACAAATTTTAAGAATCATCTGTGTTCTTATGTACCTATCTTTCAATGCGATAGCTGTAAATTGTAGTGTTCCAGATCCGATCGGGTTTTCTATTATTGTTAAATAACAGAAGAGATTTCAGTTAAAGAAAATTAAAATACATTTTATTTTAAATATAATAAATGTATCTTACTTTTTATTATGATAGTTTTTTGCATAATAAACTTTATATCCTTTTCTTTTTAGCAATATAGCCCTATTATGATATTTGTCATAATAAATTTGATATCCTCTCCTCTAACAAGATAGTCCTAGTACAGAAGAAGATTCCCATCCGTAGTATTCCCATCCCGTTATTAAAAAGAGATGTATCAAATGCCAATCATATCACCATCAAACAATATCCGTCGTTATCATGTCCTTGTTTTTTTTTTTTTTTTTTTTTTTGTTTACCCCTTCTCTCATTTTTCCTGGAAAATTTTCTCTAATAACCACCACATGGGCAGCGTTTCCAAACATGGCGTATGCTGCTCACTTCAATTTCAATCCTTGCCAAATTGGGCTCTCCCAAGAGGGTAGAGGAGGAGGTGGGTGGTGGGTTGCCTTCTAAAGTCATAGAAGATTACGAATGCTGCACAGTTCACAGCCATATGCACCCACACACACATGACACATACACAACTTTTGAGACAAGAAAATGAGCACCAAATCCCAACCCCATGGCATAGTCCCAAGTGAGTGCCAATAACTAAGCTCATACCTAACCCACATGATGGTCACGCGCCAAGCATAATTCTTTCGAGGAAGAATGTTGTCGTTCCTATCTACTACTATTAATACCACACCAATATATCTAATGCTATATATCTAACTACAATATAGTATACAAGTATCTATCTATACCTATATCTACCATAAATATAGGGTTTCACGTGTGTTTGTCAACCTTAGTAAGCTTTGTCGGTCAAACATCCTTTTTCTTGCACAATTTTTCAAATTGTATAGCATTTTTAGCAAAAGAAAAAACTTAAAAAGAAAAGAAAAAGAGCGAATACCCACTAAATATTTTTTAAATTAAATATTATTTATACTTATTTTATTAACTTATTATAGACCCAAAATAAAAAAAAAGACATAAAATAATAAAAATTGAAAATGAAAAAGTAATCAACCCATTATTTTATATTTCTTTCATTTTAATATATTTATCAATTTACCAAATTAGTATATTATTAAATTAATATATTTTAGATATAAATCATATTTAGATATTTTAATTTAAAAGTGTACCAATTTAATTAAACTAATAGATATATTAAAACTAATAAAATATCTTTTTTGCATTCTATATTTGTAATAGCTCTATAAAATGAATTCAAATATTTTTTTAAGCAAAATACACTTTTTAGTCCTTGAAGTAATTTTTTATTCATTTTATCCTCTAAATAGTGAAGAGTTAACCGACCAAAATAAATAAAAAATTAATTAATAAATCAAAATACAAAAAAAAAATTAATAATTAAGAGATCCAAATAAAATATAAAAATAAATCAAGGACCAAAAGCACATTTTGCCTTTTTTTTTTTTTTTAATTAAAAGTGACCATTTGGGTCTTCCTACCATCACGTTGTACTCTCTTATATATCATTGCAAAGACTCTCCTCTTCCGGTCCTCCTCCCTAATTCTCAACCCTTTCCCCACTCCTATTCTACAGTCCTTTTCTCTCTATATATATTTTGTGTACGTGTTTTTGCATATGCAGAGGAAGAGAAGGGGACCATGGAGCTTGGTTTGAGCCTAGGAGACTCTTCAAGGCCTTTTGTTGGGTTCACGGAAAAGCCTCGTGAAGCTTCCAACCAACTTGGGTTAGGCTTCAACACCACCTTATCAATTGGTCCAATCATCACTAGACAAAGAGATCATCATCAACAACAACAACAACATCATGAACAAGATCAAGAAGAAGAAGAAGAAGAAGCAAAGCCATCAAACAAGGACATTAACAACAACCCTGTCCTGCATCAGCTTGATCTCCTCCCTCAGCTCTCTCTCCCATGGCCTGCTTCTGAAAACGGTAAAAAACCATTTTTCCACACCTTCCACCAAAAGCGTTTCCTTCTTGAGTTTCTCTATTTGATTAATCTTTGAAGACTGTTGAGTCTCGACGTATATAGAAATATATAAGGGTCTCTATTTGTTGAAACATGCAGGTAGTTTCTCAGGTGAGTTGGGGGCTTCTTCAAAAGGCTTGGACGTGAACGTGATGCCGCCGGCGGCCGCCGCCGCGGAGGATGAGGCGGAGGAAGGGGCGGCACTGTCATCGTCCCCCAACAGCGCAGCATCATCTTTTCAGATGGATCTATGCATATTTAGTGGTGGTGGTGGTAGTGGTGGAAGTCTCAGCGGTTCAGGAGGGAACTATTACAACTATGGTGGTGGTGGTGATGGTGGTGGAAAAAGGGACTCTGACGGTGAAGCTTATGATCATCACCAAAGGGCTTCTTCAAGAGCGAGTGATGAAGATGACAACGGTGGTGGTGGTGGCAGCACCAGGAAGAAGCTCAGGCTCTCCAAGGAGCAATCTGCTTATCTAGAAGAGAGCTTCAAAGAGCACAACACTCTTAATCCTGTAAGTGTTTTATTTGTGGCCAAAATTGATTTTTCAGTTTTCA
Source organism: Pterocarpus santalinus (assembly GCA_031439595.1). Taxonomy (NCBI): domain Eukaryota; kingdom Viridiplantae; phylum Streptophyta; class Magnoliopsida; order Fabales; family Fabaceae; genus Pterocarpus; species Pterocarpus santalinus. Next base: position 24,009,002 of record CM062528.1, on the reverse strand, counting down.
ATGTTTGGTTTTTAGGGATAATAGTGTGGGACACATCATCATTTTGTGGTGTAGAAACAAAAGCTTGCTCTTGCCAAACAACTCAATCTTCGCCCTCGCCAGGTTGAAGTCTGGTTTCAAAACAGAAGAGCAAGGTACAAGTAACACACATATATTTTAGTCCACTACTGTTTTTAGCTATCGCAGATTCTTTATTTTGCATTAATTTTGTTTCTTATGTTTATATAATATTATAGTATGTAGATTTGAATATCGGACTAAAGTATCATATGTATGGGTACATGTAGGACAAAGTTGAAGCAAACTGAGGTGGACTGTGAGTACTTGAAGAGGTGCTGTGAGACATTGACAGAAGAGAATAGAAGGCTGCACAAGGAGCTTCAGGAATTGAGGGCTTTGAAGGCTTCAAACCCATTCTACATGCAGTTACCAGCAACTACCTTGACCATGTGCCCTTCTTGTGAGCGCGTTGCCACAAATTCCACCTCAACTTCCTCAGCAACTCCTTCTAATGCTAACACAGGAGCCATGGCTGCTGCCACTGCCAAAGGCACTAATGATTCAACCTCAAAAGCCATTGGATTCCCCCTTGGGAAACCAAGGTTTCATCCTTTTGCTCACACCACCCAACCCCATCCACATCAGTCCACAGCATCTTGAATTCAAGATTGTTATACTGAGTGCTGCTGAATGGAGTTGGAAGTTGGAAATTGATTTGATTTTGTATATAGGCAAGTTCTGAGAGACTGATAGTTTTTGCCTCTTTTTTTTTTTTTTTTTTTTTTGTTGATATAGAATTCTGAAAATTGGGTTTTGTTTTTCTAGTTTGAATCTTCTCTGGATATTCCTTCTTTCTTGAGTTTTATTGACGGTGAAATCAGAAAGAAGGGAGGAAAAGAGAAAATTTTAGACAGTGAAAATAGATATCAAAGAGAGAGGGAAATGATACTGGTTTTGTTATAGAAAATCTCTTGTTAATTTCTTTTCGTGAATTTCCTTGGCAGATACAATACAAGTACAACAAAGTTCTTTTTTTTTTTTTTTCCGGTTTCTATATAGTACATACATATATTGTTCAATTAATTTAAAGTTTCTGTTGCTGGTGCCAAATTAGTTAGGTGATTAATTAGCGTTAGGTAGGTATGGTCAAAAGGTCATAAGTTGCGGAGGGGGGCCGTATAGTTCAAGGCTGCTTTTTCAGAAAGACCGAAAGACTTTCAAATTCAGAGATTGGCCTACACTTTAATGATTTCATTTCTTGAAGACTTCAACCATAACACTCACTCACCATGAAATAGAGTTCAGACTAGAGAGAGATGCATAAAAGAGGTCTAGCGGTGGTTCATATTAACGTCATTTATTTAAGGGTATGAGAATTTATAATGGAACACCTATAAAGTGTGCAGTTGCATACCTTTTGCATCCCCTTGTGTGTGACCTGGGAGGGCAACAAATGGGACTGTGACCCAAAAGGGTCAGGACAAGAATGCCACATTGATAAACATTGTCCCCTAAAGTGGGGTACCCCAATTATGAGTATGCACGAGGAAGTACACTTTTCATTATAGTTAATCAATAAGACTACTAGCCGTTTGCAATACGCATGTGTTCTCACCGCAAAATCCTATTCTTTTTAGAGCAGTGCTAAATAGTACAAATGGCCTTTCCAGAAATCTTTACTTTTGTGAAATTCTTGCAAAAATACACACGAGTATTGTTTTTCGACTAGAATATTTCGAACAGAAATTAAATTGATTTGAAAACCAACACGTATTTTCTTGGAGATTTTTCCAAAATGATTTAGTGGTAACCATTACCCTTCTCTTTGCAACCTTTTCGTACTCCTATCGTGTATTTTTTTTACCCTTTTGCGGGGTAATGAAATATGCACATTTATTATTCACATATTTTGACCAATTTTAATTATGTTATGGATGAAAGGGGAGGAGGCGGAGAAATTAGGGGGAAAATAATGAATCCTAAAGGAAAAGAGAGAAAGAACCGGATGATAATAATTAAGGACACATGTAATATATAAGAAATATTATATTTTTATGTAACTATTGTCTTTTAAACTGTTGGGATGTCTATTTATTTTCCTATTATTGTTGTGTAAAAAATATTGTAAAACAATAAATAAATAAAACTTGTCAAGTCTAAAAGGAGAACAAGAATTTATGAGACTAACAAGATGAACAAACATTTAATCAAAAAAAAATATCGAATATAATTTTATTAGAAAAAGTTTTGATTTAATTTGAGAATGAACTGGATTTAGTATGGCTTGATGTAATATATTAATTTTATTTAAAAATTACTAAAAAAATAATTAAAAAAAATATTTAATTTTTGTATTTAATATTAATCATTATAATTATTAAATATAATTTAAAATACAAGAGTAATAATAAACAAAAAATTAACACAACTTTTAATTAATAATATTTTAAGAATATCAAAATAAAAAATAATGAAAAAGGTGTGATAATAGACATTCCGGAAAAACAAATCATGAGATGTCTTTACATGAGTTTAGAATGAAACTAATTTTTACATTAAAATTAAAAAAAAAAGAAGAAGAATGAAACTAATTTTTGTTCAGCATCACATTGATAGTAGTCTACATTACTTGTCCTACGAAATTTAATTTACCAACTGAATGACATTTTGTGATTTTTATACTAGTATTAGTACATAAAATTAATTAGTCGCAATAGAAGTAAATTCAACCTCAAGTGAAGTTTACCTATAATATTCGTAAGTCAAATTCTGAAATCACTATTTCAAGAAACATTTGACCCAACAATTACTTTGAGCCAAAACTGCTTAAGAAATTCTTAAGACGAAAAATACTAGTATTCGTTTTTGATAGGATATACGATATAAATTTCTATAGCTATATACAACCAATCTTTCAAGCAAAAGAGAGAATTAAAGCAGGAGCTCAAATTTATTTAATGAAAATAACCTCTAATTTTGATTAAAACGGGAAAAAGGAAGACGACATGGCTTTACCTAAACCTCTTGTTTGATACTAAGTAGAGATAAAAACAGAAAAGAATTGATCGAAAAATATTAATTACTATACTCTCTCTCGCATTTGTTTAACGGTTAAGTGCGGATATATAATATGGCTTCAATGTTATTTACAAAATATCAGTTAAAACGGTAATTGGAATTAATATTAGCTAGTCACAATAAGTGAAATCCGGTTTTACTTTATTAATAAATTCTATTACACTTCTAATGTCGACCTTCTAGGAAAACCGTAAAATATTGTCCATTTTCTCTTCCTGGAAAATTATTTTAAAGTTGAAAAATCAAGAATAAAAAGTTATTTACTTCGTCCCTATCTTAGGCAATTGAAATTTCTAGTACATATATATCTATTCTCATTTAGTAAAACATTGAACCAAAAAAAAAAAAAAAAAGTAGATGAATTTATATTCACAAACGAGTAATCATTTCCATGAAGTAGCTAGGCAATTATTCAGCTAGTCAAGTGCCATTAGTATTTGAGAATGTTAGTAAGATAAATAATAGTAATTTAATTCCTCTAATTCTCAGTGCCAGTTTAATGCAGTAGTTGAGCTAATACTTTATTTTCCTTTAAAACATCAAATTAATTATTTTTCAATGAAAACGTCAAGTTGGTTATTTTTAATTGAAATCATCAATTTAATTAATCTTTTTATCTTCATTCTATGCATTAGGTATTCATGCACTTGAAGCTGCAAGAAAATTAAATTATGATGATGTTTCAGTCTTAATGATGTTTTTTCTCCTCCAAGTTTATGTCTTAGAATAATGGTTTTCATTTATTTCTTTGTTCCTGCCATTTTCAATTTGCTAAAAAGCATATCCTTCCTCAACAATATGATACATAATAATGGTCTTACAATGATGCGACTTCTAAAGTGATTTTCATTTGAAGTTTGACCTCTCATTTTCTTCTGTTTTTCCCTTTAAATTGCTTCCCATATCATGGCTTTTACTTAGTGTAGTCTGGTACTCAAAACATTTGAAGGTCAAGAGAAAGCAAAATAATGCAGCTCAAATATTTGATGAAGATTTTTTTTTTTTTTTTTTGGGTCAACATTTGGTGAAGATTTAGACATCGATTATTGTAGACGTCGTACTTAACCTAATTTACACGTAGCACTTTTTGATATAAAATATAGTGCATCACAATAAAAAGTTCATTAGATCATGACATGTATATAAACGCTTATCATTACTTGCTTCCAATGGTAAAGTACCATATCTTGTGTACACACAAGTAATATATAAAAGGCCTAACAAAGATGATTCCTTATCCTTTTCAATTCTCTCCTGCCGCAAAATGGTTATTTATTGAATGAGAAAGAAACTGCAAGTGAATTTATTTAAAGGTAAAAGACAAGGACATCATTCTCTATGATTAAGCAAGCACCCAACACATGAAAGTTGATAACTCATGCAAGGCATGCGTTGGCTCACAAATATTAATGCTCATAGTTGAGGCTTGCGGGTGGTCACACATATATGTAGAGACACAGCACATCGCATGCAAAAGCAAAGCTTATGATTAAAATATGCAACCGACCATGGACCCATTCATTTCACATCTTCATTGGGAACTCTAAGGCAAAAAGAAAAAGGAGGAGAAAAAAAAAATAAAGACGTGACCTAATCACCTTAATAGAAAGTTCAACTGCCATTATTGTATGTCACCCAATGATTTGTGCTATGTTGTGTGTCTTATTTCACTCATGATTTCACAACCGACTTTTTGAATATAAAAAATTGTTAGTCATAATATGAATTTTTTTCCCCTCTATTTTTGATTACCTTGTGACAGAAACATCAATATCAGTAGTAGATATAACGATTGTACCCATTTTTAAAATTATTATAGAGAAATGCTGGAAAGATAATTCTAAAATAAAAAGTATAGATAATTCTAAAAGAATTGTTAGTCATGATACGTATTTTTTATCAATTAATTTTATAACGATCATAGTAGATTCAAATAGAAACTTAATGACATAAGATTTATTTGTTGTTTAATGTTTAACATTACTTTATTATAATATTCTCTTTTATATGTCCTGCTCCTTGTAATAATAACTTTTGTTTGATTGCCTTTGCTGATATTTTTTTATCTCAAAGATAGTGATCGACATATTAGGTGGGTAACGTAGGATTATCTTATAATTTTGATTGGCAAGATCATGGATGGAGTGGAAGAGTTCAATTCCTAGGTTTTCACCTCTAGGTGTAAGGAGACCAGAAGACCCCACAAGAACAGGAGTTGAAGGAGGGGAACCAACTTTTCAACCATTTGCAAGATTGTGATTTGCATATTGATAGGTGGTGACTGGTGGGGGAAAAAATACCAGTCTTACCTGCCTTTATTGCATGTGGGAAACAGACTTGAGTTAAGGGGCACCAATGACATAGTAAAGTGGGGAATCTAATTTAAATTCTAAGCCAAAGATCTGATAGTATATATCCCTATAGACATGCCCTATCCCATGTGAATGTGTTTCGTACTAAGTGCACCATAATCAAAGAAAATTAAACTAGATACTGAAGATCTTTGGTGGTCAATTAATAAGCACTTTGTCAAAGCAAGGGATGGCAATTTTTGGTTTGATCAAAAGCTTGTTAGCCAAGAAACATGCCAATTAATACCTACCAACTAATAATAAGCACCTTTTGCATTTGTGCTCAAATTTTCCCCTTTTCAAATTTTTCCATTTTCTTTTGTCCACTCTCTCATCAAGTTGTCCACAAAAAGCAAATGGGATTTAGTCGTATTGCTTCTTGATTTTGGATAAGCTTTAAGGTTTGATGAAAGGTGAAACCATAAACTACGTGGTAGCTAGCCACTCTACCCATTGTGAAATACCAGTTCTATATATAAAGTTTTGCTATAGAATATTTGACACACTATTAAATCCATGTGACTTATAATGGAAAGCGCCATCCACTGAAGCACAATTGAAAAAAATTGCAAATCTCTCTACAATCTCTTGCTGGAAAAACTGGTCTAGTTGAAGAGGGGTTTACGTAGAAAACCTTCTAACTAATTAATTTGAACACGATTAAGCACTTCGAAAGAAAGATTTGCTTACAATTTTACTTTTTTTTATTTCAGAATTGGATTTAGTTCTACTGCAGTTCATGTCATTTCTTTCATATTACCATCCAAATAATGCCAAATAATAAAAAAAGTTCGATTAATTACTATAATCACTATTTAGGGTCTAATAAGGTTGGTTTGAGTTTAAGTGAAAAATAAATTTGCACCAATCAAACCTTTAGATTGAGTTCAAACAGTTTGTTTGATCAAATCCAAATTGAAACCATACCAACCAAATTTGGGTTGGTTGACTTGAGGTGGTCGGGTCACTTTTTCTTTTTTCAAAAAATTTCAGTCAACAAATACATTAAAAAAAAATACCACAAAACATTACAAGTTTCAATATTTGTGCTATTGTTGGTTATTATTGTTAACCATTTTTAGTATATTTTAAATGTAATTACTTAGGTTTTAAGTTAAAAAAAGAAAAAAAGAAAAAAAGATGGTAAGTGAGAATAAATTTACAATAATCTTTGCAAGAGAGCTCAAACAAGAGAATGCATCTCTTGTCATGGTTAATTATATTGAGGAGATTGCTAATTTCTACACTTTCATATAAAGGTTAGCAAACTCCTTTTTTTGTGTTTTGGATATAAAACTCGCTCTTCTCTTTCTTGGATCAACTTATAATTTTGGACAGCTTTATAATTTTATTTTACTCATATTAATTACTACTTTAACTTTCTCTCACCTAATTAACATTAACTCTCTACTATTTATTTCTACATGAATATTATTCTATGTTTTCTTTAAAAAAACAAAAAAAAGAGAGAATCAATTGGCAAATATAGCTTATTAACCACACATAAATTACTAGCTAATAACATAATTAATAACAAGATATATATATATATATATATATATATATATATATATATATATATGGGAATTGCTATCATCCATGCTTTTATGTGGAGATAATTTACATAAATAATTCACATATTTGTTTATTTGTATTTTTAATTATATATTTTATTATCTAAAATACAACCTCAGTTGTCATGAATCATATATGATTAAGAAAAATATTGAAAAGAGGAAAATATGACTAAGGGAAGAGAAAAATAAAAATCGGAATATTATTCAGGTGACAGAAAATAGTAGGAAGAGAATATTAATTGAGAGAAAGAGTTAAAATAGTAATTAATGTGAATGAAAAAAGTACAAAAGCACCCATAATTATAATTTAATTAAGAAGATAGGAGTGTATATATATATATGAGATTGGATCATTAGTTCAGATACTGATCATCGATTATAAAATTATCGAATTTGAAGTCCAAATTGATCATGACCAAGTTTGGTTATATTCTACTCGATTGGACCTCATGATTCTAACCAAATGAATTGGTTTGTTTCATTTTAGTTTGGATTCATCAGGTCTGCTCGATCCACTTATACCCTTATCCTTATTTAAGAAGTCTACCTCTTTTAATAATATGACTAAATATTATCAAATTGTAGCATTCAACAAATTTAAATTTTACTTTAAGAATACAATATATTAAATTTAAACTCTTCATTATTTTAGCCTTTGTTAATTAATTTGGATTATTGATTTATTTAAAACCACTCCTATTATCAACTACTGAAAGTAATGTTATAGAGAGGAAGAAATCATCTTGATATTGCCAAGTGATATGCCTATATTTTCTTTCAGCTTTTCCATTTTGAGGGTGAGTGTAAAGGCAACTAAGTTTGTCAGTTATGCCATTGTCTTGTAAAAACATATTCCTTGCCATGGTCAATTTGCAATGACTTAATCACGAAACTAGTTAGCTTTTCAATCATGGCCTTATATTAAACAAAAGTTCGAAAAACTTGACTTTTGTTAGCTAATAGGCACACACATTATATCTAAAGCATTCATCTATGAAACATACATAATATCAACTTCTTGATGAGCCATAGATTAGGTCTCGCCCCCATACATATGAATGGACTTAATCTAGTGGAGCTATGTATGATGAGTAAAGGCAAGATATGGTAACTATTTTCCCAAATAGCAGGTTTCACGTACAAAAAAGTTTGAGACATTTTTGTTAATGGACAATGGTATATTACATTGATATAGTACTAGCTTTGCAATTTTATTCGAAGGTTGCCTTACTACGCTCTTGTGCCACAAAGGAAAAGAATTACATTGAGAGAAATAATTCAGTAGAAACTGGTCCTAATGCACTACTTTGGGAACTACAACATTTTCAAACTGATACAATCCATCCTTAGGTTTGCCTCAAAGAAGAATCTCCTTGGAATCATGGGATTTGACAAAACATTGATTAGGATAAAACTCAAAATACACATGATTATCCTTTGCAAATTTGGAGACATTAAATAAATTTTGAGTAAATGTGCACCTTGGTCTCTAAAAGATGCACATGATATCAATTTTGGCCTTTTTTTTTTTTACATCAAATGAGCTCCTGAAAGTTAATTATAACATCACATTAGTCCTTGAAAATTTTTAACGTCAAATAAGCCCCTAAAAATTTAAATATTACATCAAGATGCATATGATCCCCCTAGGTATGAGTTTTCAAGGACTTGTTTGATTAAATAACTTTAAGAAGGATTAAAATGGTATCATATTTTAATTTTTAGGGACTTATTTGATCTCAAATAACTTTTAAGGACTAATGTGATGTTACATATTAACTTTCAGCAACTTATTTGATATCAAAAAACTTTCATTAACTAAGTTGATGTTACATGCATTTTTTAGGGACCAAATTAAAAAGCACATTTTCTCTTTCTTTTTTTTTTTTTTTGTCATATTTGGAACATGCATGGGACTATCTAATTTGAAGGCAATGTTAGACATTTTGGAATGAAGAATAGCATTGTCAATATACTATACATCCATATATACCTATGACATTTCCTATGTGCACTTGCACATCTATACTGTATTTTGCATTAGTTAACAAGTTGTTTTGATCAAATGTGAGATAGTGAGTGGCCCCAAAATTCGAATACCAAGAGGTGTCAACTACAATGGCAGGAGTTACCAAAAAAGCTCTAAGACTATGAAATGAAGCTAAAGGAGGAGGACGAAGAGGAGGAGGAGGAGGAGTGCTAGCTGCAACTTGATTGGGATTTGGAAATGATTAATCGAAATGATAGTAGCAATATCATACTGCATGGCCAATTTTTCCACAAATTTGGCATTAAGATCGATTTGAACTTTGCCAAGATTTACCACCTCTAGATCTTCCTCCTCTGCCTCTGTGACCTCCATGGCCTCTGTCACCACTATTTGAATTGCTACCAAATTTGTTATCTTGCAATGTAGTTGTTTCAAATTAGTTTGTAAAAGATCTAATCTTGCCAAGCATCTCTTCTTATGCCATTAACAATGCTTCTAATTCTCTTATGGAAAAAGGATCAGATTTGGAAAGAACAACAGTGATAAGTGGTGCATGATCTTCATTTAAGCCATCTAAAATCACCTCAACATAGTCTTCATCAGAGATAGGTGAACCAACCGCTACAAGAGAGTTGACAATCTTCTTAATCTTCAACAAATGCTTTGTCACAAGATCTTGCTTTTCAATGGCCATGAGGTGTGTTTTGAGTTGCTTCATCTTAGCTCATGTTTGTGAAGAGAAATAGTTTTCAATTCTGCTCTAGATTTGATGACCGAAGTCACATCCAACCATGTGATTCTTAAATGTGGAATCCATTGAAGCAAGGAACTAAGACACTAGGTGCTGGTCTGGTTGCTCCTAGTTCAGCTTGTAACATTGCAAGTTTTAGAGGTAGACTAGGATAGAAGAAGTTTGAGTCCAAGGCAACAACAAAACTATAAATTGGTAAACCTTAGAGAAAGTGAGGATGAAATTGTAATTATTAAGTTGTAATGGTAAAATTGTATTTAAGGCTTTATGGTTATCAAGATGGACATCCGTAGGAAAATTTCAATTTCGAGATTTTTATAGGCACCACGGCATTATTAGATAACTAAAATACTTGTAATGACCTTAAATTGAGATTTTCTACCCATGATTTTCAAAAAAAGTGTGAAATTACTCACATAATGTTATAAGAACTTGGGTAACCTAGAATACCCAATTGATATTCGGACACCTTGAATTAATATTCAAGGGTCCCATATTATCTGTGGACATGAGTATTAGTTAAAAACCCTAGGATGTGTGACTAGAAATTAACCACACAAATTCTCATGAGCCACTCAAACTTTTAGCTTAGAAGAATTTGATTTTTGCTATAAACCCACCAATAAGATTTTTACCCACCAAGTTTAACTAAGAAGCCAACCAAAACTTACCAAAGAAGTCACACTCCTCCCCATTTTACCCTCATATTTTCGACCACCCTTCTCCACCACCCATCTCCATTTTTCTTCTCCGTCTTCATCTCCTTCTCACCCATCTCCATGGCCAAGAGCTTCAAGCTCAAAGTTGAAGGCTTTCTTGGCTTCAAAACCACTTGCTCCTTTTATGAAAATTGATTCTCATCATCTCCTCTACAATATCCCTCCATCAATTTAATGATTTAACATCAAGTGAAGTCTCTTCACCTCCATCTATGTCACTACCATGGAGGAAGAAGGAGCCTCAGATGTTGCTCTTGCCTTTCTGATTTCCATGGTTTTAAGGATTTTGAGGTAGTGGTTCAAATCTTTAGTTTTGATTGTGTTTGTAGGCTATGTGGTTGATGTTTTCCTATGTATACTATCCTTGGTTCATGCTCATATGATGGTTTCATTACTCCTTTCTAATGATTTAAAATAGGAAAACTTAGTTTAGGTAGAAGGATATAGCAAAAGATCAAGAGAAACTCAAAATAGAACAAGCTATTGAATAAACTCTAGGGCGACATCTATATGCAGAGCCCATAACTCACTCTACAGAAATCTAATTTGCACAAAAATAATTTTAGATAAAACTAGACTTCAAGAGCAATCCAAGGATAAAAATTCTAAGATCATTGGATTTTAAAATGAATTAGTTATAATTTTTAGAAATTGGTTATTGGAATTCATACTTTATCGTAACCAGAGTGTGATGTGAGGGAAATAACTTGCTTTGTATAATTTCAAATTAAGTTAAATTGATTTTATTAGAAAGCTAATATATAGACGATCATCTCATAAAAATTTCAGAGTTATATCATAAGTATATTTTTCCCAATAATTCTCTAAATTTGACCTATTCTCCATTCAAGTGGAAACAAGGCTGCCCATTTGAGAAGTTCATAACTTGAACTTTAGTTACCCAATTGGAATGAAACTTATGGGACTTGAAAGATGGTTCTAATAGGTACAATTTGATATAAATTTCGGATAAAAATAATAAAGGATATATTTTTAGTGATTTTCTAAAGTTAAGTGTGCAAGTCAGAATAGCCTTGGGTAAAACTTTAATAACTTAAGTTATCGACCTTAAAATTTAGTAAGACCAAGGAAGTTTAAAAGTAAACAAATAGGGCTACAACCTATTAAATTTCTAGATTAAATAAGTTAAAATGGAATTATGGTCTAATTTAGAAAAGAAGTCAAATTTATGATAAGTGAGTTAACTTGAAGAATTACCTTAATTTAAGGGTTCCACCAACTCTGAAAGGTTCAATGACATAAGACTTAATACAATTCCATAGTAGTGTAAGATTATATTGGTATAATGTTGATGATGAATATTATGATTAAAATAACCGACTAGTTAACTGAGTGTGCTATATATTTTTGGGACCCTCCACGTTTCAACCATTATGCTGTCGAATTTTTGACAGAAATATATGTGAAAGTTATGAATGTTTATATGTTATGTGCATAAACATCATGCAAGTATGAGTATTTGAAAATAAGATATGAAGTATATGCATAAGTGCATATAACATTCATGCATAGTCATATACAAGAATGAAAAAAGATACTAAGAACTTGCAAAGAGACATATTGAGCCGGTAGTATTGTCTAAAACTTAGGCTAGTCCCTGAACAGATTTAAGGAAATGGACCAGTGTGAAGGTTGGAAAAAGTAAATCTATTACTCATGTATAAGTATTAACTCGGACTTGAGAATTAGGCTATTATCCAGAAATAAGAAAAGGCAATTCATCTCCAGAGGACCAAATACAGAACATCAAGTGTAAGCTAAAGAAAAAAAGAGATAAGAAAGTCAAGTGCATTTGTATATGTTAAAGATGTACATGAACATATGCATATTTAAATATCTCATTGTACTATATTGCTATTGTGATTATGTTTTGAAATACTATATTGTTACTATTATTATACTTGTGACTAGTTATGCCAAGTAAGTGTTAAATCTCGCTTCAAGAAATATGTTTTTGAACTTAAAATTGAACCTGTGCCTATGTATATGAATCCACTTTTTCATAATAAATCGAAGTAGCTACAATATTTATGATGACACCTTATCTGAGTAATGGATTGAGTATGCCTACTGAGAACCTTAGGTTCTCACTACCTGTTTATTTGTTTTCCATAAATATTCCAGTACGTAGAGTATATTCCAACTCCGCAGCTTAATGTTTTGGGATACTTTCAAAGCTCAAGACCTAGACTTGTTGTCCAGTTTAGAAGACCATAGAGGACAATTGGTTGAGAGAAGAGCCGAATTCAGACCGAAGACAGGGTCTATATATGGATTCAGTTGAGTTTTCTTTTAAATTGTAATTATAGTACTTTATTTGTACTAGATATTGGGATTACAAACCCCTATTTAGTAATGAAATATGAAGTAAAGTTTTAAGGGCTATATATTATATTTTCTTATTTAGAAATGTTTTACAGCAATCATAACAACCTCTAGATACAGCTCCATGACTCGAGCAATGCGTAAGTGTTTGGAGGGTGCTACACAGCTACTCTTCAGGCTCAATATTTGAAACTTCATCTTGTTCTTAGTTAAATCTTGCTAGAATTTTGTCCTTATTCAAGTGATCTTGAAGCTTATAACCTTTAATGGAGGCCAAAGCTAGCTACTTCCATGGAAGGAAGCTTTCCTCGTCAAGGTTATTTGCAATCAAGCTTGAAAAGGTCTTTAGGGTGAACACAACCATTGAAAATGCTATTATTGCTATTGGTGCAGAAGAGGTAGTAAGCTCATGTATATCCATGGACCTACTGAGCTCTAATACCATGTGAGATATCAGATTAGAAATCCTACAAAGTGAGAATTTAGAGAAAAGATAGAGAAGAGGATTTGTTGAAGAGCAATGATGAGCACACAATCTAAGGTATGTTTGGATTAGTGGTTTGAGGTGGAGTGAAATGCAGCCCAAGGGAATGTAATAGACTTCAATTGTTTAGATTGATAAATTTATAATGGACTAGAGTAGTTAGTAAGGGAATAGATTTTATCCTATTCTACCAAAACCCCCATTTTTTGTTCCTCCCAATTTGGGGGGCTTCGGGTAGAATTTCATTTTATCCAAGCAATGGAGTGGAATAATTATCCTATTTCACTCCATTCCATTCCACTCTCTTGAGCTTAATTCTATTCCACTCCATTACTTACCGTTAATCCAAACATACCCTAGTAAGGTGTGTGAGTTCCTCCCTTATCAATTATTATTATTATTATTCTTAATCATTTGTATCTGAAAAGTCCATTAAACTACAACTAATTTGATTTGAGCCAAATTGAACCAGTATGGGGTAAAGCTTTCTTAGCACTAGCCTTTTCCATTATTAAGAGTCAAACTTGAGACTTTAAGAGAGACAAATATTGAACCACTTAAACTAACTAAGCATTATTGTTGTTGTCGTTGTTATTTACTTTAAAAATAGATAATTACCTAACCTATTTTGTTTTAGAGTCCAAAAACAAAAAATAAAAAAATAAAAAAAAAACAAAACAAAACAAAATGTCCATCAGATGAAGCCTTAGCCTCTCCTTTCCACCTTCACATTCGGCTTGATCTATCTTGCCTCACCCTCTCAGGCTCGCCTACCTCTAACACTTTCTTAAACCTTGCCTTGCTGTCAAATTCACTGTTGTGGTGCTATCTAGCTGGCGAACCCATGTGTTTATACAATACGGATATAGGCTATATTTTTCCTAATCCATTTAAATTGTAGGCCATCCCAATCGATCCGACCCGTTTCTCTTTAGTCTGTTGCAAACTAAATCAGTGCAAATTAAACCGAGTTGGCCCATATACATAACTCTAGAACAGGAATTGCAGGGTAGGGAAAGGGAAGTTGAAATTAAAAGTATATGTTGTAGGGATTGAACTATGCTACTCTCTGTACATATCCCTAACTGTCACCAATTAAGTTATCAACACGAGATCACTGAATGTAATGTTTTCAAACTAATGGATGTGTTACAAGATTTCGGCTATAACATAATCCAAAAGAGTAATGTTGAATGCACAAACAAATATTTTACACAGTCACACAAACAAAATGTATATGAACCATTGATGTAAGGAAATAATAGAAAAAAAAATGAATAATTGTAATAAAATTGCTGTGAAGTTTGTGAAATAATTCAAATGCTTAACTTTATACTTCAATTGTATATGTTAGCGCTATTATATAGCAATTTGTTTCAAAAAAAAAAAATTGATATTTATAGTCCAGTATCTTTGTGCAATACTGCTTCCATCTGACAATGCTTGTTCCATATAGGCTAGGTTCTTTGCCATGCATCCAACATCACTAATGCTAGGACGGTCTGATACAAACGGAAATAACAAAAGCAAAATGAGATTGAGAAAATAAAGACTATGTACCACACCATTGTGTTTCACAAAGGGATAAAGAAGCGTGGATGAAAAATCGGGAGATTGTCATATGTATATATTGTCATGTCATAATAGACAATTACATAAAATTGAAATGATGTTATAGTTTTTTTTTTTTCCCAATATAGTTATAACAGGCTCAAAACCCCTCCTGTGAAACGAAGGAGCCAAAGATTAGAAAACAAAATAATTAAGATCTAAAACATAAACTAGAAAGCAACATAAACAAACAAAAAAGGCCTAGTGCCTCAACCATGTCAGAGTATCTAAATAGCGTTCAAAAAACTTCTTCGGCCACACCAATTTTCATTTCCTAAATGAGTGCTACTTCGCATCAGAAATCTTCCGAGAATACACATCTACTTCCTTCCCATGACTCCACCAGCATATTATTCTCTCTATAAAATTTCACAATCTAGCACATTTCCATCAAAAAAAGCTTCAAAGTATGCAAGCTTAAATGTTAGGGGTTTGTCTATGGTCCTCGCAAACATTTTGAATGATCAGATACTCCAAGTAAGTTTTTAAAATGTCTTGCCCCGTTTTGCATGACATTCACATAATGGGGATTAATAAAGAATTTTTGGAGGATTTCTAGTTATATAATAGGGAAGAAAAATACTCTCTCCAATGATAATTTACTCTCTCTTCAACTTTTCTATCATATCATTAATTGAATGAGGATTTATACATAAAACTCAAAGAATTTTTAGATGAAGAATGGAGATTTTTACTATGTATTTGAATGTGTACTTAAGTACAACCTAGTTTATAAAAACCCCTATTGCATAGCTATAAATCTCCACAAATTTTAACACTGATTCTCATTATGTACTCAAATATAAACTTTAAAATTTTATTTTTCTGCATGCTTGAGAGAGAAAAAAAGTAGGAGATAGAAAAGTTTTTAATCCTCATTGTATAACTAAAAACCTCCTAAAAATTGTTCATTAATCCCCAACATTGTTGTTTATATATATATCAATCTTTGCATAAAAGCTTTTTTGAGGGCCAAATCCTCCCAGTTGGTTTGGGAGGACCATAGTCTATTCCAAAGGTTAGAAAACTCCATCAATAGGTTAACCTTCTTGTGCTCCATCCTAATATAAAGTATAATAATCTTCCAAATATGCATATTATAGTTTTTGTTTTTATTTAATAATAGTGTAAATTTTTTAGTAAATATCTGTTTTGATCATCTAAATATACAAGTATTAATAGTTTAATTCTCAATCGTAAATATTCTAAAATAATGGTTTTTCAATGTCTTTTTTTTTTTCTAACAAAGATAAGGACAGGGGGAATGGGAGTCGAATACGGGATATTTCAATCTTAATTAAATATGCAGAAGATAACCACTAAATTATGGGATCAACTAGTTTTCAATATCCTATTTGATAAAGGAAAAAGGACTAATTTAATATAAAAAAATATCATTTGATGTCAAAAACTAACATCCAATAACTAATTTGATGAATGCATTATTAAAGAATAGCGGATCCTATGGTACACCTTGGTGCATCATTTACCTTGTCAAAAATATAGTTAAATGTCTCAAAAAGAGTGGTTAGCTTAAATGTATGAAAAATGCGGCTAAATGTATCTAGCCATTTTTTTTTTTTTTTTGGGTTAATTCACTTAACAACATTTGTGAACGCGTAAAGGAAGATGCATGATATACCTTGTTAACTAAGGTGCATGTTAGACAGCACCTTGAAGAACTACTCTATCGTATTCATCGATCATTCAAGAATCAAGCTAATGATACTTATATTTTCAACTAATTAGGATTGGCATTAACTCAATCTTATTTGAGCCTCAGCAGAAACAAAACTGTCGCCCGTGAACTGTATCAAATCTTAATTTTTGGGAGTAGCTTAATTTTGTAATTTAATATTTTGCCTGCACTTTAGCATGTTATCTCCCACTCCAGACCTGATCATAGACTACCTTTGTGATTAGAATTTTTAAAAGAAAAAAATGTAAATTGCTTTGCCCTTTTAGTTTTTACCCATATTATAATAAATATTTTATTCCATTTTTTTTCACTATTTTCCTACTTTCGCCATCATTTTTCTTTTTTTTTTTTCTTTCACCATTTTCACATATCTTAAGTTATGTCATATATCACACTGAGTTCCTTCTAGATTACGATTGAATTAGATAAGTTTATATACTTAGTCAACAAACGTGATAATATGAGCATATAATCCTGCATTAATGTTTCTTAGTAAGACAAGCAGGATAAAATACTCATGATGATATGTTTCATTAATTCTTCTTTTCAAAACGAGACTAAATCCTTAATGTAATATTTGAAATCAACAAAGTCTCATTTATTACTCTCAACAACTTCTTAGTTGATGGAATTTGCAAATTTTCTTTTTGGTAAATCACAATATAAATATTTGAAGTTATAATTTCTTAGTCATCATGCATTAGCTTGCCTGGTTGATCTTCTTCATGCTTTGAGTTTAATTATTGAGTTTTATTATCATAAATACCTTTGTAAACACTCGCTAAACCCTATCTTTTTTACTCTTAATTAGAACAAACATTCTCTTTCACTTCGATTTAATTATATAAAAAAAAATCAATAATCTCTAATAATCGAAGTATCAAAAAGATTATCTCTTATAATCTCCTGATCTCCTCACACTTTATCACCAAATACCGTTATCCAGTTGATTGCATGTTAGTTCATAATTGCCATGTACTTAATAAGGATAAAATAAATGAAGTACTTAATTAATAAATCTAATAACTTACTGTTGTATCATTTAATAAATTGGAGAATTCATGTTGCTGTTAACTATTTAAATAAAAAAAGTATCATCAGTACCAAATTAAATAAAAATCTAAAACAATTTTAGAGTAACAGTTATTTTAAAATTAAACATATTATATAATTGTTATTTTATGCCAACCACGTATTATGCATATTTGACTCTAATGTCAAATTTTAATTCTATTTTTAACCAATTTTTAAACCTATTTCCAAAGACTTCTAATATATTTTTCTTCTTTATACTCTCATCTAACTATCTTGTCAATGAAATGATTACTTAGAGAACAACAAAAGGGTAACGCCGATCCTTTTTTCATCTGAGCGCATTGAGTAAGGTGAACAACCACGCCCACTTACGATCTAACCCCTTGGGGCCTTCCCACTTTCACACACATTTGTGAGACATTACATGCATTCGATGAGCGTACAAAAATACGATTTTATCTTTTCACTCCACATTTTATGAAAATTTTGAATTTTTATATGTAACTATTTACCATATATACACACAAACCAATCACCATACTGGAGTTGGTACCTTCCTAATCATGCAACCATCAACGACGGAGCTTCGTATCTTATGTAAGCTTTACTTTTCTGTGTTATACACAATCGATGAATACTTCGTGAGACATATCAATAGCTTGATTTGCCAATTATTGTGTGGTTATCTAATTTGAACCACGCCATTGTATTCAATCACGACTCTTGAAATAGCATGGCTTTGCGTTCTGAATGATTTCAACAGTCTTGATAAAAATAATATGATAATAAATTAATATTAGTACCATTAGTACATGCAACAGAATCCCTAGAATAGAACCGAAAACAAGTGACGTGTGATAAATGCGTGTTTTCTGTGGTACCAAACTCCATGGCATGGTGCGGCTGCCATTTTCAACACGCAAGTTACAATGATATGCTTGAAGAAGGGCAATGAAAAAGAATGGTTAGAGCCAAGCCAAGCGTTGAGATATGGAAAATATTTAAAAATAAAAATAAAAATACTTTTTGACTTTGAGACACCTTTCAAATCTCATTCTTATCCGCTGAATTTAGAGGAAAGCATCAAAAGGAAAAAAACAATGATTCATATGGTGGAATTTGGATTGAAGTAGACAGGATTAAACAGAATAATCAAAATTCAAATGGTGGTGGTTGTCCATGACGGTGTCGTTGTGTATATGATTAGTATAATAATTATATCTTTCTTGACCAAAGCATGAAAATATTTTTCTAGCATAGGATGAAATCTTCGGTGGTGGCGGTGGTGTTATTTGTTTGTGCTTTCTTCTTTTCCTCATGAAACTTCCTATTCTAGTTTTATATATTCCATCCTTTATACGTACGTATCCACTCCACCACTTTTCTTTCATAAGATATTCATTTTTGGGTTCTGCCTGCGAGTGTAGCACTTGAAATTGATCCATTTGATTGTGGATTTGTTGGCAAATCCTCCAATAGCCACAAATCTGACCAAGCAGGCCAAGGTGGAGAAATTGCTGAGTCACGGTTAAACTTAGTCTTCGATTACAAACAAATATTAGGAGATAAGTTGGCTTTTTTCCTCTTCAATTATGAGAATCGAAATTTGAATTTCCATTACCTACATCAGCCTCCACAATTTATGCTTTATGGCCGTAAAAGGAGCACAATTCATATCCCATATGGTAAAGCAAAATGACTCCAACATGTAATACTTTAAAAGCCATCAAAAAGTAGATCATTGACCTTCGTATGAGGTTGAGAACGAGTTTGATTTGTCAAGCTTATTGTGTTTGCAATCAGTCCAAACAACTACAATAAGTCAACTTCCTTTTACGAGCATCAATTAAAACATAGGTGTAGATGTCACTTGTTCCTTTAGAACAAAGAAAATTGATAAGGGAGTGTTTTTAACATCAAACAGAATTAACTGACATGTCATTTTAATCTTGAATTCATAAAATTCTTTTTAAGCAATATTATTTACTCCAAGGAGAGCAATTCTATTATGCTATTACCTGGGGAAAAAAATGATCGTTAGAAACATGTCATGCGTTTCATGCCAATGTTTATGTCAACGGGCATTAAACCTTTCAGTACAGCTCCTTGGGCTATTTTTGAATATTTCATTATGAAAAATAAAATACGATAAAATGATATAAAATAAGATGAAATAAAATAGAATATATATTTCATTCTATTGCTTGAATATAAAAACAATGAAAGAAAAAAGTATCATTCTATTATTTAAAAATACAACAAAAAAGAAATAGAATGATAAAAAAAATTGTAAAATCAGTTTACACATTCAGCCAATTATAATTTTCCCTGTCATTAATTTAAATTTAGTTTTAATTTCAAATTAAAAGTCACTACATGCACCGTTTTCTCCTTTTTCTCAGCGGTTACTATTCCTCCATAGTCTATCCCTTCCCAAGCTCATTGTAATTTTAAAAAATAAGAAAACCCTGGTGCGCCAATCTTTTATGAGAAATGTTATTTAGATGTTTGAAAATGGATACATACGAGATTGCATACACCAGAACCTAAGGAACGGTGAAACATGTTTCTCAGTGGTTACTATTCCTCCATAGTCCATCCTCATTTTAATTTTAAAAAATAAGAAAATACTAGTGCACCAATCTTTTTTGAGAAATGTTATTTAGACGTTTGAAAACGGACGCATATGAGATGCATACATCAAAACCACTGAGGAACAGTGAAACGTGTATGTACTTGATACAACAAGAGGGACTTAATTTAAATTTAGTTTTAATTTCAAATTAAAAGCCATTACATGCACCATTTTCTCCTTTTTCTTGGTTGTTACTATTCCTCCATAGTCTATCCCTTCTTGAGCTCATTTTAATTTTAAAAAAAATAAGAAAATGCTAGTGCACCGATCTTTTCTAAGAAATGATATATAGACGTTCGAAAATGGACCCATGTGGCATGCATACACCAAAACTACTGAGGATTAGTGAAACGTGTATGTACTTGATACAACACAAGGGACTTAAGATGGACTACCGTATCATTGGTTCACGGTGGTAAAAGTGACGTTAAAAATTTGAGAAAAGACCATGCCCAACTAGATTTGGCCCTCTCTTTCTCTCTTTTTCTTCTTCCTCTCCTTCTTCCTCTCCTTCTTCTTCTTCCCTCTTCTTCTCCCTGCAACTGCAACAAGCACCATACCCCTGTCACATTCATCTCCGTTTCCACTCAACTTTGATAGCAACAGTGAACAAATCGAAACCCCTCTTCCATTGGGTTTCCATTCAATGCCACCTTCCTTTAATTCCCTTCTTCCAATTTCGTTTAGTTTGGTTTTCATTCCCTTTCATTCCTATTGCCATTTTGTTCTATCGAACCACATTTGTTCTCAACTTTTGTGGTGACCAATGAGTGCCTTCCTTGCTGCTCGTAACTTCCATGACCCAGAATCGTAGATTCTCTATAATCATCAGATCCAAGAGCTTTTCTTAGAATTCACAGGGCTTCACACAAACACCCATTTAATTTCTTTCCTCAATTTTTCCCTTCTTTTGGCCTAAAGTTTCATTTTGTTTTCTAGGTTTGGGCTAATCATGTTGTTCTTGAACGTTTTAACGTTGTTTGCTTCATTGCCTTCTTCTTTTGATTCATCTTGTTCTTTACTTTTTGTTTTATTTATTTATTTATTTATTTTGTGTTTTGGTTTGGAAAAAAAATTGTGTCATTTTATTGTTGGTGTGAATGTGATTTCTTTTTTTTTTGTGTGTTTTTGTTTAGAACAACTAGCAGAAAGATGGGTGAAGGAGAACGATATTAGCTAGGAACTCTTGGCTCACTGACTCTATCTGTGGTGTCATCAGTGTCGATTGTGATTTGCAATAAGGCGCTGATGAGCTCACTACATTTCATTTTTGATAAGTCCATGAGGTATTGATTGTTTACAACATGATATGGTTGTCTACTTATTTGTACTTTCTTTTTTTTTTTTGTTTCTTGGTGATGATTACAAATGTGTTGTTTTCATTTATGTGTTTTTTGTGTATGGCTCAATTTGATAATTCAATGGGGGTTGATAAGCCTTATAGTTCTTCTGGGATAATATGAAAGGGGTGTGGTTCCATCCATGGAAGTATTAGAGTTGAAGGTTTTGGTTTTTGGGAGCATATCCTTCTCATTTGTTGTTTATCTCTTTTGTAAGAAGTGGTGCCATGCTTGCTGCTATGCCATTGGAGTGCACCATTTAGTGACACCTTGTACTAGTACTATATTGGTGATCAAGGCAGATTTTGCAAAGAAGCAAAGCATTTCTCCACCTAGCAACGAAAGAAGTATTTATTGGAGGTTGGATTTATTGAATTTGACAATTTTTTGTATGGCTTTGCCCTTTGTGTTTGGATTTGGATTTAATAGATATTGTTCATAGGCATGAGAGGCAGATTGTCAATATCCCCTCCATTGCAATTTAAAAATCTTTTATCCTACTTAGTACTTAAATATGAATTTTAAATAAGTTATCCTACCAAGCCATAAGACTTTTACATTGTAAAAGTGGCCAAATAGCTACTCGTTTATCAGTCAATGATACAATTTAGTTTTGCTTAATGAAAACCTTTTGGCATTAAGCTTGTGAACAGAGAAATAGCTTCTTGAACTTTGTACAAGAAGTTACTACTTAATTTTTTTAGCTTGGGTTTTTTTTATTCATAAATTTATGATATTGTTTGCAATCTTAACTAACTTTCTTAGTTAATAATTGGAAAAGAAGGGGAGGTTGGTCCTTAGTTAATCGATTTGGCAACAAACTAGCTAGATCGAACAAATAGATTAAATGAAAATTAATGTTTTCTTTTTCCTATGTATGTGTTAGGTGGGGGCAAAGAAAAGGGGCTTAGGTCCATGTGACGGCTTATGTGCCCCTTAACTTTATTTAGTTCTAAGTCATGAAAATGTGCAGGGCAAGACATTTGTGCCCATTGCACATTTATGTTGTAATTTTCGAACTTGGAATGTAGAAATAAGGGAATTTTAGACTGCACTGGGACATTTTTTTCTTCCATTATTGGAAGCCTACAAATACTAAGATTGCTAATACAAAAATGGGAAGGAGCCAATTTTGTCTAGTAGATGTAGGGGGAATAATAGAAATGCAATTAATGATGATGGGAGGGTTAGTTATAATTTCTATATGATACTTAGGTTTTAACTTCTATGATCTACATGCGGAGGGTATGAATAATGACCTTTTCTTTTCTTATCTTTTGGTAATTGATATGTTGACCTCCTACAGAGTTTAAATTAGACGTAAAATTTGTCCCATGTGTAATGTCATTGTGCATTTGCGAACTTCCTTAATTTGTTATTATCTACTAACTTACAAATCTTTAAGAACACAAAATAATTCTTTCTCTATTATTATTTTTGCTTAAAGTTGCCTGTTTGCACACAAATCTTTAGTTTACAAATCTACGGTCAAAATGCTAGCTCAAATTTAAAGTGGGAGATAAAGAGCTGAATACATTCACCATTGAAACTGCAAGTTTCTGTTGCACTAATCTGTGACATCTGGCATTACAGTAGTTTGTGTTACAATTTGCATAGAGTGAAATTGGTAGTGCGAAACAATACTTAAAAGGACAAAGGCCCTTCTTAAGAATGAATAAGAGTGAATAAAGTTGATAAATAATAGAGAAGCTGTAAAAATAACCATGCTCATTAGAAAACAAAATTGAAGATTTTGGCTAAAGTTTCATAACATAATTTCATTACTTTCATTGGACTTATGAAGAAAAATAGATATTCGAAATGTCAATGTTCAATATCCTATAGTGGAAATTCTTTTCATATTTCCACATCTATAATTCTATGCATTAATTAGTGCAATCAGCATATGCTTTACCAATTTGCCTTGTTATTGATATCTATTTGCTTAGTTCACTAGGATTAATGACCTTAGGATTAATTGGTGATGATCCTTGTGAGTGCAACTAGCTTGCCATTAGCAACCATAGGTGTGTACTAATTTATTTTAGTTGTAGCATTCTATATGGTAGTTATTAGCAAAAATATGTGAGTACTTGAGAATTATATAGGGGGTAAAGGGATAACTTTTGTGCCATGACAATTATTATTGTATTGTCCATCCAGCTGTGTGTCAAATTGGTTAGCAAATTTTGCATTGTGTTCAATTGTATAACATGAAGAAGGAATTAAACTTGTTGATACTAGATCAACAATGATGCGGGTTAACTAGGAACTAATGGGCTGCATAACTTTTATCAGCTCATGCATCAAGTTTGTAAATTTTAATTTAAGTTGTAATTTAATTGATTTGCTTGACAAACTTAAGTTCTGAAAGATATTTATGTTTTGTTGCAAGTGCTAAAAGAAGGGTGTTTCAAACTTTGGATCATGATTTATCCATTGTGTAATGTGAATTGTAAAATCATTTTAATGAATTAAATATGCCATTTTTAATTTAATGTATTTCCTTATATAAGATTGGCAGTATCTTAAATTTGTTGCCTTTAAAATCTCTATATAATTGCTCCTACTACGCATAAAATTTTAGAATTCATTATGAATTTCAAAAGTTACAATTATATGAATTTCTATTGTTCCGTTGAGTTCTAAATATTTTGGGGTTCATATATCCAATTTTTTTTGTAAATATGTATATAAATGGTTTAAACGAAAATTTGTTTCTTCATTCACTACTTTTTATATTGATTGGTTTCATGTGTACATGCAGCCTTTTGTATCAAGTGCTACATTGGATTGGAAAGGCAGGTATACATTTTAAAATCAAAGAAATAAGGATCTTGGCAAGTAAAACCAACTTTAATCCACATTGTAACTTTGTAACAATCAAAGAAATAAGTGATCAAACTGAGTGGATGCTGTGTTAACTTTGAAGTTTTAATCCGCCTTGTAACTTCCAGAACTAGGAAATGGTGCCAAAGAACCTAAACAAACAACTTGCGTTAGCTGTGAAAAGCATTCGATGGAGCTATACAATATTTTGGTCTGGCTTAACTGCCTAACCCCGATATTGCTAACAGTTTCACTCACGGTAGCTGTATAAGACTGTTATAATTTCTGATATTACTATTTTGTTGTTGCATAGAAGCCATAATGTAAAAGAAAATTATATTTTCCTACAAAATTTGTTAGGTCTTGAGCTTGGGGGAAGGATATTTAAGACTAGAAAGACAAGTCAAATGGTGGAACACAGCTATGACAAAATAGGCTTGTAGAGAAGTGAGCAACTACAAGAACTATATGCATTCTTGTAGTTGCAAAAGCCAGTGCACAAACGAAAAGGCCCAAGTGATTTGCTATGTTTTTCTATGTGATAGGCTGTAGAGACATGGTTATAGAGTCATCTATGCAAAACTGGTTAGTTTAGTAGAGCCTGAGCAAGCTTTTAAGTAGATTTTGGAAACAGTTTGTAGGATAGCAAGCATTAACAATATCTTTGTGACTTTGGATTAGTTTTAGTAAGGTTGACATGGTAATGTACAAAGATAATTATTTTTTCCCTTTCTTATAAAAATAAATTAATTTTGGGTGCATGATTGTAACTTTGACTGATTTGTAAAGGATGTGAGATTCCAGGTCGAATTAGTTGAATCATCCATTGTGAGAGTTCCTGTTAGAATATTATGAATGCTTAACTATAACTTGTTACTCTAAACGAGTTTTATTATATTACAATATAGTTGAAGCTATTCATATCAAAACTCTCATCTAATATCTAGATAAAGATAGATGCCAGTATCAGTTCATGTCATGGGGGATCCAAATAGCATGAAATCATGGTTATCTTTGCCAATTATCATGCAATTATTTATTGCAATTGGTTGGTAACTCCATTAAATAAGTTGGTGACTTTAATTCAAAAGGTTGGTAACTGAGAGAAAAAGTTGGTAACTTCCCAAGTCTTGGTTAATCTCAATAGACCTATAATTCCTTGTTATATTAAAGTTATGGAGATCCAAATAATATGGAATTAAAGCAACCTTTGTCACTTATCATGTAATTTTATATTGCAACTGGTTGGCAACTTAGTCAAATAAGTTGGTAATTTTAGTTTAAAAAGTTGGTAACTAGGAGAAGAAGTTGATAATTTCTCAGGTCTTGATTAATCTCGACAGACCTATGATTCCTTATAATGTTGAAGTTATGGAGATCCAAATAATATGGAATTAAAGCAACCTTTGTCACTTATTATGCCATTTTATGTTGCAACTAGTTGGTAATTCAGTCAAATAAGTTAGTAACTTTAGTTCAAAAAGTTGATAAGCAACAGAAGAAATTGGCAACTTCTCAAGTCATTGGCAACTCAGTTGGGTTCTTTATCTCCAATATGCACTCAGGCGTGGTCACCCACCCTTGAGCATGGTCCTCCATGCTAAAATTCGAGATCTTTGTTTGTTGTCCAAGCTAGAGCTTATTAGGTTGTGCTTGAGCGTGTCCCCAAGAACTTGAAATGCTTCTTTTCTTCACTTGACTTAGTTACCGATTTCATACACTAAAGTTACCAACTTCTTTGTGCATGTTACCAATTTATTTAATGGAGTTACAATGCTCGAGTGTGGGTGACCACATTGGAGTGCATATCGTAGACAGAGAACCCAACTGAGTTACCAATTGTAACATCCCCATATAACGTTATAGGAAATAATGAAAATGTCCTTAGGCAAACTTTCATTATTTACAACTTTGCCCCCGAACTTTTAAGAAAATGACCTTTAGGTCCTTATATATTATTTACAGCCTTGCCCCTGAACATTTTAGAAAATGAGATTTTAGGTCCCGATATCAACCGGATTAATAAAATAAGGTTTTAAACGAAGCAAAATCACGTAGCGAAAACGTAGAAATCTAAACCTCGGCCGATCGAGCCACGGAGGTATCCATATGTGAAATGACATGGGGTGCCCCTAGACTTATCCATAACTACGAAAATGCCATTAGCTTTGAAAAACAGAAACAGAAGTCCCTAAAATTTTGCAAAACATTTAACGTACACTATTAATCGATTTACTCGATTTTATTGGGTTTGTAGAGTTAAATTAAAAGGTTAATTAGAGGTTAACTAGAGGTTGATTAGAGGTTAAATTAGAGAAGTTAGAGCTAAGATAGAAACTCATAAAAACCTCACACAATTCTTCAAAACCGATTTACCGATTTAAAGGAAATCGGTAACATTACGGTATTTTAAACTGTCGGAACCGGACCAATAGAATTGCAAGCCTCAAACCCTATTTTTAGTGGCTGATAACTCAGCCACTTACCACCCAAAAGTGGCGCCATTTGGCCCACACAAAGGCAAGAGGGCTGGCTGATTTTCAGCCATGGAAAGCCAACCAATCAAATTGCAAGAAGAAAGGCACCTAAACCCCACCATGTGATCAGATTTTCAGCTCCTTTTGACTCCCATTCAGACCACTTTTACGCCACTCTTCTCTTCTCCTTTCATCTCTCTTTCTCTCTTACTCACACACCCAAAAACTCAAGCCAATTCCAACCTTATTCATCCAAACTTCAAGAATCCAGCACAAACACTTGGATCAAAGGTAGGAGTTCTGATTTCTTGCATCAAATCTATGCACTTGGCTCGCTGGGCTTGAATTATTTTCACCTTATTTGATGTGTTAAATGAATGTTTATGATGATATGTGATTGGTTTTGGGCTGTTTGATTGATTAAAACCGAAGTGGAAGCAAGAAACCATGAAAATGGAAAGAGCTGATGGGTTAGAGAACCAAAACCCCTCGGCTGTCCGTACGGCGGTGTGTACAGCTCCACCTACAACCGATCAAAGTGGATGAAACCATTTTCATATGAAACTAGACATCTAGGGCTTTCCATAGACATATCATATAAGGCTTTTGGATTAGAATTGAGGGAGATATGAATTTTTGAATTTCAATCTAGGGTTTTGACTCTGGCTCTAGGCAGATTAGGTTGTTTAGGGTAGAACTCGACCTATACTACTTGAAAGTGAGTGAAACTAACTTTGTTAGAAATCTTACACATAGGAGAATGTCCCATAAAAATTTCAGAATTAGATAAGGTCCCAGTTGCTCCCAGTGCTCCACGCAATTCGCCCTATGTCCACACTGGGCTAGAACAGGACAATGTACGAAGGTCCAAATTCGGGGCTTGTAACTCGAGCCCTACTAAGCCAAATTGAGTGGAACTTTTTCTAAATGAAACTTGGTTCTGTTAGCATTAATAAGAGACCAATTTCGTATGATTTAAGTCAGTTCTCGATTTTTAGTGGATTTTTACTTTTAGTTGCCTGATTCTGGCTAGCCAATGGGCAGGCCGAGATAAAATCTAGATATCTTAAGTTGTAGAAATCAAAATTAGATGGGACTAAAGAGGTTAGAAAATAGACATCTAACACTTTAACATACTCAAATTTGAGGTCCAAATGAGTTAAATAGAAATTATGGCTTGAATTATAAAAACCTGGTTGGTTGAATATGCTGAGGCAGGAATTCTGCCTTAATGAATTTGATGTTGATATGAGTTTAATGTTGGAATATAAATGTGATGTTGTGCTCATTGTGATATATTGATGTACTAGTTGGCTGGCACTATTTATGGGGAAGCGAACATGTTCCGTTATGCTGCCGAATTTTTGGCAGAATTATGTGAAGTTATAATAACTTGTGTTATGAAATTTTGAGTTATGAATATGGAATCTCATATGCAACGATATATGAAAGTAAATGGCAAAGTATATGTATGAATGCATTCAGCATGCCTATGTACGATTATGTATGAGAATGAAAGCATATGAACATATTGAATGTGAATCCCTTCACCTGGAGGCAGTTGCACTTTGAATCCTTCCCCGTGAAGGCAGTTAAAAGATATAATGAAGATGCTATATCCCTAAGGAACGTGACATGGCGATCACGCTCTGATGGAGCATGACATGGCGATCATACTCTGGAATGTGGCATGATGATCCCACACCCTAAGAAATGTGACATGGCGATCACATTTCGACAGAGTATGACATGGCGATCAGACTCTGGGATGTGGCAGGATAAATATATTCCTAAGGAACGTGACATAGCGATCACGCTATAATGGGGTATGACATGGCGATCGTACTCTGGAAAATATACTCCCCTCACCCACATGAGGCATGACGTGACCCAGCTAGTGTAAGTATAGGGGATAAGGCTTACATGAGCCATGGCACGACCCAGCTAGTGTAAGCAATGAAAATGTATGGTGGCAACATCCATGACATTAACTCATTACGGAGCAAAGAAAGTTAAAGAAAGGCATCAGGATATTTGCATGAATTCAAAGATGAGAATTTGCATAATGACATCCTATGTTTAATTGATGCTGAAACTGTACTATTTATGTATGCTGTGATTATGTTCTAAATATGAAATATTGCCAATGAGAACTCAAGCGCGTGAATAAAATGAACCCTGCTTCGGATAATACATTTTCAAACTATAAAACTGAAAAGTCTATTAACATGTTCATTTTTTTCGTAATAGAACGAAGCAGCTGGAGATAATAACGATGACATAGTTTATGTTAGTTTAATAAATCCTACTGAGAATTTATAATTCTCACTCCTATGTTTATTTCCGTATTATCTCCAGATAGTTCAGAAGTCTCGAAGAAGGTCCTCCAAGGCGGAGTTGACTAATAAGATCGAGGGTGGCTGAAGGTTGCTGCCAGACAAGGTCCGATTAAGTGACAGTAACAACTCCTAGGTGAGGTATTATGACTTAAGCATAATACCGTACTTGGGAGGGTGTTAAACCAATGACCTGAGAAGTTACCAACTTCTTCTACTAGTTACCAACTTTGTAAACTAAAGTTATCAACTTATTTGACTAAGTTACCAACCAACTGCTGGATCAATTTGCATGATAAGTGACAAAGGTTACTTTAATTCCATATTATTTGAATCCCCATAACTTCAGTATAACAAAGAATTATAGGTCCATCGAGATTAACCAACACCCGAGAAGTTACCAACCAATTGCAACATAAAATTGCATGATAAGTGATAGAGATTTCTTTAATTCCATGTTATTTAGATCCCCATAACTTCAATATAATAAGAAATTATATATCTGTTGAGATCAACCAAGACATGAGAAGTTACCAACTTCTTTTCCCAGCTGTCAACTTTTTGAACTTAAATTATCAACTTATTTGACTAAATTACCAACCAGTTGTAGCATAAAATTGCATGATAAGTGACAAAGGTTGCTTTACTTCCATGTTATTTAAATCCCCGTGACTTTAATGTAACAAGAAATTATAAATCTATCAAGATTAACTAAGACTTAAGAAGTTACCAACTTATTTGACTGAATCACCAATTAGTTGTAGCATAAAATTGCATGTAAGGCTAAAAAGATAGATAATGAAATAATCTTTGTGGAGCTCAATTTATGTCCAAATGAATTGACACGACTTGTTGTTTTAGCAAGAACATGAGGCACCAAACTCATACTCGAGTTTTGCATGGCAAACTAGTTGCCTTTGAGTATATCAAAGTTGGAGAGTTTGGCAAATAGAAACTTGAATCTAATATGGCTGTAAACAAATTGTACAAATTTGAGTTAGCTGCGATAAAACGAAAAATCTAAAAATAAAAAATAAAAATAGGTTGAATAAACATGAGGCACTTGTGTAAAAGAATACACTAATCACAAGTATACAATACTGGTTTTATTCTTTCATATACAAAAATATTATTTGCTAGACTTAGACTAGCAAGCTATAGATTAGTCATCACAAGAAACAAATTTAGGCAGACCCAAACAACTATAGCAGCAAACTTAATAGTAGGAGTATCAACTCATCTTTTTCTCATGTTCCTTAACCAACCTTCTTGTAGCTGAAATGTCTTCATAAACCTGTTGAGGGGTATAATACATATCAAAATGTGATGACAATGTGTTAAAAAATTGACAAAAGCATATCAAAATGTGATAAGAATGTGATAAAAGCATACTAGAATGTCATATTTCATGTGCGTATCATCAAGTAACTGTAAACAGGTTTTCTAATGACAAAAAAAATTGTAAACCTAAAAGACATGGTAACAATACCAACACAAATGATTTAGTTTCTAGATATCATATTCCAGAGTACTCAAATACAAAGCATAGTCAAAGTAAATTCTAAATAAGACAATCCCAAATATTTGATTCTTCACCAACATTATCCATCACGATTCTGAAAAACCTAATAACAAATTTATCACCATCTACTTAAGTTAAAAGCAAAAAAAAGGTTCAAGAAAAATTTACAACCTCAAAACTACATATTAGGAAGACTAAACACGCACAACCTAGCACAATATGCAGGGGAGTCAAGGTGCAGAACATACAACAGTGCATCACAAAAAAAGCCAATTTAGGGCCAAATCAAAATATTCACATGGCATTGTACTACTAAAAACCCAATGTCAATAGCTCCAATTGAGAATAACAATGAATTAAAACTATAAATAATAAAAGGATAATAAGAGTGCAGTAATAAGTATAGCAATAATGACTTTTATTGGTGTTGGTCTACATATCAATAGCTGCAATAAGATTAATACAGTTAAAGAAATCCATAAACAATAGTCACATTATAAGTGATTCCCTGATAAGAAGCAAAATCCATTTCATTGTAAATTCAGCCACACGATTATTCTCTTTCAAGCTTAACCTTCTATAAACACTAGAAACCAATAAAACATAAACAAAACACAAACACATTTCATTATTCACTCTCCAGAATTACCTAATTGCATAAACTCATCAAGTTTTACTCCACTAGAACCATATTTTCATCAAAACCCATTTCGGTCTACAAGCAACAAAATCCAACTCAAAGCAAATTTAGTTACACAAATATTCTATTTCTATCTCAACATTCTGCAACTACAAAAAAAAAAAAAAAAACAATAAACTACAAACAACCTAAAACCCACTTCATAATTCAATCTCCCAAGTAACATGATCACCAAAAGAAAAAAAAAAAAGAAAACCTCTTCAAACATTCAAATCACAATGTAACTCACATTAACCAAACACACTATTATCACCCTCAATCCACCGAAAACATAAAAAAGAAAAAAATCCACCACTGCAACTCACATCCTATATCATTGCAAATTTAGCTCTAGTTATCACAATTCACAAACTACAAATTGCAAAATAGAAAATGGAATCATGACAATTGCAACAAAGGCAAACAGCAGCAATACGTTGTGGATGTCGTTGGCTCAGAGGAGGATGACCAAGGCAGAGGTGGCACTACTGACGAAGAGAAAGGCAACGGTGAAGGCTTTGATAGGCATGAGACGTGAATCCCCTGCATATCCCTTTGTGTAGGAACGCATACCCAATCCTAGTTGAGCAGCACTGGCTGCACCCCACAACCACTCCGTTCCCTCCACACCGTCACTAATGGCTCCCTTGTCCATCTACAAGCAGAATAGGTAAGAAGCAGTGAGACAGAGTTTGAAATCTCAGAGTGTGGGGCGTTTCGACAAGGAAGGATGGGCTACACTGGAGAGCAAAAGTGAGCGAATCGGGATTGAAGCTTCTTATTTTGTTATCTCTGCTAGTTACCGTAAACTAATTATATTTTGGTACACCTTAAGTACCTCTTTTGCCAATGCATCGCGTATGCATCTATCTCCAAATGTCCAAATATCATTTTTCATCTTTTCCTATTATTTTCTCAACAATTACTACATCTGTCTCCTCCACTGAAACTAATTTTCACCCATTGAAAGTTGGCCACTCTTAATTAGTGCATCGTGAAGTGAAAAGAGACAATACATCTCTGCCTTTAGAGTGTGTTGGAAATCGAAGAAAATAGGAATTGATTAGATTTGTAAATCAAATTTTATATTTGGATGTTTTAAAAATAAGAAATGATTTTATTTGTGAAATCCAATGGATTTACTTCCTTTATATTTGAAATCTTATCAAAATTAAAATGATTTAATAGGAATTGATTTTATTTTAAAATTTAAGTATAAATTAAATCAAATTAATTCCACTTTTAATCATTTTAAACACTATCTAATGTATTTTAAACATAAAAATTGATTTCTAAATTAATTGAAATCCTATTTTATATAATCATTTGAAAAATAAGATTTAGCATCTAATTCAAATCAATTTAAATCAAATCCTAATTTTAATAATTCCAAACACTACCTTAAAACATTATCATCAATAGGGTTTGATGCCCCTTCAAACATTTTTTGTTTACATGCACTTCTGATTAAGTGTTTGACAAGGTTATCACAATTTGTTCAATTCATTGAGGTACGTACATGTAAGTAATGAGGAGAAATCTTAGTTACTTGAGCATGAATGTTGAAGTAAAGTTGGATCCTTTTTATAAGTTTTGAGTTCAGTTGTAAGTATTCTTTAATTCAAAGTAGAGAGTATCTTAGAATCCATATAAAAAATATCTGAATATCCACTACAAGCAAAGATATGAATTTTGTCATTAATAAACGAATGTAAATAGTGTTAACAACATGTACATAGGGGTCCAATTTTGGAACTCTTTCCTCAAAGAATAAATGACAAAAAGACATTCCTCTATTATGTCAACGTGGTAAAGTAGGATGAAGACAATTCACTTATTGCTATTTTCTAAACAAATGCTTATATAATGAGGAACCCATTCAATGAGGCTCTACGTTTAAGGAGAAAAACAATGTATATTAAGAGTTAGGAAACTCCAGCTTCCAAAGTAAATCATATTCTTAATTTCTCATTTATATTGCATGGCAGCACTCAACATGGACCAATGGTTGAGCTTTAAATATCAGGGAAATGAAGAACAATTCCGAAAATTGTGCCATTTTGTAGGTGTACTTTCCACTATTTCATGTAAGAAACAACAAATGCATTCCACTCTTAACTAGGCTGCCTTGTCTTAATTGTATCTTTCTTCGTGCTCCTTTTTGTTTTGGCCATGAGTTTGCATCTTGCTTGTATCTTTGAGAATGGTAAAAGGCAATGACCAATGAGGCTACCAA
The DNA here is from genome assembly GCA_031439595.1 of Pterocarpus santalinus. Classification (NCBI taxonomy): domain Eukaryota; kingdom Viridiplantae; phylum Streptophyta; class Magnoliopsida; order Fabales; family Fabaceae; genus Pterocarpus; species Pterocarpus santalinus. Next base: position 23,975,307 of record CM062528.1, on the reverse strand, counting down.
CATCACCAATCAATTTTAGTATACACCATAGCCCATAAAAAAAAAAAAAAAGAGGAGTTTCGTTGTTTTCCTTTCATGTTCCCTACAAAATAATTATAAATGAGGAACGATATGGAAAAGAAAATGAGTCATAGACAAGATAACTAAATATATCATACAAATATAATGGTTACTCATTATGTACAAAAGCAAGCATATTGCAGAAGATATGGCTTATAAATTACAAAAGGTGTGCACTCAATACAAGGCGTATGATATTTGAACCATTAAACAAAATGCACATCACCTCATATAAAAGAGGTTGATTATGACCCCATATATCACCCAACTTCAAACCCCCTCAATCAGAATACTTCATCTACTGATAACCAGAAGTTGTTGCATCCAACTTCTCCCTTAGACATCTAGTTAAGTCTTAGAGGAAATGGCCATTCATCTTGTGTACAACTATGTAGTGTGAAAGGAGTCCTTTGTTAACCAAAATCTTCTTATGTATTTTGCTAAAGTACTCTACCATCTCTAACTGATAGCAAAATGAGGATTGGACATATAAGCTAGCTAGATGTGATATAATCTCTAAAAACTACTACTCAAGAACCATTCCTGCAGCTCCAGACCTCGATATACCCTAATCTCTCATAGATTTTTCTTTTTTAGTCTCTTTGCTACATCATGTGATTGCCAAACTGCTAACCTGAAAATCCTTATGACCAATATGTAATTCTTATCAAATAACACTTGTATTCCTCAAGGATAGGAACAATGCTTGCATCTGATCATTGCACGTTCTCACACCTTCCTATTCTCATTCTTGATTCCCCCCCTCTCTCTCTCATATCTAATCCTGCTAAAAGGAACATATAAAACTACCTCTTCTTTTCTTCTCTCACACTCTTAATCACTATCTTTCTCTAAATTCTCTTTCCTTCTCCTTTCTTTTCCTTTTTTTTTTTAATTCTCTTCTTTTTACATAATCTCAATGCGCATTGTATAAACTCCAATCTAAAGTGAAATAGCTATGTGTAGATTAATAGTAGTCTTTCCCACCAGACTATGATGACCCTATTGCCCTTCTCGACCCCCTATATCTGCTGCCCTACATGAGTCTGTTCTTATATCTACATCTTATATACTAACTGATCATCTTTCCCCCCAAAGATGACACCATTCACACCACTATCCTCCAACTCCAATACTTTGCCATTTTTATGATGTCTCCTGTTTCACTACTCTTCTACTTCATCAATTTCATTGTTGCCTTTATTACATGATTTCACACCTAATCCTTGCCTTTGCTAGTACCTGCCTTCTACTTTATCACCCATTTACAAAGAAACTCTTCTGATTACCTCCAGTACCTTGCCAAAACAACAGTCTTCTTTATACAATATACCTATACCACTTCACCATCCTTCATCATCTATCCTAAGCCCCATTCTTACTTTTACCTCCATATCCCCCCTCGTAGACCTTCCATCAAAGAATAGCCTACGACAATGACTTCCAATTAGAATCTTCAACATATACTTGTAGTAATTTTCTATATTCTTTTTCTTGTTTTTTCAACCTTTTCCTTTTTCTTCTTTTTTTCCCTCATTTTCTTCCTTTTTTTTCTCCCTTTTCTTTTCTTTTTTTTTTTCAACAAAAAGATGTGACCAAAAACTATAACTGCCTCTCAAATCTTAACTACAGTCATACAAACAAAAACAAACTAAAACACAAACTGTTGAAAGAACCATCTAGCTAACCCTAGTATGGGTCCTTGTCCATGTACTGCATGATTTTGTGGTTCTTCACCTTCTATCTTTGGACCATTCCGTAACCAAGTTACAAACAATTCTCCAGTTTCATCTCCTTTGTACATCTCTTTGTCAAAAATAATTTTGTTTCTCTTGTTATATGCAAACTATGTGACAGCAACAAAAAGATATTCTCATTTTTGTGATTTCACCTCTTTTGCAACCATACCTCTCTAAGAATCAAAAAATGTTTCTATATCTTTGGAAGACGACATGCTCACCCCCCACCCATTTGAGGCACTTTACCCATATTTCCCATGCCACCTTATATGCAATAAAAAGATGCTCAACTATTTCATTCGCTTCCCTACATAATACACACTTGCCCTTAGAAGCTTGCATAATGTGAAGTTTTCTCAACTTGTCCATAGTGTTAAGTCTTCCTTGGAGTAGAAACGAAAGGAAGACTTGGACTCATGGTGGTGATCTAACCTTCTATATCTTTTTTAACCTTATAGTCTTTTTATAGTCAAAACTAGGCGATTGCATTATTATTTTTGTGAACAATTTTACTGAAAACCTTCCATTTGTTCAAAGTTCCAACATAATAATCCTCCTTGTCTTTCTTTAGTTCAGAATATGCAAGCATATCCCTTAGCTCTTCTACTTGCTCAACTTCCCATTGGAATATCTCTCCCCTCTACTTTAGCCACCATACCCATGTCTCATTTATCTATTCCCCACATTCTACCACCTTATTTTTTCATAATGATATGCTAAATAGTCTTCGATACCTGCTCTTCAAATTGGCATTTCCTATCATGCATCTTTCTAAAACAAAATCATACTTCTATTCCCAATTTTCCAACATTATCTCCTTATGCAAATCCTTAAAGACCCTACTGCTCTTCATGCCTAGTCTACATATAGCTCCCCACGGACTTAAATTAGAATTACTTAAGACATTCTTTTCCCCAAGCCTACGATTTGGCCCCCAGTTATGAGTCAAACACATGACTTTCTTCCATAAGGCTTCTTCCATATTCAAATACTCGCACCACGACTTTGACATTAAAGTCATATTTCAAACCTCAATATCCACCGTACCTAGACCTCCCTTTTCTTTTGGGTTCTAAATTAACTCCCATTTTACTAGAGGAATCCCCTTCTTCCTATTCTATTTCCCCAAAAAAATGACAGCTGTAGTAGTCTTATTTTATTTAAAACTGCCTTAGGTACTGAGAACAGGCTCATGTAATATATTGGTCCACAATTCAATACAACCTTTATGAGCACAAGCCTACCAGCCGTAGAAAAAATCTTCACCTTCCATGAACTTAATTTCTTTTTCACTTTTTCAATAATCAATTTCCAAGTTTGAGCTCTTTTTGGATTTGTCCCCACCATAATGCCCAAGTACTTAAAAGGTATATTAACCACTTTATAGTTAACTTATCTTTCATATCTTTTGCCCACTCCATGCCACAATTTATTAGAATCAAGGAGGACTTTTCATAATTAATTTGCAATCCTAACATAATACCAAAGTAACTCTGCAAACGTACATAATTTCTTATGACCTCCGCCTTTGCTGGGCTAAAAATGATGGTATCATCTATGAATTCTAATAGCATGAAGTTCACTTCCTCTTTCTCGACCTTTAAACCCTCAATCAGTCTGAACTCTTTTGCCTCCTGCACTATTTTATTGAATATTTGTGCCATTAGGACAAATAGAAAAGGACATAAAGGATCTTCTTGTCTAAGTCTACAGTGCATGGGGAAAGGTTTAATGGGTGGACCATTCACCAGAATTGACATACTGGCCATTGTAACGCATCCCCTTATCTAACTCCTCCACTGGTCCCCAAACTCCATCTTGGCAAGGATTTGGTCTACAAAATCCCACCTATCCATGTCATAAGCCTTTTGAAAATCCAACTTTAAAAAAGCAGCCTTGTTTTTGGTGTTCATCTAGTGAATGCCTTCTAATGGTATCAACATCCTATCATGTGTCAATCTTCCTTTGATGAAAGTTGTTTGGGCTTCCCCCATGAATTTTGGAACTACCACTCTTATTCTTTTTGCTAAGATTTTCGAAATGACGTTGTATATGCAACCTACCATGCTTATCGGTCTTAAATCTTTAGTTTTCTCAACCCCTTCAAATTTGGGAATTAATATTACCCATGTTAAATTTGCATTCCTTGGCATAGTCCCATCATTAAAGAACTTTAACACTTCCTGTGTAAACTCTAATCGAATTGTTCCCTACATTCACCTAATGAAGTTCAAATTATATCCATCCACATCCGATGCTTTACTTAGGTCACAATCCCACACAGCCAACTTCACCTCCTCCTTCGTTGGATTTTCTTAAATCAAGTATCGGTCTTCTTCTAATAGTATATTTAGAAACCCAACCAGAATAAGGATTTGTAGGTCTTGATTGGGTCCATGTAACCACCTATAGAAATTCCTAATGACTTGATTTATTTTCCTTGGCTTATGAACTAACCTATCTTTTATTCTCAACTTTAAAATCTAGTTCTTCTTTTTACGTTCTATGGCCATCAGATGAAAGTATTCAGTATTCCGGTCACCTTTTTATACATTTTTCTCTCGAAATTTGTTTCAAATAACCTTCTTTCCTTTCCATATTCTTCCTAAGCTACACTTCAACACTTTCTTTCTATAGCAACTCACTTCATCAATGTCCTCCTCTTCCACTAGTTCATCAATATTACTTATCTCCTTCTCCAACCTGGCAATTCTCTAATTTACATTCCTAAAACTCGTCTTGTTCCAACATCTAATTGAGGCCTCAAGTTGTCTTAACTTCTCCTGCGCCCCTACCTCTCCCAAATTCTACCATTCCTTTTTAACAAAGTCCATGAAGTTATCATTCAAAATCCAAATATCATGTGATCTACAAGATTGAGGACTCCAGTCTACTTTCTTGTCTTGTAATAGCAAAGGTGAATGATCCAAAATATTCCTATTCAAGCCTTACAACTTTAATTTTGGGAATTGTTGCAACCATTCTCCAATAAAAAATACTCTATCAATTTTGCTGCATGAATTTCCTTTATACCATGTACACTTACAGCCTATCAGTGGAAGCTCTAGCAAATGTAAATTGTCCATCCATATAGCAAATTCCTTAATGCTACCTAACTAAATTGTGGCCCCTTTCCTTGCTTCCGGTCTTCAGACCTCATTGAAATCCCCTATAAAAAGCATAGAAGCACCCACCTTCTCTGCCATTTCCATTAATTCCTTCCATGCTCTCTCTTTTCCTTAGTCGAATGAGGCTAGCACACTTAAACATATTTTGTTTGAGACACTCTTTAACGTAAATCCATCTATTTCCTTTGTAACTTTTCTCCACACCCAGAAAACCTTTTCCCCAAATACTTACTAAGCCACCTCCTCCATTAACACTTTTGACCTCTACCCATTCAAAATCATGTTCTCCCCATATTGCTTTAATTCTATTATGGTTCATCTCACCATACTTAGTTTCAGCTAATCCTGCAAAAGAAACACCTTTTTCCCTAACTAATTTCTTAACTGCTTCTATCTTCCTTTTGCCCCCAATACCCCTAATATTCCAAGATAAAGTATTCATTAAAATAAGTTTTGCTCACCTTTTTTGAGCTTTGGCACTTTTCTTTTTTCCTTTGTTCTTTCTTTGCCCTTCCTTCTAGGCCTGTTGCTCTTTTTGTCACCATCATTTTTCATCTTCTTTCTCGTTCTATTTTTCTTTAGCTTTCCAATAATTTGGTCTTCAGTATGAGCATTTAAACCCACCAATCTCCCAGTTTGCCATGTTTCCATCGCTTCGACATCAGTGTCTTCCTGATCTCTAGCTTCTAATTGATCCTCTTCCTCTTGATTTCGTTTGCCTTATGAATCTTCGTCCTCGTGTCCCACCACATTTTTGTTTTCTGGTTACTGTGCAAGCCCACTCTCCCAGTAACCTTCTAAAGTACCAAAACCTGGAGGTATCGCGATGGTGCTATCTTTCTAAACCTTGCTGGTCCTCCTACATAAAGGCCTACTAACATTTGCCTTCCATATGTTGATCTTTACTTTTTATATTGGGCTTTTGTGCTAAGCAGCCCATATCCCTAATAATTTCGAAGGTCTATCTATCATCTTTGAGGCTACAAGTCCTTCACCCATTTGCATCTTCAGGCCTTTTGATCTCTTGGTTCTCCCTACTTCTGCGGATTGGTCAATAGTCATACTTAATCATGTCACCTTGACCCACCCAATCAGCATCACCCTCTAATTCCAACATGCAGCCCACTCTTGACACTTCATCTTCTTCCTTTGAAAAGTGACGATTGGACTTCTTATGCTCATGTGCCCATGGGCTTCCAGAGCTCATAGATCCCAATGCTTATAACCCCGGTTTTGATTCTGGATGACAAAATTATGGCACAGCTTGCTATAGACTTCATCTCCAATCTCTTTAACATACAAATCATAGCAATAAGCACCAACTTTCAATGTGAACCTTCCCTGAATGGGTTGCCAAGAGCAAGTGTATATAACAACTCCTGCAACACTAAAAGATTTTTCAATTCGGTTAATAATTCTGAAGGAGCCATGATTCGCCAAACTTCTGCAATCTTCTTAAGATTCATGTTACTCCATGCAAGCAGAGGAAGGCCATGGATCTTAATCCATGTTCTACACGTCTTTGCCCCGTCATACGGACACCAAGCTTTTAGCTCTTGAAAATGTTCTATCAGCAGATCATTTCTAGCTACCAACGCTTCATCTTTATCCTCCTTTATTTGAAATGTGACAATTGCTTTGAAAGCTTCCATATCCTGGACATTGGTGATACTCCTCCATTCCTTTAACAACCTTTCAACTAATAGGCTAAAATTCATAGGTTTCACCAATGATACTCCTACACGTATAGAGTAGTAGTTGTGATGAAGAGGGTTGGATCCCATTGGGACTTCTCTTGCTGAGTCTTCTACCGCTCCAACAGAAGCAACTTCATTCCCAAATCTTGCAACCTAAAAGTAAAACCCAGCCAAAAAAAAAAAAAAGGAGAAGGAACATATAGATGCCATTTATTAAAAGAGGCAAGAGTATTTTCTAAGTTTGAAAAGAATAACCAACAAAACAATGTTTCTCTCTTATGCTTTTTAACATTTAATGAGTATGTATATACCTCTATGCTTGTTGCCATGGGCCTGCTTCCTTCCATGTTCGTTCGATGTAAAGGACTGAATATGAAGTAAATCAATGTTCATTACAACAACAAAAAGAAGGAAAGCGGTTTTCTAGAACTCACTCGAACTAGAGGATTGAACAAAGGGCATTTCGATCACCAAAGTGAGGATAACAACATTTAAGACATAAGGGAGAGCTTTCTTGATAGTCCTTGTCTTGTAGCAGCATAAAGAAGCAACTAGCTCTTGAGAGTAGTAGACATTAGGCAGAGAGGGACACACAGTAGCACAGCACAAAGAAGGGTTTAGCATGGAGAAAGAAGGAACTTCTATTACAAATGAAGAAATTTTAGCAGATTAATGGCAGCAACAGAAGTAATAGGTAGCGTAGAGTGTAACAATATAATACAAAGTTATACATCTTCATAGCCACTAATCTAAGCTTGCTGGATCGCTAAAACTCCCACGGCCTATTTGCGACTGCCTCCTAGACCTCATGAACATTATAGAAAGAAAAAGCCCAACAACTCTTATTTCCCCCGAGCAGAATTGGTGAAAAGAAGCAATTGTCAAGTGACTTGAAGAAGAAAAAAGAAAAAAGGAGCTCAAATGTGAGATAAAAACACCAGCCAGCCAACAATTCATTAAGACAAAACCTTCGACAATATGTAACATTTGGAAATTGGCATTTCTCTCATTCAAAAGATTTTTAAGCATTATTTTATAGATTCAGAAACATACGTGAATAGATTATAAATTCCTCAATCTATGCTGTAGTAACTAAGAATGTAGTAACTAAGAAGTACCAATCAGTCTCACATCCGAGAGAAGGAAAAAAGAGTGAAAAAAAAAAATATTGGGTACAGAAATGTTACGATATATCACAATTGCAAAGAAATATTGGGAGACAGAAAAGGTTATATTGCTGTAACTGCTGGCCTATGCATTCTTTTATACACTACAACATGTATAATTTTTTCATGCATTTACTCATAATATTGGTCTTCCTTCTAACCAATGGCTGTAAAAATTAAGTGCCTCACGCGGCTTATACCTTGGCACGGTGTGTCCAGTTCCCTGCAACATTCCATGGTAGTTACCAACCAAACCCACGTATCAGTAAATATGGAAGAAAACAAGGGCTACTCCATTTGAATTCAATAATATAAGTTTTGTAGGTACCTATGGTACTCTTCTCTAATAACCACATGACATGTGTGTGTTGTGTGTGTGTGTGTGTGTGTGTTTTGGGGGGGGGGGGGGGGTGTTTTTAAAATAAAAGAATAAAAGAGGAGATGAGGTGATTAAAGAGTGATACACTATTTTTATTAGAGAAAGACAATACACGAACTTAAATAATTTTACTGAAATTTTCAAAAAATCTTTTCCTAAACCATTAGTATTTAAACTCTATTAAACTTTTAACTAATCTATTTTCAATGGGTCAACTTATTATGCAGATAAAATTATTTTAAATATAATTTTCTTCATTTATAAGTCTTCAATATAAAATCTTATTTGAAAAAAATAAATGCAAAATTGCATAAACCAATTAAGTACTGATTATTTTTTTGAATATAATTAGTTTGAATTACTTTTAACAAATTAAAATAAATTCATACTATTTTTATTAGAGAAAGACATTACACGAACTTAAATAACTTTATTGGATTTTTCAAAAAAAAATATTCATACACAATTAGTAATTGAACTCTATTAAACTATGACTAATATATTTTGAATCAGGTAAGCTTATTATGCAAACGTAATTATTTTAAATCTAGTTTTCTTTATTTATAAGTTTTTAATATGAGATCTTATTTGAGATAAATAAATGTTAAATTATATAAATCAATTAAGTATTGATTAATTTTTTTAAATATAATTAGTTTGAGTATTTTTTAACAAAATGAAATAAATTCACCTAACAAACTTAGTGATGATCGCTCAATATGAGAGCTGACTTGATATGATAATTAAGCTGAATGGGATACGTTAGTGCATTGTATTTTTTGACTAACCTTGACTGTAAGAAAGATAAGGTTCTTCTCGTACCATTGTCAGTAATTGCAGCAAGAGCAGAATTTTTGTCAAGCTCAAAGAGACCACATAAATGTATGGGTTTTTTTTTTTTTTTTTTTTTTTCTTTTTTTCATTTTTTGGGAGTGGGGGGTGCAAATTAAAAAAACTTCGTAAGAGCATGCAAATGTAGTAGTATTAGGCAGGTATAGGAGTATTGCGAGCGAGAGTGAATTAATGTACCCGGCAACTTGGTTGGTTATTAGAGTTCCATGGTCTCCAATCTCCATCCATCCACAGCTTTATATCCCAGAGATCGGGTCCACGCTTTACTTCCGCTAAACGGCACGCACATATCATGTTCACCACTGCGCTGATCACACAAGAATGAATGAAGAAGATTAGGACTTAAAGCATGATTAATATTTCCTTCACCAAAGGTGATTATGACCCAACACTATTAATTCAAATTCAAGATGCAGCGATATGCTTGTGGAATTAACGCCTGAAAATAAGTGCTCGATAGCCTAGCATGGTTAGGTTCTTGTGGTAACAATATTGGGCACAGAAGTTCTGAACACGAAAATGATATGCACCGGTTCCCAATCGTAAAAGACATTTCCAACATTGAGCACACCAAATAATGGTAAAAGATCTGGCAGAGGATGATATAAAACGGTCATCCTAGAACGTCAATTGGCAGCATCTTTGACAAATGTGAGTCTATGGCTAAAAGATGTTGCATGAAATTGAGGGCTGAAAGAAAAAGGATGAAGGAACCGCTGACGGTATGCTCATCACAATGAGGAGGTTCCTGAAGAAGGATTACCTGAAGATCTTAGTTGATTCCTTCAAGAAAATACAAGGCAAATCAAGAAGAAGGAATTAGGAATATGACACGGAGAAAAGGGAGGAAATGATTTTCTTGTAAACAAAGCGAGCGACAGCCAACGCAGGGGGATGGACTATGGACGAACAGTAACCGCTGAGAAAAGAGAGGAATTGTGCACGTAATGGCTTTTAATTTGTAATTAAAATTAAATTAAACTTAATGACATGGCAGATTGCAATTGACTGATTGTGTAAACTGAGTTTACGCGATCACTGTATGTCAACTAAGCTTCTAAGTTATTTATTTTTCGAGACTAATTTAGATATATCATCGGTATATAAAAATTTTATATTATTATTTATAAAATTTTTAAAATAATAGATGATTAAATTAAATATTTTATTAATTTAATAATACATAATTGAATATTTATGTAAATTTTTTTTACATTAATAATATATTAAAATTAAATCCTTACTTTTATTCTATTTCATTTGATTCTATTACACCCATCAAAAGGGTAAAATAAATAAAGATATTAGATAATATAAAATAAAATTTCATTTAATATCCTTCTACTCATCCTATTTTTAAGTATCGAAACAATAAAACTTAATACCACTCTATTCCATTTGAGTAGTCACTTTCCAATCAATACGACGGTGGGTTGCCCTACCTAATTCATTTTTTTGGGGGAAGCGTGCGTAACTTGAAAACATATCAAATAATTAACCCAAGAAGTGAATAAATCATTGAAGGCTTTAGAGCACTAAGTGTAAGTGCTCACACTAAATTATGACCCCAAAAACAAAGATTTTACAATTATCTAGGGGAAAACAGACATGTCCTATACCAAAATGAGTTGGTCACTGAATTAGCCCTCAAGAATAAATAACTAGGGTCTAGGTAGGTAGTGATTTCGGATTCACTACTACTCATTCAAACTCGAGTTGGTACCAATTACTAGTCAAAGACCGGCCACAGTAACAATTCTAGAGAAGAGCTGAAAAATCTACATCCAATTTCAGTTAGACTTTCACATTTGCTACTGTGAAGAACAAAATCTTGTCTTTGGAGTATAATGTAAATAAGCAAATTCTCTATCACCTACTACAGAAATTACATCATGAACTTGTAACAGAATCATTAGATCCACCGAGCCGATGTGTAGCCTTCACTCTTGAAGGAACCAAAAGCATGATATTAAATTAACTACAAGCCGATTAGAGTCACCGAATAACCCTGACTTCTGTAGAGTCAGCAAGGACAGTTCCCAGTGGTTGTATCATTTCCCATTTGTTCTGCGGGCGGAGGAAGCAAAAGCTTAAGCCTACTTCTGTACCTTGTGATACGTTGTAGCCATTCTTCCCTTAATCTACAAGCAGCATAGAACAGCAAAAATAACACTGTTAATATCTGAGAATTATTTCATCCTGAAATAATGGTTTATCTTAAAAAAAAAAACATATGAGCTTGAATACTTTCTAAAATCATAATTCGTTTAGCATAATTCTTTTGGGATTCACACACTACCCAAAGGTAAAAACAAGAATCATAATAGAAAAAATTGCAGTCATTTCTCGAATGCATGCCGATCAAAACTGAAGTACAAAAAAAAAGAAATGTGCCTAAAATATATTTAAATATTGCAATTAAATATTATGATAAAAAACAAGTTAAAAGCCTAAAAAGTTAATATAAAAGGCATAATTCCAAATTTCAGCATTGTGCAATTACCCACAATATGAAAGGAAATATAAGTGCAAATATGCATTGACATAGAGAAAACAGAGAAGGGAACAAATTCACATACTTTAGCGCTAAAAACACATCATTAAATAAGTTAGGCTTCCTAGGTAGTGGTTATATTGTAATGGTCAAACTTCTTAAATAATGTCACAATGCATAATTTAGATGATAGTTTTAAGTTTTACATGTATAATGGGTTAAAATTAAAAACATTTCGATATTGCAATTACAACTGTGATAAACAACTTAGCAGTCTGAAAGTGCCTATTTTAAGTGATTCAAATGGCGAGTGAATAAAGTCTACAGAATCAAAATGAAATGACTAATCTTTATTATGTATGTCACAAGGTAACACAAGAGATCATCACAAAATTGACTTAATTGAAGCCTTTGTTGCTTCTTTGCTAAATGGACCTTCGGAGAGATATGCAATCAAAAGGTGGAAAAAGCACGTTAGTCGCATTTAAAACTTTGGCGAGAAGAGAAAAGCGGTTCTATCTCGATGCAGCGATGTATTACCAATTTTAGAATTACTTTGATGGGGTGTTCTCTTATAGCTTATGAACATCGAACACACAATGAGTACATAACTACAATAGACACATGTACATAAATACATTAACGTTTATAAGGTGATAAATATGTAAAGTGCATGAATCCTTGGAAATTCATTTCCCAAGGATATATTTCTTTTAGAAAATTGACATATTTAAACTTTGGAAGATGGCTCATAAATTAGATTCTGGGAGAATACTTGGATTGGAGATATCGCTTTATGAAGATTTACCCATATTTTTTTTGGCTTTCTATCGTTCACAATTCTCCTAACAAAGTTTATTATACTTTGCATGAATACATAATATTCATACTTAGAATTTTCATTCCTTCCAAAAACTTGAATGGCTTAAAAACTTTAGAACATCAGCTCCTTTTGGCAATGCTTGATTCTGCTCTCTTTTCTTTTAATATTGACATCAGAATATAGAACCTTGATTACTCCAATGTCTTTTCATGTAAATGTTATTTTCAATTTCTCATGCACTCCCCCATAACAGGCATACTTAGACAAGCTAATCTGGAAGTCTCAAACTCCTTTTATGGTTAAAGCTTTTGTTTAGACAGTTTTACTCAATAAGATTAGTAGTAATGACTAGTTAAAGGTTAGACAACCCCACATAGCCCTTTCTCCTGACATGTGTGGCATGTGTTGAGTAGTATCAGCCGTACATTTTCTTAGGACTAATCTGTTTGGTTAGTTTGGTGAGTTTCGGGTCTACCCAAGATTTCTGTATTAGTTTTTACACATTCAGCTTCAAGGATTTAGGAAGCAGAAGGAAAGTAAAATTTTGTGGCAATGTGCAACTCCAAGTTTTTGGCAGAGTAGCACTACTCAAACGTAATATAGCAGTATCAAAATCTGATGTATTACAGCCTTATTGCAAAATCATATTCAATTAATGGATACAAGACTAAAGTAAATTTAGTCAAAAACAGAAGAAACCAATCAAAGAACAATGATTTGAAAAAAAGAAGGAAAGAAGCATTCGTGCCAAATACATGTACATTGTACAGTATGCGTTTACTTAATTTGTTGCCACTAACAACTAATTCTTTTCCATAGAAAAAGAACTTCATTAAGGAAGAAGAAAAATACACATGCCTTCATCAGAAAACAACTAAAAAAGATACCCACAAAAAATACCCTCAAGAATAGCAGTGAACAATAGCAGCCTAGCCTCCTTTTAAATCCGTAACATAAGCCCCCTTGAACACAACCATTAGCTGAGCCCCAAAAGAAGCCAAGAATCTTGTTCTATCCCATAGCTTCTCTCTAACCAAATGCAACATAGAATCCCAAAAACTGCACAATTCCACAGAATCTTGACCTCTTTTATTCTTCCAAATCCTTTGAACCATATTTTCAAAAACAACCCTCTAGAGTATTAGGGTAAATCCATTCTTTTCTACCATACCGTATGACTTCTTTGATAATCCTTTACCCGTCTCTGCATTCTGTAAATTCAAATTAATGAATGACCTAGTTACACTCTGTTTTACGAAACTACTTCTCCCTTTAATTCTTAATTGCAGCCACCTGTAACTACAAACAAAATACACCTAACGATCAAGCTATAATGCCTATGTAATGACTTTAATAACGAATCATCTATCTCAATTACTTCAGTACTCTCCTTGCTAAAGCCCTCTCTCCTTGTAAGAACAAGGGTGAAAGAGAACTAAATCAAGACTTATAGAATCTACTCCATTCCAATATATCTGTCAGTTTGACCAAAGTGGTATATTTGAAAATCAATGTGTCTGAAAACAGTTATATCCAGAAATATTGATTTTCAAATGTACCGCATTGGTCACATTGACAAATATATTGAAACGGAGGGAGTACATAAAGTGTGACTTTAAGGTAGATAACTATAGTTATTGTTCCTTATGATACGACAAAGTCACAGGAGAACATGACATCATCCAGTACACTTTATGGAACAACTTTGAAGGATTATTGATGATAAACCCGTCTATAATAGTGAGTCTTGTAACACCTTAATAAGTCTATACTACGCTTAAGTCGTTAATTTATTACCTTTTGCTTTGCGAAAATATAACCCATTTTAGAAAATACGTTACATGAAAATAGGGGGTAAATTTTTTTTTTTTAAATATATCGCATTTAATATCTAAAAACTGTGAGCCATTAATGTGTAGATAATCATCTACATAACATGCGTGAATAAACAATCGCATAATAGAAGAGAAGCGATAATAGGAATATAAACATGCATAAAAGATATATAATCACATTTCATTCAAACAAACATCATCACACTACTGGTTCATAAGACATAAAAGGTATCGCATTACAAACATAGCTAATAAAGATCCGAATCATAAAAACAGAAACATGCCAACAAGAGTGGCTCAAACATATGACAACAAAAGGAGCCACATCATCCATGAAGTTGGGGCATGCAAAAAGGTCATACATCTATCCTAACTATAATAGCCAACGATTATCTGATCCTAAAAGAAAATGAAACCATTTCCCTATGGAGGCATCCTCACATCCACGTCCACAGCCCCATCCTCATCTTCTTCAACTAACACAGCTCCCCATAATGTAAGAAACTGCCGCAGAGTCTGAAGGAAATGCAAACAGGGATACGAGCTTAAAAGGGTCCATCTTGGGAAAATATGTAGGCATTGCCATCAAAGGATCTGACTCCAACTCCTTGGAGAAAGTGCCATCATAGGGCTCAAAAATAGGTGGGTGAACCTTTAATATCACGATATCCTGGTACGGGTCTGATGTTCCATCAATTTGCTAAGATTTTAAGAGCTTAAAACCATCCAAAACCCCTTTAAAATTACCTTTGATAAGCATTTTTGGTGTTTGATTGCTAGTAGTTTATATTGTTGCATGTTTTTGCTAGTATTTTGGATTATGCATGGAAGTTTTGGTGTGATTTTACGGCACAAGATAGCTTGGGGAAGTTGAAGAAAAAGCCAAGTGATATGCTGGATATGATCGCCTAGGTGCTGGCTTTCACTGCCCAGGCACTTGCTTCACGAAATTTTTGGTCACTTTCAAGTCATTGGACGCCTAGGCGCCCGTAGCGATTCTATCAATTTCTGCTTCATTTAAATAGACAAAAAAAAAAGGAGACTTTTGGGTTATCTAGGAGGGGGAACCCAAAGAAAAACATACAGAAGAAGCTGTGAAGCTGCCGGAATGACTTAGGAACAAGAGGAAGAGCAGAGATTGAACATTGATATTTCCAATTCTTTGATTTTTCATGAATTTTTCTTCACTTTTCCTTTATATGTTCTTCCATAGAATAAGTTGCTAAACTTCATAACTACGGGAAGGGATTATGTCCATATTGTTTGTATTGGGTTTAGACTTTTGATACTTCGATGTTAGATTTCTTGGATTATTGGTTCATCTTTTGTTTTTATATGCAAAAATTATGAGTTGTTATTCATGATTTGAGCTAGGGTTCTTACATGATTTGGGAAAATTGTGTATGAATTAGCTCCAAAGACGAACCACATAAATTTCAAGGTTTAGGAATATATCTTGATATTTTTGTGATCTACGGATTAATTTTTATGCTTAATTCATATTTATGTTGAAATATAATCAAGGAATTGTCATATTTTAACATTAGTAGGGGAATTAATTCACCAAAGAATTGGGGTCAATTCACTAAAAATCCTATCAGTAATATAAAATTTCCATCTCAAGTGTTTTGCGAATTCAAAATAAAAATTAAGAAAATTCAGACCATCCTAAATTCTAGTGTTTTGAAACCTTGAGATCATTCTTTGCTTTATTTTAATTTTGAGCTAAGTGCTTTCTTCACTCCAAATAGTTTGATATAATCTAAATAGTAATTTAGTTAGTGAAGCGTTGTTTGATAATGTCAATGCTCGTAGGATGATACTCACTTATCATGATTATTACTTAAATGATTTGGTGCACTTGCCAAATAGTTATCAAGTTTTTAGCACCGTTACTAGAGATTGAGTGTCTTATCAAGAATGCTAGTAGCTAAGAAAATTTCTAATTTAGATATTTAAATTTTGTGTATTTAATTTTGTCTTTGTTTTTATTTTTATTTTTAGCTATCTTTAATTTTGTTTGTAATTTTATTTTATTTGGTGTCGTTGTTATCACAGTTGTTTAGCTTCTTTTATGCATGGTACTGTTAATCCAAATTCTTTGCTATTTGACCTAGAAATTGAGAAGACAACAAAGAGACTTAGGAAAGAAGCTAAGGCAAGAAAGCAAGCAGAAAATGCGGCAAAAATGGTTGAAGAGAACGAGAATCAAAATGGCAGGAGGACTTTGGGGAAGTATGCCACACTTGGTGTTAAGGTGATCCAAATTTGCACATAGCAAAATTTCTGCAATTATGTGACACTTTCAGGGTTAATGGGGCGAGTTAGATACAATTAGATTGAGACTTTTTCCCTTTTCACTAAGAGGCAAGGCAAAAATTTGGCTTTGATCTCAACCTCAAGGGAGCATTTCTACATGGGATGATTTAGTCAGCAAATTTCTCATGAAATTTCACATCTCAAAAGCTTGCAAAGTTAAGAAATGAGATTAATACTTTCTCTCAAGGATGGAAAGTCACTTTGTGATGCATGAGAGCGGTTTAAGGAGTTGCTAAGAAAATGCCTATGTCATATTATGCCATTCCAGACTAGCTTCAAATTCAGACATTCAATGATGGGTTGATACCATTTGTTAAATCAATGGTAGATGCAGCCTCTGGGGGATCCCTGGACAATAAAACTCCAGAGGAAGCTCTCCAATTGATTGAGACCATGGTGACTAATAATTTCATAGCTTCAAATGAGAGGTCAACAAGAAGGAGAGATGTTATGGAGCTAGAGACACTTGATGCTATCCTTGCTCAGAACAAGCACATGTCTCAACAATTGTTTTCTCTCATTAAACAGTTTGGGCAAATACAGGTTAGAGCTACAGGTTCCCAATCTTTGGTATGTGATTTTTGTGGTGGTGAACATGGCAATTGAGAATGTGAAGCCAATACAACAACTCAATCTTCTATGGAGCAAGTGAACTACATGGCAAATCTTCAAAGGCAACAAAACAACCCCTTTTCTAATATATTCAATCCGGGGTGGAAGAATAATTCGAATATTTCTTGGAGTAATCAGAGTGGTTAGAAAAATTTTAATGCACTATTTCAAGCTCCACTTGCTCAACCACCTATTCAGCTAAAACCTTCTGCATTGAAATTTGCTTTGGAGAAATTGTCTCAGTCAACAAGAAGTTTTGTACATCAGACTTCTAGTTTCATGCAAGAGATGAGCCAATTTTAAAAATCAAGAGGCCTCAATCAGGAATTCGGAGAATCAGGTTGGGTAGATTGTTAAACAATTAGCAGAGAAACCACCAAGAACCTTTTCTACTAACATAACCAAATCCTAAGAAGCACTGCTATAGAAGACCTTAGAGGAGTGGCAAGACCTTAGAAGTGCATTCTAAGGGAAGTAAGAGTAGGGAAGTTCAAAATTCTCAGGTAGATGATGCTATGGAAGTTGAAAATTCTTTATGTAAGATTCCAAATGATTTTCAAGAGTAGATGAAGAAGCAATCTATGAGCCTTCCAAGGGGAAGAAGAAAGATGCAGATTAGGACAAGCCCGTTGAAATATCCCTACATGCTAGAGTTCCTTTTCTGCAAAGACTTTAGAAGCAAAATCAAGAGAAACAATTCTCCAAGTTTTTAGAAGTGTTTTAACATTCGATTTGCTGAAGCCTTAGAGCAAATACCTCTATATGCCAAGTTCACAAAAGATTTGCCTTCAAGGAAGAGGAAACTGAAGGAAGATGAAACTGTGATGCTTACTAAAGAGTGCAATACTATCATCCAAAAGAAATTACCACAAAAGCTGAAAGATCCAAGTAGTTTCCACATTACATGCACTACTGGGAGTTTGCTCATTGGCAGAGCATTGTGTGATCTTGGGGCTAACATCAATTTGATGCCTTTGTCTATTATGCATAAGTTGGAGATCAAGGAGGTGAAGCCTACCATTATTTCTTTGCAATTGGTTGATTGGTCTACCAAATTTTTATATGGACTAGTCAATGTTGATAAATTCATTTTTTCCTATGGACTTTGTGGTGCTAGATATGGAAGAGGATTATGAGATACCTCTAATTTTAGGAAGACTGTTCTTAGCAATAGGAATGACATTCATTGATGTCCAACAAGGTGAGCTCATGTTGTGGGTGCATGATGAGAAAGTGATTTTTAATGCGTTTGAGGCTATGAAGCATCTACTAGAGAAAGAGCATTGTTTGAGAATTGATGCGATTGACCCTTTGATAAGAAAAGCTTTTTATCAAGGAGCTATATCATGTCCTCTTGAAACAACTCTAATAAATGTAAAGATGTAAAAGATGATTATGAAGACAAGACAAAAGTTGTAGAGTATGTGAGATTTTTGGAAGCTTTGCCATTTATCACTCATATGAAGGAGAAG
Organism: Pterocarpus santalinus; assembly: GCA_031439595.1. Taxonomy (NCBI): domain Eukaryota; kingdom Viridiplantae; phylum Streptophyta; class Magnoliopsida; order Fabales; family Fabaceae; genus Pterocarpus; species Pterocarpus santalinus. The sequence continues at coordinate 23,956,731 of CM062528.1, read as the reverse complement.
GAAAAATTGTGCATGAGAAAAGAAGTTGTGAAAAAAGAGCCCCCAAGACTTGAATGGAAGTCTTTGCCTACAACTCTCAAATATGCATTTCTTAGAGATAATAACTTCTATCCTATGATTATTAGTACATTTTTTAATGAGTTAGAAGAAGAAAAACTGTTGAGAGTTTTGAGAGAACACAAGATTGCTATTGGTTGGACTATTGGTGATCTAAAGGGGATAAGTCCAACTATGTGTATGCACAAGATTCTTTTGGAGGAATATAGCAAGCCTGAAGTTCAACCTCACAAGATTCTTTTGAGAGAACACAAGAATGCTATTGGTTGGACTATTAGTGATCTGAAGGAGATAAGTCTGACTATGTGTTTGCACAAGATTCTTTTGAAGGAAAATAGCAAGCTTGTAGTGTAGCCTCAAAAAAGGTTAAATCCAACAATGAACGAGGTGGTTCTAAAAGAAGTTCTGAAATTGTGTGATGTCGGAATTATTTACCCCATTTCTAATAGTTCATGGGTAAGTCTGGTTCAAGTTTTGTCTAAGAAGGGTGGCATCACAGTAGTGCCTAATGAAAACAATGAGTTGATACCTACAAGGATGATTACTGGCTGGAAGATGTGTATAGATTACTAGAGGCTAAATACGACAACTAGAAAAGACCTCTTTCCTTCGTCGTCCATTGACCAAATGTTGGAGAGGTTATCTGGGCATGCCTACTACTGCTTCTTAGACAGATACTTAGGTTACAACTAGATTGTGATGGACCTTACAGATCAAGATAAGGTAGCTTTTATTTGTCCTTATGATTTTTTTGCCTATCAAAGGATGCCTTTTGGGTTATGCAACACCCCGCCACATTTCAGAGGTGCATGCTTTCTATATTCTCTTATATGGTAGAAAAATTCATTGAGGTATTTATGGATGACTTCTCTATTTTTAGCAGTTCTTTTAATGCCTGTTTGCATAATTTGTCTTTGGTTTTAAAAAAGTGTCAAAAAACAAACCTTGTTCTTAATTGGGAAAAATGTCATTTTATGGTTACTGAAGGTATTGTTCTTGGGCATCGAATTTCATCCAAAGGTATTGAGGTAGATAGAGCTAAGGTAGAAGTATTTGAAAAATTGCCTCCTCTTGTGAATGTTAAGGGCATTAGAAGTTTGTTAGGATATGCTAGCTTTTATAGAAAGTTCATTAAAGATTTTTCAAAAATTGCAAAACCATTGTGTAATCTTTGGTTAAGGAAGCATCATTTGTGTTTGATGATGATTGCTTGCACGCCTTTGAGACTTTGAAAGCAAAACTTGTTTCTGCATCTATAATTCCTATGCCTAATTGGACTTTGCCATTTGAGTTTATATGTGATGCTAGTGACTTTGCAATAAGTGCTGTTTTGGGTCAAAGAAAAGATAAGTTGTTGCTGTGATTAGTCGTGTTTTGAATGATGCAGAGCATAACTATACAACTACTAAAAAAGAATTGGTTGCTGTTGTTTATGCTTTTGATAAGTTTCAATCACATTTGGTTGGGTCCAAAGTAATTGTTTACATTGATCATTCTGCTCTTAAGTATCTCTTGTCTAAGCAAGAAGCAAAGCTAAGGTTTATCATATGGGTGCTATTGTTACAAGAGTTTGATTTGGAGCTAGGGACAAGAAAGGCACAAAAATTTGGCTGCTGATCATTTACTAGAATTGTCCAAAAAGAAGGTCAAGATGCACAGTTGTCATCAATTAAAGAAGAGTTTCCTAATAAGCAATTGTTTGTTATTCAGGCACTTCCATGGTTTGCTGATATGGCTAATTATAAGGCTGCAAAGGTTCTTCCAGAAGGTTTGAGCTGGAATCAAAAGAAGAAGCTCTTACATGATGCAAGGTATTTCTTTTGGGATGACTCACACTTGTTTAAGAGGTGTGCTGATGGTATGAACAGAAGGTGTATACCTGAGGAAGAAATGCAAAATGTTCTATGGCATTGTCATGGCTCTGAGTATGGCAGACACCTTAATAGGCAAAGAACAGCAATCAAGGTCTTCTAGAGTGGTTTGTATTGGCCCACAATTTTCAAAGATGCCCGGTCTTTTGTTGAGAAGTATGATAGATGTCAACGAACTAGGAATTTGTCAAGAAGGAATAAGATGCCACAAAACTACATTATGGAAGTGGAATTGTTTGATGTATGGAGGATAGACTTCATGGGTCGTTTTCCTTCATCATAGTCTAATTTATATATTCTTGTTATTGTGGATTATGTGTCAAAGTGGGTGGAAGCCATTCCATCACCCACTAATGATGCAAAGGCAGTTGTAAATTTTCTAAAAAAGAATATTTTCACAAGATTTGGTGTTCCAAGGGCACTCATTAGTGATAGGGGGAGTCATTTTTGCAACAAGCAACTTGAGGCTTTATTGCAGAAATATGGAATCAAGCACAAGATAGCTACTCCATATCATCCTCAAACAAGTGGTCAAGTTGATGTGTCTAATAGGGAGTTAAAAAGGTCTCTTAAGAAGATGGTTGGTGCGTCAAGGAAAGATTAGGCAAGAAAAATAGATGATGCACTTTGAGCATATAAGGTAGCTTTTGAAACTTGCATAGGCATGTCTCCATATCAATTGGTATTCAGCAAATGCTATCACTTGCCAGTTGAGTTGGAACATAAGGCTTTTTGGACAATAAAATTTCTGAATTTTGATGCTAAATCTGCCAGTCAGAGGAGAATCCTTCAACTAAATGAACTTAAAGAATTTAGGCATAAAGCTTATGAAAGTGCCTGCTTGTATAAGGAAAGGACAAAGAAATGGCATGACAAGAAGATTTCTTTCAAATGTTTTGGGCCAAGACAACAAGTATCATTGTTCAATTCAAAGTTTTTTTTTGGGGGGGGGGGGAGTCCAAGAGTCTAGGCCTTTTGTGGTACATAAGGTATCTCCATTCAATGCTGTTGAGTTACTTGAGCCAAAGTCTGGAAGAAAATTCACAATAAACGGGCATAAGCTGAAGCATTATCTTGGAAGAGAGGTTGATAGGCAGAGATCAACCTTAGCATTGTACTAAAAAATTGCAAGACGTCAAGCTAATAACATTAAACGAGTGCTTGTTGGGAAGCAACCCAATTACTTATTCCTTTTGCTATGTTTCTATTTAGTTTTTTTTTATTTTATTTTATGTGTTGGAAATTTTCTTTGATGTTTTTAGGTACTTAGTTTTGTTTTCTTTTATTAATAAAAAAAAGTCCACCGCCCAGGCACTCACTATTGAAGAAAAAGATTTTTGGTTCAGCAAGTGCTGGACTCATATCGCTTAAGCACTAGGGCGAGTATTTTTTTTTTTTAAAAACAAAATAGGGCATTTGCGAAGTCACATAGCACGCCGCCGTTCTTTATTTCCTATCAACTCTTCCCTTCATTTTTATAGCTATTGCAAATGAGTTAAACTCACCATTGTCAACCCCTTTTCATTCTTGTTGTTCTAAGAACTTTTATCTTCTTCATTCTTGTGCATGTTGTAAGCACGGGTTTTGGGGGAGAATTTTTGTGAAATTCTACAATTTTGTTGTAGGTTTCTCTTTGAGGTAAGATTTTTCTTTCTTCCGAACTCTCTTAATCTCATGTTGCAAGTTTATAAATTGAATGTATGGCTCTATGTGAATGTTAGGGCTTACGAATTGGGGAAAGTTAGACATTGTAAATATGGGTGCCATTGGATACAAATTGTTGTTGCAAATGCATCTAGTATAATGCATGGATTGATATTGGGCACTTTGATTATTTAATATTCCTGAAATTAATCTGTAGATTGGCGATGAATTTGCATTTGAAGAGATTGCAGTGGGTTGATGTTAAATGTGATGAACTTTGTTGGATTGAATGAGTATTGAATTGTTGCCATGAATTTGTTGGAATGAATATGTACACTTGTGACATCGAACAGGTGAGTTTTGTCTTGAATTAGCCTATGAAACGTTGTGGTGTTGAAAATTTGTGAGAATTATAATGTTATTGTTGAAGGTGAGGATTAGATAAATCATCTAATTGTGACTCCCCCTTCATGGTTGGAATGTTCAAAGTGTTTGACATCAGGGTATGAAGGTTTTGTTTTGGTTTATTTTGTCACAAGTTTATGTTGCATGAATATAGTTTAAATGAAAATTTGAGTTTGGCACAATTTGATTTAACAAGAGTCCATGGTGGTCATGATTTTTTGTTAATTATCTATGAAACATGGAATTCTAGCAAGTTGACTCAAGTGGATTCTAACTAAGTATTCTTATTTCTTGTTAATGTACTATCGGTTCTTATCCTGACAGTTTGTTGGTTTTGTCTAAAAGTGATCAATTCTCATGTCTCCAAGGAAGAAAAGAGCAATTAACAAGGCTGGCTCTAGCTCAATAGCTACTTTTGATCAAGCTCATTTCAAAACCCGTGCACATAAAGAACGATTTAATAATGTTTTCTTAACTTGATCGCTAGTGCATGAGAGAGGATTCAATCTTCAGGAAGGAGAATACCCTGAAATTCAAGATCAAATCAGAAAAAGGAACTGGACAATTCTATGTGCTAGTCCTCCAGCAGGAAAAACAAATCTAGTCCAGGAGTTTTATGCCAATGCATATATTGTACCCAATGATGAGAAAGATGAAGAAAGTTAGTTCAAGAGTTTTGTTAGAGGGAAAGAGATTGACTTCAGTCCACGGGCCATAGATACTTTCTTTGGCATAGAATTCCAATACTCAAATGCATGTAATTATGAGTACAAGATATACCACGAACAAAGATTAGTTGATGTGTTGAAAGATTTATGCAAGGAAGGCTCATATTGGGAAGAGGATGCACATAGACAACCCTCATGTCTAAGGAAGGCTGACTTAAAACCAATTCCTCAAGCTTGGTACACATATGTTCAACCAAGACTAATTACTAAGCTAAACCACTCAAAAGTGGGAGTGGAACTGGCTGTTCTTATTTATTTTATAATGAGAAGTTTGCGAGTTGATGTGGAAAGCCTGATTGCTTCAAAGATTCATGAAATGGCTCAAGCATCATTTGGAAGCCTGGAGTACCTGAGTTTAATTACACAATTGTGTAGGAAAGCAGAAGTTGACATTGAAGGAGACACTCCAGTCATACCTGAGCGGCCAATCACTGCAGCCTCTACAAATAATGAAAATCAAAAATCCCAAACTCAACAAAGAAAAAAAGAGCAACTATCATCTTCTATACAACCTAGTCCTAATAGGCCAAGGCATCCTCTCACCACTGCACTCTCTTTATTTTACTTTAGGGCTTCCGATTTTTATTTTTTATATAGGGCGCAGTGATTGGCCACTCAGGTATAACTGGAGTGCCTCCTTCAATGTCAACTCTTGCTTTCTTGCACAATTATGTAATTAAACTCGAGTAGCCCAGGCTTCCAGGTGATGCTTGAGCCATTTCATAAATATTTAAAGTAATTAGGTTTCCCACATCAATTCATGTACCTCTCATTTTACAATGAATAAGAACAACGTGTTCCATACGCACTTCTAAGTGATTTGGTTTAATAATTAGTCTTGACTGAACGAATGTGCACCAAGCTTGAGAAATTTGTTTTAAGTCAACCTTCCTTAAATATGAGGGTTGTCTACGTACATCTTCTTCCCAATGTGCACCTTCCTTGCACAGATCTCTTAACACATCAACTAATCTTTGTTCATGATACATCCTATGCTCAAATTGCATGCATCTGGGTATTGGAATCCTATATCAAAGAAAACATGTATGGCTTGTGAACTAAAGTCAATCTCTTTTCCTCTGACAAAACTTTTGATCCTCTGACAAAACTTTTGAACTAACTTTCTTCATCTTACTAATCATTAGGCACAACATATGTATTGGCATAAAACTCCCGAACTAGTTTCGTTTTTCCTACTAGAGGACCGGCACATAGAATTGTCCAGTTCCTTTTTGTTTTTATTTGATCTTGAATTTCAAGGTATTTTCCATCCTGAGAATTGAATCCTCTCTCATGCACTAGCAACCGAGTCAAGAAAACATTATTAAACCATTCTTCATGTGCACAGGTTTTGAAATGATCTTGATCAAAAGTAGCTGCTGGGCTAGAGCTAGCCTCGCTAACTGCTATTTTCCTCCTTGGAGGCACGAGAATTGATCACCTGTAGACAAAACCAACAAATTATCAAGATAAGAACCCATAGTACATTCACAAGAAATCAGAATATCCAGTTAAAACCCAGTTGAGACAACCTGCTAGAATTCCATGTTTCATAGATAATTAACAAAAAATCATGACCACCATGGATCCTTGTCAAATCAAATTGTGCCAAGCTCAAATTTTCATTTAAACCATATTTGCAAAGTAAATTTATGACAAAATAAACCTATGAAAAACAAAACCTTCATAGCCCAATACTAAACAATTTCAAAATTCCAACCATGAAGGGGGGTCACAACTATGTGATTTATCCAATCCTCACCCCTAACAATAACACTATAATCATCACAAATTTTCAACACCACAACGTCTCATAACTAATCCAAGACAAAACTCACATGTTCGATATCACAAATGTATACATACATTCCAACAAATTTACGGCAACAAGTCAATAATTATTCAATTCATCAGGGTCTGAAAGGCTGAAATGTTGATTCATCACTGACATACCAAACTGGCACCGAAAGAAACATACACCCAGACCACTCCCCTCGTAATAAGAAGAAGTGCATCAAGCTCTAGGCATAACACACACTCCATGTAGAAAGCTCAACAAACACCACCGTTGCCATTGACCTCACCTAAAGAGAACACGGAAAGCATAGTGAGAAATATAATATTTCTCAGTAGAGCTCTAAAAAGGCAACCAAGTATCATCGTTATTGTCCTCGGCCACTTTGGGTCTCTTAATAAAGTTGAACATGCATAGGGTTCAATTTTAATTAATTCAAAAATGTACTTTAGCCAAAGTGGTTTTTTTTAATTATACATTCTTGGCATGCTATAATTATGCAATAAGAACAAAAACAAACATGAATAAGCATAACCATAACATGCAAACATTTGTAGACAAGTATATAATAGAATAGATAAACTTAAGAATCTTGGGACATTCTTTACTTTCTTTGAATTTGAACTTGACTTTAACTTTGACTTTTAGTATATGCTTTAAACTTTCATATACCGCCCTCGGAACTTTACATTAAAAGGACATGAGCTCATACCTATAATGACCATCGTCATTCATTACACCTGACTTAAATTCGCGAGCAGAGGGGGTTCCTTTTAGGTCACCTTCCTTTACTGAAAAATCACTCCCGAATGTTTTATTAATCATGGGGGTTAATATTAAGTCTTATGTCATTAATACCTTTAGATAAAAGACTTAAGCCTTAACACAAGTCACCACCATTATTCTCAACAAAATTATTCTAAGTCCACGAATTTGGTAAAAGGCTGGTAACATAACAGCTAGACCGGAAGATTCTCCAAAATTGCAAACAATCAATTAACAACCATAATAGCATATACATCATAATTATGTATTCATGGCCCATCAATCACATAAAAAGTCATGACCCTTTCTCAAGAATCCCAGCACTCAATCCTAGTCATGGTTATATCAATCATATCGAGGATAATTTCTCATATCATAAAAGATAAGGTACACAAACGCACTCAAGAGTCTTATGAATATCACTAAGTTCTTATTTGCAAGCTTTTAAATAAATTGTACCCTTAAGTCTTATTTAGTCTTTAAGAATATTTTACTTACATTATTCACTTAATTTAACCTTTAAATTTAAGTTTTGACTTTAGTGGCTTGTGATCATTCACGGTTAAAACATGTTTTCTTATATACTTACATGTTTTGGCCGAATTGACCATTAAGGTTTATCAAATCTTTTGCTTGATTTTTCTTTTGGTAAATTGTTCAAGTCTCTTAGTTAAGTGGTATCAGACTTCAATTCATCTCTTGGATGAATTAAACATTTTATTTCTTTGATTATGGTTACGAGGACGTGACCCATTTCTAATTAGGGTTCCAAGTCTTTTCTTAGTATTCTCCTCAAGAAGATTATTAACTTTATTTAATTAGATATTTTAGAACCTAGAGTTCACAACTTTGTCAATTAAACATTTTTCCCTCTTTAATTAAAAGCATAGGGCCAAAACCTTTTCAAGTATGGCCTTAAATTTCTTTGAATGGTATTTCCACTGGAAACCTTATTTAATCATTTAATTTTATCAAGATATATTTTTAACTTAGCCAAAAACATTTTCTTTCCCTTTTTTCATCTTATGGCCGAACCTATACCCTAAATTTTTCCTAAGTTCTATTTTTATTTTTTTTATTACAAAGTTTAGTAAAATTGCATGTAGATTCAAGATCAACTATTAAAAGTCTCAACTCATTTTTCGTTCATATTTTTCTTGATATGGCCGAAGTCTATACCATCTCAAGTATCCATTTTTATTTTGCTTTTCTTCATGAAACTCCTTGAACTTGTTTTCTTAAGGCTTAGGAGGCTTATGTTTTAGGGGTTTCAAAGATTTAAACTTTATCAAGTGTTTTTAAACAAGAAAAGCCCCTTTATGTTCATGTCTTTTCAAAACTTTATTTCCCAGAGATATGAACGTAACCACACCAAAATCAAGCTTCAAGAAGGCAACTTTTAAATACTTTAGGGGGAAACAAGCTAAAATCATCAATGAAAAGTTTAATGCAAGCACTTTATGCACATTAAAGTGAGTAGAAACTTGAAACTAGCCAAGACACTCATAGCCATGGATAGGGGTAGAGTGTTCTTGTCTTCCAAGAGCAAAAGATCAAAACTTTTACACCAAGAAGACATTTAAACACTTTTATAAGCGTAACAACCATAGAAAGAGATACCTTTTAAACTTTGAGAAACAATAAAACTTTAGACAAGGCTCATCACTCAAAGCTATAGAAAAGCTTAAGTTTTTGAGCACTTTGTCCCAAAAGAAAGGAATTTTAGGAGCAAGAACCCTACCAACAACAACTAGACTCCTTGAAGAGATGCTCCTAGCTCCAAGACACCACCTTTTGGAAGAAAAACTCTTCCTTGGTTGTTGGTATGGTTGCGGGTACTACAAGAGTAAGAGGGAGAATTTTTGTGGTCTTTTGGCTTTTGGGTGCTTTGTATTTAAGATTCCAAGAACCAAAAAGTGTGGCTCTTGGAATGGTGGGTAGGAAAGGTAGGGTTTTGGAATGGAAGAGGAAGAAGAAGATAAAGAGAGTATTTTGCTTATTGAAGAAGAGAGGTGTGAGAGCAATGACTTGTAGAGAAAGGACTGATATTTTTCAAAATAGAATGAGTGAAAAATGGGGAGGAAGGCCATGGCTTCTTGTTGTTTTAGGGGAATATTTCATTTTTCTCTTTTAATTAAAAAGAAAATGGATTATGAGTGTTAGGAAATTTGTTGATAAGACTACTTTATCCCGTTTTACTTTAGACAAAAGCTTGCATTTTCTTACATAAAGCATCTTTGTCCCCTTACGTTTTACTTTAGTGATGATATTAGGTCCTCTTTGTCTCTTTGGCTTAATTAATTTAAATTTGATGATGAGATTAAGGGTTCTTACTATTTATATGACTTAATTAATCAGGGATTAGTATTTAACCCATGTTTCTATAATTAATGTAATGAGAATCCTAATTATACTTAAATAACCTTAATTAAATGAATTCTTGGTGATTAGTGATTAACTAGTCTCTTTAAGGTTTGGTTTCCTCGATTAGCAAGTTTCCAATTTTAATTAAGCTTTAGCTTAGTCTTTCTTTCCTTAATTACCTTTTTGACTCTTGATTAAGCTTTTATTTCTGAATTTCTTATTACATGTCTAATTACTTAGAGTTATTGAGGTAATTAGCATAAAAGAAATTGGGGATGTTACAAGTCTAAAGCACATCATATCAAGGTATGGAATTGACAATAGGAAAAAAATAAAAAAAGGGAACAAATAGGCTGTCAAATTTTCAAAGGCTAAGGATGCTTGGATCATAAGCACTGAAAGTTTATAAAGACAAGTGTAACTTAGAAAGACATAAGATTAGTAGACAGTAGTATAGATATAAAGTGCAAGAGATGCCATAAAAGATTTGTTTGTAGACTGATGTTAAGCCCATGGTGCAGATTCCAACAAGTTTTATCTTTTAAGAAGAATACAAACAAAACACTTGCAATCTAATAACACTTTAGATCCACAGGAGGCAATTAAAAACAACTACACAGGTAGAGGAAGAGAATCCTACTGCTACAAACAAAAAGTAGATGAATTCATAAGAAGAATTCAAACAAAACACTTGCAATCTAATAAGAATTTAGAGCCACAGGAGGTAATTAAAAACAACCACACAGGCAGAGGAAGAGAATCCTACTGTCACGAATAAAAAGTAGATGAATTCATTAGGAATTGCACTATAAGACATACAATGCAAGGGATGTAAAATAAGAGAATGTGGGCTTACTCTTGTATCTCTGACAATGGAAAGAGTATCATCTCTGCTCCTTTCCGTAAAAGACACATAAAAGCTTTCGATTAAACTCCCTTACCAAATGAAAATGTAACAGCACATAAAATGAATACATGATGCTTATCCTAGAAATTCACATTGTATTTATAACTTTATAACCATTGCTATCAGAAACTGCACATCAAAGAGTAGCCTACAACAAAACCAAAAACACAAAAAAGGAAAGTGGCACTTCAAATGTAGTATAATATTTTTAGCACAGCAACTCCAAATGTTAGCTCAAAAGAAGCCTGTGAGACTGATTGCAAAGAACAACAACAAAAACTTTCCAAGCACAGCCTTCCACTTGGGTTCACCATGACATTCAAGCCAATTTGTACAATAATATAAAGTTGAGCTATATTTAGAATCTCAAGATATAAAAGGAAGAATCACAATTTTATTTCCATTTTTATTCCCTTCAACGAACAGTGTCATCTTAAAAAGGAAAAATGTGATCTTGAAGGAAAACAATAGCAACAACAACAACAACAATAACAAGGCCCACTTTTAAATCACAGCATTCCATTTGACACCATAACCTTGATTGAAGCCGATTTTTTCCCTTTTTATTTACCCTTCAATGAGCAATGTCATCTTAAAAAGGAAGCTTGTGAGCTTGACATATAGCAAACAACAATAACAAAACATGAAACACTTTTGAAGCACGCCATTCCACTTGGCTTCACCACAACATTCAATGAAGCTAATTTGTACAATTAGTTAACTTGAACTAATTTCCAATCACCAAGAGGAAAAAAAAAAAGAGTCAAAAATAAAAACACAATTCTTTATTCATCTTTCCTCATCATCCAACTTTTCACATAGTTCAAAGATTCAAATCACAAAGAGGCTGCAAAGTTCAAACCTTTGTGTGCATTGGGACTGCCGTGGCACCCTTGGCAGTGGCGATGGTAGCCAGAGCATAACAGCTATTGCAAGTGGGGCGGCCTGGCAGTCATATGCAATGCGTGATTAATATACGTCCCAATAAGGGGAGGCCATGGCGCGCATGCCATTGAGTACATAAGGGCCAGCGGCGGCGGTGGGTATCTTGTCACGTGATCGGCCATGACAAGGGGTTTGACCCCCTTGGGGAGGAAAGTTACCGCCATCGAAATAGATATTTTTCTTTTCTTATTTTCTATAGGTATCTTTTACTAAAAGTAATCCGAATTGAAATACGGGTGTTTAATGTGGACACATCTAGTTGAAATTTGAACTAGAGTTCACTATATGTGGGGACTAACCCCTTCCACAATACTCAATTTCCATTGGTAGAAAAAGATATTTTCTTTTCATATGTTTAGCTAGAGAGAATATCTATACTATTATATAAAGGGGATTGTATTGGTAACTATTTTCTTTCCTTTTTTATTAAATTTTAACTTAATATTACAAGAATATATCATATATTAAATGTTAATTTTAATGATTAATATATAATTTTTTTTCCATTTAATTTCAATAAATTGTTAGTAGGATGTTGAATAAAAAGAAGAGAAAAAAATGAAATAAATTTTATTATTTGTATAGAGTGATATTATTACTTAAATAAATAAAAGAAAAATAAGGAACATTGAAATTAAAAAAAAAAAAAAGAGATAGCACACAAAAGAAATAAATAACTAGCAAACAACAAATTGGCACATGGAAGAGCTAGGGCTTATTTTTGTTTTTTTCCCCTTTTTTCTTTTTCTTTTCCCTATTTTTTCATTCAAAAAATAAAATAATCGCCAAAAATAGAAAAGTGGGGCCAAAGAGGTTCAAACTCTCGACCTCAAGATGATGGACGCATGTGCCAACCAGATATGCGACCAAAACACGTCTACCAAACTACTCCCCTTTCATCCATGCTGGCATTTTTTATCTTTTATGTGGAATCACCAATCACAAAGGCGATTTTGCATGGAAATCTCCAACCTCAAAGGCAATCACGTAGACCCCACTATCGCCCAAATACCCTCTTTAACCACCATTTTAGATTAATATAGCTTAAGATTAAATTACTTAAGCTTAACTTATATAATACATATCATGAAAGTAGCTTTGTGTTCAAATGGAGAAAGAAAGCATAAAGTCAGGCTGAGGTCACTACTACTTCTACTACTGCCTCCCTATCATAGCCAGCATCCACTTATACACCACATCTATATCCATATCCTTTCGCACCACCACCACATCTTTGCCCCTGAACCACCTTCATGACCACCACCACCTTATACTTATCCATCACAGGTAGGCACTTCATCTGACCCTCCAGCCAGACCACCACAACCTGACCCTCACCACCATACTTGATATTATATGAATTTTTTATTTATCTGGAGTAAAAACTTTTTTGAATATGGAATTTACCATTATTGACGATTGAATATTATGTGTATTTTCCATTAATCTTTCGTAGAACCTTTATCTAATGTGGACTTTAGTATTAATATTTGGATTTTATTATTGAATTTGGCTATCTTATTATTATTTTGGGTTTGAACCTTTTTTTCCCCACTCAACACAACACAAAAGCTATTCCTATGGTGTTATAAAGGGTTTTTTTTTCTCTCACTCTTTGCTTTCTTTTTCCATTTTAACACAAAGTTAATTTCATGGTGTGTATTATATAAGTTAATCTTAAGTAATTTAATCTTAAACTATATTAATACCAAAATGGTGGTTATAAATACTGAAATAATAGTTAAAAATATTGAAATGGTAGTTAAAGAGCGCATTTGGGTGGTAGTAAAGTCTACATGGAATCGCCTTTGAGGTTGAAGATTTCCACGTAAAATCGTCTTTATAGTTGGCAATTTCCACTTGAAATCATCTTTACGGTTGATGATTCCACCTAGGATTTGCCAACTCCAAAGGCGATTTCATGTGGAAATTGCCAACCACAAAGGCGATTCATATTAAAAAAAACAAAAGTCAATGTGGACGAAAGGAGAGTAGCTTTATAAATAGTTTTAAAAATGTAACATATTGGTAATAGTTTCAATAACAGTGGTAGTTTGGTAAAAAAGCCAAAAATGTACCTAACCTTACATGATTTTGTAGAAGAACAAATAGAATAATGAAAAAGGTAACAAAGAAGAAGAAAAAAAAAAAAGGCTTTCAAAAACAACAAAACACTTTTTAGGGAAAAGAACCTAGCATACAATGGAGAACATGGGCAACTCCTTGTATATAGAATAGGGAGCAATGGACACCGAAAATTTTTAGTTTGTTTTGCAAATTTCTCATTTTTTTATTTGCCCCCTCTAAAATTTTTTATTTGAATAATTCTTATAAACTCTTTATTTAATTAAATGTTTAAATATTATAATAGACGATATATATGTATATATGTCTATCTTAAAATTTGATTGTAAAACATTTATTTCTTTTATATATTATGACTTTTATTTAAAGTTTTAGATAAGAGTAGAAATTGTAAGATATATATTATTTTGAATATAAAATTAACAATTATAAGTATTGGACCCTTCTTACAAAACGATCTAGCTTTGCCCCTGATGGAGAAGTACAAATACAAACATAAAAAGAATGTGTCTTTGTCATACATATTTGGATTCCCTCGAAGCGGTGATCTACAATGAAAAGTTACATTGCCTCCCATTAAAAGTGATGCCATCTTATGAGGTTGAATATGAAAAGCATAGTTGCCTCCATTATTTAGATAAGTTTATGAATCAACAATGTCAACATCATTCAAGTCATAATCTACAAAATTTAGGCAAAAAAAAAAAAAAAGGTTTAGGTTAAGGGTCCGAATGGTTTATAGTCTAGGGGGATAAAAGACTATTTATTCGTATGAGAAAGAAAATGCACAGGAACTAATGTATTTGAGATATATAAAGACCTTTTTTAAACTTACTTTTGGAACTTCAGAAGACTTTTTGAGAGAAGTATCGTTATAGTTACTTTTCATTCTAGAAAAAGTCATTTTGAGAAGGAATCTTACTATTATTTTTACATCAACAACCAAAAGTAATTTTACTTTATCCTATCCAAACAAAAATCATTATCTTAAACTTACTTTTGAAATATTCAAACCAAATACAAATTAATTCTTTTAAAAGTAATTCCTCTAAAAGTAATTCCTTCAAAAGACCTTATTTCAAAAGTAATTCTCTCAAAAATTAAACCAAACATATCCCAAGATGATGCTAATTGAAATTTAAAGGCAATAAAGTCAAAAAAGTTAAGGTCATATGTAGCACTCTCCAAATATATATGCCATGCTTGAGTCATGGAACTATATTTAGAGGTTGTTACTACTACTGTAAAAGACTTTTAAAGAATAAAATATTATACATATGGCCTTGAAACTTCAAAATTCTTTACTGAATAAGAGTTTATGATCCCAAGTATCCATACATACAAAATAAAATAATTACAATTTAAAGGAAAACTTAACTAATATTGTATATAAATTTGTCTTGGCCTACTGTCATCCCTTCGTGGCTATTGATCGCCCACTTTGGTCTCTTGGACTGGGCTTAGATCCAGGTCTTGCGTCTTGTAAGTACTCCATGGTTTCTGTTGCCAACTTGAAATCTACTCTATATACTAGAATGTTTTCAGAAAAACACACAAATAGATAGTGAAGACTTTGGGGTCTGCAGTAAGTACACTCAATCCACTAATTATACAGCTTCATCATAAACATTCCAGCCACTTCAGTTTCTTATAAAAACGTGAAAGCATACACATAATTACAGGTTTAATTTTAAGTTTGAAAACATATTTCTCGAAGCGGGATTACTTTTAACAACCACTTGGCATATTTCATAACAATCATAATGGCAATAACATTATAAACTCACAAATCACAATTATAATAGTAGTTGTAGCATACGCAAATATAACGATTTCAGCATACAAAGAAAATGGACTATGCATATGCTAATGCTCATCCTTGACTTATATAAGTACACTTGACTTTCAAATCTCTTTCTTTCCTTAACTTGCATCTTGCTCTTTTGTACTTAGTTTATGAATGGCCTCTCTCACCCCTAGATAATAGCCTGCTTCTCAAATTCGAGCTTGTACCTATACATGAAGGATGGGTTTGCTTTCCCTGACCTTCACACCAGCCTATTCTTTTTAAATCTGGTCGGGGGCTGGCCCAAGTCGTAGACAGTACTACCTTAACCCACTGCGAGGTGGAGGCTTGATACATCCCTTTACAAGTACTTATCATCTTTTATTTTTCATACATGATCATACATGCGGATGTTTTGTGCATTTCTAAATGCTGGGATTGGTTGACTATTTGTATATTGGGATGTTTCCATGCTTTAGTTGTTATGGTGCCAAATTTTCGGCAAAAACATGTGACGCCTATATATATATATATATATGAGTATACCAATATCACCTTTAATTTGTAAGAGTTTGCATACATAATTCAATTCTTAGCCCTTAATGACTTTTTGGGATATCTAATATCAAAGCTGTCAAGTTATTGCATTTTCCTCAATTATACTATGTTCTTCTAAATTGCACTAAAATTTAACTTTACTTTATTTTAATATATAAATTTGATATGATGTAGCCCTGTTTGTCTGTTTTTAAACCTCTTTGTGTAACATCCCCACTTTTCGTAAACAAAACATAATGGAAATTTTGAATTATTTCCCTTAGGCAGTGTAAGAATTTCTCAGGCAGCGTTATGCCATAACGATCTTCACACTCAGAATTATAGGGTAGTGTAACATTGCCATTGAAAATATGTCACTGCCATATGTTAAAAATTAAAAAATAACAAAAATGCCACTGTAAACTTTTGTTAATTGTAGTGATGCCCTGAATTTTTAGAAATTATATTTTGACCCCAAAGATTTATCCCCACAATAACCCTAGAACTTTTCATGAAATGACCTTTATGTCCCCACATCTGCAAAATTAGCAGAATGGGATTTTAAATAAAGCAAAATCACGTGGTGAAACCGTAGAAGTTTAAACCTCTGTCAATTGGGCCATGGAGGCAGTCGGGTGTGAAATGATGTGGAGTATCCCTAGACTTGCTCAAAATTATGGAAATGCCATTAGTTACAGAAAACAAAAAGGTTCCGAATTTGCGAAATTGTCTAATTTATGTCATTAATCTATTTATTCGGTTTCGATAGTTATGTAAGGGCAATTAGAAGTTAATTAAATATTAATTAGGAGTTAATTAGATATTAATTAGAGAGATTAAGGTAGAATAGATATACAAGGAATCTTATTGGATTTTTAGCAACGTTTTGCTAGTTTGGAGAGAATCGGCAAAGATTCGGTAAATTCTACCGCAAGAACCGAATCAGTAAAATTTTACACTGATAACCTTAGGTTGAATGGCTGAAATTCAACCACCTCCACCATCATAGATGGCGCCATATTGCAGCCATATGATGAGAAGATTTGACCAAATTATGACCATTAAAGCCAACTATTTCAAGCCACCCTTATTTATGTCATAAATCTTAGAAAATTCCACCTACCTCCTTTTATTTTTGCGCCCCCACTAGCTACATCCTTATCCTCCATTTCTTCTTCTTCTTCTTCCTTTCTTTCTTTGCTTCCATGGCAATGAGCTTCAAGCTCCTAGTTCATGGCCTTCTTGACGACAAATCCTCTTGCTCCTTTTATGAAAATTGATCCTCACCTCCTTCTCTACAAAACCCCTCTAATAATTTCATGATGAAACATCAAATAGAGCCTCCCCACATTCATGTGAGCTGCTGCCATGGTGAACGAGAGAGGTTGGGAGTTAGTTCTTGGCTTCCTTACTTCCATAGTTTCAAAGATTTCAAGGTAGGATTCAACTTTTGTTCTTGATTTCTATGGATTGTGGCTATTTGGAATTCTAATTTGCCTCATTTATTTGATGATACATTGGATATATTTGATGGTTTATGGTTGGATTAACATGAAATTTTGAGTTGGAATTGATGTTAGAAGGAGAAAACTAGAAGAAATGGAGAATTAGGATGCTATCAAGGTGAAAAACCTATAGCAGTTCATATGGCAGAGTGAACGGGTCCACCTACACCTATTTAAATTTGATGATTCCATTTTTATATGAAACTAGACATTCAGAGCTTTCCATATATATAAATTATAAGACCATTGGATTAGTATAAAATTAGTTATGAATTTTTGAAGTTTGACATAGAAATCTAGATTCTCATATGGGCAGTATAAGTTGAAAGGGTTTAACTCACACTACACAACTTTAAATTGAGTAAAATCAATGTTGTTTGAAAGCTAACATATAAGGGAACATCCCATAAAAATTTCAGAGTTAGATTCATTGCCAACTATTTCCAGCACATCAATGAAGTTACCTTAAGTTTAAACTGGGCTGGAATAGGGTAGTCCAGTAGGGTCAAGTTACAGGGTTATATCTCAAAATATATTCATGAAAATGGTATGCAACTTATTTTATCTGAAAGGTTATTCTATTAGCTTTAAATTGATATAAATTTCATATAATTTCACCTAGATTTCTATTTTTAGTGAATTTTCACTTATAAGGGTGCATTTCTAGCTAAGTACCGGGTAGTTTAAGGTAAAATACTAATAACTTGAGTTATACAAATCAAAATGAGATGGGACTAAAAGGTTTGAAAACTAGATACATAGAGTTATGACATATCCAAAATTTAGGTTTAAATGAGTTGAATTGGACCAAAGGTGGATTATACAAATTTTGGACAGAATAGGATGAAATAAGCAAAAAACTCTATTGATGTTTATATTGAATTTGATGAATGATAGTGTGAATATATAATCGCTATTCCATATTGATTTGCATGTTTGATTGATTTTACTGGTAGTCTGGCACTATTCACAGGGAAGCGAACTCGATCCGTAATGTTGCCTAATTTTCGATAGAAGTATATGAAGTTATGAGAACTTATGCTATGGGTGATTATGTTTTGTATATATTTATATTTACATGTCATGTTCATGTACGTTGTGCATACAAGTATAATTAGAATATGATATGAGAAGTAAGATGTGAGATATATCCTTGAATGCACAAAGCATCCACATGCATGATAAGATATGGGAAGGAAAAAGATAATAAGAACTTGCAAGAAGAATATACTAAGCTACCACATGGAGCATGGCATAGACCCAGTTAGCGTGGGCTAGAGCGATACTGTTTAAGACTTGGGCCAGCCCTCGACCAAATTTAAGAGGAATAGACCAGTGTGAGGGTAGGGGAAAGTAAACCTATCACTCATGTATAGGTATGAGCTCGGACTTGAAAAGCAGACTATTACCTAGGGGTGAGAGAGGCCATTCACCTCCGTAGGACTAAGTACAAAAGAGCAAGATCAAGTTGCAAGTAAAAGAAAGAGACAAATTAAGTCAAGTGCACTTGCATACAGTCAAGTATAAGCATCTATATGTGCATTGTAACATCCCCAATTTCCGATTTCCGACCTCATTAGTATTCACGATTTCCGACTTCAGCTCAATGTCTTGTGGGCTGACAGGATTTTTCCGATTTCCGACCTTAGTCTTCGAATGGCTAAGAAATCCGATATCCGAGTTTATTTCAAGCGGGGTGGACGCGAGATCAGATCTCTGAATTGGTCTACAAGTTCGAGTAAAAACTCCACGAGTTCCGATCTCGAGTTAATTACCAAGATCTTTTCTTTTCGTTCTCGAGTTTCGATATCGAGTTGGAGTGCCAGGTCCTATAAATTCCGAGTTCCTGGTACACAAGATTAATGTTTTGAATCCTGATGTCCGGTGCTATGCTTAAAATCGATCCAAGTTTACATGATGACCCCGAATTCCGGGTTTGAGTGTTTTGGTTTCACGTTCTTGCCCCGACTTTCGCTTTTAAGGTGGCTGTGCCTTGCGATTTCCGGATTACGACTTTACACTCAAATTTTGAATGAATAAGAAGATAATTCCGAGTTCCGACTTCGTCCGAATAAATATGCACGAATTCCAACTTTAAGAAGTTCACGAGTCCCGATGTCATGTTCAGATGCTCTGAAGGCGAGTTTCACTTCTCTGGCGACGTGGAGGGCAATTTTGACACAAAAGAAGGAGGCATGGTTGAACCTAACCCATGAAATTTCATCCAATCAAAGCCACTCATTCTAACTACCATTTCGAAGCTTTGTCTATATATATATCCTCCTCTTGCCTCTTCAGTTCATTTTTATGTTGCCTTCCCTTCCTCACTTCAACTCCCTTTCCTCTTCTCAACTTTCCCACTCTGTCCAGCCTTCAAGTTCAACCTAGCTCTATTTCCAAACTCAAAGCAAGAGGTAGAGGTTTTGATTTCTTGTCTTGGTTTTTGTGATTCTGAATGATTATTAGTAATTTAGTTCTTCAATCCTGATATATTGACTGAGCGATCATGATGAAATTGTTGCTAGTTTATTGGCTGTTTGTGAGATTCAAAATTGAACTGGAAACAAGAAAGAATGATGATATGAAGAAGTTGAGAGGCTGGAAAACTCAAAACCCTCGGCAGTCCGTACGGCGGAGTGTACGGCTCCGCCTCTCGCCATTCAAACTTAGTGAAACCATTTTTATGTGAAACTAGACATCTAGGGCTTTCTACACATATACCATATAAGACTATTGGAGTAATATTGAGAGAGATATGAATTTTTGAAGTTCGACCTAGGAATCAGGACATCCACCCGGGCAGTATGGGTTGAGAAGGGTGTAACTCACCCTATACAACTCCATTTTGAGTGAAACTAATTTTGTTGGAAAGCTTACAATAGGAGAACCTCCTATCTATAAATTTCGAGTTTGTTACTATCCTATTTGTTCCCAGTGATTTGAAGAAGCTAACCCATGCCCAAACCAAGCCAAAACAGAGCAATTCAGGAAGGTTGAGTTTCGGGGCTTATAACTCGAGCCCTACTAAGTCAAATGGAATGAGACTTTTTGCAACTGAAAGATGGTTCTATCAGCTTTAATATGAGACTGATTTCGTATCAATTGACCCAGTTTTCGATTTTTAAGAGATTTTTACTTTTGAGTGAGCAGTTTTGGTCAGCCACAGGGCAGGCCAGGATAAAACCTGAATAACGTAAGTTATGATTATCAGAATCAGACGGGACCAAAGAGGTTAGAAAATAGACACATAACACTATAACATATCCAAAATTGAGGTCCAAATGAGTTGAATGGAAATTATGGCATGATTTATAAAAATCGGGTTGAATGATTATATTGAGGCTATAACTTTGCCTTAAGGAGACTAATGCTTTTATGAGTTCTATAATAATTTGTGCATGCAATATTGTGACTTCTATGAGAAATTGGTACTTTGATGTACTGGCACTATTCATGAGAAGGCGGATACGTTCCGTTATGCAGCCAAAGTTTTGGTAAAGTATATGCATGAGTTGTGAGATACATGTAGATGCCTGTGCATTTTCAAGCATGCTATGAAAGTTATGTTATGATGAACCCAAAGAATATGTTATGATGAAAGTTCCATGATACTTGGGCCAGCCCCGGATAAGAAGTTAAGGGGAATAGATCGGTGGGAAGGTCGGGGAAAGTAAACCCGGCATTCCTGTATTGGAACAAGCTCGATCCTGATAAGCAGACTATTACCCAGGAGTCTAAAATGGCCAAGAACTCCCAGGGGACCAAGTAATGGAAAAAGTTTATGAGTAAAGGAAAAGTTTAAGAAAGAAGGTTAAAGAGCAAGCTTCGCATGAATGCATTAGTTACATGATTACAAGTTGTTTATAGTTTAACTATTATGTTCACTTGTAGCATATGTCCACTTATTCTGCTCATTATACTGTATATTATTGTTAGTAGTTTAGTCGGATTCTTATGCTGTTTAAAGTAAAACTGGACCCTGCCTCGGACCAGACATTTTCTCAACCTTACAGAAATGAATGGTTAAATTTAATCTCATATTTTATAATTAAATAAAACCTGAGGCAGCTGAGAATGAACGCGACGTCAGTTAAACGTCACCCATGACCCTACTGAGAATTTTCTTAAATTCTCACCTCGCTTTGCATTTCCGCCTCATTCTCAAACGTGGACGATGGACACGACAGCTACCCTCTTTGTTGAGGTGCCCAACCAGCAGCTTCATCATGACCCAGCGATAGGCTCACTGTACATAGCCAGCTCTTGCCAGTTCCGCCTTTATTTTTTTAGTGATAGGGACTTTGCCGTCCCTTTGCACCATCCCGCTTTTGATCCTACCACCCCTTACATTGAGGTCCCACTACATATGGCACACCCTCCGCCAGCACCCCCTGCACCGGCAGCGCCAGTAGCTCACGCCGATCCTGCGCCAGACTCACCTCCGCAGGTAGTACCCAACATTCCCCTCAGCTCCGAGAGCGACCCGTCAGAGGCCACCAGCTCGTCATCCTCCTCATCAGGACCTAGTAGTGACTACTCACCGGCCGGGCCAGGTATGGCCAACGGCTACCTGCCTGAGTAGATCAACCGTAGGCGGTATTGTATAGCATGACCCTCTTTTGGCAGTGTGCAGCCTTGGGTCATAGACCTAGTGGTAGGCTTTTTGAAATGTCCTCTGAGGACCACATAGGAGTAGATAGACTTACATGGGCCTTATGTCCTCTGGTACACGGTCCCTCTCATTTTGGATGTGTTGTATATAAACTGAAGCAGAGGCTTTTGATATGTATATAAATATATACAACTATATATATAAACATGTATTCAGTAAAGTTATTGTACGTTTCACATCTTTATGATATTCAGTTGAATTCGTTCCCTTTTGCATAGCAGTACGTCGTTTAAAAAAAAAATGGAGCATTAACACAGTAACACAACCTACTAATTTGATGCTATGACTTAAGCATAACATTAAATTAGTGGGATGTTACATGCATCTTCAATTATCTCGTTATGTCATAATGTTATTATGATTCCTGTTGAAGCACATTATACTATTCATATTTCTATGTTTATCATATAATATGGCAAGTGGTTGTTAAAATATAATCCGCTTCGAGAAAGATGTTTTCAACTTAAAATTGAACCAGTATTTGCATATATGTGCTCATATTTTCGTAACAAACTGAAGCGACTGGAATGTTTATGATGACACTGTAAGAGTGATGGTTCGAGTTTATCTACTGAGAACCTTAGGTTCTCACTATCTGTTTGTATGTTTTTTTTCTTTTCTGTAAACATTCCAGCACCCAAGTTGGAAATCAAGTGCGAGACAGAGTACTGGGACATTCACTAAGCAAGACCCGGGCGCAAACCAGACCAAAAGACTATTGAAGCTAGCTAACGACTAGTCAGAAGCAAATGTTGTGCATTATGTTAGTCACAATTTCTGTTAAATTGTAATTATTTTATTTTCCATGTATCAGAGATGACGAAATTTATGAACTATTATTCAGTAATAAAATGTGTAGTTAAAGGGTCATGTATTATATTTTCTATATTTTAAAGCTTTTTTAGCACAGTGACAACCTTTTAATACAACTCCATGACTCGAGCATGACTTATATGATAGAGGTTGTTACACTTTGGTTCCATTAAGTTTCGAGGCATATAACTTAACTTATTAACATTTTGCTCAGGGCTGCCCTTTTCAGGATAAACTTACATACTTAATTTTAGAAAATCACTAAAAATTCATCCTATATTAGCTTTATCAAAAACTTATATCAAATTGTAGCTATTTGAATCATCTTTCAAGCCTCATAGGTTTGACTCCAATTGGATAACTAGAGCTCAAGTTATGAACTCCTCAATTGGGTTACCCTATTTTCATCCGAATAGAGCATAGGTCAACTTCAAAGAATCACTGAGGAAAATCCACTCATGATCAAATTTTGAAATTTTTATATTCTCCTATGTATTAGCTTTCTAACAAAATTAGTTTTACTTAATTTGAAATTATAGAGGGGAAATTATGCCCTTCATATTACACTCTGGTTAGGATAGAGAGTGAATTCTAATAACAAACTTTAAAAATTCATAACTAATTCATTTTAAATCCAATGATCATATAATTTATATATTTGGATTTCTCTTGAAGTCTAGTTTCTTGTAAAATTAGTTTTGATCAAAGTTGAAATCTTCAAGGAGAGTTATAGGCTCCGCTGTATGGATGTTGTCCTAGCGTTTCCCTAACAGTATATTCTGTTTTGGGTTGCTCTTAATCTTTTGCTATCTTTTAACTTAAAACAAGTTTTTTATCTTAATCACTAAAAAGGAACAATAACATCATTATATAAGTGTGAACACCATATTTTGTCCGAATCATTTTTCAAAAATAAAAAAATAATATAATATAAAAACCCAATCTTTTGGCCCAAGTCCAAGTAGTATCTTAGTCCAAAAATTAATAAATATAAAAATAAAAAAATTGCATCCATTTAATGTCAATTAGTATAAATCAGCATCTTTTAAATTGTCAATTATTATCAATCAGTATATCTTAATTTGTCAATTAATGTCAATCAACATCTCTTAATTAGTCTATCAGCATCTTTTACTTGGTTTTAATTTATGTCAATCAAATCAAATCTCATAATCAGCATCAATTTAAATTATTTTGCCATTAATTTTGTTCATCCCCCAAGCATCTATAAATAGGCATCAAGCATCAAAATAGAAATCAGAAAAAAAAAAAAAATCATTAGCTCCTATCCTCTCTGTCAATCCTTATTTAAGTATCAAGTGTTGTTATAGTATTCTTAAGACATTTTCTTTATTCTTGTGAGGATAAATCTCTGGCTTCATAACTCAGTTTTTGCCGTGAAGATTAGTAACTTGTTATCTTGTTTGTTCTTTTTTTTTTATCACATTTATCTATTTGCCATCATAGAGCATGTCTCTTCATCTCGTAGTATTTGTACATAATGCATAGAGGGGAAAATAAAAAAGTACAATCCAAAAAGTTCATAGCATATACTATTGCATAACGTTCTTATTTTTACTCTCATTGTATTGTATTTTTTGTATTAATATGATAGGTTTTTGTGGGTTGAACTCTTTTTTATTTATTCTTTGGTTAATTCTTTATTCACATGGGTTTGTTTGGTTAGACATTTTCTTTTCTCATTTTTTTTTTCAAAAAATGAAGTTGTTTTATCATGTGTGTGCCAAAAAGTAATAAGAATGAAAAAAAAAATTGAGTTTGAATTATTTTATAAATCTTAGCAACAAATTTTTTGATAAAGTGAAAAATAAAAAAATCTTTTTTTCATAAATCTTTTTTATCCACGCAACAAATTTATGACATTGATGTATAGTTTAACCATTCTCAAGGGTTATAAAGATTGTGAGGGTTTATTGTGTAGCTTATGCTATTCTAAATCTTGTGCAAAAGTGGATTAATTTTTTTTCCCTTTCAAAAATCTTTTTTTCTTTAAAATAAAATAACCTTACTACACAAATATTTCCTATAAAAACTACGTGATTATGAATTCCTAATTGCACTGGAGGATACGTAGAAGCGGATAATCTCTGTCAAATCAAAAGTTAAATTTTCTTAAATTTGGTTCAATTTTAATTCCTTAAATAATTATAACTTTAATTTTATTTTCTTTTCCGTTTGTAAATAATTGTTATATCAATTTATATTTCTTTTGTAAATAATCATAACATTAATTTTACTTTCATTTCTGCTTATAAATAATTATTAGAGCAATTTCTATTTCTTTTGTAAATAATCATAACATTAATTTACTTTCTTTTTCGTTTGTAAATAATCGTTATAGCAATTTCTATTTCTTTTGTAAATAATCATAACATTAATTTTACTTTTATTTCTGCTTGCAAATAATTGTTGTAGTAATTTCTATTTCTTTTGTAAATAATCATAACATTAAGTATACTTTCTTTTTCTTTTGAAAATAATTGTTATAATAATTTCTGTTTCTTTTGTAAATAATTATTATATTAATTTTGCTTTCTTTCTTTTGGAAATAATTATCATATCAATTTTTCTTTTCTTTCTTTTTGTAAATAATCATTATATTAATTTTGCTTTTATGTTTTTTTGTAAATAATCGCTATATTAGTTTTGCTTTGCTTTTCTTTTGTAAATAAATTATTTTATTTTAAAGGGAAAAAATAAACATTATTAAGGTTATTAATTAATTTACATAACAACCTCTAGGATAATTGTTACAAAATGGATGTATTAGGGGTGCAGTGAGATTAGGTTTTCACCCTTCCTTATACATAATTGGACTTCCGAGCTCAATCTCTTTAAAAAACCAGTTTTACCAAATTAAAAGGTTTTTCTGATTTTTTTCCACAATAAAAATTGGTAGCGACTCCATCAAATTATATTTTCAATTTTTTTGTTGCCTATCGTCGCAACCCCCTCCGGACACGTTGTGACAGTTTGGTGACTCCACTAGGGATGGTTAGAGAGTCAAGCCCATTAGAGTAAATTGTGCAAATTATATAACTAAAATAATATTTATTTTCCCCTTTTTTGTTGCTTTTCATTTATTTTTTGGGTTGTACATAATTTTTTATTTGTAAGTATTTATTTTATTTGTAATTATTTGTCACTCAAACCTCAGGTAGCAGATTTCTCTTTGTCTTTTCTATATGTTGTCTATATCTCAAACCTTAGGATAGTAAACTTTTTTTACATATTGTTTGGGCTTTATTGTGTAGTTTTAGGGCTTTAAGGTCTCTATGCTCCTTGCACACGCTTCACCATCAGTTTTCTCACATGCCATTTGGGCTCTATACTTGAGCCTTGGAAAGCCATAGGGCTAGAAGGAGTTTTAACGAGGTTATTGTGAAGCTTATGCTTCCCTAACAGACGTTAACTCTCTGCTCAGATTGTTGCTGAGATTGTGAGCTACCATATTGGTGGCGACTCCATCGAATTATATTTTTAATTTTTTTGTTGCCTCTCTTCGTGGCACCCTCGGGGCATGTTGTGACAATAAGTATGAAACAAGGGTAGTACACATAAGAATACGTCAACCATGCAACCTACAACCATAATCAAAACTAAGGGTTTGAGCTATATACCTCAAAATTCTTGAAATTATGGAAGTAAGGAAGACAAAATAAACATCCTAGCCTTCCTTCCTCAATGTGGCAGCGGCTCACATGGAGGTGAAGAGACTTCACTTAATGGGTCATCATTAAATTGATGGAGGGGTTTTATAGAGGAGAAGATGAGGATTGATTTTCATAAAAGGAGCAAGAGGATTTGAAGCCAAGAGGGCCTTCAACTTGGAGCTTGAAACTCTCAACTATGGAGGTGTAAAAGAAGAAGATGAAGATGGGGAGGAAATGGGGTTAGGGCTGAAATTTTGAGGGGCAATTAAGGAAGAGATGGTGACTTATTCATTAAGTTGGAATGGCTTCTTGGTTAAGTTTGTAGCTTAATTTCTATTGGTGGATATGAAACAAAATTTAAATTCACTTAAACTTGAGTTTTGGGTGGCCCTAGTCTATTCACCTAGAGCGCCAGTATGGCTTGTCTCTAGCCGCAAGCTCTGGCTATTCCTCTGATAGGTCTATCTAATCCTTAGGGAATTATTCCCCTAGGTTTGTCATACTCAGAGACAACATAGGACTCTTAAGTGTTAATTCAAGGTGTATGGGTATTAATTTGGAGACCCTAAGTTACCCGAGATATAATATATACATATATATATAGTATGAGTAATATCACACTTTTATTTAAAATCAAGTGTAGAAAATACCAGTTATAGAGTTATTACATGTATTTTAGTTTTCTACTATTGTCATGGGGCCCACATAATCTCGGAATTGGGATTTTTATATGATTGCCTCTCTCATCAACCGTAAATTCTTAATTACAACTTCATCCCTACTTTTACTACAATTTACCTAATTACAATTTTGCCTTTCCTTTTTCTACAACCTCTTATTTACAATTTTGTCCTTATCTTAGGCCTGAGCTTCCTTTTATCTTGGCCTGCCCTCAAAGCTTAGGATGTTACATTAGAACTATCAACAATTGAAATGAGACAAAAAAACATTGCAATGTAATAACACTTGGTTTGATTATTTGTAACTTTATTCATTATGTGCTCACTATACTCAATTGGAACTAGAATCAAATTTTCATCATTGATTGAAGTGTCCCTTACAATATCAATAAACATAACTTTTAAATGATGGAGCTACAGTATGACTGTTAAAGACATAAAAATACAACGCAATACCATTTGTCTCTGAAGTAAAGTCAGCCAACAAATTTTAGCATTACAAAACATTTGAGAATTCCTTAATTGTTTCCTTTTTTGAGTACCACCATACTCAGTTAAAACTAGATTATTTTTCTTTCTATTATGGACTGAATAAAAGGCCCAATGGAAGGAATGTGGGCCGTAGTAAACAGGGCTCAACTTGAAATTTCGAACTTAGCTCCATGACCTAGATGGAAAGTTGTCCATGGATTTATGAAGTAATGGAAATAGGTGGTTCCGAGATATACAAAATGATAAGGGAAGTTATGGGAATTCCAAAGGAATAGAGAGAATCCGTTTTCCTCTTAATCAAGGCTCGATATATAGAATCAAAACAAGTAGGATAAGCTTATCTTTTCATATTATCAATACTCTTGAATACTCTTTGACTTGATCATCGAAGTCCTTGCAGGTACACCCATTGCACTATCAATGAAAGTATGTATGAGTGTGTTTGCAAGAGCTAGAAGATGTAGCTCTCACAACATTTGGTGAGGGTGGTTATGGTGGTTTTTTTTATCATGAAGAAAAATGATGAAGAAGATGAAGAGGTAAAGAGAGTTTTTGAGAGGATTTTGGACAGTGAGGAGTGTGTGAAATGAAAATATGAATGGATGTGTTTGGGGGGGGCTTGGCTGTGGGATTCCCATAGGTTTAGGGGAGATATTTTTTTATTTGTGTTGTAATTAAAGGGACAAATTAGATGTTAAGGTGATTACCTTAGACAAAAAGGTAGTACTTGTCTTATAAAAAGAAATCTTGTCTTTTACTTTATGTTTTTGATGATGTTACAATTGCTTTATTGTCTAGTTGACATTTTAATTTGAATTTGATGATGAGATTAAGTGTTTTTGCTATTTATTAGACTTATTTAATTAAAGATTAATGATTAATTTATATTTCTATAATTAGTGAAATTAAAATCTTAATTAAACTTAATTAATCTCAATTAAGCTAATTATGGATTATTAGTGCTTAATTAGTCTCTTAGGAATCCAATTCACTTAATTAACAAGTTTCTAATCTTAATTAATCACTCTCATAATCTTCCCCTCCTTGATTACCTTTCTAATCCCTTGATTAAGCCTTTATTCTTTAATTCTTCATTAAGTGTCTAATTATTCAAGGTCACTGAAATAATTTAGCATAAGGAAAACTGGGGATGTTACAAACTAGGTATTTTATTTCAAAAATTAAAATACTTGCATTTTTTTTAATTTGATAACATGACAAGAGTGAAAAAAAAATCCTATAACAATATTTTTATTAATGTATATCTTAAAATAATGAAATAAAATAGAAAGGTAATTTAGATAAAGTAATATGAAAATTATAATTACATATTTAAAAATTATTTTGATCAATCTATCAACACAATATTAATTTTACCAAAATGACTTTTTAGACGAGAGCAGCTAATATAAATAATTTTATTGCAAAATTCACTTTTAAACAAAATCAAGTTTCGTAAAATTAAGCTCATTTATAGTTAAGCTTAACACAAATCCAAACACTCACTAGCTTGTTTTGTTTCATACTTTCATTGATAATGTTTTTACCAAGAAGAACGAAGGCAATGTGATTGGCTCCTTGAGTTTGACCAAGCATTGGTGAAGGACCTACAAAAGGCACTCTGATAGTCAAGTTAAAGATTATTCAATGTGGCTAGGGTAAACTGGGTCTAAGTCATACCTGAGGTATATAGGTCCTTACAGACTGTAGGTGGCTTTGTTCAAGACAAGGATCCTTACATCGAGGATCATGGGGATTCTCCTAGCTACTTTCCCTCATTGGAGAATCAGCCATTATTGATGAGGATCTTTGGGGATCTTTCCAGTTTTATGGGATATTTAGTTATGTTAACGTAGGTCTCGATCCTTGATTGCGGGAATGAGCTCTGTAATGGTAAATCATCATGGACTAGGACGCCTCGAGTTCTTCAACAAGGGGTTGAGCTTATAGTCTTCGGGCTGACCTAATTGGCCCATGGGTTTAGACTAGTCCACATAGAAACTTTTTAATGGAAAGAATTCCCTTTACACAAATCTTTTGATTTTAGTATAGGAAATTCTCTTACTAAATTTTCTCTACAGCATTTACTTTTTTTTCTAAATGATTATTTCGTATCAAAATAGAAATTTTCTTATATTGCTTTCAAAAACTTTTTTAGGGAATTTTCTCTTGAATTATCACGTGTTCTATAATATGTAGAATTTATTCTTTTATATAATTTTTTTCTTTTTTCCTTTTTTATAGATAAAAAAAGTTCTTATATGTCAATGTTTGAATAATCTCAACCATTCCTATTGAGATATTTAAAGAAAATCTCTAAGTGAATTTAGGAATTTTGCTCAAATCCCTCGTGCTTCATTATTAAAGGGGATTTTTTCATATATAATTAAAATTTACGTGATGAAAATTAATTTTTCTAATTCAAAGTAACATCATGTCATTTTGAACAAATTAAGTTATTGAACTTAATTACTAATACTTAATTAATTAAAGATTCAATAGTTTTCCCCCTTAAAAAATATTTCGAGTTTAAGTCTTGCATAATGTTGAATAAAAAAAGGGCTATGAGAGCATTACTCATATCATTAGTTAATTGAGCTCAAACAATATTAGTTGTGGTTTGGTTGACTTTAGACACTAGTGATTAGACAAAAAATATTATCAAACATATTAAGCACTTATGTCGAATTCATCAAACCTAAGAAATTCTTCTTTTTCTTCTTTTATTTACCTTTGGTAGGAGGACAATCAATGTAAAAATTTTTTGCATAGGCATTCAATTATGTACTTATTGCCATTTGATTAAAAGTGTTTGGCTATTAATTAACATAACTATCTCAGAAGTTATACATATAATAAAATGTAATTGATTGACAATATAAAACACTTTACACTAACAAAATATTAAAATTAATTTCATTATTTTTATTTTGTTTGTGGATATGATTATGATGTCATTAATTTTTTTTACAATAACACTTAATTACATATTATCTTATAATTAAAAAACTATGAATCTCACAATAAATACAATAAGTAGAGGTGTTATAATACTTGAGTCACTGTTAAGTGTCATCTTAAATTCTAAAGATTTATGAAATCTGCAATATCCCCCGGAATTTTCTTGTTATTTTTCGCCTATTTGTTCCGATTTTTATCAAATAATTGATGTTAATTACAATTCAACTAAAATATATCCGATTTTCGACCTCATAATTGACGTTCATGATCAACACGAGGTTCGACCTCCGAAGTGATCTCCAAGCTCAACTAAATGTGCACGACTTTCAACATCAAAAGTTGATTTCCAAGATATACACGAGTTCCGATATCCGAAACTATTTCCAAGAGCTTTTCATTTTTATTGATGATCCCGGGTTTGAGCTTAGGGCCGACTTCCGAGATTGAATTGAGCTCCGAGATTAGATAAGTCCCAACTTCCCAGTTCTTAGGTGCATGTTTTGATTTCCGACTTCTTGGGTTGTGAATCAATCTCCGAGACTGGTTATTGGACTGAATTTCGGAATTGCATGTCTAAGAGTTTTATGGGCTAGTTCTCGATTTCCGAGATGCGGATATGAGGTTTTATGCTCTGGTACTAACTTCCGAGTTTAAGTATTTTATGTTTCACATTCTTGTCCTTGACTATCGATTTGAAGGTGATTATGTGCTGTATGATTTCTGACCTCAGACCTTATGTTTCAAATAAATTGTGCATGATTTCCGACATCCGACTTTGTTGCCGACAAGATTCCCGATCTCTGATTTCCTCTCAATCTCCAAATAGATTTTCACGAGTTCTGACTTTAAGCAGGATCGAGATGATTTCCTATTTAAGAGACAATGGAAGTGAGTTCCACTTTTTAGGCGATGTGGAGAATAATTTAGCCACAAAAGAGGAAGACATGGCTAAACTCTACTCACAAAATTTCAGCCAATCAAAATTCACAAAGCCAACTACCTCTCAATGTTTAAATCAGATTTTTCTCTCTTGTTCCCATACTAACTTGTGCCAGTCTTTCCTATAATTTCAGCCTTCTTTTTCTCTTCTTCTCTCAACCAGCTCCATCAAACCCTCAAGCTTTACAAGGTTCTATCAATTCAAACTTCAACACTTAGCAAAATCACACTCCAAGGAGATAGAGGTTCAATTTTGTTCATATTATTCTGATTGTAGGTGATTGATTTTGGCTTTATGTTCTCACTTTTGATGTGATTAGTGAATTATTATGATGATCTTTGACTGGTTGTTGGCTGTTTTTGTGTTTAAATTTGATTAAGGAGTAGAAGAGGATGAGGATAAAAAGATGTGAGGGGCTAGAAGACCAAATTCCCTCGGCAATTCATATGGCGGAGTGTACGGCTCCGGCTCCAGCCAGTTAAAGTGGATGAAACTATTTTTATATGAGAGTAGATATTCAGGGCTTTCCATACATATATAATATAAGACCATTGGATTGATATTGAGAGAGATATGAATTTTTGAAATTTGACCTAGGAATCAGGACTTTCATCCGGGCAGTGTGACTTGAGAAGGTGTAACTCACCCTACATAACTCCAAATTGAGTGAAACCAACTTTGTTGGAAAGCTTACATGTAGGGGAACATTCTATAATAAAATTTGAAGTTTGATGTCATCCCATTAGCTCCCAGTAGTTCAAAGAATTTACCCTATGTCCAAACAAGGCCAAAATAGGACAATTCAGGAAGGTCGAATCTCGGGGCTTATAACTCGAGGCCTACTAAAGCAAATGAAATGGAACTTTTTGGAAATGAAAGCTTGTCCTATTAGCTTCAATATGATACCAATTTCGTATGATTTGGAGTAGTTTTCGATTTTTAGTGGATTTTTACTTTTAAGTGTATAATTCTAGCTAGCTGCAGGGCAAGCCGAGATAAAACTTGAATATCTTGAGTTATACATGTAACATCCTCCCAAGTACAGTAATATGCTTAAGTTATAATACTTCACCTAGGAGTTGTTACTGTTACTTAAGCGGACCTTATCTGGTAGCAACCTTCGGCCACCTTCGCCTCGGAGGACCCTCTTCGGAACTTTTGAACTATCTGGAGATAACATAGAAATAAACATAGGAATGAGAATTATAAATTCTCAGTAGGATTTATTGAGAAACTTCATACCGTGTCGTCGTTATTATCTCCAGCTACTTCGATTTATTATAAAAAGTGAATACATTATACGAACTTTTCTGTTTTATAGTTTAAAAACACATAGTCCGAAGCAGGATTCATTTTATTTCATGCACTTAAGTCACATTGGCAATATTTTATATTTAGAATAAAATCATTGCATAAATAGACAGAACAAGCTCAGCCTCAATAAAACATAGAATATAATAATAGTGAGCATTCATAAGATTCAGTTTCTTAAATTTTTGAAAACATGATTATCCGAAGCAGATTCAATTTCAACGTATCCTCTGATCGTTTATATTATAATGAGCATAAGTACAATTATAATTACATAAAACATGTATGTCTGTTGTAACACCCTACTAATTTAATGTTATGCTTAAGTCATAGCATGAAATTAGGTAATCTGTGTTACCGTGTTAACGTTCTACTTAAATCTCGTGGTTAGTATCACTAAATCGTTGAAACGGCACGCTGTTACATAATAGACGTGAATAGCATTACAAAATGTAATAAAGTTTAATGTAATATAACCGAAGAGATATAAATAAGTGATATATTCTCAATTGTATATGTACATAAGTAGGTCAGAGGCCGACACTTTAGTTTATACATATAGATATATATTAAAAACAGATGAAATAAAGGAATGTCAAAATTCCTATTTGCTAAAAGCAGAGGCAGAAATAGCAGGAGCAGACTGTGTCCAACGAGTCCATCTCGGAGTCATAGAAAAGCTGCAGTTCTGGGATCTCAATGAAAAGAATGGCTATTGAGCCCTTCGCCAGCGTTTGAGAATGATGCGGAAATACAATACGGGATGAGAATTTCAAGAAATTTTCAGTAGAGTTCATGTATGGCGTTCCCCTGACGTCACATTCATTCTCAGTTGTCTCGGTTTTTATTTAATTATAAAAGCATGTATTCAAACTAGGCTATCCATTTTAATGAGTTTAAGGAAGAGTCTGGTCCGAGGCAAGGTTCAGTTTTACTTTAGACAGCACAATAAACAGAATAGATACTAATAATGATGCATAAAATAATAACTAAATAACTAAATAATCAGCAGTAATCAAACATGATAGACAACTGTAAATATTTTGACATAATTATTTCATGTAACCATGCAGTCATGTGATCATGCAGACTTAATCATGAACCTTTCTTCATAAGCATTTTCTATTACTTTTCATCATTTTCCATCTCTTTGTCCCCTGGGAGTTCTTGGCCATTTAGACTCCTGGGTAATAGTCTGCTTTTCAGGATCGAGCTTGTTCTTATACAGGAATGCCGGGTTTACTTTCCCCGACCTTCCCATCGATCTATTTCCCTTAACTTCTTATCCGGGGCTAGCCCAAGTAGTATGGATGTAACATCCACGACTTCCGACTTCCGAGCCCATAGTATTCCCAACCTCCAAACTCATCTTCAAGGCTGGACAGACAAGGATTTACGATTTTCGACCTTGTGTAAGCGTGTATGAATTTTGACCTCATCAGTATGAATTCTGATTTCCGATTTCAGGAGCTGAAATGAAGTGACTGATGCTTCCAACTTACGATTTCGTCTTCGACTTCAGCACAATTTACGACTTCCGACCTTAACTATCAAAGATCAAAATTTTCGATTTCCGACTTCGTCTCTAAGGCTCAAATGAACTGGCTATATTCCGAATTCCGACATTATGATTCACAAATGTACGAGATCCGATCTCGAGTTCAATATCAGTCGCTCTCATTTCTATATCTTTTCGAGTTCCGAGATCGAGATTCTATAATTCCCGATTTCCTGGTACACGGATTAATATTGTGAATTCCGCCCTCCGGAATTATGTTACGATTGATTCGTTTTGCCTAATTTCCCGATTTCCGACTTTAAGTGCTTGGCTTCACACCAGGCTCTGCTGAAGTTTCGACTAAACTGGATCTTTTCCAACTTCCGACTTCACATGCAGGATGTTCACGAGTTCCGACTTTATAAAGAGTACGAGTTCCGATTTCATTTCCAGAATATACTGGAAACTAGTCCCACTCTAGGCAACGTGGAGAGCAAATCTACCGCACAAGTAAGACAACGTGGAGAGTAGTTTGGTCATAAGAAGAGGGCAAGGTTGGCTGAAACTTAGCCCTATGTTTAGAGGCCAATCAAAACCTTCCAAGTTAACTACTACTCATACTTATATAACTCTCCTTCTCTTCTTCAGATTTTTTTCTCACGTTGCACACTTCACTCCAACTTTCTCTTTTCTTTTCATCTCTCACCCAACTCCTTCATACCTTGGACTTTTACCAAGTTGCAGCTACAAACTCAAACCAAAATCATTCACAATAAGAGGTAGGGGTTCTAAATTCTTACTTGACTTTTAGATTCTTGAAGTATTGATGGTGGTCTAAATTTTACTTTGATGTGTTGATTAAATAATTATGATGAATTATAGCTAAACTATGGGTTGTATATGAGGTTAAGACTTGAATTGAAAGAGATAAAGGATAAAGATATGAAAAAGTTGAGAGGCTGAAAAATCCAAAACCCTCGGCAGTCCGTACGGCGGAGTGTACGGCTTCGCCTCCCACCATTTAAAATTAACGAGACCATTTTTATGTGAAACTAGACATCTAGGGCTTTCCATAGACATATCATATAAGGATTTTGGGTCAGAATTGAGGGAGATATGAATTTTTGAATTTCAACCTAGGGTTTTGACTCTGGCTCTGGGCAGATTAGGTTATTTAGGGTAGAACTCGACCTATACTACATGAAAATGAGTGAAACTAACTTTGTTAGAAAGCTTACACATAGGAGAATATGTCATAAAAATTTCAGAATTTAATAAGGTCCCAGTTGTTCCCAGTTCTCCACGCAATTCGCCCTATGTCCACACCGGGCTAGAACAGAGCAGTGTAGAAAGGTCCGAATTCGGGGCTTGTAACTCGAGCCCCTCTGAGCCAAATTGAGTGGGACTTTTTCTAAATGAAACTTTGTCTGTTAGCTTCAACATGAGACCAATTTCGTATGAATTGAGTCAGTTTTCGATTTCTAGTGGATTTTTACTTTTCGTTGCCTAATTCTGACTAGCCAATGGGCAGGCCGAGATAAAATCTAGATATCTTGAGTTGTAGGTACCAAAATTGGATGGGACCAAAGAGGTTAGAAAATAGGCACATGGCACTTTAACATACTCATATTTGAGGTCCAAATGAGTTAAAATGAAATTATGGCTTGAATTACAAAAACCGGGTTGGTTGAATATACTGAGGCAGGATTCCTGCCTTAATGAATTTGATATGGAGTTGAGTTCTATGTTGGAATATAAATGTGAAGTTGTGTTCCTTGTGGTAAATTGATGTATTGATTGGCTGGCACTATTCATGGGGAAGCGGACACGTTCCGTTATGCTGCCAAAATTTCGGTAGAACCCATGTACAAGTTATGAATTACATGTTAATGCATATGCATTCTTAAAAAAGCCATGAAAGTTATGAAAAGAATTGTGTTATTATGCAAGTTCCATACTACTTGGGCCAGCCCCGGATAGAAAGTTAATGGGAATAGATCGGTGGGAAGGTCGGGGAAAGTAAACCCGGCATTCCTATATAGGAACGAGCTCAATCCTGATAAGCAGACTATTACCCAGGAGTCTAAAATGGCCAAGAACTCCCAGGGGACCAAGAGATGGAAAATGATAGAAAGTAATGAAAAAGTTTATGACGGAAAGTTCAAGAACGAGTCTACATAATTACATGAATGCATGAATACATGGAATAATTACATCAAGATGTTTACAATTGTTTGTTATAATTGCTCACTGCTATTCATTTATTTATTTCGATTATCATTCTATGTATCCGTATTAGTAATCTATTTTGTTTCTCACGTCAATTAAAGTAAAACTGAACCTTGCCTCAGACCAGACATTTTCTTAAACTCATGAAAATGGACTTTTCAGTTTGAACACATATTTTATAATTAAATACAACCCGAGGCAACTGAGAATGTATGTGACGTCAGTACCGGTATAACAGAACCCTACTGAGAATTTTCTTGAAATTCTCACCCCGTTTTGTGTCTCCCGCATTATTCTCAAACACTGGCGATGGACTCCACAGCTACCCTTTTCATTGAGATTCCTGCGTTACAGCTCCACCATGATCCAGAGTTGGACTCTTTGTACATAGCTGGTTCGTGCAACTTCCGATTTTACCTCTTCAGCAACAGGAACTTTGATGTTCCTTTACACCATCCCATCTTCGACCCTGCTACCCCTTATATTGCTGTTCCTCTACACATGGCGCATCCACATCCTGCACCTCCTGCACCCGCAGCACCCGCTGACCCTGCCCCTGAGTCACCACCGCAGGCAATCCCCGACATCCCGATGAGTTCAGAGAGTGACCCCTCCGAGGCCACCGGCTCGTCGCCCTCTTCCTCCTCGGGACCCAGCGCAGACTATACACCGGCCGAGCCTGGCATGGCTAACGGCTACCTGACGGAGTAGCTTAGCGGCAGGAGATGTTGTACAGTATGACCCTCTTTTGAACAGCATGTAGCTTTGGGTCATGGACTTAGCTGTAGGGTTAGCAGTAGGTTACGAAATATCCTTTGAGGACCCTAGGGTATTTTGGCGGATGATGGCATTATGGTCTTTTTGATACACCAGCCCCCGTATGTATTCTACTTTAAAACTTTGTACATAAACTGAAGCAGTGGCTTCTGATATATATATGTTTGCACGTATGCAGTAACGCTATTATACTATACTTATCTTGGTGATATTTTGTTCGATTCGTTTCGCTTTTAGTATAGCAGCTCGTCGTTTCGTAAAAAAAAAAAGAAAAATGTTTATGTGATGGTGACGATTTAAAAAAGAATAAAACAGGAAAGGTAAATAGAGTATCAATACGGTAATACAATCTGACTAGTTTCATGCTATGACTTAAGCATAACATAAAATTAGTAGGGTGTTACAATGGAACTTTCATAGTAACATAATTCTTTTTCATAACCTTCTTAGCTTTCTTCAAATGCACATGCATTAACATGTAACTCGTAACTTGTGCATGGGTTCTACCAAAATTTTGGCAGCATAACGGAACGTGTCTGCTTCCCCATGAATAGTGCCAGCCAACCAGTACATTTATACAATTTGCAATTTCAGTATAGAGCAGCAATTATGCATATACATTCATAGATTCATTCATTATTTTCAATAAAGCATCAATAGGGCTTTTAGCTCATTCTGCCTTATTCTGCCCGGTTATGGTATATCCCACCTTTATTTCAATTTAACTCATTTAAACTTAATTTTTGGCTATGTTGTAGCCTTATGTGTCTAGTTTCCAACCTCTTTAGTCCCATCTAATTTTGATATCTACAACTCAAGATATTTAGATTTTATCCTAGCCTACCCAATGGCTAGCCAGAATCAGGCAACTAAAAGTAAAAATTCACTAAAAATCGGTAAAAAATCGAAAACTGACTCAAATTGCACGGAATTGGACTCATATTAAAGCTAACATGTTAAAGTTTCATTCGCAAGAAGTTCCATTCCATTTGACTTAGTAGGGCTTGAGTTACAAGCCCCGAATTCTGACCTTCCTAGACTGCCCTGCTCTGACCCGGTTTGGACATAGGGCAACTTTCTTGGATCACTGGGAGCAACTGGGACCTTATCTAATTCTGAAATTTTTATGGTACATTATCCTATGTGTAAGCTTTCTAACAAAGTTGGTTCCACTCATTTTCAAGTAGTATAGGGCGAGTTCTACCCTGAAAAACCCAATCTGCCCAGAACCAGAGTCAAAACCCTAGGTCGAAATTCAAAAATTCATATCTCTCTCAATTCTAATCCAAAAGCCTTATATGATATATCTATGGAAAGCCCTAGATGTCTAATTTCATATAAAAATGGTTCCACCCAATTTAATCCGCTGTAGGCATAGTCGTACACTCTGCAGTACGGACTGCCGAGGGTTTTTGGTTCTCTAACCCATCAGCTCTTCCTATTTCCATTCTTTCTTGCTTCCAATTCGGTTTCAATCACACAAACAGCCCAAAACCAATCACATATCATTATAATCATTCATTTAACACATCAAAGATGATGAAAATAATCCAAGCTCAGCCAGCCAATAGCACAAAATTAATTCAAGTATCAAACCCCTACCTTTGTTCCAAGTGATTTTGCTGGATTTTGAAGGCTTGGATAAGCAAAGCTTGAATTGGCTTGATGTTGGCTGGAGTTTTGTGTGTGAAGAAGAGAGAAAGAGAGCTGAATGAGAGGAGAGAAAGGGCACTGGCATGTGGTCTGAATGGGTGTTAAAAGGTGGAAAAATTCTGATTACTTTGAGTGATTTTTCTTGAATTTGATTGGCTTAGAATGCTTGGCTGAAATTCAGCTAAGCTTCTTCATGTTTTGGTGGCCTTTGTTGCGCCACCTTTAGGTGATAAGTGGCTGAGTTATCAGCCACTAAAAATAGGGTTTAAAGCTTGCAATTCTATTGGTCCGGTTCCGACAGTTTAAAATACCATAACGTTACCGATTTTCTTTAAACCGGTAAATCGGTTTTCAATAATATTTTATGAAATCTCCTATACTCTAACTTAATTCTCTCTTATCTAAACTCAAGTAATTGCTAATCAATTGAGTCTAAGTAATTGTTTAACCGAATTTTAATTATTCTCAATTATTCGATAAAACCAAATAATTAGGCGAAAAACAGTGGATGTTACATCTGTGCTCTAAGCTTCTCTTAATTCATCGCCCCCATAGCTTACCGGTACTTACACTAGCTGGGTCATGCCATGCCTCATGTAAGTTCTATCCCTTATAATTACACTAGCTAGGTCATGCCATGCCTCATGTGAGTTGTGTGTGAGGGGAGCTTACTTTCTTTACTTTCTTTTCTTGTTACACATATTCTAGAGTACGATCGCCATGTCATACTCCGTTGGGGCATGATCATCATGTTACACTCCTTAGAAATATGTTCTTCCTGTCACATTCCAGAGTATGATCGCCATGTCATACTCCATCGGAATGTGATCGCCGTGTCACATTCCTTGGGGTGTGGGATCATCACCGTGATCGCCATATCACGTTCCTTAGGAATATGGGATCTGTAACTCCTCTATCATATAAGCCATGCTCGAGTCATGGAGTTATATGAAAAGGTCGTCACGATGCTAAGTAAACTTTAAAATGTGAAAAATAGAATACATGGCCCTTGTACTGCTTCCTTCATTTCTGACTAATAATCTATGATACATGGATAATAAAATAATTACCCTCTAAAAGAAGTTGTGATTAAGATAACTCGCTTCGACAGTCTTTTGATTTGGCTAGTGCCCAATTCTTGCTCAATGAGTGACCTTGTACTCGGCCTCGTGTTTGACCTCCACTTGGGTACTGGAATGTTTACGGAAAGAAAAGCATACAAGCAGGCAGTGAGAACCTAAGGTTCTCAGTAGGTAAATTTAAACAAATCTCATAATGTCGTCATAAACATTCCAGCCGCTTCGGTTTATTATGAAAATGTGAGCACAGATACATAAACAGTGGTTCAATTTTAAATGGAAAGCATCTTTCTCAAGCGGGTTATGTTTTAACAATCGCTGTCGTATTATATATGACAAACATAGAAATACCAAGAGTGCAATATGCTTCAACAAGAATATTAATGATCTTATCATTTAATGGGATAACTGAGGATGCACATGGAAATGCTTGTGCTTATCTGTATGCAAGTGCACTTGACTCAATCTGTATCTTTCTTTTTCCCGTACTTGGTCTTACTTCGTGCTTGGTCCCTCGGAGGTGAATGGCCTTTCTCACCCCTGGGTAATAGCCTGCTTCTCAGGTTCGAGCTCGTACCTATACATGAGTGACGGGTTTACTTTCCCCGACCCTCACACCGGTCTATTCCCCTTAAATCTGGTCGAGGGCTGGCCCAAGTCTTAGACAGTACTGCTCTACACCACGCTAGCTGGGTCTATGCCATGCCTCACGTGGTAGCTAGTACGCCCTTCTTGAAAGTTCTCGACATCTTTCCTTTCCATATCTTGTCATGCGTGCAAATGCTTTGTGCATATATGAATATGCCTCATATCTTATTTTGCATATCATATTCTAATTATGCTCGCATGCATGACATACATGAACATAACATGTGAATGTAATATATTCAAAGTATAATCTCTCATAATTCATATTATACTTAAATTCCTACTTGCATATCTAAACCTTGTGAGCATAACATTCATAGATTTCTGCAGAAATTTGGCAAGATAACGGATCAAGTCCGTTTTCCCATGAATAGTGCCAGCTCTCACAGATAGTTCAATGATAGCAACATAAGTCAACTTAACACTTATATATCAATGTCAATCGGGCAATCCTCAACTTAAACCTTATATGTCCACTAACTCTTGTAAAATTATCATTTTGGCCATTCTGCCAATTCTATTCGGTTCTGCCCGAAACTTGTATAATCCATCTTTATCTCTATTCAACTCATTTAAATCTGAAATTTGGATATGTCATAGCCCTATATGTCTACTTTCTAACCTCATTGGTCCCATATCATTTTGATCCATATAACTCAAGATATTTAAATCTTACTTCAACTCGTTCAGTCACTAACCCGAGTTACACTCCTGGAAGTATAAATTCACTAAAAATCGAAACTAAGCTCAAAACTTACGAAATTGGTCTCATATCAAAGCTAACAGGACAACCTTTCATTTGCCACAAGTTTCACTCCATTTGCTTAAGTACACCTCGAGATATAAGTCCTGAAAGTTGACCTTCCTGAACTACTCCGTTTTAGCCTAGATTGGACATAGGACAACTTCCTCGAATCACTGGGAACAATTGGGACCATAACAAACTCGGAATCTTATATTGGGGTGTTCCTCTGTGTGTAAGCTTTCTAACAAAACTGGTTTCACTAAATTTGGAGTTATATAGGGTGAGTTATACCCTCCTCATGTCACCCTGCCCGGATGAAAGTCCTAAACCCTAGGTCAAACTTCAAAAATTCGTATCTCCTCAATACTAATCCAATAACCTTATATGATATATCTATGGAAAGCCCTGAATGTCTACTTTCATCTAAAAATGGTTTCATCGGATTTGACCGATCGTAGGCGGCGCCGTACACTCCGTCGTACGGACTGCCGTGGAATCTCCACCAAGACAGCACCCTCATCCATCCATTTCTCTTTGTTTTCTTCTTCTAATTCTAATTCTAACTCAAAATCCTCTATGAATTTAATCACAATCCATCATAATACATCCAATAATTCATCACATACACAAAGAAGAATTCAATCTCATGCAATCATAGAGCAAGGACTTTAAGAGTAGAAGTAGAATCCTACCTCTTTGGAGTATGATCTTGCTGAATTTGAATTTGAGCTGAAGGAAGCCTTGACAAAGCTTGGAGGTTTGAGAGAGTAGATTGAGAGAGGAAAGAAGCTGAAGTGAGGAACGTAAGAATGATGAGCTGAAGAGGCAGGAGGAGGATACATATATATAGACAAAGCTTCGAAGTGGTAGTTAGAATAAGTGGCTTTGATTGGATGAAATTTTGTGGGCAAGGTTCGGCCATGCCTCTCCCTTTTGTGTTAAAATTGCTCTCCACGTCGTCCCAAAACTGGGATACGCTCGTTCTATCCAAGTCGGAGATCGTCTCTATTACACCTTAAGTCGAACTCGTGTTATCCCAGTTGAGACTGGAGCTGAAGTCGTATGTCGTAACTTGTCCCATCCCATCGTGACTTGAGGAAATCTTGTATCGAGGTCGGAGGTCAGAAGCCATGCAGCTGGCAATCCTATAATCTCGAACTCCCTATTTGAACTCGGGAATGCCGTCTTTGGATGTAAAATCGGATACCGTAACTCGTGTGGAAATTGGCTCAAGGGTCCGAACTCAGATTCACCCCAATTGAGTTCAACATTAAGGTCGAACTCGGAATTCGAGTCACATTTCCAAACCCAAATACTTAAACTCTAAGTCGTGACTTATACACGGTGCGACATCTAAGTCGGGTATATTTTCCTTGAGACATGAAGTCGGATCTCGTGGAAATAGTTCATGTGTTCGGATGAGAGGGCCAAGTCGGAAGTCGTGAAATGACGAAAATATAATAGTTTAAATCGGAGGTCGGAAATTATACCCAATATACTTGAACTCAATTGAGATTGGAACTCGGAGTCCTCAAATTAGAATATGAAGTCGAAATCCGAATAATCAAAATTGAAGATTAGAAAGCTTATCGGAAGGACATGAAGTCAAGACTAACTCTAACTCGGAAATAGTCATCCTATTGAAATCCAAAAATGAAGTCGGAAATTGAAATTGGTCAATCCCGACGCGGCCGAAACTCTGAAATCGGGACGTTACATTACTACCCTCCTTAAAAGAATTTTGTCCTCAAAATTCTAGGATTAAGAAAGGTCAAGGAAAACCCTTTAACTTATAGGGATACTCCTTCTCTCAATTTGCATTTGGTCATGAGATTGCTTGCCAAGAGCTATGAGGTATTGTCTTAGTACGGACAAAGGATCCATAAGGGTTATGTTGGCGCCCAAGCTTGTCTTATTTCTACGACGCTTTAAATTACGGTTTAACTTATTG
Organism: Pterocarpus santalinus; assembly: GCA_031439595.1. Taxonomy (NCBI): domain Eukaryota; kingdom Viridiplantae; phylum Streptophyta; class Magnoliopsida; order Fabales; family Fabaceae; genus Pterocarpus; species Pterocarpus santalinus. Next base: position 23,913,214 of record CM062528.1, on the reverse strand, counting down.
GAGACTCTTACTCATCTCCCTTGCTCTATACTGCTACTCCTGCTTCGTGGTAGTTGCTAGGTCTTCGCCACTTGTACATGAGACCTTGAACATTCAACTCACGAAGATTTGAAATTGCAAAGATTGGCGCTATTATAGCAATTGTCCGAGTCCAGGAGGTCCGTACTTTCTTTCCCAAGATTCTTACTTGCTCCGCTACCTCTAATTTGATAACAAATTTGCCTCCAATATGGTTCTTGAGAAACATGGTCTTAGGCCTCTCCTCATTCATTATAACTAGGAGCCTTATCTTAAAACTCCTTCTTTTTGGTAAATATATATATAGTGTCTAGTATTCGTAGGAGCATTTTAGGTTGCTTCTACTATATGGATTGAGTTCTTTCTATTAGTCTGATATCCTCCTTGATTCCTAGTTATTGAGATATAGGCAATTTGATGTAAAAAGAAAACCAAGATCAAAAGTCAGATCCTTCTTATTGAAGCTGGAGAGTTCCTTACCATCTTGCCTTACAAAAGGCCTTTCAATATCCATGCAGAGAGTTGTCGTAGATCATATGGATGCCAAAATATACTTTGCTTTATCGACATTCTAATTCATCATCAAGTTCATCGAGTAAGTTCCTTTCCTTATCATATGTCTGACCACTTGCACACTATGTTTTCTAGTAAACTGTTTAATACTTGTGTCTTGGGTCCTAAATACCAACTGAAAAAGTTCTGTCATTACGAAAATCATTGGCTATCGCAGCAATCAATGTCAATAAATAGTGATCATAGTGGCTTCGCCAAAGTTTTTCGAGAAATTTATCAAGCCATAACCAAACTCTTGCCTACCTGATTTTCTTTGATCAGTGACGAATCCCCCTTCCGTTAGGTTTTAGGTGCAAGGCTAGAATTCCCTTCTAAACTATAACTATGGTCCTTGCTTCGAAATCCTTCCTTCTCTTGCGGACTTTATTCTACTTTTCATTATTTGCTCATTAGACCTCGTGGTCATCCTTGTTGATTTTCTCAATGATTATTGGGATAGCCAAAGTCCCCGCCATTCTTCTACTTTCTTCAATTGGTTAGCATGGAGATCTCTCAACTATTGTGTTGATGGTTGCCTCCCACTTTTATGGGCACCGTAACACTCGTTGGGGTTTGTCCTAATACCATGTATGCAGATGCATTTTGTAATGGCTAGATTTTATATTACCTTAACTGCTAAGCTCCTTGCCTACTTTTCATAACTTACCCCTAGGATATAATCCATTTGTTGTGAGAAATGGAAACAATGGTCTCGCTTATCCTGTCGAGTTTCAATACGATGGTTTCCCATATGGTCACCCATCTCCCTTTACTTTTGTCCGAGCACGCTTAACTACCGAAGTTCTAATGGAACCTAGTGCGTTAGTGATGATTACATTTAATCCGCCCAATGGATGAAGACTTTTCCGATCGCCTCTAGTTACGATGTGAAACCTTGCCCTCATGGGGCACATTTCTAAGTCCGCTTTGGTCTTATCTTCCTGCATCACCTAGTTTTGCCTAGGGCGCATTGGGTTTGTTGCGCTCATGACCGATGTCAAGGTAGCCCTGCTTAGTATTTCACACACAATCTTATTTGCACCATGATCTCGTACTAGGTAACTTTTCTTTCTTCAATAGGCTATATGAAATTAAAACTTTCCTTTCTCCTATTTCTACCTTATAGTATCCCTCGTCCCTATCTAACTTTATCTTCATTTTTGTCCATTAGGACCTCCCACTTTAATACTATATCAGGATAACGGCATTAGCGGCATACTTTAAACCCTTGTCATTTCTGCTAGAATCTGAATACACTGCTCGTCAAGTTACCCATAGCATATATAATGATACCTAAAGGCAATTAGTAGTCCTTACTTTTCTTCTCAAAATAGCCTCATTCCTCTGCTAGTAACATGTTGGAGATAATCCTATCATCCAATTCCTATGGTGGCTGAGGTTGATAAAATTTGAACATGACTAGGTTTCCTAGCGTTTCCTTTGTTCCCTGAAAATAGAAACACTAGGTCCTTATGCCTCCTTTTGTATGAAGGTGTTTATATTAGTAGGAGATATACTGCCTCATCTCCTTGTTACACTTATAACTTCATCGGCCTTCCTTACCGTGCACAACCGTATCTCTATCTTAATTCAATGTATAGTTTGATGGGTCCCTTTACAATTTGCCTATCCGCTTCCATCTTTCTTTTTGACCAATAAGACTGGAGCTCGCACTTGTCCGTATGAATCTTTTTCCAAAAGCTCCTCAATCCATCTCTTTAGTTCTGTCAGCTCTGACGGTGACATTCGATACAGAGTTATCGATATCGATTCCCACACCTGGAACCAACTCAATGGTGAACTTAATCTTTCTCTTAGGAGGGTGTTCAGGAATATCTTTTGGCCTAACAACCGGAATCTCATCTAGTTTCTACTCAACTGCTGTCATATTAGCTGACAAGACGATGTATCCTTGACTCTTCGACCTAAAAGAGTTCAGATAATTCAGAAGTTGAGACAGAGGAGATTACCATCGTCATATCCGAATAGTCAAGCATGACTCGATTAGCGGAAAGCCAATCCGTACCGTCCACTTCAAAGGTACAATCCATCAGACTTGTCAGTTTTCTTCTACATTCATTATAAAGACTCGTCCTAAATGTTGAGGTCTAAAAGATTGTGATCACTAAGGAGTAGGTTTTAATTATTTTTGAAGAAAAACCTACCACATTCTCTAGATGTGGACTTACAAAAGGCTTCCATATACTTAATCGAAACTTCTGCCCTTAGCTGATTTTACTGGTGCTCTACTTCATCCGTTCGCTCTACAAGTTTCTTAATGGAGGATTAGGTTTTTATAATGTGGCAGTACCACAATCCAAAGTAAAAACCATGGACTGAATTTACTGACAAGGCATCTTTAGGGTAGTCCTATTAATAAGGATACCTTCCTTGTCGCATAAAATGACCTCATCAGTGCTTAATAATCTTGCTTTTGTCAAGTACTAAAGATACAAAGCTAGGCAGAAGAATCCCCTAGATTCAATCTTAGAAAAGATGGTCAACGTAGATAATTGCAAGAAAGCTTGAGTCAAGCCTTATCACAATTGTTTTCGATTAACACTTCTGCCCTTGACAATAAGAAGTCTTCAACCACCTAGCAACACTTTGCAAACAACCTCCCCTGGATTTAACTAGGTTTACTATGTTCATAGTAAATCATTCGATATAACTCCTTTGATTTCCTCTCCAATTCTCTGTACTCTTCAACTTGCTCCATTGTCAATCTCTTTATACCGTCATTACTTTCTAGGAGACTTGTTCCTAATAATTATATATATAAAAGGTGCCTAATAAGCCTGTTGGGTGTTGTAGGCTTCTGCTTACACAAAACCTTATATTGAGGTGATCAGGCTCAACATTCAGTCAAGTGCAACAGTAGTCCTCAACACTCACAACAAGGCTACCATGCATAATATTTCTATGTCCTCTTTACTTGAGGGCCTAACGCATGGTTTATCTCGATTCTAGTATGCATTAGAAGCATAATCAGTCCATCCACGGGCCCATATAGGACTAATCGCCTCGATACCATTAATGTAACGCCTCTATCATATAAGCCATGCTCGAGTCATGGAGTTATATGAAAAGGTCGTCACGATGCTAAGTAAACTTTAAAATGTGAAAAATAGAATACATGGCCCTTGTACTGCTTCCTTCATTTCTGACTAATAATCTATGATACATGGATAATAAAATAATTACCCTCTAAAAGAAGTTGTGATTAAGATAACTCGCTTTGACAGTCTTTTGATTTGGCTAGTGCCCAATTCTTGCTCAATGAGTGACCTTGTACTCGGCCTCGTGTTTGACCTCCACTTGGGTACTGGAATGTTTACGGAAAGAAAAGCATACAGCAGCAAAGTGAGAACCTAAGGTTCTCGTGAGGTAAATTTAAACAAATCTCATAATGTCGTCATAAACATTCCACCGCTTCGGTTTATTATGAAAATGTGAGCACAGATACATAAACAAAGGGTTCAATTTTAAATGGAAAGCATCTTTCTCAAGCGGGTTATGTTTTAACAATCGCTGTCAGTATTATATATGACAAACATAGAAATACCAAGTAGTGCAATATGCTTCAACAAGAATATTAATGATCTTATCATTTAATGGGATAACCGAGGATGCACATGGAAATGCTTGTGCTTATCGTATGCAAGTGCACTTGACTCAATCTGTATCTTTCTTTTTCCCGCATTTGGTCTTACTTCTCGTGCTTGGTCCCTCGGAGGTGAATGGCCTTTCTCACCCTGGGTAATAGCCTGCTTCTCAGGTTCGAGCTCGTACCTATACATGAGTGACGGGTTTACTTTCCCCGACCCTCACACCGGTCTATTCCCCTTAAATCTGGTCGAGGGCTGGCCTAAGTCTTAGACAGTACCGCTTTGGCCTATGCTAGCTGGGTCTATGCCATGCCTCACGTGGTAGCTAGTACGCCCTTCTTGAAAGTTCTCGTCATCTTTCCTTTCCATATCTTGTCATGCGTGCAAATGCTTTGTGCATATATGAATATGCCTCATATCTTATTTTGCATATCATATTCTAATTATGCTCGCATGCATGACATACATGAACATAACATGTGAATGTAATATATTCAAAGTATAATCTCTCATAATTCATATTATACTTAAATTCCTACTTGCATATCTAAACCTTGTGAGCATAACATTCATAGATTTCTGCAGAATTTGGCAGCATAACGGATCAAGTCCGCTTTCCCATGAATAGTGCCAGCTCTCACAGATAGTTCAATGATAGCAACATAAGTCAACTTAACACTTATATATCAATGTCAATCGGGCAATCCTCAACTTAAACCTTATATGTCCACTAACTCTTGTAAAATTATCATTTTGGCCATTCTGCCAATTCTATTCGGTTCTGCCCGAAACTTGTATAATCCATCTTTATCTCTATTCAACTCATTTAAATCTGAAATTTGGATATGTCATAGCCCTATATGTCTACTTTCTAACCTCATTGGTCCCATATCATTTTGATCCATATAACTCAAGATATTTAAATCTTACTTCAACTCGTTCAGTCACTAACCCGAGTTACACTCCTGGAAGTATAAATTCACTAAAAATCGAAACTAAGCTCAAAACTTACGAAATTGGTCTCATATCAAAGCTAACAGGACAACCTTTCATTTGCCACAAGTTTCACTCCATTTGCTTAAGTACACCTCGAGATATAAGTCCTGAAAGTTGACCTTCCTGAACTACTCCGTTTTAGCCTAGATTGGACATAGGACAACTTCCTCGAATCACTGGGAACAATTGGGACCATAACAAACTCGGAATCTTATATTGAGGTGTTCCTCTGTGTGTAAGCTTTCTAACAAAACTGGTTTCACTAAATTTGGAGTTATATAGGGTGAGTTATACCCTCCTCATGTCACCCTGCCCGGATGAAAGTCCTAAACCCTAGGTCAAACTTCAAAAATTCGTATCTCCCTCAATACTAATCCAATAACCTTATATGATATATCTATGGAAAGCCCTGAATGTCTACTTTCATCTAAAAATGGTTTCATCGGATTTGACCGATCGTAGGCGGCGCCGTACACTCCGTCGTACGGACTGCCGTGGAATCTCCACCAAGACAGCACCCTCATCCATCCATTTCTCTTTGTTTTCTTCTTCTAATTCTAATTCTAACTCAAAATCCTCTATGAATTTAATCACAATCCATCATAATACATCCAATAATTCATCACATACACAAAGAAGAATTCAATCTCATGCAATCATAGAGCAAGGACTTTAAGAGTAGAAGTAGAATCCTACCTCTTTGGAGTATGATCTTGCTGAATTTGAATTTGAGCTGAAGGAAGCCTTGACAAAGCTTGGAGGTTTGAGAGAGTAGATTGAGAGAGGAAAGAAGCTGAAGTGAGGAACGTAAGAATGATGAGCTGAAGAGGCAGGAGGAGGATACATATATATAGACAAAGCTTCGAAGTGGTAGTTAGAATAAGTGGCTTTGATTGGATGAAATTTTGTGGGCAAGGTTCGGCCATGCCTCTCCCTTTTGTGTTAAAATTGCTCTCCACGCCGTCCCAAAACTGGGATACGCTTCTGTTCTATCCGAGTCGGAGATCGTCTCTATTACACCTTAAGTCGGAACTCGTGTTATCCCAGTTGAGACTGGAGCTGAAGTCGTATGTCGTAACTTGTCCCATCCCATCGTGACTTGAGGAAATCTTGTATCGAGGTCGGAGGTCAGAAGCCATGCACCGGCAATCCTATAATCTCGAACTCCCTATTTGAACTCGGGAATGCCAGTCGGATGTAAAATCGGATACCGTAACTCGTGTGGAAATTGGCTCAAGGGTCCGAACTCAGATCCACCCCAATTGAGTTCAACATTAAGGTCGGAACTACGGAATTGAGTCACATTTCCAAACCCAAATTCTTAAACTCTAAGTCGTGACTTATACACGGTGCGACATCTAAGCGGGTATATTTTCCTTGAGACATGAAGTCGGATCTCGTGGAAATAGTTCATGTGTTCGGATGAGAGGGCCAAGTCGGAAGTCGTGAAATGACGAAAATATAATAGTTTAAATCGGAGGTCGGAAATTATACCCAATATACTTGAACTCGAATTCGGAGATTGGAACTCGGAGTCCCTCGAAATTAGAATATGAAGTCGGAAATCCGGAATAATCAAAATTGAAGATTAGAAAGCTTATCGGGAAGGACATGAAGTCAAGACTAACTCGGAACTCGGAAATAGTCATCCTATTGAAATCCAAAAATGAAGTCGGAAATTGAAATTGGTCAATCCCGACGGCGAAGCCGAAACTCGGAAATCGGGACGTTACAGGATCTTTATTATATCCTTTAACTGCCTTCACAGGAGGGACCCAATGTGCAACTACTTCCAAGTGAAGGGACCCAATCTTATTTTATTTTGCTGCCTTCACAAGAAGGGACCTAATAACTACCTCCAGGTAAAGGGACCCATATTCAATATATTCATATGCTTTCATTCTCATACCTAATCATGCATAGCCACGCTGAGTGCATTCATACATATGGTTCATCATTTGTCTTCATATATCATTACATATGGAATTTCTACATACATATTCTTAATACATAAATGCTCATAACCTTCTTTACAATTCTACCGAAAATTCGGCAGCATAACGGAACATGTCCACTTACCCATGAATAGTGCCAGTACTTAGACAGTCAATTGGACGGAGGAATCATAACATTTCATTTATAATTCAATCATAAATCTCAAAGAAGTAAATGTGGCATTTAAAACATAATTGCTGCTTAGCACTTTCACTCAGCCCAGTTTTTGTAACTCAGGCCATAATTTCCATTTAATTCATTTGAGCCTCAATTTTGGATATGTTAGAGTTTTATGTGTCTATTTTCTAACCTCTTTAGTCCCATCTCATTTTGATAGGTATAGCTTAGGATATTTGAGTTTTATGCCGACCTACCCTGCAGCTAGCCAGGATTACACACTTAAAAGTAAAAATCCACTAAAATTTGAAAACTAGCTCAAATCATACGAAATTGGTATCATATTAAAGTTAACAGGACAACCTTTCATTTGCATTAAGTTCCATTTCATTTGCTTTAGTAGAGCTCGAGTTATAAGTCCTGAAATTTGACATTCCTGAACTGTCCTATTTTGACCTAGTTTGGACATAGGGCAAATTCTTTGAACCACCGGGAGCAAATGGAACCACAAGAAGCTCGAAAATTCTTATGGAATGTTCTCCTATGTGTAAGCTTTCTAACAAAGTTGGTTTCACTCAATTTGGAATTGTATAGAGTAAGTTATGCTCTGAACAACCTAGTCTGCCCAATATCAACCTCTAGAATCTAGGTTAAATTTCCAAAATTCATATCTCTCCCAATACAAATCCAATGGTCTTATATGATATATGTATGGAAGCCGTGAATGTCTACTTTCATATAAAAATAGTATCATCAGATTTAACTGGCTGTAGGCAGAGCCGTACACTCTGCCATACAGACTGCCGTGGGTTTCTCACTTAGACAACATTCCAAGTCTCCTCTTCTTCTAATTTTCTCCTTCTAATCCTTAATTCCAACTCAAGATTTCATGTTAATCCAACCATAATCTATCATATATATCCAATATATCATTAAATATATGAAGAAGAATGAACTTTCATGCAACCATAGTTTAGAGAAATTTAAGGACAGAAGTGAATCCTACCTCCTTTAGATGTGATCTTGCTAAATTTGAATTTAGGTTGATGGAACCTTGTGAAGCTTGAAGGTTTGATGGAGATTGTTGAGAGAAGGAGAGAATGAGAAGGCTAAAATCAGAGGAGAATGGGACGTAAGTCAGCATGGAAAAGAGAAAATTTTGATTTAAGTATTGAAGAGGTAGTTGGCTTTGTGAGTTTTGATTGATTAAAATCTCTGTGGGTAAAATTCAGCCATGGCTCTCTCTTTTGTGGCTATATTATTCTCCATGTTGCCTAAAAGTGAAACTCGTTTCCATTGTATCTTAAATCGAAACTCGTCTCCATTCTGCTTGAAGTCGGAAATTGTGTCCATTTTCTTTGAAACATAAAGTCGGATATCAGGAATCACAATTGATTTGAAACATAAGGTCGGAGGTCGGAAATCATACAGCAAACAAATCATCTTATACCCACATCTCGGAAGTCGAGAACTAGCCCATAAAACTCTTATATATATAATTCCGAAACTCGGTCTAATAATCAATCTCGGAGATCGGAAGTTTGAAGTCGAAAATCAAAACATTCACTTAAGAACCGGGAAGTCAGAACTTACATAATCTCGGAGCTCAATTCAAGTCAGTCCTAAGCTCAAACTCGGGAACATCAACAGAAACGAAAAGCTCTTGGAATTTGTTTCAATATCGGAACTCATGTATATCCTGGAAATCAATTCTGATGTCAAAACTCATTACATTCGACCCGAAGGTCGGTACTTGTGACTATTCTGGTTAAGCTATAAACTAGGAGGTTGAAAACCATGTATACTTGTTTCACAGATGAAGTCGGAAGTCGAAAATTATGCACAATATATTCCTAACTCGAAGTCGGAGGTTGGAACTTATTCCGGATATTACAATACAAGTCAAAATTAGGTGGGACCAAAGAGGTTAGAAAATAGACACATAACACTCTAATATATCCAAAATTAAGGTTCAGATGAGTTTCGATGAAGTTATGGCCTGATTTACAAAAATCGAGTTGAATGCAAGTTTTGAGATAGCAACCATGTTTTTAATTATAATGATTGTGCCATGAATTTGATATGTGAAATATGAATAAAATGTTATGAGATTTTTGAGAATTTGGTGTTCTAATTATTGGCACTATTCATGGGGGAGCGGACACGTTCTGTTATACTGCCGAAACTTCGATAAGTCTTATGCATGAGTTATAATATATATATTGAGATCCATGTGCATTTTGCATGAAGTTCACAAAGGCTAAGTTATGATGAACATAAAGATCATGTTATGATGAGCATAAAGATTATGTTATGATGAAAGTTCCATAATGCTTGGGCCAGCCCCAGATAAAAAGTTAAGGGGAATAGATCGGTGGAAAGATCGGGGAAAATAAACCCGGCATTCCTGTATAGGAACGAGCTCGATCCTGATAAACAGACTATTACCCAGGAGGCTAAAATGGCCAAGAACTCCCAGGAGACCAAGTAATGGAAAAGTTTATAAAGATCAAGTTGCAAGTTAAAGAAAGATACGAATTAAGTCAAATGCACTTGCATACAGTCAAATATAAGCATCCTCATGTGCATCTTCAATTATTTGGTTAAGGCATAATGTTATTATGTTCCTTGTGGAAGCATATTATACTATGCATATTTTTATGACTATCATATGATATGGCAAGTGATTGTTAAAATATAACCCGCTTCGAGACTGATGTTTTCAACTTAAAACTGAACCACTGGTTATGTATATATGCTCACATTTTTATAAGAAACCAAAGCGGTTGGAATGTCTATGATAACACTGTATGGTTTGAGTTTATCTACTAAGAACCATAGGTTCTCACTGCCTACTTGTATGTTTTCTTTTCCGTAAATATTCCAGTACCTAACTTGGAAATCAAGTATGAGATGGAATACTGAGACGTTCACAGAGCAAGACACGGAAGCCAACTAAATCAAGAGACAACTGAAGCTAGTTGATAACTGGCGGGAGCAAGTTCTATTTGACATGTTAGTCACAAATTTAAATTGTAATTATTTTATTCTCTCTATATATCAGAGACAACAAATTTTATGAGCTATATTTCAATAATAAAATATACAGTTGAAGGGCTATGTATTATATTTTTCTTAGCACAGTGACAACCTCTTAATATACTCCGTGACTCGAGCATAACGTATATAAGAGAGGGTGTTACAAAATCCATACATTTAATTAAGAATGTATCCAAAAATAATATAATCCTAAAGACCTTAGCATATAAATGCTTTTTTTGTTTCCTACAATAATACCCATGTATTAATAAAAGGTCAAAGCTTTATTCTTTTGAAGAAAAATGTTTTAAAAATAAATAGACACTCAAAATTTATTTCATGAGACAAAAATTAATTGTAAGAAGTATTTCCTTTTAAAGAAAAAAGAATGGCTGAACAAAAGCTATTTTTTGAAAAAGATGATCCAAATTAAGAAAATACTACTTTTTAATAAAAAGGATTTTCAAAGAAAAATGTTTTAAAGCTAAAATTTTTTTAATGACTACAATAAAAAATTAGACATATATGTCGCGACCCAACCAAGGTTGTGACTGACACATAGGGAACATGTCTCCTAGCAAACCTAACATGCGATGTTTTTTCATAAAAACAGGTAGAATCTCCTTTGTATTTAAGATAATTCCCAAATACGAATCCTCTCTCTGCATAAACAACACATACACACACAAATATTGGGGATCCAAGCATTCTTAGAATGCACCCACAACATACAATACAACAACAAGGGCATATAAGTAGATCCATTCATCTAGATCCAATAAATAAACATAAATTCTATCATCCAAGGTAGCAAGATTATGAGTAGTTAGGTTTACATATCCAAATACAACTTCCATATGAGTCATCATAATTCTAATACATTCATAAAACAAACAAAGGTCCGACTTTGCCTATAGCACTATGGAGCATCATTACAATTCTAAAGAGTTCAACAAATGAGTTCTAATTCAAAAGGTGGCTTTGAATAAGAAGGGCTCACCAAAATGCGATTGCTCAACTAATGAGAGGTAGGAAGATCAAATCCCTACTCATTACCTATAGTTGAAAAGAGAAGAAAGGCAACGAGGTGAGTTTTGCAATTCAGTGAGAGATTCTAAATCTGTAACTCATGTAAGACAATGTGCATAGACATAGATACATATATAGGCAAATAAGAAACATTAATACCAAAAGATGGTTATTTCAAAATAACTACACTAATAATACACTAACAATGTCTTAAAACGGGAGGGAAGCTATATAATCCAGGATGGTTTGTCAGGATCACACTTAAGTTGCCATCCCTTTGTGTAACCCCGTAATCATTACGCATTACTCCCTAAGTGACTGTGTTGTAACATCTTCGATTTGCTGCATTTGTAACTCGGCGCTACAAATTAAATAAATAATATCGCGTAAATTATTAAGGGACAAAAATAAAATTAAATAAAAATTAAATTATTTATAGGCCATAAATTTAAATAAAAGCTGGCAAAAAAATTTATTTGCTTGAATGCAGTTAACAAAAATTAAACAAAGGAATAAAATAAGATAAAAACAAATTAAATTACATAGTTAAAAGATCTTGTCAGGGACAGAAATTTAAACATATTATGGTCTCGGTAAAAATGTTCCGGAACATATTAGAATTTCTTCCGAAACCTCTTAAAGCTTCCGGAATTGTTTAATCTAACGATTTCAAATACAATAGAGTGCCTATGTCATGTCACAAAGTACCAATGAGTGACATAAAGTGATTACTATCACTTCCAACCTTTTTGTCAAAGGTTTGGATCAAGTTACAAGCCTTGTCTCAAATCTAACGACTAGATTTTAAGCACTCACTACCCCTTTAATACTTAAATTCTCTAAACATAGCTAAAAACACAAAACATTCATCCTCTCCTTCTCTCACCCACAAGCTGCCCTCCCCCAAAACCCTCTCCATTCTTCCTCCAACTTCCCAAACCTCACAAATCTCTCTCGAAACCCCAAGCTCTCTTTCCTCTTCTTGTTTCCTCTCTTCCCTCCCCATTTTGGGTGCAAATCTCCCTTCCTTTTCTCCCTCAAAGCTGCAGCCTCTACATCCAAGTGGAGTGAGGATTTTTCTCTTGAAGTGGTGGCTCTTGGAGGGTGAATGTAACATCCACGACTTCCGACTTCCGAGCTCATAGTATTCCCAACCCCCAAGTTCATCTTCAAGGCTGGGCAGACAAGGATTTACGATTTCCGAGTTTGTCTTATAATTCCGCTTCCGATCTCAATATTAGCTTCGACTTTCGACTTCGTTCCAAGGCTTACAAGGGATTTCTTACGATTTCCGACCTCATGCATGCAGCTTACGATCTACGACTTAATGCATGTAGCTTACGATTTCCGATTTCATGAGCTGAAATGAAGTGACTGATGCTTCCAACTTACGAGTTCATCTTCGACTTCAGCACACTTTACGACTTCCGACCTTAGCGATCAAAGATCAAAATGTTCGATTTCCGACTTCGTCTCTAAGGCCCGAATGAACTGGCTATATTTCGAATTCTGACATTATGATTCATAAATGTACGAGATTCGATCTCGATTCCAATATTAGTAGCTCTCATTTCTATATATTTCGAGTTCCGGGATAGAAATTTTATAATTCCCGAGTTCCGACTTTAAGTGTCTGGCTTCACACCAGGCTCTGCTTTCAAGTTTCAACTAAACTGGATTTTTTGAAGTTCCGACTTCATATACAGGAGGTTCACGAGTTATGACTTTATAAAGCTACGAGTTCCGATTTCGTTTCCAGAATATGCTGGAAACTACTCCCACTTTAGGCGACGTGGAGAGTGATTCTACCACACAAAGAGGGCAACGTGGAGAGCAAGGTTGGCTGAAACTTGGCCTTATGTTTAGAGGCCAATCACAACCTTCCAAGTTAACTCCCACTCATGCCTATATAACACACCCTCCTCCTTTGATTCAGACCCTCATTCATGTTGCTTTCCTCTTCTCCTTTAGCTCTCTTTCTCTCTTGCTCACACATCCAAAACTCAAGCAAAGTTCTAGCCTTGTTCATCCAAACTCCAAGAATTCAGCACAAAACACTTAAATCAAAGGTAGGGGTTTTGATTTCTTGCATCAAATCCATGCACTTGGCTGACTGGGCTGAATCATTTTCACCTTATTTGATGTGTGAATTAACTAATTATGCTTGGATTAATAGAAGATTTTGAGTTAGAAGTAGAATTAGAAGAAGAAAACTAAGAGAAGTAAATGGATGAGGGTGCTGTCTTGGTGGAGAGTCCACGGCAGTCCGTATGGCGGAGCGTACGGCACTGCCTACAATCGGTCAAATCTGATGAAACTATTTTTAGATGAAACTAGACATCTAGGGCTTTCCATACATATATCATATAAGACCATTGGATTAATATTGAGAGAGATATGAATTTTTGAAGTTCGACCTAGGAATCAGGACATCCACCCAGGCAGTATGGGTTGAGAAGGGTGTAACTCACCCTATACAACTCCAAATCGAGTGAAACTAATTTTGTTGGAAAGCTTACACATAGGAGAACAATATCCAAAGAAATTCCCAGTGATTTGAAGAAATTACCCTATGTCCAAACCAGGCCAACACAGGGCAGTTCAGAAAGGCTAAGTTTCGGGGCTTGTAACTCGAGTCCTACTAAGGCAAATGAAATGGAACTTTTTGTATATGAAAGGTTGTCCTGTTAGCTTTAATATGAGGCCAATTTCGTCTGATTTGAGTGAGTTTTCGATTTTTAGTGAATTTCTACTTTTAGTTGTCTGATTCGGCTAGCCAATGGGCAGGCCAAGATAAAGTTTAGATATCTTGAGTTATAGATACCAAAATTAGATGGGACTAAAGAGGTTAGAAAATAGACACACAACACTGTAACATACTCAAATTTGAGGTCCAAATGAGTTAAAATGAAATTGTAGCATGAATTACAAAAACCGGGTTGGTTGAATATGCTGAGGCAGGATTTCTGCCTTAATGAATTTGATATGGATTTGAGTTCTATGTTGGAATATAAATGTGAAATTGTGTTCATTGTGATAAATTAATGTATTGAGTGGCTGGCACTATTCATGGGGAAGCGGATACATTCCGTTATGCTGCTGAAATTTCGATAGAACCCATGTACAAGTTATGAATTACATGTGAATGCATATACATTCTTAAGAAAGCCATGAAAGTGATGAAAAGAATTGTGTTATTATACAAGTTCCATACTACTTGGGCCAGCCCCGGATAGAAAGTTAATGGGAATAGATCAGTGGGAAGGTCGGGGAAAGTAAACTCGGCAATTCCTGTATAGGAACGAGCTCGATCCTGATAAGCAGACTATTACCCAGGAGTCTAAAATGGCCAAGAACTCCCAGGGGACCAAGAGAGATGGAAAATGATATAAAATAATGAAAAAGATTATGAAGGAAAGATCATGAACGATTCTATATGATTACATGAATGCATGAATACATGGACTAGTTACATTAAGATGTTTACAATTGTCTTTACAATTACTCACTGCTATTCGTTTATTTATTTCGTTTATCATTCTATGCATCAGTATTAGTAATCTATTTTGTTTCTTACGCCAATTAAAGTAAAACTGAACCTTGCCTCGGACCAGACATGTTTTAAACTCATGAAAATGGACTTTTTAGTTTGAACACATATTTTTATAATTAAGTAAAACCCGAGGCAACTGAGAATGTATGTGACGTCAGTACAAGTATAACCGAACCCTACTAAGAATTTTCTTGAAATTCTCACCCCGTTTTGTGTCTCCCGCATCATTCTCAGACCCTGGTGATGGACTTCACAGCCACCCTTTTTATTGAGATTCCGGCGTTACAGTTCCACCATGATCCGGAGTTGGATTCTTTGTATATAGCTGGTTCATGCAACTTCCGTCTATACCTCTTCAGCGACAGGAACTTTGATGTTCCTTTACACCATCCCCTCTTCGACCCTGCTACCCCTTATATTGCTATCCCTCTACATATGGCGCACCCACATCTTGCACCTCCTGCACCCGCAGCTCCCGCTGACCCTGCCCCTGAGTCACCACCGCAGGCAGTCCTCGACATCCCGTCGAGTTCAGAGAGTGACCCTTCCGAGGCCACCGGCTCATCGCCCTCTTCCTCCTCGGGACCTAGTGCAGACTATACCCCGGCCGAGCCTGGCATGGCTAACGGCTACCTGACGGAGTAGCTTAGCGGCAGGGGATGTTGTACAGTATGACCCTCTTTTGGACAGCATGCAGCTTTGGGTCATGGGTTTGACTGTAGAGTTAGTAGTAGGTTACGAAATGTCCTTTGAGGACCATAGGGTATTTTGGTAGATGAGGGCATTATGGTCTTTTTGATACACCAGCCCACGTATGTATTTCTACTTTTAAACTTTGTACATAAACTAAAGCAGTGGCTTCTGATATATATATACATATGTTTACACGTATACAGTAACATTATTGTACTATACTTAACTTGGTGATATTTTGTTTGTTTCATTTTTAATATAACGGCACGCCGTTTCGTCAATAGAGACGATTTAAAGAGAAATTAAAAACAAGAAGGGTAAATAAAGTATCAACACGGTAACATGACCTGACTAGTTTCATGCTATGACTTAAGCATAACATAAAATTAGTAGGGTGTTACAGTGAAACTCAAAATATTCAAGGGGTTTTTCGAGCTTGAAAGTTGAAGTAGGGATCTCTAACTCTCTTGTATTATTATTGTGAAGAAATTTTGTGATTTGGGGCTTGGGTCACTATTCTAGGGTTCAAAAGGTTGAATATAGTAGTATATTTAAAGCTTAGATTTAGTTCATGTTAGCTTGGGTAAGTGTTCTAAAATGGTTTTTATGAGGTGAAACCCTTTGGAGAGTAATTAATTGAGTTATGTCATAAATTAGCTAAGAGAAGAATTATTTGGGGTTAAGACTTGAATCCCCAAGATTTAATGTGAGGTTGAGGTTCTTATGAGTTTAGATAACTTAGTTGACCCTAAATATAAGTGAAATTATGGACACAAACTTGTTAGAAATACTATATTGAGTTTCACCACAAAAAGGGTGGTTAATTCCTACACTAGCCAACTAGAAAGATGAAAAATTAAGGGGGTGTTTGGTTTGCCATTTCCTATTATCAATTTCACTAAAAATGAAAAACAAAACTAAAAATATGTTTGCTAATCAACTTTTGGATATGTTTTCTGAAAAGATTTCTTAAAAAGATTGAAAATTTGGAAATAGCAAATCGACATTTTCAGTTTTTCAATCTGATTGTTGGAAATATTTTCAAACAATACGCGGTGGCACTATGGTAATAAGTGGAGCTTTTTTTCTTTTTTACTCCTATGTCCTAGGTTCGAATCTAGAATAAGGGAAGCATGTATTTTTTTTTCACCATGGCTTTAAGTCTGTTTCAAGTGGACATGGTTCGAATCACAGGACACAAAGTGAGGTCAATTTTTTTCCTCCAATTTTGATAAATCAAAGCCCTAAACTAAAACAACCCCTTCCTCTATTATTTTTCACGGCTTTATCCCTCACTTGAAGTAGGTCCATTGTGTAGCTGCAACTCCCTCAACCAGGTCCGTCGCGTTGCTCCAGCTCACCGTTGCCATCACCCCCTATTTTTGAGTTCTGTTGGTATGGTTTCCATCCTCTTTGGCTTCCCCCCCCCCCCCTTGTTCCTCCTTCATGGCTTCATCTTCTTCATTCAAAAGTAGTCTTTTTGTGCTGCAAAGTCGTTGTTTGTCCACAAAGACTTTTATTTTTGTGTTGCAAGTGCTGCAATCTTGTTAGTGTATATGGTAGGGATATACTTTTGTGCCGCAAGTGGTTAATCTTGTTGGGTGTGGTTGATTCTGTTACTGGTTGATTTGTTATTGAGTTTTTTTTCTATTATTCACGTAGCTAGGTTGTTAACTCATGTATTTGATAATGTCCAGCCTAATAAGTTGATTTCCTAGATGCTCTAATGTTGTTGATGCAGTAGTTTTTATAGCTTGGCCATGAACCAATTGGTCTCCGTGCTAAATCTATAGTTCTTACTGGAAAAACTTTAACCAATAGTATTTTGGGTTGTTGGTACCCTAGTGACACTATTGAAAATTTCCTATTTTGCTTACTAATTGAAACATTGATGCAAGCTTTCTTCTAGTGTTCAAGAATGCATATTTTGTTTTACTTTTTTCAAAAAATATATATTGGTGATTTTTATGGATTTTGTTAAGCCTTGTAGTATTAAAGTCAGCTTATGGTTTTGCTTTTGTATCTTTTCCTTTTCCTTTCTTCTAGTGTTCAAAATTGCATATTTTGTATCCTTTTTCAAAAAAATAAAATATGATTCTCATTTTCTTCTCTAATCATTTTCAATACCAATTTCTTTAATAAATTGCACTCATTATGATTGTCCAAAGTATGAATTACTAAAGTATTAGGAAAGATAAAATAAAATTAATGTTATAGCTAGTAATTGGAGTATCTCAAGTCCTAATCTATATAACACAAGTGCTAATTAATCCTGAAATATCAGCTACAAAGATCTATGTGCTTGAAAATTGCAAGTGATATCATGTGCCTGCCTCATCACTAGGTTCAATCTAGCAAGTAAATCATTTTATTCATATTTTGTTCGTCATGGTATGAAGCTATTAGCACAAAATGAGAGGCAAAAATGAGAAGCGGGATAGTAAAGAATGTTCAGCACAAAACAGAACTGAAACACAATAACATTCATTGATATTATTTATGATCGTGTCAAGAAGAAGTTGTTACAAGCATCAACCGTTAAGAAGCTAGCTTTGGGAGACATCAACAATGAATTGACTTCAATCATCGGAGAAAATTATGTAGTGGAAAGGTTGACAAGTAAGTTTAATCGCTTACGCATGCAATATTGCGAATTTTCAGCTTTGTTAGATAGAACTAGAGTTACATGGGACTCAAAATCCAATAAAGTAAATGCTTCGGAAGAAGTATGGGAAGACATGTATACAGTATATTTGCTTTACTTTTGTGTTATTATTATATTATATTGGTTTATGTATTGGCATAGGATGCAAAATATTTATTTGTATTTTATAGAAAGGAAGGTTCTACAAGCAATTTAAGAAGCATGGGTTTGAGTACAATTATGAAATTCTTGGTGAAATCCTCAATAGTAGCACAGCAATAGGAAAATCGAGCCATGCCTCTACTAAAGAGGCACTGACATTAGATGAACAGAAAGAGTTAGAGGAAGATTTTCTTTCAAAAGAAGTGCATGTAGAAGAACATATTATTGATGTTGATGGTGATGACTCGGAAGAAACAAGCAAAAGAAAGAAAATCATTGGGTCTTCAAGTGAGCACTGATGTAAAGAGGCGAAGAATGCAAGATTATATAAATTTGAATCTTCATTGGAGAAATCGGCTGAGTCAATGAGTGTATGAACAGAAGTATCAAAGGCGAGGATTGAGAAATATAAATCACATGGCAGTCAGGCTCCTAGTCCATTGTTGGATTCTTATTCTGTAGAGGCATGCATGTGGGTGTTATATTCTATGCAAGATGTTTCAAAAACAATTTACAATAGAGTTGTGGAGAAGTTTGTACAAGCAGAATGCAGATGCATATTTATGACGATGGAAGCCAATAGAAGATGGAATGACTTACTGATCTTGAGTAGTTTGTTTGTAAGATTTTATCGGATCTATACTAGAAATTTGGAACACCAATCAAATAGGAACATAGATTAATAACAATGCGTACCTGTGAGATCCATATTATCGAGAACATCATCTACAAATCCTATTGCAAAGTGAAAACATATGCACATGTATATGCCAGGTATAGCAGAACCCACTCCTTCTCCTTCTCTTTACAAAGAGCCACATCGATGGAGCAGTAGCCGTCAAGAGATAATAGAGTGGAGTGGAGATTCTGCCCATAATATTAATATATATAACAACCCAGTTCCATCCATTATAGACCTAGGTTACCTGGGGCCGACCCTTTACACCCTCCAGCATACTCACTATTGAGCCTAAACCCAATAACAATGGTGAATTCCAAACCCATAATAGATCACATAATAAGATGGGTCTCCAGGAAAAACATCAGGCTATCCATTCAACCCGTTTCAATAAAACAAAAGCCCATCAATCAACAGAAGCCCAAACCCAGAAAATTCTAACATGTTTTAGATAATTTGTATCAGTTTATGGATATTATGTTTTAAAGACTTGTTTTTTTTTTTTTTAATGATTGCTAGACTTTATGTTATGTTATGTTACATTATAGTACTTGTATCATTTAATGACTTGAATATTTGAAGAACTTGTGCTACGTTAATTTCAATTATTCTTGTTATTTGCATGTCTATTTCATTACTATTGTTATTAGCACTAGTTGATTGAATTATTTATTCATTTGAGTAGGACAATATATCTATTTCTAGATCAACTGATAATTCACATAGCACAAATAGTGATGATGCAAATGAATTAAATGATGAGATGGGAGATATTATTATGGTTCGATTAATGATTGAATATGCAAGGAGCTATGTTGACAAGAGACCTTGCAAAACTTTTGCCTTAATCGAAAGGATGTATACCCTTGAATTTTTGGCAAGCCATGAAGCTAGATGTTTTGAAAATTTTTGGATAGAGAAACAAGTGTATATAAATTTCTACAATAATTTGAAAGAAGTTGCAAATTTAAGTGATTACAAAAGGGTCAGTGTAGAGGAAGGAGTTGCTATGTTTCTGATCATTATCTGCCATAATATGCGCCACCGGATTGTTACTGAATGCTTTCAACATTCTATATATATACTAAGCAAATGGTTTAGAATAGTTTTAAGAGCAGTATGCAAGTTGGGCACACATATTATCCAACCTCGGAATCAAGAGACTACTTATTCACACATTTTGAATTACTACAAATACTTCTCGTATTTTAAGGAAAGTAAGCAATTATGTTCTAATATTTATTAAATATATATAACATCCATATTCATTATAGTTTTAAGGTAATTATACAGATTATAGTATATATAGCATCCATATGTGCACTGTGTAGTTGTTGTTGAAGATATCTTAGTAAGTTTAGTTGTTGTCGTAGATACCTTATAGTAAGTTTAGTTGTTGTTGTCTTGGCTTGAACCTGAGGACCTACCATGTTAAGGACACAATAGTTTTCGATTGTGTATTAATTATATGGATTGATTTATTTTTCATTTTTTTCATGGAGAACTATATTGGTGCTATTGATGGCGCACACATATCTGCTTGGGCTCTTGCTTCCAAACAAACTGTTTTTTGTGGAAGAAAGATTTTAATAACACAAAATGTGTTGGCAGTTTGTGATTTTGATATGTTATTCACCTTTGTTTATTTTGGATGGGAAGGGACAACAAATGATTTTAGATTGTTTTTAGATGCATTAAACCTGAAAATAATTTTCCAAAGCCTAGTGGAGGTAATGCCATATTACATAGTATTTTTTTCCCCTTTATTATTATTAATTATATGTTATCTAATATATTCTTGGATTGTACGGTAGATCAGTTTTGTCTTGTTCATTCTGGATTTCCTAATATATTTGGCTATCTTGCTCCATTTCGTTGTGCAAGGTATCATTTGCGTGACTTTCATGATAGAGGACGAGCATCAGGTGATCATGAATTGTTCAATTATAGACACTCTTCATTGACGAATGTTATTGAGAGGTGTTTTGGTGTTCTAAAGACAAAGTTTCTAATTCTAAAAATGATGCCAAATTACCATGTTAGAAGACAGAGGCAAATTCCCACTACTTATTGTACCATACATAATTTTATTAAAATGTAACATGGCATAAATAGACTATTTGGTGATTGCTGTGTAATAGACATGATTGTGGATGGAAAAATTTAAAGGTAGATCAAGAGAATGTTGATATTAATGATATTGAAGCAACTCCAATGGCACAAATTAGAGATACAATTACCAATCAAATATGGGATAATTATCGTCGATGATTGATGACTATCATTTTTTGTATTTTGTTTTAGGATGATGTGGTTCTTTTTTCCTTTTTTTTTTTTTTGTTTTTGGTATGTCTTAGCTAGTTGATAAGATGAAGTATAACAAAGACTGTAAATATAGATAGTACTCATTATTTTGTTTAATTATGTCTCTTTTTAATATGACCATAATTTACTTACAAATCAAATATATTCCAAACATATTTTGTTATTACAAGTAACTTTTGCAGTAGTAGCTTCTTTTGTAGTATTTAATTATATAATAATTGATAATAATAATAATAAAATTACTTAAAAGTGAGTAACTTATTTTATTCTTAATCTTAAAATTTTATAGAGTTATTTTATTTTAATAAATACTTTTAAGTTCATCTCAAATTTGTAAATAATAAAGTTCATCTAAATGTGCAAAAAAAAAAAATTTATTTAATAATAAATATAATTTTACTATCTCAAATTTGATTTTGAAAATGTATTTTGAAAATAGAGAAACCAAACATATTTTCATTATTTTCTCTTTTTGAAAACAAACAAACCATACACATTTCCTAAATCCAGGAAATCTGAAAATGAAAATCCTTTTCAGAAAATAAAAACAGGAAATATTTTCACAAACCAAATGCACCCTAGTTATCTCACCCATGGAATAAGTGCAAACTAATTTTACCAATTAAAATACATGATGTATGGAGTTTAGAATTGTCCTTGAGTAGTTGGTTTAATAGAAGAATAAGTAAAAATAATTTTGGACCAAAATTAGTTTCGGTAAGCTATTAGAAGAGTGAATTTTGGTTCCTATCCCTCCATGGATAGCAAAACTAATTTGATCCTTGATTATTTGAGTTATATAGACCTTAGAAATGTCCTTGAATTGTTAGAATTGGTTTAAGGTGAATTATGGAAGGTTTGGGAGTTAACTAGTCAAGTTCTCTAGTTCATGATGTCATTTTTGGCCATGTGCTTGAGGGTTAACTAAATCCATGTTTTAGTGAATTATTCAAAGTTATTATGGTGAATTTAAGTGCCTTGGACTATATATAATCATGTAAGTTTACGAAGGTTTAGAGTTGGTTTAAAGGTGTGAATAGCTAGAAAAAGTGTGTTACTAAGATTAGGCCAAAAAGGGTATTAGACCTTTCCTTAGTATGGATTAGAAGGCTTAGAGTCTAAATATAATTATGATTAAGGCATTAACAAGTTTGAAAGAACCTCCTTTAAACAAAAACTCAAATCTTGAAGTCGAGAGTTCTTGATAAAAATTGTTATGTTACATGTCTACTTGAATGAGAGGTAAATATGATGGTGGAAAACCACTTGGAATGAAATTATGGAATAATTGTTTATGGCCAATAAGGCCAAAGAATAAAAACCAAGGTATGCCTTTTTACTCTTGACTCTTGGGATTTTGATGATTTCTCCTTAATTTCTCTATTTATGCTTTATGATTATGATGATTGTATTTATGGTAATGGATATGTTGGAATTATGAAATGATGAGCTGTTATTGATGTTATGATTATGACTAGGAAATTGCTAGCTATTTACTAGTATTTTTCAATTTTTAGATTATTCCTTGTACAATTGTTATGCTGCCGGATTTTTGCCAAAAAGTTTCTTTTTATGAGTTGCATCATCATGCATAAGTATATGAGATTAGAGAAGATTGTGCCTAATCACGAACTATATTTTAAAGAATGTTACATGTTAAAGTAAATAAAGACTTGGAAATGACCCTTTTGGTGAGGGAAGGCGATCCTAAACTCGAAAGTGATCATTTGGTAAGGGAAGGTAATCCACAAAGACAAGATAATCAGATACGACCCTTTGGTAAGTGAAGGGGATCCTAATTAAGACTTGGAAGTGCTCCTTCAGTAAGAGAAGGCGATCCACAAAGATAAGATAATCGGACATGATCCTTCGATAAAGGAAGGTGACACACCAAGATACCCCTCTATCTTAGAGGCACGCAGCCGAGATAGATTCTTCCAAGTGTAAGTGGTAGATCCCCTTGTCAGCCATAGTCTGATTTAGATAATACTGTGTGACGACGGTTACGGAGTGAGCTCACATCCTAGGATAGTCTATCCAAGGGCATGTAATACGAAGAAGAGCACGTGCTAAGAGAAAGGCCTTAATGGCAAAGGAACAAAGAGCATAAGCATCTA
This sequence comes from Pterocarpus santalinus, assembly GCA_031439595.1. Lineage (NCBI taxonomy): Eukaryota > Viridiplantae > Streptophyta > Magnoliopsida > Fabales > Fabaceae > Pterocarpus > Pterocarpus santalinus. Next base: position 23,889,687 of record CM062528.1, on the reverse strand, counting down.
TCATGAGACTTGCATGGCATTCATTGCATGATGATAATGAAGTGGTAAGTTAATGTGTTACCAATGCTATCATGTTGGCATTTAAGTGTTGTTTCAATACATTATTAATGTTATTATATTTTAGAGTCTTGATTTAAGCGAATGAATAAAATGAACCCACTTCAAAGTTTATGATTTTGAAATTATTAAAAGCAATCTTTATTCTCTTCAAGCATGTTCACTGATTTTATTATATCAACCGAAGTGGAATGAGGCAATGACGATATCAATTGCATGTTTAGTTAGGAATTCCTACTGAGAAATACTTTATTTCTCATCCCTGTATATTTCCGTGTCACCTCAGACACAACAGATGGCGACCACAGTGATTTTTCTAGAGGTACCTGAGTGGACCTAGTATTGTGATCCTATCTTGGACTTACTGGATTTGCTAGTTTGCGGTAGTTTTAGACTTCATATTCTCCTCAGCGGCCTATTTAGCGTATTGTAGGAATTCTTATGTTAGGTTGATTTCCTTTTGGGATGACTGTGCCTATATTTTGCTTAGCATGGTCTAGGACCTTGCTAATTTGACTTGCTTGGATACAATCTAGATACCGATATGTAAATGTGTATGCCTAGTACTTATATATCTATGTATATATGTTGCTCAATTATCCATGAAAAGTATGCTGCTTCTTATTTTACATTTTTAGAATGCAAAATTATTACGAATTTTGATATTTTACACCGTAATGCTACTATCAATTATACGCACTAGAAGGCTCAATTTTTGAAATTATTACTTTCAGAAAAAAAAAAGTTCATTATTTTCATTAACTGACATATTTTATAACTACTAATACTTCACTAGTTCAGCTATAACGGCTAACAAATACTTCAATATCATTTAAATGCAGTATGGTCTTATTAAGGCGTTACATGTGTAAATTGTCATGCACCACTAATTAAGTGATTGTGTGAATATCAACTCATGGTGTACTAAGGCCAATACCTACTGCTATTAGCATACAGATCTTGTCATAAACTTCTCCTAAAAATCCTTTTTATCATTTTATAATTATACCCTAAATCTACTTCTAAAGGTATCAATCGAAATTATAAATCAAGAATCCAGAATTGATGCCACATAAATCCCATGGCATATACTCATGATGTTTTCTAAGAAATACTAACAAGTATACCATCATCTTTACTTCTTACAAATCAATTCATTGTTTCACAGAAATCAACTCATTGTCCTATGTGACAGTTTTTGCATAAAACATAAATAAAGAAAAGAGTCCACTTCTCAATTCAAGTTGTCTAGACATACTAAGATCTCAAGTTATAGATATACTATCTATTCACAGAGTTATCCTAGAGGTGGAATTTCAACTCTACAGAGCTCTAGGGCTAATAGAGTGGTCCTTGAGAGAATCTAGCACCAACAATATAGCCACAACAACATACATTAGCTAGAATTCACCATATATCAATGCAATACCCAAACACCCATGGTTCATAAGCCTAAGGTTCACAAAATTTCACTAAGGGCCTATTAAAGTGGAAAAATCAAAATGCAAAGGAAGAAGAAAATATGTTTAGAGACTTACTGCTTGAGTGAAACGGATTGGCATACCCTCAAACTTCAAATCCTAACAAGGGTGATGTTGGAGGAAGGGAGTGAGGATTTGAGTTAAAGATTAATATTATGGGAGGGATATAGTGCATAGTTGTTGTGGATTTGGATGGAAGGATTTGAAATGATGGCAAAAGATGATGAAGGAATGGGTTTGAGAGAGAAAAGAGAGAGTTTTAGGCGTAAAGAGAGAAAGAAAATTAAAAAATGAGGGGAGAAAGACATCCACTGGCTTTATATAAGGCCCTAGGAATCGATTACAATTATGGCAATCGATTCCCTAAAACCCAAAATTTGGGAATCAATTACCAATATGGGAATCGATTCCCACCTTCAAAAACTATGCTCTGTAGGGGGCAAGGAGCGGGCAATCGACTCCGAGCCGCTTGTAATCGATTCCCGACTCCCAAAACTTGATTTTCTCACTCGAAAATCTAGCTAAGACTAGGATATTACATACACTAATTTAATAAATGCAAATAAGTGTATATAATTGTAAATAAAGAAATACACCCATTTGGATTCAATAAAAATATCAACCAAATCAAAATCCTTAAAAATCAAAATCCAACTTTTGAGTTTTAGCATAAATTTTTGAAAAATTGCATTTTTATAAGCTCTTGGGTTAGAAACAAAGGGGTCAACTATTTTCTAAAATTTGTTAAAAATCGCTCTTTAACTCATTGATATCCAATGAACCATTACCGAGATCTTATAAAAATGGCTTAATTCTATAGCCCTCCAAGAATGCATAGAGTTTAGACTTAGAATTTTCGAGATTCAAATTGACAGACAACCAAAATTCACACTCGAGTATTACAATATGCATAAATTTGCTCATATTTATTTTAGACAAAAATGTTATCATATTTGTTTTATGTTTTAAAGATTAGAGCTATTTAATACAATTGGCAAAAATGTAATTAGAGTTGGCTTCGAGAATATTGAAAAGAGTAATTGCAATCATTATCTTACTCCTCCCTTAATTTCTCCATCATAGACATTCTTTAAAATTTGTTTTCAAATTATTAGGAACTAATTTTTTTTTTTTAGAAAAAAATAGGCATAGCTAAGTTTGTTGGCAAACATGTGCGCCTTAAATTAAATTTCTTTTGGGTACTGTTTGCTTATATAAGTTTTTCAAGACTTTACTTTATTTGCCAAAAGTTTGCTTTTCTTCTCACAAAGATAGTTGCAACTGGGTCATATCTCCTACATTTTTTTATTGTATATGATCAACGTTAAGAGTAAGTCTTGTTCGTAAGTTTCTAAATGTTTTCGGTGCATGCCTGTTTATAGGTTAAGAGGAGTCCAATTATATTAAAACTTTTTTTTTGATATATTCTATTCATTTCTCCGGATTTGATTTGGATATAATTGCTTTTGTAAAACCCTAGTTTAGTTGTCAAAAGATACATGCAGTATTGCATTAATCCTTTAAAGATCATTGTCACCGCATAAGTTTCTCAAATATTCAAAACAGTTGGACAATTGGTCCTTTTGTGTCACCAATTTTATCCAAGACAAATATGGTATCATTTTAGATCGTTGAGGGATTTATGTGATGACAATAATATTTAGAGGACTAATAAGATGATGCATGTATTTTTGAGGACTAAAATAAGGTTTTACTTATATCTCTTTTCATTATAAATTATTTCCTTTTCAGAACATATCACTTTAAATTAATGAGTAGATTTATTTTTTAACATTCCTATGTTACTTTTTCATTGTCACATTTTCAATTTAAATCTCCATAAGATTTGGTAAAATTCTACTATTCTTTGCCAGACCCAAATATTTTATTTAGTATCACTTTAAATCGACTTTACATTCCTTATTTTTTATTTTGTTGATTTTTATTATTTTTTGCTATTTAATTTTCCATCAGATCGAATCAAGGCCCAAAGCTATTTTGGACAAAATTTGAGTATCTTTTTTTTTTTGGGTGAATGACAAAATTTGAATCTCAACATTGTTTAGATGGAACAAATGTGAGATTGGTTAAAATAGTAGGTATTTTGGTCTCTTAATCAAGTGTCTTAGATTTGAGTCTTGAAAATAGAAAAAATCTCCACTAAGAGACCTAAAGCCCCTTCTAAAATCTCTACAGATGAATCAGATTAATCTAGTTTTTGGTAATAGGGCCCGATAAACGAGTAGGTTTCACAAAAAAAAATTATTTGGAGCTTTAAATTTAGATTTGCACTATTAACTTTATTATGTAATTTGATGCTTTGAACTTGAAATTTGGACTTTTAAGTTTGATTAATTTTTGTTGTAATATTGTATAAATTATAATTTTGAAAAATTTAAAAAGTGGTTTTGCCTCTTAGGCTTGTAGACAGCCATAATTAAGGTTTGTTAAAATCAATTATCCTTTGACTTTTTTTGTATAACACTTGAAAATATACTTAAGATATTTATTATTAAGAATTATCTATATAAATAAGATTCTAAAAACTAATTTAAATTATATTTTACAATTTTAAGAAGTAAATTATTACTTTTCTAAATTTAGGAATTAAAGTAAAGTTACCTATAATTTTAAGAATTAAAATGAGTATTTATTCTGAAATTCCAAATAAAAAAGTTAAAATATATGTTTAGCTATTATCTATGATATTTATTTTTAATTAATTAAAATTATATTTTAACTTCTTTTTCAGTCATAAATTATATTTTAACCTTTTCTTCTAACCATAAATTATTTTTTATAGTGTGTTTGATTACAAAAAATATGGATGAAAATTTTATAAATAAATTTCATATATTTTTAATTCTTTCTTTTGGTCATAAATTATCTATTAGGATGTGTTTGATTGGGGTAAAAATAGGAATAAAAATTTTATAAATAAATTTTATGTATAAAATTTTTGTTCCTATTTTTCTCTCTAACTAAGCACACTCTTAATTTAAAAAATAGATAATAGATAAATAATAAACAAAGATGTTTGGGCCCGGACTAATGTTATTTTGCCCACTCTTGTAGTGTGACATATACGGTGTCCACTGTATGTAAAGAAGGAAAACGACAAAAGCTGTATGGAAACATAGACGCCTTACATATGGTGGTAAAAAATTTAGTCAAAGTGAAGTACAAATTTGAAAAAGATAAAAAAGTAAAGCCCAAACCCCCGGTTGTCTCCCTCCTTACCCCCACAACCCCACTCTCACTCTAAACTTGAACTCCCTTACTCTAAAACTCTCACAGTCAATCCCATCTCCATCTCTCTTCTTTGATTTGCATTGACAAATCTAAAATGCCTCATTTCCATCACTCAGAAACTCTTAACATTCTTTTCCTCACTCTGTAATGCATCATTTCATTTCCTATGAGCGACAACATCTTTCTGCCTCAAACTCATCGGCTTCTTCCTCATGTTCCTCCCTATAACACCCCAGCCTGAGTGTAGTTACCTGTCGAAAACGGAGCCTGAAAAATTTTGAGTTCTGAACCCTATGCCTCCTTGGAGAGCTATAGGTTTGAGACATTTTCTTAAGATCAAAAGTCCCGGTAATGGTTCTCTGGGTATCAATGAGTTAAAGAAGGAATTTTATCGAATTTTAGGGAATGGATAACCCCTTCGTTTTCAACCCTCAAGTTTATAAAAATGCAAGTTTTCGGAGAATTGTACTAAAACCCAAAAGTTGGATTCTAATCCTTAAGGATTTTGAATTTTTAGATATTTTTATTGAATCCAAATGGGGGGTATTCTCTTATTTACATTTATGTTTTAAAGTTAATGGAGAGTAAAGTTAAAGAGGACATTAAGTCTGTGCAGTATCCTGAACCTGGGAATGGACTGCAGAAGGAGGGAACCAAGTTTTTGGATTTGGTAATTGATTACAGAGGACCTGTAATCGATTACAATGCTCTCTGTACGCCACAGGTTAAAAATTTTCCGTGTGGTAATCGATTACCATGATTGGTAATCGATTACCAGTTCTGGGTTTGTGGTAATCGATTACCACCATTGGTAATCGATTACAAGTTCTTTGTGGTAATCGATTACCAGCCCTTGGTAATCGATTACCAGAGGCCAATATATAAGTCGAGACGCGTCCCTTTCCCTCATTTCGCGATTTTCTTTCTCTCTCTACCCTCAAAACTCTCTCCCTTCTCTCTAAAACATATCTTCCTTTCTTCTTAAACCCAAACCTTCTCACATTTCCATCAAATTACACCATTTCCATTCACTCAAACTCAATTCCTTTCTTTAATCTCAAATCACACCCTCAACCAAAAATCAACACATTTGGTCTTGGAGCTTGGAGGAGGTGACACCAAGGCTCCTAAAGATTTCTTCTTCCTTTCTCTATCTTCAAAGGTAATCCTCAAACTCCTTTCCTATGAATTATAGATTATTTCCCCTATAGTGAGTTTCTAGAAAACCCTAGGTTAGAAGATTTAGGAATTTTCATATCTGGGAGTATAGTAGATTAATCCTCAGTCTAAGTGACTGACCTTGAATCAAATTGTCATATTATTGATAGTATATGCCACTGGAGGACTGGCTTTGGCTCTCTGAGTTCATGGGATTAGGATTCCGCGATTGGCGCTAAGTCTGTGAGTAGATAGCTTATCCCTATCTTAATTTTAATGTATTTTGTCTATATATATAAATATGCAAGTGATTTAGTATGCTTTACCAATATAATTTAAATTTCGGTAGCTTATTTATTTCTACTGGTTCACATGAGACAATGATTTGATTTCAAAAAGAAAAAATGTGGCAAATGTTTATTGTCTTGGTTCTCTATTAAACTTTGGAAAATTCTCTTTGCTTTGAAAGGTTTTTGGATCAAGCTTCGGACTTTTACTCGTTTTTGATTTATTAAAATGTTAAAGCTTTACTTTTCTTTAAAGTTACACTTTTATTGTTTTATATAAGGTATATTGGTTTGTCTATAAGAATCTTTATTAAATATTCTGTATAATGGAAAGGAAAGACTTGGGAAAGTCTAGACCAGGATCTGTAGGCTAACGGCAGTAGGCGTTAGCCCTGGGTGCACCTAGGATGTTGGATTTCATGGCCACTCAAGGGAGTAGTGCGTGCCTATTATTCATGGCCACTCAAGGGAGTGGTGCGTGACTGTTATTCATGGCCACACATACAGTGTGGTGCGTGCCTGTTATTCACGGCCACAGGAGGAGTGGTGCGTGCCTGATTACGGGTTTCACACGAAGGAAAGGCCACCTAAGTGTGATTCCTGATGGATTTATCCTGGAATAGATGGACTCTATTTTGGAAAGGAAAAGTTGGATAATATTTGAATAAGATTTCTGTTTTTGGTTTTATTAAACATATTATTGCATTATCTTATATCTAGTTAATAATTATGGTTTGTACATTGTCTCATGTGGGTTAGGGACATTCTATCTCTCACTGAGTTTCATAAACTCACCATGTTATTTTCTTTCCTTTTTCAGTTTCAGGTGTTCTAGTAGAATCTAATTCTTCGGTCCGTGTATTCCGAATAATGTGGGTGAGCCCTTCTTGTTCAAGGGCCTTTTATAAATTAGTTAAGACTGAGAAATTCTTAGAATTGTAGCTCCATAGTATTACAGGCAAGGTCCGGCCTTGTTCTGTTTTTGTTATTGTTATATATTCATTTATATATATGTATATTTCAACTTGTTGGAATTAAAGTGGTTTAAAGGATTTGTTTTCTGAAGAACTTGAACCATGTATTTTTGGATATATGATTGTATTTATCTATTTTACTGTCATATTGTGTGCTGAGGGGTGTATTCTAAGAATACTTGGATCCCCGATGAAATATTGTGGTTGTTTATCTTGCAGGGTATCCATTTGTAATTGGGAAATATCCGGATTACAAAGGGAAATCTGTCAAAATTTTTCTAAAATTTTTGTGGTGAAAGGCTTGCGTAGGGACTTGTCCCTATGCGCCGGTTGTAACACCCTCCTAAGCACAGTACTATGCTTAAGTCATAGTACTACGCCCTGGAGCTATTCTTTGTTACACGAGCGGACCTTGTCTGACAGCAACTTTAGCCGTCTTCGGAAACTTCTACAATTATCTGGAGACAACATGGAAATAGGAGTGAGAATTATATAATTCTCAATAGGATTCTCTAATTTTCATACATAGTGTCATCATGGTCGTCTCCAGTTTGCTTCGGTTTATTTTAAAAAATAAGAACATGCTGCACAAACTGTTAAATTTTACATTTCGAAAAATATCTTTTCCGAAGCAAAGTTCATTTTAATCATACACTGGTCCTTTGGGGAAATGTACACAAGATTAATTCATGAATAATACCCTGGATAATAAGTTCAACATATAAAACACATATAGCATTAGTCTAATGGGAATATCACATCTATATCTCACTTAACTTGCACTAGAATTCATACATATACATAAAGTTTTACTTTTCTTTCATTAGCACACCTAGGCATTACATGTTGCCGTCCCTAGGGTGCTTGGATCTGTCTACACTTGAGCGTTACGTATCGCCAGTCCTCAAGTGCGACATCATACCATATTCCTGAGTATGATCGCCATGTCATACCCCATCAGGGCGTGATCGCCATGTCACGTTCCTTAGGAAGATGGGATCCTCATTTGGTACTTACACTAGCTGGGTCATGCCATGCCTCATGTAAGTCCTACCCCTATACTCACACTAGCTGGGTCAATGCCATGCCTCATGTGATTGGGGTGCTTGCATATACTTTAATCTTTAGTCTTTAGTCTTTTACTTGGCACACCTAGGCGTTACGTATCGCCGTCCCTAGGGTGCATTTACTGCCCTTGGGTAGTCTGGCCTTGGAGTGAGCTCGTCAGCCTCACCCGTGACCGTCGTCACACCGACTCACCCGCAAGGGGACCCACGTGCCTCTAGTCTTGGAGGGATCGATTCTGGTCACGTGCCTCTAGTTGAAGGGATCGATTACGGTCACGTGCCTCAAAATTGAGGATCTCATCGACCACGTGCCTTCAACATAGAGGGATCTCATCTGACCACGTGCCTCCAAGGTAGAGGGACCCACTGCCTCTAGGTTGGAGGGACCCAAGTGCAACTGCCTCCAACATAGAGGGACCCAATGTCTTTATCATTTAACTGCCTTCACAGGGAGGGACCGATGTGCAAGTGCCTCCAGGTGAAGGGACCCATGTCTTTATCATTTAACTGCCTTCACAGGGAGGGACCTCAATTAACTGCCTCCGAGTGAAGGGACCCACATTCAATATATATTCACATTCTTTCATTCTCATGCATATTCAAGCATAGCCATACTGAGTGTACTCATACATATACTTCATTCATTTTCATGTATCATTGCACACATGATTTTCACGTACATGTTCATTACATATAAAGGCTCGTAGCCTCCTTACCAATTTACCGGTACTCATGCATATGCTTCATCACTTACCCCACATATCTCATAACATAATTAGGTCATTCTTAAATATAGGGTTTCTATATACCCATTTATACTTTAATTTATATAAACATTCATAGCTTCTTAGACTTCGCCAGTAAATCAAGCATGACGGATCAAGTCCGTTTCCCATGAATAGTGCCAGCTCTCACAGACAGTTCAATGATAGCAACATAAGTCAACTTAACACTTATATATCAATGTCAATCGGGCAATCCTCAACTTAAACCTTATATGTCCACTAACTCTTGTAAAATTATCATTTTGGCCATTCTGCCAATTCTATTCGGTTCTGCCCGAAACTTGTGTAATCCATCTTTATCTCTATTCAACTCATTTAAATCTGAAATTTGGATATGTCATAGCCCTATATGTCTACTTTCTAACCTCATTGGTCCCATATCATTTTGATCCATATAACTCAAGATATTTAAATCTTACTTCAACTCGTTCAGTCACTAACCCGAGTTACACTCCTGGAAGTATAAATTCACTAAAAATCGAAACTAAGCTCAAAACTTACGAAATTGGTCTCATATCAAAGCTAACAGGACAACCTTTCATTTGCCACAAGTTTCACTCCATTTGCTTAAGTACACCTCGAGATATAAGTCCTGAAAGTTGACCTTCCTGAACTACTCCGTTTTGGCCTAGATTGGACATAGGACAACTTCCTCGAATCACTGGGAACAATTGGGACCATAACAAACTCGGAATCTTATATTGGGGTGTTCCTCTGTGTGTAAGCTTTCTAACAAAACTGGTTTTACTCAATTTGGAGTTGTATAGGGTGAGTTATACCCTCCTCATGTCACCCTGCCCGGATGAACATTCTAAACCCTAGGTCAAACTTCAAAAATTCGTATCTCCCTCAATACTAATCCAATAACCTTATATGATATAGCTATGGAAAGCCCTGAATGTCTACTTTCATCTAAAAATGGTTTCATTGGATTTGACCGATTGTAGGCGGCGCCGTACGCTCCGCCATACGGACTGCCGTGGAATCTCCACCAAGACAGCACCCTCATCCATCCATTTCTCTTTGTTTTCTTCTTCTAATTCTAATTCTAACTCAAAATCCTCTATGAATTTAATCACAATCCATCATAATACATCCAATAATTCATCACATACGCAAAGAAGAATTCAATCTCATGCAATCATAGAGCAAGGAATTTAAGAGTAGAAGTAGAATCCTACCTCTTTGGAGTGTGATCTTGCTGAATTTGAATTGGAGCTGAAGGAAGCCTTGACAAAGCTTGGAGGTTTGAGAGAGTAGATTGAGAGAGGAAGGGAGCTGAAGTGAGCAACGTAAGAATGATGAGCTGAAGAGGCAGGACGAGGATACATATATATAGACAAAGCTTCGAAGTGGTAGTTAGAATAAGTGGCTTTGATTGGATGAAATTTTGTGGGCAAGTGTCTCTCCCTTTTGTGTTAAAATTGCTCTCCACGTCGTCCCAAAAATGGAGATACGCTCCTGTTCTATCTGAAATCGGATCTCGTCCCCATTACACCTTAAGTCGGAACTCGTGTATCCCAATTGAGTTCAACACTAAGGTCGGAACTCGTTATATTAAACTTGGAGTTCGGTATTTGCACCATTGTGTTAAACCATAACTTCTGAGATCGGAAACCACGCATACTATTTTGAACCTTGTTGTCTTAGGTCGGAACTCGCGTACATCTTGCTGGAAACTTGATCATAAGTTATGAGATCGGAAGTCGGGGACATTTGCTTTAAGACATGAAGCCGGATACCGGTGAATCACGTTCATGTTGTTTGGACTCGAAGGTTAAACTCGTAAGTCGTTGGAAATAATCCATACGAAGTCGGAAGTCGTACAAGGCATGAAGTCGAGAATTGGGCAAAAATTAACTCGGAACTCGGAAAGAATGCTCTTATCTGTGTTTTAAAGATGAAGTCGGAAATCGGAAGGAATCAGTCCTGAGGGCGAAGCCGAACTCGGAAATCGGGATGTTACATTACTTCCCTCCTTTAAAAATTTTGTCCTCAAAATTTGATTACAAAACTAACTATGAGTCTGAAGAAAAACTTCACACATAAGCACACTGAAGTTGAACAAACATGGTCAAAGAAAAATACAGTAAACAGTTAGCGAAAAGTGAATCTTTGTTCTGGTTTATCCCATATATTCGCGATGGCTCCTCTGAGGAAGTAGTTCTTTCAGCTTTTGACCTTGGATATTACCGCTTAGGAATAGGTAGTTGATGGCCGGGGCATTTCCTAATCAGGTGCCCTGGCTTTCCACACTTAAAGCAAACCTTTTGTCCAGCCAAACAAGGCCTTCCTCCATGATACCTTCCGCACTTCGAACATTCTTGATTAGTGGTTAGCCTTTGCAGCTGCTTTTCTTCATTTCCGTTAGGTTGAAATGATTTCTTTGGTGGGGAATTATACTGAAACTCCTGATTTTCAGGTGCCAGCCTCTTTCCACCAACATCCATCCTGGTATCAGTGAGCTTCTTGTTATATCCCTCGACTAATCGACTCTTGTTTGCTAATGCAGCAAAATCCCTTATCTCCATTGGCCCCACCGAGGCTAAAATGTCCACATTTAATCCTCCTTCAAATTTGATGCATTTCCAGTTCTCGTCAGGGTTGCGCTGATAGATGGTGGAGAATTTGCAGAGTTCTTCAAACTTAGCAATGTATTCTGAAACACTCATGTGTCCTTGTTGAAGCCTCACAAACTCCAATTCCTTAGCATTCCGCACCGAGGTTGGAAAATATTTCTGATAAAATGCCTCCTTAAACATGTCCCAAGTGATATCAACTTGGGGTTCCCCCAACAGTCTCTTCACGCCATTCCACCAAAACTCGGCATCTGTTTCCAACATATAAGTGGCAAAGGTCACTTTCTGTTGATCATTACAGGCCAAGACAGAAAAGATCTTCTCCATTGCTTTGATCCATTCCTCAGCTTTATCTGGATCGAAAGTTCCTCGGAAGCTAGGCGGGTTCGCCTTTCTGAACTCAGCAAATTTAAGATAATCCAGGTCTGCTCCTAGGCCATTGGAGTTTCCACCATGACCGGCTCCAGGTTGTCTTCCCAGCTGGTCCATCATTTGGTGTGCTGCTGCAGCTTGTTCACGCATGGCGTGAGCCATTTCACGCATCGTATTCATAAAATTAGCAGGATTTTCTGGAGTGGATATAGTTCGTGGCCTACCGCGCCCTCTGGAAGCCATTAGTTCCTAATCACACATAACTGTTAAATCTTCTACCACTTGTACATAAGATCTCAAATATTCAACTCATGAAAATATGCAATCGCGAGGCTTAGCGATTCCGTATTAATTGACATCAATATATAGTAATGGTGATGACTTTGTCACAGAGGTCCATATATTCTTTCCCAAAATGCTTATCCGTTCAGCTACCTTTAATTCAATAATAAATTTGCTCCCTAATACGGTTCTTTAGAGACATGGGCTTAGACCTTTCCTCAATGTTATAACTAGAAGCCTTATCTTAAAATTCCGTCTTTTTGGTAGAATTTGTCTAGTACTCGATGCTTGGAGAAGGATTTTAGGCCGCTTCCACTATGCAGATTTAGTTCTAAGACTCATGTCTCTTCCTATTAGTCTAATATCCTCCTTGATTCCTAGTTGTTGAGATACAGGCAACTTAATGTGAAAGCCAAGGTTACAAGTCAGATCCTTCTTCTGTAGTCAGAGAGTTCCCTTACCATATTGTCTTACAAGATGCCTTTCCAATATCCATGTGGAAAGTTGTCACAGATCATATGGGTGCCATGATATACTTTGGTTTGCCAACATTCTGATCCACCATCAAGTTCATCGAGTAAATTCCTTATCCTCCTTGTCATATGTTTGACTACTTGTGCACTATATTGTCCACTAAATTCTCTAATACTTGTGCCTTGGGCCTTAAATGTCAACTGAAGAAATCCTCTTGTGGACTTTATTTCATCTTTTCAAAATTTGCTGATTGGACCTCTTGACCTTCTTGTTGAATTTCTGAATAATTACTGCAATGCTTGTCCCCTCAGAATTCGATCAATTTCACATAATGAAAGGATTGTGGGACGGCCAAAGTCCCTACCACCCTTCTACTTTCTTCAATTGGTTAGCATAAAGGTTCCTCAACTATCGTGTTAATGTCTACTTCCCACTTTTATGGGCACCAGTGGCACCAATCTCATTGCGGGTTTGTCCTAATACAATATATGAAGGAGTGTTAGCTTCATGACTAAATTTCATATCAGCCTCACGCACTACACCTTGAGCCGGATTAAAAGTGATCCTTACTAATGCACCAGGTTTTCCCCAGAATTCCGTAGTTAAGCATGCTCGGACAAAAGTAATATGGAGATGGGTGACCATATGAGAAATCCTCATATTGAAACTCCAACAGGATAGCACGACCATCCTTTCTATCTCTCGCACAAATGGAGTGCATCCTAGGGTCAAAATGTTACGAGGGATAGCCAGAAGGCTGAATTCTACCCTCAAAATTTCTTCATCCCTAATAAGCCACCTGAATGCCATAGAACTCCGCATACGAACTTCATATTGAGGTGATCAAGCTCAATATGCAGTCAAGTGCAATAGAGAAGCTACAACACGCAACAGAGCTGCCATACACAAACGTCTATGTCCTTTCTCATGTAAGGACCTAAAGTATGGCCTTTCTAAACTTTCAGAGTTATGCCTTCTTGGAAGCATAATCAGCCCATCCCAGGTCCGATTAGGACGAACTGCTCTGATACCATTAATGTAACACCCTCCTAAGCACAGTACTATGCTTAAGTCATAGTACTACGCCCTGGAGTCATATCTTTACACTGAGCGGACCTTGTCCGATGACAACTTTAGCCGTCTTCGGAAACTTCTACAATTATCTGGAGACAACATGGAAATAGGAGTGAGAATTATATAATTCTCAATAGGATTCTCTAATTTTCATACATAGTGTCATCATGGTCGTCTCCAGTTTGCTTCGGTTTATTTTAAAAAATAAGAACATGCTGCACAAACTGTTAAATTTTACATTTCGAAAAATATCTTTTCCGAAGCAAAGTTCATTTTAATCATACACTGGTCCTTTGGGCAAATGTACACAAGATTAATTCATGAATAATACCCTGGATAATAAGTTCAACATATAAAACACATATAGCATTAGTCTAATGGGAATATCACATCTATATCTCACTTAACTTGCACTAGAATTCATACATATACATAAAGTTTTACTTTTCTTTCATTCGGCACACCTAGGCATTACATGTTGCCGTCCCTAGGGTGCTTGGATCTGTCTACACTTGAGCGTTACGTATCGCCGTCCTCAAGGGCAGCATCATACCATATTCCAGAGTATGATCGCCATGTCATACCCCATCAGAGCGTGATCGCCATGTCACGTTCCTTAGGAAGATGGGATCCTCATTTGGTACTTACACTAGCTGGGTCATGCCATGCCTCATGTAAGTCCTACCCCTATACTCACACTAGCTGGGTCAATGCCATGCCTCATGTGATTGGGGTGCTTGCATATACTTTAATCTTTAGTCTTTAGTCTTTTACTTGGCACACCTAGGCGTTACGTATCGCCGTCCCTAGGGTGCATTTACTGCCCTTGGGTAGTCTGGCCTTGGAGTGAGCTCGTCAGCCTCAGCCGTGACCGCCGTCACACCGACTCACCCGCAAGGGGACCCACGTGCCTCTAGTCTTGGAGGGATCGATTCTGGTCACGTGCCTCTAGTTGAAGGGATCGATTCTGGTCACGTGCCTCAAAATTGAGGGATCTCATCTGACCACGTGCCTTCAACATAGAGGGATCTCATCTGACCACGTGCCTCCAAGGTAGAGGGACCCACTGCCTCTAGGTTGGAGGGACCCAAGTGCAACTGCCTCCAACATAGGGGGACCCAATGTCTTTAGCTGCCTTCACAAGGAGGGACCCATGTGCAACTGGCTCCAGGTGAAGGGACCCATGTCTTTATCATTTAACTGCCTTCACAGGGAGGGACCTCAATTAACTGCCTCCGAGTGAAGGGACCCACATTCAATATATATTCACATTCTTTCATTCTCATGCATATTCAAGCATAGCCATACTGAGTGTACTCATACATATACTTCATTCATTTTCATGTATCATTGCACACATGATTTTCACGTACATGTTCATTACATATAAAGGCTCGTAGCCTCCTTACCAATTTACCGGTACTCATGCATATGCTTCATCACTTACCCCCACATATCTCATAACATAATTAGGTCATTCTTAAATATAGGGTTTCTATATACCCATTTATACTTTAATTTATATAAACATTCATAGCTTCTTAGACTTCGCCAGTAAAGATGACATGACGGATCAAGTCCGTTTTCCCATGAATAGTGCCAGCTCTCACAGACAGTTCAATGATAGCAACATAAGTCAACTTAACACTTATATATCAATGTCAATCGGGCAATCCTCAACTTAAACCTTATATGTCCACTAACTCTTGTAAAATTATCATTTTGGCCATTCTGCCAATTCTATTCGGTTCTGCCCGAAACTTGTGTAATCCATCTTTATCTCTATTCAACTCATTTAAATCTGAAATTTGGATATGTCATAGCCCTATATGTCTACTTTCTAACCTCATTGGTCCCATATCATTTTGATCCATATAACTCAAGATATTTAAATCTTACTTCAACTCGTTCAGTCACTAACCCGAGTTACACTCCTGGAAGTATAAATTCACTAAAAATCGAAACTAAGCTCAAAACTTACGAAATTGGTCTCATATCAAAGCTAACAGGACAACATTTCATTTGCCACAAGTTTCACTCCATTTGCTTAAGTACACCTCGAGATATAAGTCCTGAAAGTTGACCTTCCTGAACTACTCCGTTTTGGCCTAGATTGGACATAGGACAACTTCCTCGAATCACTGGGAACAATTGGGACCATAACAAACTCGGAATCTTATATTGGGGTGTTCCTCTGTGTGTAAGCTTTCTAACAAAACTGGTTTTACTCAATTTGGAGTTGTATAGGGTGAGTTATACCCTCCTCATGTCACCCTGCCCGGATGAACATTCTAAACCCTAGGTCAAACTTCAAAAATTCGTATCTCCCTCAATACTAATCCAATAACCTTATATGATATAGCTATGGAAAGCCCTGAATGTCTACTTTCATCTAAAAATGGTTTCATTGGATTTGACCGATTGTAGGCGGCGCCGTACGCTCCGCCATACGGACTGCCGTGGAATCTCCACCAAGACAGCACCCTCATCCATCCATTTCTCTTTGTTTTCTTCTTCTAATTCTAATTCTAACTCAAAATCCTCTATGAATTTAATCACAATCCATCATAATACATCCAATAATTCATCACATACGCAAAGAAGAATTCAATCTCATGCAATCATAGAGCAAGGAATTTAAGAGTAGAAGTAGAATCCTACCTCTTTGGAGTGTGATCTTGCTGAATTTGAATTGAGTGAAGGAAGCCTTGACAAAGCTTGGAGGTTTGAGAGAGTAGATTGAGAGAGGAAGGGAGCTGAAGTGAGCAACGTAAGAATGATGAGCTGAAGAGGCAGGACGAGGATACATATATATAGACAAAGCTTCGAAGTGGTAGTTAGAATAAGTGGCTTTGATTGGATGAAATTTTGTGGGCAAGGTTCGGCCATGTCTCTCCCTTTTGTGTTAAAATTGCTCTCCACGTCGTCCCAAAAATGGAGATACGCTCCTGTTCTATCTGAAATCGGATCTCGTCCCCATTACACCTTAAGTCGGAACTCGTGTATCCCAATTGAGTTCAACACTAAGGTCGGAACTCGTTATATTAAACTTGGAGTTCGGTATTTGCACCATTGTGTTAAACCATAACTTCTGAGATCGGAAACCACGCATACTATTTTGAACCTTGTTGTCTTAGGTCGGAACTCGCGTACATCTTGCTGGAAACTTGATCATAAGTTATGAGATCGGAAGTCGGGGACATTTGCTTTAAGACATGAAGCCGGATACCGGTGAATCACGTTCATGTTGTTTGGACTCGAAGGTTAAACTCGTAAGTCGTTGGAAATAATCCATACGAAGTCGGAAGTCGTACAAGGCATGAAGTCGAATTGGGCAAAAATTAACTCGGAACTCG
Organism: Pterocarpus santalinus; assembly: GCA_031439595.1. NCBI lineage: Eukaryota > Viridiplantae > Streptophyta > Magnoliopsida > Fabales > Fabaceae > Pterocarpus > Pterocarpus santalinus. The sequence continues at coordinate 23,872,489 of CM062528.1, read as the reverse complement.
GAAAGAATGCTCTTATCTGTGTTTTATAGATGAAGTCCGAAATCGGAAGGAATCAGTCCTGAGGGCGAAGCCGAACTCGGAAATCGGGATGTTACATTACTTCCCTCCTTTAAAAATTTTGTCCTCAAAATTTGATTACAAAACTAACTATGAGTCTGAAGAAAAACTTCACACATAAGCACACTGAAGTTGAACAAACATGGTCAAAGAAAAATACGATGCAGATTAGCGAAAAGTGAATCTTTGTTCTGGTTTATCCCATATATTCGCGATGGCTCCTCTGAGGAAGTAGTTCTTTCAGCTTTTGACCTTGGATATTACCGCTTAGGAATAGGTAGTTGATGGCCGGGGCATTTCCTAATCAGGTGCCCTGGCTTTCCACACTTAAAGCAAACCTTTTGTCCAGCCAAACAAGGCCTTCCTCCATGATACCTTCCGCACCGAACATTCTTGATTAGTGGTTAGCCTTTGCATTGCTTTTCTTCATTTCCGTTAGGTTGAAATGATTTCTTTGGTGGGAATTATCTTTGAAACTCACGATTTTCAGGTGCCACCTCTTTCCACCAACATCCATCCTGGTATCGATGAGCTTCTTGTTATATCCCTCGACTAATCGACTCTTGTTTGCTAATGCAGCAAAATCCCTTATCTCCATTGGCCCACCGAGGCTAAAATGTCCACATTTAATCCTCCTTCAAATTTGATGCATTTCAGTTCTCGTCGGGGTTGCTGATAGATGGTGGAGAATTTGCGAGTTCTTCAAACTTAGCAATGTATTACGAAACACTCATGTGTCCTTGTTGAAGCCTCACAAACTCCAATTCCTTAGCATTCCGCACCGAGGTTGGAAAATATTTCTGATAAAATGCCTCCTTAAACATGTCCCAAGTGATATCAACTTGGGGTTCCCCCAACAGTCTCTTCACGCCATTCCACCAAAACTCGGCATCTGTTTCCAACATATAAGTGGCAAAGGTCACTTTACTGTTGATCATTACAGGCCAAGACAGAAAAGATCTTCTCCATTGCTTTGATCCATTCCTCAGCTTTATCTGGATCGAAAGTTCCTCGGAAGCTAGGCGGGTTCGCCTTTCTGAACTCAGCAAATTTAAGATAATCCAGGTCTGCTCCTAGGCCATTGGAGTTTCCACCATGCCAGCCTCCAGGTTGTCTTCCCGGTGGTCCATCATTTGGTGTCTTTGCGCAGCTTGTTCACGCATGGCGTGAGCCATTTCACGCATCGTATTCATAAAATTAGCGAGATTTTCTGGAGTGGATATAGTTCGTGGGCTACGGCGCCCTCTGGAAGCCATTAGTTCCTAATCACACATAATCTGTTAAATCTTCTACCACTTGTACATAAGATCTCAAATATTCAACTCATGAAAATATGCAATCGCGAGGCTTAGCAGTTACCGTATTAATTGACATCAATATATAGTAATGGTGATGACTTTGTCACAGAGGTCCATATATTCTTTCCCAAAATGCTTATCCGTTCAGCTACCTTTAATTCAATAATAAATTTGCTCCCTAATACGGTTCTTTAGAGACATGGGCTTAGACCTTTCCTCAATGTTATAACTAGAAGCCTTATCTTAAAATTCCGTCTTTTTGGTAGAATTTGTCTAGTACTCGATGCTTGGAGAAGGATTTTAGGCCGCTTCCACTATGCAGATTTAGTTCTAAGACTCATGTCTCTTCCTATTAGTCTAATATCCTCCTTGATTCCTAGTTGTTGAGATACAGGCAACTTAATGTGAAAGCCAAGGTTACAAGTCAGATCCTTCTCATCAGTATTGTAGAGTTCCCTTACCATATTGTCTTACAAGATGCCTTTCCAATATCCATGTGGAAAGTTGTCACAGATCATATGGGTGCCATGATATACTTTGGTTTGCCAACATTCTGATCCACCATCAAGTTCATCGAGTAAATTCCTTATCCTCCTTGTCATATGTTTGACTACTTGTGCACTATATTGTCCACTAAATTCTCTAATACTTGTGCCTTGGGCCTTAAATGTCAACTGAAGAAATCCTCTTGTGGACTTTATTTCATCTTTTCAAACTTTGCTGATTGGACCTCTTGACCTTCTTGTTGAATTTCTGAATAATTACTTTGCAATGCTTGTCCCCTCGATTCGATCAATTTCACATAATGAAAGGATTGTGGGACGGCCAAAGTCCCTACCACCCTTCTACTTTCTTCAATTGGTTAGCATAAAGGTTCCTCAACTATCGTGTTAATGTCTACTTCCCACTTTTATGGGCACCAGTGGCACCAATCTCATTGGGGGTTTGTCCTAATACAATATATGAAGGAGTGTTAGCTTGAGTCTCTAAATTTCATATCACCCTCACGCACTACACCTTGAGCCGGATTAAAAGTGATCCTTACTAATGCACCAGGTTTTCCTCAGAATTCCGTAGTTAAGCATGCTCGGACAAAAGTAATATGGAGATGGGTGACCATATGAGAAATCCTCATATTGAAACTCCAACAGGATAGCACGACCATCCTTTCTATCTCTCGCACAAATGGAGTGCATCCTAGGGTCAAAATGTTACGAGGGATAGCCAGAAGGCTGAATTCTACCCTCAAAATTTCTTCATCCCTAATAAGCCAGCTGAATGCCATAGAACTCCGCATACACCGAACTTCATATTGAGGTGATCAAGCTCAATATGCAGTCAAGTGCAATAGAGAAGCTACAACACGCAACAGCGCTGCCATACACAAACGTCTATGTCCTTTCTCATGTAAGGACCTAAAGTATGGCCTTTCTAAACTTTCAGAGTTATGCCTTCTTGGAAGCATAATCAGCCCATCCCAGGTCCGATTAGGACGAACTGCTCTGATACCATTAATGTAACACCCTCCTAAGCACGATTATGCTTAAGTCATAGTACTACGCCTGAGCTGTTATCATTACTGAGCGGACCTTGTCTCGACAAAGAACTTTAGCCGTCTTCGGAAACTTCTACAATTATCTGGAGACAACATGGAAATAGGAGTGAGAATTATATAATTCTCAATAGGATTCTCTAATTTTCATACATAGTGTCATCATGGTCGTCTCCAGTTTGCTTCGGTTTATTTTAAAAAATAAGAACATGCTGCACAAACTGTTAAATTTTACATTTCGAAAAATATCTTTTCCGAAGCAAAGTTCATTTTAATCATACACTGGTCCTTTGGGGAAATGTACACAAGATTAATTCATGAATAATACCCTGGATAATAAGTTCAACATATAAAACACATATAGCATTAGTCTAATGGGAATATCACATCTATATCTCACTTAACTTGCACTAGAATTCATACATATACATAAAGTTTTACTTTTCTTTCATTCGGCACACCTAGGCATTACATGTTGCCGTCCCTAGGGTGCTTGGATCTGTCTACACTTGAGCGTTACGTATCGCGGTCCTCAAGTGCGACATCATACCATATTCAGTATGATCGCCATGTCATACCCCATCGAGGCGTGATCGCCATGTCACGTTCCTTAGGAAGATGGGATCCTCATTTGGTACTTACACTAGGCTGGGTCATGCCATGCCTGATGTAAGCCCCACCCGTATACTCACACTAGCTGGGTCAATGCCATGCCTCATGTGATTGGGGTGCTTGCATATACTTTAATCTTTAGTCTTTAGTCTTTTACTTGGCACACCTAGGCGTTACGTATCGCCGTCCCTAGGAGTGCATTTATCGCCTTGGGTAGTCGGCCTTGGAGTGAGCTCGTCGGCCTCACCGTGACCGTCGTCACACCGACTCACCATAAGGGGACCCACGTGCCTCTAGTCTTGGAGGGATCGATTACAGTCACGTGCCTCTAGTTGAAGGGATCGATTACGGTCACGTGCCTCAAAATTGAGGGATCTCATATGACCACGTGCCTTCAACATAGAGGATCTCATCGACCACGTGCCTCCAAGGTAGAGGACCCATCGCCTCTAGGTTGGAGGGACCCAAGTGCAACCGCCTCCAACATAGAGGGACCCAATGTCTTTAGCTGCCTTCACAAGGAGGGGCCCATGTGCAAGCGCCTCAGGTGAAGGGACCCATGTCTTTATCATTTAAGCGCCTTCACAGGGAGGGACCTCAATTAATCGCCTCGAGTGAAGGGACCCACATTCAATATATATTCACATTCTTTCATTCTCATGCATATTCAAGCATAGCCATACTGAGTGTACTCATACATATACTTCATTCATTTTCATGTATCATTGCACACATGATTTTCACGTACATGTTCATTACATATAAAGGCTCGTAGCCTCCTTACCAATTTACCGGTACTCATGCATATGCTTCATCACTTACCCCCACATATCTCATAACATAATTAGGTCATTCTTAAATATAGGGTTTCTATATACCCATTTATACTTTAATTTATATAAACATTCATAGCTTCTTAGACTTCTGCCGTAAATCTGGCAGCATGACGGATCAAGTCCGTTTTCCCATGAATAGTGCCAGCTCTCACAGACAGTTCAATGATAGCAACATAAGTCAACTTAACACTTATATATCAATGTCAATCGGGCAATCCTCAACTTAAACCTTATATGTCCACTAACTCTTGTAAAATTATCATTTTGGCCATTCTGCCAATTCTATTCGGTTCTGCCCGAAACTTGTGTAATCCATCTTTATCTCTATTCAACTCATTTAAATCTGAAATTTGGATATGTCATAGCCCTATATGTCTACTTTCTAACCTCATTGGTCCCATATCATTTTGATCCATATAACTCAAGATATTTAAATCTTACTTCAACTCGTTCAGTCACTAACCCGAGTTACACTCCTGGAAGTATAAATTCACTAAAAATCGAAACTAAGCTCAAAACTTACGAAATTGGTCTCATATCAAAGCTAACAGGACAACCTTTCATTTGCCACAAGTTTCACTCCATTTGCTTAAGTACACCTCGAGATATAAGTCCTGAAAGTTGACCTTCCTGAACTACTCCGTTTTGGCCTAGATTGGACATAGGACAACTTCCTCGAATCACTGGGAACAATTGGGACCATAACAAACTCGGAATCTTATATTGGGGTGTTCCTCTGTGTGTAAGCTTTCTAACAAAACTGGTTTTACTCAATTTGGAGTTGTATAGGGTGAGTTATACCCTCCTCATGTCACCCTGCCCGGATGAACATTCTAAACCCTAGGTCAAACTTCAAAAATTCGTATCTCCCTCAATACTAATCCAATAACCTTATATGATATAGCTATGGAAAGCCCTGAATGTCTACTTTCATCTAAAAATGGTTTCATTGGATTTGACCGATTGTAGGCGGCGCCGTCCGCTCCGCCATACGGACTGCCGTGGAATCTCCACCAAGACAGCACCCTCATCCATCCATTTCTCTTTGTTTTCTTCTTCTAATTCTAATTCTAACTCAAAATCCTCTATGAATTTAATCACAATCCATCATAATACATCCAATAATTCATCACATACGCAAAGAAGAATTCAATCTCATGCAATCATAGAGCAAGGAATTTAAGAGTAGAAGTAGAATCCTACCTCTTTGGAGTGTGATCTTGCTGAATTTGAATTGGAGTGAAGGAAGCCTTGACAAAGCTTGGAGGTTTGAGAGAGTAGATTGAGAGAGGAAGGGAGCTGAAGTGAGCAACGTAAGAATGATGAGCTGAAGAGGCAGGACGAGGATACATATATATAGACAAAGCTTCGAAGTGGTAGTTAGAATAAGTGGCTTTGATTGGATGAAATTTTGTGGGCAAGGTTCGGCCATGTCTCTCCCTTTTGTGTTAAAATTGCTCTCCACGTCGTCCCAAAAATGGAGATACGCTCCTGTTCTATCTGAAATCGGATCTCGTCCCCATTACACCTTAAGTCGGAACTCGTGTATCCCAATTGAGTTCAACACTAAGGTCGGAACTCGTTATATTAAACTTGGAGTTCGGTATTTGCACCATTGTGTTAAACCATAACTTCTGAGATCGGAAACCACGCATACTATTTTGAACCTTGTTGTCTTAGGTCGGAACTCGCGTACATCTTGCTGGAAACTTGATCATAAGTTATGAGATCGGAAGTCGGGGACATTTGCTTTAAGACATGAAGCCGGATACCGGTGAATCACGTTCATGTTGTTTGGACTCGAAGGTTAAACTCGTAAGTCGTTGGAAATAATCCATACGAAGTCGGAAGTCGTACAAGGCATGAAGTCGAGAATTGGGCAAAAATTAACTCGGAACTCGGAAAGAATGCTCTTATCTGTGTTTTAAAGATGAAGTCGGAAATCGGAAGGAATCAGTCCTGAGGGCGAAGCCGAACTCGGAAATCGGGATGTTACATTACTTCCCTCCTTTAAAAATTTTGTCCTCAAAATTTGATTACAAAACTAACTATGAGTCTGAAGAAAAACTTCACACATAAGCACACTGAAGTTGAACAAACATGGTCAAAGAAAATATGATGCTGATTAGCGAAAAGTGAATCTTTGTTCTGGTTTATCCCATATATTCGCGATGGCTCCTCTGAGGAAGTAGTTCTTTCAGCTTTTGACCTTGGATATTACCGCTTAGGAATAGGTAGTTGATGGCCGGGGCATTTCCTAATCAGGTGCCCTGGCTTTCCACACTTAAAGCAAACCTTTTGTCCAGCCAAACAAGGCCTTCCTCCATGATACCTTCCGCACTTCGAACATTCTTGATTAGTGGTTAGCCTTTGCGTTGCTTTTCTTCATTTCAGTTAGGTTGAAATGATTTCTTTGGTGGGAATTATCTTTGAAACTCCTGATTTTCAGGTGCCAGCCTCTTTCCACCAACATCCATCCTGGTATCAGTGAGCTTCTTGTTATATCCCTCGACTAATCGACTCTTGTTTGCTAATGCAGCAAAATCCCTTATCTCCATTGGCCCCACCGAGGCTAAAATGTCCACATTTAATCCTCCTTCAAATTTGATGCATTTCCAGTTCTCGTCAGGGTTGCGCTGATAGATGGTGGAGAATTTGCAGAGTTCTTCAAACTTAGCAATGTATTCTGAAACACTCATGTGTCCTTGTTGAAGCCTCACAAACTCCAATTCCTTAGCATTCCGCACCGAGGTTGGAAAATATTTCTGATAAAATGCCTCCTTAAACATGTCCCAAGTGATATCAACTTGGGGTTCCCCCAACAGTCTCTTCACGCCATTCCACCAAAACTCGGCATCTGTTTCCAACATATAAGTGGCAAAGGTCACTTTCTGTTGATCATTACAGGCCAAGACAGAAAAGATCTTCTCCATTGCTTTGATCCATTCCTCAGCTTTATCTGGATCGAAAGTTCCTCGGAAGCTAGGCGGGTTCGCCTTTCTGAACTCAGCAAATTTAAGATAATCCAGGTCTGCTCCTAGGCCATTGGAGTTTCCACCATGACCGGCTCCAGGTTGTCTTCCCAGCTGGTCCATCATTTGGTGTCTTCTTTGCAGCTTGTTCACGCATGGCGTGAGCCATTTCACGCATCGTATTCATAAAATTAGCAGGATTTTCTGGAGTGGATATAGTTCGTGGCCTACCGCGCCCTCTGGAAGCCATTAGTTCCTAATCACACATAATCTGTTAAATCTTCTACCACTTGTACATAAGATCTCAAATATTCAACTCATGAAAATATGCAATCGCGAGGCTTAGCAGTTACCGTATTAATTGACATCAATATATAGTAATGGTGATGACTTTGTCACAGAGGTCCATATATTCTTTCCCAAAATGCTTATCCGTTCAGCTACCTTTAATTCAATAATAAATTTGCTCCCTAATACGGTTCTTTAGAGACATGGGCTTAGACCTTTCCTCAATGTTATAACTAGAAGCCTTATCTTAAAATTCCGTCTTTTGGTAGAATTTGTCTAGTACTCGATGCTTGGAGAAGGATTTTAGGCCGCTTCCACTATGCAGATTTAGTTCTAAGACTCATGTCTCTTCCTATTAGTCTAATATCCTCCTTGATTCCTAGTTGTTGAGATACAGGCAACTTAATGTGAAAGCCAAGGTTACAAGTCAGATCCTTCTTACTGTAGCTGTAGAGTTCCCTTACCATATTGTCTTACAAGATGCCTTTCCAATATCCATGTGGAAAGTTGTCACAGATCATATGGGTGCCATGATATACTTTGGTTTGCCAACATTCTGATCCACCATCAAGTTCATCGAGTAAATTCCTTATCCTCCTTGTCATATGTTTGACTACTTGTGCACTATATTGTCCACTAAATTCTCTAATACTTGTGCCTTGGGCCTTAAATGTCAACTGAAGAAATCCTCTTGTGGACTTTATTTCATCTTTTCAAACTTTGTTTGATTGGACCTCTTGACCTTCTTGTTGAATTTACGAATAATTACTGCAATGCTTGTCCCCTCAGAATTCGATCAATTTCACATAATGAAAGGATTGTGGGACGGCCAAAGTCCCTACCACCCTTCTACTTTCTTCAATTGGTTAGCATAAAGGTTCCTCAACTATCGTGTTAATGTCTACTTCCCACTTTTATGGGCACCAGTGGCACCAATCTCATTGCCCGTTTCTCCTAATACAATATATGAAGGAGTGTTAGCTTGATGACTAAATTTCATATCACCCTCACGCACTACACCTTGAGCCGGATTAAAAGTGATCCTTACTAATGCACCAGGTTTTCCTCAGAATTCCGTAGTTAAGCATGCTCGGACAAAAGTAATATGGAGATGGGTGACCATATGAGAAATCCTCATATTGAAACTCCAACAGGATAGCACGACCATCCTTTCTATCTCTCGCACAAATGGAGTGCATCCTAGGGTCAAAATGTTACGAGGGATAGCCAGAAGGCTGAATTCTACCCTCAAAATTTCTTCATCCCTAATAAGCCAGCTGAATGCCGTAGAACTCCGCATACACCGAACTTCATATTGAGGTGATCAAGCTCAATATGCAGTCAAGTGCAATAGAGAAGCTACAACACGCAACAGAGCTGCCATACACAAACGTCTATGTCCTTTCTCATGTAAGGACCTAAAGTATGGCCTTTCTAAACTTTCAGAGTTATGCCTTCTTGGAAGCATAATCAGCCCATCCCAGTCCGATTAGGACGACCGCTCGATACCATTAATGTAACACCCTCCTAACCACAGTACTATGCTTAAGTCATAGGACTACGCCTGAGTCATATCGTTACCTGAGCGGACCTTGTCTGACAGCAACTTTAGCCGTCTTCGGAAACTTCTACAATTATCTGGAGACAACATGGAAATAGGAGTGAGAATTATATAATTCTCAATAGGATTCTCTAATTTTCATACATAGTGTCATCATGGTCGTCTTCAGTTTGCTTCGGTTTATTTTAAAAAATAAGAACATGCTGCACAAACTGTTAAATTTTACATTTCGAAAAATTTCTTTTCCGAAGCAAAGTTCATTTTAATCATACACTGGTCCTTTGGGGAAATGTATACAAGATTAATTCATGAATAATACCTGGATAATAAGTTCAACATATAAAACACATATAGCATTAGTCTAATGGGAATATCACATCTATATCTCACTTAACTTGCACTAGAATTCATACATATACATAAAGTTTTACTTTTCTTTCATTCGGCACACCTAGGCATTACATGTTGCCGTCCCTAGGGTGCTTGGATCTGTCTACACTTGAGCGTTACGTATCGCCGTCCTCAAGTGCAAAGATCATACCATATTCGAGTATGATCGCCATGTCATACCCCATCGAGGCGTGATCGCCATGTCACGTTCCTTAGGAAGATGGGATCTCATTTGGTACTTACACTAGCTGGGTCATGGCATGCGTCATGTAAGTCCTACCGGTATACTCACACTAGCTGGGTCAATGCCATGCCTCATGTGATTGGGGTGCTTGCATATACTTTAATCTTTAGTCTTTAGTCTTTTACTTGGCACACCTAGGCGTTACGTATCGCCGTCCCTAGGGTGCATTTACTGCCCTTGGGTAGTCTGGCCTTGGAGTGAGCTCGTCAGCCTCACCCGTGACCGTCGTCACACCGACTCACCCGCAAGGGGACCCACGTGCCTCTAGTCTTGGAGGGATCGATTCTGGTCACGTGCCTCTAGTTGAAGGGATCGATTCTGGTCACGTGCCTCAAAATTGAGGGATCTCATATGACCACGTGCCTTCAACATAGAGGGATCTCATCTGACCACGTGCCTCCAAGGTAGAGGGACCCACTGCCTCTAGGTTGGAGGGACCCAAGTGCAACTGCCTCCAACATAGAGGGACCCAATGTCTTTAGCTGCCTTCACAAGGAGGGACCCATGTGCAACTGCCTCCAGGTGAAGGGACCCATGTCTTTATCATTTACCTGCCTTCACAGGGAGGGACCTCAATTAACTGCCTCCGAGTGAAGGGACCCACATTCAATATATATTCACATTCTTTCATTCTCATGCATATTCAAGCATAGCCATACTGAGTGTACTCATACATATACTTCATTCATTTTCATGTATCATTGCACACATGATTTTCACGTACATGTTCATTACATATAAAGGCTCGTAGCCTCCTTACCAATTTACCGGTACTCATGCATATGCTTCATCACTTACGCCCACATATCTCATAACATAATTAGGTCATTCTTAAATATAGGGTTTCTATATACCCATTTATACTTTAATTTATATAAACATTCATAGCTTCCTAGACTGGCCAGTAAATCGGCAGCATGACGGATCAAGTCCGTTTCCCATGAATAGTGCCAGCTCTCACAGACAGTTCAATGATAGCAACATAAGTCAACTTAACACTTATATATCAATGTCAATCGGGCAATCCTCAACTTAAACCTTATATGTCCACTAACTCTTGTAAAATTATCATTTTGGCCATTCTGCCAATTCTATTCGGTTCTGCCCGAAACTTGTGTAATCCATCTTTATCTCTATTCAACTCATTTAAATCTGAAATTTGGATATGTCATAGCCCTATATGTCTACTTTCTAACCTCATTGGTCCCATATCATTTTGATCCATATAACTCAAGATATTTAAATCTTACTTCAACTCGTTCAGTCACTAACCCGAGTTACACTCCTGGAAGTATAAATTCACTAAAAATCGAAACTAAGCTCAAAACTTACGAAATTGGTCTCATATCAAAGCTAACAGGACAACCTTTCATTTGCCACAAGTTTCACTCCATTTGCTTAAGTACACCTCGAGATATAAGTCCTGAAAGTTGACCTTCCTGAACTACTCCGTTTTGGCCTAGATTGGACATAGGACAACTTCCTCGAATCACTGGGAACAATTGGGACCATAACAAACTCGGAATCTTATATTGGGGTGTTCCTCTGTGTGTAAGCTTTCTAACAAAACTGGTTTTACTCAATTTGGAGTTGTATAGGGTGAGTTATACCCTCCTCATGTCACCCTGCCCGGATGAACATTCTAAACCCTAGGTCAAACTTCAAAAATTCGTATCTCCTCAATACTAATCCAATAACCTTATATGATATAGCTATGGAAAGCCCTGAATGTCTACTTTCATCTAAAAATGGTTTCATTGGATTTGACCGATTGTAGGCGGCGCCGTACGCTCCGCCATACGGACTGCCGTGGAATCTCCACCAAGACAGCACCCTCATCCATCCATTTCTCTTTGTTTTCTTCTTCTAATTCTAATTCTAACTCAAAATCCTCTATGAATTTAATCACAATCCATCATAATACATCCAATAATTCATCACATACGCAAAGAAGAATTCAATCTCATGCAATCATAGAGCAAGGAATTTAAGAGTAGAAGTAGAATCCTACCTCTTTGGAGTGTGATCTTGCTGAATTTGAATTGGAGCTGAAGGAAGCCTTGACAAAGCTTGGAGGTTTGAGAGAGTAGATTGAGAGAGGAAGGGAGCTGAAGTGAGCAACGTAAGAATGATGAGCTGAAGAGGCAGGACGAGGATACATATATATAGACAAAGCTTCGAAGTGGTAGTTAGAATAAGTGGCTTTGATTGGATGAAATTTTGTGGGCAAGGTTCGCCATGTCTCCCTTTTGTGTTAAAATTGCTCTCCACGTCGTCCCAAAAATGGAGATACGCTCCTGTTCTATCTGAAATCGGATCTCGTCCCCATTACACCTTAAGTCGGAACTCGTGTATCCCAATTGAGTTCAACACTAAGGTCGGAACTCGTTATATTAAACTTGGAGTTCGGTATTTGCACCATTGTGTTAAACCATAACTTCTGAGATCGGAAACCACGCATACTATTTTGAACCTTGTTGTCTTAGGTCGGAACTCGCGTACATCTTGCTGGAAACTTGATCATAAGTTATGAGATCGGAAGTCGGGGACATTTGCTTTAAGACATGAAGCCGGATACCGGTGAATCACGTTCATGTTGTTTGGACTCGAAGGTTAAACTCGTAAGTCGTTGGAAATAATCCATACGAAGTCGGAAGTCGTACAAGGCATGAAGTCGAGAATTGGGCAAAAATTAACTCGGAACTCGGAAAGAATGCTCTTATCTGTGTTTTAAAGATGAAGTCGGAAATCGGAAGGAATCGGTCCTGAGGCGGCCGAACTTCTAAAATCGGGATGTTACATTACTTCCCTCCTTTAAAAATTTTGTCCTCAAAATTTGATTACAAAACTAACTATGAGTCTGAAGAAAAACTTCACACATAAGCACACTGAAGTTGAACAAACATAGTCAAAGAAAATACAGTAAACAGTTAGCGAAAAGTGAATCTTTGTTCTGGTTTATCCCATATATTCGCGATGGCTCCTCTGAGGAAGTAGTTCTTTCAGCTTTTGACCTTGGATATTACCGCTTAGGAATAGGTAGTTGATGGCCGGGGCATTTCCTAATCAGGTGCCCTGGCTTTCCACACTTAAAGCAAACCTTTTGTCCAGCCAAACAAGGCCTTCCTCCATGATACCTTCCGCACTTCGAACATTCTTGATTAGTGGTTAGCCTTTGCAGCTGCTTTTCTTCATTTCCGTTAGGTTGAAATGATTTCTTTGGTGGGGAATTATACTGAAACTCCTGATTTTCAGGTGCCAGCCTCTTTCCACCAACATCCATCCTGGTATCAGTGAGCTTCTTGTTATATCCCTCGACTAATCGACTCTTGTTTGCTAATGCAAAGCAAAATCCCTTATCTCCATTGGCCCCACCGAGGCTAAAATGTCCACATTTAATCCTCCTTCAAATTTGATGCATTTCGGTTCTCGCCGGGGTTGCTTGATAGATGGTGGAGAATTTGCAGAGTTCTTCAAACTTAGCAATGTATTCTGACACACTCATGTGTCCTTGTTGAAGCCTCACAAACTCCAATTCCTTAGCATTCCGCACCGAGGTTGGAAAATATTTCTGATAAAATGCCTCCTTAAACATGTCCCAAGTGATATCAACTTGGGGTTCCCCAACAGCCTCTTCACGCCATTCCACCAAAACTCGGCATCTGCTTTCCAACATATAAGTGGCAAAGGTCACTGCTGATCATTACAGCCAAGACAGAAAAAGATCTTCTCCATTGCTTTGATCCATTCCTCGCCTTTATCCGGATCGAAAGTTCCTCGGAAGCTAGGCGGGTTCGCCTTTACGAACTCGCAAATTTAAGATAATCCAGGTCCGCTTCCTAGGCCATTGGAGTTTCCACCATGACCGGCTCCAGGTTGTCTTCCCACTGGTCCATCATTTGGTGTCTTCTTTGCAGCTTGTTCACGCATGGCGTGAGCCATTTCACGCATCGTATTCATAAAATTAGCGTGATTTTCTGGAGTGGATATAGTTCGTGGCCTACCGCGCCTCTGGAAGCCATTAGTTCCTAATCACACATAATCTGTTAAATCTTCTACCACTTGTACATAAGATCTCAAATATTCAACTCATGAAAATATGCAATCGCGAGGCTTAGCAGTTACCGTATTAATTGACATCAATATATAGTAATGGTGATGACTTTGTCACAGAGGTCCATATATTCTTTCCCAAAATGCTTATCCGCTCACTACCTTCATTTCAATAATAAATTTGCTCCCTAATACGGTTCTTTAGAGACATGGGCTTAGACCTTTCCTCAATGTTATAACTAGAAGCCTTATCTTAAAATTCCGTCTTTTTGGTAGAATTTGTCTAGTACTCGATGCTTGGAGAAGGATTTTAGGCCGCTTCCACTATGCAGATTTAGTTCTAAGACTCATGTCTCTTCCTATTAGTCTAATATCCTCCTTGATTCCTAGTTGTTGAGATACAGTGCAACTTAATGTGAAAGCCAAGGTTACAAGTCGATCCTTCTTCAGTAGTTGTAGAGTTCCCTTACCATATTGTCTTACAAGATGCCTTTCCAATATCCATGTGGAAAGTTGTCACAGATCATATGGGTGCCATGATATACTTTGGTTTGCCAACATTCTGATCCACCATCAAGTTCATCGAGTAAATTCCTTATCCTCCTTGTCATATGTTTGACTACTTGTGCACTATATTGTCCACTAAATTCTCTAATACTTGTGCCTTGGGCCTTAAATGTCAATCAAGAAATCCTCTTGTGGACTTTATTTCATCTTTTCAAAATTTGCTGATTGGACCTCTTGACCTTCTTGTTGAATTTCTGAATAATTACTGCAATGCTTGTCCCCTCAGAATTCGATCAATTTCACATAATGAAAGGATTGTGGGACGGCCAAAGTCCCTACCACCCTTCTACTTTCTTCAATTGGTTAGCATAAAGGTTCCTCAACTATCGTGTTAATGTCTACTTCCCACTTTTATGGGCACCAGTGGCACCAATCTCATTGGGGTTTGTCCTAATACAATATATGAAGGAGTGTTAGCTTCAGTGACTAAATTTCATATCACCCTCACGCACTACACCTTGAGCCGGATTAAAAGTGATCCTTACTAATGCACCAGGTTTTCCTCGAGAATTCGTAGTTAAGCATGCTCGGACAAAAGTAATATGGAGATGGGTGACCATATGAGAAATCCTCATATTGAAACTCCAACAGGATAGCACGACCATCCTTTCTATCTCTCGCACAAATGGAGTGCATCCTAGTGGTCAAAATGTTACGAGGGATAGCGGAAGGCTGAATTCTACCCTCAAAATTTCTTCATCCCTAATAAGCCACTGAATGCCATAGAACTCAAGATACACCGAACTTCATATTGAGGTGATCAAGCTCAATATGCAGTCAAGTGCAATAGAGAAGCTACAACACGCAACAGAGCTGCCATACACAAACGTCTATGTCCTTTCTCATGTAAGGACCTAAAGTATGGCCTTTCTAAACTTTCAGAGTTATGCCTTCTTGGAAGCATAATCAGCCCATCCCAGGTCCGATTAGGACGAACTGCTCTGATACCATTAATGTAACACCCTCCTAAGCACAAGATTATGCTTAAGTCATAGTACTACGCCTGAGTCAAGTATCGTTACTGAGCGGACCTTGTCCGACAAAGAACTTTAGCCGTCTTCGAAACTTCTACAATTATCTGGAGACAACATGGAAATAGGAGTGAGAATTATATAATTCTCAATAGGATTCTCTAATTTTCATACATAGTGTCATCATGGTCGTCTCCAGTTTGCTTCGGTTTATTTTAAAAAAATAAGAACATGCTGCACAAATCTGTTAAATTTTACATTTCAAAAATATCTTTTCCAAGCAAAGTTCATTTTAATCATACACTGTCCTTTGGGAAATGTACACAAGATTAATTCATGAATAATACCTGGATAATAAGTTCAACATATAAAACACATATAGCATTAGTCTAATGGGAATATCACATCTATATCTCACTTAACTTGCACTAGAATTCATACATATACATAAAGTTTTACTTTTCTTTCATTCGGCACACCTAGGCATTACATGTTGCCGTCCCTAGGGTGCTTGGATCTGTCTACACTTGAGCGTTACATATCGCCGTGCTCAAGTGCAAAGATCATACCATATTCCGTAGTATGATCGCCATGTCATACCCCATCAGAGCGTGATCGCCATGTCACGTTCCTTAGGAAGATGGGATCCTCATTTGGTACTTACACTAGCTGGGTCATGCCATGCCTCATGTAAGTCCTACCCCTATACTCACACTAGCTGGGTCAATGCCATGCCTCATGTGATTGGGGTGCTTGCATATACTTTAATCTTTAGTCTTTAGTCTTTTACTTGGCACACCTAGGCGTTACGTATCGCCGTCCCTAGGGTGCATTTACTGCCGTTGGGTAGTCCGCCTTGGAGTGAGCTCGCCACCTCACCGTGACCGCCGTCACACCGACTCACCCGCAAGGGGACCCACGTGCCTCTAGTCTTGGAGGGATCGATTACAGTCACGTGCCTCTAGTTGAAGGGATCGATTCTGGTCACGTGCCTCAAAATTGAGGGATCTCATATGACCACGTGCCTTCAACATAGAGGGATCTCATCTGACCACGTGCCTCCAAGGTAGAGGGACCCACTGCCTCTAGGTTGGAGGGACCCAAGTGCAACTGCCTCCAACATAGAGGGACCCAATGTCTTTAGTCGCCTTTCACAAGGAGGGACCCATGTGCAATCGCCTCAGGTGAAGGGACCCATGTCTTTATCATTTAACCGCTTCACAGGAGGGACCTCAATTAATCGCCTCGAGTGAAGGGACCCACATTCAATATATATTCACATTCTTTCATTCTCATGCATATTCAAGCATAGCCATACTGAGTGTACTCATACATATACTTCATTCATTTTCATGTATCATTGCACACATGATTTTCACGTACATGTTCATTACATATAAAGGCTCGCAGCCTCCTTACCAATTTACTGGTACCCATGCATATGCTTCATCACTTACCCCCACATATCTCATAACTTAATTAGGTCATTCTTAAATATAGGGTTTCTATATACCCATTTATACTTTAATTTATATAAACATTCATAGTTTCTAGACTTGCCAGAATCAGCAAAGATGACGGATCAAGTCCGTTTTCCCATGAATAGTGCCAGCTCTCACAGACAGTTCAATGATAGCAACATAAGTCAACTTAACACTTATATATCAATGTCAATCGGGCAATCCTCAACTTAAACCTTATATGTCCACTAACTCTTGTAAAATTATCATTTTGGCCATCCTGCCAATTCTATTCGGTTCTGCCCGAAACTTGTGTAATCCATCTTTATCTCTATTCAACTCATTTAAATCTGAAATTTGGATATGTCATAGCCCTATATGTCTACTTTCTAACCTCATTGGTCCCATATCATTTTGATCCATATAACTCAAGATATTTAAATCTTACTTCAACTCGTTCAGTCACTAACCCGAGTTACACTCCTGGAAGTATAAATTCACTAAAAATCGAAACTAAGCTCAAAACTTACGAAATTGGTCTCATATCAAAGCTAACAGGACAACCTTTCATTTGCCACAAGTTTCACTCCATTTGCTTAAGTACACCTCGAGATATAAGTCCTGAAAGTTGACCTTCCTGAACTACTCCGTTTTGGCCTAGATTGGACATAGGACAACTTCCTCGAATCACTGGGAACAATTGGGACCATAACAAACTCGGAATCTTATATTGGGGTGTTCCTCTGTGTGTAAGCTTTCTAACAAAACTGGTTTTACTCAATTTGGAGTTGTATAGGGTGAGTTATACCCTCCTCATGTCACCCTGCCCGGATGAACATTCTAAACCCTAGGTCAAACTTCAAAAATTCGTATCTCCCTCAATACTAATCCAATAACCTTATATGATATAGCTATGGAAAGCCCTGAATGTCTACTTTCATCTAAAAATGGTTTCATTGGATTTGACCGATTGTAGGCGGCGCCGTACGCTCCGCCATACGGACTGCCGTGGAATCTCCACCAAGACAGCACCCTCATCCATCCATTTCTCTTTGTTTTCTTCTTCTAATTCTAATTCTAACTCAAAATCCTCTATGAATTTAATCACAATCCATCATAATACATCCAATAATTCATCACATACGCAAAGAAGAATTCAATCTCATGCAATCATAGAGCAAGGAATTTAAGAGTAGAAGTAGAATCCTACCTCTTTGGAGTGTGATCTTGCTGAATTTGAATTGAGCTGAAGGAAGCCTTGACAAAGCTTGGAGGTTTGAGAGAGTAGATTGAGAGAGGAAGGGAGCTGAAGTGAGCAACGTAAGAATGATGAGCTGAAGAGGCAGGACGAGGATACATATATATAGACAAAGCTTCGAAGTGGTAGTTAGAATAAGTGGCTTTGATTGGATGAAATTTTGTGGGCAAGGTTCGCCATGTCTCTCCTTTGTGTTAAAATTGCTCTCCACGTCGTCCCAAAAATGGAGATACGCCTCGTTTCTATCTGAAATCGGATCTCGACCCCATTACACCTTAAGTCGGAACTCGTGTATCCCAATTGAGTTCAACACTAAGGTCGGAACTCGTTATATTAAACTTGGAGTTCGGTATTTGCACCATTGTGTTAAACCATAACTTCTGAGATCGGAAACCACGCATACTATTTTGAACCTTGTTGTCTTAGGTCGGAACTCGCGTACATCTTGCTGGAAACTTGATCATAAGTTATGAGATCTAAGTCGGGACATTTGCTTTAAGACATGAAGCCGGATACCGGTGAATCACGTTCATGTTGTTTGGACTCGAAGGTTAAACTCGTAAGTCGTTGGAAATAATCCATACGAAGTCGGAAGTCGTACAAGGCATGAAGTCGAGAATTGGGCAAAAATTAACTCGGAACTCGGAAAGAATGCTCTTATCTGTGTTTTAAAGATGAAGTCGGAAATCGGAAGGAATCAGTCCTGAGGGCGAAGCCGAACTCGGAAATCGGGATGTTACACCGGTCATGGCCCGGGTTGGGTCGTGACACTCCCTCTATTGTGACATCACTGACCCATCAGCTCTCACTCATTTGCCTTTCACTCACTAACCTATTCTCTCTCAAACTCATAGGCTTCCTTCTTCCTCCCTCAGGTGAAAAGCAAGGGGCAGATACATCAATTTTGTTGAAGGTTTTCTCCTCCATTTTGGTTAGTTGCTTTAACTATGGCACTTTTGTTATTTTCTTTTGGGAATATAAATCTATTAGTGCTGAAAAAGAAAATGAAGAACAATATTCAACAGAGATTATCATTGTTGACAATATTTGATTTTAGAATGAAATTGTATTTGAAAAAAAAAATTAATCCCGCTTGACTTTATTGGAATATGTCAGGCATTTTTATTAAATATAATTTAAATAAATCTATTCTTCTTTTGTAGTTTTGGGATTTAAATTGTAGTTTGGTCTACCTCAACTGGGTAATGCTTAAGCATTTCAGGGGAAACTTGAGCTTTTCATGTTCTTCTGGCTTGGCATATTTTATGCTTTCACCTCATGATCTTGGAAACTAACTTGTTTGGAAGTATTGTGGGGTGCATGTGCATTGTAAGTTGATTTAACTATTTGATTTACATGTCCTTTTTTGCATTAGGAAGTTTTATTTCTGAATCATTACATTATTAATTTAACATTTTTCTACACATATGTACAAGTGAATCTAATTAATGATTGTGTCTCTGCACTTAACTTATGTACCTAACTTTTCAAGCCAAAAATTTTTTTGTTAAGTTGTCTCACTAAACAAAGCATTCATATTCAATTATTTGCCCACAGGAATAAGGAATGAAAGTTTTTTGCATCGTGTAGTGACTTGGTCAAAAACTAGTTTCAAAGATAATTAAAACATATTTCTATTGTTTATACATGTATTGAGAAATGATGGAATAGTGTCTTTTTTTTGTTTTTATTTTTTCTATAGTCCAATATGTACGTTGCATCTTTACTTCGCTTTATTCTTTGTGTATATAACTAGTTGTGATGCTTAAAAGTTTCTCCGCATATTGTGATTTAGGCAGTGTAAAAGCTGGTTCGTTTGTTAGAATGTTATTATCTATGCTATTGATGCAATGATATCTTAAGATGTTGGTGACTCACTAACTCTGCACGGTTTGAAGAAAGTTTTTAGATTTAAGTCATGGTCATGGACATTTGCTGTTTCGTCTGTTTTCTAGATAGTGTATTAACAAAAAAATAGATTTCTATTTTTCATTTTGTATTGTAATATTCAAATGTTTCTATATGATTTGACTGAGAATGATTTTGGAGGAGCTAATGATAGAATTTAACTATATATGTACAATATGTGATCAACTCAATGGAGATGAAAAGAGAATGAGTATCTTCATTCCTATCTTTCTAATTGATCACCTAGGATTTGTGCTCCAAGTGGCCTAGTGCTAGCATGTTCTAGTTATTGACAAACTGTGCAATTATTCTTGCCTTTTAAGTTTGAATTCCTTCAAATTTTAATTAACTTATAGGATTATATTTATTTTATTATGTTATAGCACAAACATGTCAATGTAAATGTATAAAATTTTTCAATCCTTTGTTGGTGCTACTATTGACTATCACCTTCTTGTGTTCAGCAGCTGCTATTCCTGGAGCAGCTTGATAGTGCTAGTTTGGCAGGGGAACCAAGTTGACTCCTGCTTACATTTTTGAGGTGGATGTAAAGCACTTATGCTCAATATGTTCTTAACACAAAATATGATATTTAATGGTGGTTTAGAATTAATTAGTGGCTTTTCTTTTTGTATTCCCTGTTGAAGTAACAAAATGAAGTTCCTTTTTCCAAAAGTCACTTCACCTTGATGACTTGGTTCTTATGTAAGTAATTTTAGTATAATTTTGAAGTTTTGGGTAGGTTGAGTTACATTTGATTCTTGTAGCTTAGTCTTCTTTTTGTTGATGTTGTATAGAAACCTTTTTTATGTTGAGTTGAGTTTCTATAAAAAACTCAATGCAGATTTTGGTAATTCAAAAAGTCTTGGTCAGAGTAAGCACCTCTGTCACAAACAATAACACTTTTCCTTCTCACTGACACCTTAGCGTTGTCCTCTTCCATTTCAACAACAATTCAAATACACAAACACACATTTCACTACTTTCTAGTGAAATATTTCGCTCCGAAAAAAATTCTCACCTAAATATCAATAGCCCACAGCATAGAACCCCAAAAGAAGGGCACACATCAAAGTCACATTTTCAAACCATAAAAGCTTTTCTCTTCCATTTGAATGCAACGCCGACACACAATATGCACTACTTTCTAGCAACAACTACCTACATTTCACCTTCTAAATAACACAGATTTAATTTGCTCCAAAACAATTGTTACTTAAATAATACACATCCACAACACAACTCCAAAAAATATTTAGTCTAAAAAAAGTCTCTTCAATCAGTAGAAGGGCATCATCTAGATGAAGTTATACTTCTATTCTTGGACATAATTGTTTCTTATATTTACATTTGGTATGCTTGACACATGTCCTCATCTTTTGGTGCTGCCAGTTCCTTGAACAATTCTAAAATGCTTGAGAAGATGAAAACTGTAGAATTAGAATTGGAAGTGGAGCAAGAAAGAAGAAATACTTTAGAATCAGAAGTGGAAGTTGAGCGGGAAAGAAGAAGTGCTTATGAAGGTGTTTTGTTATCCACATTTCAGGAATTGTTTAGGAGGCTCCCTCAATGTTTTGCCAATTTTATTTCTCATTCTCCAATGGTTAGTAACTTATACTTTACAATTTACAATTTTATTTCTTTTAATTTTAACTCTATTGCAAGCCTTTTTTTTTTTCTTTTTAACTACAAATGTTAGTTTATATACTGCATCTTAGACACTGATTTATGTACTTCAAACGTATTCAATATTGCAGATATGCTGCATCTTAGACTAGTTTAGATATGCTGAACCTAAACACTTTGGGACCAGTTTAGACTAAGTTGTGTACATCATTCTAGTAGGGTTTTTTAGGGTAAGGAAAACTGCAATGAAGAATGCTGTTAGGATATGTAATTGCTTTTAGAAGATTTGCTAGTACTCAGCTGCCAAGTGGGAGGCATATTATAAAAATAAAATAGACTTAGCTCTTACAAGAGAGGTGAATGCATAGCATAGGGTTTAGTGTCCACTTTGATTTTGCATTGCTCATGTTGATTCTATCTTGTCTTTATAGGTATTTTTCCATCGTTTGATAAGATCGTTGATCCTACACAAATAATTATTGGTGATGATCCTTGTGAGTGCAACCAGTTTGCCATTAGCAACCACAGTGAACATACCCAACTTTCTCCCCAAAATACAGTAGGCATTTTGACCATAACTTCCTATATAACAAAAGTGTTGTATAAATATGCAATAATCATCATGATGATTCATGGGTTCAAGTTGTTTGAGAAGTTGTTGCTGTGTAAATGTTACCATTTGCCTTTGCTTTTTTGCCTTTGACATTGGCTTTCTTTCACTGTCTTGGGACTTAATCTAGCTAACATTAACAACATCTTTGTAAACCTCAGTATGGTCTACCATAGTGAACATGCCTAACTTTCTCGAAGTGATAAGGCATACTGAGGTTTCTAGAAATATTGTTAGTGTTAGCCCGATTAAGTCACAAAGGAACAGAAGAAAGCCAATGTCAAAGGCAAAAAGACAAAGGCAAATGGTAGTATCTATACTACAATGGCTTCTCAAAGAATTTGAGACCATGAATCCTCATGATGATTGTTACATATTCATATAACTTTTGTTACAGAGGAAGTTATGGTCAAAATGCTAGTTGTATTTTTGTCAAAAAATGTGTTGTGCGACTATGACAATAGACATCACAAGTGGGAAAGAAAACCCAAATATTTTATTGGAGAAGGATTTGGACTATTAACATTTTCTATTTTTCTTAATTGTACTATTGGCATAGAATAGATGGTACATGATTGGTTGACAATTATCTATCTTAGGCAGTAGTATGTGGTAGACAATACCAATTTGTACGCCATTGTATAATCCATATATGCCATGAAATATACTATTGACTTTTTTGTTATATACCAATCATTTATTAAAGGTTAAAGTTATGCAACAATCAGTTTTAGTTACATATTTATAGGTAACTTGTGGTCTATTGGCAGTAAAATTTGCTCAAACAAACCTAAATACAAGATAGAATAAGTGCTACACTAGACAAGTGACTTTCCATTGTTGCCCGCTCAGTTGGTAATCTTGTCATGAATGTTGGTAATTTTAGTTAAAGTGTTGGGAACTCATTGAGAACATTGGTAACTTGTCAAGTTTTCAAATTTCGAAAGATGTTAGGATTTCTTAACTAATTTTGTGTTACGGAACAAGTTAAGAGAACCCTATGGCATTATAAATTGATGAAATAAGATTAAATACATAATGATAATAGTGATACAATGGCTAAGTAGCTTCAAATATTTCTGCATTTGATTGATAACTTGGTATTAAAAGTTAGTAACTTTAATTCAAAAGTTGGTAACTTTTTAAGGATGCTAGTAACTTTTTAGGTTTTTGAAAATTTTGAAAGTATTTGGGTTTCTAAGTAAATTTGTGTTAAGGACAAATTAAGAGGACATCTTTGCACTATAAATTGAACAAGCTAGTATTACTAATTCCATATAGTATTTAAGCTCATTTCATCAATTTATAGTGCTAAGTAGATCATTAACTTATTCTTTAACACAAATTTACTCAAGATTTCTAATACTTTTAAAATTACAAAAAACCTAAAAAGTTACTAGCTTTCTGGAAAAGTTACCAATTTTTTGAATTGAAGTTACTAGCTTTTGAGGCCAAATTACTAACCAAATGCAGAAAAAAGTATACTTTTTAGTAATTGCACTTCTATTTCCATGTTGTTTTCTGGATCCTTTTATCAATTTATAATCATACAGAGTCTTTCAAACTTGCTCGGTTACACAAATTTTCCTAGGATCCCAATACTTTCTAAATTCCCAAGACTTGAAAAGTTACCAGTTTTTTCATGAAGTTACTAGCTTTTTGAACTAAAGTTACCAGCTTTTGAGCCCAAGTTACGAACCAAGTGCTGGAAAAAAAAAAGTATGCTTAGTAGGCATTGCACATCTATTTTCATGCTTTGTTCAAGCTCCCTTTATCGATCTATAATCATAGGGAGCCCTTCAAGCTTGTTCGGTCACACAAATTTATCCGAGAATCCCAATGCTTCCTAAATTCTTATGACTTAAAAAGTTATTAGTTTTTTGAACTAAAGTTACCAGTTCTAGGGCCCAAGTTACCAATCAAGTGCAAGCAAAAAAGTATGCCTCTTAGGCATTGCTCTATTTCCATGTTGTGATCAAGCTCTTTTTATCAATTTATAATCATAGGGAGTCCTTCAAACTTGTTCGGTCACACAAATTTATCCAAGGATCCCAATACTTCCTAAATTCTCATGATTTGAAAAGTTACTAGCTTTTTTGACAAGTTACTAGCTTTTTGAACTAAAGTTACTAGCTTTTCATTCCAAGTTACCAACCAAGTGCAAGAAAAGACAATATGCTTATTAGGCATTGCAAATCTATTTTCATGCTTTGTTCAAGCTCCCTTTATCAATCTATAATCATAAGGAGTCATTCAAGCTTGTTCGGTCATACAAATTCATTCGAGAATCCCAATTCTTCCTAAATTCTCATGACTTGAAAAGTTACTAGCTTTTTTGATAAGTTACTAGCCTTTTAAACTAAAGTTACCAGCTTTTGATTCCAAGTTACCAACCAAGTGCAAGAAAAGAAAATATGCTTATTAAGCATTGCAAATCCATTTTCATGCTTTGTTCAAGCTCCTTTTATTAATCTATAATCATAAGGAGTCCTTCAAGCTTGTTTGGTCATGCAAATTCATCCGAGAATCCCAATTCTTCCTAAATTCCCATGACTTGAAAAGTTACTAGCTTTTTCGATAAGTTACTAGTTTTTTGAACTAAAGTTACCAACTTTTGAGCTCAAGTTACCAACCAAGTGCAAGAAAAGAAAATATGCTTATTAGGCATGCAAATCTAATTTCATGCTTTATTCAAGCTCCCTTTATCAATCTATAATGATAAGGAGTCCTTCAAGCTTGTTCGGTCACACAAATTTTTCCGAGGATCCGAATACTTCATAAATTCCCATGACTTGAAAAGTTACTAGTTTTTATTACAAAATATAACCAAAAAAATAAATTATATTGAAATATAAATTTTATTAATTATTTAATTTAAATTTAAAATAAATTTAATTGTTTAAATCATTTCTATTTTAATTGTAATTATTTTAATTATTTTTAGTTGTTATATATAAATAAAATTAATATTGAAAATAATTTATTATTTTTTATATTTTTAATAATTATTTTTATTATTTTCATAAATACAGGAATGTGTATGTGTGAAAGAGAGAGAGAAAGAGATAGAAAGAAGAGTCCTTATATATCAAAATTTAATTACGTTCATTTCATAACTTTGGTTAATTCATTAGTAATTTTGCCCACTTCGCTTGTAACTTGTTTAAATTCTTGATGGCTTCTGTAGGTTTTCCGAATAATGAATATATTATGATTTTTTACTAAATTTGTGTATGGATACAAATTATAAGGACTCCTTGAACATTAAAATATTGATCAAGTGCATGAAAATGTTAAACAATACATTCCAAACAATACATTCCACCCTTGGTTGATCTAGTTCATGAAAGCAAGAAAATTTTTTTCAAAAAAGATAATGAATAGCTAGATAATTGGTGCAAGGGAAGTAGCTACCTCATTGCTTGCCAAATTACCAATAGACAAATATATCAGAGCTCTCAATCCCAATTTGCCAATAAGTTTGTCGAGTAAAAAATCAGAGAACTCTCAAAAAGTCTATAAGCTAGTTTATTTATGAAAATTATATATATTGAATAGTTTATTCTTGGATACATGATAGGTATACAAAAAATGTCAATAGTATATTTGTCCTTGCCTAATCCTTTTATAAAGACACGATATAAGCACAAGCATGACCAATGTCTATATGAATGTTGTGACCATCGTAGAAACAAAGCAAGTCACAAATTCTGATCCAAGATATGATCACTAAAACCTACAATCATCATCTGCATAAACATCCACCCTAGGCCATTCTTCAAATGCATCTTTTACTAAAACTTTTGGAGTTTCTCCCATTTTCTGGCTAAAGCTTTATTCAAGAAGCTCTCCAACCTTTTGTCCATCAAAAAGGC
The DNA here is from genome assembly GCA_031439595.1 of Pterocarpus santalinus. Taxonomy (NCBI): domain Eukaryota; kingdom Viridiplantae; phylum Streptophyta; class Magnoliopsida; order Fabales; family Fabaceae; genus Pterocarpus; species Pterocarpus santalinus. The sequence goes on along the minus strand of CM062528.1, from coordinate 23,846,351 downwards.
ACCACCCCCATTATTCTCTATGAATTTCAGCATTCAAAAACTCTTATGAAGACTGTATGAATGTGTGATAAGTAACTATATAGGACACCCGAACAAGGCAAAGGTAGAGTAAAGCAAATCAGATGCTAATTCACTTAAAGATCACAATCTATTTGGCTACTAAGAAAATATGATAAATAAAAAAGACCAATAATGCACAAAACCTAGTGGATACTATACTTGACATTATACAACATATTCACATGAACACTACGCTTGATTAGTCCATGTAAGAAGGTTGTTCATCATTTTAGCTCCATACTACCTTTAGTCTATTTTTTTCTCGGCCTCATGTGCCTTAAGGCGTAAGGAGTATGAATATATGGTCCAATTGTTTGCTTTCTCTAGTGCGTCTTCATTTGGGTCAATAGTTGAGAGTTGCTGGTCCATAACATTATCTTCATGGCATTTATTTCCGTCATTTTTATTGGGAATATCTTCTCCGGCACCATTTAACATGAACATAGTAGTCAAAATCTAAGATTGACATTAGCACATATTTAACTTAAGATTGTCCTACATACTTCCTAATTATATAGGCAATTACTCTATAACTGATAACAGTCCTTTGACATTAACTTGAATGATTTCTAGAGCTACTTCATAAGAGCTAATAGCACCTACAATCTGGACCCTTTATCTCCTAAGATAAAATTTACTTTTCTCCTACGTAAAAGAGACAAGTTGTATACAAAGATCTTCTATGTGTTTGTATGCCTATGTATGTATACACACAGTTCTTGATGTTTCAAGCATATAAGAGCCATTCAATCTTGTTCTTGATAAAAATTATCTTAATTAGAGCCAAAGTTCCCAAAAGTACAAAAATGAAAATAAATAAATAAACTTAACAGGTGCTGAAATATAATGTCACTGGCAACTTAAATTATGCAATGTGTAGCCTTCTTGCATCTGTATTATGAAGCAAACAATTTTTTGTCAATGAAATATACCAATGCTAACCTTGATTGTCTTGAATGTGCTTTTCAAAACAACAATTGCATAGATGGCATGGATATATAATTGAGTTTCTGAGCACATAGAGGTAAGAAACTATAGTTTTGAAGCACATTAAACTTTTGGAGAAGCTTTTTCTCAAGTGTTAGTGTCTATGACTTATTTCTTCATTGCCACAAATAGGTAGGCATTGCAGTTTTCAACTAGGTGTTATTTTCTTCTGTTGGCTTCTTCAATTCTTGTTATTATGTGACTCAATTTAAGGTAAGTTTCAATACTATTTGATGGGTCGAGTGGCTGAATATAAAATAGATGTAAAATTGTAAATGATTGTTCAACACCATGAAATCTCAAAGTATAAAAGGCAGGACTTTTAGAGGCCAGTGGTTAGTATCTGGAAGACAACTTTTACTTAGCAAAAGACATGTAGCAAAAGACTTTTTTTTTTCACTCAGGACATCCAACAAAACAGACATGTTGCATACACACATTTATGCTTCATGGTTACATGGCAATGATACATGCAAGCCATTGATAATGGACAATCCAAATTACAAATATACAAAAATTTAGAGAAATTACATTACATGAGAACTTATCAATTGGAAGTCAAGTGTTAAAAATTAGAGAAATTACATTACAAAGATACATCAAAACTATAATTGCTTTTAACTTAACATTATGGCTAAATTGTATCAATCAAAGCCTTGAGCACAACACATGGGCATCTTGAATCTTCCAAAAGGATCTGGCTTTTCAACATTTTCAATTGATGAAGCTTGTAGAGTTAAATCTGTTCTCTTTAAATTTTTCATCTATTAACTGATCTTAACCTGAAGAAAAATCCATACCTTATACAACTAAGCAGATCACATGAAAGCCAATTTGAATTTCATATATAAAAGTAAAACTAAAAGCTATAAGGAAAGCACCAAAAGAGCTCTCATAAAAAGCAATGCTTTTCGACACCCCCAAAGAAAAAACAAAGTGCACGTTGATGCGAGAAAAGCCCCACATTTGAAAACATATCAAAGTTGTTAGAACATGGGAAGAGAGAGAGAGAGAGAGAGAGAGCAGATATACTAACTTGATGGGTAGAGAGGTAGAAAAAGAAAGAAGCACCCCCAGAGATAGAGCAAAGCAGTCTGACTAAACAACATGATAGTAGCGACCAAGTGGAGTAGTTCAATAGAGCAAGGAGTGAGCATATCGATATATAAACCAGCAAAAACACTATATTAATAAGATCCAATTACATTGTATACTTACCTCCCTAAGTAGTAATTACTTCCCCTAAGTACTTGAGCATAATTCTTCTTGTCTTGGTTCTCTCAAATGTTGAAGGAGCATTTCAACCTGCAAAACCAACCGAAGCTTCAAAATATATATATATATATATATATAGAGGGAGAGAGAGAGAGAGAGAGAGAGAGAGGATTGCAAGGAATAAATATTGCTTGTAAATTATTTTTACAAACAATAGAAACATGTTTTAATTATCTTCGAAACTAATTTTTGACCAAGTCACTACACCATGCAAACAACTTTCATTCCTTATTCCTGTGGGCAAATAATTGATTATGAATGCTTGTTTGGCAAGACAACTTACGGAAAAAAAATTTGACTTGACCAGCTAGGTACATAAGTTAAGGACAGAGACACGACCATTAATTAGATTCACTTGTGCATATGTGTAGAAAAGTGTTAAGTTAATAATATCATGATTCAGAAATAAAACTTCCTATTGCAAAAAAAGACATGTAAATCAAATAGTTAAATCAACTCATAATGCACATGCACCCTACAATACTTCCAAAAAAGTCAGTTGCCAAGATCATAAGGTGAAAGCATAAAATATGTCCAAGACAGAAGAATAGGAAAAGCTCAAGTTTTCCCTGCAATGCTCAAGCATTACTCTGTTGAGGTAGACCAGACTATAATTTAAATCCCAAAACTGCAAAAGAAGAATAGATTTATATAAATTATATTTCATAAAAATGCCTAACACCATAGTCCAATAAAGTCAAGCGAGATTAAATTTTTTTTTTTGAAATACAATTTCATTCTAAAATCAAATATTGTCAACAGCGATAATCTCTCTGCTGAATATTGTTCTCCATTTTCTTTTTCAGAATTAATAGATTTATATTCCCAAAAGAAAATAACAAAAGTGCCATAGTTAAAGCAACTAACCAAAATGGGGGAAAAAACTTTCAGCAAAATTGATGTATCTGTCCCTTGCTTTTCGTCCAAGGGAGGAAGAAGGAAGCCTATGGGTTTGAGAGAGAATGGGTCAGTGAGTGAAAGGCAAATGAGTGAAAGCTGATGGGTCAGTGATGTCACAACAGAGGGAGGAACATGAGGAGGAAGCCGAGGACTTTGAGGCAGAAAGAAGCTGTCGCTTATGCGAACTGAAATGATGCATTATAAAGTGAGGAAAGGAATGTTAAGAGTTTTTTAGTGATAGAAATGAAGCGTTTTAGATTTGTCAATGCAAATCAGAGAAGAGATGGAGGGGCATAAGTGTGAGAGTTTTAGAGTGAGGGAGTTCAAATTTAGAGTGAGAGTGGGGTTGTGGGGGCAGGGAGGGAGATGATCAGGGGGTTGGGCTTTATTTTTTTATTTTTTTTTTAACTTGTACTTCACTTTGGCTAAATTTTTTACCGCCGTATATAAGGTGTCTTGATTTCCATACAATTTTTGTCGTTTTCCTTCTTTACATACAGTGAACACCGTATATGTCACTATAGAAGCAGGCAAAATAACATTACTCTTGGGCCCGAAAGTCTCACGGAGCCCAAACAAGCTAACAGCTAGGAAGTACTAGAAATATTTGGGCGATATTAAAATATTATATATTTGTATTTGTAATTAATAATATTATAATATTTTAAATAAAATTTCCCATTTACTTACGGTTCTATTTTTAATATTGTGATAATATTGGTTACAAGCACAGCTAAGTAAGCATCGCAGACTCTGCTGCTTTTCTGCGTCGTCTTCCATTTCACTCTTCCTCCATCCACTGTCATTAACCGCCGCAGTTTAGGGTTTTCCCATCTTTCCCTTCACATCCAAAACCAACAATGCCATTCCCACCCTTCATTCACCCCCTGCACTAATATCCCACACACTCTCCCACTCCCTTTTCCCCTCTTCTTCAAAGGTAGTTCCTTATTCCTATTGACTTCGCTCATTCCCATCTTGAAACCAGTTATACTTTTTTAATCATCTTTTCTTACAGGTCTTGAAATTCGGAATTTTTCGGATATAACTTTTCTTTTTGGTTCTTGTGTGTCTCAGATTCTGGACAGAATCAAAACGATGTCGTCTGGCAGGAACCGCGGGCAACAACAACCTCTACCGATGAAAGGCGCTCCGCCGCCTCACCCCGCCTTATCTCCGCCGATCCACGACCCTCTTTTCGGGGGCCGAGCCCTAGGGCCGGTCCCCCCACCCCATCCGGCCCTCCTCGAGGAGCTGCGGGAATCGCAGCTAGGCCTGGGCCCGCGGTCCATTCCGTTCCACCCGGCGACCATCATCGAGGACCGCCTCGCGGCCCAGCACCAGGAAATCCAGGGCCTGCTGGGCGACAACCAGCGGTTCGCCGCCACGCACGTGGCCCTCAAGCAGGAGCTGGAGGCCGCGCAGCACGAGCTGCAGCGGATGGCGCACTACGGGGAGTCCCTGCGGGCCGACACCGATGCGAGGATGAGGGAATTGTACGATAAGTCGGTCCGGCTGGAGGCCGAGCTTCATGGCGCGGAGGCGATGAGGGCGGAGCTTCATCAGGTTCATGCTGACATCAAGGAGCTTGCTGCTGTAAGGCAGGACATCACCGGGCAGGTTCAGGCCATGACGCAGGACTTGGCCAGGATGAACGCCGACTTGAAGCGGGTGCCGGCGTTGAAGGCCGATGTGGAGGCTATGAAACAGGAGTTGCAATGTGCGAGGTGGTAGCCTGGTCTCTCTTGCTCCGGAGATTCTTTTGCACTCTTACAGTATTTTATGTGAACTGCATAACTATATATGTGAACTGCATAGCTATGCAAAAGTATAACTATGATATACAAGTACTATTAGGTAGGGCTGGCTACATGCATCAAACGACAGCACGATTGCCTCTTATCATGTATTATATCTATAGACAAGCCATGACCATACAAGTAATTGGATTGAATTTAAATTTAAAATATTAAACAAAGGGTGACTTAGTGCATGAGGCTCTCACCTGTTGGGTTTTGTGGAGCTAGATGTACCTTAAAGTGGAGAGTTTGTTTTTGAGATCTGAACCCATGACATCCAGGATCATTGCGCCATGGTTCGCTCTCATCGAATCTAAATATTATTTAGTAAATTTTAAATCAAATATCAGCTGTTGAACTTATTACTTTTAAGAAGGTATATTACAATTTATCCTTCTGCTCACTTGTAGAAATAATTGAAACTTGAAGCCAAGTTGGAGCTTGTGCTTAGGATCATTCAATTTGAAGCAAAGTTACTCTGGATTGTGGTTAGGATTTTGCAATTTATGATAATTGTGCTCTATTGCATCTTGGCTTGTAGGGCTGCTATTGAATATGAGAAGAAAGGGTTTGCAGAAAACTATGAACATGGTCAGCTGATGGAGAAGAAGTTGATCTCAATGGCTCGGGAGATGGAGAAGCTTCGTGCTGAGATCGCGAATGCAGAGAAAAGGGCACGTGCAGCTGCAGCAGCTGGGAATCCAGGTATATGCAAGTCTGCAATTGTGTATGCATTTGTTAAGTAGTGATGTTATCTTAACAAGTTAGCTAATTGCAGTTAGTTACATCTAATAGAGTTTGTGCTGATTAATTGACCAAAATTTTACTTCCTTCCATGGGATTTAAGCCTACCAAAGCCCTAACATTGTTTCCTGTCATTTACTTTTATTTTATTTGTAGGTCCAGGGTATAATGCAAATTATAGCAATGCTGAGGCTGGATATGCTGGAAATCCTTACCCTGCCATTTATGGCATGAATCCTGTAAGTTTTGTCATATTCCAAATATATCTCCAGTATAGTTGGTCCCTATAATGAATAACGTGCTTTTAGTCAGAACAAAAACCAAGTCGACCTGCCAGAGCCAAAGGCTTGCAGTTGGTTTTCATTTCTCAGTAAATCACTTCCATTTGTGTTTAGTTTTGGAAAATGTTTGGTTATTCAGTTGGATTGGGTGGAAATGATCCTACCAATTTTCAAGTAACCTTGAATTTGTTAATTCGTAGTCATGTGTAGGGGTAGCAAAACAATCCACGAGTATCCAATTATTGTAATATTTTAATGAACTGGATCAATTGGATCAAGTTTAGTTTCCGTATGGCTAATAGATTTCCCAGAAGATCTATTGGATTTCCACCATCTTCAACCACCTAACAAAAGTGAAAGCCCATACCAAGCCTTCTTGTGCATAGCCAGTCATTACTACTGTGCCATGTGGCAGGACCACACACATGAATGACAGTATGTATGAGACTGTGGGTATAGTGGAATGTATGTGTATAATTAATTTCATTTTTGTATAGGCCTTGTTACTATTACTTACAGCATAGGAATTTTGATGGAAAACCACTCTAAGGAGAAGTAAAATATCTTCAATCGTGCTATCATACTTCATTGTTCCATTTAACTCTATTCTTCATTTTTTCAATATTCCTTTCATTTAAAGTCTGACTAAATAGTTGCCATCATTTTGCTTTTTTCTGTTTCTCTTTGTTGATAAATTCAGGAAGCTTAAAAAAATTAATAAGATTAATGCGGATGAGTTGGATGGACTAGATATTCATCCGTTAGTTGAAAATGAATTAGTGAATAGTTTGGATATCCATCCATTAAATGGAACAATGGAACATGGATACATTGGATTTCTTAATAACCTTTAACGGGCATAAATGGATTAATAGCTTGCCCCCCCTATTCACTTGTTAACCCTTGTTCTGTTATACTGTACCCATCTTTTCTGCCTGTCCTCGTTTCTTGATATCTCTCCTTATTCATAGCTTTGCGGTCTGCCTGCCACTTCAGCCACGTTGGGTTATCTCCTTTGAAGGTCTAGGGTTGTGATACTCATCTCTGACACCCTTTCCTATTATCATCCTTTTATTTGTGATCTCCGATGGAGTTCCCATGAGGGTTGAGCTTCCCACCTTGTTTGGTGACACAGAATCCCATAGATTTAAACACCGCTAATGGAACTTGGCACAGTTGTCAGATTGGAAACCTGAGCTTTTTTTTTGACCCTGTTTTCCTCTTAAACATCACATATTGTAGTATTTATGTTTGATATGGAGCTTTATTTTCTGACTATGAATTCTTTCTGCAAGCCTCGAATATTTGCATTTGTTGGTCTTGGGCTGTTGTTATGGCTCTTCTTGACTGCCGCCTATCTAACCTCTAAAGTATTACGTTCAATCTTTGTCTTCTCAGTTTAAATTGGTCAGTTGGTTGACAGTGGGTGAAAACTCTATGTATCACTTGCAAACAACTTAGTTCATTTACAGCCCTTAGTGTGTTTGGTTGTATGTGGGAATTTTTTCTTTCGGCATGATGTATGGGCATGTAATGCACTTTTGCCACCTTTGGGTCAATTTGGATATTGTTCTATTCTAATGGTAGCAAATTTCAGGTACAGCCTGGTATGGAGAATTTTCCTCAGTATGGACCTGGACCTGGACCTGCTGCTTGGGGTGCATATGACATGCAGCGAGCTCAAGGACACAGATAGATTTCTTCTAACCTGTTAAGCAATCTTATAACTGGTATCTTGGGCCTGCTACTTTCTGGATCATTGGTTCAGGGTTTTAAGAGTTATCTACTCATGACCATTATGGGAAATTGTCTATTGTTGAAGTTGTAGTTCTGTTAGAAAGCTCATATTAGGTTGATGATGCAGTAGATGATGTTTGTCTATGGTGTCAATTAATGGATATTTTGCTTTTATGCTTTCTTTTTCTTGCAATCCATTGTTAACAATCTTTCTCTTTATGTATTTGGCTTAAGTTTTCCTTTATTACTTTCTCCTATGGGAAATTTAATGATGCTCATTGTTAAAATTATGCACCTTCAGTCTGATTTTATGTAAATATCAGTTGCTTAGTATTCATGACCGCTCCCCAGGAAAAAATTGAAAGGAAAAGTTCTTCTTGGACCCCTCCTTCACTTTTTATAGGCTTTCTACGTAGTGGTATGAAATTGCTCAAGGTATGCAATCTCTGAAGCTGTTGCTGATAAAGAAAAACTGAAAATAGTTGGATTTTATGTTATTAGCTGCTTTGTATTCATCACCATCCCAAAGAAAACAACAAAAAAATAGAAGTTGCTCTTATATCCCTCCTTTGCTTGTAATAGGCTTTCTAGGAAGTAGTGTGAAATTTCTCAAGGTATACAATCTCGGTTGGAGTGTTTGTGTTAGTGGAGGAAAAAAAAAGGGAAAAGTGAAAATATTTGAGAGATTGAGTTGTACCTTCACATACAAAAGAGGGTTCTATCTTGTATCTTGTGAGACTAAGTTTATGAAATGCTGCTTTTGTCAAAAGCTTTATGGTTTTGTGATAGTTGCTATAGCTGCCAGCTGCCTTTTATATGTGCCTCATGAAGAGAAGGGGGGAGCCTTCATTCTTTGACATTTGTTTTACCATTTTGAGAAGCATATGATGAGATTTTCTGTTTCTTGTAAGCATTAATTCTCCTCTTTACCCAAATAGCATGACTTGCACAATCCTAATAGGCAATCAAACTTTTACTGGAAATCAGTGAAACATCGAATGCACTTCTTCATGGATATGTTTACAATATCAGTATTTCTCATGACTTTATTATGCATTACAGTCTATAAGTTAGGCCACAGTATTGCTATTAACTATTTTGTCCTCATATGCCTGCCTTATCAACAAATAAATCTGCTTAGCATTTACTCACGATAGGGGTGTAAAGACAAAATCTAACTTTATTTAAGGAATGAAGGTTTCCTCTTTTTAAATTTAAAAAATTGATTTTAATTGCAATAAGAGGAAAAAATTTTTTTTAAAGAGAATTTCCTAAAAGGGGTGGGTGTTAGTGGTGGGTCTCGGATGAATTTGTAATGACAATGTGTTATTATTTGTTGCGAACAGATACCATTAATATTGATTGCATAGTAGTATAGATTTTCATAAGCCCCAATTAGCTAACTGGATATTGCCCTATTTATGAAGGCTATGTTGCCCTAATTTTTCCTATCAAAAAATAAATGACATGCTAGTTTTCTGTTGTCTTCAGTGGCAATGCTAGCACCATTACTATAGTTCATTTCCATTTTTACTGTATATTTGGCTCGGAGTTCCTGTTATTATATGATTGCTTAGAGGATTGAGAAGATCATGAGAGACTTCCCTTCATCTGGCTTGGGGGAAACTTGTAGAGATTCCATTATTTGCACTATCCTGGATACCAATATTTCTTGGAATCTTTATTTTATAGAATCTGGCAAGATAGAGATACTTCTGCACTGAAGTCTCATTTTTTTGCTTCTTGAATTGGCTGTATTTGTCCTCTAAACTAGATATGAGGGCTTTTGAACTCTTATTCTGTTGGTTGTTTTTCTTGGTACAGTTTATCACCTATTCTCCAAACTGAACAAATCCCTTCCCTGTCAAGGAACTTTGGGAATCTAAAACGTCCTCCAGGGAAAGTCTCTTATTTGGACAGTGAGACACCATAATATCAATACTAATAATATGTTGTAGATTTGTAGACCTAACAAGGCTTTATCTCCAAACCTCTGTGATGCGTTGTTAAGATTCAGAAATGGCTGCACACTTATGTCTGCATTGCCCTGCAATAAGCTACATCAGTGGACCTAACAAGTCTCTATGTTGTTGTTAAGTTCTGAGGGGGCGTTTGGTAGGGGGTTTCAATTTTTATTCTTGGGAATCTTAATCCAGGGAATATTATTCCCAGGAATAGTTTTCCCAGGCATGTATACTTTGAAGCGTTTGGTAGACAGATTAAATTCCCAGGAAAATTTTGTTCATTTCCAAAAATACCCTTGGCAGTCCAACGGCAAACGGTGATGGTCCAGCGGCGTTCAACGGTGGTCGGTGGTGGTCCAGCGACAGTCAGTGGTGGTCTGGTGGTTGCCCGATGGCGATTGGCGGTAGTCAGCGGTGGTCCAGCCATGACCGGCGGTGGCCTGCGGTGGTCCGGTGGCAGTCGATGGTGGCCTGATGGCAAACGGTAGTGGTTCAGTGGCGGCTAATTGTGGTCCGGCGACAAACGACGGTGGTTGGCGGCGGTCGACGGTGGTTCGGCCATGGCCAGTGGTGGTCCAACGGCGGCCGAGGGTGGTCCGGCGGTGAACGGCGGTGGTCCGGCAATGATCAGCGGTGGTCCGGTGGTTGCCCGACAGTGGTTGGCAGTAGCCGGCGGAGGTTCGCGGTGGTCGGTGGCGGTCTGGCGGTTGCCGATGGTGGTCCGACGACGGTCTGGTGGTGATAGAGGGTAATTGGTGGAGGGTGGTAGTAGGGATAATTTGGTCTTTTTATATGAAAAAATATTCTCTTGCCATGGGAATATTATAATCCCATGTATGAGATGAGATTATTTTGGGAGGAATCTTATCCCAAAATCAATCCCAGGAATATTACATTCCCGGGAATATTTTTCCAAAATTTGTACCAAACATAGGCATCTTCATGAGATTCCCGGGAATCCTATTCCAAACCTTCTACCAAACGCCCCCTGAGTGTTTGATAGGAGCAAAGACATGGTAGTTTTATAGCAGCTTGCTTTGTTTTCTGTTCTTTGGTCTATCTGGTTAGAAATGAATGGTCAAATTTTCAAAGGAAAACCTACACCTTTGGGCATGCTTCCTTACAAGGTTTGCCTGTCTGGCCTCTAGAACTTGGCATGAGTTTCTTTTTGGTGTCTCTTTGGCAAATTTACATAGGGACTGTAGAGCTCTTCGGGATGGTTTTTTTTTTTTTTTTTTTTTTTTTTGTAAATATGATTTATAATAGAATAGTATAGCGTTGTTTGGTCCATGACAAAACTTAGTTGTTGGTATTGTTGGTTTCCTTATTTGCTTGTCGAAGGACAATTGCTTATGCTCCTTCCTTTGTGTATCCTTTCCTTCTATTCTCTCCAGAAGAAAAAAGTTGGTCAGTGTCAGTGGGAGATTCGTGGGTTTGTTTCTTTTAAAAAAAGTGTCTGAAAACATGATTTTGATTGGTAAATGGTCTCGACATTTCCCTGTAGAGAGTTCTTACATCATTAGCTTATAAAGAAAGTTGTCTGGTTTATATTGAAATCAGTGGAATGCCAATTCAGCCATAATTTCATCTGAGTCCTTGGACATTCGTCTCTTAGGGGTATGCCTCTTTTAGTCCATTGACTTCCTTAAAAGCAAGTAATGATGAGCTTACTAGCTAGGGTATATTCTTTTTGACAGCTATTTACTCTCCTCCATCAACGCCCCTCCTCTCCTCTTCCCAATCATTCTCCTATCCCAAATTTTTATAATGATCCATTTTTTCCTTTGAACTTCCATTTCCTAGGCACTTGTTTGACATAGAAAATTTTGAGTTTCAGTCCCTTTTATTCTTGCTTGGTTCTGGTTTTATGTCTTCTAATTGGATTGGATAGGATCATAGGAGAATTCGGACTCGCAATTTTTTTTCCCTCTCCCACATGTTCTCTCGTATATCTTACCTTTAGTTTATCATTGACTCTCCAAACCTAATTAAATTCCTTCTTGAAAATCCCATTGACATTCAAAACAACCCTTAATACTAAGTTCTGCATTTGGATAGCAATAGTTAGTAAAGATAAGTTGCTAACATATGCAGCAGATTTGTAGACCTAACTGGACTCCTGACATATATGACATATGTGATACTAAATGTTGTCATAATTGAGATATAGCTGCAAATTTATTTCTACATTTCCTACTTGTAAACTACATTTGTATAAATGTATTCTTTGATGAACCTTGTGAGTGTCCTATAAACTTGGAGCAATTTCTAATGACAAGGTTTGGAGGGTTTGGTAGGGTAGCAAGTCATGCTTTGAGACAAGATTGTTTCCTTGGCCTCTTGTTGGTGTTCAAGATGTGATTTATTATATGGAGTTTCCTTGGTAGATTTCATAGATTGGAGAGCGCTCTATATTTTGTTAGTGGGTTTGCTTTGTTTCTGTTTGTTGATGGTTTTCTTAGTTGTTTTCTCTAAGGAGGATTTCTTTTACTCTTATCTGTGCCCTTTTTTCTTTCGTTCTTTCTTTCTTTCTTTTAATAGAATTTTCTCCTTCTACAAGAAAAGGGGGGGGGGGGGAATCGTAGAGTACAGTTCTCCGTTCATGCTGCCATATTTTATTCTTCTTTCCTGGTTCTATAGACGTGTTGAGATTGCTTCACCAATGAATTGCTTCAGTTTGGTAACCACTTTTCCCTAGTACCATCCTGTTATTCACTTCTCTGAAGCATTAAAAATTTGAGTATCCATATCTCCTTATCTGAGCTTGCCACAGCTGCCAACGTTTTAATAGTGCCCCCTCTTTTCTCTCTGATACAATTTATCTTTCTATTAAAAGCTGTATCTTTCCCTTCTTTGTTGTCTTGTGCTTGTTTACGTCCATACATTATCCTTTGCGGTGGTTCTACAATGATTCTGGTTGGGATATACTCACAGCTCACAAGACAAAGACATTGAGGTGAAATAGTAGGAGGAAGGTTTCCAACTTTCCATTATTTAGTCAGGCTTTAGTTTCAAACTACAACTTTTATTTTCTCCTTCACAAGTTTGGTGCTGAGGCTGTACTGGAGAAAAGATGTTCTCTGTTGGCAAATTTTCTATTTCTTACTGAAGCAGCCAAATATATTTATAGCATGATGTATATTGCTGACAAGATACATTCAAGACTGGAGCAGCAGGGTGGGATTCTTACTGAGTAAGTGATGAAGCTTTCTGAATGGTAAATAAATTCTTTTGTTTGTTTTACTTTCCCATTCACCATTATGTGTAGCCTTGAAAGTAGAAATTGCCTTTTCTGCCCATCCGGATTTTAGGTTATGCTAATGTTTCTCTATTGTAGATTTGGGCTACTCTGATGATTGATGTAATAGTATATGCCTATTTAAACTTCTGTGCTCTGTTCGATCTAAATTTCTTGGATTAGGTTATCCAGTTTTTCTGTTTGTTTAGATGACAGTCCAGTGTTTGGTCTCTGTCATGGTTTTGTGTGTTTATTGAGTTTATTTTTTTTGTCTGCTAATTGGCTTCTCCCTCTATTTTTATAGCTGAGATGGTTTTAAATTCGAGTTGTGGTTGCGGTTATATTGTGATTACTGCGATTGCAGAAAGCTATGAGAAAATGCAGCTGATAAGGCTACAATTGTTGCCGGGAAGTGGTTGCGGAGGCCTCTGCAACAGCAATATTGCGGATGCAATTGCAGTTGTAGACCATAAATAAAAACCATGTTGAGCAATATTGCTTTTGTCATTTGTGAACAATGTGGGCTAGAAACTGAGAGCATGGGATGGGATAATGAAGTTTGGGAATTAGGTATGAATCTTTACCAAGGATTAGTGTATTTTGGGGCTATAAAATAGGAGAAAGTTTCTCAAAACTCAGGGAGGTGGGTCTATTGTTGCGCTGAAGATGAGATCAGATAGTGTTTTACTTTGGATTGATTGACAAGAAGCTATATAGTACATTTTGCGGTGAGTTGGTTGTTTAGAGGTGAACTCCTGCTTATGCGCGCATTCGAAATATTCCCATCAAGAGAGAAATCTTTTCCTTTGAAGAAATTAGTAGGTGTGTTAATTGTTAGGTCCAAGTAGATAATGTATAACATCTTGCTAGTTTTTGTTGCCAAGTTTTGTGAAGGGGCTGAAGATGATTGTTTTAAATCCCTAGTGTCAGTTTCACAATTATTGATATGCTATTAGCAAGAGAATTGGTATCTTAGGTGCATAATTCTGTGTAATCCAAATATTTTGTTACATTGTGTATCTGTTTTCTGTAGTTGTCTACTTTTTTATTTTTATCTTTTATATTTTTTTCCCTTTTTTTCCATGGTCAAGAAGTTTTATTGGCGGGTGTTGTGGCTTGTAGATTACTATGTTATATATGATGAGTACATATATAGTAGTTTACGATTGTTGTAAACTTGTTCTCTCGTATTCATTCCATCTTACTTTCAAGCTTGAATGACTTGTGTCAGATTGATGGAGTTAGAATATTTGGACATCTATTATGTTACTTTGGATTGTTATTGAATTGGGCTTGTACTGGCTCTGCTACGTGGTTCCATCCCACTTTTTTTTTATTTTTTATTTTTATTTTTATTTTCTTCGCTCTTGACCTTGTGACTTCTCTTTAGTAGTCCTTTACAATGAATGCCATTTTGTCTGCTCCTGTGATTGTATCACATTTTTTCCTCTCTAAATTTTATGTCTGAGTTTTATATAACGGTTTCTCTTGGATTTTCATAGCATTTGCTCTATAATGACTGGAGAATGATTTTTTTTCTAGGGTTATGAACATATGGCTCAATCTTTCAGCCTCCATTTCTATTATTCAGATCTACATGTTAAGGTATATTCTAACTTTCCACTTTCTATTTTGTTTCGTGGTTCATGACTTCATGGGCTCTTTTGGGAGTTGGTTTCTCTTACAGACATGCAGGGACTTACATATGTATAAAAAGGTGAAATTCATTAAAACAAACAGAAAATTAAAAGGTTGAGGACAAGGAATCATCTGCTGGGAAGAAGAAAAACAGAGCGGAAAATAAAACAACAGAGGAAAAGGGAGAACATCAATGGAGCAAAGCTCCCTATCTGCGAATCCCTCTGCATAGCCATATCTATTAAGGAAACCCCCTTAAAATGGTCATGCACTTCATGTGGGCTAGAAGCTAATCAGCTAATCTTATTCAAAATCAGCTGTTAAGCCAATAAACATCCTTAAAAATTGTGGCTTTATGTTTTCTGTCCAGTTTTAGAATAGTTCCTACCTTCTTTTCCTCCTCCTTTTTACCACACTTACTTTTTCTGTCCAATAAAATTTGAGGGATTGGAAAGCTTTGTTAATCTTCTCTTTCCCATATTTGTTTTTTGTATTGCCTTTTGGTTTAGGAGGATTCCTTATCCTCCTCACTCTTTGTAATTCATTCTCTTCATCGTAATGAACTTTTTCTTCTATCACAAAAGAAAAGGGAAGTGTTTCGGATGAAGTGCCTAAAGCACATGAATGCTATGTTGGTTGCTTTTATGTGATAATGTTTTAAGTTGCTGTCATGATCAGGTTGTCAATGTAACAAGGTTTACTTCTACTTCAACTCTGCCAGAAGGGCATGTGATATACAAGCTATTAGAAAAAGTAAGTTCACAATCTTGCACCTACATTATTGTTGCTAGCTTTGAATCTGTCCATTTGGTGGTTGTTGGGGCATTTTTGTTGATTGCATAATGTCAACCAGATAATATTGAAAGGGTGATTTTAGTCGAGACCAACTCGATTTGGTATAAATTGTGTCAAGGATGACGAAGGTTGAGGCGGGGAACCAAGGATGAAATGGCCGTAATAGATGGTAACCGGTCATCCGAGGATGCATCCTAGTGAGTGTTGCCCAAAGTCGAGGGTGTCTTCGTCATCGTCGCCGTAGACACTTAGAAGCGTGAATGGCATTCACTGAAACATTGTCGATGGGGGAAGAATTCGGCGTTAAGTTTCGTTGTTTCAATCTAGTAAAAATCGACTGAAGTCCTATATCCTGAATGACGAGTTGGTCAGTCAAAAGTACCTTTGTTGCTAAGAATACTTAGAATTTTTAAAGTGTCAAGTGGAGTGTTAGTCCAAGGGACATTGACTGGAGACAGGTTCCATGCCGAAACCTGTAGATTCAATCCATTAGTGATCGACAGAGTTAGCAAAGAGTCTGTCTTCGAGGTTACACTTATGAATTGATGGTGTCATTGTCGCACTCAGCACTTAGAGAATTTTGGATCCATATGGGATTGTTGAACTCACAAGAGGTAGTCGGAGGTGTGTAAGGCGACCATATGAGCGGTTGTGAATGGTTGTTTTGAGGATCAAGAATGAAGATTATCAGTATATGTGTGGCGCTTATTGCAAGAAGACAAGTTGTAAGAGTAACTGTCAAAGAAGTGGTAAAGCTTGAAGAAAAACCGTCGAAGACGTGTTGGTTGTTTAGAGAGCCTAGTCTCCCAGAAATACTAGTTTGGTCAATGTAAAAAGGGTTAGAACTTTTACTTACATATACTGACATACTCTTCAAGGTCATACATTGAGTAATTCTTCTATACTTCCTCTTCATTTCATTTCTTTAAATTTAGTGTTCTATTATTTTCAAGTACTATTATGTATCTGCTTGTACATTCATTTACACTTGCACTTTCTTTTACACTTACACTTGCAATAAAGTTGTGTTATTCACCTCAGTTATTTATTCGAAGCATTGTTCAATTACTGCTCAATTTGACATTTGCACTCTTTGCCTTAAGAACTTACAAGAGGAGTCGCTTCCACTCTCCAAATTGAGATCGAGAAGTAAAGCTTTTTCGATTTTATTTGTTGACTCGACCAAAACAAAAAGGAAAAAAAAAAAATGGAAAAATCCATAGAAACAGAAGTCAAGTCGGTTTGAGTCAAGGACTAACTACTTGTCTGTTTTACTAGGAGTATGGCTGCAAAGAGTTTGCCTGTAATGCCATGTTTTGCTTCAAGTGGTTCTCCCGTGATATGGCTTTCTAAATGCTGATTGGTACACTGCAGTGTTTAATAGGCCTATTGGTTGTGGGTTTTGGCTTGTTCATCTGGGATTAAATTATGATACAAATTCTTGAAAATATTATGATAGAAAATTAAATTTGGGAATGGGGTGCTTCTTTGCTTGGAACATGGCATGCGTATATTCGTTAAATAGATAGTAGCATTTGATGTATAATTTCCTGAATGCTTGTTTTGCAGATGAATGAACTGTATTGACCTATATTTAGAGGCTGCTCGAGGGAGTTCTTTGTATCCAAGTTTCGTTATTCACAATTTTAATTGAAGTAGGTTTGTCGGCTGAATACATAGTATTGATTTTGCTTTCCTTTGTGAGAAAGGAAGTCACTGGAGAGCTTTAAAAATATCTGAGATTCTCGTACAAAAAAAAAAAAAAATTATAAGATTTATTTAATGAAACTTATAAAATTCTGTTTTGTCCAAGAAATTTATGAAACAGAAAACAGAATAAAAGAAAAGTGATAGTTTTAGTCTCATAAAAGTAAAAAAGGTGACAGTTTTACAATTAATATTGAAAATGAAAAATAAAAAACAATATGTAAGGCTAGCAATTATGGAGAAAATAGCATAACAAATTATGGAAGAGGACGGCTGTCCTCGATAAGCAGAAGAGCGCTTTGGCACGCGGGGACAGGATAGAACTGAGTAATTCTAATTTAGGGCTTCTATTAATTATTATTATTAATTAATTGAAATAGAATAATTAAAAAGAACTCTATATCAGCGATTCGTGCAATTCGTGTAATAGAAGTTCGAGCCATATAGCATAGCTAGTCTGCCAACTATCATAGGGGAGGAAGAAATTTTTTCCTTCATAGAGTATCTTTACCCATGATTTTGGTTGGGACTTAGGAGGATAAGACAGAAAGTAAAAGGAAGAAATCAAAGGTAGAGAATATTTTATGGAGTAAAAAATCTTTTACTCGGGGTATAAAAGAATTTTTCATCATTGTGAATGGACGAGTCTTCATTATCCCTTCGTCTGCACAAATGCCCTTTACTGAAATTGGAATTCGCTTTGCAGGTACTCACGCCCTATACGAGGAGTCACTAGAGAAGCCAGAGCAACTGAGTTTGGGGAGCAGATAAAAAATTATATTTGTAAATGGAATTAGTAAAGCAATACATGTGGGCCCTTATAAGAGGGTTAATTTTGCAGTACCTGTGGCTAAGAGTGGGCATCAATGCTCGGCTTACATGGGGGAGTTATGTTGCTTCATTTGATGTTATTTATTAATGGTAAAATATGGTAGTGTAAAAAAGAAAAAATTGATTTAAAAAATACTAGATAAACAATATCAAGCTCTGCATCATATTATTTTTTTCATATCATCTTCTTCCAAAATTTGGAATCCTTAGTTGTGGTTCAAATCATCTTACTCCATTTTATTTGTCATCTATGTTGCTTTGTTTGGCAAGACGAAGATGGTGTAGGGTGGGTCAAAAATATAGAAGGGAAAGTTATTCAAGGTATGATTGCTCGTCTTTGTGGCTCTTTTCCCAGAAATTTGCCTGTTTGATAAGATTCTTGACTCCCTTCGCATGTTTAAGTTTCTTCTAACATTAGTGTTTTTTTTTTTTTTGGTTGTACATAACCAATTTATTTACGTTTGGTTTGGGGCCGATGAGATGAGATCGGGGATTTCAAGTTCAAAACAGCAGGGATGTCTATAAGAGTTACCAAAAATGAGCTATCAAATTCAAAATAGCAAGGATAACGAGTTAGCAAGTTCAAAAGAGTAGGGATAAGAGCTACCACCAGTAACAGAGGCTAGATGAACTAAATCTAACAATTCCACTACCAAATTTAGGCAAAAAAATTGGTTATCTGCAATAAAAATACACAATTAAAAGAGCAATATTTCACATTGAAATAATAATGAAAGAGTAATATTTCATGCTACCATTCAAGAGACGAGTAATTTGATAAATAGGTAGCTCAAAGATGAATTAGACCAACAATTTCAATGATGGCTACTCAAGGTAGCTCAAATAGAAAGTATGTGAACTAAAGCACGATGATAGGTAGAAGGAGTTAAGATCTACAACTTAGGGTTCTGGGGAAGATGATGTTAAGAGAAGCACCCTTAACTTTACGCTCATTTGCCCGTTACTTTTAAAATCAATTTTTACTTTTTAACCACCGTAGTTTTACCGTTGATAAGTAATGCCAAATAGAATAACTTTACTCATCTAGATAAGCCGAGCATTGGTGCTGCTCTTAGTTTCGGGCATGCAGAATGCACTCTTAGCATGTTTTTATTTTTTGGCACGAAAACGAGGTCGCAGACCCAAAGCAAGAACAGAAAAACAAAACTAACGTACAGCCCTCATGAAAAAGGGTACGAGAAACATCATATGTAAAAGCACTAGAAAATTTTTGACCAAAAAAAAAAAAGCAATAGAAATAAAAGAAGGTAAACTATCTGTTGGATGAAAATATGCAATTGGCTAAATCTCTAAAAAGAAACTTATCTGAAAAATAACATCTCAAAGATTACCAATATTTAGGCAATTAATGCTAAGAAGGGTGCTCTGCCCTTTAGCAAATGGATTCCTCAAATGGCTCACGGGAGCAAGCCTTTAAGCAAGATGGGTCAACGAAGAATTGAATAGAAACTTAAACTTCTATTAATCAACCATGAGTTCATACAAAGCCTTGAAGATAAACAATGAAATTAAAGAAATGACATAAAGCTAAAAATAAACTAAAAAATAGAAAATAAAAGCTGATAGTTAAAATGACATGATGTGTGTTTGATCTGAGTCATGCCTTTCTTTTCTGTGCATGAGCCTTTTATAATCTTCCTTAACTCTCGCCACTTCCTTATTTCGTGCATGTAGTAGTCATCTATGCACCCATGTTCTTAGTAGTGGTAACTGCTGCTTTATCATGGCTTCAGTCTTCAATTACTTTTCTATCATCAACCATTGGACTCAATCATTTTTCTTAGCCCAACATTCCATTTAGCTGATGCAGCACTTTTAAGCCTATCATTCCTTTTCAGCCGATGTACATTTGCCTTAGACCCAATTGCTTTTCTTGGATCATTCAAGCCTCTAACTAGGCCCCATTTCGGGTCATTTGTCAGCCTAATTTATGGTGCCAACATATGCCCCCTGCATCTTTCAGTTGAGTGACAAGTAATGAAGCTGAAATGATGCATTTTTCAGGGATTCCCAATTCTTCTATCTTTCTTTTTCCTTTGCAACTTCGGAAGATTCATCCTCCACCAGCCAATTAGTTCAAGAATGTTTCATGAGTTGTCTCTTAGTAAAATTTTGGTCTGGTGGAATTAAGCTTGACTTGATCCGGCCCCTACTCTTCCTTCTCGGCTTGCCGCCCCAAGCACATTATTCTTCTATTTTGCCTCGGCTTTAAAGAGAGCTAGCCGTTGCAAGATATCCTTCAAAGTCTTAGCCGGCTGACTTATAAGTTGGGCAATTATATGGCTTTCTTCTTGAAAATTGCAGCTGTCAGCATCTTGGCTGACATTGAGCCTTCAACCATTTCTTCTTCAGCCGAATCATAGTCGTCAACTGAGATTAACTGTGGTCCTAGGCCTCCTATTTTGTTGGACCTCTTTTGCTCGTTCTCCATGATAAACTGTTCAATTCTAAAGTCCTTGGTTATTAGCTGATTGAGATTTGCATATTCTAGAGTAATCAGCCTCTTCCTTAGCCAACGATGCATGCTGCCTGTAACAATGATGACATAATCAGCTCTTGGCAATTGGACATTGCATCTGCTCCCCAGCTAAAGAAATCTTTCCATCAAATTAGCTACAGTCTCGCCATCCTATTGCTTAAGGCTCATGAGATCAGCTACCGTTCCTTCCAGCTCAGGCTAATAAAAGTAATCATGGAATAATTATTCCATGTCCACCTAATTTTGCACAGAATTGGGAGGCAAAAATGAGTACCAAATAAAACTTGTCGTAGTTAAAGACAAAGGAAACAGTTGCAGCTTATGATATTCATTTTGGTTTGCCTTTCCACATTGAGCAGTGAATCGACTAATGTGCTCTATAGTAGACTTCTCATCTCGCCTAAGAAAACAGTGAAATTCGAAACTTCAAATTCTCTTGGCAAAGGCATCATTTTCTCTATCTATTCAGGATACGAATTTTGGTAGATAGGCCTATTGAGTGGCCTAGGCTGCACACCAAAATACCTTCTGATGGTCTCAGCTATCATATTTAGATCTGTACTCGCTTGTTGGTTAGTTGGTTGCACCGATGCGACTACTTGGCAAGCTTGCTGTTGTGGTGCAAGAATTGGCTGAAACACCAGCAGTTGATTGCCTAGTAGTTGAGCATTTAGCCGTCGAGAAGCAAACTGTAAACTATTCTATTGATAGCTCGGTTGCTGAGTCATCGGCTGATGCACCAATAGTTGAGGATTCGGCTATTGGTTAACCAACTGCGAACTATTTTGGTAATAGCTTGGTTGCTAGACCATCAGCTGAGACACTGGAGATTGAGTGCTCGGCAGCCGAGTAGCAAACTGCGAACAATTCTGCTGACTATTTGGCTGATTAACTAACTAAGCTCTAGGCTGCACAGTTTGTTGTTAAGCAACTGGCTGCTGTACCATCAGTTGAAACACCGGAGGTCGAAAACTCGACAGCCGAGCAGCAAATTGCGAACAATTCTGTTGACTATTCAACTGATTAATTAATTGAGCTTTCAGTTGCACAATTTGCCGTTGAGCAACTAGTTGCTGCGATGGAATGATGTACACAGATTTACTTATTGCTTGAGGTGAAGATGATCCCCATGGCTACTTTACAATAAAATCTTCCTGTGCTTTGCATTCATTTCTTCGAGGTAGGAGAGTTGAGTCTGCCTGAGTAGGTACGTATTTTAGTGCTTTTCGTTTTAAGCTTGAAATCAACTTGAACTAATAGATTAGCTAGATATTGGATTAACCCTTGTCTCCAATCGGTCGATGCCCTCAGCTAATAATTAATCATAATTTTCTATAGTATTGACATTACGTATCATGAGTTTATATCGAGAGGCATGCTATGCTCTTTCTTATGAAATTGGTCATCTCTATATTAGTCTCTTTAGGATCCTTCTGAGTTTTGCCCAACTTCCTTAAAATTTCCAATGAGATAATATTTATGATGGTGCCACTATCTACCAACACTCAGCTGATTGGCTTGCCATCAATATAAGCTTTTTTCTTCATCGACTACTTTCTCATTAGCTAAATCACAATTGACTAAGGCAACCAGCTGAAATCCTCTAGGTTCTACTCTATTAGATCTCCCTGCTCTTTTTCTATTATGAATTGCTCAACTCGAGCTGCTTTTCACAATAGTTGAGCCAAATCAGAATAGTTAGAAGCAATTAGCTTTTCTCTCAACTGAGGATTTATATTGTTCATAGCAATAAAGGTGTATTCAATCTCTGGTAATTGTACGCAGCATTTTCCTTTTATCCTTCCAAAAACTCTATCACAGGCTCACTGGCTTCTTGTTTGATGTCCAACAAGTTTAGCACAGAGGCCTCTGGCTGGAGCCTATAAAATCTATTATGGAATAACCTCTCCATATCGGCCCAACTTTGCACAGAGTTTGGGGGCAATGATGAGTACCAAGTAAATGCTGCCCTAATTAAGGATAAAGGGAACAATTGTAACATTAAAAAATCATTTTGACCAGCCTCAGCATATTGAATTACAAAATGGCTGATATGCTCCATGGTTGATCTGTCATCCTCTCTAGAAAATGTTGTAAAGTTTGGAGTTCTGTAGCCTCTGGAAAATTGGACTCTATTTACCCATTCTGGGTATGGTCTCCTGTAAACTGGCCTCTCCAGAGACCTCATTTGTACCCCAAAATGCTTTCTCATAGCCTCAGCGATCATGTTTGGATCAATCAGCTGAGGCCCAGCTCCCCTCGGCTCAACACAAGGCTGAGGCTAAATGGGCGCTACCTACTGATTGACCCCTTGTTCGGCTCCTTGAGGGATCCCATGCAATGATTGCATGTATGGTAAAGGGTACATCGGCTGTTGGGGTATACTCATTGGCTGAAACATATAATTTGGTGGTTGTACATACGTTGGCTGGATAGATCCTCCAAGCTGAGCCAAGTATCCACTAATCGGCTGAGCATTTAGTCTTGGATTATACGAACTCCCTTGATTATCTCATTGGCCCCAACTTGTTTGTACCACTGGATCAACCGTAAGCATGGGACTAGTGTAAGTAGGTTGTTCCCAATTACTATTAGAACCATTCGAAAACCTTGTATTACTCAATAGCAATTCCAAGTTCCTTGGTGCATTTGAGGGTCTTTTCATTAACTGTATTTGGCCAAGTTGAGGACCTTGGTGCCCCCTAGTGTAGGCCATTGTTTCATTAATGGTCTCGTGCGCATTTGCATATATAGACTCAGTTAATTGACCATGAGTTTGCAACATGTCCTTCTGTTGCTGCTGAAACATCTGTAACTCATTGTACACCATCGGCTTTACTATCTCAGCCAATTGCTTGGATACTTCCTGCATCAGATCGTTCACTCCTGCTTCAATCTGTTGCCAGATAAAGGATGTAGACATCACTAACGGCTGCTTCTCCTCATGTCCAGTCTGCGTTGAGCTAGTCATGTCAAGCGAGGTTGCTGAAGCCCTCGGCGATTGAGAAGTAGTAGCTATATTCGGCTGCTTTGAAATCACCACTTGGGGTATAGTCAAGGCTACCGCATATGTAGCTGATTGCCCCCTACTTTCTGCCTTTGGGTAGAACTTGGATCCCTCGACGACTGAGAGGTGGCAGCTGTATTCGGCTGCTTTAAAGTCACCCCTTGGGGTGTAGTCAAGGCTGCCGCATAAGTAACTGATTGCCCCTGTGTTTTGCCTTGGGGTAGAACTAGGATTTGTCGAACTCATGTTGATGACCTTTTCAGATCCCAGATTCATATGCCAAGTATGATCTCACCTCGGTACAGGAAATTTTCGCTAACCTGATCTTGGAAGTCCCACTGGGCGTACCAACTTTATGTTGGATGAAATTATGCAATCAACTAAATCTCTAAGAAGAAACTTATCCGAAAAACAACATTCCAAAGATTACCACTAGCAAATGGACTCCTCAAATGGCTCATTGGAGCAAACCTCTGAGCAAGATGGGTCAACGAAGAGTTGAATAGAAACTTGAACTTCTATTAATCAACCATGAGTTCATACAAAACCTTAAAGATGAACAATGAAACTAAAGAAATGACATAAAGCTAAAAATAAACTAAAACATAGAAAATGAAAGCTGATAGTTAAAATGACATGATGTGTGTTTGATTTGAGTCATGCCTTTCTTATCTGTGCATGAGCCTTTTATAATCTTCCTTAACTCTCACCACTTCTTTATTTCATACATTTAGTGGTCATCTATGCACCCACATTCTTAATAGTGGTAACCGCTGCTTTATCATGGCTTCAGTTTCCAACTACTCTTCTATCATCAACCATTGGGCTCAATCATTTTCTTAGCCCAACATTCCATTCAGCTGATATAACACTTTTAAGCCTATTATTACTTTTTAGTTGATATACATTTGCCTTAGATCTAATTGCTTTTCTTGGCCCATTCCAGCCTTTAACTAGGCCCCATTTTAGGTCATTTGTCAGCCTAATTTATGGTGCTAACACTATCAAATCTATGCACCCCAACTGGGAAAGAATGCCCATGTTCTGCCAGTGAATCTGCCCCTGTGTTAGCTTCCCCAAAAGTGTGCACACAATGAACTTGCCCACAGCAAAGCATGCAGCTCCCAATTTCCATAATGAGTTGGACCCATGGATAAGTAAGTGAATCAGCTTCAATAATAAAGAAGTTGTATCCCAATGCCATTAGCAATCCCTAATCCATGCAAAATTCCCTAACGTTCTACATGTAGTATTGTGCAAAACCCCATGTCGCATGCAAAAATCGAAATAAATCTTCCTTGATCATCCTCCGTAGGATGCTTTTGCTTGTTGGGATAAAACTGACCCATCAGAACTTAATTTAAACCACTTCGAATGAGGCACATTGCAATAAACGCAATCCTGTGCCGGTCTGGTGTTCATTAGCTTGAAGCCATGATTAGCATATATCTTTCTAATCTCGGCAGCATGGTTCCAAATGAATTTTGGAATTCCTATAACTAGAATGGGTAATCATTCAAATATGAACTTGTTTCATCTATAGTCTATGCCATCGCATTGACGTTGTCACCCCAAATAGAATGGCCCACTTTCTTTCATTATATCTTTGCCCATGCCTTGTGAGAGGTTCTTCTTAAGCCAAGTATCATGGTCCATTGCAAGGAATGATAGTCTTATAGAAGAGGGGTTGAACCTAAACGAAACTTCCTAGCTGTAATACAGTCACGAAGAATGTGCTTTATCGATTCCTTAGGACCACCACAAATGGGGGGGATGATGAGTCTGAGGATAAGTGACGTCTAGCTCTCTCTGCATTAATGAGATGAATCACTCAAGCAACCTTCCAAGGGAACACACGGATCTAAAAATGCCATCACTAGTGAGGTTCCATACAACATGATTTTCATGCTTCCAAGGGGAAGGTGGAGACATAGCCAAAATATGAGCACATATCTGACTAGGAAGGCAATCCTCAAACTTTTGTACATCCTAAGTACTTGCTACTATTAAGAAATCATTCAAAGATTCATGTAACATCCGAGGACAAAGGCCTAGTAGCATGGTTAGGTAACTCACCTACATTGAACCCAGATGTGGTTCCAAACTTAATAACACTACCATCCCCCACATGCCATATTAAATGTTCCTGCAGCTTATTCCACCTCGAACAGACTCCTTTCCACATGTTAGAGTCTAAACTCTTCCTCTGGACTTGGGGAATTAAATCACCTCCACACTAGTACTTAGATTGCAAAATTCTAGCCCATAAAGCATCTTTATTCTGAATAAGCCGTCACCCTACTTTCATAATGAAGGCTTTATTAAGATATCTCGAATGGCACAAGCCTAGACCTCAAACATCCTTGGGCAAGCAAATCATGTTCCAATTCGCCATATGGATTCTACTACGAGCTGTGGTGTCTCCCGAAATAAAACCACAGCATTTTTTTATCTAATTCATCACAAGTACTAGATGGCAATAAGGCCGCTTGCATGGCATGTGCGGGAAGGGCAGATATAACCGAGTTAGCCAAGGTCAACCTGCCAGCCATAGATAACGATTCAACTTTCCAAGCATTTAAAACAAGCATTTGCCTTATCTAGAATACCTTTTGTAAGTAAATTTGGATGTCCTCTTATGAAGCAAAGGAACGCCCAAATACTTCCCCAAGTCATCTATAGTAGTAAAACCCAATGCCTCACTCACTTCACTATGAATAGTATGGTGGACATTATGAGAGAAAAAGATACGGGTTTTTTCATTGTTAACCCATTGGCCTAAGCTCTCACAAAAGGCATCCAAGCATTTCTTGATAATATAGACCTTATCCATTTCTGTAACATTCCCAGTTATACTTTGTTGATAACTCAGTATTATTAATAGCTAAATATTAAGAAACTAATAAATAAGCGAAAGGAAAATACTTTTTGTTTCTAGATTAGTAAATTAGCAGAGGAAAAATAGTGGTTATAGTATGTTAAATTCTTTTATTAATAAATAGTTAATTAGTGATACTTTATAAATTAACAGTGCGCTTAAACTGTGTTACTAAGGTTTATAATAGCTTTAGGGATCTTGTTGATAGGTCATTAAATGCCCAAGTGTAGAATAAAATAATAAAATAATAAAATAGTTAAACTTTCATCTAAAATGGAATAATAATATAATAACATAGTTAGAGTTTTATCTATAATCAAATAATAATATTCTAATATTACAATAAAAAATTTAAGAGTGCAACACACTTCAACTAATAAAGTCTCTTACAACTTTTATAATTAATTAAAAGATTAAAGTGCATGAGAGTATAAGTGTGTCATGTCAACAAAAAATAATTCAATGGATTAGATTATGGCACTTCACTCAAAATTAAAATCAAGAGGTTGGTATTGAGTCACCTCACTCAACAAGAGAGAGATGTTTTTCTTCTAACCTCTTCTTATGAACAAAGAAACACAACATACAATACTATGCAACCAAAACGCCCTATCTTATTTTCATTCCCCCTCATCGCTGAAAATGTCTCTCTTTCCCCCGTATCCTCCATTTTCATTTCTTTTTCCCTTCTTGATTTCACCATTTCCTCTCAACAACTCAAGAAACCTTTACTTCTACTTGGATTCCAACACCAAAAATCAATTAAAGGAACCTTTTGGAGCTTGTTGGGGCCATGCTTTTGAAGGCCAAGAAAGGAGGTTTTGTTGTGCTTGTTTGGGTGATTTTGGGAGCTTGAAGATCAGGGTTCAAGTGTTCTTAAGCTTGGAGTGAGATAGGAGTTATAGCTTTTGATTTTATTGCCGTGTTTGTATCTGTTTTCTTGATGCCCTAACCTAGGGTTTTCACACTTCCACCAACTACCATGGTTTTAAGCTTGCAAATGATGAGTTTAACTTCCTAGAAATGTAGAATAGGTTTGACAGTGAGTTTCTTAGAAAAGATATGATATGAGGAATTTAACATAAGAGGGGTGTTTATGTCTAAGTAGTTGGAGAGCTAATATTTTAGTATTAGTAAAAGATTTAGCTTCCTTAATTTGTGTCTAGCTAAAGCATGTAACTTTCCTAAAGGGATCAAAGTTAAAAAAGTTTGATGTAAAGGGGTATGAGGATTCAGCCATCATAGGGATATTAGGGAGGTTTTGGGTTTTTGAGGATTTAAGTGTTATTAGTTGGATGGTTTTAGTGTGAGAGTTGTCACCCAAATTAATATTACCAATTAGAAGAAGAATTCCTTTTAAGTGTTAGTAAACCCCCTTGCTAATAAAGAAATCAAGAGAGAAGTTAGATTATGGCTTTAAGTGAAAAATTTGGTCACTAAGAGCAAATATTAAAAAGCTCAAATTAATTTGTGAACCTTTGAGTAAATGGGTTGTTGGAGTAAAGAGTGTCCTAAAAAAATTACATACTATAAAAGAGTGGAGATTTTACTGCTTTGTTAGATAAATGTCATGAAGCTTTAGAAATTAGCTAGAAAGCCGGAGGTGAAATAATCACCTTGTAGTTGCAAAGTCACCTAATTTGGTAATTTTGGTGGTGTATGGCCAAAGGGACCAAGTGAATATGCCAAGTTATGTGCACTTGAACTTAATCTCATAATGTTAGTCTCTTGCTGTTATATTGGATATGTGATCAGGGAATTCCAATTGATTAATAGGGTTGAGATTATTATTGTTTTGGATTATATTTCATGTTTATCATTAGAATGATTGTTGGATCACTGTTATTCATGATTATCTTGATTATATAATTATGACTAGGTTGTTGGCTAATTATTTGATTAATCTGGCTTTTGGAAATCTTTTGGTACATCCGTTATGCTTCCGCGAAGTGATTTCTTAATTTATAATGTCTAGTGACTTTAAGTTATGTTTATATGAAGGAAGTTGTTCCAAGTTATAAGTGAGATTAGTTGTATTTTTAAGAGTGCATGATGCATAAGGATTTTTGCACAATTCTATAATCAAGAAAGACACTCGAAAATAATCCTTCAATAGTTAAGGTGATCCCAGGTTAGATCCCCTTGCTTGAGTCAATTCGAGTCTAACTAGGAATAGAATTGTGTGAATGACAATTCACGTATATAAATGAGCTTAGTCTTGATAAGTAGTTTATTACCCTAAGATTGGATGAGTCCACTAGTGTCAAGGGCATGAAAGAGTTAAAAGCATGTGCTAAAGTTGAGAAAGTAAAGAAAGTAAACAATATAATGACATACATGCCAAGAAAAGTCATATCATGTATCATGTGCATTTTATCTTATTTTGAATTGTGCATAGTATTGTTTATTGAATGATGAGAGTCTTGACTTAAGTGTTTGATAAAAGGAACCTTCTTCGAGAGACTATGTTTTCGAACTTATTAAAATGAACCTTTATTTTTTTGGTTATGGCATGATCACTTTTGAAAAGTAAATCGAAGTAGCTAGGATGATGACAATGACATTGATTTTATGTTAGCTTAGAATTGCCTACTGAGAAATTATACTTCTCATTTCTGTGTATTCCTGTGTCATTCTCAAATTATATTTCTCATTTTCCTATACTAGTGTTGCAATAGTATAGGAAAATGGCTTCCATACTCCCTGATGATGTTTAGCTGATGACTAATGACCTTTTGGACTTTGTTGTATACCTGTGGCTTTATTTTAGTAACTATGTATTTTGGGGCCACAGATATAGTTGCATGTTTACTTACACTTATCCACTAGTAGGTAGTCCTTTTTGTGGACTTTACTTCAGGTTTTGAGTATTTTTGTTGTAGACTGTGTACCTTGACACTAGACTGACTGTATATGACAGATGTTGGATGTAATCAATATTTAATATTCGTAGCTAATTCTATCTTCAGAATAAGTATAATCAGTGTTCCATTGAGGGTGCTAACTTTCTCTAGGTGTTGAAAGATCCCCATCACCATGTGACATAAATCTAACCCAATAGTTGCCCACTCACTTGGGTAAACAAAGGCTTGCAGTCCATCACTGACTAGAGCTTTCAAACTTCACATGTCAAATAAGGGTCATTATAAGTAACCTCATGACCTAATATTTGAACATCATTAGGATCAAGAGTAGGAAAGATGCCCTTCAACACAGAGGGAACATCACCCATGTCATCTGTAATAAACTTTTAAAGTACAAGGTAGCCATCTTTTCAAGCTTGTTTGCATCAGTAATCCAAATACCCTCTAAATCTTGCCGGATGTCAATTTGATTCTTCTTTCTCCTTATTATAATAGTTCCATGAAAGAATTGGGCACTACGACCTCCAAATTCCAGCCACTTACATATGGACTTTTGAAACCATAATCATTCTTCCTGAAACAAGACTTTTTCATATTCCTTCCAAAGCTCATATTGAAAGCATTCTAGGAAATCATTAGAGCCTAGGCTTAATTTCCTAACAATGCCATTTAGTCTGTTAAGAATTTTCTTTTTTCATTTTAAAATAATACCATATACATCATGACTCTAAATATTCAGGCTTTCTTGGAACTTTTTTATGCTAGAATTCCAATAATTGCTATAATTCCATGAGTCTGCCACCATGTTAGGAACACGATGCAACAAAGCAAAATGGCCTTCTCCTTTTATTTAGGCCTTTGACATGTTGAAACTTAAGCTAGAGTAGTGTATGGTCTGACTTAAACATGGACAAATGATAGACAGATGCTTCTTGAAATTTCAATTGCCATTCCATATTTACCACTGCTCTATCTAATCTTTAAATAAATTCCCACATTTCCAAGTATAAGGCCAACCTTGGAATCTTGCATCAATGAGACCATAATCAGCTAGAGAATTTGCAAAATCAATACTACTTCAAACTTGATTCCAACTGCCGCCATTTCCCTCAAAATTATGGAGGATGGTATTAAAATCTCTAATCACACACTAAGGTACTGATGATGTAACATTAAGTCTACGGACATCATTCCAAAGATGGTTATGAAAGCTTGCATGAAGACTCCCATAATTAGCCGCTAACAGCCATGGTTCTTCTTATTTCCATCTTAGATGCATATGCACAAACTGGGTACTAAAGTCAATGGTATACATAGACCACAAAGCCTTATCCTACATGCACCAAATACCATCAAATTGACCCTATGCTTTAACCGCAAAAGAGCCATCCAATTTGAATTATTTCTAACTTGTTATCCCCTAGCACCACTTATGCGAGTCTTAAGGAGAATAATAAAACCAATGTTACATTCATGGCACAAGTCCCTGATAAGGGAGGCAAATCCTTTACCCGCAACTCCTCTATAATTCCATACTATTAAATTCATTGATAGAGTTAATTAGAAAATGGTCAAAATATAACCAGAAACTCATTGCAGGCGCTAGTGAACCCACATTCTGCATGATTCCATGCTTTAGAGAATTGCCTTGCCTTTATCCAATTGTACTTTTGCCTCAAAAGATGGGTCCAGTGGCTTGTTAGAAACACTATCTACCTCAATAGAAGCTTCATAACTACGACGTGCCTTATCTATGAAGGCATCTTGATACTCAACCATCATCATTGAATTATTCTCTTATTTATTACTCTAGAAATCCCAACTAATCCTTCCATTGTTCATGGGCCATGCAGTTCATTTCTTGCAAGATAAATTGGTTTCATATTATCACTTTCTTCCTTTTGGACTCTCCTCGTATCTTCCGCTTCCACTTCCCTAGGCTTGGGGTTTTAGGCCTAGTTGGGCTTCAGTGTATTGCACTTAGCATAGTTGATTTTGTTAAAAAATAAATAAACCTCATACATTAATTAATTACCTATAAATTAAGGCTCCAACTATGATGCACCTTATTACTTAAGGTGTATAACGCATGTTGAATCTCAGCTATACGATTTGTCACAAAAAAAAATAAATGGCTCAAAAGACAAATAGCCTAGAAGCAGGTAAATGGTAATATGACAAAAACATTAATAAATCTCAGCTTTATTGCACTATCAAACATTTTACTTCCAAATGAACTTTTCGCTCCATTGATTTGTTTGACCTAAATGCTTTTGCAAAACCAAATCAATTTGTTAATTGTTGAAGGACAAGATTTAATGCCAAGGCAGATGGTGGTGGACTTTAAGTTTGGGTTGAGAATTGTGTTCTTGTTCTTGTAGTTCTTTGACATCAAAAGTGGAGGTGAAGCATTCAGAGGGGGAGAGCAATTAGTATAGTTACCTCATAATATATGCTTTCAGAGAATAAGTAATTATGGGGAAGTCTCACCAACCTTTACACTACTCTGTCACCAATATCAAAAGTGTAGAGACTATAATGTTATACTAATACATCTTCCTACAAAAGGAACAAAGAATACATAGAAGGCAAATCCTAGAGCCAAAAAATACAATAGCCACCACACCTTCACAAAAATGAATGAATTCTCTTAATGGCAAACCACCCACAAAATAGCAAAGAAATTTTGTAAAAGAAATACTAGAAATTAATCTTAGAAAATTCTTAAATGAATTAAAATTAGGGATTGAAATCCATGTAAAAGCCATCCAAGAACATGGTCGATTCATGTTGTAGCCATCCAAGATCGTGGTCCTTTTAATCAATGTATGATGAACCCAAATGGGTTTTGTGCTTCTAGGGCACTTTGAGGAATAATGACAAGAGGTAGAAGGCAGATTAGTCCAAATAGCAATGCGGGGGGCTCATTGGTGTCTTTCATCGAAGTTGCAGTGCCTCCATGGTGATGTGGTGGTCTATCCATGTTTGTCATTGCATTGAGAAGGCCACTAACACAAGAAAGAATGGAGGAAGGAGCTTCCCTCATGGCTGCCTGTGTTGCTAGTCATGATGAAGCTGGGAATCGCAAGCAACACCACTAGATGAAGAATGAGGAGGAAGAGGAGAAATACAACATCCCTAATTTCATCTATGCCAATTAACTCAATGTCCTGAGTAATTGGGTGAATTATTGAAGATTAAAGAATAAATGATTAACTAAAGAATAAAGGATTAAAAAAGAAAGTCAAATTAAACTAGAAACACATTAATTAAAAGGAAACTAAAACCCTAAGAATTAATTGAAGAAGGAAGCCCTAAAGGGTTAATTAATCATTAATTATCAAGGATTTAATTAGTTAAGGTAAAGTAAACATAATTAAAGAAAATAAGTTAATTGATTAAGGAGACTAGAGTTAACCACAAACTCTTAATTAATAAAACTCATATGAGTAGTAAGAACACCTAATCTCATCATCAAATTCAAATTAAAAGTCACAGAGACAATAAAGTACATGACAATGTCACTAAAGTAAAAGTTATGACAAACATGTTTCTACTTTACTTTATGGTTGATTTTATGATAAGATTGTCTCTAATATTAGCCTAAAATGAGATTAAAATAGTTATCCTTTTTAATCAAACCCTAATCACTCCATTTTATCTCCTTATATATAGAAAATGTTAGAAAAACCCTAACTTTTCCCCTTATTGGCGCTAAATTCACTCTTTCTTCTTCCTCCCTTCATTGTCCAATTTTTTCTCTTCTTCTTCCTTAAGAGCCCTCACCCGTCCATACACCATTGTAAGAGATACATCTTTTGACTCTTACAATTATAACAACACAACCTTTCAATTCTAGAAACCACCAAAAATCTTCCTTTCTTTGCATTTGTGTCGCATGTGCCATAGCAAGGAAGAGGAGCTTTTTCTTCTTCCATTGGGTGGCTTGGAGCTTGAAGAACACCTCTCTCAAGTCTTCTTCTTTGGGTATTAGTAGGACTCCCTAATCCTTGCCTTCTTTTCTTTTCAAGTGCTAAGAATGCTCTAGTCTCACTATGATTGAGGTTCAAGCCTTGATTAAAATTTTTCCTCTTCTTGAATATTGTCTTATGTTCATAAAAAATTCTTTGTTTGGTTGTTGTTGTTGAAATATCTAAAAAGTTTTAAGCTTTTCTTAGTATGGTCGTGACTACTCAAGGCCTAACCTATGGCTTGTTCTCAATTTCATTTCCACCTCTTGAACATCTCTTAAATGCTCTCCAATGTTGTTGTTTTGATTGGAATCATGAAAAAGTTGTGTTTTTTATGTTTTGTCTTAAAGAAAAGTTGTGTTCTTTCCTTTGTCTTGAATAAAGTTATGCCTTTTCACTAGGTCTTGAACAAAGTTGTGTTCTTTCCATTTTGTTATGAAGAAAGCTAAGAAAAGTTCAAACTCTTTTAAAAGATTCAACCTTTCTAAGAAGTCTAGTCTTGGATCCATAAATTTTAACTAAGAAAAACACATTGTAAAGAAAAACAAAGATGAAATTTGATGCTTATGGGTGATAGTGGCTTTAGCCATAAGACGAAAAACGAGGAGAAAAATGTGTTCTTGGAAGCTCACAAAATGTGTTAACACCTCTAGGTGAACCTAATAAATTTACAAGAAGCAAACTTAAAGCACAGTACATGTATGGTTTCGGCCACAATGAGGAATAAGGGAGAGGATGAGTTTTCATTAGTAAACAAGATGGATTAAAGACTCATAATACTTAACTAGTAGATTTAGTAATCTTACTTGAATCAAAAGTGAAATAAAAGGCTTAGAAACTTGAGGAAGTGGTTTCGACCACACCATATTAATTTACAAGTAAATTAAATTAAGGTTCCATAATACCTAAGTAATAGACTTAACAAATCTACTTGAAGAAAAACAAGATAAAAGACTTAGTAAATCCACTATGGAGGATTTGGCAATATATAGACATAAAGAAAGGGATTATGTTTTAATAATTTAAGTAAGCTTGAAGAATAATTTTAAGAGATAAAAGACTAACGGAGATGACACCTTAATGATAAAAGACAAATCAAGAAAAAAGTAAATGTAGCCCTCTTTAAATTCAATCAAGACTTAAGAGTCAAGTACAATCCAAAAGTTTGAACACAAGCCCTAACGATATTCATAAGACTTCCCAATGATACCCTATGCTCTCGTTGTTTATGGTTAGCGATTGTGCAATTTGTATGATGAATAACTCTCGTCACATGATGAATGCAACTATACTTGATTGATGTATTGAGATTCTTCAGAAGTGATTCTCTTGAGTTATGTGGATATGGTTGTTTATTGTTGAATGATGATGATGAAGCATGTTATTCTTGGAAATGTTGGTTGTTATCTTCTGCTTGCAACTTTGGGGAAGCTTCCGATATAGCTATAATGCTACTGAATTTTCACCAAATTCTTAGACTTACAAATAATTGACGTGCATACTATGATGGAATGTGTGTTAAGGAAAGAAAGACTAAATTCTTTGTAGAAGGCATACATGATGTGAGTCTTCGTGCTTTAATTCCGTAACCAAGAAAGATAGTTGGATTGATCCTTTGATAAAGGAAAATGACCCACAAAGATAAGGTAATTGGGCATAATCCTTCAATAAGGGAAGGTGACCGATAAGACACAGGTTTGATCCTTCAGTAATGGAAGATGACACACCAAGAACCCCCTTTGTCACGACCTAACCTGGCCGTGATCGACGCATAAGGAGCCTTAATTCCCTAGCAAGCCTCAACTGCAACTTTACTGAAAAACTGGACATTGTCCATGCATAATTTCCTGAATGCAATTGCCCATGAACATCCAAAATACTTAAACAATTATATGTGCACACAAATATATATATATATATATATATATATATATATATATATATATATATATATATATATATATATATAAGTTACTTAACTACCACAGTTTGGGACCTTGCCTGTAGCTCAATGGAGCACTAGACATACCATAAATTGTAATCCCGATGACAATAAGAGAGGGCCCACTCAAGCGTTGGGCTAACTGGAAGATAACTAGCAACTAACTCTAGCTTAACCTAGCACCTGAAACATGGGGAGGCAACTTGGTGAGTTAAACAACCCAGTGAGAGATAATTTATCTATAGCTAGTATGGGACAACGCCAAACTACTTTTATTCAACTTAGTATTTATATATAGAAAGAGCGCAACACATGAGAGGAGTGATTTATTATAACAATGAGAGGAGCAAATTTGGGCCGTATAACTATATATGGAGGGTCAAGATTTAAAGTTATTTAAAGGTCACATGATCACTGAAAAAAGTCATGTAACTTTATGTTTTAATCTTGACTATTCACATAAGATCCAATGATCATGATTTACTTCTCTCATTCTCACAATTAATCACTCCTCTTATGTGGTATGCTCCTTATATATATCATAACAAAATGGGTCATTGAAAATATGTTTTTCATAACATACTTGGGAAAAATAGTCCCCTCTTTGATCCTGAAAACCACTGAAGAAAATAATCCTTACAAACATTTTTAGAATGACTAAAAAAAATAATCTGCTCGCCTTACAAGGTGGCTGGTAACCTCATTTTCAAACTCTGCAAAATCATTGAAGGTATAGCCCTCCTATACATTTGGTATATGTGAAAATCATTTGAGTCATCTAGGAAGAATCAAAATCATATTTTCTTTTGGAAATCTAATAAAACACATTTTCATAAAACATAAGAATTTAAAATATATACTTATACATGGTAGAAAGTTGCAATTATAGAATTCCTGTTGTAATATCTTGAGCAGCAACATCGGCATCCTTAGTGATCTGTAATCTGGTCATGTTGGCCTAACACGCTAGGGTAGCAACTCTCATACTAACTGAGGTTCATACAAGGTGCACCAAGTATAACATACCAGCCATTAGCTACGGCCTTATGAAGTGCTCATCCCATAAAACTCGTTTCCTTTCATTAGAATATATCTAAATTCAAAGCTAATTTGAAGCATCATATAAATAAACTCTTTTTTCTTAATGAACATAAGTCAAACTTTTCTACCATGATATAGTTGAAATAAATCATCCCTTTCCTTATATAAATAGCTAGTAACTTCGGAAATTATAATAATTTAACTCAAGTTGGAAACTATACACAGATAAGCTAGTCCCATGTACCTTACATAAAACTATCCATAGCATACATTTACTTATGTTCAATAGCTTTTCAGTTATAAGAAAACTAATTTCTTAAACCTTTGTTTTGCTATCCAACTTTATTGATAATTTCATATAATATATAAAAGATATATTCATAGCATATATAAATCTTATAAGTATATTGATTTCAAAACCTACTATAGATAAACTATCGACTCATAGTACTCTAACTAGAAAGATAGGAGCTCCTTGGCAAGACCACTGAGCCAACCGGTCACTCTAGGAATAGATTTGACACCATAACATGACAATATCTCAATCATAGAGGTAAGATATTGACTTAAACTACCATTAAACATGAAAGGCCCTAGGATTTAAGACTCTTCGACTCTAGATCCTAGCCCAAGAGCAAATCCTTTAGAAAAAATTTCCTAAATCTTGATATAGAAGAGATTTTAAGCTTAAGAATTATCTTTGTGTACCAAAGAACGGAAAGGAACATCGTGGAGAATTTGGGTCTCCTCCGAGGACTTCCCATAGCTTTCCGTTACTTGTTCAAATGAGAAATCAATCGGTAGAAAGGCTAAGAATATATCAGATAAATAGTAGGTAGGAACAAATGGTGGTATAAGATAGTAAAAATACCATATATGAGAAATTTTTGGAGAAAGAAGAAAGAGGGGAGAGTGAGTGAGATATTTTGGGCTGGAGGCCTCATTTTTATTTTTCTCCGACATGGGCACGCTCGAGCGTGGCCCGATTCCAAATCCTTCCTTACTTTGACCTTGGATCACGCTGGAGCACAGGGGTCTGCGCTCGAGCATGCGTCTGTGTTGGAGTGTAGGGAGCTGTGATCAAGCGTGGCTCCCAGTTTTCTAAATTTTGATTTTTCTTACACTTCTGATTTCAATACTCCTCAGGCCAAGCTAATGTCCCCTTTAACTTTACTCTCCATTAACTTTAAAACATAAATATCGATAAGAAAATACCCCCCACTTAAATTTTTTAAAAAAAAGAAAAATCAAACTTCTTAAGGATCAAAATCTAACTTTTGGATTTTAGTACAAATTCCCGAAAACTTACGTTTTCTTAAACTTCCAAGCTAAAAACAAAAAAGGTTAATAACTTCCAAAAATTCCTTAAAAGTCACTCTTCGACTCTTGGATATCTAAAGAACAATTACTGGAACTTTTGATTCTATGAAAATGTCCCAATCATATACCCCTCCAAGGAGGCATAGGATTCAACCTTAGAACTTCGGCGAGGTCTGACAGGACAAAGTATCACCATTCATGTAACTCTTGACTTGGGTATTACACCCTCTACCCACATAAGTAAGTCGGGTATAAAGTTAAGGATGATGACAGTTATTACAAGTATAAGCTTATGTCTTAAAGGAAAGTTTTGTGGGTGGTATAAAGTTAAGTAAAATTACAGTAAGAACTAAAAGATAAAGTCAAAGTCAAGAAAAGCAAATACAAACATGAGACACTCATGCATTATGTAACTTATCATGCTTCTTGTCTGTGAGTGCTCATATGTTATATTTATGATTTATTATGCCATGAGGTATGATTATGACATGCCCTTAGTATATGTTTAAAAGTAACCTACTTCGGTTAAAGAACATTTTCAAACTTAATAAATGAACTTGATGCATGTTCATCCCTTTTTAAGAATAGAAACCAAAGTGGTTCGGACAATAATGATGATACTTAACTATTTAGTTAGAGTCCTACTGAGAAATTCTTATTTCTCATCCTTTTTTGCATCATCTTCAGATAAAGCTAATGGGATCGGTGATCATCTTCCTTGAGTGCCCTACTTGGGAGTGGCACTACGACTTGGCTCTGGATTCCTTGATGCTGACGGCTAGAGCTACTTTGGGGGTCTACATATTCTTCTATTGCTTGTTTGGAGTTAGCGTGAAGAGCAAGCACTTTAGCTCGTAGGACCTGTATGACAACATCGACATGTATGATGTAACACCCTACTAATACCATACTTTGCTTAAGTCATTTTATGGCATTACTAATTGTTACTTTTATCTAATGGAAGTTCTTATCTTTGAAATTGGCTCATATACGAAAATAGCATATAATTTTTTTTTCTTGTAAAATGTTTATGTTTGAAAACTGAGCCTTTAAGTGCTTACTTACTCGTATACATATGAACATTGTTCTACATATGAACTTTGTTCTTCATATCGCTGAGTTACTAATAAGACATATGACAAAATGGAAGCAACATAACACAATACATTAAGCCAAGAATGTAATCATAGATAATCAAGGCCATCATTACATTTAATAAGTATCACATATGTAATAGGTCAAATTAAGCAACATGACTCCTACATGCTCTTAATTACACATAAACTGCCCAACTAGGGCTCTTAAAAAAATAAAAATACTATGCTACTATCTCGATCCTCCTTAGCTAGGTAAAGAAATATGGCAGCTCCTCGTCTTATCCAATTAGGTACCGTCAGAAGTGCTACCATGGATGCCATCAGCTCCATCTGAAGATGACACGAAAACGTAGGAGTGAGAAATACAAGATTTCTCAGTAGGATCGTGACTAGATGAACATTGTGTCATCTTCATTGTCCCAACCACTTCAGGTTTAATTATAAAAATAGTGGATAGATATAAGTTCAATTTTAATGGTTTTGAAAACTTAAACCCCAAAGCGGGTTACTTTTAAACTTAACATCATAACCACATCGTCATGACTAACATACATACTAAAACATAGAATAAACATTCATAATGCAAATGGACAATATAATTACATGCAAAGACATGCATCATCATAGACTTAACCATGGTTATACTTTGACTTTACTTTCATTTTTAGCATGTGCTTAACATTCTTTACTTTCCTTTAAAATAGACTGCTTTTGGACATGAGCTCATTCCGTAGCTGACGTCACGTAGTACTAAACCAAATTAGACTAAGCCAATGTTGGTTACCTCTAAGTTGAAGGGTCCTCCATGTCACCCTTGCCTCCCTCATAGAGGTTGCTTGTGGATTGCCATCTCTTTCGCGGAAGTGATTGAGGGTTTATGTCCCATTCTTTTATTTCTTATCATTATACTTTACATGCATAGTTCTTCTTTGACTTGACACATGCAATGATATGATTAAGTCCATAATTTTGATGGAAATCTGATAGCATAACGGCTAGATCGGAGCTTCCCCAAAATGCTAATCATCAACTTTCAACCAACAGTTCATCATATCTATATCATATCATCGTACTCATCATTCAATCATGAGACAGAGCTCAGTCAAACTTGTCATTCATCATGCTAAATGGCATCATCATTCATACTCTAAAGAGGATTCATAATTGTGTTATTCTTTGTGAAGAATATTATGAATCATTATATGATTTCTCATGGTTAACCATGAGAGAATCACATAGTTAAGATATGTGTATGTGGTCTTTTAGTTACTTAGCTCTCATATAAAATTATCCTTTACTTTAGTTCATGTCTTATGGAACACTTGTTCAATTTAATTAAGTTAAATGATTGTTTCCTTTCCTTGAAATAGGGCACTTAGTGATTCCTAGATTCATGGTATGCTCAAAGGCCCTAATCATACTTCTGTTCTCAAGGAGTTCGAAATCCCTCTAATCCTTGGGTCATGACAATGTATAACCACATTATGAACCCAACAACACCATGTTCACTAATCACTAAGGGTCATTTTTAACTTAACCAAGTTATAAAGTTTCAAGCTTTTATCACTAATATAACAAGATCTTACCTTAAGTATTATAAAAGTTATCATTCTCATAAAGTGGTCATAAAGTTTTATTCTTTATGAAAGTAAGTGCCCTTAAAATTAAGCTCTTATCTTGAAGATTAGATCTTCATGAAATAATGATACAAGTTACTAACTTTTTAACTAAAAAGTCTTGTTCTTCAAGAAAGTTGACTCTTTTAATTATTCTAAGACCATCAAGGTCTCAACTTTATGATTTAAAGTTGTCTCTACATTTAAAAGGTTCCTACTTTATCAACTAGTGATATAAGACATTAGCTCTAAAGTTATAAAGTCTTGATCTGTATAAAAGTTAGCATTTCTATGATCCAAAAGTGACCCTTTTTGATTTCAAGTTTCAAACTTTATGAAAGGATTTGCTTCCAAGGATCAATCTTTGAAACATAAAGTGACAAGACATCATTTTTCTAACTCAAAAAGGCTTATTATTCCAAAAAGCTTAGAATTTTACATGTAGTATTGTCTTCAAAACAAAACAAAATAAGACTTTTATGAAGGTACTAAACTTGCACCACTTTTTATGCTTCAAGAAGCAAACTTTTTAAAGTTTTAAGCTTTTAGGATGTTCATAGTCTTATCAAATCATGAAAAGCATGTAAAGATTAAACTTTTCTAATCATAAACTCATCATAAGAAAAAGAACAACTTTAAGCAAG
This sequence comes from Pterocarpus santalinus, assembly GCA_031439595.1. Lineage (NCBI taxonomy): Eukaryota > Viridiplantae > Streptophyta > Magnoliopsida > Fabales > Fabaceae > Pterocarpus > Pterocarpus santalinus. The sequence continues at coordinate 23,805,515 of CM062528.1, read as the reverse complement.
ACTCCACCAAGAACATCAAGAACATTCAAGAAGAATAACAAGAACATATTTTTGCCAAAAGTAGGAACATCAAGAACACTTGAAGAACAACAAGAATATGTTTTGCCAAAAATGGAAACTTTTGCTCATGAGGAGCATGAAGGATCTTCTCAAGTGTTCACTTAAAGATCTTGGTCATGAAAAGAACCAAGCTTCAAGCTTTCTTGAGCAAACAAAATAAAAAGATGAAGATGACTACCTTTTCTTGAAGATAGCGCAAAAACAAGAGAAATGGAAGAAGAAGATGATGGTGGCGGTTTTGCAAGAAAGAAGGAGAAGCTCTTAAGATCTTGTGAAAATGGAGATTGTAGTGTTTAGATCTTGTCTCCAAGGACCCAAAGATGAGGGCTTTGAAGGGCTAAGTAAGTGGTTTTGGGTGGTGGTGGTGAGGAAGGGAAGAAAAAGATAAGAGAGTTTAGAGAGAAGTAGGAGGATTTGGTTTGAAGAGAGAGAATAGGATGAGTGAAAATGAAAATGGATCGGGTAAAAGAGAGAGAAAGTGGCGTCCTATACATGGAAGGAGGGCAGTGAGATATTTTGCTTCATTTTGGACTAATTAGTGATTAAGGACACAAAGTAGATGATGGGGGAACAAAGCATGGTCAAACTCTTCCATAAAACACTCTTGTCTTATGCTTTATGCTTTTATGATATCACTTTTTACTTTATTGTCTAGTTGACTAAATTTGAATTTAATCATGTGATTAAGTGCTCAAACAACTTAATTAAAATGATTAAGCAAGGATTAGTGATTAACACACAAGAACATGATTAACAAAAATTAATCTCACGATTAAGCTTAATTAACCTTAATCAAACTCGATTAAGCTAATTAAGGGTGATTAGTGCTTAATTAAACAATCAAGGGCTCTGACTTATTTAATTAGAGATAATGTACTCTTGATTAAGTATTCTCTTGACTTTTCTCATCCGAGTTAACTCAAACTCTTCGTTAACCCCTTAATTAAGCCTTAATCTCATAATTTCTCATTAAGGGCCTAATTACTCAAGGTTACTGAGCTAATTTAGCACGTCACAAAATACATATGAGGCACACCTTAACTACACCTTGTATGTTGGACCTATTTACTCAGAGTCGAATCCTTCCATGGTCACAGTTCCTTCCATTGAGACTAATCCATCTGAGGTTACCCTTCCGCACATCATCTGTCTAGATTTTGAGGCATAATTTGCTTAGGGGAGCAGAGTTGAGGGGCATAGTATTAGAGGTTGGGGAAAAGACGTTGTCTCCTCTCAAGCTTAGAGAGTTTTGTTTAGTGTGTAGTTAGGACTAAGTGTATCTCCATTTGGCATGCTTGAGCCTTATGATGTTTATGTGGCTTTTCTTTTCGTATCTGTATATTTTGCAGCTACTTCTTTTAACATGCATTGTTTATATGGGGATGCTATTAGTATTTGATGTGTTTGGATCATTGTAGTTCTTATGTTGGATAGGCATAGGGCCTTGTCATATTAACTTGATACTTATGGTTTCTAGCTAGACATTTTGCATGCCAGTATATATATATAATGTTTATGCATGAATGATGATGTTCTTGTGTATGTATCTATTTCTAGGCTCCCGCTATATGAATGGCTATGTCATGACCCAACCCAGGCTGTGACCGGTGCATAGGGGACAAGTTCCCCTACAAGCCCTCCACAAAACATTTCTAGAAATTGGGTAGAGTTTCCTTTGTATTTAGGACAATTTTCAAATACGGATCCTTTTCGTGCACAAATAACATATATATTTGGATCATTGGAGATTCTTAGAGTGCATACCACAACACACAACATAGGAGTTAAAAGCATATCAATATATCTAATCATCCAAAATATATAATATGCATTCCTCCAAGGTTCATACAATACCATCCGATTGATTTAAGGAACAAACGCACAGATAACAAGAAATTATACCCAAATAGACATATTACTATGCTTTTAATACAAACACTAACCAAGCAAAGGTTGGACCTTGCTTGTGGCACTATGGAGCTACAATGCTAGACTAGGAAGTCCACAAAAGATTTAAATTCACACTATGCCCTTGATTAAGAAGGGCTCACCCAAGAAGTAAGAAATTACTACTAAGGGGTAGGATAATCGGATCCTAGATTAGCCCCTAAATCTAAAAAAGAGAAAAAGATAATAGAGTAAGTCTATGCAATTCAATGAGAAATAGGACACCCATAACCCACATAGGACAATATACACACAAGTTAATAATATAAATATATAAGTTAGAAACCTTTAAATAGTTATTTCAAGATAAATAGAGGAATAACAATTATCTAGTATGAAATATGGGGGAGTTATCTAATCTAGAATAAACAGGAACACTCTAGTGGCCCTTCCTTCGTGTGACCCTGAAGACAGGTAGGAACCAACCCATCGAGTGGCCATGAAAACAGGCATCAACCACCCTGAGAGTGGTCACGAAATCATCAAGACAAGATGTTTCCATATTAACGTCTACTGCTGTTAGCATATAGATCCTATCATAGATTTTTCCCAGAAAAATCTTTGTAAATTTTAGTAACAAAAGTACTCATAAACATGTTCTGTAATATTCATCATAGTTTCAAAGAAACTAACTCATTGTCACATGTGTTAGTTTTGCATAAAATATAAATAAAGAAAATAATTCATTTCCCAAAGTCAAATTATCAAGAGCTAACACAAAATGTCAATAACTTAATTTATCATTTGCAAATATAGAAGTATAATAACTCTGCCAGAAACTCAAGCTATGGGAACATTATCTACCCACAAGCCCGACAACAGAATCTCAATCCCACGGAACCACGAAGTCAAGAATTGGGTCTTTGGAGGAATCTAGCATCAAGAATACAACCATAACAACATTTATGAGTTATAAATCAAGATACAATAACTCAACATCCTCATAACTTATAAATCTAGGGTTTTCAAGAATCCAATAACAACCTACAATATGATAGAATCAAGAACCCTGATGCGACTTCGGCAAGCATACCAGATCGTACAAGTAATAAAGTGATAAGAAAAGTATCGTTCTCACGAGGATAAATCAAATACCAGATAGTTTAAGGGATGACTATTTGGATGGAATGAATTCACGGATAAAGAAATTAAAATTCAAACAAAATAAAATAAATAGGAAAAATAATAATGTAGACGGATGCTAACTGGGTAAACAAATGCAATGGAATGGATGCTAGGGTTAATTAATTTCACCTATTGTAGATGCATTTACTATGAATTTCTGTTAATCAGTTCCTATCCTAACTGACTCACGGTCAATTCCTCTTAATTTATTCTTAGCCTTTCTCGAGGCCAAGCAATACTCTTTATCCTAAACTGATTTTCTAATCTCTTAGTACAAACTAATCTAGGTAAAATTTGAAGCTCTATGGGTTCCTATGTTGACCGCATAAACCGCGTTTGTCTATCTCTAGTTTTTGCTCAGATCACGATGTTTATGTTTAGAGGCTTTACTCACAATCCCTCTCTCGAGTTATTGAACCAAATTAATTAATTGGTGCTCAAGCAATTAAAGGCATTAAGCACGAACAAAAACACTAAGCAATTAAGATAGAAATAAGATTAACATTAATTCATAAGTAAAATTGTCTAACAAAAAAGGTCCATTAATGCCCTAGCAAGAGAAACATAGTTCATGACTGAAGAAAAGAAAACAATGGAAGAATATAAACATGAAAAAATAGAAGAAACAAAAGCTATAAAGTATTGAAGCTAGAGACAAGAGATTCGGAAGGTGTGGATCTCTCCGTGTTGAAGTTAAGCTTGGGAATCCTTGAATCTTCGCCTTCAATCTCTCTAGAGAAAGTCTTCTATCTTGGGAAGGGTGTATGAGTGTTTAGGGATCACTTTTTCTAATCTTACGTGTTGCCTTTTATAGTCTACGGATCCCTTTTCTCGAATTTTGGCCTGAACAAGCAAATTACTGCAGACGAGGTCGCGCTATAATGCAACTAAAATACCCTGAGCCAAACAGCATTGCGCTATAGCCCAAGGCAGTGCGCTATAGCGCGTCTGCCTGACAATGCTAACCATTTTTACGTATTTCCAAGCTCTATAGCGGTCAGAATAGTTAGAATTTGGCCTCGAAGGTAGAATAGAAATTGTAGATCTTTGAGTAAGCTATCCAACTCAATAAGAATCACCTCAATTGAAGCTCTGTAGCTCAATATATAGGTGGAATACTGATGAAAGGTCAGACTTGACAGCATCAAAAACAAAATGAAGCTTCAATCTTTCTTCGCCTTTTTCTCCTAGAAGACTCGAGAACTTGAAAAAAGTGTCCAAAAATAAAGTCAAAGATCTTCTTACCTCTTTTCCAAAGAATCTTGAATCATCATAATCTGACTTTTGGAGACCTAGATATCGAATTTCCAATGCTGAAAGATTCTAATTTCATGCAAGTTAAACTCTCTCAAAGCTCCAAATTCCAACTTCAGTGCTTGTATCAATGACAATCAAAATAAGTCCAAAATAAGTATCCAAAATATAAGATAATAATAGAAAATAAAAATAACACCCAATCTCAACTATTTAACTAAAATAAAATAAAATAGTAACTAAATTAAACAATTACATCCTAAATTAAATAAAAATTAACTAAAAATATAACTCACCAAAGGGAGCTATCACAGTCCCCAACTTAAGAACTTGCTTGTCCCCAAGCAAGACTCAAATCAAAGACTCAAGAGCAGAAAACAAAAGACTCAAATAAAAACATTTAAAACAAAAAGACTCACTAGACAAAATGGTTAAGATAGAAGTTGTTGCCTATGGAATCCTTCATCATTGCTCCATAACTTAACTCAAAAGTTATCAAGGATCCAAATCTAACTATCAAGACCATTTAATTGTGCAATTACATTATCAAAAGAATGGATCAAGTGTGTGTGTATAAGAGAAAAGCAACAAAGAATTGACTCATCTTATGCTTATGCAATGTTTAAGAAAAGACAAAAGCATTGCATTATCTACAATACTCTCTCTCTATTTTTACATGAATGTCACTTAGCCAAAGATCAAAAGGACTTTCTCTTAGCTTGTAATGGCAGGCCAAGGTAAGGGGTAGATGGAATAGTCATTTAAGCTCAATATTTCCCTCAACTTAAGGAACCCTCACCCCTAACTCATTCTCCTTGGGGTACCCCCAACTTAGTTGCTTGGCAACCATCATGTTTTTCTTATTCAACCTTGGCATTGTATTTTTCTTGTATTGTCATTTTTTTTTCCTTTCTTTTTCATTACTCCTTCATTCTTTCACCCTCTTTCTCCTTCTTTCTTTCTCCTTTTTTTTTTCACTCCACCTTTTGACTTTAGCTAGCATGAGGTTATGGTAGTGGAGGTATTACCCTATTCAAATGAGAAGCTAAGGCTTGAGGGTAAACTATAGGATCAAAGAGGGGAAAAAAAGAAGGATATTTGGCTCATGATGTGGTTCAATCCAAGAATAGGCTTTAAGGCTTAAATAAAGTGACTAAGGATCAATGATAAATGGTGGACAATGAGGCTCAATTGTGGCTACCAAACATGGCCTAAATCATCTCTATGGATAAGAGTCACTCACATATATTTCAAGAGAGATTCACATGAATAAAAAGCCATCTCTCAACCTAAATAAAATATAAAAGCATAAAGATCACCTATCCTAAGTTGTTAACTCTTATAAAAGTGCAAGAATGTGATCCTTCCCAATTCAATAATGAAAGCACAAAAATATTTTCAAGACTCAAATTAGGATCCAAAGTTACTTAAAAGTTAACAAATAGAGCAATCTTTATATCATAGGCACAGGCAAACAACAACTAGTTGACTAACAAAAAAATAAAAATAAAAAATAAAAACAAAAATCTTTTTGGTTTTTTTTTAAGCAGAAAATTGAAACTAAAAACACTAAGAACCTAATGAACAAAACTAACAAAAGGAAATAGGAACAAATAAGAAAGTGCAACAATGGACTTTCCCAACTCCCAACTTAAAATTATGCATTGTTCCTAATGCATAAAAATAAACTCAAAAGGGAAAGGAAAGGAAAGTTACTCCCCAATGCATGTATCTCTGTTGCACGCCTTATGTGGCTTCTTCCTTCACTTATGTACTTCCTAATTGCTCCAATGAACCTATAAAACAACATAAACACAACTAAATGAATTAAAATTATTCAAAACTAAAATTCTACCCAAATCAAAAGAAAAACTAATAAAAAAAGTTAAAATTAAAGAAGAGTTAGAAAAGTTGGGTTGTCTCCCAACAAGCACTTTAGTTTAATGTCCCTAAGTTGGACATGGTCTTGTCACTCAAGGTGGTTCCTTCCTCCTCTTCATTGGTGCTTTGTCACCAGGGTAGCAAGTCTTCTTCCCAAGGATTAGTGAGGTAGAGGCAAACTTGAATGGCCCATGGAGATCTTTTGATGGCTTATCAGGTGGCTTAAGATTATCCCCCAGTCTTTTCTTTTTCGTCCATGCCTTGATCTTTATCAATTTAGACTTCCAAGGAGGAGTGGCATAGGATTCAAAGGTTGGGGTGATCATATTAGCTTCCACTACATCAACCTGAAAGCAAGAGCTGGCTTCAAAAGGGGGTATGGTTGCTTCAAACACCCTGAAGGTCACCTTCTCCTCTTGAACTCGCAATTCGAGCTTCCCTTCTTCCACATTTATCAATGCCCTTCCAGTAGCTAATAAAGGTCTTCCAAGGATTATTGGGATTGCTCTATCTTCCTCCATATCTAGGACAATGAAATCTACTGGGAAGATAAATTTGTCCACTTTCACTAGCACATTCTCCAACACACCCCTTGGATATTTGATGGACCTATTTGCCAGTTATAGAGACATCATTGTGGGCTTTACTTCTCCAATCCCAAGTTTCCTGAAAATAGAAAAAGTCATTAAATTAATGCTAGCACCTAAATCACAAGGGTTTATTAAAATTAATATCACCAATATCATATAGAATAGTAAAACTCCATGGATCTTTTAGTTTTGGAGGTAGCTTGTTTTGCAAAATAACACTGCACTCCTCAGTAAGCACCATAGTCTCATCATGTTTAAGCTTCCTTTTTCGAGATAAGATATCCTTCATAAATCTAGCGTAGCTCGGTATTTGCTAAAGGGCTTCCAATGGGGGAATATTAATGTGCAATCTCTTGAATACCTCCAAGAACGTGAAATATTGCCTCTCTTTTCCTCTTTCTTTTTTGGCTTCACCCTCTATGGATATGGAATTAGAGGGTCATAAGCAAGGGGTGCCACATAGGTAGACTTCTTCTTTTCATCTTTCACCTCCTTGCTTCGCTTCATAGGATCTCATACTTTCCCCCTTTTGGTGTCTGTTCCTTGGCCTCAACAGATGGCTCCTCTTCTGTTAGTGTCTCAGGCTCTACCACCTCTTTCCTACTTCTCAAAGTAATTCAGTTCACTTACTCTCTAAGATTTGTAACTGTTACTAGGCAAGGAACCTTGTGGTCACTCAATTAGCTGCTCAGAGATTTGTCCCAACTGAATCTCAATGTTCTTGATTGAGGCTTCATGGTGCTTGAACTGTGCTTCAGTTCTATCCACAAAATTAGAATGAGTCTGCATGAATTGTTGGAACATTTCCTCCAGGTTAGACTTCTTTTCTTGAACAGGTGGGTTGTATAAATGCCTAAGAGCACCCTGATTCCCACGGTACTGACCGGAATGACCATAGTCTCTGTATCCAGGAACATAACTATTGGAATGGAAATTGTGCCTCTGACCATTCATTTAATTGACTTGTTCATTAGAAGTAGGCTCCGTGGCACATTCTTCATTAGGATGATTCCTTTGGCAAAAGTCACACTGCAAGATCGGTGCTAGGAAAGTGGTACTAAGCATATCCAATTGCTTCTAAATGGCTGCATTTTGGACAAAAAGGGCTTGTGTCTGGGCCAAAAGGGCAATGGTAGTATCAACTTCTAGGACTCCCTTCTTCTGAGTTCTCTCACTAGGCCTCTGGTAATTGTTGCTAGCCATTATTTCAAATAGCTCCCAAGACTGCTCTAGTGTCTTATTATTCAAAGAATCCCCAGCTGTTGTATCAACCATGATTTGCATGGACATCAGGAGACCATTGTAGAATGTCTGAATTTGCATCCAGAGTGAGATGCCGTGATGTGGACACTTAGCCAACAGCTCCTTGTATCTCTCCCAAGACTCATAAAAGGATTCTGCATCCACTTGTGTAAAAGAAGTGATGTCATTCCTCATCTTGGCAGACTTGGCAGAAGAAAAGTACTTTTCTAAAAATTTCCTAGCCACCATAACCCAGGTAGTGAGTGTCCCCTGTGGTAAAGACTTCAACCAGGCTTTGGCCTTGTTCCTTAATGAGAAGTGAAACAATCTCAGCTAAATAGCATCATCTGTGGCACCGTTAATTTTTATGGTGTCACAGATCTCCAGAAAATTGTTGAGTTGCTCATTAGGGTTTTCACTAGGCAGTCCAGCAAATTGGCAATTTTGCTACATGAACTAAATAAATGACATCTTCAGCTCAAAGTTGTTTGCCTGGACAGGTGGCCTCACAACGCTAGATGAGCACCCTTGAAGAGTGGGTGCCAAATAATCCTTCATGGCCATCTCATTTTGCTCATTTTCATCTACCATGGTAGTTTTAGAGACTTTTTCAATTGCTCTTCATTCTTTTCTGAGTTGACGCAAAAAATGCTTAATCTGTGGATCAAAGGATAAATCTCCTGTAGATTGGCTTCTTCGCATAAACTGCAAAATAAAACACAAGAACAAGCGAAAGTAGGAAAGACTAAAATAAAACAAAAGCTAAATAAAAATAAATAATGAAAGAAAAAGAAATAAAAATAAAATAAAAGGAAAACTAAAAAATAAAAAAATAAACAGGACAAAAACAAATATAAAATAAAAATAAAAAATCCAATCTAGTATCCCGTTAACTAAGAATGATACTAATACTATACCCGACAACGATGCCAAAAACTTGATGCGGCTCCGACAAGTATACCGGATTATACAAGTAATAAAGTGATAAGTAAAGTATCTTCTCATGAGGATAGATCAAATACCGGATAGTTTAAAGGATGACTATTCGAATGGAATGAATTCACGGATAAAGAAATTAAAATTCAACAAAATAAAATAAATAAGAAAAATAATAATGTAGATGGATGCTAACTAGGTAAACAAATGCAATGGAATGGATACTAGGGCTAATTAATTTCACCTATTGTAGATGCATTTACTATGAACTTCTACTAATCAGTTCCTATCCTAACTAACTCACGGTCGGTTCCCTTTAATTTATTCCTAGCCTTTCTCAAGGTCAAGTAATACTCTTTATCCTAAACTGATTGCCTAATCTCTTAGTACAAACTAATCTAGGAAAAGGTTGAAGCTTTATGGGTTCCTATGTTGATCGCATGAACCGCATTTGTCTATCTCTAGTTTTCGCTCAGCTCACAGTATTTATGTTAAGAGGTTTTATTCACAAATCCTCTCTCAAGTTATTGTAAATCCCCAAATCAATTAATTAGTGATCAAGCAATTAAAGACATTAAGCACGAACAAAAACACTAAGCAATTAACATAAAAACAAGATTAATATTAATTCACAAGTAAAATTGCCCAACAAAAAGGGTCCATTAACGCCCTAGCAAGAAAAACTTAGTTCATGACTGAAGAAAAGAAAACAATGGAAGAATATAAAGATGAGAAGATAGAAGAAACAAAAGCCATAAAGTGTTGAAGCTATAGACAAGAGATTCAGAAGGTGCGGATCTCTCCGTGGTGAAGTTAAGCTTAGGAATCCTTGAATATTCACCTTCAATCGCTATGTAGGAAGTCTTCTATCTTGGAAAAGGTGTATGAGTGTTTAGGGATCTGTTTTTCTAATTTTACATGTTGCCTTTTATAGTCTACGGATCCCTTTTCTAGAATTTTGGCCCAAACTAGAAAATTGCTGCAGACGGCGTCGTGCTATAGCGCAAGAGTTGCGCTATAGTACAACTAAAATACCTTGAGCCAAACAGCGTCACGCTATAGCACAAGGCAGCATGCTATAGCGCGCCTGCATGACAGTGCTAACCATTTTTACACATTTCCAAGCTTTGTAGTGGTCAGAATAGTTGAAATTTGGCCTCGGAGGTAAAAATAACAATTATAGATCTTTGAGTAAGCTTTCCAACGCAGTAAGAATCACTTCAATCGAAGCTCTGTAGCTCAAGATATAAGCGAAATAATGATAAAAGGTCTGACTTGACAGCATCAAAGATAAGATAAAGCTTTAATCTTTCTTTGGCTTTTTCTCCTAGAAGACTCGATAACTGGAAAAAAGAGTCCAATAACAAAGTTGAAGATCTTTTTCTCTCCTTTCCAAAGAATCTTGAATCATCATAATCTGACTTCTTGAGAGCTAGATATCGAATTTCCAATGCTAAAAGATTCTAATTTCATGCAAGCTAAACTCTCTCAAAGCTCCAAATTCCAACTTGAGTGCTTGTATCTAATGACAATCAAAATAAGCCCAAAATAAGTATCCAAAATATAAGATAATAATAGAAAATAAAAATACCACCCAATCTCAACTACTTAACTAAAATAAAATAAAATAGTAACTAAATTAAACAACTACATCCTAAATTAAATAAAAACTAACAAAAAATATAACTCACCAAAGGGAGTTATCAAAACCAAAGGAAAAAAAAGAAGAAAATGAGTGGGTTCCTTGCTACCACTTCTTCCAAGCTCTAATCTCCACAATGGAAGTGTTGGTGAAAGTGAATGTGAAGATTGGAGAAGAGGATTGAGGTTGACGGTGTGAAAAGAAGTGTGATTAGGAGTGAGATTTGTGGGAACAATTAAGGTAGAGGAGGAAGATGATGAGAGTACGAAGTTTAGAGAGAAAGGAGAAGGTTTTCAGGTGCAAAGAAAGATGACGGAGGGCAAAATAAAGCCCAAAGCCTTGCGTCGCATGTTTTATGTAGTCTGTGTTGCACTATAGCATAAGCTCCAGAACCTAATAGTGCTATATTGGCGCTGTCGTATTACAGCACAACCTATTGAGCTGTAACATGACCCCAAAACCCTGAAGTGCACAATTTTGAGTTTAAATCACTCTTTAACTCATTAATACCCTATGAACCATACTTCTAAGCATATTGTGACATTAACAACATTCAAATACTCAAGTATGAGAACTCAAAAGGTTACTCAAAGGGCTAAGATTCCAAGAAATTTAAAACTTATATTGTGCAAAACTTTGGGGTGTTACATTTTCCCTTCTTAAAAAAATTTGGTCCCTGAATTTGAAATAAACTAAAGAATATTCATACTTCAAGATTTGGATAAAAGTAGATATTTGACTTGCATGGCTTCCTCAAATTCCCAGGTTGCTTCCTCTCCATAGTGGTTCTTCCAAATTACTTTCACTTTAGCCACCTTCTTCAAGCGAATCTTCTTTACTTGGGGGTCAACTATGGCTATGGTCTCTTCCTCATTGGTCAAATCTTCATCCAACTGGATAGTATGCAGAGCAAGCACATGGGATAGGTCAGGAAGGTACTTTCGCAATGTTGACACATGGAACATAGGGTGAATCATGGAAAATTCAAGTGTAGGGTTGAATGATATGCCACTATGCCTACCCTATTTAAAATCTCAAAAGTACTAATGTAACAAGAGCTAAGCTTACCTTTCTTCCCAAACCTCATTACACCCTTTGTAGATAATACTCGTAGAAACACGTGATCAGCCATTGAGAATTCCAAGTCGTATCTCTTGTGGTCGGCATAAGCTTTTTGCCTGCTCTTAGCTGCCAATACCAGTTCTCTAATCAAATGAACTTTCTCAATTGAATCCTGCACCAAGTCTGGACCCAAGAGCTAGCATTTACTAGCTTCAAACCATCTGGTAGGAGTTCTATAATGTCTCCCATAGAAGGCTTCAAACGGTGCTGTCTAGATACTGGCTTGATAACTATTATTATAGGAAAACTCAACCAAGGATAGGTAACTATCCTAGTTTCCACCAAAGTCTAGAACATAGGATCTTAACATATCTTCTAATATTTGAATTGTCCTTTCAAATTGCCTGTCCATCTGAAAGCGCAAAGTCATACTAAGGTCAAGCCGAGTCCCTAAAGCCTTTTGGAAGGCCTTCCAGAAATGAGACATGGATTAAGGCCCATGATCCGAGACAATGGACACAGGAATCCCATGAAACAGGACTATCTCATCCACATATAGCTTGCCATAATAGGAAGCATTGTAGGTAATCTTAACTAGGAGAAAATGAGTTGACTTAGTGATTCTATCTACTATCACCCAGATAGAGTCAAAACCTTTAAAATTGCAGCATAGGCTAGTCACAAAGTCCATGGTGATTCTCTCTAATTTCCACTTAGGTATCTCTATCTGTTGTTGTAACCCGATAAGCCTCTGATGTTCACCTTTGACTTGCTGAGAAACCAAGCAACGAGACATAAAGTCTCCTATATCCTTTTTCATACTTTTCCACCAGAACAACTGCTTCAAATCTTGGTACATCTTAGTGGAATTAGGATGAACCGTGTACATAGAAATACTGGCTTTCTCTAAAAGAGTCTTTCTCAAGTCATCCATATCTAGCACACACAAATAGTTACCACATCTCAACATACCTACTTGGTCAAGAGAAAACTCATATTCTCTCCCATTACGGATGTCCTCCATCCTTTTGCATAGCTTTTGATCCTCATATTGTACAACCTTGATTTTCTTGACCAAAGAAGATTGGGCTTGTATATGGGCTAGGAGTAGCCTTGAGTTTCCAAGCTCAAAGTGCACACCCTCAGACTCTAACTTGTGGACTTCTCCCACTAACAGTATTTTAGCAGGGGCTATATGCACCAAACTATCCATAGACTTCCTATTCAAGGCATCCGCCACCACATTGGCCTTGTCCAGACAGTACAATATAGTACAGTCAATATCCTTGAGCAGTTCCATCCACCTATGCTACCTTAGATGTAAGTCCTTCTACTAAAAGATATATTTTAGGCTCTTATGGTCTGTGCAAACCTCACATATTTTGCCATAGAGGTAGTGCTTCCAAATCTTTAGAGTAAAAATAATGGCACTTCCAAGTCATGAGTGGGGTAATTTTGCTCATGTCTCTTCAATTGTCTTGAAGTTTGCAATGACTCAGCCGTGTTGCATGAGAACACACTCGAGTCATACCTAGGATGCATCACAATACACCGAATACCATCCAAATCCTGAAGGTAAAACCAGTATTGGGACTATGGTCAAACAAGTCTTAAGCCTTTGGAAACTTTCTTCATGGTATTAGACCATTGGAACTATACCCCTTTCTAGGTTAACTTGGTCAAAGTGGTAGAGATTTTAGAAAAATTCTTGACAAATCTCTTGTAGTAGCCTATCAAACCGAAGAAACTATGGATCTCCATCACGATTGTAGGTCTTGGCCACTTCTGAATGGCCTTCACTTTCTTAGGATCCACCATAATCTTTTCTTTAGATATCACATAGCCTCGAAAGACCACCTAGTCAAACTAGAACTCACACTTTGAGAATTCGGCATAAAGCTGGTGATTCCTCAGAGTTTGTAGAATTATCTTTAGATGGTACTCATGTTCTTCCTTTCGCTTGGAATATATTAGGATGTCATCGAGAAGTTTATCACGAAGTGAACCAGGAAGCAATTGAACACCCAATTCATCAAGTCCATGAAGATGGTTGGTGCATTGGTCAACCCAAAGGACATTAATTACTAAGACCTCATAATGTCGATAACGGGCTTGGAAAGTGGTCTTGAAAATATCTTCTTCCCGAATCCTTAGATGATGGTAACTGGAACAAAGGTCAATCTTAGATAAGCAAAAAGCCCCTTGGAGCTGATCAAATAAGTCATTAATCCGAGCTAATGGGTATTTGTTACGAACAGTCAATGTGTCCACTCCATTGACATTGACCACACATGATGAGAACATCAATTGAACTATAAAAAATTCCCCTATTATGGTACTGGCCCAAAATGGGTGGTTCAGCATCATCGATTACTCACCGAAATGAGAAGCAATACATGGGAATACATATGAGTACATGGAACCCGGATCAAATAGCACATAAGCCTAAAAAAAAGTAGACTTGTAAAGTACCTGCCACAACAACATTTGATACCTGAGCATCCTATCGAGTCAAAGTGAAAACTCAAGGCTAACTTCTCTCTGATCTTCTACCACCAGAACCTCTTTCACTTACTCCTCTGCCTATCCCTCTGCTCAAGAGTCTAGATGAACTGCTTGGTGACATAGCGAAAAGAGATGGGGTAGGTGCTGTAGGTTGTACCGAGCTCTGCCCAGCACCTCCCCTAGGGTGGGCACAATCTCTCCTAAGGTGACCAGTCTGACCACACTTGAAGCATGCTTTTGTGGCCTTACGACATAGTCTTGAATGATAACCTCTATAGTATTGGCATGATGCCCTGGTAGAAGCTGACCACTCGGATCCCGACATGCCAAGTTGAGACATACTTCTAGCATGGGACCTTGAGGCAGATATGCTCATTGAAATGAGCCTAGAAGAAGTGACCTCGGCTAATGGTGCCGACTGTTGGCCCTGGTATCCATGGCCTCCTGAACTAGATCCATTAGAGAAAGATCCTTTCATCTTCTGCTTTGTGCTAGACTCCTTGATAGCTTTTTATTCCTTCCTCCCAAACTCAAGAACATAAGTGGCATCCACAATCTCGACATAGGACATCTTACCAACCATAGGAAAGAGGTTGGAGAACAATGGATTTGCTAGGTCACAAACAAATCTCCTGATCTTCATGGTCTTTGTGGATACTAGGTGTGGAGCATATTTGGGTAACCTGGTGAAGCGTTCTACATACTTTGTCACTGACATCCCAGGTGCCTGCTTCAGCCTCTTAAACTCAGCAACAAATTTCTCCTTCTTGTTAACATGGAGGAACCTCATCATGAAGACTTAGGTGAACTCTTCCCATGTAAGGGGAGGTAATATAGAGGCATTCTTACCGTCAAGAAGTATCTCATACCACTGCTTGGCAGAACCATGCAAGCTATACATCACTAACTTTACTGCTCTATCTCTCGGCATCTGAGGGTTCTGAGAGCCTTGTTGGTACCATATATGAATAACTGCAGGTCATCTATTAGAGGATTCCTAGAGAAGATTGGTAGGTTCAACTTGAGAAAAGAATCAATGGTCACATCTATCCCCATTTGAGGCTAATGATGCCCCCTAATAGTAGGATCTGGCTCTGCATGGGGTTATGCTCTACCTTCCTCTTCTCAGCTAGTAGCTTCACCAGAGTGTTAAGGGTCTAATGGGTCCCCTCATCCTAACAGCTACGTTAACTAGCTCTTCCTCAAAGGCTGGCTCCTCGACTTGCCTGGCCAATCTCTTATGGCCTCTGCCCGACCATGGCTTATCCTTCTTAGTAGAGGAGAGGGGACCCTATCAGATTCAACATCAAAAGCCTCATGGATTCCTGCCCTTGTAGAACAGGTGCATGTCTTAAGTGGTATTTCACCTAAGGGAATAAACATTGAGATTAGAACCTGATTGAATTTCAAAACAAGGAATAATTTGGGTGCGTATGACTCAAGACATAAACATAAAGAATATCAATCTTGAAAGCCTCTAGTAGCATCATGCCTTGTGAAAATAGGTCGGCTTCCATTTGCATAGTCGCGGTCCTATTAAATGACACTTGCTCCATAGTGCATAGGGAAACCTATACCCACGATGGGGTGAGTATGGGGGACAAATTTTCCCCTCGCAGGTAATAGGGACCATTATTTTTAATACTCATTTACTAAAAGAGATGGGGACGAGGATCACTGTACCAGTATTTACGAGTACCCATTACATAAAATGCCAAAAATATTCCTATATATATATATATATATATATATTTTCGGAAGAGGTTACGAGATTCCAGGAAATGGACTTTCAGAACTGAATTGGGGCTTCTTTGACCGCTACGCACGACGGTGCTTGGTGAAAGGGGCACCTAAAAGGACACTGACGATCAAGTTAACCAGAGTAAAAGGTATCAATAGTGAGTAGAAAAAATGCATACCTGTTTCAAGGGTGAGCTCCCTTATTTATAGAAGCTCTAAGTGATAACAATTTTCCGAGATTCTTGGGTAAAGGTCTCGGATTAGCGTACATTACGGGTTAATGCTTTCGTAACTGAAAATGTGTCGGTGGGATGCTTCCAACCACTCTCAGTGTGGGCCTTCAACCCCTAACTTGATAGTCTATTCGGGATTTCTAGGCCCTTTGGGCTTAGTCCGTAATAGTTCCCCCAAACTAGTAGCATGGTAATGTCGGATGCCGGGTTTTTCCAACTTTAAGATCATGGAACCAAAGTCGAAGGATTGATAAAGGACCTCGACGTTTTCTGGCTGCACCTTGGTTTTGGTTAGCCACCACTTGCTAACTACTAGACCCAAGGTGATTGCTTCTGACATAGTGTTATGTCAAAAGGTCACATCTTCATTCCCTGGGATAATGCGCGTCATTATGGCCCCTCATTTTACACGCCCTCATAATTCGAACTGATACATATTTTCAACTTTCCCCTCAATTTAGAGCGTGATAAGACATTCTTGCCCTTCATAATATTCGAAATTATATTCAAATATGTCGAAGTTCCTCTATCTCCAAAGGCACTCTTCTCTCTTTTTACTCTTACCTGTCCTAGCCATGGGGATGTGACCATGGGATGGCTATCATTCCAAGCTCAACCAAATTAGAAAGTGTTCACATTGTACGAGGATCCTTCCACTATTTCAAAATCATTTTACTTCAAGGTGTTTGAGGTTCTGAATACAATTTCCTTTTGGGAAGACCTAAAAGGAGAACTAAGAATCAGCTGCTTCAGGAGTAAACATTTTGAAATTCCTCTGGTAAATGAGGATGAATTATCATCCGAGGAACGGATTTTGGTCGAATCCTTTTTAGTGAGGTTTGGAAAAGAAAATTTGAATTTGAAGCTCATAGTTGGAGTAGATTCTCAAACAGCTAGAGCACACTTAGGTTGGATTTAAGTCACTTTGTAGACATTGTATCTTGTGATATTTTATATAGACTAATTTCCACCTCGTATTTTTGAAGAAAGAGTAGCTTCGAAGTTTGCCCTCGATGTCCTCCGACGTCGTATCCTGAACAAAAGACCTCACGAGGATGACGTCAATCAAAGTTCCTAACCTGGGGACTCCAACCCAAATTTTCCTCCAACTGCAAAAGCTTCTGCTACAGAAGTTCATCAAATTGCTCCCGAGGTTCAGCCTTCGAAAAAGTAAAACAGGAAGAAAATAGTGAAGGAGGTGATCCGGGTTGATATTGAGGACAATACTACTTTGGATATAAGGCTGGAAGATAATGTTCTGGCTAGAACTTTCCCTTATTCAGGATTTATGGATAAAACACTAGTGAGCCTTGCTATTATGGATCAAATCAAGGCTAATGATGAAGGTGTTGTGCACAAGATGCAATGGATAGGTCGAACGCTTTTGAAATCAGCGACTATTCTCAGATGCTCGGAACCTGTTGTTTCTGCTGGTATCTAAGCTCCAAGGAGATAAAAGCCCTTATGGAGAGTATCTATCTTCTCAAGGTCGACAAATAGGCCTTGGAAGAAGAAAAAGAAAAAATAGCATCCGAGATGGCTGAATTAAAAGAGGCGATCCAGCTGAAAGATCAATGCCTTAAGGATAAAGGCCATCAACTGGAAGAATCGGCAAAGCGAATATCGGAGCTAGATGAGACCAATGCCAAGGCATCCCATGAGATAACTAAGTTGAGGGACGACGTGAAATTCATAGAGCAATAATAGCATAAGTCGGCTTATGAAATTAAGGATAATATCTTGGTGCAATGCCAAGTTATTTGCCTTGAAGCTGACTTTAGTGAAATTGGCCTAGACAAGTATGTCAAACATGGCCGAATCGAGATCGCTCCCTTTGCAGAGGAAGAGAATGGTGACGATGCAACCCCGGAAGTGTAATGGAGGAATTTTTGTTGTTTTAAATGACATTTCCCGACCTTCGAAATTATGAAATTTATCTTTACTATTCGCATCTTTCTACACCTAAGTTTTAGAACTTGAAGGGAATAGCACACCATAATGAATTTTCCAAGCTTAAAAACTTGAGTTCTCGACTATTAAGTCGGATTTGCCATAATTTTCAATAACTCGGTTACGATAAAATTCCTAGATAAAAACCTTGATTGCATAATGTCCGAGGAATTTAAACCTGAACATTTGTGTTTTTAGACTAAGGGATGATCAATCCCTCGGGATTTACATAATATTGAATAAAATGCAATAAAATGAAAATCAAAACTTTATTTATAAAACTGAGAAAACCAAGTAGCAGTGTATTGATATACCACTTAGCCCATGGAAGCCTCGCCTTGTTAAAACCTCCTCGAGAAAAATCCAGTGGGGAGAAACCCGAGATAGGAAAAAGAGTACGATAACTCGCATGGTTTACACACAAAATCTTCTCAAGTTTGAGCTATTCCATGATCTCAGAACTTGGGACCCAGACAAGGTAGAGAGCTTATACGCTTCTTTTCCCAAGACTTCAATAATCTTGTATGGACCTTCCCAATTCGCTACGAGTTTTCTGTGACCTGGAATAGGTTGTCCGATGTTAGCACGCAGTAGGACCAAATCTCCCTCTTCAAACTTATGGGGCACCACAGAAGAGTTGTATCTTTTTGCCACCCTTTGTTTTAGGGCCTGCTCCATAATATATGTCATTTCTCTGGCTTTATTAGATAGGTCAATCTCCTCCCTCAGACTGAAAACTAGTAGGTTGGAAGATAACCCTTGGACTTGGTTTTCCAACTTTGACCGGGATCATAGCATCCACCCCATAAGTAAGCTTGAATGGAGTTTCTTTCATGGTCGAGTGAGCAGTTGTCCGATATGACCACAATACACTCCCAAGTTCATCCGCTCATGCTCCTTTTTTATCATCAAGCTTTTTCTTCAATCCATGAAGTATCACTTTATTGGTTACCTCAACTTGTCCATTAACTTGTGGATGCTCTATTGATGTAAAATGGTGTTTAACCTTGTAGCTGGAAAGGAAGTCTTGGAATTTGCTGTCGGCAAATTGCATCCCATTATCTATAATTAGTGATTTCGAAATTCCAAATAGGGTGAAGATATTTCGCCATACAAACTTCCGGACTTGTACAGTCATGATGGAAGAGAGTGGCTCCGCTTCAATCCACTTCTGAAGTAGTCAATGGCAACGATCAAATATTTTACTTGTCCAATGGCCAGGGAAAAAGGGACCCAAAAGGTCGATTCCCCATTTGGTAAACGACCACGGGGACATAATTGCTGAAAGCTCCTCTACGGGGGCATTGTGAAAATTTGCATGTTGTTGGCAGTTTAGGCATTTCTTTATGAACTCCACAGCATTTTTTATCATCATGGGCCAATAATACCCAGCCCGTAAAACTTTCAGTGCTAATTCTTTTCCCCCGGGGTGATGCCCACACGACCCTTCATGAACTTCTTCAAGTACTCGGTTCGCCTATTCTAGGTGGAGACATTTTAATAACGACTAGGAAAGGCTTCTCCTATACAACTGATCTCCAACTATAGTATAGTATGAAGCTTCCTTAGTTAATCTTTTTGCTTCCATGAGATTATTAGGGAGAGCCCTGTTCAACAAGTATTACATGATTGGAGTCATCCAACTCGGACTTTCCTCGATCATCAACACTGGAACTGGGTCTGCTATGGAAAGGGTCTTCAAAGTCTCCTGAATCAGGATTTTCTTACTTCCTCCTATCTTTATGCTGGCCAACTTGGAAAGAATGTCCGCTCTAACATTTTCTGCTCTGGGCACATGTCAAACTTCGGATGTGTCAATTTTTCCCATTACATCTTTGACTCTAGCCAAATATTTCTGTAGTAGTGGATCCTTGGCTTGGTACGTTCTAGATACCTGTGACGTTACGATCTAGGAATCATTAGAGATCGTAAGTCTTGTTGCCCTAACATCAGAAGCAAGTTGAAGGCCGCCTATCAAAGCTTCATATTCAGCTTGATTGTTAAAGACTTGGAAATCAAATTTAATGGACATTTCGATCATGATGTCCCCCTATTCTTCCAAAACAACTCTGGCTCCACAACCTTTTGTGCTTGAAGCTCTATCTACATACAATGTCTAAGTCGAGTCGTCAGATCCTTATTCCTCCACCATTTTTACAAGGAAATCTACTAAAGCTTGAGCTTTGATTGCAACCTGGGGCTCATATCGGATATCAAATTAGGACAATTCAACCAACCATGTTACCATCCTTCCTACAAGATCTGGTTTCTGTAGTACCTATCGACTCGGTTGGTCCATTTTGACTATGATGGTATGGGCTTAAAAGCATTCTCGAAGGTGGCGAGCTGCAAAGACTAGAGCTAAAGCCACTTTCTCCAGCTTTTAATACCAAACTTCTGCCTCTTGCAAAGTTTTATTGACAAAATATACTAGAAATTGTTGCTTGGCATCTTCTCGGACTAAAACGTCGACTATGGCCGAATCGCCTATTGAAAAATATAAAAATAGAGGTTCACCAATCTCGGGTTTGCGCAAGATTGGTGGGCTTGATAGATAAGACTTGAATTCTTGGAATGTTGCTTCACACTCCAGTGTCCACTCAAAATTATTCTCTTTCTTTAATAATGAAAAGAAAGGTGATGCTTTTCGAGCTAAAACTGCCAAAAATCTAGAAAGAGATGCTATTCTTCTTGTTAAGCGCTGAACATCCTTTACGGAACTTGGACTTCTCATCTCCAATATTGCCCTGCATTTATCGGGATTTGCCTCAATTCCTAGATTTGTAAGCATAAAACCTAACAACTTCTCGGCTTCAACAGCAAAAATACATTTATGAGGGTTTAGCCTCATCCTATGCTTTTGCAAGCATGTGAACACAGTTTCTAGATTCTGCAAGAGCTCTTCTTCCATCTTTGTTTTGACTAGCGTGTCATCTATATAGACTTCCATTAAAACTCTGATGTGCTTGGTAAAAATTTTATTCATTAACTGCTAATATATAGCCCCTACATTCTTCAACCCAAAAGGCATTACTTTATAACAGTAATTTCCTATTGGGGTGATAAATACTGGTTTTTCCTCATCTAATGGATGCATGGGGATTTGGTTATACCCCGAGTATGCATCCAAAAAAGAAAGGAATCGAAAACCTGCCACTGCGTCAACCAGCCTGTCGATACTTGATAAAGGGTAAGAATCCTTTGGGCAAGCTTTGTTGAGGTCAATATACTCGACACACATCTACCATTTTCCATTGGATTTCTTAACCATGATGACATTTGACAGCCAAGTCGAGTAAGTTACCTCTTTGATGAAGATTGTGTCCAATAGGGCTTGAACCTGTTTTTGAACTTCTCGTGCCTTTTCTAAGCTCATTTTCTTTCTTTTTTGAGCTACAGGTCGGACATTAGGAAAAATTGATAGCTGATGACTCATGAACTCGAGATTAATCCCAGGCATATCCGTCGCTATCGAAGCAAAAAACTCCACATTCCCCTTTAAGAAAGCAATGAGTTTCTCTTTATGGGAAATCGAGAGGCTCTTATTGATCCGGGCAGTGTGAAAATCTTCTGGGCCAATTTGCACTTCTTCAAGTTTTCCCTTGAGGATCTAGCCATTTTTGGTCCTATCGCCCTTGAACATCTAGGTCAATCAACATAACATTTGATGAACCCGGAAGTCGTGTTCGTTTTGTCTTTGGCTTCTTTTTGGTAACTTCCAAGCTCGCATTGTAGCACCTTTAAGCTGCAACTTGATCGACTCTCACTGTAGCTATTTCTCCATTATCAGTAAAGAATTTCATTGTCAAGCAAGCTGTAGAGACAATGGCCCTGATCTTCTTCAAAGTCGACCTTCCCAAGATAACATTGTAATGCCGATGGGCAATTAACGATCAAAAAATTGACCTTAATGGTCCGAGTTTTAGGTCGGCTTCCCAGAGTCACGTGTAAAGTAATAAACCCATTAGAATTTTTTAGCAAAAACCAACAAGTTCTTCCTTGTAGCTCTAGAGGTCAGAATTTTTTAATCCGAGCTTGTTGAAGGTATCTCAGAAAATAATGTTCGCTGAGCTTCCCTGATCGATAAAGACCCTTTTGACCTCAGCATTTACCATCTTTGTCGAAATGATCATGGGATCATCATGCCCAGGAACAACTTCCTCGAAATCAGAACTTGAAAACAAAATTTCAGGGGTGGTCAGCAGTTTGTGGGGCTTCTTCATCGTTGTCACCGATAGACTTAATACCTCCTGAAAATGTTTTTTACGGGTTGATTTAGTTACTTCTCCTCCTACAAAACCTCTAGCTATGACATTGATTGTTCTTATTGCGGGCTCTTTTTCTTGATTGTCATAATCTCGAATACTGTCTGAGTTTCTCTGTAATTGGGGATTTCTTCTTTCTTCATCCCTTAAAGGCAAGGCCAACCTTCCCTCCTGAATTAGTTGTTCCATAGCATCTCAAAGATCGTAACAATCTTCTATCTTGTGCCCAAAGCCATTGTGGTATTCACAAAATAGGAACCTATGAGTATTGGCCCTTACTTGGATTGCCTTTGGCTTTGGAAATCTTTCTACCTGCCCGACTTCCTTGTACAAATTAGACAAGAAAACATTAAGGAGAGTATAATCCTGAAACCTTTCGACCCTCAGTGTCCTAGGCTCTTTCTTTTGATGCTCTTCATACTGCGAACTTGGCTTCTTCTCGGCTTGATGTTTTGTTGAATTTGCCATGGCCTTCTGCATCTCCTCGAGGTAGATGTACCTTTCCGCCCCAACCTGAATTTCATCCATTATTTTTGCTGGCTGCTTGGAGTGGGAATCCTTAAATGCTCAAGGTCAGAGCCCATTCAACATTGTGAGAACTGCAGGCTGAGTTTCTAATTCTTCCACCAATAATGTCTCTACATTGAATTTTTTGAGAAAATCTTGGAGCAGCTCTCCTTGTTGTTGGGATAATCCCAAAAGGCTAGTGACTAGCTTGGGCTTAAACCTGTGAGTCATAAAGTAAGCTAAAATATGAGATTGTAAATTTGAGAACTTACAGATGGATCTCGGTGGCAGAGAGTTGAACCCTTTCAAAGCTGCCTTCTTCAATGTAATCAGAAATGCTCGACATCTCACAGGATCTGAGACTTCTGCTAATGCCGTTCTGGACTTGAAGGCATCCATATGCTTTTGTGGATCAGAACTCCAGTCATACAACTCCATATCAGTGGGAGGCTTGAACCCTCTTGGAAGCTTTACACTCATTATGTACTCTGAGAAGGGCATCTCATCATCATTCTCGTCATGACTCGGGTAATACTTGGGTTGATCGAAATTTCTCATCCTAGAAGGATGAGATTCAGCATGTTCAACATGATGTGAATATTTACTTCGAGGTTCCCTAGCATATGCATGCTCCCGCTCGCGAGATCGATTACTGCCCCGATAACTTTGCTCCTCACCATAACGCTTATAACACCCTCCCAAGTATGGTACTATGCTTAAGTCATAATACCTCACCTAGGAGTTGTTATTATCACTTACTCGGACCTTGTCTAGCAGCAACCTTCGGCCACCTTCGGTCTTACTAATCAACTCTGCCTTGGAGGACCTTCTCTGGAACTTCTAAACTATATAGAGATAATACGAAAACAGGAGTGAGAATTTAAAATTCTCAGTAGGATTCTTTAACTATTATACCTAATGTCATCGTTGTCATCTCTAGTTGCTTTGGTTTATTATGAAAAAGGTGAACATGTTATACAAGCTGTTTAATTTTATGGTTCGAAAACATACTGTCTGAAGCAAAGTTCATTTTATTCATGCACTTGTAATTTGGGTGAACCAATCCAAATCATCCACTCATGAATTACACTATCAATAATAACTGAAACGTATTAAGATATAATAGCGCGAATATACTAAAAATATAAAATCTGCACATGCCTTTACCTGTACTTGAACTTATGCAGATACACATAATTTTCTTTTCTTCCTTTATCTTCCTTTACTTGTTACACATATTCTAGAGTACGATTGCCATCTCGTACCCCATTGGGGTATTGATCACCATGTCACATTCCTTAGGAATAGGTTCTTTCTACCACGCCCCAGAGTATGATCGTCATGTCATACTCCATCGGAATGTGATCGCCAGTCATATTCCTTAGGGTGTAGGATCATCATGCCATATTCTAGAGTATGATTGCCATGTCATACCCTATCAGAGCATTATCGCCATGTCATATTCCTTAGGAATATGGACTCATCACGACATAAATAAATAGGACAAGCTCAGCATCAATAAAACATGGGATATAATTATGCAAATACTCATACTTGAATTTATACAAATGCATTGGTGTTCTTCTTTAACTTTCTTTTATTTCTTTTCTTGGCACACCTAGACGTTACGTATCGCCGTCCTTAGAATGCTTGCATATATTTTAATCTTTTGTCTTTACTGCCCTTGGGTAGCCTGATCTAAGAGTGAGCTCCTCAGCTCAACTCATGATCATCGTCATACAGATTAACCTACAAGGGGACCCACGTGCCTCTAGTCTTGGAGGGATCTCATTTTGGCCACGTGCCCCTAAATTAAAGGGATTTCTTCTGGTCATGTGCCTCAAAAATAGAAGGATCTCAGCTGACCACATGCCTTCAATATAGATGGATTTTATCTGACCACATGCCTCCAAGGTAGAGGGATCTCATAGTTTTATACTACCTTCATAGGGAGGGATTCAATATGCAACTGCCTCCAAATGAAGGGACCCAATCTTATCTTATTTAACTACCTTCACGAGGAGGGATGTCATAACTGTCTCCAGGTGAAGGGATTCACATTTAATATATTTATATCCTTTCATTCTCATACATAATCATGCATAGACATGCTTAATATACTCATACATCATACATATGTTTCATCATTTACTTTTATATATCCTTGCATATAGAATTTCATGTTTATATCATGAATATTCATAACAGAGACTATCATCATTTCAGTAATACACTGCATATAATTCACATATTTTTGCCGGAAATTTGGCAGTATAACGAATCAAGTCTGCTTCCCAGGAATAGTGCCAGTATCCAAGAAACTTCAATCAAACAGCAACCCTAATGTAGAACATTATAATCATACCAAGAACATAACAATATCAATAGGTGCAAGTTTTAAACTCTTAAGTCTTAATCTATCTTACAAGCTTTTAACTTCTAATGTTGTTCCCGAGTTCAAGCTTAGTACCTACTTCCGAGTTCCGAGATCATGTAAAGTTATGTGCATAAGGTCGATGTCGTGATTTCCAACTTCCGGAATTATGTTCGTCTTGATTCCCGACTTCCGGGATAATCTATGTCTTGATTCCTGACTTCCGGGATTATATTCGATCTCCAAGATTATATAATTCTGACTTCCGGGGTTATGTTCAATCTCTTAGATTGATTATGGATTGATCCCGATTCTGACCTTAGTATACATTTGGTCTTCCAAGACTTGTATGAGGGTGTTTCCTAAATTTCGAGTTCTGACATTAACTATACCCGATCTAGTTTACATTTCACTAAATTCAGAGTTCAACATTGAGTATACCCGATCTAGCTCTATGTTTGCTATGTCCCGAGTTCAACCTTAAGTATACCCGATCTGGCTCTATGTTTGCTAAGTTCCGAGTTCACCCTTAATATACCCGTTCCGAGTTCAACCTTAAGTATACCATTCCGAGTTCAGCCTTAGGTATACCTTTCTGAGTCCAACCTTAAGTATACCCTTCCGAGTTCAAACTTAAGTAAAACCTTCCGATTTCTGAGATTAACTCAAATTATTTGGGATTTATCCCAGGCTGCCATACTTCTAACCAGAATTGCACTCTTATAAGAGAAAATTCACCAAAAATAGAAATCTAAATGAAATCATACAAGATTTATATCAATGTAAAGCTATCAGAATAAGCTTTCAAATGAAACAAGTTGCATATCATTTGAATGAGTATAACTTGAGATATAAGCTCCTAAACTTGACCTTCCTGAACTGCCCTATTTTAACCCAGTTTTCGACATAGGGCAACTTCTTCGAACCACTGGGAGCAAACAGGACTGAATATAACTCTAAAATTTTTATTGGATGTTCTCCTATGTGTAAGCTTTTTAACAAACTTCGTTTCCTTCAATTCCATGTTGTATAGGGTGAGTTTTGCTCTAAACAACTTAGTCTATCTAGAATCAAACTCAAAAACCTAGGTCAAATTTTCAAAATTTATATCTCTTAATACTAATCCAATGGCTTATATGATATATATATATATGGAAAGCTCTGAATGTCTAGTTTCACATAAAAATAGTTTCATCGAATTTGAACGGCTGTAGGTGGAGTTGTACACTCCGCAATATGGACTACTGTGGAGTTTCTCACCTAGATAGTATCCTAATTCTCCACTTCTTCTAGTTTTCTTCTTCTAACTTTAATTCCAACTCAAGATTTCATGTTAATCCAACCATAAACCATCAAATACATCCAATATATCATCAAAGAAGTGAAGAGATTTGAACTCTCATATAGCTTTAATCCATGAAACAAGAAGCAGAAAATAGAAATCCTACCTCCTGTAGGTGTGATCTTGCTGAATTTGAGTTTGGATTGATAGAATCTTGACAAATCTTGAAGGTTTGATGGAGTAGGTTGAGGACAAGAGAAGAAGAAGGGTGGAACAAGAGGGAGAAAGAGGTGCAATCAGTTGAAGGGAAGAGGAAAAGAATATGTTATTAAGGCTTTGAGGAAGTAGTTAGAGTTCATGGCTTTAATTGGATGATACTTGGTGGCCAATTTTCAGCCATGTCTCCCTCTCTTTGTGGCCTTTGTTATGCCACCCTTAGCGGGTTAAGTGGCTGAGAAATCAGCCTTGAGTCCTAGGGTTTTGGGTGCACAATTTTATTGATTCGGGTCCAACAGTTTAAAATACCGTAATCTTACCGATTTTCTTTGAATCGGTAAATCGGTTTAAGAAAAATTCATGTGAAATCTCCTATGCTTCTAACCTAATTCCCTCATATCTAAACTCAATTAATCGCTAATTAATTGATCCTAAATAAGAATTGAGTCAAATTCTAATTAATCTCAATTATTCAATAAAAATCGAATAACTAGGCAAAAATGATAAGAAAAATTCGGTGAATGTTACAACGCTGAACTCGGTACTGGTACCGGTCGTTGCAATCCCTAACTCGGTGATGATCTTTTCTTTGATTTCGTTCGTAGCTCCCCTCATTTTCTCGATGTTTTGTTCCAACTCCCGAATACATTTAGCTTGTTCTTTCATCATTGAGACTATATCCTCATATGGGATTTGCTTTTAAGGAGCTCATTCGACTTTGGATGCCAAAGGATTCCTAGGTGGCTCCACTGAAGGTGGGTTAGCATGACGCCGATTTCCAGCGTAAGAGGCAAATTCCAACGCAGTATGTCCATCTGCTCGTTCTCGTTGCGACAATCATATATCGCTCATGTGATTGTGACCCGCCATAACTTCCAATTGATGGTAAGAAACCATGGCAATCAATTCGTTTGTAGCAGTTGATTTCTCCCTACAAATGGCGCCGATGTTTGGAAAAGGTTATTGGATTCTAGGAAATGGACTTTCCGAACTGACTTGGGGCTTCTTCGACCGCTGTGCACAATGGAGCTTGGTGAGGGGGTACCTGCAAGGACTCTGATGATCAAGTTAGCCAGAGTAAGAGGTATCAGAGTGAGTAGAAAAAATGCGTGCCTGTTTCAAAGGTAAGCTCCCTTATTTGTAGAAGCTCTAAGTGATAATGGTTTTCCGAAATTCTTGGGTAATGGCCTCGGATTAGCGTATGTTATGGAATCTCGTGACGTTACAGAATTTGGAGTTAATGCTTTCGTAACTGAAAACGGTCTCGGTGGGATGCTTCCAACCGCTCCTGGTGTGGGCCTTCAGCCCTTAACTTGATGGTCCATTCGGGATTTTTGGGCCCTTTGGGCTTAGTCCATGATGTGTATATATATATATATATATATATATATAATTACTTATTCAAAATTAGAGAACTATTGGTTTGAATTTATATATGCATATTGTTGGTTTGAATTTATTATATTTTGATTATGAATTTAATTCAAAAGATTTTTCACACAAGAAGTTGAAAAACTAAGCAATGTTTTGACCTATATTCAATTGCTCATAGGATATTAATGTAAATGAGAATGCAAAGATAATTGTAGTTCTCATGAACTATAGCATTTCAAAATTTTATGAAATTAAAATTGCCTTCACTATTTTTTTTTTTTTTTAATTTTAAAAAATTTATAATGTTATATTGGGTATCTATGGATATCCATTATTTACCTATAGAGGAATTTACAAATGGATACTTGTACAGATATGGGGCTGAAATGGGGGGTTATCCCCTATCGCACCTCACTCTATTGACATCACTACTTATAAGAAATGAATAATGTACTTTTATTTGATAGAAATGAAAATTTAGTTATTATTTCTTTATCAGTTGAAAAATAAATTTGATAAATAATAAAAATGATTTATATATATTTTTTATATAAAAATTGATAATTTTATGTATTTTGTAAATATTTATATATTTAATTCCAAATAGGAATTCTAAATTATACATCCAAATAATGGAATAGGAATTGAATTTAGAATTCTAATTATGTATATCCTAATTCATTGTAAAAGCCAAACACAAAATTTAATAGAATTGGAGTTGAATTTAAAATGAGTTTAATTTCTATGCGTTGTCAGTATAAAAATTTTTTACACTGATATCCAATTATATGCTGTCACATAGATAAAAATACTATTTTGTTTAGATAGTGGATATAAAAGTCAACTACTTTTACCTATATGATAATACATAATTTGATATTAATATAAAATTCTTTTACATAATAGTATACAAAAATTAAACTCATTTAAAATTCAAAATTACAATTTCAATTTCGATGTCGAAACAAGCTCCGAGAGAATAACTTTTGTCCGAGGCATGGCTTAGAGCTTTCCGGACTTATTCCAAACATGCTATTGTACCATGGAAATGCAGTATAAAAGTAGGTGAAAAAGGAACGTGAACGTGGTTTTAGGGTTTCATGCAGTATGGACATCGGATTTTGGAGTGTCCATACAAGATGCAAAGTGCGCGTGCAATGTTTTTTTTTTTTTTTTTCTTTATTGAATGTGTGTGCGATTTATTCAAGTGAATGAATGAGGAAAACAATGATGCTGGTAATAAGTATTGCAATTATGTGAAGAAACTGGATCTTCAAATTAGAATGAAAGTTTTGTTATATTCAGTGTAAATGAAAAAAAAAAAGTAGAAACTGCTTCTTGAAACTAAATATGGAAACTATTAAGGTATGATTCTAGCGATCTTGATTATACACATGTAATTAACAATATTGATATTACCAAGTCACTAGTTCTTTTTAAGTTGGATAATATGAAGACTATATTTGAATTTTTCATCATGACAATTTCAATGAGTAATATGGTAATCTCGAAACAATGATTTCACCAAAAAGCTTTGTAAAATGTCTTATTGCTTTAATTTTTTTAAATTTAATATTGAGTAACTAAATTTCTTTTTTGTTACTATATTGAGTAATTAAATTCGGTCCCAATAGGTATAAAAAAATGGCATGTTAATTTAAAAAATGGCTCCTACAAGTTAATGATGGAAAAATATCAACATTCACTATAGAAGGAAAAGATATTCTGACATTGATAAGAATACCGAAGCAATATTTATCTAAGTCAATGTGTCACTAGAGCAACTTTTCATGCTTTGAAGATTTAGATTCAATGTAGAAAAAGTTGGTTCCTTAAATAAAATTGGTGTCAATTCAGGTGCATCATAAAATATTTCTTCAATAACATTTGATTTTATACTGTAAGTTTTCATAATAATTATAACCCATTCCTTTAGCCAATTTAGCTTTTAATATAGGATTATTCAAGTCAATTTTTTTTTTTTATTGGGATAGGTGAATTCTTTTAGATTCATCCTCCAAAAGAATTGGATATGATAATTTTTCATCATCTGGCTCGAGCACGAATCAGACAAACCAAAGGTATGTATAAAAAAATTTATATGTTATCTACATTCATATTTACTTCTTGTTCGATCTCTTACATGGTTTCAACACCTGTCTTAGCAACATCTCCTATAGCACAATCATGTCCATTAATAGTTGTTAAATCTTACTAATTTTCATTTTCTTTATACCTGGAACTACTTGCTTTTGGATGAGACTGAAAAATAAATATAAAAAATAACATCAATTTATTGTACATATCAATTAAAAAAATTAGGCTCATATTTAATTATAATACCCTGACATATAGTATTCGTAAACTTGATTACTGTCAACTTTCACCATATTTATAGGAATGCAGGATAATTAGTATATATATCCTACATCTACTAGGTAATATTTTCCGATAAAAATGGGTAGCTAATATTAATCATTGAATGCTCATAATTTAATACAACTATAAGTTAAAAATTATCGCCATTTAGATAAGGCACAACAACAAATATAGTTGAGAGTTCTATAGCCTAACCCATTTATATAAAGGAGAAATTTTGTTTCTTATAGGTTGCTTACTAGCTTTCATATGAATTATTGTATAAAGGGCGGGACAATAAATAAGACTTCCACCTGGTGGGATTTGAGGAGGATTTGAATTAACTGTATAGATTGCTTACTAGCATTCATATGAATTAATGGTATGTAGCCTTACCTTTGACTGATTCTAGATTCGAACCTTGACCTTTAAGTCACAAGATAACTATATTATTGCACCTAAATTCACCATCTATATGAATTAATCTTATATCATGAATTAGATTTATTTTATTAGAAGAAATAATGAAAGCTTTTTTATTTTTTTGTCGTATTTGTTTATGGTCTTTCAAACCAACTTTTATTTACTTTCGAGGGAATGCAGGCAAGAATTCTTCGCTTTCAAAGTCCTAATGTTTCTTCGGAGTTTAAATATTCACATTCCTTTGTGCTTTTACCGTGGACAAATTAAAGCCCCAAGTAATTTATTCTGATGCTTGCTTTTGTCGGAGGCTTGGCATCGTATTCCCTTATATTTTGCGCTTGTTGGTGCTACCACCGATCAACAATGATTCCCACTTTCTCTGCAATGTGATGCACACCAGCTTCTAACTTTTGATTTGTTAACAATGATTAGTTAAAACTATTATCAAGGCTATGGCTAGCATAAGTCGTAACCAATAAATGAATCTTAAAAGTTAAACAATCTGTTTCTCACAAGGTCCCGTTCAGACTGCACATTTGATCTTTACTCTTCTATACCAAAGAATTCCAAACCCGCTCCGAAAGGGATCTTATTATGCTCAAAACAAAGATTTGAGCGTCGATAATCACAAAAATTTTGTTTGTACATTTTATTATGAAATAATCATGTGTTAACATATGAAAGTTCAAAGTTCTAGTTAAATCACTGCATATATATATATATATATATATATATATATATATATATATATATATATATATATATATATATATATATATATATATATATATTATCCGAAAAAAAAAATCTCATTTTTCAAAAGTTAACTCTTCATTTTTTAATCCCTACTGATTTGATTAGAATCTCTATATTTTAACACACATATTTTTTTCATTAAACACCTGCAAGGAAATAAACAAACTTCTGCGAACATCAATACATAACTATAATTGTCAAATTTAACACTTGATTATCTATAAATAGTGTAAAAGGACAAAAACTATTATGAGTCTTATCGCTTCAATCTTTCTTGTTAGTGAGTTTACTTCAAAAGTAGAGTCTTTTTCACGGGCATCTGCTATGTACCTGGAAATATAAGGTGTGTGGTGCCCCCTTAATCCAACCATTAAATTAACATTAAAAAAAAATGTATGATTGAAATTTAAAATAGGTAACATGAATGGTAGGCAAGATTTGAATAATTAATTTAAAATGAAAAAAATACGCTAAAGAAATTATTATTTAGTTACTTTAACTTGTCTTTTTCTATTTTGATTATGACAATTTTGAAATAAAAAATTGTATGGACTGAAATTACTTTACCCAGTCACGAACTGAAATTTTCCTATATTTACACTAGAATCCTCACAGCTCACATCTGCGCGTTAAATTAATTTTTGCACCAATTGTGTGGATCTAATGCTCCTTACAAGCTCAATGAGGATAGTAGACAATTCCCATCAAGGACCCTCCTATTGGAAAATAAAAATGAAAAATTTATAGTGGGCTTAAACAAAATTTTCATTCTTGTCCATATATGAAGTTTGATGAACCATCTATGCTACTTTCTTGATCGGTTTACAAAAATTTGTTTATCTAATGAATTATTAATAATTTATTGCACAAATTTCCCCTGTAGATTTTATTGTAATAAAATAATGATAATGACCATCATCATCATTTTTAAATATGGGAAACAGGAGTAAATAATTAAACACAACTTTTAAGACAATCTTGATACATTAGTAATTTAAATAATTATATGATCATCATCTAATTATATACTGTTATATATATAACTTTTCAAGTAATATTTATAAAAAAAATATTTTTATTGATATAATAATACTTAATTTAATAATTACATGAAAATTTTTTATATTAATAATGTATTAAAATTAAAGAATTTTTTATTAACTTTTGCTAGTTTGCACTTTTAGGATCTACAATTTAGTTTATCGGTTTTTCCCTAGCCTCATTTCAGATGTGTCATCGCTGTCACAAAATATATATTAATTACACTTCTGTATGAACGGAGCAGGTATGCTATCTTCCTCGTTTCTGTTCTCACAGGAAGTCTTGGCAACCCGCCTATCCATCGCGCACTGAAGAATGGATTCTGAAGAAGGACGACATTACAGTGTACCCGATTGGTTAAGAGAAAAATGGGATGAAGTAGAAGGACTGTCGAAGCAATTAACTGGAGGAGAAGTTAACAAAGTTTCGAGGCCTAAAGTGTTCCGGAATACATGGCTGCAAGGGAGGAGTTTAAGAAATACTACTTGCCACAGATCATTTCAATTGGTCCAATCCATCACGGGAGCTCTCGACTGGATCATGGAACGCCATATAAGTCTCTATGGACAGCAATGTATCTTAAAAATACAAACCAAACCTTCGAGGTTTTATATGAGAGAATTTTCATTCACCTTGTGGAACTGCGCAAACAATTTGCTCGAGGCCACTATGATTACATCAAGCTTGATGATGACCATGCAACCTCTTGGATGCTGTTATTGGATGGATGTTCCGTACTTCAACTGTTGGAAAAATCTAAAAACTCTGTTAATGCAGAACAAGAACTACAGATTAGCATTGACAAGCTTGTACGGGTGCACCAGGATCTGCTTATCTTGGACAACCAAATTCCCTTCAAAGTGCTCAGGCTCTTATGCGACGATGAAGCCAGGCTCGAGATATATTTAAAAAATTTCCTTGAAATTCATTGTGTTCGGACGCGCATGCCAAGCATAGGAATGTCAGATATGGGAAAGGAGAATACAAGCACATATAATGCGCAAGGAGCAGAAGAGCACAAAATAACTTTCCCGGCAGATGAACACCAAAATGAAGACGAGCCCGTCCATCTTCTAGATTATCTGCGGAGGGCCATGGTGCTGGAACTCGGGCTCGAATACTTTACCATAATCTATGACAGACAGCACATCGAGAGGAAATCCCTGCACCTCATGAAGTGTAGAATTGGGACCATACAGGAGCTCAAGGCAGCAGGGATTAGTGTGAGAAAACGACTCATATCCTTGCCTCCCCGCTTATATGATGAAGTACTGCGTCTTCCTGAGATCAATGTGGATGGCTCAACAGCTCTTATCTTCCTCAACCTGATAGCTTATGAGATGTGCCCTGACTTTCACAACAAGCTCGAGCTCGAGATCAGCTCGTATGTGGTGTTCCTGAGCTCTCTCATTAACCAGCCGGAGGATGTGAAGGAGCTACGATCTGCTGGTATACTCATCAATGAACTTGCCAGCGACAAAGAAGTGGCCGATCTGTTCAATAAGATGGACAGTGTGATGGTGCCTGAGTCGGGTTGGCATCTCGCGCTCATAGATAGAATCCGTTCCCATTCTGCTCACAAGCGCAACAGGATCAAAATTTTGGGTTGGATGGAAGAGGCCTATAACACGTTTTCACGCTCACCGTGGAC
The DNA here is from genome assembly GCA_031439595.1 of Pterocarpus santalinus. Lineage (NCBI taxonomy): Eukaryota > Viridiplantae > Streptophyta > Magnoliopsida > Fabales > Fabaceae > Pterocarpus > Pterocarpus santalinus. The sequence continues at coordinate 23,771,101 of CM062528.1, read as the reverse complement.
CATCATTGCCTTGCTGGCTGCCACGCTTGGTCTTGTCCTCACATTTATCCAGACATGGTTTGCTATCCACCCTAAACGTCCATAACATCATTTTTAAGAAGAATTCTTATATGATCTTCTTACTGGTCACTTCTTCTTTCTCTGCTTCTGGGAGGAAGAAAAGATAATGGAAGAACTTTTGCTTTTCTAGATTTAATATTGCGTGCGTTTGATGAGGAATAAAACATCACTCATGTGAGTAAGTGAACTCTTGTTACATTTGAATGCTAAAGTGCAATGTAATGGCTGGAAACTGATTTTTCCTCTATGTTCTCGTGAAGTTAAAATTCGTAGTTTGCTTGATTTTGTTTCTATATTTTGACGCCTCTTAATCATATGTGTTCGGTTTATCTGAAAAGATTTTGATTATTAATTGAATTAGCTTGATAGAACTTGAATGATTTCGATTATGCAATGACTAGCTTTATAGAACTTGAATGATTTCGATCAGTTTTCAAGTATATATATATATATATATATATATATATATATATATATATATATATATATATATATATATATATATATTATTCATAATTAATCTATATTTTAGTTCATGAAGGAATCGAATTTTAACACCTCAGTTAAAAAAAAGAATTACATAGAAAATAATTCACAAAGTTAATTCATGGACGTCCTACCATTAATTCTATTATTAACAGCATATATTATTTCATAAAAAAATGTTGATTTATCGAGAAGAATATTAAAATTTCTTCCTCAGTTCAAGATTTAATTTATTTATTCTCTGAACTGGGCAGGTGAGCGGGTTAATGACAAGGTTAATATGAGTTGGATTTTTTTTACCAACATATTTTACTTTAGGTGTACACTCTGGTGCCTTGCTACAAGTGTACACTTGGTGCCGTTTTTTGTTTTTAATTATTGAAAAATGACATTTATCCTTAAAAAGGTGTATATTAGAAAATTATAATATATATTAAAAGACTCTTAACTAATGAAAACCTACCCCTTTTGATGTGAGTTTCGAGTTCTCTATCTTCTGAATTCATGGTAAAGAGGAACTCAGAACTCGAATAAAAAAAAAAAACTCATGTAACACCTTACTAGTTAATTATTAATCTAATCTTTTTTAATTATAATTAATAACTAATCTAGTATGTGTTACATATTCCAACTACATAATTTCATTTTCATCACTTACTTTTATTACTGATCTTGTCAACTAACTAGTTATTACATTTAAATTGGCTTTTCAATTACATATACTAGTCAAAAGCAAGACATAAGATATTGAATAACATCATCATATATACCATATCATCAAGTTTATCAATCTTCAATCTATTCCTAGAATGGTCAGATATACAGTCATCCAAGATAAAATAAAGTCTAGGACCTTAGATGTTGTAATAGGTACAATCATCCAACCAAAATAAACAACTCCGCTTGATCCATACACAAACCAATAAACAGCAAAAAGATCTGTTTATTTATCAAGCAGATGCAAAAAGATGAAAAGGCCCTAATAGGTATGTCATGTAACATGATAAAATAGAGGGCGAATGTCCTTTAGCACTAGGACAACTTGACCTACAAGGGGGTCGACAACAAACGTCACCTCCACCTCTAAGATGATCATGATGCAAGCCATTTGAAAGCACCAAAGAAAATCATCATGAAAATTAAATCTCAATAAGGGGTGATGCTTCCAGAGGCCTACTAGGAATCCAAAAACTCCCAAGTTTGTACAGATAAATTAAAAATAAAATAATAGACATCATACAATCATAGTACATAATTTAATCATTAAATAAATAGGTAACATGCAAAATAATAAATATGAGATGTAATAATAGGGAGATGCATAATGAAAATGACTAGTAAAAATGTTATACAATATGCATTTTTTCCTTAACTTTACGAGTTTTTCCACTAGTTAATTATTTCCTTTGCTCAGTAAGAGGGAAGCTGGTGCCCTATACTCACTCTTGCCACAATTTGCCGAAAGCTCTCTATTAGGAGGCCCTCTGATCCTAGATTAAAACTATGGGCAGTAGCCCCCTGTCCAAGCTAAACTATCCACTCCAAATAGAGTAATGAATGCCCTACTTATCCACTTCAAGGTGGGGCCAAAACATTCACCATACTTTTCATAAAAAACTTTGTTTATGCATGCATATTCACATACTCACATGATTTTAGATCTTTATTATATATCATGCATTTTATACATATGCTCATGCATCAATAATTTATGTCTCACACATCATATGAAGGTTGTTTCACATACATTCTTGATACAAGCACATGATCATGCATGAATATTCATGTGGATCTATGTTGCACATACAAGTCATAACAAAATAGAGCAAGACATTGAGAAATCGCATATTACTTTAGTTTTATAAGCAAGTCAGGCCAAGCCTATATCTTCCAAAGATTTCTTCCATTCATTATCAATTGGGCCCATGCCACATCATTCATTATATATTATTATAACTTAAAAATTATGTTCCTTTGGGCTTTAAACACTAAATGGGCCAAATCTAACAAAAAGCATCAAATTTCTTAATTTTAGTAAGGAGGCAGCAAGTATGGAAATCAGGGCGGTCTAGTAAATAAATCCACAAAAAAAAAAGTAAACCACTTCAAAAATTTGTGAAAATTTTTCAGTTAGTCCTTTGGGGTGTTAAAGGTAATATACAAAATTTCTAGGTCAAAATTTTGGAAATAGCTACGGTAATAAAATCTCACAAGTTGTGTAGTCTAGGTTTCCTTTTTCAGTCAGGCAATTACAAATGCTTGAATTTATTTAAAATAGTAAAATAATTCTAAAATTTTCCCCACAAAAAAATTATCAATCATATTTTCAAGTGTTATTAAGATGCTGCAAAAAATATCTAGTCAAAATTTGTAGATTTAATATGTTAACAAAGCTGAACAATTTCAGCGGTTCTAGTAATTCATCACAGGCTTCAGAATAGGACAATTTTATCCTAAATTTTTAAAAATAACAAATCTTCAGAAAAATCAGGAAAATTTACAAGAAAGCATGTTAATGTGTTTGCTTCAACATATAAAAATTTCAAGTCAAAATAACAAGATTTACTATGGTAGAAAAATTGCACAACTTAGCATTCTAGTGAATTAGGATATAGTTCTGGCAGTATAATAAATCAAAAGATCAATAGAGAAGCATGTAAATATCACCAGTCACGCACAAAATAAGCTTATCCATGCAAGATCATACAAAAGTAAGAGATATATGGGTTTTATGCAAGCAAAAGCAAGAAGAATAATAACCTAAAATACCCTTAACAGGAATAGTATAGCTTCGCCTATGAAGCTGCCCCAAAAGACCCCATATTAAGTTACAAATGATTACTCCTCTTGACAACAATTTTCTCACCACATTTATATCAAATAACACCCTCAATTATGATACAAAACTGAAGATATTCCTCCCCAAAATAGTATGTCTAGCAACAGTCAAGGAGGAGAGTGGAGCCATAGTTTCTCAAGCATCAACAACAATAAGAACATTCCATTAACATCAATCAAATATAAGGTTCATGGAAGAGCTATAAAAGAAGAAAAACCTCTACCTTTTTGTGAAGAAGAAAAGAGCTTGAAGGAAGTATAGGATGATGATGGTGGTCTTGATGCTCGGAAGAAAGGAACAAGAGGATTGGAGCACACCAAGCCTCACAAGTGTTTCTCTCAAAGAGTTCTTCTTTTTGAAGAGGAAGAAGAAGAACAAGGTGATCGCACATTCACTTCTCTTTTATTCCTTGCCCTCACTATCGTAGCTACTTCTCTTGAGAGAGAAGTTTTTTTAATTCTTTTGTTTCACTCAGACACTAGCCCACCTTCACACACTACCACCTAGTTCACTATTATATGTACTTCTTTAATATTTTCTTGTAAAACTTGGTCACCAAGTTTAGCTCTTGTTTGGACAAGTGTCCAAGATCAATGGCTAGCATAATTTCTAGAATTTATGTGAATATTATTTTATTTGGCCATTTTTCTTGCAATTTTATGGATTTAACTTAAGGTAATTAAGCTAGATTTAGTTAATTAACTCATCCTAGCTTGTAATTGATCACAAAATTATATTTGGTCCTAATAATTATTCTAAGCATGCCACTAATTTTTCATAATTTTTCTCAATCATTTACCTATCTAAAAATTATTTTTTCTTAATCCTACAATTTACTAATTATTATCCAAAAATTATAGAAATTTCAAACAAGCTCTAAAAATCCTAGTTTTTATTTTGTATGCTGTTATAACCCTAATTAACCTTCAAAAAAATTTTCATAATATTTTTTATATTATTTCTATTTTGTCTAAATTTTTATTGAGTTTCAAGCACTAATAATTTAACTAATAGTCTCTTATTTATCCAGAAAAATTTTAATAAATTTTCTAGTGTCTATTAAGCTTATTTAGGTTAAATTAGCAAGAAAAATTATTAATATAAATTTTCTATAATTATCTTAAATTTTTGTTCTTTATATTAACAATAAAACATTATTTAATTTATATCTAAGCATAATTAATCAAAATATTTAGCTAGTGACTATAAAGGATGTTACAACCTCCCCTCCTTCAAAAATTGTTGTCTTACTATTCTCGAATATTGCGAGGTAGTCTTTTCTGAGGTCCTCCTTTAACTCCTATGTGGCCTTCTCAGGAGTGAGTCCCTCCTGCATGACCTTTACTAGGGAGATGGACTTGTCCTTGAGCTATTTTTGACTCATATCCAAGACCTTTACAAGCCTTACAAAGTAAGTAAGAACATTTCTTAATTGCATAGAATCATTCTAAAGCATATGAGAAAAATCGGGACAATATTTTCTCAACTAAGACATGTGGTCCAAGGAATTAGGGACATAGTTTTCTAGTCTTGAGAGCCCTACCAACCCCGATGGTGGGTGAGACACAAAGAAAGACATGCTTGCCCTCCTCAAATTCAAGATATCTCCATCTGTAGTCAGCATAATTCTTTTGTCAATTCTGAGCCATCATTAACTTTTCCTATATCATCTTGATTTGTTTAATAGTCCTTTGGACAATTTCTGGTTCCAACATCATACTAGCAAAGCGATGATCTGCATTTTGAACCATGAAAGCCTCGTAAGGTGCAATGCCCAAACTTGAATGATGGTTGTTGTTGTAGGTAAATGTAATTATTGGCAGCAAGTCATCCTTGTTTCCTCTATGTTCCAACATGCAAGTATGAAGCATATCTTCCAAGGTCTAAATTGTCCACTTTGATTGCCCATCCATCTGTGGATGATAAGCCATATTGAGGGTAATTCTAATTCCAAATGCTTTTTGAAGAGCTGTCTATAACCATGATATAAATCGAGGATCTCTATCTAACACCATGCTTATAGGCTAATTCTGGGCCAACTTGTCCAAGGATGAAGTAGCTTGGATGGCTAGGAAGTGTGCCGACTTAGTCAATTTATCCACGATTATCCAAATTATATCATGTCCTAATGAAGTACAGGGCATTCCCATAACAAATCCATGATGATATGATCCCACTTCCATTCGAGAATCTCAAGTAGATGAAGCATCCCAGAGGGTTTTTGATGCTCAATCTTTAACTTTTGATAGGTAAGATGTCGTGCTATGAACTCTGCAACTTCTTTCTTCATGCCAAGCCACCAATATAGCTTCTTAAGCTCCAGATACATCTTGGTAGATCTGGGTGGACAGCGTGCTTGCTAGTGTATGCTTCTTATAAGATTAGTTTCCTTAGATCCAATTTTTTAGGAACACATAACCTTCTTTGATACATTAGAGCTCCATCACTTGAAATACTAAACTTCCTCTGTTTACCTTTCATAACTTGGTGCTTGTACTCTTGGAAGAGTGAATCCACTTTCTGGGCTTTTATTATTTCTCTTCTCAAGTTGTTTACCATAGTTAGCTAGTTCAAACATATCTTATTAGGTTCCATGGCCACAAAGATGCTCAGATTATTCCTCCAATAGTTCTCATTCTTTGACCATAAGGGAAGAAACATGTAGGGACTTCCTGCTAAGTGCATTAGCGATGACATTTGCTTTCCCAGGGTGGTACTTAACTTTGAAATCATAATCTTTCAGAAACTTGACCCATATTCTTTGTCTTAGGTTTAGCTTTTTCTCATCAAACAAATATTTTAGGCTCTTGTGGTCTATGAACACTATGAACTGAACTCCATATAAGAAGTGCCTCCAGATGTTGAGTGCAAAAACAACAACAGCCAGCTCCAAGTCATGTGTAGGATAGTTTTCTTCATGATGTCATAATTATCTTGAAGTATATGCTACTACCCTTCCATCTTGCATTAGGACATATCCCAAGCCTTTTCTTGATGCATTGCTATATACCACAAAGTCTTTCTCTGGACCGGGTATCACTAGAATTGGTGTGGAGGTCAACTTATTCTTTAATTGTTGAAAACTTTCCTTGCACGTTGATGTCCACACATATAGGGTTCCCTTCCATGTACTTCATGCATGATTCTCTTGGCTTTAGTGTCATTTACACATTTTAGCATTAACCCCTCTTGACTTCTCTTGAACAATTCATCATCAACCAATACATACTTCAAAGCCTTCTACTTTAGTTTGTATTCAGTTTTAGATGAAGATTACTCAAATACAGCTTGAGTTCTTGTTTCTAGTCTTTGTTTTCATTTGGTTGCGATTTTTCAACCTCCATATTGTTTATCTCATTCAATCCTAACCAAAACCCAGAGGCTTGTTGTGCTAACTCATTTGCAACTTTATTATTACTCTGAGGAATGTGGGAGATTGTTACCTCAGCAAATTGTTGCAATAGAGTACAAGCTGACTCTAAGAATTTGGATTATTGCATTTGTATTCTCCAATCAATTGTTTGACCATAAGTTGGCAATCCCCTATAATCTTAATTACCTTAGCATCCATGGTCAATAGCAGCTTCAATTCAAGAATCAAGGCTTGGTACTCAGCTTTATTATTGGAATATTGTAAGTCCAATGAACATATATACTTATTTTCCACTCCATTTGGACTAATAATCATAATTCCAGCCCCTGCTCTCTTTTGATGCTTGGATCCGTCGAATACCAATACCTAGGGTTCTACCTAAACATATCCTTCGCAATTATTCATTAGATCTTGAATATCTACACAAGGATGTTCTGCTAGAAAATTAGCTAAAGCCTAACCTTTGATAGCCCTTAAAGGGACGTATTTCAAGGCAAAAGCGTTAAGCTTTATAATCCATTTCATAAGTCTCTCTTATAAGACTGGCCGATTTAGCAAGTATTTAACAGCCAAGATTTCTCTTGGCAACAAATAATACTCTAGCTTCGTACATACATGGAATAAGGACAGACACAACTTCTCAATTGGCGTGTACCTCATCACGGCATCATTGAGCAAATGGCTCAAATAATACACTGCTCTCTTAGTGCCATCTTAGCATCTTGAGCTAACAGGCTACTGATGGAATTATCAATGGCCGATATAATTTCTCATTTTTCACTTTCACTTTTTACTCATGCGTATAGCGCCGGCTTGCCCATACATCCACAACTTCTTGCACCACATCCACACCACCCTTGGTTCTTCTCCAACTTCTCCTTTTGAAGAGGCTATGACGTCAACCTCTCCAAGTCATCCCTTGGTGAGAGTCTTTTGGTGATGGAGCTTGGCTATGATGTCATGTTGAAGGTCTTCATGGCATCATCTTGACCAAAGATTAACGACACACCTTGGCCCTTGCTTGAGATAATGGCAACCTCAATAACAACCCTTTGACTGGTAGGTGGTTCACAGTAAATCCCTGGCCCTTGCTTAAGTCTTTGTTTGTAGGCCCATTAGTCTCTCGAAGTGGTATTGCTCTCAAAAATCCCCTTGCTCTCTCTTTTTTGCTTTCTTTCTTTAAATCTACAGACAATGGTCTTTTGGTTATACTATTTCATATTTATTAGTCTTTAGACTTATCTTGTAATTTTTGTTTATGTAATATTCTCTGTTGTTGTCTCAAAATTTATTTGCTTTTAATTTCAAAGTAATTTTTATTAATATAATATTCTCTATTATTTGTTATTCATATGTTGTTAATTGATTTAGATGAGTTGTTTTGAGAGTGAAAGATAAAAAGCAAGTTCAGCAGCATTGCTCATTGTAAAGAATTTTTATTTTTGTAATTAAAAATTGATAAACTGAACTGAACCAAACCAAATGAATTATGGTCAATTTGGCTTGGTTCAGTTGGACGAAAAGGACAAAACTAATTGGATAATACTATGCTCAAGCCAATTGGTTTAGTTCAGGTGGGATTTTTCCCTAAATTGAACCAAATCAAACCGTGAACACCCCTAAAAATATCCTTTTGATCATTTTGCTTTCGACTAATTTTTCTTATCAATTATATATTATCAAAAAAAAGTACAAGTAAAAAAATATTAAAATATCTAAGGGAAAAAGGATATTATATATTTGTTAATTTTTTATATTTTATTAAAATAAGAAATAGTTATTATAAATATTGAAATAAATAATAAATTAATATAAATTACAATTTAAAATAATAAAAATTAATAAATATTTATAATAAATATAATTTAAAATAAGAAATATTTAAATCATGATATTTATTTTTAAATTCATAATTAAATAATTAATAAAAATTTATTATTACACTATTTTATTTTTTAAAAATATTTACTTATAACTAAAACTATTTGTGATAGTAAGAGAATAGTATTGTATTATATTATATTATATTTTATACAATGTTATACTGAATATTAAATTTTATTAGATTTTATATAATTAGGTATTATATTATTAGCTATTATTCTATCAAATATACTAAATAGGCTCAAGTGTATGAAGCTTCTTGATGCATGAACTAACACTTGATGATATGATAGAACAAACCCATACAAGCTTCTTCGCGCATTTCCTAAATATTCTCTATTTTTAGTGTTTCTTGGTTTTTTGCTCTCAATCTCTCCTCATCCTTCTTGGTGCCCTCGTGGTTGAGTTCTAAGGTGTGGGAAAGCTTGGTTATGTGTTGATCAAATAGGGTCTTAACCTAGGTTTAGTTTGTAAAGTAAATAGTGCAATAAGTTAACTATGGTTAGGTTAGGTTATTTATTCAGTTGATCTCTATTACCACATTTTAATTTATGCATTTACCGCCTTCATGAATGTTGTGGTCTGTGCCTAAGCTAAGGGCCAGGGTCATTTAGGCTTAGGTCATGCGTAGCTAATGGACCAGCTCATAGCTTAATTTGGGCTTTGTCAGATTTTAATGGTTTTTGGACTTACTTTTGTAAGAATAGCCTAATTTAATATGGGCTGTTTTCTAGGAACATTTCAAAAACTTGAAAAACATTTTTGAAAGGCCTAAGCCCAATTCTTAGCTATATAAAATTTCTATGACAAAAATCTTGCACTATTCTAGTAGTTAGTGTACCCTTTTGCACTTAAAGCTTATTATTTTAAATTAAATTGTCTAAATAACGTCAAAATTTGATAGAAATAAATTTTATGTTTGTTTCATGCTTAATATGTAACTATAATTTTATAAGAAATTTTCTGAAATTTTTTTCCTAAGATTTACGACAATTTACCCCTAATTTTATATTAGAATTAAAGAAATTTCTACTGTAATTTGAATCGTTGTTTGTATTTTGTTTCATCTCTTCGTTTTTGTCACAAAATTAATTTTCTATTCTCGTTATTTTACTTAAAGTAGTTTATACTAAAAATAACGCCCGTGCATTGCATGCTTGTTAATATTTCTTATAATTATATTTAATAAAAATATTTTTAAAAGAAACATGTTATAGTTATTAAAATTAAATATAGGAAGGATATATTTTTTTTCAATTGTTTTACATAATATTTTTTGTGTAGTATATATTTTTAATCTTTCTCAATTATAAGACTCTCAATTCTTTCAAAAATATAGGAACGATATACAAAAGGAATCAGTATTTATGTACCTACATTACTATAATTATTTTTGCTTCTACTCTTCAATTTCTTAGGTGCATAATAAGTAGTCTTATTCTATTGCACATTCTTAATGTGCAGTTTATATTTCTTTGCCGCATAATTATCATTCCATTTGTAGCGGGTAGAGATTGCCATGGAGTGGAGGTTTTTTTCAGCAAGGAAGGGAGAACTACTGGCCATAAGAGAGGGCTTCTTGCTCAAGAGATAGGTTTTTCAAAGGTGTGTCTTGAGGGTGACTGCAGGAACGCTAGACAGGGTCATTGATGGAAGACTAGATCTATCTCACATTGGGACTATTTTGCTAGATATTTTTACTTTCTCAGCTTGGTTTCTTAATTTTGAGTGTAATTACATTCGTAGAGTTTGCAACCAAGTTGCTGATGTGGTTGCGAATTTTGCTCTCTTTCATGATTCTGTTGTATAGATTAAGGAGTCACCAAACTTCTTGGTCCCTTTCTTAAGTGATGATTTAGTTATTCAATAAATTCATCTTACCCATCCAAAAAAAAAATTTATCATTTTATTTTTTAGTTGCAAGCAATGGTTTGGAATCCAGTAAAATTTAAAGTATTTAAAAAAATTACTCGATTAATAAGCTACTTGTTCAACTATGCCATCAATTATTTTTTTAATTTCATATGATCTTTTTGTACTATTTTATTTGACCTACAATTATGTCAAATGCATAGTCATTTATTTCATTAGTAGTGTCATTTAAATGAGTGAATATTGTTATTTTTCAAAGATATTCTTCATCCCATATGCATTGCTTTAAATTTGGATATGTGTTGACAATAATTTATTTGATTGGATTATCAATTGGCTTAAATAAATATTCTTTCATATTCTTATCAATGTTAGAATATCTTTTCCTTCTATGGTGATTGTTGATATTTTTCCATTATTAAATTGTAGGAGCCATTTTTCAAATTATCATGCCATTTGTTTATACCTAGTGGGACCAAATTTAATTACTCAAAATATAACAAAAAAGAAATTTAATTACTCAATATTAAATTTAAAAAATTTAAAGCAACAAGACATGTTACAAAGCTTTTTGGTGAAATCAACATTAAGAGAATATTATATTACTCTTTAAAGTTGTCATGACCAAAAATTATGTGAATATTATGTTTTAAGTTTTGATGATGCTAAAAATAGAATACCAAAAGGAGAAGCCATATAGCATTGGAGTTTCTTGAAGATGAACAAGCAAAGATGATCAAGTCAAATGGTTAAAATAAATTAGGATTTAGATCTATTTGTTAAAGATTTTTCTTTCATAAGTTTGTTTGGCCATTTTTAAGTTAATCAAGTTTTAATCTAAAAGAAAATTCAGCTTGATCGAATTTACTTGTTTTTAATAAAGAATTTGTTTTGATTTGTGACAATATGAGCATGATTTGAAAGGGGATGCTTAAATAATGTTTAAAAATGTTTTTAGAATGAAAGAATAACTTAAAGTGTGCTAAACCTTTAATTTCTTCAATTTCTGGAATTGATGTAATCGATTACCATATCCAGTAATCGATTACTATGCTGTTCATGGACCCAGAAATCGAAATTTCACATTTGTAATCGATTACACAAATAATGTAATCGATTACAATCAAGTTGACCGTTGCTAGCTTTCAAAAATTTGAACTGTATAATCGATTACCATTCCATGTAATCGATTACCAAGTCCAGAAATGTGCAAATGGATGCGTTTTGAAGAGACACATCTTTTGAGATTAAACCCAATGGTCTGCACTAATTTTTGTCTATAAAAATCGATCTCTTAACACTTTTGAAGATAAGAAGAAGAAAAAAAAAGGATCAATTAAAGAAAAATATTCTTATTCATCAATCACTTTGTTCAATACTTGGCCAAACTCACTTATTCTTGAGAAACCTTCTAGTGCTTCAACTTGTAATATTTACTCTAGTCAGAGAGGTGAATTCCTGTATTCTTCTTTTACTGAGATTGTGTAAAGGGTGAGGTATCCCTTGTTAAAACAAGAGTGTGGTATCTCTTGATTTTTTGAGAGACTCGAACACAAGGGTGAGGGATCCCAAGGTGTAAGAGTGCTCTTCAGTTGTAAAGATTAAAGAGTTAGTGGAACTCTCAAGTGGGTTACTTGGGAAAACTGGATGTAGGCCACAAGAAGTGACTGAACCAGTATAAACTGAGTTTGCATTCTCTCTTCCCTTATCTCTTTAAGTTTATTGCAAGTTTACTATTCTATATCTTGTTCATATATAATTAGATCCTTATATCTCTTGCATTCTCATTTATTAAATTAAGTCTTTTGAGTCAATTTTTTAGATCTTATTGAAAAAGTAATAAGAGTGTGAATTTGCAAATTAAAAGATTATAAACTCAATTCACCCCCCCCTCTTGAGTTCATTGAGACCACTTGAACAACAAATTCAAATACAGTCTTCATATTATCCAACTTAGAAAGAACTGGCGACTTGGTAATATCAAGATTGTTAATTATATGTGTATAATCAAAATTGCTAGAATCATACCTTATAATATGTAATAAAATGTTCATTTGTAAATAAGATATTAGAAAACATTATATAATGCAAAGAACTACATATTTTGAATGATTATATAAGCTTATTAGACATAAATATTGGTTGACCCCAATGAAAAAAATAGACAATTCACTTTTACTAAAGTATGAGTTAATTAAAAATATAAGTTTTAAAAAACTATAAATAACACAATATGTGGGAATTTGTTGCATTCTTCAAAATTGTCATGAATCTATGTCACTTAAAGGAGGAGAGTTAATTCAATTATATTTTGATCAACAAAAAATTCATAAAAAATAGAAAAAAATTGATTATATGTTTTTGTTTATATAAAAAGAGAATAAGCGAAATATAAAGAAAATAAATGACTATTTTAATCATGTTTATGTTTTTTAAGTTGTAATATATTGTTAATTATGGATATCTTAATGTTACACATTATTGTCAAATAAAATGCATAATAATCTTAACCAATTAAATAATTTAGAAATAAAAATATTTTATCCTATTTAAAGACAAATTTATTTTTTAAAAAAAAAATCAAGCACACTAATTATCAGAATTTAAATCATAAAAATTATGTTATAATGAGCTAAGATATTAATGTTATTATATTTCAATTTTAACCTAATAATAATAAAAAATTAATATTTTTGTATACAACTAAATAAAGTTTTATGTGAAACTAGCTTTTCTTAATAATTCAAGAGTTAAAATATTTTTTTCTGCTTTAAAAATAAAATCAATTTTAAAAATTTTAAATTTTATGCAAGTTAATTCCGAAAATTAAAATCATAAAAATTAAGTTATCATGAGCAAACATATTAACATAATTACTTTAATTTTAAAGTAATTAAATTCAAATTTAAAATATCAATATTGTTATATGCAATAATATTAAGTTATATGGTTATGTAATTATTGCAAATCCGAGTGATTTTTAATTACAAAATGTGATGAGTAATGTAATAATTGAAAATAAGAGTGGATTTTAATTTTAATCATGACCTCAACTTGATAAATAATTTAGAAGTAAAAATATCTGATCTAAAAATAAATTTAATTATATATTTTTAAAAATTAATCATATTAATTATTAAAATTGAATTACAAAAATTATGTTGTCATGAGCTAACATATTAATGTAATTAGTTTAATTTAAAATTATAAAATTGAAAGATAAAATATTAATATTGTTGTGTGTAACTAAATAAAGTGTTGCACAAAACTAATTTTTTAAGGATGGTTAGGTTATTTCTTCCTTTAATCTTGACTATTAAATAGTTCAAAAGTAAAAATATTTTGTTTGTCTGCTTTAAAGATAAATTAAATTTTAAAAACTTAAAATTTTAACCAAATTATTAATTCTAGATTAAAAATCACAAACATTAAGTTATAATGAGTTAACAATGTTAAATTTAAATGTAATTTAATTCAAAGACAAAAGATTAATATTATTATATGTAATAATACTAAATCATATTATTTTGTAACTATTGTAAATTAGAGTGAATTTTAATTACAAATTGTATTAGTTTTTGAATTATGTAATAAAATCAAATTAGAGTGAATTTTTGGGAGAATCATTAATTGAAAGAGAGAATGAATTGTTGAGTCATTATTTGCAAGAAGGAAACGTTGGGGATTTTGCTCAAAAGGCATTTTTATAATTATACTCCAAGGGCATTTCTATAATTTCACGTCAACGGGCAATGACATTTCTGGAATTTGGCCTCGAGGGGATTATTCGTATAATTTCACGTCAAAAGACATTTCTGCTATTTATTCCGGTAAAATCTTTCTTAAACTATTTTCGTGACATTACCAAAATTGAAGAAAAATTTTATAAATTAAATTTATATATAAAATTATACATAAATTTTTATGTATAGAATTACCCATAAATTTAATTTATAAAAACAATTTTTCCACTTTTACTTCATACTAAACTCATCCTAAAAGTTGGACATTAAAGGGACAGCAAGATTGTTCTTTCTTTTGTTGGAGTAAAAGAATAATAAAAAGTAATTTTCTTTGTAGCTTTTTCCTTAACCAGCCTCATTTCGGATATCTCATCGCTGTCACAAAATAGTAAGTTTATTAACGCTCCTCTGTATAAACAGAGCAGGTACGCTATCCTCTTCATTTGTGTTCTCACAGCGGAAGTCTTGGCAACCCACCTACTCATCGCGCATTGAAGAATGGATTCTGAAGAAAGACGACGTTACAGAGAGAATGTATGCTATTGGATAAGAGAGGATTGGGATAGACTAGAACAACTGTCGAAGCAATCAACTACAGAAGCTAACCAAGTTTCGAGGCCTAAGATACAAAGGGTTCCGAAATACATGGGTTCAAGGATGGAGTTCAAAAAATATTACTTGCCACAGCTCATTTCAATTGGTCCAATCTCTTACGATGAAGCACCTGAACTGCGTCGAGGAAATAAATATAAGTCTACATGGACAGCAATGTATCTTAAGCGTACCAATCAACCCGTCGAGGATTTACATCAGAGAATTTTCGGTCACCTTGATGAACTGCGCAAACAATTTGATCCAAGGGACTGCGATTACGGTTGGGGAACTATAGATGATTGCCAGATCGCCTCGTGGAAGCTGGTATTGGATGGATGTTCCGTACTTCAAGTGCTGGAAAAATCTGTCACCTCCGTTGACCCAGAACAAGAACTCAAGATTAGCATTGACAACCTTCTACGGGTGCACCAGGATCTGCTTATCCTGGACAACCAAATTCCCTTCAAAGTGCTCAGGCTCTTATGCAACGATGAATCCAGGCTCCAAAAATGCCTCGACAACTTCCTTGAGATTCATGGCGTTACGATGGCACCCAAGCCAAGCATAGAAAAACCAGATCTGGGCAAGAAAAAGGAGAATAAAAGCACACATAATGCACAAGCAGCAGAAGAGCTCAAGGTAATTGTCCAGGCAGATGACCACCAAGATGAAGGGGACCGCGTTCATCTACTAGATTATCTGCGGAGGGGCCTCTTGAAGCTCTACCTTGGCCAAATACATAAGGGAGTCAAGAACAGAAAGAGATCGCTGCACCTCAGGAAGTACAGAATTGGGACCATAAGGGAGCTCAAGGCAGCAAGGATTCGTGTGGAAAAAGATCCCAATGACAACTCTATCATCCCCAGCTTCAAGGATGGGAAACTGCAGCTTCCTGAGCTCACTGTGGATGGCTCAACGGCTCATATCTTCCTCAATCTGATAGCCTACGAGATGTGCCCTGACTTTCGCAACGACTTCGAGATCAGCTCATTTTTAGTGCTCATGAGCTCTCTCATTGACCAACCGGAGGACGTGAAGGAGCTAAGATCTGCTGGTATACTCATCAATGAACTTGCCAATGACAAAGAAGTCGCCGATCTGTTTAATATGATGGACATCGTGTTGGTGCCTGAGACGGCTAGGTTTGCCGACGTCAGAGACCAAATTCATATGCATTTTGAGTCCAAGCGTCGCAAGATCAAGATATTGGGTTGGATGGGAGAGTTATATAACACGTATTTGCGCTCGCCGTGGACCATCATTGCGTTGCTGGCTGGCTCGCTTGGTCTTGTTCTCGCCTTTATTCAAACCTGGTTTGCTGTTCACCCTAAAGGTTCATAACATCACTTTTTAAGGAAAAAAAAATCTTATATGATCTTCTTGCTTGTCACTTTTTTCCTTCTCTCCTTCCGAGAGGAAGAAAAGATTATGGAAGAACTTTTCTAGACTTAATATTGCGTGTGTTTAATGAGGAGTCAAATATCACTCGTGAGTATACTGTAGTTGTATTTGAATCCTAAGTGCTATGTAATGGCTGGAAACTGATTCTCCTCTATTTTGTCGTGTGTTCGATTTATCTGAAAAGATTTTGATTATTAATTGAATTAGCTTTTTAGCATTTGAATGATTTTCTCATTATTATCTTCCTTTGTTCTTTTGTTTTTTTTTTTTTTCCTGGACAGAGGAAAGGGAAGGGGGGGAGTGAATCATTATCACCGTTTCAACATTGAATGATTCGAGTTTGAAGTCCGGAGATCCAGTATTTTTTCTAATATATGAGCCCAAAGAAAGGGAAATCTCAAATTTCATTGGGATTCATCAGTTTTCGAGTAAATCTATTGTTTTTATTCATAGTAAATCTATTTTTTATTCGTGAAGAAATCGGATTCTAACACCTTAGTTAAAAGACGAATTACATATAAATTAATTCTCAAAGTTAATTTGTGAATGTCTTACCATTAATTCTTTTATTAACAACATATGCCAAAATTTTAAATTGTGATTACACTTGTAGTTGCAATTGCGTGCGAAAAACTGCGAAAAAATATATTTGAAGTGGCCACAATTACTGTTGTGATGCAGTTGTAGATTGCAATTTAAAAACATAACATATACTATTTCATAACAAAAATGTTGATCTATTGAGCTAAATGAAGATTAAGTAAAAATTTCTCTACATATTAATAACAATATTTGAACTTCAGACATTATTAGCAAAGTTCTCAATCCACTTTGAATCGCTTCATACAACAAAATTTTCATTCTAAGTTCAAGATCTAGTTTCTCCCCATAATTGCAATAATTATTACCGTTATTGATATTTTCCTCATTCACTGACTTGAATAAAAAACACACACACTTTTCATCCTTGTATGGATACTTTGAAAAACGATGTCAATAGATTTTACACTCCAAGAAGTATATACATGAACCTTTAAACCGAGTCACGTACCTTTTCCACCTATTTTCAAACGGCACTCCCATGGCATAGGACTTTTGCAATAGGGAGGTCACCTGCGGTAAAGGCAGAGGTTCCATATATACTCTAGGGTGGACAATGTGTTTTAAGAATTTCTATGACGCATGTAAGTTGACAACCTTGCCAGTTGCGAGGTTTTCAATCCGCAAATTCTGAACTAGGCAGAAGGATAGGAGTAAAAGGGGGGAAAAAAGGACATTGACTTTGACAACTTATGGCGCAGGTGGCTTTTTTAATATATGTTTTTTAAATGACAAATGGTGTCACTGTGCATGCTGCAGCTTTCCCCTTTGCTTTTATTTTTTCATTTTTAATAGCGCCTATTGTGATGCACCAGCCAAGTATAGTGCACCCATGTATCACACTCTATCACTCTCTTTCTTTCTCTCTCTCTCTTGCCCTCAGCGTTCTCCCTTCTCTGTCTCTCCGCCTCTTTGTGACTGGAAGCACTGCAAGTTTGGACCAAAATAAAACTCCCAGCATGCAATAGAAGGAGAGTGGGGGATCTGTACCTCAAAAAAAAAAAAAAAAAGAAAGAAAGAAGGGGAAATCGAAGGAGATTTGCTTTTCATCTGCAAAAGATCAGCCGTTCATGGTAGTAATGCAATAGAATAAGAATCGAGATTGAAGAGCTTGGAGATCTAGACTGGTCTTGGGAAGGCTTGGGAGTTTTATAAATTATCCAATTTTTACATGCTTTTTATGTTTTTATTGTTTGCTAGCTTTAGCATTAAATAATGCTCCTCCCAGTTTCAGGAAGTTTAGAGCAATGGAATCACTTATCGGACAAAAAAAAAAAAAAAAGAACCAAGGGGGAGCATGCCTGGAAGGGACGCAAAAATGGCGAGAGAGAGAGAGAGAGAGAGAGAGAGAGAGGAGGAAAAAGTGATAGTGCATGGGTGCACTGTATAGAAGGTGGTGGACCATAATATGCACCATTGAAATTTAAAAAATGAGAAGAAAGGGGAAGAATGAGTATCGAACTCTCGAACTCAAGTTTGCTGTTGAGTCAACCCAACGGTCTAAGGTGAGCACTGACGTTCTTTATCGTTGAAAATATATAAGAAAATCTCATCTACATGGTGCAGATAAAATCTGCACCAGAGAATTCCCCCGTAATTAATTTATCATGTAGTTTAAAAAAAGAATGAAAATAAAATTATTCCAAACTAAACCTCGAAGCCCAAATCAGAGGTCATTAACGATAATGTAACGAACGTTGCTTCAATGATATAAGCATTTAATCCATATTCTGTAACACATGAACTCGGATTCTATAACATGCATGAGGCCATTATGAATTTGAGGTTGTTATGCGAGAACCTCAAAAAGTCGTTGAAGCAACAATTATCACCAAACCTCACTCATAAATAAGAGTAAACACTCTTAAAATCAGGCACATTTTCTCTCCCAAAACTTTGTACCTCTTGCACTTTTTCACTTGAGCGTCAAAGTTCTTGCAAGTACCCCCCTTTATTGTGGAATTCAACCTCTTTAACAATCATCACTGTCAATAGTAGCTTTTGGAGTTCCATCTTTGTTTTGGAGCACTCTAATTCTAGAATCCGGTGAAGCATCCCTAAACATTGGTGCTGTTTATGGGAAACTTTAAGTTGCTGCTCATTCTTCCACAACCTCTTAAGCAATCATGTCCACCGATCACCGATAGAAGTTCATGACAGCATGCACTCCTGTGAACAACATGCAGCCACCTTCGCAAGTGTAGGAGGATGGCCGAACTACCTTAGAGTCAGCATCTGACGCTGGAAATTGGCATAATGCTACTAATCATTGTTCTTTGGACCCACCTCCAAGGAATGTAATAGCATCCAAAATTGAGCAAGTTCGGGAGGATCCAATCCCATATGAAGAAATTGTCTCTGCTATGCAGAAGCAAGCTGCATGTATTCGAAAGTTAGAATCGAACTTGGAGCATATGGGAGGATTGTTGATGAACGAGGCCACCAAGATCACCATCACTGAGGTCATGATCGTAATGAATCTCATCAACATCAATCATGACTTTGTGGCCAAAGTCACCGAGGTGACATTTGACCTCGAGAGAAGGAGTATGTGCACCATAGAGAATCGTGAAGTGAATACTCACGCCATGTAGACCACGCTAAGTCACGTCTATCTCAAATGAAGAGCCTAGACTATCAGTCAAGGCATTATCATGACCAATATGACAACTCGGATGAAGATGATGAAGTGTCATTTCTGACTATATCATAAGTGTCAAACTCCCAAGGGGATTTAAGCCTCCAATTGACATGGAGTCTAATGACGGAAGCATAGATCCCTAAGAACACATGGATGCTTTCAAGTCTAGAATGGCTTTGGCAGTGGCTTCGGACCCTGTAAGGTGCAAAGCTTTCCCAATCACATTGAAAAATGCAACATTAAAGTGGTTCAACTCCTTATAACTAATGTCCATCAATAAGTTTTTGGACCTCCAATCCTATTTTCTGGCCAATTTCACAACACAAAGGTCCAAACCAAAGTCGATTACCAGCCGTTTGGGATTGTCTTAGCAGCAAGGTAAACTGCTTCGAGATTTCCTTGAGCGGTTTAATGCAAAAATTGCTAGTGGATGAGTTGGAGACCCAGGCAGCAGTACTCACATTGTTGAATAGGCTTTGACTCGGGGCGTTCAAGGATTCATTATCCAAATGACCTGCAAGGACAATGGATGAAATCTAATTAAGGGCAGAGAGATACAAATATCTCAAGGAAACACAAAAGGCCATAGGAAACTCGGCAAGAAGTCAAGCAGAAAAGAAGTCGGGTTCTCAATAAGAAGACTACCAAAGGAAGGAATCTTGGACATCAAGAGTTGAAAGATATCATGATTATACTCCCCTCAATGTGTCCCTAGCTGATTTATACAAGAAAGTCGGATAGGTGGAATGATTTCCAAAGCCAAAGATGCTCTAATTAAGGGCTAATGCAAATAGGTCCTTATTCTGTTAATATCATAATGGCTTTGAGCACAAGGCCGAAAATTGTCATGATCTTCAAGATGTTGTGAAACAATTGATCTAAGAAAGAAGATTGATGAGGTACACTGCCTCCCAACGAAGTCCAAAGAAGAGAAAGAAATACCTCATTAGAGAAGATGAAAGAAGGAGCCGTCGATCTCAGAGAATCTCGAAACCTGATAGAAATCAAGAAGATCGGGAGGAGAAACCAATACAAGAACAATAAAAAATTTTAAAAAATTATAGGACTTATTGATTAATTAAACTTTTTTTCTTTTCTTGTTTTTATCCAATACGAATCCATCATGTCAAATATTAAAGGGACACCTAGATTGTATTTTCTTTTTGGGAGCACAAAAAAAATGTAAGTTGCTTTGTTACTTTTTTCCTTGTATTTTCTTTTTGGGAGTACAAAAAAAATATAAGTTGCTTTGTTACTTTTTCCCCAATCTTTATTTCAAATGTCTCACTACCGTCTCATTTCAGATGGCTAAGATTGGAGCCAAAGACTTCTGAATTTCGTTTCTGGAGCTCTCCTCTAAATGGGATTTGCCATATTTTGAAGGCTGATGCAACTATCTAGTTTGCTCTTTGTATAGGGCTGTCAAAATGGACAAATTTGTTGAGCCAACCCATTTACCCATTAAAAATAGGTGGGATGATCTTAAAAAATAACGACTCGTTTAAACTAACCCGTTTTCAACTTGACTCATTTTACCCGCTAGTTAAACGAGTCAGCCTAAGCTAGTAAACGGGATGACCTGTTTACCCACATTTATTTTTTTAGTAAAATTATATAAATTTAGAATATAAAAATATGATTTAGTAATTAGATTTAGGACATTTTCACTTTTTTTAATAAAAAATAATTTTCTAAACATGAAAAGTATATAAAAAAAAAAACATAAATGGGCCAGCCTGTTTAAGATCGTGGACAAGTCTTAAACGGGTCGGGTTGAAAAATTTTGGTCCATGGGTTAAACAGACCATCCTATTTAACTTGTTTATTTCGTGGATCTAAACCGGCTCGGCTTAAATGGGCCACCCTGCCCATTTAATAGCCCTATCTTTGTGTGTTTCATCTTTCTTTCTTTTTTCCCCTTCCCTTATCTACGCTTACCCAAAAAAAAAAAAAGCTCTTATCATTGTCTCAAAATATCGATTCATTAACACATTTCTTTATGAACAGAGTAGGTACACTATCTTCCTTGTTTGTGTTCTAACTCAAAGTTGTGCCCTCGAGGATGCGCTTTCTCAAGAGGCTAGAATCATGAGCACTTGTGCTGGCCTCCAAGTGCTAACTATTAACTTCTAAAATGTTGTAAAAAATCATACGTGGTGTTATCCAAACTGAACCTTAATGCCAAGGCAGTTAGTGGTGGGCTTTGAGTTTGGGTTTAGAATTAAATGATCCATATGTTGTAGATGCTAGGGTTAAGAGCATAACTAGAATTGTGTTCTTATTTCGTCAAGTTCTTCCTTGATATCAGACTTGGAGAAGGAGCATTCAAAGGGGGAAAGCAATAGTGAGTAAATGTGACCATTGGAAGTCCAAAACACATGCAAGACCAACATATGCCCTACCAATAGCACATAGAAGGCAAATTCCAAAAGCTAGAAAGCATAGCAATTGTAATATCCCAGCATGAGTTGCAGTTACTTGTTAATACCGGAACCTGAAAAATTCTATGTCTAAACCTTATGCCTCATTAGAGGGTTATAGGATTGGGATATTTTCTTAAGATTAAAAATCCCGGTAATGGTTCCATAGACACCAATGAGTGGAAGAAGGATTTTTAACAAATTTTAGGGAATAGATAGCCCCCTCGTTTTCAACCTACAAGTTTATAAAAATGCGAGATTTTGAAAAATTGAACTGAAACCCAAAAGTTAGATTCTGATTCTTAAGGATTTTGAATTTTTGGATATTTTTATTAAATGGGGGGTATTCCGTTATTTACATTTATGCTTTAAAGTTAACGGCATTAACTTAAAATTTCATTTATATTTTAAAGTTAATGGAGAGTAAAATTAAAGAGGACATTAACTTGAAATTAAAATTAATGGCATTAACTTAAAATTACATTTATATTTTAAAGTTAATCGAGAGTAAAATTAAAGAAGACATTAACTTAAAATTAAGAAATGTAAATAAGTGTATGATGCCGATATCCCCAAGCTATGAGTCTGTTATGGGTCTATCCTGTTAAGGTGTTTTTCATAATTGTAATCGATTACAATTGTCTGAAACAAGTACTAACCGTTCTGGATGCTCTCGAGTTGAAATTTTCATAATTGTAATCGATTACAAGGGATTGTAATCGATTATAAATATCTGGGTTCGTGGTAATCGATTACAAATAGTTGTAATCGATTACCAGAGGTCTATATACATCCGAACACGTTCTCTCTCTTCATTTCATGCGAAACTTCCCCTCTTTAACCTCAAAAACTCTCTTTTCTCTCTCTAAACTCACTCTCTTCTTTACCGTATCCTTCCATATCAAATCTTTTCACTAAACCTACTTCAAAACATTGATTAAACACTTCAATCATCCTCAAATTTGTCTTTCTCTCTCTTTACCTCCACCATGGATGAGCTTAGAGATTGGAGGAGGACAAGTCATGAAGCCCACCTCTATTCACGTCCTCATTGACTTCCCAGAGTTGAATCCTAACATCTGTCCTCCTTCCTTTTCCAAGAAACTCAAATCTATGCTTGGATTGAAGTTACTCTTGAACCCTAAGTTTGGATTTTGGGGGAATTCTTGAGTTTGGGGTTAGATAGTATAATCTCTCATGATATGTAGCTAATGTGTAGTTATATTGTTGTGATTGCAGTGCTAGAATGTCCAAGGGAGCACTCTCCTAGCTTTGTGACTCTAAGAAATTGACATTTCCCTTTGGAGTAGTGTACTATGAGTAGATAATTTGTTCCTATATATATATATATGTATGTATGTATGTATGTATGTATGTATATATGTAATAACATGAGATAATGACCTAAATTTCAAAAAAGTATGGTGAATGTTTATTATATTGGTTTTCTATTAAGTTTTGGAAATTGTTCTTATTTGAAAGGAAAGAAAGTAATTCCTTGAGGATTTTATATGAAATTGGATTGAAAGGATTTGTTATACTTAATGGTATATGGTTTTGTATGGAAATTCTTCATATTTGAGTTATGAATAAATTGATGTAAGAGCTTAAATAAAAGACTTTCTAGAGAAAGCTATGGATTTTTATTAATTTTTGAAGTATTAAGATGTTAAAGGTTTCATTTTTCTTTAATGATATGATTTTAAGTTTCATGTCAGATATGTTGGTATGTTTTATGAAAATCCTTATGAAATGCTATGTATAATGGAAGAGAAAGACTTGGAAAAGTCTAGACCAGGATCTATAGGCTAACGGTAGGAGGCGTTAGCCCTAGGTGCACCTTGGATGATGTATTACACAGCCACTTAAGGGAGTGGTGCGTGACGAATATTACACAACCACATCCATAGTGTGGTGCATGACACAAATTACGCGGCCACTCGAGAAAGTGGTGCGTGATGGATTACAGGGTCATATGAAGGAAAATCCACCTAAATGTGACCCCTGACGAATTATCCTGGAATATATAGTCTCTATGGTTTTTGAAAAAGAAAATTTGGATAATATCTGAGTAAGATTTCTAATTGGTTTTACTATCTATACATATATAATTGTACTACCTTAATATCTATAAGTTTGCACATTGTCTCATGTGGGTTAGGGATACTTTATCTCTCACGGAGTTTCATAAACTCACCCCGTTGCTTCTTGTCTTTTTTAGTTTCACGTGATTAATTGGCATTTGGCCATTTTGTTTCGCTGAGGTGAATTCCGAATTCGATGGGTGAACCTTCTCTATTCGAGGGCCTTTTGTAAATTATTTAAGTTTGAGAAGCTCTTAGATTACGGTAGCTTCATGGTATTATAGGCAGGGTATGACCTTGACTAGATTATGTTGTTGTTGATGTGTAATAATTATAGATATTAATATTGCTGTATTTTCTAAAGGATTGAAACTATGTGTTTGGATCAAAATTCTTTTTTTTTTTAAAAAAGAATTGGTTTTCTAAAAAGCTAAAAGTATGTATCTCGAATGAATTGATGTAGTTATGTATTTTATCGTTATAATGTGTGTTGTGGGATGCATTCTGAGAATGCTTGGATCCCCAAAGGATTATGTGTTTGTGTTTTCTATGCAGGAAGAGGATTCCGTATTTAAGAATAGTCTTAAATACAAAGGAGACTCTGTCCAAATTTTAAGGAAATTGTGTGATCAAGGCTTTCTAGGGGACTCGTCCCCTATGCGCCGGTCACGACTTGGATTAGGTCATGACAGCAATAGCCTCCACTTGTAATATCCTCCCAAGCACAGTACCATGCTTAAGTCATAGAACCATACCCAAGAGTTATACAGAGTGAACCTTGTCTGACAATGACCATTGGCTGTTTTCCAATCTTAAACAACTCTACTCAGCATAGTCATCTTATATCTCTTGAGTTATCTGGAGATAACACGGGAATAAACATAGAAATGAGAATTGTAAATTCTCAATAGGATTTGCTAGACTATCATATAGTGTTATTGTTATTATCTCCAACTACTTTGGTTTATTATAGAAAAAAGTGATCATGCCATATAACGATAAATCTCATATTTAAAAAATTAAAAAATATCTTTTCCGAAGCAAGTTCATTTTATTCATATACTTGTTATTTACTAGAGCAATTTAATTACAATAAGAAGAGATCAACAACAGGATATACTTTATGCAGATGCAAATGCACATCATATATTTATGTAACTGCACTTGTACTTTCTTTACTTGTCATACACATTCCAAAATATGATCTCCATGTCATACTCCATTAGAGCGTGATCGCCATGTCACACTTCTTAGGATGTGGTTGCTATGTCACATGCATATCCTCTTTTACTTGCTTCTCTGTGCTTGGTACCTCAAAGGTGAATGATCTCTCTCACTCCTGGATAATAGCCTACTTATTAGGTCCGAGTTTGTACCTATATATGAGTGATGAATTTACTTTCCCCAATTATTACATTGGTCTATTCCCTTTAAATCTAGTTAGAGGCTGGCGCAAGTCTTAAATAATATCGCCCTGGCCCACTACGAGGTGGAGGATCGGTATGTCTCTTTGCAAGTTCTTATAGTCTTTTTCCTTTTCATACATGATCATGTATGCAAATGCTTTACATTCATACATATGTCTCATATCATATCTCAACCATATTTGTATATATATATATATATATATACACACACTCATGACTGCACATGTTTTGTGTCTTACTTTCGAACATTATTGCATGAATAACTTCCATGTACAACATATGTACTTATAACTTCACATCACAAACTTTTGCCGAAAATTCGGTAGCATAACAGATTAAATATGCGGCTTCCCAAAATAAACAATATAGGAAAAAGCCAACCAGTCATAACAATGTTCATCATCATTCAATATTTCATCATCACATCATTATCATAAGAAAGGAATATGAAATTATTTGGTCATTAACTCCTTATATTTTAGGGAAGTCCTAAACCCTTAGGCTGCCAAGATATCTCAATTTTCTTAAATTTGTCATGTTTTATTAATTTTACTAAAATTCAATTTGAACTTATGTTAATCTAAAAATTTAATATATTGTGGCATTATTAGTCTATTTTTAGTTCATTTTAGTCCTATTAAGTTTGAGATGTATAAGTTGAGTTATTAAAACTTTATTCAAGGCTGCTCTATTACTTGCTAGGTTTGAGCAATTAAATGTAAAAATCCACTAAAAATCCAATTTTTAGTAGTTTTATCCGAAATTTATATCTGAATAAAGATTACTGAATCATCTTTCCTTTTCCACAAGTTTAATTTGAAATAGGTAAGTGGAGCCTAAGTTATAAGGTCTCAAAAAGAGCCAAAGGGAACTACCTTGTTTTACTTGGATAGCAACTTAGGTCAGGTTTAAAGAATTTCTGGGAGCAGCACAATTTAATTTGACTTTGAAATTTTTATAGCATAATACTTTACTTGTTAGCTTCCTAAAAAAATTGGTTGCACTCAATTTGATGTTATATAAGGCGAGTTATGTCCTTTATAACCCAGACTGGTCAGGATAGAGGACAAGGTTCAAAGGTTAAATTCAAAAATTCATAACTCTCTCATTTTAAATCCAATGGACCTATGATTTATATGGTTGGAAAGCTCTTAATGTCTAATTTAGTTAAAAATAGTTCATCAAATTTTGATGCTTACATACAAAGCCATATAGTCTACCGTACGAACATATCCTAGGGTTTCAATTCTCAATAATTCTATTTGAGTTTCCTTTTGAGTTTTTGATCAATTTCTCAATCCAAACTAAGAATTCCTATGTTCAATCACTTGAAAGAATCATATATTCAACATATATCATCATATTAGAGAGAAATGTGTAAACCCTAATTAGCCACAGAATGTCACTGGTGGTGGGCATTGCCAACTTTTATTTGGTCATTGATAGTGAATCAAAGAATGCAACTAAAGCCCAATAACAACCCACCAGTTTACTGAACAAAATAAATTTTGTGCATAATTGAGACCCTCTTCCCCAAATGCTGCATAAAATAGGCAGAGCCTCACCCAAATGTGCCTTCAAGGTTTTCATCTAGTAACTTTAGCCACATACAGAATGTCATTTGAATGAAGAAAAGATGGGCATGTACTATTAAGGCCAAGGATTTGGCACTAACCCAACAAAATAGGGCAAAAGGAGGAGCATAGGGTGGCCCAAGAACTATGGGTTCAAATAAATCAAATAAACATAGTAGATATGGGCTACTATCGGCTATCTCTAAGGATACGGTTCATCGTTGGTTGTTGACTCAAACTAGGGGGCTCAAATATTTTGTGCATTGAGAAGTAGGCCATTAGTTTGGGACAAAATGGTAGGTTTGGCTCACAGAGAAGGTTCAAGCCATAGGTATTAGCAAAGGGCAATCACAAGTCATTGGATCCAGATAAGTGAAAGGTAAATTGGCCATCAACTTTACCCTAACAAAGAGACAATGGGCCATGAAGCATGTACAAGTTGTCCGACCAAGTAAAAAAAAAGAAACACAAAAATTGGCAATAGTATTGCTTAAAAAATAAAATAAAATGCCAATAGGAAGCTAAGACATTACAACCCTGCAAAGGTTTTGTCATTGTAGGTACATAATTTACCAAAATGCCAATAGCAAAATCAAGCCTGGAGCATGTGAACACATCAATTAACCAATCTATTGTGCTCTTCGAAAAGGATAAATACCTAGTCTGCAAATGTCCATTTCAAATAAGGTATGCAAAAAAATAAACTACCCTTGAATGAACATAGCTAAAGCAATTAAGGTTATGGAATGCAAAAAATTAGCTACTTTAACAAGAAGTGTTTTGGTAATACAAGAAGCAAAAAATGTTAGTGGTTAATGGTCAATGACTAAGTTGATGTTCTTGGACTTTTATGTTCCACTTATCAATTGCTAGCTACATTATCTCACTCCTTCTAAGGTTGTGCTCCTTCAAAACCAAGTCAATAGTAAGGTGCATTTTGGTAAAATCGTTAACCTTATGAAATTGAAGTGAAACCAGTATTAGTAAGTAGCATGAACAAGTATTCGTCACTTAGTTATGACAAAGTATGTAAGCATGTTATCTCTAAGTCATATGAGGTCCACGAATTTGATAGTATCATCCAATTACGAGGCCTAAAGACCACAATCATTCCTGCAGAGATAGAATCATGTTAATGAATGGGTATGATTATGTTTTGAAGTTGAAAAATGGAGTCATTTCTCCATGCTCTTGGGTTAATTGGAAAAAGGGTAAGAGGATAACATATGATCCATTAGCCTATTACTCATTGCCGGCTCAACCACCGGATATGTAGAAATGGAAGGGCGAGTTCAAGTTGGGTCATCATAGAATGATGTATCCTAAAGTTGCTCCTCTATATACAAGGCTTGTAAGTTAATTTTGGTATTGGTCACCATGAATCGCAAAATTTCTTTTGTCCTTGTAGAAATAAAGTATGTTAATACATAGGCTTAGCACTTTTCTCATGGCCATTATGCGTGACTACTTGTGGTGCTTTGATTTCTCGGAGTCAACGTAAACCAATTCTCGCTTGAAAAAGCCTATGATCATCAAAAACCAATGGTTGTCGGTATGGATTGGGGCATATATCTACAATAAAAGGTTATCAACAAGTAGGGGTAAGCAACAAGCAATCTTAGTGGCAAATTTCTATTGCGAATATTAAGAATAAAGGGTCAAAGATGGCCAAAATAGTTAATTAGGGTTAGTACCCTTTAATAGTTTGTCGACCTTCCCTACAAAATGTGTCCAAATCCAATCCAGAGTTCCCTTTAATGACTGACCTTTGCTTGTTGCAATTTGCTATGGATGATTTTTTGTCAACAATTGATGACCGAAATAATAGGCAGCAGATTGTTTTTAAAGTTGATTAGGTGACATATCATAAAGGTTGTGGGCAAAAGCCACTTGAGATCAAAGATTTTGTTTTGTGATAACATCGAGGCAACCAGAATGAGCACTTGCATACAAATTTATTTTAGAGCCTATGTTGTTGTTAAGGAATTTATGCTTGCATACAAATTTATTTAGAGCATGTGTCGTTGATAATATGAAGTTCTTAAATTTTCACTGAAAACATAGAAATCAATGTAGCTACAACTTAAATATAATTTGTGCCTTGAGGATATGATAGTCAATCTTGAGAGTAAAGGACAACATGAAATAGTTAAAAGTATAGTGAAACACACAAATCAATGTGCTTATAACTTCAATTAATTTTACTCCTTCATGATATGATATCCAATGTTGCTATAACTTGAATTTAATTTACTCCTTTATGACATGATATCCAATCTTCTGGCTAATTAAAAAGAAAACATCACGTTCTTAACATTATAGTAAAACACACAAAGCAATCTAGTTATTTTTTCAATTTATTTTACTCGTTAATTATATGGTATCCAAACTTAAGAATAAAGGATAACATAAAGTACTGAGATGACAATTGTGAGTGTATAGCCAAACTTCAAAATAAAGGATTAGATCAACTCTTAAGTTATCAAGTACTAACTAATCAACCTAGTTATAACTTATAATTATTTCACTCCCTCATCAAATAATATCCAATGTTGAGAATAATAGATAATCTCAAATTCCATAAATCATACTAAAATATTCAAACAAATGTAGTCATAACTTCAAATTATGTTACTCTTCAGTTATGGTGCATGGTAAATGTTCATAATAAAATATGGGATCAACTGTTAAAATTATCAAGTACTCACAATTCAATGTAGTCATAACTGAAAATTATTATACTCCCTAGATATCTAGCGTTTAGAATAATAGAAAATCTTAAATTCCCAAAATTATAGTAAAACACTAAAAAAAATCTAGTTACAACTTGAATTTAGTAAGTCTTTAATTATGCTGTATAGCCAAATTTCAGAATAAAGGATTAGACCAACTCTTAAGATTATCAACTACTAGTTAATCAATCTAGTTATAACTTAAAATTAATTTACTCCCTTATCAAATAGTATCCAGTGTTGAGAATAATAGAAAATATCTAATTCTTAAAAATTATAGTAAAATATTCAAACAAATCTAGTCATAACTTCGATTTATGTTACTCTTCAGCTATGGTGCATGGCCAATGTTCAGCATAAAATGTGGGATCAACTCTTAAGATTATGAAGTACTTACAAATCAATGTAGTTGTAACTTCAACATAATTTTACTCCCTCGTCAAATAATATCTTGTGTTGAGAAATAGATATTCTCCAATTCTTAAAATTATACTAGGCAAAGCAGCCAAGCAAGCATAATCAAACACAATCGAATTTAAAAAAAATACTCCCACATGTACTCATCATGGGAAGAGGGTACCCTACATCGTCAACTATTGGTTTCCCTCGAACTATAAACATAAACACCTTTGTATCTCCAGTGTAGTTGTGGTCTAGAACCAACACCTCATTGTGAAAGGGCAAACAAGGGTGGGTTAATATCAAATAAGGAACAAAAAATTGATAATGAGTAATAATAGTTGATGAGCATTAGCTTACTTTGGATCATAGTCTATTCCAAAAGTATAGGCAACGACAGCAAGCTCAACACCATCAAATTTCATGTTTTTAGTTGCTTTAAATGCAACCTCGATGCATTGTGAGTAGATTAGCATACACATTGCATCATTTAACAGAAGTTAATATATGACACTCTAACCAAAGTAAGTAATCAAAGTCTACAACTAAAGTATGCATATGCTATGTAGTTCTTAGGGGGAGGTGGGGCACATACCCTTGGAAGCATAGCTCTATACACGAAGGGTGAGATATGCCAGTAGTAAAGAATGGAACCCCATGTCCTCTGAGAATAGTTTTTGCTACAACAAAGGAACACATGAACGTGCGTTGGTGTTGTTGTTAATAATAAAGTAGTTTATTGTGCTTGCTTGTACACTATTTGAGGAAAGTTTTACCTTAATGCAAGTGGAACGGTGAGTCTTGGCAGCCTAGGCAGTTGATCTCTTCTTCTTTCTTCTATGATAGAAGGCGTCATGATCACTGATATAAATGACATAAATCGGTGGAGTGTAATTTGGGTCAGCATAGTCCTTCAAGGGAGGTTTCTTGCTCCGCACGGATGATTTTCACTCATTGGGTTTCTTTCTTCCGTCAGTGTAGTCATCTTGCACACTTGGAGTTGGTCCGCTAACAGGTGTAGTTTTGATGTGTTCTGGCTTAGCGGAGCTAGAGTGGGTTAAGTGGGTCAAGCTCCTTTATCTCAGTCATGGTTTTTCCTTGTTCAGCTACAATTGTCGCGAGGGCCTTAACATTCTCCTCCACTAACCGAACCAACGAAGAAATGGCATGGACCTCTTCATGAATATTCTGCACCAAGGCAAAATGTTAGCATCGACACCATTTTCAGTAATACTCAATTCTAGCATAAATGTAGTCATGAAGCAAAACACGTTTTTTGAAGGTTTAAATGACTCATTTAGCTTACCATAGAAGTACCAATTCCGATGCAGATGTTTCTTCCATGAACGTCAGCCTTCATCCTTAGTTGACTAAGATGGCTAGCTTTTTCCACTTACATCTGCACTTCTGAAAAAGGAATAGCAATGGAATCGGTGAGAAGACATAGAAATAAACTAACAAACGAATAAAATCGAGCAATATAATATAATAGCTGATACCCATTTTTTTTCTTTATACCTCACTGGTACTAGGTTTTCTTCATTCAATCTCTTATATTGTGCTCGGATGATGTAAGTTCGTCAGACTACTTCCTTTTCATAGCAGCCTAGCCCAGCACCTCCACCCCCACTTGAATGAAGGTGGAGTGTGATGGTTGAACACACAACGACTTCTAAACTAGCTCATCAAACCTGTACAAGGCACTCCTATATTGACAGAAAATTTTCCCTCCCTAGTAAAGCTACAACCCACACCAAATGGGTGGGCATGACATTGCGTGGGAAAGAAGATTAGGTTTTGAACACATAGTGGTTATTGGTGCTTGCTGGTTGTCGGTCCATATTACAAGGCTCATCCGCAGGTATGGGCTACGAATGATTCCATTGTGATGTTTTAGTGTCTACTTCTTTGCCCGTTCCTTAGATCTTTCTTTTGGGTTCACAGTGTAAAGAATAGTGCTAGGTCGAAGCCTCTTATTACCCCTCTCAGTCGATGCAATGAGTTGCAGCAGAATGCAGGAGTAACTATCTGGAGGTCCATGCATGAAGCGCTAGATAGGGACCCATTCTAGCTTGGCCAGTACTGGGCCATACCCAAGCGAAGGTTATGGTGTTATTGGGTTGGACTTCGAGACTTTGCTAGGGTATAGGGTTTGCCGCAAAAGACCCTTTGACAGTAATGATATTAGTGATGCTGATCTTACATAATGAACTATTACTAATTGCAGACTAATTTTGATCTCCCTTTCACACAATTTTTTTTCCTGTGAAGGGATGGAGTAATCTCTTTGTAATTGATCATTTCTTAATTGTAATTAAATTTTTTGTTTGATATAAATTAATTACTTTTTGTCCCTCCTAACAGTACTTTATTTATGGTGTTGATGCTTTGCCATAATATTACTACGTATTTTTCGATGCCATATAAAGGCCAATGTCATTACTTTGGCTTTCAAGTCTCAACACTGTGACCTAAATAATAAGAAACAAAAAATTTTCCAACCATCAAAACTGGAGAAAAGAATCTATTCTGTTCTGTCAAGAAAGTCTCATTTATTTTAGTTCTGACCACAACAAAACTTTAAAACGATTGGTACAAACTCTCCATTAGAGTAAAACAAAGTGAACCATAAGCCATATAAATCCTATCCACATCCCTTCCTAACCACCTAAATATGGTGATGGTGTGACTACAGTAGTTGTCATAGTCACTTCTAACCACTGGCCATAAAGTATTAAGTGACAACTTAGTGTATGGTCTTTACTTTCCCTGAAAAATGCCATTCTTTAGTTCAGGATATGACTCAATTTAGGTGAGATAAAGTGTACAACCCTAGACCCTATTTTTTTTGTTTTTTTTTGCTTGGTTCAAGAAGAAACATTAAAACACATGGTTTCCACTTGCTCTCCTTTTCATCCGATATACGCGATTATATGAGTGTGACTATTACAAATTGGGTATTAGGATAGAGGATTAACGACCTAAACCCTTACTAACATCAATTACTTAAAACACCTCAAACAAACACGAGAAAAACTGTAATTACCTACAACGACAACAATAGGTCAACACGGGACTTTATGGCTGAACGTTGAGATAATCTAGCTAAGAGAAATAGTTCTTTCTGACCATTGGAGGATTAAATTTTTTCTTCTTTACCACCGTAATCCCTAACAATGACAGTTGCAATTTTAACTCGATCACATTGAAAGACCTCATTTATTTTACCTCACTATTTCTCCCGAAGTGAAATTTAAGAATAAAATGTAACTTCTCAAAGTTGAATTCTGCTTCACTTCACTTTAATTTCACTTCATAATAATTGGAATTTTAATAATAAGAAGTTTAGAAATGTAATGCAAATATTCATGTTCAAGACAAAATAATTCCAAATTAGAGTGAGCTTGAATTACAACTTGTATTTTCGCTTAAAACATATGCGAGTTTGAAAATGTCGCCAACTTTATGCGATACAATCAATATTAAATGGAAAATGAACCTGAATTTTACCACGTAGATAAATTGAAAGATTTGCTACATTCATTACTTGTGCTTAGGGTTCTTTACTACTTATAGATGTTTAAATATATATTATGATCTATTACGAAGTTTGAATCAATGAAAACTTTATTGGCAATGCGCATAACCCTACAATACTCCTTTTTTTATTACACATAACATCAACTATCCCCCTAGAAGCTGTTAAAGTTTATCCTTCTTGACAAGCTCTACACCTTATTTCATGTTGTTGCCATCATACATAGCAGCAAAATTAAAATTCTCAACTTCTATATCTGTCGACGAATCTATAAATTAGGGTCATCATTATTGGTTGCTATACTTAAAAATTAACCCCCTTATTTGGCAACGTAACTTAGAAAACATTTAGCATGATCAGAAACACCACAATCATAGATTGCCATACTAACTTCATCGCATTAAGATTAAAACCAAATTGTCCAAAGGTTATAAATCATACATGTGCAACATTAACAAAACATTGACACACAGATCATAGTTTGCAAAATGTTTTAAGTTACCACTACGTCGTGAACATAAATTTATTAACACACACAATAGGGAATATAAAAAATCCGGCAAAAGTCAACTCAGTTCTCCTCTCTCCTCTTTTAGTGCACCATCCTCCTGCTCTGCTTTTGCCAGTTGATTCTCTAAGCTCCTAACAAGTTGCTGCAGTTCAATGACATGTCGATAATTATAATAAAAAATTTTCATACCTGTAGCCTCCAGTAGTTAGGATAGCAGAATGAAGGCATCATCTTCACGTCCATGGTGTTGGTCCATGGCATATCTATCAATTGCTTTCAAATCTATTCCCAGGTGGTTCGTTGGCATGACCACAGTTAACCCATAATATGGACCAGCATCTTTAGTGTATCGCTCATGGCGATAGTAAATTGGACATGGAATCTGAAGATGGTAACACGTCTGGAGGAGCCATTTCTCCATGTTATTGGTTATCAAAGATTCATGCATATTAGCATGCAGAACAAAATCAAACCCTATAGAAAAAGGAAGAACATACGATTATTATTAGCATTATCATGCCCATTTTGGTCAAATTATTATGATTCACGTCTTACCACTATCACTTGAGTTCAGAGTATATGCATGAATGCTAGCGCTTGTGGCGGATGCTTGGATGCTCAAATATTGTGACACCGTATTTTGAGAACCAGCATTGCTTCCTTCACAACCCGATCCTTGACCCCAAACATTAACAAGTACACGGTCCCCTGTCTTCTATTGTGACTCACCAATAGTCGCCAATGCCTTGCCGTCTGTGTTAAAACCCCCCAAAACTTGCAACCCTTAAAACCAAGTACTTGGCACTCACAATCAAGCCATGATGTATAAATTCTCAAGTGGCGTTCTTTAGAAACAACATAAAAAGGATACTCTCCCTTGTCCATGGCCTCTCTCTAATGCTCTAACACTCCAATGCAGCTACCTATGAGAAAAGTTAGTGCATGGCCGAAGGTTATATGCATGGCACACAAAAGAGATAATGCTCCCTCCCTAAATGCTAACAAGGTTAACTACACTACAAACAAAAAGTAGACAAAAAAGGAGTACACAAAACAACAAAAGCAATCACAGCAGTGATTTTGTCGTGGTCTACTCTCCTCAAAGAGGCTAAAAGAACCCCTTTAACCCAACCCCATGTTCCTTATGCACTTATTGATACTAAACCTTAGGTAAATTTAAATTAAATTATGGACACCTTATTTCGCAATGCAATTCCGGCTCTGTGCTGCTTCACCTGACCACATTACAAGTACATAGGGTCAGGCAGAGACAAGCTATGCATAGGTGCTCCTCCCAACAGTCCACTTGTTTGCGTTCTTTGTGCCTCCTTCAATAGAAAATTTCACACACTGCGTGGGTCACGTAGAGGACCTTTAATATATTGAGTTCTAAATACTGAGATTCTTTACTTTAAATGGCCATTCACACATAATCAGTACAAGATTAAGTGTAATTACATGGCAACATATTATATAAACATAATTAACTACAAATTTTCACATACAATCATGAATCCCAGTAAATCACAGACAATCATGAATCCCATTAAAAAAACTAGTTGACCAACCTGGCTATAAACTCCACAATGTAAGGACGATCAACACTCAAGATGTGACAGTTCACCTATGCAGTCTGTAACATTAGCTTGTATTTCACTGATCCATTGCGTATATCAGTGCGCATGCATACTAAGTTCAGATTGACCAGGTCCCCAGGGAAAATGAGGACTGTAAAAATGTTTGAATCCTATATTTTGATTTCAGATTTAAGTTGATTTATAGATTTCCCTCCACTAGTATTGATCCGTGGACTCTTAATTTAGGCCGTCCTTTTTTAATTACTTCAAAATAAAAATGACACATCCCGGTGAAAACTTCATTTGAATTGCTGTAGGTACGCATATGAACACTAGTTCAAATTCTCTTCAAACCACATTTCACCTTCTATTTTTCAAACTGAAATTTTAAAATTTTCTTCTATGTAGTCATGAACCACGTCCTAACTTTACTTCGTTGCAAAAGAAATTTGGTAATCCAAAAAGACATGAAAATATTCAACAAATAATCTCAGGGAATAATAATTCAGCCACTATCCAGTCATAACACCACAATCGAAACGTCTCGTTATTCCTATATATGAGCTTATTGGACAAAAATATGGTAAAATTCAAACAACATACTTTTGTAGGCTTCAGATAAATAATTCACAAACAAAACTTAAATGATAATACCAAATCAAAATTAGTTATCACAATACAAGCAGATAAATTCTACATTACACAAATGCATATACTCTTCTAAAAGTAACAAAGAAATATAAAACTTTTAAATTTAAAATATTACCATTGTAATTAATTATATATTAATTCAATCAGATTTCCATGTTTTAGTCGTACACTATTTAGGTAACATTATTTACATGTAACTCTGAAACTAAAAATAATTACATCAAAACTATTAATTTTATTATCTTTTATTTCTATCTTCTCTACTTGTATTTATAATTATCACATATTATCTAAAATAATCCAACATATGTAGTATAAAATACAATATACAGCACTGGGCCAAACTTCACAAGCGTAAATTGAGAATTCATTTTGTTTTATTATAATATTGTCAATATATAACAGATAGGAGATGGCACACAAAAATAATTAAAAAGTAAATAAACATAAAAAAAAAGTAAAAATTGTTGTTCATACAAATAAAAATAGTATCAAATTTAAAAACTTCACGTATATGGATTTGCGGGATAAAAATTATCGACAATATGAGAAAGAGGGAAAGATGGAAAAAAAAAAGTGATATGAAACAAAGTAAAAGAAGGGATCAAAAGGTCCTATTCAATGTCAAGATTAATTTTTATAAATACTAGAAGTCAATACAATTGGAAGAAGTGACAAATCATGGTAGATAGTAACCAACCATTATTTGACATTTTATTATTTAATAGTATCAAATTATTTGACATTATGAGTGTATAGAAATTAATCTATTAACCGTGACATCTACAAAATGGCTTCCCACCATCATATCTTTTTAAAATTAGCCTTAACAAGATTAAACTGATCAAATGTTTACTCTGTGATATCTTCTTTTTATAAAATACTTTATTTAGAGTTATTTTAGTTCAATTACTTTAGTTGATAAGTTTGAAATGATTTTATAACAATGATTAGTTTAAAATTTGCACAATAATCAAATCTTAAACATTAACTTTCTAAAGTAAGAATATAAATTAGTAGTGGTGTTGACCTCATAACTCAGAATTCAAATGTGAACTCTTTGTCGACTTGGAACTTAGAACTTAGATGTGAACTCTCTATCCACTGGCTAGAACTTAGAACTAAGTTGTGAACTCTATCAACTTAGAACTCGGAACTATGATATGAACTCTCTATCGACTATGAACTTGGGACTCGGAAACTTCAATAAGGAAGAAGTGAACTTTCTATCGATTCGGAACTTGGAATTTGGAAACTTGGACAAGGAAGAAATAAACTTTCTCACAACTCGGAACTAGGAGTGTGTGTGCACATTGTATTAGCTACTAATAACAATATAATAGTAATGATATGAGAATAACATACCTTCACAAGGGAAAAAAAAAAAAAAAGAATACAACTTCACGTCAATGACGTGAAGATCTGTAGGACATTAAGTCCTCATTGAAAAAAAGAAGAAGAGAACTTAGTCAATAACGTGGAGTTGGGCAAAGACTAGTTTGAAAAACAATACATAAGAATAAATGCATATAAAGAAAAATAACAATGATGATGATGATGATGATGATGACGACGATAATAATAATAATAAATTTAAAACTTCATTAGTGACATGTTTTACCATTTAAAAACTATATGTAAAGAGGAAGAAAAAGATTAAAGAAAGAGTAAAGTTTGCTAAACAGTTTAGTACAGACACACTAATTTCATCAGTATCGAATATAAAGATAGATGATGAAACTATTTGCGAAATAAAACTATGGCTACATTTACTTATTATAAGTTATGTTATTATTACTCGTTATTATCTACCATCGCAATTTATTTTATGTTTCAAGTGACTTCATTTATTAAAGTTGCTCAATATTATTCTTGCAATTTATTCTATTTATCATCCCAAGTTATTTTATTTACTATTCCTTTATATTATTGCTTCTTATCATTTATCATTGCAATATATTTTATTTATCGTTCTAAGTTATTTGAACTAATGTTAATTTATATTATTGCTCATTATTATTGCTATGTATTTTATTTATCCTTTTAAGTTAATTTATTTGATGTTCCCTCATAGTATTGCTTATTATTATTACTATTTCTATTATTAAGATATTGTTTATATAATGATATTGTCACAACCCAACTAGGGCCGTGACCGGCGCATAGGGGATAGATCCCCTGGCAAGCCTATTATCACATGATTTTCATGAAACTCGGACAAAGTCTCCTTTGTATTTAGGATAAATCTTAAACACAGATCCTCTTTCTGCACATTAAACAATCACATACATCTATTGGGAATCCAGACATTCTCATAATACACCTATCAGTACACAATATTATTAATTATCAAGGCATGTTCAATCATACATATACATATACATATCCTTTCCACAACCTTAATCCAATTACGCAATACCATCATTTAATAAATTCAACCAATGCAATACATATAACTACAGCATAGACAACATTATAATTTAGCAAGGGTCGGACCCTCCTTGTATTACTATGGAGCTACAATACTCTAAGAAATAAAAAAAAGACTTTAAATTACATAATACCTTTGAAACAAGAAGGGCCAACTGAAGAAGCAGGGCTAGCTACAAGGAACAGGGTGATTGGATCCCAAATCGGTACCTGTATCTAAAAAGAGAGGAAAATAATGGGTGAGTTTTACAACTTAGTGAGAGATAAGGTATCCATAATCCACATGAGACAATGTGAAAACTTTTAAATATTAAACTAATATGTATAGATGAAATTAAATAGAAATCTTAGCTTCAAATATTATTAAATTTTCTAAAAACCCATGGAAAACTATCTATTCTAGGATGGTCCGCTAGGAATCAC
Organism: Pterocarpus santalinus; assembly: GCA_031439595.1. Taxonomy (NCBI): domain Eukaryota; kingdom Viridiplantae; phylum Streptophyta; class Magnoliopsida; order Fabales; family Fabaceae; genus Pterocarpus; species Pterocarpus santalinus. The sequence continues at coordinate 23,731,842 of CM062528.1, read as the reverse complement.
ACTTAGATTATTTCATCATGCACCACTCCTTCGGTTATTGTGTATTTTCCGTCACGCACCACACTATGTGTAGCTATGTAATAAATTAGCTGAAGTGCACCAAGGCTAATGTGTGCTACCATTAACATATAGATCCTGGCATGGACTTTCCCAAGTCTTTCCTCTACTATGAATCATAAATGTTCTCATGTCGAATACTCAATCATGGGTTTTCAATTCCTTTTTACACATAACTATTCGGTCATACCTTTTTTTTATATAAACAATTATCAAAGTTTCACAAAAATCCATTCATTTCTTTTCATACAAGAGCAATCTTCATAATCTCATTATACATATCACTTAATATAACCAATCGTAATCTCATGCATAAAACTTAAATCATATCAATAAAGAAAGACAAAAGCTTTAACATTATCATGCTTTAAAAAAAATGATTAGCAAGATTCACCAAAAATCTCTTCATTGTCTCATGTGATGATTTTGAATAAAACAAGTAACCAGAATCTAAATCATAATTTCCATGACATATCAAGTCACTTTAACATATATAAGGTAAACATGTTAGAAAATAAGATAGGAATATACTATCTACTCACAAACTTAACCCCAATAGCCATGGAATCATAGAGCCAAGAACCAGACCTCCAGCAGAATCTATCATCACAAGTGTGGTAATTTAATTCAATATTAGTTATTATGACCAAGCATTAACCTAAATTACTCTTATATATCAAAATTTTCAATCCTTCTAACTTAGGGTTCTCCAAGAACTCACTATTGGAGAAACAATCCATAATTCATAGGAAAGGAAGAGCAAAAGAGTTTAGAGATTACCTTTGGAGATAAAAAATGAAGAAGAAAGGTTTGGGATTCTTGGTGTTACCTCCTCCAAGCCCCAAGAATAGTATTGATTTTTTGGAGGAAGACATGAATAGAGATTAAAGAAAGAATTTCAGGTTACGTGAGTGAAAATGGTGTAATTTAATGGAAAGATTTGAAAGATTGGGTTAAAGAATGAACGGGAAGGTGTTTTAGAGAAAAAGGAGAAAGTTTAAGGGGTAGAGAGAGAGTGGAAATTGCAAAATGAGGGGAGAGATGCGTCCACGGGCCCTATATAGCTTTGTGATAATCAATTACACAGACTGTTAATCGATTACCATGAGCCCAAATTGTTGTAATCGATGACCACTCCATGTAATCGATTACAACAAGGAAAAACTTAGCATAAAGGGATACAGAGAGACTTGCAATCGATTAACAACTTCAGAAATTTAGTTCCCTCCTTCTACAGTCCCTTCGCAAGTCCAAGATATTGTACATACTTATTTACATTTCTTAATTTTAAGTTAATGTCCATTAACTTTAAAACATAAATGTCAATAAGGGAATACTCTCATTTAAATTAAATAAAAATATCTAAAAATTCAAAATCCTTAAGAATCATAATCCAACTTTTGAGTTTTAGTACAATTTTTCAAAAACTTGCGCTTTTATAAACTCTTGTGCTAAAAACATAGGAGTTCCTCATTCTCTAAAAGTCATTAAACATCACTTTTCAAATCATTGAAGCCCAGGGAATTATTACTGGGACTTTTGATTATAGAAATGTCATAATCTTATAGCCCTCAAAGGAGGCCTAAGGTTCAGACTTAGAATTTTTTCAGGATACAGTACTGACAGATAGCTGTAACCCGCATTAGGGTATTACAGCTATATTTTCAGTTGTCAATTTTTATGGTAATTTCTTTAGGAGGACCACTATTAAGGGAAAAATATTGTATCTAACATTTAAAATAAGAGAAAATTATTATATATGTACCTTAACTATTAAATTATTTATACATTCACTTGGAATTTTATACCTTGCTATATGGACAATATAATGTCTTTTGACTTATAGATATTACTATGACTTTATAATGACCTTTGTAAGGACATAACTTTTATGTGCTAAATGCGCCACGATAACAATGATAGACTCATTGAACATGATGACAAAGTTTACATGAATAAAAATAATCTTAAATTTGGTCCCTCTAGAAATTAACATGCAAAATTGACAACTCCATGTCTTCAGATATTTTATTAAGATATTATGTTCTTTATTTTACTCAAACTTATATCACATCACTTCTTGTGCAATTCATTTATTTAAAGTTTATGAATTAATTTATATCTTCTACATTTTATTCATTTTGTTTCATTGCTTAATTTTATGTTTTATTATTTAATTATTGTGTGATGAATCTATTTAGATTATTCAAGTTATTATTTATTTTATGCCATTTGAGTCTTTTATTTAAGTTCTATTTATTGCCTAAGTTTATGCATATATAAATTTATTACAAATTATACATAATGACAAGCAAGTAATTTTAAAAAGAATATATTTAAGATTTACTATCAACTGCCAAGAAGGTAGAGGGATATACTGAATATTCTTTTATGTTACCAACTTTGGTTAGTATAGTGTAAAAGTCTTGCTTTATCATTACAATATTATAAGTAACACCAGAGAATGAGAATTCCAAAAAAAAAAAAAGGCCTTCACATATGTGTGGGATAAGCACACAAAGAAAAGTGGAACTTAAAGCAAATAGATTAATTATAATCAAATTAATTCTTGCTGCATTATGTATCACATAGCATATACTTCTTTTAGCATTTATTGCTCCTAATGTTATGAAGCATAATTTGCTTATAAGTAATGTGATGAGATTATGATACAGTAGCTGTGTGGATTTTCGTATTAAGATATGGTTGGAACCACCATAGTTTAAATATTTTACAACTAATAATTATCTATTGAGGATTTTCAATTCTCATTTTATTTCTAGTGATTTCATATTTGTCAAGCAAATGGCCTAGAGGAAGGAAGACTCCTACAGCTGCTAAGAACATGTGAACTTGTATTTAAATAAATTGTAGTTTTCTTTACTGGCCAAAAAATATTTAGCCTATGGCTAGTAGAGCTTTACTTTTTCCCCTGAACACTTCAGTTTACTTTCGATATATATATATATTAATGTTCAACCTATAATTTCCTGTGTAAATTTGTGTCATTAGCTTTGTTATGAGTGGATGTTACATACGTCACTTATTATTGATATTGTGTCTTTTTTTAGATAAATATCTAATTATGTATAATTATGTTGTTAAAATTACTTGACTTTTGCATCAATTATATGTGACATTCCCTTTTTTTCGTAAAATATTTTGTTTAGCATATCTTAACAGCAATTAACTGATCAAATGGTTAAGTCATTAACTTTTTAAAGTGAAACTATAATCAACAGTGATCACTTCAAATTATATTGCTCTAATTAACATAATAATAATAATAATAAAAAATATTTATAAAGGTAATAAATAACACTAGCTATCAATTAAACATTTCTAGAGGTAAACTAATAATAATAATAATAATAATAATAATAATAATACTAATATAGTAATATTATGATAAAAAGGGGTGGAGGGAGTCATCGTAAGCACAAAGAGAGTAGGATTAGTACTGTGTTGGAAAAATAAAATTACAATGGGAGAGCAAGTTTTACTTTCAAAAAGAAAGAGAGAATAGGAACAGTGAATAAAGAAAGAAGGAATAGTGAGGTAACTCAGCACACAGACACTGGTTTCTATCTTGGCAATAATAAGAAGGTAGATAATGAAATTATTTACAGAATAAAATCACAACTACATTTGCTTTTTTGCAAGTTACATTACTACTCATTACTTCTCATCTATTGAACAATATTACTTTTTTTGCAATTTATTTTATTTATTATTTCCATCTATTTATGTTGGTTTGTGGACAATATAATGACTTTTAACTTATGGACATTACTATCACTCTATGATAACCATTACCAAGACATGACTTTTATACACTAAGTGCACTATGATGACAAAGACAAACTCATGAACCATGATAAAATTTTTTTAAAGAAAATTAAATACAAATAATTTTAAAATTTGGCCCTTTAAAAATTAACATTATTGAGATATTGTATTATTTGTTTTACTCGAGTGTATATTATTTCAGTTCATGTGTACTTTATTTCTTTTAAATTTATCAATTAATTTATAGCTCTTGTACTTTATTCAGTTTATTTTTTTGCTTAATTTGATGTTTTATTATTTAAGTTATTATATGATGACTTTATATTATTCAAGCTATTGTTTATTCTATACTATTTCAGTCTTTTATTTAGGTTGCATTTATTGCTTAAGTTTATACATTCTTATATTATGAATTATGTATAATGCCCAACAAATGATTTTAAAAAGAAAATATTTAACATTTGTCACTTACTGCAAAGAAGGTAGAGGAATGGATGTAAAATCCTTCTATGTTACTTGCCTTAGTTACGATTGTGCAAAAATCTCACTTTATTGTCATGATATTGACAATAACACCAGAGAATGGGATTTCCCAAAGTGACTGTAATGTCTGAAAATTTTTTGAACATTTAAATTGCATCGCAAATTGATTTATTCAATTTTATTAAATGTGTGAAGATAATTAGGAATGAATTATGAAGAGATTAATGAATGAAGAATTTGAAATAGTTATGTAGAAAATTTTAGACGGTTACTAGCAACGTTTTACTAATTTGCTTTATTAATTGATTTATTCGATTTTAATGCATAAGTAAGGTTAATTAGAAGTTAACTAGGAGTTCATTAAGTGATAATTAAAGAAATTAGACTTGAGAAGATTAGAATAGAGATATAAAAAATCTCATAAAGTTACTTAGTAATATCTTGTCGATTTGAAAGAAATTGGTAAAAATTTGGTATTTTAAACCGCCGAAACCGAATTAATAGAATTACACATTAAAAACCCTATGATAAGTTGCTGCCAAAGAATGGGGAAAATTGGCTCAACAACCCCCACAAACCCAATAACCAATCATGTGCCAAACTCCTAACTACCATATATCATGAAATCTCACAAATTCCTCATTTTCACCTCCTTATTTTTGTGTATCAAGAGAGCTGAGCTCTCTCCCTCATATTGCTTCCCCTTTTCATCCTCTTTCTCTTACTTCTTTATCCCACACCACTTCCCACACTTAAGGCTTCCATCTTCCAAGCTCAGAACTCAATTTTGAGGTAGGATTCAACCTTTTCTTTGAATTTTCTTGTGAATTGGGGCTGCTATAAACTCATTTAGATGCATATATTTGATGTTATTATGAGTCTATATGAAGGTTAATGGCTGGATTGTTGTGTTTAAATTGAGTTTTGGATGATTATCTAGTGAAAAGAAGCAAACAGAATGGATTAGGTTAAGGAAACCTATGGTAGTCTGTATGGCCGAGTGTGTGGCTCTGCCTACAACCATTGAAACTAAAAGAAAATAATTTTATATGAAATTAGACATCTAGGGCTTTCTAACCATATAAAATATAAGGCTATTGGATTAGTATTGAGTGAGATATGAACTTTTGAAATTTACCCTGAGATTCTGACCCTGATTCTGAGCAGACTGGATTTCGAGGGGCATAACTCTTCATATACTCCTTCAAATTGAGTACAACCAATTTTGAAATAGGCTAATATGCCATAAAAATTTCAAAATCAAATTCAACATCTGTTGCTCCCAGTTAATTCATAAATTTGCCCCATGTCCTAATTAAACTAGTGCAGAGCGGTTTAGATTAGCCAACTTTACAAGGTAATAACTTGAGCTCTATTTACTCAAATGACATGGGACTTATTAGATATGAAAATTGACTCAATAAGCTTTAAAAATGACTAGGTTTGCTAGGAATCCAAGTAGATTTCATTTTTGGTGGATTTTTACTTTTGAAGGTGCAAATCTGCCAGCACAGGTTAGGCCGAGGTAAATCCTCAATAATTGGAGCTATACTTATCAAAATCAAATGGGACCAAAGAGGTTATCAATTAGACACATAACATTCCAATAGAGCAAAATTCAAGCCCAAAGGAGTTAAGTAGAATTTATGGCATGATTTATAAATTCGAGCAGATTTGGGTGCTATAAGCAGAATTGTTATTTGAGTGTTTGGCTACTCATTTGCATAAATGAAATTCAATTAGAACTTGATAGTTGTAAACCTATAATATTGCTGAGGGATTAATGTATGATATTAACTCTGCTATTATGACTGTATGTCTATGTGAGCTGGCACTATTCACGAAGAAGTGGACTTGATCCATTATGCTGCCGAAATTTCAACAGGAATATGTGAATGATAAACATATTTATATGTTATATCCATGGATGCATATCATGCAAGCATAAATGTTTGAAATTTAGATACAGAAAATGTGCATGAACTTCTCATACATGAAAATATGAGCATATGAACTATAAAAGCATATGAAAGACAAGACGAGATCCCTTCACTTGGAGGCAGTTAATGGATCTCTCCCGGTGAAGGCAGTTAAACTATTAGATCCCTTTATATTAGAGGCAGTTGGGCTAGCTGAGTCCCTCTAATATAGAGGCACATGGGTCTCCTTACGGGCTAGTACTGTGTGACAACGGTCACAGATTGAGTTCACTCCTAGATCAGTCTACCTAAGGACAGAAAAGATTAAAGATTAAAGGACATAGCAGACACTCTAGGGATGACGATACGTGACGCCTAGGTGTGTCAAGCAAAGAAAGTAAAGAAAGCATAAAAGCATATGCATGATTTTATGATTGATATGTTATATATGCACAAGTTATGGTTCCGTTATCATTATTATGATATTACAAGTTATATTATTGTTATGATTATTATCATCAAATTGCTCTCGAATATGCTGTACTTAAGCCTTCAATCCTTACTCTTTGTATCAAGTGCATGAATAAAATTAACTCTACTTCGGATTATATGTTTTCAAACTATAAAACTGAAACGTTTGTATCATATGTTCACCCTTTTCATAATAGTATATGGTGAGTAAGGAATCCTACTGAGAATTTCCAATTCTTACTCCTATTTCCGTATTATCTCCAGATAGTTTAAGGAATATTGAAGATGACTAGGGATAGCTGTCAGACAAGATCCGTTCAAGTAACAGTAATAACTTCCGAGTGTGGCACTATGACTTAAGTACAGTATCATATGAGGAAGGACGTTACATAGATGGCCTTCGAATATATGAAAAACAAGCAAACAAAGAAAATTGGAATCTAAAGTAAAAGTCTTGCTATATTTTGAACTGCATGACATACTTTTTTATTACTCATATTATATGCCTTAAAGGTGTTTTAATGTAACTATAATACAATACTCGTGTGATTTTTCGTGCTAAAAAATGGCTGAAACCATCATAGTTGAATTGCTTTAGAACTGTTCATTATCTATTGAGAATTTTTAATTCTCATTCTATTTATTGTGATTTCAGATTTGTCAAGTATTACCCTATAGGGGGTAAACTTCTTTAGCTACTACGTATGTATGGAGTTCTACCTAAATAAATTGTAGTTTTTTAAAAAATGTTTACCCAATCATTGGTAGAGCTTTGCTTTTGCTTGTGAACACATTATTGTAATTATGTATATTAATATTCAACCTAGAACTTCTTGTGTAAATATGTGCCATTAGTTATGTTTAATATAAATATTATTATTATTATTATTATTGTTGTTGTTTAAAAACTTAATAAGTTATTTTTATTTTCAATATTTACTAAGTTATGTTAAAATACTTTTAATTACTTTTTTTCTATTTAGTCTAACATTTGAATTGGCATTTTATTATGGTTTAAATATATTCCAATTTTGCTCCCTGTAAAATTTATAGTTTGGTTTTCATCCAAAATTTTTTAAAAATTTTCAATTTCAATCCTTGTGCTCCTTTCACAATAATGTCCTAGCCTTTCCAACTGCCATTTTATTCAAAAAATGAACTAATCCACATTTTCGTTATTAACAAACATACTCCAAAACCTCCATTTTATTAAAAACATTTAAAGACTCTCTAATCAAATGAACTCGCTTAATATTGGTTTTTTTGTTCTTTTTTTTTCTTTTTCCAGCTTTTTTTTTTGGTTCGTAGCTCTCAGTTAAGATTATTATTCTTTTTTCCATTTATACTTACTAGGCTGTGTCCATCGATTCATCCAACCAAGTCCAAACTAATTCAACCCAATCATTTATTTTTTCGTACATATACTTTTATTTCATTACACAAACCATAGTCTCCAATAGATAAACTACATGCTTTCAGATTTCCATCACCTGATTTATACTTCTTTATAATATCAATAATTGAATGAAATATTTATTTCAATTTCATATTTTTATTTATTACCAATTTAGAATAATATTTCTAAACTTACTTTACCAATAACATTATGGAGCCACTCTGTACTTTTGCCGTTCTGCACATCCCCCTCATGAAAGCTTATTAACATTTTATTTTACATTAACTAGTTAATTCATTATTCCCTTTTTTTTTCCCACTTCCTTACCAAATACATAAAAAATTACACCAATCATAGTCAAATGAAAGTTTAGATACAATGCTCTATTTGTCTTGGACCCTAAGTCATCCTGGGGACTCCGATTTCTGCTACGTCACCAAGCACCTACCTATCGCCAACTTTGGGCCATACCAATACCAACACCCCACTTTCCCAACATCAGCCTTTCCTAGGCCCAATCTTAAACCTATCCAAACAGACCCACCCCCAACTCAGCAGCAACCTTCCCTTCCCCTCCCTTCACAATGCTTCCCCTTCACTTCACAACCTGCAGCAGCATTTGAACTCCACTGCAATCTGCAACCAGTGCCACAGCTGGAGCACCATGGTATCTAACCTCGCTGGCAGCACCATATTTGACACAAACGACGAGTTCACCAAAGCCCACCCCCTCCTGTTCGCGCCTTCGGGGTTGCAGGAGCCGCTGCACCACCCCTCTTTAGCAAAATCCTAATGCATCAGCGATGGATTGATTCCTTTGAATTACCTCCTCCCCTTACCGACCGAATCCGTTGATAAACAACACCAATAAACATCAGAAAACTGCATTTTGGTCCCATGACAGACAATTCTCTTTTCAATACAACTAATACGATAAAACACAAAATTTAACTCTTAACAATCAATGGAAAAAAATAATAATAATGACCACATCACAATGAATAACTCACCTCACCAGCATCCCACCATTTGCTCTATCAAATCCAATCCAACAGTCACGGTTTGTGCTCTGTCCATTGATAAGGACCAATGTTGGTTCTTCTACTCACAACCGATCGACGCATTCGCAAACTCGACTCCCATCCTTCCAAGAGGCACACGTTTCCTGAACAAGACACCGTCACCGGCTTGCATATGGCATCCCACCGGTGTGTCTTCCAGAAGAAGAGCCTCACAATTTCATTTTTTTTTTCCCTAGCCCACCCTTTTTAAAATGCTATTTTCAATCATATCGTAATTTAACCATAAACGACTTTCATTATCTATCTTAATCAAGCTCAATCATTACCTAACGTGACCGCACATAAAATAGATGTCACCTTCTCACTGCACCCACGTTGGATCTTCACGTGATGATGTTAGTGCCTTCGGCACCTGAGCATGAGCCTAAAAAAAAATAGATGCGTTAGAGGATTAATGATTAAAATAAATAATTCATAAATTAATTTTTTCTTAGGACAGGTGATTTTGATCTGATGTATGACCTCCACTTTTCCTTTTCCTTTTCCTTTTCCTTTTCCTTTTTCTCTGCCTTCCAACTTTGAACGCTAATGACATTACTCTGTCCGTATTCGGTGAGTGTCAGTGTATAAACTTTTGCACAATATGGAGGTCCTCTTTTTTATTGTTTTGTTCAATGTAAATGTTTGGGTATAAAGTTTCGCACGATATCGAGGTTCTCTTTTTTTATTGTTTTGTTCAATGTATGAAACGTTGCGATCAGTGGCATTATAAACAGCAGTTATGCTTTCTTGCCCAGCTGTGTTCTTATATGAAGTCTTGGAAACACCTACCAATCGCACATCGAAGAATGGATTCTCATGTACCCAATTGGCTAAGATTTGAATTGGATCAACTAGAGGAGATGGGAAAAATTGGAGAAGTTAACCAAGTGTCGAGGCCAAAGATACAAAAGGTTCCGGAGTACATGGGTGCAAGGGTGGAGTTCAAAGAATATTACTTGCCACAACTCATTTCGGTTGGCCCAATCCATTACGAGAAACCGTACGTTGATCTGGGAAAGCGATACAAGTATATGTGGACAGCAATGTATCTTAAACATACCAATCAAACCGTCGACGACTTGTATCAAAGAATTTCGAGTCATGAGAAGGAACTATACGAACAGTTCACCAGAGACTGCTGGGGTGAGCATTTGTCATGGTTGTTGGTATTAGATGGATGTACCATACTTCAAGTGTTGGAAAAATCTGACCGGTCTGTTCATCCAGAGCAAGAGCTAAAGGTTAGCTTTGACAAGCTTGTAAGGGTGCACCAGGATCTGCTCCTCCTGGAGAACCAAATTCCATTCCAAGTGCTCAAGCTCTTATGCAAGGATGAAGCCCGGCTCATGAAATGCCTCCACAACTTCCTCGAAATTCATGGTGTTAAGATGGTAAGCAGGCCTAGCAAGGAAAAGGGGAACAAAAGCGCACATACTGGACAAGAAGCAGGGGAGCTCAAGGTAATTGTCCAGGTAGATGAGCACCAATTAGATGAAGACGACCCTGTCCATCTTCTAGATTATCTGCGGAGGGCCCTCTTGATGAGAGACCTTGGCCAAATCCATAAGGAGATCAAGATCAACAGGAAATCCCTGCACCTCAGGAAGTACAGAATTGGGACCATACGAGAGCTCAAGGCAGCAGGGATTTGTGCAAGGAAAGATCCCAACAACAACTCTTTCTACCCAAGCTTCAATGACGGGAAACTGCAGCTCCCCGAGCTCATTGTGGATGGCTCAACGGCTCTTGTTTTCCTCAACCTGATAGCCTATGAGATGTGCCCTGACTTTTGCGATGACTTGGAGATCAGCTCATATGTAGTGTTCATGAGCTCTCTCATTGACCAGCCAGACGACGTGAAGGAGCTAAGATCTGCTGGTTTACTCATCAACGAACTCGCGAGTGATAAAGAAGTGGCCGATATCTTTAATAAGATGGACAGTGTTTTGGTGCCTGAGACGGCGAGGTTTGCCCAAATCAGAGACCAGATCCATCTGCATTTTGAGTCCAAGCGTGGCATGATCAAGATGCTGGGTTGGATGGGAGAGGCCAATAACATGTATTTTCGCTCCCCATGGGCCATCATTACCTTGCTGGCTGCGTCACTTGGTCTTGCTCTCAGCCTTATCCAGACCTGGTTTGCTGTCAATCCTGAAAAGTAAACAACATCATTTTTACCAAATATCCTTATATGATCTTTATACTGCTCACTTTTTCATTTCTCTTCTTGTCACACGTGAACCAATGGTAGAAATGCTCCGGGAGGAAGAAAGATTGCAAAAGAACTTTTGCATTTATAGATTTAGTCTTATGTAGCTATGTTCAATGAGCAAATAAATATCTCATCTGTGAGTAACTGTGTGAACTTTAGTTGTATTTGAATCTTAAAGGCTAACTTTCTAAGTGATGGCTGGAATTTGGTCATGCCACATATTCTCGTGACGTAAAATTGCTAGTAGGGATGGTAAAAAAAATCTGTCAAACTAGTGGGTACCCATGAAAATCACCTACAATGACGGCAGGGATGAGGAGAGGTTTGGTCCTCCATGAGAATGGAAAGGGAAGTCTCCGTTTAGTAAATGGAACGGGGGTCGGGGATGAGGTCCCCTCCCCATAAGTATATGCTAAATTCTCATCAGTGTGAATTTATTTAAATATCTTTATATGTACACAAAAAAAAACTAAGTTATTCTCCCCTTAATAAAATTTGGTTATTTGTGTTTTGTAATTTTAGATATTTCTAATTATATTTTAATATATATGTATTATTTACTTCAATTTTAATTTGGATTGTGTTGAGTTAATGAATTATGGATATTTATAAATATTTTATCCATATTAAAAAAAAATTTCAAATTTTTTCTTTTTTTTGGGATTTTTTTGAATTATTTTGTATGAACTTGCAAATATGAGTGAGAGTTTGACTTCTCATGGGAAACGGAGAATGGGAACCCGTGACGGGGTTGGGGATGGAAACGGGACAAAATTCTAAATGAAGATAGGAGTGGAAGGCATGTCCCTACCCCAATAGGTAACCATTATTATCCCTAATTCCTAGAGTGTGATATAGTTTCTATATATAGTTTCAAGAATTTCTACTTTTTTCATTTATACTTCATATAACAAAATTTTCATTCTAAATTCAAGATTACTTTCTTCATTTTATCCCAAAAAAAAAAATTACTTTTCTTCACATAATTGCAAGGGCCATTCTCTGGTGGATGCCTTAAAAAATATCTACCTATGAATATATGCGGTGATCTTATTAAATTAAGCCATGTGACAAAGTCTAGGGTAAATCCTAATTTTCGTGTTTCACCACAGACACCCCTCTTCTCCTCCCCTCTAGAGATGGCAAAGCAAATCAACCCGCCCTGCCTCTACCAAAAGCCCATCTAAAATAAGGTGGGGTGAGCTAGTCCACTTTAGTAAAATGGGTTGAACTTAGTAGCCCGCTCCCGTTTGTGTTCAGGTTGGCGGGTTGGCTCGCTAAAAGAATTAAAAAATAAAAAAATATATAAATAAACCATAAACCATTAACTCAAGAGTCAATGCATATCACATATAATTTTATTCTAAAAATGTAAGTAAAAATCTATTTGTAAGATAAAACAAACACACTAATTATTCTTTTAAAAAAATTATAGTGGTCAGTAACTACAACTCAAGTACTTAACTAATTGATTCCAACTCATATTAAGATTAAAAATAAATTTCAAAACAAAAGCTCACTGGCTCAGAAATTAGAATTAGATTAATTAAAAGATAATAAATAAACAAAAAAAAAACTTGAATCTGAATGGAGAAGAGAGACAATCAATCACCAATCTGCCACTACTAAATATACTATCAAACTATTTGGAAAGCTATGGAATTGAATTCACTCAAGAAATTGAATTCAATTCCTCAATTTGGAATCAACTAATGGTATGGAATTAAAATCTAAATAGAATTCAATTCTCCAAAAAGACCAAAAAGTAAATCAAACCAAAATAGGTCTGATTTACAATTTTTAACCTAGTGGATTTGATATTAAAAGGTGATATATTAAAAATACTCTCAAACCTAATAATATTTCTCTCTTTCTCTCCTCAAAGGGTGACATTAATAAAAGGTAAAATAGTCAAGATAAAAAATTCAATTCATTTTTATATACATTTCAAATAATGTAAATGAATTCAATTCAATAATTTGCTACTTTATTTCAAACATAAGAATTCAAATCATAACACAATTGAATTTAATTACTAATAGAATTGAATTCAATTTTATCTTATTTTATCATTCCAAACAAGGCATATGGATTATTAGGATAAAAGAATGATATTGAAAATGTTGAGAGAAAAGTTGCAATTTAGTTTATTCCATAGCGTAGTACTATAACTTTGGTTTATACCAATCAACACGTTTTCTTTGAAGCTCACCTTTCCTTTTTACAGTGCATCTGGCTAATGCATTCACGTTCTACACTTTTGTTGCTGTTGCTGTTGCTGTGCTGCTTGTGTAAACACATTCTTTTATTGCGCTGTTCGCATTTTGCTACTTTGCTATTCATCTGAAGCAACTCCAGCAAGTATACCAGGTCATAGAAGTAATAAAGTAATAAGAAAGTATCGTTACTATGAGGATAGATCAAGTATTGGATAGTCTGGGGGATTAACTATTTGGACAGGATAAAATCAAGGATGACAAAATTAAAATAAAAATTAAATAAGCTAAATAAGCAAAATAATAATGTAGACAGATGCTAACTGGGTAAATAAATGCAATGAAATAGATGCTAGGGCTAAATAATTTTGCCTATTGTAGACGCATCTACTATAAATTTCTGTTAATTAGTTTTATTCTAATTGACTTACGGTTTGTTCCCCTTAATTTATTCTTAGCCTCTCTCGAGGTTAAGCAATACTCTTTATCTAAAATTGGTTGCCTAATCTCTTAGCACAAACTAATATAGGAAAAGGGTGAAGATCTACGGGTTCCTATGTTGACCGCATGAACCACGTTTGTCTATCTCTAGTTTTCACTTAGCTCAAAGTGTTAATGTTAAGATGCTTTGTTTACAAACCTTATCTCTAGTTATTGCAAACCAACAAATCAATTGAATGGTGGCCGCTCACTCAAAAGCAATAAGCACAAACAAAAAAACTAAGCAATTGAGAAAAAAACAAGATCAACATTAATTTATAAGTAAAATTGTTATACAAAAGGGTCCATTAATACCCTAATAAAAGAAACTTAGTTCATGACTAAGGGAAAGAAAACAACAAAATAATATGAGGATGAAGAAACAAAAGAAACAAACGCCATAAAGTACTGAAGCTAGAGACAGGAGATTTGGAAGTTGTGGATCTCTCCACATTGATATTTAAGCTCTAGAACCCTTGAATCTTTGCCTTCAATCTCTCTGGAAGAAGTTTTCTATCTTGGAAAGTATGCCCATATGTCTCAAGGGTCCCTTTTCCGATATAAGGTGTTACATTTTATAGTGTGTGGACCCTTTTATTTTAAAATATAGCATGAGCCATTAATTTCTGTAGATAGGGTTGCACTTTAGTGCAAAGGTTACGCTATAGTGTAACACAAAAACTTGACAGGATATGCAAAAACGGGAGTGCGCTATAGCGCAATACAAAGCTTGGGCAATTGACAAAACAGCAGTGCACTATAGCATGCTTGGTTGTGCTATAGCGCAACATGAAACTTGGTCATTTTTCCTTTTGCGGCAGTGCATTATAGTGCATAGCATATAGTGCAAGCCCCTAAGTCTGAATTCTTCTTTGTGGCAGGTCCAATTTCCTTTAGGCTTGCTTAAACCTAACAATAGTCAAAATAAACTCAAAATGAGTACCCAAAAATATAAGGAAAGAACCAAGCATAAAATAACACCTAATCTAAATTACTAAACTAAAATAGGACAAAATATTAGCTAGATTAAATAACTACATCCTTTAATAAACAAAAACTAACAAAAATATAACTCACCAAAGAGAGTTATTATTATCGCTTTGCACATGCGATTCTGCTATTGTCGATCGCCAAAAAGATTTGCCAGTGATGAAAAGGGGAAGCTGTTGTTGTGAGAGTGAGGATCAAGAGAGATGAGATACAGAGAGTATGCATTAATGTTGATGAAAAGAAAAATTAAAAACCCTAGTGCTTGCTTATGTGCTTGTAGTCATTGGGCTTGGGTTGGATCCAACAAAAGAAAAACTCATGTCTCATGTCAAGTGTAAATGTGTAGTAGTGTAAGTGAAATTCGTTAAAAAAAAAAAAAAAAAAAACAAAGGAGCTCTAGCCCACGAGACCAACTCGCCTTAGACTTGGGTTAGGCGGGTTGAAGAATTTTAGCGGGATCAATTTATCAATCCAACCAGTCATTTTTTGCAGGTTTGGTGGGTCAGCCCAACGGATTGAACCCGTTTTGCCATCTCTACTCCCCCCAGCCAACCCTTCTCATCTTCTTAGTATCATCGCCTTCAACTACATCTTCTCCTTTGCCTCCTCACCCCTCCGTCAGTCGCCAACTCCACCATGCCTTCGACCCCACCACCTTGCCTCTTTCTCGGTTCCATCTTCCCCACCCTTCCTTATGAACAACAGTCCCTCTGGTCGAGGGTGAGGAGGTCGTTGGTGGTGGATGTGATGGACACTATGTGGTGGCCAACAGCCAATGCTGATGTATCGAGTTGGCCAAAATTGTCTTCGTGGTTTAGCAAGTTAAAATCTTGACATGTTTTCTGTTTGAAGTTCAAATCTTTCAAGTTTCAGACTTGAATCTTGTTGTGGTGTGTGGAGGGAGAGGCAGAGGGAGAGAGTGAAGACAGAGGTGGAAGGAGGAGACTTTTGGTAATGAATGTTGATCAATCATGCAGTCCAAACTGCTAGAGAAGACAATGGGAGCTGAAGGAGAGTGGAACTAATGCCATTGAAGGAGAAGGAAAAGGTGAAAGTAGATGAAGGGTGAATGAGTGGGAGAGGGAAGATGTCAGAAGTGTCTATGGTGACATAAAAAAAAAAAAAAATAAGGTCCACCTTAGAATTTATGATGTGGCTTAACCCGATAAGGACACCTCATATACTCACTTGTGGATTTTTTTAAAACATCCAGAGCATGGCCCTAATTGCAATACTTATAAATAAATACACGTACACATTAATTTCGTCTTTGTATAGAGGACGCTTCAAAAAAACCGATGTCCATAATTTTTTACATTCCTAGAAGTATATCTGAACCTTAAAATTTTAAACCATGTTCAGATACATTTTCCACCTACTTTTGACCGCATTCCTGTGGCAAAAGATTTTAGTGTGCAGCTCACCTGCGAGAAAGGCGGAGGTCCCATATAGTTTACGATAGACTAGTGTGTGGTAAAGACTTCCTGTAACAATGTAACACTATTTTGTGGCAGATGTTGCAATAGCCGTTGAGTGAAATTGGACTCCTTGTTCGCATTAAAACCAAATTAACGGGTCAGATCAGCATCTTTCTTAGTAGATAAGACACAAGAGATGTTATCAGCACAAAATTACCGTGTTATTTTTGTCTTTCTTTTTCTTTGTTTGGTTAACTATGTTTTATTATGCCTATTAGCTCACGAAATTGTCGAAGTTCAATGGTTAACACACCAGTAAGGCATTGTATTTTTGTCAACATGCTATTGGTATTCCATAGTCATTGTGAGAATGTAGGCTTGTTTAGTTGGAATAATCTCAACGGCTCATTGGACTGCCTAAATTGAAGATTGTTGTGCGCAATTCATTTGCTATAATTTTACCAGTATGCCTTAAATTTTTTTGATAATTTAGTGTTTGTTTTGATCGATAATTTTGCATAATGAGAGGTAGTTATAGCAACAACAAAAGAAGTTTAAAAAAAAAAAAAGGAAAAAACCAACAGCAAGTTTGGATAAAAGGAAATAAGAGAAACAAAAAATGATTATTTTTATTTAAACAACTTGAAAATAAATAAAATAATTATATGTACCCATTTTTTCTTTGTTTTTCTTATAAAATATTTACATTTTAGTTTTTTAAAATTTAAAGTAAAATGGATAGATCAATAGAAGTTTATATAATTCAAAAATAAACAGTTTATTGCGTTATATTAAAAAATAAATTTCTTTTTAAGCCACTAAGAATAATATAGTGATAAGCAATTTAAGAAATTTGTATGAGAATCTAAGATCAAACCTTATACCAATGTACCAAAAATAAAACGACCAACTTTCTTTCTAAGGGATGTTTTGATCAAAATGTTAGGTGTAAGTCATGTACATAACCAGGGCGGTACCCCATGTTACGCACGGGTGAGAATTTTATAATATAAAAAACAAAAATTAGATATAAGGTTTTATGCTTTGTTCAAAAAAATTACAGAAAATAAATAATTTAAATTGCTACTAACAAAGAGAAGATTATTCTGTTATCTCTCCTACTCATTTATTTAGTCTCCTGATAACAATTTGTTAAATCTTCTTGCTAACAATAAGAATACATATTAACAAACATGTAATTTAGGATGCATTCTTGGTAAAGTGAAATCCAATAATTAAAAGAAACTAATCTATATATTTTCACACCTCCAACACTTTTTTTTAAACTATCTTAATTATTGAAAGTATAAATCCACTTCATATAAGAACTTATTAATATTAATAGTATAATTCATTTTACGGGATTTTTTTCCCAATTTTTAAATGAGACTCGAACTATCAAATAAAAAATATTCATTCACTTAATTTCATTTCATATAACAACTTGTTATTGAAAATATAATTCATTTTATAAAAAATTATTTTTCAATTTTTAAATGACAATCCTCGACCTAAAAGAACTCATTTTATTTTTTCTCTCTCCCCTTTCCCCCTCCATCTCCCCCCCTTTTTCCTCACCATTTGATCTCTTACTAATGATTTACTTAAATCAATCTGAAGATAATACATATTAATAAAAAATCTAAAATTTAATTAAGATTTATTGTTGTAATATTTATTTGGAAACTTAATAATTCAAAAAATATTATTGATTTTCCCACATAATTTATTTTCTTTAATAATATCATAGAATGAATTCTTCAAAAACAAACTTACAAATTCTTTAATATCCCCTTCAAATAAAAAAATTCCTGATTTTTAAATAAAGACCACAAACTAAAGAAAATATTCATTCCATTTCTCACTCCCTTCCCTTTATTTAATCTCCTTATATCCATTTACTAAAATCAAACTAACGATAATATATATTAATAAAAAATATAAAATTTGATTAAAATTTATTCTTGTAATATTAAATTAAAAATTCAATAATAAAAATTAAAAATATATATTATTTATTGTCCACCATCACCCACTTTTTTTAATATCATAATAATGAATTCTTCGAACTAAAATTTCAAATTCTTATATACGTTGCCAAAATTCATAATTTTTATTTACTTATATTTAATGCAAGCTTTTCAATATCATATATGATAATATAAATAATTTTCAATTTTACGTTAAAAATTATAAATCTTTATAAAATATTATGAAATACATCTTTATGTGTAAAATTACTTTAAATAAAATAATTATAGAAATTAAAAGTATAATCATAAAATTATTATTGAATAATATAAGTTATTTAAAAAATTATATAAATCCATTTGCTATAACAATTAATTAGTTAAAGTTCTATTTATTTTATAAAATAATGTTTTCAAATTTTTAAGTGAGATCTCCCTTTTCCTTTATTAGAAAAATTCACTCTGTTCCCTTTCCTGTTCCTTCATTGAGATACCTAATTAGAATTTATCAAAATCAAATTGAAGATAATATACATTAATGATAGAAACTAAAGTTTAATTTAGGTTATATTTTGTAATATTTAAATACAAATTTAATGATTAAAAGAAAATTTCAATTTTTTTTCCCACTTCCTTCACCTTTTATAGCTTAGTTGCAAATTCTTAGAACCAATCCGATACATATCCATATACATAATATTTATATTACAAATTATTTTGCAAATATTTGATGCAACCTCTTCCCCATGGTACACATATTAAAGGTTTAAATGTGTTTTTAATCCCTATAAATATAGATTATTTTTGTTTTAGTCCCTTTAAATTGTGTTTTGGATTTTGATTCCTCTTTCTTCAAATATTATGTCTTTGGTTCCTACCATTCTAAATTTTGCTCCCCACAGTTTTTTTAATACTTATAAGTATTTTAAGAATCTTCTTTTGATTCTTATAAATATTATTGATAACTGTCCAATGAAAATTATATTTGTTAGTGATTTTCAGGGAGTTTTTAGACTCTCATGCATATTAGGTGGTAGTCTTGCATCATTTTAGTCTCATATTAGGAATTTAGTTGTTTAGTTGATTGTTAGCAAATCTTTCACGTTTTGTAGAGCTTTCTCAATCATTTTGGTCCTTCAAATTGAAGGTATAAAGACCCAAGTGAAGAAAAGAAGGACTTCAGCATTTTGGGAGCACACTCGAGCATAGCCTAGCATGCTTGAGCATGGACTTGAGACGGAGAGCTTCAATTTTAGATTTGAGGCACTACACTCGAGTGCAAGCAGGCATGCTCAAGCATAGCCTCAAAACAGAGAAGCCAGTTTTTGAATCAAGTAAGCACGCTTGAGCACAGGATTGTGCACTCGAGTGTGGTGACGATAATTCAAGAAAGTTTGTTACGTGATCGAAGTAGTCACATGGGAAGAAGATCCTAAGCCATATTTAAAGGATCTAAATTTCTTTCTCAAGACTTCATGAACCATTTTACAACCCTAATCCTTGTGGAGAACCAATGGAGCATTTGAGGTGAAAATTGAAGGTTTCAAGTGCATAACGGAAGCCAAAGAGATCCACACTTATCCGAATTTTGCACTTCTTTTATTCTTAATGGATTTTCTTTTTTATTGTTGCACTTTCTTCTATATTTTCTAAGTTTGTTTTCATTATGTACTAAGTCCCTCTTGTTGGAGCACTAATGTAGCCACCCTTGACAATTTTACTCTTGTTTTGATACTATCCAATTTTCTATTTCTTCATGGTTTAGTGTTTATGACTATGCTTAATGCCTTTAAGTGCCTGATCAACACTTGATTGTTTTGTTGCTTTACAATCACTCAAGAGAGGAGTTGTAGAGAGAGCTTTGTGTCATAATCACCATAAGTTGAGCAGAAGCTAGAGATAGATAAACACAACTTGTGTAGCCTTTGTTTGGAATCTATAAAATTTATCCTCCCTTAATCTAGATTGTGCTAAGAGATTAGGCAGTTATTTTAAGAAAGAATTACATGACTTTGAGAGAGACTTATAGTTAAGTTAGGGAATTCGGCCATTAATCAAGAAAAATAATAATTGGATATTGATCTTCAAGGTATCAAAGTCAATGAGTAGGTGAAATTAGTAGCCCTAGCACCTTTTGGCATTGAGTTTGATCCATATTTTTTTGTGTTTATTTTGTTATTCTCAGTCACTTTCTTTGCGTATTTGTTTATTACTTTTTCAATTATTTTCATTACTCAACTTGACACCCAATTTAGTTAATCTTGGTACTTTAACTATCGTCGAGAGAATGATATCTTTTTCACTACTTTAATATTTATACGACCTAGTTTACTTACTGAATTGCATCAATTATTATTCTTTAGCCCCCCAAAAGTAATTTTTAGGGGGGAAAAGTTTTAATAGAAGCATTCTATATAATAACTCATTATTAAAAGTGTACTTCTTTATATAATGACATCCACTTTCAATTTTTAGGCAAAGATCAAGCAATTCAAAATGTGAAAAATTATTCCATTTCTCTTACATTTCCATTTTTTTAGTCTCCTAGCAAAGTAATTTCAAAGCAAAAAAATTATGTATAAACATTTAATATAATAATCCATTATTGTATGTATTATTGAGGATCACACAGTTCAGAAAAAAATTTTATTTGGTTCTCCTCTCCTTCCCCTTTTCTCAACTTTCTAGTAAAATAATTTTAAGAAAAAGCATTATATAGAACTATTCTGTGTAACAACTAATTGTTAAAAGTACAATTTTTTTTATAACAGTAATAGTTTATTTACCCATGCGATGCATAAGAAGGTTATATAATTTGAATGTAAAAATATTTATATAACTAACATATTGGATCAATTTAAATATATAATCATTATTTATACTTGTTTTATATAGTTTAAGTTTTGAATGGAATAATAATAATAATAATAATAATAATAATAATAATAATAATAATAATAAGATTATTGTAATTATGATTCTATAGAGTAAATAAATTTCATAAATAGTATTTTATTTTTCTTAAGTTATAAAGCTATATGAATCTTGAAACCAAACTTTATAATATTATCTTATGAAAGATATTGTATTTAATAAAAACTTTATTGAAGAAACTATTTTATTATAAAAGTAGCTTCATTGAGACACAATTGATGAGCCTTTATTCTGCAATAAATTGAAATAATAAATCTGTTAAGAAAATTTAGTTCATATCATAAGTAGATTAGAAAAATTAATTAATAGTAATCTAAATTGTTAATTAAAAACTGAATTAATATAACTCTACAGTATTTTATAACTTTTAGAGTTTAAATATTTAATTTTAATTGTTAACAATTATAATATATATTAATTATTATTCGTGCAATTTATATATTTGTATCACATTCAATATATATATTTAGTGAGTACAATTTTTATATTTATATCACCTATTCAATACATATTTAGTATTATCTATTTGAGGTATTAATATTAATTCATAAACCAATCTATGACTATGTTTTTGTGCCATTAAATTCCTTTGGTAATTTAAGGATCTTATAAAATTTTGATTTGTGAGTATATTTTAATGAACTTATAAAATTCTTCATCTCTTGCTTTTCAAACCATTAAGTCTATGACATTTTTATTAATAAAAAAGTAAATAATATTACGTATTAAAACTTAAAATATCTAGTCTTATAGATTATATATATATATATATATATATATATATATATATATATATATAGTAATATAGATCTACAATTTGAGTGTAATTATAAGATTAAAAAAAATTAATTAATAATAATTTAAATCACTAATTAAAAAATTGAATTGATATAACTTTAGAGTATGCCATAACATTTAAAGTTCAATTATTCGATTTTAAATTTAGTTTTAATCGCTAATAATTATAATATATTAATAATTATTTGTGTAATTTATATATTATATCACCTATGTAATATATATTTGACATCACCTCAAAGTGTAATTTTTATATTTGCATCACTCATTTAATAAATAGTTAGTATCACCTATCTGAGTTATTAATATTTGTTAAAAAATAAATCAATGGCTTTTTTAGTGTCATTAAAATTCCTAAAGTTATTTAATGATCTTATAAAATTTCAAACTATGAGTAAGTTTTAAAGAAATTACAAAATTATTCATCCCCTAGAAGATTAGAAAAATTAATTAATAGTAATTTAAATCACTAATTAAAAAATTGATATAACTTTTAGAGTCCAAATATTTAATTTAAATTTTATTTTTAATTGTTAATAATTGTAATATATCAATCATTATTCATGCAATTTATATGCCTACATCACCTCCATAATATATATTTAATATCACCTCAAAGTACAAGTTTTATATTTATATCATTTGTGTAATACATATTTAGAATGTGTTTTACTATAGACTTGATGTTTAATATATATTGATGCATGATACGATGTGTCTATTTGGTTTCATTTTTCAAATTAATTATTATTATTATTATTATTGTATGACATGATTTCAATAGGTACTTTCAAAAGCGCTGAATTTAAAATATAACTTTTTAAATATAATATGGAATTCAAACAGGAATTATTTGGAATTAAATCTGGTAATGAAATTGGAAATATCTAATGTTAATAGGAGCTGATCGCAATATTTAATGTAACCGAATATATAAATAAATAAATATTTAATATATTGAATGTGGAAAATTGCAACTGGAAAGTCGGTCACGCATGACCGCAATTGGAGCCAAAAAAAGAAATGAAAACTTGTGACAAAACAAAGACCAGTGGGAGAAGCACATGTTACTCACACGTCACCGCACCCACTAAATCACCTTGTTCCATGTGCGGCCAAATTTTAGGCAGGAAAGAAGAGTGCTCGCATCTTCCCACGTGTATCTTTCCACTTGCCATTATGCCTATTTTATAGAATATAAAAATAAAAATAAAGTCAATCATGCATGACCGCAAATGGAGCCAAAAAAATAAAAACTTGTGACAAAAGAAAGACCAATGGGAGAAGCACATACTAGTCACACACACCCACTAAATCACCTTGCTCCATGTGTGACCGAATTTTGGGCGGGAAAGAAGAGTGCTCCCATCCTCCCACATGTATCTTTTCAGTTGCCGTTATGCCTCTTTTACAGAATATAAAAATTATGTGCTTCTAATTTTTAGCGGTGCTCTATCCTGCTGTCAGAGCTCTGGAGAATTTTGCGTAGGCTTCCTATGGCTCATGGCATGGGCATTAGAAGGATAATGTTGTTTAACATACCCAAATTCACTTAGTCTAATTAACTCGATAACCCTAAGAGATTGGATTAATAAATAGCCAATTAAATGCTAATCACTAATGACAAAAGATCAAAAGTCAACAAAAACCAAAGAAAAGTTAACAAGTCAATTAAGAGTAAAAAATCAATAAAATGTCAACACTCAACATAAAAGAGTCAAACTTTTAAAAAGTCATAATAAAAAATATTAGAGAAAGTCATTAAAGTTTAATCACTAAATAAACCTTACTAATTAGAATTTAGAAACATAATTAGGAACAAAACACACCTTTTAAATCCATTGGTTAGTTCCCTAATTTCCCTAAGGGAGGTCATGGCCTCATAATCTTCATCGTCTACCATCTATTTGAATTTCAATTCCATCCACAAGATTAAGACTAGAAATAGGAAGAACTTCCTAAAGATTGATTAACCAAAAATGGAATGATCCTACCCATGGATCGAAGTGGTTTTGGTGTAAACCACTAAAGTGGATCAATCCACTAATGACATGGTTTTAGCCATTAACCAACTTAGAAAAACACAAGGTGGATAATAGCATGGATCAAGACACAAAAAAAAGTATAAGCACATCTTTTCCCCCTTGGTTCTTCATTTGTCAACCATTGGACACACACACACACACACACACGTCAAGCACACTTCTCATTTGGTTTTCATTTCACAAGTTCATTCCTCACTTAAACAAAAACCCTCTATTCTCCTCTCAAGTCGCAAGAACATATTTCTCTTCATTCCTCTCCTCCTTTCCAAGAACCAAGCCCACATACACCAACACTTCAAGGACTATTATCTTTTAGTTCTTGGAGAAAAATACTACTAGACATACTAAGCTTCCATTTAAGCAAAGCACAAGATCACTTATCTTCTTCCTAGATGGCCACGGGTATCAACTTCCATCATTCAACTTGTTTCTTAGAGAGCTTGTGAAAGCTACCTTTAAGAGGCAGTAACTTCTAACCCATTTCTTTCTTTCTCATATTTTCAAGGCTAGAAACACGTAAGCTTCTCACCATGGTTAGGTTGTTCTAGTTCTTGTTTTAAGGTCTCAAGACCAAACTTGTCTTTCTTGGTTGAAATGTTGTTTTGCTCCAAAATGTTTTCTCTTGTTTTTGATGAAGTTTTCAGTCAAGGAATGGCTTCAAGTTGTTCTTGCATTATCTTGTCTTGTTCTTGCTATTTTATTAAGGTTCAAGACTTACGAAGTCCAAAGATGAAACTTTCCTTTAAGAAAACTCCACTAAGAATAAGTTTAAGAGACTAAAGACTATAACTTTAACTAAGCTTGGATTTGAGTCCTATGGACCTTCAAAATGCTAGATCTACAAGTTTCAAGAGGAAAAAGAAGAATAAAAATGGTTACTTAATGACAGATGTAACACCCTTAGAACACATAAACCACGCTCGAGTCATGGAATTGTATGTAGAAGTTGTTATATGTAACACCTTACCAGATAAAGTACTATGCTTAAGTCATAATAAATGATCTGATAAGTGATTATGTATAGTACTGATTAAATTCTATTTTCTGTATTATTATTCATTATTCACATAAAATGCTTAATCGCGTAACAAAAATTTCTGCGTGACGGTGGAATAAATACTAGTTAATCGATATACTGTAAGTAACATAATGTAAATAAAAATGTATTAAGGATAGAACTACTGCAAAAGGCATTGTAAATATATACATAGTCATCTGATTTTAAAGTTTGTCAAAATGATACAGGGTAACAAAATAAAGCCGCTAATACCAAACAAAACTACTAGTCTCTAGGAATAGTACCCCAAATGGTCCTCATAGGACATTTCATATACATTTCCTAACATCTACCCATCTATCCATGACCCAGACTGCCAAAAGAGGGCCATAGAAGCGGGGGCTGCTGCTGCCGCTGGTGCTACTGCTGTTGGAGGAGGTGGAAATGGATGGGCTATATGAAGGGCAATGGCAATATATAGGACAGCGGGGTCAAACAGTGGGTGCATAAGTGGTACGGTGAAGTCGCTCTGGAAAAAGAAATACAGACAAAACTGGCACCTGCCAGATATATATACAGAATCTAGAAACGGGTCGATGTGGATATGAAGCTCGGGGAACTCAATGAATAGGACTCCTGTCGTTGCGTGCTCCATAGTTTGAGAATGACGTGGTAATATACAGTAGGGTGAGAAATAGAAATTTCTCAGTAGGAATTCCTAGTTCTATACATCTGTCATCTTTGTCATTCCCAGTTATTTTGGTCTTTCAAAAATTTCCAGTGGTACAACGCAAAATGATATTTAACTTAATTACTTATTGAGAAACATACACCGAAACAAGCTTAATTTTAATTAATAGAAACACTAATGCAATTAAACAGTAATTGTAAAGAAGCAATAGCATATCACAAAAAATAAATAGGTATCTAGGACAGTCAATTAATAAGCATTACACTGTGCATATGAATGTGAAAATTAGGAATGTATCTCATTCTTGAAGGCTTTCGTCTATTAGAACTTATTTCCATCCTTGTTGCCTTGGGAGTCTTTGGCCATATACTCCTGGGTAATAGTCCGCTTTTTAGGACTGAGCTCGTTCCTATACAGGATGGCCGGGTTTACTTTCCCCAACCTTCCCACTGATCTATTCCCCTTAATTCATTCCGGAGCTGGCCCAAGTGATATGGAATTCTTTATAATATCATGAAATGAATGCACATCTAGCTTGACTCTTTGATTATAATGCACTCAAGCTATCATAAAGTTTCACAACATATAAACTTCTTACCGAAATTTCGGCAGCATAACGGATCGAGTCCACTTCCCCATGAATAGTGCCAGACAACTAGTACATTTGTACAACTTGCAATTTCAGTATAGACCAGCAATTATACATATACATTCATAACATCAATCAACAATTTCAAATTAAACATCAATAGAGTTTCAGTTTAACCCCCTCTGTTCTGCCCGAATTTGATATGCCCCACTTCTCATTCAATTCAACTCATTTAAATCTAATTTTTGAATATGTCATAGCCTCATATATCTAGATTCTAACCCTCTTGATCCCATCTCATATTTATGTGTATAACTCTAGATATAAACAATTTACCTCAGACTGCCCTGTTCTCAGCCAAAATTGGGTCCTTATAAGTAAAAATTTACTAAAAATAGAAAACTAGGTGAATTCATACAAAATTTATATCAAATTAAAGCTATCAGAATAAGCTTTCAAATGAATTAAGTTTCATATCATTTGCATTGGTATATTTTGACTTATGAGTCTCGAAACTTGGCCTTACTAAACTACCCTGGTTCAATCTAGTTTAGACTTAAGCCAACTTCCTTGGTGCACTGGAGCAAACGGCTATGAGTTTAGTTCTGAAATTTTTATGGGATATTTCTTTACATGTTAGCTTTCAAACAAACTTAGGTTTACTCAATTTGAAGTTGTATAGGGTGAGTTATACCCTTCTCAACTCCTACTGCCTGGATAAGAATCCAGATTTCTAAGGTAACTTCAAAAATTCATAACTAATTCTATACTAATCCAATGGCCCTTTATGATATATGTGTGGAAAGCCCTAGATGTCTAGTTTCATATAAAAATGGTTTCACCCAATTTAAACGACGGTAGACAGAGCCGTACACTCCACCGTACGGACCACCAAGGAAAACCCTAAGCTTCTAGATTTGACTTCCTCCTTCAAGCTATTTGCCCTCAATTTCAATTTTAATCACAATATACATGCAAAACCAGTCATAAAACATCATCATCACTCTATAAAACATCCATATCTCAGATTATTCATACTCCCCATGCAGCTCCAAATCAGAGAAAAAAGAGAAGAAGTAGGATTTCCTACCTTGTCTTGTGCAATTTATGCTGATTTTGTGTCTTTGATGGTGGTGACTTGGGATGAGACTTGAAAATGGATGATAATGGAGTGGAAATGAGAGTAGAGAGGAGAGAAAGAGAAGACCTTCAGCAGATAGGAAGTGGCCGAAATTTTGATGAGGAGAAAAGGAGAAAAAGTGAAGATATTTGAAGGTTGCTTGATTTTGATTGATGGACCTAATCTTGGTCATAAAATCTGATTTACTCTCCATCATCAAGGGCTATCTAGGCGCCACTTGGGGGAGGTATTTGGCTAAATCTTAGCCGTTGGTTCTAGGGCACTCATAGAAAAATTCTACTGATCTGGTTCCGATAGTTTGAAATACCGAAATCTTACCGATTTCTCTTAAATCGGTGAATTGGCTTGAAAATTTTCTGTGAGGTTTTCTATGCTCCTAATTTAATTCCATCAAGCCTAGTCTTCTCAAATCACCCTTAATTGGCTTTAAGTAAGTGTCTAATCAAATCCTGATTAAACTCACTTATTCGATAAAACCGAACAACTCAGTTGTTAACGATAAAAAATTTTTGGACGTTACATTATATATGTTGCAAATCACTTTTTAAACAAGAATATGTAACATACGGCCCGTAAATATACATTCTTACTATTAAATAAGAATTCATGGTTATTAATCTTGGGTACATAGCAAAATATACTTACAATTAAAGAAGGCTTATCTAACTACAAGTATAAATCTAGTCTTGATAGTCTGCACATCATGGTTGTCAGCCATTCGTGATAGTGCCTTGTATTGTGTCCAAGATTTCCAAACTTGAACTCTATAGCTCTTCCAGCCACATTCACTGTAGACTTGGGTCTATTCTACACACTGGAATGTTTATGGAAATATCAAACAAGTAGGGAGTGAGAACTTAAGGTTTCCAGTAGATACAGATATAGGGTGACGTCATAAACATTCTAGTCGCTTTGATTTATTATAAAATGTGAATGCATATTATAATAGGTCCAATTTTAAGTTTGAAATCATCTTTCTCAAAGTGGGTTATATTTTAGCAAACACTTAGCATGTATTAAGATAGATAACATAATAATAATAGAATAATAAATCATTCATAATCATAAAACATTACACAATCATGAGATGCTTCAATATGACATGATCTTGACTTGATGCAAGTGCACTTGACTTTATGTATTTCTTTTTTTAACATGCAACTTAATTTTGCCCTTCTGTACTTGGTCCCTCGAAGGTGAATGACCTCTTTCACCTCTGGGTAATAGCCTATTTCTTGGGTCTAAGCTTATACTTATACATGAGTGACAGGTTTACTTTCCCTGACCCTTACACCGATCTATTCCCCTTAAATCTGGTTGAGGGCTGGCCCAAGCCCTAGACAGTACCGTCCTATCCCACTGCGAGGTGGAGGCTTGGTACATCTCTCTTACAAGTTCTTATAATGTTCATTCTTTTCTTTGGATATGCTCATGCATGCATATGCTACATGCATTTCATTTGCTCATATACTTCATATCCTGCTAAATCCATTTTGCATGCATGGTGTATATGTATATATATATATATATATATATATATATATATATGATACTATCATGGTTTTCATAAGTAAGTGAATGGAATTCACATAGTTCTTATAGATTATATAACCAGGATCAATTCAACTTGAGTAACATAGGAATTTATATGCATATTACATAAGTTCTACCGAAATTTTGGTAGCATAATGGATTAAGTTTGCTTCTCTATGAGTAGCGCTAATCAGCCAGGCAATCATTCATATAGAAAATCAACATAAGGTATTTATCTTTCAAGAATCAAGTTAAATTTGCAACCTTGACCTCAAATTAGGTTTCTACCTGTAACATCCTCCCGAAATACAATAATATGCTTAAGTCATAGTACTACCTTCAATAGTTATTATATTTCTTCAACGAACCTAGTATGATAGTGTAACATCCCGATTTCCGAGTTCGGCTTCGCCCTCAGGATTGATCAATTCCAATTTCCGACTTCATCTTTAGATTTCAACAGGATGACTATTTTCCGAGTTCCGAGTTCATATTTGGCCAATTTCCGACTTAACCTTTGAAGTTCAGATAGAAGGAATTACTTACGAGTTCCGAATTAGTCTTGCTGGATTTTCCCGACTTCATGCCTTTTACGATTTCCGACATTAGTCTCCGAATGGACAAGAAATACGATATCCGACTTTGTTTCAAGCGGGGGAATGAGGGATCAGATCTCTAAATTGGTTTACGAGTTCGAGTCATTCGAATGGAGATGCATGGATTCCGACTTCCGACTTGGATCTCTCACCCGGACACATGAACGTGATTCCATGAGATCCGACTTCATGTCTCGAGGAAAATATAACCGGCTTCCGATGTCACCAAGCACACTGTATATAAGTCACGATTTCCGAGTTTAAGTTCCTGGGTTTGGAAATATGACTCGAATTCCCGAGTTCCGATCTCATACTCCATGCTTCAAAACAGTGTGCGCGGTTTCCGACTTCACAAGTATAATTTAACACAATGGTACAATACCGGACTCCGAGTTGAATGTTACAAGTTCCGTCCTTAGAGTTGAACTCCATGGATATGAGTTCAAATCATTGGGTTGATTTCAGTCATACACTAGGTCCGACCTCCGATTTTATATCCAGCATTGGCAGTCCCAAGTTCAAATAGGGAGTTCCGAGATTATAGGATTCCCAGTACATGAGTTACGACCTCCGACCTTGATTCCAAGTCTCAACATAAACCGATTTCCCCAAGTCACAAACAAGATGGTACGAGTTCCGATATCATGCTTCAGCTCCAAGCTCGAGTAAGAACGGCACGAGTTCCGACATCAAGCATAAGAGGGACTAGTTCCGACTTAAAGCAGATTTGGAGCGAGTTCCGATTTTAAACAGTATGGTGGCAAGTTACTCTGAAAGGGAGACGTAGCTAAACTTTATCCACAAGAAATTCAGCCAATCAGAACCCTCCAAGTTAACTCCCACTCATGCCTATATAACCCATCCTTCTCCTTTGATTCAGACCATTATTCACGTTGCATTTCCTCTCCTCCATCAACTCTCTTTCTCTCTTGCTCACACACCCAAAACTCAAACTAAGTCCCAGCCTTGTTCATCCAAACTCCAAGTTTCAGCACTTAGCCAAATCTTGCTCCAAAGAGGTAGGATTCTGCTCTATTCTTGAATTCCTTACACTATGAGTGCATGAGATTGTGCTATCCTTATGTATTTGATGAACTATTGGGTGTATTGGATGGATTTATGATTGAATTAATAGAAGACTTTGAGTCAGAATTATGATTAGAAGGAGAAGATTAGAAGGAGTGGAGAAGTGAGATGCTGTCTTGGTGAGGGAGTCCACGGCAGTCCGTACGACGGAGTGTACGGCGCCGCCTACGATCAGTCAAATCCGATGAAACCATTTTTAGATGAAAGTAGACATTCAGGGCTTTCCATAGATATATCATATAAGGTTATTGGATTAGTATTGAGGGAGATATGAATTTTTGAAGTTTGACCTAGGGTTTAGAACTTTCATCCGAGCAGGGTGACTTGAGGAGGGTCTAACTCACCCTATACAACTCCAAATTGAGTGAAACCAGTTTTGTTAGAAAGCTTACACACAGAGGAACACCCCAATATAAGATTCCGAGTTTGTTATGGTCCCAATTGTTCCCAGTGATTCGGGGAAGTTGTCCTATGTCTAATCCAGACCAAAACAGAGTAGTTCAGGAAGGCCAAATTTCAGGACTTATATCTCGAGATGTACTTAATAAAATGGAGTGAAACTTGTGGCAAATGAAAGGTTGTCCTGTTAGCTTTGATATGAGACCAATTTCGTAAGATTTGAGCTTAGTTTCGATTTTTAGTGAATTTATATTCCCAGGAGTGTAATTCGGGCTAGTGACTGAACAAGCTGAAGTAAAAGCTGGATATCTTGATTTATATAAATCAGAAAGGCATGGGACCAAAAAGGTTAGAAAGTAGACATATAGGGCTATGACATATCCAAATTTCAGCTTTAAATGAGTTGAATAGAGATAAAGGTGGATTATACAAGATTCGGGCAGAACCGAATAGAATTGGCAGAATGGCCAAAATGATAATTTTACAAGTGTTAGTGGAACATAGAAGGTTTGAATTGAGGATTGCCAGCTTGACATTGTTATATGTGTGTTAAGTTGATTATGTTGCTTTGACTAATTTGTCCGTGAAATGCTGGTACTATTCATGGGGAAACGGACCTGATCCGTTATGCTGCCGGATTTACGGCAGAAGTCTAAGAAGTCATGAATGTTTAAATGTAAGGATGGATTGAAATATAAAGGGGTATATAGAAATCCTATATTTAAGAATGACATAATTATGTTATGAGGTATATGAGAGTAAGTGAGGTAGCATATGTATAACTATGTTTGGATATGTTTGAGAATGAAGGAACGTGATTGTACTGAATGTGAATCCCTTTACTTGGAGGCAGTTATTTGAAATCCCTCCTTGTGAAGGCAGTTAAGTGATAAAGATATGAATCCCTTCACTTGGAGGCAGTTGCACTTGAAATCCCTCCTTGTGAAGGCAGTTAAGTGATAAAGATATGAATCCCTTCACTTGGAGGCAGTTGCACTTGAATCCTTCCCCGTGAAGGCAGTTAAGACAATGAGATCCCTCTATGTTGAAGGCACGTGGTCAGATGAGATCCCTCTATGTTGAAGGCACGTGGTCAGAACCGATCCCTCAATTTTGAGGCACGTGACCAGAATCAATCCCTTCAGCTAGAGGCACGTGACCAGAATCGATCCCTCCAAGACTAGAGGCACGTGAATCCCCTTGCGGGTGAGTCGGTGTGACGACGGTCACGGGTGATGCTGACGAGCTCACTCCAAGGCCAGGCTACCCAAGGGCAGTAAATGCACCCTAGGGACGGCGATACGTAACGCCTAGGTGTGCCAAGTAAAAGACTAAAGACTAAAGATTAAAGTATATGCAAGCACCCCAATCATATGAGGCATGGCATCGACCCAGCTAGTGTGAGTACAGGGGATAGAACTTATATGAGACATGGTATGATGCTGCACTTGAGGACGGCGATACATAACGCTCAAGTGTAGACAGATTCAGGCACCCTAGGGACGGCGATACGTAACGCCTAGGTGTGCCGAAAGAAAGAAAAGTAAAATTTTATGCATATGTATGAATTCAAGTGCAAGTTAAGTTAGGTACAGATGTTATGTTTCCAGTAGATTAATGTTATGTGCGTTTTATATGTTGAAGTTATTATCCCTGGTATTATTCATGAATTAATCTTGTGTCCGTTTCCTCAAAGGACCAGTATATGAGTAAAAATGAACTTTGCTTCGGATAATACACTTTTCGAAATGTAAAATTAAACAGCTTGCGCTGCATGTTCATCTATTTTCAAAATAAACCGAAGCAAACTGGAGACGACCATGATGACACTACGTATGAAGATTAGAGAATCCTATTGAGAATTTTATAATTCTCACTCCTATTTCCATGTTGTCTCCAGATAATTTCAGAAGTTTTCGAAGACGGCTGAAGTTGCTGTCAGACGAGGTCCGCTCAGTAACGAAGAATGACTCAGGGTATGGTACTATGACTTAAGCATAGTACTGTGCTTGGGAGGGTGTTACAGATAGCTCTCTTTGGCTGTCTTTAATTTTCCTAATTTTGTCCCGATCGCTTACTTCTTAGCTCCTCTGAGATATCTGGAGATAATATAAAAATATGCAGACTGAGAATTATAAATTCTCAATAGGATTCACTAAGAAATTTCATACCGTGTCATCATTATTATCTCCAGCTGCTTCAGTTTATTATAAAAAAAATGAACATGTTATACAAATTGCTCCATTTTATAGTTGAAAACATATGCCTGAAGTAGAGTTAATTTTATTCATTCACTTGTTAAACAGAGTACGAATTCAAGCATGAGTATAGCAAATTTCATATTAATAATAAGAGCTTACTTGCAATGTCATAATGATGATAATAACAAACATTATTTATGTGTATGCACTATTCATCATAAAATCATGCATATGTCTTTATGTTTCCTTTACTTTTTTTACTTGACATACATAGGTGTTATATATCGCTATCCCTCGAGTGTTTGCATATATATGTCATTGCCTTTAATCTTTACTGTTCTTGGTAGCCTGATCTAGAAATGAGCTCAACTCATGACCATTGTCACATAGTACTGACCCGCAAGGGGACCCATGTTCCTCTAGGTAAGAGGAACTCAGTTGACCAACTGTCTCCAACATACGCTACTACAAAATAGCCTAGTTGTAACCGATTTTTTGGTAGCAAAATGAAGAAAATCGGTCGCAAGACTATTTGCGACCAATTTTGTCGGTCGCATATAGGTAGTTTGCAACTTCATTTGCGACCGATTTTTTTTTTTGTTGCAAGATTTTGGCAGAGCTTATAACATTGAAATTTGGTCATTTGTTGACTATCTTGCGACTGATTTTTCGGTCGCAAAAATAAGAATTGCGACCGAAAAATCTGTCGCAAATATGTGACTGGTAAATCGGTTGCAAAGTTTGGACATTTGCGATCAAAAAATCGGTTGCAAATTTGAGACCATTAACTTGGTCGCAAATATTTGAGACATATCAAATTTCGATTTTTTGCAACCGATTTCACGTTTTACTTTAGTTTAGGTTTCAGTCGCTAAATCAATCTAAATTTCGAAGCTAATACAAGATAGCAACTAGAATCTTTTAAAATCCAAAATTATTACACTTACATTCAGCAACAGCCCAGAAAACAAAAACCAATAATCCAAAGGCTAACAAGTCAATATTGCATGTCATTAAGTGTTACTAGTTAATTGTACAACACCCCAAAGCATAAATGTCAAGTACCTAAAGTTCAAGACATACAAAGTTAGATAAAATAAGTAGTTCATAATCTAAACTACATCTAATATGAAATAAAAGTACTAAGTTCATTCAGATCCTTCTTCATCATCAGTTAATCCATCATCCTCAGCTTGGTTTGTAATGGTGGGTTAGAAATTAGTTAGTTGAAAATTCATCCTTCGCATCATCTGTTGCATTAGTAGATTGGTGGCCTGAAGTTGTTTCTCATTAGTCTCTAATCTAGTTAGTAGCGCCCTATCAATATACAGTTTATTTAATTTGCACAAAATTAAATAAATCAAGTGACACACAACTTAAAAAAAATTAAAACAAATCCACAACCAAAACCCATCAATCAAATATAATAATTTAATAGATTTAGCATATTTTCGTAAACCATGAACTAGTTTAATATGTTTACTTATAGAAAGGACAACCCAATAACATGTGGTGAAAAAGATGATACACATCAGGTATGAATTTGGTGAACACAAAATTTGAAAAATCCTATCCTACAAGAAAAGTCTATATATTTTATAACAACTAAGTACATATACTGATAGCCGTCTACATTCTAATTATATTAAAGCAATTTTAATTCAAAATTAACAATTTTAACTCAAATTAATAATTTTAACTGAAAAATTAATATTTGTAACTCAAATATTATTACTTTTAACTCAAAAATTGACACTTTTAACGATTCTGAAATTAACAATTTTAACTCAATTAATCAATAATTTTAACGGAGGATTTAACACTTCTAACCCAAATATTATTACTTTTAACTCAAAAATTAACATTTCTAATCCAAATTAACAATTCTAACTAAATAATTAACACTTTTATCTCATAAATTAACACTTGTAAAGCAAAAATTAACTATGTTAATTGAAATTAACAATTGTCACTCAAAACATTAACACTTTTAACTCACAAATTAATGCTTTTAACCCAAACATTGCTTCAACATAATTAAGAACTCAAAAATAAATCTAACTAAACTCTCACTATCAACATCATCAACCAATTTACCAACACAAATGTACCAACGCAATAACTAAATATACCAAAACTCTCATTATATTAGCAAAAACAACATATATCAAAAATAAAAAAACAACAACCTTTAACACCAATAAAGTCTCTATCAACTAAAAAAATAAAAAATCAAACCCAAAAATGTTAGCTAATTTAACAACATAATTACCTACATAAAGTAATTTGAAAAACTAAACTTAACTAACAAATTAACAACCAAACTCCCATGATTAAAAAAAAAAATAGATCAACAAAAAAAAAAAGAAATAGAGCAGAAAAAAATAGATTGGTAAATAAAAAAAAAAAGAAAAACCAAAAAGAACCAAAGTGGTGAGGGAGAACTAGAGTGGTAGCGGCTTGGAGATAGTAATGTGGCGGCGAGCTGCTCACGTCGGTGCAGATTTGTGTAGAGGAGATGCTGCCTGCAGTGATCTTGTGCGGCAGACTACATGGCACTCCGCTTCTGCAGCTTCAGGCGGCAATGGCAAGCTCCCTTGCGGCAGTGGCATATGGCTGCGAGTGGGGGTGGGGGTGGCTTGGGGGTGTGGAGGGTTAAGAGAAAGAGAAAGAAATGATCTGGGAAAGGAACAAAGAAACGGAGGTGTAGACTACACCTTGATTTTTGCTAATTTTTAAAATTTGCGACTGATTTTTCGATCACAAAATTGGACTCAAAATCGATCGCAAATTCTATATTTTGCGACTGACTTTTATTTAAATGTAATTGATATATAATTACAGATTGGTCGCAAAATCAGTTGCAAAATTTAGAATTTGCCACTAATTTATAATTATATACAGATTATGTGATTAGAATTTTGATTGCAAGATTTAGAATTTGTGACCGATTTATCAAATAAAATTAATTATCTGAACTTTGATAATCGATCGCAAATTCTAAATTTTGCGACCGAAATCTTATCATCGTTGACTAAGTGCAATTAGTTGCAATTTCGGTCACAAAATTTAAATTTGCGATAGATTTTGCGACTGATTTTTTTTTTCATTTTTTCATTTCATATAAATAAAATCAGTTGCAAAATCAAGATTTTATCCGACAGTTTCTAATAGTGATAGAGGAACCCAAAAGTTTTACTTGCCTTCACAAGGAGGGACCCCATGTGTAACTGCCTCCAAATGAAGGAACCCACATCTTTATCTTTTAATTGCCTTCACCTGAAAGGATCCAAATAACTGCCTCTAAATGAAGGGATCTCATATATTATTCCTTCACTCATATACAATTATGCATGCCCTCTTAAGAATAATCATGATCATATCATCATAGCATATTCACATGCAGTCTTATACATTTATTATCAAACATTCTTGAATGATGAATATTCATAATTGTGTAGCTGTTCATATCATAAATTTCTCATAAATTAAACGCTCATAATTTCATAAACTTCTACCGAAAATGTGGCAGCATAAAGGATCATGTCCACTTTCCCATGAATAATGCTAGCACTCAAGCAGCCAATTATTCAGAGAAATTACAATAGCACATTCATTTCTCCATATCATTCAATAACATTGCTAAAGACATAATACTTACACCTAAGCATAAGTTTCTGCCTATGATATTAATTTCTACTAAATTTTGTAAAATCTGCCATAAATTCTAGTAAACTCATTTGGACTTGAATTTTGAATATGTTGGAGTGTTATGTATCAATTTTCTAACTTTTTTAGACCTATTAGTGTAGCTCTAGTTATTGGGGTTTTATTTCGGCCTACCCTCTAGCAGGCCAGAATTGCACACTCAAGTAAAAATCCATCAAAAATTGAAATCTAAATGGATGCGTACCAAACTTATGTTATTTTAAAGCTTATTGATCAATTTTCATATCCAAAAAGTCTCACTTTGTTTGACTAAGGACAGCTAAAGTTATGAGCTCACAAAATGGATAGGTTTGGGTTATCATATCTCTGTTCCAATAGAACAAGGGCTAAATTTAAAAAATTACTAGGAATTATAGAAAATGAATTTGATCATGAAACTTTTATGGTATGTTTTTCTTAAATTTCTAACAAAATTCATTTCACTCAATTTGAAGGAGTATACGGCAAGTTATATCCCTCGAAATCCAATCTACCTAGAATTAGGGTTAGAATCCTAGGATTCATTTCAAAAATTCATATCTCTTTCAATACTAATCTAATAGTCTTATAATTTATATGGTTGGAAAGTCTTAGATGTCTAGTTTCTCATAAAAATAATTTCATCTCATTTTAATGGCTATAAACAAGTCCGTACAATGTTCAAGTACAAACTAACTAGTAAAATTTCTTACAATCACAATTCATAGAAATCAAGAACAAAAGTTGAATCCTACCTTCAATTTTTGATGCAAGATTAACTAGTTTTGAGGTCTTCTTGATAGGGAAGTGATGGAAGCTTGAACTTGAGGTGAAATAACGTGGAATGAAGGAAGAACTAGTGGAGAAGATGTAGTTGAAGGGGTAGCATGAAAATGAAGGGATTTTGGGGTTATTATAATATAAGGTAGTTGGAATAATAGCCTCTTATTGGCTCTTAATCACTTGGTTAAAATTTTAGCCAAGTTTCCTCCTTTTTGTGGCTTTATGAGGTGCCACTTTGAGGGGTTAAGTGGCTGAACTCTTAGCCACAAAACCTTATGGTTTTTTATGTGTAATTTTATTAATTTGGTTTCGCCAGTTTAAAATACTGAATTTTTATTGATTTCCTTCAAACCGGGAAACTTTCACTAGCAATTTTGTTGAGATTTGTTTAACTTTTTCTTAAGTCTAATCTTTTTAATTAACATCTAATTGACTCCTAATTAACCTTACTTATGCTATAAAATCAAACAAATCGATTAATAATGCAAATTGAGACGTATTAAAAATTTTTGGATGTTACACCACCACTTTCTTCCAATTCTACCTAATTTTGTAAATCAAGCCATAAATTCTATGTAACTCATTTAGACCTAAATTTTGGGTATGTTTTAGTGTTATTTGTCTAGTTTCTAACCTCCTTGGTCCCATTAAGTTTTGATGCAAATAACTCAAGTTATTGAAGATTTACCTAGGCCTATCTTATATTAGATAGATTTAAGCCCTAAAAAGTAAAAATTCACTGAAAATGGAAAAGTATCTAAAAGCATACAAAATCTATATGGTTTTAAAGCTAACTAACAAGTTTCATCCCTTTTGAATAAGTAGAACTCAAGTTATGAGTTCTTAAAGTTGACTAACTTAAACTACCCTATTTTAGCTCAATTAGGACTTAGGGCAACTTTCACGAATTACTAGGAATAACAGGGATTGAATTTGGTTCTAAAATTTTTATGGTAGGTTATTCTTTGTCTTAACTTTCTAACAAAATTAGTTGCACTCAAATTAAAGGTGTGTAGGGTGATTTATGTCCCTTGAAATCTAGTCTGTTTGGAATCAGGGATATATTCTAGGGTTTAATTCAAAAATTCATATCTCATTGATTACAGATCCAATGACCTTATAATTTATATGGTTCGAAAGCTCTAATGTCTAGTTTCATTTAAAATTATTGTCATCTCATTTTGAGGTTTGTAGACGAGTCCGTATACTTTGAGGTACAGACACATCTAAGGATTTCACTTAGGGCAGATTCTATTCTACCTCCTTTTGGGTTCTTCTTCCAAATTTCTCAACCAAATTCAACTTATACATGTTATATCAGCCACAAAAACTCATATAAACATAACATAATAACAAGTAAATGGATAAAATAAAGATTTCGCACAAAAACTAATTCACAAGAAATGACACAAGGAGCATAAATCCTACCTCAATTTAATGAAACTAGTAGCAAGAAATGGAAATCTTGAGGGAGTGGAGTGATTAGAGATTGAAAGCAAGATGGGATGAGATGAAATAGAGGAAGAAAAGATGGAGGAATGGCTATTGGTTAGGGCACAGAATGGGGGAATAAGAAAGGAAAAAAATCTAGTTTGATGATGGTGGTCGTTGGCACACTGGCTTCCCATTGGCTCTTAGTTTGGGTGGCTAGTATTGAGCCAACATTCCTCCTCTTTTGTGGCTGCCTGGTGGCGCCACTTATGAGGAATTGTGGCTGATTTCTTAGCCACAAAATCTTAGGGTTTTTGATATGTTATTCTATTGATTTGGTTCCAATGGTTTAAAATACCAAATCTCTACCAATTTCCTTCAAATCGACAAAATGGCTTTAAAGAATTTTGTGAGATTTTCTATATTTCTATTCTAATTATTTCTAATCCTAATCTCTCTAATTAATACCTAATTAGCTCTAATTAAATGCTTAATCAATTTCTAATTAATCTCGCTTATGCAATAAAATCGAATAATTCGATTTAACAACATTAAAAATTTTCGGATGTTATACTAAACAATTTCTCGTAGTCTTTTACATAACAATCTAAATTTTCTTTAGCTTTAGTATTTATAATTCATCCCTAATTACACTTATTTTTCTAATAAATTGATTAGCAGTGCAAATCAATCACACCATTTCTTTGGGATTGTTATATTTTATCTTTTTTGTAAATCTTTTTGTATTTTCTGTTTGGTTTCCATAACTAATAGCATTTTCATAATTTTGAGCAATTCTAGGGGCACCACATGCCATTTCACACCCAAATACGTCCATGGCTTAATTGGCTGAGACTGAAACTTCTATGGTTCTGTTACGTGATTTTACTTCGTTTAAAGCCCTATTTTGCTAACTCTCCAGATATGGGGGCAAAAATATCATTTTTAAAAAGTTCTAGGGTTATTGTGGAAATAATCTTGTCGAGTCAAAGTGAAACTTCTAAAAGTTATCGGTAACCTTACAAAAAACAAAAGTTTACAGGGGCATTTTCGCAGTATTCTAATTTTTAACATATGCAACACCATATTTTCAACGGCAATATTATGCTATCCTATAATTCTAAGTGTAAGGATCATCAGGGTGTAGCATTTCCTGAAAATTTCTCACATTGCTTAAGGAAAATAATTCAAAGTTTTCTATTATGCTATCTTTAAGAAAATGAGGATGTTACAACATCTACTTACCTTAAAAAGAATTTTGTCCTCAAAATTTTAGGGCAGAATGGTTAAGGAAAAATCCTTTAGGCCTCAAAGGCACTTCGTTTTTCAAGGTTGCATCTTATTTTAAGATTGTTTGCCGGTAGTTATGAGGTATTGCTTCAATACATATAAAGGATCCATAATGTTGGTGCCCAAGCCTGC
The DNA here is from genome assembly GCA_031439595.1 of Pterocarpus santalinus. NCBI lineage: Eukaryota > Viridiplantae > Streptophyta > Magnoliopsida > Fabales > Fabaceae > Pterocarpus > Pterocarpus santalinus. The sequence goes on along the minus strand of CM062528.1, from coordinate 23,691,044 downwards.
CTTGTCTTTATGGCTTCCTAAATCATCATTTAGTTCATTGGAGATTTTCCCCATCTCTTTTGCTTTGTACTCAGTTACTTTTGTTTAGTAGTAGCTACTAAACCTTCCGTTGTTTGTACTTGAGACTCTAGATATCAATTCATGAAAATTTACGGTTACAACGATTACTAGCTATCACCATGATCGACATCAATAAGTGGTAGTCATCGTGGCTATGTTAGGATTCTGGGAAGTTGGTCCAACTATTTCTAAGATTTCTACTCACTTGATCACCCTTGGTCAAATGATGAATTTCTCTCTCTGTTAGGTCCAAAGTGTAAAGCCAAATTCTTCTTGTAATTATAACCATGGGTCTTGCTTTCCAAAACTTCTCTCTTCCTTGTCAGCTTTATCCCATTCCTTATTATTTGCTATTCAAGCTTCTGCCAATCTTCTCAATGCTAATCGTGATATGTTGTGCCCAAGATATGATTAGCATAGTATAAGTTAAGGAAATAGGGGCTTCGTTTCACCATTGTCTTTACCTATCCCCCTTTGTGGTATTTAATAGGGAAGCTTTCTGTCTACTGTCCTAGCATCTACTCATCTCCTACTGGGTTGATGTTCCTCTTCATTACTAGGTTTCTTAGGAAATATAGTTTTATTCTATCATATGTCTAGTTGTCTTTTCACAAAGTAGTGGATGCTTGTATAGCTCATTTAACCTAGTCTCAAGTGTCTGGATTCAACTACCTTAGATTGATAGCCTTCTTAGGTCTTGAATTGTGATCCTGACCCACAATTACTTTTTGCAGCAAATCTCTAATCGTGTTGCTTAGCATGGTTACACTGGTGCACCTACTCTTATCTACTAATTCCTAAATGATTTAGGGCATGCTTGTTCCTTTGTGGTTGACATATGGCTAAGAAGTCATTAGATTATGGTGGGAAATTTCCTTGTGAAATTTTCTTAAAGTTGCACTTCAACCTAAGTTATTAGATACCAAAAATCATGAGTGGAGCTTCCATTTGTCTAATGATGACTATCCTTTATTACCCAACTTTCAAGAAAATCTTATACCAATTATCAATATGTATGTTGCATTTCTACAACATAGTCTCCATCCCCAAGTTAATTAGGGAATTCCTTTTTTGTCTTTGTATAAAGTTATTCAAGTAAGTTTCCATGAATCCAGCCATTTCCGATGTTCTTAGTTGACTCTACTGCTAATTCAGATGTATGATCCTTATGAAGGCTCAGGGTGCTCCTTGAAAGTGCAACTAGGGCCTTCGCCTTAGAGCCCCTCCTTCCTTATAAGCTTTACCTTGTACCCTAATGCTTGTTAGGATGGTCTCGGATTGCTCCTTCTATGGAAACTCTTGGTACTCCTCATTAGTTCACATTCCCAAAATATGATTAGCTCAATAGGAGAAAAAAGAAGTGGCATTCTCACCTCCTTATTAAGCAGCAAGGATCCTACCACGTTCTATTCCCTTTAACATAATAATAGGGAGACTCCTTGTCGGTTACATTGATATCCACCTTCCTTTGATCTTTCAATACTAACTTAAGAAGTCTTATAGTGACTAATGTTACCATTCTCATTGGGTCGGCCTCCATATAATGCACACCAATTTTGGTGGTCAAATTTTATCTTATTCTCACTACCAAACCATTTTTTTTTTTTTTTTGCTATTCACCCAATATCTTGTTCCTAGGGTGTGACCACCCAGTGTGAGAGAAGCAAGTGATAGTCTCATCTTCGTGTTGGGCTTGCAACATTGGGACTTCTTAAAAGTTCACTCATCTTAGTATTACTCTCACCCAAGCACGATTAACCATAGGGTTCTGATGGGATTCGGTACCTTAACGCTGCTATGTGCACACGTAATTTAGCTGCGAGTAACCTTAACCAGCATAGGACATATTTCCAAATCCTTTGATCTTATATTGATACATCACCTAGTCTTGCTCAGGGTGCATCAGATCGATTACACTCTTTACTGGTGTTGCGACAACCCAGTTGATTACCTCTTACAAAACCTTGGTTGTGCCATAATTTCATACTGGGCAACAAGCCACTTGGAATCAAAACTGCCTCTATTTCTCTTCTTGTAATGTCCTATTGTTTGTGCAGAAGCTTATTTTTGTCTCAATTTGTTAGGACCTCCTATTCTACTACTATCTCAGTCTATCAGGATTTGTCACACACTCTAAGTCCTCATTATTCTTGCTTGCATTTGAATTCATTCCTCCTTGAGCTACCCCACTCACAACATTCACAATGATGTCTAAAGGTGACCGTCATATCTTGCATTTCTACTCCAGATAACTGCATCTTTTTACTGATAATATGTTGAAGATGGTCGCATCATGCGACGACTATGAAGACCAAGGTTGATGAAGTTTCAATGTAACCCAATCTTCTGATACCTCCTTTACCCTTAATGGATAAGAAACACCAAGCTTGCTTAGTGTGCCGCCCTAATATGAAAGTGTCATACTTCCAGTTAGCAGAAAATATCCTGCTTTTGCTTCAAAGGATGCTTACGGGTTTATTTTTTTTATAACTTCACTTTCCTTCTATACTATGAATAACTGCATCTCTACCCTGATATAATATATACTTAGATGAACTTCCTCAAAGTTTGTTAACATTTTCCTCTAAACCTGAGATCCTACTTAATGTTCCTCTGTTTTGCAGTGGCTTGACGAAGAAACTATTTCATCCTCTAAAGGGAGTCTTGGAAAGGTTTTCCTTGTACGTAGCTGAGGCTTCAGCTCTTAATTCCTTTTGTTAAAACTCTACCTCACCTGCCCATGCTCCTAATTTCTTGATGAAAGATTAGGTCTTCATAATGTGGCATTACCATGATTCAAAATAAAAACCATCGACTGAATTTGCCGATGAATTACCTCCGAGGAAATCTTATTTACAAAGAAAATAAGGATACCATCCGTGCCACTCAAAATAACCTTATCAACAAATAATTACCTTACTCTTATCGAGCACTAGGTTTAGCTTGCCTCTAAGTAAGGTCCTACCCTTAATAACTTAAATTTTTGGTTGCCGATAGCACTTAAATAAACCACCCTCCTTTGCTATAACCAAGTTTACTATAGACGTCACAAATCATCCAACACAGTTGCTCTGATTGAATCCCCTGCTCTGCACCCCTTAACTTGCTCAACCATCTGCCTCTTTTTGCCATCACTACTTTCTAGCAGTTTCGTCCTTAATAACTATGTTGAGAAAGTTCTTGATAAGCCTACTAGGTGTCATAGGCTTCCATCTACACAAAATCTTACATTGAGGTGATCAAGCTCAATATTCAGTCAATTGCAATAGACAGTCCACAACACTTATAGTACGGCTACCATGTGCTACTATCTATGTCCTTATTGTGCAAGGACCTAAGGTATGGTTTATCTAGATGCTCAAAGTATGCTTCAGAAGCATAATCAGTCCCACCATAGGCCTATATAGGATGAACTGCTTTGATACCAATAAATGTAACACCCTCAAAACATATAAACCACGCCCGAGTTATGGAATTGTATGTAGAGGTTGTTACATATGTAGTAAATCACTTTTTAAACAAGAATATGTAACGTACGGCCTATAAATATGCATTCTTGCTACTAGATAAGAATTCATGGTTATTAATCTCGAGTACATAGCAGAATATAATTACAATTAAAGAAGGCTTAGCTAACTGCAAGTATAAATCTCGTCTTGATTTATAGTCCGCACGTCATGGTTGTTGGCCCTCTGCTGTAGTGCTTTGTATTGGATCCAAGATTTCCAAACTTGAACTCTATCGCTCTTCCAGCCATATTCATTGTAGACTTAAGGTCTATTCTATACACTGGAATATTTATGGAAATAGCAAACAAGCAGGGAGTGAGAACCTAAAGTTCCTAGTAGGTATAGAAATAGGGTGACGTCATAAACATTCCAGCCGCTTCAGTTTATTATAAAAAGTGAATGCATATCATAATAGGTCCAATTTTAAGTTTGAAATCATGTTTCTCGAAGTGGGTTACATTTTAGCAAACACTTAGCATGTTTTAAGACAGATAAGGTACTAACAACAAAATAATAAATCACTCATAATCATAAAATATTACTCTCGGATGGGATAGCACAAGAAGGGGGGGTTGAATCGTGTTTTCAAAAACTTTATAACCTGAAAGAATTTAGTAAAACAATTTATCTCAAGTTCAAGACTTGTATTGCGGAAGCAATTTTGTTAGTTTATAAAATGGTTAAGTTCTATATAGAACAGAGTCAGTTTTATTTCAGATAAAGTTTGAATAGAAAAGAACTTATATGACAAATCAAATAACAAGAGATAGAAAAATCACACAAGAGATTTTTATACTGGTTTGGCCGAACCATTTGCCTACTTTCAGTCCCTAACTCTTTGTTGAGATTTTATAAACTTCGAGTATTCTTTGTTCAAGCTTCTTCAAGCTTCTTACAAGTGAGTAGTCTTTTCCCAAGCCTCTCCAAGCTTTATAAACGAGTAGTGTTTTCCTAACCTTTCCAAGCTTACACTAACCACTATTGGGTCCAGATACAAATAATGTAAACAATATATTTTGGTTTGAGCACTTACGCTAACTTTCTTAATAAGGAATAGACAAAAAAGTACTATGTGTGTGACTTCTCTAAATTTTCAAAGAGGAAATATTTTTTTATTACAGAACAAAAGAGAAGATTTTCTTTTGAACAAAAGTTAGAAAGAGTAACTTTCTGGTGCAACGATAGTTCAGAAGGATGAAAAAAGGAAGCCTTTTTACATAAGAAATATTCAAATAGTCTAACTATTCTTTCTTCGACTTCCAGGCTTATATAGACTTCGAAATATGACCATTAAAGCTCACAGGCCTTGATCATTATGATTCTTTTGGTCTATTCGTCTACAACTGGGCAGGGAAGAAATAACCTTCTTTTTTCCCATTCTTCAAAAACTTACGCAGAAGTGGAAAAGTAGCCGTTTGTTGGTTTGCCAACTATTTAGACTTGTTAACGCCTCTTCTACATCTTATCAAATCATCTTTTTGACTTTTTGAATTTGCCTATGAAGCGTACAGAGAAAGCTTTGATGGTATAAAACTGCATGAGAAGTATGTTTCTGGAGATATCCCTTTTGGACAGAGTCATCTTTCTGATGATACAACTCCATCCTTTTGAACCTTTCTTTCTATTTCTTTCATGATAAAACAAGAAGTATACAAAGCATATATTCCATACCAAGTATTTCAAATAAAAGAATGATGGATAATAAGGCTTTGTTGATTCTTAACTAGTTAATGCACACAATTAAGATCTTTTTCATGAAAGAAATGATTTCTAGAAATAAATCGTTGATATATAACAAGATTATCTTAAACTCTGATTTAGTATTCATCAAAACTTTAATGCTCATTTTGGTTCATAACCACAGAACGGTTTCTAAAGGGCATTGGAGCTAATAATCTCCCCTTTTTTGATGATGACAAATTAGTATTTAAAAAAAGTTCTTATTAAAAAAATTAATCTCCCCTTTTTGAAGAGAGTAGTAACACTCATGATATAAAAAAATTGAACCCTTTTTCAAAACAAAGGGTTTTAATTATATTCTTAGTAATAGTGCATGAAATTCTTATGTCATATAAAAATCATCACTAAAGCATAACAAGATATCTAATCATATCAGAGCAATAATTCAAATAGTTCAAATCAAATACAAATAATCAGAAAGATTATATAGCAAAGAATTATATCCATACAGATTCCATAATCTTGTAGTGGAGTAAGCTCAAAGTAATATGCAATTATCATCTCAATTGTAGCATCCACTGAAATTTTTTTTATCGTTTTTGGCCTAATTATTTGATTTTTATCAAATAATCAAAGTTAATTAAAAGTTAACTAAATATTTATTTATGATTAATTCATTAGCAATTAATTGAGTTTAGATGTGAGGGAATTAGGTTAGAAGTATAGAAGATTTTATGAGAAACTTTCTTAAACTAATTTATCGATTTACAGGAAATTGATAATATTTCGATATTTTAAACTGTCAGAGTTGAATCAGTGGAATTGTATACCTAAAACCCTATGTTTAGTGGCTGAAAATTTAGCCACACACCCATCTAGAAGTGGCGCAAGGTAGCCACAAATTTTCAAACCTTGTTGGCTCATTTGTGAGCCATGTGAAACATCAACCAATAAGAGACCAATTCCTCAACCACCCTCATTTACTATCATCAGATTTTTCCCCTTGGCTTCCTTTCATGTTACGCCTAAGAGAGCAACCAACTGCTCCCTCTTATCTTATACTTGAACTTCCGTCATCTTGATTTCTTCAATCTCCAACCACATCTAGCAAGACTACACCTAGAGGAAGTAGGATTCTTCAATTTCTTCTATTATTGGTGCTCTTGTGGCTGAGTAAAATTCCTATTCTTTCCATTAGATTGATGATATATGGTGTTTATATGAATTTCTATGGCTGGATTAATGTATAAATGATGAGTTTGGATGAGAACTTGGGTGTGAATTCAAAAAGAGATGCAAAACAGAAGTTGGAACCTTGAAAACCTTACGGCATCTGTACTGGCGAAGTATATGGCTCTACCTACAGTCATTCAAATTTGATGAAACTATTTTTATATGAAACTAGACATTTAGAGATTTCTATACATATATAATGTAAGGTCATTGGATCAATATAGAGATAGTTATGAATTTTTGAAATTTGACCTAGAAATCAGGACTTTCATCCGGGCAGTGTAAGTTGAGAAGGGTGTAACTCATCCTACACAACTCCAAATTGAGTAATCCAAAGTTGTTTGAAAGCTAACATATGATAAACATCCCATAAAAATTTCAGAGTTAGATCCATTTTTAATTATTCCCAGCACATTAATGAAGTTGACCTAAGTTCAAACTGGGCTAGAATAGGGTAATTCATTAGGGTCAAGTTTCGGGCTTATATCTCGAATTATACTCATTCAAATAATATGCAACTTATTTCATTGGAAAGCTTGTTCTGTTAGCTTTAATTGATATAAATTTTGCATGATTTCATCTAGATTTCTATTTTTGGTGAATTTTCTCTTATAAGAGTGCAATTCTAGTTAGAAATATAAGAATACTAGATTAAGTTTAGTTAAAATCGGATCTCGAAATCTAGCGAACAGAGAGCTAGATCGGGTATACTTAATGTTGAACTCGAACATAGTGAATAGAGAACTAGTTAGATAAGGTTAATGTCGGAACTCGAAACATAGAAAACACATTCATGAAAATCTTGGAAAGCCAATTGTGGCTTAATGTCGGAAATCGAAAGTTGGTATTAGGATATGACATCTTATACCCGAATCTTAGAAGTCAAGAACTAGGATGCTTTAACACTCTTATACATGCAGTTCCAAAACTCGGTATCTTCTTAAGCATATAACCTCGAAAACTTGATCCATAACCAATCTCGGATATCGAACATAACCCCGGAAGTCAGGAACCAAAACATTACATAACCTCGGAAGTCGAAACTTATATAATCTCGGAACTCGGACCCAATTTAACCTCGGAAGTCAGTTCTAAGCCCAAACTCAGGAACACTAATAGCAATTAAAAGCTAGCAAGATAGATTAAGACTTAAGATTTTAAAACTTACACCTAACTACTTAAGCTTTGCTCATTAGACTTTGATGTGTATGACAACTAATGAAGATATGATATTCTATATTAGATTTGTTGTTTGATTTAAAATTTCCTGGTTGTTTGGCACTATTCACGGGGAAGCGAACACATTACATGATGCTACCAAATTTTTGGCAAAATTTTATGAAATTATGATAGTGTCTGTTATGAATATTCATGATATGAACATGAAATTCTATATGCAAGGATATATGAAAGTAAATGATGAAGCATATGTATGAGTGGATTCAGCATGTTTATGCATGATTATGTATGAGAATAAAAGGATATGAATTTATTAAATATGAATCCCTTCACCTGGAGGCAGTTATGAGATCTATCCTTGTGAAGGCAGTTAAATAAGATAAGATTGGGTCCCTTTACTTGGAGGTAGTTAATTGGGTCCCTCCTTGTGAAGGTAGTATAAAACTATAAGATCCCTCTACCTTAGAGGCACGTGGTCAGATGAAATCCATCTACATTGAAGGCAAGTGGTTAGATGAGATCCCTCTATTCTTGAGGCACGTGACCAAGAGAGATCCCTTCAATTGAGAGGCACGTGGCCAAATTGAAATCCCTCCAAGACTAGAGGCACGTGGATCCCCTTGTAGGTTAGTTCTGTGTGATGACGATCACGAGTTGAGCTCACTCCTAATCAGACTACCCAAGGGCAGTAAAGACTAAAGATTAAAACATATGCAAGCACCCTAAGGACGGTGATACGTAACGCCTAGGTGTGCCAAGGAAAAGAAGTGAAAGAAAGTTAAAGGAAAATACCAGTGCATTTGCATGAATCCAAATATGAGTATCTGCATAATTATATCCCATGATTTATTGATGCCGAGACTGTTCAATCTATTTATGCGGTGATTATTATTCTAAATATGAAATATTGCCAATGTGACTTAAGTGCATGAAATAAAATGAACTCTGCTTCGGACCATACGTTTTCAAACTTTAAAATTGAAAAGTCTATTAACATATTCACTTTTTTTATATAATAAATCGAAGCAGCTAGAGATAATAATGATGACACGGTATGAAATTTTTTAATGGATCCTATTGAAAATTTAAAATTCTCACTCCTATTTCCGTGTTATCTCTAGATAGCCGGAAAGGCTTCGAAGATGGCTGAAATTGCTGTGAAATAAGGTCCGCTCAGGTACAGTAACAACTCGTGAGTCTGGTGCTATAACTTAAGCATAGTACTATATTTCGAGAAGATGTTACATCAATCAGTTTTAGATATCAGAGCAAATATCAGAGCATTTAATAACTCACATGTCAAATCATATAATAGCTCACGCAAAATAAAGTTGCAATAAAAATTGATTAAGATATATGAAAGTATAATTGATAGAGAGAAAAATTTAATTGAACTATAATATCTAGTAAAGTGTTAAAACATATATTAAAATTAGATAAATGTTTCTGGAATGAAAAAAGATCAAGAAATGTTTTTGCATGCAAAAATGAGTAAACTTGAGTCCTAAGACTAATTTATGCATGCCCCCCCAGCTTAAACTTTTCTTGAGATATCTTCTCCCACTCCGACATCATAAAAAAAATGAGAACGTGGAATCACGGAAAAGGCATCACTGATTGCCTTTCCTTTTCTGAAGAGTCTTCACAATCTGTAGAAGAAGATTTTCCATTTTATCCATTCTTTGGTTTAGCCTTTGCTGATGAGCTTGAATTTCAGCCTGATTAGCCATGATAGTATGTTGATTAGCCAAGAGTAGATCCATCTGAATTTCAGCAGCATTTAGAAGAAGTTTAGGAGATGAAAGGTCTTCAGTAGGCACCTTTTTAGTGTCCTGGCTATAACTAGCTGAGGATTATTGAGGCTTAGAAGCAGTAGGAGAAGCTGTTCTATCATATATAGGTGTTGAGATTAGCAGCAATAATGTCTGTGCAGTGACAAGAGTAGCTGGGAATTCTTGAGAAGCTATGGCACTTGATTCGGGCATTGGAGTGCTCTGAGGTCCAATCTTAGATTCAGCAATAGCAAGTGCAATTTCTAGTTATGCTACCAAAACAAGTGTCCTTTCTAGCTCAGGTCTTTCCGGTGCAAGTTCAACTGGTTGAACCAATGATCCTTCTTGCTTCAAGGGAATCAATGGTAGCCTTGATGGTTAAATGGCAGGCTATGTTGATCTTCTTGTAGACTCCTCAGAGGCTAAAACAACCCTTCTCATTTCAGAGGGTGGACTGATATCTTTAATGACAATGTAGTCTTATTCTACCTCCAAAAAAGCAGATAAGCTTCTTATACCTCTAATTGAGCCATCAATTCCTATAGCTTTGTCCTTTTGCCTCTATAGCCATGCCTCTATTCTCAATCTGTCTTGAGCTAGTTCAAGCAAAGCTCTTCTAACAGGAGATAGAGTAGATGCACTAGAAGGTTGCACAGGTGCCTTCTTCAAAGGCTTCTTCTCTTTCCTTCTAATTTCAAGGTCCTCATTTTTATCTGAAGCTTCAGCTTTAGGTTGCTCAAGTTGCCTTTGAAGAGGTTGATCCCTGATAGTAATTCCTCTTTCTCTTGGTATGGAGGGTCTTGGTGCAAATTTTGCAGGTGCAATAGCATTTATCGGCTGTACAGTAATGGCTGAAGCGTTATCTTCTGCACTAAAGGAGGAAGAATCTTCAGCAAGCTTTAGTAATCTCCTTTTGGTAACTCTCCTCTCCTCAAAGATAGGGGAATAACTCCTCTCATGCTTCTTTTTTGTTCTGATTTCTTCAAAAGGTTTGGATTTTGCCTTTGAAGTGGAGCTTGTCTTCTCGTTGGCTCCTTCTTCTCTTTTTTATTCTTTTTCCTTTTCTCTTCCTCTTCCTTCTTCTTTTTTTTTCCTCTTCTTTTTCTTTTTTTATCCTATTTCAGGGTCTTTAGGTTTCACATCCATGGCCAAAAAGGTCTACATGGTGGTGGCAAGGTGTTTCTCATCCTTTCTGTGACCATCTACAGGAAGTTCTGCTCTTACAAAGATGCATGTAAGGAGCATGTCATAGGGCAAAGCAGCATGACTCCTCATTGAATCATCAATAGCTGTGAGCATATAGTCCAGAATCAACCTTATCGGGTTTATCATTCTTCTAGTCATGACATAGAACATAACCATATCGTCAACCTCAGTCATGACATCAGTGCTATCCATTATAGGAAGCACTATGTATTGGACTACAGAATAAACAGCCCTAACATTTGAGAAAAAAGAGGCAGTGCAAATATTTCTTACTTGCATGTTCTATCTGCCAGTAAGAATTTTAGAGACTACCTCTTCTGAGACTTTGAGTTGTTCCCACCATTTTGTACCATGTCGACATAAAACACCTTCATTTTGAGTGTTGGTGATAAGAGCAAGATTATAAGGAAGCACTTGGATCTTGAAGCTTCCAATGATGTTTCTGATAGATGTGTTGTCTTCATTAACTGAGAGAAGAGTACTGTAGAAAGTAGCAAACACTCTAGTATACACATCTTCTTAGGAAATCATTCCTTCCTTAGAACTGAAAAACTTTTGTAATCTGAGGAAGGGATAAGAAGTTTTCTATCTCAAAGCTTCTTCCAAACGCAATAGGCCTAATGAAGAATTGCCTGTGAAATCTAATTTACATTTCATCATCATCGAATATGTAGGGGTTACAATAATCTCCCTTCTTCGTCATGATGATTTGAAATGATAGAAGGTTAAAGGTAAAAGAAGGAAAGTGTTAAGGCTAGGTGTAAAGAGGAATGAGCGAGGGTTGGAAGGTTTGTGAACAAAGCAGATTAATAGTGAGAGGTTTTCTCAGTGACTTGGGAAGTAAAAGGTTGACATGATAGATAAGGATTATTTTGGGGGAAACTGATGGTTAAAGTATGTGAACGGTTTCAAACAAAATATTACCGTTTCATTGTAAGTGAGTCTTTTGGTTTTCCCGTTTCTTAAGATCGTGGGCAATCGTGAAGGTAATTAAAACGATGGACGTCACAAGACAATTTTATTTCTCCAGAAACCAAACATTGATGAGAACCTTTTATGATCTTTCTAGAAAGATATGATAGTCTGTGCCCATGAGAAAAATTATTTCTTGAATGTATCATTCTGAGGCTATTTTTTTAAATCTCATTTTCACCCTATTTTGAAGTAATCTTTCTAAAGTATTCTGATCTTTATCTGAATCTTTCTTTCTCAACTTATACTGTGTGTCATCTTTCTGAACCATGATGACAAAACATTTTGAGCTGATTCTTTGAATCCTTTCTTGATGTGATCTTTTTGAGTGACATATTTTCGTTGAAGAACTTTGTCCAGAAAGCAAATCCAATTTGGATGCAGCAATCTCAACATTTACTTTTGCTCAAGAGAGAGAGAAATACTAGATGACATGCATATGAATGATTAAAAGCTAATCATGTTCAGAAGGTTCCTTATATGACAAAATCAATCTTCAACTAAGGGTTTTATGAAGATGTCAGCAATCTAACTTTCAATATTAATAAATCTTACTCAATATCTCTTTTTTGAACAGGATCTTTTATGAAATGATGCTTGATGTCAAAGTGCTTAGATCTAGAATATTGAATGGGATTCTTTGTGAGATTAATAGCACTAGTATTGTCACACTGGATAAGGATTTTGGCATATCTCAGATTGGAATCTTCTAGTTGTTGCTTAAACCATAGAATTTGAGTACTGAAATTAGCAGCAGACATATATTTAGCCTCTGCAGTTGAAAGAGCAATATTGTTTTGCTTCTTGCTTGACCATGTTATTAATGACTTTCCAAGAAAGCAATAGCAACCACTAGTACTTTTTCTTTCAACTCTGTCTCTAACAAAATCAACATCATAGTAGCCTGTAACAGTACAAATAGCACCTTTCTAATACCAGAGACCAAGATTAGTAGCACCAACTAAATATCTCAAAATTCTCTTGACAGCATTCAAGTGTGATTGTTTGGGATTGGATTGAAATCTAGCACAAATTCCCATACTTAATTGCAAGTCAGGTATACTAGTAGTAAGATATAGTCGAGATCCAATCATACCTCTGTAAAGAGTTTCAAAAACTTTTTCACCCTCTTCATCAGCTTCTAGAGCTTAAGAAGGATGCATGGGAGCACTGATACTCTTTGCCTTGTCCAGTCAAACTTTCTGAGCAAATCTTTAGCATACTTTTCTTGATTAATCAGAATTTATCCTTCTATTGTTTGATTTGTAGTCCAAGAAAGAATTTAAGTTCTTCCATCATACTCATTTCAAATTCTCCCTGTATAAGTTTAGAGAAATTCGTGCATAAATTTTGATTAGTTGCTTCAAAAATGATATCATCAACATAAATTTGAACAATCAGAAAATCATTTTTGTCATGAAGAATAAACAAAGTGGTGTCAAATTTTCCTCTTACAAAACCATTTTTATTAGAAAAGAGCTAAGTCTATCACACCAAGCTATGGAAACTTGCTTTAAACCATATAAGGCTTTTGCAAGCTTAAAGACATGGTGAGGAAAATTTTCATTTTGAAAACCAAGAGGTTGATTGACATAAACTTCCTCAGATATGAAACCATTAAACAAAGCAGATTTTACATCCATTTGAAATAACATAAACTCTTTCGATGCGACATAAGCAAGTAGCATTCTGATTGCTTCCAACCTTACTACAGGGGCAAAAGTTTGATCATTGTCAATGCCTTCTTGCTGATTTTAACTTTGTGTCACCAATCTTGCCTTATTTTCGATGACATTTTCATTTTTATCAAGCTTATTTCTGAATACCCATTTAGTTCCAATAGCAAATTGTCCTTTCAGCAGAGGGACAAGGGTCCAAACTTTGCTCTTCTCAAACTGAGATAACTGCTCTTTCATTGCTTCAATCCAGTTTTGATCAGTCAAGGCATTGTTAATACTTTATGGTTGAAATTCTGAGATAAGAATAAGATTGGATTTGCTTCTGAGTGAAGATCTTGTTCTAATTCCTTGAGAAGGTTCATCAATAATTTGGTTTTGGGAGATAGCTTTGAAGTCTTTTATACCTGTATATCTTCGCTTCAAAGGGTGCCTTCTAGTTCGTCAGAAATATCATCAAAAACATGTCGATCAAAGGGAAGTTCAGAAACATTATCATCATCATTACTAGCGGTAATCTGAAGGTTCTACTGATTCTACGATTTGTCATTTAATAACATATATTCCATTTCTTCTTCCAAATCTGCAACCTTCTGATTCAGGTCATTCTTCTTTTCCATGAAGGTTATATAAATGGTTTCTTCCATAGCTTGAATCTTCTTATTGAACACCCTGTAAGCTTTTGAAGCAAAAGAGTATCCTAGGAAAATTCTAGGATCATATTTCAGATCAAATTTTGAAAGTTTGTCCTTTGTGTTAATTATAAAACATTTGGATCCAAAGATATGAAAATATGAAATGCTGGGTTTTCTTCCCTTCCATAACTCAAAGGGGTTTTTCTTGAGAATAGATCTTTAGAAAATACGGTTTTGAATATAGCAAGTAGTATTAACTGCTTTTGCCCAAAAGCCTTTTGATAAACCACTTTCGAGAAGCATAATTTTGGCCATTTCTCGCAACGATCTGTTTTTCCTTTCCACTATGCCATTCTGCTATGGAGTTTTAGGAGAAAAGAAGTTATGGGAAATGCTATTGTCATTGCAAAATTTTTCAAAAGAATGATTTTCAAATTTTCCACCATGATCTAATCTAATAAAAGTGATGCAAAAACCCTTTTCATTTTGAATTCTTCTTGAGAAAGATTTGAAGGCCTCAAAAGTTTCATCCTTATGGATCAGGAATATAACCCATGTGAATATTGAATAATCATTGACAATGACTAAAACATATTTTTTACCACCAACATTAGCAGTTCTAGTTGGTTCAAAAAGATTAAGATATAAAAGCTCAAGTGGTCTGGTAATCGAAACTACATTTTTACTATGGAATGGACTTTTGATCTGTTTGCCTCTGAGATAGAACTCACAAGAAAAGTCATTTTCAAAATTGATTTTAGGCAAACCTTTTACTAGCTCCTTCTAAGAAATCTTAGAAATCAGCTTCATATGAGTATGACCAAACTTCTTGTGCCATAGCCACTTTTCCTCCACAAAGGAAGCTAAGCATTTTATATTTTGATCTAGAAGGTCATCAAGATATAATACACAAGTATTATTATGCCTTTTAGCTATAAAAATGATTTTATCAATAGCGGAATCTTTAATAATACACTGTAAGGATTCAAACACAACTTTGTGGCCTTGGTCATAGAATTGACTAATTCTCAGAAGGTTGAGTTAATTCTTCTACTAACATAACATCAGTTATCAGATCGGAATTGTTCTTACCGACATTACCTATACCAATTACTTTGGATTTAATTCCGTTAGCAAATTTCAATATTCCACCATCCTTGGGTTTAAGGTTTCTGAACCAGGATTTGTTTCCAGTCATGTCTCTAGAGCATCCACTGTCCAAATACCACTTCTTTTTCCTTTGATGTATAGATTTAAGACACACCTGCATCAGAGAAAATTTTAATTTTAGGTACCCATATCTTCTTAAGTCTTGTGTTAGTAGAGTTTTTGGGTTTTTTCACTTTCTATTTGGCTTTCCTTCTGGAGAAGCATTTTTCATAAGAGTATCCCTTTTTAAAACAATATATACATGTAGGAATCTGATATGAGGAATCCTTGGACGACTGTTCATCATCTCCCTTCTCAAAGCCTAGACCAGTTTTGTCAAGATAAGGCTTTTGGCCATCAAGCATCAAGTCCAAATTTTTGGAGCCATTGACCATTTTTTCAAGATCTAATTTGAGAAGTTTTACAGTTTTTTGAATCTCAGAAATATTAGAAGATGACTTTGAGCAAGTTTCAAGGCTATTACATCCTTTTGAAGAAGGATGATGTCATTTTGTAATCTATCCTTTTCATGCCCAACCTTCTATTTTTCAATCTTGAGTTTTTCAAACTCCAAAGATAGTTTTCGAAAATCCTTTTTCAAAGAGGCATAATGAAAAGCAAGGGACTTTGAATCATCTAAGAGTTCATCATAGGCTTTTTAAAGATTTTCAATAGTGATTTCAGGTTCAAAATCATGTACCTCAAATTCTTCATCTGAAACAATGTTAGCCATAAAATAGAGATTTGTTTCAATTTCTTCTTCACTTTATGATTTTGCATTTTCTTGTTCTTTGTCTAGATTCTCCCATGTAGCCATCATAGCTTTCTTCTTTGTAGTCTTCTTTGTCAAGGCTTTCTCCGGTCTGGATCATTCAAATCTGACATCTCCAGGTTCCTTGCACTCAATGTAGGTGATCTCATCTTGCTTGGCTTGCCCTTTTGTCTTTCTTGGAAGGAAGGTTCTTCTTCTTCCTCTTAATCCATGCTTTTGAGATCTTCTTCGCTAAGTGAGCAATTTCATCACTAGCATCATCATGATCAGAGGAATCATCTTCTTCTTTTTCAAATTCTTCTGAGCCTTTCAAGATTTTGGATCATTAAGTCCTTTTTTGAGTGGACTTCAAAGCAATAGATTTTCTTTTCTTAATAGCCTCATTAGCTACTTTATTTAGCTTAATCTCATTAGTCTTTAATGACCCAATGAGAGCATCTAATCTAAGCACGTTCAAGTCCTTAGCTTCTTGAATAGCAGTAACTTTTGAACGCTAGGCTTTTAAAAAACTCCTCAGAATCTTTCTCACCATCTCTACATTGGTGTACCTTTTGTCTAAGGCCTTCGGCTGATTTATGATATGCATAAATCTAGTTGTCATTTCATCAATCTTTTCATGATCTAGCATTTTGAACATTTCATATTAATGAACTAACATGTCGATCTTGGTTTCATTGACTTGGTTCGTTCCTTCATGCAGGACTTCAAGTATATCTAGCTGAATCACAAGATATGATCTTGTCATATTCACTTTTGCTTAAGGCACATGTGAGAAGGTACTTTGTCTTGGAATTCATTTGAACCTTAGTTTTGTGTTAGTCAATCCATTCATTTCTTGGAATGGTTCTGACTACTACTAGTGGAGGTTGTTCTGGATTTGCAACTTATTGAGGTGCTGGTTATTCAACCATGGTATATAGTCGCAATTTTCTATTATCTCTCACATATCCAGACTTGTGGACTCAATGAAGAGTCGCATTCTATCCTTCCAATAAGGATAGTCTTCACCATTAAAGTATGGGGGATGATTTATAGAGTGACCCTCTGCAATATGATTTATCTGTTGAGCCATTTGATAGGATCTTTGACCTTTGCAACTGTTAGGAAGCTCAACCCAAGAGTTAGGCTCTAATGCCAATTGTTGGATGGGATAGCAGGAGAAGGGAGGTTGAATCGTGCTTTTGAAAACTTTATAACCCGAAAGACTTTAGTAAAACAATTTATCTCAAGTTTAAGACTTGGATTGGAAAAGCGATTTCGTTAGTTTATAAAACAGATAAGTTCTATATAGAACAAAATTAGTTTTATTTCACACAAACTTTGAACAGAAAAGAACTAATGTGATAAAATCAAACAACAAGATAAGAGAAGAAAAATCACACGAGAGATTTTTACATTGGTTCGGCCAAACCACTTGCCTACTTCCAGTCTCCAACTCTTTGTTGAAATTTTATAAACTTTGAGTATTCTTTGTTCGAGCTTCTCTAAGCTTACAAATGAGTAGTGTTTTTCTAGCCTCTCCAAGCTTTACAAACCAGTAGTCTTTTCCTAAGCCTCTCCAAGCTTTACAAACAAGCCTAGCCTTTCTAAGCTTACACCGACCACTACTAGGTCCAGATACAAATGATGTAAACAATATTTTTTGGTTTGAACACTCATACTAACTTTCTTAATAGAGAATAGACAATAAAACACTGCGTATGTGACTTATCTAAATTCTCAAAGAGAGAATATTTTCTTTTGAACTGAAGTTACAAAGAGTAACCTTCTAGTGCAATAGATAGTTGAAAATGATGAAAGAAGGAAGCTTTTTTACATAAGAAATATTCAAATAATCTAACTATTCTCTCTTCGACTTCTAGCCTTATATAGACTTCGAAATATGATTGTTGAAGCTTATAGGCCTTGATCATTGTGATTCTTTTGGTCTGCTAGTCTATGATTGGATAGAGAAGAAATAATCTTCCTTTTCCCATTCTTCAAAAACTTACATAGAAGTCGAAAAATAGTCATTTGTTGGTTTGCCAACTATTCAGACTTGTAAGTGCCTCTTCTACATCTTGTGAAATCACCTTTTTGATTTTTTGAATTTGCATATGAAGCATGTAGAGGAAGCCTTGAAGGTATAACACTTCATGAGAAGTATGTTTATGGAGATATCCCTTCTGGACAGAGTCATCTTTCTGCATGAACAGTGTTTTGTTCTTGAGATATGAATTTCCCTTCTGATGTTACAATTTCATCTTTCTGAACCTTTCTTTCTGTTTCTTTCATGATAAAACAAGAAGTATACAAAGCATGTATTCCATACCAAGTATTTTAAATAAAAGAACGATAGATAACAAGGCTATGTTGATTCTCAACCAGTTAATGCACATGATTAAGATCTTTTTTCATGAAAGAAATTATTTCTAGAAATAAATCGTTTATATATAACAAGATTAGCTTAAATTTTGATTTGGTATTCATCAAAACTTTAATGCTCATTCTGGTTTATAACCACAGAATGATTTTGAAGGGCATTAGAGCTAACAATTACATAGTCATGAGATGCTTCAATATGCACATGATCTTCACTTGATGCAAGTGCACTTGACTTTATGTGTTTCTGTCTTTAACTTGCAACTTAATCTTGCCCTTCTATACTTAGTCCCTCGGAGGTGAATGGCATCTCTCACACCCTAGATAATAGCCTGCTTCTCAGGTCCGACCTCGTACTTATACATAAGTGACCGGTTTATTTTCCTGTCTCTCACACTAGTCTATTCCCCTTAAATCGGGTCGAGGGCTAGCCCAAGCTCTAGACAGTATCGCCCTAGCCCACTATAAGGTGGAGGCTCAATACATCTCTTTTGCAAGTTCTTATAATATATATATATATATATATATATATATATATATATATATATATATATATATATATATATGTGACATGAACAATACTTTCATGGTTTTCATAAGTAAGTGAATGGAATTCAGATAGTTCTTATAGATTATATAACCTGGATCAATTCAACTTGAGTAACATTGGAATTTATATGCATACTACATAAGTTCCGCCAAAATTTCAGTAGCATAACAGATCAAGTTTGCTTTTTCGTGAATAATGCCAATCAACCAGGCAATCATTCATCCAAAAAATCAACATAAGGTATTTATCTTAAAAGAATCAAGTTAAATTTGCATCCTTGACCTTAAATTAGGTTTCTGCCATTTTCTTCCAATTCCACCCGATTTTGTAAATTAAGCCATAAATTCTATTTAACTCATTTAGACTTGAATTTTGGATATGTTTAAGTGTTATTTGTCTAGTTTCTAACATCTTTAGTTTCATTAAGTTTTACCTAGGCCTATCTTGTACTAGACAAATTTAAGCCCTAAAAATTAAAAATTCACTAAAAATGGAAAACTATCTGAAACCAAAAGAAACCTATATGATTTTAAAACTAATTGAAAAAAAATTCATTTTCAAAAAGTTTCATCCCTTTTGGATAAGAGAACTGAAGTTATGAGTTCCTAAAGTTGACTAATTTGAACTACCTTATTCTAGCTTGATTAGGACTTAGGGCAAATTTCATGAATTACTAGGAACAACAGGTATTAAATTTAGTTTTGAAATTTTTATGGGAGGTTACTCTATGTCTTAATTTCTAAAAAAATTGGTTACACTCAAATTGAAGGTATGTAGGGTGAGTTATGTCCCTCAAAATCCAGTGTGCTTAGAATCAGGGATAAAATTCTAGGGTTTACTTGAAAAATCCATATCTCACTTATTACAAATTCAATGGCCATATAATTTATGTAGTTGGAAAGCTCTAAGTGTCTAATTTCATTTAAAATTAGCTTCATCGCATTTTGAGTCTACAAACGAGTCCATACACTTTGAGGTACAGACATTTCTAGGGACTTCACTTTGGCCAAATTCTATTTTGTCTTCTTTTGGGTTCTTCTTCCAAATTTCTCAACCAAATTCAACTTATAAATGTTATATCAGCTATAAACACACATATAAACATAACATATAACAAGTAAATGGATAAAACAAAGATTTCCCATAGCCACTAATTCACAAGAAATGACACAAAGAGCATAAATCCTACCTCAATTTAATGAAAGTAGTAGCAAGAAATGGAAATCTTAAGGGAGTGGAGTGATTAGAGCTTGAAAGCAAGATGAGATAAGATGAAATGGAGGAAGAAAAGATGGAGGAATAGCTGCTAATTAGGGTACAGATGGAGGGATAAGGAAGGAAAATTTCTAGTTTGATTGTGGTGGTGGTTGGCACATTAGCTTCCCATTGGCTCTTGGTTTGGATGGATAGTTTTGAGCCAACATTCCTCCTCTTTTGTGGCTGCTTGGTGTTGCCACTTATAAGGAATTGTGGCTAAGTTCTTAGCCACAAAATCTTAGGGTTTTTGATGTGTAATTCTATTGATTTGGTTCCGACGGTTTAAAATACCGAATCTTTACCGATTTCCTTCAAAGCAAAACGATTTTGAAGAATTTTGTGAGGTTTTCTACGTTTCTATTCTAATTGTTTCTAATCCTAATTTCTCTAATTAATACCTAATTGGCTCTAGTTAAATGCTTAATTGATCTGTAATTAATCTCACTTACGCGATAAAATGGAATAATTCGATTTAACAACGTTAAAAATTTTCAGACGTTATACTAAACAATTTCTCATAGTTTTTTACATAACAATTTAAATTTTCTTTAGCTCTGGTATTTATAATTCATCCTTAATTACTCTTATTTTTCTAATAAATTGATTAATAGTGCAAATCAATCATACTGTTTCTTTAGGATTGGTATATTTTAGCTTTTTCATAAATCCTTTAGTATTCTTTGTTTGGTTTCCGTAACTAAAAGCATTTTTGTAATTTTGAGTAAGTCTACGGATGCATCATGTCATTTCACACCCAAATACATCTGTGGCTTTATCGGCTGAGACTGAAACTTCTACAGTTCCGCCACGTGATTTTGTTCTATTTAAAGCCCTATTTCGCTACCTCTCCAGATCGGCGACATAAATGTCATTTTCTAAAAAATTCTAGAGTTATTGTGGAAATAATCTTGTGGGGCCAAAATGAAACTTCTAAAAGTTCTGGGCAACCCTACCAATAACAAAAGTTTACAGGGGCTTTTTTGTAGTTTTCTAATTTTTAACATTTGGTAGCGCCATATTTTCAACAGTAATGTTATGCTATCCTATAATTCTAAGTGTAAGGATCGTCAGGGTATAGAGCTATTTGAAAAATTCTCACACTGCCTAAGGAAAATAATTAGAATTTTTCTATGATGCTATGTTTAAGAAAATAGGGATGTTACATAAATATCCCAAGACATCTGCTGCAGACTTGAAGTTTGGTGTGTATATATATATATATATATATATATATATATATATATATATATATATATATATATATCTTTGGAATGTTATGGAACATATAAACAGGTAATAAGAACTTAAAGTTCTCAGTAGGTATACTCAATCCACTAGGCACATAGAATGTCATCATAAATATTCCAGCTACTTTGGTTTATTGTGAAAACATGAACACAAACACATAGGCACTTGTTTAATTTTAAATTTAAGAACGTATTTCTCGAAGCGGTTTATATTTTAACAATCACTCAGCATGTTTCAAAGTAAACATAATAGCCATAACGGAATAAAATCTCAAGCATAACTATAATAGCATTGCAACATAACAAGATAATTAAATATGCATATGATAATTCACATACTTGATTTACACAAGTGCACTTGACTTTCTTATCTCTTTGTTTAACTTGCAACTTGAGCTTATGTACTTGGTCCTCTAAAGGTGAATGGCTTCTCTCACCTCTGGATAATAGCCTACTTCTCATGACCAAGCTCATTTCTATACATAATTGCCGAGTTTACTTTGCCTAACTCTCACACCAACATATTCCCCTTAAATCTATTCAGGGGCTAGCCTAAGTGATTCTATTAAATAGTACCGCCCTGGCCCACTGTGAGGTGTGTAACATCCTTCTCAGTACAATACTATGCTTAAGTCATAGTACTATACCCTGGAGCTGTTACTGTTACCTGAGCGGACCTTATCTGACAGCAACTTCAGCCATCTTTGGCAACTTCTAAAATCATCTGGAGACAACATGGAAATAGGAGTGAGAATTATAAAATTCTCAATAGGATTCTCTAATTTTCATACATAGTGCCATCATGGTCGTCTCCAGTTTGCTTCGGTTTATTTTGAAAAAGATGAACATGCAGCACAAACTATTTAATTTTACATTTCGAAAAATGTCTTACCCGAAGCAAAGTTCATTTTTACTCATATACTGGTCCTTTGGAGAAGTGTACACAAGATTAATTCATGAATAATACCATGGATAATAACTTCAACATATAAAACGCACATAGCATTAATCTACTGGAAACATAACATCTGTACCTAACTTAACTTGCACTTGAATTCATACATATACATAAAATTTACTTCTCTTTCATTCGGTACTTACACTAGCTGGGTCATGCCATGCCTCATGTAAGTTCTGTCCCCTGTACTCACACTAGCTGGGTCGATGCCATGCCTCATGTGATTGGGGTGCTTGCATATACTTTAATCTTTAGTCTTTAGTCTTTTACTTGGCACACCTAGGCGTTACGTATCGCCGTCCCTAGGGTGCATTTACTGCCCTTGGGTAGTCTAGCCTTGGAGTGAGCTCGTCAGCATCACCCGTGACCGTTGTCACACCGACTCACCCGCAAGGGGATTCACGTGCCTCTAGTCTTGGAGGGATCTCATTCTGGTCACGTGCCTCTAGTTGAAGGGATCTCTCTAGTTGAAGGGATCTCTTCTGGTCACGTGCCTCTAGTTAAAGGGATCTCTTCTGGTCAGGTGCCTCAAAATTGAGGGATCTTATCTGACCACGTGCCTTCAACATAGAGGGATCTCATCTGACCACGTGCCTCCAAGGTAGAGGGTAGCTGCCTTCACAGGGAGGGATTCAAGTGCAACTGCCTCCAAGTGAAGGGATTCATATCTTTATCATTTAACTGCCTTCACAAGGAGGAATTCAATTAACTGCCTCCAAGTGAAGGGACTCACATTCAATATATTCATATTCCTTCATTCTCATACATATTCAAGCATAGTCATACTGAGTGTACTCATACATATACTTTAATTCATCCCTACATATAAACATTCATAGCTTCTTAGACTTTTGCCGTAAATCCGCAACAGAATCGGATCAGGTCCGTTTCCCCATGAATAGTGCCAGCTCTCACGGATAGTTCAACCATAGCAACATAAATCAACTTAACACATATATATCAGTATCAAACTGGCCATCCTCAACTCAAACTTTATATGTCCACTGACTCTTGTGAAATTATCATTTTGGCCATCCTGCCAATTCTATTCGGTTCTCCCCGAATCTTGTATAATCCACCTTTATCTCTATTCAACTCCTTCAAATCTGAAATTTGAATATGTCATAGCTCTATATGTCTACTTTCTATCCTGTTTGGTCCCATATCATTCTGATTTATATAAATCCAGATATTCAACTTTTACCTCAGCCTGTTCAGTCACTAGCCCGAATTACATTCCTGGGAATATAAATTCACTAAAAATCGAAACTAAGCTCAAATCTTACGAAATTGGTCTCATATCAAAGCTAACAGGACAACCTTTCATTTGCCACAAGTTTCACTCCATTTGCTTAAGTGCACCTCGAGTTATAAGTCCTGAAAGTCGACCTTCCTGAACTACCCTGTTTTGGTCTGGATTAGACATAGGACAACTTCCTCGAATCACTGGGAACAATTGGGACCATAACAAACTCGGAATTTCATACTGGGATGTTCCCCTATGTGTAGGCTTTCTAACAAAACTGGTTTCACTCAATTTGGAGTTGTATAGGGTGAGCTATACTCTCCTCATGTCACCTGCTCGGATGAAAATCCTGAACCCTAGGTCAAATTTCAAAAATTCGTATCTCTCTCAATACTAATCCAATAACCTTATATGATATATCCATGGAAAGCCCTGAATGTCTACTTTCATCTAAAAACGGTTTCATCGGATTTTACCGATTGTAGGCGGCGCCGTACGCTCCGCCGTACTAACTGCCGTGGAGTCTCTACCAAGACAGCACCCTCATCCATTCATTTCTCTTAGTTTTCTTCTTCTAATTCTAATTCTAACTCAAAATCTTTTATTAATTCAATCATGATTCATCATAATCCATCCAATAATTCATCAAATACATAAAGAAGGATACAATTTCATGCAATCATAGTGCAAGAAATTCAAGAATAGAAGCAGAATCCTACCTCTTTGGAGTATGATTGGAGCTAAGTGCTGAAACTTGGAGTGTTAGAACCCTGCTAAGCTTGAGGGAGTAATGGAGTTGGAGAAGAGAAAAGAGAGCTGAACAAGGGAGAAAGTAACGTAGAAATGGGGCTGAAAGAGAGAAAGAGATGAGTTTATAAGCTTGAGGTGGTAGTTAACTTGGAGGGCTTTGATTGGCTGAATTTCTTGTGGATAAAATTTAGCTACGTCTCCCTTTTAGTGGAACTTGCCACCATACTATTTGAAATCGGAACTCGCCTCTATTCTATTTCAAGTCGGAACTCGTCCCTATTACGCTTGAGGTCAGAACTCGTGCCGTTTTTACTTGAGCTTGGAGCTGAAGCCTGATGTCAGAACTCGTACCATCTTGTTTGTGACTTGGGGAAATCTTGTAGCAAGGTCGGATGCTGGAAGTCGAAAGCTCACAGTCACATAATCTCGGAACTCCCAATTCAAACTCGGAAACCACGCACACTATTTTGAACCTTGTTGTCTTAGGTCGGAACTCGGGTACCTCAACTGAAACTCGAGACTATATTATGAGACCGGAAATCGTAGGTCAAGTCAGGAGTGAAGAAAATGCTAAGGTCGGAAGTCGGAAATTGATTAAACATGGAAGACAAACTCGGAAATCGAAAATGGTACCAGTTTATGTGAAATTCGAAGATGAAGTCGGAAATCGGTAATAGAGATGAAATCTGAAATCGGACAGGACGTGAAGTCGGAAATTATGTGGAATCCAAGGGCGAACTCGGAACTCGGAAATTGGGATGTTACAAGGTGGAGCCTCGGTATGTCTCTTTGCAAGTCCTTGTTATCCTTTTTTATTCTTGGAAGTAACCATGCATGAATATGCCATATGTACTTATGCACATGTTTCATATCTTACTTTCAAACATTCTTGCATATGTGACTTCCATGTACATAATATATATATATACTCACAGCTTCACATCATATACTTCTGCCGAAAATTCGATAGCATAATAGCTGAAACATGGAGGTTTCCAAAATAAGTAGTGTATTCAATCAAGTAGCCAACCATATCAATCATAATCATCATCAACATTATACCAACATAGATCACTTTGATATAGAACTTGCATAAATATTTATGCCATTGAAACCTCAGCTTATGGAATGCCTAAATTAAGGCAATTCTCAAGTCCCTTGAGCAGAGCCCATCCTTTGCAACAAGGCAAATTCACTAAGTCCTTTGCACAAGGCCGAGTCCTTCCAGTAGAGCCCATCCTTTGCACTAAAGCAAACTCACCAAGTGTCCTACATAAGACCAAGTCCCACAACCAGAAGCCTTTCTCCTTGAAATGTGCCTACTAAATTACAATGCAAACCCCACTATCCTATCTAAGGACATCTCACCCACAAACTTTAGAATGAATAAAATCAAGAGCTAACCACAACTAGGCATTGGACTAAGCAGGTCGAGGTGCACAATAAACCACACCAAAATCGAAAATACAAGCATAAGGGAAATGAATGTCAATGGAAAAATAAATTGCTTGAAAATAGGGCCATGCCCAAAATATCCAATACAAATTTTAAAAAAGAAAAACAACAGAAAATAAATTTCAAGTTTGTGAACAAGGGGCCTCGCCAATGTTAACCAAAGCAATTTGGCCAATATCCCTAGGAACAACATCGACAGCAAAGTCAAAAGCAGAGACATATATAGGATTAGCTCCCTTTTTGGGGTCTTTCTTCCCATCATCGCAGAAGATAGATCTATTCCGGGGTAAAGGACCTCTACCTTGACCACTACCTGCACAAAGCTGACCATGTACTGGTCATAGGTTTCATCCTCAAGTTCCAGCAGTTTTCCCTATAACTGCTTAACCTTGCCCTTCATCTTCTTTGCCATAGGCAGTATCCCTTACAATGGTCACCTTGTTGTCTAACCTGATGATTTTAGCCCTCAACTTCTTCTTCGTACTCAGCACAGCCATCATCATGTCCTTAGCTAGGGTATGGCTGACCTTAAGTCTCTTTTCTGAATTTGCCAAAGTTTTATAGACACCCTTAAATTGGACTAAAACTTGGCAAGTTGCTCCTCCAAATGGATCTTCCCATCACTCTCTACCAACAAAGCCTGCTATAACTATTTACCTTATTTATCCTTCAAAGTCAGGGAAACTTGGTGGGAAGCCTTGACCTTACTAGGATTGACGTCGAGCTATTTGATTCTATCGGTGGCAGGGGACTCTTTTTTCTCCACAGTCCTCACAACAATGATCATCCGAGAATAGAAGGCCTAGAAGAAATGACAAATGGACACCAGCCCGCACTTTTGCATTGAGTCCCTGCCCGCTTCATGCTGGAAGTGCTTGTCCACTAAGAGGTGGAAAGGAAACTGCTCTAACCACACCGAATCAGGGGAAACAGAAGCATGCAAAACCCTTGAGTTGTTGCATCCCTTACAGTGGATCTATCTGCCTGGGAAATCATGAGGCTCACAAACAACATTCATAAACTTTGTCAGATACTACCATAGAGAGCTTGGTGAAAGGAGTCTTATTCCCTATGTCCTTCATAAAAGGGAAACCCTCTCTTATTATGGTGTTGAATTGGTAGCTTTTGGTCAATTCTTAATTCTTGAATATAATGGGTACCTACAAGTGAATTAATTTTACTAAACTAGTTTATCATTGGCCACTAGTGCAATATGTTTTATGTTAGTAAAGTCCAATCAAGAAAAGCAATTATGATACTATGACCAATTATTTAGTTCATTAAATTGCAATATAAACTACTACTAAAGATTATTTTTAGCATGTTGTGAAATTTTGTTTTTGATGGTTTAATTTAAAGACTTAGGGTATATGAATCCACTTCACTAATTGATAGCTTAAGGAATCATGTTACATGGTAAATCTTGAAGTTTCTATTACAAACTTATGGGGTGGACTCTATTTTACTAGTTTAATTTACAAAATCTAGTCCTTAAATTTTGTTTTGCATATGTATGGACCAAGGAGTTATATCATGTAGTCACTTGGGTTTGGAAAATTTTGTTTAATAATTGCCATATTAGCAGGATATGTTTGGAAACTATTGAGTCATAATTATGCTTACAAAAGATTAAGAATGGAAAAGAAGATTACGATTTTGACTCTAAACCACCATTATGCTTAAATTAGGAATAACTAATCATGTGCTAGTTTCAGATTCCCAGGGAAATCAACCCTCAAGTTCGATGGATTTTTATCATAAATAAAAGAAAAAACTTTAATTTCAAAAATATGATAATTCAAGATTAATTATGAAAATGGAGGTTAGGGAAGTGTTAGATAAATCGGCTTAGCTAAGCCGATTTTAAAAAACCATTTATGTGGTTTTTTAAAATTAGCTTAGCTAAACCGATTTCCCTTAAAAAAATTTCCTGTAAATACGGCCTATGTAGGCCGATTTTCATAGACTAGAGAGAAAAGTTGTATTTGCCATAGTTAAAGAGAGAGACAGAGAGAAAAAGAGAGAAAGGCATGGAAAAGAATAAGAAGAAGAAAAAAAAAAAAAGGTAAAATTTTTAGTTAAAAATTATACATAGTATTTACGAATTATAATTAGTTATTCTTATTATTGTATTTGTGTTGCAAATCTAAAGATATGGAGTATGTTTATGCCATTTGGATGACACTGATCATATTGCTGAACGACTAAATATACAGGTAATTTATTTTTACTAGTATATGTTGATAGTTAAATTAAATTAGATAAATTATGTATAATATAATTTGTATTTGGATTTGAAGTTAAATTTGAAAGCAAATATGAACTTAGATTCGAATTTGAATTTGGAATTGGAATTGGATTTGCACTTGAATTTGTATGTAGTAGAATTAAAAACAAATTAGAATTTGAATATGATTCCGAAGTTGAATATGAATTTGAATGTGAGTTTGAATGTGAAATTCGATTTTAAAAAATTTTAAATTCAAATTTTCATTGAGCGATAATTTTGAATTTTGAATTTGAATTTCAGTAGGAATTTTTATTTTCGAATTTTGAACATGTAATGTTGCATTTGAATTATAATTTGAGCGGGAATCTAAATTTGCCATTCAAATTTGAATATGTATTTCGCATTTGAATTAGAATGCGAATCTAAATGTGAATTTGAATTCAAAATCGATATTACATATGAGCTTGAATGTTGCAATTTGAATTTGAGTGAGAATTTAAACTTGAATTAGAAAACATTCAATTATAATTTTGAATTTGATTTTGTATGTGCAGCTTCATCAAGTGCTTTGAGGTCGGTGTTAAAGTCTCAAGTACCAATACCACATCCACTTATACAAAATAATTTGATTTGGCTCGCATCAGCGCCTGTGAAGACACTTGTACGCTCACAAGTTAGGCCTCGCCCTCCTGGCCTTTTCTTACAAATAGCTCAACAAGACAAAAGTAAGTGGACTTTACAAGGGCTGTAATTGGAACAGCTTAAGAACAGAATTAATACACTCCGATAAATTGGTCATCATATGCTCGAATCTCTGTGCCTCATCACAATGTTGTGTTCACTTTTCTTTCGGGATCCTATCAATCCATGCACTCATTGTTGGGTTCTCATCTCTCAACAAGCCATAATAATATGCCAACTCCCACTAAGTCTTTGCATATGCCGCATTCATGAGGGCTCGACATGCATATTTACTCTTGAATTGGAGTGCAAAGTTTGAAGCAATGTGTTGTATACAATATGCGTGATATGCCGTTGGAGGATGCCATCCACTATCTTCTGGATTTACAGCTGCTTTGATAGCCCCATGATAGTCAAAAATTATTAGAATTCCTTGTTGTGGTGTCACATGTTGGCATAGATTACTTAGGAAAAAAGACCAAACATCCCTGGTCTCACCCTCTACCACTGCAAATGCAATTGGCAAAATGTTAGAGTTTCCATCTTGCATGATTGCATCAGAAGTGTTCCACCATACTTTCCATATAAGTGGGTGTCGTCAACTAAAATGAATGGCTTGCAGTGTTTAAATGCTTCTATACAAAACTGAAATATCCAAAATAAATGGTGAAATATCACACAGCTCTTGTCAAGAAAATTCCTGTTATGATATGGCAAAGTAATCAATTGGACGATAGTACTTGGCATAAATATTTGCAAAGCTTATAGCCATCATGCAAGCTCATGATACGACTCTTCCCAATTGCCATAAACCTTAGCAATGGCCTTTTACTTGGTGAGCTATACTTTCCTGTACGAGGTCTTGAAACTATACCTCGCCTCCACCGATCCTCGCAGTACTTTAATAGATATCATCGGATCAGCTTGTACCATAGGGAATATGGTTGCATAGATGACATTCATGTAGAACTTCGGATGATCTTAGGAAAGAGAATTGGACAAACACATGTGTAACCCATTGTACTTCCGAATTTCCCACCACTCCTTTTCCGGTGATATGTAAAGCATATACTCCACGTACACCCATTATCAAAATACTTGCATTTCCAGTGGTATGTCAACTGATCAGACTCCAATACCTTGTACTTAACAAACCTTCAAATGCTATAATTTTTTATAGCAAACAACACAGCTTCCTTATTAGGAAATTGTTGTCCAATATGCAAATCCCATGTAGCTTCACGGAGCCCTGTAAATGTGCTTTACTGCATCACATCCAAGTTCAAGCATGAATAGTGACCCAAATGATCCTGTGAATCGAACATTGTTGGTGCAGCTTCGGATGGTTGGCTATCAGTAATAGAAATAGCCTTTCCATCTGAGCCTTCACCGTTATCACTATCAACCGGTACTTGAAGCGGCTCATCCTCATCGTTGCCATGATGATCAAAAGTTTCAACACATGCAATTGGGTCATCTCCCATAAACGATTGTGCAATCTGCATTATGAGCTACCTTAAGCTTCTACCATCCTCCATATCCTCTGTATTTCCACGCCCAACATTTTCATTATGTCAAGGACTGTAGAAATCGAAAGTTGGAAAAGCTACAACTATTGGACTTGGACATGCTATAGGATTAGGATCTAACCCTTTAGCACTGATGTCTGTTCCAAAAGACTATGGATTGGGAGCTGATCCTTAGGAGCTGTCGTTCATATCTTTGACAGTGACAAACAACTCTGTAATATGAATACCAGAACATTGGGAGTGACAATAGAATATTAGACTCACATCTTCACCGATTCCAATTGGAAAATTTGTATATCGGACAACACCAGGCCCAAATGCAGTGGGCATTCTATACACTATTCCACTTATTTGCTATAGATTGAGGAGGCCCAACTTTCTCAATATTATGTTTTTTAACTCTAAAAGAGTTATAGATGATGAAGAAATAGTCACATCAATTGGATTTTGACTATAAAATGTAACACCCTTTGCTGTGTTTGTGATTTCACCATTGTAATGAATTAATATGATAAATCTCTCAGACATTTTTTCTCGTAAATACTCTAATTTTAACAAATGAAAATGATCTCTATCTGCTGCCCATTGAAGGGTTTTTATAGAGAAAATATTTAATAAAAATCGGCCTAGCGAGCCCAATTTATGTTGTTTTTAAAAAGCGACTTAGCTAGGCTGTTTTATCTAATACCCATCACTCCCCAGATTTTCGTAATTGATCTTCAATTATCGTATTTTTGAAATTAAAATTTTTTCTTTTATTTATGAAAAGAAACCGAATTTAATAGCCCTAGGACGTATATTTGACCTTTTTGTTGCCTGTTAGTGGATAACATATTTATAAAGTCTTTCTTTTATATATTCAAATATAACTGTATTAGATTTCTAGTTTTACTTTTATATAAGTTTTCAAATGATTAAAGGCTAAAGCTATGACTAAAAAGCAGAATTTTCTATGGCAAGGTAATTGTTTGCAGCAACCCTTTTGCTTGTCAAGTTTTAATGGGTTAATTCTATAAATATAGGTAAAGTGTTGTTGAATATGTTGGAAAGTGAATTGACTATCAGGTTTACTGCTATTATTATTTTAGACTAATCTTTGCATTAATTATATTGTTATGGCTATATAAGAGGATAAGTAGCTTGAATTGTTAATTGAGCTTTGATTTGTATATTTGGATTGGAATGAGAATTGACTAGTCGCATTGGTACTTGACCTCCTAGAATTAAAGTACCATGGATTATAAATTATCCGGGGGCCACCTCTTAAGTCCTAGGAGGGCCAGGAACAAAGTGCCACAGGTGATAAAGTGCCCGAAGGCCAGCACTTGAGTCCTAGTTAGGGCTAGGAACAAAGTGCCACAGACCAAACAGATGTCCAGGGGTCATCTCTTGAGTCCTGGTCATGTTAGGTGAGCTATGAACATTGATATTTGATTGTTGTCAATTCAGGTGTGATTGATATTTTGGAAACTAAGATCTCCCTTTAGATACTTACCTGATAAATATATTCCTAGCATGTTTCAATTTATGTATCTTATTTAATCACATTTGATAGCTATATTTTAGACATGTTCCCTGTTTGCTATGGTTATGTTATCTCTCACTAAATCTGTGTGACCCACTCTTTCTTTGCCTTGTTTCAAGCACAAATATGCATGGTTTGTGCTCAAGTCCCTCATTAGCTAGAAGCGTTGAATCTTTGGTGAGCCCATACTATTATTTCTATGGGCCTTGTGTCTATATACATGGAATATATTGATTTGTATTCTTGAAATTTGGTTGTATATAATATTTGAAAACGCTCCATTAGTTGCAAGCAGGGTCCCACTTCCTATGCACTACTCTGTTAGTAATATTGTCTTAAGTTTTTTTTTCTTTTCTTGTTCTTGTGAGATGTTCTGGAAATGTCTGGCTAATCTTGTGTTTATATCTGTAAGCTAAGATAGTTAAGAAGGTTGATGTAAATGATAGGAATGTCTTGATTTGAGGGAACTCTCCCAATTTTTTCTATAAAAATTCCATCTAGCTTACTAGGGAGTCAATACTCCCTATGTGCTAGTCATAGCCCCAGTAGATCATGACGCTAGGCCTCCCAAATAGGCTAGGGCATGTCAAAACTAATATTTTTGTCATTTAATTATTCTTAGTTTTACAAAGAAAATAAGAAAACATCCAATCTCATAAAAAATACAATTTACAAAATAAATAAATGTTGAACTTGGCTCTAATACAAATTGTAGGAAATTTAATTTTCAGTAATCACAAACAATAATCAGAATTCACACATCAATAATTAATTTAATTTCAAATATGGTATGTGCAATTATGACCATCGCATGACATTGAGTATCATTATTACTTAGAAAAGTTCAAGAAGCAGAATCCATTATTCAGTCAAGAATCACATGGTAGGTCAGATTTGAAAAAGATGATTGAGATCAAAGTTGAGACAGATCAAAGGAGAAGAACAAGGAGAGCAACTTCTCCTATCCCACGAAAAGTTTTTCATGCATCAGATTCAATGGGACATCCTAACACCTACTTATAATTAGAGTGAAGTCCTATCCCTTGTTTCATTAACCTATTGGACTAGGGGCATATTTGTTTCATATTTTTTTTTTTGGATAAAAGTGATTTTTTAACTGCTAAAAAAATCACTTATTTACAAAATCTACTCATTTCAATTTTTAATTAATAAGTAAAAATAACCTTTTTTCAATTTTTGAGTATAAGATAAAATGAATAGCTTCTTAAAAAAAATTTACATTCCTGTCAAAATAAACTAAACTAAACCAAATATATCCTAAGCCTATACATCAAACCCATACAAAAAAACTCATATCATACCACTTATAAGAGGTGTTGAATAGAATTGTTCAATAACAATATTGGCCACAAAATTGGGCTATATAATATGTTCTAATATTTTTGACGTCTAATTAATCTAGAGCTCATTTTAATGAACTTCTCTGACAAGATCTTTTGCAAAAATAAAGCTATTTTATGTTTGGATTAAATTTTTTTTTTTTGTGTTATAAAAAAATCTTTTTTTGAAGATGAAAATTATAATTTCTCAAAAAAATCTTTTTATGCTTTTTTTTAGTGATTCTACTTTTACTAAAAAAATTTATCCAAACATACTAAACTAAAAAAAAAAAAAAAGATCTATTTTGAAAATAAAAATGTAATTCTGATTCACGCAAACACTCAAAAATAACCCAACTTAAACATTAAGTTCACACAGTCACTTAGAGGAGCGATACTTTGATCAACTCTCATAATCACTCTTTGCTATTTTCTTTTGTCCTTATTCTTGAACTTTCACCTTCGCAAAAACCCAATATCTTGGTCTTGCAACGCTTGGACTCAAGATGCAAATGGATTTGGTCTCTGACGTGGGCAAACCTGGCTGTCTCAGGCACCAATACACTGTCCATCTTGTTAAACAGATCAGCCGCTTCTTTATCACTGCCGAGTTCATTGATGAGTATGCTTCCATATCTTAACTCCTTCACATCCTCTGGCTGATCAATGAGAGAGCTCAAGAACACTACATATGAGCTGATCTCCAAGTCATTGCAAAAGTCAGGGCACCTCTCATAGGCTATCAGGTTGAGAAAGATAACAGCTGTTGAGCCATCCACAGTGAGCTCAGGAAGTCGCAATTGCCCATCACTAAAGCTGGGATAGAAAGAGTTATTATTGGGATCTTTTCTCACACGAATCCCTGCTGCCTTGAGTTCCATTATAGTCCCAATCTTGTATTTTCTGAGGCGCAACGATTTCCTGTTGATCTTAATTACCCTATCAATTTGGCGTTGGTCTCTTACCAAGAGGGCCCTGCGCAGATAATCTAGAAGATGGACAGGGTCATCATCGTATTGGTCCAAAGTCTCCACAATTACCTTGTGCTCTTCTGGTTCCTTTGCTGTCATAGATGAAGTCTTATATATTCCGTGAACTTGAAGGAAGTTGCGGAGGCATTTCCTGAGCTTGGATTCGTCGTTGCACAAGAGCTTGAGTACCTGAAAGGGAATCTGATTCTCCAAGAGGAGCAAATCCTGGTGCGCTTGAACTAGCTTATTGAAGCTAACTCCGAGTTCTTGTTCTGAATTAACAGATTGGTCGGATTTGTCCAACAATTGAAGTACCGAACATCCGTCCACTGCCAACATCCACGCATTCCAATGCGTATCTCGGTACAATTCCACACACAAATCTTCTGAGAAATGCGCGGACAGCTCCACGTAGTGCTCGAACATTTTTCCAAACAAATTAAAGGGTGTTTCATGGTTTTCCATAAGATACATCGCTAACCACATGAACTTGCAATCCGTTCCTGGCTTCTTATAATACTCCATGCAATGAATTGGACCGATTGAAATGAGTTTAGGCAAGTGAAAACTTCCAAACTCCACCCTTTCATCCATAAATTTTGGTACCCTCTGTATTTGAGGCCTCGAAAATCTAGGGATATTTTCTTCGATTGATTTGTTCAGCTCTTCTTGTAGTTCAGCAAATTTTGCACGGAGTTCTTCATTAGAAGCCATTCGGGTTGGTCTAAGACTTCCTGATAAGCATTAAAAAAATGCAGACCGATGAGGCTCCACGTGCTCAATAAAGAATATAGTTGCTCACAAAACATTCATTTGAAGCTGAGGTGCAGAACTACACATATGTAGGAAATATATATGCAAAGACAATATTATTCAGTTTAAAAGGCAATAACAGTGCTGGTTTGAGTTTGGAAGCGCACCCTGCAATTTCCCACAATCCTTATTCTAAGAAGATAAATTAAATCCCATAATCCATAATTTCTCACTACTTTCAGGTTTTTGCCACAATTGAAATTCTTCAGATGTACTGGGCAAAGGTTGTGATTAGTTGCAGTTAGCTGTACAATAAATTATTCAAGAAATAGATTTAATACATGTTAAGGCAATACCATGAACAATTGTCCTATATTTTTTTTTTCCTTCCTATTCTCCTTCTTATTGGCATAATTTGAAACAAAACAATACTGTTATCCTAAATGAGTAATAATAGAGCAAACCATGATTTATTAGAACATACAATGTTGTGTCATAGTTCATAGAAAAAAAGAAGAAGAAAAAGAAAAATTGAATTAAAAGAATGTAGTTTAGAGCAGTGAAGGATCAAGATCATACACCTTAAGCAATTTCCATGAATCCAACAAATAAATGCCAAAATCCACATGATGCACACTGAGATGAAAGTTATGTTCCCATGATTAAAGTGATTTCAATTGCCATAATTGTGCCCTTAATTTATTGTTTTTACGGTAATCAACAATATCCGTCCAAGTATCTAAAGATCTATAATTTATTAAACACTAGTGTTAAGGATGGCAATGTGACAGGTAGGATAGAGTTTTGGCTCAACTTGACCTTGCAGGAGAGTTTGGTAGGGGGTTTCAATTTTCATTCCTGAAAATCTTAATCCCGAGAATATTATCATCGGGAATAGTTTTCTCGGGCATGTGTATTTTGAGGTGTTTGGTAGACGGATCAAATTCCTGGAAAAATTTTGTTCATTTTCAAAAATACTCTTAGCAATCCGGCAACCGACGATGGTTCGGCAGCAAACGGTGGTGAACTGACAGTGGTTGACGGTGGTTGGCAGCGGCTGGCGGTGGTCTAGCCATGGCCGATGGTTGGTGGTGGTCCAGTGGCAGCCCGGCGATAGAGGGTAACCCATGGTGGGTGACAGTAGGGGCAATTTGGTCTTTTTATTTGAAAAATTATTTTCATGCCATAAGAATGCTACAATCCTACGTATAACATGAGATTATTTTCGGGGGGAGTCTTACCCCAAAATTAATCCCGAGAATATTATATTCCCAAAAATATTTTTTCAAAACTTGTATCAAATATAGATATCTTCATAGAATTCCTATAAATCTTATTCTAAACCCTTTACGAAATCGGGCATGCACAGTTTTGAATAGGTTGCCAATCGACCCTTTTTTTATTTTTTATGTGGTCGTGAAAACAAACTTCATTAATGGAAAGAACCCAACCAAAAGTGGGAGAGAACAAACAGAAGATCCACAAGGCCCGCTAGTTGGGAGAGTAGTTGGATACAGTCAAGTAATTCTGTCCATATGTAAGGTCCTAACCAAGATAAGGGGGGATTAGTAATCCAATCCCTGGGAAGATTCCCAGCCAATCCTAATTGAGCAATTTGGTGCGCCAGTCTATCGCCTCACGTGGAGTCCACACAAAGCCACAGTGTTGGAAATTGGTTTTCTCTTGCAAAATATCCCCAACCACAATCGCCAAGGCTCCAGAATAATCCGTTGCTCTACACGCCTCGACGACTGAGAGATTATCAGATTCAATAATGACTTGATCACAACTGCAATTGCTAGCCTAAAACACACCCTCTCGCACAGCTAAGGCTTCCACCATGAGCCTATCAGCGCAAGGCAGATTCTGAACACATCCTGCAACAATGACGCCGCTGTAATTTCTGATGACTGCTGCAATGGCCGCTACTCTTCGTTCCTCACCAAAAGTGGCATCAGTGTTGCATTTGAGGAAGTTTGAAGGAGGTGGTTTCCATGCTTTGTAGTGGATTAAAGCAGGTTGGGTTTCACTGTAACCTTGAAAGTTTCTGTTCGCATCCATAATTTCCCTAGTTAATGATATTGCTCGATTGATAGTCACATATGGATTAGGCGGCTGATTGTTGAAGGTAGCATTATTCCTTCCCCTTCCAAATCATCCATAGCGTGTTGGACAGGAGGGACAAATTATAATCCCTATTTTCTGCTGATTTTTTCAAGTCCTCAAATTTCTGCTTAAGCCAAGTTGAGAGATTGGAGACGCTTTCTTCCGTTGGGGTACATTGGAGTTGAGAGCCAAACCAAACAGCTCGAGTCCAGGGACAAAGCAGGAAGGTGTGTTCAACGGTTTCTCTAGCAAGATTGCAAACAGGACAAAGAGGTGATCTACTTACGTGTCTGCTAAATAGATTTTCCTTAACAGCTATAGCATTATTACATATCTGCCAGAGGAAGTGTTTTACCTTTTGTTGTACCACCCTGCAGGTTCTAGAGACAAATACCGCAGGGAGGAAACCAAAAACAAAAAAAAAAGAACCCACATCTTACCTAGCCCTACCCAATATTCAGTGTTATTTTAACTTTCACAAAGACTTACCAAACATTCACACATAATAAATTAGCAAACATTTTTAACAAAATCTAACTAAGCGTTTGTCAATCCCTTGAATTTCATCAAGTTTGCCACATAAAAAGGTCGCAGCAACTTCAGCCGACACCATAATATTTAACACAGAATTGTCATAAAAACCATGCAAACATAGCCTTTTTTTTTTCGATAATTGACGATGGTTCAAACTCTCTAGAGAAGAGAGGAGCAAGAAAACAAAAGAGACACACACAAGATCGCCAACAACATTACGGATACGGCACAACAAAACACCAACCACACAAGGAGCACAAACACAGACATAACACACTACTACACACTCCAAGGCACGCAGACCAACTCAACAAAACTACGCTCACACAAAACAGAACTCTCAAGTCAAAACACCCACAGCCCAATCGCATTACCACCATTGCAGCACCAGCTAGCTAGTCACCCATGGCCTCTTAGCGTAACAAATTCAGAAATTA
The DNA here is from genome assembly GCA_031439595.1 of Pterocarpus santalinus. Taxonomy (NCBI): domain Eukaryota; kingdom Viridiplantae; phylum Streptophyta; class Magnoliopsida; order Fabales; family Fabaceae; genus Pterocarpus; species Pterocarpus santalinus. Next base: position 23,653,271 of record CM062528.1, on the reverse strand, counting down.
AACAGGTACCATAAACTCTAAACATAATAACTAAAAACATAAAAAATAATTTAGTGGTAATTCTTGCAATTTAACTCATCCCTATCCACACTTAATTTTCTACCCTACCCTGCCTGCCCAATTGTTGGGCAGGTTTAAAATCCAACCCAAGCAAATAGCAGCGGATGGATACCCACGAATTGGGTATCAATGGTTATCCCTAACTAGTATGGATCTTATACACAAATGATAAATTTTCTTCTTCTAAAATTAAATTATTTTGCATTGATTATATTCATAAATTTAGGAAAGAAATTAATAAGAACAAAAAGAAACTACGTAGAATGTATTTTCTCCATGGTGCCAAATTATTCAATAGGTAGAATTAGAAGCGATATAAAAAAGGTGAAAAAAAAAATCAGAATCAGAATATCTTACAATATAAAAAGGTAAATTTCAAAACAAATATACCTTACACAATGTATGCTTGAGAACCTTACAACCTCCAGTGAGTAATTCTCTACAACATAATACCTAAGAAAATTTCTTGGAAAGGAAGTTCAACACTGAAGCCACTATTTATTAGAGTTAGCATTGCAACAGTGATCACATTAATAAGTTTAAAATGCCAATGATAGCAACAGGTTGAAAAAATTTAGGAAAATATTAAACAATCAAAATTTTATTGCCATAATGATGGAATATTATTATTATTATTATTATTATTATTATTATTTACGAGATGATGGAATCTTACGATGAATGAGTTGTCTTTATTCCTTTAACTTATCTAGTCATACTCCTCGAACTTGTTAAATTATGACAAAAATTCTGATAAATAATTCTAACAATATAGCATTAATAAAAAATGTATATAGAACAATGTCATGCAAGCCACATAGGAAATGATTCACAGTTTATAAGTTCTGTGTCTTGCCTATTTAGATTTCTGAAGTAGCAAAAAGCTAAAACAACAATTAGGTTGCCGTGTCTTTTTCAATACATTCTACCCATGAAGCTTAGAGTTTAGACTACTTAGCAACAGAGAAGAATGCCCCTTCATTCTTTTATAAATAAAAAATAACCTTTCATACCTGAAGGAGTCATAGCATACAATGCAATAGAAGTTTGCATCTACATTCTCTATAAATCAAAAATAATCTTTCATATCCGAAGGAGCCGTATGTGAAAAACAGAGGCAGCTTGTATTGTCGGCTGTACTTGTCAAATATCAGTCTAAACATGGCTTCTAGTGTATAAACTGAAACAGGATAAGGTGCTTTAACAATGCAAAAATGATAAAGTGGCAAAAGGGTAAAAAGAATTAGACTATCGTGTCTTTTTAAATTCATTCTCCCCACGGTGCTTAGAGATTACTTAGCCATAGGGAAGTCACTCCTTGTAAATGAAAAATATAGCCTTTCATGTCCAAAGGAGTCATAAAATACAATGCAATAGAAGTTTGTATCTTCATTCTTTATAAATCAAAATAATCCTTCACATTCGAGGGAGCCATAAAAAACGGTCAGCTTGTGTTGTCGGCTGTCCTTATCAATAGCAGTATATGGCTTCTACGGTATCTATTAAAACAATGTGCTTTAATAATGCAAAGTGGGAAATCAAACAACTGCATGAAAAGTTCCACATATCTTCTCATACTCTTCTCGTACTGACAACCCTTTCCTTATGTGAAGGGCCTGCAAGTTAAAATTTTATATCTTTAATTATTCCTTGGATCAAATACGTGATGGTAGAATATATATATACTATTAAGTATTTTTTAATATATTTAATCACAACATATTAACATTGGTTACGAGAAGCTATTACCATTCAATTAGTTTTAATAAATAAAAGATTCAATAAGTCTAATAATATATATAAAAAAAAAATTTTGGGTCAATTTGCTAAAAACAGTTTTTTTTTTTTTAAAGTGCTGAAAGAGTGTTTTTTTTTCCATCTAATGTAAAAATAATACTATTGGATTTGGCTGTGGTGGCAATGAGTTTGGGTGTTTGTTTTGGTGGTGGTCGGGGTGATAATAGTTGTTGGCATTGCATCCATTATATAACAGTGATCGGTCCAAGTTTTCAGTCTATCCCTTACTTGAAATACAGCCTCCCCTAGCTATGCCTAAGCAATGAATACTTTTTTCTTGTGTTTTTTTTTTTTTTGGGTTAGGGGAGAGGGGGTTTTTTTGTTTTTGGGGGGGGGGGGGGGATGGGATCTTCTACAAACCCAAGTGCACATCTTGCAAGGCCAAAACTTTCGCCACTGAGCTCGCGCCTTGCGTGCTTTTTTTCTTGTGTTAAACATGGTAAGTTAGCCTTATAAGGCCCATTCAGTCTGAACCCACCACATGCATGGGAAAGTCCCCCTTCTTAATAAAGCCTCCACTACAAATTAAATATACTAAGAAACAACAGCAAAAGACAAAGTAATAGAACTATATTCGAGCCTAGTTTTCAAGTTCCACAAGAATTTACTTATCTTATTATTCAACAATTCCATAATGATTTCCAATGAGGGTTCTCTTACTTATAACCATAAGTAACTAACTAGTGAACCAAACAAACTAACTAAGAGACCTAACTCTCAACTAACTAATATAGATTGTATCATTCCCCTCTCCTTCAAATCAACCTTGTCCTCAAGGTTGAGAAAGAAAAAAAAAATTATTCCTAATTACAACCAAGTAAATCTTCTATAAAGACTAATTTTCCTATCAAGTGAATTCCTTTTTTTTTTTTTAACAACTACAAATAATGTCCGCCAAGATTGATAGGTTTCTTTTGAGAAAAACCTAAACTCTAAATCCTAAATCAAGATTATTATTTCATAAACTAATTAGAATGAGTTATAATGCAATAATTCCCTTATTTATAGTCCTAATCAACTAACTACTAATAGAACCTAACTAACCACTAATGGGTGGTAACAAAGATCTCATTGCTTGAAGTAGACGTGACCCACTAAATTCAAAAAATGGGTATCTTGTGAATCTACCAAGCCTTCTTGGAATTGGTCCATTAACACCAAACGTCAAGTGCAAGATGCATCAAACCTTGTGTTGTTCTTGGTTCCCTCTTTCTCTGATAATTCTTGACTGGTTGATGTTAACTCCTCCATAGTTGCATTTGTTGTTACCATTGTTGATTCTAAAATTTTTGCATCAAGGATATTATTCAAGTTTCCAGCATCTCAAGCATCTTGAAAAAGTGTGATTCCAAGCAATCTTGAAAATCTTTAATGCCTTCTTGGAATGCCAAACGCTCCTTCTTCATCAGAGGCAGTTGATCCTCTAGTCTATCCAAGCACGCTTCCTTTTCAGGAGTTAGTGGCTCTTCCAATTCTGCCATAGTAGACTCTAGAATGGGCTGAGTTCCTTCCAGTATGAAAGTCTCTTAATAGAAGCACTAATGATAGAACCATGTTCGAGGCTAATTCACAAGCTTCACAAGAATTCATTTATCTCATTATTGAACAATTCAATAATGATTCACAATGAGGGTACTCTTATTTATAGTCTTAAGTAACTAATTAGTGAACCTAACTAACTAACTAAAGGACCTAACTATTAAGTAACTAATATGGGTTGTAACATATAGGGCTTGTTTGGCACACCTAATAGGATAAAGTTTAAGTATAAAGCCTAATAAATATTTAATATTATACAATATTTGATATATCACTATATAAGATACTGTATTATATAAGATAATATTATTCTTTCACTATCACAAATAATTCTAATTAGAAGTAAAAACCTAATAAAAAATTATAATAAAATAATAATTTTTATTAATTATAAATTAACATATAAGAGACTTTTTATTTTTAAATAGAATTATTTTAAATATTTCTTATTTTTATAATATAAAGTTATAGTTTATATTAAATAATATGTGTTACTTATTTATATAATTTTAATATTTTTTAAATAAAATATAAAAAAAAAGAAAACAAATAATACTCTCTCTTTTATATATTATGATATTTTCTATTTTTACTATAAAATATAACTAGCAAAAAGAAATTGTAAGTAAATATGATTTTATTAATTATTTAACTAAAAATTAAAAATTAACATAATTATTTAAATACTTCTTATTTTAATTATTTTTAATTTGTATTATATATAAATATAATTTATATTGAAAATTATTTATTATTTAATTATATAGTTTAATAATTATTTTTATTATTTTCATAAATATTAAAATGAGTGAGAGGGGAGGTAGAGAGAGTGTGTGTGTCTCGATATATTAAAATCTAATTAGGTCTAATCTCACATTTCAAGATTTGATTGAATTATACATCGTATATAATTATTTTCGTTATATGTAATTAAATTTATATTAAATATTCTTTATTATTATTTATATTTTTATATGTATAATTCAATTTTATATGTAATTAAATTTAATTTAGGTCTCATCTCATATTAGAAAAATAATATTTTTATTATATATTTAATATCTTTAATTTTAATAAAATATATTAAAAAATAAAAAAAGTGAAAGAGTCTTTCTACATCAAAAGTTAATAAGGCTTAATCTAACTTCCCTAAACTTGATTAAATTATCTATTATTTTGATATATAAGGGGATTATGATGGATAAGCTTATATATATATATATATATGAGAAAGAAAATTTCATTCAAAAGCAAGCCTAATGGCTCTTACAAATCAACAAATATATATCTTATCAAGATTTAATAGGAAACAAATGTATTCTACATTCCGAACTAACCAATGATTTCTGTCTCTACTCCTTGTTTGAAGACTATCAATGTCTAAACATTTTTTGTATCGAAAACCAATACAAATAGTGCTGCAATTTGAAAAATGTATTGCACCTCCTTTCAAAATATATCTAAACATCTTTATCATCTGTAAGAGTATCAAAATAGAAGTACCCACAAGAGGAAATCAAAATACCCATAAAAAGGGACAACAAAAATATCTATAAGGAGGACAACAAAACCCCCCACAAAGGGGATAACAAAAACAAAACAAAATAAATAAATAAAAAACACAAAATCTAAGCAATAAAAAGAAAAGAAAATGAAAACGAAAGGGCTGCCACCAAAGAAGAAAAATGGCAACCCCTAACGATTCACACGATGATCAGATAAAGAGGGAAGAGAGAAACTATAAGTTTATACAATACATTATCCGTATTACACAACGAATGAAATTATAATATATAGTATTAACTTATTCTATTATATCTAATATAACATACCAAACACATCCATATTTTATACTCCCTCAGTTATATTTTACTATCATGTTAGCCATATGCACGATAATTAAGGAACAAAAAATCAAGGCTCAATTATAAATAATTTTGCCTAAAATATCCTTACTTAGCTTTCTGCAATTTGAGTAAGGTTATGTTGTGGTGGCAAGTGTGAATCTCGACGAGGGTGAGGATAGACTAGGTCTGAAAAAGCATTCACAAGTTGAGATAAAGCTGGCAAACTGTAGAAAGGATACACAACCCCATGTAATACCACAACTCCAGAGATAAAGAATGTCCTGGTGTCATTATTGTACAACTTGAAATCTTTAACACCAACTGCATAGCCAAGGAATACACAAGGGATAGCTCTAGAGGTGAACTTATCTTTGGATGATAGCAAAGTGAAGGCAAAAGCCAAGCATCCAGACACTTTAAGACTTGAATAATCTGGATCTTTGCTAAAAAGAACCAAATATGGATTATTGTGCGCTGCAGTATGGGTACAAAAATTCTATTTATTAACAGAGTTGCTGTAACATCCCCATATAATGTTATAGGAAATAATAAAAATGTCCTTGGGCAAACTTTCATTATTTACAATTTTGCCCCCAAACTTTTAAGAAAATGACTTTTAGGTCCTTATATATTATTTACAGCCTTGCCCCTGAACATTTTAGAAAATGACATTTAGGTCCTGATATCAACCGGATTAGTAAAATAAGATTTTAAACGAAGCATAATCGCATAGCGAAAACGTAGAAATCTAAACCTCGGCCGATTGAGCCACGGAGGTATCCATATGTGAAATGACATGGGATGCCCCTAGACTTATCCATAATTACGAAAATGCCATTAGCTATTAACAACGAAAATCAGAAAGGCCCACAACTTGCAAAACGTTTAATTTACACTGTTAATCGATTTATTCGATTTTATTGAATCCTTAAGATTAATTAGAACTTAATTAAAGGTTGATTAAGAGTTAATTAGATGTTAGATTAGAGATATTAGACTTTGAAATAATTAGAATAGAAACATATAAAACTTCACAAACTTCTTCAAAACCGTTTTCCCGATTTGAAGGAAATCGGTAACATTACGGTATTTTAAACTGTCGGAACTGAACCAATAGAATTATAAGCTCTAAACTCTATTTTGAGTGGCTGATAGCTCAGCCACCTACCAGCCAAAAGTGGCACAACAATAGCCACATTTCATGGAGAAGCTTGGCTGAATTTCAGCCAAGTATTATGGACCAATCAAATTCAAGATAAAACACCTAAAAGCACTCAGATTTTTCACCTTTTCTCACCCATTTCAGACCCACTTCTACGCCACTTTTCTCTCTTCTCTTTCAGCTCTCTTTCTCTCTTCTTTACACTCACAACTTCAGCTAACATCAAGCCACTTCAGCAAAGTTTCATGGGGAAGCGGACACGTTCAGATTATCTTTAATTTTTAAGCGAATTATATGAAATTATAATAGCTTGTGTTATGAAATTTTAAGTTATGAATATGGAATTCTACATGCAAAGATATATGAAAGTAAATGGCGAAACATATGTATGAATACATTCAGCATGCCTATGTATGATTATGTATGAGAATGAAATCATATGAACATATTGAATGTGGGTCCCTTCACCTGGAGGCAGTTGCACTTTGAATCCCTCCCTGTGAAGGCAGTTAAGAGATATAATGAAGATCCCATATTCCTAAGGAACGTGACATGGCGATCATGCTCTGACGAAGCATGACATGACGATCATACTCTGGATTATGGCATGATGATCCCACACCCTAAGGAATGTGACATGGTGATCACATTCCGATGGAGTATGACATGGCGATCGTACTCTGGAATATATACTCCCCTCACCCACATGAGGCATGGCGTGACCTAGCTAGTGTGAGTATAGGGGATAAGGCTTACATGAGGCATGGCATGACCCAACTAGTGTAAGCAATGGAAATGTATGGTGGCGACATCCATGATATTAACTCCTTATAGAGCAAAGAAAGTTAAAGAAAGGCATAAGGATATTTACATGAATTCAAAGATGAGAATTTGCATAATGATACCCCATGTTTAATTGATGCTGAAGCCGTACTATTTATTTATACTGTGATTATTTTCTAAATATGAAATATTGCCAATGTGAACTCAAGCGCGTGAATAAAATGAACTTTGCTCGGAAAGCATATTTTCAAACTTTAAAATTGAACAATTTGTATAGCATGTTCACCCTTTTCATAATAAATCGAAGCAAACTAGAGATGACAACGATGACACAGTTTATATTAGTTTAATAAATCCTACTGAAAATTTATAATTCTCACTCCTATGTTTATTTCCATGTTATCTCCAGATAGTTCAACATTTTCGAAAAAGGTCCTCCGAGGCGGAGTTGACTAGTAAGATTGAAGGTGGCCGAAGGTTGCTGCCAATCAAGGTCCGATTAAGTGACAGTAACAACTCCTAGGTGAGGTACTATGACTTAAACATAGTACCATACTGCGGAGGGTGTTACAGTTGCGGTCCAAACACAATCACCCTAGAAAACAAGGGGTAATTTAGCCTAAAAATATAATGATCGAGGAATATTTAACCAGTGTTGGTGCTCACATTCTAACACCGCATTCTGTTGTAGTCATCCTACAATGCAAAATTGAAGGTCCCCCTTGTCAACCAAACAATCTATCAACTGCAACTCTCTAGCATTATCAGTCCTGAAGGCCTTAATAACCTTATGAAATTGAGTCTCCACCAAGGAAAAAAAATCTCTTAATGATGGAGGGAGGTTCAGACTTATGGCTAGGCATATAAACCTAGGTAAAGCAAGAATGATCAACTAGTGTCAGGAAAAATATTTGTCCATTATAAATAGACGTGTGAAATGGACCCTAAGCATCATACTGAACCAAATCAAATTTTTCTGATGCCATACGATCATTAGAGGGAAATGATAATCTTTTTCTACTTTTAGAGAGGACATATATCACAACTATGAGTATATGAATAAGGGATATTAAAAGGAATTTTATTTGCTATATATGCAAACATCTTGGGAGAAATATGCCCTAATCTATTGTGCCAAATCTCAGGAGCAATATGAGAGGAATTTAGAACATGCCAAGATGTATATGCATCGAAAAAAGTATTAGTATTTTTACAAGAAACAAGAACTGAATCGACTAGTATTAGGAACATGTTGAAGCTTGGTGGGATGAAACAAGCCTTGACCAGTGCTCTAAGACACCACTTGTTGGATAAAGTGGTCGAGGGGAGCCCAAAAATCGGGAATATTTAAATTAACGAATTAAGCAAAAAATCATAATAATTGGTCAGACACCACATCTTGGCAGAAAACCTTAAGATAATAGGTTTATAGGTCTTCTCAAATATATACTTTTCACTTAGTTTAAAATTAATCAATATGAAATTTCATTACTTGCTTAAAATTTCAACAAGGTCATCTAAAGGAATCCATTTATGCTCTTGAGCTTCTCTCTAATACTGGTCTCTTGGCATCCAAACCTTCCTCTACCCCCATGGATCCTACCTGTAAGTTTCAGCAAGAACAAGGTTTTTGTTATGATGAGACACCCATCTATAGGAGACTAAATGGGTGCCTATTGTACCTTACAACATCTAGACTATTGCTTTTCCTGTACAATAGTTGAGTTAGTTCGTGTCTAAACCCATGACTCTTCACTATCAAGTCGGATTAAAAGTCCTTGGATATATCAAAGCTTCTCCCAGCCAAGGACTGGTTCCCCAAGCACAGAACTCATTGAAGCTATCTGGTTTCTCAACCTCATATCAGGCAAGATGTTGTGACTATAGAAAATCCTCACCGGCCGAAATGTAAAAAGCGATCCATCATAGCTAAATCATCATCAAGTGCCAAGTACAGGGCCCTTGAGGCTATTACTTGTGAAGTACAATGGTTGTACTCTCTTCTTCAAGATCTCCAGAATGCTTCTTCCCAACCTACATGTATATATTAATAAGCCCTCCATATTGTTGCCAACCTTGTGTTCCGTGAGAGGACAACACATATTTAGGTTGAATGCACATTGTCAGAAAAAATTTACATAAAGTGTTATCAATCTTTGACAAGGCTCTCCGTGTGGCTCAATTTCAATATAACCACTCCAAGCTGGGAATGTCCAACATACATTTCTCAGCTTATGGGAGTGCCATCCACTAAACAATACTATGTAAATTATGATAAGTTATAGTTGATTTCACTTAGTTTCTGACAGAAACATAACTTTAGAGCAACATAATCTTGTATATAAGTAACATTAAACATAACTTTAGAGCAACATAATCGTGTATATAAGTGACATTACTGATGTGCGAAAACCACACACATTCATTCAACTCATTTTCATGTACTCTCAGAATCTCTCTTTGGTATTTTCTCTCTTCTTATTTACTCTCAGAATCTTGTATATAAGTGACATTACTGATGTACGAGAGAACCCAACATCTTGATCTTGCCCCGCTTGGACTCCAAACAAAAACGGATTTGGTCTCTGATGTGGGCAAACCTAGCCGTGTGAGGCACTAACACACTGTCTATCTTATTAAACAGATCAGCCACTGCTTTGTCACTACCAAGTTCATTGATGAGTATCCCTGCAATTCTCAACTCCTTCACATCCTCTGGTTGGTCAATGAGAGAGCTCAAGAACGCTATATATGAGCTGATCTCCAAGTCGTTGCAAAAGTCAGGGCACATCTCATAGGCTATCAGGTTAAAGAAAATAAGACCTGTTGAGCCATCCACAGTGAGCTCAGGAAGTTCAAGCTCTCCATCACTGAAGTTAGGATAGAAACAATTATTATTGGGATCTTTTCTCACATGAATCCCTGCTGCCTTGAGTTCCATTATAGTCCCAATCCTGTATGTCCTGAGGCGCAACGATTTCCTGTTGATCTTAATTTCCCTATGGAATTGGCGTTGGTCTCTTACCAAGAGGGCCCTGCGCAGATAATCTAGAAGATGGACAGGGTCATCATCATATTGGTCCAATGTCTCCACAGTTACCTTGTGCTCTTCTGGCTCCTTTGCTGCCATAGATGATGTCTTAATAATTCCATGAACTTGAAGAAAGTTGTGGAGGCATTTCTTGAGTTTGGCTTCGTCGGTGCACAAGAGCCTGAGCACTTGAAAGGGAATCTGATTCTCCAAGAGAAGCAAATCCTGGTGCGCTTGTACTAGCTTATCAATGCTAACTCTGAGTTCTTGTTCTGGATCAACAGAATGGTCGGATTTGTCCAGCAACTGAAGTATCATACATCCGTCCATTGCCAACATCCACGCAAACGAAAGCGGAGTTTCTTGGCGCAATTTCTGCCGCAAATCTTCCGAGAAATATCTGGACAGTTCCAGGTAGTGCTCGAAAATCTTTTGAAACAAATCAAACGCAGTTTGATGGGTGTCCTTAAGATACATTGCTACCCACATAACCTTGTATTCAGTTCCTGGCTGTGATAAAAACTTATTGCCATGGATCGGACCGATTGAAATGAGCTTTGGCAAGTAAAAACTTTCAAACCTGTCAACCATAAATTCTATTACCCTTTGTATTTTAGGCCTCGAAGATTTAGTGATATTTTCTTCCATTGTTTTGTTCATGTCTGCCTCCAGTTCAGCAAATTTTGCACGAAGAAGATCGAGCACATTGAGATTTAGTCCTTCATTAGAAGCCATTCGGGTAGGTCAAAGACTACCTGTTTAGCATATAAAATGTAGACCAATGAGACTTCACACGCTCGAGTACTAGCAAAACGTTCATTTCAAACTGAGGTGCAAATAAAGTATCTAGGTAATGTATATGCAGAAACTACATTCCTCAGTCCCAAAGCCAACAAAAGTGCTGGTCTGAGTTTGGAAGCGTAACCTAAAATTTCGAGCAATGCTTATTTTATGAAGACAAATCAAATCCCACAATCCACAATTTTTTCACTACTTGCAGGTGTTTACTACAATTGAATTTCGTCAGATGTAACGAGCAAAGATTGCGGTCGGTTGCATGTTGCAGTCAGCTGCAGAATAAGCTTAGGTGGCGTTTGACATATTTTCTAACAAGATTGCTAATAATTCATATTATTACTTATAAAAATTGTTATTTATTAAATTATTAATAATATTATAATACAGTATTTGATATATAAAATTAATTTAACTGATAATTTATATTATCTTATTTAATATATAAAAAATATTACTAGGTAATTTATCTTTTGCAATAATAATAATAATAATAATAATTTACTGTTATAATAAAAATAATAACAATTATTATTATTAGCATTAATTATTATACTAATAATTTTAATTAATAATTATTACTATTGCTATTAATAATTATTAAATAATGATAATAATTAATATTAGTATTAATAATAATATTAATTGTTATGTATAAATATTTTTAATATTACTTAATATTTCCTTCGGTTCAAAATAATTGGTGCTTTGGCCATTTAAATGGGTATTAAGAAACCCAAAATCAATTATTTATTATAAATATGTTCACAAAAACACTCTTATTTAATAAATAATTTATTATATTAATATTTCATTGTTTGTTATGCTTAAAATTATATAGAGCGTAAAACTAGATGCAATAAATGTCTCATTGAAATGTGAGAGCGTCAAATAATATAAACCAAAAAATTTTACTTAAAATAAAAGTTATTTTGAATCAAATGAAGTAATAATTATTGATAATAATAATCATAGTTAATATTAGTAGGAGTTGTAATAATAATAATAATAATAATAATAATAATAATAGGAGGAGGAGGAGGATTATCATATAGGTGATAATCTATATAAACAACTCTATGGGGGCAATCCATATAGTCACTTTGAAGGTAAAGTAAATTATCATAGAAATCTGAATTGTTAGTAATGTGACTCGATCAAGCAAGATAATGTGATTGACTCAAGTAACTTAATTAAAGATTATTAGTAATCCTCATAGATTAGCTCATACCAAACATTATCCTAAATCTTCCGGAGATAGATCCTAATACAAGTTTAAGACAATCCATTAACAATTGTCCTACTCCTACCCCATCAAGTTTCTTTTTTTCCCCCTTCCTACTCTCCGTCTCATTGGCATAAATGCCTAATTGAAACAAAATAATACTGCTATCCTAAATGAGTAATGATAGAGCAAGCCATGATTTATTAGAACTCATAAGGTTGTGTCATAGTTTCAAAAAAAAAAGAAAAAGAAGAGGAAATCAAATTAAAAGAACTCGAGAACAATGAGGCATCAAAATCATATACCTCAAGCAATTTCCAGGTCCAATCAACAAATAAATGAAACGCACGTGGTGCAAACTATAGTGAAAATTAAGCCATCTTCCCAAGATTAATTTCTTTTCAGTTGCCATAACCTTTCCTTTAGTTTATCATTTTTACAATAATCAGAAGTATCCAACAAAGCGTCTAAAGCTCTATAATTTATTAAGCACTAATATGGATCCCATAATTTGATATAATTTCTTCTTCAATAATTAAATTACTTTCCATTCATCATATTCATGAATTCAGAAAAGAAATTAATAGAAAAGGAACATATGTAGAATATATATTTTCTCCATGTACCTGATTATTTAAGTAATCGGTAGAGTAAGAAGAGATTATAAGAGTAAAAGAAGAAAAAGATCAGGGTGACAAACAATATAAAATGGTGAGTTTCAAGAACTATACCTTACACAGGCAATGCTTGAGAACCTTACAACCTCGAGTGAGTAACTCTCTGCAACAAATACCTACGAACGAAGCCACTATTAATAAGAGTTAGTATTGCAACAGTAATCACATTATTAAGATAAAATACCAATCATAGCAAAAGGCTGAAAAGATTTAGGAATATTTCCAACGATTAAAATTTTATATATTTTCAGAATGGTATGATATTATTTTTAATCTTATAATATATGATCTTTTCCGCAGCACCAAAAGACAAAAAATTATAATATATGAATGATCTTTATTCCTTTAACGTATCTAATAACATTCTTTAAATCTTGTTAAATTCTCGTAACAATTCCGGTAAAAAATGCAGCATTACTAAAACTTTATTGCCCAATATCATAAAAGCCACACAGGAAATTATTCACAATATTTAGAAGGTCTGTGGTCGTACCAATTTAGATTTATGAAGTAGCGAAAAGCTAAATACTCCATTAGACTACCGTATCTTTTTAAATACATTCTAGCCTTGAAGCTTAGATTACTTAGCAATAGAGAAGTTTGTCTTTTTATTCTTTACAAATAAAAGATAACCTTTCATACCCGAAGGAGTCATCATAAAATAAATGCAACACAAGGTTGTATACTTCATTCTTTATAAATCAAAAATAATCTTTCATATCCGAAGGAGCCATTAAAAAAAATAAAAATAAAAGTGTCAGCTTGTGTTGTCGGCTATCCATATCAAATATCGGTCTAAATGTTGCCTCTAGTGTATGTATGATCGAAAACAGAATACGGGGCTTTGATAGTGCAAAGTGATAAAGTAGCAAAAAGGTTAAACACAATTAGACTACCGTGTCTTTTTTAATACGTTCTACCCACAAAGCTTAGATTACTTAGCAATAGAGAAGTTTTTATTAGTCTTTAAGATATCTCCATCTGCGCAAGTAGAGAAGCTTGCCTCTGTATTCTTTATAAATCAAATGACCTTTCATGCCCAATGGAGTCGTAAAATACAATGCAATAGAAGTCTGTTTTCATTCTTTATAAATCAAAAATAATCTTTCATATCCGAAGGAGCCATAATAAACAAAGGTCAGCTTGTGTCCTTATCAATATCAGTCTTTATTGGATGTTTGAATATTTAAAAAAAAAAGGATTTATAATCTCAAATTCTCTAAAATGTCTTTTTTAAAAATTAAAGTTATTATTTCTCGAAAATAATCACTTGCTAAACGTGTCTTGAGTATGGCTTCTAGTGAATATATGATATAACAGAACAAGGTGCCATAATACGTCCTGAATGACTTAAGCCACAAACCCTCTCTCAAGCCAACCCTTAACCGCGTCATCCCCTTTCTGTGTCACACCTCTCACGGTCTCGATTCTGTCTCTGTCTCTTGCAGTTAGGGCTCCATCGGTGGAGCTGAAACACGATAGCGACGGTGCGAACATGGGCCGGTGATGGTGGACCCGCAATGGAGGCAAAGATGGGGTTTTAGAAGGGTTAGAGTGGAAGCACATGGTGATGACGCACAATGATTGTGGCGGCTTAGGGGTTTCACGCTGGTGGTTCTGGGATGGTGGAGGTGGCTTGTTGGGGTTTCTCTTCCTCTCACCGTCTCGGATCTCTCTTCACCGCATCTTGCTTCCTCCAGCGAAAGTGGAGCCATCTTAGACGAAGTGGACACCAATCAAAGAGAAATTCTATCTACTCAGGAAGACGGTCACAGGTAACAATGAGAAAAAATGAAAAAAGAAGTTCTCTAGACATTTGTCAACTTCATATTCTCTCTAATTATGTAAACCGATAGAGGTTATACACTTTTTCATGGTTTGCTACTTGAACACTCATGACATTTTATCCCGGTATGTATCTCACCTGGTATTTGTTTAACCTTCCATAAGTATTCCATGGTATTTTTACATTTGCAAGCAACATTAGCTTCCATCCTCCCCCTTGCGTAGGATCATCAACCACCTTCACTGTCGAGATTTGGTCTCTAGTCTCAAATGAGTAAAGGCGTTGCTGAGGATGATCACAATATGAGGGATTGGGGATGGACATGGAGAATTTGTTTTCTGTTTATTGGGCACCTTCCCCTAGTGCTACAAATGAGTAGAGGTGTGTTGTGTTAATAAGGGTGTTTTGTTAAAAAAATATATGTGGCTTCCATTCTCACCCTTACGTTGGATCATCAACCACCTTCACTGTCGAGATTCAGTCTCCAGTCTCGAATGAGTAAAGGTGTGGCTGAGGATGATCACATTACAGGGGATTGGGGCACAGACATCAAGAATACATTTTCTATTTATGTTGGAAACATCGGTTATTATTGTCTTTGAAGGAGTTAGTTGTAGCGTGGTTGCCCGAGAAGTCCCAATATGTTCGGCGGCTCCACGCTTTCTGTCTTGTTTCATGTTCATAGCAGAAATGGTTGAGATTCTAAGTAACTCCAGTGGAGATGAAACATGAATGTCGCTGGTGCATGGCCAAGGAAGGTAGGTGGACCGATGCATTCAAACTTGGACCCCACTAACCTCGCAAATACCAATCTTTATGACAATGTCTGTACCATGAGTTTTGAGAAAAACGTGGTTAATGAGTTTGATAAGGAAGACTTTTCCCAATACAATGCATGAGAACTGAGAAGAAAGAGAGCACATGCATAGGATGAGTTAATTGCTGAGGGTCGAATGGAGTTAGACTTGAAGAATGTGGGCCAGAGTCAAGGCTTGGATGGGTTGGATACTCAACAACTACAATGTGATTGTGAGTATAAAGAGAAGGATGCTAGACAAGTGAAGACTAGAGGCAAAAGGGAAGCAAAAAAGAATAATTTGTGTAAGCCTAAGCTTGGATGTGTAGTTCATGCTCTTTGATCATGTGCGTGTTCTTTGTATATGGGCTTCATGTGTAGCTGCCTTTTTTGGCGATAGTCTTGTTCTTGTATGATCCTTTTCTTTTTGAGACATTTTGTAATAATTGCTCCATTCGATTTGAATGTTGAGCCTCTAATTAAAAAAAAAGGTGCCATAATACTGCGAAGTGGACAAGGAAACAATTGCAAGAATAGTTTCACATATCTCCTCATACCCTTCTCCTACTGATAGCCCTTGTCTGAAAGGTCGATAAGATAAAATTTCATCGCATAATAACAATTTAGGTCAAGATATATAATATTAAAATATTTATATACATAAAACAATACTTTACACTCTTAAAAACTTCTTGATATATTTGATAATAACGCATTAATATAGATTTTATAAAACTATTATTCGATAAATTTAATAAAAAATAAATAAATCAAATAATATATAAAAAAATTTATGAAAAAATGCACATGTGCCTTTACTATATAGGTCATGTGCACTTTACTTTCTTTAAAAGTGTACAATTTGAATCCTAAACTTTTTTGAATGTGTATTTTAGTTCTTCTTTTAATTTTCTATCCATTTTTGATGGTGTATTTTACTTCATAAACTTTGTGTTACATGTCAAGTCCCTAAACTTAAAAGAAAAAATAAAATTAAAAAACTAAAAAGATGTAACGCAAGCCTTAAATTTCATTGAATGTATACTATTTTGGTTAACAAGTGACTGTAAACTTAACATAAAGTCCAAAACACACATTTAAAAAAGATTAAGACTTGAGTTGCAGACTTTTAAGACTCGATATGGAAATAAAGTGTTAAGGTCAATTTTCTAAAGAGTTTTCTTTCTTTTTTCCAATAAACAAGGGTGCTGAGTTTTTTTTTTTTTTTTTTTTTGGGTGGGGGTGAGAAAAAGCTTTTATCTAATGTATTTTGTGTTGTGTGGCAATGAGCTTGGGTCTTTATTTTGGTGGTGGAATATGAAGTTTGCAGGACTGAATATCTATAGGTGATCTAATAATAATTATAAGATAGGCTCTGATACCATTTTAGAATTGAGTGGGTCTGACTCAATCCCAAAAGCTAGCTCATAGGGAGATGGTTGCCTAAGTGCTTATAAAGGCTATTTATGCTATATCTTTAAGCTATATAGGACTCTAACAATTTCCTTTGAGAACCATGCCAGCATCTCAAACATCTGGTGCCATTTGGTTCACAGGTCTCATAGGCTGGTCTGTAGCTTTGCAATGAGGCCGTGGCAACTGATGAGACAAGGGAGAAGTCTCAGGGGGTCCATGTGGAAATGCATGGGGTTTATTTGTTGCTTAGTGTTTGGAGGCTGTGTCAGCTACTCTACGTAGTCATGGAGAGTAGAGAAGGTTTGTGTTTTCCCTTGCATGCAATGGAAACATATATAACCCATCTGTTTTCCCCATCATCTATCAACCTTTTGATTCTTCTTTTCAACTCTTTTTTTTTGGGTTAAATTACTCTCAGAATTTGCATATGCAAAAATATTCGTTTTTAAATAACTTTTATGAACAAGATTCATATATTGCTTATTTTTCCTTAAGTGCATGGTGGACACAGAATTTATACAATATTCCCATTTTGCAGATCATGCCAATATATATTTGTCGTTCTTGTCTCTAAACTGAGTCATTTTCCGTTGAAACGAATTTGTTCTGGATGCACTGAAAATCATATGGATGGTTTTGAGAGACAGATATAGATTGCACATTCAAAAGAAATCAAAAGTTTCCAATTAAATTATTAAAAAAAAACCTGCACACACATAGAAACTTGAAATTAATGGTATAAGAACCACTAACAACAGATGTTTAATTTTAAGAAATAAAACATGCAAAATAGACTTTTTGATTCCTTATCTTTATTTGTTGAGAAAAGTACAACAATTTCCTTAAGAATTTTTGAAAAGGTACTAAATTCCAAACTTATAAAAAATAGATACTCCACTCCTAAAAAAAATGCTAACAATGAAAATAAAAGTAGTATTATTATATTCTAAATAAATATATTTTAATAATAATTAAATAAAATATTAGTTTTTTTCATAAATGTCGTAAATAATCATCATTAAAATTTTATAATATAGATGTATTTTTTGAAAAATACTTATATCCCTTAAAAAAATAAATTAATTAATTTGTGTATTTAATATATTAATTATATTTAAATTAAATAAGTTGCAATAATACATGTAAATAATATGGATAAAATGCAAAGCACAATAGGGTATTTATATATGAAAAATGATAAAATCCACACCTTCATGTAAAGGTTAGTAAACTCTATCTATATATTTTTTTGAACAAAATACTCATTTCCTTCTTTTCCGATTCCATATATGATTACTGATATTTCTAATTTAATTTTATTCACATTAAGTATAATTTTAATTTTTTGCTCTCATCTAATTAATATTCAATCACTGCTTGTCTCCTATCTAAATAATATATTAATAATTAAAAATTCAAATAATATTATTATATGCTATGATGTACATGATTAAATAATCATAAAAAATTATTAAAGTTGACAGTATTTTAATTTTGTTTTAATATAGATAACATATTAAAATTAAATCCTTATGATTATCTTAAATTAATTATAAAGATTTAATGTTGACTAAGATATTTTATTAGATACTAATTTTTTAGCATTGCCATAACAATAAGATCTTCTTAAGAATACCTTTTTAACAATATTAGGTACTAATTAGTTTAGTAAGTCTTATTTTTCATATATTTTAAAGTTATTTACATATATTATTGCAACTTATGATTTAAACATAATTGATATATTAGATGTATTAACATAATTAGTTTATTTTTTATGAGATGTAACCCACATGGAAAGATGTATTTTTGTAAAATACATATGTATTAAAAAAGTTAACGATAATTGTTTGAGTTTTATAAAAAATATCTTATTAAATTATTATTAAAATATATTTTTATTTATATTAACGGTATGTTAAAATTAAAATTTATTATTATTTTATATTAATATTATAATAATTTATTCTTGACTAAGATATTATGACACTAATTTTTTAGTATTATCGTAACAATAAAATATAATTTAGAATTGCTTTTCAATAATAGTAATTACTAATAACTTTAACAAATTTCATGTTGCAACTTATTTAAACACAATTAATATATTAAATGCACTAACAACAACTAATTTGTTTTTTAAGGAATATAACCCACATGAGAGATGTATTTTTCAAAAAGTGTATATATATATATATATATATATATATATATATATATATATATATATATTAGAATTTTTAATGATAATTATTTACGAGTTTTAAGAAATTAATATTTTATTGAATTATTATTAAAATATATTTATTTAGAATTTTTTTTGCTACAATATTTATTTAGCATTATGGATAAATTTGAAGTTTAGTGTTTTTTCTTAAAATCTCAAGCTGGCTATTGTATTTTTCTCTTATTTGTTTTATTAATTTCATTTCTTATCTTTAATTTTTTTTATTTTAAATCATTTTCAACTTGATCTCTAGTCACTTAACTAAAAAAAATTGTTGTGGCATAATCCACATCAAGCCCACATGTGCACCATATCAGTACCATTTTTACTATGATAGCATTTTTTGTTAATTATGCAGCGGAAAAATTATTTTGGACCAAAGCAAAGGTGATTTGAGATATAGAGAAACAAATTGAAAATAAAAAAATTAAAGATTAGAGATTGTATTAAAAAAAAAAAACAAATAGAGTTAAGAGACCACAAAGTCTTTTTTCCAATAAAATTCATTAAAATTAGCATAAATTACATTAATCCTTCAAGAGGTTTAGTCAAATTACCTAACACCTTTCTACTTGCAAAATTGACACTAGAGGTCCTAAACTTAACTGATTATTACAACAGCCACCCTTTCACTTAACGGCTGGTGAACCTTAGTGATGGAAAGAATTGTTTTCACGAATTTTGGATCGTGTGACGTCACTCTGAGGGCAACTAACTTTCCTTTTTAAAGGTATCAGAACTAGGCTTGAAGAAGGAAAGAATTGAGAGAAAAGAGTGAAGAATATTTGTAACTTTGATGAGTGAACTAAATTTGTTATTGAATCTTATTGATCATTTTGTTTATATACAAGTGTATGTGTTGTTGTCATGATAGTCAGCAATAACTAACTTCTAACTAACTGATAGTTGACTAACTACCACCACTTCTATCTCTATTCCTTACATCCCCCCTCAAACTCAACATATGAGAATCCTCAATGCAAAGTTTGGTGCGAAACTTGTTGAAGGAAGAGCTGGAGACAGCCTTGGTGAGGATATCCACAACTTGATCCGAACCAGGAATGTGACCAAGAGCAATCTTGTACTTCAAGAAAGAATCACAAACAAAGTGGAGATCAAGTTCAAAATGCTTTGTTCAAGTGTGCAAAATTGGGTTTGCAACTAGAAGGACAGCGCTAATGTTATCACACAGAAGCTTGGGAGAGCAGCAGGTAAAGTGACATTGAGCTCACATAACAAGGAGTGAATCCAAATTAACTCAGCAACAACAGAGGCAAGGCTACGAAATTCAGCTTCAGTGCTTGAACGAGAGACAGCATGTTGATTTTTGGAGGACCAGGATACGAGATTACCTCCAAGGTAGATACAATAGCCTAAGGTGGACTTGCGGTCATCCACATCAGACCCCCAATCTAAGTCACTGAAACCAATGAGGGGAAGTGTGGAAGCAGGTTTTAAATGTAAGCCAAAGAGGGAGGTGCCACTTAGATATCGAAGGATACATTTAACCGCTTACCAATGCGACTTAAGTGGGTTTTGCATAAATTGACAAACCTTGTTAACACAGAATGCCAATTCTGGTCTAGTGATGGTTATGCATTGTAGATTGCCAATGGCAGACCTGTAGAGTCTAGGATCTTCAAAGGCAACACTACCAGCAGCCGAGAGATAGAGATTGGACATCATGGGAGTGGCATAAGGCTTACAGTCACTCATTTGAGCTTTTTTGAGGAGATCCTGTATATACTTAGACTGTGAGAGTAATAAACCACCATCAGAGGTAGGAGTGACCTCAATTCCAAGGAAGTAGTGCAAGGGTCCCATATCTTTCAAGACAAAAGTTTCATGCAACTGAGTAATGAGCTTGGTGACCTCAGATTGAGAGCTACCAGTTCCAATAATGTCATCCACATAGATGAGAATAAACATGGTGGAAGTATTGGTGAACTTAGTGAATAGAGATGAATCTGATTTGGTGGCAGAGAATCCAAGGGAAACAAGTGCAGTGGATAATCTGTGGAACCAAGCCCGTGGCGCTTGTTTTAAGCCATATAATGCCTTGGTTAGCTTGCATACCAAAGAGCCATCACCAACAACATAACCTTGGGGCTGAGTCATGTATACATCTTCCTCAATGTGGCCATTTAAGAAGGCATTATTGATGTCAAGTTGTCTAATTGGCCAAGCTCGAGAGAGAGAACAATGGAGAGAAAAATCCAGATGGAGGTTGGTTTGACCACAGGACTAAAGGTTTCACCATAATCAAACCCTGCTCGTTGGTTGAATCCCTTAGCAACTAATCTTGCCTTGTATTTGTCAATGGAACCATCAGGGAGATACTTCAGAACTAGAGTCCAGGTGTTATTTCTCATTAATACAGAGTATTCATCATTCATGGCCTATTTCTAGTGAGGCATGGAGAGGGCAGACTTGATTGAGGTTGGTTCTAAGGCTGCTTGATAAACCTTGGGTTTCCTAATGCCATTTTTGGCTCGAATAGTCATGGAATGGGCATTGGAAGGAGGAGATTGTGAAATAGAGGATGATTTTCTTTCTGCTGATATGACAAATTTGGTTGATTGGTTGGGTTGAGGGAAAATGGAAGGAGCAAATGCTGTTGGTGGAGGCAGTGCAGGGATTTGTGAGGGTGCAGGTTCAGTACGTGGTGAAGGTCCATGTTCTGCAGGTATTGAAGGTGCAGGGAGTGGAAGGTGCAGGGGATATAGGAGATAAAGTGGAAGGCTTATTTGAGGGTAGGATTGGTATTGAGGAAAGGAGAGGAATGAAGGGAACAGGTGATGTAGAGGCATAAGATAGAGGAAAAGATTTTGATATGAAGGAAGGATTGTCTTTGAAGGGAAACTGAAGTTCATCAAAGGCCACATGCCTGGTAATGAGGACCTTGCCAGAGGAAGTTAAGTATTTGAAACCTTTGTGGTTGGTAGCATAACCCAAAAACACACAAGGTTCAGATCGAAAATCAAGTTTGTGGTTATTATAGGGTCTAGTGAGGGGGTAACATAAGCAACCAAACACCTTAAAGGACTCATATGGAGGTTTCTTGTGAAACAAGACCTCAGTTGGAGATGAATTCTATAATGTAGCAGTAGGCAAGGAGTTGATGAGTTGAGTAGCAGTGAAGAATGCGTCACCCCAGAAAACCAGTGGCATAGAAGCTGCAGCCAATAAAGTCAGGCCCAACTCCACAATGTGCCTGTGTTTTCTTTTAGCTCTACCATTTTGCTGATTGTGTAGGGACATGAGAATCGATGAACAATTCCCTCAGCATTCAAAAACTTGGTTAGTGTAGTAAATTCCTTGGCATTATCAGATTGAAACATTTTCAATTTAGTTCCTAATTGCAACTTAGCCATTTGTTTAAACTGAGGAAAAATAGACAAAACTTGTGACTTGCTAAGCAGCAAGTAAATCCAGGTGTATCTAGAATAAGCATCAATAAAGTGTAAGTAATATTTGGCACTAGAAAGAGAAGCAACAAGGGCAGGGCCCCAAATATCACTATAAACCAACTGCAACGTTGCAGTAAAGGAAAGGGTAATTGATGAGCTTTGCCCATGCAACAAGCTGAACAAAGTGAACTATTTATAGGAAAGGAAAGATTACATGATCTCCTTGGAAGCCTGAGATTTCACAAAGCAACAATCAGGATGGAACTCAAAAAAGATGCAGTTGTCTTTAGCAAATTGAGATACACTTAAAAGATTTTTGGTGATATGTGGGACATGTAGTAGATTGTTTAATTTAAATGACTGAGAGTTGGAATTAGATTGAAAAGTAAAAGTGCCAATGTGTTTAATGCACAAACTTGAGCCATTACCAATAAGCACCATCTTAGAACCAGTATAGTCAGTGTTGTCATGAATATTGGTTGAATCCGAAGTCATGTGGTATGATGCACCTGAGTCCGGGTACTAGCTTGGATCAATTAAGGTGGTGGATGTGGCTACCGAGTTTGCCATGGAGAAATTCGCAGAAGGCCTCATTTGAAGAGGCTTAGGGGCCCTAGGTTGAGGCACAAAATTCTAATCATACCGATGCCAACAATCCATCACCACATGGCCAGTTTTGCCACATAGTTGGCACACAGGTCTTTCTCCACTAAAATTAGATCTTCCACCATGAAAGTTAGATCTAGCACCTCTAGGATTGAAATTCTGGTTTCTTGCATAATCACCTCTTCTTGGTTGTGACTGATTTGAAAATTGAGCAACATTGGCTTGGAAATCATCAGTTCTTTGATATTTCTCCAATCTTTCTTCATGAGCCATGAGAAGAGCCTTAACTTGACTTACGCCTCAACAAGGCACAGTTTTAGAGGTGATAACAGAAACTAATATAGAATAATCTTCAGGCAAACCATCTAAGATTACATCTACATGATCTTCATCATTTACTAGTGCACCAATTGAAGCAAGATTATCCATAATTTTCTTGATTTCTAACAAGTAAGAGCTTAAAGAACTTGATTTCTTGGTGTTGCGAAGCTAAGACTTGAGTTGTCGTACCTTTGCTTTGGTTTGTGAAGCAAAGTATTCTTCCAATCGATTCCAAATCTGATAAGAGAATTTGCACCCTACCATTCAAGTAGTGAAGGATTTGCTCATCGAATCAAGAAGCCAAGATCTAAGAAGTGAATCTTGCTGCTTCCAATTTTGGTATTCTTCACTTACATTTGCAGAAGCTTGATCTTCATCTATGGAAAATACTTTCGAAATGCCTTGACCTTTCACATATTTCATCAAGTGATAACCTTCAATAGTGGCTTCAGCTTGATCCTACCATGGAAGGAAATTATCTTCATCAAGCTTGAAGGCCATAGGGTTGGAAAACGTGTGCAACATGAAATTGCTTGAAGCATTTGGATGCTGAGACTCTGAAGAAGCTGAGGACTGTGATGCAAGTGCAGCCATGGAAGCACAGGCTCTAATACCATAAAGGTATTAGAACTGGCTTAAAGAAAGAAAGAATTGAGAGAGAAAAGTGAAGAATATTTGTGACTTTGATGAGTGAACTGAATTTGTTATTGAATCTCATTGATCATTCTGTTTATATACAAGTGTATGTATTGTTGTCATGACAGTCAACAGTAACTAACTTCTAACTAACTGATAACTGACTAACTACCACTACTTCTATCTCTATTCCTTGCACTTTTGTCTTCTTGTCTAGCTAGTGAGACTTCTCCAATTCACTTCCATGTGTCATTCCTGTCCATGTTAGCATCCAACCTACCCTTGCTTGTTACAATAACTTTCCCGTGGAGAACAACCTTGTCCTCAAGGTTGACGTTAGGAAAGTTTGCTCTGAAATCTACAAGAGATTACTAAGTAGCATCAACAGCTGTATCAACTTCCCACTAAATTAAAACATGTCGCAGTTGAGTCTGTTCCAACAGCACCGCTAACTCCAAGTTACCAATACTTTATCTGGCTTCAAATTATGACCAACTTCATAAGTGGACAATGGAAGGGGCATGTATGGATTTGTGATAGGGCCTTTAAATTTCTTTAGTAATGAGATTTGAAAAATAGGACGTATTTTAGCATAACCAAGTAATTCCAACTTGTACGTTACAGAGCTCAACTGGAATCTAATCTTAAGAAGGCCAAAAAAATTTGAGTCCATGATTGTTATGCTTCCTAAATGCCCCGGGATTTTGTCTATATGGTTGTAGCTTAACCAAGATAGCATCTCCCACTTCAAACGCCAACGGCCTTCTGTGTTTATCAACTTGTTCTTTCATGTAATGTTGTGCTTTGCACATATTGAGCTTCAACTCGCTCGAAGTAACTCCTAAACTAAAGTTGGATCTTGTGGACTATGTTCATATCAGGGTAGGTTTCTGTCATATAGTGCTCTAAGGGGTATCATCCCAATAGAGTGATAAAATGAGGTATTATACCAGTATTCAGACCAGGGTAAAAATTTCAGCCAAGATTTGGAATTTAGAAATCAGAAGTGGCATAAGTACATCTCTAATGTTTTATTCAGAACATCACTTTGCTAATAGTCTCTGGATGGTAGGATGAACTCATCTGAAGTGTGGTACCCTATGATTTAAATAAATGTTGGCAAAAATGACTAACAAACAACTTTTCCTTACCAAAAACAATGGAATAAGGAATGCTATGAAGCTTAATGATTTTATTGATAAAGGCCTCGGCCACTTGACTGCTACTAAAATCAGTTTTCAAGAAAATGAAGTGAGCAAACTTGGATAAGTTGTATATGACAACCATGATAATAGTGTATGAGTTAGAAGAGGGTAATCCCACAAGAAAATCCATACAAATGTTTTGCATAACCTTAGTAGGTACTGGTAGAGGTTGAAGTAGTCTAGCCGGAAGTTAGTTGTCATGTTAGGCCAATTGACATAAGGGACAATGTTGAACAAATTACTTGATATTCTATTGCATTCTAGGCCAATAGAACTGAAAGCATATTCAGACAATAGTCCTTCCTACACCAGCATGATCCTTTATCAAGGTGTTGTGAAATTCATGAAGCGGCTATTGAATTAAGATGTTGTCCTAACTGAATAATTTTTGTCCCATAGATTATGCGTTAGGCACTACAATATCATTTCCTTCAATGTGGAGTCATTGTTAACAGCAATCTTGAGTTGGTAGTCGATTTTGACCAAGCCATGGCTAAACATCTCGAAAGCACATCTACCAGCACGTTTTGACAGCCAGGCTTATACTGGATTTCAAAGTCAAATCTAATAAACCTGTGTAGCCATTATTGTCGTTCAGGAGTCTACAATGATTAGCTCAATAGGGACTTGAGGCTCTTTTGATCCATTGTCAGAATGAATTTTTTTCCCAAAAGGTAGTGGCTGAATTTGGCTAGTGCTTCAATGATTGCAAATTTTCATTGCATTCTCGGCACAATTTTGTGGAAAAATAAGCTATTGGGTGGCCATTTTGGCTTGAATTAGCCCCCACACCGAATCCAAATGCATTTGTTTCTAGAGTGAATGGTTTCTTAAAATTAAGAAAAGCAAGTACTAGCACGAATATCATTGCTTTGTTTAAGGATTCAAATGCTTCTACAGCTCTAGCATTGCAAGAGGAAGAACCATTCTTTAAGAGTTTTGTCAAAGGAAAAGCAATCATTGCATATTCTTTGATAAATCATCAGTCATAATTGGTTAAACCAAGAAAACCCCTTTTAGGAAGAGATCAATCCTAGACTATACCTAAAACACAATGACAATCTCTAGTGGTGGTAATGGAGCTTAGATGGCAGTAGGGAAGGGGTAGGCCATGGGGAGCAAAGGAACTAGAGAGAGAGAGAAAGTGAGAGAAACAGGAGAGAAGAAGGGGGATGTCACATTTTAACACCCTATTTTTGCATTATCCATGAAAAAATAGTCGATTTTCAGAAAATAAAAAATAAAATTCGAAGCGACACCTTATGGCCATTTTTGTTGAAAATTTGTTTGCTTAAAAAACAAAAAAAAATGTTTAAGTTCCAGCAAAGTAATCGTTGGTAATTTAATCCTAACTAAAAAAATATGTATCAACCATCTATCCATTGGTAATTCTGTTGGTAAGGTTTGCATGTCAATGAGCACCAAGTGATGTCAACTATTATTGAAGAATTTTTCATTTCATTAATAACAAACTCAAATATCTAATTTTTAATATTTCCAATGGGTTTTTTGTCGAAATTGATGAAATATATCTTCAGTAATTTGCATTGGTTCTTTGTGAATTTCTAGTAGGGCCTTTCTCTATATGTAGGGGAACAATTGATGTAAGTCAAAATTAGTTACACCGTTAGCTACTTTTTTATTTCAGAAAATTTTTATAAAATTCAATACTAGATTGAAGGTTTATAATTTATAAAACATGCCTATATATGGGTGAAGATCAAGTTACACCAATATAATTTTAAGCATATTTACACCAATTAATAACTCTTTATAAAAATATATTTTTTATCGATTCAACTATTGAATTACAATTGCTATTATGAAGATTATTTATGCCAAATTTTATAAAAATTGAACATTAATAAGAATATAATCATATAACTCTTATTCATGTACATTTTAAATATATATGTTACATTGATTTTTATGTATACAAAAAGTATGTCACATGATCTTAGATTTATACATAGTAGATACTTTTGTCCAATTGAAGGAGTGAAGCCTGCTAACCTTCACCCGAAAGGGTTAAAGTTAGCATTTCCTGTATGTGTGTGTGTGTGTGTGTGTGTGTGTGTGTGTGTGTATACTTGAAATGTATTATTTTAATTTAAAAATAAATTTAATTTTGATAACGCCAATGTAAAGGTTGTTAGCACAATCATCAAATAATATATTATTGCATTAAAAAAAGTATTTAACTCTTACTATTATTACTTTAATAGTCATATATATTACATCATATAATTATACAGTAATGTAAAAAAATTTTATACTATAAATATTTCAAAACAAATTTCTTTAGAAATATGATTTTCTTTTAAAACTTTAAAGATTAGTAGAGAAGATCGACCCATAAAATTCATGATGAAGCACAAAATTGTTGTTTTCTTATTCTAACTAAAGCATAATTTATGTTAAATCCAATATTGCCCAGGGATATGGCCAAGATAACTTTTATAAGTGTTCGGGCAACCTTTCCCCATGAACTAGCTTTTTAGGCAAAGTTACGTCCATAATATTAAGATAGTATTAGAACTTATCCTATGATTACGATTGAGCCATCGCAGATGTCCAGTTCTCGACATGATGGAGCTATTAACTCCCACAATGCTTAAAGATATGACTAAAATAACTTTTATAAATACTTGGACAACTCTTCCGTCATGAGCTAGCTTTTGGGGGTTAAATTAAACTCACAATTTTAGGAACTTATTGATAATAAAATATAATTTTTTTATCTGACTAGTTTTACTCTTCCTATATGGCTATATGGGGGCCTGTTTGATTAAGATTCAAGGAGAAATACTTCTTTAAAAGCAATTAGAAGTAGAAAATATTTTGTGTTTTGATGTAATTGTATAAGTATTTTTATCAAAATTAGAAGTTGCTATGTTTGGATATGATAAATATAGAAGTACTTTTTGTTATAAAATTACGATTAAGGACATAGAGAGAGTGAGAATAAGAGTGGAAGAGAGTGGTATTTTTTAAAATGCTAAGGATAAAATCATGAATGAATGGGAAGAAAAGTGGCTGCTAAAAGAGTTGAAATGAATTCATCTTGAGGATTTGTATTTTTGTATACTTTTTGCATTAGGATTAGACTCCCCCCCTCCCCCCTCTTCTCTAAATCACAAATATCTAAACTTCAGTAGGTCCCAATTAATTTGAATTAAGTCAAGTCGACCATACTTTCACTAGATAACCCACTATAGAATAAAGTTATCTCAGTACTAATTTTTTTTTTTATTTACAAAACTTAAATTTAAGAGGGGTGTTTAGCAAACAAAAAACTAGATATCTAGGTATAATGGACCTAATTTTTAATAAATATTATTTGGTAAGTACGCAAATATTTTTAAATTGGTTTTTATTTAAACAAATTTGGGCATAAAACCAATTTCAAAATAATTTTCTCTTTTTATTTTATATCTTCTTACTATTTTCTTCTCACTTCACATCAATTCTTTATTTTTTTTTCTCCATTGACCTTATCCACTAATCCTTTCATGATTTATCTCCATCAATTAAAAAGATGAATGAAGCCATGAATCCCATTTTAAGTTTGTCCAAAAATTGGAACTCGAAGCATTATTATTTGACATGAATATTACTTGACATATATAGTTTATCTTCATTGACATGAATATTGTTTCATTTTTACTTTGGTTTATGCCACCCATGGGTATGGAGATATCGCGATAAGAATGGTACATACTTATTTATAATCAAAATTTTATGTTTAATAATTTCGTATTAAATAACATATATGTGTTAAAACTAATTTTTAAATTATCAAAATAAATACTATTTAATAAAAATTAGTTTATTTTTACATAGATTAACAAAGTTAAAAAAAATAAATGTCTAGCTACTTGAACTAACCAACTATTAATAAACTAAGATTCTTTACTTTTTTTTTATGTTAATACTTATAATTAAGATTTTTTTTTTTTTTTTGATTTGGGGTGAGTTTGGTATGAGGTGTAAAAAGGGAAGAATTTTAAGTTTGTTTTACCATTTTCGGCCACCTGCATTCGAGCTGCACTCCTTACCCCAACCCAGATGCATTTCTTTGCCTCCAAATGATAGTTTTTAATAAAAACTTCTCAATAAGTTTCTGATTTTTCCAGTCGCTTAAAAGTAAAACAAACAGTTCCTAAGATTCTTATCATTTTTAAAAGGCGTAACTTCCACTAGGCACCGTTTTATGGCCATTTGGAGTAAAGGAGGAAAGAATCTCATTCCTACGTACTAAACAAGACAATGCTTAAACATCTTTCATGTTTGGATGAGGGTGCATATGCACCGACTGCCCCCTTTAGCGTATACATGATTTCAAGGCGAAGGGGCATTGATCAAAAGCTAATAACGTGTAGCTTTGACTTGTTTGGGAAAGTGCTTTCATTTTTTATTCTTTTCTCTTTTTTGGGCTTGGAGAACCATTTTTTTCCCAATTTACTGCAGTAGCTAAACGGGCTTAAATGTTTGTTAATTTTTTTAATTTTTACGGGAAACAGGCTTAAAAGTTTGATTGGGACTGAAGAGCAAAAATAGAATACGAGGAGGGTAAAGGTTATCTTGAATCTTCTAGTGTCTCCCACGACCCCCGTAAAAAAAAAGATTCTAGAATCTTTTTTAGAGTTTAATTGATATATATTAGTAGCATAAAAAGAGTTTTACATTATTATCAATTATATTTATAAGACTTTTAAATTAGTGAGTGATTGAGTCATATAATTTTGCTGATATAACGCTACATAATTGAATATTTGTGTAAAAAAATTTTTACACTAATAATATATATAAATTAAATCCTCTTTTTATAGTAAATCAGTGACAATAAAATTTGAATCGATGACTGTGGACAAACTACTCGAGCCTCTCATTACTAACTCATCCCTATTGGCTTGAATCTCTTAGGAGGGATCTCACTTTCACTTTTTTTATATATTGTATTAAAAAATTAATGCTTAAACAAATAATAGTAGAAAATAATAATAAATTGTTTAAATAAATAAAATAAAATTTTAATAATAAATAAATATTTTGAACAAATAGTATTTAATATAAATTTAATTATATACAAAAAAATAAACAATTTTAAAATCATAATAACTAATAAATAATTTATTTATTTCAAAATTAAATTTAAATAATTAATAGAAATTATTATGTTGATATAATTTTATTCATATTACTAAAAAAGTAGAACCAATAAATAGTAAAACATATAAGATAAGGAATGTATTATATATTTGTTAATTTTTATATTTTATTAAAATACATATTTGTGAAATATACTGAAATAAATAATAAATAAAATTTAATATAAATCAAGATTTTAAATAATAAAATTTCTAAATATTTATAATAAATACAATTAAAAACAATATTTAAATCATCATATTTATTTTAAAAATTATTATTTATAATTTTATTTTGTTAAATATTTACTTTTGTTTAAAATTATTTGTTATACAAGAAGAAAAAATTAGATTATATAATATAATATCTTATATAATGTTATACTGAACACAATATTAA
This sequence comes from Pterocarpus santalinus, assembly GCA_031439595.1. NCBI lineage: Eukaryota > Viridiplantae > Streptophyta > Magnoliopsida > Fabales > Fabaceae > Pterocarpus > Pterocarpus santalinus. Next base: position 23,622,402 of record CM062528.1, on the reverse strand, counting down.
AAATTTTACCATCAGACATTACTGTATCAAAGCATATCAAACGAGCCCTTTTGTAGCCTTTGTCCTCTCCGGGTAATCAATAAAATAAGAAAATCCTGTATGCTTCTGAAGGAAGACACAGGATCATAACTACCGTCGAATATACACGCGGAACCTACACAATCTAATGGTGGTTATGCTTCTAAACGAAGGAAAATTCATACTCCAAGACGATACAAGAATTGCTCCCACAAAATTCACGATTAGACTATGTAAATAGTGTATGTTTATCAGCGGAAATTTCGTTTGTACCCAAGTAATATATTACTTGTACATAATAATTACAAACCGTACACGACTGCAAATATGATCCCATTTAGTGTAGTCAATTTGTGTATTGAACAAATGCAACCACTATACGTGCACGGTCTGTTATTGTCAAATTGTACATGTAATGATACTCTCAAAATTCAGAGGAGACGGATGAGGGGAAAAGAATAGATACAAAATTATTTCAATTCATGACTCGGCTAGAAAATCGCATTTCACATTACGCCACATGCCTGGTATCAACAAGTTATTGAAACGCCACTAGAGCTTCACAATTTTGACAAGTGACATGGAATGAATAATCTTTACAGTATTTCTCCTCTTCCCCTAAATCATTTCTTCGAGCTTAGGCATAGTCCTACGGTTCTTTCCCAAATAGATATTTTCCCAAGGACAATGCTAACTATATACCAGATTCATAGAAAATCGAGACAGTTTAAATTATTTGAGTGCTATATGGTAACATATTGCTAGAGTGACAAGTGGAACGTCTAGTGAGAGATGAACATTTCAATAATAAGGCAATGTAATTATTGAAAAGCATTTGCCAGAGCAACCTTAGAATGTAATCAACACCTTCTCCACTTTCCATCAGCAGTCCTCTCAAAAATGCGAGGCTGCTTCCTGGGAAAGGTTTCTGTCCAGTGTGGATGCTCAATCAAATAATTCCACTTCCTGAAAATGGGTAATTAGATCATTATCTCATGGGATAGTACATACAAATGAAAGAAACTAGAAAGCAATGGACCCTGTAGATCTAGATATCAGTCTAGTAGAGTACGCCTAGAAAATAGCAATATTCTAATCTTTCGAAAACTCTCATGCTTGTGCCAGATAATATATCAGAGTAAAGAACTAGACCAGATTTATGAAATGTGAAAATGGCTGCTCAAAAATTTAAATTTTAACATCATAACTGGAGATGTGAGGAATAACTACGGTAAATACATGCGAGTGTTTGAACTTTTATAGTTGAAATTGTAGTATTCAAGGGAAAACAAACGTCATTAGTTAAAGCTACAAGCATTCCTTTTCTTTCTTTTTTGATTTTTGACAGAAAGTATTAGGTCTTCAAGCCTGTCTAGTTAGCATTTTACCCTCAAAATGTATTATCTTCAAAAACATACCAAAAAAGAATTCAAAAATTCTCTTTTATATATGTTACAAATGATACATGTGATTAACATGTGTAGCATTGGAATGTGTAGCTATCATATGTGGCATGGATATGTGTAGCTATCACGTGATTAATGTGTCATTTTAGATAAAAGTGTAAGTTAGTGGTGAATCCTATCTTGAAATATCATTCTATTATTGGTTGTGAGCATATCCATGTAGTGCTCCATGAACACCTAAGAATTTCTCTCAATTGTCTGTCCATGAAGCTATGCATGCATTTACTCCCTATTGAATATATAGGGCTGGGTATCTATATCTAAAAACCCAAGCATTCAACCTACTTGAAAGTTAAGCAATTCAACCTACACTCCTTCTCTTTTATTTTCCAACAAATTCAACAACCTATAATTTTAAGACAATAATGAACAGAGCAATAAAAAACATGGCAATCATACAGTATCTGATTAGGGGAGGTTTATCAAATTCTAATTTAGTTTCCAATTCCTTTATTTGCATTCAAGTTGTCATTCAGGAGTTTAGTTTTGTACCGCTTTTCAATTTTCACTTGGCCTTCCCATTATTCATAATTTGGTTCAATATGAGGCAAATCATTATCGTTTGTTTCTATTCACAAACTGGGATTAATTTAGGATTACCTATATAAGTAGCTACAGTAAGTTCAGGCCAAAAAACTGGATGAGTAATTGATATTATAGATTAGAAATTTTGTCTTATTTGCCTCTCTCTCTGTTAGAGACCCCAAATACGGTAGAGTTTATGAACACAAGAGGAGAGGTACAGTTGGGCTGCAATTAGGCCCACAAGGAGAGTAAAATAGCATGCTAGTGGTCTGTTAGGAAGTGAGAAGGAGAGAGAATGTGTGGAATTGGTGAGGCAGTTAGTTATAGGGAATGAGGGGAGTGAGTGTCAGCGTGTCACTCTCATCGTGAAACTGAGAAATAGGAAGTTGGAGGTTGAAGGGCTCCTCTATGCCCAGGCTATTTCTTTCTTTGTAACCCTTCATTTACACACTGTTAATACCATACTTTCATACTGATTTGGGATTGAGTTTCTCACTGAAACTTCAGTCCCTGCATTCATAATTACTATTCTTCTTCATTTAGCTGGTACCAGTTATAACAACTGGTACTAGAGCCTTCGATTTTCAAGCGCTCTGTGGATGGTCCATACACGCATTGCTGCAATGGAGGCAAGGAGGGAGGAGGTCAACTGCAGATTGGAGAGACTGGCTCACGTGGAAAAGGATCAGGATGAGCTGCGTCAGATGATGGCGGCTCTTTCCCACTAGATCGGAGAGTTAATGCGCGATAGGAGTTCCAGCCACACTTCCCCGGAGAGTCCTGTTCACGGGGCTCAAGGTCTGACTTAGGCTCAAGGGGTGCAACGTGAAGACCCTCCTCGAGCGCGCGCGCACGACGATCACTGACACGAAGCATTGGCTGTTATTGTTTGGGGGGATAATCGCACCAATCGCCAGTCGAATCTGGGCCCAAAACTCGAACTCCCTCTTTTTTCCAAAGATGATGTGTATGGGTGGCTGGCTCGTGTTGAATGTTTCTTCCACATCAACGAGGTCGAGGATTATGACAAGATGGACTTGGTGCTTGTGACCATGGAAGGTGAGGTGCTGATATGGTACCAGTTGTGGGAAGAACAAGTTCCCTTTCCCACTTGGAGGGAATTCAAGGAAGACCTCATGAAGCGGTTCCAACCGAGTGTGGCATGGAACCCATATGGACCACTATTGCAGGTCAAACATACAGGCTCCATTCAGCAATATCGACGTGAATTTGAGCTCACTGCAAGAGGGGTGAGGCATTTGGATCCCAAAGTGAAGATGGGAATATTTCTGAATGGGCTTAAAGAGGAGATACAAGCTGAGTTAAAGGTAAGTCAATTTCGTACTCTCTCTGCAGTGATGGACAAAGCGTTGGAGCTAGAGGAACATAATTTAGCTTGGAAGGAAGGAGGTGCAGGGAGTTTTCAGAAAGGACCAAGCCACTCCAAGGGGATTCTGCCTTCAAGGTCCTTCGGACCATTCTAACCAGTGGGGGGATCAAGTTCTGCAGCGTATGGCGAACATGGAGGACGAGTAGCAGTTGAGGGAACCGGGGATTGAAGGAAAGCAGAGCCTCGGAAGCTTTCTTAGGAGGAATGGTAGAAGAGACAATGGCGTGGCCTTTGTTTAAAATGTGGGAATTTGTGGGGGCGAGACCATGTTTGCCCAATGAGACGAATGCAGTTACTGCTAGTGGAAGAGGACGATAAGGGCGAAGAGGATATCAGAGATGACGAGGCTTACCCTTTCGAGGAGGACAACACTGGGAGGGTGATGAAAAACATGCGGTTGTCACTCAAGAGCTTTGTGGAACTTACTTCCAATAAGTCTTTCAAGGTTGAAGGTGAAATAGCAGGTCAAAAGGTGGTGGTGTTAGTAGACAGTGGGGAAACTTTATGACTAGCAAATTGGCAAGAGTGTTGGATGTGCAGAGCACTCCCATTTTCACTATAGAAGTGGGCAACAGTCAATAGGAGAAAGGAGAAGAGATGTGTTGTGATGTGAAGATGCTGGTCAAGGGGATACTTATTCAGCAAAATTTCTTCCTCGTGAAGCTTGGGGGCACGGAGGTTATATTGGGAATGGACTGGCTTTCCAACTTGCACAAAATTGAGGCTGACTTCCACGAGATGACACTGAAGTGGAAGGCTGATGGCAAGGTGTGGGAGATTATTGGTGACCCTGCTTTATGCCATGCTCAAGCCTCTTGGAAGACGACATTAAGAGTATTGAAGGAGGAAGGTGAAGGGTTCTATATCACCCCGATCTTAGAGCAGCAACAAGGTAATATATCTGAGCCTATTTCCTATAAGCTCCAGCAATTGTTACATGAGTTCTCTGTTGTTTTCAAAACGCCCCAAGCTCTGCCTCCTCAGAGGGATTGTGATCATGCTATGGTGTTGAAGGAAGGTGCAGGAATTCCAAATATCCGACCCTATAGGTATCCTCATTACCAGAAAAATGAGATAGAGAAGATAGTAGGTGAAATGCTATAGACTGGAATTATTCAACCTAGTATAAGTCCCTTTAGTAGTCTCGTTATTTTAGTCAAGAAAAAGAATGGAGGGTGGCGTTTTTATGTGGACTACCACGCTTAGAACAAGGTAACAGTGGCAGATAAATTCCCTATCCCTATGATTGAGGAGCTCTTAGATGAGTTGGAGTTTGCTAGGGTATTTGCCAAATTGGACCTTAAATTTGGTTATCACCAGATTAGAATGAAGAAAGAGGATGTAGCCAAGACTGCCTTTAGGACCCACAAGGGTCATTATGAACTTCTAGTCATGCCATTTGGCTTGACCAATGCCCCTTCCACATTTCAAGGATTAATGAATTGGGTTCTGAGTTCCCCTTTGAGGCGTTTTGTGTTGGTATTCTTTGATGACATTCTCATATATAGCCCTGATATGGTGCAGCACATTGATCATTTGAGGCAGATTCTGACGCTTTTAGGAAAGCATCAGTTGTTTGTGAACGCCAAGAAGTGTAGCTTCGGTAGAGGGGAATTAGAGTACCTTGGGCACATTATCTCGGGGTCTAAGGTGTCAGCTGACCCTAAGAAGGCTGATGAAATGTTAACATGGCCTGTTCCCAAGGACATAAAGAGTCTGAGAGGACTCCTGGGACTTACAAGTTATTATAGACGTTTTGTCAGAGGGTATGGTGGACTTGTTGCCCCTCTCACACAGTTGCTTAAGAAGAATTGCTTTGCTTGGAACTCTGAGGCTCAAGCTGCTCTTGATGCATTGAAGAAAGCTATGGTGGATTTACCAATTCTGGCTATGCCTAATTTTGAGAGAATGTTTGTCATTGAATTTGATGCTTCAGGAAGAGGGGTTGGAGCAATCTTGATGCAGGATGGCAGAACCTTAGCTTTTATGAGGAAGGTTTTGTCAAAACGCGCCCAGAAGAAGTCCGTTTATGAGCGGGAACTAATGGCCATAGTGTTGGCCGTCCAACGGTGGCGTCATTACCTAGTGAGAAGGCACTTTGAGTTGCACACAGACCAGAAGAGTCTCAAATTCTTGCTGGACCAGAGATTAATGGGTGAAGATCAGCATAAGTAGGTCTCCAAGCTTTTGGGGTATGATTTTGAAGTGAAATACAAACTTGGAATACAAAATGGTGCTACTGATGCATTATCCAAGAGGATCTATTTTGCTGCTATCTCATCCGTGCAATTTTTTTGATTGGGAAGGAATTGAAAAAGAGTTAATGGCTGATGACCGAATGAAGCAGTTGCTGCAGGATTTAGTTGCCAACCCAGAAAGTCATCCCGGGTTTGAGTTGAGGCAAGGCAGATTGCTTTTATAAAGGGCACATGGTTCTGGCCAAACACTCAACTAGCATTCCTTCTATCCTCAAGGAATTCCATGACACTGCAGCGGGTGGACATTCAGGATTTTTTGGGACTTACAAGCGGATTTCAGTTTTGTTATTTTGGGAAGGAATGAAAAAAGATATTCAGCAGTATGTTCGGGCTTGTGATATTTGTCAAAGGAACAAGGTTGAGACCCTCTCCCTTGCTGGTTTGTTACAGCTCCTGACCATACCCACCACTACTTGGACAGATTTGTCCATGGACCTCCTTGGGGGTCTTCCAAAGGCGAGGGGAGTGGACACCATCTTGGTTGTGGTGGATCAGTTGTCCAAATATGCCCACTTCCTTACTTTGGCCCACCCTTATATGGCCAAGGTAGTTGCTGAATTGTTTGTCAAGGAGATTGTCAGACTTCATGGCTTTCCCAAGGCGATTGTGACTGACCGAGACCGTTTATTCATGAGCCACTTCTGGACTGGGTTGTTTAAGGCGGCAAGAACTAAGCTACGTTACTCTACCGCTTACCAGCCGCAATCCGGTGGTCAAAACTGAAAGTTGTTAACAGATGTTTAAGCACTTATTTGAGGTGCTTTGCTGGGGTGAAGCCCAAATCATGGCCACAATGGCTGCCTTGGGCGAGATACTGGTATAACACAAACTACCATGCCTCTACGAAGTTCACTCCTTTTAAGGCCCTATATGGCCTGGATCCCCCTTCTTTACTTTGGGGAGATGTCTCTTCTGGTGTTGAGGATGTGAACCAACTGCTGCATGCGAGAAATATGATGCTTGATGAGCTCAAAGACCAATTGTGAGAGCTCAAAACAGGATGAAGAATCAGGTTGACAAGCATAGGCGTGAGGTGCAGTTGTTGGCTGGAGAGAAAGTGTTCCTGAAGATTCAACCATACAAGCTTCAATCCTTGGCCAAGAGACAGAACCAGAAGCTAAGCCCTTGATACTACGGGCCTTTTCAAGTGCTTGAGAAGATTGGGGAGGTTGCCTATCGGCTGCAATTACCCCCTAATACCAACATCCACCTGGTTTTCCATATCTCACTGCTAAAGCGGTGCACTTCCCCATCTGCAGTGAGCCAACCTTTGCCTAAATGCTTGACAGATGAGTGGGAACTGAAGGTTTTTCCTGAAGCAGTCACTGCTGCCCGGCTGAATGCAGCTGGTGAAGAAGAAGTTTTGGTGAAATGGGCTGATCTACCCGATTTTGAGAGCTCCTGCGAATTGAAGACCATGATACAGTAGAGTTTTCTTGATTTCCACCTTGAGGACAACGTGGAACTTCAAGGGGTGGTATTGTTAGAGACCCCAAATACGGTAGAGTTTATGAACGTAAGAGAAGAGGTAGAGTTGGGCTGCAATCAAGCCCACAATGAGAGTAAAATAACATGCTAGTGGTCTGTTAGGAAGTGAGGAGCAGAGAGACTGTGTGGAATTGGTGAGGCAGTTAGTTATGGGGAATGAGGGGACCGAGTGTCACTCTCATTGTGAAACTGAGAAATAGGAAGTTAGAGGTTGGAGGGCTCCTCTATGACCAGGATATTTCTTTCTTTGTAATCCTTCATTTACACACTGTTAATATCATACTTTCATACTGATTTGGGATTGAGTTTCTCACTGGAACTTCAGTCCCTGCATTCATAATTACTGTTCTTCTTCTTCATTTAGCTGGTACCAGTTGTAACACTCCCCCCCCCCCTCTAACTTATTTCCTCTCCATCTGTAATTTGACAACACTTTCCTATTCTCCCCCTCAGCACCTTCAAGTTGGTTTATCCAAGATTTATGAGCTACTTGACTCAATTACTTTTCAAAGATATCACAATGTCAAATACCATATCTGAAACTTCTTGGTATTTCCATTTAACAAGGAAATAAGATAATGGCTTGAAACATTTAAAAATCAAAATCAACTATATGTTTTACCTTTTCAAATTATCCACAAAATCTGGGCCCTCGGCAGTAGGTGAGGTAGAACAAATTGAAAGAATTTCTGAATCTGAATAATGCTGAAGTGACAAAGCAATATGGTACTGGCGAAGAGTCCTAAATAAGAAGGAGCAAAGAAGCATCAGCAATCAGTATACCAGCATTGAAGAGAAAGCATCATGTGCATCATTGTAAAGACTATCAACCAGGGAAAAATGATATAATATCATTCCCTCCCAATAAGAAAATAATTTTCACCAATATGCATGGCCTAGCACAATTTAATTCTTTCTGTATGGGGACACAAGCATTTTTTTATACATAGTGTTTGAACATGAATTCATTAAACTTCCCAAGTTACCAGCGACAAGGAGCAATTTTGAACTGGTCAGTCCTAGTATCATACGTCTCTAGTAACTTCCCGTTCCAACTGGTATCTTCATAAGAAGCAGTTACTCGTATTCTTCTGACAATTTCATCTGGGCATCTAGTACTTCTATCAAAACTTGCTGGGACAACAATTCCTGTAGTAGTCTCAACCTGAAAGGTGCATAGGATGTAAGAAGTCAGAATCAAATTTATTGGTTTGAATATGCATGTAACCATTACATCAAATTTATGGATTCATGTAGTTGTACCACTAAATTTTCACCCAGCATCAATATGCATTTTGAAAGTGTCAGGATTGTTTTATCCAGCTCAATTAACCAAAAAATAAATAAATAAATAAAGGTCCGTGAATATGTAAATATTAATATTTTGAACATATTATACCTCTGTTGAAATTATGCAAAATTTTAAAATAACGGAGCATAATCAGTGTTGCTATTGATGATTGATTATTAGGTTACACATCTATGCAGGTAAAGCTGGCAAAGAATAACCAGCTCCATATGCTTTATGCACAATAGTTATATACGTTAAATAGTGATGGAAAGTAAGAGGTTTATCACATTTCATAAATGAACTAGATGTAATAACAAGAATTAAAATCAGGAGTTGACCACAAGTCCATTGAACAAGGGATAAGCATTTCCATCAGAATCCCTTCCGGTATTATGTCCAAGAACACAGATAGTTCGAATGTGAAACTTCTCCTCTCTTGCCCATAAAGTGTGAACAATTTCTGTACACAAAGGAAAGGAATGACCACCCGAATCTGCATGGGTTTCCAATACAGTGCTACCATTAGCATGCTGCACAAAAGTTCAACAGACACAACTTCAATTATTCTGTTTCTGAGTGGAAAGCACATATTGAAAATTCACTAACAAAGGAAAAGGCCCCAGCCATACCTGCAGGGAAACTTCTTCAAAACCCCCAACTAGATGCACCTACAATTTTTTAAAGAAGCAAATTTTTCAATTAAAAAAATGTTTAAGTGAAAAAGTAGATGACAGGAAATAATTCACCATAGAAAGTAGAAATTTAGATAAGGAAATGCACATCCAACTCAGTCTCCAAGCCATCAACAAGTAGTGATAGCATTTGAGAGAGACCCATTTCTACAATATCTGGAGAATCCATATGGGAAACTGATGTCCTGCGGTGTCAAATTAAAATTTATAAATCAGAAATAAAAACCAAGCAGAAAGAATATCTGATAAACTTAATATACAGTGGACTTTTCATCTATAAAGTAACTAATCCTTAATCCTTACATTCCATTCCTTCGGTTCCGAATAACAAAGCCAACACAAGTTGTTGCTTCATCAGTGCCAACAAACTAGGGATGTGGGGATAGAAGAATAAATCGCAGAAATACTAAGTTAAAAAAAATGTAATAATAATAATAATACGAAAAGAACTGTAAAACTCAGAACAATCAATTGAAATGCAAATTGGCAATCATATTGTTAGATCTGCTAACTTCCAGAGTTTATTAGAACACCAATTGCATGGTGTTATCGATTTTATTCTTAGAAACCTAGAAAGCACTTAGATTCTAATGGCTTGTCCGCAGACATGATGATTTGATTGCCCATTTAGTCAACTCCACCTAGTGGTAAGTGGGAAAGGCTTTGTTGTTGTTGTTGTTGTTGTTGTTGTTGTATATTATAAAGAGAGTCTCCACTCTCCACAACTTTCACTGATAAGTTTTTAATCAGTTTCTCTAACAAAAAGGAAGGCTGATAAGAGACCAAATAAAAGAAAAAGATCAAATACATAAGACTAAGATGGAAGGGATAAGGTGCAACGAGGAATCCGTGGAGCATTCAGGACAGGCAAAAGAAATTCCACAGATGATGTCAGTTACAGTCAAATAAAGTATGCAGTGTGCCTGCATGCAAAAGAATATTAGTTGCCTGCCAAAATGAACTATTTCCAAATTAAATTACTATTTAACATGCATTACTCTTACAAATCACAAAAGAAAAAAGGGGGAGGCTTACAGTGGCATATTAGCTTAATGAATTTACAAAGGGTTAAAAAGTTACATACATCAACAAGTGCAGGGTCAACAGTAGCATATTCTCTTTGGAATATATAAACCCATTTTGATCTTTCTAGAGTAGACTCTTCAGACACTGAGAACTTCCTCTCTGGGTTAGCTTTGAAAGAGTTTGAGGCAGATACCAGAATGGGATTTTCCAACAAAGCAAGTAGAATATCCTTTCCCTGTCCATTAGCATACAATGCCAGGCCTTAAGCATCTTAATCACATGATTCTAAAATTAGATTTTGTTGGTAATCAGCGACTATATTTGGAAAGATATTCTGATATCAGAATATTTACTTATACCTTATTTGTACATATTAGAAAGAATAGAATCTTTCCTTTATTAGGTAGTCAATATCTTTTATTTATTTTCTTATTTAAGAGGAGATTGTTTCCTCCTTTATTTAGGAATAGAATCAATTGTACAGATTCTTCACAGGCCTTTATATTTTTGGCCTTTGTAACCTATTCAGATATAGAAAAATACTTTTTCTACATGGTATTAGAGCACGATCTCAACCATCACCACCAAAACACCCCTCTGTCCCATGGCTGACAAAGGTGAAAAACCATAAGGAGAGGCCAAGATGGAGACTGGCGGCGCTGTCCTAACCAGTCCAATCGAGGCAACAAACCTCCCAATCACAGGCCATAAACTAAATGGCCACAACTACACCCAATGGGCTAGATCGGTCCGTCTCTTCCTCCAAGGAAAGGGAAAGGAGGAGTATATCACTGGTGAAGCCAAGAAACCAGAAAAGAATGAAGCCAAACTCAAAACCTGGAAGCTGGAAAACAGCCAAGTGATGTCATGGCTGCTAAACACCATGACTAATGAAATTGGAGAAGATTTTATGTATTTCAGCACTGCAAAAGAAATATGGGATGCAGCACAAGAAACCTACTCAGATGTGGACAACACCTCAGCCATCTTTGAGATCAAGAGTCTCATTCATGACTTAAGACAAGGTACCTCAACTGTCACAGAGTATTTTAATACTCTCACGCGATATTGGCAACAGTTGGACATCTACGAGGAGACTAAATGGAGCTGCGCAGAAGATAGTATACAATACAACTCCCTTGTAGAAAAGGACCGAATCTATAAGTTCCTCCTTGGTCTAAATAAAGACCTTGATGAAGTATGTGGAAGGATACTTGGGAAGAAACCACTTCCAAAGGTCCGAGAAGTTTTCTCTGAGGTTAGAAGAGAAGAAAGCCGAAGGAAGATCATGCTAGGAGGCCCCTCTGCTGTTCAAATGTCTGAAAGCTCAGCCTTGGCTGCAAAGGGGTCACGGCCAAACCATCAACAGAAAAAATCTAGGCCTTTGTGCGAACATTGCAAGAAGATAGGCCATACAAAGGATACATGCTGGTTCCTCCATGGAAAACCAGCAGAGGGCAAGCCCAAAAGCAGAGAAAATAGGGGCAACTCAGCCTCTTTCCACATACTCGAAGACACAACAGAAAATACTGCACCTGAAACCAGCCCCTTCAGCAAGGAACAGATGGAGCTGTTACAAAAACTCCTTCATCAAAGCATGAAAACAGAAAGTACCAGCAGCAATGCCTCTTTGGCACAAAAAGATAACTGTTTAAATGCTTTATCAGCATGCAAAGGAAGAACATCAGATTGGATTGTGGATTCGGAAGCCTCTGACCACATGACGGGGGATATTAATACATTCAGCAAGTATTATCCCTGTCATAAAGATGCCACAGTCAGAATAGCAGATGGTACTCATTCTAAAGTGGTTGGTAAAGGATTGGTTATGGTGTCTAAGGATATCATCTTAAAGGATGTTCTCTTCGTCCCTAAACTCAATTGTAACTTACTGTCTATAAGCAAACTAACCAACGATCTGAATTGTGTTACTAAATTCCAGCCTCATTTGTGTGAATTTCAGGCTTTGGATTCGGGGAGGAAGATTGGCAGTGCTGAAGAATGTGCGGGGCTCTATCTCCTATGGGTTGATGACTTCAAGAGTAACCAAGAAGGGTCAAAATCTGCTTGTGCAGCAACCTTACCCAAGGCTGAGTCTGTTATGTTATGGCATTATCGCCTAGGTCATCCAAATTTCATGTATTTGGAAAAATTGTTTCCATCCTTGTTCAATAAAAATTCAAAAATTTTCCGATGTGAAGTATGTCAAATTGCTAAGCATACTCGAAACACTTATCCCACACAACCATACAAACCATCTCAACCATTCTCCCTAATCCACAGCGATGTTTGGGGACCCTCTAGAATCAACAATATCACTGGTTCTAGATGGTTCATCACATTCATTGATTACCACACAAGAACAACGTGGGTGTTTCTCATGAAGGAAAAATCAGAGGTAGGGAAAATTTTTTAATACTTCCACAACACCATAAAGACACAATTCCAGACAAGCATCCAAGTGCTCAGAACGGACAATGGACGGGAATACTACAATTCTACCCTTGGTTCCTATCTCCAAAAACATGGCATCATTCATCAAAGCTCGTGTGTCAACACTCCACAACAAAATGGAGCTGCCGAACGGAAGAACCGTTATCTCTTGGAAGTTGCTAGATCATTATTATTGGCCACTAATGTCCCCTCAAAATTTTGGGGAGATGCTGTCCTCACAGCCACCTACCTTATAAACCGAATGCCCTCCAAAATCCTAAACTACAACACTCCTCACTCCGCCCTTCAAACCTTCTTCCCAAACACTCGCCTCTTCACACATATACCAATTAAACTATTTGGGTGCTCTGCTTTTGTCGACAATCATCAACCGAACCGAAGCAAGTTTGACCCTACATCAATATCTTGCATTTTTCTGGGTTATTCACCAAACCACAGGGGCTACAAATGTTATTCTCCCTCCACAAAAAAGTTCTATCACTCTATGGATGTCACCTTCTATGAGGACAAGCCATTTTTCCCAAAACAAAAACTGAGGGGGAGAGAAGACATGACTTTCAGTTTTGGAAATTCAGGGACACTAACATCCTTGAAGAAGAACAAAATGCAGCTGTGTGTGATGAAGAACCAGACCTAGAAACCAGCTGCCTAGCTGAACCTGAAGCAACTGAACCAAAAAATGAAACAACAAAACCAGAAAAGGAAACAGCAGAACTTGAGGCAACAAATAAAAGGCCTAATGCACAAGCAGACAAGCCACTTCTTGTATACTCGCGAAGACAAAAAACCCAAATGGAGCAAGAGCCTTCCGCACTTCCAAGGCAAGGTCAGGAATCTAACCGAATATCAAAGTCTAGAGAAACTCACCAAGCTAACACTTTTCCTACTTCCTCACAGTCTAAAATTTCTATCCAAGAAGATATTAATCTGCCCATTGCTGTTAGAAAGGGTGTGAGGTCTTGCACTCAACACCCTATTGGAAAATTTGTGTCTTATGATAGATTGTCACCAAACCATAGAGCCTTTGTGACAGCAATTGACAGCATTCAAGTACCAAGGGACATACATGAAGCATTACAAAACCCAAAGTGGGCAGCAGCTGTAAAAGAGGAAGTTCAAGCTCTAGAGAAAAGTGAAACATGGGAAATTTTGACCTTGCCAGAAGGAAAGAAAACTGTTGGGTGCAAATGGATCTTCTCTGTTAAGTACAATGCTGATGGTAGTATTAACAGATACAAAGCACGCCTAGTAGCCAAAGGATTCACACAATCCTATGGCATAGACTATGAAGAGACCTTTGCTCCAGTGGCGAAACTAAATTCAGTTCGAGTTATTCTATCTCTTGCGGCAAATCTTGACTGGCCTTTGCACCAACTTGACATCAAGAATGCATTCCTCAATGGCGAGCTAGAAGAGGAAGTCTACATGAACATTCCCCCCGGGCTTGAGACCCCAAGAACAAAGAGTAAAGTGTGCAGACTTTACAAGTCCTTATATGGGCTCAAGCAATCACCACGGGCATGGTTTGAAAGGCTAACCCGAGTTGTCAAAGGAAATGGCTTTGTTCAGTGTCAAAAAAACCATACAATGTTTGTCAAACACTCACTAGAAGGAAAAATAACATTGTTCATTGTGTATGTTGACGACATAGTCATCACTGGTGCTGACACTGAAGAAACTGAAAGGCTCAAGAAGCTCCTAGCTAAGGAATTTGAAGTAAAGGATCTAGGAAAACTAAAATATTTCCTAGGAATGGAAGTAGCTCGATCAAGAAGCGGAATCTCTATGTCCCAGAGAAAGTATACCATGGACCTTTTGAAAGAAACTGGTATGTCAGGGTGCAAGCCAGTTGACACCCCAATGGATCCAGCAAAGAAAGGTGGGGTAGAAGATGAGAGTCCTCCAGCCAACAAGGATAGGTACCAAAGGCTTGTGGGAAAATTAATCTATTTAACTCACACAAGGCCTGATATTGGCTTTGCTGTAAGTATGGCAAGTCGGTTTATGAACAATCCCACTGAGCTTCATATGAAGGCTGTAAACCGAATCCTCCAATACCTAAAGAGGACCCCAGGCAGAGGACTACACTTTGCAAGGAATTCTAATAGAGACATTGAGGTGTACACTGATGCAAATTGGGCAGGATCAGTCACTGATCGAAAATCCACCACAGGTTATTGTTCATATGTTTGGGGAAATTTGGTCACATGGAGGAGCAAAAAGCAGCCAGTAGTTGCTAGGAGCAGTGCTGAGGCAGAGTTCAGAGCTCTTTCTCATAGTATTTGTGAAGGGATATGGCTCCAAAGAATGCTTAAGGAGCTCAAAATATCCTCAACCTATTCTATGAAGGTCCTATGTGACAACAAAGCTACCATCAGCATTGCTAAAAATCCAGTTCATCACGATAGAACCAAACATGTGGAAATTGATCGCCATTTTATAAAAGAAAAGATTGAAAGTGGGGTTGCTAGTTTAGAGTACACACCATCCAATCAACAAATTGCAGATATTCTGACTAAAGGTCTTTTGAAAAGCACCTATGAGACTCTAAGGTCCAATCTGGGCATGGTAGACATCTACCACCCGGCTTGAGGGGGAGTGTTGGTAATCAGCGACTATATTTGGAAAGATATTCTGATATCAGAATATTCTACTTATACCTTATTTGTACATATTAGAAAGAATAGAATCTTTCCTTTATTAGGTAGTCAATATCTTTGATTTATTTTCTTATTTAAGAGGAGATTGTTTCCTCCTTTATTTAGGAATAGAATCAACTGTACAGATTCTTCACAGGCCTTTATATTTTTGGCCTTTGTAACCTATTCAGATATAGAAAAATACTTTTTCTACAGATTTATAACGGAACAACAAACCCCTAATTTACAATCATGCAAGCAAAAACTCACAACTTCATGCTTTTTCTAGAGCCATTCATCAAATACATTGCATGTGAAATAATAAGCTGCACAATTACATGCTTTCAGCAATTTCTTGCCTTCTAGTTGTAGAAACATGTTAGCATTGCTTATACAGTGAAGTACATTGCAATTTGTAGACACGAGCTCCTAAGTGAGGAAGGTCAATTGATAAGTCTATGCACATGAATCAATTGAATCAACCACATCTTTTTGAAAAAAAAAAAAAACCACACACACACACACACACAAAAAAAACACAAAAACAGAATGCAAAACAAACTTGCCCCAACGTCCAATAAACAATACAGATAATTGACAAATAAGATTAAGCTATCCCTTTCATCATTCATTTCTCTACTGAGTCCTGATCCCCAGACCTTAATGAAATGGGCCTCAGTTTTACTTTTCTTCTACGCTTATGCTTATGCTTTTTCTCAATCAACGAAGCTGTTGAAACATTTACTCATTTAACACTCTATCAATGACATGAATGAACCCTTTCACTCCAATAGGGAAAATAAATAAAAAAATAAAGTTTTTGTATCAGAAAAAAAAAAAAAAAAACCACTAAAACTTTATTCCAATTATAAGTTAAGAAGTAACAAGCATGTGCAATCTAAACGAAAGCAAGCCCCTCCTAGAATGCTCATTGTAACATATACCAAAAACAAAAATGCTAGCTTTTCACTTTCTTAGGCAAATGGGTACGTGGAAAAGGAGGAGGGGGAAGAGAGAGAAAGGAATAATCAAGGGCGTACCTGAGATGTTGACGATGAAGGTGGAGAGCATGGAACCCCATCAACGAAGATCATGATTTGGGTATATTGATCGAGTAGAAAGAGCGCTGAAGCCCTAAAGTAAGTTGTTGCTTCTCCGCTGATTGCTCCTCGCTTTCAGCGGTGGTCGTAGAGCAAGGCTTCAGCTTCAAGTTCAACGCCTTCATTTTGACTTTTTATTTTGGTCTTCTCCTTCTGGAAATGTTTGAAAGGCTGAAATATATTTTTAATTCTTGTAAATGTAGCTGATATTAATTTTGCCCCATCTAAAAATTTTTACTTCAGTTTTGAATTTATTTTTTTCTTTTATTTATTTTTGATCCGGACCCTTCTAAATTTTAGTCTTTATAAATATATTAGAATATGTATTTAGTTATTATCAATATAAAAAAATTATTTTTTGTCTTATAAATATT
Source organism: Pterocarpus santalinus (assembly GCA_031439595.1). NCBI lineage: Eukaryota > Viridiplantae > Streptophyta > Magnoliopsida > Fabales > Fabaceae > Pterocarpus > Pterocarpus santalinus. Next base: position 23,605,681 of record CM062528.1, on the reverse strand, counting down.
TTCTAAATCTTCTATTAGTCATTATTAATATCATCACTTAATATTGGTTCATCAATGCGGGATTGGTCAAGTGTAAAACCTATTCATTTTAAAGCTAACGGTATAAAATATTACATAGGATTTTAGGTTGAATATTAATATATATAAATATATTGAAGTATTTAATAGCAAAAGTAATGCTCTACTAACTATAGATTAAATATTTTTGGGGTCAATAAAGAAAACTATAATTTATTTAAATACAGGTTTATATATTTCTAACAACGGGAAGAGTCTACTTTCCTCTAGGTCGTTTTCTTGACTAATTTGAAACAATAAATAAACTGTCATAATAAATAATAAGCAACTTCAATGTAAAAGAATAATAAATAAAATAACTTGGAAAATAAATTGCAATAGTATATGGTAATAAGTATAAAAAAATTTTAAAATAAGATAACTTATAATAAGTAAAAATAGTCATAATTTTATTCAGCAAATAATTTTATTATCTACTTTTATATTTGGTATGGATGAAATTAGTATATCCTTACTAAACAGCTCGGCAAACTCTACTCTTTCTTCTTTCTTTTTCTCCTTCTCTCTCGGCACTCACATTCTTGTTCTACTCTTTCTTTATTTTTACCGTGACTCCTTTCCCTTTATATAGAGTTTTGAACTAGTGAAAAACATCACTAGTGACATTTTAAATTTTTATTTTATTATTATTATTATTATTTTTCTTTGTATGCATTTATTCTTATGTATGGTTTATCAAACTAAAGTCTTTGCCCAAGTCCACCTTATTGACTAAGTTCTCTTCTTTTTTTTTCAATGAGAACTTAATATCCTCCAGATCTTCACGTCATTGACGTGAAGTTATATTCTCTCTCTCTCTCTTCATTGAAGGTACGTTATTCTCATATCATTACTAATATATTGTTATCAATAGCTAATATAATCCACACACACACTCCTATTCTGAGTTTTGAATTATAAGACAGCTCACTTCTTCCTCGTCCAAGTTTTCAAGTTCAACACCATTACTAATTTATAGTTTTACTTTAGAAAGTTAATATCTAAGATTCAATTATTGCACTAATTTTAAACTAATCACTGTTACAAAATCATTTTAAACTTATCAACTAAAAGAATTGAACCAAAGTAACTTTAAGCAAAGTATTTTATGAAAAGAGAATATTATAATTCTCTCTTCTTTTTAGGAATTTTGTCCCAAAAATTCAGTAATATAATTGGTATAACTCTAGATAGGATTTCTTAATTTCATCTTCCAATTCTCATGTTGCTTCTTTGTGTGATAATCCTTTCCAGAGTACTTTAACTAAAGGAATTTCTTTTCCTCTTAAGTGTTTGACAGATTTATCTATGATTTGTACTAGTGTAGTTTCATAAGCCAAATCATCTCTTACTTGCATTGTTTGATACTCTATAATGTGTGAAGGATCAAAATAATATTTTGTAAGTTGAGAGACATAGAAGATATTATGGAGATTTGAAAAAATAAGAAGAAGTGTAATTTGATATACAACAGGCCCTATTCTTTTGAGATTTTGGAATTGACCAATAAATTTTAGATTTAGTTTTTTAAATTTGAGGGCTTTGTCAATCCTAATAATAGGAGTGACTATGAGGAAAATATGGTCCCCTTTTTTAAATTCTAGAGGTCTCCTTTTATGAGCAACATAACATTTCTACTTACTTTGAGCAATGAGTAATCTTTCCCGAAATGAATTTGATCTTTTCTGTGGTTTGTTGCACTACATCAGATCCTAACAAACTTTTCACTTTCACTTTAGACCAACACAAAGGTAACCTACATTTTCTATCATATAGAGCTTCAAATTGTGCCATCCTTATACTAGGATAGTAACTATTATTATAGGCAAACACTATCAATAGTAGATGAGTATCCCAACTTCCCTGAAATTCTAACACACAAGCCCTAAGTATGTCCTCTATGGTCAGAATAGTCCTCTCTGTTTGACCATTTGTCTGAGGGTGCTAAGTTGTACTAAAATGAAGTTTAGTACCAAAGCTTCTTGCAAAAAAACCTAAAACTTAGAGGTAAATCTAGGATCCTTGTCTAAAACTATGCTTGTTGGTATCCCATGCAATCTTACAATTTCCTAGATGCAATCCTAGGCCAACTTATACAATGGGCAACTAATCCTTCTTGGCAAGATATGGGTTGAATTGGTCAATCTGTCAATTATCACCCATGTCCCATCATACCCTGAAGGAGTCCTAGGTAATCCTATCACAAAATCCATTGATATACTATTCCATTTCCACTCAAGGATATCCAAAGATCGTAAGAGCCCTGCAGGTTTTTTGTGCTCTATCTTAACCTTCGGATAAGTAAGACATCTAGTTACAAAACTAGCTATGTCTTGCTTCATCCCATTCTACTAAAATAGCTTTCTAAGGTCTTGATACATCTTAGTTGTATTAGGATGTATAGTGAACTTATTACAATGTACCTCAGATAAAATCTTATTTTTTAGTTCATTATTGGGCACATATAGTCTTTCTTCACATGTCATAGTCCCCTATTAATCAACATGGAAATGCTCAAACTACTCTATTTGAATCTTATTCTATAAAGATTTCACTTTATTGGGCTTGTTTTATTTGGTCCTTCAAAGCACACTCTATTCTAAGCTCACTTGCAAATATACAATAAGGTTGTAGTGATACTAAAATATTCAAATCTCTAAATTCCTTCAACAATTTATGCTCCTCTATCATCATTAAAGACATGTGTAGAGATTTTTTACTTAGGGCATTGGCCACCACATTAGCCTTGCCAACATGATACTTCAACTCAAAATCATAATCCTTTAAAAATTCTATCCACCTTCTTTATCTCATATTTAACTCCTTTTGATCAAAAAGGTATTTCAAACTCTTATGGTCACTATATATCTCAAACTTCACTCCATACAAATAATGTCTCCAAATTTTCAAGGCAAATACTGTGCTAGCTAGCTCTAGGTCATGGGTTGGGTAGGTCTCTTCATGAGACCTAAGTTGCCTAGAGGCACAAATCACAAAGCTACCTTCTTGCTTCAAAACACAACTTAGTCCTCTCTTGGACGCATCACAATACACCACAAAGTTCTTCCTAGGATCAAGAATTATTAAGACTAGAGTGGAGGTAAACCTATCTTTAACTCTTGAAAGCTAGATTCACAAGTTGAATTCCACTCAAAAGGCAGAGTTTTCCTAGTTAACCTAGTCAAAGGTAAAACCAGTTAGGAAAATTCATTGATAAATCTCCTACAATAATCTGCTAATCTTAGAAAACTCTTAACTTCAGTGACTGTCTTTAGTCTCGCTCTGTGAACTATAACTTCAACTTTACTTAGTTCTACTGCAACCCCTTCTTGTGTGATTACATGATCTAAGAATTTTATCTCATCCAGCCATAACTCATATTTTGCTAATTTAGCATACAATTGCATCTCCTTCAAGATTTACAATATTACTCTAAGGTGTTGTTCATGCTCCTTTATAGTCTTAGAATAGATGAGGATATCGTCTATGAAGACTACCACAAATTGGTTAAGGTAAGGCCTAAAGACTCTATTAATGTAATCAATGAATATTGCAAGAGCATTGGTAAGTCCAAAAGGCATTACAAGATATTCATAATTCTTATACCTAGTCCTGAAGGCTATCTCAGGTATATCTTCTTGTTTTACTCTTATTTAATAGTATCCTAACCTCAAATCTATTTTGGAAAAAGCAGAGGCTCCTAGCAACTGATCCAACAAGTTATTTATCTTAGGGATTAGGTACTTATTCTTGGTTGTGACATTATCTAACTACTTGTAGTCTATACATAATCTCATACTTCTATCTTTCTTTTTTACTAGAAGAACAGGTGCACCTTAGGAAAACACACTTGGCCTAATGAATCCTTTTGCCAACAGTTCCTCAATCTATCTCTTAAGTTCAATCAACTTTAAAAGAGACATTCTATAAGGTGCAAAGGATAAAGGTCCTATTTCTAGTATAAGATCAATGGAAAACTCAACCTCTCTTTCAGGTTGTAGGTTCACTATATCCTTGGGAAACACTTTGGGAATTCTCTTAATATAGGTATGCTGTCTATTTCTTGTTCAGTCTCTGAATTTAAAGAATAAAGCAGAAACCCTTGAGCTCCTTCTGAGAGGCACTTCTCTACTTGGATAGCATTAAGGAATAAGGAATTAGAAGACTTTTGTTTATTGAGTGGGTTATTGGAAAAATAGGCAAATCTTTTAGAATAATCTAGAATGATATCATTACTAGATAACTAATCAATTTCAATTATGATATCAATACCAGTCAAAGGCAAATAAACAAGGTCAATAACAAAAGGTTTTCCTTCAACTAAAGTGCAATAGTTCAAATAGGCTTGAAAAATAGGAACTTTTCCCCTTGTGGAAGTAAAGACTAACAAATCAAAAGGTAAGGAAGATAAAAACAAATTTAATTTCTTCATACAATCAATAGATACGAAGGAGTACATAGCTACAGAGCCAAACAATGCAATTAAGAGAGTATTTTAAGGAAGCATGTACCTTTAATCATGTCAGAAGATTGAGTTGCCTCTTCTCCACTTAGATTGAACATTCTTCCTTTAGTTTGTAGGATGGACACATGATTGTTTAGTAGCTTTCTAGTGTTGCAATATTAGGCATAGTGTCCTAGCTTCCCACCCCAGTAGCAAATGTTTTGGCCAAAGAGGTAAGGTCTGGAGCCATGAGATTTTTGGCACTTATTGCATTGAGGTAGATATTCCCTAACTGGTATTTGTTTACCCTTCCTTGGGTTCAATCTACTCTTAAAATTATTGTTCTTTTGTATTTTCGTCACCCTCTTTCTTTTAAGGAAACTCTATCTTTCTCTTTCAAACTCCATCTCCGAGTAACTCTTTTCTTCTATCCTACACTTATTCACTAGAGTGGCAAAATCCTTGATCTTTAGAGTGAATATCTTCTCCCTTATTTCAGGCCTTAACCCCCACTCAATTTTTGTCATCTTCCAATGACTGTTGGGATTATTTTTCAAGTAAGAGGAAAATTTGGAGAGTTCACCAAATTTAGCTACATACTAATTTATGGTCATACTTCCCTACTTCATTTTTATGAATTCAGCTTCTTTTTCATTCTTAACACTATCATGAAAATATTTATCAAAGAAAGTGGTTAAAAACACTTCTCAGGTGATTTCAATTCCACTAAATTCTAACAGAATTTTGGCACCTTTCCATTAATGTTCTGCTTCTCCTTTTAACATATACATGGCAAAAACCATTTTTTTCAATCTGCATATCCCATGACTATAAAGATTTTCTCTAGTTGTAAGACCCATTTTTCAGCTAAAACTGGGTTGTACTATCCATTGAACGAAGGTGGTGTGGCCTTCCTAAATTCAGAGTATTCTTAGTAACAAGGACTAGCTATAAAGGCTTCTTTGACCAATTCGCTTCTTTCACCATGGTGATTATTTTGATCCTACCTTGAGTCTCCTGCATGCGCTGCAGAACCAATCTATTTGGTTTTGCCTGGGCCATAACAGCTTCAGCCAGACCTTTAACGGCTCCCATGATCCATGACAGAGTATCATAAGGTGTACTCTGCACTTCTGGGATTCCTTATTCTTCTGATGCTATATAGTCCGACAAGTGCATAAACAACTCAATATTGAGTTGACCAGGCTCAATATTGTATAATTAGTGCATAGAGAATATAATAAGACAAGCAGAGAAAAAAATTGGAGCCACCATGCAAATAGCAGAGACTCAACTTACACTTAATGCCTATTCATGCCTAGAATGGGGCTCTGATACCAAAAACGTAACACTTATTCATTTTAAAGCTAATGGTACACAATATTACACAGGAAATTCTATGTTGAACATTAATATACAAAAACATCAGAAGCAAAAATAAAGCTCTACTGGCCATAGGCTAAATATTTTTGGGCCAATAAAGAAAACTGTAATTTATTTAAATACAAGTTCACATGTTCCTAGTAGCAGAAGGAGTCTACCTTCCTCTAGGCCATTTTCTTGACTAATCTGAAACAATAAATAAACTGCAATAATAAATAATAAGCAACTTTAATGTAAAAATAAAATAACCTAGAAAATAAATTGCAATAGTATATGGTAATGATTATAAAGAAACATTAAAATAAGATAACTTGCAATAAGTAAAAGTAGTCATGGTTTTATTTCACAAATAATTTTATTATCTATCTTTATATTTGGTACGGATGAAATTAGCATGTCCTTACTAAACTGTTCAACAAACTCTACTTTTTCTTCTTTCTTTTTCTCCTTTTTCTCTCTCAACACTCAGTTTCGTGTTCTACTCTTTCTTTGTTTTTACTGTGACTCCTTCCCCTTTTATAGAGTTTTGAACCGGTGACAAACATCACTAGTGACGTTTTAAATTCTTATTTTATTATTATTATCGTTATTTTTCTTTGAATGCATTTATTCTTATGTATGGTTTTTCAAACTTAATGTCCTATAGATCTTTACGTCATTGAACGTGAAGTTATATTCTCTCTCTCTTTTTTTTTCCTTTGAAGGTATGTTATTCTCATATCATTACTAATATATTATTATGAGTAGCTAATATAACGCACGCACATGCACTCCAATTCCAAGTTCTAAGTTGTGAGAGAGTTCACTTCTTGTATATCCAAGTTTCTGAGTTCAACACCACTACTAATTTATGGTCTTACATTAGAAAGTTAATATCTAAGATTCGATTATTGTGCCAATTTTAAACTAATTATTGTTACAAAATTATTTCAAACTTATCAACTAAAGCAATTGAACCAAAGTGACTTTAAACAAAGTATTTTATGAAAATAGGATATTACGTCAAGTGCGGTAGGTGTTCGGGTTTGAGTCTTATGAATAGAAAAAAAACCCTTGTGAGACCCAAAAAAAAAATAACACCTTAACATTGGTTCTAGATCTAAATAACAAAAACTAAAAATCTAATAATAGACAAAAGAGGGACAAAAGTTAAAGAAAACATTTTAGAGACATCAAAATCATAACAACTCATATTTATAGTGATTAAAAACATAACTAAACCAATTTGAGATCATTAAAAATAAGATTAGATTTGATTTAATTTATAAATTAAATTTCATTTTTAGAATCAATTATATAAAATGAAATTTGAATTGATTTAGAAATTAATTATCATGCTTGAAATTTATTAGATAGTATTTGGAAATATTAAAAATAGAAATTGATTTTATTTTATTTAAATTTAAGATTAAAATAATAACAATTTCTATTAAATCCGATCAAATTTGGAAGGATTTTAAAATAAATCAATTAAATCCTATGATAATTGCAAATCAAATCATTTTGATTTGTAAATGTTCCAAGTATAAGATTTAATTTATAAATCAAATCAATTTCTATTTTTAAACATTCTAAACATGACCTTTATTTTATTTTTCCTTCTTTTGTGAGTTTCAAAAGAAAAAAAAAATTGTTTTGTTGAAAATGTTATCTTGGTAAAGTTTGTACAAAGCAACTCACCAACAAAAACTTGATATGTATTTTTTGGGTCATGGCAAAAGTGGACATGAAGCACATAAAAAAAAAATAAAAATACTAATACCTGAACATAAGTAGTATTAATATTTGCAACCCTTAAAAAAAAATTCAAACAATCAGAAAGTTGGGCCAAACATATTAAAAAAAGGTTGGGTTGAAACATGTACCAAAAAAATAAAAAAAGAATAAAACCTCAAAATAGTCCCTATCAATTTTCACATCGGACAAATTAGTTGATAATAAAAATAAACCAACTAATTAGACCCTAACCTTTTTCAAGCATCGAATACTGCTGGAAATGTGTTAATTACTGACGGATTTACAGACGGAAAATTCCACAAAATCCAATGGTAAACATTTTACTGACAAAAAACTCGACGCAAATAATTCATTGGTAGAAGATGCGTCAGTAATAAGAAAAATTAATATTACCAACGGAAAGATTTATTCATCGGTAATATACCTAATTTTACCCACAGAAAAAATTCATCAATATAATTAAAAAAGCATTGGTAATAATAGCGTTAGAAACCATTACTGATCAAATTAAATCGATGAATATGTTTATAATTATCCGTCGGTAATTTTAATTCATTTTTATATATTTTTATATTATTGACATATTATTCACCGGTAATATAAAAAAATTAAATTTTAATTTATATAATAACCAACAAAATTTTTGTTGGTAAAATTTTTTTTTATTTTTTTCATTTTTATTGTTAAAATTTGAAATTAATATTTAAAGTTTCAAATTAATTTTTAATTATTCACAAATCCGTATAAATAAAAATATAAAAATATACATTATTAATTAAAATAAAAACTGTCAATAACAGAAAAATAAAATAAAAATGTTACAGTATAATTCTAAAAATAGAAAAAATCCTAAAATTTACGAGGAGGTAGACCATGCTTCCTTGGTCTATCCCTGCCTCATTCGAAACCAGATCCTCGTCCTACCATAAGTGATCTATATAATATATGTATAAATCAATAAACATATTTAACACACATAACATAAATATAACTACAAATGCAAAGAATTAAACTACAAAATTGAAATATATATGCACAAAATTGAAAACGTAAAACATATGTTAACTAAATAAAGACACAATACACTTGGCACCTCGTTACTTAGAAAGTTGAGGACTATCTTCATCACTCTCGGTTTTAACATCATCGTCGAATTCCTCTTCCTCATCATCATCCTCATCCTCAGTGTTGATATCCCTCTCATTAGTTTGGTGCATTGAATGTTGCCTTGGAAGTTCAATTATGTCAACTCCCCCTAAGATGGAGTATAGATTAGAAGGGATGTCAGAATTTACAACAACCCTAGAAGAATTTCGATCATCGATTTGATAAGCTTGCTCAAATACTTCTTCAAGCTCTACTCTACCCTTTGGTTTGTATTTTATTATCACCCTCCAATTAGATTTACATCTTCTAGGGTATAGGAAGTAATTAACTTGTCTTGCATTTGGGCGATGATAAATGGTTCAAAATTTTCATATCTTTTAGTGTGGTTAATCTCAATTATTTTGTAGTGATTGTGTTTATATGTTCCCCCAAGACGTGTTTGGTCATATCATTCACAAGCAAACAGCACAACCTTTAAAGAGGTTCACCAAGGTACTCCAATTCAAGTATTTCATTAACTACTCCATGCCAATCACTTTTTCCATCTTTAGTATCTCCTCTAACACAAACCCTAATGTTTTCAATTTTCTTTCCCCTTTCCTATTTAGTTGTATGAAACTTGCAACCATTGACATGGTACATTGGCCAACTCGTAGCTCTGGTTTTCGGAACCCAATACAAGCAAGGATTGGTTATACCATTTCTTTGATCATGCACCTAAATATAAAGATTGTAATATTACTCACATAATAATACAAGAACAAAAAGTACGAATAGCAAAATAGAATCACTTTATCACATACAAATGATTTGAACCATTTGAAAAAATTGTTTAAGGAATTATTGACCCTATAGTTGTTCAAAATACTTATAAACATTAGACAAAGTACAAGAAAGGACACCTTGTCACAATATACCATTATATAGGATTTGAGGAATTATAGAATAAAGAATACAATAAAATAATTTATCAGTTTGGTTTAATGTACCATTCTAAATGACTCTACTTCATCACAATTTAGCAATATATACAAATGTGTAGATTTCTATTCACTCCCAGTCAACCATCAAATTTTTGCTTCATCCAGTAGCACAACCAGGTTGGTTGAATACTAACAAGGTTAGTTCTATTGAGCTTTTGCCACTATCACCATTCTGACTAACTCTGGTTCTCTTAGATTGGACATGTGGCTCAAAGTAGTAGGAGTAAAAGTTAGATATCTTCTTGAAAATGTATACTTGAGATATCAATCCCTCTATTTATCTCTATTCTTTACCATTGTTTTGACCCCTCCTATTTCTTACTCAAACGGATACATCCACCTATATCATACAGCCCTACATACTTGCGCTTCATAAGCCAAGTATACAGGCAAGTGCTTTATAGAGTCAAAAAATCGAAGAGGAAAGATCCTCTCTATCTTACAAAGAATAATGGGAATATTTTTCTCCACCACCAAAAGACCATCAACCCTAAGAGTAGATAAACAAATATCTGAAACACTCACTCAACTCAGTTAACGCCCTCCAAAGATGATCAGGCAGTTCTCTCAAAGCAATAGGTGTAACACCCTCCCAAGTACGGTACTATGCTTAAGTCATAATACCTCACTTAGGAGTTGTTATTGTCACTTAATCGGATCTTGTCTGGCAGCAACCTTCAGCCACCTTCAATCTTATTAGTTGACTCGGCCTCGAAGGGCCTTCTTCGGAACTTCTGAACTATCTGGAGATAACACGGAAATGAATATAGGAGTGAAAATTATAAATTCTCAATAGGATTCATTCACTATCATACATAATATCATCGTTGTCATCTCCAGTTGTTTCGGTTTATTATGAAAAAAGTGAACATGTTATACAAGCTGTTGAATTTTACAGTTCGAAAACATACTGTCCGAAGCAAAGTTCATTTTATTCATACACTTATAATTTGGGCAAGCCAATACAAAATTAATTCATGAATTATACTATGAATAATAACTAAAACATGTTAACTTATAATAGCACCAATATACTGAAAACATAAAATCTATACACACCTTTACTTGTACTTTGATTTTATGCAGAATACACATATTTTTCCTTTATCTTTCTTTACTTGTTACACATATCCCAAAGTACGATCGCCATGTCATATTCCATCGAGGTGTGATCGCAATGTCACACTCCTTAGGGATATGTCCATCCTGCCATGTCCCAGAGTATGATCGCTATGTCATACTCCATCGGGATATGATCGCCATGTCACATTCCTTAGGGTGTAGAATCATCATGCCACATTCCAGAGTATGATCGCCATATCATACTCCATCAGAGCGTGATTGCCATGTCACGATCCTTAAGAATATGGGACCTTCATCATATCCTTTATTCGGTACTTACACTAGCTGGGTCATGCCATGCCTCATGTAAGCTCTATCCCCTATACTCGCACTAGCTGGGTCGATGCCATGCCTCATGTGAGTGGAATGCTTGCATATGCTTTAATCTTTATTCTTTACTGCCCTTAGGTAGTCTGATCTAGGAGTGAGCTCGTCAGCTCAACTCGTGACCGTCGTCACACAAATTAACCCGCAAGGGGACCCACGTGCCTCTAGTCTTGGAAGGATCTCATTTTGGTCACATGCCTCTAAATTAAAGGGATCTCTTCTGGTCACTTGCCTCAAGAATAGAGGGATCTCAGCTGACCATATGCCTTTAATATAAAGGGATCTCATCTAACCACGTGCCTCCAAGGTAGAGGGATCTTATAGTTTTATACTGCCTTCACAGGGAGGGATTCAAAGTGCAACTGCCTCCAAGTGGAGGGACCCACATCTTCATCTTTTTACTGCTTTCACAAGGAGGGATCTCATAGCTGCCTCCAGGTGAAGGGATTCACATTTAATATATTCATGTCCTTTCATTCCCATACATAATCATGCATAGACATGTTGAATGCACTCATATATATGCTTCATCATTTACTTTCATATATCCTTGCATATAGAATTTCATGGTCATATCATGAATATTCATAATAGAAACTATCATAATTTTATTAATATACTTTATATCATACGTAAATCATCCTTGCATATATGAGTCTTACGAGCATAACACATAAATGTTTATCACATTCATATAATTCACATATTTCTGCCGTAATTTTGGTAGAATAACGGATCAAGTCCGCTTCTCCATGAGTAGTACCAGTCCATCAGACAGTCATTCATATAGAAAATCAATGCAAGGTATAGATGCTCCAATAATCAAATAAAGTTTCATAACCTTGGTCTTGAATTAGTTTTCTGCCACTTCCTTTTGATTCTACCTGATTTTTGTAACTTGGGCCATAAATTCATTTTAACTCATTTGGACCTCAATTTTGAATATGTTGAAGTGTTATGTGTCTATTTTCTAACCTCTTCGGTCCCATCTAATTTTGATAAATGTACCTCAAGTTATTTAGGTTTTATCTCGGCCTGCCCTGTAGCTCATCAGAATCACACACTTAAAATTAAAAATCCATTAAAAATAGAAAATTGGTACAAATCATATGAAATTAGTCTCATATTAAAGCTAATAAGACAACCTTTCATTTGCAAGAAGTTGCATTCCATTTGACTTAGTAAGACTCGAGTTATAAGCCCCAAAATCTGGCCTTCCTGAACTGCCCTGTTTTGGCCCAGTTTAGATATTTGGCAACTTTCTTAGACCACTAGGAGCAAATGGGACCTTATCAAACTCTGAAATTTTTATGAGACATTATTCTATGTGTAAGCTTTCTAACAAAGGTGGTTTCATTCAATTTCAAGTAGTATAGGGCAAGTTCTACCCTAAACAACCCAGTCTGCCTAGAATCAAAGTCAGAAACCTAGGTCGAACTTCCAAAATTCATATCTCTCTCAATACTAATCCAATGGCCGTATATGATATATGTATGGAAAGCCCTAGATATCTAGTTTCATATAAAAATGGTTTCATCAAATTTAAACTATGGTAGGCAGAGCTTACACTCTGCTATATAGACTGCCGAGGGATTCTCGGTTTCCAGCTTCTCTCATCTTCATTCTTTCACCTTTTCTTACCTCCTAACTAAATTTAACATCAACAACAGCCAATAAACCAGCCAAATATTATTATAATTATTCAATTATCCCATCAAGAATTGAGAAAATAAAGCCACCAACAGCCATCCATAAATCAGAATACAAGACAAGTTTTGAACCTCTACCTCTAGATTGAAAGATAACTTGACTAGATGAAGAGTTTTGATGTTGGAGGTGCTTGGAGCTTGAAAATGGATGAGAAATGAAGTGAAAAGGAAGGAAGATGAGAGATCTGTGAGAGAGAAAGGGAGGCCGAAAAATTGAAGAAGTAAGAAAGGATTATATGAAAAAGATGTAAAGGTGGTGGGTGGAAGAAGTGGCTCATAAGTGAGCCAACCATGCTCACTCTTTGTGGCATGGGTGGCGCCACTTTGGTGAGGGAGGTCGCTAAATTCTAGCCACTTGAAGTAGGGTTTAGTAGGTTAAATTTGGTTGGTTTGGGTTTTGACAGTTGAAAATACCGAAATTCTACCGATTTCCTTTAAATCGGTAAATCAGTTTTGAAGAAATTTGTGAAATTTTATATGTTTCTATTCTAATTATTTCTAATCCTAATATCTCTAATTAACACTTAATTAACTCCTAATTAATCTCTAATTAATTTCTAATTAATTTTACTTATCCACTAAAATCAAATTAATCAATTAAAGGTGTAAATTAATCATTTTGCAAATTGATAGCCTTTCTATTTTCTGTTTTTCATGGCTAATGGCATCTTCATAATTATAGGCAAGTCTAGGGGCATCCCACATCATTTCATGTGTGGCACCTCCATGGCTCAATCAGCTGAGGTCTAGGTTTCTACGTTTTCATTATGTGATTCTGCTTCATTTAAAACCTTACTCTACTAATCCTATTGATATAGGGACCTAAATGTTATTTTTTTAAAAGTTCAAGAGCAAGGTTGTGAACAAAAAAAATTTGCCCAATGAAGTTTTTATTATTTCCTATTACATTATATGGGGATGTTACAATAGGCAGCAAACACTCCATAAATACATGACAATTGTGACTTTTCATGTTAAAAACTTTCCTTGTGCAATATTCACACACCTACCCAAATTTGAGGCATAACTACCCAACTCTTGCACATACTTACACATATCTTATCTCTGCACAAAGGTTAATTTATAATTGGCTTTAGGTTTACAACAATGACCATCTCTTAAGGGTTGTAAATTTAACTCAGAGCATCTACAGTACTGCTCTAAATCTATCCTTACTTTCTCATTATCTTTAGTTCAGTTACTATTCATCATAGTGTGTATAATATTATCGAATAAGTTCTTTTCAACGTATCACGTTTAAACAATGATAGACTAAGTGATCTTTCTGATACAGTAGTTCCTAGAATATACTTTGTTTAGTCCATTTGTGTTCTTCCTCATAGCCAGGCAATCTAATAGATTTTCCAACTTCTATAATTTTTGGAAGTTGTCTAACTCTGTTCCAAATTTGTTGATTGGTAAATCTAACAGGAGCATCCTTACTCTCTATGGTATTCTTTCTAAATCCATACCTACTATGCCTATAAGTATGATCCATATCCAAAAACCTTTTATAACAGCCACATTAAGAATTCTTTCCACCATACTAAAAAGTGGACGCTTCTGTATCCTCAATATATATCGGATACACCAATTTCCCTATGTCATCCATCCAGACAATATCTTGTAAGCTATAAAATCATTGATGATGTCATTGAAGAGGAATGTGTTTTAGAGAGAAGGGAGAGAGTTTTGAGGGATAAAGAAAGAGTAGAGTCATGCAAATGAGAGGAAAGAGCACGTTCGGGCCTTATGTAGCCGCTTGGTAATCGATTACCAGTCTTGATAATGATTACCACGAGTGAGTACCATCCTATGTAATCGATTACAGCCAGGATAAACTTAGCCTATAGGTATACAGAGAGACTTATAATCGATTATAAGCCTAAAGTTAATTGATTACGGACCTCAAAACTCGATTTTTTTTTTATTCAAGAGTCCCTTTTTAAGACTAGGATATTCCATACACTTTTTTTTTTAAGTTAATATTCATTAACTTTAAAACATAAATATAAATAAGGGAACATCTCCTATTTGGATTCAATAAAAATATCAAACAAACCAAAATCCTTAAGAATAAAAATCTTATTTTTGGGTTTTAGTACAATTTTTCCAAAAATTTGAGTTTTTATAAACTCTTGGATTAAAAATGAGGGGTTTCCCCATTTTCTAAAATTCGTTAAAAATCGCTCTTCAAACCACTGATACCTAAGGAACCATTACTGGGACTTTTGATCTTATGAAAATGTCTCAATCTTATAGCCCTCCAAAGAGATATAGGATTCAAATTTAGAATTTTCAAGATTCCAATTGATAGACAACTGCAAGTAACACTAGGGTATTACATTCTTCCCCCTTAAAAGAATTCATCCTCGAATTCTCAACAAATGAAGGAGCACCAATACATATACTTGATTTGCATGACTTCCTAGGTTGCTTCCTTTCCCGAGTAGTTCTCCCAAATCACCTCTTTTGAGTGAAGCTCCTTCACCCGTCTATGATCTCAAAAGGGCAAAAAATAACTAAGGCTAAGTTCTCTTTCCTCCTAATCCTCATTACACCATTCATAGGTGACTCTCAAAGAACACATGGTTAACCATTGAGAATGCTAAGTTTGGTTCACTGAGATTGGCATCAGCCCTTTATCTACTCTGAATTGCTTGTAGCTGTTACCTGATGATACCTTTATCCCCTTATCAGATATTACCTAAACAACTTGTCAACCATTTCAACCTTAAGAAACTGGTGTATAGGCAAAGACTCCATAATTGAATATCAGTAGCCAATGTTTACAGCCCACCATTGCAGCAATCGAATGAATTTCAGGTTGCATCAATATGTCAAAGGTTTTATCCACGCCAAAAATGATTGTGGCACACAACGACAACAAGGTTAAAAAGGAGAGCATACAATACTCAAAGCAAGATCCAGCCTACTAAGCTTGGCATTAGCTTTTGACAAAACACTTATTTGATATTACTATTAATCCTTGTCGAAGCAACACATTGAGGAATCAGTTCCAAAATCAACATGATCATGTTTCTCCTATAGATTGTCAAGACTAGAGTATCTCTGCCTAGAAGTATGCAAGAAGAGACTAAGGAGCCCTTAAACATCTCCCCCACTCCAATAAGAGGAAAGGCACATATAATTAGATCATTCTCTTTGGTGTACACAAAGTTATTCTTTCTTACTTCTTCTATTCTCTTCATATGATCGAGTCTTTGATAATCCCATACTCGGCGTCCAAGGAATAAAATCTTTCACAAATGTACGTCTTATCTTCTCGGTTTGCATAATCAGGGCCACGTATCATTCTAAAAGAACCCTTTTTCTTACTCGAGATAAGATTTGCCCTTACTTGCTTTAAATCTTCTGGTTCTTTATTAGGAATCATCATCTTTTAATGCCTACTCATAGTGTAGAATAACTCCAATTTGCTCAAACTAAATGACAATCCATTTGGACCTTGCATATATTTACATCCAAGGTAATTGAGAATGATACAATACAAAATTGGCTAGTACTTATCCATGTCCACCGGCAATCTAACAAAACTTTTACCCTTAGAACTACTAAAGTTTCCTTTATTTGCATTTTAGGTGACATCCCTTAGAACAACCGTAACTTAACACATTTGAACAAGATAACAACATTAAATAATCGTCATTGGCAAAATCCTTCCCATTTATTCTAAATTGATGGGTTCCTTCGATCTTATCTATCACTTCTCTCCCTTTTGAGGCACGCAAGCACTCCCAAGGGAAATGTTTAGGCTTGCCAACTCCCATTTATAGTTGAAGTATCCATTATTGCCATCATGCTTTGGACTTATTACATTCGACCCTTCCATCCTAACAAACTTTAGTTGATTTGGGAATTCCTTTCCGTACTTGAAGCAAAAGTTTCGTACTCAAATTCTAGATATTCTGGCTTTTCATTAATGATCCTCACACGCCCCTTTGTCTTCATGTGACCTATACCATCCTGAAGTTAACAACACTACACCGAAACCATTACCAATGGCAGTCTCCAAGGTCAGACTACAAGAATAGCTTATCTTAGTTGATATGGTTTTCCTTTCTCCTTAAAGATCCTTATTATTTGTAAATTGGTCCTCTTAACATTCTTTCCCTATTTATCTCCACATGATTCAACCTAAAATGACTTGTTTTTACCCCAGCCCTACAAAGTCGTGTAATCCATTTGGCCATCTCCCTTAGTTTCCCTTCCCTTGCACTACCAACCAATTTATTCTTAAAGGAATCGTAGTCAAATCTCTAGGGACATTCCAACTTAGCCCCCAAACATAATACTACTCCTCTATCTGATATGATCTATAAGACTCAATTTCATAACCCTCAGATCTTAGGTTAGTCCATAATCCCAAGCTTTAATATCTCCTTAACTCATGTTTCACCCTCACTTTACATCCTAACTATTACCTTCGGCCTATTAACCTTCTTTCTTTCATCAAGATACTTATTCGAGGAACCTCATTATGAGTATGGTTGTTACCATTCAAAACTCTCCAATTTACTTCACAAGACTTGCACTGTGTGATGTTCCACCAAGTACTTCTTGTATACAATTTGAGCTATCACTAAAGACCTAGTAGCCCTTATTCCTAGCACCAAGGGATAGAGGAATAGTATCCATTGTTCTAGCATGATCTTCTTGAGAATACTTAACATAAGTTGATGTTGGCCACGATTGGAAAGAATTCAGTGACTTAATTAGCTGCAAGGCTGCAACAATCTCTGAGGCCCCGAAATCATACCATGACCAGAATAGCTAGCACATGGAGCAGCTCTTTTGTGTGCTATATTGTTCAAGTAGCCATGAGTGATTGGGGCATATCGTTTGACAAGCCAAATAGTGATTTCACTATTTCATTCAATTTTGAAATGTAATTGATTGAGGATAATAATCAAGACCAACTGAAGTAATGGGTAATCGCTTCCCAACATCTTGCATCTTCCTATTGCTCTAGGATTGTGAATAAACTTGAAAGTGTTGCACTTACCAAGTGGAAACGATTCATCACATCTATAAACATTGCCAGCTTGTTGTTGTAATTGAGATAAGCTTCTTTCTTGAAGTCAGCATTCTCAAGCAATACTAGAAAGCTTTGCATAGCAAGTTTCTCTATGCCCTACTTGCTAAAAGGAGCACTAGTTTTATGATTAATATGAATTTCACCATTGGTTCCAATCATGTGACTTGCATTCTTGAAGAAACCAAGCACAAGATCTTTACATATCTTGATCATTGTTAAGTCATTTTTCCTGCAAGATTTCTAGCATACCTCTTACCAATTGTAGTAACAACCTTTACATAAGGGTTCTCCTTGCTCTTATACTTCATCTAATCCTATTGCATCAAATCTGTCTACCATGCAATAAATTAGCAAACCTTCTTGTTTCTTTCTATATTGACAACATCCCCCACACCAAGTTCTGGATACCCAGGCCATGTACTCCGCCCAAATGGCCCTCTAACTTGCCTAATCCATCTTACCATAACATCTATCCCTACCTCATCTCGACCCTCTTTGCCTCAAGAGAGGGTATCACATTTAGATCACATATCAGAAGCCTCGCATCTAATTGCTTCCACATGTGCGACAAGGAATATGTTCACATAGCATAATGAACATTTGGAGTAGAAGGGAAGAAAAGAGTTATAACCAGAATAAGAATAGGCAGCATTTAACAAAATTTAGACAACAATGACATTCCTAGAAGCTTCTCATAATGCCATAATCTATGAAAATAGACGCGCTTCTATTTGCACAGTTGTAAACCTACCAAAGAACACTTCCTCCATAATGCACAGATTAACCTCAAGCTCTAATACCAACTTTGCCATGACCCAACCCTAGGGCATAATCAGCGCATAGAGGATAAGTCCCCTAGAAAGCCTAACGCTAGACATTTTCCTTAAAAAAAAAATTGAGCAAAGTCTCCTTTATATTCAGAACTATTCCCAAATATGGATCATTTTCCAATGCTAATAACACAAACACAAATTCATTGGGGATCTAAGCATTCTCAAAATGCAATCCATAGCATACAACATAAAAGTTTAAAACATATTCATACTTATGAAAATATATATATCCATTCAAGAAAACTTCAATCCATACTCACTAAGATTCAGACTTATTTTAAATAAAGATAAACATACTTTTATTGGGACAAATAAACCAATACAGGTAGGACCATGCCTGCTGCATTATGAAGCTATATGACAAAACTAAGAGCTACACATCGATGCCCTTGAACAAGAAGGGCTTACCAAGTAGAAACTAGCTAGGCATCATTATTGAGGACAAAAGGATTAGATCCTAACTCTATACCTATATCTAAGGACAATAAGTGAGTTTTGCAACTCAGTGAGAGATAGAACATCCCTAACCCACATGAGACAATGTGCAAGAAAATTAAACTAACATATTTATAAGTATAGTTAGATGGAAACGATAATTTCAAATATTAAATTTTTTAAAAACCCATGGGAAGTTACCTAATCTAGGATGGTTCATCAGGATCATACTTAGGTGGCCCTTCCTTCATGTGATTTTGTATTTCATCACACACCACTCCTTGAGTGGCTATGTATATAATCATTTGAGGCACACAAAGGCCAATGCATACTACCATTAGCATGCAAATCCTACCATAGACTTCACCAAGTCTTTCTTTTACCATCCATCATAAATATTCTCATGCCCAAACCTCAAGCATGGGTTTTCATTTCCTTTTTACACATAACCATTAATATAGCTCCACATAAAATCATTCAATCATACTATTCTCATTTCTTTGCGAGTATAACAATTAACATTGTAATACCCTAATAATACAATATTATGCTTAAGTCATTTTATGGCATTACTAGTTGTTACCCTTGACTAGCGGAAGTTCCTATATTTGAAATTAATGTAATATATGAAAATAGCTTGTAGATTTTTTTCTTTTTTTTTTTTAAACCTTTATGCTTGAAAACTAAGCCTTTAAGCGCTTACTTACTCGCATATATATGGACGTTCTTCCTCATATCATGGAGTTAATAGAAAGATGTATGACAAAATCGAAACAACATAGCACAATACCTTAAGCCAATAATGTAATCATAAATAATCAAGAGTCATCATTACACTTAATGAGTATCACACATGTAATAGGTCAAATTAAGTAGCATAACTTCCTACATACTCTTAATTACATATAAACTGCCCAACTAGGACTCTTAAGAAAGTAAAAATACTGTGCTACTATCTCGATCCTCCTTAGCCAAGTGAAGAAATATGGTAGCTCCTCGTCTTGTCCAGTCAGGTACCATCAGAAGTGCTACCATGGATGCTATCAGCTTCGTCTGAAGATGACATGGAAATGTAGGAATGAGAAATATAAGATCTCTCAGTAGGATCCCAACTAGACCATTAATGTATCATCGTCATCATCTTAGCCACTTCGGGTTTAATTATGAAAATAGTGAGCATATATAAGTTCTATTTTTAAAGGGTTTGAAAACATAGGTTCCCAAAGCGGGTTTTTTTTTTATCTTCCCCATATAAACATAATACAAAGGAACTCAAAGCTACAATATAATAGTATATACATGTGAGAGCATATTATAAAGATTCATGCCTATACAAATGAGAGAATGAAGATGTATGCACATTCATATAACTTCTTAGACTAGACCAGAGTCTTTCTTTAACTTTACTTTCATATTTAGCATGTGCTTAACATTTTTTACTTGTCCTTTGAAATAAACTATTTTTGGACATGAGCTTATTTCATGACCGTCGTCACGCAGTACTAAACAAAATTAGACTAAGCCAATATTGATTACCTCTAATTTGAAGGGTCCTCCATGTCACCCTTGCCTCCTCCATAGAGGTTCCTTGAGTCTTTGTGAATCGCCGTCTTTCACTTTCCTTTCCGAACCGATTGAAGGGTCATATCCCATTCTTTCTTTTCTTATCATTATACTTTACATGCATACTACTTCTTTGACTAAACATATGCAATGATATGACTAAGTCCATAATTTTGACGGAAATCTGGCCACATAACAACCAGACCGAAGCTTCCCCAAAATGCCAATCATTAAAATTTCAATCAATCGTCCATTATATCCACATCATATCATCACACTAATCATTCAATCATGAGACAATGCTCAATCAAACATGTCATTCATCACACCGAATGACATCATACATTCATACCCTAAAAGGGTTCATAGTTGTATTGTTTTTTATGAAGAGTCTTATGAATCATCATATGATTTCTTGTGATTACCCATGGGAGAATCACATTGTTAAAATGAATGTGTGTGAATTCTTTTAGTTACTTAGTTCTTATGTGAAATCACTCTTTACTTGAGTACATGTCTTATGGAACACTTATTCAAATTAATTAAGTTAAATAATTGTTTCTTTTCCTTGAGATAGTGCACTTAGTGATTCCTAGGTTCATGGTATGCTCAAAGGCCCTAATCATACTTTTGTTCCCAAGAAGTTCGAGATCCTTCTAATTCTTGGGTCATGACAATGCATAACCACACTCATGGACCCAACAACACCATGTTCATTAATCACCAAGGGTGATCTTTAACTTATCTAAGTTGCAAAGTTTCAAGCTTTTATTATTAACATGACAAGATCTTACCTTAAACATTATAAAAGTTATCATTCTTTATAAAGTAGTAATAAAGTTTTATTCTTTATGAAGGTAAGTGCTTATAAAATTATACTCTTTGACTTAAAGATTAAATCTTTATGAAATAATAATACAAGATACTAGTTTTTGAACAAAAAAGTCTTGTCCTTTATGAAAGCTAACACTTTTATTTATTCTAAGACCATTAAAGCCTCAACTTCATGATTTAAAGTTGTTTTAAAGTCAAAAAGGTTCCTACTTTATGAACTAGGGATATAAAACATTAATTTTAAAATTAGAAAGTCTTAATCTTTATAAAAGTTGACACTTTTAAGCATTGCTTTGACTCAAGATCTAAACTTTATGAATTAAAAGTTGCAAATCAACACTTTTATGACTTAAAGATTTCATTTTTGACTAAAGTTTGAAACTTTATGAAAAGTCTTGTTTTCAAGATTTGATTTCTAAAACATAAAGTGACAAGATATCATTTCTATAGCTCAAAAAAGCTTCATATTTCAAAAAGCTAAAACTTTTACATACATTCTTGTCTTTAGGACAAAACAAAATAAGACTTTATGAAGGCACCAAAACTTGCGCCACTTTTCATACATAAGAAGCAAATTTTTAGAGCTTTATACTCTTAGAATGTTCATAGTCTTATCAAATCGTGAAAAATATATGGAATTGAAACTTTTCTAACTATAAACTCATCATAAGAAAAGGAATAAACTTTAAACAACATACCACCAAAAGCATCATTCTTTTTCAAGCAACTCACAAGAAACATCAAGATCTCATGCATCAAGAAAGGAAAATAGAGACTTTAAAGGAAGGAACTTTTCCAAAGAATCAAGAACAACTCATGAACAACAACATGAACATATTTTACCAAAAATAGAAACTTTTGCTCATGAAGAGCATGAAAGATTTTCTTAAGCTTTCACTTGAATATCTTGGTCATGAGAAGAACCAAGCTTCAAGTTTTCTTGAGTAAACAAAATACAAGAGTGAAGATCACTATCTATGCTTGAAAATGGTGTCCTTGAAGAAGAGGAAGAAGATGAAGAAAACTCCTCCTTTGTGAAGATGGTGTAGGTTTAGCTTGGAAAGGATGAGAGTTCTTGAGTTCTCTTGGAAATAAGGCTTGTAGAACTTAGATCTTGTCTCCAAAGACCAAAAGATATGGTCTTTGAAGGACGTAGTGAGAGTTTTGGTTATGGTGGTGGTGAAGAAACGAAGAAGAAGAAGAAGAAGAAAGGACGTAGAGAGAAGTGAGTGGATTTGAGAGACTTAGAGAGAGAGTGAAGAGTCACAAAATGAAAATGAATATGCATGTTGGGGAAGGGGAGACCGTAGCCTTCATATGGGCACGGGGAGGATATTTGCTTCAATTTGTTGTAATTAGGGAACAAAATGGTTAATTGAGGGATTTACTTTAAACAAGACCTAATGCTTTTCTTACATAAAGCAATATTCTCTTCTACTTTTTCACTTTAGTGATGTCATCAATACTTTATTGTCTAGTTGACTAAGTTTGAATTTTAATTATATGATTAAGTGCTCTTACAACTTAATCAACTTGATTAAGCAAGAATTAGTGACTAACACATAAGAACATGATTAACAAAGATTAACCTTGCAATTAAGTTTAATTATCTTTATTTAAACTTGATCAAGCTAATTAGAGACAATTAGTGCTTAATTAAACTATTAAGGGTTTGACTTGCTTAATTAGAGATTATCTAATCTCGATTAAGCATTCTCTTGACTTTGTTCATCAGAGTTGACTCATAAATACTCCGTTAATCCCTTAATTAAGCCTAAATCTCATAATTTCTCATTAAGTGCCTAATTACTCAGGGTTATGAAGTAATTTAACATGACAAGAAATTGAGGATGTTACAAACATAGTTCTACATAAAATAGTTCAATGTTCCATGTGTAAGAACTAGAAACAATATAGTTAAATAGAGAGTTTTAATATCATAATACCTTGAAAACTTATAACATACATATGTAGGCAAAATAACTAAATTGGAAAACTATATATTCACAACTTAATCCCAATAGTAGAGTCTTAATCCCACGGAACCACGGAGCCAAGCCAAACCTCTAGCGAAATCTATCATCACAAATATGGTAATTTAATTTAATATTAGTCATTAAGACCAAGGATCAACCTAAGTTAATCTCAGATATCAAAACCCCCAATTCTTCTAACTTAGGGTTCTCCAAGAACTCACTAATGGAGAAAGAATCAATAATCAATAATTAATAGGAAAAGAAGAGGAAAAGAGTTTAGAGAGTACATTTGAAAAGGGAAAATAAGAAGAAAGGGTTGGGAGTCTTCATGTCACCTCCCCAAGCTTCAAGACTCAACAAGATTGATATTGGAGAACGAGACAAAAATGCATATTAAAGAAACAATTTTGATATTATGTGAGGAAGTAAGAGTGTAGTTTGATTTAGATTTGAAGGAAATATTTGACTTAAAGACCAAGAATGAAGAGGAATGTGTTTTAAAGAGAAGGGTGAGAGTTTTGAAGGGTAGAGAGAGAGTGGAGTTGCACAAATGAGGGGAGACAGCGCGTTCAGGCCTTATATAGCCCATTGGTAATTGATTATCATGAACCTAGATATTGTAATCAATTACCATCCCACGTAATCAATTACAACTAGGATGAACTTAGCCTGTGGGTATATAGAGAGATTTGTAATTGATTATAAGCCTAAAGGTAATCAATTACAGGCCTAAAGGCCTAAAGCCGTAATAGGGGATGATGAGAGAGAGAGAGAGAGAGAAAGAGACTTCTACACAATGAGTAAGAAGGGGGCATTCATGCTTTAGCGTTTGGTGTCATTCTTACCAATGGATTTTTTGTTGGAAATAATTTAATGAAACGAATCATTTCATTAAAATCTTTTTACTGATGGATATGCAAACTAAACATCCTCTAGTGGGAATTTTAATTTTCAAATACCAACGAAAAATCTGTCGGTAATAAAAGAAAAAATAAAAAATTAATTAATATTTATTTTAGCAAAATTACATATGGATTAGCCATTGGTAACTTATTAAGATATTAATTTAAATTAAAAATAGAAAACATAATTACTTATTGACGGTTTTCGTTGGTTATGGTTTGACACTATTAGATGCAAACATTTATCGACGGTTTGACCGATAGATAATTAAATCGTTGGTAATATTCCACGTTAATAATTTACTTGTAATCTGTCGATAACACCGACGAATTTTATCCGTCGGTAAAATCTATAGGTATTTAACTAATTTTTAGTAGCGAGACAATTTAGTTTCTAATAAAATTAAATAGACAAATTGGTCCCTAATATTTCCAAAATCAAACAATTTAGTCTCTCTATTAAGTCTCTTTAATAGAACTAAATTGTTTGATTTTGAAAAGATTAAGGACCAATTTATCTATTTATTTTTATTAAGGATTAATTTGTCTATTGTTTTAAAAAGTTAGAGACTAATTTATCCGTTTATTTTTCTTAGTGACTATAACATCCCTTTTTTTAAAAAAAACAATATGCATGAAATATTTTTGGACATTCTAGTTGATTTATTATAGACTGATCAAATAGTTAACTCTTGGATGTTAACCTTTTAAGACGATAAATTAGTAGATATGTTAGAGTATACATCAACATCTTAGTTTAGCAGATAAAGTTAAAATTGATATCTGATTTAAGTAAATAAAGATTCGATATTTTGTTAGATTTTACAATAACAATAATGATATTAACGATAGTAATAGTAAAACAAAAACAAAAATGGTCAGGTGATTAGGCAGAAAAGACAAGTTTAGATATATATATATATATATATATATATAAGGAAAAAGTCACCAATGACGTTAATTTCTTAACTAAGTATTGACTAACTCTCACAATTTCTATATAAAAGGGGGTGAGGGTGGATGAATTTGTAAGGAAAGTAAAAGGAAGATAGGACTGTAATAGCTTTGAAGCACCAAGGAAAGAAAATAGAGAGATAGCTCCGTGCAAGGGAGAGGAAAAAGAGAGAGAGAGAGAGAGAGAGAGAGAAAGGGAGAGAAGAAAGGAAAAAGAAAAAGAAGAGGTTTACAGAGGGTTTAGTTTACATATAGTATCTTCATCCTTGCAAGATTTTTAAGCTAGATAATAAAATTATGTGTGCTAAATAAAACCATGACTATATTTATTTATTATAAGTTGTGTTATTTAATGTTACTATATATTATCTACTGTCATAGTTTATTTTCTAAGTTATTTTATTTAATGTCCATTTATATCATTGCTCATTCTTATTTATTATCGCAATTCATTGTAAATTCCAAGTTATTTTATTTAATATTATTTGATATTATTGCTCGTTAATCTTTATTCATTGTAATATGTTTTACTGTTTCAAGTTATCTATTTATTGTTCCCATATATTAAAGTTGCTTATTATTTTTTATTGTTGCCATTTATTTATCATTCCAATTTAATTTATTTATTATTTCTTTATATTAAATTTTTCCCGTAGTACTTTTATTGCAATTCATTTCACTTATTGTTTTGTTATATTTATGTTACTTATTATTTATTCTAAGTTATTTTATTTCTTATTCCTTTACATTAAAGTCACTCATGTATTTACTATTGTGATTTATTTTATTTAATATTCCTTTATATTAGTATCACTCTTTTTTTTTTGCGAGTTATTTAATTTTTCTTTTAGCTTATTATTATTAAGATGTTGTTTAGATAATGATATATTATTTTAAGTTGTCATTTTTATGGAAATTTCTTTAGAGGACCGATATTAAGAGTAAAATATTATATCTAACACTTAAAATAAATAAGAATTTATTATACATATACTCGAATTATTATATTATTTTTGCCTTTGCTTGGGAGTTTACATCTTGACTTATAGACATTATTATAACTTTATAGTGACCCTTGTAAGGACATGGTTTTTGTGCGCTAAAGGTGCTATGATGACACAAACAAATTCATGGATCATAATAAGAAAATTTAAAAGAAATTAAATAAAAATGATGTTAAATTCAGTCACTATAGAAATTAATATTTAGAATTGACAACCCTATATTTTGAGAAATTTTATTGAGATATTATATTATTTATTTTACTCAAGTTTATATTATTTCAATGCTTGTGTACTTCATTTATTTTAAGTTTATGAATTAATAACTTCTGCACTTTATTCCATTTATTGCTTAATTTTATGTTTTATTATTTAATTTATTATGAGATGAATTTATTTATATTATGTAAGTTATTGTTTATTTTATGCTATTTGAGTTTTTTATTTAAGTTATATTTATTGTTTAAGTTTATGCATCTGTATATTTATTGTGAATTTATATATAATAGCAAGTAAGTAATTTGAAAATAAAACATTCAAGATTTGAAAACATGTAAGTAATTTGAAAAAAAAAAATATTTAACATTTGTCACTAATCGCCAAAAAGGCAGAGAGAAAATATGTAAGATCCTTTTATGTTATCTACATTGATTAGTGTTACATAAAAATCTTGCTTATCGTCACGATATTAAGAGTAACACTAGAAAATGAGAATTTCCGAAAAGAATGCCTTTAAATATGTGTGAGACAAGCAAGTAAAGGAAGGTGGAAATTAAAGTAAAGATTAAAATCATATTAATGCTTGCCACATTTTGTACTGCATAGCATATATTTGTGTAGCCTTTATTGCTAACAATATTATGACGTATGATTTGCTTATAAGTAATGTGATGAAATTATGATATCATATCCGTGTGGGTTTCTATGCTAAGACACGACTGGAGTTATCATAATTCAAATATTTTAAAACTCTTTATTATCTACTGAGAATTTTCAATTCTTACTCTATTTCTAGTGATTTCAAATTAGTTGAGTAATGCCCTAGAGGAAAGTAGACTCCTCCAGCTATTAAGAATGTATGGAGTTATATTTCAATAAATTATAGTTTCTTTATCTAGCTTCAAAATGTTTAGCCTATAGCTAGTAATCCTTTACCTTTGCTTGTAAATACTTCAGTGTATTTTTTGTATATTAATGTTCAACTTAAAACTTTCTGTGTAAATTTGTGCCAACAATCTTATTATGAATATGGTTTACAGGGACTACTTTATCCAATGTAAAAATTGATGACGGCCACTTTGGGAGTTTACTCAAAAACATATTGAGGGTGTGTTTGGTTGGAGATAAAAATGGAAGGAAATTTTCCATAGATGAGTTTACACATGCAGCTCATCCGTGGAAAATTTCCTTCCATTTTTACCCTCTAACCAAACATGCCCTAAAAAAAAAAAAAAAAGAGGGCCAAACTAATGGCAAAGAAGAGGCTAAGATTGTTTGCACTTACAAAAATTTTAAAAGTAGTATGGGGATGACAACTGAAAATGTGTTTTAGTTGAGGAGAAGATAGTCAATCACATATAGCCAAAGAAAGGATTCAATTAAAGTTGGAATGGATTGGGTTGTATGATTAATAGGCCAAAATGTGCCCAATATGAGGAAAAGTCAAAATTAACTAGCCGTTGTAAGGTAAGGCTTAGGTGATGAGGCAATAAACTTCTTAAAATATCGGAAATTAGCTTAAAATGGCACCTTGAAGTGATTAGAAGACACAATCTGGAGCACACAAAAGCAGGACAAGGCAATTCTAGAAGAGAAGAGATCAAGATGAAACATAAGAACCAGGAAAATAGTGATTATTTAGGCATAATATTATTAATCATTAGCAAAGAATGAATTGTAAATAGAAAGACCTGGATAGTGAGGTTATACTTAGTAAATACCTTGTACACTGTAAATAGTCTAGTAGAAACTTGTAACCACACATGCAACCATCAATACACAAACCAAATTACAAGTTTCCTATTTCTCTTAGCCTTTTAATATTTTTGCATTTACTTTTAGCCTTTACTTTACTTTACTTTCTTGTCCTTTATTGCCTTTCTTACTCTTTTTAGCCTAGTTCGACGTCGGGAATTCAATAGATCAGGCTTTGAAATCCTATGTGGAATAATTTTGGACTTATCAACGATCCAAGCCTATTGACTAAATTTGAAACTATTTCTTGCCATGCCTAATGGAACTAGAGATGGAAATGCATATCCATGGGGAGGACATATCCTCCACCACAGATCCTTGCCTATAAATTTGTCCTCTATCCTTGTCTCTATCCCTGTCATGGGTCCTCATTCAAGAATTTGAATCCCTGCAGATATCCGTAAGTTTATGCAAAAAATTAAAAAATATATAATTAAAAAATAAAAATTCATAAAAAAATTCTTAAACCTAAATAAAGCATACATAATATCTATAATTCATTATAATACTATTAACATAACATAATCCAAATTAATAATAAAAATATTATATGAGAATTCAATAGTTTTAACAACAATTATAATCACAAAAAATAATTATAAAAATTCAAATTATAAATATCCTGCTTCTGTATGTTTATTAATGTGTGAGTGTGCATAAGGTTATTTAGATAATGTTACATGTAAATGGGGACTTGACTAGTCTTTATGGGGTGGAGACCTTATCCATCGCCCTTATCCTATTTAGTATATGGGGACTCTATCTTGATCCCTGTGAGGACTTAAACCGTTCCTATGCTCGCCCCATCACAGGTAATCTCCGTGAGTATCCGTCTAAATGGATTTTTCTACCATTCCTAGATAGGAAAAAAATCAGCTTACAAGATTCCCTTCTCGAGGGCTTGATTTTGACTAGCGCATGCATCTGTGCTCTAAAAGACAACTAGGAAGCATGAACATATCACAACCATTAACAAGGCACTGGAAGGACAAAGGCTCTGTCTGCCTCTACTCCACCAACTCAAGCAGTAGCCATTTCGACCCCTCAACCGAATATGGCTACACAACTATCATTAAAACAACTAGCTATTGCTACATTAGCAATCCCTTCCACGCTTTTTTTTTTACTAGAATTGGAAACTGGGCAATCAACAGTGATGATCACCTTTGTCATTTGTTAGCAAATTAACTTGGGGCTAAATGATCTCATGTACTAGATGTCAAAGCAGTTAGCTGAAATTGTTAAACCCATAGTCCATAGTAAGGGCAAAATGGCTTGTGATCAAGATGCTAAGGAATGACCATTCAATAAGGAAGAATGGTGAGATTAAGGACCACCTGGTGCACAAGTTAATAATGGGGGTAGCAAATTCAACAATAACCACCAATCTGCAAAATAAACACATGAATTTGGCTAGGAGACCCCCTTTAACATGTTAGGTAATATTGGTTTACCAATTACAAATAACCCTATGGGTAGTACACCATGGCAAGTTAGAAATGGCACATCGGGTGCTGTTTACCCATGGAATAGGATTAATCATATAGTGGAGCTATGGAATATGCTTCTTCTTTATATTTGAATCCCATGGGGAATGCAATTGTGCTCCCTCAAAGAATTATGGTACCATATTACTCTTGAGAGGCAAAGTAACCATCACCTACAATCAGCTAACTTATACAAGG
This sequence comes from Pterocarpus santalinus, assembly GCA_031439595.1. Lineage (NCBI taxonomy): Eukaryota > Viridiplantae > Streptophyta > Magnoliopsida > Fabales > Fabaceae > Pterocarpus > Pterocarpus santalinus. Next base: position 23,575,596 of record CM062528.1, on the reverse strand, counting down.
GTTGTACCTTAGCCTATATACCAAGTAGCCATGCCATAGCTACTAGTGTAGCAGATAGGTCACCACCTATAATACAGCCTCAATTGATGTACTATACACTATACACCACCACCACTATCAAGGCCTCCATAACCTTAGTTGACCTAATCAAACTCCACTAGGGTAGATTCCCCTAGGAAAATTAGTCTATGACTAAGGCAAGGCCAGTCATAGAGCCCTTGGTTGACCATAATATGATAGCTAAGGCTAATAGAAGACACTTTGGGTATAGTTGAGGACATGGACAGGTTTGTTTATAAGAAGCCATACCTAGAATGGGTGGATTGAATGATGCCCTTGCCAAGGGATTTCAAGACTACTAACTTCATAAACTTTTCTAGCAAGGATGGCAAGTTAAAATGGAACTCTTTAGCTAATTCATGGTTCAATATGGTGAAGTTAGCCAAAATGAATACTTCAAGCTTTAGCTTTTTGTGTTGTCACTCACTGAAATAACTTCTATGTGTGACTGGACATTGACTCCTAATTCTATTTAGAATTAGGCAAACATGGAACGAATGTTGCATGATCGATTTTACCATTCATAGTCTAAAACCACAATTGTTGATCTCATGAATGTGAAGCAATGAGTTGGTGAGCTAATAACCAATTAGTGCATTTTAGGAGGATAAGGAGCAGATATAATGTACAATTACTAGAAAACCAAATACACATTCATAACTATCGAGCATACACCTTCAATTAAAGGAAAAGCTGAATGCATTAGAGTGCACAAATCTTGTTTAATTAGTCTCAAAGGCAACTCGAATTAAACAATTTATCTTGAAAAGGAATAGTAGACAACAAACAATTTATCAAGAGCCAAAGGTCCTCACCTTATCTTATTAGTGGACTGTGACTTGTTAGAAGAAGAAGTTGAAGAACAATCCTCTCTGTCAAGTGGGATAATGGCAGTAAAGATCTTCAGAGGCAAACCATACTCATGTGTTGCCCTTTCCCTACCAAAAAGGAAAGAGACTGCTTGACCTGAGAATAAAGAACCTTACTCTTTTGATAAATCAAAGGTTGATCAAGTTTTCGACTGCCTATTGAAGGACTGGCAAAAAGCTCCCTAATGGATATATAATTTCTCCAGTTGAGGAATTGAAGATCAAGAAGAACTATAAGCGGCACTGTTCTTATGCCTGTGCCACTGTCAATTGTTTAGTGTTCAAAAACACCATTCACACGACTTTGAAAGAAGAAAATTTCAACTTGATTAAGAAAGGCACGGTTGAGATGATAGTAGATACTGACCATTTCCTAACAGTGCCTATTAACATGGCCTTAACATCAGTTATGTCCAAAGGCTAAACTATTCTAAGAGGCTACCAGGAGACAAGATGGTAACAAAAGAAGGCTTGAACAACCTTTCAATATAAGAGCTAAGTAGCCTATTCAACAAAAATGGAGACCCAAGGATTTGGCTAAGACTCGCGAGGGGGGGGGGAAGGTAGGAACTACCTAAAAGAACTAGTATGTTTGACAAAATACAATTTCCTATCGAGTAGAATCAGCATAGATATACAAATGGTTGCTTCCAAAATAAGACTGTGGATCCTAATGTGCCTATTTCTGAAAAAGGAAAATAGTAATGGAGTTTAATTTTGAAAAGGATATTTTCTTCATACTTATTACAGTTAAGAACAAAGATCGACTGACCTCTCATAGGATGATGAAACCAAAAGCTAACGCAAAGAAAAGGAATTTGTTTCTAAACAAGTATGTCCTGAATAAGAAGAAACAAGAGGCAGCCGATCACCACCTTACCAAGACTTAAAAATAAGGTGCTAGTAGAAAAAAGTAGCTGAGAAGATAAATACATGTTGGCCATGCTCACAAAGGCCAAAGACGTAAAAAGGATGAAAGTCCATACTCTAGAGAAGAAGACCAAGAGGAAAAGAATGAAGCAAAAATGGCAGAGAAGCCAAAGGAGGATTCCATAGAAGATCAGAAGGAGGAACTTTGAAGATGATGATCTACTAGACTTTGATATTGAAAATGATGCAAATATGGCATTAACGACTAGCATTGGTATTATCCCTATTGAATTTATAGTTGAAAATGGGCAACTCATCTTGATGGGGACAGTTTTGATGAGGAAGCCAAAGAGGCCTCATTAACTAATATAAAATGCACGAGCTAAGTAAAAGTGATTCTAAGAAGCCCGAGGATGATATGGCCAAACATCTTATACCCCTCCATATGAAGGCCCACATCAATGGCAAGCTTATCAGTTGAGTTTACGTAGATGGAGGCGCGGTTCTAAACATTTTGCCCATTAACAACCTAAAAAAAATAGGCAAATCTCATTTAGACCTAATGAAAATAATATGATATTGAAGAATTTCACAGCAGACGTAATAACAACTATTGGAGTTCTGGTAACCAATCTCACAATGGGAACTAAGATGTCTTCCACAACATTCTTCATAGGGATGCTCAACTAGGGCATTCTCTTCTTCTTGATAGAGATTAGATATACTCCAACAACTGCATGCTGTCAGCCTTGTATCAGCTACTGTTCTTTTTGAAAAGCGACGGGGTGGGATTAGTTCCAATTGACAATAATCCTCTCTTAGCTGAAGTTGAAACACTAGAAGCTCTTTTCTATTCTCCACACACGATACCCATCAATCGACTAAATGAATATTAAGAAGACTTGATCATTGCCAATATGGATTTCACCTTACAAAGGTTCCAAGTTAAGACTCAAGCCAATCCACGGCCTATGGAACTTGATTCGGATGGATTGACCTAAGCATACCATTCAAGATGTCCTACAATGGCTAGTCATCCATAATTTCAAAAGCCAAATTCAAGAAGTCTACATGGTTGGAAGCATTCCAAGTAAGATGGAGAGAAACAATTAAAAGTAGAGTTAGTCTCCAATGTAGAAGAGATCTCAAAGTTTTGAGGCTCAAGATCTATTGATTCAAGTAAATCTTGGTAGTGATAAAGAGCTGAGGTTGGCAAATGTAAAAAAGGCTCAATCTCCAAATAATGTGTTTGGATGATAGGTAGCAAGTAGAATAGAAGAGGAATGATGGGAAGAGACCAAGCTTTGACATTTAAGAGTTTGATAACTAATAGGAATCGAAAGGAGCTAAGGGGAATAGTTCCTTCTCTTCTCCATAGTAGCCCATTATTTGTTCTTCAAAATTGGAGTGAAATGATAGGAACTAAAACGTTCTTTCGGTTAAAAAATAAATATTTTATATTTTTATCGCTCACTATTTATAAAGTTGATTGCGACAGCTACCTATGTTCATTCCCTTCTTATCTTTGTAGAGAAAGAAGAATTATCTCTATATTATTGAACCAATAATTCATATTTTCAATTCATTTTCACCAATCCTAATTTCATTTCTTGAGAAGCCCACCATTAGAAGAGTTGGGCATTAAGCAAAACATATGACCAATAGTTCATCATCTTGTGCAACATCCTGATACTATGAGACCTTTAGTTGGTTGTCCATTTAAAAGGCCCAAAGAAATATTAAAGCATATTATATTAGACTACTCTCTAAAAAATTAAGTTTGAGGCTTATAAACATCTTGCTCTATCATATAAATTAAAAGTATTAGGTCTGCAATATTTTGTTGTAAATTACATTTTTTTTTATGGTTTTATGGGTTCTTATAATATTTTTTGTATTTGAAACTTATCATTAACATAAGGTAATTATATGAAAAAAATTTCTTGATAGTTATTTTAAGATTTAGTTTAAGGTTTAAAATAATTTTTTGCTTATTAGTTGAAGGTTTAATATTTGTAATGATATACAATAAAAACAAAGGAGGTATTAATAAAGTTATTTGGGAAATTAAAAATCATAGATATTTGTGTTACAATCCTTTATAATATAACTTCTAAACAAGACTAATGAATTTCTATTCTGCTCCCTTATAAATTTTTCAAATAAATAGGAAGATAACTTTATTCTATTCCTTCCCTTTCCCATTCTATTAATAAAATACCAAACACAGTGTAAAAATCTATTTGGTTTCAAAAAATCATTTACTATTTTCAATATTAACTATAAAACTGCCATCTTGTTTCCATTGATAAATGGTTTGTAATGTAACAGGCGAAATTAGAAAAAGTTTAAAGATGAAAGGCCATATTATAACCACAAAAAAAAAAAGTAACATAAGGGACGGAAAAACCCTTTTTGTTTAATAAATATATTAAACCTATGATTTGTCAAAAAAAGTATCCTATTTGGTGATACATCGAATTGACTATCCAAAAATAATTGATTGTAGTGAAAATCAACTGCAGCTCTAAGCAAATTTTATTTGCAAGAGATTCAAATTTTGGAGTCATCACATTGGAAAAGGTTTTATCTAACTACCACTTAAACTTAAAATTATATGAATAATTCCTTAGGCCAAAAATATCCATGTGGCTAGAATGTTGTCACGCATAGTAGTCTATAAGAAAAGAATTTACGCTTTAATTTTTATTTAAAGTATTTGAATTATTCTTTAAATTAACTTTTTCAGGTTTAGTAATTTCCTACCAAACAAAAATTTTATCTAAATTATATGCAAAAATAAATATTAAAAAAATTATCTTTAGAGAAACATTCAAAACACACAATTCATTCTTCCAGGATACGTTCTACTAAAAATAACTTAAACAAGATAATAGACAATTACTTCAACTAAGATGTTAGCATGTTTATCCTTTCAGCCCACTGCCAACATCGTTAGCAGTTTCAACTTTCAACCTTCCTTATTAGTAAAAACAATTTCTGATCGGTTGCGAACTTAACACAATGGGAAGCATGTCCTCTCAGCATCATCTGAAGCCCACCAAATGATGCATGTACCTCCCTAGAGCGCGACAAAAAACTCAGTCAGATACATAAACAAAAAATAAGCTAATGGATTCACGCATCTCCTAAAAGGAAGTTAAACAATAAAAAGTAGAAGAAGAAAAGGAAAATGAAAAATCCAGTTAATATCAGTTATATGAAAATATATTAACTTCCGTATAACAGAAATTGCATATACGTTATCCCTGCCCCCTAGGATCCTTCCACCTGCACTATATTGCGTTGCGTGCAATCCAATTATAGTTGCAAATATATGATTCCATTTAGCAAAAAGCAAACTATAATCTGCTCAAGCTCCCATGAAATAAGCAGGGAAACAGAGAACTAGAAAACAAGCAGCAAAACTAGCTGCGTTGTAGCATACTTTGGAATGCAGAGATGGGTTTCATCAAACATCCAAGACTCCTAGGAGATGTAACATGGGAAATGTTTACATACGCTTCAAGCTGAGGTTTTGAACCTCCATCGTTTGTGATGTTATATAACCTTCCATGCATGATGTATTCAAACTTGTCTTGAATTGATACTGAACCATCCTGGAGAAGAAATCAATTCAGTGTAAGACAACATCCGCTAATTTTGAGACAAATGTAGATCATTCAAACTACACTTTAACAGATAACTTTACTACAGATAGCACCGAAAAAAAAATCCTGTTATTCTCACATTCTAACATAATATTGTAATTACATATTATTATTTAAAACACCTTGAGGTTTATTTTTCACTTCTTACTTATCACACCAAAAAAACCGTAACCACCTACAATTTGTTTGACACTTTAGTTTATCGGCATTAGAACTATTAGCTAGTTACGGCTTCAAAATAAATGCACCTGCAGGCAAATAATCTGAGAGAGAAATAACTTCCCTAGTTCGCCATAACATTGTCACTAAATTCAGTATAGTTATTTTCCAAGGCATCCGCAATAAATATTTTTCAATACTGGTAAGCTGGTAGGTATTTTTACAATCAACCAGATGAAAGATGAATGAAGTTAAAGATACTGTCCACTTTGTCAACAATAACTGATAGAAACAAAGACGCAAAATGATTTCCTGATTGGCCTAGAGCATCGTGTGAAGCATGAGAATGATATAGGACTTCTACGAAGTCGATGATTTTCCCAGTTTCCATTGAGAAGATACATATTGAAACAAATCAATACATTACATGTTTTGATCACTTCTTTGTTAGGCAGAAGATTCAGTTCGTCAACCATCGCTTACAGAAAATAAAGTTTTCAAGAAAAGCCAACACCTGGGTCTGTGTCGGATATAATTCTAAAAGCTATATCTCTGTGCTCTACCATTTACTCTCCTTTTTCTCCTTGGTTGATAATGTGGCTTGTTCTGTAACATCTTTTGCTGGATAATCTGAATGTTTTTTCATGCTGAAGTGAATAAGACATAAGGAAGACAGAATATAGCTTTTTCTTTTCCAGGCTTTATCTATGCTAGTTATTCCTTAACAAGAAACCACACTGGTTTTATTTATTTTATAAGGAGTTAAGCAGGTTTCATTAGATATGACTATTGAACAATCACTTTTTGGACCTTTCTCTGATGGTCAACTGCAAATTGAACTTCAATATTTGATGCATGGAAGACATTATTTGACCCAGTGCCTTGTCATTCATTTATTTTAACTTATGCTGCTAAATATGCAAGCTACAATTGGTTAAGAGTCGTCCCAATTTTCAAATCCGATGTATCAATGTTAAGTAAAAGAAGAGAAACTGTTTGGTTAGCACCGGATGGAAGCACCTCCACATAACATGTTTGATCAAAAGCATGGTGTCCTTTTTTTTATCTAGGTACACCAATGATCAAACAAAGAAGAAATCTTATATTAAAGTTGGATTGTGTAAGAAGGATAAATAACTTATTTTTTTTATTGAATAAGAAGAGAACAAATTTTATATTGTCTACAACAACAGTGAACCGGCCAAGCAGGGAACTGTAAAATGAGTTCAGAATTGCGTTTACCTTAGTATTTAAAACAAGTGATGGAGTCAAAGCCACCAAGAACCTTTCATTTTTGTTCATAGGATAAATCTCCGTATTTACATCTAGAAGCATGTACACGACACGCTTCTCACTCCGTGCTACAATTCGAGAAACTACAAGAAAACAGTCATGAAACTGTAAAGTTCATGCCAACTGAACATTGGATTAATTCAAAGGAACATAAACAGAAAGAACACATACCATCAAAGAGGATTACAAGACTATATCACTTAAATGTTGTGAAAATCCACAGAGGTTCAATATCTATCTAAAATGACTTCTGAAAATTAGTATAATCATAGCAAACCGTAACACACAGTGCCTACAATTACATTCATTTGAGTCATAGATTGCTTGCAAGAAGTAACATATCCTTATTCCAAGTACTGAACGTCATCACAATCAAACACTACATTTTTGGCATTTCATTGCCAAAACAAAATTCAATTTTTCCTCAACTTGCTTTAGTGACTTATGCTCAATATATGCTCTGATTTACTTATACATTAGAATTTTTCAATGAATGAAGCCTGACATTCTATATATCCATCTACGGCCAATTGCAAGTGCAAATAGAAAACAATCCCAGTTCTTGTCCAAACTACAAACTCTATACAGGCATAGCATCTAACAAGATGTGATTTATATCGATATACTAACAACCTTTAACTCACAAGGTGCTAATTCACACCAGTAATAAAATCACATTATCAACTCATTAAAATAACTTAGCACAGTAAAGCACCTATAAGTATGCAACTTGATTCTGAAAAGAATAGAATTGCAAGAAAAGGGTGGTGGGTATGAAAAATAAACAAAAGTGAGAAGCAAGGTTCCCAAGAGAGAGGGGAAAAAAAATATGCACGTACCCTTGTCATACTTTTTACCATCTGGGTCCACATTGTCAACCTTAAAAACGTCATCAAAAAGAAGCTCACTCATCCTTCAAAGCCAATAAAGTGTGGCCGGTCACACTCCAATCAGGGCAGAAACCTCACGCTGTGCACAGAGAAAATAAACACTAGTATTTATTTACTGTATGTTCGGGTGGATGGAATGGGATGTTGGTTGGGTGTTTTACAAGTGATGGAGAATTTCATATCAATTTGGAACATGAAATTAATTAATTAAACGCTAAAAAATTGGTAATTGAAAAATTTTTATTCACTATTGGTAACAAAGCATAATAATCAGGACTCGAGAGATATACAGGCATAGATCAAAATGGGGGAAAAAAAAGGTTAAAACTCAATTGAGCCAATTAAAGAACATGACAAAAAGCTTTTAATTGTTCTTCATTTCTTTTTATTTATTTATTTTTATTTATTTTTTGGGATTTTTTTTTTTTTACTTTTATTACTTTTTCGTGTTGCAGCATTAAAAAGAAAAAAAGAAAAAAGAAAAAAAGTTCTTTCTTTTAACAAAGCACAAGAGGGCTCAAATAGCCCATGCTCATAAACCAGACCAGAAAAAAAAATATTTTTTTCAAAAAAAAAAAATATCATCTTAACCTCTTAAAAGATTAATTTTTTGATAAATTAATTTTTAAAAAATATTTTATTAATTTAAGTTACTTCAATAATTAATTTTGTTATTGTTAATAGATTTTATTAGCATTAATAAAAGTCATTTCAGATATTAATTTGTCAAAATAATAATCATTTAAGAACTAATTTATCACCATATTAATTTTTTAGGGATGAATTTATTAAAACACCAATTTACCACAGGCTAATAAAATATTATTTAAGAACTAATTTTTTAGCTGTGTTAATTTTTTAGTGATCAAAATTGATGGTTGAAAAAACAAAAAGGCAAAAAACCGAACGACAACACATCATAAAGACAAAAAGAACTGGGGGTCGCTATACTGAGCCGCACAGACAAGGGAGCAGAGGTATGGGGTTTCAGGCGGCGGCGGTGGCAGCGGCAGCGCGACTGGCGGCTTGATAGTGGCGCGAAGTGGTTGCGGGCATGGCTCACGGATCTGGGTCGTTGTCGGGTTCGTTTGGTGGTTTGCGGGTTTGAGGTCATGGCGGCTAGGCGGCGGTGCTGGGCGAAGGTGGCGACAGGTTGACGCGGTGGAGCGCCTAAGGAGGGAGACGAGGCTGCGGTGGTGGTGTTCCGGCGGTGCAGTTCAGGTTGGCTTCGGGGAATCCAGTTCGAAGGAGAGAGAGAGAGAGTGGCAAAAAGGGCGGTGGCTGTGGCTCTTTCTCAGGATTGGAATTTCTTTTTGTTCTAATCTGGGTAATTTTTGGCTTGTTGATTTTGCCCCTGTGTGGGTTTTATTTTGGTTTTGAATTGTTGATGTGTTCTGGTCCTTGGCTTGGTTTCATGATAGCATGGACTTTAATGGTATATGCTTTGGCAATGGTATGTATAGGTGATTTGGTTTCATGGTTTGAACACAACGTATTACAGGTATTTGATAAGAGTTTGATGAGAATGTTATGCGTTTCATTGTGGTGTTGTGCTGCTAATTGCAAGAAACAATCAGGAATTAGAAGTTAGAAACTAATAGGGATCATACCTCTTAATCGAGACAATGCACTGCTCTATTCTTCAGCTTGGCTTGTACTCTGTCTCTCCTTCTCTGCTTATTGCCCAAGTTTACATCCAGCTTCCCGTTTCTCTCTTTCCCGTTTTTCCATTTGTTCAAACTGGTATTTATGTAGGGAAATAACAAGTTGGGGGACAATCAAATCTCACAGCAGTGTAACCAGAAAAGAAAAAAAAAAAAAAAAAAAAGAAAATCTTACTGCAGTGTCATAGGGTGGCTAGTTGCATCGCCAGCGCTTTAACTTAACCTACATATTAAGTTTATACTGGTTTAGTCTATTTAATAAATATTTCAAGCCAAGTTGTAGTATATGAAAAAGCCTATTAGATCTAATAGGATCATTTATTATTATTATTATTATTATTATTATTATAAATCATTTAAATCAAATTATATTAATTTAGGCCAGATTACGGTCTATGAAAAAATTTATTAAACCTAATAGGTTCATCTATTTATATTGTATTATTATTGTTATTATTATTCCAAAAATTTAATAATAATAGAAGTCTTTTAACTTATTTAAAATTGCATTTTTTAGTATATTCAATAAATTTTTTCATCTATTTAAGAGTATATTTTTTGCCTATTTACGATAATATTTTTTTATTTATTTAAAAATTTTATTATTAACTGGACCTCTAAATAAATTTTTAAATCAAGTTAAACTTTTTAAAAGATTAAATTAGACCTTAAAAATATCTATGTGAAATAATAAATTCAGGTGTAAGTCTTATATTTAAAATGTAAATCTGACCATTTTTTTAAATTAAAAAAAAAAGAACACTAAAGTTTAGTCCACCGTAATCTAATTTCAACTTAATTGTTGATGGCGTGACCTACGTTGCGGCTTGTCCAATTTGAGCATAGCCTTTTTTTTTTGTTTTTCAAGCTAATCTTTTTCAATATTTTCTATTATTTTTATGCTACCCGACCTTTTTCCAAAAAGAGTTTGGGCTAAAGCCATGTTTTGGGAGACAGACCTATTATGATTTTGGGCCCAAAAGGTTGATTTTTATTTCTATTTTTTATGTTTTTCTTTTTTCTATATTATAAATATTAAAGGAAAATTTGAGGAAAATAAAATAATGTCAAAACAACAACGAAATAGGGCAAAAATGATTTGAGGAAAGATATATGAATACAGATTGAAAATGTTGGAAATTATAAAGGCACAAAACATACTTTTGAGATAAAAAATATCTTATTTTTACAATTTTTTCTTACAGCCAATAAAGACAAAATAGAAAGAGAAAATTTTTTTTATCATTTTCAAAATCTTTGAAACTTTTCACAAATTTTTTTTTAAAAATTGAGTGCTAAAGAAACTATCATATTATATATCTAGACCATACCACGTCAAACTATTAAGTAGAAATATATGAATGATTTTATATTTTAATATAGATTATAAGTTCAGTTAAATATTTAAGAAAAACTACAATTTCATCCCTAAAACATTAGAGATGTAACAAATTTGTTCCTAAATTAGAAAAACTTATAATTTGAACTCTAGATCTATTCACATTAAAACAAATAGAATGAAAATTTAGCCCCTAAATTTAATAAAATAGTCCCCCCAAATGGATTAACTTATTTTATTGTGGATAAATTTATGGATCAAATTATATGCATTTTCTAATTCAAAAACAAATTTGTTATACCTTGTGTTTCAAGAATGAAAATGTAGTATTTATCTTGTTATTATTAATATTATTATTATTATTATTATTATTATTATTTTGCAATATGAGGATTCCAATTTTTAAGGTGACATTTTGGATAGAGTTTTACTTATCTACCAAACTTGATCAAAATTTGTGCAAGCAATTGCTAAGAGTGAAAAAAAAAAATGATAAAGTTAAAAAATATAATTAATGCTTCCTTAATTTGAAAAAAAAAAAGATCAAAAAATGATAAAGTTTGAAAAATTATGATTAGTGCTTCTTTAATTTAGAAAAATAGATAAATAAAAAGAAAGCATTTTAAAATGATAAATATTTTAAATTTTTTATTTTGATATATTATTAGTAGAAAATATTTTTATACTGCTATTTAATTTTGAGTTAAGATATCACTTAATCAGTAATAATTATCGGAGATGTCAAATTCCATACTCATATAATAACACATTATTACTTTCATATTAAAAATATATTAAAATTAAATTTTAGTTTATAATAAAAAGTAGTTAATTAAATCAAATTAAATAATTAAGACTGTTAACATCTGTTTTGTGCGCTTCTAATCTATGCAGTTAGAAATTTGTTACAGATTTTAGTCTAAAATGTTTACTTTGGAGAAACTTTTAAATTTAGTATATGTAATAAATGCTTTGGCAGAACGTTTGATAATGACTTTCGGTAAAAGAAAATAATATTGTAAATATTCTTATTATAGATGTGTTTGAGAAAATTGTAATATTAAAATTATTTTAATAATTATTTATTTGTATAATTATTTTTATATAATTAATTATATAAAAATTAATTTATATTTAAATATTTCAATTGAAAAGTGATTTTAAAATAATCTATTTTATTTAAATTATATAAAAAAATTATTTTTATTTGATAAAATTACTAAAAATGATATAGAATAACTATTTATATTATATAATATTTGATACTTAAAGTTTATTTAGTAAAAATATAATAATTTTAAAATAATTAAATTTTGCTAATAATCATAAACTTCAAAAAGTTGTTTATGTTCAAAAGTTATTTTTTAATTTAAGATTATTTATTTTTTATTATAATCTATTTTGGTGATTTACCCAAACAAGATTAATTTCCCAAAAGCAACTTTTTAGAGGGAAAAAAAAAAAAAAAGGAGCTGTTTTGTATACTTTTCAAACATGCTGTATATTATAAACTTAGCTATCAACAAGTTCGGTGTGATGAAGCTTATCTAATCTAATGAATAAAATTACCAAACTATGTTTTTATTTTTTATTTTTTGTCATAGACGAAAAGAATTTGAAGGTTTAGACTTTAGATAGCTCTCTGCCACTTTTTTACAGCTATGGAATATCCTTGTACCTTTTAAGGGGGGATTAAAGTATAAATCTTGGAAAAACTTTCTGATCAAAGAAAAATATAGATACAACGATTAAAAAAAAATCCTTTAAACTTTCGGCGATGTGCCATTTATCCTTTAGCTTTAAAAAAGATTAAATAAAAATGATACTGTGGGTTGCTTTATAAAAAGGAGACTCGAATTATTTTTGAAGAAACAGATACTATGCATATAGATCACATATTACATGAGATAAGAAGGTTTATATAGATAAGCTTCTTTTTTTTTTTTTTTTGGTTTTTTAACATTATCTAGTGTTATTATAATGGAGATTTTTCCCTTTGGTATTTATTTATTTTTATCCAGAATTTTGAATAAAAATATAAAAAATAAATTATAATTATATCCCATTACTCATTTAATTATTTTAAAAAATAAAAAAGGTAAAAATTATAAATTAATCTTATTGCATATTTAATAACTTAAAGATAATTCAAAAAATCATTATCACTGGTTATTTTTATCTTAGTAAAAAAAATTTGAAATTCAAATTAGGCCTTTTTTTTAAGATTTTGTTTTAAAAAAATACAATCTAATTTATATTGGAATATGATTTTTTTATTCTTAATAAATCATTAGATTTAATTTATATATACTGTATAAAAATATTTTATATTATTAGTACATTTAAATTAAATTCTAAATTTTTTTATATTTAAAAATATTTTTTAGAAGCTAAAAGTTTATTTAGTATTAGAATTTTGATTATGATTGGATCATCAAAATATTTTGTATTAGCAAAGATAATAGAGAACTTCAAACTTTATTAAGATTATATTCGATTTGGGGTACCTCATACTTAAACTATAAATATTCATTTAGATCCCTTTAGTCAAAAACACTTTTGATATTGGTCAATTACATTATTCTCTCTATCTTCTACTCTTGCTCTTCAGTTCTTTTCTTTTTTGTTGAGGGCGTGAGGTGTCTCCACAAGTCCTTGTCTTTGAAATTAATTTCTTTCGAACTACAAAAACACGAGGCCATGCAAGATCTTCAAACGCGTTTTTCTTTTTCTTGCCTTGTGTTTTTCTTTTTCTTTCTTAAATTTGCACTTGCTTTCTAACCCCAAATTAAGGTTAGCTGCTACTACCTTTATCGCTCTCTTATATTGTTTATTGCTATTTTTATAACACCAGTAATACTATTTCCACAATAAACAACGTTTTTCTTCTGGAAACCGCTACTAAATCTGGATTATATATGCCGGGATGCAATTTGAATAGAGATAATCATAAACCCTCATAAGCCGGAATGCAGTCTCCGAGATTATGCGGTTCTTCCACCAAGATTTTCGAGTTCTTTTTTTGGGCGATGTTCTTCAACTAAGCTCAACCTCTCTACATAACTGCGTTTACTCAAATTGGATCGGGACAGAGTTAGGGTTTTTTTCATCTGCACTCCAATTCAGAAGGAGATTGTTCCATTAGTCTCCTTGATGCTCCCAAAACCCTAATCTCTTACTTGATCCAAAAAAAAAAAATTGGATCCAGACAGATTCTGGACTCTTCCACAACAGGACTTTCTATACTTTCATTCCTTTGTTTTGTTTTTTTGGTCTAATATTTTTCATTTTGGTCAATGTACACTCACCTTTGTTGGGAGAGGAAAGAGTCTATATATCACAAATCAGTTTGGTATTGAACCCGGATATAATTAGTGAGGAGCGGATAGATCTACCACTAGGCCGTTATCTTATCAGATCTCGTACTTTCATTCCGTGGCTCCTAAGCATTGGCACATTGGGCCTAAGCAAGCAGTGCGAAACCCGTCAATATAAGAGACCCACAGGAAAGGGCCGAATGGTCCAATATCCAGGTGAACCCGAAGGGACAAGTGGGTGAAATCACTTATGAAAATTTGAGGTCAGTGTCACACAAAGGAAAGCAAAACCCTCCAAACTCAGTTGCGTGCTTGAATCAAGTTATGTGCCTCAGGTCAGGCCCGTGTTAAGTGCGGACGTTAGTGCACAGTATTGGTAGCTAAACATTACAATATTCACAAATCATAAAACCTCACACACAACAGCAAGCCACAGCGCTATCCCTCCCAATCAACCCAAGGAAACAAAAAAACACCAAGCCATATGAACGTAAAAGATTTTTCCCAACTATAATCCACGAACTCTCAACAACAAGAACAATTACAAAGGAACATAAAAGCAAACATGACCAACCAGGCAGCAATTGTCTTAACCAAAAATAAATAGAAAAAGAAGAAGAAAAAACCCTAATGGTTTTTTTTTTAAAATATTTTTAGTTGTTATATATAAATATATTTTAAATAATACAGAGATTGGATTTGAAGAGGTGGAGGCAACGAGGGTGTTAGAAGTTAAACCATCATCTTTCTCATATCATATGGAAAACCACCAAAACCACAACCCGACCCAAGACCCAGACCTAGAGAAGAAGCAAAACCACCAGCACCAACCTCACCCTCAGGTTTGGGGCACGTGGGAGGAGCTGTTGCTCGCGTGCGCCGTCAACCGCCATGGCTTCAAGGACTGGGACACCGTCGCCATGGAGGTCCAGTCGCGCTCCACCCTCCCCCACCTCCAAGCCACACCGCGCCACTGCGAGCAGAAATTCCACGATCTCAGCCGCCGATTCGCCGACCAATGCAACGACGCCGTCCCGCCGCACCGCCAGAACGGCGCCACCGCCGGCGACAACTCCGATCACGTCCCCTGGCTCGACGAATTGCGCAAGCTCCGCGTCGCCGAGCTCCGCCGCGAGGTCCAACGCTACGACGTTTCCATTCGGTAAATCTCTCTCTCTTCTTCGAAATTTCGAATATTTTATTTCGTTTTTATTTAATTATTATTTAATTTTTTCAGGTTTCGGATCTAATTTCCGTGTTTTTTTTTTTTTTGATTTTTCGATTTTTTTTTCCTCTCAAGGTCGTTGCAGTTGAAGGTGAAGACGTTGGAGGAGGAGAGAGAGAAAGAGAATGACGGAAAAGTCGATGAGAAAGCAGATCTGGCGGTTTCCGGCGAGCCGCGGCCGGAAAACGACGGAACCGGCGGAGAGCGAGAAGTTCCCGAACCGGCCGGTTCCGAACCGGATATTCGGCGGCTCGACGAGAGCACCACGAACACTGATAAGCAGTTGCCAACTACGGGTGACGAGTCGGACCGGGAGAACCAGTCGGTTAACGAGTCAAACTCGACCGGTTCGCGGTTCGAGGGAGGGAAAACCGGGGACGGAGACGGGAAGTTAAGGCACGACGCGGCTCAGGTTCATTCCGGTCCGAAAGAACAGGATCCGGTTGGGAGGAAGGGGAAGCCGGTTGGGGAGGAATCGAATAACGGAAGCTACGATACTGAGGTTAAGGTTCCAACGTGCGAGTCGCAGCCTCCGAGTGAGGAGAGGAAGGGAGAGGGTGACTCGTCCGAGTTGCGAGGTGACTCAGTGGGTCACTCGGGGGAAGGGGGAGGGACGAGGGAGAGCAGCGAGGTGCAGAGCTCGGCGAGCTTGACGAGGACGAGGAAGACGCGGCGGAGGAAGGAGGTTTCAGGCGGAGGTGACGGTGGTCGAGGCGGCGGCGACGGCGAGGTGGCGCCGGAGAATGATGAGGTGATGGTGAAATCAGAGCCGTTGATTAGCGTGTTGGAGATGATCAAAGGACACGAACACAGCTCATTGTTCGAGCGCCGTCTCGAAAGCCAGGTATTCCAACTCCCCCTTTCGAGAGGACATAACTGGTATTTCACACTTTCTTTAAAATTTGAAAATTGAACTATCATTTTTAACTTTTTTTTTTTCCTTCTGTTTTAAACTTGTTTTAACTTGTTTCAAGTTAGGAATTTACATGCATGCACGTCAAAACTATTGCCTTTCTTTTTTAAAATTTTTTTGACGTGTTTTTTAAAATATTATTGATTCAAAAAAATATATATAAATGAATATAACTTTTATTATTTAAGAAAACTTGGATATAGAGGGGCAAGGAGTGCATTGCTTACGTTCCCTAAATCATGACTGTCCAACAAATGGGGACCACTCTTGGAATAGATTAGTTTTTTATGGGCATGAAGTTTGTGAATAAAATAGCCAAAACCCAAGAAGATAAAAAGGATGGTAAAACCTTGCAGAAATAATCGGTTTTATTCAGGAGAGAATTTATGTCAAGTGAGGTCGAGAATTTGATTATATCCTACGGGCGAAAATGGTAGATGCCTATGGTGAAGTTCCTTTTGTTTGTTGGCCCCTTTATCTGCAAAGTCGATATAGTCATATAGATCATTAACCTTCTCAAAAAGTAAAAAGTAATTAAGTTATTATGTGCATTAATAATTTTATAAATATTGTTTTTATACCATTACATTACGCGTATAGTAAGTGTAAATATTAAATCCATCGTGTTATGTTATGTTTGTATGTCAAGCATGCGAAACTATTTCCTTAGAAGGTACATGTTTTTTATTTTTTTAATACATTATTATCTTTTTGCCAAAAAAGGATCAATAAAAGACAACCGCAATCATTTTTACGCATTTTTCCCTTTCAAGAAAAATACAATTATTTTTTCGCTTAATTTAGGAAAACAAAACTGAGAAAAGATTATGGTTTAGCTGAGCACGTGCATTTCTTTTGAGCCCAGGATTGGGTGCATTAATGCAACGTGCTTACACATGATTCTAGACCAAAACATTCTAAGCCCATTAGCTGGTTTGGTATTGGGCTATATCATCGTATTCAACACGACCCAAAAAATTCGACATGACCAACCTTAACCTTTTATAATAATAATATTGACCAAAAAAATTACAATAATGACAATAATTTTTATTGTACCCTTGTTTTTTCCTTTCTTTTCTTGCGCCCATGCTTCGCGGCGGTGACGTGTTTGGTCATAGGTCGTAATCATCCAACCGTGTTGCGTATTATTTCTTTAATGTTTGAAAGTCTAATCGTTATGTTGTGGATTAGAGGGAAACTATGGCATTGTGGGCTGGTTGTTAATGCCTGAGTTTAATAATATAGATCAAAGAAAATCTGAACGGTAATGGAATTACCAATGGGCCCTCTCTCTTTTGGACTCTTTCCTACCTTGTTCCTTTACACGTCCTTTCTCGTTGAAACAGCAAAAAGCGAGGTCTTCGAAATGCACCAATTGATACGGTTCGTCCAAAGAATGTTTTAGTGCTAAGTTTATTCCAAAAATTAATTAAACAAGGTAATCAAATCTCTTTTATGTATCAATTAATTAGTTTACTTTCTGAAGAAAATATCGTTAGATGCTCTAATTCTATGGCCTGAATGGATTCACTCCAACAGTATTTGTAAATTTGTTTGAGGAAAACTTTATAGGTTTTAAAAAATGTATTAATTATGAAAGTGCCATTTTTTATTATTTTTTTTTTATTTTCAAGATTTTCACAAAATCTTGAAATTAGAAAGAGAAATTAAAATAGCATTTTTTTTAATTTGCTGAAGTTTTGGTTTGGTCCCTTGTGGCAGCAGGAATCGGAAAGATACAAGAATATTGTGAGACAGCACGTGGATTTGGAAACCATACAATTGAGACTCCAAAAGGGTCACTATTCCTCCTGCACTAGCTCATTCTTCCGTGACCTCCTCCTCCTCTTCACCAATGCCACCGTGTTCTTCCCCAAAGACTCCACCGAATCAATTGCAGCGCAGCAGCTGCGCCGCCTTGTCATGGTGAAGATGAAGAACCATGGCCAAGCGCAATCTGACCCTACCCCACAAAAGACTGATTCACTCATTCCAAACGCACCACAAACCAAACAGGATTCTCTCCTCTCCAAGCAGAAAGCCTCTACTCCTATATTGGTATGCCGCAAACGCAGTTCAATGTCAGCCAAGCCTTCCTCAGCGATTGGCCAAAAAGGTGACCAACCCATCATCCATGACAAGAAGGAAAGGCCATCTTCCGATGTAAAACCAACCTTGAAGCCCTCTTCTTCTGAGACAGATGAAGAAGAGCCTCCCAAGGCCAAGGAAAAGCCTGTCACTGGGGCTAGAAGCTTGAGGAGAAGCAACAAGAACCTCAGCAGCAATCCTGGCAACAAAAAACTCCCCTCTAATTCCGCTTTGAAGGGAGGATCCTTCTCGAGCAAGGCTGGCGAGGCCCCAAAACCGGAGAAGAGCAAAGCAGAGGGAGGGCAGGACAAGAAGAGGAATGCAGCCGCGGATTTCTTGAAACGGATAAAGCGAAATGCTCCGGTGGAGGCGCTGAGGAGTGGGAGTGGTAGTGGTGGTGGAAGTAGTAGCAGCAGCAGGGGTGGTGGAGGTGGGGCTGCTAGTGCGAAGGAGCATAAGAAAGTGGTGAATAGTGGAAAGGGTGACAAAGGGAAAGAAAGGGCATCAAGGCATAACGGTGGAGGAGGCTCAGCGTCAGGGGATAAAAGGAACAAGAACATTGTTGAGAATAGCTCTCAGTCGAAGAGAAGTGTTGGGAGGCCTCCAAAGAAGGCAGCAGAAAGCAATGCAGTTTCTGCAAAGCGTGGGAGGGAAAGTAGCGCTAGTGCTGGTAAGGATAAGCGACCCAAGAAACGTTCTAAGAAATGAGTACAAATTTCATAGATAGTTTTTTTCCCCCTTTTTTTTCTGTATATTATTACTGTCAAAGCGTGTCTTTCTTTCTTATTTTATACTACTAATTTATTGATCAGCTGTAGACCGTAGTCAGTTCAGTTAAATGTAACTTTTTGTATTTGGGATAAACCTTGTAACAACATGCTTAAATCCTTATTTTCTTCTTTCACAGTATAAGCGTCATCGTTTTTAGTTCATGGATATTTAGTCAGTAATTTAGTTCCTTAACGATTGTTTAGTAACTATTAAAAATCATATATTTAAATATAATAGTTTAACATTTTAGATAAATGATATTTGATCATTATTAAATTTTTTTAAAATTAATTTTTATCTAAAATAATTTTAAGATAAAATTAATGTTAAGTTTGTTTTATCTTTTTCCATTTTTTATCATCTTATCGTCTCTCGATAATTAAATTTATTTATTGTAATTTTATTTTGTAAAACAATTTTCTTTGTTATATATATATATGGTGCTGTACTGTATGCACCCTGCTAAAAATAGTGCATCATGCACTTTGTAGGTGTCTTAAGATCAAGCTGATAGAATACAATGTTTCTAAATCATAATAATACACTGTAGTAGCCCCCTAAACTTCCCGAACTCATCTTGTTGAGAACAAGATCTTTCACAATTGCCTACAATCGCCGTCAATCGCTGTGCAATGATCGGCACCCGCCAAGCTCAAGCTGCTGGCGAAGAACCATGCCAATAACTGCGCTCTGACAGGCGAGTCCAGGGTAGCCCCTGCGTTGGTTCTCATACTCCGGTGCAGCGATCCATGGATGCAGGAACATGTCGTGACGACGCTGCTGAACCTGTCTTTACACGACGACAACAAGATGCTGATAACAGAATTTGGTGCTGTGAAATCTTTAATCTTTGTGCTAAAAACAAGGATGGAGACTTCAAAGTAGAACGCAACATGTGCACTTCTGAGCCTTGCTCTAGTGGAAGAGAACAAGAGCTCCATTGGCACGTGCAGGACGATTCCGCCGTTGTTTCGTTGCTGCTGAGTGGTTCCAACAAAGGGAAGAAGGACACACTGATGACGCTATATAAATTGTGTTCGGTGAGGCAGAATAAGGAGAGGGTAGTGAGTGCCGAGGTCGTGAGGCCATTGGTGGAGCTGGTGCTGGAGCAGGTTTGGCAGGGTTTGGGAAAAGAGATAGTAGGATTGGGGGGTTGCAATGTCGAGATGGCGCCGGGGGCAACGGTGGTGAGAGAGGGGAAAATGAGAATTCTTACAGTATAACACACATTATTGGTACATACATATTTCTTAGATCTACAACCTTAGATAACACGGTGCATAATGCACTATTTTTAAGCTGGAGCATAGCAAAACGCGCTATTATATATATATATATATATATATATATATATATATATATAGCAATAAAATTTCATGTTTATTCAAAATTATTTAATACACTTTTCATACAAGCTATCTAATAGAGAGTTATAATTCAATGCTTAGGTCAATAACAATATCCTATGAAAAATTAATAAAGGTATAAGTATGTCGAGGCTTACATTAATATCCATCAATCTCATATATATTACCGTAGACAAATGATTCTTACTTTGGCAAGATGAGTTTTTCAGCATAATCATCTAAGCCTACTTTCTCAAGCCATAGTTACTAAAAAGGACTTTGCATTTAAGATAAATATGAGCAAGGATAATTGATCATTGATCGAATATATTTCTAATACACTTGAACCTCATGAAAAGGCCAGTGTAAAGCATATTCCATATTAAATTAGCTCATTATCTTCTTCATTCTTTAATTCATAGAAGCTTAGTACAAATAGGGATGACTGGACTTTCAAGAAGAAGAAAGAGTTTATGGGATCATAGTTACAAAAGCACATCAAATGTTATTGATTCTCTAATTCAATAATCATACAACAAGAGAGCTCTCCCTTATATAGATGAGGAGAGAACCTACTTACACACACACACACACACACACACACTAGATTACTATTACAATTATTCCTGACACTTACACAACATTTTTTTCTACTTCAGTCTTACATAACATGTATTTAGGTTATTGGTACAGTTATTTCATACACCATCACATAATTACAGACATTACTTTTCTACTTTAAATTTTTACTAGATGTACAACTTTTTAGTACAATTATTTTGGAATCATCACATGGCTTATGACGCTTCCTTTTCTGTTCACTTATCATGTTTCAGATAGGTTCATGGCTAGGAGAGATATTGAGTTTACACCTTACACTACTTTCCACCATCCCTTGTTGTAATATTAGAAGTTAGTTAGAGTTATCAGTTTGGTAGTTATCCTGGTTTTAATTTCTTTTACTAGTTATTTATCCCATTAGCTTCACCTTGTATATAAACCCGATCCTATACATGGTGTGATCAACTTGATCATTTCTCAGTAATTAGATTTCTTACTTCACTCATTCTTGCTCTCTTATCTCTTTCTCGAGCTCTCACTTTTCTTTGCTAGTTGATACCATTTCACACAGTATCAGAGCCTCATCTAAGGCTTTACCATGTGCTCAATTCAAGGAACTACAAACCAAGATCAAGTTCCCATGGTGAATCCTCAAGTTCTGATTGGAAACGAACAATTTCATGCTGTGATTCAAGGTGGAAGAAATCATTAGATTCAAGGTGTGAATCAAGTAGAAGGTACAACTTAAAACCTTGTGGCTAATCCTTTGAGTCCTTATTTCTAGCATCTAAGTGATAGTCTTGGTACTTTACTAGTTTCATTGGTTTGAACAACTCAGAATTATCATCTTTGCGCCAAAGGTATGAGAATGGCTCTGAAATCGAAAAACAAATTGCCTTTCATTGATGGAACCATTCCAAAACTAGAAGAAACTAACCCATTATTTCTTGCATGAGACAAGTCTAATACTTTTATCATTTCTTAGATTAACCAAATCCTTAACCTTGAGGTTATCCAAACTGTAGCTTGGGTAGAAGTATTATTAAACTCGTGGAAGGATCTTAGGCAGAGGTACTACAAAGAAGATGTCTTTAGAATTACAGATTTAGAGGAAGAATTGTTTTCAATCAAATAAGGTGATATGTTAATTACTGCTTATTTTGCCAAATTGAATCCTTGTGGGAAAAATTGGATAACCTTAGACATATACCTTGTTATGCATGTGGAGAGATTTGCTATTGTGGTTTAGGTGTAGTAAGAGGTTACAGAAAGAATAGATATGTAGTAAGATTCCTTAGAGGGCTCAATGAGCAACATAGCCCTGTGAGAAGCCAGGTTATAAAACCTTTACCAGATATAAATGAAACTTTTTCCTTATTGACTCAACAAGAAAGAGAGATGCAAAGCAATATGAGTGAGCCAAGAGTTTTGTCGAATACCACTTATTAGAGTGGTAGTGGAAATCTTGCTCCAAGTGATAAAGCTCGAGGAAAAGGCGGTTGATGTCAACTATCCAATTTTGGTAGTAAATTGGCAATTGGCAGAGGACAATCTACTAAAGTCTATTCCATCTGTGGCAAGAGTGGTCACTTAGCTGACTCTTGCTACAAGAAGCATGGCTACCCTCCCCATTTGAAGCACAATTCCAGTGTTGTGAATAACATACAAGCTGATGAAGAATTGGATGAAATTAGTATTGTTGCATCTAGCCAAAAGGACATTAGTATAGGTCCAAAGTCTTTGTTCACTCCAAAGCAATGCAAGGCATTACATGCCATGCTCTAACAATGAGTTATGAACTTCTCACAATGTGAATTAGGTTCACACTAGCCATAATTGTAGCATCCTCCCAGGTATAGTACTATGTTTAAGTCATAGTACCACACTCGGGATTTTTTATTGTTGCTTCATTGGACCTTATATAACAGTGCTCTCTGGTTGTTACCAATATCTCTGGTCAACTCCACCTACGGTGATCGCCTTTGGTATTCCTGAACTATCTGGAGATAACACGAATATGTACATAGAAGCGAGAATTATAAATTCTCAGTAGGATTCATTAATTCATCATAAATTGTGTCCTCGTCATTATCTTCAGCTGCTTCGGTTTATTATGAAAAAATCAGCTTATTATATAAATATTTTCAATTTTATAGTTTGAAAATTATATTATCCGAAGCAGAGTTCATTTTAATCATACACTTGATAAATAGAGTAAGAATTAAAGTATACACATAGCAGATTGTGAGTGGTTTCATAATAATAATAATAATAATAATAATAATAGTAAATAGAACATAACTTGTGCATGTACAATGGCTTATCATGAATTCATACGAATACATTTATACTTTCTTTTCTTCCTTTACTTGACATACCTAAGCGTTATATATCACTGTCCATAGGGTGTCTACATGTATGTGTCTTTGTCTTTAATCTTTATTACCCTTGAATAGTCTGATCTAGGAGTGAACCCAACTCGTAACCATCATTACATAGGACTAACCTACAAGGGGATTCAAGTGCCTCTAATCTTGAAGGGATCTCATTTTGGCCACCTGCCTCTAAGGTAAAGGGATCTTATAGTTTTAACTTTCTTCACAAGGAGGGATCCAAATAACTGCCTCCAAGTGAAGGGATCTCATATATATTTTTTTTCATTCATATGCAATTATGCACTCTCTCATAAGAATAATCATGATCATATCATCACAACATGTTCATAGACATTCTTGTACATTTACTATCAAACATCCTTGCATGCTGAATATCCATAATTATATAACTGATCATATCATAAATTTATCATAACATAAGCAATCATAATTTCATAAACTTCCGTCGAAAATTCGGTAGCACAACGAATAGAGTCCACTTCCTCGTGAATAGTGTCAGTCAATCAGACAATCATTTATACAGAATATCAATATAATGTATCAACCATTTCAATAATTATACAAAACTTGCAACTCTTGCACTTAAGTTGGATTCGTGCCAATTTCTTGAACTCTGCCCGTTCTCAGAACTTAAGCCACAATTTGTATAACTCATTTAAACCTAAATTTTGGATATGTGTCTAGTTTTTAACCTTTTTGGTCCCATTAAGTTTTAATATATATAACTCAAGTTATTAATATTTTACCTAGGTATGTCCTGTTATTAGACAGATTTGCCTACCAAAAACTAAAAATTCACTAAAAATAGAAAACTAGTTGAAACTATATGAAACCTATACTGTTATAAACTAACTGACCTATCTTTATTTTCAACAAGTTTCATCTCATTTGAGCAAGTGGAGCTCTAGTTATATGCTCACTAATTTGAGTAACCTGCACTGCCCTATTCTATCCCGGCTGGGACTTAGGGCAACTTTCATGAATTACTGGGAGCAGCTCAGTTGGAATCTAAATATGAAATTTTTATGTAATATTTCTGTGTTAGCTTCCTATCAAAATTGGTTGCACTCAATTTCGAGTTGTATAGGGAGAGTTATACCCTTCATAACCCGCATTGCCCAGAATAGAACACAAGATTCCTAGGTAAATTTCAAAAATTCATATCTCCCTCAATACCTATCCAATGGCCTCATAATTTATATGTATAGAAAGCCCTAGAAGTCTATTTTCATATAAAAATAGTATCTTTAAATTTTAATGGCCAGATGATTATCCGTACACCTCGTAGTTACGAATAGCATAGCGTTTTCTTGAAAATCCTGATTCTATTTTGGGTATTTCCAGTGATTCTCACTTAAACTTCAAGCTAAACCAAATAGAACCATACCAAATAAACCTTAAACCACCTCAGACACATCATACAACATCATGTTCATGAGTAGAAAGAGAATTAAAAATAGTCATCAATCTAAGAACAACAACCAAAACAAGAGAATCCTACCTCTAGATTGAAAGATAGCTTGATTAGATGAAGAGTTTTGATATTGGAGGTGCTTGGAGCTTGAAAATGAAAGAGAAATGAAGTGAAAAGGAAGGAAGATGAAAGGAAATGATGAGAGTTCTGTAAGGGAGAGAGGAAGGTTGAAATTTTTGATGGGAGGGAGAAGGAATTATATGAATTTGATATAAAGGTGGTGGTTGGAAGAAATGATTCTAATTGGTGGAGGGTTTGTGGCTGAAAATTCAGCCAACTCTCTTCTCTTTTGTGGCTAGTTTGTGCTACTTTTAGGGGCAAGGTGGCTAAGTTAAGAGCCATAGGATTTAGGGTTTTTGGTTGTGTAATTCTATAGATTCGGTTCTGGCCGTTTAAAATATCGAAATTCCGCCCATTTCCTTCAAATTGGCAAAACGATTTTGAAGAATTTTATGAGGTTTTCTATATTTCTATTTTTATTGTTTCTAATCCTAATATCTTTAATTGATATCTAATTAACTCCTAATTAATCCTTAATTAACTTTTATTTAACCTTACTTATGCATTAAAATCAAATAAATTGATTAATAATGCAAATCGGTAAAACGTTGCTAGTAACTATCTAAAATTTTCTACATAACCATTTGAAATTCTTCATTCATTAATATCTTTATAATTCATTCCTAATTAACTTCACACATTTAATAAAATTGAATAAATCGATTTACAGCACAATTTAAACATTCAAAAAAAATTCGAACATTACAATAACACCTTGGGTATAGCCTATACACTATCCTTAACTAGTCTTAAGTCCACATCCTAGGTTATAAACATTGGTGCCACTGACCATGTGTACTATTCCCTATATGCATTTCAAGCCTTTTACCAAATAAAACCAATTCAAGTGAAATTACCTAACGGTACTCAAACTACAACCAATATCTCTGAAATTGTTGTTTTCTCAGGCCAACTTTACTTAAAAAATGTTTTACATTTACCTATATTTACCTTTAACATGCTCTCATTTTTAAAGTTAACCTCATCTATCAATTGTAGATTGCTCTTTACTGACACCACTTGTGAGATACAGGATCTCCTTCCATCAAAGATGAGTAGTGTAGCTGACCTGAAGGGTTGGCTTGTATGCAATGGAAGCTGCAGCAGACTCGAAGCTTAAGATACATCATCAAAGACTTCCTCACATCGTGCAAACCTCAACACTATTAAAAAATGAAGACCTTTCTTTATAACATTTAAGATTAGGGCACTCATCAGATAGCAAATTGCTTGTAATAAAACAAGTTTTTTCTTTCATAAAATGTGATAATTGTAACAAGCTTTGTGACCCTTGACATTTTGCTAAACAAAACGGATTGCCATATTCAAATAGTGTTTCTAATTCTTTGAATGCATTTGATTTGGTTCATATGGATATATGTCAATACCTTCTACTACAAGTCACAAGTATTTTTTAGCTATTGTTGATGACAAAACACAATTCACTTGGGTTTTCTTTATGAAATTAAATCAAAAACATCAAATTTAGTTCAACACTTTGTACATTTTGTTGGTATTCAGTTTTTAGTCATAATCAAATGTGTAATGGGGTTGAATTCAAGCTGCCATCCTTTTATGCATCAAAAGGAATCTTACAGCAAACATCTTGTGTTGAAACTCCCCAATAAAATGGGGTGGTAGAAAGAAAGCACCAACACATTCTAAGTGTTGCAAGATCACTATTTTTTCATTTTAATATACCTAAATTTTTTAGCATTATGCCATTGCCTTGTGCATCTTATAAACAAATTACCTAGCAATTTTCTGAAAAATAACTCACCTTACCAAATTCTATATGACAAGTTACCAAATTTGAAATACTTCAAAGTATTTGGATGTTTGGCATGTGCTTTCACCCTGCAATCCAACTAAAGAAACTAGACCCTAGATCAAGAAAATATATATATATATATTTTTGTGTTTTAAATCTAGTACAAAAGGTTTCATTTTGATTGACTTAAACACTACAGAAATCTATGTGTCTAGAAATGTTATATTCTATAGAGGACATTTTCCTTTCATTACAAGCTCCCATCACACCTCATCTAGATTTACATCAGACACACCCATTCTTCCACATCATTCACATACTTCTCACTTATTTTTTTAATCCTTTCTTCCCTTCTCACACAAAATCACAACAAACTCTTAACTCTTCCACTCCTTACACCTCTATTTCACTATGTTCATTAGACCTTGCTAGTAAGGTTGTCAGGAGCGAGATCCTACGTAGGAACGGAAGGGAGATACAGGAGTGTAAAATGCAGGATCGTAGCACGGAACGTAAGTTCCTACTAGAGTAGACAATTATATATATATAAAATCCCAAATTACAACTTCAAATTTAAAAATTACTAACTATGTTAAATTTATATGTTATAAATGATCTTCAACTAAAAGCTTTGCTAAAAAAAAAAATCATGTTATTTGATCTTAAAAAAATAAAAAATAAAAAAGAGAAGGAAAAAAAGAAAAAAAGAACAAAGAGAGAAGGAAAAGACCACCCAACACTTTCATTAATGTGTTACACACTAAATCCCTCTTGATTTTTTTTCCTTCCCCTATTCTCCTTTTTATTCGCTGCCTCTGCTTCTTCGCTTCACTTCCTCTCATTACTTTTCACTTTTCCTCCCTCTTCCTTGGTCTCACTCTCACTCTCCTTCTCTCACCCACCGTCCCTTTCCCTCTCTCTCTATCTTTCTTTCTCTCTCTTCCCCTTCACTGGAACCCTCTCTCTCTTCATTTAGCAGGGACCCAACACACCCTAGACCATCGAAGAGGCGAAGAGGTGAAGACAGACGTTGTTGGCAGCGAGATCGGCAGTGACAAGGCGGCCAGAGATGGCGCGACGACCAGCGACTACGTGAGAAAGGCAGAAACGGTTGCCGCTTGAGAGATAGCATGAGTTCAAGTGTGAGAGAGACATCAAGTAAGCGAGAGAGAGATCGAACGAAGAGGGGTGGAGGGGAGCGCCCAGCTCGCTAGGATCTCACAATCCTAGCACTTCTACGCTCTTGCACGGCGCTCCCACCACGTTCCGTCAAGTCCGTGTCGAAGACGGGATCCGAGCACGCTGAAGGCTTCTAGAAGCGTAGGATCGTGCGTTCCTATGTGCAAGAACGCGCTCCTGACAACCATGCTTGCTAGCATTCCATAACAATTTGCATCTACCTTACCGTACACCTCACATAATTCACTTCCTAGTTTTGTAAATGATCCTCATTCTATTGATAATTTTAGAAGAGCAATTAGAAACAAAAAGCCTCCCAACTATCCGCAGGATTTCTATTGCATGCTTGCAACCTTAAGTTCAGCACCTCAATCTTCTTCACAAAGGTATCCTATCTCTAACCACCTTTCCTATTCCCTTTTATCACCCAGACACAAGGTCTTCTCTCTAGCTATCTCAACTAACCCTGAACTTTAGTCCTATTGAGAAGTTGTGACTCAAACCTGTTGGGAAAGGCCATTGATGGTGAGCTTAATACTTTGGAGGAAAACTAGACTTAGTGCCTCACAAAACTTCCATTGGCAAGAAAGTAATCGGTTGCAAATGGATATTCTAGATAAAATTTAAGCCTGATGGATCTGTGGAAAGGCATAAAGCCTGGCTTGTAACAAATGGGTTTACTCAAACTCATGGTGTTGCTTTCCTGGAGACGTTTAGCCCAATGGTTAAGATGACCACTGTCAGAATGCTATTAGCCATTGCAGCTACAAAGAATTGGCATGTGTAACAATTAGATTCTAACATAACCTTCCTTCATGGATGTCTCATAGAGGAAGTTTATATCTGATCCATCTCCAGTGTGCAAACTGCAGAAATCACTTTATGGGCTCAAATAAGCAAGTTGTCAATGGAATGCTAAGCTCACTTCAATGCTCTTGGCTTCTGATTTTTCCCAATCAAAAGTTGATTAGACACCGTTCACGATGTCCATTGATTTTGGTTTCACTGCCATACTTGTCTATGGATGACTTAATATTGGCTAGCATTGATTTGAATGAAATTTAGTAAAATAAAGGAGCTGCTTGATGTCAGGTTCAAGATCAAGGATTTAGGTGATTTGAAGCTTTTCTTGGGAATGGAGGTGGCTAGATCCAAAAAGGGCATAGCTCTCTACCAGAGAAGTGTACACTTGATCTACTCAAAGATCTACTCAAAGATTATGGCATCCTTGGTTGTAAAACTTCCTCCACTCCCATGGATTACATCCTTAGATTGTCCAAGTCTTCAGAAGCTAAACTAATTAGTACTTCTAGTTACAGGAGGCTAGTTGGACGACTATATTTGATTAACACTTAGCTTGACATAAGCTACGAAGTTGGCAGGTTGAGTCAATTCGTGGATTATCCAACTACTATTCATCATTAGGCTGTTCAGAGGGTGCTCAGGTATTTGAATAAGGCTCTAGCCTCAAGCCTATTCTTTCCTGCAAATTCAGATCTCACTGTCAAAGGTTTCACTGACTCAGATTAGTGAGCGTGTGTCAATTTTAGGCTTTTGCTTCTTCCTTGGCTCAGCTTTGATATCTTGGAACCAAAAAAAAAAAAAAAAAAAAAAACCACAGTTGCAAGATCTTCCTTAAAAGCAAAATATAGAGCACTGGCTCATGCAACTTGTAAGGCACAATGGCTAGCTTACTTACTTTGTGACTTCCAGCTTTGTCCTACTAAGCCAATTGCTATCTACTATGATAACCAATCGGCTATTCACATTGCTGCCAACCCCATCTTCCATGAGAGGACAAAGCACATGGAAATTGACTGTCATGTGGTCAAAGACAAACTATAGGTTGGTGTGATTCATCTCTTACTAATCTCCACATCAAACCAAATGGTTAACATCTTCACAAAACCTTTTGCTCCTGGTCCATTCTCTCATTCCACTCCAACTTGGGTATGCTTGATTTCATGCTCTAGCTTGCAGATGGGTGTCACCAAATCCAAAAGAAATTAAGTCAATTGTAGCACATGGAGATAATGCTAATCTAACTTTGAAGTTAGTTACAATTATCAATTTGGCACTTATTTTGTTTTCGGTTTCTGTTACGAGTTACTTATTCCATCAGCTTATAGTCATTAGCTTACATTTGTATATAAACTTGATCCGGTACATAACGTGATCAACGTGATCATTTCTCAGTAATCAGATTCCTCATTTCACTCATTCTTGCTCTCTCATCACTCTGGAGCTTCACTTTTCTTAGTTGGTTGATACCATTTCACAATATGAAAAATTTTTAGTCATTGATAGTCTTTGAGCAAAGAGCCAAGACATAAATCGTTAATCTGTTCAAAATATAGAATAGATTTTATTTCTTATTAAATTTGAATATAGTATATCTTTTTTTATTTATAAATGCCATTCAATTTTCTTTATCAATTAATTTTTTTTCTCATTAGAAAAATAATTTTGGAATTTAAATTATAGAATTGTCACTTTCAAAAAGATTTTACTTGATTACTAGTCCTAATCTCAAATTATATAACAATTGTTAAGATAAAAAAAAAAAAAACCGTTCCACTATCTCTTTAGCATATTCTTAAAGAATTAACCATATGAAAAAATTTTGCATGCAATAGAACAGAATTATTTAAAAAGTTTGAGTATATAATAAGCGTTTAAAAGTATATTATGTTAACAAGGTAATAACATAAGCACAATATGATAATATGAAAAATTTACGCAATTACAATTTTTGTGTATAATTACTATACGAATTAAATATCTATTTGAAAATTTTTAAAATCAAAAGCGTCCAATAATTTATTATGTAGCCAGAAGAAAAGGTCATTGCGTTGAGTGCTTATCTAGTTGACTATTAGCATGCTCACATGTTGAGTTCGATTTTATTTTTGAGTATTTGTACTACTCAGTATAATTTAGTTTTACTTGAATCTAATTATAATACGTTATTTTCTGTAAATTTTATAATTAAATTAAATCATGATTATCAACTTTGTTGGATTATAAACAATAATTTATTGCAATTAAAGTAGTTCGAGTGTATATTTGAGTATTTTTACTTTTTAGTATTGTCAGTAAATTTTAAAGGTAAATTAACTTCTTTTTTTGTACAAGAAGATAAAAAAGAAAAATAGACAAAAAAGAAACAAACTAGGAGGTATCACCCATCATTAGATACTCAACCTATTAGATGGGCCCTCCCACTTCCCCCAATCAACACCCGCAGTGGCACCAACATGAGCCATGTGGCCTGCACATGTACTGATAAATTAACTTTGTTTGATTATAAACCATAATTTATTGATATTTTTTTTAAATACAATTAAAGGCTTAACTTAAATATATTTAAAGTTTTCTTTCGGGAGAGCTTAATAATAAAGCTATGAGACATGTAAAATGAGCGTGGAAAGTTCAAAGACTCCAGGTCGCTACAATAGACATATCTCAGTACTCACCTTCTTAGCTAAAATATTTAAAAGCAGTAAGAAAACTACATAATTAGTCAATATGAATAGTAAAATAGAATTAATAAAAATTATTATAAAAGACAATATTAACAACAATACATTCTCAAGACTTATTAGCTAATTAAGGTATTAGTTAAAATATTTAGAAACGGTAAGAAAAATACATAATTAGTCAATATGAATAGTAAAATATAATTAATAAAATTATTATAAAAGTTAATATCAACAATAATACATTCTCAAAACTTATTAGGTAATTAAGCTGAGTGTATATATATATATATATAGAGAGAGAGAGAGAGAGAGAGAGAGAGAGAGAGAGAGAGTATTACATTAGAGAAGTAATTTATTATAAGAGTAAGATGAACAAATTTTGACTATTAAATCTTATATGAATGATCAAGATTAAAATATAAAGTCACATTATTTTTTTAAATGATTATGTGACATTTAAACAACTTTAAATATTGACCATCCATATATGATTATATGGCTTAAATTTATTCTTCTCATTCTTATAATAAATCACACCTTTTATGTGATAAACATCTTATATGTGATAACATCCCTTATTAATTCTAATTTGTTCCTCCCGATCTTAGAATAAATCACACCTTTTATTTAAAGTTTTCTTTTTAGAGAGTTTAATAATAAAGCTACGAGACATGTAAAATGAGCGTGGAAAGTTCAAAGACTCCAGGTCGCTACAATTGACATCTCTCAGTACTCACCTTCTTAGCTAAAATATTTAAAAGCAGTAAGAAAACTACATAATTAGTCAATATGAATAGTAAAATAGAATTAATAAAAATTATTATAAAAGACAATATTAACAACAATACATTCTCAAAACTTATTAGCTAATTAAGGTATTAGTTAAAATATTTAGAAACAGTAAGAAAAATACATAATTAGTCAATATGAATAGTAAAATAGAATTAATAAAATTATTATAAAAGATAATATCAACAATAATACATTCTCAAAACTTATTAGGTAATTAAGCTGAGTGTATATATATATATATATATATATAGAGAGAGAGAGAGAGAGAGAGAGAGAGTATCACATTAGAGAAGTGATTTATTATGAGAGTAATATAAGTAAATTGTGACCATTAAATTTTACGTAAATGATCAAGATTAAAATATAAAATCACATGATTTTTTTAAGTGATTATGTGACTTTTAAACAACTTTAAATCTTGACTATCTATGTATAATTATGTGACCTAAATTTGTTCTTCTTACTTTTATAATAAATCACACCTCTTATGTGATAAACATCTCTTATGTGATAACATTCTTATATATATATATATATATATATATATATATATATATATATATATATATATATATTATGCACGCCGGCGTATAAGGTGTAGTGAGTAATCGATTGGGTCGAAAGATCTTTTGTCTTCTGTGGATGGAGAATCACACAACTTTAGGCAAGCTCTTCCCCACGGCACAAGGTACCCTTTAAAATGCTCTTTGGCGTTTCATCTTCTTGGTTGCTTTCTTTCTTGTTTTTGGCCCCTTTAGTCAAAAGCTACCATTTTGTACGGAGTTTCAGAAAATCATTCTTGGGTGACGAACTTTTGACTCTTTTCAATGTGGATTTACTTTCATCGTGTTGAACAGATTGATGAACAAGTGTGCATATAAACAGAACACAATGTCCTACAAAAATATATATATATCTGCCAGTACAATATATATATTTTTTCCCTCATGTTTTTCTCAGTTTATTTTGTTTAAACATTCTGGGTTTTGGTAAACGAATATGGCTTAAGGGCGAGGGTGACAAACCCATTGAATGTAGCCCATGTATTCTGGAGCTTCTGAAGGTCTGGTTTTTAAATTACAAAATAGCTGCCATGCGATTCGATGGGTCATGTGCTATGCATCGTGCAATTTACTTTTAATTAGATCGAATGGGTGAGAGATGACCCGTGTCATGCTATTTGTTTTATTATTATTTTGTTGTGAAATATTTAATTTTGTTAATAAGTCCCTCTTTTGTTTTCTACCGAAGCAGCTCCAGAGACACTTGCGGTGAGCGTCGATTGTGAGTAATGTCACGTTAACTTTTGTTCAGCATGAAAATGGGAGAAAAAAAAGTAGGAGAGAAAAAAAAAATGAGAGTTCTCTTTTATTTCAATAAAAAAATATAAAAAAAAAGTATGGATTCTATATAAAAAATTTTTCTCTCCTCTATTAATAAGAAAATAAAAGAAAATATTTATGATTTAAATTATTTATTTTATTTTTTTAATTTTTTTTAATCATATAAAATAAATTAATAAAATTATTTTATATATATAATTATATTTTCATTTTTTCATTTTTTTAATCAATCAACAAAAAAGAAAATATATATTTCACTTTATTTTTTTTCTAGTTATTTTCTCTTTTCATCAAAGGCTAAGGAGTTCGTGATCAGAATTTGGTTTCTCAACCCCGCGCTCAGACTCGTCGCTCTCTTCCTTCTCGTTGTTCTTCTTCTCAAGTAGCTAAGAATCTGCTGGCAGGGAAAACCACGAGCGAGTGCGAGTACGTGAGGTCTCATCGGCCCAAGAGCTAGATTTCAAATCTGCCCACCCATTTCTCGTCAGGAGCCATTGTCCGTCAATGACTTTATGTTGATTATTGTTTGATTACCTTCAAATGTAAATCCTTGTTTTATAAAATAAATATGATACGGTTACGAAAGTTAAATCGTGTTGGTGATGTTTTAGAGTGCTTCAGAGTTGTACTCCTTCAAAGAGAGGGGAGTGATTCTTCAATCTGTTGTATTTCTTTAGCTAAAATGTGATATTTTAAAAGGATGAAGTTATACATTGCTTCAACCAACTTCTTTGTTAATATATATGTATATATAAACCTGTTTTATTTGTATTTCGAACCCCTCATGTTTTGTCCACGATTGATTTGGAATTTTGTGGTTATGAAAGTGAAATTTTGAAGCTCTTCGTTTTTATATTGGCAAGCAAGTTTTGAAGATCAAAGTTTTGATTTTTTCCGCAGAATTTTGTATGGCACAACCTGATCCCTGATATTGAGAACTTCAAATAGTGGAAAAATTGGGGTTGATCTCGTTGGACTTGCAAGAAGTTTTCTAGGTTCTTTAACATTCAACTATTGATGGGCTTCAAATCTAATTTACGAAGTTGAGAGTTCTAGAGAGAAGAGGTAGTGGGTTGATCACGTTCGCGCACATTGATTTCTACAATGAATAGCTCAAACTGCCCCGTCAGGTATCGTTCGTTAAGTCGCCAGAAAACGAGTCACCAAACTTTGCAAGTAAAAGACATAAGACTCATTTTGCAATTTTTTTTATTGGGGAATGGTAGGACCAAATTATCCTTCACCTTGAATGTAGTCATGTAGACAACAAAGACTGCCAAATTGGGAGGTACAGGCACGAGAACTGTTATCTGTTTTTTTTTTTTTTTTGGTTCCCCCCTCCATTTTTAGGAAGGCAAAGCTAATGCTCACTCTATTTTTGTCTCTGCTACTGTATATTAGACTGAAAATTTGCCAACTTAAAAATTTTATTAGGAAACATATCATTCACAAATGTCAATAAAACCTTGATTTTTTTTTTTTTTTGGGTTATAAACGTTGGCTTTTAATCATAGATAATAGTGCTACCAATTTTTGTCTTTGTCTAAATCACCACGAAAATCAGGAGTCTATTGATATAATTAATCTAGTTTAAATTGAGTCAATATATTATAAGAGTAAAGCTATTTTAATGTTAATTTTTCTTTAATTAAAAGACTCAAATATGAGATATTGTTTGAAAAGAATAAGTGTAAAACCTTAAACCAAACAAGTGATAGTATAAAATTTTTTTAATTTTTATTTTCTGAAACAGTGTTTTTTTTTTTAAATTTTTAAGTTTTAGAAAGGCAAAAATAATTGATTCATCCCTCATTTATTTTCCATTTTCAAATTAGTCCTCTAATTAATAAACGTTTCAAATTCGTCGTCTAAATAATAAATATTTTGAATTTGCTCTCCTATTTTTAAAAATTGCACATATTTATCCTTTTTGTAAATATTGTTTGTTATATTTGAAGATAGATTTGAAAATAAAACTTGTCATATAAGATGTCATCTATGTTATTTTTGCTAACTTAAATGTCATATTCTTCTATAAATGTAACTAAATGTGTTTATAAAGAGGAAAAACATGTTTAATTTTTTAAAATTAGAGGACAAATTTGAAATATCTATCACTTAGATAACAAATTTATAAGTAAGAAATAAGTCAAGGAGCAAATCAATTATTTTTGGCCATTTAAAAAATATGATTGTTTTGATTCAATGATTTTTGTTTATAAAAAATGAAAACATTAAAATCTTGTTTGGTTTGTTCTTTTTCAATAAATTAAAAATTTAACAATAATTGTACACTAAATTTTACATAAATTTTGAATTATTAACATAAATTCATATTTTTTAATGAATACTTTATGAAAAAATTATATACACATAATAGTATATTGATAATCCGTACATACCTATCAATTTTGATATTTTTCTTTTTTTTTTCAAAGATAGAGAATAAATAATATAAAATAGAGAAAAATTTCCTATATATATAGCATTAGTCATTTTAAATTAATTGCATTATTAAGTCATATTTAATATTTAAAGGATACATAATTCATGCTTCAATTTTTTGTTTCCAAAACTTTCACTGAAGACAATGAAGACAAAAATTTTATGTTTTCACGTTTTTTGTTTATTCAAAAAATTATTTTCTGAAAATATTTGCAATAAAATTTAATCAAATGTAATTTTATTTTTATTTTCTATTTTCAATAAAAATAAAAACAAAAATACTCAAACTAAACAAACCCTAATATTCCAAACAATATTTGACCTTGGCAAAAGAAAGAGATTATGTATCCAAAAATAAAGTGCAATAAGATGTTATAGTGCTCTAAGATAATTTAGTTTTATTTTTTTGGGCCGTGGAGAAAATTTGGTTATTTACGTTTTTTTTTATCAACATAATTTCATTGATTAAAAATCAATGGCAAAGCTTATTATGATGGAGTGTCTGGTACGTCGAAACCTGATAAACATAATCTAAGCCTATGATTATAACCAATGAATACTGTACAACATTAGATATTAAGCATAAGAGCAAATGCCTATTTTGCACCATATTACAAATACACATAATAGTAAAGGTGAGTTCGTCAAATCTCTGATCTTGGTTCCGAAGCCACTTTCAGACTGAATTTTAACCAGTTATATAGAAAGAGCAAACAATGCCTAGAGCAATACTAAAGCCACTAACTAAAGCATTTCAAACACATAGTCTAAGAAATCAAAATGCTAAACATATGGGCACTCAGATTATTGAACATGAGGGCATTTAAGCCAACACCATGGTACACATCACTCACTAGTAGCCTTTTTTCGGGGTACTTATCAACAGATCAACGACCTCAAAGCATAACTGAAAACTAAAAAAGAGGCTATCTGCCTCTGGACACCACAAAACAAAATAAATAAATCCCAATCAACATCCATCCATAGAGGCTGTCGATAATCACTTGCCACAAGCATAATCTTTTGATTTAGCCTGACGTATTAGCAACTACAAGATCTTTGAAATACTAACGTCATCCTCTCTTGCATGGTTCTCATACCGTTGCCATCAATGAAAACTTGCTAGACGAAAAGTTACTCAAACCACTATTTAACAGTCTCCTAGATATAATACTATGTTTAAGTCATAATATCATATTAGGAGTTGCCACAATTAATTAAATGGACCCTAATTCATTATTTACTTTATTTTCCACAAAAATAATACAATGTTATATCATATTCCATAAATAATAGTGTAACTAAGTAGCCTTTCAAACACTAACATCTGTAAACACACACACACACACACACACACACACACACACACACACACATACCATTGTTCTTCAGTAGCTAGTCCAGCCTTAGTCGCACTCCTCTAGGTTGATCCGCTTCAAGATCTCTTCAGATGTCTGGAGACGACATGGAAACGCACACAATAATGAGAATTATTTATTTTCAGTAGGATTCCTAGACTACCAAACTTTCCATGTCATTATTACTATTCCAACTGCGTCAATTTATTAAAAAATGTGTTTACATATATAAGAATAGAAGTTCACTTATTAATTTTCGAAAATGTATCTCTCTGAAGCAGGTTAGTTGTTATACACACACTTGATAGAAAAGGAGAAATTTCTTAACAACAAGAACAAGCAAATAATTAAATAAAACTTATGCATATGTGGATGTTGCTAGCTACTGATGCAATTGCACTTGACTTTCTTATTTTTCTGTAACTTTCTTTTCTTAACACATCTAGGCATTACATATTGTTGTTCCTAGGGTGTCTGTATCTTCTTATCTTCTGTACTCGGTCCCCTGGAGGTGAATAGTCTCTCTCACCTCTAGGTGATAGCCTCCTTCTTAAGTCCGAACTCGTACCTATATATAAGTGACAGGTTTACTTTTCCCGACTCTTACATCAGTCTACTCCCCTTAAATTCGATCAAGGGCTGGCCTAAGTCATATGGAATCATAATTACATCTTGGATCATTTATTCTTGAATGCACATGCTTGAGAGACTTAAAATCATGAGGCATGATTAATGTATTTCTGCTGAAAATCTGGCAACATAACAGCTGAAAATAGGATACTTCCCCATATATGACCAATGTCATATTAGCAACTAGTTAAGATATAAGAATCATCATAATCATAAGTCAATATTATAACATTATAATAGAAAGGTTCATCAAGAATTCAATCATTGGCTACTCATGTCTTATAAGGCTCTTAATACTTGAAGTTGTCAAACCATGTTAAAGTTCTCAAATATGTCCTGTTTTATAAATTGCACTGTAGGTCAAAATGGTTTCATTTAATTTGAATCTCTGTAGGTCAAAATGCATTGTTTATGGTGTGAACAGTACTTAGGGTTTCAATTTCCAGCAATTTCGTTTAAGTTCTTCCTTGAGTCTTTGATCATTCCAACCCAAATCAAGATTTTCCATGTTAATTTAATTGAAACAAGTTGTATAATCATCATACATCATATTAAACAGGAACAAAGAAACCCTAACAGGTCACATGAACTCTAATATCCAACAAAACTCAAAAATCCTACCTCAAATTCAAGCTTGAGCCAATAAGGAAGCAAGTTTTGGGTGAGGTTGGTGAAGTAAGATGAAGAATTAAGGATGAAGAAATGAGATGAGGAAGAAAATGAAAGAAAAGGGTCTGGTGTAGGTGTAGGCGAAATTTTGGAAGAGCAGATTGTAATTAGTTTGGTTTTGAGTCATAAAAAGGGAAGTGACTCATATGTAGATGATTAGTGGAATTCAAGCTTGTTTGAAATTTCATTAAGCTTCCCTCTTTTGTGGCTGAAATGGCACCAGCCTAAGGATGTGTGTGGCTAAATTTTGGCCACTCAAATTAGGGTTTTAATTGGTATTCGTGTTATCTTACAGTATAAATTTCTATTGGTTTGATTCTTGCGTTACACAGCACTGAAATCAAACCAATTTTTCTTAATTTGGCAAGATATTGCTAATGGTCTTCTAAAAATTTTCTACACAGCAAATCTAAGTATTCCTAACTTTAATATTTATGTTTCAATCCTAATTAATCGTATCTCTCTAATGCAACAAAATAAATTAATTAACAATACTAATCAAACATACTTTTTTTTTTTTTTGAGATGTTATACACTATGTAATAGAAAAAGTGGGAAAAAAGACAGGAAAAAAAATCTACAAAGGGGTTGTTGGAACCATGGACGGGCTGAGCCAACTCCATGGGGTCAACTCCCCCTATAAGTTGAAGAGAATAAGATAGGAAAAGGGGTGGAATGTGATAGGTTTGATGTTTAGGAAAAAGAGGAGGGTGAGGAGTCCCAGGTGCAGTGCTCCTGGTTATTTACTTGTTAGGCTACTGTATCCTATTGATGCCATTTTGGGCTTAGAAATTGGCAATAATCATTTGATGGACACAATGAGGACAATGAATTACAAGTTATTTCAAAATTAAATTTAAAGTCCAGCCCATTATTTGCCTAGCTTTCAATTCAGAGTAGCACTGGTAAACTGGCCAACCCGCCCCATCCTATCTCGACCCGCAGTGGGTCAAGCCTTAAGTGAGGCAAGGCAAGCCAACTTACTTTAGTAATTTGGGTTGAGTATACAAACCTGCTTACTTTTGCACAGGTTAGTAAGTTGGCTTGCAAAAAAATAAAAAATAAAAAAAAAACTTTTTTAAATGAATTAATTCATCTAATTTAAAAAAATAAATAAAGAAATTGTTACTTAAATAAAACAAAATAACATCCATACAAACTTTTTTAAAAAAATTCTAATTACCTAATTTATCAATATCCTTTGAAGTGTGTGTGTGTGGGGGGGGGGGGCCAACAAGAGACCCAAATATTGAGTGTGTTGTGCGAAAAAAAAAGAAGAAGATGAAAAAAAAAGTGACTCACAAGCCAAACTCGCCTTGTCCTGTGTCAATGTATGGGTCAAGCGAGGCAGGTTGTAAGGTTAAAATTTTTTTACAAGTTGAAAACATCAACCTACCCTACTAAAAATTGCAGGTTGTGCGGGTCAACTCGGCAAGTCTAATCCATTTTGCCATCTCTAGTTCAAAGAGTGAATGTGTCATTTTTTCCCTTCATTTTCTCTCGTTTCTTTCCAAAGCCTAGTCATCCTTTCCCTTTCCTTCTAAAGCCGCCATTCCCAAGTCTTGTTGTCTAGGGAAACTGACCTCTTCCCCTCTATGGTGGTCTGATCACCTTTTTCCTTTTTTTTTTTTTCTCTATTTTGTTCTTTTTTTTTTCATTGTTCCACCTCCCTACTTAGTGATGGTTTGCATGAGTTTTCTGTCTAACATGTCTCTTTTGATAGTAGCTGGGCTTGAATCATGAGAAATGATATGAATTTGTTATTTATAAGTGTATTTGCAGCGTCAAAGGACTGTATTAGGATAGCTACCAAATTAGCAATATTCTTTGGTGGTGGATGAATGAGAATTTTCTTGTTTTGTGGCATCTATGTGAGTTGCACAATTGTTTTTGGGTTGCTGTGTTGCAGGCTTTACTTTGTTGTGACGTATTATCTATGTAACAAATGCTATGATGCAAAAGGAGATGCTTGATATGGCTAAAAGAGTATGCTTTGTCTTTGGTTTAGTGTGCTTTGATATGTTAAAATCCATAAGTGTGATATTTATTTAGTGTCTTAGCACAATACCAAGCATCTTACAATACTAAAGAGCATGAATTTAGAGTTGACATTGGAATCAAATCAAAGATCTGGCGAGCTCACTAGTGATTTCTATTTTATTTATCTTTAGAGTGATGTGAAATCGTCTAAGTTTCTAATACTTTATCTAAAGTTATGTAGTTTTTCATTGATTGTAATTGTAGCACTAGCTTGTTATGATCAATCTCTATGCTACAAGTTTATCTTTGTATACAGACTATTACCTATAATTATTGATCAATGAATTTCCTTTGACCAAAAAAAAAAAAAAGAGTTAATGTATTGCATGACCAAAAAATAAGAGTGAATGAATCACAAAAAAAGAGAGTGAATGTACCAAGGTTCTTTTTACTCCTCTATATCCTACCTTACAAGACATATTAATATAGAGTAAAACTACAATTTGTCCCTAAAACAATGTTGGTGTAACAAATTCGTCTCTCAAATAGAAAATATATACAATTTGGTCCCTGAACTTACCTACATTATAAGAAATAAAGTAAAAATTTGATCCCTTGCTTTATTGTAATGGTTCCCAAAAGGATTAATTTGTTCAAAAATTTAGGTACCATATCATATATATTTTCTAATTTAAGGACAAATTTGTTACACCCTTCATGTCTCAGGGACAAAATTATAGTTTTTCTCTACTAATATATTATGAATAGAGATTAATTTTGAAATATTGTTAATATAAAAGAGTTTTATATTGTTATTTAATCATATGCCATTATATGTGAGACCTTTGAGAGACAATGAAAGTACGAGTCAAATAGTTTTATTGATGTGGTAAAGCACGATTAGATATTTATGCAAAATATTTTTACACCTAGTGTATCAAAATTAAATTATTTCTAATATGGTAAAATTATTAATAAAGTTATTAACTATGATAAATTATAAATTTGTCATGATAGAATTTGATATGTACATATAAATAGTATAATATAGCTAGTATGTACATGTTAATAAAAAAAAAATTAGATTTATAATACAATATGTATTTAGCATGATATGTAAATTTGAAGAAGCATGAAATTATTATTTAGTTAATTAATAAAGTAAACAATAACTACAAACAAGTAATATTGACCAAAATACCCCAATTGTTGCAGTATCACTCTAGGTTCCCCTTTAACTCTCAAAATCATCACCACTACAGCTCTCAAAGTGCTTGTTGCCCATACTTTCCCACCATTGTCGGAGAATTAGATGGCCCCTCATCCGACTGACCTTTGCTGCACCAAATCTTTCTCCCATGCTGCCCCTTCCTTCATTATTGCTGCAACCTCCTCCAAGCCTTGTTGCCAATCCTGTGAGGTCTGCATGTAGAGCACACTGTCGAATCTTTTCACTGTCAATGACTGCATTGCCTTCTTCGACAAGTTCCAATCGCAATTTGATCCTTCTCTCCCTTCGTTCGTCTACTTCGAATCCCTAGGCAACACAATCGTGCCCTTAATTCAAGACCGGTGCTGGCATGGTGGACCGCTTCTCCACCCTCCTCTTCTTAACCATCGACAACCCCTCCAAACATATCTATGTCTTAGTTGCTATTCATGCGTGGTGGTGCCAGCAGGCAAGGGTGATAGCCGTGGAGTGGCTCTAGGGACAACTAGTTAAGAAATGGTGGAGATAGGCAAGAGGAGGAAGAATAGGATGGACTTCTCCTAGGCTCTGCCATTGGTGTAGATTTTGCGCTAGCTCGAGCTCCAATCTGACGAGGTTGCAAACATAAGTAGACGAAGGGAAGCGAGAGGTGAAAGGTGGGGGGGGGGGCGGAGGAAAGATTAAAAAAAATAATCATGGATCACATCTAATTTGGTGCATGCATACATCCTTCATTGGATGCCAAGGTGCATTCTGCATCTTGTAAAATCCTGTGCATAGGAGGCTTTACCTAACTATATAAGGTTAACATTAGAGTATCAATATATCTATCTTTTTGTCCTTTTCTTGGCTAATAAGATCTTCTTCTTGCACATGGCATATAACTAAA
The DNA here is from genome assembly GCA_031439595.1 of Pterocarpus santalinus. NCBI lineage: Eukaryota > Viridiplantae > Streptophyta > Magnoliopsida > Fabales > Fabaceae > Pterocarpus > Pterocarpus santalinus. Next base: position 23,532,879 of record CM062528.1, on the reverse strand, counting down.
AGGGTGTTTGTCAACTTAAAATAATATAACCAGTTATATGAATCTATTTAAAAATGAACTAAGTTTTTTATTATGTGATATATGGTACAAAAAAAAAACTTAAAACTAATTAGTTTTAATATATATTATTCTTTTTGACTTACTCATAGCCGTTAAACTCACATAATAAGCTATTATTCAAGACTCTAAATTCTTTGCTATAAGAAAATTTTTATTGTTATATAATGTACATAATGGCTTGAGAAGTAACTAGGTGATGAAATAATATTAATATAAGTTGAGTTCTACAATTAAGAACTTCACTCAAAAAATGTTGGTGATGGAGATAATTCATTAAAGGTGAAAGAAAAAGAAATTGAAAAGAGAAGAGATGAAAATGTGTTGAAAAGATGGAAAAGGTAGAGAGAAGAAAGGACATAATCAATAGAGAAGAAAAGAATTGGTGGGATTAGAAAAAAAAAACAAGATAAGAAAAGAAAAGAAAATTTTAGGATGAGATCAAACTAATTTAAAATTAGTTTTTTCAAAACTAGTTATGAACTAAAATTGGTTTAGTTGAAAACCAATCTTTAAATATTTAATTGGTTACCAAATAAAGTTTATGTAAAATCTATCCCCATTATAATGAATATTTGATTTTTCTAGTTTGTCAAACACTATCTTATGCGTAATAGACTTTTTGCTCTATGATAATGTGCTTTAGACTTTTTGCTCTATAATAATGTGCTTTGCATGCCACTACTATGTCAATTTCCTCCAAAAACAAATTGAATCCATGTTTACCATTGGCTTCCTTCCAATCAACTCTACATATTGTTAAACTCTCACATGGGATGCAAAATTATTATTTTTTTTAAACGAAGGTAGATATGAGACTTTTATTTCACCTTGGAAACAAAAATACATTAAAGGTCCAAATTAGATAGCATAAACGATAAATATGAAAACCAATTAATAAACACAAGAAAACTCAAAAACGAGATAAAAGACTTCAATCTAAAAGAGAAATAAGAAGGCTAAGAACTCTAGATTCTTTGCTTAGTCTCAGAGCTATGGAGCAAATTTCCTAGGGTGGGCAATCCTTTCCTTCCAATATTTTTTTCATTCCTTACTGTCCATAATTTCCAAACTGTGAAAGCTACTAGAGTTATCACTTATCTGCAATTTGGGTTGTGCGTTAAATGCTTGGTCCTAGATTGGCTTTGGCTAAGCCTAATATGTAGATGAAAGTCTGTGCAAATTCCTAACTTGTAGTGAATGCCGGCAACATATAAAACAGTGATGGGTGGTCTCTGCTTAAACTAAGCACTAAAGGCATTTTTCATCAATACTAAGGAATTTGGATTCTTTGCCTTACAGGTACACCTTAATGAACTAGCTTCCAAATTAGAGTCTTCATTTTTGGAGGGGGTTTAAGTGTCCAAATAGACTTCCACAGCTTCTTGTCAACAAAGTGAACAAAGTAAGCTTCGAGAAGAGGGTGGAAGAACCAGAATGCTGTGCAATATTCTAAAGTTACTATGTAGAAGCCACTCCTTTCATAAATCCACATGTGCTTATCTTGGTTGTCATAGGAACTGTTTGTATAATTGCCCAACAATCTCTGCCACAAACTTAGCCGTGATTATTTTCTCATTCCATTATCCTTCATCATTCATGAGCTGCCTTACCAAGATTAGATTATGAATCAAATAGTTTTTTGGCCTAATTGTGAAGGATACTCGTTGGAAACCTAAGGGTCTATGAGTATTGATATGCTAGGGCCATCCTCCACCTGCTATTTTGCCCTTTTTTTCCTATTACTTTCCTTTCATCTAATAAAATCCCCCAAGCCCAAGAAAGGTTGGTCCCTATCAATGCTTTCAAAAGGGATTCACATTTGAAAATCTTATAGAAGAGTGAGCTTTCTTTAGTAATGAGTCTCCAGCACTGATTAGCTAGCATAGCTAAGTTAAATGCTTTTGGGTCTTTGAAACCCAGACCCTTCTCTATTTTTGACTTGCAGATTGTCTTCCATCCTACCCAAGCCATTTTTCTCTCATTATTATTTTGCCCTTACCAAAAGCTTATCATCATTTTGTGAATGTCATCCAACAATGAATCAAGAATTTTGAATCACCCAAGGGACTAGATAGGTATGGTTGTCCTTATTGCTCTAATGAGAATTTCTTTACCACTTGTTGGGAAAAAGAATTTTTCCAGTAAGTAAGCTTCTTAGCCTCCTTCTGCATAATGAAGTTGCAAGTAGCTTGTTTGGATCTCTAAACCACAATAGGAAAACCTATATATTTCTCTTGTGCACCAACGTTTGGGACTTGTAATAGACCAAGTAATTGCTCTCTGATTTGTTAAAGTGTATTTCTGCTAAAGAACATTGAGGAATTTTGAAAATTCACCATTTTCCCATTAAACATCCTATAAGTGTTGAGAATATCTTTCAAATTTTTGCATTGTTAAGTGGTTGCCCTACTAAATAAGATAGAATAATCTACAAAAAATAAGTGGCTGATAGATAGACATCTACTACTTAATTTTAATCCCTAGAAAAGATTGTTTTGTTCAACCTTGTGTAGCAGATAAGACAATCCTTTTGCACATAAAAGAAATAGATAGGGGGAAAGGGATCTCCTTGGCGTAGGCACTTTATCCCCTTTTTGGCTTAAAATAGCCAAATGGTTGACCATCCACAACAACTAAATATGGACTGATAGATACACACTCTCTTACCTAATTTATCCATTTGTTGTTAAAGCACATTCTTTGTAGGAGAAACCATATGAAACTCTACTCAACTGTATCATATGCCTTGCTCATGTCTAGTTTTAGGGCTAAGTTAGGGGTCTCATGTCTTTTGTTTTTGATAAAGTGCATGCATTCATATGCAACTAAGATATTATCACTGATCAACCTTCTTTTTATGAATGCACTTTAATTAGCACTAATGAGTCTATTTATGTGTTTTTACAAGCAATGCACAAGAACTTTGAAGATGATTTTATGTACAACTGAGCATAGGCTAATTGATCTTACCTGAGACATGGATGCACCATTTTTGGTCTTAGGAATCAAACAGATGTGGGTATGATTAAATCCTCTGAGCTTTCTATCACTTATGAAAAAGCTTATCATAGCTTTGCAAACATCTCCTTTGGCTAGGCCTAGTATAATTGAAATAATCTTGCTATAAACTCATTATCTCTAGCAATACCAAAGGGATCTATGGAAAAAAAAATTACCTATTTAATCTCTAAATCAAAAATTAGCCTAGTCTTATTAGTTCCCTACTCCTTCTATTGTTAACTTTGACCTGCATTTCATTGAAATGTGTTTTGGGGTCTTAAAGTTGGGTAGTCTCAAATAGATTTTCAAAGTAGTCAGTAGCCTTTGCTACTATATTTTCAACTTCAGTCCAATTATTTCTATTCTCATCTTCTTATCTACAAATCTTTTTATGCCTATTACTTGTTTGGTGTTTTGAATAGAAGAAGTTAGATTTTGGTCTCTCCATCTGAGCTAGTTGTTGCGAGATTTCTCCCTCCAATACCTTTCTTCCTATTCACAGGCCTCGGCTAGCTCCTTTTCAAGAGCTCTAATCTCTACATTTGTTAAATCTTCATTATTTATTTTCAGGCTTGCAATATTTGTTTCCAAGTTCTTGATTTTTTCAACCGAATTAGATGAACTAGATTTCTACCATTGAACAAGTGCTTGCCAGCAGTATTTTAGCTTGTGATGGAGTTGATACATTGGAGAACCCATTGTTTTTGATTGCCTATGCCTGCTCCACTACCCTTTTTACATCCTCTGAGTTACACCATCTTTATTGAAATTTAAAAATGCTTTTCTTCATCTATATAGGTGGGTTAGCATCCAGTAACAAAGGGCAATGATCGGATCCAATATTTTTTAGATGTAATATCCTTGCATCCAGATCGTTTGATCTCCAATTGGCTAAACTTAGACTTCTGTTCAATCTTTCTCGAACTAGGTTGCCATCATAACTCCTATTACACCATGTGAATTTGATCCCACAAATTCAAGATCTACCAACCTTCCTTTATTCAAGAAATCCAAGAAACTGTTGATAGATGATTTCGGTTTCAATTTGCCCCTTTTCTTCTCTAAACTAGCCGAAATTGCATTAAAATCACCAATGACAACATAATTGTTATCTGGTTGCTCAATAATCTCCAAAACTCCCTCATACTGAGTTTGACACGTATAGTCATCGCTATGAAAATGGATACATATGACCTCCTAGTCAATCTGTTTGGCCATGTCAGACTATCTTAAATGACTGAAATATTCCTCACATTGCTACCTTAGAGTTGTCTTTCAAACCTACCATTATCATCTAGTGAAGCCCTTCAAATCCACACAGTAAATATTATTGAACCAACACCATTTCATAATATCATTCACATACAAAGCTTGTTTCTTTATTTCGCATAAAGAAATAACCTTGGGGAATGGGGCTTGCATATTTCTTTCAAGTTGTGAACTGTCAGGGGTTTCCTTAAACCTTGACAATTTCATGTCAACATCTTCATGGGTTTTGGGGTGCCATTTGTGTGCTAGCACCCTCCACCTCCTTTGATACCTCAACCTCATTCATGCATTGCTTTTTCTTCACTTTGTCCTCTTCTTCCTCCATGGTTCTTTTTTTGGTTTTGCTCACACTATTAACCTCTTTATTCTGACTTCATGTTATTTGCTTCATTTTTTTTTCTTTCTTTGCATGCTCATGCTTGCCTTATCATTAGTTCATATTTTGAATTGACCATCAAACTTCAAGTTCATATCCCCTATATGCCTTTCCATAGTTGTCCATTACATGTAATGGAAAGAATATAATCATGATCATCATCATCAAGCTCTTGCAGTTTCCTCTCTCCTTTATCTCCTACTTCCTTTTTCCTCCTTGTCCATTTACATTCAGGCTCACCCTCTCCTTGTTTGTGATTGCCCTCACCTTCTCAGCCCTATTAGTGTTCTCATTCATTGAGAAATTTGAGAACACTTTTAGGAGATTAATAAGTTTAGGTTTTTTGGACACATCAAAATTTGAGGATTCCCTACTTCTCATGCTAAGGTGTCTATTTTCCTTGCACTCTTCAACCTCTTTCCTATTCGCTCGGTTTTCACACTCAAATTGATCTTATCCTATTTTATTTCTTCTTTCACTGAATCTTCTTGTAACACCCTCTATTATATAAGCTATGCTCGAGTCATGGAGCTATATTAAGAGGTTGTCACTGTGCTAAAAGAATTCTTAAAATGCAAAAAATATGATACATGGCCCGTTAACTGTATGTTTTATTACTGGGATATAGCTCATAAATTTCATTGTCTCTGACATATAGAGAATAAAAAAATAATTACAATTTAAATTGTGACTAACATGTCACATAGAACTTGCTCTCGCTGGTCATCCACTAGCTTTAGTAGTTTCTTGATTTAGTTGGCTTCCGTGTCTTGCTCTATGAAGGTCTCAGTATTCCATCTCATTCTTGATTTCCAACTTAGGTACTTGAATATTTACGGAAAAGAAAACATGCAAGCAGGTAGTGAAAATCTATGGTTCTTAGTAGATAAATTTAAACCATACAGTGTCATCATAAACATTCTAGCCGCTTCAGTTTCTTATGAAAATATGAACATATATACATAACCAGTGGTTCAGTTTTAAGTAGAAAATGTCATTCTCGAAGTGGATTATATTTTTAACAATCACTTGTCATATCATATGGTAGTCATAAAAATATGAATAGTATAATATGCTTCCACAAGGAACATAATAACATTATGCATTAACCAGATAATTGAAGATGCACATAAGGATGTTTATACTTGACTATACGCAAGTGTACTTGACTTAACTCGTATCTTTCTTTAACTTGTAACTTGACCTTTATAAACTTTTCCATTACATTTCATCATTTTCCATCACTTGGTCCCTTGGGAGTTCTTAGCCATTTTAGACTCCTAGGTAATAGCCTGCTTTTTAGGATCCAGCTCCTTCCTATACAGGAATGCCGGGTTTGCTTTCCCTGACCTTCCCACCGATCTATTCCCCTTAACTTTAATCCGGAGCTGGCCTAAGTATTATGGAACTTCATCATCATATATTTCTTATGTTCATCATAACATAACTTCCATAATTTTCTTGAAAATATACATGTATTAACATGTATATCATAACTCATGCATAGACTTTATCGAAATTTCGGCAGCATAACGGAACATATCCACTTCCCCATGAATAGTGCCAATACATCAGAACACCAATTCCTCATAGAAGTCACAATATTGCATTCATAATTCATCATTGAACTCATAGAAGTATTAGTTATATTAAGACAGAGTTACTGCCTCAGCATAATTATTCAACCCGATTTTTGTAAATCAAGCCATAATATCTATTTAATCATTTAGACCTCAATTTTGGATATGTTAAAGTGTTATGTGTCTATTTTTTAACCTCTTTGGTCCCGTCTAATTTTGATAAGTGTAGCTCAAGTTATCTAGGTTTTATCCCGGCCTGCCCTGTAGCTGGCCAGAATCAGATACTTAAAAGTAAAAATCCACTAAAAATCAAAAACTACTTTAAATCATACGAAATTGGTCTCATATTAAAGCTAACAGGACAAATTTTCCTTTGCAAAAAGTTCCATTTCCTTTGACTTAGTAGGGCTCGAGTTATAAGCCCCGAAATCTGACCTTTCTGAACTGCCCTGATTTGGCATGGTTTGGATATAGGGTATACTCTTTGAACTACTAGAAGCATAGGGAATCATAACAAACTCATAATTTCATTGTAGAGATACGTGTAAGCTTTCTAACAAAGTTAGTTTCACTCAATTTGGAGTTGTATAGAGCAAGTTATGTCCTGAACAACTCAGTCTGCCTAACATCAACCTCTAGAATCTAGGTTAAATTTCCAAAATTCGTATATCTTTCAATACAAATCCAATGGCCTTATATGATTGATGTATGGAAAGCCCTGAATGTCTAGTTTCATCTAAAAATGGTTTCCTGAAATTTAATCAGTTGTCCGCGGAGCAGTACATTCCACCATATGGACTGCTGATGGTTTTAGATTTTCCAGCTCCTCAGCTCTTCCTATTTTCATCCTTTCTAGCTTCTAATTCAATGTTAACCTTACAAACAGCCAATAAACTAGTCATATATCATCATAACCATTCAATCAATACATCAAAAATTGAGAAAATAAGCCATCACTAGCCATCCAAGATCAGAGAATCAATACAATAATTAAACCTCTACCTCTTGTTATGAGTGATTTGGCTTGAATTTGGAGTTTGGACTAGCAAAACCTTGTTAAGCTTGAAGGTTTCATGGAGTTGGATGACTGGAGAAGAGAAGGAGAGAGCTGGAGCAGAGGAGAGGAGGCACAGAATTTGGGCTGAAGGAGAGAAGGAATGAGTTATAAAAGCATGGAGTGGTAGGTAGAATGAGGGGTTGTGATTGGCCAAGAATTGCAAGGCTGAATTTCAGCCAAATTTCCTCCTTTCTTGTGGCCAAAGTGGTGCCACTTTCATGCATTAAGTAGTTGAATTTCTTGTGACTGATTTTCAGCCATGCCTCCTTCTGTTTATGGTCTAATATGGCTTAATTATCCTTCACGCAAAATTGAGAGTTCGTTTGCACTTGGTCTGAGCTCGGAACTCGTATCTATTTTGAGTAAAGTCGGAACTCTGGTAACATGAAGTTTATTAGGTCGGAAATCATATCTATTTTCTCTTAAAGTTGAAGTCGAATATCGATAATGGATAAACTCGGATACCAGTAATCACGTAAGGTTAAGTTGGAAATTAGAATTCATGTAAGTTCTGTTCGAACTTAGAGATCAACTCAGGGATCTGAACTCGTGTCCATTCTATTGGAGAACAACCCTAAGATCGGAAATCATGAAAATTTCACCTTTCATTTGAAACTCGAAGTCGGAAATCATGAGAATTGAAAATGAGGTTGAAAATTGGAAAAATTGTCTATTTCACTTGAATCTTAGAAACAAGGTCGGAAGTCGGAATTCGTGGAGGATGTTACAATACCACCCCCTAAAAAAAATTTGTCCTCAAAATTTAGTACCTCAGAATAGTTCAGGCCACTTTTTCCTCATATTTGTTTCCAGTTCCCAGGTGTAGTCCTCAGTATTTCCTTTTCTCCATGCTACCTTTACTAGCTGCATGGTTTTATTTCGAAGCTGTCTACTACTTCTATCCACTATTTGTGCTGACTGTACGCAAAAAGTCAAGTCCTTTTTTAACTATATTGATTCGGGTTCTAGGAAGTGTGTAGGGTCAGGATGATATTTTTCTGAGTTGGGAGATATGGAAAACATCATGAAGGTTTGATAAATATGGAGGCAAAGCGATTCGGTATGCAACTGATTCGATTCGCTTCAAGATTTGGAAGGGACCAATAAAACAAGGACTCAGCTTCTTGACTTTAACTGCCCTACCTATCCCTGTTGTATGTGTAACCTTCAGAAATACGTGATCTCCTTCTTGAAAATTCTAGAGGTTTCCTCCTGGTATCTGCGTAACTCTTCTGACAGCTTTGAGCGGCAAGCATCTTACTTCGAATCTTCTTGATCTGTTCTGTGGTCTGCTCAACTAAATCAGGCCCCAATAGAGTTGATTCTCCTGTTTCATACTAACACAGTGGAGATTGGCACTTTTGTCCATACAATGCTTCGTAAGGAGCCATGCCGATGCTAGCGTGATGGCTATTGTTGTATGCGAATTCGGCCAATGGTAGGTATCGATCTCAATTCCCGCGTTGCTCCAGTATATTGACTCATAACATATCTTCCAAGATTTGAATTGTCTTTTCTATTTGGCCATCCGTTTGTGGGTAATATGTAGTGCTTAGACACAACTTAGCACCAAATGCCCTTTGTAAGGCTCCCCAGAACTGTGAGGTAAACCTTGGGTTTTGATCAAAGATGATAGTTGAAGGGGTATCGTGTAGCCTGATAATTTCTTGGATATATAATTATGCCAATTTCTCCAACGGATAATTTGTTCGGATGAGTAGAAAGTGAGTAAATTTAATTAATCTATCCACGATAACCCACATGGTATCATATCCTGCTGGGGTCCTTGGTAATCCTATTACAAAATCCATGGAGATACTTTACCACTTCCGCTCAGGAATTTCTAAAGGTTGTAGCATCTCAGAGGGTTTTTGATATTCTGCTTCCACCTTCTGATAGATCAAGCATTTGCTTACGAAGCTCACCACATCTGACTTCATGCCTGGCCACCAAAATATTTTCTTGAGGTCTTGATATATTTTAGTAATGCCAGGATGTACGGTGAATTCACCTTTATGTGCTTATTCCAAGATTCTTTTTTGGAGATCATTTCTCTTGGGTACACATAGCTCGTCACGGTATCACCATATGCCTTCTTTATCCTGAGCAAAATCCATTAACTCCCCTGATTGCACAAGATTGATACGCTGAAAACTAGTATCCTGCTATTATGCCTACCGAATTTGCTCCTTAAAACTATTAGTTACTTTAACTTGGTGTAATTGAATAGTCTTAGGAGTCATAAGAATCCCCAAATTAAGACTTCGGAAGCTCTCAATAAGCTCTATCTCTTTTACCATCATCCAGACTATAGTCAATGCTTTTCTGCTTAAAGCATCTACCACATTATCCGCCTTACCTGGATGGTATTCCAATTCAAATTCGTAGTCCTTAAGGAGTTTCATCCATCTCCGCTGCCTCATATTTAGTTTCTTCTGATCAAAGAGGGACTTCAAATTTTTATGATCAGAATAGATCTCAAATCTCGCACCATAAAGGAGATGTCTCCATATCTTTAAGGCAAATACTACCACTGCTAATTGGAGATTATACGTAAGATAATTCCTTTCATGTGGCTTTAATTGTCTAGAGGTGTAACACCCTCCCAAGCATAGTACTATGCTTAAGTCATAGTACCACACCCTGGAGATGTTACTGTTACCTGAGCGGACCTCATCTGACAGCAACTTCAGCCGTCTTCGGAAACTTCTGAAATTATCTGGAGACAACATGGAAATAAGAGTGAGAATTATAAAATTCTCAGTAGGATTCTCTAATTTTCATACATAGTGTCATCATGGTCATCTCCAATTTGCTTCGGTTTATTATAAAAAAAGTGAACATGTTATATAAACTGTTTGATTCCACAGTTTGAAGGATACATTATCCGAAGCAAAGTACATTTTATTCATACACTTGTCAATCCATCAATTATATTATGAATAATAACTGGAACATAAATAGAGTATAATAGCATCAATTTCCTAGAAACATAACCTCTACTCATAACTATACTTGTACTTGAATTTATACATATACATAAAGTTTACTTTTCTTTCATTCGGCACACCTAGGCGTTACGTATCGCCGTCCCTAGGGTGCTTGCATCTGTCTACACTTGAGCATTACGTATCGCCGTCCTCAAGTGCAGCATCATACCATATTCCAGAGTATGATCGCCATGTCATACCCCATCAGAGCGTGATCGCCATGTCACGTTCCTTAGGAATATAGACTCATCATCATATCTTTACATGCCACATTCCAGAGTATGATCGCCATGTCATACCACATCGAAGCGTGATCGCCATGTCACGTTCCTTAGGAATATGGGACCTTCATTCGGTACTCACACTAGCTGGGTCATGTCATGTCTCATGTAAGTCCTACCCCCTATACTCATACTAGCTGGGTCGATGCCATGTTTGATGTGAGTGGGGTGCTATGCATGTACTTCAATCTTTAGTCTTTAAGCCTTTACTCTTTAACCTTTACTGCCCTTGGGTAGCCTGGCCTTGGAGTGAGCTACTGAGCTCAACTCGTGATCGTCGTCACACCGACTTACCCACAAGGGGACCCATATCTTTATATTCACATTTAATATACTTATATCTTTTCATTCTCACGTATAGTCAAGCATAAACATGTTGAATACACTTATACACATGCTCATCATTTATTTTCATATATACCTCGTATCATACTTATATCATTCTTGAATATAGGGTTTCTATATACCCATTCATACTTTAATTCATCCTTGATAACTCATATCATACTGCTTCTTGATTTATTCTCATATATCTCATATCACACTTATATCATTCTTGCATATAAATATTTCTAATTGCATAGATTTCTGCCATGAATTCGGCAGCATAACGGATCAGCTCCGCTTCCCCATGAATAGTGCCAGTTCTCACAGACAATTCAGTCATAGTATTATACTCAATCTAACATATATATATCAATGTAAAACTGGCAATCCTCAACTCAAACCTTATGTATCCATTGACACTTGTGTAACCATCAACTTGGCCAGTCTGCCAATCTTACTCAGTTCTGCCCGAATTTTGTATAATCTGCCTTCACTTCTATTCAAGTCATTTAAACTTGGATTTTGGATATATCATAGATCTATATGTCTACTTTCTAACCTCTTTGGTCCCATGTCATTTTGATCTATATAACTCAAGATATTCAACTTTTGCTCAACCTGTTCAGTCACTAACCCGAATTACCCTACTGGAAGTATAAATTCATTAAAAATTGAAACTAAGCTCAAATCATGCGAAATTGGTCTCATATTGAAGCTAACAGGACGACCTTTCATTTGCCACAAGTTTCATTCCATTTGCTTAAGTATACCTCGAGGTATAAGTTCTGAAAGTCGACCTTCCTGAACTACCCTGTTTTGGTCTAGATTAGACATAGGGAAACTTCCTCGAATCACTGGGAACAATTGGGACCATAACAAACTTGGAATTTCATATTGGGATGTTCCCCTATGTGTAAGCTTTCTAAAAAAGTTAGTTTCACTCAATTTGGAGTTGTATAGGGTGAGTTATACTCTACTCATGTCACCCTGCCCGGATAAAAATCCTGAACCCTAGGTCAAACTTCAAAAATTCATATCTCCCTCAATACTAATCCAATAACCTTATATGATATATCTATGGAAAGCCCTGAATGTCTACTTTCATCAAAAAATGGTTTCATCGGATTTAACCGATTTTAGGCAGAGTCGCACGCTCCGTCGTACGGACGACCGTGGAATTCTTCATCCAGACGGCATCCTAATACATCCATTTCTCTTAGTTTTCTTCTTCTAATTCTAATTCACACTCAAGATTTCATATTAATCCCATATTAATCCAATCATACACATCCAATATATTATCAAATAATCATAAAAAGTAATCTTTCATGCATCCTCAGTTTAGAGAAATCAAAGATAGAGATTGAATCCTACCTCTTTGGAGTGTAATTTGAGCTAAGTGTTGAAGCTTGAATTGATAGAACCTTGTTAAGCTTGAAAGAGTGATGGAGCTAATTGAGAGAAGGGAAGAAGGAGGCTGGAATAAGAGGGAGAGAAGGAGGCGTAAATCAGCCTCAAATAGGAAGAGAAGTCTGACTTAAATACATGGAGGTAATTAGGATTGTGAGTATTGATTGGTTGAAATTTTGTGATTGAAGTCCGGCCACATATCCCACTTTTGTGGCCAAGTTGCTCTCCACGATCCTAAAAGTGGGACTCGCTTCCATTTTGTATAAACTTGGAACTCGTCCCATCTCATTTGTGACTTTGAAGAAATCTTGTCTGGTTTATTCGGAACTTGGAAGCAAGGTCGGATGTCGGAAGTCATACAGCTTACAATCACCTAATCTCGGAACTCGGGAATCCGGAATCACAATATCAAACCCAAATACTTAAACCCGGAAGTCGGTATGATGAGATCAGAAACACGGTATATTGTCTTTCAGACATGAAGTCGAAAATCGAGAATAATCAAAATTGAAGAGGAAATTGGAAATCGGGTATGACATGAGGTAAGACGAACTCAGAACTCGGTAATTATCCCATTTCATGTGAAATTTGAAGATAAAGTCGGAAATGATGAAAACTAGTGAAATTGGAACTCGAAAATAATCCCTTCTATCTGAGTTTCAAAGATGAAGTCGGAAATCGGAATTGATCATCCTGGGCGCGAAGTCGGAACTCTGAAATCAAATGTTACAAGAGGCATACACGACCACATTTCCAGCTTGCATTAACATACATCCTAATCCTTGCCTGGAAGCATTACAAGAGACCTCGAATGGTCCATTAAGGTTTTGCAAGGCTAACACTAGTGTCATGGTTAACCTCTTTTTCAAGTCTTGAAAACTTTGCTCGCATTCCGGCATCTATTCAAATGGAACATTATTCCAGGTTAGCTTGGTTAAAGGCAAAGTTATTCGAGAGAAATCCTGGACAAATCACCTATAATATCTTGCCAAGCCCAGAAAACTTCTAATCTTAGTGACTGTGGTCGGCCTACCCCAATCTAGTACTACTTCTACTTTGCTGGGGTCTACAAAGATTCCTCTATAGGATACCACGTGGCCAAGAAAGTTTACTTCTTTCATACAAAATTCATATTTGGACAACTTTGCCTAAAGTTTCTTCTCTCTTAAAATTTGCAGAACTAACTGCAAATTTTCTGGATGCTCCCGCTCCATCTTCGTATAAACAAGTATGTCGGCGATGAAAACTACTACAAACTTGTCTAGATATGGGCGGAATATTCGGTTTATATAATCCATGAGTACTATTGGTGCGTTTGTCAGCCCAAACGACATTATGGTATACTCATAGTGTTCGTAATGAGTTCGAAAGGCTGTCTTAGGGATATCTTGTTCCCGAACTTGAATTTGATGAGATCCGGAACGCAAGTCATTCTTAGAAAATACCGTTGCACCTTGTAGTTGGTCCATGAGGCCATCAATCCTCAGCAGTGGGTATTTATTCTTAATCGTCACTTTATTCAGTTGTCTATAGTCCATGCATAAGTGCATGCTCCTATCTTTCTTTCTAACCGACAAAACTGGAGCTCCCCATGGCGATGCACTAGGCCATATGAATCCTTTCTACGAGAGTTCTTCCATTTGTTTCCTTAGTTCTGTCAGCTCCAAAGGTGACATTTGATATGGGGCAATACGTATTGGTCCCACGCCTGGAACTAGCTTGATAGCGAACTCAATTTCCCTCTTAGGAGAGGAATTCAAGAATATCTCCTAGAAAAATATTGAGATATTCCTTAACAATTGGAATCTTCTCTAGTTTCCATTCAACTTTTGTCACTTTGGCTGATAGGAGGATGTATCCTTGACTCTTCAATCCACTATAGGTTACTAACAAAAAGTCCAGATAGGAAAATGTTAAGGCTTGGGATTTAAAAGACGAGACAGAGGAGAATACCATCGTCATATCAGAACAATCGAGCATGACTTGGTTGGCGGAAAGCCAATCCATGCCGTCCACTTCATAGGTACCTTGGATTAGTCCTTCAGACTTGTCAGCTTCTTCTACATTCATTATAAAGACTCGTCCTTGACGTTGAGGTCTAGATGATTGTGATCACTATGGTGTCGATTTTAATTATCCTTGAGGAAAAACCTACTCCATCCTTTAGACGTGGACTTATAAAAGGCTCCCGTATACCTAACCGAAACTTCTGCCCTTAGCTCCTTTTACTGGTGCTCTGCTTCATCCGTCCACTCCACAAATTTTCTTGATGGAGGATCAGGTCTTTATAATGTGGTATTACCACAATCCAAAGTGAAAACCATGGATTGAATTTTACTGACAAGGCACCTTTAGGGTAGTCCTGTTAGTAAGGGTACCATCCATGCCACATGAAATGACCTCATCGGCGGTTAATAATCTTGCTCTTGTCAAGTACTAAAGATACAAAGCTAGGCAGAAGAATCTCCTAGAGTCAATCCTAGAAAAGATGGGCCAGATTAGATAATTGCAAGAAAGCTTGAAACAAGCCCCATCACAATCATTTCCAACTAAAATTCTGCCCTTGACGATAAGAAGTCTTTAACCACGTGGCAACACCTTGCAAACAACCTCCTTGATATAACTAGGTTTACTATGTCCATAGTAAACCTTTCGACAGAACTCCTTTGATTGATTTCCCAATTCTCTGTACTCCTCAACTTGCTCCATAGTCAATTCCTTTATGCCATCATTACTTTCTAGGAGTCTTACTCCTAATAATTATGTATAGAAGGTGCCTAATAAGCCTGCTGGCTGCTTTAAGCTTCTGTTTACACAAAACCTTATATTGAGGTGATCAAACTCAATATTCAGTCAAATGCAACAGGTAGTCCAGAACATTCACAACAAGGCTACCATGTATAATATTTCTATGTCCTCTTCATGCAAGGATGTAAAGCATGGTTTATCTAGATTCTCAGAGTATGCCTTAAAAGCATAATCAGTTCATCCACTGGCCTATACAAGAGCAACTACTCAGATACCATAATGTAACAGCCTCTATTATATAAGCTATGCTCGAGTCATGGAGTTATATTAAGAGTTGTCACTGTGCCAAACGAATTCTTAAAATACGGAAAATATGATACATAGCCCTTTAACTATATATTTTATTATTGGGATATAGCTCATAAATTTCATTGTCTCTGACATATAGAGAATAAAAAAATAATTACAATTTAAATTGTGACTAATATGTCACACAGAACTTGCTCCCGTTGGTCATTTACTAGCTTCAGTAGTTTCTTGATTTAGTTGGCTTCTGTGTCTTGCTCTATGAAGGTCCCAGTATTCCATCTCATTCTCAATTTTCAACTTAGGTACTGGAATGTTTACGTAAAAGAAAACATACAAGCAGGTAGTGAAAACCTATGGTTCTTAGTAGATAAATTTAAACCATACAGTCTCATCATAACCAGTGGTTTAGTTTTAAGTTGAAAATGTCATTCTCGAAGCAGGTTATATTTTTGACAATCACTTGTCATATCATATGGTAGTCATAAAAATATGAATAGTATAATATACTTCCACAAGGAACATAATAACATTATGCATTAACTAGATAATTGAATATGCACATAAGGATGCTTATACTTGACCGTATGTAAGTATACTTGACTTAACTCGTATCTGTCTTTAACTTGTAACTTGACCTTTATAAATTTTTCCATTACTTTTCATCATTTTCCATCACTTTGTCCCTTGGGAGTTCTTGGCCATTTTAGACTTCTGGGTAATAGTCTGCTATTCAGGATCGAGCTCCTTCCTATACAGGAATACCGAGTTTGCTTTCCCCGACCTTCCCATCGATCTATTCCCCTTAACTTTAATCCGGGGCTGGCCCAAGTATTATGGAACTTCATCATTACATATTTCTTATGTTCATCATAACATAACTTTCATACTTTTCTTGAAAATGCACATGTATTAACATGTATATCATAACTCATGCATAGACTTTACCGAAATTTCGGCAGCAAAACGGAACATGTCCACTTCCCCATGAATAGTGCCAATACATCAGAAAACCAATTCCTCATAGAAGTCACAATATTGCATTCATAATTCATCATTGAACTCATAGAAGCATTAGTTATATTAAGACAGAGTTACTGCCTCAGCATAATCATTCAACCCGATTTTTGTAAATCAAGCCATAATTTCTATTTAACTCATTTGGACCTCAATTTTGGATAGTTAAAGTGTTATGTGTCTATTTTTTAACCTCTTTGATCCCATCTAATTTTGATAAGTGTAGCTCAAGTTATCTAGGTTTTATCTCAGCCTACCTTGTAGCTTGCCAGAATCAAATACTTAAAAGTAAAAAATCCACTAAAAATCGAAAACTACTTTAAATCATATGAAATTGATCTCATATTAAAGCTAACAAAACAAATTTTCTTTTGCAAAAGTTCCATTTCATTTGACTTAGTAGGGCTCGAGTTATAAGCCTTAAAATCTGACCTTTTCTGAACTGCCCTGATTTGGCATGATTTAGACATAGGGTATACTCTATGAACTACTAGGAGCATAGGGAATCATAACAAACTCAAAATTTCATTGTAGAATATTCTTCTACATGTAAGCTTTCTAACAAAGTTAGTTTCACTTAATTTGGAGTTATATAGAGCAAGTTATGCCCTGAACAACTCAGTCTACCCAACATCAATCTCTAGAATCAAGGTTAAACTTCCAAAATTCATATATCTCTCAATACAAATCCAATGGCCTTATATGATATATGTATGGAAAGCCCTAAATGTCTAGTTTTATTAAAAATGGTTGCCCGAAATTTAATCGGCTGTAGGCAGAGCCGTATACTCCACCGTACGGACTGCCGAGGGTTTTAGGTTTTCCAGCTCTGTAGCTCTTCCTATTTTCATCCTTTCTAGCTTCCAATTCAGTGTTAACCTCACAAATAGCTAATAAACTAGTCATATATCATCATAACCATTCAATTAATACATCAAAAATTGAGAAAATAGGCCATCACCAGCCATCCAAGATCAGAGAATCGATACAAGAATTAAACCTCGATCTCTTATTATGAGTGATTTGGCTTGAATTTGGAGTTTGAGCTAGCAAAACCTTGTTGAGCTTGAAAGTTTGATGAAGTTAGATGAGTGGAGAAGAGAAGGAGAGAGCTGGAGCAGAGGAGAGGAGGCGCAGAATTTGGGCTGAAGGAGAGAAGGAATGAGTTATAAAAGCATAGAGTGGTAGGTAGAATGAAGGGTTGTGATTGGCCAATAATTGCAAGGCCGAATTTCAGCCAAATTTCCTCCATTCTTGTGGCCAAAGTGGCGCCACTTTCATGCATTAAGTAGCTGAGTTTCTTGTGGCTGATTTCTAGCCATGTCTCCTTCTGGTTATGGTCTAATGTGGCTTAATTATCTTTCACGCAAAAATGAGAATTTGTTTGCACTTGGTTTGAACTCGAAACTCACATCTATCTTGAGTAAAGTCGAAACTTGGGTAACATGAAGTTTATTAGGTCGGAAATCATATCTGTTTTCTCTTAAAATTAAAGTCGGGATATCTGGAATAGATAAACTTAGATATCAGTAATCACGTAAGGTTAAGTCGGAGATCGAAATTCATGTAAGTTCTGCTCGAACTTGGAGATCAAATCAGGGATCTGAACTCTTGTCCATTCTATTGGAGATCAACCCTGAGATCGGAAATCGTGAAAATTTCACCTTTCATTTGAAAATCAAAGTCGAAAATCATGAGAATTGAAAATGAGGTCGGAAATCGAAAAAATTATCTATTTCACTTGAATCTTGGAAACAAGGTCGGAAGTCGGAACTCATGAAGGATGTTACACTTCTAGGTATGTCATGCATAATCTAGTTTTATGCCCGTATGTATCCACTATAGCAGCAAAACTCCAATCTTCTCATATTTCAGCCTTATCTGTATTAGGCCAGCAATCTTGATCTTTTCTTTCTTGTTTTATAATGTTTAGGCATACCCCAAAGAATCTAGATCGGGAAATGCATGAAATCTTCCTTATCTATCTTCATATTATCCCGTCATTGGTTAAAGTTCAAAACATAATTTTTAAATATCCATGAGGCTCATTTTTCAATCCTCAAAACATCAACTTCCTTATTAAAGAAGACTTGGAAAATGTTTTCTCCATGATCTTGTATGCAGAAACCTTCTGGATACCCCCATATCACCCCCAAGGCTACCTTTATATATTGTGCCTGAATTGAACACTCTATCCAAAACACTCTATCAGTTGGAAGACATCCAATCAAGCTCTTGGAACATTTTTCAATACCCTCCCTTATATTCTCTTCCTAAAAAAATATGATCTCATTTTTTGAATTATCCTCATTCCCATGTAATAGAATAGGTTCTATCCTCCTACACTTATATGGGATGCATTGCAAGCCATTACTACGGCAATTTCCTCAAAAAACTAATTGAATCCACGTTTAACATTGGCTTTCTTCCAAACAACTCCAAATCTTTCTAAACACACATGGGATACAAATTTTTTGAAAGCAAATCACAAGAAATTATTTTTTACATGGTATCAGTGTTAAATATACACTACATTATGGATTTTTATCAGCATTTACCAGAATATGGATTTTTTCCTCTCTCATCTCTACTCTCACTGCTTTTTTGTTCTCCTTTTTCCTCTCTTTTCTTTTCTCTCTCTTCTCTTTCCTCTTTCCCCTCTCTTTTTTTTTTTTGCTCTTTTCTCTTTCCTTTCCCTTTTTCCCCCCTCTTTCTCTCTCTCTCTCTCTCACACACACACATGCATACTGTAATATCCTTCCGAAATACGTTATTATGCTTAAGTTATAATACCATACTCAGGAGTTGTTACTATTACCTGAGCGGACCTTTTCTGACAGTGACTTCAGCCGTCTTCGAAAGCTTCTCGAGCTATCTTGTCTAGTTGAAATCTTGTTGGTTTGATGTCCTAGATTGAAGAAACTCTTTATAAGACTTGAAGAAAAGTTGAATATGGAGTAGAGAGGAGTGTGAATGGAAAAGAAACGAAGGGGAGTCAGTCCCTTATCTTGACAAAAATTCACAAGGGCAAGGAAGGAATTGAACACAAACTTGTGGAGTAAGGAGTTGTGTGATTGGTGAATTTATATTGGTAGATCAACTTGGTTTGTGGCTGCCTTCTATGGGCTGATGTAGTGCCACATATAGAGGTGTTTTGGTTAAATCTTAGCCATCCATCTTAGGGTACTCATAGAAAATTTCTATTGGTCCAGTTGCGACAATTTAAAATACCGAAATCTTACCGATTTCTCTTAAATTGGTAAACCGGTTTTAGAAAATTTCTAGGTGGCTTCCTATGACTCTAATCTAATTTCCTCAAGGTTAATTCTTCTAAATATTACTTAATTTGGCTTTGAGTAAAATGCTTAATTGAATTCTAATTAAACTCTATTACTTGATAAAAACCTAACAACTCGGTTAGTAACGATAAAATTTTTTCAAACGTTACACATACACAACACAAACACACATAACCACAATGAAAAAAAAGAAGGGAAATGAAAAAAATGTGATTGGGGTTTTTATTGGTGAAATGGAGAAAAAGTGGTTTTTGTCATTTGTTTAATGGTTAGGGTGATGAGTAGGTATGTAAAAGGACTTGAAGTGAATTAGGGAACCCAAGTTACTGATCAATTGAGGCCAGATATGGTGGTGTAGCCAAAAACTTTTTTCTAAAAAGAAAAAAATAGAATCTACTTGACACATCAACTGACTCCTTTAAAAACTCCATATTCTTGTAAATATATATACATTTTCATAGTTTGATAGTATATATTATTACAATCCATATGCAAAAAGAAAAAAAAAGAGCCACAAATTACATCTATAAATTGAGAAATTGTCTAAATTTTTTACCACACACCTAAGAATCTTTTAATTTTTTTAAGTTTTATAATTGCTCTAACAAATATTGTTTTACTATTAAAAGAGTATAAATGTAAACTTAAAAAATAGAAATGAAATAACACTCTATGTAATTAGGAATACAAACACTAAAGTTCAACCTATAAAATAAACAAATGAACTATCGCTAAGCATTTGGCCACGTTTAAACCTAACGAGTTCATAAACAAATTTTAATTGAATTCATTTAGTTAAATAAACTAATATAACAATTTTTGAATTTAATTATAGAAGCGTTACCTATAATATTAAATGTTTGAATTACGGGAGTCATTAGTTTGCCAAGAGCTAAACCTAGTCACCAACCACAACTTAAAAATGCATAAGTAATTAAGACTAAAAAACCAATATATAATTGACTAATTAACAACCTATGTATACATGACACTAATATTAGATGATGGAAATGAACTTAAAAGAAATGGAATATTTTCTCGAGAGTTTGAACCAAACACAACTTATCATATAATCTTTTATCTTTTTTTGGTGGATATGATCTTTTATTTTAAAAAAGAATATATAATAACTCATCGACCATTGATATTGTGTCATAAATTATGTATTGAAAATAGGAAAAAAATGTAATTTATCCCTTGAACTACAGGTCATATGCACTTTAGTATTTGACTTTTAAAATCGTGCAAATGGAACCTAACATTTTCTCAACATGCAAGTAAATATTTCTATCATTTTTCCATCCAAATGTGCTATTAGTGATCATATGCTATCCACATGATTGATTTATTTGCAAAATTAACCCTAACATTACTACAAAAAATACTTTTTGTGACAATTATTTATTGGTCATATTGTACTTGCTAGTAATTCCTCTTATAAACTTAATATTTTGTGGAAAATAGGTATTAGCCACTAATAAGTCATTATATATTGGTAATAAATGTATATTGCCGTCAAAACTAATTCTAATTGCCCACCAAAGTATTTATGTTACTTTTATCTCCTTCCAATTTTTCAAGTTCTGGATGAATTTCTCTTAACTTTTCTTGGCCAATTGAGATCCCTCATTCCTAAAATTGGGAGCATACCTATAGTTGTCAACTACTCAATCCTCTAACTCATATCGCACACAAAACCTCTCAATCCAAAGCCATGGTTTGAGCATTTTCTTTTTCAATAATTTTCTCTTTCAGTTTAACATTTTTTTTTTCTATTTCTTCTAAAGGAAAACAAAATGAAAAGAGTTTATAACAGAGGGTGAACCTGAGAACCATGCCGTTTTTGTGGAAAAAAAATAGGGTGACCCGAATATCCTCAATTTTCGCTGATTTTTAGCCACGAAAATGTGGCGGCATTTTCATCATTGAGATTGGCTTCCTTATCTCCCTCATCAATCTTTTCGTTAAGAATTGAAGCCAATTCAAAAAATCGAAGTCCAGGAAATGAATTCAACTAGAAATCTCTAATCCATCACCACCATCGCTATCTTTAGCGCCTTCTCCCTTACCAAATATATTAAGTTGAGCAATTTCAAGGTGGCTTGCGCTAAGGCTCTGAGCTTTACGTTGTTAATCATCGTTAAAGTTGTGGAAATGATAGGTTTGCAAGTTTGAGTCAGGAGATCTTTTACCACATTTTCTCTTTCAATTACACACATTCTTTTTTTTTTTTTTTGGTTCTCTTTCTTTTGATTTCTTCCAACATTTATGATATGCATGTGCAATGCAATTGTTTCATTTTGTTTTCCATCTCTAAAATCAAATGTCGTAACATTAATGTTTCTTCATAAGTATAGTGCAGCATAGAACTAGAGCCAAATCTTGCTTTTTAGTTTTGTATATGAGCAATTTATTTTGTAATTTTTCTTGGAAATTTTGATTTAATTTATTATTATTACTTAGATCTGTAATTGGTGATTTGCAAAATCTAAAATATTTATCATGGAAACTTTTGTGACTTTTTGTTGAGCATTCACCTATTTGCTTAATATTGGTCTGAAGATATATATGATATGAACCTTGTATAAAAATGTGACACCTGTAAGAGATTCGAAGCCGTATGGCACCTACAACCCTTACTTAACCGTGAATAAGAATCCTGGGATATGCCCCCCATGACCCTCAATCAACCAATGACAGAGAACCTTGAGATAAGAATTAGGGTTCTTAACCTATTATTTGTAGATGAAATAAGAGACAAGAATATCAAGAACTCACAAAGTATGAGAGAAAAATGAATAAACCTCATAATAGAATTGAAAGTAAAACTGAATAGTCTTTAGGCCAATTTGCCTACTTAAAATGTAAACCCCAAAATTAAATTAAAAGAATTGATCCTAAATAATATTCAAAAAAGATTTAACATGACTAAAAGATTAGGCCCAAATTATAAATAATATTAAGGCCCAAAACTAATAACTACCCATCTCAAGTCGTGACCGGTGCATAAGGGACAAGTCTCCTACCAAGTCTTTATCACACAATTTTCACGAAAATTGGGCAGAGTCCCTTTTGTATTTAGGATAATTTCCAAATACCGGTCCTCTACCTACACAAATAAACAATTATACTCATCCATCAGGAACCTAGACATTCTTAGAATACCAACATACAGCATAATTAATTATAAAAAAAAGATCAATCAGATAGACACATATATAAATATCTTTTCAAACAACTTTAATCCAATACATAGTTCCATTTCTTTATAAATCTAACAATTTCAGTACACATAACTGCAACACAGACATCATAATTCAACAAGGGTCGGACACTTGTAGTGCCATGGAGCTACAATGACCTAAAATTTGATAATGCCGTTATCCATGAGGACTTACTAGAGAAGTCAAGGATCAAGGCTGAGAAGCGGGATGGTCAACTCCCAAGTCTAAACATGTATCTGAAAAGAAAGAAAAGCAACAGAGAGACAAGACACCCTTAACCCATATGAGTCCATGTGCATAAGTGTCAAATAAATCTCAATATAAAATGAAATTAAACTTCTTAAAACTTGTAGGAAACTATCTAACACAAAATAATCCATTAGGATTACACTTAGGTCGCCTTTCCTTCATGTGATCCTATAATCCATCATGCACCACTCCTTGAGTGGCTGTATAATTTCTGTCATGCACTACACTGTGTATGGCTGTGTAATTAATAATCCAAGGTATGTCAAGACTAACATCTACTATCGTTAGCAGACAGATCCTATTTAGACTTTTCTAAATCTTTTTGTTACCTATTATGCATATCTCTACATAATTTGCCAAAATCCAATTCATCAACTCACGTGTAAAGTTTTTGAAAACAATACCATTATTGAAATAAATGCTCAAACTTCATAAATTATTAGAATCAAGTTAATGATGTCTTATCTACTCACAATTTTAACCCCCAATACCAAATTTTAATCGCACGGAGTCTTGGAAACACTCACAGGATCTTCGGAGCAATCTAATATTACAACCATGATAATTTATCCAAAAATTAGTTATTTGGATTAAGGGTTAACATACACCACCCCTAAATATAAAAATCGCTAAATCACCTAATCTAGGGTTTTACATGGTTCTACCAAAATCCCATTAGAGTGAATGATTCGAATTTCTATTGTAATAAGGAAGAAAAATATCTTTAGAAACTTATATATTGATTGGAAGTGGAAGAAGAAAGATCCAAGTGCCTTGGTGGCACTTACCAATTTCAAATCTTCCCTCCTTAGGGTTAGTTTTGGAGGAATAGATTAAGAATTTAGATGAGAGATTTATGTTATGGGAAGGATAAAGTGTGTGATTTGAATAAGAGACAAAGGCAAGGGAGAGTGAAGGAATGAGTTTAGAGATAAGGGAGAAAGTTTGAAAGGGTAGAAGGAGGGAAAATAGGGAAATGAGAGGGAGGGACGCGTCCTGAGGCTACATATAATGCCCTGGTAATTGATTACCACTCCTAGCAATTGATTACCACTCCTGGTAATCAATTATCACGAGCCAAATCTTGTAATCGACTACCACAAGTGTAATTGATTACAACAATGAAAAAATTTAGTCTGCAGCATACAAAGGAATTCGTAACCGATTACCAGTCCAACGGTAATCGATTACATTGTCCAAAACTTAATTCCCTGGTTTCAAGTGTCATCTAGACCTAGGGTATTACAAACACTTATTTACATTTTTTAATTTTAAGTTAATGTCCTCTTTAACTTTAGTCCCTATTAACTTTAAAACATAAATATAAATAAGGAAATATACCCCATTTGGATTCAATAAAACTTTACTTTCCATTAAATTTAAAACATAAATGTAAATAAGGGAGTACCCTTCATTTAGATTCAATAAAAATATCAAATAAATCAAAATTCTTAGGAATCAAAATTCAACTTTTGGATTTTAGTATAATTTTTCGAAAACTTGCATTTTTACAAACTCTTGGGTTAAAAACGAAGGGGTTACCTATCCTCTAAAATTTGTTAAAAATCATTTTTTAACTCATAGATGCCCAAAGAACTAACTTTTGAGCTTATAAAAATATCTTGATCCTATAGCCCTCTAAGGAGACATATAGTTTGAACTTAGAATTTTTCATGATTCAATAACAACAGACAGCTACAACCCGCACTAGGGTATTATAAAACTAATAAAAAATATCCAAAAGATCCCAAAAATATAAATTGCTCCAAATTAGCCCAGTCCTTCAATTGTAGTCAAAGTCAACCACCTTGACTCCATAGCTAGCTCGATGTCCTCAATGCAATCCTTTGACAACCCCTTTCAACAAATCAGAAGAACCACTAATTTGGCCCTTGAAAGATCAAAACATTGATAATTTAGTCTCTAAAAGATGTTTTATTAGTCCGTGATACCCCAATGATGAATTCTATTATTGTTAATGGACTTTATCAGTGTTAATAAAAGATGTTTTAGGGACTAATTTATTAGTAAATTGATTTTTTAAGAACTAATTTGTTAGTACATTAATGTTTTAGGGCCT
Organism: Pterocarpus santalinus; assembly: GCA_031439595.1. NCBI lineage: Eukaryota > Viridiplantae > Streptophyta > Magnoliopsida > Fabales > Fabaceae > Pterocarpus > Pterocarpus santalinus. Next base: position 23,507,606 of record CM062528.1, on the reverse strand, counting down.
AATTTGTTAGCTTATTCATTATTGGGATACCACAAGAGAAAATAGTATATTTTGAAGGCTAAATTGTTAGCATTTTGATCCTTCAGGAATCAAATTGGCAGTTCTCCCCAACCAATCCTTATATCCTAGTCATACAATTTGGATTCCTAGCTTGGTGGTCCTTATCAATATCATGACAAGGTTCTAAGGTCTTTTTATCAAAACTCTCGATATCAGCTTTTAGATGACTTTTTTGTTTATTAGCTCGTCGTTATCTTGTCTAAGCTTTTCTTTCTTAGATTTGAGAAGTTCAAAATCTAAAGATAACTTTTTATAACTTTTTTCTTAAAATAGTATATTAGGTAGAAAGAACATGAGATTTATTCAAGAGTTTACCACAAGTATTTGATAACTTATCATAAAAAAGTTTAGGTTTAAAAACTTCTACTTTAGTTTCTTCATTAGCTTTAATGTTGGCCATGAAGCATAGGTTTGTAACCTCTGTTTCCTCTTCTTGATGTCCAACATCTTGCTCTTCATTGAGATCTTTCCACGTAGCTGTCATTGCTTTCTTCTTTGCTAGCTTTCCTTCTGAGCCTTCTTTAATTGGGGACAGTTTGGTCTAATGTGACCAAGTTGCTTTTATTGATAGCATATCGATTCATTTTAGAAGAGTCTCCTTTCGCAGCTTTCTTTCTCTTTTCTGGATGAACTTCTGTTTTCCTTTAGCTCTTTTGGTGAAGAGCTTATTTATCCTTCTAACAAGATGAGCATTTTAATCTTCATCATCATCATCTTCAAAAGCTTCTTCATTATCTTCTTCTTTTTCTTTAAAATCCAAAGCAAAGCTTGGTGCAACAGTCTTCTAAAGTGATTTCAATGCCATATTATTTCCCTTTTTAGACACATTTTCATACGCCTCAATGAGTTCAATCTCATGGGTTTTGAGATATGCAACGAAAGCATCTAGGGACCATGTGTTGATGTTTTGGCTTCTTGGATCGCTGTGAACTTTGGTCGCTATATGCTCGGAAGGGTTTTCAGGATTTTCTTCACCATTTCAACATTGGTGTAAATATTTCCCAGAGCCTTGAGTTGGTTAATGATATGCATGAAGCACGTAGTCATTTCGTCAATGGATTCATTCTCATTCATCTTGGATAACTCGCATTGATGCACAAGCATGCTTATTTTGGTTTCTTTCACTTGATTTTCGCCTTCATGAAGAACTTGAAGTGATCCCACATCTCCTTCACAGAATCACATGAGATAATTTTATGATACTCAGTTTTGCTCAAAGCACAAGTAAAGAGATATTTTGCTTTAGCATTCACTTGGATTCTTACTTTCTAAGCACTAGTCCATTGATCTCTTGGAATAGTAACTTGATTCAAAGATTGGGTAGGTTGTCCTTCATGTTGTGGTCCTTATGTTTGTTGCATAGGAACATAATTTCCTCGCTCTATAATTTCCTACATGTCAAGACTAGTTGCTTTAATAAAAAACCAAATCTTGTCCTTCTTATATAGATAATTTTCTCTATTAAAGAATAGAAGTCTATTTGGCAGTGTCCTTCAATAATGTGAAACGTTTGTTATGCTATCTTCCCAGATCTAATCCATTGCAATTGTTAGGAAGTTCAACCTCAGAAGCTGAGCTCTGGTACCAATTGTGGATGGTAGTTTGCATGAGAATGAGGGTTGAATAATGACTTCAAATGCTTTTTCAATTCTAAAAAACTCAAATAAGATTTCTCAAGTATTTTTCAACTTAATTAGAATATAGACGCGCACGAGTTAGATAGATTGTTTCATTTTATCTTTGGAATTGATTTTATGAAAAGTTTTATTACTTTAACATTGTAAAGATATTTAACTTTGTCAAGCAAAGATAAGAAATTATAGATATGTGTTCAAAAAAGAAGAATTAGGATAGATAATCAAACAAAAGGATTTATATTAGTTTGGCCAAAACAGAGCATACATCCAGTCCCCAACACAAAATTGAGATTTTCACTATCTAACTAGTATTGTACAAGTATCCCCAAACTTACAATCTGAGTAGTATTGTACTAGTCTCTCCAAGCTAACAAAGTCTGAGTAGTATTATCCTAGTCTCTCGAACTTAACTTTTTTTTATCACTATGGGTCAGGTTATAATAAAAGTATAGAGTTTGGGTTTGTGTTCTCACTCACTAAAAATCACACAAACGTGTGGATGATATAATGAAGTTCAACTGCTCAACTGAGCAAAGTCTCTTTACTTAACTCTCAAGGAGAGTGTTTGCTAATAAGCTTATAAAGAGAGATAAAGCTTTCTAAAGTGTCCAGAAAGTTATAAGTACAAGAACTTGTTCAAAAGAGTGTTGAAAGAGAATAAGATAAATTCTTTACAATGAATGACTTCAATAACTTCAACAACTTCTTCATTTAATCCCTTAGAGCTAAATTTACCAGTGATCATGAGTTAAGCATTTAGTCTTCCATGATACCAATCATTATTTTGTGCTTATTCAGCCTTGGGTAAGTTCCTGCTTTGTCAAATAGTCAAGTTGCCAGAAATGGCACTTAGTTGCTAGTGTTAGTTGTCCACTATACTTGTTTCAATGAGATTTTAGACTTACCCAACGTTTGAATTTTTCCAATCCTTAACTTGTAGGATACTCTTCATGAAATGATTCTTTGAGTGATTCCTTTCTAAGGTACTTCTTTTCCAATGAGCCAGCTTTATGAACATAGCAACTTTTTTAAAGTGCTATCTTTTTGAACCTTGCTTTCTAAGACTTTTCTATCTTTAGAATCTTCTATCATTCTTGTGAGAATACATGAGCTTTGAAATCTTCAAGGTTCTTGTTGTCCTGTCTTTTTGAAAGTGTTCTTCTCATCTTAGAATTCTTTTCTTTGCATATTTGAATTATTTTTGAAGTACTTGTAAGATCTTGAAAGCTTTTGATTGGTATGGTTTGAAGTGAGAAAGATCCTATTTTAATAAGCATTAATCAACAAACTTATTACTACACTCAAAATTTTTGGATAGTTTGTTATCTGTCAAAACTAAAGCTTGGTATACAGGCCGCAATCTGTGTATAAATTCGTTTAATTCACAATTCGCATCATAAAAACCACATAATTTTTACAACAGTTTTTTCATAGGCTTTTTGGCCCACATCGTTTAACCCGCAAGCTAAACGAGTCGAGCCTGTGGGTTCGCGGACCAATCCGTTTACTCGCTTATATAACTTTTTTTTCTTATAGAATGTTAAAGCCAAGAATGTAATGACCCATTCTTTAACCCAATTTATTGGTATGTCGCCCACCTCCGCACAAACCTGGTCACCTCTATTAATTTCATTCCAATTTCTTATTAACAAAAAAACCATAAACCAAGCCCCGCACTCCTTTTTGGTATTGTATTCTTCTGTCCTTATATGATTGTGACATAACTCAAAACTCAGAAGACTCACATTTCAAACCCTAAAATAGGACACATCAGCACCTCTCTCTCTCACCATCTCAACCTCTCAGCCTCCTTCTCTATTTTTGGTTTCATAGAGCCACCCAGATTCGGTTATAGAAGACGCAATCACTGCCGCTGGAGTCATCGTCTATGCCGCCGGAGTCATAGTAGCGATAAGATGCTTTGTATTTTTCCCCCTTTTTGTCCCCCATATTCTTCTTCAGTTCTTCTGGTTGTTTGCTTGTCTTTTGGCTCTAGCAAATTTTGTTGGGTCTTTAATAATTTTGTATTGTTAAACGGCTTTAATTTCAAAATGTATGTGGTTTGGATATGGTGTTATGTTAATAAATATCACCTACTATGGTTCGTTTCAAAAAAAGGGGCAAGAAACCAAAAAAAAAAAGAGTGGGCTAGCCCGCGGGCCTATGCAATCCGAACGCAGGTTAGCATATTAGTAGTCCATTTATAATGTGGACTGGACTAGCCCATTTATCCAACCTTAATCAAAACCCCATGGAGTAGACTTTTTAGAGCTATACTTGTGGCTTCTGAAAAGTTAAGGAGATAACAGCTTCAACCAGGTTCATCACTTAACTACAATCTAGATTGTTCCTTGCCACTCTCTATCGTGCTCAATAACCATCCTGACTACTCGGACGTGGGTAGTTATGTTTAGAACATGGGTAGTTGCTTGCATTCTTGCATCTCTTCGGCTAGCTCTTCCAGAAGCTTCAAGTTATGGTCAAGATATTCGTTACAATCCATCCTTTTTCATTTGTGCTATGTACCAAATACCAACATATAACATAAATCCAAAATCAGTGTCGAATGGATTCTATGTTATACTATTGTGAATTTCACCAAGCATTAGAATAACGCATTTATCAAACCCAAGCTCTGAGACAAATGCTTTTTGACAAGCCACATCAATCGTGATCTTTGCACATACCTCCCTCATAATGACACGTTCCTTTTTGACTTACCCTCTCTTTCGTGCCAAACCATTGTTCTAACTAATCATGGTCTCATAGTCAACCAATCGTTTTGCCATGGAAAGCATCTCATACTTCGATATCTGATCATTACTTGCGTCAAAACACTTCCTTAACTAATTTTACAAGAAAAAAGCTTTCTTACATATTATCTTTTATTATCGAAATAAACTCTTCGACCTTCCAACATACATAAAAATATATATTTTCATAATACAAAAATTATATTTTCTTAAAAAGATCTTTTTATAATTTTTTATAACGATTTTATTTTTCTTTTAGAAAAGTTTACTCAAACATATAAACAAATAATGTACCACAAAAAAAAAAAGATCTTCTTTGATATATGAAAAAAGGCATCCAAACTAACCAACAAATTTGCGAGCAATAATAATTACAGTGTTATACCTATTAAATAACAGATTAAATTAGCAGTTTAGTCTCTCATATATACTCGTGATATTAATTTAATCCCTAAAAATTTTTTAACATCAATTTAGTTCCTGAAAAATTATTAACATTAGTTTAATCCCTAAAATATGTATGTAACATCATTTTAATTCTTAAAAAATATATTTGACATCACTTTGATTCCTAAAAGGTGTATGTGATATTGAATAAATTCATGAGTCCATAGATCAAATAGATGATATATACATATTTTAGGGACCAATATGATATTATATGTATCTTTTAAAAACTAATATGATACCAAGAATTTTTTAGGAGCTAAATTGATACCAAAAATTTTTTAGGGATTAAATTAATGTCACATGTATTTTTTAGGAACTAAATTGATATCACTTATATATTTGAAGGATCAAGTTATTAGTTTAGCCTAAATAATAATGACTAGCTTGCTAACACGACTTTTTTAATAATTACAATGAATTATTGTCAATATTATATTTTATTTTATAGATAAAACTTTACGTAACCAAATAACCCGATCCAATACTAAAAACTCTATTCAAGCTTCTTTTAAGATACCTCTACAAATATTATTGTAGTATGTAGAATTAATCTTTTGGATATTATTATGTGATTAGAAAGCTTTTTTAATAATTGCCTTTTTTAAAGTTTAATTTAATTCATTTAAAATAAATAATTGATTGATTCAAGTGATTAAATATTTATCTTCTTAAATAATATTTTGGTTTTTTTTTGTATATAAATAATATTTTGGGTTTGAGTTGGATTAAAAAAAAATAACTATAAGAGAGCTTTGTCCATATAATAGCCGATACTACTCCAGTAATTAATTGAAGTATAGTAAATCAAGCAAAAATATTTTGATTTAAGTTAAGATAAAATATCTATTTTGATCTTGGCAAAAATTTTTAGGTATAAATTAGTCGCTTGGAATTTAAAAATTTATAGGTGATTTCGTACTATTAAAAAAAGATGACATATTAGTCTTTCCATATATATCGATATCACTAAAAAATTCCTTATAATTTATATATGGAGGGATTAATATATCCATTTTTTTTAATGGTGAGAGACTATATATAAAATTTCAAATCTTAAGAGATTAATTTATCTCCAAAAATTTTTGTCCGGATCAAAATGGATATTTTGTTTTAATTTAATTTTAATTTCTAAACTATTCCTTACCCTACTTAGCATTTATCTGATTCTAGCCTCTGCCTGTCTGCGCCTCTTACCTCCCTCTTGCTTTCTCGTCTGTCCCTTTCTCAGCTCCGCTCCTCTTTCTGTCGTGCTCAGCCCCAGCCCGCAGCCATCTTCAACCCATCCTAGTGTCAGCTCTCAGGTAATTTTATCTCTAAAATCCGGGGCTTTTTCATCGTGTATTGAGTTAACTTTGGTAGTTGCATTTATAATTTGTGATATGAATTATGTTCTGTTCTGGTGTAGTCCTAGTTTGATTCTGTGTTGACTGAATAGTTGGCTCTATGAATTATGTATAGACTGGTTTGGTTCTGTATTTTTTCTATTATGTTCTGGTTTGTAACAGAGAGCTAAAAGTGTGCTTCTCAGACCCTCGTTTCGCCGCCGACATTGTAACCATGGTATGCTCTCTATTTCGCTGTCTTGTTCGATTGCTTAATTGTTCGGTTCAATTTTCTCAGATCAATTTGTGTTTGTTCAGATCATTCCGGAGAAGAACCGTAGAGAGATATGCAAATACCTCTTCCAAGGTAGCTTTTGCTTCTCACATATGATATTTGTTGTTGTTGATGTGTGAGGTTTAATGTTAGGTTTCTGTGTGAATTTTGTGTGGATGCAGAGGGAGTTTGCTATGCAAAGAAGGACTTCAATTTGGCGAAGCACCCGGAGATTGATGTGCCGAATCTACAGGTGATTAAGCTGATGCAGAGTTTCAAGTCGAAGGAGTACGTTCGAGAGACCTTTGCTTGGATGCACTATTACTGGTTCCTCACCAATGATGGCATTGAGCACCTCAGAACTTACCTCAATCTTCCTTCTGAAATTGTCCCTGCTACTCTCAAGAAACAAGCCAAGCCCGCTGGTAGACCGTTCGGTGGGCCACCCGGTGATCGTCCTAGGTATAATTTCAGGAAAAGAACATAGATTATGTTCCTTATATCCATTCCATACCATTCTTAAATTAAATAATGACTTGTAGACATTTTTTCTCAAGATAAGCTTACACTCTGGACTTTTAAGTTACTCATCTTGAAAAATGTCCATATTTCCTTCCTTGATTTGAAAATTGGGTGAAATAGATATCAGAAACTTGATATAAGTCTTTTCCATAATTTTAATCACCTGCATCATTCGCAGATTCCGTTGTGTTTTTTTGTCTGTGATTCTGTGGTTGATTGCAACTTGGGAAATGTGTGTTGTTTTGAACAGGGCTCCACCACGCTTTGAAGGAGAACGTAGGTTTGGTGACCGTGATGGATACCGTGGAGGTCCCCGAGGACCTGGTGGTGAATTTGGGGGAGACAAGGGTGGAGCTCCTGCTGACTACAGGCCCTCTTTTGGGGTAATGTCTCCGCCACTGCACTTTCTTTATCATGGTTTCATACACACTAAAATCATGTTTGCTGTTAGGTTAGTTTTTGTTATTATCTGTTTGGTATCTTTCATTGATCGGGAATAATATGTTATGTATATATATATATGCCTTGGGTGGGAAGAAGTAATTTGGCGTTTGTGTTTATGATTGTAATTGATGTGACTTCAATTCATTCGTAGCACTCTAAAGCCAAGTCCTGTATGTTAGGAACTCATGGTGTCTCTAGGTTTTGTATCTAATCTAGCATCCAATCGTGTTGCAACTTGCAAGTTGTGGGCTTCCTGCGAATAACATCTTGTTCTATGCAATTCTTACACTTCCATTTGAAATTGCTGTTTTACTTGGATGGTTTAAGCAATATTCTTCCCATTTACATGGTACAATCATACTATTGCGCTCAATTAGCTATGTTCTTCAGAGCAGAATCATAATGTTCATAACTCCGTTCAAATGTGCATAAACACTTTTGCTAGAAACTGGTAATGATGTATAGTAGCACTCTTTTATTTTGGATATGGTCTCGTTTGCTTTTAAATCTTCTCAAGTTTTCCTGAATAAGTTGGTTTGCTATATTGCAGGGTCCTGGTGGAAGACCTGGTTTTGGTCGTGGTTCTGGTAGTTTTGGAGCGCCAACTAGCTCAAATCTTTCTTAAGTGTAACGATTTCTGCGCCAGTTTTTGCGTAGCTTTCTAGGCATATGTGCCTGTCTTTGAGTCTGTTAGATTTCCCTCCCGTAGAAGAACAACTCGACACTTTTAATATTGCGTTTTACATGCAATGAAGATTTTGAATTTGAGAGTTTTTGGGCTTTTTGCTAACTTGTGGGTCATCTGGTGATCCAAATTGCCCCCCTTCCATTGCCCAACTTCAGTTGGTTGAAATTCTCCCTACTGTCGTTGCGCATGGGTATATTTACAAGTTTGGCCAGCAAAAAGCATGAATTAACACAATCATGATCACGAGTTCATTACACTTGTGGGAACCTTTATGTGTCATAACCCCTTTATCAAATCTGTTGGGAATAAATTAGGTATGCCCAAGATTCAATCAATCACGTTATCATAATCTACTTGTTTTATAGAGGAGTTAAAGTTTGTTATTATCATATTTGCTATTAATTAAATAGTTAATTGATAAGGTCCTTGATTAAAATTAGAGATTTGTTATTATAATAGAGATTATAATAATGAGAAACAAGTTTTTCATAATTTTAATCTAAATTGTTCTTGATCATAGAATTATTGAATGGGACATCTATAATTCAGATAGATCAATATATGTGTAATGGTCTTTATTGGATAAAAATTAATAGATCTCATTTATTAAATTACATATATAAATAATGTATATGAGGATACGATTATTGAACTGACTCAAAGGAGAATTCCTAATGGTTTATATTATTTTTAAATTGTTAATAGGAATTTTTGATGAAGAAATATTATAGTTTTTTTTTACCTGAGATTATCATAGTAATTAACAAGTTATTTATTATACTTTAATTTCGGACACCTAATGTTTTGGGTTGTTAGTTGAATGGGTATTGGGCATGATTAAATACTTGTAGAGTTAATGATTAATCAATGAGGGATTCATCGACTCTTAGTAATGAGTTTGAGCTTTATATGAATTTAAAGACCTTGGCCAGGGCAATTGAATGAATAAAGAAATGAGTTTCTCAAGTAATTCATCATATGTTAACTTGTTAGAGTTTGACAGTAATACTATGCTCTAGAGTTAACTCAGAGCTGTAAAGATAGAAGGAAATATTTCATTATTCTTCTAGTGGTTCTTGAACGTAAAATATATTACTTCATGCTATCCTGACGTTAAGGAGTGTTGCTAGACACCAACTTTGATTAGTAAATTAATTTGATTAATTTTCTACCGGCTTAGTTTTGAACCAACGGGGTTACACACAAACGAGTGTCCTAATTTTTGCTAGAGAAAAATTTTATTATTTGATAATTAAATTGGAGAATTTAATTTAATCAAATTAAAAAAATTTCTAGGTGGAATATTATTGTATTCTTTGCTAGCACATAGAATATAAATAAGCACTTGACATTTGGAATTAAATATTTGGCAATATGATTGCCAGTCGAAATGCACTTGTACTGCATTTGAAAATGTTTGGAAAAGTAACAGGAAAGTTAGAACCTGTTGGAGACTTATGACTAAGTCAAATATTTTCAAACTAATAAAAGAGACTTGGGAGAAAAATGTGCATGGAAAGATAAGATCAAATCTGATCTTATATGCAGTGGTTCCTAATTTTGAGGAATGGCGCATTGTGTAGTTATAAATATAGCAGATAAAAAAAAATACGCAGTTAGTATTGTATTCTTCTTCTCATCTCTTTAAAAATTTCAGTTACAAGATTGAAATTTTTTTTTTCCACCGCTCAGAGAGTTGAGAGCAAAGGATTAGTCTTAGTGTGGATACACATAGAGCCTTAATACATTTGAAGGAAACTCTTAAAGTTGTAAGAATCTCATCCGAATACTTATAAATATTTATTTTGTTATTGCTTTAATATATTTTAGACACAAAATAGATCCTTTTTTTATTCTGCTGTGCATGTGTTGTGAACACTATTTTTCCATCAATTGATCTCAGAGCCTCGGGTCTTTTGTGTTTAAATTATATTTTGTTTGCCGCCGTACTGATCTTGTTCAAGTGATTGGTATTTTTTTTCTCTGATTGGACGCCGGATTGATGTTTTTCCTAAGGGAATACATTTGATTGTTATATATGATCCTTTAAAGCATTCTGATCGGTGTTTTTCAAGTTGTACGATACTTGTATTATGATGATAATATATATGCTATATGTTTGGCATGCTGACTTCATGAATCCTGATTCATTCTGGGATAATTTTAAATTAATATATATGATATGTTAATTTGTTATGTCAATGATATGTGATATCCATACGGGAATCTTTTGAGACTAATGTATAAGACTAATATATATGGTTTATTGGTATATATTCGGGGGCTTTAATTTTTTTTATTTTCTGGTGTAATTCGGATGTATGTATGTGACATACGGTGCTTTCGTACTATACGCATAAGATGCAATATCAGTTAGTGTTTAATTGCAAGGAACGGCCTGACTACCACCAGGAGACTTGTAGATTAAATTAATTCTAGCATATGATGCATGTTAAGAATTAATATATACTTAATGTCCGGACTACCGGGGAAAGTATAAAATTAATTCAATGATACTAATAGGAATGACCTGACAAACAGGGGACTATTTGGTATAAAAGTTTTAATTGTATGAGATACATTTTTTAAATATTTTATGCGTGAGAAACAACTTGACAACCAACTGGCTCAATCATAATTTATTTATCCCACTAAATAAGAAATAGAGATTTCTGAAATTGTTATCTTTTTTCACTTTATGTGTTCTGATAATATTGTATGCTTTGTCCTTTAGATTTCTCACCATGTCTACTTTGTCGCTAAGCTCTATACTTGAAACCGGAAAATTGGTTGGTGCCAAATATGATGACTGGTACCGAAATTTGGGAATTGTTCTCATGCATGAAAAGCTTATCGATACAATTGATAAGCCTGCTGTGATAGCACCAGCTGACCCAAATGACGCTAAAGCAACCAATGCTTATAAGAAGTACTTGGAAGATTGCCTTAGTGCTAAATGCATTATTTTGGCGTCAATGAGTTCTGAACTGCAAAGGCAGCATCAGGATATGGACCTATTGGCCATCATTGAGCATCTTAAGAAGATGTATGGTGGTCAGAGTAGGACAGCTAGATATCAATTGTCCAAGGCATTGTTTAGGTCCTCACTAACTAAAAAGGATCAAGCTGGATCTCATGTCCTAAAGATGATTGATCTTATTGAACAACTTGAGAAGTTGGAGTGTACACTTGGGAAGGAGCTTTCCCAAGATTTGATCCTTTAGTCACTTCCTGAATCTTTTTCGCAGTTCATCGTCAACTTTAACGTGAACAAAATGAATTGTGATCTGCATGAGATGCTTAATTTGCTTATTGATTATGAGAATCAAATAACCTCTGAAAAGCCAAAAGGAACTATCATGGTGGTTGGCAACTCCTCTAAGAAAAGGGGCAAGGGAAAGTATAAATCCAAAAAGAAGCCTCTTGCGCCTAAGGGTGGTGTGACCAAACCTAAGCGTAAAGAGAGTGATCCTGACCACAGTGATGCTGAATGTTTCTTCTTCAAGAAGAAAGGACACTGGAAGAGAAATTGCAAGAAGTATCTTGATTCTCTGAAAGACAAGAAACAAGGTGAGACATTAATGAAAAATGATTTCATGATCTCTTTAACTGTAGCTGATTCTTCTACATGGGTATTGGATACCGACAGTAGTTTTAACACCTGCAATATGTTGCAGGGACTACAAATAAGTAGATGGTTGAAGAAGGGAGAAGTCAACCTTCAAGTAGGGAATGGAGCAAATGTTGCTGCCTTAGCTTTAGGATCAGTTTCGTTAATAATGCCCACTGGCAAAGTACTAGCGTTAGAAAATTGTTATTATGCTCCGAAATTTGTTTCAAACGTTATTTCAATTTCTATGTTGGACAAGCATGGTCTTCGCATTGTTTTTAATAATACTATTTGCTTTATTTATCATAATGATGATTTATATGTGAATGGCTATCTCCAACATGGCATTTATGTCTTACTTGATGTGGTGAAACTTAATTCTGTTTTGCATGTTTCTAATATGAAGAGAGAAAGAGATAATCAAGTTAATAAAACATATCTTTGGCATTGTAAACTTGGTCATATTGGAGAGAAAAGAATAAACAAGTTGCACAAGGAAGGTTATCTTGACCATTTTGATTATGAATCACACGCAACATGTGAATCTTGTCTCAAAGGAAAAATGACCAAATCTCCATTTATTGGAAATGGAGAAAGAGCTTCTGAATTATTGGGACTAATCCATACTGATGTTTGTGGCCCCATGAAAGTTCAAGCCAAAGGAGGATATTCTTACTTTATCACCTTCACTGATGATATGGCTAGATATGGATTTATATATCTTATGAAGTGTAAATCCGAATCATTTGAAATGTTCAAAAGATTCCATAGTGAAGTAGAAAAGCAAACTAGTAAGAGTATCAAAGTGCTAAGATCTAACACCGGTGGAGAATATCTTAGCAGTGATTTTCTTGACTATCTAAAAGAGAATGGGATTCTCTCTCAATGGATGCCTCCAGGAACACCACAACACAATGGTGTTTTCTGAAAGAAGAAATTAAATCTTATTAGATATGGTAAGATCTATGATGGGGTTCACTGATCTTCCAGTCAACTTACGGGGATATGCTCTAGAAATAGCAACTTATCTGCTAAATAAAGTTCCCACAAAATCAATCTCTACGACACCATATGGAAAGGACATAAGCCAAGTCTCAAGTACATAAGAGTTTGGGGTTATCCAGCTTATGTTAAGAGGTTGCAAACCGATAAGCTTGAAGCAGGGTCTAATAAATGTAGATTCATTGGGTATCCCAAAGAAACAATGGGATATTATTTTTATCACCCTTCTAACCACAAAGTGTTTGTGGCAAGAGGAAGAACCCTTCTAGAAAGGGAATTCCTTACAGAAGGTAGCCAATGAAAGGAAATAGAACTCGATGAAGTTTAAGAAACCAATGAAACAACAATGACTCAGGAACATGAGATGGAAACTGAGCGACCTTTCTTTGATGTTTTAAAGCTAAAACGAAGGTTACCATCTTCAACGATTGTAGCTCAAGAACCAACTTAGTTCAAGAATAGGTTAATGAACCAGTCTTGGAACAAGATCAGCAACCCTTAAATAATGTACAAAGGGATTATACAATGCATATACCTCTTAGAAGGTCTAGTCAAGTACATCGTGCACCAGAAAGATTAAACTTAATGGTACAAGATGACACGATAGATGACGTCAATCATAATGATGATGACCCAAAGAGTTATGAAGAGGCTATGCAAAGTTTGGACCACGAGAAGTGGCAAAAAGCCATGGAATCCGGAATGGAATCGATGAACATCAACCAAGTATGGACTTTGGTTAAAGCTTCAAAGAATATAAAACCAATCGGTTGTAAATGGGTTTACAAGAAAAAGATTGGAGCAGATGGAAAGGTAGAGACCTATAAAGCTTGCCTTGTTGCTAAAGGATATTGTCAAAAGGAAGGAATAGATTATGACGAGACTTTTTCTCTTGTAGCAATGCTCAAATAAATTCGGATTCTATTTGCTATTACAGCATACTACGATTATGAAATATGGCAAATGGATGTGAAGACAGTTTTTCTTAATGGTGAGCTGAAAGAGGATGTGTATATGACCTAGCTTGAAGGGTTCACATCCTTGTCTGATCATGATAAAGTTTGCAAGCTACAAAGATCCATTTATGAATTAAAGCAAGCTTCTAGAAGTTGGAATATTCACTTTAATAAGACAATTGAAAAGTTCAATTTTGTTAGATGTGAAGAAGAACCTTGTGTTTACAAAAAGGTTAGTCAGAGCATGGTCATTTTCTTAGTGTTGTATGTTGATGACATCTTACTCATTGGAAATGACATTCCAGCATTACAAGGCACAAAGATTTGGCTATCTGAACAACTCTCCATGAAGGATTTGGGAGAAGCAGCTTACATTCTAGGAATAAAGATTTATAGAGATAGATCTTAAAGGCTGCTAAGACTCTCCCAATCTATGTACATTGATACCATCTTAAAGAGGTATAACATGGAAAATTCCAAGAGAGGTTATTTGCCAATAGGAACTAGAGTTACTCTCAGGAGGGAGGATTGTCCTACAACCCCTGAAGAGAGAGAACACACGAATAGAGTACCATATGCTAGTGCAGTGGGAGCTATCATGTATACCATGACTTGTACACGTCCTGATGTCGCCTAAGCACTAGGTGTAACTAGTCGATATCAAGCAAATCCTGGTGAGGAACATTGGAAAGTGGTTAAGACAATTCTTAAGTACTTAAGAAGAACTAAGGATCAATTCCTCATTTATGGAGATTCGGAAATGAAGTTAAAGGGTTATACTGATGCAAGTTTTTCATCTGATAAAGATGATAGCAAATCTATTTCTAGTTATGTTTTCACCTTAAATGGTGGTGCAGTGAGTTGGAAAACTTCCAAGCAAGCTACAGTAGCGGATTCAACTACTGAAGCAGAGTATATTGTTGCGAGTGAGGCTACTAAAGAAGTACTTTGGATGAAGAAGTTCATAGTTGAACTTGGTGTGGTCCCTTCAATAGAAGAACCAGTTTCGTTGTTGTGTGGCAATAATGGAGCTATTGCTCAAGCAAAGGAGCCAAGATCACACCAAAAGTCTAAACACATCTTGCGAAGATATCACTTGAAAAGAGAAATCATTGAACGTGGTGAAGTTAAGATTCAAAAGGTTGATGGAAAAGATAAGCAGATCCATTCACCAAGGCACTTGGCATCAAGGAATTTGACAAGCACAAGTGGGAATTGGGAATAAAATACATGACAGATTGGCTCTAGTGCAAGTGGGAGATTGTTGGGAATAAATTAGGTATGCCCAAGATCCAATCAATCATGTTATCATAATCTACTTGTTTTATAGATGAGTTAAAGTTTGTTATTATCATATTTGCTATTTATTAAATAGTTAATTGATAAGGTCCTTGATTAAAATTAGAGACTTGTTATTATAATAGAGATTATAATAATAAGAAACAAGTCTTTCATAATTTTAATCTAAATTGTTCTTGATCATAGAATTATTGAATGGGACATCTATAATTCAGATAGATCAATATATGTGTAATGGTCTTTATTGTATAAAGATTAATAGATCTCATTTATTAAATTACATATATAAATAATGCATATGAGGATACGATCATTGAACTGACTCAAGGGAGAATTCCTAATGGTTCATATTACTTTTAAATTGTCAATAGGAACTTCTCATAAAGAAATATTATAGTTTCCTTTGACCTAAGATTATCATAGTAATTAACAAGTTATTTATTATACTTTAATTCCGGACACCTAATGTTTTGGGACGTTAGTTGAATGGATATTAGGCATGATTAAATACTTGTAGAGTTAATGATTAATCAATAAGGGATTCATCAACTCTTAGTAATGAGTTTGAGCTTTATATGAACTTAAAGACCTTGGCCAGGACAATTGAATGAATAAAGAAATGAGTTTCTTAAGTCATTCATCATATGTTAACTTGTTAGAGCTTGACAGTAATACTATGCTCTAGAGTTAACTCAGAGTTGTAAAGATGGAAGGAAATATTTCATTATTCTTCTAGTGGTTCTTGAAAATAAAATATATTACTTTATGCTATCCAGACGTCAAGGAGTGTTGCTAGATGCCAACTTTGATTAGTAAATTAATTTGATTAATTTTCTACCGGCTTAGTTTTGAACCCATGGGGTCACAAACAAACGAGTGTTCTAATTTTTGCTAAAGAAAAGTTTTATTATTTGATAATTAAATTGGAGAATTTAATTTAATCAAATTAAAAATTTTTCTAGGTGGAATATTATTGTATTCTTTGCTAGCACATAGAATATAAATAAGCACTTGACATTTGGAATTAAATATTTGGCAATATGCTTGCCAATCGAAATGCACTTGTACTGCATTTGAAAATGTTTGAAAAAGTAACGGGAAAGTTAGAACCTGTTGGAGACTTATGACTAAGTCAAATACTTTCAAACTAATAAAAGAGACTTGGGAGAAAAATGTGCATGGAAAGATAAGATCAAATCTGATCTTATATGCAGTGATTCCTAATTTTGAGGAATAGTGTATTGTATAGTTACTTTATAAATATAGCAGATAAAAAAAAATATACAGCCAGTATTGTATTATTCTTCTCATCTCTTTAAAAATTCCAATTACAAGATTGAAAATTTTTTTTTCCACCGCTCAAAGAGTTGAGAGCAAAGAAATAGTCTCGGTGTGGATACACGTAGAGCCGTCATACATTTGAAAGAAACTCTTAAAGTTTCAAGAATCTCATCCGGATACCTATGAATATTTATTTTGTTATTTCTTTAATATATTTTAGACACAAAATAGATCCTTTTTTTATTCCGCTGTGTATGTGTTGTGAACACTATTTTTCCATCAAAATCTTGTCTAAATGTAATGTTTACCTGTAATTTGTCTTCACGCGAACATATATATACTACGGAGGTGGACTTTTTCCTTCTCAACCAGTCCTCGTAGCTATTTACACAATTCTGCATGCACACCTCTCCATGAACCAGAGAAAGGAAATGGTATGAAATCTGGGATTTGTTGCCGTGATTAACCGAATTCAACTCTAACTTGTACTATTGTTGTGGCTGTTGATTTCAAATTCAGAGCTATCAGATTGGTGCCAGTCAATGTGCCTGGTCACGGGGTTAGAGAAACGATGATCTATTAATCACAAGTGGCATTAGTTAAACGATGTGTCAGAAAGAAGTTGAATTCATTATAGAACGTATGATTGAATAAGAGAAAAAATCATTTGTCAATCTTCACCTAACTATTTGTTCTGCAGAAGTATTGCGGTTTTTTTTTTTTTTTTTAAATCATGCTACATCAGAAGTTTTGCGGAGAGATGCTTGAAGTACGCCCTCACATTATGTAATAACTGGCCAGGGTTAAAGTTGTACTGTAGAATCGCTTTAACATTGTTGCCAATTGTGACTCGTGAGTTGTCACAGCAGCGGGATCCGTTAGCTACAGAAATGATCACTGTCTAGCGCAGTTGCGAATAAAATGATGTTATCCTTTTAATCTCTGTATATAACACGCCATATCTGCCAAGAAAGAGTAGAACAAGAACAAAATGTTAACACATTCTTGAATTTGGGAAATGCAGAAGGGCTAACATTGCAAGTTTCTTGCCTTGGAACTGCCAATAAAATAGTAAACTATTGGAATTTCAGGATCAAAAAGAAAATAAAAAGCCTTTGGTGTCTTCTGACATCATTATACATAACTGCTTGTCATCTATAATTCAATTATAATTAGGGATGGCAATGGATATTTATGTCTCCATCTCCATTTAAAATTTCATCCCTCGTCCCCATTCCCATCTCAATCTCTAGTTTCCATTCCCCATTCTCCTCAGGGCTTCAAATTTCTGCCGATATCCATAAGTTTATATAAAAAATTTTAAAAAGTCTAAAAAAAGAGAAAAATTTAAATAAAATATTCTTAAATCTAAATAAAACATTCATAAAAATCCATAATTTATTATAACATTATCCACTACAATATAATCTAAATTAAAAATGAGATATATGATGCAAATTTATTAAAAGACAATTAAAAATATTCAAATTACAAGAACATAAATATTATTACTACTATTTTTTAAATTATGTATTTATATATATGAGGGCATTCAAGTAAATTTACGTTAACAAGGATTTAGTGGGTCACCATGGACCAAAGAACTCATTCCCCACCTCCGTCCCATTTCCTAAAGGGGACTTTCCCCCATCCCCATGGAGATCAAAATTGTCCTTGTCCCCATTCCTATCACGGGTAATCCATATGGTACCCGTTTTGGTTGGTATTTTTTTGCCATCCCTAATTATAATAATTCCAATCAACTAGATCACTTTGCTAACTAAGATAATGTGATGGCAAAGTCACCCAAGCATGTTTGCTAATAACTTATTTTGAGAAAACATATTTTTTTCCCAAATCTGTTTCAAAAAGCTCTTAATTATAAGTGGTTCTTAAAACTCAAAATAAGTTAATTCAAGCACACTATAACAAACTTTAGTTCTTCCACATACCTCCTATTTATGTTCGAAACTAGTTCACCAGATGGGACAACAACAGGCAACAATCACTAAATGGGACAACAACGGGCAACATTGAATGAGCAGAAATTTTCCAAGATGCTGTGGGATTGAGATCTGAAACATGGAACTTAAGCCGCCATCAAAATCAAGTCCAGGCATTTCCTCCTTCTGTCGCAACTTTTACGGTGGCAGTCGGATTGGACAGCACGAAGTTTCTGTCACCATTGACAGAGAATGTGGAAAACATGGTACCAATTGAAGTACAGTATTGTAGAGTGGTCGAGGAAGGAGATGTAGCCCTGGAGTGTTTGCAGAGGCAAGAGTTGAATGCATGTGTGCAGAAAAGGAACCCACCAACAGTGTCATAACTTTCTTTTGTCGTACAATGTTGAAGGACAACGAGGTGGGAAAGAACTAGCATCAAATTCATCAAATATGGGAGCATAAACACTTTCTTCTTTTCCTTCGTCTTTGTAGGGAGACATTGATTTTGAGGACTCTCCCCAATCTTTCTTTTTCGCCCTCCCTCCCTCCCTTCTAATGGCCTCTTTAATTATGAAGATATTTCATCAATGTTCCAGGTCAGGCAATCTGGAACTTGCATAGATCGCATTGCTGATTTGTAAAGACTGTAAAAAGTGAGTAATGTATGGACAAGGATCAAGGTGAAGTTTTACCGGTGAAAGATTAAATAACGTTTATTCCGTTAATTGGCAATTTTTTTTAATATAAAACTCACTAGTAGATGAAAAGTTCCTATCTTATGAGTCATTTATAAAATTTTATGTCAATCCAATTTTTTTTTTAGTTTAATTTCTATGCATTAACAATATAAAAGTATTTTACATTGTCAATTAATAAAAATGTAAGAAAGTATTAAATCATAGTAAGTGACTATTCATTATGATAACTATCTATCATGATTTGATACTTTTTTATAATTCTATTGGTTGATAATATAAAATAATTTTATACTACTAGCATATATAAATTGATCTCTTTTTCTTTTAAGGTTTCTCTAAAGATATTGATATGAGATTAATCTCTTGGGTACTATCATGATCAAAAGATCCTTCTAATAATTGTCTTTTCTAGAGTTTAAATCATGGTTCTTTCTCTATAGGAGTTTTATTCCAAGAAGTAAGTCTTATACTTTCATTGTAGTGAAAATTTAGGCTAAGGGAAAGATTGAGCTCCAATCTGGTGTCATCGAATGTCTTCAAACTTATTGAGCGCTTATAAAATAACTGACTATTGATCCATCAATAGGTTAGCATAATTTAAGCTCAAGTCATTGTGATACATGAGCGAAAAGGTTGGGCTAATCCCCATTAGCCAAGCATATGTCTTGTACATTTATTCTATTGAATAACTTTTTTATAAATAATAAATTTCATATATTAATAATTGAATTATGGGATATTATTTTGATTATCAAGTTTAGAAAATTTTTTAAAAAAATTGGATGATTTGTAATTTAATAGTAGACATTTACTTATATTTTTAAGGACATATTATACGTCAAAATAAGTGAGACAATGAAGTACCAAATCATCTTTGGATTTTATGAAATTTCATAGATTTGATCTACTTAGAAAGAAATTTCAATTAATTGGTTGAACTCATAAAATTCAATGTCCATATATATATATATATATATATATATATATTCAATGGAATAATTATGTCAAGATGTACATTTTTTACATTAGTGGATTAATCTATGAAGTTTATTGGGTGTTTTGTAATGTGTAATGGAATAAAGAAGAAAAGTAAAAGCAATTGCAACTGGCAAAAAAGTTCAATTTTATATTAAATTAATCAAACATAGTGATTTAAACATTAAAATCAAAATGTGATGATTACAATTTAAACAACTCTGAAGTTTATATAAGTGTCAAATCGACGTATTACTTTCATTAATATATATCAATTATTAGTCAATATCACTATTCAATACTTATATAACCGAAATTCTCACTTATTTAAACAGCAATGACCAATCACCATATATCGATTTAGGTGTCTAATATGTAAAAGGCCAAAAAAAAAAAAATCTCTTGATTTAGTGGCGTTTAAACCATCTTCAATTTGCCATATATTTGATTATACATGAGGAGGCTTTTCAACGATACTAATCGGTTCGCACCTTTTACATTTGCATGTCTTTTTTTTTTTTTTTTTTTGAAGATATATAAAAACAATTTGCTATATATTTGACTCTACGAGGTGGTGGTTTTGAACCATAATGAGCTTTTGCCCTTTACATCTCCATGCTTCTTTATACGACAACCGTGTCTTGTGGAAAAGACCAAAAAGAGAAAAGAATTTCACTTATCACATGCATGTCCCCCCACCCGCGCCCCCCCAAATACACCAAATGCAAAAACGAGAGAAGAGAGATTCTGGCCAACGCATGCATTTCTCCTGGCAATGGCATGCCAATTTGGTCAAATTCTGTAGCCAGTTGTACATACAATTAAACATTTTACTTATTGCAATAGGAAAAATAATTTGATGGCAATCGATAGTTATTATTACAAAAATGTAGACGAAACAAAAATTTTTAACTTAACAATGCTTCATAAGAAGCGATAATTGATCAACTTATCCGGGCGTAGTTTCTTTCATAAGTCTTCAAAAATCACTTTCCCACGTAAAGACGAGTTTTATTACCATAGATTCGTGTTCATCATGATGGACTTTGAGGTCATGCTCGATTGAAATTTAAATTACTTGAAATAAATAGACATGTTGTCACCTCTTGGGTCCATTGCATGAACGTGAAAGATAAACGGATGGTGATGGTAACCATAACTTTCGGATGGTAAGTCGTAAAGGGTCATATATCTTACCGAAATTGTGGAAAAAAGAACTTGAGTTCGAGCTTCATGATTGGCAGGTTGCTTTATCTGCATATTTGTTAGATTCTGCTGAAAAATGAACGTGAAGGGTTACAGTCTTAATTTATTCGAGTGATTAGAAACAAGTTAACTTCGCATGAATTACGCAGGAATCAGGTGGAGACAACATGCCGTTAGAGGCTAAAATTTGAACTCAATATGATTAGGTCGGTAGTTAGCAAGCATCTTTTATGCCATCATACCAGCTCGGGGGTGGATTCGGACCCATCAAAGACTTACGTTTAATTTATTATTATTATTTTAACATCGTTTTGGTACACACCATCCATATACATGGTGAATTATGTGTAAAATATAATAGATGATTTTAGTTATATTATCAGTCAATCTAGTAAAAAATATTTCATATTTATTATTAGTTATCTTATCCCAGCTATTACTTACAAATAACTAGAAATTTTAGTTGTTTTATATTTGATGAAATAATTGTACATCTATTATTTATTATCTTATTACATCTACTATATTCACTAGAAGTAACTGACATCTCCAATTATTTATAAATCAATTCCTTTCTCTATATGATGCCTAAAATTATCGGTACAAATATATTTTTTATTTATTTAAGACAAATACTGTGGCCTAACTTTTGTACTAAAAAAGTTATATTTATATTTTTATAAAAGACTTATTTAATTAACTAAACTAAAATAAAGACTTTTAAAAAATTCTTTTAAACTATATAAGTTATCTTGTTTATCTATTCTTTAAATATTGACTAATATTTATAATCTTTAAGTAATTTTTTAATAAAATTAATTTGTGTTCTAGGCTAGAGTATTGGAGCCCAACTCGGCCTAATGGTTAAGCCCAAAATCGAGATTGGACTTACTACTGTCCAACACTCATCTCGGGCCCAAAATCCGAACTTGGGCCCAAACTATAATTAAATGCAACGGTTCCCTCATACCGCAAAACGTACACGCCTTGCGTGTTGCCAATGAACTCGAACCAATCCATTAACCCCAAGCTAATAGACATCCCAAGTTATCCCCTATGATGGCGGAACCATGTCCCTATCTTCTCTCAACCACCTACTCATATATATAAGTTCTACTGTGAACCTCACGTACTTCTTCTATCTACTTCTTCCTACACTCACTAACTTGAGCGTCGGAGTCTCTACAGGTACCCCCCACTGTCGTGGACCTCCACTTCATCAACATGCCAATCACATCAAGAGCAACTGGAGATCCCAATCTCAGTTCAGAGTCCTCCCAGGTAACCCACCTCCGAATAATTTGTATGCACTGACAGTGTAAAATAACTTACATTATCAACCAATAGAAATATTAAAAAGTGACAAATTATAATGACCTTTTATTATAGTAAGTAGTTACTTATATGAGTTGGCACTTTCTAATATTTCTATTGACTAATAGTATAAAGTTATTTTAGATTGTCGATACATTTTAATTATATATTAATATTACGTATTCGTTTTATGTAACATATAATATTTTTTATCAAAATTTTTATATAACATATAATGATTGAAGAATTATCATTATTTTAAAATTAAAAATATAAATTATTATCTATGTAGAGTAGGGATGTCAAAAAAGCCTGCCTCACAAATACCTGCAAATAATACCCACAATGGGACAGGTATGGAGAGAAGATTTTGTCTCCGTGAGTAATGGGATTTTGAATACCCACATGTTAAACGGGAAAAGGGCGGAGATCACTATCCCTATATTCGCGGGTATCAGATATGAAATTATTATTTTATCCTTAAATTATTAACTTAGTTGGGCTAATATTGTTATTATTTAAATTGATTGGACTAAAGTTTAAATTTAAAAATTGAATTTATTTGTACTTATTATTTGTTAGACTAATGATTGAATTATTTTTATATGTTTATTTTTATTTTAAGTATTTTAAGTTGTTGAAATTTAGATTGTGAAATTAGAATATTATGCTTATTATGTGTTTATTTTTATTTTAAATATATTAAGTTGTTAAAATTCGAATTATAAAATTAGATTACTATTTATACTTATTTTAAGTATTTTATGATATTAAAAATTTTATATTTAATTTAAATTTTTTAAATTTTTAATATTCTAACAAATATCGATGGATATCCACGGGCATCAGTAAACCTGCAGAGAAGCCAAAAATGGGCAACCATACGGATACAGGGTGAGAAACAGGGGTAGGTATTTATCCACTGGATGCGGATAGTGACATCCCTAATGTAGAGACATTCATATAATATAATATTAGTTTTTAAATTAGTTTTTTCGTTAGGTCCAGGTTATTAATTATGCTATTTCCCAAATAGGTTAAGCCGAATCCTAGAAAAGTTTATTACAAGTAACGTACTTGACTTAACCTAACATTTTGCAAAACAAACTTGGGTTTATTTAAGCATAACTCTATTTTTTATTTTTTTGTTTTTTTTTTTGGGGTGTTAGGTACTTAAGCATAACTTAACCTAACCTATTTCCAGCATCGTTTTCTTATCGTATCTACGAAAAACATTTAGGCGTGAAATTTAGACTCTGGAAAGAAAATTTCTAACAGTTTGCTGTTTGCTAGTGCGGCTGAAAGGTTGCTTCTTAGTAGCTCTAGTGATTCAAACACCGCCAATTTTTGTGGTAGAAGATTTTGAAGGTGATACGTACACGGATCATAATCCAAAACATTTTAAATATAGCGTTCGTCCTTTAAAAGTAAAAAACTGAATAGAAGTAAGCATATTAGAAAATTGGAAGAGTATATTCTGGAGCTAACAATGAATTAGGAAGTTCCAAATAGCCTTTCATGGTATGTGATCCTATTGTTTGATCGATGATACATGCAAATAGTTTCCAGATAGTGTAAGAGAAAATGTAGCATGATTAATTTTCACCGTAGAGGGAAGGGAGGACCCATTTTCTCTGAAGATTACAACTGCATCAGACCCGTCTAAAATTTAAAAAACAAAAGCATAAAAATCTGCGTCTGTTTGAAAAATGTTTTGAAGAACTGTTTTTGACTTTTTTTAAAATGAAAAAATAAAAAAATAGAAAAAAAAACTTGTTTTTTGACATTATTTTTAAAACTTGAAAAACAGGCTTTTGCATTTTAAAAACAAAAGAACAAAAACAGTTGAAAATTTCACCCTCTATTAAATGATACCGTACAATCAATGCAACCAAATCTTGGTCAAGGGGGCACGTATGGCAATAAACGTCAGTTATTTATAATTTTCAACTAGAGTTCCTTGATCCAGACGGCATTAATCTGGTATCCTTAGTGGATTCAAATGAAGTTCTATCTAGTGTCGGACACTCTAACGAGTTATCCCTGAAAAGAACTCAATTTTTTAGTTGACAAACATAGAAATACTATTAAAAATAGGTGTATTTGAAATAGTTTTAGATGTTTTCAAAGTAAGAAAAAATAAATATTCTATATTATTTAATGCCAACATCTCAGACTTGGGAGTTAATTTTATTTCTTATTTTAATTATAATTTCAATACAAAAACTAAGGAGTCAAGTATTCAACGATAAGAGTACCCACCTTTTTTTTCCTTTAACTACGAAAGCATAAGAATTCCTCATGTATTTTTGTGACCTCTTTACAACCTTGCTTATCTCAAGTAATGATTTAAGTGGCTATGATAATCCAGTCACTCCTAATTCCCCAAATTTTGGTCTTGTTTCTTTTCATGTATATGCTTCAGATATGAGTGTGATCACATCAATGCTTTAGTTCCCAAATATATCTAGAAAAGCTTCTTCTTCTTACATGCACATTGCTACTTAGACTAGAGGCAAATATACTATTTGTTTCACTTAAGTGCAAATATACTCATGATAAAAAATCATGAGTATAAAGAGAAGAATTCCAATCATGTGAAGACTAGAGGTAAAAGGGGAAGCAAAAAGAATAATTTGTATTATTCTAAGTCTGGATGCGTGTTTCACGCTATTAAATTGTAAGCGTGTTCTTTATGTATGAACTTCATGTGTAACTCCCTTTTTTGGCATTAGTCTTGTTTTGTTTAGGATCCTTTTCTTTTTGAGGTATTTTGTTGTAATAATACTCCATTCAATTCGAATGTCGAGTCTTCAATCAATTATCGAAAAAAAAGAGAGAATGTTTAGTTAGAGGCCAAATTTGGCTTTCAAGCTTAAAATTTTCAGTGTGTTTGATTTGCATAGGCACAAACACAATTTCCGAGGTGTATTTTTTCTGAAGTTAATAAAGGAAAGCTTCCACTCAATGCTATCAGAAATCGTGACTTTGCTTTGCATACCTAACCAAAGGTTATTGTTTACCTAATTATCACCTTCCGACTCCAGCTTCAGTGCATCTCTAGGTGATGAGAAATCCATGCGCCAGAGACAAAATTCATTGTTTTTTTTTTTTTTGGTCTGAAGACATCTAGTTTAAGCTTTTTAGTCCCAAGATCTTTTTTAATGATATTCGTACGAAAGCATAGTTTACTTGATGGCAGCCGTTCGTAACTTTTCGGAAGATTATACATTCCATAAGGTAACGGGCTAATAGCTATTGGTAAACAATTTGGAAATTCAATTATTACAAATAAAGCAATGAATTAAAAACAACTAACTTCCATTATTAACATTTTTTTTTTGTCCAGATCTTTGTCAAATTATGTTGGCTGCAATGGCAGTATAAAGAGCTCCAACCATGATATTTATCATTATTCAATGATAAAGGGCTTTGATTGTCCTGAAATGTTAACCACCCTAGCATGTGAGCCGCAATAAAATAAACACGAGATTTTTGAATGGCAAAAGCAAGGAGAAAAGTGAATCTATTTGTATTTTAATTCTGACCATATTCCATCTTCCCCTTAAAATATCACTATCACGATCTGTCCATTTTGAAGGACCACTTTGACCAGATGGTGATGTAAAATGATCCAAGATTAGCAAAATGATCCAAGAGCTTCAGCAACTAGAAATTTAGTTGTTTGGAGAAATTCAAGCCTAGCTAGGTTCCCCCTAAAATCCACAACTTTAGATTTGTTTCTAAACATGTTGGAATCGACTACATCGACTAGCATATATTGCACTATTATTCCACAGATGAGTAGGCTAATAGCCGATAGATAGGAAGCCATTTTATTAAAGCAGGAGTCAAAATATCAAAATTTGTGAAAAAGAAAGGAAGAGGCTAACTAACATGAAAAAATTTCTTGGATTCAACCTTAAGACGAAATTTGTCTTCCAAACTTTAACAAACCTTCCAAGATAGCCCGCGAGCAATATGCAGAAAATTGCTGAAAATGGTAAGAATTCGATATCTAAAAATTCAACTAGTCCACTACTTTGCTGCCAGAGCCAAAACAGGTTCCCTCCAATGCCCCCACCAGCCATTAAATTCCCCAGCTTGCTTTTCCTAGTTTAGTTCGAAACTTGACCACATTCCGCTTCCACTTTTGCTTGCTTGTGTCATTAATTTGAAAAGTAGTCTTATAAATTAAACTTAACCACATCTAGCCCTATCGCCAAGGAATTTCGTTTTCTTTTTTTGCTTTTTTTAATTTTTTACATTTTAAAAAAGTGGATAGGTGTAATAAATTTCATTGAGCGCCTACTACCAATGTTTCATAGTTTCTTCACACTTCATACTACTGGAGACCATAGAATAATGAATTTTGACCGGTCGCTCTCAATTGGGACCCAATATCCAATTGAGGATCGAGTAGCAAGCTAACAAGTGACGGTACAAGCTAAAATCAACAAAGTTTCAATATAATACTAATCTGGCCAAACACCATACAGATTCTCCCGGTTGAAAATCAATTCTCGTGCAAGTATTTTGTCTTTACCAGGAACGAGGCCAGAGTTAGAACACTGCCAAATTCAGTGGACTATATCAAACTTAGTGGTTCAGAAGCCATGTCACCTTATCCCCACCACATCACAAAAGAAAGGAAAAGAAGATCCCTGATCCCCACCACAGTAACGTCTCGTAATATTCGCTACTCATGGTGGCTGCTCATATATTTTTCGGAGTACTTACGGATCCAATGCTTTGAACATTAACAATGTTAAATTGTATTGATATCTTAATTGCATCTACGGAATATGCATGTGTCGTGTCTCGAATGAGATCTGCTCTGAATCCCATATCTCATCCAGGCACCACATATATTCAATGGCCGAGAGAAAATTCACGTAGCAGAACGCAACGACTTAAAAGTCACCCCATTCTAAAATTTAAGAACCTATTTGGATTTTATTTTCATTTCTTATTTTTATATTTTATATCTTCTGCTTTCAGGGTTTTATGAAAAAAATAATAAAATAATAAAATTTTATTTTTTATTTTTATTTCCTGTTCTCACCATTTCCTTTATAGAATCCTAAAAACATAAAAATAGAAAATGAGAACAAAAATCAAACAGATCCAAAATTAGTAGTCATATTAAGATCCATACCCAATAGAACAGGATCATAAAGGACAATAAGTGGATGGGACACTTTATTGCGGGTTAAAAAAAAAAAAAAAAAAGGAAGAAAGAAAAGAGGAAAAATCGAAGAGCTGACCCATAATTTGACACAACAAATACAAGAATTTGTACACTGTCACAATATCACACGTTTTATACAAGCATCACTGGTCCTAGGTCAATTCTTAACCTCAATAAATAATTATTACCAAACTACATAATTTTCATCCTACACAATGCCTAATACACAAGACCCAAGCCTAGAGCTATTATCTGTCAGGGACATTATCTTTTATGGCATAATACAAGAGAAGGCCACTCTACTCCATGAGTTCGCTAACATGATCCCTCCTCTGCCATTGGGCAAAGGCGCTCCTCTATCATTCTCGATCCATTGATTGAGCATGTGAGAAATGGCGGCCACCCTCATCTACATGAAAAATAAGAACATGAACAAAGGTTATACAAAGAATGGAATTTAGGACTACTCACGATAATAACGAATAACTTAATAACCCAGGAACTGTAAATTCATTAACATTCGCAGGATGCTTTCCACAGAAGGTAAAATGCATTTTTATGTTTTATTTATTTATTTTATTGATAAAAGAAGAAATTCATTAAGACTAAGAAAGAGTTACAAAGAAAAATAGAGATCAGGAACCTCCTAAACAAAAGAACGAAACAGAAAACGAAAGAAAGGGAATCAACGGAACAAAGCTGCCAAATACCTCAAATATCTGACAGTGAAGCCCCATTTAAAAGGCCACGTGTTTTATGCTATATAGAAGCCAAATGCTTAAGCTTAATCCCAAATCAAGTGTTGTGCCAACGAAAAAAGTGACAGCTATACTAGAAACTTAGGCTATGCTTTGCATAGGCAGAAAAGGGAAGTGAAAAATATGGAATCAAATTTAATAAAACTTGCTTGGTACAGCAAAAATTTGGGACTATTGAAGGAGGAGTGCAACAATTGCTGGCCACTCTACCAATAGCATATGAAAGTGAGTTTAAAGGGATTTTCCACCCTCTAGCAAGTAACAATACGTGAAAAACAAAACCTTTCCATCCCAAATCATTTTCTATTCATCTTATTTTCATAAAAATAGGCATAGCCTTAAGAGTCCCAAGCATAAGTTGAAAAGCTAAGGGCGGTTTGTGCTTTCATTTTCTATTTTCAATTTTAATTACAAAAATATCACCTTGTTTTGAATCTGTTTCCTGTTTTCAAGAGTTTGTGAAGAAAACAGTGAAAACAAAAATTTTTTCACTGCTTGCTTTACAAAATCCTAAAAAAAGAAATCATACTGAAATTAAGGTGACATTTTTGTAATTAAAATTGAAAACAGGAAATAAAAAAATGAAATCACAAACCAAACAGACCCTAACTTTTTAATTAAGAACATTCCTAAATGGTCAGACTTACCCATATTATGCCAACAGGCAAATCAATTCAAAATGCATGTACAGAAATGTAGTGCTGAACCAACAAAAATTCTAATTTATTAAGATCTAGTACTAAATAGAACCATTTAACACCCAAATAACATCTAGACTATTCTAGTTTCTAATCAGAAGACTACTTGTGAATGGACAAATCTCAGATAGTACTGCAATAAGGCATGCAAACTGAGAATTACCACTTTCGCCATCAGAAAGATCTGCCAGTCTGGCAATTGCATCAATAAGAGCTTGCTCATGTTCCTGCATCAAATTAATTATTGATTATTCATACACACGCCATTTGCAAGGGCAAAAAAGTTAGTAGACAGAAGTAAATGGCAGAATAACAGATAATTGTCCCTTACCTTCAATACTTTCTTGGCTTTCTCAATTTCAAGTGCATCAGGATGATTAGCACTGAATACCCTCTCCACCTGTCAAGTTCACCAGACACTTAATATGCCAAAAAACCATCAAACAATATTAATCAAAAAAAATTTTCTGATTTAAGTGTTTTCAGTTACCTCCTTGACTAGTGTGTCTGTGTGAAGTATTTGTATATCATCTGGGGCCTTCTTTCCTATTCCATTCTGCGATGACAGAAAATCTTTTCTGGATTGCCCCTTTGTGGCTCCTCTACCTCTTCCTGCTCCTGGAGCACTATCACGTCCTATAGACCTATTCATCCCTCCGCCAAAACCCCCACGATTGATTCCAGGATCCTCACCCACCCATTGTATATCTTCAGGAGAGATCTGCGTTACAATACCATACATGAATTAACTAAAACAATATAGTACTACCAAATGCTGACCACATCAAGCAGACAAAAATCCATCATAAACATAATATGGAACATTCAAGAAACATGGGAAGAACAGCGCTTCTCATCTAACAAAAATCAAATAACCACCACAATTCAGGGTTTAGGGGAAGTATAAAAAAATCAAAGTTTATTTGCAAAAACCTTTCATTTCATACAATATCAATAGCCGCAGTCATCAAGTTGAAATAGCACACATTATACCCACTACTAGAAGAAACTAGTAAAAATGTAGACCATGCCAGTTTGAAAGCTCAATTTGGTACTCAATGAAAAGATGCATTGAAAGTGAACTCATGGTGTTTATGTAATATGTGTGAAAAATAACATTAAGTGAAAGGTTGAAAATATTCATCACAATGTCATTAACTACATTTAGGAGAAATTATTCGTTATTTAACTCGTCAAGTAAAAATAGTTTTCATTAGTATGTCTTATTTAATATTTTCCTTCAATACAATTCCAGCATTTTAAATGAATATTTTTAGAACAATGCAAATTTAGTGCCTAATTTGTCATCATAAATTCAGAATAGAATCAGTTTTTAAAGTTTTAGTTTTATCAAACACATCCTAACTCTTGACTTAAAATGAAAGCTTATTAACATTCCTAAAGACAAACTATTCTGTGAATATCAGATACAGGGAAAAAACAAGTTCCATCCAATACAAATCCAGCCAATACAAGTCAGATCCAAAAAGGAAAAATATAATTAACGTATTGTGCACGTTCTTTGTAGGAAATGGCGCCTAAATAACATATTCAAGACTGATAGATGCAAATGAAATTGCTAGACTGTTATATTTTAACAATGGTAATATAAACTAGCAAATAAAGAAATTTCTAAACTAAGTTCATGGAATTAAAAAAAATTCCCATTTTTCCTTATCACACACCAGACGGCATTAATAACTAATGTAACTATTAAATACAAACCATTCTCAATTGTTATATTCTAAAATTTAAATAATAACCCTTACATAAGATTGGATTTATTTACATTCCTAAGTAATATAATAGACTATTTTAGCAATATTCAATTCTTTGTTTATATATATATATGAATGAAATATATACTCAAATGAAATGTTAATTTATCGACAAGATGAAGTTTTGGCTGCCACAAACAAGGAATATCACATCTACGGCTCATGAGAAGACTAGAAACAATTTCTTTAAATAATATGGAATATTTTCAGATTCTTTTTTGGTTTTTTTTTTTTCCGGGAGGGTGGGGGAGTCAAAGGAACAGAATGTTTCCTTGTCCTCTTATTGCCTCACTGTCATCCCTTGTTTGTTAACCTAGAAAGCATCTTACAACCTAAGTTTTACAATGATAAACCTGTGCCAGTGTGTAAATTGTAACAAAGTACACAATAATGTCACCACTGTAATCACTATCAGACCATACCTCTGACAGATGTACCCATTCCCATGTTTCATTTGCACTCCCCATGTCGTAGACCAGGTTATGTCGACCCTGAAAAGTTAGAAGTAAAAATGTCAGCTACACACTAATGGACAAACAAATTCAAAGTAATTGAGGGCTGCCAATACATCAGTTGGATTGTAGTCAGCAATAACAGCTTCATAAAAGTTATTGTCATCAGGCCATCTCGTCCGTACTCTCCTACCAATCAATGAATCAAATGATGCTCCCTCAGCAAGCTCACCAGTGACAGTACCAGAAGTAATTCTATTAGGCACTGGATTCCTTCCACCTGGTCCTGATGGAGGGTATTGCTTAATTGAAGATACACCAGGCATTATCTGGCCCTGCAAATAAATGGGGGAAAAAAACAATAATGTTGCTGACATATTATTACACTCTTTTAATGTTCTAATCCATTTAATATTTTTTCCCTTAGTGGCAAAGAATTTATTCAGTGGCTGACTACGGGCCAAACCCAAGCTCGGTGAAGTTAGGCAAAACAGAAGAGCACTCTAAAGTGAATTTATGATTTACTTACAGGTTTTTGCTTCTTGCCCTTAGATCCAGGAACAGATCCACGTTTTGCCACAGATGAAGATGGCTGGTGGGGTGTAGCCACTGGTTGCGGGTGAAATGGAGGAGAAGGCCCACCAAAAGATTGTGATGGAACAGATGGCGTTATCTTCTGCTTCTTACTACGAGATGCAGAGACTGTAGGACTTGGAATTGAATCATGAATAGCTTGACCAGTATTCAGCAGGCCAGGCTGATGGCCTCCTGCCTGTCTCCACTCCCTAACATCAACATACAATACAGTGTAATGCAATAAGAATGCTTATATGGAAAATGCAATGACAATGTCACTTATAAAGCATTGACTGAAAGTATATCAGACCTTATCCTTCGTATGACATCATCTGCATTAACACGGCCTAGAAGTTCCCTATGTTCCTCATTTGATAACCTAAGTTCTTTTCTTAGTTCTGTAATCAAACTTTCCTTCTCCTGGAGAAAATACATGTCATGTAGCAGTCATTTAAACCTGATCAAACAAATTCAAAAATATTAGATATGTGAAAACAAAATAAAAAAATTGTACCCAAGTAATGGCATCAGCTTGAGCTTTAAAGGCTCGTAGAACTGAACTGTATGCTTCCTGCTCAAGTTGATGAATTTGAGCTTCCATATCAATTTCTCCGTACATCCTGGGGTATGGAATTGAACCTACGGCTGATCTTCCATTTCCAGCAAGACGTCCCCCTCTGGGAATTCTGTTCTGATGTGTTGGTGGAAGATCATCATCAGTTCCTGCAGTCATCACAGCAAGTAAATGGATACAAATATAAGTATAACAAGTGAGACTCGACCATAAATCCTTGCAATATATATCAACCAGATGTTTTCAGCCTTGGTGAAAAATCTCTCTCATGCACAAGAAATACATTGTAAGATCAGTTCTATGCATCAGGATTCAGATGTTACACTTATTCACTATTAAAAGTGAGGACACAATACACACACCTCAACAATTAACTAGCTAATAGATTGCAATAAAAGGGAATTAATATTTCAAAACACCAAATTTTCACCATGTGTACAATGCAAGAATTCCACCATGAATCGCTGTTACACTGAGTGGTATAGAGAATCAATTACATCATATAACCCCCCCCCCCAAAGCGGGGGGCCCAAGAAAAAAAAAAAAAAAAGAGGAAAAGGTAAAAAGGTAGACATTCAGGGATCAACAGTGTGTAAACATTTAATTTAGAAGAACTATAAATCCTTGTAAACAAATGGATGGACACCTCCATAAGTTTCTTCCTTCTTAAGTTTTGAAATTTAAGAAAATACTACTCAATCTAACGGTCAACTAGTGCAGTTTAAGGTGGCTGAAGAGATCAACACCTCTTGCTGGCTGAGATTGTGCCCATTCAACCAGTCGCACACCTCCAGCACCTCAAGCATACCTTTCTTGTTGTAGTGAGGCACGCCTTTGGTGCCTTATTGAATTTTTTTTTTTTTTCAAAAAAAATCTCAGTCATTTAACTTGCTAAGATGCTAAAATACACAGCATTTCAAAAACATAACTAACTGTCAGCTTTTTGGAACTCGTCGCATAAAACAGCTCATAATTTTGAAATGGAACATTTCTAAACCCTAAACATTTCTAATCTTTTATGATAACTATAAATGTTATGCTCGAGTAATTGATTCAAATGGCAAATTAACGCAAAAAAGTCAACTGCTTTAATGCTTTCTTCTTTTTAACATTTTCTGGTGCCTCCTGCATGAAATCGTTAAACCGGCTCAATAGCACCTTTCCCCTCTTTGACTACCTCGCCATCCATAGGACGAAAAACTACACAAGAAATTCATAGTTTGACAAGAGACTGATACAACTAAGGCATTGCATCTCATTAGTGAATTGTATCTCTTTAGGTGAACTTAGTTCATTGTGGGGAGTTTTCTCTCCTTTACTTGAAGGAAGGAGAATTTGTCAATTGTGAGTTCTATCAGTAACACTGTCAACAGAAACACTACTACTTGAGTTCCTTGAGAAATTATCGAAACAAACAGGTCAACTCACACAAAACAAGCACCATTTGTATCAATCAAACACAATCTCAAGTTATTCACTGATACAAGGATTACACAAAACAAAACAAAACCCCAGATTCCAAAAGCATAGCATAAAACCCATGAATTTTAGACCCAAAAGAAACCCTCCCCATTCTCAAATCACCAAAAAGATAAAAACTTGGTCGACTAAGAGAGCAGTAGCAAAGAAATTGAAACAAAAATCTAACCCTAGAAATTGAAAGATTACAAAACTTGCAATTTTTTACATAGATATGCAAAGAAAAAGGAAGCAACTTTGCAAGAAAAACTCACCGCTACTGTCGTAGGGTTCGTAGTCCATAGCCAGTTTGCACCGGAATTGAAGTGCCCAGATCCAGAACAAGTTATGCGCAGAAACCCTCTTTTCGCACCGAAACTGATAGCGGAACCGGAAGGAGAAGAAGAAGAAGAAAGAAGAAGAAGAAGAATGAGAAGAGCGCGAATCAGGTGCGGGGGGTCGCAGGATGGAGAAGTGTGTGGACGCGGATGCTGGTTGCTGCGGGAATCGAAGGTGGAATGGAAGATCGCTTGCTCTGTAGAGAGTGGAGCCTCAATTTTTGTCGGGTCGCACTCGGACACTTGGGTTTTGGGTGCGAGTCCTTTTTTTTCAGTTCTTGTGCTTTTGTTTTCGATTTTGTTTTTGTAATTACTGTATGCACACTTCTTTTTTTTTTTAAGGATTTAACGAGTATGCACAAGCTCTTCAATAGAAAAAGTTTGTTTATAGAAAACTAGGTTACTTAATTAGTCATGATAGATTTTATTAATTTAAAAGTAGATGGGTTCTTACTTTCTTACTTTATATACAAATCATTTTAGATAAACTTTCTTTATCTTTTTTATATGCGATTAATATTCTATCGTCAAAAAAAAAATTATGGGATTTAATATTCTTTGAGTTAATATCAGCATAAGGAAAAAAATCTTTTATCGATAACTCAAAATAATATGGAATATGTTTAAAATCATTTTTCGGAGGGAGAGTTTTAAAAGACAAAGAAAAGGAGGGTAAATTTTTTATTTTAAGAAAATATATTTTAATTTAGGAATTTTTAAAAATAAAAAGAATAAGAAGATAGGTTATCATAAAACCTTTTTATCATCTTATTTCTAACTTTATAAAAAAAATTAATTTTGATACATTATTAATTAATTATATATCAATCAACAAGTGTTGAGTGTAGTGATAAGCGAACTGCATTTCTAAAGAGAGGACTAAAATTCAAACCCTAGACAAGGTAGTTGTTTGGAAGACTTCCTAGTTGCAATACCTTAAAAGTGCAAAATAACAATTATATATCATCATATATGCATTTCTTGAGGTTGTTATTACAAAAATTAAACATTTTTATTAATATGATAGAACATAATTAAGTGACTCTCTACCAAAAAAATATAATTGAGTGATTGTATAAAAAAATTATATATTATTAGTGTATCAAAATTAAGTCCTTATAAATATTGTATAACTTCCTAAACTCAAAATATGTTTCCCCTTCTCCTTTTCTTACAAAATCTTCTATCCAACACACAAAATGTAGGTTAAGATGATAAGCAACTTTGGCCCTTTAGAAAGAGGACACAGGTTCAAATTCTAAGAAGGCAACTTTTGTTGGGAGATTGTATAACCTTTTTACTCTAGTAGTTGAACAACAATTAGTCTTATAGACAGATCAAATGGGTCAAATATGTAAGGATAGATTGTGGTCTCAGTAAAAAATAAAAATAAAAAGTTTTTCTATCCAAGTATAAGAGACCTTTGTTACCTTGGCTTGACAGCCCTTAGTTGGTGGGCAACTGTCATTAAGGGGATCCTTTTAGGGGTAACATTAATGAGTTCTCTAGGTGATCTTGGATTGACCCATTTTAGGGTGATAAGTGTGAATACCATGGACTTAGCCTAATAAGTGCCCACTATCTCTGTGCCTATTGGATCTCGAGTTCAGGACACTGGCACCTTGCCCACTGGTATTAGAGGTGCCTTCCCTTACTAGCATTTTTATGTATAAGAAAAAAGATTTTCAAAATTATAATAACTAGTTTTAAATGATTTTTAAAAATTATAATAATTAAATTTTTAAAAGTGCGATAATTAA
Source organism: Pterocarpus santalinus (assembly GCA_031439595.1). Lineage (NCBI taxonomy): Eukaryota > Viridiplantae > Streptophyta > Magnoliopsida > Fabales > Fabaceae > Pterocarpus > Pterocarpus santalinus. The sequence continues at coordinate 23,471,586 of CM062528.1, read as the reverse complement.
TTTTTGATCTTTAAATATGCATTAATTTATTATTTGACATAATTTAATTAAATAAAATATTTTTAGGCTTTTATTATATAAATAAATAAATGAGGGTCATTAGGCTAGCTTGAACAAACCTACAGCTTGTGTAAGGCCAAGCTAGGCTAGCATAATGCTAGCTTTCACTATATTTGACTCCTACTAAGATAGCCTATCGCTGTTCCGACCCATAATGAATCAATCCAAATGTGTCAAGCTATAACGAATTGACGCCCCCTAAGGTAAGGATGGCAATTGGTGTCTAAGTTGTGTGTATCCACTTCACTTAGGGTCGGTAAAATGGATTGGATTCGCCGAGTTGACTTATATAATCCAAAATTTTTGACGGGTTGGACTGATATTTTTAACCTATAAAAAAATTTTAACCCGTATAACTTGTCTCGCTTAACCCGCGGGTTGAAGCAAGGCAGAGCTGATTTAGCTCACTAGTCAAAATATTTTTATTTTTATCTTTTCTTTCTACACAATATGTATTATATATAGACTTTTTTATTGATATTTATGTAATATTGGTGGATTCTATTTTTTTTTTTGGACTATGTTATTGATTATATATTTGCTTTATGGATTATATTATTATATTGTAGATTATGAATTTTATATTTTATTGTAGACATGATTAATTTGTGGAGTGTAAATTTTTTAATGTATTTGGATTTGAATATTCGCTTATGAATTTTTCTGTTGTGATTATCTTAATTAAAAGTTTCATCTTATTGTTATTAAGAATTGTAATTTTTAACTATTTTAGAGTTGAGTGAATGATTTAATATTTGATGAGTAAATGAAATAAACTTTTTTATATGAATATTCTATTTGTTGCATTTGATTAAAATTTTTTTATTTTTTCAAAAAATTAGATGAATTAATTTATATAAAAAATATTTTTTCTTTATTTTCTATTGTTTGGCGGACCAACCCGCTAATCCGCTATCCTGCAGTGGTGCGAAGCGGGTTGATATATTCAACCTGAATTATTAACAATGACCGACAGTGAGATTATTAGGAAAGTGAGGTTGGAGGTGGATGTGGTTAATGGTGAAGAAACATGGCATAATTCTCAGACTAGTGGGCCTAGACTTGTTTGCTGGGGTGGCCAAGGGAGAATTTTGTAAAGTTAAGGGTATATTTGGTTAGAAGGTAGAAATAGGGATTAATTTTTCATGGATAAACTTTCATGTATAAATTTACACATAGAGCTTGTTCATGAAAAATTTTCTCCATTTTTTACCCATTTGCCCAACACACCCTAAATGTTGATGGCAACTCAAGAGCTAATCCTACGCTTGGGGTGTTGGCAGTTTGTTGAGAGGAAATGATGGTGTTTGGATTGCTTGGTCTTCGAGGTCTATTGGAGTTGCTACTAATCTATTTGCGGAGCTTCATGCTATCTGTGTAAGTCTAGACATGGCGTGAAATATTGGTGTTCGAAGATTTTGCTGTTTGAGTGAATCTCTCCAAGCGATTGAGTTGGTGCATGAACAATCAGTGAGATTTCATCCTTATGAAGCTGATATCTTGGCTATCAAAGATTGGCTTAACAAGGATTGGGAAGTGGAGCTTTCTCATATGTTATAGGAAGGAAACTAGTGTGTGGATTTCTTGGCCAAGTCTAGTTCTTTGGGGAATTAGGGAGTTACTCATCTTGTGGATCCTCTTGAAGCCCTAAGGGTTTACACTCCTTATTGAGTGCTGATTATGGGGACAAAGTGTACTTCCATGTCTAGTTTGTTTTGTTGTTATTTTTTCAAACGCATAAAAAAAAATTATGAAACAATGAGTATATATGATGTTTATTATGATTGATTAGTTCACTTTTATTATTATTCAATATTGTCCGCTGTTTGTTTTTAGAGTACTTCTTATTATATTATTTAAATTATTATTATTATTATATTTAAAAAATTTTGAAAAATAATTTAACTTTTAAATCTAATTAAGTCTAAAAAGGTCAAATACATATACTTTTAACATTACTAATATTTAGTTAATGCAAGTAGTTTAACATTTATTACCCTTAAGTAATGTCTAAGGTTTGAGTTTCGTGAGTGAAAAAAACTAATATCAGAAGAATTTTACCTTTTTAATAGATCAACTCGATTTAAGTCAAATTAGTTAAAGCCTAATAGATTTCGGACACTAACGGTCTAGACCAAAAAATACTTTTAATATTTAATGGTTATAAAAAAATAAAAATATGATTAATATTTAAAAATTTTAATACTAATCATATTTTAACATTAATTAAAAATATGATATTGATAGAAGATTTGATATAATTATATCACCCCATAACTCTTTATAAAATAAAATTTTTATCAATCAAACTTTTAAATTATAACTATCTATTATGTCGGATGTTTGTGTCGAATTTGAAAAAAAGTACATATCTATAAAATATGATCCTATTATTTTGATTTTCGTATATTTCAAATATATTTATTACATTAATTTCTGTGTATATAAACAAATAAACAATTTGTATTACATATGAACTAGCAAGACACGACATGTTGTGATCTGTACTAGTGTATCTAATAACCGTAATCCAGTGAGATAATTGTGATCTGAATAGGATGGAGAGCTTTGCTCAAAAGATCATTTTAACTTTGCAAGAACTTTTTTGGCCATATGCGGCTCCACCTTTAGTTGGATTCTTTGATGCAGTTTGAATAAAAATGCACGGTGCAGCTTGAAACAAAAACTGCACGATACATTTTCACTTAATTTTATAAGCTTTTAATTTTTTTTTTTTTTTCACATCTGCGCACTTGGTTGGCATGCTTCGGCATGATCTCGAGGTCTAGAGTTTGAGCCTTTCTTAACTTTTTTTTTTTTTTTTTTGCATAGTGCTCCTTGTATTTAACTACATTTCAAATCATTTAGCAATATTTTCTAAATGTGGTTAATCAAAATTCTTGATGTCACCTCCTCCTCTTCTTGTCTCCTACTTGCCCGCCATCGCCACCACCCTGCCCATATTGCCCACTGCCAATTCCTCCAATTCCTTGCTCCCCCCTTCGACAACTAGGCTGGGATGCACCCTCCTCCTCATGATCCACCGGCCTCATCTAGCGCTAGCGCTCCTTCGAGTTGCTCAAGTTGACTTTGAGATATATTAATGAGCTGGTGATAGCAAAAATGATGGGTTTCTAATACTCAACATGCGTAATGCATCTTCATAATAAAACTAATGACACAAATTACATAAGATGTTTAGGGTTAGACATTAATTTACATAAATACATTTATTAGTCATAGATTAAGCATTTCTAAATCAATAAAAGAAGCTATAATTTATTTATTTAAATACAAGTTTTTGCATTTCTAGTAATAAGAGGAGTTTGCCTTCGTCTAAGGTATTATTTGACTAATATGAAATCGTAAAAAATAAAATGAGAATTAAAAATTCTCAGTAAAAAATGAAGAATTTTAAAATATTTGAGAACAATAGTTGGTTCCAGCTACTTCATAGCACGAAAAACAACACATCTATCATGTTATATTCAAAATCTCATATAATTATATATCAAGATATAATATCATAGGTAACAAAAATAGACCATTCTAATGTAACTTTATATGCAACATAATAAGCCAATATTATATGTATTATAATATTTTTGCTTTACTTTCACTGTTCCTTTCATCTTCATTTTTAACACATATTCGAAATCATTTTCCTAGGAAATTCCCCTTTTTTAGTGTTAGTCATAATATTATGACAACAAAAGTAAGATTATTACATCACATTAATAAGGCAGGTAATATAAAAAGATTTTATATCTATCCCTCTGCTTTCTTTGTGGTTAGTTGCAAGTCCTAAATGCCTTCTTTTTAATTTACATGCTTGTTATCATCCATAAATTCTTAACACACATAATAATGCATATTTCAAGTAAATTTATTCTTTAATATCAATCACAAAAGAAATTACATGTAATTAATATCTTATATAAACAGATAAAACTATAAGAGAAAATCGAGGCATAATAAATTATAAGTAGTATAGATGAATAAGAAATAAACTAACTTGCAATAAATAACAAGTAATATAAATATAAGAAAATAATAAATAAAATAAATTATAATAAGTAGTGAGCAACATTAATATGAAAGAGCCATAAATAAAATAAATAATTATAATTTAATAATAATAAGTAATTTTACGATAAATAAGTGAAATAAATAAGTATAGTCATGATTTTATTTCATAAAATAACTATTTTATTTCTTTTTCGCCTTCTTCCTTACGCTGGCTCTCGTCTTTCTTATTTCTTCCTCTCTTTTCTTTCCTTTCCTTCTCTCTCTCTCTCTCTCTCTCTCTCTCTCTCCCCTCCCCTCGCCTCACGTAACTCTCTCTGTTTCTACTCCTGATGTCTTTAACACTTTCTTTGTTTTCCTACGGTGCAAAAAGTAGCATCCTTCCCCTACCTTTATATAGCCAAAGTAATGTGGAAATTAAACATGGTGACGTAAGTGTATTCACGCCTGACTTGTCGTAAGTATTATTATTGGAGGACTGATATTTATACTTAAAAATTGAGATTTATTGACCAATATATATTCACATTCACAAAAAATTATAAAATCTATCTCTAAAACGCGTGTCATATATTTTTGTCCTGTATCTCTCTCATTGATCCGTTAGGCAGTGAGTCAAGCAGTTTTTTTATGTCCATCAAATCAATCATTTCTCTAATTATTATTATTATTATTATTATTAGTGGATTGATAAGTATTTTTTTTTAGTATTAATTTAAAAAAAAATATTTATTTTTTAAAATTAAATTAAAATAAATATTATTAATTTTAATTTTTTTATTTATAAAATATTTAAAAATTAGAAAAATTGAAAAAAGTTAAAAGAAATTAAAAAAATTAAAAAAAATTAAGAGAAATTGAAGAATAATAATAAAAAATAAAATATAATAAAAAAGAAAGTTAAAATATCCTAAATCCTAGATTATTATTATTTCACTCCGCTATTACAACCACACATTCTTAATGTTTTCTACCCTGAAAGACTTCCGCGCCCGAAAGTGATCATTGCCATCACGCCTAATTAGTGCATCAAGACTTGGACTTAGTGATTTGACTTGTTAATATCTATGTATATTGATTACTTTTTTTATTCTACTTCATGAAACTTATCCGTTTCTTTCGTCATTTTATAAAGGATTGGATTTCTTTTCAACTTTAGTTACTAAAATTAAGTATTAATTATATTATTATTATTATTATTATAACTTTAAAGTTTAATATTATTTCTAAATTAATATCATTCTTGTTTTAATATATTTTGAGATTATCATCACTAGTATATAGTCTTACATTAAAGAGATAATGCCTAAAATTTAATTATTTGATTAATTTTCAATTAGCTATTGTCGTAAAATATATTTATATAAATCAACTAAAATATTTAGATTATTTAAAAGAATTAAATTTTACTCAATATAAATCATTTCCTGAAGAAGATGTTACAACACGGATGAAAAATTTGAAAAAAGATATGACCAAAAAAATCAAAAAATTAATACAAAACTAAAGCTTTGTTTGGCTTCAGAGAAAGCATTGTCAACTAGAACAAAAGATAGCAAAGATACCCTCTTCATGGAAAAACAAGAGCAATAAAAGCCACATTCCAAATCAAGGAAAGAACTTATAAACACCGATCAATCAGTTTCATTTCATCCCAAGATTCAATTTTTTCTTCATTTATTAATTTCTCCACACATACCTCCTACAAAAAAAAAAAAAAAAACTAAGAAGAATACATGGTGAGGAAATGCAAAATGTAGCATCCAAACATGATGTCAGTAGCAAAAGCTCGCAAAATGGGGTGAGAAAGGCTCAAAATCTAAACCTCAGGATCACCAAGAAGCATACTAGCAAAGCGTGCCACAACTACTTGTGTGGAACCAAAAAAAAAAAACAGACAAATTAAAAACCTATAACGTTAAGTGAAAATGCATCATTCAATTTTTTATTTTATTTTTTCAAACTGCACTAGATTATACGCCCTAGCCTTATCCTAAACCTTCCACCCAGTCAAGTCAAATTAATGATGGCGGGAAAGCATCTATACTGTGCAAAGGGTAAGGTTAAAAGCAGAAGAAAAAATGTTGTGTTATGTGTGTTTAGATTTATTAGTTTTAAGCTTAAGAAGGAACTAGGCGAGGTAAGCGCATTCAAATGTGGAGCACTCGACCAAAACCACTGTAGCTGATGCGCGGATTCCTCCGGATTCTCTTTGTTGGGTCCGTTTATGCCTGACTGTGTAAGGTTCAGCCATAGTCAACATCCTCTGTCATTATATTGGAAAAACTTTTCGTTATAAATTATTTTCCTTTTTAATTCAATGATTAAAATAATAATGACTATAACTTGATCTTTATTACAAGTTTCAACTAAGGTTTTAAAAATATGACTGGATATCGAACCAATACAGCATTGATTTAAAAGTTTATTGGCTTAACAAGTTTAACTAGGGTTCAACTATATATATATATAAAACTTTTATTATTTTCAACAAAAATAATGCAAAAAGAAAAACATAATTTAAATACAAGCCCAAACAAAAACATCTTAGATTATAACACCAAAAAAGTTACAAGCCTAGCCCAACAAAAAAACTCAAACAAGTAAAAGAAAAAAGGAATCAAAAGCAATTTTTTTTTTAAAAAAAGGCCCAACTCTCTATTAGCTCTTCAAAGTTTCTCCAATTTCCGCAACATATTACTTCGCATGGCAGCAGGTTCAAATATGCTACTGTTGGTTTCTTGTCAAATTGCAAGGCACAAAATTAGGTTGTTTGATAACAAGTCAAAGACACCACTATGCTACTATTTGTTTTCTTATGCTGATTGGCACTATTGTTTTCATTACAATTAGTTTTGGGGTTTTTTTTATCCCATGGTGTATATGGTCTGATGTAATAAGAAGATTTAGAATTTCTATTAGTTTTTGGGAGTTTTTTTTTGTTACAATTATATGTTTATTTTTATTTTAAGTATTTTAAATTATAAATTAAAGTATTAGAATTTTTTTTATTTATTTTATTTTTCAGAATTTTTAATAATATTTTGGATATCTATAAATATCCATGGATACCCATTTATTTATGGGAAAAATTAAAGGCAGCCAACTGTGCGAATATGGGGCAAGTTTTTATCCATATAGCGGGGACAGGGGCCTATCCCTCGCCTCTGCCCTGCCCATTGACATTCCTAGTGGTGACAGGACAACTTAAGCGACAAGAGCGTAAGGTGAAGGATGGTGCCAATGCAAGGCTTTCGCGAATCATAGTGGCAGAGGTTGAAGTTGAAGACGAGGTTGCTCTGATCATGTAGTGGCACGGTCATGGCGGCACTTGCAAGTTACGGGTACGATAATGATAGTGATGAGGCTTGTTATAATAGCGGCGAGTGTGTGCCTTTGCGCTACATTGGTGCTAAACTTTGTTTATTTTTTTTTTGGCTGAACTGCTACTCATTTGGACTGCCCTCGTTTCAGTAGTTTTGAACAGGTTTGTTCGATTTTGTACCAATTTTTTAATTTCCCAATTTTAGAAGCTAACAGTTTGATTCTTAGTTCAACCAATTGGACTGATCGGTCTAGGTCCAGTTCTTAGAATATTGATTTCAACAAAAATAGACCTGTTTTTGCTAGGCATTAGTTTTATTGTTTTCTATTTTTGACGCACTAAAGAAAAAACTTAAAATATTTTATAATCAATTTGAAAAAAAGTATAGAAAAGATCAATTTTTTTCTGAAAATAAACAAAAGTTTAGGTTGAGAAAAAGGCTTATCCCAATTCAGTATAAGGACATTCCACCAAATTCAATGAGTGTTTATAGAGATATTTACATATAACTCACCAATACAAGAACTTAGGAATTGAATACAAATCATTGTAATACATGAATAAAAGACTGATTAGCCCTATTGATTTTTTTTAAAAAAAAATATATTTTCCATATCAAAGAAAGAATGATCTTTTATTGGTACATAAAAATTTAGCTGAGGAAAAGTTTCACCTGCTCAAGATAGCTCATTTAGCACAATTAGATGGAAATGAGAAGAGATATTAATAATAAAACTTTGCATATATGAATATTTAGGGTGAGGATATTGGTACTCTATTTTGTCTTTCTACACTCTTTTATAATTGTTTGAAATTTTTATTTCCTTGATTACCCTTAAGTGATTTTAAAATTACATATATTTTCATTTATATTTTCTATATTATTGTCTACTCTCAATTTATATTAACTATAATTTAATCTTTTTATTAGGCATAACAATAATTTTTTAAAAGTTTTACATGATAATATAATTCTTTGTAAAACTGTAAATAAACTTTATTTTCGAATCATCTATTAAATAATTGTAAAATTGATTATTATAATTTACACTCCATGATATTTTTAAAAAATTATACGCTGACTATAATAATGCTTATTTAAAATAAATCAATGTCAAACTTATTATTACTTAATTAAGATAATTTTTGTTTCAAATGAACACTTTATAATTTAAAATATTATTTTAAATTCATATTATTTCTCATAAGGTTGTGATATAGTGCTTTTGGTCAGTACCTAAACTAATTTATGTCCAGTCGATTATGCAGCAAAAAATAAATATATTCATATCAAGAGTGCAAGAAAATATATAAAGATGTTGCTAGAAATTAACCATATATATGTAGTTCTAAAGGTAGCGTTTGGTATGAGGTAATCCATCTGTACTACTGGTAATGTTTGATTAAATTACCTGGGTTCACAACATTACCTTGTTTGGTTGGATAACAAAATTGGCAATCCAAATTTCTAAAGTAATGTAGATTACTACTAATGTGGCAATCTTTCCATTATTATTATTATTATTGTTGTTGTAGTTAAAAATAATATTATTATTATCAATTAATAATAATATTATTATTATGGTTGTTGTCACTGTTATTATTAAAAATAATAATAATTAATTAATAATAATAATATTATTATTATCAATAAATAATAATAATTGTTTATTATTATTAAAAATAATTATTATTATTAATTTTTATAATAATTATTATTGGTAATATTATCATGATTAATTTTTAATAATAATTATTAATAAAATTAAATATTATAATCATAATTAATAATTAAATTTTCTCATTCTCATTAATTAATAGTTATTATTAATTAATTAATTAATAATAATAATAAACCATTTTATTATTATTATTATTATTATTATTATTTAATACATATATTACCTAATAATCTTTTTGATATATCAAACAGGGTAATGTAAATTGCCATTTGGATTATCTATACATACCAAATACTGCATTTAACATTACTAGCAATTTAAAATGTGGCAATTTTTTAAGTTAATAATAATAATAATAATAAACTGTCATATTATTATTATTATTATTATATTAATTTAATACATATATTACCTAATAATCTTTTTGACATACCAAACAGGATAATGTGAATTGCCATTATCTCCATAACTCTTTATTATTTATGCTGAAGGTTTTTTTGCTCTCCTTCAAAAAGCTGAAGAGCTTAATGAAATCAATGGAATCAGGATACGTGGAGCAACCCCAAGGTAGCACATTTATTCTTTTGCTAATGATACCCTTATATTTTCTAAAGCTAGATTACGGGATTGTGAGGGTATACCAAATGCCCTTCACAGGTACGAGGAAGCTTCCGATCAGCAGATAAATTTTGATAAGTCTTCCCTATTGTTCAGCCCAAATGTTAATCAATAGACTAGAGACTATATTATGACATGTAGTGGAATTAGATCAGAGGTCTTCAGTAAGAAATATCTAGGACTCCCCTTTATGATACGTAGATCCAAGAATGAATCTTTTCAATCTATTAAGGATAGAATGTGGAAAAGAATTCAAGGTTGAAAGGAAAAATTATTATCTAAAAGGGATAAGGAAGTTCTTATCAAGGTAGTAGCCCAAGCTATTCCCACTTATTTTATGTCATGTTTTAAAATCTTATGGTCACTCCATGTGAAGAATTGGAAAGCCTTATGGCCAAGTTTTAGTGGGGGACCAAACGGATGCAAAGAAAGTTCACTAGGTAAGTTTGGAAAGGATGTGTTCGTCTAAAAAGTTTGGGGGCTTAAGATTTAAGGATTTACTTAGTTTCAATTTAGCCATGTTGGCTAAACAAGGATAGAGGTTTTTGAAGAATGAGGATGCCTTGGTAATTAGGATCTTAAAAGCCAAATACTATACTAACTGCAGATTTTTGGAGGCCCAATTAGGATCTAATCCTTCTTACGCATGCTGAAGCCTATTAGAAGGGAGGAAAGTCTGGGAAAATTGGCTTTTTTGGAGAGTGGACAATGGCACTAGTATAAGGATATATAAACACCCTTGGGTCCCTAATGCTCCCAGTTTTAAGGTTCAAGTTAACAACCATGATTAAGAGGATATAGTACGGGTTAATCAAATAATACTAGAGGAGCCAAGAAGATGGAATAGGAATCTAATAAATCAAATTTTTGATACTAACATCGCTTCTTAGATAGTACAAATTCCTCTTATTCAAAATGTATCTTTAGATCTATTAACTTGGAGCTATAAAAAAAAAAAAAAGGGAAGTGTTTAGTTAAAAGTGGGTACAAGATTTATTGGAATAGCCTATTATAGAATAGGTTGGATACAAATCAGGACCATAATAGAGTATTTTCCACCCTATCTAGGTTCAAACAACTTGAAAAATGATCTGGGACCTAAATGGACAGCCAAGGACAAAAATATTCGTGTGGAGACTCACAAGGAATACTCTACCAACCAGGAGTAGATTAATTTCAAAAAATATTCAAGTGGGTAATGGATGTTACCTTTGTGGGGAGGCTTCAAAGGATGTATGGCATCTATTCAATAATTGCAATTACAATGTTGGTGTGATGAGTCTCTCTAACATGTAAGTTCAAGCGCTAACAGGATTTTTGACCTAACTTCATGGCTAGAATTCTTGCAAAACAGGCTTCACTCCTTGGATATGCATGTTCGAGACTATCAACGACTTCAGGCTTGGCAAAGCAAAAATGTTGGCAACCCATTTCAATTATTCCTGCAAGTGACAAGTGACAACTAATCTCAGAAGCTTCGAGTGAGCAAAAGAAGCGGAAACCCTAAGTGAGCCTCAACTTGATACTGTGATTCTTTGGAAGCTCTTCTTCGAATGGTAGTGAAGTTGAACACTAATGCGACTATGTCCGAGGAAGAAAGAGAGATTAGCATCGACATCATTATCAGAGATTCTAGGGGCAGATTCGTAAAAGCTGAGAAAATACAGGTAGTCATGGAAGCCCATAAAGCTGACGCATATGTAGCAAAAGTGGAGCTAAAATTTGCAAAAAGAATAAGGGTTACATCACTCATCCTGGAAGGAGATGGAGAGCTTCAATAATGTTGAGGAGTTATTTTACACTAGAATCATTCTTTTAGAAACTTATAATTTGGCCTCTAAGTTTCAGTTTTTCATGGCCCAATACAACCGAAGATGTTGTACTACAATCATTTTTTTTTTGTTTTTTTTGACAAGGATGTTGTAATATAATAGCTGACAAGTTAGCAAAATTAGCTTTAAATGGGGATGCTGAAGTGTGGATGAATGAGGCTCCTAATTGCATTAGGGATGTACTAATATTTCATTCTTGTGGTTAATAAATTCATATTTCACATAAAAAAAATTAACCTAACTCTATTTCCATAAAAAAATAAAGAAACATAATTCTATTATAATTTTTTAATAGATGAATTTTTTTGGCCTAAGATTTTTTATATTAATATAATTTATTAAAATTATATTTTGGTCATTATAATTTATTAACTCTTTTGAAATTTCTGTTTTGAAGTTAGTATTTCTAGTGTATGAAAAATATTAAAATATTTTATGGAATTTAGTTTTTTTAAGAGTTTATCTAATTATTTTAAATTTTTTATTCATAGATTTGATTAAAAAATATTTTCCTTAAAAAAATTCAGATAACAAATCTTTAATTTTAATTAGAATAAATCCTCATTTACGTCTTTTATATTTTATAGTGATTTCAATTTAGTGCCAAAAGTTTTTTTTATTCTATTTACATTCTTAACATTTTCAAAATATTTCAATCTTACTCTTTCGCTAAACGACATCCAAATTATAAAAAAGAAAAACTGATATTAAGGTCAAATTTTGATGTTAGTGATGTCTATACATCACCAATAAATATTGCTTGCTTTCAAATCTTCACTAAAAGGCTTCAAGCTCGAGTTTTAGTAGTAGAAATATGGATTAAATGTTAAGGGATTTAAATTAAAAAGGAAAATTTTTGTTTTCATATCCTATAAAAATATGTGGGAAAATGATGATAAATAATATCATCATATCTAGGTAAGTAATGAATATCTCATCATTAATATTATAACATGACTTTTATATCAATTTTTTTTTCGTTTATAATTTGAATGTCAAAATGGTAAGAATAAGATGTTTTGCAAATATTAGTGACGTAAATACAAAAAAAAAAAAACTTTTAGGATTAAGTTAAAATCATTGTAAAACTTGAGAGACATAAATGAGGTTTTACCTTTTTAATTAATATAAATTGAAACATATATATATAATTTTGATGCACTATTAATATAAAAATATTTTATTTAGGTATCTAATTGTATATTGTTATATCAGCAGAAATATTTGACTTTCTCATCCACTATATCAAAAATTTCATAGATAAGTGTACCAAAAATTTCATAATATCTAATTAGATGATAATGCAAGTGTATCAAAATTAATTTCATATAAAAAATATAAATAAAAATATATTTAACTTTAAATCATTAATTAAGGGTGATTAAGAAAATAAAAATTAAAAGCAATTATAAAAGAGTTTAAATAGACAAAAAGGAGTAGAGATGACAGAATGAGCTAAACGGGATAAGACAAGGTGGACTGCTTTACGAAAGTGGATTGAACATATTAGCCCGCCCCAATTACGGGTGAGTTGGCCCACCAAAAATTGAAAAAATATAAACATATTTATTTTAATATATTTAATTAATTAAATAACCTTTAAAAAATCTTAAAAATTTAAAATGTATATTTTATGAAAAGAGGAGTACAAAAATCCGCCATAAATCCTTCAATTTTAATATAAATAATATATCTTTAATTAAATTGAATATAAATTGATTAAAATACATCTAAACTAATATTGACACTAGATCATAGCGCCTTGATAATAATACAAAATCAATGGCCATCAATATATTATTAAATAAAGAGACAAATAAAGCCAGTGCTAGAACTTCTCAACTTTGACTGAGTTTTGTTGGATGAGATCTAGATTGAACATCGTCAAGGGGGACACAACAACTAGCAACGACAACGTGCAGCATTAACAAGATTGTGCGCAAAAGTAAAACTGAACTGAAAAAGTGAAAATGGAGAAGACCTTCTTCACCAAGTTTTGCTATTACTGCTTGCTACTGTGCTGACCGCCATCCACGAGTTGTTTTGCTGCTGCCACCGTGTTGTTTGAAAAATGAAAGGGGGACGCATTTTTACAACTCATCCTGCGACGCATACAGCCAATCAGTGAGTGCGAAAGGGTTAAAAAATGCAAGCAAACAAAAACCAAATAAACATACGGAGGTAAAATAATGAAGGTAAATGAAAAAGAAAGCAAAAAGAGCACCAATATATGAACGTCCGTTTTGGACGAAAGTCACAATGCATATGCTAATCTAAGGCCAAAAATATTTGTAATTTATATTTTAAAATTTTTTTAATTAAAATCAATGGTAAAAAGCACATTGCGATTGACGTGCGTCAAATATAATATGTACAACGATCATTACTCTAAGTAAAAAATTTGAAACTCAAAAAAGCAACCCCAAACCCCCCGCGTCCATCTCCTATGTCCAGCTCCCTCATCATCCTCTCTAGAACCAATAAAAGCAGCACCACCCCCTCTTCGGCAGCGTCGTTCTGAAGGGAGCCATTGTTACTCCCCCTTCTATGGTTTCTTAATTCTTTATCATGTGTCAGTAGCTACTCATCCTACTCCCCATCAGTGTTCTTCTCTCATTGACTAATGATTTCTTCTCAACTAGCAGCACAGAGGGAGTCTCTATTCTTCTATCTTAGATATGATTAGAACACCGTTTCTCTTTATCTATAACTCATTATCTATGTTTAACTTTATATTAGCTTTTGAATTTGAATTTCATTTTTGGAAGATTTTGTAAATGAAGGTATTGGAACTAGAATGAGTAGTAATTTTTAGTTTAGTTTTAGTGTTGAAGTGTAGGTGTTTGCGGTTTTTGCAATATTAAGTAGGAAAAGAAATCGTTAATGAGTAGCCTTTTTTGAATTGGTAAGTCCATTAGTCTTTCACAAAATCAATATTGAACTATGAACTCCACCTATGCATCTTATGACCTTTAGACTATAAAATTAAATTTTAAAAATTTCATAAGACACTAGTAAATTTTTTGAAAATACTAATAATTTTTTGCAAAATACTAGTAACTATATACAATATATTGGTAACTTTCTTATCAAACTCACATATTTCACATATTTATTAGCATTTTGCTAAAAGTTATTATCTTTTCTTAACAATTTACCAGCATCTTATAAAATCTTTAAAACCTGATTTTAGAATAAGATTTAGTAATATGCTAAATTTATTCATTTAGGTGCCCATAGTTAATAATTGTTATAAAATTTGACAAGAAATAAAAATTATATAAAAATGTAAACTAGAGAAAGTTAACAGCATATTATAGATACTTACCAGTATTTTGCTAAAAGTTACTGGTGTTTACACAGAATTTACTAGCATTTTATGATATCTTTAAAACCTAATTTTATGAAGAACAAAATTCGATGATATACTGAATTTAACATATCACTAAATCTTACTTTTTATAAAAATATTTTTTAAAAATTTCATAAGACGCTAATAAATTTTTAGGAAATGTCAGTAATTTTGTGCAAAATGATAGCAACTTTCTTTAGTTTACTATTTATAAATATATTTTTTTAATTTTTTAATAATTATTAACTAAGGGTGCCTAAATAAATAAACTTAATATCTCCTTATATCTTATAAATCATCAAATTTAGTTCAAATGAATTGATAAGCTGGTGGTAACTATTTTGAAAATGCTAATAGCTCTTTTTCAAAATCAAACACTGTATAATAAAAATTGGTTTATTTTTAGACAATTTAACACAATTAATTTTATTTTGTATCATATTAATTTATTTTTTTTGCTAAACACCCCCTATATTCGATGTGTATGCAATCTTAAATTGATTAGAAAAATATTTCCCTACTAAAATAAGATTTTTTCTCAAATTGATCGCTTTTCCATCGAGGAGTGTTATTTAAACTTTTAAAAAGGAATGTTTCATAAATATTTTATCAAATCAATAATAAAAAATATATAATTTTTTATTTTAAAATTTTTATTTCATTATTTCCTATATATTCAATAACTAACCCATCGTGATCTCAATGAATTTGATATTAAAAAAAAAAATCTCTCTTTTCCATCAGTACTTTGCCTTGAACCTTCCGCGGTACTTGCTGCAGTGTTTGCCCTTTGGGTCCCTCAATAGTTCAGTCTGTGCTGCCCTTCAAACTTCCAGTCTTCCACGCGTAAACGATAAGATTGTGTGCCAAGTCCAGTTTAATAATTCACTTCCTCATCTTGCCTTTGTTGAGACGCCATGGCTTTGGAAGTTGTGGGTGGAGCTTTCTTGGAGGCTATTTTCAGTTCCTTGCTTAGAACAATAGCTTCTCCTGTGGTGGTTGACTTCTTCAGGAGGAGTAAAAGCAGTGACATGCTGCTCAAGAAGCTGAAGATCTCTTTGCTGTCCGTTAATGCTGTGTTGAATGCTGCTGAGGAAAAGCAAGTGAGAAATGGAGCTGTGAAGGAGTGGCTGGAGGAACTTAAAGAGGTTGTCTTTGATGCTGATGATCTGCTGGATGAGATATGCACTGATGCAAAGATGGGTGCAACTGAGGTAAAGAACCCCAACTCCACTCTTGTGAATTTGTTTGGTAAAGAGCTTAAACAGAAAGTGGAAGATATTCTTGAAAGATTAGACTTTATTATAAAACAGAAAGATGTTCTTGAACTGCAAATTAAAGAGGTCAAAATCCCACCAAAGGTACCCACTTCATCTGTAGTGGGAGCAAATGATGTGTATGGCAGGGATGATGATAGGGAGGCCTTAATTAACTTGCTATTTTCAAATGATGCTGATGATGATTGCAGTATAAGTGTGATTCCCATTGTGGGCATGGGTGGAATTGGAAAAACCACTTTAGCTCAACTTGTATACAATGATGATGGAGTGCAAAAGGAGTTTGATCTCAAAGCTTGGGTTTATGTATCTGAACAGTTTGATATTCTCAAGATTACAAAATCCCTTGTGGAGGAGATCACTTCTTGCAGTTGCGATGTTGAAGATTTGAATTTACTCCAACGAGACTTGAAGAAAAGGTTATTGAAGAAAAAATTCCTATTCATTTTAGATGATGTCTGGAATCAGAATTATATTAAATGGGAAACCTTGAAGAATCCATTTCTCCACGGGGCTCCAGGAAGTAAGATTATTGTAACTACACGAATTGCTCATGTTGCATCAATCATGCAGACTGTTAGACCTTATCATCTTTCAGAACTGAGTGATGATGCTTGTTGGATGCTGTTTTCAAAACATGTATCTGGATATCCGCATTCAATTTTCAATCCAACTCTAAGAAAAATTGGTGAAGAAATAGTTAAAAAGTGCCGAGGATTGCCTTTGGCTGTGAAGACACTTGCAGGGCTTTTGCGATCTAAAGAAGGCATGCATGAGTGGTATAAAGTACTCAACAGTGAGATTTGGGATTTGCAAGATGATGAGAGTAATATTCTCCCAGCTTTGAGATTGAGTTACCATTATCTTCCATCACATTTAAAGAGATGTTTTGCATATTGTTCAATTTTTCCGAAAGATTATGAATTTGAGAAGGAGAAGTTGATTTTGTTGTGGATGGCAGAAGGTTTGCTGCAACAACTGAAAAGACACGAGAGAATCGAAGAAGCTGGAGACGAGTACTTTTGTGAATTAGTGTCTAGATCGTTTTTTCAGCAATCAAAACGTGATAAGTCATGTTTTGTAATGCATCATCTTGTAAATGATTTAGCTCAATTTGTATCTGGAAAATTTTCTGTCAGAGTGGAAGGTAATTATGATGAAGTGACGGAAAGTACTCGCTATTTGCTGCACTTGATTGCACATAAATTCCCTGCTGTACATTGGAGGACTGTCAGCAAAGCTATTCGCCTACGAACCTTTGTGGAACTAAGGTTGGTTGATAAATCTGTGAGCTTTATTGATGAGATGCCATATGATTTATTGATGAAACTAAAATACTTAAGGGTGTTATCCCTAGCAGGCATCTATTTTCATGGGTTGCCTGATTCTGTTAGTGACCTAAAACATCTTCGCTATCTAGATATTTCTTGTGCTAAGATGTACGTGTTGCGAAAATGCATTGACGGGTTGTTCAATTTGCAAACCCTGAATTTAGTAGGATGTTCTAATCTCCAAGAACTTCCTATAGATTTGCATAATCTAGTTAACCTGCGTCGCATAGATATCACTGGCACTTCTTTGAAATGGATGCCGCTGCACATGAGTGCACTGAAGAACCTGCAAAAGCTGAGTGACTTTTTTGTAGGAAAGGAATGTGGATCTTCAATTGGTGAATTAGGAGAACTACATGACTTACATGGATCTTTGTTCATTCATCATGTTGGACATGTTGACTACAGGGATTCTAAGAAGGCCAAGTTGAAGGAAAAGAAATTTCTTGAAAAGTTAATTTTGGACTGGAGTGAGGATGGTGATACGGATGATTCACAGCATGAGAAAAATATACTGGACAACTTGCAACCCCATACAAATTTGAAGGAACTTGCTATATATAACTATCCAGGGACAGAATTTCCAAAATGGGTGGGAGCCTCTTCGTTCTGCAATTTGTTGTCTATGGAGCTTAAGGGAAGCAAATATTGCTATGAATTGCCAAGTCTTGGACAACTCCCTTCCTTGAAAAAGCTACGGATTGCTAAATTTGATGGATTGGTGAGTGTGGGGTCTGAGTTTTATGGGAATGAAACTTGTTCTACTGCAATCGACAGTTTTCGTTGTCTAGAAATTCTGAGGATTGAGAATATGTCAACATGGGAGGTATGGCATCCTAATGAGACCGGCAGAGCTTTTGCAGTCCTTCAAGAACTTCATATAAATGGCTGTCCTAGACTGACAGGGGATTTACCTGTCAACCTTCCATCTTTGACATTACTTGTCATCAGAGACTGCAAGCAGCTCATTTCTTCACTTCCAACAGCTTCAGCTTTGAGGGTGTTAAACATTGAAAACTGCGGGAACTTAAAATTTCCAGTACATGTACTTCAATGCCGCCAGTCGTCACTCACATCCTTATTCCTACACAGTAGTTGTGACTCACTTGAGTTTTTGCCATTGGATACCTTTCCCAACCTCAAGTCCCTGGATATTTCAGGCTGTAAAAATCTACGAGCACTTACAATTGCAGAGAAGAAAGCACCTCCTTTAGTTCTTGGATCCCTCCGTTCCTTGTCCATAAGTAACTGTCCAAAGTTTCTATCGTTTCCCAAGGAAGGGCTTGCTGCCCCAAAGCTCACATTGTTGAGTATTGACTACTGTGAGGAACTGAAGTCACTGCCACAAGAAATGCATCTGCACATGCCAAGCTTGGTAGAACTTCAATTATGGAGATGTCCAGAAATTGAGCCAGTTGTGGACTGGCCTTGTGACTTGAAAGCAGTCAGCATATGGAACTGTGACAAACTCTTTGCTTGCGAGTTAGAATGGAATCGATCCCATCCCATCCATCTTACAGACCTGACAAAGTCCAAAGCATTCACTATCAAATCTGCTGATTGCTGCTCAACAGTTTCAACTGAAGTCTCTCCAAGGCGAGCATTATCGAGCTCCTCTCAACGAAAAACCTTTGCTGGAAGAGCTTCTAGACGGTAGTCATTCAGGTTCACCGTGCTGATCATATTGATATCAATAACAGTGGATTTGATTATATTTTCTAGCAGCTGCTTGTCTTGCATTTATGTGTTACTAGCACTATATTGCCAGATAACTGAGACTGATATGATATTTATTTGTTTTTATTCTTTGCTTTCAGGATTATTAGTTTTCAGATATAGATTAGTTAGCCACTCAGGTTGATCCAATATTGCTCATGTCTATCCCCTGCATACTGAATTGATGAATGATGAACAACTCATTATTTATTAATTTGAAGTTAAGGAGCTTGTCTTCCAAGTACGAGAATGAAGCATCAGGAGCTAAGAATGCGGTTGTTTTTCCCATTGGATAAATAAATGAAGGATAAATCAAGATGTATGAATTTAGTATAGCATGGATCCTTCTGTGTTGTCATAATCTGTGCAAAGCAATGTTATAAATTGGAAGATTTATAAGTTGCCCCTCATGAGGTCAAACATTTGCTGAGGTTTGTTTTGTTTAAGAAAACAGTAATGCAAGAGTTGTTCTTCTTGAATTGGTGACACCATGTTTATTGTACAGGTTCCAGCAGGACACAAATGCAAAGAATTCCTATGATGAGTTTATTGTTCAGGCTCAGGTCTATGTGGGAAAAAATTTTGGAAGCTCAATATCCAACCAAAAGTGGTCTTCATGTGGAGGCTGGCCAGAATCATTCTTCCAACCAGAGGCAGGTTGAAATCAGAAGAAGTGGATGTAGGAGACAGCTGCTGTTTATGAGGTGGAGAAACAGAAGATACGCCGTGCGTCTCTTCACCTCATGTGACTGCAGGAGGCGCGGATGGCTGCTGGAATTGACATGGACAGTCCATGGAGAGTGGAAAACAATAATGAATGGATGGAGTTACTTCAAAAAGCTTTCCGAGTTAAACTTCTTATCCCAATTGGAACTGTTAGCGATGGTGTGGGTAAATGGGAGGAGGGTACTCGTAGATAGAGAAATGAGTCATGGCAAGGTAAAACCTCTTAAAACACCACTTGTCCGATACAGACAGCATGCAAGCAAGATTAAACCTTAGAAGCTTCTATGAAGCAAAGAAGAAAGAGACAATTTACAATTTGCTCTCCAACCCGCCAACTATCAATGTGTATAAGGTGAAAACTGATGCAGCCATTTTTGAGGAAAGATCTTGCATAATCATAAGGGATTCCAAGGGCAATTCGTTGCAGCAAAAGCACAAAAATTCCAGGTGAGTGTTAGCCCCCTATACAGCTGAAACTGTGGCAGTCAAGGAAAGGCCTGGTGTTTGCATGGGAGATGGGATTAAGAGCCATCATTCTAAAGAGGGATGCCAAGAAAGTCATCAGCAGCTTTAAAGATAGTTCTGCAGATCTTTCTTACAATAGAGTTCTACTGCATGATGCCTTTATTTTTGCTTCATGGTTTCGGTGCTTTAGAGTTAAGTTTGATCTAGCTAGATCTTGTGATCAGGTGGCTCACTTCCTAGCAGCCCAAGCTAAGACAATTAACCTTGGTGTGGGGCTGGAGGGAGCTTCTCACTGCATTAGGAATGTGTTAAAACTTCGATTCCAGTTTTGAATAAATTCAGATTCCACATAAAATTGAAAAACAAGGAGCTTGCATTCCAACTCGTAGAGAAAAGTGACATAAATATACATAAGAGATTATGATAAATTGATAATGATACATCATCTTCCCGATTTTTAATCTATCATGTTTTGCTGAGATTTTTACATACGTAAAAACCACACTAAACATGGTTTACAAAATTAGATTGGAATGTGCTGTTCAACCGAAAAACCAGCGAATCAGTTGTTTATCTGGTGCGTTTTACTTGAAAAATTAACATTAAAAATTAAAATCAGAGTAGTTAAACGAGTATAAGATTAGCTGAATTGGTAAAATGCATTAGCCACTGCCCGCGAGGCTACAGCAACATGATGTTTTTTCTCTAGCTTTACTCAATGTGGTACTTGGTAGACGAATCTGAGGCTCCAATATCTAAGTTAAGATATAGTTTGTGTTTGTCTCACTTGATAAGTTATTAGTTAAGCTTGTTTACTAAGTTATTATTGAATTAATTCAACCTTTACCCGTTCAATGACTAGTTTAGTTTTGAAAACATTGACACAAAATAATAACTTTTATTTATTCACTTATTTTATATATGATAATAATACATACATATTTAAATGAACAATTTAATATATTTCTAAAAAAATTCGATTTTTTTCCCTTATTTTAATTTTCAAGAAATAAAAAATTCTATATCTTCTGAATTTCATATACTTTATTAAAGTATCAACAAATAAATTATTAAAATTATTTACCTGAAAGTAGACTGCGACTTTAGATGACTTTTATTAACAATATTATTTTTTAAATTTGAACCTTAATCCTTTTGCTGCTTCCTTACCACCATACTTACCTCTTTTTGGTAGAATGGGGCTTCGTAATTTCCCTTGAAAATCAACAATGAAAATTTTGAAAAGATGAAGGAAAGAATAATATCAATTAAACATTGCAACTATCAAAAAACAAAAATCAAAGCGTATGTTTGGATCAAGAGAAGTAATAAGGGGATTCACTTTTTATAGGATATCGTATTAGCTCACCACTCATCTACTATTGAATAGAGTGTAGATTCAATATAAATAAAATTCACATCTTATCCAATAATAAATAAGTAATGTGTCAATATAATATCCTATAAAAAAGTGAGTCTTCTCGTAATTGTGTTACACCAATGACCCAACATTTGTGGCAGAAAGCCCCTGTTTCACTGCCAGCAACTTCTATCTTCGACGATGGAGAACGCGTGACGACAACATATTCATATGTCCGTCCATTGTCGCAACTTTGAAAGTCCTGATGTAAGCATCGGCCATTTCAGAGCACGGTAGTGACGAGTGTGCTTGACGTGCCAAACATCTTATATGATATTTTTTATTTTTTGGTGTAAAACATCATATACCGCCAAGTATTAATTTCTCTTGTTAATTTGCTAATTCCTATGCTGTTTTCCCAACCAAGTTTAGCACACTTTATAATTTGATCTTATCTGATTTCGCATTAAATCCACCGAATTCATATAATTGAATAATGTTATTTGAACGTATATTTGGGATATATTTTCGCTACATTGCCAATCTTTTTGATTTAGTTGCCAATTAATTGCAACGTATAAATATCAATTTTTTTCTCAGTTACCAATTTTTTGAATTAAAATTATAAATTTTTTGATTGAATTATCAATCAATTATAATATATAAACATCAATTTTTTCTCTTAGATACCAACATTTTAAACTGAAATTATCATCTTATTCTTCTAAGTTATCAACTAGTTAAATATAAAATATTTTATAATATTATACTACAACTAATTAATAACTTAACCAAATAGATTGGCAACTTTCATTTAAAAAATTAATAATAAAAAAAATTGATAATACATCCCATACATGCATTTGTACGGGTTCAAATAACACAACCCATCATCTATCTAGCTTTAAGTTTCAGCCCATCTTAGCATAATCAGAAAAAGACAAAAAAACAAACAAGGATCCCTATTATTTTATGTGGGAAAACGGCTTAAAGAGTCAAACAATGGATATAATACACGTTGGCGGCTTGTTGCTTTATCGTCTCGTTTCACTGTTCCAGAGGGGATTTTTGCAATGGATGCGATACCTCAGAGCCTGGAATCATCAGTTCCAGTTCCAAGTGTTCAAGAGCTAGCACTACAAAGACCAGAGAAAGTGCCACCAAGGTACATAAGAGATGATGATGATGGTGGTGGTGACATCATAGCCACCGCCCCTTCTGATCCAACTCTTCGCGTTCCCTTGATCGACATGGCCAAGTTGGTCAACGCAGAGACACAAGAAGATGAGCTTCAAAAGCTTCACCTTGCATGCAAAGACTGGGGTGTTTTTCAGGTACCACTTAACTACATAATAAAGTACTTGTTACTATTTCTTGCTTTCGGTTACTTTAAGTTGTGATTTGTTAAAATCACTTCTTTTAGACATAAGTGCTTTATGAACAATATCTGTATATTTTCTTTATGAAAAAAATATAGAATGTTCTCAAGTTGTTGATCAGAAGATTACATTATTAAGATCTATGGCTAGCTATATAAATCTAACATATATTCGCAACTGAAGTATTTCGGTTCGTTAATTTCTTTTTCTTTTGGTTGTTTTTTTTGAAATAATCCTGGAAATATCCATAATTTATGGAGTTATATTCTCAATACAGTGAAAAATATTAGCCAACGTTGTTACTATTATCGCTTTTGGGTAATTATTAGAAAGCTAATTGAACTAAAGGCATGTCAGAGCTTGGGGGGGGGGGGATTTGGTGAACAATTGTTGGTTTACTTTTTACCTGATTTGTTTTTTCTTTTTTACTTCAGGTGGTAAATCATGGAGTTTCAACGACATCCATTAAGAATATGAAGAATCAAGTTCAAAGATTTTTTGAGCTCCCTTTTCAAGATAAAAAACGATGGGCACAGAAACCAGGCAGTCTTGAAGGCTATGGCCAAGCATTTGTAACCTCAAAGGAGCAAAAGCTGGATTGGAATGACATGATTTTCCTCAAATGTCTTCCCACCCATAACAGGAAATTGGATTTGTGGCCACAAAACCCTCCTGAGTTCAGGTATATGAATACTAAATGGCTGAACTGAACAGCATAATGATGCCAATGGGCGTCAGAATATGGATAATTCAAATAAGGCATTGCCATGAGAAGTTTTATGACATAATCTGCTCAGAAACTCTTCCACTTAAACAAAGTTAGCTGTTTGTCATGAAAATTTCTATAAATGATACTGATACGCTCATTCATATAAGTGCATAGACTTTGTGGTACATGGACTATTTGTGGCCTTAGCATGGTAGGTATCAGAGCATACTAGCTGTGATGATTCTGTTTGCGTTTTGTTAAGTATTTTATCTTTTTTTTTTTTTTTTTTTTTTAGCTAATTATTCCTCTGATACCAAGTTGTCATCTTTGTTTCATGTTCCCTTGCAAAATTTCTATCACAGCCTTTTCTTATGCATGTAAGGGTGTTCTTTTGCCATTGGTTATCAGGGAAACATTAGAGAGATATTCTGAAGAAATGAGGGAGGCAGCAATTTCAATTGTGAAGTTCATTACTATGTCTTTGGGGTTTCAGGATACACTGATATCAGAAGGTTTCCGGGAAGGACTATATGATATAAGGATAAATTGTTACCCACCATGTCCAGAGCCTGAAAGAGTTCTTGGGATTGTGCCCCATGCTGACAATTCTGGGATCACTCTCTTACTTGACTCTGGTGATTTTCCAGGGTTGCAGTTCCTCAAAGATGGAAAATGGGTCTATGTTGAAGCCGTAGAAGGGTCCATTGTTGCAAACGTTGGCCATATTATTGAGGTTTGTCTTAATGACTCTATTATGCATTTATGCTGCAAAATCATCCTCATAACATGATTAATTGCAAGTTCTTTGCTGATGACTTAAACGGATAAATCAATAGGTTTCCTCTATTCCACTCATGTTTTTCGGTAATTTCTCTCTTACAATTACCAACTCAAATTTGTATCTTCGGTTTTTGTATCATATAGCAAGGCTCTGTGCATAATTTTGACCAAGAATTTCCATTGCACTCTTGAGTCTGAACTGAAAAATGTGATTTAAACAAAATTGACAAGTTTGATTATGATTGATTTTCCGTTATACAGGTGATAAGCAATGGTATATACAAAGCGCCAGAGCACAGAGCTGTGGTAAATAAATGGAAGGAGAGGTTGTCAATAGTGACATTCTGCTATCCCAGTCCTACTATGGACATTGGACCAGCTGAGAAGCTAATTGGTGAGGGAAATCCACCTCTGTACAAGAATCTGACACATGCAGAGTATTTCAGCAGCTTTTTCAATAGGAAGCTCGATGAATCTTTCATTGATAGCCTAAGAGTCTGATTTATGTTTTTGTACTAAATCAGGTCACGTTACAGCGGCTTTTTTACATTTTTAAATTAAAAAAAGTATTATTTACGGAAATACACCGTTTCCATATTATTTTCCAGAATGTCCTGTTTTCTTGAATCATTGATAAATCGATCTGCCTTGCATCGATTTATAACTGTTGAAAATTTTGAAAAAACAAAGAAATCGATCTAAAGCATTTTTCTGTATATATCTCATTCCAAATCCCATTCCATCAATTGAATCCCACCCTTTTTCTGTATAAGTTTTAAGAAAAAAATAGTTAGAAGGATGCATGAAATAAGATTGGATTTTAATTCGTTAATATTTACTAGCAATTCTCATTTACTTATATATTTTAATTTTCCTAAAAAATAAAATAAAATAAATGTAGACAAAGCAGTATAACTAGTACAACCAACATAGCAATACAATTAGTATAACTAACAAAAGGAAAGAAAGCAATACAAAATAATCATAAAGAATAAAAAACGCCATGCTACAATTCTCAATCGTGCCTACAAAAAGAAATGAAAATTTTCATATAACAATTAGTATTACAATCAGCACAAATAATGTAGATGTGCTAATACCATTTACCTAAGCCTATTAATAGTTAATGTCCTCCTGGATCTCGCCTAGGGGCTAGTAAATGCCCACCCGTGTAACATCGACGACCTAGAATCTCCCGCCTGGGCGTGTGTCGTCTCTGACCTTGACCCTGCCCTTGCTCTTCCTGGTGGTTTTGATCAATTTGCTGAAAAATGTAACCCGTGGTAAACACAGAGGGTGGAGTCCCGCCATGAAGATGAAATCCTAATATCTGCTGATCAGTGCAATTTAGAGTGAACGCTTATGACATCTGCGTGGGCAAGGTAGTTGCCGTATTGGTTGTCACGTTGGGATTTAGTTGTAACTAATCCAACGATAGTCGATAGCAATCCCATGCCAGTGACTGATATATTGTTGTCTCCTTAATGCTTGTCTATGGATGTATCGATGGCATGGATAGGTCGGCTTCAAACAATAAAGTGTCTAACTCAACAAACTTTAAACCCGAGGTATGCATGTTCTCTTCCATATTTTGATGGTTAGACTTAACATGGCCGTCTCGTCCATATTCTAGTGGCTAGACTCAACATGGCTAGGAGATGGGAGGGGATGAGAGTTGCTACAATACTTATTATCAACATCATCGTCCTCACTCTCCGTATTCATTGGCTGCTGCATCGAGTAGCACGTGTCCCGACCGCCGATCTGGCATGTGAGCTAGTCGAGGCACACTTCTCACTGGTGGGACTTGCAATGGTATATCACTTGGCAATTCAACCTGCCTTGGGTCATGAAGAATTGTATCTATCTACAGGAACCTCCGTGCAACAGCTGAGTACCATATACTATACTCAACTGATGGGCGAAGATCTTGGACCATCATAAACCGAATCACCCGACATACTTTTGCCCTGAATAATCATGAAAGTCCCCATGAAAATCTGGTCAACAAACATCATTATGGTCGCGTCCATCGATCACATGCAGCCTATTAATATTCAGCGGCTACTTTGGTATGGATTGTTGTCTACCAAGTTGTCGGAGAACATGATTCATGTGATGCCATTCAACAGTGGCAAAATATATCAACGCCGTCACAGATAGCCAAATTTCAGCCTCGTGATAAATCCACTAGTGTGTGATTTTGATGACGCGTTGGTTATGATATTGGGCTCACTCAAACTGCATTAGTTAAAAATGATACATTATTATTGCATGTATCAAAATAAAAAAAGCAATAATAATGAATAAATGTCACATATCTTACCTCTGTAATACTAATGTTGTAAATCTACTGCCTATATGCCAACAATCTACATTATATCCTATTATTCGTGACCGCCTCAGCTGGCCACCTAAAAAATACACATATTCTTTATTTTAATATTGCAAAAAATAAATGTAAATAAAATAAAAAAATTTACTATTTTGTCAGCACTCTATCTCAATGCTAACAGAAACCTGAGCTCATGTCTGCCTGAAGGACTGAATTCTAGTAATATGTACCATATGATTATAGCAAGGCTAGGCAACCAGCAATATTAGACATTTGACAATTAACAACGCGGCATAAATTTCGCGGCAACACAACCAGCACGGCAGACCCCCAACTAAAGCTCTATATCCGGCAAAAGTTATGAAATAGAGGCAATAAGTTTTATACTAACTCTGAACCCTAATTTATTTGAAAATAGTAAGCCAGCAAGTAAAACCATGATATATGCCAGAGGATGGTGTGCTATTATATCCTAAGCTGGATTATAACCCAATTTAAATATGTCTGTAAACCACTAGCAATTCACAAAGTTCTCCTAGCGATGCTCTGAACCTGGTATAGCCCCCAACAGCTCATTGTATAAGCTAAGTACATTATTGCCTTCAAAATACCCTATGAAGACATGTATCCACTAATAGGCTCCCCATTGATATGCAACCCCATCTGTAATATAATATCTTGGAGTGTGATAATGCACTCTTCATACGACAGATAAAATGTGTGTGTCTCAGGACATCACCGCTTAACAAAAGTGCTAATTAGTGCATGATTATAATTGTAATAAGGAATTTGTGATGCATTTCACAAGCCCACTTCACACAAGTATGACTTAATCAATAGATGTGGCTAAGGTATGCTGTAATGCCTGATCTTTAGGATTTGATGTTGCTGTATAGTATGAATGCAAACATATAAGTACAATAATAAAGCATAATAATAAAAAAATAGAATACTAATTAAATACATCTTAAGCTAATTTAATAATAACTCAAATATATAAAATTCATTATAAATATAATATAGAATAAAATATTAAAATGAATAATAATTAGATTAAACAAATTATACGTAATCTTAAAACTATTATTATCATATGAAATTTATTAAATTAAAATATTATAATTATATATTACTAATTAATTTTTCTTATTTTAAATTAAAATAATAAAATAAAATTGATAAATTATATTAATAATAAATATATAAATAAATTAAATTCAAATATAAAATAATAAAAAAATACAATTTAAAATTATCTATATATCCAAATTTGCTAAAATATGTCCAAATGTATCCATTCAATATAAATTATTGCTTTCCATCCTATCAATTTTTATTTTCACTCTATTCTCATAACAATCGATTTGCCTTCAATCGAATTCAGATGAATGGAATGCACTTCTTGTAGGTACTTATAGGGGAGGCTGAACAGTGCACAAATCGATTTGTGTATAATTGTATGCAATGCTTGGGCATATATCACAATGTATAAATCGATTTGTGTCAGATTGATTTGTGCATTATTCGGCCACCCTTACAAGTACATGCACGAAATCCACTCCATTCATTTGAATTCGATTGAAGGCAAATCGATCAGGGTGAGAATAGAGTGAAAGAAAAAAGTGATAGAATAGAAAGCAATAATTTATCGGATGGATACATTCGGACATATTTTAGCAAATTCGGATATATAGATAATTTAAATTGTATTTTTTTTATTATTTTATACTTGAATTGAATTTATTTATATATTTATTATTAATATAATTCATCGATTTATTTTATTATTTTAATTTAAAATAAGATAAGTTAATTAGTAATATATAATTATAATATTTTAATTTAATAAATTTTGAATAATAATAATATCTTTAAATTTTTTATAATGATAATAATTTTAAAATTACATATAATTTGTTTAATATAATTATTATTCATTTTAATATTTTATTTTATATTATATTTTTTAATGAAAAGTTTTATATATTTGAGTTATTTTTATATTAATTTAAGATATATTTAATTAATATTTTAATTTTTAACTATTATACTTTATTATTGTACTTATATTTTTGTCTTTATATTATACTGTGGCCTCGAATTCTAAATACTAGGTGTTATAGCATACCTCAGTTGCATCCATTAATTGAGCCATACTTACGCGAAGCGAGCTTATGGAATGCATCACAAATTCCTAATTACAATTATAATTGTGCACTAATTAGCGCTTTTGTTGAGCGATGGCATCCCGAAACACACACATTTCATTTGCCATATGGAAAGTGCACTATCACACTCCAGGATGTCGCATTACAGCTAAGGTTGCATATTGATGGGGAGCCTGTCAGTGGATGTATGTCATCATGGGAGTATTTTGAAAGCAATGATATACTTAGCTTATGCAATGAGCTGCTGGGGGCTGTACTAGGTTTGGAGCATTGCCAGGGGAACTTTGTGAATTGCTAGTGGTTTATAGACACATTTAAATTGGGTGATAATTCAACTCAGGATATAATAGTATGCTATGCTCAGGCATATATCATGATTTTATTTGGTGGCTTACTATTTTTAGATAAATCAGGGTTTAGAGTTAGTTTAAAGTGGTTGCCTATGTTTCATGACTTTTATCGGATACGGAGCTTTAGTTGGGGCTTTGCAATGCTAGCTGTGTTGCAGTGAAATTTATGTCGCTTTACTAATTGTCAAGTGTCTGATATTGCTGGTTGCCTAGCTTTGCTACAATCATAGATATAATACAAATTACTAGAGTTCAGACCTCCAAATAGGGGGCTTTGCCCTACAATCATAGATATGGTATAAAAAAAATTATAAACATTTACTAAATTATAATTTGTAGGGGGCTTTGCCCATAATGATACAAGAGGCTCCGCCCATAAACTCTTCAAATAATAATAATAGCAATAGGGTAAGCTAAGAAAAGGAATAATAGTGCATTCAAGTTTACATAGAAGGACCAAAAATCCTCACAATAATTGATGATTGACGCAACAAAAGAGAAGCTAGTAACAAGGAGAGGTGTGCCAATGCAATGAAACAAAGTAACACAAGGGGCGCAAATAAACACAACATCATTGGGGAGACAGAGTGAGGCTTATTGTGACACCAGGTGGAGATTGAGAGGTGAATAGGAATAAGTCATGTGACTCACTAAAAAAAGAACACAGAAAAATTGTATTGCACTTCTCATTAAATATGAAGTGATGTTTCATTGTCAATACCCACACTTCTACTTGTTAGCCACCCACTTGGCTATGGCATTAAATGCTTGTCTAATTGAAGAAGGACCTTCTGATAGAGTTTGTGGCATTGCACTAAGGTATAGGGCATAGTAAAATCAGTAAAATATTTAACTTTATTAATACTTAATAGGTTATGTTTACTTAAATCACTTAAAAATCACTAAAATATATATAATATAAATATTATCATTATTACTTAAATACTTAATAAGTTCAATTTATTTAAAATATTTTTAATAAATATTTATGTACATAATTTAAACTAATTTAATTAAATTTAATACTAAGGTTACAATTGGACTCAGGGTTAGGATTAAGCACACTATTTTTTTGGGGGGTTAGTATTAGTATTCAGAAAAAAATTATATAAAATCAACAAAAGAAAACAAAATTATTTCTACTCAAGATTATACAAGATCAACAAAAGAATTATATGAGATCAACAAAAGAAAATAATATTGCTAAATAAAAAATTATACAAGATCAATAAAAGAAAATAATATTATTTCTACTAAAATAATAAGTACAAAAATATAATACTACAATATTATTTCCTTATCCACTTTCTCCATGATTCAAGAGTGTATCTATCAGATGGCTTAATTTTATACAAAAACTTTTGAACATGGTTCATCTAAAATTTCTTACTAGATATCTGCCCCCATTTCTCCCACCACCCCCATCTTTCCTACTAGGCTCATCTCTCTCACCACCTTCATTTTCCTCTTCTTTATTCTCATCCTCATCTACTTGTCCCCCATGCTGTGATTCTTAGGCAGATGATGTCATCAAGCGTAGCGTGGCTCTGATATCGCTTGTAACTTTAGGATCTTGTAGTAATTTAATTATCATTTTATTTTCCAACCCTGAATTTTCGGTAACTCCAGGCACAGACTGTTGAAATTCTTATTGTTGTATAGGGGGACTAATTGGTACACGTCCTCTATGCCATTGAAGTAGTACTTCCACATCTACAATCACCAGCATGAGATCGATTGCACTGACATGATCCAGCACCATAATGGTGGTATAGTCCACTGTCAACAGACTTTTTCTTTGTAAATGACCTTTATTACCATGAATTGATCTAGATGACAATGTTGATAAACTCATTTGACGCGGCTCCATCCTATGTGGTGGGGCATGTGCCCGTAAGAATATTGCAAGCGTATTGGGGCATGTAATGTATGGATACCGGGGTGGAGATGAGTGCATGCGGTTGTAAGAAGGATACTGCCACGGTACTGAGAGCATATAACCATAAAGCGGATATTGCAGGGATGACAGTGCATATTGCCATAAAGAGCATACTACGAGATTGCGGATTCATCTCGACACGATATTGAGGTATCTGAGCATAAAGAGGATACTACAGAGGCACTTGGGCTTGCTGATGCCTTAGAGTTAACTCGCATTATCATGGGTCTTGCAGTAGAGCTTTGTGTGATAAATATTGATCTATAGCAAACTAAAGATACAAATTCCAATAATAATAAGGGATTATCGGAGGGACGACTATGTAATATATGCCGCCATCTGTGGTCCCAATATTGCAAACACTTTGCATACTTTTCTATCAAATTAGTGGTCTGTGCTCCCCTCAAGTTTTTATTATGATATCCTAACAAGTTTTTTGGATTATTAGGAATATTTTGTTCCAAACTAAACTAATGTATTACACAGTAAATTGAGTATCACTCAATAATATCAAAGTAGATGAGTGGATTGGTAGTTGATCACAGTGGCAGCTCATCTACCAAGATGTGCGGAATGATCCGGTCAATGCTAGGCTAATAATATGATCGCCACTAAAATTGCATTATAAAAGAAAATTGCAATAGTCTAAACAACTATATCGATTGTTACAATAATCTCTACAATTTTTTACCACTATCTTATCGTATTTCATTAGATTTATAAGCAGCCTTACTGCTCGGGCTCCTAAATAGAAATTCTGGCTAAATTGATGTGTTTTTCCTCTTGTGGAATATTATATTAATTAGATACACATTTAGCAATAACAAAGTAAAAAATTATTAAATAATGGTAATTTTACCTAAAAGCTAGAGAAAAACACGGTGGGGAATTATTAGAAACAGGAGTCAAGAGTGGGAGTCAGTGTCATGTCTATGAGTATAATAGCTACAGGCAGCCACGAAATTTGGAACCCTTATTGCCCGTTGCATGGCATAAATTTCAATAAAATACTGCAAGGCATGTTGAACCCCAATTATACTTGTCAACCTCTTGCAAAATTTTAAGAAATGGGAGAAATTTGCAATTAGTCAAAGATGTATTGTTATCCAATACAAGTCACATCCCCAATAGCCAGAGTATATGGCTGCGAGTATGATACTCTAATATTTCATCAGATACATTCAGCTCAAGGTTGTTTGGTTTTTCTTCACAAAATTGGTCAAACAATTAAGTCAATCTGATTAACAGTTAATGAATGTCACCCATATCAAGCTTAATACCAAGAAGGCTCTAGTATAAATTTTCAATTCTTTCTCCACTGAAAAATGTAGATTCAATAATAGATTGATCACTAACACGGATCCCAACTTGAAGTGCCACGTTCTCTAACTTGACCATATACTTACCAATCGAAAACTAGAATGTTTGCGTTTCTGATCTCCAACGTTCAAATAACGCTCTTATGTTATTTACTTCAAAGCGGTCTATTATAGAAACAGTTAGCAATCGGGCATCCCAAAAGTAGTTATATATTTTTTATGTCGGTTTCTCCAAATTCAAGACTTGAGGTTGTAGTATT
Source organism: Pterocarpus santalinus (assembly GCA_031439595.1). Taxonomy (NCBI): domain Eukaryota; kingdom Viridiplantae; phylum Streptophyta; class Magnoliopsida; order Fabales; family Fabaceae; genus Pterocarpus; species Pterocarpus santalinus. The sequence goes on along the minus strand of CM062528.1, from coordinate 23,438,577 downwards.
CTAATTTTCTATTACAATTTTCACAAAAATAGAATAATTATGAGGTATAAATAAAAAAATATTACTAATATATAAAGTAATACATAAATAAAATAAAATACAGATATCTTCATAAACAATTATATTATTATGACAATGATAATATTTTATTACTACTAATTTAAGTTCTATAAAGCCTAATTTAGTAATTAGAATATAATATTATAAGCTAATTTTATTAACAACTAAATGAGAAATACTTGATTATAAATAAAATATCATAAATAAATAATAAATTAACTATTGATAATTTATATTAAAAATATATTTATTTATAATGTAAAAATTTTGTAATAAATATAAATCAGATATATTTCTGATACATAGTATTCTCATTTGAGGCAAGTGTAAAACATACTTTATATCTTATATCATAGCGGCAATAAAAATAACAAGCAAAATAATAATAATAATAATAATAATCATAACAAGTCAATATTACTCCTTTACTGCAAATCTTCTCCAAAATGTGCTCTCCTTCTATCATTGTGTTATTCGCCATTTTTTTTATACTAACTATAATATTATTTTTTTAACAAAATATTTTTTCTTTGTATCAAATTACTAATTCTTCACTCTTTTAATTTTCATAAACTTTCACTTTCACTGACTACTCTCAAATCTAATTCAACTCTTTCTTGCATTCACTCTCGGCATATACTCACTCAACTCTTTCAAGTTTTTTAACTATTAAACGTATGTCTGTATCAACTCCTCCAAGTTTTATAGGAGAGAGTTTAGACATTATGTTGCATGTGGAAACACATTATTTCTCAATTATGTTATATGTAATAATTATTGTAGAATATTGTTACTGCCAATTATTTTTTATAACACAAATTGCAACACATCATCACAAATTTGTGGAAATTGTGGTGATATTTTGCGATTTGTGTCATTTGTCAGATAAAATTGCAACATATAACCATAAATTTGGGGAAATTGTGGTGATATATTGCGATTTCTATAATTTCTCTATAGAAATCGCAATACATCACCACAATTTCCCCAAATTTATGGTGATATATTGAGATTTATGTTATCTGTGTCAAATAATTGGTATGTACAGATAACAATATTCTACAATAATTGCTACGTATAACATGATTGAGAAATACTGTGTTTTCACATGCAAAACGATGTATGAACTCTCTTATAAAATGCAAAAGAGTTGATATAGACGTACCTTCAATAGTTAAAAAATTTGAAAGGGTCGAGTGAGTGTATGCCGAGAGTGAATATGAGAAAGAGTTGAGTCAGGTTTGAAAAGGACAGTGACAGTGAGTTTGTGAAAATTAAGAGAGTAAAGAATTAATAAGTTGATACAAAGAAAAAAAATATTTTGTTAGAAAAAAAGTATTATAATTTGTATAAAAAATATGGCGGATAAGATAATGATAATGGGAGAGTATATTTTGGAGAAGATTCATAGAAAAAGAGTAATATTTAATTATTATTATTATTATTATTATTAACATATTTATTTTATTTTGCTTGTTATTATTGTTGTTGCTGTTATATAAGATATAAAACATGCTCTACACTTGACTTTGAAGAGGATCTTGTATATCAGAAACATATCTAATATATATTTGTTAAGAAATTTTTACATTATAAACAAACATAATTTTAATATAAATTATCAATAGTTAATTTGTTATTTGTTTATGCTATTTTATTTATAGTCAAGTACTTCTCATTTATTTATTAATAAAATTGGCTTATAATATTATATTTTAATTATCAAATTAGGTTTTATAGAACTTAAACTAGTATCAATAAAATATTATCATTATCATAATAATATCATTATTTATGATGATATGTATATTTTATTTTGTTTATGTATTACTTTATATATTAATAGTATTTTTTTATTTATACCTCCTAATTATTCTATTTTTATGAAAATTTAACAAAAAAGTAGAATATTGCAATCTTGAGTCTTGAATTTAGAGAAATCGGCAGAAAAAATACATAACTACTTACGAAATGCCTGATTGTTGACTATATGATGAATCACTTGGAAGTAAATGACGACTTTATAAGTGCATTAGTTGAACATTGGAGGCAAAAAACGCACACATTTCACTTTCCAATTGGTAATTGTACAGTCACATTAGAGGACATGGCATCTCAACTTGGGATCTGTGTTAATGGTCGACCTCTTGTTAGATCTATATCTTTTAGCAAAGAAAGAATTGAAAATTTATGCTAGAGCTTTCTTGATGTTAGGCCTAATGCGGGTAACATTCACCAATTATCAATCAGATTGACTTGGCTGTTTGACCAATTTTGTGAAAAAAGACTAAACAACCTTGGGTTGGATATATTCAATAAAATATTATAGTACTGTACTCGCAGAAGATTCTCCGGATATTGGGGATGCGACTTGCATTAGATAAGAACACATCTTTGATCAATTATAAATTTTTCTCATTACTTGAAAATTTGCAAAAGGTTAGCGAGTATAGTTGGGGTTCGGCATGCTTCGCAATACTTTGTTGGAATTTATGCTGTGTAATGCATCATAAAGTTTCCGAAATTGCTGGCTGCTTACAATTATTATAGTCATAGTCATGGCATTAACTCCTATTGTTGGCTCCCGTTTCTAATAATCCTCCACCGTGTTTTCCTCTAACTTTCAAATAGAATTATCATAATTTAATAATTTTTTTAGTTTATTATTGCTGAATATTTATCTAATTAATATAATATTCTATAGGTGGATAAATATATCAATCCAGCCAGAATTTTCATTTAGGAACTTAGGGCATTATAAGGTTGCACATAGATTTGATGACACACGATGAGGTAGTGACAAAAAATTGTAAAAATTATTATAACAATCAATATAATTGCTAAGACTAATATAATTTTCTTTTATAATGCGGTTTCAGTGGCGACTACATTATCAGCTAGGTATTGATGGGATCATTCCGCACATCTTGGTAGATGAGCGACCATTGTTGTCAATTATCAATCTATGCATCTGCTTTGAGATCATTAAGTGGCACTCAACTAACCGTATAATACATCAGTTTAGTCTGGAGCAAGATATCCCTAGCAATCCAAAAAGCATGCTAGGATATTACAATCAAGACTTGAGGGGATCATAGACCAATGATTGGATAGAAAGGTATGCAGAGTTTTTGTAACAATGGGACTACAAATAGAAGCATATATTGCATGATCGTCCATTCGATAATCCCTCTCTATCTCACCATTAATAGAATTGATATCTTCAATTTACTATGGATCAATATTTGTCACCCTAACTTTGCTACAAGACCCACTACAATAGGAGTTACCTCCAAGGCAGTAGCATACTCACAATATCATGCCATCTCAACAGCCACCTTCGCAGTATCCTCCTTATACCCTAGGTACCTCAATATTATGCCGAGATGGACCAGCCATCCTCGCAATATCCCCCTTTTTGCGACATATACCCACCACCTCTGCAGTATCCTCTTTATGGCTATATGCCTTCGATACCGTGGCAGTATCCTCCTTCCAGCCACATGCTCTATCCTCCACCACAATACCTGCACAGTTACATGCCCCCGGCACATCCGTAATATTCTTGCGGGTACATGCCCCCGCTACATGGGATGGAGCTGCGTCAAATAAGCTTTTCAGCACCATCGTCCAAATCAATTTATGGTGATAAAATCAGTCACAGGGAAGAGGGTTGGTTAACAGTCAAGTGCACTACTATCATGGTGCTGGGTCACGTTAGTGTAGTCGATTTTGTGCTGGTGAATCTAGATGTGTAAGTATTATTTCAGTGGCCTATGGGGATGTGTACCAGCCAATCCCACCTATATAATAACAAGAATTTCAGCAGCATGTGTTTGTAATTGCCGAAAATTTAGAGTTGATAAATGAAATAATAAAGGAATTACTATAGAATCCTAGAGCTACGGGTGATGTTAGAGCCACTTAACGCTTAATGACAATATCTGCCCAAGAAACACAACATGGGAGATAAGCAGAAGAGGAGGATGAGAACGAGGATGAGGACGAAGAAAAGGAAGAGGAAGGTGGTGGGAGAGATAAGGGTAGTCAAGGGCAAACTTTTAGCAAGAATCCTGGATGGACCATATTTGAAGATTGTGCGATAAAATTAAGCCGCCTGATAAACACAGCACTGGATCATGAAGAAAGTGAAAAAGGAAATAATATTGTAGTATTGTATTTTTGTACTTATTATCTGAGTAGAAGTAATATCATTTCCTTTTATTGATCTTGTATAATTGTTTACTCAGTAATATTATTTTCTTTTGTTGATCTCGTATAATTCTTTTGTTGATCTTGTATAATTTTTGTATAATCTTGTGTAAAAGTAATTTTTCTTTTTATTTTATTGATCTTGTATAATTTTTTTCTTGAATACTAACACCAATCCCTCAAATAGTACCCTTAATCTTAACCTTAATCCTAATTGTAATCTTAGTATTAAATTTAATTAAATTAATTTAAATTATGTTCATAAATATTTATTAAAAATATTTTAAATAAATTGAAGTTATTAAATATTTTAAGTAAATATAACTTATTAAGTATTTAAGTAATAATGATAATAATAATAATAATATTTATATTATATATATATTAGTGACTTTTAAGTTATTTAAATAAACATAACTTATTAAGTAATTTCTGCTTATCATTAAAAGTATTAAATATTATATTTTAGTGTTATTTTTAACTTTTTTTTAATCAAAAGTATCAAATATTATTTTGACTTTTTTTTTAATCTTACACATATAGTTTTAGTATTAAATATTATAGTTTTTTTTTTAATTATAGTCTAAGATAAAAAAAAAGTTAAAAATTATAGAACTAACATTTAAAAAATAAAATTATTTTTTTGGACTTAAAACAAATTATAACAATCAAAATCAAATTGCTGAAAAAGATCACTTTATTGTGATAGTGTCCAAGAGATTAATATCATAATAATGTTTATAAAGACACCCTAATAATAATAATAATAATAAGATAAAAAGAAATAAGTGCAAATTACAGAGATCTCCCCTAAGTTCTTTTAAAATTACACTTACTCCCTCCAATTTTTAGTATTACACCCATTTCTCCTATATTTTTTAATGACCTTATAGTAATCCCTCTTCTCCATAACTGTTACTACCACATGACACATGTGATCTTAAGCAAGTAACAACATGTGAAATCCCTTGTCCCCCCCAGCCCCTGCTCTCCCCCTTCTTCATCTGCAACAAATCAATAGCTTCTGATCCAAATCCAATATTTGCGACAATAGATCAAGAAAGAAAAACAAAGCACAAAAATTAAATCAAACCAAACCAAATCTAGCCACACCAAGAATAACATTATACAAAGGAATTTAGCAAAAGAAATAAACTCCAGAGCAACCAATTCATGTTTCAGCAACAAACCGCAAATAAAAAACTCTTAGTAAACAACTTCCCAACCCCCTTCTTCAAAACACTACCTAAATAATTTGCACCTAAGCTCAACAATTCAATTCACCCATTACAGGATGCTCCACCACAACTTTAGATCTAATTCCATATCCAACTCTCAAGTTTGGGCATCAAGAAGGTCCTCGCTTCAGCATCTTTCAGCAACCTGTCTCCACCCTGTCATGCCACCGCCGGTGTTGCCCACTGTTGTGGCATTCCCAGATCTGCAAAAATGGCACTTGCAAACCACCGTCTCCACCGCTTTGCAGCTACCATAGGGTTGGGGGAATGGGGAGGTGAAGAGAAAAAAGGGGGCAAAGATTTGCAGATTCGCAGCGATGGTTCTGTGCGACGGATTGAGGCCAACAGCAGTGGCACGCGACAGGTGCGTTACTGGTGGGTGACTGGTGTGGTGACAAGTGGTTGGGGCGTGACAGGCAGTGCCTTCTATAGAGAAGATGGGAGAAAGGGAGGGATGAGGAATTAGGATTTTTTTTTTTTTCAATTATAGAAATAATTTGGAAAATTCATATAAGATGATAACGATTCTTAAGTTTGGTTATAAGGGAGTCAAATGTAATGTTAAAAATTAGAGGGGGTAAGTGTATTACTAAAGGATCTCATAGGTGTTGTATGTAATTTGCCCAAAAACTAAAGAGGCTACAATCTTGTTTCAAAACCAAACAAATACGTAATAAATCCTTCCCGTATAACGTAGGCTCACTACATTAAACAAATACATAATAAATCTAGCAAGAAGGAAAATAGTTGTGAACTGACCTGCCCCTTTTGTGAATTAGAAAATGAATCATTACTTCATGTGCTCTGGAACTGTCATCATGCTCAGGAATTCTGGCGAGCAGCTGGTATGCTGAGCTGGTTCACCCAAGAGGACCAACTAGTTGTGCGGCCTAATTGGTTCGAGCTTATGGAAAACAATCTCTAGGGAGAGGCATTAAAGCCGTTTCTTATCCTCTGCTGGTGGTGCTGGCACCTGAGGAATGAATTTTGCTTCAGAAACAAAAGAACTCATCGGATGAAGCAATTTCAGCAGCAGAGATAACTATGAATACCTAGTACCTTGCAGAAAAATTCAGAGAGCTCGCTGGCAGCAGGGTCGAGATTGGAATGCCCAAATGGTTGGACCCCACCAGAGGAAGGCTGGGTGAAAACAGACACCGATGCAGCTACTTTTCAAGATTTGGGACCTGGCGGATATGGTATTGTTGCAAGAGATGCAGATAGGAAGTTTCTGGGAGGAGGAAGCATCAAAGCAAATGTCCAACACTCACCCATTATGATAGAAGCCCAGGCTATAAATGTACGAAGGATTGAAGATGGCTATCGATCAAGGTTGGGGTTCGGTTGTTGTGGAATCGGACTGCCAGCGTTTGGTGGAAGACCTAAGGAACAACACAAGAATTGAATCAGAATTGGGAACAATCTATTAGAGTATTAGAAGTCTTTCTTGGAGATTTGTTAGATGTTCTTTCTCATTTGTAAGAAGGAATGGTAATGAAATCGCACACATTGTTGTGATAAGAGTGCAGTGGATTCCGGAATCGATGGTTTGGGCGTTAGGGCCCCCACCCTTCCTTGCGAGACTTTTATCCTGATGCAGCTTATTTCGTTGACTTAATGAATTCCTCTGGTCTTCGCTCTAAAAAAAATGAGAAAACTGAGATAATATTTCAAACCTGAGTAATTACAAATGACAAGAATTAAGTCATTAAATTTGACATTAATGATTATCCGTAAGACACTTCAAGAGTTTCCCAACTAGATATACGATTTTCTTAAGCTATATAAAACGGCTAAAGATTCGTATATCGACGGGAACATATCCTTGTTTTTCAAAGTATATATCACCTGAAAAAGAAAATCATACTAGATAACATGTATTTTGTAGAGAGGAACAATACTTACGTTATGGAAAGGAGTAATCACATCTCCACTTTAACTAAATAACCCGTACTGCAATTTTTCTTTTTCTTTTGCTTTATTAAATGGCCTTGTAAATTTAAACTTACAGATGATGGGATTTAAACTCAAGTCTCCTATATATGTCACCGCATGGAATACTTACCACTAAGTTAAATAACAAGTTATGATATAAACTCTTATCAATTTGAATATATCTTTTGTTTTGTAAAAAGACATAGATAAGTGGATTAGCATATTAGTCCATTAACTTGCGGATTAAGTGAAGCGAGCCAAAAAATCTGTAAATTAATAGTTTAGGAAAATATTGGTTTTAATCTATGCAAATTGTGGATTAAATAGATCAACTCGTAGATCATGACCCATATACCCATTTCTATTTCTAGCCATCAAAGAGTGTAGTGCTAGAGCCTTCAAAGTGAGGGCTCTAATGCCATCAAAGAAAAACTAATGAAATACACAAATATTGCTGAAATAACAACTTAGATTATTTCTTGTGAGTACATCTATTTAAAAATGCAACTAAGGGTGAGTAAAACTGAGTGAAGACGTGAATTTGTTATGAGGGGAGTAATAAGATTCGAGATTCACGAATCACAAATCTCAGCAACTAGCAAATGTGAGCAGTGTGAGCGGGATGAGGTGTGGCTTCTAGAATCCTGGCTGGATGTTGAAGCCGTTTGATCTTGCACTCTTTTACATTCCTTCCCAACAATTATTTTATCCAGAGTTTGAATCTTGGTCTTCTCTCTAGAAGTGCAGTTTGGTTACCCCATTGCACCTAACTCTTTAATATATAATGTATTAAACTTAAAGTTTATATTCAGGTTTAATTATATTTAATGTGTAATAGTATTTAGAATTTCTCACATTACAAAAAATAATACTTAGGATTTTTATTTTGAACAAAAAAAGATCAAAGAAAAAATTGGTTTGATTTGACTTGCAAGCTTGCTTTAAATGTAATAGTAGCTACGGTATTAAGCTAATTAGTTTAACTCGTGAGTCTAAATAGATCAAATCTAAATGAGTTGAGTTGACCCATTTAATACCACTTGTATTAATCAAGGAAAATCCCTTACTATGTCATTAAAAAAAAAAAGGAAAATCCCTTACTATTAAAAATGAAAAGTTAAATAGATGCACTTGATCTCCCTAAACAATTACCCTAATTTTAGAGTAAGACACTACTAGATGGTACTTTTGCACTGCGTGGGAAACAAGTTTGAAAATTATTTGTGTAATACTTTATTTATAAGATATTAAATTGAACTTTATAATTATTTTTGAATATGTGTATTGTTATTAGTTAATGTAAAATAAAAAATGAGTAAATTAGACATTCCTTCCCTAGAGATATTTTTATTACTCAATCTTCTTCTCTATTTTCAAAAAATACACCTCAAATATGATTGTTAGATGAATTTTGTTCATGAGTTTAAATTAAAAAAAATTGAAGGTAATTTATTTGATAATTTGATTAACTACATAATTTTAAAAAACAATTGAATACCTACTAAAACAATGAATTAGTTGAAATGGTATAACATATAAAGATACAAGGCTTTTGAAATTAATTAAATTAGAATTTAGATTTTTCCTTTATTACGTTAAATTTAATATAAATACCTTAGTCTTGGATTTGGATGATAATTATTTCAGCTATTTTAAATTATAACAATGATATTTATGTATATTATGTTTTTTTCAATGATTGCACGCAATTATTCATCTTAAAGATTTCAAAATTAATCAAGCCAAATCATAGATATTATGTTTGTCAAGTTTAATTTAACATAGATTGAACTAATATATCATATAAGTATATTAAAATATTACAAAATATTATAGAGTGTATTCGTAAAAAATAGTTGAAATTACTTAAATTATTATAAAGATTTTGATTTTATCAAGTTTAAATTAATACATATAACTATATATTTTTTATAAATTAAATTAAATAATGACATGAATTAATGGAAAATTAAAAATTTTGGTTTTAGGAAAGAAAAATTGTTGTCACAGCCTAAAATTGGGAAAAATTATTACCTATCCTAAAGTGGAGAAATTATTACCTACTTCTGGAGTGCTGCCTAAACTTATATCCTTCCATTCAATTTTTTTGCCATTTAGGAGTGCGACCTATTACTTAAAACCTTTAATACCTGACATGTTGTATCTTTAACTCAAGCCAGTAACTGTAGTTATATTGATAGAATTTGTGCAAAATATAATTCTTATATTAAAAATTTATTTAAAAAAATTGCTATGAAAAATAGGCCAAACTTTTCATTTTGTAATACTTGAAATTAAAGATTTTTGAAATATTAATTTAGCTCTAGAAAAATTGTTACATCAACTTGATTATAATAATTTGTAATATTTACATGTTTAAAAATTATTATTTAATGGGATTAAATTGATCTGCAATTCTTCAGAACTAATTTGATGTCAATTTTTTTAAATACTAATTAGTTGTAGATTTACTCTAAAAGAACACAAAAAAATGAATTTTCGAGTGATAAAACTAAATAACATAACAGAAGTGCGAGTGAAGAAAAAAAATATGAAAATATAAATAATAGAGATAGAGTGCTGATATGAAGCCAGGTAAATACACCGCATTACATGGCAAACCACTTAATTGAGGTTATTGAGGGGATGTTTGGCAAACTATAAAATAGATAATTAAGTATAATACAGTTTGGTTTTTAATAAATATTTTTGTTAACTATTTAAATATTTTAAAATTAATTTTATTCGAATCAATTTGGGCCTAAAACTATTTTAAAAAAAATTTAAATTAATTTTATTTTATCTCAATTTTTTCTTCTTTTATTTTATCTCTTCCTATTACTTTTTAAACACTTCTTACTAATTCTTTTATCCTTCATTAACCATGTCAACTGTCTGTTGTCATTGTCCACTATCACCTATCATCGGCTGCCACCATCTATCATCGCCAGCCGTCATTGTCGGCCACCAACCACTATTGTCTACCATTATCCACTGCCATTGATTAGCACCGTCCGTCATCACCGTTCACCACCGTCCGTCACCACCATCTACCACTATTTGCCACTATTAGCCGCCACCGTTTGCCACCATCCTTTGTCGTTGTCCACCACCATTTATTGCTATCGTTTATTTTGTACCATATTAACTTCGTTTTTCAATTTGTCAAACATTCCCTTAAGTTTCAATTATATATAATTTTTTAAATCAATTTTTCAATTAAAAAATGCTCGACGGAGATGCTCTCGTCTCTCGTCTCTCTCTTTCTTCTTTTAGAGTTTTAGTCTCTCTTTATCTTCTCTAACCTTTCACGGTGTCCGTTACTAGAAAAGGGGTTGATTTATTTTTCTTAAAACTCAATGAATGAAATATAATTTTGCAGTTTTTGGACGTGATTAGTGTCTGGCTGTAAAAATGAATTATGTGTCTTTACTAGCGTCTCTTTAGTCTACTCCATCTTCACATCATTTGCGGATCTACAATTTTTGCACGTCGTCTTAACAGATTTTTTTATTCCTAAAGTGAACATAGCTATGAATACAAGCCATTAAGAACCTGCGGCGTTTAAAATCTTTTGTTACTGTTTTCTGTCCTCTTTTTTGCTTTTTACTTAAAATTTGACATTTGAAAAAAAAAATTAATGATTTAAAAATTAGTACAATTATTATATGAATTTGTTTAAGTGTCAAATTTTAAATACAAAACAAAGAAAAAGATGAGAAATAAAAGATTATAGTCACCATAACTAGTGAGTGAATGACCATGACTCCCGATGCCCAATCCAATAAAATTACTCACCCCATGACTCATAATATTATTAAAAAATAATTAACTGTAATTAAAGACTTGAGTTAAATATATGAAATGTGAGATATTAAAGATTTTAATTAATTCTAATAAATAATAATTTTAAAATATGTAAATATTATAAATTATTATAATCAAATTGATGTAACAACCTTCCTAGAGCTAAATTAATATTTAAAAAACTTTAACTTCATGTATTACAAAAAAAGTTTGCTCTATTTTTCATAGCAGATTTTTCTTTACAACTTTTTAATATAAGAATTATATTATGAACAAGTTCTATCAACATAACTATAATTAGTGGCTTGAGTTAAAGATGTAATATGTGAGGTATTAAAGGTTTTAAGTGGTGGATTTCCCACTCTTAAATAACAAAAATTGAACGGAAGGAGAATAAATTTAGATGACACTTTACGGGTTGGTAATAATTTCTCGTGCTGCAGAGGTGGCAATGGAAACTTGCGCAAATAGTTATCTCTACCCTTGGTATACTACCAGTTTTTGCTTAGCTTACTTTCACTCTGAGGAAGGTCCAGATTAATGATGTCTTCACCTAATGTTTCTCGCCTGTTCAGAGGTAATATATTGCAGCCATTACGTTTAGGTCAAGCTCTATGTTCATATCTTTAGTAGAAGCTCTATGTTATCACATTCTATTGGTATACTGAGAAAGAAATTAACAAATAAAACTAACTACGCATAATGCATAAGATGCATTGTATAATATGATGTATTATAATCCAATATATGAAGCTGCGACCATACACGGTTTGAGTTCAATCTTCATATAATCCTTTGGTAAAAATATAACAAAATGCTACAGAAATTCATTTCGCAATTTTCAATGGTATATTTTTTGCGAAGAACTTCAATAAATAATTAGAAAATTGTGGTATATATGATGTGGTGTACACGGATTATAGACAAGAAACAATGCTCAACAAATTAAATTAAAGTTGGAATACATTTATCCCTGCCAAGTTTCTACAATAGCGAAAGCCCCATCTAGAGTCGTTTTCTTTCCAGGTTGGTCATATAAATGGTATAATAACCTTTGGAACTGGTTGTTTGAGCACAAGTTATGTTAGATTTGCGGAGAACAGGGATATATCATTTAAACAAGTACCATCAATCAAAGAATAAAAAGGTTAACTAATAACATTAGTATATATAGTTTTCTTAACTGAACAAGCAATACATTAGAAGCTTGCATTACACCTTAGAGCAATCAGTGGGCTTAAAGGACACAGCTTTCTTCTGCAAATCATAACCAACCAAGTAGTTCCCCTGAGCCAAGTTTCCATAGATGGCACCACCACTTTGCGCTGAGGCAAAAGCAAAGCAAGCTACATCATCAGAAACACTAACAAAAGTGTGGACAGTGTACAACTTGATGTCTGCACCGGTAAAATGTGCAGTAATGATTGGTGCCTCAAATTTGTTTGGTGGGGCCTTATAACAAAGGTTCAGCATATTATTATTGACGCGAACTAAATTGATCTGTGCTGCAACTTCTGACTCCAATTTGGTGTAGAATCCTTCTGGCAGAAAGGTCAGTGTTGTGCCTGAATCAATAATGATGTTACCATCTTCAAATGCTGAAGCTGTTTCAGTTACAAAATCTAGCCTTTTGGTTCCCACACTGATTCCCTCCAATGTAAGGTAATAGAAAGTGTCAACAGGACCTGGCACAAGTGGTGTCGATAGAGTCCCAGAACCAGACACAACGGCATTTTGTCCAAAGTTCAATTTGCAGGTGGTATTGGAATCAAAGAATGGCACCAAGCAGTAGGAGAATTTGAAATCTATTGAAGGGCCTATTTGTGAGGTTAGTGAAACAAGGCCACCCCCTAAGCCAACTATGCCAGAACCATTGGAGTCAAAGGTTCCATGATTGTTGTGACCACAACCAATGGGAATCTTGGGGAAGGATATAGGGCTGCCTGTAGTGGAGCCTAAGGTGAGTGTGTCAAATGCAAGATCCCCACTTGAGTATGATCCATCCCCATATGACATACTGTATTCACAAGTGGAATATTCATTTGTGCCACAAGAGGATTGGCCTAGTGATTCACATAGCCTTGTGGTGCAAGGGATGGTTTTGTAAGTTGTGGAATTTGAAGGGTCAAACATTGGAGTGGTTTGGTTGTAACACTCCTCACAAGGCTTGCACTGTGACCAAATAAGGTCACTTCCTGTGTCAGCAATACCAAGGATTTCAACCGGTGGGGTGCCAATGGAATATCTCATGAGGTATTCTCCTTGGTTGGAGACTATGTCAGCCTGTGGAGCATTTGGGGAGACCTTTGTTTGTGGGTAGAAACGGTTAACACGGTTGATGGAGCGCTGAAAGGCATTGGTCAATCTTTGAAAAGGAGTTTCAGTGGGGTTGTAGAATGGGGATTTTGCTGAATCTCTGTGAATGAGTTCCACGCTGAAGCCACCATCGAGTGCTTCAGTGAGAGATATTCCACAAACGCAAAAGGTTGATAATGTGAATGTTAGCACAAGGAGAAGGTAGGGATAAGTTGCCATGTTGACGGTTGAGTGAAGAGACAATAGATGAATTGAGGTATATTATTTTCTTTTTATGGGTTGAAGATAGAGGGTTATATGCATAGCACTATAGCTTACAAGCAGTGATGGAGAAGAGTGATCAAGGTTTGTAATTAAAGTGGCGATGTGATTTTTTATTTACATAACGTACTTCTTTGATTACCATAAAAGCGATGGATTGCAATTCAATGCAGAGATACATACGGGAATTATGGAATGCGGATTCAAGGTTTGAGTGGATTTTGTTATTATTCCTTTCCACAAAATCCATGTTTTGAGTGGATTTTGTTATTATTCCTTTCCACAAAATCCATGTTATCTATGATTTTCTTGTTTAGGTGTGAGTATTATATATGAGTATATATTGTTGAAAAACGAGGATATGTTTCCATCGATTCACATGAATCATCAGCCGTTTTATGTAGCTTAAGAAAATTGTATCTCTATCATCTTTATTAAAAAAAGAAGAAAGAAAGAAAAAAAATCGTATCTCTAGTTGGGAAACTCTTGAAGTATCTTGTGGAAAATCAATCTCCGATTTAATTTGATACCAACCCAGTGTGTAAATGCTACACCCATAAGAGATTTGGAACTGTATGGCTCCCGCAACCATTACTCAACCCGTAAATAAGAATCTTGGGACATGCCGTCTGCGACTCTCAATTAACCTATGATAAAGAACCTTGGGATAAGGACTAGGATTCTTAACTTGTTTATAGACGAAACAAGAACTAAAAATATCAAGAACTCACAAAGTATAAGAATAAAAGAAATAAACCTCACAAATGTATTGATCATAAAAACTCCATAACATACTGAATATCACGGTTCAATCCAGCTAGAAATCTTGTCATGGTGGCTTCTCTATCCTTCTCAATGTTGGCTCTAATCATGGCCATCTCCATCTCCCTGTGGTAGTCTTCAACGCTTTTGGAACCTTATGTCAAGTTTTGCAAACGCTAGTACAACTCCTTATAATAATGGCTAGGAATAAAGCACCTCCCCATCACTCTCTTCATCTCATCCCATGTATCAATGGGTCTCTCCCTATTTCTCCTCTGCTCAAAGTAATCTAATCCTACGAAATAATAGCATAATTAGTAAACTCAACAGTAGCTAACTTTACCTTTTTCTCCTCTAAGTAATTATAATAATAAAAAATCAGCTCCACTTTTCTCTTTCACTCCGAGTAAGCATCCGGGTCATTCTTTCCTTGGAAGGACAAAATCACCATCTTTATACTACTCAAGTTACTGTCCTGCCTGTTTGGGAATCTGTGCTCTCTTTTATGTCCACCTCTTCTCCGATTATGCCGGTTCTCTTCATATTCAGTGTATCATGGTTTATCTTCATCTTTCGAAGAAGTCTAAACTCGCTTGCGAGGCTATCTTCTATGAGTACCTGATGTCTCATTCCTTACTAAGCGCTTATTCATTGCCTCCAAGGTTGTACTGAGGCGCTCAAACTGCCTTTGGATCACCTTGATGCAAGAAAAATGATCCATTGCATTCTTCAGTGAGAAGCTAAATAGAGCTCCACTCAAGTACTCAACCTATGATAAGGAGTTATATGCTCTAGTTTGGGCGTTGGAGGTGTGGCAACACTACTTGTTGTCCAAAGAGTTTGTGATTCACACTAATCATGAATATTTGAAGCACTTGAAAGCACAAGGTAGGCTGAATAAGAGGTATGCTAAATAGGTTAAGTTATTGAGACTTGTCCATATGTGATCTCTTATAAGCAAGGGAAAAAAGAATATGGTTGCTAATGCTTTATCTAGAAGGTATGCTTTAATCACTACATTTACCACTAAGTTGTTAGGATATGAACATTTAAAAGAATTATATGCCACTGATTTTATTTCTTTTATATTTATGTTGCATGTGAACATGGTGAATTTAACAAATTCTATAGACATGAAGGTTTTTTATTTCACGATAATAGGATTTGTGTGCCTGTTTGCTCTATTAGAGAGTTGCTTGTTATAGAATCACATAATGGTGGTTTAATGGTTCATTTTAGTGCGCATATGGTTTTGGATGTGTTATCTGAGCATTTTTATTGGCCACACATATAAAAAGATGTTGAAAGAATTTGAGTTAAATGTATTGTATGTAAATAAGCTAAATCTAACTCTATGCCATATGGTTTATGCGCACCCTTGCCTATTCCTACTCATCTATGGGTTGACATATCTATGGATTTTGTGCTCGGGTTGCCTAGAACTAGGAAGGGTAGAGATATCATTTTTGTTGTAGTGGACAGATTTAGTAAAATGACTCACTTTATTGCATATCATAAAGCTGATGATGCAACAAATATTGCTAATTTGTTCTTTAAGAAGTTGTGTGTTTACTTAGTGTCTCTAGGACTATTGGTTCTGATCATGATGTGATGAAGTTCCTAAGTCATTTTTGGAAAGTGTTGTGAGATAAGCTAGGAGCTAAATTATTATATTCTACTATTTGTCATCCACAAACTAATAGTCAAACTAAAGTGGTGAATAGGACTGTAGGGACTTTATTGCGTGTTGTTGTTGGTAAGAATTTGAAAACTTGAGAAGATTGTTTGCTATTCATTGAGTTTACATATAATAGAACCATTCATTCTTCTACGGGGTTTTCTCCTTTTGAGCTTGGGTATGACTTTAATCCTTTAAATATTTTAGACTTGATGCCTTTGCCTTTGAGTGATATTGTTAGCTTAGATGGTGAAAGCAAGGTTGAGAAATTTAAAACAATGCACTTGAAGGCACATGAGTTGATTGAAAAGAAAAACAAGATGACAGCTCAAAGAGTTAACAAAGGCTGAAGATCAGTTGTCTTTGAACCTGGTGATTTGGTTTAGATTCATTTGAAAAAGGAAAGGTTTCCTACTCAAAGGAAATCTAAACTTGATTCAAGGGGTGATAGTCCATGTCAAGTGATAGAGAGAATCAATGATAATGCTTACATAATTGACCTTCTAAGTGAGTACAATGTTTCAGCTACTTTCAATGTTTCTGACCTTTCTCCTTTTGATACAGATGCAGATTCAAGGACGAATCTTTTGATGAGGGAGGAAATGATACGTGTTCCGAAGGACAAATTGGATATTCTAGTACAAGGTGGCAAGATGGAGATTTTAGCATGCCTACAGGACTAATCACTCGAGCAAGAGTAAAGAGGCTTAGAGAAGACTTTGGGAACTTAGCTAAAACAATCGTGAAAGAGATGCATCAAGAATGGACCAAGGCGACCAAGATGCTAACTCATACTAATGGTCAGGTCAAGATCTTGTTATTTGCTGCAAATTGGGCTTAGAAACTTATTCTGGTCATATTGGGCTATTCTCTTATTTTGGTCTTGTTTAGTATAGTTAGTTTAAATATTTAAGGCATTTAAACTTTTAATTATTTTATTTAGCCCAAATTTAATATTTTGTATTTTATCCAGCCCACTCCTTATTATTTAGCATTTGAACACTGTTTATTAGGCTTGGGTTTCGCTTAAGTGTTTGACCAAATGTAAGAGGTTATAAATACCTCAAGGAATACATTGTTCAGTAGCTTTTGATTAATTAAAATTTTGTTTTGTTTTCCTTTAAGTAGTATTATTGTGTGCAAGTGAGGTGAGTGATTTGCTTTGCTTGTTGCATTAAAAAATTGAGAGAATTCATCCTAAGTTAGTTTTCTTGTAATATTCAATCAAATTGCTCTATCTTTTCCCTATTATCTAAGTTTTCAAGAATAGATTTCTTGAGGATTTAGTAAGGAGGGTATTTTATCCTAAATCTTATTTTCTATCAAAGTGTACATGAAATTTCAAGATCTTATATCTATGGGATTCTACATCATAATGTTATAATTGTTGTGATTTGTATTTATTTAGGTTTGAAATATTATCTCAATTTAGTGTAGTGAGCCTATTGTTATGTGGAAATAATTTATCACATATTTGTTTAGTTTAAAAGGGATTGTAGTCTCTTCAGGTTTTTTTTTCTTTAGATATCTTTATAGACATTTTTTTTCTTTTTTGCATTTTTAACTTTAGATCTTAGACATATAATTATTATTTTTTATATAGAATTGTCCTTTTTTCGACTAGTGATTAATTTCTATAGTTTAATTTATTTTGTTTTTGATGCCAAATGTCTAAACCTAGATGGTAAGAAATTACAGGGAGCTATACTAAAAAAGTTATACTATAAAGACCAAAGCTAATGTTTATGGCAATTAGAGCAAACAAAATTTCCACTAAAAAAAATCATAGGGAACAAAATTGTATTTAAATTTATTTGTTTTCTTATATAAATTATTATTTACTGATTAATAGTGTGAATTATTTTTAAAAAAATGGTTAATTTGATTTCTATATTTTTTTTTAACTTTTAGTTGGATTTTTATAGTTGATATGTTCATCTTTAAAATCATCATAATCACATCAGTACGGATTATATATCATTATCATAAATGTAACGAGGGTAATTATTTGGTGTGGTTATTTTAGTTGGCTTACTTTTGGTGTCCTCTTAAGAAGTGGATGAAAATTTCAAAAATTATAAAAAATATTTCTGAATTCTAATCCATGTTTTAAAGGAATATAAAAAAATTATTCATACGAAATTCTGTACCAAAAAATTTATCCTTACAAAATTAGTGCTTTATTTTATGAGATAAGATTCCCATATTAGAGGTTATATTTTCCTTTATTTTTTCTTGTAATTTGAATTAAAGTAATATACTTTAAAAATAAGAAAATCGTGATAATTATGTTTGTTGTGGGAAGGCATTTTCTCTAATAGATTGCGGGAATATTGACGTATTCTAAAATTAAGGTAATTGTTTGGGGAGATCAAGCGTATTAATTTAACTTTCCATGTTTCATACTAAGGGATTTTCGTTTATTAATATCAGTGCTGTTAAATGTTAAATGGGTCAACTCAACTCATTTAGAAAGTGTTTGGTAAATCAGAAAAATCAGATAACTAGATATAATATAGCCTAATTTTTAATAAATGTTGTTTAATAATTATCTAAATCTTTTGAAACTAGTTCGTATTCGAACCAGTTTGGACCTAAAACTAGTTTTGGAAAAAAAATTAATTTTAAATTAATTTTATTTTATTTCAAACTTTTCTCTTTGTATTTTATTTATTCCCACTATTTTCTTCTTACTTTGCACAAAACCTTTCTTTATTTATTAACCTTGTCAACTGTTCGCTGCCATCGTCCACGGTGTCTAATATGGGAATAACAACCACCGATTACCACTACTAGTCACCACTGTCCACTACCGTCTGCCATCATCTGTCATCCTTTGCCTATTGAAACACAATGTTAGATTTCCTATATTGATAACAGGATCTCCTTATCC
This sequence comes from Pterocarpus santalinus, assembly GCA_031439595.1. Classification (NCBI taxonomy): domain Eukaryota; kingdom Viridiplantae; phylum Streptophyta; class Magnoliopsida; order Fabales; family Fabaceae; genus Pterocarpus; species Pterocarpus santalinus. The sequence goes on along the minus strand of CM062528.1, from coordinate 23,419,415 downwards.
TATTGAAACACGAGTTAAGATTGTGCTAATATGTAGTATCTTATTAGAGGAGAAAACGAGCCAGATTGGCTTTTTAATGATGTGTTCGAGGAGAAAGAGGTACAAAAGAAGAAGAACAATACATATATTAAAACTAATTTTTATGTTATTAAACCAAATAATATTTAACAAAAAACTAGTTCATTTTTATATAGGTTAACATAATTGGTTCTATTTTGTACCATATTAACTTAGTTTTTCAAGTTGTCAAATACCCCCCTTAGATTCAATCTATTTAGACTTAGTAAGTTAAACTAGTTAGCTTTACCCTATAGGGAGTGTTATGTTTAAAGCAAGCTTGCAAGTCTAATCGAATCAATTTTTTTTATTTTTTCAAAATAAAAGTCCTAAATGCTATTACACTTTAAATGTAATTAAACTTAAATCTAAACTTTAAGTTCAATACATTACATATTAAAGTGTTAGGAATGTAGTGGGTAAGTAAGCTATACTTCTAGGAATAGGACTAAGGTTCAAACCTAAAGAAGACAATTGTTGGAAAGGAATGAAATGCATTGTCTCTCAAGGATCTCATATGTAAATTCAATCAAACCAAACGATGGGGGTTTTAATGAGAAAGAATATAAACAAAATAATTAAAAGTAACAAAAATCAATGTTCAAAGTAACCAATCCAAGAGTAGTTGAGTGCATAGCCTAATAATTGTCTCCTACATGTCTTGTTGAGCTTGAGATATTTCGTATTCAACTTTCATTCCTCCTCCCCCTGCCTTTGTTAAAAAAAAGAAAAAAAGAAAAGTAACCAATCCAAGAAACTTATCAGAAATTGTGTTCAATCTTCTTAGACCACTAAACAAGCATCAAATCTCAATTAATGTGGCCAATATGAATATGACCAAAATATCTACATCAAATCCAACAGTAATTACTAGATAATCACCTAGGATTCAACTAACAATTATAAAATAAAAGATTTGCAATCGCACAATCATTTAGACCTTTGTTAGTTTAAAATCATGAACATTATCGATCTATATTCACAAATCTATCAAATCTGATCTCTCAAAATTCATGTCATAAATTCAAGATTTATAAATCAACTAATCAAAGTGTCATCACAAATCTTAATAAAAAAAAAAAAGGATTCCATTAGATCCATGCAAAAATAGAAATCTCCATTCATGTCATTGAAGATTAAGGGAAGAAGAAGAGAAATGTAACATCAACAAAAATTCAAGTTTAATAAGAACAAGGTCTTAAGATCAAATCGTAAGCTCTTCAAAAATTCTAGGATTGATTAAAGAAGATTACAACTCCATGAGGGTAGTGTGAGACCATTTTCTGCATTTTTGTGAAACTCGAATGACCCAAACGACAATGAAGGAGACTAGGAGACTTTGTGATAGCACAGGTGGTAGATAAGAAGACTGAAGATAGTACAATCCATGCAATTCAAATCCTTTACCAATTATCAATCCCTTACTTCGGTCATGTATAACAAATGACTTAGCAGTAAAGGTTATAAAGTAGTTTAGAGAGAAAGTACATTGCTAGGTCGAAAAAGAACATGATTTTGCGACAAGGATGAAAGAAGTGCAACTTGCTTAATGCTAGTGGCCTTTACCTTGGAGCCATTAGCAAGGGTGATGTAATGTAGGGTTTTGGCAGACGATAGTTTTGAGAAAAGGGAAGGATTACTAACTATATGATTGGAAGCACCAAAATTCAAAGTCTAGGATCCAACAGATGAAGAATGAGAAAGACAAACTATAAGGTTACTTGGTTGTGCTATAGTGGCTAAATACGAGACCTTTTGGGATGCCTTGAGCTAAAGATACTCTATATCAATTATCAAATATAATCTTATGGTTTCTAGAGAAATTAAAGATAGTTATAACATCTTGAATGATCTAGAGTTGCTCTTCACAGGTATAGCAGGAGATAAATGTGTGGAAGACACCATAATTATGACCGAAGAGCAATTTGCAACAAAATCAGCCTTGGCAGAGAAAAACCATTTCTGAAACACTATAATATAGTGGGTGCTACATACCCACTATCAAAAGGAAGCTCGAAAGTGATGCGTGACCCTAGATCTGAGTTCAAAAGACTCTGGTGAGCAAGTTGATGCAATCAGCATCCTAAAAGATGGTCGGATGAACCACCACATGCGGTGATGGCACTACTAATAGAGGACGGTGATGGCATGAGGGCGTGTTTGTTGTTGTTTCACAATGGGTGCACTAAGGATGGGCCATGCAGAGGGAGGCGACCACGATGGTGGTGTCGCTAGTCAGAAACTTGCTAGAAAATTTTGTTTTATGGTTGCAAATAATGGCAGATAGCGATAGATTGTAATGGCAACGACTAATAGTAGTGGAAAAAGGTAGACAACAGTGGATCTTGATGAAAAACAATGATTAAACTTTGTCAGAGCGATAATATGGCGATAATATAAGCTAACTAGAGTGATACATGGTTACATTGAAGAAAATTTTACTGGAGGACAACGAATCCTCCTAATGTACACCATTTAGGGTTGGCTCTAGAGACCAACTTGAAATTATCATTGAATTGCTTGAAGGAAAATTACTCTCAGCACTGGTATATATATTACACAATGTATAAAGGAAATCCCATGAATTTAGGATTCAATTCTCTAATCTAAACTCTAATTTCGGGTAACTATCTAATCTAACATATATAATAGGATTACGTACAAAATTAATAAATTAGCCCATATCAACATGTAGCAAACATAAAAAAGAAGAAAGAAAGAAGAGAAGAGAGAAACCTTACCGCCCAAGAACTCTTAAAACATAAAACTATCACAATTGGAAAGTCTATCTATGAAACTCATGATGCCTCCATCTCCCAAATCTAAATGTAACCCTAACTTATAAGTAATCTTTGGCCTCTTAACTTTAATTGGAAACCTAATTTTCCTAATTTGGGTTTATGATGAGAAAGTTATGCTTAAACCAATCTTTATATCCTCCGGACCCATCAATCAAATTTGACAACAAATAGCACCATCAAGACATCATCTTTTTGAAAGTGATCTTTATACAAATTGGAGCTTTGTGTCTTAGCTTTTGAAGGGCATCAATTTTGCATTAATATGACTTCTATAGTTCAAGTTATAGCCTAATTAGTGCACCTTACTCATTTTCCACTGATAGCATCTCTGTTCTGACTTTGAGGCCCCTTTTGATCTACTAGACATTTGATCTAGTCTTTGAGCTTTCTATAAAGTTTTAGAGCTTGCTCTTAACTTTTCTAAAAGATGCAAATTTGATAGCCAATAATGCCTTCAAGACGTTATCTTTTTTAAAGTGCTTTTCATATGAATTGAAGCTGTGTGTCTTAGCTTTCAAATGGCACCAATTTGACATCAATATGACTTCTAATCATATTTTTATCTTTCAATAATGTGATAATATATGATTGGATAACTGTTAAAACAATGGTGGAAATTCAATCTCCTTCCTTCAAGTCAAAGAGAGAAAACTCCACAATGTATTAAGTTCATTCAATTGAGTAACTTGTCTAGCGACTTCAACAGTCATAGCCTATCTAAACAATTGAAGTTCCCAACTAACAATGTGACAAACAAAATAAATGTAACATTATTTACATGAATCCTATCAACCCTTTAGAGTGTATTTGTGAGCTGAGATTTCGGAGAGAAAGAGAGGCAAGAGAAGGATTTGAAATATAACTGAATCTATTTTATTTTTCAAATCCTTCCATTTCCCTTCAGAATCTCAACTTATAAACATATCCTTAAAGACAACCTTGTCCACAAGGTTGAAAACCCATTTGAGCAATTTAGACTCATGATATGGTTCTTCAATCTACCGTCCAAGGTGCCAAAGGAAAAGGGTGCACACGATACTAGCTTAATCACAAGGACATCGATAAAATATCTACGGCCGAACGTGCTTCAATCTGTGCTGGTTCTATGGGCTTATCTTGCATGGATTGGTAAGACCCAAGTTGATGGACCACTATAATACAATCAGAAAGCTATACACAACTGAAGATTGAAAAATCCAAAGACTTTGAAAAGTGTGACAAAGAGAATTATGTGGCCCGCCATAAAGGATCACAATTCATGGATCAATTGCATCCTTTGTCTTGGTTTTAGATGACACTAACTTAGCTTCAAAACGTATAGTAGCACCACCGAGGTTCTAAAAATTAGATCGAGTATTGAATTGGACAAGATACTTATTTAAATGTTTATTTATTCAACTGATTTAATCAAGAGTTCAATCAATGTATGACAAAATATATATTTATAATCTTATATACAAATATATATATATATATATATATATATATATATATGATTAATTATATGCTATAAAATAAATAAAATTATTAAACAATACAAATAAAGAGTAAAAAGAAAACTTAACATGATTAAAATAGTTTTAGAAAACAAAAATACTACATTTAGTCATTATCATAACTAAAAAAAACATAACCCGCGTAGTTTATAACTTATATAAACTCAATATTAATATATTAGCTATATACAAATATAATTATTTTCAAAAAATTATGCTTATGATTTTGTAATGCACGAGCATTTACTTAGGAGAGTTGGAATATAGGGTTCTAAGTCTCATATTATTTAGACTAAAAATTTTTTATTCTTAAAAGATCTAATATTCGTTAGCTTAGACAAGGAAAGTGCATATTTGGCCATTTTTCACTATAGTAGAGTTGTTAACCTTACCTTTAGTGATCAAATGACATTCCAAACTCAGTTTAAATTGAAAAAGAGGAAAAAAAAAAAAAAAACTTAGTCAAATTGTGTAAACCGGCACTAGTTTGACTACTTTAATGATTTTTGACCGATGCTTGAAAAATCTTTATTTATTTATTTTTTTTGGATAACCGGACCAGCCAGGTGATTGATAGCTTAAGACTGATTTTTATTTTTATTATTTTATTTTATTTTTTGTCAGGAGCTGAAGACTGATTTGTAGGTTCAACTTCCCACCTTTCACCTTGAGTATAATGTGGATTTTGAAGATAGGGGGCTGATAGAATCCCCAAGCCCAGAGTTACTCAAATTTAGGCCGAACCAGGTCTGACCCCGATAGTGGAAAATTGGGGAGGATGATATAAAACAAGAGTTTATGCACCTCAGCATGAGAGAGAAAAGAGCAGCAAATTCTATGAATTTGCAAGAGGTTGGGGGAATGCTGCGCTATATGTGTAAAGGGGTAAGGAATTGTGAGCCTAAGCAGATATAGAGACAGAATATGACGGGTAGAAAGGCTCCTCTAATTATTCAGGACCTTTCTTTTCTTCTTCTTGTATACATGCTTCTAAGCTAATTTTCCCCACTGGAATTTAGCTCAGTACTGTGAATATACAGAGGAATTTCATACCATTTCTAGTGCTTGACACCAGTTCCTATCACTAACCAAACACTCATTGTTGTATAGATTAACATAACTAGTTTTATTTATTGTATACTATGTTAAATTGATTTTCTAAATTGCCAAACATCCCGTAAGACATACACTACATTTAATTCAAGCATCCACTCACAAATTTGTAAAAGAACAAGTTTAAATTCAGGCCATGAACCCTCGGAAGATTAATAAGAGGGCAGAGGTCCACTTAGACCCTAGCCCATGAACACACGGATAAAATACAAAATAAGCAATGCAAGAATCATGCAAAATGGAAATGGATACTCTCACCCAAGAATGGCTTTAGTCCAGAGAAACAAGTCCATTTAGTAGCATGATCCACAAAAGGAAACAAACTCAACCGCATGAATCAAACATAATGGATATATGATAGGTTTCCGGTCCTTTTACTCCTCCATGTGGAGCCAAAAAAAAATGTTTAGGTGAAATCACAAAATAGATCCTCAATAGCTTCCCCCATAGTTAAAATCCAGCCCATCCAGCAGGTTGAGAAGTTGATTTGTTCTCAAATGCCTTCCCTTCACTAAAAACCTGAGAATTACTCCCTTCACTAGGTCTCGGCATCTGTGGGCTGCCAGCTCTTGCAGCACTGAAGTTATCTGAACCAAAACCCCATGTATCAAAATCAGTAGCTAATGGAGCAGGCTGCTTGTTCTGCTGGTTCTGCTGACCATTTCTTGTCCTAACAGATTTGGAAGTATTGTCAGCTGAAAGGGACTTTTGTGGCTGGGGTTCATCAGCGAAAGCTTGCCACGACTTCGGTTCTGAACCTGGAGTTTTCCATTCAGTTTTATCCTGCTGAAGTTCCCAAACTGTCCCGCCAATCCTCTCCCTCTGCAGTTATAATGCAAAAGATATAACAATGTATCAGAAAACACAACCTGAAGCAAAATTATCAGCAAGGCAAATTAATAGATATGAAAATTACAAAATGCTATTACCGCAGATGCAGATGATGCAACTCCAGGAGAGGTTCTCAGGACCTCCCTATTTGGTGAAGGAGTTTTTGCTGCAAGTGCCTGCTTGAGATCCTGTAATTCTTGCCTTTGTGATCGGCATATGGCAGTAAGCTTTTCATACTTTGCAGTGATTTCAGCTTTCTCCAAGTTTGCTTCCTTCAGCTGCTCTCTCAGTTTCTCCACCTCAGCTTCTAATGCTTCTTCCCTTTCAGTTTTGTTACCAAGTCCAGAATTGAGCTTAGCAGTATCGAATTCTGCAACAAAAGTGTTAAAAGCCTGATCTTGAAAGGCAGCTGTATTCTCCATATTTGACACTCGCCTCTCATTTGCGTGACCTTTATCCTGAAAAAAGTTTATTTCAAAGTCCTTGGAAGATACGGTATCAGGCTTGTGTGACTTCCCATGTATACTGCTTTTTACTGAATGCATTTGTGTGTTAACAACTTTGTTAGTACTAACATTTTTGGGTAATTGATCATTTTCCGGACAAATTCTATCATGTTTCAATGAGTTATGGTGATTAGATGGTTCTTCATCGAATATGGGTTTGCTCTTTTCCTCAGGGACAAGTGAATCCTTTGCATGCTGAGTGGACCAGAAAGCACCAAGCTGCCCCCCACTTCCACCTCCCCTAGAAGCATGGGATGCCTGGATTGTTGTTTTAGGTTCTGCAGATGAAGGCGGAGGAGGTGGATTCCTACGAGGCACTGGATGTGATTTATTTGTGGACATTGAAGCACCTGCTAAAATTTAGCTACAAATAAATCTTCTTGTGTGATGTTAGAGATAAAATCATATATGCAACTCCTATCTTCAGCCAAGGGCTTTTAGCCTATTCTAACACACATCAAGGGTCACATTTGGGTATTCTTAAAAGATGAAAATAAAGGGATTTATTCATTTAATCTCAGGAAAAAAAAAAATTCACCTTCATGATTGTTGGAAGAGGGCAACTCAGGTGGCCTGTCAGGTAATGACTTCTGCAAATTAATAGGTAGCTGCTCATTAACACGAAACCAGACCTGCCACCATAGTAGAACATCCAACGTTAGTAATTGATTGCTCTAATTCTAGTATCTAAGTATGCTTTTGATGGATGATCTAAGACCAACCTAAATTCATGGAGATGAATGGCCAATCAAGCAAAGCGCTTGCCTGCGTGATATCTGGTCGGTCATCGGGTCTGGCTTGAAGCATGTCTCTGATTAAGTCCGTGACCAATGAACTGTATTTAGGTAAATCAGGAATGCGGTAGTTTCCATTCAAAACTTGGAGCTTTGACTCCCCATCAAATGCACTTTTGAAGTAGCATATGCGAAAAAGGAGACACCCAAGGGCCTAACATATTCAACCAAGAATATGATTTGTCACCTAGCTGAGAAAGACTTGGCAAAATGTATTTATCATTAAAGACATGAGTTTTGGGGTTGCATGACTTACCCAAATGTCCACTTTCTCGTTGATGACTTCTCTCAGGAACAGATCCCACATCTAAAATTCATACAGAAATGTAAATTCGTATCACGCATTATTTTGACTTTATTTAGAGAAAACACATCTTGACTTGCCTCGGGGGCCCTATAGGCAGGGGTTGTGTACTTCCTGATATTGTCTTCCTCAATTCCCATTTCTTCTGGCTTCTCAAAACATTTGTGATTGGTGGAAGTGCTTCCAAAATCACACAACTTCCATAAACCATCTGAACCTAATAAAAGATTCTCTGCTTTCAAGTCTCTGGAAAATGCAAAGAACAAAAAAAAAAAAAAAAAAAAACCATTGATGGTTAAGCAAACACCATATAACCTCTCATCTGACTAGTCAAACTTTTTTTCTGTGATGTCATAGAAAAAGAAAATAAAATCAGCTATATGAAGTTGAAATAAATGTTTTCATTGCAATTAAAAAAAATTAAGATCTTAAGAAAAACAGAACATAATCACATAGCAATCATGTCTGAAGATGTAGAAATAATTTTATTGCCAGTAATATAATAAGTATAGGGCCATAGACAAGTGAAATCTTGCATATATGTAAATGCATGCTGCTCCCTATCTAGCACTTAAGGATATAAACTGACAACATAAAATTTCTATATGGAACATTTTATAAGTGAAATCCAATGTGAACAAAACTTCATACTTTGCAAATGGTTTGCTACATAAAGTTTTCAAATAAATTAGAAAAATATAAAGACAGAAATCACAAATTTAGACACGCATCAAATTTTATTAGCTATTACTGTTACCGGTGAGCAATAGGTGGGGATTGGCAGTGCATCGCGAAAACTGCGTTACATACATCCCTGAAGATTAAAAGAACCTGGTTTTCATCAAAATAACCTGCTCCTCGGCTTTCCAGGACATTAACCAGAGACTTCTCGCAAAATTCCATCACAAGAAATGCCTCTTTTGTCCTACCCATATCAAAGATTGCATGTGCATGAAGTGTGACAACATTGGGATGTCCTACCAGTGACTTCATCACAGATATCTCCTTCTTTACCAGTTGCAGTGATTCTTCGTCATTGCATATTATGTGCTTCAAAGCATATTGCTTTGACATATGTACAGCATCACGTGCTAAGTAAACACATGAGAAGCCTCCTTCAGCAATGGCCTTCAAGACATTTATCTTAAGACTGCCAACATCTATAACTCGGCCTTCAAGCCCAGCTGGCTCTTTGTGCATGAATGGCTTAAATCTCCACATTTTCAGGTAAAACTGACTAGGGTGCTGCACATGGAAATTAAATTATGATCTATAAGTTCTGTATAATAAGTGATACAGATTCTCTAAAAACACTTGCTTTTGAACACAACACATCAAATCAATTCCACTAAGCATGTGTTAGAATTTCTATTCTCATGTCACTTGCTGTACTAATTGATTTCACCCTCCACAGCCCTAGATCTAATTTATTTAGTTTTAAAAAGAAAGAAGGAAATAATACGAAAATTAGTAATTTAAAAATAACAACCCAAAAAAGAAGAGAAATAAACCTTTTCATGACAATTGCAATACCCAATTTCCAAGCACACTTTCATATGGTATAACTAACGGTTATTAACGATTCCCAGCAATAAGTATTAACAAAAATAAAAAAGTTTCATTGGATCATATTCATAATAATACATCTTAAAAAGGGGATAACACACTAATAATTATCGCATCCAGATCAAAATTACGTACAAGTAACAACACGTACATAATAAAGCAGTAAAAAAAAAAAAGTTAAAGAATATAGCTCTTGAAATCACTCATAATCATAATATAAACAATCACTCTCAGAAGATCCAACAAGACAGTAACTTCAGATCACCATTAAACTCTCAATCACAACCCACATATCCGAAGAGATCCAATAACAAGTAACAACACGATGTTAATCACCACTTTGAAAATAGCAATAAAAAAAAAATCACAAAACAATACCTTGGAAACACTACCTTACTCAGAAAAAATTTCCCCTGATTGCGCTCAGAGATCCTTCAATCCAAAATTCAGCTCAAATCGAATAGCAACACGCCGTCGATCTGCACCGAACCCAAACACCAATCAAAGCTAAAGATCGCACAACTTAAAAACAAAATGAAAAATTGAAAATTCAAAAAGAAATACCTAACCCTCACAACACGAATCTTAAGGGAACTACCCAGAATTTATATCCACAAAAATAACAAAACTTTACGAAATTCAGGGCCAAACCTCGCCGTTCTACCTGTTCACAGCAGATTGAAGGATCGAGAAGCTCTTTGCAGAATCGAATCGAATCTAAAAGTCCGCCATTAACGCAACGGATTGAGCTTCAGCGTCAGCAGCTTTTGCTGCTTTATCTTTGAGATTTCACAGAGAAAAGAATGCGTGAAGGATATATATAGGGTGGGTGCATGTGCGAAATGGGGCTGGGATGGAAGATCTGGACCGTTCAAATCCGGGAGAAAGTGGGGCCCGTAAAGCTGACGGTGATGGATGAGGTTACACGATGGACATGACCGCAGAGGATAAGGGGATCCTTGTCGGGGAGTTGGAGTGGCGAATACGTGAAGGTGGCTTTCCCGCTTTGTATCGGAGTGAGGGATATTTACGGAACTCGAGAGAGAGTGGTTAAAGTGGGGCTTTCACTCGCTTGATCTGGAGACAACGTGGTGGGATGTCATTGGCAATTGAAGTTTGCATTTTCTGTTTTTCTTCTTTTTTTTTTTTTCACCATTAATAAGTTCGCTTTTTCCTTAATCTTTGTAGAGAGAATTTGGGCAAAGTGATACTACTACCTTGGGAGAAAATAAATGAATAAAAAATAAAGATGGGATCAAATATAAAATTCATAAGAGAGTATAATTAATAGTATTATTTGGGTAAATAATTTAATTAAATCCTTCTATGAAAGGAGTTTTTACGAAAAATAACTTATAAATAAATTATTTGTATTAGTGTACACTAACAAAAGTGCTTATTCAAGTTGATGGTGCTTGTTTGTAGAAAGTTGTGCAGGAGATTTAAAATATGTGATATTTCAATTTCTCAAAAAGCACTAAAAATAACTTGTAGGAAAGTAATAACTTGTACAACCAATTTGATTCAAACAATTACAATATGACTTTCGATCACCTTATATATATATAAAAGTCATTTGAAATTTTCACTTGAGAGATTCAGTTTTCCAAGTTTATTAAATTCCACTATGAGGCAAAGTTCTCATGCCGCTAGTTTTTTTTTCTATGCATAGGATTCAAACTTGAGACATTATTAAAAGAGAAATAAATATCAAATCAATTAAACTAACAAAGCATTGATAATGTAAAAATATATAATCTATGATATATAAACTTTCAATTTAATAATTGGTTATTTGTAAAATATATTTCTAACACATGTTTTGTAACTTGGGCTAGAACATGAGATGAACTTAAGAAAGATAACACAATGCCCTTCAACAGGTATGTGAAAATATACATTAGATTAAGTTTGAGAATCCTAATTCCTATTACAAAGTATTCCCTTGGACTTAAACTAGCCTTAAATAAATATAATATATCCTCCTACTGTCCAAGAATTATTATGGCAAAGGGATAAGATGATGGATCATTTAAGGAGTAATATCCATACGACTCAAGGTAGAATGAAGATTCAAGCATGCAAGAAGAGGCAAGATATTTAGCAAAAGGAAAGGGACATCGTGTTATCAAATTGCAACCTTATGGACAATATTCAGTAATGCTTGGGGAAAAAAAAACCTAGAAGCTAAGCATGTGAAATTGATGCAAGTGTCGAGTTTGATCAAATTATAAAATTGAATTACAAGAGTTTCAATATAAGGTGCAATTCATATTATCTCTCAAAAGTGCCTAGGTGTTTATTCAATCAAGAGAATTGGGGAATTTCGTCAAACAATTTATAAGCAACATTCTAAATGAAAGAAAATGCAAATTTTGGGACACGTACTTCAAGAATATATTGGAAACAAACATTGATCTATCATTGACTGTAGAGGATGCATCAACTTGCAAAACATATGGCTAATTTGGAAAAAATATCTAATTCAGTGGCGAATTCTAAGTGGTCCTTGATGAGTTATGGACCATTATAAACCTTGCATCTTGGCCTTTAAATTTTAATTCAATGGCTGAGATTAATTTTTTTAATTGCATAAAAAATATTTTTATAATAGTTTATTAAAATTAGTACACACAATTACCAATTTTTCCATCCTCTAACCCACTCCATTCTCCTTCACAAAATTGTAGGCCTCATTGTCCCCTCCCTGATGCTGCTTTGCCCCCATCGCCACCCTTTGCCAACCTCAGGCACCATCATCCATCACTGGTCATGATGCTTTGTCACTCAACCCCTATCGATCGCCACTCCCTCAATCGTTGACGACAACCCTTCTACCCCAAACACAACTACCAGAGAAGGAAAAGCAAAAGTAATTATTAGACAATAACAATGAACAAATATCATTCCTTGTGCAATATTATACAACATAGAATTGCTAGTATAGAAAAATAACACAAAACACTATAGTCAAACAACCTCTTGCTTAATCCAAATCTCGAGCAAGAAGACAATAAGGAGTAAAAACACTAATTAATTGATGTTTGCTTAAAGAAAGTTTCAACCTTTGGCCACAAAGCACCAAACCGAAGGGGGATCGTCACCACAAAGTGAAGAACAAGCCAAGCTCAAATCTGTGTGGCATCCAATCTCACAGTGGAGTTCAATGGGTGCCCAACATATTCAACTATAAAATAATAACCAAGAAACAAAAAGCACTAATTGGGATCTCAGAAAAAGGAAATAAAAATAAAAAATAAAAGAAATAAACTTTATCATCTTCACACTAAAAAAACAACGCAAATCTAGAAGCCAACTTCACTGCCAGCAACCCACCCTTCATCACTAGAAAAGGATTTGTTGTTGGGCGCTTCCATGAAGGTTGCCTTACTCGATGGTCAAAGGTGGTGGTATTGGACCGGGTAGGTTGTGTTATTTGACAAACGGTGGCCTCAAGAGTGACTTTCCATGGTTTTGATGCACTTGAATCCAATGGAAGAAGTGATGCATTTGATTATCTCTTTTAATGAGAGACGCAGGTTTCACTGGAAATGTTTTGTAGTAAGAAGGAGGGAGAGGGAGAACCATGTTAGCGAGGACCATTTAAGAAGCCACCCTAATTCAGTATTTAAACATAGAGACCTCCAAGAATTCAACCAACGTATGATCAATTAAGTTTGAAACATCAAAACCTAAGAGAACTATGTTGAATTCCAGCACAAGAATTTAATAAGCCTAAGTTTCAAACATGAAACCTAACTTCTACTCATTCATATGATCAAATTGACAATAATTAATCAATTAATATGCATCCAACCACAATACCAATCATGAGTTCAAAACTAATGACCATCAATTTAGAAATGAAGAAAGAAGAGAAGAAAATATTTTGCAAATTGAATTCAATAAAGGAACAAAGTCTCGAGAATCAACAAAATTAACCTTTGTAATTCTTGAACTAGTTGTAAAATTCTTACATCTCCATGGAAGAGGAGGGTGCAGAGTAGAAAAGAAAATGTAGAGGAAGTGGAGAGAAAGAAAGAAAAGGAGAAAACTATCATACCCCTAAAGCTACTAGAATGCTAAAATTGAACTAAAGACTAATCAAGTTGTTTCAATTTTATTTCTCCCCTATTTATATGTACACCTAGGGCTTTAATCTATAATTATCTTAATCCCCTATCCTCAAAGCTTTATTTGGACATGAAATTTGCCTTGATTGGGCTATTGATGAGAGAGTTATAACAAAACACTGCACCCATGTCTTTTATAGCGGCTATGAAATTCAACCCGCTAAAAGACCCTCAAGACATTGTTATTTGGAAAATAATATGAACAAAAATTAACGCTTTATGTCTCATATTTCAAATGGCATTGGTTTGACTTCAATTGAACCTTTGTAGCCTAATTGCCCAAGTTCAAGCAACAACAACTCTTAACTTGCTTCCAATTGCAATTTGACCCAATAGACTTCACAACTAATTATTGGGTTCTTCATCAAATTTGTAGGGTATTGTCTTATCTTTCCTAAAAATCAAGCACATGTTTTAGAGACGAACTCTAGTTATAGCTAAAATACTTTTGGAATGTCAGACATAAATTATCTCGAAATAACACTAAGGCCCAAATACCAAATATGATCCAAATGACATACAATTAAACACTAATGAGGATTAAAACACTAAATATGAAGGCTGATCATAATATTAAAAATTCAATAATCAGATATTGTGAGCCAATTGCAATCATTCAAAGAATAGGAAAATGTTGCCTACAAATTGTAGCTGCTAGGGAGTGCCAAAATTCATCTAGTATTCATTATTGAAGCCCTTCAAAGGAACACCAATAAAGTAGCATATCCCTTTGCCACTACTAACCAATGAGCAAAGCCCTATTTTGCAAATGATTACTATCTTAGGGTAGAGAATCATTACAAATGCCAATTGTCAAGTCCACTAGGTTTTGTTTCAATAGGAGCGATCAAGTGCAAAAGAGGCTACCTAGGAAGACTTGAAGATTTTGTAGAAGCACTATTCTAAGTTCAACGTTGTGGACAAGGTTAAGCTCAAAGGGGAGCTAATTCATGCTGCCATGTCAAAAATGTGATGATGTGGAAGTTAAGTCAAAATGGAAGGGTGACACAAAGGAGGAGTAGATTAGCTAGGGAATGTGGCCAGGTGGAAGGAGATCCATATAAATAGGAAATGTAGCGAGGAATGAGGCCAAAAATAGCTAACTATGAGTTGAAGGACTATATGTGTGACATGAAGGGAGTGTATACTTGGGGAGGGAAATTAGAGAAGGGATGTATCCAAAATGTGTATGCTCTTTTTTTTCCCATTCTTCTCTCTCTATCATCTTTCTTGGACTCTTCTTTCTTTTTCTTTTGTATCTCATAATTTTGCACTTAAGAGATAAATTCTCAATTTGTAACTCATTGACTACAGATTTATGCTATTAATACTAGTTGAAGTATATTTCTTACCCTAGTAGATAGAGAAATTATATATTAATTTTATTTTGTAAAAAATTTTAATTATTATATTGAGAGAATAAATTATTAACGATAGCAATTACTTGGTATGATTGTTTAAAAAAGTAAGAATTAGGTATTACTTTTCATTTTTTTTAAATTAACTATTCTCTATGATAATTAATATCAATAATGATTTTTTTTTGGTATTACTTCATTGAAATAGTCAATTTCAAATTCAATTTTATAAATTTTTAAAATTATTAAATAATCTTAATAAATATAGTGCATTAATATTAACATATCAATTATCAAGAATTCACAAATATAAAATAATTTTAATGCTGTTAAATAATGGATAATTAAAACAATAATAAAATATTTTAGAGTAAAGTGTATGAAAATAGAGAGAAGGTTATATAATAAAGATATCTCTTAGAGGATAAGGTGTAATTTACTCTAGTTTTTACTATTAGGGTAAGAAATTTTATTAAAATTTAATTTATAACAATTTATAACCAATTATTTATCTTGTGGAGAAAAATAAAATAATAAACAAGTAAAATGTTAAAAAATAGAAGAGTTTCGATATATGAAAAGGTAAAATAACTTATATTTTATTTGAAGTAAAAATAGATACAAATTAATAATAATGTAATTGCTTTAGTCTTAATTTAAATAAAAATTGTTTGAATGAGAATAATTTAAAGAATTATAAATATAAATTATTAATAAGAATAGTAAATAAATAATTATGAGTGCTTAATGTGACCCCAAGCTCATAATTAATCTCTTCCTTTGTTAAAAATTAACTCAAATTTCGCTTTTAACTCCTATAAATATTGACTCAAGTAATAAGAAGACTTGAGCTCAACAATTTGAGTATTTTTCACATGTTACGGTTAAGGAATCGAATTTATGAAAGGGCATTTATAAGTTATGAGAGACAACTTTATTATTTAAATATTAATTTTAGATAATATAAAAAAATCTAAGAAACAGTTAAATATTAAGTGGGTGTAATTCAACTGCAGAAATTAGTTCATGAAGAAGGATTACTTAAACTCTTATAAAGATTATTATCGTCATATCTCCAAACGGGTGATTTAATAATAATTACAGAATAAACTCTAATATTATCTTAAGAATTGAATAGGTCTAACTTTATTTCAAAAACTAATTCATAGAAGGATTGCTCAAATCAACCATAAAAACTATCATAGCTGTATCTCCAGATACAAACAATGTAGGACTTAAAAAAAAAAAAATCCTCCAATTAAAAAAAAACAACAAAAATTCCTCCAACAACCGAAAAAAATGTGCCTCATGGAAATTAGACAATCAGTCCACTTCGATGCGGCTTCAGATTTTTTTTTAACTAAAAAAAAAACTACACTTTGAATGAAAAACTTTAATATTTAATTTTATTACAATGTTATATAAAACTTTTGTTCATATTATTATTTAATTGCATATTAACTTATTTGATTATCATAATTATTACTTAAGATAAAATTTAATTTTTGATAGGAAAAATTGCGGGAGATATTATTTTCACAATTCCACTTGATGGAGCAATTATGATTACTCACTATTTCAACAAGTGCCCTTCTTAGTATTCGAATTTGTGTCTTTATCTTGAAAAAAGATTAAACTATTTATATCACTAGTCCATCAGCCTGTTAATTAAAATTTAATTTTTAAATTATGCACTTTCATATCATTCAGGTAGCAACGAAAACAAAATTAGATTGAGAATATAATGGATTCAATTTAGACTCAAATTTTCACCTTTATGAAAAAGCAAGTAAATTATTATAAAACAACTCTAACTTTATCATAATAAACAATTAATGATCTCAATTTAAAAATAAAAATTACAGATCAAAGACTTCAAATTTATTTTAAATATTAATTAAAGACCACAAATCTAATAAAACATATTTTAATAATGCTTATCAATAAAAGATAAATATGGTAAATTAGAAAAACACCCTTAAAGTTTGACAAAATGACATCATACCTCATCCTTATTGAAAAATTGCACTAGCTTCCACCAGTAATACTAGTATAGAATAATGTTAACAGAATATTTTCACTTAATTAATCTAACTTAAAAGGTGGAACCTTTTCTTATTGTATTTTTCAAAAACATATATTGAAAAGAACTGAAACTTTAATTTTAGACAAAAATATTAAATATTTTGAAGATTTTAAAAATTATTTAATATGTTTAAGATCAAGTTATATTAGTATAAAATTTGGTAAATTTATAAATATAAGTTTTATTGACTTAACTAGAGTTTTTTTTTTTTTTGATAATTTGAAACACGCTCAACCGACAAGACAAGTGGAGAGCCACGAGTCCAAACAACAAGAGGGTGCAAAATACACATTGGATATGAAAATAGGGTTAAGACTTACATGGGGAGTTTAAATATCAAGACTATCATAGTTCTGGAAATCTAATGGTTGATCAAAAAGATGTATTTATATATATCTTTTTATATTGTATATTATAATTTTTTTTGGTTTAGTCAAATTTAAAAAAAAAAGTTAAATATATTTTAGAAATGATCAAATTTTTTCTGCGAGATCCTAAAATTAACTGAAAATCTTTAGGTATCACATAGATAAAATTTGATATTTTTGAGTGTTACAGAAATAAAAATTTGGCCACTTCTAAATTGCAAAGAATATTATGCAGATAAAATCTGGTCACTTTTTATGAGATCCTAAAATTAATTGAAAATCTTTAGGTATTACATAGATAAAATTTAATATTTTTAAATGTTAAAAAAATAAAAATTTGATCACTTTTTGAATTAATTAGTTTTTATCTATATAATACTAAAAAATATTATAATATATCATATACAAAAGGATATATCAATATACTTCTTCCATCTTCCATTAAATCACTCGCACTAACCTGGTCCATGACTTGACTTGGACCATTGTAGAACGTGCCATGAAAACAGTCCTAAAACTAAACAAGATCATCAAACATGACATAACAAAATAGGAGTCACCTAGGAACCTCCAATGCATCACCTATGGAATTGGCCAGATAGCAACCAAAGACTTTTTTGGTTATAATTCTCACATAGATAATTAGCAACCAAACATGACTAACTGTTGAGTTATAATTATCACATAGATAATTTGTGTCATTTTTTGTTTGAAAAATGAACATTCTTTTTTTTAATACATTTTAAATATGTATTACGTTGATTTGTGGCATATAAAAAATAAACGTAGAGATATCGTATTAATATGAAACGTTCTAGACATCATGTATAAGATATGAACTTTTCATTCTATGGTGGATTTTGTAAAATTTTTACCAATAAAAAATTATTCAATGAGCTATTGACCCTTCTAACAATTGTCTTTTTTAATATTTGAATCTTAGATCAATGCTTAGTTGGTCAAAGAGGTTCGACACTTGTTCCCCTTAAGCAAGGTCTTGGATTCGCATCTTGTGGATGGAAAAAACTAATGCTAGGAGAATTTTACCCATATAGTAGGCCGACCCAGCTCGAACTAAATTAGTTAAAGTCGAGCGGGCTTTCGAATACAGGTAATTCATACCAAAAAAAATATATTTGAATCTTAGTCCTCTTTCCAAAAGTATAATTTGTTTGTTATTACATTGAACTCTTATTAATGACCATATAAATTTGCAACATGTATTATGCACAATTATAAAACCTGATTAAACAAAGGAGAAAATTAAACACCTCCATTATTATCTTCCTTGATTCCCAATGCCTCCACCTAACCCAATTCAAACTAAAAATCCACCTGACCATAAAATGCCCAAACCTGAACGCCATCCCTCTTCACCGTCAGCCAGCGTTCAACATTTTGCATTTGCGTTGCGCACCCATCACCTAAGCCAATCGATTTCGTCAACCACGCACAAGGCAGCAACTACTAAATGGTGAATTAGGAAGCCACTGAAATTTCATATTGCAACTTTGAGATATTTGTAAGGTGCTTGCAGTATTCGCTTTTATGATTTGTTAATAGTCGAAAGCAAGTGAAAGTGAAATGTTCTGGTGTTTTTGACTCTAGAGGATGGCAATATGTAATCTTGGGGTCCAAGAATGTTTAGAGTGTTTTGTGGGTGACATGGAAATTGCCCCAAACTCAACCATGTTAACCAATGTCAATTTCGTGATAGCAAAGTTAATCTCACTTGCTAGTACGGGATGAAGTGTAACATTCAAGAAAGATTGGGGTTAAATTTAATTTTACTACTCGCTGGGTTCATTGATATTTGTCTTAAATATAATTTTAAGATACATATATGTTATACGTATTCTTCCATTGATTTAATTTTGATATCTTGCAATCAATATTTAGGTAGGATAAGTAGTTTGACATATTCTTCGTACCAACGATCATTGGATTCAGTGGAAGGGCTAGTTCTCCACATTGTGGTGAACCACAGCTTGAACTCCAATTAAGAGGTGTGCCTATATTTAGTATTCGACTGTCTCTTGAGCAGAATTATCTCCACTAGAAGATATATGTGGGAAACCAAAAAAAGACACTTATTCTTCATAATAACCTTTATCCTGTAATGTATTAACTTGGCTCAAATCAAATTATCTCTTTTTTTCCATGTTATAAATTACTTTTATTTATCAAATCAAATATTTTATCTTTTGTATATTTTTCAATTTCTTAATTAGTTTATGATATAAATTTTAATTCTTTAAATTATATTGTACTCTCTCAAAAACTTTTTAGCCATATGAACAACTTATCCTTGGCTCCTCATATGATATGCTAACCCAATTTATAATACTTATAGCGCATGGTATGTACATATACGTGAATTAGCATTCGAAAGCTTTCTTTCTCTTTAAAAGTTTGAAAAAGAAGCAAAATAATTTTGAAGTTAGAGCTATAATTTGGAAAATTGAATTTCGCATTTTCAAGTTTCAAAATTTAGGCTTTCCCCTGAACTTTATTTTTTGTTTTGCAAAGTATTCCCTCACCCGACAGGTAAGAGACTAATCTTCCACAATTCAATCAAGTGCCTAAACTTTATACTCATTTTTTTCTATTCGCTAACACGGCTAGAAACATTGAAAAGAAGTAAGGAGTACATCTCCTTAACTTTGGGGATTGGCCACGCGAAAGGCCAACAAGATTTCCAAAGATCTGGAAAGAACTACATCAAAAGACACCCAGCAGTAGAGTTTTGATTTTCAAAAGCTCAAAGCGACCACACAATAAGATTATTTCACCTTTTGGGTGGCTAAATTTCATACATAATGTGATAAGTAAATACAGTGTCATCCATTGTATAAATTTTGTGATTTGCTGTAGGTGAAAAGTAAAAGTTAATGGCTCAATTTGTGTCGTGACTGGCTCGAATACAACTTGTTAAATTGAGCTCTACCATATATACATATATATATATATATATATATAGCCCACTATACCTTAGGCAATAATGTGTAACATTGAAGTGACTATAAATTATGATATATAGTTAACATAAGTGGGATAGATAGGAACATTGTAAATGTATAATTTTCTAAAATAATTAAGTACATAAAGTATGGATACTTAATATGACATCTTAATACATAAGTTTAAAGGAAGAAATGACCTTAATATGTTGAAAGAAAAATTAGTTTTGTAACATCCTGATTTAACTGTGACTGTAAATAATACTATTAAAGATTATTAGTAATTAAAAAAAATGAGAGGGGTGCGAAAATTTGAAGAAAATTATGTGAGTAATATGTTAATTGTGTAAGTTATGTAGATTCTATCTCATGCCATATGATTGCTATCCATGCTAAATGAAAATTTTTACATTATGTGACCTTAAATTTTGTATGGTTAGGAAGGCGACCACCTAGTTAGTTGCTGAGTTAAGTGGTTAGAATCTAACCACAATACTTAGAAACTAAGGTAAAAATATGAACCACAAAATAAACCTAACACCTCTATTCTAAAATAATCATAAAATTTTGTAAAAATTAACACAACAAACCTCTTACTCTCACCCCCTTAGCTGCAGCTTCTCCTTCTTCTTCCATCCTCCATGTTTCTTCCTAACTCATCTATACTTGCATCTTTCTATACTTCTCATAAACCTACACCCATCCTAACCATCACTGCTCTCATAAAACACAAGGTCAAATCCAAAAAGAGTGACCATACTTTAGATAGATTGAAGGTGAATAAAGCTTTAAGGAACCAAGCTAAGAAATTACAAACATTGGAAGTGAGGTAGGAAATCCTAAGACTTACATTATCCATGTATGTGTGTTTATGTGTACTTATAGCTAAGGATCATTAGTCTTTTTGATATAAATATCTAAGTTAGAAATTTATGATATTTATTCTTGTGTTTTCATGTTTTAAAGTTGTGAGATTTAGTTATTAGTAAGTTGTTGTAGTAACTAAAGGAAGACTAGAAGCATAATTATTTCAAGGTAAAAATCTGGGCAGTCTGTAGTTTGACCCCCATAAATGAAGTTAGAAAACTCAAAATGAACTGAAACTAATTTTATTAGAAAACAAAAATACAGGAGAATAACTCTGTAAAATTTCGTGGTCAAATTCTCTTTATAGAGGTCCCAGTAATTATATGAAGTGATTATTGCCCTACTAGTAACCAAAACAAGACAAGTGTTCCAGATTCCGACCACTTCTCCCGAGTTTTTGAGTTCTTTATGAGTGATTGTTACCTAATTAGTAAGCAAAATAGGACATGTATTCTGAGTTTTCTGATTTCCAAGTTCAACTTCAAAGAAATTTGCTTCAAAATCCAAAACGTTCTCAAGTTCCATTCACTTCTCCGAGTTTCCGAGTTTCGAGTTCCTAGTTCAAACGTGAATTGACTTAAAATAGATTTTTAGTGATTTTTCCATTTTCAATCTCTGAATCTACCCCAAAATAGGGCGGCAGTGAATCAAAAGTACATATCCTAAATTATACTTATCAAAAGATAGTGGGACTAAAGAGATTTAAAAATAAATTGATAGAGCAATGTTCCTATAGAAATTGAGAGCGCAATGATTTAAATTGATAATTTGGCATAACTTACAAGTTTAAATAGATTTGGAGAACTTAATTCTAATTTGCAGTTAAATTTCCATAACTTAATTTAAAGGTCTCTAAACTATTTGGAACCACAATTGATTGAAATGAATGAGGATTTTATGTTGATCTCGCTGTTGTATTGATATACATGTTACGATACCGCTATTCATTGGAATTCTTGTGGATTAGGCATTTCTGCCCTTACATGAATAAGTATGTGATTGGGACTTTGGTTTATGTGTTAGAAATATTTTGAAAGTAAGAAATATGGCATGAGCATGTATGCATTCAAACATCCCCATGAATCATTAGGATCAAGAATGCATATAAACATATGAATTAAGAAAGTATGTGAACAGATAAGATGAAATTCTTTCAATTGGAGGCAGTTATGATATCCCTCCATTTGAAGGTAGTTATATTAAGATTATGATATTTTTTCACTTGAAAGCAGTTATGAGATCCCTTCATTTGAAGGCAGTTATAATAAAACTATGAGATCTTTCTACTTTGAAGGTAGTTGGCCAAAATGAGATCTTTCCAATTTACAGGCACATGGATCCTCTTATCAGTTAGTATTGTGTAACAATGGTCATAAAATAAGCTCATTTCCTAGATCAGTCTATATCCAAAAGTAGTAAAGATTAAAGATACATGTTAAATAAGAAAGTAAATGAGAATGTGCATCAAGTCATGCATTTATGAGCGAGTAGCTTATTTGATTTGCTTAATTTGTTAGAACAAAGCATCTCTATTAGTTGTATGATTATTGCTATGCTTGAACTAAGCATATAAGTTAAAAGTAAACTGCTTCGAAAGGGTATATTTTTTAAACTTAATAAATAAACCTTTATCTTATCCCCATACATGAGATCATACTTTTCTTAATAAACTGAGCAACTAAGATGATGACAATGACATAGAATGCCTAATAGCTCAGGATGCCTATTGAGAATGTAAAATTCTCACCCCTACGTGTGTTCCTATGTTGTCTTCGAACAGCTTAGGAGATATTGATGATGATCATCCTAGAAGGATTGAATTGAGACTGAATTGGTTGCTAAAGGTTGCTATAAAAAATATTTATGTTAGCATTGGATGGTTGTTTAACTAGTTGGAGCTTTTAATAGAGCTGCTTATGTATTTGAAGGGTTGTTACGCAAGTCTAGTGGCTTGATTATGTAACCTAGCAATTGCTACTATGAAATAAGAGAATTTCTGTTATCCCTATTTGCTTATTTATATATTTACTCTGTATTATGACAATAGATATTACACCATTTTCTCAGAAATAGAGCAAATAATCAAACAAGGTTTGCTAATTTATTAGTAGCAACTCCTAAGTGTAATATTATGATTAAAGCACAATATTATACTTCGAAGGGTGATATATTTTGGTTTTAGAGTAATTCATCCTAACTGGATGTGAGGATTGAACTGACTATGTTTATAGCACACTCTAACAACTCATCATTTATCAAATCATAGAACTTTAGCAATTAAAACAACTTGGTATTGTGATTTAAATCCAAGGTAAAACTAAAATTAAACTAACATAAAATCAAAACATTATAACCCACCACAAAAATAATTACAAGATGTGCTTACTTTCACTAACCCACTTCAAATACAAATAACACTCATCAATAAAGTTGTGGGTTGATTTGGGAAGAAGCAAAAGTTGCCTAGCCACCCAAGAAGGGAGCAGAATAAAGGTCCCCCAACCCCGAAGGGAACACATGATGGAGAGAAAGACCTGAAAAGAAAGCGCAATGGAGAGAGAGAGAGAGAGCTCGCAGAGAGAGAGAGATCCATGGGGTGGTGGTGGTCTTGTGGAGAGAGGGGGCCGCAAGGTGGTGATAGTGCGGTGGAGGGGAAGAGCTATGAGGTGGTGGTGGGCAGGAGAGGCAGAGAACGAGATAGAGAAAGATAAGGTGTGAGAGAATTGAGATAGAGATGAAAGTTGATAAGGAGTTCATCGTGAAGAAGGAAGAAGCAGAAAAAAGGGTGCTTAGGATGGATCACCTCACTTAAGGTGTTGGTAGTCCTCCATCCTTTCTTTCTCTTTTTTTTTTTTTTTCTACATATACTTCCTATTTAAAATTTTATCCCCTTTCTAAATTAATTAATTAAATTCCTCTATCAGCATAAAACTTAATCCAAAATCTTAAAATTTTTCATTACCGACGTTTATTTTAAATAGGGTATTTCATCAAAGTTAAGATTAGGGGTGGAAATAGATCAGACAACCTGTTAGGGGTCTACGACCTAGCCTATTTTAGGCCTGGCCTGGCCTAACCATTTTAAGGCTTAAGTCTAGCTCAGGCCTTTTTAAGATCCTATTTATCTAAAGAGGCTAGGCTTATGCTCTATGTGAAGCCTATTAGGCCTGTCAGGCCAGCTTGTTTATAGCCATATATAATTATATTATAAAAATTTAAACTATTACATGGTAAGATTGAAACTTGTGTTTCCTTACTTATATAAGAGCGTGTAAAGCACACTTGCCACATAACTAAACTAATTTGTTGTGTCATAAGATACATACTAATATATTTATAACTTATTATAGTACATCCTTTTTTCAAAATAAATTAATAAAAAAAATTAAAGAAGTTGAAGCGATGAAAAGGGTTTCCTATGCCACCATCTGCATAAACCCTTCGCAGTTGCAAACATATAATCTCTTCCACAAGCGTAATGCAGAAGCTCTCCACCTCCAATTCAAATTTGAAAGTAGAAACTCCAATATCATCCCTAATGTCGTCCAATTAACCATAGCACCTCCGTCCACCGTCATCCACATAGTTCACTGTAGCATCATCGACAGTCATCCATGCCGCTGCTCTCCATGTTGCAGCTGTCCACACATCGCATGTATTATGATGCGGAACCCCGTGGATATAAAGATCCAGAAACCCCAGGCACACACTTTGATAGAAAACAAGACGTAGAATAAAGACCCTCCCTACTAAACCCCCAAGAAACCTGTCCTTGGAAACGTAGATAACAGGGAAAAGATAGGATAGAAATTGATTGAATATCGCAAGGAATTTATCTTAGAATGAATTCTCTCAATTTCTTGATGCAACAAGCAAAGCAAATCACTCACCTCACTTGCACACAAAAGGACTGTTTTCTTGAAAGAAAACAAAACAGAATTTCAATTAATCAAAAACTGATAAACAATGTGTTCCTTGAGGTATTTATAACCTCTTACACTAGGTTAAAAACTTAAACTAAGCCCAAGCCCAATAAGAAGTGTTCTAATACTAAATAATATGAATTGGGCTGGATAAATCATAAAACATAAAATATGGGCTAAATAAAATAACTAAAAGTTTAGATGTCCTAAATACTTAAACTAACTAAACTAAACAAGACCAAAATAGGATAATGGCCCAACATGGCCAATATAAGCTTCTAAGCCCAATTAGCAGCAAATAACAAGATCTTGGGTTGTCCATTAGTATGTGTTGGCATCTTCTTGGCCCATTCTTGATACATGTCTTCTACAATTGCTTTAGCCAAGTTCCCAAAGCTTTCCTTCAAAGATCTTTGCTCTTGCCCTTGTGATAGGTCCCACGGCATGCTGAAATTCCCATCTTGCCCTTTAGTCTTTGGAACGTCCAATTTGTCCTTCGGAGCACGTATCATTCCCTCCCTCCTCAAAAAGATTCGTCCTCGAATCTACATCCATGTCAAAAGGAGAAAGGTCAGAAACATTAAAAGTAGCTGAAACATTGTACTCACCTGGTAGGTCAATCTTATATGCATTGTCATTGATCCTCTCTAGCACTTGAAATGGACCATCTCCCCTAACATCAAGCTTGGATTTCCTTTGAGTAGGAAACCTCTCCTTTCTCAAATGAACCCAAACCCAATCACCAGGTTCAAACACAATTTGTTTACGGCCCTTATTCACTCTTTGGGTCACAACCCGCTTCTCTTCTCAATCATCTCACGTGCCTTCATGTGCATCTCTTTAACCCTTTCAGCCTTGCCTTCACCATCTAAACTAACAATATCACTCAAAGGCAAAGGCATTAAATCCAAAACAGTTAAAGGATTAAAACCATACACAAGCTCAAATGGAGAAAAGCCTGTAGAAGAATGTATAGTCCTATTATAAGCAAACTCAATAAAAGGCAAACAATCTTCCCAAGTTTTCAAATTCTTACCAACAATTGCACGCAATAAAGTCCCTAAAGTTCTATTCACCACTTCAGTTTCTCCATCAGTTTGTGGGTGACAAGTAGTAGAATAAAGCAATTTTGTTCCCAACTTACCCCACAACACTTTCCAAAAATGACTCAAAAACTTCACATCACGGTCAGAAACAATAGTTCTAGGGACACCATGCAAACGCACAACTTCTCTAAAGAACAAATCAGCAATATTTGTTGCATCATCAGTTTTATGGCATGCAATAAAGTGAGCCATTTTACTAAATCTGTCCACTACAACAAAAATGCTATCTCTACCCTTCCTAGTTCTAGGCAATCCAAGCACAAAATCCATGGATATGTCAATCCAAGGATGAGTAGGAATAGGTAAGGCGTATACAAACCATGTGGCATAGACTTAGATTTAGCTTGTTTACATGCAATGCATCTAGCACAAATTCTCTCAACATCTTTTCGCATGTGAGGCCAATAAAAATGTTCAGACAACACATCCAAAGTCTTATGCACACCAAAATGACCCATCAATCCACCACAATGTGATTCCCTCACAAGCAATTCTCTAGTTGAGCAAATAGGTACACAAATTCTATTGCCACGAAACAGAAAACCTTCATCCCTATAGCACTTCTTAAATGCACCCTTTTCACATGCAGCATATATATTAGCAAAATCAGAGTCAGTTGCATACAAATCTTTCAAGTGCTCAAATCCTAACAACTTAGAAGAAAGTGTAGTGATTAAAGCATATCTCCTAGATAAAGCATCAGGAACTACATTCTCTTTTCCTTGCTTATAAGCAATCACATATGGAAAGGTCTCAATGAATTCTACCCATTTGGCATGTCTTTTGTTCAACTTACATTGACCTTTTAGGTGCTTCAAAGACTCATGATCAGTGTGAATCACGAACTCTTTGGGTAGCAAATAATGTTGCCAAACCTCCAAAGCTCGAACCAAGGCATATAGCTCCTTGTCATAGGTAGAATATTTGAGTTGAGCTCCATTCAACTTCTCACTGAAGAATGCAATGGGACGTTTTTCCTGCATCAAAACAGCACCTATACCAATCCCAGAAGCATCACATTCTACTTCAAAAGTCTTATCAAAATTAGGCAAAACAAGAATAGGAGCAGAACATAATTTTTCTTTCAAAGTGTTAAAAGCAAGTTCTTGTTCCTGTCCCCATTTAAACCCAACATCCTTTTTAACAATTTCAGTTAAAGGAGCAGCAATGGTAGAGAAATTTTTCACAAATCTCCTATAAAACCCAACTAAACCATGAAAACTCCTTACCTCAGAAACACTCTTAGGCGTTGGCCATTCTTGAATAGCCTTCACCTTCTCCTCATCAACCTCAATACCATGTGCACTCACAACAAAACCAAGAAACACAACTCTATCAATGCAAAATGTGCACTTCCTAAGGTTGGCATACAACTTCTCCTTCCTAAGAACTTCTAAAACAGCCTTTACATGCAATATGTGTTCATCCAAACATTTGCTATAAATTAAGATATCATCAAAATAAACAACCACAAACTTCCCCAAGAAATCCCTCAAAACATGGTTCATTAAGCGCATGAAAGTACTAGGTGCATTAGTTAACCCAAAAGGCATAACCAACCACTCATAAAGACCATATTTTGTTTTAAATGCAGTCTTCCATTCATCCCTTGGTTTCATTCTAATTTGGTGATACCCACTTTTCAAATCAATTTTAGTGACTATGCATGCACCATTTAACTCATCAAGCATGTCATCTAACCTAGGAATAGGATGGCGATACTTTACCGTTATCTTGTTGACTGCACGGCAATCCACACACATCCTCCAAGTGCCATCTTTCTTTGGAACCAACAAAACTGGAACAGCACATGGACTCATGCTTTCCCTCACATACCCTTTAGCCAAAGAAATCATCCACTTGCATTTGAAGCTCCTTTGTCTCCTCAGGATTACTTCTATAGGCTGGTCTATTTGGAATACTAGCTCCAGGCACAAAATCAATTTGGTGCTCAATCCCTCTCAATGGTGGCAATCCACTTGGCACCTCACTAGGGAACACATCTTCAAACTCCTGCAACAAAGAAAGAAAACAACTAGGCAAATTTGGGTTAAGTTCAGTTTCATAGAGTAAAACCTCCTTAAATCGAATCATAATCAAAGCTCTCTTGCCTAACAAAGCACTTTTCAAATCTCTCTCTTTTGCATAAAAACATTTCCTCTCACTCTCTTCATTTTTCTCACTCTTCTCTTTCTTTTCACTCTTTTCTTTCTTTGTATTTTTCTCACCTCTCTCTTTCTTTTCTTTATTTTCTCTCACCATTGGGCCTTGGTCTTTATTCTTTTCTCTCATGGCCTCTTTTCTCTCTTTTTCTTTTTCCTCACTTCCCAAATTCCCCATACAAGTTTGTTGAAGCTTCATTTGATCAAGATACACCTCCTTGGGCGATAATGGTGCAAGAGTGATCTTGTGGCCATTATACTCAAAGGAATACCTATTCTTGTACCCATCATGTAGCACATGCCTATCAAATTGCCATGGTCTCCCCAACAACAAATGACTAGCCTGCATGGGTACTACATCACACATTACTTCATCACTATACTTCCCAATGGAGAATGCAACCACAACTTGTCTAGTAACTTTCACTTCCCCACTATTATTCAACCATTGCAACCTATATGGATTAGGATGCTTATCATGCTTCAATCCCAACTTCTCCACTAAGGTGGTACTAGCAACATTGGTACAACTTCCACCATCAACAATCAAACTGCACACCTTTCCACCAACCAAACATCTAGTGTGAAAGATATTCTCTCTTTGCTCTAGGCTATCCTCCTTAACTTGCATATTCAAAGCACGACTAGTAAGAAGAGACTCACCATGCACGCATATTCAACATTCTCATCATTATCGAACAGTCCTCTAATGGTGGCATATCATCACTACCATCGGACTTAGCATCATCATGAGATTCAGATACAACTTCACCTCCCCTAATGACCATTGTTCTCTTGTTCGGGCAATTATATGCATAATGGCCCAAGCCGTGGCACTTGAAGCATTTAACATCTCTATGTCTAGAAGTAGCAGTAGAAGAAGATGAATTAGAAGTACCATTCTTCTTGGCTATGTCCAGTCCCTTCTCCTTGGGATTTGAGTCCTTATTCTTCTTTGTGTCCTCATACTTAGACCATTTTGAACCCCACCGAGTTGGAATTGAAAATGCCTTAGCTGCCCTTCTTTGATTTTGTTGTTTCTCTACCTTCATTGCCATGCTAACCAAATCCTCCATCTCCACATAATGGTGTAATTCTACCACATCTGCAATCTCCTTATTTAAACCACCTATAAACCGAGCCATAGTTACTTCCATGTCCTCCTCAATGTTGGCTTTAATCATGAGCATTTCCATCTCCTTATGGTAATCTTCTACTGACTTGGAGCCTTGAATGAGCCTATGCAATTTTGGTGCACTTCCCTATAATAGTGGGAAGGAACAAATCTCTTCTTCATTATCCTCTTCATCTCATCCCAAGTTTCTATGGGGTATTCCCCATTCCTCCTTCTGGACTTAACTAGCTCATCCCACCAAATTAGAGCATAATCGTAAAATTCCACAAAGCCTAATTTGACCTTCTTCTCTTCAGAGTAATTATGACAAGCAAAAATCATCTCCACCTTTCTTTCCCACTCTAAATAAGCTTCAGCATCATTCCTACCCTTGAATGGTGGTATCTGCATCTTGATAGCGTTAATGTTGCTATCCCAAGCTCGCTTTCCAGTTCTCCTATTTCGGTGAATCAACTTCATCAAACTCCTCCCCAGATAGCTCATGGCTGGAATCATGGTGACGTCGATTCCTCAGATCAACCCGTCTACTTCCTCTGGACATGCTTTGTGTCATCTCCTTTCTCCACTCATCCATCTCATCAAGTCTACTATTCAACTTCTGAAATTGACTAGTGAAAGCTTGGTACATGAGCTTCATGTCAAGTATCATACCAGGTTCCTCTTCATAATTTTCTTTTCCTTCCTTCCTTGAGTTGTTAGCCATTGAACAACCTGCAAAATGTTAATAAAAGAAAAGGACCTCACAAGCACTCTCTCACGTGTTTGCACTCAAAATTGGGTACACTTGTGTTTTCACTCAATTCTTGGCTTTTACCCTCTTTTGTGCTCACCACTCTTGCCTTTTACCACTCTTGATCACTTTAGAATGTTGCACTTTAGAAATTAAATGAAATCAAGCAAGGCAAATCCACAAGTAATATTACGATAAGAATTTGATGACAAGGACCAAGAGAAACTCAAGTTGAAGACTCAGAATGGATTACTTAATTTGCAAGGAAAAAAAAAATGCAAAAGACACACAACTAAGGATTACTTAGACTCCAAGGAACTCAAGATAACACACA
The DNA here is from genome assembly GCA_031439595.1 of Pterocarpus santalinus. NCBI lineage: Eukaryota > Viridiplantae > Streptophyta > Magnoliopsida > Fabales > Fabaceae > Pterocarpus > Pterocarpus santalinus. The sequence goes on along the minus strand of CM062528.1, from coordinate 23,388,785 downwards.
ACGGTGTAAATCAACCAAATCGATGTAAATCGATTTAAAAATCAAAATTTAAATTCCAAGGAAAGACAAGATATGTAATCTGATTTGAATTAAAACTGAATCTAAACACAATCTTTTTAAATTTGAAACAAAGGATAATGTAATCTGATGTGAATCAAAACTAAATCTGAATATAATCCTTTCAATCTTTTCTAACTTCCCCTCCTTCTTCTCTCTTTTTTTTTTTTTCGTCCTTCTTTTTTTTTTTGGCTTTTTTTTTCGTTTTTTTTTCTGCACCTTTTTTTTTTTTTTTTTTTTTCAAATTTGAACTAGCAACAAAGATTGAAAGCAAATAGGAGAAACACAAAGATGGAACAAAGATATGACCGCAACACAAAGGATAGACAAAAAAATAAGAACGCAAACAGACAGAGAAAGAAGACAAAAGGTAAACGTAAAAGACAGATAAATAGGAATTTATCTAGACCTTGCTCTGAATACCAAATGATGCGGAACCCCGTGGATATAAAGATCCAGAAACCCCAGGCACACACTTTGATAGAAAACAAGACGTAGAATAAAGACCCTTCCTACTAAACCCCCAAGAAACCTGTCCTTGGAAACGTAGATAATAGGGAAAAGATAGGATAGAAATTGATTGAATATCGCAAGGAATTTACCTTAGAATGAATTCTCTCAATTTCTTGATGCAACAAGCAAAGCAAATCACTCACCTCACTTGCACACAAAAGGACTGTTTTCTTGAAAGAAAACAAAGCGATTTCAATTAATCAAAAACTGATAAACAATGTGTTCCTTGAGGTATTTATAACCTCTTACACTAGGTTAAAAACTTAAACTAAGCCTAAGCCCAATAAGAAGTGTTCTAATACTAAATAATATGAATTGGGCTGGATAAATCATAAAACATAAAATATGGGCTAAATAAAATAACTAAAAGTTTAGATGTCCTAAATACTTAAACTAACTAAACTAAACAAGACCAAAATAGGATAATGGCCCAACATGGCCAGTATAAGCTTCTAAGCCCAATTAGCAGCAAATAACAAGATCTTGGGTTGTCCATTAGTATGTGTTGGCATCTTCTTGGCCCATTCTTGATACATGTCTTCTACAATTGCTTTAGCCAAGTTTCCAAAGCTTTCCTTCAGCATCTTTGCTCTTGCCCTTGTGATAGGTCCCACGGGCATGCTGAAATTCCCATCTTGCCCTTTAGTGCTGGAACGTCCAATTTGTCCTTCGGAGCACGTATCATATTATCTTTTGTCACTCCATTTTTGCGTTTTGAGCTTCTAACTATTGACTATCCCATCTTTCTTTGAACCTTTGCCCATTTTCCTTAATGCCAATTTCATTTTTCATTCAAGGGTTTCCACTGATTAAAGCAAGGGGCTATCGCTCTGAATGTATGAATCTGTGATAGGTACCATTATGATCTATGAAATGTTTATTTGCTAGAAATTTTCCTCCAATTTATTACTTACTACAATGCTGTTCTTGAAATTTGATTATTTATTGGAATAAAGGAAACTGCCTTTATTTTTTTTTAACATAAACTTGCTTTAAGTTTTTACCATGTTTATATGTTGGAGAACTTCAGGTTACCACCATATTAAATCTATTTGGAATAATTATACTAGATTCTTATTTTTGTTCTTGAATCTTAGTTTGTAACTTCTATTAGGTGTTTTTTTTTTCTTTAAATAGGTTTTAAAAATAGGCTTCAAGTCAGGCAAAATAATAAGGCCTTTGATAGGTAACAAGCTAGGCTCAGGCCCAATATTTATAACACAGACCTACCCTATATAGGGTGTAGCTTGCCCTGACCTATTCCCACCACTAATTAAGATGATATTGTGGAGGAAGAATTAATTTTCTCCATGGAGAATACAAAACTATTCCACCTTTCATACTTCAAAGATACAAAAGAATGCACCATTTGCAATAACCTACTCATCAAGTTAAAGATAAGGCATTGTGGCTCTAGATTTATTTTTCATCTTATCTGATGGTAAAATTTGTAGAGACCATCACTGTTCTCTTTCGTATGGGGTCCATGATAAAACGCTGTCCCTAGACATCATGATGGGTAACGTTTGCTTGAATGGTGTAACATGGCTTTGCTTGAAGTCTTGAGCCCACGTAAGAACGGACTCCAAGGACTTGGTACAAGTTCGGCCAAAGTTCGAATTTTTCTTAGAATAAAACTCCAAACCCATCCAAATCGATTTTTACATAGAACAAATTAATTTCTAGCAAAAATAAGCTAACAAAGTAGTCTCTAACTTTTTATAACGTCGGACAAATTAATCCTAATAAAAATAAATAAATAAATTAGTTCCTAATCTTTTTAAAATTAGGTAATTTAATCCCTCTATCAAGTCTATTCAACAAGACTAAATTATTTGATTTTAAAAATATTAGGGATCAATTTATCTATTTATTTTTTATAGGACTAATTTGTCCTATATTTTAAAATAGTAGGAACCAATTTATTAATTTATTTTTATTAGAGACTAATTTATCCTACGTGAAAATTGATAAGGATCATTATGGGGGTTTACTCATTTTCTTATTTAAGAAGATTTAAAACGATCTCAGCATTAATATAGGAAGTGAACACTTTGACTTAATTAGTGTTATTTTAATTTATTTTTCAATTTACAGAAAGCTTCAGTTGTTGATAATTCTTCCGCTTTTTCATTCATATTGATGATCATTTGTTTCTCTATTGACCTTTTCTACGCAAATTGCTGGTTGTATTCCGAATGGTAATTGAACTATGATGCTTTGGATCTTGCCTCGGCTTCTCAGTCGGTTAAAGAATTCCATGTTTTTGAGGATTTGGCCTAAGATTTTGTCCTTTTTTTTATTTCATTTATGAGTAAGTTGACTTGGGAAGTTAAGAATTTAAAAATGAACGTTGTATTTGAGAGGGGACATGAAGTATCTTTTGCTTACTAAATTCTTGGCTGAGTACATGGACTAATTGTGGCCGGCTTCATGCTAAATAATGAATGAATGGGCTCAACTTCTCTGTTTCTGCCATTTGTCAGAACTTACTTGATTTACATTATTAATTACTTTCATCTACCATTCAAGAACAAAATTGGTTACAAGGCATGCAAAAGCAACGATGCGGAAGTCCCAAAGAAGAAGAGGGTAACTAACCTTTGACTGATAGGAGTGATTCATCACTTGTTCTTTTTAAGTTTTGAATTTGAATATTATGAATTGAAAAAAACAAAGATCGAGAGAGTTTTAGTTTCACCGTGGACCGATTTAGTTCGAGTTAATTAGTTGGAGTTTAATAAGTTCTAGATATTGGTAGTTTTGACTAAAAAAAAAAAGAAAAAGAAAAAAAGAGAGGATATTTATAATTTTCACCCTAAACTTGATTGGCTGGTATATAGGGAATTATAACATAAACTAAAATGAAGTGAAAGTATGACCGGTAATTATTGTTAAAATATTATTGTTTTAAAATGAGGCTCTTAAATAGAATTATATTTTATTTTTCTGAAAACGACAAAAAAAAAATTTCCTTTTGTCTTTCCTCGAATCAAATCAGTATCTTTTTCACATTCACCAATATTACTATCATAACTTAATCCCACTATTACTATGACTACTATCAGCCAGGTGTAGAATATGCTTATCAATTTGTGTTTTTCTATATCTATATGGATAAATGATAAAAAAAATATTATAATAATTAGTGTTTGAAGTAAATTATAATAATATATACAGTAAAAATTATGGTTCTTTGAAAAGTAAATTATTTTAGTTAGAATATAAAAATGATTACAATTTTATCTTTTTAGTATCGATTTTTAATAATTAAATAAGTAATAACATGTATTTTTTTTTGCATATTTATATTTAAATTATTACATAATTAATTAATAATATTTAAAACAAAAATTGTGAAACTGTTGTTTCTGTTGACGCTTTTTAAATATTTGTCTCTGCTTAAAATATTAAACGAAGAGACAATTTAAAAAAAAAAAAGAGAAAAACAATAAACTAGTATGGGTTTTTCGAAGAGAAAAGTCATGTACAGGTAGAAAGATCCTAAAATAATTAATCACAAAGGTATATTGTGTGCAGTCGGCCCTACTATTTGACTAGGATAAATTTACAACTAGCAAACTTTAACAGCACATAATTATAACTTGGGAACGAGCTATTCAATTATATTTTTAACTATAATTAACATGCCATAAAGTTACTAAATGCCTATTGGCGTAGAAATGCTCCAAGATTCACCCACTATCAAGTCAAGTTAAAGTATGTAAAGGATGGATAAATGGCAAAGCAGCAGCTGCAGGCTAGCAGGACGCATTTTGTGCTTGTTAGACACACATTAGCATGTTGCCACATTAAGCATATGGAATCTGATTGCCGTTCTCAGCAAAAATCGAATCCGTGCATGGATTATGACAAAGCATATACGAAAAACAAGTGTCCTTTTCCTTTTCCATTTCAGTTATTAAAGGCTAAGTCTCTTCCTCTTTACGGAGATATCTATATAAAGCCTCTTAACCAGTTTATGAGTGCATGAGTGTGAGGATCATTCAGATTCGAACAATATGTGGTTCAAGGCCTTTCTTGTCCTGGTTGTTTCTGTTGCCCTGTTAGAGTCAGTGGCTTGTCTTAATCATAGCAGTTTCCCTGCAGATTTCGTATTTGGTACAGCATCTTCAGCTTACCAGGTTTTGTTCTGGTTAACTGTGTTCTCCTCTCAGGTTGTTTATTTATTTGCATATATCTATGTGAAGGGTTTGATCTCATTTTGCAAATTTTCCCCCGCTTTATTGCATTGTCCTGGGTATTTAGTACGAAGGTGCAGCACATGAAGGTGGGAGGGGGCCAAGCATTTGGGACACTTTTACCCATAGATACCCAGGTTAGTTGGCTGCTTCACTCTCATTCTTCTGTTTCTTTCTTTGGCAAACATTAGTTAATCAAACAACAGAGAAAATGAAAAATAGCATTCGAGAAGATGTAATTCAATGAATCCCCTTTTCATCAAGTTGCAGGACAACTAAAATTTAGGCCCTATTCTGTGGAAAGAAAATAAAAATACTACTGCTGCCAGCAATATTTCTTAATAAGCCTCATTGCTGTGTAGACAAAGAACAATTGATTGGAATCGGCATATAATAGTCAATGCGGTATACCTTCAAAAATCTGGGAGGAAAAATCCAGCAATTATATATATATATATATATATATATATATATATATATATATATATATATGGACAACTCATCTCTAAAACTTTGACCTCTAACTATAAGGATTAACAGGATTCATCATTACCAAGTGAATGATATCTTGTTCTGACGTTTCCTTGGTGCTTCAGATAAAATAGCGGACCACAGTAATGGGGATGTTGCAACTGATTCATACTATCGCTACAAGGTACTTTGATTCTCTTAATTTGAATTTAAAGTAGTCTCTAGATGATGATTTTCCCTTAGCTGTTGGTGTTTGATTTCAAATTTTCAACTAGATTGATGGTATTGTTCACCGTTGAAAAAAAAAAAAATTGTCAGGAAGATGTAGCGATGATGAAGGATATTGGATTTCAAGCCTACCGATTTTCCATTTCTTGGTCAAGAATATTGCCTAGTGAGAAACTCTCCAAGCTTTTCTGCTTTTATAATCGTTTATCTATCCTGAGATTAGTTGTTTAATAGGTAGCTATTTAATTTTTTTTGAGGTTTAGTGCATTGGTAATGTGCTTCATTAGTTCGTATATTCCTAGGGGCTTTATAGTGGTGATCACTTTACATTGAACTGCAAATATGAGTTGGTGTTTCCATGATGCAATTAACTATAAACTGGCGTAATTTTTAGGTGGAAACTTGAAGGGTGGAGTTAATCAAGAAGGCATCACATATTACAACAATCTCATAAATGAACTGATATCAAACGGTCAGCAGAAGTCAACTCTATTCGTCACTTGCGCGATGACACCCCAAATCAAAGAATATTAACTTAGATATTATTGTACCATATACCAACAGGACTACAACCAATTATAACTCTATTTCACTGGGATCTCCCTCAAGCTCTCGAAGACGAATATGGTGGTTTTCTGAGCCCCAAAATTGTGTACGCAACAATAATATCCCATCATCCTTTAGAACCCCCCCCCTTCTTCTTTCCATTACTCTTAACAGCTGGAAAAATTCACACTTTGAACCTTTTTTTTTAATTTATTTTTACATAATAGGCAAGATTTTGCATATTATGCAGAACTATGCTTTAGAGAATTTGGTGACAGGGTTAAGCACTGGATTACTTTGAATGAGCCATTGGTCTATAGCCTCCAGGGTTATTCGAGTGGTGCATTCCCACCGGCAAGATGTTCCAAGTGGGTGTCCCCAAACTGTAGTGCTGGTGATTCTAGTACTGAGCCCTACCTGGTTTCACACCATCAGATTCTTGCTCATGCAGCGGCTGTAAGAGTCTATAGGGAGAAGTATCAGGTTACTACATAATTGCTATTTTGAATCTAACAGCATGTCAAAGTCCTTAGAAATCTAAACATAATCATGCAGTATTTGTTCGACAAAAATTGAATTTTCCTTAATTGATAGTGAACTGTTTTATGACAGATTTCTCAGAAGGGTCAAATTGGGATATCACTAAATGCTCCTTGGGCTGTGCCAATATCCCAATCCAAAGCTGACAAAGATGCAGCATCTCGAGCCCTTGCTTTCTTTTATGATTGGTAAGTGTGTTTACCAATTTAAGTTTACTCTTCTTTGTTTCCAATTCTGTTATTTTCATAACAGTTCATGTGTATTTTTTTTTTTTTTTTTTATATAGTGCTTGACACAGTCACATCTAAAATAAGTCATTTGTGTTTTGAAAGGTTCATGCAACCACTGTACTCTGGTACATATCCTACTGTAATGGTTAACAAAGTTGGGAAACGTTTACCAAAGTTTTCTAGAAGGCAATACTTAATGGTTAAAGGCTCCTTCGATTTCATAGGGTTAAACTATTACACAGCCAATTATGCAGCCAATAGTCCTTGCCAACATGGAAACCTAACTGTCTTCAGTGACACTTGTGCTATATTAACTGGTAAGCCATTCTAATTTCTAAATGAAGCTTATTTATATATGCTTTCTACTTTCCCAATTTCTGTTTAATTTGCCTCAAACATTTGCTAACTGATGATCCATCTTGTTGCTTCAGTTAAAAGAAATGGGGTTCTCATTGGTCCAAAGGTACTTGCATCTGGAGATAAATTTCTATATGTCGTAGATTCTTAAAGATTTGACAATGAAAAGTTTTCACTAATATAGAGTATTAGCATAATAGCATGTGGTGGTTGGTATCGTGGATCCAATATTCGATTTATTTAAAATATAGCAACTTAGTAAAGAAAGCCTAATTTTCATTTTACCTCCATGAAAATTTTAATTTCATGAAGGAATTGAGAAGAGAATAATTCTGCAGGCTGGCTCAGACTGGCTCTACATCTATCCTCGAGGAATTCAAGATATATTAGAGTACACTAATGAGAAGTATAACAATCCAATCATTTACATAACAGAAAATGGTATGTTTATCTATCACAAATTTCCTAAATCACTTTTCCCTAAAGCGTTGAATCATTACCATGTTACAATCGAAGCGTTTTCTTTCAATAAATCATGTTGTTCAAATATTTGCAGGAGTTGACGAGGTTAATGATGGTACAAAGTCACTTGACGACAAATTGAGGATATACTATATTGGTCAACACCTTTTATATGTTCAAAGAGCCATAAGGTAAGTTACGTTTCGAAGAAAAAAATTTAAAAAAAAAAAAAGAGAGAGCATCATAGATGTGATATTTTCACCGACGAGTGTAATTTTAACATGGTGCATGCTACGTGCCCGCGAATATAACTGGGCATTAATGCCCAATTGATGTGGTTCAATCAACATTTGTTATATGGCAATACTTTTTTATAGCACAAATAAATTTAAAAAAAAAAAAGAAAAAGAAGAAGTAAAATCTAAAACAAATTCTTTTATTTTTAAATCCTAATCCTAATTACTAAATCTTTGACTAGATCTTCCCCGAAATGAAACTCTAACATCCCGACTCCATTTCATCTTTCGATGAGAGTAGCACTCGACTTCATCTTTGCTTTCGTTTGATCTACCTCAACTTTGTTGTTCCATTTTATGACTAGTTTTTGGTGAGAGCTGTACACTATTTCATCTTCATATTCATTTCATCTGCCTCAAATTTATTGCTCCATTTTATGACTAGCTTTCGATAAGATCAATACTCGACTTCATCTTTGCCTTAGTTTTATCAGCTTCAATCTCTTTGCTCCATTTCATGACCAGCAGCCATACCCTTAAAAGATTCTCAAAGGAGGTGTAGTGATCGAAAGTAGGAGTTGAAACAATAGAATGAAAACTTGGTCCTTCAATAGTCATGAAATGGAGCAACAAAGTTATGAAATAAAGCAACGAGGTTGAGGCAGAAGCTAGAGATGAAATCTAATCAATTTAGTAATTGGGATTTAATAATTTAGATTATGATTTAAAAATAAAGAAATTTATTTTATATTTTAATTTTACAGTTTTTATTTCTTTTTTTTTTCGATTTTTCCATTTCATTTTTGCTATTAAAAAGCACTACCATATGTCAAACGTTGATTTAACCACTTCAACCAGGCATCAATGCCCGGTTATGTTCGCGGGCATGGTAGAATTGCCCTTTTAGCATACATTACGCCAAGGGATAACTACAGAGTAAACTATTTTTACTATTTGATGTCTAGCTTTTTGATTTCCAAAAAAGCATTTCACACTTTTACATCTTTTATGCACTCAACAATTACTAGCCTAACACTTGGAATTTGGTAGGAATGGCGTCAAGGTGAAGGGCTACTTTGCATGGTCATTGTTGGACAATTTTGAGTGGACTGATGGTTACACTGTACGCTTTGGACTCGTGTACGTAGATTTCAAGAATGGACTGAAAAGATACCATAAAAGATCAGCTTTGTGGTTCAAAACATTTCTCCATCAATGAACTAATCATTTGTATTGACCGGATTTTACGGGAAAGGGATATATGAATAATGCTTCAATGATCACAGTTACATTTCGGATTAGGCCACCGTAAGCTAGGGTACTTTGACGATTTCTGATAACTGGCGAAGAATAAGGCTTTGTTGTTATGTCTTTTTTTGCTTTCCTTGATTCATCGCTGTACTTAGTGAATCTTTAGAATTTAAAGCATAAAAAAACCAGCTTTCAAATGGTTGAAACTTGATACTCATCCTTTGCTCTATGATTTTTTTTGGGTCCAATAACCAGTAATCTACCGTTAGTTCACCCGCAAATTTAACCTTGAAATTAACCTTCCCAAGCAACAACATTAATCCAAATAAGCATTGTAGTTGGTCCTGAAAATATGAAAATGCTAATAAGAGGCACAAATTAAACTGGAAAGTGGAAAATGTTCAGTGCATATAATTTGCTAAGGAAATCATGTGATGAACAGATATTGTATTTTTTTTTTCAGTCCTAATGTTTTGGAAAAATTAATATTCTAAAACAGTTACTTTTTCTTTTACAATTTTAAGATTAAGGCAATGTCATAAGCCATGCAAGTTTACTCATATATCAGGTGTTAACTTATTATTATTATTATTATCATTATTATTGTTATTATCATTTTTGTAAACTGATGTTACCTTATTATTATAAATATTACTAACTTTTTCCAATAAATACATTTAGATTTTATTAAATATAAAAATAATTATTAAAAGTATATATTAGAACAATATAACACATGACATTGTTAAATATAAAATCAAAGTACAGTTGCATGTGGTCATATACACGCCTATAGTTTCAAAGAAGCAATGTCAAAATCAAGACATGCAGAATGTTTGACCAACGGATTGATCAAGTTACGTGGCTTAAGTCAAATTTAGATTAGAGAAATATTATTTATACATATAAAATATACATAGTATGGATTAAAGAAAAGAGAGAAAGATTATGTTGGGCAAAAAATTTCCCCAATTCACATAATACGAACAGATAAACAAAGCAAAAAGAATAGAAGAGAGTTAAAGTGGTTTGGCCTTTATTGTCTATGTTCATTACTTCATAAATTAATCTACTAATTTTGTCAAAAAATACAGTCATCAATATGACAAATTGTCTCAACCCAAAAACTTAATACACCGAATCTCACAAAATAATTTTTTTTTAATATAAAACAAAATACTTAACTTATTCATAAACTTTCTCCAGCTAATAGCAAATCTCTCAAAACAATTTTATTCTCACAAAACACATAAACCCACACACAAATTTTCTCTCACTCGTTCAATCATCACTAGTAGCACACACGCAAGCACCAAACACTGAACTTGCAAAACGATGCTACCCCATCATTACAAGAGAAGACTACTTTTTTCTTTTTTTGGGTCAAAGGAAATTCATTGATCAATAACTAAAGTTACCAGCTTATATACATAAGATAGATTTGTAGCACAAAGATTGACCGTAACAATAAACTATTCCTATAGTACTTACAATCACTGAAAAGCTACATAGCTTTAAATAAAACATTAGAAACTTAGACGATTTCACATCACTCTAAAAATAAACACAAATCACTAGTGAGCTCGTTAGATCTCTAATCTAATTCTAACACCAACTCTAAACTTAGGCTACATAGTATTGGAAGGTGCTTGGTATTATGCTAAAGGCACTAAATAAATGTCACATTTATGGATTTAACATATTAGAGGACACTAAACTAAAGACAAAGCATATTCCATCAGCCATGCCAAGCATCTCCTTTTGCATCATAGCTTCAATCACATAGATTAGTGTCACAGCAAAAGTAGAGCCTGTAACACAATAACCTAACAAGTGTACAAATTACATAGATTTCACAAAATAAGAAAGTTCTTATCCATCCCGCACCAAAGATTGCTGCATGCTAATTTGTTAGTTGTCTTAAACATAGTCATTTGATACTACAAACACACCAATAACTATGAGAAAATGAACATAAATAACAGATTGATACCATGCTTCATGATTTGAGCTCAACTACTATCAAGAGAGACACCTTCGACAGAAAAATCACGCAAACCATTACTCGGTGGGGAGATTGAACAACAAACAAAGAAAAAATAGAATTGACCAAAGAAAAAAGGGAAAAAGGTATCTAGCCCACTGTAGAGGGGGTAAGCTACCCATGGGGCTAGTTTCCCTTGAGTGAATTTACAAGGAAGGTGAGAAGATGGCTACAGCACTACGCTTGGGGATAGAAATGAAGAAAAGGAAGGGAAATGATGCAGAAGACCACTTTTTAAAGTAAGGAAAACCTACCACCCACTTACCTAGGCGCACTTGCCAAAACATAGTGCAATTATCCTTTTTTTTTCCCCTTCCAAGTGGCCCAATCCAAGGTAACAAATCACAACAAATCTCCACCTTATCTTGTGATTAGGATAAACTACATCTCTCAATAGCAAGAGCTAGAGGGTTTTATCAAAGTACTTGCAAATTCTACCATTTTCTTTAGCATATATACATGCTTCACCCTTTCACATTCCTTTATACTCCACCACTTTCTTTGCCTACAATAATATTTCCCATCAACTTATATAAGTTATCGTTGGTCTTCTTACCCTTCATTATCATCAAAGAACCTCTACAAACTTGCATTACTCCATCTCTTTTAGAGTATCTATAACCCAATGCACCAAGCCTACTCAAAGAAATCGAATTTCCTCTTATAGCAGATACATACATCACATCGCCGAGTGTTCACACATAACCATTATGCATCTAAATTTTCATAATACCTTTTCCAACAATATCCAAATAATCACTAGTAGCCAATCTCACAACCTCAGCACCCCAAACATCAGAAGTATCAAACCATTCCTTTTTGCAGCAAATATTGCTAGAACAAGCAAAATCTAAAAGCCAGCAATCAATATATGTGCTTTTTTCTTCATCAACCATCACCAACTTAGCTTCATAGCTTCAGGATTCTTGCACAACTATTACAACATTTTCAAACTTCTCTTTTCATTTTCCTTTGCTCCTTTCAAATTCTTCCATATCTTCTTTCAATTTCCTACAATAAAATTTAATGTGACCTATCTCATGATGACAATAACATTATTTATCTTTATAGTCTGCTCTTGACACAGAACTTGTTCTTGAATTACCAAAATTACTACCAACAAAAATATACCCTTTAAATTGATCATTTGACCATTTCAATTTCTCATTCTCCAATAACACAACAATCACATCATCAACTTTCAATATTTCTTTTCCAACTAGCAATGTAATGATTAAACTCTCAATAAGATGACAACAATAGTACTTTATCTTTATCATCAACTTTCATACCAATGCTAGATAATTATGCAATTAATTTTACAAAATAATTCAAGTGATCTCAAATATCTACACCATTATTCATCTTCAATTGATAAAATTCTTTTCTTAAGAATAGATGATTTGCAAGAGACTTTGACATATACATATTCTCTAATTTCTTCCATAAATCAATAGCAATTTAGACCATTATATTTTACCTCAGGTGCTAGGCACAAGTGAATCATACTGACAGCTTTCATCTCCATCTTTTCCCATTCATTTGTCATCTTTTCAGGTTTCTTTTCTTTTCCCGTTGGAGCTTTAACTAGTTCCTGCTGCATAAAATGTCTTTTACATTACTTTGTCATAGGCTAAAATTCCTTTTGCCATCAAAGAGTTCCATCTTAAATTTTCCCATTCCTAAGCTTGGTATCCTAGCCATCAAAAATACTACAAGTGGAATTAGAACCCCCTCTAATACCAGAAGTTAGGAAAAAAAAATCCCCAATTCACACAAGACAAATAGATAAACAAAGCAAAAAGAGCACAATAGAGTTAACATAGTTTGGCCTTTACTGCCTACATTCATGACTTCACAAATCAATCCACTAATTTGTGTCAAAAAATACAATCACTAATATGACAAACTATCTCAAGCTCAAAACCCCAATATACCTAATCTTACAAAACAATCTTTCTCACAAACAAAATACTCAATTTACTCGTAAACTTTCTTCACTTAACAACAAATCTCTCAAAACAATAAGATCTTTCTAAGAATAGTTTTTAAACAATATTAGGTACTAGTTAGTTTAGCTATATTATGTTTCATATAGTTTAGCTAACAAATAATTACCCACGTGGAGAGATATATTTTTCAAAAAATAGCTATATTAGAATTTTTAACGATAATTATTTATGAGTTTTATGAAATTAATATTTTATTAAATTATTATTAAAATATATTTATTTAGCATTTTTTTGCTACAATATTATAAATATTACTTTTATTTTAATTATTAATATTTTTATATTAATAATGGAGTGAAGTGTCTATTTTTTTATAAGCTTAGAGTTTAGTGTCTTTTCTTAAAATTTCAAAGGCGATTATTGTACTTTTCTCTGTTTAATATGTTTATAAATTATCATTACTAATATATAGTCTTATTCTAAAGAATAAATGTCTAAGATTTAACTACTTAGGGCCTGTTTAGATAATATCATTTATGATTTTTTCAACTTTTTGGAAGTCAAAAGTCATATTATTTATTTTTTGTCCTATTTGGCAATACAACTTATTACTTCTCAAAAAGTCATTTTTAGTGCTTTTTGAGAAGTTAAAGTGTGTATTTGATTTTGTGTTTGTAAGATTGATTCTAGATAGAATTAATTTTGCTATAATTGATATAATTAGAATTAATTTTGAGGTAAAGTAATTTATATTTGGTAGTTTGATATAAAAGTAATTTTGACAAAAAAAAAAAATAAAAGAGTAAAAACCTAGAAGTGATACTCTATCACTTCCACCAAAATTGATTTTGAAAGGCTAAAATTATAATAGGTTTTAATTTGGAAAGGGGCCATTTTATTGGCTAGGCCCCTCTCTAACCTGATAACTATTGCCTCCCAACCTAGCTCTATCAGTAGGCTCTTTCTTTTGCAATACTTAATAAGGTCTTTCATGGCCCAATTATTATTAAGGCATTCTCTACCATAGAATTTAGCTTTCGAAGTCAACTTGAATTTTAACATTGGATAGAATAGAAACCAAACAAGATGCTAAAACACCAAAATCTATTCTAAGGTCACAGAATTGATTTTGAGGGTTGCAAACATGCAACCAGACATGCAAAAATATCTAGCTTCTCAATGAGCACTTTTAGAAACACTATAACAAGCACTTCCATATTACTATGTATTCAAATATCAAACAATTTATTCATAAATTGCTTTTTAGAAGTAACTTTCACATAAGTGCTTAAATAAGCTATTTACCAAACAAGCCCTTAAACAATCTATTGATACAAAGTCAACTCTTTGCAACCAAACATGCAAAAATATTTAGTTTCTCAATGAGCACTTTTAGAAACATTATAACAAGCACTTCCATATTACTATGTATTCAAATATCAAACAATTTATTCATAAATTGCTTTTTAGAAGTAACTTTCACATAAGTGCTTAAATAAGCTATTTACCAAACAAGCCCTTAAACAATCTATTGATACAAAGTCAACTCGAACAAATCAATTAAATTGTTTAAATAAAGTAACCAAATTACTTTGCACAAAATATTTTATGAAAAAGAGGATATTACAATTCTGTCTTCCTATTAGGAATTTTAACCCCAAGATTCACTCACCTATATGGTAGAACTTAGGATATCTTCTTGTTCCCATGTTGCCTCCTCACGCTACAATCCTTAGCAATGTGTCCTAACTTTCCACATCAATAGCATACATTTCAGTTGATATACAATATGGTTTGTAACCATGAAATTTGCCACGCTTGTTGCATGAAGGCAAAGATTCCCTAATTGGTATTTGTTTATCTTTCCCAAGGCTCCCTCCATGCTTAAATTATTTTTCATTTGAGCTTCCACCACACTTTTTCTTTTAAAAAACAATTGTCTTGAGCTTTCAAATTCCATGTCTAAATAACTCTTCTCTACTGTTCTACACCTATTTACTAAAGTAGTATAATCTTTTATTCCTAATGTGGATAACTTTTTCCTTATCTTAGGCCTTAAACGCCACTCAAATTTTGTAGCCTTCCAACGACTATTAAGGTTATATTTCATATAGGAAGAAAATTTGGATAGTTCTTCAAATCTAGCTATCTATTGTCTTATAGTCATACTTCCCTACTTAAGTTGTATAAACTTGACTTCTTCGTTATCTTTAACATTATCAGGGAAATACTTGGTGAAGAAGGTGGCTAGGAATACCTCATAGGTAACCTCAATCCCTCTAGACTCTAACAGGCTCTTAACATCTCTTCACAAGGGTTTTCCCTCCCCTTTTAACATATAAGTGTTAAAGGCCAACATTTGCATGTCTGTACACCCCATTACCCAAAAATCTTTTCTTATTGCATGACCCATCAATCACACAAAATATTAAGAATTATAGGGCGTCCACAAAAGTTCACACAAAATTAAATGCAATTTACCTATCTACAAAATTTTAAGAACTATAGGACCTCCACACACAATAACAAAACTACAGCAATGTAGAAAAATGCAATAAAAAATAGGGTGGACCTCATGGCAAAGCGATGAGCCTTGAACTAATAACCAAAACCTATAAGTGCACCAAAATTCAACCATTTTATGGGTTTCTTTATTCATATATTGCTTTATCGTCTTAGCCAATTTAGCCAAATTCTCATCTGCAACATAGAACCAATGCAAAACAAAATGTTAGGGGTTAGTTCATGTATTCACAAGATCAAAATACATCAATTGATCGCAAGTAGCGATGCCATAATTTGGTATGAGTGTCCAGCTCAAAACAAGTTATATAGTAACTAGTAGTATAATGTAAAAACCAAGTAGTTTCTTAAGGACCAATGTGAAATTTGATCAAATTTAGTAATGCAAAGGGGATTTAGTGGATATATACAATAATCGAATAATCTAAAACAATTAAAAGCAAGAATTAAACACAAACAAGCCAAGGATTCATAGAAACATGAATTGATCTATCATAAACTCCAATAGATACATCAAATCTCAGCATATATGGTTGGCATCAATTGAACCAAAATATTTGTATTGAATTATGCTTTCACAATAAGAAAACTCTTAGAATTTACCTATATATTGATCTAATAGATCTGCTAGTTGCAAAACCTAATGAGAACCATGCTATCTTGAACAATAAGAATGCACTAATCTAGGATTCAAATCTAGAACCTAATCTCTTTGATTTGATATGATCAGATTCAAAGTAATAATCCAATTAACTAGAACCTAACTATAAACTCAATAAAAAACTTTGAATCAATAATCATTAGTCATGAGATTCAATCAAGAAAAGAATAGAAGAGAAACATATGTAGAATTTGAATTTAATAAAATATAGAGTCTCAATATCAAACATCTTTCTTTTGAATTACTTGAATTGATTTTGAGATCCTACACCTCCATTGATGCAGAAAACTCAGAGGTAGAAAGTGAAAATTCAAAGGTGAGAAGAAGACTGGAAGAAAGATTAGAGAAACTTATGAGAGAAGCTACTTTACTACTAAAAATTACAAATTCTAAGAAAATCAAAGTTCCTCTAAAATTCACTATCTCTTCATATAATCATGCAAAAAAAAAAAATAATAATCTAGAACATTCCTATTTCTCTATTTATAAACTTCAATTGCACCCCTCATTTGCCTTAATTAGGCTCGAGATGAAGGATTTATTATGAAAACAACTCATAGAGGTCCTTGGAGCCATCCACCAACTTCAATGATTAAAATCATTACCAAAACGACTTTTTTTTGGCAAAATGATCTCCATAAAAGCTGTAGATCCATCTCTTCACTTTCATTTGGTACTTATTTCACCTTCATGGATCCCCTAGAGTCCAATTAATGGCCCAAATTGTGCACATTATTCTGGATTCCATGATAACAAGTTTGACTTTGCTTCCGAGCCCATTTTCAACCAATAGACATCTAAAGCTCTTGGCCTCTTTCTCAAAGTTTTAAATGATCTTCATAGCTCTCTTAGATAACAAAGAGCATAATTAATTTTTAGATATTTAGAACTCAAGATATGATTGAAATAAAAAGGCAATGTTAAATTGGCAAATGCTGAAATAGTGGTACAATGTCCAAACAAAAAACTTGATCTAGAATTTACAAACTCCATTTAATTGCAAAACTTTAGTGCATTACTCAAAATTTCCCATACATCACAAAAACACGATTTTTGTTGACTTGGTAAAAAAATTACAATTGGTTTTATAATGAGTTTTTAAATTGAATAATGATGTTTGTGCATAGTATTTTTGGGTGTTCATTGACATAGAGGAGTGCATGTGTTAATAATGGTGATTTCACATTGATTAATGGGGATTTGAGTCAACATTGGCACCCTGATTCCCAATAAATACCTAGAGAATGATATCGTTATCACTTACCACTACAATCCCCCTGATTCTTCATTAATCAATGTAAATTCTCCACTATATTAACATATGGATTCTCTAATATCGATGGCACTCATTCAATGTGACCAAATAACATAACGCTTTTAAATTATGTAATTTATAATGATAGTTGCTTATGCATTTTATAAAATAATATTTTGTTGAACTAGTGTTAAAATATATGTATTCACATAATAGTGTTACTTGAATTTTTATTCACTTATATAGTATTTAGGTAAGAAAAAATAGAAAAATAGAATACTATTCGGCCTAAAATAACATTATATAAAATTTTAATCATTAATATATTATTTAAATAATTGAAGTTTAGAAAGATAATATTATTTTGGCAGGGAGAGATAATGGATAGTGTATATTGATTCGGTGAGAGAAACGATTGAGAGATAACTAACGTGAGTAAAATAAAATTATAAGATTGTCTAAAATTATAAATTGAATCAAGAGAGGGAAAAGCCTTTTATTTATTTATTTATTTGGCTTCAAAACAAAGTGTGGAACTTATTATCCCCTAAATGAAGGTGTGGAATTTATATATATACAACCTTCATTAAAAAATATATATTGGCAAGTTTCACTCTTTTAATTAGACAAAAATGTCCACCGTGTCTTTCTTAAAACAACTTAAATGTTATGTCTATTTTAGTACTTAAATATATTATTTATTATAGAACAAATTTTTCTCTTTCCTAATGATTACTAATTTTATAAATATTTTTCTAACATTCTTCCAAAACTGTTAACAGCAACACAACTTTGATCTCTTATTAAAATATATAGAAGTTGAGAATAGTTTATTTTTCAATAGTAGAACAATTTATTTTTTTAAACATTTTTCTAAAAATTTTCTCTCATTATTATTTTTAAAAATAAAAAATATAATAACTTTCTTATAAAATATCATATAGAACATTAATGTTGTTTATTTTTTTAACAATAATATAATATATTAATTTCTTTTTAAAAATCTATAATATTATAATTTAATTTTTAGAATCGTTTTTTCATTTTTAAAATATAATATTTTACTACTTTTATTTAAAAATTAATTACATAATTATTTTATTTTATTCAATTAATATTCAATAAAAAGAAAATGATTTATAAAGAAAGCAAATATTAAGAGAGAGAAAAATTGTTTTGTAATTAATACCTTGTTTAATTATGAAAATCGACATATCACTTAAGTTGTTTAAGAAAAGATACAATATATGCTTTTGTCCAATTGAAAGTGTGAAATTTGCTACTCTTCATTCACACACACACATATATATATATATATATATATATATATATATATATATATATATATATATATATATATATATATATCCTATTTTGGACATAAAGCTTTCTCTTCCTTTTCTTGACTCAATTTGTAATTGTGGGCAAAATTATAATTTTATTCCATTCACATTAATTACTCTTCTAAATTTTCTCTCTCTTATTTAATATCCTCTCTCCACTATACATACTTAGATAACAAAAAATATATAATTAAAAAGGTAAATAAAAAACATTAATTGTTTACATTAATTGGTCAAGCATATGTTAGAGAGATATTAAATAATATTAAAATAATATAAATTCAAGTATTATAATTCATGAATCTTTTAATAATTCAAATAATATTTGCGTGAATTAAAATTCAATAATATTTTTAAGAGATATTCAATATATATGTAATATGAAAAATAATATTAATTCAATTAATATTAAACATGTAAATTGGTATTAAAATATTACTTGAATTTTAATTAGTATTGAATATATTACGTAAATGGTTAAATATTACGTGAATTTTAATAATGTTTTAATATTTTACAAACTTTATAAGAAATATTTTATTAAATTATCTAATGTATAATAATATTACTTGAATTCTTATTACCTATATGTTATTTAAATAAGAGAAAAATAGAAAAATGAATAATAATATTCAAATAAAGAAAAATTGTAGAGAGAATATTAACTAGGAGAGAAAAAGTTAAACGAATAATTAATGTAAATTAAATAAAATTACAAATTGATTAAGGAAAGAGAAGAGTTGGTTATATATATAGTTTATGAGTAGAGAGGTCTGAGGATCATTCAACTTCGAACAATATGTTGTTTAAGGGCCTTCTTGTCCTGCTTGTTTCTGTTACCTTGTTTGAGTCAGTAGCTTGTCTTAATTATAGTAGTTTCCCTACAGATTTTGTATTTGGTACAGCATCTTCAGCTTACCAGGTTTTGTTGTCTTTAACTATGTTCTTCAATTCTAAAGTGTTTATTTATTTACATCTACCTTCGTGAAGGGTTGGATCTTACTTTGCTTTCTTTCCCCGCTATGTGCATTGCCCTGTGTATATAGACCGATGGTGCAGCATATGAAGGTGGCAAGGGCCCAAGCATATGGGACAATTTCACTCATAGATACCCAGGTTAATTGGCAGCGTCACTCTTCTATTTTTCTTTCTTTGGCAAGCATTGGTTAATCAAACAATAGAAAAATAAAAACTATCTATTGGTTTAGCATTAAAGAGATGTACTTCAGTGAATCCTTATTTCATCAATTTGCTGGACTAAACTAAAATTTAGGCCCTATTAAGTGTAAAGAAAATAGAAATACTACTTCTGCCAACAATATTGAAAGCCACATTGCTGTGTAGACAAAGAATAATGGATTGGAACTGGTATATAACAATCAATGCGGTATACCTTCGAAAATCGGGTGGAAAAATTCAGCAATTAGATTTATATTAAAATAATATATGGACATCTCATCTCTGAAATTTTGACCTCTAATTATAAGGATTAACGGGATTCATCATTACCAAGTAAATGATATCGTGTTGTGACATTTCCTTGGTGCTTCAGATAAAATAGCAGACCACAGTAATGGGGATGTTGCAACTGATTCATACCATCGCTACAGGGTACTTTGATTCTCTTAATTTGAATTTAAAGTAGTCTCTAGATAATGATTTTCCCACAGCTGTTCAAGTTTGAAAAATTGTCAGGAAGACGTAGGCATGATGAAGGATCTTGGATTTCAAGCCTACAGATTTTCCATTTCTTGGTCAAGAGTACTTCCTAGTGAGAAACTCCCCAAACTTTGTTGCTTTTATAACCGGTTAGCTATCCTGAGATTAGTTGTTTAATATGTAGAGATTTCTTTTACTGAGGTTTAGTGCATTGCTAATGTGGCTCATTAGTTCGTATAATCCTAGGGAACTTATCGTTGTGATCACTTTGTGTTGAATTGAAAATTTGAGTTGGTGTTTCCATGATGCAACTAACTGAACTAATTTTCAGGTGGAAACTTGAAGGGCGGAATCAACCAAGAAGGCATCGCATATTACAACAATCTCATAAACGAACTAATATCAAATGGTCAGCAGAATTCGACTCTTTTGGCAACTCGTATTGATGATACCCCAAATCAAACAAAATTAACTTAGATACTGTTGTACCATATACCTACAGGACTACAACCCTTTATAACTCTTTTTCACTGGGATCTCCCTCAAGCTCTTGAAGATGAATATGGTGGTTTTCTGAGCCCGAAAATTGTGTAAGCAGCAGTAATATCACAATGTCCTCTAGAACCCTACTCCCTCTGTTCTATCCATCACTCTTAACAAATGGAAAAATTCAACAAACTTTGATTTTTATTTTCACAGGCAAGATTTTACATATTATGCAGAACTATGCTTTAGAGAATTTGGTGACAGGGTTAGGCATTGGATTACTTTGAATGAACCACTGCCTTATAGCCTACAGGGTTATGCATATGGTATATTCCCACCAGCAAGATGTTCTAAGTGGGTGTCCCCGGACTGTGGTGCTGGTGATTCTAGTACTGAGCCCTACTTGGTTTCACACCACCAGATTCTTGCTCATGCTGCAGCTGTGAAAGTCTACAGGGACAAGTACCAGGTTTCTACATAATTATTATTTTGAACCCAATAGCATATCAAATTCCTTGGAAATATAAACAGAATCATGCATTATTTGGTTAGTAAAAAACTAATTAACAGTGAATTGTTTTCTGGCAGATTTCTCAGAAGGGTCAAATTGGGATAGCATTAAGTACTCCATGGGTTGTGCCACTATCCCCAACAAAAGCTGACATAGATGCAACTTCTCGTGCCCTTGCTTTCTTGTATGATTGGTAAGTGTCTTTACCAATCTCAACTACTCTTATTTGTTTTCAATCATGTTATTTTCATAATATAATTCATGTGTAGTTTTAGAATAGTGCCTAACACAAAACAATTCTAAAACTCCTCCATTTGGGTTTTGAAAGGTTCATGGAACCATTGTACTCTGGTGCATATCCTGCTGTAATGGTTAACAAACTTGGGGAACGTTTGCCAAAGTTTTCTAGAGGGCAATACTTAATGGTTAAAGGATCCTTCGATTTCATAGGGTTAAACTATTACACAGCCAATTATGCAGCCAATAGTCCTTGCCAACGTGAAAATCTAACTGTCTTGACAGACTTTTGCGCTATGTTTGCTGGTAAGCCATTCTAATTTCTAAATGACGGCTATACATGCTTTCTATCCTAGCTTCTGTTTAATTTGCCTCATACATTTGCTTGCTCATGATCCATTTTGTTGCTTCAGCTGTAAGAAACGGAGTTCCCATTGGTCCAAAGGTACTTGCATCTGGTGATAAGTTTCAATATGTTGTAGATTCTTATGTAATTGACAATGTAAAGTTTTCACTAATATAGAGTATTAGCATAACAACATTCGGTTTATCCTTGCCTGTTTCAAACTTGGCATGAATTGGGTTGGTTTCCCAGGCACCAATATTTGATTCATTTCTATTTTCCATTTGACCTCCACAAAAAATTTACGTTTCATGAAGGAATTGAGAGGAGAATAATCTTGCAGGCTGGCTCAGACTGGTTCTACATCTTTCCTCAAGGAATTCAAGATCTATTAGAGTACACTAATGAGAAGTATAACAATCCAATCATTTACATAACAGAAAATGGTATGTTTATCTATAACAAATTTCCTATATCATATTTCCTAAAGAGTTGAATATTTACCATGTTATAATGCAAGTGTTTTCTTTCAAAAAATCATGTTGTTCAAATATTTGCAGGAGTTAGCGAGGTTGATGAGGGCACAAAGTCACTTGATGACAAATTAAGGATAGACTATATTGGTCAACACCTTTTGTATGTTCAAAAGGCCATAAGGTAAGTTTCTTTTGCAAAAAAGAGAACATCATAGCTATGATATTTTGATAGGGATGTTATTTGGACACACATTTTTGAGTTACTAAGAGAATATCTAAACTGGGTTTAGGAAAAATGCAACAGCAAGTAATTTGTTTAATTATTTTTTGATTATAGAAGGAAAAAGCAACCTTGATGTCTTGACTTGATGTCCAACTTTTGATGTCCAAAAATTATTTCTGATATTCACCTCTTTATGCACTCAACATTTACTAGCCTAACACTCGGAATTTGGTAGGAATGGTGTCAAGGTGAAGGGGTACTTTGTATGGTCATTATTGGATGATTTTGAGTGGACTACTGGTAACACTGTTCGCTTTGGGATCATTTATGTAGATCTCAAGAACGGAATGAAAAGATACCATAAACAATCAGCTTTGTGGTTCAAAATGTTTTTCCATCAATGAACTGGTCATTTGTATTGAACAGAATTTATGGGAAAGGAATATGAATCAAGTGTTGTATTCTGAATCATAGTTATATTTAAGATTAGGCCATTGTAAACTTCGGATACTTTGATGAATTCTGATAACTGACCAAGAGTAAGGCTTTATTGTGTATGTAATTTTTGCTTTCCTTGATTAGTTTTTGTACTGAGTTGCATCAAATTGCTCTCGAATGTTTGAAACTTGATACCCATCCTCTACTCTTTGATTTTTGGGTCCATTAATCTATCTATAGTTGACACATGAAATTAACCTGAAACTAACCTTTTCAAGCAACATCATTAACCCAAATAAACCTAGTACTTGGCTTGAAACTATGAAAATTATAGTCAGCCGAACAAATCAAACCCGAAGGTGGAAAATATTCAATGCGTACAATCTACTACGAAAATATTTTGGTAAACGTTGCAAGTGTCAAGAGCAATTAAATTATAAAATTGAGTAACAAGAATCTGTAATATAGGGTGCAATCTAGATTGTCTCTCAAAGGACGGAGGCGACTATTCAATCAAGAGCATTGAGAAATTTCATCAAAAGGTTTACGAGGAATAATTCAAAGGAAAGAAAATGCAAATTTGGAGAAAAATTAGATCAAGAAGTCCATTGGAAACATAGGTTGATCTATTACTAACTAGATAGGATGCATCAATTTGCAAATCACATGGTTGATTTGGATCAAATTGAAACCTCTGATTATAATACAACATTCAAACATGGAAACCTTAAAAAATTCAACCAACATATGATCAGTAAGTATGAAACCTCAAAGCCTAACAGAATTATGTTGGCTGCTAGCACAAGAATGCAATTAGCCTATGTTCCAGAACTGAAATTCAACTTCTACTCATTCATACATGATACAACCAGATCCACATTATATAACCTATGAACACACATCCAATCACAATCTTAATCATGAATTCAAAATTAATATCCATCTATTAAGATTCGATCAAAAAGGAAAAAAAGAAGAAAAACATGTATTGCAAATTGGAATCAAATAAGAAACAACATCTCACGAATCAACAATTGTAACTTCTGTGTTCTTGAACTATTTGCAAGACTCTCACACCTCCAAGGATAAGGAGGGTGTAGAGAAGAAGAGAAAATTTAGCGGAGGGAGAGAGAGAGAAGACAAGAAAACTATCCCACGCATAAAACTACCAAGTGCTGAAATGAACTAAAGGCTAAAGTTTTTTCTTTTATTAATTCAATTTTGGTTCTCCCATATTTATAGGCACTACGTGATCATCATAATTCCCATCTTCTAAGCTTTATTTGGATCATATAATTTTCCTTAATTGGGCTTTTGGTGAAAGAGTTATGCTCAAGACACGACACCCATGTCTTCCAAAGCAGGCAGATTTCATCTCACAAATTCCCTTAAGACAATGTTGTTTTCAAAAAAAAATCTAAATTAAATGTGAATCTCTATGTCTTAGCTTTCAAATGGCATTGACTTGACTTTAACTATGTGGATGGCAGTTGGCATAAGAGGGGGGTTGAATCGTGCCTTTGAACGCTTTATGGAAATTTAAAACTCAATACAAAATTTCTTGAATAATTTTCAACTTGGAATGAAGAAGCATATGAGTTAGTTCAATAAACTAAGTTTTATCTTAGAGAACTGTGTTTTATCAAGAAAATTCTGTGATAATTTATAAATATGTGATTAATGTTAAGAGAGAGATGAGAAAGTTGTGTACTCATAAAGTAAAAGATAAGGCTGAGAAAGATCACATAAGAAATTATTTATATTAGTTCAGTCAAACCAAGCCTATGTCCAGTCCCTACAATAAATTGGGATTTTTACTATAAAAGTAGTACTGTACAAGCCTCTCCAAGCTTATAATCGAAATAGTTTTATATTAGCCTTTCCAAGCTAACTTTCTTACCACTATTGGCTTGGGTTATAATAGAGGATATAAGATTTGTGTATAAATTTTCTCACTTAAACAACACATTAAATGTGGACTATACAATATTTGACACGTGAGACAAATTTCTTCCATTTCTCTAATTTGAGTTTTAGAGAAGGTATACTCTTTTTTGAATTGAGTTTCGAAAAGTGTGTGTTCAAAAGCATGTACAGAAGGTTGAAAGACAATAAGTGCTTTGAGTAATAAATTCTTTAGTGTCTTTCTCTTCTTTATTTACTTCACCTTGAGCTGAATTTATAGGTGATCATGAGCTAACCATTATAGTTTGCATGATACTATTTGTTATTTTATTTGTATTCATTAGGTAAGCTTCTCTCTTGTCAAACAGATAGGTAGCCAAAATAAGAAACTAGTTATTGGAGCCAGTTGTCCATTGTATTTGCTTCAGTGTATTTGTCGGCTTTCTTATTGCATATATTCATTTGAATATTTGAATCAAAGCTTCTTAAGAAATTCTTCTAGAGATGATTTGTTGTACTAATACTTTCTTAGATACATCCTTCTAAGAGAGTTTCTTTTGAAGATATCATCTTTGTGATGCAGGAAACTTTCTGAATCTTATTTTGAGAAATTCATTCTATCTTCTTATGCTTTTATCATCTTTCTAATATTGACTAGGCTTTGAAGTTCTTAATGTTGTCACAACATGCCCAGAAGGCATTGTGAAGAAAGACAACCAAAAATTATTGAAAAATAATTTAACGGAGTTGTTACCGATTTTTATTTATGAAGAAAATAAAAAACCTTTATTTTCCCTAAAACTAGTCTTAAAAAATAAATTGTGTTCGGGAGTTTAATTATGCAAAGGGAAAGGTCAAACTTTATTCTATTGCACCCCTAACACATCTGACTTATAATAGCTACCTTAGAGCTTGTTATACAAATTAATTAGTAGCTTTATTGTTCATTTATCCCCTAAGAAAATTATGACAATTATTCACAAAAAGAAAAAAAAGAAATAAAATTTGAGAAATTTTAATTTTGACTTGATTAGCTCTCCAACATATCCTCCAATGCAATGAGAAACTCTATGCGACATAGTTCTCATAGGTTAAAAGATTTCTTGTTTTGAAAATAAATCCACTTTTGCATAAGGTTTAGGATAGCATAAGCTATACAATAAATTCTTTCAATTTTTACAATGCTTGAGGATGGTTTAACCATACATCAATGTCATAAGTTACTACATGATTTAAAAAATTTACAAAAAAAAATTTATTTTTATTTCATCATTTAAAAAGAGAGATTTTAAATGCTTAGGATCACAAAATAGTTTCAAAATTAGGAGAAAAAGGATTAAGAGATAATTCAAATTTCAAAGAGTTATAATTCACTATTAAGCACACACTTCCAAAGAACTCAAATATTTTGATTTTGTATTTCTATTATTTTTCTATTTTTTTATTGCATATTTTTCAATTCTATATTTTTTATTTTGCTACTTATTTAACTTACCCACAAGCCCACAAAAACCAATAATAATTAGTCAAAAGGAATAATCCCAAAAATGCAAAACACATCAAAAACTCATAAAAAACAAAAATGGCTATGACACACTAAGGCTTGGTTCGATATTGCTGTAATCTTTTAAAAGCTGCTAAACTGTCTTGACTCTCTAAAAGCTACTTTGAAAAAGCCATAGTAGTATCATTTTGTAAAATAAATATAAAAATTGCTTTCAATAAGCAGATGCCATAAAAATAGTATTTGGTAAAATTGCGTTTAAAATCTAAAATGACTATAATGAACATAAATACTAAAGAGAATAATTTCTATTTTTAATGTTATTAAAGATTACAAGGTTATATTAATCTTTTAAATTTTGTAGAGCACAAGCCAATTTTGAAAAACACTCCATGAGGGCTCTCGAGAGGACATCTTGGGTTTTAAAAGCTAGTAGCAAAAATATTCCAATTTTTTTGTTTATCAAATAGAAAAAATTGACTTATACTGTTTATAAACCAGAACACTTTTGCAGAAAACACTACCAAACTAGGCCTAAAAAAGAGTTTTAAAAAAGGACACCAAACTTAAAACAAAAGAAGAAACCCAAAATCTTAAATGGTATCATATGAAAGGAAGGATGCGCAAGCATGACACAAACTAGGCATCGCAGAGCAGTGTAGTGATAGTAGGGTAGCAGATTGATAGCGGCGCAATGGTGTTAATAGCATCGTGAAGGCAAAATAGCAAGAAGCAGTGACCACTATTATAGCTTATCGCAATTTCAAAGAAACTAGTGGGTAGTGTGGGTTGTGCATTGGACAGGGTCAAGAGGCACAAACATTCATGATTGCTTAAGGTCCAACAACGATAGCTTCGAGCTTGCTTCCAAATGCAATTCGACCTACTAGACTTCAGAATTAACTCTTGGTCTTCTCATCAAAGTTGTAGATAGTTGCGTTACCTTTCCTATAAACCAAGAAGCACACTTTTTAGATGTCTAAAACTTAAATTATAACTAAAATACAGAAATAGTGTTAGAGATAAATTATGCTAAAATTCACATTAAGGCTCAATTGAGGCCCAAATGCCAAATATGATTGAAATAACATACAATTAAGCACAAAGATATGGGGGCTCCTTAATATTAGAAGTTCAATTATCAAATTCCCCATACTTAGTCTTTTGCATGTCCTCATGCAAAATCAAAATTAGCCACTACAGAACCTAAGGGAAACCATAAGCTAAATGCATAAGTCCTAAAACTTGAACCACACAAATCCTAGAAATTAAAAGAAAAAATTAGCTCACCAAGAAAACATATTTC
The DNA here is from genome assembly GCA_031439595.1 of Pterocarpus santalinus. Taxonomy (NCBI): domain Eukaryota; kingdom Viridiplantae; phylum Streptophyta; class Magnoliopsida; order Fabales; family Fabaceae; genus Pterocarpus; species Pterocarpus santalinus. The sequence continues at coordinate 23,360,826 of CM062528.1, read as the reverse complement.
CCAATGAATCTTCAAGAATGTTAAGTTAAGAATCAAACAGACACAAGCGAAACACACAAGTCTTCAAGGATTCTTAATAATCAAGACACACATATCCTCAACTTTCAAAAATGTAGGCAAGATGAATTCACATAAAGTGCATTGACCAAGTATGAAGGACCTTACAAGATAGTGTTTGCCAACCATTTTCAAGTCTCAAGTATATAGGGTCAAGTGTTTCACTCAAGTCATTGAAGTTGGCTAGAGTAGCATGAAAAAGGGAGTCGAATCATTCCTTAGAAACTTTTGCAAATTGAAAAAAGTTAAACAAAGAATTATCAAATGCATTTCAAATTGGATAGTGGAAGCAATAAGTTGGTTTCAAATTTATTATATTTAAAACTTAGTTTTTATCAAGAACCTTTTAGTTTGATATAGAAACCAACTAAGTTCAAGTGATAAGAAGGAGAAGACAATATATGATCAAATAAATATAAGAGATATAGAGTTGAGAAAATCACACAAAACCACATATCTATGTCCAATCCCTTACAAACCGTTGAGATTTTTCGCTAAGATCTAAATTGTCATCGAGTATTCTTTTAACCTAGCCTCTATAGGCTCCTTTCTAACCACTATTAGGTTGAGATTAGAGTTAAAAATGTAAAAGGAGTTGAAGACTCGCACTTACTAAGTGTGGACATACAAAGAAGTATGTGAGGTAAGGTTTCTTAAATATCTCAAGAGGATAATGGCAAATAAATCTTGGAGAAACTCTTTGTGAGCTATGCTATTCTATCAGAAACTACCAGAAGATAGCATGTTACGATTAAAAGCTTTGATTAGAAAGATTAAGAATGAGAGGAGGTGTGAGTAAACAATTCGTCATTCATTCATTCTACCTTCCAATTTTGTTGAATTTATAGGCTTTGGATAATAAGATCACTTGAGATGTCGGGAGGCTATCTTTTGAGATGTCAAGAGGCTCCAATAGTTCTCTTTTGTACTTTACGAGCTATTTTCTTGTCTTATTTAGCATTAAGTAAGCCTTTCGGAGATGGTAAGTTGATAAAAAGCCATTTTTGTCAACTAGTAGTTGTAACGCTGCTTCATTGTGCTTATATAACTGTAAAGTTATGCTTTCCTCTTTCTTCAAGCTTCATTCAAATCTTTATTTCATTAGCTCTTTAGAAGTTCTTTTTGAGTAGACACTCATATGTACCTTCTAATGTAACTTTTCATATGCATCCTTCTAAACCATGTGAAATGGAAATTTGATCTTCTCAAGTGTTGTTTCATTCTTCTTGTATTGAAACACGCTAAATTCTATTGGTTCTTAGTGATCCCTTCTTATTGACTTTCAAAAGCTTGTTGAAGACCTTGATGTTGAGCTTTTAACCATTTTGTATTGATTAGAAACTTTTAAGTGTTGAGCTTTTAAAATGAGGTTGCTTACTTTGTGTGTTGTGAGCATAAAGATCTACTTCTCATCACTATAACATAAGATGTTAAGATTTGTTTGTTATCTATCAAAGCAAGTCACCAAGAGATAACTTTGAGTGGCTTTTGAGGTATTGTAGAGCTAACAATCTCCCCATTTTTTATGATGACAACCAAGCTTAAAAACTTATTCGAGATAAACAGTGGTATAAGAGTGGTGTAACAGATATTTCATTTGAAAAGCAATAGCATATATTAGAAGAATAATCAAAAGTGAAAAGCTCAAGAATTGTTTGATTAGCTTGTAATCAAGATATATCTTTCAACATATGTATATTAGAACAATGTTTACCAAAGCAATTGATGTATCATCACCGGAACATATTTATCAAAGCATATTCATCAAAAAGATATGAAGACATACCAGAGGGCACATGTTAGCTTTTTATGATCTTTCTAAGTGAAAATTGATTTTCAAATTGACAAGATAATTATGAAATAGAAGATGAAAATTAAGAACTTAAAGATGAATGTAAACATTAAAGCAAAAAGATGATACTAGAGATAGACTAGAGCAAAGATATTTTATCTTCATTATCTGAAAGAAGAAAGAAAGTACATTCAAAAGAATAAAAACATGTAATGCATGAATGTATCCTAAATGCATCTACTCCCACTAAATTTAAGCTTCCCTTACTACTTTTTCCTTTGGCATCATCAAAAAGATAAGGTTAGAGAAAGAAGGGCATTAATGATCTTTAGAAGAAACATTAGTTTCATATTTTGAGAAGCTTGAGAATTTTAGCATCCATGATTTCATGAAGATCATTCTATCAAGCACAACATTGTAGGTTGCCCTTATGGCTTTGAGCTCAAAGTTTCTCTATGTTTTCTAATGATTAGATAATTGTTCTTGTTGCTTATATTGTTTTTATTGTTGTTTTAGTAGTCTAGACTGAGGCTAGGCAATGGATTGTAGTTAGTACGAGAAGGTGGGTTGAATAATGCCTACGAGTGCTTTTAAAACAATGAAACCTCAAACAAATTTCTCAAGTATATTTCAACTTAGAATGCAAAAGCATGTGAGTTAGACAACTTGTTTTTTTTTACCTTGAAGAATTGATTTTATCAAACCATCTTGAAAAGTATTTTCGAAGCTTAGTTTTGATATGAGAAGATACGATGAAAAATTTGTGTAGTAAGAAAGTATATAGAGAAGGTAAGAAATATTACATAGAAGGTTTATACTGGTTCAACCAAACCAAGCCTATACATCTAGTCCCCAACATCAAGTTGAGACTTTCACTATCTGATGAATATTGTACAAGCCTATATAAGCTTACAATCCAACTAGTATTATATAATAGCCTCTTCAAGTTAACTATTCAAGTAGTATTGCCTTAATCTTTCCAATCTAACTTTTTAACCACTACCAGGTCGAGATACAAAGATTGATAACTAGTTTGTGTATAAGTATCTCACTTAATCACACTAGACGCATATATACAATGATAGAACAATGAGAAAGGTTTCTCTAATAACTCTCAAGGAGGATTGGTTAATACAACTTTTAGATAAGCCTTCTCCTTCCTACTTAGTTCAAAAGAATAAGTATATGACAAGAAGCTTGCTCAAAAAGATGATGGAAGACAATTAAATGCTTTGAGCATTAAATTCTTCAAGTGTCTCTCCTTGATTTACTTCATCTTATGCCGAATTTATATATGATCATGAGCTATCCATTAGACTGTTCATGATCTAGCCGTTATTTTGTCTATATTAAACATAGGGTAAGCTTCTATCTTGTTGAGTTAGGTAGCCAAAACTAGAAACTAGTCATTAGAGCTAGTTTGTCCTCTGTGCTTGCATCAGCATAATTCCAAGCTTCTTATTATTTAAGACCATTTGATTCTTCCGATCTTCAGTTTTTAGGGTATTCTTCATAAGATGGTTTTTGTTCCTTTTCCCCATCACAAACATCGGATTAGGTGTAGATCGATTTACAAAGTCAAATTTAATTAAGATGGTTCAATTGCTAGACACAAGGCTTAACTTGTGGCTCAGGGGTGTACTCAGCAAGCCAGTATTGATTATGTTGAGACATTCTTACCTGTGGCAAAGCATACTTCTATAAATGGCTTCTTTCTATTTCTAATAGAAAATAGAATCTTTCACAATTGCATGTTAATAATGTCTTTTTGTAACATCCCAAAGCACAATGTGTCTGATTTACACCGTTAATTTTTTTATTTCATTGCGTGCGAGAGATACACTTAATTAAGGTTGAAATATGGACATTAGGGTTTGGAATATTTAGCTTTACAATGTAGAGGATTTTATGAAAAACTATTAGTAATGACATACTAATTTAGGAAAAATCGCTTTAATTTTGGTTTTTTGTAATGCAAGAATCGAGTCAATAGAAACTTACACTATAAGATCACATAAATATCATTAAAACCTAATTTGAGTAGCCAAAATTAAGCCATAACCCCCCTTTAGGCTGGCTCAATTTCAGCCACAAAACAAGAAAGTTAAGTGAAATTCAAACATTGAGAGAATTCGACCAATCACCACAAAGTGAGTCACCTTGTGTCATGATGCATTTTAAACCAAAATTTCCTAATTCCTCTCTCATAATTTTTGGCCCCAAAACTAACTTCTCTCACTCTCATTTTCTTTCACAACTTCACTCTTCCATCTTCACTTCTTCATCCTGCCCAAATTCTTCACCCAAGGCTCACTTCTTACTAACATAAACTTGGAATTTGGGTAAGATGCTTGAGTTTGACTTGATATTAGAGTTATGTGGTTGATTAGGGTTTTTGTGATTCTCCTTATTATGATGTTGTATGATGATTTTATGACTTGTTTCAATTGATTGAACATGGAAATTCTTGGTTATGTTAGGAGATTGATCAAAACACTTAAAGGAGAACTCAAATAGGATAGTTGAAATTCAAAACCCTAGGACCTGCCTGTACTGCATATAACATGTTTGACCTACAAAGGTAAAAAATTCATAAAACCATTTTTAATGAAACTACACACTTAGAGCTTTCCAACGATATAAATTATAAGCCCATTGGACCTGAAATGAGCAAATTATGAATTTCTAAAATAGACCCTCAAATCGTGTCCACTATTTTGACCAGTATAGGTTGTAAAGGGTATAACTCGCCCTATACAACTTCAAATTAAGTGAAACTAATTTTATTAGAAAGCTAATATATAGATGTTCATGCCATACAAATTCCAGACTCATATTTTAAGTACATTACTCCCAGAATATTCTTCAAATTTTTCCTATGTCCTATCTGGGTTGAAATCAGGTAGACCCTTTTAACCTATGTTGAGAGTTTATAACTTAGGCTCTACTTATCCATTCAAAGTGAAACTTGTGAAAAATAAAAGATGATTCAATTAGTTTCACTTTGAAATAAATTTTGGATGAAATTATAAAAATTGCATTTTTGGTGAATTTTTACATTGAAGTGTTCAAATCTGTCCAATAACAAGACAGCCTTAAGTAAAATCTGAAAAACTCAACTTATACTCATCAAAACTTAACAGAACTAAAAAGAACTAAAAGTAGACCAATAATTCCACAACACATTAAAATTTTAGATTTAAATGAGTTAAGATGAATTTATGGCACAATTTCTAAAATAGGGCAGATTTAGGAGATTGAAGTGTAAATGTCAATTTTAAGTACTTGAACACTCTTAGATCATGAATGCCCAATGATTGAAATTTTGATGATGCAACTCTTTATTATATTGCTAAAATGTTAGTGTAATATTGTGTTGATTCTGGTATTTTGACTAGTTGGCTAAAAATGTCTCTGTTGCATTTTTGGGGAAATGTATTTTAAGTTATTATGATGCTAAATTTTTGGTAGAATACATATGAATGGTGCATTATAAGTTTAAATCCCTTAAGTTTGATTAGTCATAAGTACATGAGTTATGAGAAACATAAGGATTCCATATCACTTGGCCCAGCCCCATAATGAAGTTAAGGGGAAAAGTCGGGAAAAGTAAATCCAACTATCTTGTATAGGAAAGAGATCGATTCTAAGAAGCAAACTATTACCCAAGAGTTATATGGCCTAAAACTCCTACGAGACCAAGTATAGAAATTTATAAAATACAAGTTAAGAAAGATTAAGAGTCAAATGCATCTATATTGAAATTTCTATTTTGCACTTACTTATACATATTATGTAATTAATTGTAGTCTAGTTTGAATTGCGAATTATTCTTTGTGATATTTATTCTGTTAGGCGCTCTTTTTTGTTTATTAATTCCTTAAGTAAAAGGGAACTTTGCTTCAGGCCATTTTTTTTAATACCTATGAATTGAGACATTTACTTTACTAGTCACACTTTTCCATAATTAAACTAAACCAAAGCAATTGAGAATGATTGCGATGTCAATATCTACTAGATAAGGACTCCTACTAAGAATTTTCTAAATTCTCATCCTATTGTATTTTCGTGTCATTCTCAAATGACGGTGATAACAACCATGATATTCTTCATTGAGGTGCCAGAGTAGCATTGGCACTATGACCAGTTTATGGATTCATTGTATCTGACTACTACCTCCCAAGTCTACTTGTATATATTCTTTCAGCGTGTGTTTGCTGTACCCATATTTAGTCCTCTTTTTGATCCTGCTGCTTTTTTCTTGGGAGTTCCTCTATACATGGCACACCTAGACCCTGTCCTGCCTTACCAGGCACAGCCACCTGCACCACCACCCCAGTATGTACCCCAGGGATCCTTTGTAAGTGATCCCTCAGAGATGGTGGATTCCTCTTTTACTTCATCCTCAGCCCGAGATGACGACCAAGCACCAGGTGACCCTAAATTTGCAGGCATCATCTCGAAGGGATTCCTTTCTTCAAATTTCGACTAGGGGAGCTATCCATCTTGGGAGATCGTAGTTGTATAGAGTGGCCCTCTTTTGGCGTCTTTTATGACATTGGGCCATAGGCACAGTTTCTTTTATTTTGTCATGTATTCATACTAGTTGAAATGTCCTTCTAAGGGCCATATCAAGCCGATTTTCACAAATATGGGCTGAGTTTTTTTTGTTTAATGGTCCAATTTGATGTACTCAGTACTTATACATATGAATACATGAGATAATATACATATACATACATACATATATATATATATATATATATATATATATATGTATGTATGTATATGTATACACACACACACACACACACATATATTGCGATACGCTCATACGATATGTAACTTGACTAGGAGATAAGCACTACGTAAGTAAAATGGAATCGATAACCTATGCCTAATTAAGATTAACTTTGACAAATTAAGAATCTAAAGGTAAAATAAACGAGGGTTAGTATTTCGTGAACTACTAACTATAATATTATAACTTAAGTATAGTATTATATTTGGTAGGGTGTTATACTTTTTTGTATGGCAACCTTTTTGAGGAGGTTTGTATCTAGGTTGCGAGGCGGAGGCCTTTGTTTGTTGCTTGAATAAGCCCATTTATCGCCTTAAATAAGCCTCTAGACAATGGTTTAATAAGTTCTCATTAGCTATATTTTATTATGGATTTTCACAATCTAAAAATGACTACTCCTTATTACTTGAAAGGTTCTGATCAATCATTGGTAATTCTTTTTGTTTATCTGGATGATGTCATTCTTCTTGGAGCTGATCTTAATTTTGTTATAGGTGTTAAATTATTTCTTCAATCTAGGTCTAAACTTAATGGTTTGGGAAGTTTGAAATATTTCCTTAGGCTAGGTATTCCAAGATCATCACAAGGCGTCTTTTTATCTCAAAAAAAAAAAAAATACACTTTAAGTCTCTTCGAGGAAATAGATTTCTTAGCAAACAAATTAATAGCTCTTCCCATTGATCCATATTTGAAATTGAGCATTAATGATGGTTAGCCACTTCAAGATCACTCTTAGCATAGAAGAATAATTGGTCAGCTATCATATCTTGCCATTACCTACCTTGATATAGCTTTTGTTGTCAAGTTAATTTGTTGCACAGCCTCACACCTCACATCATAATGCATTGCACCATTTGCTTCAATATCTTAAAGGCTTTCCAAGTCAAGGTCTTATTTTTTTAGCAAATTAGCACTAAGTTTAATAACAAATAACGTTGATCAAGGAAATTATGTGGACATTTACAAATCCACCTCTAGCTACTTAATCTTCATATGCGATTCTTTGATTTCAGGGAAGTCTAAGAAACATGCCACGATGGCAAGATCTTCTGTTGAGCTGAGTATAAGGCCATGGCTAATGTCACTAGTAAAATTTTGTTGCTGGTCCGACTGTTTTGAGACTTTGGCATTGTGTTTGATAGTGTGAAGCTTCTATGTGGCAATTCATATAGCAACCAATCCTAGCTTTCATGAATGCACCAAATGTATTGACATCGATTGTTATTTTGCATGGGAAAGTTTAGCCTGGATAATTGCATTTAATTAATTAATGTGAAGACAACATATTAGCTCACCGAGCTATTGACTAAGCCAGTAGGTTAGTCCTAGTTCAGAAACATCATGGCAAAGTTAGGAGTATATGATCTATACTTCTCACCTTTATTGGGATTGTTACATACTAGCATATTAATGGCTAGTAAAGTTAGTTATGAGTTATTATATTTGTTATATGATTAGTTGTGGTTAGTTAACCGAGATTTACTCCTATATGTTCATGCACAACACCAATAGTTACACTTACAAACTCACACTAGATTATATACTTATTAAGCAAGTTAATAATATTTATTCGATTCATTCTATTCAAATATCTCTATAATACCATCATTTGTGCTATCATAAACTGCTTGCACCTTGCCATTATTCTTCATTCCTCCATGGCTACCCAAACCTAGCTTCTTCCTTCCCCCTCTAGGTTGTTCTGAAACTTCATTTCTATTTTTTTTTTTGTTAAAGTTGTGTCTCTTTGGTTGGGCCGATCCTTCTTTTTTATTTTTTTCTTTGTTAGTAAGTTTGTCTTCTAGCCCAAGTTAGGCGATAGTTCCAAATAGTTTTTTACAGAGTAATTTAACAAATAATAAGAGGAATTTAGCAATTTTTTAAATGTTAATTAAGTGTGTTCTAACTTTCCAAAATATATAAAACAAAATAGATAGAGAAAATAATCAAATAAATAGGTTTAAGCAATTAAAAGAATAAAAAATGATAAAATAAGAAAATAAAAACAAAAATAGACAAGTGAAGAAAAAAGTCTTTTTTATTTTTATATACTATTTTCTTTACATAATCTATAAATAAATAAATAAAAGAATGAAAGTCATGTAATTTCCAATTGCTTGCTGTCATTTGTTCATGATTATTTTCTATGTTAAATTATAATTTTTGTGAAATAAATTTTCTTTATGGAATAAGTTTCTAATGATGGAATGATCAAAATTAACTAAGATGATGGTGTAATAGCAAGTGTCCTAACTCACATCAAATTAATTAAAATTACTTAATTTCACTAATTTGTAGAATTGTGCAATCAAGGTTGTCTCCTGGATGATGTTGCTGCTGCCTAGTTGAATTATCGAGAGTTTGTGTGAAGATTCATTAAGCAAGATTTAAATGAAATAAAGTCATTAGTTTAAAGATTTCCTTAGGCATATGATCAATTAATCATTAGCACACAATATATTAAAAACATGGAGTATGGTTAATTTGAGTTATTTGAGAGACATATACTAACAACCCCACGATTCAACCTAAAGAATTCTAGGCATTCAACTAATATGTAATTGATTAGATAACTGAAACCTTAACTCTAATTAATCTATATTGATTTTCAGTTCCAATTGCATTAGCCTAGCATTGAACCTAAACCCAATTCCTAATTCTTTAATTAATCAAGTTCATATTAATTAACTATTTAGTAATCTCCCAACTAATTTCCCATTCATAAACCCATATATCGTTACCATTCGATACAAGTTTACAAATTAAAGAAGGCAAAGAATCAAGAAAACAAATATGTATTGAAAGTTAAGCATAGGGTTTCAAGATTACAAGCGTAATGTCCTTAGAGTCTCCTTGAACTAGCATTAAATTCTACTCTCCACAGCAATGGAGGTCATAAAATAAAATTCAAAACAAGAGTCTTACAAGATGAAAGGAAAAGGAAAGAAGAACAGAGAAGAAAAAACCTAGAGAAAAGGAGGAGAAGAACTAGAGAGAGAAAACTAAAACTATCTCTACTAAGGTAATCTTTTTTTGATAATTGATTGAATGCTTGACATTCAAATTGAATGGAGCAATTATTATAGCAAAATGCCCCAAAAAGAAAAGGATCCTACCAAAAAAAGACTATTTCCAAAAGGGGAGCTACACATGAAGCCTATATACAATGAACATGCTTACAGTCAAACTACATGAACTACATATCTAGGATTAGACTAACACAATCTATTCTCCTTGCTTCCCCTTGTTCCTCTAGTCTTCGCATGTTTAGAATCCTTCTTTATATGCTCATGATTTTTTACCAATGCATTGATAACATCCTCATCTTTCTTAGCAAAAAGTCCTAGACTTTTACCTAGCTCCCATGTAAGTCTTGCTTCCTCATAATTCTGCTCGTCAAGAAGATTATTAGTTATAATCGCTACTTCATATGATAGAGTTTGATCCACCTTATCCCCTTTCTTCTTTGTGCTTTTTCTTTTGAAAACGGCCTTCAAACCTCTTCCTTTTTATTTATGTTTTTCTTTTTGTTATTCTTTTTACACTTCAAAGCTAATTCAGCATCAACAAAATCATCCGCATCATCACACAATATTTGATTAGACTCGTATGCTAGCATGCTATTTGGATCTTCATGAATCTCCTTACCACCTTCAAATCCTATAAGCCCATTATAATTATCACTGAGCCTCCAAGATTTGAATCCAAGGGGACAAAATGGGTGGATGTTGGGCTCATCTCAAGACCACATTGTAGTTGTTCAGTATCCAACCTGTCCAAGTCTTGACTATGACCCATATTCTACAAGCATAAATCCATTCGAACCTTAGTAATAACTCCTCCTCTGCATGTGCTCTTTTCTCATGCACTATTTTGGGAAAAGGACTTCGTTATCAAACTCATTAACCATGTTATTTTTCTTAAGACTCGTGATACGACCATTGTCATAATGATTGGTATTTACAAGCTTAGTGGGGTCCAAGTTTGAATGCATCGGTCCATCTACCTCCCTTGGCCATGCACCATCGACGTTCATGTTCTACCTCCACTGGAGTTACTTGCAAACTCAACCATCACTATCGTGAACATGGAACTAGAAATAGAGTGCATGGAGCCATCGGACACACTAGGACCTCCTGGATAGCTACCCCATAGCGAACTCCTTCAATGACAATATTCACTTATCTAGTAATCTTCTCACTACTATTAGATTCAATCAAGACATGTGCATAAGAGAATGATTGTCCTCGTGAAGTTCGTTCATCAAAGTCCAAAACCTTTCCCCATAAGCTACATATTTTGACGATGTTGCTACTAGAATAGGCTGAGTGAGCAATGCTAGAAAGTTCCAACCATACCATTCTACAAAAAGACTACTCCTTTACACTCCATTTCTTCAAAAAGAACAAAATGAGGACACAAGTTGAACACCATTAGCTAATACTTCTAACGTAGTACTTTCACATTCAAAATTCACTAAAATTTTTTATGAACTTAAGGTGAAGATATTGTCCACCTCGACCCAAATAGCTTGAAGAAATTGATGGGTTTCACCTTCCTCGAAAGGCACATTAAGCTCAACAATAATACTTTGATTCAACAACAAGGCGAATACTTAACCTCAAGGATATTTGGAGAAAACACACATGGCTAATAGGGTTTCATAGAAAACTACCATAAAAAAGGTTCTCCTTGTCTTTTGTATTCCATTTGACAAAAGTCTGTGGTGAGTTATTCTCTAGTTTCCTGGAAAAGACTTGACAAATCACCAAAGAACATCCATTAATCTCCACTCCATTCATAGCCTCCATACATTATGTGCTACACTGTCCTTCTTGAAGTTGATGAACACATATGTAGGTGACCTAGATTGCTTTTTCTTCTTTAAAATAAAAATATAAGAGATTTCACCAAAAACTTTAAAGTATCCCTTAATCCAGCATTTTGTGGCATTGGGAGGGGGGGAAGGTTCTCAATATAAACATAAAACATATTCTTTATGTCCATGACCCAATCCCCCAAAATATGATCATCCTCAACCACCCCTTTAGTCATTCGAGCCCGAAGACTAAATCTTGATAGTGAAGGTGGTTGATGATCCAATGTAAGGGGGAGAATGGAAGCCACATGTTTTACCTAAGATTGTTGATAATCCAACTCTTAAAGGTTGGGGACGGTTGAGGAGAGATAGGGTTGTTTGGTGGACAACACTACCGCTATTTCACGCAGTGTAAAACTCTTTTACACTAAGTGCATCTTCCCTAAAGAGGTAAAATAATATGTTAAAGGCCTTTGTTAAAGGCCTTGATTTTCATTCATTCATGTTGCCAAAAATATGCTTAAAGGGCCACAATTGACCCAAAAATAACAAAACTAGTTTTGTAGAATCGCATTATAGCTCAATATTTGAGTTGTAGCCCAATCTCCTGATATAAATTATGCAGATTTATTGTTCTGATCACCATTGAGCCCTGTTTGACCATAAATGCTCCAAATTATCCATTGGTGTCTTGTAAAAATTGTAGATTTTTTCTTGGCTTATAAATGGACTTCTTATTTTCTTTATTTGGAATTAGGGTGAAAGAGTTACTGTTAAATCTTTACAATAAGTTGGAAGTGCATGATATAGAACTTTGTAACTAATTTCTTGCTCTACTTCCAAGCTTCAAGTCCCTCCATAAATTCCTTACAAAATCAAAAACACCATTCTTAGGGGACTAGAACTGATGATCATTATCAAAACACAAAATCATTACAAAAAGCATGTTTACGTAATGATTTTCATTTAAGCACAAATAAAAGTTTAAGCATGAATACTATGCTAATGATATAAAATTAAGCACCAAAAGAGGATCAAAACACTAAACATAAGGGATAAAAATGATGTTAAAAACACACTTATCACAGTGATGTTTGGATTTTCCTAAGTTAAGAAAAATTTCTATTGTTATGTCAAGAGCGCTATTGGGACTATAAGAATTTCTAATAAAAATAAAATCTTTTTATCAAAGTTAATTCAAGAATCTCTACTTTAACTTGGTCATATTTCACATTTGTATTGATAAAATAAGATAAACGATCAAAGACAAAAAATCAGGAAAAGATCAAAGTACCAATTAAGTAAACTCTTTCTAAAACTCTTGAGATCTCATATCAGATTTTACTAGGAGCACTAAAAGAGTAATTTTGATAGGAAATAGCATTTGAAAATATTTTCATTATTTTTATTATGAGCCAATAAAATTCACATAGTCCAACTGTTTTGGACTAGTACCTGGGACTCGTATCCTGGTGCATCCACTAAAGCCCAAACCATAATGAGGCCAATGAGGCCTAACTCAGAATCCATGTGGAAAGAAGATCATACGCTCATAACATGAGACCACAAATATCAGACCCCATACAACATGCTGAGCTATTAATGAGAGTTCAAAGTGGGCTCCTCGAATCATGGAGCGTAACCGCATTCATCATCATCCATTTTTGCCTATAAGTAAAAGGTGAAACCCTAGAAATCAGGTACGCATTTATCCTATACACTCACATTTCTTGTACTTCCTAACTTGAGCATCATGGTCCTTATAGCTACACCCTCACCAGATTGGAGCTCGAATCACCCAACCATTTCCATCAAAGTCTAGCAACTTTGGAGTTCTAGTTTCGTTTGGAACACCTCTGGTTTCCTTAATTTGGGACCTACCTTCAAACATTGGCATTATCTTAGGGACCTTGAAGCTGCTGTTTTAACATTCTTTCCTAGATTTTTAACAACAATGTCCACCCCTTGCAGGCAGGAGCCTACTGCGGCACATGGCCTCATGAATAATGAACAATTGCTTCTCTTGGATCAAGTAAATGGAAGCATGGCTTCCAAGTCTACATCATACACCGAAGAACAACATGGCAATTAAAATGCGATGGCTTATCGTTCCCTGGTGCAAGCTTCAGTTAATGTTTTGGCATCCAAGGTTGAGCAAGCTCAAAGAATCCCTTCCCGTATGCTGAAATAGTATCTATTCTGCGGGACTGGGCCACTGTATATGGGAACTAGAGCAGAACATGGATCAGATATGGGAGGTTGAGGATGAACAACACCGCTATGATTGACATCATTGAGATAATAGAGATCGTTATCATGACAACCCATGATCAACATTGAGAGCTGGAGTAACGACATTGGCGAGAACCTCAGGGCAAGCACTTATGCCATCGCGGTGATCATGTTGAGTCATGTTTTTCTTAGGCAAGGAGCATGGATCAACAGTTTAGACATATTTCGAATCAATACGAAGACTTAGAGGATTATGGTGAAGTGCTATTTTCTAACTACATTACAAGCATTCTTCTTCCAAAGCTATTCAAGCCACCCACCGACATGGAACCTTACGATGGAAGCATGGATTTCCTGGCACATTTGGGTGCTTTTAAGTCTAGAATGACTTTAGCAGGGGCGTTCGACCCCGTCGAATATAAGGCTTTCCCGATCACGCTAAAGAAGGCAACTCTTAAGTGGTTTACCTTGCTATCCCCGAGGTCCATCAACAAATTCTTAGACCTCCCATCCCAATTGCTTGCTAACTTCACCATTTGGATGTTTAAACCTAAATTAGTATGTCTAGCCTACTAAGAATATTCCAGCACCAAGGAAAGCTGCTCCAAGATTATCTTGAGCATTTCAATGCAGAGAGACTTACCGTCCTTAACAAGCGCTGGCCTCAGTCCTTCAAGGACTAACTATCTAAGTGGCCAGCAAGGTCTATGATTGACATCCAGGCGAGGCTAAAAAAATACATCTATTTGGAAGAGATGCAGAAAGCCACTACGAATTTAGGAAAGAATCAAGGCAAGCTAAAGTTAGGCTCCTAACAAGAGGAGCACCCGGGAAAAAGGCACAGATGTCGAGGGTTAGAAGGTATCATGATTATACTCTTTTCAACATGTCCCTTGCAGATTTATACATGGAAGTTGGGCAGTCCAAATGATACCCCTAACCAAAATGCTCAAAGTAAGGGCCACCAGAAATAAGTTATTATTTTGTGAGTATCATAATGGATTCGGGCATAAAATAGAATAGTTGATAAGAGAAGGCCAGTTGGCAAATACATCGCCTTGCAAAGAAGCCTTAGAAAGAGGAGAGCCTCCCCTATGAGGGACGAAAAATGAAAAAATTGCAAAACCAGGGGATCTAAAAAGTTGTTAGAGCTTGGGAGATGCAGAAGGAGGGTGAGACTATAACCAGAGCCATCAATGTCATAATCGAAGGATTTGCAGGAGGTAGCACCACTAAGTTGGTCCACAAAAAACACCTCCTAGAAGTCTTGAGCCTATCATTTGAACAGATAAAGATGACTCATAAGCCTTTGTCTACCTCCAAGATTGTCTTCTTAAGCTCCGACAATGAAGGAATTGTTCCACGGCATGACAACCCCATGACTATCTCGACAGTGATGGTTAATGCTAAGGTAAAAAGAGTTTTCGTGGACCACGGAAACTTAGCCAACATCATATTTCAAGACACCTTTGACAAGCTAAAGTTAAAGAACTCTGACCTCCAAACTTATAAGGAAGAGCTCATCAGTTTCTTAAGAGAAAAGGTGCACCCAAATAAGTATGTTACCCTCTACCTAACTTTGGGAACCTGATCTTGAACTCAATCGAGTAGGGTCAACTTCCTATTAGTTGATTATCCTTTAGCATATAATGTCATTTTGGGAAGGCTGACTTTGAATAAGATTAGAGCAATAATTTCCACAGTTTGCCTCATAATGAAGTTCTTCATAAACAATGGAGAAATAGCCACCCTAAAGGCAGACCAAGTGGCAACACACAAGTGTTATAACATAGGTTTAGATGTAGCCTGGAAGAAGAATGAAAGTAAAGAAGAAGCATGACCTTTGGGTTCATCAAAGATCATGTTAGTAGAGATTGATGCAAGAGGAATACGAGAAAAAAGAGGCTAGAGCTCGATGGTGAGTTAGAAGTTGCTTAGGTTGGGGAAAAGTTGGACCAAAAAACTCAGATCAATAAGGCCCTCCCGACTTCATTAAAGTAAAAACTCTTGACATTGCTCAAAACAAACGCGAATTTGTTTGCCTGGACCACTGCTGACGTACCGAGAATTCATGTGCCACCCCCTAGTAGTATTCTCGAGGCTTGACTAGTGCCCAGAAAAGAAAAAAGATGAGTCCAGATAGGGCTCTCGCCATTCACGAGCAAGTTCAGAATCTCTTGGTTGACAATTTTATCCACAAGATCATGTACTTAGCCTGGTTGTCCAGTGTCATCATGGTGTCAAAATCCAATGGGAAGTGGCATGTGTGTGTCGACTACACTAACCTCAATAAAAGCTTACTCAAAGGATTCCTACCTTTTACCAAGTATAGACGGTTTAGTTGATACTGCTTCCAGTTTCTGATTTCTATCATTCAAAGATGCATAGTCGGGATACAATCAAATCTTGATGCACTCCTATGATGAAGAAAAGATAGCATTCATTACTCAAATGGCTAACTACTATTACAAAGTTATGCCATTTGGAATAAAGGATACGAGGGCCACTTACCAAAGATTAATGAACAAGATATTTGTTGACAACATCGAAACCCTAATGGAAATCTACATTGATGATATGCTAGTAAAGATAATGGAAGACGGCAAACTTCTTTCTGACCTTGAAATCGTCTGCAATTACTTACATAAGCATAATATGAGGTTGAATCCATAGAAGTGTGCCTTTGCAGTCAAAGCTAAAAAATTCCAAGGTTTTATGCTCACACATTGGGGAATTGAAGCAAACCCTGATAAGTGTTAAGCAAGGATACAATCAAATCTTGATGCACTCCTATGATGAAGAAAAGATAGCATTCATTACTCAAATGGCTAACTACTGTTACAAAGTTATGCCATTTGAAATAAAGGATACGAGGGCCACTTACCAAAGATTAATGAACAAGATCTTTGCTGACAACATCGAAACCCTAATGGAAATCTACATTGATGATATGCTAGTAAAGATAACGGAAGACGGCAAACCTCTTTTTGACCTTGAAACAGTCTGTAATTACTTACATAAGCATAATATGAGGTTGAATCCATAGAAGTGTGCTTTGCAGTCAAAGCTAAAAAATTCCAAGGTTTCATGCTCACACATTGGGGAATTGAAGCAAACCCTGATAAATGTTAAGCAATATTGGAGATGAAGAGTTTGACCCCCATCAAGGAGGTTCAACGTTTGATAGGAAGAATAGTATCCCTATCCCAATTCCTAGTAGCATCCGCTTGGAAAGTGCTTCCTCTTTTCTTATTACTTAGAAAAGAGAGTGTGTTTGAATTGACACCAAAGTGTGAAGCAGCATTTCAAGATATCAAGGAGTATCTTTCTAGCCCCCCAATTTTGTGCAAACCACAACCTAACTAGCCACTCTACCTTTATTTGTCTATAAGCAATGCCGCTATTGCTAGTGCATTAGTTCGAGAAAATAGATAAATGCAGTACTCGGTCTACTCTATGGGTAAGGTGCTTTAGGGATTGAAGATTAGATATTAAAAGTTGAAAAAAGTAACTTTTGCCTTAGTGATGACAACTCAGTGACTTTGTTAGTATTTTCAAGCTCACCCGATAGTCATTAGGACTGACCAACCGATCCGACAAATAGTACAAAAACTGGACCTAGCAGGAAGAATGATTGCCTATGGTTAGTCGAGTTAGTGGAATATGAGGTCCAATATGAGCCTAGAATAGCTATAAAAGCACAATCATTGACAGACTTCTTTGCTGAGATGGTTAACGAGAACTCTGAAAGCAAAGCCCTAAGTTGGATATTTTACATTGATGGAACCTCTAGTCTTAAAGGCAATAAAGCTGGATTCATACTTGACAAAGAAGAGGAGATTGTATGGTAAAGTTCGAAATCCCAGTGTCTAACTAGGTCTAATATGAAGTGTTGACTATAAGGATCTACCTCACTGCTAACATTGGGGCAACACGACTTATGATCTACAGTGATTCCCAGATCATAACATTACAGGTAACATGAACATATAAGGTAAAAGGGTTGATAGAGAAATTTGGAGCTTGAGAGATCCGACATGTTCCCAAAGAAGAGAATGTCAAGGTCAATATCCTTTCAAAACTAGCAAGCATTAAGCTAGGGAAATAATAAGAATTTGATCCAAGAAACACTGAAGACCCCCTCCATAGCAGAAGGAGTTTTGACTTTCCACATTGAGGAATCCCCAAGCTAGATGACTCTGATCTTCTAGTATCTATATAACGGAACTCTCCCAAGTGATCCGATGGAAGCAAGAAAGATAGCAAAAGAAACCTCCTACTACGCTATCATCGGAGGACAGTTATATAGAAGAGGGTTGACTTAGCCACTTTGAAAGTGTTTAAGCCTATCCTGGATCTCCTTCATTCTTGAAGAGATCCATAAAGGGCTCTACGACCATCACCTTGGAGGAAAAGCATTGGCATTGAAGGTCTTAAGGGCTAGATATTACTAGCCCACTATGGTCAAACACTAGGTAGAATTTGTGAAGAAATATTTGAAATGCCAATAGCATGTCCACTTCCGTGTCACCCCAACTAAGGAACTCAGAATGATCATGTCTTCATCGACATTTAGCAAGTAGGGAATTGACCTCCTAGGTCCTTTCCTAATGACCTCGAGATAAGTGAAATAGTTGATCGTCGCAATTGACTACTTCACTAAGTGGGTGGAATAGAGCCTTTGTCCACCATCACGGCTACACAAGCTAAAAAATTCATTTGGAGGAATATCTTCACCCACTTCAGGATATCGGAATCCATGATCACCAAAAATGGAACTCAATTCATAATCAATAATTCTGAGGTTTCCTTGTTGGTTAAAAAGTGAAGCATCATTTCACCTCAGTAGATCAACCTCAAGCCAATGGTCAAGTCGAGATTGCTAATAAGGTCGTGCTCTAAGGTCTAAAGAAGAAACTCGATGAAGCCAAGAGAGTATAAGCTAATGAACTTAGGACCATTTTATGATCATATCAGATGACTCCTTAGTTAACTACAGCCAAAACCCTTTTAAGTTGACTTACGGGATAGACGCTGTGATCCTAATGGAAGTCGAAGAGCCAAGCCCGAGGGTCATCTTTCAGGCTACAAATTCTAAGGCCTTCCACAAAGAAGCAAGCCTTTAGGAAGAAGAATATCTGGTACTCTGATGAGTTGACATCAAACTACCACCATCCGGGCATAGCAAGCTTGCAGCAAACTAGGAAAGCCCATATCGAGTCTTTGAAGCTCGAAGGAAAGGAGTGTACAAGCTTTCTACTTTGTTAGGATCCGAGGTTCTGAGGTCATGAAATACTTTGAACTTTAGGAAATTTTATATATGATGTAACCATGCAAAGTCAACGTAGGTTTTTTCTTACCTCGAGTTTTGTCCCATTGGGTTTTCCCAAGAAGATTTTAATAAGCAGGGCTTTCGTGGGCCAACTAATATTTCACACACTACCACTTGGTTTTTTCTTGTTCAAGTTTTGAATTCATTTGTAAGCATTAATTCATTATTAACAAAGTTATTCTCCTATTCTTATTTATTATTATTTAAATCCTAAGGGATTGATCATTCTTTAGTCAAAATATATGAAGCCCAGATCCAAAATCTCAAATATAGCTTCTCATTAAATATATGAGTCACCAATGACTTCGAAAATTACCTAGGTTACCAATAACCTCAGAATAAATTTTAATCCTTAAGTCTAACTTATGCAAAATACAAATCCAAGTCTCGCATGACCTCAAAAAACTATAAAAATAAAATCCCTTAGGTTATCACACTTAAGCGTAAAAATAAAAGACAAAGGATCAAGTGCGAAAAATAGCTCCTAACATTCAAATCCCGGAAATTGGGTAGTCAATTCATTACAAAAGCCCATAAAAGGGCATATACAAAATATATGAAAATTAAATACAAATAAGGCCTATGGGTCAGTCTCGAGGTTGGCAAGGTTGGACTTCAGCTTGGCATTATCATCTTCAACCGGGATATCCACAATCTGGCCATCTATGACATGGCGGTAAAGCCTGATGGTCTCGATGAAATCAGCCTCGGGACAAATAACCTTGTCCACAGCCAGGAAATTTTCCTCGCTCTTGGTAGTCAAGTGTGTCTACTGATCATCAATGTATGTGATTTCCTCCTTGAGCTCAAAGATGTTTTCAGTCGAACTAACGCGGACCTTCTCGAACTCTTCCAATTGGACCCTCAATTCTTCAAGCAACTGATCCTTGGTGTTAACTTGCTCCTTCAATCCCTCAACCTTGAAAGTCAAGTCTTGCTTGGCCTTATCCAAGGGCCCCTTTTTCATTTTGAAAGAGGGTCATCCTCTCCTCCAAGTCCTTCATTTCTTGGCAGGCCGGGATCCCAGAAGTAATGACCGATTCCAAGTATCGATATACTGCAACAGATTTAAAAAGAATGCGGCCAGCCCATTAGAGTTTCTCCATTAGTTCGTCCTTGTCCCCATGGAACTACTTGAGGTAGGTTGGAGTCATCAACACCTGATCCATGAACTCCTAATATAGAGAGTTCTTGGATAAGATGTCGAGCTTGGACTTCTCCATAGAGGTTAGAAAAACATCGACGTCAACCTCCATGATATCTTTCTACTTGCCTGCAACTTTTTTTTCCCTTTTTGTTTTTTCTAAGCCTGAACCTCGGGGGTAAAGGACCCCAGAATTGGAAAGAACTTGGGTCTTCGGAGTGCATCGACCTAAGACTGTTGCGCTTCTTTAGCATTTTGTGGTGGAACTTGACCATCGCACTCTTGGGAGCTATTTCGTCTATAAGAAAAATGGAAGTTAGTAATAGTACATAGATATAAAAGCAGGATAAAGCAAGGAAAAATGACAAAGGTAAAAATAAAATGACCTAAATGCCTCTTGGCCACCTTAGCATTAATGTCAATAATGTTTTTTTTAAGTTAAGATGGTTTTTCTTGAAACTCGTTGGAAGAACATGGTAATTGCCCTCTCCTCAGATGAAAGATTAGTCTCATGCACCCGAGGTACCTTAAAATTCTAGTAACAACTTATCTTGAATTCTCTTTCTTAGGTCTACCAAAAAGGGGGTTGTTCCCGGAGCTCCAAACACCTTGAAGTAGACTAGCTTGAAGTTATGGAAGGAGTCCTCGTAGAGAAGGAAAACCTTCTGGTTTACATGTAATCAAAAAGAAAGCCAGCTCATCATTGACATTTTACTATTCGGGCGAGTAAGGGTGAAGAGATAAAAGAAGACATTGGAGGAGGGTGGAACTCCGAAATACTCGCATATTATGTTAAAGCCCCTTATCATGGCCTAGCTATTTAGATGGAGATGGGAAGGAGCAACTAAGGTCCACAACAAGACGGTAAACTAGTAGCTGGTGAATGAAATTTTGACACCAAACTTGGAGATGAGGACATCATACATCCACATCTAGTTTGGTCCACTCCTATGGTTTACATAGCATACTAGCTCCTCAATGTCAAGGACTTCAAGGATGTAGTCTTCCTTGTACTCACCTTCTAGGATTATAAGGTTTTCTTCCCTAAGAGACCTTAGGAACTTGGAAGTCACTCGTAAGGGGGATCCTAATACCCGATGATCTACCTATTGGTAAATGAGGTTGAGTAAGGATGGAAACCAGAGAACCTTGAGAGCCTGTTTCTTGCATATTTCAGAATCTAGGGAGACCACCTCTATCATAACCTTCGAAAGAAGATCTAGCAGATATGGAAATTTCCTAAGAGCCTATAGTGGTTTCCCCTACTAGGAAAGTTCACCACCAAGGCCAAACAGTGGAGAAAGAAAAAGAAAAAGATTCTTCAGAGAACCATCACTATGAAGAAATACACAAAAATAGGGTGCTAAATATAAACAGAAATTGATTTTGGAAAGAAACAATCGTAGAGTAAGAGGAAGGGGCGAATGAATTGGATCTTTTGGTAAGTAAGGGAACTTGAACGAAGCTTGGAATTATTATAGAGCACTTCTTCTATCTAAAGAACCTCCTTCATAACACTCACACCACTTGCACTAGTCTCAAATATATAGAAGGAAGTGGGGAAATGAAGAATGGGATAGAGAAAGCAAGTATGGTACTTAAAGAGACCAGTACCCCTTTTATTGGACAACACAACGGTCACAAAAGGCAAAGGGGTGTCTTTTCGCTCCTATAAGTCAGGGGCAAAGTAGGAGAATGTCCTAATTCAAATGATGATGGCATAGAAATCAAGGTGTCAAAATGCCATGTGTCTCCTTAAGGCCAAGGATTATGACCCATGATAAGATGTCCTAATAGAAGAGGAGAGGTCACACCCTCTGGAAGCTTCTCGTAAGGCTTTAGTTAGGGAATTCAACATTTGAGAATGAGCAACTCAATGTCGGGAAATCCTATTCCCGAGTTCTCGTTATACAACGTAAGGGCATCGTTAAACTCGATATCCAAGGTCAAAATCTCGGAACCAAGTTAAGGGCACTATTCTAGACTAGTTCCCATGACCCATATCCTGGTATATCCACTAAAGCCCAAACCATAATGAGGCCAACACTGCCAACTCAGAATCCATGTGGAAAGAAGATCACATGCTCGTAACATGAGGCTGCGAATCTCAGACCCCATATGACATGCTGGGCCATTCTTGAGAGTTCGAAGTGGCCTCCCTGAATCACGGAACATAACTACATTCATCCACATCCACTTTCGCCTATAAGAGGTGAAAGCTCATAAATCAGGTACACAATTGTTCCTATACACTCGTATCTCTTGTACTTCCTGACTTGCACATCGGAGTCCTTGCAGGTGTACCTCCATCAGATTGAAGCTCAAATCACCCAACAATTTCCATTAGAGTTTAGCAGCTTCAAAGTTCCTTTTTTGTTTGAAGCACCTCCAATTTCCTAAATCCAACACCCACCTCCAAACACCAACCTTTATGATTATGGTGAATTTGAATTTTTCTTTAGACACTCACTATCAACAAATTTCTATTAATTCATTCTTTCATTTGAAATTTTGCATCAATAAAATGATTTAAAATTTGGTGACAACAAAAATATTGGGAGAGAAATGGAGGATGTGACTTTGGTAGCAAAAGTAAAATCAAATATACATTTTCATGTTTTTTTTAGAAAATATATTTTCATAAACAAAATTAATACATAAAATTATTTTAAAATAATGATGTGGCTTTGAGTTTTTCATTATATCATAGAATACGTAGGATTGGGCATTCTCTATTGAGTTAAAATTAAATTTTCTTAATTTTTTGGTATGAAAAAATGCAAAAAAAAAAAAAAGATCAATCTTTCTTTAAGGGTTAAAATCAACATTGTTAGAGCTATTAATTAGCTTGCATAATTAATTTTTTAGTGTTATTGTATAGCATACCTTTATTAAGAATCATTTTCTTATCAAAATAAAATGCCACTTTGAATCATTTTCTATCAAATCTATTTAGAGATAAGTACTTTTGTACTACTATTGCTGTAATTATTTTTTATTCTATTGTCCACTCTTTTATGGGCATAATAAGGAATCTTATTCCATTGCATATTAAGAATGCAAGATTTGTATTCCTTAGCAATATAATTAACACTATTTTTCCTTTTGTTTTTTTTTTTTTTTCAATTGCAAGCAATGAATTGAAAATCGAGTAAAATTTAAAGTATTCAAAATTTTGTTGAATACATAAGCTTCTTGTTTAGCTATTATTAGTTTTCGTCGGTCTCATTTAAAGTAGAAGTGTTTTTCATCTTATTTAAAAATAAATTTAATTTTATATTTTTTTAAAAAATTTAACAGGTTAATCATCAAAATTTGAATCATAAGATCTATATTATTATGTGCTAACAGATTAATGTAATTATTTAGATATTAACCTTATAAAATTTAGAGATAAAGGACTAGTATTGTTATATATAATTAAATAAAGTGTTATGTATGTACCCAAAATAAATTAACTAAATAAAGTGCTACGTGAAGCTAATTTTTTCTTTTTTAGGATGTTAGGGTGGCTTATTCAGTTAAAATTGACTATTAAATAATTAAAAAAAATATTTTATTTTTTCTTTTAAAATAAAATTAATTTTATATTTTTTAAAGTTTTAAGCAAATTAATTCTGAAAATTAAAATCACAAAAATTATGTTAGCACGAGTTAACATATTAACACAATTTTTTCTTTATTTTAATTTAATAGAATTCAAAGATGAAAAATTAATATTCTTATGTGCAAGAATATTAAAGGATATTGTTACATAATTATTGCGAAAAGATTTATGCCAAATGCACTAGAAGTGCAAGATTTTTTACACTCTTTTAACTAATTATATAATATTATATGTATGACTTTTAATATATTTATTGTAAGTGTTAAACATTTTGAATGATATGATAATATATAATTAGTTGCTTATATAAAAAGTTTTGTAGTACTCACAGTATGTCAAAATTAAATTCTACGGCAAATTAAAGTGAATTTTAATTACAAATTATATTATTACTTAAATCATGTAATAATTGCAAATTTACTAAATTTTTAATTACAAATATAATAATTACATAATAGAGTGAATGTTAATTGCAAAAGTGGAGTAAATTTTACTTAAATATATATAGATATAGGTATAGATTTTAACAACATTTTTTATAATTTATTTATTTATTTTTAAATGTCACTAAATCGCAATAATGTTATAGCGGTAGTTAATAAGTCTTTTTGAAGTGCAATAAAATTTATATTGCAGTAATTGAAGAAACTTATAAAATCATTAAGATATATGTTAAACCTAGCATATTATTACGTGGAAGGTGGAATTGACATTTCAGTTGACTTTATTAACTGTGTTGTTATAGGAACTAAAATTGTGAATCTCAATATGCATTTCATTTCACGATTAAAAACTCAACTTTTTAAGGGTATATCTATAGATAGTTCAGGGTGCCATTTTTTACTATGAGCTTTTCGTGTACAAAAATAACACTAATAAAAATTTGTGGGTGTTCTCCACGTGAATGTGCACGTACATATAGGAGAAATCTTATTGTTGCTTTTAAATCGATAGAGAAAGATTTACTTATATTTATTTGATATTATTAATAATTAATTCTTTAAATGTGCATTCGAACACGTAATAATTTCTCGTGCATATAGTTGCCACTAATAAATGGTGAGTAAGGATTCTTTGTTTTCCAAGTATATTTTATTTCGTTGACTTTTGATAATTGGGTTGATTTAGAATCTGGTGCTCCCAGTTATTCTCACACCATACCACAGTTTTTATTTAACATAAAATTACATTTATGATGTTTTTAACTTTTATAAAATTGAGGTCTTTTTTTTTTTTTGCAGATTTTATTTTTGAAAAAGTATAGCTCATTAAATTTCTGAATACCTTGATCTAAGACACTTGTTTAATTAATTTATAGGTAGACTTTTGTCGGGTCCAGCCGTAGTGGTTGAAAAGAAATGGGGACAAGGAATTTATTGCCAACGGTAAATTTAGTTGGAGTGTAGAAAACTTGTTCTATGCGTGAAGTCCAATTCACATGGTCCAAGATACAGTAGGCCAGTAATAGACGAGGCTGAAATTTTAACTCCTGAGTCGAATTTGTTGCAGTGTTTTTACGCTGC
The DNA here is from genome assembly GCA_031439595.1 of Pterocarpus santalinus. Taxonomy (NCBI): domain Eukaryota; kingdom Viridiplantae; phylum Streptophyta; class Magnoliopsida; order Fabales; family Fabaceae; genus Pterocarpus; species Pterocarpus santalinus. The sequence goes on along the minus strand of CM062528.1, from coordinate 23,335,519 downwards.
GAGGAACCTCTGTAAATAAAGGCGAGTTTGCCATATAGAGAGCGAGCTGCAAGATCAAGCAGCAATGTGAGAGAGACTTAGGGTGTGTTAGTTTCTGAGAGTTTCTGATAGTGATAGAGAAAAAATAGAGAGAGTGTGGGTAAATTCTAAAGAGTGTAGAGTGGATAAATATACTCAAAAAATTTTAGGAATCATCTCTATTATTATTTGATATTGCAATTACTATAAAATTGTAATATTTAAATAGGAGAGTTCTTATCGAGAAATATTATATTTATCTCTTGTATGAGAAAGTGTAGAAAGTTTATATTATAATTATTCTAAATACAGTAAAATATTTTTCATATTTTGTTTCATGATATTTTTCTCAATATTTATGGATTTTTCATGTTAAAATTTAATGCTCTCTTTTAATATACTTTGTACCTATTTATTGTCATTGCACTACATGAATTGATAAATATAATTCTATCAAATCTATTTCGGCACTTATTACCTTATCGGTATCATTTAATTTATACTATGAATCAATACAAGTGCCCAACAACTTTGACATTAATCAAGTTGTTCTTTTCTTAGTGAGAAATGATAATGAGACTCACTTTTTGTGGGGTATCGTGCTAACTCACCACTCATCCACCATTGGATAGGGTGTGAACCCCACTTAAATTGGGTCCACACCCCATTCAATAATAGATGAATGATAAGTTGGTACAATAGTTTTGTGAATTCCCTCAACATTTCTTTTTTAAATTCATGCGTGCGATGCCTGTGCAATATAATATAGATTCTCGAAATCATCAATTCGGGATTAAATAAATACATAAAAGACATAAGAGAGATATAGAGAAATTGCACTAAACTAAAACTCGGGGAAACGTCTAGACAAAAGCTAAAGCAGCAGGGCTAGCTATATATGTCATTCAAAGAATGGTTATAAGGAAGTAGAAAGAGTTCTTGAGTACCAAAAGCCACCGATGGGAATTAATTCGTCAAACATTTCCTGCCTCTACCTTATATCTTTTTTCATCATTTTGGTTCTTGATTCCGCGGTTAGTGTGGAAGGTTTTGGTGAGGACTGTTATGACGCAGCCTGTCTTAAACGAAGCAGCTTCCCAGCGGACTTCGTATTTGGTACTTCATCTTCTTCATATCAGGTTTGACTTACCAGCTACTTCGACTTAAGCTATATATATATATATATATATACATATATATGCGCATAAATGTTGTGCTATTCAACATAGTTGAATAAATTTCTTGTATGAACAAAAGATTGAAAAATGAAGCAAACAAAGATTATCGCACACAGGTGACCTAAAATTCCTAGTTTAGTTATAGCAGTTATTAATAGTTGTTAAGAAAAATGCCATCTTAAAAGTTTAAATGCTTAGAAGAAAGTTTGTGTCACTTCAGTTTTAATTTCTAGCATATGGCTATCCTAGATTTTTTTTTTCTTTTTTCTTTTTTTAAAGAAGGTGAAAATAAAAAAAAGGGTTTTGATTCTACTTTTTCCTTTTTCCTTTTTCCTTTTTCTTTTTCGCTTTCTATTATGCGAAGTATGAAGGTGCGGCGAATGAAGGAGGCAAAGGTCCAAGTATATGGGACATTTTCACTCAGAAATACCCAAGTAAGGATTCCATTTCTCCCTTGCATTTCTTTAGATCGTAGTGTATACTTATCATTGATTCAAAAAATTATGTTGAATTTATTTTTTGACTTTTCTGAGATAGACTTTTCTTGAATTTTATTAATTTTAAAAATAAACTTTGACATTTTTCCCTTTATATAAGTGTATGGGTAAATGAGGAAAATTAATTTTGCAAGAAAAGAGAAATGAGGATATTCATTTCAAATAGACATTTTTTAACTCACAAAAATTTTCAAATAAAAAGAATAAGATGATACATTATCATAAAACGTTCTCATCAGCTTTTATTAGTACTACATTATCTTAATTTAAAATGAAAATCATCTCCCCAATTACACTCACCTTGCAACGTAATTGCCCCAAAAAAATTAAGTTACTGCATCAAGAGAAATTCTTCGATGTTCGGAAAGTAAAAATTCTCTATTGCTCTATTTTATTTATTGTTTAATAAATTAGCATTATAAGCCAATTTTATTTCTTTAGCTACCCACCATCATTTTTAATTAATCACCACAATGCTAATTTATTAAGCAATAAATGAAAGTGAAACAAAGTAAAAGAATTTTTTTTTTCTCACAAAAACTATAAAAACTTCTCCTGCAACAAAAACATTTAGGTTTAAATACCATAACTTGCTTGTTCCGTTAATGAGTGGTTAATATGTACTCATAATCTACTAACTTAAAATATTTTTTATATTTTTATTTTATAAAATAGAATATATGACTGAATATTGACTATTAACTACTTTAAAATACCCGTATCTTTAAAAAGTGAGAGTACCAAAGAGATATCCTAATATTATAACACCAAAAAGAACGAAAAAAATTGATATTAAATTTATTTTTATTTATATATAAATTTAAATAAATAATTCTCTATATGGGTTTATATAAGATTTAATTATCTATCTTCTTTGATTTAATATATGTATTAAAAAAATTTCTATTTAAAATTATCCTTAACTTCATGGATCCACAAAATCAGGATCACGTTATCATTAATTCTTTTTTTTCTTGCAAGTAGATAAAATAAAGGATCAGAGCAGCGGGGAAATCGCTGTCGATTCATACCATCGTTTCAAGGTATACATTTGTTTTAAAGAAAATATTATTCCTACGTAATATTTGTGAGATATTATATTAAGAATTTAATTTAAATGCACTGACAGTGTAAAACAGTTTTACACTGTCAACCAATAGAACTAGTGGAAAATGCCAACTCACACAAATAACTACCCATTATAATGAGGGACCCACCATGATTTCTCACTTTCCCCTATTTCTATTGGTTGACAGTGTAAAATAGTTTTACACTGTCAGTGCATACCAATTAAACTCTTATATTAATATATTTTTATTGAGTTTAATTGGTATGCACTGACAGTGTAAAGCAGTTTTATACTGTCAATCAATAGAAATAAGGAAAAGTGAGAAATCATAGTAGGTCCCTCATTATAATAGATAATTATTTGTGTGAATTGACACTTTCCACTATTTCTATTGATTGACAGTATAAAACTATTTTACACTATTAATATATTTAAATTAAATTATTTTTATTTATCATTGAATGAGTATAAAACTTAGGCCAAATATTATTGGATAAAACTATATCAACATAATATCTCATAAATATTATATACAAATAGCGTTAGCCTGGCTGAATTATACATTTGTTTGTCTCGTTCTAATCGACAAAGCCCCTATACCATCACGCTAGCGTAGTAAATGCAAAATATAGAGTCCACGTCTCCACGAGGTACTGATACTTAAAAAACTGATTGTTTTTTTCAAAAAGAAAAATTACATATTTTATTTCATTTAGTTTCCTTTTCTCCTAAATTTTGTTTGCAAAGTTTCAATTTGATTTTATTTGGTGTTATGTATCTGTTGACATTGGACCCTGCTTTTAGCAAAATTATAACTACATTTTTTACAAAAAAAAAAGAAGGTAAATTCTCAGAAGTTATATATTCATAATTGAACGAAGGTGATCCTTTTAAACCAAAAAAAAAAAAAAAAAAAAAAAACACACGCACACGCACACGCACAACAAAGTAGTCTTTCCATGAACTTAGCAAAAGTTGGAAATTCTCCCCCATTTTAATTGTTATTTTAAGCAAAAGCACTGGATGATACAGGAGAAAATTTTTCTTTATTCAGGAGGATGTGCAGATAATGAAGGAGTTAGGCTTTGATGCTTATAGATTTTCCATCTCATGGTCTAGGATCCTACCAGGTGAGAATTTTTTTTTTTTTTCTTCTCAAGGTCATGTATTGTTTATAAGTAAAATTATTGAATTTATATAATATTTTATGATAAAGGTTTTACAAAACTCTGATTTAATGTTGATGGACTGATACGAAAAAACAATTATATTGTCATTCAAAAAATTATATTGCCATTTAATTATATATATATATATATATATTATCACATTAATTTAACAACTCATAGCTTGGTGTAAGTTTATTGAGAAAGTTAGATTTTTTGTTATGGTTCTATTAAAAAAATTAGTTGGAGTTAGTCACTCCCCCTTAGTTCAAACCTCATGTATATATGTATATATACTATAACACGTGTAATTTAGTGTGATGAAAATTGTTCTCATCTCACTTGGTCAAACTCTTCTCTCCTCTCGAACTCTTTTCTCTCTTTCATCATTTCAAGCCTAGCCCTAATACCTTAAATTGTATCAAAGCTCGTGCTCACCATGGCTTCTTAGAACTCATCACAAATAGCTCAAAGTCCCTTTCAAAATTCATCTCAAGCTATGTTGCAAGGTCTTTCAAGCCTAGTAGCGTTGAAGTTAAATGAGTAAATTACTTACCATGGAAGCAACAAGTTAAAACTACCATCGAAGGTCACGATCTACTCAATCATATTATTGTTGAAGCGATTCCAAAGAAGTTTGCTACAATGACTGATCAAGAAAATGGCACAATCAGTGCAGAATATCAGCGTTGGAAGAAACAAGATGCATTGCTAAAATCATGGCTACTTTCATCAATGAGCAAGTTGTTTGCCACAAGAATGGTAGGATTTGTATTCTCTCATTAGGTTCAAAAAAGGTTAGAAACTCTCTTTGCTTCTTAAATTAAAGCAAATGTAAGGCAATTATAGAACAAGTTAGGAAATATGAAGAAAGGAGATTCTACTAATGATTACTAGTTGGAAATTAAGAGCACAATTGATGGTCTCATTTTGGTTGGGCAATTTGTAGATGAATTTAATCATGTTGAGGCCATTCTTAATGGCTTAATAGAAGAATATGGTCCATTTAGTACAATTGTGATCTCATGAGCTGAACCAATTTTCATTGGAGAACTTGAAACCTTGCTTATGGCTCAAGAAGAGCTAATTGAAAAGCTTAAGAGAAAAGACAATTTTATTAAGGCAAGCATTGCTGAATTTCAATAGCAGCATTGATTTCCTTCAAGTAGACCTCAAGATCATAATATAAGATTTCAACTAGGCTCAAGATCACAATTTTTGTGGCAGAGGATGCAGGTAAGGTAGAGGAGGCAGTTTTTCTTCTTCTAGGTCTAAATGTCATGTTTGTAGCAAGGTTGGGCTTATTGCACTCAATTATTAATATAGATTTGACTCACAGCATGTAGTAATTCTTAGAGGTATAATTCCTCAATGCCACCAACCACTCCAAGACCGAGAACCAATTTGTCAATGAGCAATGTGTTAGCCACTCCAACCATTGTTCATTATCCCAGATGGTATTCAAACTCGAGTGCTACTTATCATATTACTTTTGATTGACTCAATCACAAGGTTGATTATGGCGATTCTGAAAAAGTTATTGATGGAAAAGGTTCAGATTTGCAAATTCACTGTGTTGGAAGCTTATTTTTTGCTTCTAATTTGAGTCCTTATTCCTTTTGCTTGAATTAATTATTATTGTGCCTAGTATAACCAAGAATCTACTTATTATATCATAGTTTGCGAAAGATAATAGGGTCCTTTTTAAATTCCATCCTAATTCCTGTTGCGTAAATGCCAGGATATCAAGGAGATCATTCCCCAAAGCATTTTTGACAATGGCTTGTACAAATTTGTCAATTTCAAACTTGTTGTTGTACCAACACTTGTAGCTTTCCGTTCCTCAACTAAAAGAGATTCAAGCTTTCACTTATGGCACTCCAAACTTGGTCATCCATCACCAACTATAATGTCCAGGGTGCTTAAGTCTTGTAATCTTTCTTTTTTCTATTGGCAAGTCTTTGTATTCTTCATGTTGTCTTGGAAAGTTTCATCATTACCTTTTTCAGATTCTACTTCTGTATATCAGTCTCCACTTGAACTTATGTACTTAGATATTTGGTCTTGCCCCTGTTCCTTCAATAAATGGTGTTAGATACTATATTCATTTTATTGATACCTTTTCCAAATATAAATGGCTATATTTGGTTCATTCTAGGTCTAGCTTAGATCCTTATTTTTGCATTTCCAATGTACGGTTGAATTGCAACTTGGTAACAAAATTATAATGTTTCAAAGTGATAATGCTGTTGAGTATGTGAACTTATCTACCCATTTGCAGGCCAATGGTATAATTCATAGTTTTTCTTGCCCTCATGCACATAAACAGAATGGTTCAGTAGAAAGGAAGCATAAGCACATTGTTCAAATGGGATTAACCTTGTTGGCTGTTGCTTCTCTTCCTATGAAGTTTTCGATGGAGGCATTCACCACTGCTATTTAGCTAATAAATTCACAGCCAACTCCTCTTTTGAATAATACTTCACCTACTAAAAAACTATTTCACAGAAAGCCACCCTATGAAAGTTTCAAAGTTTTTGGTTGGATTTCAAGTCCACTATTAGTGTTTTTCTTGGCTATGGGACTCAACACAAAGGCTATAAGTGCCTTACTATCATTAGAGAAATCATTACCAGTAGTATATGCTTTTTGACGAGGAAAACTTTCCTTTCACGATCCTAAGCTAGTCTTTTCTCAATCTGCAACTTCATCTGCTACTACATACTCCCTTATTTGTAGTTCCCTCCATTTCTATGTTGTCTTTGCCTCACTCAACTTTAATTGCTAACTCCTTTTCATCCTCTATAGCCATCAATTCTACTGCATGAACTAATTTGGTTCCTATCTTTGGCATCACATTGATCTTACTTTAGCCTCAAAATCTCTTGCTATGTCAGTCTCCTCAATTCCTGCTTCAACTCATGAACCCGCACCTCTCAACACACATGCTATCACAATAAGGGCCAAAGCTAAGGTTTATAAAGCAAAGGCTTTTTGGGCTAGGCTTGAGCCATTTTATGTCAAACAAGAGCTTCTCATACCTCATTGCAAATAAGTTATGGATGATGAATATAGTGCACTCATGAGGAACAATACTTGGTAGCTTGTAAAGCTACCTCCTAATAGAAGTCTTATTGGTAGCAAATTGGTTTTTAGGGTGAAGTACAAATTTTGATGCTTCCTTTCAAAAGCACATTTGGTTGCAGAAGGCTTTAGTCAAAGGCTTGGATTTGATTTTACTGAGACATTTGGTCCAATGTAAAACCTATTTCCATTATACTTATTTTGTCTTTGGAAATTTCTAAGTCTTGGAGCATAAGGTAGCTTGATGTCAATAACACATTTGTTAATGGAGATTTGCAAGAGGATGTATGTATGACACAACCTCAAGGCTATGAAGCTAGTGATGGCTCTTTAGTTTACAAGCTTACTAAGGCTTTATATGGTCCGAAATAGGCTCCAAAAGCTTAGTATCACAAGCTATCTATAGCCCTTTAGTAGCTGGGTTTTAAATCCACTAATTTAGATGTGTCTCCTTAACTAGGATTATACCTTTCTTAACCACTTATGTGCTTATCAATGTGGATGATATAGTTGTAGTAGGTAGCTCCTCCTCATACATTACTAAATTGGTTCGGCAACTTGATTCTTCATTTTCTTTGAAAGACATGGGTGATCTACACTATTTCCTTGGAATTGAGGTTAAGCACACTGCTTCTAGGAGTCTACTTATGTCTCAAGCTTATTATGTCCAAGATTTGCTGCAAAAGGCTCATATGACAAGCTGTAGACCTTGCTCTACCCTCTGCTTTCTTCTCTTGAGGTTATCACTGGTAGTGTTGCCTTTGAAGACCCTGGCTTGTATAATCTGTTGCTGGTAACCTCCAATATAGCATTGTCATAAGGGCAGAGTTAGCCTATTGTGTAAATCAAGTATGTTAGTTTATGCAAAACCTTTTCAAGGCTCATTGGAAGGTGGCCAAAAGGATCCTTAGATATCTTAGTGGATCATCCAATTTTGATTTTCACATTCAAAAGTCTAGTGATCTGAGAATTATAGGCTATAGTGATTTTGATTGACATAGTGATCCTAATGATGGAAAATCAACTAGTGGCTTTGGTGTTTATCTTCCCAATTTGATCTCTTGGTCATCCTTGAAACAACATATAATGTCTAGATCTAGTATAGAGGCTAAGTGTTGTAGCCTTACTTGTTTTATTATTGATTTATTGTAGATTAGAAATCTGTTAGATGAACTTTAGGTTCTTATTTCTACAATAGCTGTGGTTTATTGTGGTCATTTGAGGATTGTACTTCTTGCTAGCTATCCTATTCTTGCACTTCAAATTTATGTGCATTTTGCTCATTATCATGCTACAAAAGGGCATGTTCAGATTAATCATATTCCAGTTCTTGTTTAGGTTGTTGACATACTTACCAAGCTTATTTTTTCTCCTTTCTTCACGAGTTTCACTCCAAACTTAGGATTGAGGACGCTCAATCGTTGAGTTTGAGGGGGATGTAAGGAATAACATCTCATAGCTTGGTGTAAGCTTGTGGAGAAAGTTCATTTTTTGTTATGGTACAGTAGGAAAATCAATTTGAGTTAGTTACTCACTCTCAGCTCATACCTCATGTTTACAGCATATGTGTAATTCAATGTAATGAAAATCATTCTCATCGCACTCACTCAAACTCTTCTGTCTTCTTCATTTCAAGCTTGGCCCTGATACCTATCACTCACATAACTATTTCAAAAATACTGCATATAATAGGATTTGATTGGATGACAGTGTGAAACATTTTATACTGACAGTATATTAAAATTAATCTCATTAAAAAAGCTCAACTTTACAGTAATAGTAATTGAAGGATTTCAATTTGAATAAAAAAATTAAATAATTTGGCTCAAGCTCATTTTTGACCCACAATAAAGATAAAGTTCTTACATTACTATTTTTTTTTTCATCCACAAAATTTAACACAACCTTATTTAAAGAAAATAAATATTGAACCACTTGATATTATTAAAAAAATAAGAAACTTTTGAGCAATGTATTGTTAGATATTTAAAAGTAGCTTTTCCAAGTTAGATTGATTTTATAATTACACCTTCAAATTAGTCCCTGACAATGTTCTTGGTGGACATATTGGTCCTTGACAAAAAAAAAAAATTGGTCTTTAGTCCTTGACAATTGCAAAAATTGGACACTTGTAGTCTCTAATAATTGCAAAAATTAGACATCTGTGATTCCTAATTCACTTACAACCAATAAAGAGAATAATATGGAGGTAAAATGATAACTAGGACTTTCCTAATCCCACCCATGACACCCTTTAAATGCACCATTTGTATAACTTTTAAAACACCCCAAAATCAACTATTTTGAAAGACTAAGGTTGGGTGTAATAGATTAAAATAGTGTATTTGGGTTTTTTTTTTTTTAAGTTATGGAAATAGTGTGTTTAGAGGGCACCATATGAGATGAGTTTAGAGAAGTCCAAGTCATTATTTTACCCCGAAATTAGACTCTTTATCGATTGCAAGAGAGTTACAGACTACGGATGTCTAATTTTTATAATTACCAAGGATCACAGAACTAATTATTTTTTGGTGGGAACAAATGTATCTATCAAAGATATTGTCAGTGACTAATTTAAGGTTTACTCTTATTATTGTTGAATATGGGCAAATAAGCCACCTTAATAAGTTGATAGAAAAAATTTATTGGCATATCAAAGGAAGGTCAACTATTTGGATATATTATTAAGAAATAATGCTACATATGCGTTATACTTACAATTTTATATTTTCTATCATCAAATCAAATTATAATTTCAGATTTCGCACCTACATTCTTATTTTACATAAAAATAATAAAGATAGAAGTTAAAAATTGATATAGCAAGTAAGGGTAAAATTTAATTAAGCAAAAGTTTGCACACAACCAATGAGCACATAAGTCAGCTAGTAGAAGGCTTTTCTAGATTATACAAAGATCCTGGATTCGAGTCCTGAATATGTAACTATATTAAAACTCAAAAGGGAGAGTTTTGTTGTCCAAATAATCCTAATCGACTTGACCAAAATTGCCTGTTATAGGAAAATACATGTGGACTCGACAAAAAAAAGGTCCACACATGATAAGACTGTTAATACAGTGCTACCTTGTACTAAAGAGAGAATAATTCCTTAAAGTAAATTAAAATATATATTACTAGATGAGATATTTCAAATACAAATTAAGGCTCTTTATTTATGTAAGAGTTTCCTTCCTCGCGTTGGACTAATAGCAAAATAACAAAATAAGAAAATGTAAAATTAATAAAGTAGAAAAGTAAGGAATTAATAAAACAGTAAACCTAATAAAATGAGAATATAGAACTATATAATAATTCTATTATGCGCTCCGCATAAAAAATGACGCGTCTCTATAAGTCTATCAGAAACAAGTGTCAATGCTCACTTGTGTGTACTCGCACTCTCAATGCATAAACAACATATTATTTCAAAAGGTACAAAATCTTAATCAAAAATACTAAATGAATATTACATTCAATTTGCTTGATGTTTGGTAACTTAATATTTGATTATTTATTTTCTATTTTACACTTTATATACCCTTTTTCTTGCATTATATAATTATGACAGTAAAATATATTAAACAAAATTATATTTAAAATAGTCAATTGACGGATCATGAGAATACAAGTAGATTTACATAATCTATTACTGGGGTCAAATATAAAATACAAGATTCGTATATGAGTTCATGAAAGCAATTAATACATATACATTAACAAAGTTTTAAAAAATTTTATATATATATATATATATATATATATATATATATATAAACTAAAAAGGTTCATAATTATAAAGAATATATGCAAATAAAATTAAAAAATGATTCCACATCAAAATAAAAAATAATTATTAGGATAAGTCTAGTTTGTTTGGAGACAAGAACACAAGAATGGCACTTTCAATGTAAAAGTTTTTCACATTATATTCAATTAAATATTGTTATATTAGTAAAAGTATTTAATCTTGTTATTATTATTTGAGAAGTTACACAGCCAATAACATATAATTGAATAAAAAATTTATTAGATATTCATATAGCTCCAAGTGCACTTTACCTAATAATAAATTGGCATTTTGGATAAAAGTGTAAATTGGTAATGGATTATAAGTTGAAATATCAATCTATCATTGGGTCAAGCAGAATCTAACTTGGTGTTCCATAAACAACCAACCATTTCTTGATTTGACAACATTGCAGAGCTTTTTTGCGCTAATATCAAAATTAATAGATTATAGTTTTCTAAAGTGAGTTTATTTTTAAATTGAGAGTGTGGGGGGTTATTCAACTTAAGATCATTTAGTCCAGCCCACACAATACACTTTGTTAATCTTACGGATGAATAACCTCTTCCTTTCCCATTTTAGAGAAAAACTTCACCTTCGAAGAGCTTTTTTCAAAATGAATCTCATTTTTGGACATTTTCAATGTGCTTTTGTAATAAAAAAAATTGGAGTGTTAAACATTGAAACTTTAGAGGTAGTAAAACACATTAAACTCGACAAGTTAACCTATTTAATCAGTTAAAAATAATGAGTCAAATTTTATTATGTAGATTACTTTAATCTGCCCGTATAACCTACGGATTGCAGCAAGACAAGACAACTTGACATGCACATTGGGTTATTTTATTTTATTTTATTTTTCCTTTTTAGTTGGCAGTTAAGTATAGGTTGACTTGTTTAACTCATCATTTTTATTTAATGATTAACTAATAATAATATTTTGTAATTGTTAACAAAAATAAATTAGTCGATCCACATGATTTTTAATGAAGACCAATGTGGAGCATTAAAACACTCAAGCATTTGATAGCATTATCCTTTTTGATGCGTCACGCTACTTTCTTGTTTAATATTAAATAGAATGGTTATGACAGACACTTCCTAACCAAGAACTATTTTATGTTTCCTGTCATTTTCTTTGAATAAATCGTTTTAAGATGTATAATATGTTTCAAAATAAAATATATTACATATATATTCACTTCAAATTGATTTTTTTTTAATAGATTACGATGATAAAAATTAAATATAAATATTAATATATTCAAGTCGGCCCCAACCGTTATCCTCCTCGTTGACAATAGTGCATTATGCACCTTCATATTTGATGGCTAAGATCATATTAGAGCATCCATACACCAATAAGAAGGAATCACTGCAGCAACCTCTTTTCTTCTTCCTCCTCCATCACTTCTTCCCCTTGCTGCCGCTCGCTCGCCCCTTCGCGCCGGCGCCACCGCCTCCACTCGCCCTCTCTCTCTCTCTCTCTCTCTCTCTCTCTCCCCACAGTGGGTCTCGCTGTCTTGCAAAAAGAATGGAAGGCGGCCGCTGCACCTCCACCGCGAGGAACAACCGCTACCGTGCTTCCACTCTCCACCAAGCTAGCGCTGCATGTCCACCATTGAAAAAGATGAGGATGGTCGTCGGCTTTGTAGCGTGTCTTTGGCCTCAAGAAAGAAGAATAAGGGGACGACGGGGCATAGGCGGTGGCTCATATGGAGGCTGCAGTGGATTTTGCATCGCCGCCGTTGTTGGGCGAATGCCGTATGCTCTAGTTGTTGCTTTTGTTGCTACTCATGGTGATTCATGAGAAAATGCAGCTGTATTCCACAGACGGACCCCTAGGATCAAATTCTATGGTGGACACGGTTCATCAAGCACCATTCTCAACGTGGTACATATTAAAACGCGCCATAAAAGTCAGGCTAAAGTCATAAATTAAGTGGTAATCTTTTGCAGGTGTTGATTATGTAATTTACTATTCTCTAATCTTTTATCATCAGGTGGAAGCTTGTCAAGTGGAATAAACACTGAAGGCACGTTGTATTACAACAATCTCATAAACGAACTTCTATCCAAAGGTGACATCACCACTTTTCTTCTATATATTATTAAAGTAAATGGTGAGCGTTGAGAGTATATATCTACATATCTCTCTCTCTCTATATAGAGAGAGAGAGAGAGGGGATGCTTTTATTAAATTGATGAGAGAAGCATATTTTGTTAATAATTAAGATTAAAAATTATTTAAAATATTATATAATTTTTTATCTTAATTTTAATTACTCATATAATATCCATTTATCAAAATTTAATTACATTATGGTCAAGATTTATTTATATTAAACTTAATAGTCCATATGTGTCTGCATAATTGATGTTTTATCAATATAAAAGTTTTTTATATTGCCATCTATCATATATTATAATTATATCATGAAAGGATATAATTTCTATAATAATTATTTCAAAAGTCACTTATATACTGATTTTGATTGGTTGACCATTTAAAATACCATGTATTGAGGATATACTAACACTAATTTCTATTTTTCTTTTTATCTTTTTATTTGGATACGCATTTCATTCTTCTTACCTATTTTAAATCTGAAACATTTTTTCATAAGGCAAGATTCATATAAAATGTATTTATGAGCCATCGTCCCATTCGGTTTTTATGTTCGAACTGATTATTAAATCCTTACAGACAAAATTTTGATCATCCGGTTTGAAATTTAAAATGGAGAAAGGACGTGCAGTGAGAACTACTTGCATATTTTCTACTGTTATAAATCAGTTCAAACCTTATTTTGTATAATTAATTCTGAATATAAATTTAATATATAAATTAAATCATTTTTTTTCCATTCCAGAGCACTATACCTTAAAGCAATTACAAATCCCATCAGCAAGAATGATAAATCAAATTTTGTGTTGAACAACAGGTTTGACGCCCTTTGTAACACTGCTCCAGTACGATTATCCCCAAAGCCTAGAAGATGCATATGGTGGCTTTTTGAGCCCGCAAATTGTGTAAGCAAACGATTATAACACAATAATAATAATCATTAAAAGTAATTCTTCAACTTCATGAATGGAACACATGAGCGTATGAAATTTGTTATCAGGGAGGATTTCACAGACTATGCAGAGGTGTGCTTCAAGGCATTTGGTGACAGGGTGAAATATTGGATCACCATTAATGGGCCATCCATTTTCTCTGAATTGGGTTATACAAATGGTAAATATGCCCCTGGAAGATGCTCAAGCTGGTTGCCCTACAACTGCACAGGTGGTGATTCAGCTACTGAGCCCTACCTTGTTGCCCACCACCAGCTTCTTGCCCACGCTGCTGCTGTCAAAGTCTATAGGGAAAAGTACCAGGTCACTGCTTAACTTTGACAAATTACTCTACATTTAATTTTTCATCAGTGAGGACAATGTCACATACTATATGATCATGATTCATGACACATGTCCATTAACATTATTAAATAGGCAAAACTTATCCAATAAGAAACATTAAATCTTGGCAAATTTTAGTTGAATTATGTTAAGTTTTTTGAGTTGTATAGTATTACCTTATTGAATATTCTATTTTGGTTAAACTAATTTTGGTAATTTCTGCCAGAGTGAACAAATGGGGCAGATTGGGATTATCCATGGCACAGACTGGGTTATACCATTGTCTCAGTCCATGGCAGACATTGATGCAACATCTAGGGCAATTACTTTCAAGTTGGACTGGTAATTAGCAAACCCCAAAAGTAATGAGTGCAAAGAAAATATGGGTTCCATATAAAGTTCTTCTTTAACTTCACTTATTTGGTTTGACTGTGACTTGATGATTAAATTTCACTATTTTGTTTCCAATAGGTTTATGGAACCACTAAATTCTGGTTCCTACCCGGCTGAAATGGTTGACTATGTTGGAGAAAGACTGCCAAAGTTTTCCAAAGAACAATCAGATATGTTGAAAAATTCTTTTGATTTTATTGGAATAAACTATTACTCGACAGTTTATGCAGCTGATGCTGAATGCCCAAGCGAAAAGGAAACCTACTTCACAGACTCATGTGTTGAGCTTACATGTAAGATGTCATGAATTGAAATTGTGGCTTATAGTAATGTGTTTTCTTTTCAGCTTTGCTAATCTTGTCCAAATTAATGCTTACATTGACATATATAAATGATGTATCAGATGAGCGTCATGGGATTCCCATTGGTCCAAGGGTAAGAATTAAGACCTGTTGGAAATTCCACCATTCAATAATACCATTAAAATACATTTCTTATAGTATTTTTTTTTTTTTTTTTGGAGTCCTTGACAGGAAATTGAAAATTCACTTACTAACCTGTGAAATTTTGACTTATAAATCATTTTGCAGGCCGCCTCAGAATGGATATACCTCTACCCTCAAGGAATCGAAGAATTATTGATGTACATCAAGAACAAATTCAACAATCCGATCGTATACATAACAGAGAATGGTACGTCAAATTTGCATAATAGTAATATATACTTTATGATGTAGAACATTGGTCGGGTACAACATAGATAGGATTTTTTAAAAATTATTAGAATTTAATTGATATACACTGCAAATTTATGTTATTGACAAAATTTTATCATAAAATTTGTAGGTTACGACGAGTTTAATGATGGGAAACGATCACTCAAAGACCAAGCCAGAACAGAATGTCACGTTGAACATCTTTCACATATTCATAGGGCTATGTTGTGAGTACTTCTTTCCTCATATCTAAGTCATGTAATCATTTTACCAACTTCGAGGTTTTACATATAGTATAACTTTGAATTTGATAGGAATGGGGTCGACGTGAGAGGCTACTTTATATGGTCGCTTTTGGACAATTTCGAATGGTCCGAGGGTTACTCTGTTCGATTTGGGATTGTTTATGTTGATTATACGAATGGATTAAAGAGATATCCAAAAGATTCAGCCAAATGGTTTAAGAGTTTTCTCCATGAAGAGTATAAATCCCAATGAACATATCGATCGATACAAAGAGCAGTTCATTATCCTCTTCATTAACGTTGTTAAAGAAGAGACATTTGTGCCTATTTAATATATGATAAGAAATAAGCCATTATATGGATGGATGAAGCGAATTGATTAATTATCGAGTGGGGTGACAAAAATAGTTTAACCCATTGTTTAGTAATGGAGTAAATTGGTTAAGCTGGGAAATTCAAACCACTCCGTCTCCCTGAACCCCTAACACTTAGTTCTTTTCATTTATAACTGATAATTTATAATTTTACACCTAATCACTCCTATTATTTTTTCTTTTTCTCATTTACCCTCTAGTTTTTCTAAACCAGAATTGTTTCCGGAGTCTTTTCACCCGGGTGAGAAGCGGCCTTTGCTGCATGCAAGAAAGGTCTTGTTAATTACCGCTTTCTTGTTTAGCATTATGTAATGACTGAACCATTGAATTCAATCTCAGTGCATGTCTTAAATATTCATTGAATTCAATTTGGGTATATTATGGAAGAAAGATCAATAGATCAATCAGTGTGATATTCGACGAGTGTCAAGTGTAAAGAGGCTCGGAATGATGGCCAAAGCATTGTCTAGAAAGGCATGAGGAGATAAGAGGATGCAAGCTTGCCAAAGGAAGATCAAAAAGGGCAAGGCAATGCTGATCGAACTATTAACAGAGAATCGCGAGGATCCAAGAGAACTGAGGTCGAACGAATAAGGGCTACTCACAAATGGGAACGTGGATCATGAAAGGAGTTCAAGCTCGAAGGGCCGGCTCACAACTCGGAACGTGGGGTCGGGATATGGATCATGAAGATAGTTATTGGTAGTGGTCTCTATGAAAGTGGATTATGGACCTATTTTTTGGGGATTTTTTGTGTTTATAAATACTAGGAGTAGGATTTAATTCAGGATGGGATTTTTACACGCTTGAAACACCTCAAAACTCCATTAAAATGTCTACCTTGACATTGAAAAGCATTTAGGAACTTAAGTAAATGTACTTCTATTCTTATTTTGTTTGACATTTGATTTTCTTTTAACTTGTTATATTGTTCTTTTGCTATTTGTGGATATTGGATTAATTTATCTCTGTTACTTTTATTTCATCAATCTTTATTATATATTATTTTAAATTGACATTTTTAAAAATCTGAGAATTCATTAGGGAAATTACTTCCATTCCCCAAATTGAGATTCGTGAAGCAAATTTATTTGTCGATTTATTTGTTTTGTCTGCGGAAAATCAAGAAAACAAATTGGCACACACATGGGATAGAAAAAAGAAAAGTGTTAAAAGAAAGAACTGGTCCTAGTATATGATTTTAAGAATTGGCATTGTCATGTCCAGCATGGCAAGGTCAAAAACATTATCATCAAGGAATTTATCCTCTAGTGATGAAGCAAATAATGAAAGGGAACATTTCCCTGTCATTACTCAACAATTGGAACCAGTTCTGACCCCAACGACCACTACTAGTCGAAAATCTATGACTCAAACCCCAAGTAGCATGAGTACTATGGCTATGAGCACAATGCTTATGTATGGCTTGCCACCAAGTTTTGTACCACTAGTGGCTACACAAGCTCAAACACAATAAGGATTGGAACTTATCCCAACTATGTTCCAAAATGCATCGTACACAAGTGCCATTATGGCCAATTTACCTCCTTTTGGGTCATGCTCAGGGCCTTCCATGGGCTTAGACAAAATGTGGGAAACATATCTATGGGGCCATATCCAAGCATACCTAGGTTGATGCCCATTACACCTTTATACACAAATGAGTCATTAGCCACATTTTGACAATAGCTTGAAAAGAGCCACCATAAGTTGGTTAATATGCTGAATCATCAAATGGCTATTGTGTTAACACCTTTGATAGAATCGAACAATAATAGGTACGAACAACTAGCCCGACAAGTCAATAGAATAGCCTCGATAGTGGATGCAATAGATGAGCCTCATAACCATCCCGGAGATAGGCTAATGGGAGATGTTGATCATGGGAATAGACCACTACCTAACCAAAAAACTAAACGCCTGACAATGACATACATTTCGTCAATCAAGGGCAAAACACTAATCAAGTGCTTCAAAGATTAAGACAAAACAACAATGGGGGCTTCAAAATCTAACTAGGGTTCTTATTAAACAAGTTTTGAACCAATTTGGTTTTAATGTGGGATATGCAAATCAACCATATTTTGTCTTTGCAGTCCCCAATTATGTATAGGCTGAATTTCGCGCCCAAGTCTTTGTCGAAATTTTCAGGAGAAAAGGGGGAATCGACAATCGAGCATATTGCTCAATGCATTATGGAAATTGGGGAAATTGGCAGGGTACAATATTTAAAAATGAGATTGTTCATATCTTCTTTAACAAAAAAATGTTTTCACATGGTTTGCAAGATACCGGCCCTATTCAATTCTTACTTGAAACAAACTAGAAAAATGCTCTCATGAACAATTCTTTAGAGGAGAAATGAAGGTTAGTTCAATTGACTTATTCACTGTAAGAAAAGGACAAAGAGAATCGATTGATGATTACCTAGCTAGACTTAAGATGATGAAGAATCAATGTTTTGTCCCAATTCCAGAGTTTGAAATGGTCAAGATGGCCACTAACGGCCTTGACTACAACAGCAAGAAAAAACTTATTAATTTATAATTCCTCAATCTAGCTCAATTAGCAGAAAGGTTTGCTAGTCTAACAATTAAAAATGGAAAAGGAAAGAAGCGAGAGAGCTAGGCTTAGAAAAACCTTTAGAAAAGGACAAGTAAATTTTATTGAAATGGAATTGGAGGAAGAAGAAGATGGTTTCAATTTTGGTAAAGTAAACTTGGCCAAAGTTAAGGTAGCTGAGTTACAAGCTAACCTTCCTTATGTATGTGCTTCTCTCAAGTTAGTAAAAGGAAAAGAAAAGGCTAATTCGAGCAATAAATCTTATTCTTTTGATACAAATAAGGCTGATCCAATTTTCAATGTGTTGTTAAAAGACAAACAAATTATTTTACCACAAGGAAAGAAAATGCCTTCAATAGAAGAAATTAAAAATTGAAAGTTCTATGAATATCACCAAATTGTTGGACATTCAACTAACAATTGTGTCCATTTAAGGACTAGATTCAAAAAGTAGTCAAAGAAAGTTGACTCAAGTTCAAGGAAAAGCCTTAGTTAATAATGATAGTTGATGTCAACCCATTTGAGATGAATTCTACTTTCGTCGAACTCATATTCATATTAATTAATGTAGGTCTTGATGAAAATAAAGAAGGAGAAAAGAAGATGAAAAAAGACATGGAACTCGATCTCTTTGAAAACATGGAAAAGCCTATTTATCCTAAAGTTGGGGAAGACTTGCTTGATTTCTTGTTAAAACAAAGAGATGCTAATGCCAATAGATACAGTGTAGTATTCGATAGAGATACAGCTAATGCATTTAAGGAGCACAAAGAAGCTGAGGTTGAGAAAGAGAGAAAATAGGCCGAGGAAAAATTGGCCAAAAGAGGAGCTAAAGTGGCAAGGTTGAGAAAGGATATTGCAAACAATTAGAAGGTTATTATCGACACTAAGAACATAGGCCCAAGTATTGTGCAACTGACTATGGGCACAAACTAGAAGGTAAAAACTGTGGTTGTAGTTAATGAAAGGCCTGAAGGGGTGCAAATGAAAACTCGAATATGACCATTGAATGTGGTGAACAAGAAGTGAATTCACAAAACAAGGAAGGCTCCAAAACCTTGTATTCAAATACCACAAAAGAAAAAAGTAAAATAGGTCAGCTTCGATGTCACAATACCCCTTTGGTTAATCATGTTTGGCAAAGACAAGAGCATATGCAGCCACAAATCAATCCAAATGGATTAGTATATTGCCCCCATTAACAATTCCAAGGATCAATGTATTGACCTAAGACACAGGGACAGTCAGCTCAACAAATAACCGAGAGGTATCTTGAGTATATCCCTTTGGATGATTTTTAGATCCAGTCCTAAGGAATTCATACTGAGCAACCAAATCAAGCAATGGTTCTGACATCTTATTCTGATGCTAAGGAAGAGAATCAAGGTCATCTGCAAAAAAAGGTTTAAGATTTCAAGTTTAAAGGTCATCTATAAAAATTCTCTTTTAACAGAGAATTTCGAAATAGGATTTGATAATGAGTTGGAAGCAATACTTAGGGCTGATTTTATTAGTATGGTAACAATACTTCTCATTGAGTTTATGAATACAAAAGAAACAAAGATGCATGAAGATGATTGTTTTGACATATTCCTAGGACAAGAATGTCTTTTCCTTGATAAAGACTCAAATGATAATGTGTTGTTTGAAAAGCCTAATGAAGTCATGAAAGCTCACCTTCAGCCATGACACATAAAAGCAATGGTAATCGTATCTTGGTTGATGGAGGGGCTGAAATCAATCTATTGCTTGAATTGATATTGATAAAATTTGACAAAATTGTTGATCAACTTATCAAAGCAAACATAGTGGTCACTGACTTCACAAGAAAGACCTCAACATCTAAGGGAATGAGCATGTTGAATATGAAAGCTGAAAATGTTGATAGAATTACCCCATTTGCGGTAGTCACATACAGGGTAGGGTACAATGCCTTGCTTGGAAAAGAATGGATTCATGGTGCAGGTGTAATACCTTCGACGCTCTACCAAAAGTTGATTATCTAAAATGATGAGCACAAAGTCGAGGAAGTTTATGTTGATGATAGCCCATGCTCTCTCCAATAATCACATGCTAATTTTGAAGTTTACAATCCAAAGATGAAGGATTTATTTTTGGATAATAGGGCCTTCAACCCTAATCTTATCGATGGATGCTTCTTTAGGCTCAATGGTTTATATTTTACGCCTAAGACCAAGGCAGGATCGGCCAAGAAAGAAAAGTAGATCATTGATTCGTTAAGCCACTTGACAAGCAATTGTGTAAAGGAGAAAAAGTAGGTTTAGATCGCATTTATGATTCTAGCCCTTTAGGTTTTAAGTAGCCTTTAGAAGAAAAAAATAAAGAGACTTGAAGTACAAGATCCACTTGAGGAGATTAAACCTGGGGAGGAAGGTGAATATTTACCAACTTACATTCTCAAGTTAGTTACTCAAAGTTTCAAGGAAGCCTTGGTCAAAGTCCTTAAAGAATATAAAGATTGTTTTGCATGGGAGTATAAAGAGATGCCTGGACGAAGTTGAAAGAAAATTGATGGAGCATCAACATCCGACAAAGACAAATATTCGACCAGTGAAGCAAGCACCTAGGAGGTTTTCTCCTAAGATCATGCCGGAAATAAAAAAAGGAATACAAAGATTATTGAAAGGCAAGTTCATTCAAACTACCAAGCAGGGTTATCAAACTCTCGAGTTAACTTGTAAACTCTTACGAGGTTACGAGTTTAGGTCCCCAAATCAAGTTAATTTGCTTAGAAAGTTGAACCTAAGTAAAGCTCAGATAGACTCAAATAAACTCGAGGTAAACTCATGAGTTTACTATTTTAATCAAATTTTGATTTTTCAAACACCAAAACACAAATTTTCATAAGAAGCACCTTAATTAGACCTTCCAAAATTGAATATATGACGTTTTGACTTAAGTTATTTTGATTTTTAACATTTTGACATCTTGATATGTTACATTTTTTGTGATTTTAATTTGCATTTCATATTTTATGACTTGTATTTGCTTTATTATGTGATATTACAAGTGAAATTTTGATATAGTTTTGTTTTTTCATGAATTTATTTTATTATAATTAGATGTTATAAATATTTTTTAATATTGTTTTTAAAATAAGTAAACTCTTACGATTTATGAGTCGAGTTTACTTAAGCTCCATGTGCCTAGGTAAACTCACAAGTTTGATAACCTTGCTACCAGGTTTGCTGACTGGATCTCTAACACAGTTCCTGTTATGAAAAAGAATGGAAAGCTTAGGATTTTTATTTATTTTTGAAATTTAAATGATGCTATACAAAAAGATGAATATCCTATACCTATTGCAGATATGTTAGTAGATTCAACTTCTAGTCATGAATTTTTAAGTTTTCTTGATGCATACTTAGGTTATAATCAAATTCACATTGCAAAAGAAGATGTGTCGAAAATTGCATTTCAATGCCCAAGTGCTATTGGCACATAAGAAAGGGTGGTATGCCCTTTGGGTTAAAAAATGTTGGGGCCACATATCAAAGAGCAATGAATACAATATTCTATGAATATATTGGCAAATTCATGGAAGTTTATATCCATGATGAGGTCATCAAATCCGACACTAGAAATACCCATCTCGACAACTTAAAGCTAGCATTTGAAAAGTTGCATAGCATAATTTAAAGAAGAATCCATTGGAATGTGCTTTTGGTACATCTGTGGGAAATTTTCTTGGATTTCTCATTCATAAGAAAAGGATAGAGGTCAATAAAAATAAGGCAAAAGCTATACTAGAAGCGACCCCTCCATCTAAAAAAAAAAGGAGTTACAAATCTTCCTAGGCAAGGTTAATTATATGAGAAGATTCATTTCGAACTTGTCGAGAAGGACTAAGGTGTTTGCTCCCTTGATCAAGCAAAAGAAGATTTTTCTTAGACACAAGAACATCAAAAAGCATTTGACCAAATTAAAGCATATTTTGTAACGCCCGAAAAAATTTTATCGTTAATAACCAAGTTGTTTGGTTTTTATTGAATAAGTGGGCTTAATTAGAATTTAATTAAACCCTTACTTAAAGTCAATTATATGTGATTTAGAAGTGATTAGGCATGATAGAATTAGATTAGGAACATAGGGAAACCTCACAGGATTTTTCTAAAACCGGTTTATTGATTTAAGAGAAATCGGTAAGACTTCAGTATTTTAAAACTGTCGAAGCCGGATCAATAGAACTTATAGGATGAGTGCCCTAGGATGAATGGCTAGGATTTAGCCAAATTACCCTTTTATGTGGCGGCACATCCAGCCATAGATGGCAGCCCAAAAATCAAATTGAAATAGGAAGCAAGAATCCACCAATCAACTTTAATTTGCATGAGAAATTTTTCTTCTTTTCCTTTTCTGCCCTCACAAATTCGATCATTTATGTGTGCTGGCCCCTCTCCATTCTTCTCTCCTTCATCTCATCTCATCTCACTTCACCTCATCTCCCACAAATCTTCAAGCTACAATAAGATTTCTCCAACTCAAGCTTAAATCTAGCAAGAAATCACCTACAAAAGGTAGGAATCCAACTTCTTCTCTGGTTTTTCTTAATTTGGGCTTGTGTGGGGATCTTATTTCCTCATGATATTGTTGTGATTTGGAGTGATGATGATGGTTTATAATTGAATTTGCATGTGTGTTGTGATTAGAATTGGAATTGGCATGAAAGAACTTGAATAAAAGAGAAGACTTAAGAAGTTGCTAGGGTTTTTTCTTTGCAGTCCGTACAGCAGATTGTACGGCTTTGCCTACAGCCATTCAAATTCGATGAAACTATTTTTATTTAAAACTAGACATTCAGAGCTTTCCATACATGTATCATATAAGGCCATTGGATTAGTATTGAGAGAGATATGAATTTTGGAAATTTGACCTAGATTTTTGCGGTTGATTCTGGGTAGACTGGGTTGTTCAGGGCAAAACTTGCACTATATGACTTGGAATTGGATGAAACTAATTTTGTTAGAAAGCTTACACATAAAAGAACATTCCATAAAAATTTTAGAGTTATTTTCTTTCTCGTTTTCTCCCAGTGGTTCGAAGAAGTTGCCCTATCTCCAAATTGAGCTAAAATAGGGTAGTTCAGGAAGGTCAAGTTTCAGGGCTTATATCTCGAATTATACTCATTCAAATAACATGCAATTTCTTTCATTTGAAAGCTTGTTCTGTTAGCTTTAAATTGATATAAATTTTGCATAATTTTATCTAGATTTTTATTTTTGGTGAATTTTCTCTTAGAAGAGTTCAATTCTGGCTAGAGACATGTATGAAAACTAGACCAAGTTTAGTTAATATCGGAACTCAGAACTTAGCAAATAGAGAGCTAGATCGGGTAGACTTAATGTTGAACTCGGAACTTAGGAAACACATTCATAAAAGTTTTGGAAGACTAATTGTGGCTTAAAGTCGGAGATTGGAAATCATACAGCACATAAATCACCTTAAAATCGAAAGTCAAAGATAAGAATATAGAATGGAAGTCGACGATCTTCAACATAAACTTGGAAGTTAGTGCCAGAACATGAAACCTTATACTCAAATCTCGGAAGTCGAGAACTAGGACGTTTTAAAACTCGGAGGTCGAACATAATCTCGGAAGCCGAGAATCGAAACATTAACCTTATGTAACTTATAAAATATCGAAACTCGGACCAAATTCAATCTCGGAAGTCGGTCCTAAGCTCAAACTCGAGAACATCAATAGAAAGGAAAAGCTTGCAAGATAGATTAAGATTTAAGAATTTAAAGCTTGCGCCTAATTACTTAAGCTTTGCTCATAAGACTTTGTTGTATGTGACAACTAATGAAGATATGATACTCTATATTGGGTTTGCTGTTTGTTTAAAGTTTCCTGGTTGTCTAGCACTATTCATGGGGAAGCTGACTCGATCCATCATGCTGCCGAATTTTCGGCAGAAGCATATGAAGTTATGTTATGAAGATTAAGTTATGAATATGAAATTCCGTATGCAAGAATATATGAAGGTAAATGATGAAGCATATGTATGAGTGCATTCAGCATGTCTATGCATGATTAGGTATGAAAATGAAAGGATATGAATATATTAAGTATGGATCCCTTCACTTGGAGGTAGTTAATTGGATCCCTCCCTGTGAAGGCAGTTAACAGATATGATGAAGGTTCCATATTCCTAAGGAACGTAATATGGCGATCACGCTCTGATGGGATATGACATGGCGATCATACTCTGAAATGTGGCATAATGATCCCACACCCTAGGGAATGTGACATGGCGATCACATTCCGATGGAGTATGACATGACGATCATACTCTGGGATGTGGCTGGAAGAACATATTTCTAAGGAGTGTGACATGGTGATCGCACCCCGATGGAGTATGATATGGCGATCGCACCCTGATGGAGTATGATATGGTGATTGTACTCTAGAATATGTATGACAAGGAAAGGAAGATGAGCAAGGCTGCACTTGAGGATGACGATACATAACGCTCAAGTGTAGGCAGATACAGACACCTTAGGGATGACGATACGTAATGCCTAGGCGTGTCAAATGAAGAAAGTAGAGATAAATATTAAAGGAAGACAAAGAAAGAAAAGAAAATTTTGTGTATTTGCATAAATGCAAGTACAAGTAAAGGCATGTGCAGATGTTATGTTTCTAGCATATTGGTATTATTATATTTAATACATCGCAGTGATTATTCCTATTATGATTTATATTTGGTGTTGGCTTTCCCAAATGACGTGTATGAATAAAATGGACTCTGCTTCGAACAATATATTTTCGAATTATAAAATTAAACAGTTTATATGATGTGTCCACCTTTTTCATAATAAATCGAAGCTGCTGGAGTAATAACAATGACACAGTATGGAACTTATTAGTGAATCCTACTGAGAATTTAAAATTCTCACTCCTGTTTCCGTGTTATCTCCAGATAGTTTGAGAAGTTTCAGAGACGGCTGAAATTGCTGTCAGATAAGGTCCACTCAAGTAACAGTAACAACTCCAAAGTGTGGTATTATGACTTAAGCATAGTACTGTACAGAGGAAGACGTTACATATTTAACCAATCCCCCATCATGGCTCATTCAAGGCATGGACTGTAGATTAAGGTAGCATGAGAAAGGGGGGTTGATTCTTGTTTCAAATAAAATTTAAAGACTAAAAACTTTTTCAAAAATAACTTTCTCAAATCTGAGACTTGGAATGCGAAAGCGATTAAGTTAGAAATATAAATAGTATTATGTTTAGAAAGATTGTCCTAGCAAAATGATATTTAATACACAGATTTAATTACTTGGTGAAGTAAATCATTGAAAATTAGAAGGGATAGAGAGATCACATATCAAAGTTTTATACTAGTTCGGTCAACCAATTGCCTACATCCAGTCCCAAACACATTGTTGAGATTTTTATATAATGAGTATTCTTTGTCCCAACCTCTCCAAACTTTTACAGTAAAGTAGTATTTCTCAAGTCTCTCCAAGCTTAATTGAGTAGCGTTTTATCTTAGCCTTTCCAAATTAATCTGAGTAGTCTTTCTCCTAGCCTCTCCAAGCTCACAATGACCACTGATGAATTAGGTTACAATGTTCGATTTTTGAGTTTGTGTTTGAATACTCACTCTAAATCTTTCAATAAAGTATATTCAATGAATTACAGTGTGTGCAACTTCTTTATATTCTCAATACGCAAATGTTATCTATTACAAATCACTAGAGAAGATTTTTAAAATAGAAGTTGCAATATATAACTTTTTGATAGTTTAGAAAATTTAGAAGGTTGAAGAATGAAAGCTTTGAGAGCGTAGAAATATTCAAAACAGTCCAACCCATTCTTCTTTGAGTTTCGGTTTTATATAAACTTCAAAATATGACCGTTGAAGCTTTTTGATCTAGAACCTTATGCTTCCTTGATCCACTGGTCCAAGACTAGATAGAGGAGAAACTGCTTTCATTCTCAACCTTTGAGAATAACGCAGAAGAGGAAAATTAGCCGTTTGATGGTTCACTAACTTTTCAAATTTGTCAGTGCTTCTTTTAGATCTTGTCACATCACGTTTGACATTTTGAATCTGATCATTGAATCGTGTTGAAGGAGCATTGAAGGTGAGGTACTTCATGAGAAGCATCTTTCTGATGGTCATCCTTCTAGACATAGTCTTCTGACTGTGTTAATCTTCTGAATGGTCTGTGCACTTTTTTGAGGCTTGTTTTCCTTTCTGATAGTGTAAATCCATCCTTCTCAACTTTCTAATCTGATTCTTGAGTAAGAGATCACATATTCTACAAAGTATTTATTCCAAGAAATATATGTTCACGAGAAATATGAAATAATAAAATGCTTTATTTTGTTCAAAAATTGTTTTCGTCTGAAATGAATGATCTTGCTAAAAAAAGAATGCTTTTACCATAACAAAACATTAGTTAATAAAAAATTTTACTTAAAGCTTAATTTGCTGCTCATCAAAACATTAAAGCTCAATATGATTTAAACCATGAGATGTTTTCTGAAGGGCATTGGAGCTTACACGGACAAACAATGAAGTCATACATTTCAGCGTCAAAATCAACAATAGGCAACATGCTAATGCAAGATGACCAAATGGTGTCACAGGAGTAGTGTATTACCTTAGTTGGACACTAGTTAATGCTAAAACTAGATATAGCTTGATCGAAAAATTGTGTCTAGCTTTGTGTTTCTCTTGTACAAAACTCAAATATTATTTAATTCCATGCAACGTTTTTGTTATTTCTCAACTAAAAATACTGACTGAGATATATTCTGAATATATGGTGTCATCATCTCAAGTTGGTACTCTGATAGGGCCATATATGGTTGATGGCCTTGTCTGACAATCTGTGGATGTTGCTTTGGCGCGAGCATCTGTGGTCGATACATTTTGTCTTGTCCAGGAAGTAACAAGGATAGGTCCAAATCACATCGTTGGGAAAATTCAACAACATCTCCCTGAGCAGTGTCAACAAATGCAACTCCAAATTTCCCCTGACTCTACTCTGTATCTGGATGTCACTACTACTATCAACAGACCTTTTGCCTCGACTAAGATTGCACCTTCGACCAGGACGGATGTCCTTCGCATCTAAGGACATTCACAATGGTTTCATGGGATTAGGATGCTGCAGTTATGGGGGCTGTTGTGTTTGTGGATTTGAATACATTTACTGTTGCGAGAATTGCTCTTGGGTAGGGTGTTGAATCCAACGAAATTGTTGCTGCTGTGGATCCCAACAAAAATTCTTATTTGGCTGTGGTGAGGGAGGTGGTTACCCCATGTGGCCTTCCTACTGCTAAGGCAATGGCTGCTCCATATGAGCGGACAACCATAGAGGGTCAGCATGCTGTAAATACCATGACCAGTACTCTTTAGAAGGTTGGTAGTTCGCAGTTGGTTGTCCTTTTAGGATGCACTCATGTCATTGATTCCATAGTGTCACCTACTCAATATGCCTCTATCTCCAGTCAATCTATCATTTTCCCCGTAACTCTATATTATAGGAACCTTGTAAACTATGGGGCTCAACAGAAACATGTTGAAAGAATCCGAATTGATGCATTACGGGATCAATTGGGTGCCAATTAATCACTTTGAAGCAAATCAATGGTGCCACCATCATCCAGATCGGCCACTTGACCTGCATATCGTCTGGAATAAGCCAATTAATTATAGGCTTTCTATATGGTTGCCATATAAACTGCATCAATAAAATACATAAGATATGCAAACATTATTAGCTATGATATTACATAAACTTGTTTAATATATTTTAAAAATTACCCCATTAGGTCCCATATGATCTATAAGCATCCTTAAATTAGCAAGATTTTTCAAGTTATCTTGTTGTCGATACTATGCATTACTCCATCTATGAGATATTATACAAATTAGAGCTAATTTTCATGATATCAAACTAAAAATTTGTCATGCAAACAATTTTTACCTAGAAAAAATGGAAAAAGTAAAACATCGAGTCGGCAGGGTGCTAAAAATGGGAGCCTGAGGTATGCCATGCTTGTAGAAGTACTAGGCTAACATAGATTTCGTGTGTTGTTATACATGAAGCACAATCTAATACCCAGTAAAGTATGGCGAGGCATATGTCGAACCCTAACTATATAATCCAAACTGGTCCATATGCTCAAGCAGCTGCAAGTACTTTCCATGGACTAGTGAATCACTCTTGTCAGGCATTATGACGTAGCCCAATAAGGACTTGATATAAGTGCAGGTAATCCGCTATATAATGATATCGCCATTACCCTCAAGCAATCTGTAGTGATTGATCAGCCACTGTAACTTAATAAAGCTCCCATCTAAATTGTCTTCTTCAGGCCTAGCACCAAGAAAATACTTACATTGCTACAAGAGTATTGCACTGCTTGGAGTAGTAACTCCAGCAACGATAATACCATTCACATGGAAACTGAGCTGAATGGCGACATCTTCTAAATTTACCGTGCATTCTCGACAAGTAAAATGAAATGTGTAGGTCTCTGGTCTCCATCGTTCAACCAGTGCATTTATCAAACTATTTTTTATATTCATGTGGATGATTTGTGCAACGTTGTATAAACTAGCCTACTGTAAGATCCAATGAATCTCGAACCTCGGTGGTTCCAGATTCAAATGACGAACCCGCAATAGTCTCGTTGCCTGTTATAGATAAAAACCTAAATTAATTTTAAGAAAAAATATTCTCAACTAATTAGTGTGTAGTTTATGAACTAATATTTTGCACATTCTATCATAATAATGCCTAGAATCAGAATATGCTACAAGGACATCATGTTACACACTGAAATGATAATATGTGTAAAATTAAGGAAGAATGAGTTGAATTTTGAATAATTAGAGTAAATTTAAATTTAAACTAAAGTTTGAATTAGTTCCATTTATTTGAAATTTACCTAATATGAAAGGTATATTTTCCAATACTAAGTGTTTTATATTTTTTGAGTATATATGAGGTCAGTTTTAGTTGAAGTACTAAGTTTGCAAAAATACAGTTGGAGACTTAGCCTTATATATTTAAAGTTTTAACTAATTATTTTCTTCAAAAATAAAAGCATAAAGCTATTAAATATCTTTTATTTTGTTTATTATATGATCTATTAAATAAATCTTTTTTTGTTTATTATATAATCCATCTATTGCAACTTGCAAGAATATTGTTTGAATGTCCATCTAGCTAGTGTTAGATGAAAATGCAATTGCCTAAATCTCTAAGAAGAAACTTATCCGAAAAGCAATATCCCAAAGATTACCAATGTTACACGATTTAGGCCAAGGAGGGTACTCTGTTCCTTAGCAAATGGACTCCTCAAACGGCCCACGGGAGCAAGTCTTTGAGCAAGATTGGCCTATGAAGAATTGAATAGAAACTTAAACTTCTATTGATCAACCATAAGTTCATACAAAACCTTGAAGATTGACAATGAAACTAAAGAAATGATACAAAGCTAAAAATAAACTAAAAAGTAGAAAATAAAAGTTGATAGTTAAAATAACATGATGTGTGTTTGATTTAAGTGATTATTTTCTTCTCTGTGTATGAGCTTTTTATAATCTTCCTTGTCTCTGATCACTTCCTTATTTCATGCATATAGTAGTCCTCCATGCACCCATATTCTTAGTAGTGGTAACCACTGTTTTATCATGGCTTCAGTCTCCAACTACTCTTCTATTATCAACTATTGGGCTCAATCATTTTTCTTAGCCCAACATTCCATTCAGCTAATGCAACACTTTTAAGCCTACCATTACTTCTCAGCTGATGAACATTTGTCTTGGACCCAATTGCTTTTCTTGGCCCATTCCAACCTCTACCCAGGCCCAATTTCGGGTCATTTGTCAGCCTAATTTGTAGTGCCAACAACTAGTATGTATAATCACCGGTGCAAGCCAACGACAAGAATAACATGTAAATATTAATATATAGTAATAAAAAAAAGTAGTGAACCTTGCTTTTAGTTTCATTTCAGGATTAAATGGGGAAGGATTGGCTATGGCATGGACCACTAAGACATGGTACAGATAGGATTCTCTTCTCAAATTAATATTATTGCTATAGCTACTTATTATTTCATAAAAAGTAATTAGTATATAAAATATACAAAACCCTACTAAATGACTAATGTCCACTAGGCAAATATTTAAATACTAACTACTGTATAATTGAATAAATCAAGTCCTCAAATAATAACCAATTTAGTAGATACTTTGAATTTAAAAACTAATATTGGTAGTAAATTGTTTTTTTACAAAATTATTACTATAATTTTTCAAAATATTTTCTCTACTATATCAAAATTATTTTAAAAAAATTCAACCATGATTTCACAAAAAACCAACAAAAACAAGTCCAAATTCCAAATTACCATATATAATTTACCTTTCCGTTTAATGTGGTTTATATGATAAAATAAATAGTAATAAATGTAGTTTTTTAAACTGAATTTACTATTAAAATAATCAATATTAACATGTAACTTTTTATATTTTTATAAATAAATTTATCAATTATAATGCGACTAAAATTCTTGAATATCTACAAGTAATTCCCATATGTTCTAATAGAGTTAAAAAAAAGTACTGCCTCATTAACACTACTGATGATTTAATTTGAACAGTTAACACATGCATTTCAAGAATCATGAGAACCAAAAGTCATATTCATGCCAGTGTAAGTATCATACACAACCACTAACAACAATAAATACATGCAAGCTAGAAGCTACAAAAAAGTATATATAATTAAAATTTTTAATTAAATTATAATCTTATTATTTAATAATAGCAAACTAATTAACAAAAATATCACCCCCAGCAATAATATTCAAATATATTATCGCCAACAACAAACAATTTTACACAATTTCAATAAACTTTTGAAAAAAAATATTATCACATAATAATGAATTAAATTTCTCAAAAAAAAATAACTTACATTATGTGCAAGAATATCCTCAAAAATATGCTGGTGTGGATCGAGTGTTATATCTCGAACCATTTTCACAAATAATCTATTTTTTCCTTAAATAAATTAATATTTTTTTAAATACAACTTTCACAACCCAACACACACAATCACTCCTTTTCTTCCTTTCCTCACACCCTTCCCTCCCACTCTTGGTTGCACTCATATACACATCCTTTTTTCTACCGAAGTGTATTTATACAATTAGTTTATGCACACTGTATGCATGTGAATTCCACCGATCAAAGCCACATCTGCAAAAGAAATCACGTGTTGCGCCCCTATGGAATTCGAAATTTTCGAATTAGTGATGAATAGGGTAGATTCCCTGAAGCCCTACAATGCCACGTGTAATCTCCAGGTAGAATTCGGAATTTCTGAATTCTTAGTGAACAATGCAAATTCTTCACTATTCCTTTCCATGCCCAGTACTATCTTAGTTTTGCAGGGATTCCCCTAAATTCAGAAGTCCTGAATTCCCTTCTATGCTTAATCTGTGTTAACGAACTTAATTCGGGATCTCTAAATTTATTAAAAGCCATAAACATGTAAATACTATCAAAATACCATATTAGTGTACATATTATCCTAGAATCCCATATAAAAAATAATTTTCCACAAAGGACTTCATTTTCGATTTTTAATATAAAATGCCATGCTTTTGACATCGGTGACTTATGTGCCTAATATTTATAATTTATAATAACAATCAGGTTTAA
Source organism: Pterocarpus santalinus (assembly GCA_031439595.1). Classification (NCBI taxonomy): domain Eukaryota; kingdom Viridiplantae; phylum Streptophyta; class Magnoliopsida; order Fabales; family Fabaceae; genus Pterocarpus; species Pterocarpus santalinus. The sequence continues at coordinate 23,303,297 of CM062528.1, read as the reverse complement.
TGAATGTATCATTAAGATATCCGTGGTAATTTAAAAATATTATAAAGTTGCTTTCAAAATATTTTGAAGATATCTATGGGTTTTTTCTCTGACCATGATATTAATTTTTTTTAATAAGTCTTAATGAATTGTAGTTATTTAAAATATGTTCAAGTGGCGTAAAGTATGTTAGCTGACGTACAAAGAGCAGAGTCCAACCCCCCCCCCCCCCTTTCTCCCGGGGTTCTCCTCTGTAGGTTTACCAGTAAATCTATCATAAGGTCCGAGTTGATGAGTATTTCTTGGAACCTTCAAGTGGTGAGATGAGACATTTTTTCTTGGGGTCTGGATGAGATGTCTATTTTAATTCTGGACAGGAGGCTATCTAATTTAGGCCTTCGACCCAGCACAATGAGGCTGTCCCTAAGACCCAATTTGAGCTATTGAAGACCGTGGACATGGGGAAGAATATGAGGCTCAAGGAGTGAGTAACGTCAAGGAAGTGGACTTGGTTGAGTCTTGTGAGGGCCTTAGTTATGTTTTTGGCAAGCGTTCTAAAGATGAGCTAAGAGGCAACTAAGGGAGGTTGGAAACCAGCGGCGGGTAGAAAGAAGCGTATTGGGTCCAAAGCAAAGGTTTTGAAGCGAAAGAAGGATTATAAATGCATTTGGCTATATGCTGAAAACAATGACGAGGTTGTTGAAGCTTTGTCTAAAAATCTGAAGTCTAAAATCGAGGATCATCAATAGAGCACTAGCAAGAGAAAAAGAGGCAAAACGAAGTCAAAACTAAAATAGTTTTGATTTAAATATATTTTTAATTTCTATAAATATAAGTCGTTTTAATTTTGACCCGTCTAACATTTTTGATTTAGTTTTGGTTCTTTTTTTTTTTATCTTTGTCCCCTTCATTTGAAGTTTTGATCATTATAAATATTTTTAAATATACGTTTAATTCTTACAAATATTAAAAATTTCATTTTTGTCCTTATAAATATTTTCTAGATCTTCTTTTATTCCTTATAAATATTATTACTTAACAATAATAGATCTAAGCAGCAGGACCAAAAATTTAATAATAAAAAAAAGAGGAACCAAAACTAAAATAAAGATTATAAAGATATCAAAATTAAAATAACTAATATTTATAAAGACTAAAAATATATTTAAACCAATAGTTTTCCTTGAGTGTTTTTTGTGTGCTCTGGCTTGTTTTTTTGGGGTCTTAGTTGGAATCGAATTTTAATTTTTTTTTTGGCTTTTTAGTGGCCTTGCTTTAGGGTGGCTTGTGTTTTGACGAAGTGTTTCTTGTCTATCTTAGAACGTTGGATCCGGATTGTACCCTTTTTGCACTCCTCTCTTTCATAGTCTTGAGCCTCCTTTTAATTATTTGTAAAAAAAAGGGATTACCTAATTTGTGTTTGATATGTGATTATTGTAATTTAAGATCACATGCCTGATCTTTGATTTTTGCTTTGCATTACGATTTTGAAATGTTGAGAGTTTTGCTAGTTGATATTATTACATTTAATTTGCAAAGGAAAGCATGTGTGACTTGAAAAACTTGTGATTGCAAAAGCATGTTTCTCATTATGATTATTTTGAAATGCTGATCGCTAGTATTTTCATTATGGTTATGTTATTAAATTTAGTGACACACTCATTGCTTTCATATTTTCATTAACGGTGGTTAAAATTTTTATAAAAAATAACAGTGTTAAATTTAGAGTAGATAATCTTTTTAGTCCTAATATTTTAAAATTAATATTAATTTAGTTTTTAAAAAAATTTGACATCAATTTGATCTTAATACTTTAAAATTGACATCAATTTGGTCTTAAAAATTTTTTTGATATCAATTTAATTTTAATATTTTAAATTTTAACATCAATTTAGTTCTAATAAATTTTTTGTAATATTAAATTTTACATCAAATCATCAATATAAAACTAAATTGATGTCAAAATTTAAAGTATTATGATTAAATTAATATCAAAAATTATTTCAAAATTAAATTGATATTAACTTTAAAATATTAGAATTAAAATGGATATTTACCCCTAAATTTAAGGTTTTTCAGCATGCTAAAGCAGTTTGTTTATTTTGGTGAGTACAACACTAGTATGTACGTATTTCCTTTTGCTACCATGTGGTTATGTTTTGTTGGTATCATCGTTGAATTAGGTATAAATTCCAAATGTGCTCAATTATCTGCTGTTATAGTGTTTGGTTTCTGTTTTTGCGTTGCCACAATGTCAAACTTCTTGTAGAATCGATATTAATCGATCTACTGTGCTTGACGGTTCTTTTGGCTGACTAAGTTGGCTAGCCCAATAAATACGCAGTTCCTGATCCTAAGTTTGTGTTGCGACTACACCAAACCGACGTGGATTTGTGTGCAATTAAAGTATGAATAAAGGCCTTCATATACTTTTGTTTACCCATTCCCTGTTATACTTAATATAATTGTAAAAGCAGATGCTCATAAACGTACATGTGGAATCTTTGAATTCACTCAGAAAATATTGTGGTCCATTTCTTAATTATTGATGCTGTCGCAACTTTCTAATAAGAAAATATACAATTGTTTAAAATTATGCAAGAATTTAATTTAAATGCAGTGATAGTGTAAAATATTTTTATATTATTAATTAATAAAAATAGTGAAAAGTATAAACTTATACAAATAATTATTCATTATAATGAAGGACTCATCATAATTTTTTACTTTTTTTTTTATTTCTATTAATTAATAATATAAAATTATTTTACACTGTCAATGTATACTAATTAAACTCATTATGCAATACATCAACAAAATTCCAAGAAAAAAAAGCATAGATTATTTTTCTCTTATTAATATGTAGATTAGCTACCAACTTATTGCTGCTAACTGCGTTTCTCTTTGACAGCTTAGAATTTTGCTGTTTGTTGCTGTGAATATCATATTATATTTGAATCATTTTTTTAAAATATAAAAAATAAATAAATAATAAGACCTAATTTCTTGATCCAAATCCAAATAGTATTTTAGTCCAACAAATAAAAAAAATAAAATAATAAAAACGAAAATTTAATAAACAAAGAAAAATTAACTGAATCATGTAACATTAATATGTATCTTTAAATATATTAATTAGTGTCAATTAGTATTTTTAATTAAATCAAATCTTGCAATCAATCAAATCAATTTATTTTCAATTATAATCAATTACATTTAATTTCATGTAATCCCTTTAATATATATAACTAGATCAAATAATACAGTAGAAAAGGGGATTTTTATCAACCATCATCGAAAAAAATTCTCAAAAGTTATCAAAGTGAATCCTTGTTGAGGGAGAAAATATTATTTCAACATTTTCGATTCTCTCTGCGCAAAAGTGGGGAGATAAACAAGAAGACAAGACTGCAATTATAGAGGCTATAATCATTTGGCTGAGAGAGCTTGCCCTTGAAAGTGAAAGTTTAGGTAGAAAGTCTCCAGGTGCATTCACATTGGTATTAGTTTCATTCTATTTTATTATTATTTAATTTTAATTTTAATTTTATTTTCGTTTGTCATTATTTGAGGGCATTCACACTAGTGTCAGCTTCACCTCATCTTAACTTTGTTAATTATCACCTTCATTATTCTTGTGTACCATTTGCATCAGTTTTGGTCCTCCCAACACAATACGCACCGATTATTCAATTGCACAACATCACTATCTTAAAAAAAGAAAAAAAAAAAATCAACAAAATAAAGTAAACAATTCTATTATTTTTTACTTACCCAAGCTCCTTTCCTATTTTACTAATTACATGGAAGCTTCTTTTTTTATTTTTTTTATTTTTTTTTAACTCTTGTTTTCTTTATCTTTTCTATTGCATTCTTTTTCGTTTTTGAAATGGTCATGTTTCAAATTAGTATGGTTTAGGCCTATGTTCTTTTTTCCATGTATTGCGTTGAATCATTTTTTGGGTCGTGCCTCTTTCATTTGTTTAGTAAGCTGATTCCTTTTTTCGATTTAGTATTTTATTAGGTTTTTTAGCTTAAGTTTAGAGAGTGTACTAATTTTAGTCAAATCTTTAAATAAGTCAAAAATAAAATAAAATTAATATGCTTGAATTGTCTGATGTTGTGAGCTTAGTTTCAAATTACTCATGATCATTAGCACTTAGCAATTTCCTTCTTTTAATTTCAAACAATAAAAATAACAAATATCTTTTCATGAAATCTTTTTAATCCATACAACAATCTATAATATTAATCTATGGTTTGACCATTCTCAAGGGCTATAAAAATTGTAAGGGTTTATTGTGTAAGTAATGCTATCATGTATATAAGAGTGGATTTTGTTTTTTTTTTTTTAAAAAAAAGCTTTTTGTTAATAAAATTAACTAATACACAATCATTTTCTATAAGAACTATGTGATTTTAAATTCCTCATTGCACTAGAGGATACGTAGGAGCGCAAGTCAAGCCAAAATCATTTCTTTTATTGTGCTTTCCTTTTGTAAACATCATATTAATTTTGATTTTGATTTTTTTTTGTAAATAATTATTATATTAATTTTTTTTGTTGTTCTTTTGTAAATAATTATTATATTAGTTTTGCTTCTCTTTTCTTTTGTAAATAATTATCACATTAATTTTATTTTTTCTTCTCTTTTGTAAATAATTACGATACTAATCTTGCTTTTTTATAAATAATTATTATATTCTTAAGAAAAAAATAAATATCATTAAAGTTATTAATTAATTTACATAATAAGCTCTAAGGTAACCGTTGCCAAACGGATGTATTAGAGGTGCAGTGGGATTAAATTTCCACCATTCCCTATGCATAATCGAACTCCCAATTCTAATATCTTTTAAAAGACCAATTTTGAAAATTTAAAAAATTTTCCAATTCTTTCCACAATAAAAATTGGTGGCAACTCTATAAATTTTTTTTTTTCAATATTTTTGTTGCCTTTCGTCATGGCTCTTCGGGCACATTGTAATAGTTTGGCGACTCTACTGGGCATGGTTAGAGAGTCAAGCCTATTAGAGTAAATTATACAAATTATATAATTAAAATAATATTTATTTTTTCCCTTCTTATTGTTTTTCATTTTCTTTTTTTGGTTGCAAATAATTATTTTTTAGACATAATTTTCATTTGTAAGTATTTATTTTATTTGTAATTATTTTTCACTCAAACCTCATAGTAGCAAATTTCTTTTTGTCTTTTTCTATATTTTATATATATGTTAAACTTTAGGATAGTTGACTTTCTGTATATATTGTTTGGGCTTTATTGTGTACTTTTAGGGTTTTAAGGTCTCTATGCTCTTATCACACACTTTACTATCACTTTCCTCACACACCATTGGGGCTCTATACCCGAGTCTTGGAAAATCGTAGGGCTAAAAGGGGCTTTGGCAAGATTATTGTGAGGCTCATGCTTCCCTGATAGTTGTTGATTCTCCCGTTTAGATTGTTACTGGATTTGTGAGCCACCATATTGTGATTTATATCCCTGTGGCAGTCTCATAAACCCGAGTCCTTATTCTACAAATAAGGGTAATTTGGGGACCGTGACTTTTAGGGTATCTAGATCCATCTTAGGAATCATGCACTAGTAGATTGAGCTTAATGGCTATCCAAATTAGGTTCTTGACCTTAGAAATACCTAACCACTAGGTCCCACCTTTCTAGGACACAAAGGAGCAGACTTTTCTCATCATAATCTAAATTTCAAATCATGCAATATAGCATACATAAATGGGCAAAAAAAAAAAAACCTCATTGAAGATGCATTTTTCTTTCATAACATGCATAGAAGAGAAAAAAAAAAAAGCATGGTCATAACATTGCATCTTTCTTTTTTCTCCTCTATTATTTCCATAAATTCATAATATGCATAAGTAAATAACTAAAAAAAAAAACTCATCGAACATGTATTTTTCTTCCTTTCCCTTTCTATCCTTTCCATGTATTCATTAGGTTGCAACATAGCATACATGGAAAAAAAAAAAAAAAAACTCATTTGGCATGTATTTCCTTCCCCTCTATTCCTTCCATACATTCATCACATGCAAAAAAAAAAAAAAAAAAAAAGACTCATTCACAACATTGCATATTTCCTTTTTTCTTTTATCCTTTCCATAAATTCATAGCATGCATAAATTTTTTAAAAAAAAAAACTCTTCAAACTTGCATTTTTTCCTTTCTTCCCCTTCCATACATTCATGACATGCATAGATAAGAAAAAGCCAAAAAAAAAAAAAAATCATTCACAACATGCATCTTTATTTCATGACATGCATTAAAAAAAAAATCCATTTAACTTGCATTTTTCTTTTAACCTTAAACATTTATAGCATTCACTTTTTTTTTTCCTCACCTTTCTCGTACATAATAGCACACATCAATAAGCATTTACAAAGAATTCATCTAACCTGCATTTTTTTCTTTCTTTTCTTTTTCTTCATTTCTTCCATATTGCTTATGCATATCATACACCTTCTCTCATTTCTTACATACATTTTTTTCATAAAAAATGACTCTGAAAAGAGGATGCACCACTTTGTCTCTAAACATTGCTCACTCAAGGAAAACTTTGTTTAATCCAAGTAGCCATGTTTGAGAGTCATGAGAAAAAAAAAAGGAAAAAAAAGAGAGAAAAAAGAAAAAAGTTAAGGGTGAAGAAAGAAAATTAGAAGAAATGGATACGACCCAAGAAATCAGTAAAGAGAATATCCTGCATATTTGAAAGTTGTTCCTAGCATTAGTAGAAACTATAGCACTTGATCCTGATAATTTCATCAAAGCTTTGGAAGATATGCAAAGGCATGTTCATTGCAATGAAAAGGCATTAGATAACTAGTAATGTAAATCTTGATCTGACTTGATGTATCTTGAATACTGGATAATAGGCTTTTATTGCCTTTATTTTGTATTTGAGATCCACTAAAGTAGTGAAATGATTATGCATGGTTTCTTCTTTCAAATCAACACATTATCTTTCATGTCTTGTCCATACACTCTCTCTTTTCTTGCACCCTTTACAAGGTCATTTCTTCCTTTCGGAATCTTTGTCCCATGCAGATAATCATAAAAAACCCATTAATTGATTCTTCTATTATAATAGGGCATGAATAATCATAAACATGATAAAATTCCTTAGCTATGCAAACAATTTGCTGAGATATTAAACTTAGTGGCAAAATGGTAAGGTAGTTATAACTGGAGAGCGAAATGTTGCCCCACTCAATCCAATTTAATCATCAATTGGGGCAATTTTACGTTTGTTGTATGAAGATGAGAACGCCCAAAGAGTTGAATCTGATTAAGAAGAAACATTAATCTGCCATGGGTAAATATACCGAAGACAATAGGAAGAGTATTCTAGCTCAAATAGTTTAGCTAGATGATTTCCCAACTCAAGAAGACAACCAAGGCAAGAAGGCACCAAGAACTTCACAAGCTAATCAAGTCAAGTGCAATGAAAAGTCTCAAAAAAAAAAAAAAAGAAAAAGGAAAAAAAAAGGCTTGCTAGATTGACAAAATCAAAAGGTCAGTCTAGGCAAAAGTTGGAGCCGAAAAATAAATAAATAAGAATACTCGCTAGATCAAAAATGCAAAAATGGTCTAGGCAAAAATTAGAGCAAAAAAAAAAAAAAAAAGAAAGGAAAAATGGGTGCTTGCTAGGTTGAAAACCCGAAAGAGTGATCTAGGCAAAAGTTAGAGCAACAAAAATGCTACTAGGGCCACTTAGGCAATGGTGTATCACTTGAGAAGCCAAACAAAAGAGTACATGAACAAGAAGTATCAGAAGAATACTAAACTGAGGCAATTTGATCATGAGGAGTCTACTGTCAATGGTAGATTTGTTTGTCACATAGTAAAGGATCTTAGTCCTGGTCATGAGTTCATGTATGAGTAACTAAAGTATCAATAAAATGGGTCAATCATGTGAAATCTGCATTGTAAGTCTTTTCAACCTCTTTGTACTCCATGTATCTCTCCACACTTGTCCATGTCTAGTAAACACTTCCAGCTTTAAGCTTAATATATTTGTCTTGTTCTTTTACTTTCCCTCTAACTTTCATTCTCTATTCTCTCTCTTTCTCTCTCTCTCACATTATCATCATCATCAAAGAGTGCATTTTGCTCGGTTCATATGTTCTCTTTTAATCATGCATAATCAAGACATTAGATTTAGAATTCACATTACAATGGTAAAAAAAAAAAAAAAAAAAAAGGAGCTCACTAGATTGAAAACCCAAAAAGAAAATTTAGGCAAAAGTTAGAGCAAAAAAAAAAAAAAACATAGCTCGCTAGATCGAAAGACCCGAAATGGCGATCTAGGCAAAAATTAGAGCATAAAAAAAGAAAAAAGAGAAATAAAAAAAATACTCGCTAGATTGAAAACTAGAAATGGTGGTCTAGGCAAAAATTAGAGCATAAAGAGAAAACAAGCTCACTAGATTGAAAACCAACAATAACAATCTAGGCAAAAATTAGAGTAAAATCAAAAGAGAAAAAAGATCCAAAGCACGACAAAATAGAATCAATTGAAAGTGAAGGTCAAGGCAGAAACTTAAGAAGCAAGCAGTTCACAAGAGAGACCCTTCAGCATGCAAGACCAAGAATCAATTGAAAATAAAGATCATGAAAAATTCATGAAGCAAGCAGTTCATTAAGAGGTTCATCAACATACAACGCCATGAGTTAGAAGCCAAAGTAAGACCAGGAAAAAACATTTCAAAAGAGTGGTTAAATGCAATGACTCTTCAAATTGAACAACTTATTTGGATCTAACAAGGATTTTCCCAAGAGTGTAATGTTTGGAAACTGCAGACTGGGGCAAATTTTTTCTTTTCACTTTCTCATCATATTAATCAAATCATCTAGGTCTTGTAGTCAATACACATGTCATTCCCATTCTCCATATCATCTTCACCATATCGTTCACATTTCATATCATTTCACAAACTGGGACAATTTTCTTTGTAATTTCTTATCATCATTGATCATTCAATTTTCATACATTGTCATGACATCATTCATCACTTCATCATCCTTAGCCATTTTTGCATCATAAATCATTTTCTTTTCTATAAATATCGCATGTCATGGATCATTCATTCTCAGCACTCATCACAAGTCATTTCCTCTTCCGTAAATATTGCATATCATCGATCATTCATTTTTAACGATCGTCACAAATCATCTCCTTTTGTAAATATCTCATATCATAAACCTTCTATTTTTCTGCAATTATCACCATTACTTTACTTTTTTACAAGTATCACCATCATTTTACTTTGTTTGCAACTATCACCATTTTATTTCTCAGCAGTTATCACAATCACTTTCTTTTTTGCAATTATCACCATCATTTTAACTTTCAGCAACTATCACTATCATTTTACTTTACTACAATTATTACCATCACTTTACTTTTTTGCAACTATCACCATCACTTTACTTTTCAATCATTATCACCATCATTTTACTTTCTAGCAAGTCATCACGAAGCATTTCAATTCTATAAAGTTGCATTTTCATTTTCAATTTTTCATAGCTTTATCATCAAATTCACTTTCAAATCTATTTCAATTTTTCAAAGCTGCAATTTCAATTTCAATTTCAAATCTATTTCAATTTTGTAATTTCAATTTCAAATCTATTTCAATTTCGCAAAGTTACGTTTTCAATTTCAAATCTATTTCAATTTCGCAATTTAATTTCAAATCTATTTCTGCATTTTCAATTTCAAATTTAAATCTATTTCAATTCTATTAAAATCTATTTTAATTCTGCAAAGCTGCATTTTCAATTTCAAATTCAAATCTATTTTCAATTTCTCAAAGCCACATTTTCAGTTTCAAATTTGCAAAGCTGTATTTTTCAATTTCAATTTTAAATCTATTTCAATTCTGCAAAGTCGCATTTTCAATTTCAATTTTTTCAAAGCTACATCATCAAATTTAAATCTATTTTCAATTTCTCAAATCTGCATTTTCAATTTCAATTTCAATTTCTACAAAGCTGCATTTTTAATTTCAATTTCAAATCTATTTCAATTCTGCAAAACCGCATTTTCAATTTTTTCAAAGTCACATAATCAAATTCACATCTATTTTCAATTTCTCAAAGCTACATTTTTCAATTTCAAATTCAAATTCAAATCTATTTCAATTCTACAAAACTACATTTTGAACTTCAATTTCAAATCTATTTCAATTTTGCAAAGCTGTATTTTTAATTTCAAATTCAAATCTATTTTCAATTTCTCAAAGTCGCATTTTCAATTTCAATTTCAATTTCAAATCTATTTCAATTCTACAAATCTACATTTTCAATTTCAATTTTTCAAAGCTGTATCATCAAATTCAATTTCAAATCTATGTTCAATTTCAATTTTTCAAAGCTATATCTTCAAATTTAATTTCAAAATCCATTTTCAATTTGAATTCTTCAGGACTGCATTTTCAAATTCAATTTCAAATTCAAATTTTGCAATACTGCATTTCATTTGCATGGTTGCATTTCATTTTTGCAAGGCATCTACTCCCATCACTTTCCTTGTTCGGACAAAAATATGTGTTCATATCTTTACTAGTTCCTTACTATGAAAATATCAAGACCTACGATTTTATATTTTCTAGTAAGTAATAAGTAAAGGGTGGTAACTATGAACACCATATTATGTCCAAATCATTTTTCAAAAATATAAAAAAATAAATTATAAAGCCCAATCTTTTTGCCCAATTCCAAGTAGCATCTTAGTCCAATAAATAAAAAATAATATAACAATAAAAATGGAAATTTAATAAACAAAGAAAAATAAACTGAATCTTGTAACATTAATCTGCATCTTTCAATGTATCAATTAGTGTCAATTAGCATTTTCAATTAAATCAAATCTTGCAATCAATCAAATCAATTTGCTTCTAGTCATAATCAATCACATTTAATTTCATGTAATCCCTTCAACATATATAAATAGATCAAATAGTGCAGAAGAAAGGGGGATTTTTATCAATAACCATAAGAGAAATTCTCAAAAGTTATTAGAGTGAATCCTTGTTGAGGGAGAGAATATTATTTCAACATTTTCGGTTCTCTCTGGGCAAAAGTGAGGAGATAAACACGAAGACAAGAATGCTTTTATAGAGGCTATACTCATTTGGCTGAGAGAGCTTGCAGTGAAAGTGAAAGTTTAGGTGGAAAGTCTCCAGGTGCATTCACATTGGTATGAGTTTCATCCTATTTTATTATTGTTTAATTTTAATTTTATTTTCGTTTGTCATTATTTGAGGGCATTCACACTAGTGTCAGCTTCACCTCATCTTATCTTTGTTAATTGTCACCTTCATTATTCTTGTATGCCATTTGCATCAGTTTTGGTACACACTGGTTATTCAATTGCACAACATCACCATCTTAAAAGAACAAAAAAAAAAAAAAAAAAAGAATCAACAAAATAAAGTAAACAATTCTATTATTTTTTACTTACCCAAGCTCCTTTCCTATTTTACTAATTACATGGAAGCTTCTTTTGTTTTTTTTTTTTTTTCGTTTTTACTCTTGTTTCCTTTATCTTTTCTATTGCATTCCTTTTCATTTTCGAAATGGTCATGTTTTAAATTAGTATAGTTTAGGCCTATGTTCTTTTTTTCATGTATTGCGTTGAATCATTTTTTGGGTCGTGCCTCTTTCATTTGTTTAGTAAGCTGATTCCTTTTTTCGATTTAGTATTTTATTAGGTTTTTTAGCTTAAGTTTGGAGAGTGTACTAATTTTAGTCAAATCTTTAAATAAGTAAAAAAAAAAAAAATTAATATGCTTGAATTGTCTGATGTTGTGAGCTTAGTTTCAAATTATCTCATGATCATTTGCACTTAGCAATTTCCTTCTTTTAATTTCAAACAATAAAAATAACAAATATCTGTTCATGAAATTTTTTTAATCCATGCAACAATCTATAACATTGATGTATGGTTTGACCATCCTTAAGGGTTATGAAAATTGTAAGAGTTTATTATATAGTTAATGCTATCCTGGATCCTGTGTAAGAGTGAATTTTATTTTTTCTAAAAGAAAATTTTTGTAAATAATAATAACCTATAGACAATCATTTTCTATAAGAACTATGTGGCTTTGAATTGCTCATTGCATCAGAGGATACGTATGAGTGCAAGTCAAGCCAACATCAATTTTTTTTTTTATTGTGCTTTCCTTTTGTAAACATCATATTAATTTTGATTTTGATTTTCTTTTGTAAATAATTGTTATATTAATTTTTCTTTTGTTGTTCCTTTGTAAATAATTATTATATTAGTTTTGCTTCTCTTTTCTTTTGTAAATAATTATCACATTAATTTTACTTTTTCTTTTCTTTTGTAAATAATTGCGACACTAATCTTGCCTTTTTTTGTAAATAATTATTATATTTTTAAGGGGAAAAATAAGTAGCACTAAATTTATTAATTAATTTGTATAATAAGCTTTAGGGTAACTGTTGCAAAACGGATGTATTAGGGGTGTATTGGGATTAAATTTCTACCGTTCTCTATGCATAATCGGACTCCTGAGCCTAATCTCTTTTAAGAGATTAGTTTTGCAAATTTAAAAGATTTTTCCTATTTTTTCCACAATAAAAATTAGTGGCAACTCCATGAAATTATTTTTTTAATATTTTTGTTGCCTTTCGTCGTGGCGCTTCGGGCACGTTGTGATAGTTATGTCATTTATATTTTCTGAAAATCTAATATAATAATTTATTAAATTGTTGGATTTTATTTGATTGTGAGCATGCTAACAAAAAGAAAATTAGCAATTTTTATTCTTTGAAGGTGGGGGTAAGGGTAGGGTTGAAGATAAAGGTGGAGGTGGAGGTGGGAGGAGGGGTAGGGCTGCCATGGTGTGTTTAATAGCTACAAGTGACCCATAGACTTGAGGTGCTTGTAGTTTGCACTTATCAAAAATCTTGAGACCAATTTCTTTATTTTATGGGCCATTGTATCCATAAGTGTTTTTGTCGGGGATCAATTTTGGAGTTTACTCTTAATATTACTAATACTTTTGTTTTTGGATAATCGGATAATGTTCAACTCTCAAAAAGAGATGAATAAATAGAATACATCGTACTAGTCAAAAAGAAAGCACGAAACACACCTCCCTAAAGATGTAACAGGATAAACACGAAACTTGAAATCCAAAACACCTGGGTAAGCAAATGTGAGCCATATCAACCACACCTCAGAAAAACACGTAGCCCAATCAATGTAACAAACTTTTCAAATACAGAGCAATACTTTAATTTCCAGATTCACTGCAAGTAACCCTTTAACTACTAGATTCTAGCCACCGAACAACTCCGAATCTTTGACTACAACCAAAGTGATACAACCGACCATCGAACAATCACGATGCTGGAGAGATCAATCCAATAGAAAAAAAAAAACTAAGCTCCAAAACGAGCACATCTCTTTCACTAACACGAATGCCCTCCATGCACCACCAAGAACCTAATGCACCAACTGCACCAATGTTGATCACACTATGAGCTCCGACCATATGACAAGGAAGAGTAGTGCACACTTGCTGATTGTACGATGCTACGATCGCATGACAAAGGATAGAGGTACACACACACTAACTGCTAGCGACACCATGAAGAGTGCCTCCCAATTCATGCGATACTTACACGAAGCCCAAGGAAAGAACTTCATTTTTCTTTGTTGAAGAAAACACATACCTTGGTAAAGGACCAAAATAGAAAAAGGATGGGGTTGGATAGAGGTGAGGGTGAGAGTCGGCAGTTGAGAAAGGTTTGGGTAGGGATACAGTAGTTTGGGGTGGGGATGAGGGGGCAGGTTCACTGGGTTAGAATGTCTGTGGGTAGCTAAGAGACTGTTTGGATAAGTCAATTTAAAATTACAAAGAAACTCAATGTACAACAATTCAATGACATCAATTCAATTCATTCAATTGTAAAATATCTTGTTTGGATGTTTATTTTGGGTAATTAAAATCTTCTTTCAAAATATAAAATTAATAATAAATTATTATATTTTGCAAACCCTATGCACTATTATCAATATCATTATTCGCATTATTTTTAAAATCATCTCCACCATCACTCCTAGTGTGAGAAGGAATGAGTCAATGAGAGCAAAGAGATACGTATTGGAAAGAGAAAGTGAATAGGAATGGAAACAATTTGGATCCATTAAGGGATGACAAAGAGGTACAAATACAATGGATTTCTGAAATCCCATGTGCCGAGGAGCGATTTCAAATTCTTTGTTTTGTATTAGAAAAATATCCGATTAAAATACTAATCATTTTCAAAATTCCCATATTTAATATCCAAATGAGTTATTTTATCTTAAATCATTTGAATTTCTTTCAACAAATATATTTCCACATTAAAATTTCTTATCCAAGCACACTCTAAATGTTGCTTGGGGAGGGGGGTAGGTTGGGCAAGGGAAGGGCATGGAGCGGTGGGAGAGAAGAAAGCATGAGGATGGGGAATCGGTCGGGTGACGAGATAGAGGGAGGAAAGGGGGCACAGTGGTTAGGGAGAGGGGAGAGGAGGGTGGAGTTGGAAGAAAGGAGAAGAAAGGATAAAAAATATATGAGTAAATTAAAAATTATCATATTTACTAACTAATATAAACAAATTATATAATAAAATATTTTTATTTGATTAATGTGTAAAAAGGTTGATTTATAAGTTTTAAACAATGTGAAAGTCTTTAGTTTGAAATTGAAATTTCATTGAAATTATTTCAAAATTGGAAAAAATTTGAAGAATGTTTATGCAGTAATTTCTCATCACACACAGCCAGCATAGATCCAGAAATTAGTTATAGAGGGGCTAATATTATAAAAATATATTTATAAATATTTTATCTTTTAAATTAAATATGTTGCATATTTTATAACTTGGTATTGTATTTTACTTAAAGTTAAGCACGACACTTATATTATATATTTTTTAAAAAATTAATTACGATCAAGTTTTTACGTAACACTTTTTAATATAAATGATGAAAAAAATATTTGATAATTTTAAGAATTCTCAAATTAAATGTTTTTAAGTTTTCTTTTATCATCACCTACTATATAAAATAATGTGAAAGGTAACAAAATATAATCAAAGAAATATGGAGATGACCCACGGCTATTGTTTAATGTTGGATAGTTTGGTCAGAATATTGATGAAAGTCATGCCCTACTATTATTATAATATAGAAAGTAACAACATAATTGGTCTACTCAGAATTGCTATGATATTTATTAGGACATGTGACCATTAGATCAACTAACTAATCCTAATAATATTCCATTTGTTGGAGCCTTGTGATGCATGCGTGGTTGGCTGTGCACCATATCTCCGGTGTAGGTACCGCTTCAATGTGATGTCATTTCTGGGCCTCACTTTGGCACAAATAATAGGGAAGTATGGGGTCCTCACAACAAAGAAATTAGAGAAATGCTTTTTATGATTGGAGTAGATAGATACTTTGGATATTTAGAGATAAAAAATTGTAAAAAAAGTGAAATAAATGAAATAATTGATAGAAAAAGAAAAATTCAGTAAAAATGTTGAGATGTTAAAATTTTGGATATATATAAATACCATAATGCAAAAAATTATTGTCCTTGGGCATTTACTATGGCAAGAGAGGGCCACTTACGACATGCAATTATTTTTATTCATGTCTTCATATATGGAATTGGAGATAATATTATAATCATTTCATTCTTGTCTTTATGTGAAAAAATATAAAATATAGAGAATGGTTATTGCCACTCCAATCTCATTTGTTTATTGTCATTCCTTATTTATTAATTTTATCTATAATGTTTTTAAAATACCCTCAATTAAAACTTGGCTTTTTATTTTTCATATGGGAATTATGAGAGAAAATTGTGATAATATGGGATTATTTGTATAATTACATAAGGGTGGGAAAATTACAAGTATTTCGCCTTGCAAGAGGGCGAAATCTGTCTTATAGGTTTTCCTACTTCGAGTGGGGCAAAATCTCTTATAAGGACATCATGTAGGCTTTCCTACCTATAGTAGGGCGAAATCTCTCATTCTGCTACAGTACCATATGGACAACTTCTCTGAAGGAATGTTGATTGTTTGATTGTTTGGAGTCCTTGTGTATATTAAATGGGTTCTCTATTTCAAAAATTTCTCCATGCTATAATGATTGAAAGCCTTTCAAATCTACTAATAATTTAGCATATAAAAAATCTAGAAAAGTTATTAATGCAGAAATACAACTTCAAAATGCTTATTAAGACTAAATAACCATGTATATGTGGTGTGGTGATATTATATTTGAAATTAATTGTAGCATGTTATCTGTTTTAAAATATAAGATGATTTTTTGAATGTTCCGTTTATTTAATTTTTAGTTATGTTATAAATTCTATACTAACATATCCTTTTTATTATTGATCTTTCAATAGATAATATTTTAATTAATTGCATTCTTATTTTTATAATTTATTATGTGAAAATATTTTTGTTAAATAAAAAAAGTCAAATTTTTAGTTAACATTTTAAACATAAGAAAAGAAATTATAAAATAGCACCAAAGGGAAAAAAAATCATACAAAAATAAAAAAATAACTAAAACACCTTCAAACAACATTTTTTGAGGTCAAAAATAGCACCAACTGGCTGCGCCTATTGCCACACTAATGAGCTCATCTGGGGCTTTCCAGAAACGTATAATAATAGTGAATCAAAGTTTCGAGTCAAAAGTTATGGCCATTTAAAGTTTTGCTGACCATTTAATATTCAACAGGTAAACAAAATGTTATACAAATCTTATTTGATCTTTCAAGACATTATTGTCTTACTTCTAATATATTCCTATACCTACGAAGTTGTTTTAATAATTATTTCTCTAATATTCAAAATTTTGTTCTTACTCTTAAAATTAGCTTACTTTTTATAAATGATCATATTTTTAATAAGATGTACAACAATAATAATGTTTGTATTCTTATCCAACATTTCAGGATCCATTATACTATATATAGATACTACACTCTTATATAGAAGCAAAGCAAATAGCATGTGTTGCATGTGATACTATCTTTACACTTTTCTACTTGGTGGGGGGTGAATTCTTTGCAAAGTTTTGTTTCAAATTTCGCCTCCTGGGTTGTAGAAATTTGTCTGACACATTTGGCCCTGGTTGGGGGCGAAATCTCTCACATTATTCCCATTACGCTATAACAAATTTCAAAATACAATATTTTCATTATATTGTTGCACTGTTCCCATTTTAAAGTAATGGAGCCAAATACATTGTTACTCTCATATTCTAAGGTTCAAGATTATGCCACATATTAGAGCAATTACTTGGGGTACAAGTAAAATTTGTCTATAAACAAAACCCTTGGTTCATTTAATCAATTATGGTTAAACACTCACAAAGTATTTCTCAATCCGCACATCACCGGGATAATGGAGCCATAGGGAAATGCTGAGTATGTAACACCCTCCCGAGTATGGTACTATGCTTAAGTCATAATACCTCACCTAGGAGTTGTTACTGTCACTTAATTAGACCTTGTCTGGCAGCAATCTTCGGCCATCTTCAATCTTATTAGTCAACTCCGCCTCGGAGGACCTTCTTCGAAACTGCTGAACTATCTGGAGATAACACAGAAATAAACATAGGAGTGAGAATTATAAATTCTCTGTGTAGCATCCTACTAATTTAATGTTATGCTTAAGTGAAACGAATTCAACTGAATATCATAAAGATGGGAATAGTACAATAACATTACTGAATACGTGCTTATATATATATATATATATATATATATATATATATATATATATATATATATTTGTACATAGGTTTATATACATATCAAAAGCCTCTACTTTAGTTCATATACAACACATCAAAATGAGAGGGGCCGTGTACCAAAAGACATAAGGCCCATGTAAGTCAACCTGATCCTATGTGATCCTCAGAGAACATTTCAAAAAGCCTACCACTAGGTCTATGACCCAAGGCTGCACACTGCCAAAAGAGGGTCATGCTATACAATATCGCTTACGGTGATCTACTCAGTCAGTAGCCATTGGCCATACGGCCCTACCGGGTGAGTAGTCACTACTGGGTCCTGATGAGGAGGATGATGAGCTGGTGGCCTCTGACGGGTCGCTCTCGGAGCTAAGGGGGATGTCGGGGACTACCTGCGGAGGTGAGTCTGGCGTAAGATCGGCGTGAGCTACTGGCACTGCCGGTGCAGGGGGTGCTGGCGGAGGGTGTGCCACATGTAGTGGGACCTCAATGTAAGGGGTGGCAGGATCAAAAGCGGGATGGTGCAAAGGGACGGCAAAGTCCCTATCACTAAAAAGATAAAGGCGGAACTGGCAAGAGCCGGCTATGTACAGTGAGCCTACCGCCGGGTCATGGTGAAGCTGCAAGTCGGGAACCTCAACAAAGAGGGTAGCTGTCGTGTCCATCGTCCACGTCTGAGAATGAGGTGGAAATGCAAAGCGAGGTGAGAATTTAAGAAAATTCTCAGTAGGGTCGTGGGTGACGTTTAACTGACGTCGCGTTCATTCTCAGCTGCCTCGGGTTTTATTTAATTATAAAATATGAGATTAAACTTAACCATTCATTTCTGTAAGGTTGAGAAAATGTTTGGTCCGAGGCAGGGTCCAGTTTTACTTTAAACAACGTAAGAATCCGACTAAACTACTAACAATAATACACAGTATAATGAGCAGAATAAGTGGACATATGCTATAAGTAAACATAATAGTTAAACTATAAATAACTTGTAATCATGCAACTAATGCATTCATGTGAAGCTTGCTCTTTAACCCTCTTTCTTAAACTTTTGCTTTACTCATAAACTTTTTCCATTACTCGGTCCCTTGGGAGTTCTTGGCCATTTTAGACTCCTGGGTAATAGTCTGCTTATCAGGATCGAGTTCGTTCCTATACAGGAATGCTGGGTTTACTTTCCCCGACCTTCCCACCGATCTATTCCCCTTAACTTCTTATCCGAGGCTGGCCCAAGTATCATGGAACTTTCATCATAACATATTCTTTGGGGTTCATCATAACATAACTTTCATAGCATGCTTGAAAATGCACATGCATCTACATGTATCTCATAACTCATGCATATACTTTGCCGCAATTTTGGTGGCATAACGGAACGTGTCCGCTTTCTCATGAATAGTGCCAATACATTAGAATGCCAATTTCTCATAGAAATCACAATACTGCATGCACAATTTATCATGGAACTCATAGAAGCATCAGTCTCCTTAAGGCAAAGTTATCGCCTCAATATAATCATTCGACCCGGTTTTTATAAATTATGCCATAATTTCCAATTAACTCATTTGGGCCTCAATTTTGGATATGTTAAAGTGTTATGTGTCTATTTTCTAACCTCTTTGGTCCCGACTGATTCTGATAATCATAACTCACATTATTCAGGTTTTATCCTAGCCTGTCTTGTGGCTGACCAGAACTGCTCACCCAAAGGTAAAAATCTCTTAAAATTCGAAAACTGGCTCAATTGATACGAAATTGGTCTCATATTAAAGCTGATAGAACTATCTTTCAGTTGCAAAAAGTCTCATTCCATTTGACTTAGTAGGGCTCGAGTTATAAGCCCCGAAACTCAACCTTCCTGAACTGCTCTGTTTTGCCTTGGTTTGGGCATGGGTTAGCTTCTTCAAATCACTGGGAATAAATAGGATAGTAACAAACTTGGAATTTCTGGATAGGAGGTTCTCCTATGTGCAAGCTTTCCAACTAAATTAGTTTCACTCAAAATGGAGTTGTATAGGGTGAGTTACACCCTTCTCAACCCATACTGCCTGGGTGGATGTCCTGATTCCTAGATCGAACTTCCAAAAATTCATATCTCTCTCAATATTACTCCAATGTTCTTATATGATATATGTATAGAAAGCCCTAGATGTCTAGTTTCACATAAAAATGGTTTCATTAAGTTTGAACGGCGAGAGGCGGAGCCGTACACTCTGCCATACGGACTGCCGAGGATTTTGAGTTTTCCAGCCTCTCAACTTCTTCATATCATCATTCTTTCTTGTTTCCAGTTCAATTTTGAATCTCACAAATAGCCAATAAACCAGCAACAATTTCATCATGATCGCTCAGTCAATATATCAGGATTGAATAACTAAACTACCAATAATCATTCAGAATCACAAAAACCAAGACAAGAAATCAAAACCTCTACCTCTTGCTTTGAGTTTGAAAATAGAGCTGGGCTGAACTTGAAGGCTGGACAGAGTGGGAAAGTTGAGAAGAGGAAAGGGAGTTGAAGTGAGGAAGGGAAGGCAACGTAAGAAATGAACTCAAGAGGCAGGAGGAGGATATATATATAGACAAAGCTTCGAAGTGGTAGTTAGAATGAGTGGCTTTGATTGGATGAAATTTTGTGGGTCAGGTTTAGCCATGTCTCCCTCTTTTGTGTCAAAATTGCCCTCCACGTCGCCAGAGAAGTGAAACTCGCTTTCAGAGCATCTGACCATGACATCGGAACTCGTGAACTTCTTAAAGTTGGAATTCGTGCATATTTATTCGGACGAAGTCGGAACTCGGAATTACCTTCTTATTTATTCAAAATTTGAGTGTAAAGTCATAATCCGGAAATCGAAAGGCACAGCCACCTTAAAAGCGAAAGTCGGGGCCAGAACGTGAAACCAAAACACTCAAACCCGGAAGTCAGGTTCATCATGTAAACTTGAATCGATTTTAAGCATAGCACCGGATATCAGGATTCAAAACATTAATCTTGTGTACCAGGAACTCGGAATTTATAGGACCTGGCACTCCAACTCGATATCGGAACTCGGGAACAAAAAGAAAAGATTTTGGTAATGAACTCGAGATCGGAACTCGTGAAGTTTTTACTCGAACTTGTAGACCAATTCAGAGATCTGATCTCGTGTTCACCCCGCTTGAAATAAACTCGGATATCGGATTTCTTATCCATTCGAAGACTAAGGTCGGAAATCGGAAAATCCTGTCAGCCCACAAGACCTTGAGTTGAAGTCGGAAATCGTGAATACTAATGAGGTCGGAAATCGGAAATTGGGGACGTTACACTCTATAGGATTTATTAAACTAACATAAGCTATGTCATCGCTGTCATCTCTAGTTTGCTTCGGTTTATTATGAAAATGGTGAACATGCTATATAAACTGCTAAATTTTATAGTTCAAAAATATAATGTCTGAAGCAAAGTTCATTTTACTCATACACTTGGCAATTTGGGAGAGCCCATACGAAACAAATTTCATGAATTATATTAGGAATAGTAGCTGAACCATAATAAGATACAATAGCATCAGTATACTAGGGACATAACATTGGCACATAACTTTACTTGTACTTAAATTCATGCATATACATAAAGTTTACTTTTCTTTCTTTTCCTTTCTTTTCATCATAAAATCTTTACATGCCACATTCCAAAGTATGATTGTCATATCATACCCCATCAGAGCGTGATCGCCATGTCACGTTCCTTAGGAATATGGGACCTTCATTCGGTATTTACACTAGCTCGGTCATGCCATGCCACATGTAAGTCTTAGCCCCTATACTCACACTAGCTGGGTCGATGCCATGCCTCATGTGAGCGGGGTGCTTGCATATGCTTTAATCTTTAGTCTTGAGTCTTTAGTCTTTAGCCTTTACTGCCCTTGGGTAGCCTGGCCTTGGAGTGAGCTCGTCAGCTCGACTCGTGACCGTCGTCACACCGACTCACCCACAAGGGGATTCACATGCCTCTAGCCGTGGAGGGATCTCATTTTGGTCACGTGCCTCTAATTGAGATATCTCTTCTGATCACGTGCCTCCAAGGTAGAAGGTAGCTGCCTTCACAAGGAGGGATTCAAAGTGCAACTGCCTCCAAGTGAAAGGATCCACATTCAATATATTCATATCATACTTAAATCATCATTGCATATATGAATCTTATGAGCATAACATATAAATGTTTATCACATTCATATAATTCACATATTTCTGCTGGAATTTCGGCAGCATAACGGATCGAGTCCGCTTTCCTGTGAATAGTTCCAGTATACCAGAATATCAATTTGTCACAAAGGTCACAACATTGCATACATATTTCAACATGGAACTCATAATAACAATAATTTCATTAAGGCAAAGCTTTTGCCTCAGCATAGTCAGCCAACCTGGTTCTTCTAAATCAAGCCACAATCTCTATTTAACTCATTTACACCTCAATTTTGGGTATGTTGAAGTGCTATGTGTCTATTTTCTAACCTCTTTGGTGCCATCTAATTTCGATATCTATAGCTCAAGATATTTAGGTTTTATCCCGGCCTGCCCAGTGGCTAGCCAAAATCAGACACCTAAAAGTAAAAATCCACTAAAAATCGAAAACTGACTTAAATTACACGGAATTGAATTCATATTAAAGCTAACAGGGTAAAGTTTCATTTACAAAAAGTTCCATTCCATTTGACCTAGTAGGGCTCGAGTTACAAGCCCTGAATTTTGACCTTCCTAAACTACCTT
Source organism: Pterocarpus santalinus (assembly GCA_031439595.1). Lineage (NCBI taxonomy): Eukaryota > Viridiplantae > Streptophyta > Magnoliopsida > Fabales > Fabaceae > Pterocarpus > Pterocarpus santalinus. Next base: position 23,280,733 of record CM062528.1, on the reverse strand, counting down.
GTTCTGGCCCGATTTGGACATAGGGAAAATTTCTTGGATCACTGGCAGCAACTGAGACCTTATCTAACTCTTAAATTTTTATCAGACGTTCTCCTATGTGTAAGCTTTCTAACAAAGTTAGTTTCGTTCATTTCCAAGTAGTATAGGGTGAGTTCTATTCTGAACAACCCAATCTGCCCAGAATCAAAGTCAAAAACCTAGGTCGAAATTCAAAAATTCATAACTCTCTCAACACTAATCCAAAATCCTTATATGATATATGTATGGAAAGCCCTAGATGTCTAGTTTCATATAAAAATATTTTTATCAAATTTAATCTGCTGTAGGCGGAGCCGTACACTCCGCCGTACAAACTGCCGAGGGATTCTAGGTTTCCAGCTTCTCACATCTTCATCCTTTCACCTTTTCTTACCTCCTAAATGAATTTAACACCAACAACAGCCAACAAACCAGCCAAATAACATCATAATCATTCAATTATCTCATCAAGAATTGAGTAAATAGAATCACCAACAGTCACCCATAATCAGAAAATCAAGGCAAAAATTGGAATCCTACCTTTATTTTGATGTAACAACTAGCTAGTCTTGAGTTCTAGTGAAGGATATGGATGCAAGAAGCTTGAGGGAGGCTGAAAGTGGAAGAAGGAGATGAAGAGGACGAAGAAAAGAGGAGAGGAAGGCTGCTGGAAGAGGGAGCTCGAAAATTGGGTGAAGAAAGAAGGAAAAAATCTGATTCAAATACAAAGAGATAGTTGGAAGTGTAAGTTGTGATTGGCTAGGATTTTTGTGGTTATATTTCAGCCATCACTCCCCTTCCTTGTGGCCTTATTTGCGCCACTTATAGGGGTTAAGTGGCTGAGTTCTCAGCCACTTAAAGTAGGGTTTGTGAGTTGAAATTCGATTGGTTCAGTTCCGACAGTTTAAAATACCGAAATTTTACCGATTTCCCTTAAATCAGTAAAATGGTTTTGAGGTTTACTATATTTCTGTTTTAATTATTTCCAATTCAAATCTCTCTAATTAACATCTCATTAACTCCTGATTAATCTTTAATTAATTTCTAATTAATCTTAAAGAATCAATAAAATCAAATAAATCGATTAACAGTGTAAATTAAACGTTTTGCAAATTGGGGGCCTTTCTGTTTTCTGTTTTTCATGGCTAATGGCATTTTTGTAATTATGGATAAGTCTAAGGGCATCCTATGTCATTTCACATATGAATACCTCCGTGGCTTAATCAGCCGAGGTTTAGATTTCTACGTTTTCGCTACGTGATTCTGCTTTGTTTAAAACCTTATTTTACTAATCCTGTTGATATAGGGACCTAATTGTCATTTTCTAAAAAGTTCAGGGGTAAAGCTGTAAATAATAAAAATTTATTTTTATTTCTTCCTATTATGTTATATGGGATGTTACAGAGTACAACACTATCGCCTTAGTCTAGTTTCCTTTTTCTTTTTCATTTAGTCTCTTTTCAATCAATTTATTTCATTTCATTTCTATTGCTTTCATTTCAGAATTTCATTTCTGTTCATTTACTTTCTTGTACATACATTACATTTCTGATCAATCGAATTCTTGAGTTCATCAATTTACATCCTTAAGTGAGAATTATTTTGACGATTGAGCAATGCTCTTATATCAAATCTCCACTTCACACAAACCCTACATCATTTATTGAAGGAAGTGATTCCCTTTCTCGAATTGAGATATCGAATTAAAACCAATCTATCAGATATATTCTTCGATGCTAGAATCAACAACAAAAAAAATTTGGCACACCTAGTGCGATAAGTCAAGTTAATGGTGGATTGGTAGACAAACAGAAGGAAATCACTTTCAAAGCTAAAATGTGAGGTAACAAAAGGGAATTCTAAAAGCATTGATGTGAATTTCATGTGAATCTGATTGCCATGCATAATAACTTTTTGGTATGGGTTTGAGAATATTGTAACTTCTCAAAATATTGTTGTATCTTTGATTCTATAAAAACTCTTGTAAAATATTGTCTATAAAAGTCCTTTAGAAGAATATGATAAAAGTTGCTATATATTGCACTTTATTTAAAGTATATTTGATAAGAATTAATATAAAAAACATCTCAAGCCATCAGATTTTTTAAAAAATAGAAATTATAAACTTACCCCAAAAAAACACTACTAGAAATTCATTAAAAACTGACAGATTTTACTAACGAATATAATCCATTGGTAAAAATAAGTAAATTATTGACATGAAATTTTACCGATGGTTTAAATCTTCGTTGGTAAAACCATCAATAAATATTTGCATCTAATGGTGCCAAACCATTATCAATAGTTAATCCGTTGGTAATTTATATAAAATAAATATTAAATAATTTTTTTAATTTTTTCTTTTATTACCAATGGATTTTCCATTAGTATTTGAAATTTATAATTCCTGCCAGACGCTGCTCAGTTTGCATATCACTGATCGATTTTCCATCGGTAATGTATGGTCCATCATTTCATTATTATTTTATGGACGGAAAATCCATCAATAAAAAGTTATAAATGAAATGATTCGTTTCATTGAATTATTACTGATGAAAAATTCATTGGTAATAATGACACCAAATGCTAAAATGTGAACGCCCTTTTCTTTTTCCTCATTACGTGGAAGTCTCTCTCTCTCTCTCTCTCTCTCTCTCTCTCTCTCTCTCTCTCGCGTTCCCTATTATGGTCCCAGACGATTTTTTTTTATCACCAAAGCTTTCATTTCGTCGCCAGAGACTACCATTGTATTCGTGGTATATCAATGGGAATTTTAATCTGTTTAGTTTTTTTTTTTTGTTTAGTCTGCTTTTGTTATTCCATTTCTTTACTCAAAGTTTTTAGTTCTAAGTTAATTGGCTAATTTAATATGTTGTGTTAATTATTAAGGATCTCATTTGGAGCACTTGGTGATTGGTGCATTGACTGACTAGAGTGAATTGAAAAGCTTTAGGCATGTACATTGTATCTGTTTTTCAACTTTATATTTTTTGAAATATTAAAGACTTAAAATTTCCAGGACAGAGTTTTAAGATGGAAGAAGGAGGATGAGATTGTATGACTAGGAGAAGGCTTAAAGTTCCTTTCCATTGTTTGAATTGTGTGACTGCATATGCTTGTTATTTATGTTTGACTTATAAAATAATTTTTGTGGAGACTCTTAAAATAAGGGAAGACTCTATCTAAATTTTGTTGATCATTTAGAATATTGTTTGAATTAAATAATTACTACAATGAAATAAGTAATTGTTAGGTGTGTTTAGGGGATAAATTAATTTTTGTCGAGGATCCTAATTTAAGGGGAGACTCTGCCTAATTCTTTTTGATTGATGTGTGATCATATTGCTCTGTAAGTGTGTGATATTGTTGAGATGCAAAATGTTTGCTGCAAATCGAGCATGAATATATGATAGATTGCAACCAAGTTGGGAAAGGATTAAACCAGAATTTTATAAGGGAGTTGAGGAATTTATAATGGCCTATGTTCGAATAGAGTAGTTTACATGTGAAGGGACAGTTAAGTGTCCTTATCATAAATATAAATGTAGAAGGCTTTTAGACATAAAGTCTATTGGATATTACCTGTACAAGAATGGGTTTAAACCTAATTAATGGGTTCGAGCTGAACATAAGGAAGCCTTACCACTAGAGAATCAATTTGGTGTTAGTTATGTTGGAAGTAGTTCAATTGAGGGGTTCATGTAGGTAACAAAGAGAGTGATAATATCAATTGGGAAGATAATCTTAATCGTTATTAGGGAATGATTTTTGATGCTGTTGGCCATGAGTTTGGAGTGTATTCTGAATCTTCGAAAGAGGTTCCAATCCGAATGATCAGATATGTTGTAATTTGTTAGAGGCAGTGAATTGGCCTTTATGAGAAGGGTGTATACATTCACAATTGTCTTTGTGCATAGATATTTCAATATTGTAGTTTAATTCTTTGCAGTTACAATTATGTGCATGTTATGTGTGTTGAATACATTTATTGATTCATACATATATTATACAGATCACTTATAGCAAGATGAGGATCTGGTTCCGAACAAGGCAGAGGTGAATCGAGGAAGCACAGTGTACCCTATTGCACTCGTGCTCTACCCACCACCGCTACTGTGGCCATGTCCACCACGCCCACCACTACTACTAGCTCCACCCCTCCTAGTCTTCTTGCACATTCAGTTTCGTAGTTTTTAGTAATTTTTTTCTATTTTTAAAATTATACTATAATAGTTTTATTCTATTTTTTTGTTATTGGCAATTTTTATTTTAATTAACAGTGTAAATTTTTATATTTTATTATATTTTTATTTATATGGATTTGTGAATAATTAAAATAATTAAATATTAATTTCAAAATTTAACAATATAAACTAAAAAAAATTTTATTTACCAATGGAATTTTCGTCAGTAATTATACATCAAAATATTATTTTCATACTACAAACGGATAATATGTTAGTAATATTATTAATGTATAAAATGATTTAAAATTACCGGTGGATATTCTGTCGGTAATTATAAACCATATTTGCTTGTTTAATTCTGCTAGTGATGGTTTTTGATGCTATTATTACCAATGTTTTTTTAATTATACTAACAAATTTTTTTCGTTAAGGATATTACCGACGGATAAGCTTTCCATTGGTAATATTCAATTTTTCAATTATCGACGTATACATTACTGATAGATTCTTTGCGTTGGTATTTTTGTCGATAATTAACGCATTTCTAGTAATAAAATTTAATAGGCTCAAATATGGATTATAAAAATAAAATTTCATATTTTTGCTACAATAAAAATATGAAATGATCTAATTGAAAAAGAGTTTTATATTTTTTATTTGATCAAATTTAACAAGTTATTTAAATTTTATTTCACTATATTTTTTAATTCAAGTTAATCAATATATTTAAGTTAGGGTTTTTTGTGTTATGTTAGAAGTTTAAATATAGTTAATTTTTATATTTGATATTAGTTAATAAAATTATTAGAAATAAATTTAGAATATGGAGTGGCAATACTACAAATTTAAGACAAGTTTTAATTAAGGGCATTTTAAAAATATCACAAGTAAAAGTAATAAATGAGGAGTGACAACAGCCAATTGGGAATGGAAATAGCCATTGCCTAAAACCTAATGTAAAATTGAAAACTTGATATCTAGATAATTTGTTAGTTATTTTAATTTTATTTCCATGTAATTCTTCTTGTTTGCAAAATGCTTCTACTTTATGCTAATATTGATACAAATTTAGAGGTTGAAGACTTCTTGAAAAGCATGGGAAGATAGTTTCAAAATTTATTAAAATTTCATTGATTTATTTACAAAACTAGTAAATGGTAATCTAGCATTCTTTGAATCCATTTCTATATTTTTTGACTAGATAAATTATTGAAAATCACACATTAGACTTTAGTGTTCTAAAATATATGTTGGCCTAGTTACTTAGTTTGTGATGGGTGGAACATTATAAACTTTCCATGCATGTGTGCATGTTCATATGAAAGAAATAGAATGAAGAACTAATAATTCTAATTTTTTGGAGATTGGCTTGTGCTGCTTATGTAAGTGCATACCCGAGACCACAATGGGTGCAATGCAATTACACAGATATGATCATAAGCTCATAACAATATCATCACCACTTCCCTTATCTAATATAGTTGACAAATTTGCTAGTATACTATAATAACAAAATCTGCCAATACAAGAAATAGTGAGTATCTTGCTCATGTATCACATATCTTATAAGTAATAGCCTTATTTTGCTCCTCCAATAATAATGTGGTTTCTCTAATACCCTTTATAAGCTGGAGGGTGGTAGATGTCAACCATCCCTAGCTTGGGAAGGAAGTTCTATAGGAAGCTCAAAGTGAGCGCCTTGGTTAAGAGGTTTGCAATCTGAGAGTCAAAAGTAATTAGAAGGACCTACATATGACCTCCTTGTGATCCAATTCTCAAAATGTGGCCTCTAGATCACACATGCGATCCCTTGGTTCTATTGCTTTAACTGACGTATCATTTATGTACATCTCCATGATTTCTACAATATGCTTGTCAAATACTTTGTTTATTAAACATTGTTACATGGTTTTGACATTCTTCATGCCAAAGGGCATGATGCGATTTCAATAACTGGCATGCTTTGTGATTAACATCATTTTAATCTCATTTTTGCGGTGCATAGGAATCTCTAACTATATCTAGAGCATACGCCCATAAAAGAGAGGTAACAACAACCAAAGGCACTATCAATCAACTTATCGATATTAGGAAAGGTAGATGAGTTTATGGGATGAATCATTCATAAAACTGTAGCTAACGATGGTAGATGTTAGACTTGGTGGACCTCATACGAACCCCAGCTAGCACAGTAAGTGCTAGCTCGGCATGTTAGCCAACACAGTTGGCTTGTGGTTTCTCTAAGGGCTAGCTGTTGATGCTACTTAGGGCAGTAATATAAGAATTCTATAGTTATGGTCTCCCTCCAGCTGCTTTACACTTTATCTTACAAAACATATGGGAGGGCTATACCTCCAATGATTTTGTAGAATTTAAAATGAGGTTGCTTTAAATGTGTTACATGATGGAATTGATACCAGATGCCTTATTTGGCGGCTTGAGCTTGGTAGTTAGCTATCAGTTACTTTCCAGTAAGCCTAACACTTGAGTAAGCCTTCTCTTGTCATCATAGGGATTACGTTATATGGTTTAGTGCTCCATTGAATTACAGACAAGGTCCCCCGAATTGTGGTGGTTATGGTCTTGTTTTACTGAAATAACCTGTGTATATATCTATTTATATATCTATTTTAGTACTTTGGTTGCCTATTGATTGTTTGTATATAGGAATGGTATGTGGGGAAATTCAATTTTTAAAAAGAACCCCTGACAGTTTTTCGGCAAAATCTCAATTGAGGCTTGCTAAGGAACCAAAGTTCCATATGCCCTTATCACCACTGGGTTAGGTCGTGACAAAAGTGGTATCAGAGTATTAGGTTTTCTTGTGGTTAATGGAGCAAGTGTCATTTAGTAGAATCACAATTGTATAAGTGGAAGCATGCCCATTTCCATAGATTGTGGCACTATGAGAGGCCTATAGGAATGTCATTATCGTTCTTCATCCTTTAGTTACTCTATATATTCCTTAATGTTATGCACATTATTTGTGGTAATATCCAGGAGTTGTTGCTTCTATTTCATTTACAATCCCAGCTTTAAAGCTAAACCATCTACTCCTAATCTATTGTTAGGTTTTGATTCCTTTTGCAAAATATGTACATCTCACGTGACTTGTGATTACATAAATTGAGTATGGAAATGTGTGTCACGTTGAGAGCATAAGATGTAGAAAAAAATATGATTGCGTGGCTAGTAACCAAACATTAGAAAAACATAAATGTTTTCTATGACCCATGCTATAGTTTTGATAAGTTAAAAGATGATCTCCCTTTTGTTTTCTTTGATATTACACAAGAGCTTGTTAGGGTTGAACAACCTTGCTTGATCTTGAGTTGTTGATTATGAACTTCATGTAGCTAGTGGGCTAAACATTCAAAGGTATTAAGGCTTGAGTTTTAATATTTAAGGGCGCAAAAATCTTTTGATTTCTTGTAAATGTGTAAATCGGCCAAGGGTAAAGTTTGGCATATTAGGACTTAAGTTGACACTGAAGTGTTAGATCACAATGCGAAGGATAGCTATGATAGACAGGGCTCACATCTTTAGGAAGTGAATAAGTAAGATCTAAGATAGGTTGATTATATAAACTTTTATGTTGGAATTTCAGCTATGAGGAGTTTACTGAATGTATGATTATTTAAAGGTTCTAATTTGATGATATGGATACAAAAATGGAGTTCTTATAGTGCTAAATTGGATAAGATTAAGAGAAAATTTGCAGAAAATTTTTCTATTGGTGGTAGTAATTAAGCTCTATGGCAATGCTCCTAATTGATGTTGTGGATATGTGGAATCTCCTGCTATGTGCAGGGCTGAGATAGAGATAAACATTATGGTAAGATTGACTTTGCAAGTTAAAGAAGGTTTCCTATAGGGAACATTGTGAATCTTGGTATAGAATTTGGCTTTAATGCTCTAAGCATGTGGCTTTCATGTCATGCCTAAGCCATGTTATTGAAAGAGTAGTTGGAAGATCTGTTGATCTTTGTGTTTGATTTCCTCACTCAATAGAAGAAGCAACATGTATAAAGTAACTAAAGCTTAAGGTTTGGCATTTGAGTAAGAGCCTGTGGTTAAGGTATTTTGGATACAGCATCCCATAAGATAGCATGAGCTATTTCTTAAGATGAAATTATGCAATCAAGATTTTTAATAACAATGTTGGGAAGTAAAAGAGCATGCAAGAAAGATATAGGAAGTTGGTTTACTTCTGTAGTAGAAGGATCTAGTGTAAAGTTCTTGTTATACAAAGTGGACATAGCTATGCACAAAGAATATGGTAGCTAGAAAGTATTTTCCCTGGAGAAAAGTTTCAGTTGTTAGAGACTTTCCCCTCGTTATGCTTTATGTTGCATCTAAAGGAAATCTCTTCCTTGAATAACAAGGAAATGGTTCAATGGAACATGGATATGGATAATGACCATTAAAAAAGTAACTACTATTGAAGTGAAAGAAGCTGAAAACAACATTCAAGAGGGGTATGTCAGTAAGAGAAAGAGAGCTTGCAGATATGGTTTTAATTAATTTTGAAGAAAATGCCATAGAAAACACAAATAAGCTAGGTGTATTTGACTTATCTTCAGGGACAAAACTACAATAGCAAAGCTCACGGGGAAAGCAATTTATGCTTCCTAAAGGAAGTAATAATGGTCAAGTTGGCACAAATCCCAAGATTGTAGTGATAAAGAGGAAAACAAGAATATGATATAGTTTGAGATGACATCAAGGTAGGTGATTAAGATGTACCCTAAGCCCAAAATCTTGAAGCCAAAGCCTTTGTAGGTTGCAGCAAATAAGAAAATAGTGCTAGGTTTAATGGTTAAGTCAGAATATCCTTAGAGGTCTGCGATGGTTCCTTTGACATTAAACCGATGGGTGGTACCAAAGAGAATAAGGGATGTAATTCTAAGAGGGATTAAACTACAAATGACAAAAATCCTCAAAGAGAAGGGAGAAATATATTAACTTAGCTAGGCAACTCTTGGGATTTGATTCTATGGATGGAGTGGGTGATGAATTTTAGTGTAGAATGGAGATGTGGTAAGCACTGATAAAGGACCTAAAGATTAGAAGTATGAGGAGAAAAATGTTGCTTTGAAGAACCGTAGTGGGAAGAAGAGTTTTGGTATGGTGATTGGTAATTCTAAAACTAAGAACAAGAAGTGTAAAACATATGTTATGATGATCAATACCTATTGAAGTCAAGCTGATAGGATAAGGGACCTTATGTAAAGTTGGGTTATAGATATTAGTTATAAAGAATCCTAAATTAGTCAAAGCTTAGTTTGAAGGAAATAGAGAAATTTACAGGGTTTAAAAGAGGAATAAATGCGATAGTTACTGGTGGGTGCTTAGACACAGAGAAGGGCTCCAGTATAGTTAGGGAAAAGGGAGAAAAAAAAGGTGGAGACATTCCTGGGTTCACGAAGGCAATAGGATACTTCTTTGTTTTGTTGTGATGATGATGAACCTTTGATCCAAATCAATACAAGGCATATGCCTATACCTTAGCCTACTAAGGAAGTACCTAATGAGTAGAGGAAGACGTCACTAGAGGACCTTCCATCATTTTTTTTTTTCATATGGCAATTTAGTAAAGACGTGTCCTAGAAAGAAGTAAAAAGGCGAAAGAATTCTGCAAGGTATTCGTTAGTGAAATTAGAGAAGCAAAAAGCCCTTTTTGAAATTCAGGGATCAAATTTTTTAAAAGGGGAGAATGTAATATCTTGATCAAGACCTTAGCCTGAGTGGCATTGGAAATCAGAAAGAGAAAGAAAAACCAAAATTAGGAACATGGGAACCACACTCGAGCACAATCCCCTGCACTCTAGCACACTCCCAAGATTGGGCAATGAAGGTGGGTTGGCGTCAAAAATAAAAAGGGGGTTTCTAGCCCTAATCTCTCATCTTTCTCTCTCTTCTCTTGTTTCCTCTCTCTCCTTTTTCTCTAGAGTCTACTTTGTGGGTATTTTACTATCTTATCATCTTCCTATATTACCTTTCTTCCTACCTAACTATTATTAGCTATATTCATAGCTTTTCTACTGAGTAAAATCTTTATTTGGCAAGTCAAGGGAAGCTTTGGGAAGCAAGGGAGGAGATCTAGAGTTCTTGCCTTGTTCTTCTTCGTTCTTTGGTACTCAAAGATAATTCTCAAGCTTAAAATCCCTTCTATGTTAAGATTTAGAAAACCTTTTCATGAAGGATTTGCTCTTTGGCAAGGATTTGAAGTTCCAAAGTCCTAAATCTCAATGTTTTTTTAGGTTTAAATGCAATTTAAGTTACTCTCTTATCTTAGGTTTAGTTATATTGTTGTGTTATGGTATCAGATCTATTTCTAGAGTGATTGGTTAGCTTGATAATTTCGTCAAGGAGCTCCCATCTTTCTAGTTGAAGTACTGTGATTAGATAGTTTATCTATAGTAGATTTTGAAATAGATATAAAACAAAATACCCATTTTAGTCCCTAACAAAAATTTTGGGGGACATATTAGTTCCTCCATACGAATCCGTATCACCAAAAAATTATTAAAATTTCTATACGGAGGGACTGATATGTCCCCCCTTTTTGAATAGTGAGAGACTATTTGTGGATTTTCAAATCTTAAGGGACTAATTTATCTCCCGAAATTTTCGTCAAGAACCAAAATTGATATTTTGTCTAGATATAAATATAAGATTTATATATGTTATGTATACATCTTTTTATATATTATATGAATTTAATAAGGACATTAGATAGAAAAACAAAGGTCTAAGAAATTATTTTTTCCTACAACTGAAAAGCTATTGAATAAAAATGATTGTATGCTATAGATTTTTATGTAAAGTGCATGGGACCTGCTTGTTTGTATATATTTTCCAATTTGATTCGAAATTATTATAATTTATAAGGTTATTAGTTGCTCATATAACAAAAGGAATAATTTTCTAGCTATGCTATGTCAAAGAAGTTTGAGCTATGTTCATTAAAGAAAGGAAAACTAACAATTTAGTGTTCCAAAATTGAGGAAAAAGGGGGCTTTTTGGAATTGGAAATTTTAGTCAATAAAAAGGAGCTTATTTATGTTATATTTTAAACTTGCTTTGAAATTAGATATATTCTGATAAAAGGATTATGGGCTATGCTCAGTAAAGGCAATAAGGTGGAGAATTCAATTTTGGATTTGAAAACTATATTTAGTAAAAGAAATGTGTTTTATGGGATGAACCCTTCATAGAACCATAGCTAATAGCAGTAGACGTTAGGCTTAGTGCATCTTGTATGAATCCCAGCTAGTAAGGGAGGTGTTAGCTCAAGGTGTTAGGTCGACATAGTCAGCTTGTAGTTTTACTGAGGGCTGGCTGTTGATGCCTTTTAGGTTAGCAAGACAAGAATTCTGTAGTAGTGGTCTCCCACCAATTACTTTACACTTTATCTTACAAAACATATAGGAAGGCTATACCTCCAACAATTCTACCAAACATGTAGGAGGGCTATACCTCTAGTGATTTTGTAGAATTTAACATGAGGTTACTTTAAATGTGTTACATGATGGAATCGATACCAGATGCCTTATTTGCCAAGCATGTTTTTAGTTGTTCTAAAAATATTTATAAGGATTATTTCTCCAATGGTCTTCAGAATTGAAAAAGAGACTATGTTCCTAAGTTTTTTATTTGTAAGGCATATTTTCAATGACTCTTTTGTTATGAGTTTATATATATATATATATATATATATATATATATATATATTAAATCAGCATATTTTTAGTAGATTTTCAGTACAGTTCTATATGTAAGCCCAACAGAGGCAAGTCTAAATTAAATAAATGTAGTCTGATTTTACCCCATGCTAACTACAGATAAATTATCTCTTAATAAGTTGTTTAACTCATCTAGTTGCCTATTAGGTACCAGGGTAAGTTAGAGCTTGGCTGCTTAAGCTCAATAGTTAGTTATCAATTACCTTCTATTAAGCCCAACACTTGAGTGGGCCTTCTTTTGTCATCATAGGAATTATGATATATGGTTTAATGCTCCATTGAACCATAGGCAGGGTCCCAAATTGTAATGGTTATGGTCCTGTTGTACTGAAATAACCTGCATATATATATATATATATATATATATATATATATATATATATATATATATATATATATATATATATATATATATATATATATATATATATATCCTGATTGTATACTGGTATGTAGGGGAAATCTAGTTTTTAAAGGGAACCCCACCAGTTTTTTAGCAAAATCTTATTTGAGGCTTGCTCAGGAACCAAAGTTCTCTATACACTAGTCACGACCAGGTTGGATCGTGACATTGTGCTTCTTTACCATTAAAACATTTGAAAGCCAAGTGGTTAAGTAAATTTCCATGTGAATCCAATAGCAAGGAGATCTCTCACCTGTTCTTCAATCACCTTCTATTGTTCTAGGCCCACCTTTTGGTTTTCTTGGGAGATCTCGACTTTATGTCTCGAACCATGAATAACTTGTGTGTCATGAACTAGGGATCAATGTCGAGCATATTAGTCGTGCTCCATGTGATAAAGTCACAATTTTCTTAGAGGAAGATGGTTGATCACTCATTGGTCTCTATGGATAGATGTTTGCTTATCTAGGTTGTCTAAGAGGATTCAAGGCCGCATTACAACTTCTCTAGAAGCTTGTCTAGATGGGGATGTTATTTTCATCTCTCACTCCATATACCTAGATCTACCAAAAGATGTTTTGGTAGAATCTAGAAAGGAATGATTTCAATTTCTTATTTAATGCCGCAATTAATAGGCTTGCATTATAGCAATACCATGCCGCTACCTAGTTTGTCTTTATTATCATGATTTAGCCGTCATCCATGAGAAATTTGATGGCCAAATGCAAAGTGGAGATAATTGTGCCTAGCTTATTGAGGATGAGTCTTTTGAGAATGATGTTGTACATATAAGGGCAATCCACCAATAGGATTTTTGGCCTAATTGTTTTGTATAGAGGCTCAATTACAAGTGTAAGGTGGAATTTCACATATCCACCACGTTGTACTTTGGCCTCGGAAATCCATTTAGCTCCTATTGAAGAAGAAGGATCTTAGCGGTGATGACTTAAGGTGATCAAAAACATCTTTGAATAATGTCTTTGGTAAAGTTCCTCGAACCATAAATACCCACTCAATCCCATAATTGGCCATTTAGCTAATGATAACCATAAGGTTCTCATGTCCAAGGATAATATTGTCTGTGCCTTCATTAATGAAGATAATGGCACTCGATGATCTGATTGCCAATTTTTAACACAGGTCTTGTAGCTAAATTGAGGATCTCTTGCAAGTGTTTATTTCTCAAATACTTCGTTATTTCTCTGTTTGCAAAGCTAACAAAGATCTTATTAAATAATCTCATGAGGAATTCAACATAAGAATCCTATAATATAAAGGAGAAGCAGTGTAACAAATTGCAACGATGCTAGAAAATGATTTCGACATGGATTCCTTCTCTCTACAACTCATGGTGGAGACCGTTGTAGTTCGCTCCCATGCTAGTTGTAACTCTAGTGCTAGTGATATTGCAGTTGAGGTAGGAACCCGTTAGAGGGGGAAAAAAATCCCCCTTGGAAGGATGGAGGATAAAAATAGAAATAAAATAGGGTGACAAGTAAAAAGAGCATAGAGACACTTTTTGTCTCCGCTCTACGTGGGTGCCATCCCTATTCCCAATTATTATTATTATTATTATTATTATTTTGGTACATCCCCATCGGATGTTTGTGTGTGCTTACATCTAGCATTTTTTTAGAGTCTTCAAATACTAATTAATTTTTTTATTAAAAATAAATACATGCATTCTAAAAGAATTCATACTTCTTTTATATTATTTAGTTATTATTTCATTTTATGAAATATTATTGTTAACTTTTTGGTGGATTCACCTATAGAACCCTTGCATAACTTTGGGTTCCAAAACATTGCATGGACTAATAAAAAGATATTCATATAAATTTATAATAGTGACATATAAGTTCTGTTTATGTTAATATTTCATTTTGCAAAATTACACTTGAAGAAATAAAATCTATTTACAATGAATCTTAATTTTTTTTAACAAAAATATCAAGCAGATTAGGATTATCAGTTTGACATATCAACTCGAATAATCTAACAAAATGGGTGGGCCAAACCAATAAATTTGAAGTAAAAGTAATTCTAGCTGCACTTAATGTAGTCCATTTTGATTTGCTTCTATGTGAGCTGACCCACAATGGGTCAAACTGATCCATAAGATTGTTAAACATGCCAACCCAACCTACTTAGATCTAGCCTGTTCAAGTCTAGCCTATTTAGGCTTGCAAGTTAAATGGGTTAGGCCAACCTATATTAAATGTTAACAAGTCAATATAGTGTTGGCATGCCTCATTTAAGCCTATCCCATTTAGGCTCATTATTATAATGGGTCGAGCCTACCTTTGACAAGTGTTAATGAGCTACATAATATCAATCTAACTCGTTTAAGCCTAGCCTGTGGGCTTAAATAGGCTAGCCTGATCCATTTAGGCTCAATCTGTTTAAGCCTAGCCCATTTAGATTCATGAGTTAAATGGATTAGACCAACTTATAACAAGTGTTGATGAGCTAATAAAATGTTGATTTGATCCATTCAAGGCTAGCCTATAGAGTTAAAATTTTAAAAAAAATTGGCCCATTTAAACCCACAAACCAACTTTAAATAGGTCAAGTCGACACTATTTTGGCTTGTTAACATCTGTTATAATTTGGTTGGACCCATTTTACTTGTAGCCTAAATGGACTTGGCCTAAATGGCCTAGGTTAGCTTGTTTAATAACCCTATGGCCAGTTCACCCTATTGTGTGTTAGCCTACATGGAGGTAGGTCAAAATGTATTAGGTTAAGTGAGGTTAAAATTACTTTTATTTTAAATTCATTGGTTTAGCCCATCCATTTTGTTGGATTATTCAAGTCATCATGTTAGGCTTAGCCCATTTTTGATATTGCTACTAGCAACCTTAATCTATCATGATATTTTTGTAAGAGTAAAAATTTGATATCAATTTTTTTATAAATTTTATTTCTCCAAGTACTATTTTGCAAAATTCAATATTAATAAAAATGCAATTTACATGTCATTATTATAAATCTGTATGGATATTTTTTCTTGGTCGATGTATGCAAGGGTTTTGGAACCCAAAATTATTATTTAAGGGTTCCATGGAATTTTTCTTATTACAATTTCTAACATATTTATTAAATATATTACAGATTCAAATATTTAATAGATATATTTAATATTTATGAAGGGTTTACAAAAATAAAATATATGCAAATATTATTAATCATAAATGACTGTTTTCAATTCCTTAGAGTTTATAATGGTTTGAGGTTCTAAAATATCAACATTTATGAGTAACTCAAATATATTTATTATTTTTCCTCTTAAATATTTCCGTTCAGTTTGAACCCCCCCAAAAAAAAAAAAAGAGAGAGAAGAAGAAGAAGAAGGAGACATAAATTGGCTATCATTCTTTCTTTAAATATTTAAAGTTTAGAAAGCAATGAAACTTTTACAAAGTTACAATCACATACTTAATAACCACATACTTTCAGGTATATAATTACATAACATCTTAGTCGAATTATAACTTTTTAAAGATCTAATTATACATATCATATCATATACAATTTACAGAAATAACTTGCTTATATATAAAATAATTTGAAGAGCATGATGTGGAGTTGCTTCCTTCAAATCTTTGGAGATTTGAGTGTTTCATCCGAAAGAAAAGCAAAAGTTAAAAATGCAAAGAGATAACTAATCCACAGGGGCTGAGGTGAGATGGTAAGGGCCCTCTCCTTCCTTAACCAATGTCGACGGTTCGATCTTCACCCTGGGAATGTAGCAGCTTTAAAATCCATGGCCAGCATCTATCCCCTTTAATGGGCTTATAGTATGCGAAGGGACTGGTCACTGCATTCGGCAGTGGATACCCTAGGACACTAAAAGAATCTAGATATATGTAATCCGGAAAGAAAAATATAGCTTTGTTTTTCTTTTTTTTTTTCCTTTATTCTTTATTCTTTTTTATTTTTTCATAGGTATCATTTATTAGAGGCAATTCTATTTGAGACACAATCGAACATTAAATGTGAGCATATCTTTTAGTTGGGATTCGAAGTATTTGTCATATAAAATCTAACTTTGCTTAACTAGCAAGAGAAGCGTCCAACATATGGCTTAGGTGAGGGAAAAGTTGAGAGAGAGAGAGAGAGAGAGAGAGAGAGAGAGTAAAGGTTATGTTTGAATAATTTTAAAAAAATGTAAATTAATATTTAAATTATTTTTTGAAATGCATTTTTAGAAATAATTACTATTTATTTTTTAAAAAATTAATTTTTTATTTTATTTAAACCATTTATAAAAATTTACAAGGTATTTTTTATTAAAAATATTTTCCTAAGAAATCATCACAAATAAGTACACCGAAAATTTAATATAAAAATTTAGGGTTTAGGGTTATATCTGTGTGTGTATATAAATTTTGAGATAATAATAATAATAATTAAAATATTTTTATTGATATAATAATAAATAATACAATGATGGCCAATTCTGTGGTGACCGTAGCCTCAAGCAAGTGTTGGTGCTCGACTGAAGTAGGCCAATAACGTTGCTCCATGTGGCAAGTTTTTTTAATAGGAAAATAGATTGTTAAAAAATTGAAAAAATAGATTTAAAAAATATGAAATAAAGGGCCATCAACCAAAGCAAAGTTCCCTAGAATTCATGATACCATTAGCCCCAATTTCAAACACTAACTTGTCAAACTCCATTCCTCCATATCATTATACTCCATTTCATCTATCTCCATTTCAAGAGCAGCCATCGCAAGCGTATAACCTTCACAAAGGTGGTGTAGTGGTCGAAAGAGGTCGGTGGGGTCAAAATTACAAAACCAAAACTTACTCCTTTTGGTGTTGTTAACTCTCGCATGTTGCTTCTTTTGTTGCCCTATTTCCATTACTATTAGGGTTTGTTTTGAAAGGCTCCTCCCTATTATCAAAAGTTGCTTGTTCTGTCAAATAGCCCCTTTTATTTCTTTGAAATAAAAACAAAAGGAGTAAGAGTTGACAATACCATTCAAGGACGAATATGCCCAATTCTTTCCACCACTAAACCACGCTCGTGAAAGGTATTCCGCTTTCGATGGCTACTCCTGAAATAGAGGTAGATGAACTAGAGCACAATGATATGGAGGAGTGGAGTTCAACAACTTAGAGTTTCAATATGGGGCAGATGATATCATAGGATTTTGATTTTGTTGATGTCATTTACTTCTTGTTTTTTAAATCTATGTTTTCAGATTTTAACAATCTATTTTTCGATTAAAAAATCTCGCTACATGAAGCAACATTATTCGTCCACTTCAATTGGGCACCAATATTTGCACTAGGCTACAGGCACCATAGAATGCACCTAAAATAATATACAAAATTTTTATATTCACAATAGATAAAAAGTTAGGAGATTAATTTATATGTATTGATAGCGTAAAAAATTTTATACTATTAGTTAATAAAAATACTAGAAAATGACAGATCATGGTGGGTCCCTCATCACAATAGGTAGTTATTTATATGAGTTGATAGTTTCTAATAATTTTATTAGCTGATAGTATAAAATTGTTTTACTAAATTAGTGTATATAAATTAAACTTAAAAGTTAAATTATAAAGTGATGCCACATAACGACAAAATAATAATAATAATAATAATTACCCACTCTTTCGTGTATAAATAGATACCATTCGCTAGAGTTGAGTATCAAAAGCAGTCATGAGAATAGGTCCTTACCTCCTGTGCCTTTTATCTCTGGCCGGCCTTCTGCCTGGTGGCACCGAAAGTGCACCGCCGTCAAGAAGTGTGCAGCCAAGTCACTACACTGCACCATTCAATAGGAGCCTTTTTCCTTCTGGTTTTCTATTTGGTGTTGGTTCTTCTGCTTACCAGGTTCCAATAATCCTGCATTATCATCATGCATTTAGTTAGCATAATTCCTTTAAGTTTTTCTGTTAATACATAGTAACCTTCCTGCAACCTGCTCAAATCTGTCGAAATTTATCTCCCTGAATTATGCATAATTCTTCTCCAGTATTTGTTACTCAGATAGAAGGAGCAACTAGTGTTGATGGCAGGGGACCAAGTATTTGGGATACCTTCACCAAACAGCATCCAGGTTACTGTATCTCATTCTATGACTCCCACTTATGTCTGTAGTATGGTTCAGTTTCTACCGTCCTAACAAGAGTTCAATATTTATTTTTTGCCCTTTTCCATCTTTCGAATGAGTGCAGAAAAGATTTGGGATAAAAGCAACGGTGATGTAGCAATTGATTTTTACCATCGGTACAAGGTACACTTACTGTGTCTTCACCAATTTTGGTCAACATTGAAAACATTTGATAATTAAATTGCCAATACGATTTCTCAGAGTGACATAAAACTGGTGAAACAATTTGGGCTGGATTCCTTTAGATTCTCCTTCTCATGGTCCAGAATATTTCCCAGTAAGATAATCCTAAGTTGTTAATTACTGTATAATGTTGACATTAACCCAAAAGAAAAAAGAAAGAAATTCCCTCTCATGTTATATAATGTGGAAAGTGATTTCAAAATATTCATCTATTTCTTGCAGAGGGCAAGGGGGCTGTCAATCCCTTGGGGGTAAAGTTCTACAACAACCTCATTGATGAGATCATAGCAAATGGTGAACCTCTCTTAAAGACTTGATTGTTCATTCATTACTTCATTCGCCAAATACGCGTTGCTAACTCTTATTTTCGCTTAAATGAGTGCAGGCTTAAAACCCTTTGTGACAATCTTTCATTTGGACTTCCCACAAGCTCTTGAGGATGAGTATGGGGGATTTCTTAGCCCTAAAGTAGTGTAAGCATCATTGTTCTAAAAACCGGACCGGACTGGCCGATCCGACCAGTTGAACCGCGAATCGGCCAGATATCCAGTCCGGCTTTATTTACCGGTTGGCCCTTTTTTTTGTGAAAAAAAAGTAAAAAATTATGTTTTTGATCATCAATAAATTAACTACTTCATTATGATGAAAAAAGATCAAAAATACGTTTTGCTTAGCCAAACTAAAAATTACAACATCTTTTACTTTTTAGAAAAGAGCTTAGAGATAATAAATATATTAAACTATAAGAAAAATGATACATGAGTACTATTTATAGAAGTCTTAAGAGTAAAAAACTTTTATTCTAAGCAATGTGGGACTTCTTGAATACTTTATAGTAACTTCAAGAATAAAATATTCAAAATCTAAGTAATATGAGACTTACTACTTTACTTGTACTAGTTATATTAATATGACTTAATATAGTAATTTTGATTTCTAAAACTATTTTTATCATATTAAATTTTTTTAATTATTTTTATTTATCTCATAACATATTATTAATCATATTTATATATTTATATATAAATATATATATTTTATTACATCCCAATTGAACCTCTAATTAAACTGGTTGAACCATTGAACTTCTGAATCAGTGGTTTGTCCGATTCAATACCCGGTCTGATTTTCAGAACCTTGGTAAGCATGCGTTTGAATTAGAGTTTGCCAATTTAATTTTGTGTCAAATTAATTTTAAAAACTTGATTTTGATAAAATGTTAGTTAATGCTAACCTGATTTTTGTTTGAAAATTGTTATCTCTAAAGTGATTATAATGAAATAAATATTATTTTAGTGATATTAATTAAAATTATTTTTAGATATATAAATATATTTGAATAAATTATAATAATATTATTATATTTTTTAATATTTAGTGCTAGTATTAAATTATAAATGCATAAAAAGTAATTAAATTAAAATTTTAATTAATAAATATAGGTCAAAAGGAAAAAAAATATTTGTCCAACATATGAACAAAAACTAGTTTTAATATATGAATGCAAACAAATTTTTTTAATTAATAAAATTGATGAAAGGTTAAATTGAGTAGTGAGAATTTAATATTTACTTTTATTCTCTAAAAGGCTAAAACCTGAACAGGAAAACCGCAACCTGAACAGAAAAACAGTAATATATTACTTTAACGTGAGAAAACCCAAAAAATGATGGTTTTACATTCCAAGAGGGAAACAGGGTTTAAAGTCTGCAGAACGCGTACTCAAATATGCTCCGAGTTACACTCTGTTGCCAAATTACCCATCAATTTCCTATCATCTTTCTTCCTTAAGAAAAAAAATTATATTTATTTTTAATCTAATGCATAATCAGGGAGGATTTTCGTGGCTATGCTGATTTTTGCTTCAAGACCTTTGGTGACCGGGTGAAGCAATGGGTCACCATGAATGAACCCTACGGATACGGCATCAATGGCTACAGTAGTGGCAGCTTCCCCCCAAGTAGATGCTCTTCGTACGCTGGTAATTGCACTGTCGGTGACTCAGCCACCGAGCCCTACAAAGTCGCTCACAACTTAATACTTGCACATGCAGCAGCTGTCACGCTGTACAGAAGAAAATATCAGGTTCGCTTAGAAGATGGAGTAATAATAGGGTGCTCATTTTTTATTGAATATTGTATCAACTTATACCTATTTATCATTGGATGAGTATGGGTCTCATTTAAATGGGATTCACACTCTATCCAATAATAAATGAAGTGTGAGTTGATACGATGTTTTATAATAAATAAGTACATCAAATATTTTGCTGAAAGATATTTTGTCACTTGTCACAACCAATTATCTTAAAAATACATTATGGGTAGTTGATTTTAAGAAAAAGTAATTTTAAAATTTAAATTATATATATAATTAAAAAAATTAAAAATTAATTTTTATAGAAATTGATTTTTTAATTTTTATAAAAAAATTGAAATAAATTTTTTTAGATTTTAATTATTTTTTAAAAATTATTTAAATATATAAAAATTAAGTTTTTAATAAAAAATAATTTTTTTACCTAAAAAAAATCCTAAACAAACATAACCTATGTATATGATACTTTAAATTTATGTATAAAGTACAAAATTAAAAATATATTTAATATAAATGCACCTTTTCTCAACGACTTCACTTCCTTCAACTTAAGGGGGCCACGGCATGATATCTAATAATTTTTTAAAATGCATCAAGTAAATTAAATTTTTATTCTGATATTTTATAATTTGTATCAATTTTTAAATTAAATTTTTATATTTTTTAGTTAATTCTTTATAATTATAAACATTTCTAAATAAATCTGTTATTATCATCATTCATCAATTATAATATTGTTAACCATGACAAATGGTTAACTTATTTGTTATGTAATAAAAATATGTTCATTCATGTTATCTCACCTTCAAATTCATTCATTAAAATCAAATAAAAAGTATTGTGAACTTACAAAAATCTTTAAACAATCGTATTATTCTTCCTCATATTTTTGTCTATTCATGAATGTGAAAAATTTATGACTAATTTAAGTCAAAATTAATAGTAATATAACTGAATTTATTATTAAAATTTAATTAAAAAATTAAAGATAAGAGATCACCTTAAAAAAACATAAAGATAAAACATCAAAAAGTTTATTTTATCTAAATTTATTTAGTTCACTCCATGACTCCCACATTTCCCCCTTTCATTTGTCCTTTCAAATTTTTCACTCAAGTTTTTTTTTAATCTAAATTATCACTATTGAAAATTTATTAAATTTCAAATAATTTATCTTGAATTAAGTCGACTTATTATATAAAATAAAATTTTTCTAAAATTAGCTTCTTCTATTCTCAAAATTCAAATATAATATCTTAAAATAAGTGCCAAATTATTTAAATAAGCTAAACATTAGCTTTCACTCAAGTTTTATTTTTTACCTTATTACCTTTACGAATAATTAAATTAAGTGATTTTTTTTTTCACACCACAATATTTAAAAACCCGAGAAATAGTCATATCCGTTTTTGTTTTTTCAATTATTATATATTCATTGTACAATTGACGAAATTTAATATGGCACCGTAGGCTCAGCAAAAAGGACAAATTGGAATCACCTTAGTGACCCATTACTTTGAACCAAAATCTAATAGTGCTGCCGATTGCAAGGCTGCAAGACGAGCTCTGGACTTTATGCTTGGATGGTATGCATTTCCTAAATTAACATAAAGTGACAAAATCGATGAAAACTGAACTTTGATCTTGTCGATTGCCTAAGAAATTTTAATTCATAAACGTTGCTATTGAACAGATTTATTTTTGCAGGTATGCTCACCCCATTACATTTGGTGACTATCCACCGAGCATGAGATCTAATGTGGGTGATAGACTCCCCAAATTCACAAGAGCTCAATTCGAAAGTGTCAAAGGTTCTTATGATTTTCTTGGTGTGAATTATTACACTACCAATTTTGCAGAAAATGCTGCACCAACTAGCACCAACAGGACCTTCTACACAGATATGCAAGCCACTCTCTCTAGTAAGTGCATATGGCATAATCAAATAAAATCATTCATGATAAACAGGTTTCTACTACATTTTAACAGTGATCTAACAAACAAAAGAAACACCACTTTCTCTTGATCACAGCCGTGAGGAATGGTCTAGCTGTTGGCACACCGGTAAAATTTTTTCCTTTTCTTTAAGCTTGTGCTATACTTAATTTTTGGTTCTTTGATATATGTACTACCCCTTTTTTCACAGCATACCAATGTATTTACTATATCAATGAAATTGTAAACCAATTTCAGCTAAGAAAACTGTGCGATGGGCACTGAAGATGCCTTCCTATTAAAACTAATTAATGAAGCAAAATGTTATTGTTCTGCAGACTGACTTGGGCTGGCTCTACATCCGACCGAAGGGACTGCATCAGCTTTTGACGCACATGAAAAATACCTACAACAACCCAACAGTGTACATTAACGAAAATGGTACATAGTATGCACTATATATATATATATATATATATATATATATATATAACCTCATTTTAATTCTTGAAAGATATATACAATATCATATATCACATTAATCCTGTGGTATTTAAAACTTTTAAGGGACTTATCTAGTAATATTGATTTTTTAAAAACTAATTTGGTTATGTATGTATCTTTCAAGTACAAAAATAGAGTTTTACTTTTTTTTTAATTATTAGTAAATATAGAGTCTTTTTTTTTTGGTGAGTCTGAAAGCAAGGAAAAGAAAATAAAAATGGTGTTAAGAATCAACAAAAATAGAGTCAGTTAAATTACACTAATCCCAGCATGAAACTTCTCACCTAAATACTAATTCACTAGTTAAGGACCCAAAATATTGTTAAGAATTTGGCTTTATTTCTCACCTTTATTTGTTTCTTTGGTTGAGAATTTGGCTCCTCTAAAACGTGTTATGCACTTTAAAGAGTAAAATAAACAATATTTATAGTCATTGATAATAAAATCAACGATTTAATATTTTCATAAGAACTTGCACAATAGATCATAAAATATACATTAATTATATCCCTTGTTTTTTTCGTCTACAGTCATAATTCTACCCTTTCGTTCATAGATTAATTAAATCAGTCAATTTGCCTAAAATTGTAAGAAGGAATGAGTTTGACCAGTCAATTTACTTGTAATCTTGTAATTGAAAAAATGGTAAAAACTTACATGTTATAGGTGCCTCAACTTGGTCACACTCAAATCAATTCAGGCAACGAAAAAAGAAAAAAAGGGGGGGGGGGGTTGGGTGGAGAGCATTTATCCCCCTTAAAGTTTCAGTCAATCGTAACTAGTCATCTTTAACTTTTAAAATTTCTAGTTAAATCCTTAATTTACAATAATTTTCAAAATTAATCACTCTATTCAATTATTTAGTTTTGTAAAAGAAATAAAAATGTTGGAATAATTTGAATTTGCTGGATTCAGATATTCTTTAATATTGAATTGACTTAATATAGAATTGCCCATTTATTATTTATTTAATAAATTTATTAGCTCATATATGTTTTATTAACTCATATGTATCTACTTTAGAATGAAAAAGTTAGAATAAGACAAAAGAAAAAAAAAATCTTTGAATGTATTACTAAATTAGTGATCCAAAAATTAAATATTTTTGAGCTATTTGTTTTCTTTTATTGAAAAATAAATATAAATGCATCTCTTTAGACTCAGAAAATTAAAAAATAATAATATAATAAATGAGTAATTAAAAATAAAAAAGATATTTTTTATCCTATTCCTAGATTGAAGTGAGACCTATTTTGTTCTAGATATTTTTTGTTTTTGAAAAAAAAAAAAAGAGATCAAACTATGAAAAATCCATTCATTATTGCTAATGTTAAAACTAAAACTCCAAACAAAAAAGAATGAGACATAAGAATCCATAATGAAATGGAAACATTTCAATTAAAAGATAAAAAATATTTTTTATTAATTTTTTTAATATTTATAGACAATATATAATAATTTATTTGTAATTGATTATTATTAAAATTTATTATTTATTGGTTTTTATTATCAATTATTATTTTTTATAATAATTATAAAAATATTATAATAAATTTCATTATAAATTTAAATTTTTTAGTCTATTAATATTATTTTTAGTAATATTAAATAACATCACAAAAGATTTTTTAAATGTAGCACTCATAAATTTCGCAACATAGCGAGTTAAAGTAAATCAAATAGAATAACTAATTTTAATAATTATTGTAGTTTAAGTGTTTAATTAGAAGATTTAAAAAGTTAGGGATAACTCTTTGTAACAAACTAGAAGTTTAAGGGGATTAGATGCACTTTTCACTGAAAAAAATAAATCTTACCCTACAACTTAAATAACCTAAGAACCATAACTTGCACTCTGTATGCGGACGATTAAGGAACGTTACCTACGAAAATGGGCTAAAACTTATTATTGAGTTACGACCAGTACGGATTAGACCCATTTTAGTAGCTTATACCTCTAATTAATTCAGAACTAATATTCATTTTTGTTGGTTTTCATTTTTTCAGGCTTTGCTGAATCAAAGAATGACTCAATTCCAGTTAAAGAAGCCCTCAAGGATGGTACCAGAATTAGATATCATGATGGCCATTTCAGATACCTTCTTCAAGCGATCAAGTGAGAACCGAACGGTTTATTTATTTATTTTTAGAAAGAATTTAAGCACAAGTACTTATTTGTTTCGTAGTAATAAATTTTAATTATGGTAATTTTTGTTTTTTCTCTTTTCCTTGCAGGGATGGTGTTAAGGTGAAGGGGTACTACGCATGGTCATTTTCTGACAGCTTTGAATGGGATGCTGGTTATACAGTTCGATTTGGCGTTGTATACATCGATTACAAAAATAATTTGAGAAGATATCCAAAGTACTCAGCTTTTTGGCTGAAAAAGTTCCTTCTCAAGTGACCTAAATATAATGTACCTGGCCATGCCTAGTACTTGTGTTTTTGTTCATCCTCCATATTGTCACCACCACTTGCTTTGGATGCTTTCAAGTGAGTAACAGCTGATATAACAATTAAATAAAGCCTAACGGCGTTGCTGTCCTTGATGTTATCGCTTCTTCGCTTGTTTAATCTCTCTCTCTCTCTCTCTCTCTCTCTAATCCATTTATTTTAGAGTAAGTGTCCATTGAATAAAGAATTTGCTATATCCTCCTAATAATTAACTTGCAGATTTTCTTAATTTAAAATTTCACTCACAATGCATAAGTTATAATTTATGTAATATATAAGGATTATTCAATTAATGTGAATAAAATTTTAAATTAAGAGGATTCTCAGACACATCATATAGGAGAATTTAGCATTTCTATTGAATAAGTTTTCATAAATATTGAATTTATCACATCAAAGGAAAAATGAATTTAATCAATCCTGTAACACCCTCCCAAGTATAGTACTATGCTTAAGTCATAATACTTCACCTAGGAGTTATTACTGTCACTTAATCGGATCTGGTTTGGTAGCAACCTTCGGCCACCATCGCCTCGAAAGGCCTTCTTCGAAACTTTTGAACTATTTGGAGATAACACGAAAATAAACATAGGAGTAAGAATTATAAATTCTCAGTAGGATTTATTAAAAAACTTCATGCCGTGTCATCGTTATTATCTCCAGCTACTTCGGTTTATTATGAAAAGTGAATACAATATACGAATGGTTCTATTTTATAATTTAAAAACATATAATCCAAAATAGAATTCATTTTATCTCATGCACTTAAGTCACATTGGCAATATTTCATTAGAATAATAATCACCGCGTAAGTACAGTATCAATAAAACATGAGATATAATTATGCAAATACTCATATTTGAATCTATGCAATTGCACTGGTATCTTTCTTTAACTTTCTTTGCTTTCTTTTCTTGGCACACCTAGGCGTTACGTATCGTTGTCCCTAGGGTGCTTGCATATGTCTTAATCTTTAGTCTTTATTGCCCTTGGGTAGTCTGATTTAGGAGTGAGCTCGTCAGCTCAACTCGTGACCATCGTTACACAGACTAACCCACAAGGGGACCCACGTGCCTCTAGTCTTGGAGGGATCTCATTTTGGCCACGTGCCTCTAAATTAAAGGGATCTCTTCTGGTCACGTGCCTCAAGAATAGAGGGATCTCAGTTGACCACTTGCCTTTAATATAGAGGGATCTCATCTGATCACGTGCCTCCAAGGTAGAGGGATCTCATAGTTTTATACTGCCTTCACAGGGAGAGATTCAATGTACAACTGTCTCCAGGTAAAGGGACTCAATCTTATCTTATTTAGCTGCCTTCACAAGGAGGGATCTCATAACTACCTCCAGGTGAAGGGATTCACATTTAATATATTCGTATCCTTTCATTCTCATACATAATCATGCATAGACATGTTGAATGCACTTTTACATATGCTTCGTCATTTGTTTTCATATATCATTGCATATGAAATTTCTACATACATATTCTTAACACATAAATGCTCATAACCTTCTTTACAATTCTACCGAAAATTCGGTAGCATAATAGAAATGTCCGCTTCCCCCATAAATAGTGCCAGTACTCAGAAAACCAATTGTACAGAAAAACCATGACACTTCATTCACAATCCAATCATCAAATTTATGGGCACAATTGTTACATTTGAAACATAGTTGAACTTACATTCAACCTGGTTTTTGTAAATCATGCCATAATTTCATTTCAACTTATCTAGATCTCAATTTTAGATATGTTAGAGTGTTATGTGTCTATTTTCTAATCCCTTTAGTGCCATCTAATTTTGATAAGTATAGCTCAAGTTATTTAAGTTGTATCCCGGCCTACCCTGAGACTTACTAGAATTACACACTTAAAAGTAAAAATCTATTAAAAATCGAAAACTAACTCAAATCATAGGAAATTGGTATCCTATTAAAGGTAACAGGACACCTTTCATTTGCAAGAAGTTTTGTTTCATTTGCTTTAGTAGAGCTCGAGTTATAAACCTTGAAATTTGACCTTCTTAAACTGCCTTGTTCTGGCTCAATTTGGACATAGGGCAATTTCTTCGAAATATTGGGATCAAACAAAACCATATCTAACTTGGAAATTTTTATGGGATGTTCTTCTATGTGTATACTTTCTAACAAAATTAGTTTCATCCAATTCCAAGTCGTATAGAGCAAGTTTTGCTCTGAACAACCCAGTCTGCCTAGAATCAACCTCAAAAATCTGGGTCAAATTTCTAAAATTCATATCTCTCTCAATACTAATCCAATGGCTTTATATGATATATGTATGGAAGGCCCTGAATGTCTAGTTTCAAATAAAAATAGTTTCATCGAATTTGAACGATTGTAGGCGGAGCCGTACACTCCGATGTACAGAATGTCGTGGGGCTTCTCACTTAGACAGCATCCCAATCCTCCACTTCTCCTAGTTTTCTTCTTCTAACTTTAATTCCAACTCAAAATTTCATATTACTTCAACTATAATCCATCATATACATCAAATATATCATCAAAGACATGAAGAGAAGAGTGAAATTTTATACAACCATAGTTTAGAGAAATTAAGGATAGAAATTGAATCCTACCTCTTTGTATGTGATTTTGCTAAGTTTTGGAGTTTGGATGGAACCTTGTCAAGCTTGGAGGTTTGATGAAGTAAGTTAAGAGGAGAAAAGAAGAAGAGAAGAAGAAGACTAAGACCAGATGAGAGGGGCGCAAGTCAGCATGAAGTGAGAAGAAAAATCTGATTTAAACATAAAGAGGGTAGTTGGAATTGTGAGTACTAATTGGCTGAATTTCTTGTGGGTAAAGTTCGGTCATGTTTCCCTCTTTTGTGGCTAAGTTATTCTTGAACTCGCTTCCACTCTATCTAAAATCAAAATTCGTCTCCATTCTACTTTAAATGAAAATTGTGTCCATTTTATTTGAACTTGGAGATTAATTCGGAGGTCGAAACTCGTGTCCATCTTATTTGAAACTTGGAAATAAATTACGAGATCGGAAATCGGGTCCGTTTTCTTTGAAACATAAAGTCGGATATCGGAAATAAGTCTGAATCATGTCCATTGTATTTGAAACTTGGAAATAAGTTCGGCTATCGGAAAATCATGTAACTTGGAAATAAAGTCAGATATCAGGAATCGCATCCATTTTGTTTGGACCTTGAAAGTTAAGTTGGAAGTCAGAAATTATGCCCATTTTATTTGAAACTCGAAGATGAAGTCGGAAATAATATCCATTTTATGTGAAATTCAAAGATGAAGTCGGAAATCGAAAATCATGGAAACTTGAAGGTGAAGTCGGAACTCATGGTGGATGTTACAAATCCACCCCTAGATTACGTGATATTATCTTGAGGTTCAAGCATGCCAAATTTTATAAAAATTGGATATTAATAAATATGTAATCTAATAGTTGATATTTATTTATATTTTCAAAATTATATTGTATGTTAAAATCAAGTAGGGCAACCATGTACCAAATTGCTTTTAAATTGTATGAAATTTTATAGATTTGATCGATTTGATAGGAATGTTCAATTCAATGTCCTAATTGATCAAATTTATTGATAAAATTTTATCCAATAGAATAAGTATATATATATATATATATATATATATATATATTTGACACATTAATATTATTCAATTTTTTAATATAAAATGCAAACAAATTAATTGAGTGTCATAACAGTTACATATGTGGTCCCTCGAATGCCTTGCTTAGCTATGGTTTTCTCACCAAGTAGGAACTAGGTTTACATAGAGGTTTTGTCTCACTCTATGGGAGGATATTCCACTTTGCTTAAAAATGGTAAAATAGGCTCAACTCACTGCATTGACTTGCCAAACCCGCCAGCTAAAAAATTTTGGCTCACCTTACTTGCGGGCTAAGGCAAGGTGGGGTTGATTGGGCTTATGGGCTGGATGGCTTTTTTATTTTTGGGAGATTTTTTTTAGGTTTAACTATTTTGACCCAAGCCCATTACCTCTCCCTACATCACTCAATATGTCGCTACATTCACTAAGGGACCAGGGTTTCAGTTTTCATCTTTTTAATTTCTGATTCATCTCCAACCCTAAAACAAAACAACACACTTACATACATCACAATCATAGATCTCTCATCTCTCATCTCGATCTCAACTCTTACTCACTCTTTGGTCTCTCATATGTCTCTCGCCTCTCATTCTCATCTCACTATTCTTACTTCCGACAAACATAGTGGTGATGTTCAACTAAGACTACAAACGGCGTTGCGGTGGCTGGCAAAATGTGGACAATGAAGCTAGTGAACAGAGTAAGCAACAGTAGCAATAGCAAACGAATGTGGATAGTAGAAACTCTTATCCATTTTTAGCTTTCAAGTCAATTTTTCTTCTTATTTAATAATTATTTTATAATTAATTTGAATTCCAATTGACTGGTTCTAAGTTTTGCTTTTGAAAGTTATTGGTAATCTTATATAAAATATTAAAATAATAATTTATTGCTTCTGATTGACTGGTTCTCATTAAAAATATTAAAATAAATTTATTTATATATTTTTTAATTTTTTAGTTGGTAACCCACCAACTTGTCGTTAAACGAGGTGGGCTAGGATATTAAGCCCATTTTCCTAAAGCGGTCTGCCCCACCTTGCTTTAGGTGGGCCGGCTTGTTTTGCCACCTCCAACTTTAGTCAGTAATTATAGGCAATAGGAAGGTGCCACTGTGAGCAATAGATATGCAAATATGGAAGACAAATTAGCACAACAATGGCAAAACTTTAAACTATCTATAGATGAGAGGCTTACAATTGAGTTAATTGAGAATCGAAAAAAAAAAGCTTGGGGGCATCTCAGAAATATTTCATCTTGATTTCCTTCTTGACTGGTAGTGAAAGTCACACTTCACCCAAATTACCATTAAACCAATTGCACTAAGTTTGTGGCAAAGTGGTACAATATGCAATCGCCTCATATGGATGTTGTTGTTATTTGATTAGTAACAAGGGGATTTTGTGCTTCATGCGATGATTAAAAACCAAAATAAGAAACTATATGTGATTAAGGCATTAATTCAAGAGAGTTCCTAAGGCTCAAGGTTGATCAATCACTAACACACAAATAATCAAATACATTATATGTGGCTAACTGAGCTACTAGAGAGACCTCTGCTAATAACTCTATAATTCTACCTAGAGACCTTTATTTGTTTAACCAATATACAATTAATTAGGAAGTTGAAACCTCAACCCCAATTAAATTATATTGACTTTTAGTCCCAACTGTATTAGCTAAGCTTGAACCCAAAGTTAATTCCCAATTCCTTAGTTAATTGAGTTTCTATTAATTAACTAATTGATAAAAACCCAATTAATGATCCCAGCCAAAATCAACATGTCAATACCATTCAATGTAAACTATAAATCAAAGAAGAAGGCATGGAATTAAGAAAAATATATCACATATCATAAATAGAGCATAAAGTTTCAAAATACAACCTATGATTCCTTGAGCTAGCTTGAGCCTACCCATGGAGGTTACAAAATAGCAATTGCAAATAGGTCTTACAAACTTTTATGAAAAGAGAGAAGAATTGAGAAGAAAAAGAAAAACTAGAGAGAAAGGAGAGAAAAAATGACTTAAGAACTATAAAGAGAGATTGCTTTTTCCTAAAATGAGTCTAGTTGCCTTAGGTATTAATACATAGTTTCTTAATTAGGTAAAGCCCTAGGTATTAATACATGAATTCTTGTACATTGACATTTTAAAAGTGGGCCAAAGTGGCCAAAAACTTGAGGTTTGACCTAATTTGTAAATTCTGTGCTTTTCTGGTAGCACTATAGCATAATAGACTGCGCTAAAGTATAGCATCCCCATATAACGTAATAAGAAATGATAAAAATGTCTTCGGGCAAATTTTTATTATTTACAACCTTGCCATGAACTTTTTAGAAAATAACATTTAGGTCCTTATATCAATTAAATTAGCAGAATAAGGTTTTAAACGAAGCAGAACCATGTAGCAGAAATGTAGAAATCCAATTCTTGGCCAATTGGGCCACGGAGGTGTCCACATGTGAAATGATGTGGAATGCCCCTAGACTTGCCCATAATTACGAAAATGCCATTAGTCATGGAAAGTAGAAAATAGAAGGCTCAAAACTTGCACAATATTTAAGTTACCCTGTTAATCGATTTATTCGATTTTATTGAGTTTGTAAAGTTAATTAAAAGTTAATTAAAGGTTAACTAGCAGTTGATTAGAAGTTAACTAGAGAAATTAGGATTAAGAAGAATTCAAATAGACATGTAGAAAACCTCACAAAATTCTTCAAAACCGTTTTGCCGATTTGCAGGAAATAGGCTGAGATTCGGTATTTTAAACTACCAGAACTTGACCAATAGAATTTTATACTAGAAACCCTAGAAAAAGTGGCTAAAATTCAGCCACTATTCCCCCACAAAGTGGTGCCACTTGCTGCCACACATGAGTAGAAAACTTGGATGAATCATAGCCACCCAAAGAGCAACCAATGAGAAGCCAAGAATCTAACTACCTAGAGTTCTATAAATGCAACAAACTCCTCCTCAATTCTTTTTCAATTTTCGGCCTCAATATACCAGGCCACTTTCTCCCTCATTTTCTTCCTCATCTCCCTCTCTTCATCCTTGTTTCTGCACTCTTCCTTCATGCTTTCACCCAAGACTTGTTTCCTCACTAGCTTAAGGTTCAATTTTGAGGTAGGATTCAACCCTTTCTCAGAATTTTCTTGTGAATTGGGGCTGCTATGGATTCATTTGGATGCATGTACTTGATGTTATTATGAGCCTATATGAAGGTTTATAGCTGGATTGTTGTGTTTTAAATTGAGTTTTGGATGATTATCTAGTGAAGAGAAGCAAACAAAATGGGTTAGGTTAAGGAAACCTACAGTGGTCCGTATAGCGGAGTGTACGGCTCTGCCTACAGCCATTTAAATTTGATGAAACTATTTTTATATGAAACTAGGCATTCAGGGCTTTCCATTGAGAGAGATATGAATTTTGAAAGTTTGACCTAGGTTTTTGAGTTTGATTCTAGGCAGACTAGGTTGTTCAGGGCAAAACTAGCCCTATACGACTTGAAATTGAATGAAACGAACTTTGTTAGAAATTTTACATATAGGAGAACATACCATAAAAATTTTAGAATTAAAAAATGTCCTATTTGTTCCCAGTGAGTAGAGAAATTTTCCTATGTCCAAACCAGGCGAAAACAGGGCAGTTTAGGAAGGTCAAATTTCGGGGCTTATAACTCGAGCTCTACTAAGGCAAATGAAATGCAACTTATTACAAATGAAATCTTGTCCTGTTAGCTTTAATAAGATACCAATTTCGTATAATTTCAACCAGTTTTCGATTTTTAATGGATTTTTACTTTTAAGTGTATAGTTCTGGCTAGCTTCAGGGCAGACCGAGATAAAACTTAAATAACTTGAGCTATATTTTTCAAAATTAGATGGGACCAAAGAGGTTAGAAAATAGACACATAACGCTTCAACATATCTAAAATTTAGGTCTAAATGAGTTTAAATGAATTTAAGGCTTAATTTCAAAAAATGGGCAGAGTTGAAAAATATGAGCAAGATTTCCAAGATTAAAGGATTTGGCACCTTAATGCATATATGAGTTCAATTAAAGTCTAAGTGTTGAAATTCCATATTGGTGCTTGAAAGATTAATGCATTATATTTGATCTCTTACTATGACTGATTGTCTGTTGAAACTGGCACTATTGACGGGGAAATGAATCTGATCCGTTATGCTGCCGAATTTTCGGTAGAATTGTAAGGAAGTTATGAGCCTTTATATGTTATGAATATGTATGTGAAAATCATGTATGCAAGGATATATGAAAATAAATGATGAAGCATATGTATTAGTGCATTTAGCATGTCTATACTTGATTATGTATGAGAATGAAAGGATATGAATATATTAAATGTAGATCCCTTCACTTGGAGGCAGTTATGAGATCCCTCCTTGTGAAGGCAGTTGAATAAGATAAGATTGGGTCCCTTCACCTGGAGGCAGTTGCACTTTGAATCCCTCCCTGTGAAGGCAGTATAAAACTATGAGATCCCTCTACCTTGAAGACACGTGGTCAGATGAGATCCCTCTATATTGAAGGCACGTGGTCAGCTGAGATCCCTCTACTCTTAAGACACGTGACCAAAAGAGATCCCTTCAATTTAGAGGCATGTGACCAAAATGAGATCCCTCCAAGACTAGGGGCAGGTGGGTCCCTTTGTAAGATAGTTGGTGTGACAATAGTCACGAGTCGAGCTGACGAGCTCACTCCTAGATCAGGCTATCCAAGGGCAGTAAAGACTAAAGATTAAAACATTTGCAAGCACCCTAGGGACGGCGATACATAATGCCTAGGTGTGCCAAGAAAAAAAAGCAAAGAAAGTTAAAGGAAAGCACCAGTGCATGTGCATGAATTCAAATATGAGTATTTGCATAATTGTATCCCATGTTTTATTG
The DNA here is from genome assembly GCA_031439595.1 of Pterocarpus santalinus. Classification (NCBI taxonomy): domain Eukaryota; kingdom Viridiplantae; phylum Streptophyta; class Magnoliopsida; order Fabales; family Fabaceae; genus Pterocarpus; species Pterocarpus santalinus. The sequence goes on along the minus strand of CM062528.1, from coordinate 23,246,539 downwards.
ATACTGAGATTGTACTATCTATTTATGCGATGATCATTATTCTAAACATGGAATACTGCCAATGTGACTCAGGTGCGTGAAATAAAATGAACTCTGCTTCAGACTATATGTTTTCAAACTATATAACAGAACAATTCGTATAATATGTTCACCTTTTTTTTATAATAAACCGAAGCAGCTGGAGATAATAACGATGACACGGTATTAAATTTCTTAATGAATCCTACTGAGAATTTTAAAATTCTCACTCCTATTTCTGTGTTATCTCCAGATAGTTCAGAAGTTCCGAAGAAGGTCCTTCGAGGCGAAGTAGAGTAGTAAGATTGAAGATGGCCGAAGGTTGCTGGCAGACAAGATCCGATCAAACGACAGTAACAACTCTTAGATGAGGTATTATGACTTAGGCATTGTACCACACTTGGGAGGATGTTATATAAAGCACAACCATTTGGGCAAAAATTGGTGATTTAGCAGAGCTTGTGCTTTAGCCTAATATTTGCACTATAGCCCAACTCCCTAACAACAATTATGCAGAATTTGTTGTTTTAATCACTTCCAAGCCTCTCTTGAGACTTAATCCTCCAAATTAGCCCTTGATATCTTCATGAAAGTTGTAAATTTTTTTCTTGGCTTATAAATAGACATCTCATTTGGGCTTAGAATGAGAGAGTTATGGCCACATCTTTACAGCATATCCAAGTTGAAAGTGCATGACATAGAATTTTGCATAATTAGTTTCTTGCTCCACTTCCAAGCTTCAAGCCCCTCTAAGTAAGCTCCCTAGAAATCAAAAACACCATTCTTGGAGGACTAGAAATCATGGTACTAATCAAAACACAAAATCATAACAAAAAGCATGTTTATGCAAGATTTAATATGATTATGCACTAAGAGGATAAATGGCCAACTCATGCACTTAACATGCATTATGACAAAAATTAAGCTTAACACTATGCATGGGGAACAAAATGAGTGTCGAACTTTTGCTTATCATTGACCATTCAACCTTTCAATTATAAAGCATTGGAGAGGAAAACTATTGGCTGGACATCGGTGGGTATCCTTGGTATTAATTCTTCCATGTGCATGTACCGGATTTTACTTGAGGAAGGAGCTAAACCAATAAGACAGCCACTGAGGAAACTCAACTCAATGATTCTAAAAGTCGTAAAAAAGGAGGTAGTTAAATTGCTATAGGCTAACATTATATATCCGATTTTAGACTAGTGGATAAGTCTAATGTAGGTTATTTTGAAGTGGTTATGTTTTCTAATCATGTAGCTCTAAAGTTTCCCCTAAAGAAACTTGAGGCACAGCCACGATTGATTAGGTAGATATTTTTGCCCCAATAGATTGACATTGAGATTCATGATTAGAGTGGGGAACCTAGTAGCTAACTAGTTGAGCCAAATTGATGACAAACCTCCTTTAATCACCTCCCCATTGATGATGATTTTCCTTATTAGCATTTGTTTCATGTGCATGATGTTGTTCCTTGGTTTGATAACATGGTTATTGCCTATACATTTCACTTGAACACAAGTTAATAAACTTAAGAGTAAGTCTAAATATTATGTATGAGATAATCTTTATTTGTGGCAATTTTCTAGTGACCAAATGATTAAGAGATGTGTGCCCGATCATCAATTACATTCTATTCTTAGCTTTTGTAATGTCTATGGTTTAATTTCAGATTCTTTCCTTTTAATGTGATATTATTGCTGCATTTTTCCTCGTTCTAATCGATTACACGGTATTGTAATCGATTATCAGGGATCGTGTTACGCAAAGACCAAGTTTTTTCTTCAAGTAATCAATTACGTAATCGATTACATAAGGCTGAAAGGGTTTCCAAGGTTCCACATGTTCTTTGGTAATCGATTACACGAGCTTGTAATCAATTACCAATTCTGGGTGTAATGTAATCGATTACAACGAATTGTAATCGATTACACGAGCTTGTAATCAATTACCAATTCTGGGTGTAATGTAATCGATTACAACGAATTGTAATCGATTACCACGTGTATATATAAACGCTAGTGACGATTCTCTGCTCATTTTCTTGCGACGCTCTCTCTCTCCTCACCCCGAACTCGTCTCTCTCTCTTTTCCAAAACTTGCCCAATCTTCATCCTAACCCTTCCCTATCAACTTCTATCACATTAACCACTTATAAACACACCATTAAACACAAAAATCAACCCCAACCATCATCAAATCCATTCCTTTCTCTCTCTACAACTCTATTGAAGACTTTGAAGCTTGGAGGTGGAGGAATTCGTGAATCTACCCTTCCCCTCACCCTCATTGGCTTCCCTAGGGTAATTTCTAACATCTTTTCTCCTTCCATTCATATAGATTTCGAATTCTTGTTGGTTTGGGGTTCAATCTTAAACCCTAGGTTAGATGCTTTAGGAGTTGAGTATAGGTAGGATTAATTCTCCATATTAGAAGCTAATATCCAATCATATGGTCGTGGTCTAGATTGCTCTAAGGGGTACCCTTCTTGCTTTGTGGTTCCAAAGGTAATCGATATCCTTACGTGAAATTTGGTGATCTGTGAGTAGATAGAATTCCTTTGTCTTGTTTACTACCTTAAATTTGTGCTATTTGAATAAATTTCTATGTTGAAACTGTTTTAGAAACTTCACATGAGTCAATGATGAATAAATATGAGAAATGTTTGAAAATGATGCATGTATATGATGAAAAAGAACTAGAAAAGTCTATACAGGATCTGTCCGCTAACGGCAGTAGACGTTAGCCTGGTGCACTTGGACATATGATCATTCATAGCCACTCAAGGGAGTGGTGCGTGCCTGTTATTCAGAGCCATACATGTAGTGTGGTGCGTACCTGATTATTCACAGCCACTCTAATAGTGGTGCGCGCCTGTTTGCAGGATTCACACAAAGAAAGGGCCACCTAAGTGTGAATCTTGACAGATTATCCTATTAGATGGTTGCTAAGAATGTTAAATTGAATTGAATTATAGTTTCCATATGTGTATTGACTCATGTATGCAAAGGTGTCCTATTTCTCACTGAGTTCATAAACTCACCCTGTCGCTATTTTATCTTTTTCAGATATAGGTTCAGATTTGGGAGCCGATCCCCCTGCTTAGCAGTAGTCGACCCTCAACCTTGGTGAGCCCTCTTAGATAAGGGTCTGGCTTGGTTATTTTATTGTGATTTGTAACCTCAGAATTGTAGCTCCATAGTACTACAGGCAGGGTCTCTGACCCTTGCTGATTTATAATAGTCTGAGTATTTGTGAAATTATGTAAATCTGACTGGTTGGACAATTTGTGATAGAATTACATGTTGGATTATTATGGATCATGTTTGGTGGATTGAATTATGTTTGAGATATATATATATATATATATATGTTGTGTTCTGAGGGGTGCATTCTGAGAATGCCTGGATTCCCGATGGAAGTATGTGTTTGCTATTATGCAGGAGGAGTATTCTTATTTGGGAATTATCCTAAATACAGGGGAAACTCTATCGGTTTTTTCGAAAAAAATTTCAGTGAAAGGCTTGCTAGGGAACTTGTTCTCTAAGCATTGGTCACGGCCTTGGTTGGATTGTGACAGCTTTTGTCATACATTTGGATGTGGTTGGAATTTTGGATCTCAGTTTATAACTATAAAAGTTGTGGACTTTGCAGTATATTGCCCTACCGCATTACATGATGCATGAGTTTTGCAAGTCTTATGAGCAATGCTAGAGAACGAGGAGTATCTCTCAAAGGAATGGAATGCGCAATAACTATTATTGTTCTGTGAGATTTTTTATGTATAGGATATTGATTTTATGGGCCATTTTCCTATTTCTTTGGTTATGTTTCATATTACTTGATATTGATTATGCATCCAAGTGGTTGGAGGCAAAGTCACTTGGATGGATAATTCCAAAGTTGTTCCAGATTTTGTTAGGTCACATATTTTAGATCTTGATGGCTATTATCAATGGTCTCAACTCACATTTTTGTAACCGAATCATGGAGGCTTTTCTTAGAAAATAAGGATCTTGCACAAGGCGTTCAAACCTTACCAACCTCAGACCAATGATGAAGTTGAGGTGTCCAATAGAGGGATCAAACAAATCTTGGAATTGTTAAACCTAGCAAGACATATTAAAGTACTTAACTTAAGGATGCTCTACAGGCCTATAAGATTGCCTATAAGACACCTATTGGAATGAGTCCTTGTAGGGTTATCTTTGGCAAGACATATCACTTTCAAGATAGTGAAATAGTGCAACATGGACCTCATGCAAGTTGGAGGTGAGCAAAAATTACAGTTGCAAGAGTTAGAAGAGCTTTTTATGGAGGCGCATAGGAGCCCCAAGATCTATAAAGAAAAGACCAAAACCTTCCATCATCGGATGATTTTTGGAAAAGACATTGTTGTCGGCCAACAAGTGCTCTTATATTATTCACACCTTAAACTAATGTCCAAAATGTTCTATAAGATCTAGGTGGGAAGGTAGTTATGTTGTTAGTCATGTTTATCCTTTCGGTGCAGTGGACATTGAGGATGTGCGAAAAAAGAGAAGCTTTATGGTCAATGGACACCACAAAAGCATTTTTATGAGGGCCCTCAGGAGCATAACATGATGGAAGACGTGATTTCGGTGCAGGCTACATACTCACCATGAAAGGAATGCTCTTGACCTATTTCATATTAGTTGTTTGTTATTCTTTTCTATTTAAGTTCAATTTGGTAATGTTCTTTAGAGACCAAAATAAGGCCTTACTCATTACTTTCCTATCAAAACTACCCATCAAGCTAACTATGTGGTGGAATGCAAGAAAGATGATAATCTATTCTACATGTCAGCTCATCTACGAAGACTTAAGACACATGATTTCTAGGCTGTAGATAAAATATAAAGACATATTCTCCAAGTTGGATGCGAGCTTCCATTCAAAACTCAAAGTAGGAAATGATTTTATTCTCAAGGTAAAAGGCATAAGATCAATTGCAATGGAGATGCCCAAAGGTACAATATATAACATTGATGTTCTTCTAGTTCATAGCCTAGCACAGACTATACTGAGTATTTGTTAGATGAAACAACGTGGCTACACACTATACTTTAAAAGAAATACACCACTATCACGACAAAGAAAGAAAGAAAGATCATGTCATAACTAGTGTAAAAATGACAGATTGCATATATATTCCTATTAAGGGGAGACATAACACTGCCATGAAGGTGCACATGGACAACTCATTGTTATGACACTAGAGATGAAAGCATTTTAGCTATTAAAGTTTGAATATTCTTCACCAGATGAACATGATGAAAAATTTGCTTAATATCAAAGAAGTTGAATTAGTATATGAAGGTTGCTTACTTAGAAAACGACATAGACAACCACTTCCATCAGGCTAATCACAAAGAGCCGAGAAAGTATTAGGTCTCATCCATACTAATATTTGCAAACCTACGATGACTTCTTCACATAATCAAAACAAGTATTTCATTCTCTTCATTGATGACATTTTTTCAATAGTTGGATAAAGCTCAACTCTTAAAAGCGAAGAGCATTTAGGATATCTCAAATAGTCCATAAAGAAAACATAAAACTTGAACACATTCCTGTAAACACAAAACACGACAACATAAAACACTAAGCTCAAAACTTTAAACACGATACTTGAGCTTGAGGGACTTTATGGCCATACTAGCAACACTAATCAACTCTTACAACCGTTCAACTTCTCATCAAATCATCGAAATACCTTTTGGCTTCCACAGGCCACCCATCGACCACTTGGGTACATCTAAGACAAGCCAAAGCACTACTACCTATAACCATGAACAAAGCAAACACAACAAAACACGAAGGCTAACACAACAAAATAGAGAAGGCTAGCACAACAACTAGAAAGCCAAAAAACATCAACACAAACCTTACACGAAGGCTCAAACACACAAAAAAGAACTCCAACATTCACAACATCATAGCCGCCTACACACCCATGCTTATCTTCAAACTCTACCTTCAATCAGCTCCATACACAGTGCTTATGCTCTAGTCATTAGACACGGACCACACTAGTGGCTTCCACGGTTTCGTCTTCACTAACATTGAAAACACAACACTAATAACAACACGCAGATCTGGATCTAACCATGTGCTTTTCCATGATGCTAAGGCACACCATCGTTGCGTCAAACTCTGCTCTAAAAGGGAATGCGAACAAAGCCCTCCAACATGGGGAGCACAACCAAGGGAAATAAGAAGTCAAATAAGATAGTGGTGACTTTTCTCATCACGCGCTTCAGAGGCTTTTCTCTGCTAAGGACCATGAAGGAGGAGGAGGAAGTGACCAAGGCATGGTCCAATATGGGAGATGCATAAGGTGAGATCTTACCAGAGAGAGGCTGGAAAGTTATGAATCGGGCGACAAAGATTGGAGGATGAAAAGGAAACCATGGAACAAAGAGAAAGAAAGGAGAAAGAGAGATAAAGATAGGGCCAAATCAAAGGAAAAAATGAAGAAGTAGGGGGAATAGGCTAACCGTAAGCCAAAAAGCGGCTAGTGGCAACCCTCTTTAGTTACAATTTAAAGCTTTTTCAGAGGAAGGGAGAGAGTCGATGTGGGTATGTTTGATGATTTTACAAGAAAGACATGGGCATGTTTTATAGAGAAACATTAGAAATGCTCAAGATGTTCAACAAGTTTAAGAATCTAATCAAAAGTCAAAGTCATAGTCAAAAGTTTAAGATGCCACACTAAGGCATTAAGAAAGTGTTCATAGTTAGGAGGGATTATATTGCAAAGGAGTTCAAAAAATTTTGCAAAGATGGCGTTGGATCAAACACTTATCACTAGGTTAAAAGCTATAGCTGCTAGCAGGAGTGCAACTTTATTTCCTTAAAGTTTCTTAGAATTACATCAAGCATAAGGGGCTACACTTATTACAAGCGCCATAGGTCGGGATGTTAAGCTCATTGAATCCTTAGGATCACGTTGGCCAAATAAAGCCAAAAATCTCTCCCTCAATGTCAGCCGAGGGATTCGAACTCAAAACCTTGCTCTAATACTAGTTGTTGGATCAAGCGCTTATTGCTAGGCTAAAAGCTATAGCTGTCAGTAAAGGTACAACTTTATTTTCCAAAAGTTTCTCAGTATTGCATCAAGCATAGGGGGCTGCATCTATTACCAACACCATGGGTCAGGATGTTAAGCCCATCGAATCCTTAAGATGACGCTGGCCAAATAAAGCCAATAGAAGGAATAAAGCGACAACTAACTGTTGAATATGCATCAGAGCAAAATGAGGTTTTTGGAATCCCCAATTAGTGACACATGATTCCTAATAAATTTTCACATCAAATTCACCATAAACATAACTAAAATCCCTAATTATTGATACATGATTCCTATGTGTCCAAATGGTGTCCGCAAAAGGTTGATACAAAAAAAAAATTCTTTTTTATAGTTGGTTATCTTATCATGATGCAACATCCCTTTGAAATGATTGCATGCACATCATCCTACACCTAATTGTAGCACTATTTCAAGGTAATTTTTTTAGCAACTACCATGCGATTTTTTTAGTAGAAATTTTTTTAAATCCTAGGTTTAAACATTATTTAGGATACATGGTGATTGATGTATTAATTAATGGAGACTTTAGTTGTGTTACAAATAAATGGAATGAAAGATTTAGAGATCCATTATGTTATTGCATCACATCTATTTACTATAATCTATCTACTACTACAATTTTTCAGAAGTATTACTTGAAAATCACTACTAAGTGTCAATTTCAAGTGCTCTTGATTCTTTGAAATTATTTTTTTCTATTTTAGGAAAGTATATAAAAGGCATTAAGGTTTATTGGAAAATGAAAAAGCTAGCAAAGCTTAATGAAGAAGTTTCACCAAAAAATGAAAAGACATTAAAGCTTATTGGAGAAGGTTTTGGGATTTGAGAATAAGTAGAAGTAGAAGAAGGAGAATTTTAAAAAAAGAAGGAAAATATGAAAAAGAGATAGATCAATGCCAATATATAGTTTGTAATATCAAATACTTAGATATTTTTAGTTATTAGATAAAAATATATGAGGATAATTAACAACTTCTCTCATGTGATGCATCTCATATGAAATGTTGAATGTCTACTTACCTATTGCAAGAATTAATTTGAATTTGAATTTTAGTTTTTATAATATACATACATACATACATAAATATACATACATATATATATATATATATATATATATATATATATATATATATATATATATGTTCTTTACATTATGATTTTTTAAATTAAATTTTGTTTTTATAATTAATATATATTTTTTACATTATACTTTTAATATATCATTATTAGGAATTTTTTTAAGTTACTTGATCCTTATTTTAAAACTTAAAATAGATTTATATGATTGAATTATGCTTAAAAAAATATGCTTTGAAGAATGTATTTACACTATTTTCTATAAAATCACTTATTTTCTGAAACAATAATTACATAATTATACTTTTTATTTTTCTATATGTTTCTATAAAGATGTATATATTATTATGTAATATTGAAAATTAATTATGAGATTAAATTTTTTTTGTAGAATATAATTAAATTTAAAAAGTATAAGGATGGAGAAATGATTATTTTAAATATTTTATTATTAAATTTTTACTAAAATTTTGCAAGAACTCGTATTAGATAAAATTTTATTTTTTATGATTAAAATACCTTCTTTATATAAAAAATTTCACAACTATTTTTTGTATAAATATTTTATTTTACATAATTTTAATTAAAGAACATTTAAAATTAATTTATATAACCTTATTTTATTAAATTTTATATTATATTCTATTTACACAACCTATGCGATGTACGAATTAAATTACTAGTTTACTATAATATTTTAGAAGCATAAATTGGAAAGTGTTGCCAAGTGACACTTTCCTGTGTTTCCGATTTCCCTCCAAATTTTGAAGATTTTCCTTTTTAAGTAAGTATTCAATTTTTTTATATTCTTTGAATTAAAGTTATTTAAAATTAAAAAGTTACAATAATTGGTCTATTATCCCATTATCCCATTATGGCATTTAGGGGTGTAAACGGATCAAGCTGCCTCGATGAACCTGACTAATTCGAACCAAACCAATTAAATTGGTTCGGGTTATCGGGTCAATTGGGTACAATTCAATTGGAACCAATCAGTGTTTGGTTCGATTATCAGATTAGGGGTTTGATTCCAGATACCTGACCCGACCCGAAGACCCCTTAATATCTTATTTCATTTTTAACACCCTAGCAGCCACTAATTTTCTCTAAGATAATAACATCCAAGCCCCCCCATCCTCATTTTGTTTCTGAACCCTAGCCTGGGCCACTACCAATCTACCAATGTGCTGTCGACCACAATTGCCTTCAGCCCTCGTTTGTTGTGTCAACTTTAGCCATCTCTGCCATAACTTCAGGCTTTATCTGTGCAATCTTAACCGTGCGATGCGAACTCAATCCTCATCCATCGCGTGATCTTGGCTAACCACCACTGCCTTTTGCCTTCACCCATTACATTGATATCTGCCAACTACCACCGCAAGATCTTAGATGTGCATGCTCCATTGGCCTCATGATCCTCTCTATCGTTTTCTACCTACTCCATATATCTGTACAGCATCAACGTTCATCTTCCACCACTGCTGGGGATCAATGTTCATCTTCTACCGTTGCTCACAGCCACCCACCCCCATTGTAGCTATAGTTAGCTAGTCACCCAGATCTTTTTTGATCCACTGTCGCATCTCTTTTTGTTCTTTCACGCACATCCTAGTCCCATGTTCTTCTACAACACTATAGCAGTCCAACAACAAATCTTTTCTGTTATCATAAGTTTTGATTTTTGATTTTTTATATACATAGTTATATTATTATTTTGTTTAATTAAATTTTTTAGAGTACGTGTTTTGCTATTTGCTTTATTTCTATTGATTTTGATGGTTCTAAGAGCATGATGATATCCACATGATTTCAATGGTTTTTCTTTGATTTTGCTGTTTAGATTCTGGTTTTAATGCTTAGGGTGCTTGGGCCGATTATTGAGATTGGGTACCCAAACACCTAAATTGAACTAACCTAATTTTGATTAATTCAGTTTGATTCAAATTTGATCTAAAAATTTCATCAACCCAAACCAAACCGAATAATCAAAATTTGGTTGGTTTGGATTTGTTTTACCCTCAAACCTGAACCAACCTGGTTCGATTACACCCCTAATGGCATTATTACTACCACCTATTACCCTCCAATCAAGATGAAGCATTTATTACCAATTACCCCACTATCTCCATTTACTAGAATAAGATAAAATGTTAAATAAATCATATAAAAAATTTAAATTTTATTTTTCTAGTCACTTGTTTTAAGAAGTTAAAATCTGAATAGAAAATTAAAGTAAATAATTCTTATCCTTTTTATTGAAATTATTTTTAAATACATTAGCCTTAATTATTATTATTATCGATCATCATAATTCACATGATATTCTTATTGTTACTAGAGAATGTAAGGGATGCAAATAAATTTTTCAGTGAGATGATCTTGAAGTTGCTAGAATAAGAAAATGCTTCTCTAAGATCAACACTAATCTAGCTAGTGTTATGCTCTTCTTTTTCTTTATTTATTAAATTTTTTATTCTTTATCTTCATTATTTTTTAAGAAATAGTAAGAGATATTTTATGAAAATTAGTAATGGGCTTTTTACATATAGTTATTATTACTAGATTGAAAACTTTAAGAAATCATTCTATGGATATCAAAGAAAAGAGAGAAGGAGAAAAACATATAGCTTTTTTGAATTGTGAAATTTTCACTTAAATTTTGGAAGAAAATATTCTAAATTAAATTTTATTTTTTATGCTCTGTATATTCCCTTGAGTTTGGTTTTAAGAAATGGTTATTAAGAAAGTTAAAAAAAGGGGAGAGAAATGGAATTAGAGTGATTTTTTTTTTGATTTATTTGTTCCTCACTTAAAAATTGAAAATAGACATTCTCATAACATGAATTCATTATAATAATGAGTCGTTATATGAAATGATTCGAGATCTTTTTTTTTTCTATAAACCATACTAAAGAAAGAGGATGATAAGAAAATGAAATTATCTTTTTTTTTTGTTTGAATTATTTGATCCTCAATTAAAAATTGGAAGTAATTATGAATACCATTATATAAAGAGGATTATGTTTTGTAACCGTTTTTGGTATCTGATGACCTTATTGAAACTTTTGTTCATGTCCATGCACATATCTATGCTAACATATCTATGATTTACTAAGTGTTTTCAGTCAAAGAAATGCTACACAACCAGAAAAATATAACCAGAATTTTTTACAAAATTCATGATAGTGATTGAATAATATGAAGTGGTGGGATTCACTATTTTATCCAAATGCTAACAATAATACCACATCATTTGAACAATAAAATTTTGACAAAAATTCTCGTTGCCTAGTATTTTCCTTTCAATAACTACACATAAGTTCATTCTCTCCACGCTTTCCCTCCCATATTTCACACACGTTATCAATCAGCTTCCAACTCTTACTTAGGCCAAGGCTGTGGTGGACCTGTTAAGTTTGGGTTCAAAATGGTCACTAAATCTTGACCACTAAAATTGAAATGCATGGTTAAGATTAAATTTTTTTATTACAAAGAAATAATTCAATAATAATTTAGATTTATATTTTAATACTTAAAAACACATAAAATATCTATTCTACCCTTTAGTTCTATGACTTTTCCACCCACTCTACTCCACCTTCTTCCCGATTATACACCATGCTCTAAGTTTCCGTTGTCCCTGACCACAAGGTCACCACACTCCCTGGGCAGCAATGAAGGATTCGCCGGTCATGGTTGAGGTTTTCAACTAGTAATGGCGATTTGAATCTCAACAGTGCAAGGTATTTGCCACCGATGAATGGGAGCAAGTCGGCAAGGTCGTTCTTGTCGATGATCAAGTTGCATAAGAGTAATAAGGAGCACGAGAGCAAAGCGAAGGCGGCAGTGGCCAGAGGAGGTGACAAGAGTAGGAAGGCGGTGATGCAGAGGTTGAGGTCGGTAGTGGTGGGGTCAATTTTCGGCAATGATGAGGGAGTTCAAGACGAGTAACAGCTATATGAGTGAGGCCACAGCTGAGGATACCGCCGGCGGTGCAGGCAATGTAGAAGGCTGGTGAGTACATCTCGATCTTACCGGGCTCATTAGAGCCGGAATCATGAACCCGCTGCCGTCGCACGATCCGATGGCAAACGGTGTGGCGGTAGGGGCGGCGAGAATCTTTTGGAAGGGTAAGGTTTTGGCGAAGGAAGAGGAAGAGTAGAGGGAGGTTGGGATGAGAGAGTTGTGGCGAGAAGAGTTTGTTGAGAGAGCCACTGAGACACAGAGAGAGAAAAAGAGAGTTAGTCCAACAAGAGAGAGAGAAAGAGAAAGAGACAAATTGGTTGTAAGAGTTAAACGAAAGCAAGAGAGGGGAGGGGGGCCAGTACATATTGATGGAGGAGAAATGGTTGAGTGAAAAATAAGTGAGTAAGGGCAAAATTGTAACTTTATATTTTTAAATTATAATATTATAAAAGACCAACTTCGACCAAAACTCAATATGGTTCACCACAACCTTGGCCTATATATATATATATATATATATACACATTTGATGAAATCTAATTGCTTTTCACTTTTGTGCTTTCCAATGGAGGACTTTTTTCTTTTTAGTTATATTGGATTTTCATTTGTAAGTGGCCTTGAAACTTTTTGCGGTTGGCATAATGACTATATCAATGTGGCTAGCAAGTTTGACAAACCTAGCATGATTATTCACTTTGTTTGCATTGGTTTATGTTACTGAAGTTCACATCCAATGCAATGTTAATCTTTCCTTTAATTTATTTTTCCAATATGCTGTGCTATACGCTAAAAGCAAACAAAAAGCGAAAAAAACAAAGAAAAATCCTATATTGATATTACTAAATTGTATAGCTTTTCATTAATTACTATGTATTTCACATATGGTTAAATTATAACAAATATAGAGGCTGATAAATTGTCAATGGTTCTCTTTTGTTGTTAATGTATCATTCTCAACTTGGAAAATACTCATTTTAGGGTTGCTTTCAAATGCAGATTTTAATGAGGCGGTTATATGAAATGTCAATACTGAAAATTTGCCTTGAATTGAACTCATTATGATATTATTTGAGTGGCCATGTCCCATCCTTCCAAATGAAAATTCCTTGAAGAATAATTTTTATCTTTCTTTAATGAATGGGTTGGGGGGGGGGGATGGCTTACGTCTTGTGTAACTCCATTCTTCTCTAAATCAGTTTTTGATGATAAATTTGTATTTTATAGTATGGGACTATTAGGCAGGTTTATTTTTTATTTTTTGGAAAAAGAGAGGAATGATTATGATATTAGTACCAAAGTGATGTGGCACATGATTTTGTTGGAGGCCTGCCTTTAGTTCTGTTCTACTGAGATTTTGTAGACATTACTAACTCCACTAGATCTGCTGAGATTAAGTTTATATTTCTTTATAATTAATGCAACATAATAATGAATTTTATTATATAAACATATCATTGCATGCCTAGACACAATGGACTTGGCCGACTTGCAACTTATAGCTTGAAGTAAATCCTTTATTTCATTTTGGTCTTCACTCACCCTTTTCTATATCTTGAAAGCTTAATCTGATGTTTCATTAGTTTGCAGGTTCTCTAGAGAAACTAACCTTCCCTATATGAAGGCTAGTGACTCATTAAGAGTAACATTCAATTCCAATTGGATAGTAAAAGTATGAATGAATTAAAAAGCAAGAATGCCATTGGAATATTAATTAACCCACTACACCTACGTACTTTTCTTCTATCACCAACACCCTAATTCCACTTCTTAAAAACGTAGCTACCCTCTCTTTTCATTTATTTATTTATTTATTAAATTGAAAGAGCTGCCCTCTCATTCTTAAATGAAATTTATTGACAATTTGATTTCAAAAAATATTAATATAATATATTTGTTTCAAATAAATATATAAATTTATTTTATACTATCAATATATGAAAACTAATCTTTAATTATATTAATATCTTAAAAATAAAAAAAGCAGCTTGACCAAGTTGCTAATAAAGATAAAATGAATTACACTTTCAATAATGAGTTATTATATCAAATTATTTTTGAAAAGATTACTTTATATATATATATATATATATATATATATATATATATATATATATATTTATGGTTTCAATAATGGGTTGTTATAGGAAATAATTTTATATAATTTATTTTTGCAAAAAATTATTTACTAGGAGGCTGAAAAAAGATGAAAGTGAAAGAAATGAAATAATTTTTCGTTTGGAGTTGTTTGATCTTGCTTATACAATAAATTACACTTTTAATAACGAGCTGTTATATAAAATGGTTTTATGAAATTTTTTTTCTTTAAAATTACTTTATTAAAAGTGGCAGGAGAGGAAAATTGAATAAAATTTCCTTTTATTATTTTTTCATCATTTAAAAATTATTAGAATTTTTTTAAAAATAAATTACACTTGCAATAACACTTTGTTATCTAAAATGAATTTAATACATTAAATTATATTTTCGTCATTGCTAATATTTTCTTTTATTTTAAGGTAGCTTCACAAATGGTGATTAATATTGTGATGCATCACCACACAAAAAAACTTGCTTTGTATCATTCACTTTCGTTGTTTTTTTTTTTTTTTTTTTTTGCGTTTCAAGTCAGCCTCATTTCTTGTATATTTTATCTTCTCTTATTTTATTTTCATTAATTTTTGTGCCAATTTAATATCAAATTCACCAATTTTTGCTTTACTTTTTTTTCCGCGTGCAACGCACGGGTTTCCACACTGGTTAACAAATAAAAAATGTAATCGAAATGATATATCGATCCCTGAAGTTGAAATATTGTCTAAAAAATTAAATTCAAGTAACAGTACTAATTTTACGCTAAAATATAAAAGGAAAAAAGAAGAGGGGGGCGGCACCCCCGGGGGGGGGGGGCTCGTCTCGCTTGACTTTACAAATGTGTGAAAGTTGTTTAACAATAGCTATAATGGTCATTATTTCAATGAAGAAATTGCATACACTGAGCTTTTAACGCGCGATGCCAAAACTTGCAGTGGAATTTTCTTGTGATTTATGTGAATTCAAAATTTATGAGAAATGATACACGAAGTTATCTGACAAACACGACGATTCCGTATGTAAAGTGCTTGCAGTGCGGAATCTATATGTACAATACATAGTATAATTATATCTAAGATGACCAAATTCGTTTCTAAATTAATATATTCTCATTTTTATTCACGACTTTTGGGTTGATTGTCCTGTTCTATGATGGATATTGCGTATGTACAAAGTGCTTGATAGAAAGTGGAATCTAAGGAACCATAATATAATTGTATCTAAGAAGACCAAATTCTTTCTAAAGCACACATGGTCATTGTTTCAATGAAGAAATTGCATACACCGTGAACTTTTTGCATGTGGAGCCAAAACTTGCAGTGAAATTTTCTTTTGACTTATGTGAGGTCAACATTTATGAGAAACAACACATGAAGTTATCTGACAAAGACAATTCCTATGTGATGTGCTAGCATGGTGGAATCTATATGTACAATACCCATAATATAATTATATCTAAGACTACCAACTTCGCTTCTAAAGTTTATATTCTCATTTTTATTTTGGATTGATTGTCTTGTTCTATAACATAGACATTGCGTATATAAGAGGGCTTGATAGAAAGTGGAATCTATGTACAACAACCATAATATAATCATAATTATATCTAAGAAGAACAAATTCTTTTTAAAGCACATATTCTATTTTCCCCCAACTACTTTTGGATTGATTCACCTGAATTTCTGATTATCTTTGTAGTGTATCGTGGAGTAACGTGTGCATGTCACCTGGGACCTAGCTGGCATTTGAATCTTGCCCATTGTAAGGAGCTTCACAGTTTTTCCTCTGACTAATTTTGATTGGATTGGTGGTATATGAGAATTCAGAAAAGTTAGGGCATTACTAGACTACGTGGCTGATTAATATATATTGGTACTACAATTTTAACCAACGACAAATCTGAATTCACGTTTGATTATAGTTCACAGATTCATGTAATCTAGCTAGTTCATATTGATTAAACCTATTTTAATTACTGCACCATTTACACTGTGTGTGTAAAATATATATAGCCTATAGTTTGAGTGGATAAAGTATTTTTTTCAAATTTTTAAAATAAAAACCATCTAACGTCCAATATGGTGGACTAACGTTAGTCGCAGACTTGAATGGGTTAATAAATCCTTCACCCCCTTTGAAATGATTGCATGCACACCATCCTACACCCGACTGTAGCACTATTTCAAGGCAATTTTTTGAGAAACTGCCATTGTATGCATGCGATTTTTCAGAGAAATGTTTTTCAAAATCCAAGTTTTAGGCATTATTTAGGATACAAGGTGATTGACGTATTAATTAATGGAGATTTCAGTTGTGTTACAAATAAATGGAATGAAAGATTTATAGATCCATTATGTTACTGTACCACATTAACCAAAAACGTAGTCGAATCTCCAATACTTGATATATGGATCCCCGAAGTTGAAATGCTGTCTCAAAAATTAAATTCAAATAACAGTTCTGATTTTGCTGAGGATACAATATAAAAGGAAAAAAGAAAGAGAAAAACTCGTCTTGCTTGACTTTACAAATGTGTGAAAGTTGTACGATGGTCATTATTTGAATGAAGAAGTTGCATACACTGTGAGGTCTTCAGGTGTGAAGCCAAAACTTGCAATGGAATTTTCTTGTGATTATGAATTCAAAATTTGTGATATCTGACAACGACGACGAACCCGTCTGTAAAGACTTGCAGGGGTAGAATTTATATGTACAACACATAGTATAATTATGTCTAAAATGACCAAATTAATTTCTAAAGTATATATTCTCATTTTTATTCTTGACTTTTGGGTTGATTGTCCTGTTCTATGACGGATATTGCGTATGTGCAAAGTGCTTGATAGAAGGTGGGATCTAAGCAACCATAACATAATTGTATCTAAGAAGACCAAATTCTTTCTAAAGCATATATGGTCATTGTTTCAATGAAGAAATTCCACATACCGTGAACCTTTCACATGTGGAGCCAAAACTTGCAGTGAAATTTTCTTATGTGAAGTCAAAATTTATGAGAAACAACACATGAAGTTATCTGACAAAGACAATTCCTATGTGAAGTACTAGCAAGGTGGAATCTATACGTACGATACCCATAATATAATTATATCTAAGACTACCATCTTTGTTTCTAAAGTTCATATTCTCATTTTTATTCACGACTTGGATTGATTGTCCTGTTCTATGACATAGACATTGCGCATGCAGTTCTATGACTCTCTTCTCTCTTTCACACTCTTTCTTGTTAAGTACCAAGTATATATAGAAAGCTTGAAGCTTTTTCATTTGTCAAGGCTGCTATATCAGATATTTCTCTGCAGAATCACAATGAATACAAATTGTTTCAAACTTCTTCAAGCTCTTGTTCTCATGTTGCTTTTGCAGGTGGTGTTTCTGAAGCTTGCATCTGGTTGGAAAAACAAAGATGCTAACATAAGCTGCATAGAGAAAGAAAGACAGGCTCTAGTGACTCTTAAGCAAGGCTTGGTGGATGCTTATGGCCGTTTATCGTCATGGAGCAAACATGGAGATTGTTGCCAGTGGAGCGGAATTCAATGTAACAACAAAACTGGCCATGTTGAGAGGCTTGATCTGCATGCTCATGAAGGGGAGCAACCTTTGGGAGGTGAGATTAGAGCATCAATAACAGAATTGCATTATTTAAAGTATTTAGACCTCAGTTGGAATGATTTTGAAGGGAATGAAATCCCTTTGTTCTTTGGTTCTCTAACCAATTTAATACATCTTGATCTATCTTTCGCTTCTTTTGGTGGAACAATACCATACCAACTAGGGAAATTGTCGAGGTTGGTGGTTCTTAATCTCCATTGGAACTATCTAGGAGGTGCAGTCCCTCCCCAACTTGGGAATCTCTCAAGTTTGCAACAGCTTCAACTCCACCACAATCATCTTGGCGGGGTAATTCCTCATCAGTTAGGAAATCTTTCATCCTTAGATACGCTTACTCTTGGTGATAATGACAATCAACAAATTATTAGCACTAACGCTGAGTGGATTTCTCATCTTTCTTCCATGGAAGAACTTGACTTGAGTACGGTGTCTGGCCTTAATGAGTCCAAAGAATGGTTGCAAATGGTTTTTCAGCTTCCAAAGCTGAGTTACTTAGATCTACGAAATTGTAGTCTTTCATATATGGATATTCTTCCATTGAATTTATCTGGGTCTCTTAATCTTCTGGATCTGTCTTACAACAAGTTCACCTCATCTATATTTACTTGGATATTCAATGTTAGCTCTAATCTTGTTAACCTTCGACTTACAGATAACCATATAGAAGGTCCTATTCCAGCTGACTTTGGCAATGTAATGAAATCCCTTCGAGAACTTGATCTCTCAAGTAATCAATTGAATGGAACAATACCAAAAAGTTTTGGATTAATGTCCCAGTTGGAGTATTTGAAATTACATGGCAATTCTTTGGAAGGTTTGATAACTGAAACCCAACTTGTTAATCTCACCAATTTATTGGATCTAAGCTTATCTCATAATCCACTCACAGTGAAATTCGATGACAAATGGGTTCCTACATTTCAATTGGAAGTGCTAAAGTTGCAATCTTGCACGGTGGTTTCTGATTTTCCAAAATGGCTTCAAACTCAAACGAACCTTATGATTATTGATATTTCTAATGCGGGGATTTCGGACACCACAAGAATGGCTTCATTTTTATGTGCAGCCAGTGAAAGCTTAACCATTTTGAATATGTCCTATAATCATTTCGTAGGACAATTCCCTAATTGTTTCAGCCATTTGGAGTATTTAAGAATTGTTGATTTTAGTCATAATGCATTTTATGGAAATATTCCAACTTCTATGGAATCACTGGTTCGAATCCGTCTTATGGTTCTACGCAATAATCAGTTTACAGGTAATTTGCCTTCCTTAAAAAATTGCACTGACTTAATATTGTTGGACGTGAGTGGAAATAAATTATTTGGACCCATGCCATCATGGATAGGTTCTCACTTACAAAAATTGGAAGTGCTTAGCTTGAGAAAGAATCAATTTAATGGAAGCTTGCCACTCTCTCTTTGTCATCTAACAGCCATACAGGTTTTGGATTTTTCAGAAAATAATTTGTCTGGAGAAATACCAAAATGCTTGAAGAATTTTTCTTCAATGGCTAAGGAACTTGGCCTCATGGAAACCATGGACCATTTCTATACCTTTCATGACTACTTCTTTACCTTTCATAAGGATGGTACTCCATATTATTTATATTCATATGATTTCTCACCTCTAATAACATGGAAAGGAAAAGAATTGTTATTCAAGGACAATAAGAGACTTTTGAATTTGATTGATCTTTCAAGCAATCAACTCTCTGGAGAAATACCACCAGAGATTCGCGATCTTGTGCAATTAAGATCATTGGATTTATCAAATAATAATTTGAGTGGAGAAATTCCATCACAGCTTGGGAATTTATACTCATTGGATCTTCTTGATTTATCAAGAAACCATTTATCTGGAAGAATTCCTTCAACTCTTTCTGAAATCACCATGCTTAGTGTTCTGAACTTATCATATAACAATTTATCTGGAAGGATTCCATTAGGAACACAATTACAAAGTTTTGATGCTACTGCTTATGAAGGAAATGCCTACCTTTGTGGCAAGCCACTTGAAAGAATGTGTCCAGAAGAAAAAACATCTGATCATGATCGTTGGGAGAATGAAGAGTATCATCATGAGGATTTCCCTTTCACCCAAGGATTCTACACAAGTATGGGTTTGGGATTTTTTATTGGATTTTGGGGAGTATTTGGCCCTGTGTTACTATTCCATTCTTGGAGGAATGCCTTCTTCAATTTTGTGAACAACATTATGGAGAGGAAAGGCTTAACGCGTAAACTGTAAGCCTCTTTCTTCTTTATTGCAGTTTTTAATTTTTTATTTTTGACGTATGGAATGTACTTAATTGTCAAAAAGTTGATTGTGCAACATAGAAGATTTCCTTGGTACACAATTTAACCTTGAATCTACTACGTTGACATATATCCTTTTACATTTATTTTTTAAATAACATGCATGTCAGCATGGTAGCTATTTCATATAATATATTTCATATAAATATGGATATATTAATTGCTTTTTCAAAGATTTTCATTTCTCTTCAAATTTTTTTTAATTTTTTATGTTGGTCACACTAGCGATGTTGGAATAGTTTCTTCACTGCGGTGAAGAATGACTTTGATAACGTCGCTTGTGCCTTCGTATAGTTATATTTTTAATTTTATACGTTAAATCCAGATAAAAATATTTTTATACATTAATAATTTTCATTTATCCTCTTTCACTTGTATACTTATATTAACCACATTATCAAAGATTTGACAGAATTGCATATAGATTATAATTACATATAATGAAAAATAAACAATATCTTTAAAATAATTATAATCAATAAATATTGTAATTATAATATATTTTTTAATTTAAATTTAAATTTAAATATTTAATCAAAATTATTATTTTAGTATTTTTTTCTTTTATGCATATATATTACGATGAAAAGTAAAACAAAAATTTATTAAATCTATAATAAAAAGGGAGTGTTATATACTAGTCAATTTTTTTATATCTTATTAAACGAAAAATAATTATTAAAAAGATTAAAATAAATAAGAAATAACATTTGACATAATTTAGATTTTTATAGTAAAAATTAATAATTATTTATAATAATTGTAATAAAAAATAATATTTATTTTTAAACTTGCTATTAAATACTCAATAAAAATTATTTTTTATTATAATTTTATTTTTATAAATTTTTATTTATAATTAAAATTATTTGCAATATCGAGAAGATAATATTATCTTATATAATATTATACCAAATACTATAAAATTAAAATTTAACAAGTTTTATACCATCAAACTTTATACTACCTGATATTATACTACCAAGCCTAATCATATGATGCATACTAAATGAGTCCTTATTAGCATATACAAGCATGAACAGTAAATGATTAATCATTGATGACTTTATTAATCGGAGCTGATTTTATGTTAGGCTTCTTTAGTTATTTAATATAACGTTATTGGTACATCAAAAATTAATATAAAAGGTAGACAGCATGCATAGAGAGAATAACACGCAAAACCTTGACTCTATCCAATACTACACCAAATATTTTATATTTTCCTCACTTTGTAATATCTATTTTAATGTCTATTTTTTATATACAAATAATATTATTTTATTTAATTAATAGTTTGCTTTCTCAAAAGACGATTTCGAGAGCTAAATATTTCAGGCTACAAATAGTTTCCAATTATGGTTTGATGATTCTAGTCGCTCTCTTTGCTCAGGCACGACTAGTGTGCTTTACTTTCGGAGAACACCGCACAGCTATAATGCAAATTTTCTCACGGTGGTAAAGCTGACAACAGTTGGCCACTTGCAAATTCCTTAATTTCTTTCTCATGAATTTTCCATACACTGACCTGCTGCAAGAGAGAATGCGCAAAATGCACCAAATCAAGATTTACATTGAGTTAACTGGTCTTGTATGTGCTTATTCGCTAGGTGTTTCACGAAATCTAGCTTGTTTGCATGGATGAAATTGGGGTTGTAGGACGCCTGTAGTCTTCTATAGACTTTGTCTCCATATGAATTTCTGGGCAATAGCATGCTCTATTACGCGTCATTATTTTTAAATCCAGAAACTAGAATTTATGCTGTCTTTGTTTGCTATTTTTTTTAAAAAAAATTATATAAAGAGTTATACGAACATATATTTTCTTGAATCATAATTGATGATATTCATCTTTTGATATTGATGAGTCAGCAAATGAATCTTTAGAAATATTTAATCCTATTGTTTTAAGAATTTGATTTTAATATATTGTTAGTACAAAAATATTTAACTTTTATATTTATTATCTCAAAATATAATATATAATAATATATAATTAAACATAAGAATAAAACTTTCTTCATAGTAATAGTATAGTAAAATTAATCTCTTATTCCAAACCGAAACATTTTAGAACCTGCAAATAGAAAAAATTTGAACTAAAACTCATGTCTTCATTTTTGTTCTTAAGAACTTTATTATGTTAAATTTTATTTAAATATTAATGAAAAATATTTTTTTTTGAAATTTTTTGTATTTATATTATAAAATTAATGAAAAGTATTAACTTAACAACATAGAAATACAAATTAGTATACCTTTTTTGGTGATTAAATAAGCAGTAAATTTAGCAAGGATAACCAAGGATACTTCCGCTGGGCCAACAAATACCTATCCGAGCCTTTTTTTTCTCTAACCTTTTCCTTCTTCCTTCATCTTCCATCTCTGCTCCCCATCTTTCCACCTCAAACAGTCAACTCCTCGTCGCTTTCCATATCTTTAAGTTGTTGGCTAGTTTTTTTGGGAGAGTTTTTCATATCTTTAATTTTTAACTTTGTTATATTATTTGTATCTTTCATTTGACATTACATTCTTTTTTTCTTTTATTCTTGTTTTAGAAATTTCAGTAGACGTCAAGAGGTTGAGATTAATAGTGTTTTGCAAGCCCAGCACTAAGGTAAAATCATGTATTTTTCACATATATTCTTAGATTTCTGCAATTAATATTTCATTTAAATATTCTAACAATTGTTTATTATATTCTAGGAGAAATTTGAAGGCTTAGAATTTAAGCAGGAGAGGAGATTGGCAAGAATTGTTCCTAGCTTACCATTTATTTGTTTATGATTTTGTTGTTATCTTAGAATAGTTGAATGTTGACCATTCAGCTGTGACTTCTTTGTTCTTGTTTTGGCTGTTTGGGATATTTTCATTATGGCTTTTGGGCCAGTTGGTCTGAGTTGGTTTCATGGTATGACTTAGCATTTGTAAATCCTAAACTGATGTATGTTAGACTTGGATTAATCATTGATGGATGTTGGTGTGCTATTAGATTAGTGGATGATCTTTACTATTTGTGTAATGTATTGTTGTAACTTTGTGCCTTTAGGTATGAATTGTTGGCCTTGAATTATAGATGTCATTTTGGCTAATGGCTATTTATTGAATTATTGTTGTCAAGAATGATGGCTCTCAAGTTCTAGATAGATTATGGTTTAATTTCTTGCCCTTGCAAGGAGAGCACACCAATCTTTAAATTGATATTGGTGTTAGTAGATTGATATTGGATTATGAATTATACTCAAAATGTTAGTTGTTAATTGATTGATATTGGTATAATAAAATTATGTAGAAGTTATATTTTTGTAAATTTATGTATAGTTAGTTACATGCAGATTCAGCAATTTAGGTGCCTGATATTATAATGTATTACATGTTTCCAATAAAAACTGGGAAGAAAGAAAAGAAAAGAATCAACCTAAATGCCCAAACTGGCCCAACACAAATTAACCAGTGATTTTTTAGAAAATCAGTTGGGTGGGTTTTTGTTTTCCCCTAAACTTGAATCATGAACACCCCTAATGAAGCATTAGATACTCACAAATGATTTTTACTATCTATTAAATTATTAACAAATTATGTATTAATTTGGGAACAGTTTCATTATTGGGAATTAGAAGTCAGTACCTGAGCAGATTTAAGGGGAATATGCCACTTGGGCTAGCCTCTGAACAGATTTAAGGAGAATATGCCAGTATGAGAGTTGGGGAAAATAAGACAGGCAATCATATATAGGCATGAGCTTAGTCCTGAGAAGCAGATTATTACTTAGAGGTGAGAAAAGCCATTTACTTCTAGGGGACTAAGTACACAAGTTCAAGTTGCAAGTTAAAGAAAGAGATAAGAAAGCCAAGTGCACTTGCATAACTCAAGTATAAGTATCAGCATATGCATATTTAATTATCTTATTATGTTGCAATGCTACTATGATTATGATTGAAAGTTTATATTGTTACTACTATTATGATTATCGTGACATGTAACACCCTACCAATTTAATGTTACGCTTAAGTCATAGCATGAAATTGAGTAGATTGCGTTACCGTGTTAGTATTTCATTTATAGCTATATTCATTATATTATATTCTCTTTTTCTCTAATATATGTATATATATATATATATATATATATATATATATATATATATATATATATGTATTGAGAAATATACCTCTAAAGTGAGAGAACATATATGTAAAAGAAGAAGCGTGTATTGTATATAATAAACATATTCAACGTCACAGAACGTAAAAATTAAATAAAAAGCACAACAAAAAAGATAAAAATAAGTAATATGTCATCAGCTATATGCATACGTATATATGTCGGAAGCCAATACTTTAGTTTATACATAGGTTCAAAAGAGGATACATAAGTGGGGCCAGTATACCAAAAAGACATAAGGCCTGTGTTAGTGAAAACAGTCCTACAAGGTCCTCAGAGGACATTTCAAACTAGCTAATGTACATATGGCTAAGTCTATAGCCCAATGCTACATACTGCCAAAAGAAGGCCATACTGTACAATATAACCTACGGCTGGGACCTACTCGGTCATGTAGCCGTTGGCCATACCAGCCCTGTCTAGGGAATAGTCAGCACTAGGTCCCGAAGAGGAGGATAATAAGCTGGTAGCCTCAAAAGGATCGCTCTCAGGACTAAGCGGAATATCTAGAACCACCTGCGGAGGTGACTCTGGTGGAGGGCTAGTAGGAGCTGCAGGTGGAGCAGGGTGTGCTACATTCAATGGGACTGTGAAATACGGAGTAGCAGGGTTGAAAGCAGGGTGAAATAAAGAAACAACAAATTCCCTATTACTAAAAAGATAGAGCAGAAGTGGCAGGAACCAGCTATGTAAAAAGAGTCAAACATAGGGTCATAGTGGAGCTGCATGTCAGGGATCTCAATAAACAGGGTGGCTATCGTGTCCATCACCAGAGTTTGAGAATAATGTGGGAACACAAGTGAGGTGAGAATTTAAAGAAATTCTCAGTAGGATTCGAGTACGGTATTAAACTGACGTCATATTCATTCTCAGTTGCCTCGATTTTCATTTAATTATAAAAAAATGGCATCAAATGGAACTATCCACATTTAATAAGTTTTAAGTAAATACCTGTTCCGAGACAAGGTTCAGTTTTACTTAAGACAGTAGAAGAAACAGAATAAACTACTAAATAGTGTTACACAGAATAATGAGCACAATAAATAAACAAACAGCAACAAGTAAACATAATAGTCAAACTATAAACAACTTATAATGACTATTAAATGTAACCATGCAAAAACTCATTCTTAAACTTAGCATCATAAACTTTTTCGTTACTTGTTCCCCTGGGAGTTCTTGGCCATTCAAACTCCTGGGTAATAGTCTGCTTTTCAGGATCGAGCTCGTTCCTATATAAGAATGCCAGGTTTACTTTCCTCGACCTTCCCACCGATCTATTCCCCTTAACTTTAATTCGCGGCTGGCCCAAGTATCATAGAACTTTTATCATAACATAACCTTTATGAATTTCTTGTAAAATGCACATGTATCTGAATGTATCTTATAACTCATGCATAGACTTTACCGAAATTTCAGTAGCATAACGGAACGTGTCCGATTCCCCATTAATAGTGCCAGTACTCAGAAAACCAATTTTACAGAGAACTCATAACACTTCATTCACAATTCAATCACCAATTTCATAGGAACAAGTGTTGCATTTAAAACATAGTTGCTGTCTCAGCACTTTCATTTAACCTGATTTTTGTAAATCAGACCACAATTTCTATTCAACTCATCTGGACCTAAATTTTGGATATATTATAGTTTTATGTGTCTATTTTCTAACCTCTTTGGTCCCATCTAATTTTGATAAATGTAGCTCAAGTTATTAGGGTTCTACCTCGGCCTGCCCTGTAGCTGGCTAGGATTACATGCCTAAAAGTAAAAATTCACTAAAAATTAAAAACTAGTTGAAATCATACAAAATTTATATCATATTAAAGCTAACAGGACAAGTTTTCATTTGCAAGAAGTCTTGTTTCATTTGCTTTAGTAGAGCTTGAGTTATAAGTTTCGAAATTTGACCTTTCTAACTGCCCTATTTTAGCCGGGTTTGGACTTAGGGCAAATTTCTCGAACCACTGGGAGCAAACGAGACTGTATCAAACTCTGAAATTTTTATAGGATATTCTCTTATGTGTAAGTTTCTAACAAAGTTAGTTTCATTCAATTCCAAGTTATATAGGGCAAGTTTGCCCTGAACAACCCAGTTTGCCCAGAATCAAATTCAAAAACCTAGGTCATTGGTGGTTCTCAATCTCCATTGGAACTATCTAGTGGGAGTAGTCCCTCCCCAACTTGGGAATCTTTCAAGTTTGCAACAACTTCAACTCCATCACAATCATCTTGGTGGGGTGATTCCTTATCAATTAGGAAATATTTCATCCTTAGTTACGCTTACTCTTGGTGATAATGACAATCAACAAATTATTAGTACTAACGCTGAATGGATTTCTCATCTTTCTTCTATGGAAGATCTTGACTTGAGCACTGTATTCGGCCTTGATGAGTCCAAAGAATGGTTGCAAATGGTTTTCTAGCTTCCAAAGCTGAATGTCTTATATCTAGGAAATTGTAGTCTTTCAGATATGGATATTCTTCCATTGAATTTCTCTGTGTCCCTTGCTCTTCTGGATCTCTCTTATAATAAGTTTACTTCATCTATATTTACTTGGATATTCAATGTTAGCTCTAATCTTGTTGACCTTCGACTTACAGAAAACCATATCCAAGGTCCTATTCCCGGTGACTTTGGGAACATAATGAAATCCCTTCGAGAACTTGATCTCTCAAATAATCAATTGAACGGAACAATACCAAAATGTTTTGGATTAATGTCCCGGTTGCAGTATTTGAAATTAGATGGCAATTCTCTGGAAGGCTTGATAACTGAAATCCAATTTGCTAATCTCACCAATTTATTGGATTTAAGCTTATCAAATAATCCACTCACAGTGAAATTTAATGACAAATGGGTTCCTACATTTCAATTGGAAGTGCTAAAGTTGCAATCTTGCACGGTGGTTCTTGATTTTCCAAAATGGCTTCAAACTCAAACGAACCTTATGATTATTGATATTTCTAATGTTGGGTTTTCAGACACCACAAGAATGGCTTCATTTTTATGTGCAGCTAGTGAAAGCCTGACCATTTTCAATATGTCCTATAATCATTTCGTAGGACAAATCCCTAATAGTTTCAGCCGTTTGCAGTATTTAAGAATTGTTGATTTGAGTAATAATGCATTCTATGGAAATATTCCAACTTCTATGGAATCATTGGTTCGAATCCGTCATATGGTTCTATGCAATAATCAGTTTATAGGTAATTTGCCTTCCTTAAAAAATTGCCCTGAGTTAGTATTGTTGGACATGAATGGAAATAAATTATTAGGACCCATGCCATCATGGATAGGTTCTCACTTACAAAAATTGGAAGTGCTTAACTTGAGAAAGAATCAATTTAATGGAAGCTTGCCACTTTCTCTTTGTCATCTAACAGCCTTACAGGTTTTGGATCTTTCACAAAATAATTTGTCTCGAGAAATGCCAAAATGCTTGAACTTTACTTCAATGACTAAGAAACTTGGCCTCATAGAAACCATGGACCATTTCTATACCTTTCATGACCACTTCTTCTTTTTTTATAAGGATGGTACTCCATATTATTTATATTCATATGATTTCTTACCTCTAGTAACATGGAAAGGTAAAGAATTGTTATTCAAGGACAATAAAAGACTTTTGAATTTGATTGATCTTTCAAGCAATCAACTCTCTGGAAAAATACCACCAGAGATTGGCAATCTTGTGCAATTAAGATAATTAGATTTATCAAATAATAATTTGAGTGGAGAAATTCCATCACATCTTGGGAACTTATACTCATTGGACTTTCTTGATTTATCAAGAAACCATTTGTCTGGAAGAATTCCTTCAACTCTTTCTGAAATCACCATACTTAGTGTTCTGAACTTATCATATAACAATTTATCTGGAAGGATTCCATTAGGAACTCAATTACAAAGTTTTGATGTTGCTGCTTATGAAGGAAATGCCTATCTTTGTGGCAAGCCACTTGAAAGAATGTGCCCAGAAGAAAAAACATCTAATCATAATCGTTGGGAGAGTGAAGAGTATCATCATGAGTATTCCACTTTCACCCAAGCATTCTACACAAGTATGGGTTTGGGATTTTTTATTGGATTTTGGGGAGTACTTGGCCCTGTGTTACTATTCCACTCTTGGAGGCATGCCTTCTTCAACTTTGTGAACAACATCACGGACAGGAAAGGCTCGTCGTGTAAACGGTAAGCTTCTTTCTTCTTTATTGATTTTTTTTTTTAATTTCTTACATATGGTATAGACTTAATTATCATAAAGTTGATTGGACAATGTAACACCCTACCAATTTAATGTTATGCTTAAGTCATAGCATGAAATTAAGTAAATTGTGTTATCGATACTCTGTTTGCTATTTACTACTCATGTCACATCTCTTCTTTTTCTCTTATGTTTTTTTTTTTTTTTAAATAGGCGAAACGGCGCGCTGTATATAATCAACGTGATCAACATCGTAGAACGTAATGAAAATTACAACAGACAGGTAATATGTTACCAACTGTGTACATATATATATATATATATATATATATATATATATATATATATATGTTAGAAGCCGATGCTTCAGTTTAAGTACAAATATAAAATAGGATAGATGAATGGGGCCGGTGTATAAAAAAGAAAGGCCCGTATCAGTCAAAGTGATCCTATGAGGTCCTCAGAGGACATTTCAACCTAATACATGTGGCTAAGTCTATGACCCAATGATGCATACTGCCAAAAAAGGGCCATGTTGTACAATCGAACTCTTGGCCAAGGCTTACTCGGTCAGGTAGCCGTTGGCCATACCAGACCCGGCTGAAGAGTAGTCCATGCTAGGTCCCGAGGAGAAGGAAGATGAGTCGGTAGTCTCCGAAGGATTGCTCTAGGAACTGAGCGGTATGTCTGGCACCATCTATGGAAGTGACTCGGGTGGAGGACTGGCAGGTGTTGCGGGCGCCGGAGGTGCTGGAAGAGGGTGTGCCACATGCAATGGGAACACAAAATATGGAGTGGCAGGGTCAAAAGCAGGGTGTAATAGGGGAACAGCAAAATTCCTATTGCTGAAAAGGTAGAGACGGAAATTACAGGAGCCGGCTATGTACAGCGAGTCCACTATGGGGTCATGGTGGAGCTACAGGTTCGGGATCTCAATGAAAAGAGTGGCGGTCAAGTCCATCACCAGTGTCTGAGAATGATGCGGAAATACAAAGCGAGGTGAGAATTTAAAGAAACTCTCAGTAGGGTTCGCGTAACTGACGTCACCTTCATTCTCAGTTGCCTCGGTTTTTATTTAATTATGAAAATGTAGGATCAAATTGAATTATTTATATTTAATAAGTTTAAGAAAGCGTCTGGTCCGAGGTAAGATTCTATTTTACTTAAGGCAGTATAATAAACAAAATAACTATTAAATAGTGATGTACAAAATAATAAGCAGAATAAATGCACATACAGCAATAAGTAAACAGAATAGTCAATCTGTAATCAATTTATAATGACTATTCAATCTAACCATACAAAACTCGTTCTTGAACATCTTTTCATAAGCTTTTCCATTTCTTGGTCCCTGGGAGTTCTTGGCCATTCAAACTCCTGGGTAATAGTCTGCTTTTCAGGATCGAGCTCGTTCCTATAAAGGAATGCCGGGTTTACTTTCCCTGAACTTCCCACCGATCTATTCCCCTTAACTTTAATTCGGGGCTAACCCAAGTATTATGGAACATTTCATCATAACATAACCTTTATGTTCATCATAACCTAATCCTTATGAACTTCTTACGAATGCCCATGGAGTTGAATGTAGATTTTAATTCATGCATAGACTTACTGAACTTTTGGCAGCATAACGAAATGTGTCCGCTTTCCCATGAATAGTGCCAGTACTCAGACAATCAATTATACAGAGAATAAAGCTAACAGGACAAGCTTGCATTTGCAATAAGTTCCATTTCATTTGCTTTAGTAGAGCTCAAGTTATAAGCCCCGACATTTGACTTTTCTGAACTGCCCTATTTTGGCCCGGTTTGGACATAGGGCAACTTCTTCGAACCACTGGGATCAAACGGAACCGTAACTAACTCAAAATTTTTTTATTGGATGTTCTAATATATGTAAGCTTTCTAACAAAGTTGGTTTCATCCAATTCCAAGTCGTACAGAGCAAGTTTTGCCCTAAACAACCTAGTCTGCCCAGAATCAACCTTAAAAATCTAGGTCAAACTTCCAAAATTCATATCTCTCTCAATACTACTCCAATGGCCTTATATGATATATGTATGGAAAGCCTTGAATGTCTAGTTTTATATAAAAATAGTTTCATTGAAGTTTAATGGCTGTAGGCGGAGCCATACACTCCGTCGTACGGACTACCGATGGAATTTGGTCTCCCAGGCCCTTACATCTTACCATTCTCACTCTTTCCTACTCCTTAATCATCCTACTCCTTAATCAAATTTAAACACAAAATCAGCCAAAGATCATCATATTCATTCACTAATTACATAAAGAAGTGAGAAAATAAAGCTAACATTAGTCACCCACAATCAGAATAACAAGAATAAAATTGAACCTCTACCTCTTTGTATATGATCTCACTAAGTTTTGGAGTTTGGTTGAAAGGAGAAAAGAAAAAGAAGGCTGAAGCAAAGAGAGAAGGGAGCGCAAGTTAGATGAATGAAGAAAGGGGAGGAATATGTTAATAAGACTTAATGAGGTAGTTGGCTCCATGGGTGATTATTGGCTGAAATATTTGTGGGCAATGTTCAGCTATGTTTCCCTCTTTTGTGGCTATAAATTATTCTCCATTTTGCCTAAAAATTAGAACTCATTTTCATTCTATCTGAAATCGGAACTCGTTTCCATTCCGCCTAAAGTTAGAACTCATGTCCATTTTATTTGAACTTGGAGATTAATTCGGAATCGGAACCCATGTCCATTTTATACGTAATATGGGACTTGGAACTTAGGAAACACATAAAAGTCTTGGAAGACTAATTGTGGCTGAAAGTCAAAAATCGGAAATCACATAGCAAACAAATCACCTTAAAATCGAAAGTCAAAGTCAAGAATATGAAACCTAAAATACTTAAACCCAGAAATCGGAGATGATAACATAAACTTGGATGTTGGCATCCGAACATAAAACCTTATACCTATATATCGGAAGTCAAGAACTAGGACGCTTTAAAATTCTTACACATAATGCTAAAATTTGGTCCAGGATCAATCTCGAATATCGATTCACAACCCCGGAAGTCGGGAATCAAAACATTACCCTTATGTACCGGGAAGTCGGAACTTATATAACCTCAGAACTCTTCAATCTCGGAAGTCAGTCATAAGCTCAAACTCGGGAACATCAACAGAAATGAAAAGCTCTTGGAGATAATTCAGAGATCAGAACTTGTGTCTAATTCGGAGCTTGGAACTCATGTCTATTGTTGAATTTTAATTAACTTCAATTATTTGATAAAAACCCGAACAATTACGCGAAAGGCGATAAGAAAATTCCGGTGGATGTTACATTACCACCTTCCTAAAAAAAATTTTGTCCTCAAAATTCAGTACCTGAGAATAGTTTAGGATACTCTTTCTTCATGTTTGATTCTAATTCCCAGGTGTAATTCTCGACATCTTCTTTTCCCCATGCTACCTTTACTAATTGCACAGTTTTATTTTGAAGTTGCCTGCTGCTTCTATCTATGATCCGTGTTGGCTATACAGGGAAAGTCAGATCCTCTTTTAGCTGTACTAACTCAGGTTCTAGAAAGTGTGTAGGGTCTGGCTGATACCTTCTGAGTTGAGAAACATGGAAAATATCGTGAATGTTTGACAGATGTGGAGGTAAAGCAATTCGGTATGCAACTGATTCGATTCGCTTCAAGATTTGGAAGGGACCAATAAAGCGGGGACTTAGCTTCTTGACCTTAATGGCTATACCTATCCCTGTTGTAGGCGTAACCTTTAGAAATACGTGGTCTCCTTCTTGAAATTCAAGAGGTTTCCTCCTGGTATCTGCATAACTCTTCTGACGGCTTTGAGCGGTAAGCATCTTACTTTGAATCTTCTTGATCTACTAAGTGGTCTGTTCAACTAAATTGGGCCCCAACAGAGTTGATTCTCGTATTTCATACTAATACAGTAGAGATTGGCACTTTCGTCCGTACAACGCTTTGTAAGGAGCCATGCCGATGCTAGCGTGATAACTATTGTTGTATGCAAATTCGGCTAGCGGCAAGTATCGATCCCAATTTCCATGTTGCTCCGTTATATAGGCTCGTAGCATATCTTCTAAGGTTTGAATTGTCCTCTCCATTTGCCCATCCGTTTGCGGGTGATATGCAATGCTTAGGCACAACTTAGTATCAAATACTTTTTGTAAGGCTCTCCAGAACCGTGAAGTGAATCTTGGATCTCGATCAGAGATAATGGTTGACGGGGTCCCGTGCAGTTTTATAATTTCTTGTATATACAATTGCGCTAACTTTTCCAATGGATAATTTGCTCGAATGGGTAGAAAGTGAGCAAATTTGGTTAATCTATCCATGATATAACCCATATGGCATCACATCCTGCTGGGGTTTTTGGTAATCCCATTACAAAATCCATAGAGATACTCTCCCACTTCCACTCAGGGATTTCCAAAGGTTGTAGCATCCCGGAGGGTTTTTGATGTTCCACTTTCACCTTCTGACAGGTCAAGCATTTGCTCACGAAGCTCACCACGTCTGACTTTATGCCTGGCCACCAAAATATTTTCTTGAGGTCTTGATACATTTTGGTAATGCCGGGATATACGGTAAATTCACCTTTATGTGCTTCCTCTAAGATTCTCCTTCAGAGATCAACTCCCTCGGGTACACATACCCTATCACAGTGCCACCATATGCCTTCTTTATCCTGAGTAAAACCCATTAATTTCCCTGCTTGCACAAGATTGATGGTACACTAAAAACTAGCATCCTGCTATTGTGCCTGCCGAATCTGCTCCTTAAAACTACTGATTACCTTAACTTGGTGTAATTGAATGGTCTTAGGAGTCATAAGGATTCCTAAATTAAGATTTCGAAAGCTCTCAATAAGCTCTATCTCTTTCACCATCATCCAGGCTACAGTCGACGATTTTCTGCTTAAAGCATCTGCCACAATATTTGCCTTACTTGGGTGGTATTTCAATTCAAATTCGTAGTCTTTAAGAAGTTCCATCCACCTTCGCTGCCTCATATATAATTCCTTCTGATTAAAGAGGTACTTTAAACTCTTATGATCAGAAAAGACCTCGAACCTCACACCATAAAGATGATGTCTCCATATCTTCAAAGCAAATACTACGGCTGCTAATTCGAGATTGTGTGTAAGACAATTCCTTTCATGTGGCTTTAATTGTCTGGAGGCATACGTGACCACATTTTCGGCTTGCATTAACATGCATTCTAATCCTTGCTTGGAAGCATCACAATAGACCTCAAATGGTCTATAAGGGTTTGGTAACGCTAATACTAGTGTCATGGTTAACCTCCTTTTTAAGTCTTGAAAACTCTGCTCGTAGTCTGGTGTCCATTCAAATAAAACATTCTTCCTGGTTAGCTTGGTCAAGGGCAAGGCTATTCGAGAGAAATCCTTAATGAATCGTCGGTAATATCCAGCTAAGCCTAGAAAACTCCTAACTTTAATGACTGTGATCGGCCTCTCCCAATTTAGTACTGCTTCTACTTTGCTAGGGTCTACGGAGATCCCTCCATGGGATACCACATGGCCGAGAAATTTTACTTCTTGCATCCAAAATTCACATTTGGATAACTTAGCATAGAGTTTTCTTTCTCTTAAAATTTGCAGAATCAGCCGCAAGTATTCCACGTGCTCTCGCTCCATCTTCGAATAGACAAGTATGTCGTGAATAAAAATCACTACAAACTTGTCCAAATATGGGCAGAATATCCGATTCATATAATCCATGAATATTGCTAGTGTGTTTGTCAGCCCAAACAACATCACGATATACTCATAGTGTCCGTAACGAGTTTGAAAGGCTGTCTTAGGGATATCCTGTTCCCGAACTCGAATTTGATGATATCCCGAACGCAAATCAATTTTGGAAAATACCGTTGCACCCTGTAGTTGGTCCATAAGGTCATCAATTCTTGGCAGTGGATATTTATTCTTAATCGTCATTTTATTCAGCTGTCTATAGTCCACACATAAGCGCATGCTCCCATCTTTCTTTTTAACCAATAAGACTGGAGCTCCCTATGGCGATGCACTTGGCCGTATGAATCCTTTTTCCAAAAATTCTTCAATCTATTTCTTTAGTTCTGTTAGCTCCAAAGGTGACATTTGATACGAAGCTATAGATATTGGTCCCGCACCTGGAACCAGCTCGATGGCAAACTCAATTTCCCTCGCAGGAGGGAATTCAGGAATATCTTCTGGAAAAACATCGAGATATTCCTCAACAATTGGGACTTCCTCCAATTTTTGTTCAACTTCAGTCACATTAGCTAAAAGGAGGATGTATCCTTGACTCTTCGACTGACTACAGTTTACTAGTAAAGAGTTCAGATAGAAGAATGTTGAGACTGGGAATTCAGAAGATGGGATAGAGGGGAATACCACCGTCTTATGGGAATAGTTGAGCATGACTCAATTAGCGGAAAGCCAATCCATGCCCAAAATTATGTCAAGTCCAGATAGAGGGAGACAAATCAAATTAGCTGCAAAGGTCCTACCCTCAATTCGAAGAGGAATATTGATGCAAATTTGGCTAGTTTTAACAGGTTCATTGGTAAGAGTAGAAACCAGTAGATCATAAGACAATTCAGAAATTGGTAATCACAAAATAGTCACACAGTCATGAGAAATAAATGAGTGGGAGGCACCTGAATCATAAAATACAGTTAGAGTCTCACCGTCCACTTCACAGGTACCTTGGATTAGTTCCTCGGACTTGTCAGCTTCTTCTGCATTCATCGTAAAGACCCATCCTTGACGTTGTGGTCTAGACAACTGTGGTGGATTCCTGGTTGGACACTCATAAATTTTGTGGCCTAGCTTGCCACACCCATAGCAGACATTCTGGCCTGCCAAACACGGCCGATCACTGTGATTCTTACCGCATTTCGCACAAGTCAGACTCGAAAAGGCTTCTAGGGCTGCTTGCCTTTGTTGCCTATCGGCGGAAATCTTCTCTGCTGTTATAAGTTGGGCTTGAATCTTGGGCCCTGCGGTGCCAACCCCTTCTTGAAGCTGCCATTAGATGGCTTGGCTACCGCCAGTTTCAAGTTGTAATCTTCCATAAGTTGGTATTTATTTACTAGTGTGGGGAAATCCATAATCTCCATTGGCCCTATTGCGGTAAGAATATCCTCTCGTAACCGTCCTTCGAATTTGATGCACTTCCAAGCCTCATCCGGGTTCCTCTGATAAATTGTAGAAAATTTAAACAGTTCTTCAAACTTGGCAATGTATTCGGATATCGTCCGATTTCCTTGACGAAGTTGCATGAACTCTAGTTCCTTGGCATTTCGAACCGAGGCAGGAAAGTACTTTTGGTAGAAAACATCTCTAAAACCATCCAGGTGACTACCATCTGCGTTTCCTCGAGTAATCTTTATACACCGTTCCACCAAAACTCTGTATCTGCTTCGAGCATATAGGTGGCAAAAGTCACCTTCTAATGATCCGAGCAATCCAAAACAAAGAAAACCTTCTCCACGGCCTTGATCCATTCATCGACCTTATCTGGGTTATATGCTCCTCGAAAGCTGAGCAGGTTTGCCTTCCTGAACTCAGCAAATTTGAGATAGTCCAAGTCAGCTCTTGGGCCATGTGGATTTCCTCCACAATTTGCCTTAGGTCGCCTGCCTAATTGATCCATCATCTAGTGAGTTGTCGCGACCTGTTCCCGCATCGCATGAGCCATCTCTCGTATCGTGTCCATAAGGTCAGTAGTGTTCTCTTGAGCAGGTTCTGCGCATGGCCTGCCTCGCCTCCGGGAAGCCATTAAATTCTGAGCACATAAAACAAAAGTTATTGAGTTGATCAGACTCAATACTAAGTCTGATGTGCTAGTAAATAACAGCTCACACAGTCAGGCACTTCATGTTTAAACATATGCACATCTGTATCTCAACTTCCAGATCTCAACTTCTAGATAAGATTTAGTGCATGCTATCATCTAAAACTATAGAATATGCGCAAAGCATAGTCAGCCCAATCCTCAGGTCTTAGCTAGGATGAACTGCTCTGATACCAACAATGTAATACCCTACCAATTTAATGTTATGCTTAAGTCATAGTATGAAATTAAGTAGATTGTGTTATCGATACTCTGCTTGCTATTTAATTCTCATGTCACATCTCTTCTTTTTCTCTTATGTTTTTTTTTTTTTAAAACGGGTGAAACGGCACGCTGTATATAATAAACATAATCAACATCGTAAAACGTAATGAAAATTACAACAGACAGGTAATATGTCACCAACTGTGTACATATATATATATATATGTTAGAAGCCGACACTTCAGTTTAAATAGAAATATAAAATAGGATACATGAATGGGGCCGGTGTATCAAAAAGAAAGGCCCGTGTTAGTCAAAGCGATCCTATGGGGTCCTCAGAGGACATTTTAACCTAATACATGTGGCTAAGTCTATGACCCAATGATGCATACTGCCAAAAGATGGCCATGCTGTACAATCGAATTCTCGGCTGGGGCCTACTCGGTCAGGTAGCCGTTGGCCATACCGGACCCGGCTGGGGAATAGTCCATGCTAGGTCCCGAGGAGGAGGATGATGAGTTGGCAGCCTCCGAAGGATTGCTCTAGGAACTAAGCGGTATGTCTGGCACCATCTGTGGAGGTGACTCGGGTGGAGGACTGGCAGGTGCGGCCAGTCTTTGCGAACCAGGAGGTGCTGGAGGAGGGTGTGCCACATGCAACGGGAACGCAAAATATAGAGTGGCAGGGTCAAAAGCAGGGTGGAATAGGGGAACAACAAAATTCCTATTGCTAAAAAGGTAGAGACGAAAATTATAGGAGCCGGCTATGTATAGCGAGTCCACTATGGGGTCATGGTGGAGCTACAGGTTCGAGATCTCAATGAAAAGAGTGGCGGTCGAGTCCATCACCAACGTCTGAGAATGATGCGGAAATACAAAGCGAGATAAGAATTTAAAGAAACTCTCAGTAGGGTTCGCGTAACTGACATCACCTTCATTCTCAGTTGCCTCGGTTTTTATTTAATTATGAAAACATAGGATCAAATTGAACTATCCATATTTAATAAGTTTAAGAAAGTGTCTGGTTCAAGAGAAGATTCTATTTTACTTAAGACAGTATAATAAACAGAATAACTATTAAATAGTGATGTACAGAATAATAAGCAGAATAAATACACATACAATAGTAAGTAAACAGAACAGTCAATCTGTAATCAATTTATAATGACTATTCAATGTGACTATGCAAAACTCGTTCTTAAACTTCTTTTCATAAACTTTTTTCATTTCTTGGTCTTTTGAGAGTTCTTGGCCATTCAGACTCCTGGATAATAGTCTACTTTTCAGGATTGAGCTCATTCCTATAAAGGAATGCCGGGTTTACTTTTCTCGAACTTCCCACCGATCTATTTCCCTTAACTTTAATCCGGGGCTGGCCCAAGTATTATGGAACATTTCATCATAACATAACCTTTATGTTCATCATAATATAATCCTTACGAACTTCTTACGAATACACATGGAGTTGAATGTAGATTTTAATTCATGCATAGGCTTACCGAATTTTTGACAGCATAATGGAACATGTCCGCTTTTCCATGAATAGTGCCAACACTCAGACAGTCAATTGTATAGAGAATTCAAACATTCCATTTAAAATTCAATCATCAATCTCATAGGAAATAAATGTTGCATTTAGAACATAATTGCTGTCTTAGCACATTCATTCAACCCAATTTTAATAAATCAAGTCAAAATTTCTATTTAACTCATCTGGACCCAAATTTTAGATATGTTAGGGTGTTATGTGTCTATTTTCTAACCTCTTTGGTTCCATCTAATTTTGATAAGTATAGCTCAAGTTATTTAAGTTTTATCTCGGCCTACCCTGTAGCTGGCTAGAATTACACACTTAAAAGTAAAAATCCACTAAAAATCGAAAACCAGCTCAAATCATACAAAAGAGGTATCTTATTAAAGCTAACATGACAAGATTTCATTTGCAACAAGTTCCATTTCATTTGCTTTAGTAGAACTCAATTTATAAGCCCCGAAATTTGACCTTCTTGAACTACCCTATTTTGGCCTGGTTTGGACATAGGGCAACTTCTTTGAACCATTGGTATCAAACAGAACCGTAACTAACTTGGAAATATTTTATGAAATGTTCTCCTATGTGTAAGCTTTCTAATAAAGTTAGTTTCATGCAATTTCAAGTCGTGCAGAGCAAGTTTTGCCCTGAACAACCCAGTCTGCCCAGAATCAACCTCAAAAATCTAATTCAAATTTCCAAAATTCATATCTCTCTCAATACTAACCCAATGGCTTTATATGATATATGTATGGAAAGCTCTGAATGTCTAGTTTCATATAAAAATAGTTTCATTAAATTTTAATGGCTATAGGTGGAGCCGTACACTCCACTGTACGGACTGCCAAGGGAATTTGGTCTCCCAAGCCCTTACATCTTCCCATTCTCACTCTTTCCTCCTCCTTAATCATCCTACACCTTAATAAAATTTAAACACAAAATCAGCCAAAGGTCATCATATTTATTCACTAATCACATCAAGAAATGAGAAAATAAAGCTAATATTAGTCACCCACAATCAGAATAATAAGAACAAAATTGAACCTCTACCTCTTTGTATGTGATCTTGCTAAGTTTTGGAGTTTGGTTGAAAGGAGAAAAGAAAAAGAAGGCTGAAGCAAAGAGAGAAGGGAGCACAAGTCAGATGAATGAAGAAAGGGGAGGAATATTTTAATAAGACTTAATGAGGTAGTTGGCTAAATGGGTGATTATTGGCTGAAATATTTGT
The DNA here is from genome assembly GCA_031439595.1 of Pterocarpus santalinus. Taxonomy (NCBI): domain Eukaryota; kingdom Viridiplantae; phylum Streptophyta; class Magnoliopsida; order Fabales; family Fabaceae; genus Pterocarpus; species Pterocarpus santalinus. The sequence goes on along the minus strand of CM062528.1, from coordinate 23,207,128 downwards.
GGGCAATGTTCAGCTATATTTCCCTCTTTTGTGGCTACAAATTATTCTCTATTTTGCCTAAAAATTGGAACTCGTTTTCATTCTGTCTGAAATCGAAACTCATTTCCATTCCACCTAAAGTCAAAACTCATGTCCATTTTATTTGAACTTGGAGATTAATTCGGATATCGGAACCCATGTCCATTTTATACCTAATGTGGAACTCAGAACTTAGGAAACACATAAAAGTCTTGGAAGACTAATTGTGGCTTAAAGTCGGAGATCGGAAATCACACAGCAAACAAATCACCTTAAAATCAAAAGTCAAGGTCAAGAATATGAAACCTAAAATACTTAAACCTAGAAGTTGGAGATGATAACATAAACTTGGACGTTGGCATTCGAACATAAAACCTTATACCCGCATATCGGAAGTCAAGAACTAGGACGCTTTAAAACTCTTACATGTAATGCTAAAACTTGGTCCAGGATCAATCTCGGATATCGATTCACAACCCCGGAAGTCGGGAATCAAAACATTACCCTTATGTACCGGGAAGTCGGAACTTATATAACCTCGGAACTCTTCAATCTCGGAAGTCGGTGATAAGCTCAAACTCAGGAACATCAACAGAAATGAAAAGCTCTTGGAGATAATTCAGAGATCGGAAATCGTGTCGAATTCGGAGGTTGGAACTCGTGTCTATTGTTGAATTTTAATTAACTTCAATTATTTGATAAAAACTCGAACAGTTAGGCGAAAGGCGATAAGAAAATTCCGGTAGATGTTATAGGCAACATAGGAATTTTCCTTGGTACACATGATAATTGTAAGGTTACCAATATTTTTTACTAATGAATGGATAACATTTAACCTTGAATCTATCACATGATTTGAAATTTATCCTTTTATAGTTTTAATTTTTTTTTAAAAAATAATAATATGCATGTTAGCATGATTGCTAGTTCGATTGGTCCACTCGACTAACCTACTCCCCAAGAAGCTTTGCCTGATTGACTTTCCATTTTAAAACTCTTTTTTCCCATAAGCTTGAGATTGGAGGGCTTGTGGTTTGGTCGGTCCGGTAACCTTGCCCAGCCTATTTACCTCACACCGACCTACCTCCTATAACCCCCCCTCAATTAACCTCTCAAACTTCTTCGCTCATAAGCTTAAGCGTGGAGAGCTTGTGATCCAGCCGGTCTACCTGACCAACCTACGCCATAACCTTGAAGGCCAATCTTTAGCTCTGATAGCCTACCCTTAGATGATTGACCCCCAAGTTCAGCCTACCGACTCTTATATACCTCGACCGGGGAATGTACATTATTAACTCTCATTTACACTCTCAGCAGAATCTCTCCTTGATCTATTGAAGATTCCCTCTGTTAATCATTTATATAGTAATGGTACCAAGCCTTATATAGCCCCTTCCTTTCTATGGGGGGTTAAGAACATTTCAAGTCTAAACACCAACACACCCTACCTCAAAGTTCAAGATAAGAACATTTTAGCACCGTTTGTGGGAAAAGATAAAACCTCCCCCACTGCACTCTTGACATTGCAAACAGTGCATGGGTCGCCATTTTCATGGTAGATATACGCAACACACAGTATTCTCAAAACCCCAACCTCCACAAGCCTTACCCGACGAAACACTACCCGTAATTTTAAGCCTCGAAACACCATTGTCCTTAACACCACCTCAAAGCAAGATCTTACTACAAATATGGACCCAAACACCAAGCCTGATCCCAACACCAACATCCCTAACTTGGTTGTCGATAAAGAATAACAAGGAAGTAAAATGGGAAGGTGGTAAGTCGAAAGTTCAATGAAGGCAACTTAGTCCTGCGAAGAGTAAACAAACACCTAACATAAGGCAAGCTAGCTCACAACTAGGATGGCCTTTTCCGAGTAGTCAAAAATCTAGGCAATGAAGCATACAAGTTTTTTGAGCTATCAAGAAAAGAAATACCTTGGGCTTGGAATGCATCAAAATTAAGAAAATACTTTAGTTAAAGATGTTTTCTGGTATTGGTATTACTCTATTTTCATTTCTTGTTAAACTTTCATTTATCTTTAATAGAATAATGTAGCCCCACAAGCACTTTATGTTTTATATACCATTCATTGCTTATTCATCCATTTCTTAATTACTCGTTGCTTACTCATTTATTCCCTATTAGCACTAAGGCTCGCTAAAGACCAGCTACACCGAGAACATCTCCAAAACCCAATCATCACTGTTAGTCTCTAGAGTGCAGCCATGTCGTCATGATCTCCAAAACCCAGCCATCACTAGTACTCACCAAAGACTGCCCACATTGGAAAGGTCTCCAAAACCTAACTATCACTAGTTGTCTCTAAAGCCTGACTATGCTAGCATGATCTCCAAAACCCAGCCATGCCAGCACGATCTCCAAAATCGAACCATCGCTGGTACTTGCCAAAGACTGGCCACACTAGGAAAATCTCCAAAACCTAGCCATCGCTGGTGATCTCCAAAGCCCAAGCACATCGGCACGATCTCCAAAACCCAAGCATCATTGGTACTCACCAAAGCCTAGCTATGCCAGGAAGGTCTCCAAAACCCAACCATCATTGGTAGTCTCCAAAGCCTAGCCATGTCGGAACAATCTCCAAAACCTAGTCATCGCTAATGGTCTCCAAAGCCTAACCACGCTGGCATGATCTCCAAAGCCCGACTATGCCAACACGATCTTTAAAACCCAGTCATTGCTAGTACTTGTCAAAGGCCGGCCATGCCGGAAATCTCCAAAACCTAGCCATCATTGGTGGTCTCCAAAGCCTGACCATGCAGGCACAATCTCCAAAACCTGCCATCGCTAGTACTCGCCAAAGACCGACCATGCCCAGAAGATCTCCAAAACCTATCCATCCTTAGTGATCTCCAAAGCCTAGCCACACCGGCACGATTTCATAAACTCAATCATCGCTAGTCCTCGCCAAGGACTGGCCATGCTGGGAAGATCTGCAAAACCTAGCCATTGTTGGTGGTCTCCAAAGCCCGGCCATGCAATCTCTAAAACCCAACCATCGTTGGTACTCGCCAAAGCCTGGCTATATCGAGAAGTTCTCCAAACCAACCATAGCTAGTACTTGCCAAACTCTGGCCATGCCGAGAAGGTCTCTAAAACCCAGTTATTGCTAGTACTCGCCAAAGCCCGGCCACACTAGGAAAGTCTCCAAAACCAGCAATAGCTGGTACTTAGCAAAGACTAGCCACATCAGGAAGGTCTCCAAAACTAGTCATAGCTGGTACTCACCAAAGCTCGGCTACGCCGGGAAGGTTTCCATAAAAAAAAAAAAAGGGGAGGACTCCGTCAATATTACCAATCCTTTAGAACCGAGCTAAAGAGAGGTGGTCCGACCCAACCCCTAGTTGCAAGGATCAAAGCTAATGAGACATAATTCTTAAAAATTAACGTTTGGCTATGAGCAAAGGGATAATGTAGGGATAGTACTATGTTTTCACACCATCATTTATTTTGTGATAGTCCTCTATTTTTGGTTTATTTATATAGTTGCATTCATAGGGAAAAGAAAGAAATGACAACCAGTTCAATGTATTCATAGATGTCTTAACTGCTTGGTCAAGAAATGGCACAACGTCATTTATTTTGTAATATGCCCGATAACCACGAGACCATCTAATCCTGGCAACCTTGGCACTTGGCCTAGTTGATCTCTCGACCTTTCCACACCCAATCCACACTTCAAAGCTGTTTGCTCTTCTAAGCTTGAGGTTGGAGGGCTTATGGCCTAGTTAGTTTCCTGACCTTCTCGCACCTAATCCACACTTCAAACCTCTTTGCTCTTTTGAGCTAGAGGTTGGACGGGTTGTAGCCCGATCAACCTCCAATGAAGAGGGAAGCAGAAGAGGAAGTGAGGAGACAATGAGGAAAAGGAAGGGAAAGAAGATAAATAAAACACCCCTTCTCATTAAAAAATAATGTCAGATCCAACAGCTAAGGAAACAAGATTTTTCGTGATCAACAGACACGATTAAATCATGACAAAAATGATCCAACGGTGGATATTTTTTGAGAAAACATGAAAAGATGTCAACTAATGAAAACAAGACACATGGCACGCACTATGCCACCTAGAAACACACACAACCACACGCGTAACTGCCCATTCCCCCCACCTTTAGCCGACTCACACTTAGCTCATAGTCGAAGGTGTCATTAGCCAGCCGGATGACTAGTGGCCTAGTCGGATGATCTTCATCTACTTTTTAAACGTCTTCGCTCTCATGAGCTTGGGGTTCCAAAGAAACTTTGCCTGATCAACCTTCCCATTTAAACCTCTTCGCTTTCATGAGCTTGAGATTAGAGGGCTTGTGGTTTGATCGATCTACCCAACCAACCTACCCCTCAATAACCTTGCCCAGCCTATTTATCTCACATCGACCTACCTCCCATAACTTCACCCCGACTAACCTGTCGAACCTTTTTCTCTCATAAGCTCAAGGGTGGAGGGCTTATGGTTTAGCCGATCTACCCGACTGACCTACCCCACAACCTTGGAGGCCAATTTTTAGCTCTAAAAGCCTACCCTTAGATGATTGACCCCTAGTGCCAACCTACTGACTTTCATATACCTTGACCCGAGAATGTATGTTGCCTTTTTAACTCTCATTTACACTCCCAGTAAGAATCTCTCCTCAATTTGATGAAGTTTCCCTCTCTTAATCATTCATACCATAATGGTACTAAGCCTTATATATACCCCCTCTTTTTCTACAAAAGGTAAGAATATTCTAAGCCTAAACACAAGCATACCCTACCTCAAAGCTCAAGATAGGAACAATTGGTATTTCATATAATATAATTGAGCTTATATGAATAAACCGACAACATAAATATTTGTCCTGCCATACTTTCTTTCAAATATGCTTTTTTTTTTTTTAATAATTTGGAAAAGGCTCAAGACCCTCAAGAAGAGAGAAGCAGAACAAGATACAACAAGACAAATAACCAACCACACAAACACACAATCCGAAACCCAAAAATAAAAACTACCTATGACACTACAAAATTAGACATGCCAGCAAAACACTAAGTCTCACTTGGAAATAGATACCTCCCTACTAACCACTAAACACACCTGACGAACATTTGCCATTCGTTCGAATATGCATGTTAGCAAGGTAGCTATTTTATATAATATGATTGATATAATTATGGATATGTTTTCTTCTTCAAAGATTTCCGCTTCCCTTTAATTTTTTTTTTCGTAATATTTTTTATGTTGGTCATACCAACGACATTAGAATAGTTTCTTCACTGCGATGAAGAATGACTTTGATAACGCCATCGGTGTCTTCGTATGGTTATTTTTTTAATTTTATATATTAAATGTAGATAAAATATTTTTATATATTAATAATTTTCATTTCGCCTTTTTCACTTGTATACTGATATTAACTAAATTAACAGAGGTTTGAGAGAATTGCATATAGATTATAGTTACATATAATAAAAAATAAACAATATATTAAAATAATTATAATTAATAAATATTCTAATTATAAAAAATTTAAATTTCAATATTCAATCAAAATTATTATTATTATAATATAAGTTTCTTTTTATTATTATATATTTTGATGAGAAGTAAAAGAAAAATTTATTAAAATCTATTAAAAAAAGGGTGTTATATATTAGTTAATTTTTAATATTTTATCAAACTTAAAATAATTATTAAAATATTAAAACGAATAAGAAATAACATTTTATTATTTAGATTTATGTACTAAAAATCAATAAATATTTATAATAATTAAAATAAAAATATATAATTTATTTTTAAATTTAATACAAATAATCAATAAAATACAATTTCATTTTTTGTTAAATTTTTATTAATGATTAGAATTATTTATGATAACGAGAGGATAATATTTTATTGTATTATATATAATATAATATTGCATCTTTTTTTTTCGATAATTTATTAAAAGCTACTCACACAAAACACGATGAATAGCAAGATCGAAAAAGTATAGAGAAAACTGTAAAAGCTTATTGGCAACATACTAGCAAGCCAATTTGAACAGAGTACAACCAAGAAGACTATATACTTCCCACAGTTACAAACAAAGACGCCTAACACTATTGCAGATCTAAAAAGTCTCCTCTTTAACCAATCACCTTCCAAAGAGAGACAGTAGCACATTTGATAGAACTAAATCATAATTGTTACATCCATAGCTTCTTTAGGTCTCGCACACCTCTGTATTGAACATCAAGAAGCATCTCAATGCCGCGTAATCAGAAGTGTAAGACCAATATATCGAATTAAGCCTCAATTCTGTAGTGTTGAGGTGAGACACCTGAACCGAACTAAAAAACACCAGAACCATGTCTGCAATCTGTGGATTAGCTTGGGTTTCTAGCCTCACCATATGAATAGATATCACCCCATGTTTTCTTGTTGAAAATAGTCTTAATTTCGTCATCATTCCAAGAATCAAACACCAAAAAACTAATGCTGCTGGACCTTAATAAAAAAACTAGTACATAACAGAACAAGAAGCTGCTGCTATAAACAACAACTATATTCTGACATAACCTAAACAAACCAAAACAACTTGTAAACCAACTGCAAGGCATACATAACATCTATTTAGAAATCCACCTCTGTCCCTCCTCACCTTTTCTTTTCACACATTTCTCTTCTTTTTTTTCATTTATCACTTTTTTTCTTTCCTTCTCCCTGCTCACTCACTCTTTCTTTCTTTTTTTCTTTTAAAACTTCTATAAACCTCTCCACATTCACTATATGTTTTCATCTCTTATATATATATATATATATATATATATATATATATATATATATATATATATATATATACACACACACACACACATCTCTATACATTCTCAAGCCCCCTTTGATTTTTCACCCTACTCTATCACTAATATCTCTCATATCTTTGATTCTTTTCACTCAACTCTTTTCTTTCCATTCTCTTTGTCTTGCTCACTATCAACACAACTGACAACAAGAAAACAACAGCTGCAATAACAAAATTGTAGAAACTGAAAGAACCAGAGAAATATGAACAAAGCTAACACAAAGATAACAACACCCTATCCACCTATGTTCCCAACCCAATATTACATACAAGATACCTGCGACCTCAAAAAAACTGTAAAAGATTACAGAATCAAGACTTCTTACCACCCATGACCCCACACATTCCTCACAAAGTCACAATCCTTCCTAAGCTGATAACTATTTCCTGCAGATTGTCACCTTCATACACCAAAGCTCACCCCCTGAACATTGAGAACCTTACAATCACCCTTTTCTTTTGACTCAAATTGTAGTCTTTCCTATCTAACCTACATAACTTCCTCCTTTCATCAATTTCTTACACTTTATATAGACATCCAGCTTAAACCAAAGTGAAAGGGATCCTGCTGTATACATAATGACCACACCATGACAAGACATTGATATCTACACACAGATATACCCAGTTATACACCAATCACCTCAACATTCAACACCATACAACATCCCCTTCTCTTTTAACTCAAATTTCGAACACTCCAAGAGAACAAACATAAACCTCATCCTTTCATTCATCCCTTATTCTTTAAAGAGATATTCTGTTTAAACCAAAATACATGATCCAACTGCATACACAAAGACTAAGCCTTTAGCCTATTCACAGTAGCACTAAAATAGGATTATTCTTGAAATTCATTCCCCTTTTCATCATCTTTCCCTCATTTTTCTACTTACATTCTTTTTTTCCTTTTTCTTTTTTTTTTTCTTTTCTCTCTCCCTCTATTTGACCTCTTATCTGACTCTTTTGTGCCCTATTCTTCATTTTTTTTTCTCCTTACTTTTCTTTTCCTCACAATCTGAATCAGTACAACCCGTGCTAGAAACATAAAAAATACCAACCTGTTGGACAATCTCCCCTCATACTTAAGCATTCATGTAAACCCAAACATGACAGAAATCTGCCCTGCTTCAGAATGATCCCTACCTTTATAATTGATCCAAGATAACCACTACTTCACATTTGATTCCCTTACTAGCTCAAGACTCAAATCCTGCAAAAAAAATTGATTGCATCTGAAAAACAAGCAGGGAAGGACATAAAAACAGAAAAAAAAACACACATATCAGTAAAACCATCATAAAGCACGAGCAAAACATACATGTGCAGTTTGAAAATCAACCCAAATTCTTGTAGTACCACTTAATGGGTACTTTTATGGCATTGCACTATTACTCCATCGTGCAAAATACGTTTTTGGCATGTTTAATGCCTCTTCTTGACTAGTCACCTTATTTTAAAAGTGCGCATATTTCTACATCTCGAAATTGTCCAAATGACAACAAAGAAGGCTGTGCACCAATGTTTCTTGCTCTCCTTCTTTAACTTCACATCCATCCATACTTCAAAGAACAACTTGTGATTATTTGGGGACACACAATATACATTCCGTTCCATCAACCAAAACCACCACAGATACCATGCAAAGTCATAGGAGAAAGACAAATGCTTGAGGCTTTCACTCTCTTTATTGCACAGGCAATACATACGTTGATCGTGAGGAATTGCCCCAAATTTATGAAGCTTGTCTTTGGTGTTAAGCTTGCCAATGAGAATAAACCAGGTGAATATCTCAACTTTGGCAATACCAACGCTTTCCAAACAGATTTTGTGAAGTGATAACTGTTCACCTCACTTAGTCTATTCTATTCTGCCATTATAGCCTTTGAAATTGATCCCACCGACCAAATTTCTTTCTTTATCAAACTTCCAAATGATTCTATCACTAGAAAATCTATTAAGCTTGATTATGGCCAGTACGGAGTTCAAATTATCCAAAAGTCCTAACTCCCACTGAAATAAAGTTCTATGCCGCTGAAAATTCCAAATTCACTCAACCCCATCCTAAAACCCGCAATCACCCATAAAACACTCCTTCTGATTTGATAGAGAAAAAAGCCTTGGAAACAATCTCTCAGTCTACCATTCCCTATCTATACTTCCTCCCAAAATCTTGTTTGTTTTCCATTGCCCAATTCCTTTCTAATACCTGCGGCCATGGAGTTTAGAACTTCCTCATTATTAAATCAATGCTACATACAACAGACCATAACCCTCCATTATTTTTGACTTGTTAGGCACTTATGTTCTTGTTTGGCTGGAGATTGTTACAAGAGCATACAACCTACTTCCACATCAGGCACTCTCCTTTTGAAAACCTCCACCACCATTTAAATAGCAAAGTTGTATTCTTGATAACCAAATCACCCACACCCAATCCACCAAACTCCTTGGGTTTTTGTTCTACATTCCAACTGACTAAAGGTATACTCCTATTCCCTTGATTATTCTCCCAAAAGAATCTATTCTACGGCGCTATGATCCTTTCTGACACCTCCTTAGGCATTTTAAATAAACCTAGATAGTATAAAGGGAGACTATTTAAAACTGACTTAGTCAATACCAATTTCCCAGCCTTCGAGAGCATCTTTGATTTCCAAAGATTCAGTTTCTTCTCTATCTTACTGATAATCGGCCTCCAAGTTTCTATTCTTTTTGGGTTATCACCTAGAGGAATACCAAGCAACTTCATTGGCAGAACACCAACATTGCACCCTCGTATTTCGCCAGCAAATCTTGTCCAAAATTTTGCACAATTTAGTGGAATGATAGCAGACTTATCGAAATTTATTCTTCAACCCGACATGACTTCAAAACATTGCAATATCCTCCCATAATTCCCAACAAAATTCTCCAATTGAGGGTAGAAAATAATGGTGTCGTCTGCAAACTGCAAATGAGATAAATCCACCTTCATTTTTCCTACTTTTAACGTCTCAATAAGACCTTTTTCACAGCTTTGGACACTAAACGGTTGAGGACTTCAGCAACAAGCACAAAGAAGAAGGCAGATAAGGGATTCCCCTGTCATAGGCCTCTCTCCATCATGAATGGCTTATGGGGGGTGCCATTTGTCATAATAGACATAGATGCAAGCTTGTATCCAACACCTCCACTTCTCCCCAAAACCCATTTTTTGTAACACTGAATCCACAAAGCTGCATCTCACTTGATCGTAAGCTTTATGGAAATCCAATTTGATGATGCAGCTAGATTTCTTCTTCTTCATCCAGTGAACAACTTTAGATGCAATTAAAGCCCTATCTAGAATCTAGCGATCACTGGCAAAAGCACTTTGTGTTTCATCCCACTAACTTTGGCATGACCCTTCTCAATCTATTAGCAAGAATTTTAGATACCGCTTTATAAATGTGGCCTAAAATCTTTTATGTCTCTTGCGCCCTCGATTTTCTTAATCAAGGTTACCCAAGTAATGTTGGTACCTTTTAGAAGATACTCATTCTGCAAGAATTCCTCTAACGTCGAGCAAAACTCACTACCAATCTCATCCTACAGATTTTGAATATAACAATTGTATCTTATATAATATTATACCAAACATTGTAAAATTAACGTTTAGCAAGTTTTATACTATCAAGCTTTATAATATTAGATTTTACACTATCAAGCCTAATCATATGATGGGTACGAAACGAGCCCTTAGTATAAATGTGAATAGTAAATGATTAATCACTGATGACTTTATTAATCGAAATTGACTTTTGTTAGGCTTTTTAGTTATTTAATTGAATAATATATTATTGGTTCATTAAAAGTGAATATGAAGGGCTAATGAGAGTGGGCGCAGTTAGTTAAGGTTTGACTTATATCCCATAAGGGCATGGGTTCAAATCCCACTGACCGATATAAGATCCCGTTGACCGATATAAGGACCTTGTTGGTGGTGTGATATATAATCCCTTTTAGAAATCCTCGAAGAGGTTGAGGGTCTTCCCTGGCTGTGGTGAGATATCAACGCTTACCCCCACCTAAACTTTAATGTACAAAAAAAAAAGTGAATATAAAAGGTAGACACCATAAAGAGAGTAAGACACAAAACCTTGACTCCATCCATTACCATTTTGTAATTTTCTCTCTTTATAATATCTATTTTAATGTCCAATTTTTTTTTTTTGTGGTATCTTAATGTCCAATTTTAATATACGAATAATGTTATTTCTTTTAATAGTTTGCTTTCTCAAAAGAAGATTTCAAGTGCCAAATATTTCATGCTACAATTCTATCTATTATAATATATTGAAGTTAAGACATAAGGTGTGACATAATGTGCTAATGACACATTAGATATTCTATAACATTGCCACATTAGTTTGTGGATGAAGGTGTCATTCTCTAATATAACTACTTTTTTCCTATGATGACACATAGGCATACCACTACCTTAGTGTCTTTTTTTTTTTTTTTCTTCTCTCCTATCAACTTCTTTATTTCTTCTCTCCTACCTTTTTGTCTTTTTTCCTATTTCTCAATTTATATCACAATATACTTCAAAAATAAAAGGATGCCCATTCCCACCTCCCATATCTACACTCCCAAAGTTAACGCCTCTAATTTATATTAGCATAGTATTATGTGTAATATTTTAATTTAAACTCAATTTATTGTTTTAAACTCAATTTTATAATTTTTTTAGTTGATTCAATTTTATACACAGTGTATCTTTTTTTTTCAAAAAATTTTAATACTTTTAAATTCATTTCATAGTATAAAATTGAGGGCCTCTTTTTTATATTAGTATAGTATTCTATGTAATATTTTAATTTATACTCAATTTATTATCTTAAACTCAATTTTATAATATTTTTTGGGTAGATTCAATTTTATGCATAGTATAACTTTTTTTTTTCAAAAAAATTTAATAATTTAAAGTCATATCATATTATAAAATTGAGGGGGAAAACTCAATTTTATAATATGATATAACTACAAAATTATTAAAAAGTTTTGAAAGATCAATTACACTACATGTATCACATATGATGTAGAGTTTTACAATTGTATGTAAGTATAGGTCAACAAAAGCAAAAATAAATGTTACTTAATCAATTTCTCAGTCTTTATCTATCTTACATTTTACAAAGAATTAGTTACACAAAAGTAACTTTTTATTATATTAAGAATCATAAAATTCATATTAATTTAAATTATATTAATTTATTTCTTAATATTATACTCAACTAAAAAATACATGTGCATTAAACTTTATTTCAAATCTTTACTCTATTATAAATACTTTTAATTAATTAATTATATGGATCTAATTTTTTACTTTAAATTATTTAAACCTTTTCAGGTTGTTGATAAAGCTTAAGCTAAATTAGCTCATTTTCTTAAGAAAGTAATTACTTTTAATTAAATCATAACTATTTTAAAAGTTACAGTAATTAGGCTTTTCAAAAATAATATTATTATTACTAACTAATTATTTGACATAAAGATCAATTACAATTTGAAAAAAGATCCCAAAACTATATTATTACAAAGACTTTTGTTCTAAACAACGGCCCAACTACTCTTAAAACAAATTGAACATGTAACACGTCTTTAAATACAACCGACATCTTTGTTGTTTCAAAATGACATAATTAAATAATGACACATTTCAAACATTCATATGCTTTCAGTATATTTCAAATGGCCATAAAAGGATGTATATCTTTGTTTTCGTTATATTATCATACTTTAATTTTATTACAAACAAATAATATTTTCATTTCATTATATAGTTTTTTCACCTATAATTATTCTTACAATATTTAATAATTCTTCTTATAATTTATTTGTCCCTCACAATGTGCGGGTCTCATTCCAGTATAATATATAGTTTCCAATCTATGGTTTGGTGATTCTCGTCTCTCCTTGTTCAAGCACGGCTAGTGTGCTTTAATTTCGGACAGCACTGCACAATTATAATGCAAATTTCCTGACGGTGGTAAAGCTGACAAAAGTTGGCCCCCTGGAATTTCTTGCTTGCTCATGATTTTCCATACATTGACCTGCTGCAAGAGAGAAAGCGCAGAATGCACCAAATCAAGATTTTACATTGAGTTAACTGGTCTTGTGTTGCTTATTTGATAGGTGTTTCAAGAAATCTAGCTTGTTTGGATGGATGAAATTGGGGTTGTAGAATGCCTTAGTCTTTTATAGAATTTGTGTTCATATATGAATTTCTGGGCAATAACATGCTCTTTTACGGGTCATTAATTTTAAATCCAGAAACTAGAACTTATATTGTCTTTGTTTCCAATGTTAAAAAAAAAAAAAAAAACTATAACTTATATAAAGAGTTATACCAACATATATGTTCTTGAATCATAATTGATGATATTCATCTTTTGATATTAATTAATGAGTCAGAAAATGAATTTTAGAAATATTTAATCCGTTTGTTTTAACAATTTAATTTTAATATATTGTCAATATAAAAATACTTTATATAAATATTTACATATATTGTTAAATTAGTAAAAGTGTTTAACTTTTATATTTGCTATCTCAAAAGTCTGACATATAATAGTGTATAATTAAATATCAATATAAGACTTCCTTTATACTTATAGTATATTGAAATTAATCTCTTATTCCAAGTTGAAATATTTTAGAATCTGCAAATATAAAAAATTTGAACCAAACTCGTGTTTTCATTTTTTGTTCTTAAGAACTTTATTTTATTATGTTTTATTTAAATATAAATGAAAAATATTTTTTTTGAAATTTATATTTTAAAATTAATGAAGAATATTAACTTAACAACATAGAAATAAAAATCAATACATTTTTTTGGTGATTAAATAAGTAGTAAATTTAGCAAGGATAACCAAAGTTAATTCGGCTTGGCCAACGAATACCTCCGCGAGATTTTTTTTTTCTCTGACCTTTTCCTTCTCCCTTTATCTTCCTTCTCTACTTTCCATCTTTCCACCTCAAACCGTCAACTCCTCGTCGCTTTCATAACTTTAAGTTGTCGGCCACGTTTTCTGGGAGAGTTTTCATATTTTTAAGTTTTAACTTTGTTATATTATTTGTAACTTTTCATTTGACATTGTGTTCTTTTTTTTTTTTTTAATTCATGTTTTGGAAATTTCAGTAGTTTCAGGACTTCAAGAAGTTGAGATTAATAGTGTTTTGCAAGCCCAGCACTAAGGTAAAATCATATATTTTTTATATTCTTAGATTTCTACAATTAATATTTCATTTAAACATTCTAACAATTGTTTATTATATTCTAGGAGAAATTTAAAGGCTTAGAATTTAGGTAACAGGAGATTGGCAAGAATTGTTCCTGGCTTACTGGTTATTTATTTATGATTTGTGTTGTTATTTAAGAATAGTTGAATGTTGAATGTTCACCTGTGACTTCTTAGTTCTTGTTTTGGCTGTTTTGGGTCGATTGGTCTCAGTTGGTATTATGATATGACTTAACACTTGTAAATCCTACATTCATGTATGTTATACTTGGATTGATCATTGATGGATGTTGCCGTGCTACTAGATTACTAGATGATCTTTACTATTTGTGTAATGTATTGTTGTAACTTTGTCAATTTGGGTGTTTAGCCTTTGGGTATGAATCGTTGGCGTTGGATTATGGATGTCATGTTGGTTAATGGCTATTTATTGAATCATTATTGTCAAGAATGCTCAAGTTCTGGACAGATAATGGTTTAATTTCTTGCACTTGCAGAGAGAGAGAGCACGCAAATCTTTAAATTGATATGTTAGTGGATTGATATTGGATTATGAATTATAACCAAAATGTTTTAGTTGTAAATTGATTGATATTGGTACAATGGAATTATGTAGAAGTTATATTTTTGTAAATTTATGTATAGTTAGTTACATGCAGATTCAACAATAAAAGGTGCTTGGGTGGGTTTTTGTTTTACCCCAAAATCGACTCGTGAATAACCCTATTGAAGCATTAAATACTCACAAAAGATTTTTATTGTCTATTCAATTATTAAGAAATTGAGGATTAATTTGGGAACACAGTTTCTTTATTAGGGAATTAAAGTCGATACATTCAACCTTTTTCATGTTCTCCCTCCAATTAGTGGAGAACCCATTGTCAATTTTTTCCATGCAGAATTGAATTTATTTACTAAAGAACAAAAAATCACACACTTCACTAATTTTTGTGTATTTTTTATTCACTTATTTGTTCTCCAGTAAATAAACTAAATTTCCTAAAACTTAACACATATATTTCAGTAATTAAATGTAGCAAAAAAAATTTTAGAGAAAAAAACACTTTACTCCCATAACTATAGGTCATGACACTTTATTTCCAAAGATTTGAAAATATGCAAATTGATTCCTAATATTTCATAACTATGCAAATTGACTCTTCAATTAATTTTTTTATTTATTGTGAATAGAAATAATACATGTTCAAGAAAGTTTAAAGTATCAACTTGTAGGTTATTTTTTAATTTAGGGACTAAAATGTACATAATTTAAAATTCAAGAGGATATGATGCACTTATTTTCTATTAACAATAGACAAAAATTGAACAGGAGGGTTAAAATGCACATTAGAGGAAGTGCAAGTTGATTTACACTTTTTTAAAAATTTGTATATAAAATGGCCTATAGCTTAGATCGATAAAATATGTTTTTCTCAAATTTTTAAAATAAAAGCCATCTAACGGTCCAATATGGGTGGACTATGTCCCAAACGTGAGTGGGCAATGAATCCTTCACCCCCTTTGAAATGATGGCATGAACACCATCCTACACCGAACTGTAGCACTATTTCAAGGTAATTTTTTGAGAAACTGCCGTTGTATGCAAGCGATTTTCCAGAGAAATGTTTTTCAAAATTCAAGTTTTAGACATTACTCAGGATACATCGTGATTGAGGTATTAATTAATGGAGATTTCAGTTGTGCTACCCTAAACCTTAAACGCTAAATGGAAGATTTATAGATCCATTATGTTACTATACCACATTAACCAAAAACGTAATCGAGTATCCAATACTTGATATATCGATCCCCCAAGTTAAAATGTTGTCTGAAAAATTAAATTCAAATAACAGTATTGATTTTGCCGAGATACAATGTAAAAGGAAAAAAGAAAGAGAAAAACTCGTCTTGCTTGACTTTACAGATGTACAAAAGTTGTACAATGGTCATTATTTCAATGAAGAAATTGCATACACTTTGAGCTTTTCAGGTGTGAAGCCGAAACTTGCAGTGGAATTTTCTTGTGATTATGAATTCAAAATTTATGATATCTGACAAAGACGACGAATTCATATGTAAAGACATGCAGGGTGGAATATATGCACAACACATGGTATAATTATATCTAAGATGACCAAATTCGTTTCTAAAGTATATTCTCATTTTTATTCATGACTTTTGGGTTGATTCTCCTGTTCTATGACGGATATTGCGTATGTACAAAGTGCTTGATAGAAGGTGGAATCTAAGCAACCATACCATAATTGTATCTAAGAAGACCAAATTCTTTCTAAAGCATATATGATCATTGTTTCAATGAAGAAATTCCACATACCGTGAACCTTTCACATGTGGAGCCAAAACTTGCAGTGAAATTTTCTTGACTTATGTGAAGTCAAAATTTATGAGAAACAACACATGAAGTTATCTGACAAAGACAATTCCTATGTGAAGTACTAGCAAGGTGGAATCTATACGTACAATACCCATAATATAATTATATCTAAGACTACCAACTTCGTTTCTAAAGTTCATATTCTCATTTTTATTCACGACTTGGATTGATTGTCCTGTTCTATGACATGGACATTGCATGTGGAGTTCTATGACTCTCTTCTCTCTTTCACACTCTAGGTTTCTTTCTTGTTAAGTACCAAGTATATATAGAAAGCTTGAAGCTTTTTCATTTGTCAAGGCTGCTATATCAGATATTTCTCTGCAGAATCACAATGAATACAAATTGTTTCAAACTGCTTCAAGCTCTTGTTCTCATGTTGCTTTTGCAGGTGGTATTTCTGAAGCTTGCATCTGGATGGAAAAACAAAGATGCTAACATAAGCTGCACAGAGAAAGAAAGATAGGCTCTAGTGACTCTTAAGCAAGGCTTGGTGGATGCTTATGGCCATTTATCGTCATGGAGCAAACATGGAGATTGTTGCCAGTGGAGCGGAATTCAATGTAACAACAAAACTGGCCATGTTGAGAGGCTTGATCTTCATGCTTATGAAGGGGAGCAACCTTTGGGAGGTGAGATTAGAGCATCAATAACAGAATTGCATTATTTAAAGTATTTAGACCTCAGCTGGAATGATTTTGAAGGGAATGAAATCCCTTTGTTCTTTGGTTCTCTAACCAATTTAAGACATCTTGATCGATCTTTCGCTTCTTTTGGTGGAATAATACCATACCAACTAGGGAAATTGTCGAGATTGGTGGTTCTTAATCTCCATTGGAACTATCTAGTAGGTGCAGTCCCTCCCCAACTTGGGAATCTCTCAAGTTTGCAAATACTTCAACTTCATCACAATCATCTTGGGGGGGTAATTCCTTGTCAATTAGGAAATCTTTCATCCTTAGTTACGCTTAGTCTTGGTGATAATGACAATCAACAAATTATTAGCACTAATGCTGAGTGGATTTCTCATCTCTCTTCCATGGAAGATCTTGACTTAAGCACTCTGTCTGGCCTTAATGAGTCCAAAGAATGGTTGCAAATGGTTTTTCAGCTTCCAAAGCTGAGTGTCTTATATCTGGGCAATTGTAGTCTTTCAGATATGGATATTTTTCCATTGAATTTCTCTACATCTCTTACTCTTTTGGATCTGTCTTACAACAAGTTCACCTCATCTCTATTTACTTGGCTATTCAATGTTAGCTCTAATCTTGTTGAGCTTCGACTTAGAGAAAACCATATAGAAGGTCCTATTCCAGCTGACTTTGGCAATGTAATGAAATCCCTTCAAGAACTTGATCTCTCAAACAATCAATTGAATGAAACAATACCAGAAAGTTTTGGATTAATGTCCCAGTTGCAGCATTTGAAATTAGAAGGCAATTCTTTGGAAGGCTTGATAACTGAAACCCAACTTGCTAACCTCACCAATTTATTGGATCTAAGATTATCTCATAATCCACTCACCGTGAAATTCGATGACAAATGGGTTCCTGCATTTCAATTGGAAGTGCTAAAGTTGCAATCTTGCACGGTGGTTCCTGATTTTCCAAAATGGCTTCAAACTCAGACGAACCTTTTGATTATTGATATTTCTAATGCGGGGATTTCGGACACCACAAGAATGGCTTCATTTTTATGTGCAGCTAGTGAAAGCTTAACCATTTTGAATATGTCCTATAATCATTTCGTAGGACAAATCCCTAATTGTTTCAGCCATTTGCAGTATTTAAGAATTGTTGATTTGAGTAATAATGCATTCTATGGAAATATTCCAACTTCTATGGAATCATTGGTTCGAATCCGTCATATGGTTCTACGCAATAATCAGTTTACAGGAAATTTGCCTTCCCTAAAAAATTGCACTGAGTTATTATTGCTGGACGTGAGTGGAAATAAATTATTAGGACCTATGCCATCATGGATAGGTTCTCACTTACAAAAATTGGAAGTGCTTAACTTGAGAAAGAATCACTTTAATGGAAGCTTGCCCCTCTCTCTTTGTCATCTAACAGCCATACAGGTTTTGGATCTTTCACAAAATAATTTGTCTGGAGAAATACCAAAATGCTTGAAGAATTTTTCTTCAATGGCTAAGGAACTTGGCCTCATGGAAACCATGGACCATTTCTATACCTTTCATGACTACTTCTTTACCTTTCATAAGGATGGCACTCCATATTATTTATGTTCATATGATTTCTTACCTCTAATAATATGGAAAGGAAAAGAATTGTTATTCAAGGACAATAAGAGACTTTTGAATTTGATTGATCTTTCAAGCAATCAACTCTCTGGAGAAATACCACCAGAGATTGGCGATCTTGTGCAATTAAGATCATTGGATTTATCAAATAATAATTTGAGTGGAGAAATTCCATCACAGCTTGGAAACTTATACTCATTGGATCTTCTTGATTTATCAAGAAACCATTTATCTGGAAGAATTCCTTCAACTCTTTCTGAAATCACCATGCTTAGTGTTCTGAACTTATCATATAACAATTTATCTGAAAGGATTCCATTAGGAACACAATTACAAAGTTTTGATGCTGCTGCTTATGAAGGAAATGCCTACCTTTGTGGCAAGCCACTTGAAAGAATGTGCCCAGAAGAAAAAACATCTGATCATGATCGTTGGGAGAATGAAGAGTATCATCATGAGGATTTCCCTTTCACCCAAGGATTCTACACAAGTATGGGTTTGGGATTTTTTATTGGATTTTGGGGAGTATTTGGCCCTGTGTTACTATTCCATTCTTGGAGGAATGCCTTCTTCAATTTTGTGAACAACATTATGGAGAGGAAAGGCTTAACGCGTAAACTGTAAGCTTCTTTCTTCTTTATTGCAGTTTTTAATTTTTTATTTTTGACGTATGGAATGTACTTAATTGTCACAAAGTTGATTGTGCAACATAGAAGATTTCCTTGGTACACAATTTAACCTTGAATCTACTACGTTGACATATATCCTTTTATATTTATTTTTTAAATAACATGCATGTCCGCATGGTAGCTATTTCATATAATATATTTAATATAAATATGGATATATTAATTGCTCTTTCAAAGATTTTCATTTCTCTTCAAATTTTTTTAATTTTTTATGTTGGTCACACTAGCGATGTTGGAATAGTTTCTTCACTGCGGTGAAGAATGACTTTGATAACATCGCTTGTGTCTTCGTATAGTTATATTTTTAATTTTATACGTTAAATCAAGATAAAAATATTTTTTATACATTAATAATTTTCATTTATCCTCTTTCACTTGTATACTTATATTAACTACATTATCAACGGTTTGACAGAATTGCATATAGATTATAATTACATATAATGAAAAATAAACAATATCTTTAAAATAATTATAATCAATAAATATTGTAATTATAATATCTTTTTTAATTTAAATTTAAATTTAAATATTTAATCAAAATTATTATTTTAGTATTTTTTTTTCTTTTTATGCATATATATTACGATGAAAAGTAAAACAAAAATTTATTAAATCTATAAGAAAAAGGGAGTGTTATATACTAGTCAATTTTTTTATATCTTATTAAAAGAAATATAATTATTAAAAAGATTAAAATAAATAAGAAATAACATTTGATATAATTTAGATTTTTATAGTAAAAATTAATAATTATTTATAATAATTGTAATAAAAAATAATATTTATTTTTAAACTTGCTATTAAATACTCAATAAAAATTATTTTTTATCATAATTTTATTTTTATAAATTTTTATTTATGATTAAAATTATTTGCAATATCGAGAAGAAAATATTATCTTATATAATATTATACCAAATACTATAAAATTAAAATTTAACAAGTTTTATACCATCAAATTTTATACTACCTGATATTATACTACCAAGCCTAATCATATGATGCATACCAAATGAGTCCTTATTAGCATATACAAGCATAAACAGTAAATGATTAATCATTGATGACTTTATTAATCGGAGCTGATTTTATGTTAGGCTTCTTTAGTTATTTAATATAACGTTATTGGTACATCAAAAATTAATATAAAAGGTAGACAGCATGCATAGAGAGAATAACACGCAAAATCTTGACTCTATCCAATACTACACCAAATATTTTATATTTTCCTGACTTTATAATATCTATTTTAATGTCTATTTTTTATATACAAATAATATTATTTTATTTAATTAATAGTTTGCTTTCTCAAAAGACGATTTCGAGAGCTAAATATTTCAGGCTACAAATAGTTTCCAATCTATGGTTTGATGATTCTAGTCGCTCTCTTTGCTCAGGCACGACTAGTGTGCTTTACTTTCGGAGAACACCGCACAGCTATAATGCAAATTTTCTCACGGTGGTAAAGCTGACAACAGTTGGCCACTTGCAAATTCCTTAATTTCTTTCTCATGAATTTTCCATACACTGACCTGCTGCAAGAGAGAATGCGCAAAATGCACCAAATCAAGATTTACATTGAGTTAACTGGTCTTGTATGTGCTTATTCGATCGGTGTTTCACGAAATCTAGCTTGTTTGCATGGATGAAATTGGGGTTGTAGGACGCCTGTAGTCTTCTATAGACTTTGTCTCCATATGAATTTCTGGGCAATAGCATGCTCTATTACGCGTCATTATTTTTAAATCCAGAAACTAGAATTTATGCTGTCTTTGTTTGCTATTTTTTTTTTAAAAAATTATATAAAGAGTTATACCAACATATATTTTCTCGAATCATAATTGATGATATTCATCTTTTGATATTGATGAGTCAGCAAATGAATCTTTAGAAATATTTAATCCTATTGTTTTAAGAATTTGATTTTAATATATTGTTAGTACAAAAATATTTAACTTTTATATTTATTATCTCAAAATATAATATATAATATATAATATATAATAATATATAATAATATATAATTAAATATCAGACTAAAACTTTCTTCATAGTAATAGTATAGTAAAATTAATCTCTTATTCCAAACCGAAACATTTTAGAACCTGCAAATAGAAAAAATTTGAACTAAAACTCATGTCTTCATTTTTGTTCTTAAGAACTTTATTATGTTAAATTTTATTTAAATATTAATGAAAAATATTTTTTTTTGAAATTTTTTGTATTTATATTATAAAATTAATGAAAAGTATTAACTTAACAACATAGAAATAAAATTAGTATACCTTTTTTGGTGATTAAATAAGCAGTAAATTTAGCAAGGATAACCAAGGATACTTCCGCTGGGCCAACAAATACCTATCCGAGCCTTTTTTTTTCTCTAACCTTTTCCTTCTTCCTTCATCTTCCATCTCTGCTCCCCATCTTTCCACCTCAAACAGTCAACTCCTCGTCGCTTTCCATATCTTTAAGTTGTTGGCTAGTTTTTTTGGGAGAGTTTTTCATATCTTTAATTTTTAACTTTGTTATATTATTTGTATCTTTCATTTGACATTACATTCTTTTTTTCTTTTATTCTTGTTTTAGAAATTTCAGTAGACGTCAAGAGGTTGAGATTAATAGTGTTTTGCAAGCCCAGCACTAAGGTAAAATCATGTATTTTTCACATATATTCTTAGATTTCTGCGATTAATATTTCATTTAAATATTCTAACAATTGTTTATTATATTCTAGGAGAAATTTGAAGGCTTAGAATTTAAGCAGGAGAGGAGATTGGCAAGAATTGTTCCTGGCTTACCATTTATTTGTTTATGATTTTGTTGTTATCTTAGAATAGTTGAATGTTGACCATTTAGCTGTGACTTCTTTGTTCTTGTTTTGGCTGTTTGGGATATTGTCATTATGGCTTTTGGGCCAGTTGGTCTGAGTTGGTTTCATGGTATGACTTAGCATTTGTAAATCCTAAACTGATGTATGTTAGACTTGGATTGATCATTGATGGATGTTGGTGTGCTATTAGATTAGTGGATGATCTTTACTATTTGTGTAATGTATTGTTGTAACTTTGTGCCTTTAGGTATGAATTGTTGGCCTTGAATTATAGATGTCATTTTGGCTAATGGCTATTTATTGAATTATTGTTGTCAAGAATGATGGCTCTCAAGTTCTAGACAGATTATGGTTTAATTTCTTGCCCTTGCAAGGAGAGCACACCAATCTTTAAATTGATATTGGTGTTAGTAGATTGATATTGGATTATGAATTATACTCAAAATGTTAGTTGTTAATTGATTGATATTGGTATAATAAAATTATGTAGAAGTTATATTTTTGTAAATTTATGTATAGTTAGTTACATGTAGATTTAGCAATTTAGGTGCCTGATATTATAATGTATTACATGTTTCCAATAAAAACTAGGAAGAAAGAAAAGAAAAGAATCAACCTAAATGCCCAAACTGGCCCAACACAAATTAACCAGTGATTTTTTAGAAAATCAGTTGGGTGGGTTTTTGTTTTACCCTAAACTTGAATCATGAACACCCCTAATGAAGCATTAGATACTCACAAATGATTTTTACTGTCTATTAAATTATTAACAAATTATGTATTAATTTGGGAACAGTTTCATTATTGGGAATTGGAAGTCAGTCCCTGAGCAGATTTAAGGGGAATATGCCACTTGGGCCAGCTTCTGAACAGATTTAAAGAGAATATGCCAGTATGAGAGTCGGGGAAATTAAGACAAGCAATCATATATAGGAATGAGCTTAGTCCTGAGAAGCAGATTATTACTTAGAGGTGAGAAAAACCATTTACTTCTAGGGGACTAAGTACACAAGTTCAAGTTGCAAGTTAAAGAAAGAGATAAGAAAGCCAAATGTACTTGCATAACTCAAGTATAAGTATCAGCATATGCATATTTAATTATCTTATTATGTTGCAATGCTACTATGATTATGATTGAAAGTTTATATTGTTACTGCTATTATGATTATCGTGACATGTAACACCCTACCAATTTAATGTTACGCTTAAGTCATAGCATGAAATTGAGTAGATTGCGTTACCGTGTTAGTATTTCGCTTATAGCTGTATTCATTATATTATATTCTCTTTTTCTCTAATATATATATATATATATATATATATATATATATGTATTGACGAAATATACCTCGGGGTGCAGAGAACATATATGTAAACAGAAGAAGCGGCGCGTTGTATATAATAAACATATTCAACGTCACAAAACGTAAAAATTAAATAAAAAGCACAACAAAAAAGATAAAAATAAGTAATATGTCATCAGCTATATGCATACGTATATATGTCGGAAGCCAATACTTCAGTTTATACATAGGTTCAAAAGAGGATACATAAGTGGGGCCAGTATACCAAAAAGACATAAGGCCTGTGTTAGTGAAAACAGTCTTACAAGGTCCTCAGAGGACATTTCAAACTAGCTAATGTACATATGGCTAAGTCTATAACCCAATGCTACACACTGCCAAAAGAGGGCCATACTGTACAATATAACCTATGGCTGGGACCTACTCAGTCATGTAGCCGTTGGCCATACCAGCCCTGGCTAGGGAATAGTCAGCACTAGGTCCCGAAGAGGAGGATAATGAGCCGGTAGCCTCAGAAGGATTGCTCTCAGGACTGAGCGGAATATCTAGAACCTCCTGCGGAGGTGACTCTGGTGGAGGGCTAGCAAGAGCTGCAGGTGGAGCAGGGTGTGCTACATGCAATGGGACTGTGAAATACAGAGCAGCAGGGTCGAAAGCAGGGTGAAATAAAGGAACAACAAATTCCCTATTACTAAAAAGATAGAGCAGAAGTGGCAGGAACCAGCTATGTAAAAAGAGTCAAACATAGGGTCATAGTGGAGCTGCATGTCAGGGGTCTCAATAAACAGGGTGGCTGTTGTGTCCATCACCAGAGTTTGAGAATGATGTGGAAACACAAAGCGAGGTGAGAATTTAAAGAAATTCTCAGTAGAATTCGAGTACGGTATTAAACTGACGTCATATTCATTCTCAGTTGCCTCGATTTTCATTTAATTATAAAAAAATGGCATCAAATGGAACTATCCACATTTAATAAGTTTTAAGTAAATACCTGTTCCGAGACAAGGTTCAGTTTTACTTAAGACAGTAGAAGAAACAGAATAAACTACTAAATAGTGTTACACAGAATAATGAGCAGAATAAATAAACAAACAGCAACAAGTAAACATAATAGTCAAACTATAAACAACTTATAATGACTATTCAATGTAACCATGCAAAAACTCATTCTTAAACTTAGCATCATAAACTTTTTTGTTACTTGTTCCCCTGGGAGTTCTTGGCCATTCAAACTCCTGGGTAATAGTCTGCTTTTCAGGATCGAGCTCGTTCCTATATAAGAATGCCAGGTTTACTTTCCTCGACCTTCCACCGATTTATTCCCCTTAACTTTAATTCGCGGCTGGCCCAAGTATCATAGAACTTTTATCATAACATAACCTTTATGAATTTCTTGTAAAATGCACATGTATCTGAATGTATCTTATAACTCATGCATAGACTTTACCGAAATTTCAGTAGCATAACGAAACGTGTCTAATTCCCCATTAATAGTGCCAGTACTCAGAAAACCAATTTTACAGAGAACTCATAACACTTCATTCACAATTCAATCACCAATTTCATAGGAACAATTGTTGCATTTAAAACATAGTTGCTGTCTCAGCACTTTCATTTAACCCGATTTTTGTAAATCAGGCCACAATTTCTATTTAACTCATCTGGACCTAAATTTTGGATATATTACAGTTTTATGTGTCTATTTTCTAACCTCTTTGGTGCCATCTAATTTTGATAAATGTAGCTCAAGTTATTAGGGTTCTACCTCGGCCTGCCCTGTAGCTGGCTAGGATTACATGCCTAAAAGTAAAAATTCACTAAAAATTAAAAACTAGTTGAAATCATACAAAATTTATATCATATTAAAGCTAACAGGACAAGTTTTCATTTGCAATAAGTCCTGTTTCATTTGCTTTAGTAGAGCTTGAGTTATAAGCTTTGAAATTTGACCTTTCTAACTGCCCTATTTTAGCCGGGTTTGGACTTAGGGCAAATTTCTCGAACCACTGGGAGCAAACGAGACCGTATCAAACTCTGAAATTTTTATGGGATAATCTCTTATGTGTAAGTTTCTAACAAAGTTGGTTTCATTCAATTCCAAGTTGTATAGGGCAAGTTTTGCCCTGAACAACCCAGTTTGCCCAGAATCAAATTCAAAAACCTAGGTCATTGGTGGTTCTCAATCTCCATTGGAACTATCTAGTAGGAGTAGTCCCTCCCAACTTGGGAATCTTTCAAGTTTGCAACAACTTCAACTCCATCATAATCACCTTGGTGGGGTGATTCCTTATCAATTAGGAAATATTTCATCCTTAGTTACGCTTACTCTTGGTGATAATGACAATCAACAAATTATCAGTACTAACGCTAAATGGATTTCTCATCTTTCTTCTATGGAAGATCTTGACTTGAGCACTGTATCCGGCCTTGATGAGTCCAAAGAATAGTTGCAAATGGTTTTCCAGCTTCCAAAGCTGAATGTCTTATATCTGGGAAATTGTAGTCTTTCAGATATGGATATTCTTCCATTGAATTTCTCTGTATCCCTTGCTCTTCTGGATCTCTCTTATAACAAGTTTACTTCATCTATATTTACTTGGATATTCAATGTTAGCTCTAATCTTGTTGACCTTCGACTTACAGAAAACCATATCCAAGGTCCTATTCCCGGTGACTTTGGGAACGTAATGAAATCCCTTCGAGAACTTGATCTCTCAAATAATCAATTGAACGGAACAATACCAAAATGTTTTGGATTAATGTCCCGGTTGCAGTATTTGAAATTAGATGGCAATCTTTAGAAGGCTTGATAACTGAAATCCAATTTGCTAATCTCACCAATTTATTGGATTTAAGCTTATCAAATAATCCACTCACAGTGAAATTTAATGACAAATGGGTTCCTAAATTTCAATTGGAAGTGCTAAAGTTGCAATCTTGCACGGTGGTTCCTGATTTTCCAAAATGGCTTCAAACTCAAATGAACCTTATGATTATTGATATTTCTAATGTTGGGTTTTCGGACACCACAAGAATGGCTTCATTTTTATGTGCAGCTAGTGAAAGCCTGACCATTTTCAATATGTCCTATAATCATTTCGTAGGACAAATCCCTAATAGTTTCAGCCGTTTGCAGTATTTAAGAATTGTTGATTTGAGTAATAATGCATTCTATGGAAATATTCCAACTTCTATGGAATCATTGGTTCGAATCCGTCATATGGTTCTATGCAATAATCAGTTTATAGGTAATTTGCCTTCCTTAAAAAATTGCCCTGAGTTAGTATTGTTGGACGTGAGTGGAAATAAATTATTTGGACCCATGCCATCATGGATAGGTTCTCACTTACAAAAATTGGAAGTGCTTAGCTTGAGAAAGAATCAATTTAATGGAAGCTTGCCACTCTCTCTTTGTCATCTAACAGCCATACAGGTTTTGGATTTTTCAGAAAATAATTTGTCTAGAGAAATACCAAAATGCTTGAAGAATTTTTCTTCAATGGCTAAGGAACTTGGCCTCATGGAGACCATGGACCATTTCTATACCTTTCATGACTACTTCGTTACCTTTCATAAGGATGGTACTCCATATTATTTATATTCATATGATTTCTTACCTCTAATAACATGGAAAGGAAAAGAATTGTTATTCAAGGACAATAAGAGACTTTTGAATTTGATTGATCTTTCAAGCAATCGACTCTCTGGAAAAATACCACCAGAGATTGGCAATCTTGTGCAATTAAGATAATTAGATTTATCAAATAATAATTTGAGTGGAGAAATTCCATCACAGCTTGGGAACTTATACTCATTGGACTTTCTTGATTTATCAAGAAACCATTTGTCTGGAAGAATTCCTTCAACTCTTTCTAAAATCACCATGCTTAGTGTTCTGAACTTATCATATAACAATTTATCTGGAAGGATTCCATTAGGAACTCAATTACAAAGTTTTGATGTTGCTGCTTATGAAGGAAATGCCTATCTTTGTGGCAAGCCACTTGAAAGAATGTGCCCAGAAGAAAAAACATCTAATCATAATCGTTGGGAGAGTGAAGAGTATCATCATGAGTATTCCACTTTCACCCAAGCATTCTACACAAGTATGGGTTTGGGATTTTTTTATTGGATTTTGGGAGTATTTGGCCCTGTGTTACTATTCCACTCTTGGAGGCATGCCTTCTTCAACTTTGTGAACAACATCACGGATAGGAAAGGCTCGTCGTGTAAACGGTAAGCTTCTTTCTTCTCTATTGATTTTTTTTTTTAATTTCTTACATATGGTATAGGCTTAATTATCATAAAGTTGATTGGACAATGTAATACCCTACCAATTTAATGTTATGCTTAAGTCATAGCATGAAATTAAGTAAATTATGTTATCGATCTCTGCTTGCCATTTACTTCTCATGTCACATCTCTTCTTTTTCTCTTATGTTTTTTTTTTTTTTAAACAGGCGAAACGGCGCGCTGTATATAATCAACGTGATCAACATCGTAGAACGTAATGAAAATTACAACAGACAGGTAATATGTTACCAACTGTGTACATATATATATATATGTTAGAAGCCGATGCTTCAGTTTAAGTACAAATATAAAATAGGATAGATGAATGGGGCCGGTGTATCAAAAAGAAAGGCCCGTATCAGTCAAAGTGATCCTATGAGGTCCTCAGAGGACATTTCAACCTAATACATGTGGCTAAGTCTATGATCCAATGATGCATATTGCCAAAAGAAGGCCATGTTGTACAATCGAACTCTTGGCCAGGGCTTACTCAGTCAGGTAGCCGTTGGCCATACCAGACCCGGCTGAGGAGTAGTCCATGCTAGGTCCCGAGGAGAAAGATGATGAGTCGGTAGTCTCCGAAGGATTGCTCTAGGAACTGAGCGGTATGTCTGGCACCATCTGTGAAAGTGACTCGGGTGGAGGACTGGCAGGTGCGGCAGGTGCTGCGGGCGCTGGAGGTGCTGGAGGAGGGTGTGCCACATGCAATGGGAACACAAAATATGGAGTGGCAGGGTCAAAAGCAGGGTGGAATAGGGGAACAGCAAAATTCCTATTGCTGAAAAGGTAGAGACGGAAATTACAGGAGCCGGCTATGTACAGCGAGTCCACTATGGGGTCATGGTGGAGCTACAGGTTCGGGATCTCAATGAAAAGAGTGGCGGTCGAGTCCATCACCAGTGTCTGAGAATGATGCGGAAATACAAAGCAAGGTGAGAATTTAAGGAAACTCTCAGTAGGGTTCGCGTAACTGACGTCACTTTCATTCTCAGTTGTCTCGGTTTTTATTTAATTATGAAAATGTAGGATCAAATTGAACTATTTATATTTAATAAGTTTAAGAAAGCGTCTAGTCCGAGGTAAGATTCTATTTTACTTAAGGCAGTATAATAAACAAAATAACTATTAAATAGTGATGTACAAAATAATAAGCAGAATAAATGCACATACAGCAATAAGTAAACAGAATAGTCAATCTGTAATCAATTTATAATGACTATTCAATGTGACCATACAAAACTCGTTCTTGAACATCTTTTCATAAACTTTTCCATTTCTTGGTCCCTGGGAGTTCTTGGCTATTCAAACTCCTGGGTAATAGTCTGCTTTTCAGGATCGAGCTCGTTCCTATAAAGGAATGTCGGGTTTACTTTCCCTGACCTTCCCACCGATCTATTCCCCTTAACTTTAATTCGGGGCTAACCCAAGTATTATGGAACATTTCATCATAACATAACCTTTATGTTCATCATAACCTAATCCTTATGAACTTCTTACGAATGCCCATGGAGTTGAATGTAGATTTTAATTCATGCATAGACTTCCCGAACTTTTGGCAGCATAACGGAATGTGTCCACTTTTCCATGAATAGTGCCAGTACTCAGACAGTCAATTATACAGAGAATTCATAACATTCCATTTAAAATTCAATCATCAATCTCATAGGAAATAAATGTTGCATTTAGAACATAATTGCTGTCTCAGCACATTCATTCAACTCGATTTTTGTAAATCAATCCAAAATACCTATTTAACTCATCTGGACCAAATTTTGGATATGTTAGAGTGTTATGTGTCTATTTTCTAACCTCTTTGGTCCCATCTAATTTTGATAAGTATAGCTCAAGTTATTTAAGTTTTATCCTGGTCTGCCCTATAGTTGGCCAGAATTACACACTTAAAAGTAAAAATCCACTAAAAATCAAAAACCAGCTCAAATCATACGAAAGAGGCATCATATTAAAGCTAACAGGACAAGCTTGCATTTGCAATAAGTTCCATTTCATTTGCTTTAGTAGAGCTCAAGTTATAAGCCCCGAAATTTGACTTTTCTGAACTGCCCTATTTTGGCCC
Organism: Pterocarpus santalinus; assembly: GCA_031439595.1. Classification (NCBI taxonomy): domain Eukaryota; kingdom Viridiplantae; phylum Streptophyta; class Magnoliopsida; order Fabales; family Fabaceae; genus Pterocarpus; species Pterocarpus santalinus. The sequence continues at coordinate 23,177,140 of CM062528.1, read as the reverse complement.
GGTTTGGACATAGGGCAACTTCTTCGAACCACTGGGATCAAACGGAACTGTAACTAACTCAAAAAAATTTTATTGGATGTTCTACTATATGTAATATTTCTAACAAAGTTGGTTTCATCCAATTCCAAGTCGTACAGAGCAAGTTTTGCCCTAAACAACCTAGTCTGCCCAGAATCAACCTCAAAAATCTAGGTCAAACTTCCAAAATTCATATCTCTCTCAATACTACTCCAATGGCCTTATATGATATATGTATGGAAAGCCCTGAATGTCTAGTTTTATATAAAAATATTTTCATTGTAGGCGGAGCCGTACACTCCGCCGTACGGACTGCCGATGGAATTTGGTCTCCCAGGCCCTTACATCTTCCCATTCTCACTCTTTCCTACTCCTTAATCATCCTACTCCTTAATCAAATTTAAACACAAAATCAGCCAAAGATCATCATATTCATTCACTAATCACATTAAGAAGTGAGAAAATAAAGCTAACATTAGTCACCCACAATCAGAATAACAAGAATAAAATTGAACCTCTACCTCTTTGTATATGATCTCACTAAGTTTTGGAGTTTGGTTGAAAGGAGAAAAGAAAAAGAAGGCTGAAGCAAAGAGAGAAGGGAGCGCAAGTCAGATGAATGAAGAAAGGGGAGGAATATGTTAATAAGACTTAATGAGGTAGTTGGCTCCATGGGTGATTATTGGCTGAAATATTTGTGGGCAATGTTCAGCTATGTTTCCCTCTTTTATGGCTATAAATTATTCTCCATTTTGCCTAAAAATTAGAACTCATTTTCATTCTATCTGAAATCGGAACTCGCTTCCATTCCGCCTAAAGTCAGAACTCATATCCATTTTATTTGAACTTGGAGATTAATTCGGAGTCGGAACCCATGTCCATTTTATACGTAATGTGGGACTCGAAACTTAGGAAACACATAAAAGTTTTGGAAGACTAATTGTGGCTGAAAGTCAAAGATCGGAAATCACATAGCAAACAAATCACCTTAAAATCGAAAGTCAAAGTCAAGAATATGAAACCTAAAATACTTAAACCCGGAAGTCGGAGATGATAACATAAACTTCGATGTTGGCATCCGAACATAAAACCTTATATCTGTATATCGGAAGTCAAGAACTAGGACGCTTTAAAATTCTTACACGTAATGCTAAAATTTGGTCCAGGATCAATCTCGAATATCGATTCACAACCCCGGAAGTCAGGAATCAAAACATTACCCTTATGTACCAGGAAGTCGGAACTTATATAACCTCAGAACTCTTCAATCTCGGAAGTCGGTCATAAGCTCAAATTCGGGAACATCAACAGAAATGAAAAGCTCTTGGAGATAATTCAGAGATCGGAACTTGTGTCTAATTTGGAGGTTGGAACTCATGTCTATTGTTGAATTTTAATTATCTTCAATTATTTGATAAAAACCCGAACAATTACGCGAAAGGCGATAAGAAAATTCCGGTGGATGTTACATTACCACCTTCCTAAAAAAAATTTTGTCCTCAAAATTCAGTACCTGAGAATAGTTTAGGATACTCTTTCTTCATGTTTGATTCTAATTCCCAGGTGTAATTCTCGACATCTTCTTTTCCCCATGCTACCTTTACTAATTGCACAGTTTTGTTTTGAAGTTGCCTACTGCTTCTATCTATGATCCGTGTTGGCTATACAGGGAAAGTCAGATCCTCTTTTAGCTGTACTAACTCAGGTTCTAGAAAGTGTGTAGGGTCCGGCTGATACCTTCTGAGTTGAGAAACATGGAAAATATCGTGAATGTTTGACAGATGTGGAGGTAAAGCAATTCGGTATGCAACTGATCCGATTCGCTTCAAGATTTGGAAGGGACCAATAAAGCGGGGACTTAGCTTCTTGACCTTAATGGCTATACCTATCCCTGTTGTAGGCGTAACCTTTAGAAATACGTGGTCTCCTTCTTGAAATTCAAGAGGTTTCCTCCTAGTATCTGCATAACTCTTCTGACGGCTTTGAGCGGTAAGCATCATACTTTGAATCTTCTTGATCTACTCAGTGGTCTGTTCAACTAAATTGGGCCCCAACAGAGTTGATTCTCGTATTTCATACTAACACAGTAGAGATTGGCACTTTCATCCATACAACACTTTGTAAGGAGCCATGCCGATGCTAGCATGATAGCTATTGTTGTATGCAAATTCGGCTAGCGGTAAGTATCGATCCCAATTTCCATGTTGCTCCATTATATAGGCTCGTAGCATATCTTCTAAGGTTTGAATTGTCCTCTCCATTTGCCCATCCGTTTGCGGGTGATATGCAATGCTTAGGCACAACTTAGTATCAAATACTTTTTGTAAGGCTCTCCAGAACCGTGAAGTGAATCTTGGATCTCAATCAGAGATAATGGTTGACGGGGTCCCATGCAGTCTTATAATTTCTTGTATATATAATTGCGCTAACTTTTCCAATGGATAATTTGCTCGAATGGGTAGAAAGTGAGCAGATTTGGTTAATCTATCCATGATATAACCCATATGGCATCACATCCTACTGGGGTTTTTGGTAATCCCATTACAAAATCCATAGAGATACTCTCCCACTTCCACTCAGGGATTTCCAAAGGTTGTAGCATCCCGGAGGGTTTTTGATGTTCCACTTTCACCTTCTGACAGGTCAAGCATTTGCTCACGAAGCTCACCACGTCTGACTTTATGCCTGGCCACCAAAATATTTTCTTGAGGCCTTGATACATTTTGGTAATGCCGGGATGTACAGTAAATTCACCTTTATGTGCTTCCTCTAAGATTCTCCTTCAGAGATCAATTCCCTCGGGTACACATACCCTATCACAGTGCCACCATATGCCTTTTTTATCCTGAGTAAAACCCGTTAATTTCCCTGCTTGCACAAGATTGATGGTACGCTAAAAACTAGCATCCTGCTATTGTGCCTGCGAATCTGCTCCTTAAAACTACTGGTTACCTTAACTTGATGTAATTGAATGGTCTTAGGAGTCATAAGGATTCCTAAATTAAGATTTCGAAAGCTCTCAATAAGCTCTATCTCTTTCACCATCATCCAGGCTACAGTTGACGATTTTCTGCTTAAAGCATCTGCCACAATATTTGCCTTACTTGGGTGGTATTTCAATTCAAATTCGTAGTCTTTAAGAAGTTCCATCCACCTTCGCTGCCTCATATATAATTCCTTCTAATTAAAGAGGTACTTTAAACTCTTATGATCAGAAAAGACCTCGAACCTCACACCATAAAGGTGATGTCTCCATATCTTCAAAGCAAATACTACGGCTGCTAATTCAAGATTGTGTGCAGGATCATTCCTTTCATGTGGCTTTAATTGTCTGGAGGCATACGTGACCACATTTCCGGCTTGCATTAACATGCATTTTAATCCTTGCTTGGAAGCATCACAATAGACCTCAAATGGTCTATAAGGGTTTGGTAACGCTAATACTGGTGTCATGGTTAACCTCCTTTTTAAGTCTTGAAAACTCTGCTCGTAGTCTGGTGTCCATTCAAATAAAACATTCTTCCTGGTTAGCTTGGTCAAGGGCAAGGCTATTCGAGAGAAATCCTTAATGAATCGTTGGTAATATCCAGCTAAGCCTAGAAAACTCCTAACTTTAATGACTGTGATCGGCCTCTCCCAATTTAGTACTGCTTCTACTTTGCTAGGGTCTACGGAGATCCCTCCATGGGATACCACATGGCCAAGAAATTTTACTTCTTGCATCCAAAATTCACATTTGGATAACTTAGCATAGAGTTTTCTTTCTCTTAAAATTTGCAGAATCAGCCGCAAGTATTCCGCATGCTCTCTCTCCGTCTTCGAATAGACAAGTATGTCGTGAATGAAAATCACTACAAACTTGTCCAAATATGGGCAGAATATCCGATTCATATAATCCATGAATACTGCTAGTGTGTTTGTCAACCCAAACAATATCACGGTATACTCGTAGTGTCCGTAACGAGTTTGAAAGGCTGTCTTAGGGATATCCTGTTCCCGAACTCGAATTTGATGATATCCCGAACGCAAATCAATTTTGGAAAATACCGTTGCACCCTGCAGTTGGTCCATGAGGTCATCAATTCTTGGCAGTGGATATTTATTCTTAATCATCATTTTATTCAGCTGTCTATAGTCCACACATAAGCGCATGCTCCCATCTTTCTTTTTAACCAATAAGACTGGAGCTCCCTATGGTGATGCACTTGGCCGTATGAATCCTTTTTCCAAAAGTTCTTCAATCTATTTCTTTAGTTCTGTTAGCTCCAAAGGTGACATTTGATACGAAGCTATAGATATTGGTCCCGCACCTGGAACCAGCTCGATGGCAAACTCAATTTCCCTCTCAGGAGGGAATTCAGGAATATCTTCTGGAAAAACATCGAGATATTCCTCAACAATTGGGACCTCCTCCAATTTTTGTTCAACTTCAGTCACATTAGCTAAAAGGAGGATGTATCCTTGACTCTTCAACTGACTATAGTTTACTAGTAAAGAGTTCAGATAAAAGAATGTTGAGACTGGGAATTCAGAAGACGGGATAGAGGGGAATACCACCGTCTTATGGGAATAGTTGAGCATGACTCAATTAGCGGAAAGCCAATCCATGCCCAAAATTATGTCAAGTCCAGATAGAGGGAGACAAATCAAATTAGCTGCAAAGGTCCTACCCTTAATTTGAAGAGGAATATTGATGCAAAATTGACTAGTTTTAACAGGTTCATTGGTAAGAGTAGAAACCAGTAGATCATAAGACAATTCAGAAATTGGTAATCGCAAAATAGCCACACAGTCATGAGAAATAAATGAGTAGGAGGCACCTGAATCATAAAATACAGTTAGAGTCTCACCGTCCACTTCACAGGTACCTTGGATTAGTCCCTCGGACTTGTCAGCTTCTTCTGCATTCATCGTAAAGACCCATCCTTGACGTTGAGGTCTAGACAACTGTGGTGGATTCCTGGTTGGACACTCATAAATTTTGTGGCCTGGCTTCCCACACCCATAGCAGACATTCTGGCCTGCCAAACACGGCCGATCACTGTGATTCTTACCGCATTTCGCACAAGTCAGACTCGAAAAGGCTTCTAGGGCTGCTTGCCTTTATTGCCTATCAGCGGAAATCTTCTCTGCTGTTATAAGTTGGGCTTGAATCTTGGGCCCTGCGGTGCCAACCCCTTCTTGAAGTTGCCACCAGATGACTTGGCTACCGCCAGTTTCAAGTTGTAATCTTCCATAAGTTGGTATTTATTTACTAGTGTAGGGAAATCCATAATCTCCATTGGCCCTATTGTGGTAAGAATATCCTCTCGTAACCGTCCTTCGAATTTGATGCACTTCCAAGCCTCATCCGGGTTCCTCTGATAAATTGTAGAAAATTTAAACAGTTCTTCAAACTTGGCAATGTATTCGGATATCGTCCGATTTCCTTGACGAAGTTGCATAAACTCTAGTTCCTTGGCATTTCGAACCGAGGCAGGAAAGTACTTTTGGTAGAAAACATCTCTAAACACCATCCAGGTGACTACCATCTGCGATTCCTCGAGTAATCTTTATACACTGTTCCACCAAAACTCTGCGTCTGCTTCGAGCATATAGGTGGCAAAAGTCACCTTCTAATGATCCGAGCAATCCAAAACAGAGAAAACCTTCTTCACGGCCTTGATCCATTCATCGACCTTATCTGGGTTATATGCTCCTCGAAAGCTGAGCGGGTTTGCCTTCCTGAACTCAGCAAATTTGAGATAGTCCAAGTCAGCTCCTGGGCCATGTGGATTTCCTCCACAATTTGCCTTAGGTCGCCTGCCTAATTGATCCATCATCTAGTGAGTTGTCACAGCCTATTCCCGCATCGCATGAGCCATCTCTCGTATCATGTCCATAAGGTCAGTAGTGTTCTCTTGAGCAGGTTTTGCACGTGGCCTGCCTCGCCTCCGGGAAGCCATTAAGTTCTGAGCACATAAAACAAAAGTTATTGAGTTGATCAGGCTCAATACTAAGTCTGATGTGCTAGTAAATAACAGCTCACACAGTCAAGCACTTCATGTTCAAACATATGCACATCTGTATCTCAACTTCCAGATCTCAACTTCTAGATAAGATTTAGTCCATGCTATCATCTAAAACTATAGAATATGCGTAAAGCATAGTCAGTCCAATCCTCAGGTCTTAGCTAGGATGAACTGCTCTGATACCAACAATGTAATACCATACCAATTTAATATTATGCTTAAGTCATAGTATGAAATTAAGTAGATTGTGTTATCGATACTATGCTTGCTATTTAATTCTCATGTCACATCTCTTCTTTTTCTCTTATGTTTTTCTTTTTAAAACGGGCGAAACGGCACGCTGTATATAATAAACGTGATCAACATCGTAAAACATAATGAAAATTACAACAAACAGGTAATATGTCACCAACTGTGTACATAGATATATATATATATATATATATATATATATGTGTGTGTGTGTGTTAGAAGCCGACGCTTCAGTTTAAATACAAATATAAAATAGGATACATGAATGGGGCCGGTGTATCAAAAAGAAAGGCTCGTGTCAGTCAAAGCGATCCTATGAGGTCCTCAGAGGACATTTTAACCTAATACATGTGGCTAAGTCTATGACCCAGTGATGCATACTGCCAAAAGAGGGCCATGCTGTATAATCGAACTCTCGGCTGAGGCCTACTCGGTCAGGTAGCCGTTGGCCATACCAAACCCGGCTGGGGAATAGTCCATGCTAGGTCCCGAGGAGGAGGATGATGAGTCGGCAGCCTCCGAAGGATTGCTCTAGGAACTGAGCGGTATGTCTGGCACCATCTGTGGAGGTGACTCGGGTGGAGGAGGCTGCGGCGAGTCTTTTGAGCGTGGAGAGTCTTTGAAGGAGGGTGTGCCACATGCAACAGGAATGCAAAATATAGAGTGGCAGGGTCAAAAGCAGGGTGGAATAGGGGAACAACAAAATTCCTATTGCTAAAAAGGTAGAGACGAAAATTATAGGAGCCGGCTATGTACAGCGAGTCCACTATGGGGTCATGGTGGAGTTACAGGTTCGAGATCTCAATGAAAAGAGTGGCGGTCGAGTCCATCACCAACGTCTGAGAATGATGCGGAAATACAAAGCAAGGTAAGAATTTAAAGAAACTCTCAGTAGGGTTCGCGTAACTGACGTCACCTTCATTCTCAGTTGTCTCGGTTTTTATTTAATTATGAAAACATAGGATCAAACATAGGATCAAATTGAACTATCCATATTTAATAAGTTTAAGAAAGTGTCTGGTTCAAGAGAAGATTCTATTTTACTTAAGACAGTATAATAAACAGAATAACTATTAAATAGTGATGTACAGAATAATAAGCAGAATAAATACACATACAACAGTAAGTAAACAGAACAGTCAATCTGTAATCAATTTATAATGACTATTCAATGTGACTATGCAAAACTCATTCTTGAACTTCTTTTCATAAAATTTTTCATTTCTTGGTCTTTTGAGAGTTCTTGGCCATTCAGACTCCTGGATAATAGTCTGCTTTTCAAGATTGAGCTCATTCCTATAAAGGAATGCCGGGTTTACTTTTCTCGAACTTCCCACCGATCTATTCCCCTTAACTTTAATCCGGGGCTGGCCCAAGTATTATGGAACATTTCATCATAACATAACCTTTATGTTCATCATAATATAATCCTTACGAACTTCTTACGAATACACATGGAGTTGAATGTAGATTTTAATTCGTGCATAGGCTTATCGAACTTTTGGCAGCATAACGGAACATGTCCACTTTTCCATGAATAGTGCCAATACTCAAACAGTCAATTGTATAGAGAACTCAAACATTCCATTTAAAATTCAATCATCAATCTCATAGGAAATAAATGTTGCATTTAGAACATAATTGCTGTCTTAGCACATTCATTCAACCCAATTTTTATAAATCAAGTCAAAATTTCTATTTAACTCATCTGGACCCAAATTTTGGATATGTTAGGGTGTTATGTGTCTATTTTCTAACCTCTTTGGTCCCATCTAATTTTGATAAGTATAGCTCAAGTTATTTAAGTTTTATCTCGGCCTACCTTGTAGCTGGCCAGAATTACACACTTAAAAGTAAAAATCCACTAAAAATCGAAAACCAGCTCAAATCATACAAAAGAGCTATCTTATTAAAGCTAACATGACAAGATTTCATTTGCAACAAGTTCCATTTCATTTGCTTTAGTAGAACTCAAGTTATAAGCACCGAAATTTGACCTTCTTGAACTGCCCTATTTTGGCCTGGTTTGGACATAGGGCAACTTCTTTGAACCACTCGTTTTCATTCTGTCTGAAATCGGAACTCATTTCCATTCCACCTAAAGTCAGAACTCATGTCCATTTTATTTGAACTTGGAGATTAATTCAGATATCGGAACCTATGTCCATTTTATACCTAATGTGGAACTCGGAACTTAGGAAACACATAAAAGTCTTGGAAGACTAATTGTGGCTTAAAGTCGGAGATCGGAAATCACACAGCAAACAAATCACCTTAAAATCGAAAGTCAAGGTCAAGAATATGAAACCTAAAATACTTAAACCCAGAAGTTGGAGATGATAACATAAACTTGGACGTTGGCATTCGAACATAAAACCTTATACCCGCATATCGGAAGTCAAGAACTAGGACGCTTTAAAACTCTTACATGTAATGCTAAAACTTGGTCCAGGATCAATCTCGGATATCGAGATCAATCTCGAATATCGATTCACAACCCCGGAAGTCGGGAATCAAAACATTACCCTTATGTATTGGGAAGTCGGAACTTATATAACCTCGGAACTCTTCAATCTTGGAAGTCGGTGATAAGCTCAAACTCAGGAACATCAACAGAAATGAAAAGCTCTTGGAGATAATTCAGAGATCGGAAATCGTGTCTAATTCGGAGGTTGGAACTCGTGTCTATTGTTGAATTTTAATTAACTTCAATTATTTGATAAAAATTCAAACAATTAGGCGAAAGGCGATAAGAAAATTCCAGTAGATGTTATAGGCAACATAGGAAATTTCCTTGGTACACATGATAATTGTAAGGTTACCAATATTTTTTACTAATGACTGGATAACATTTAACCTTGAATCTATCACATGATTTGAAATTTATCCTTTTATAGTTTTAATTTTTTTTTTAAAAAAATAATAATATGCATGTTAGCATGATTGCTAGTTCGATTGGTCCACTCGACTAACCTACTCCCCAAGAAGCTTTGCCTGATTGACTTTCCAGTTTAAAACTCTTTTTTCCCATAAGCTTGAGATTGGCGGGCTTGTGGTTTGGTCGGTCCGGTAACCTTGCCCAACCTATTTACCTCACACCGACCTACCTCCTATAACCCCCCCTCAATTAACCTCTCAAACTTCTTCGCTCATAAGCTTAAGCGTGGAGAGCTTGTGATCCGGCCGGTCTACCTGACCAACCTACGCCATAACCTTGAAGGCCAATCTTTAGCTCTGACAGCCTACCCTTAGATGATTGACCCCCAAGTTCAGCCTACCGACTCTTATATACCTCAACCTGGGAATGTACATTATTAACTCTCATTTACACTCTCAGCAGAATCTCTCCTTGATCTGTTGAAGATTCCCTCTGTTAATCATTTATACAGTAATGGTACCAAGCCTTATATAGCCACTTCCTTTCTATGGGGGGTAAGAACATTTCAAGTCTAAACACCAACACACCCTACCTCAAAGTTCAAGATAAGAACATTTTAGCACCGTTTGTGGGAAAAGATAAAACCTCCCCCACTGCACTCTTGACATTGCAAACAGTGCATGGGTCGCCATTTTCATGGTAGATATATGCAACACACAGTATTCTCAAAACCCCAACCTCCACAAGCCTTACCCGATGAAACACCACCCGTAATTTTAAGCCTCGAAACACCATTGTCCTTAACACCACCTCAAAGCAAGATCTTACTACAAATATGGACCCAAACACCAAGCCTGATCCCAACACCAACATCCCTAACTTGGTTGTTGATAAAGAATAGCAAGGAAGTAAAATGGGAAGGTGGTAAGTCGAAAGTTCAATGAAGGCAACTTAGTCCTGTGAAGAGTAAACAAACACCTAACATAAGGCAAGCTAGCTCACAACTGGGATGGCCTTTTCCAAGTAGTCAAAAATCTAGGCAATGAAGCATACAAGTTTTTTGAGCTATCAGGAAAAGAAATACCTTGGACTTGGAATGCATCAAAATTAAGAAAATACTTTAGTTAAAGATGTTTTCTGGTATTGGTATTACTCTATTTTCATTTCTTGTTAAACTTTCATTTATCTTTAATAGAATAATGTAGCCCCACAAGCACTTTATGTTTTATATACCATTCATTGCTTATTCATCCATTTCTTAATTACTCGTTGCTTACTCATTTATTCCCTATTAGCACTAAGGCTCGCTAAAGACCAGCTACACCGAGAAGATCTCCAAAACCCAATCATCACTGTTAGTCTCTAGAGTGCAGCCATGTCGTCATGATCTCCAAAACCCAGCCATCACTAGTACTCACCAAAGACCGCCCACGTTGGAAAGGTCTCCAAAACCTAACTATCACTAGTTGTCTCTAAAGCCTGACTATGCTAGCATGATCTCCAAAACCCAGCCATGCCAGCACGATCTCCAAAATCCAACCATCGCTGGTACTTGCCAAAGACTGGCCACACTAGGAAGATCTCCAAAACCTAGCCATCGCTGGTGATCTCCAAAGCCCAAGCACATCGGCACGATCTCCAAAACCCAAGCATCATTGGTACTCACCAAAGCCTAGCTATGCCGGGAAGGTCTCCAAAACCCAACCATCATTGGTAGTCTCCAAAGCCTAGCCATGTCGGAACAATCTCCAAAACCTAGTCATCACTAATGGTCTCCAAAGCCTAACCATGCTGGCATGATCTCCAAAGCCCGACTATGCCAACACGATCTTTAAAACCCAGTCATTGCTAGTACTTGTCAAAGGCCGGCCATGCCGGAAATCTCCAAAACCTAGCCATCATTGGTGGTCTCCAAAGCCTGACCATGCAGGCACAATCTCCAAAACCTGCCATCGCTAGTACTCGCCAAAGACCGACCATGCCCAGAAGATCTCCAAAACCTATCCATCCTTAGTGATCTCCAAAGCCTAGCCACACCGGCACGATTTCATAAACTCAATCATCGCTAGTCCTCGCCAAGGACTGGCCATGCCGGGAAGATCTGCAAAACCTAGCCATTGTTGGTGGTCTCCAAAGCCCGGCCATGCAATCTCTAAAACCCAACCATCGTTGGTACTCGCCAAAGCCTGGCTATATCGAGAAGTTCTCCAAACCAACCATAGCTAGTACTTGCCAAACTCTGGCCATGCCGAGAAGGTCTCTAAAACCCAGTTACTGCTAGTACTCGCCAAAGCCCGGCCACACTAGGAAAGTCTCCAAAACCAGCAATAGCTGGTACTTAGCAAAGACTGGCCACATCAGGAAGGTCTCCAAAACTAGTCATAGCTGGTACTCGGCAAAGCTCGGCTACGCCGGGAAGGTTTCCATAAAAAAAAAAAAAGGGGAGGACTCAGTCAATATTACCAATCCTTTAGAACCGAGCTAAAGAGAGGTGGTCCGACCCAACCCCTAGTTGCAAGGATCAAAGCTAATGAGACATAATTCTTAAAAATTAACGTTTGGCTATGAGCAAAGGGATAATGTAGGGATAGTACTATGTTTTCACACCATCATTTATTTTGTGATAGTCCTCTATTTTTGGTTTATTTATATAGTTGCATTCATAGGGAAAAGAAAGAAATGACAACCAGTTCAATGTATTCATAGATGTCTTAGCTACTTGGTCAAGAAATGGCACAACATCATTTATTTTGTAATATGCCCGATAACCACGAGACCATCTAATCCTGGCAACCTTGGCACTTGGCCTAGTTGATCTCTCGACCTTTCCACACCCAATCCACACTTCAAAGCTGTTTGCTCTTCTAAGCTTGAGGTTGGAGGGCTTATGGCCTAGTTAGTTTCCTGACCTTCTCGCACCCAATCCACACTTCAAACCTCTTTGCTCTTTTGAGCTCGAGGTTGGAGGGGTTGTAGCCCGATCAACCTCCAATGAAGAGGGAAGCAGAAGAGGAAGTGAGGAGACAACAAGGAAAAGGAAGGGAAAGAAGATAAATAAAACACCCCTTCTCATTAAAAAAAAATGTCAGATCCAACAGCTAAGGAAACAAGATTTTTCGTGATCAACGGACACGATTAAATCATGACAAAAATGATCCAACGGTGGGCATTTTTTGAGAAAACATGAAAAGATGTCAACTAATGAAAACAAGACACATGGCACGCACTATGCCACCTAGAAACACAGACAACCACACGCGTAACTGCCCATTCCTCCCACCTTTAGCCGACTCACACTTAGCTCATAGTCAAAGGTGTCATTAGCCAGCCGGATGACTAGTGGCCTAGTCGGACGATCTTCATCTACTTTTTAAACGTCTTCGCTCTCATGAGCTTGGGGTTCCAAAGAAACTTTGCCTGATCAACCTTCCCATTTAAACCTCTTCGCTTTCATGAGCTTGAGATTAGAGGGCTTGTGGTTTGATCGATCTACCCAACCAACCTACCCCTCAATAACCTTGCCCAGCCTATTTATCTCACATCGACCTACCTCCCATAACTTCACCCCGACTAACCTGTCGAACCTTTTTCTCTCATAAGCTCAAGGGTGGAGGGTTTATGGTTCAGTCGATCTACCCGACCGACCTACCCCACAACCTTGGAGGCCAATTTTTAGCTCTAAAGGCCTACCTTTAGATGATTGACCCCTAGTGCCAACCTACTGACTTTCATATACCTTGACCCGAGAATGTATGTTGCCTTTTTAACTCGCATTTACACTCCCAGTAAGAATCTCTCCTCAATTTGATGAAGTTTCCCTCTCTTAATCATTCATACCATAATGGTACTAAGCCTTATATATACCCCCTCTTTTTCTACAAAAGGTAAGAATATTCTAAGCCTAAACACAAGCATACCCTACCTCAAAGCTCAAAATAGGAACAATTGGTATTTCATATAATATAATTGAGCTTATATGAATAAACCGACAACATAAATATTTGTCCTGCCATACTTTCTTTCAAATATGCTTTTGTTTTTTTTTAATAATTTGGAAAAGGCTCAAGACCCTCAAGAAGAGAGAAGCAGAACAAGATACAACAAGACAAATAACCTACCACACAAACACACAATCCGAAACCCAAAAATAAAAACAACCTATGACACTACAAAATTAGACATGCCAGCAAAACACTAAGTCTCACTTGGAAATAGATACCTCCGGACTAACCACTAAACACACTTGACGAACATTTGCCATTCTTTCGAATATGCATGTTAGCAAGGTAGCTATTTTATATAATATGATTGATATAATTATGGATATATTTTCTTCTTCAAAGATTTCCGCTTCCCTTTAATTTTTTTTTTCGTAATATTTTTTATGTTGGTCATACCAACGACATTAGAATAGTTTCTTCACTGCGATGAAGAATGACTTTGATAACGCCATCGGTGTCTTCGTATGGTTATTTTTTTAATTTTATATATTAAATGCAGATAAAATATTTTTATATATTAATAATTTTCATTTCGCCTTTTTCACTTGTATACTGATATTAACTAAATTAACAGAGGTTTGAGAGAATTGCATATAGATTATAGTTACATATAATAAAAAATAAACAATATATTAAAATAATTATAATTAATAAATATTCTAATTATAAATAATTTAAATTTCAATATTCAATCAAAATTATTATTATTATAATATAAGTTTCTTTTTATTATTATATATTTTGATGAGAAGTAAAAAAAAATTTATTAAAATCTATTAAAAAAAGGGTGTTATATATTAGTTAATTTTTAATATTTTATCCAACTTAAAATAATTATTAAAATATTAAAACGAATAAGAAATAACATTTTATTATTTAGATTTATGTACTAAAAATCAATAAATATTTATAATAATTAAAATAAAAATATATAATTTATTTTTAAATTTAATACAAATAATCAATAAAATACAATTTCATTTTTTGTTAAATTTTTATTAATGATTAGAATTATTTATGATAACGAGAGGATAATATTTTATTATATATAATATAATATTACATCTTTTTTTTCGATAATTTATTAAAAGCTACTCACACAAAACACGATGAATAGCAAGACCGAAAAAGTATAGAGAAAACTGTAAAAGCTTATTGGCAACATACTAGCAAGCCAATTTGAACAGAGTACAACCAAGAAGACTATATACTTCCCACCGTTACAAACAAAGACGCCTAACACTATTGCAGATCTAAAAAGTCTCCTCTTTAACCAATCACCTTCCAAAGAGAGACAATAGCACATTTGATAGAACTAAATCATAATTGTTACATCCATAGCTTCTTTAGGTCTCGCACACCTCTGTATTGAACATCAGGAAGCATCTCAATGCCGCGTAATCAGAAGTGTAAGACCAATATATCGAATTAAGCCTCAATTCTGTAGTGTTGAGGTGAGACACCTGAACCGAACTAAAAAACACTAGAACCATGTCTGCAATCTGTGGATTAGCTTGGGTTTCTAGCCTCACCATATGAATAGATATCACCCCATGTTTTCTTGTTGAAAATAGTCTTAATTTCGTCATCATTCCAAGAATCAAACACCAAAAAACTAATGCTACTGGACCTTAATAAAAAAACTAGTACATAACAGAACAAGAAGGTGCTGCTATAAACAACAACTATATTCTGACATAACTTGAACAAACCAAAACAACTTGTAAACCAACTGCAAGGCATACATAACATCTATTTAGAAATCCACCTCTGTCCCTCCTCACCTTTTCTTTTCACACATTTCTCTTCTTTTTTTTTCATTTATCACTTTTTTTCTTTCCTTCTCCCTGCTCACTCACTCTTTCTTTCTTTTTTTCTTTTAAAACTTCTATAAACCTCTCCACATTCACTATATGTTTTCATCTCTTATATATATATATATATATATATATATATATATATATATATATATATATATATATATATATATATATATATATATATATATATAGACACACACACACACACACATCTCTATACATTCTCAAGCCCCCTTTGATTTTTCATCCTACTCTATCACTAATATCTCTCATATCTTTGATTCTTTTCACTCAACTCTTTTCTTTCCATTCTCTTTGTCTTGCTCACTATCAACACAACTGACAACAAGAAAACAGCAGCTGCAATAACAAAATTGTAGAAACTGAAAGAACCAGAAAAATATGAACAAAGCTAACACAAAGATAACAACACCCTATCCACCTACGTTCCCAACCCAATATTACATACAAGATACCTGCGACCTCAAAAAAACTGTAAAAGATTACAGAATCAAGACTTCTTACCACCCATGACCCCACACATTCCTCACAAAGTCACAATCCTTCCTAAGCTGATAACTATTTCCAGCAGATTGTCACCTTCATACACCAAAGCTCATCCCCTGAACATTGAGAACCTTACAATCACCCTTTTCTTTTGACTCAAATTGTAGTCTTTCCTATCTAACCTACATAACTTCCTCCTTTCATCAATTTCTTACACGTTATATAGACATCCAGCTTAAACCAAAATGAAAGGGATCCTGCTGTATACATAATGACCACACCATGACAAGACATTGATATCTACACATAGATATACCCAATTATACACCAATCACCTCAACATTCAACACCATACAACATCCCCTTCTCTTTTAACTCAAATTTCGAACACTCCGAGAGAACAAACATAAACCTCATCCTTTCATTCATCCCTTATTCTTTAAAGAGATATTCTGTTTAAACCAAAATACATGATCCAACTGCATACACAAAGACTAAGCCTTTAGCCTATTCACAGTAGCACTAAAATAGGATTATTCTTGAAATTCATTCCCATTTTCATCATCTTTCCCTCATTTTTCTACTTACATTCTTTTTTTCCTTTTTCTTTTTTTTTTCTTTTCTCTCTCCCTCTATTTGACCTCTTATCTGACTCTTTTGTGCCTTATTCTTCATTTTTTTTTTCTCCTTACTTTTCTTTTCCTCACAATCTGAATCAGTACAACCTGTGCTAGAAACATAAAAAATACCAACCTGTTGGACAGTCTACCCTCATACTTAAGCATTCATGCAAACCCAAACATGACAGAAATCTGCCCTGCTTCAGAATGATCCCTACCTTTATAATTGATCCAGGATAACCACTACTTCACATTTGATTCCCTTACTAGCTCAAGACTCAAATGCTGCAAAAAAAAATTGATTGCATCTGAAAAACAAGCAAGGAAGGACATAAAAACAGAAAAAACACACATATCAGTAAAACCATCATAAAGCAAGAGCAAAACATACATGTGCAGTTTGAAAATCAACCCAAATTCTTGTAGTACCACTTAATGGGTACTTTTATGGCATTGCACTATTACTCCATCGTGCAAAATACGTTTTTGCCATGTTTAATGCCTCTTCTTGACTAGTCACCTTATTTTAAAAAGTGCGCATATTTCTATATCTCGAAATTGTCCAAATGACAACAAAGAAGGCTGTGCACCAATGTTTCTTGCTCTCCTTCTTTAACTTCACATCCATCCATACTTCAAAGAACAACTTGTGATTATTTGGGGACACACAATATACATTCCGTTCCATCAACCAAAACCACCACAAATACCATGCAAAGTCATAGGAGAAAGACAAATGCTTGAGGCTTTCACTCTCTTTATTGCACAGGCAATACATACGTTGATCGTGAGGAATTACCCCAAATTTATGAAGCTTGTCTTTGGTGTTAAGCTTGCCAATGAGAATAAACCAGGTGAATATCTCAACTTTGGCAATACCAACGCTTTCCAAATAGATTTTGTGAAGTGATAACTGTTCACCTCACTTAGTCTATTCTATTCAACCATTATAGCCTTTGAAATTGATCCCACCCACCAAATTTCTTTCTTTATCAAACTTCCAAATGATTCTATCACTAGAAAATCTATTAAGCTTGATTGTGGCCAGAAGGGAGTTCAAATTATCCAAAAGTCCTAACTCCCACTGAAATAAAGTTCTACGCCGCTGAAAATTCCTAATTCACTCAACCCCATCCCAAAACCCACAATCACCCATAAAACACTCCTTCTGATTTGATAGAGAAAAAAGCCTTGGAAATAATCTCTCAGTCTACCATTCCCTATCTATACTTCCTCCCAAAATCTTGTTTGTTTTCCATTGCCCAATTCCTTTCTAATACCTGCGGCCATGGAGTTTAGAACTTCCTCATTATTAAATCAATGCTACATACAACAGACCATAACGCTCCATTATTTTTGACTTGTTAGGCACTTATGTTCTTGTTTGGCTAGAGATTGTTACAAGAGCATACAACCTACTTCCACATCAGGCACTCTCCTTTTGAAAACCTCCACCACCATTTAAATAGCAAAGTTGTATTCTTGATAACCAAATCACCCACACCCAATCCACCAAACTCCTTGGGTTTTTGTTCTACATTCCAACTGACTAAAGGTATACTCCTATTCCCTTGATTATTCTCCCAAAAGAATCTATTCTACAGCGCTATGATCCTTTCTGACACCTCCTTAGGCATTTTAAACAAACCTAGATAGTATAAAGGGAGACTATTTAAAACTGACGTAGTCAATACCAATTTCCCAGCCTTCGAGAGCATCTTTGATTTCCAAAGATTCAGTTTCTTCTCTATCTTACTGATAATCGGCCTCCAAGTTTCTATTCTTTTTGGGTTATCACCTAGAGGAATACCAAGCAACTTCATTGGCAGAACACCAACGTTGCACCCTCGTATTTCGCCAGCAAATCTTGTCCAAAATTTTGCACAATTTAGTGGAATGATAGCAGACTTATCGAAATTTATACTTCAACCCGACATGACTTCAAAACATTGCAATATCCTCCCATAATTCCCAACAGAATTCTCCAATTGAGGGTAGAAAATAATGGTGTCATCTGCAAACTGCAAATGAGATAAATCCACCTTCATTTTTCCTACTTTTAACGTCTCAATAAGACCTTTTTCCACAGCTTTGGACACTAAACGGTTGAGGACTTCAGCAACAAGCACAAAGAAGAAGGCAGATAAGGGATTCCCCTGTCGTAGGCCTCTCTCCATCATGAATGGCTTATGGGGGGTGCCATTTGTCATAATAGACATAGATGCAAGCTTGTATCCAACACCTCCACTTCTCCCCAAAACCCATTTTTTGTAACACTGAATCCACAAAGCTCCATCTCACTTGATCGTAAGCTTTATGGAAATCCAATTTGATGATGCAGCTAGATTTCTTCTTCTTCATCCAGTGAACAACTTTAGCTGCAATTAAAGCCCTATCTAGAATCTAGCGACCATTGGCAAAAGCACTTTGTGTTTCATCCCACTAACTTTGGCATGACCCTTCTTAATCTATTAGCAAGAATTTTAGACACCGCTTTATAAATGTGGCCTAAAATCTTTCATGTCTCTTGCGCCCTCGATTTTCATAATCAAGGTTACCCAAGTAATGTTGGTACCTCTTAGAAGATACTCATTCTGCAAGAATTCCTCTAACGTCGAGCAAAACTCACTACCAATCTCATCCTACAGATTTTGAATATAACAATTGTATCTTATATAACATTATACCAAACATTGTAAAATTAACGTTTAGCAAGTTTTATACTATCAAGCTTTATAATATTAGATTTTACACTATCAAGCCTAATCATATGATGGGTACGAAACGAGCCCCTAGTATAAACGTGAATAGTAAATGATTAATCACTGATGACTTTACTAATCGAAATTGACTTTTGTTAGGCTTTTTAGTTATTTAATTGAATAATATATTATTGGTTCATTAAAAGTGAATATGAAGGGTTAATGAGAGTGGGCGCAGTTAGTTAAGGTTTGACTTATATCCCATAAAGGCATGGGTTCAAATCCCGCTGACCGATATAAGATCCCGTTGATCGATATAAGGACCTTGTTGGTGGTGTGATATATAATCCCTTTTAGAAATCCTCGAAGAGGTTGAGGGTCTTCCCTGGCTGTGGTGAGATATCAACGCTTACCCCCACCTAAACTTTAATGTACAAAAAAGAAAGTGAATATAAAAGGTAGACACCATAAAGAGAGTAAGACACAAAACCTTGACTCCATCCATGACCATTTTGTAATTTTCTCTCTTTATAATATCTATTTTAATGTCCAATTTTTTTTTTGTGGTATTTTAATGTCCAATTTTAATATACGAATAATGTTATTTCTTTTAATAGTTTGCTTTCTCAAAAGAAGATTTCAAGTGCCAAATATTTCATGCTACAATTCTATCTATTATAATATATTGAAGTTAAGACATAAAGTGCGACATAATGTGCTAATGACACATTAGATATTCTATAACATTGCCACATTAGTTTGTGGATGAAGGTGTCATTCTCTAATTTAACTACTTTTTTCCTATGATGACACATAGGTATACCACTACCTTAGTGTCTTTTTTTTTTTTTTCTCTCCTATCAACTTCTTTATTTCTTCTCTCTTACCTTTTTGTCTTTTTTCCTATTTCTCAATTTATATCACAATATACTTCAAAAATAAAAGGATGCCCATTCCCACCTCCCATATCTACACTCCCAAAGTTAACGCCTCTTATTTATATTAGCATAGTATTATGTGTAATATTTTAATTTAAACTCAATTTATTGTTTTAAACTCAATTTTATAATTTTTTTAGTTGATTCAATTTTATACACAGTGTATCTTTTTTTTTTCAAAAAATTTTAATACTTTTAAATTCATTTCATAGTATAAAATTGAGGGCCTCTTTTTTATATTAGTATAGTATTCTATGTAATATTTTAATTTATACTCAATTTATTATCTTAAACTCAATTTTATAATATTTTTTGGGTAGATTCAATTTTATGCATAGTATAACTTTTTTTTTCAAAAAAATTTAATAATTTAAAGTCATATCATATTATAAAATTGAGGGGGGAAAACTCAATTTTATAATATGATATAACTACAAAATTATTAAAAAGTTTTGAAAGATCAATTACACTACATGTATCACATATGATGTAGAGTTTTACAATTGTATGTAAGTATAGGTCAACAAAAGCAAAAATAAATGTTACTTAATCAATTTCTCAGTCTTTATCTATCTTACATTTTACAAAGAATTAGTTACACAAAAGTAACTTTTTATTATATTAAGAATCATAAAATTCATATTAATTTAAATTATATTAATTTATTTCTTAATATTATACTCAACTAAAAAATACATGTGCATTAAACTTTATTTCAAATCTTTACTCTATTATAAATACTTTTAATTAATTAATTATATGGATCTAATTTTTTACTTTAAATTATTTAAACCTTTTCAGGTTGTTGATAAAGCTTAAGCTAAATTAGCTCATTTTCTTAAGAAAGTAATTACTTTTAATTAAATCATAACTATTTTAAAAGTTACAGTAATTAGGCTTTTCAAAAATAATATTATTATTACTAACTAATTATTTGACATAAAGATCAATTACAATTTGAAAAAAAGATCCCAAAACTATATTATTACAAAGACTTTTGTTCTAAACAACGGCCCAACTACTCTTAAAACAAATTGAACATGTAACACGTCTTTAAATACAACCGACATCTTTGTTGTTTCAAAATGACATAATTAAATAATGACACATTTCAAACATTCATATGCTTTCAGTATATTTCAAATGGCCATAAAAGGATGTATATCTTTGTTTTCGTTATATTATCATACTTTAATTTTATTACAAATAAATAATATTTTCATTTCATTATATAGTTATTTCACCTATAATTATTCTTACAATATTTAATAATTCTTCTTATAATTTATTTGTCCCTCGCAATGTGCGGGTCTCATTCCAGTATAATATATAGTTTCCAATCTATGGTTTGGTGATTCTCGTCTCTCCTTGTTCAAGCACGGCTAGTGTGCTTTAATTTCGTACAGCACTGCACAATTATAATGCAAATTTCCTGACGGTGGTAAAGCTGACAAAAGTTGGCCCCCTGGAATTTCTTGCTTGCTCATGATTTTCCATACATTGACCTGCTGCAAGAGAGAAAGCGCAGAATGCACCAAATCAAGATTTTACATTGAGTTAACTGGTCTTGTGTTGCTTATTTGATAGGTGTTTCAAGAAATCTAGCTTGTTTGCATGGATGAAATTGGGGTTGTAGAATGCCTTAGTCTTTTATAGAATTTGTGTTCATATATGAATTTCTGGGCAATAACATGCTCTTTTACGGGTCATTAATTTTAAATCCAGAAACTAGAACTTATATTGTCTTTGTTTCCAATGTTAAAAAAAAAAAAAAACTATAACTTATATAAAGAGTTATACCAACATATATGTTCTTGAATCATAATTGATGATATTCATCTTCTGATATTAATTAATGAGTAAGAAAATGAATTTTAGAAATATTTAATCCGTTTGTTTTAACAATTTACTTTTACTATATTGTCAATATAAAAATACTTTATATAAATATTTACATATATTATTAAATTAGTAAAAGTGTTTAACTTTTATATTTGCTATCTCAAAAGTCTGACATATAGTAGTGTATAATTAAATATCAATATAAGACTTCCTTTATACTTATATAGTATATTGAAATTAATCTCTTATTCCAAGTTGAAATATTTTAGAATCTGCAAATATAAAAAATTTGAACCAAACTTGTGTTTTCATTTTTTGTTCTTAAGAACTTTATTTTATTATGTTTTATTTAAATATAAATGAAAAATATTTTTTTTGAAATTTATATTTTAAAATTAGTGAAGAATATTAACTTAACAACATAGAAATAAAAATCAATACATTTTTTTGGTGATTAAATAAGTAGTAAATTTAGCAAGGATAACCAAAGTTAATTCGGCTTGGCCAACGAATACCTCCGCGAGATTTTTTTTTTTCTCTGACCTTTTCCTTCTCCCTTTATCTTCCTTCTCTACTTTCCATCTTTCCACCTCAAACCGTCAACTCCTCCTCGCTTTCATAACTTTAAGTTGTCGGCCACGTTTTCTGGGAGAGTTTTCACATTTTTAAGTTTTAACTTTGTTATATTATTTGTAACTTTTCATTTGACATTGTGTTCTTTTTCTTTTTTTTTAATTCATGTTTTGGAAATTTCAGTAGTTTCAGGACTTCAAGAAGTTGAGATTAATAGTGTTTTGCAAGCCCAGCACTAAGGTAAAATCATATATTTTTTATATTCTTAGATTTCTACAATTAATATTTCATTTAAACATTCTAACAATTGTTTATTATATTCTAGGAGAAATTTAAAGGCTTAGAATTTAGGTAACAGGAGATTGGCAAGAATTGTTCCTGGCTTACTGGTTATTTATTTATGATTTGTGTTGTTATTTAAGAATAGTTGAATGTTGAATGTTCACCTGTGACTTCTTAGTTCTTGTTTTGGCTGTTTTGGGTCGATTGGTCTCAGTTGGTATTATGATATGACTTAACACTTGTAAATCCTACATTCATGTATGTTATACTTGGATTGATCATTGATGGATGTTGCCGTGCTACTAGATTACTAGATGATCTTTACTATTTGTGTAATGTATTGTTGTAACTTTGTCAATTTGGGTGTTTAGCCTTTGGGTATGAATCGTTGGCGTTGGATTATGGATGTCATTTTGGTTAATGGCTATTTATTGAATCATTATTGTCAAGAATGCTCAAGTTCTGGACAGATAATGGTTTAATTTCTTGCACTTGCAGAGAGAGAGAGCACGCAAATCTTTAAATTGATATGTTAGTGGATTGATATTGGATTATGAATTATAACCAAAATGTTTTAGTTGTAAATTGATTGATATTGGTACAATGGAATTATGTAGAAGTTATATTTTTGTAAATTTATGTATAGTTAGTTACATGCAGATTCAACAATAAAAGGTGCTTGGGTGGGTTTTTGTTTTACCCCAAAATCGACTCGTGAATAACCCTATTGAAGCATTAAATACTCACAAAAGATTTTTATTGTCTATTCAATTATTAAGAAATTGAGGATTAATTTGAGAACACAGTTTCTTTATTAGGGAATTAAAGTCGATACATTCAACCTTTTTCATGTTCTCCCTCCAATTGGTGGAGAACCCATTGTCAATTTTTTCCATGCAGAATTGAATTTATTTACTAAAGAACAAAAAATCACACACTTCACTAATTTTTGTATATTTTTTATTCACTTATTTGTTCTCCAGTAAATAAACTAAATTTCCTAAAACTTAACACATATATTTCAGTAATTAAATGTAGCAAAAAAAATTTTAGAGAAAAAAACACTTTACTCCCATAACTATAGGTCATGACCCTTTATTTCCAAAGATTTGAAAATATGCAAATTGATTCCTAATATTTCATAACTGTGCAAATTGACTCTTCAATTAACTTTTTTATTTATTGTGAATAGAAATAATACATATTCAAGAAAGTTTAAAGTATCAATTTGTATATTATTTTTTAATTTAGGAACTAAAATATACATAATTTAAAATTCAAAAGGATATGATGCACTTATTTTCTATTAACAATAGACAAAAATTGAACAGAAGGGTTAAAATGCACATTAGAGGAAGTCCAAGTTGATTTACACTTTTTTAAAAATTTGTATATAAAATGGCCTATAGCTTAGATCGATAAAATATGTTTTTCTCAAATTTTTAAAATAAAAGCCATCTAACGGTCCAATATGGGTGGACTAAGTCCCAAACGTGAGTGGGCAATGAATCCTTCACCCCCTTTGAAATGATGGCATGAACACCATCCTACACCGAACTGTAGCACTATTTCAAGGTAATTTTTTGAGAAACTGCCATTGTATGCAAGCGATTTTCCAGAGAAATGTTTTTCAAAATTCAAGTTTTAGACATTATTTAGGATACATCGTGATTGAGGTATTAATTAATGGAGATTTTCAGTTGTGCTACCCTAAACCTTAAACGCTAAATGGAAGATTTATAGATCCATTATGTTACTATACCACATTAACCAAAAACGTAATCGAGTCTCCAATACTTGATATATCGATCCCCCAAGTTAAAATGTTGTCTGAAAAATTAAATTCAAATAACAGTATTGATTTTGCCGAGATACAATGTAAAAGGAAAAAAGAAAGAGAAAAACTCGTCTTGCTTGACTTTACAGATGTACGAAAGTTGTACAATGGTCATTATTTCAATGAAGAAATTGCATACACTTTGAGCTTTTCAGGTGTGAAGCCGAAACTTGCAATGGAATTTTCTTGTGATTATGAATTCAAAATTTATGATATTTGACAAAGACGACGAATTCATACGTAAAGACATGCAGGGTGGAATATATGCACAACACATGGTATAATTATATCTAAGATGACCAAATTCGTTTCTAAAGTATATTCTCATTTTTATTCATGACTTTTGGGTTGATTCTCCTGTTCTATGACGGATATTGCGTATGTACAAAGTGCTTGATAGAAGGTGGAATCTAAGCAACCATAACAGAATTGTATCTAAGAAGACCAAATTCTTTCTAAAGCATATATGGTCATTGTTTCAATGAAGAAATTCCACATACCGTGAACCTTTCACATGTGGAGCCAAAACTTGCAGTGAAATTTTCTTATGTGAAGTCAAAATTTATGAGAAACAACACATGAAGTTATCTGACAAAGACAATTCCTATGTGAAGTACGAGCAAGGTGGAATCTATACGTACAATACCCATAATATAATTATATCTAAGACTACCATCTTCATTTCTAAAGTTCATATTCTCATTTTTATTCACGACTTGGATTGATTGTCCTGTTCTATGACATAGACATTGCGCATGCAGTTCTATGACTCTCTTCTCTCTTTCACACTCTAGGTTTCTTTCTTATTAAGTACCAAGTATATATAGAAAGCTTGAAGCTTTTTCATTTGTCAAGGCTGCTATATCAGATATTTCTCTGCAGAATCACAATGAATACAAATTGTTTCAAACTTCTTCAAGCTCTTGTTCTCATGTTGCTTTTGCAGGTGGTGTTTCTGAAGCTTGCATCTGGATGGAAAAACAAAGATGCTAACATAAGCTGCACAGAGAAAGAAAGACAGGCTCTAGTGACTCTTAAGCAAGGCTTGGTGGATGCTTATGGCCGTTTATCGTCATGGAGCAAACATGGAGATTGTTGCCAGTGGAGCGGAATTCAATGTAACAACAAAACTGGCCATGTTGAGAGGCTTGATCTTCATGCTTATGAAGGGGAGCAACCTTTGGGAGGTGAGATTAGAGCATCAATAACAGAATTGCATTATTTAAAGTATTTAGACCTCAGCTGGAATGATTTTGAAGGGAATGAAATCCCTTTGTTCTTTGGTTCTCTAACCAATTTAAGACATCTTGATCTATCTTTCGCTTCTTTTGGTGGAATAATACCATACCAACTAGGGAAATTGTCGAGATTGGTGGTTCTTAATCTCCATTGGAACTATCTAGTAGGTGCAGTCCCTCCCCAACTTGGGAATCTCTCAAGTTTGCAAATACTTCAACTTCATCACAATCATCTTGGGGGGGTAATTCCTTGTCAATTAGGAAATCTTTCATCCTTAGTTACGCTTAGTCTTGGTGATAATGACAATCAACAAATTATTAGCACTAATGCTGAGTGGATTTCTCATCTCTCTTCCATGGAAGATCTTGACTTAAGCACTCTGTCTGGCCTTAATGAGTCCAAAGAATGGTTGCAAATGGTTTTTCAGCTTCCAAAGCTGAGTGTCTTATATCTGGGCAATTGTAGTCTTTCAGATATAGATATTTTTCCATTGAATTTCTCTACATCTCTTACTCTTCTGGATCTGTCTTACAACAAGTTCACCTCATCTCTATTTACTTGGCTATTCAATGTTAGCTCTAATCTTGTTGAGCTTCGACTTAGAGAAAACCATATAGAAGGTCCTATTCCAGCTGACTTTGGCAATGTAATGAAATCCCTTCAAGAACTTGATCTCTCAAACAATCAATTGAATGGAACAATACCAGAAAGTTTTGGATTAATGTCCCAGTTGCAGCATTTGAAATTAGAAGGCAATTCTTTGGAAGGCTTGATAACTGAAACCCAACTTGCTAACCTCACCAATTTATTGGATCTAAGATTATCTCATAATCCACTCACCGTGAAATTCGATGACAAATGGGTTCCTACATTTCAATTGGAAGTGCTAAAGTTGCAATCTTGCACGGTGGTTCCTGATTTTCCAAAATGGCTTCAAACTCAGACGAACCTTTTGATTATTGATATTTCTAATGCGGGGATTTCGGACACCACAAGAATGGCTTCATTTTTATGTGCAGCTAGTGAAAGCTTAACCATTTTGAATATGTCCTATAATCATTTCGTAGGACAAATCCCTAATTGTTTCAGCCATTTGCAGTATTTAAGAATTGTTGATTTGAGTAATAATGCATTCTATGGAAATATTCCAACTTCTATGGAATCATTGGTTCGAATCCGTCATATGGTTCTACGCAATAATCAGTTTACAGGAAATTTGCCTTCCCTAAAAAATTGCACTGAGTTATTATTGCTGGACGTGAGTGGAAATAAATTATTAGGACCTATGCCATCATGGATAGGTTCTCACTTACAAAAATTGGAAGTGCTTAACTTGAGAAAGAATCACTTTAATGGAAGCTTGCCCCTCTCTCTTTGTCATCTAACAGCCATACAAGTTTTGGATCTTTCACAGAATAATTTGTCTGGAGAAATACCAAAATGCTTGAAGAATTTTTCTTCAATGGCTAAGGAACTTGGCCTCATGGAAACCATGGACCATTTCTATACCTTTCATGACTACTTCTTTACCTTTCATAAGGATGGCACTCCATATTATTTATGTTCATATGATTTCTTACCTCTAATAACATGGAAAGGAAAAGAATTGTTATTCAAGGACAATAAGAGACTTTTGAATTTGATTGATCTTTCAAGCAATCAACTCTCTAGAGAAATACCACCAGAGATTGGCGATCTTGTGCAATTAAGATCATTGGATTTATCAAATAATAATTTGAGTGGAGAAATTCCATCACAGCTTGGAAACTTATACTCATTGGATCTTCTTGATTTATCAAGAAACCATTTATCTGGAAGAATTCCTTCAACTCTTTCTGAAATCACCATGCTTAGTGTTCTGAACTTATCATATAACAATTTATCTGAAAGGATTCCATTAGGAACACAATTACAAAGTTTTGATGCTGCTGCTTATGAAGGAAATGCCTACCTTTGTGGCAAGCCACTTGAAAGAATGTGCCCAGAAGAAAAAACATCTGATCATGATCGTTGGGAGAATGAAGAGTATCATCATGAGGATTTCCCTTTCACCCAAGGATTCTACACAAGTATGGGTTTGGGATTTTTTATTGGATTTTGGGGAGTATTTGGCCCTGTGTTACTATTCCATTCTTGGAGGAATGCCTTCTTCAATTTTGTGAACAACATTATGGAGAGGAAAGGCTTAACGCGTAAACTGTAAGCTTCTTTCTTCTTTATTGCATTTTTTAATTTTTTATTTTTGACGTATGGAATGGACTTGATTGTCACAAACTTGATTGTGCAACATAGAAGATTTCCTTGGTACCGAATTTAACCTTGAATCTACTACGTTGACATATATCCTTTTATATTTATTTTTTAAATAACATGCATGTCAGCATGGTAGCTATTTCATATAATATATTTAATATAAATATGGATATATTAATTGCTCTTTCAAAGATTTTCATTTCTCTTCAAATTTTTTTAATTTTTTATGTTGGTCACACTAACGATGTTAGAATAGTTTCTTCGCTGCGGTGAAGAATGACTTTGATAACGTCGCTTGTGTCTTCGTATAGTTATATTTTTAATTTTATACGTTAAATCCAGATTAAAAAAAAATTATACATTAATAATTTTCATTTATCCTCTTTCACTTGTATACTTATATTAACTACATTATCAACGGTTTGACAGAATTGCATATAGATTATAATTACATATAATGAAAAATAAACAATATCTTTAAAATAATTATAATCAATAAATATTTTAATTATAATATATTTTTTAATTTAAAATTAAATATTTAATCAAAATTATTATTTTAGTATTTTTTTCTTTTTATGCTTATATATTACGATGAAAAGTAAAACAAAAATTTATTAAATCTATAAGGAAAAGGGAGTGTTATATATTGTCAATTTTTTTATATCTTATTAAACTAAAAATAATTATTAAAAAGATTAAAATAAATAAGAAATAACATTTGATATAATTTAGATTTTTATAGTAAAAATTAATAATTATTTATAATAATTGTAATAAAAAATAATATTTATTTTTGAACTTGCTATTAAATACTCAATAAAATTTATTTTTTATTATAATTTTATTTTTTAAAATTTTTATTTATAATTAAAATTATTTGCAATATCGAGAAGATAATATTATCTTATATAATATTATACCAAATACTATAAAATTAAAATTTAACAAGTTTTATACCATCAAACTTTATACTATCTGATATTATACTACCAAGCCTAATCATATGATGCATACCAAATGAGTCCTTATTAGCATATACAAGCATGAACAGTAAATGATTAATCATTGATGACTTTATTAATCGGAGCTGATTTTATGTTAGGCTTCTTTAGTTATTTAACATAACGTTATTGGTACATCAAAAATTAATATAAAAGGTAGACAGCACGCATAGAGAGAATAACACGCAAAACCTTGACTCTATCCAATACTACACCAAATATTTTATATTTTCCTCTCTTTATAATATCTATTTTAATGCCTAATTTTCATATAAAAATAATATTATTTTATTTAATTAATAGTTTGCATTCTCAAAAGACGATTTCGAGAGCTAAATATTTCAGGCTACAAATAGTTTCCAATCTATGGTTTGGTGAATCTAGTCGCTCTCTTTGCTCAGGCACGACCTCTGATCCACAGGAACGTCTATTTCAGAAAAGTATCTGTACCGAGTTTGTTTGGGGTGTGAGCATATATTGGGTATGTTTGGATACGTATCTATTTTTAAAAGAAAAAAATTAGGTACGATTCGGGTACGATTTGAATACTGCTGCGTATGGCTCGATATAGCTTTAGGTACGTGGTTTATAAAACCGGCGTCGTTTTGAAGTTTTTTTTTTTTTTTTTGGCGCTGCAGCTTTTTCCTTTTTAATTTTTCTTTTTTCCTTTTCCTCTTACGCTGCCCTGTGCCCACTTGCCTTTCTTTTTTCGTTTTCCCACTTACTGAACCCGTAGCTTTCTGTTTCTTCTTCTTTCTTCCATTCAAAATCCCTAACCCTCTTTTTCTTCTTTCTTCTAAATAATAAAAACTCCACAACATTAATTCAATTTAGATACCCATCCCCTTCCTTCTAAGACTTTCCTTTCCCAACTCCCCTTCTTCTTCTTCTTCTTTCCTTCATTTGAAACACCCTTCACCCGTCAACACACACCACCACTCAACTCATCCACCAGTGGCGGTCTTCACATCCGATCGGCGGCGACTGTCCTAATGGCATGAGCAGCTGCAGCTCAAAGACAACAATGGCGGTTCTTCACGCAAGGTTGCTTCTGCTTCTGTTTTTGTTCTATTTTTTATTTGTTTGTGTCGGTTTTTTTTCCTGCTGTTGCTGATTTTTGCTATTAGTGTGGTTCTATTTTTACTTGGTTTTTGTTGTTTTTTTTTTGGCTATTGCTGCTGGTTCTTTTTTTTTTTTTTTTTGGGAAAACTCGTGATCTGAAGTTGTTGTGTTGTTGTTGCTAAAAGGTGGCTTGTGATGGTGTTAGTTTATTATCTGAATGAGTAATTAAATTTTTTATTTTTGAGTAATACAGAAATTTTGTAATTACTTATCAGATATTTTCATGAGGCTCGACAGCCAAGTCTGGTAGTGAGGGATCTAAAAGTGGTAATAATGCTGTCACTTGTACTTTAATTGTTTGTATTTGAACAATGTTTTAAATATTATAATTTTTTATTTTTGTAATATAATGATGAACAATTTAGACTTATTTTATATATTTTTTAATTTATCATATGAAATTTTAGTTTTTATATATATATATATATATATATATATATATATATATCGCCGTATCCATACTTCAATTTTTACAAAATTTTTGAATCTCATACACGTATCCGTACCCGGAATGGGTACCGTACTCGTATCCACGCAACATAGGGCACGACTAGCGTGCTTTACTTTCGGAGAACACTGCACAGCTATAATGCAAATTTTCTCACGGTGGTAAAGCTGACAACAGTTGGCCACGTGCAAATTCCTTAATTTTTTTCTCATGAATTTTCCATACATTGACCTGCTGCAAGAGAGAATGCGCAAAATGCACCAAATCAAGATTTACATTGAGTTAACTGGTCTTGTATGTGCTTATTTGATAGGTGTTTCACGAAATCTAGCTTGTTTGCGTGGATGAAATTGGGGTTGTAGGACGCCTGTAGTCTTCTATAGACTTTGTCTTCACATGAATTTCTGGGCAATAGCATGCTCTATTGCGAGTCATTATTTTTAAATCCAGAAACTAGATTTATGCTGTCTCTATTTCCTATTTTTTTTTTAAAAATTATGTAAAGAGTTATACCAACATATATTTTCTTGAATCATAATTGATGATATTCATCTTTTGATATTGATGAGTCAGCAAATGAATCTTTAGAAATATTTAATCCTATTGTTTTAATAATTTGATTTTAATATATTGCTAGTACAAAAATATTTAACTTTTATATTTATTATCTCAAAATATAATATATAATAATATATAATTAAATATCAGTATAAAACTTTCTTCATAGTAATAGTATAGTAAAATTAATCTCTTATTCCAAACCGAAACATTTTAGAACCTGCAAATAGAAAAAATTTGGACTAAAACTCGTGTCTTCATTTTTGTTCTTAAGAACTTTATTATGTTAAATTTTATTTAAATAGTAATGAAAAATATTTTTTTTGAAATTTTTTGTATTTATATTTTAAAATTAATGAAAAATATTAACTTAACAACATAGAAATACAAATTAGTATACTTTTTTTGGTGGCAAGGATAACCAAGGATACTTCCGCTGGGCCAACAAATACCTATCCGAGACCCTTTTTTTTTCTCTGACCTTTTCCTTCTTCCTTCATCTTCCATCTCTGCTCCCCATATTTCCACCTCAAATAGTCAACTCCTCATCGCTTTCCATATCTTTAAGTTGTTGGCCAGTCTTTTTGGGAGAGTTTTCATATCTTTAAATTTTAACTTTGTTATATTATTTGTATCTTTCATTTGACAATTCTTTTTTTCTTTTATTCTTGTTTTAGAAATTTCGGTAGTTTCAGGACGTCAAGAGGTTGAGATTAATAGTGTTTTGCAAGCCCAGCACCAAGGTAAAATCATATATTTTTCACATATATTCTTAGATTTCTGTGATTAATATTTCATTTAAATATTCTAACAATTGTTTATTATATTCTAGGAGAAATTTGAAGGCTTAGAATTTAAGCAGGAGAGGAGATTGGCAAGAATTGTTCCTGGCTTACCGTTTATTTGTTTATGATTTTGTTGTCATCTTAGAATAGTTGAATGTTGACTATTCACCTGTGACTTCTTTGTTCTTGTTTTGGCTATTTGGGATATTGTCATTATGGCTTTTGGGCCAGTTGGTCTGAGTTGGTTTCATGATATGACTTAGCATTTGTAAATCCTAAACTGATGTATGTTAGACTTAGATCGATCATTGATGGATGTTGGTGTGCTATTAGATTAGTGGATGATCTTCACTATTTGTGTACTATATTGTTGTAACTTTGTGCCTTTAGGTATGAATTGTTGGCCTTGAATTATAGACGTCATTTTGGCTAATGGCTATTTATTGAATTATTGTTGTCAAGAATGATGGCTCTCAAGTTCTAGACAGATTATGGTTTAATTTCTTGCACTTGCAGGGAGAGCACACCAATCTTTAAATTGATATTGGTGTTAGTAGATTGATATTGGATTATGAATTATACTCAAAATGTTAGTTGTTAATTGATTGATATTGGTATAATAAAATTATGTAGAAGTTATATTTTTGTAAATTTATGTATAGTTAGTTACATGCAAATTCGGCAATTTAGGTGCCTAATATTATAATGTATTACATGTTTGCAAAAAAAAAAAAAAAAACACCAGGAAGAAAGAAAAGAAAAGAATCAACCTAAGTACCCAAACTGACCCAACACACATTAACCAGTGATTTTTCAGAAAATCAGTTGGGTGGGTTTTTGTTTTACCCTAAACTTGACTCATGAACACCCCTAATGAAGCATTGGATACTCACAATTGATTTTTACTGTCTATTAAATTATTAACAAATTATGTATTAATTTGGGAACAGTTTCTTTATTGGGAATTAGAAGTCAGGCCCTAAATAGATTTAAGAGGAATATGCCACTTGATATTGGGAATATTTAGGAATATGCCACTTGGGCTAGCCTCTAAACAGATTTAAGGGAAATATGCCAGTATGAGAGTCAAGGAAATTAAGGCAGGCAATCATGTATAGGAACGAGCTTAGTCCTGAGATGTAAATTATTACTTAGGTGAAAAAAGCCATTTACTTCCAAGGGACTAAGTACAAAAGTTTAAGTTGCAAGTTAAAGAAAGAGATAAAAAAGTCAAATGCACTTGCATAAGTCAAATATAAGTATCAGCATATGCATATTTAATTATCTTATTATGTTGCAATGCTACAATAATTATGATTGAAAGTTTATATTATTACTGCTATTATGATTATCGTGACATATACTAAGTGATTGTTAAAAGTAACTCACTTTGAGAAATATGTTTTTAAACTTAAAATTGAACCAGTGCCTATGTGTAACTGTCGACGTTTTCATAAGTAAATTGAAGCAGTTGAAATATTTATGATAATACTTTATGTGATTAGTGGGTTGAGTATACCTATTAAGAATCTTAGATTCTCACGACCTGTTTGTATATTTCCATAAACATTCCAATATATAGACTGGACTTTAAATATGTAGTAAATGTCATTGGATAGTTACTAAATGCAAGACATGGACTTGAGCCTAGTTCAGGAAGCTAAAGTGTGTGATCGATAACCATGAAGTGACAATCGAATGCCCATACATGTTTTGTATGTAAAATGAGTTAAGTTTCTTTTAAATTGTAAATCTTTTATTTTATATGTATTGAATATTTGGGATAATAGATCCTTATACAGTAAAGAATAATCAAGTTTTAAGGGTTATATATTATATTTTATTTTTTAAA
The DNA here is from genome assembly GCA_031439595.1 of Pterocarpus santalinus. Classification (NCBI taxonomy): domain Eukaryota; kingdom Viridiplantae; phylum Streptophyta; class Magnoliopsida; order Fabales; family Fabaceae; genus Pterocarpus; species Pterocarpus santalinus. The sequence continues at coordinate 23,143,598 of CM062528.1, read as the reverse complement.
GGTCTTTCAAAGCACCCTTAGCAACCTCCAAACATAATGTCATGACTCAAGTATAGCGTATGTGTTTGGAGGGTGTTACACTTGACCACTCATTAGTTTCTATGGATAGATATTTGCTTATCTAGGTTGTCTGAGAGGATTCAGGGCCTAGTTACATCTCCTCTAGAAGCTTGTCTAGATGGGGATGTCGTTTTCATCTCTCACTTTAAACACCTAAATCTACCAAAAAGTTGTTTTGGTAGAATCTAGGAAGGAATGATTTTGATTTCTTATTCAATGCTACAATCAATAGGCTTGCATTATAGCAACACCATGTTGCCACCTAGTTTGCCTTTATTATCATGATTTAGCTGTCATCCATGAGGAATTTGATGGCCAAATACAAAGCGGAGATTATTATGCCTAGCTTATTGAGGGCGAGTCTTTTGAGAATGATGTTATACATATAGGGGCAATCCACCACTAGGATTTTTAGCCTAATTATTTTGTACAAAGGCTTAGTTATAAGTGTAAGTTAGAATTTTACATATCCACCAGGTTTGTACTTTGGCCCTGGGAATCCATTCAACTCCCATTGAAAGATAAGGATCTTATGGGTGACGACTTAAGGGGATCAAAAACATCTTTAAATAATATCTTTGCTAAACTTCCTTGAACCATAAATACCTACTTAATCTCATAATTGGCCATTTAGTTGATGATAACCATAGGGTTCTCATGTTCAAGGATAATATTATATGTGCCTTTGTTAATGAAGATAATGGTACTTGATTATTTGGTTGCTAGTTTTCAACACAAGTCTTGCAGCTAAATTTAGGATATCTTGCATGTATTTATTTCTCGAATACTTTAGTATTTCTCTTTTTGCAAAGCTAAGAGAGATCTTGTTGATTGATCTCATGAGGAATTCAATATAAGAATCCTTTAGTACAAGGGAGGAATAGTGTAACAAATTCCAACGATGCCAAAAAATGATTTTGACATGGATTCCTTCTCTCTACATCTCATAGTAGGGACCATTATGGTAAGCTCTCATGCTAGTTATAGCTCTAGTGTTAGTGATGTCATAGCTAATTCCATGGTCTTTGATCTTAGGATTAAGTAATGTACTGATAAAGCCACCCCTTTTTAATTAGAGTCTTGACAATGTCACGATGTTCCATGCAGTCATTTATGCGGTTCACATAACCCTCATTGTAGTCACAGTGTCAATACTTGTCCATTCTTTCCATAGGTGATGTTATAGATGATACACCACCTAGGTAATCATGGAAGGGCTTATTGAGTTCCACAATTATGGCATGCGTGGCTGAGTTGATTAATCTAGCAAACATTTCTAATTGTGCTTTGTTGGTAGAAAATGAGTCAAAAACCTAATCACAAGATTAAAGAAATCATTCATGATCTTCAAAGGTAGGAGGAGAAGTATTTGAATGTCGCCATCTCTAGTGTTGTAGGAAAAGTATAACACATGATGGTGTTCATTCCATTTGTTAGCAACATAAAGGAATCAAAATAGTTTAAGCAATCTTGTGAGTTAGACAACCCATTAATAGTGTTAGTCCCAATAGGACTTTGAAACAATGGTTAAAATTAGGAATTGATTTGATTTGAATTAATTTAAATTGAATTGATTTGATTTATGAGTTAAATCTCACGTTTGAAATAATTATATAAAATGGAATTTGAAATGATTTATAAATAAGTTATTATCTTTGGACTCTATTAAACATGGAAGGACATACTGAGTCCCACAATTATGGTATGCGTAGCTAAGTTCTTTAAGCTAGTAGATATTTTTTTTTGTGCTTTTTTACTATAAAGTAAGTCAAAAAACTTAGCCGCAGGCTCAGCAAAATCATTCACGATCTTATAAAGTAAGAGGAGAAGTGAATGTCACCATCTATAGTGTTGTAGGAAAAGTACAACACATGATGGGGTTCATTCCATTTATTAGCAATATAAACAAATAAAAATAGTCGAGGTAGTCTTATGAGTCAAACAACCTATCAATTCCCACTAAATCCTATCAAATTTGATAAGATTTCAAAATTGAAGCAAACAAATCCCATAGGATTTAATAAATCAAATAATTTCTTATTTTTAAAAGTTTCAAACATAAGATTTGATTTGCAAATCAAATCAATCCCTATTTTAATCCATTACAAACAAAACTTTTCGAAGTGGAATACACAAGATGAAGTCAGAGAATGGATAAGTGAAATGGCAGGGTTTTCATGCTGCTTGTGAGGATCATGAAGCAACAGAAAAATGTTGAATCTAGAGTTTGCCTTCCATTATGCAACAAGATTTATTGTTTTCACTAGTACGCTAAGCATTTCTCGAGTTGAACATCTACCTCAGTTTCATGATTTCACAGGCATGTTCCTTGGTAAACCTGAGCAGACCTTTATAATTCGCATTTGTTTCTACATACTTGACCATGATGACATTAATGTCGAGTGTGGAAGGATGGGGTTGTTGTTCGAAGCAATAGCAGAAGGCTTCTCAAATGTTAAGTAAAAAAACCTAGATACAAACATGTGGTATGGTGTAACAAATCTGTTATGGATGTCAGTTGTTTATTTTGTTGTCGATCTTACTACATGGGGACCTGTCTTTTGGTATTGGCCATTGTCATAACAACCCTAGATCGAATGAGTGGGAATAAGAATTCATTGTTTTCCATGAATAACATCAATGTTTGTCCATAGGTTCAAGGTAGATAAAGTACATGAACATGGGTAAAAAGGGGCTTCCTCTCCACAAACTTCTTATGTGATAGCAAATTAAGGGGTGATGTACCTACAGAGGCACTTCAACAACCAAGTTAGGATTTACACTACAATAATAGAAAGTAGGGATTAGATTCATACTTTGGGGGCTTAATGTGATATTTATAACAATGGTGATTGCTTAAGGTGCAATTTTTTGGGGATTATTCCCAAAATTTGTTGTAATATTCAAAACACTATCTATGATTTGTTAATTATGGGGGGAATCAATTAGAGCATTTGTGACGGTGAAAGTAAGGCTTTGTCTAATAAGCTTCAACTGGAATATTATCCTACAATCATTATCATCATCATCATCATCACACACACACACATCTTTTCTTTTAGTACTTATGTAATATTAGCAATTAAAAATGTAATAAAGGAAGAAAAGAATATTCTAGAATGACTCTCTACTATGTCTATCTTGCCACCTTCTTTTTCTTTTGCTCAAAAGTCTTAACTTATAATTAATTAGATAAAATTATGCATATTTTATTTACAAATGAAATACTTATAAGTATAATTTCAATATATTGTTAGTGTGAAAAATGTTACACTATAAGTTAATTATATATTATCGTTATGTGTTCTTTTTGAAGTAGTTATTATGAAGATTGAATAATTTTCATAACATGATAATATATTATTGGTTAACAGTATGTTGTTCCCTTGGATTGAGATTAGTTGGAGAAAATATCCCCAAGTACGAAAAAAAAAATTGCTTGATCCATTTTCAAGTCTTTAACCTACAAGACAAGAAGAAAACACACAATATAAGAAAAGTAGAGAGAAATCTTTCCATTTAGATATTAGGCAAGGTACTATGCTAAGACTCAAGTATCTCACTTTTCTTTCAACAATCCACACCTCCACATAAAGTCTAATAATATCCTAGTGCAATGTGTCACAGCACGTTGCCTCGAGCATGCAACAATCCAACAATCATGTTTGTCATCTCCCTGCTTCTACCCAAAGAGAAATAGGACACTCTTTTCCCATGCTTTTTGTCTACCCATGCAATATAATATGATATACAAGTAATATATTTTTTCTTCTTATACTTCTCATATCCTAATTTTTTGTGACATACATTTATACAAAATCTTCTACACATTACCTACAAACAAGTTATAAAGATTAAATAATGGTGTTTAAACATTTTGACCATTACCATTTTGATCAACATTAATTATCTTTCAACACTCTGTATAATTTTTTAAAACATAATTAAGTTTGTAATTGTTGGTTACTTAAAATTAAAATATACTATAATTATTTTTGTAAAAACACTCCAACAATCCACCACTTATTTCTATAAAAGTACACATATGCAATAAAACATAAAATATTTGGGTAAAGAAGGATTATTATGCATAATAGAGGTAGCATTCCCTTGAACCTTTACTTAGTAATGATACAAGTTTGGTGCAAAGCCAATAGTGGTTTATAGCCATGAATAATGGCTACCTAGGGGATTCCAAGATATTGTATCATGCACATAATATTCTAGATGTAATATTAAGCCCTTAAGCCTGCATATAGCAACCTTGTTCACATTATTGTTTTCCATGAATACTCTAGAGAACTTAGTCATAATTGCTCATAGGAGTGGCCTTATTGCTAAGGGTGTTCACGGGTCAAGTTGGGTTGATTTAACGAGTAAAAAAGACTCAATCTAATCAAATGAGACAGGTTAAGTCGAGTAGTCGAGTTTTTTTTTTTTTTGGGAAAGAGAATAAACACATGAATTTCAACTAGATTAAATATAAACACATGAATTTCATTTTTGGAAAAAAAAAATAAAACTTACAAAAATCTAAACCAAATCTGGGTTGGATTCATTTAATCTTATACACCAATAACAGCAATTGAAAATTTTAAGAATTATAAAAGCAAAAGAGGCAACTAAATCACAAAATATTAGCCAAAAAAATGTATTTTTGAACAAATCAAAATATTGATTTGCAAACTAAAAATTCTTGGAATGACTTATGGGGGTTTTCTGGGAATGCAAAATGAAACAAAGCTAAAGACTTTTGGCATAAAATTGAGAAAAAAAGAGGGGACAAAGCACGAGACTAGGATAAAGGATCATTATCTAAGATCATCAAGGACAGTGGTAAATCAAGACTATTGAGGCAATGACTTAGCAACTCTCTCTTGTGGTGGCTAGGGTAGAGTGAGGAAGGTAGGAGGAAGGTCTCCCATAAGGACAACAGCAGCTTAACTATCATACTCTCACTTTATGCGATGTGTGACGAAGCAAGGAGGAAGGATTGAAATAGATGAAGGTGGGGAAGATGGTGACGAGCGCAATAGCAGTGGTGACAGTGGCATACATAGGGGTAGTCGAAGGAGGAAGGCGTAGTAGTGTTGTAAGTGTTGGTGGGTTTACTAAGTAATAAAGAATGTGATGTTTGGGTTTATGGTGGATGGGTTTTGTTTCTGTGTTAATTAGAATAATAATTATAAAACATATATATATTATCAGGGTCGGGTATATGGGTACTGCTCTCATACCCGATACACAAACCAATGAATAAACAAGTTGTTTAGGTTCTACCCAATCTAACCTGACTAACTAACCCAACCCAAAAAATTTCCATTGGGTCGGGTCGGTTAGGTTAGTGAAGTAGACAAGTAAAACCATACCTGTGAGCACCCCTACCCACTGCATACTTATATAGGCAAATTCTATCCAGGGTGTCCATGCAATTCATAACACCCTACTACAAAAAGTCTATAAAATTCATTAAAAGCTAAATAATTCATCGTTCAAAAATATTGAAGGTATATGCACTTACACCTGAAGGAAGCAGTTTTGAGTATTTAACTCTTTATATGGTACATGCCATAACAAACCACTATGTGATTCGTTCTTCCCATTGAACTAACTTTTTAGGATCTCTCATCACAATGATGGATATCCATATAGGTAGTTTATATTACTTAGGCTTAGTTTCGTCCCCCTTAATGTCCTCTAAATCTTTTTACTATAGCCATGGATTTAATCATCTTTGTGATATATAAAGGATCTAGTTAGTTGTAGACTTATATGCTTTTGTACTAATCCATGAATGTTGGGTATTGAATTGTCATATACCAATTTATCATACATCCACATTCACAAAATAATAGCCAATGAAACAAAAATTATCATTTAATCATATATATATATGCCCAAAAATTTAGCACCATTGTACCTATGATACAATAGGAAAGCCCACTAATCAAGTAGCAAAATTTTCGTATCATTGCACCTTTAATACAAATGGTATGGCTACTTGTAATATAGCTTAAATTTTGTAAAACAAATGTATAGTCTAACATATGCAATGGCATACCTTCATTTCTATCAGAGTCAGCTATGGAACCATCAATCTTTATATGTACCAATATTTGGTCACGTTAATACTCATTATAAAAACATTCTAAAAAATATAATCATATTTGACAATATTGCATAGTAATTGTCCTTATCTGAAGAGAATGCCATTTGTGTTCTGGATTCTTTCTTATTCGTTCTCCTCACTATACTTATATTATGCTCCCTTGTCTTTAGAAATAAAGGAAATACCTTAGCTATGCATTTAGGCTCTAATACCACTTTGTCGAGAGCCTCTTTATCTTCAATATACAATCCTTACTTTGGCAAGGTAAGTATTTCAGCATTAGCATAATAGCTTACTTATCTAACCACAATTACTCAAAGGATCATATACTAAAAACAAAAAGGATCGAAAATAATGGATTATTAGTCGGATAGATTTCTGATGCATAGATTCCTTTAATAGAGGTAAGTACAGAGCATAATATGCATCCTCTATAGTCTTTTATTTCCTTTATTTGTTCAGATTTATAGGAACATATTTAAAGTAACAAGGTTATAACTTTCAGGAGGAAGGAGAAAAGTTTAGAAACTCATCATTACATAAATACATTGATAATATTATTTGAGGATTAATGATTTTTACAACTAAGAAGCTTCTCCTTTAATAGATGAAAGAGAACACGTTCAAAGCTCATATCTATTTTACACAGATTTATCACAAGGCTACGAATTATAGCCACTTAGACTTTTTGACCTAGCTACATCATATTATTAGTACAAAATGACAAAGTCTAAAGACTTGACTAAGTCTTTTTACATTATTTCTCATGAAGTCTAACTACTTTGGTACTATCCTTTTTGTCATAGCTTTTCTTTTTGCTAGTCTTCGTGCTTTTAACATGTTTGGTCTTTGTGCTTCACATGGCTTCTAACACCTTTGGTTTTTGTGCTTCTCATAGCTTCGACACTATTTACCACCTATGTGACTTGAGAATAGGCTCATGGCTGGGTGATAGGTTAGCATTTTCTTCTTTGTTTTCTCTTTTCCTCTATTATCTTAACTCTATTTCAAGTAGCTTAGTCTCAATGTCTATCTCTTCCATATATTCAACTGAATCTAGGGAATCTTGCATGATAAAACTTTGCATTGGGTCTTTGCCATAACTTCTATTAATCTATCCCCATATGTTTTTCTTAGCTAGAGCTCCACTTGTATAGGTGACATCCATTTCCATTTTAGTTTCTGGTATATAGATAATTTCAAGAGGTTTGTGCTTGGCGCAAGTGGAGTTGATTATTGGTGTCTTGACATCTGAGCTATTGACCTTAGAAAGTTGGATCATCATGTTTTCTTTGTAGAAAAGATGTTGGTTATCCTAAAAGAAGGCCTTTAAGCTTGGGAAGACTCCATATAGTCTTGCATGGTTTTATGTCTAGAGGACTTTGTTCAAATAATTTTGGAAATAAGGATGATGAATAATAAAAATGAAAATGAAATCATTAATTTGTTTTTCATCCAATATCTAAATATTAAACTTGGACAATTCTTTGTCAATTTCTTTATTCCACCAAGTAATGGGTACAAACCACTACAAGGTCCTCCAAAGAAGTACTAGAGAGAGACACATCACAAGTACCACATCAGTTTAAAAGTGGGATAAAAGATAGGATAGGAATACAAGGGAGAGACACATCACAAGTACCACATATTAGTTTCTTTCAACGGTCCTTCCATGAGGAGTATAAAGATGGTGAGATAAGGAGTTATTTGGATCAAACCAAGTTGGCCAAGGAGAAATGCTATGCTACTGAAGAGAAATGGCCAGGTAATGAAACATATGTGATTTTGCAAAATCTTATAGGTACTTTAGAGTGAGAATGATACCAAGAAGTAGGAGAATAGGTTGTTTGAGTCTTACTTTCTTCAGAAGAAGTGGATGGATAAGTGTTTATAATGATTAAAGGATAGCAATATGTGGCAAAAATTGATGGTGATGTGTTTCATTAGGGCTTGGTTTGGCCTAGAGAGAAAGTCTAGAGTAAGGTTCTGCATTCCTTTAAACGTTTTGTAGAGAAGTCATATCTTGATAACTATTCTTTTACTCTGAGAATTTGAGGACTTGGTGGAACCTTGTTCTTAAACTCAAGAAGCCTTGGAAAAAAAGAATTATCGAGATGCACCTCATACTGATATTCCATTAGATGAAAATCAAATTTTTGTATCCCATATTTGACTGCCAAAGTTTCTTTGTATGAGATGTGGTAATGGAGTTCTACAGGTTTGAATTGACCACTTGCATGTCCACAATAGAGCTTTTGTCCTTCAGTTTCTTCTATTAGAACAGCTCCCTAGTAATGGTCACTAGCTTTCTGTCTATTGAATCTTTTTACTTTCTCTTGGTATTTTTAGAGGAGATGGATTCTTGGTTGCTTGCTTCAGAAATTTTGTAGTTTCAGTTTGCTTTGGTCCCCCATGGAAAGGCATTCTTCTTGAGGTGTTTGGACAGCTTGGTAGTGTGCTCAGAGATATGTGGAATAAAATCCCTTTTGTAGCTTAGGATTTCTAATAATTGTTGGATCTGTTTTGTGGACATATTCTCATCAGAAAATTTGGGAAGTTCTTCAGTAATGTGTGGTTGAGGGATATACTTTCCTTGAGTGAAATACATTCCCAGAAAGCCTACTTTAGTGGTTCTAATCTAAGATTTCTTTGATGAGAGTACTACTCCATATTTATCATAGATCTAATAAAACTTTTCTAAGGATTGTCCGTGGTTGTCTTCATCTACTAAGAAGAGGAATATGTTATCAATGTAGATAAGGTTACTATTAAGAAGTGATTCAAAAACTCTGGTCATTACCTTTTAGAATAATGATGGAGCTACCTTGAGTCCAAAATGGAGGATAGTCCTTTGATAAGAGGCAGTGAGGATATAGAATGTTGTTTTTGGCTTCTCTTTTAGGTCAATGCCCAATTGCCAAAATCATGACTTTAAATCAAACTCAGAAAAGATGTGGGCATTCCAAATATATGAATATAGATAATAGATTTGTGGAAGAGGGAACTTATCATCTTTGAGAAATTGGTTTAATGGCCGGTAATCTATAACAATTCTTTTCTTTCTCCAAATTTAATCGGATCTCTTATTCATATGGAAAGCTTGGCATGCCCAATCAGATTTGGTTTATTCAATCAAGCCCTATTTTAACAATTATCGATATTCTTCAAATGCTGCTATCCTATCAGATGGTGGATGAACTGCTTTAGTTGGATTTATATCTTGATTTACCTTGAATGGCAGTTTTACAAAAAAAAAAAAAAAATTATTCTTCCAAAGGGGTCGAGGATGTTCAAAAAGATCATGACTATCAGCACTTTTCTTGATATATTTATCCCTTATTTCTTCATATCTCGGTGGTGCATCTGCAAGAGCAAATAATTTTGGGATGATAGAATAAAGTTTAAACTTTCTTTTGAATTTGATGTCTTGAGAAAGGATCTGAAGTCCGTCATTTTGAGTATACCTATGATAATATCTTTGTTAGGTAAATCCAGTTCCAATGACCTTGGTCCCCTCCGCCAGAACTTCATATGATGCTCCTAGCGCACCATTGTTACAGCCGTAGGTTTTATTGGAAGTTAGTTGCTGTCTTTTCTCTTCATTTCTTTTTTTTTCTTTTTTTTTTCCATAAGTTTCTATTTTTTCTATTCAGATGTGCAAAAATAAAATAAAAGAGCTATACCTATTTTATATATATATATATATATATATATATATATATATATATATATATATATATATATATATATATATATATATATTCGATCAAAATTGTTACAATTTTTGGAAGAATAATGATAATATAATTTTGGATTTATGATAAACAATATACGTGACATCATATTCACCATTAATTTTTAATATTTATATATATAAAATATAAAATTATATTTTGAATAATAAACACATTATCACATGTAAGATTTTCCATAAATCTAAGACTATATTATAATCGCGTTGAAAAAAGACTATATTATAATCAATCAATTTCAATATATATATAATCAATCTAAGTCATAAAAAATATAAGCAGCGATAACTAAAAAATCTAAAAACAATTAAAAATTATAAATAATTGAACTGACAATTACATCTCATAGTTTTTATAACTACGAATTCAGTTCCATATAAACAAAAGCATCATAATTCATTTAAACTTGCTCACCAAATAAAAAGACTGCCCATTCAAATATGTTCAATTGTCGATTATTCTCACTATAAATAGAAATAGTGATAATAGTGGCCCTTCATTTATTATTATTATTATTATTTTGTAAAATATTTTAAGTTGAAAGGAAAGTTTGCCTTAGCTCAAGGTAAGGGCATGCCTTTGAGTTCATCAAATATTTATAAAAATATTTGTAGATTTTCCACCCTAATGAGTTTGTTACCCTTACACCTACTAAATCATTTGTGGCTAAATGGATGATTACATGATGTTTGGAAGATGGTATTTGATTTCATATACCCTTCAGTAATGCTAAAATAAGACCAAAATTTGGAAGTAATCATTGCAACATATCAATGTTAGGAGTTTTTCTTATGATGTAAAATGAAAAAGACATATGTTTTGACGTGTTCTTTAGCTGTTGAGGAGTTTTCACTAGTCTAAACTCTTCACATCTCCAATAGAGTGCTTATAAAGGATTCTAATGCTCAAGTCAAAACAAATTCCACTTGAATATAAGTGAAAACGAAATAGTTCTATACCTCTACTCCTAGAGGAATTTCTTATTTAAAATTGAGGGTCAAGTCCCAAATATCGGGGAGCTATTATGAGTTGATTTTTTCACCCTTCAAGGATCTCGGCAAGCTCCTCTTTTTAAGATTCTCTTATTCAAATGGAAGTCCAGTGTGAGCCAGTGGGATTCTGTGGAGATATTACAAGACATCCCCAACTAACCTTGTGTCAATGGCCCTAACTTCTTAGGCTATTGGACCGAGCTAAAAGTATTGCAAAATGGTTCAGTCCACAGCCTCCATACGCAAGGATGATCATCTAAGCATATATATATATATATATATATTCCAAGATTATATTAGTTTTTCAAGCGAAACTTTCCACATTCTCAATGGTGGGTATTGGTAATTGTTCTCGAACACATGGCATTCGCGGACTCATCTGACGTCATTTCTTTCTTGCCACTATTATGTTTGTTATCACAACATCCATTTTATGCCATTGGATCTCATCCATCTAGCTCCCCATCCATAGATCAACTTGAAGGCCAAGATTTGTCACTTAATGGTGAGAAATCCCTTTAACCGTTGGATTTTAGAAACTATCTCAGAGACCATTACTTAGCTCTTTCTTCCTCATTTGAAGTTCCTTCCACTACCATCATGGCAAAATTCTTCCCTAAGCTTTCTACTACTATTTCGTGCTCTCGGAATATTAAGCACATTGTTTTGCCTTCATTTTGCTCCATTCCCACATTTTCCCATCTTAATCAAGTAAGTGATGCTTACATTGTGTACTTTCTTGCTCTATTTTATTGATCTCATGAAACCTAGGATAAGAGATTTTATTGGTCTCTCTTTCCCATCCCACATTTTTGCTATAATGGTTGATAGTTAGAAGATGAATGTCATTCTGTTTGTTGAAACTTGAACTTACAAGTATCCTAAGCCCTTGGTTCTATCTTGCTTTTACTAAACAGCCTTGGTTAGAGGTAAGGAGGTAAAGAATGATGTAAAAGGAAAGAGAAAAATTGCTTGTGAGTGATTCAACTCCTTGGGACTCATATTCTTGGCTCCATTTCAAGGTTAGAGAAGCCTACTCCCTATCTAGTGCTAAAGAGAGCATAGCTTTAGGATAGACAACAAGATCTCAACCAACGAAAATGAGACTCTAATTGAGTGCCTCCCTTGTGCTTCCCAAGACTAAGTATGTCACTTAGGAACGCTGATACAAAGCATGTCTTCATTTATGTCTATGATACCTTTCATCAAGAGCTAGATATTATGCTTCCATTTTTTTATTTCCAAATTGCTTGCCTCAACCAAATAAACGTAGCCCCCATTTAGTTACATTTGAACTATTTGGCCTTCATCTGATCTTTTGAAATACTAAAGAAGTTTTTAGGAGCTCGTTGTACTATTGGGGTGTTCTTCACCTATTTCCAAGTGATGGGTGCTTAGAAGAGATATTGGATATCCCTAAGTAGTCATCTTTGAAAAAGGATTCTTTCCTTGTATTTGAGCTCATATAAGTATTTTAAAGATTAGCGTTTCATAGTTAAATCTGCTGAGTTTGATGAGTTACCCCTTCTTAGATAAGAATGTCTTGGAAAAATTGCATCACTATTGGAACCAATTTCCTAGGCAAATTTTGAGCGTTGATTACCATAATCTTCCCCTGGTGGATCAATTTGTTCTTAGTCAATAAATTAAGTCTCTCACAGGCTCTTTCCTGCATCGAGCTCTTGAAGTGAAACAACGATAGAATCAAAGAGTTTAGTCATATTAGTAAATTTTCAATTCTTGACATGTTTTTGTTGTTACTAGCATTTTTATCTTTCTCAAACTAATTTTTATTTTCTTTGTAGAGAAAATGGCCCAAAGCTCTCAAACAACACCCTCCAATCATACCTTGCCCACCAAAAGGGCTACTGTTGATGTCCAAGACCCCAACCGAGCTCCTATAATGCTGAGAAGACTACTAGCAATAGCTCAAAGATAGTTACTGATTCCCACTTCTTGTTTCTAAGGAGGAACTAGAAAAGGATTATAGACGAGATAATCACTCTAGATGAATCGCCAGAGAAAAACTCGGTAAAGGCAGCAGCAGAGATGTCCAACTAGCCTTCCCCATTAGGGATAGACTCTTATGAAGCTAACCCCTCCCTCAAGGTTACCTCCCACATGTCAAGCTTCCCTCTCTATAGAATGCTCATGACTCACCTTTCTCCAAGCTTGGAGACGAGTTATTAGCTTGCCTTGGGGATGTTGATATGATGAGGCAGGCAGGTTCGGCTAGTCTTTGTAGGAGGGTGAAGGTTCAAGGCCTTTTATAGCTTAACACTTGGAGAAGGAGGCTCATCCCTTCAAATCAAAGGTCTATGACCTCAAGAAGAGATACTAGGAAGAACTAGAGGGGTTGAAGGGAAAGAGATGCAGTTTTTTTTGCTACAAGGCTAAGAAGAAGTAGGCAGAAGAAAAGAAGAAACTATCTAAGAAAATTTAGCAACTGGAAAAGAAGGACAAAGAGTAGAAAAGACAATACATCTCTACTGGAGAAAATGAAGTCAGCCTTCAAGGTTGAGTTTGAGGGTCTACAGGATAAAGCAGCTAACCAATACTTGGCCAGCTTCAATCAAGCTCTAGAGGATGTCCAAATTCTTTAACCAAACTTGGATGTTTTTGCCTATTGTCCACTTTAAAGTTATACATGGGAACCAATTGGTGGATAATGCTCCAACCGAAGATGGCAAAGCAAATTGGACCGGATTTTCATATTAGAGCAAGTTAATTCTTTTGAGAAACCATTCTATTAAATTTAGGAACCAAATTTTTCCTCTATTTATTAGAATGTGGATTAATTTAGGGACCAAGTTGTATGCATTTTCTAATTCAAAACGATTACACCCCACAAAATTTTCATTTTTCTCTAATATTTTCTTCAAAAAGTATAATATATTATAAAAATTATATATATAATTTGCAAGAGAAAAAATATGGTTTTAAAAGTATTTGTTATGACATAAATTAAAAAAAAATGAGTTATAATTTTAAAAAATTTTATCTCACGGCATATTCCTCATCCTATACAATAACAAATACTTTTAATATTGTAGCTCTTTTATTCAAAACGATAACTTTTAAAAAGTATTGCAATATACTACCTTAACAATATGTAATATCAAAGCAGGTGTATAAATTACATAATTCACATTGATTTTTTTTGTCTTGGTCTGGGTATCAATTGTTAATCATGGGTTTATAGATTAATTTAATATTGCACATATGAATTAAACAAATTATTTGGAAAGGCAGCGTCTTCGCTCGACGGAGGAGAAGAATGATACTAGAAACCAAGATAAGCAAGAAATTACTAGTGCAGATACCTAATCCAAATTTGTGGTTTATATTTCATTATTTCATGAAGTTAATATTTAATATTTGCATTGTGTGTCCGTTTTGCTTTCTGCATAAAAATAATCATAACGATGGTAACATGGAAATGAATTTTCTCTTGGAAAGATCCTTCAATTTGTTATTCTTTTCAGCTTTGTAATTCAACAAAATAAAAGGCATGAATGTAAACCAGCGAAGCTTTAGGAAAGCCCTGCTAGGTTTAGTAAGCTTTCACATTGAACTATAAAGTGTTGGATTAAATAAGGAGATTAATTTTAATATATTGTTAGTGTAAAATTTTTTGTATTGTTAATTTATTATATATTATCATATATATAATCTTTTATGTAATTATTATAAGAGTTAAATATTTTTAATAATATTATAATATATGATTAAATAAATGTATAATTTTTTTACATTAAAAAATATATTAAAATTAAATCCTTAAATATGTATATAACAACTAAATATATATTGTATTAAAATACATATAAGTTAAATAGAATAAAATTTTTTCATATATATATATATATATATATATATATATATATATATATATATATATATATATATGAAATTACTTATATCTATAATTTAGTTATTTATTAATTTATCATTTGAATCTACACTTTATTTAACTTAAAAATTAATAAAACTAAATATTTAATTTAATTTAATTTAAATATATAATAATTATTATTAATAATAATAATAATAATAATATGATAATAGATATATGGTTAAATAAACAAGATTTACTCCTTTTATTTCTTATATGAAAACATCCCTCTCATTATATATATATATATATATATATATATATATATATATATATATATATATGAAAAATGCTAACTTTCACCCTTTGCTCTTTTAATTGGACAAAATATTCAATTTATGTTTTGTGATTAAGTTGGATGACAATGTCTAATTTAGTAATTAATAATGATAATTTCATTAATTGAAAATAAGCATTCTCTCTCTTCATAATTATTCATAGAATAATTGTTTCTCTCTCTTTGTAATTACCTATTTCTCTTTTAATAATTATCAATATTATAATCTTATTATTTACAAAAAAAAATATTTATCAAATTTAATACTATCTCCGATTCATAATAGTTGTCAATTTGGCCATTTTCACATAGATTAAGAAATATAAAATCAATGCATAATTATGATATAAATTTACCAAAATACTCTTATTAAATTTTATTATGTGGTGGAAAGTATGACTTTATTATATAACCGAAAGTATGCATCTCTTTCAACCAATGAAGATGAAGAGTAAAATTAAAAAATTAACAATAAATATTACATTGATAAATGAGAATGACAACTATTATGAACCAAAAAAGTTTACACAAATTGACAGCTATTATGAATTGGATGAAGTATTACTTTACAAATAATATTAGATGAAATTATTTAATATTGATTAATATAAACTCATAGTTTATGGTATTTGTGTAGATGATATAGATAAAAAAATAATTAAAGCGTTTAAAATTTTTCAAAAATATAGTGAACAGATATTGTATTATCTTTGTTTTATTTTTTGAAATAATATTAAACAAATTAGTTTTTATTTTGCTGAAATTGCAATGGATTTCGGACTCTTAGACTTTTTCATGCAAAATTTTTAATCAAACATGTAATTCCCACGATAAAATCTTATGATTTTATACTAATTAAAATTTTATAAATTTATTTATAATTAAAATATTGATAAATAATTTTATTAAATAAAATTAAATAAATTTGTATGATGTTGACACTTAATAAAAGAGAAATTGATAATTATAAAGATAAAGCATAATTATTCTAATAGCAATTATTAAGTGACAGAAAATATGTTTCTTAAATTAATAATGTAATTATTTTAAATTATTAAAATAGACATTATCATTGAACTTAAATAATAAAGACAAATTGAATATTTTTGTCCAATTAAAAAAGTGAAGGATGCTAACTTTCACCCGAAGAGATTACAAGTTAACATTCTCCTATACTACAACATTCTCTACAAAAAAATATTGGTTGAATACATCAAATGTGGAACACCGTATCTACTTACACCTCATTTATTATTGGATGAGATATGGACCCTATTTAGACCGGGTCCACATTTCATCCAATAGTAAATGGAGAGTAAGTCAGCACGGTACCTCACATCTCAAATGTTCAAATAACATAAATATTCTCTATAATAGTGATTGTTTCTTAATTAGGCCATAAATCTTTTAAATTAGCCCTTAGTTTTCGGTTGATCATAATTCTTCGGCTAACAAAATCTCATAATTAGGCCCAACTAAGCCCAGGAGGTGGAGTATTTTCAATTTGGACAATGTCTACGGTACTCATTAATGGTGTAGGGTGTATTAGATTCTTACAATTGCCAATTGGTGTAAAAAAAACTTCTTGATGTAAAAATATGAGTAGGGATCCTAGTATAAATGTATTGAAAATTTAGAGTTTATTTGGTTTCCATTTTTATTTTTAATTTTGTTTTTTTTTTGTTTTAATTACAAAAATATTACCGTACTTTTTATTTATTTTTTATTTTTAGAATTCTATAAAAAAAAGTAAAAAAATTTTATTTTCACTACTTTCTTTATAAAATCTTTAAAATAGAAAATAGATTAAAAACAAAATAATATTTTTTAATTAAAATTATATATAGAAAATAAAGATAGAAATCAAACAAGCCCTTAATTTGTGACTATGGACAAAATCACTTCTCTTTCTATATACCTATTGTTTCATACTCTTTTATACTGAGAATACAAGTATTAATCTCTAGCGATTTTAATATATTCACTGGGGCCTAAAAATTTTCATCTTAAGGATTTTTGTGCTACATTATTATTAAGAACCTGAGTGTTACTTTTGCATAATTTTTAGCATGTTTATAGAAGATCTTACAGGTATAAGGACATATGAGACAGAGATGATTCACTTTTCCAGGGATTGCCGAGACATTAAAATCCCCCGAATTTTACATGCGATTATCTGTAAGGGATAAAAAAGTTGAAAAAGAAAATAGTTTTTGAATTTCCACTATATAATTAAAATTTTTCAAGAGTTGAACACTAATCCCGAACATTATAATACTTACAAAAATAAGTTTCGTGAGCACGAGACTCCATAACTTTATGATTATGGAAACCTTCTGAATCCAGTTAGTATACCATTCAAATCTACCGTTCAAATATCGATTACTACAAAAACAGCGTGTTTGTGGTGGCCCACATACCTGCTGGCTACCAAATCCCATAAATGCAAGGTGCAGTGGAGACAGGTCTTAACTGGCCCTGCCTAGCACGGGAGTACTCCAAGATAAAGCTGGGGTGATTGGAACATCTCATTGGAAGCGTTTCAAGTGTATCACTGTACACCTCAAATTGTAGTGTGCCAGTTGTTGGCAGCCGTCGAGATGCAGCCAGAAGTATTATAATGGTAAGATTGCATATGGATATTATGTGATAAGCAGCAGAAAATCAAGATTGTAGGCGGGGATTCAGTAATCAAGTAAATGCAGTTAAAAGTAGATATAGTGTATTGGAGAATGACTATAATAGCCAGCTTATACAGGGCTGGGCGACCAAGGTGCATAGCTTGAGTCGAACCCGTATGCAAAAATTTTAATAAAATTTAAACATTTGCGTTGGCTGAAAAATAAAAAAAAAGTAAACGAATCTATTTTATAATTTGTAGTATATTTCATTATATTTTACTCATTCGGTAAATTTTTTAAGGAGTTAGGCCTGGACTGGGCCTATTTGCCATGAGGCACAAAAACATTGTAGATAATATACGCATCGCAAAAAATTAGGGGATATTATAATAAAAAATAAGTTTAATTGGGGTGCATTCCAATTAAAATATTTTATTTGTATGATCATTCAAGTAATTGATTATTATGTCAAAGATTTTTATTGATATGGCAATATATAATTGGATATTTGTATAAAAAATTTTTACACTGATAATATATTTAAATTAAATCCATAAAAAATAATTGGAGGTGTTTATGCGAAAAATTAGGTTAAAATATATTAGAAGACTATAACATCCCCGATTTTTGCCGCATTTACAACTCTACGTTACAATGTTACAAATTAAATAAATAATATTCTATAAATTCATTCAAGGATAAAACATATTAAAATTGAAATTAAATTATTTATAGGCCACGAATTTTAAATAAAGGTTACCAGAAGAATTATTTACCAAAACGTAGCAAATAAACACTAAAACGGAGTAATAAATTAAGATAATAGTAGATTAAATTACATAGTTAAAACTTGCCAGCTATAGAAATTTTATAAAGTTATATTCTTGGTAAAAATATTCCATAACATAGAAGAATTTCTTTGGGAACCTCTTAAAGTTTCCAAAACTATTTAATTTAAGGATTTCAGATATAATAAAGTATCCGTGTCATGTCACAAAGTATCCGTGAGTGACATGAAGTGATAACTATCACTTCCAACATTTTCATTAAAGGCTTGGATCAAGTTACAAGCCTTGTCTCTAATCTAAAGGCTAGATTTCAAATATCCACTATCATTTGAAATACCCAAACCCCCATTAAAATGCAACTCTTTCTCTCTCTTATTCTCTCAACTCACTCACAGCACTATCTCTCCCTCACTCTCTCATTCATGTTACTCTCTCCCTCTCAAAACCCTCTCCATTCTTCTTCTTCCAACCCCACAAAGCTCTCAAAAATCTCTCAAAACCCAAGCACTCTTCTTCTTCTTCCCATTTCCTCTCATTTCCTCTTCTTCCTCTCCCTCTAAAGGCGCAAAATTTGCCTACTTCTCTCCCTCAAAGTCGCGGAACTGTAGCAAGGGAGGAATAAGGAATTTCTTCTCTTGGTTGGGTGGTTCTTGGAGGAATAGCTCAAAAATTTGGAGGGGTCTACAAACTAGGAGGTTGAGGTAGGGATTTCTACTCCTTACATATCATGATTCTTGAGAAAAAGTGTGGTTTATGCTTGAGCCACTATTCTAGGGTTCAAAGACATACATATAGTGATATGTTTGCAGTTTAGATTTAGTTTAGGTTAGCCTAGATGAGTGTTCTAATATAGTTTTTGTAAGCTAAAACCATTAGGAAGGTTATTAATCAAACTATAGCATAAACTAGCTAAAATAGGGATATTGGGGTTAAGGCTTGAACTCCCATGACTAAGTATGATATAAAGATTCTTATGAGTTTAAATGACTTAGTTGTACCTAAAAATAAGTGTGATTATAGATACAAACTTGTTAGAATGCTTATCTTGGAATTTGTCACAAAAGAGGTAGTTAAAATTTAACACTAGCAACTTAGAAAAGTGGGAATTTGATTATCTCACTAATAGAATCATGCCAAACTGATTTTATCACATAGAATACATGATATATGGATGCCAAAATTATCCTCTTGTAGTTGGTTTGGTGTAAGAATAAGTAGGAACAATTTTAGATGTAAACTAGTACCCGTAAACCACTAGAAGGGTAAATTTCGGTTCTTATTCCTCAATGGATAGTAAAACTGATTTTAGGCTTGATTATTTGAGTTATATAGACCTTAGAAATGTCCTTGAATGGTTAGAATTGGTTTAAGGTAAATTATGGAAGGTTTGGAAGTTAACTAGTCAAGTTCCCTAGCTATTAGAGTTATTCTCAGCCATATGCTTGGGGGGATGACTAGAACCATGTTCTAATTTAGAGTCATTATTGTAAATTTAAGTGCCTTCGATCATATGTAATAGGTTGGGATAAGTTTGAGAAGTTTTGAAGTTAGTTTTGAGGTGTTTATGTCAAAAAAAGAGCATTTTGCTATGATCGAGTTGATAAGAGTGCTATGCTATTCCTTTGGCATGAGTTAAAGCTTTAGAACTTAAACTTAGTTATGTTCAAAGTACTAATTAAGTGGAAACAACCTCCTTTAATTAAAACTCTAGTTGAAAGCCAAGTGGTTCCTAATAGAAAGTGTTATGACATTTTAGTACCTTTTGTGTAAGCTTACTATGCGAAACCAGTACAATGGTGGGAAACCACCGGGAATGGAATTATTGGATGATTTGCTATGGCTAGTAAGGCCATGAATGGAAGCCAAGGTATGTGATTTATTTTTTTTATGCTTGGATATATATATATATATATATATATATATATATATATATATATATATGTGTGTGTGTGTGTGTGTGTGTGTGTGTGTGTGTGTGTGGCTTATGATGATGATGATGATGGATTTAGTTGATAAAAAGAGTATATTAAAATTGTGGATTGGCAAATATTTATTAATTAATGCTATGACTAGAATTGCTAGCTGTTTATTAGTATTTTTCAATTTTGGATTACTCCCGGTACAGCTGTTATGCTGTCGGATTTTTATTAGACTTTTTGATTTCCATAAATTAATTTTCACATAATATGAACATACTATGAGATTGTGCAAAGTTGAAAAGTATGAGTCAGTAGCTCTTACAAACTTGCATGAATGCATTATGTAATTGTATAAGACCCGTAAATTAATAAAGATATTTGGAACTAATCCAAAAACTATAAAACTTATAGTAATTAATCAGAGAATTTATATCTAGTTAATTAAAGGTTAGGGGATTTATACCTAACAATATTGTTTGAATCAGGGAATTTGTACCTGATAAAACTTATGGTAATTGATCGAAGAATTTATATATGGTTAATTACTTTATTTAAGGTCAGCGAATTTATACCTGACACAAGGCAAGATAATCAGGCATGATCTTTCGATAAGGAAAGGTGACCTACCAAGATGAGATCCCTCTACTTTGGAGGCACCTGGCCCAAGGAAATTCCTTCAATTTAAAGGCAGGTAGCCAATATGAGATCTCTCTACTTTAAAGACACGTAGCCCAAGGAAATCCTTTCAATTTATAGGCACGTGACCAAAAGGAGATTCCCCCAAGTGTAAGAGGTAGATCCCCTTGTCAGTTAGAGATTGATTTATATAGAACTGTGTGACTATGGTCATGGAGTGAGCTCACATCCTAGAATAGTCTATTCTAGGACAATCTATCCAAGGGCAGTAATAAGTAAGAGTACGTGCTAAAGATAACCCCAAGGCTAAAGAAATAAAGATGGCCACAAGGGTCAAAGAAATAAAGAGTAGTCGCAAGGACTAAATAAGTAATGAGCATAAGCATGTATCATAAGTCTTGCATAGCATTCTCTTGATGTTAGCATTTGAGTTATGTTTCCATGTGCTAGTGATATTATTCTGTTTTAGAGTCTTGGCTTAAATAACTGAATAAAATGAACCCACTTCAGAGTTATGTTTTCAAGATTTATTAAAAGGGATCTTTATTCTATTCATGCCTGTTTACTATTTTATTAAATAAACCGAAGTGGCTAAGGCAATGATGACGTTAGTTGTATGCTTAGTTAGGAGTCCCTACTAGGAAATACTTTATTTCTCATCCTTGTGTGTTCCCTTGTCATCCTCAAACGCAGCAGGTGGAGACCATAGTAACCTTTCTAGAGGCACCTGAGTGGACCCAGCATTGTGATCATGTCTTGGATTCATTGGTGTTAGTAGCCCATAGCAGCTTCAAACTTCATATTTTCACAGTGGTTTATTTAGTTTATTGGATGAACTCACAATAGGTCGAATTACTCTTGGGATAACTGTACATGTATTTTGTTTAGCTTGGCCTAGAGCCTTGCTAATTGGACTCACTTGGGTACTCTTAATATACTGTCATGTATGTATGAATGCCCAATACTTATGTATGTGTGTATATATATATGTGAATGCTTAGTTATCCATGTAAACTATGTTGCCTCTTTATCTTAAATTATTATGTCGTAGATTAATTATGAACTCAAATACCGTACGCTATTACGATATTATCGATTGTATTTGACAGGAGGCTCAGTTTTAAAAATTAATATTTTCATAAAAAAAAATTATACACTAGTTTCATAAACCAACTATTTTAAAGCTAAAAATGTTCCGCTAGTTTAGATATAACTGCTAATAAATGCCGCAATATGACTTAAGCGTAGTGTGGTCTTATTAGAGCGTTATAAAGACTACTAGAATTTTTAATTTAGGTTTTGTGATCTTAAAATTTCGTATGTGCAACAGTTACAAAAATTGTTAGCATATTTAAATAATATAATTGTTAACCATGTGACGGTTTTAACATCAGCGAAAGACATAATTTATTTGGTATCAATTGTGTTTTGATTGTATTGAGAGTTTTTTTTACCGTTTGTCTCTCTCATCATCTTTAACTATGTTAAAATACAATTAAAAAGGATCCAGTAATTAAGCTAATCTAATGTACAAGTATTTTTTAAAAAAATTAAAGAATTTAATTTAAATACACTGATAGTATAAAATAGTTTTACACTGTCATCCAATAAAAATAGTAGAAAGTGCCAACTCACATAAATAACTATTTATTATAATGAGAGATCTACTATACTTTCTCACTTTTCCCTATTTCTATTAGTTGATAGTATAAAATAGTTTAATACTATCCGTGTATATCAATTAAAGTCAAAATTAAATAGAAATTACTTGATCTTTTTTAAAATTTACCTATAACAATAGTCGATTACAATAGACCTAAAGTCATATTCAACCATCAAAATCCCATAAGACCGTGACTTATGGCACCTTTTGGAGAAAGATCTATTAATATTACTAACACCACAATTGGCATAAATTTATGTTTATATTGTTTAATGTATTGTTTTCGTTAATATGTTTTCGAGTTCCGATTTAATATTAGTATATTTGTACAAAATTTGTTGCTAATGAAATTAGGGTATAATGGTCTTTCGACATGTGCAAAATACATTTTTTCTCATTGGTCACCGGATAATAACTGGTTAATAACTGGCACACTGCAATTAGAGGTGTACAGTAGTACACTAGAAACGTTTCCTAAGAATTTTATATGAAAGATTGGGTACAGGAAAATTTTTAAAGTGTACGAAATAATTTTCGACCAAATCGATTTCGTGCTAAACAGCACTGCCGTTAGACCATATTAGTAACTGTGTTATTGTGTACGAGTGCAAAACGAGCGCTTTTAAAAAAGAAAAAAAAAGTCGCTTTCAATATAATTAGTACGTTTGGTAAATAATCAAAAGGCATTATTTTTTACGGTTGAGTTTATAATTTAGTAATTATCATCTTTACATTTTATTAAATTTGACATATCTCGTATTTAACTTCAATTCCCTTTTCTTCTACCTTTGTAAAAAAAAAAAAAGAATTAATTTTTCATATTTTAGATATAAATAAAAATTAATTATTTTAATATTAAGTATTATATAATATAAATAAATTATTTTATATTTTTTTATAATTTATTACATATAAATATTTTTTCATACAATCCAAATAAAACATACTATCATAAAATTATCAACGAGCACGTACGCCAGTTGGACCAAAAATTCTATCATAAAATTAATTTTGAATTCATACATCTAAATATGATATGGATTTTACAAAAATTGATTATAAAAAAATCAACTATACTTATAATTGATCATTGAAGTAATTTTAATTTCACAACTAATCCAAATACTTTTTAACTAAATCAAATAAGAAACATAAAATTCAAATAGCGTCATTATATAGTTTAATAAATGGAAAAAAATAATATTACTTTTTTTTCTTTTATTAAATTTTTTTAACATATATTAATCTCTTATCCCTAATTCTTTTTTTCTCTCCTTTCTTGTTATTTGGTCTCTTCTTGTGTAAGTATTGATGAGGGGTGCTACCATTTCTCTTCCTTATTAGCAACCCCAGCATTTCTTTTTTTTTTTTTGTTATTTAAAATTTTGTGTCTTTTATTTTGTTTTTTATTATCTCCTTTGTAGTGTTTTTATTTATCCCATTTATGGATTTTTTGTTACCTCCATTGTGGATATTTATATTATCTCTATTTTAGGTATTTCTATTTTAATGATCTTCTAAATGATAAAGATATTTAAATCTATTTTAAAAGAAAGCGTAATACATTCTTTAATCTATAACACTTTTTATGTTGGTTTTTGATATGAAAAATATTTAGATATTGATAATCTTCTGACAAGGAGCAGAGCTACAAATTGTTAGTTACTTCAGAATACAAAATTTATTTACTTCTTATTACATTTGGATCTAAATTTTTTTTCGATTTGTAAGTATTGTTAAACTTTTTCATAAATAAAATTTTCTTTCTCATAAAATAAATATGTTTACATATATTATTGTGAAATGAAATTCTTGCATTGTTAAAAAGTCATTTCAACAGTTAATTCTTGCATAATTTAAAATTATAATACTTTTGAATAAAAATATAATTTCACCAATAAACTGTTGATTTGAGTAGAAAGGGTTTCGAACCCTTTAAATATGTAATCCTCAATTCAATCTCAATATTCCAAAAGATTGCTCTGGAAAAAAATAATAATTTCGTTTACCACGTGTCAACTTTTATTAACAAAGCAACACTGCTTTGAATTGAGACAAAAGTATCTATTTTATATATCTGTGGTGATCAGTCTTGTTACAATTTCCCATATCCTATAATAAACATATGCAAATAGTTCCACTCTTTTGCATTTAAATAGATAGCAATCCCCCAAAGCTTTGCATACCAAAATCAGTCATGAAAGTTACAGGCCCTTCCCTCCTCTGCCTTCTCTCTATGGCCAGCCTTCTGGCCGGTGGTACTGAAGGTGCATCCCCAACCCCAGCCGTGCAGCCAAGCCACTACGCTTCTACTTTCAACAGGAGCCTTTTTCCTTCTGATTTTCTATTTGGCATTGGTACTTCTGCTTACCAGGTTCTGATCTCACCACAACAATGCTTTGAATTAGTATTACTATTTTCCGATCCCTTCTTTACCCCTTCTTTTGTGGGTAGATATAGCACAGCAGAAGTTTAAGCACATAACTCCCTTACAAAGTATTCAAGTCTATTAATAATGTATCTTCTTGATCACACATTGGGCATAAATCTTCTTCCATTACGGTTGTTTTGTTAATTACACAGGTAGAAGGAGCTGCTAATATAGATGGCAGAGGAGCAAGTATATGGGACACTTTCACTAAACAGCATCCAGGTTACTCTCTGTCTCTTTCTCTCTTTGAGCACCGCTCTATTCATTTATGAGTGTACTTGCTTCAATTTTTTTTTTAACAGAAAAAATAACTTTTATTAAAAAAATTAATTATTTTAATTTTTATTTAAAAGTTAAAAATTAACTTTTTAAGTAAAAGTTGAAATTACGACCGATAAACAACAGCCAAAATGACACGTGTCTAAATAGTTAGAAGACTGTTAAATCAGCTACGTTAGCTCAGTTTACAGTTGGATGCAGTTAATTTATCATTTTATTTAGACTAGAATTTAGCTTACCTTTCATCTTGTACAGTCATTATGATATACAGTAGATTTCGTTTGTAGTCAGATTGTTGAGTTGAATCCAATTCTCACATTCAGAGCAATTGTACTCTCTTTTTATTTTTATTTTTTTCTTTCTCTGTCTCTAGTGCCAGTTTTTATAGAAATAAGTAATTTTTGTAATTAAAAAAAATTTAATAATTAAAAAATTATTTTTATCCAAAAAATTCAAAGACCTTATATTAAAATAATGTACATGGATATAAATGTATATCTTTGCTTATGTGGGGTTGAGGTCCTACCGTGTCCTAACGAGAGTTCGATTATTTTAACTTTTCTGCCTTCTCTTTGGAATGAGCAGAGAAGATTTGGGATCACAGCAACGGCAATGTAGGAGCTGATTTTTATCATCGGTATAAGGTACACTTATGCTTTATTTGGTTGAAGAGAAAATGACCAAAAAAAAAAAAATAGAAGGATATATATATATTTGCTTAGATATGAAGAAAAGATAATTAATATATTATATCTTGAATCAGAGAACTAATCTGCCAATACAAATTTCGCAGAGTGACTTAAAGGTCGTGAAAGAAATGGGGCTAGATTCATTCAGATTCTCCATCTCATGGTCCAGAATATTTCCCAGTAAGATAAATTCAACTTAAATGTGCACCCCAGGAAACAAATTCCTCTCATGTTTCGTAAGAGAGCTGTTTGTACGCCATTATTTTAATAATTTTTTAAAAGGTATGTTTTATTTTTTATATATATTTAAGTAAAATTTTTTAGGAATGTTTTTTTTATATATTTAAGTAAAATTTTTTAGGAAAAATAGAATACTTAAAAAAAGCACAAAATGATTTTCTTAAAAAATTTATTTTTTATTGGATGCCGGTATGTTGGCAAAAAGAAACGATATTTTTTATTAAAAAATATTATTTTTTATCTTTTAGATATATTTGAGCAAAATATTTTTAAAAAGTAAAATTATTAAAAAAGGTAATTTGTTTTCAAAAACCATAACTTTGATTTTTTAAAAAAAGATGTTTATGGATAAAAAATATTTTTAATACTTCATCCAATTATAAATTAATTTTATATTTAAATATAAAACAATTTTTATTTTTTAAAATATTTTTTTAAAATATCATTTAAAATAAGATTTTTTTTTTTTCCTTCAATAAGCTCGTCCAAAACGAAAGTGATTTCAAACTATTAATTTGCTTCCTGCAGAAGGTAAGGGTGCTGTCAATCCCTTGGGGGTCAAATTCTACAACAATCTGATTGATGAGATCATATCAAATGGTCAGCGCCTCTCTACTACTTGATTATTCATTCATCCATTATGGAAAAAGTAGCGTTATATGTATTTAATTTTGAGACTTATTTTAAAGAATATATTAAAGTGTTTTTAAGTTATTAATTGGAAGTAAATTTTATATTTTTTAATCAATAATTAAGAAATATTTTAATATATTTCTTAAAATAAGTATCAAAATTAGGTACAAATAATATTTTTATTCTAGAAATTCACCTTGCTGATTCATATTTTGTCTTATCTGGGGCAGGCTTAACACCATTTGTCACTCTTTTTCATTGGGACGTCCCACAAGCTCTTGAAGATGAGTATGGCGGATTTCTTAGTGCTGAAATAGTGTAAGTCACACTCCATTGCCAGATTGCACTTGGAAACTAATGCTGTTATGTGTTTCTGTTTCATATGGTATAGTCATGTATAGAGAAGTAATTAATGCACAATGGCGAAATCTATGTAAATATATATTTACTCTAGTCATAACATAACATACCGTCTTAATAAGTAATGGACTCACAACTAACATGAACTTTTATTATTTCAATCATATTTTCCAATAAATTTAATTTTGAAACATTATTGATATAAAAATATTTTATATAGATATCTAATTATATATCATCACATCAATAAAAGTATTTAAATTTCATATCTATTATTTCAAAAATTTTACATCTAACAATATATAATTAAATAATAGTATAAAAAAAATTTATATTGACAGCATATTAAAATTAAATTCCTTTTAAATTTACAAAATCTAAAAAATAGAAAAGGTACAGAGTTACTGGTGGATTCTACTATTAAGGCTAAAATATCTTCTCATAAATGCAGTGGAAATAATTTTACATGGTACTCTAAGAATATGTAATAATTTTTTCTGTAAGAGAAACAAAAATAATTATCTTAAATAGGATTTTGCAAATTTTAATAGGTTCTCACCTGTTTAAGTTGTGGGGTGTCTATCATCATTTCTATATGTTAATTCTCATTCATATTAAACTATCTTTCATTTAGCTTATTATAAATAACATTCTTTTTATTGTTTGATTAAAATAATATTCTAAAATTAATTCTTTATTATCCATAATTATTTTAAGATTAAAACTAGTTTTTAATCCCTATATGTGTTCTAGATTTTGTTTAATCCATGCACTTAAAAAAGTTTGGTTTAGGTTCCTATATAATAAAAAAAATTATTTATATCCCTATAATGGTACTAAGTTTGTCCCTACTACTGGAAAATTACTATACAGGATTAGTTTTTACTGATGTAACTAATATGAGCTAACATAGAATATGATAAAACTCGATTAAGATCATTTTAGCCTAAAAAGGGAGTCATTTTGATACTATTTTAGTTATTTTTTTATTTTTATAAAAAGATAGTTTCAAGCTGAAAAAGGACTAAAAGGAGTTGTTTCAAGACTACATTAGCAACATATTATATTTGTATCTGATTTTGTTAGTTATATCAACAAAATCTAACACCATCTATTAATTTTTTAATGATAGGGATTAACTCCTTAATAGAATATTAATGTAGAGACCTAAACCAAAACTTTTTTTTGTGTAGGAACTAAAACCAAAATCCGTGATATATTTATAGACCAAAAATTAATTTTAACCTTACTTTAATTAAACTTCTGTTTTAGATTTGATTTATAATTAACTTAATTTTCTCAAAATAGTTAATATTGATCAAATTTTATATTTTTGTGCGGTCACTAAATATTACAAGTATTTTTGAATAAGTTATTGATATAATTATTTAGATTTAAATATTGAAATATTGTCTTTAAACTTGTTTTAATACAATTAGTATTAGAAGCATTATTTAATGAATTTGGTGTCAAATGATATGTCAACATAAAATATGCGACGGATATTACAAATTTTAATAGAATTAAATTAATTATCTATTACAATAATAACAAATTTAATAAAATTATGATTAATAATTAAAAATCACTGTTAGAAAAGAAGAAAGATATTATAGAAAAATCTAATGAATATTAGTTGAATATGAGCGACAATAGATATATAAGAATGATAATTGATACTCCCACAAGTTATTTGTATCTATCTTCCGTTTTTTTTTTTTTTGGCATAACCTAGATATATGAAAAAGAAACATAACAGAATGTATTAACCATTAATTTCCTACTAGTCTTTCTTAAGGGAAAAATAATTTATTTTTAATCTCATGTATAATTAGGGGAGATTTTCATGACTATGCTGACTTTTGCTTCAAGACCTTTGGCGACCGAGTCAAGCACTGGGTCACTTTGAATGAACCCTTGTCATTCAGCACCAATGGCTACAATGGTGGCACCTTTGCGCCTGGTAGATGTTCTAACTACGTTGGGAATTGCACTGCCGGTAACTCAGCCACCGAACCCTACATCGTTGCCCACCACTTAATTCTTGCTCATACAGCAGCTGCCAGATTGTACAAGACCAACTATCAGGTTGCCTTCAAAAAAACTTTGTCGCACCTATATGTAATTGCCAAATATGAAGGGGGAAAAACTTAGACTGCTACCGTTCACCTTTCAGTCAAAAGTGCATCATCGATGCAATAATCACATATAATATACTATAATAGTTTCTTAATTTTAGCTGATTTGAAAAATATAATTAAATAAATTTTAAAAGTGATTAAATTAATTAGCATGATTCTAAAATTAAACAAAATTTTTTGGGAATATTTTTAATAATTTTAGAGTATCATAAAATATTTTTCTGATTTATTTATATAATCCTAAAACTAAAAAGATTTATCTTGAAATTAAACAAAAATTTTTCTAGACTATTCTCAACAATTCTAATAGCATGCAGATAAAATTTAGTCATTTTGAAAATGTGTTTAAGCACATTTTTTGAGTTTGGCTAAAATTAAAAAATTATTATAGTATATCACAAGTAATTGATACATTAATCTACTATCAAATCTATACCATTAGATTGCAAGTGCCTTATGCCCTTTGACTTCCGGAGGAGCACATATTTTGGATGGATAAAAACAGTTACGTCCTTTTTAATTGTACGACTGACGAAATTTAACATGGTATACACCATAGGCTCATCAAAGAGGAAAAATTGGCATAACTTTAGTGACTCACTACTTTGAACCAAAGTATAATACTGTTGCTGATCGCAAGGCTGCTACTCGAGCTCTGGAGTTTATGTTAGGATGGTATGTATTTCTCAGATAACAATAAATTGAGAAAACTTATGGATATTGAACTTTGATCTAGTTGCTTATCTAAGAAATTTTAATTCATCGACATTGTTATAATTGGAAGAAAAAAAAAATCATTTATGCAGGTTTGCTCATCCCATTACATATGGTGACTATCCACAAAGCATGAGATCTTCAGTTGGTGACAGACTCCCCAAATTCACAAAAGCTGAATCCGAGAGTGTTAAAGGTTCCTGTGATTTTCTCGGTATGAATTATTACAGCACATATTATGCAGAAAATGCTGCACCAACCAAAAACAAAAGCTACTTCACAGATATGCTAGCCACTCTTTCTAGTAAGTACATATAGCAAAACTCTAGTAAATCAATCATGATGAATGGTTTTCCCCAAGTGAACTAACAAATAAAAAAATTTCTCTTGATCGCAGATTCGAGGAATGGTGTAATTCTTGGCAAACCGGTATGACTTTTCTTTTTTTTTTTTTTTTTTTTTTTTAAATCTTTAAGCTTATGCCACCTTATATTTGGTTGGTTGTGATGTAGTACATATCACATGATAAAATTCATGAGGAGCACAATCACTGATGTAACACTATTATTATGTCAACGGTCAAATTAGTTAGGACAGCTGCATAGATAGTTTATTCTGTTTACTTAGTTACAGCACTTTTTCTTGCTTCTCAAGCAAGTTAACCACGTGTATAAATACCATC
The DNA here is from genome assembly GCA_031439595.1 of Pterocarpus santalinus. Lineage (NCBI taxonomy): Eukaryota > Viridiplantae > Streptophyta > Magnoliopsida > Fabales > Fabaceae > Pterocarpus > Pterocarpus santalinus. The sequence goes on along the minus strand of CM062528.1, from coordinate 23,112,717 downwards.
TTCACACCAGAATAATAAACCAAGTTCCATTTTCTCATTTCTGCACTCTTATCAGTACACCACTTCTTTTCACATCACAAATAACATTCTCTATATATAATGGTAGTGTAAACCAGTGTTACCTAAGTAAGCCATCAACCGGTGGTGAACATGCCTTTTCTATTGAAAATAATTAATGAAGCAAAGAGTAATGAAAATAATTGATGAAGCAAAGTTTTATGATTCTGCAGACTGATTTGAACTGGCTCTACATCTATCCAAGGGGAATTCATCAGCTTATGACATACATAAAGGACAACTACAAGAATCCACCAATTTACATCACTGAAAATGGTACACATTATACAGCTATCTTTTACTAATTACAGAGTCAGTTAGATTAGATCAATCGTATCATAGAACTTGTCACCGAGGTTTTAAATTAGGTGCATGCTTTGGTGGAGATGGGTTTAAAATCTTTGCCTGAAAATATGACATGGTTGGAATAAGAAGATGACATCTGGCTCCGGTGGGGTCCGAGTTAAGTGGCCTAGACTTCCTATTTATGAGTTCCGAGTTCAACAAGGTTCGCTTCTTCCATTGAACTCAGAAGTCGGAAGTCCCCACACGTCACTTCTTCCTTGTCCTGAGTTCCGAGATTAGTTACCTAATGCAGACCCCATCCGAGCCAGATGTCATCTTCTTGTTACAACTATGTCATATCTTCAAGTGAAGATTTTAAATCCATCTTCACTAGAGCATGTGCCTTTAAATTATGGTTGCAGACAGCTGTTGCAGGTCAATGTGGATCAATGTAGTCTGCGATTGATATAGTCCAATTTAAATCCTTACTTCTTACCCTATCAACTCACAACTTAAGAACCCAATTTTCGTCATCAATAGATCACGTTTCTTCATGCACCATAATTGACACAGTATGCGAAGCATGTTCAAAGTCAAGTGATTGAGTGTGGTAACTAGAAATTAATATTATTTTGTACTCAATTTTTAGGCGTTGCTCAAGCAAGGAATGACTCAATACCAATCCCAGAAGCCCGCAAGGATGGTATCAGGATTAGATACCATGATAGCCATCTCAAATTCCTTCTACAAGCGGTCAAGTGAGAGTCAAACGACGGAATTTTTGGATTATGAAGAAATTAAGCAGAATTTTAGATACTGGTTCATAATTTATTGTTTGATTAATGTAATTTTTGTTTTTTCTTTTCTTTGCAGAGATGGTGTTAACGTGAAGGGCTACTATGCGTGGTCATTTTCCGACAGCTATGAATGGGATGCCGGTTACACAGTTCGATTTGGCATCATATATGTAGATTTCAAGAACAATTTGAAAAGATATCCCAAGTACTCTGCTTTTTGGCTGCAAAAGTTCCTTCTCAAGTGATCAAAATTAATTATAGCTTTGGCATGCCTGAGACTCTTCTTGTTGTTCATCCCCTAGATATCACCCTTTGTTGCTTTAGATGCAATCAAATTGTCGATATCGAATAAATAAAGGCTAATGGCATGACAAAATAAATTTTCGATCTCATTTGGGACCTGTCAGTATCACAGTTAGGAAGTACTCTTCAGTAATCACTCCCAGTCTCAACATTTACCTATCATATTTAGGTCTCAGTTCCAATAATTATTTTCTATTTTCATGATTTTTTTTATTTCCCAAAATATCCTCTCATTCAATAGGTAAGAAACTAATCTCTCAAGTACGGTTAGGCACCTAAGCGATAACCCCTCCCACTGGTGCATGTATCTCGGGATTGAATTTAGAACATCTTCGATTCAAATTAATACCTTCTCAATTCTATTTTTGTGATTTGAACTTTAGTTTTCTTTTCAAAAAATAATTTACTTATCACTGAATCCAACCATTATTATTACAAAGTGACTAATTCATTATAAGCAAAAATGAATACATAAAAAAAATATAGTCGATTGAAGATTACTTTTAATTTTATGTTAGGGTTAATTTTTTTTTTTTTGTATATTAATGACAATAAAATTTGAATATAGAGTCTCATATAAATTATTCAAATTCCTTGCTATTAAATCACTCCTTGTAGCTTAGATGTTATACTGGTATAAATATTTAAGAGATTTCATTGATACTTAAAACAAATCTCCAAATTAGTCCATGAGACATTTGACGTTTTAATCTCTGTGGAAAACAAATTAGGTCCAAGATCCTTGACTTTTACAGCCATTGAATTTTATCTAGCTGAGATGGCACAAAGGCTTGTCAACGTGAGGATATTTTTCAATCGAAAAACCTATTGCCAAATTTTCTCCACCCAGTAGGTTATTTTCCCTCCATGTCTCTATTAAACCATTACTAGGGTTAATGGGTTAATAGCAACCGAAGTGACACTATTTTTATCTCCATTTCGTGAATGTTGGGTTAAAAAGGAGGCAAATTATCCAATAGCAGGTAGAGGAGTGTATTAATCAAAGCATTGAAGGATTCTCTAACAAAGGAATCTAAGAAACAAATAACACGTTCCTAATCAATATGCTTTTGTTTACTTGAGATATCCTCTAAATATGGTCTCAAAAAATGTGATTGTAAATAGAAAATGGTTGTGTGGTGGTCCTTGTGTTTTATGTTGTGTTGTCGATTATTACACCACACGAGTGCATGTATAGATTCAATTAATATAATAGTGGATAGAGACCGTTTTCAAGGAGATTTATTTCTATATCTTGTTAATTACTAAAATTATCCCAATCTCAACCTTATTAAAATAAATAATAATTTAATAAAAGACAAAACTTTAAAGTTAAAGATTGCAAGAAAACCAAAAAAAAAAAAAAAAAAGAATTCAAGAACGCAAGAAAAATTTGTAAATATAAATTAACAACAACATATATAGATGAAGTCAAGATCAATCAAGGGCAATTAAATTGTGGAGATTTTCTTTTACCTCCGTTACTTATCCAATGTCTATAGATTGCTAATCTAGAGCACTTAATTATTTATTAACCTCTTCCAATAGTCAAATAAAATTATCCTTCTTTATCGACTCCCTGTATTTATATGAGAATTAAATAAAGAAATATTTTTTAAGTTTAAGCCCTAATCATGATTGCCTACGGCTTAAGAGTCTACTTACAGCACAAGTGAATCAAATTAACCCTTGAGATGGATGGATTCAAACATGGTCTATTCAATCTATGGCTTAACCCTAAATTTCCTTTGCCATGTTCAACTTAAGACTTTCAAAAATCAACCAAATGGTGCTCAAGCAGGAAGAACATGAATGGATAAACAATTCGAATAACACTGAAAACAAGCATGAAAGATAAATTCAATCCAAATTGCATATAAAGATCCATTGCAATCCTAGAATAAGAAGTCAATAATTAATATCATAGATATGAAGAGCACAATACGGAATAGGTTTACCATCCGATACTTCATAACAAAATTAAAGGAGAAAAGAAGAGGAGAAGAGCAATCAAGAGTCGTTGCCCTTTGATCTTCACGATTCTTTAATAATGTGATTGGTGCCTCCTTTCTCTCTCTAAAGCTCTCTTTCTTCATTCTCCTTTTTTTAAAAAAATAAAAAATAAACCTCCCTGAAAGATCCTACTTATATTTTGCAATAAAGGTGCAACAATATTTCAACTTTCTCCTAATCTCACGCAAGGCGTTGAGGTGCCCATTGGTGGGTGTCGCAGCACCAAAGCTGCTAGTCTATTATGCATACAAGGTGTTAAGGCATCCTATTTTGAGTGCTGAAGCACCTGTGCTACTGTCCAACTCTATTTTTCTATGTTCCAACCTTAGTCAATCTGATAAGGCTCCTTTCTTTTCTGGATCATGAGTTTCACCCGTATGTCTCTGCCACTTTCAAACATCAAGCATGATTGGGAATCCTCAAGGTTTCCCCCAGCTCATCTTTTTCAACAATGTCGACCTCAAGTATTCTCCCGTGGAAATCCCATTCGTCTTACCCATCCTTAGTCATAGTAGCAATGGATAGATCAAATATATGAAGCTAGAAGGGGATAGATGTGATTTATCCCTAAGGATCATTTTGTTTTGTCAGACTCTTGAATACTAAAGACTTGTTGAACGGCCATTGCCTACCCGCCAAGTTCGTGACAAGTTCAAACAAATGCAATTTTTCCCGTCTTTTTAACTCCATGTCCTTTTGGGCATTGCCAAATTCTTTTCTATTATCTTACCAAGTGCCCCTTGATTGAAAGATCTTATTGAGATTAGAGCCCACAAGAAAAAGCTTTTGGTTTGTTTGTGAGCTTGTGCCCATCCTACTAAAATCTCATCCATCGTGATTTTCTCCTCTTTAGATAATCTAGGGATTGTTTAGTTTCTGAAAACATTTTTTGCTTTCATTTATTGTTTTCAATTTTAATTACAAAATTGCCACATTATTTTAAATTTGTATCCTGTTTTTAAGATTTTATAAAGGAAATAATGAAAATAACAAAAATCTTAATTTCATTGTTTTATTTATCCTGAAAACAGGAATCAAATTAAAAATAATGTGATATTTTTGTAATTAAAATTGAAAATAAAAATATATTTGGAAATCAAATAGGAGTCCTTCCATTAACCAACTAGATCATTTATCATGTTTAACACATTATTATTATTATTATTATTATTATTATTATTATTGTTGTTGTTGTTGATGATGATGCTGACTTTTCATTGAAATACAATTTTTTAGCTCAACAAAATACCTTTTTCATTTTTGGTCAATTAATAATTTGCTTATTTATTCTCTAGTCAATTAAATACTTTATTTATTTATTTTAGATTTGCCCGTATGGAGCAAGGGAGGGATTGGGGCCTCAGGCCTCGTGGTGGGAATTGAACACATGATCCCACTCTTCTAAGATGCATTATTGAGTATATCTAACCATTCTATGTATGCCTCCAAATGCAATGCTTTATTGGTTAAAATTAGGTTTTGATCTCTAGATATTTTAGATTTTGATTTTATTCCTTACACTAAAACTCTTTCAGTTTAAGTCTCTATACACTAAAAAAAAATTGATTTAAGTTCCCATAATAGTTTTGAGTTAGTTCATGCTGTTAAAAAATTATTTCACAATATTATTTTTTGTTGACATAGTTATCGAGAGCTAACATTTGATATGGCAAAACTTGCTTGAGATCATTTTGGCTTAAAAAAATATCATTTTGATACTATTTTGGTCATTTTTCTATTTTTAAAAAAATGTCATTTCAATCCTAAAAAATGTGTAAAAGATTTTGTTTTAGAACTATATTAACAACATATCTTATCTATATCAAATTCTATTAGCCAAATTAGTAAAAACTAATACCATCTAATAAGTTTATAAGGGAAAGGGCTAACTCCTTAATGGAATGTCATGATAGAGAGCTAAACTAAAATTTTTTTAGTATAGGGACTAAACCAAAATTTGGAACAAGTGCAAGGATCAAAAACTAGTTTTAATGTGTTTTATTTATTTATTTATTTATTTATTTATTTTTGGTCAAACAATACTTTTCTTTTCTTTTTTTATTTTGGGTCAAAGACAATACCTTATTTATTTACGTTTCCTTTGATCTCCGATGTTCTCTTGGCCTCCTACTGGCCCATCGTGAGCCCAAAACGAGTTAAGCAACGTTAAGTGTTACTCAAGAACTTGCATCTAGGGCCTCATTATAATCTTTATAACATGTGTCATTGCGAGATTTGAAAAAAAATTCGATGCAGTGTCTGTTAATTTCTACCCAAGATTTTTTTTTTTTTCAATTCTTCATGAACTGAATGTTTACTGAATCCCAGAGGATAATGATTTATATTTTAAACAAATGTTTTATTTATTTATCCGGTAGCCAAGTGAGTACAATTCAACTGGAAAAATGCTTAGTATGTCATAAATTAATAAACATCGTCCATCGTGAAACATCCTGTAGATTATTGTATTTGGTTTAAGGATGTGGAAGTGAAACTAGAAAATTTATAATTGTAAGTATTTTTCAACTTGTTAATTTTGAATTAAATGGATGAATACGAAATAATTTAAAATTATTTTTTTCGACAGATTCCAAGCAATTTTTTTTTTTTTGGTTGATACATAAGCAGATGAAGTTTAGAACTCGTCAAGGTGTAACTGGATTAAATTTGAAAATAGGATTATTCCAATAATTGATTATAAATATAATTATTTTTTATATAATTGATAAAATCAATTTCATATTTAGATGTATTAATCGAAAGGTTATTTTATAGTAGTGTGTTTTGTCTATATTGTATAAAAAATTTGTTTTTATATAGTAAACTAATAAAAATGATATAAAATATTTTTTATATTATGCAATATTTGATATTTAAAATTAATTCAATAAAAACATCATAATTTCAAAATAATCCACTTTTACTTATAATTGATATGCTGAAAAGAATATGTGTTGAAAAAAGTTTTTTCTAATATAAATAAAATAAAGTAAAACTTATAATTAATTCATATATAGCTATCAAATTATATTAAAAACAACTCCAAAAAAGAAAAAACCTATTCTACCCTAAAATTGAGTAATATATCGGTCAAGGAAGAATTCATATATTGGGAGCATCTTAACTTTCAGCCTCAACTGTAATGGGCTTCTTCCGGCTTCAAAAACGTTCATTGTTCAAAAACGAACATATTTGACAGTGCAACGATTTTTTTACTAAGGTTTCTTGGTCATGTTCTTTTATGTTCTTGGTCAACGTACATTTTTTGTTTAAGTAGCCCAGTTCATGACATCATGGACCAAGCTAAGCTGCATTTACTTGTCGAAAGGCCCATGTTTTTGGGAAGAATGGTCCTATGTTCTGATAATGGGTCATGAGTTGGGGTTTGACACATTTTTATAGACTTGAGTATTTTATTTATTTATTTTCTTTGGAGGTGAGATTTTCCCACTAGTAGAGCGGGATGGAATTCGTAAGAATGTGTGTATGTATAGAATTATTTGTGAATGCAAACCCTCAACTTTTATAAATTAAATATATATATATATATTGAAAAAAAAAAGAGTTATCCTATACTGGAACTTGATTTCAGACAATTTCTTACAAAATATTCACGAACATTCTGTGAATCCCAAAATTAACATTTAAAATAATTGCGGATAACAAATAACTAATGTTAAGAAAGACTAAAAGTAATGCTTTACTGACCTAGTTAAATGCTAATAGGCCTTTGTGCCACTAAAAGCACTTTCGGAGGACCATACTCTGAAAGTTTCTTCTCTCGCCAAAGTTAAAACTTAAAAGCAAAATTAAAGGCTTTATAACACAAAAAACTCGCCTATATGTATCTATTCGTGACCTTTTTTCCTTGGACTCATAGTCAGACATCACAGAAGATCTACCGGATGCAATAACTATAGGTCTTTTTACTAGGATGTCATAGTTGTTTTCTAAGTAAATTTTGATACCAGTCTACATAATTGAAATCATGATCAGAAATTGTAGTTCCGATAATGCACAATGCTGGACCTCTCCCACTGAAAATAATTCCTCTTTGCATCTAAAGTACCTTACGAGCAAAACAAGATGGGATGCCTGTGTTAGTGAACATCATCTAAAAAGGATTCAACAAAATGCACATGGAAGAGGGACAATCCTCACATGTTAGAAACATGGGCCTTCATTGCTGTGCTTCCTGAATTCAAAGCAATCCCACTTTGGTTTCTTATGATGCATCCAATCAAATTTCTTCTCCTTATCCTCTTGGCCAAGCTATTTGTCAGTCACTTTTCCCCCTAATAAGTAGTTGATAGCCTCAAATGGGCCAGCCTCTGCAGAACTCCACTGTGTAAATTTTGTTTGTCCTAATAAAAGCAATGGAGGACCATTAAATTTGCTTGCAAAAGAGCCCTTCTATGAAAGGAATTGCTCCTCAAATTCACGTGGGTGAAATGGTAATTTCGCTTTATGCTGGCTTTTTGAGTATGAATAATTGCCAAACCAGTGACCCGCGTTGTTGTTTCTCTTATTATCCCAATAATGCAGACAACTTCATGATTAGTATTTACTCCAGGACACAACTTCAAATGTACGTTCCGGGCCTTGTAATTGATTGCTTTTCTTCGAAGCAGGGCACAAAAATCACGAATAGGTTTTGGATAAGTTCAACATACTAGTGCAATAACCAATTTCATGACATAGCATCAATTTATCAATAAGACCAATATAATAGATTATCCTCACATTAATTCTCAGTCATTGGATTCGTATGATTCTATCCTTGGCCAAATTAAAATTATTTATTAATTTAATCTGACTTTCCGGGGAATCTCAAAGATGCAAATCCTTGCAAGAATTTTGTTTTGATCGAGAACAGAACGGACTAATCCATCACATGGCTGACTTCCCTACATTTAAATCAAATTCAAGTGGAACTCTTAATGTAAAATGCTCCTGGTTCACCTGTTTGAATGATATTATAATTAGCAATTTGCAAACCATGTGAGGATATGCATTGTTCTTTTAAATTTCTTTTGCAATACTCGGAGGTGAGGTGAAGCTTATGATATTTTCATTTTGGGGATTGGCATCTTAGCATAGGCACGATTGTGCCAAATGTTCAGCTGCAGAACATTTACGGATTGTGGACACACATTATTTTCTTCAACTATACTTAAAGTGAAATATCATGACAACAGGGTAACGAGCTGCATATTCAAAACCAATATTATGTTATCTTAGGAAAAGAGTAAATTTACTATTTGTACACTATCAAAAACCATAGTGGTTCGACCCAAGTGATAACTTGCTTGTGCAACAATCCTTTCTTAATAATACAAAATTGAAAAGTTCCAAGAACTTGAGTTGTTGTTAATGGCGTAATTCAACCTTGCCCTCTAACCCTTCCCACCTAAGCAAATTTGATCATAAAATTATTAATTCAACCGCACCTTCTCTACCACATTATTGCTATTAATGAAAAAGACTCATTCACTTCCTTTTAGTTAGCTTGCTTGTCCATTTATATTGTATACAAGGTATAGTTTCCATGTGATTTAGACCAATTAACTAACTCTTTGCATATATTCGACCCATTCTTTGTTCCTACTATTTTTATGTTTCCCAAAATAAAAAAACGTATCACCTAATGAACTCAAATAATTGACATATCTTCCAACTTCAAAATGAAGACAACTATAATAATGATGATAATTAACAAAATGGCTCTCTTCTCTGGCATTTGATTATGCATGTTTCTCTGGCATATTCCTAAAGCCAGGTCCATTATAAATTTTCTTTTTATATAAGGAAAAAAAAGGCTTTCTTTTCATGCCTCTTAATCTGTAAAGTATTTATTAAGTTTAAATCCGAATAATGACGGACCCAATTAATTAACTAATGTAAGAGCTGTTCATTCACTACGTTTAAAGGATGAGGAGTTTCTCGCTGGAGTACAAACTGCATCAACTACACTTTCTATACTTTTTGAATATTTATAATTAATAATGTGCCTTCCGTTTAGCTCGTACAGGAGCCCAAGTGCATAGAGTTGTGAACATATAGACAACTAATAGGAGTAGTACACCAACTTTTGAAGAAAAATGACAATATTATGTAGTTGTTAAAGTTCAGTAGTTAGAAGCGTTTACACAACCACCAAATAATCGCATAATCATAAACCTAAACACTAATATAATCTCATTCTTCAAGTCCAAATCGTTAGTCCAATCTGTGTAGTTAAGCAATGACAATCAATTCTTGATTTCTAAACTTTTTTTGACACATTTTGTCAATTCTAGTATATTCAATTAGATTAGGGCGATCGAATAAAACTTCATGAAAGAAACTTGTTAGCCATGACGATACCACTTGGATTAGTACTTTGCATGTGTCCAAGAAGCTGCCAACCAATCGGGGGCAAATAAGGGAAAAAAGAAAGGTACGCATCAACCTTTTTCTCTTTTTTGACTTATTTAATAGATAATAATAATACTACATTCATATTTACAACACATCACATCCTTATATTTTTATTATTTAATTATAACTAAATTTATTTGTTTTATATACCCATATTTTAATTGAGTACTTTTGATATATTGTTAATATAAAAATATTTAATAATATCATTCAATTATATATTATTATATATAAAATTTTTAAAATAATAGATATAAAATTAAAAAAATTTTATTTATATAATAATATATAATTAAATATTTATATAAAAAAATTTTACAGTGCATCAAAATTAAATTTACCCTAATTTACAAACAAACTTGATGTACATATCTTTAAAAAAGAATTATCGAATAATATTTTCATTTAGCAGGTAGAACTATTAAATTAATAAGTTGACGTAATTGAAACTTCAATTGAGATCCTCTTCGTTACATAAACTAAATATCAACCAGATGCATTAATCGTACTTTTTAACTAATTTTAAATTCGAACTATTGTCAAAAAACAAAAGAAAAAAAAAAGCCCAACTATTGATAATGAAATGATTAAAGTAAATGTAGTCCATAAGATTCGAGCCCCCAAAAAGGGGAGGTTTCTTGTGATAAAATAAACAAATATTCGTGACCTATTTTAAATGATTTTTATAAATGAGAGCATGCGCCAGACATGTGGTTCAAAGTAATAGTGGTGATTGTGTCATAATGTTTTAAAAAATTTAGGAATCAGAGATATAATTGATGCTATGATCCTTACTTGTCAACTGCCTAGTTTGTGAATGTATTTAATAATTGCAATTAAATTTGATGCATACAAATGCACGCGATTTCTTTATTTTGAAGTTCGAATCCTGATAAATATTATATTTAGGTATTAGGAATTATAACACATAAATAAGTCACGAAGTCTTTAGATAGTGTGAAGGGAGTGAACGTCACGGATTCAAAAGGCTAGGCAAACCAAAAAAAGAGAAAAAAAATACACATTATGTTTTCATAATATCACTCTTTCTCAACTTAGTTCCTTTAAGTTTTTTTCTTTTTTACCGATTTTACATTTAAATGACGTTAAAAAGCTAGTTTTACAATTGAAATAAATTAAGCGGAGGCCAACCTCAAGGGTAAATTTCAAGTAGGAACTCCTTTTTCGGCACATGTAATGCTTAATAAACTGAGAACCACCACGGTAGGGCAAATAGGAAGTATATGTGAAAGAAATGTCACATTTGATGAGAGTTCTTACAGTCTTTTACATGTCAACTAATTAAATAACTCTTAATCCTTTTCAACCAAAGGTTATCAACTAGAGATGGTGGGGCCAGAAGCTAAGGACTTTGATTTTTGAGGGATAAGTATTAAAGGGGATGAAGGCTCTGAACGGAAAGTACAAGGAAAGGAATCGAATTTGTTAAAGCAGATGAGCCAATTAGTTTATTAGCTCAAAAGACGATAAATGAAGTTTCCTGTACTAACGCTAACAGCAACATTACTCCACTGCGTTTTGCTGTATTTGCAGCTAGATGATTCCTCGTGACTATAGCTATAATTTTAGAGACTGACTGTGAAATCTGTCCATGTAGACCTGATGGTTACCTTATTGTATTAAGAATTTAATAGGATAAATTAAATTCTTAATATTTAATAGGATAAATTAATATAACATATTACGATTTTATTAATTATTAGATGCAAGTAATATTATTACCCTGCAAAAGTATTTTATTTGTGGTTTTTTAAGGTGTTTAGTGGCAGTTTTAACTCTCAAGCCATGTTTGGTTACCCATAAAAATTCAAGGGAGAAATTTTTAAAGGTAAACTTTTATGAGCTTCAGTATTAATTAATGGTGGAAATTTTATTTTTCACCTTGTTTTTTATGTTTTGTAAAAATAATATTATAATTTTTAATCTCTCAAAAGTTAAGTATGTTTGGAATATATGCAATATAAAGTTTCATGTTATAAAAATCATTTTGATTATTTATAAAAATAGAAAATTGATTTTTTTGAAAAAATAATTAAAAATAGTACAAATAAATAAATATAAAATAATAATAAATATATTCATTTAAAATAATAATAAACATAATTTTCAAATTATACAATAAAATATATACATATATTTTTTATATTAGAGAAATTTTTTTGTACTCACCTATTCTTGACCTTCATACAAACTCACTTCTGTTCATTATTGGATGGGGTATAGGACCTAAATACACTTTATTCAATAATAGATAGGAGTAAGTTAGTACGGAAGTCGAGAAAATGTAAATACAAATAATATAACTCTTTATGTTATTATTGATTGATCTAATTAAGCAATAAATTATTTGCTTTTTTTTTTTTTTTATGAAACAATCAAAAGTCAAATATCAAGTCGAGCGTATGGATAAGACAATAGTAGCTATATTTTTGCATTCATGTTCTGAAACTATGTTCCTGTTTCAGTTGCATGTTCAAAATTTAATTTGTATTCATATATTGTTTTTCTTAAACAATCAACATTTAGTCCAACTCCAAAATAAGTAGTTGATATGCTTCACCTTCATATAAAAGATTGAGGAATTTGTAAGCTAGAATTTTCCTAATTGAAGCATGAATTTATCCACCCTATAAAAGTACTACATATTAGTAACACCTTATGAGGGAAGCCCAAAACTCGACAAGAACTAAATTAATAGATTAAGTGAGAAATCACAATAGTAGATTAGACGCTACATCTTAATCAAAAATTTTAAGATAATGAGTCTACAGGTATTATATTATATATTCTTTTCAAATGTAAGACTCAACACAGTATATTGCTCTCTTCACTTGTACCATCGATATTCACATAACACACTAGCTAATCTTAACACTACTAGGAAGAATTTCGACACAAGGGATTCCACGCTTGGATTCAACAACTACCATTTCTTCAATAATCTATTAAGTCGATTTAAACTATCAGCATTAATATCTCTTGTTAGGAGTCAAGCCTAAAATTCAGAAAGATCTAAACTAGCAAATTAATTGAGAAACCACAATAGAGTGAAAGATATCACATCTTAATCTAAAATCTTAAAGAGATGTTTGTTTCAAGGTTTGAAATTTTATTTTTAGGAATCACATTCCTAAGAATATTATATCCAGCAATGTTGTTCTATAAAACTTGTTTGTCTAGCATAAAAAATTTATGGGAATATATTTAAGATTCCCGAGAATAAATTAAAAACTTGTTTATTGGTTTATAATACAAATTTTTTGGGGATATCTATTATAATTTTCAAAATATCCCTAAACATAATTAAATTATTATTACTATTAATTGAGGAATATTTTAATATTTATTCCATAATTTTTATTTTAATGTCATGGAATTATTTCATTCTCAACCCCTATCATGGGAATAAATTCTTATTAAAACATAAAAATATCACTTTTTGGGGAGTAATTAACACCCAAAAATATTTTTATAAAACTTGTAACAAATATGGGAATATATCATTATCAAGTAATTATTATTCCTAGCAATAAGTTAACAAACTTTGAAACAAACGTCCTTTAAGATTATGAGTCCATGAATCATTCGTATTATATACTTTTTACTTAATCTATTTTTAATCAATATAAGACTTCATCACCCATATATGAATCTAAAAAAATGAATTCAATTATTATTATTATTATTTATTTTAAAATTATTATTATTATTTGGTTTAAAATAAACAGGAATCAATAGAACTAGTAAATGAGCATGGGTCTAGGAATTCAGGTAATACGCAAGAATGGGAATGAAATCTATACATGTTATTTTAAAGAGCGTGAGACTTAGTCCAGGTATTTAGTTAGCTAGTCCATACTCCATGGACATCCAAAGTAAATGTACGTCAGTATCACTCATACATCCCAATTCATGTGCTTATGACTTTTTCAATAGGTAGGTTAATGAATAAAATTTGAGCCCACTTAATTTTATTTTAAATAATTGAAGTGTTTATTTCTAGTTTTTTGAAAATATTCTCCGAGCATAATAAAATTACACTACAAAATTGTGCTGTGAATTTGCAATTAAATATGAATTGTTATGATATTTGATTGGAATTTTCCAATGAGTGCAAGTGCAACCAAGTTGTCACTCGAAAATGTTATAGGATGGAAGCTGGAGGTGCCTGGATCTGGAGAAATTCTTCCATAGAATTGATGACTATTTGACTCGGAAACAGGAACCACCAATTTGGCTATTCTTCATTCCAAACCCGCACGAAAGCTATGAATGATCGAATTTTCTACAGCTGGAGTATGGTGCGTTTGAGTGTATCGTAAATGAGAAGGTTTTGGATAGAAGCAGAAAGAAAGAAAGGACGAAACACAGGGTCACTCTCAGTGTCATTATGAACTGTCCACTGAAGATCAGCCACAAACAAATAACAAAGATAGGAATGTAATGTAATTGTTCCATTGGCTTCGTCTTTCTTTTTCCTTGTTTGGATCACTTAATCATACACTTATTGTTTCTTAGTGCTTTCCTATTCCCCACGCAAAGCTTCGTCGCTTCTCTCATAAGTCATAAGTAACATCATGGCCAGTTTTTTATGCGCTAAGGATGTATTTATTTGTGATTTTTTTTTGTTAAAAATTATTTTTTTATTAAAAAAATTAATTTTCATATATTTGAATAATTTTTAAAAATAATTAAATTATAAAAAAAATCTGTTTTTAATTTTTTTATAAGTTTAAAATAGTAGTTTCTAAAAAAATTAATTTTTAACTTTTTTAATTATATATAAAATTTTAATTTCATAATCACCTTTTTAAAAAATTGAAACAAACACACGTTAATTCTCTTTTCCTTTTCTCCCCTTTGTTTTTGATTTACTCTGCCATTTTTTTTTTCCATTTTACATATATATTAATATTTATATAATAATGAATTGATTATGTATTCCAGCCTCATCTCCCCTGTTCATGGATTTTTATAGAAAACAATAAAGCTTTAACGATATGAATATATTAAGATAAATATGATTTTATTCAATCAAATAATGGTATTATATATCTTTTAAGATTTAAAACGTATAAAATTTAATATTTCATATAAACTTTTCTTTTTTGAAAAAAATTATTGAAACTAGTAAATAAGTATCAAAATTGAGCCTTTTTAATGAAGGTAAATGATTTTTAATCTTTATAATAAAAATAATTTTTTATTTAATAAAATAAACGCAATTTTTTATTATTTTGAAATATCCAGTCATCAGAAGAAGAAAATAATCTTGTAAATGAAAAAATTATCATTGGAAAGCTTTACTTTTATAATAAATTGACTCAATTCAATCTAAGTTAATTATAATAAAATAAATTTCAAAAAAAAATTTTGAATGAAAATATATTCCAATAATAAGAAGTAATAAGGTTTGGTTTGGTATTATTGTGACTTTTTAAAAATTGCTGAGCTCTCTTTACTCTCTAAAAGTTGCTCTAAAAAAGTTATAGTAGTATCATTTGGTAAAATAATATAAAAATTGCTTTCAATAAACAGAAGCAACAAAAGTAGTATTTGATAAAATTGCTCTTAATATCTAAAATGATTATAATGGTTATAAATACTAAAGAGAATAATTTTTATTTTTGATATCATTAAATAGAGTAAGATTATATTACTCTTTTAAATTTTGAAAAGCACAAATTAGCTCCAAAAAATATCCTATGAGAGCTCTCGAGAACACCCAACTCTCAAAAATCAGGAGAAAAAGTATTCCAACTTTTTGATTTATCAAATAAAAAAAATTAACATATATTTTTTATAAATCAAAATATCCATTTGAAAAGCACTATAAAACTACGCCTGAATCACTCACTTTCTAAACTTTATTGAATATAATAAAATGGAGTGGGTGGAGGCTGGAGTTTGAATTACTATTCAAGTTCTGACTGCTTTCTAATTAATATAAAAATAATCATGGAATGTATAGTTTACATATTATGCTGCTTTCTAGTTTCCCGTTTACAGGAGCTAACAAACTAACTTGAAAATTTTAAAAATACTCGTGACTTCAAACACTCACGTGTCCCCCAGTAATATCACAAATATTACAATAGGAGGAAAATTGGTGAAGTGATTAGCTAACTAATCTCCTTTCCAAATTATATTATAGGGCCTTTAAAATGTGGTTCGATTTAGATTTCTAGCTTTTTTTAAGCGTCTAGAGTAATCTCTTTACAAATAAGATAATTTCCATATATGACAATTACATTAAATATTTAATTTATTCACAAAAAAAAGGTTGGATGCGTAAGCAAGCTGTAGTCTTAGAATAAAAAGACATGATTCAAATTTTAGAAAAAAAAATTATTAAAAGGGTCTATTAATTATGACAGAGTCCGAAATATTAATCACAAATGTTTATAGAAACATCTTTAAAGACCAAAAAAAAAAAAGCATACTTTTATTCTAATTGTGAGATGATATATCTATTATAAACCATGGAAATCAAAGTGAATGGAGTTTATATTTTCTTTTTTCAAAGAAAAAAAAATGTGAGAGTGGATCCTTTAAAATAACTATTACAAAAATTTTACTACGATGATATTATTTTGTTTTGATGTACCCATATATGTAGGTAGATATTATATTATATTATATAGATAGGTGTCAGCTTTAGAGTTGTCAAACAGGGCAGATTGGCTCGTTTAGGCCTAACTTGTTTAAACCCGTGAATTATACAAGTTAAACGAGTCAATTCATTTAATCTGCGAATCACTAATACGATGGTCTAGCTTGTTTAAGGGCAATTCACATGCTTAAACAAGTTGGCTTATTTAATTTTTTAAACTCTTTTTAAAAAAATTTATATTTAATCCACAAAAAAAAACTTAATTCTTTTGCATTTTTAGGTAATTCAAATTCAAAAAATTCAATCTCCATATGAAAATAAAATGAAAAATTCAAAGAGAGAAAGAGAGAGGGGGTGTTAGGTGCCTCAACCCTTGAGTTTGAATCTTACAGTGAAAAAAATTCTTATTAGAAGACCCCTATCTTTATTAGGGGCCTGCCTTGGGTTGGATCGGATTAGATTAATCAGATTCCTGTTTAAGGGATCGGATACTGGTAGCTCTATCAAGATCAAAATAAAATCATATATTAATATATTTATTGTTGCAGTATAATGAACACAATTTAGATGAGTTGAGTCTCCACATATAATGAGTTGTTAGACTAATGAATTAAAAAATGTATTGAGATAACTTATCCGAAAAAAAAAAAGGATAAATAGGTCAACCCATTTTTGTTTAGTCAGAGGACTGATTCCTTTAACTCGTAAATTAAATAAATCAGATTAAAAATAAATTAATTTAAATGTATCAACATTTTTTAGACTCGATCCACTTAATTTTAACAAATAAATTGACCGTCGTAATCAAGTCTAACAAATTCCTCATTAATAAAATAAAATAAATAGTAGAATTGCGACTTTTTGTACTATTTTTAAACTAAAAACCAAGATAGTGTGTTTCAACCATTAAAATGAGGGCCTAATTCCGTAAACATTGACAATCTGAACTAGAAAATCGGAATGATTGCATTAGTTGCGAAGAAGGGTGATATAATAGTGTTGAGTTATGTAAACGCTTAACAGAAAAAGGAAAATTAAAAAAAAAAAAAAAAAAAAGAAGAGTGATGTACACGCCACTTTAATCATATGTCACAAAAACAATTCTTGGTGGAACATTTGAAAATATTTTCATTATAAATAGTATTATTTGTTTCCATAATTAAGATCTATTTTAAAGATTCATTGAAATGTTTAGTGATCATTAATTAAAAATAAATCTTATTTTTTTCTCAATTAATCATTAAAAACTACCTTAATAAATATCATGTAATCAATCCGAGTTATAAATACAAATAATATTTTTGTTCCATTATTTACTATTTAGTGTTACGGCCATTGGTGACCTTTTTTTGTTTCGTACGTGTCTGCGTCTGCCCAAAACTTTGGTCCTATCAACCTCGGACCAAGTAAAAGGAAGGGTTAGTGGAGCCTACATAACCCGGGGAGTAATTTCCCATGTGGCACTGCTGGATGTGTCACTATCATCCACGTGGCAGCTTTTGACAGCAATGTTTGATGAGGCTCCAGCTGGCGAGTTGGTACTAGCACCCAACATACCTCAGAGTTTCAGATCACATGTCAGAAAAGCTTTTAACATTAATATATTCGAATATGAAGGTGGGAAAAATTATGGCCTAGTAATACATTTGATTTTGGTTCTATAAAATTAATTTTTTATAAAATTAATTGTAGAATTGGTTTTAGTTAAATTGATTTTAATATAAATTTATTTATATTTAGGGTGTATTTATTTATAATTTTTTGAGTAAAAAATTATCTTTTAATTAAAAAATTTACTTTTTATATATTTAAATAATTTTTTAAAAATAATTAAAATCTAAAAAATTATTTTTAATTTTTATAATTATATATAAATTTTAAATTTTATAATCATTTTTAAGTTAAAACAAGCATATCTTTAATAATTTTCTCAAAAGTAATTTTGTTAAAAAAAATAAATTTACACTTTTTCTAAAATCTACTCTAAATACTGGAATTGGTTTTAGGAATTATTCTCAACTAGAAACCAAAAGATAGGGATGGATTATAATCGATTTTAAGATTGTAAAATTGATTTTGAGGGCTTTTATTGAGAAACCAAACATTCTTTTAATATTTCATTAGTTATTTTTCCATAACTTCGTGATAAATCTTAATTAACTTTTACTCATCCTTAACTTTGCTTAAATACTTTTTATTAATTAATAAAACTCAACAAAATAATAGAAATGGATTAGAAAAAGAAGGGAAAGAAAGATAAAGTTACATTCTTTTTTATTTAAAAGATTAATAAGGAGATTGAAAGAAACTTCATAAATCTTAATTATTTAAAACTTATATTGTGAAGTAACATAATAAAATATTTATATTATTTATAAATTTTAATTTTTAATTTCTTCTATTCCCATCTATTTCATTCTAATTTTGAGAGAAATAAAAAAAAATGATTTTGAGACAGAAAAAGGAGTAGAAAAAATTTCTCTTTGAAATTTTTTCAATTCTTATATATATTTAAATCCTCAAATTAAAAAAATTATTCCCTTTCTTCTTATTTCCATTCTATTTTTTTCGCTTCTTTTTGTCCGCTTATACTGTTAAAGTGGAAATCTATTTATCTACCTTTAAGTGACTAGATAATAATAAATCATTATTTATTCTTTATACTTTTAATAAATAAAATGTTACTTTTCAATTTCAAATAAAATAAAAAAGAAAACAAAGTTAATAAAAAAATAGAATAAAAAAAATAAGGAAAAAGAAGTGCAAGCAACCCATGAATAAAAGAATAGAATCAAAGTCTGTAATCGTGACATAATAAATTTCTAAAATAAAATCATTAACAATTTGTTAAAATATTTTTTAATTATATATATTGTTTATTGAGCTAGACGAGGAATATGCTGACACGTTCTTGCATATTTTAACATATTCTTGTATAATTAATAAATAATCTATCAATAAATCTCCATATTTACAAAACAATGTTAAATAAGTAACTAAAATAAGAATTTAATTTAGTCCATTATTAATAACTCTATAATTTAAGTATATATTATTAAATAATTATAATTAACTTTTAAGTTTTACAAGAATTGTGTAAAAACTATAAATCTTTTAATAATATGATAATATAAAAAATTAATATTCTAATATTGAATATTTTTATCTGGTTAATTTTATATACTTCAAACATTAATTAAAAATAATTAAGAATAAGAATAATTGCCGAATATGAATTTGAAATTAGAAAAGCTGAGTGAAATGGAGGCAAGTCACATGACATGATCCTTTTATCGCTCCTCCTCACGCTCGTAAGTAGTAATTCATTGTTGGCATGGCAGCTGGCTTCTATCATGAAACGACCCAGCATTCTTCTCGAGATACAAGTTGAACCCTACGAAACACATATTTATTATTAGTAAATATGCCCTACAACTCCTCAGTTCTATCGTCTAGAATTAGGACGAGGAGGTATGTGTATCTATCCCAACATTCCATCCTCCATAATTTGCATTCCATTTCATAATTCATTTTGTTTTCTTTATATGACTGTTCTACCCTTATGTGATTATTATCTTTTAAGATCATGAAGTGTATATATTATTATCGAGTTAATATTAACTTTTTAAAATTTTTATTTGGATTAATTTTCATAGCCTTATTAGTCTTTTAAGGTTCAAGTTTGATCCAATCAGGATCAGAGCAATCCATCCGATTTAGATAAATAAAATATTTTTTATGCAATGTTTTGATTGATTTTTTCACTAATTTCATAAAATATCTTGTACTTGTAACCTTTTGTACATGCTAGTTTCTAATTCAACTGATATTGTTTTGATATTAGTATTACAAAAATGGCACTCATTTCACATCTTTCTTTTAGGCGTACTGATAATGGTGATATTAGGGCGTTGAATATGTCTCGACACTCCAAGCGGACCTTTCACTTATAGATCATTATAACTTGACTCTCATATTTGAGTTTTCCTATTGATAAGTGATATATAAATATTCATTTAATTATTCGATAAACTTAGAGGTGTGTTTTAAATCTAAAGATGGTAAATGGGCCAACCCTTTTTTGCCCTGTTATGAGTTAATTTTAAAATAAAGTGGGATAAGTAGACCAATTTTGGGAAAATGGGTTGCAACCGGCCTAAAAATAAATGAAAACAATAAAAATTTTAAGTATATTTTTAATTCTTATAAATATACGTCATTTTTTATTTTGATTTTTCTAAAATTTTTGCTTTAGTTTTGGTCATTCTTTTTTCTTTAATTAGGTTTTTAGTCTCTATCATTTAGATCTAGTGTTAAGTGGTAACATTTATAAGAATAAAAAAAAGATTTAGAAAATATTTATAAAGATAAAAATAAAATTTCTTATAATTATAAGAACTAAATGTATATTTTAAAATATTTATAAGGACAAAAAATTTATATCTGTAATACCTCATTAAAAACATTTAATAATACTTATAATTAATTATTGTTAATTGTTTGAATAAGTTTGATTTTAAAGTGAGACCCCTTATCTCTTTCAATCTTTTATTTAGTGAAAAATGCTAAGTGCAAAATATATCACTTAAGAATGTCACAACTGCACTTAAGACCAAGTTAACAAAGCTAGCAATGGTTAGGAACTCTTCCCTGACTCAAAAAATAAAATGTGTCACAATTATATTAAATATTGCTGCCCACCCAGACCTGAAAGGGTTACAATAATAAATCATCTCAATTTAATTTGAATTTTTTTTATTAGAAATTAGGTCTAAAAGTTAGTAGAATCAATACGTTTTAAAAAATATTTGGTAGCACTTGAATTATTGCTAGTAAAATATGAGTCTTGTGTAATAATTGTAAAAAAAGATAAAAAAATAATAGAATTTCTTCCTTTTATCTAATATTTTCTTTTATTTTTAATCTTGAACAAATGTTTTAAGGCACACGCTAAAAAAAATATAAATATATTACTTGGCCGTAATTAGCTTTTTTGAATAAATTGACACATGTTTAATTCTTGGATGAATGTTAGGTGCATGCTACTTTGCCTTAAACTTATCATTGAATTTTGGAAGGAGGGTGAAGGAAGGAATGGTAAGACCAAATTTGAGAAAATTGTATTTGGAAGTATTTTAAAAGGAGGGAGTAGGGTGTGGTAAAGGAGGGATAAAGTGTCTCTTGCCTGCCCTCCAAAACTTTTATTTTTTAAATCTTCAAATTGGGAGCTAAGGAAGGAGTTATATATACTTCCCTTTTTTTTTTTTTATTAAACTTGTTGAACAACTAAATAGAGAGTGACACATTCTACTCCTTTTTACTTCTTGCCTTTTTCTTTCATTCAATTATGGGTCATTTTCTTTTAGTTTCTATAAAACTTTCAAGCTTTAATTATTTTTAACTAATTTTCTATGAGCACAACTTGAGAGATATTTTTTATTTGCATTCACGTCTTTTGGAAAGAGATGTTAAATCAAAACTACATTTGATAACTATAATTTTTATTTTTCGTCAAAATATATGCATGGTTGACAACTTTAATATAAACGAACTGTATTACCAAAATTTTAATTAGTTTTTCTCACTTTATATGACTCGTGATATACTACTCATTCCTCTTGGGCAATTTTAAAATTACTTCATGCTATTGTAGAAAATGATAATTCGAGAGCAAGGTGTCAATGAACATTGCTTGAATTAACTGTGCTAGTTCCATTAGGTATGTCTACTTTGTTTGAATTGACTATCTATATAAGTAGATTAACTATTTCTCAAATTAATATATTTAACAGTGTATATAACTTACATTAACCACTTCTCAAGTCACATCTTGGAGGTAAGGGTAGGAATAGAATGCTCCCCGTCCAAATTTGGCTGGAAAAATTGATTATCCACAACAACAACCGAATCTAGTTGGAAAATCTAACCTGAAATTTACCTATAAAGGGTTATTAAGAAGGGCTTAAGGGTCATTCCATAACAAACATACCGTTCATCCACCCCATCATCAAAAGTTGAAAATCTATACCAACAGGAAGAAGGAAAAAATAAAATTAAAAAAATAGAAGAGACAAAGACAAAGATGGATAATGTCATAATGAATGCCAATATTGCCTAATGAACAAACCCCACTTTAAAAAATGAAAGTTAGCTACCCTCTTTAAATTAAGCTCACAACCACAAGAACAAAACTTGTCCAAACTCACAAACCACAGTTTCCTCCTTCTTCATTACGCATACACTAAATAGTTGATCTGACTACTCCTTCCCGCCGACCCTCTTTCTCTTTCTAAACCATTTTTTTCTCTCTCAAGAAAAAAAAAAAAAGAAGAAGGCTTTGAACGTAAAAGTAGGCTCTTTTTAGAACACACACCAAGCACATTATTAATCTCCCCTATGTTCTTCTGAACAGGTTCAGAATAAATAAAACAGAATAAAAGAAAAGCAGATATAAAGAAAGAGCCTCTCTCTCTCTCTCTCTTCTTCAGGCTCTTATTCTGCATCTCCTTCAATGGCCAAGTCAAAGAACAATGCCAAGAAGTTGTGTTACATCTCAGTTCCTTCTCAGATCATAAACTCCATATCCTCTTCTTCCCTTCAGTCTCTTCTTGATTCCCCCAAGAAGTCCTCAAGAAACAACAGGTTCTTAAGCTTAGCTACAATACTGTGTAGGAGGCCAAGGCTTTGGTTTCTCACACTTTTCCTAGTTGGTTTCATTGGCATGTTAAAGTTTGGCTTCAATCTTGACACCCCATTTTCCCCTTACCCATGTGACATAACACAGCCACACCTCTCAGTCACAAATTTGCATACAAAATCCAACTTTGGTGTTGTCTTGCAGAGAGAGAAACTAGTTGTTGAGAATGGCCACAAAGATGAGGATTTCAAAAGGGGTGGTAGTTTGCCACAGCCTTTGGTTTCCCATGTACAGTTTAGTGCACAAGGGCCTAGTAGTGGATTGGAAAAGGTGGTGGAAAGTGGTGATGATGAGGATGACGTTGAGAAGAGTGAGTTTTGGAAGCAACCAGATGGGTTGGGGTACAAGCCTTGCTTGAGTTTCACCAGGGATTATAGGAGAGCAAGTGAAGGGATTCTCAAGAACAGGAGGAAGTACCTCATGGTGGTGGTCTCCGGTGGGATGAATCAGCAGAGGAACCAGATTGTTGATGCTGTTGTCATTGCTAGGATTCTTGGTGCTGCTTTGGTTGTTCCCATATTGCAAGTCAATGTCATTTGGGGTGATGAAAGGTATATATTATTTTTCTTGTCCATAATCTGTGATGATGCCTTTTCTTTTTTTTTTTTTTTTTGCATGTTAATCATTTTAGCTAATGAAGATTTGGGTTCAGCCTATTCATGAATTCAAGTTTTAAAAATTTGGACAAAATTTTGATATATGCCAGCATTGAAGCTGCAGCTTAAGCATTAGTTATGTTTAAGCATAAAAATAAATTTCTTTCGTTATCCTGGAACAATTTCTTTGTTGGTGTTCATTAAATTTCTTTCCTTATTTGTGAATGCCAGGAGAGAGTCTTGCTTAACTTTGATGACTTTTCCTTATTTGTAATGTTTCCGTTGCTTTTGGTTGCAGTGAATTTGGTGATATATTTGATCTGGAGCACTTCAAGAGTGTCCTTGCCAATGATGTGCGAGTGGTTGCGGCATTGCCATCGACGCATTTGATGACAAGGCCAGTGGAGGGAAGCCCTCCCCCCCATGTCACTCCTAGTTGGATCCGTTCAAGATATCTCAGAAGAGTAAGAGTTCATTGCTTTTGTTGTGTTCTGTTCCTGTGAGCATACACTCGGTAATACTTAACATGCTTTAGCTTCTCCTAGTTTTGAGTCCTTAAGTGTTGGCCCAACCATAGTGCTTGATTATTTGTGTAATTTCATAGATGGTCATTTTACGGGTGGCTCCAACATACATTTTAATATAATTAGAGTTGCAATGTTGCGGACCAGTAATTAGACACCTCCTTAGTCCCCTACCAATTTGCCTCAATGTATAAGCTTGTATTGGTTTTGCAGTTAACCAAGGAAAGCTTTAACTTGTTTGGAAATAGTTGTGTGTGTTGTTGTTGTTGTTGAACTAGAGTCTTTTTTCCAACTACAATTCTAATTCTTCTTGTACAATGCAGCTCACCAGAGAAGGTGTTTTGCTTTTACGTGGCTTGGATTCAAGGCTGGCAAAGGATCTTCCTTCTGATCTTCAGAAACTTCGGTGCAAGGTAGTGCAAAGTCTTTTCTTTTGTGGAAGAGGAAAAATCAAAACAGTAAAGAAACAAGAAAACTAAAACTCACCCTTTAGAAATTTGTCCATGTTACAATTGATAGCAGATTCTAAAAGGTATCACCTTATCTTTCAGGTTGCCTTTCATGCATTAAGGTTTGCCAAGCCAGTTCAGGAACTTGGCGACAAGGTTGCAGAGCGAATGGCGAGCAAGGGACCCTACCTTGCTCTTCATCTGCGAATGGAAAAGGATGTCTGGGTGAGGACTGGTTGCCTCCCTGGTCTGACTCCTGAGTATGATGAAATTGTAAACAATGAGAGGATACAACGGCCAGAGCTTTTGACTGCAAAATCAAACATGACTTACCAAGAAAGGAAGATGGCTGGTCTTTGCCCCTTGAATGCAATGGAGGTTACCAGGTATATATAGCACTTCTGTTTTGACAATGTTTTGGTTTTTAAAAATCTGAGTGCAACAGGATTTTCTAATATATGTTTCCATTTCACTTTTAGGCTGCTTAAAGCTCTAGGAGCTCCGAAAAATGCACGAATTTATTGGGCTGGAGGACAACCGTTGGGTGGAAAAGAAGCCTTGCTTCCATTAATCCAAGAGTTTCCTCATTTTTACAGCAAGGAAGATCTTGCTAAGCCAGAAGAACTACAACCATTTGCAAAGAAAGCTTCTATAATGGCAGCAATAGATTACATAGTTGCCGAAAAGAGTGATGTTTTCATGCCATCTCATGGAGGAAATATGGGGCATGCAATTCAGGTATGCTTATCAAGTTACTAGTGATATATTTTTTTATTAGTTGAACCCCTTACTTACCAAAATGATACTTTGCACTTAAATCTTCATGTGGAAATTGGCTAATTTCTGAAACTTAAATGTTATTCCAGGGTCACCGTGCATATGCAGGGCACAAGAAATATATAACCCCAAACAAAAGACACATGCTACCCTATTTTCTGAATTCTTCCCTCTCTGAAGAAGAGTTCAACAGCATTATCACGGAATTGCACCAGGATTCAATGGGGCAGCCGGAACTCAGGACTAGCAAGGGTGGGAGGGATGTAACCAAGTATCCTATACCTGAGTGTATGTGCAATGACTCACGTGCTCATTCCTGATTGCAAATTAATACCAAAGCTTCTGGCATGAAGGTTACTTGCCAAACTGAACGATGAAGCGGGAGCTATTTTTCGCAGGATGCACCATTTTGCTCCCTTGGGAACCACTTGAGTTCAGGAAACCATGGTAGTTCAGAACACATATCATGTCAAGCACACCTCTACTTGCTGGTGTATTCACATTAGTGCTTAAATATGCTTAATGTGTATGTGAGGCAATGTAGATTTCCATCATCAGTAAATGGTAGATTAAAATAATACACAACACAGATCATTCTTTGATTCTTTTTACAAAGAGATTGTATAGGATACATGTTCTCTTTTTCTGTGTAATTCTTTCTACTACATTATGAGATTTGTATAAATTATCATTTTATAGTCTTGTCATTTGATCTTCAAGCACCCCTTATGCTACCCCTGATATCATCTAATTCAGCAACAGGAGCCTAAGATAATTACTGAGCAGAAGAAACAGAATATGCGATTGCATTGGTGTTAAAATATCAGGAAGGAGAAAAATGTTCTAAATATTCTGGTGGTAACTTACACAAGGCTGATATGTACAGCGTTGTTGCCTTTCATTGGAATATATATAGCAAAGCTGGTTCATGTCATTAAATGAGCAATAGAAAGTTACCTAGGACCACTTCATTTACCAAAGCATGACATTGTTTGGGGTTTGGCACGATATTTTTGTTCTGACATTGTTATGTTGAGCTGCAATCTTCACTTCAGAGCATACTGGCAATTACCCAGATCACAACTCAAACATGGCCTAACTTGTTATTTGAAAATCCACGAATTTTATGTTTAGATTAGTTTATTTTGAATTCAAGACAGCTTATAATAAAAATTTTCTTGAGACAGCTTTTGAAACAAGAAAGTGATTATTTCTCAAAGCAAGAAAGTGATTATATCTCTCAAAATTAAGTCATTACCAATCACAAATTTTCTGGAAGCTAGCAAATACCCTTCATACTTTAGAATTCTAGTAGTGCATTCCTCTGTATATTTGTTATATTCCAAAAGATGTGGATGACTATGTTTGGCAGATATATGTGTCTGTTGAGGCGTAAAATAAGTCCCCATTGTCATTTAATGAACTAGATTAGAACCTACCATCAAATTGACTAGATTTAAGATTATTAAACAATCCATTTGAGCCAAGAAAGAAGGCATGAAATGCCATTTGGAATGAAAACATTTCATTTTATTCATGGGGTATGATTGAGATGCTATTTGGAACGATGCTCCAATGAACCAGGATATGAGAATGGCCTCAGATCCTCATGGTGATTAAACAAGTCAAACAACATTAGGCCCTACCCGGATTTGGAATTTTCTTCTTGTCAATTTTATCTGCCAGCATCAGCTATAACTGGGAAGTTTGAAAGCATTGGACCTGCCAGGTGTAATAATGGTACCTTCCTAAATGATTCTGACTGATATCTTTTTTACAGCATGTACCTTCAGCTCTTCAACAACTACAACATGAGCACTATTCACTGCTTTGCTGCTCTGCATGCATTCACCAACCAGCACATATAAGAATAAAAACCTAGTCCTAGAATTTTGTATGATTCCCAAAATATCTAGTTCAACTTTCAAAATTTATATAGGCCTATGTCAGCAAACTCAAGATTCATCTCTGTATGTTAAATATGTTATGACCTTCAAGCTGGTTACTTTGGCCAATGTCCTGGCAAAAAAGCCCTCAGATTCCTTTGATCAGCACAAGATGGTCCCCATAGGACAAAGCTACCAGTAGTTCAGTGCTATGCTTGTAACCTTGTGCATGTCCTCAGTGAAAAGTGAGCATCAAAGTAGTGTGTGATAGGGTGCTGCAGGGGCCCCAGAAATGTTACAATGTTGTTGGAAATTTACGGCATTATGAAAACCGTATAAATAGTCATTATCCAGATGTGGCACCCTTTTGGCAGTAAAAAGTAATCTCAATTAATCAATAGTTCCAAACTGGAAAGCTGTCAAAGGAGTGATATAGTACATAAATGGATGGAGACTTATTTCTCTGTTTTTTTTTTGAATTGGACACTTGCTTTAGCATTCCGGGTAATGCAAGGGTAATTTGCCAAGTAAAGATGTAGAAGTGCCAGATTCATAAAATAGACCACACAGATAATCAGTTTTCTTGATGCTATTAATAAAATATAGGTAAAAATGCAGTTTATCTATTTGAATTACTGCATTTGAATTATAGATGATGTATATTTTATCTTTTACTTTTAAAAAGGTGTAAATTAACCTTTTAATATTTAAAACAATACAAATTGATTCTTAAATAACTAAACTACTCTAGTCTTGGAGAAGAAGCCGAGGAGATAGAGTGGAAAGAGACGAGAATAATTTAGTCATAGGTCGATTTATACTATTTTAAAATATTAAGAGGTTGATTTGTATAATTTTAAAAATCAAACGATAAAATGCACATCACTTATATTTTAAAGGGTAAAATACATTTTCTCTTAAAATATATATATATATATATATATATATATATATATATATATATATATTTATTGAATGAAAAAGTAAACTTAAATCAAATTATTGATATCTTGGATAATACATATAATCACCATTTTTTGCGAGACTAACTATTCGCTGCTATAAAAGATCTGAAAATGTACTCTTTTTTTTTCTTTTTCTTTTTTTTAATCATTTGATAAGGTAAACATGTTTTCACGACGACTATACATTATAGTTAATTATTTACATATTAAAAGTAGCAAAGGCACAATAACACAACCTATGCTAGCCAATACTTTACTGTCTAGGAACTCACACTTCACCAATGAATTCAGTGACTCAGTCTTGAAGATATATATTTGTGATATTTATTTATTTATTTATTTATTATTATTGTAATGTGTATAAGTTTGATAGCTACATGTGTCGTTTATTTATCAACGAAACCTATTGATATTTTGTAAAATATATTCATGTCTTTTCAGATGCGTTAATATTAGAACTTGTGATATTAATTTTTTGATAAAATATCTATTTTGATTCATGACAAAAATTTTAGGAGACATATTAGTCTCTCAAAAATTTACGAATAGTCCATCATTATTTAAAAAAAGGAACATATTAGTCCTTTCATATAAAAATTTTAAGAATTTTTTAGTTATATAGATCTGTACGCAGAAACTAATATGTACCCCTTTTTAAATGGTAAGAGACTATCCGTAAATTTCTAAATCCTGAAGAACTAATTTATTTCCCAAATTTTTTGTCAGGATCTAAATAGATATTTTGTGTATTTTTCTTTTCCTTTTCACTGTCGATAGTTTGTTGTGGTTATTTCGAAAACATCTAAAATTGAGATAATTACGAGTTCGTTTACAATAATTTTTTTCATCCTTTTGCCTGGAGAATAAATTTGTATTTTTTAAGTTCCCCCGCGGGGGACCTTGGGGCCTCAAGCCCCAGGACCAGGAGTCGAAGAAGACTCCAGATGCTCGCGGTTGCAGTTAGATAAGGCAATAGATTTGTTTATTTGGCTGGTTCTATACTTTTGGTGCCAGCCCCACATCAATGGAGCGACTGAGAGGAATGAAAAGGTTTAGTGGGAAACTTTTTTCAATGGAAAATGGGCCAATCTCAAATCGCAGAAGGGAAGAAGGCAATGGAATATATGAAAAAGATGAACAATCTCCCATTGAAGTTGGGCCTCGACCCAAATGGTATGCTATACTGGCATAAGTTGTCCAGCAACTTCAGCACCTCTTCCTAAGTTAGGCTTCAATAGTCCTTCATACTACAAATAATGAGTCCCTGATGAGAGTTATTTGTAAACGCAATAAATACTTTTACCCCACCTTGAGGACAAAGAAAATCTTTTGAGGGACGAGAGGAGTATTTGATAGGACACTCGCAGCAAATTACACATATTAAGGAGTAGTTGATTATACATAGGTAGTAGGTGAGGTGAGAGGCATTAATTGATAAGTTCAGAAAATAACTAAGAAAGTTTAGAGGGTCTCTCAAATATCTCTCTCTATCTTGTATCTCCAGGTTCATTGGTCATATTAATCAAGAAATCATTCTTCAATAAAAACTTTCTTTGATAATCTGTACCACTTCCATCAACAACCTAAAAGGTTGCTCAGGAAATTCTGATTTATGAATGACACAATAGTTGCTACAATATAATCCCAAATCTCATGCAAACCAAAACCAAATTCTTACAGCAGCCTGCAAGTTTACATGATGAATAACATGTTTGACTCTATTTTTATAAAATTAATACTAGACGAAATTAATTTAATTAAAAATAATTTTGAAATAAAATAATTTATGTTTAATAATTGTTCTAAAAATTATTTTAACAGAAAGTAAAATTTTTTTACTTTTTCCAAAATCAATTCCAGAGGATAGAATTGATTTTGATTTCTAAAACCCAAACAAAATCAAGAATTGACAAAATTAATTTTGGGAGGTCAAAATCAATTTTAATGCCCCAAAACGTAGATCCAGACATGCTGGAAGGCAATATGCTCGACTAGGAAGTTAAAAGAACACAAGCACGCTAATAGAAGGAATGGCTCTGAATAGCAACAATAAAATCACGTCTTTACACTTGTATCCAGGTTCCTCCAAGAAAGAATGAAGCTCAATAGCTTATCATCTAAATTTTCACCTAATGACCATGAAACAATTCTAACAAATAACTCGATCCACATAAATGCGGCCACCGAAACCTGTAAAATCAAAATTTGAGAGAAATTTGGGTATTTTGTTGTTTTGTTCCCAATCAGGAACATGTAAATCAAAATTTGTTCTCAAACAGTTCTGCCCAACCAATCCAATAGATAACCAAAAGGTATAACAGGACAGAAGTTCTGCATTGGCATAAACATCGGATTGCTTGCTTGCTTTCCCACTCTCCTGGATAGTCCAATTGCATTGGCTCATCATCCCTCATTCTGCACAAGATTTCATGCTAAACCAATCCTCATCAAGGTGATCCTTCATCTCCACCAGCTTCTCAGTATCATTTCTCAAAAACATCCGTCATGCCTGCATTAAACACGATTCTTCTTTCGTAGAGATTGGCCAAAATGGAGATAGCTCCACAACTTTTCCTATTATAATCAGTGTTGGTGACACCAACCCAGCAGATGTAATTTTCTCAGAAAGGTCCTTTAGTTCTGCAAACACCTACACAATTTCAAATAATATGCATAATCAGTTGTTGGGCCTAGCATCCTGAAAAGTGGAACATACAAGCATTGGTCATGCGTAAACTATTGTTATTTTTCACAATCGTATTTATTAATCAGTTCCCAATGTCAACTACCATCCAGAAGTACAAAATATAGTTGTGGCCTTGTAGAGAAGTTCACTGCTACATCCAAAAACAAAAACCTTTTATTAACACCTTCTTAACACCTTCAACTTTTATTATTGAAAGTCCTTTACAACAATTATTTTGTTAAGATTAATAACAACAAAGGCATCAACAATAAGGACTTGGATCATCTTACTATTTCCTTACGAAAATGTTAATGTCACTTTTAGAAACGGAAAGACACAAGCAACTCCAATACTGGACCTGGGGGCTTCAGCATAGGAAATGGCGGGTCCTGTACAGGGGCTGTCTTATGTTATTCTCTCTATATAACTGACATTTTCATTCTCGTAAGCAAAAGGATGAACTGAATCACAACAATAAATAAGCACGAACAACGTGCCCGGAAAGTTGTGGGGCAAGAGCATAAATCTTTGGAACACCGACAACAACAACAACTAAGCCTTGTCCCACTAGGTTGGGATTTGGAGCATAAATCCTTGGAACAGTGTTGCATAAAAAATAAGTTTCCTATATTTCAATCAAGCATCATCAAATAACAGCTTTACTTTAGGGAAGGGAAATGAGGGGGAGAAAGGGGGGCGGAGGGAAGTTGGGACTGGTGGAGGACTTCAGAATAGCAAACTTCTATCTAGAGAAAATGAAACATGTTTGTGTTCTGCACATAATTTCAGTGAACAGAATTTTTTAGGAAAGAAATTCCTGAACCAACTTTTCACCATGACAGTACTTTTCATATTTCTCAACTCAGGCTCAGAACTGTAGGTTCATTTCATATTCAATGGATCTTCAATGATGATTTTATGATAACATGGTAAAACAGATATGAAATTGAAGCTTACAAGTTATAACTTATAACAAACTAATTATCCATCAAGTTTCCATATGATACTGTGGCAAGTCCACCTCAATTCTTTCTCCACAAGTCACAATGTTACTAATATGTTAAAACAAAAATGGTCATTTCCATTATAAATCAAAGCCCTCTTAATAGCATTCCAGAAAAGAGATAAATAATTATTAATCAATTTAACAGGAAAAGAACAACTACATGTAAAGAAGAATATGATCATGCTTACTGTGCGCTGTTGAGGTGTGGTCCCTCGCTCAATGGCTGCAGCTGGGGTCTGAGGGGACAAACCGTGATACATTAATTTCTGTGCAAGTGAAGGGAGTGTTGACAAGCCCATATAAACCACCAAGGTAGAATCAGGATCAGCTGCATTTTCTGCTACAAAAAGAGGATCAGTTCCACCTTTCCTTGAATGGCCTGTGAGGAACCTCACACTATTTGCAATACCACGGTGAGTTAATGGAATCCCCAGCTCTGCTGCTATTCCAGATGCTGCAGTTATACCTGCAAGCAATGAGAATAATTGATTATAGTAGAATCACCACTGTTTTCCCTTCTCTTTTAGAAACCAATACAGAATTCAAAAATCCACAGACGTCTTTCACAAACTAAACACAATCAATAAAATAGAGACATAAACAATAACACGTGATATGGGCACAATAGGAGTCATGTTAAATGCTTTCATTTCAGAGTCTATTGTTTATAATGTAGGGAAAAAAAATCACTTTCTTTTTCCCCTTTTTGTAAGAGTAATGCAGTACATGGAGCACAGAACCAATCACTTTCCATGCCAGTTGAAGAATGCAATCCTTATTTTGCGATGTAGGGGAAGCAGTCAATACATCGAGGGAAAAATGGCACTTTAAGTTGGATTAACTACAAACTTGCTATGAATGGCTCAGAAAGAGATGCATACAAACTGAACATACTCAGTCATAACAATACTGTTATGTAAAGTGTAAGATATGTCTGATTGATTGAGAGATACCAGTTTCAAGTTTAAATAAGGAACTATTTTTCGTAATGAGTAACGACTCTATCTGGGAAATTTTTCTTTTTTTTTCCCCCGCTGCCTATGTCAACTATATCTAACAAAAGGAGCATTGGTGCCAATTAACATTCATGAGGATCCAAACTGTTTTTAGCACCAAATTCAACTTGACAAAGACAAAGACATCAGCAGCATACCTGGAATAACTTTCACTTGGATACCTTGCTGTTGCAAAAAATCCATTTCCTCCCCACCCCTCCCAAACACCTACAAATACCCAACAAGCAGCATTATAAGACATCTACATCATACAAGCCATGACAATCCAATGCATCAAATTGCTTCACCATTAGACAACCCCAAATGAAAACTTACCAATGGATCACCCCCTTTGAGTCTCACAACAGTGGCCCCAGCTTCTGCAAAGCTCAGGAGAAGCTCATGTATTTCCTCCTGCCACAATTTAACCATAAAAAACACTTAGCCATTTTATCAACATAACGGGATCAAACTAACTCTGTACCAACGAAAAATAGGCCACACATCCAAATAACCAAGTCTCTGTGTGTACTGGGTGAGAGGGGGAGGGAGGTTCAGAAGTTGAAATGGCAACATAAGAGTTTGTTTGGTTTCTGTTCTCAATTCTTATTTTCATTTTTAATTACAAAAATGTCATATTATTTTTAACATACTTCCTGTTTTCACTATTTTGTTCACAAAATCTTGGAAAATAAGAAACCAATTGAAAAAAAATGCCGTATTTATGTAATCAAAACTAAAAACAGAAAATGAAAATAAAAAACCCATCAAAGCCCTAGAATTCTGACTTCAGCAATAACGTAAACCCATCACAAAGGGATCAAAATAACTCTACAACAACAAAACAAAGGCCACATATAAAATCAGAAAATCTTGACTTAAGCAATAACCCATCCGAAAGATTCAAAAGAAATCCACTACCCTACATGGCTGAACAGAAAAAACCAATGCAATTTTACCTGGGTTCTGCTGTGGTACCCAGCAGTTTTTCCCACATAGAGAAGCCTAGCATGAGGGCCAACCAAATCCAACACATCATTGGACACCAACCTATCATACAGCAACAAATCAGCACCCTTGATCACTCTCACAGCCTTCAGGGTCAACAGCTCAGGGTCCCCAGGCCCTGTCCCAACAAGGAACACATTCCCTGGTGCACACTTCCCTCCACTGCACTTCCCTTCACTCTCCCTCTTCTCCCTGAGCACATGGAGCAGCTTCTTCAACTCTGGAAGCTGAAGGGCTATGTCATCCTCCCTTGTGGACCCTGAATCAGGAGAAGGAGGGAGGGGACAAGACATTGTTTGGATCAAATTGCTGGCGGTGTAGGCCCATTGGTCCCTTTGGTACCTCTCTATGGAGTGCTTCTCTGTGAAGGGAGAAGAAGAAGCAGAAGCAGAAGAAGAGGTGCTGCAGCAGTTGAGGAAGGAAATGGGGTGGTGGGGGCTTAGGGAACGGTGGGTTCTGGTGAAGGGGGAATAATGTAGAGAGGAGAAAGTTGCAACCTTGTGAAGAAGAGCCATGTGGGTTGTTGTTAGTGCAGGGACAAAGAGACTGCGGGGCTTAAAAGCTTATACGAGAGAGAGAGAGAGAGAGAGAGAGAGAGGAAGTGTTCGAATTGGAGTTGTAATGTTAATTGATAGACTTTGGGGAGATTGAGGAGACAGTGTTGTTCTTTGCCTTTGGGCTTTGGGAGGGGCATGCTTGATGCTGAGACCGGATACTCGGTCGAAAATTTTACCTCACAAGGTCATTTGTTAATTTTTATTTTTAGTTAAATATTTTTGTAAATTTTATATTTGGCCTCATATTTTTGATTAATAATAAAAATTAATATATAATTTTATTATATAAAATTTTTAATTAAGAAATTTTATTTTTACTTGATGCTTTACCTTTTCTATTTTTTTTCCCTCCCAGGACTATATCTAAGGTTCAGCACCTTTATCTTTATAAGGGTACTAATATTTTTTTTTATATTTAACGATTATGATTTAATCATAAATTTTAAATATAATTAAAACATAATTTTAAAAATTTAATAATTTAAATTAGTGGGACATATAACAAATTTTTAACTATATATAATTAAAAAATACTAATATCTTTAAATTTTAAAATTATATGTATGATATACGAATATTTTAAAATTTAAATTAGCAATAAAAAATTGAAAATGTATAGAAAATAACTAAAAATATATTTAATTATAAATAAAATGTACACAATTAATTAAAAACAAACTTAAAAATTATAATTAAATCTAAAATAAAAATAATATAAGTCGTTTATTAAAAAATGAAATAAAAAATTAAGCCACTCCTAAAATATATTCTAATTTAGTAAATAAGAGTATATGTGATATAATTTTTTCATGTCATTTCATACTATTATAATTTTTATCACTTAACTAGAGAGTCAATAATTCATTTTCTATGTTTTTTATTTTATTATGATTAAATAAAAAATAAAAGCATTTAGAATGAATTATAATTATACAATGAAAATTCGAAGAATTTTTAAAATAAAAAATTTAAGCAATTATTTTTATTAATGAAATATAGTTATTATTTTGTTTTTGATTTTTTTTCACATGAAAATTGAAGACTATTGTGATAAAAAAAATTCTTTTAATATCACTGTAGATTATGGCTGATTTAATTTTATTTTCATTTTTTTGACAAAGATTTAATTTTATTTTCTGTATGCGTATATAATATTTTTCATAAGTTAAAATATATGGACGAAGTGGCCAATTGATTTTAGCCACATTCTTGCATGGCAAGGACGAACTTGTGACACGTGGAATATTAAGAGAATCTTGAACAAAAGTGTAAAAGTTGGTGATGGTGGTGGGATGTATTTTTGTTTAGTGGATTTTTTTTTAAAAATATTATATCAATTTATATTTTATTTATTATTATATAAAGTGTAAATTCTATTTGAATAAAATTTATATTTCATTTAATAATAAATAAAATATAAAGCAACATAATATCTCATAAAAAAATGAATCCTCATACTATTTTTTTTTTTTTTTTTCGGTCGGGGTGGTGAGGATGTATGGAACCAACTCTCGAACGCAGGAGGTCTCGAAATTGCGGCGCAACAGTACAAGTAGACGCGGCGGCTGCTAGGGTGAAGGGAATTGAGGATGGGATGGGACGGCATTAGCTTTTGGGCCCTTGGCAGCATAGAAGGACATCATACATTATTCCTTAAGCAATCACGACCACAAAAGAAACATGTCCTTTTCGGAATTGGATGCTCTGGCTATCATGGCTTTTACTTTGTTGGGTTGTAAGTTTTAGCCTTCCAAAATCAGATCGAAATTGATTTTGATCAATTTTTATATTATTTAATTATATATTTTTAAAATTATTTTATTTTTAAAATTAATTTTGAAAAAAATAATTTTTTATTTTTTTATTAGAATTATTTTTATAAAAATTATTAAATATAAAATTATTTTATCTTAAAATTAATTCTACAAAATTAAACTAAACACACACTTATGTTCTTACAATTCTAACAGTTAATTATAATTAAAAATAAATCTCAACAGCTTGATTTCAACTATATCAGCATTTTAATTGAAAGATTGGATTTTAATTCTTATCAATTCTAGTTATTTATTTCTGAAACTAATTTTCCTTCCCGCTTTTTTTTTTTTTTTTCCTTTCTCCCTCTGCCTCTTGCTCTGAAAGGTCTTACGCTTGTCTCCAACTCTCCATTCCTTGTTCACCCTTCCCAGCCACAAATTCCTTCACCAACCAAAACCGCCTTTCATCTCCAAAGTCTCAAATCTTATTCGATTATTACTGCAAAGTGCAATCAAATCTTATTTTAAAATCCACTGCTTTTGCTTTCGTTATTATATTGGTGCAGCCGTGCAAGGACAATGGCTTGTTTACTGTAAATTTTTTGCTGCGGTTTTGGGTTCAATTTTGGCAATATGATGAACTTAGTGGTGCGTTGCTTACCAACATAAATTTGATATCCATGAAGCATTCGTGCGCAGGTTAGATTAGCAAATCTACTTTCTTTTTGTATATTGTAGCCACAAAATAAAGGAATGTATTAATACTCGACAAAAATGAAACCTGAAGCAATACTAGCGTTAGACCCCTTCCTGGACTGCACTAAGTTAAGGCAATTATCCTTGAAAAGACACTAGCAAGTGATGCTATTAGCTCATATATTTGGCCGAATGATGAATCGAGAGATCACTTAACAGAGAGATGAACGTAACTGATCGTAAACAAGGAGTGGAGAAACAATGCGTAAGAAGTTGCAGAGCAAAAAGGCAGATGGGGAGAAGAAAAGCGGGAAGGGACATTAGTTTCAGAGATAAATAATTAGGACTGATGGAAATTAAAATGGTATTTTTTTTAATTAAAATGCTGATGTAGTTAAAACTAAGCCATTAATTTTGTTTTTAGTTATAACTAGTATTTTGAGCCTATGCAATGCACAGGAAATTAAAAAAAAAAATTTGTATATTATTTTTAAATTATTAAAAATAATAAATAACAAATAAAAGTGTAATTTATCTTAAAATTTTTTTATTCGATTATCAAATAAGGATTGAATAGGCAAAGAAAAATTCATTTCATTTCATTATTCATCTTAACTATAAAAAACAATCATTATATTTTTCTCTCTTCTTTTTTCTCTTTTTGGTCTATCTAATAACATTTTATTAAGATCAAATTGAAAAAGATATATTAATGATAAAAAATAAAATTTAATTTATAATATATTTTTACAATATTTAGGTAGAAATTAATAATCAAATACTTTAATTATTTTATCTAGAATAATATAAAATTATAAAATAATATAAAACTCAAACATCAAATTATTTTTATAATTCAATAAAATGAAAATTTAGCGAACTACTCCTGAATGTATGATTGGTCCGATACTCCTGTGTGTATTATTATGATAAGAGTTGTACTACGTATAAAGTTAAAAAGGAATTAAATATATAAATATAATACTTACAATAAGATGAACTAATAGTAAAATTACATATTTTGGAAACAATATATGTTTTACAAATAAAACTTGGACTAAACTGAAAGAAAATAGACATATTTGGAATGATGGTGATTAAAAAAATAAATTAAAATTAAAATTAATAAAAATAAACTAGAAAATTTAGTCAATATTATTAATTATAAAAATTAATAATAATAAATTTAAATATTAATAATTATATTAATATTATGTAAATATATTATTATATGATGTTTGATAGAAATTTATGCCACCGTAAAATTTTATGTGAAATATTATTTCATAAAAAATTTGATTTAATATATGATATCATTAAAATGATCTCATGAAAAATATGATTTAATATCATTTATTTAAATAAAAACTAATTTAATAATTGACTAATTAATGAATGTCTCAAAATGGATATTTTAAACAAATAGTAATTTAAATCAATGGATGAGTGTATTGAGAAAATGAGTCGAAATTAAATAATTTCTAGATATTTTCATCAACAGAATATTTAAATTTCAAAATAAAGTTGAAGCCTAAGAAGCTGCCACTTAGTAGAACTTTTCAAGTAATATTTATGAAATATTATAATAAAGTAGAAGTAGATTAGTGGATAGAATTATGAGAACATGAAAATGTTATGTTATCCCTTAATATGAGAGGATTCAAATCCATTCTTTTTTTTTTATGGAAAAAAATGGACTATTTATTATTATTTGAAAAATGACTGAAAATCCAAAAGAATGTCTTAGTATTTTTTATTTTAAAGAAACACTAGAAAAGCAAATTCAATTTTCATCTATCAAATGTTCAAAATATTGTTTACTAACTACATTAGAAAAATGTCGACTAACTGCAATAAAATGACATACTAGAATTTGTCCTATGTGTAGCTCGAAATCGGTGTGGGAAAATGGTAATTACTCACACACTTTATTATCATTTAATCACATTTTTCAAAATGTGAGCAATGGCATTTTTATTTTTATTTTTTCAAAAAGATTCTACATACGTTTCTAGGTGAAAAAATTGAAAATTAAAAATAAAAATATAGTTATTTTTGGTTCCTTAATATTTGTAATCACATTTTATATCCCCACCACGATTTTCAATAAATAAACATATAGAAAAATAAAACATCAAGTATTAGGCGCCTTCTGCTGTACTCCCTACAAAGTAGCAGAGTAGGGCTTACTTCTTCTAAGGACCACCGATGCACCATCACTTCAATCTCTGTTTTCGCCCTCCAGACCACCCGCCCGTCGCATGCAATGCACTTAGTTCAAGACCAGCCACATTCCTTTGTGTCACAGACTGAACCGCATTCAATTTAATAACTTTGTTGAAGTGAGGTCCATTACTTTTCATTAGAATCATTGCAACACCTACTGAATGGAATGATGCAGGTTGAGGACCGGCTCAAAAAGATTTGACCTTTTTTGTCCTTCTCCTGAAATCGGGTCAAAGGACTTGGATTGCTATGTCAAAAATAAAAGCAGTTGTGGCATGAACACACAGTGCGCACGTGCAGGTTCCAGGCTTCCAGCTACTAAAAAATCTCTATAATCGGAGATACACATCTCCACCATCAACCGCACCCAAAACATGGTCGTACAAAACACTGGCGTCGGCAAGGGCACAGTGAAAAGGTCAGGGGCAATGGGTGGGGGGGTAAGGGGGCAGGGCAGTGGAGACAGCGGGAAGAGTTGTAGTGAAAGGCGGTGCTTCTGCAGGTGGGGACACAGTTTCATGGGCTTTACTGCGGCTCATCGATAATAATTGGCGTGCAGTTATACCATTAGATCCTCCACAGATCTCAGCCATTGAGATTAAAGGTTTGTGGCACACCTTAGTTTTCAAAGAGTATAGCAGAAGCCACCCTAGTAGTAATCTAAATTCGATGACATGTAGCTTATTGAAGGCAATTTGTCATGAGTTTCGCATCGAGCAAATAAATAAATTCAGTATGGTACTTAATCCATGAAATTTTCTCGCTCAATGGACTAGTTTTCAGGGTCTTGAATTATAAGTCATAACAATTAATACTTTTATTAAGAGTTCGGCTATAGAAAAGGCTACCTATAGGCTGGATTAAGGTACAATGGTGAGATTATTGTGCCGAATATTGATACTAATAGATGATTGAAGCCACCAAGAGGGAAAGGACTATTGCCATACAGGTCCCACATGGACCAAATAAATAAACTTGATATGATACTTAATCCCTGATGCTTTTCCATCCAACAAATTAATCTTTTGGATTGGGCTCTCTTCATATATTTTAGTATAATAATTGGTCTTTTTCTTGAGAGTTAAGATATGAAAAAGGCTACTCATAGGCTCAATTAAGGTATAATATGAGATTATTGTACCAAATACTAATATAGACGAATGAAGCCACTAAGTGGGAAAAGACTGTTGTTTGGTTAATGTTGATAGAGTGAAGCTGTCATGGACCGTCGATTATTTATTTTTTTTTTGGGGGGTGGGGGAAGGTGGGTGCACTGAACCTCCACACATGGGAGTTGAACTTTGCTCCTGCGGGTACTAGTATGCATGATTAACCATTCAGACCATTGCCTCATTTGCGTGGACATTTACTCTAAAAAGGAGTGGCAATGTTATGGGTCCTACATCAAGTTAATTTTGGTGAATGCCGAAATTACATAGGCCTATTTTAAATAAAAATTATTTGAGAATTAATTCCATTTTAAAGAAAGTTTTAATTAATTGGTAATCAATTAGGAATTGATTTATGGCATAAAAATCGGCCCCTAATTTGCTCATGTCAAAAGTGCAGCCCTAAAAAAAAAAAAGAAATAGCTGCAATTGAAAAAATAATAAATAGAGAAAGAGGACACTCACGGTTGTACACAAGAAGGAAACCAATTAAGCATATACACGACTCTCTCAGTGGTTGAAAAGCCATTGACACAACCCCCTTCTCCATATTCATTCGAGTTGCTCGTTTATCAATGGGCAACGAGCAACAGGACTTGGAGACGAGCTGGAGGTCATGCTCTTATACGACTATGTGTTTATGAGACGAACATTAAATTTCTATGAACATCGCTTTAAGGTATAAATATATCATATAATCTTCTATAATTTTAGGTGTTTATATTGTCTATACAATACAAGGGAATACTAAACTTATAAGATATGATTTCAAGTGTTATTCAATCCTATGTGAACATGTTTATATGATGAAAGTTTTTTGTTTATTTGTTCCACTGCAGTTATATGTCATCTTCTGACACGATTATTACTAAAGGTAGTACAACCCTCAAAATTAAAAGATGCCGAAGGAGTATCCCTAATTAAGTAATTATGAACTACATATGGCTACTATGTAATCACCCTTTGTTTCATTCAATCGAATCTCTCTCATCACTTTATTTCAATTTTCTCTCTTCCCTTCCAACTTTTCTAGCACAGATTCATCATCCCACTTGATTTTATCAATCTGCTTTCAGTAAAAATGCAATATAAACTACTATGCTCCCATTGAAGTTGGGTTTTCGAAACCCTAACAACCACTTATAATTATGTTACCTTATACAATTACTATTTGCTGAAATCTTCAACAAGCCAACGAGGACAATACACACCCTGTTCCCAAAACAAATCAAGGACTGCAGGAGCATACAAAGAAGCAAGACTTACCATGAATTCTAACTCTCAAAGGCAAGGTTGGCCTCAATGGATGTACTCTTGTATCCTCCATTGGTTACCAAAACTTGTGAACACAAGTGTTTGCAATTATCACATATTAGATGGACTACTACAAGCGAGAAGGTTGAGAGTTAACTGGGAAATAGGAAGCAACAATTGGAGCTGCAGATGGCTTGGGGTCTTCTTTGGGTTTTCGTGATAAAGAACCAGCTTCCACCACCACCACAGAGCCCTTCTCTTCCTTGGACTTGGCCTTAAAGCAGCAGAACATGGCTGTGAATAGAGTCATCTTCAAGTGAGGAACTTGTTATCCTGGACTTAAGAAATTCGAAAAAGCAAAAGTGAGCGAGTTAGGTGAATTGGGGGTATGCATATAAATTTATACTTGCCAACGCCTTGCTCAATAAGTATTTGAATTGTTGGCTTCCACAGCAAGGAAAGGACCGAATACAACAACGACTTTGACTCGAATGGAAATTCCAAAGATAACCTTATTTAATATTTGTTTATCATATCAATTATCAAAGAAAGTAGCAATTCATTTGGTCTTCTTTTAATATTCTTCGTTTTGGAAATAAAGGCCCTGTCAATTCAAAGGAAGTCCATATATATATATGAGTTTAAGTAACTTCCTGGAACTTTACCTTGAGAGGGGAGTTTTGTTCGTGGTAATACTAGATTCTAGTTAAGTGTTTAACTTTATATTGATAGTTAAAATAATTTAGAATGTTTGAAAATTGATAAATTTTCGCTTAGCAAGTAGATGCTTGTATTTAACTTGTAATATTTGAATAATATATTTATTCTAGTATTGATATTTTGAAAGGAAAGCACTATTCAGTTTTTTTTATGGATAGTACGATGGATAAAAGGCACCAGACGAATTTTGGACGCCCATAGAATTTGTATAGAATTGTCATCGTTAAGCTAGCTCAATCATTCAGTGATTAGTAAAGTGGTGTTACTTTAATAGAGCTGTTCAAACGTCAAACATCATTATGTTGTATTTGATTACTACATGGGCTCTACCTACGCTTTTTTTTACTGTTTTAAATAAAAAAATATATTATTTATGTATATATGTTTTTTTTTTAATTTTTTTACTAAAATATCCTTTTTTTTTTACCATAGTGAATTCGATTAAGGTTGGATCGAATTCATCACTATGCAAATTTATCTCGTACGAATGGAATTTGATCTATGCTAAAATTGAATTCAATATTGTTGAATTCGATTTATTCTAGATTGAATTCAACATGGCCAAAGGGGTTTAAGGCAGAGTTTAGGGTGGATTATAGTATTTTAGATTCATCGTGGACCTAATATAGTTAAATGATAAAAAATATGGTTAATTATCATATAAGTATGGTTAATTGCCACACAAGGTATCGCAAAGCACTGGGTTCACTATGGACTAAAGTCCATCCTAAAATATGGCAATAATTAGACTTTACTCTCTATTAAGGTTGTAAAAAAATGGATGAGAATGATGTCTAGATCAGTTATTAGATGCTTAATAGCCGCAGCATTTAATATTTAAAAAATTCATACTTATTATTTTTATATATGCTACTGTGAGTGTATATATATATATATTCTTTCGCTATATTTAAAGTCAATATTTTTTTTATATTTATATTGCACCAGTGATGAATTTGATCTAAATTAGATTGGATTTATCATTATTCACCTAAAAGAAAAAATATAAATCTATGATATTTCTTAGTTATTATTATTATAATAAATTAACCAAACTAAGTTACTGCTTAAATATATTAACTAAATTAACATAATCTAAACTAATTTAACGGCAACTTAGAAATTAGTTTGGGGTATGTTAACTTAGTTAATGTATTTAAGTAGTAACTTGGTTTGGTTTATTTATTGTAATGGTAATTAATGAAAAAATATCATAGGTTTATTTATTTTTTCGAGTGAATAATGATAAATCGGGTCCAGTTGAGATCAAATTTATTATTGGTACAATATAAATATAAAAAATATTAACTTTAGAAATAGCAAAAGAATATATATATATATATATATATATATATATATATATAACCATAATCATATACATAAAAACAATAAGTATGAATTTTTTAAATATTAAATATGTGGCTATTAAACATCTAACAACTGATTTGGATATCGTTCTCATTCATTTTTTTACAGTTTTAATAGAAAGTAAGGTCTAATTATTGCCATATTTTAGAATGGACCTTAGTCTATAATAAACCCGATGCTTTGCCACACAAAAAGTCATACTTATTTGATAATTAACCATATTTTTTTGGATATTTAATCATACTAAATCCACTATAAACCTAAAATACTATAACCTACCATAAACTCCTTTGGCCATGTTGAATTCGATCCTCAATAAATCGAAATCAATACTATTCATGTAAATAGTGCTGA
Source organism: Pterocarpus santalinus (assembly GCA_031439595.1). Lineage (NCBI taxonomy): Eukaryota > Viridiplantae > Streptophyta > Magnoliopsida > Fabales > Fabaceae > Pterocarpus > Pterocarpus santalinus. Next base: position 23,068,518 of record CM062528.1, on the reverse strand, counting down.
ATTCAATCCAAGATAGGTCGGATTCAAAATTTGATCTACTCTCAATTAAATTCATTATGGTCCAAAACAACAAGATATTTTGGTAAAAAATATTAATATATATATACACGTAAATAATATATTTTTTAATTTAAAACACTATAAAACCCGCTCTACCTGACCTTTAAGGGCATGTTTAGCGAATGATGCTTCTCAAGTCAACAGGGTAGAAGAAATTGCAGCGACAACGATCCAATAAAGACAATAGGGCGGTGTCTAAACAAAGTGCTCTCACATGGTTCCACGTGCTTCAGTGCAACGATTTCAATTTATTTAATATATATGAAAATATGTTCGACAGCATTTTAGAAATTATGATGATATGGATAATAGCTATTTAACATTTTAGAATATTTAACATTCCACGTGTTTCAGTGCAAGGTTTCACGTGTTCCACTTTTTAGCGCAAGGATTTCAATTTAATTTATATGAGGCACCAAAAAGTAATAGTAACAATAAGAAATTTTTAGGTGTTCGCTGAGTCGAGAACTTTTCTTTCCATCATGTATTATTTAATGTTTAATATCTCAATTTTATGACTTATTATTATGTTTCAATTTAATTATATTTCTATTATAACAATTAAAATATTAGACATCAAATAATATAGAAGAATAATATTTTAGGTGATGTTAAAGCTAGCCATAACAATTATGACTGAAGAGGCCGGAAATAAATTGGATGATTAAAAAATCTAATCTATTTTTGATAAAATAGTCATCTTCATGTATTCAAAAAACACGTTCTACGAGATAACTTTAGCAAAAACACAAATATTATGAATTACTCAAATATAACTTGAATTGATTGAGAAATAATCAACCAATATATCTTAAGATCAAAACAATAAATTGGTAATATATGTGTTAGGTGAAGAAAAGTCGAGATATATTCGACCCAAAACGTAGCAACTCGATGAGTTAAAGACAAGTGTTGACAAAAAATAAGAAGAAAATGGTCGAAACTTAGAGGCCACAGGCACTGACATTGAAGGGTTCATGAGGATATCAGAGTTTTGAGGGTCGAAAAAATATAAGAGTCAAAATCGATTCATTTCGAGTTTAGATTTCAAAGATGGTTGGTTTGGACTGAGCAGAGAGAGCTTGGGGATAATATTTCGACTAGATTTGAATGTTATCAAAATATGAATAATGAAGAAAGCAAGAAAGAACGTGGGCTTTAAAGAAACGGACTGAAGAACGTGGAGATAATAAACTTCAAAGAAATGGACTGTAAAATGTGGGGATAATGAACTTCAAAGAAACGGATTATAGAACATGGAGATAATGGGTCCCAGCTTTTAGTGAGGCTTTAGGGCTATAAATAGCCAGGTTATGGGATAAGAAGGGGACCTTTGCACATTGAGATTCACCTTTAAATACACTCTATCAAAATACTCACTCTGACGCTCAGGAGTATGGAGGAACTCAAGTAATGGTCCTTCATGTTGTCAATTTTTATTTTGATCTTGTTTCTTTATATTACTGTTACCAATTTCTTGTTTGCCATTATATTTGTTTCTCGTTGACATTTTTGATCCAAATCTAGTCAATTTCATTAAATTTCTATTCTATTTATTTCTTTATTTTTGACACTTTAATTTATGAGAACTTATCAGAGGAACTGCTTCCGTTTCTTGAATTAAGAGCTGCGAAGCAAACTAATAACAGTCGATTTGATTTGTTTTGTCGACTTAAAAATCAAGTAAATAATATGTTATAGATAGATATGAAGAATAGAGACTCAAACTCAGTATCCTGCTTCACTCATGATGAGAAGTGATGTTAGTAGTCTGCGGTTATCACTGACTTTGAAATAAAAAACAAATTACTCAACTATCACAAAAACACAATCCAATCAACAATGATAAGGAACAAGGATATGGCTGCATTAGGACTATCAGGGTGAGGAGCGACATTGATGGTCATCGGGGCTAGGGATGTTAATTTTACTAGCCTTCATGGGTAATACCTGTGACAGAATGGATATGGGGGGAGGATTTTCCCCCCGCAAGTAATGGCATCTATTTGTTAAACGGGGCAGAGGCGGGAATCATGATTCCTGTACCCACGAGTATCCAATATGAAATTACCAATTTACTCATATATATATACTGTACAAGTCCTAGTTTTGTAATATGTCTTCTCTAATCTCTGGCTCTTTTCAGCTCTGTACTATGTCTTCTCTAATCTCTCACCCTTTTTAGCCAGCCCTGCCCTTTGGTCCTTCAACACACTCTTCTTTTCTTCAACCTCACAACCATCGACATTGGCGCCTTTGCCTTGCTCTGCCGTCTATTGCTTCATCCACTGTCCCCCACTTTGTCCTCTGCCATCTCCACGCCAACACGGTTGCACTGTGTGATGCCTCTACCGGCGGCCTCTGCCACCACAAGCTCGTCCTCTTCCTGGTTGACAAGGAGCCTGCCACATCTCTCCAGTGCTTTGGCATGTCTTCAATTTTCCTAACCTCTTTTTTTTCCCTGGTATTTCTCTGGAAAGTCCCGCATCTTTCTTTTGTGCATCTCATCCTTAACCATTTGAGATTTAGTATTATATGATCAAAATTGAGGGAAACATCATTACATTTGTTTTTACGTAGCTAAGAGGGGCATATGAATATATAAGCAAACAAGTCTCTTAACCTCTTAGAATACACATTTGTTTTTTTAAAACACATTTATTGTTTGATTTCTTGGCTTCTAGTTGCGCTTGTTATCATGCGAAGTGCACTCCATTATATACCTATTTTCTTTTCTTTTCTTTTTTTTGGGGGGGATAAAAACACTCCGTTATATACCTATTATCTGAAAAACTATTGGAATTTATTTTGTAGACCTTGTGTTCGTGCTTTTCACTTCTTAGTTGTCTTGTGATGGATGCCTCTCACAAGAAGATACTTGCTCACTACTGCGTTTTATTGTAGCAAGCCTTCAACTCATCCAGTGTTGTTTGAAATGATTTCACTGAATATCCTAAATTCTATTGAATTAAATTCATTTATGACCATGATCTCGATCTCTGTTGCTTGTGGCTTATTTGTTGTCTTGTATGCAACTTAGCATTTCGTATCTCAGATGAACTTGAATTATAGTTAATTGAACTTTGGTGACGTAGATAAACATCCTATCTAATTTTAGTGATTTTCCAAGTGACAATTACATTTGTAGGCCATAGCTAGTTTCCTATCCATAAGGCATTTGCTTAGTTATTGTCTTTTGACTAATATGATTAATCGCAAGATGCGATAGGATTAAATCATCGTATCCTATTTCATTGACATCTACTCCATATTGGTACTCCCATCTTCTATTTGAAAATTGTCTCTCATCCAGATTGCCCATTGCAGTGTTTTAAAAGTACAACAGCACCAATGTGCTCAAAACTTCCTTCCCCTTTCTATGTGACTAACCTATATCAAGCTTTCTACAATTTGCAATCAACTAGATACTTTTCAGGGATGTCACTGATGTTAAAATTTTGCCTTTCCTAGCAAATTGTATATCACAGATATTTCTTCATTCTGTGCTAGTCATCTAGTTTCTGAGATTTATGTAATTTATGCTTATTATGCGTACTAAAAGTCGGATTATTATTATGTGTTTATTTTTATTTTGAGTATTTTAAGTGGTAAATTAAGATATTAGAATTATTTTTATATATTTTATTTTTCTATTTTTTTAAGATTTTTAGCAATATATAGGTACCTATGGATATCCGCAGGTACCCACTTATCTGCGAGGGTATCCAAACATGGGTATCCGTGTAGGTACCTATCCACGAGGTAGGGGATGGGGGTCTATCCCCTGTCGCCGCCCCGCCTTGCCCCGTCCCATTGACACTCCTAATCGAGGCTTCTTAAAATTAAGAGGATCTAATTTAACCCCAAAAACTAACTTATGGGGGAGGTTGCCTAAGTTATCTTAGTTATATCCTTAAGTAATGTAACGAGTCCCACAACGGGGAAGTCATATTGAAAGGAAAGTCTTCTAAGAACTTGGACTCTCTCACTTTAATAGCTAGCTTTTAGGAGTGGTTCTCCTAAAGAGCTATGCTCGTTTGAAATTGTGATTTTATTGTAAGTAGACCGATTGAAGAGGGTTATCTACGGAGGGTTCTGATTGGCGGAGGGGTTAACCATGATCGAGTGAAATGTCGCAAAGTGTAATCGTCGGGATACCGGCTTTGGAAGGGGTGGCAATGAAATGAGGGCTCTTCCACTCCGATAGCTAACTTTCGAGGTATGGCTCTTCTAAGAACTTATGCTCGTTACACGATATGAGACTCGATTAGGGCTCATGCATGTCCACCATAGATCAATAGCCCTCAGCAGACCAATCCCTTTTCTTCCTCCAACAAGGAGTCTTCCTCCATCCTCCACAACGAGCTTCAGAAGGTCACTCGCAACGTCTTTGAAATCATTGCATCCCTCAAAGAATCTCGAAAGCAGTTGAAAGCATCTCTAATGAAACTGTTTACCGTTGTGAAGGCATTAATTCCAGATTCTATAACGCACTGAGACCAGATTCCGTAACGTACGCTAATCCGAGATCGTTACCCAAGAATCTCGAAAAATTGTTATCACCTAGAACTTCTATAAATAAGGAAGTTCCTCCTCAAAAATAGGTACACATTCTTTACCAGATAATTAATATCTCTTACTTTGACTGACTTGATTGTTAGAGTCCTTGCAGGTACCACCCTCTTTTTTGGTCGTGGGATTCAACATTCCCTCCAATCACCGTTGTGCACAACGGTCTGAGGAGTCCCTATCTCAACTTGGAGAGCCTATTTAGAATCCAGCAAGCTGCTTCCGAACAAGTTGAAAGATGTGAGGTCCATTACCTTGCTGATATTGCAACCAAAGAGCTCTCGAAATATCAGCAACAACAAATTGATAGATGATACTCGCTGAGATCTCTGTCGAAATGGAGTTCAGAAGCCAAGAAACAATGATGGTGTTTTTCTCCCAAGAAGCAAAAAAACGAGGATTGATTCCATCAAGCTTTGGAAGAGATCCATCTACAAACATAAACTTGTTCGTTGCGGCCAAAGCAAACATCATGCATCTGCTCCATGAATTGTAATTGTCACCAATCAGAGGGTGAGATACAAGAACCAAACCCAGATTATCCGAGGATTGGAGAACGTAGGGGTTGTCGAGGTCATCCATGGCAGGGTTGTGAGCCATTGATAGAAAAAGAAGTGCAAGAAAGATGTGAGAAAGTGAGGGAAAATGAGGAAAAGTTTTGAAGCCGAGACTAGTGCACTTGTGATACCATATTGAGAGAAAGAATGGTGAGAATGAATTCCATTGAATGTAACTGAATGGAAACGAGTTCATATACAATCTTCAATGCCTATCAACTTAACAGACTTAAATACACACGTGATTTATCGTAAAAACACTTTACTCTAATTTACTTAACACGGTTAACAGAATATTCTCTAAATTTTTAAATATTTATTAATTAAAATATGTACTTAAATTTACTGAACTATGTACCTTTTTTAAGATAAGTATAAAATTGGATCAAGAATAACTCTTGGGGCTGAGAGGAGGAATATCAAATAGAAGTATGTGCTTAAATGGTAGTGTAAAACTCTTTTATATTGAAAGTATATCAAAATTAATCTCATAACATAAATACTAAATTTTCCTAATGACCCAATAAGAAAGGTATTAAATTCTTTTTATATTTACAAGATATTAAAATATATGTATTTTTTATTAAGTATTAAGAAGATTATTAGAAGGATATTTTTGGATATAGCAAAACCTTTTTAATAATTCTATCTCACTCAAATAGTTTAAAATTTAGCAACAAGCGCAAACATTGTTTGACGTTTTTTTTTTTTTTTTGAATAAATTGGATAAAACGTTTTTTTTTACGTTTTCGCAACAAATGAATGGCACAAAATATAAAACTGAAAAGTTGCTCCCTCTCTTTTTCACGTCTAAAAGTATTGTATGACGCATTTGGGTTACGTAAGAAATATATTGCCGACAAAAAATAAATAGATAACCACAACTTTTTTTTTGTTTTGTTTTTGTTTTTGGGGGGGGGGGGGGTTGGGGATTAGTGAATATAGATCACCACAGTGTGAACTGTAACTAGTATTTTCGGGGTAAAAATTCACGTTCACGTAAAGACACATGACAAATTGACATATATAGATTGCACCATTTGAACCATTTATATCAACACTAAATTTAGGTAAAGTTAATATATATACCCCAAAATATAATTACGATATGAGATATTTGCGCAACTTGGACCATATTCTTTAGAGATAAGTTCATGAAAATGACAAATTCAGAATATCTGCTTATACTTTTTTCATTACTTTATTATTGTGGGTACAATGCGCTACATTCTACATGGAACAAATTTTACAGGGTATGTTGTGCTGCAAATCAAAGTCTTTAATCTAGGCACAAGTTGATCCTATTTCAATCGCGTCACACAACATGGAAGAAAGCTGCCACCAATCACCGCATCGTACTGTGCTGTGCAGTTTGAGTGTTGGGAATGCTTGTTCCTTACTTTGGACCCCAATCTACACTCATAACATGAAGCAGAGCATAGCATATATAACACTCATAAACAAAGGAGATGCATATTATCACGCGCTACAAGCGTGAAGGATAAGAGTTGACAGGGAAATAAGAAACCACAATTGGTGCTCCCTTTGATTTTGACTTGCTCTTTGGTTTCTCTGAAGACGGTGATTTCAATTGAGAACCTTCAGCATAATCCGAGACCTGAGCTGATGAGGGAACAAAGCAATTGAAGAAGGATGACATTAGATCCATTTGGTGTTTTCTTGGGTTGGTTTAGCTAAGGTATCTGTGGCTTGTTAATTGTAGTTCCTCTTTGTAAGGAAGCAAGAAGTGTTGGCACTAGCTAAAGGTGAGGAAAACTAAGCCAATAGAGTGAGCTGCAATTTGAAATTGAAGTGGGAATTCTGTTTGTGATGAGTGAGCAAAGCTGAAAATGAAGATGTATTGGCTTATGTTGTGAGCGAATGGAATTAGAGTATGGGCTTATTTATAGCACCATATCTGATTTTAAAAAGGGAAGTTGCCGCGTTGGTCATTTTGCTTAGGGAGCAAGCAGAACATGGGACCACATGGCTCTTTGAAAATTCATGTTATCACAGGGTCTTTCGTAGCTGCTTTATAGTTTGACTGGTTGTATAATGAATGTATGTGTGTACGTAGTTTCTTATTTGAGAGCATTGGTACATGGAACCTGCTTCCCTATGCTAAGAAGAATTTGTCATCATCTACATATAACTTTTGCCCCTTAAATGACGATACCAAGTCTCTTTTGCATCAGCGCGTGGAATTACATTAGATGAATCAGCGAAAAGCAAGATAAGTGAGAAGAACAACTCTCGCACAGCGTGGATTAACCTTTTTTGTATAAACCGTGTGGACTTATCTTTTTTCGTATAAACCACAAGTACATGAAGTTCATTAGATCACAATTAATGTTGTTAGTCGTCTTACTTAGGGAGAGCAAGAAGAACATAGGACCCCATAGCTATTTGAAAGTTCATATCATGGGATCCTCTGTGGATGCTCTAGAGTCTAGACCTTTCCTAGCCGTGCAATAAGATTATGCGTGTAGTTTCTGATTTGGGTCCTTTGGTACGTGATACCTGCTACCTATGTTAAGAAGAATTTGCCATCATCTACTTATGCCTCATGACTGGGGAAACCAAGTGTCGTGCATCAGCCCGAGCAATTACATTAGATGAAGCTAAAAGTAAGATAAGTGAGATGAACAATTGTTGCAGAAGTTAGTATTTTTGGATGAACAACCGGTATTAAACTTTACTTATAATATTAGGAGATTCGAATATTGGATTTATTACATTGGAGAGGGCTTCATATAGCCACTCCTCGACTCAAAATTACGTGAGCAATTTTTAAAATAAAAAATAATAAAATGTTTACTTTATCTAATTAGTTTTTTTTATGTCACTTGTATTATATTGCATATATATATATATATATATATATATATATAAGAGAAAATATTATGTTTCATCTATTCTCTTGTATTATGTTTAACTCATATCACTCTATTTTTTGATGATTGCATAATATATATTGTATAACAAAAAGGTTTCAGAATGATGGGTTTGTGGCTCGAGTGTTTGTTTTTATCTGTGAGGGTTAGTTACTCAAAGCTTAATCTAGCTAGTAATGTCAAATTGTATTAAGAAAAAGAGAAAGTTCTGAGAATAGGGATTGAGCATGAATGAAGAGGGAAGTTGGTAATTAGACAGGTTCATTATTCATATATATGCTTGGGAAGCAAGCAGATACCTTCACCCAATCCGACCTCCCATAATTCACGTGGCATTTGTGATTCTCTCAGCAATACAAAAGCAGCAAGGAAACATCAGTACCATGTTCTCACAAAATACAACTATGAATCCAGAAAAACAAGTCCTTAAGCCCACCCACACACACACACACACACACACACACACACACATATATCATAAAACACATACAGCTAAAAGAAATTAGTGCTAATTAAATTCTTATACAATTAAATGAATTTTTACTTGTTATATGATTAAAATAAAAACTCAATGGAAACTTAAATAAAAAAATTAAATCAATTCTTAAACTATATTACATAGGCCTATTTCTATCACATCATGGAACAAGATAGAAAGCAGCCACCAATAGCAACGTGTCCTTGCAGTTGAATACTTAATTAGTCCTTCGGCTTCATGATGTAAAGATTAAATGATGTAGCTGTGTATTGGCTTATGTTGTGAACTTGTGTCTGAATGGAATTCGGGCATATGGGCCTATTTTTAGCACCGCATGTATGGGTTAAAAAGGAAGTTGCCATGTTTTGTCATTTTGCTTAGGGCGAAGCAAGGAGAACATGGGACCGCATAGCACTTTGAAAATTCATATCATGATCATGGGCTGCTTTATACCTAGCCCAGTCGTGCTTTGACTGTATGTGAGTGCCGTGTTACAACGACGTATACGGAGTTTCTTATTTGAGAGTTGAGAGCTTTGGCACACGGAAAACAACCTTATTACGAGGAGAAGAATTTGTCGTCATCTACATATGTCCCATAAATGACGAAACAGTCTCTTTTGGATCAGCATTTGGAATTACAAATTAGATGGAGTCAAAAGTAGGCCAAGGGAGATAAACTACTCCCGCACCCGAGTTATCTAGACTAATTCTTTTAGTACATGGGTGGCGCTATGGTTTAATTTTATAATTTCATACAAACTATACAAATTGTATAATATAATCTAATAGGTTTTTTGTGATGATAAAATAATTTTACTTCATAAATCATTTTGTAAAAGACAAGTTGGTGCCACTCAACTTTTTCAAAATTTAAATACATAATTAAGTATAGTAAAAAAAATACATATTTAAGATAAGCATCAAATTTGGAATGACTGGCTACAGTTTTTTTAAAAAATATTTTTTAATCTAAGTAAAAATTGATTTTCTTTTTGTTGAAATAACAAGTATCTTCTCCTCAAATCTAAGATTATTGGTTGAGAGAAAGGAACATTTACCACTTCAACAGATAATTTTATTAATAACTTGATGAAGCATGGTGTTTTTTAATTTTACGATAACTTACGATTAATTTTTTATTCTTTTAGCCATTTTTTGTTGTATATATAAAGTTTATCTCGTAACACAAAACCTCAATCCTTAAAGTTTTTGTGAGAGTATTTTTGTTTTATTTTAACATATAGGTAGTATGTTTTGCCCAAAAAAAAAAAATTAAATAGTCATAGTTTGAGCAGTAATGAAATTGGTCAAAAATCGTTGTTAAAGTTTTGTCAACTATTTTCATCTTATTCATATGAGTAATTAGATTACTAACCGTGCCTTATATGGAGATGCAAATACAATGGCAGAGCTTACAGAAAATTTTTAGGAGGGCAAAAAAAAAAAAAAAATTAAAGAGTTGAGATAAAGTGAATCAACCTATTAATCAAGTAATAATTTTCTTTTTTTTTTAATAAAATATCCATAAAATTTATGAATAGTTGATAAGTTCTTCAACTTTGATTGTTAATAGCTATGTCAAAGTTGAAAAGGCAAATTAATTTTCTCTTACTTAGTGAAGTCTATAAGATAGTAGTTGTCAATAAGAGTGCAAATACTAATGTATTTTTGTACTAACTATGAATTATTTTAAAAATCAATTTTATGTTCAGGTGCATTAACTTAGAAATAATTTTAAAATAGTGTGTTTTGTTTGGATTATATAAAAATAATTACTTTTGTATGATAAATTATTAAAAAAGGTAAGAAATAATTTATTTATATTTTATAACATTTGATACTGAAAGTTATTTTGGTAAAAATATTATAATTCTAAAATAATCAGTTTTTATTTGTAGTCAAAAGTTTCAAAAATCTGCTTTCACTTGTGAGTGAATTAATTTACACTTAAAATTATATATATATATATATATATATATATATATATATATATATATATTTACCTTGTAATCCATTCAATCTTTTTATTTAAACATTTAAAATTATTTCAAAATATCTTTTAGGGAGTGTTTGGAATGTTTAAATTTTGGAATTAATTTGATTTAAATTGAGTTGATTTGAATTGATTTGATTTCTAAATTAAATTTTATATTTAGAATAATTATGTAAAAATAGGATTTGAATTGATTTATAAATCAATTTTTATGTTTATAATATATTAGATTATATTTGGAATAACTAAGAATGGAATTGATTTGATTTGATTTATACTTAAATTTTAAAATCAAATAAATTTCTATTAAATCCTTTCAATTTTGAAAGGATTTCAAATACAAAAGACTCAAATCCTATAGAAATTAGAAATCATTTCATTTCTTATTTTTAAAATATTCAAACATAAGAATTGATTTTTAAATCAAATTATTTCAATTTTTTGAACATTCCAAATACATTCTTATTGAAAAAAAAAAAGTTGTTTCTAGCATTCCCAAGCATATCTCTAACAATGTCAAAAATTTTGTTAGCATATCAAAGCACTACGTAGAGTGACAGGCCAGCAGCGGTGCTACCACCAGGTTGCGGTTGGTTGGGATTTTCCGGAATAGGATGGATTAAATGTAATGTTGATGGCTAAAGTCAAGCACGATTAGAGAACTGCTGCTTGTGGTGGGGTCTTTCGAGATGCTTCAGGGGCTTGCTTGTTCAGCTTTACCTATAACTTGGGCTTTTCTTCTATTGTGGTGTCTGAGATTTGGGGTAATGTCTCTGCTCTTCAGCTAGCTTGGGACCGTGGCATTTGAAGACTAATCCTGGAAGCAGATTCCAAGTTGGCAATCAAATTTACGAAGGAGGGAGTTCATGATCATCACCCGTTCGGTGGGCTTGTGGCTCATGCTCGTAGATTACTCGACCAGAATTGGGAAGTCAAACTTTCCCATGTCTATCGTGAAGGCAACCGTGTGGTTGACTTTCTTGTTGGCTTTGTGCATCACTGTCCACTTGGAGTTCGGTTTTTGAAGGATCCTCCTCCTAGTTGTGGCACTCTTGTCCTGAATGATGCAACTGATGTCTCGCTTTTGAGATCTATTTTGTCTTAGGGGGCTGTTCCCCCTCCTTAGCACCAAAATAATAAAAAGCACTATGTAGAGTTAACGAATCTGATGCTTGATCATTAAACTTACTATTTAATTCTTGTGATTTGTTATCCATTGTAACAAAAAATATTTATGAAACACTCATTCATAGTAAAGTTAATGGCATAACTTTACAAAGAAAGTTCAAAGTTGGACATTAATATACATAGATACAGCATAAAGTTCAGGAGTATGAAGAAAGTCTTGCTCACCATAACCCAAACATTTTTAACCTAGATCATGAAACTACAATTTATTTAATTAGAGCGTTACTTCACTAATCAGAAACCATAAAAAATAGAGTGAGAATTTAAAATCTTCAATAGATAATGAAAAATTCTAAAGTATTTGATCTATAATGGTTCCAACCGTGTCTTAGCACGGAAATCTACATAGCTACTTTTTATAATCTCATCACATTATTTATAAGTAATTTCATGCTTCATAATATTATAAGCAGCAAATGCTAAAAGAGGTACATGATATGCAATATATAATGCAACAAATATTAATATGATTATAATTTTTTTGTTTTAAATTCCATTTTCTTTTATCTACTTATTTCATATATATTCAAAGGCCTTCTCGTGTTACTCTTAATATCGTGATGACAGCAAAATTTTTAGTCACACTAATTAAGGTAGGTAATATAAAAAGATTTTATATCTTATCCTGTTGCCTTTTTGCAGTTAATGACAAATCTTATATATTTTCTTTTTAAATTACTCACTTGCCATTATACATAAATTCTCAATAATATAAAAAGACATAAACTTGAGTAATAAATATAACTTAGATAAAAGGCTTAAATAACATAAAATAAACAACAACTTAAATATCATAAATTTATCACATAATAAATTAAATAATAATACATAAAATTAAGTAATAAAATAAACTGAATAAAATATAGAAAATATAAAATAACTCATAAACTTAAAATAAATGAAATGCAAAAGAGTCGAAATAATATAACATAATATCTCAATAAAATTTTCCAAAATACAGAATTGTCAAATCTGAATGCTAATTTCTAAAGAGATCGAATTTAAGATTATTTTTATTTATTTCTTTTCAACATTCTCATTATAGTACATAGTTTGTCTTTGTCATCATGACGCATTTAGCACATAATGGTTCTGTCCTTTCAAGGGTCACAGTAATGTCCATAGATAAAGAGTTATCATATTGTTCATAAGTCAATGTATAAAATTCCAAGCAAAGGTATTTAATAGCTCAAGTTCATGTATAATAAATTTTATTTATGGTTAGATATAATATTTTATTGCTAATATTGGTTATCTAGAGAAATTACTATAATAATTGACAACTCAAATATTGTATCTGTATAAAAATAATATTATAACAACAACAACAACAACAACAATAATAATAGTAATAACAATAAGAAATAGTACGAAGAGACATTAAATAAATTAACTTAAAATGATAAATAAAATAAAATCGAAATAATAATAAGCGATAATATAAATTAACATTAGATCAAATAACTTTGAATTGTAAATAAAATATATTGTGATGATAAATGATAAGGAGCATTAAATAAATTAACTTGAAATAATAAATAGAATAAATTGAAACAAAAATAATATTAAGCAATTTTAATAAACAACCTGAAACATAAAATAATATAACTTACAATGAGTAAATATGCCCATAATTTCACTTCATAAATATTTTTATTATCTACCTCGAAAACTATTGTAGGGGTAAACACACACTAAGTTCTTCTATCTTTCGTTCCGCTACTAAATATAATTTTTGCCTTCTCTCTACCCTCACTTCTACCTAATATATTTCAATGCATAGTTCTGCTCGTGATGCACTCCTTATATAGTCACAAGAAAGTATTCTTTATTGAGAAGTAATTTAATTTCAATGACTTTTGAAGTGCCATGCAACAAACCGCCAAAGCCAAAACTTTCTCCTTCTTTATTTATTACCATGTTTTTCACCAAGAACTTAAGGTGCCAGTACTTCACATCTGTTGATGTGAACTTCTCCTTTTATTTCTTTTTCTTTTTTTTATTATTATTAAATGATATTGAATATTGATATTAGTATATTAATTATTATTAGTTAGCATAACACATGCTCACATATCTGATATATATATATACTCAATATTATTTTTTCATAAAATATAATAATATATTTTGAAGTTACTGTTACTAATTTATAGTCCTACTTTAAAAGGTTAATATCTAAAATTCGATTATTGTGCTAATTTAAAACTAATCATTGTTATAAAATTGTTTCAAACTTATTAACTAAAATATTTAAATAAGACAATTGAATCAAAGTAACTCTAAATAGAGCATTTTTATAAAAAAAGGATATTGCAATTCTGCCATCTTTTTAGGAATTTTATCTCCAAAATTCACTCATTTGTTTAGTATAACTCTGGATAGGATTTCTCGATTTCGTTTTCCAATTCTCATGTTGCTTCCTCATGTGGCAATCCCTTCCAAACCACTTTAGCTAAAGAAATTTCTTTTCCTCTTAAGTATTCGACAGAGCTATCTATGATTTATACTAGTTTAGTTTCATAAGTCAACTCATCACTTACTTGCATCCTTTCATATTCTATGATGTGTGAAGGGTCAAAACAATATTTTCGAAGCTGAGAGACATGGAAGACATTATGAAGGTTTGAAAGATTAGGGGGAAGTACAATTTGATATGCAAGAGGTCCGATTCTTTTGAGAATTTAGAATGGACCAATAAATTTTGGATTTAGTTTGGGTTTGAAGGCTCTTCCAATCTCAATAGTAGGAGTGACTCTGAGAAAAACATGATCCCTTTCTTTAAATTCTAGAGGTCTCCTTCTATGATCAACATAGCTTTTTTGTTTGCTTTGAGTAGCGAGTAATTTTTTCCTAATGAATTTGATCTTCTCTATGGCTTGTTGCACCAAATAAGGTCATAGCAGACTTTTCTCTCCTATTTCAGACCAACATAATGGTGACCTACATTTTCTACCATTTAGAGCTTCAAATGGTACCATCTTTATGTTGGAATGGTGGCTATTATTATAGACAAACTCTATCAATGGTAGATAAGTATCTCAACTTCCCTAAAGTTCTAACACACAAGCCCTAAGCATGTCTTCTAAGGTCTGAATAGTCCTCTCTATTTGACCATCTGTTTAATTGTGGTAAGCTATACTAAAACGAAGTTTAGTACCTAAGACTTCTTGCAGAGCTATCAAAACTTAGAGGTAAATCTAGGATATTTGTTTGAAACTATACTTGTTGGTATTCCTTGCAATCTCACAATTCCTGAATGTAAACCTAAGCCAACTTATACAATGGGCAGCTAAACCTTATTGGCAAGATATGGGTTGACTTGGTCAATCTATCAACTATTATCCATGCTGCATCATAATCTGAGAGAGTCCTAGGTAATCCTTTCACAAAATCCATTGATATACTGTCATACCCCGTTTAAAATTTAAAATGTGGCTACTTGGGACTTTAAAAATTTAACATGAATTTTGAATACTTGGGATATTGACATTTAATGATATGATGAAAAAAAAAAGAGAGGGGATCATCCTACACCTTTAGTAGTATGATACACCCTAAATCCCCCTTTATCTTCTTCCTTACCTTTCTAGACCTTTCTTTCAACCTCATCTGTCTCTCTCAATTAGCTCTCTCTTTCTCACCAACATTCCCTTCCCTCCTCTTAGCAATCCTTCTTGCGTTTTTTCTGTCTGGGCCTCTCTCAAACTCTATGTTTTGCTCTCTTTCACATCTCCTTCTCTCTATTCTGCACCTCTCTCACTGTCTCATCTTCCTCGTCTCTCTCTCTCTCAGTTCGCTTTTTCTCTACCATGCCACTGTCCGCGAGCCATCTGGTACCGTCCAGCCCACTCCGCTGGTCTTTTGCCCAGCTCCGCGGTGTAGTGCCGCCTCAGGCTCTAGCCACCAGTCAGTCTCTCCTTCTTTCTTGCGGCTGTCACTGTTGTGCCTCCTCCAGCTAACGCCCAATCTCTTCGGTAAGTCTCTGCTCTTGGAGATATGGGCTACAAATTATGTTGTTGATTTGGTTCTTATTTGATTGTGTTTGGTTGTTCAGAAATTTTGAACCAAGAAGGTGAAGCAAAGTTTTGAACTTTCTGTTGTTTCAATCAGGAAATTGACTAAGACTTGGGTTGATATAATAATTTTAGCTTTGATATTTGTTCAATGGTTTGTGTTAATTAAACAAAAGAATTAGCATTATTCTGAAATTTTGATTTTAAGTTTGGGAGATAAAATGGGACGGGAGCTAGTTAGTTTAATTTTAATTATACCTGGGAAACCAATTAATCTAACTTGCTGGCTCTGCTGTATGTTTAGTAATAGCTATGATTATGTTGATGACTTTAATTTTACATTATGCAGTGAGGGAAGGCAAATTAATTTCTATTGGTGTAATTCGATTATATTTGTGTTAGAATAAATTTAAGAGACTTGAAGCAAGTTTAAATTTCATAAGCAATGGAAATCCAATTGTGCTGGGTGTAAAGGTAATTTCAACATAAGAAAGGATGTTTTATGAGTCTTTGGTTAACTAAAGTTTCATTGAAGAGTCAAGTGCAATAATGAGGCTTGCTAAATAGAAGATAGAGGAAAAATTATTGTGTTTGAAGTGGTCATATGTTGGTTTCAGATCTTGGAGGAGATCGACTTTCAAGTTTGGCGGCCTCCAAAATTTAGATTTGACGTCCTCTATTGTTCAGTGAATGGACCATGCTTCTATGGCATATGTGTTATGGTTTAGGGTTATGCCATTACTATTAGTTTGATTTCAATATATATATATATGGTGTTATTAAATTTTCATATATATATATATATATATATATCTATATATCTCAGTTTACTTAATTAATTGCATATGTTGTTTTAAATTTGGACGAGGTACCAACGTGCATGATTCATTGCATGTTGGAAGAATTTATGTGAAAACAGATTTCCCAATTATGAAGGACAAGCTCAGTAAACTATTGTTTGATTTTTTAAATTGAAGTATTGAGTAAATTATGTTTTAGAATTTTTTTATGAATTCTGCTGAGTATTTCCGTTCATCAAAAATTTGATTGATTTTATTGCTCTAGCTTTTATTTGATACATATTACTTTAGTTCCTATATATTTTGTGGGAGGATTTTCAGTTAATCGGTAGCTAGTGGTCGTTGACGCTAGCCTTGGTGCACCTTGGTTCAAACCCAGCTAGCGGGGGTGTTGCTAGCTCGGTGCGTGTGCGTGAGGCCTACGCACACTGTTGACTTAGCAGATTTGAAGGGGCTAATCCCTATTTAAAAATAACTTTGAATGTGAAGCCTCCCTATTTTAGCATTTACATTTGAGAAATATGTTACTAATTCTATGAAGTGGTGTTAATACTTTTGATATGAATAACTTACAATAGTAATTCTTTATTGCATAAATTATGATGTTTTTTTATATATATATAAATATATTTTGTTAGAGCTTGTCCTTATATGTTATAGACTCATTGCCCCTCACTGAGTTAGTTGGACTCACCCACTTTCCCTTCCTATTTTAGATTCTTGCATAGCATCTGACTTGGTTCCTCCAACTTCTTAGAGTTGCTCCATGATCCACAGGTAGGGTCCTACAACCTGGTCATTCTAGTAGGATATTTGTATTTAATATTTGTAACCCCAGAGTTGTATTCTCATTATGTATATGTTGATTAATGGAGAGTGCTCTAAGAGCCTCAAATTTTTGTGTTATTGGTTGATTGGTTTGGGGAACTCTGTCAGTTTTTCTGCAAAACTAATCAACATAGGCTTGCTAGAGGTCCATTACCTCTTAGCACCAGTCACGGCTCCAAGGTGGGTCGTGACATATACTATCCCATTTTCATTCAGGAATATCCAAAGGTTGTAAGAGTCCTGCAGTTTTCTGGTTTTCTATCTTAACCTTCTGATAGGTAAGACATCTAGCTACAAAACTAGCTCTCTCTTGCTTTATCTCATTCCACCAAAACAACTTTCTAAGGTCCTGACACATATTGGATGTAACAGGATGCATAGTGAACTTACTACAGTGTACCTCAAATAAAATCTTATTTCTTACTTCTTCATTATTAGGCACACATAGTCTTCTCTCATGTGTCACAGTCCCCTTTTGATTAACATGAAAATGCTCAAGTTGCTTTGTTTGAATTTTATTCTTTAGTGATTTAAAAAATTCATCACTTTGTTGGGCTTGTCTTATTTGGTCCTTGAAATCACACTCTATTCTAAGTTCACTTGCATATATCCAATGAGGTTGTAGTGACACTAAAATATTCAAACATCTGAATTCCTCCAAAAACTTATGCTCCTATATCATCATTAGAGACATGTGTAAGTATTTTTTACTCAGGGCATTGGCCACCGCATTAGCCTTGCCAGCATGATATTTCAACTCAAAATTATAATATTTTAAAAATTCTATTAATCTTCTTTGTCTCATATTTAACTCTTTTTGATCAAAAAAGTAATTCAAACTTTTATGGTCACTATATACCTCAAACGTCACTTCATATAAATAATGTCTCCAAATTTTCAAGGTAAATACAACAACAACTAGCTCTAGGTCATAGGTTGGATAGTTTTCTTCATGAGACTTAAGTTGCCTATAGGCATAAGCCACAACTCTCCCTTCTTGCATCAACACACAACCTAGTCCTTTTTTGGATGGATCACAGTACACTACAAAATCTTTCTTAGGATCAGGAATTATTAAGACTGTTGTAGAGGTAAGCCTGTTCTTTAACTCTTGAAAATTGGCTTCACAAGTTGAGTTCCACTCACAAGATTGGTTTTTCTTAGTTAACCTAGTCAAAAGTAAAACTAGTTGAAAGAATCATTTGATAAACCTTCTATAATAACCTGCTAATCCTATAAAACTCCTAACTTTAGTGACTGTTTTGGTTTTTCCCAATGAACTATAGCTTTAACTTTACTTGGATCCATTGCTACCTCTTCTTGAGCAATTATATGGCCTAAGAATCTTACCTCACTCAACCAAACCTCATATTTTACTAACTTGGCATACAATTGCTTTTCCTTCAAGATTTGCAACACTATTATAAGGTGGTGTTCATGCTTCTCCCTAGTCTTAAAATATATGAGGATATCATCTATGAAGACTACCACAAACTGGTCAAGGTAAGGTCTAAAGACTCTAATTATGTAATCCATGAGTATTGTAGGAGCATTGGTAAGTCCAAAAGGCATCATAGAATATTTATAATGCCCATACTTAGTCCTGAAGGTTGTCTTAGGTATATCTTCTTGTTTCACACTTATTTGATGGTATCCTGACCCCAAATCTATTTTGGAGAAAATTGAGGCTCCTAGCAACTAATCTAATAGGTCATCTATCCTAAGGAGTGGATGCTTATTTTTTATTGTGACCTTATTCAATTGTCTATAGTCTATACATAATCTTGTGCTTCCATCTTTCTTCTCGAGTAAAAGAATAGATGCATCCCAAGGAGACACACTTGGCCTAATGAATCCTTTAGCCAATAGTTCTTTAATCTGTTTCTCAAGTTCAATGAACTCGAAAGGAGACATTCTATAAGATGCAAAGGATAGAGGTTCTATTTTTGGGTTGAGATCAATAAAAAACTCAACTTCTCTTTCAGGTGGTTGGTTCACTATATTCTTGGGAAACATATTTGGGAATTCACTTACTATAGATATGCTATCTATTTCCTGCTTGATGTAACATCTCCATATAACATAATAGGAAGTAATAAAAATAAACTTTTATTATTCACAATCTTGTCCCTAAACTTTTTAGAAAATGACCTTTAGGTTCTTATATATTATTTACAGCATGCCCCTGAATATTTTAGAAAATGACATTTAGGTCTCTATATCAACAGGATTAGTAAAATAAGGTTTTAAACGAAGCAGAATCGCGTAGCGAAAACGTAGAAACCTAAACCTCGGCCGATTGAGCCACGGAGGTATCCATATGTGAAATGACATGAGATGCCCCTAGACTTGCCCATAATTATGAAGATGCCATTGGTCATGAAAAACAGAAAACAGAAAAGCCATCAACTTGCAAAACGATTAATTTACACCTTTAATTGATTCATTTGATTTTAGTGGATAAGTAAAACTAATTAGAAATTAATTAGAGATTAATTAGGAGCTAATTAAGTGTTAATTAGAGATATTAGGATTAGAAATAATTAGAATAGAAACATATAAAACTTCACAAATTTTTTCAAAATCGATTTACCGATTTAAAGGAAATCGGTAAGATTACGATATTTTAAACTGCCGGAACCAAACCAATAGAATTACACCTTGAAAACCCTAACATTAGAGGCCAAAAACTCAGCCAGCTTACCCTTGTAAGTGCTGCTTTCAGCCATAAGAAATGGGGAGGTGTGGCTGAATTATTAGCCATTCAAGCAACATCCAATAGAAATTAAGGATATTAACTACCAAGGCTTATTAAAACTTTAATATTTCCTCTCATCTCCTTCATTTTGGTCGCCCCTTTTCTGCTGCCTTCTCCTCACTTCTCTTCTTTTATTTCATCTTATTTCCTCCCACCTTCAAGCCTTAATCATCCTCTTCATCAAGAGAAACCCAAATCTAACTGGATTTGCATTAAACTAAAGGTAGGATTCAACTTCTTTACATGAGTTTATTGAACTAATAATTGTCAGGATTGATTTCTTCTCTTATGTAACTGATGATATATGGTGGTGATGTGATGTTTTATGGCTGACTTATCATGTTTTTATTTGGGTTGATTGAGATTTGAATGAGAAAACACCAAGAGGCACAAAAATAGAATCTGTTAAGTTGAAGAAATCTACGGTGGTCCATACGGCAGAGTGTACGGCTCTGCCTACCACCATTTAAATCTGATGAAAATATTTTTATATGAAACTATACATCTAGGGCTTTCCATAAATATATCATATAAGGCTTTTGGATTAGGATTGAAGGAGTTATGAATTTTTAAATTTTGACATAGGGTTTTGACTCTGATTCTGGGTAGACTGGGTTGTTCAGGGTAGAACTCGCCCTATACTACTTGAAAATGAGTAGAACTAACTTTGTTAGAAATCTTACACATATAAGAATGTCCCAAAAAAATTTTAGAATTAGATAAGGTCCCAGTTGCTCCTAGTGATCAACGGAAGTTGCCCTATGTCCAAATCGGGCCAGAATAGGGCAGTTCAGAAAGGTCAGAATTCGGGGCTTGTAACTCGAGCCCTACTAAGTCAAATGGAATGGAACTTTTTGAAAAAGAAACTTTACCCTGTTATCTTTAATATGAGTCAATTTCGTGTAATTTGAGCTAGTTTTCGATTTTTAGTGGATTTTTACTTTTAGTTGCCTGATTTTGGCTAGCCATTGGGCAGGCCGGGATAAAACCAAATATCTAAAGCCATAGATATCAAAATTAGATGGGACCAAAGAGGTTATAAACTAGACACATAACTCTCTAACATATCCAAAATTGAGGTCTAAATGAGTTAAATAGAAATTATGGCTTGAATTATAAAAATCGTGTTGGTTGAATATACTGAGGTAGAAACTCTGCCTTAATGAGTTTAATGTTATTATGAGTTCAATATTGAAATATGTATGCAATGTTGTGACTTTTGTGACAAATGGATATTCTGGTATATTGGCACTATTCACGAGGAAGCGGACTTGATCCGTTATGCTGCCGAAATTCCGGCAGAAATATGTGAATTATATGAAGGTGATAAACATTTATGTGTTATGCTTATAAGATTCATATATGCAAGGATGATTTAAGTATGATATGAATATATTGAATGTGGATCCCTTCACTTGAAGGCAGTTGCACTTTGAATCCCTCCTTGTGAAGGCAGCTACCCTCTACCTTGGAGGCACGTGGTCAGAAGAGATCCCTCAACTTGAAGCACGTGACCAAAATGAGATCCCTCCACGGCTAGAGGCACGTGAATCCCCTTGTGGGTGAGTCGGTGTGACGACGGTTACGAGTCGAGCTGACGACTTCACTCCAAGGCCAGGCTACCCAAGGGCAGTAAAGGCTAAAGATTAAAGATTAAAGCATATGCAAGCACCTCGCTCACATGAGGCATGGCATCGACCCAGCTAGTGTGAGTATAGGGGGTGGGACTTACATGAGGCATGGTATGACCCAGCTAATGTAAGTACCGAATGAAGATCCCACATTCCTAAGGAACGTGACATGGCGATCACGTCCTGATGGGGTAGACATGGCGATCATACTTTGGAATGTGGCATGTAAAGATTTTACGATGAAAAGGAAGGAAAAGAAAGAAAAGCAAACTTTACGTATATGCATGAATTTAAGTACAAGTAAAGTTATGTGCAGATGTTATGTCCCCAATATATTGATGCTATTGTATTTTATTATGTTTCAGCTACTATTCCTAATATAATTCATGAAATTTGTTTCGTATGGGCTCCCCCAAATTGCCAAGTATATGAGTAAAATGAACTTTGTTTTGGACATTATATTTTCGAACTTTAAAATTGAACAGTTTGTATAGCATGTTCACCCTTTTTATAATAAACCGAAGCAAACTGGAGATGACAACGATGACACAGTTTATGTTAGTTTAATAAATCCTACTGAGAATTTATAATTCTCACTCTTATGTTTATTTCTGTGTTATCTCCAGATAGTTCAGCAGTTTTGAAGAAGGTCCTCCGAGGCGGAGTTGACTAGTAAGATTGAAGGTGGTCGAAGGTTGCTGCCAGACAAGGTCCGATTAAGTGACAGTAACAACTCCTAGGTAAGGTACTATGACTTAAGCATAGTACCGTACTCGGGAGGGTGTTACACTTGACCTCTAAATTTAAATAATAAAGCAAAAACGTTTGAGCTCCTTCTAAGAGGCTTTTTTACTTAGGTGGCATTAAGGAATAAGGAATCATAAAACTTTTGTTTATTGAGTGTGTCATTGAAAAAATAGGCAAGTCTTCTAGAACAATCTAGAGTAATGTCATTACTATTCAACTAATCGATTCCAATTATGATATCAATACCAGTCAAAGGCAAACAATAGCAAAAGGTTTTCCTTCAACCAGAATAGGACAGTTCAAACAGGTTTAAGTAGAAACTTTCCCCCCTATGGAAGTAGGGACTAATAAATCAAAAGGTGATGACGATAAAAGTAAATTTAACTTCTTTATGCAATCAATAAATATAAAGCAGTGTGTAACTCTTGAGTCAAACAATGCAATTAAGAGAGTGTTTTTGATAAAAACATGTACCTTTGATCATGTTAGGAGACTGAGTTGTGTCTTCTCCACTTAAAGTGAATACTTTTCCTTTAATTTGGAGTTTGGGCATAAGATTGTTTAGTAGTTTTCTAGTGTTGCAATCTTTGGCATAGTGTCCTAGCTTTCCGCAATAGTAGCGAATATTTTGAGCAAAAAAAACAAGGTTTGGAGTCATGAGATTTTCCGCACTTATTGTATGGAAGTAGGGTTTTCCTAACTAGTATCTGTTTACCCATCCCTAGTTCACTCTACTTTTAAAATTATTTTTCTTTTTTAATTCCATCACCTTCTTTTTTTTCAGAAAATTATGTCTTTCCTCCTCAAACTCCATTTCTAGGAAACTCTTTTCTATAATCCAACACTTATTCACTAAAGCACCGAAGTACTTGATCTCTACGGTGGATACCTTCCCTCTTATCTTAGGCCTTAATCCCCATTCAAATTTTGTAGCCTTCCAATGACTATCAGGGTTATTTTTCAATTAAGAAGAGAATTTGAACAATTGATCAAACTTAGCTATATACTAAACTATGGTCATACTTTCTTGCTTCAGTTTTATGAATTCAACTTCTTTTTCATTCTCAACACTATCAAGAAATTATTTATCAAAGAAAGTGGTTAAGAATACCTCCCAGATAATTTCAGTTCCACCAGATTCTAACGGACTTTTGGCACCTTTCCACTAGTGTTATGCCTCTCCTTCTAACATATAGGTGGTAAAAACCACCTTTTGTGAATCCAGACATCTCATGACTGTAAAGATCTTCTCTAACTGCATGACTTTTTTTTCAAATAAGATTGAGTTGTAATCTCCATGGAATAAGGGTGGTGTGGCCTTCCTAAATTTAGAGAGTCCTTGATAACAAGGATTAGCTATAAGGGCTTCTCCTACTGAGTTCTTGTAACATTCCTATATAACGTAATAGGAAATAATAAAAACAAACTTTTATTATTCACAACCTTGCCCCTAAACTTTTTAAAAAATGACACTTAGGTCCCTAGATCAATAGAATTAGCAAAATAAAGTTTTAAATGAAGCAGAATTATGTAGCAAAAATGTAGAAACCTAAACCTCGGCCGATTGAGCCATGGAGGTATCCATATGTAAAATGACATGGGATGCCCTTAGAATTACCCATAATTATGAAAATACCGTTAGCCATGAAAAATAGAAAACAAAAAGGCCCTCAATTTGCAAAATGTTTAATTTACACTTTTAATCGATCAATTCGATTTTAGTGGATAAGTAAAGTTAATTAGAAATTAATTAGAGAATATTAGGATTTAATTAAATGTCAATTATAAGGATTAAGTTTAGAGAAAATTGAGATAGATATATAGGAATTCTTACAAAATTATTCAATAATGATTTGCCGGTTTGAAGGAAATCGATAGAGAATTCGGTATTTTAAACTGCCGGAACCAAATCACTAGAATTATATGATGAAAACCCTCAATCCAATGGCTGAAAATTCAGCCACCCCTCACCAAAGTGGCGCCACCTAAGCCACAAAGAGGGAGCATTGTTGGCTCACTTATGAGCCACTTATTCCAACCACTACCTCTATATCTTTTCCATATAGTCCTTTCCTACTTCACCAAAATTTTCAGCCTCCCCCTCTCCCCCCACAGACCTCCCATCATTTCCTCTCATCTTCCTTCCTTTTCACTTCATTTCTCTTCCATTTCCAAGCTCCAAGCACCTCTAACATCAAAACTCTTCTTCTAGGCAAGCTATCCTTCAATCTAGAGGTAGGATTCCAATTCTTGTCTTGATTTTCTGATTTGGGTGGCTGGTGATGGTTTATTTTCTCAATTTTTGATGTATTGATTGAATGATTATGATGATATATGGCTGGGTTATTGGCTGTTTGTGAGGTTAAATTCGAATTGGAAGCAAGAAAGGATGAAAATAGGAAGAGCTGAAGGGTTGGAGAACCAAAAACCCTCGGCAGTCGGTACGGCGGAGTGTACAGCTCCGCCTACCGCCGATTAAATTGAATGAAGCTATTTTTATATGAAACTAGACATCTAGTGCTTTCTATACATATATCATATAAGGCTTTTGGATTAGTATTGAGAGTTATGAATTTTTGAATTTCGACCTAGGTTTTTGACTTTGATTCTGGGTAGACTGGGTTGTTCAGGGTAGAACTCGCCCTATACTACTTGAAAATGAATGAAACTAACTTTTTTAGAAAGCTTACACATAGAAGAATGTTCCTAAAAATTTTAGAATTAGATAAGGTCCCATTTGCTCCCAGTGATCGAAGAAAGTTGCCCTATGTCCAAACAGGGCCAAAATAGAGCAGTTCAGGAAGATCAAATTTCGGGGCTTATAACTCGAGTCCTACTAAGATAAATTGAATGGAACTTTTTGAAAATAAAACTTTGTCCTGTTAAATTTAATATGAGACCAATTTTGTATAATTTGAATCAGTTTTTGATTTTTAGTGGATTTTTACTTTTAGGTGTCTAATTCTGGCCAGCCACTGGGCAGGCCGGGATAAAACCTAAATAACTTGAGCTATGCTTATCAAAATTAGATGGGACCAAAGAGGTTCGAAAATAGACACATAACACTTCAACATATCCAAAATTCAGGTTTGAATAAGCTAAAATGAATTTAGGGCTTCATTTCTAAAAACTGGGCAGAATTGATATAATGAGCAGAATTGAATATAAGGGTCTAATCCCTACATGATTGATATTAATATGATATATAAGGGTTCAATCCCTACATGATTAACATTATTGTGATATATTTGCTACTCTATGTTGAACTTTTGCCTGATTGGTTTTACTATTAGCCTGGCACTATTCATGGGGAAGCGGACACGTTCCGTTATGCTGCCAAATTTTCGGTAGAATTATATGAAGTTATAATAGCTTTTGTTATGAAATTTTAAGTTATGAATATGAAATTTTATATGCAAGGATATATGAAAGTAAATAGTGAAGTATATGTATGAATGCATTCAGCATGCCTATGCATGATTATGTATGAGAATGAAGAAATATAACTATATAAAATGTGAATCCCTTCACCTGGAAGCAGTTATGAGATCCCTCCTTGTGAAGGCAGCTAAATAAGATAAGACGTGGATCCCTTCACTTGGAGGCAGTTGCACATTAAATCCCTCCCTGTGAAGGTAGTATAAAGCTATGAGATCCCTCTACCTTGGAGGCACGTGGTCAGCTGAGATCCCTCTATTCTTGAGGCACGTGACCAGAAGAGATCCCTTCAATTTAGAGGCACATGACCAAAATGAGATCCCTCCAAGACTAGAGGCACGTGAATCCCCTTGTGGGACAGTCTGTGTGATGACAGTCACGAGTGGAGCTGACGAGCTCGCTCCTAGATCAGACTACTCAAGGGCAATAAAGAATAAAGATTAAAGCATATGCAAGCATTCCATTCACATGAGGCATGACATCGACCCAGCTAATGTGAGTATGGGGGATAGGGCTTACATGAGGCATGGCATAACCCAGCTAGTGTAAGTACCGAATACTTAAGGTGGCATGTAAAGATCTTATGATGAAAGGTACGATGATGAATCTGTATTCCTAAAGAGCATGACATGGCGATCACCTTCTGACGGAGTATGACATGGTGAGCGTACTTTGGAATATGGCACGATAAGCAGAAAATAAAGAAAGAAAAGTAAATTTTTATGTATCTGCATAACTTCAAGTACAAGTAAAATTATGTGTAGATGTTATGTTTCCAGTATATTGATGCTACATTATCTTAATATGTTATAGTATAATTCATGAATTGACTTTATATGGGCTCTCCCAAATGCCAAGTGTATGAGTAAAATGAATTTTGCTTTGGATAATATATTCTCAAACTATAAAATTAAACCACTGATATAACATGATCACCCTTTTCATAATAAACCGAAGCAACTAGAGATGACAACGATGACATTATGTATGATACTTAAAGAATCCTATTGAGAATTCAAAATTCTCACTCCGTGTTATCTCCAGATAATTCAAGAAGTTCCGAAGACGACTGAAATTGCTGGCAGATAAGGTCCACTCAGGTAACAGTAACAACTCTAGGGTGGTACTATGACTTAGTACTGTACGTGAGAGGGTGTTACAGTTCCCACTTCCTTCAACATGGTGATTGTTGTTCCTAACTTGAGTCTCCTGCATGCACTGTAGAACTATTCTATTTGATTTTGCCTGAGCCATGATAGATTCAGCCAAACCCTTAACAACTCCTACGATCCTTGATAGAGTATCATTTGGTGTACTTTGTGCTTTTGGGATTCTTTATCCTTTTAATGTCATATAGTTCTACAAGTGCAGAAATAACCTAATATTGAGTTGATGAGGCTCAATATTGTATTAGTGCATTGAGAATGCTATAAGGCATGCAGAGAAAATTGGAGCCACCATATAGATAGCAGAGACTCAACTTATGCTTAACACCTATTCATGTTCAGAATGGGGGCTCTGATACCAAAAATGTAACACCTATTCATAGTAAAGCTAATGACATAACTTTACATAGGAAGTTCAAAGTTGGACGTTAATATACATAGATATAGCACAAAGTTTAGAAGTAGGGGTAAAGTCCTGCTTGCCATAACCCAAACATTTTTAAGCTGGATCATGAAACTATAATTTATTTAATTACATCTTTGTATGCTCCTAGCAACTGGAAGAGTCCACCTTTTTCTAGAGCGTTATTTGACTAATCAGAAATCACTACAAATAGAGTGAGAATTTAAAATCCTTAGTAGATAATGAAGAGTTCTAAAGCATTTGAACTATGATGGTTTCAATTGTGTCTTTGTATGGAAATCCACACAGCTACTTTATCATAATCTTATCACATTATTTATAAGTAATTTTATGCTTCATAATATTATAAGCAGTAAATGCTAAAAGAGGTACACGATATGCAATACATAATGCGGTAAGTATTAATATGATTATAATCTTTTTGCTTTAAATTTCATTTTCCTTTGTCTGCTTGTCTCATATGTATTCGAAGGCCTTCTTTTAGAGAACTTCTCTTTTTTGGTGTTACTCTTAACATCGTGATGGCAAGGCGAGGCTTTTATGTCACAGTAATGAAAGCAGGTAACATAAATGGATCTTATATCTTATCCCTTTACCTTCTTGGCAATTAGTGACAAATCTTAAATATCTTCTTGTCAAATTACTCACTTGCCATTGTGCCTAAATTCTCAATAATATAAAGAGGCATAAACTTAAGCAGGAAAATATAACTTAGATAAAAGACTTAAATAACATAAAATAAACAATAACTTGAATATCATAAATTTATCACATAATAAATTAAGTAATAATACATAAAATTAAGTAATAAAATAAATTGAGTAAAATGCAGAAAATATAAATTAACTCATAAACTTAAAATAAATGAAATACAAAAGACTGCAAATAATATAACATAATATCTCAATAAAATTTTTCAAAATACAGAGTCGTCAAATTTGAATGTTAATTTTTGAAGGGTCCGAATTTAAGATCATTTGTATTTAATTTCTTTTAAACTTTCTCATCATAGTCCAGAGTTTGTTCTTGTCATCATGACACATTTAGCACATAATGGTTCTGTCCTTTCAAAGGTTATAGTAATATCCATAAATCAAGAGTTATCATATTATCCATAAGTCAAAGTATAAAATTCCAAACAAAGATATTTAATAGCACAATTTTATATATAATAAATTTTACTTGTGGTTGGATATAATATTTTATTATTAATATTGGTCCTCCAGAGAAATTACCATAAAAATTGATAATTCAAAATAATGTATCAATATGAAAACAATATTATAATAATAATAATAATAAGTAATAGTATAAAGGAATATTAAATAAATTAACTTAAAATAAATAAAATTGAAATAATAATAAGCGATAATATAAATTATTATTAGGTCAAATAACTTGAAATGATAAACGAAATATATTGCATTGATAAATGATAAGGAACAATAATATAAAGGAACATTAAATAAAATAACTTGGAAGGATAAATAGAATAAATCGCAACAAGAATAATATTGAGCAATTTTTATAAATAACATGGAACATAAAATAAGCTATGATAGTAGATAATAATGAGCAATAGTGTAAAATAATATAACGTACAATAAGTAAATCTTAGTCATGGTTTTACTTTACAAATATTTTTATTATCTACCTCAAAAACTATTGTAGGAATAGAAAGATATGTACACACTAAATTCTTCTATCCTTTGTTTCACCACTGAATTAATGTAATTTTTGACTTTTCTCTGCCCTTACTTCTATCTAATATATTTCAATGCATAGTTCTGCTCATGATGCACTACTTATGTAGTTGCAGGAAATTATTCTTTACTTAGAAAAAATTTAATTTCAATGACTTTTAAGCTGCCACGCTGTAAACCACCAAAGCCAAAACTTTCTCCGTCTTTGTTTATTACCATGTTTTTCACCAAGGACTTGAGGTGCTAGTCCTTCACGTCGGCTGACGTGAACTTCTCCTTTTATTTTTTCATTTTTATTATTGTGTGATATTGAATATTGATATTAATATATTAATTATTATTAGTTAGCATAACACATGCTTATATATATATATATATATATATATACTCAATATTATTCTTTCATGAAATCTAATAATTTATTTTGAAGTTATAGTTACTAATTTATAGTCTTACTTTAGAAGGTTAATATCTAAGATTTGATTATTGTGCCAATTTTAAACTAATCATTGTTATAAAATTATTTCAAACGTATCAACTAAAATATTTAAATAAGGCAATTGAATCAAAGTAACTCTAAATAGAGTATTTTATAAAAAGGGGATGTTACAATTTTCATGCTCGATTGATACTCAATTGTGATGTGATATTTTTGGTTTTTAGTTTTTTAATTGAAAAAATAAGTTAATATGGGCTTTTAAGTTAGATAAACCCATTTATATAAAGTAGCATGTTTAGGGTAAAATATATTTATCAGATAAAGCATCTCTCTCTCTCTCTCTCTCTCTATCTCTATCTCTCTCCCTGTGTCTCTATATATAAGTTATTTTTCCCCCTTGTTGCCTTAACAAAGCTCTGCCATTGTGGAAATACAATTTATTGTTGCTATAAAATAAGAAGTTTTTTTTATATGAATTATAAAATTAGAAGTGGATTTTAATTTTTTGGAGAAGTATTCATCATAAAAGGAAATTCGAGAAGAAAAAATGTAATATTTTTTTGGTCTTGATGGACCATCGTTATTTGGGCCCTATTATCAGAAACCTGATTAATTTGGCTTGACTTGATAAGGGTCCCTGAAGGGGGTAAGGATCTCCTAGCAAGAATATTTCTATTTCTAGGGCTTGAATATGAGATCTTCGGATCAAAACATCTACCATATTAACCAACCTCATGTTGGTGTAAAAGAAGGTAATATAGATAATGATTTGAAATTCAAGTTTTCAAATTGAATGAAAATAGGGAGTTGTTGGACAAAAATGTAATCGGCTAAATCTGTCTAAGGAAATCTATACGAAATAAGCCTTTTGATTACCTTAATAATCAAGCAATTTACACCAAGGAGGGAACTCTGTCCCTTGGTAAATGGATTCCCCAACTAACTTAATAAGCAAGTGTTGAGCAAGATTGACCAATGAAAAATAATGATGAAAATTAAACTTGCATTGATGTTAAGAGTTCATACAAAACAAGATCTTAATTACAAAATAGAGAATGTGGTTTAAAGGAAAATACAATTGAAAAACTAAAATAGACAATAGCCTAAGAGCTAAAATGACATAATGTGTGAGAATGAGAGTTTTGTCTCTATTTGCACTTGGAGGCTTTCTTATATACTTCTGAGATACTCGCGTACATTTCATCACAATCCAAACATGATTCTTGGCTACCTATCCGTGCTTGATCATGCCATAACTACCTCACCCGCATTCATCAAGCTAATGGTAACCATTTTTTTCTCAGTGTACAAGTCCACTTCAATCCAATCAAAATCGCTAAGTCAATCCAATCCAAACTGAAGATCAATCAAAACCCGGATTAGATTGGATCTTATTTTTCACAAATCACTTGGATTGGATTAGATTTTAGATTTAATTTCCAAAATCGATCCAATCCAATCCAATCCAAACCGAATAATACTATATAATATAATTTTTTATTGTTAACTTTGTACTTTTACTTATAATAATTTTAATTTATCACATAATTTTATATTTGCATGTCATTTTCATTTAAATATTATTTTATGCATATTACATGAGTCATTTTTATTTTTATTTATTTATTTTATTAATTCAAGTTACTTTTTATTTATAATATTCTATGTTTAAGATTTTTTTTATAAAAAATCGATTAAACTGATCAAATCCAAACTACAAAAAAATGGTTTGGATTGGATTAGATTCAAAATCTAAACTAAATTAATTCAAATTAATCCAATTCAAATCACTATATATTTTATTATTTATGAATTTTTTTATTCAAAACAATCCAAACTGCACCATGAGCACCTCTAATCAAATCCTTAAGCATTGGGCTTCATAACTTTCCTTATAATGTCCAAAAAATTTTATCGTTTTTAACGAAGTTGTTCGGTTTTTATCGAATAATTGAAATTAATTAGAATTTGATTAAGTATTTACTTAAAGCTAATTAAGTATCATTTTAAGAGATTAGATTTGAAGGAACTATATTAGAAACATAGGAGACCTCGTAGGATTTTTTCCAAAATATTTTACTGATTTCAAGGAAATTGGTAAGATTTCAGTATTTTAAACTGTCATAACTGAATTAATAGAAATTATACTATAAGAACCCTAGATTGAATAGCCAAGATTCAGCCACCCAACCTCTCTAAATGGTGCAACATCAGCCCTTCATATGGGCAACCATATCAAATTGGAATGAAGAAAGAGATCCACCAATCATATTCAACCTTCCTCCAAAAGTTTCAAAAAATTTCCTTCCTACTCCTTTGACTAATTTGGCCTAATATACATGCTAACCCTTCTCTATTTTCTTTCTCTCTCATCTTATTTGCACTTTATCTCCATCAAGCTTTCAAGCTCCAATAACTTTCTTCAATCCAAGACTTGAATCTAACAAGTTTAACACATAGAAGAAGTAGGAATCCTAATTTCTATTCTATTTTCTATGGATTAGTGCTGCTTGGGGTTCCTCTTTCTTTCATATTTCTGATACTATATTAAGTACAGATGATGAGCTAGGGTTAGTTTAAAATGTATGTTTGGATTAGAATTGAAGTTGGAGTACAAGGATTTGAGAATAGAAAGAAGTAGAATGTTGTTTGGGTGAAAACCCTACGCCGTCTGTACGTTCGTTCTATATGGACCAAAATCTAGCCGTCAAAGTTTGATGAATCTATTTTTATATGAAACTATACGTTTAGAGATTTCCAACCATATAAATTAAAAGGCCATTGGATTAGTATTGAGTGAGTTATGAATTTTTGAAGTTTAACTTAAAATTTTGGATCCTCTTCTAAGCTGTATGAGTTGAGAAGGGTGTAATTCACCCTACAAAACTCTATATTGAGTGCAACTAATTCGGTTTGAAAGCCAACATATAGGGAAATAGTTCATAAAATTTTTAGAGTTAGATTCATTTCCAATTATTCCCAGTGATTCGATGAAGTTGCCTTGAGTCCAAACCGGACTAGAATAGGGCAGTCCAGAAGGGTCAACTTACGGAGCTTATAACTCAAGCTATACTTATGCAAATGAGATGCAACTTCATTAAAATAAAATTTTGTTCTATTATATTTAATCTAGTGTAAGTTTCGTATGATTTCACCTAGTTTCCTATTTTTAACGAATTTTTACTTCTAAGGGTGATGGCTAGTTATAGGACAGACTGAGGTAAAATTTAAATAACTTGAGCTACATAAATCAAAATGAGATGGGACAAAAAGGGTTGGAAACTAGACACATAGCACTATAGCATATCCAAAATTGAGGTCTAAATGAGTTGAATAGAAATTATGGTGGAATTTACAAAATCGGACAGAGTTGAGTAGAATGAGTAGAAAACCTAATTTATGGTGACACATTATACGATTGACATTATTGTTATAAACTTGATGCTCTATGTTGATTTTATTGCTTGACTGATCTTGCTGGTAGCCTGGCATTATTCATGAGGAAGCAGACTTGATCCGTTATGTGTAACATCCACCACAAGTTTCGACTTCATCTTCAAGCTTCCATGATTTCCAACTTCCAACTTTATCTTTGAAACAAGTGTACATGGTTTCCTAACTCCGAGTTTATATGCAAGTTCAATGAGAATAAACACAATTTCCGACATCAGAATTGATTTCCAGGATATACACAAGTTTCGACATCTGAGTTAGTTCCCAAGAGATTTTCCTTTCTATTTGTGTTCCCGAGTTTGAACTTAGGACCGACTTCCTAGATTTCTGAGTTCCTGGTATAAGTTCCGATTTCTCGTGTAATAACCAAGTATAGGAATATATAAATTGTGATGTGCTGCTATGTCGGACCTTGCGAAGTCCCAAGTCTGGACCTTAGGCTTCCTTGGAGGGCTATATCATTGAGACATTTTCATGGGATCAAAAGTCCCAGTAATTGTTCCTTAGATATCAAAGAATTGAAGAGCAATTTTTAACAAATTTTTGGAGGTTATTAACCATTTTGTTTTCAAGCTTGAAGTTTAAGAAAATGCGAGTTTTCGGAAGTTTGTACTAAAATCCAAAAGTTGGATTTTGATTCTTAAGGAGTTTGATTTTTCCAATATTTTTATTGGATTCAAATGGGGGATATTTTCTTATTTACATTTATGTTTTAAAGTTAATAGAGAATAAAATAAATGAGGACATTAACTTTTGAGGAGTTTGTACTAAAATAAATAAGTATATGATGATATTTGAGAAGTGTAGATGAGGAGGAAAAAAAAAGGGGACTAGGCGCCTAGGCGCCCAAGTTTAGCACCCAGGCGCTGGCTGTGCTACAAAAGTGATGCGACTTGGTAGGCGAGCGCCAGGCGCCAGTGTCGCGCCTTGAGGCACCATTGGGCGAAATTTAAAAGAAGGATCTCGTCCTTTCTTCTTCTTTCTTCCTTAACTCCTCTCTCTCTTCTTCTATCTCTTCTCTTTTTCTCTTCTCATGGATGCTATGACTCTTTCACCATTTTCTAATCAAATCCTCCACAAATCCCTCTTCTTCATCATAATCATCATCAATCTTCTTCTTCCTTGAAGCTCTCTCTCTATTTCTCATCTCATTTAGAGAGAGAAACTAAGGTGGGAGGAGACCCAAGTCTTCCATCAAGTTTCTTCCTTCTTTTGCAACCCAAGGTAACTCTCCAAGCTCAAATCTTCTTCTATTTCATGGGTAGGGAAGGTTTTTCTTGGAGAATTAAGTTTAAGATTGAGGTTTGGGAACCTAGGGTTCTAAATTGGGGATTTTGTATCTTAGGAAGTAATTTAATTAATCCTTAGCTTTAGAAACTAATTAGTGCTTGAATTGTGTTCTTTATAATGTTAGATACTCTCTGGAATCTCTTGGTGGCTCTAAGACTTCATAGAGTTGGGCTCCTTTCTTTCCAAATTTGATATGTGAGTGCTAGTATATTTATAGCTTGTTCTTATTCTTAATTTCCTAGCTACATGCCAAAAATGTAATTTAGTGAAGCTTAAGAAAGAAT
The DNA here is from genome assembly GCA_031439595.1 of Pterocarpus santalinus. Lineage (NCBI taxonomy): Eukaryota > Viridiplantae > Streptophyta > Magnoliopsida > Fabales > Fabaceae > Pterocarpus > Pterocarpus santalinus. Next base: position 23,033,800 of record CM062528.1, on the reverse strand, counting down.
TGAATTAATATGTTTTACTCCGTATTTATAGGACTCTTAACATAATCATGTTAGTTATGTGTATATATATATGCTTAAGCATAGAAGTATGGGACAAGCTCTTATAGAAGCTAATTTATGGTATCTAAATAATATGAAGTTTCAAGTTATTAGAAATTGTTATGTTCTTAAAGTCAATATTTTGAGCTATTGGATAGAAAGAACAGTTACATTTCGATAATTGAGAAAGGGCTCTAGATGCTTTAATTTGAAAGTACTATACTTTGAAACTATATTTGATAGTACAATTATTTTGTATATTTGGTGAATTTTGATAACTATGTTTACTAAGAATACGGAAGATTCTTGAATCTTATTATCCTTTCAAAGTTATAAGCAAGAAACTATATGATTTGAAAAAAAAAAGTGTTATTGTCAAGGAGTTAGAAGGAAATGTGTTTTCAAAGACTCACATGAGGCATGGCAAAGATCCAGCAAGTGTGAGTGCCTTTCTAAGGGGGAAACTGTAACAGAACTATTTACTAATGACAGCAGCATTAGCCTTGGTGCACCTCGTATAACCCAGCTAGCAGGGTGATTGTTAGCTTGGCATGTCGGCCAACATGTCCGGTAGATATAGTCACGCATAGGCATGAGATTAGTTACTGCTGGGCAAGCCCAGTCAGGCAGTTATTTTCTGAAATAGAATCCTCCCCTAAGTTCTTCATGAGGTTGAACAAGTATTTATTTTCTATGTTTTGAGAAAGTATTTCTACATTATGCATTTATGTTTAAGATTCTTATTTACTAGTTGAGACTATATTTAGTTGAAGTTATCATGTGTTTGAAGTCATGAGCAAGGATACATATGAGTTGATATAATGACGTTTATATTCAGTTGAACTGAAAGGTGCTCTAATGAGCCATAAAGAGATTTTAAAAATAGATTAAATATCAGATATGCCTTACCAGAAGTTTTTATAGTGATTTTACTACATAGACAAACAATTTTACTTGAGAAACAATGTGGGAGTTTTTAAAAACGCTTATAAATTGTATGTTACTAAAATTGTATGTTTAGAATTGTTCCACTCTTGTTATAGATATATTATGCCTCACTGAGTCTGTATGACTCACCCTTTCTTCCTTTCCATATTTTTAGACAGGTACCAGCTCGTCCTCGGATTTCTACAGCTAGATAGAAATGTTAGCTTCCCATGCACTTGTTCGTGTGGGGTTTCGGATGCTTTTTTTTTTTTTTTGTATTTGAGTAAATTGGTAGAACCTTTAGTAATGCTCCAATAACTCGCAGGCAGGGTCCTTTCCGTAGCATTTATAAATTGGCAATAATAGTATGTTAATTTAGTTATGACCAACTTGAGTTTTAATGTTTATGAATTAAGCTCCAAGAATATATATATGTATATATATTTTCATAAGTATGATTATGTTTTAAACTCCTATATTGTGTGCTGTGGGGTGCATTCGGAGAATACTTGGATCCCCAATGATTTTTATGTGTTGGATTGTTGTGCAGGTGGAGGATTTGTATTTGGGAATAGTCCTAAATACAAGGGAAACTCTGTCCAATTTTTTTTAGAAAAGGTCTAGTGTAGGCTTGCTAGGGGATGTGTCCCCTATGCGCTGGTCACATCCTGAGTGGGGTCGTGACATCCCGATAAATATGGTTAATGTACTGATTCCCGACTTCTGGGGTTGCACCTGTCTTGACTTCCGACTTCCGTGGTCATATTTATAATAGTTCTCCAAGATTGACTCTTGGCCGAGTTCCGAAGTTACGGCTTACTGAGATGCCAAGTTTAGGAATTTTGGATATGAGTTTGAGCATCCTAATTTCCTGACTTCCAGGATTCGAGTACGAGGTTTCATATTCTAATACCCACTTCCAATTTCCAATATTAGGACACAAGCTTCTAAAGCTTTTGCGTTTCCTAAATTCCAAGTTCCGACTTCCTACCTCTCCTTCAAGTTTCAAATCAAATGGATATTATTACCGACTTCCGACTTCATCTAAGTTCCCAATAAAATGACGTGATTCCAGATATCCGATTTTGTGCTTCAAAGAGAACGGACCCGAGTTCCAATTTCAGGCAAAATGAAAATGGAATTCTATTTTTTGCCACAAAAGAGGGAGACATGCTGAACTTTACCCACAAGAAATTCAGCCAATTAACACTCACAATTCCAACTACCCTCTCTGTGTTTAAATCAAATCTTTCTCTTCTCCCTGCTGACTTGAACTTGCGCCTCCCTCTCCCTCAAGTTTCAGCCTTCATCTTCTTCCCCTCTCAACCATCTCCATCAAACCTTCAAGCTTCATAAGATTCCATCAATCTAAACTCAAATTCAGCAAGATTACACCTAAAGGAGGTAGGATTCACCTTCTATTCTTGATATCTCTAAACTATGACTGTATGCAATTTCACTCTTTTTCATGTATTTCATGATATATTGGATGTATATGATTGATTATGGTTGGATTAACATGTAATCTTGAGTTGGAATTAAGGTTGAAGGAGAAATCTTGAAGAAGTGAAGAAATGAGATGCTATCTAAGTAAGAAATCTACAGCAGTCCGTATAGCGGAGTGTACGGTTCCACCTACAATCGGTTAAATCTGATAAAGTCATTTTTATTTGAGACTAGACATTCAGGGCTTTCCATCCATATATCATATAAGTCCATTAGATTAGTATTGAGAGAGATATGAATTTTGGAAATTTGACCTAGATTTTAGAGATTGATATTGGCAGACTGGATTGTTCAGGGCATAGCTTGCTCTATACAACTCCAAATTGAGTGAAACCAATTTTGCTAGAAAGCTTACACATAGGAGAACATTTTCAAAAGTTTCCAAGTTAGATATGGTTCCATTTGATCCCAATATTTTGAAGAAATTTCCCTATGTCCAAATCGAGCCAAAACGGGATAGCTCGGGAAGGTCAAATTTCGGGGCTTATAACTCGAGCTCTACTAAAGAAAATGAAATGAAACCTATTGCAAATGAAAGGTTGTTCTATTAGCTTTCATAAGAAGCTGATTTTGTATGATTTGAGCTAGTTTTTGATTTTTAGTGGATTTTTACTTGTAAGTGTATAATCCTGGCTAGCTGCAGGGCAGGCCGAGATAAAACTCGAATATCTTAAGCTATACAGATCGAAATGAGATGGAACCAATGAGGCTAGGAAATAGACATATAATATTCTAACATATCCAAAATTGAGGTTCAGATGAGTTAAATAGAAATTATGGCCTGATTTACAAAAATCGGGCTGAGTGAAAGTGCTAAGATAATAACTATGCTTTAGGTGCAACTAATGTTCCTATGAGATTGATACTGAATTGTGATACTATAAATGCAACTAATGTTCCTATGAAATGATGTTAAATATTGAATGAAGTGCTGTGAATGTTTTGTAAAATTTGTTGTCTGTCTAATTACTAGTACTATGCATGAGGAAGTGGACACGTTCCGTTATGCTGCCGAATTTTCAGTAGAATTGTAAGGAGGTTATGAGCATTTATGTACTAAGAATATGCATGTGGAAATTAAATGAACATATTATATGTGAATCCCTTCACCTAGAGGTAGTTATGAGATCCCTCCTTGTGAAAGCAGTTAAATAAGATAAGATGTGGATCCCTTCACTTCGAGGTAGTTGCACTTTGAATCCCTCCCTGTGAAGGCAGCTAAAACTATGAGATCCCTCTACCTTGGAGGCACGTGGTCAGATGAGATCTTTCTATATTGAAGGCATGTGGTCAGCTGAGATCTCTCTATTATTGAGGCACGTGACTAGAAGAGATCCCTTCAATTTAGAGGCACGTGACCAAAATGAGATCCCTCCAAGACTAAAGGCACGTAGATCCCTTTGTGGGTCAGTCTGTGTGATGACAGTCACGAGTTGAGCTGACGAGCTTACTCCTAGATCAGACTACCCAAGGGCAGTAAAGATTAAAGATTAAAACATATGCAAGTACTTTACTCACATGAGGCATGGCATCGACTTAGCTAGTGTGAGTATAGGGGATAAAGCTTACATGAGGCATGACATGACCCAACTAGTGTAAGTACCAGAAAAGTTGGGTGACACATCAATATTCATGATAAAGGATATGATGAAGGTCCCATATTCCTAAGGATTGTGACATGGTGATCACGCTCCGATGGGGTATGACATGGCGATTATACTCTGGAATATGGCATGATGATTCCACACTCTAAGGAATGTGACATGGCGATCATACTCTGGGATGTGGCAGGATGGACATGTCCCTAAGGAGGGTAACATGGCGATCACACCCCGATGGAGCATGACATGGCGATCATATCCTGGATATGTGTAACAAATAAAGAAAGATAAAGGAAAAATATGTGTTTTGCATAAATTCAAGTATAAGTAAAGGCATGGGCAGACGTTATGTTTTCAGTATATTGGTATTATTATATTTTAATGCATTGCAGTTATTATGCATAATATGATTTATGATTTCATTTGACATTAGCTTTTCCGAATGACAAGTGTATGACTAAAATGAACTTTGTTTCGGACAGTATGTTTTTGAACTATAAAACCAAACAACTTGTATAACATGTTTGCCTTTTTCATAATAAACCGAAGCAACTGGAGATGACTACGATGACATCATGTATGATAGTCAATTGAATTTTACTGAGAATTTATAATTCTAACTATATTTCCGTTTTATCTCCAGATAGTTCAAGAAATATTGGGAACAACTAGAGGTTGCTATCATACAAGGTCCATTCAGGTAATAGTAACAACTTCTGAGTGTGGTGCTATGACTTCAGAATAGTACTGTGCTTGGGAGGGTGTTACATTATGCTGCCGAAATTTCGGCAAAAAATTCCTCATACTAAGCAAAATATTTAAATGTGCATGAAATATTCATGGTAGAATAGATATGCATGTAAACTTATGAAGGTTATGAAAGGATTCTACATTACTTGGGTCAACCTCTGAATAAGTTTAAGGTGAATAGATCAGTGGGAAAGTTGGGGAAAGTAAACCCGGTAATCCTATATAAGAACGAGCTCAGTCCTAAGAAGTAGACTATTACTTAGGAGTATACGGTCAAACACTCCCAGGGGACCAAGAGTGGAAAATATAAATTACATGAGTTGAAAGCTCCCAAAGACTAAATGCATTTTCCATTATACATGTATATGCTCTGTTTGCTAATTCTTGAGCTAATTTCATAGTTATCTATATATTCCTCATGTTATATCACTGTTTACCTATGGGTACTGTTTTAGCTATGTTAGCATGCCTGTTTAGATAAACTTTTATTGCACTAATTTAAAATTAAGTTTTGTTTCGGGTTATGTTTTCCACAACATAAATTAAGTTGAATATTATTGTTATGTTGTACTATTTAAAATTAAGAAAAAAATCAAAACAACTAGGAATGACGGCAATGGCAGATGTGCATAGAATTAGAATTCCTACTGAGAATTTCTTTAAATTCTCACCCTACTGTATATTTTTGCGTCATTCTCAGATCATGAAGAATGCAGCAATGGGCATCCTTTTCATTGAGTTTCTCGGTCTACATATCCACCTTGATCCATTTCTAGACTCTGTATATATATTTGGTAGCCGTTGGTTTCGCTTTTATTTCTTTCTCCGCAAAGATTTTGCTGTCCCACTTATTCACCCACTGTTTGACCCTTCTATACCCTATATTGCCATCCCGCTTTACATGGCACATCTATTTCCACTTCCACCAGCAGCAGCAACAACTCCCGTAGTACATCCTGCTTCACCACCTTAGTAGGTCCCTTCTACTTCACTTTCTGAGGAGGAGGCTCTGTCAGAGATGATGAGATCATCTTCCTCGTCCTTTGCATTAGGCGTGGATTATACACGAGCAGATGCCAGCATGGCGAATGGATTCCTTTCTTCAAAATCCATTTAGAAGACTTCTATTGTATAGTAGGAGGTGATGTATAGATGGCCCTCTTTTGGCATTCTGGGCAATTGGCTTAGCTGAATGGGTGTTGCTCTTAGATGATTAGTACAGGGAACGTCCTGTGGGGACCAGCTAGGGTTCTATTTGTTAGTGATAGGTCGACTTATTTTGTTTTAATGGTCTCATCTTTGTACCATGTATTGTTTATGTTTCTTTTTGCAGACTTTTAAAAAAATGGATATCTACATATATATATATAAACGTAGTTCTATAGTTCTATCCATTTCCATAGATTTCATCTTCTTTTATGACGTTAAATCCTTTTTGTTCATTCTATGATCAAAATAAATAAACAAATAAACAACTAATTTCCTCTATGGGTAAGTAACATTGGTTTAGAATGAAATTAAATTAGGGACCCAGACGTAATAACTTATCGGGTAATATATTATGACTTAAGCATAGTATATTGTCCGGTAAGGTGTTACATTCCTCAACCCATTAATCTATACCAAATCACTACCTTGGATTACTCCACTTTGGGCCTCAAACTATTTTGGGTCTCACAATACTTCACCTAATAGCCTACGACTAATTATGGTGACAACAGATGTAAATGTACATCATCTGCCAAATGGCTATCTTCAAGGAAGCTAGAAGATGTATTTAAAACACTAGTCATTATTGTTCCTCCTCTTCTTCTCACTTGTTGTGTGTTTCAGTTTCTAACTTTCAACCACCATTCAAATGCCTTCTTCTTCTCTCAGATACTCACTCAATCCTTCTAATCCTTCTCACAATGTCTTCCTTAAGTTTTGATTCTCAAAACCCTAGCTCTTCAATTGTTGCAACTTCCTCTAAAAACTCTTCTCCCTTGAATGGTTTGAGTTCCTCCATAAAATTATCCACCGAATCACCTTGGAACATAACGAAACTAGCTGCTGACACCTCCAAGAAGCTTACTAATAAGTCGAAGTCTAGCCATGTGGCCACCTTGTGTCGTCCTAAATTAACAAAATTATTCAACTTCACAATCTCTTACAAAATACGTTAAATTAAATATTTTAATTAAAAATAAATAAAATAACTTAGATGTGACATATATTTGTTATTGTGATAATGAAAATAATTTACAGGCTGAATTTAATATTTATTTCATGTGTTTGTAATACTTTTGAAAAGGGGCTACTGTCATTTCTACGTATTTGTTGTCTCTTCTTTCTACTTAAATTTATTTAAGATACTTTTCTTTCTTTCTTAATAAAATTATTTAGTTTTTTATATTACTCTTAATATTACTTAAATTCTAAAAATTCTTTTAATTTTTTATTATCACTCTTGATTTTTTGGACAGCTATGTTATGAATTTATATAAATGTAATTATTTAATATGAAATTAAATCTTAAATATCAAATTAGCATGATTTCAATTTTTTTTGAAGAATCCTTAAAAAAAATTATAAGTTTTTGTGATAAAATTATTACAAACAATTATTTTTAATTCAAAATTTGAGACATTGATAAAATTCTATTAAATTTTGTTCTCATATATTTTTTCAATGATATTACAATATAATAGTATAAAATATAGTATATCTTAAAAAAATGAAGTAAAGATTGCATATTTAGTATTTAAAGTAGTTGTATTATCACAATAATAAATATAGGTCGTATCGAAATATTTATTTAGTTATTTTTTAGTTAAAAATTTTAATCTAATGTATTTTATAAGAAATTGTGAAGTTAAATATTTTTAATAATTTAATTACAAAAATATGAAAGGATAATTTAGAAAAATCACTGTAAGTAAGGGTACGTTTGGTTTGTGAAAATATTTCCTATTTTCATTGTTTGTTTTCATTTTTGGAAAATAATTTTCATGTTCAGATTTTCTGAATTTAGAAAATGCGTTTGGTTTGTCTGTTTTCAAAAAGGGGAAACAATAAAAAATATGTTTGGTTTGCCTGTTTTCAAAATATATTTTCAAAATCAGATTTGAGATAATAAAATTATATTTATTATTAAATAAAAAAATGTTATATATATATATATATATATTACACATTTAAATAAACTTTATTATTTGTAAATTTGAGATGAACTTAAAAATATTTATTAAAATAAGATAATTCTATAAAATTTTAAGATTAAAAATAAAATAAATTACTCACTTTTAAGTAATTTTATTATCATTATCAATTATTATATAATTAAATACTTCAAAGGAAATTTTAACTAAAAAAATTACTTGTAATGACAAAATATGTTTGGAATATATTTAATTTGTGGATAAATTATAGTCATACTAAAAAAAGACATAATTAAACAAAATAACTAATACTATCACAAATGATATCTTGCACTATGAAATGGAGCAAGATAACTAGCCATATGAGGAAATCCAGAATCAACAAGATAAAATTGATCTGCCATGGAATCCAAGAATATATTAGATAACTATAACTAATAATGAGAGAAGGAAAAAAAAAAAAAACAAAAAGACTGGTTGAGGGAGGAAATACAAGATATTCATCATCAGCTACATTATATAGAACACCTCTGATGTAGAGCACAAAGGATGGCAATAGCTAACTAGAGCTTATCTTCATACGACATGGTAGGACTAGGCCTTGTTGTCCACATGCATATGGATTATTACCGCATGGATAAAAATCAAACATTGCATTGATGTGTTCCAACCTTATTAATCCCCCCCCCCCCCCCCCCAACAAAAAAAACCAAAACAAATCCCCAATCGAATATGAATACAACAGCTACAGCAGGTAATAGCAACGCTGTTATTGGCAAAACTCAAACCAGCAATACAACAAGAGTACCACACATTTCGTAATCTTAAACAATATTATATGAATCACCAACAGAACAATGCAAAATAGGACATAAAAAGATATTCCAAAGCAAAACAAAGGATCAGGGATGCAATAATTATAACCACAGCAGCAGTATGAGGAAGTTTGATTTAACATTGAACGCATAACAAAAATAACAATGAAATGAATATATCTGATCCAAAAATTACAAAATCCCTCATCTCTCAAATAAAGTTCCAATTTTTCTCTATCAGTAAATTAACGCCAACAAAAATAAGAACAAGCTAATCGATGGTCTGCATGATGTCCTCGGAGGCAAACTTGGTGCCTTTCTCTTATCAGTGGCGGCGCCGCCCTTGGCCTTGCAGTTGAGAAGCGATTTGCGATCCTTGTCGAGGTGGAGCTTGGTGATTACCACCTTGGAAGGGTGGATTTTGATGTTGATGATGGAGCCATTGACCTTCTCGCGAATGATGTGCTCGATGTGGATCACCCACTTTCGGTGGTACACCTACATCGCCTTCCCCTCATAGCCCTTGTAGGTTCCACGCACAAATTGCACCTCATCCTCCTTGTGCACCGACATGGAAGTGATGAGGGAAGGGAAGCGTCGAGCGGTGAGCAGCAGAACACTAGTTGAGGGAAGAGAGGAAGGCGTAATGGAATGATTGAGATTGGAGAGAGGGGTTCCTACTTTTCCCTAATTAGAGAATTGGGGGAAAGAAAAAATGCATTTCACTTTCCCATTAGATGAACTCGATGTCTGACAAAAGAAAGAGAAAACTGTGTAAAAAAAAAATTGCACCTTCGCTTGATGCAGATTCGAACCATAAACATCGAACCAAAAACGAATAGAAGTTTTGTTTATTACAATTGTGTCACCTCACTTTGGCTGAAAATATTTTCACACTATCAACTGAAAAAGGTGAAAAGGTGGGATTTGTTGTTTTCAAATTTTCCTTGTTTTCAGGAAATATTTTCTACTCATATTTTCAAAAACCGTATAACAAACATATTTTTACTTCTATTTTCTATTTTTTGTGGAAATGACAATAGAAAATGCCAAACCAAACACCATCTCAGATTTTTGAATGAAAGTGGCAATTGGCCAAAAAAAAAAAGAATACTTAAATATTTTGCTTTTAGTCTCTCTAAACAAAAATTTTGGCTTTTGGTCCCTCTTTTTTCCAACATTATGTTTTTAGTTCGTGCTATTAGCTAACACTGTTAAGTTATAATGTTTATAAGGACTAAAAAAAGATTATTAAAATAATTATAAAGACTAAAACAAAATCTTCAATATTTGTAAGGATTAAATACATATTTTAAAATAATTATTGGGATCAAAATTTAAAACGACAGGGACTAAAAACATAATATTGAAAAATGGAGTAACTAAAAACCAAAAAAAAAAAAAAATCTTAAAAGGACTAAAATCAAAGTGATCTATATTTATAGAAGCTAAAAACATATTTAAGACAATACCCACTCATTTTTTATTGGTTTATTCAACAACTAAAACACGGTGACAAAGTTACTTCATAAATAGAGAAGGCATGATTCCTTCCCCATTTGTGTTCTCACAGTATGCATTCGGCAACCCACACCCCTTACCCATCGCCCATTGAAGAATGGCTTTTAAAGAAAGATGAGACTACCGTCTAGTTGATTGGCTAAAAGGAGAGTAGCATGAACTTGAATGCATGTTGAAGCAAATAATTGAAGAAGTTGTTGGTTCAAATTCTCAAATTTAGTTGAAAGACATAAACCTATCGAACACAAGAAAAGATATTGATTAGATTTGAAGGCTTGAGTTGGCAAAAGCAAATAAGTCTCAGGGCATGTGACTGAAAGATGGTCAAAACTACAGGATTTAGTTGAAGTTGAAAATCATCTGGCAATTACCTTTTGGAAATTGGTGGACAAGCCTCATAACTTAGCGTGAATCAATGATGATTAATGTATTAGACAATGATGTGTCGAAAGGCAACTTGGCAATGTTGAGAACTGGCAGAAAAAGTCCCGAGGTGATAATTTGGCAAATAATTGAATTGTAAGGCAACAGAAGTCGAGGAAATATATAGCTGTTGAAGCTGTTTTCGTTGACGGATCACTAATAGTTATTTCTTCTAGAAGATAAGTGAATGAGGAGTGGAGAACATAAGCAGTCACCAATATTTGAAGCATGTGTAGATCAAAGCACGTCCAAAAGCAGTTACTAAAATCTCAAAGCTGAACATGCATAGTTTTTTGGCGCCCCACTAACATCGTGGTCATCGTTAAGGATTGTTTAGGCTAGAATTTTTGTCTACAAATAAAGGTTCTTAGGATTAGCTCTAGAGTAGTTGGAAATTTTTACTAGAGCACACTTAAAACTTTCTCGTCATGCTGACATCCAAAAGCAAAGAGGAAATATTGTAAAGCCTCCATACTCATCTGTGTTCTTCAATTTCTTAGGATTAATTATTCATTTGATTTCTTTTCTTTACATTTCCTTTGCATTTTCATGTCCATTTCCTACTCTTTACGTTTATAAGTTCGTCATTATAGAATCCATTTAAAAATACTTGTTCTCTTCTTTAACTTCAAGTTAAAGTGTTGCATACCTGTCAAAGTTTGCCACTAAAATATTGTTAACATTTGACCTTGACAAGTGTAGAAAACTGTAAAGATCTAGTAGAAACAAAGTGTTGAGCATTGTATTTTTCACAAAATTCTTATCTTGAAAGCTCACAAGAGACATTGCTTGCATTCCCCAAACTAAGATCCATGAAGCAAGCTTTTCAATTTTATTTGTTGCTTCTCAATTTTATTTGTTTCCTTGACAAAAATCCAAGCAAAAAATTTGACATGCCTACTAAGACCAAGAAAAAAGAGAAGTGTGTAAAAAATATATAAAACTATGGTCCATAAATTATGCTCTAGCATAGTGGCACAATAGTGTCTAATATGTCTCGAGCATTTTCTTCGATGGAAGAAGCTAGAAATGAAGGGGAAAGTATGCCCACTTCACAAGCAATAGAACCTATTCTAATGCTTGTCAACACAATTAGGGTGAACAATCATAAAATAATACCAATGTCAACCATACTCCCAATACCTAGCCAATGTACGACTTATCCCCTGGGTATGTTCCACTAATGCCCACTCAAGGGATGGTTGGACTATTCCCGAATATGTATAACAATCCTATATATCAAAACCATTACCAAAATCCCCAATATGCTAATACTATCATGGCTAATATGCCAATTTTTGGCGCACAAACTAACCCATATAGTTTGATGAATGGACCTTTGTATATGGGTCTGGTAGGGGATGCAGGCAAAATAGTGTCAACACCATAAATAAATAAGGGAATGTAGGACCTATATTTCCAAATATGCCTAGGACACTTCCTATGCCGATAGGCGCTCCTTCTAACACTGTTGAGTCATTGACTACCTTTAGATAACATATTGAGGAAACTCACCATAATCTAGTAAACATGTTGACACAATAGATGGCAACCATCCTTTTAACACCTTTAATAGAAACTACCAACACTAGATACGCGGATAGCTAAGAGCAATTTAGAGGAAAACCAAAATGATTAAATAGCAAATTTGCCATTACCAAAATGATCAAACTACATACATATTTATTTTAATTATGTGATTCTCTCATGGGTAACCACAGGAAATCATATGATGGCTCATAAGACTTTTCACAAAGAATAACACAACTATAAACACCCTTTAGGATATGAATGCATGATGCCATTAAGCATGATGTATGACAAGTTTGATTGAGCATTGTCTCATGATTGAATGATTGATATGATGATATGAGAATGGATATAGTTAATTGTTGGTTGGAATTTCATGATTGGCATTTTGGGGAAGCTCCGGTCTAACCGTCATGCTGTCGAATTTTTGTCAAAATTATGGACTTAGCATACTATCGCATGTTTGCATGTATCTTGTTAATGATTGTAATGCATGTAAGATGTGGTCACAACAAAAGAAAAGAAAGAATCGGATATGACCCTTCAATCACAAGGGTAAGGAAAGTGAGAGATAGTGATCCACAAAGACTCAAGGAACCTCTATAGGGGAGGCAAGAGTGACATGGAGGACCTTCCAATTTAGAGGTAACCAATATCGGCTTAGTCTGATTTGGTTACTACTGCGTGACGACGGTCATGGAATGAGCTTGTATCCAAAAGCATTCTATTTCAAAGAAGAAGTAAAGAATGTTAAGCACGTCCTAAATATGAAAGTAAAGTTAAGGAAAGACTCTGGTCCATTCTAAAAAGTTATATGAATGTGCATGCATCTTCATTCTCTCAATTGTATGGTCATGAATGTTTATAATATGCTCTCACATGTATATGCTATTATATTGTAGGTATGAGTTTCTTTATATTATGTTTATATGAGTAAGATTAAAAGAAACCCGCTTCGAGAACCTATATTTTTAAACCCTTTAAAAACAGAACTTATGCATGCTTACTATTTTCCTAATTAAACCCGAAGTGGCTAGGACGACGACAATGACACATTAATGGTCTAGTCGGGACCTTACTGAGAAATCTTGTATTTCTTACTCCTACATTTCTGTGTCGTCTTCAGACGGAGGTGATGGCATCCTCAGCAGCACTTCTGATGGTACCTAACTGGATAAGACGAAGAACTACCATGTTTCTTCACCTAGCTAAGGAGGATCGAGATAATAGCATAGTATTTTCACTTTCTTAAGAGTCCTAGTTGGGTAGTTTATATGTAATTAAGGGCATGTGGGAAGTCATGCTACTTAATTTGACATATTACATATGTGATAATTATTAAGTGTAATGATGACAATTGATTATCTATAATTATATTATTGGCTTAAGGTATTGTGCTATGTTATTTCAATTTCGTTATATGCCTTTCTAGTAACTCTACAATATGAAGAACAATATCCATGTGCATGCGAGTAAGTATGCACTTAAAGGCTCAGTTTTTAGGCACAAAGGTTTTACAAAAAAAAAAAAATAAAAAATTACAAGCTATTTTCATATACTACGCCAATTTCAACTATAAGAGCTTCTGTTAGTTAAGAGTAACAACTAGTAATGCCATAAAATGACTTAAGCATAGTATGGTATTATTAGGGTATTACAAAGTATTTCTCACCACCCAATGCACCAAATCCTTATGTGTGGCATCGATTTGACTAGGTCCTGGCTCTTATTAACCTAACTATTAATACTCAAGTCCAGCCTCCGGCTGCCCTATTCGTTTCGAGACCATGGATGAAGCCACAAACATCTAGGATGCCACAAAAATAAGAAAAATTACCTTAAATGTCCCTTTATCATTCATTGATGGGCCATATAATGAATGCACCCCTATGGCATCAACTTGCCCTACGTACTCACCATAAGTTTGGTCAATCAACCTATAGAAACTAGCCTTGACAACCAATTCCATGTCTAGCCTAGAGCCACCAAAGAATAAAGCTAAAGCTCAAACACCAATCTTTGATGAGGATGAGGATGATTTGCTCATACAAAACTTTGAGTCAGGCATTGATGAGAACTTAGAAGATATCTTTGCAGTAGGATTTGTTGGAGTAGTTTCAATGTTGCTAGTGGACTATGGTGAAGTCCAGGAGTTGGAGTGTCTAGAAGAAGACTGCTGTGATATTTTTTTAGGCAAAGAATGTCAATTTCTTGACGAAAAATTCTATAGTGAGGGGCTATTTGAGCGTCCTGATGAGGTAACCAAGAGCCATCTCCGACCTCTGCATATTAAGGCTAAGGTCAAAGGTAAAATAATAAACCTAGTTTTAGTCGATGGCGGTGCTAATATAAATCTCTTGCCTACAAACATGATAAGGACTAATGTAGTAGTTACAGGTGTCAATGGTAAATTGAGAATAGCCAAGAGCATGATTCCACTATGAATTAAGGCAGGAAGTGTTGACAGACCAACTATGTTTGTGGTAGTGCCATCCAAGGCTAGCTTTAATATGCTGCTTAAATGTGATTGGATTCATGGCATTGGAGCTATTCCTTCCACACTTCACCAAAAACTGATATTGTGGAATGAGGAAGGAAGGATTGAGGAAATAAGGGCAGATGATAGCCCTTACTATGTAGCAAGGTTATCAAACTCAAGAGTTTAAGTAAACTTGTGAAGTCTTAGCAAACTCAAATTGTAAATTCGACTCGTAGACTCATAAGAGTTTATGTACAGTTTACATATTTAAAAAAATTACTTAAAAATATATTTTAGTAATTAAAATATAATTAAATGATATTTTTATGATTATTATTGAACAATTTTAACTTTATAACAACATAAATGAAAAAAAAATCATAAAATACAACCTAATATATGACTTCATTTTATACCATATTTTATTTCATATATATATATATATTATTTATTTATAATTTGACAAAACATAATTAAGTAATAACAAATAGATAAAATTGGTTGAATAAAACCAATAAATATTGCATAAAATAAACAAGTAAACTAAAGTACACAATAGAAATGAACAATATTTTATATTTGGAGAGCAAAATCAAATATAATTTTAGACTCATAAACTCCTTTGTAGATTCAAGAGTCTATCGATTTTGTTAGAGTTTATTTAAACCGTACAAGTTCAACAAAAAAGAGTTTATGCATGGGTTAACTCATTTTTGTGTAGTAGGATCATAAACTCGTGAGAGTTTATGAGTTTATTCGAGAGTTTAATAACTATGCTATGCAGAACAGATGCATGTTAGCTTTAATAGATTACAATGCAAAAGTCAAGCCTATTCAGGTAGTCTTAGGCACCTTCGACTCATCCACCGTTGAAGGTTGTCTTGTGGGGCCCGACGGGTTATAGTTGATGCCAAAGGTTGGCGCAAGACTAACCTAAATTTAGTCATGGATATTGTGAGCCAACTGGCTCACCTGTTGACATATATGGCTAAGTAGACAATGTGTGTTACTAATTATACACAATTAGATTGTATATATGACTTAGATCAATTAGGTTTTGAAAGTTCTACTTTTAATTCTCACAATGTACATTGCAAAAAAGTTGAAGTGTAGGATCCCTTGGAAGAGGTCAATCTGGTGATGATGGAGAAAATAAGCCAACATACATAAGCCAGTTGCTTCTTGAGCTGCATAAGAGAAAATTAGTCAAAGTATTAAAAGAATATAAAGATTGTTTTGCTTGGGAATATGATGAAATGACTGGCTTAAGTAGAGAGTTGGGCAAATATCGATTGCCAATCAAGCCACAAGCTCAACCCACCAAACAAGCAGGTACTCAAAATAAAAGAAGAATTTGAGAGGTTGCTTAAGGCAAAGTTCATTCGAACGACTAGGTACGTTGACTGGATTTCTAATATTGTTCCCGTCATGAATTTGTATAGACTTTAGGATTTAAGTAATGCCATGCCAAAAGATAAATATTGTAACACCCTCCCAAGTACAGTACCATGCTTAAGTCATAGCACCATAATCAGGAATTGTTACTATTGCCTGAATTTACCTTGTCTAATAGCAACCTCCAGTTATCTTCAATATTTCTTGAACTGTCTAGAAGTAATATGGAAATAAGCATAGGAGTGAGAATTTAAAATTCTCGATAAGATTCTCTAAATTTTCACACAGTGTTATTGTTATTATCTCTATTTACTTTAGTTTATTAGGAAAAAGGTGGGAGTCTGAAGTAGAGTTCATTTTATTCACGCGTTTGATAAACAAAAATAGAATCAAAGCATAAGTTTAGAATATTAAGAGAAAGCTCATAATAATAATAATAACAGCAAGGACATAACTTGTAGTTTCTTAATAATTAAAAGAACACAACGTATGCTTATGTAATTGCTCTTTATAAAATCATGCAAATGCATTCATACTTTCTTTGCTTGATACACCTAGACGTTACGTATCATTATCCCTAAGGTGTCTGTTGATCTAGGGTAGCCTGATCTAGGAGTAAGCTCAACTTGTGATTGTCGTCACACAGTATTGACTTGCAAAATGACCCATGTGCCTCTAAATTGGAGGGACTCAGCTGGCCAACTGTCTCTAATATAGAGAGACCTAATAGTTTTAGTTGCCTTCACTGGGAGGGACCCAAATAACTAGCTCCAGGTGAAGGGATCCACATCTTATTTGTTTAACTATCTTTATAGGGAGGAACCCAAATAATTGCTTTCAAGTGAAGGGATCTCATATTGTTTGTTTATATTCTTTCATGGTTCATACGCTAATGTATTCATATATGAATATGCTTCAGAGACTTATGCACATGCTTCATACTTTACTTTCAAATATTTATACTTATATGATATTCATGTACATAACATAAAGACATTCATAACTTTCATATGTTTCTGCTGGAACATATCGGATCAGGTCTGTTTCCTTGTGAATAGTATTAGCTTAAATAGATAATTAGTAATAGTAGTAGAGCCAATATAATGTATAAATCTTTTAGCATCACCATAGATTTGCAACATTCACACCTCTATTGCAACTCCTACACATATTGAGGTAGCTAAACTTCCAATTTGGCAAATCTGCCTACACTATCCAATTCTAACATGTCTTGTGGCTTATGCTATAATTTCTACTTTAAGTTATTTAAATCCAAATTTATACTAAGTTATAGTATTTTGAGTCTTTTTTCATTCCTCTTTGGTTCCACTAAGTTTTGATGAATATAACTCAATTTATTAAAGATTAACTTTGGTTTGCCTTGTGTTGGATAAAACAGGGTCTAAAATGTAAAAATTCGTTAAAATAGAAATTTCATTAGATTTGAGTGAATCTTATATCATTTAAAGCTAACTGAACCATATTTCATTTCCAACAAATTTCATTTCATTTAGGTGAATAGAGCTCAAGTTATAAGCTTGTGAAATTGGTGGAATTGGTCTACCTTGTGTTTATCTAGTTTGGATATAGGGTAACTTTGCTAAATTATTTGGAGAAACAGGGATCGAATTTGACCCATAAATTTTACAAAATGTTTTCGAATGTGTAAACTTTCTAGAAAAATTAGTTGCACTTAAATTGAAGTTATATAGGGCGAGTTATGCCCAGAAAAACCCACCCAGGTCAGGTCTAGAGGTAGAAACCTAGGATAAAGTTCAAAAAATATAGATCACTCAATACTAATCCAATGACCTAATGATTTACATGGTTGGAAAGCTATAAATATCTAGTTTCATTCAAATTAGTTTCATCAAATTCCGATGGCTATGTGTGAAGCCATTCACTTTGCAAGTACGGATGCCACAGGGTTTCTCAACTCAATCAATTTTATTTGGCTTCTCTTTTAGTTTTTTAGTCAAGTTTCAATCCAAACCCAATAATTTCATGCTAATCCAACTACAAGAGATCTTATAAACACAATATAACCTCAAATAAGGGAGTGAAAATATATTCCTCATCAGCCATAAAATCACAAATAATAAGAAAGAATTATGAATCCTACCTCAAGATTGGGATAAAACTAGCTAGTCTTGAGTTTTTGTTGAAGGATGTAGGTGAAGCTTGAAGATGTGAGGAGGATGACTGAGGTTGAAGAAGAGAGAATGAGAAGGGAGCAGTTGGAAGAGGTTGAATAAATGAGGGATATGGAAGGCAAAATGGAACTTCTATAAAGGTAGGTAGTTAGAAACTTGACATGTGATTGGTTGGTGGCTTGGGTGGTAGAGGTTTAACCAAATCTCCCCCTTTTTAGTGGCTGATGGTGGCGCCACCTTGTGGGTGGTGGAGGCTAAATTCTAGCCACCCAAATTAGATTTTAATAATATAAATTTTTACTGACTCGATTCTCATAGTATACAATACTGAAATTGAACTGATTTCTTCCAGACTAGTAAAACCTAACTAATTGTCTATAACATTTTTCTTCAAAGAAATTCATATCCATCTAACCCTGTCAAATGTGTTTCGACATTAATTACTCAAAATTCTATAATGTGTCTAAAGTTTTAATTATTTGACAAGGCTAGTTATACGCAAAAATTCGGGATGTTACAAATATCGTATGCCTATAGCTGACATGTTAGTTAATTCAGCACTAGCCCATGAAATATTGAGTTTTATGGATGGATACTCAAGCTACAATCAAATATACATAGCCGAAGATGATGTGTCGAAAACAGCCGTTAGATGCCCTAGCACCATTAGCACTTATGAGTGGGTGGTTATGCCTTTTGGGCTAAAAAATGGTGGTGCCACCTATCAAAGGGTTATGAATAGTATTTCCCATGATTTTGTAGGAAAATTAACGGAAAATTACATTAACAACGTAGTCGTTAAGGCTAACACAAAGGACATCCATTTAGAAAATTTAAAAACAACATTCGACAGAATATGAAAACATGGTTTGAAAATGAATATAGTGAAGTGTGCCTTTGGTGTGACTGTAGGGAACTTTTTAAGATTGTTGATCCAAAAGAAAAAGATTGCAATCGATCAAAATATGGCTAAGGCAATCCTAAAGGCAACTCGGCCACAAACAAGAAGTAGTTATAATCGTTTCTTGGCAAGGTGAATTTTCTTTTGACGATTCATCTCGAATCTATCAGGAAAAACAAAAGTATTTGCACCTTTAATCAAGTTGAAAAAAGAAGAGGAGTTTGTATCATTGGAGCAACACCAGCAAGCATTGGACCAGATAAAGAAGTAGTTGACCATTACACCTATATTGGCCCCTCCAAGACAAGGTCAGCCACTTAAGCTGTATATCTTAGGTTCAGAATTGACTATGTGTAGTATGCTACCTGTAACACCCCCAAAGTTCCGACTTCGTCTTCAAGTTTCCATGATTTCCGAATTCCGACCTTAGAATTGATCTTCAAGATTAACTCAATGGACACGAAGTCCGACCTTTGAGTTTATAGGTCATGAGTACCAACCTCCGGGTCGAATGTAATGAGTTCCGACCTCATAATTGATCTCAAAGAGAGTGAACACGGTTCCGACATAAGAATTGATTGATTTACGCGAGTTCCGATATCTGAAGCTATTTCCAAGAGCTTTTTGTTTCTGTTGATGTTCCCGAGTTTGAGTTTAGGATCGACCTGAATTAAACTCCGGGACTATATAAGTTCCGACTTCTCGGTTCTTAAGTGAATGTTTTAATTTCCAATCTCCGAGATTGATTATTAGACCGAGTTTCGGAATTATATGTATGAGGTTTTATGGACTAGTCCTCGACTTCCGAGATGCGGGTATAGGATGATTTGTTTGCTATGTGACTTCCGACCTCCGACCTTATGTTTCAAATAAATTATGACTCTCGACTTCCTACTTAACCTTCAAGGTCCAAACAAAATGGATGTGATCCTCGAGATCCAACTTTATGTTTCAAGGAGAATGGACACGATTTTCGACTTCAAGCAAAATGGAGATGAGTTCCAATTTAAGATACAATGGAAGTGAGTTCCACTTTTAGGCGACATGGAAAATGATTTAGCCACAAAAGAGGGAGACATGGCTGAACATTGTCCACAAGAAATTCAGCCAATCAATACTCTCAATCCCAACTACCTCCTCACTGTTTAAATAAGATTGTTCTTTTCTCCCTGCTGACTTACGCCTCAATCTCATCTCATTTCAGCCTTTCTCGTTCTCTCCTTCTCTCAGTAACCTCCGTCAAACCTTCATGTTTCACCAGGTTCCATCAATCCAAACTCAAATTCAGCAAGACTACACTTAAAAGAGGTAGGATTCACTTTCTATTCTTGATTTCTCTAAACTGTGGTTGTATGAGATTCCACTTTTCTTCAATTATTTGATGATATATTGGATGTATTTGATGGATTATGGGTGGATTAATATGAAATCTTGAATTGGAATTAAGGTTAGAAGAAGAAAACTAGGAGAAGTGAGGAATTGGGATGCTGTCTGAGCACGAAACCCCACAGCAGTCTATATGGCAGAGTGTACAGCTCTGCCTACAGCTGTTCAAATCTGATGAAACTATTTTTAGATGAAACTAGACATTCAGGGCTTTCCATACATATATTATATAAGGCCATTGGATTTGTATTGAGAGAGATATGAATTTTGGAAGTTTAACCTAGATTCTAGAGGTTGATATTAGGCAGACTGGGTTGTTCAAGGCATAACTTGCTCTATACATCTCTAAATTGAGTGAAACCAACTTTGTTAGAAAGCTTACACATTACAAAAAGATTCTGAATTTGATATGGTCCCATTTGCTCCTAGTGGTTCAAAGAAATTGCCCTATGTCCAAACTAGGCCAAAACTATACAATTCAGGAAAGTCAAATTTAGAGGCTTATAACTCGAGCTCTACTAAATTAATTGAAATGGAACTTTTTGCAAATGAAAGATTATCCTGTTAATATAACACCAATTTCGTCTGATTTGAGCTGGTATTCGATTTTTAGTGGATTTTTATGTGTAAGTGTGCAATTCTGGCCAGCTTCAGGGCAGGTTGGGATAAAACATGAATAACTGGAGCTACACTTATCGAAATTAGATGGGATTAAAGAGGCTAGAAAGTAGACACACAACACTTCAACATATCCAAAATTCAGGTCTAAATGAGTTAAAATGAATTTAAGGCTTAATTTCTAACAACAAGCAGAGTTGAGGAATATGAGCAGGATTCTCAAAGGTAAAGGATTTGGCACCTTAATTCACATATGAGTTCAAGTAAAGTTTAAGTGTTGAAATTCCATGTTGGTGCTTGAAAGATTAATGCATTATAATGGATCTCTTATTGTGACTGACTGTCTGTTGAAACTAGCACTATTCATAGGAAGCGGACACGTTCTGTTATGCTGCCAAATTTTCGGTAGAATTATGAGCATTTACATGTTAAGAATATGTATGTAGTACTCATGTATGTAAGGTTATATGAAAGTGAATGATGAACCATATGTATGAATGCACTCAATATGTCTATGCCTAATTTTGTATAAGAATGAAATGATATGAATATATTAAATATGTGGGTCCCTTCACTTGGAGGCAGTTGCACCTTGAATCCCTCCCCGTAAAGGCAGTTAATAGATACAATAAAGGCCCCACATTCCTAAGGAACGTGACATGGCGATCACGCTTTGACAGGATATGACATGGCAATCATGCTTTGGAATGTGGCAAGTAAAGATTCTATGATGAAAGGTATGATGATGAGTCCATATTCCTAAGGAATGTGACATGGCGATCATGCTCTGATGAGGTATGACATGGCGATCATACTCTGAAATATGGCATGATGATCCCACACCCTAAGGAATGTGACATGGCAATCACATTCCGATGGAGTATGACATGGCGATCATACTCTGGGACGTGGTAGGATGAATATATTCCTAAGGAGTGTGATATGGTGATCACACCCCAATAGAGTATGACATGCGATCGTACTCTGGAATATATGCTCCCCTCACCCACATGAGGCATGGCATGACCCAGCTAATGTGAGTATAGGGGATAGGGCTTACACAAGGCATGGCATGACCCAGCTAGTGTAAGCAGATGTGAGCACCCTAGGGACGACGATACGTAACGCCTAGGTGTGCCAAGTAAAGAAAGATGAGCAATGCTACACTTAAGGATGGCGATATGTAACGCTCAAGTGTAAGCAGATGCAGACACCCTAGGGACGGTGATACGTAACACTTAGGTGTGTCGAACAAAGAAAGTAAAGATAAATATTAAAAGAAGTAAAGAAAGAAAAGAACCCAAATTAAGCTCCCCTCACCCACGACTCGCATGAGGCATGGCATGACCCAGCTAGTGTGAGTACCGAGAATTTATATTTTGTGGGTGAAAAGAAAAAGACGTAAGATAAAGTTAAATTACGAAAAGAAAGGGACTTTGGTCCAAACCCCTAGAGGAAAGTAGATAAGAGAAGCTTATAGTATAGCCAACCATGTTTTGTGTAATTATACTCATGCCCATGTATGTTTTAATATAAATAATCAGAGAATATGTTAAAATTGAATCTGCTTCGGATATTCATGTTTTCGAAAACCTAAGAACTAAACCTTATGAATGCTCACATTTTTCACAATAGACCGAAGCAGCTGGAAATAACAACGATGACACGGTATATGGTAGTTTAATGAATCTTACTGAGAGTTTTCAAAATTCTCACTCCTATTTCCATGTTTTCTCCAGATAGTTTCAAAGTTCCGAAGAAGGCCCCTCGAGACAAAGGCGGCCAAAGGTTACTACCAAATAAGGTTCGATTAAGAGATGGTGACAACTCCTAGGTGAGGTATTATGACTTAAGCATAGTACTGTACTTGGAAGGATGTTACACTACCACAAGAGGTTGAAGAAGGAAATGAAAGAAAATATACTACCTTGGTCGAATGTTGAATGATGTTGAGGTTAGATATAGTCCAGTAGAAAAGTGTTGTTTGGCCACGTATTTTTCCCATACCAAACTTAAGTACTATTTAGTTTCTAAAGATGTTTATGTTATTTCTAAGACAGATGTTATAAAATATATGTTGTCTTATCCAATCTTACATGGTTGAGCAGGCAAATGGATGCTTCCTTTGACAAAATTTTCTTTATTTTATGTTTTAGCCAAAGTTGTCAAAGGCCAAGTATTAGCCAAAGTTTTGGTCAATCATCCATGTGTGGACATCAACTAGGTCGACCTCTTAAGTGTCAACAAAGGAAAAGAAATTGTTATATCGAATAAAAACCTTGGAAATTATATTTTGATGGGTCTCGACACCAAAATAGTGTTGGAGTTGGTGTTCTAATAATTTCACTAGATAGAGAGCTTACAAAATTTATGTTTGAGCTCAATTATGAATGCTAGAATAATGAGGCAGAATATGAGACTTTAATTTTGGGGTTAGAATCCTACTTGACAGAGGTGTGAGAAATGTCGAGATCATTGGGGATTCCCAATTAGTAATTAAGCAAGTGATAAGAGAATATAGGTGCATAAGTGAAAGTTTGATTAAATATTTTTCTACTGCTGTGAGATTACTTTTTGAATTCAACAATGTTATTATCCAACATAATCCTAGAGAGTTCAATCAAGAAGCTAATCACTTAGCTCAAATAGCCTCTAAGTTTAAGGTGACACCTTCAATGCTAAATAAACTAGTCGGGGTTAAGCAAGCCTTTGTTCCTCTAGAAGAAAGAGAAGTTTGTTTCATCAACCAGTTAGATCCCTTTGATTAGAGAATGCCAATTGTCGAATATTTAAAGAATCCTAATAGCTAAGACGACAAGAAAATTAAGTATCATGTTATTATTTAAATAATTGTAGGCGATACCTTGTTTAAAAAGAGTGTTGATGGTAACCATCTCACTTGTTTAGCAAAAAATGATGCTTATTTGGCTTTGGCAGAAGTCCACGAAAGCATATGTTGTGCCCATCAAGTAGGACAAAAAATGAAATGGACCTTTAGTCAACAAAGAGTGTGTCAGTTGACCATGATTAAAGATTGTGTGGACTATGCCAAATCATATGAATATTGAAAAAGACATGCAAAACTCCAGCATATTATTGTGTTAGAGTTGTATACAATCATAAAACCTTGGCTGTTTAGGGCATGGGCCATAGATTTAATTGGTTTAATCCAGCCGCTTTCTTAAAAAAGGCATAAATTTACTTTGGTGGCTGTCGATTACTTTACCAAATGGGTCGAAGCCATTCCCCTAAAGGATGTGACTTAAAATGAAATTATTAATTTCCTTAAAAAGCACATTATTCATAGGTTTGGAATTCCCTAAACTTTGATAACAGACCAAGGAAAAATATTTACAAGTAGAAAGGTAGTCAAATATGCCAACTTCAGACGAATAAAAATGACTACCTTGACCCCATATTATGCCCAAGCTAATGGGCAAGTCGAAGCAGTGAATAACACTATAATTGCTCTTATCAAGAAGCATGTAGGTTGATAGCCAAGGAATTGGCATAATACCCTTATTCAAGTCTTATGGCCTATAGAAATTCACTTATAGGGTCGATTGGAATGATGCCGAATTAGTTAGTCTATGGGCACAATGCTATATTACTTGTCGAAATTAATTTACAAACCATTAGAGTAGCAAAGCAAAATGAATTGCCAATTGAAGATTATTGGCATGGAATGCTCGATGAATTAGATGAGCTCGAGCAAAAGTGGCTCATTGCCTTATAAAAATTGATTCAACAGAAAGAGACAATGGCCAAAGGCTATGATTGGCGAGTAAAGAATAAGGTTTTTAAATTAGGCAATTTAGTTTGGAAATCGATTCTTCCATTTGAAAAGAAGTCAAGAACTTACGGAAAGTGGTTACTGACATGGGAAGGACCTTTTCAAGTCATTAAATTATATTTAGGGAATGCATATAGACTAGTTAATGTCAATGATGGTTTAAGGATTAAGTTGATCAATGGAAAATACCTATGCAATAAATAAGCATTTCATTATAAAAGTTTGACTCAAAAAGTAAATTGTCATTACAAATTGGTCGAAAAGCTCTTCTTATGGGGGCAATCAAAAAGAAGATAAAAACCCTTCTTAAGGGGTGTACAAAATAAATGATAAACGAAAAAGTCACGACACTCTAGTTCAAGATGAACAATTTAAGTTGTTCTTGTTGCTTGATTAGAGCATACTTCGACATCTCAGCTTTCTCAAGGCTCTTGGCTAATTCCTGCATGACTTTCTCCTTACCCTTTCTTTTCTCAACTTTCTTTGCCAGATTCTTGTTTGCCTTGCTAAGTTGAATCTCACAATTCTTGGCCAAGGCCTCGACCTTTTGCTTGTTGAACTCGAGCTCTTGCAATCTTTGCTCTAAGATAGTTATCTAGGCAGAAAGTTCAATGGATTGAGCTTGGCTCTTAGAAAGAGAGTCAAAAATCTTCTTTTTGGCTTCCTCAGTTTCTTTTAACTCTTCATCAAAAAAATTCAAAGAGGCGACATAATCCTTATGCTTGCTCTTAAGATTTTGTACTATGGGGATTTTCTCAAAGGTCTCCTCAACAAGCTTTTGTAAAGATGACAGAAGAGATTACATTGAGGAAGGTAAAATGGCATTACTCAACAGAGAATGGCATCTAGAAGCTATTGCTTGTGATCCCCATCAGCAACAATGGATTCCAAAGCTTGGTTAAGGGAAGTCAACGTCCGATTAAACAATTCGACCGAAACTTGAGGGGAACTATTGGATGGTTGAGTTGAAATAGGGCCGAGAGTAAGGAATGTCAACTATGGTGGTGGAAGCCTTGAGCTTTGTGTTTCAGACCCTAAGACCGATAGGATGGTCTTAATGCAAGTGTCAGACAAGATAGTTTTGACATCATCAAGAAACTTGAGGTTGAGATCATCATCATTGTCATCATCTTTTTCTTCATCACCAACATTTAGAGTTTGGTGAGTTGGATGTGTTTGTGGCATAGCAAGCTTGACATGTTGAACTTCTTGCGGTTTAATGTAAGGAGGATCAGAATTCTGGCCATGTTTGACCTTGATGGTGTCAGGATTGACAAAATGTTGGGCAGTAGTCTAGTTGACTTTGATGGCAACAGCATCAGGATTGGTTAAGTCGAGCTTGTCAATAGCAGGCTCTTTGTCCTTGACAGAAGACTCATGCTCCTCGCTAACATTAGTAGGAGTAGTGTACTACATGAAAAAGCTCAAGTTAAAGATGATGAGAAGAAATAAAGGTAAAGGATAGATGTTGTCAAAGAAAATAAGTTACCTTGAACAAAGAGTTAAAGGAACCTTCCTAATGCCGGTCAAAATGCAAAAGGCGCTTTGATAGAGTTTTGTTGCAAGCAGTGGTCGTAGTTGACTAAGTTAAAATAGAAGAATGATGTTGGTATTAATACAAAATAAATATACATATATTAAAAAAGAAAGAGAGTTTACCTTTGCATAAGAAGATTTGGTAGACTTAGAAGGGGGTTAAATAAGCAAGCTTTTCGACATTTTGGAAGACTTGGTCGAAGATTGTTTTCTCTTGAGCAAAGTGGATGTTTTTCTTTTCCAAGTTACTTGGGTTTTCTTTTGTTCTTCTTCTTGTGTCCTTTTCTTACCATCAGACTAGTCTTCTTAATCCTTCATCTTTTCTGAAGCTACCTTAGAAACGGTGGCAGAAATGGTGACTGTCAAAGTAAAGATCGACCATTAGTGCACGATTGTGTACAGGTAAGAAATAAACTAAGGCATTGCCTAGGGGTGGATATCGAGTAATTTTCGTATATCCATCAATCAGATGGTCAGGGGATGAAGACCATTGCAAACTAGTAAGAGAAATTTCTCAAACCAATAGACTCAGATAAAAAACCTCAAGAGCCCCTTGAGTAGGATCCGAAAAAGGGTCAGCAATCCTAGAGGATGCATTTGGTAAAGAAAGGAATTTGAATGGTCCCATGAAAGACTTGTGTTAAATAAGTGGATTTCGAGCCTTAGCCTTCTCAAAAGCTCACCGATATTGATCTTCATGAGGCTTTTGCTTTTGTTAAAAAACCTCATTGGTATCACTAATCACCTCCTGATTACTTGAGGGTTCCACTTTACCTTAAAGAATTTTTCAAATTTTAAAATCTCTTGAACATGCGTACCATTGGTCTTCAACTTGGGCTTGCCAGTCTACAAAGATTGAGCAGAATGATTAGGAATCATTTTTGAAAAATATTCTGGTAAGGGTCTGTAATGAGACTTGTAGTAATGGTTCCACCACCACTTTTTGAAAAAAGGGATTATAAAGTTGCTAGGTTCGACAGCAACTAGACAGTATCGATTTCTTCTTTTCTCACTTTCTTGGAGAAAATATTTGATGTTCTTGAAAGAAGTAGCCTTAGTATCATAAATTTGAATGTTCGACTCAAGATAAAATGAAGCCAAAATGGCTTGAGAAAAACCCAAATTGACGAGCAACATAGTTGGGGGCATGCAAAACAATGCCTAAGGTATCATCCCCTGGAAAGCCCATTGGAAAGTGTTGACAACTTAAAAAATTTGACCAAATCACATCATTTTCTTCTTGAACTTGTGAGTTGTCAAAAATAATGGGTCAAGTAAACTATGAGGGGCCAAAACATCGATGCACACAAGGCCGTTGGTTTGCTTTATTTTCCTATTTGAGTTGAAGATGATGCAAGCAAGTGAAAAAATGAGCAAATTCATCCACGGTCTTGTGTTTTTTTGGCCTTGACCATGAAAGGCAACATAATCAAGGGTAGTTTTGGAAAAGCCTTTGACAAGAGGTCTGAATGAGAGCTATGGCTTGAACACGACATGTAACCAAAGTTGTAAAAGCTAAAGAAGGCCACTAGGATTGAGTGACACTACACCAAAAAGATTTTTTAGTGGCCATAAATTTTGTCTTTAGCGGCTATAGAATTGGCCGCAAAAATCTTTACCGGCCATTGATCACTTGCTGGCATAGACAATGTCGGTAAAGGGTTTTCCCGGCCATTGTGGTGACAGCCGGTAAAGATCGCGTTAATTGTCGGGAAAAGCCATGATCATTAGCGGCCATTGTTACTATCAATTTGTATTGCCGCTACAACTTGTCTCAAAATTGCCCTCTCCATCCCTTCAACGGCCTTTGGTATGGCCGGAAAAAATTAAGCAATATTTTTCCCGGCAATTATTATTGCCGGAAAATATCATTCTTATTTTTTAGGAAAAACATTGACAATACTTTTACTGACAATTATTATTGCCGGGAAATGTTGCACTTATTTGACAAAATTGTTCACTGGCAATTATTATTGCCAAAAAATGTTATGCTTATTTATTACAAAAAATGTGGCTTTTTCATTAACTAGTTTAGTTGTAATATTTGTTTTTATAAAATCCAAATAATTATAAATATTCAAATTAAACATATCAAATTTTATTATAGTAAAACAACAAATATTTCATTAAATCCACGATAAAAAAGCAATTGTTAATCATTAACTACGCAAATGTCGAATAGCAAAAGACCAGTAAATACATAATTCGAATCCAATAACTAGTGTCATTGATCCTAGTAAGTAGTATGATCAAATAGTCACAATACAAAATAATAAAAACTTCAAAAACAAGTTTTCAACGCATGATTATAATGAAGCCTTCCGCTCTGAAAAATCACAATGTATGACCTAAAATGATAAGATAAAAATAATGTGTCATTTAAATATGAAGATAAGTGCACAAGTCAACAAATAACATAAACAATCCTTCAGGAAACACATGCATGCATTTAAACATCTATGATTAAATGAAAAGAACAAAACAAAGTGATTAGTATTTAAAATTAAATGCCTTGCTATTAAGTGATGATAAAACTTCACAAAATAAGTGTTCCAGAAGAAACAAGTGGCAAAGCAAACAAATATCATGCATACCACAAAATATACAATCCATGCAAGAGATTCAACATGCATACAAAGATCTTTAAACAGATTACGAGATGCAAAAAGGATGTCTATACCTCATACAAAGGGCATTTGCCCAATTATGATTTGAAATGAAATAAATCAGATTGAAACATTCAAAAGCATAAATTTCTCTATGTCATTGTCAAATAACTTATGAAAAAACAAAAATTTGAATGGCTCACACCCCTTATGTTGGGTAGCTATATTCTCCTAAAACCAGAAATCTCTTTTGAAAACTATCAACCAATGTATCATAAAAAAGACACTAGTCACTAAGAATCAGTCATGAGACAAAATATCAATTTGAAGCACCCCACATGAATAAAACCAACTTTGAAAACTATCAATCATTATATTAAAAAACAGGAATTTTTAACAACTATACCAAAACTCAAACACATAAGAATTAAAATGGGAAACAAGCAAGAATCCAATACACTTTTGCAAAACCTGCATATCATCCAATACACCTTTGTACACATCATAGTTTGAAATTTTATAATCAGCCAATGTAGACATATCCAAGTTCCAGTTTACAGATTATGTTAAAAAATAGGAATTTTTAACAACTAAATCAGAACTCAAACGTGTAAGAACTAAAATGGGAAACAAGCAAGAATTTAATCTGCATATCATCCAATACACCTTTATACACTTCATAGTCTAAAATTATATAATTAGCCAATGTAGACATATCCAGGTTCTAGTTTACAGTAAACATTGTCAACACAAATATTTTCAGCAAGCAATAACTAGTTCTATAATTATAAATTATCCTATTCAACACTCTTTATGAACTAAAATATTTGATTTCTATCTAAAATATATGCATAATTGAGAGAAATAGGCATTATATTGATATATTCATACCATGATGAAATGCAGTACTCTTATCAGCATTATTAGCTAGTGCTTGTGGTGCTCGCTCATGGCCACTATTGGCATCCGGAACCTAGCAAGTATAAAGATATGAGATAGTTGAATTGTCTTATAATATCAAAGTTTAAAAGATTTAAATATTTGAAAATAATACCTATCCAAAGGAGCTTCCATTAAAGTTTTGAGGCATAGATGATTCTGTAGGAACTAACTTACACATAATTTGTCTCATGAAAGACATTTCAGACAACAACTTATCTTGATTTTCTTTCATCAATTTCATTTCTTCCTCATGTTTTTCCTTTAACTCCTTTATCTCCTGCTCTAATTTTTGGGCTGTCTCATTAGATAAACCATCCACAGCAATATTTCCCAATGAAGGTTTATTACCCCACATCAAAGAAGGGGTTGGACCAAGTCCTAGACCACGGATATAGCCACTTCTTTCACTTCCTAACACTTGGGAATAAACATCTCCTTCCCAAGCAACACCATTAATAGATTGTTCATTAGATGTCTTATCACTATTCAACTTTCCTTGAATTAGCTCCTGAGTGCAATTAAGATAGCAAATTATGGCATACTCAAACCCATATGAAAAAGAATAAAGATAAGTTAATACTTCAAAAGGATGTAACTTGTGAAGGATTAAATTGAATGGAGATTTTACCACTATTTTTGTAGACTCCTCATCCAATGATCTACCATCTTTACGTTTCTTATGAGTTAATAAAAAAATTTCTGCTCGTGTAGGCTCTATTCCATCTTTGGCCTAGTACAATTAAATTAATGTCAGGAATGTTCTTTAAACTAATGTTATTTATAATACTATATTTTGGAATTTGTACATTAATACCTTTTCATTCATTAAGGTTGCAATGCTTTTGGATCCTCCTGTGTGAGGCATCTTTTGCTTTGTCCTATTAATCCTATTTGCCTGGCTACGCTTCTATCATTGTAACACAAAAACAAAGTCATGCATTTTTATAAAATAAGAACACAAAGAAACTAAGTGTGTGCATGTGTATTATTTAAGGCTTCTAAAGTTAATATCTTTGCTTTATCAGAAAGCCAGTAAGAGACAAGACTGGTCCATTGGTCCCTTGGTACTCGTTTTGGTCTATTCTTTAATAAGGCATCCTTGGTCTTAAACTGTGCCATATAGATACTCTTCAAATCACATTTGTAATCTTTCCATTTCTTCCCAAGTGATTTTTTGACAAACTCTTCACCGCGTGTTGGGATAGAAAATTTTTTCTACAAAAACATAGCAAGTAGTTACAAGCTCATATCATGCATGATAAAACTAATTCAAAATTAAGTTAAAACCTATTAAGAACAATTATTTCATACCCTCACAAAATTCACCAATTTCTTTTTTTCCTCTTTATCATAAGTTCTCCAATCATCTATGTTTAAAGGCATTATTTCCGGAGTTCTAGCCATAATGCCTAGAAAACTTGCAAGCTTTCGACCTTCTTTTCCTATAGCTTGGTTGCGGTTATTGAATTGCACATCAATTGCCTTTCCTCGAGGCATACTCCAAATATCTTTTAGTAAAGTAGGCCCACGTGCCTTCTTTTCCTCCGTAGAACCTAACATATAAAGAAAAAATATTGTTATTCAATTCAACCAAATTTGGAAACACAAAACAATTCATTACAATAATATTACGTGACTCATCATTTTCCTCAGAATCAGTGCTATCTGAATTGTTCAATTCTTCAAATTGAGTGTTATAAGCATGGTCTTGAGAGCAATTTTGGTCGCTCAACAATTGCTCAATATAGGGCCGCACTTCTTCATCATGCCGTTGATCTTCAACAAACTTGAGACTATTCTTTCTAGGCATTTTGATACAAAATGTACTCCCTATAAAACAATATGTAAGGATGTGAGTGACATAATGGCCATCATATCAATAATTAGACAAAGAACCTAAGAAGTTTCATAGTATAATAAAAGTTGCAGACTTTCACCCTCCCAAATACAACAGTGTTAAACAAAAAGAAGTGACGACATCAAATCAATATTTAGTGGAATGGTTTTATTAAGTCAATGCATGTGTAATGAGATCAAGAAATAATTTTCCTTCCTACTGGAAACAGAAAATGGTCCTATAGCCTATGGCCACACTAGAAGCAGCATTTCCATTCCTATGATCATGATGACTTTAAATATGTAATGCATTTTTTCTGTTTTGGATAGAACTCTAAATCTATAATGCTTGTATAAAATCTATTCAAACCATGATTCATATAGCTGACTACTTGATAAAAATAATGTATAAACAGTTTCAAAATTAATAAATAAAAGCATTTAAACACAACAACACAACAAAAAGAAAATGACTATAGAATGATAGTTTAAATAAGGACAAAAACACAATAGAAAGAAAAATAAGAAAAAGCATTTAAACACAGAGCTTAAGCAAAGAATTTAAACATTTTCTAAGTATTACCTATTTTATTTAGAATCACTATCATATTCATTGTCATTTCCGCCATCATTATTAGCTTCAACTTCATTGGGAGAATGGCTAGAATGTAGGCTAATATCAATTACTATCCCATCAACATCACTTCTTACCCAATCATTATTGTCATGCTCTAAGTCACAAATATTTTCTAACAAAGTCAAGTCATTAACATCATTTTGCATTGATGACTCAAACTGCATACTCTTTCCTTCTCCCATGTCAAAAATGTCTCGAGGTCTAATTGGTCTAGGGACAAACCATTCATGATCATGAGGATCTTGCACAAATATCACTTGCTGAGCTTGATTTGCAAATACAAAAGGTTCATGACTTTCTCGATCGCCAGAATGTATCAAGTGTGAGAAGTTCACAAGTGTGAAACCCAAGTCATCTTCCTTCACTCCTCTACCTTGGGTTATGTCAACCCAATCGCATTCAAATAAGACAACCTTAAATTCTTCAAAGTAACTTAACTCTATAATATCATTCAATCTCCCATAATAAGTGATATTTGCTGACTTTGGAGCACTATCATTTGTACTTGCATAGCTCTCTACCTTTGAAACAACCATAACACCAGAATTTTGCGTTGCCATGAACTCTTCATGTTTCTTTGTTCGAAATCGGTACCCATTATTTACATCAAATGCTTTGAATCTTCTTGCAATGTAACTTGGACCTTGTGAAAGGGCTTTTAGATCACTTTGGATATTAGATGTGATATCTAACTCCTTAACCTAACCAATAAACAATATACAACTAGCTATAAATTTCAATTTAAATAACATGATATTAACCTAAGATAAATAATGACTAAATCCTTCTACTTACTTGCTCCATGAACCATTCATGAAATGAATCAAAATGTAAGCGATCAAGCTGGTGTTTTGTAAGGCGGCACTTACGATGTGATCTCTTGATCTCACTAACGTGTTCGCTACACATGTAACTCACATTTATCAATATTGCTATCAAATGAAGTTATATATAGTCAACAAGATAGAGATATACCACTCACTTTTTATAATTTTCAACTATAGCAGATTCACAATTGAAAAGAACATATCGATGTGCTTGCAACCACGTCTTATCATCCATAATAAATGCTTCTATTTTGCCATATGGTTGCCCACTAGTAGGAAAAAGACATCCTTCTTTATCAACTTCATGCTCAATCTCATTTTCATGTTTTCTTGACCAATAAGACCTTGAATCTCCACCCACCATATATCGTGAGCAAAATGTCAAACACTCATTTGCAAGATATGCTTCTGCTATAGAACCTTCTGGACATGCTCGATTACAAACATATGATTTTAAAGTGCATATGTACCTACAACATAGCATGATGTTACTATTTAAGTATTTCATTAGTTAAGTATTTTATTAAGTATGTACAACTTATATATAAAAACTTAATACTATTTTTCATACCTTTCAATTGGGTACATCCAATGATAATGTACTGGGCCCGCAATTTTAGCTTCAGTTGCTAAGTGAATAATCAAATGTACCATAACTGTGAAAAATGACGGAAGGAAGAGTTTCTCCATATTACACAATGTTAGTGCAATTTTCTCTTCAAGTAACTTTAACTCTTCCATTTTAAGCACTTTGCTACAAAGCACCCGAAAGAATGTGCATAATTCGATCAAAAGAGAACTCACCTTTTTATCTATTGTTCCCCACAAAGCAAGAGGAAGAAGTTCTTGCATTATAACATGGCAATCATGAGTTTTTAGCCCTGATATTTTTCGTTTACGAATGCAACGTGAGATGTTAGATGCATAGCCATGTGGAAACTTAACATTTTCTAATACTTCATAGAATAGTCTCTTTTCCTGTGAGGACATTGTAAAGTAAGAAGGAGGTAGATATGTCCTAGCATTAGCTCGTTGCTGAGGCCATAAGCTAGGTCTTATACTCATCTCTTTCAAGTCCAAACGAGCTTCCAAGTTATCCTTTGACTTTTTACCAAGACCCAACAGTGTATAAATCAAGTTATCACACACATTTTTTTCTATGTGCATCACATCAAGGTTATGGCGCACCAAATTATACTCCCAATAAGGCAAATTGAAAAAAATGCTCCTCTTTTTCCATGTGTTTTTCATCACCCCACTCACCTCTTGACTCAACTTACCAAGAGTGAACTTTATGCCCCTAACTTGATTTAGAACCAATGACCCAGATATTGGACAAAGCGCAAGTCTTGTTTCTTTAGTTCCATCAAATGACTTTGCATCATTTCGATATTTATGATCTAGCTTCAAGAAACGTCGATGACCCATGTAGCAAAACTTTTTACCATGTTTGAGCCTTCTAGATTGAGTGTTTATGTTGCAAGAAGGGCATGCAAATTGACCATAAGTGCACCATCCTGATAAAGTACCATATGCTGGAAAATCGTTTATAGTCCACATGAGAGCTGCTCGCATATTAAATGTCTCCTTAGCAAAGGCATCATAGGTTTCCACCCCCACATCCCACAATTCATTTAATTCCTCTATTAAAGGTTCCAAGAAAACATCAATATTATTTCTAGGCCCTTTTGGTCCAGGAATGAGTAACGATAAAATAAAAAATTCTTGCTTCATGCACAACCATGGTGGAAGATTATATGGCATCAAAATCACTGGTCATGTGCTATAAACACTTTGCATTGTACCATATGGATTAAAGCCATCAGCAGCTAATCCTAAGCGGATATTGCGGGGATCTTTAGCAAATTCTGCATGATAACTATCAAAACTTTTCCAAGCTTCAGAATCTGCAGGATGCCATAAAACCCCATCTTTATTACACTCTTCATCATGCCATCTCATCAGTTTAGAAGTTTTTGAAGACATAAATAATCTTTGCAACCTTGGCTTAAGAGGAAAATACCTTAGAACCTTGGCAGGAATTTTTTTCTCTTTGTTTTTCCATCTAGAAGCCCCACAAATTGAGCATTCATTAATCTTCTTATCAGCCAATTCATTCCTAAATAGCATGCAATCATTGGGACAAGCATGGATCTTTTCATACTTTAAGCCCAATCCCTCAACAATCTTTTTGGTCTGATAATAAGAAGGAGGTAACTTTTCTCCATCGGGTAATACATCCTTTAGTAGTCCAAGCAGAGCGTTAAAAGACTCATCAGTCCATTTGAATAGTCGTTTTATATGGTAAAGATGCAATAAAAATGAAAGTTTGCTGAATTTCTTGCATCCGGGGTATAATTCTTCATCTGCGTCTTTCATCAACTGCTCAAACTTCTCCACCTCTGGATGAGATTGATTTCTTGATGAATGAGTAATGTTTTCTTCCATGTTTGGCTCCACATCATCCCTTTCAATAATACTATTATCCATCAATTGGGTAAAGCCTCCAAAAACATCATGTATCATTCCTACCATATCATCACCCTTTGAAGCTTCTTTTCTACAATAAGTTTCTTCAATACAAATAGGCAAATTTAATGACTCCCCATGACAAAACCATGTGTCATATGATGGTATAATACCATTGACCACAAGGTGATCATATGCTGTTACCCGATTTACTAAATAGTGTAGAACACATTCTTTACAAGGACATGGAATTGATTCTCCATTGCTTTGACGAAAGGCATGGTCTAGAAACTCTTCTACTCCATCTAGATATTCTTTGCTAACTCTATCACTCTCCATCCACCTTCTACTTTGAGGATTGTCCATGACCATTCAATAAAACTTTTCTCTCCAAACCAATTTAAAAAGCTCATCTAAATTGAATTTATTCCATGCTTCCTGTTATAAATTATCAAGCTTTTAGACAAAAATGAAGGCATCGTATTATCCTAGACTTAGCAAAAGCAAAATAATATACCAGACCACTAGTGTCTTGGCACGAACTAGAGTGCATGTCAATCATTTTTTTTATTTTATTTAATCTAGAAGATTTAAAAAATTGAGAATCCGATGCACCATTCTGTATGTGGACTAGACCAATAGGACTCATTTTAATCATATTTTGTCTTTCTATTTTGAGCAAGTTAGCAATTCACATTTCCAAGACATGACAAATTAACCCAAAAATGGAGACGTGAAAGAAAATGCCCCAAGATACAAAATCACCCCAAGGTTCATGAATGAAGATGAGATCAAGCAACAAAGACAAAGGAAAATTATGAATTGGTACATATTTATTTGTGATGATATAACTGGATAAGAAACTGATAAGCTGCAAAGGCAGCACATCATGGAAAACCACACCTAGTATCCTCTTATTTGTGAGGATAATACTAGATAAGAAACAAAATAGCCATTGGAATGCCTGTTTTTACATGCAAGGCATTTGACCATGAAATGTTATAGAGAAACCCATATTTAGTAGCTACCTCAAAATAACAGTAGCAAAATATTTAGTCTAACTTGATTGCCATTGGCAACTACTACTTTCATCATAAAGCATTGATTACAGTGCATATAAAACTTATATAAAAGAGCCTAAATACCTTGAGTGGATCAAACACCTTCTCAGCAATATATTTCTGTTGAAAAGTACCCTTCTACTGTACTTTATCAGGATGAATGCACAATGTAGCTTTAGTATAAGCCTTTTAATAGCAGTGGCTGTAATTAAATCAGTCGAAGAAACTGGTTGCCAACCACAATCAGGCCACAGCACCTGATCATCATTCATAAAGGAAAAATGAGTTAACATAATATAACATATTATAGAGAAAAGAATAACACCTTAAATGGACTAAAAACTAAGGGATGGTTTGGCTGGTTCAAGATTCACATGAAGGAACTTTCCAGGGTGTATTGCTCACAACAATTAATAACAACTAAATAATTAAAATGTTCTGCAAAATCATGCTTATTTCCTAAAGATGTGTGCCCTCTGTTAGTGAATAATTGAAATTGCCAATATGGATAAACTTATTGGAGGAAATTGATGCACTGAAATGGTTAAATGATGCACTGAAATATTTCAAGGCATATCCTCCTAACTACTAAGACATGAGTTCATCTTTGCACAGTAACATGGAGGAGGGGAGTCAATAATTCTCGCCTATTACTATATGCCAACACATAATGTAGACTTCTAATTACCTATATATCACGAAATTTAGCTTCTTCTATAGTCAATTTGGATGCTATTTCTACTACTTGTTTGTGTCTCTCTTCATATTTCTTGCCTAATGATTTTGCCTGTAACATACCACTAGATAAGAGTTCATTCTTCTCACATCTTAAACTTACATCATATTTCCAGAAAAAAGGAACATACCTCATGCTTATTTGCAGACGCCCTTTCTATAATCTCATCATATTGCCACTAAGAGTCTATTTTGGCATAATGAATAAGACTCTCACTTTAAACTTTTCCCATTTTAACCTTTTAATCATTAAACAATAAAAAAACTCATTCTAGTCACTACCTAGCTTAACATGCATGATAACAAAAGCTCAGAGAAGTGCAAAGAGAGCTTGATATGAGATTGAGAGTTGAGGAAAACAAACATAAAGTAATTGTTTGCATTTGAAAATTTTAGAATAGAAGCATGGACCAAGAGATGATGCAAGCTGCAGATAATAAATAGGAAAATAAACTTAAACATAACACATTATTAAGCAAAACTAATCCAGTGAGCTAAGAGGAGCTATTATCAACAAGAAACTACAGCAAACATTCATCATCAGAAATGATTGAAAAATACATCATAGGTTATACTTGACGAAAGACTATTGAGTCATAGAAAGAACCAACATCTGAAATAGCAAAAGCACACATTCCACAAATTGAATCAGCAAACAAACACAACTCAGAACATGCGCAGGAATACATGCAGTGTTTCACACTAGAGCATGACATTTCCACTAAATTTTTACGCCTAAACAAGAGAAAGGTGCTGGACTTAAAACACACACACTCTTACCAATAGCAATCCTTAGAAGTCAAAAGAACTCAAATGAATTTTGATCCACTGAAATGATCGTTCAGTATAAAAGAAGAGAAAAACCCAAATTATAATATTTGATAAAGTGCAGAGTTATTATTCAAAAACTAAAGTATAGCCCCAAGGTCGATGGAAAGACAAAATGCATTTCATTAATATAAAAAAATTGCATTCAAATTATGAAAAGTTTTCTAAAATATGAATGCTGATTATTAACAAGCGCTATTCTTAGTACAGCATTGAAGAGGGAAAAAAAATCTAAAATGAAAAAAATACAAAAATGTTCATTTTGAAAAAGTTTAAACCAAAAAAAAAAGAGCAAATTGTGGGATAAGATAAAGGAAGATGCAGTTACAATTAGAAAGTGACACAGATCAAACGAAAAAAAAGTCAAATAGCTAGAAATAGGTGCATTGAAGTCAAATCTATCAAGCCACATAGCACCTATGTTAAAATAATACAAGAAACAAAGGGGAAAAAACAAAAAAAATAAAAGGAAAAATCAAAGAGAGAGTAAATTCCAGTGAAGCAGATAGCACATTACCTTTTAAGATAATTAAAAATCAATGAAGGGGATGACATTCTGAGCTTTTAGCAAATGATTGCACAAAGGTCAAAACCAAAAACTAAAATATACACTAATATGTACTATGAAGGAATGCATTACTTCTCAATAGATAAAATTGATTATTGATAGAAAAGAGAAATATAGCGGCTCTTACCATATAATTGTCATACACAGTTATACAAATGCACATATAAGCATCAAGAAACATGAAAATCAAGAATGTAGCAAGGCTACCAAATTAGCAATCATTCTCCACATATGAAAAATAGAACTCCCTAGAAATTGCCATAAACAAAACATGAAAAGAAGCTCACTTGCCAGAACAACATTTCTATGCACAAATCACCCTCAATAAAACCCCTTTCCCAAGCCTTTGACAAATGTCTAAGCTAACCAAATGCTTTTTCATATTCTCTATGGAAATAAGCACAGTCCAAATCAAGAACCAAGTTCTTTTAATTACCTTTGGAGTGGTTCTCAATTCCAGATAGACAACATTTTTTGAAGCAAAATCTTCAACAACCTGCATTTACAACTCGCTTCTATAAATGCAAAGCCAATGAATTTGGTATAATAAAATTTAGATAGTAAGAATGTGGATTAAATCAAACAACTTGAATACCTCAATTAATGAATGAACACCTGTATTTACGAAGCTAGAACTAGCACTACTATTAGCCTTTGAAACACGATAGTGGTAAATACAGATCACTAGCAGTATAATTGAAAATTTTGAAGTTCAGAAACTGTCCTTCAAATAGCAGGCAAAAAAATAAAAAATAAATAAAAGGAATCATCTAATATTATCGTAAAAGCAAATCATATAAGTTGAATGGCTCCAATCCTTTGTTGTGATGTATTCTCTATAGTTCTTTGCAAACGAAACTGAATAGTACCTCATGTTCGCAAACATTAGCGGCAGCAAATATATCAAAATGAATTCCAAAAATTAAACTGAGAAAGGAGGAGAACCAGATTCACGAGAGTTCGAATTT
The DNA here is from genome assembly GCA_031439595.1 of Pterocarpus santalinus. NCBI lineage: Eukaryota > Viridiplantae > Streptophyta > Magnoliopsida > Fabales > Fabaceae > Pterocarpus > Pterocarpus santalinus. The sequence goes on along the minus strand of CM062528.1, from coordinate 22,993,810 downwards.
TCGGTGAGTTGTGTATTACCTCTTGTGCTCTGTGAAAATCAAAGCAACATCAAAGCAGATTCAGAGCAAAATATTAAAGTTGAGAATGAAAAAATAAAAATAAAAGGGATTTAAGGAGAAACAAGAACGAAGACAGATTTACCAATGAGACCAAGGGTTTTGTTGAGAGATGATGCTGACGGAGGAGTGTGGCTAGGATGGAGGCAGAGGTTGCATCACAGGTGATGAAATTTTGATGAAGGGGAGGTGCTCTGTGTGAGAGGTTCGTGTTGAGTCTTGTGGGTGTGTGCAGAAAAAAAACGTAAAAAAACTTGTGAAAAAAAAAAAGAGGGAGATGAGAGAGTATAGATTTTCTTGGCGGGCCAAGCTTTAGCGGGTGTTTAATATCACTTTTAACGGCAATTAATAACAATTGCCCCTGTATAACAAGTTATTTGCGACTAATATGTATTGGCCATAAAAATTTTCGTTCATAGATAGAATTACTAACAAATATAATATGGCCACTAAATAATTGCCACTAAAAGTCAATTTTGGCGTAGTGTGACATGACATGAGCTCAAATATCTTTGACTACTTCTCCCATAGGGTAATAAAATTGGGCAATAAGTAGTTTGGCTAAGCATAGCTTTCGACCTTCATGAAGCAAAGTGGCCAAAGGAAGACATCCTTGTTGTATCTGTATCGACCAAGAACAGAATACTATGGCATTAAGCCAGTAAAGAAAGAAAGCGCTATGTTCGTCCTTTGTTATAAGGTCGGAAGGGGAGCCTATATGGTTGGCAATAAAGTGTAAATAGGTAGTATCGCTTATGTCGATGTGAATGTTTGTGGATTTAGCTTCCATGTTCAACAAAATAACTTCTCCTATTGGAGAAAGGCCAATGATAGTAGAAAGTTCAAACAAGGTCGGCCCGATCATGCCATATGGTAAATGTAAATTGTTTATCAACTTATTCCAAAAATAGAATGCTACACCCATCGTGGTGGAGTTGTATCTCAATAGGTGTCAAGAAAGTTGGAGGAAGTAAAAAATGCCCAAGGATTTCCAATGGTTACCCCAAACTAGTTTGAGCCAATCAAGCCAATCGATGAAGGAGATGGAGTTTTTAGGGGTTGACAGGAAAAGAAACTTGTTGAAATAGTTGATGCGGATGGATTCTTGAGTAATGAGAATATTTTGTTCTTTCGAACAAGGAAAAAAAGGTTGGATCTCAAGAGCGAAGGGAAAGAGAGGTCTTAAAAGGCTATAAGTGGAAGTGCAAATAGCGAAGGATAACATTACCTGGCTGGTCCATAGTTCAAATTTTTTAGTGTTCGAGTCATCTTCCTTAATAGGTTTAGAAGAGGAAGCAACGATCTGAGGAGTATTGGTAGCCATAAAAGTGGTTGAAGAAAAGAGCTTCTAGGTGAGAACGGAGAGGCTTGGGAGAAGTTGCAGAAGGTTTTGCAGGAGAGAAGAGTGTGAAAGAAGAAAATAAAACCCAAAGTGAGGTTTATATAAGCATAGAGAAGCTACCTCAAAAGATGTGCACACAACGATGAAGTGTAATGATGGGAAGTTAGGAAAGAAAGGTGAAGAGCTTTATAGTCTTGGGAAGGTGCAAGATTTATGAGGGATCAATAACAAACATTTGAAATTTAAATTTAAAGAGGAGAGAGAAGAAAGCGATAAGCATACAAAAGGTCAATAACTAAAATTTGGTTCTTCTTTCTTGCACAACGTGAAGTCAAACAACCAAATTTTGGGGGAGCATCATGTTGGGTCAAATTCTAACACAAGAAATGTTGAATAGGTTTGAAGGCTGGAGTTGGCAAAAGCAAATAAGCCTTAGGGCAAGTGATTGAAAGATGGTCAAAACTACAGGAATTTGGTCGAAGTTGAAAATCATCTGGCAATTGCCTTTTGGAGATTGGTCAACAAGCCTTATAACTTAGCATGAATCACTAATGATTAATGTAATAGACAATGATAATGTCAAAAGGCAACTTTACAACGTTGAGAAGTGGTAGAAAAAATCGTGAGGTGATAGTTTGGCAAATAATTGGATTGTAAGGCGAAGGAAGTCGAGGAATACATAGCTGTTGAAGTTGTTTCTGTCGACAGATCACTCACAGTTATTTCTTCTAGAAGCACAAGTGAATGAGGATGGAGAACATGGGCAGTTACCAATATTTGAAGTGCGTGTAGATCAAGGCATATCTAGAAGCGGTTACTAAAACCTCAAAGTTAAACGTGGGTAGTTTTTTGGAACCCCACTAACATTGTGATACCCATCAGGGATAGTTTAGGCTATAATTTTTGTCTATAAATAAGAGTTTTTAGAATTAGTTTTGGAGTAGCTGAAAATTTTTACTAGAACACACTAAAAGCTCTTGTCATGTCAACATTCAAGAATGAAGAGATAATCTTGTAAAGTCTCAACACTCATATTTGTTCTTCAATTTCTTTGGATTAATTATTCATTTGATTTTGTTTCTTTGCTTTCCCTTTGCATTTTCATGTTCATTTCCTATTCTTTATGTTTACAAGTTCTTCATTATAAAATCCATTTAAAAATATTTGTTCTCTTCTTTAACTTGAAGTTAAAGTGTGCTATATCTATCAAGGTTTGCCACTAAAATGTTTTTAACATTTGACCTTGATAAGTGTCGAAAATTGTAAAGATTTGGCAAAAGCAAATGTCGAGCATTGTATTTTTGACAAAACTCTTATCTTGAGAACTCATAAGAGGAGTTGCTTTCCCTCCCCAAATTGAGATCTATGAAGCAAGCTTGTCAATTTTGTTTGTTTTCTACACAAAAATCCAAGCAAAAAAGAAGTTAATGAAGTTTTGGGCCCTAAGATAAAAGAGGTTTCGGAATACATGGCTGCAAGGGAGGACTTTAAAAAATAATACTTGCCCCAGCTCATTTCAATTGGTCCAATCTATCTTAAGTTTTTTAATACCAATCTAGGAAAGTCGCATAAGTATATTTGGACAACTATGTATCTTGAAGAGACGAATCAAACTGTTGATAATTTCTATCAAAGAATTTCAAGTCATGAAGAATTGTTTTGACATTTTTCTATATTTGATGGCTCATATCCTACAAAATTTTGGTGGTTCTTATTAGTGGATGGACATTCTGTACTTCAAGTATTGGAAAAATCATACAACGCTATTGATCCAAAGCAAGAACTCAAGATTAGCATTGACAAGTTTGTACAGGTGGACTAGGATCTGCTTAATGTTTTTGTTGGACTAATTAGTTATATTATTATTTATTATATTTTTCCCCAATTTTTTCAATTTTTTTTTGCATTTTTTGGGGATCTCTGTGGGAAAGTGGGGAATGGGGATGGGAAGAAAAAATCCCCCATGGCGGGGATCGAGATAGGTCGAGCAGGGTTTGGGGTTGCGAGGACAAGAAGGAGGGAGACACACTCCGTGCCTACCCCATGCAGATGACATTTTTACCCTAAAAGTTGGATATTAAGGGGACAACAAGATTGTTTGTTCTTTTATCGGAGTCAAAGAGTAATAAAAAGTACTTCCTTCATTTCATGATATTTGTCCAATTTTGATATTTTAGGATTTCAGAATATCTGTCTATTTTTAATATCAAGATAGCATTAAATTTTTTTTTATTATATCCTTAATTTAATTGTCATCCACTATCATTATAATTAGAGTTGAAGAATGTGCTAGACCAATCTACTATCTTTAGACAAAGCTAATTTTGCCTATTTATACAAATTTATGTCGTTACCAAGGTTAATTTTTTTTCTTAATCTGAGTGTTTTTTTTTTATTTTGGACAAATATTTTGAATGGAAGAAGTAATTTTGAATGGACAAATATTCTTAACCCTAGCTAGCCTTATTTCAGATATCGCAGTCACAAAATGTGTGTTTATTAACACTCCTCCGCATAACCAGAGCAGGTACGCTATCTTCCTTGATTGTGTTCTCACAAGTAGTCTTGGCAACCCACCTACCCATCGCGCATTGTAGAATGGGTTCTAAGGAACAATTCGAAAATAGTGTACAGGATTGGTTAAGGGAAGCAAGGAGTAGACGACAACGACTGTCAAAGCAATCAACTGGAGATGGTAACGAAGTTTCGAGGCCTAAGATACAAAGGGTTCCGGAATACATGGGTTCAAGGGCGCAGTTCAAAAAATATTACTTGCCACAGCTAATTTCAATTGGTCCAGCTCATTATGGGAAATCTGAACTGGGTCAAGGAGAGCAATATAAGTCTACATGGACAGCAATGCATCTTGAGCATGCCGATCAACCCGCCATGGAGGATATATGTCAGAGAATTTCCAGTCACCTTGGGGAACTGGGCGGACAATTCGATGCAGGGCACTACGCATATATCCATTGGTGTATGGCTGAGGATGACAGAGTCGATCGTTTCTTGTGGGCCCTGTTGTTGGATGGATGTTCGGTACTTCAAGTGTTAGAAAAATCTTCCAACTCCGTTGATCCAGAACAAGAACTCAAGATTAGCATTGACAAGCTTGTACGGGTGCACCAGGATCTGCTTATCCTGGACAACCAAATTCCCTTCAAAGTGCTCGGGCTGTTATGCAACGATGAAGCCAGGCTCCAAAAATGCCTCGACAACTTCCTTGAAATTCATGGAATTGAGCCGGCACCCATGCCTAGCACAGGAAAGCCAGATCTTGGAAAGGAGAATAGAAGCACAGATAACGGACAAGCAGCAGAAGAGCACAAGGTAACTGTCCAGGCAGATGAAGAAGATCCCGTCCATCTTCTAGATTATCTGCGGAGGGCCCTCTTGGGAGACCTTGGCCAAATACATAAGGAAGTCGGGATCAAAAGGGGATCCCTACACCTCAGGAAGTACAGAATTGGAACCATACGGGAGCTCAAGGCAGCAGGGATTCGTGTGAGAAAATATCCCAATAACAACCCTTTCATCCCTAGCTTCGACAATGGGATACTGCAGCTTCCTAAGCTCACTGTGGATGGCTCAACGGCTCTTATCTACCTCAACCTGATAGCCTATGAGATGTGCCCTGACTTTCGCAACAACTTCGAGGTCAGCTCATTTTTAGTGTTCATGAGCTCTCTCATTGACCAGCCGGAGGACGTGAAGGAGCTAAGATCTGCTGGTATACTCATCAATGAACTTGCCAACGACAGAGAAGTGGCCGATCTATTTAATAAGATGGACATTGTGTTGGTGCCTGAGACACCTTGGTATGCCTCCGTCAGAGACAAAATCAATGAGCATTTTGAGTCCAGGCGTGGCAAGATCAAGATGTTGGGCTGGATGGGAGAGGCCTATACCACGTTTTTTCGCTCGCCGTGGACCGTCATTGCCTTGCTGGCTGCCTCGCTTGGTCTTCTTCTCACATTTATTCAGACATGGTTTGCTATCCACCCTAAAGGTTCATAACGTCATGTTTAAGAAAATTTTTATAGGATCTTCTTGCTCGTCACTTTTTTTCTCTCCTTCCGGAAGGAAGAAAAGATTATGGAAGATCTTTTTCTTTTCTAGATTTAATATTGCGTGTGTTTAATGAGAAGTAAAATATCACTCATGTGAGTAAGTGAACTGTAATTGTATTTGAATCCTAAAGTGCTATGTAATGGCTGCAAACTGATTCTCCTCTATATTCTCGTGATGTTGAAATTAGTAGTTTGCTGGATTTTGTTTTTATATTTTGACGCCTCTCAATCATATGTGTTCGATTTATCTCAAAAGATTTTCATTATTAATTGAATTAGCTTTATAGAACTTGAATGATTTCGACTATGCAATGGCTAGTTCTCATTATTATCTTCCTTTGTTTTGTTTTGTTTCTTGTTGCTCCCCGGAGAGAGAGAGAAGGGTAAGGGTATTTTTTGTGTTTTTTTGGTGGTGGTTTTTTTGTTTTTGGGGGAGGTGGGGACTGCATTATTATAACCGTTTCGACATTCAAGGATCCAAGTTTGAAGTACGGAGATCCGGTAGTTTTTTAATATATGAGCTCAAAAAAAGGGAAATCTCAAATCTCAATGGCATTCATCAAGTATCAAGTAAATATATTTTTTATTCATAATAAATCTATATTTTAATTCATGAAGCAATCGGATTTTAACACCTTAGTTAAGAAAAGAATTACATACAAATTAATTCCGAAAGTTAATTTGTGGACGTCCTGTCATTAATTATGTTATTAACAGCATATGCTATTTCAGAACAAAAATGTACAAAAATGTTGATTTACCGAGCTAAATGAAGATTAAGTGAAAATTTTCTCTGCGTATCAACTACAATATTTGAACTTCTGAGTTCTGACATTATAAATAAAATTTATGGGAAGTCTCAATCCACTTTTAATCACTTCATAAGACAAAATTTTCATTCTAAGTTCAAGATCTAGTTTCTTCCCATAATTGCAATACTTATTACCGGCATTGATATTTTCCTCATTCGCTCACTTGAATAAAAAACACACACACTTTTCATCCTTGTATGGACGCTTCGAAAACCGATGTCAATAATTTTTACACTCCTAGAAGTATAGACATGAACGTTTAAACCGCGTCACATATCGTTTCCACCTACTTTCAAACCGCCCTCCCATGGCATAAGACCTGTGCAATATGGAGGTCACCTGCGATAAAGGCAAGAGGTTTCCATATACACTCTATGGTAGAAAATGTGTTTTCAGAATTCGTACAACACAAGTAAGTTGAAAACTTGGCTGGACGCGCAAGTTGCAAGTTGCAGGTTGCGAAGGTTTCAATCGGCGAATTCTAAACTAGGCAGAAGGTTTGGTGTAAAGAGTAATTGCGACATGGTACGGAGGGGAACAGTACCAACACATTACGAATCTAGGTGATTGGTGGAAAGAAGCAGATTTTACGGAGCAACATTGGAAGTTAGCAGCATCGCCGTGTGATGCAACTAAAAACTCACACTCGCACTTATTTTACTAAAACTTCTTCGCACCAAGAATCTTTTCTGAAAAAAAACAAAAAAAGACATTGTTTTTTATTTCTACTCGCCAAAAAAGACATTGACTTTGACTGCTCACGTGAGTTGTCATCTAATTTATCATGTAATTCGCAAAAAAAAAAAAAAAAATGAAAATGAAATTTATCGTGTAATTTCAATAAAGCTGGGAGCGTGTGAGAAGCTCGAGGAAAATGCCATTGCTTCATTGGACAAAGAAACCTCACCCAACGCAAAAAACAAAAAGGCGAAGACTTTGACATTGACTAGAGAGGAAAATTTCATTTAAAGATAGTGGAAAAACCGCAGAAGGGCTGGCGTCCGGATCAAAGCATATTAAATTTATTATCTGAACTAGGCAGTTGAGCAGATTAATAACATAGTTAGTTTTTGGGAAAATTATAAAATTAAAATTATTTATTTATATAATTAATTTTTTATATAATTGATTATGTGAAAATTAATTTGTGTTTAAATATTTTAGTTAAAAAGTAGTTTTAATATAATCTCTTTTAGTTGTATTACATAAAAAAAAATTACTTGTATATATTAACACAATTAGAAATGCGCCAATTACCAATAAAATTACCAATGAAAAAATCATAAAATTTCATCAGTAATTATTTTACTGATGCATATGGTCTATTGATAATAAAAAAATTGAATATTATCGACGAATCCACTTTTCTATCGGTAATTTTGCTAATTATATTAATGGAATATTAACAAAATGAGAAATATTTTTTATGTTATTGGGTTAATAGATACCCTTGGATATCCAAAGAGAGAAAAGAGAGAAAAATTATAAAAAAAAGTGAAATTAGAAAAATGATTGATGGAGGGAGAAAAAAATAGAGAGGAGCTGTTGGGGATATCCACCATTTTGGGTGTATAAATAACATACCTCTAATAAAAGCATTGATAGTATAAATGTTAAAAATCATTAATGATGGATTTGCAGCGACGAATTATTTATAATTACCAATATATTATTTATCGATAAATTAACTATATAATTTTTATTATAAATAAATTATTTTTTTGATAAAATAAAAATAATATTTTAGTATTTATAATTATTGATAGACAAACCGTTAGTACTTGGGGAAAATAATAATTTGCATTTTAAATATTACTAACAAAAAATCTGTCGGCAATGTCAGAGTATTATTTTTTTTGTTTATATTATTAAAATTTGAAATCAAATATTTCAAATTATTATTTTAATTATTCACATATCTATATAATTAAAAATATAATAAAATGTAAGAAATATAGACTGTCAATTAAAATAAAACTATCAATAACAGAAGAAATAAATTATAAACTAAAAAAAGAAAAGTCCTACAAACTATGAATACTGATTTTCGTTAGTATCCGAAATGCCCTTCATGTGGTCGTGTAGAGAATATGGAAATGGTGGAGGTGGTGGAAGTAGTAGAGCCTGTGCACCAGACGATGAACCACCACTCCACATCTGCTCAAAGTAGTTATACATGGTCATTATCCTCTACTCTATGGATTGCATTTGTTGCATCCACTGCTCTGTATCCTTCTTATGTTGCTCATATAGCTCCATTTATCTCCTATCTGCCTCCTCGAGCTGCTTCTATGTTGATTCATTCAGTGCATGCACCCGATCATGGATATTCTCCACATCGGTCCTAGCAAGCCCATCTCCAAACACAGAGGCTGGAGAATATGACATGCTATAGGTAGTCTCCATATCATAAATCCACCAATTGTATCTAGGCTTAAATCTCATCATCACTAATAGGTGGGCCACCAGGAGTACTCCCATCCTCCTATTCGGACTGTGCGATCAAGCCTCGATCAGTCGCTAAGTGAACTCATGGTATAATTGGAAGAAACAAAATAAATTAAATTAGATTTAAATAATAACAAATATAATAAATTAAAAGTATTGGAAAGTAAGTATAAGTAGTTATGTATATGGTCTCGCCCCGATTATTAACCCACTAGGACTTATCCTTCTTTTGCGTATGGATTTCTCGGAATAGCTCCCCCTGAGTGGGCAACCTATTCATTGTCTCTTCCTACATTTCAAACAATTTTTACATGATCATATATATTTAATACATAAATTGACTAGCTAAATAAGTGCAAAGAATGATATTTACCACTTAAGCCATGTGCCTTCAACGGGGGCCAATGTGCAACGAGCTACCTCGGGCTAATCCTATGGTTGCCTAGGCCTTCACCTGCTTCGCCTTGAACTCCGGCAAGTCTTAGTAGGCCTTCAATGCCTGGAGGATGTCATCAATGACCCAATAGGTGCTAATCCCATTCGTGTGATTGTTGTGAAACATATCACAGAGCCGCATGCTGGCCTTAGTCCTCCATGCCTTCTGGATTGCAGCCTCCTCATGTGAGTTAATAATAAACTGATGTTGCACATAAGTAACACAATAGAAACTCAATATTAATAAATAAACATGTATGAGAATAAAAAAACAAAATTAATAATAAAAAATAATGATTAATTTACCTTCCACTCTCTCCACCACAACTCTATGCAGCTTTAAGGGCCTGCAAAAAAATCTCATATGGGCCACAAAAGTTCTCCTTAAACACTTTAATATTCCTATGCAAGTGTGGAGCTGGTAGAATACAACTGCGTCATAAATAATAGACTAAATCAAGTATCTATCAATTAAATTTTCTATCATAATTAAAAATTTATAAAAAATTTAAATTTAAAATTACTTACTAGGATTTACCATCATATTTGAGCTCCACATGCTGGTTTGTGGAGCCTTATGAGTGGCTGGACAATGAGGCTTGGGCATCCTAGAGCTAGGCTAGCTAGATGTGGGAAAGGAGTAGAATTAGGTATAGGTGATGTTTGGGTCTCACTCCTAGAATGGGGTTGGAGATGGAGATGGTTGAGACCCTGGCTCCACATGCCCAAGGTCGGGTATCATAACAAACTCCTAAGTATATGGAGGATGACTAGGAGGGATGGAGGCAGTAGTAGCAGTAGTGAGAGTGGTGGATGTGGGCACAGTAGAGGTGGTAGATAAAGCACAAGTGCGAGGGGGTAGACTATGCTTCTTCAATCTACCCTTGCCTCATCTGGAGCTAGATTCTTGTCCCACCATAAATGACTTATATATCATATGTTTAAATCAATAAACATATACAACAAACATAACATACATATAACTATAAATGCAATGATTATATAACATCATAATAGATATGCCCAAAAGTAAAAACATAAGACATATATTAACTAAATAAAGACACAACACATTTGGCACCTCATTAATTTGAAAATTGAGGACTATCTTTATCACTTTCGATTTCAATGTTGTCGTTGAATTCCTCATCCTTATCTTTAGTGTTGTCCCTTCTTATCAGACTAGCTTATTGAATATTGCCTTGGGAGTTCAAATATGTCAATCGCCCTTGAGATAGAACATAGATTAGAAGAGATGTTGGTATCAACAACAACTCTGGAAGGACTTGGATCATCAGTTTGGTAAGCTTGCTCAAATACTTTGTCAACATCTACTCGATCCCTTGGTTTGCATTTTGTTACCACACTCTAGTTAGATTTTCACCTTCTAGGATATGGCAACTAATAAACTTATCTTGTATTTTAGGAAATAATAAATTGACCAAAGTTTTCATATCTTTTAATATGGTTAATCTCAATTATTTTGTAGTGATTGAATTTATATGTTCTCTAGGGATGTGTTGGATCATACCATTCACGATTGAATAGCATAACCCTTGTAAGAGGTTCACTAAAATACTCCAACTCGTATATTGCATTAATCACTCCATGTCAGTTACATTCTCCATTTGCAATATCTCTCCCAACACAAACTTCAGTGTTGTCAGTTTTCTTCCCCTTCCTAATACCTGTAAACTTTGAACAAAGTACAAGAGAAAACAATTTGTCACAATTTACCATTATACAGGATTTGGGAAATTAGAGAACAAAAAATATGAGAAAATAGTTTATCATTTACCTTCTGAATGACTCCACTTCATCATAATTTAGCAATATATGTAAATGTGCATAATTCCATTCATGCCCGGTCAACCATTGATCTTTGCTTTGTTCAATATCATGTCTAGGTTTGTTGAATACTAGCAAGGTTGGTTTAATTGAGCTTTCACTACCATCATCATTTCGACCAACTTTGGTTCTCCTAAATTGGACATGTGGATCAAAGTAATAGGAGCAAAAATTAGATATTTCCTTCGAAATGTATGCTTGACATATCAATCCCTTTACTTTATCTGTATTCTTTATCGTTCTTTTGAACTCACCTGTTTCCCACTTGAACAAGTACATCCACATATATTGGACTAGCCCACATACCCGTACTTCCTATACCAAGCGTATAGGCAAGTGCTCAATAGAGTCAAAAATCTAGGAGGAAAGATCCTCTCTAACTTATAAAGAATAATGGAAATATTCTTCTCGATCACCAAAAGATCATTAACCCTTAGAGTAGATGAATACAAATCTATGAAATACTCACTCAACTCAGTTAACAGTCTCCAAACATGATCAGCAGCTCTCTCAATACAACAAGCAATAAACACTCCATAAATACATGATAGTCGTGACTTTTCATGTCAAAAAACTTTCCTTGTGCAACATTCACACACATACCCAAGTTTAAGGCATAACCATTAGATATTTTTTAACTCTTGCACCTACTTATATACATCTTGCCTTTGCATAGACGTCAACCTATAATTGGCCTTAGGAGTAGACTAACAACTATCTCTTAAAGGTTGTAAATTTAACTTAGGGAGTACTCCTCTAAATCCATCATCGTTTTCATTGTCTTTAGTTCAGTTACTATTCATCACAGTATGCATAACATTATCAAATGCATTCTTCTTAACATGCATCACGTTTAAACTATGATGGACTAACCGATCCTTCTAATAGGACAGTTCCTAGAATATAGTTTATTTGATTCAATTGTGTTCTATCCTATAGCCAGGCAATCTAATTAATTTTCTAACTTCTGTAATCTTTGAAAGTTGCCTAAACTTGCTGCAAATTTCTTAACCAATAAGTTTAGCAAGAGCCTCCTCACTCCTTATGGTGTTCTTTCTAAATCTATATCTAAAAATATTCTATAATAGGCAAACCAATAATTCTTTTCCCTGTACTTTAGACTGAATACTTTTATATCCTCCGTACATATTGGACACGCTAATTTCCCCTACATCATCTATCTAGATAACATCATGTAAGCTAGAAAGTCATTAATAGTCCATATCCATGCCGCCTTTAACATAAAATTCTAGTTGGTTGAGATGTCATAACTCAAGACACCATCAAATAATAACTCATTCAATTCATCAATTAAAAGTTGGAGATAGACAGCAATCTTGGCCTTCAAGTTATCGAGACTGAAGACTATACAAGTTAACAACAAATAAGGATCCTTTATGCATATTTTAGGTGGAAGATTGTAAGAAGTAATAACCATAAGCCCATAAGAATATGGTTTAGTAAATTGACTGTTAGGAGTAAAACCATTAGCATAAGGCCTTAACCTAATATTATGGGGATTAGATGCAAAGGTAGGATAGGTTCGATCAAAATGTTACTAAGTTTTACCATAAGAAAGATGTGTCATAAATCCATCACTCCTTCAATTCTCAAAGTGCTACTTTATACAAGGTGTTGAACTCATTGATGCATATGACCTTTTAAGTCTAAGAGTTAAGGGTAGATAGTGCATTCTCTTGTGTGGAATATCCTTGTACACTACACTTTCCCCTCTCTTAGACTTAAACTAATGTAACATCCTGAAGAACAGTGCATATAACTAGTGTTGCTAATTGATTTAATTTGTTGCATTAGAGAAATAAGAGTAATTAGGATTGAAATATAAACATTAGGGTTAGAAAAAGTTGAGTTTGTCATGTAGAAAAATTAAGAAGGCAATGGGCAATGTTTTGAGAACTTAAGAGAAATCGGTAACGATTTCGGTATTATATAACATAGGAACTAAACCAATAGAAATTTACATTATTAAAACCCTAGTTTGGACTACTAGAATTAAGCCACCATACCCCCTAAGTTGGTGCAATTTCAGCCATTAGATTAAGAAGCTAAATCAAAATTCAATCAACCCACAAATCCACTAATCATACTACAAGAGTCATTTCACTCCATCAAAATCAAAACCCTCATAATCCCCTCCTTTTCCTCATAAATTTGTGCCTCCAACAGTAGACCTTTTTCTCATTTTCTTCTTCATCTTCTTCTCTCATCCTTGCTTCTTTATCCTACGCAAGTTTCTCTACCCAAAGCTTGTAATTTACTAGCTCAAACTTCACTTTTGAGGGAGGATCCCTATGCTTTGCTTGAATTTAATGTTATGTGGCTGATAAGGGTTGTAAGGCAATTCCTTATTTTGATTTTTTTAATACTTTCTTGATTTGTTTCATGTGATTAAAGATGCATATTCTTGGTTTAGTTTGGTTGATTATGCAAAAATTCAAAGAAGAACACAAACAGGGTTATTGGAAAGTAAAAATCATAGGACTTGTCTATATGGCAAATTGTACAGATTGCTCTACAGAAGTAAAAAAATTTATGAAACTATTTTTATATGAAATTAGACATTCAGCAATTTTCAACATATAAATTATAAGGCCATTGGACTTGAAATGAAGGAGTTATAATTTTTGAAGTAGACCCTTGAATCCTATCCTTTGTCCTGACCAGTATGGATTATGTTAGGCGTATCTTGCCTATAAACCTTCAAATTGAGTAAAACTACTTGTTTTAGAAATCTAACATATAAGGTATCAAGCAGTAAAAATTTTAGAGTTAGATATATTCTAGGTTGCTCCTAGTAATTCTTTAAACTTGATATGAAATCCTATATGTAGGAAACAGGGTAGTTCCTTTCAGCCTAAATTAAGAGCCTATAACTTGGGCTATACTTACTCATTGAATATGAAATTTGTGGAGAATGAAGGATGGTTTAGCGGGCTTCATTTAGATATAAATTTCGGATAAAATGAGCAAGAATTGGAATTTTGGAGGATTTTAACATTTAATTGCCCAAAATTACTTCTCATCAGGGCAGTCTGGAGTTAAAACTCAATAACTTGATATATACTCATCAAAACTTAATAGGACTAAAGAGATCTAAAAGTAGATACATAATGCTACAACATTAAAATTTCAGGCCTAAATAAGTTAATATGAATTTATGGCACAATTCCTAAGACAGGGCAGATATAGGTGCTTGGAGTGTATATGAAGTTTTAAGTGCTTGAACACTCATATGATATGAATGCCCGATGGATTGAAATCTTGATGATACAATTCACTATTGTACTACTCAATTATTAATGTGATATTATGTTGAGTCTAGTATTTTGACTGGCTGTCAGATTAGATGTGCACTATTCATAAGAAAGCGTATGTTAAGCTATTATACTGTTGAATTTTTGGCAAAATGTATATGAATGATGAATTGGTAGTTCTAATCTTTCAAGGTGATTATTCATGAATGTATGAACATGAGACACATGGTGTGAGACATATACATAAATGTACAAAGCATTTGCATGCATGATAAAACATGGAAAGGAAAAGATGATAAGAACTTGCAAGGAGATGTACCGAGTCTCCACTTCGCAGTGGGCTAGGGTGGTATTATTTAAGGCTTGGGCCAAACCCTAAGTAGTTTTAAAGGAGGTAGACTAGTGTGAGGGTCGGGGAAAATAAACTCATCACTCATGTATAAATACGAGCTCAGACCTGAGAAGTAATGTAACACCCTACTAATTTTATGTTATGCTTAAGTCATAGCATGAAATTAGTTAGTCTGTGCTACCGTGTTAATACTCTACTTAATTTTTCGTGTTTAGTGTCTTCGACAATTGTAACGGCGCGCTGTTATATAATAAAACATGAATAGCATTATAAAATGTAATAAAGTTTAATGTAATCTAACAGAAAAGATATAAATAAGTGATATATACTCTCAATAGTATATGTACATATATAGGTCGGAAGCTAACGCTTCAGTTTATACATATGGATATATATTAAAAACAGATAAAAAAAAATGTCATAATTCCTATTTGCTAAAAGCAGAGGCAGAAATAGTAGGAGCAGACTGTGTCCAACGAGTCCATCTCGAACTCATAGAGAAGCTGCAGTTCTGGGATCTCAAGGAAAAGAGTGGCCGTTGAGCCCTTCGCCAACATCTGAGAATGATGTAGAAGTACAACACGGGGTGAGAATTTCGAGAAATTCTCAGTAGGGTCTATGTATGACTTTCATCTGATGTCACATTTATTCTCACTTGCCTCGGTTTTTATTTAATTGGAAAAGCATGAGTGTGAACTAGGCTATCCATTTTAATGATTTTAAGGAAAAGTCTGGTCCGAGGCAAGGTTCAGTTTTACTTTAATTGGCATAAGAGACAGAACAGATTATTGATAGTGATTCACAGAATAATAAACAGTATAAATGAACAAATGGCAGTAAATAAACATGGTAAATAACTGGACATATCTTAACATAACCATTTCATATAATCATGCATTCATGTAATCATGCATGCTCATTCTTGATTCTTTCTTCATAAGCTTTTCCATTACTTTTCATCATTTTCCATCTCTTGGTCCCGTGGGAGTTCTTGGCCATTTAGACTCCTGGGTAATAGTCTGCTTATCAGGATCGAGCTTGTTCCTATACAGGAATGTCGGGTCTACTTTCCCCGACCTTCCCATCGATCTATTCCCCTTAACTTTTTATCCGGGGCTGGCCCAAGTAGCATGGAACTTGCATAATAACATAATCCTTTTCATAACTTTCATAGCTTTCTTAAGAATGCATGTGCATTAACATGTAATTCATAACTTGTACATGGGTTCTACCGAAATTTCGGCAGCATAACGCAACGTGTCCGCTTCCCCATGAATAGTGCCAGCCAACCAGTATATCAATTCATCACAAGGAACACAATTTCACATTTATATTCCAACATAAAACTCAAATCAACATCAAATTCATTAAGGGAGAATTCCTGCCTCAGCATATCCAACCGACTCGATTTTTATAATTCAAGCCATAATTTCATTTTAACTCATTTGGACCTCAAATTTGAGTATGTTAAAATTTTATGTGTCTATTTTCTAACCTCTTTGGTCCCATCCAATTTTGGTATCTATAACTCAAGATATCTAGATTTTATCTCAGCCTGCCCATTGGCTAGCCAGAATCAGGCAACTAAAAGTAAAAATCCACTAAAAATCGAAAACTGACTCAAATCATACGAAATTAGTCTCATATTAAATCAAACAGAACAAAGTTTCATTTAGAAAAAGTTCCACTCAATTTGGATTAGTATGGCTCGATTTACAAGCCCCAAATTCGGACCTTCCTACACTGCCCTGTTCTAGCCAGATGTGGACATAGGGCGAATTACGTGGAGAACTGGGAGCAACTGGGAGCTTATTAAATTCTGAAATTTTTATGGGATATTCTCCTATGTGTAAGCTTTCTAAAAAAGTTAGTCTCACTCATTTTCAAGTAGTATAGGTCGAGTTCTACCCTAAACAACCTAATCTGCCCAGAGCCAGAGTCAAAACCCTAGATCAAAATTCAAAAATTCATAACTCCCTCAATTCTAATCCAAAAGCCTTATATGAAATATCTATGGAAAGCCCTAGATGTCTAGTTTCATATAAAAATAGTTCCATCCAATTTAATCGTCTGTAGACGGATCCGTACACTCTGCCGTACGGACTGCCGAGGGATTTTGGTTCTCCAGCCCCTCAGCTCTTCTTATTTCTACTCTTTCTTGCTTCAAATTCGATTTTAACCAAACCAACAACCCAAAGCCAATCACATATCATCATAATCGTCCATTTAACACATCAAGAATCATAAAAATAATCCATGCTCAGCCAGCCAAATATCACAAATCTGATGCAATTAATTAACTCCTACCTTTGATCCAAGTGTTTTTGCTAGAATTTGAAGGTTTGGATGAGCAAGGCTTGAAGTGGCTTGTTGTTGGCTGAAGTTGTGAGTGTAAAGAAGAGAGAAAGAGAGCTGAAAGGAGGCAGAAAAGTGGCATGAATGAGGGTCTGATTTGGTGATAAAGGTAGCAGAAAATATGACCACTTGATGGTGTATAGGTGGCTTCCTTCTTGCATTTTGATTGGTCCAAAAGGCTTGGCTGAAATTCAGCCAAGCTTCTCCATGATTTAGTGGCCTTGTGGTGCCACTTTTGGCTAGTAAGTGGCTGAGCCATCAGCCACTCAAAATAGGGTTTGAGGCTTGCAATTCTATTGGCCCAGTTCCGACAGTTTAAAATACCATAATGTTACCGATTTCCTTTAAATCGGTAAATCGGTTTTCAATAAAATTTTTATGAAATCTCCTATACTCTAACTTAATTCTCTCTTATTTAGACTCAAGTAATTGCCAATCAATTGAGTCGAAATAATTGCTTATTCGAATTTTAATTATTCTCAATTATTCGATAAAACTGAATAATTAGGCGAAAAACGGTGGATGTTATATTACCACCCTCCTTAAAAAAATTTTGTCCTCAAAATTTAGTACCTGAGAATAGTTCAGGATACTCCTTCCTCATATCTGATTCCAGCTCCCAAGTGTAGTCCTCCGTATCTCCTTTTCCCCATGCTACTTTCACTAGCTGCACGGTCTTGTTCCGAAGTTGTCTGGTACTTCTATCTACGATCCGTGTTGGTTGTACACAGAAGGTCAGATCTTCCTTTAACTGTATTGATTCGGGTTCTAGGGAGTGGGTAGGGTTTGGTTGGTACTTTCGGAGTTGGGAGATATGGAAAACATCATGAAGATTCGATAGATGAGGAGGCAAAGCGACTTGGTATGCAACTGATCCGATTCGCTTCAGGATTTGAAAGGGACCAATGAAACGAGGATTTAGCTTCTTGACTTTGATTGCTCTACCTATCCCCGTAGTAGGAGTAACCTTCTGAAATATGTGGTCTCCTTCTTGAAATTCCAGAGGTTTCCTCCTGGTATCCGCGTAACTTTTCTGGCGGCTTTGAGTGACAAGCATTTTGCTCCGTATTTTCTTGATCTGCTCGGTGGTCTGCTTGACTAAATCAGGCCCCAATAGAGTTGATTCTCCTGTCTCATACCAGCACAAGGGAGATTGGCACTTCCGTCCGTACAATGCTTCGTAAGGAGCCATGCCGATGCTAGCGTGATAGCTATTGTTTTATGCAAACTCGGCCAACGATAAGTATCGATCCCAATTTTTGTGTTGCTCCAGTATGTAAGCTCGTAACATATCTTCCAAGGTTTGAATCGTCCTTTCAGTTTGGCCATCTATTTGTGGGTGATATGCAGTGCTTAGACACAGTTTCGCACCGAACACCTTCTGTAAAGCTCCCCAAAATCATGAGGTAAACCTCGGGTCTCGATCAGAAATGATAGTTGAAGGGGTCCCATGCAACCTTGTAATCTCTTGAATGTACAGTTGGGCTAGTTTTTCCAGTGGATAATTTGCTCGAACGGGCAGGAAGTGAGCAGATTTGGTTAATCTATCCACAATAACCCATATAGCATCATGTCCCGCTGATGTCCTTGGTAACCCCATAATAAAATCCATGGAGATACTCTCCCACTTCCACTCAGGGATTTCCAAGGGTTGTAACATCCCAGAAGGCTTCTGATGTTTTGCTTTCACCTTCTGACAAATCAAGCACTTGCCCACGAAGCTTGCTACATCTAACTTTATGCCTGGCCACCAAAAACATCTTCTTGAGGTCTTGATACATCTTGGTTATGCCAGGATGTACGGCAAACTCGCCTCTATGTGCTTCTTCTAAGATTCTTTTTCGGAGATCGTTCCTTTCAGGAACACATACTCTGTAGTGGCACCGCCAGATGCCCTCTTTATCTTGGGCAAAACTTGCTAGTTTCCCTGATCGCACGAGACTAAGCGTATGTTGAAAGTTAGCATCCTGCTGCTGTGCTTGCCGAATCTGGTCCTTAAAGCTACTGGTTATCTTAATTTGGTGTAGCTAAAGAGTCTTGGGAGTTGTAAGAATTCCCAAATTAAGATTTCGGAAACTTTCAATAAGTTTCGTCTCTTTAATCATCATCCACACGACAGTCAATGATTTCCTGCTTAACGCATTTGCCACGATGTTCGCCTTACCTGGGTGGTATTTCAATTCAAATTCGTAGTCTTTCAGAAGTTCCATCCATCTCCATTGCCTCATGTTTAATTCTTTTTGATCGAAGAGGTACTTCAAACTCTTATGATCAGAAAAGACCTCGAACTTTACTCCATACAGGTGATGTCTCCATATCTTCAAAGCAAATACTACTGCTGCTAATTCAAGGTCATGAGTTGGGTAGTTCCTTTCGTGTGGCTTTAATTGCCTGGAGGCATACGCGACCACCTTTTCGGTTTGCATCAACACGCACCCTAACCCTTGTTGGGAAGCATCGCAATAGACCTCAAATGGTCCATGAGGGTCTGGTAAAGCTAGCACTGGTGTCGTGGTCAACCTCCTCTTCAAATCCTGAAAACTCTGTTCATATTCCGACGTCCACTCGAATGGGACATTCTTTCTGGTTAGCTTGGTCAAGGGCAAGGCTATTCGAGAAAAATCCTTAACGAACCGCCTGTAATATCCAGCTAAGCCCAGAAAACTTCTGACTTCAGAGACTGTAGTTGGCCTCTCCCAGTTCAGAACTACTTCTACTTTGCTGGGGTCGACAGAGATTCCTCCAGAGGACACTACGTGGCCGAGAAATTTTACCTCTTTCATCCAAAATTCACATTTGAATAATTTGGCATAGAGTTTCTTTCCTCTTAAAATTTGCAGAATTAGCCGTACGTGTTCCGCATGTTCTTGTTCCGTCTTCGAGTAGACAAGTATATCATCGATGAAGACCACTACAAATTTGTCCAAATATGGGCAGAATATTCGATTCATGTAATCCATGAATACTGCTGGTGCATTCGTCAGCCCAAACGACATTACAGTATACTCATAGTGCCCGTAATGAGTTCGAAAAGCTGTCTTAGGGATATCTTGTTCTCGGACTCGAATTTGGTGATATCCAGAATGCAAGTCGATCTTGGAGAATACTGTTGCACCCTGTAGTTGGTCCATGAGATCATCAATCCTTGGCAGTGGATATTTATTCTTAATTGTCACTTTGTTCAGCTGCCTATAATCCACGCATAAGCGCATGCTTCCATCTTTCTTCTTGACCAACAAGACCGGAGCTCCCCATGGCGACGCACTTGGGCGTATGAATCCCTTTTCTAAGAGCTCTTCGATCTGTCTTTTTAGCTCCGTCAGCTCCATGGGTGACGTTCGGTACGGAGCTATAGATATTGGTCCCGCACCTGGAACCAACTCGATGGTAAACTCAATCTCTCTCTCCGGAGGGAATTCAGGAATATCCTCTGGGAAAACATCCGGATATTCCCTGACAATCGGAATCTCCTCTAGTTCTTGCTCAGCTTCTACCACATTAGCTGACAAGAGGATATACCCTTGGTTCTTTGGCCCGAAAGAGTTCAGATAGAAGAGTGTTGCGGTTTGGGATTCAAAAAGTGAGATAGAGGGGAGCACCACCGTCTTATCAGAACAATTGAGTACAACACGATTGGCAGAAAGCCAATCCGTGCCCAGAATTATGTCAAGACCAGATAGAGGGAGGCAAATCAAATTGGCGGCAAAGGTCCTGCCCTCAATTCGAAGAGGAACATTGGTGCATATTTGGCTAGTTCTAACAGGTCCATTGGTAGGAGTAGAAACCAATAGATCGTAAGGTAACTCAAAAATTGGCAATTGCAAAGCAGCTACACAGTTATGAGAAACAAATGAATGTGAGGCACCCGAATCAGAGAGTACAATTAGAGTCTCACCGTTCACATCACAAGTGCCTTGGATTAGTCCTTCTGACTTATTAGCTTCTTCCGCATTCATAGTAAAAACCCGTCCTTGTCGCTGGGGTCGAGGCGGCCATGATGAGTTCCTGGTTGGACACTCGTAAATTTGTGGCTTGGCTTGCCACATCCATAGCAGACATTCTGGCCTGCCAACCATGGCCGATCGCCATGATTCTTGCCGCATTTTGTGCAAGTCGGATTTGGAAAAGGCCTTTGCGGCTGCTTGCCTTTGTTGCCTGCCGGCGGAAATCTCCGCTGTTGTTGTACATTGGGCTTGAATCTTGGGCCTTGCAGGGCTAACCCCTTCTTAAAATTCCCACCAGATGCCCTGGCTGCAGCTAATTTCAAGTGGCAATCCTCCACAAGTCGGCATTTGTTCACCAATGTAGGGAAATCCCTGATCTCCATTGGGCTAATTGCAGTGAGAATGTCCTCTCGTAACCCACCTTCAAATTTAATGCACTTCCAGGCTTCATCCGGGTTCCTCTGGTAAATTGTGGAGAATTTGCATAGCTCCTCAAATCTGGCAATATATTCGGATATTGTCCGATTTCCTTGACGTAGCTGCATAAACTCAAGTTCCTTGGCATTTCGAACCAAAGCGGGGAAGTACTTCTGGTAAAATACATCCTTGAACATCGTCCAGGTGACTACCGTCTGGGATTCCTCGAACAATCTTCGTACGCCGTTCCACCAGAACTCGGCGTCTGCTTCAAGCATGTAAGTGGCAAAAGTCACCTTCTGATGATCCGAGCAATCCAGGACGGAGAAAATCTTCTCCATGGCTTTGATCCACTCGTCAGCTTTGTCCGGGTCATACGCCCCTCGGAAACTTGGCGGATTTGCCTTCCTAAACTCCACAAACTTGAGATAGTCCAGGTTAGCCTCTGGGCCTTGTGGGTTCCCTTCACAGCCTGCTGCAGGCTGCCTACCTAGCTGCTCCATCATCTGGTGAGCTGCCGCTGCTTGTTTCCGCATTGCGTGAGCCATCTCCTGCATTGTGGCCATCAGGTCAGTCGGGTTCTCTGGGGCAGGTTCTGCACATGGTCTTCCTTGCCTTCCGGAAGCCATTAAGTTCTGAGCACACAAAACAAAAGTTATTGAGTTGATTAGGCTCAATACTAAGTCTAATGTGTCGGTAAATAACAGCTCACACGGTCAGGCACTTCACATACATGCACAACTATATCTTAGCCATACAAGCAAGATCTAGTGCACGTTATTAGCTAAAAACACAGAATATACGCGAAGCATAGTCAGTCCAATCCTTAGGCCTTAGCTACGACGAACTGCTCTGATACCAAAAATGTAACACCCTACTAATTTTATGTTATGCTTAAGTCATAGCATGAAAGTAGTTAGTCTGTGTTACCATGTTAATACTCTACTTAATTTTTTGTGTTTAGTGTCTTCGACAGTTGTAATGGCGCGCTGTTATATAAGAAAACGTGAATAGCGTTATAAAATGTAATAAAGTTTAACGTAATCTAACAGAAAAGATATAAATAAGTGATATATACTCTCAATAGTATATGTACATATATAGGTCGGAAGCCGATGCTTCAGTTTATACATATGGATATATATTAAAAACAGATAAAAAAAATGTCATAATTCCTATTTACTAAAAGCAGAGGCAGAAATAGCAGGAGCAGACTATGTCCAACGAGTCCATCTCGAAGTCATAGAGAAGCTGTAGTTCTGGGATCTCAAGGAAAAGAGTGGCCGTTGAGCCCTTCGCCAGCATCTGAGAATGCTGTGGAAGTACAACACGGGGTGAGAATTTCGAGAAATTCTCAGAAGGGTCTATGTATGACGTTCATCTGACGTCACATTCATTCTCAGTTGCCTCGGTTTTTATTTAATTGGAAAAGCATGAGTGTGAACTAGGCTATCCATTTTAATGATTTTAAGGAAAAGTCTGGTCTGAGACAAGGTTCAGTTTTACTTTAATTGGCATAAGAGACAGAACAGATTATTGATAGTGATTCATAGGATAATAAATAGTATAAATGAACAAATGACAGTAAATAAGCATGGTAAATAACTGGACATATCTTAACATAACCATTTCATATAATTATGCATTCATGTAATCATGCATGCTCATTCTTGATTCTTTCTTCATAAGCTTTTCCATTACTTTTCATCATTTTCCATCTCTTGGTCCCGTGGGAGTTCTTGGCCATTTAGACTCCTGGATAATAGTCTGCTTATCAGGATCGAGCTCGTTCCTATACAGGAATGTCGGGTCTACTTTCCCCAACCTTCCCACCAATCTATTCCCCTTAACTTTTTATCGGGGGCTGGCCCAAGTAGCATGGAACTTGTATAATAACATAATCCTTTTCATAACTTTCATAGCTTTCTTAAGAATGCATGTGCATTAACATGTAATTCATAACTTGTACATGGGTTCTACCGAAATTTCGGCAGCATAACGCAACGTGTCCGCTTCCCCATGAATAGTGCCAGCCAACCAGTATATCAATTCATCACAAGAAACACAATTTCACATTTATATTCCAACATAAAACTCAAATCAACATCAAATTCATTAAGGCAGAATTCCTGCCTCAGCATATCCAACCGACTCGGTTTTTATAATTCAAGCCATAATTTCATTTTAACTCATTTGGACCTCAAATTTGAGTATGTTAAAATTTTATGTGTCTATTTTCTAACCTCTTTGGTCCCATCCAATTTTGGTATCTATAACTCAAGATATCTAGATTTTATCTCAGCCTGCCCATTGGCTAGCCAAAATCAGGCAACTAAAAGTAAAAATCCACTAAAAATCGAAAACTGACTCAAATCATACGAAATTAGTCTCATATTAAAGCTAACAGAACAAAGTTTCATTTAGAAAATGTTCCACTCAATTTGGATTAGTATGGCTCGATTTACAAGCCCCAAATTCGGACCTTCCTACACTGCCCTGTTCTAGCCCGATGTGGACATAGGGCGAATTGCGTGGAGAACTGGGAGTAACTGGGAGTTATTAAATTCTGAAATTTTTATGGGATATTCTCCTATGTGTAAGCTTTCTAAAAAAGTTAGTCTCACTCATTTTCAAGTAGTATAGGTCGAGTTCTACCCTAAACAACCTAATCTGCCCAGAGCCAGAGTCAAAACCCTAGGTCGAAATTCAAAAATTCATAACTCCCTCAATTCTAATCCAAAAGCCTTATATGAAATATCTATGGAAAGCCCTAGATGTCTAGTTTCATATAAAAATAGTTCCATCCAATTTAATCATCTGTAGACGGATCCGTACACTCCGCCGTACGGACTGCCGAGGGATTTTGGTTCTCCAGCCCCTCAGCTCTTCTTATTTCTACTCTTTCTTGCTTCAAATTCGATTTTAACCAAACCAACAACCCAAAGCCAATCACATATCATCATAATCCTCCATTTAACACATCAAGAATCATAAAAATAATCCAAGCTCAGCCAGCCAAATATCACAAATCTGATGCAATTAATAAACTCCTACCTTTGATCCAAGTGTTTTTGCTAGAATTTGAAGGTTTGGATGAGCAAGGCTTGAAGTGGCTTGTTGTTGGCTGAAGTTGTGAGTGTAAAGAAGAGAGAAAGAGAACTGAAAGGAGGCAGAAAAGTGGCGTGAATGAGGGTCTGATTTGGTGATAATGGCAGCAGAAAATCTGACCACTTGATGGTGTATAGGTGGCTTCTTTCTTGCATTTTGATTGGTCCAAAAGGCTTGGCTGAAATTCAGCCAAGCTTCTCCATGATTTAGTGGCCTTGTGGCGCCACTTTTGGCTAGTAAGTGGCTGAGCCATCAGCCACTCAAAATAGGGTTTGAGGCTTGCAATTCTATTGGCCCGGTTCCGACAGTTTAAAATACTGTAATGTTACCGATTTCCTTTAAATCGGTAAATAGGTTTTCAATAAAATTTTTATGAAATCTCCTATACTCTAACTTAATTCTCTCTTATTTAGACTCAAGTAATTGCCAATCAATCGAGTCTAAATAATTGCTTATTCAAATTTTAATTATTCTCAATTATTAGATAAAACTGAATAATTAGGCGAAAAACGGTGGATGTTACAAGTAAGCTATTATCTAAGGGGTAAGAGAGACCATTCACCTCCAGGGGATCAAGCACAAAAAAAGTAAGATACAAGTAAGAAAGGATAAGATAAGAATGTGACAACATAACCACCTCCTAGATAGTGTAACATGGCGATCACACCCTGATAGAGTATGACATGGTGATTATGCTTTGGAATATGTACGTTAAGTAAAGGAAGAAAAGAAAACATAAATTTATTTACATGAATTCATGATGAACAAATGCATATGCATAAATTGTGTTCTTGTTATTATTATTATGAAACTACTCTCCCAAATGATAAGTGTGTGATTAAAACAAACTCTACTTTAGATAATATGTTTTTAGACTTTAAAATTGAGAAGTTTGTATAGCATCATCACTTTTTCTTAAAAAAATCGAAGTTGTTGGAGATAATAACGATGACACTGTTTATGGTAGTCTAGGAAATCCTACTGAGACTTTATAATTCTTATCCCTATGTATGGTTTTATGTTATTTCCAGATAATTCAAGAAGTATAAAAGATGGTCATCCTGGATAGAGTTAACTAGGATGATTGAAGATGGCTGAAGGTTGTTGTCAAACAAGATTCGTATATGCAATAGTAACAATTCTTGGGTGTGGTACTATAACTTAAGCATGGTACTATACTTGAGGGGTGTTACAACCTAGACTCTCCATAGAATTTATAATGAGTTAAGGTAGCGTCATCTTTGTAATAGAGCATGCAGCATTTCGAGCAATAATAAATCTTCATTTTATTCAACCTAAGCTCAGAAACTAACCTTTTGGTTTGGTAAAAGTCCTTCAAGATGGATTCTAGTTGTGGACTAATCTCACTCATTAACGAAGCCCATTGATCGAAGGAACTTTGGCTTTGGTTTACCTTTGACTTATTATTCAACATTCTTACGACCAAAGACAATCGTGAGTGCACACATCCTTCCCATAAAAGCCTATTCACTGCGTCTAATGGACCATAAAATCTCTCAGCATTTGGATTGGGAAGGTTTGGAATATATTCCATACTCATGGCTAGCAGTATAAGAAATCATTCCCTGATAACAACTAAGGTTATCCTCCCAAGTCACATTATCGCCCTTTTAATTACTTACATGGACCCTACTGAAACTGCTTCCAATATAACCCATACCAAATTGATTCCCTTGAGGAAAGACTTCCTTATGTTTAGTCCAAACCCAATAATCATGCTTAAAGCCTTCCTTGTATAGGTAATATCTAACAGGCTCAATGTCTAAAAATCTCCTACATTTACATTTAACATAGGGACACCTAGCTATCCATTCATATATAAACTACTTTATTTAACCACAAGCCATTATGAATTCTTCAACCTTTTCATAAAATTGTGGTTTAATTCCCCTTAACCTGGGTACAATCTATTATACATCCATGCTCGATTCGGAACAAACATTGTCTCAACAATATCATGCATCTACATAGCATAACAATCATATAGTAATTAAAAAAATTGGGCAAAGTCTCCCTTTAAATTAAGAGTCTATACTAATTTCTTATTATACTACTTTTTTAGTCCATAACAATCTATATTATCAAAAAAAATTTTACAGAGCCTCCCTTTAAAATAGGAGCCTCTAATTATTACATTATAACAATTATTTAATTTATACAGCATTCTAAACAGCCAAAAAACTAGGTAAAAGGCTCTCCTTGAATAAGGAGCTAGCTTCCACTAATTATTTAATTATAATAATTATTAATTAATTCAAACATCAACATGCTAAATGATAAAAAAAAATTGGCCAGAGTCTCTTCTTAAATTAAGAGTTCCCACGGAAATTAATTCATCAATTAAACACAAATAACAACCACATCTAGTAATACAAATCAATAAGCCACCCCCTTACTTCACATCATGTAGGCACATAATACTATAGCGCACAATTCAAATAATGGGAAAAAGCTCTAAGTCTTCCTCCAATCATACAATCTCATCCTCCTTCTTCCATTCTATAATCTATCCTAGAAATTTTAAGTCTATAATATTTCAGAAAATATAAAGTTAAAAAAAGGGTACAATGTACATATCTAAGGCATCAAAACAATCTAGTTAGTCAATGCACTAATCAACAAGCACTCCAACTACTCCAAATGAGATATCTAACAATCAACACAACAAAATAAGTTAGTTAATTAACTTAGAAAATAAAAACTTTGGGTAAAGAAATGAAATAAAAAAAAGACTAAACAAAAAAATAAATTGATTAAAATACTCAAAAATATATCATGAACACAATGGCAATTTTCAGTCGTAAAATAGAAGCTCTGGCGGCAGTGAAATAGCTAATGGCCATTTATGGGGGAGAGAGAGAGAGAGAGAGAGATAGAGATAGAGAGAGAGAGAGAGAGAGAGAGAGAGAGACCTAAATGAGGAAGAAGAAGGGGTGTTTCGCGTTTTAATGTTCTAGCTTATTGTTGCCGATGGAATTTTCGTTGGTAATGAGTTAATGAAACAAATCGTTTCATTAATTACTTATTACCGATGGAAATTCCGTCAGTAATATGGAAACTGAACAGCTTTAGGAGGTAATGCCTAAATTTCAAATACCAACGAATTTTTCATCAGTAATATTTAAAAAATAAAAAAGCTATTGACGTCAAATCCATCGGTAAATTAAACAAGTAATAGTTAATTATTTTAATTACCCATGAATTTTCTGTCAATAACTATTTAAATTAGGAATTATATTAAAAAGAAAAAAATTCAAATTGACGATCATTTTGTCGATAATTTAAT
The DNA here is from genome assembly GCA_031439595.1 of Pterocarpus santalinus. Lineage (NCBI taxonomy): Eukaryota > Viridiplantae > Streptophyta > Magnoliopsida > Fabales > Fabaceae > Pterocarpus > Pterocarpus santalinus. The sequence goes on along the minus strand of CM062528.1, from coordinate 22,966,040 downwards.
TTATTCATCGACTAAACGTTCGTCAGTAATTTATTAGTTTAAAAAAAATTAAAATGCTAAATGTTACCGACGGCACATCTGTCGGTAATCAATTGGCACCATTAGGCACGAAAATTTATTGACGAAATTACCAATGGATTGTCTATTTCATCGATAAAATTGGATGTCAATTTTTTTTTTTTTATTTTACCAATGGATTTGTATTGTTGGTAAAGTCCGTTGGTTTTTTGCTAATTTCTAGTAGCGTAAAATTATTAAAAAAAGTATAGAATGATTATTTATATTATTTAATATGTGATACTTAGGGCATGAAAATATACAAATTGTGAAATAATCAGCTTCTGCTTATAATCAAAAGCTTCAAAAAATTAATTATAATTATAAGATATTTTTCAGCTTAAAATTGTTAACTTTTGATTATAATCTATTTCATCAATTTATCCAAACAAGATTCTTTTTGAAAAATGACATTTTTTTTAGGGAATAATAAAAAGCATTTTTTGGAGCTTCCTAAACATGCTTGCAAGGTTAATATGAGTTGGTTTTGCCACCAACATATTTCACTTTTTCAAACAAGTTATCAATGTATGGCGGTTTGGAAACTATTTCTTTTTCTATGGTTGTTTTTGCCACAGGTATGGTTGCTACAATATTTTATTTTGATTTTTTATCTACATTAAAAAGATGGCACTACTGTGTAATTTGCTATGGGTGGAGCTAAATGCTTTTGCGCCACCTATTTATGTTAAAAAAGATCTTTGTGAAAAAATTGCCATGTGGACAATGTAGCAGTAGCACCGCCTCAGCAACTGCTGTCACGTAGCAACTGGCAACTTTTTCCTTCTATGTCTCTTCATAAATAATCACCACCTTACATTTTCCTCTTCACGCTAATATAAACATGTGAATTATCGACGAAAAATATCTGTCAGCATTACTGACATATTTTCAACGTAAATTTTGTTGGTAACCCATTAAATAAATTTTCTAATAATAATTAAAGAAATAGACATTCTATTAGAAAATTCATTGATGACGTTGGTCTACAAGGCACAAAAAAGATACTGATAGAATATTCGTCACTACAAACAAACTTGTTTATCCTAGAGTTATTGATAGACAATCTGCTTGTAATATTTGATTAATTTTTTATTTTTTAAATTTTTCTTTATTATTAATGAAAAATTCCATCGATATTTAAATTAATAACCATTGGAGGGAAATTGACACATCATCGACAGAAATTCCATCGGTATTCAAATTAATAACCTTTGAAGGAAAATCGAAATATTATTGACGAATAATCCTTTCGTAATATTAGTTAGTGAAACGATGCATTTCATTTTTTTATTACCGACAAAAAATCCACTGGTAATATTATGGCTTAGAACTTAAAAGCGAGCCCATGTGTTCCTTTCTAATTTTCTTCTTCTTCCTCGCTTTACACTCTTTCTTATCTTCACACTGCCGCCACACTGCTACCATCACTGTCACCGATGCCCTTGTTTGCCGCCACCACCAACACCACCCTCATCTACTGGGCTCTCTCTCTTCCCCCTCTTGCTCTCTCTTGGTGCCTTACTTTCTCTCTCTCGTGGTGCCTCTTTCTCTTTCTTTCTCTTTTCTCGACGCCTCGCTACCACACCACCACCACCACCACCATCACACTCGTTCGTTAGCTCTAGCACCCCTTGCCACTGCCTCTTCAATTTGTGTGGTTTGGATTCCTAACTTTTGCTTGTAAAAATTTTATCTTAAGTTACTATTAAGTTTTTCACTTTTATTACTTTAACATTTTAATTTTATGAGTTACTATTATTATTCTTATTCACTTTTGTTACATTTTTAATGTAATAACTAAGATGTTGAATTGATAATAGACTATAAATTATTTTTTTCCTTGTAGTGATAACATTTAGGTATTTCTGGCAAGCCTCCTACATCTCTGCTTTGTAGATCATCATCCCCTATTGGATAGACTAGTTCTATAACATGAGTTCTTGAGTGTAGGATTTAATTTTATAAGTGAGAATGAATTTTGTATCTTTATTCTCATTAATCATGTTAAAATTGTTAAATATTATGTCTGATTTTTGAATTAATTACTACAAAGTATCCTAATTTAAGGGGAGGTTTTGCCGAAATTATGTTGAAATTGTTGAATACTAGGTCTAATTATTGAATTAATTATTATGGAGTCTCCTAATTTAAGGGGATGCTCAGCCAAATTCATTAATTGTTGAATTAATAGTTATATATATTGTTTCAGATATAACAGGCAAAGGTAGAGGTTGAAGAAAAACAGTACCTGCTCCACCACATTGGCCTCCACCTTTATCACTCTAGATTCGAGCACCACCTTCACTGCATCTATGTAACACCCTTTTAAGCACAAAACTATACTTAAGTCATAGTATTATATTTAGGACTAATAAACAAATGGACCTCGTCTAGTATAGGAGACATTAATAGCAACCTTTAACCACCAACTTAGTCTCGATCCAGGATAGTCATCTTCAAATTCTCTTGACCTATCTGGAGACGACACGAGAACACACATAGGGTGAGAATTTCATATTTTTAGCAGGCATCCTAGACTACCAGACGATTAATATCATCATCATCATCATCTTAGCTACTTTGATTTATTGTAAAAAGTGATTATGCCATATCTATTATACCCTCTATCATATAAGTCATGCTCAATTTATAGAGTTATACTAAGAGGCTGCTACTGTACTCTGAAATATATAAATGAGGAAAATATAATATATGACCCTTTAGTTGTATGCTTTATTACTGAATAATGATTCAAAAGTTTCTAATTTATGATACATATGAAAATAAAATAATTACAATTTAAAATAATTTGTAACTAACATTATATACAAAACTTATTTCAAAACTACAGTTGTCGCTTCCACTGGTTGTTAGCCAACCTCAATAGTTTGCCGGACTAGTTCATGCCCAGATCTTGCACAATGAATGTCTGAGGACTTTGACTCGAACTTGAACTCTAGCTTAGGAGCTAGAATGTTTGCAAAAGAACATATAGGCAGGTACCTAAAGCTTTTAGTAGGTAAACTCAAATAATCACTCATATACTATCATCATAAACACCTTTCTCCAAACAGATTATAGTTTAACAACCACTTAGCATATTCATTGGTAAAGTTAGAGACATAGTTGCAGGAATACTATAATATGTTCCAATGAGAATAATGAGAATTCATAATAACACCATGATATAATGAGATATTTAAAGATGCATATGCATATGCTTATATTTGACATTATGCAAGTGCACTTGACTTCACTAATCTTTCTTTCTGTAACTTGCATCCTGCTTTTTTGTATTTATTCCCCTGGCAGTGAGTCACCTCTCTCATCCCTGGTAATAGCTTGCTTTTCAGGTCTGAGCCTATACCTATCCATGAGTGATGAATTTACTTTCCTCGACTCTCAGGCCAGTTTATGCCCCTTAAATCTGGTCAGGGGCTGGCCCAAATCTTAGACAGTGCCACATTGGCCTACTGCAAGGTGGAGGCTTGGTATGTCCCTTTTTGCAAGTTCTTAACATCTTTCATCATTCTTGAATATGAGTATGCGTTGCCTATGCCTTGTAGCTTAATCTCAACATTTCTTGCATGCATGAATCTCATGAGCATAACATATAAATGATTATAACATTTATATTCTTTCACATACTTCTGCCGAAATTTCGGCAGCATAACTAATCATATCCGCTTTCTCATGAATAGTGCACATTCAATCACATAGCTAATCTAGACAACAGATATATCATAATTATATGTCATCTCATTAGCAATTTAGTAGAGAATTTACATAAGTAAACTCAATAATTTGCAATTCATGATGCAAGAATATTCGATCTTTGAGAATTATAAACTTGTCTTAATGCTTATGAATTTGCCTTGTTTTATAATTTATGCCATAATTTCTATTCAACTTAGTTAAATCTGAATTTTTGATATGTTGAATTATTATTTGTCTAATTTGTATTATTTTTGGTCCCATTAAATTTTGATAAGTATAAATTAAGTTATGAAGGTTTAACCTAGGTATGCCTTGCTGTTAGGTAGAATGAGGCTCCAAAATGTAAAAATTTACCAAAAAGAGAAATCTTATTGGATTTATGTGAAATTTATATCATTTTAAAGCTAACCAAACTAGATTTTATTTCCAATTTCATTTCATTTGAGCGGGTAGAACTCAAGTTATAAGCTTTCAAATTTGGTTGAATTGGTTTGCCCTATTTCAGTTCAGTCAACACATAGGCCACTTTTGGTGAATTACTGGGAAAAATAGGAAAAGAATATAACTGAAATTTTTATAACATGTTGCCCTATGTGTTAGATTTCTAAAAAAAAATTACTTTCACTAAATTTCAAGTTTTATAAGGTGAATTATACCCTTACCAACCCGTATAGGTTAGAATCCTAAACAGGATTCAATGGGTAACTTCAAAAAAATCATAACTTTCATTTCTGATCCAATCCTTTATAATTTATATGGTTAGAAAGGCTAAATGTCTACTTTCATCTAAAAATAATTTCATTAAATTTTGAAAGCTGTAGACGAGGCTGTACACTTCTGCCATATAGACACTGCCCTAGGATTTCATCACTTAGCTTTTCTATTGTGGTCCTCTTTAATCCTTTGAGTTATTCTTCACCTGAAAGTAAGTTTTCCCATCTCAAATCACTAGAAACACATCATAATAACATCATACATGCATGAACCAATAATAACATAAGGGGAACAAAACAGCAGCTATATAGTCACACAATACATCAAATAACTAAGGATTTGAGCTATCTACCTCAAAATCCTTGAAACCATAGAAGTAAAGAAACCAAGAACCAACTCCTAACCTTCCTTCTTCACCATGGCAGTATCTCACATGGAGGTGGAGGGACTCCTTTTGAGACTTAATCATGGAATAGTTAGGGAGGTTTTGTAGAGGAGAGAATGAGGATTAATTTTTATAAAAGGAGTTGGTAGATTTGAGGCCAAGAAGGCCTCCAATCTTGAGCTAGAAGCTGTTGGTTATGAAGGTGAAGGAAAGAAAAGGAAGAAGAAGGAAATGGGTAGGCGAAAAATGAGGAAGAGGGGGCAATATTTTTGTGAAGGAGTGGAGAGGAATTTTATGAGTTTATAATATAAGTGGTTAGGAAGTCTCATTAGTGGGTGTAAGAATGGTTGAAATTTTTGCCAAGTCTCCCCCTTATTATGGCAGCATATGATGCCATTTATAGGGGGTGAAAGTGGCTGAATTCTCAGCCACTCAAGTTAGGTTTTTCATAGTCTAAAATTCTACTGATTTGATTCTTACGTTACACAATATGAAAATCTAACCAATTTCTTTTAAACTTGTGAAACACTACTAATAATCTCCTTAAATTTTCCACATGAAAAATCTAAATACTTATAATCCTAACATTCATATTTTAATTGTAGTTACTCTTATTTCTGTAATGTAGTGAAATAAGTTGATTAACAGTGATAATTAATCGCATTGTTTCTTAGGAATTTTGCATTTTAGCCTTTCGTAAATCCTTTAGTAACTTCTGTCTTTTTTTTAATTAATGGTATTTCTGTAATTTTGAGTAAGTCTAGGGGTATCCCATGTCATTTTACACCTTGAGACCTCTGTGGCTCAATTGGTTGAGCGTTAGACTTTTACAGTTCAACCATATGATTTTGCTCTATTTAGAACCCTACTCTGCTAATCCTACAGGCATGAAGACCTAAATGTCATTTTCTGAAAAGTTCTAAGGGCATTGTGGAAATAATCATTTGAGGTCAAAGTGAAATTTCCAAAAGTTTTTGGGCAATGCTGTAAATAACAAAAGTTTATAAGGGCATTTTTGTTTTTTCTTAATTTTTAGCATATGGCAATGCCATATTTTCAATGGCAGTATTATATTACCCTATAGTTCTAAGTGTGAGGATAGTCATGGCGGAGCACTACCTAAGGAATTCTCATACTGCCTAAGGAAAATAATTCAAAGTTTTCTATTGTGCTATGTTTAAGAAAATGGTGATGTTACAATATCAACTATAGATTTCATTTTATAAAGTTCAAAACTATCCTTTTGAAGGAGATTAATTTTATTCACACACTTGTCAATTAGGAAAGCAGTTTGATAATAGTGATAATGGATCAATAAAAGAATATATTTTATTTATATGTAGATGTATATCATATAATCATGCAAATGCACTTTCTAATTTTCTTTCTTACTTTGCATATGCCCTCAATCTTTGCTATCCTTAGGTAGCCTGATCTGGGAGTGAGCTTAACCCATGACTATCATCATATAGTACTAACTTATAAAGAGACCTACATGACTCTAAATTGCAGAGACTCAGTTGGCTAAATGCCTCCAAAATAGAAGGACCTAATAATTTTAATTGCCTTCACAAGGAGGGACTCAATAACTATAACACCCTCTTTCATATAAGTCATGCTCAAGTCATGGTATTATATTAAGGGCTGTAAAATCTTTAGGAAACTATAATATGTGGCCCCTTTACAAGCATACTTCATTACTAAATAAAATTTTATAATCACTAATCTCTGATACATATGAAGAAAATAGTTGCAATTTAAAAGGAATTTGACTAACATCATATATACATGTTGGCTTCAAATTCCTGGTCATCCCTTTGTGGTCTTCAGGTACCCATTGTAGCTTCTTGAGCTGGCTCAAGTTTCAGTCTTGATCTCTATAGCTTTCCCATGAACATCTAGTGTAGACTTGGGATCTATTCTACACATCGGAATGTATATGGAAATAATACACAAATAGGTAGTGAGAACCTAAGGTTCCCAGTATGTATAGACATATAGTGACATCATAAACATTTCAACCGCTTTAGTTTATTATAAAAATATGAATGCATACAAGGACGGGTTCAATTTTTAAGTTTGAGATCATCTTTCTCGAACCGGGTTGTATTTTAGCAAACATTTAGCATATTTCAAGGCATATAAAGTAATAATAACAAAATAATATATCATTCATAATCGTAAAGCAGTACAAAGTCATGAGATGCCTCAACATATACATGAACTTGATGTGATACAAATGCACTTGACTTTATGTGTTTCTTTCTTTAACTTGCAACTTGATCTTGCTCTTCTATACTTAGTCCCCTAGAGGTGAATGGCCTCTCTCACCTCTGGCTAATAGCCTACTTTTCAGGACTGAGCTTATTCCTATACAGGATTACTGGGTTTACTTCCCTCGACGCTCCTACTGACTGATTCCCCCTAAACTTGTTCAAGGGCTGGCTCAAGTCTTAGACAGTATCATTCTAGCCTATGCTAGTTGGGTCTTGCCATGCCTCACGTGCTCACGCTAGTTGGGTCTATGTCAAGCCTTACATGGTAGCTTAGTATGTCTTTCTTGCAAGTTCTTATAATTTTTTTTCCTTCTTTGGATATGACCATACATGCATATGCTATATGCATTCATTCATATATTGCATATCATACTTAAATCATCCTTGCATACATAGATCTTATGAGCATAACATATCACTATTTATAACACTCATATAAGTCATATATTTCTGCCGCAATTTCGGCAGTATAATTGATCAAATCCGCTTCCCTGTGAATGGTACCAGCTCTCGTAGACAAATTGTAACATCCCCAATTTCTTAAATAAAGAATAATACAAACTTTGAATTATTTTCCTTAGGCAGTATGGAAATTTCTTAGGTAGCGCTATGCCATGACGATCCTCACACTCAGAATTATAGGGTACTATAATACTGCCATTGAAAATATGGCACTGCCATATGTTAAAAATTAGAAAACTACGAAAATACCCCGATGAACTTTTGTTAGTTTCAAGGTTGCCCATGACTTTAAAAAAAAAAATTTCACTTTGACCCCACAACCATATTTCCATAAGGACCCTAGATCTTTTTCAAAAATAACATCTATGTCCTTTCATCTATAGAGTTAGCAGAATAGGGCTTTAAACAAAGCAGAATCACGTGGTGAAATCGTAGAAGTTTAAGTCTCCGCCGTTTGAGCCACGGAAGCAGTTAGGTGTGAAATGACATGGGGTGCCCCTGAACTTGCTTAGAATTACGAAAATGCCATTAGCTATGGAAAACAGAAAACAGAAAAGTTCTAAATTTGCAAAATGTTTAATTTATGATGTTAATCGATTTATTCGATTTTATCGCATAAGTGAGATTAAGTAGAAATCAATTAAGCATTCAATTAAAGCCAATTTGGTATTAATTAGAGAAATTAGGATTAGAAACAATTAGAATATAAACCTAGACAACCTCACAAAATTCTTCAAAATCATTTTGCCAATTTGAAAGAAATCGGTAAAGATTTGGTATTTTAAACTGTCAGAACCGAATTAACAGAATTATACACTCAAAACCCTAAATCAAGTGGCTTAAAACTCAGCCACTTAACCCATGAAGAAGGGTACAAGACAGCCACAAGAGTGGAAGAGAGTTGGCTCTTTCTTAGCCACTTATGCTAAGGACCAATGGGGTGCTTTCCTTCCAACTGCCCAAAATTTTGCTTGCTTTAATTCTTTTTTTGCACCAATTTTTGTCCTCCCTCTTCTAGCAAGCTTCTCTTCTTCATCTCCTTCTTCCATTTTCATCCTCCCTCAAGTCTCTTGTACCCATATCTTTCACTAGAACTCAAGTCTAGCTAGTTTTGCATCCAAATAAAGGTAGGATTTCTATTTTCTGCTTCTTATTTTCATGGATTAAAGTTGTATGAGAGTTCAACTCTCTTCACTTCTTTGATGATGTAGTTGATGTGTGTGATGATTTATGGCTAGTTTATTAAATATTTGGGGGGATTGAGATTGAATCTTGTATGGAACATAAGATAAAGAGCAAACCAGAATCTGAAAACCTAGGAGAACCTACGGTGGTTCGTACGGCAGAGTATACAGCTCTGCCTACAGCTGTTGAAACAAAATAAAACTAATTTTATGTGAAACTAGATATTCAGGGCTTTCCATACATATAAATTATAAGGTCATTGGATCAGTATTGAGTGAGTTATGAATTTTTGAATTTTAACCTAAAAATCTGGGTTTCCCTCTAAGTAGTACGTGTTGGGAGGGGTGTAACTCACCCCACACACCTTCAAATTGAGTGAAACTAGTTTTGTTTGGTAGGGAACATTCTATAAAAATTTTAGAATCAGATTCATTCCTAATCACTCCCACTAATTTAATGAAATTGCCTGAAATCTAAACTGAGCTAAGACAGGGCAGTCTAGAAAGGTCAACTTGCGGGGCTTATAACTTGCGTTCTGCTTATGCAAATAATATGAAACTTCTTGGAATAAAAACTTGTCCTGTTATCTTTAATTTGGTATAGGTTTCATATGGTTTCACTTAGATTCCTATTTTTAGTGAATTTTTACTTCTAGGAGTGTAATTCTGGCTAGTGATCGAATAGGCTGAGGCAAAATTTAAATATCTTGAGCTACACATATCAAAATGAGATGGGACCAGAGGGGTTGGAAACTAGACAACCAACACTGTAACATATCCAAAATGTAGTCATAAATGAATTAAAATGAAATTTTGGTGGGATGTACAAATTTGGGGCAGAATTGAATAAATGGGGCGAAAAACCCCATTCATGTTAACTTGTTATGTTGTTACATTGTTATTATGAATGTGATGCCCATATTGGAATTGTTGCCTATTTGAATCTTTTTGGTAGCCTGACACTATTCATGGGGAAGTGAACATGATCCGTTATGCTGCCGAATTTCCCGCAGAAAGTACATTAATAGATTGGTAGTTTTTACCAGTCAAGTTGATTATGTATGAATTTAAAATTATGAGTAAGTATATGTAGTGACTATAATAATCATGCATGCAAATATGATTAAAATATAATGTGAGTCATGTACAAGAATGTAGAGCATTCACATGCATGATCAAAGGTGAACAAAAAAGTTAATAAGAACTTGCAAAAGAGGGACCTACCAAGCTACCACGTGAGACATGGCATAGACCTAGCTAGCGTGAGCCTGAGCGGTACTGTCTAAGACTTGGGCCAGCACTCGACTAGATTTAATTAGCCCAGAGAAAGAAGGCAAAGGTTAACAATCACCTTTAGGCACCATTGTGTATATTATAGGAGAAATGATTTGACGAGGAATGTATTTAGATTCTAGTAGGAATAACAAAGACTTAAATTGTGCAGCTGATTTCGGTAGCCTAAGATAGTATTAAAGTGGGAAGTCCTAATAGACTAAGATGAAGATAAACTTCTGTAGGGACAATGGATATTATAGGAAAGAAATAGAAGAAGAGAAAGTTTTGATTTCAAATGGCCTATTGAGGAAAGAAGAACTACCCAGTATGAGGTTATGGTGTAAATAAGAGTTTCTAAGAGGTAATGAAACTGGGTTGCCTCGACATTAGTAACGAGTGCAGTCAACCTAATGCACCTTAAGCAAAATTGGGTGATACACCAATACGAAAACCAAAGGATTTGGGAATATGCCCCATAACGGTCGAAGTTGCGATGCAGAATCGGAGGTGGTCAGTTAAGTCTGCATACGCGAGGATAAGGTGGATACGATTATACTAGCACGAATACGCCGGATCCCATCAGAACTCTGTCGTTAAGCGTATTTGGGTGAAGGTAATACTAAGATGGGTGACCTTTTAGGAAACCCTTGTGTTGCAACTCCAATAGGGGAGCAAAACTATTATTTCCATCTTCCACACCAATTAGACTATATCTTAGAGGCAAGATGTTATGAGGAATAGCTAGAGGCTCAAGAGTAAAAGTAACATAGGATTTAGCCACTAAAACTAACCCATATTTATATATTATAGTGAGACCGATTGCTGATGAGGTTGGTAATGTCGATGCCTGCAAGAACTGAAGAAAGTAGAAAAGTAGAAGGAATCTTTGCCATCGAACGATCCTTTCCTCACATGGAGCTGATCATAGTTTGAGGGAATAGGTATTGCGATAATCATTAAGAAGTTTAACAGGAATGACACGAGATCCGATTAGCAAATACTGAGAAAAATGGAATAAAATCCGTAAGAAAAGGAGAGATTCTGAAGCAAGGACTATAGTTACAGCTTAGAAGGAAGCTCTGGCCTTATACCTAAAACCTAATGGAAAGGGATTCATCACTGATCAAAGAGGATTAGGTAGGAGAGAGTTTGGATACAACTTGATCAATTTCCCAAAAACCTTCGGCGAAGCCACTATGACCACTACCTGTTGAGGTTGATTGCCGCTATAGCGGATACTTCTCGTAATGGCAGAACTTCTTTAGTTGGTATCTAGGGCCCAAGGTACAAGTATTAGAAAGTTTATGGGATAACGTAGTGCACAAGTAGTCAGACACGTGACAAGGAGGATGAGGAACTTACTCGATGAACTTGATGATGGACCAGAATGTCAGCCAGACAAAGTATACTTTGGCACCCATATAACCCACAGGCATTAGGTACAAGGTAGAGTTTATAAAAAAAATTAAAGAAAAAGGAAGAAGAAGAAGAAAATGAAGGAAGGAGTTTTAAGATAAAGCTCCTAGTTATAATTTTGAGGGGGGGCCTAAGCTTATACTTCTAAAGGGCAGTATCAAAGGCGAATTTATGGTTGAGCTAAGAGCAACTGGGCAAATAAAAATCTTAGGAAATGTTGTACACACCTCCTATAACTTGGACACAACCATCATCGTTACTACATATTGACGTCAATTATGGCGATAACTGGTAATCTTCGCAATGATAGATCTTCATGAATTGATATCTAGAATCTCAAGTACAAACAACGGAAGGCTTAGCAGCTATTACTAAGCAAAAGTAAGTGAGTAGAAGGCGAAGGAGATAAGGAAAGTCTCCAATGAACTAAATGATGGTTTAGGGCGTCATAGAGACAAGATAGGCTTGGGCGCCAACATACTCCTTATGGATCCTTTGTACATACTAAAGTAATACCTCGTAGCTACCAACAACCAATCTCAGGACAAGATGCAACCTCAAAAAGAAAAGTGCCCTCGTAGATTAAAAGACTTTTCCTCAACCATTCTTAGCCCTGGAATTTTGAGGACAAAATTCTTTTAAGGAAGGTAGATTGTAACATCCCAAATTTCTTAAATAAAAAATAACAGAAACCTTGAATTATTTTCCTTAGGCAGTGTGGGAATTTCTCAGGTAACGCTATGCCATGACGATCCTCACACTCAGAATTATAGGGTACTATAATACTGCCATTGAAAATATGGCGCTGCCATATGTTAAAAATTAGAAAACTACGACAATACCCCTATGAACTTTTGTTAGTTTCAGGGTTGCCCAAGACTTAAAAAAAAAAAAACTTTCACTTTGACCCCACAAGCAGATTTCCATAAGGACACTAGATCTTTTTAGAAAATGACATCTACGTCTTTTCATCTGTAGAGTTAGCAAAATAGGGCTTTAAGAGGAGCAGAATCACATGGTGAAATCGTAGAAGTTTAAGTCTCCGCCGTTTGAGCCCTAGGAGCAGTCAGATGTGAAATGACATAGGGTACCCCTGGACTTGCTTAGAATTATGGAAATACCATTAGTTCTGGAAAATAGAAAACAGAAAAGTTCTAAATTTGCAAAATGTTTAATTTATGACGTTAATCGATTTATTCGATTTTATCGCATAAGTGAGATTAATTGGAAATTAATTAAGCATTTAATTAAAGCCAATTTGGTATTAATTAGAGAGATTAGGATTAAAAACAATTAGAATAGAAACATAGAAAACTTCACAAAATTCTTCAAAATCGTTTTGCCAATTTGAAGGAAATCGGTAAAGATTCGGTATTTTAAACTGTCAGAACCGAATCAACAAAATTATACTCTCAAAACCGTAAATCAAGTGGCTTAAAACTCAACCACTTAACCCATTAAGAGGGGTGCAAGACAGCCACAAGAGTGGAAGAGAGTTGGCTCCTTCTTAGCCACTTATGCTAAGGACTAATGGGGTGCTTTCCTTCCAACTACCCCAAAATTCTGCTTGCTTTAATTCTTTTTCTGCACCCATTTTCGTCCTTCCTCTTCCAGCAGGCTTTTCTCCTTCTTCTCTTCATCTTCTTTGTCTCCTTCTTCCATTTTCAGCCTCCCTCAAGTCTCTTGTACCCATATCTTTCACTAGAACTCAAGACTAGCTAGTTTTGCATCCAAATAAAGGTAGGATTTCTATTTTTTGCTTCTTGTTTTCATGGATTAAAGCTTTATGAGAGTTCAACTCTCTTTGCTTCTTTGATGATATACTTGATGTGTGTGATGATTTATGGCTGGTTTATTAAGCATTTGGGGGGATTGAGATTGAATCTTGCATGGAACATAAGATAGAGAGCAAACCAGAATCTAAAAACCTAGGAGAACCTATGGCGGTCTGTACAACGGAGTGTACAGATCCACCTATAGCCATTGAAACAAAATGAAACTAATTTTATTGAAACTAGACATTCAGCGCTTTCCATACATAAAAATTATAAGGTCATTGAATTAGTATTGAGTGAGTTATGAATTTTTGAATTTTAACCTAAAAATCTGGGTTTCCTTATGAGCAGTACATGTTGGGAGGGGTGTAACTCACCCCACACACCTTCAAATTGAGTGAAACTAGTTTTTTTGAAAGCTAACATGTATAGAAACATCCTATAAAAATTTTAGAATCGGATTCATTCCCAATCACTCCTAGTGGTTCAATGAAATTGCCTTAAGTCTAAACTGAGCTATGACAAGGCAGTCCAAAAAGGTCAACTTGCGGGGCTTATAACTTGCGCTCTGTTTATGCAAATGACATGAAACTTCTTGAAATAAAATCTTGTCCTATTTTCTTTAATTTGGTATAGGTTTTGTATGGTTTTACTTAGATTCCTATTTTTGGTGAATTTTTACTTCTAGGAGTGTAATTCTGGCTAGTGATCGAATAGGCTAACGCAAAATTTAAATATCTTGAGCTGCACATATCAAAATGAGATGGGACTAAAAGGGTTGAAAACTAGACAACCAACACTGTAACTTATCCAAAATGTAGGCATAAATGAATTAAAATGAAATTTTGGTGAGATGTACAAATTTTGGGTAGAATTGAATAAACGGGGCGGAAAACCCCATTCATGTTAACTTGTTTTATTGTTACATTATTATTATGAATCTGATGCCCATATTGGAATTGTTGCCTATTTGAATCTTTCTGATAGCTTGGCACTATTCATGGGGAAGCGAACACCATCCGTTATGCTGCCAAATTTCCGCAGAAAGTACAAGATTAATGGATTGATAATTTTTACCAGTCAAGTTGATTATTTATGAATTAAAAATTATGAGTAAGTATATGTGGTGACTATGATAATCATGCATGCAAATATGATTAAAATATAATGTGAGTCATGTACAAGAATGTAAGTACAAAGGAGCAAGATCAAGATGCAAGTTATAGAAAGAGTTGAATTAAGTCAAGCACAGTGACAACCTCTTAATATAACTCCATGAGTCGAGCAAGGCTTATATGATAGGGGGTGTTATACAAATCAGTCACAAGAGCAAGGTTGACATAATATATCCATATTTCAATAGGTTTTGATCAAGGAAACTAGCGAAGTTTATAAAGTGGAGTTCAACTGTAACACCCTATTAGTTCCATACTATGCTTAAGTTATATTATGGAATTACTAGTTGTTACTTTTACTCGCAGAACTAACCTTACCATTTGAAAATGCTTGTAACAAAAATTGGGGATAATTTTTTTTTTTTAACAATAACGAATAAACTATTTTGAAGGCCAAGAGCGCATTGCGAACGCAAAATATAAATATCGCTATCTCATACATATGGTGCGAATAAGATAAATAGAAGCAATAAGAATAACAACAATCTTAGATAAACATAATATTCACTCCATAGCCATTATAGTTAATGCAATCAATAGTAGTGCAAGGAGTTATACATGGATTGTCATGGGTCCGATATCTATTGTCGGCCCTACAAAAGAAAAATAATAAATACATCTACAAAGGAAATACATAAGAAGTCCTATCCACCCATACATGCCAAAAGAAAATGATAACCCTATAAATACAACCAAAAAGGGGCTATCCTCGTGTTCGGCTTTGCATGCAATCACCACGTCACTCATCGAGTGGGAGGAAACCGTTCCTGAATCCACCAGGAGCAACATCACCTCGTCTTCCTCCTCGGGCACGCCCATGCCTATGAGTCATAGTACGGGTAGGAATGAACCCAAGACCATGAACCGGGGTGGAGCTGGGCCGACAGATAAAGTAGAAGAATCAGAAAATAGGTGAATCACCGAAGGCTGAATGACTCCGAACGGTAGGATCCCACGGAATAAGTCTGATATGATGACTCTGAAGGATCCATCTCTATCGAAGCAGTCGGCATCAATCGAGTGTCAGAGTCGAAATCGCCATTCATCGGGTACCTTAGAGGATGAAAAGGCAGATAGATGCCATCCATGGTAATGTCCTCGAATGGCTAGTGAGGGCGGAAAAACAGACTCATCACAGCTACACGAAAGTGGCGGCTATAGAACATGTAGACCAGAATCACTACCTGAGCAGTCAGCACAGATGTATTCGGCACCAGGTCGAAGTGCCAATGCATCACTGGAAACTTAATGAAAATCACTATCGTGCCCGATGCCGGCATCGTCTGAAGACAACACGAAAACATAGGAGTGATAACTACTAAATTTCTTAGTAGGATCACAACTAGACAAACACTATGTCATCGTCATCGTCTCAACCACTTCAGTTTTAATTATTAAGACAGTAGACAGGGATAGGTTCAATTTTAATAATTTCCAAAAACATAATCCCGAAGCGGATTGCTTTTAGGTTTATCATAATATTCATAATGTCATACATAGGCATACATGCTAACACATGGGATAAACATTCATAATGCGTATGAGAAATATAAAAATATGCATGACCATGCAACTCATCAAGTTGACCATGGTTCCACTTTGACTTTACTTTCGTTTTTAGCACATGTTTATCATTCTTTACTTTTCCTTTAAAATAGACTTCCTTTGGACATTAGCTTATTCCATGACCCTTTTCACGCAATACTAACCAAATCAGACTAAGCCAATATTGGTTACCTTTAAGTTGGAGGCTCCTCCATGTCACCCTGACTCCCCGATAGAGGTTCCTTGAGTCTTTGTGGATCACTGTTTCTCACTTCTCTTACCGTACTGATTGAAAGGTTATATCACATTCTTTCTTTTCTTATCATTGCACCTTACGTGCATATTACTTTTTTGACTAGACAAATGCAATGATATGACTAAGTCTATAATTTTGATAGAAATATGGCAGCATAACGGTTAGATCGGAGCTTCCCCAAAATCTCAATCATAACACTTTCAATCAATAGTCCATTATATCCATATCATATCATCACACTAGTCATTCAATCATGAGACAGAGCTCAATAAAATTTGTCATTCATCATGCTGAATGGCATCATACATTCATACCCTAAAGGGGTTATAGTTGTGTTATTCTTTGTGGAAAGTCTTATGAGTCATCATATGATTTCTCGTGGTTACCCAAGAGAGAATCATAGTTAAGATATATTATGTATATGTAGTCTTTTAGTTACTTAGTTCTTATGTGAAATTACTTTTTACTTGAGTACATATCTTATGAAACATTTCTTCAAATTAATTAAGTTAAGTGATTGTTTCTTTTCCTTGAGATAGTACATTTAGTGATTCCTAGATTCATGGTATGCTCAGAGGCCTTAATCATACTTCTATTCCCAAGGAGTTTGAGATCCCTCTAATCCTTGGATTATGACAACGCATAACCACACTCATGAATCCAACAACACCATATTCACTATTCACCAAGGGTGATTTTTAACTTATTTAAGTTACAAAGTTTTAAGCTTTTATTATTAACATAACAAGGTTTTACCTTTAACATCATAAACATTTTCATTTTTTATAAAGTAATTAATAAGTTTCATTCTTTAAGTAAGTAAGTGCCTCTAAAATTAAGCTTTTCTCTTAAAGATTAAATCTTTATGAAACAATGATACAAGACACTATCTTTTGAACTAGAAAGTCTTGTTCTTTATGAAAGTTGACAATTTTAATTATTCTAAGACCATCAAGGTCTCAACTTTGTGATTTAAAGTTATCTTAAAGTCAAAAAGATTCCTATTTTAGGAACTAGTGATGTAAAACATTAGCTTTAAAGTTAGAAAGTCTTGACCTTTATAACAGTTAACACCTTTATGCATTATTTTGACTCAAGATCTAAACTTTATGAATTAAGGGTTGCAAGTCAACACTTTTATGACTTAAAGATTTCATTCTTGACTAAAGTTTGAAACTTTATGAAAGGTTTTATCTTCAAGGGTTAGTTTCTGAGACATAAAATGACAAGATATCGTTTCTATAACTTAAAAAGGCTTCATATTTCAAAAAGCTTAGACTTTTACATGCATTCTTATCTTCAAAACAAAACAAAAGAAGACTTTATGAAGGCACCAAAACTTGTGCCACTTTTCATACATCAAGAAACAAACTTTTAGAGCTTTATACTCTTGGAATATTCATAATCATATCCAATCATGAAAAACATGTAAAGATGAAACTTTTCTAATCATAAACTCATCATAAGAAAAGGAACAAACTTTAAACAAAATACCACTAAGAACATCATTCTTTTTCAAGCAACTCACAAGAGACATCAAGATTTATTGCATCAAGAAAGAAAAATAGAAACTTTGAAGCATGTAAAGAAAGGAACTTTTGAAGAAATCAAGAACACTCATTAACAACAATGTGAACATATTTTACCAAAAATAGAAACTTTTGCTCATGAAGAGCATGAAGGATTTTCTCAAGCTTTCACTTGAAGATCTTGGTCATGAGAGAAACCAAGCTTCAACCTTTCTTGAATAAACAAAATAGAAGAATAAAGATCACTACCTAAGCTTGGACAATGGCGTCTTTTGCAAGAGGAGAAGAAGAAGATGAAGGCTCGTCCTTACGTGATGATGGTGGCAATTTTGGATGAAAAAAAAGAGAGCTCTTGAGTTCATTTGAAAATGAAGCTTGTAGTGTTTAGATCTTGTCTCCAAAGACCAAAAGATGTGGTCTTTGAAGGGTTAAGTGGGAGTTTTGGTTATAGAGGTGGTGGAGAAAGGAAGAAGAAGAAAAGAATTTTAGAGAGAAGTGAGAAGATTTGAGAGTTAAAGAGAGAATAGGAATTGAAAAATGAAAAGTGGATGTATGTGTGTGTGAATAGTAGCCATAACATACACAAAGGAAGGGAGGGAGATATTTTCTTAATTTTGTGTTAATTAAGATTTAGGGAGACAAATTGGATGATGGGGGAATAAAGCATGTACAATCTCTTACAAAAAGCAACCTTGTCTTATGCTTTTGTGCTTTAGTGACATCATCTTTGCTTTATTATCTAGGTGACTAAATTTGAATTTAATCATGTGATTGAGTGATTTTGCAACTTAATTAACATGATTAAGCAAGGATTAGTGATTAAGATACAAGAACATGATCAACAAAAATTAAACTAGTAATTAAAGTTAATTATCTTAATTAAATTTGATTAAGCTAATTAAAGATGATTAGTACTTAATTAAGCTATTAAGGTTCTGACTTGCTTAATTAAGGATTCTCTAATCTCGATTAAGCATTCTCTTAACTTTTCTTCTCATAATTAAGTCATAAACACCTTATTAATCCCTTAATTAAGCCTTAGTCTCATAATTTCTCATTAATTGCCTAATCACTCAGAGTTATTGAGGTAATTTAGCATGACACAAAATTGAGGATGTTACATCAATAGTTTGCAAATTCTTAGAGTTTCTCATTCTGTCTTATGCCCTTAGTTCTGACTAGTTTTGTAAATTTTGTCATAAATTCATCTTAGCTTATCTAGACCTGAAATTTTAATATGTTGTGAAATTATGTGTCTATTTTTAATTCTCTTTGGTCCAATTAAGTTCTGATAAATATAACTCAAGTTATAGGGAATTAACCTAGGCTTATTTTGTAGCCAGGCAGATATACACACTAAAAAGTAAAAATTCACTAAAAATAGAAATTTAATTGGAATAATCAAAACCTATAGCATTTTAAATTTAATTGAACCAATTTTCATTTGCAATAAGTTTCATTTCTTTCGCTTAAGTAGAATCCAAGTTTTGGGCTCTTGAAGTTGGCTAGCTTAAGCTGCCATATTCTAGCCCGGTTAGGACATGGGGCAACTTCAATGAATTATTGGGTGCAACGGAGATCAAATTTGACTCTAAAATTTTTTTGGAATGTTTTCTATCCGTAAGCTTTCTAAAAAATTTTGTTGCACCCAATTTGAGTTGGATAGGGTGAGTTATTCCCTAGACAAGTTGCTCATGTCAATTTAGAGGCAGAAATCTAGGGAAAACTTCACAAAATCATATCTCACTCAATACTAATCCAATGGCCTCATAATTTATATGGTTGGAAATCTCTACATTTAAAATTAGTTTCGTATCATTTGGATGTCTGTAGATGAGTCCGTACACTTCACAGTATGGACACGTCTAGGGATTTCAGTTTTGGGCAGATTCTATTTTAGCTATCTTTAAGATTTTCACTAAGTTTCCAACCTAATCAAATAATTGCATGCTAAATCAGCTATCCACTCATACGAACATATTATATCATCAAGAAACCAGGTAGAAATAAAATCTCACACAACCAATATATCATAATCCCAAGGGAATATCATGAATCCTGCCTCCAGTTTAATACAAATCTAGCTAGGTTTGGGTTTCTCTTGATGAAGAGTATGAACTTGAAGGTGGGAGGAAATAAGATGAAATAGAAGAAGAGAAGATGAGGAGAAGGCAGCAGAAAAGGGGCGACCAAATGAAGAAGATGAGAGAAAATATTGAAGTTTTAATAAGCCTTGGTAGTTAAAATCCTCAATTTCTATTGGGTGTTGCATGAATGGCTAATAATTCAGCCACTCCTCCTCATTTCTTATGGTTGAAAGGCAGCATTTAGAAGGGCAAGGTGGCTGAGTTTTTGGCCTCTAATGTTAGGGCTTTAAAGGTGTAATTCTATTGGTTCGGATCTGACGGTTTGAAATATCGAATCTTTATCGATTGCATTCAAACCAACAAATCATTACTGAATAGTTTTGTAAGATTTTCTATAATTCTATTCTAATTTTCTTAAATCTAATCTCTCAAATTAACATCAAATTATTCATATATATCTAATGAAATTAAATAAATTTGTTAACAGTGCGAATTAGATGCACTGTTTCTTCGGAATTGTTACATTTTTAACTTTTTGTAAATCCTTTGGTGTTTCCTATTCGTTTTCTATCGCTAATGGCACATTCATAATTTTGAGCAAGTCTAGGGGCACTCCATGTTATTTCACACCTGATTACCTCCATCGTTCAATTGGCAGAGTTTTAAGTTTCTACGGTTCCGCCACGTGATTCTGCTCTGTTTAAAGCCTTACTCCGCTAACTCTCCAGATGTGAGGACATAAATGTTATTTTCTAAAAAGTTCTAGGGTTATTATAGAAATATTGTTGTAGGGTCAAAGTGTAATTTCTAAAAGTTTTGGGCAACATTGTGAATAACAAAATTTCATAAGGGCACTTTTGTCATTTTCCAATTTTTAACATATTGCAGCGCCATATTCTCAATAGCAGTGCTACGCTACCCTATAATTCTAAGCATGAGGATTGTCATGGCATAGCACTACCTGAGGAATTTCTCACACTACTTAAGGAAAATAATTCTAAGTTTTCTATTATGCTATGTTTAAGAAAACGGGGATGTTACAATACCTGCCTCTAAGTGAAAGGACCCACATCTTAGCTATTTAACTACCTTTATATGGATGGACTCAATCTATCACCCGCAAACGGATAGTCAAACAGAAAGAACAATTCAAACCTTAGAAAATATGCTACGAGGCTATACAATGGGGCAATGTGGGAATTGGGATCGATACTTACTACTAGCCGAATTTGTATACAACAATAGCTATCACGCTAGCATCAGCATGGCTCCTTACGAAGCGTTGTACGGACGGAAGTGCCAATCCCCATTGTGTTGGTATGAAATAGGGGAATCAACTTTATTGGGCTCTAATGTAGTTGAACAGACCACTGAGTAGATTAAGAAAATTCAAAGAAAGATGCTTGCCGCTCAAAGCCATTAGAAGAGTTATGCGGATACCAGGAAGAAACCTCAGGAATTTCAAGAAGGAGACCATGTATTTTCTGAAGGTTACACCTACAACAGGGATAGGTAGAGCCATTAAGGTCAAGAAGCTAAATTCCCGCTTTATCGGTTCCTTCCAAATCTCAAAGCGAATCGGATCAACTAAGAAAGTATCAGCCTAAACCTACATACCTTCTAGAACCTGAATCAAGATACTAAAAAGGACTCGACTTCCCGTGCATGACCAAAGACGGATCATAGACAGAAGGAAAAATCCACTAAAACTGTGCAGTTAGTAAAGGTAGCATAGGGAAAAGAAGATGCCGAGGATTACACTTGGGAATTAGAATCAGACATGAAGAAAGAGTCTCCTAAACTATTCTCAGGTACTAAATTTTGAGGACAAAATTTTTCTTAGGAAAGTGGTAATGTAACATCCCCCGGAATTTTCTTATCATTTTTCACCTATTTGTTGGGGTTTTTATCAAATAATTGAAGTTAGTTAAGATTCAACTAAAATGTACCCGAGTTCCGACCTCATAATTAGTGTTCAAGATCAACTAGAATGGAGACGAGGTCCGATATCCGAGTTTATATCCAAGTTCAATCAGAATAAACATGAGTTCCGACCTCCGAAGTGATTCCCAAGCTCAACTAAATGTGCACGACTTCTGACCTAAGAATTGACGTCCAAGTAACATACGAGTTACGATTTCCGTATTCACCTCCAAGAGCTTTTCATTTCTATTGATGTTCCCGAGTTTGAGCTTAGGGCCTACTTCCGAGATTGAATTGAGCTCTAGGATTATATAAGTTCTGACTTCCCGGTTCTTAAGTAAATGTTTTGATTTCCAACTTCCTGGGTTGCGAATCGATCTCCGAGATTGATTATTAGACCGAGTTTCGCAATTATATGTATAGGAGTTTTATGGGCTACTTCTCGACTTCCAAGACGTGGGTATGAGGTTTTATACTCTGGTGCTAACTTCCAAGTTTATGATAATATCCTCGTCTTCTGAGTTTAAGTATTTTAGGTTTCACATTCTTGTCTTGACTGTCAACTTTAAAGTGATTATGTGCTGTATGATTTCCGACTTCCTACCTTATAATTCAAATAAATTGTGCATGATTTCCGACGTCCGACTTTATTTCCAAGTTTCGAATATAACAGACAAGATTCCCGATATCCGATTTCATCTCTAAGTTTCAAATAGATGTTCACGAGTTCTGATTTTAAGCAGAATCGAGGCGATTTTCAATTTCAGATACAAAGGAAGCGAGTTCCACTTTTAGGTAATGTGGAGAATAATATAGCCGCAAAAGAGGAAGACATGGCTGAACTCTACCCACAAAATTTTAGCCAATCAAAATTCACAAAGCCAACTACCTCTTCAATGTTTAAATCAGATTTTTCCTCTCTTGTTCCTAGATGGATTTGCGCTAGTCTCTCCTCTAATTTCAGGTTTCTTTTTCTCTTCTCTCAACCAGCTCCATCAAACCCTTAAGCTTTACAAGGTTCTATCAATTCAAATTTCAACACCTAGCAAAATCACACTCCAAAGAGGTAGAAGTTCAATTTTGTTTATGTTAATCTGATTATGGAAGATTGATTTTGGCTTCATCTTCTCATTTGTTGATGTGATTAGTGAATTAACATGATGATCTTTGGCTGTTTTTATACCTAAATTTGATTAAGAAGTAGGAAAGAATGAGAATAAGAAGATGTGAGGAGCTGGGAGACCAAATTCTCTCGGCAATCCGTACGGCAGAGTGTACGGCTCTGCCTACAGCCATTCAAATTCAATGAAACTATTTTTATATGAAACCAGACATTCAGGGTTTTCCATACATATATCATATAATGCCATTGGATTAATATTGAGAGAGATATGAATTTTTGAAATTTGACCTAGGAATCAAGACTTTCAACTAGGTAGTGTGACTTGAGAAGCATGTAACTCACTCTACACAACTCCAAATTGAGTGAAACCTACCTTATTAGAAAGCTTACACGTAGGAGAACATCCCACAATACAATTTCGAGTTTATTACAGTCCCATTTGCTCCCAGTAGTTCAAAGAAGTTACTCTATATCTAAACCAGACCAAAATAGGACAGTTCAGGAAGGTTGAATCTCAGGGCTTATAACTTGAGTCCTACTAAAGAAAATGAAATAGAACTTTTTGCAAATGAAAGCTTGTCCTGTTAGCTTCAATATGATATCAATTTCATATGTTTGGACTAGTTTTCGATTTTTAGAGGATTTTTACTTTTAGGTGTGTAATTCTGGATAGCTACAGGGTAGGCCAGGACAAAACTTGAATATCTTGACCTATATAAGTCAAAATGGGATGGGACCAATGAGGCTAGAAAATAGACACATAACACTCTAATGTATCCAAAATTGAGATTCAGATGAGTTGAAATGAGGTTATGGCCTGATTTACAAAAAAACAGGTTGAATGCAAGTGCTAAGATAACAACCATGTTTTAATTACAATGATTATGCCATGAATTTGATATGTGAAATATGAATAAGATGTTATGAGATTTCTAAGAATTTGGTGTTCTAGTTGCTGGCACTATTCTTAGGGAAGCGAACATGTTCCATTATGTTGCCGAAACATCGGTAAGTCTTATGCATAAGTTATAATATATATTGAAATCCATGTGCATTTTGCATGAAGTTCACAAAGGCTATGTTATGATGAGCAAAAAGATTATGTTATGATGAAAGTTTCATAATACTTAGGCTAGCCCCGGATAAAAAGTTAAGGGGAATAGATCAGTGGAAAGGTTGGGGAAAGTAAACCCGGCATTCCTGTATAGGAATGAGCTCGATCTTGATAAACAGACTATTACCCAGGAGTCTAAAAATGGCCAAGAGCTCCCAGGGGACTAAGTAATGGAAAAGTTTATGAAGATCAAGTTGCAAGCTAGAGAAAGATACGAATTAAGTCAAGTGCACTTGCATACAGTCAAGTATAAGCATCCTTATGTGCATCTTCAATTATCTGGTTAAGGCATAATGTTATTATGTTCCTTGTGGTAGCATATTATACTATTCATATTTTTATGACTATCATATGATATGGCAAGTGATTGTTAAAATATAACTCGCTTCGAGACAGATATTGTTTTTAAAATATAACTCGCTTCGAGACAGATGTTTTCAACTTAAAACTGAACCACTGATTGTATATATATGCTCACATCTTTTTTATAAGAAACCGAAGCGGCTGGAATGTTTATGATGACACCGCATGGGTTAAATTTATATACTAAGAACCATAGGTTTTCATTGTCTGCTTGTATATTTTTCTTTTCCGTAAACATTCCAGCACCTAAGTCGAAAATTAAGTGTGAGGTGGAAGAGTAGGATGTTCACAAAGCAAGATTCGAAAGCAAATTAAATCAAGAGACTACTGAAGCTTGTTGATGACCAGTGGGAGCAAGTTCTATGTGATATGTTAGTCACAAATTTAAATTGTAATTATTTTATTCTTTATATGTCAGAAACAACGAAATTTATGAGCTATATTTCAGTAATAAAGTATATAGTTGAAGAGCCATGTATCATATTGTTCGCATTTTAAAGATTCTTTTAGCACAGTGACGACCTCTTAATATAACTCCATGACTCGAGCATGGCTTGTATAACAGAGGGTGTTGCATGTGGTGTCATAAGGAGGTATTACTGTGAATGCATGTAAGATTGAGGTTGTAATGAATTGGGAAAGACTAACCTCGATAACGAAGACAAGGAGTTTCTTAGGTTTAGCTGGTTACTACTGTAGGTTTCTAAAATGGTTTTCCCAGATTTCCTTACCCTTAACCAAGCTGACAAGGAAGGATGCTCTGTTTGTGTGGACTATGGATTGTGAGAAAAGCTTTCAAGAGCTAAAGGAAAAGTTAACCTTAACCTTAGTATTAGTATTGCCTGACCCCAATGGACCGTTTGAGGTTTACTGTAATGCCTCTAGGAGAGGTTTAGGTTGTGTCTTGATGCAAAATAAGAATATAGTGGCTTATTCCTCTATGCAGTTGAAGCCTCATGAAGTAAACTACCCAACCCATGACCTAGAGTTAGCGGCTATAGTGTTTACCCTGATGATTTGGAGGCATTATTTGTATGGTATGAGGTTTGAGGTGTTTTATGATCATAAGAGTTTAAAGTATCTTTTTGATCAAAAGGAGTTAAATATAAGGTAAAGGAGATGGATGGAATTTTTGAAGGATTATGAGTTTGGGTTAAACTATCATCCTGGGAAGGCCAATGTGGTGGCTGACGCTCTAAATCAGAAATCTTTGCATGCGTCATGAATGATGGTCAAGGAAGATGAGCTAGTAATGAGCTTTAGAGACCTTAAACTCGGAGTTGTGGCAGCCCACTATAGCTTAAAGTTGAATTAGCTTAGGGTGACGAGTGATTTCAAAAGTCAAATTACTCAAGCCCAAAGTAAGGAAGAGGATTTCTTGAAAACACTAGAGTTGGTGGAAAAATGAAAGTTGAAGGGTTTTGTTCGAGGAATAGATGGACTATGGTGGTTTGAAGGGAAAGTTTGTGTACCCACGAGCGGTGACCTCCAAAGAAGAATTTTAGAGGAGGCTCACAAGAGCCATTTCACCATACATCCTGGAGTGACAAAGATGTATTAGGATGTTTTGGTTGCTGGGATCGAAGAAGGACATTGTTGATTTGGTGAATAAGTGTTTAATTCATCAAAAGGTAAAGATTGAACATTAACAGCCCTCTTATATATTGCAGCTATTAGAGATCCTAGAATAGAAATGGGAAAGTATCTCTATGAACTTCGTGATGGGTTTACCCAAAACACAAGCTAGTTTCGATGTAATATGGGTAATTGTTGACAGATTAACCAAGTCTACTCACTTTTTGCCTATTCAAGCTAATTATCCTTTGGAAAAGTTAGCCTAGCCATATATTCAAGAGATAGTAAGGTTGCATGGTCTACCTTCAACTATAATCTCGGATAAGGACCTGAGGTTTACCTCTAGATTCTGGGGAGCCTTGCAAAAGGCATTTGGGACGAGAGTTTGCCTAAGTACATCATATCACCCCGAGATGGATCTCAGAGAGGACTATCCAAACTCTAGAGGACATGTTGAGAGCTTGTGTGTTGGACAATTAAGGAAGTTGGGATAGATACTTACCCTGGATTGACTTTGCTTATAACAATAGTCATCATACAAGTATTGGTATGGCACCTTATGAAGCTTTGTATGGAAGGAAGTGTCAATCTCCTTTGCCTTGGTTTGAACCAGGTGAGCAAAATCTATTAGGACTTGATCTTATGAGGTAGAACATAGAGCAAAAAAGACAATTAGGGATAGAATCCTTACAGCTCGGAGTCGTTAGAAGAGTTATGCTGATAAGAGGAGAAAGCCTTTAGAGTTCTAAGAAGGAAAACATGTGTTCCTGAAAATTACTCCTGCAATTGGTATAAGTAGAGCCATAAAGGCCAAAAAGTTAAGCCCCCATTTTCTTGGCCCCTTTCAAATTCTGAAATGTGTCAGTCAGTTGCTTACCAAGTGGTCTTTCCTCCAAATTTGTCAAACCTTTGTGATGTCTTTCATGTGTATCAGTTGACAAAATATCATTCTGATACTAGTCATCTACTTGAGCCTGAAAGTGTACAATCAAGGAAGGACCTAACCTTCAATCTACCGCCGTCTCAGATCGTGGATAAAACAGCTGAGGAATAAGATAGTACTATTAGTCAAGATGGCTTAGGGTAGAGGGAATATGGAAGAATATACGTAGGAGTTGGAGTCTGAGATGAAGAACAAGTATCCTGACTTGTTTACGGGTAATGAATTTTAAGGGCAAAATTCCTTTTAAAGGTAAGGAGAAATGTAACATCCTCAATATTCTATCATGCTAAATTACCTCAGCAACCTTGAGTAATTAAGTACTTAATGACAAATTTTGAGATTAAGGCTTAATTAAGGGAGTAACGAAGCATTTATGAGTTAATTCTGAGTAGAAAAGTCAAGAGAATGCTTAATTGAGATTAGAGGATCTCTAATTAAGCAAGTCAAGCCCTTAATAGCTTAATTAAGCACTAATTATACATAATTAGCTTAATCGAGTTTGATTAAGGATAATTAAGCTTAATCACAAGATTAATTTTGTTAATCATGATCAAATGAGTTAATCACTAATCCTTGCTTAATCATGTTAATTAAGTTACAAGAGCACTTAATTACATGATTAAATTCACATTTAGTCAATCACATGATTAAATTCATATTTAGCCAATCACATGATTAAATTCACATTTAGTCAACTAGACAATAAAGTAAAGAGTGATGTCACTAAAGTAAAAAACATTAGATAAGACTACTTTATGTAAGAGTTTGACGATGTTTTGTCTCCCCATCATCCAATTTGTCTCTTTAAACCTTAATTAACTCAAAAATTAAGCAAAATAACCCCACCCCTATGGCTTAAAAGTTACAGCCAACATCAACAGACACATACACATTCACTTTATTTTTCAACTTCTATTATCTCTCTGAAAACTCAAATCCGCCAACTTCTCTCTACTTTTCTTCTTCTTTTCTTCTTCTTCTTCCTTTCTCCACCTCCATAACCAAACTTTCTTCACTTAGCCCTTCAAAGACCACATGTTTTGGTCTTTGGAAAAGAGAGCTAAACACTACAAGACTCATTTTCAAAAGAACTTAAGAGCTTCTATCTTCGTCCTCTCAAAACTACCACCACCATCATCAAAGGAGGAGTCTTCTTCATCTTCTTCTCCTTCCTCAAGGATGCCACTTTTACCACTAGATAGTGATGTCTTCTTTTCTCTTTTGTTTACTCAAGAAAGCTTGAAGCTTGGTTTCTTCCATGACCAAGATCTTCAAGTGAAAGCTTGAGAAAATCTTTCATGCTCTTCATGAGCAAAAGTTTCTATTTTTGGTAAAATATATGTTCATGAGTTATTCTTGATTTTTTGAAAAGTTCCTTTTTTTAAGTGCTTCAAAGTTTCTATTTTCCATTCTTGATACATGAGATCTTGATGTTCTTGGTGGTATTTGGGTTGAAAGTTGTTTATCTTCTTAGGATGGTGATTATGATTGGAAAAGTTGTCATCTTTATCATTTTCTCTTGATTTGACAAGAATAAACACATTCTTGATACATGAAATTTCAAAAAGTTTGTTACTTGCAACCTTAAAAGTGGCGCAAGATTGTGTGCTCTTTTAAAGTTTTATTTTGTTTTGTCTTAAAGACAAGAACATATGTAAAAGTCTAAGTTATTTTGAAATATGAAGCCTTTTTAAGTTATAAAAATGAAAACTTGTCATCTTATGTCTTGAAAATGGAATCTTGAAGACAAAATCTTTCATAAAGTTCCAAACTTTATTCAAGAATGTCACTTTTTAATCATAAAAGTGTTGACTTGCAACTTTTAATCTATAAAGTTTGTATCTTGAGTCAAAATAATGGATAAGTGTTAACTTTTTATAAAAGAACAAGACTCTCTAACTTTAAAGCTAATGTCTTATACCTTTGTTTCTTAAAGTGGAAATCTTTTAGACTTTAAGATAACTTTAAGTTCTAAAGTTAAGATCTTGACGGTCTTGGAATAATTAAAAGTAATAATTTTTATAAAGAGCAAGACTTTTTAGTTCTAAAGTTAATATCTTGTGTAATTATTTCATAAAGAATGAAACTTTATAATCACTTTATAAAGAATGATAACTTTTATGATGTAAAGGTAAGATCTTGTTATGATAATGGTAAAAGCTTGAAACTTTGCAACTTGAATAAGTTAAAAATCACCCTTGGTAATTAGTAAACATGGTATTGTTGGGTTCATGAGTGTAGTTATGCATTGTCATGACCCAAGGACTAGAGGGATCTCGAAATCCTTGGAAACAGAAGTATGATTAGAGCCTCTGAGCATACTGAAAACCTAGGAATCACTAAGCATACTATCTCATAGAAAGGAAACAATTACCTAACTTAGTTAATTTGAACAAGTGTTCCATAAGACATATACTCAAGTTAAGAGTAATTTCACATAAAGACTAAGTAATTAAAAGATAACATATACATTTATTTTAACTATGTGATTCTCTCATGGGTAACCATGGGAAATCATATGATGGCTCATAAGAGTTTCCACAAAGAATAACATAACTATGAACCCTCTAGGGTGTGAATGTATAATGTCATTCGGTATGATGAATGACAAGTTTAATTGAGCATTATCTCATGATTGAATGATTAGTGTGATGATATGATATTCATATAATGGATTGTTAGTTGAAAGTTTTATGGTTGCCATTTTGGGGAAGCTCTGGTCTAGTCGTCATACTGTCGGATTTTCGTTAAAACTATAGACTTAGTCATATCATTGCGTGTGTCTTGTCAAAGAAGTACTATGCATGCAAAGAGGATGGGCTGAGCAAAAATTTGAAGGCAAATGGGGAGGAATGAGCTTGCTTCCTTTGTTAGTTGGTATGATAAAAGAAGGAGTATGACTAGTGGACACCAAATGAAATAAAATTTTCTTAACTTTCAAGCTACATATTTTAGGGTTTTTAACTAATATTTATATCATCCTATAATATAGGTTCCTACTAAATCGGTTCTTATATTACAAGGCACCATTAGTAAGAAAATTTTCTTCAGTTTAGCAAAACATGTCTATTTTTCTACAAAGAAGATTTAAAATTCTATTACCATATAATTAACATTTCTTTATTGCCTATTTGTATATCCATAATGTATCTACAAATTTAATTATTTGATAATGCTAATTATATATACTATTATTCAGGATGTTATAGTGTGTGTGTGTGTGTGTGTGTGTATATATATATATATATATATATATATATATATATATATATATATATATATATATATATATATATATATATATATATCCCAAAAGAGTTAGTCTACCACAATCAGCTCCTATAGATATGCTAAACAAGTCATTAGGGAAACTATAAAGTCTAAAACTACTGCGAGCTAGCAAAACCAATGAATCTAAGGTAAAATCATAGTGCCAGGTCCATTCAATCACTTCCAAGAAGATCACCGCAAATGCCATCAACTTCGTCTGAGGATGTTATGGGAATACACAAGGATGAGAAATAGAGTATTTCTTAATAAGAATTTCTAAATAAACATGCAGCCAACATCATCATTGCCTTAGCTACTTCGGTTAATCCAACAAAATCAATGAATATGCATAAATAAAATAAAGGTTCCTTTTAATAATTTTGAAAACATAAACTCTGAAGTGGGTTCATTTTATTCAGTCACTTAAATCAAGACTCCAAAGCATAATGCTATTAATAACGCATTAAATCATCACTTCATTGTCACTTATGCAATGAATGCCACACAAATCTTGTAATGAATGTTTATGCATTTTATTCTTTGTCATTAGGGCCTTCTTTTAGCACATGCTTTAGTTCTTACATGCCCTTGGATACTCTATTCTATGATAAGAACTCATTCCGTGACCATCGTCACATTATACTATCTAAATCATGCTCTGGCTGACAAGGTGATCTCCTCCAAAGTAGAAGGGTATCTTGGTGGGTCACCTTCTCTTATTGAAGGGTCATACCTGATTATCTTGCCATTATGGATCACCTTCATTTATCGAAAAGTCACTTCCAAGTCTTAATTAATCAAGGTTGTTTTTCCTTACCGAAGTATCACTTCCAAGTCTTAATTAATTAGGATCGTCATCCCTTACCAAATAGTCACTTCCAAGTCTTAATTAGAGAATTGTCATTACTTTGACATATAACATTCTTTTATTCATGGCACGGTTTTCTTTATTCTCTTACTCTTATGCATTATGCTGCAACTTCATGAAAACTTTCTAGTAAAAACTCAGTAGCATAATAGCTACACCGGGAGAAATCCAAAACCTTAAAGCACTAATAAACAGCCAAAAAAATAGCAATCATAGCATCCAATCAATAAATACTCATAAATTCATAAATCCAATACATTCTTTATAACAATTAAAATCATCATTAGAGATGAGATAATCAAGGTAAAACCATCAAAGGCTCGAAGAAGCAAGAATAGAAGACATACCTTGGCTTCCATTCTTTGGCCTCATTGGCCACAAAAAATCATTTCCACACATTTCAATTCTAAGTGGTTCCCCATCATCATATTCACATCATAATTAAATAGATCTATAACAATACTAGAGTACGACACAGCACTTCCACTTAAGAATTATTAGCTTCAAGATTAGAGTTTTGCTTAAAGGAGGTAATTTCAAGCTAATTAGTACTTTGGTCATAATTAAATTTGATTCCAGGTCTTTAACGCATGCAAAGGATATTGTT
Organism: Pterocarpus santalinus; assembly: GCA_031439595.1. Taxonomy (NCBI): domain Eukaryota; kingdom Viridiplantae; phylum Streptophyta; class Magnoliopsida; order Fabales; family Fabaceae; genus Pterocarpus; species Pterocarpus santalinus. The sequence goes on along the minus strand of CM062528.1, from coordinate 22,934,398 downwards.
TAAAACCTTATTAGCCTAATCTTGGTAACACACCTTTTTCTTGGCATGCATATCTTTAAACCAACTCTAAATCTTCTTAAACTTACCCCACATTATTATATATGGTCCAAGGTACTTAAATTCACCATAATAACTCTAAATACTCAACTAAAACATGGTTTTGGTTACCCCTCAAGCACATGGCCAAAAATGACTCCATAAACAAGGAAACTTGAGTAGCTAACACCCAACCCCTCTTGTGATAAAGCTTAAGATAATGATCCTAACAAGTTTGTATCCATAATTTCGGTTATTTTTAAGGTCAACTAAGCTATTTGAACCTATAGGAACCTCAAACTCACATTAATTCTTAAGGTCTCAAGATTGACACTAAATCCTATTCTAGCTAGTTTTATATGATAGCTTGATTAATTATCTTTCTAAGAAGTTCACCTAAAACCACTTTAGAATACTCATCTAGGCTAACTATAACATCCTCAATTTCATGTCGTGCTAAATTATCTTAGTAACCCTGAGTAATTAGGCACTTAATGAGAAATTTTGAGATTAGGGCTTAATTAAGGGGTTGACTCGGATGAGAAGGGTCAAGAGAATGCTTAATCGAGATTAGATAATCTCTAATTAAGTAAGTCAGAGCCCCTACAGCTTAATTAAGCACTAATCACCTTTAATTAGCCTAATCGAGTTTAATTAAGGTCAATTAAGCTTAATCACAAGATTAATTTTTGTTAATCGAGTTCTTGTGTGTTAATCACTAATCCTTGCTTAATCATCTTAATTAAGTTGTATGAGCACTTAATCACATGATTAAATTCAAATTTAGTCCACTAGATAATAAAGTAAAGAGTGATGTCATAAAAGTATAAAGCATTAGACAAGAGTGCTTTATGTAAAAGCTTGACCATGTTTTGTCTCGCCATCATCCACTTTATCCCCTTAATCACTAATTAACACAAAATTAAGCAAAATATCTCACTCTCCCTCCCTTAATGAAGACGCCATCTTCTCTCTCTCCCTCCCTCATTCATTTTCATTTTCACTCATCCTATTCTCTCTCTTCAAGCCAAATTCTCTAACTTCTCTCTAAACACTTCTTCATCTTCTTCATCTTCCTCTTCCTTTCTCCACCACCACCACCCTAAACCACTCACTTAGCCCTTCAAAGACCTCATCTTTGGGTCTTTGGAGACAAGATCAAAACACTACAACCTCCATTTCCACAAGATTTCAAGAGCTTCTCCTTCCTTCTTGCAAAACCACCACCTTCATCATCAAGAGGAGTCATTATCTTCTTCTTCCATTTCTCTTGTTTTGCGCCATCTTTAAGAAAGGTAGTGATCTTCATCTTTTTCATTTTGTTTACTCAAGAAAGCTTGGAGCTTGGTTCTTTCATGACCAAGATTTCTAAGTGAAAGCTTGAGAAGATCCTTCATGCTCTTCAAGAGCCAAAGTTTTCATTTTTAGTAAAATGTGTTCTTGACATTCTTCATGTGTTCTTAAGTTTCCTCTTTTGGAAAAATATGTTCTTGATGTTCTTCATGTGTGCTTAAGTTTCCTCTTTTGGAAAAATATGTTCTTGATGTTCTTCATGTGTTCTTAAGTTTCCTCTTTTAGTAAAATGTGTTCTTGATGTTCTTCATGTGTTCTTAAGTTTCCTCTTTTGGAAAAATATGTTCTTGATGTTCTTCATGTGTTCTTAAGTTTTCTCTTTTGTTGGTAGCTTGCTTAAAGTTGTTCTTTCCTTTTTATGATGAGTTGATGACTAGAAAAGCTCCACCTTTTTATGTTCCCGTGATTTGATAAGACTTTGAACATTCTAAAAGCTTAAAACTTTAAAAAAGTTTGCTTCTTGACACACTTAAAGTGGCACAAGTTTTAGTGCCATCATAAAGTTTTCTTTTGTTTTGTTTTGAAGACAAGAATGCATGTAAAAGTCTAAGCTTTTTGGCATAATAAGCCTTTTTGACTTAGAAATGATATCTTGTCACTTTATGTCTTAAAAATCAAACCTTAAAGAAAAGATCTTTTATAAAGTTTCAAACTTTAATCAAGAATGAGAACTTTGAGTCATAAAGTTGAGACCTTAATGGTCTTAGAATAATTAAATGAGTCAACTTTTCTAAAGAACAAGACTTTTAGTGAAAAAGCTAGTAACTTGCATCGTTATTTCATAAAGATCTAATCTTTAAGATAAAAGCTTCAAGCTTTGTAACTTGGTTAAGTTAAAAATCACCCTTGGTGTTTAATGAACATGGTGTTGTTGGGTTCATGATATGGTTATGCGTTGTCATGACCCAAGGATTAGAGGGATCTCAGACTCCCTGGGAACATAAGTATAATTGGGGCCTCTGAGCATACCATGAACTTAGGAATCACTAAGTGCACTATATCAAGGAAAGGAAACAATTACTCAACTTAATTAAATTTGAATAAGTGTTCCATAAGACATGAATTCAAGTAAAGAATAATTTTCATGCAAGAGCTAAGTAACTAAAAGACCATATACACATATCTTAATTACGTGATACTCTCATGGGTAAGCATGGGAAATCATGTGAGGATTCATAATATTCTTCGCAAAGAAGGACACAACTATAAACCCCTTTAGGGTATGAATGTGTGATGCCATACAGCATGATGAATGACAAGTTGGGTTGAGCTTTGTCTCATGATTAGATGATGAGTGTGATGATATGGTGAACTATTGGTTGAATGTTGATGATTGGCATTTTGGGGAAGCTCCGGTCTAGCCGTTATGCTGCCGGATTTCCGTCAAAATTATGGACTTAGTCATATCATTGCGTATGTCTAGTAAAAAAAGTGTTATGCATGTAAAGTATAAAGATAAGAAAAGAATCAATGGGACATGACCCTTCAATCACTTCGGTAAGGGAAGTGAGAGATGGCGATCCACAAAGACTCAAGGAACCTCTATGAGGGAGGCAAGGGTGACATGGAGGACCCTCCAACTTAGAGGTAACCAATATCGGCTTAGTCTGATTTGGTTAGTACTGCATGACGATGGTCACGAAATGAGCTCATGTCCAAAAGTAGTCTATTTCAAAGGAAGGTAAAAGAATGTTAAGCACGTGCTAAAAAAGGAAAGTTAAGTCCAAAGTATAACCATGGTTAAGTTGATGATGATGCATGTCCTTGCATGTACTTATGTTGCCCATTTGCACTATGAATGTTTACTCTATCTTTCAGTATGTATGTTAGATTATGATGATGTAGTATGATGTTAAGTTTAAAAGCAACCCGCTTCGGGGTCTAAGTTTTCAAAACCATTAAAAATTGAACTTATATCTGTCCACTATTTTTATAATTAAACCCGAAGTGGCTGGGACGATGACGATGACACTGTGTTTGTCTACTCGTGATCCTACTGAGAAATTTAGTATTTCTCATTCCTACATTTCCCGTGTCGTCTTCAGAGGATGTCGACGTCGGGCACGGTGGTGATCTACATTGAGTTCCCGGTATGGCGTTGGCGCTTTGACCCGTCAACGCCTCAGCATCGCTCTGCGAGCACAGCGATGAAGGTCTACATCTTCCACGACCGCCAGTTTCAGACTCCCGTGATGAGCCCATTTTTCAGACTACATCAACCATTTGGCAAGGTTACTATGGATGACATCCGCCCCTACTTTCAGCCACCGAGATACCCCACCGATGATGATGAGACTGACTCGGATACCCGTTTGACTCCGACTGTTTCACTAGATTCCGATCCCTCGGAGCCATCTTATCTGAGCTTCCATGTGGAGACCGATCCGTCTGAGCCCTTCTATCCAACTCATTCTGGGGGATCTCACCGTTCAGGTTCGTCGCAGCGTTCAGTGATTCGCCTATCTTCTGATTCTTCTGCTTCATTTGCTGGCCCAGCTTCACCCTCGGCTCGCAGGCGTGGGTTCATTCGTACCCACGCTATGCACCGTGGGCGGATGTGCTCAAGGAGGGGGACGTGGCGGCACTTCTCCCGGTGGATATGGGAACGGTTTCCTCCCGCCAGATGCTTGATGTGATGACTACATACAGAGCCGAGCACGAGGATAGCCCTTTTTGGTTGTAGTTATAGGGTTATCATTCTATTATATGGCATGCTTGGGTAGTAGGATTTTCTGATGTATTTCCTTTTATTATTTTGTATTAGTAGGCTTTTGTGTAGGGCCGACGATAGATATCGAACCCATTATTATCTTATGTATGACTTTGGTATGACTATTATTGTATTATCATGGATGGTCGTGGAATGAATGTTACCTTTATCTAAGATTGTGGTTACTCTTATGGTTTCTATGCTTGTTAAATGCGATGTATGTATTAGATAGTAGTGTTGCTTTATATGTTCACGATGTGCTCATGGCTCTCGATTTCAAAAATGGTTCACTTGTTTTGTAGAAAAAATTTTACCCCTATTTTCGGTACAAAGTAATTTCTAAAAAGTAATGTTAGTTCCACGAGTAAAAGTAACAACTAGTAATTCCACAATATGACTTAAGCATAGAATGGAACTATTAGGGTGTTACACTAACATAAGTTAAATCTAAAACACACTACTATGTGTGACCTCTTGAATCCCAGAATAGCGATCCTAAACAAAAAAGATGCATTTTTTTCAAGAATCACAACAAGAAGGTGTTAGAGATCCCTACCTCTTCCTCCTAGCTCAACCACTCTTCTAGTTCCAAGCTCTAGAACCTCCAAAATCATAACCACAAGCAAGAAATCTTTTGCTTCTAGCTGCAGCCTCCAACGAGAAAGGGAAAAGAGATTTTTGCCTTAGAGTGGAAGGGAAGGAGAGCAAATAGAAAAAGAAGAAGAGAGCTTGAAGTTTGGGGGTGTTAGTTAAGGTTTTGGAGAGAAGAATGATGAAGATTTGAGAAGGGAGATGGCCAAGAGTTTCTTTGAAGAGGGTGAAGGAGTGGTTGGTTTGTTTTATTGTTATATTTAGAGAGAGGTTAGGAGTTTAAGTGATGTTGGTGTTAATAGGTGTTTCAATTCTAGCCTTTAGATTCAAAGGCAAGACTTTGGGCTTGTTCTAAGCCATTGATTAAAAGGTTTAAAGTGATATATATCACTTTATGTCACTCATTGGTACTATGTGACATAACATGAGTACTCTATTGCCTTTTAAATCCTTAAACTAAATAGTTACAAGAGCTTTGAGAAGCTTGATTGCAATTCCATATTGTTTCTACATATTTTTACCAAAAATATAATCTTAAAGTTTTATCCCTAACAAGATTTTAACTATGTAATTTACTATGTTATACTTCCTTCTATTCTACGCTTAATTATTATTAACTACATTTTAGTAAATAAATTTTTTTGCTAGCTTTTTATTTAAAACTTATGGTCTCTAATAATTTAATTGTAATTCAAATATATTTTGTTCCTCACTGATCCACACAACATTATTTATTTAAATTTGTAACATAGAGTTACAAATGCAGCAAAATTGGGGATATTACATTACTTCCCTTTTTAAAAGAACTTCCTCCTCAAAATTCATTACGTTTAAGTGACTTCAAATAATTCTCCTTTGTTCTAATTCCAATTATGAAGTATGTCCTCCTATTGTAGCTACACGATCGTAAGAAACCAAAGGAACTGTAGTACCCAAGTCACATACTATAGTTAAGCTTCTGTTATTTGCTTTACACTTACCGCGCATTAGTCCTCAGGCTGAGTCATCTCTTCGGCATTTAGAGTGAACACTCTTCCTTAGTGTTGAGGCCTAGGGCAGGTGGTTGATTCTTGTCAGGGCTATCCCAAAACTTATGTATGGCCTTCCTATAGCTATAGCACACATTTTCTCCCTACAAGTAGGGCCTTCTTCCATGATCCTTCCTGCATTTCAGCCAGGTTTCCTCGTGATCGACTTCTGTGGCTAGTGATCCTCATGCACACTTGGTTGAAACTACTTCTTTAGCAGTTGAGCACGCTCGAGTCTCCAGTCTTTGAGTGCCAACCTCTTCTTAAAAGCATCAGACTTGGCCATAGCAAGCTTTCTGTTATAATCCTCTACCAATCGACTCTTATTTATCAATGTGGCATAGTTCCAAATTTGCATTGGTCCCACTAAAGCAAGGATATCCTCTCTTAGTCCTCTTTCAAACTTGATGCACTTCCAATTTTTTATTAGGGTTGCATTGATAGATAGTAGAAAACTAGGAGAGCTTGTAACACCCTAGTAGTTCCATTCTATGCTTAAGTCATATTGTGGAATTATTAGTTGTTACTTTTGCTCGCGGAACTAACATTACCTTTTTTAAATTACTTTGTACTGAAAATAGGGGGAATATTTTTTTTTTTAAAACAAGTGAACCATTTTTGAAATCCAGAGCCATGAGCGCATCGTGAACATATAAAGTAACACCGCTATCCCATACATACGTTGCATTTAACAAACATAAAACAATAAGAGCAACCACAATTCCTATATAAATGTAACATTCATTCCACGGCCATCCATGATAATACAATAATAGTCATATCAGAGTCATACATAAGATAATAGTGGGTTCGATATCTAACATCGGCCCTAACCAAAAGCCTACCAATACATGATAAAAGGAAATACATCAGAAAATCCTACTACCCAAGCATGCCACATAACAGAAGGATAACCCTATAACTATAACCAAAAGGGGCTATCCTCGTGCTCAGCTCCGCATGCAGTCGTCACATCAAGCATCTGGCGGGAGGAAACCGTTCCCATATCCACCGGGAGAAGTACCACCACGTCCTCCTCCTCGAGCACGTCCTCGCCCACAGGCACGCACGCGGTACGAATGAACCCACGCATGAATCGGGGTGAAGCTGGGCCAGCAGATGAAGCAGAAGAATCAGAAGATAAACGAATCACCGAAGGCTACGACGAACCCGAACGGTGAGATCCCCCAGAATGAGTCGGATAGAGGGGCTCAGACGGATTGGTCTCCACATGGAAGCTCGGATAAGACGGCTCCGAAGGGTCGGAATCCAGTGAAACAGTCGGAGTCAAGCGGGTATCCGAGTCAGTCTCATCATCATGAGTGGGGTATCTCGGTGGCTGAAAGTAGGGGCAGATGTCATCCATAGTAACCTCGCCGAATAGCTGATGTGGTCGGAAAAATGGGCTCATCACGGGGGTCTGAAATTGGCGGTCGTGGAAGATGTAGACCCTCATCGCGCTTCGCCGACAAAGACAGCAGGCATTCAAAGACCGTCAAAGCGCCAACGCCACACCGGGAACTCAATGTTGATCACCACTGTGCCCGACGTCGACATCCTCTGAAGACGAAACGAAAACGTAGGAATGAGAAACACTAAATTTCTCAATAGGATCGCGACTAGACAAACACAGTGTCCTCATCATCGTCCCAGCCACTTTGGGTTTAATTATGAAAACAAAGGGATGATATAAGTTCAATTTTTAATGGTTTGAAAACTTAGACCCCGAAGCGGGTTGCTTTTAAACTTAAGATCATAACCACATCATCATAACTAACATACGTACTAGAACATAGAATAAACATTCATAATGCAAATGGGCAATATACCTATAGGCAAAGACATGCATCATCATAGACGTAACAATGGTTATACTTAGACTTTTCTTTCATTATCAGCACGTGCTTAACATTCTTTACTTTCCTTTGAAATAGACTGCTTTTGGACATGAGCTCATTCCGTGACCGCCGTCACGCAAAGACTAACCAAATCGACTAAGCCGATATTGGTTACCTCTAAGTTGGAGGGTCCTCCGTAACACCCTTGCCTCCCTCATAGAGGTTCCTTGTGGATCGCCGTCTCTCACTTCCCTTACCAGTGATTGAAGGGTCACGTCCCATTGATTCTTTTCTTATCTTTATACTTTACATGCATAACATTTCCTTGACTAGACGCATGCAATGATATGACTAAGTCCATAATTTTGACGAAAATCCAAAGAAAGATAACGGCTAGACCTGAGCTTCCCCAAAATGCCAATCATCAAAGATTCAACCAATAGTTCATCATATCCATATCATATCATCACACTCATCATTCAATCATGAGACAAAGCTCAATCAAACTCATCATTCATCATGCCGAGTGGCATCACACATTCATACCCTAAGGGGTTTATAGTTGTGTTGTTCTTTGTGAAAAATATTATGAATCATCACATGATTTCCCATGGTTACCCATGATAGAATCACATAGTTAAGATAGGTGTTTGTGGTCTTTTAGTCACTTGGTCCTTGGATGAAAATATTCTTCACTTAAGTACATGTCTTATGAAACACTTGTTCAAATTAATTAAATTATATGATTGTTTCCTTTCCTTGAGATAGTGCACTTAGTGATTCCTAGGTTCATGGCATGCCTGTGAGGCCCTAATCATACTGCTCCCAAGGAGTTCGAGATCCTCTAATCCTTGGGTCATGACAACGCATAACCACATCATGAACCCAACAACACCAATGTTCACTAATCACCAAGGGTGACTTTTAACTTATTCAAGTTACAAAGTTTTAAACTGTTACTAATAACATACCAAGGTTTTTGTCTTAAATATTATTAAAGTTGTCATTCTTAGTAGAGTAGTCATAAAGTCTCATTCTTTATGAAAGTAAGTGCCTTTGACATTAAGCTCTTATCTTAAGATTGGATCTTTATGAAATAATGATACAAGTTACTAGCTTTTGAATAAAAAGTCTTGTTCTTTATAAAAGTTAACACCTTTTTGCATTATTTTGGTTCAAAGTCTAAACTTTATGGATGAAATGTCATAAAACAACATTTTTATAACTTAAAGATCTTATTCTTGAATAAAGTTTGAAACTTTGTGAAAGGTCTTTTCTTTAAGGTTTGATTCCTAAAGCCTAAAGTGACAAGATATCATTTTTCTAACTCAAAAAGTTTAGACATTCACATGTATTCTTGTCTTCAAAATAAAACAAAATAGAACTTTATGGAAGCTTAAAAGTTGCGCCACTTTGAAGGAAATCAAGAAGCAAACTTTTTAAAGTTTAAAGCTTTTAGAAGGTTCATAGGCTTATCAAATCATGGAAACATAAAAAGGTGAAGCTTTTCTAATCCTTCACTCATCATAAAGAGAAAAGAACAACTTTAAGCAAGAGAACAATAAGAACATACGTTTCCGAAAGAGGAAACTTAAGAACATATGAAGAATATCAAGAACACATTTTCCAAAAGAGGAAACTTAAGAACATATGAAGAACATCAAGAACACATTTTTCCAAAAATGAAAACTTTGGCTCTTGAAGAGCATAAAGGATCTTCTCAAGCTTTCACTTAGAAATTTTGGTCATGGAAGAACCAAGCTCCAAGCTTTCTTGAGTAAACAAAATGAAAAAGATGAAGATCACTACCTTTCTTGAAGATGGCGCAAAACAAGAGAGATGGAAGAAGAAGATGATGGCTCCTCTTGATGATGAAGGTGGCGGTTTTGCAAGAAGGAAGGAGAAGCTCTTGAAATCTTGTGGAAATGGAGGTTGTAGTGTTTTGATCTTGTCTCCAAAGACCCAAAGATGAGGTCTTTGAAGGGCCAAGTGAGTGGTTTAGGGTGGTGGTGGTGGTGGAGAAAAGAAGAGGAAGATGAAGAAGATGAAGAAGTGTTTAGAGAGAAGTTAGAGAATTTGGCTTGAAGAGAGAGAATAGGATGAGTGAAAATGAAAATGAATGAGGGAGGGAGAGAGAAAGTGGCGTCCACTTTGAAGGAGGGAGGATGAGATATTTTTGCTTCACTTTGTGTTATCTTGTGTTAATTAGTGATTAAGGGGACAAAGTGGATGATGGGGAGACAAAACATGATCAGACTCTTACATAAAGCACTCTTGTCTCATGCTTTATGCTTTTATGACATCACTCTTTACTTTATTGTCTAGTTGACTAAATTTGAATTTAATCATGTGATTAAGTGCTCATACAACTTAATTAGGGTGATTAAGCAAGGATTAGTGATTAGCACCCAAGAACATGATTAACAAAAATTAATCTTATGATTAAGCTTAATTAACCTTAACTAAACTCGAGTAAGCTAATTAAGGGCGATTAGTGCTTAATTAAGCTATGAGGCTCTGACTTGCTTAATTAGAGATTATCTGATCTCGATTAAGCATTCTCTTGACTCTTCTCATCCGAGTCAACCCCTTAATTAAGCCCTAATCTCAAAATTTCTCATTAAGTGCCTAATTACTCAGGGTTACTGAGGTAATCTAGCACGACATGAAATTGAGGATGTTACGGAGCTCTTCGAAGTTAGCAACATATTTGAAGATGTTCATGCTTCCTTACCAAAGTCTCATGAATTCCAGTTCTTTGGCATTGCTCATTGATGCTAAGAATTATTTCTCATGGAATGTGCCCTTGAAAACCTCCTAAGTAATGAGAGTTTAGGCCTCCTCCAACAATCTCTTGGTGCCTACTCATCAAAATTCTACATCTACTTTAAGCATGTAAATAGCAAAGGCCACATTTTGCTATTCAATGTAGAGTAAGATAGAGAAAATCTTCTCGATTGTCTTTATCCATTCGTTAGCTCTAGTAGGGTTAAAAGTTCCACGAAAACTTGGAGGGTTTGCCTTCTTAAACTCAGAGAACTTCAGGTACTCTTGATCCACTCTAGCTCCTCTAGTGTTCATTCTAGGATTCTTTTCAGGTTGTCTTTCTAACCTTTCCATCATGTGGTTTACAATAGTAGCTTGATCCTTCATGGCGAAAGCCATTGCACAGAAGGTACGCATTATATTTGCCTCCTTTTTAGGGGCAGGTTCTTGTCTCTGTCTACCATACCTACCAGTAGCTATTAGTTTCTAGCCAAATAAAACAAAAGATACTGAGTTGATTAGGCTCAACACTGAGCTAAGCGTGATAGTAACTAAGTGCATCCACAACATAGTAATCATGCACATAAAATTTCTATATCTTATGCCAAGCGAATAAGACCCTGTGCATGACATTACATTAACAATTTTTAAAGCATGCTAGAAGTATAGTCAATCCAATCCTCAAGCTATAATAGGATGAATACTTTGATACCAAAATGTGATCCCTTAATAAAACCACACTATGCTTAAGTTATAATGCGGCAATTACTAGTCATTACAGCTGAACTAGTGGAACATTTTTGGCTTCAAAGTAGTTGGTTCATGAAAACAGTGTATATGTATATATGTACGTATATATATATATATATATATATATATATATATATATATATATATATATATATATTTTAAAATAATAATTTCCAAAATTGAGCTTTTAACACATATAATCAATAATATCATTATGGCATACAATATTAAAATCCATAATTGATTCGCATAATAATAATAATATAAAAGAAAGAAGCAATATAATTTATATGAATAATTGAGCCATTCATATATTTAGATATATAAATACCAGGCTTACACATTTACATATCAGTGTCTCGATTATACACAAGTATGTCAGACTAGCAAGGTTTTAGACCATGCGATATATATATATATATGTGTCTATATATATATATATATATATATATATATATATATATATATATATATATATATATATATATATATATATATATATATCCCAAAAGAGTGAGTCTACCATAATCAACTCCTATAGATATGCTAAATGGGCCGTTGGGGAAAATATAAAGTCTAAAACTAGCATGAGCTACCAAAACTAGTGAGTCCAAGGCAGGATCATATAGCCAGGTCCATTCAGGTACCTCCAGGAAGATCACTGTCAATGCCATCAGCTTCATTTGAGGATGACATGGGAACACACAGGGATGAAAAATAGAGTATTTCTTAGTAGGAATTTCCAAATAAACATGCAACCAACTTCATCATCACCTTAGCCACTTCAATTGATCCAAAAAAATTTGCCAACAGGCATAAATAAAATAAAGCTCCGTTTTAATAATTTTGAAAACATAAACTCCAAAGTGGGTTCATTTTATTCAATCACTTAAATTAAGACTCTAAAGTATAATGCTATTGGTAACACATTAAATCATCACTTCATTGTCACTTATCCAACAAATGGCATGCAAATCTTGTAATGAATGCTTATGCACTTTATTCTTTGTCATTAAGGCCCTCTTTTAGCATGTGCTTTAGTTCTTACATGTCCTTGGATAGACTGCCCTAAGATATGAGTTCATTCCATAACCATTGTCATACAGTATTATTTAAATCAAACTTTGGCTGATAAGGGGATCTTATGCCTCTAAATTGGAGGGATCTATCTTAGCCATGTGCCCTCAAAGTAGAGGAGTATTTTGGTGGGTCACCTTCCTTTATCAAAGGTTTACTTCCAAGTCTTAATTAATTAGGATCGCTTTCTCTTACTGAAGGGTCACTTCCAAGTCTTAATTAGAGAATTATGCATTACTTTGACATTTAGCATTCTTTTATTCATGGCATGTCTTTAATCTCATGCTCTGATGCATTATAATGCAACTTCATACATATTCCTTTACCAATTATAGCATCCAATCAATGCATACTCATCAATTCATAATTCCAATACATTCTTTACAACAATTAAAATCATCATAAGTCATAGATAAGGTAATCAAGGTAAAAACATCAAGATTCCAAGAATCAAGAATAGAACACATACCTTGGCTTCCATTCTTTGGCCTCATTGGCCACAAATAATCATTTCCAAACATTTCAATTCCAAGTGGTTCACATCACATTTAAATAGATATGTAACAATACTAGCATACAACACAACACTTCCACTTAAGAACACTTGGCTTCAAGATTAGAGTTTTGCTTAAAGGAGGTTATTTCAACCTAATTACTACTTTGCCATAATTATATTTAGATTCAAACTCTTTGACCCATGCTAAGGAGATAGTTTAAACCCTTATTATCCTAGTCTTGATAACACACCCTTTTTCTTGGCATACACACCTGTAAACCAATTCTAAACCTTCTTAAACTTATCCCGCATTATTATATATTATTTAAGGTGCTTAAATTCACCATAATAACTCTAAATGCTCAACGAAAATGTGGTCTTGCTTGCCCCCCAAGTACATGGCCGAAAATGACTTTATAAGCTAGGAAACTTGACTAGCTAACACCAAACTCTCCAATAATTCACCTTAAACCAATTTCAATCATTCAAGGACATTTCTAAGGTCAATATAACCCAAATAATCAAGCCAAAAAATAGTTTTTCTATCTGTTGAGGGATAGGAACCGAAATCCACCCTTCTAGTGGCTTAGAGGAACTAGTTTAGGTCCAAAATTGTATCAACTTATTCTTTCATCAAACCAACTACTCAAGGACAATTTTAGCCTCCATATATCATGTATTTTGATTAAAATCAATTTGCACTAATTCCTTTGGCATGATAATTAAATTTCCATCTTTCTTAGTTGTTAGTATAGGATTCTAGCTACCCCTCTTGTGATAAAGCTCAAGATAATGATCCTAACAAGTTTTTATCCATAATTTTACTTATTTTTATGGTCAACTAAGTTATTTGAACCTATAGTAACCTTAAACTCACATTAATTCTTAAGGTCTCAAGCCGACACTAAAGCTAGTTTTATGTCATAGCTTGATTAATTATCTTCCTAATAAGAGTTTCACCTCAAAAAAACCTCTTTAGAATACTCACCTAGGCTAACATAAGCTAAATTTAAACTTTAAACACACTACTATGTGTAAGCGATTGAACCCTAGAATAGTGACCCCAGACATAAAACATATTTTTTCAAGAATCACAAAAAGGAGATGTTAGAGATCCCTATCTCTTCCTCCTAGCTTAACCACTCTTCTAGTTCCATGCTTTAGAGCCTCTAGAATCACCACCCTAAGCGAGAAATCATTTGCTCTTCCTTTGCTTCCAGCCATGGCCTCCAAGGAGAAAGGGAGCGAAGATTTTCACCTCAAAGTGGAAAGGGAAAGAGAGGAAATAAGAAAAAGAAGAAGAAGAAGAGAGCTTGGCGTTTAAGGGTGTTAGTGGAGGTTTTGGAGAGAAAAATGATGCTGGTTTAGGGAGGGGAAGGCCAAGAGTTTCTTTGGAGAGGGTGAAGGAGTGAGTGGTTTGTTTTAGTGTTATATTTAGAGAGAGTTTGGGAGTTTAAGTGATGTCAGTGTTAATGGCCATTAGATTCAAAAGCAAGACTTGAGGCTTGTTCTGAGCCATTGATTAAAGGTTCGAAGTGATAGATATCACTCTATCACATTATGTCACTTACTAGTATTTGGTGATATAACATGAGTACTTTATTGTACTTAAATCCTTAAACTAAATAGTTACAAGAGCTTTGAGAAGCTCTAATAGCAATTCTAAACTGTTTTTTAAATTTTTTTACCAAAAATATAATTTATTAAACTTTTATCCCTGACAAGATTTTAACTGTGTAATTTAATTTGTTATTATTTCATTTTATTTCTTCATTTAATTTGTATTAATTGCATTTTAGTAAATAATTTTTTCTGCCAGCTTTTTATTTAAAATTTATGGTCTCTAATAATTTAATTTTAATTTGAATACATTTTGTTCCTTAGTGATCCACACAACATTATTTATTTAAATTTGTAATGTAGAGTTGTAAATGCGGCAAAACCAGGGATATTACACATAATCAAGGTCACTAGAATCATGCCTTAATATATTTAATAAAATATTCATTATAATACAAAGAACTACATATTTTGAATGATTAAATAAGCTCGTGAGACATCAATATTGGTTGACCTTAATGAAAAAATAGACAATTCACCTCTACTAAAATATGAGTTAATTAAAAATATAAGTTCAAAAAAAGTATAAATAATACAATATGTGGGAATTTGTTTCATTCTTCAAAATTGTCCTGAATCTGTGCCACTTAAAGGAGGACAGTTAATTTAGTTATATTTTGATCAACAAAAAATTCATAAAAAATAGAAAGAATTGATTATATGTTTGTGTTTATATAGAAAAAGAAAATAAGTGAAATATAAAGAAAATAAATGACTATTTTAATCATATTTAGGCAGTGTTTGGCAATCTCAAAAATTGAGTTAACATGGTAGAAAATAAAACTAGTTATGTTAACCAATATAAAAATGAACTAGTTTTTTTTATGGAATGTTGTTTGGTTCAACAGTTTGAAAATTAATTTTAATACACATCATCTTATTATTATTATTATTATTATTATGTACCTTTTTCTTCTTGATTATGTCATTAAAAAACAATCTAATAGACTGTGGCGACTAGCAGTGGTGGACAGTGGCAGTCGGCAGTGATAGGTGGTAGAAAATAGTGGTAGCTAATGACGGTAAATGGTGGTGGATGGACCAGCAATGGCAGCAGATAGCGGCAAATAGTGGTGGATGATGGTAGCTATAACATCCCCACGAGTTCCGACTTCATTTCTCATGATTTACGACTTCCGATTTCATCTTCAAGTCAATGGACATTGCTTCCGACTTCAAGTTTCAAATATGGTGGACATAATTTCCTAATTCCGACCTAATCTCAAGTACATCATGAGATCCAACCCTCAGGTTGATTTAGAATGAACAGGAGTGCCGATTTCAGAGTTGATCTTGACTAGAATGGGCACGAGTTCAGATCTCAGAGTTGATCTCTAAGTTCGACCAGAATTTACACGAGTCCTATAACATCCACGAGTTCCAACCTCCGAGATTATACGCAAATTCAACGAGAATGAACACGAGTTCTGATCTCAGAAGTTACTTCCAAGAGATTTTCGTTTCTATTGACGTTCCCCAGTTTGAGTTTAGGACTGGCTTCCGATATTTCCAAGTTCCGGGTATAAGTTCCGATCTCCAAGCAAATAAGGATAATTACTGATTACCAACTTTTAGGGTTGTGCCTATCTTGACTCCCGACTTCCGTGGTCATATTTACATTGGTTCTCTAAGATTGATTCTTGATCGAGTTCCAAAGTTACGGTTTATTGAGATACCGAGTTTAGGAAGTTTGAGTATGAGTTTGAGTATCCTGGTTTCCCAATTCCTTGGATTCGGGTGCAAGGTTTCATATTCTGATCCCACTTCCTATTTCCGATATTAAGAATCTTCCAAAGCTCTTGTGTTTCCTAAGCTCTGAGTTCCACATTAAGTATGAAATGGGCATTATTACCGATTTTCGACTTCATCTAAGTTTGCGATAACATGACATGATTCCCTATATCTGACTTTACTTCCAAATTTCAATGGGAATAAATCCGATCTTCGACTAATTCCTGATCTCCGAATTCAGGTTCCAAATGGATATGAGTTCTGATCTCATCATTTATTTTCTAATTTCAAATAAGATAGACGTGAGCCCCGACCTCCAAATGGATATTCAAGTTCAAATAAAATGGGTATGATTTCCGACCTTAAGCAGGGTGGAGGCGAGTTCCGATTTAAGGCAGAAGGAAAACGAGATTCAATTTTTAGCCTCAAAAAGAGGGAGACATGGCTGAAAATTGGCCACTAAGTATCATCCAATCAGAGTTCCCTAACTCCAACTACTTCCTCAAAGCTTTAATAACACGTTCCTTTCCTCTTCTCCTCAGTTGATTGTGCCTCCCTCTCCCTCTTGTTCTAGCCTTCTTCTTCACTTCCCCTCTTAATCATCTCCATCAAATCTTCAAGCTTTACAAGGTTCCATCAATCCAAACTCAAATTCAACAAGATTATGCCTAAAAGAGGTAGGATTCACTTTCTATTCTTGATTTCTCTGAACCATGGCTGTATGTAATTTTACTCTTCTTCATGTATTCGATGATATATTAGATGCATATGATGGATTATGGTTGGATTAATATGAAATCTTAAGTTGGAATTAAGGTTAAAAGGAGAAATCTTGAAGAAGTGGAGTATACGGCTCTGCCTACAACTGGTTAAATCTGATGAAACTATTTTTATATGAAACTAGACATTTAGGGCTTTCCATACATATATCATATAAAGCCATTGGATTTGTATTGAGGGAGATATGAATTTTGGAAGTTTAACCTAGATTCTAGAGTTTGATATTAGGCAGACTGGGCTGTTCAGGACATAACGTGCTCTATACAACTCCAAATTGAGTGAAACCAATTTTTCTAGAAAGCTTACACATAGGAGAACATTCTATAGAAGTTTTCGAGTTAGATATGGTCCATCTGATCCCAGTATTTTGAAGAAGTTACCCTATGTCCAAACTGAGCCAAAATAGGATAGTTCAAGAAGGTCAAATTTCAGGACTTATAACTTGAGCTCTACTAGAGCAAATGAAATGAACTTATTGCAAATGAAAGTTTGTTCTGTTAGCTTTCGTAGGATACCAATTTCGTATGATTTGGACTGGTTTTCAATTTTTAGTAAATTTTTACTTTTAAGTATATAATCCTAGCTAGTTGTAGGACAGGCTAGGATAAAAATTGATTTTCTTGAGCTAAATAAGTCAAAATGAGATGGGACCAAGGAGGCTAAAAGATAGACACATAATATCCTAACATATCCAAAATTGGGGTCTGGAGGAGTTAAATAGAAATTATGGCCTAATTTACAAAATCGAGTCGAGTATAAGTGTTAAGACAGCAACTATGCTTTAAATGCAACTAATGTTCCTATGAGATTGATAATGAAGTGTGATGCTTTAAATGCACTAATGTTCCTATGAAGTTGATATTGAAATGTGAGTAAAGTATTGTGAATTTTCTATAAAATGGATTGTCTGAATACTAGCACTATTCATGGGAAAGCGGACACGTTCCGTTATGTTGCCAAATTTTCGGTAGAATTATAAAGAGGGTTATGAGCATTTATGTGTTAAGAATATGTATGTAGAACTCATGTATGTAAGGTTATACGAAGGCATGTAGATATATTGAATGTGAATCCCTTCAGCTAGAGGCAGTTGCACTTTGAATCCCTCCTTGTGAAGGCAACTAAATAAGATAAGATTGGGTCCCTTCACTTGGAGGTAGTTGCACTTTGAATCCCTCCCTGTGAAGGCAGCTAAAACTATGAGATCCCTCTACCTTGGAGGCGCATGGTCAAATGAGATCTTTCTACATTGAAGGCACGTGGTCAGCTGAGATCCCTCTATTGAGGCACATGATCAGAAGAGATCCCTTCAATTTAGAGGCACGTAACCAGAATGAGATCCCTCCAAGACTAGAGGCATGTGGGTCCCCTTGTGGGACAGTCTGTGTGACAACTGTCACAAGTTGAGCTGACGAGCTCACTTCTAGATCAGACTATCCAAGGGCAGTAAAGACTAAAGATTAAAACATATGCAAGCACCCTACTCACATAAGGCATGGCATCGACCCAGCGAGTGTGAAAATAGGGGATAGGTCTTACATGAGGCATAGCATGACCCAGTTAGTGTAAGTACCGAAAATTTATGCTGTGATAAGTCCAGATTCCTAAGGAACGTGACATGGCGATCACACTCTGATGGGGTATGATATAGCGATCATACTTTGGAATGTGGCATGATGATTCCACACCCTAAGGAATATGACATGGCGATCACATTCTGATGGGGTATGACATGACGATCATACTCCGGGACGTGGCAGGATGAACATATCCCTAAGGAGTGTGACGTGGCGATCGTACTCTGGGAGATGTATGACAAGTAAAGGAAAAGAAGCAATGTTGTACTTGAGGACAGCGATACGTAACGCCTAGGTTTGTCGAATGAAGAAAGATGAAGGAAAAGTATGTGTGTTCTGCATAAAATCCAAATACAAGTAAAGGTGTATGCAGAGTTTATGTTTTCAATATATTGGTACTATTATAAGTTAATAAGCTTCAACTGTTATTCATAGTATAATTCATGAATTAATTTTGTATTGGTTCGCCCAAATTACCAGTGTATGAATAAAATGAAGTTTGCTTTGGACAGTATATTTTCAAACTATAAAATCAAACAGCTTGTATAACATGTTCATCTTTTTCATAACAAACCGAAGTAACTGGAGATGACAATGATGACATTATGTATGACAGTAAATGAATCCTACTGAGAATTTATAATTCTCACTCTTATTTTCGTGTTATCTCCAGATAGCTCGAGAAGTTTCGAAGATGGCTGAAATTGCTGCCAGACATGGTCCGATTAAGAGATAGTAACAACTCCTAGGTGAGGTATTATGACTTAAGTATAGTACCGTACTTGGGAGGGTACTACAGTTGTAACACCCTACTAATTTTATGTTATGCTTAAGTCATAGCATGAAACTAGTCAGGTCGTGTTACCGTGTTGATACTCTATTTACCTTTCCTGTTTTGATTTCTCTTTAAATCGTCATCATCATATAAGCAAATTTTTTTTTTTTTTGACAAAACGGCGCACTGTTATATTAAAAGCGAAACGAATCGAACAAAATATCACCAAGATAAGTATAGTGCAAGATAAGTATAGTGCAATAGTGTTACTGCATACGTGTAAACATATATATATATATCATAAGCCACTGTTTCAGTTTATATAAAGTAGAACACGTATGGGGGCTGGTGTATCAAAAGACCATAATGCCCTCATCCGCCAAAATACCCTATAGTCCTCAAGGACATTTCGTAACCTACTGCTAACCCTACAGTCAAGTCCATGACCCAAAGCTACATGATGTCCAAAAGAGGGTCATACTGTACAACATCTCCTGCCGCTAAGCTACTCCGTCAGGTAGCCGTTAGCCATGCCAGGCTCGGCTGGTGTATAGTCTACGCTGGGTCCCGAGGAGGAAGAGGGCGACGAGCCGGTGGCCTCGGAGGGGTCACTCTCTGAACTCAACGGGATGTCGAGGACTGCCTGCGGTGGTGACTAAAGCGTGGTCAGCGGTGCCGAGGTGCAGGAGGTGCAGGATGTGGGTGCGCCATGTGTAGAGGGATGGCAATATAAGGGGTAGCAGGGTCGAAGATGGGATGGTGTAAAGGAACATCAAAGTTCCTGTTGCTGAAGAGGTAAAATCGGAAGTTGCATGAACCAGCTATGTACAAAGAGTCCAACTCTGGATCATGGTGGAGTCAGAACGCAGAATCTCAATAAAAAGGGTGGCTGTGGAGTCCATCGCCGTTGTCCGAGAATGATGCGGAGATACAAAGGGTGAGAATTTCAAGAAAATTCTCTTAGGGTTCTAAGTTATCTCTGCATCGACATCACATACATTCTCAGTTGCCTCGGGTTTTATTTAATTATAAAAAAATGTGTTCAAACTGAAAAGTCCATTTTCATGAGTTTAAGAAAATGTTTGGTCCGAGGCAAGGTTCAGTTTTACTTTAATTGGCATAAGAAACAAAATAGATTACTAATACTGATACATAGAATGATAAACGAAATAAATAAATGAATAGCAGTGAGCAATTATAACAGACAATTGTAAACATCTGGACATAATTGTTTCATATAATCATGCAGTCATGTGTTCAACTGTAAGCATCTTGATGTAACTATTCCATGTATTCATGCATTCATGTAATCATGTAGACTCGTTCTTGAACTTTCCTTCATAAACTTTTTCATTACTTTCTATCATTTTCCATCTCTTGGTCCCCTGGGAGTTCTTGGCCATTTTAGACTCCTGGGTAATAGTCTGCTTATCAGGATCGAGCTCGTTCCTATACAGGAATTGCCGGGTTTACTTTTCCCGACCTTCCCACCGATCTATTCCCCTTAACTTCTTATCCGAGGCTGGTCCAAGTAGTATGGAACTTGCATAATAACACAATTCTTTTCATAGCTTTCATGGCTTTCTTAAGAATGCATATGCATTAACATGTAATTCATAACTTGTACATGGGTTCCACCGAAAATTTGGCAGCATAACGGAACATGTCCGCTTCCCCATTTATCACAAGAAACACAACTTCACATTTATATCCCAGCATAGAACTCAAATCCATATCAAATTCATTAAGGCAGAAATCCTGCCTCAGTATATTCAACCAACCCGGTTTTTGTAATTCAAGCCACAATTTCATTTTAACTCATTTGGACCTCAAATTTGAGTATGTTAAAGTGTTGTGTGTCTATTTTCTAATCTCATTGGTCCCATCTAATTTTGGTATCTATAACTCAAGATATCTAAATTTTATTTCGGCCTGCCCATTGGCTAGCTAGAATCAGGCAACTAAAAGTAAAAATCCACTAAAAATTGAAAACTGACTCAATTCATACGAAATTGGTCTCATGTTAAAGCTAACAGAACAAAGTTTCATTTAGAAAAAGTACCACTCAATTTGGCTTAGTGGGGCTCGAGTTACAAGCCCCGATTTCGGACCTCCCTACACTGCCCTGTTCTAGCCCGGTGTAGACATAGGGCAAATTGCGTGGAGAACTGGGAGCAACTAGGACCTTATTAAATTCTGAAATTTTTATGAGATATTCTCCTATGTGTAAGCTTTCTAACAAAGTTAGTTTCACTCATTTTCATGTAGTATAGGTCGAGTTCTACCTTAAAGAACCTAATCTGCCCAGAGCCAGTGTCAAAACCCTAGGTTGAAATTCAAAAATTCATATCTCCCTCAATTCTGATTGAAAATCCTTATATGATATGTCTATGGAAAGCCCTAGATGTCTAGTTTCATCTAAAAATAGTTTCCTCGGATTTGACCGATTGTAGGCGGCACCGTACGCCCCGCCATACGGACTGTCGTGGACTCTCCACCAAGACAGCACCTTCATCCATTCACTTCTCTTAGTTTTTCTTCTTCTAATTCTACTTCTAACTCAAAATCTTCTATTAATTCAAGCATAATTATTTAATCAACACATCAAAATAAAATTTAGACCACCATCAATACTTCAAGAATCTAAAAGTCAAGTAAGAATTTAGAACTCCTACCTCTTATCGTGAATGATTTTGGTTTAAGTTTGTAGCTGCAACTTGGTAAAAGTTTAAGGTATGATGGAGTTGGGTGAGAGATGAAAAGAAAAGAGAGAGCTGAAGTGAAGAAGAAGTTACGTAGAAGGGGGTCTGAATCAGAGGAGGAGGGTGTGTTATATAGGCATGAGTGGAAGTTAACTTGGAAGGTTTTGATTGGCCTCTAAACATAAGGTTGAGTTTTAGCCAACCTTGCTCTCCACGTTGCCCTCTTTGTGTGGTAGAATCACTCTCCACGTCGCCTAAAGTGGGACTAGTTTCCAGTATATTTTGGAAACGAAATCGGAACTCGTGAACATCAGGCATATGAAGTCGGAACTCGGAAAAATCCAGTTTAGTCGAAACTTGAAAGCAGAGCCTGGTGTGAAGCCAAGCACTTAAAGTCGGAAATCGAGAATTATAGAATCTCGATGTCAGAACTCGAAAAGATATAGAAATGAGAGCTACTGACATTGAACTCGAGATCGGATCTCGTACATTTGTGAATCATAATGTCGGAATTCAGAATATGGCCAGTTCATTTGAGCCTTAGAGACGAGGTCAGAAATCGAAATTTTTGATCTTGGATAGTTAAGGTCGGAAGTCGTAAATTGTGCTGAAGTCGAAGACGAGCTCATAAGTTGAAAGCATCAGTCACTTCATTTCAGCTCCTAAAATCGGAAATCGGAATTCATACTGATGAGGTCAAAATTCATACACGCTTACACAAGGTTGGAAATCGTAAGCTACATGCATTAAGTCGGAAACCGAAAGAAATCCCTTGTAAGCCTTGGAACGAAGTCGGAAGTCGAAGCTAATATTGAGGTCGGAAGCGGAATTATAAGACAAACTCGGAAATCGGAAATTTTAACATTAGAGGGGATCGGAAGTCGGAAATCGGACGTTACAACAGTAGTCAATGGCGGCTGACAGTGGCAATCAATAACTGCCGGTCATAAGCGGCGGTGATTGCAATGATAGTTGACGATAGGCGGTGGCAACCATGGTGGTAGTCAGCAGCAAACGATAGTGGATGGCAACAGGGAATAGTGGTGGATGGTGGTAGCGGACGGTGGTGGACTGCAGCAGCGAACGTGTAGGATGACGGTGGCAAATGGTTGATAATGTCAATGGAGAAAGAATTAATCGATGTGAAGTGAAAAAATTTAAAATTAATTTTTTTAAGAACTTGTTTAAGGTTCAAATTGATTTAAATATAATTAATTTTAAAATATTTAGGTAATTACCAAACAATATTTATTAAAAACTAAGCTCCATTATAGCTAGTTAGCCGATTTTTCTAGTTTGTTAAACACCCCTGTATGTTTTTTAATATGCAATATATTGTTAATTATGGCTATCTTAATGTTGCACATTATTGCCAAATGAAATGCATAATAATATTAACCAATTAAATAATTTAGAAATAAAAATATTTTATCCGATTTAAAGACAAATTTAATTTTTATTTTTTAAAAAAATTAAGCACACTAATTATCAGAGTTTAAACCATAAAAATTATGTTTTAATGAGCTAACATATTAATGTAATCATATTTCAATTTTAACCCAATAATAATAAAAAAATAAAACATTTAATATTTTTATGTGCAACTAAATAAAGTGTTATGTGAAACTAGCTTTTCTTAAGAATGTTAAGGTCCGTTATTCTTTTAAATATGGCTATTAAATAATTCAAGGGTAAAAATACCGTTTTGTCTACTTTAAAAATAAAATTAATTTTTAAAATTTTAAATTTTATGCAAGTTAATTCTTAAAATTAAAATCATAAAAATTAAGTTATCATGAGCAAACATGTTAACATAATTACTTAAATTTTAATGTAATTAAATTTAATTATATATTTTTTAAAAAAATTAAGTATATTAATTATAAAAAATTAAATTACAAAAATTATGTTGTCATGAGCTAACATATCAATGTACTTTAATTTAAAATTATAAAATTCAAAGATAAAATATTAATATTGTTATATGTAACTAAAGAAATGTTAGGGGGACGCATTTTTGTGACTCACCCTGCGACGCATACGGCCTTATGTCTGAGTGGACAGAAGGAAAATCAATAAAACGACAAAAATCGTATAAACATATATACGAGGTAAAATAGTGAAACGATAAATGAATGAAAAGTAAAAAATTTGAAATCCAAAAAGGCAACCAAACCCCCCTCCCGCTTCTGCCCCCTCCTGTGTCCATCTCCCACGTTCAGCTCCCCCAACATCCTCTCCAAAATCAGCCAAGCAGCTACTCATCCCCCTTCTACGGCCTCTTACTTCTTCATCATCTGTCAATAGCTACTTATCTCACTCCATCGTATTCTTCTCTTATTGACCAACGAGGGAGTCTCCATTCCTGTGCCTTAGGTATGATCAGAACACCCTCTCTCTTTGTCTATAACTCATTATCTATGTTCACCTTTATATTGGGTTTTAAATATGAATTTTATTTTTTGGGTGGTTTTGTAAATGAAGGTGTTGGAACTATGATGACTACCAAGTTTGAGATTTGTTTTAGTGTTGTAGTATAGGTGTTTGAGGCTTATGTTTCTATAAGTTTAGGCTTACAATGTTAAGTAGAAAAAGAAATCATTAAAGTATAGTACATTTCATGAATTGAAACCCACCTCTGCATCTAATAACATTTAAACCATAACATTAGATTTTAAAGATTTGATAAGATGCTGGTAACTTCTTTGGAAACGCTGGTAAGTTATGGCAGAAAGCTAGTAAATATATAAAATGCGTTGGTAACATTCTTTTCATACTAGAGAAAGTTACCAGCATTTTGCTAAAATTTACCAATGTTTCCTAAGAATTCACCAGCATCTCTTGATATATTTAAAACCTGATTTTATGAAAAATAAGATTTAGGGATATGCTAAATTTACTTATTTAGATGTCCATAGCCAATAATTGTTACAAAATTTTACAAGGAGAAAAAAAATATACAAATAGCAAACTAGAGAAACTTACCAACATCTTAGGAACTCTTTCAAACCTGATTTTATGAAGAATAAGATTTAGAGATATGCTAAATTTATTCATTTAGGTGCCCTTAGTCAATAAATTTAACATATCACTAAATATTATTTATAAATACAGATTTTGAAGGTCTCATAAGACCCTTGTAAAATCTTGTAAATGCTGGTAAGTTTTAACAATATGCTAATAAGTCTCTCTAGTATGAAAAGAAAGTTACCAACATATTGCTAAAACTTACCAGCGTTTCCAAAAATTAACCAGCGTCTCTAAACCTGATTTTATGAAGAACAAGATTCAGTGAAATGCTGAATTTGACATATCACTAAATCTTGTTCTTTATAAAAATAGATTTTGAAGGTTTCATAAAACGTTGGTAAATAAATGTTGGTTATTGAAGAAGATGATCTTTTAAGGGGGCAACCAATTCTAAATGAACACTAGATTACCATATCACTATGTCTTTTTTATTTATTTCCTTTTCAATCTTGGGCAATAAAAACGTATTCATATTTTATTTATTACCTATTACCAAAAGAAATGTGTTCACTAAATGAAAAGACAATTTGTTCATCAATTGGTCAAGTGCCAGCAATATCAAGTCTAATATGTTTCACATTTTATTTCAAGTCCACGAGAAAAAGTTCAACCAAACCTGTATGGAATTTCATGGTTTATGCTTGAGGAACATTTTATTTCCCCCTTTCCCTTAATTCTTAGCTATGAGTCAGCTTATTCTATATAGTATAATATGCAATCTTCTGCCAATTTATTAATCTTTAATGTCTAACAGCTCCTCCCTAATTAGTTGGTTTTCTCAATTCAGCTTAGTTTTTTCCCCCTCTTTTTTTGTAGGTGTGGTTGCCCTATGTTGTTGAGGTTCATGGAGGAATCAAGCAATCAAGGAATGCCTATTGACGTTGATCTCAACAATGATGTTGATGGAGATCCATGCTAACAATTTAGGTCTCAAACATGTTCATAGCTTACTTGTGGTTAATTTTTTCAACTGACTATTGTGTTAAAATATTAGACTTTTGCTCTTGGCCATGGTGGTAAATAAATACCTTGGCCTTGTTAAAATGTTCGACTTTTAGGTTGCCAGGAGCACATAGTGTCTGATGGAATGGGAGAATGAAACTTTTGTTTTGTGTACAAGTATAATCATTAATAGATATACATTTGCAGCTGGTTTTTGGGTTGCAAATTTGTTAGGAATACATTTTCTTTGTCCAAATTTTGGTTGTATGCTAAGTGATGTGCTAAATTTATTCATTTAGGTGCCTCTGGTCAATATTCATTATAAAATTTGGAAAGGAAAAAAAAAATAAAAGAATGAAAATATCAAGGAATAGAAACTTACCAGCAATTTGCTCATATTTACCAGCGTTTAGCTAAAATTTACCAGTGTTTTCAAGGGGATTTACCGGCGTTCTATGAAATCATCAAAAGTCCAAGTTAATGAAGAATAATATTTAGTGATATGTTAGATTGTTCATTTAGGTGCCCCCTGATTAATTTTTCGTTATAAAATTTGGAAAAAAAAAATAAAAGAATGAAATATCAAGGAATAGAAACTTACCAGCATTTGGCTAAAATTTACCAATGTTTTCAAGGGAATTTACCAGCGTCTTATGATATCATCAAAAGTCCAAATTAATGAAGAAAAAGTTTAGTGATATGTTAGATTGTTCACATAAGTCTGTTGATATTTGTTAGATAGTGGCAATTTCAGTAGCATTATTTTCTTCAATACTAGCATAAATATGATTCTTATATCCGTAATCTGTTGTCACAATAAAACTATAGTGTGACTCATGTTTGATATCGACCAAAATCAACATGTGACTAATAGCCCCGTTTGGTTGTGGACACCAATGGAAAAACTTCACATACCGAGGCAATATTAGCCAAAGGGACACTTGAGTAGCTTTCGTAGAACGTGTGTTTGCATTCAGTAGAATCTAAGACAAATACACTATAAATGGTGCTTGCATTTGTTTTGAATTTTTGTTGAGGTAATTAAAATAGATGAGGACACCTAAAATGGAAATTCACGTGAACTTCTTAAAAGATGTACATGAAAATTTGCAAGGCATCAAGTATCAACAGACTTATGTGAACAATCTAACATATCACTAAATCTTATTCTTCATTAACTTGGACTTTTGATGATTTTATAGGATGTTAGTAAATTCTCTTGAAAATGCTGGTAAATTTTAGCCAAATGCTGGTAAATATGAGCAAATCGTTGGTAAGTTTCTATTCCTTGATATTTTCATTCTTTTATTTTTTTTTTCTTTCCAAATTTTATAACGAAAATTGATTAGGGGTCACCTAAATGAACAATTTAACATATCACTAAATCTTATTCTTCATTAACTTGGACTTTTGATGATTTCCTAGGATGCTGGTAGATTCCCTTGAAAATGTTGGTAATTTTTAGCCAAACGCTGGTAAATATGAGCAAATCACTGGTAAGTTTCTATTCCTTGATATTTTCATTCTTTTATTTTTTTTCCTTTCCAAATTTTATAACGAATATTGACTAGGGGCACCTAAATGAATAAATTTATCACATCACTTAGCATACAACCAAAATTTGAACAAAGAAAATGTACTACTAACAAATCTGCAACTCAAAAACCTGCTACAACTGTATATCTATTAATCATTATACTTGTACACAAAACAAAAGTTTCATTCTCCCACTCCATTAGACACTATGCATTCCTGGCAACCCGAAAGTCTAATATTTTAATAAGGCCAAGGTATTTATTTACCATCATGGCCAAGAGCAAAAGTCTAATATTTTAACACAACAATCAATTCAAAAAATTAACCACACTAGTAAGCTATGAACATGTGTGAAACCTAAATTGTTGGCATGGATCTCCATCAACATCATCGTTGAGCACAACATCAATAGTGATTCCTTGATTGCTTTATTCCTCCATGAACCTCAACAACAAAAGGTTACCACACCTACAAAAAAAGAAGGAAAAAAAACTAAGCTGAATTGAGAAAACCAGCTAATTAAGGAGAAGCTTTTGGACATTAAAGATTAATAGATTGGCAGAAGATTGCATACTATACTATACAGAATAAGCTGACTCATAGCTAAAAAAGAAGGGAAACGGGCAAATAAAATGTTCCTCAGGCATAAACCATGAAATCCCATACTGGTTTGGTTGAACTTTTTCTCGTGGACTTGAAATAAAATGTGAAACATATTGGACTTGATACTATTGGCACTTGACCAATGGATGAACAAATTGTCTTTTCATTTAGTGAACACATTTCTTTTGGTAATTGGTAACAAATAAAATATGAATACTTTTTTATTGCCCAAGATTGAAAAGGAAGTAAATAAAAAATACACAGTGATATGGGAATCTAGTGTTCATTTAGAATTGGTTGCCCCCTTAAAAGATCATCTTCTTCAATAACTAACATTTATTTACAAGCATTTTATGAAACCTTCAAAATCTATTTTATATACAGAACAAGATTTAGTGATATGTCAAATTCAGCATTTCATTGAATCTTATTCTTCATAAAATCAGGTTTAGAGATGCTGGCAAATTCTTTGGAAATGCTGGTAAGTTTTAGTAATATGCTGGTAACTTTCTTTTCATACTAGAGAAACTTACCAGTGTATTGTTAAAACTTACCAGCATTTGCGAGATTTTACAAGAATCTTATGAGACCTTCAAAATAAGTATTTATAAATAATATTTAGTGATATGCTAAATTTATTGACTAAGGGCATCTAAATGAATAAATTTAGCATATCTCTAAAGAGAAATGATATGGGATGCATTTTTGCCGACTCACCCTACGACTCATATGGCCTTATGTGCAAGTGGACGGGGAGTAATGAGTAAAACGACAAAAACTATATAAACATACATAACGCTGAGATGGTAAATCAATAAGATGAATAGTAAAAAATTTGAAAATTGAAGAAATTAACTTAAACAGTCGCACCAAACTGTTGCTCCAAACCTTCAACGTCAACGGCAAACTCCCCTCACCCATCCTTTTGCCCCCCATCTCCATCCATTCTCCACATTCATTTGCCCCCCACATTCGTCCATCCCAAGCACCTTTTCCTTGACTAGGAATTACTTCCCCTCCTACAAGGATAGAATTTCTTTATCCTGTAGTGGCTACTCATCCCACACCAACACTATTCTTGTCTGATCACCAATTCATCTGTGCTAGGTACAATCACAAACCCCTGTCATTCCCTTAATATATAACTCATTGTCAGTGTGGAACTCTAAATTGTCTTTTGAATCTGAAATTAATTTTTTGGGGCATTGTAAATGAAGGTCTTGAAACTATGATGAGTAGCAAGATTGAGTTTTGTTTTAGTGTTGTAGCGTAGGTGTTTGCAGTTGTAGTCGTATGAGTTTAGGCTTGGAATGTTGACCAAGAAAAAAAATCATTAAAGAGTAGTTTGATCTGAAAGAGTTAATGGACGCTAGTAAGTTTTTAGAAAATGCTACTAAACTTGTTTATCATACTGGTAAATACATTTAAAACGTTGGTAAATACGTTCATAAGGAACTTACCAGCATTTAGCTAAAATTTACCAGCCCCCTTGTGAAACTTACCAGCATCTTAAGAGCTCTTTAAAATGTAATAACTTACTGATTTAAGTCCCCAAAGTCAATAATTGTTGCAAAATTTGACAAGAGTTTTAAATTTAGCAAAGTAGAGAAACTTACTTACTAGCATTTTGCTAAAACTTACCAGCATCTTAAGAACTCTTTAAAATATGATAAATTATTGATTTAAGTAGCCATACTCAATAATTGTTGCAAATTTTGACAAGAGTTATAAATTTAACAAAATAGAGAAACTTACTTACTAGCATTTTGTTAAAATTTACCAGCTTTTATAAGGAACTTATAGCATTTTGGTAAAACTTATCAGCCCCTCTATTAAACTTACAAGTGTCTTAAGAATTCTTTAAAATGTGATAACTTATTGATTTAAGTCCCCATAGTCAATAATTGTTGCAAAATTTGACACGAATTATAAATTTAGCAAAATAGAGAAACTTACTTACCAGCATTTTGTTAAAACTTACCAGCATTTATGAGGAACTTACCAGCATTTTGGTAAAACTTACCAGCCCCTCTGTTAAACTTACAAGCGTCTTAAGAACTCTTTAAAATGTGATAACTTATTGATTTAAGTCCCCAAAGTCAATAATTGTTGCAAAATTTGACAAGAGTTATAAATTTAGCAAAGTAGAGAAACTTACTTACCAGTATTTTGTTAAAACTTACTAGCATTTTGGTGAAACTTACCAGCCCCTCTGTGAAACTTATTAGCGTCTTAAGAACTCTTTAAAATGTGATAACTTATTGGTTTATGTAACATCCCGATTTCCGAGTTCGTCTTCGTCCTCAGGACTTATTCATTCCGATTTCCGACTTAGTCTTTGAAACACAGATAAGAGTATTTTTCCGAGTTCCGAGTTCATGTTTGCCCAATTCTCGACTTCATACCTTTCACGACTTCCGACCTCGTATGGATTATTTCCAACGATTTCCGAGTTTAACCTTCAAGTCCAAACACATGAACGTAATTCCATGAGATCCGACTTCGTGCCTCAAGGCAAGTATATCCGGTTTCCAAAGTGACCAACACCATACAAAGATATGAATTCGACTTAGAGGTTTAAGAACTTGTGTTTGGAAATGTGACTCGCGTTCCCGAGTTCCGACCTTAGTGTTGAACTCAATTGGAGTGGACACGAGTTCGGACCCTTGAGTAAACCTTCAGTCACACGAGTTCGATTTTATATCGAGCATTGGCATTCAGAGTTTATTCCGAGATTATAGGATTGCGGTTACATGAGTTACGACCTCAGGCCTAAGATAACAAGCTTCAAAAGCGATTAATCGTGGTTTCCGAGTTTGAATTGGGAATTCCGGAATTTTGTGATTGTGATCTTTCGACTTCCGGAATCCGACATTGATACAAGATTTCCTCAAGACACATACAAGCTGGTACGAGTTCGATATTAGGCTTCATCTCCCACTCAAGTAAAAGCGACTGAGTTCCGACCTCAAGTATAATAAGGATGAGTTCCGACTTCATATACATGAGGTTCACGAGTTACGACTTTATAGCTCCTACGAGTTTCGATTTCGTTTCCAGAATATGCTAGAAACTACCACACAAAGGGCAACGTGGAGAGCAAGGTTGGTTGAAACTTGGCCTTATGTTTATAGGCCAATCACAACCTTCCAAGTTAACCTCCACTCATGCCTATATAACACATCCTTCCTCCTTTGATTCAGACAATAATTCACGTTGTTTTCCTCTTCTCCTTCGGCTCTCTTTCTCTCTTGCTCACACATCCAAAACTCAAGCTAAGTTCCAGCCTTGTTCATCCAAACTCCAAGTTTCGGCACTTAGCCAAATCTTGCTCCAAAGAGGTAGGATTCTGCTCTATTCTTGAATTTCTTACACTATGATTGTATGAGATTGTGCTATTCTTTACGTATTTAATGAACTATTGGATGTATTGGATGAATTTATGATTGAATTAATAGAAGACTTTGAGTCAGAATTATGATTAGAAGGAGAAGATTAGAAGGAGTGGAGAAGTGAGATGCTGTCTTGGTGAGGAAGTCCACGGCAGTCCGTACGGCGGAGTGTACGGCGCCGCCTACAATCGGTCAAATCCGATGAAGCCATTTTTAGATGAAAGTAGACCTTCAGGGCTTTCCATGGATATATCATATAAGGTTATTGGACTAGTATTGAGAGAGATACGAATTTTTGAAGTTTGACCTAGGGTTTAGGACTTTCATCCGGGCAGGGTGACATGAGGAGGGTATAACTCACCCTATACAACTCCAAATTGAGTGAAACCAGTTTTGTTAGAAAGCTTACACACAGAGGAACACCCCAATATAAGATTCCGAGTTTGTTATGGTTCCAATTGTTCCCAGTGATTCGAGGAAGTTGTCCTATGTCTAATTCAGACCAATACAGGGTAGTTCAGGAAGGTCGACTTTCAGGACTCATATCTCGAGATGTACTTAAGCAAATGGAGTGAAACTTATGGCAAATGAAAGTTTGTCCTGTTAGCTTTGATATGAGATCAATTTCGTAAGATTTGAGCTTAGTTTCGATTTTTAGTGAATTTATATTCCCAGGAGTGTAATTCGGGCTAGTGACTGAACAAGCTAAGGCAAAGGTTGAATATGTTGAGTTATATAAATCAAAATGATATGGGACGAAGAGGATTAGAAAGTAGACATATAGAGCTATGACATACCCAAATTTCAGATTTAAATGAGTTGAATAGAGATAAAGGTGGATTATACAAGATTCGGGTAGAACCGAATAGAATTGACAGAATGGCCAAAATGATAATTCTACAAGTGTTAGTGAAACATATAAAGTTGAATTGAGGATTGCCAGCTTGACATTAATATATATATATATGTAAGTTGATTATGTTGCTATGACTGAATTGTTCGTGAAGGCTGGCACTATTTATAGGGAAACGGACCTGATCCGTCATGTCACGAATTTACGGCAGAAGTCTATAAAACTAGGAATGTTTACAGGTAATGATGAATTAGAGTATGAATGGGTATATAGAAACCCTATATTCAATGATATAAGTATGAGATGAGATATATGAAAGTAAAGAACGAAGCATATGTATGAGTGTCGGTAGAATGGTAAGGAGGCTACG
The DNA here is from genome assembly GCA_031439595.1 of Pterocarpus santalinus. Lineage (NCBI taxonomy): Eukaryota > Viridiplantae > Streptophyta > Magnoliopsida > Fabales > Fabaceae > Pterocarpus > Pterocarpus santalinus. The sequence goes on along the minus strand of CM062528.1, from coordinate 22,901,842 downwards.
AGCATTTATGCGTTACGAATATGTACGTGAAGATCATGTGTGCAATGATACGTGAAAATAAATGAAGTATATGCATGAGTACACTCTTTATAATTGTGCTTGAATATGTATGAGAATAAAAGAACGTGAATATATTGAATGTGGGTCCCTTTACTCGGAGGCAGTTATTCGAGGTCCCTCCTTGTGAAGGCAGCTAAATAAAATAAAATGTGGGTCCCTTCACTCGGGGGCAGTTATTTGAAATCCCTCCCTGTGAAGGCAGTTAAATGATAAAGACATGGGTCCCTTCATCTGGAGGCAGTTGCACATGGGTCCCTCCTTGTGAAGGCAGCTAAAGACTTGGGTCCCTCTATGTTGGAGGCAGTTGCACTTTGGGTCCCTCCAACCTAGAGGCAGTGGGTCCCCTTGTGGGTGAGTCGGTGTGACGATGGTCACGGGTGAGGCTGACGAGCTCACTCCAAGGCCAGGCTACCCAAGGGCAGTAAAAGCACCCTAGGGACGGCGATACGTAACGCCTAGGTGTGCCAAGTAAAAGATTAAAGACTAAAGGTTAAAGTATATGCAAGCACCCCAATCACATGAGGCATGGCATCGACCCAGCTAGTGTGAGCCAAGGGCAGTAAAAGCACCCTAGGGACGACAATACGTAACGCCTAGGTGTGCCAAGTAAATACTAAAGACTAAAGATTAAAGTAGATGCAAGCACAGAACTTACATGAGGCATGGCATGACCCAGCTAGTGTAAGTACCGAATGAAGGTCCCATATTCCTAAGGGCGTGACATGGCGATCACGCTCTGATGGGGTATGACATGGCGATCATACTCTGGAATATGGCATGTATAGATTTTATGATAAAAAGAAAGATGAAGAACGAAAAGCAAGTTTCATGTATAGGCATGAATTTTAAGTACGAGTAAGTTTATGTGTAGATGTTATATTCCTAGCATATTGATGTTAGATGTGTTTTAATATGCTACAGTTATTATTCATGGTGCTATATTTGAATGAAATTTTTGGGTCTCCCAAATGCTAAGGGTATAATTAAAATGAACTTTGCTTCGGATAAGACACTTTTCGAAATGTAAAATTAAACAGTTGTGCAGCATGTTATCCTTTTCAAAATAAACCGAAGCAAACTGGAGACGAATATGATATCACTATGTATGAAGATTAGAGAATCCTACTGAGAATTTTATAATTCTCACTCCTATTTCCATGTTGTCTCCAGATGATTTTAGAAGTTTCCAAAGGCGGTGAAGTTCTTTGTCAGACGAGGTCCACTCGTAACGAATACTTGACTCAGGTATAGTACTATGACTTAAGCATAGTATTGTGCTTGGGAGGGTGTTACATTAATGGTATCGAGCGATTCGTCCTAATCGGACTGGGATGGGCTGATTATGCTTCCAAGGAGGCATAACTCGAAAGTTTAAAAGGCCATACTTTAGGTCCTTACATGAAAAAGGACATAGATGTTTGTGTATGGCAGCTCTGTTGTGTGTTGTAGCTTCTCTATCGCACTTGACTGCATATTGAGCTTGATCACCTCAATATGAAGTTCGGTGTATGCGGAGATCTACGGCATTCGGTGGCTTATTTGGGATGAAGGCATTTTGAGGCCAGAATTTAGCCTTCTAGCTATGCCTCGTAACATTTTGACCCTAGGATGCACTCCATTTGTGCGAGAGATCGAAAGGATGGCCGTGCTATCCTGTTGGAATTTCAATATGAGGATTTCCCATATGGTCATCCATCTCCATATTACTTTTGTCCGAGCGTGCTTAACTACGGAAGTCTGAGGAAAACCTGGTGCATTAGTAAGGATCACTTTTAATCCGGCTCAAGGTGTAGTGCGTGAGGGTGATATGAAATTTAGTCACTGAAACCAACACACCTCCATATATTGTATTAGGACAAACCCCAATGAGATTGGTAACACTGGTGCCCATAAAAGTGGGAAGTAGACGTTAACACGATAGTCGAGAAATCTTCATGCTAACCAATTGAAGAAAGTAGAAGGGTGGCAGGGACCTTGGCCGTCCCATAATCCTTTCATTACGTGAAATTGATCGAATTCTGAGGGGACAAGCATTGCAGTAATTATTCAGAAATTCAACAAGAAGGTCAAGAGGTCCAAGCAGCAAATTATGAAAAGATGAAATAAAGTCCACAAGAGAACTTCTTCAGTTGACACTTAGGGCCCAAGGCACAAGTATTAGAGAATTTACTGGAAAATATAGTGCACAAGTAGTCCAACATATGACAAAGAGGATAAGGAATTTACTCGATGAACTTGATGGTGGATCAGAACGTCGGCAAACTAAAGTATATTGTGGCACCCATATGATCTGCGACAACTTTCCATATGGATATTGGAAAGGCATCTTGTAAGACAATATGGTAAGGGAACTCTACAGCTACAGAAAAAAGGATCTGACTCTTAACCTTGGCTTTCACATTAAGTTGCCTGTATCTCCACAACTAGGAATCAAGGAGGATATTAGACTAATAGGAAGGGATATGAGTCTTAGAATTAAATCCGCATAGTGGAGGCGACCTAAAATCCTCCTCCAAGCATCAAGTACTAGACAAATTCTACCAAAAAGACGGAGTTTTAAGATAAGGCTTCTAGTTATAATATTGAGGAAAGGTCTAAGCCCATGTTTCTAAAGAACCGTATTAGGGAGCAAATTTATTATTGAATTAAAGGTAGCTGAACGGATAAGCATTTTGGGAAAGAATATATGGACCTCTATGACAAAGTCATTACCATTACTATATATTGATGTCAATTAATACGGTAACTGCTAAGCATCGCAATTGCATATTTTCATAAGTTGAATATTTGAGATCTTATGTACAAGTGGCAGAAGATTTAATGAGTTATGTGTGATTAGGAACTAATGGCTTCCAGAGGGCGCGATAGGCCACGAACTGTATCCACTCCAGAAAATCCTGCTAATTTTATGAATACGATGCGTGAAATGGCTCATGCCATGCGTGAACAAGCTGCAGCAGCACATCAAATGATGGACCAGCTGGGAAGACAACCTGGAGCCGGTCATGGTGGGAACTCCAATGGCTTAGGAGCAGACCGGGACTATCTTAAATTTGCTGAGTTCAGAAAAGCGAACCCGCCTAGCTTCCGAGGAACTTTCGATCCAGATAAAGCTGAGGAATGGGTCAAAGCAATGGAGAAGATCTTTTCTGTCTTGGCCTGTAATGATCAACAGAAAGTGGCCTTTGCCACTTATATGTTAGAAGCGGATGCCGAGTTTTGGTGGGATGGCACGAAGAGACTGTTGGGGGAACCCCAAGTTGATATCACTTGGGACATATTCAAGGAGGCATTTTATCAGAAATATTTTCCAACTTCGGTGCGGAATGCTAAGGAATTGGAGTTTATGAGGCTTCAACAAGGACACATGAGTGTTTCAGAATACATTGCTAAGTTTGAAGAACTCTGCAAATTCTCCACCATCTATCAGCGTAACCCTGACGAGAACTGGAAATGCATCAAATTTGAAGGAGGATTAAATGCGGACATTTTAGCCTCGGTGGGGCCAATGGAGATAAGGGTTTTGCGCATTAGCGACAAGAGTCGGTTAGTTGAGGGATATAACAAGAAGCTCACTAATGCCAGGAAGGATGGTTGTGGAAAGAGGTTGGCACCTGAAGATCAGGAGTTTCAGTATAATCCCCCACCAAAGAAGCTATTTCAACCCAACGGAAATGAAGAAAAGCCGCTGCAAAGGCTAACCACTAATCAAGAATGTTCGAAGTGCAGAAGGTATCATGGAGGAAGGCCTTGTTTGGCTGGACAAAAGGTTTGCTTTAAGTGTGGAAAGCCAGGACACCTGATTAGAAAATGCCCCGGCCATCAGCTACCTATTCCTAAGCGGTAATATCCAAGGTCAAAAGCTGAAAGAACTACTTCCTCAAAGGAGCCATCGCAAATATATGGGATAAGCCAGAACAAAGATTCACTTTTCGCTAACTGTTTACTGTATTTTCTTTGACTATGTTTGTCCAACTAGAGTGTACTTAAGTGTGAAGTTTTCTTCAAACTCATAGTTAGTTTTGTAATCAAATTTTGAGGACAAAATTTTTAAAAGGAGGGTAGTATTGTAACATCCCGATTTCCGAGTTCGTCTTCGTCCTCAGGACTTATTCATTCCGATTTCCGACTTAGTCTTTGAAACACAGATAAGAGTATTTTTCCGAGTTCCGAGTTCATGTTTGCCCAATTCTCGACTTCATACCTTTCACGACTTCCGACCTCGTATGGATTATTTCCAACGATTTTCGAGTTTAACCTTCAAGTCCAAACACATGAACGTAATTCCATGAGATCCGACTCCGTGCCTCAAGGCAAGTATATCGGGTTTGCAAAGTGACCAACACCATACAGTATATGAATTCCGACTTCCGAGCTTTAAGAACTTGTGTTTGGAAATGTGACTCGCGTTCCCGAGTTCCGACCTTAGTGTTGAACTCAATTGGAGTGGACACGAGTTCGGACCCTTGAGTAAACCTTCAGTCCCACGAGTACCGATTTTATATCGAGCATTGGCATTAGAGTTTATTCCGAGATTATAGGATTGCCGTTACATGAGTTACGACCTCCGACCTAAGATAACAAGCTTCAAAAGCGATTAATGCGTGGTTTCCGAGTTTGAATTGGGAATTCGAATTTTGTGATTGTGATCTTTCGACTTCCTAATCCGACATTGATACAAGATTTCCTCAAGACACATACAAGCTGGTACGAGTTCGATATTAGGCTTCATCTCCCACTCAAGTAAAAACGACCAGAGTTCCGACCTCAAGTATAATAAGGATGAGTTCCGACTTCATATACATGAGGTTCACGAGTTACGACTTTATAGCTCCTACGAGTTCCGATTTCGTTTCCAGAATATGCTAGAAACTACCACACAAAGGGCAACGTGGAGAGCAAGGTTGGTTGAAACTTGGCCTTATGTTTATAGGCCAATCACAACCTTCCAAGTTAACCTCCACTCATGCCTATATAACACATCCTTCCTCCTTTGATTCAGACAATAATTCACGTTGTTTTCCTCTTCTCCTTCGGCTCTCTTTCTCTCTTGCTCACACATCCAAAACTCAAGCTAAGTTCCAGCCTTGTTCATCCAAACTCCAAGTTTCGGCACTTAGCCAAATCTTGCTCCAAAGAGGTAGGATTCTGCTCTATTCTTGAATTTCTTACACTATGATTGTATGAGATTGTGCTATTCTTTACGTATTTAATGAACTATTGGATGTATTGGATGAATTTATGATTGAATTAATAGAAGACTTTGAGTCGAATTATGATTAGAAGGAGAAGATTAGAAGGAGTGGAGAAGTGAGATGCTGTCTTGGTGAGGAAGTCCACGGCAGTCCGTACGGCGGAGTGTACGGCGCCGCCTACAATCGGTCAAATCCGATGAAGCCATTTTTAGATGAAAGTAGACCTTCAGGGCTTTCCATGGATATATCATATAAGGTTATTGGACTAGTATTGAGAGAGATACGAATTTTTGAAGTTTGACCTAGGGTTTAGGACTTTCATCCGGGCAGGGTGACATGAGGAGGGTATAACTCACCCTATACAACTCCAAATTGAGTGAAACCAGTTTTGTTAGAAAGCTTACACACAGAGGAACACCCCAATATAAGATTCCGAGTTTGTTATGGTTCCAATTGTTCCCAGTGATTCGAGGAAGTTGTCCTATGTCTAATTCAGACCAATACAGGGTAGTTCAGGAAGGTCGACTTTCAGGACTCATATCTCGAGATGTACTTAAGCAAATGGAGTGAAACTTATGGCAAATGAAAGTTTGTCCTGTTAGCTTTGATATGAGATCAATTTCGTAAGATTTGAGCTTAGTTTCGATTTTTAGTGAATTTATATTCCCAGGAGTGTAATTCGGGCTAGTGACTGAACAAGCTAAGGCAAAGGTTGAATATGTTGAGTTATATAAATCAAAATGATATGGGACCAAAAAGGTTAGAAAGTAGACATATAGAGCTATGACATACCCAAATTTCAGATTTAAATGAGTTGAATAGAGATAAAGGTGGATTATACAAGATTCGGGTAGAACCGAATAGAATTGACAGAATGGCCAAAATGATAATTCTACAAGTGTTAGTGAAACATATAAAGTTGAATTGAGGATTGCCAGCTTGACATTAATATATATATATATGTAAGTTGATTATGTTGCTATGACTGAATTGTTCGTGAAGGCTGGCACTATTTATAGGGAAACGGACCTGATGCGTCATCTTTGCCAATTTACTGAAGTCTATAAAACTAGGAATGTTTACAGGTAATGATGAATTAGAGTATGAATGGGTATATAGAAACCCTATATTCAATGATATAAGTATGAGATGAGATATATGAAAGTAAAGAACGAAGCATATGTATGAGTGTCGGTAGAATGGTAAGGAGGCTACGAGCATTTATGCGTTACGAATATGTACGTGAAGATCATGTGTGCAATGATACGTGAAAATAAATGAAGTATATGCATGAGTACACTCTTTATAATTGTGCTTGAATATGTATGAGAATAAAAGAACGTGAATATATTGAATGTGGGTCCCTTTACTCGGAGGCAGTTATTCGAGGTCCCTCCTTGTGAAGGCAGCTAAATAAGATAAAATGTGGGTCCCTTCACTCGGGGGCAGTTATTTGAAATCCCTCCCTGTGAAGGCAGTTAAATGATAAAGACATGGGTCCCTTCATCTGGAGGCAGTTGCACATGGGTCCCTCCTTGTGAAGGCAGCTAAAGACTTGGGTCCCTCTATGTTGGAGGCAGTTGCACTTTGGGTCCCTCCAACCTAGAGGCAGTGGGTCCCCTTGTGGGTGAGTCGGTGTGACGATGGTCACGGGTGAGGCTGACGAGCTCACTCCAAGGCCAGGCTACCCAAGGGCAGTAAAAGCACCCTAGGGACGGCGATACGTAACGCCTAGGTGTGCCAAGTAAAAGATTAAAGACTAAAGGTTAAAGTATATGCAAGCACCCCAATCACATGAGGCATGGCATCGACCCAGCTAGTGTGAGCCAAGAGGCGATAAAAGCACCCTAGGGACGACAATACGTAACGCCTAGGTGTGCCAAGTAAATACTAAAGACTAAAGATTAAAGTAGATGCAAGCACAGAACTTACATGAGGCATGGCATGACCCAGCTAGTGTAAGTACCGAATGAAGGTCCCATATTCCTAAGGACGTGACATGGCGATCACGCTCTGATGGGGTATGACATGGCGATCATACTCTGGAATATGGCATGTATAGATTTTATGATAAAAAGAAAGATGAAGAACGAAAAGCAAGTTTCATGTATAGGCATGAATTTTAAGTACGAGTAAGTTTATGTGTAGATGTTATATTCCTAGCATATTGATGTTAGATGTGTTTTAATATGCTACAGTTATTATTCATGGTGCTATATTTGAATGAAATTTTTGGGTCTCCCAAATGCTAAGGGTATAATTAAAATGAACTTTGCTTCGGATAAGACACTTTTCGAAATGTAAAATTAAACAGTTGTGCAGCATGTTATCCTTTTCAAAATAAACCGAAGCAAACTGGAGACGAATATGATATCACTATGTATGAAGATTAGAGAATCCTACTGAGAATTTTATAATTCTCACTCCTATTTCCATGTTGTCTCCAGATGATTTTAGAAGTTTCCAAAGACTGAGATTGAAGTTGCAGTCAGACGAGGTCCACTCAGGTAACAGTAACAGCTCCAGGGTATAGTACTATGACTTAAGCATAGTATTGTGCTTGGGAGGGTGTTACAGTTTAAGTCTGCATAGTCAATAATTGTTGCAAAATTTGACAAGATTTATAAATCTAGCAAAGTATAGAAACTTACTTACTAGCATTTTGTTAAAACTTACAAGCCCCTCTGTTAAACTTACTAGCGTCTTAAGAACTCTGTAAAATGTGATAACTTATTGATTTAAGTCCCCAAAGTCAATAATTGTTGCAAAATTTGACAAAAGTTATAAATTTAGGAAAGTAGAGAAACTTACTTACCAGCATTTTGTTAAAACTTACCAGCATTTATAAGGAACTTACCAGCATTTTGGTAAAACTTACCAGCCCCTTTGTGAAACTTACCAGCATCTTAAGAACTCTTTAAAATGTGATAACTTATTGGTTTAAGTCTCCATAGTCAATAATTGTTGCAAAATTTGACAAGAGTTATAAATCTAGCAAAGTATAGAAACTTACTTACCAGCATTTTGTTAAAACTTACCAGTATTTATAAGGAACTTACTAGCGTTTTTGCTAAAACTTACCAGCGTTTATAAGGAACTTTCCAGCATTTATAAGGAACATACTAGTGTTTTGCTAAAACTTACTAGCCCCTCTGTGAAACTTACCAGCATCTTAAGAACTCGTTAAAATGTGATAACTTATTGATTTAAGTCCCCATAGTCAATAATTGTTACAAAATTTGACAAGGGGTAAAAAATTTACTAAGTAGAGATACTTACCAGCATTTTGTTAAAAGTTACCAGCATTTTGCAAAAACTTACTAGCATTTATTAGGAATTTACCAGCATCTTTGGAACTCTTTAATTTTTTATTGAAGGACAAAATGAGTTAAAAAAAAAATGTGTCATTTTTGCATAGGTTAAGAGACATATGCGTACTTCATAGTATATTGGGCAAACATTGATTAGCTTTCGAATACTCTACTCTCTAATGGTACTGGAATTGAGCATAAGCAAGGATACATGTTACAATTCAAATATTCAATTAAATTTCATTGGAGGGTGCACTTTTTATAATTTAAAAACTGAGAAAGAGATGAAATATGATCTTATCTATGTACTTTGTAGAACTGCAACCTAAATTTGATCTAATAAGGTATTATCAAAATGCTGAAGAGGAAAGCTACGAAACATAGTCGAGGACAAGGTATGTTATTCTATGATAACCAAATTTTTTCTTTAATTTTTTTTTTTTTTGTATAGTAAATGGTGGTAAGTGAGTTTGATGATGTTGCCCTATAACAGAATCTCATGGTAAAGAACTAGTTACTGTCCTAGAAGTTAAGGAAGGTGAGAGTGGCTTATTTATGTAACAGCTGAATTTTATTAATCTTGTTGCCCTTTTCTTTTGGTTTAGGGATCAATTCTATGTGTAATTCTACTAATCTTGGTAGTTTCTCGGTTGACAATTTTTCAAGATACAAGAAAAAGTAGCATATGAAAAACCAGGGAAGATATGTATCTGAGTAACAACTAATTAAATATTACTAGTACATTGGAAATGAATGATTGAGTTAGCTATGTGCTTCTATTTTGACGTTAATAATAAGTCCATACAGCAATTTTGTATTTTAATTCTCTATCTCATTATTGATTAGAATTTTTTTGTTCTCTTTCATCCATATCATCCATAGTAATATTTGAGGACTGATGTATTGTTTGTAATTTTTGTGAAATGCAGGTTGTGTTCCTCACTCAATGCTCGCCCAGTCGATTGCATGGGTTGCATACAAAGTTAACTGAAGAGCAAGCTAACGCAATTGTCGACATAGGTTTCGGAGGTTTATTAGACCTCAAATGCCATTCCTTCAACCGTGTTTTATGCTTGGAGCTGGTAAAGTCTTTTGACTTCCAGCATCAAATGATGTTTGTTAAAGGGCGTGCTATCCCTATAACCTATCTTGATGTGGGTTTGGCCTTTGGGCTACCAGATAAGGGTAATTTTTTTCTACCAATTAAACCCCTATTCCTTTTTTTTCCTTTTGGATATTTATGGTGAATTTATTCCTATATGGATGAAATGATTGTTTATTTTACTTGTCAATAGTTAAAATTTATTCATGTGCCAATTCTAATACTTTAGATGTAATAGGGTTGCCCATTCCAAAGTTTGTCAATGATGATCAACAATCACTATTAACGACTTTCAAAGGCATCAAATACAGTTAGCTAGAACAGATGATTACTAATGGGAATACTGATGACTAGTTTAGACGAGCATATCTGCTATATGCACTGTCATGTTTCCTACGCCCGACATCAAAGATGGCACCTAATTCAAAGTTTTTGGGGGCCATTATTGACATGCAGAATTCGCACAAATACAACTGGAGCGAATTCATCTTTTCCCATCTTGTAAGGCACATCAAAACATACAAGAGTAAGAAAGGGAAGACAAGGAGCATTGGCGGCTACCTCTTTTGCCTAATGGTATGTTGATGAAAAGCTTCTTTGGATGAATTGAGTATGGCTTGTTCATGTAGACATCTTAATAAATGATTTGCCATTGCACAGATCCTGTATTTCCATGCTCTACCACTGGACATTGTTACTAAATATGGATTTTCCATTACTTAAACATTAGGATGACAAAAGGGTGCATTCGCAGATTCAGGCAGAAAAGGAAAGTGCACTGGTACAGTGGGGCTAGAACCATTTAGATTAAGTCTAGGACTGATGTTTATATGCATTTAGGAAATTTATCTATTTACGCCATTACCCAGTATACTAGAATCAAGCTTTACATTATTGTTATTTAATAGGGAATACTAAACCACAACGATGATGAAGATGACATTTTTAGGGAGCTTCAACTACATAGAGTGTACAAGAGTTAGGTATAGACCAAAGTACTTGGTGTACTTGAATGAGTGGATTCATTTGTCTATTTGCAACTAACTAACTAACTTGGTTTTAAATAAATCGGCATATGTAGTTCGTGCAGCAAAAGGTTCAGGAAATGCTTACTACTTGGAAGTCAGTAGATGATCGTATCATGGCTAGTGAGTCTGATGCAGTGCAAAGCATGCCTGAACAACCATTTTCCAAAACTTCAAGTGTTAGAGAATCAGATGGCACCATGGATGCCGATGATGATGAGATTATCACTACGGATGAGGAAGATGAACAAAATAAGAATGTTGATGACATGATCCATGACGGTCCTGTTCTGACCCCTATGAATGAGAAAGAAAAGGAATATTCAGAGAATCATAATGACATTATCCATGACTTACCTGTTCTGACCCCTATGGATGAGGAACAAAAAGAACAAAATGAGAATGGTAATGACATTATCCATGACGGGGCTATTCTGACCAATATGGACGAGGAACAAGATGAAGAAAATGAGAATAGTAATGGCATTATCCATGACGGACCTATTCTGACCAATGAGGGAGGTGACAGAGAAGAATTAGGACAAAAATTAGATGACTACAGAGGTGACATATCAAATTTGATACAAAAATTATATGACTATTGCATTGGGACGCAAATTGGTCCTCCAAGCGAGTAGGACCTTTTGTTAAAAAAATCCACTCATTTGCAAGCACTTAACTGTAAAGTTCAATATTTGACTATATACCTTTGGTTCTTTTTAGGCTCTTATGTTGGATCAAAGGCATATTTTTATCTCATTATGAGGCAAGGACATTGGCACCTAGGCAGTGGTGCAGCAATCATGTACTAATCAAGTCCAATGCAAAAATTTTCCTATTATTTGTTTAATTTCCCCAAACTGAACCTCCTGACCTTATATTCTCTTATCATGCCCAGCTTGTTTCATTTGCAAGTTCTATCTTTAATATAGATAATGTGCAAAGGGAGAGTCTCGATATTGTCTATCTTCATATTTCATGGTGAGATCAACTTACTCACCTAAGTTCAATGCTGGAATTAAAACTGTTACCCAGAGTAGTGTTGTTAATTTTTTTTCTCGTGTAAACGCAGGATGAGCTTGTAAAAAGGTCGGAAGACTTCAAGAAAAGGCAAACTGCAGCTGCTGTTGGATATACCGAACCATTTTCCGCTATTTGAGTCTAACATCGGCAGTTGCAATGAGGTATTTAAATTTGATCAGTGTCACATGTTAAATTTGTTGGGGGGAGGAAAGAGAAGACAGAAAATGGAAAGAGGGGGACTTAGAACTCCCAAACCTATGCTAAACTCCCAAAGCCATTTATTTTCCTCTATTTCCCATTAATCCATATCTCCTATACATATTATTAATGATTGCATTATCATGGGCTTACACAAAACTTTTATTATTGTTGCAGATCATTGCATCGGCCATATTTAGTGAACATTGGTGGTGTTATGCATTGAAGAAAGATAAACAGACATTGTATGTGCTGGACTCTCTATCGTGGTCTCATAGGGGTGATAAGACTAAGTTTGACCAGCTGGTGGTATGACAAATTCAATTTATTGCTTAGTAATCAGTTTTGGTTGTGTATTGAGTTGTACGTGGACTGTTACTGCTATGTTAAACTTGTAGGCTTACCAATTTAAGCTTATAATGCCAATGTTGGATGCGACATTCAAATCCCCTGCAGATAAGATACAAATTGAGAATGTTAAGTTGCCATCACAACATAATGGGTAAGTGGTGATTGAGTGGATTTTGTGAATTTTTCTCTGATATTCGTACATGGCAATGGTGGGTTTTGTGTGTTTCTCATGAAGGAATAACTGTGGTATCTACACCATCAAATATACGGAGATGTGAGATGGTATTACAACATATGAACAAGGCTTTACTATGTCTTCTTGGATTGAGGTCAGTTTTTTGTTCTCTCATCGGTTTTCTATTCTCGTATCAGTATTAAATTACTATACCACTGTGTAATTAGTTTTATTATGTCCACAAACTAATGCTGATGGCATTCGATGTAGCTATTAACTGGTTGGGTCCTCGATAATAAAAACGAGGCAAAGGAAGAAGTGTTACGAGCTGCGAAATTTGATGTACTGCTTTCGACTCCTACTCGGTCCATTCAAACTCCAAATGTAGAAGATCTGGCACCAGGGAAGACAACGCAGAGATTGATGAAGTTAATGTGGCAGATTTGTGCCTAAATTTGTGAAAAAAGGCTGTTTATGTGGATAATTATGATTTAATATACTATAATCTTAATTTTATGACATTGCTTGCATAGAAGTTGGAGATCAAGGTCATACAGCTGATACCCTACCCAAGCCAACATCAAATGTTGCAACCAGGGTTAAGAAGTTTTCGAGAAAGCAGAAAATTGAGCCACAGGGAAGAACACCGTACACGGCAAGGCATGTGAGGGGAAAGAAAAAATAGGTACAAATGGATGTCATCCTTTTTTGGAGGGTGCTTTTGAAGATGGATGGTTATGCTGTTAATGTTGTATGGCCCTGACCTCAGTCTATGCAAAATCTGAGATATTGGAGCCTATGTAGAAGAGTTGTGTACCTAGTGACTTTGTAGAAATTCCTCTTTTCAAAATATAAATTACTGGATTCAAAAACCAATTTTCCAATTAGCTTATTAAGATCGATTAGGCTGCTGATATGTTATGCAACTCAATGTGTTCTGTGATTTTGGCCTTGGAAAAATATTTTTTGCTTGTATAAGCCATTTTTTATAATGGTGGCCATCCCTGAATTGGAATTGATATTTGTTATTTGTGTCCAAGTTGCCCATCTCTAGATGATGAGGATGTGAAGAAGGTAGAGACTAAGAACTCTCTAGACGACAAGAAGAAGGAGTTGGAGGGGTTGTTCAACCCAATCATTGGCAAGATATCCTAAGGTGCTGGTGGGGATATGCCAATGGGGGGTGCAGATGAGATCCCTAGTTGTGGCTATGAAAAGTCATACTCTAGTGACACTAGTGCAAGGCCTAGGATTGAAGAAATTGACAAAAAATGGCAAGCAGGGAAATTCTCTGGTGGCACTAGTGTAGCGCCTAATAGTAATATCTTATAGGTTAAGGTTGTGTGGTATCAAAAAGATTATGGAAGAATAAATTTGACAGATGTAAATGATAACCTTTCTCTATTAATGATAGTATTTTTTTGGACGCTGGTAAAATTCTTTATGAAAGTTAGTACGTTTAAGGCAAACACTGAATATTGGGAATGTGCTGGTAAGTTTCTCTTTGGATGCTAGTAAAATTCATCAGAAACACTGGTAAGTTTTAGCTAAACACTGGTAAATTTAAGAGAGGTACTGGTAAGTTTCTTTTTGTTGACATTTTCCAAACTTTAATTTTTTTCTTTTCTTTCTATTAAACTTCTAGCCAGTATAAACCATGGGCACCTGAATGACAAGCAAACATATCACTAAATATTATTAGCCAAGAAAATCACATTTCATAGTGTCCCTTTGGATGTTGGTAAAATTCTCTACAAACGCTGGTAAGTTTTAGGTGCATGCTGGTAAATTTAACTAGGGCGCTGTTAAGTTTAGTTTATCTTTTCAAATTTTGTAACAAATTTTGACCATGGGGCCAACTGAATGGATAAATCTAACATATCACTAAGCATGCAAGATGCAACCATCATTCTGTACAACTGAAACTTGAAAAAAGAAAAGGTCTTAATCTATTATAAGCCTCCAAACCCAACACAACTGACAAATATGTATCTAATAATAATTACACCTGTACAAAAAGTAATAATTTTATTCTCCCAATACAACAATCACAATAGTAATCTATTCTATGTGTGAGAACTAAATTGTTGGCATGGATCTCTAGTTGTCTGAGTAGGTCCTCCGAAGTCCATTGGGAATGTCATTGTGTTTCTATTAATCAGTATATTTGTGAAGGAACAATCTTCTACTACCTAGATGAAATGGTATAATCAATAAAAGTAGCAAACAAATTTGATAAATTTTGTCATTGTTTACATGCCTGTACACATGGGTTAACGTCTTGATTAAAGGCTTCATGTAGTGAGACTAATTCACCCGACTATAGGTTGCGCAATTCTGCATCCAAATAGTTATCTGCTAAATTGGGCATTGCATTATTTTGATTTAGATGTACACCACTTGACTGTTGCTCAACAATAAAGAACAACAACAATAAAAGTTAATAATTGTTTTTAAGCACCACTGATTACATTACATGAGTTTCTAGCACCTTACAAAACTTGTGAATAAACTATAATAGATAACAAGTTAGCGAGAACATAAAAACCTCCAGCATCAAATTACCATAATGTTTTGTAATTCAGATTAACCCTCAAACACCCTATATCAAACCTCTAAGCCCAACAATTGAACTGTGTTTAATATAGATAATGCAGCGATGGCATGCAACTTGTACCATGACGAAACTTGCACCATGACTAAATTAGAACAATAATTCAAATTAAACATTAAGCTCGATGTGTAAACACACCAAGAAGTTTCATTATTCAACCTTTCAGGACATTGAATCTCGACCGATGACTCAAGACAAAAGTTTGTTCCACCATGCTGACCAATATCCAAATCAATGGATTCCTACATGTTTAGATAGCAAATAATGAGAAAAACTCTTGTCTTCATTTGTAACAATCTGGGAAACACATAAATTAACATAATAAAGTATACACAAACCTCAATAACCATATTTTCAAGTCTTTGAGTGCTGCATTTTTTAGATTTTCTGCCAAGTTTTTCAACTTGACCTAATTTCCTCTTTGAAGGTGGCCTCCCTTTCCGTGTTATTCGCAAGGGACTTTGGATCTCAGTCACTTGATTTTCATAGTCGGTACCTAAGTTGCTCACAATCTCCTCACCTCTAAGACTCCCACTAAAATTGTGATGTAACAAGGATGGCATAGCCTGGAAATTGGCCATAAATCCATCAAGTGTACGGTGGAGGGCATTAGTTGTATCTTCAGAATCTGCAACAACTTCCGCAACATCATAGAAATGCTTGCATAACTTGTCATATTTCTCCATTCTCGGTTTCAACTCAGTTATAACATAACTGCTCTTTATGTAAGAATGCTTTTGTCTAACCTTCTTGCTCCATCTTGCCAAAATGTACTTACATGGCAATTGTTTAACTCTTTCAAGAGTGAGCACACTAAGCGAATACCTACAATTAATACCTCTGAACTCAAATAGTAAGCATTGGTAGCTAAAGTCGTAGCTGTCACAATTAAGTATAACCTCATATGTCGCCTCCTTTGCTCAATCTCCCATAACAATCTCCTCCAACACATGATAAATAGCAATTATCCTTCTACATTCTTAAGAGATGTGCCATAATTTATTTTCTCTCTGAATTCTGTTTAAACTTCACAAAATTTTGCATGAGTATACTCAGCTTGGAATTGCTTTTCAATGGTAGAGTTCGACCCTCAAGGAATTGTAGTATTCATTGACTGAAAATTAGCTTCAAATTCCCTTTCTGCCTTACTTTTCAATGCATTGTCATATTGCTTGACAAACTATTGGAAACTCGTTGTTGAGTTGACATATCTATCAAAGAATGCATGTGTACTCTCACTTCGTTGCATTGTCGACATCACTGCCCGAAAATTCTTCTTCAAATAAATTGGAACCCACCTATGCCGCTCCTTATACAGTCCACTCAACCATTCATTTTCTTCAAGCTCAAATTCCTTTAGTAAGGAACACCATTTGTATTCAAATTCTTTCTCTGTTATGGTTTCATAAATGGCTGCATTAAATGTAGACTTTATCTTCTTATATTCTTCATATGCTCTGAGCTTCTTTGGGATTTTTTTCATTATATGCCATAAGCACCATCTATGATGAGTATTAGGCATTCAATTGCCTTTTGCATAGCCCTACATTGATCAGTCACAATGCCACTAGGTGCATTTCTAAACATGCACCTCACCCAACACTCAAATAGCCAGACAAATGACTCAGTATCTTCTGATGAAAGTAGACCACACCCTAGCAAACATGTTTGTCCATGGTGATTAATGCCAACAAATGCAGTAAACAGCATATCGTACTTATTTGTGAGATATGTTGTGTAAAAAGTCACAATATCTCCTAAGGCTTCATATGTTGCTCTACTTCTAGCATTAGCTCAAAACACATATCTCACACGAAACTCATCATCCAGGTCTATGTCGTACACAAAGTTACAATTATGTTCCTTCATAGTACGAAAGTGGCTTAGCAAGGCTTTTGCATCTCCTTCCTTTCCAATTACATGTCTTTCCTTGTGAATATAATACCTCAGATCTCGTTCATCAAATGGCAAATTCTCGTACCCTCCCACAGCTCCAGCAAGAGATTGGAATGTTTTGTTAATCCTTACACCTACATCATCATTCACTTGGATTGTCCTCTTCGCATGCAAGCTAATGCTCTTGTTCATCTTGAAAAAATTTGACTTTGTAGGACTAACATCATGACTGTGATCAAGAATAACTTTCTTGATATACCAAACTCCATTTTCTCCCCTGCTTACTGTAATTCTTGCATCACATTGTGCACCACTAGTTGGGAATGTCTTTATTGTTGATAATATTTTCAGTGCACGACTCCCTGCCCGTGTGCAAACTAGAACCAAATAACGCACCTGTCCATCAAGTCCAGTTTTCGAATTTCTTATCTTCCACTAAAAACCCTTTGTAATAGCATACGACTTGTAAAATGATTTAACTTCTTCTACTGAATCAAATATCATCCCTATAGTTGGCTCCAGTATACAGCGTACATTTGACCCATCAACATAGTTGGGATCAATATTAGTAGGCATTCCTTGATTGCTTGAATTCTCCATCAACCTCAATAATAAAATGTTACCACACCTACAAAAATGAGGGGCAAAAAAACACTAATAAATTGGCAGAAGCATAAGCACATTAAGATAGTAATAGATTAGCAAAAGATTGCATGTTATACTATACAGAATAAACTGACTCTGACTCATGGCTGAGAAATAAGGAAAAAAAATAAAGGTTCATTAAGGCTAAACCATGATATCCCGTACTAGTTTGGTCGAATTTTTTTGGTTTTTAATTTTAATCAGTACTATAGCTGAATATGCACATAACTTTATGTCTTTAAACATATTGGAATTGATAATAATTGCACTTGACCAATGGTTAGATTTAAACTAAATTTGATAATATATTGGATGTTGGGAGATGTTAAATTTAAATTTAGGTGCTGTTCAATAACTATTAAAAGATTGAAAAAGAAAAAAATATTCTTATGAATAGCAAACTAAAGAAAATTACCAAAGATGTTGAAATATATTAACCATAGTTACAAAAATTTGCTAGAATCATATGATATATTTAAAATCTAATTTTATGAAGAAAAAAGATTTAATGATATGTTGAACTTATTGACTAAGGTACCCAAATGAACAAGTTTATCATATCACTAAATATTATTCTTCATAAAATTAGATTTTAAAGATGTCATATGACACTGGCAAATTCTTAGGAAACACTGGTAAGTTTTAGTAAAATACTCGTAAGTATATCAACACGCTGATAATTTTCTCTGTTTTGGTATTCCATCAATAAGGTTAGTATATCACTAAATCTTATTCTTCATAAAATCAGATTTTCAAGATTGCATAAGAAGCTGGTAAATTCTTAGGAAACGCTAGGAAGTTTGTGCAAAAACGCCGGTAAATTCTTTGGAAACTCTGGTAAGTTCTAGCAAAACGCTGGTAAGTATACTGCATATGCTGATGACTTACCAATGTATTGCACATACTTATCAGCGTTTTGCACATACTTGCCACCATTTTCCTAGAACTTACTAGCATTTCCTAGTAAGTTACCTGCGTGTTATGCAACCTTTAAACTTATATGAACATAACCACAAGCACCTACACTACAACACTAGAACAAAACTCAAAAATCATTAAAGACAAAGAGAAGACAATGAGTTCCAACATCTTCCTTTACAAAACCCCGTACTAAAAAATAAAATTCAGATTTCAATATCAAGTTCAGCATAGACAATGAGTTAAAGGCAAAGACATAGGTTGTTCTTATCATACCAGGGATTGAGGACTGCAAACTCCCACTATGGCTACCAACTGACTTGAAATCAAGTAGCTACTGATAGAGGATGGAGAAGTAAGAAAGGGTACAAAGGAGACGAAGGGCAGAGGTAAGTAAGAAGGCAAAGGTAAGTAAGAAATCGCTACTATGGGCTAGTTTTGGAGAGGATGTTGGGGGAGCTAGATGAGGGGGAAGTAGTTTTGGCACTGGGGGTTTGGGTTTCTATTTTGGTTTTTCAACTTTTTTTTATTTCCCTTTTCAGTAACTTCACCCTCGTATGTTTATACGATTTTTGTCGTTTTGGCGTATGAGTCGCAGGGTGAGTTGGCAAAAATGTGTCCTCGTATCATTTCTCATCTCTAAACCTTATTCTTCATAAAATCAAGTTTGAAAGAGTTATTAAGACACCGGTAAATTTCTCTAGTTTGCTATTTCTATATTTTTTTTCTCCTTGTAAAATTTTGTAACACTTATTGATTATGGCCATCTAAATAAGCAAATTTAACATATCACTAAATTTTATTCTTTATAAAATTAGGTTTTAAAGATATCAAGAGACGCTGGTGAATTCTTAGGAAACGTTGGTAACTATATGCAATATGCTGGTAACTTTCTCTAGTATAAAAAGAATGTTACCAGTGTATTTTATATATTTACCAACTTTCTACCATAACTTACCAACATTTCTAAAGAATTTACCAGCATCTTACCAAATATTTAAAATCTAATTTTATGGTTTAAATGTTATGAGATGTAGAGGTGGGTTCCAATTCATGAAATGTACTATAGTTTAGTGATTTCTTTTTCTACTTAACATTGCAAGCCTAAACTCATAGAAACATGAGCCTCAAACACCTACACTACAACACTAAAACAAAATGCAAACTTGCTAGTCATTATAGTTCTAACACCTTCATTTACAAAACCGCCCAAAAAATAAAATTCAGGTTTAAAACCCAATATAAAGGTGAACATAGACAATGAGTTATAGACAAAAAGAGAGGGTGTTCTGATCATACCTAAGACACAGGAATGGAGACTTCCTCGTTGTTCAATGACAGAAGAATACTGATGGAGTGAGATAAGTAGCTATTGATAGACAATGAAGAAGTAACAGGTCGTAGAAGGGGGATGAGCAGCTTAGAAGGGGAATGAGTAGCTGCTGCTTTGGCTAATTTTGGAGAGAATGTTGGGAAGCTAAACGCGGGAGATGGACACAGGAGGGGGGCAAAAGCGAGAAGGGGGTTTGGTTGCTTTTTTGGATTTCAAATTTTTTACTTTTCATTTATTTACCATATCACTATTTCACCTTGTATATTGTATTTATACGATTTTTGTCATTTTACTGATTATTCCCCCGATCCACTCACACATAAGGCCGTATGCATTGCAAAGTGAGTCACAATAATACGTCCCCCTAACATTTCTCATGTAACTAAATAGATTGTTACATGAAACTAATTTTTTAAGGATGTTTTGGTTATTTCTTCCTTTAATCTTGACTATTAAATAGTTCAAAAGTAAAAATATTTTTTTGCCTGCTTTAAAGATAAATTTAATTTTAAAAACTTAAAATTATTCATTCTAGATTAAAAATCACAAACATTAAATTTTAATGAGTTAACAATGTTAAATTTTAATATAATTTAATTCAAAGACAAAATATACAAATTAGAATGAATTTTAATTGTTATATTACTCTTTGAATTACGTAATAAAATCAAATTAGAGTGAAGTTTTTGGAGAATTATTAATTGAAAGAGAATGAATTGTTGAGTCATTATTTGCAAGGAAACGTTGGGATTTTGCTCAAAAGGCATTTTTGTAATTATGCTTCAAGGACATTTCTATAATTTCACCTCAAATGACATTTCTGGCATTTGGCCTCGAGGGGATATTCTTATAATTTTACATCAAAAGACATTTCCGTTATTTATTCTTGTAAAAAAAATTTTAAACTATTTTCGTGACATTATATTTGGTACGAAAATAAAAATTATAGAAAAAATTTCATAAATTAAATTTATATATAAATTTTTATGTATAAAATTATATATAAATCTAATTTATAACAAAAATTTCTCCACTTTTATCTCTTATTTAAGTCATTCTAAAAGTTGGACATTAGATATTATTTTTTTTAGAGTTTAATTAGGGTGCATTGATAGTATAAAATTTTTTTACATTGTCATTTAATCAAAATATTTCATTTGCATGATCATTCAAGTAGTGGGTGATTATATCAAAAATTTTTACTGATGTGATAATATATAATTAAATATTTTTATAAAAATCTTTTACACTCACAATATATTCAAATTAAATCCTTTCTTTTATTCGAGTAAAAGAATAATAAAAAGTAATTTTCTCGGATATCTCATCGCCGTTACAAAAAAGAAGCTTACTAACACTCCTCTGTAAAAACAGGGCAGAGACGCTATCTGCCGCATTTGTGTTCTCACAGCATAAGTCTTGGCAACCCACCAACCCATCGCGCATCGAAGAATGGTTTCTGAAGTAAGACGACGTTACAGAGAGGATGTAAAGTATTGGGTAACAGAAGAATGGGATGGACTAGAACAACTGTCGAAGCAATCAGCTGGAGAAGTTAACCAAGTTTCGAAGCCTAAGATACGAAGGGTTCCGGAATACATCGGTTCAAGGGTGGAGTTCAAAAAATATTACTTGCCACAGCTCATTTCAATTGGTCCAATCCTTTGGGAGGAACCTCAAATGCCTAAGTATATCAATATAAGTCTATATGGGCAGCAATGTATCTTAGGCATACCAATCAACCCGTCGAGGATTTATATCAGACAATTCTCAGTCACTGTAACGAGCTGAGTGAACAATTTGATCAACGGATCCACGGTGACCTTGACTATGCCGGGCGTTTTACCCGGTATACCTGGGGAAGCTGGTATTGGATGGATGTTCCGTCCTTCAAGTGTTAGAAAAATCTGACAACTCCGTTGATCCAGAACAAGAACTCAAGAATAGTACGGGTGCACCAGGATCCGCTTATCCTGAACAACCAAATTCCCTTCGAAGTGCTCAGGCTCCTACGCAACGATGAAGCCAGTCTCCAAAAATGCCTCGACAACTTCCTTGAAATTCATGGTATTGACCCGGCAGCCATTCCTAGCACAGGAAAGCCAGATCTGGGAAAGGAGAACAGAAGCACAGATAATGGACAAGCAGCAGAAGAGCACAAGGTAACCGTCCAGGCACATGAACAACATCCCGTCCATCTTCTAGATTATCTGCGGAGGGCCGTCTTGACAGACCTTGGCCAAATACATAAGGAAGTCGAGATCAAAAGAAGATCGCAGCACCTCAGGAAGTACAGAATTGGGACCATACGGGAGCTCAAGGCAGCAGGGATTCGCGTGAGAAAATATCCCAATAACAACCCTTTCATCCCCAGCTTCGACAATGGGATACTGCAGCTTCCCAAGCTCACTGTGGATGGCTCAACGGCTCTTATCTACCTCAACCTGATAGCCTATGAGATGTGCCCTGACTTTCGCAACAACCTCGAGGTCAGCTCATTTTTAGTGTTCATGGTCTCTCTCATTGACCAGCCAGAGGACGTGAAGGAGCAAAGATCTGCTGGTATACTCATCAATGAACTTGCCAGCGACAAAGAAGTGGCCGATCTGTTTAATAAGATGGACACTGTGTTGGTGCCTGAGACACCTTGGTATGCCTCCGTCAGAGACAAAATCAATAAGCATTTTGAGTCCAACCGTGGCAAGATCAAGATGTTGGGCTGGATGCGAGAGGCCTATACCACGTTTTTTCGCTCGCCGTGGACCGTCATTGCCTTGCTGGCTGCCTCGCTTGGTCTTCTTCTCACATTAATTCAGACATGGTTTGCTATCCACCCTAAAGGTTCATAACATCATTTTTAAGAAAAATTCTTATACGTTCTTCTTACTCGTCACTTCTTTCTTTCTCTCATCGTCACACTTAAAACCAATGTCCAATGGTAGACATGCTCCGGGAGGAAAGAAAGATTAAGGGAGAACTTCCGAATTTCTCGGTTTGATATTGCGTGTGTTTAATGACGAATAAAATATCACTCGTGTGACTGAGTATGATAACTTAACTTTATTTGTATTTGAACCTTCATTAATGGCTGGAATAATTTGGTTCTCCTATATATTCTCGTGATGTTGAAATTTTTTGCTTGATATAGTTTCCATATTTAGTTTCAAGAAGCAGTTTCTACTTTTTTTCATTTACACTTAATGTAACGAAACTTTCATTCTAATTTGAAGATCCAGTTTCTTCCCATAATTGCAATACTTATTACCAGTATCATTGTTGTCCTCATTCATTCACTTGAATAGATCGCACACATATTCAATAAAGGGAAAATAAAAAATAAAAACAAAAACCATTGCACGCACAGTTTTGCATTTTGTATGGACACTCCAAAATCCGATGCCCATACTGCATGAAACCCTAAAGCCACGTTCACGTACCCTTTTCACCTACTTTAATTTTATGCTGCGTTTCCATGGTACAATAGCATGTTTGGATTAAGTTTGGAAAGCTCTAAACCATGGCTCAAACAAAACTTATTCTCTTAGGGTTGTTTGGACATAGAAATTTAAATTGTAGTTCAAAATTTAATTTTAAATGAATTTAATTTCTACACACTATCATGTAAAAGAATTTTATATTAATATCTAATAATGAATTATTATATAAATAAAAGTGATTGATTTTCACATCTACTATCTCAAAAAAAGTACTTTTATCTATGTAATAGTATATAATTAGATGTCAATATAAAATTTTTTTATATTGACAATGCATAGAAATTAAACTCATTTTAAATTCAACTCCAATTTTGTTAAATTTTATGTTTGGCTTTTACAAAGAACTAAGACACAAAATTTAAATTCTAAATTCAATTTCAATTCTATTATTTGGATATATAATTTAGACCTTATTATATGGCAGACTACCAAGTGCATATAGTAATCCTCGCTCTCATTTATTTAGTAAACGGGTATTAAAAATACCTGTGCTTATTACTTATGCGGGGAGATTTGTCCCTTTTACTCATCTCATCACGGGTAAAATTGCCATTCATACTTATAAGCATTCAAACATAAACAATACTTTTAACATAACCTAAAAATCAATCCAAAATTAAACACTATCTTCGAAAATGGACAATAAAAGTTCTAAAACAATGCATATTGACAACTTCATTTGTTCTTGATTTGTATCAAGATCCAAGATTTTCTAAGTAAAGCAGGAAGAACTTTAGACAAGTCATACTTTCTTCCCTCACCAGTAAGAATGGCATAAGCTCCAAGTAATTCTAATTCTTCTAAATTTAGAATATTAGAAAGTTCAACAAATATCTTCTCAGCATTTACTTTAATATGATCAGATGGATAAGCTTTACTAATAGTGTTAACCATATGAGTAACAACAATTGCAAGTGTCACTAGAGCAAATTTTCATGCTTTGAAGACTTAGATTCAATGTAGAAGAAGTCGGTTGCTTAACTAAAATTGGTGTAGATTTAGGTGTATCATAAAATATTTCCTCAATTATATTTGATTTTATACTATAGGTTCCCGTAATAATTATGACCCCATTCCTTTAGCCAATTTAGCTCTTAATATAGGATCGTTCAAGTCAAGTATTTTTATTATTGGGATAGATGATTTCTTATAGATCCATCCTCCGAAAGCATTAGACATGATAATTTTCCATCATCCAGCTTGAGCACGAATCAAATGAACCAAGTGCACCTATAGAAAATTTTATGTGTTTTCTATATTCGCATTTGCTTCTTGTTTGATCTCTTACATGGCGTAAACAACACCAGCCTCAGCAAGGTCCCCTATAGCACAATCATGTCCATAAATAGTTGTTAAATCTTCCAAATTTTCAATTTCATTATACCTGAAACTACTTACTTTTGGCTGAGATTGAAAAATAAATATAAAAAATAATATCAATTTATTGTACATATCAATTTAAAAAACTAGGCTCATATTTGACATATAGTCTTTCTAAACTTGATTTCTGTCAACTTTCACCATGCAGGATAATTAGTATATATATCCTGCATCTACAAGGTAATATTTTCCTATAAAAATAGATAGCTAATATTAACCATTGAAAGCTTATAATTTAATACAACTATAAGTTTAAAATTATCTCTATTTTGATAAGGCACAACAATAAATATAGTTGAGAGTTCTATAGCCTAACCCGTTTATATAAAGGAGAATTTTTGTTTCTTGTAGGTTGCTTACTAGCTTTCATATGAATTATTGTATAAAGGGTGGGGCAATGTGCAAGACTCCTATCTGGTGGGATTTTGGGAGGATTTGAATTAATAGTATAGGTTGTTTACTAGCTTTCATATGAATTAATGGCATGTAGCCTTACCTTTTGAGTGATTCTAGATTTGAACCTTGACCTCTAAGCCACAAGATAACTTTATACTATTGTACCAAAAGTCACCATCTATATGAATTAATCTTACATCATGAATTAGATTTATTTTATTAGAAGAAATAATGAAACCTTTTATATATTTTTGTCGGAGTGGTAAAAAGGCAGCACAGTATTTGTTTGTGGTCTTTCAAACCAACTTTTATTTACTTTCGAGGGAATGCAGGCAAGAATTCTTCGCTTTCGAAGTCATAGTGTTTCTTCGGAGTTTAAATATTCACATTCCTTTGTGCTTTTACCGTGGACAAATTAAAGTCCCAAGTAATTTATTCTGATGCTTGCTTTTGTCGGAGGCTTGGCATGATATTCCCTTATATTTTGCGCTTGTTGGTGCTGCCACGGATAAAAAATGATACCCACTTTCTCTGCAATGTGATGCACACCAGCTTCTAACTTTTGATTTGTTAACAATGATTAGTTAAAACTATTATTAAGGCTATGGCTACCATAAATCGAAACCGTTAAATGAATCTTAAAAGTTAAACAATCTGTTTCTCACAAGGTCCCGTTCAGACTGCAAATTTGATCTCTACTGTTCTACCTAAGAATTCCAAACTTGCTCCGAAAGGGATCTTATTATGCTCATAAACAAAGATTTGAGCATCGATAATCGTAAAAATTTTGTTTGTACATTTTATTATGAAATAATCATGTGTTAACATATGAAAGTTCAAAGTTCTAGTTAAATCACTGCAGAATTCAAGTTGTATATATATATATATATATATATATATATATATATATATATATATATATATATATATATATATTATTAGAATCTCTTCTGTGTTTTTTATTTTTTTTTTGGGCATGTATACTGTTGATCGATGCTTCTCTCCTTGTTGAGACTTTTGAGATGTGCTTTACCTATCGAAAACATAAAAAATCTCATTTTTTTTAAAGAGTTAACTATTCATTTTTGAATCCCTACTGATTTGATTGGATTCTATATATTTTAACACACATTTTTTTCATTAAACACCTGCAACGAAATAAACAAACTTCAGCGAACATCAATACGTAACTATAATTGTCAACTTTTAACACTTGATCATCTATTAAATAGTGTAAAAGGACAGAAACTATTGTAAGTCTTAATGCTTCAATCTTTGTTGGTGAGTTTACTTAGAAAATACAGTACTTTTCGCGGGCATCGCTATGCACCTTGAATTATAATGTGTGTAGTGCTCTTTAATCCAAACCATTAAATTAACATTAAAAATAAATGTATGATTGAAATTTAAAATAGGTAACATGAATGGTAGACAAGATTTGAATAATTAATTTAAAATGCAAAAGTACCCTTAAGAAATTATTATTTAGTTACTTTAACTTGTCTTTTTCTAGTTTAATTATGACAATTTTGAAATAAAAATTTTAAAATTTTATTAGAACTGATGTTATTTTTTTTAAGAAGGATTTTATATTATTTGTGTTTGAATCCCAATATTTTTATATTTGTCACTAAGTCCTAATTCAAATTTAAAAAGACAAATTATAACCATTTGGATATTGGTTTCATTAAGAAAAAATAGTTAAAAAGACAAATTAAAATTAAAATAAATGGATAGGTATGATCAAACAAAATGAAAATAATTAGCAGTAAAAATAATAAATTAAAATTCCAAATCGAAAATATTTTATACAGTAATCATCACAACACTACACACATCAAATTAAAATAATATAACTATGAAATGAAAATTAATTACTAATATAAAAGTGAAAATAAGAAATTAAAAATATAATAATAATAGCATAAATATTAACATCAACCCTTTGAGCAATAACAAATACGTGATGGTAAAGGAACGTATTAAGGTTGCTTTGAGAATTTCATTTTAGATGTTAAATAAGAAGACACAAATGTTGACCTGCAAAATGGTGAAGAAACCTCTCAGGTTCTTCTTGAGAAACCCAATTTACTACTTCTATAGAGGATACAAGCTCATTCCTGCGCCCAATTCTCTTCA
This sequence comes from Pterocarpus santalinus, assembly GCA_031439595.1. NCBI lineage: Eukaryota > Viridiplantae > Streptophyta > Magnoliopsida > Fabales > Fabaceae > Pterocarpus > Pterocarpus santalinus. The sequence goes on along the minus strand of CM062528.1, from coordinate 22,874,584 downwards.
TCATAGGGGAATCTGGAGGACACTCTTCTTGAGGCCTCATTCTTTCATGAATCATGTGGCACTTTCATGACATTTCATATGACATCTCATGCATGCCATTTCTTTCATATTCTCATCATACATCACACTCAAGATTCATAACTCTTTAAGCATGCTAATACCGTTATGCATATTCAAGATTCTATGCATACATACACCTAGCTCATAGGAATATCATGCTTTTCTTATCAACATAGAGACCACATCATGAATTTATAATCATCTCAAGGCATCACAATTAGGCCTTCATATCTATTCTCAATAGACCTTGGGCCCAACAAAATCTGGACTCCATAGCATCATTTATACTGATTTGATTACATGTTGCCCCAGTCTAAGTTAGCAGAAACCGTCAAATTCTAAAAATCACCATTAACCTATGTTAACCCCAATGGACCTGAGATTTCATGAGCTTGAGCTCTTATAAGCTACCTTCAATTTAGAATTGGTCCCAACCAGTTTGAAACAATCTAGCTCATTCTATGCAAGTTTTGGCGCCTGTTGTCCAGTTCTCAATTTTGCAAAAACAGCTACATTTCTAAATTCATCGTAAATTCATTATAAATCATTTAGACCTAAAATTTCGCGTTATGGTACCTCTACAAGTTAACATTGGTTTCAACAAATTTTGGGGGAGCCTAACTCAAGTTATGAAAATCTGCAACACATAATTGTTCTGCGTTGAGTTCTATGGAAGACAGCTAAATTCCACAATTGACTAGGAATTCATCTCAAGTCCTTTGGGCGTGAAACTTCCTAGTCTATACCTCTATGAGTTAGCTTTGTAATTAAGATAGTTCCACTCGATTTGTAGGTAACTAACTCAATTTGTGCAGTCTGCAACCCAGACTATCCTATTCTAAACTCTACAGAAAACAACTAAATTCCTAAATTTTCTAGAAATTCCTTTTAAATCTTTTTGACCTAAAATTTCGTGAGCTAACCACCCTATGGATCAACTCTCAAACAAAATTAGTTTCATCAATTTTGGGATTTTCTAGCTTGAGATATATAGTCTAAACCACAGACTATACTATGAAAGGTTCTGCAGAATTGTCCGTAGGTTTTTACCAAAAGATGATTTGTTATCTAACTCATTTGGCCCTAAATTCTTCCTTATTATTTATGCATCTTATTGGTTGTTTCTAAGATGATAGTTGTCCTAACCCAAGCCAGTACTTCACCTTTTTCCTTCTTACCACCCTCTTAAAAATTTAAGCTACCTAGAAACTAGTGTATTGCAACTCAGTAGTCTTCAATATCCACCAACCCATCAACACATGCATGGATACATATCTGCCAACACCAACAGCCTGGGGTTTCTAAGCATAAAATACAAACCCTAAGTTCTAAAGTAGAGCCAAGGATTTTACTACCTACCTTTGTTGAAGCTACACTCCACCTAGTAGAATCTTCAAGCCAAAATTCCTCCTCCTTGCTCCTCATTGTTTACTGCCTCCTATGCTTCTGGTGCTCCAAACTCTTGCTTTGATCTTCAAACAAATTAGAGAGGTACAAAGAGGAAGTGGTGGAGAATGATTTATGTGAAGGTGTTTAGTGATTTTGATGGAGTTTTCAACGGCATGCAATGAGAAGGAGGTGATTATGGTGGTGTAGAAGAAGAAGGACGAATTGGGATTTTGAAAAGATGGGGGGGGGGGGGCGATGGTTTTGGTTAAAATGGGGTGAGTGGGGTGTGTTTGGGTGTTTATAAAGATGGCTGTGCATGGAACCTATTTTATGAGCATGCACGAGAACAATCATTTTATAACTAGTGCATGAACCTTATTTTTATGGTTTATCATGGCCAAAGGAGGCTAATTGTCACTCATAAAGGTTACTTAAACTTTAGACTCTTGAAAATTAATTCAAGGAGCTCAAGAAATTTTCTTTGCTAAGCCTTCCTAGAATCAAGGATATTACTCGAATTGGGCCATAAAGTCAGAACAAAACCACTATAACTAAAACCTGTCCTTTATGCATTAATTGAACCATAACTTGAGCTATAGAAGTCAGATTGAGGTGAAACCAATGCAAAATGAAAGATAAGATATAGAGCTATGTTTTGGGGGCCTTTGAATTTCTTGAAGAACATAGGTGTAAACACCCAATTTTGTCCGGCCAAAAAAAATGTAAATAAATTTAGTGTAAAAATTTTGGTTTGTCAGTTCATTTTTTTTAATATTTAATTAGAAATGAAAGGAAAAAATAACCGAAATAAAAGAAATTTTTTAAAAAACCATAATTGAGCCCAAATTTTTTTTATTTCTTTTTCTTTTCCTTTTCTTTGTTGGGGCCAAAATTGCAGGAAAAAAAAAAGGCACTTCAGCCCAATCTTGACTCATGCCGTAATTCTTGTTTTAAAGAACTATAGCCCAATTCCAAAGGGGAAAAAAATGAATGACAGGCATCAGTTTCCCATAAAAAAAAAAAAAGGCAAAAACATGAAAAAAAAAAAAGAAAAAAGAAAAAAGAGAGCAGTTACACTGCCTGTGTCATCTTTGTCCAATTCTTGAAAATACCACACCTTCAAAGCGTTGTCTACATATTTCAAGGATTACTTTCTAAAGTCAAACGTGATATGACAAGATCCGAAAGAAATGCTAACAAGTCTAAAAAATTGGTCAACCATCAACAACTATTTTTCCTCTTCTATGTATTTTTACTTGCTGAGAAATTAAGAAATCAACATCTTCTTTATCTAGTCTTAGACCAGTGGATCAAAACAGGCTCAGAGCTCAAGATCTGTACATCTCAATGGATATATTTTAAAGTATATAAAAAGCTGGAAGTCGATGAAAAAGTTGTTAGACTATTGAACTTTTTGCGCCTAGAAAGATCATTCAATACTTTTTTTTTCTCAACCTTCTAAACACCAATAAGTTACTTATTGTAACTTCTAAATAGATAAATATTTTCTTCTACTTTGTATTAACCTATATTTTCTTGTTGAGAGTTTAGAGAAGTCACTATATACTGCACCTAAGTACTTATACTCTTTAAAGAGGTTTAGTGTAAGTGTATCAAATACAAATATCAAAAATCTGATTATTGTAACATGACCCATTAGTGGTCTTTGTAAGCTTGGCGAGGCTAGGAAGAACTATTCATTTGTAAAAATTTGGAGAAGCTTGGAAAAACAATATATACTCAATTTATAAAAATGTGAATAAAGTGTTGGGAATTGAATGTAGACAATAGTTGGTTGAACCAGTATAAAAATTCATTGTTTGATCTTTCTATCCCTTTCACTCTTTATTACAAGTATTCATTGAGTCTTTTATTTTGTATGCTAAATTTTTCATTGCATTACTTAAAAATTGTGGAAATAGCAACTTTTATTTTTAACTCATTTACTTCCGCATTCCAAGTTCAAAACTTAATAAAGTTGTTTAAAAGTTTTTCAAGAACTAAAATTATTTTGAAGCACAATTCAACCCCCCTCCACATGCTACCTTATCCTACAACTTTCTCCATTGTTCATCTTTTATTAGTGTATCTTACTCTACTTTCTTTAAAGTGAGAGTGAATAATTATACAAAAAGAGCGAGAAAAAATTATGGATAACAATATAAATATTATTGTTGTTGCATATTTTAATGTCTTTGTTATTAAAAATACGAAAAAATATGGACGAGCTAGCATATTTTTTTGTTCCTCAAATCACATCATTTGAAGAACTAAATAGTATATTTTATCAAGGCACAAATACCGACACTCAGAAGAGAGTGGTGAAAATTTGGTATAGGTATTTGATCTCAAATTTGAACAATAAAATATAGTTTATTTAATTTTACTACTATTAATTTAGTTAACAAAATAATTTATTTTTATATTTAATATTATCAACTTTAAATTTTATAGATAATGAACTTATTTAACACAATTATTTAGATTTAAATATAAATTACTTTTAAATTTTTTTCTTAATATAATAATTATCTAAATAATATAATAGTGAATATAAAAAAATAGTGAACAAAAGTGAATACCAATAAAGATGAATTAATATATTATAAAATAAACTATCTTATATTTTTAACAAATATATAGCCATTTTTATAAAACTATCTTATTTTAAAATATATAGCATGATCAAAATAATTTCAAACGTAATATCACTACAAAATTTCAACCATAGCAAACATAATTTCAACTATACTGACCGTTTTGCTGGTCTCTCTATTGGCGAGTTAAGCATTCATTTGGGGGAGGAAGTCGACGTTAGTCGAATCATGGAAAATGCAATCGTTAATGAACAAAACACGTGCGCATTGTTTCCCACACAATGCACATCGAGGAAAAAACCACGCGCAGAAGAGGAGTTGATTGCTGAAGTGCACAAGGACTTGGATTTAGAAGACTTGGGCCTGGAACATGACTTAGAGGAATTGACATTAGGCCGAGCTACCATTGGTTGTGACTTGTGAGGCTAGCCCATGCTCATCTATGGATGCCCCCTCCAGGTTTCGAACGCTGGAGAAGGTGTGACAACGGATTGACATTGATATGACAAGTGAAAAGCACGTATATAACCATAAGGAGTCAATTTACAATAGGTCTCAAGGTTGCGAACAATTTTTGCCATCTCTAGAGGATGATGTGGTACTGGCTGATCTAGTCAGGGAACATAAAAGAGGCATTCGGAAAGGAAAAGGAAAAAATGGGAATAGGTTATCAAACATGTGAGTTTAAAAGGAAAGGTAAGACAAGAGCGAAGAAGAATGAAAAGTGCGATGCTGAAGCGAAGTTAGACGTGCACTTTGCGGACTGTGAGGCAATTAAAGATCTGAATGAGGATCTTAAGCTTGTGGAAGCAAAATGTACATGGGAGCTTGGCAAAGGTCTTGGACTTTATGCTAAAAATGAGATGAATGTGATCAAAGTGTTGGCTGAAGTCCAGTTATCTAAAGATGGGGAATACAACTCTATGAAGAAAAGAAGTAAAAAGGGGCATAAGGATGCAGATATGTGTTAATCTTTAGGCTGATAAATAGTAATTTATGTGATGTTTTGGAAGAGAGCATGGATCGTGTTTGAGGTTGTGTTTTCATGCTTTCTGAAAATGTGAGGTTTCTTTGCTTTAAGATTGTCAGTAGTTTAACAATGCCAAGGTATCTTTTATGTGATAAGTGCTCTACTTCCGTGAGTGTTGAGCCATTTATCAATTATAAAAAAAAAAAAGGTGGGAATCCTGTTCGTGAGTGAGCAAAGCTGAGATGAAGCTGTATGTATTGGCTTATGTTGTGAGTGAATGGAATTAGAGTATGCTGTATGGGCTTATTTATAGCACCATATATGACATGATTTTAAAAAGGAAGTTGTCGTGTTGGTTATTTTGCTGAGGGAGCAAGGAGAACATGGGACCGCATGGCTCTTTGAAAATTCATATCATGCATGGGGTCTTTTGCGGCTACTTTTGACCTTGCCCAGCCGTTGCAACGAGTTGTTTGATATTTGTGGACTTGCATAAATCAGAATGAATTTGTATAAATCAAAGTTTAAATTTAGATTTAATCCAAATTAAATACATGCTTAAATAATGGAGCATGTTATGGATTTCAAGAATATTGATTTATAGGGAATGTTTGTTGTTTAAGGACAAAATTTTGTGATAGTCAAAATATTATTATGTTGGCTAAAATCTTACTTTCCATAAAGGAAAGTTATTTTAGGTGATGTGACTCATCATGATAAAATGAGAGAAATTATTCAAATTTTGAATATCTCTCTTTGTGTTTAGTTCCACAATCTGGCAGTTATTTTCTATTTTGATTTTAAGGGGAGTTTTGCTCACAATTTATTATTTGTTATGTACATTTTATGCTTTTCTATGAGAAAATTCAAGGAGTCATTTTTGCTACTGTGAGCATTAATTGCTCCCCTATTTTGGCTATGCTGTCTTTAATTTTGTGGAAATTTTAAACATTGTTGTTTATGTTGCATTGAGAATTACGTTGATAATGAACTTACCCTTCGGTTTGTCTTTATTGACATAATTCTTAATGATTTGAAAATTGTGTCCTAAAGTTTTTAGTATCCTCTCGATACTAGCTTTAGAGACATGGTTTTATTGTTTATTGGAGTTCACTTATGTGTTAAATATTGAAACCCCAAAAGAGTATTGCGATGGCATGAGCTTCATTTATTAATTGAGCATTTTAGAGCAATCCAATTTTGTGAATTTTGCTTCAATCTATGGTGAAGCTTATTTATATTGAATTAAATTATTTTGGATTGCGAATATTGTTGGGTTATGTAGATAATGGACATACCCTTCGGTGTGACATTATTTGACATAATCATTATGTAATAGAGAAGACTCTATCAAGTGAAAGAAACTTATGTATTGTGATCCGAGACCCTTCGGAAGGATTACAATGACATAAGTCTCTTTCACTTGATAGAGTCTTCTCTATTACATAATGATTATGTCAAATAATGTCACACCGAAGGGTATGTCCATTATCTACATAACCCAACAATATTCGCAATCCAAAATAATTTAATTCAATATAAATAAGCTTCATCATAGATTGAAGCAAAATTCACAAAATTGGATTGCTCTAAAATGCCCAATTAATAAACGAAGCTCATGCCATCGCAATACTCTTTTGGGGTTTCAATATTTAACACATAAGTGAACTCCAATAAACAATAAAACCATGTCTCTAAAGCTAGTATCGAGAGGATACTGAAAACTTTAGGACATAATTTTCAAATCATTAAGAATTATGTCAATAAAGACAAACCGAAGGGTAAGTTCATTATCAACGTAATTCTCAATGCAACATAAACAACAATATTTAAAATTTCCACAAAATTAAAGACAGCATTGTAACACCCTCCCAAACACAGTACTATGCTTAAGCTATAGTACCACACCCTGAGTCAGCATTATTACCCTGAGCTGACCTCATCCGACAAAGAACTTCACTGCCTTTCAAATTTCTACAATCATCTGAAGACAACATGGAAATAGGAGTGAGAATTATAAAATTCTCAGTAGGATTCTCTAATTTTCATACATAGTGTCATCATGGTCGTCTCCAGTTTGCTTCGGTTTATTTTGAAAAAAAGATGAACATGCTGCACAAACTGTTTAATTTTACTTTTCGAAAAATATCTTATCCGAAGCAACGTTCATTTTTTACTCACATACTGGTCCTTTAGGAAAGTGTACACAAGATTAATTCATGAATAGTACCATGGATAATAAGTTCAACATATAAAACGTATATAGCATTAGTCTAATGGTAATATCTCATCTGTATCTCACTTAACTTGCACTGGAATTTATACACATACATACGATTTTACTTTTCTTTTCATTCGGCACACCTAGGCGTTACGTATCGCCGTCCCTAGGGTGCTTAGATCTGTCTACACTTGAGCGTTACGTATCGCCGTCCTCAAGTGCAGCACCATACCATATTCCAGAGTATGATCGCCATGTCATACCCCATCAGAGCGTGATCACCATGTCACGTTCCTTAGGAATATAGGACCTTTATTCTGTACTTATACTAGCTGGGTCATGCCATGCCTCATGTAAGTTCTGTGCTTGCATATACTTTAATCTTTAGTCTTTAGTCTTTTACTTGGCACACCTAGGCGTTACGTATCGCCGTCCCTAGGGTGCATCTAATACCCTTGGGTAGTCTGGCCTTGGAGTGAGCTCGTCAGCCTCACCCGTGACTGTCGTCACGCCGACTCACCCACAAGGGGACCCACGTGCCTCTAGCTGAAGGGATCGATTCTGGTCACGTGCCTCTAGCTGAAGGGATCGATTCTGGTCACGTGCCTCAAAATTTGAGGGATCTCATCTGACCACGTGCCTTCAACATAGAGGGATCTCATCTGACCACGTGCCTCCAAGGTAGAGGGATCTCATTGTCTTAACTGCCTTCACAAGGAGGGATTCAAGTGCAACTGCCTCCAAATGAAGGGATTCACATCTTTATCATTTAACTGCCTTCACAGGGAGGGATTTCAAATAACTACCTCCAAGTGAAGGGATTCACATTCAATATTTTCACATTCTTTCATTCTCAAACATATTCAAGCATAGTTATACATATGCTACATCACTTACTCTCATATACCTCATAACATAATTATGTCATTCTTAAATATAGGGTTTCTATATACCCCTTTATATTTCAATCCATCCTTACATTTAAACATTCATAGCTCTTTAGACTTCACAGAATCCAAGAAGATAACGGATCAGGTCCGTTTCCCCATGAATAGTGCCAGCAATTTCACGGACAAATTAGTCAAAGCAACATAATCAACTTAACACACATATAACAATGTCAAGCTGGCAATCCTCAATTCAAACCTTATATGTTCCACTAACACTTGTAAAATTATCATTTTGGCCATTCTGCCAATTCTATTGATTCTCGCAGAATCTTGTATAATCCACCTTTATTTCTATTCAACTCATTTAGATCTGAAATTTGGATATGTCATAGCTCTATATGTCTACTTTCTAACCTCTTTAGTCCCATGTCATTCTGATTTATATAAATCAAGATAATCAACTTTTACTTCACTTTGCTCACTACTAGCCCGAATTACACTCCTGGGAATATAAATTCACTAAAAATCGAAACTAAGCTCAAATCTTACGAAATTGGTCTCATATCAAAGCTAACAGGACAACCTTTCATTTGCCACAAGTTTCACTCCATTTGCTTAAGTACATCTCGAGATATAAGTCCTGAAAGTCTACCTTCATGAACTACTCCGTTTTGGCCTAGATTGGACATAGGACAACTTCCTCGAATCACCGGGAACAATTGGGACCATAACAAACTCGGAATCTTATATTGGGGTGTTCCTCTGTGTGTAAGCTTTCTAACAAACTTAGTTTCACTCGATTTGGAGTTGTATAGGGTGAGTTATACCCTCCTCATGTCACCCTGCCCGAATGAACATTCTAAACCCTAGGTCAAACTTCAAAAATTCGTATCTCTCTCAATACTAATCCAATAACCTTATATGATATATCCACGGAAAGCCCTGAAGGTCTACTTTCATCTAAAAATGGTTTGATCGGATTTGACCGATTGTAGGCGGCGCCGTACACTCCGCCGTACGGACTGCCGTGGACTTCCTCACCAAGACAGCATCTCACTTCTTCATTCCTTCTAGTCCCCTCCTTCTAATCATAATTCTAACTCAAAGTCTTCTATTAATTCAATCACAATTTCATCCAATACATCCAATAGCTCATCAAACACATAAAGAATAGCACAAATCTCATGCAATCATAGTGTGAGGAATTCAAGAATAGAGCAGAATCCTACCTCTTTGGAGTGTGATCTTGAGTTACTTGTTGAAACTTGAATTATTAGGACCTGACTAAGCTTGAAGGAGTGATGGGGTTGGAGAAGAGAGAAGAGAGCTGAACAAGGGAGAGAAAGTGGCGTAGGAATGGGGCTGGAGGAGAGGAAGAGATGGGTTTATAAGCTTGAGGTGGTAGTTAACTTGGAGGGTTCTGATTGGCTGAATTACTTGTGGACAAAATTTAGCTACGTCTCCCTTTCAGGGTAACTTGCCTCCATACTGTTTGAAATCGGAGCTCATCTCTATTACACCTTAAGTCGGAACTCGTGTTATCCAAGTTGAGACTGGAACTGAAGTTGTATGTCGTAACTCGTCCCAACTAGTTGTGACTTGAGGAAATCTTGTATCAAGGTCGTAGGTCGGAAGTCATGCAGCTAGCAATCCAATAATCTCGGAACTCCCTATTTGAACTCGGGAATGCCAATGCTGGATGTAAAATCTGCATCTAATTAGTGTAACTGGAAATTGGCTCAAGGGTCCGAACTCGTATCCACCCCGATTGAGTTCAACATTAAGGTCGGAACTCGGGAATTCGACTCACATTTCCAAACCCAAGCACTTAAACTCGGAAACCGTGTATAAATACCTTTGAGAAATTAAGTCGGAAGTCGTGAAGAAGCAAATTAAGCCACTTGAAGTCGTAGGCCGGAAATCATGCCCAATATACCTCTAAGTCGGAAATCGGTCACAATCAAAATAGAAGCTTAAATCGGAAGTCGTGTACATTTCCCTTGAGACATGAAGTCGGATCTCATGGAATTACGTTCATGTGTTCGGACTTGAGGATTAAACTCGGAAGTCGTGGAAAATGATACAGACGAATTCGGAAGTCGTTCCGGACGTGAATTTGAGAATTCAGCAAGACCAACTCGGAACTCGGGAATAATATCTTATCTGCGTTTATGAAGTCGGAAATCGGGATGGATCAATCCTGAGGGCGAAGCCGAACTCGGAAATCGGGATGTTACAAGCATAGCCAAAATAGGGGAGCAATTAATGCTCACAGTAGCAAAAATGACTCCTTGAATTTTCTCATAGAAAAGCATAAAATGTACATAACAAATAATAAATTGTGAGCAAAACTCCCCTTAAAATCAAAATAGAAAATAACTGCCAGATTGTGGAACTAAACACAAAGAGAGATATTCAAAATTTGAATAATTTCTCTCATTTTATTATGATGAGTCACATCACCTAAAATAACTTTCCTTTATGGAAAGTAAGATTTTAGCCAACATAATAATATTTTGACTATCACAAAATTTTGTCCTTAAACAACAAACATTCCCTATAAATCAATATTCTTGAAATCCATAACATGCTCCATTATTTAAGCATGTATTTAATTTGGATTAAATCTAAATTTAAACTTTGATTTATACAAATTCATTCTGATTTATGCAAGTCCACAAATATCAAACATTCTCCCACTTGGACCGCATAAATCAGATTCTCAAAATTTTATATAAAAGAAGCTATTATTTCATATAAAATGAGAGTGTGCAACAAAATTATGTTCTAGAATTTTAGAAAATAATTCTCAAAATAATATTGCCTAACATTATTCACAAAATTAGCATTTATCACAATTGGTCCCGCGAAGGCGAGTTCATAATCATGAAAAATGCCCAACAACATTGCCAAAACATTCCAGAAATTAATTCTCAGAGTAACATTGCATAAAAAAAAAAAATCACATAATTACAAACTTTGCAATATAAACAATAGAGGTGCCCAAAATTTATTTCAATATTCAAAATAATTTATTTGATACCCAAAATTTCATTAAAACTCAAAACAACAGTCTCAATATTACTTAAACTGCAATTCTCAGAGTAATATTGCAAAATATTCAATAATAGTGGCATATCATAATTTTAATGTGCAATATAATAAATATAAGGAGCTCAAAATTATTTTGATATGCAAAGCACATTAACACAGAGAGTATGTGTAACACAATATGCCCAATAATAGCACAAACGTGCACAAAAATTTTCAGGCCAAAATTCGGAGAGTACCATGTAATTTTGAGCATTTTAAATTTGAAATAAATTCAAATAAATATTTCTAATGCTCCGAAAATTAATTAAAATTCACCAATAATTTTATTTTATTGAAAATACCAAGCCTGCAAAATTTGGTGAATTTTGGGCCTCATTTGGGCCCTGCACGCGTCCCCACGCGCTTGGGCCGCGAGTGGGCCTCGCGCGCGCACTGTTCATCATCTTCAACCTCCAGACGGGTTGAGTCCGACCCGCTTCGCGACCCGCCAAACCTCAAACGGGTCGAAGGCCATATCTCCCTCATTTCTCAACGAAATCAAGCGATTTTGGTGTCTATGGATTCGTAAGAGAGAGATCTACAAAACCCATGTAACATCTCGAAGAACCGTGGCCTATAACTTCTGGACCAACTCGAAGAAAGTCGCGTGGGTTTCCGCGGTTTTTCGCGATTTTCTCCCTCAATTCTCAACGAAAACTCATGTTCTTGGTCTCTATGAGTTCGTTGTGATGTGCTCTACAAAACGCATATGGAGTTCGAGCGCAAATCGGTCCAGATAACTAAATTGGATTTTCAATCAAAGGGGTACGGTTCTTCGGTTCTTTCTTCGATTTCTCTCTCAATCCAACCTCAAATCACACAATAATCGGTTCAATAAATTCATAACAACATAAACAACAATAATCCTCAACAAATTTTGGAATCAAACGGCTAGAATCATAAATTCGAAATTGACCCCTTTGGGGTTCATGAATATTTCGAATTCAAACACCCCAAACTCGCACCAAAACACAATCAATAGCCATAATCAGTAACCAAAACAAGCTCTGATACCACTTGAAGGGATTTTAACGCCCTTGGATCAAGTTTTGATTTCGATTACAGCATGAAAATCAAGAACAAAATCAAGAACAGAATAAGAACGAGAGAACCTGATTCAATCGATGAAGAACGATCGATCCAAAGCAGTTTTCCGTTCTTTAATCCTGGAGAAAGAAGAAAGAAGCTAACCAAGGAAGACCAGAGGGAGAGAAGAGCTCCTCCTATTCCCCAGGGAGCCGAAAAGCGACGCTCGTTTCACCCAGCCACACATATATAGGGTTAGGAGGGCTCTTCCCGTGTTAGAAAAGTGATGTCTCACCCATTACTGCCAGCGCCATACACACAGATATATAACAATATCCACCAATGAACAAAGATGCCTCAATAACAAAAATAATTACATTAATTTGGGCTTCAACAATTAAGATTAATCAATTTCGACATCCGCTAATCCGCGCTCAAAATTAAATGTGATTTGATTTATGTAAGTCCACAAAATTTTCCAACACGAGTGTCAATGTAGTTTTGTGTACGAGATATGTCATTTGTATATAACATATCTTGAACATTGTATGGATATGCTTCCATCCATTATTGGATTGGGTGTAGTGTAGGACTTGGATTAAGTGAGATTTACACTCTATCCAATAGTGCATAAAAATATGTCGGTATAGCATCGCAAAAATATTATGTACAAATAATATTGTACATATGTTGAGAAGTATTTGCCGTCATCTACATATGTCCTACAAATCAGGACACCAAAAGTAAGACAAGTGGGATGAGCAGTTCTTGCACACAAGTTTCGTGAGCTAGTCTTTTTGGTATAAATGGTTTTACTTCATAAATGATTTCGTAAACGACAAATTGGTACCGCTCAACATTTTCAAAATTTATATGCATATTTAAGTGTAGTAAAAAAAAAAATACATATTTAAGATCAGTATCAAACTTGAAATGACAGGTTACAATTTAAAAAAAAAATAGTATTTAATCTAAGTGAAAATTGATTTTTTTTTTGTTCAAAACCTAACCCTCATATAGGAGGCAATTCTATTCAAGTGTTTAAGATTTCGAAACCATTGGTCCAAAAGGAGTTCTACTATTTCAACCAATCATGTATTGATGAAAATTGATTTTTATTAGTAACTTGATTAAGCAGGGTATTTTTTTATTTTTATGATAATTTACAATTAATTTTTTTATTCTTTTAGTCATTTTTTCTCATATATATAAAGTTGTAACTCAAAACCTTGTAACTTAAAGTTTTTGTTAGAGTTTTTTCTTATTTTATAATATAGGTAATATATTTTTGCCCATAGGAACAATAGTTAAATAGCCATAGTTTGAGCAGTAACGAAATTGCTTAAAAATCGTTGTTAAAGTTTTATCAATTATTTTCATCTTATTTATGTGAGTTAAGTAGATTATTAACTGTGCCTTATATGGAGACGCAAATATAGTGGTGGAGCTTCCAGAAAATTCTTGGGGGCCAAAAAAATTGAAAAAGTTAAGAAAAGGTGAATCAAGTAGTAGATTTCTTCGTTTTTTTTTTAATATTTTCATCAAATATCTACATAATTTATAAATAGTTGATAAGTTTTTCAATTTTGATTGTCGACGGGCATCAAGAATAAAATGCCGAAGTTGAAAAAGCAAATTAATCTTCTCCTACTCAATAAAGTCTATATGATAGTATTTATCAATAAGAGTACAAATATTAAGGTGTGTTTTGTAGTAGCTATAAGGTTAAAATTATTATAATAATCAATTATAAATATAATTGATTATTTGAAAATCAAATTTATATTTGAATGTATTAACTTAAAAGTAATTGTAAAACAATGTTTTGTTTAAATTGTATGAAATATATTATAAATTACTAAAAAAAGTATGAAATTCCTACAAGAAATAAGGTTTTATGTGATGACTAAAGTCATCACTAAAATATTTCAATATGATCACAAAAACATTTAGTGATGATATAACACCCCAGCCTAAGTTGCAATTACCTATCGAAATCGGAATCTGAAAAATTCTGAGTTTGAACCCTATGCCTACTTGGAGGGCTATGAGTTTGAGATATTTTCTTAAGATCAAAAGTCCTGGTAATGGTTTCCTGGGCATCAATGAGTTGAAGAGGAATTTTTAACGAATTTTAGGGAATTGATAACCCCTTCGTTTTTAACTCTCAAGTTCATAAAAACGCAAATTTTCGGAGAATTGCACTAAAATCAAAAAGTTGGATTCTGATTTCCAAAGATTTTGAATTTTTAGATATTTTTATTGAATTCAAATGGGGGTATTCCCTTATTTACATTTATGTTTTAAAGTTAATGGAGAGATAAGTCTGTGCAATATCCTCGACTTGGGAAAGGACTGTAGAAGGAGGGAACCAAGTTTTTGGAGTTGGTAATCGATTATAAAGGACCTGTAATCGATTACAATCCTCTTTGTACGCCACGAGTTAAAAATTTTGCGTGTGGTAATCGATTACCATAATTGGTAAATTGATTACCAGTTCTGAGTTTGCGGTAATCAATTACCACCATTGGTAATTGATTACCAGCTCTTTGGCTGTGGTAATCGATTACCATAATTGGTAATCGATTACAAGTTCTTTGTAGTAATCGACACTGCACCTTAATCGACACAGAGGCCAATATATAGGTCCGGACGCGTCCCACGCCCTCATTTTCAAAATTCTCCTTCTCTCTCTAACCCAAACTCTCTCCCTTCTCTCTAAAATATCTCCCCCTTTATTCCTAAACACAATCCTTCACATCTTTCCATCAAATTACGCCATTCCTATTCATTTAAACTCAATTTCTTCCTCTAATCTCAAATCACATCTTCAACAAGCAATCAATACATTTGGTCTTGAAGCTTGGAGGAGGTGACACCAAGGCTCTCAAATCTTTCTTCTTCCTTTCCCCTTCTAAAAGGTAATCCTTCAACTCCTTTTCTCTTCCTTTCCTATAAATTACGAATTATTTTCCTTATAGTGAGTTCCTGGAGAACCTTATTTTAGAAGAATTAGGAATTTTCATATCTGGGAGTAGATTAGATTAATCCATAGTCTAAGGGACTGAGCTTGAATCAAATTATCATATTATTGATAGTATATACCACTGGAGGATTGGCTTTGGCTCACTAAGTTCATGGGATTAGAATTTCGCGATTGGCGCTATGTTTGTGAGTAGATAGCTTATCCCTATCTTAATTTAAATGTATTTTATCTATATATATACATATGCAAGTGATTTAGTATGCCTTAGCAATATAATTTAAATTTTGGTAGCTTATCTATTTCTACTGGTTCACATGAGACAATGACTTGATTTTCAAAAGGAAAAATGTGGCAAATATTTATTACCTTGGTTTCCTAGTAAACTTTGGAAAATCTTCTTTGTTTGAAAGGTTTTTGGATTAAAGTTTTGAACTTTTGTTCATTTTTGATTTATTAAAGTATTAAAGCTTTATTTTTCTTTGAAGTTACAAATTTATTATTTTGTATAAGGTAAATGTTCTGTATAATGGAAAAGAAAGACTTGGAAAAGTCTAGACCAGAATCTGTAGGCTAACGGCAGTAGGCGTTAGCCCTAGGTGCACCTAGGATGTTGGATTTCATGGCCACTCAAGGGAGTGGTGCATGCCTATTATTCACGGCCATACATATAGTGTGGTGCGTGCCTGATATTCACGGCCACGGAAAAAGGGTGGTGCGTGCCTGATTACGGGTTTCACATGAAGGAAAGGTCACCTAAGTGTGATTTCTGACGGATTATCCTGGAACAGATGGACTCTATTTTTGGAAAAGGAAAGTTGGATAATATTTGATTAAGATTTCTATTTTGGTTTTGTTATACATATTATTATATCACCTTAATATATATAAGTTTGTTCATTGTCTTATGTGGGTTAGGGACATCCTATTTCTCACTGAGTTTCATAAACTCACCCTGTTATTTCTTTCTCTTTTTCAGATACAGATGTTGAAGTAAAATCTATCCTTCATTCCCCCATAGTGGGATTCCGAGTTTTGGTGGTCGAATCCTTTTCTATTTAAGGGTATTTTGTACATGTTTATATTTGAGAATTCTTAGATTTTGTAGCTCCATAGTACTACAGGTAGGGTCCGGCCTTGTTCTGTTTTTGTTGTTGTTATCTATTCATTCATATATACTTATATATATAATTCAACTTGTTGGAGTTAAAGTTGTGTAAAGGATTTATTTTCTGAAGGGCTTAAGCTATGTTTTTTGAACATACGATTGTATTTATATATTTTACAATCATATTCTGTGCTGAGGGGTGTATTCCGAGAATACTTAGATCCCGGATGAAGGATTGTGTTTGTTTATCTTGCAGGGTAACCTTTTGTAATTGGGAAATATCCTAATTACAAAGGGGACTCTGTCGAAATTTTTATAAAATTTTGTGGTGGAAGGCTTGCGAAAGGACTTGTCCCTATGTCCCGGTCACGGCCCGGGTTTGGGTCCTGACAAAGATGGTATCAGAGCTTTAGCTTTCCCTGCGTACTATGGAGCAAGTGTCCTTTGGTAGGATCACAACTATGCAAATGGAAGTGTGCCCATTTTCACAGATTGTGGTACTACAAGAGGCCTTTAGGAATGTCATCTTTGATTATAATCTGTCTAATGTTGTTTATTCCTATTCTGGTCACGCTTCTTGTCTTCCCCCTTGCTCTAAATGTTCATTTCGGTAAGTGAACATATTCCCCCTAGTACATGTGGAAGCAATAGACGCAGGGCTTCCATTGTACGATCTAAATGCGATATTCTCTCTTGTGGCAAGAGAGTCTGAGATGAAGTAGGGTTGGATATTAGGGCATAGTGGATTAGGCAAGCTAGAAGGCCATTCGGGCAAAGGACATAGGTCAAGTATTCATGACCCAGCATTAGGATGTTGTTAAGGTGGAAAAGATCAAAAGGATTTGCTAAGTCATTAAGCGACAAGCAGGTTTAGTCCAGTAGAATTAGATAAAGTGTGAGGGCAAGAAGAACCCCCGTCTCAAAGGTTGTTTTCATGGCTAGTGGGAAGTATGCTAGAAATCTTATAGAGAAGACAACTTAACAATGATCAGGATGCGTAAAGACCTTGTGATTGGTTTCTTCAAGAATGCAAGTCACATGTTTAGAATCTACGGTGAAGTTTGTCCTGTCCTTTGTTGCAAAAAAGGCGTGGAGAAGCTTGCTATGCAAAGCTTTCGAGTATTGACTGAACGTGCTGACTTCAAGAAAGGAGATCACCCTAGTTACTACAACAAGCCATTGATGGGCTTAGGCCAATGAATAATTCTCTCATTTCGAAGGATGCAAGATGCTGGAAAGTGATTACCAATTACCTTAATTGGTCTTGATCATTAGCTCAATTGAGTAATATGTCACATGAAGTTGAAGCCGCTATTTGACTTGTCAAATGGATACACTCCAATCATTTGGGGTTACTTGAACAATGTGACCTACCCAAGAGCTACTCCTTGTATTGGTTAATTTGATTCTGGTATGATTCCAGACTCTTAGAGATTGTTGTAGCAGTTGCAACCAATAAAGTCAATGAATTTCCTCTCAACCGTGGCCAACGGCAACTTTTGTTAAATATTCTCAAGCAGATCATGCTAGCACCATGGGTATTATTTCCGTACCACGTGAAGCTAGAAATAAAGGCTATCTAGTTTTCAGTGGCAGCTGAAGGCATATCCAAAAGCACTTGGTAGAGCATTACCTAGTGTAAGTTATACTTGGGAAGTGCATTGGAGAGTTTTGAATGGTGACAATTATACTCGTAATGAGATCCCTCAAATGAGTATATTGATGAGATGGAGAAGGCTAATAGGCCAAAGGTAGCAGCTAGGATGTACAGTGAAAGCAAGGCATGAGTTAAGGAGATATTAAGGCTTGAGATTTTGGATTAATCTAAGATCCGAGGGTGATGAAGTGGAGTCTTAATAGTTGCGTTAAAAGGAACAATGTTGAGGAAAAGCCAGAAGATCTGGTGTTTAAAAGAAGAATCTTTGTTTCAAGTAACAAGAGGAATCTTGAACCCACTTGGGCCTAATAGGAGAAGAGAAAGAAGGATCAGGATACACATAGATGTTATAGTGAGGTTGACTAGACAAATTAGAAGGAACTGGTGTAAGGAGCTCTACGAATATAACTATTGAAGGTGAGTGTATGCTTAGGTCACTTGACTTTCATGTTGTATCCCAAATGGCAATAATAAAAGTAAAAGGATCAAAAGAGTAATTCTATGATCTTTTACATATGACTTCATCACCTAGAGAGGAAGAATTTAGAGACATAAGACTATGGTGGAATATCAAGGTATAGGAGTTACCTTCTGATGTGGAATTTCTTAACTCTAAATCTTATCAGCGGTGTTAGGAAGTGAGGAGTATGAGATAGGGAATTGGCTTACTTCAATGGCAACGGAGTTAGGGAAGGTTATCCAGTCTTGAATCAGAGAGGTCTTGGATGCCAAGGAGTTCCCAAGGGCATGATGAGAAGCTAGGATGGAAGTTGAATCTCAATCCTTGATGGTATGCCAAAGGTTTGAAATCTCTCGACAATTTTGAAAGATACCTTAGATAGAGGAGAAATAATAAATTGGTAGCAGGATAGGGATGTTTCAGGGGATTAGATGATGACTTCCCCATTGATTGTGGTGCAAAAAGGAAAAGAAAGGAATTTATCTTAATTGCATGACTGAGTATAATTAAAGTTGGAATAAATCATTCTAGGCTTAAGCATGGGTGAATAAGTAGGAGACGAATTCTAAGTGCGCTAGGATATAAGTAATAAGGATCATGAGAAAGGAAGGGAACTAGTTAACTCAAAAAGATAAGTGTTGGAATTGATCGTAGAATTGAAATTTGAAACAGGTTTCAACAAAGGGAAAAGCATACTGGCATGGTTCTTTTGATCAGAATTGATACACCGAGGGGCTCTGATGAGGAGTTAGACAATTCAGATGTTCTGACATGTACAAGACAATAACGAATATGATTGAAACCCGATTAATGATCCAAAGGTTAGAAGTTTATGGGAGGAAGGTAATAATTGCTATTAATGGAAGGTTAATGCTTCTGTGATGTTTAATGGAAGGGTTTAGCAGAGAAGCTTAAGCATATAGAAAATGATATAGGTGTTGTAAGTGATGAGCTCTATGATATAAAGGAAGGCAATGGAGGTTGGAATAATTTCGAGTTGTTTAAGAATTTGGAGACAAATTCTTTTGAGGGGGGAGAATGTAACACCCCAGCCTAAGTTGCAGTTACCTGTCGAAATCGGAACCTAAAAAATTCTAAGTTTGAACCCTATGCCTCCTTGGAGGCTTATAGGTTTGAGGCATTTTCTTAAGATCAAAAGTCTCGGTAATGGTTCCCTAGGCATCAATGAGTTGAAGAAGAATTTTTAATGAATTTTAGGGAATGGATAACCCCTTCATTTTTAACTCTCAAGTTCATAAAAATGCAAATTTTTGAAGAATTGCACTAAAACCAAAAAGTTGGATTCTGATTCCTAAGGATTTTGAATTTTTAGATATTTTTATTGAATCCAAATGGAGGGTATTCCCTTATTTACATTTATGTTTTAAAGTTAGTCTGTGCAATATCCTAAACTTGGAAAAGGACTGTAGAAGGAGGGAACCAAGTTTTTGGAGTTGGTGTCGATTCTGAGGACACAGAATCGATTACAATCCTCTCTGTATGCCACGAGCTAAAAATTTTGCGTGTGGTAATCAATTACCATAATTGGTAATCGATTACTAGTTCTGGGTTTGCGGTAATCAATTACCACCATTGGTAATCGATTACCAGCTCTTTGGCTGTGGTAATCGATTACCATAATTGGTAATCGATTACCAGAGGCCAATATATAGGTCCAGATGCGTCCCATGCCCTCATTTTCGAAATTCTCCTTCTCTCTCTAACCCAAACTCTCTCCCTTCTCTCTAAAATATCTCTCCCTTCATTCCTAAACACAATCCTTCACATCTTTCCATCAAATTACGCCATTCCTATTCATTTAAACTCAATTTCTTCCTCTAATCTCAAATCACATCTTCAACAAGAAATCAACACATTTGGTCTTGGAGCTTGGAGGAGGTGACACCAAGGCTCTCAAATCTTTCTTCTTCCTTTCCCCTTCTAAAAGGTAATCCTTCAACTCCTTTTCTCTTCCTTACCTATAAATTATGAATTATTTCCCCTATATTGAGTTCCTGGAGAACCCTAGGTTAGAAGAATTAGGAATTTTCATATCTGGGAGTAGAGTAGATTAATCCGTAGTCTAAGGGACT
Organism: Pterocarpus santalinus; assembly: GCA_031439595.1. Lineage (NCBI taxonomy): Eukaryota > Viridiplantae > Streptophyta > Magnoliopsida > Fabales > Fabaceae > Pterocarpus > Pterocarpus santalinus. The sequence goes on along the minus strand of CM062528.1, from coordinate 22,854,037 downwards.
GAGCTTGAATCAAATTGTCATATTATTGATAGTATATACCACTGGAGGACTGGCTTTGGCTCTCTAAGTTCATGGGATTAAGATTTTGTGATTGGCGCTAAGTTTGTGAGTAGATAGCTTATCCCTATCTTAATTTTAATGTATTTTGTCTATATATATACATATGCAAGTGATTTAGTATGCCTTAGTAATATAATTTAAATGTTGGTAGCTTGTCTATTTCTACTGGTTCACATGAGACAATGACTTGATTTTCAAAAGGAAAAATGTGGCAAATATTTATTACCTTGGTTTCCTATTAAACTTTGAAAAATCTTCTTTGTTTGAAAGGTTTTTAGATAAAAGTTTTGAACTTTTGTTCATTTTTGATTTATTAAAGTATTAAAGCTTTATTTTTCTTTGAAGTTACAAATTTATTATTTTATATAAGGTATATTGGTATGTTTTATAAGAATCTTTATTAAATGTTCTGTATAATGGAAAAGAAAGACTTGGAAAAGTCTAGACCAGGATCTGTAGGCTAACGGCAGTAGGCGTTTGCCCTAGGTGCACCTAGGATGTTGGATTTCATGGCCACTCAAGGGAGTGGTGCATGCCTATTATTCACGGCCATACATATAGTGTGGTGCGTGCCTGATATTCACGGCCACGGAAAAAGGGTGGTGCGTGCCTGATTACGGGTTTCACACGAAGGAAAGACCACCTAAGTGTGATTCCTGACGGATTATCCTGGAACAGATGGACTCTATTTTTGGAAAAGGAAAGTTGGATAATATTTTATTAAGATTTCTATTTTGGTTTTGTTATACATATTATTATATCACCTTCATATATATAAGTTTGTTCATTGTCTTATGTGGGTTAGGGACATCCTATCTCTCACTGAGTTTCATAAACTCACCCTATTATTTCTTTCTCTTTTCAGATACAAATGTTGAAGTAGAATCTATCCTTTGTTCCCCCATAGTGGGATTCCGAGTTTTGGTGGTCGAACCTTTTTCTATTTAAGGGTATTTTGTAAATGTTTATAGTTGAAAATTCTTAGATTTTGTAGCTCCATAGTACTATAGGTAGGGTCCGACCTTATTCTATTTTTGTTGTTGTTATGTATTCATTCATATATACTTATATATATAATTCAACTTGTTGGAGTTAAAGTTGTGCAAAGGATTTATTTTCTGAAGAACTTAAGCTATGTTTTTTGAACATACGATTGTATTTATATATTTTACTATCATATTGTGTGCTGAGGGGCGTATTCTGAGAATACCTAGATCCCCGATGAAGGATTGTGTTTGTTTATCTTGCAGGGTAACCTTTTATAATTGGAAAATATCCTAATTACAAAGGGGACTCTGTCGAAATTTTTATAAAATTTTGTGGTGGCAGGCTTGCGTAAGGACTTGTCCCTATGCGCCGATCACGGCCTGGGTTTGGGTCGTGACAGATGACTTTTTGCATTTTCTGTGATGATTCAAAGTCATCCTGTATGCATTGTAGCTAAAAGGTTAATAGTGACTACTTTAAATAGTCATGACTAAAAGTAACACCTTCTGTGATGTCTAAAGTTGATATTATAAATGACATATTTTGCGATAACATAAGTCATCACTAAAAGTTACACATTTTTTGACAATTTCAATTGTCACTAAACCAAGAGTTATTTTGTGACAACTAAAAGTCATTACTAAAAAGTTGCACATGACGTGACGACATAAAAGGATGTCGCAAAAAAGAGTTTTAGTGATGATAATTTTCATCATTGAATATTTTTACTATAAATTATTTTTAATTTTAGTTACTAAAAATAGTCATCACTATAACACCTTTTAGTGATGACTTATAGGTGACGTCACATAAAAAGAGTTTTAGTGACCACTTATAGTTGTCATTATACACATTTTAAGTTTATCATTTTTAGTTAGAATGATACATTATTTTTTTATCATACTATATTAATTGCATATGATTAAAAATATAAATAACTTTAGTTTTCACATTAATAATTATCAAATCAAATTTATTAAAACAAAAACTATAAGATCAAATATTAAATTATAATCCAAAAGCCAAGTGCTTGATACAAATACAAAAAATTAGTCTATGCTAGATATTAGTTCTATGCAAAAAAAAAAAAAAAATCTAAAAGCTAGATACTTAGTTTCTTTTCAAAAGAAAAAATAATAATAATTCAAGAGTTAAATGCTTGATCTCATTCCAAAATACTACAATCCAAATTCAAGTGTTTGGTTCCTTGCTCGGACTACTTGATGTCTCATGTGTATTGCTGCCTGGATAAGAAACCTGCAAAAAGTTATTATAGATTCATTATAAATGTAGATAAACATTTATAACCTAACACTCCAATAGATATACATTCTTAAAACATAAAAAAAAAATCAATATAAAGCTACCAAAATTGGGCAAAGCCTCCCCTATACTTTCAACATTACAAGAAGTACAAGTACCTATTTTATTCGGTTTATTCATAATTTCTCAAATAACCACAAAAATACTTAATTGCAAAAATAATTTTAAAACACATCTGAAAGATCGAATGCTTTATTAATCAATACCTGACTACGACCCTTGACAATATTGTTGATATTTGATTGGGATAAGATGCCAAGTATAGAAGCAAGTTGAGATTCAATAATACTCTCTATGTTGTTGTTGAACTCAGCTCTAACTTGTTCAATTCTTTGTTTAACTCTTACCTCCATAACTTGTTCAACTCTTCCCTCAATTGCTTGATTGATTCTAGCATTAATTTCAGCTTCTTGAATTCTTGCCCTCTTTGATGGAGCTTTCTTTCCATAACATTTTCCTCTAAAATATCCCATTCTCTCACCAAGCACACTCATGAGCAGCATCTCATCTTTAGTCATTGGAGTAGAACCCTCTGGGGTTGGTTAAGACACAAGTTCCTTCAATTTTTTCTACATAAATAATACAAATAGTATTACAAACTAAACTAGTAAATAGATTCAAATCACAAGAGAAGATAATTGAGTTTTATATGGACTTCTTGTGACCTTGGATCAGACCACACAACTTCCCCCTCTTTGTTCTTTTTGGTATGTTGAACATGCCAAACTTCATCAACTTGTTCAAGATCTCTCTATACATTAAACTTCATTAGTTTAATTAAAATGTGTTTTTTATATAAAAAGAAGTGTGAAAAAAAATAATTTTACCATTGATTCCTCAACTTCAGCAAAAGATCTAGTGCCACATGTATGCTTAACAACTAGCTTTTGCCTATTCATTGCATTTCTTTCTTTACTCTCTATCTTAAATTATTAGGTCATTATTTAACTAATAAAGACAAATAAAAAAGTCAATAAATTTGTTATACCTAAAATTTTTTAGTAACAAAATAATCAATCAAATGCTTCCAGTCGTCTATATCAATATCATTCTGCTGATTGGCTAGTCTCTCCTCATCAATTTGAAATTGTTTATAGCATTTACTCAATCGACCTCTCCAAATTTTGTAAAGTTTGTCCATAGTCTCCAAAGCAAATGCATCCAAATGATATTTCATGTTTTCACTAACCTTGCACTTTTCCTTTGAATAGAAGAAACAAACACACATAACTTACTAGTTTTATTTTGAAAACAAACAACACAATTAGTAACAAATTTATTATCTTAAGCACTTGCTCACCCACTCTATCTGTCACTTCTTTCCAATCTATTACTATCAATGGAGCTATTGTCCTAACCACTAACCTATAATAGTTTACAAGGTTCCTAGCATTTTCTCCTACTACTCTTAAGATATTATCAAGATCATGAATATTAAGCTTTCCACCCATTGTTTTCATGTCCAAGTATATGTATTTATATTTCCTTCTAGTTTTCTTGTTTAGATTACAAGAACCTATACAAAAAAATCAAAAATTGTGATACATATACATATGTTTTACATCTTTAGAACTATAAGTTGGCATATTATTATACCTATAGTACTTGGTGTAGAAACAATATTTGCTCCACTATGTGATAACAGGTCTCTTTTTTTTTTTTTTTTGTTGATTAGGCTAAGTGGGTTGTTAATTGGTTGAATAAGTTGTTGAATTTGTGGTGTGCACGAGTGTTGATCAGTTGCCTAGATGAGCCTAAAATGTCGTCACCTTTCTTTGCTTTATCATTCTTTGAAGAATACAATAAGTTTGCTTTTCTTTGTCCATTTGCACCTCCTCATCCATGCATTTTCTACAAAACTGCATAGCCAAAAAAAAAAATCAATAATTTCATTGATTTTAAAAGCCCAATTTCCAAGTAACGGCAACATAGTCAACATAGTTTAAATATGACTAAATAACAATTTATCTTTTAAAAGAATAGTGTAACAAAATGAAAGGCTAACTACTTTTTAATTAAAAAAATGCCAACCTTTATGTACTATCATCTTCATTACTAGTCTCATTATCATGGAAATCTTTATTACTTTCATCACTCCAATCCTCATCCAAGTCATTGTCATTAATAAAGTCATCATATCTATTATGATCCCTGACCAATTGTTCTCTTTCACACCTTATTATCTTTTCTAGTTCAACCTCATCTCTATGCAATACTACATTAATATCATTATTTATGATATCATTGTGTGAGATCTCATATTCAATCTCAATTTCTTGGTAAGCATCCTCTTTATTAACACATGAATCATCATTCCCATCATCAGTATTGTTATCTTCCACATGAGCCATATTGTATAAGTCACGAGGAATTGTCTTGACTACAAATAGTCAATCTTTCTCAACAATATTTTCTACATAGAAAACTTGTTTTGCTTGAGATGCCAAGACATAAGGCTCATTGGTATTTAAAGAACCATGGATATTCACACTTGTGAATCCATAATTGTTAATTTTATATCCTTTTCCCAAGCAAGCAACATCCCACTAATGACATTGAAAAGGATATACTTTTCTATTCCCTTATGAGATAATTCTAAGATATCTTCTAATATACCATAATATTCTTTTTTCATATTTTCATCATCCCCTCTACAAGAACTCCACTATTTTGAGTTTTCCTTTGCAAAGATCGATCCTTTGTATGAAATGTAACACCCTCCAAAGTACAGTACTATGCTTAAGTCATAGTACCACACTCAAGAGTTGTCACTATTACCTGAGCGAACCTTATTTCACAGCAACTTTACTCGTCTTCGAAATCTTTCGCACTATCTAGAGATAACACGGAAAAAAGGAGTGAGAATTATAAATTCTCAGTAGGATTCTTTAAACTATCACATGTAGTGTCATCGTTATCATCTCCAACTACTTCGGTTTATTATGAAAAATGTGAGTACGTTAAATAAACTATTTAGTTTTATAGTTGAAAATATATTGTCCGAAGCAGAATTCATTTTAATCATGCACTAGTAATTCGGGAGAATCAATACAAAATCAATACATGAATTATACTATGAATAACAACTGAAACTTATTAACTTATAATAGCACCAATATACTGAAAACATAAACTCTGCGCACACCTTTACTTGTATTTGGATTTTATGCAGTATCCCAGAGTACGATCGCCATGTCATATTCCATCGGGGTGTGATCGCCATGTCACGCTCCGTGGGGATATGCTCACCCTGCCACATCGCAGAGTATGATCGCCATGTCATACTCCATCGGAATGTGATCGCCATGTCACATTCCTTAGGGATATGGACTCATCACAGCATAAATACAACATGGGATATAATTATGCACAACCTCATACTTGAATTCATGAAAATGCACTGGTGTTCTTCTTTAACTTTCTTTGCTTTCCTTTTTTGGTACTTACACTAGCTGGGTCATGCCATGCCTCATGTAAGACCTATCCCCTATACTCACACTAGCTGGGTCGATGTCATACCTCATGTGAGTGGGGTGCTTGCATATGTTTTAATCTTTAGTCTTTACTGCCCTTGGGTAGTCTGATCTAGGAGTGAGCTCAACTCGTGACTATTGTCACATAGTACTGACCCACAAGGGGACCCACGTGCCTCTAGGTCGGAGGGACTCAGTTGGCCATCTGCCTCCAACGTAGAGGGACCCAAAAGTTTTATCTGCTTTCACAGGGAGGGATTCAAGTGCAACTTCCTCCAAGTGAACGGATCTAATCTTATCTTATTTAGCTGCCTTCACAAGGAGGAATTCAAGTGCAACTACCTCCAAGTGAAGGGACCCACATTCAATACATTCATATGCTTTTATCCTCATACATAATCATACATAAACATGCTGAATGCATTCATACATATGGTTCATCATTCACTTTCATATAACCTTACATATATGAGCACTACATACATGTTCTTAACACATAGATGCTTATAATTCTACCGAAAATTCGGCAGCATAACAGAATGTGTCTGCTTCCCCATGAATAGTGCTAGTTCAGCAGACAATCAGTCACAATAGGAGATCAATTATAATGCATTAATCTTTCAAGCACCAACATGGAAATTCAACACTCAGACTTTACTTGAACTCATATGTGAATTAAGGTGCCTATTCCTTTACCTTTGGGAATCCTGCTCATATTCCTCAATTTTGCCCGTTTTTAGAAATCAGGCCATAAATTCTATTTAACTCATCTAGACTTAAATTTTGGATATGTCATAGCTCTATGTGTCTAGCTTCCAACCTTTTGGTCCCATCTCATTTTGATTTGTATAACTTAAGTTATTTAAGTTTTACCTCGGACTGCCCTATAATTGGCCAGAATTACACACCTAAAAGTAAAAATCCACTATAAATCGAAAACCAATCCAAATCATACAAAATTGGTATTATATTAAAGCTAACAGGATAACATTTCATTTGCAATAGGTTTCATTTCATTTGCCTTAGTAGAACTCGAGTTATAAGTCTCTAAATTTGACCTTCGTAAACTATCCTATTTTGGCTCGGTTTGGGCATAGGGCAATTTATTCCAATCACTGGGAGAAACTGGGATCACAACATACTCAAAAATTCTCATGGATGTTCTCCTATGTGTAAGCTTTCTAATAAAATTGGCTTCACTCAATTTGGAGTTGTATAGAGCACGTTATGTCTTGAACAACGTGGTCTGCTCAATATCAAACTCTAGAATCTAGGTTAAACTTCCAAAATTCATATCTCCCTCAATACAAATCCAATAGCCTTATATGATATATGGATGGAAATCCCTGAATGTCTACTTTCATTAAAAATGGTTTCATCAGATTTAACTGATTGTAGACAGAACCGTACACTCTGTCATACAGATTGCTGTGGATTTCTCACTTAGACAGCATCCCAAATCTCTATTTCTCCTAGTTTTCTCCTTCTAACCTTAATTCCAATCCAAGATTACATGTTAATCCAACTATAATCCATTATATACATCCAATTTGACCTCAAATACATGAAGAAGAGTAAAATTACATGTAGCCATGGTTCAGAGAAATCAATAGATAGAAAGTGAATTCTACCTTCTTTAAGTGTGATCTAGCTTGATTTGGAGTTTGAATCAACAAAAGTTGGTTGAGCTTGAAGGTTGGGTGGAGTTGGGTGAGTAGAGAAGAGAAAAGATAGCTGAAGTGAAGGGGAAGGCAGCGCAGAAAATGGGACTGAAGGAGAGAATGAAATGAGTCATATAAACTTGAGGTGGTAGTTGGCTCCTTGCAACAGATTGGTTCAAGAATGCGAGGCTGAATTTCAGCCAACTTTCCTCCTTTCTTGTGGCCAAAGTGGTGCCACTTTCATGCATTAAGTGGCTGAATTTCTTGTGGACAAAGTTTAGCCATGTCTTCCTCTTTTGTGGCTAAATCATTTTCCACGTTACCTAAAAGTGGAACTCGTCCTCACTTTATCTTAAATCGGAACTCGTGCACGTTCTCTTCATATCGGGAATCACGTCATTTTTACTGGAAACTTAGATGAAGTCGGAAATCAGTAATAATATCCATTTGATTTGAAACTTGAAGACGGCTTGATACCAGAAATCAGAATTCATGCCTGTTTTATTCGAAGATTGGGAATAAAATATGAGATCGGAACTCGTGTAGATTTTTGGTCGAACTTGGAGAGCAACTCAGAGATCTGAACTCGTATCCATTCTAGTTGAGATCAACTCTGAGGTCGGAACTCGTTACATTCGACACAGAGGTCGGTACTCATGACCATTTTGGTTGAACTATCAACTCGGATATCAGAAGTCATGAACATTTCATTCGAATTGGAGATGAGGTCGGATATGGGAAATTGCATCGTAAACAAATCACCATATACACGAATCTCAGAAATCAAGAACTAACCATAAAACTCTCGGAGATCAATTCACAACGATAGAAGTCGGAAATCAAAACATCCAAACGGGGAAGTCCGAACTTACCTAATTCCGGAGCTCAATTAAATATCGGAAGTCGTCCCTAAGCTCAAACTCGGGAATGTAATAGAAACGAAAAGCTCTTGGAAGTAGTTTCGGAGATCTGGACTCGTATATATCCTTATGATGTCGGAACCCATGTTCATTCTCGTTGAACTTGGATGTAAACTCGGAAGTTAGAACCTTGTATACTCGTTCCAAAGTTGAAGTCGGAAATCGTGAGTCATGTATAGTATAATTGAAACTCGAAATCGGAGATCGGGAATCATTTCATTTCATTTAAAGCTTGGGAATAATGTAGGAGGTCGGAATTCGGAATTCGGGGGACGTTACATGAAATCTAAACCCATTCACAATGTAAGTTCCATAATGATGCATCACTTTCGAAGGACCAACTGGTAAGCTCATAAGCTCGTCATTTGCAATTTGTCAAGCATGTTCATATAACCATTCATGAAACTCTTTTCAGTGTCCATCTCTAATTTCTATTTCGATCTCCTTTTCATATTGCCTACAATATTAAACTATTACATAAGATATATATTATAACTATTGACAATGAAATTTATTTAAAGAATCTAATCAAACTCACTCTTTTAATGGCCAAACCTCTTCACAATTTTTCTATATATTATACATGCAAGCTTGATCATAAGAAAAATTGATTTCTATGCCCCTTTGGCTCGACTAGTTTTCCAAAAGATAGATATACCTTCTTCTCTTACACCTCCATCATCATTTCTTGGTGCTTTGTTAAACTTAGTTTAAACATTATACAAGTATCTTGAACAAAATATAAGACATTCATTTGCAAGATAACCTGCTGCAATCAAGCCTTCTGGATGAGCTTTGTTGTGAACATATGACTTAAGTTGGCATAAGTACCTATATTAAATGTTTTTGTACAAAAATAAAAGTTATTTTTTCTTTACTATGATAATCACATATTTTTCAGAAGAAGATAAAAGAGCCCAAAGAAAAAAGGATAACCTTTCAATAGGATACATCCAACAATATTGTATAGGTCCAACAGTTTTTGCTTTTCTAGCTAAGTGGACCAGCAAGTGTATCGTTACATCAAATAAGGCTAGTGGAAATATAGTCTCTAATTTGTATAAAGTTTTTATGATCTATTCCCTCCAAACTACATAACCTTTCAAGTACCAAGCACTTTGAGCATAATTTCTTGAAGAATATACTCAAGTCTATCAAAACCCCACAGATATCCTTAGGTAATAATCCATGTATTGCAATTAGAAGAATGTATTGTAACAATATATGATGATCATGACACTTCAATCCACAAATCCTTTTGTCTTGAACATTCACACATGATGAAATGTTAGATAAGAAAGCATCCAGAACCTTTAAGTTTGCCAAGAAGTTACAAATTTTGATTTTTCAACTAAGGACAATACATAACCAGTAGCTAGAATCAACATATTATTAACATTGTTGCCATCAACTTGCTGATGTAACCTTTCTTGAATGCCTAAATCAACCAAATCAAGGTGACTTTTCAATGTGTCTTTTGTTTTTCTTGTCATATTCATTATTATTCCTAAAACATTATCAGACACGTTCCTCTCAATATGCATAACATCAAGATTGTGTCATAACATCAGAGTTTTCCAATATGGCAATTCAAAGAAAATGCTTCTTTTCGTCCATTTATGTGTAGCTAGCCTGTCTTGCTTTCGCTTTTGCCCTTTTCCAAATGTAACGTTCCCAACACCTTCTAGTTGTTGAAGAGCTTCACCACCTGTTAGCGCCTTCGGTGTAGGTCTATTTTTTATTTCTCCATCAAATGCTCTTTTATTTTGGCGCCAAGGATGATCAAGTGGTAAGAAGCGACAATGACCCATGTAACATAGCTTACTACACAAGCTTCGGGAGCAAGTATCTACATGGCAGCAAGGACAAGCAAGCTTTCCTTTAGAAGACCATCCAGATAAGTTCCTATATGTAGGAAAATCATCATTAATTATACATAAAATAGCTTCATGCATTTTAAATTTGTCCTTGTATAAACATCATATGTCTCTGCACCTTCTACCCATAGCTCTCTCAATTCCTCAACTAATGGTTGTAAGTATACATCAATGTCATTTCCTAGGCATTTAGGACCTGGAATAAGAAGTGACATCATAAAGTATGGGGCTTTCATGCAATTCCATGGTGGTAGATTATATGGAACTAGAACCACACCAAATACTATGAGAATTACTCATGTTTCCATAAGGTTGGAATCCATCACTTGCTAAACCCAACCTAACTTTCCTATGATCATTAGCAAATGATGGGTGATTCTCATCAAATGATTTCTAAGCTGTAGAATTTGTTGGATGCCTTAATACTTCATCACCAATATGTTCGTCTTTGTGCCGCCTTATCCCTTAGCAGTATTTTTTTCCATGTATAACATTTGCAACCTTGATTTTAAAGGAAAATATTGCAAAACCTTATGAGCTATCATTTTATCAGTCTAAAATTGTCCTCGATATAAAGTGCAGTCATCTTTACAAGCATCCATATTTTCATAGCCAAGACCCAAATCATGAATGACTTTCCTAGCCTCATTGTAAGAATTAGGAACCAATGCTCTGTTAGGAAGCACTTCTTTAAACAACCTCAACAACATATCCATAGATGTGTTAATTAAGACATTTCAAGTGGAGTAACTTAAGTATGAATGACAACTTTGAAATATTCTTGCAATCAGGATAAAGATTTGCATTGGTATCTTCTAATAATTTGTAAAATTTGTTCGCATCTTCATTTGGTTCATCGTGTATATCTTCATCATTTCTTGCGAAGTCCATGTCCACAAAGCCACAAGCATCATGAACCATTCCAATAATGTCACTCACAACAACTGATTCTTCTAAGCTTAGTTCATTATCTCGAATTGGATTATTAAGTCATCTAATTTCCCCATGAAGATCCCAAATCTCACAATACTGCTCCAAAAAACCCTTATCAAATATGTGTGCCCTTATAGTTCTTCTAGATGCAAACTATGTGTTTTTACATCATTTACATGGACATTGAATTCTATTATTCACTCCAAGCTGACTAAATGCAAAATCAAGAAAAACATCCACCACTTTAACGAACCTTGGATCAACTCTATTTTTAATCCTTATCCAAGACTTATCCATCATAGCATTCTATAGAATCAAGAAGACTAATTACATTAATAGCATGAATTTGCATCTGTGCTACACACATTTTCCATTGTATGCAGATAATAGTTCAATGTACTATTTGCCTATGAAGCAAATGGAAGGAATATGCAATTGAAAATCACAAGAATAAATTAATTTTTTACTAATAGCATGCATTTATCTGTGATGTGACAGTGAAGTAACTATTATCTCATCAAGTACAAAAAATCACTTCTAGTAACTAGCAACATGCAACTATGTCATATATAATGATTATTACTAAGTTGGTACCAAGTTCCAGATATCTTTTGCAAAAGCTTCTAAAATTCAAATATTAATTGTTATTGTGTTGGCTAAAGTTACTATTTTTTGTCCTGTCCTATAAAAAATGGGCCATATAGCTATTTGATAAATTCCCAAAGAAAAGTACCACCCAAACCACGCCCATATATATAGAAAATGGTAAGAAATAACATCATGCAATGAAGAGTGAAATTCTGATGACTTCACATGAAGCGAGAAAAAAGCTCAGGCTGAGAAAATGTTCAGAGAATCGCACACTCAAAAATATTGAAATATAAAGATGATACTGTAACAAAAACAGAAGTGTGCATGAGACAGAAGTAACATGTATTACATGTAAAAAGAACATATTGAATAGAGAGATAGATCACAGCAACAATAGTTAACCTCAAGAAAACTCCACGAAAGAGAAATAGAAAAAAAAAACAGTGATGATAACCTTGAGAGATTGAGTGAAACTAAAAGACAAAGTAGTGATTAAGTTACAAAAATAATTTTTATATAGATTCCTCAACTACTTATTCACTAAACATGTTTAAATAATAATTATGTATATAACTAAGAAATTTATAAGGAAATATTAATGGTAAAATTAATTCAATGATGTTTGGCTAAAAGGCATTTGAGATATGTGAGGGCACAACCATGGTTACGCTTGATAAAATTTTCTATTGAAGTATTTTCTACACAAATGGGGATATTATTGTTAGTCAAGATACAAGAGACAATGGTTATTCTTGTTAGTCTTATATTGAAATATTTATTCACATTATTGAAATTTCATTCAATAAGAATAAGATGAGCAAAACAGACTGATCCTATCAAATGCAAATTGTGGAGCACATATATCACTTCCTCATCCTTTTCAATATTGTTTTACTAATTTATTTTATTACTCATATAAAATTGGGAAGATGAATAAATGAAAAACACACGATTGTAGCTATAATTAATGGATAGCACTACAAGGAAAAAGGAAATCAGCGGCGGCTTTTTTTTGTTAATTTGCGGCGCTTCTAAATGCTGGTCATGGCGGTTCATGAATCGTTGCTAAGGAAAGTGTCGGGAGGTACTTTCGTGGCAGTTTTGGCAAACCGCTAGAATAACCGCCGCGAAAAACCATGTTTAAAAACAAGTTAAAAAACTCTGCGGCGGTTCTGAAAACGCCGCGAAAAACCATGTGCAAAATTTATTTTAAAGCATTACGGCAGTTTTAAAACCGCCGCGAAAAACAATATGTAGAAGTGGTTAAAACATGGCGACGGTGACGAAACCGCCGCGAAAAATGATGTTGGAAAATAATTTTCTCGTATGACAATTAATTTCATTTTTTAATATATACTTTTAATTTCAGTTCCAATAACAACTAATTTTCATCAACCGAGAAATTTAAGAATATTATATGTAAATATAAAATTATCAAATATTCATTGCGTAAAATTAAAATTGCATAGGTATATAACAATATTGCATAATAAAGTGTAATATTTTGCAAGTCTTACATACTTAAAAACTGTACAAAGTCATAGAAAGAAAATTACAAAATCTGCAAGCCTTAATTGTCTTACAAAAACATATAAACTCAAATTTCATAATCCTAACATTTAACTAAGGGTAGAAGACTTATCTTAAGATTAAACTAAGTAGAAGTCCTAATGTCAAGAATAAAATTAAGTGTTGGATGGTCCATTAACTTGAGGTTCATGACTAGCCGAATAAGAGGGTCTTCCTTGCACCGGTAATTCCAAGTCTGCAATCTGAGATAGAAAATAAAACAAAATCTTTTGGAGGGAGACCAAAAGAACCAGAAAGAATAAGTGATATGACCAAAAGCAAAAACAATTATAACAGAGACACAAACGAAACATCTTAACTTCTTATTAAAAACACTCATCAACAATAATAAAAATTTAAAAATGACCAAAAGCTTGTCAACATCCCACCAGAAAAACACTCAACAAAGAAGAACTAGAAACAAGGTTAATGATGACCAGATCTTTCCTCCCCTGTTAGAACATCAAAACTAGATCTCATCTCAATCTCATTAATCCTTTCCTTTTCCTTCTCTTTTTATCCCTGCTCCCACCATTGAGGACTACCCCACCCAGTTTTCAACTACACATGATTATGGTGAATTCAAACTCATTTTGGGCAAATGATGACACGTGTAACTTTCAATAATAGCAGAGTTTGAGAATGCTAATTAATAGTACAAAAATGGACTTTTATTCCTACTTCAATTTCTACATTTTCTAGTTAAAAATATATTGTTCTAAACAAAGATATGGATGCATAAACTATTCTATCTGCTATTAGATTCCAGTAATAATACTATCATGCTTAGGAATTTTATGATATAGCTCAAAAACTTGACTTTTCAATTGGCACTAACTAATAGTGTATGTTCACTATACACTGAAATGAATTTAAGCAATCACAAATTGATAAAAACATTTAAGAACATGAGTCTTCACTAAACATATTCTGCAGCAACTATTTCCATATTTAAATCATCAAATGCCAATAATTGCCTTTGTGTAACCTTAGTTATATGAAATGCAAATAGTTCAATTTTGTCCACTTACATGAAAAGACACCATGAGCTTGAAAAATCACTACCAAAGTTATCATAATATCATCCAATTGAAAGTGCACATAGTGGTCATATTCTACTTTATATTTAAGACCAGCCTAACTAAATGAAAGTGCCATTTAAATTTTTAAAACTGAAACAAACTGCCAACCTAAGGTTCTAGTTTGCTATATTTCTTGGCCAATCTATTTTGTTACGCACACACAGAACCAAAGCATAATGTAAGGTTTTATGATGTTACTTCACCTAGTAGAACTTTAGAAGTAAAATCCCAAGTAATTAAAACATAATACAATTCTTGCAAAGTGAAAGTTTAGTCAAATGTACAACTATATCAGTAAAAATAGCTATGCCATATAGTGAGCCTAGCAAGTGCCTAAACCTTGGAGGCAAAAATAGGAATATCAAATTAAGTCAACACAAGGAAAGTAAAAATAAACAATTATGAAATATAGTTTAACTTTTTGCAAAGAGATCGCCAGCAACATAATTTTCACAATCAATTGAGTTAGTAAACATACCAGTTCAGCGGATAATAGGTTAAGCTCAATGAATAATCTCTTTGACAACTCAACTTTTGCTAGATTTTTAGCTAGCATGCAAGTTCATGGAAATAAATGATGCTTGCATGAAAATCCAAATCATGATAAGTAGAGCAACACTAAATGAAGTCGGTAGGCAACATGTGGGCAAAATATTCAAGTTATAGAATGTTGCATGGCCAAAAATTGGCAAGAATCACACATAATAGTAATTGTACTTATATTCACATAGCAGAATCATAATTCTCAAAATAATAATCTTTTCTAGAGAAAAATTGTTTGACAAAGAACTAAAAAATGTCTGAAGAAATTTTTGTTCCAAAATTTTCTAGTCAAACAAGCATAGCCTATATAGTTCCAATATATACATATTAATTTAATGATAAAAGAAAAATAGTATGTCATTAAAAATAAATTAGAATGAAAATACCAAGAAACTAGAAGATAATTGAAGTAAGATAGATAACCAACTATCAAAAAAAAAAAAAAAAAAAAAAAGAAAGGTCGATAACCAAGAAACTAGAAGATAATGAATATAATTTGCAAAACTTTTAGAGCGTCACTTAATTAAGAATATAGATTGATCTATTCTCTTTCATTAACCAACTAGAAGATATCACAAATCTTCATTGGATATTACTTCCCAGACCATATTTCCTATATAAATGTTCCTAGCCACACCATCTTTTTAGTAATTAAGCCTTGTTCAAAGAACGAAGGATACATAAGTTTTCCAAGTAGGCATACTTCATGTCAATACTATAGTATCCATTTCAAAAGATATTGGCTAGTGATTAATGACATGAATCTAGCGTAGAAGGCTCATACTAAACATATTGAATATTCAAATTATCCATTATGCATCATTGTAATGTTTAGAGTGTTTGATATTGGCTAGTCAATGATGACATGTAAGTCAATCTATCATACGGTCAAATAACAAAATGGTTTGGTCTTTCATTTTGGTTATGAATGGTTAACCAAATGCAGGGTCTTCTACTGGTCTTAGTTTCCTTTCTTGGTACTTAATATTATCTTGGTACAATAGCTTTCATGGGGATGGTCAAAGACAAAGTTTAGAAAGAGATAAACCTTGAAGTAAGTATGTAGCAGCTAAGGGATTGGGGAATAAGAGAAACACCTAATAATAAAACATTCATTTAGGATCACCATCAATCTATAGAAAAACTAAATTAATATGACATAACTAAGTCATGGGTAAAACTAAGTCTCAGTTTTCTTACGAAGATGGGTAAACAAGTGTTTGGTTACATTATAACAATTTAAACTAAAAAATTAAAAAAAAAAAAGGAAGAAAAAAGGCACGAAATTCTCCAAAGCCATAGTTGCTTAAAACCAATGCTGCACATTGTATGCCGAAACAAATTTGCATCATTAGGGACAAAAAAAATCTTTTTTTTCCCTCAAAAGGACCAAAAAAAGTCAAAAACATTGATTAACAACATGATCAAATTGAACATCAATTATCAGTTAATGAAAAGAACAAAGAGGCGCTTTTTGAATGCAGATAGATACAAGACATGGATTTCAGAAATATTCATACACTATTGACAATGAATTACAAAAAAAAAAGGCTTTACCTAGGAATTATCTACACTGTATGTGGAAATTGAAAAGAAAGAAAAGGCAACACCTTTCACCTATAACGTAAATCGAAATGCAAAATGAAACTGCAAAATAAATAAATGTAACCAAATTTGGAGATTGCAAAAAAAGATGAAAGCTTTGAATGCAAAAATAAAAGATCAGTGGCTAGGGATTGCTAATACGATTGGAAAGTTAGAATAAGTGATCTAATAGAGAAATAGGACACACCCGGGGCATGGGAGCTAGTCGTGTAAGGGTGCTATGGTGTCGGGCCACTGTAGCAAGGCCACTGTAATGTTATGGGTCACTAGTGTTGTGGCCGTCGGTGAAAGATGTAGCTACAGGTAGAAGATGTAGTTGTTGTAGGATTGGGAATGTAAGAAAGAAAAGGGGCGAGGCAAAGAGAGGGTTTCCTTTTTTCTTTTTATTCAACAAAAATATTATTTTTGCTCTTTCGAAGAAAGGTTCTTAGTGTGGGAGAGAGAAAAGAGCTAGCACCAAAATGAAAAGCATGAGCAAAATTTGAAACTGCTCCTAAGTTCTATAAACCACTGCTGTATCACTTCCACCAATGGCAGTTTGCCCAACTGCCATTGTATGCCGATGATGCTAAAAACTGAAGGCAGTTTCCTTTAACTGCAATGAATAGTGCACCACCGGTTGCTTCTTTTCTTGTAGTGGCAGCTTTTAGCAACACCCAAATTTTAACCAACCAATATATATAATTAACAAAAGCACACTCACGAGATAGGACACCATAAAAAACAAGAAAGAAGAAACCAACTTTACCTAAAAAAAATGTGAAAATACCATGTCAAATGTATACCAAAGAGAGAACAATCACATATATAAAAAAGAAAGAATATCACAGGCAAGTAGGTGAAAAATTTACCTAAGGAGAAAAGGAGGCAAGAAGTTGTTCACAATTTTATCATCACATGCATTGAACTGTATAGGAGAAAAATACCCACATTGAGAGAGAGGGAAAGATAGTGCACAAAGGTGAAGGAGCTAGAAAGAAAAGAATAGCGCCCTGAAAGAGAGGGAGAGATATATGGAAACAGTTATTTTGAAATTTGAGAAAGCAGGTATGACACGTAAAAGAATGATGATTCAAAATTATTATTATTATTTTTATCAATATCTATTTAATTAGGTCCTGTTCATTCCTTGAAATAAGGTGGTTACAAAGCACGAGATAATTGTTTTTGTACAGTTTTTATTATTTACTTTTTTTAGTGACACTTATATTTGTTTTATCAATAAATTTATTTATTTAAAATTTAAATAATATAATAAAATTGTGCTGCAATACAAACTGAGCTAAAGTTGCATAAGTTTCTCAAAAACTTGATCTTCAATTTCCTTAAGCTATGACCGTAAATAAAAATTTATACAAAAATTATTATATCGTTTCTGGCATGTGCTTCAACTACAGCAACTTTATTATTTTTTTTAATTTGCTTAACTAATATGGTTTTTTTTTTCAAAGCAATCTATTCATCATTTTTCTACAATGAGTTGCCATTTTAAAAAAAAAAAAATTTGAGCTAAGGTTTTTATTTTTTATTTTTGAGATCAATTATAAACATACAAAAAAAATTGATTAAATTATTATATGTTAAAATTCAATAAAAAAAATTCGGTTCTATCAACTTATATAACTAATTTTTTAGGATTATCAAAATATTATATTTTATTTATATTGTATCTATGATGATTTATATATGTTGTCACTAAAAGTTAGGTCTAGTGTGAAGACTTTATTAAGTTGTCACTAAATATAACTGACAATTTAAATTTAGTAATAGTTAACAAAAGTCTATAACAAAATTAATATTATTTCTATGACAACCTCTATAAGTTGTCACTAAAAGTTTTATCTGAGGTGATGACTTTAAGGATTTGTTACTAATAACTAGATTTATTGTGACGACTTTATTATGTTGTCACAAAATGCATTAGACAATTCAATTTTGATGACAACTAAAAAAAGTTGTCATAAAAATTAAAATTATTTCTATGACGACTTCTATAAGTTGTTGCTAAAAGTATTGTCTAATGTGATAATTTTAAGAACATGTCACTAATAACTAGGTCTGTTGTGACGAGTTTATTATACTATCACAAAATATAGTTGACAATTTAAATTTAGTGACAACTACTAAAAGTTGTCACACAAATATCTCTTATTTATGTGACAACTGTTGTAAGTTGTTACTAAAATACGTATTTTATGACAACCTAATAAAGTCATCACAATAGACCGAGGTATTTGTGACAATCTAATAATTTTAATCTCATAGTTAATTTACACTAAAATTAGATGTTTTTTATTTATAATTCATTCAATTTTTTTACTCAAACATGATTATTTCAAAACAACATTTATTGAAAAGGAAAAATTGTTTTCTAACATTCCCAAACACACATTTTGTAACGTCCTCCTCTGTACAATACTATGCTTAAGGCATAGTATCATACTCTAGAGTTGTTACTGTTACCTAAGCAGATCTTATCTGACAGCAACTTCAGCCATCTTTGAAACTTTTCGAACTATCTGGAGATAACACGGAAATAGAACTGAGAATTTTAAATTCTCAGTAAGTTTCACTAATAAGGTGGACATATCATATAAACTATTTAATTTTATAGTTCAAAAAAATATTATTCGAAGCAGAGTCCATTTTATTCATACACATCATTTGGGAAAGCCAATACCAAATATAAATCATACTAGGAATAATCATTATGATGTATTAAATATAATAACACCAATATGCTGGAAACATAATATCTGCACATGCCTTTACTTGTACTTGCATTTATGCAAATACACAAAATTTTCTTTTCTTGCTTTGTCTTCCTTTAATATTTATCTTTACTTCCTTCATTTGACACATCTAGGTATTACGTATCGCCATCCCTAGGGTATTTGCATCTGCCTACACTTGAGTGTTATGTATTGCCATCCTCAAGTGCAGCCTTGCTCATCTTCCTTTCCTTGTCATACATATTCCAAAGTACGATCGCCATGTCATACTCCATTGAGGTGTGATCACCATATCACACTCCTTAGGAATATGTTCTTCCTGCCACGTCCCAAAGTCTGATCGTCATGTCATACTCCATCGGGATATGATCGCCGTGTCACATTCCTTAAGGTGTGGGATCATTATGCCATATTCCAAAGTATGATCGCCATGTCATACCCCATCAAAGCGTGATCACCATGTCATGTTCTTTAGGAATATGGAACCTTCATCACATATTTTAATTGTCTTCACAGGGAGGGACCCAATTAATTGCCTCCAAGTGAAGGGATCCACATTTAATATATTCATATCTTCTCATTTTCATACTTAATCATGCACAGACATGCTAAATGCACTTATACATATGCTTCATCATCTACCTTCATATATTCTTGCATATGAAATTTCATATTCATAACTTAATTTTCATAACATAACTTCATATGCTTCTGCCAAAAATTCGGCAGCATGACGGATCGAGTCCGCTTCCCTATGAATAGTACTAGACCACCAGGAAACTTTAAATAAACAGCAAATCCAATATAGAGCATCATATCTTCATTAGTTGTCACATACCATAAAGTCTTCTGAGCAAAGCTTAAGTAATTAAGTGCAAGCTTTAAATTCTTAAATCTTAATCTATCTTGTAAGCTTTTCCTTTCTATTGATGTTCTCGAGTTTGAGCTTAGGACTGACTTCCGAGATTGAATTGGGTCCGAGTTCTGATATTATATAAGTTCTGACTTTCCGGTACATAAGGTTAATGTTTTGATTCCCAGCTTCTGGGATTATGTTCGACCTTCGAGTTTTAAAGCGTTCTAGTTCTTGACTTCTGAGATTCGGGTCTAAGGTCTCATGTTCTGGTACTAACTTCCAAGTTTATGTTGAAGATCCTCGACTTCCGGATTTAAGTATTTTAGGTTCTATATTCTTATCGTTGACTTTTGATTTTAAGGTGATTTATGTACTGTGTGATTTCCGATCTCCGACTTTAAGCCACAATTAGTCTTCCAAAACTTTTATGAATATGTTTCCTAAGTTTCGAGTTCCGACATTAATTATACCCGATCTAGTTTTCTATTCACTAAGTTCCGAGTTCAACATTAGGTAAACTTGTTCTAGTTTCCTATTCACTAATTTCCGAGTTCAATATTAAATATACCCGATCTAGCTCTCTGTTTGCTAAGTTCTGATATCAACTAAACCTGACCTAGTATTTATTACATGTCTCTAGCCAGAATTGTACTCTTATAAGAGAAAATTTACCAAAAATAGAAATCTAGATGAAATTAGGCAAAATTTATATTAATGTAAAGTAACAGAGCAAGCTTTCAAATAAAATAAATTGCATATTATTTAAATAAGTATAATTTGAGATATAAGCCCCAAAACTTGACCCTATTATACTACCCTGTT
Source organism: Pterocarpus santalinus (assembly GCA_031439595.1). Lineage (NCBI taxonomy): Eukaryota > Viridiplantae > Streptophyta > Magnoliopsida > Fabales > Fabaceae > Pterocarpus > Pterocarpus santalinus. The sequence goes on along the minus strand of CM062528.1, from coordinate 22,833,003 downwards.
CTAGCCCAGTTTGAGCTTAAGGTAAATTCATTGATGTGCTGGGAATAATTGGTAATGAATCTGACTCCAAAATTTTTATAGAATGTTCCTTTATATGTTAACTTTCAAACAAGGTTAGATTCACTCAATTTGGAGTTGTGTAGGGTGAGTTACACCCTTCTCAACTCACACTGTCTAGATAAAAGTCCTGATTTCTAGGTCAAACTTCAAAAATTCATAGCTACCTCTATACTGATCCAATGACCTTATATTATATATGTATGGAAAGCCCTAAATGTTAGTTTCATATAAAAATAGATTCATGAAATTTAAATAGCTATAGGCAGAGTCGTACACTCCGCCGTACTAATCGCTGAGAAAAAATCCTAATAGCTTCTTAAGTCTTCTCTTTTATTCAAGTTCTTTCATGTCAATATCAATTCTAATCACAACACACATGCAATTTAAATTATAAACGATCATTATCACTCCAAATCATAACAATACCATGAGGAAATAAGATCCTCACACAGCCCTAAATCAATAAAAAAATAAGAAGAAAAGTTGGATTCCTACCTTATCTAGTTGAAATTTGGTTGATTTGGTGTGTTAGATGGGAGAAACTCTTGATGAGACTTGAAAAGGGGATGAAGATGGAGTGAAGAGAAGAGAAATGATGGGAGCTTCAGCAGCTAGGGTAGCCGAAATTTCAAGGAGAGAAGGAAAGAAAAAGGTGAAGATTTTTGAAGCAAGCTTCATATTGATTGGTGGATTTTATCTTGCCTTCAAATTTGATTTAGCTTCCCATCCTTCATGGCTGATCAAGGTGCCACATAAGGAGGTGGTTTGGCTAAATCTTAGCCATTCATCCTAGAATACTCATAGAAAAATTTCTATTGGTCTGGTTCCGACAGTTTAAATTACTGAAATCTTACCGATTTCTCTTTAATCGGCAAACCGGTCTTAAAGAAATTCTGTGAAGTTTTCTATGTTTCTAATCTAATGCCATCAAGCCTAATCACTTCTAAATCACATGTAATTGACTTCAAGTAAATGTTTAATTGAATTCTAATTAAACTCACTTATTCGATAAAAACCGAACAACTTGGTTATTAACGATAAAATTTTTCAGGCGTTACACATTTAACAATATCAAAAGTTTTGTTAGCATTCTTGGAAATCAAAGCACTACTTAAAGTTAACAAATCTATTGCTTGATCATTGAACATGTTATTTGACTCTTGTAATTGTTTATCTATTATGACAAAAAATACTTTCATGCTAAAACAATGCTCAATTGTGATGTGATTTTTTATTTTTAGTTTTTTAATTAAAAAATAAGTTAATGGGAATTTAAGTTGGGGAAACCAATTTATGTAAAGTAGTATCATCTATGTGGAGTAGCATGTTCAGAGTAAAGCATATTTATCATACAAAGCTTCTCTCTCTCTCTCTCTCTCTCTCTCTCTCTCTCTCTATGTAGAGTAGCATGTTAAGATTAAAGCATATTTATTAAACAAATATTCTTTTTATATATATAAAAGTTAATTTAAAAAAAAAAAAAAGAAGGGAAGGGGGGGGGGAGGGCCCCATTGTCTTAAAAAGCTCCGCCATTGTGCAAATACAATTTATTGTTTTTTTTTGGTACAGAAAATACAATTTATTGTTGTTATAAAATAAGATTTTTTTTATATGAATTGTGTAATTAGAAGTTGTTTATAATTTTTTGGAAATAGTATTCATAAAAGGAAATTGGAGAAGAAAAAGAAGGTAATATAGATTATGCTTTGAAATTCAAGTTTTAAAATTGAATGAAAATAGGATGTAAACGTAAATATCATCTATAAAGGTATGTAAGCAATTAAATGTGCCAATTAATTGTGGGCCAGTTATATGAAGATGCAAATAATTGAGACCTAACTTATGAAGAAAAAGGCTTATATTTTGGGGGGAAAATTCTTGTAAGAACAGACATAGGAAAAGTTAGTAAATTATCCCGAAACATAATTGACAAATTATGTGAGATATTTGCGCACCTTGGACAATTTTTAAGAAAATGATATATTTATAATAGGTTTTAATATAAATTTATGCACACGTGTCGTGACAGGATTATGAAAATGACATATTAATAATATCAGGGAACATTATTGTTATTATTATTTTTGCAATTCATTGTGATACATTTAATTTAGAACGAGTCTATGTACCAAAAAAAAATCTAGAGAAAGTTTCAGAGTATGTTTTCTCTATTAACTTCTGCTAAAACTTAAATTCGATACAGTAGTTATTAAACATTGGAATTTTATATTTATATTTATTTATATTGATTGAAAAATCAAGTATTTACTTAAAAATCAATGAAAAAAAATCAAAAGCATTTTCTAGTTACTTTCTTTATTTGGAGCACATAAAATTAGAATTGAGTTAGTTTATACTTGTAATCTAATTTATTCTTCTTAGAATATGATGAAGGACTAATTAATGAAAATGAAATCATCAATCCATAATACTTAAAATTAAAAGCAACTTAAATTTAATTAAATCATGCTAAATTTCAAGTAATTAAAATTTTTACACAATTAAAATAAAATTAATGGAACCTTAAATACAGAATAAATTAATTCTAAATATATTTTGAATAGTCTTAATTTTCTAATGACATCAAAAAAACAAGATAGTTGAAAGCCGCGCTGCAAATTTTACTGTCTCCTGCAATCGTCTGGTTGGAGCACTTCCTTCGTCTTCATGAAGCAAAGCATAACATAGCAATCATGACACGAAGCAGATGTAAATTAACTCGCGCTACAAGCGTGAAGGATAAGAATTGACAGGGAAATAAGAAACCACAATTGGTGCTCCTTTTGATTTTGACTTGATCTTTGATTTCTCTGAAGATGGTGATTTCAATTGAGAACCTTCAACATAATCCGAGACTTGAGACGATGAGGGAACAAAGCAATTGAAGAAGGATGACGTCAGACCCATTTGGTGGTTTGATTCCTTCCCCTCTAATTTCTTGGGTTGGTTCAATTTCAGCAGCTAAAGTATCTGTGGCTTATTAATTAACCGTAGCTTCTCTTTATAGTGAAACAAGAAGTGTGTGTCCTCGCTAAAGGCAATGAAAACAAGGCAACAGAGTGAGCTGCAATTTGAGATTGAAGTGGGAATTCTGTTTGTGAGTGAGCGAAGCTGAAATGAAGCTGTATGTATTGGGTTATGATGTGAGTGAATGGAATTAGAGTATGGGCCTATTTATAGCGCACCATATATGACATGATTTTAATTAAGTTGCTGCGTTGGTCATTTTGCTTAGGGAGCAAGGAGAACATGGGACCACATAACACTTTGAAAATTCATACCATGATCGTGGGGTCTTTTGTGGCTGCTTTTGACCTTGCCCTGTCGTGCAATGAGTGAGTGTGTGTGTGTGTAGTTTCGTACTTGAGACCTTTGGTGCACGGAACCTCCTGCCTCATGTTGAGAAGAATTTGTCGTCATCCACATATGCCCCATAAACGAGGAAACCAAGACTCTTTTGCGTCAGCTTGTAGAATCACATTAGATGAAGGCACGAAGCCGATAAGAGAAGAGGGATGAACAATTCTCGAGCACAGGTTTAAACCACAACCAATTTAACTCAAATTAGATCTTATTTATTATGGAAGCAAAAGCTCTTTCAAAGCTATTTGATTCTAATACTTGAACCCAAGATTTTAATTAAAAAATAAGTGCCAAACCATTTTAAACAACTAAATATTAGTGTTGTAAGAACTACTCTAATAAAAATATGTTTATGTTTTAATAAAATATTTATTAAGTAAAAATAGTTGGTTGTACTAAGAGTGAATTACGAATCCAAAGGAACTTTACCTACGCTATTAGGGGTTTGAATATAATATTGAATTTATATTGTAGAGAGAGTTTTATCTAACAACCATCTTTGACTTGAAACTACACCAGCAGTTTTTCCAATAAAAATAATAAAATGTTTACTTTATATGATTAATTTTTTATTTGAACTTCAACACACACACACACACATATATATATATATGAAAAATTATTTTCTATCCACTCTCTTGTATTATTTTTTACATCACTTTATTTTATGATGATTAAATACTATTTAATGTATGACAAAAAAATTTCAGAATGATTGGTCATTTGTGGCTGCTATTTTTCACCTGCGTATTTTAGTGTTTGTTTTTATTTGTGAGGGTTAATTGGTTACTAAAAGCTCAATTTAGACGAGAAAAAGTCAAGATCAATTGTATTAAGAAAAAGAGAAAGGTCTGAGAATAGCGATCGAGCATGAATGTGAAGAGGAAGTTACTTACATAGTGTTTGGTAACTCGTTTCAACATGTTAGAATTGATTTTAATTGTCCAAAATTGATTCTGAATAATTTTTGTGATATTTGATTTCATACTTCCAGAATCAATTCTTACATCTAAAATTGATTTTAAGAACAGTAAAATTTGTTTACTTTCTATCAAAATTATATTTAGAGGTGCTATTAAATATATATTACTTTACCTCAAAATTAATTTTAATTAAATTAATTTTAACAAAATCAATTATATCTAAAATCAATTCTACGAAAATAGAACCAAACATGCATTATTAGGTAGGTTCACTATTCATATATGCTTGGGGTGCAGGCAGATATCCTGAATCATCCAATCTCTCATAATTTACGTGGAATTTGAATATTAAAAAAAATAGATTGTTTAAACCGTAACTAATATTTTGGGGGGAGAAAATCTTGCAAACACACATGATGACATATATTGAAAGTACCACTTGCAAAAATTATGTGATATATTTGCGCAATTTGGACCATTTTTAAAAAGCTATGCTGAAACTTAATAGTTATATTTGTTAATATAAATTTATGCAAATGAGTGGAGATATGGTTATGAAAAAATAACATATTTAAAATATTTGGGAACATTATTACCGATGCAAATGAATAGATATATGGTTATGAAAGTGACAAAATTAAAATATCTGGGAACATTATTACTGTTGCGATATAATGCGCTACATTTAGAACTAGTTTCACATTATGTTCTCTGTTAACTTATGCTAAAATTCAAATTCGTTGCAGTATTTATCAAAAATAGGAATTTGATTTAATTTTATTTGAATTAATCTTAAAATCAATTCTTATGATTTGAATTGAATTAGTTTATATTTATAATTCACTTTGCTGTTCTTAAATTATGATGAAGGACTAATTAATTATAAAAAAAAATTCTCAATCTAACACTAAATTAAAAGAAACTAATATCAATTAAATTCATATAAAATTAAATGAATTTTTATTTGTTATATAATTAGTAAAAACTCAATTGAAACTTAAATAAAAAATATTAAACCAATTCTTAAAATATTACATGATCTTATTTCTAGCTATCATGTCACATAACGAGAGAAAGCCGCCACCAATAGCACCGTGTCTGTGCGGTTGAAAACTTAGTCCTTTAATTGGCTTCATGAAGCATACCACAGCACTCATGAACATTATTCAAGTATCCTGAACAAAATGCAAGATATTCATTTGCAAGATAACCTTCTACAATTAAACCTTCTAGATAAGCTTTGTTGACAACATATGGCTTAAGTTGATGTAAGTACCAATATTAGATTTTTTTTTTTTGTCAAAATAAAAGTTTGTTTTTTTTTTTTTAATTATGATAATCATATATCTCTTAGAAGAGGACAAAAGAGCCCAAAGAAAAAAGGATAACTTTTTAATATGATATATCCAACAATATTACACAGGCCTAGTAATTTTTGCTTCTGTAGCTAAGTGGACCAGCAAGTGAATCATTACGTTAAAGAAGGCTGGTGGAAATATAGTCTTTAATTTGCATAAAATTTTATGATCTATTCCTCCAAACTTCATAACCCTTCAAATACCAAACACTTTGAGGATAATTTCCTAAAGAATATACTCATGCTGATCAAAACCTCAAAGAGATCCTTAGGCTATCCACGTATTGCAATTGAAAGAATATGTTCTAACAATATATGATGATCTTGACACTTGAATCCAAAAATCCTTTTGTCTTGAATTTTCATACATCATGAAATGTTAGATGAGAAAGCATCCAAAACCTTTATGTTAGCCAAGAAGTTACAAAATTTTGATTTTTTAGCAAAGGACAATACATAACTAGCAGCTGGAATCAACATATTGTCAACATTGTTGCTACCAACTTGTGGATGTAACTTTTCTCGAATGCCTAAATCAACCAAATCAAGGAAACTTTTCAATGTGTCTTTTGTTTTTGCTGTCATTCATTATTGTTCCTAAAACATTATCATACACATTCCTCTCAATATGCATAACATCAAGATTGTGTCGCAACATAAGAGTTTTCCAATATGGCAGTTCAAAGAAAATGCTCCTTTTCATCCAGTTATGTGTAGCTAACCTATCTTGCTTTTGCTTTTGCCCTTTTCCAAATGTAACATTCCCAGCATCTTCTAATTGTTGAAATGCTTCATCACCTGTTAACTGTAACATCCGCGATTTCCGACTTCCGATCCCCTCTATTGTTGATATTTCCGATTTCCGAGTTGCCTTACATTCCGCTTCTGACCTCAATATTAGCTTCGACTTCCGACTTCATTTCAAGGCTTACAAGGGGCTTCTTCCGATTTCCGACCTCATGCATGCAGCTTACGATCTCCGATTTAATGAATGAAGCTTACGATTTCCGACCTTGTAAGCATGTATAAATTTTGACCTCGTCAGTATGAATTCCGATTTCTGATTTCAAGAGCTGAAATGAAGTGATTGATGCTTCCCACTTGCTAGTTCGTCTTCGACTTCAGCATAATTTACGACCTCCGACCTTAGCGATCAAAGAGCAAAATGTTTGATTTCCGACTTCTTTCCTAAGGCTCAAATGAACTGGCTATATTCCGAATTCCGACATTATGATTCACAAATGGTACGAGATCCGATCTTGAGTCCAATATTAGTAGCTCCCACTTCTATATCTTTTCGAGTTCCGGGATAGAAATTTTATAATTTCTGAGTTCCGACCTTAAGTGCTTGGCTTCACACCAGGCTCTGCTTTCAAGTTTCAATTAGACTGGATGTTTTCTGAGTTCCGACTTCATATACAGGAGGTTCACGAGGTCCGACTTCATAGAGCGTACGAGTTCCGATTTCGTTTGCAGAATATGCTAGAAACTACTCCCACTTTAGGCGACGTGGAGAGTGATTCTACCACACAAAGAGGGCAACGTGGAGAGTAAGGTTGGCTGAAACTTGGCCTTATGTTTAGAGGCCAATCAAAACCTTCCAAGTTAACTCCCACTCATGCCTATATAGCACCCCCTCCTCCTTTGATTCAGACCCTCATTCACGTTGCATTCCTCTTCTCCTTCAGCTCTCTTTCTCTCTTACTCCCACATCCAAAACTCAAGCTAAGTTTCAGCCTTATTCACCCAACCTCCAAGAATTCAGCACAAAATGCTTAAATCAAAGGTAGGGGTTTTTAATTTCTTGCATCAAATCCATGCACTTGGCTGGCTGGGTTGAATCATTTTCACCTTAATTGATGTGTGAATTGAATGATTATGCTTAGATTAATAGAAGATTTTGAGTTAGAAGTAGAATTAGAAGAAGGAAACTAAGAGGATTAAATGGATGGAGGTGCTGTATTGGTGGAGAGTCCACGGCAGTCCGTATGGCAGAGTGTACGGCGCTGCCTACGATCGGTCAAATCTGATGAAACTATTTTTAGATGAAACTAGACATCTAGGGCTTTCCATAGACATATCATATAAGGGTTTTGGATCAGAATTGAGGAAGATATGAATTTTTGAATCTCGACCTAGGGTTTTGACTCTGGCTCTGGGCAGATTAGGTTATTTAGGGTAGAACTCGACCTATACTGCATGAAAATGAGTGAAACCAACTTTGTTGGAAAGCTTACACATAGGAGAACAATATCCGAAGAAATTCCAAGTTTGTTATCAACTCAGTTGTTCCCAGTGATTTGAAGAAGTTACCCTATGTCCAAACCAGGCCAACACAGGGCAGTTCAGAAAGGCTAAGTTTCGGGGCTTGTAACTCGAGCCCTACTAAGGCAAACGAAATGGAACTTTTTGTATATGAAAGGTTGTCCTGTTAGCTTTAATATGAGGCCAATTTCGTCTGATTTGAGTGAGTTTTCGATTTTTAGTGAATTTCTACTTTTAGTTGCCTGATTCTGGCTAGCCAATGGGCAGGCCGAGATAAAGTTTAGATATCTTGAGTTATAGATACCGAAATTAGATGGGACTAAAGAGGTTAGAAAATAGACACACAACCCTGTAACATACTCAAATTTGAGGTCCAAATGAGTTAAAATGAAATTGTGGCATGAATTACAAGAACCGGGTTGGTTGAACATGCTGAGGCAGGATTTCTATCTTAATGAATTTGATATGGATTTGAGTTCTATGTTGGAATATAAATGTGAAATTGTGTTCATTGTGATAAATTAATGTATTGATTGGCTGGCACTATTCATGGGGAAGCGGACACGTTCCGTTATGCTACCGAAGTTTCGGTAGAACCCATGTACAAGTTATGAATTACATATGAATGCATATATACTCTTAAGAAAGCCATGAAAGTTATGAAAAGAAGTATGTTATTATGCAAGTTCCATACTACTTGGGCTAGCCCCGGATAGAAAGTTAATGGGAATAGATCGGTGGGAAGATCGGGGAAAGTAAACCCGACATTCCTATATAAGAACGAGCTCGATCCTGATAAGCAGACTATTACCCAGGAGTCTAAAATGGCCAAGAACTCCCAGGGGACCAAGAGAGATGGAAAATGATAGAAAGTAATGAAAGAGTCTATGAAAGAAAGTTCAAGAATGAGTCTACATGATTATATGAATGCATGAACACATGAAATAGTTACATCAAGATGTTTACAATTGTCAGTTATAATTGCCCACTGCTATTCATTTATTTATTTCGTTCATCATTCTATGTATCAGTATTAGTAATCTATTTTGTTTCTTAAGCCGATTAAAGTAAAATTGAACATTGCCTCGGACCAGACATGTTTTTAAACTCATGAAAATGGACTTTTTAGCTTGAACACATATTTTCATAATTAAGTAAAACCCGAGGTAACTGAGAATGTATGTGATGTCAGTATTAGTATAACCAAACCCTACTGAGAATTTTCTTGAAATTCTCACCCCTTTTTCATCTCCCGCATCATTCTCAGACTCTGGCGATGGACTCCACAGCCACCCTTTTTATTGAGATTCCTGCATTACAGTTCCACCATGACCTGGAGTTGGACTCTTTGTACATAGCCGGTTCGTGCAACTTTCGTTTGTACTTATTCAGCGACAGGAACTTTGATGTTCCTTTACACCATCCCCTCTTCGACCCTGCTACCCCGTATATTGCCATCCCTCTACATATGGCGCACCCACATCCTGCACCTCCTGCACCCGCAGCTCCCACGACCGCCTGAGTCACCACCGCAGGCAGTCCCCGACATCCCGTCGAGTTCAGAGAGTGACCCCTCCGAGGCCACCGGCTCATCGCCCTCTTCCTCCTCGGGACCTAGCGCAGACTATACTCCGGCCGAGCCTGGCATGGCTAACGGCTACCTGACGGAGTAGCTTAGCGGCAGGGGATGTTGTACAGTATGACCCTCTTTTGGACAGCATGTAGCTTTGGGTCATGGGTTTGACTGTAGAGTTAGTAGTAGCTTACGAAATGTCCTTTGAGGACTATAGGGTATATTGGTAGATGAGGGCAGTATAGTCTTTTGATACACCAGCCCATGTATGTATTTCTACTTTAAATCTTTGTACATAAGCTGAAACAGTGACTTCTGATACATATACATGTTTCCACATATGCAGTAACATTGTTGTACTATACTTATCTTGGTGATATTTTGTTTGTTTCATTTTTAATATAACAGTACGCCGTTTCGTCAACAGAGACGATTTAAAGAGAAATTAAAAACAAGAAAGGTAAATAAAGTATCAACACGGTAACACGACCTGACTAGTTTCATGCTATGACTTAAGCATAACATAAAATTAGTAGGGTGTTACATTAACTCCTTAGGTGCAGGTCTATTTTTTATGTCTCCATCAAATGCTCTTCTATTTTGGTGCCACGGATGACCAAGTGGTAAGAAGCGACGACGGCCCATGTAATAGAGCTTATTATGCAAGCTTTGAGAGCAAGTATCTATATGGCAGCAAGGACAAGCAAGCTTTTCTTTAGTAGACTATCCAGATAAGTACCCATATGCAGAAAAATCATTAATTGTCCATAAAAATAACTTTATGCATTTTAAAATTTATCCTTGTATGAGCATCTTATGTCACTACACCTTCTTCCCATAACTCTCTCAATTCCTCAACTAATGGTTGTAAGCATATATCAATGTCATTTCCTAGGCATTTAGGACCTGGAATAAGAAGTGACATCATAAAGTATGGGTCTTTTATGCAATTCTATGGTGGCATATTATATGGAACTAGAGCCACCGGCCAAATGCTATGAGAAGCACTCATGTTTCCATAAGATTGGAATCCGTCACTTCCTAAACCCAACTTGACATTCCTAAGATCACTAGCAAATGATGGATGATTATCATCAAATGATTTCCAAGTTGCAGAATCTGTCGGATTCTTTAACACTTCATCATCAATGTGTTCCTCTTTGTGCAACCTCATCTCCTTAGTAGTGTTTTTTTACATGTATAACCTTTGCAACCTTGATTTTAAAGGAAAAAATTGCAGCACCTTATGAGCTATCTTTTTATCGTTCTAAAATTGTCCTCAATATAAAATACATTCATTCTTACAAGCATCTATTTTTTCATAGTCAAGGTCCAAATCACGAATGACTTTCCTAGCCTTATAGTAAAAATTAGGAACCAATGCTCCTTTAGGAGGCACTTCTTTAAACAACCTCAATAACATATCCATAGACGTGTCATTCCAATGATTAAAACATTTCAAATGGAGTAACTGATAGCTTTGAAATATTCTTGCAATTAGGATAAAGATTTGCATTGATATCTTCTAATAATTTAAAATTTGTTCGCTTCTTCATTTGGCTCCTCATGTATTTCTTCATCATTTCTTGTGAAGTCTATGTCCATAAAGCCACGAGCATCATGAACCATTGCAATAATATCATCCTCGATAAGCGATTCTTCCAAGCTTAGTTCATTATCTCGAATTGGACTATTGGGCTGTCTAATTTCCCTATGAAGATCCCAAATCTCACAATATTACTCTAAAAAACCTTTATCAAATATGTGTGCCCTCACAATTTTTCTAGATGTAAACTCTATGGTTCTACATTGTATACATGGACGTCAAATTCTATTATTCACTCCAGGCTGACTAAATGTAAAATCAAGAAAAACATCCACCCCTTTAATGAACCTTGGATCAACTCTATTTTTAATCCATATCAAAGATTTATCCATCATAGCATTCTACAGAATCAAGAAGACTAATTGCATTAATAGCATGAATTTGCATCTATGCGACACACATTTTCCATTGTATGCAGATAATAGTTCTATGCACTATTTACCTATGAAGCAAATGGAAGGAATATGCAATTAATTTTTTACTAATAACATGCAATTATCTGTGACTTGACATTTAAGTAACTATTATCTCATCAAGCACAAAAAATCATTTCTAATAAGTAGTAACATGCAACTATGTCATATATAGCAATTATTACTAAGTTGATATCGAGTTCTAGATATCTTTTGCGAAAGCTTCTACAATTCAAATATTAATTGTTATTGTGTTGGATAAGGCTACTATTTTTTGTCCTATCCTATAAAAAATGGGCCATATAGCTATTTGATAAATTCCCAAAGAAAAGTACCACCCAAACCATACCCATATATATAGAAAATGGTAAGACATAACATCATGTAATAAAGAGTGAAATTCTGAGACTTCACATGAAGCCAAAAAAAAAGCTCAGGTTAAGAAAATGTCCAAAGAAGCACACACCCAAACATATTGAAATATAGAGATCATACTATAACAAAAACAAAAGTGTGTGTGAGAGAAAAGTTACATGTATTACTTGTAAGAAGAACTTATCGAACAGAGATAGATCACAGCAACAATAGCTAACCTCAAGAAGACTCCAAGAAAGAGTAATAGAAAGGCACAATGATGATAACCTTGAGAGATTGAGTGAAAGTAAAAGACAAAGTAGTGTTAAATTACGAAAAACAATTTTTATATAGGTTCCTCAACTACTTATTTACTAAACATGTTTAACTAATAAATATGTATATAACTAAGAAATTTAAAAGGAAATATTAATCGTAAAATTAATTCGATTACATTTGGCTAAAAGGCATTTGAGATATGTGAGGACACAACTATGGTTACTCTTGATAAAATTTTCTATTGAAGTATTTTCAACATAAATGGGGATATTATTGTCAATCAAGAAACAAGAGACAATGGTCATTCTTGTTAGTCCTATATCGAAATATTTATTCATATTATTGAAATTTCATTCACTAAGAATAAGATATGCAAAACATTATGAACCTATCAAATGCAAATTGTGGAGCACATATATCACTTCCTCGTCCCATTCAATATTGCTTTACTAATTTATTGTATTACTCATATAAAATTAGGAAGAGGAATAAATGAAAAACACACAATTGCAGCTATAATTAATAGATAGCAACTTTGAGCAACATCCAAATTTTAATCAACCAATATATGTAATTTGTAACATCCCGATTTCCGACCTCCTTACACACATCTTCTCGATTTCCGACTTCATCTTATGGATATTCTCCGATTTACGAGTTCGTCTCACCTTTGTCTACGACTTCCGACTTCAACGGGATTACTTCTACAACTTCCGAGTTTAACATCCGAGTCCAAACAACGTGGGTTGATTTTCGATATCCGATGTTATATCCAACATTGACATTCCCGGGTTCAAATAGGGAGTTCCGAGATTATATGATGTTCAGCTGTATTACTTACGACCTCCGACCTTGATTCGAGATTTCCTCAAGTCACAAACAACATGGTACAAGTTCCGACATCGGGCTTCAGCTTCAAGCAGTATAAAAGGTCCCGAGTTACGATTTCAAGTAGTATGGGGACGAGTTTCGATTTAAGGTAGAACAAAAGCGTATTCCAGTTTTTAGGCGACGTGGAGAGCAATTTTGACACAAAAGAGGGAGACATGGCTGAACCTTGTCCACAAAATTTCATCCAATCAAAGCCACTCATTCTAACTACCACTTCGAAGCTTTGTCTCTCTCTCTCTCTCTATATATATATATATATATATATATATATATATATATATATATATATATATATATATATATATATATATATATATATATCCTCCTCCTGCATCTTCAGCTCATTTCTTACGTTGCTTTCCCTTCCTCACTTCAGCTCCCTTCCTCGCTCGACCCACTCCATCAAATCTCCAAGCTTGGTCAAGGTTCCATTAATCCAAAACATCCGTTCAGCAAGATCATACTCCAAATAGGTAGGATTCTGCTCTATTCTTGAATTCCTTACACTATGGTTGCATGAGATTGTATTCCTTCTTTATGTATTTGATGAATTATTGGATGTATTATGATGAATTATGATTGAATTAATAGAAGATTTTGAGTTAGAATTGGAATTAGAAGAAGAAAACTAAGAAAAATAAATGGATGAGGGTGCTATCTTGGTGGAGATTTCACGGCAGTTCGTACGGCGGAGCGTACGGTGCCGCCTACAATCGGTCAAATCCGATAAAACCATTTTGAGATGAAAGTAGACATTCAGGGCTTTCCATAGATATGTCATATATGGTTATTGGATTAGTATTGAGGGAGATATGAATTTTTGAAGTTTGACCTAAGGTTCAGGATTTTCATCCGAGCAGGGTGACATGAGGAGAGTAGAGCTCACCCTATACAACTCCAAATTGAGTAAAACCAGTTTTGTTAGAAAGCCTACACATAGGGGAACATCCCAGTATGGAATTCCGAGTTTGTTACAGTCCCAATTGTTTCCAGTGATTCGAGGAAGTTGTCCTATGTTCAATTCAGGCCAAAATAGAGTAGTACAGGAAGGTCGATTTTCAGGATTTATAACTCGAAGTATACTTAAGCAAATGGAGTGAAACTTATGGCAAATGAAAGGCCGTCCTGTTAGCTTCAATATGAGACCAATTATGCATGATTTGAGCTTAGTTTCGATTTTTAGTGAATTTATATTTCCAGGAGTGTAATTCGAGCTAGCGACTGACAAGCTGAGGCAAAGGTTGAATATCTTGAGTTTTATAAATCAAAATGATATGGGACCAAAGAGGTTAGAAAGTAGACATATAGAGCTATGACATATCCAAATTTCAGATTTAAATGAGTTGAATAGAAATAAAGGTGGGTCATATGAGATTTGGGCAGAACCGAATAGAATGTGGCAAAATGGCCAAATTGATAGTTTTTACAAGTATTAGTGAAACCTATAAAGTTTGAATTGAGGATTGTCAGTTTGACATTGATATATATATATATATATATATATATATATATATGTGTGTGTGTGTGTGTGTGTGTGTGTGTGTGTGTGTGTTAAGTTGATTTATGCTGCTATGACTAAACTGTCTGTTAGAACTGGCACTATTCATGGGAACACTGACTGATTCAGATTATCTTTGGATTTACTGAAGTCTAAGAAGCTAGGAATGTCTAGATGTAAGGATGAATTTTAAAATGATATGAGTTATAAAGGATGAATTAAAGTAAGAATGGGAATATAGAAACCCTATATTCACGAATGACATAAGTATGAGATGAGATATATGAAAGTAAAGGATAAAGCATATGTATGAGTGTCGGTAGAATGGTAAAGGGGCTACGAGCCTTTATACGTTACGAATATGTACGTGAAGATCATGTGTGCAATGACATATGAAAATGAATGAAGTATGGGTACCATTAATATGACTATGCATGACCTTATATGAGAATGAAAAGCCATGGGTATAGAAATTGTGAATCCCTTCACCTGGAGGCAGTTGCACATTGAATCCCTCCCGGTGAAGGCAGTTAAATGATAAAGATATGAATCCCCTCACTTGGAGGCAGTTGCACTTGAATCCTTCCCTGTGAAGGCAGCTACCCTCTACCTTGGAGGCACGTGGTCAGATGAGATCCCTCTATATTGAAGGCACGTGACCAGAAGAGATCCCTTCAATTAGAGGCACGTGGCCAGAATGAGATCCCTCCAAGACTAGAGGCACGTGAATCCCCTTGCGGGTGAGTCGGTGTGACGACGGTCACGAGTTGAGCTGACGAGCTCACTCCAAGGCTAGGCTACCCAAGGGCAGTAAAAGCACCCTAGGGACGGCGATACGTAACGCCTAGGTGTGCCAAGTAAAAGACTAAAGACTAAAGATTAAAGTATAGGCAAGCACCCTAATCACATGAGGCATGGCATCGACCCAGCTAGTGTGAGTACAGGGGATAGAACTTACATGAGGCATGGCATGACCCAGCTAGTGTAAGTACCGAATGAATGTCTATATTCCTAAGGAATATGACATGGCGATCATGCTTTAGAATATAGCATGTAAAGATTTTATGATGAAAAGAAAGATGAAGAAAGAGAAGCAAATGTTATGAACATGCATACATTCGAGGAAAGTAAAGTTATGTGCAGAAATTATGTCTCTAGTGTATTAATGCTATTATATATTTCATTATGTTTCAGTCATTATTCATGACTTGATTTGTATGGGCCCTCTTAGATGCCAATTGTATAAGTAAAATGAACTTTGCTTCGGATAAGATATTTTTTTAAAATGTAAAATTAGACAGTCTACGTAATATGCTCATCTTTTTCATAACAAATCGGAGCAAACTGGAGATGACCATGATGACACTATGTATGAAAATTAGAGAATCCTACTGAGAATTTTATAATTCTCACTCCTATTTCCATGTTGTCTCCAGATAATTTTAAAAGTTTCCGAAGACGGCAGAAGATGCTGTCAGATGAGGTCCGCTCAGGTAATAGTAACATCTCCAGGGTGTGGTACTATGACTTAAGCATAGTACTGTGCTTGGGAGGGTATTACATAATTAACAGAAGCACACTCACAAGATATGATGTCATAAAAAACAAGAAAGAAGAAACCAATTTTACTTGAAAAAAAAAGGTGAAAACTACCGGCCAAATGTGGACCAAAGAAAGAACAATCACATGTATTAAAAGGAAAGAAATATAACAGGTAAGTAGGTGAAAGATTTACCTGAGGAGAAAAAGAGGCAAAAAGCTGTTCACAATTTTATCATTACAGGCATGGAACTATACAAGAGAAAAATACCCACCCTTAGAGAGAAGGAGTGATAGTGCACAAAGGTGAATGAGTTAGAAAGAAAAGAATAGCACCTTGAAAGAGAGGAAGAGATATGGGGAGACACTTATTTTTGAAATTTGAGAAAGTGGGTATGACATAAAAAAAAAAAGAATGGTTCAAAATTATTATTATTTTTTTATCTATATCTATTTAATTAAGTCCTATTCATTCCTTGAAATAGGGTGGCTACAAAGTATGAGATAATTGTTTTTGTACAGTTTTTATTATTTACCTTTTTTTAGCAATATTTATATTTGTTTTATCTATAAATTTATTTATTTAAAATTTAAATAATATGATAAAATTATACAGTGTGCATATATAACTAAATATTGTTATATACACAAAATAATTGTGCTGCAACATAAACTGAGCTAAAGTTGCCTAAGTTTCTCATAAACTTGACCTTCAATTTACTTAAGCTATGAATGTAAATAAAAATTTATATATATATATATATAATGTTTTGGGATTAATTTTTTTTTAAAAAAAGGACATGACATGTGCTGCAAGTGTAGCAACTTTTTTTTTATTTTAATTTGTTTAACTAATATGTTTTTTTTTTTCAAAGCAATCTATTCATCATTTTTTTTTACAATGAGTTGCCATTTTTTAAAAAATAAATTGGGCTGAAGTTTTCATTTTTTATTTTTGAGATCAATTATAAACATACAAAAAATTGATTAAATTATTATATGTTAAAATTCAATAAAAAAATTGGGTGCTACCAACTTATGTAACTAGTTTTTTAGGATTATCAAAATATTATATTTTATTTATATTATATCTATGATGACTTATATATGTTGTCACTAAAAGTTAGGTCTAGTGTGATGATTTTATTAAGTTGTCAATAAATATAATTGACAATTTAAATTTAGTAATAGCTAACAAAAGTTGTGACAAAAATTAATATTATTTCTGTGACAAACTCTATAAATTATCATTAAAAGTTTTATCTGCTGTATGACTTTAAGGATTTGTTACTAATAACTAGATTTATTGTGACAACTTTATTATGTTGTCACAAAACACGGTTGACAATTCGATTTTAGTGGCAACTAAAAAGGTTTTCATAAAAATTAAAATTATTTCTATGATGACTTCTATAAGTTGTCATTAAAAGTATTGTCTTATGTGATGATTTTAAGAACTTGTCATTAATGACGGGTCTATTGTAACACCCTCCCAAGCACAGTATTATGCTTAAGCCATAGTACCACACCCTGGAGATGTTACTGTTACCTGAGCGGACCTCATCTGACAGTAACTTCAGCCGTCTTTGGAAACTTCTAAAATCATCTAGAGACAACATGGAAATAGGAGTGAGAATTATAAAATTCTCAGTAGGATTCTCTAATTTTCATATATAGTGTCATCATGGTTGTCTCCAGTTTGCTTCGGTTTATTATGAAAAAGGCGAACATGCTGAACGAATTGTTTAATTTTATATTTCGAAAAAATGTCTTATCCGAAGCAAAGTTCATTTTTACTCATATACTGGTCCTTTGGGAAAGTATACACAAGATCAATTCATGAATAATACCATGGATAATAACTTCAACATATAAAACGCACATAGTATTAATCTAATGGGAACATAACATCTGTACCTAACTTAACTTGCACTTGAATTCATACATATACATAAAATTTTACTTTTCTTTCATTCGGCACACCTAGGTGTTACGTATCGCCGTCCCTAGGGTGCTTGGATCTGTCTACACTTGAGCGTTACGTATCGCCGTCCTCAAGTGCAGCATCATACCATATTCCAGAGTATGATCGCCATGTCATACCCCATCAGAGCGTGATCGCCATGTCACGTTCCTTAGGAAAATGGGATCCTCATGCTATATTCTAGAGTATGATCGCCATGTCATACCCCATCAGAGCGTGATCGCCATGTCACGTCCCTTAGGAATGTGGGATCTTCATTCGGCACTTACACTAGCTGGGTCATGCCATGCCTCATGTAAGCCCTACCCCCCATAGTCTCACACTAGCTGGGTCGATGCCATGTCTGATGTGAGTGGGGCATATACTTAAATCTTTAGCCCTTAAGTCTTTACTCTTTAACCTTTACTGCCCTTGGGTAGCCTGGCCTTGGAGTGAGCTTGTCAGCTCAACTCGTGACCATTGTCACACCGACTCACCCACAAGGGAATTCACATCTTTATGTTCACACTTAATATACTTATATCTTTTCATTCTCATGCGTTGTCAAGCATAGTCATGCTAAATGTACTCGTACATATGCTACATTAGTATTTCTCGTATATCTCATATCATACTGCTTCTTGATTTATTCGCATATATTTCATATCATAAATTCCTTGTAATTTAGACACTCATGGTCCCCTAGACTCCTGCCGTAAATCCGGCAGCATAACGGATCAGGTCCGCTTCCCCATGAATAGGTCCAGCTCTCACGGGAAAATCAGTCATAACAACATAATCAACTTAACACATATATATCAATATCAAACTGGCCATCCTCAACTCAAGCCTTATATGTTTCACTAACACTTGTAAAATTTATCATTTTGGCCATCCTGCCAATTCTATTCGGTTCTACCCGAATCTTGTATAATCCACCTTTATCTCTGTCCAACTCATTTAAATCTGAAATTTGGATATGTCATAACTCTATATGTCTACTTTCTAACCTCTTTGGTCCCATGTCATTCTGATTTATATAATTCAAGATATTCAACTTTTACCTCAGCCTGTTTAGTCACTAGCCTGAATTACACTCCTGGGAATATAAATTCACTAAAAATCGAAACTAAGCTCAAATCTTACGAAATTGGTCTCATATCACAGCTAACAGGACAACCTTCCATTTGCCACAAGTTTCACTCCATTTGCTTAAGTACACCTCGAGTTATAAGTCCTGAAAGTCGACCTTCCTGAACTACCCTATTTTGGTCTGGATTAGACATAGGACAACTTCCTCGAATCACTGGGAATAATTGGGACCATAACAAACTCGGAATCTTATATTGGGTGTTCCCCTGTGTGTAAGCTTTCTAACAAAACTGGTTTCACTCAATTCGGAGTTGTATAGGATGAGTTATACCCTACTCATGTCACCCTGCCCGAATGGAATTCCTGAACCCTAGGTCAAACTTCAAAAATTCGTATCTCCCTCAATACTAATCCAATAACCTTATATGATATATCTATGGGAAGCCCTGGACATCTACTTTCATCTAAAAATAGTTTCATCGGATTTAATCGGTTGTAGGCAGATCCGTACACTCCGTCCTACGGACTGCCGTGGAATCTCCACCAAGACAGCACCTTCATCCATCCATTTCTCTTAGTTTTCTTCTTCTAATTCTAATTGCCACTCAAGATTTCATATTAATCCCATATTAATCCAATCATACACATCCAATATATCATCAAAAGTAACCTTTCATGCATCCTTAGTTTAGAGAAATTAAGATTAGAGATTGAATCCTACCTCTTTGTAGTGTGATCTTGCTGAATTTGAATTTGAGCTGAAGGAAGCCTTGACAAAGCTTGGAGGTTTGAGAGAGTAGATTGAGAGAGGAAAGGAAGCTGAAGTGAGGAAGGGAAGGCAACGTAAGAATGATGAGCTGAAGAGGCAGGAGGAGGATACATATATATAGACAAAGCTTCGAAGTGGTAGTTAGAATGAATGGCTTTGGTTGGATGAAACTTTGTGGGCCAGGTTCAGCCATGTCTCCCTCTTTTGTGTCAAAATTGCTCTCCACATCGTCCAAAAACTGGAATACGCTTCTGTTCTATCTGAAATCGGAGCTCGTCTCAATTACACCTTAAGTCGGAACTCGTGTTATCCCAGTTGAGATTGGAGCTAAAGTCGTATGTCGTAACTCGTCCCATCTTGTTGTGACTTGAGGAAATCTTGTATCAAGGTCGGAGCTCGGAAGTCATGTAGCTGGCAATCTTATAATCTCGAAACTCCCTATTTGAACTCGGGAATGCCAATGCTAGATGTAAAATCGGATATCGGAACTCGTGTGACTGGAAATTGGCTCAAGGGTCTGAACTCGTGTCCACTCCAATTGAGTTCAACATTAAGGTCGGAACTCGGAAATTCGAGTCACATTTCCAAACCCAAGTACTTAAACTCGGAAGTCGGTATCTTACATTTGATTATATCGGAAACTGTGTATAAATACCTTTGAGCCATGAAGTCGGAAGTCGTGAAGTAGTAAATTATGCCACTTGAAGTCGGAGGTCAGAAATTATGCCCAATATACCCCTAAGTCGGAAATTGGTCATAATCAAAATTGAAGATTAAATCGGAAGTCGGACAGGATGTGAAGTCGGAATTTATGTGGAATCCGAAGGCGAACTCGGAACTCAGAAATAATCCTCTTATCTGAGTTTCAAAGGTGAAGTCGGAAATTGGCCAAAAATGAATTCGGAACTCGGAAACAGTCATCCTATTGAAATCCAAAGGTGAAGTCGGAAATTGGAATTGATCAATCCTGAGGGCGAAGCCGAAACTCGGAAATCGGGATGTTACATCTATTGCGATGACTTTATTATATTGTCACAAAATACAGCTGACAATTTGAATTTAGTGACAACTAGCAAAAGTTGTCAGACAAATATCTCTTATTTATGTGAAAGTTGCTGTAAGTTGTCACTTAAATATGTATTTTGTGACAACCTAATAAAGTCATAATAATAAACCAAGGTATTTGTGACAATCTAATAATTTTAATCTCATAGTTAATTTATAACTAAATTAGATTTTTTTTCTTTATAATTCATTCAAATTTTTTACTCAAGCATGTGAAATTATTTTAAAACAGCTTTTATTGTAAATAAAAAATTATTTTCTAACATTCCCAAACACATATTTAACAATGTCAAAAGTTTTGTTAGCATTCCTGGGAATCAAAGCACTACTTAAAGTTAACAAATCTATTATTTGATCATTAAATATGTTATTTGACTTTTGTATTTGTTTATCTATTGTAACAAAAAATACTTTCATCCTAAAATAATGCCCAATTGTGATGTGATTTTTTTGGTTTTTAGTTTTTTAATTAAAAAATAAGTTAATGGACTTTTAAGTTGGAGAAACCCATTTATGTAAAGTAGCATCATCTATGTAGAATAGCATGTTTAGAGTAAAGCATATTTATCATACAAAGCTTCTCTCTCTCTCTCTCTCTCTCTCTCTCTCTCTCTCTCTATATATATATATATATATATATATATATATATGTAGAGTATCATGTGAAGATTAAAGCATATATATCAAACAAAACTTCTCTCTCTCTATATATATAAAAGTAGTTTTTTTTTAAAAAAAAAAAAGGGGGGATGGCCCCATTGTCTTAGCAAGCTCCCGTGCAAATAGAATTTATGCAAAATACCCATTTTAGTCACTAACAAAAATTTCGGGGAATAAATTAATCCCTCAAGATTTGAAAGTTCATAAGTAGTCTCTCACTATTTAAAAAAAAGGAGATATATTAGTCCTTCCATACAGAATCCGTACGGGTTTTTTGGCAGTATTGATCTATACAGATTCTGTATGAAAAAATTAATGTCTCTCTTTTTTGAATGACAAGGGACTATTTGTGGACTTTCAAATCTTGAAAGACTAATTTGTCTTCTGAAATTTTCATTAGGAACCAAAATGAGTATTTTGTCTATAATTTATTTTTTTTTGCAAGGAAAATACAATTTATTGTTGTTATAAAATAAGAATTTTTTTATATGAATTATAAAATTAGAAGTTGTTTATAATTTTTTGGAATAGTATTCATAAAAGGAAATTGGAGAAGAAAAAGAAGGTAATATAGATTATGATTTGAAATTCAAGTTTTAAAATTGAATGAAAATAGGATGTAAACGTACATATCATCTATAAAGGTATATGTATGCAATTAAATGTGCCAATTAATTGTGGGCCAGTTGTATGAAGATGCAAATAGTTAAAAGCTTATATTTTGGGGGGAAAATTCTTGTAAGAACAGACATAGGAAAAGTTAATATAATTATCCCGAAACATAATTGACAAATTATATGAGATATTTGCGCACCTTGGACCATTTTTAAGAAAATGATATATTTATAATAGGCGTTAATATAATTTATGCGCACGTGTCGAGACAACGTTATGAAAATGACATATTGATAATATCATGGAACATTATCGTTATTATTATTTTTGCGATTCAATGTGATACATTTAATTTAGAACAAGTTTATGTGCCAAAAAAAAAAACATTAGTACAAGTTTCGGAGCATGTTTTCTTTATTAACTTGTGCTAAAACTTAAATTCGATACAGTAGTTATTAAACATTGAAATTTTATATTTAATTTATTCATATTGATTGAAAAATCAATTCTTTACTTAGAAATCAATGAAAAAAAAATTAAAAGCATTTTCTAGTTACTTTCTTCATTTGGAGCACATAAAATTATAGTATTGAGTTAGTTTATACTTGTAATCTAATTTATTCTTCTTAGAATATGATGAAGGACTAATTAATGAAAATGAAATCGTCAATCCGTAATACTTAAAATTAAAAGCAAATTAAATTTAATTAAATCATGCTAAATTTCAAGGAATTAAATTTTCACACAATTAAAATAAAATTAATGGAACCTTAAAAACAAAAGAAGATAATTCTAAATATATTTTGAATAGTCTTAATTTTCTATCACATCAAAAAAAACAAGATAGTTGAAAGCCGCGCCGCCAATTTTACCGTCTCGTGCAATCGTCTGGTTGGAGCACTTCCGTCGTCTTCATGAAGGAAAGCATAACATAGCAATCATGGCACGAAGCAGATGTAAATTAACTCGCGCTACAAGCGTGAAGGATAAGAGTTGACAGGGAAATAAGAAACCACAATTGGTGCTCCCTTTGATTTTGACTTGCTCTTTGGCTTTTTTGAAGATGGTGATTTCAATTGAGAACCTTCAACATAATCTGAGACTTGAGACGACGAGGGAACAAAGCAATTGAAGAAGGATGACGTCAGACCCATTTGGTGTTTTGATTCCTTCCCCTCTAATTTCTTGGGTTGGTTCAACTTCAGCAGCTAAAGTATCTGTGGCTTATTAACTGTAGCTCCTCTTTACAGTGAAACAAGAAGTGTGTGTCCTCGCTAAAGGCAATGAAAACCAAGGCAACAGAGTGAGCTGCAATTTGAGATTGAAGTGGGATTTCTGTTTGTGAGTCAGCGAAGCTGAATGAAGCTGTATGTATTGGGTTATGATGTGAGTGAATGGAACTAGATTATAGGCCTATTTATAGCGCACCATATATGACATGATTTTAAGTTGCTGCGTTGGTCATTTTGCTTAGGGAGCAAGGAGAACATGGGACCACATAACACCTTGAAAATTCAAATCATGATCGTGTGGTCTTTTCTGGCTGCTTTTGACCTTGCCCTGTCGTGCAATGTGTGTGTGTGTGTGTAGTTTCGTATTTGAGACCTTTGGTACACGGAACCTCCTGCCTTATGTTGAGAAGAATTTGTCGTCATCCACATATGCCCCATAAACGAGGAAACCAAGACTCTTTTGCCTCAGATTGTGGAATTACATTAGATGAAGGCACGAAGCCGATAAGAGAAGGGGGATGAACAATTCTCGAACACAGGTTTAAACCACAACCAATTTAACTCAAATTAGATCTTATTTATTATGGAAGCAAAGCTCTTTCAACGCTATTTGATTCTAATACTTGAACCCAAGATTTTAATTAAAAAATAAGTGCCAAACTATTTTAAACAACTAAATATTAGCGTTGTAAGAACTACTCTAATAAAAATATGTTTATGTTTTAATAAAATATTTATTAAGTAAAAATAGTTGGTCGTACTAAGTGAATTACGAATCCAAAGGAACTTTACCTACGCTATTAGGTGTTTGAATATAATATTGAATTTATATTTTAGAGAGAGTTTTATCTAACAATCATCTTTGACTTGAAACTACACGAGCAATTTTTACAATAAAAATAATAAAATATTCTTTATATGATTAATTTTTTACTTGAACTTCAACACACACACAAACACACACACACACAGATATATATATATATATATATATATATATATATATATATATATATATATATATATATATATATATATATATATATGTGAAAAAATTATTTTCTATCCACTCTATTGTATTATTTTTTACATCACTTTATTTTATGATGATTAAATACTATGTAATGTATGACAAAAAAATTTCAGAACGATTGGTCATTTGTGGCTGCTATTTTTCACCTGCGTATTTTAGTGTTTGTTTTTATTTGTGAGGGTTAATTGGTTACTAAAAGCTCAATTTAGACGAGAAAAAGTCAAGATCAATTGTATTAAGAAAAAGAGAAAGGTCTGAGAATAGCGATCGAGCATGAATGTGAAGAGGAAGTTACTTACATAGTGTTTGGTAACCCGTTTCAACAGGTTAGAATTGATTTTAATTGTCCAAAATTGATTCTGAACAATTTTTGTGATATTTAATTTTATACTTCCAGAATCAATTCTTACCTCTAGAATTAATTTTAAGAACAGTAAAATTTTTTTACTTTCTATCAAAATTAAATTTAGAGGTGCTACTAAATATATATCACTTTACCTCAAAATTAATTTTAATTAAATCAATTTTAACAAAATCAATTCTACGAAAGCAGAACCAAACATGCATTATTAGGTAGATTCACTATTCATATATGCTTGGGGTGCAGGCAGATATCCTGAGTCATCCAATCTCTCATAATTTACGTGGAATTTGAATATTAAAAAAAAAAAATAGATTGTTTAAACCGTAACTAATATTTTGGGGGGAGAAAATCTTGCAAACACACATGATGACATATATTGAAAGCACCACTTGCAAAAATTATGTGATATATTTGCGCAATTTGGACCCCTTTTAAAAAGCTACGCTGAAACTTAATAGTTATATTTGTTAATATAAATTTATGCAAATGAGTGGAGATATGGTTATGAAAATAACATATTTAAAATATTTGGGAACATTATTACTGATGCAAATGAATAGATATATGGTTATGAAAGTGACAAAATTAAAATATCTGGGAACATTATTACTGTTGCGATATAATGCGCTACATTTAGAACTAGTTTCACATTATGTTCTCTGTTAACTTATGCTAAAATTCAATTTCGTTGCAGTATTTATCAAAAA
The DNA here is from genome assembly GCA_031439595.1 of Pterocarpus santalinus. Lineage (NCBI taxonomy): Eukaryota > Viridiplantae > Streptophyta > Magnoliopsida > Fabales > Fabaceae > Pterocarpus > Pterocarpus santalinus. Next base: position 22,807,382 of record CM062528.1, on the reverse strand, counting down.
TAGGAATTTGATTTAATTTTATTTGAATTAATCTTAAAATCAATTCTTATGATTTGAATCGAATTAGTTTATATTTGTAATTCACTTTGCTGTTCTTAAATTATGATGAAGGACTAATTAATTATATAAAAAAAAATTCTCAATCTAACACTAAAATTAAAAGAAACTAATATCAATTAAATTCATATAAAATTAAATGAATTTTTATTTGTTATATAATTAATAAAAACTCAATTGAAACTTAAATAAAAAATATTAAACCAATTCTTAAAATATTACTTAAAATATTACATGATCTTATTTCTAGCTATCATGTCACATAACAAGAGAAAGCCGCCACCAATAGCACCGTGTCTGTGCAGTTGAAAACTTAGTCCTTTAATTGGCTTCATGAAGCATACCACAGCACTCATGAACAAAATGCAAGATATTCATTTGCAAGATAACCTTCTACAATTGAACCTTCTAGATAAGCTTTGTTGACAACATATGGGTTAAGTTGATGTAAGTACCTATATTAGATTTTTTTTTTTTTATCAAAATAAAAGTTTGTTTTTTTTTTTTAATTATGATAATCATATATCTCTTAGAAGAGGACAAAAGAGCCCAAAGAAAAAAGGATAACTTTTTAATATGATACATCCAACAATATTACACAGGTCTAGTAATTTTTGCTTCTGTAGCTAAGTAGACCAGCAAGTGAATCATTACATTAAAGAAGGCTGGTGGAAATATAGTCTCTAATTTGCATAAAATTTTATGATCTATTCCTCCAAACTTCATAACCCTTCAAATACAAAACACTTTGAGGATAATTTCTCGAAGAATATACTTATGCCTATCAAAACCTCAAAGAGATCCTTAGGCAATAATCCACGTATTGCAATTGAAAGAATATGTTCTAACAATATATGATGATCTTGACACGAATCAAAAAATCCTTTTGTCTTGAATATTCATACATCATGAAATCTTAGATGAGAAATCATCCAAAACCTTTAAGTTAGCCAAGAAGTTACAAAATTTTGATTTTTTAGTAAAGGACAATGCATAACTAGCAGCTGGAATCAATATATTGTTAACATTGTTGCCATCAACTTGTGTATGTAACTTTTCTCGAATGCCTAAATCAACCAAATCAAGGAAACTTTTCAATGTGTCTTTTGTTTTTGTTGTCATTCATTATTGTTCCTAAAACATTATCATAGACATTCCTCTCAATATGCATAACATCAAGATTGTGTCGCAACATAAGAGTTTTCCAATATGGCAATTCAAAGAAAATGCTCCATTTCATCCAGTTACGTGCAGCTAACCTATCTTGCTTTTGCTTTTGCCCTTTTCCAAATGTAACATTCCCAGCATCTTCTAATTGTTGAAATGCTTCATCACCTGTTAACACCTTAGGTACAGGTCTATTTTTATTTCTCCATCAAATGCTCTTCTATTTTGGTGCCATGGATGATCAAGTGGTAAGGAGCGATGATGGCCCATGTAACATAGCTTATTATACAAGCTTTGAGAGCAAGTATCTATATGGCAGCAAGGACAAGCAAGCTTTCCTTTAGTAGACTATCTAGATAAGTACCCATATGCAGAAAAATCATTAATTGTCCATAAAAATAACTTTATGCATTTTAAAATTTATCCTTGTATGAGCATCTTATGTCATTACACCTTCTTCCGATAACTCTCTCAATTCCTCAACTAATGGTTGTAAGCATATATCAATGTCATTTACTAGGCATTTAGGACCTGGAATAAGAAGTGACATCATAAAGTATGGGTCTTTTATGCAATTCTATGGTGGCATATTATATGGAACTAGAGCCACTGGCCAAATGCTATGAGAAGCACTCATGTTTCCATAAGATTGGAATCCATCACTTGCTAAACCCAATTTGACATTCCTAAGATCACTAGCAAATGATGGGTGATTATCATCAAATGATTTCCAAGTCGCAGAATCTGTCCGATTCTTTAACACTTCATCATCAATGTGTTCCTCTTTGTGCAACCTCATCTCCTTAGTAGTGTTTTTTTACATGTATAACCTTTGCAACCTTGATTTTAAAGGAAAAAATTACAGCACCTTATGAGCTATCTTTTTATCATTCTAAAATTGTCCTCAATATAAAATACAGTCGTTCTTACAAGCATCTATTTTTTCATAGTCAAGGTCCAAATCACGAATGACTTTCCTAGCCTTATAGTAAAAATTAGGAACCAATGCTCCTTTAGGAAGCACTTCTTTAAACAACCTCAATAACATATCCGTAGATGTGTCATTCCAATGATTAAAACATTTCAAATGGAGTAACTGATAACTTTGAAATATTCTTGCAATTAGGATAAAGATTTGCATTGGTATCTTCTAATAATTTGTAAAATTTGTTCGCTTCTTCATTTGGCTCCTCATGTATTTCTTCATCATTTCTTGTGAAGTCCATGTCCATAAAGCCACAAGCATCATGAACCATTGCAATAATGTCATCCTCAATAAGCGATTCTTCCAAGCTTAGTTCATTATCTCGAATTGGACTATTGGGGCTGTCTAATTTCCCTATGAAGATCCCAAATCTCACAATATTACTCTAAAAAACCTTTATCAAATATGTGTGCCCTCACAATTCTTCTAGATGTAAACTCTGTGGTTCTACATTGTATACATGGACATCAAATTCTATTATTCACTCCAGGCTGACTAAATACAAAATCAAGAAAAACATCCACCTCTTTAATTAACCTTGGATCAACTCTATTTTTAATCCATATCCAAGATTTATCCATCATAGCATTCTACAGAATCAAAAAGACTAATTGCATTAATAACATGAATTTGCATCTGTGCTACGCACATTTTCCATTGTATGCAGATAATATTTCTATGCACTATTTACCTATGAAGCAAATGGAAGGAATATGCAATTAATTTTTTACTAATAACATGCAATTATCTGTGACGTGACATTTAAGTAACTATTATCTCATCAAGCACAAAAAATCATTTCTAATAAGTAGTAACATGCAACTATGTCATATATAGCAATTATTACTAAGTTGGTATCGAGTTCTAGATATCTTTTGCGAAAGCTTCTAAAATTCAAATATTAATTGTTATTGTGTTGGATAAGGCTACTATTTTTTGTCCTATCCTATAAAAAATGGGCCATATAGCTATTTGATAAATTCCCAAAGAAAAGTACCACCCAAACCATACCCATATATATAGAAAATGGTAAGACATAACATCATGTAACAAAGAGTGAAATTCTGAGACTTCACATGAAGCCGGAAAAAAGCTCAGGTTAAGAAAATGTCCAAAGAAGCACACACCCAAACATATTGGAATATAGAGATCATACTATAACAAAAACAAAAGTGTGTGTGAGAGAAAAGTTACATGTATTACTTGTCAGAAGAACTTATTGAACAGAGATAGATCACAGCAACAATAGCTAACCTCAAGAAGACTCCACGAAAGAGCAATAGAAAGGCACAATGATGATAACCTTGAGAGATTGAGTGAAAGTAAAAGACAAAGTAGTGTTAAGTTACAAAAACAATTTTTATATAGGTTCCTCAACTACTTATTTACTTAACATGTTTAACTAATAAATATGTATATAACTAAGAAATTTAAAAGGAAATATTAATCGTAAAATTAATTCGATTACGTTTGGCTAAAAGGCATTTGAGATATGTGAGGACACAACTATGGTTACTCTTGATAAAATTTTCTATTGAAGTATTTTCTACATAAATGGGGATATTATTGTCAATCAAGAAACAAGAGACAATGATCATTCTTGTTAGTCCTATATCGAAATATTTACTCATATTATTGAAATTTCATTCACTAAGAATAAGATATGCAAAACATTATGAACCTATCAAATGCAAATTGTGGAGCACATATATCATTTCCTCATCCTATTCAATATTGCTTTACTAATTTATTATATTACTCATATAAAATTAGGAAGAGGAATAAATGAAAAACATACAATTGCAGCAATAATTAATAGATAGCAACTTTGAGCAACATCCAATTTTTAATCAACCAATATATATAATTAACAGAAGCACACTCACAAGATATGATGTCATAAAAAACAAGAAAGAAGAAACCAATTTTACTTGAAAAAAAAAGGTGAAAACTACCTGCCAAATGTGGATCAAAGAAAGAACGATCACATGTATTAAAAGGAAAGAAATATAACAGGTAAGTAGGTGAAAGATTTACCTGAGGAGAAAAAAAGGCAAAAAGTTGTTCACAATTTTATCATTACAGGCATGGAACTATGCAAGAGAAAAATACCCACCCTTAGAGAGAGGCAGTGATAGCGCACAAAGGTGAATGAGTTAGACAGAAAAGAATAGCACCTTGAAAGAGAGGAAGAGATATGGGGAGACACTTATTTTTGAAATTTAAGAAAGTGGGTATGACACAAAAAAAAAAAAGAATGGTTCAAAATTATTATTATTTTTTTATCTATATCTATTTAATTAGGTCATGTTCATTCCTTGAAATAGGTGGCTACAAAGTATGAGATAATTATTTTGTACAGTTTTTATTATTTACCTTTTTTTAGCGATATTTATATTTGTTTTGTCTATAAATTTATTTATTTAAAATTTAAATAATATGATAAAATTATACAGTGTGAATATATAACTAAATATTGTTATATACACAAAAAAATTGTGCTGCAACATAAACTGAGCTAAAGTTGCCTAAGTTTCTCATAAACTTGACCTTCAATTTACTTAAGCAATGAATGTAAATAAAAATTTATACAAAAATTATTAGATCGTTTCATCTAATATATATATATAATAGCTTTATTTCTTTTAGTCCATTTATATATTGAGCATGTTTATATATAGATTTGGCATGTTTTGGGATTAATTTTTTGTAAAAAAAAAAAAGGACATGAGATGTGCTGCAAGTGTAGCAACTTTTTTTTTTATTTTAATTTGTTTAACTAATATGGTTTTTTTTTCAAAGCAATCTATTCATCATGTTTTTACAATGAGTTGCCATTTTTTTAAAAATAAATTGGGCTGAGGTTTTCATTTTTTATTTTTGAGATCAATTATAAACATACAAAAAATTGATTAAATTATTATATATTAAAATTCAATAAAAAAATTGGGTGCTTTCAACTTATGTAACTAGTTTTTTAGGATTATCAAAATATTATATTTTATTTATATTATATCTATGATGACTTATATATGTTGTCACTAAAAGTTAGGTCTAGTGTGACGATTTTATTAAGTTGTCAATAAATATAATTGACAATTTAAATTTAGTAACAGCTAACAAAAGTTGTGACAAAAATTAATATTATTTCTGTGACAAACTCTATAAATTATCATTAAAAGTTTTATCTGGTGTATGACTTTAAGGATTTGTTACTAATAACTAGATTTATTGTGACAACTTTATTATGTTGTCACAAAACACAGTTGACAATTCGATTTTAGTGACAACTAAAAAGGTTTTCATAAAAATTAAACTTATTTCTATGATGACTTCTATAAATTGTCATTAAAAGTATTGTCTTATGTGATCATTTTAAGAACTTGTCATTAATGACGGGTTTATTGCGATGACTTTATTATATTGTCACAAAATACAGCTGACAATTTGAATTTAGTGACAACTAGCAAAAGTTGTCAGACAAATATCTCTTATTTATGTGAAAGTTGCTGTAAGTTGTCACTTAAATATGCATTTTGTGGCAACCTAATAAAGTCATAACAATAAACCAAGGTATTTGTGACAATCGAATAATTTTAATCTCATAGTTAATTTATAACTAAATTAGCTTTTTTTTTTCTTTATAATTCATTCAAATTTTTTACTCAAGCATGTGAAATTATTTTAAAACAGCTTTTATTGTAAATAAAAAATTACTTTCTAACATTTCCAAACACATATTTAACAATGTCAAAAGTTTTGTTAGCATTCCTGGGAATCAAAGCACTACTTAAAGTCAACAAATCTATTACTTGATTATTAAATATGTTATTTGATTTTTGTAATTGTTTATCTATTGTAACAAAAAATACTTTCATCCTAAAATAATGCTCAATTGTGATGTGATTTTTTTAGTTTTTAGTTTTTTAATTAAAAAATAAGTTAATGGACTTTTAAGTTGGAGAAACCCATTTATGTAAAGTAGCATCATCTATGTAGAGTAGCATGTTCAGAGTAAAGCATATTTATCATACAAAGCTTCTCTCTCTCTCTCTCTCTCTCTCTCTCTCTCTCTCTCTCTCTCTTTATATGTAGAGTATCATGTGAAGATTAAAGCATATATATCAAACAAAACTTCTCTCTCTATATATATAAAAGTAGTTTTTGTTTTTAAAAAAAGGGGGATGGCCCCATTGTCTTAGCAAGCGCCGGTGCAAATAGAATTTATGCAAAATACCCATTTTAGTCGCTAACAAAAATTTCGAGGAATAAATTAATCTCTCAAGATTTGAAAGTTCATAAGCAGTCTCTCACTATTTAAAAAAAAGGAGATATATTAGTCCTTTCGTACAGAATCCGTACGGGTTTTTTGGCAGTATTAATCTATATAGATTCTGTATGAAAAAATTAATGTCTCCCTTTTTTGAATGGTGAGGGACTATTTGTAAACTTTTAAATCTTGAGAGACTAATTTGTCTCCTGAAATTTTTGTTAGGAACCAAAATAAGTATTTTGTCTATAATTTATTTTTTTGTAAGGAAAATACAATTTATTGTTGTTATAAAATAAGAATTTTTTTATATGAATTATAAATTAGAAGTTGTTTATAATTTTTTGGAATAGTATTCATAAAAGGAAATTGGAGAAGAAAAAGAAGGTAATATAGATTATGATTTGAAATTCAAGTCTTAAAATTGAATGCAAATAGGATGTAAACGTACATATCATCTATAAAGGTATATGTATGCAATTAAATGTGCCAATTAATTGTGGGCCAGTTGTATGAAGATGCAAATAGTTAAAAGCTTATATTTTGGGGGGAAAATTCTTGTAAGAACAGACATAGGAAAAGTTAATATAATTATCCCGAAACATAATTGACAAATTATATGAGATATTTGCGCACCTTGGACCATTTTTAAGAAAATGATATATTTATAATAGGCGTTAATATAATTTATGCGCACGTGTCGAGACAACGTTATGAAAATGACATATTGATAATATCACGGAACATTATCGTTATTATTATTTTTGCGATTCAACGTGATGCATTTTATTTAGAACAAGTTTATGTACCAAAAAAAAAAATTTAGTACAAGTTTCGGAGCATGTTTTCTTTATTAACTTGTGCTAAAACTTAAATTCGATACAGTAGTTATTAAACATTGAAATTTTATATTTAATTTATTTATATTGATTGAAAAATCAATTCTTTACTTAGAAATCAATGAAAAAAAAATTAAAAGCATTTTCTAGTTACTTTCTTCATTTGGAGCACATAAAATTATAGCATTGAGTTAGTTTATACTTGTAATCTAATTTATTCTTCTTAGAATATGATGAAGGACTAATTAATGAAAATGAAATCATCAATCCGTAATACTTAAAATTAAAAGCAAATTAAATTTAATTAAATCATGCTAAATTTCAAGTAATTAAATTTTCACACAATTAAAATAAAATTAATGGAACCTTAAATACAAAAGAAGATAATTCTAAATATATTTTGAATAGTCTTAATTTTCTATCACATCAAAAAAAACAAGATAGTTGAAAGCCGCGCCGCCAATTTTACCGTCTCGTGCAATCGTCTGGTTGGAGCACTTCCGTCGTCTTCATGAAGGAAAGCATAACATAGCAATCATGGCACGAAGCAGATGTAAATTAACTCGCGCTACAAGCGTGAAGGATAAGAGTTGACAGGGAAATAAGAAACCACAATCGGTGCTCCCTTTGATTTTGACTTGCTCTTTGGTTTCTCTGAAGATGGTGATTTCAATTGAGAACCTTCAACATAATCTGAGACTTGAGACGACGAGGGAACAAAGCAATTGAAGAAGGATGACATCAGACCCATTTGGTGTTTTGATTCCTTCCCCTCTAATTTCATGGGTTGGTTCAACTTCAGCAGCTAAAGTATCTGCGGCTTATTAATTAACCGTAGCTCCTCTTTATAGTGAAACAAGAAGTGTGTGTCCTCGCTAAAGGCAATAAGGCAACAGAGCGAGCTGCAATTTCAGATTGAAGTGGGAATTCTGTTTGTGAGTGAGCGAAGCTGAAATGAAGCTGTATGTATTGGGTTATGATGTGAGTAAATGGAATTAGAGTATGGGCCTATTTATAGCGCACCATATATGACATGATTTTAAAAAGGAAGTCGCTGCGTTGGTCGTTTTGCTTAGGGAGCAAGGAGAACATGGGACCACATAGCACTTTGAAAATTCACATCATGCATGGGGTCTTTTGTGGCTGCTTTTGACATTGCCCTGTCGTTCAACGAGTGTGTGTGTGTGTGTAGTTTCGTATTTGAGAGCTTTGGCACATGGAACCTGCTGCCTTATGTTGAGAAGAATTTGTCGTCATCCACATATGCCCCATAAATGAGGAAACCAAGACTCTTTTGCGTCAGCTTGTGGAATTACATTATATGAAGCTAATAAGTTAAGCGGAATGAACAATTCTCGCACACATGCTTTTCATTTATTATAATTTCTATTATTTAAATTTAATTTAATTTGTTTTGTTTAATCGAATTGTAGCATGAGTTTACCTAGACCGAAACCTAGTCGCACCAAGAGGATGGGAGCACTCTTGATGGCCCACCTGTTAGTGACGACGATTTATGGACTCAGATGGTTGGCAGTCGCTACAAGGGGTGCATTTATGGTATGGGAACCATATATAGTAGGTCTTATTTTCTAGCCTCTATGATTGGAGTTGGCTTGCTAGTATGGATATGGAGGACATCTGCAATCGGGTATGCACTGAATGAATCAATGCAAAGATAGCTTGATGAGGTCGACCGGCGGTATATGGAGCTGTAGGAGCAGCATGAGAGAGAAAAAGAACAATTGAACTAGCAGCTATAGTCCACAGAGTACGTAAAGGATGACGACTATATATAAATACCTCTAGTAGATGTGGAGCGGTTTGTCGTTTGGTGCACAGCCTCCACCACCTTTGCCTTCACGTCCACCTCCATTGTCTATACATTCTCCACAAGACTGCATACCAAATGGTTCTGAGAACATTTTGGATATTGATGCTAATCAATATTTATAGTTTTTAGGGTTTTTTTTATATATCTAGAATTGTATAATGACAATTTTTTTTGTTATCAAAAGTTTTTATTTTATTTGATAGTTTATATATTTTATATTTTATTATATTTCTAATTATATGAATTTATGAATAATTAAAATAATAATTTGAAATATTTAATTACTAATTTCAATTTTTAATAATACAAAACTAAAAAAAAAAAAGATTTACCTTATCGACGGAAATTCCATCAGTAATAATTAAAATAAAAATTATCATGCTCCATATTTTGTGATGGATTTTCTGTCGGTAATCTATGAAATATTTTTAAATTATTGATGAATATTCTGTCGGTACTTATCAGTAATTCGTCGGTATAAATTCCTTCTTGAATTTTCATTTACCGATTTTTTTAAATATTTTCGACAACAATTTATGTCGGTATAATTATCAATATTACTGATGGATAAAGATATTTGTCAGTAATATTTAATTTTATTTTTTCCAACGTGTTATTTACCAATAGTTTATTTCTGACAATAAAATTGTTACTGATAGATATCGCTAACTTTTCTAGTAGTGAATTTTTTTAAAATCCTTATAATAGAATGGGGTATTACAAAAATGATGCTTAATTCTGATGTGTTTTTTTTTATATAGTTAAAAAAAAAAGTTAATAGACTTTTAAGTTGAAAAAACCCATTTATATAAAATAGCATTATCTATGTGGAGTAGCATGTTTAGCGTAAAGCATATTTATCAGATAAAGCCTCTGAATGTGTGTGTGTGTGTGTGTGTGTGTATGTTCATATGGAGGTTAGCAATCTCTACATTTTATTTTAGACAAAATAATGCACACTACTCTTTTCTTAATTAACTTGTTATGATGGATAACTTTGTAATTTTATTTTACTTACATTAATTACCATTTTAACTTTTCTCTATCCTAATTGATATTTACTATAACAACCTCTATCATATAAACCATGCTCAAGTCATGGAGTTATATTAAAGATTGTCACTGTGCTAAGAAATCTTTAAAATGTAGAAAATATAATACATAACCCTTTAACTACATACTTTATTGTTGACTAATAGCTCATAAACTTCGTCATCTCTGATACATAGAGGATAAAATAATTACAATTTAAAAGAAATTGTGACTAACATAATACACAAAACTTGCTTTCGACATGGTCGCTAGCTAGTTTCAATAGTCTCTTGGTCTGGTTTGTGCCCAAATCTTGCTCAAAAAATGTCCCAGTACTCTGCCTTGCACTTGATTTCCCACTTCAATACTGGAATATGTACAGAAAAGAAAAACATACAAGCAGGCAGTGAGAACCTAAGGTTCTCAGTAGGTAAACTTGAACTATTACTCATATAGTGTCATCATAAACATTCTAGCCGCTCCAATTTATTATGAAAATATGAGTACATATACGCAAACACTGGTTCAATTTTAAGTGAAAAACATCTTTCTTAGAGTGGGTTATATTTTAACAACCACTTGCCATATGATGTGACAAATATAGAAATACGAATAGTATAATATGCTTTAACAAGAATCATAATAACATTATGACATGACGAGATAATTGAAGATGCACATATAGATACTTATACTTGATTGTATGCAAGTGCACTTGACTTAATTCGTCTCCTTCTTTAACTTGCAACTTGATCTTACTTTTTTGTACTTGGTCTCCCGGAGGTAAATGGCCTCTCTCGCCCCTGGGTAATAGCCTATTTTTCAGGTCTGAGCTCGTACCTATACAAGAGTGACGGGTTTACTTTCCCTGACCCTTACACCGGTCTATTCCCCTTAAATCTGGTCGAGGGCAGGCCCAAGTCTTAGATAGTATCGCTTTGGCCCATGCTAGCTGGGTTTATGCCATGCCTCACGTGGTAGTTTGGTATGTCACTCTTACAAGTTCTTATTATCTTTCCTTTCTATATCTTATCATGCATGCGGATGCTTTGAGTATTCACAAATATGTCTCATACCTTACTTCTCATATCATATTCTAATTATATTTGCATGCATGATGTATATGAACATGATATGTAAATGTAAATATATTCAAAGCATAATCACCCATAGCATAAGTTTCCATAAATTCCTGCCGAAAATTCGGCAGCATAATAGATCGAGTCTGCTTCCTCGTGAATAGTGCTAGGCTATCAATACAATCAATTAAGTATGCAATTCAATGTAAAATAGCATGTTACAGCAACATTATTAATCATATGGTATGTCAAAATCAATAAAAATATCAACAAAGTTTTCTGCTCACTCTATCCTCTTCTACCCGGATTTTGTAAAGTCCACCCTTACTTCTATTCAATTCATTTAGACCTGAATTTTGGATATGTCATAACTCTATATGTCTAGTTTCCAATCTTTTTAGTCCCATCTCATTTTGATTTGTATAACTCAAGTTATTAGTATTTTATTTGAGATTGCCCTGTACTTAGCTAGAAATGCACCCTTATAAGTGAAAATTCACTAAAAATAAAAATGTGGGTGAAATCATACGAAATTTACTTAAAGCTAATAGAACAAGCTTTCAAATGAAAGAAGTTGCATATCATTTGTATGAGTATATTTTGAGATATAAGCTCCGTAACTTGACCCTATTAGACTACCCTATTCCAGCCTGGTTTGAACTTAAGTTAACTTCATTGATGTACTGGGAACAAATGGCAATGAATCTGACTCTGAAATTTTTATGGGATATTTCCTTACATATTAGCTTTCAAACAGCGTTAGTTGAACTCAATTTAGAGTTGTGTAGGGTGAGTTACACCCTTCTCAACTCATACTGCCTAGATGAGAATCCAGGTTTCTAGGTCAAACTTCAAAGTTTCATAACTAATTTTATATTAATCCAATGGCCTTATATTTTATAGGAAAGCCCTGAATATCTAGTTTCATATAAAAATAGACTCATCAAATTTGAACAGCTATAGGCAGAGTCGTACACTTCACCATATGGACCGTCGAGGGAAAAATCCTAACAGCTTCTTGAATTCTTATTGAATTTATGTTTTCCTTAAATTAATCCATCAAATCTTCAATTCAAACTCACATATGCACCTTAAACCGGCCTTAATTCATCATCTCCACCCATCACAACATCAGAATCATGGATGAATAAGGGACCCTAGGCAGCCCCAATTCAAAGAAAAGGAGGAGAAAGTTGAGATTCCTACCTCTTCTAGGTGTTATTGTGCTAGATTGATACCTTGGATTAAAGGAATCTTGATGAAGCTTGAAGAGTAGATGGAGATGGAGTGAAGATGAGTTAAGATAGAAGAGAAGTAATGAGGGTTCAATAGGTTATGAAATCGAAAAATTAAGATAGTGAATTCATTGAGATCCAAGTCAAGGAATGTTAATGAAGGCACGCCTGAATACCGAGACCGGTCAGGAGGAGATACAAAGTAGTTTGATCCAAAGTCCAAGTACCGTACCTTGGGGAGATTTGTGAGCTGATAGGGAAGCGTACCATTGAAATTGTTGTTGTGAAAGCTGAGATATTGAAGTTCCCTTAACTGGCCTAGCTCAGAAGGGAGTGTGTCTGCAAATAAGTTGTTTCCCAAGTCCAAGAAAGTGAGCTTGGAGAGGTTGCCAATTGCAGATGGTAATGACCCACCAAAGTTGTTATTATTGAGGTTGAGGTGAGTGAGGTTTGGGAGGGAAGCAAAAGCGAAGGCATTAAGGGTCCCAGAGAGATTGGAACCAGAGAGGTCTATCTCTGAGACTATCGTGTTTGTTTTGTCACAAACAATGGCATCCCAGGTGCAAAGGTTGCCAAGGTTGGTGAGGGACCATGAGTTGAGGGAAGGAGGAAGAGGAGGGGACAGGCTGTTTTTCCATTTGACAAGGGCTTCTGCTGCTGTTCTTGGTGATGCTGTGATTTTTGATGGAAGCAAAGATATTATTATCAGGAGGAGTGTATTCAGTATATGAAAGAGAATACAAGGAGCCTTTTGGAAGGTTGCCATGTCTCACTGAAGCACGTATGGCCTCTTTATTGGAAGCTTTGCGTTGGGGGAAAGATGCGTTACTCTCTTATATAAAAGAATCGACTTTTTTTTTTTTTGGGTATTGAAAGAATCGATTTCTGTTACCAAGTTAGATTAAGCTAGACCAAATTAGACAAATGGTACCAAACGAGGCTAAATTAGGCAGAAATAGATCAAATCAAACCAAATTCAATTGAATTAAATTTACCAAACTAAGTAAATTGGACTAAACTAAACCAGATTAAACCAAACCAAACTAGATAAAACGAACCAAATTAAACCAAACTGAATTAGATTAGACTAAATTGAGTCAAAACAAACCATTAATCAAATTGAATAACAATATATTGATCCAGACTCCACCAAACTAGACAAGCGAAGGAGTCCAAAAAAAAAAGTTAGGAGGAGAAGAAGTAGTAAAAGAACAAATAAGAATAGTACCAGTGCTACATATTTAACTTTTAGCAACATCTAGTTAATGCAATATTTTTACAATTGTTGCTAAAAGTATGATAAATGTTGTTAAAAGTATAATAAATGTTGCTAAAATATATAGTAAGATATTAAAACCTTTTTGTAACATAGCCTAAACACAATATTTGTAAAAATGTTACTAATATAAGCAATAACACTTTTTCATAATTTAGTAACAATTTTTAAATGTTGCTAAAGTTCAATTATGATGTAGTGTACTTCTAATGGCTGATTTACTCGCCCCAAGAGAGTCCAAAGGTAATGATCAGGCTGTAACACCCAAGTCGAGAGTGTATGAATTGCGATACTTCATCCTGGCAGACCCCACAAAAGCTCTAAGTTTGGATTCTATTCCTCCTTGGAGAGCCATATAATTGGAACATTCTCAGGAGATTAAAAGTCTCGGTAATTTTTCTTCAAATATCAAAAAATCGAAGAGTGACTTTTAAGGAATTTTAGGAAGTCATTAACCCTTTCATTTTTAGCTCAAAAGTTTAAGAAAATGCAAGTTTTCGGAAGTTTGCACTAAAATCCAAAAGTTGGATTTTGATTCTTAAGGAGTTTGATTTTTCCAATTTTTTATTGGATTTAAATGAGGAATATTCTCTTATTTACATTTATGTCAATGGAGAGTAAAATAAATGAGGACATTAACTTAAAATTAAGAAATGTAAATAAGTATATGATGATATTTGAGAAGTGTAGATGAAGAAGAGAAGAGAAGAAAAAAATTTGGACAGGGCGCTTAGGCACCCAGGCGCTGGCTATGCTACGAGATCAGAGCTGTTTCAGGCGAGTGGCACCCAGGCGGCCAAGCCGTAGCGCCCAGGCACCCGCTGGATGAGATTAAAGGAGAAACTCGTCCCCTTCTTCCCCAATCTCAACCACATCTCTCTCTCTTCTTTCTCTCTCATTCTTCTCTCCCTCCATATAGATCCTATCATATCTTCATCAATTTTTACTCAAATCCACCACCAAATCCATCCTTTCCTCATCATGATCATAGCTTTAGGCTTGGCTTCTCTCTTGAAGCTCTCTCTCTCCTCCTTTCTAGTGAAAGAAAGTGATGGTGGGAGGAGACCCACCGCTCTCCTCGCGCTCCACCGCCTGCCTTCAGTCTCCAAAATATTCTCCAGAATTCTTTGGTGACTCTAAGGCTTTGTGAAGTTTGAGCTTCTTCCTTTCCCAACATGAATTTTGAGTTGATGATGTATCTATAACTAGCTAGTTTCAAGTATATGTATCATTTTCTAAATATTAAGTTTATGATTTGAGTTATTAAAGTTCAAAGAAAGTAAAATAGCATCTCAATGTGTGACGTTATTGAATTCTTCAAAAACAAAGTTTATTACTCCTTTGTATATATATGTGTGTGTGTGTGTGTGAGAGAGAGAGAGATAAGCAAATCTGGAAATTAATTTCTGATACTTGAATAACTAGATAGAAGAAGGATAGTTTCATGCTATTAGAATTTTAAGGAATTATGAATTTTATCCTGTGATTATATTGAGAACTGTTAAGTTCTAATGTTTTAAGAGTTTAAACAGTGAAATTGATTTCAGCTATACCATGTTAGAAAAGTTTATGTTCATTACCAAAAATAAAAGAGTTTACTTAAGTGATGCTATAAAACTAGTTTGAAATTAGAAAAGTTTTAAAGAAAGGAAATGTGTTTCAAAGAATATTTAAGTCAAGGGCTCATATGAGGCATGACAAAGACCCAGCAAGTGTGAGTGCTTTTCTAAGGAGAGGAACTAGAATAGAAACTATTTGCTAATGGCAGTTAGTATTAGCCTTGATGCACCTTGAAAAGCCCAGCTAGTAGGGTGGTTGTTAGCCCAACATATTTGGCCGACATGTCCGGAATAAATATGAACACCCTGTGGATGGCGATACGTAATGCCTACGTGTGATTGATAAGGGAACACCTTGGGGACAGCGATATATAATGCCCAGAGGTAATTGATAAACAAATCACATATGGGGACGACGATATGTAATACCCAGATGTGGAATGGATTAGAATATAGATTCTAAATAGGATCCTCCCTTAAGTTTTATTATAATTTTAAATCAAGTATTTACTTTTCAAGTTATGAGGAAGTATTTCTATTTTTAAGCCTAGTTCTTATATTCCTATTCTTATATTCCTATTATATATCTATGAGTTATTACATCTAGTTGTAAAAGCATTATAGATATATTATCTCTCACTGAGTATGTATGGCTCACTCTTTCTTTCTCTTCATGTTTTTAGACAGGTGCCATTTATGCTCAAGCTTTTATAGTCAGCTGGAGGTGTTGGACTCTTTATCAATCCACACCTTGTTCGTGTGGTAACCACAGGTTATTCCATGTGAGAAGCTCAGTATTGTATATATATCGGTAGCTCTTTAGTTATGCTCCATTGACCTACAAGCAGGATCCTTCCTGTGTTGGTCTTGTATTGTAGCATTTGTATAATGGTTCTTATTGATCAACAGTTGAAGCTTAATGATTATGGATATGTTTACATATTTTTCATAAGCATGTAAATATTTTAAACACCTATGATGTGTGTTGTGAGGTACATTCTGAGAATGCCTGGATCCCCAATGATTTTTGTGTGATTGTATGTTTTATCAGGGCGAGGATCCTTATTTGGGAACAATCTTAAATACAAAGAAGACTCTGCCCGATTTTTTTTTGAAAAAGGAGTCTAATATAGGCTTGCTAGGGACATGTGCTTATGCGCCGATCATGATCCTAGCTAGGTCATGACACAGGCATTCATACCATATGCATTTCCTGGTAATAAAGTTGCAATGGCTCCATGGCACAAAAATTAGATAATGCTTTAATGGCAAATGATATTTGCTATGCCATTATAATGGTTTTTTTGTTTTTTGGGTACAGTTGAATAAGAAAGGATATTATAATGGTTATTTAGTGTTTAAGAGTAATAATTATAATAATGGGATAACCTTTTTGGTGTAACATCACAGATTTTGCATAACTAGTATTGTCGAATAATTAAATTTTCAGATACATTATAGATTATGAATGATCACTATTAAAATGCAAACATTAGGGTTAGATAAAATTCAAGTTTCATTATAGAAAATTTTGTGTAGACAATTAACAATATTTAGATAGTTTAACGGAAATCAGTTTGTTTTCAATATCTTATAAATCAAGAATCGATTTAATAGGAATTTATACTGTAAGATAACATAAAGACTAGTTTAAAACCCTAAATCCTATAGCTAGAAACTAGCCACCCACCCATGCTTGTTGGCCAAATCATGGCCATCTATTTATAGAAATTAACAAAATTCAAAATGCTAAGCAAATCCACCAATCACACTCTTTTATCTTCTTTCCAACTGTGTCCATGAGTCATCAAATTCTCCCTCCATGCCCCCAAAAATTCTGCTAGCCCCTTTAACCATAGGTCTTCCATTTCATTCCTTCCTCCATTTTCTCCATCTACACCCAAACTTCCAAGCAATTTTTGCATTCTTCTTTTCAAAATTTCCACTTCTCCCTTGTGTTCCTTAAGAAAAACTCAAGATGATTTCATAAACCTTACTCCTTTGGATCATTTAGCCTTAGCGATTAAGGAGAACAAGAGAAACTGTCACGACCCAAACCCGGGCCATGACCGGCGCATAGGGACAAGTCCCTACGCAAGCCTTCCACCACAAAATTTTATAAAAATTTTGACAAAGTCCCCTTTGTAATTAGGATATTTCCCAATTACAAAAGGTTACCCTGCAAGATAAACAAACACAATTTTCCATCGGGGATCCAGGTATTCTCAGAATACACCCAAAGACACAAAGATAACAAAGAAAATATATATATACAGTTGTATGTCCAAAAATACATAGTTCAAGTTCTTCAGAAAACAAATCCTTTACACAACTTTAACTCCAACAAGTAAGTATATATGAATGAATAAATAACAACGACAAAAACAGAACAAGGTCGGACCCTGCCTGTAGTACTATGGAGCTACCACTATCTAAGATTTTCTCAAAAATAGAATATTTACAATATACCCTTAAGCAGAAAAGGATCTGTCCATAAAATTCGGAGTTTAGTCATGAAGGCTAAAGGATTAGATCCTACCAGAATACCTGCGACTGAAAAGGAGAAAGAAACAACAGGATGAGTTTATGAAACTCAGTGAGAGATAGAGTATCCCTAACCCACATGAGACAATGTACAACTTATAATTATTAAGGTAATACTATAATATGTATAATGAAACCAAAAATAGAAATCTTAATCAATATTATTCAAATTTCCTTTTCCACAAATAGAGTCCATCTATTCCAGGATAAATCCGTCAAGAATCACACTTAGGTGGCCTTTCCTTCGTGTGAAACCCGTAATCAGGCACGCACCACTCCTCCTGTGGCCGTGAATAATAGGCACGCACCACACTATATGTGTGGCCATGAATAACAGGCACGCACCACTCCCTTGAGTGGCCATGAAATCCAACATCCTAGGTGCACCCAAGGCTAACGCCTACTGCCGTTAGCCTACAGATCCTGGTCTAGGCTTTCCCAAGTCTTTCTTTTCCATTATACAGAATATTTAATAAAGATTCTTATAAGACATACCAATATACCTTATATAAAACGATAAAATTGTAACTTTAAAGAAAAGTAAAGCTTTAACATTTTGATAAATCAAAACGAGTAAAAGTCCGAAGCTTTTATCCAAAAACTTTTCAAAACAAAGAGAATTTTCCAAAGTTTAATAGAGAACCAATGTAATAAACATTTGCCACATTTTTCTTTTTGAAATCAAGTCATTGTCTCATGTGAACCAGTAAAAATAGATAAGCCAGCAAAACTTAAATTATATTGCTAAGACATACTAAATCATTTGCATATGAATATATATAGACAATAATACGTTAAAACTAAGATAGAGATAAACTATCTACTCACAGATCACCGGTCACAAGGAAATCTTAATTCTTGGAGCCACGAAGCTGGAGGGAAATTCCTTGGAATAATCTAACACCACAAGACGGTAAATTAATTATTTATGGTTCACTAATAACCTCCATATAATAAATCCCTAATCTCTCTACCCTAGGGTTCCAAGAATTCTAATAACAATTAGGGAGTTGAAATTAATTTTTAAGAAGAAGAAATGAGGCATGAGAATTACCGTTAGAATTGGAGTGAAGAGGAACTGGATAAAGATATGTCCTCCAACATCAAATCTGCCCAAGCAAGTAGGAGAGAAGGAGAAACAGATTAAATGGGTGATTTGTGTTTGAAGGGAGTGAAGATTGCGTTGTTGTTGTTGATTTAGTTGAAAATGGTGGAATGGAGTTGATAGATGTAGGGGAGGGTGGGAGAAAGAATTCTAGAGAGAAGGGAGAGAGTTTGGGTTAGAAAGAGAGGGAGAATTTCGAAAATGAGGGCGTAGGACGCGTCCGGACCTATATATTGGCCTTTGGTAATCGATTACCAAGGGCTAGTAATCGATTACCACGAAGAACTTGTAATCGATTACCAATT
The DNA here is from genome assembly GCA_031439595.1 of Pterocarpus santalinus. NCBI lineage: Eukaryota > Viridiplantae > Streptophyta > Magnoliopsida > Fabales > Fabaceae > Pterocarpus > Pterocarpus santalinus. The sequence continues at coordinate 22,788,095 of CM062528.1, read as the reverse complement.
ATGGTAATCGATTACCACAGCCAAAGAACTGGTATTCGATTACCAATGTTTGTAATCGATTATCGCAAACCCAGAACTAGTAATCGATTACCAATCATGGTAATCGATTACCACACGGAAAATTTTTAACCTGTGGCATACAGAGAGCATTGTAATCGATTACAGGTCCTCTGTAATCGATTACCAAATCCAAAAACATGGTTCCCTCCATCTGCAGTCCATTCCCAGGTCTAGGATATTGCACAGACTTATTTACATTTCTTACATTAACTTTACTCTCCATTAACTTTAAAACATAAATGTAAATAAGAGAATACCCCCCATTTGGATTCAATAAAAATATCTAAAAATTCAAAACCCTTAGGAATTAGAATCCAACTTTTGGGTTTTAGTACAATTCTCCAAAAACTTGCGTTTTTATAAACTTGAGGGTTGAAAACGAAGAGGTTATCCATTCCCTAAAATTCGTTAAAAATCTTTCTTTAACTCATTGATGCCCAGAGAACCATTACCGGGACTTTTGATCTTAAGAAAATGTCTCAAACCTATAGCCCTCCAAGGAGGCATAGGGTTCAGACTCAGAATTTTTCAGGTTCCGGTTTCGACATGTAACTGCACTCAGGCTGGGATGTTACAGAAACCATCACCTTCTTGGAGCTTTATGGAAGGAAGAGCCATCAAAGAAACTCAAACTAGAAGCTACAAGTGGTGGTTTTAGGTAGGATTTTTTTAGATTGTTTGATTCCTCTAATTTAGGTGGCTATTTGGGTTTCTTATGTCACCTTTTAATTGATAATATTTGATATTAATATGGCTTGCTTTGAGTGATTTAAGGTAGGAATTATTAGTTTGGTTTGATGATTTGATCAAATAGAAAAGCTGAGAGAATACCCTAGGGCGGCAGTCCATATGCGAACGATACGGCTTCATCTGTAGGCATCAAAATTGAGTGAAATTAATTTTAGCTGAAACTAGACTTCAAGAGATTTCCAAAATATAAATTATAGATTCATTGGATTTAAAACAAGAGAGTTATGAATTTTTTAAGTAGACTGTTAAGTTTCTTTCACAACCCTGACTAGTGTGCATTGAGAAAGGTATAAATTGCCTTATACAACTTCAAATTGAATGCAACTAATTTTTTTAGAGAGAGATAACACCTAGATAATTATAGTAGAAAAATTTGAGATTTAGATGCTAAGTATATTTCTTCCAGTAATTCTCTAAAATTACCCCATGTCTTGTTTGGATTAGAATAGGGCCGTACAGAATAGTTTACTTTAGGAGCTCGTAACTTGAGCTCTACCTACTCAAATAGGATGAAATTTGTTAGGATTAAAAGACAATTCAGTTAGATTCATTGATATAAAATTTACAAAAATAATAAGAAATAAAATTTTAGTAATTTTCTAAACTTAGGTAGTCAAGTCTATCCTGAAATAGGACAGCCTTGGGTAAAATATTAATAATTTAAGTTACACATCTTAAAACTTAATGGGACTGAAGAGAATTAAAAATAGACTAATAATGCCATAACATACTAAATTTTCATATTTAAATGAGCTAAAATAAAATTATGGTACAATTTATAAAACGGGACAGACTTGGAAGTTTTGAAGTATATTGACAGATCTCACCTAGTTGAAAACTCTTGAACCATGAATAGTCAATGGATGAGATTATTGCTGAAAATTCTCTATTGGACTGACGTGAATGTTGATATATGATTATGATGATTCTGGTATCTGATCGGTTGGCTGAAATTACTTTGTTTGCATTTTGGGAAGTATTATGATACAACAGTTATGTTGCCAAATTTTTGGCGAAAGTATATAAAGCTATAAGTATATGTATATATATGTTATGTCCAAGATAATCATGCATGCAAATATGATTAAGATATAATACGAGACATTTGCATGAATGTAAAGCATTTGCATGCATGATCATGGATGAAAATCTAAATACAATAAGGACTTACAAAGGGACTTACCGAGCCTTTACCTTGTAATGGGCCAAGGTAGTATTATCTAAAACTTGGACCAGGCCCCCACCAGATTTAAGGGGAATAGACCGGTGTGAGGGTCAGGGAAAGTAAATCCATAACTCATGTATAGGTATGAACTCGGATCTGAGAAGCAGGCTATTACTTAGGGGTGAGAGAGGCCATTTACCTTTGAGGGACCAAGTACAGAGAAGTAAGATATAAGTAAAGGAAGATAAGTAAAGGCTACACTTTAAGGACGGCGATATGTAACGCTCAAGCGCAGACTCATGCAGACACCCTAAGAAAAATGATATGTAACACCTAGGTGTGTTAAGTAAAGGAAGTTAAAAAAAGATATATGCACTTACATGATTATACGATGTGCATCTGCATCTGCATATACATAAGTTATATTCTGTTTATTTTTGTCATGAAACTGCTTTTCTAATTGTCAAGTGTGTAAATAAAATTAACCTACTTCGAAAAGATATTTTTAAATTTCATATAAATGAAATTTACAATTGTATGACATGATCACTTTTTCATAATATTTTTTCATAATAAATCGAAGCAGCTGGAGATAATGATGATAACATTTTATGTGGAAATCTAGGAAATTCTATTGAGAATTTTAATTCTCATCCCTATGTATGTTTCTGTGTTATCTCCAAATAGCTTAGGAGATATAGACGATAGTCTTAATGGGCAAAGTTGTTTAAGATTGGAAGATGGCCGAGAATTGCTTTTAGACAAGATCCGTTTATGTAACAGTAATAACTCTAAAGTGTGGTACTATGACTTAATCATGGTATTGTGCTTGAGAGGATGTTATATTTGGTATTCAATTTATTTTATCAAGACAAATTTGTAAACGTATTAATAATAACTACATGTATTCTTATTCACAATTTCTTAAAAATTACTTGAGAGTTGTGCTTCTTTTAAAAGTAAGTATTACTTTGAAACTTAAAAAATAAAATATTCATTACATATTATTCAACACTTACACACAATCATGTACTTAAATAAAATATTAAAATTATAAAAATTAGATAATTTATTCTTATTAAATAAGTTACAGTTTATTTATTTTTAAATAAATAAATGAATTATTTTAAAATAATAATAAATAAAAATATGAATTGACACTAATTATTATAAGAATTAAAGTACTTTTAATGACAATACATGACTGTCAATCTATTTAGCGTAATTAAAATACTTGAGTGTTATGATAATTAAAATTTAATTTTATTGCATATTAGTATAAAATTTAATACACAGGTAGTTAATTATATATTATCATATCAATAAAAATATTTAACTCTTATAATCAATATTTTAAATATTACAAATATAGTAACATATAATTGGATAGCAATATAAAACTTTTTTTACTGATAATATATCAAAATTAATCTCTAATAGCTATCTTAAAAGTCATATAAAAATATATTTAATTAAATTTCATACTAGTAATACATTAAAATAATTAAAATCTTCTTCTATTAAAAGAAAATGGGAAAAACTCTTCTTCGGTGCACTTTAATTAAAGAAAACTTGAACCACCCGTTTCGTGTCATCTTCTCTAGCCGTAACATCTTTCTTTTTCACCCACAAATAAAGAAACATTCTTTCTTTTTCATTTGGTTGGTACAAGCTAGTCAAGTCAAAACATGCAACGAATGCATAATTCAAAGGATCCAAATGCTAATGGAGATTTTCAAATTTTCATATTTCGAAAGTCCCAACGAGAAACAAGTTAAGAAGAAAACTCCAAAACTTCAAAATGTCTTCGTCCGTCCTTAATATTCCTTCATTACGATGTCATATGGATTTGACCAAAATAAAGGCTTAAACATATTTTTAACTCTAGTAAATACAGATCATTTTAATTTTGATTTTTTTATTAATTTTTGTTTTTAATTTTGATCCTTTATTTTTTAAATATTTTGATTTTAGTCCTACTATTAATTAAGATCCGTTAAATGATGATGTCTCAAACGGAAATTCATGTCATTATTGACACATGACATCATTTAGTAATTGTGGCATTTATCTTGACATTTTGGATTAAAAAAAAGTGACACATAAGATTTCAACTGTCATATGAGTGTCACATGACATAAAGAAAACCCCCCAAAGTGGTTTATATTGATTTTTATATTAGATAAATTAGTTTCTATAAATATAAACTGATAAATTGGTCCCTAATCTCATAAAATATTGAACAAATTAGTCCTTGCAAGAAAAGTGCAACAAAATGAAAGGCAAACTACTTTTTAATAAAAAATGCCAACCTTTATGTACTATTATCTTCATTACTAGTCTGACTGTCAAGGAAATGTTCATTGCTTTCATCACTCAAATCCTCATCCAAGTCATTGCCATTAATAAAATCATCTTGTCTATTATGATCTCTCACAAATTGTTCTCTTTCACACTTGATCATCCTTTTTGGCTCAATGTCATCTCTATGCAATACTACATTAATATCATTATTTATGATATCGTTATGCGGAATGTCATGTTCAATCTCAATTTCTTGGTAAGCATCCTCTTTATCAACCCATGAATCATCATTCCCATCATCAGTATTGTTATCTTCCACATATGGCATATTGTATAAGTCATGAGGAATTGTCTTGACTACAAATAACCAATCTTTCTCAACAATATTTTCTACATAGAAAACTTGTTCCGCTTGAGATGCCAAGACATAAGGTTCATTAGTATTTAAAGAACCATGGATATTCGCACTTGTAAATCCATAATTGTTAATTCTATATCCTCTTCCCAAACAAGCAACATCCCACCAATGACATAAAAAAAGATATACGTTTCTATTCCCCACATAAGATAATTCTAAGATATCTTCTAATACACCATAGTATTCTTTTTCCGTATTTTCATCATCTCCTCTTACAAGAACTCCACTATTTTGAGTTTTTCTTTGCAAAGATATCCTTTGTATAAAATCTGAACCCATTCACAATGTAAGTTCCACAATGATGCATCACTTTTGAAGGACCAATTGCTAAGCTTATAAGCTCATCATTTGCAATTTGCCGAGCATGTTCATATAACCACTCATCAAACTCTTTTCTATGTCAATCTCTAATTTCTATTTTGATCTCCTTTTCATATTGCCTACAATATTAAACCATCATGTAAGATATTATAATTATTGACAATAAAATTTATTTAAAGAATCTAATCAAACTTACTCTTTTAATGACCAAGCCTCTTCACAATTTTGAAGCACACATACATAATCATACTCATCATTTGAAAGAAAAATTGATTTATATGCCCCTTTGGCTCGACCAGTTTTCCAAAAGATGGATATACGTCTTCTCTTACACCTCCATCATCATTTCTTGATGCTCTGTTAAACTTAGTCTGAACATTATTCAAGTATCTTGAACAAATTGCAAGACATTCATTTGCAAGATTTCCCTTTGCAATCGAACCTTTTGGATGAACTTTGTTGCGACATATGGCTTAAGTTGATGTAAGTACCTATATTAGATGTTTTTGTGAAAAAATAAGAGCTTTTTTTTTTTTTTTTTACTATGATAATCACATATCTGTCAGAATAAGATATATAAGCCCAAAGAAAAAAGGATAACCTTTCAATAGGATACATCCAATGATATTGCACAAGTCCAATAATTTTTGCTTCTCTAGCTAAGTGGATTGGCAAGTGAATCATTACATCAAAGAAGGCTGGTGGAAATATAGTCTCTGATTTGCATAAAGTTTTTATGATTTGTTCCTCCAAACTACATAACCCTTCAAATACCAAGCACTTCAAGCATAATTGCTTGAAGAATATACTCAACTCTCTCAAAACCTCATAGACATCCTTAGGTAATAATCCATGTATTGCAACTAGAAAAATATGTTGTAACAATATATGATGATGATGACACTTCAATCCAAAAATCCTTTTGTCTTGAACATTCACACATTGTGAAATGCTAGATAAGAAAGCATCCAGAACCTTTAAGTTAGTTGATGAATTGGATTTTTATACATTTTTTATCCCTTATATTTAGTTCATTAATCCTTTTTTGTGCTTAATTGAATTGATTTAGATCATTTTCCTTTGATTGGATCTTGGTTGGGTTTTAGTTTACTTTTCTAGCATTATGGTTATTTTGACCCTGCCTTAGCTTTTGGGCCATAACTTGAGTTATATACATTATTTCATCATGATTCTTGTTTTGTAGGAAAGCTAAGAGATGGGCTACAACTCTTATGAAGAGGGCAGAGGCTAATTTTGAGGTTCTGAAGCTGAAACTAGGCTTGCTATTGAGTTAAGGCGTCCAGACGCGGTTCTTGAGCAGGCTGCAGTCTTTGGACTATATCTTGGGCTATAGGGAACCAATGAAGCCCGTTCCAGTGGCATTGGAAAGCTAACATCTAGGGCTTCAACTCGTATTCAGAACGCTAAGCCAAAAAAAGTCATTTTCAAGCCCAAAAACTCGTTGGAAGTCACTGTTGGATCCAGGGAACCCACTTGACATGTTTTGGACATAACTTTCCCTCCAAGTATCCAAATTAGGCAAATGAGGTATCCAAATTTAGCTTAGAAGAAGAGGATTATTGTATTGATACAATCAGTGTCTTTTAGTGGTAGGTATACATAGGAGATGTGAAACTATTCAAAGGATTTTTTACTACTTTTGAACATTTTTCTGAATTTGAAAAGAAAAGAACATCTCTCTCTTCCCCCCTCGCGCACGCGCATGCATTTTTCCTCCATTGATAGAGGAGTAATTCTCCTCTGATTCAAGAACTCAAAGGAAGCAATTAAACTCTTGAGGATTGGAATAATTTCGGATCCAACACTCCAACCCGATTTCATCTCTCTTTCTCTTCTTCTTGATTCTGATTTTGGAATTGAAGTCCTTCATTTCAAATTCTAATTGAGAATGCAATTGTAATCATATTATTCAGTTGATGATGTGGTTCAATTGGTTAAGAGAGTATGAATTAGATTCAGATCTAATTTCTAAGATTAATGCATTGGTGGTTAGATCAATTCAATCTACTTCGGTTCTAGAGGTTTCTGAACCCGAATTGGATGTGTAATTGGTTGCATGCATGGAGGTTTCTATGTGAATGCTGGATTCTAAATTGAGGTTTCATTTAGATCCAAATTTAATCTCTAGTTTGGTTTGGCTGTGATGTTATATGATTAGAATCCAATGATGGAGTGTTAATTGTGTTCTTCTTGAGTCTTGAATCAGGCTTTCTTTCATCAGTTTTTGATTCCTTTAATTTCTGTTCTTTTTTTTTTTTATGTGTTCATTCTCTTGTTGCATTTCAAGTGTTCGACTAAACAAACAATCCCCTTGCATTTTCTAATCATTTAGTGTAATCATCTTTGGGAAACGATCCGAGTTGCATCCTATGCTCTAGTTGTATTCGGTTTAATTTGATTAAGTTGCGATGCTCGACTCATTAGCCAAGAAGTTACAAAATTTTGATTTGTCAGTAGAGAACAATACATAATTAGCAGCTAGAATCAACATATTGTTAACATTGTTGCCATCAACTTGTGGATATAACCTTTCTCGAATACCTAAATCAACCAAACCAAGGCGACTTTTCAATGTGTCTTTTTTTTTCTTGTCATATTCATTATTGTTCATAAAACATTATCAAACACATTCCTCTCAATATGCATAACATCAAGATTATGTCGCAACATAAGAGTTTTCCAATATGGCAATTCAAAGAAAATGTTTCTTTTCGTCCAATTATGTGCAGTTCGCTTTCATTTTTTCCCTTCTCCAAATGTAACATTCTCAACTCCTTCTAGTTGTTGAAGTGCTTCATCACCTGTTAGCTCCTTAGGTGCAGGTCTATTTTCTATTTCTCCATCAAATGCTCTTCTATTTTGGCGCCACGGATGATCAAGTGGTAAGAAGAAACAATGACCCATGTAACATAGCTTAATGCGCAAGGTTCAGGAGCAAGTATCTATATGGCAGCAAGGACAAGCAAGCTTTCCTTTAGTATACATCAATGTCATTTCAGACATTTAGGACCTGGAATAAGAAGTGACATCATAAAGTATGGGTCTTTCATGCAATTCCATGGTGGCAGATTATATGGAACTAGAACCATTGGCCAAATACTATGAAAAGCACTCATGTTTCCATAAGGTTGAAATCCGTTACTTGCTAAACCTAATCTTACATTCCTAAGATCATTAGCAAATGATGGGTGATTCTCATCAAATGATTTCCAATTTGCAGAATCCGTTGGATGCCTTAATACTTCGTCATCAATATGTTCCTCTTTGTGCCACCTTATCTCCTTAGCAGTGCTTTTTTTTTTTTGCATGTATAACCTTTGCAACGTTGATTTTAAAGGAAAATATCGCAACACTTTATGAGCTATCTTCTTAGCATTTCATTTCCATCTAGACAATCCACACAATGACAAAATTCTACATTTTGAAATCGACCTCGATATAAAATGCAATCATTCTTACAAGCATATATTTTTTCATAGTCAAGGCCCAAATCATGAATGACTTTCCTAGTCTCATAGTAAGAATTAGGAAACAATGTTCCTTTAGGAAGCATTTCTGTAAATAACCTCAATAACATATTCGTTGACGTGTCACTCCAATGATTAAGACATTTCAAATGGAGTAACTTAATTGTGAATGACAACTTTGAAATACTTTTGCAATTAGGATAAAGATTTGCATTGGTATCCTCTAATAATTTGTAAAATTTGTTTGCATTTTCATTTGGTTCCTCAAGTATATCTTCATCATTGAAGTCCATGTCCACAAAGCTACAAGCATCATGAACCATTCCAATAATGTCATCCTCAATAAGCGATTCTTCCAAGCTTAGTTCATTATCTCAAATTGGATTATTAGGTTGTCTAATTTCCCCATGAAGATCCCAAATCTCACAATATTGCTCCAAAAAACCCTTATCAAATATGTGTGCCCTTACAGTTCTTCTAGATGCAAACTCTATGTTTCCACATCATTTACATGGACATCGAATTCTATTATTCACTCTAGGTTGACTAAATGCAAAATCAAGAAAAACATCCACCCCTTTAATGAACCTTGGATCAATTCTATTTTTAATTAATCCTTATCCAGGACTTATCCATCATAGCATTTTACAGAATTAAGAAGATTAATTACATTAATAGCATGAATTTGCATATGTGCTACACACATTTTGCATTGTATGCAGATAATAGTTCTATGTACTATTTCCCTATGAAGCAAATGGAAGGAATATGCAATTAAAAATCACAAGAATAAATTAGTTTTTTACTAATAACATGCAATTATCTGTGATGTGACAATGAAGTAACTATTATCTCATCAAGTACAAAAAATCACTTCTAGTAAGTAGTAACATGTAACTATGTCATACATAACGATTATTACTGAGTTGGTATCAAGTTCTACATATCTTTTGCGAAAGCTTCTAAAATTCAAATATTAACTGTTATTGTGTTGGCTAAGGCTACTATATTTTGTCCTGTCCTATCAAGAATGGACCATATAGCTATTTGATAAATTCCCAAAGAAAAGTGCCACCCAAACCACACCCATATGTATAGAAAATGGTAAGAAATAACATCATGCAACGAAGAGTGAAATTTTAATGACTTCACATGAAGTAAGAAAAAAGCACAAGTTGAGAAAATATCCAGAGAAGCATACACCCAAACATATTGTAATATAGAGATGATACTATAATAAAAACAAAAGTGTTCTAAGAGAGAAGTTACATGTTTTACTTGTAAGAACTTATTGAACAGAGAGATAGATCGTAGCAACAATAGTTAACCTCAAGAAAACTCCACGAAAAAGCAGTAGAAAAGCATAATGATAATAACCTTGAGAGATTGAGTAAAAGTAAAAGACAGAGTAGTGTTAAGTTACAAAAACAATTTTTATATAGGTTCCTCAACTACTTATTTACTAAAAATATTTCAATAATAAATATGTAAATAACTAAGAAATTTAAAAGGAAATATTAATGGTAAAATTAATTCGATAACATTTGGCTAAAAGAAATTTGAGATATGTGAGGACACACCTATGGTTACTCTTGATAAAATTTTCTATTGAAGTATTTTCTACATGAATGGGGATATTATTGTCAATCAAGAAACAAGATACAATGATTATTCTTGTTAGTCTTATATTGAAATATTTATTCATATTATTAAAATTTCTTTCACAATAAAAATAAGATAAGATGTGCAAAACAGTCCGAATCTATCAAATGCAAATTGTGGAGCACATATATCACTTCCTCATCCTATTCAATATTGCTTTACTAATTTATTTTATTACTCATATAAATTGGGAAGAGGAATAAATGAAAAACACACAATTGTAGCTATAATTAATAGATAGCAATTTTCAGCAACACCCAAATTTTAACCAACCAATATACACAATTAAAAGAAGTACACTCACAAGATAGAATGCCATAAAAAACAAGAAAGAAGAAACCAATTTTACTTGAAAAAATATGTGAAAACTACCATGCCAAATGTGTACCAAAGAGAGAACAATCACATGTATCAAAAGGAAAGAAATATCACAAGCAAGTAGGTGAAAGATTTACTTGAGGAGAAAAAAAGGTGAGAAGTTGTTCACAATTTTATCAGCAGAGGCATGGAACTGTACAAGAGAAAAATGCCCACACACACACACACACACACACACAGAGAAGAAGAAGAAGAAGAAGAAGAAGAAGAAGAAGAAGAAGAAGAAGAAGAAGAAGAAGAGATAGGGGGAGACAATTATTTGGAAATTTGCGGAAGTGGGTATGACACATCAAAAAAGGATGATGCAAAATTATTATTATATTTTGATCTATATCTATTTAATTAGGTCCTGTACATACCTTGAAATAGGTTGGTTAAAAAGTAAGAGATAATTGTTCTTGTACAATTTTTATTATTTACCATTTTTTAGTGATACTTATATTTGTTTTATCTATAAATTTATTTATTTAAAATTTAAATAATATGATAAAATTATACACTGTGCATATATAACTAAATATTGTTATATACACACAAAAAATTGTGCTGCAAAATAAACTGAGCTAAAGTTGCATAAGTTACGCAAAAGTTGCGTAAGTTTCTCAAAAACTTATCTTCAATTTACTTAAGCTATGAATATAAACAAAAATTTATACAAAAATAATTATATCATTTCATCTAGTGTAATATATATATATATATATATATATATATACATATATATATATATATATAGAGAGAGAGAGAGAGAGAGAGAGAGAGAGAACGTGTTTATATATAGATTTGGCATGTTTGGGATTATTTTTTTTAAAAAAAGGTGATGGCATGTGCTGTAGGCGCAGCAACTTTTTTTTTATTTTAATTTGTTTAACTAATATAGTTTTTTTTTAAAAGCAATCTATTCGTCATTTTTTTACAATGAGTTGCTATTTTTTTAAAAAAAGAAATTGGGCTGAAGTTTTTATTTTTTATTTTTGAGATCAATTATAAACATACAAAAAATTTGATTAAATTATTATATGTTAAAATTTAATAAAAAAATTGGGTGCCATCAACTTATATAACTAACCTTTTAGGATTATCAAAATATTATATTATATTATATTGTATCTATGATGACTTATATATGTTATCACCAAAAGTTAGGCAGTTAGGCATAGTGTAAAGACTTCATTAAGTTGTCACTAAATATAACTGACAATTTAAATTTAGTAACAGCTAACAAAAGTCATTACAAAAATTAAAATTATTTCTATGATGACCTCTATAAATTGTCACTAAAAGTTTCATCTAGTGTGATGTCTTTAAAGATTTGTTACTAATAATTAGATTTATTGTGATAACAACTTTATTATGTTGCCACAAAATGCCGTTGACAATTCGATTTTAGTGACAACTAACAAAAGTTGTCATAAAAATTAAAATTATTTCTATGGTGACTTCTATAAGTTGTCACTAAAAGTATTGTATGTGATGACTTTAAGAACTTGTCACTAATGACTAAGTCTATTGTGACAACTTTATTATATTGTCACAAAATACAGCTAACAATTTGAATTTAGTGACAATTAGCAAAAGTCATCACACAAAGATCTCTTATTTATGTGATAGTTGCTATAAGTTGTCACTAAAATATGTATTTTGTGACAACCTAATAAAGTCATCATAATAGACCGAGGTATGTGTGACAACCTAATAATTTTAATCTCATAGTTAATTTACACTAAAATCAGAATTTTTTTTCTTTATAATTCATTCAAATTTTTTACTCAAGCATGTGAAATCATTTCAAAACAGTTTTTATTGAAAAGAAAAAATTGTTTTCTAGTATTCCCAAATATACATCTAATAATATCAAAAATTTTGTTAGCATTCTTGGGAATCGAAGCACTACTTAAAGTTAACAAATATATTGCTTAATCATTAAACATGTTATTTGACTCTTGTAATTGTTTATCTATTGTAACAAAAAATAAATTTTGTGCTAAAACAATGCTCAATTATGATGTAATTTTTCGGTTTTTAGTTTTTTTAATTAAAAAATAAGTTAATGGACTTTTAAGTTGGAGAAACCTATTTATGTAAAGTGGTATCATCTATGTAGAGTAGCATGTTTAGAGTAAAGCATATTTATCATACAAAGCTTCTCTCTCTTCTCTCTCTCTCTATGTAGAGTAGCATTTTCAGATTAAAGCATATTTATCAAACAAAGCTTCTCTCTCTACATATAAAAGTTATTTTTTTAAAAAAAAAATAGGGGGATGGTCTTAACAAGTCAAGCTCCGCCAGTGTTCAAATACAATTTATTGTTTTTTTTTTTTACAGAAAATACAATTTATCGTTGTTATAAAATAAGAATTTTTTTATATGAATTATAAAATTAGAAGTTGTTTATGATTTTTTGTAAAAGTATTCATAAAAGGAAATTGGAGAAGAAAAAGAAGGTAATATAGTTAATGATTTGAAATTCAAGTTTTAAAATTGAATGAAAATAGGATGTAAACGTACATATCACCTGTAAAGGTATGTATGCAATTAATTGTCGGCCAGTTGTATGAGGATGCAAATAATTGAGACCTAACTTATGAAGAAAAAGGCTTATATTTTCGGGGAAAAATTCTTCTAAGAACAGACGTAGGAAAAGATAACATAATTATCTGGAAACATAATTGACAAATTATATGAGATATTTGCGCACCTTGGACCATTTTTAAGAAAATGATATATTTATAATAGGTGTTAATATAAATTTATGCACACGTGGCGAGACAAGGTTATGAAAATGACATATTGATAATATCACGGAACATTATTGTTATTATTATTTTTGCGATTCAATGTGATACATTTAATTTAGAACAAGTTTATGTACCCAAAAAAAAACCTAGAACAAGTTTCATAGTATGTTTTCTCTATTAACTTGTGCTAAAACTTAAATTCGATACAGTAGTTATTAAACATTGGAATTTTATATTTAATTTTATTTATATTGATTGAAAACACAATTCTTTACTTAAAGATCAATGAAAGCATTTTCTAGTTACTTTCTTTATTTGGAGCACATAAAGTTAGTATTGAGTTAGTTTATACTTGTAATCTAATTTATTCTTCTTAGAATATGATGAAGGACTAATTAATGAAAATAAAATCATCAATCCATAATACTTAAAATTAAAAGCAAATTAAATTTAATTAAATCATGCTAGATTTCAATTAATTTAATTTGTCAAAAAAATTAAAATAAAATTAATGGAACCTTAAATACAAAAATAAATTAATTCTAGATATATTTTGAATGCTCTTATTTTTCTATCACATTGCAGAACAAGGTATTAGAAAGCCGCGTCGCCAATTTCACCGCGTCTGTGCAATCGTCTGGTTGGAGCACTTGGTCCTTCGTCTTCATGAAGCAAAGCATAGCATAGCATTTATGAAACAAAGCAGATGTAAATTAACTCGCGCTACAAGCGTGAAGGATAAGAGTTGACAGGGAAATAAGAAACCACGATTGGTGCTCCCTTTGCTTTTGACTTGATCTTTGGTTTCTCTGAAGATGGTGATTTCAATTGAGAACCTTCAGCATAATCTGAGACTTGTGCTGACGAGGAAGATGAGGGAACAAAGCAATTGAAGAAGGATGACGTCAGACCCATTTGGTGTTTTGGTTCCTTCCCGTCTATTTTCTTGGGTTGGTTCAGCAGCTAAAGTATCTGTGGCTTATTAACTATGGCTCCTCTTTATATTGGAGCACGAAGTGTGTGTCCTCGCTAAAGGCAATGAAAACCAAGGGAGCCGCAATTTGAGATTGAAGTGGGAATTCTTTTCGTAAGTGAGCAGCGCTTGAATGAAGATATATTGGCTTATGTTGTGAGTGAATGAAATTAGAGCATGGGCCTATTTATAGTGCACCATATATGATATGATTTTAAAAAGGAAGTTGCTGCGTTGGTCATTTTTGCTTAGGGAGCAAGGAGAACATGGGACCACTAGCACTTTGAAAATTCATATCATGCATGGGGGTCTTTTATGGCTGCTTTTGAACTTGCCCTGTCGTGCAATGAGTGAGCGTGCGTGTGTAGTTTTGTATTTGAGACCTTTGGTACGTGGAACCTGCTGCCTTATGTTGAGAAGAATTTGTCGTCATCCACATATGCCCCAAAAATGAGGGAACCAAGACTCTTTTGCGTCAGCTTGTGGAAGTACATTAGATGAAGCTAATTAGATAAGGGGATGAACAATTCTCGGACACAGGGTTCGAGAGCTAGTATTTTTTATTTCGAATGAACTATCAGTAATTGAAGTTTATTAAAATATAATTAATTTAATTTAAATTCGGTATTATTTATTATGGAAGTAAAGTTTTCTTAGAGCTATTTTTTCTTTCCTAACACTTGAACTCAACACTTTAATAAGGTAATAAGTGTCAAACCATTTTAAATAATTAAATATTAGTGTTGTATGAACAATTGTAATAAAAATATGTTTATGTTATAATAAAATATTTATTACATAAAAATAGTTATTCATAATAAAAGTGAATTACGAATACAAGCGAACTTTTCCTAAGCTGTTAGGGGTTTGAATATTGAATTTATATTTTAGAAAGAGTTTTATCTTACCATCATCTTTAACTTGAAATTACAGGAGCAGTTTTACAATAAAAATAATAAAATATTTACTTCATATAATTAATTTTTTATTTGAACTTCAATATATATATATATATATATATATATATATATATAAAAGAAAAATTATTATTTTCTATCCACTCTCTTGTGTTATTTTTTACATCACTTTATTTTATGATGATTGAATAATATGTAATGTATGACAAAAAAAAAATTCAGAATAATTGGTCATTTGTGGCTGCTATTTTTCACCTGCGTATTTTAAGGTTTTTTTTTTTGTGAGGGTTAATTGGTTACTAAAAGCTAAATTTAGACAGGAAAAACTCAAGATCAATTGTATTAAGAAAACGAGAAAGGTCTGAGAATAGCGATCGAGCATGAATGTGAAGAGGAAGTTACTTATTAGGTAGGTTCACTATTCATATATGCTTGGAGTGCAAGCAGATATTTGTAAGGGAACTCGTATGAAATTTTTATTTATCACTGAAAGGAAAGTCAAAATGTTTGACGACACAAATATGAATTCTCGAGGTAACAGTATGAACTAAAACAGAAAACAAATGGAGAAAATCAACAATGGTTTCCAGCTGCAACTCCAGTAACTATCACACCTGAAAAGAGGTTGTAGATGTGAAATTAGGATCAGATTGGAAGAGAGAGTCAGAGGGGGAGAGAGAATAACCAAGAGAAGGGAATTAGACTATCATACCAGATTCGAGGTCTTCACTTGGCTTACCCCTCCATATACATTCATCCTGGGTTCACGTATTCCTATTCGAGATCTTCATGCTTTTCCCCTTGCCTAATCCCACTTCACTTGGAACTGCCTCCACGTGTCCCTCCTTAACAATAGAATTTCCTTCTGTGTTACTAATTTTGGGCCAAATGTATCAGTTTGGGCTTGTTGGGCCTGTCACATTGCCTCGCTCGCCGAGAACAACCTTGTCCTCAAGGTTGATACTCAAATTCCAGTACTGCAAGAACTGAGGGTACTCCCAAGTGGCTTCTTCAATTGGCATCCCTTCCTATTGCACTAGAGCCTCCTTAACCACCTTGTCACCTCTCTGTATCTGTCGAGTCTTTAAAATAGTAGCTGTCCTCAAAATGGGACCTTACTTGGATGAGGTTAGAGGCAGTGGCATGTATTATTCAGAAGGCAACCCTTATAAGGTTTCAACAAGCTAACATGGAATACAAGGTCAATTTTGGAATTCGGAGGCAAACTTAGACGATAAGCAACAACACCTATCTTCTCTTGCACTTGGAATGGTCCAAAGTCACGCAGACCCAACTTCTGGATTTTCCTAAGAGTCAAGGAATGTTGTCTATATGGTTGTAGCTTCACTAGTACCTAGTTTCCCAGCTCAAATGTTAACTCTCTGCGATGCTTGTTGGCTTGTGATATCATTCGAGCTTGGGCCTTTTCCAAATTTGCCTTAAGTTTCGTGATAACCTGATCCCTTTCCATCAGTAATTCTTGAACTGAAGGGGGATCATGCTCTGAGAAATCATACTTGATTAGTGCTTGAGGGGATCTACCATACACGATTTGAAATAGTGCCATTCCGGTACTGGCATGGTGAGCCGAGTTGTACCATAATTTTGCCCATGCCCAAGCCTTATACCAAGCCTTGGGGTTATCAAAAGTGTAGCAATGCAAGTACATTTTGATACATTTATTCACTGCTTTGGATTGGCCATCCATTTGCAGGTGATAAGCCGTAGACATTGCCAATGTAGTCCCTTGAATTTTAAACAAATGCTGCCAAAATTTACTTGTGAAGACTTTATTGCGATATGAACTATTGACTTAGTAACGCCAAGCAACTTGATCACCTAGTTAAAGAATACCTCAACAACCTGTTTTGCTATAAAGTCACGACGAAGTGCCATAAAATGAGCATGCTTCGATAACATATCCACTGCAACCATAATCACTAAGTACACATGTGACATTGGCAGAGCAATGATGAAATCCATTGAGACATCCTCCCAAATTTGCTGGGGAATAGGTAGGGGCTGAAGTAAACCCCCTAGGCACGTGTTATCCGCCTTGGTTTTTTGACAAATTTGGCAATTCCCCATAAATTCTCTTATGTCTTTCTTCATGTTATGCCAATAGAACTATTGTGCTATTCTAGCCATAAAGCAGTTGACCTCTGCGTGTCCCCCCATCATTGATGAGTGGAATTCCTTCAGAATGTTATTAATCATGCTTGAATTAGAAGGAATCCAAATCTGGCCCTTCCACAAAGCAGATTGTCCTTCATGGAATATTGCATAGTTACCAAATCCTACACTTTCTACTAGGCTAAAACTTCTTAGTATAAAGGATTAGCTTCCTGCTCTTGTCTAATTTGAAGGATCAAATCATACTTTACCTCTAACCATGCGATCACAAAATATCTAGAGAGTGTATCCATGGGTATATTTTTCTTTCCTCAGCTTGTACTCTATTTGAAAATCATAGCCAAGTAGCTTGGGTAACCATTCTATTGCTCTAGGGTATGTAGGTTCTAGTCTAAGAGAGCTCGCAAGCTTTGTTAGTCCGTTCTTATGACAAATTTATGTCCTAGTAGGTAGTGTCGGAACTTAGTGATAGCCTCAGTTATTGCAAACATTTCACGAACATAAGTAGACTGATGTTGCATCTGTGGTAACAACTTCTTGGAGGAAAAGGCAATCGAATGTCCACCTCGGCTCAAAACAGCCCCAATACCAATACTATTCGCATTAGCCTCTAGGATAAACTGCTGCTCAAAGTTAGACAAAGCTAACACTAGTGCTTCAGAGATTACTTGTTTCAACACCTAGAAGGTACTATTTGCCTCGGAAGACCATTGGAATCTGTCTTTCTTCAGTAAATCAATTAGAGGTGTAACAATTGAGGCATAGTCCCTTATAAAGCAACGATAGTAGTTGGTTAGGCCAAGGAATGCTAGTAACTGCTTCATATACTTAGGGGTGAACCAATTAGTCACTACTTGCACTTTTTTGTGCTCCATGGCTACCCCAACCCTGAACACCACATAGCCTAAATACTCAATCTCTTGGAGGCTGAACTGTGTAACATCCCAAAGAACAGTGTATTTGATTAACATTGTTAACTGATTTATTTCGATGCGTTATAAATATACGAGTGTTCAAAATCGAAATGCGTCTATTAGGGTTAGATGAATTTGAATGTCCTTGTAGAAAAATTTCATATGGACAATTAGCAATGTTTTGCTAGCTTAAGAGAAATAGAGTCAATAACGATGTTCTATAGTGTAGGAACCGAACTGGTAGAAATCTATACTATAAGATGACATGAGTACTAGTTAAAAATCCTAAAATATGTGGCTAGAAACTAGCCGCTCACCCCATCATGTTGGCTAAGTGGTGGCCACATTATTTGAAGACTTAACAAAATTCAAATTGCCACTTAGGTCCACCAATCACATTCTTTTTCCATTCCTCCAACTTAGTCCATAAGTCATCAAAATGTTCCCTCCTTGCCCCCAAGAAAATTTCTGCCACCCTCCCTGAATATGTCCCCTTCATTTTATTCATCAACTCTTTTCTCTTCATCATTCTCTCCATAACCACCTAAGCTTCTAAGTGAGTCTTGCCTTCCTCTTCTTAAATTTTTCACTCTTTCCTTATATTCCCTCAAGAAACCTCAACACACTCCTATCCTTGAGTCATATAGCTTCATCCTCAAGAAGAAAAGAGAGGAACTATCACCATCTTGGAGCCTTACTTAAGAGAAACTACCAAGAAACTCAAAAGTTACAAGCTACAAGTGGTGTTTTAGGTAGGATTTCATAGATTACTTGGTTACTATGGTTTATATGATTGCTAGGGTTTCTCATGTCATCTTTTATTTGATGATATTTGATGTTAATATAATTGTTTTTGAGAAATTTAAGATGAAAATCATTGGTTTAGTTTGATGAGTTGATTAAAATACCAAAATTATACACAAACAGACAAGCTGAGAGTAAACCTTAAGTGTACTTTTGGTACAATGAATGGCACGGTTTCATTTGTTGGTATCAAAATTGGGTGAAACCAATTTTTTATGAAACTAGACTTTCAGAGCTTTCCAACCATATAAATTATAGGTTCATTGGATTTAAAATGAGAGAGATATGATTTTTAGAAGTAAGGTGTTGAAATAAATTCCCTGTCCTAACTGGTATGTGTTTTGAAGGGCATAACTCATCCTATATAACTTCAAATTGAGTGCAACCAATTTTGTTAGAAAGTCACACATAGAAAATCATGCCATAAAAATTTTAGGCTTAGATCTTATGTACGCTATTGCCAATAATTTATCAAGGTTACTCTATGCCCTATTCGGGTTGAAATAGGGTAGTCTACTTGAGAAGCTTGTAACTTAAGCTCTATTTATCCAATGAGGATGAAACTTATTAGGATTGGAAGATGATTCAACTAGATATAATTTGGTATAAAATTCATATAAAAATGACAAAATATGGACTTTTGGTAATTTTCTAAAATTTGGTGCTCGAGTCTGTCCTGAAATAAAGCAATCTTGAGTAAAACCTTAAGAACAGAAATTATACACTCAAAACATAATGGGACCAAAGAGATTTAAAAGTAGATTAATAAAGCTACAACATATTAAATTTTCATATTAATATGAGCAAAAATGAAATTTAAGTACAATTAATAAAACATGGCAGATTTGAGACAATTAAGACATCTTGACAACTTTAATGACTATAAGCCCAATAAATCACAAGAAGCCAATGGCTGAATTATGGATGCACTTCTTTATCATATTTGTAATATCCCAAAAAAATTAGTATGTTTGATTAGCACTGTTAATTGATTTACTTTGTTGCATTAGAGAAATAAGGATAATTAGAATTGAATTAGAGGGATTAGGATTAAGAGAACTTGAAATAATTATGTAGACAATTTAAGAAGGTTACTAGCACTATTTCACAATTTTAAAGGAAATCAATTGAATTTCAGTATTTAATACTACTAGAACCGAATTAGTGCGATTTTATACTGTGAAACCCTAAATTGGGTGGCTGAGATTCAGCCACCACCACCTTACAAATGGCGCTTTGGGTAGCCATAAAATGGGTAGGGAGATTTGGCCAAATTCCCACCACCCAAGGATCCACCAATCAAACTTCACATGTCCTTTTCCTCAATTACGATCCAAAACACTCACAATTCCTCATTTTCTCTTTTTCATTTTCATGCATCAGAAATGTTGAGCTCTCTCCTCACTTTGCTCTCCTTTCTCATCCTCTTCTTCTTGTTTCTTCATCTCAAACCACTTTCCACACCCAAAGCTTCCATCTTCCAAGCTCAAACTTCAATTTTGAGGTAGGATTCTTGAACTTTAATGGCTATTAAGGTTTATGTGGCTTGTTGGCTTTTCTTAATTCCCCCTCTTTAATCTGATGTCATGTGATGATTATATGACTTGTTTCAAATGATTGAACATGAGAATTCTTGGTTTGGATTGGAAATGGAACCAAAAAGCTCAAGAAGAACTCAAACAGAATAGTTAGAAATCAAAATCCTAAGATGTGTTTGTACTTCGTGCATGTATGGATTGATCTACAAAGGTCAGAATTTTATGAAACTATTTTTAATGAAACTAGATATTCAGGACTTTCTAAACATATAAATTATGAAAGGATTGGATCATAAATGAGAGAGTTATGAATTTTTGAAGTTTTCCAGGATTCTGACAAGTACAGGTTATGAAAGGTATAACTCATCTTGCATGTAATGCCCATGCTCTAAATTTTGAGTCTTTTCTCTGGTTAACTTTCTGTTGTTGCATTTTCCTCAACCGTAATCGATTACAAGGGGCTTGTAATCGATTACAAATGCTTGAATTAGATTTCGAACCATTCTGTTTGTTCGAGAATTGCAATTTTTGCAATTGTAATTGATTACACATGCCTATAATCGATTACGTAATCTATTACAATTGCTTAGAATAGGTTTCTAATTTTCCTGATGCTTCGGGTAATCGATTATACAGGCTTGTCATTGATTACAATTTTTAGGCACGTGATAATCGATTGCAAAGAATTATAATCGATTACCAGTGGCCTATAAAACGATTTAGGACGTTCTCTCTCTCTCTCTCTCTCTTTCTCCTCATTCTCACGTTTTCTTTTTCTCTTTAACCTGAAAATACTCCTTTCTCTCTCTAAATCACTCTATTCTTCATTTCATGCCCCCATATCAAATCCTTCCATTAAAATCACTTCGAAACCCATATTAAACACTTCAATCTACTCCAAAATCTTATCAAACCCGGCATTATCTCTCTCTACTTCCACCATTGGAGACCTTGAAGCTTGGAGGAAGAAGATCTGAAAATCCACGCTCTTTCTCAGTCTCATTGGCTTCCCTAAGGTAAATTCTAACATCTTTCGTCCTTTCTTCTTTGGAAACTTCGAATTTCTGCTTGGATTTATTGTTCCTTCTAAACCCTAGGTTAGAAAATTGGGAACTTTTGAGTTTGAAGATAAATATTATAACTCTCTCATGTTAGTAGCTAATATATAGTTATATTATTGTGGTTGTGGTACTAGATTGTTCTAAGAAACACTTTCTTAGCTCTATAGCTCCAAAGAATTAAGATTTCTCCCTTGAGCTAGTGATTTTGTGAGTAGATAAAACACCTTTTGACTTGTTTACTGCTTTAACTCATGATATTTACATATTTTCTGGAATGAAATTACTTTTAGAACATTGCATAAGAGCCAATGAGTGATATTTAAGAGAAATATTTGAAAATTGATACATAATGGATAATGAAAATGATTAGAAAGATCTATAACAGATCTTCCTACTGATAGCAGTAGACATTAGCCCTTGTGTACCTTGGATTATCATTTTACATAGCCACTCAAGGTGGTGGTGCGTGATAGGTATTACACAACCACACACATAGTGTGGTGCATAACAGATGTTACACGGCCATGAGAGAAAGTGGTGTGTGACGGATTACAAGGTCACATAAAGAAAGGGTCACCTATGTGTGATTCTTGACAGATTATCTTGTTAGATATTTCCTATAGTTTTTAAATTAAGTCAAAATTGTATTTGTATATGTACATTGGCTCATGAGATTCAAGGGTATCCTATCTCTCACTGAGTTATATAAACTCACCCCGTGGCTTTTTTCTCTTTTTCAGATTCAAGTGCAGACATGGGAGCAGACCCTCCCACTTTGCAACCATAGATCTTCATTCTTGGGTGAGCCCTTATGAATAAGGGCATCAGGTGGTTTTCTTGATTGTCTTTTGTACTCTTAGTAAGTGTAGTTCCATAGTACTGTAGGCAGAGTCCGACCCTTGCTAGACCATGATAATGTTTAATTTGGTATTATGTACATTGAACTAACTGGATTACTATAAGCTAGAATTTTGAATTGGAATATCGAAGGAGTATTTATAGCTATGTATTTCTCTATGTGTATGTTGTGATTGGTAATGCCTTGGTAATTAGCTATACTGTGTGCTGAATAGTGTATTTTGAGAATACCTAGATCCCCGATGGAAGAGTGTGTTTATTGAATTGTGCAAGATGAGTACTCGTATTTGGGAAATATCCTAAATATAAAAGGGACTCTGTCCAATTTTCATAAAATCATTGTGGTGAAAGGCTTGCCTGGGGACTTGTCCTTTATGCGTCGGTCACGCCCCGAGTTAGGTCGTGACACTATACAACTTTAAATTGAGTGTAACAAATTTTGTTATGAAGCTAACACATAGGGTAACATGCTATAAAAATTTCAGAATTAGATTCTTTCTCTATTGTTCCTAGTAATTCACCAAAGTTGCCTTTTGTCCTGATTGAACTAAAATAGAAAAGACCACTTTAGTCAACATTGAAAGCTTATAACTTGAGTTTTATCCATTCAAATGAAACGAAACTTATTGGAAATAAGATCTAGTTTAATTAGCTTTAAAACGACATAGGTTTCAGGCAAATCTAATAAGAGTTCTATTTTTAGTGAATTTTTATTTGTTAGTCCTATTTCTGCCTAATAGCAGGCAAACTTGGGTTAAACCTCAATAACTTAAGTTATACTTATCCAAACTTAATGGGACCAAAGAGAATAAAAATTAGACAAAAATACGTCAACATATTAAAAAATTCATATTTAAACAAGTTAAATAGAAATTGTGGCATAAATTCTAAAATAGGGCAGAATTGATTGAGTTGAGTATAAGTGCCAAATTGAGTGCTTAGACCTCTTAATGTGTGCATGAGCTTTATCTAAAGTTTGAATGATGCAATTATATATTGACGCTGAAAAGCTAATTTGTTATATTGGTTCTATTGCCGTGGCTGACTGTTTTTGTAACATGGCACTATTTATGGGAAAACAGATCTGATATGTTATGCTGCCAAAATTCTAATAGAATTATGTGAAAGTTATGAAATGTTTACTTGTGTTATGTACGTGAACATCATGCAAGCATGAATATATGAATGCAAAATATGAGACATATGCATGATGCATGCATGATAATGTTAAGAAAGCAGAAAGAAATAAGAGCTTGTAGAGGGGATGTACTGAGCCTCCACCTCATAGTGGGCTAGGGCAGTATTGTCTAAGACTTGGGTCAGCCCCTGAATGGATTTAAAGGGTATAGACTGGTGTGAGAGTCGGGGAAAATAAATCCATCACTCATGTATATGTACGAGCTTAGACCTGAGAAGCAGGTTATTGTCTAAAGGTGAGAAAGGTCATTCACTTCTAGGCACCAAGTACAGAGAAGCAAGATGCAAGTGAAGGAAAGATAACTACAGAATGCACCATAGGGACGGCGATACATAATGCCTAGGTGTGCCAAGAAAAGAAAGTAAAGAAAGACAAATGCACTCATATCAAGAAGCCAGTTGCACTCATTCATGCATTTTATTCAATTGTTCATTATTTTATTATGAATCAATGCATCTTATTCGATTGTCCTTCATATTGTTATTTTAATGCTTGGATCCTTTCTCTGTTTAACAAGTATATAAATAAAATGAACTCTGTTTCGATCAATATATTTTCAAATTGTAAAACTGGATAGTTTACATAACATATTCATCTTTTTCATAATAAACCGAATAAGTTGGAGATAATAACGATAACACGATATGTGGTAGTCTAAGGAATCCTACTAAGAATTTATAATTCTCACTCCTATATATATTTCTGTGTTATCTCCAGATATCTTAGAAGAGCTAGAAGATGATCATATTGGGCAAAGTTAGGAAGATTGAAGACGACCAAAGAGCGCTGTCATAGAAGGTCTGTTAAGTAATAGTAACAACTCCCAAGTGTGAAACTATGACTTAAGCATAGTACTGTGCTTGGAAAGATATTACAATACTGATGTGATATTGATGTATAAATATAATGATTCTATTATATATGACTGACTAGCTGGAATTGTATTGTTTGTATATTGGAAAGTTTCCTGTTTCTAGCTATTATGCTGCAAGAATTTCGACAGACTTATATGAGTCATGCATCATGAATATGATTTCCTCTAGCATCTACATTCATGATTCCATGATTGAAGAGATAATGATGATTCCATATTACTTTGGCTAGCTCCGAAATGAATTAAAGGGAATAGATCGGTACGAAAGTCGGGAAAATAAATCTGTTAATCCTGTATAAAAACGAACTTGATCCTAAAAAGCAAACTATTACCCAGGAGGTATATGGCCGAAATACTCCTAGGGGATCAATTATGAAACAAGATGATGAAAGTTAATAAATGACAAGTCAAGTGCACTTGCATCAAGAGTCCAGTTGCATTCATTTATGCACATCATTTATTTATGTTTTGGTATGTCATACTTATGCTTAGATTCTTTCTTGGTTCACCAAGTGCATGAATAAAATAAACCCTTCTTCAAATAATATGATTTCAAACTATAAAATTGGCATATATATTCTATTATTTATATTGTCCACCATTTTCTGCAATAAACCGTAGCAACTAGGAATGAATGTGATGTCACTGTATGATAATCTAGGTAATTCTACTGAGAAATTTTGAATTCTCACCTTTCCATGTCATTCTCAGATGATAGTGATGGCATCACTGGTCTTCTTCGCTGAGATACTAGAATGGCAGTGGAATTATAACCATGCCCTCGACTCCTTATACTTGGCGGCTACTACTCGCATACGTTTGTATATATTTTTCGAGCGTTCTTTTTCTGAGTTTGTCCTAAGTCCGATGTTCGACCCAAAGGCTCCCTTCAACGGGATTCTACTATTCATGCCACATCCTACTGGCGCGCTACTTCAACCTTTCTCGCCAATTTCACTAGAGATCGACCCTTCCGAGGTGAGTGGCTCGACTTCTTCTTCCTCTTTTGCCTCTGGAGATGACGGACCCTCACCTAGAGGTCTCGGGGCCGCAGGTGTCATGGCGAATGGTTTCCTCTCCTTTGGATCGGGTTAGAGGGAGTTAGTTGTATCTTTTATAGGAAGACTTAGCCAGAGCAGAGTTGACTAATACCTAAGTATAGAGTGGCCCTCTTTTGATATCTTTATACTACCTTGGGCCTCAGACATAGTTTCTATTGTCTTTTGCTCTCATGTACCTCTGATGACTACTTATAGTTCCTGCAAGAACTTTTACTGAGTCTGTTAAGGACATGGGCGAGTATATATTTGGACAGCTCTCTACTTTGTACTCATAACTTATGATGACTACATGAGATTTGTATATATTTTATGAGATGTTCTGTAACTATTTACAACAAATTTTACTGCCGCACTTTTATTTTCTTTCTTTCCGACATATCACATGTTGTCTTATAAATTTATTAGCGCATGTTTATTTCAACAGATAAATAAACACATGATTCTGCAATTTTAATGATCTATCCTACGACTTATTCTAAATAAACTGATAAAGGTAAATTAGAGTAAGCAGCAGGCTCGATTATAATATTATAACTTAAGTATAATATTATGTTTGGGAGGATGTTACAAATGGGCACTTAGATAGCTTCGCATACAAGCGATATCATAGCAATAGTTGTAATACTTCTTCTAAATGACTCAAATGAGTTTGCCAAGTCAGGCTGAACACAAAAATACCAAGACACTCTTCCTCAACAAATATTGGAAAACCTTATTCATAAGTGATTGAAAGGTGGCAGGGATGTTACATAGCCCAAATGGCATCACAAGCCAATCATATAACCCTTGATGAGTTCTAAATGCTGTCTTGTAACGATCCTCTGGGTTAACTAAAATCTGATGGTAGTCGGACTGTAGGTCCAACTTAGAAAAGTATCTTGCACCATACAATTCACCAATAAGCTCATCCACCGTAGGCATAGGGAAGCTATCCTTAATGGTTATTGCATTAGGGGCTCTATAGTTGGTGCAAAATTGTCAAGTTCCATCTTTCTTCTTAAACAAAATAGTGGGAGATGAAAAATGGCTAGAATTAGGTTATATAATTCCTTCAACCAACATCTCTTTAACCATCTTCTCAATTTCTTCCTTTTGGCTATGCGGGTATCTGTAAGGCCTACTTTTTACTGGGTTGGATCCTTCCAGCAAAGGAATTGAGTGGTTATTACTTCTTGTTAGTGGTAAGCCTTCTAGTATATCAAAAACTGCTTTGTACACAGGAAATAATAGAGCCAATTCAGGCTCAAACTTTTGGGGTAATTGCTTGCTGTTTTCAACCACAGCTACTGTGTCCTACTGTTGTAGTTGTAGTGTAAAGATCTCTGCAATGGCATCCATATTCATCATTCTCTTCATATGGTGGAATTCCGCTGCAGTCACTTGCCTTGCCTTTGAGCCATACAAGGTGATAAATTTCCCATGCAAACAAAATTTGAAGTCATAGCATCATAGTCAGAAATATAAGGACCCAAGGTGGCTAGCCATTTACCTTCGAAACTAAATCAGCTCCTGAATTAGGTAAGAGCTATACTAGTAAAATTATCTAATGACTGAACGTCTACTCGCAACTCCTCAACCATGCCTTCTGCTATGATCACTTGTCCATTCCCCACCATTACCTTAAATTGTAGGCTAGGTTGGATGGGCAACTTTAAGGACTTAGCAATCTTAGGTCGAATAAAATTGTTATTGTTGCCACTATCGAATAAAATTTGGACTCTAGGGCCTTGAATTTTGCCCACAAAATGCATAGCTCCTGTTGCAACAAACCCCCTGAGTACATCAAATGACAGATGGTGTGAAGTTTCCTCCAATTTCGTGGCTTGTTCCACTATCTCTGGTGGTTCTGGGGACTCAGGCTTTTCTACCACTGGTCCCTCATCGTCTTTAGTCTCGAACACCATCATGTGCTTATTTGGACATCTAAGGTTAAGAGAGTATTTCTCATCGCAAGTAAAACAAAGTCCCTTGACTTTGCGCAGCTGCATTTCAGATGGAGATATTCGTTGAATAGGAAAGTTCCTTGGTGTTTGGTTTGGTTGTAGATTTTGGCTATCTGGAGGGGTTGGTAGGAGAAGAGGTAATGATTTTTGTGGGGTTGGATCATGACTAGATTAGCTGGTACATGTTTTGACATTTTGGTGGGATGTTAGGAATGACTTCAAGAACTAGGACATCGGTTTGAAACCCAAGAGATACTTCTCCTTATGTAATTTGGCTACTGCCACAGCCTGAGATAAGGGCAGGGGAACCATAGCAATTACATCTCGCCTAATCTCTAGTTTCAATGCACTTATAAAGTAATCCAGAATAGCATTCGAACTCGTACCCATGGTAATATTGGTTAGTGTAGTGAATTGAAGATGATACTCCTAAATTGACCCTCGTTGAAATAACTTGTACATAGCCACCCGAGGGGAATCATAGCGAGAAGGACCAAATTCCATCTCTAGAGCCCGGGAAAACAATTGCCACGACAATAATGGATTATTTCTCTTGACCATTTGAAACCAGGGTAACACATTAGGTTCAAAATGAACACCCACTATAGTCACCTTTTGATCCTCAAGGATTTGACACAGCTCAAAAAATTGCTCTGATTGAGAAATCCGGTGTAATACATTGGTACCATCAAAAAGAGGAAAATCCAATTTCAAGCCGAACACTTGGAAAAGCGTTCGATTATTGGCACCATTGATTGGATTCCAGTTCTGAGAAATTCCCTGGGACGAATCATCGTGCACATTCGGATTCTAATTCCACGTCTCCAGAGTTGACTCCATCTGATCGATCCAAAGATTGGCGACTTGTTGCGTCTCGAGCATTTGAGCCACCTGAAGTGTGAGCCGTTGCACCTCGCTCAAACAACACTGATTATCCCCCGCGATTTCCTTCAATCTTGTCCCGTCAGCCATGGAGTGTTATGAAAGCACCAAGTGCAAGGGAACTTGAATGAAATTTATATTACCACTAAAAGGAAATTCAAAATGTCTGACAACACAAATGTGAATTCTCGAGGTAATAGTATGAACTAAAATAGAAAACAAATGGGGAAAGTCAACAATGGTTTCCAGCTGCAACTCCAGTAACTATCACACCTGAAAAGAGGTTGTAGGTGTGCAATTAGGATCGGATTGGAAGAGAGAGTTAGTGGGGAAGAGAGAATAACCAAGAGAAGGGAAATTTGACTATTACACCAGACTTGAGGTCTTCACTTGGCTGACCCCTCCATATACATTCATCTTGGTTTCACATATTCCTTGAGCCTCCTATTTGGGATCTTCATTCTTTTCCCCTTGCCTAATCCCGCTTCACTCGGATCTGCCTCCATGTGCCCCCCTTGGCAACAGAATCTCCTTTGTGTTACTGATTCCGGGCAGAATGTATCCCTTCGGGCCCGTCACAATGTCCTGGATCATCCAATCTCTCATAATTCCCGTGGAATTTGAATTTAAAAAATAAAATAAAATAGATTGTTTGAACCGTAACTAATACTTTGGGGGGAGAAAATCTTGCAAACACACATGATGACATATATTGAAAGCATCACTTGCAAAAATTATGCGATATATTTGCGCAGCTTGGACCATTTTTAAAATGCTACGCTAAAACTTAATTGTTAATGTATTAATATAAATTTAGGCAAATGAGTGGAGATATGGTTATCAAACTAACATATTTAAAATATTTGGGAACATTATTACTGATGGAAATGAGCAGATATATGGTTATGAAAGTGACATAATTAAAATATCTGGGAACATTATTACTGTTGCGATATGATGCGCTACATTTAGAACAAGTTTCACAGTATGTTTTCTCCGTTAACTTGTGCTAAAATTCAAATTCGTTGCAGTATTTATCAAAAATAGGAATTTGATTTAATTTTATTTGAATTAATCTTAAAATTAATTCTTATGATTTGAATTGAATTAGATTATATTTGTAATTCACTTTGCAGTTCTTAAAATATGATGAAGGACTAATTAATTATGAAAGCAAATCATCAACCTAACACAAAAAATTAAAAGAAACTAATGTTAATTAAATTCATATAAAATTAAATGAATTTTTATTTGTTATATAATTAATAAAAACTCAATTGAAACTTAAATAAAAAAATTATATCAATTCTTAAAATATTACATGGTCTTTTTTTCTAGCTATCATGTCACAGAACAAGAGAGAAAGCCGCCACCAATAGCACCGCGTCTGTGCAGTTGAAAACTTAGTCTTTGGGCTTCATGAAGCATACCATAGCACTTATGTAACAAAATACAGATGCACATTATGACCACCTACAAGCGCGAGGGATAAGAGTTGACTGGGAAGTAAGAAACCACAATTGGTGCTTCCTTTGATTTTGATTTGCTTTTTGGTTTCTCTGAAGAAGGAGATTTCAGTTGGTATCCTTCAGCATAATTAGAGACCTGAGCTGATGAGGACGACGAAGGAGCAAAGCAATCGAAGAAAGCTGACATCAGAGCCATTTCTTCCTTGATTCCTCCCCTTTTTTCCTTTACGGGTTCAGCTAAATTATTTGTAGGTAATTCTT
This sequence comes from Pterocarpus santalinus, assembly GCA_031439595.1. NCBI lineage: Eukaryota > Viridiplantae > Streptophyta > Magnoliopsida > Fabales > Fabaceae > Pterocarpus > Pterocarpus santalinus. Next base: position 22,757,925 of record CM062528.1, on the reverse strand, counting down.
ATTCTTCTTTCTAACTAAAGCAATAAGAAGTGGGTTGGACTAGCTAAGGACAATTGATTGTGGCTCAATTTGAAATTGAAGTGCGGATTCTATTTCTGAGTGAGCAAAGATGAAATGATGTAGCTGTAATGGCTGGCCTTGTGAGAGTGGATGGAATTGAGGTAATAACGTGGCCTATTTATAGCAACCTATATAGAAAAAGGAAGTTACCACGATAGATTCATGTGCTTAGGGAAACATGGGACCACTATCCCATTGAAAAATCTATGGGGTCTTCTGGGCCGGCTTTGACCCATCACCCCATATTCTCGGGGGTCTTTGCTACTTTGTTAGGATTTTACTTGAGAGGGACAGCACCTAGAACCTTCCTTAAGTTGAGAAGAACTTTCCTAACACCGATATATGCTTGATGAATGACGAAACCACGTGCCTTTTGCATAAGTGTGAGAAATGCGGATGAGATGCGACTAAAAGTTCGGTATATGGGAAGAAAGTTGTCTCTTTTTTTGTTAGCTTCAAATATACAAGAAAAAAAAAGTGTAATTTTAGAGTTTCCAAATAGTAGTAACTTTTTAATAATTCTATATATCCCACTCAAATAGTTTGAAATTGAAATTAACCAACGCAAAACTCCAGTTTGACTTTTTCATGGCAAATGAATGGCACAAACTATATATTAAAGGTTTAATTAATTTGTAGATTTTTATTGCTTAATCTAATTTTTAATTAATCCCTTATAATTTAAAAGTTTTTAATCAAGTCACTATACAATTTTCCATCCATTTCATAGTATCTATCTAATTTTGATATTTTAGGATTTCAGAATATTTATCTATTTCTAATATTAAGATAATATTAATTTTTTTCAATTATGTCCTTAAAATAATTGTCACACACTATTATCATAATTAAAGTTAAAAAATGTGTTAAACCAACCCACTATCATCACATAACGGAGCTGATTTGAGTATGGCGACAATTAAAATATTAAAAAAATTAATACTCCTCTATTTTCCTATATGAGAAAAAGACTTGAGATAGCTGAAATTTTAAAATAAATACACAAAAAAAGGCATAAAAAGTAAGCAATATACAAAAAAAAGTACAATGTAATTATTGTAAAAAAAAATATTGGTTAAATTCAAAACTTTTTATATATTAATCGTAATGTTTTTTATGGAAATATTAATCATAATATTATTGCCTTTTTTTTTTTAATTCTCAGCATATTATTATAATTCAATCTATTATTACAATTGTCTACAAAAGAGTGATGTAAATATGTGTTTAAAATTAACGTAAACGAGATTTTTTTCTTAAAAAAAAAAATGAAACTATCCAATAACTCTAAAACTAACGTAATGGGTAAACAATAAAAGAACAATAAAAGAAAGACTTTGCAGCACTTACGATTGAACAAATTTGCTAGTGATTGTGACTCCTAGACTTAGATGTGCAAGTATGGTGCTACCAATAGTGATACGGCAGTTTTGGGGGTTATTTCTTTTTTTTTTTTTTTTTGGAAAGAGCGGGATATTGATTTTTGATAATTGATGGTAAGAGAATTCTATGAAAAGAAATTGATTATATTAATGAAAATATGTTTTTTTTATATAGGGATAATTTAGTTTATTTATATAATTTTATATCACTATTAGAGTTAATTTTTTTCCTTAATCTGTGTGATTTTTTTTTTTTATTTTGGGTAGATATTCTAAAAGAAAGAGAGTATAAAAATTTGCAATCAATGTCCTAAAATAATGTATTGATGCAAAACTTTATGTTAAATTGAATAAATTTTCACATTGAGTTTATAAAATTCGATAAAGACCTATTAAATTATATAAACATTTAAAAGTGTTTGTAACGGTAATTGTTTCGAGGAATTGATTATGAATATTTATTTAAGATATGGATCTGATTAAAAACATTTAAATTACTGTCGAACTAATTAAAAATTGGATCAAATTATGGGTATTTGCAAATTAATTAAACCAATATAAAACTACAAAATTGCAGTCTTGCTCTTTTATCCTTGAATAGAACGTGCTCTTTAGAAGGACTAATTCTAATTATGAGTTGCTGCGTGTCTAGTAGCTTAGCGATTGCTTTTTCAACAGAAAATCTCTCCTATCACAAAAGACTCTTTCTAGTAAGGAATCCTTTGCTCTTAAATAATAAACACTTTTTTAATTAATAAGACTAATCACATCATAATTTTAAATAAAGCTCTTGAGTTCAATTCTTTTTATAATTGAAACGGGCTCAAAACACTCTCAAACAAGAGAGGAGCTAAGGTTGCACCAACACACAAAAGAGCACAAACCAATATCAAGAAATCAAAAGTTAACACTCAAAACCTAATAACCCCAAACATCCTAAACCAGCAAACAACAATTGTATCCCCCAGGAAGACACCTCATCAATAAAGCTCGAGTTAAAGTTTTAACATTAAATTCCTTAAAATCTACATTAAATTCCCTAAAAATATTTTAACATTTTTATTTTGAAAAATCATTACGACTTGATTTTTTTTTTAAACCTATACTCCAATTTGAGTTTAGCCACTCATTTATTAAAAAAGGAAAAAGAAAAAATTGAGTTTAGCCAATTATTTAACTGATATTCAAGTCAGCAGTGATCTTGTGTGTTGTTCATCACCTTTCTCCTTTCAAATTTATTCAATTTATATCTTTATGCTCATATGTTGACATCTTATAGCAGAGAACTTTTCCTTCTCTTTCTATCTCCCTTTGAGGTTCCCTACGATAGTTTACTTTTGGCACTTATGCAATACATTTTATTTTCCTTGGTTTTTCCATGTTTTAAACATTCTTTTTAGAGTAAGTCTATATTTTAATCTCTGAAAAATTTTTGTTTTAACATTTTAGTCCTTAAAAGATTAAAATTAAATGTATATACTTTAATTCTCAAAAGATTTCACGTTAGATATATTAACCTTTTAATAGAAAAATCATATACATATTATTCTCTAAAAGACTAATATATTTTTGGTCTCTATTGAAACACTGGTATCGGAACTCTATTATCAGAAATCCGATTAATCTGATCCAACTTGAGGAGGTCCCTAAAGGAGGTAAGGGTCTCCCAGTTATGATTTTTTTTCTATTTTTAAGGCTTGAATATGAAACCTTTAATTAAGAGGCCAAGACACCTACCATCTTGATCAATTGCACATTGGTAAGAAATTAATATATTAAAATCCTATTTTTTTTCGGGGACAAAAGATAGATTAATATGTTAAAAACCTATTTTTTACAGACTAATATGTCACAAACTGATATTTCAGGGACTAATGTGTATTTAATTTTTTTGTTAGAGGGATTAATGTATTTGACATGAAAATTTTTAATGACTAAAGTATATGCATTAAATCTCTTAAGGACTAAAATGATAAAATAAAAATTATTCAGGGATTAAAGTGTAAATTTACTATTCTTTTTATTTAGTTGGATGTTTTACGTTGAAGTGCAATGGTACTCGTTCTAACCTATACGGATTCAACAGAGAAAATACTTTTTGTTTAGAAATTAAAGTAGTTAATTTGGGAAGCCTAATTTAAGAGAAGCTCTCTCTGATATAATAATTTCAGGACTTGATCTTATCCACTTGTTGAGGTTACAAGCTGCTTCTTACTTGACCCGACTACTTGAGTAAACTTTTTTTTTTTTTTTGTGTTCCCCCGGGGGGTAATTTTAAGCCAACAAGGCCTTGATACACTCAATTAACTCTTCTAGTCTTTAAACAGTGTCTACTTCTCTTAAGTTCACCATTTTATGACCTGAAAAACCATATGGTATGCACAATGTGTTAGACAATGATTTAATATAAATCATATGTTGCTAATAAACACAATTTTACAAGTTTATGATTAACATTGGTTAAGCATATCAGCGCACATATAGTTCTTTGCCCAACAAACATCACATGTCTTTTGTGGTATGTAAAATATGATTCGTGACAAAACATTATAGTATCGTCTTATTCATGTATCTAACCTCAGTAGATAGTGTCATCTTATTTACGCATCACATGTTTTTTTTTTTTTTTTGGTACACTGCATACGTTCATCCAAGTTTTCTCTCATTTCAATCACATCCCAGAAGGAGCCTAGAAGGTACAAAGGCTATGAGATCTTGAAGATTGTTCATGAAGCATAACCATTTTTCTTTTCTTTTTTCCCTTTTTTCCCCCCTCAATGAAACACATGAAGCATAACTGATCTGTCAATCAACATAGAAATCGTTATTAATCCCAAGTCCCAACAAACGCTCTACAAGCGTGAGAGATGAGAGTTAACTGGAAAATAAGATACCACCACTGGTGCTCCATTTGATTTAGATTTGTTCTTTGATTTCTCAGTAGAAGATGCCCTAGCTAAGGCCAATGGAAAAAATAAAATAAAATAAAATAAAACAATTAGGTGTAGAGTGAGGTGCAATTTTAAATTGAACTATGATTTCTGAAAGCGAGCTAAGCTAAAGTGGTAATGTAGTTTTTTGAGTGAATTTGGCCTATTTATGGTACCATATGACAAGAAAAAGAAAAGAAGTTACCATGTTGGTCCATTTGCTCAGGGGCCAAGGAGAGCATGCGACCACATAGATCTTTTGAAAATTCTTATCATGAGGTCTTAAGTGGCAGCTTTGGATCTCATCCTATGGTGCAATATAACGAGTGTATGTGGAATTTCTATGTTCGTATCGCATTCTATGTTTTGGGGGTCAGCTGTTATCATAATCAATTAATTTTGTCAGGACATGCCATATATGCCCAATGAGGGATGAAATCGCACTCCTCCAAATATTTTAAGATACTAAAAAGTGTGTGTGTGTTTATATATATATATATATATATATATATATATATATATATATATATATATATGTAAATTATCATTGTTTTTTCACTTTATATTTTTGACATTGCAACTGAAATGTTAAATAGCAAATAATACTCTTTATTTTAAATTATTTAAATAAATAGATAAATTAAAATGGAGATAACATAGAATAAAAACTTTTTTTAGTCTAAAATATAAATTTCACACTTCCCATTTGCATGAGTGGGTGGAACTATTTGACATAGGGCCGCATGTGATACGAGGCCAAAAATTTGGGAGTTCGGGGTCTTCTGCAATAATTCTATGCACTTCATTTCGCGTGAGGGATTTGTTCTCTCGATGTTTATACGTACTTCCCTTCTCAGGTACGTTCTCCTCTACTCTCTTTCTTTTATTATAAATAGTCTCCCAAGAGGCTAGTTTCGACTAGAAGTCCACCACATTCACTAAACCTAGTGTTTGTGGTTTTTACTCTTCGAAAATTGTTTGTGCAATTTTAGATTAAGTATTGATTATAATTCTCTTCAAAGCAGTACTTAAAAGCGATTCAAAAAACCTGAAAATATAGACAAACTTCGTAATGAATAGCACTGTACTAGTATTCAAATTAATCATTTTTTTAAAATATTCTTAAAACCCAAATATGCTATTAGTCTTTTTGCTATAGGAATAATCCCTTATCACAATCATCTCAATTAACAAATTGTTAGTAGTTACTTAAAATTTGTTTATATCATTTAGGTAAGAATAGGCATTACATGGCCCTACCTAATACAGAAACTAGCCCCATTTATTTTAAATTTTTCTTGTGTAATTACAAATATATCATAAACAATCCCATAAAATGAGATCAATCATGTTACCAAATAACTTCAAGAGCTCACAGGGGGTGAACTGGGTTTTGAAAAAAGTTTTCATAAATGTTTTCACAACATCAACTTTGTTGTCTTTCTTGAAGTTACTATCAGAGAGATAAAAATGGATAGATGATGAAATAGCTCAAACAAGTTTTCAAATACACAAGAATTATAAAAAGATTCAAGATATCAAAAATTAAATTTGGATAGCTAAAAAGATAGGGTTAGAGAATTGCAAACTCATATTTATCTCAATTCAACCACTCCTAGTGACCTTAGTCCAAATCCCAAGTATCTATCCAATATTTTTCCACTAATGACAAGCTTCAACGAGTGATTGAATACATTAATTAACAGACTTTGAGCACTCCACCAATCTTGGGATACCCCATCCTTAGTGTACGAGTCTAACAAATGTAACACCTTTCTAATTATAGCATCATGCTTAAGTCATGATACCTAATTAGAAGTTGTTACGATTGTTCTTTCTTTGTTACCATTGTTCTTTCTTTCTCTTATTAATACCTTTATAGAACATAGGGGTAGTAAATATGAAAATAGAATTTTCTTTTTTTTTTTTCCAACATTGAGCTTGTGGATAAATGCAATTAGTTTTTCCATCAATACATTTATTACAATGCCGTAGAAACTTGTCAAAATACTTTACATTGCTTGAAAAACCAAGATACATAGACACTTGATGACAAGTATAAATTATGTTTACACAACTGCCCAGTATACACAAGTATGTATACATAATGGAGTAATCCTAGTTACAAGCGTCCTACATTCCTCAAGGGTTGTGGACCCATTCCCCATACCACTTCCACCCATGCTATTTGAACATGACACGGGAACAAATATAGGGGTGAGAATTATAAATTCTCAGTAGGAAGGCTCTAAGCTACAACAACCAATGTCATTGTCATCATCCCAACTGCTTCGATTTATTATGAAAAAAATGTGTGTGAGATACATAAACATAAAGGTTCATTAATAAGTTGGAAAAAATTCCTTCCAAATACATTTGTAGCAATTATTCCAAGAATAGTAAGCAGAATAAATCATAACTGAATGATGTATGATGCAACCTAATGGATGTAATGACTTTCTTGACATGCATGTCATGCTTCCTTTACTTGTCTTTTGGTTCTTTTACTTTAGCATGTGTTCTTTTCTTATATTGTCATAGCTAAAAAGGGGGTCTTACCCACCTTAGGGTAATAATCTACTTATTAGGACTAAGCTCATTCTTGTACATCATCGTCAAATTCACTCTATCTAAATCTCACACAAAACTATTTCTAGCCAATCTCACTTCCCTTGTCTTAGTTCAAGGGTATGTCAAATTCACTCTCCGACATAATCGAATTCACTCTCTATGGCCAAGTAACGTTAAGCCAGATTCACTCTCTCTCGCATAGTTAAAGTAGTAATCTCTTTTCTCGAATAAATGTTGTGTATGCTTATGATTAAATGCACATTTTTCATGCAATTAAATTCATAATATCTTAACACATCAAGTAATTTATTTGTCAGGTCCATTATTTGTGACCATATCATCCTATCCTACTACTAGGTGGAGACTTGGTACGTCACTTGTGTCCATAATGCCCTATCCTACTACTCGAAGGAGGTCCAATATGTCATTGCCTTCGTATAATTATGCATGCATTTGATTTTCAAATATCAAAGGCACATAATATACATTGCCGTGCAATCTAAGTATAGACATCTTTAATTGAAGTTGCATTTGGACCTCTAGACATAAGGTCTTACTCTTGAATCAAAGCAATAGGCCCTTATTTCAATCATGGCAAATCTACCTTTAACTTTAAAATTTTTTCATAAATTCATTCTAACTCATTTCACTTTTAAACTATGCAAGGACAATCTTCTTTGATTTCTCTAAACAGCATCTTTCGTCCTATTTCATTTGCTTAAAGATAACCCAAGCTATATCAATTTAAGTAAGACTACCCTATTTTAACTTCAATACTAGGCAGTAATAATGTAAAATCTATAATAAATTCATTATAGCTGATTAAGTCCTAACCTTCTCCAATTTGATACTTCAAATGAACTTGGTCTCACTCAATTTCAAGCTCTAAGTATAGAGATATTGACTATACAAAATAGGTTTTTTGGATTAGCCTTTGCTCTATCCTATTTTAATTTTAAAATTGACATCTTATTCAATTGAGCTTGGATGGCCAAGTTTTTTGGTACTATACTCTACTCATCTTAAACTAACAGGGAAATATGGTTTTAGGTTATAAGGTCACCCAATTTGCAGTTTTTAAACATCATCACTATCCTATTTTTATATCTCAGTTTGGAAATCTTAATTTCAAAAGTTCCCAAAATTTCATCTTTGATAAGAAAATCACCAAATTTTACTTGACTGTTATATCAAGCCATAGCTTTCGTTTAAAGTTAGTCTCACTCAAAACTAGGCTTTCTAGCATTCATTATGTAGTGTTATTCCCAATCTGCCCGAATTTTAGCCTAAATAGGTCAGCAGAATTCTAAAATTTGCCATAATTTGATTTCTAATCCAATGGACATAAAACTTTACAACCTAAGGCTCTCAAGTATTATTTCCAATGAAACTAGTTTTAATTAATTTAGTGAAACCTAGCTTAAATTATAAGGATTTGAACACAAACTATCCTATGACAACTTTAGCAGAGAGTAATACAATTTGGAAATTTACTAGGAGTAGAATATAAGGAATTTTGATATGAAACTTTATAGAGTTATTTCTTATTAATTAGCTTTCAAATAAGATTGATTGCAATCAATTTAGAGTTGTATAGCTCGAGTTATGTAAACCAGAGTACAAACTGCTCTGTTTTACTCTATACATCCAATAACCAAATTCAAAAATTCATATCTTATTCTCCTTAAGTCCAATAAAGCTAAAATTTTATGAGTAAACTCATATACATGTTAAATTTCACCTAAAATTTGTTCCAATTCATTTTGATTTCCTAACCTCTGATATGTGGTTTGGACCACATACTATCCAGAATTATGACTTAGGAATAATTCTATTTTCAAGTTCCTTTTGTCACCGAACCATGTAGCCACCAAAAACTAAGTTCTAAAACTTTTAAATCATTAAAATACAAGCTAAACATCACTATTTTCAAGGCCAAACTAAAGCAACACACCATCATCATCAGCATATATATTCATGATTTAATAAGGGAAATAACCAAGCCTTGAGCTACTACCTCAACTCCAAGCTAAAGGAGAACTTAAACCCCTATGAGGGCTTGATTTTTGAAGCTCCAAGATGACTCCAAACAAGCAAGATAGTCTCTCCCCTCTTCCTTAAAATTGTAGCCCCAACAAGCTCCCAAGGAGGTGCTTTTCTTGATTTTGATGTAGGAAGTTGGTTGGTTTTCAAGGGCTCTTAGTATCTTGAGTGAATGATTGAAGACAAGAAAATGAAAGAAAAACAACAGAGGAACTACGGAAAGGGAAGAATTCAACCACTTGAAAAGGAAAGAAAGAAGAATATTTCTTTTATGTTTGGTCTATGGAGGGAAAGGGAGCTAGGTGGCTTAAGTTTAAGAGGTGTGGTGGAGATAAAGTCCAAACATCTCTTTCAAAATATTCAATCTACCTAACTTAAAGTGTGTCGCACAATTAACCACTTAATCTAATGAACAATCTTTATGATATATCTATTTAATCTATGCAGAATTATTTCCTTGATTTGCCATGCTCGAAGGAATAAAATGTTACTCCTAGACTCATCTCAAATAATATAGGACCCTTGAGGATGAATTCAAGTTGCCTGGTGATTAATTTGGGTACTTAAAGTTACCGAAGATATTATTTACATGTTTGAATAATCTCACAATTTTATTTGAAACCATGTATATAAAATATCATCCATAAGATTATTATATATATATTATTTATCTATTATTATCCCTGGACCTATATATTTCTAAAATCGGAATTTTTCATCTAATGCCCCTCCTAACAACCGTAAGTCATTATTTACAATTTTATCATTATCTTAGGACTGGGCATCTTTCTACACTGGGCTACTGTTAGACTTAGGGATGTTACAATAAACTAGGGGATACCTTATTCTTGTCTCTCTTGAGGGCTACTTTACCTTCGTAAAAGATTGTAATAAAGAAAAATGTACATAACTCTCTTAAAGTGCATGATGGTACTAGAGGACTTGAGAAAATGGGGTTGAATCACATCCTCAAGTAATAAAAAAAAACTTTTTTTGCAAAATAGAAATTAAGTTAAAATGCTTTGCACATGAATGTCTACTGATAAGATAATTACTGCCACACGATAAGACAAATAAAAATAAATAAATTAGTTGATCTCAAAATAATTTCAAAGTCTGTTAAATGTCCAACGAGTCAATAAGATACTGGATGAATGTTTGAAGCATTATGAGAATCTAGAAGGTTAAAGACTAAGTTATTGATTGGGCAAATAGAATAATCGCCATAAGCTAAAGCTATGAACTGACCTAGTCATATATAAATATAGCCTAATAGGGCTTCCTATCAAAAGCATGTTGAGTTAAAGCCTTTGTTGTTACCCTCACTAATCAACATTATACAAATGTCCAAGCCCATAGCAAACAGATCACTCAAGCTATTAATTAGGCTTTAAAACTCTGTCCGACTATGGATCATATATTAGCCTATTTTTAGCAAAACAAAAGCCCATAATTGAAGCCCACAAGAATTAATAATAGATAATACTAACACATAGGAGATGCAAACAATTCCATTACATATGAGCTTTCTCGCAATTTCTATCCTATCTAAAAAGAAAGTTGAGGTCCCTAATTAGAGTACCAACCATCAACAATGCTGAGTAAATATTGATGATGAACATATGGTGGTTCATGATGTTGGGCTTTGGGATTGATTTTCAGTATAAATTAAATGATGCAAATATGGCAATAAGCACCAAAATAGATTCAATATAATTATATCTACTAATTTATGCAACACAGTGGTAATAAATATGTGCAAAGATACTGAAAAAGAATAGCAAATTTTAACATGGAAAACTCTCAAATACCAAGGGAAAAACCATAGAGCAAACTCCAAAAAATATTCCACTATATTCAGAATAAATACAATGTATCATTTCTACACTCTCTTACACAAGAAGTAAATATAGTATGTCTTGGTAAGAACCCTCCTATTCAACTACTACAATTTTATGGCAATTGTAGTACCGAAGAGTAATAGAGATGATATCTAAAATATTCCTAGTATATTTACCCACACCCTACATATTTTAGGATTTGTTCATACTCTCTATTTTTCGTCTTATTCTTAGAGGCAAACTCTGTTCTATGCCTTTCACTCTACAGCTCGTTCTTGCTACATCACTCTGCTTCGAAATGAGCAAATTCACCCTATTTATAGAGGTTCCCCGCAACATGAAAACATTACAAAATAGCAGCTCATGGGTTGAAATTACTAGCTCCTCTATTATCAGCCCAATGCATTTTAGGCCATGAAAATTTTGTTCACGCATGCATTTATGCACTGAAGCAATGTTTTCTTCCTTTATCCAATTTTTACTATTGGCGTCTCCATTGTTTTCTTTCTTTAACTTCAAATATCCACAACTGGACCACATAATTCTCCCCCTCCAACTATTAAGGGAAATAATCTTGCAAGAATCAGCTAGGATCCATGTCAATCAACTTGGCACAAAGCTAAAGCTTATTTTGTGCCATAACTTTCATCATCATATCAGCAGGATTTTTATCAATGTGAAGCTTTTCTAGCTTGAATTTTTGTTCTTCAACTGCTTAACATAACCAATGATATATGAGATTAATGTACTTTGTACGTGAGTAGTACATTACATTACTTAAATTCAAAGCATTTTGACTATTGCAATAGATAGCAGGCCTATGTTGCTTCATTCCTAATTGCTAAAGAATTCTTTTCAACCAAAGCATTTCTTTTTTAGCTTTAGCCATGGCAACATATTCTACGTCGGCAGTGTATAAGGCAACATACTTCTGCAATTTTGATTACCAAGACATAGCTCCCCCTACACAAGTATACAAGAATCCAAAAGTAGATTTTTTATCATCTAGATCACCTGCCATATCCACATGTGCATCACCTTTCAAAATTAGTTCTGATCCTCCGAAGCACAAGCGCATTCTCATACTACTCTTCAAATATCTCAAGATCCATGTCACAAGTTCCTAATGGTCTTTATCGAGATTGAAAAGAAACTTGCTAACAGCTCCAACCGCATGAGTGATATCTAGCCTAGTATGATCCATGGCATACATCAAACTATCGACTACAAAGGAGTAAGATATAGCAACTATCTCTTTCTTTTCTTCATCAGTAGTGGGTTAACTACTTTTGTTCAGTTTAAAGTGATTGGCCAAAGGTGTGCTAACTAGCTCAGTATTCTTCATACTGAATCTTTTTTGAACCTACTCCACATGTCATTCTTCTGACAACCAAAGCTTTCTAGCCTTTTGCCATGGCAAAATTTGCATACCTAGAATTTGCTTTGCAGGGTCTAGATCTTTCATATCAAAGGATTTTGATAACTCCTTTTTCAAATCACCAATAATCTTCACATCTTGTCTTATTATTAACATATCATCTACATACAACAAAAGGATGATGAACTTATTATTTTGAAAAGTTCTAACATATACATAATGATTTGTATCAATCTTTGTAAATCCATGACCCATTTTGAATGAGTCAAACTTCTTGTACAATTGTTTAGGAGCCTGCTTCAATTCGTACAAACTCTTCTTTACTTTGCAAACCATGTGCCTGTTCCTAACTTCCTTAACTCCTTTAGGTTGATCAATATAGATCTCTTCCTCTAGATCTCCATAGAGAAACGTAGTCTTCATATCTAATTGCTCAAGCTCCAAATCCTAGCTAGCTTTCAATCTAAGTATGATTCGAATAGAACTTATTTTGACAACTGGAGAGAAAATTTCATCAAAATCTATCCTTCATTTTTGTCCAAAATCTTTTATTACTAAGCAAGCCTTATACTTCACTAGCTTGTTGCCATCTTTCTTAAGCTTGAATATCCATTTCTTCTTCAAGGCCTTCTTGCCTTTAAGTTAGTCCATTAGCTGATAAGTATCATTCTTCTGCAAGGAATCCTTGTTTTTTGGCGTAGCTTTCATCTAATGGATTTTATCCTTATGAGTTTCAGCTTCTTCAAAACTCATTGGCTCCTCTTCATTAGTAAGAAGGATGTACTATGAGCTGGGTACCTGCTTGATAGAGACACTTTATGTCATTTCTCTTGAGTTGTGATGTAGTAGCTTGCTTCCCCTACTCAACACTTCCTCCATCTCCAACATCATTAGTAGTTGGGTCATCATCCATCCCATGTTCATGCAACTTCCCCCTTAGGAGAAGCTGCTGTAAAATTGACCTTACCACAAGGTTAACTAGTTTTTTTTCTAGGAAAGCATAATCCTACATAGTTTCTTGCTCATGGAACATTACCACTCTGCTTCTAATAATTCTCTTCTTTTTTGGATCCCATAGCCTATAGCCAAATTCCTCATCTCTATAGCCCATAAATATGCAAGAAATGACTCTATCATCAAGCTTTTGTCTCTATTCCTTAGTTATGTGAGCAAAGTCTCTACATCCAAATGGCTTCAAATGAGAGTAATTAATATCATGTTTGGACCATACTCTCTTAGAAATGTCAAAGCCCAAAGGAATAAACAAAGATATATTAATAAGGTAGCATGCTATTTGAACAACTTCACCCCCAGAATGGCTTAGACGGTTTAGCCATTCTTAGCATACATCTAACTTTCTCTATAATAGTTGTGTTGATTCTTTCAACCACACTATTATGTTGTGGGGTACCAGGAACCGTCTTCTCATGTTTGAAGCCATGTTCAGATTAATAATTATTAAATTCTTGGGATGTGTACTCACCCCTATTATCGCTATGAAGACACTTCAAATGTTTCCCAATTTTTTTCCTCCACCACCAGATGAAATCTTTGGAAGTATTAAAACATCTGGTCTTTTCTCTTTAGAAAATACACCCACACCTTTCGTGAAACTTCATCAATGAATGTCACAAAATATCTACTACCACTTAGAGTCTTTACCTTCATGGGTCCACATACATCAAAGTAAATCATATCCAAAATGTTCTCTTTCAGCTTCAATGTTTTGCTAAAAGACACCCTATAATGCTTGCCAAACAAACAATAACCATAAGGATTTAGCTTTGTATCTTTGGCACAAGGAAAGAGAGATTTCCCAACCAAAATTTGCAATCCTTTTTCGCTTAAATGAGCCAATCCTCAAGAGAACCCTTGTATTCAAATACTGCAATTTTATGGCAATTACAGTATCAAGAAGTAGTGGAGATGATATTCAAAATATTTCCAATGTATTCCTCTCACTCTCAAAGGCAAATTATTTTCTATGCCTCTTACTCTACAACTTGTTCTTGTTGCTTTGCTACGCTTCCAAATGAGCAAATTCACCTCTATTTATAGAGGTTCTCCATAGTGTGAAAACTTTGCAAAACTTTGACTCGTGGGTTGAAATTATTGGCTCCTCTATTATTAGTCTATTGCATTTTAGGCCATGAAAATTTTGTTTGTGCATGCATACATGCACTGAAGCAATGTTTTCTTGCTTCATCCAATTTCTTACTGTTGGCACTTTGCTTTGTCTCCATTCCTTTCTTTCTTTGATTTCAAATAGAGTATTGATATGTGGCCATAAAAATTTCATCGCATATGGGACGCTGCCACCAAAAGCAAGGTTTGTGAGTGCTTTATTTTCTCCACCATATGCCATCTTCCCTCTTTCTCTTTGCTTTTGGTGGTATGCTGTCCCCCATGCATTAGAAGTTTTACGCCCACATATCTTCAAATACCCACGGCTAGAACCCACACAAGAAAAGGACTGAAATATCATAATGTATATGATCAAAAGCATTATCACACACATTATTCATTGGCGTAATAAAGGACAACCTTCTTTGCTTAGCTAATGAACATATGGTAGCATGCGGTACAAAATTAAGTTCATTATGAAATAAATTGAGGTCATGCCTCAGAATATAAAGTCTTTGATCCAACAAGTGCCTAGCCTATCATAAGATATATCTAAGGGTATTTTATTAGTGAAATGGCAATTAGACACAAAGAAAATTAGGAACAAAAGGAGAAACGCGTAACGGAGCAACAAGTTCAGATCATGGAAGAGTTTAAGAGGCGTTCAAGACATGCAAGCCCTCATGTAGCTCAACCCTAATCATCTTCGATTCGTTGTTGTTCTAAACAAGGAGAAATTGAAAGGGTTAAAATTCATTTGAAGCAAGGTACATATTGTGTAGTGTAAATTGATGAGTGAATTTGACAATTCCCTACAAAATGTGTAGTGATTTGTGTTTTGTTTGGTAAAGTAAGAAATACATTGAGAATTGGTTTAAGATCAAAAAATTAAGAAACATTTTGTCAATGTGACACAGAGCACTAGAATCTACAATCCCAATGATATTTGGAAAGGGAAAAGAAAGTGTGAGCGGATAAAATGATACCTAATTCCACTGAAACTGCATGCTCAGGATGCTCATTATTGGAGGTTGAAGATTGTGACAATTGGGATGCTAACATACCCAAAATTTGCTGAAATTTCTCTACACCAACTACAGTGGCGTCAAAGATTGCCTTATTCTCTTCATTTGACACCTGATTAACTAAATGAGATAAGGTTTTGGACATGTGTTTATGTCCCGGGGGATATCCATGAATCTTGAAGCAATTGTTTACTGTGTGGCCTAGAATTCCACATTGTGTGTAAAGAGGCTTCTCTTTCTTTTGGACATTGGATTGAACTCCTTTGATGGCAAAAACAACTTGTGCATCAATTATTGAAGAATATCTCTCTTCTTGAACTAGAAGGGAGAACACTTCATTGATTGGTGGAAGAGGGTCCATCAGAAGTATCTGAGCCCTGACTTGAGTTTAGTTATCATTCAAACCCATGAGAAATTGCATAATCTGCTCATGATGCAAATGCTCCAAGAATGGCCTTAAACCACAACGGGTAGAAGTAGCTAAGAGGCGATAATTATTCATTTCTTCCCAAAGTGATATCAACTTCATAAAATAAGCATTAACAGAAGCAGAACCTTGGTGCAGGCTCATTAGTTCCTTCTGAATTTGAAACAAGCATGGACCATTGTGTTGCTAGAACCTATACTTGAGATCAACCCAGATCACATGTGCCGAAGGATAGGAAATCACAGTAGGTGTAATTCCTTTGGAAATAGCATTGAGCAACCAGGAAATTACAATGTTATTGTTGCACATCCAAGCTTGGTGCCGAGCAGGATCATCATCAGGATCTGGCGTTGGTATGGAGCCATCGACAAAACCGAACTTATTTTTCACACATAAGGCGACCTTCATGGCACGGCTCCATGATCCATAGTTGTCTCCAGTGAGCTTCTGCAAAACCAGGACAAGGCCAGGATTATCAGAATGATGAATGAAGAAGGGACTTGATAGATCATCTATGGTTGTCGTAGTCAAAGACCAGAAGAAACTCCAAGAACAACAATGTACAAATTGTAACTAAGGAGATGAGTGCACACCCAATGGGCTTACTACTATATGTACAAGGTACAACGTTATACTCAAGTAATTGTAACTAACTCATCCAGTGACTAGTAACTATATCTGTAACTAATCTATAACAAATTCCAGTACACAATATTTAACACATGTTGTGCTATACGTAAGACTTTTGAGATTGAATCGCAATTGAGCTTAAGCTTGTCTTTGTAAAGTACCATATGATATATAATTCATGTACAAGGAATTTGTTAAGTTGGTCCATATGCCTGGGGTTCAAGGGAACCTGTGGACCACTTGGCAATTTTAATAATCCACATGGTCTTTGTTGGTTGATAACTTATTTGGCCTTAGTCGTGAAACGTATTTATTTTATTGTATAATGAGAAGAGTTAGTTACTTAAAGCTTCCTAAATATATTCAAGAAAGAGTCATGATCAACATGTAAAGAAATTGAAAAGTCATGGATTAAATTAGGGTAGAAGTCAAAAATTTTATTTTAAATAGTCATAAGAATCAGGTTTTTCTATACTTTTTTGTTAGACAGTGCCTACTATACACTTTATTTATATATTAAATATATGTTTAGTAATGAAATCTATGCTGAAAATATATTAATCTCTAAATTATATATATATATATATATATATATATATATATATATTAGCTATTAAAAAATGTCTAAAAGATAATGTACCATATACTGTTTAGCCAAGAATTTTCTCCTTATTTGATATAGCACATGCAGTGCTGAGAATATGCAATGCATTGAGCATAAATGAGAAGAGATATGAAAGGCTATGAGTTGGCCTAATCAAGAAGGATAAGAGCAATTTTGTCCACTTCTCTCTTCTAAAAAAGTATTGAACATTAAAGTCAAATCCTCACACTTATAGTTATTTTATGAGTTGTATTCCATTTTAAAGACATCTATAAATTCTTGTATACAAAAAAAAAAAAAAAAAAAAAAGAGGAGGCCTCCACAGTTTTATCATTGTCACATTATACTTTTCAACTCTAAAAATAAAAAGTATCTATAAATATCTATCACTTCAAGTGATACAAAAATTATTTCTTTTAATTTATTTTTAAAATTTGGAGGATAATAAGTCCATTTACTTACATACGGCTACGAGAATAAGTGTCCACGTAGTTTTTTTTTTTTTGTAGAGAAAATTTGTTCAATCTTCGTGACTGAATTAATCTTACTTAGTCAAATTATATCTTATAAGAATCCCTCTTGATACTATTCTATTGGTTATATTTGAGGGAAATAGTCCTCAGGAGCTAGATTAAGTCGAGATGTAGTCATCAATGTCTTAAGAGTTAAAACTAAGAAATTACACATCTCCTATGAGATGAAAAATGATCTGAAGATTGATATATGAAAAATGATTTGAAGATTAATATTTGATTATATTATTTTCAATTCGAAAAAAATGAGTTGTCTCCTATATCGGCTGGTATCGCTGAAGTCAGAGCTTTTAGTTAAACTCTTGTTATAATGAGATAATATATAAACCACGTCACAAAAAAAAGGGGAAGATAATATTTTATCAAATTATAATATAATATAGGTTTTTTTTACATGAATATAATATAAATTAAGACTAGTTTTTGAACCCTATATATGTCTCAAAAAATTTAGAGTAGGAAATAAAATCAAAAGAACCAAAAACTAGTTTTAGCCTATAAAAAAAAAAAAAAAAAACTTTGTATTGGACCAGACATATGAAATTTGACTTTGTTATTTAAAAAGATATATTATAACATTTGTCTCCTAAAATAATTTCTTGATTGGATTTTACTTGCCTTTATTTAAAAATTTTTATTTTGTCAGAAAACTAAAATGTCAGTCAATGCACTTATTCTTTTATTTGATAATAACCTTTCATAAAAACTAATTAACCGATTTATTTATCAGGCCATAACCCCTCATGTAATTCAAATTTAAACTCAAGTTTATCAAAGGAAATTAATTGGCAACTAAAGGTTTTTAACTAATAAACTAGGTTGTTTTCAGTCTTTTTTTCCCCTTTTTGTGTTTAGATCTAATGAGATAATTTACCTGAAATCAACTGGCGACTAAGGTTTTTACGAATTCCAATAATGCTTTGTTAAAATTTATAACAAACATAAAAATATATTATTTTCAAATAATTATATATTATTTTCAAATAATTATTCTCATAAATAAGTTGAAAAAAACTCAAAACAAATACCCCCAAACTTATTAAATAAGTTTATCCGAATTAACCTACCTTAAAGTTAAATTAGTTAAAATTTAATAAATTTTAAAAATCAATAATTTAAACCAAAAATAGAGTTTTTAAACAAACTTTCAGACAGGGCTTTCGAAAAATAACAACCGTCCTATACCCTCGAATAAGTTGGACTTAGGAATAACCTTAACAATGTCATTATGACTGTGAGCCCCTTGAGACTTTTTTTTTTTTTTTTTTTATATTACATCCTTAATACTGGTTTAAACAGTGACAAAAATAAAGGAGCAGGAGAAATGCATATTTTCTTCTAGCTACATATGGAACTAGACAAAAGTAGAAAATAAAAAAAATTACAAAAAACTGCTAATATAAAAGAAAAACCGCGAGGAAAATTATCAGCAGAACTTTTTATATTTTATTAACTTCAAAAAAGGACATCACTATCCAGTTAACCACACTATAGTGTCCGTCCTACATTTGGACTCGTTGATACAAATAAAATAACTTCCAAATTTTGTATTTCATCAGAGGGCGGGAAAAGTTACTCTTCTCACTGATGCAGCCGTTCCCTTAGAGGCCATATCCTGGGAGAAAAGAAAAGTATATTCAACGAACACACACTTGAGCAGCGAAAGATATATGCATGAGATGCCTGGTATATAGCCTTACCATCAAAATACCTTCAATTCCATATTCTAATTTGGTAAAAACTAATGAATTTAATTGATATGCACTGATAGTGTAAATAGGAGAAAATGAGAAATTATGGTGGATCCCTTATTATAATAGATAGGTATTTATGTGAGTTGGTATTTTTTACTATTTTTATTGGCTGACAGTATAAAACTATATATTTAAATTAAATTCAAAAATAATTACAAGATAAAAATAAGAATAAAAAAATTTATCGTCCCCAAGCACATAAGAAGGTAGAGGCCTTAAATTATCATACAGATTTAATTTGTATGTCCTATCAGTGTAAAAAAAAATTTACACAAATATTCAATCACATATTGTTATACCAATAAAAGTATTTAACTTAACCATCCACTATCTTATAAATCTTATAAACACAAGCATTTAAAAATGACAAAATAAAACACTTTAACATTGTGAATACATCAAAATTGATCTCTTTCCATGATATTGACAGGGAAAAAAAATATGGCACACTCACTGGTTTGAATATATCGGCATACCAAATGCACCCAAGAATACAACCTCACAAGCTCCATTTAAACTACATACCTGAATTGTCCATGGGGGTGCCAGTAGGTACAGGCTCAGGTTCCTTAATCTCAACGACCACACAGTCTGACATCAAGAAGGTTTTGGCCACAGAGGCTGCATGTTCCAAGCAACATCTAACCACCTGCACAAAAGAATAGGATGCTTAAGTTATCAAGCTTCATATCGAGCAGGCACAAACAAGAAAATTTGACAATAGCAAGCCATTTTGTCTAGTTTCCCCAGTCGTAGTGGGGGCCTCAATAATAGTAATACAATGGCAACCTTGCAATAGTTTGCAAGATACTACAGTAACACCCCAACACAGATACACTCAGGTATTTGATAACCTGATGTTTAGTACAAAAAGGATAGTTCAAAACATACATAGGATACCCATGTTTAGTAACATTGATTCCCAGGTAGCCTCCTTTTCAGATGATGTTAGGATCACAAGCCTGACATCTAGGATACCAGAGTAAAGAGGCCAGCATATTAAACAACCCCTAAGTTTAATTTATCAGATACTTCGAACATGCAACTAGGGATAGCTAGAAAATCACATGCAAGTAAACTGAAAAAACTCAATACTCAAACAGCAATTCACCTTTGTCGGATCAATGATTCCAGCAGCCATCAGATCTTCATATTTTCCAGTGGCAGCATTATATCCATATCTTGGATTGTCACTGGAAAGAACCTAACCACAACATGCCAAGTCATATTATCACAAGCACTGAGGCACATTGACAGAACAAGGAGAAATTCAAATGTTAGCAAATCTGAGTACCTTCTCACTGACAACACTGCCATTTACACCAGCATTCTTGGCAATTAATTTCAGAGGGTAACTAAGAGCTCTTTTCACAATATCAGCTCCAACCTGCAATACAACAAAACACAGTAATTTTGAAGCCATACTCACAGTTGAAAAAGCTAAGTAATAAGCATTTGTTATTTGGTGTTTTTTCGCGCCCCTTGGGGAGGGGGGTGTGGGGGGAAGAATAAGTCGGGAACATTTCAAAGCACCCAAACAAATATATCTTGCCCAGTCAAATAAAGGGCTCACTTTTTCCTCATCATTTTCAAGGCCATCCTTGATAGCATCCACCTTTGATGCAAGTCTCAGCAGAGTGCACCCACCACCAACTACAATACCTTCCTCAACAGCTGCCTGAAGAATCAACAAAAATATTAGCACACCAAAACAGAATCCACAAAATGACTAATGAATGTTTCAGGAAAGAGGATTTCACCTTTGTAGCATTTAGAGCATCTTCAACTCTCAATTTCTTTTCTTTGAGTTCTGTCTCAGTTTGTGCTCCAACCTACACATGGATATAACAAAATTGCATGAGTCAATATCGCTTGCAGAGAGTAAAAAACTAACATTTTATCATATGTCAGTGAGTTAGTTACCTGTATCACAGCAACACCACCTGACAATTTTGCTATTCTTTCATTAAGCTTCTCCTTTTCATACTCTTGCTCTGCAGCCTGTAATAACATATTTTGTTAGAACCAGGAGAAGAATGAGCATCTCTACCAGCAACACAGAACTTCTCACTTCTTGGGAGTCTCAATAGATATGCATTCTTTACAATGTCTCCAAGGAACCCTGCACATGCCATTTTTGCATCCGCAAAAAGTTCGGAGGGGAAAAGACAATGATAGAGACAGGCAGAAGACAAACCTCAATTTGGTTCCTAATTTGTGCAACTCTCTTGTTCACTGCTTCTTGTGTACTTCCGTCACCAACAATTGTGGTTGTATCCTTGGTGAGCACCACCTTGGAGGCATGACCCAAAACCTCTTTCCCAGCTTTGTCTAGAGTAAGGCCGACCTCCTCTCTGATTACAGTACCTGTAAGCCATTTGGGAAGATACATACCATATCGATAGTTGGCAAATGGAACCCAAAAAAAAAAAAAAAAAAAGGAAGGAAAAGAGAGAGAGAGAGAGAGAGAGAGAGAGAGAGAAGGAGAGAGAGATAACTATATGCACTTCCAAATTAAACCCCAAAAAAAAAAAAAAAATTCAGAGACAAGGAACTATTAAATTTACAAACCGCCAGTCAATATGGCAATATCATCAAGGTACTGGCTCTTGCGGTCTCCAAATCCAGGGGCCTTAAGTGCCGCAATCTTCAGCGATCCTCTAAGTTTGTTAACCACAAGAGTTGCTAAAGGTTCTTGTTCAATATCCTCTGCAATAATCAAAATAGGGAATCCACTTCTAATTGCATCTTCCAGAATGTTAATTAGATCCCTTGCATTGGTTATCTTTTTATCAACTAACAGCAACTGCACAATATACAGACCACATAAGATTATAATGAAATGTAAGGAATGTTAAATTTAATAATAAGTTACCAGAAAAAACAGATGTTAAACCTTGCAATTCTCAAATTCAACGGCCATTTTCTCACTGTCAGTAACAAAGTATGGCGAAATATAGCCACGGTCAAATTGCATCCCCTCAACAACATATAGGTTGTTATCAGCACTCTTTCCCTCCTCAAGTGTCACAACACCCTTTCTACCAACCTTGCTCATTGCTTCAGCTATCATATTTCCTACTTCATAATTGTTTCCTGCACTGACTGCCGCCACGTCTGCCAACTCACTATCTTCAACCTGCAATACATGCAAACACAACTTCTTTAAGTCCTAACATATAGATTTTGATATAATTACTCAGAAATGAAACACCAGAATATGTTAAGAAATGAATACCCCATGTAATAAACATGCTTAAAAGCAAAAAGGGGAGGAAAAAAGAGGAAAAATGCATCACCTCTTTTGACATCTGCTTAAGCTCAGATACCAGAGCTTTTGTTGTCTTCTCAATGCCACGGGTGATGAGCACAGGGTTGGCACCAGCTGCAACAACCTGTCAAATTTGCCCAGAAATGAGGCCTAACTGTGACAATAAGCAAAAGCAAAGCAAACCAAACCAAACCAAACAAAGCGGCTACAATTCTGTGCAAGGAACAAACCTACCTTGACTCCTTCTGCAATAAGACCCTGGGCAAGAACAACAGAAGTAGTGGTTCCATCACCAGCCAAGTCGTTTGTCTTGGAAGCTGCCTGTCTCACCAATTTGGCTCCAATATTCTCAACTGGATCCTCCAGCTCAACCTATTCAAGCCAAATATAATTTAAATTTTAAGGATGGTTTATTCGTGTATTCTTGGAAGGGAAAAAAAAAAAAAAACTTCAGTTTAAAAAATGTGTAAAAGAAAGTAAAATAATTAGATAAGTTTTTTTGACAAACAGGCTTAGACCTCAAAAACGGCAGTTGCACTTTTCTTCTCATAAATTAAAAAGAGTAATTTCTTGAAAGAAAATTCTAAAAACATTATATCATAAAAGGATTTTTTTTTTTCAATTTAAATAAAGGCATCCTAAATAAAATTCAGGGATATATACAATATTCTGTGCATCGAGATTCAACAAAACTATTCTAACATATACAGCAACCAAAAGTATCACGAAATTCAATTGCAGTACCATTTTTTTCCCCCTTGAAAAAACAAAAGCCTGAATTCATACCAAAGATAGAGATAAATAGATAGAAAACTACACAGTACACACCTCTTTGGCAACCGTAACACCATCATTAACAATCTTAGGTGAGCCGTACTTGCTCTCCAAAACAACATTCCTTCCTTTAGGACCAAGTGTAACCCCAACCAAATCCGCAAGCTTGTTTACACCAATCTGCAACACAAATAAACACCATAAATAAATAAAAATATCGTCATGGGCATCAACAAAATGCAATTTTCATAAGGAAAAAACAAACCCCACAATTTCAAAACGCTCATTTTAGCATTACCCACTAAAGCCTCAAATTATTCCCTGAAATTATAACTATCAATTACAATAGTCCCCGAAATTTATTGAAGAGGAAAAATACCATTTTAACCCCTCGTTTTGTAATTTAATTTAATCAGTTTCTATAATAACGAATTAGTACTAGTTCAAGTAATCTGGAAATAATTTTACGGACTAATTTACCTTAAAATTAAATATCAGGAAATAAAAACAAAAATACAATTTTAAAATATCGAAATTATTTTAATCGACAATTATAATCTCAACGACCAATTTAACGGTTTAGTGTCTCTCACTCACTCACTAACTTTCTCGGTCACTGTCACTGTCACTGTTACTGTTACTACTACTACTACTACCACTATTACTACTATACCTGGAGCTTCTTAATAGCTGAGCCATCCTTGTTGAAATGCAACTCCTTGGCCATAGCGGATACCTTGGGACTCCGGTTCCTCCTTGCGAGAACGACGCCGTTTCGTTGTCCTCTGACGCCGGCGAAGAAGGGAAGGGAAGAAATGGCGGCGGAGGAGGAGAGCTTGTGCTGCTGCGGCGGCGCCGCAAGGGACATTGCTGATGAGAAGGTTGATGATGATGCCATTTGCTTCCCCCGAACTTTGAATTGAACTGAATTGGGGAATTCGGGATTCGAATCGGATTGGGGAAAATTGCTGGATTAGGGTTTAAGCAGTGTGGGGTATTGAGCTGGGGGGGTTTTTGGATAACGCTGCAAACACTGCGTTTTGGTGTGCCGCGTAGAGTTGTAGAGCAGATATAATAGAGCGAGCAAGGAATTAGGTTTTTTATTTATTTTGTTTATATTATTATTATTATTGTTACGATGTAACGAGATGAACGAGTGGTGATGGATTGTGTCTTGAAACTTCTGTTTGATCTGGGCCGTTGGATTCCAACGGGTGGTTTATCATGTTTCTTTTTGTCTTGCCGTGGAATGCTCTAGATCCTTTGCTGTATATTCTTGAATTTTGGCAGTTCGGATGTTGGGACAATAAAGGGTGGTTTTCATTTTCGTTGGTTAAGTCTTTTCCATTGGAAAGTTATTTCACGTATGAATAGAAGAAATAGAAAAAATGTAAAGAGATTTAATACACTAAAAATCATAAAAATATATTTTAATGCACAAAAATTAAATTATCTGTTAACAAAATTCTAATAATAATAATAATAATTTGGTAATCGAGCAAAAAAATAATAATAATTTGCTATTTGCTTGGTTTAAAATAGTTTAAAAAAATTAAGTATGTTGAATTTAATGAGTAAATTAGTCTTCCAAAATGTAGAAGGAATTGTAGTATTCTAATGCACAGAACCATATATCAGAAATTTAAAAAAAAAAAATAGTGGCTCAAAATACTAAGAATAAAATAAAATCTATTATTTATAGTGATAATAAATAACAAAAAAAAAGATAATTCATCTTTAAAAATATCAAAATTGAATAACAAAAAATATAAAAGATAATGCGTCTTTTTTGAAAAAAAAATCGGCATTGTAACTAAGAAGACACATAAAACTAATTTATGTCTACCAAAAAAAAAAACTAATTTTAGAATTTTTGTGTTTAATTATACAATTTTTGTTTACTCATTACTTTAAAAAAAGATTTTACTTACATGCTATTCTAAAATTAAAATTGCATGCAATAATTAGGGAATGAAATAAAAACATACGAGCTTTGTAAAGTCCATCTTGTATGACTAGAGTAACTTAATGAAGTTCTCTTTTTGGTATAATTCAAAACAAAACTACAACAATTTTCTTGCCACAAAAATCAATGAAACTATCTTATATTATAGGATAACTAATAAATAATAACATAGGTTAAATTCAAAAAGAGGGCGATATTATCGTTAGTTCTATTCTATAAATTTTTAAGTTAAAATATAATTTACTCTCTTACATTTGTATTGTGTGCAATGTACCATCTTAAATTTAAAAAAAAAAAAAATTACATTGACTTCTTCTAAAGTCTATCCAAAATACACTCCCTTTCTTAGATTTTAATTTTAAAATTACATCTATCTTTCTTACCTTCAAATAATTTATCAAAATTTCAAAATTACCCTTCAAGACATCTTCATCAACCTTCACCGATCTTCAAAAACCTAAGCCCTAACTGAACTACTCAAACACACTACAAGGTCATTTCCTCATGATTTGGAACTCTACCCATATCAAGATTTCTAGGGAAAGAAAACACAAACATTTTTTGTCAACCCAAATATTTTCAAAACAACTCACAATATCAAAAATAGAAGCACCAAAAATACATTAAAAAAAATTGCTCAAGACTATTTGGCCAATGTTTATTTTAAGACACATTTATAATAAAACTAATAGCATAAATTTACACATGAAATCGTAGATTGAATATTAATATATATAAATACACTGAGGTACTCATGAGTAAAAGTAAAACTCTACTGGTCATAGGCTAAACATTTTTAAACCAAATAAAAAAAATTACAATTTATTTAAATACAACTCTATACGTTTCTAACAACTGGAGGAGTCTATCTTCCTCTAGGATATTACTTAACTAATCTGAAATCACTAGAAATAGAATGAGAGTTAAAAATTCTCAATAGATAATGAAGAATTCTAAAGCATTTCATGATAGTTCCAACTGTATCTTAGCACAAAAATCTATATGGCTATAATATCATAATCACATTAAATTACTTATCAGCAAATAACACTTTTGTCACGACCCAACTAAAGCTAATACTAGCGCTGAAGGATCTTTGACCTCTAGCAAGCCTAATCAAACCATCTAGAAACAAACAGGTAGAGTTTCCTCTAAAAATTGAACTTCCCTCAAAAGATCATACATATATTCCTTGTAATTTTTTTTTTTAGATAAATAGACCAACCAATATAGAAATATTCCACTAATCAAATGTTTGAGTAATTTATCCAAGTTCACAAACAAAAGGAAGTAAGATCCTGCCTATAGTCCATGGAGCTCATCTTTATACTATTTAGATACAAAGTATTTCAAAACATATACAACTAAATCAAAATAATTCCATGCCCACACCATCGACTACCAGGTTCACCAAGTCGGCAACTAGATGCTCTAATTGGTAGGAGGATTAGGGCACTAATTAGAAAGAGAGTCTGAAACATGTGAGAGGAAAAAGAATGAGTCTAATGGAACCTGATGAGCAATAATATATCTATAATACCCAAAGGAGCAAGCATTTAGCATATGCATTTCAATTCAAATACAATCCAGTAGCAATGAATATCATATTACACATCATATTTGGACACTCAATCAATACCTAGGATTCAAGAGGTGGCCTTTAGGCTTTCTAACTTTTCTAACTCGTGGCATGCTAGTCCTGGCTCTTCTAGGATTCAGGAGGTGACCCCTAAATACCATGTCACCTATGGCACATTGGTCCTAGAAGGTTAAGATGCCAATTCTCATATATGCACTTAAGTAGACATATGTGTAGCATACCACTAATCAATTCAATATGCCACTGAAAATTCAATCATAAGTTCCATATGCTTATTCCTTGAACATGGAAATATTCAATGTATCCAATACAACAACAAAAATTGGTACAATCTATTTCACACATTAAAAAAAAACTAACTCAAACTACTCTCAAAATACAAAATCCCTAATTCTATTCACACTAACCCCCTTCTTATTTAATCAAAATCTTGAATCGATGATAGAACTAGTCAATCCATAATAATAAAAAGAAGAATGAGCTCAAAATTTACCTTAAAAAGTGGACGAATTCTACTATGCACTTGAATGAATATGTTGCATAGTGCACCATTTACAAAAACTTTGCCCCAACCATGTTTTACTATGTGGAGAAGCGTTAATTGGGTAGCGCTCATATTGAAGGGTATAGATTTAAAGTGGGTTATTGAAGCAGTAGATTAACCAAAATTAATTAGAAAATTTTTTTCTAATTAGACCGAAACCCTAAAATCGAAAAGGGAAAAAACAAAAGCATGTTATTAATTGTTTAGTAAGGAGGAAGGTCCTTAGGCGATTCTACTATCGACAAAGGAAATCATGGTAGTGGAGTAAAATAGCTAGGTTTTGCCAGAGAATATCTTCAAAATAGTGGCCCATATAAAATGGCACCATGAACATAGTTAGTCAGCATAATGGAAGAGTGTAAAGTAACAAGGAAGGGTTTTGCATCATGAAGGAATCATAGTTACTACCTCAACGAGGTTGCTCGCCTTGGTGCTCACATGGAATTGCTGTGGCAGCATTCCAGTGCTTGCATGATTGTTAGCCATGGCAAAGGTGGGCATGAGATCAAGAATTAGGCACTTTATATTGGGGCGAAATGGATACAGGAAAAGGTTTGTTTGTAGGGGAATACTGTCTTCTTCCAGGCCATGGTTTGTTGGAAGAACAAGAACCAAGTAAATGAGTACACAAAGAAAGAAAGGGATGCTAACCAGAAACACTTTCTGCTATTACAATTATAAGATCCTTTGGTGGTAAAAAGCACCAAATGTTTACATTTGCTAACCAGGTCCTTTTTTTCCAATTAAGTGGGATAAAGCTTAGTACTTTCAAATCATTTAATGCATCCATGACTAGGGTTGCTGTTTATATTTCTTTGGTTGCATTATATTCTCTTGGAAAGAGCAAAGTTAAGGTGGGTGAGCTTTTTATTGGAGCTCTGGCATCTTTTATTGGATATACTTTCACTTTAACATTTGCTATTCAAGGACTAGTTAATACTTTTGGAGATCTTCATGGAGCTCTTATTGCTATTTATAGGATCAACTCTGTTTTGTCTAGGGTTCAAGTTGATGATGCCCTTGCCTATGGCTTAGAAAAAGAATTGAAACAAAAAGCAGTGGATGATGAGAACTATAAATTATTCTTCGCCAATAGTTCTATTGAGAAAAACCAAAAAAAGAAAGGGATGCACATGGGTTGGTCAGTTTATCAGTGAGTTGTCATGTTTACCTACTACCAAAACCAACTATTGCCTTTTCTTCTTCTAAGTTAAAGTGAGATAGCATAGTAGGGCAAAAGTTCTATAAATGGTGCACTATGCATCATACTTATTCAGGTGCATAGCAGAACGGGCCTAGAAAGTGGAATAAAGGAGTAGAGCAAGAAGAGAGTAGTGGTTCTCCTTTAACATTTGTTTTCTCTACTACAAGAGCACAGAGAGAGAGAGAGAGAGAGAGAGAGAAAGAATCAAGATAAGAATGAAGATAAGGAAGTGAAAAGGATGAATTTATGGAAGATTTGGGTAGGAAATGGTGAGGGATTGATGGGGTTTATGTAGGGGAGGGAGGATTGAGAGAAAGCCAAGACAGGAAGAGTGTTTGAGAGAGATACGGGGGAGGAGTTATGAGTCCTAAGTTTCATCTTGTAGGAACTACCTAGAAGGTCAGTTTCCAATGCCTAGGCAATGGGGTGATAGAACCACACTCTAGAAAATGCAAACAATGCCTAGGCACTAGTTCTAGGATTCCAAATTTCACATTTTTCTGTTTCAAACACTCCCATGCCTGGACCCTGGACCTCAACATCTTGCTACTTATAGTGATTCATGATCACTATTGGAAATGAATAGAGAAGTGGTGATCTACACTGGATCCAAGTCAGGCCTCACCTCAACACTCTACCATCTATACTACTCGCCTCTAGTGCATAACCTTAACCCCAAACCATCCACCCCAAACCTAGGGCTCCGGACCCTAGAACCTCCGATCCCGGAACTTAGAACCCAGTCGAAAATCCAATGGAGTGTCCTAAAAAACTAGGGCAGTCCTCAAGTAATCAAAACCTACCAACACTCAACCAAGCATCTCATAACATTTCAAAATATATTTTGGATCACGATCAATGGCTATACATGCACTCTTTCACATAAAGTCGTACATCAATAACTAAGTTCAAGAAGACTACACAAGAAAAATGAGGAACAAAATACAACCCACAATACACGTCTGGACCCTAAGTATTCTAATACTCACCGACATTCAAATACTCAAGTATGTGAATCCAAAAGATTGCTCAAAGGTTCACTAGTTGAAAAGATTTAAAATTTATATTGTGTAGAACTTTAGGGCATTACATTCTCTTCCCCTTAAAGAAATTTGGTTCCCAAATTTCAAAAGAAACATACTAACCTTGATTGCGAAATAGGTGTGGGTATTTGGAACACATAAGATCCTCAGGCTCCCACGTAGCTTCCTTGATAGCATGGTTCCTCGAAATTACTTTTATCAAAGCAACTTCCATAGAACAAAGTCTTTTCACCTAACAATCTACTATAGCTATTGGCTCCTCCTCATGGCACAAGTTTTCATCTAGTTGAACCACCTGAGATACAAAGACATGAAAGGGATCTGGCATATGCTTCTAGAGCATGGAAATATGGAACTGGATGAATCATGGATAAATCTAGTGGCAAAGCTAATCTATAAGTCATTGAACTAATGTGCTTCAGAATTTCAAAGCGACCAACATAGCGAGGACTAAGTTTCCCTTTCTTGCCAAATCTCATAACTCTTTTCATAGCAGAAATTCGGAGGAACACATGATCTCCAAGTGATAATTCTACATCTCATCTTCGTTTATCAATATAAGCCTTCTACCTACTCTGAGTGGCCAAAAGCCTCTGTAAAATCATGCAAACCTTCTCTATTGACTCTTGCACTAAATCCAAGTCCAAGAGCTTAACTTCACAATCTCAAGCCATCTAATTAGGGGTCGTCAACATCTTCCATATAAAGCTTCAAAAGGCACCATCTAAATGCTGGCTTCATAGTTATTGTTATAGGAGAACTCTATCAAAGGTTAAAAAAAAAAAAAAAAGCTCCAACTTCTGCCAAAATCCAAAACACAAGCTCTCAACATGTCTTCTAGAATCTAAATAGTTCTCTCATATTGTCCGTCTGTCTGAGGATGAAAAGCATTACTAAGATCCAAACATGTCCCTAGGACTTCCTGAAAAGCTTTCCAGAAGTGGGAGGTGAATTAAGGCCCTTGATCCAATATAATGGATAGGGGTACCCCATGGATCTTGACTATTTCATCAATATATAGTTGGGCGTACTAAGTTGTGCTATAAGTGCTCTTTAACCGGAAGAAAATAGGCTAAATTAACTAGTTTGTCCACAATCACCTGAATGGTGTCGAACCTATTTATGGTCTGTGGCAAAACAGTCACAAAATCCATAGTGATACTTTCTCATTTTCCATTCGGGAATCTCTGTAACATCCCCAATTTTTGTCTAAGCTAATTAGCTCAGTGATCCTGACTAATTAGAGAGGTTAACGATTAACTGAGGACTAATTGGCTAATCTCAATGAGCAAAAGCTTAGTAAATTGAGTCAAGTCAATGATTAATCATAACGTACTAAATATTTTAATTAAAACCTAATTATTCGAACTTCATTAATTCATAACTTAGAAATATAATTAAGGTAATCCAATCCTATTAATTAAGTACAAGGCAATTATTCTACCTTAATCGATTAAGATAGATTAATTCTTATACTCTAATTACATAATTCATAAGATCAATTCTTTTAGAGGAGAAATGTCTTAAAAGTGTAATTAACCGAAATCGGTTAAAGAGCAATTTAACTAATCAAATTGAATTAACAACTTAGGTAATTCTAATAGCTTTAAAGATTTAAAAATTTCTCCTAATTGATGCACCAAATTTCGGCCAAGGACAAGAGCAAAATCCAACCATCCATTTGCCTTCTTATCATGCACCATTAGATCAAGAGTCTATCTTAGTAGTATTTCTTGAGTTAAGCCAAAAGATGTACTCTCCTCCATCAAGATTGTGACACTTGGAGTGATCATATCCACCCAAGCCAATCCCAAGAGTGGCCATGCTCTTAACCACTTGAGAAAACACAAAATGGTCTTTACCCAAGTGTCAAGACTCAAAGAAAACACAACTCATCCTTTTACCCCAAAGTCCCTAGCTTTCTTGCTTGAAAAAGAAGTTAAACCCACCTACTCTCTCTTACTTATTGAATAAGCAAAGCAATCAGCCCCCTCACCCCATTTCTTGTGCCAACTAGCCCCCTCGCTCTCCTCATTTGCAAGTTTTCATTCTCTCACTAAGCCACAAAGCTCTCACCTCTCTCTAAACATCTCCTTGTTCTTCCTAATCTTCTTCTTGTTCTTCTTGTTTTCCTATTCTAACTCATCTCATTTCCACCACCATTCTCACAAGCCCTTCAAGGACCACCCTCTTTGGTTCTTGAAGAAGTAAAACAAACACTCACTTAGCCCCCATATCAGGCTCAAGGAGGAGGAGGCCATCTCTAACCATCTTCATCCTTCAAGCTTTCAAGAGAATCCTTGTGGTAGTAACTCTAACCTTTCTCTTTTATGTGTTCTTCAAGCCCTTGAACTCCTAAGCTTTCCATAGCTAGGTGGTTCTCGGACTTGTTTCCAAGGCCTCATGGTCATGCTTGTTGGTATGATGAGTTTTCTTGTGTTGTGTCCTTCTCTTTGGCATGAAATTTTTGGTTGAAATGTTTATTGTTGTTGAACTAAATTTTTAGAAGTTAAAACATTGAGTTAATATCAATATCTCAAAGATTAAAAGTGGTTTGGAAGAGAAAAAGTGATCACTTGAAGAAAAGACTAATTGTTCTTACAAGAAAACTCCTTGAAACCAAAACTGTGGAAACTAGAAAATTCTGGCAGTCTGTATAGCGTGACCCATAACTCTTTCAATATAACTCCAAATGGAACGAATTTTAAATGAAAATAGACTCATAGATCTTTTTATACATATAAAATTTGTGAAATTTGGCCTTAAAACGAGAGAGATATGAATTTTCAAAGTTTGTTGTCCCCGGATATGTTTCTGTTCGGGTAATATATAATAAAATCTTATTAACTCAAGTTATACAGAACATTTTTTAGTGGGACTAATTTTTTAGGAAGCTAAGACATAGAGGAACATCCCCATAAAACAGTTTTGGCAGATTCCTTGTGAGGAGCTCACAGTAATGTTTAAAAGTCACTATACCGAGAATAAACTCAAAAGCTGAATAGTCAGAATAAAATGTGCATATCTCAAGCTACAAAATGAATTTTTGAGTGGGGTTTATTTTGTTTAAAAATAGACTCAGATAAGTATAATCATACCAAAATTCGAAGTAAAAGAGTAAAAGGTGAATTTATGGTGAATTTTTGAAATTACTGCCCCACTGTAAAAGTGAAACTGGTTAAGGTTAAGTTTTAAAAGTTAAGGAGAAATAAGCTTTAAGACATTAAGACCCTTATATTAAGTATTAGAAAACCTTCATAGTTCAACTTAAAGATTTCAAAAAGGAATAATAGATGAAATTGGGCCTATACCTAATAAAAGAGTTTACATAAAAGGCAACCTCAATTAAAAGCTTGCACCAAACTTGCTAAGCTAAGCTCATAAGACTTTATGTGATATGTATGCCTCTATGTGTCATTATAATGACAATGATATGATGATAATAGTGATGACATGAACATGATATGATGATGATGATGATGATGATATGATATGATGATTATGATAGTGATATGATGATATGATATGATGATTATGATAATGATAATGATGATATGATATGATGATTATGATAGTGATATGATGATGATGATATGATATAATGATGATGATATGAATATGATATGTTGATGATATGATGCTTAATGATATACATGAAAGGATTAATAAATATGAATACCCTGGGGACGGCGATACTTAACGCCCAGAGGTGATTGATAAAGGAACCACATTTGGGGACGGCGATACATAATGCCTAAATGTGGAAAAGAATTAAAATAATTTTGCATCATAAACTTTAATAAGAAGAGAATGAATTAAGGGTGTGATCCTTCAAAAGGGAAGGTGACCTAATTTAAGCTCCGCTCACCCACGACTCACATAAGGCATGGCATGACCTAGTTAGTGTAAGTATAGGGGATAGGGCTTACATGAGACATTGCGTGACCCAGCTAGTGTAAGTATCGAAATTTTATGGTGGCGACGGCCACAGTATGAACTCATTACCACTTATGTTTAGTGGGTAGAAAGAATAAGACTTAAGATGAGTCAAGTTAAGGAAAGAAAAGGATTTAAGAGAAGGTCAAGTCAAGAAAAGAAAGGGACTTTGGTCCGACCCAAATAAAGAATGAAACTCTCAACATGATCATGCATGTTATGAATTGTCATATAAGCTTTTATGTATACCATGAGGTTGTTATTATAATGAGAATATGTCCTTAAAATTGAATCCACTTCAGATATTCATATTTTCGAAAACCTAAGAACTGAACCTTGTGTATGCTCACTATTTTCATTATAAAAGTGAAGTGGCTGGGACGATGACGATGACACCTCCATGTCGGGTTCGAGTCTTACTGAGAAATCTTATTTCTCACTCTAGTTACTTTTCCGCATTGTCACCAGAATCCCATGGCGTATCCGATGGAGTGGAGCATGGATCCTCTACACTGTGAGCGGACGTACGACGTGGGATGCCAGGCGAAACTATTTTAGGACTTATAATGACCGTCACTTTGCATCTTCGCATATTCCTTTTTGAGATGAGCTTTGCTATTGACGTTTGTATTTAGTACCTAGTATTTAGATCATGACATGACTATGAGCTTCCTTTGATGTAATGTTGTTATATATATGTATGTATATAAATATTATGAACTCTTATGGATGTAATGATGAGTTATGTAATGCAATGTATTTGTGAATTACTATTTATTTACCTTTCTCATGTTTTATGATATTTGGGTATATACCTTATACGACACGCTCTTTCTCTATCTACCTTCTCACTCAAGGCTTTACTTTCCAAAGCGACAACGTATTTCAACCAAAAAAAAAAAAAAATCTTACCGTATTTTCTGCGTAATTTAATTTCAAGTGAAGTTTAGTTTTCCACGAGCATAAATAACAACTAATAAAACGCCATAATACGACTTAAGCGTAGTATGGGTTTATTAGGGTGTTACAATCTCAATCTATTGATATAGGGTGACGAGCCTTTGATGTTCAACTTTAACTTGTTGACACACTAAGCAACGAGATACAAGGTCACCAATATCCTTTTTTATGCCTTCCTAACAATACAATTCCTTTAGGTCTTGATACGTCTTAATGGAACCTAGATTGATGGAATATTTGGAGTTATAGGCCTTTTGTAAAATGAGCTCCCTCAGGCCTTCAATATCAGGAACACAGAGATGATCCCCGCATCACAATGCACCTTTTTGATCCAAAATAAACTAAAAAATCTTGCCACTACTGACATCTTCTATTAACTTGACTAACCTTGGATCCTCTCACTGGGTTACCTTAATATGATCAATCAAAGGGGATTAAGCTCTTACATAAACTAAAAGCACCCCTAAACTCCCTAATTCAAACTGTACACCCTTGGTCTATAACTTGTGTATGTCTTCTACCAAGGGTCATTTTGTCAGGGCTATATGGGCTAAATACCCACGGATTACCTACTCAAGGCATTAGCAACTATGTTGGCTTTACTTGAATGGTAAAGAATAGTACAATCGTAATTCTTGAGTAATTCCATCCACCTCTACTGCCTCGAATTTAAGTCATTTTGTTGGAAGATATACTTCAAACCTTTGTGATCTGTATAAATCTCACACGTCTCATCATACAAGTAGTGCCTCCACACTTTTAGTGTAAAGACCACTGCTACTATCTCTAAATCGTGAGTAGGATAGTTCTGCTTATGCTTCTTAAGTTGCTTAGAGGCATTGGCAATAACTCAACCATGTTGCATAAGAACACACCCTAGGCTAACCCTTGAAGCATTACAAACACTGAAAATCCGCTTGAGCTTAACGAGAAGACAAACATAGGGTTGTAATTAGACAGGTTTTAAGCTTTTAAAAACTTTCCTTATAGGCATTGAGACTTCACATTCTTTTGTGTTAATCAGGTCAATGGGGCTGCAATCCTAGAGAATTCATTGACAAAGCAGCGACAATAACCTACCAACTCCAAGATACATTCCTTGGACACTATATACCCCAAAAAGGCCACCTTGTCTAACCAAAACTTACATTTTGAAATTTTGGCATATAGCTGATGATCGCTCAATATTTGAAGGATAATCCTCAGGTGATGCTCATGCTCTTCTTGACTCCTTGAATAGACTAAAATATTATCAATGAAACCAATTAGAAAACAGTCCAAAAAGGGCTTAAACACGCGATTCATTAGATCCATAAAAGCGGCAGGTGCATTGGTCAACCTGAAGGACATCACTAGAAACTTATAATATCCATAACAAGTGTAGACAGCTGTCTTCAGAATATCCATTTCCCTCACCTTCAACTAATGATATCCTAAATGAAGGTTAATCTTAGAGAAATAGGAGGCTCCTTGATCAATATGAAGTAGAGCGTAGTTATTGCACACCATCACCTTGTTAAGTTGCTGGCAATCTGTACAAAACCTCATGGATCCATTTTTCTTCTTCACAAACAATACCGGAGCACCCCATGGAGAAGTATGAGAGCAAATAAAACCTTTGTCCAGCAAGTCTTGCAACTGTCCCTTCCATTCCTTTAACTCAACTGGTGCCATACGGCATGGAGCTATGGATATGGGTTGAGTGTTAAGGACCAAATCGATATAGAACTTAATTTCTCTATTTGGAACTATCCCAAGTAGTTCTTCTGGAAACACATCTTGAAATTCTCTCACTACCAGGACTTG
This sequence comes from Pterocarpus santalinus, assembly GCA_031439595.1. Lineage (NCBI taxonomy): Eukaryota > Viridiplantae > Streptophyta > Magnoliopsida > Fabales > Fabaceae > Pterocarpus > Pterocarpus santalinus. The sequence continues at coordinate 22,721,519 of CM062528.1, read as the reverse complement.
TTCCAGCACCTGCACTTCTACATCCGCCTTTTGAACAATCGTAAGAAATCCCTGACAACCACTATCTAACAAGCGCATAGCTCTTAGAAAAGACACTAAGCTAGCGAAATCTAAATGGCTATCACCTCAAAAGATTAAGGGTGGTTCAACCGAAACTTCAAACTTGATTGTCTTTTGATAACAATCCACAGTGGCATGGCATGAAGTTAGCCAATTAATACCCCAGATGACATCAAAATTGACCATGTCCAAGACCATTAAATCAGCCAACATATCTCTATTATTCATACAAATTAGACAATCTTTATAAATTGATGTAACTATCAAGGAGTCTTCGGCGGGCATTTCCACCCAAAAAGAATGATCAAGTAAACATGGCAGTTAGTCAAACTATGAAGCAAAATGTGGGGGACACAAAGGAATGAGTCGATCCTAAATCAAACAAGATGTGCACATTAAAAGAACGAGTAATCATAATATAGACTCGGGTTCACCGTGAACTCGAGACTATATTACATCTTAACCATTGAAAACATATTTTTAAATTATAAATATATAAATATTAAGAGAATAATGGTTGAGATGTAATATAGACTCGGGTTTACGGTCAACCCAAGTCTATATTATCATTTTTCTAAACGAAAAGACCGAAAGTGTGCTTGCTAATACTGCATTGGATGCCTGTGCATCCTGACGAGTATGGGCAAATACACATGGCTGTCCCATCCTAACCTAAATAGATCTTCTGTCACCCGTAGCTCTTCCCTTGGTGCCTCTCCTAAAAGAACTTGAAACATCTCCAAAAGGCTAAGTTGAGGAAGATGAAGTTGACGTGACTAGATAAGCTGAGCCTTGACTAGAGTTCTTCTATAGTTAGGCACAGTCTTGCTTGAGATATTCAACTTGATTGCATGCAAAACAAGAATCAGTCTCCTTGTGACATACCACAGAATAAGGTTTGCCACAGGTCTGGCAAGGAAGTCTGGCACTACCAGAGTATTTAGTACCCTGTGCACTCATCTGGAATAATCCTCTAGTCTTAGATCTTAGAGTTAGCTCACTCACAAAGGGAGGCTATGACAACATAGTTCTCAATAGGGGTGCTCCTAGTGGAGTTGATTGCCTAGGTCCTCCACCTAAGCTAGAACCACTAGAGAAAGTGCCTCATACCTTTGCTTCTTAACTACCTCCCTCATAGCCTTCCTCTTCTTTCTCCTATCCTCGATCCGCATAGCAGTATTAACCACTTCAGCATAGGTTAATTTCCTAACTTGGGATGAAAGGGTAGTGAACATCAGGTCTGCCAACCCGCGGAAGAATCACACTATCCTTAATGTTTCTATAGCTACCATATGTGGTGCATATCTAGAAAGTCGAGTAAATCGGGCATCATACTCAGCCACTGACATGTTTGCATCTGCTTTAGCCTCTTAAATTCCCTGGCCAAGCTCTCCTTCTTGCTAGTCGAAAGAAATCTCTCTATTAAGGCTTTGGAGAATTCCTCCCAAGAAAATGGGGGTGAATAGATGATTGCTAAAGAGGAAAGCATTATACTACTACTCTACCAAATCTTCTAGTTGATATGTAGCTAGCTCAACTACTCTCATACTTGAGCACCTGATACTCATAATGATCTTACTAACTTTGTTGAGGAAAAGCTGAGGGTCCTCCATTACTATATTCCCAATGAAGGTGGGCAGCTTTAGTTTAAGAAACTTGGGAAGAGTTATGTCTATATCTTCCTCAAGTGGGGGTTGCCCCTAAATAGGAGAAGCTAGCACTGTCCCTTGTGGGGCTCTAGCTCATGCTTAATCAACTAGTAGTCTGACCAGATTTTCAACAGCCCGGTGCACCTCTTTGATTTCCTCAACCACTCCTAGCGCACCTTCACCAGGAATAGGTTCTTCAGGCTGTCGGGCCTCTCTTTCACAACCTCTACCCTTACTATGACATCTTCTTCTTGCTCTTAAAGAACAAGCCTGATCAGACTCCGTATCCAGAGCCTCATGACCTCTGGCTCCTTGCCCATGAACTCTAGTCCTGGGTGGCATCTCCATCTATAGAATAATGAATTGAATCAAGAAATGGAGAAAAAATTTTAAAATGAAAGAGAACATAAACAACATTTAAAAAATATAGAAATTGGGGTAGGAAACTCCTATAGGCCTCTATTATCATCACATTTTGTGGAAATAGGCTGGCTTCCATTTATACAATCATGATCCTATTAAAGGACATTTGTTCCATTGACCACGGGGGAAACCTAGGCTTTAATACCACTTTATCACAACACAACTTAAGTCGCGACCAGTGCTTAGGGATCTTTGACCCTTAGCAAGCTTAACCAAACCATCTAGAAACAAATGAAAAGAGTTTTCTCTGAAAATCAGACTTCCCTCAATAGATCATACATATATTCTCTGTAATTTTTTTATTTTTAGATAAACAAACTAGCTAATATAGAAATAATTCACTAATCAAACATTTGAGTAATTTAACCAAGTTCACAAACAAAAGGAAGCAGGATCCTGCCTGTAATCTATGGAGCACTATGTTACTTACATACAAAGTATTTCAAAACATATACAATTAAATCAAAATAATTTCATGCCCACACCATAGAATATCGAGCTTACCAAGAAGGCAACTAGACGCTTTAACTGGCAGAAGGATTGGGGCGCTAACCAGGAAAAAAGTTTGCAACATGTGAGAGGAAAAAGAGTAAGTCCAAAGGAACAAGCATTTGGCATATGCATTTCAATTCAAATACAATCCAGTGGCAATGGGTATCATATTACACATCATATTTGAATGCTCAATCAATACCCAAGATTTAGGAGGTGGCTCCCAAGCTTCCTAATCCGTGGCACAATGGTCCTAGCCCTTCTAGGATTTAGGAAGTAGTCCCCAAGTATCATGTGACCCATGGCATGCTGGTCCTAGAAGGCTAAGGCGCCAATTCTCATATATGCACTTTGGTATACATATATATACCATGCCACTAATCAATTCAATATGCCACTCAAAGTTCAATCATAAGTTCCATATGCTTGTTCCTTGAACATAGAAACATTCAATGTATCCAATACAACAACAAAATTTCATACAATCCATTTCACACATTAACAATCAGTATACCATAATCCACATGTTATATTTATTCACAAATACCACAATAACGTTAATTATAGATTTACTATTACTCACAAGTCAAAAACAAGAAGCGTGGATTCAACTTAGTGGGACTTCAGAACCAATAGGGAGATCCTTAAAGGTATCGATGCTACCAAAGGCAATAATCCATCGTTAGTTAGCTTTGGAAAAGCAAAACTAACTTAAACTACTCTCAAAATACAAAATCCCTAATTCTATGAACCCTAACCCTTTTTAAGAATCGATGGCAAAACTAGTCAATCCATAGTAATACAAAGAGGAATGAGCTCAAAATTTACCTTAGAAAGTGGAATAAAGGAGTAGAGCAAGAAGTGGTAGTTCTCCTTTAATCTTCATTTTCTCTCGACATAGGAAGAGAGAGAGAGAGAGAGAGTCAAGAGAAGAATGATGATAAGGAGTGAAAAGGATGAATGTTATGGACGATTTAGGTGAAATGGTGAAGGATTGATGGAGTTCATGTAGGAGAGAAAGGATTGAGAGGGGGCCAAGACAGGAAGAGTGTTTGAGAAAGATATGGGAGAGCAGACGCGAGCCCCAGGTTTTTATTATGCAGGGACCGCCTAGGCGGTGGGGTAGCAGAACCACACCCCAAAAAATGTAGCCAACACCTAGGCCACTTAAGCCAGTGCCTAAGCACTAGTTCCAAGATTCCAAATTCCACATTTTTCTATTTCAAACACTCTTATGCCTCGACCTTGAACTTGGACCCCAGACCTCCACATCCTGCTGCTCATGGTGATTCACATTCAGTGTTGGAAATGAACGAAGAAGTGGTGATCTACCTCGGAACTAGTTCCCTGGACCTCACGTCAATAATGCGCCATCCCACCTAGTGCCTTCAGCTCACAATCTTGACCCCAGACTATCTACTCCAAACCCAGGACTCTAGAGCCTCTTATCTCGAAACTTGGAACCCAGTCAAAAACCAAACGGAGTGTCCTTAGAAACTAGGACATTTCCTAAGTAATCAAAACCTATCAACACTCAACCAGATATCTCATAACATTTCAGAATATATTTTGGATCACGGTCAAGGTTATACATGCACAAAGTCTTTCATATGAGTCATACATCAATAAGTAAGTTCAAGGAAACTATACAAGGAAGATAAGGAACAAAATACAACCCACAGCACATGTCTGGGCCTTGAGCATTCTAAGAATTACGAACATTCAAATACTCAAGTATGTGAATCCAAAAGATTACTCAAAGGTTCATGAGTCAAAGAGATTTAAAATTTATATTGTGCAGAACTTTGGGGCATTACAAGTTCTATAAAGGGCTCATTCCACAAAACTCAGTTTGTTATTTAACATAGCTCAAGCCTCTTTTATCACCACATAATATGGAAATAATTCCTTTGTTTCACATGAACAGTTATGAAATTCATAGTTCATATTTCTTTCAAATGCAAGTATGAAGTATTTCATAAACACTCTAGTCCCATGCTCTTTTCATGAAGTCAAATCATATTAATTCCTTTTTCCCATATATTGCTAGCTATATGTATATATATATATATATATATATATATATAAAACTTTTTTTGTGTAATTTTTTATAAAACCTACCGATGGATTAAAAGTTTATATCTTATAGATCATCTTTATAAAATTTCATGTTAATCTAAAATTGTTTGAATAAGCTATCACTCATAGTACTCAAACCAGAGGATGGCGGTTCCTCTATGGTGCCACTGAACCAACAGATTGCTCTAGGAATAGATCTAGCACCATAACTATGACAACATAACCAAACATCAATCATAAAGGCGAAAGATTAATAGATATTACTCATAAATCTCAAGATATATAACTACAGGTCTCCAAATCCTAGCCCAATAATTTAAATGTTACCTTGAACAAACTATTAGGGAAAAAAAATGTTACCTTGAAGCATCAAAGAAGGAATAGAATGAGGTGAGAAACCTGGATCTTTACCCAAGGCTTCCCAAGACTCCCTTTACTTGCTCCAAAGAAAAATCAATCGATAGAAGAGCTTGATACTTAGTTAGCAGCAGGTGGGAGATAAAAGTAATATCGAAAGGAACTAGGATGATAAAGATTGAGTTTAGAGAATGAAATCTAGAGAGAGCTCTTGAAAAGAGAGAAAATGAAGGAATGAGAGAAAGCAAGCATTTTTTTAAAAAAAACTCATGCCTAGCGCTTAGGCACCTAATGACCTAATCCTCTCCTGACAGCCAATGCCTAGGCATTAGCTTTCGGGCACCCAGGTGGTGGATCAACCAACATTTTTAGCTTTTGTCCAAACAATGCAATGTGCATTCGAAAGGTTCCAAGAGCATTTTTAACCATATTTTCGCTTTAATAACACCTGAACAAGCAAGAAAAATGCTCTAAGAAAATTTTCAAGAGCTCAAACAAATATAAGGATTGAAGTTATATAACTAATATCTCATTTTAAATTAGGACATTACATTTCCATATCATGTATACATCATAAACACTATTACCCAACAAATCCTTTCGTGAATAAGGTTTCCCATGCCTATACTACTCACCGTGTTTGTGGACCACTTCTTCTACACTATTTACTTGATTAATTAAGTCTATGCTCATCCATGACTCCTCAACCATCAACAACATTGCTTCCACCATGCCTTCGAGTGGGATGAACAGTACCTTGACCCTGCGCCAGCAATGACCATGGCTGCACAATGCGAACTTTGATCTTCAATGAGTAATGGTGTTCACAAGCTAGGAGGGTGGCCAGAAAAGGGAAGATGCCACTTCAACAACAATGGGGATGCTCTCTAGGCTTGTGAGTGTGTGTGTGTTTGTTTTTAATTTTTATTGTGTTGGGTTAATGAAATCGGTGAGTTTCACTAATGGGTTAAGCAAAATGGTGAGTTTCAATAGTCCTCCAAAGCATCTTAATGAACTTTGACTAGCTTCTGGCCCCAATATCTACTTGTTGCCTTTCCATTCACCCAAGTCACCACTTCATGGTGAATCCACTGTTGTTTACAGCAAAATAAGTTTATATAGTGCTCATCGTGTTTGAGTACTTATTTCATTGGTGGCAAAAGTACTTTTCAATTAGTAAAATTACCATTTCTCAAATAACTTGAAAGATACTTTTATTTTACTTTCATCAAACTGAAGTGATGTTTTTACCTTATTATCTCTATTAACATTTTACTTTACTCTCTTTTAAAATTAGAGTATGTCTTTTTGGTCATTTCATACCTAAAAATAATTTTATCTATGATATCCAAACACAGTTCTTTCAAATTTACTTTTAAAATATCATTCTCAAACACAACTCAATTCTTTTAACTTCAAGTCTACTAAAAATAATTTTTTGAACTTTAATTTTTTTTCAAAAACAATTCTACCAAAATTTAAACCAAATGGTCCTTAATCATAGATATCACATTAACACTTTGTAGGAGCTCAACAATTTGGATGTGTCACTTCATCTATTTAAGTCTTTCTTCTATTTGCCCCTTCCTCTTATTGAGCATACTCTTCCTTTTTCTTTTTTTTTCCTTTTTTTTTCATTCTCCAAAATGTTAATTTCATTGCATTGTGTGCTTGATCTTATTCAATTTTTAATTTGTTTTTAATTTCATTGTTCACATTCTTTTCTTAACTATCAACGTAAGTTTTTGGTTTAACTTTGTAGACTACCAAGTTAATTTGTGTTATCTCGCCCAAATATGCTCCAATGAATTAGAATTTTTTTTCTTGGCTAAAATATAACTTATCTTTCTTAAACTATGCCTTAAATGTATTTTATCCCTTAAATGGTGTAATTGACAGCTCAAAGTTTATTGATAGATCTTGTAGCCCCTCAAGATCTGATCGCTGGCATGAAAGTTTCTTCAAGTCCAAAAACCAGGGCAACAAAAACTGAAATCTCGATGCCAAAAAAGGAGCTCGAAATTCATTCAGCAACGTAAGGCTTCCCCTACGGGTTCTTCACTAAAGCTGCTCTTACCATCCTGGTTCTTTCCGGAAGCAATTAAGCCAAAAATAAAATTTCAAATCATTAGAGGATAGTGAATGCGCTTATTTTTTGAGTGAGATAACGCAAATTCACTTGGTAGTCTATAAACTTATACTCAATTGTATTTCATTTGTTTATAATAACATTTTTAATGTGCAATTTAATTTCATATGAATAATTTAAAAGGAAAAATCATTATAATTTATTTTGACAGATTTTCTATGAGATTAAACTTATATGATTTTTTTTATCAACAAAAAGTCTAGGTTGAAGAGAAGGCCCACCCAATTTAGGGTGAGGATATATCTTTGAATTTATCAAATACCTAAAGAGATACTTACATATCACTAACTAATAGAAGAACTTGAAAATTAAACACAAATCATGACAATACATAAGCTGAAAATCAACTAGATAAGTCAACCCTCATGGGCTAAAGTTATACAATTTTACTCTTTTAGCATTTTTTTTAATTTTACGAAAATAGATTTTTAACTTAAGATTGTATTTTGATAATTGTTTTCTTAGAGTTTCAAACAAATTTATTTGCATTCGATGGTAATGGGTATTAGTAACATTAATTACTTGTTACTTAAAATAATATAAAAATAAAAATAAATTTCAAAAATTGAAAAATTATGAAAGATCAAACAAATTATGAAAGTTAAAATAAAATCATAATTAAAAAGCCAAAAAATAGAATAAAGTGTCGCATGACATCTTCTCCACATGCGAAACGAATGTTACATTCATACATACGAATGTAAACGGTGCACCAAAAAAAAAGTACAAAAGTAAACGAAATCATGGACGACACAGAAACACAACCTACGAAATTTAGCATAGCACACAAGAAAAAAGAGCACAGCTGAAAACATAAAACTGAAAAGATGATGATACACAAAATCATGGTGCTGAGCACTCAAAAGAATCTGAATATTTACTCATATAAGAGTCAACTGCGAACTAAAGAAGCCATCACCACTAGTGAAGCTCCCTTTGATTTTTATTTTCTATTAGGAATATACTCAGATGCGTACCATGGCCAATTTACACGCGTGCAACAAATGAGGTAACTAGGAAATAAGAAACAGAACTTGGTTCTGCACTGGAACTTGCTTTGCTTGCAGACATAATTTCCAAATCTGCGTCCTCTGTCTCATCAGAGAACGGAGATGCTGAGGATAAGGGTGAGAAGAACATGAAGCAGCTGATAAAAGCTCTGAGCAGAAACATTGGCTCCAACTTGGTTCTATATGCCAATTGAGAAACGCGTGTAGTTAGAATAATGAAGACTATGAAGTGACCTTTGTCACACACATACATATAGCTAGCAAAACATATAATAATAAAAAGCACATAAAGACATGCGGCTTTGAACAACAGTTGGTAACGATAAACATTAAATCGCTATGTCAGCCGCCGTAAGGATAAGTTTTTTAATGACTCCAGAAAGATAAGCCGTGTGTTGAATGATTAGCTGCTGTTAAATCTGAGTATAAAGGTTGAAAGGGAGACTCAAATTATGAAACTAATTCTTTAGTGGCATTGTTATTTGATGATTTTTCCAATAATTATTTTTAACTTCTTATTTTTTTAAATATAGTTTATTTTCATTGTGTTATATCAATTAAAATATTAGTATATATAATTAAATAAAGAGTAAAATACACCTCATACCTTTGAGGTATCAAGAAATAACACTTCACCCCATTTATTCATAAAATATGTACTCCACCCCAAATTATTAAGAGTGTGTTTGGATTGATTAAAAAAATTCTTTTTAGAAAAAGTTTCTTTTTTTTAAAAAAAAGTGCATTTTGTAAGTTTGAGAGCCTGTTTGGATTTTTTTTTTTTAGAAAAAAGAAACTTTTTTTTTTAAAGAATTACTTTTATAAAAAGTGCTTGTAACAAAAAAAAATTAATTTATCATTTTTTTCTAAAGTTAGAAATACTCATCTTCTAAAAAAAATAGAAGCAGTAGTGATTTTTAATAAAATTATCTTCTAAAAGTATCTTTTACTTATATTTAAAATTATAATATATATTCTTCTTTTCTTATCCTTTACTAAACTCTAGTTTTTTTTCCTCTTTTTGAATTTCTTTTTATAATTTAGCTATAAAAGAAGTACCTTTGTTCTTTTGTATCCAAATAGACTAATACTTTTAATCATTAAAAACACTTCTCAGATAGTTTATCCAAATGTAAAACAAGTTTTCTTAAAAAAACAATGCTTTGCTAAAACAAAAAAGTTTAGAGAAAAAAAGTTATATTTCTGTAAGCTTATCCAAACACACTTTTGTGTGTTTGGATAGCCACAATAAAAAGTTCTTGTAAGAAAAAAATATTTTACCACTTTTTTTAAAACTAGTAATGCCTAACTTCAATAAAAAAAAGAAAAATAGAAGCAATAGTAATTTTTAGACAAAATATCCATTTTGGTCTCTAAGAAAAATTTCGGGGGATAAATTAGTTCTTGAAGATTTGAAAGTTCACAAATAGTCCATCATCATTCAAAAAAGGAAGACACATTAGTCCCTCCATACAGATTTTTTGGCAGTACGGATCTATACAGATTCTATACGAAGGGACTAATATTTCCCGTTTTTTGAATGACGAGGGACTATTTGTGGACTTTTAAATTTTCGGAGACTAATTTGTCCCCTTTAATTTTCCTCAAGAACCAAAATAGGTATTTTTGTCTAAATTTTAATAAAAAGTCTGTTAGATGAAGATTTCAGGAGAAGTACTTCTTTGGATACAAAAGCAAAAGTAGAACTAAAAGTAGAAGAAGAAAAATGTTTTGCATTTAAATATATAATTGTACAAGTACTTTTTATTAAAAGTAGAAGTTACTAAACTATCTGAATGTGATAAATATAGAAGTATTTTTCTAATAAAATTATAATTAAGGACATGGAGAGATAGAGATAGAAAGAGAACAAGAGTAATAAGGGAGTAATATTTTTTTATTGAGAAGGTAGTGGTTCCTAAATTTGAAGAACAAAATTCTCTCTCTTCTACTGCTTCTTCTAGAAGAAGCAATTCCTTATCTGATTTTTTAAAAAGCTAATTTTTTTTTGCTTATACTTTTTGGAGTAGCACAAACAAATAATGTTATAAATTTTATAAGTAATTTTTTGAAAAGTTTGAAAAAAAATATTTTTTGTACTAGAAACACAAACAAATGCATCCAAAATGATTCTTCAAAATCACATCTATTTTTTTAAAAGCCAGGTATTATTAACTTTTAAAAAAATGATAAATTAATTTTTTGTTATAAGTAGCTTTTTTTTTTCTAAAGTTGTATTCAAACACAATTTTTGAAACATATAAAAGCACTTTTTGAAAATAAAAATAGTTAAAAAAGGTGTTTTTCTCTTAAAAAAAAGAACCAATCCAAACACAATCTTTGTGGATTGAAGTGGAGTACATATTTTGTAAATAAATGGGGTAGAGTATTATTTCTTAATATCTCAAGGATGTTAAGTGCATTTTACTCTTAAATAAATGTTCCAACCGATATTTTGGGTGGTCATTAGTCAAGATTGGACTAGTCAATGAGGTCCCTAGATAAAGGGTGCAACTAGGCAAGATGAAACATGTTCTAATTTCTATAACTCGAGAAACTATTGGGTGCTCATATAGGTAGAATTGTGCTCTAGCCAATGATAGACATTTCAGCTTTAGTTCGTAGTAGATTCTATTACTAACTTACTCTTTTATATAAAATGTCACTTTATTATTGGGTAGAGCATAATATCTAATGCTCGATGAGCATCTAGTAATTCCTTCTTTAGTTTAGAAAGGAGATTCTTATATATGACACTACTATGAATAAGTAAGTGGCTAGTTTCAGGTAGCAGAATGATTGAAATAGTAGGTGATCCTGATTAGTCAATGATAATATTATGCATTAAGGTAGGCGGCTCAGGAGATAAAATATTCTGAGTTATTGGGTAGAGTATTGGGCCGGTCCAATAATAATAATAACAATAAAGTACCAACGATTGGTAATTGGTTGACATTTGATCTTTAAGAGAGTGTTTGGTAGTTCCATATTGAGGGGAGAGATAAAGACTTTAGAGAGTTAAACTTTTGTTTCGGAGTGTTTTAAAAGCAAAGAGGAGAACTAAAAAGGGTTTTCATTAATCCCCCAAACACTCCCTCTCACCCTTGATTTAAAAAGCAAAGGGATTTACGGGATTAAAGTTTGGATTTAGTCCTCTAAAATGAGAATAGTTGCAAAGTAAGAAAATGAGAGATTATCCATCCTTAAATTATTTTAGTGAGACTCACACGTAATAGAAGTTATTGATCTAAAGGTAAATAATTCTTTTTTTTTTTACTTTATAATTATTCTCACTTTAAAGAATCCTAATCCATAAATTTATATCACTTTTACTATATTGAAATGTTTACTTTACCTATTATTTCTAATTTACTAATGTGTACGTAAAAAAATAAATTTTAAAATGAGAGAAAGCAAAAATTTGGGATACTATTTTTATAGAACAAAAATTAAGAGACTTTTCGGGGAAAATTGAAGAGAAAAAATAGTTTTAGATATAAAATTTTGGAAATATGATTTTTTAGGAAAAAAAATTTTGGACAAAATATTTAGAGAGAAAAAATGTTTTAGAGAAAATGAAATATTTTGTAGTTCTACAAAATATGTAATACTTTTAAAAATTTTTAAAAATCTATATTATTATGAAATCTAATAATTATGTTTAATTATTTTATTAAAGAGTAAGATTGTAGCTCTCTATTTCCTTCTGTTTATCTATTTTACACTCTAAAATAAAGGTAAAGTAAACTCTCAAATGAGCCCCCTCTTTCCTCTTCCCCTTCCTTTTTTGTATCATTGTTGTATTTTTAAAATCACATATATGTATGGATATCACTTTTGTGATTTTAATTAAAAAATTTAATTTATGTGTATTATCAATGTAAAAGATTTTTTTTTTATATGAACTATGAATTTATTCAAAGGAAAGCCTAAAAAGCTAAATCATATTTAATACACAGAGGGGCCTTACCAGTCCAATCCTGAACTAATCCATCTATAGCTAATTTAGCTAGCTTGTCAACTATTATGTTATAGCTCCTAGGGCCAAATTGGGCCCTAAAGTACATAAATTCAAAGGCCAATCTAAAAGCCTCTGCTAGAACAAGTCCACTGTGAGATAACATGTTGGAGCTGTTCTTGAAATTTTCTAGGAATGTCTTCATATCCCTTCCAAAATTGAAGCCCTTATCGCCAAATCCCGAGTTAACTCCAACCTTTCCATTATGGCCAAAGCTTCTGCCTTCATCATGTCTGCCTCCCCCATGATTCTTCTTGCCCTTACTGCTATGAATCTTCCCCAAGAATCGTGAATCACCGCTCCTTACCCCATCACCCTTACATCCTTGGCGGTGGCATCATCGGTGTTGATTTTGAACAACCCAGGCGGCGAAGCTTCCCACCATTCTGGCGACAGATTTGGACAAGGCTGATGGAGGTTTTCACTTGCTTGAGCTACTTTGAAGCTCCTAAGGTTCGTAGCTTGCTGCAGAAGAAATTGGAATGGGCTTGAGGTAGGTTTTGCAGGCTAAGCTTGGTTTCTTTGGTACCATACACCTTCCCAAATTGATGCAAATAGTTCACAATCTCTTAGATGCAAAGGGTTGAAATCCTTTTGCATCCAATCAAGCAATGCATGGAGATCCAGATTGTCATTTTGTATCTGTACTTGCACACTAGAAACACCCAAGATAGTACAAAAGTTGTGACAAGAATTAAAAAGGTGCCATACCTCCTCGATGGCTTCATTACAGAGGTAACTCCCATTTCCTACCTGAATATCTTTTGAAATAAGTCTAACTCTGGTAGGAAATATATTTCTAGCTACTCTCCAAGTAAAAATCTTATTTTTTGGTTGAACTTTCATGTCCCAAATTGTTGCCAAACTTTTTTGTACTAAGATAATATAGAAAACACCTGATTATACTCTTAGTTGTCCTGTCTCTGTTGGTTTATATGTTCATTCCAGAGTACTTTATATCCACTTTTGACTGAATTATTGCCTTTCAGGTCAAAATACCAAAACCTGTTATCTTGAATGTTTCTTTGAGCTAATGGTACTTGTTGGATCATTTCTGCTTCATGTGTGTCAAAAATTCTCTCAATCAATTCTGAATTCCATCTTTTGGTGTTATTAAGCATGAGCTGATTAACCCATTCAATATCTGGATCTGTATTATCCTTCTTCCTAACTTTAAAACCAGGCATAGTAGGCACCCATGGAGTTTAAGTTATGTGAACTCTTTCCCCATTCCCAACTTTCCAAATGAGACCTTTTTCAAGGACCATTCTTCTTTCAAGAATACTCCTCCAAGTGAAAGATGGACTATCATAAAATCCCCTCTAGCATAGTATTTAGCTTTCAAAATCCTAGCCATTAGAGAATCCTCGAATTAGATAAGTCTCCATCCTTGTTTGGCTAGCATGGCCAAGTTAAAGCTATCAAGATCTCTGAAACCAATCCCTCCCATCTCTTTTGGCTAACACATATTCTCCCAACTAACCCAATGAATTTTCTTGGTATCAGTTTGGCCCCCCAACCAAAATTTAGCCATTAGACCCTCCAGGTCCTTACACAATAAGGTGGGAAGTTTGAAGAATGACATTGAATAGGTAAGGATGGCTTGCGCCACAACTTTGTTATGATTTCCCTTCCCCCTTTGGAAAGTAGTTTCTCCTTCCATCCTTGAATCCATTTCCAAACTCTATCTTTTAATGATTGGAAGGAGTTATACTTAGACCTACCTATCATAGGGGGCAGTCCTAAATATTTTTTGAAGAAAACAATAGATTGGATTCCTAGGCAATTAGCTATTTGATCCTGCTCCTGATGGCTTACATTTGGGCTTAAAAGAATTGAGGATTTCTCAAAATTTATAACTTGACCTGATGCAGCCCCATATTTATTCAAACTAGTCAAAGTTTCCTCACTTTCCCTCCTAGAAGCCTTAGAGAAGATAAGAATGTCATCAGCAAAAAATAGGTGGGATACCTTTGGTGCAGCTCTACAGACCCGTATTCCCGCAATATTAGATTGCATTTCAACTTTTTGGATTAAGGCAAAAAGTCCTTCTACACATGTCACAAAAAGGTAAGGGGATAACAGATCCCGTTGTCTCAGACCTCTTTATGGGGCAAGAACGCTTCTTGGGAAACCATTAATCATGATGGAATATGACACAAAGGAAATACATTAGTCTACTAAGTAGATCCACTTCTCACTAAAGCCTAATTTCCTCATTATGGCTATAAGATATGCCCACTTTACTCTATCATAAGCTTTGCTCATGTTCAGCTTTAAAGCACAATACCCTTCCTTGCCTACTCTTGTTTTTGATGGCATGAATAATCTCATATGCTATTAAAATATTGTCAGATATTAATCTATTCTTGACAAACATACTTTGAGATTCAGATATTAGCTTAGGCAGGATAACCTTTAGTCTACTTGCCAAAGTTTTATTAGTCAACTTGTAAAGCACATTGCATAGCGAAATAGGCCTAAAGTGAGTCAAATCCTGAGGATCTTTAATTTTATGGATCAAAATAATGTATGTATGATTAATTTCATGAATAGAGTCATTACCGTTTAGGATATTAAGAACTGCTCTGGTTATCTCTTCTCTCACAGTCTGCCAGTATCTTTGGTAGAAAAAAGCAAGCATTCCATCAAGTCGAGGGGCTTTAGTTAGGCCTATTTGGAAAAGGGCCTCCCTAATCTCTAGAGGGGTGAATGGTAGATTCAAGAAAGCAGCCATTTCTGTATCAATTTTATTATCAATTGATTCAATCACTTCCTCAATCCCAGTCATGTTAGATGTAGAAAAGAGATCTGGAAAATAGTTAGCTATCATATTCTCTATTTCTTCTCTATCACACTCCCAATCTCCATTACTTCTCTTGAGTCTTGTGATTTTGTTTTTTCTTTTCCTCATAGAAGCTCTACCATGGAAAAATCGAGTATTCATATCTCCTTCTCTGAGCCAATCCACCCTAGACCTTTGACACCATATAATTTCCTGTTTTTGAAGCAAATTATTCACTTTTTTCTTTTGGTCTCGAAGCTGTGACAGGTTTTCAGCAGAAGGATCCCTCTTAGCCAATCTTTCCATTTGTTTTGACTCATCCTTGATTTGCCAATTAATGTTCCCAAACACCATTTTGTTCCACTGTTTTAGGTCCTTTCCCAACCTATCAATAGCACTTGCCACTTCCCCAATATCATTTTTTTTCACCTATTCTATTCCCCAATATCATTTTTTCAAATCTGAATGGTCTTTCCCTTTTTTTCCCCTTCAAGTTGATTTGATTCTTTCACTTCCAACAAAATTGGTGAATGGTCAGAGTGGGATGAATGTAGATGAATAACTTTAATGCTAGGCCAAGATTGAATGCTTGAAATGTTGCCAAGGAATCTGTCTAGTCTACATTGAATATTGCTATCCCCATTCCTTACGTTAGACCAAGTAAAAGGATATCCTGAGAATTGCAAATCATGGAGGCCAGAGTAGTTAATGGCTTCCTTCAATGCTTCCATTTGTCCTTGTGCTCTCAGCATACCCCCAGCTTTCTCCTCCAGGTAAAGAATTTCATTAAAGTCACCTCCAACAATCCAGCAGTCTTCCTCTTCACCTCTAAGATTTTTTGGCATCTGCCAAGATCTGTCCCTTTCAGATGTAATTGGATTCCCATAGAACCAAGTGAACCTAAGTGATCTATCACCTTCCTCTCTTTTCACCTTTACATCTATGAAATTGCTACTGTAAGATAACAAATCAATACCCATATCCCTTTTCCATAATAGACCAAGCTCACCTCTTCTGCCATTACTATCAAATGTAACTCCATTTGTCAAATTTGTTCTCCTTTTAACTCTTTCAAATTCATGGCTTGATAATTTAGTTTCACACAAAAATACTATATCAGGATCTTAGTGCCATAATTGAAGGTGCAGAGCTGAAATTACCACAGAGTTCCCAAGCCCTCGGCAATTCCACGCAAGGATTTTCATTGCTTGCGGCGGAGGATTCCTTGCCTTTTCCTTTTTCAACTCCGTGAACAACTTCCTGAATTTTCAGACTATTCTTACTTCCCTCATTACCTGATCTAACCTCTCCATCTATGTCACCCTGGAATGTTCTTTTAGACAAAATAGAAGTTATACCTTGTTGCTGTTGTGTCCTATTTCCTCGGGCCCATTTCTTCCATTTCTTATCCAGCTTGTCTTTCTTCCCCGTTGGCTTTGATTTGTCCTCATTACCTGCCCCTGGATCCACTTGATTGGATTGACTGTAATCATTTCCTTTTTCTTCCTCATTCTTTTTATCTTCTTCAGCTCGTAATAATTTTATTTCAGCTATTACTGTCATTGAGTTGCATTTGCGGGTTGAATCATTGGGCTTGTAGCACTAGTTTCAGATATATCTTCTATATTCAGGTTCAGAATTTCTTCTTGCTCAGCCTCCTTTTCCTTTGCTTCTTGCAAATGTAGGACCTCAAGTTTTTTTGTTGCTTTCTTCAACCTGCTTTCCTTGGCTTGAGATTCTTGATTTGTGCTTTCATTTGAGCTTCTTGAATACCTTGAGTATCTTCTGCTCTCTAATAGCCAGAAGTCCCCGTTATTGCGTTTGGCCCTCATCCAATCCCCAAACTGTCTTGAATCATCCTCTGTGTATTCCTAATCACAGTCATCAAGAACGTGCCCCAAGATTCTGCATCCATAGCAAAAACTCGGCAGTCTTTCGTATTGGATCTGAAACTATTGTTCTTGCTTTTTTGCTCCCACCTGCAACTTCACACCTCTTCTTAGCGGCTTTTTAATGTTTATTAGGACTTACAATCTCATACTTATTCCTTTTATCATCCCTCTATCATCAACATCTGCTTTAATGTATTTACCTATCACATTTCTAATAATTTGGCTTGTCTTTTCTATCATAGCTGCTCTTGGTAAATCAATAATGCAAATCCAAAAAGGGGAGTGATCAAAGGAGATTTCCGATGAGCGGATCTCAGCATTGTACTCTCGGATAGCTAACAAGAATTTGTCAAAGCTCCATGGATGCCCAGATAAGACTCTTTCATGATCCTTTTTATGGAAGAAAATGAATTGCAGACATATCTCACCCAATCTTCTAAATTCCATGCCTTGTCTTGGCCTCCAAACCTTTTCCATGGTTCTACCTAAAGCTCCATGATTGAACGGCCTAATGGACACCAAAGATCGAATAAGACTGTAAGACTCATTTGCACTTGTACCTTCTCCTTCTTGGATAATGACTCCTGCTAATGTTTCTTCTTTTTTTGATAATTTTAGGTCTTTCCAGTGGCTTGTCAACTCCTCCTCCATTTGCACCCCTAATGGGCAGAAAAAAAAAAATTCTGGTTAACTTGGTCAAAGCACTAAGTCTTGTTGCTGATAGTAATTTGAGCTTCCCTCTTTCCCCAACAGCGAAGTAACAGAGGCAAACTAGACCCACACCCCGATCTCATACGATCCCACACTAGCCATCGAGGGGAACGAATTCCCATCGAATGGAAAAAGATTCTCTCACCTTCTCAAGATAGCTTTTTGGAGCAACCTCTGTGAAAGGAAAAAGACTTTGTAAGGCTAATATAAAAGATTTTTATATAATATACATATATATAAATTTAATTTTGAGATATTATTATTAGAAAAACTTTTTACATTAATAATCAATAATTAATTATCATGCACTTAGATGCCAAACCATATTTCGATTTCTTTTGAGTGAGGAGATATTTTAAAAAAATAAAAAAATATACATCATTAAAAATATTTAATTTTCACAATAATTATTTCAAAAATCGCAATATAATCGGTTGATCATAGTTAGTATCCCAAAATTAACCTCTTTAACTTTTGACCACGACATAAATATCTGTATTTTACGATGACCACCAAGCTGAACCTGACCCGATTGTCGTCTACGATGATTAACCTCGTCTAAACATTTATATAACGTAGGGGGACGCACTCGTTTCATTTACCTCCGCCACTGCTACAAACGCATCCTATTCTTCTCCCAAAAAC
The DNA here is from genome assembly GCA_031439595.1 of Pterocarpus santalinus. Lineage (NCBI taxonomy): Eukaryota > Viridiplantae > Streptophyta > Magnoliopsida > Fabales > Fabaceae > Pterocarpus > Pterocarpus santalinus. Next base: position 22,703,249 of record CM062528.1, on the reverse strand, counting down.
AAAAGAATCTGCCTGTTGTTTGTTTTTGTTGCTTGCTTTGCAGAGTTGAAAGATGCCGTTGAAGGTGTTTGACGCCACAGTGTCGTCCTTTGATGGCGTCTTTGACAAGTTCCGATCAGAGGCTCCCCAGAACAAGGCCAACCTCATCCTCTTCCTCGCTGACAAGGACCCTGCCACTTCCATCAGCTGGTGCCCTGGTATTTCCCCTCTTTTTTTTTTTTTTTTTTATTAGAAAAAGTTGCTTTTGGAATTCGTGGAACATTATTGTGTATTTCTTATATATATATGTGCTTCTGTTTTTTTTTTTTTTTCGCCCTTCTTTGCTACATCCCCAGATGGAATATTTCAAAGAATTCTCTGTTTTCTTTTTGTGAATTTTTTGGAGAGTCTTGAAATTTGTTAAAAAGAAATTGTACACTGATAATGCACCTTGTTCCATGAAGCATTTGGGAATATCAGTGAGAATTCTTAGATAATATGGCAGAGGGAAGGCCCCAAAAATGGGAGAAAGGAGAGTTTTTCTTTTTTTTAAATCCAAAAATGGGAAAAAGATGCTATTTTCCTCGCTGGGGACGAAGAGCTACCCGCAGACTGTCTTCTATGTTTCTGGTTTATACGTCTTTGGATGCTTTGTACCTTTCATCTTATAGTGGTTATTGGTGATTTGTCAACTACCAATGGAAATTTTGATATTGAACAAGACAAAGCTGAGATAACATTGATTTTAACATTCTTTTCGTATAAAATATATCAGAATTTTGTATCAGAATTCATTGACAGTTAGAAGAACATTATATCCCTCCAGTTTAGAATAATCCATGAATATGACTGGTGTGTTGTTATTATTATTATTATTATTATTATTATTATTATTATTATTTTTATTTGACTCCTTATTCCTAGATTGTGTGAGAGCTGAACCTGTGATCTACAAGAAGCTGGAGGCTTCATCAGATGATATTGCACTTCTGAAAGCTTATGTTGGAGACAGGCCAACATGGAGGAACCCCCAACATCCATGGAGGGTGGATTCTAGGTTCAAGCTCGCCGGCGTGCCAACGTTGATTCGTTGGGAGAACGATGCAGTAAAAGGTCGCCTGGAGGACTATGAGGCTCACCTTGAAAACAAGATTGAAGCTCTTGTTACTGACAAATGATTGTCAATGTGTCCTATATAGTTGGCATCACATATGGTTTAGAACTGTTTATGGTGTACTAATACCAGCAATTCACCCTTCACATACTGGGCTTATTGCTTTGCTGGTAAACAATATATAATAAAAGTTTAGTACCAATGATGATAAATTATGGTTCTTACATAGTGTTTATGGTTTGTTGTTGAATTTGAGCTTCATTACTATGTTGGCTAATCCTTGATAATGTTCTGCTTGCTGTATTTAAAGTCTGCTTGAATTTGAAACTACTACATAGTCCACAACTGCCCAACGTGCCTATGTGGTGTTATTTACAGACCAAAATCATGCTCCTAATAAAGATTTTGTTATTAAAATTTGATCATACTGCTTAATGGAGTGCGAGAACCATTTTTGAAAAAGCTTTTAAAATCAAGCAAGTTGCTGCATTTAACCGTGCAATCACTTCATCCATTCAACCAAAGGCAGAGTCATGACGTTAAAAGAGAGAAATATATGGCTCATTGGTGAGCTGCAACTTTCAATGGGACTCCAACATCCATTGAGTATGAACTCTGTGCAATTGCTTCCTCTAACATATGGTTTTTTGTAGCCAAAGAACCAAGCTTTCAATTTCCAGCAGTGAGTGTCTTAATATTAGAATCAACTGTGCAGGAGATTTGTACAATACCCTTTGAGACAGATCCCTCTATTTTCAAAGACATTAATGTCAATCTTGCTATTAACAATGTCCATCAGCAAGACATTCAGTTGAAAGACTATCTAAAGAAAATAAATTTTCCTGTAAAAGTGAATATTTGTTTCAAAACACCAGCACCCTTTGCACAACGAAGTAATTGATAGAGATAAAATGAAATTGGCTATTCCCGCTGAGTAGTATCCCTTATGGTGTTTGTATTGGATTTCATCGTTAACATTGGTGTGTAAATAATCCATGTCTTATTAGCATACTCCATGGTAGATAAAACACAACTGGAATTAGAAGTCAGAGCCTAAATGAACACTCCAAAAATATCAGATAGGAAATTGCAATAGGAAGCGAGGAGGATCCTAAGGTTGATAACTATAAAAGCATTTTCTTGCTGTAGAAATAGAGAGTCCTCTTATTGCAATATGAAACACTAGCTATGTAAAGTTATTAATCTGTTCTATTGTAATTACATGATAGAAACTTTCAGACTCTGAATTTGGAGCATCAACTGTAATTGTTCTTTCAAGTGCATTTGAAATGTTTAATGCTTCTTTCACGCTGTTAGTACCAAGAAAAATCTTGGCACTTGAACTGCATTATAGCTATAGAGTTATATCTATCCACATCAGATTGTTGTAAGCTTGTTACTTAAAAAGTAAAAGTAGAGGTAAATTTGCATGGTCTCATAATTTACAAGTTTGCTTTGCTAAAGGATTGATTATTGTTGTTCTTTGATAGTACAATTCAATAAATTATACTGAGCAGGTAATATTCCGTCAGGACATTTTTTTTTTCATCTGCCCTTCACTTACATTTTGAGAAACCCCGTTAATTTCTAATTAATATGATAAGTTTATATTATACTTATCTTAAAATGAGAGAATACTGATTTAAAATTAGCTATGGGCAATACTCAGTTAAAATTGGCGGAGGATTCATGCAGGATGCAATGACAAGCCATTGGATAAAGACTCCAACATTTTCATGCGCATGTGCATGTTCATATTCAGGCACAAAGAATGGAGCTGAATACGTGCAAACATCAACAAGAATAGTCACATTGAAGCAAAGACAAAAGCAGTAACATAATCATAAAGAAAGTAGGGAGTTCACAATACAATGGAGTAAAGGTGCAGCACCTGCTATAGAAACTTTTAACCGCTATGCTACTCTCATGTGTCCTCTTAGAACCTTATCAACTGAAAATGATTAGGTTTATGCTATACAAGGAAAAAGGGAATTTGTTTGTGACTTCAGCTTAACACAATACACTTTGTACTTGCTGGAGGACCGTTCGACAAACATGCTCTGGAACATAGCTAATTCTCTATGCCTTATTCACACGAACTTTTTGCCCTTCTAGCAACTACAGTCAACAGGTCATCAGACAAATACCAAATCAATGTCAGTATAGTATTTAGAAGCAAACTAATCACTCATTAAATTTCCCATTATTTTCAATCTACAAAACCCAATCCCATTAAACAATCAGATCAAATCATGGTAGGAGTTATTTATGTCATGTTAACATCTTAAGATATAAGGAACTTGTATTGTGAGCATCAAGATAAATATAGGAAAATCTGAGGAAAATTAATTAAAAAGAGGCAGTCAATGTCAAAATATGCACAAGCAGACATTATAAAAGAACCAAAGAGGGAGAAAAAGAAACAGAGAAATGGGACCAGCTATTAGATTAGTTGCTTCATATATTCGTGCAATTGCACTTCTATATTCATAAGCAAACTAGATAATGGAAAATAAGCAGACTATTGGGGCTTTGCCAACATACATGTCATTTATTTCTTATTAGATTATATCCAAAAATGTATATGCAAATTGAGCAAGTCTATTGGGATAACATAGCTATGCAATGAACTAAAATAGAAATTCGAGTTAGATGCAATTAGAAGAATGTATCTGATATTAACATATCTATAAGACATTGCTGACCACAAACTACTATAGCAAGTACATAAAAACTGCACCACCATTATCTATAAGAAGATTAGGAAACGGAACTCATCCTCTACATTTTATTAAGGTGGCATATTTGAACTATATTTCAAATTTTGATGTGTCAGCTTGCAAACAAACAAGAAGAGCAGTAAACAACTTACAGCATTGTTGAAAGAGGAGATTGCAGCTTCTACATCCTCATCCGAAGAAAAAGTAACAAAACCAAACCCAGTCGATTTTGAGGTCCCAGGAACCCGTGAGACCTTGGCACTAAGAACTTTTGCCTTCTCCGAGAAAAAGTTTTTAAGTGTATCTGTTGTTACTGTCTTGGCCAGATTTCCGACATACACCTTGTGGGGGCTGTCAATGAAATCGGATTCCTCAGCCTGAAGTAAAGGCAGATCTACTGTTGACAAAGGTTTTTCAGTTATATTTACTTTAACCTCACGTCCTCCAATTTCCTGTCAAAGTTCATGAGTCCTTTAAGAAATCCAAGTTGTTGCACGACCATTAACAATATTTCTCTTTTTTTTTTGTTTTTTTGGGGGGGGGGGGGGGGGATAAATTCTGCAATATAACTTACAGTGCCGTTAAGTTTCTCAATCACTGCATTCGCATCCTCAACAGTTTTCATCATAACAAATGCAAAGCGACGACTTCTTCCGGAGTATTTATCATACATAACCTATGAATCAGACATAAAGAAAAGTGAATGACATACTTGAGCAATCCGACATTGTGCGGTGCACTGTGCAAACGAAGTTCTGGAATTACTTCATAAGGATAAAAACAATGCACATATCAACGCACCCTTTTGTCTATTCTTAAAACCCCGGGTTATTGCACATCCATCATTAGATTTTTAAGTTCATATTGTCAAATACAAATCAACAATCATTCTGTTGAGCAGTTTAGCATCATAAAAAAGTTGATTGAGGTTTCAATGTTTTTATTCTAGCTCAATTAGTACTACTACTTACAACAGCTCCTTTTTTCCTTTAAGCTACTCTTGAAAAACTAAGATTGCCGAGACTCATGATTATGTCAATTAATGCTCTTGTAATCGCAATTCTGCTATCTTCATATTAATGTGACAATCATCTCCAAATCATACCCTGTTAATAAAGTCTACATCCACGTCAATGCTAAAGTTAATGAAGAACCAATTTGAAACCCTCCCACTTCAACATACAGTTTGAAGAACCAATTTGAAACACCCCCATTTCCCAAAACCAAAAACAAAAGAAAATGCAACTACCCCAGTTTGAAAGTTTAAATAAGCAAACATCCTCAATAAAAGTCATATATTACCCCCCCCCCTCCCCCCAAAAAACCAAAAGAGAGGGGGGAGGGGGAAGGAAAAAGAAAAAAGAGTTCCCAGCAGAAAAATTGGATACATAGAGGCAAAAATGATAACTTTAGAGTAATGCTAAAATTGATCTTCAAAAGATACGTGAAATCTCAAATTAGTTCTTCAAACATTTTTTATGTGAATTTGGTAATATAAAATATCTATTAACTTAAAGACTACATTGATATCAAAACATACATTGAATATTCTAAATTGATGTCCATCTTTGAGCACTGCGGGACCAAACTGATGTCCAAAATGGGACTCACCTACGTTGCGGTGTATCTTTGGAGCACTAATTTGAGTATTTTTCTCTTGAAAAAAAAAAATGAATGAATTGAGTAAAATACCTCAGCTTTCTCAACAGCACCATGCTCTTCAACAATCTTCTTAAGCTCGTCGTTGGTGACGGTGCGGGGAATGTTGCCAACGTAGAGCCTCCTCGCAGCCTCGGACTTTGGGTCCGCGGAAGTAGTAACAGTAGCAGCAGCCTCTTCAGCCACCACCGCAAATGGTCTCCGAAGACAGCGTCTGTGTCTGTGTCTGGGTCCGGGACCTCCAACTACGAGGGAAGGCACCAAATTGAGCAGGGGTTTCAAGTGCAAGGTGGTGGCGTGAGTGGAAGGGGAACTTGATGGGGCTGTGAGGGAGAGGAGTTTGGGTGGTGAGAGCAGAGAAGAGTGCACAGTGGTAGCCATTGTCGGGGGGCAGGCGAGGGAGTGACGCAACAATAGACGGAGGTTTTTGCTGTCTGTAGCATACAGAGGTTTATCCTTTTATCGTCTCGTTGGTGTTGGAAATGAAATTTTGGGATACGAATTTGGGTCGGGTTGACCCGTTAGTCCGAATCCGAGTAGCTAATGTAAAACACCTGCCCTTTTTCCCCCTCATTGTTTTTTGTTTTTGTTTTTTTTTTTTTGTGATGTATATGTTAAATTTTTCACTAAAGACAAGAAAATGTTATTTGGCCCACAATTTGCAGACACATACGGTTGACACCATATGAAATTACCACAAAACGACAAATCTTCTATATGAAATGAGTGTCATCGTATGAGTATATGTCAAAAGTTGTTGAATCTTTAGTCTCCGCGCAAAGCCTTTTTTTTTAATTTTTGTTTCCCCCCAAAGCAAACACTTTCTCTCACTCTCTCTCGCCCCTTCCAATTGCTAATCCTACCACCACCACCCCCATTACCGACAATCTAGCTTAATCCCACCACCACCAGCCCTACTACCACCACCCCCATTACCGGCAATCTAGCTTCCACCAAAACCCAAAGCATCAGGGAACAAGCCTCGCCCTAGCCTCACCACATTACACTGGTCGCCGAGCCTCATTGGGTCCGACCGTGAAGACCGAGAAGCAAAAGCTCACACACTGGCCTTGAGTTAAAGACTCCGAAGGCAGAAGAAAAAGCTCACACATTGGCTTTGAGTTTCCAATTGTAAAACGAAACCCTTCTCACTGTCTCTTGCCTCTGGTAAGCTTTTGCTATTGTTTCTTCTTCTCTTTGGTTTATAGCTATTGCTTTTGTTTGTCGTGGAAGACTGTCCAGTGACAGTGGAAGTTTGAACTCCACAAAATGGCACCACACCATCACATGTTCCATTTTTTTTCCCTGTTGACAAGGTATAGACATTCTAACTTGCCACATTAGAGACTAATAAAATGTGTGGAACCCTGTGTTTGAATTATAATGATTTACTTATTTCTAGGATGGTCTAACAGCTCTCCACAAAGCGATAATTGGCAAAAAGCAAGCCATAACTAACTATCTCCTAGGAAATTCAACTAATCCTTTTGTACTGGACAAAGTGAGTAAAGGTTACTAAATTGTTTTGTTGGTTGCACGATCGCAATTGCATATGTGAACCTTTACTTGTTGATTTTCTTCTGTAAGTTATTTTCTGTGCTCATCCTGCCCCCTTTGTAAATCATCATTGTTGTCATGACGGCACGTTATAAAGGATTGCATTATATCGTAATGTAGTAGCATATTGGTATCATAGCCTTAGTTAACTGTTGTTGATATTTTTATGTACCTACTTTGTTGTTTTTGTACTAGAAATAGGATGGGGCCACCTTGATGCATTATGCAGTACAAACAGCTTCTAGCCAAACAATTAACATACTCTTATTGTATAAAGTGGATATAAATCTACATGACAATGTATGTTTAATTGCTCTCCTATTTAGCTTATCTACCTCTTTTTGTTTTGTCCATTTTGTGCTGAGCTGTTTGAGAGCATAGTTGATTTGCTCTGTCTCAGGATGACTGGACACCTTTACATCTTGCTGCTGAAGCTCAGAGAATACATTTAGTGAGGCTTTTGCTCATTAAAGGTGCTGATAAGACGATAACAAATGTAATTGCCTATTAATTTCCTGCGCTAATATTTCAATGTGAAAGAAACTTGGTGTACCCTACAATATGGCCTAAAAGTATATGCTTTTCCTTCATATGCTTATTGCTGTCATTGACGTTAGGTGGTCTGCCTTTGCCTCAAGAAATTATTCTGTAGTCCAATTCTCAGTTTTGAAATTGAGATAAATTTCATGAGATTGCCTTTAAACTAGGGAAACCTTCAAAAGTTATTGTTGAATAGAAGTTATCAAAAGTAATTGAGGAATTGTTAAACTCTGCCTATGTCATGGTTGTTTGTCAAACTCAAACTTTACATAAATCAATTCCAACTTCCAAGTCTAAATAAAAGAGAAGGGTTGTGATATAGCACAATGTGTTGATTGATTCATTTACCTGACTTATAAAGCTTGATTGATTTTGTTGTTGTTGTAACTGAGGAATTGTTAATTTCTTTGCTTACTCTATCTTGTGTCCGGAGCCTCTTGCAATCTTGTTGTAAGAAGCTTGGTATCAGTACTAAGTTGTTACATGCATCTTCAAAAATTTCATCTGTTGCTTATAAGATTAGAGAAATCCTCAACAGTGATTGAGTGTTCAATTTCCTTCATCTAGTTGTTTAATGGTTGCCATTTCTTTCTATATTGACTTCAAATGAGATTTTGTCTGTTGTTTGTCCCAAGATGGTGTAACTCCATTTGATATTTGCCTTCACTTTGGTCAAGGTTTCAAAACATATAAGCTAATCAAGTTGTTGAAGCTGCCTCAAAGGCGTGCTAGACTTGCATGATGAACAACAGTTGGAAGCAGCGCACTAATAAACAACAGTTTATTCTGTTTCAAACATTACTTATATGCATACTTAAATAGTTGAATTATTCTGTGGTAACTACTAGATTGTTAACTATTTTATATGGTATTGATCCTGATGAAGAACATATATCAAAAGTTGATAAAGAGCTTATAGAAAGAGAGCTTGAATGTGAACATGCAAGAAGAGAGCATAGAGGCATTGATGGTGTAGAATCAGAAAGAATGAGAGATAGCATTGCTAGGCAAATGTGGACCAATTATATCTCTCAAAATTAGTTTTGTTTTTATCCAATCAATGTACTTATAAGACTAATTGCTTGAAAAAAAAAAGGGTAATTTGTGTTAGCCTTGGTTTAAAAAGATGAAAAGCGTGTTAGCCTTGGTTACTTTTTGATTTGTGTATCAAGTTACTGTAAGTGTTGTGCTAATTTTCATTGCACATTGTACTAATGGTTGTGTTTTAAAAAATTGGTTTACTTGATGGGTTTGAAGTTATGAATCTGATAGAAGAAAGTCCATTGCTTTTGTTTAGGCTACCAGGAAAAGCTTTAATGAGGTGGATTGATAGCGACACTTGCTGTTTGTATCTCTTACCTTGAAATGACTACTTGGCAGCCTCTTTACATTTGATTAGTCCTACTATGTCACTTGTTCTAAGTTCTCTTAGCCGCATTTGTGAAAGAATTGCTATAGTGTCGGTCTTCATTGCATATGTTATTTTTGTGTATCATAATCCAAGAAATTCAGCATCTTGTTATTTCATTCTGGGTTGGTTCCTTTTACAAGTGTGGCAAATTGATAACCGAATGATCCATTTTTTTTTGTGTTTTTTCATGCCAAAAATGACACAAAGTTATCTTAATATGTGTTGTGAGTAGTGACTTCTTCAGTTTTTGCTGCCGCAGTAGCCTCCAAAAGGAGAAACACAAACAAGTATTATGTTTATAATTTTTCTTAATCTCAATGACTATTGTAGTCCCAGTCTGCTTTTTCCCTATTACTTTTCTTAAATCTTATTACACCACTGTCAGCCTATCTGATATGTTACTTTTGTCAATTATATAAGTATGCCACTGAACTATAACATTCTGATATCTAATACGGTCATTTATTTTTCTTAGATTTCTTATCCTTAAGATAGTATATATATAACACTTTGGTATATTTTGATTTGCATTTTTGAATTTCTCTAATATTGCTGTTGTATTTACTTTATACTGTTGCTACTTTTACTTTATGTTAATTTTTTGTTTCAATTCCAATGTGTTGAAATAGGTTTTAAATGGCATGGTTTAGTTTCAGTTTTCGCTTCACTGTACTTTTGATATGTTTTCACATGGTTGAGTGAGTAACTTTTAAAATTCTACTATCATTGTTTCGTTTGTCATGGTGTTTTTTTTATTTGTCACATTGTCAATTGAATGATTGTTATATTTAGTTTCTGAATTGTTCCATTGAAGCTATTGTTTGAATTTTTCTGCATTGGGATTTTTAAATCCTCATCCGTTGAAATGCTCAAATGTATTGTTTTAGTCCTACCAAGCTTTTAATTTGAGTTAGTCTAATCCATGCTCTTAATCATGACTTTCTTTATTTAAGATTACTAAGGCGTAGATATATATATATATATATATATATATATATATATATATATATATATATATATATTAATGTTTGTACTGTTAATTTTTGTACTAATTATTTGGTATTCTTTTAGTATGGCCTTATCTTGCTGTTGGTTGTGCTTGTTTTGATTGTATGTTTCTCTCAAGTGTTGTTCAAGCTTTCTTTTATGCAATGCATGACACTGTGATGTTTTTGGCTGATTACGTCTCTTAAATGCGTTATATGTATCTTTATAAAGTGCATGCCATTGTAAATGTGCTAATGTAGTGTTTTTACTTGATCTTATTTTCAATGTTATGAATTATGAACAAAGCATTTTAAAGCTTCTACTGATTTTGACTTCTATTTTTTTGTACTGATATATTTTAAGATTATGATATATTTTAAGATTATCTTTTCAATGATTTCTTTGATGTAGGTTCCATATTTTAAGATTCTCTTCTCCATGCTCACTCACTCACTCACTCTCTGAGTTCCAACTCTGACATGCCCTGTGCTTCCAGACGAAAAGAAAGATTGACAAGGGACATGTATCAGGTTTTGGCCTGACAAACAAGGTTCATATAATCTTTTATGATGATACATTTATAGGTTATGGTTTGTCTGTTAACCTTAAACTTCTATCTTACGTATGCTTCACTTTAATGTCAACTTAATAATGCAGTATTCACCACTGCTATTCAGTTTGACTGCAACACAATAGCTAGATGCATTAGGGAGTTGGCATTCCTCAACCCAAAGGTGAAGTTGTTGATTTAATAATTTCTATTTGTGATGTCTCAGTTAACATCCACTTTTCTCAACTGAAATGGTCTTCAGTGTGGATAGTTTATCATGACATTTTATTGATGGCTTTTCATTACTGCATAAGTGTTTTGATCAGTGACAAAATTCCTCTCATGACTAGAAGAACGAAAACTTCTTCCTTGGTATCAACAAAAATCATTAACCATTCATATGCTTTTATAGATGGCATTTTATGCTTGGTTATGCTTTGGATCTGTAAGTTATGCTGATGATTGTTGTAGTGGCTTAAAGGGAAAAATAAATTCCATTTAAATTAAAGATAAATTATATGAAATTGCTAACAATTTAAGCTGTGCCTATAGTACTTCTATAGGTATCGTTTCATATTCACCTTACTCGAGTCAAGAAACACCATCTGTTGCTTATTGGAGAATATACCCATGTTATACTCCCTTTCTTATCAATATCATTGCTGATTGTTTTCTGTGCTTGGAATTTTGTTGAGTCCCTCTATTAGTTGAATATTAGCTTGAATTTATCTTTCTGCTCATCTAACAAGTGAGACTAAGTAGCTCGAAACATTATGTCCTCCATTTAGCCACATATACAAAACTTTTATACAAGCATTTGGAATTTCTACTTTGCATCTTAACATCTTTCTTGACCTTTTTAGCTTACTATTACACTTTAGAAAGAAGACGATCATCCAGAAAAGATTCAATATAATGAATATTTCTATGCTAGGGGGTAGTTGAATATGTGAAATGGGTTAACACTGATAAGTTCTTGTAATTTGTAGTGCATTTTGTAATGCGTGGTTATTATCCATTTGAAATTTGTCTATTTTCCATTTCAACTGATACGCAGACTGAAATGGGGCGAGGGAAGGCAAACACTAGAAGTCCTACTACAGGTGTGGCCGGACGGCTAAAGGAGCACGGTATGAAGAATGAAGCAAATGTAAGTGTTAAATGATATAATTGTTTGAAATGTAATAAATGCATTTAAAATGAGGGCCTATGTGAGTATTTTGCCTTATTTTGGTTAGGATAAGAAGGGGAGCTTGCATAAGAATGGCAGGTCACTTGGTTAGAAAGGTTCTCGCCAGTCTAGTCATAGAGTGGTAAATCACGCCCTACTTGTTGTATTGCTTTGTGATATAGTTATTTAGATAATTTTCTCTTGCGGCATCGATAGTGATTTTGTAAATCCAGATGTACTGATTGCAATGCGTGTGAATTTTAGGCTACTTTTGCTATGCAGTGTTCGCCTCTCCAATTGCAGAAGCTGTGCCAAATTCTGATGGCACAATAAGCCGACCATGTGAAGGAGATGGGATTTGGCACAATGTTCGATGTCAAGTGCCGGATCGAGCGGGTGTTATGCTTGGAGCTTGTGAATGCACTGGATATAACCAAGATGTGCATTTTCGTGAAGGGTGAGCTGATCCCACTTACATACCATGACGTAGGCATGGTTTTTGGCTTGCCGGCTTCAGGTATTACAACCTACCTATTTGTCATTGCTATTATTATTATTTTTTTTTTGGCACATGATGAGTAAGCATGCTAACCATTCAATTTTAGGGTTGGAGATTCCTACATCTGTGACCAAAGAGCAGAAGTTTCTATTGAAGGATTTGGAGGGGGTCACCGATGGTCAGTTAGAGCAGATGATCTGACAAGCAAAGTTGATGACAGCTTCAGGCGAGCCTTCATTTTGTATGTCATGTCCGGGTTCTTTTGCCCAACATCAAAGATGGCACCTAGTCCAAAGTTATTTGGTGCCATTGTTGATGTTCAAAATGTGAAAAAGTATAATTGGAGCCGGTTCATTTTCGACTGGCTTGTAGTTCAGATCACAACCTACAAGTCAGGTCACCGCAAGACAGGGAGCATCGGTGGCTGCCTTTTCTTCTTGATGGTATGTAATGCATAATTATTTTGATGTTGCAGTTAAGCTTCTTTTCTAGCCTTTCTTTTGATAATTCATCATGCTTGTCTATACTTGTCTATTGCCCATATATACGTAGATGTCAGTAACCTAACTTCATGAGTTGACTTGGCATTTCACAGATTATATACCTTCATCGCCGGCCGTTTGGTGCTGGGGATCCGACGTCCACTGGTCCGCTACTTGCATATTGGGATGAAGAAATGGTGCGAAGTCGGATTCGCAACGAGAGAAACTTAAAACAGGTAACTCATGTAAATAGAGTTACAATATGTTAAAAATAGTTTTGTGATTCTTGTTTATTTTATGATGTTAAGGTGACAACTTAATTTCAAAGCTATTGGTATTGTGTGTTTTCCACCACTTTTCTTCATGTCATCTGTTGAATTACTTTGATAGGGTATATTGTATCGCACTCGGCACCGAGGTGAGCTATATAATGAAGTGTGGTTAAAGAAGACTTATAAGACAGAGGTAATAGGGATTATCTACTGGTTGAATAATTGAAAAGGTTTATGATTTAAGCATATTTTTCTTATGTTATCCAAAAAAAATTGATTAGCTTTTTGATAGGTCCATGGTTTATTTAAAATTATGGTTTTATTTCTTGTTTTGATTTTATTTGTGAATTTAGTCATTGATTTTTTTGCACAACTAGGAAGTCCAAAACTGGTATTATATAGACCTTGATTCTTAATATATGCATTTGTATGAGTATATGCACTTTATAGGCGGTGAATTCAGTGAGAGTGATTAAAGATTCAGTATTGGCATCGCAAATGATTTGGATGCTAGCATCTGTTATCTTTTATGTGCATAATTGGATGGATATTGAGCCGAAGCTTATTCTTACTTCATAAAAATTGATGATTTATTTTCAAAGCAGTTATTTCTATCGACGTTCTATTATGCTTCTGCCCACTTGCAAATTTTTTATTATCATTGACATAATCATATGTATGCAGATTGTGCAGGATTGGGCGTATTTGCAGATGCTGAAGGACATGGATGATGCCATTACGGCAGAACGATGCGCCTTTGCTTTGTCCCTAACTTGCCAAGCTTCAAAGAGGCCAAACCTGCTACTAACGAGAAGAAGAAAGTGGAAGGGTTTGATTCAGATATTCGAGATGATCCTTCTCACTCGACTGGGAAAGGGCAAGAGAAAATACTACTTGATTTTTATACGTACTGCACCCAGCCTGGGGTTGCAAGCGAGTGTAGATATTTACTTGAACTCTTTTTGCCCCAATCTAGATAATTGCAATGCAAAAACTTACTTCACATGATATTTCTCTAATTACTTTGGGTATGTGATTCAGGAATTTGGTTAGCATGTTTGCTCAGTATCTGGATCGGCATGATGCTCCAACACTGGGACCCGAGGGGTGGATTAGTAATTATGTAATGATAAGTCTTAATATCAGTGTTTTAGTCTCAACTACATGCTTGCCTCAAAGTGAACTAGTTGGTAACTAATATTCAACTGTTATGTCAGGTTATTACTTTTGAGGCAGCTATTTTTAATGAGTCTGAGCAGAGACAAAAGGCGAGGGGCCGTTATTGTTTGCCTTCATATTTCATGGTGATGTTATCTAACTTTGATATGTTTGATATACATATTTTAATTCAAAATTCGTTCGGTGTGCTTATGTTTGTTTCTCTAAATTTAGGAGAAGGTTGCACATGGTTTGGAAGCCTTCAGGAGACGTCGCCATCAACCATGGGACACTCTACCAACTGGTTTTGGGGACCTTCAATCTGTCATTGCCTCTAGCAACCTGGTATTCAATTTCATCCTTTGTGTCAGTCCATTTTATGAGTTATGGTTATAGGCTAATGATATTTTATGAGCTATGGTAAAAGTGTTTACGCCTATTGTGTTTGATCATCACTGGTGGTGCTATGCTTTCAACCGAGAAAAAAAGAGTTTATATATGTTAGACTCTTTGGAGGGGAGGCATAAGGGTGACAAGGCTCATCTTGACAAATTAGCGGTATGGTGCTACAAATAACTTGATTACTTTATTTTATACGTATCCTTAGTATTTGGCTGTTAAAAAGTCCATTGATTCCATTCTTTTTTTTGAACCTGTAGGCCACTCGTTTCAAGGAGATATTGGCATTAACAGTACCGACGTTAAATCCTAATGAAGTGGAATTGAGAGTTGACAGTGTTTTGCTGCCAAAACAAAAGAATAGGTGAGTTCTAGTGGGTCTTATTTATAAAATTTACTCTTCTGTATTCATCAATTGGATCTATCATGATAGCGTAACTTGTTGTTTGGGGTTTTCACCTTATATGGTTCTTGTGAAGTGATGATTGTGGTTTGTACACTATTAAGTACATGGAGATGTAGGATGGTGTCACAACATATGAGGAAGGCAGCACCATGCCTGATTGGACTGAGGTGAGCTTTCTATTATTTGGTCCATATATTGGAACTATAGTAGTTTAGTTTCGCATTATCTAAAATTACAAGTTTGGTTGCCACAGGATGAGTCTGAAAGGTTGCGGCGTGAGTTGCTAACTAGTTGGGTATTAGATAAGAGAAATGTGTGCAGAGCAAAAGTTGCACACGATGCAGGAGTTGATGCGCTATTATCAACGGCATCCCCATTTGCTGCCCATACCCCATCAAGTGTAGATATCTCTTCTTGTCACATGGAAACTCCAATACAGGCCTCTATTAGCACTGCCAATCGAGATGTATCGGTGTATGAAGATAATGCCAAAGGTTTGTGCATAGATTGATGGGCATGAAGTAGTTATATGCATAGACAGGATTTGTAAACTGAGCATATAGTTAATATGTCAATTTGATTGTTAAATATTTCCTGTCTATGTTGAAAGGTGTTGATGGTGAAGGTGCTAGGACAGTTAAAACCCAGGAGAAGCCGAAATCAATTATTGTAACGAGGGTCAAGACTTACGGAAGAAGGCGAAAGCCTGCACCTAGAACGAGAACCCCGTACACACCGTTGCGTCGTTTGAGGCCAAGAAAGTAATAGTGGCATAGGGTTCTATTTTGGTCTTTTTAAGTGATGAGGCTGGCCTATCCTTTGTCCGGGCTGTCTTAGTGGAACAATTTTATATATAATTGGTAAGGAATACAATGATAGGTTTCCAATGGTCTGCTCCAAAAGTCCACATCTTTGTTTATGCAAACCAAATTGATAATTCCTATAGAATTGCTTTTGAAAATAAAAGAGGAGACTTGATAAAATCGTTTGAACATGGTGCTGTGGTTCCTCTAAAAGGAAAGACTCAAAGTTTTGCTTCTCTGATGCATGGTACAAATATTCAGTGCAATGCGATATTTTGTGAGAATATGTATGTATGTGTATATCAAGTTATGGAATTTTTTTTTTAAAGGTTTATGGTTTTATGTGCTCAGCTTTCTTAAATGTTCACATGCAGCAAGTATTTGATGCTACAAAATGATATCTCTGTTAGGTGAATGCAGTTGCTGACATGGAGATTTGAAGAAAAGGTGTTGACCTGGACAGATGCATCGATGCGCATAACTTGTGTAAGAAAAGACTGAAGTCTCTTCAAAAGGAAGCTTATAGACTGGCTGGGAATATAGTGTTCGTTAAATATGCCAGGAGACTTGACGAAGGTGGTATACAAACACTTTAAGCTTCTAATACCTGATGGGCAAAAATGAGAGGAGAGAATGAACATGAGACCTACTAAGTAGAAACACAGGAGTTTGTTAACCTGTTCAGCATCTCACCTCATGATTAATTGAAGTCCACATTTTGCTGCTGTGTCATACTTGGGTAGCTTTCCTCTGTCAACTTATATCTTTTTTATTGACCTTTAGTGGTGTTAGAACATAGGTAATATGTATTTATGCCAGCATCCATAAGTAGAAACACAAAGGGCTGGAAATATTATTTGATTTAAGATGTTTCTGCCTTGCTTGAACAAAATTTAAATGTGTAATAAGGTTGACACACTTTGTAACAATTTAGCTATGATTGTGATTTATAAAAATTTTCTTCTGTCACTTGAATTTGTGAAATTAATAACGTGACTAATTTAATTTCCACAATGTTATCATTTGTTATGAGTGGACACTTCTGGTTCCAAATTTCATAATTCTTTGATCTGTAACAAGTTGTTATGGTCAACTTTTGACCCAAAACCCAAATGAAAAAAATTCTCTTCTAATTATTTCTCTAAAACCAACTGTTATGCATGAGCTCAATTACTTTAGAAAAATAATTGCTATAGAAGTTTATAATTTATGAGTCCAACTGGTAATGAAGGATCAATTGGATATGAATCTTCCAATAATGGTGTAGATAGACTAAGTGATAATGATTGGAGTTTAGATATTCACATAAGTGATGAGGCACATCATCAACCATATCTTTTCTCTCATAAAGTTTCCCTAAATTCAATACCTTTCAACCAATAAACATGGCTTATGCCATTACCTAAGAAACTGAACATGGTTGGTAATTGCACCCAAAAAGCTAGTAACTTTAGTTCAAAAAGCTAGTAACTTTCTTAAAAAGCTGGTAACTTCTCAGGTTCCTGATTTTTGGTTCTATTTCCCTTAGGGAAAGGATGGGTGCATCCAAACAAGTTATGACTGCGCCCCTTTATGCGAGGTTGGTGAGGGAAGCTTCATTCCCGCTTGGGGAGTGCCTTGAAATACCTGATTACGAAACTAAACATGGTTGGTAACTACACCCAAAAAACTAGTAACTTTAGTTCAAAAAGCTAGTAACTTATCAATTATTTTGAGTTTTCTTTCTATCGGCCTTGCAGAATGCATTGGTGCATCCAAACAACTTATAACCGCCCCCTTCATGCAGGTTGGTGTGGGGACCATCATTCCCACTTCGGAAGTGCCTTGAAATGCCTAATTACGATACTGAACATGGTTGGTAACTGCACCTAAAAAGCTGGTAACTTTAGTTCAAAAAAGCTAATAAATTTCTTTAAAAGCTGGTAACTTATCAATTACTTTGAGTTTTCTTTCTATTAGGCTTGTAGAATGCATTGGTGCATCCAAACAAGTTAAAACCACATATCTTCATGCTACAAACCTTTAAAAGTGAACAAATTCTTAGGAAAATGTATATCACAAATGATATCTCTCAACCTATCGTTACATAAATTTCGTCAAGAAGCTATAACCTCCACAAATTTATATAACCTCAACATTTAAGTACACTTAAAATTGTCAACCCAAGAGGCATGCTCTGACAGTTAAATCAGGAAAGTTATAAACAATAAAACCAACATATCGACGGGCAATTAATTGGACTAGAGTTCAAAGTTTTTCCCTCTGACTTATTGGCTTGCATCTGATTTTACTTTTTCAAAGTTACTCTTCATAGTAGCAAATAAATTAAACATGCAATATACAAATCCACTACAAGATACCAATCAATTCTTCATAATCCAAATCATACTTTGTTATACAATATTTATTTTTATTAGAGCCAATTAAAATTGGAAATAGTATATTTCAAGGCACATGAATATTATGCAACATCCACCATAAAGCTTTCCTACACCACATAGTACTACAAAGAACAGATAATTGTAAATAACTCATGTGCCATCAAATAAATTGTCTACTCTATTACACTTTTTGGACTCCAAATACAAAAAATTAAAACAAAAAAAATCAAAATCTTGTAGCATTGATCTATGCCCTCCCAAATATTGTCCCATATGCTCCAGATATTGGGTGATTTCCTATTTGGCTACTTCCGTTGTCTTGTTATGAAGCATATCCATAGTAAAAAAAAACAAAAAAGATGTGCTTTATGACTATAAGTGTCCTTGGAAAAAAAAATGGCTATGTAAAATGTACACCTGTAATCCTGGTCCTGCACATAAAAAATTGAAACATAAGGAATAAATGAGAATTTTTTTTATTTTAAATAACAAATGCACTACTGATAATCCACTTACCTATACAAAAAGGAAGGCATCATTCTCTATTTACATTAGCTAGTATATCTGCATTGCTTACATATAGCAAATATCGTCAGTCAAAAAGTCAAAAAGCTTAACATAATATTACAATGATTCCGCAACATTTTCAGAATTGTCCTTAGCATATGTGGGATTGGGGAGGTGTTCCTGCGGATTAATATAAGAGGATAGTATAAGTAAAATAATTCCAAAGTAGACTCAAAAATACCGAAGTTGTTTACATGTCTGCATAGATAGACCAATATCAGCAGTAAAGCCTTCGAGCAATGACAGAAATCCACCTTGTTGAACAATTGATAGTTCTGAAACCAAAGAAGTTTCTTCATAATTGGGAATTGCATCAGCTTCATTGACAGGAATACCCCTGCTCTGGCTCTAAGCAATATTAGACAAGTAACAATAAGTGGTCACTTCATGTCACACTCGTGGTAGTTGAATCATTGTTAATTGTTCATCCCTATGAATCTATCCCTATGAATCTGGCTCGCAAAACTAACATTCTCACTAAGTGCATGTAAGAATAAAATAATAGATTCCATAAGTCCATAAATACATCGCAACAATCATTACACAATATGGACCATTTTTTCCATATTCAAATAATAGGTGCACAACATCCTACAGAACAAAGTATTTCCCGAATTTAAACATCATCTCGTCAATACAATTTATCTCACAATTCACTTCAAATACCAACAACAAAGTGGAAAAAAAATTAATTTGCATATGCAGATCAAGACCAAACCGAAGTTACAGATTTAATGTTAAATCCATGTGCACACACAACATGAAATTGTCATCAGTCACATTCATTGTAGGTCCAACCTCCACCGAGGACTCTATGGAGAAGTTACTTCCACGTTGCTGGATGACAAGTCCATCAATGGAGTCCTATAAGTTGCAATTGAAATCAAACATTAAGATTTATTTCCATTGATACCATTTGAGTAAACACAAACAATAATAGATGATATAATAAACAAACCTTCATAACTAACTTGGCACCATTCATGCTTTGCTTTCTATATTTCTGCACAACCTTCTCGCCATGAGAGATTTTTCTCTTTGAGGGTGGTCGACCTTTACGTGCTACATGGGAAGGGCTACGAATTTGAATCGTGTGATCCGTACACCTCTCACCCATAGTGGCCTTTGAGCAAGTGTCCTTACAAGTTGCATTCATTTCCTTTTGAGAAGAAGTCATTCCATGCATATCACCAAGGACTTTATCGAGTGCACTATGAAGGAGATTGCTTGCATCATTAGATTCTGCATCTACTTCTGCCACATTATAGAAATGCTTACACAACTTATCAAATCTCTCTGACCTTGATTTTAACTCAGTCACATCATAACTGCTTCTAATGTATGAATGTCTCCACTTGATTTTCTTGCTCCATTTTGCCAAAATATACTTCAAAGCCACATGCTTTACTCTTTCATGAGCAAGCACAGAAAGTGAGTGCCTACACATAATGCCCCTAAATTCAAACAAGCATTGGCAGTTGACATCATGATTTTCACGATTAAATTTAACTTCATACAAAACCTCCTTCACATGGCTACCAACCAAAAGCTCCTCAAACACATTATAAGTGGCAATAATCCCTTCCACACATTTGATGGATGTGCCACAATTCATTTTCTCTCTGAATTCAGCTTAAACTTCATTAAACTTTGCATGTGTGTATTCTGCTTGAAATTGTTTTTCAATGACAAAGTTTGACCCACCGGGAATTGTAGTATTCATGGAGCGAAAATCTGCTTCAAACTCCCTTTCTGCCCTGCTCCTAAGAGCATTGTCATATTGCTTCACAAATTGTTGCAGGCTTGTTTTAAAGTTGACATATCCGTCAAAGAAAGCATGTATGCTCTCACTACGTTGGGTGGTGGACAACCTTGCCCAAAAGTACTTCCTCAACAAGACTGGAACCCACCTATGTCGCTCACTGAACAATCCACTCAACCATTCATTTTGATCAAGTTGAAATTCTTTCACAAACAAACACCATTTCTCATTAAATTCTTCCTCTGTGAGAGTGTCATAAATGGCTTCCTTCATTGCACATTTCATTCCCTTATATACAGCATATCCTTTGAGTTTATCAGGGATCTTTCTCATTATATGCCACAAGCACCACCTATGACGCGTTTTGGGCAAAGCTATCCCAATTGCTTTCTGCATAGCCTAACATTGGTCAGTTACTAGACCTCCAGGATGCTTCCCAGCCATGCATCTAATCCAGCACTCAAAAAGCCAAACAAATGATTCTGTATCTTCACCTGAAAGTAAACCACACCCAAACAAGATCGATTGGCCATGGTGGTTTACACCCACAAATGCCGCAAATGGCATCTCATACTTATTTGTCAAAGACATTGTGTCAAAACTCACAACATCTCCAAAGGCTTTATATGCAGCTCTACTCCTAGTATCTGCCCAAAATATATTTCTTACACGAAACTGATCATCAAAATCAATGTCATACCAAAAATTACAATTCAGCTCCTTCATCCTATCAAAGTAATTTACCAAAGCTTTGGCATCTCCTTCCTTCCCAATTGCACGTCTTTCCTTATTAATGTAGTTCCTCACATCTTGTTCAACAAATGGAAGATTCTTGTACCCTTCTGCATCTTGTACAAGAGCTTGGAATGTCTTGCTGATCCTCACTCCTATCTCATCATTTAGCTCGACAATTCTCTTCACATGCAGACTGATATTCTTATTTGCCCTATACATTCTTGATTTCATGGGGCTAATATCATGACTATGGTCAAAAATAACTGATTTTATAGACCATAAACCGTCAGATGCCTTGCTTGCAGTAATCTTTGCATGACATTTTGCAACTTGTGTAGGTAGCGTCTTCAATGTTGCTGGAATTTTTGACACCTGGCTTCCCTCTCGTGTGCAAGCAAGCATCAGATAATTTAACTCCCCATCATCTCCTTTTTTTGAATTCCGTATTTTCCATCCAAAGCCGATCACATTTGCATACTTTTGGTAAAATGCTTTTATTTCTTCAGTCGAATGAAATATCATCCCAACACTTGGCTCAACTATTTTAGTATTGCCAGTAAAGGTATCAACTTCCGGTATGGATCCAACAACTCGGTTCGTATCACCACCACTTGTATCTTCCATGAAGTTTTGCTGCATATGATGGACCAACCTAAACAAAATAGGAAAACAAAATTAACTGGGCTCTGCTACAATATGAAAGAGTACCCTCCTTTGCATCATGCGTTCTTTCATTTTTATTGAACAATTTATCCAAAAATAAAATAGTCATTATCGTAATTTATTACAACTTCATAATCCTCTGATAACTTATTGATAGTATAACACAACTTATTCTTTGGGATAGTTATCACTATCTACATAAGTGGTATTACCACAAAGCAAATAATTTAACTGGAAAAACATGTTTATCATTATCAACAAAGCACAAATGATGGATTTTATGTAGCAGCTAAAGAATGAGAACCTTCAAACAGTCAATTGCTTCTTTAGCATTAGCAACACTCCTAAAAACTCCTAAAAACATGCTGCATAGGACGTAGATAGTATCAAAGTATATACCAACATAAATTACATGAATTTCACATTTTCCATCAAAGTCACAAAGTATATTTAAGCTAGATTGGTAAGGTTTTGCTTCATCCCTACATAGGAAGTGACTTGATATGCCTAAGTAAGCACCTGCACTTGGTTGGTAACTACACCTAAAAAGCTAGCAACTTTAGTTTAATAAGCTAGTAACATTTTTAAAAAGCTAGTAACTTTTTAGGAACTAAGTTTTGGTTCTATTTCCCTTAGGAAATAGATGGGTATATCTAAACAACTTAAAATCACACTTCTTCATGCTAAGTTAGCTAGGGGAGCTTCATTCCCACATGGGGAGCGACTTGATATGCCTAAGTAAGAACCTGCATTTGGTTAGTAACTACACCTAAAAACTAATAACTTTAGTTCAATAAGCTAGTAACCTTTTTAAAAAGCTGGTAACTTTTCAGGAATTAAGTTTTGGTTCTATTTTCCTTGGGGAATGGATGGGTGTATCCAAACAACTTAAAACCACACTCCTTCCTGCTAGGTGAGTCACGGGAGCTTCATTCCCACATGGGGAGCGACTTGATATGCCTAAGTAAGAATCTGCACTTAATTGATAACTACACATAAAAAGCTAGTAACTTTAGTTTAATAAGCTAGTAACTTTTTTAAAAAGCTGGTAACTTTTCAGTAACTAAGTTTTGGTCCATTTCCCCTTGGGGAATAGATGGGTGTATCCAAACAACTTAAAACCACACTCCTTCATGCTAGATTAGTTAGGGGAGCTTCATTTCCACATGAGGAGCGACTTGATATGCCTAAGTAAGAACCTGCATTTAGTTGGTAACTACACCTAAAAAGCTAGTAACTTTAGTTTAATAAACTAGTAACTTTTCTAAAAAGCTGGTAACTTTTCAGGAATTAAGTTTTGATTCTATTTCTCTTGGGGAATGGATGGGTGTATCCAAACAAGTTAAAACCACATTCCTTCATGTTAGGTTAGTCAGGGGAGCTTTATTCCCACATGGGGAGTGACTTGATATGCCTAAGTAAGAACCTACACCTGGTTGGTAACTATACCTAAAGAGCTAGTAACTTTTTAGGAACTAAGTTTTGATTCTATTTCCCTTGGGGAATAGATGAGTGTATCCAAATAAGTTAAAACCACACTCCTTCATGCTAGGTTAGTTATGGGAGCTTCACTCCAACATGGAGAGTCACTTGATATGCTTGTGTAAGAACCTGCACTTGGTTGATAACTACACCTAAAAAGCTAGTAACTTTAGTTCGATAAGTTAATAACTTTTTTAAAAAGCTAGTAACCTCTCAGGTACTGAGTTTTGATTCTATTTCCCTTGGGGAATGGATGAATGCATCGAAACAATTTAAGATCACACCCCTTCATGTTAGGTTGGTGAGGGGAGCTTCATTCCTATGTGGGGAGTGACTTGATATGTCTAAGAAAGAACCTGCATTTGGTTAGTAACTACACCTAAAAAACTAGTAACTTTAGTTCAATAAACTAGTAACTTTTTAAAAAAGCTGGTAACTTTTCAGGTACTGAGTTTTGGTTCTACTCCTAATTTGCATTTTCCACCAAAATCACAAAGTACATATAAGCTACATTACATGTTTTCAATTATTCATATTTTGATCTCTTTAGACACATTCACAAGAAGCTTACCAAGATAAAAAAAAAGTCCAAAATTATTGCCTTCACTACATGCTATATGTCTTCTTTTCATATAGGGAGTGAATCTCTTATAAGAGAGTAAAACAATTATGGTCTTCTATGTTTATAACAAGATGTTCAGTTTATGAATAAATGTGCAGATTACTTACTTTACCTAAAGTATAACAAATGTTTGCTAAACAATCTTATAACCAATAATCAAGACAATCTTTGCTAATACTTCTACAAATTATAGAAAACCATGCTAAGTGACTACCAAATTTGACCCTCAATGACAATCATTATGTTACCCTGACTTATTGTTGGCAAGAAATATAGCTATCACTTTGAAAGTCCCTAATTATGAGGACTCTTTTTGACAATCATAACAAGAAGGACATTATGCAACTGCAATATATAGTGAACCTTACCCAACTCAAAGTGAAAAAGTACAGTTTTCATTACTGTTATACTAAACAAAGCAAAGCAACTAAAGATTAATCCATTTATGGGAAATCATTTTGACAAACTCCTCCACTGATGACTACTCATTTTCAAACTACCAATGATTAAGCAAGTTCTCATATTTTGCATAATTCCCAAAAGAAAACACATACATCAAATAGAAGTAAAATCATCAACACAAATGGGTTTACTAAACAGATACAGTTTTCAGTTCAGACATAAATGGGTTTTCAACAATAATCATACATAAAAGTTACTAGCTTGTTTGGATGCACAGTCTTCAGCGGCAAAGAGAAGTTATAAGCCAAAGAGAAGAAGAAACAGTAGCACACGCTTACCAGAGGCAAGAGGGCGTGAGCGTGGAATCAGAACGGCAAACTCAAGCAAACTGTTTGACCTTTTGCTTCTGCCGTTAGAGTCTTCAGAGTGAGAGAAGGAGCTTCAGAGTGAGAGAAGAAGCTAGACGCGTTTTGCTTCCTTTGATTCTGCTACCTTCAGAGGGAGTAAGAGAGGAATTAGAGTGAGAAAAGAAGCTAGACGCGTTTTGCTTCCTTTGATTCTACTACCTTCGCGTTTTGCTCCCTCTGATTCTGCTACCTTCAGAGGGACCTTCAGAGGGAGTGAGAGAGGAAGCTACAAAGTGAGAGAAGAAGCCAGACGCATTTTGCTTTCTTTGATTCTGCTACCTTGAGAGGGAGTGTGACAAGGCGTGAGACTGGGAGAATTTTTCATTGTTTCTTCTTCTATTTTTCCCGCTCTAGTCCACTTGCTCTACTACTTCACTTGCTCTACTCCACTTTTGTCGTTTTCTTTATTTTCATACGGTGTCAACCGTATGTGTCGCCCAAATGGTAGGCCAAATAACAGCTCTCCTAAAGACAAATCTCAATTGAAGTACAAGACATTAAAAGTCCTGAAATTTGGGGGAAAAAATGTACATTGATGATACACCTGATGAGATGGAGCATTTGGCAGTCAGTGCGAATTCTTAGATACTATAGCAGAGGGAAGGCCCAAAAATGGTAGAAAAATTTCATTTTTCCCAGTTGCTGGGAACGAGGGCTGCCCATAGATTGGTCATCCAAGATTCTAGTTTAGACAACTTACGATGGCTTTGTATTTTTCATTTTATGGTGGTGAATGTTGAATTATCAACAACCAATAGAAATGTTATATGAACAAGAAAAAGCTGAGTTTAATCTTGATTGATAATTTTTCGTATAAGATACTGTCAGAATTCATTGACAGTTTGAAAAGCATGACATCTCTTCAATTTAGCAGAATACATGAATATGGCCAGTTTTCTTCTTTCTTATTACTTGACACTTCCCCCCAAGATTGTGTGAAAGCTGAACCTGTGATCTTCAAGAAGCTGGAGGCCTCACCGTGTGATATTGCACTCATAAAAGCTTATGTTCGACTATGCCACCATGGAGGAACCACCCCCAGCATCCATGAAGGATGGATTCTAGGTTCAAGCTCACCAGCGTGCCAACACTGATCCGATTGGAGGATGATGCAGTCATAAAGTAGACAGCGATTGTTTCTTACAGTGTTTACGGTTTTGTGATGGCTATGA
This sequence comes from Pterocarpus santalinus, assembly GCA_031439595.1. NCBI lineage: Eukaryota > Viridiplantae > Streptophyta > Magnoliopsida > Fabales > Fabaceae > Pterocarpus > Pterocarpus santalinus. The sequence goes on along the minus strand of CM062528.1, from coordinate 22,677,349 downwards.
GCATCACTACTATGTTAGCTAATCCTAGATAATGTTGTTCTTGCTGTATTTAACCCAAGTCTGCCTGAATTTGAAACTCTCAACAACTCGAATTTCACAAGGTGCTCATGTGGTGTTCTTATTTGCAGACCAAAGTCATGCTACTAACTGAATTTTATTATTAGAATTTAAATCATATTTCCTAGTGGAGTTCAAGAGCAATTCAATCCACCGAAGATATAATCATAACCCTAGCAAACAAATCTGGCTCATGGGTGACTTGCAACATTCTGCGGGACTAACATCCATTGACTACAAGAGGAATTAATTTATCGATGTTGGATTGATTGTCTTGGGGCACCAATGCTCAGTCCTGTTCCATTACAATATTATTTCCATAACTAACGCAAGTTATATATATCAAAGCATGTGTATGTCATGTTGAACATGCTTATCAGAAGACATTAAAATCAGACCAAACGACGCTGTTAACAGCTTAATTTAATTTCTACCTTATTTTTCACTAACTGTACATAGATTGAATTAAAGAAATAAGTCAATAATCAGTTTCATATAAATTAAGCAGCACGCTATTATACATGCAAAACTACAAAAAACCATTTTCTCTCCAAGCTGGTCAGAGTTTGCCTTGGGTCTACCATTCTGCTATACAATCCAACTGCATTTCTGTTCTTCGCATGACACCTAACTGCAAGTCAATCAAGATAAAAGTTTAAATTAGAGATAACTACTTTTTAACTTGATCAGCACACAGTACATTTCATATGGATGAGAGACTTTTTTTGGGGGGGTTGTATATTAAGAGTAGAAGGCAAAAGCATTCTTCGCATAGAACTTTTCCTCATTTCCTTGTTTCATTTTCTCTCTTCATCTGATTTTGCCAGAGAACAAATATGATGGAGTATTAAAATTGAAATCAAAGGCATCAGCTTATAGGGCAGAAAAATACCAGAAATATTGAAAAAAGTGAGTTGCGCACAGATTTGAACATAAGAAATAAAATCGTAAAAAAGAGATGCTTTTGGGAGGGGGCAGGACGAGGAACCTTCAAGCTCATGATGCCTAACCATCACAATTAAGAACCACACGTTAACAAAGTTTATGTTTTATGCATTATATTGGCAGTCAGAAGTAAGTCTATCTCCAGGCACCCCTAGTTTTACTGAGCCCATAAACTCTTGATAATTAATACCTAACTTTTATTTTGGTGAATAATTATTACCCAACATTTATAGTGGCTGTAATCAGGACTACTGCTATAAAACAATGTAATTATACAAAGAAAACATTGTTCATGGTGTCTTCAATAAAGAAATAAATATTTATCAAGCAGCCGCTATTAAAATTAACCACACCCTCACTCGATCACCGTTTTCCATTTTACAAAACACTTTTAGGTTATGTTGTTTCTAAATTTGACATTTTAAGTTAGCTTCCATTCAATTTTAAAATTACAAAAAAATATATAGAATACAATACAGTCATGAATTATGATTTACTCCTAAATGTTTCAACCAAATCAATTTTACCACACCAATTCTACAATTGTACTCATCAAGTTTTCAAAACATAACTTACATTTACAATCCCTTGAACATTCAAAAACATAGCAAATAATCATTTTTTCCCATCAAAATTGCACATAATCTAACAAGATGCATTGAGATATGTCTTCTGAAACATAGTAACAGGAGAGCCTGAGTTCTATGCATATACTGTAAAAAAACAACACAAAACACTAAACAATAGAAAGTAGAGCATTGGAAACAACTTTGAACTTGATGCATGAGCCAAAAAGAGTTATTACAATACACGACCAATGACCTTTACATTGTCAGTTTTATTTAATATTTCCAACATTTTCATTGCCCTTTTGATCACTTAGTTGTCACAAGCACCATGAGTAGTTTCTATTATCAGCCTCAAATCATGAAAGTCTCAAAAAGAGTATAGAACTCTTACCTATTTACATCAGCGCCCGTGAAGTATTACAAATAACTTAATGAAAATATCAAATTTGACGCTTTAAAGTAGGGGTCAACTTCAAGCTGACATCACCATAAGGTTCTTCTTGCTGTACTTCAATAAGTCCATGACTCTTCAAAACCTGTAATGCAAAATTTAACTCCCACATCAATCATAATACTTACTTAAATTGGCATAAATCAGAAAAAGAAAAAACTTCAAAAAAATAAAAATAAAAAATAAAAAAGAGTAAAAAAAAAAAAAAAACACTACAATTGTTCACGAGGATGATAAAACACAATTTATTGGACCTTGTTAATAATGATCCAGAGAATTGAAAGGGAATAAGGAAAATGTGGCCTGAGAACCAAGAAACAATGGTGGTAGGGAATTCGAGAGTCTTTCCCACTCTCCTTCAACACTGCAAAGGCTCAGTTCCTATCAGTCTGTAAGAGAAATTCTGTAGTAGTTGGTTGTAGCAGTTGACTAACTACAACTACTACAGTCTATATTCTATATCTGCCAGTCTATACATTGCAGGCCCTTGATGGAAGGGCCCAATCCCCTCCTCTTCCTAGGGTGGACCTACCTAATAATAGGTTTGCTATCAATACAAGGCTAGATCCCCACGAATCAAGAACCTTTTGCCAAAGCTGGATCTTCCTTGTTTTTAGCTTTGATTTCAAGGATAATGCTCCACTGCAGAAGGCTGGATTCCCACAAATCAAGAACTTTTTGCCATCAACCTTGAGCTTCAAAGTTGACTCCCTAAAATTAACTCCAATTTCTCCCAACCCTTCCAACCATTCTAAACTCAACACCACATCCGCCCCATCGAGTGCAAACAGATAAAAATTCTAGTTGATGGTTAGGTCTTGCAACTGCACATTAACACTGCTACTATTAACTTGATGTCCATCTCCCACCTGGACACAATTGTGAAGTGGTTGTAACTAGTAATTTAAGTTTTGATACAACCTCGTAGGAAATAAAACTGTGAGATGCCCCACAATCTATCAACAACATGATCTTTCTCCCCATCACCTCCCCATAATTTTATGGATCAATTGGTGGTTAAGTCCAGCCATGCTTTTGAGATCTAATTGCAGTGGTTGCAGCTTCCCTCCCATTCTATCACTTCTTCACCTTCTGCCCCTCTTGGTCATCGAGCTCAGCCTCTAGCAACATCACTGTCAACTCTTTATTCTTACACGCATGATCAGAGGAAAACTCCTTATTACATAAAAAACATAGCACCTTCCTCAGTCTTTCACTATATTCTGCCTCCGGCCAACTGTCTAAAATTCCTACCCCTCTTATTCACTTCTGTTAACTCTCTCATTTCCCTCCAGTGGCCCCAAAAACACTTGAGCCAGATATTGAACCCCTCCCCTTTGAATTGGTTGTGCTAACCCCACTTGCCCTGAACTCCCAATAGGCCAGTACTTCTCATACTCAGTCCTGATCTTGAATTCTTTGTCATACTTCCCCTAACATTTGCAAAACTTCTTTTAGACCCCCCTAATCTTGAATTCCGAGCATTTCAAAACTGACTAATCCTTACCACTTAACCCTATGATTGGCTAACTAACTCTCATAACTACATCCTGACTGCTAAGTGTTAACTGATTTCTAACTACTAGTCTGCATATCACAGACCCATTTATGAAAGGCTCAATCTCCTCCTCTTCCTATTGCAGACCTGTCTAATAATAAGTCTGCTATCAATCTTTAATTAAAATATGATAAACAAGTATATATCCCTTAAATGATAAGATTAACAACATAATTTTTCAAGAAAACATTTGCAGAACTATCTGTCAGAGCCGGATTCAAAACTATAATCATATGAAAACACAAGGGCCCATATATATATATATATATATATATATATATATATATTCAGTATCCTCCCGCATATTCACATTGCATATTTGAGTTCCCTTTCTAACGGATGGAAATGTTTTTGAAAACTCACCAATACTTCAAAGAACATGCGGGCAGAGATCCTTCTAGTTTTCCCTTCCAAGATCTTGTCCAAGCTGAGATCTTCGGCAGGGTCCTCCAAAATTGGGGTAATTGGCCTTTTCAAAAATTCAGCTACAGCCCTGGAGTTAAACAAGTCAAGAATATTAGCAATGTTCAGTCACTAAAGATGTACTATATCAAAGCAAAATGACATAAACAACTTATGCAACAGCAATAACAACAACTGAGCCTTGTCCGACTAGGTAAACTCAACAACATGGATCAGTATCCAATAATAAATCATGTTCATATTTAAACCATTAAAATTAAATCTTTTTGATAGCTTTCACCCACGGTTTTTCTTTTCAAGTCTCCCTCTACCTCTAGCTATTGGTTTACCCTCCATCTGATTTACTCTCCTTATCGGGGCTTTTCTCCACACATGCCCAAACCACCTAAGGTGAGATTTTACCATCTTTCCTCAATAGGCACTACCCCTACTTTCCCTATAAAGCATTCATTTTTAATCCCAGCTTGTCTAGTGTGTCCATTCATCGAATGCTAAAAACCTCATCTCTACAACATCAAACTTATTTGCTTGTTGGCCTTTTACTAGCCAACATTTAGTCCCATACAACATCGCTGGTTTTATAACTATGATAAATTTTCTCCTAATGCATTCTTTTGTTCATGTCTTATATATTTCCCCCTATGTGTAAGAGCATGTGCTATTTTGTGCCATGTATAAGTTTGTACATAAATAACTTATACACAGCACAAATTAACACCAACTCTTAAACTTCAGGGGAAAAATACAACATGGACAAAAGAATGCATTTCTGAAAGTATGGTTTTATTTTTTATGATTTCTTTTGCAATACCCTCACCATCATTCGTAAATATATACATTTCCTAAAAGTAATTACCACTCTTTGTTGTCATACTTACTCTGGCTTGTTATATAATGTTTAAATTTTCACTCCTAATGCAAATACATGTGTCCTATGATGTGTCAAATAATAATCTATTCCAGCCCAAGAAAGAGGGAAAAAAGGAAGACCTCAGATCCTATGAAGTAGAAATACACATGGCAAATTTGCAATACGCGAGTCCACGGGCTATACATGTAAAATAAATTATTAAAAAAATAAATAAATTGTTCATTGAAAACACAATGGATGTAAATTTTTAATTTGAAGTACAACCCATCAGTATAGTATCTAAAAAAAAAAAAAATTATACAGTAATGATACATGCACATCCTTTGCCCAACAACTCTCAATCTCTCATGCAAGTCATTGACAAAAAACCTTGAACCCACTGTAACTTTCTCTTAATGGTCCCAAATAATCCACCACCAAGGAGGAGCTTGTGAGGGATTTGTGAGGAAGACATGTGCAAGTATCACAACTCTTGATTTTATTAACTTCAATATTCGATCAGAAAATAATTAAGACCCAATAATAATTGTTTCTCAGATCAAGGGACTAGAGCAGAGTGTTTATAGCTATCTATTTAGCAGCACAAACATGTCATTCCTCAATCTAGTGTAAAAAGCTTTCCAAGAGCCCTCATAAAGGAGTAAAAAGACTTACTTTACACTATATGAATTACCTAAACCAGAACAAATATAGTCAATAATAGTAAAGATAAATAAATTAAGTACCTAGTCCTCACAGACCAGTTGATACCTTCACTGGTACATTGCAAACCTGCCATTAAAATATTTATATTACTACTTATGGAAATAACAGAAACTGTAGCCATCTAATATCATCTGAGCACCATAGAAGTATGACCACAATAAACAGATAAAAGAATGGTATATCACAGAATAATCAAATTGAAGATGACATAAAAATAGAACCTACTGGCTGGCGAGTTGTTGTCCACTTCCAGAAAAGAAAGCTCCTACAGAAACAGATTTAATAAGCTATTAGATGTAATGCTTCAATTCAATCATTTTGAGAACATTAAATCAGAAGGCAACATCACTTGCAGCAAATTTCTGTTCCTGACAAAACCACAAACCATAGATGCTTGGGGAAAAGAAAAATGCACACACTCTAGGCAGAGGAGAGGCAAGTTCATATAGAACTTTTGTGAATATAGACAATCTAAAACCAAAATAATTTAAGTAAAATTGTATACAAGTGTCCTGCAGATAACTTGTCCCACAGGTATTTACATTAAAACATGAATAAAGTCCACAGAAACTTACAATTATAGAACTTTTACTATTGAATTTGGAACGAGTCAACAACATGGCATATATACATCAATATCCACATTAAGGTACCACAGGTTACAAATATAAATATATCCTCCTCATACATACCTCATGCAAAAAAACAATCAGGATAAACGCAATGTACAGACAGGAATGAGATATGATTAATCAAATGAGAATATACAAAAGCAATCATTACAAAATCTAAAAGCTCACTTCTGTTGCAGCAGAATTGATCAACTGATGAGTATCTGAAAGCCCAAAGTTCTGAAATGTATCATCCATATGTGTCATGGGTGTTGTTCCCATCATTGATCCATGAGCAGTTGGTGGTGTTGCTAAATCTGGTGTCTGCATTGTCCCCATTGCAACATTTGTTCTCTCAAGGGAAACTGACACTGACCTTAAAACTTGAGCCGAACCAGGGGTCAAGTCATCTCTTCCAAGAGGGCTCCGACTATCACCTTCAATATTGAGTTCGATGTCCACATTATGAGCTGGGATAGTAAGAGGGGGAGAAGCAGCAATACTATCGAAGCGTCCAAGTTCAATTTCGCGTCCATGTTCAATTTCCATATCCAGTGCAGATGAAGTAACAGGAGGTGTAACAGGTCTAGGCTCGTCAGGGATTTGGTTAGTTGGAGAAGGAGTTCTGGCAATGCCAGCATCCTCATGATCTTCCTCAGAGATGACCAAATGGGGTTTTGAACATATATATTCCGTTTTGGATATGTCTAAAAGATCCTTGCAAAACCCTGAACATGGAGCCGTGGGTTTTCAGATGACAAGTTAACGAAAACTATAAGGTAACACAAGCCGCAAAACAAGCCAGCTTACCAGTTACTAAGGGCTGATCAAAAACTTGTTCCTTTCTTCGACTGTTGTTCAGTTTCCAAGTACCCAAAGTAGTGAGAGGCCGATCCCTTCTGTTCCTCAGTATATCACGAGGATTATTAAGTGCTCCCCTCATGAATCTACAAATATACATCCCTATATGAGTAATAAGCATGAAAAAAACAACAGAAAGTCACAGCAATGACTTTAATTTGTAGGAGAAAGAAGCACTTCAATAAAAATCAAATATTAACGTATCACCTATTTGTCAAGACTATGGGTTCATCAAAGAATTGTTTTCTCTTTCTTCCTCTCCTTTGTGGTTGCTGAATTGGTGGACTTGCATTAAGCACAAAATTGGGGTAACTATGCCCTGAAAAACAGTACAGAATAAGAATTTTGTAATTCTAGGATCCATATGTAAATACAATAAGGAGGGATGCACTGACCTCCACTGACTTGTGCATCTGAGGCAGCCCCTTGAGAAGTAACTGGAGTTTGTGGTCCAAAATGTTGCTGGGATGGTTCAGGCATCCCTTCAGGATTCAAGGCATCAATCATTTCAGGAATATGATCCTTTTCATTAATAGTTCCGTCAAGATCTCTATTTGGTTCAGTATCTTTATCCTCAGGATCTGGATTTACTAGAGGGATCTCTAGATTATAATCATTGTTGGCATCATGACGCATAAATTCAATAGGTGTGGGTTGGGCTGCTTGTGGAGCAGTCTCATCACCAGGACCCAAGTCACAGGTAGCCTCAGGATCCTGAACATTATGAGGGTGGTCACCAGCAGTAGGCTGGGTAGTAGGTGATTTCCTTTGGATACTTGGACCACCGTCTTGGAAACCCACATTTGTCAATGGAGATTGGGGGATCGCGCTGTACCCACAAAAAAGCAGATTATTCCATTGGTTCATAAGCAAAAACACCAAAATGCAACAGAACTTCGAAAGCAACAAAAGCTTACTCCTCCTCCATCGGTCCGGTGCCTGAATCTGGCAGCACTTCTGTGTTTGAGGAATCCATCATTATATCCTAAATAACAAAAATTCAGTAGATGAAATAAATTTGCAACTCCAAAACCTCATTATTAAAAGGAATAATAGGCATTATGCACAGGTAATAGGAAGGAAATAAGGTTAGACCTCATCAAAAGATATAGCTATGTAATGATCCATTGCAATAGGAATTCGATCTGCACATGAAGGAGCATTAAAAAGATCGTCAATGTCATGTTTTCACAAACTTGAAGAAGACAGATAACTAATACAACTAATCCACTCTTATAACCTGTTAGAGTGATCTCTTCTTGATTCTTCCGGTGAATATCCTCAATCCTAAGAGACATACCCAGTAATCCACGTCACATAAAGATTTCAGTATTAAAAAATAAAAAATAAAAAGAGAGAGAGAGAGAGAGAGTAAAAAATCCCAAGAAACATTACCCATTATGATCTGGTTCATCATCTAAGTTCACTGCATCAAGGTCAAATGTGTCTGGTAAAGTGATAGATTGAACCGGTGCCTGCCTTGCATCCTCTGGCAAAGTAAGTTGTATAGAAGCAAATGCTTTGCTCAAACCAGTCAAAACAACATTGCAGTCATGGAAAAGGTAATCAACTTTCTTTGAATATATCCGAACAACACCCAAGAGAAGGTGGCCTGACATTCTCAGCGCAATGGGAACCCCTGGATCCATGATATGTTCTAAAAGAGAGATTCAGGTAAAAAAATAATAAGTGTTACATTACATTCTAAAGGAGGAGCTTTGTACCCTTTGGTAAAATGAAAATTCACCAAATGTAAGTTGAAGGACACAGAAACGAGCATGCAGGATAAGAACTTATGAAACAAAAACACCATATACTAAGCATGAGTTAAGGAAATTCTTCATATTAACAAATAGAGACAGGAATGACTTCCAAAATGTAAAGCATTTGCCTTTAGCTTAGTTCTTTCTATGTACCTCAACTGTCCCCACTGCCAAGAGCAACAAATACACCCCTTTATTGGCAAAAAGGCAAGTTCTAAATGAAAAGTTGTAAATTATTATGAAAAATGAAGACCCATTAAAATGAGCATATTGTCCCTAAAAGGGAAAGAAAAACAATTACAAATAAAATAAAATAAAAAAATGGGATTTTCAGGAATTATACAGAAAGGTGTAAACTTTAGACTTTTTGAGGGCAGGATGACTTACGAACGGTGGAGGGAATATCAGTGGAGGTGTAATGGGACTTCTTGAGCCTGTGTTGGAGGTGAGCAGCAATCCACACTGTCGAAAGTGGCCCTTTCCGCGCCAAAAATGTCTGTGAATAAAACATCCCCTTTCTTTGTTCCTCCCGTTGGTGTTGAAGTGATGATGTTCTTGTTTTGCTCTAGTTCTTTGATGAGATGGGAACTGCAGAGAGAGAAAGAACAGAGGAATGATTCGGTCACTAGAAAAAAAAACAGCAACAACAAAATAAAAACTTCAAGCATGGAAAAACAAAATAGTAGAACTATAATCATATAATCCAAAATTAAAAATAATAATAAAAATGCCACAAACAATACAACAATATCGTACTCTTCACAATCAATTCTTCTATTCATGAAGCATGTCTAAACCACTAACAGAACAACACAACGATATCAATTCAACATTCACACCACTGTCTCGACCATTAACTTCAAAAACATCAGAGCACCATTTCTAAGAGAATCACTCACAAGACACCAGTCAACAACTCCCGCGTATAAACTCCGACAACAAAATCCTTAGCCACACCAATCAACAATCACACCTATGTTCAAATCCTCTTACGGAACCCCAAAAATAAAAAATCTACTTTTAATGAACACAGAAGAGAGAAAAAAATCTAATTTCAAATTTTAAAATAAATGCTACTTACTCAAATGCTACTCCAAACCTAAACATACAGAAAATCAAAAAAAGAAAAAGGAAAAAAACCACGCATATAAGAAAATTAAATAAAAAACTTTGAAAAAATAAACTTTCGTTGCAGCAGATGGAGGATGAACTAACCGGCGAGTGCAGGCTAAGGACAGTGGTGGCCGCAAAGAGTGTCGCTGCTGCGTTTGCCTCCTTGAACCAACGAATAGAGAGTGAATTTTGAGGTGCCGCAAAATGTGGCTCTGCGTGCTGCGTAGGATAGGAGTTTGAGGATGAAGTTAAAGGCGCTGTTGCTAGGGGTTTATTAGGGCAGGATTACAAGAACACGTATTTTTGGGGTTTGGGGGGGTGTGTGTAATGTGAGTCATGAGAGAGTAAGGAGTTTGGGAAGGGCGATTAAATGCGAAATATTTTTGTAGCGCGGGAAACTTCGTAAGCGGCGCTTACCGTGGGAACTGCGAAGCGGTGCGGCTGGCCGGACTTATTTCGTGTTTGTCGAAATGGCCTCGATTCCTTCCAAATTTACGCTTACTGCCATTAACTTTTTTTCTTTTTTAAACCCTTTGATTGCTGAAACAAATTTAATACTATTTTCTAATTATATTTTTTTATAAAAAAATAATAGATAATTAAATTAAATATTTTTATTAATCTAATTATATATAATTAAGTATTTATGTAAAACTTTTTTATATTAAGATTGAATTTTACCAATCTTTCGTTACAGTGGATAGAACAAAAATGAGAAAAAAAGAAAAAAATAATTTTATACTTTTTTAATTAGACTGAGTGAATTGAAAAAAAAAAGTAATCTTTCAAACTCAGTCATTTATAAATAATTATTCTTAACTTTTAAATTTTATAATCAAATTCTTAAAGAATTTAATTGATATGCAATGATAATATAAAATTATTTTATACTGTCAACCAATAAAAATAAGAAAAAATGAGAAATTATAATATGTTCTTTATTATAATAGATAGCTATTTATGTGAGTTGGCACTTTCCACTATTTTTATTAGCTAAGTATATTTAAATTAAATTCATTCTTAAATTACATATTCTTAAAATTAATTCTTGTATTTAATTCTATGTTTTTTTAATAACAAATATAAACGTTAGAATAATAAATTTATTAACTTGTATATATTCTTATTCATTTTTATATAATTTTTTAAGTACATTAATTCACATATATTTATTTTAGAATAAAAAATAAATTAAGAAAAAGGAAAAAGAATATTGTAAATATAATACTAAATTGTCAATCCGAAAATTAACTATTTATTTTCATTTATTAAAAAAATAAATATAAAGGCACCTTGCCACCTCATTAGATTTAGAAAATGAAAAAATATATTATAAATGAGTCATTAAAAGCTACAAAAAGAGAATTATTTTTTTAATTCCATTTTTGGATTGAATTAAAACTATCTCCTGCCAATAGTGCTTTTTTTAAATAAAAGAAAGAGAATAAACTACAAAAAATTCATTCTTCAAATGTTAAATGTTTAAATGGATAATCGAAATAAAAAAAAAAGGTTGACAATAATAATTTGTATTAAGACTGAAATGTTCTAATTAAAAAATGAAAAATAATTGTTTAAAAATTTATAACATTTATATAATTAAAAATATTAATACAATTTACATCTTTAAATATTGAATATAATTTTGAGAACAAAATTAAGACTAAAAATATAAACATATTAAATACTTCTTTTTATTTTTTTAACATTTCTTTTTATTTTATTTTAATATAGTTATATGGAAGTAATTCACCTATAAATATGTATACTATTATTTGAGAAAAAGTAAAACTTATTTCTTAATTAAATAAACTAAAATTAAAAACTAATTAAAAAATAAAACAAAGAACAAAAGAAACAATATCATTATATGATTAATAATTTCATTTATATTAATAAAAATTACTTAAAAATCAAACAATCATTTTATTTAAATAATAAATATTAAAGTATAGGTAAAAAAATGTTTGACTAATAATTAATTGATATCAAAGGAAATAAAAAAGTTATTCTTTTTCTCTTCGTAGTCCATTTAATAACAAAAGTTGATTCTTCCAATCTATGAAATAAACATTTCAATCGCTTTCGTTATAGTAATGTTCTTACCTAGGAATGTAAATAGGTTGGTTTGAATCAAATTTGAATGAAAAATAAATTTAAATCATTCAAATTTAATTGAGTTGATTTAATTCAATTTTTAAATTTTTTTTAACAAATTCGAATCAAACTGATCCCATCAATATCAAGTTAATTTGATTTGGATCATCGGATTAAACTAAAAGATAAAGAATTGCATTTTTTTAAAAGTTTTTATTCTTATAATTAATAATAATATAAAATTTGATTATGATATACTTATTAATAGTATGAATAAAAGGATAGTTGATCGAGTAATCAGATTGGATATTTTGATGATCAAGTTGAAAAATAAAAAAATCTAAAATTAAATAAATAATAATTGATTTAATTTAATTTAAAATTTTGAGCTCATTCGATCAACTTCATATGCTTACACCTCTATTCCAACCATAATCTTTTTTCTTTTAATTTTGAAGCATTTAATTTGAAAATAAAAAGCTGTGGGCAATAAAAGAGTGCAAGCACGGCTTGGAAAGAGATTTTTTTTTTTACTGTTTGAATTTATTATTAATAAATAAATTTTCTACTCCATCCCACTCGTGAAAGCATTTTAACAGTGGTTTTGGTCATGTCAGTAGACATTTGAACCGTTCCTCTTCTACAAATTACGGCTTTGGGGGAAGAAAAACGAATTGAAAACTGCATTTGGACTAAATATCAGGAGACAAACCTTGTTTTGAGAAGGGAAATTGTTGATCTTCAAGTACCCGGCAGCTGCAAAAGATGAGGAGAATATCTCATCCTGCAAAACATAAAAGGGTATCAAGGAAAAAATATTACTATAATTGAAATTGAAATCTAAATTGAACTGAGGTAAAATGACATGAACACCTGGGAAACAGAGATTCCTATAGACCGGAACTTTTCAGGACTTCTAGAAATATATTATTGGTGACAAACACCAGCTCCTTCCCTTAATGTACAAGTATAAGCAAAGAAACGAAATAAAAAATTAATAATAATTATAATAATTATATTCATCAATTCCGTCATTCAGTTTATACTAAATTGCGTGATTCGTTTTCTTTTAGCTACTATGCAGGATGCCTAGTCAATTACATTTTTAACAGAAATGTATTAGGACCAATTGTTCTTCAACACTCCCCTCATCAATGGTGTTGCCATTGTTGAAGTTGTATCCCATCTTTGATTTCTATTAAAATTAAGGTATATGAATTAGCTGAGTCACTTAGCACTTGGCAAATTTGACAGTTCTCTAGTCCTCTTCCATCACTTTTGGTCTCATTGAATTCCCTACTATTTAATTGCATGTAGCAAGGTGTAACCAGAGTTTCCAACAACATAGACAAGTGAAAGAACCTTACACTTGTATCCTAATCTCACTTATGCCTGAATAACAGGGCTACCCGATGAGCCGCAACAAAATTCCACTCTTGCATTAAAACACATTAAAAAACGTAAATATATTAATATAACTAATAACTAATGTCATCGGCACATCTTCACATAGCAAATAAGCAAATAAATTCCTTCTGTTGCACCCCAAAACTAAAAATGTAACATGAATCACTCACCGGGGAACTGACATGAACACGGTCATTAGTTAACCACAATTTAAATGGGAAATTAGTAATCCAAAAAGCAACAGTTTAACCAAGTCCTAAAACTAACCCATTTAGAAACAGGTTGAAATCTTTGGATGAACCCATTTTTTAATCAGACACTAACGTATGTTTCATGTTCATTGAAAGAACTGATTTTTTTTTTTTTTTAAACTGAATTGATTGCATGACTAGAATTAAACTCAGCCACCGGTCGTTGACATAAGTTGCGGCCACGGGACACTACTAAGCACACACTTCTATCATTGTTGCATCCTTATCTTTCATTTATGGGATTATACTTATTTGAATGACACTATGACAGTAGTGTCACGATGTGTATGCAATTCCTTATGTTTGAGAAGGATAATAATGGTTGCACACAACCCCTCCATTTTTATCTGCTAGATTCTAAAACATATATGAACGTTTAATGCAGGAAAATAAAGATGCATAAGAGTAAGTAGACGAGTTAGACTTGTGAATTTACAGACCTAAATCTAATGACAAAAAAGATTATAATTTATAATTCTTTTACTGAAGGCAAAATTTAGAGAAATTAAGGGAGCTCGTCCCATTAAGATCACATCATCACAAAAAACTGTGGACATGGGAAATTAAATTAACCTGACATGGTGAATTGAATTACACCACATCATCACAGCTGTTATTCATAACGGGTGACATATCTATCAAATGGTTCAAATTAGATTAAAAGAAAAAGAACCATTCACCTTATCCAGTAAACAAGTAACAAAAGTAATAAGTACCATACATTTAGCTTTCCATTGTGAATCGCCATCATCTGATGGTTATCATAGAGCCAAGTCAAAGATTAACTGGCTCAATTTTGAGAATAGCATTATGCGCATTTGGTTTGTTTATATAATAATCTAAAATATCAACAAACAAAGAAGATAAATACTAGAAAAGAAGCATTATTGCTAACATAAACAGATACAGTAAGTTTGTTTGGGCATCATTATTTTAAGATTAATATACTATGATCTCGGATTCGATGTAAACCCTACACATAGTAAGATCTCAAGCATTCTATTGCCATGTGGTGGGTTTACTATAAATTTGAGTCTATATTATTATTTTTCTTAGTATATTGATAATATATTAAATTACTGAATTAGACATTATTACTTAATTTAAATAAGAAAAGATAAAAAGAGATTTTAGTCAAACTAAGAGAATGAAAATTACTAATCTTCACCAAAAGTTAAATTGCTAAAGAGTTTCCATTACTGAAATTTAAACAAATCATTGTTAAAAAAACAAATTGTTATAATATAATTGTAGCATCTACAAATGTCATAAATTTTGAATTTAATCCCAACACGAATAAATCTCTACAATCAGCTGTAGTTATGATTCTGTGAAATCGATGGGGTTAATAAAGTATGATATGGTTTTAGTATATATTCTATTGTTTAGCATTTGTCAAATTATAACCAATTAAGCAAGTAAAATAGTCAGATTGCTCTCTATTAATTATGTAAGATTCACAAAATTATAACTCATATTGACAATAGAGACTTTTTTCTACAAACAATTGTATGTATAGAGACTGAGTTAAAACCTTTTTTTTTTTGTGAAATTCAAAACTAATGACACATATAGAGAATAAAATTATAATTTAACCAAAAAAGAATCGTCGCCTCTAATTATATTTTCCTGTTACTTTACTATGTATAAACCTGAGCAATGCAGAGGATGTGCAGTGTTTAATATATGTAACAGATTAAATACAATAAGTTATTGCTGGGTTTTCACCATAAAATATAAGTTTAATAAATAATTATAAAATTCATATAAAAAAGGATTATATAAAGTATATTTAATCTTGATGTATTATCCGTATAAAATAATTTTTATATAGTCATCCAATCAAATATTATCACATTAGCAAAAGTAATTTTCTCTTACAATTACTATCTTAAAATTCACAAATATTGTATCACATGATTAAATCAATCACGTCCAAAAAAAAATATTTAAATTGATAATTTAAAATTAATCTCATATAAAATAACTTAAGGAATATTTGTTAAAAAAAAAGTGGTGTATTTTGTTTTGAAAAGAAAACAATTCTTTAAAAAGATATATTATGCAATGGTAATAATTAAAAGTCAAAACCTGTCATTAAACTATATTGAAAAAAAATTAAAATATATCGTTTCGAAAACTTAATAATGAAATGTGAAAAAATTATATAGGTTCGTTTATGTTAAAAAAATTATGCAACGAACAATAAATTTAAATTAGTTTTGAGAACATAAAATATTATATTATTTTATATTAACTATTGAATATGTAATTTCTTATATAAATAAGAGATGCATAAATTGTTCATTAAGATACATTATATAGTTAATCACCAAAGTTTCTTAATGTATTTGAGATAAAATAATTTATTTATGACCTATATATATATATATATATATATATATATAAAATTTTAAGTTGATTTTGTGTAAATATTAAGAGAATAATTGCAAAATTAAAAAATAAGTCAAAAAATTATTAATCAAAGGTGAAAATTTTATGTGTTTTTTATGTCACAAAAAACTAACATTATGTGATAACAAAATTAAATTACTTTTGATGAGAATAAAAAACATTGAATTCTTATATATTAACTATTAACTAATTTTTTTTTATCTATACCATTATATTAGAAATTTTGTCATTTTATTTTTGACAGAAATTTGTCAACAAAAGGCCCAAAGTAGCATTTTGTTTTGATCAGAATAAAACAATTCCTAATAAAGGAATATTATGCAAAGATAACAAACTGAAGTTAAAGCCAATTATTAAACTATCTTCAGTTGTATTTGGTAAAATCTATATTTTTTTATGTATAATTTATGTTGTACTGACAAAAGCTACTTCACCAAAAAGGTTATGCGTAATTATAATTGAAAAGGATAAGAAATATATAAATTATACTAAAAATGTTTCTACAATAAAGCATTTAATTAATTCAATGTACTTTTGATCTATTTTATTATGTAAAATAATTAAAATGAATATTGATATATTATATCATATCTAATTTGTAATCACAGTCAGAATTATTTTTAAAAATATTCTAATTAAAAATAATTATAACAAATATAATTAAATCCATGCAATGCACAAGTATTATATCTAGTATTTATAGTATTAATTAATTTGTTATGTCATATTATTTATAAGTAGTGATTATCTTGAATAAGCTTATTTATTTGAATTAATTAAACATAAAATACTTTTTATTTAAATTTCATTTAACAGTACTTTACTTTCATGCATGCTGTATAATTTTTTTTTTTTTTGTAATGCAATAAAGGAGAACATATCATATGAGATGAGTGATTTAATATGAGAATGAAAGGAGCAAATTTTGACCATTGGATCTGACATGAATGATCAAGATTAAAACATAAAGTCACATTACTTTTTTAAGTAATTATGTGACATTTAAATAACTTTAAATTTTAACTATTCATATATAATTATATGACCCAAATTTATTTCTTTCACTCTCATAATAAACCATTCCTCTCATGTGATACGCTCCCTTCAATAGAGATGTGATACAACTTGATCTAATTGAATAAGATTCAAAATTACTTATTTATTAACGATAAACATATGTTATAGTTATATAAATTAAAAAAAGAAAGACTAAATGTGAGTTTTTTTTGGGGGGAAAGAAATTAGTATGCTGGCTAGGAGAATACTTGTGCTACATCCTAGAGAAGCATATGGCTACCACAAGATGGCCACCAAGTCCCGGGAGAGAAGAACTCCAGCGAGGAGAAATAGTTACGCGGTTCTGAGGCACTATATGATTGTGCTTATAGTCAATAATATCACAATATTAGGGGTGGGATCCATAAATTAGTGATGAATCCCATTTAAAATACTCTGATATTATTGGCTGTGAGTACAGCCATGTGGTGCTCTAGAACCACACAAGTATTTCTCCTCTAGCGGATCACGTTGCTAAGTTTACAGGCAGAAAGATTGGCAAGAATGTTTGCACAAAAATCACTCTTTCAGCAGTGCAAGAATATCTCCAACAAGAGCATCATATCATAATTTAATAAAATTTAATGTATTTTATTAAAAAAAAAGAAAATATAATTAATATCAAATCAAATTATATTGTTTTGAATTTTAACCTCCAGGTTGATTCCCTTCAATTATGAATGTTAAATACAATTTCAAAATAGGAAATAGTTATGATTTTCTTCAGAGAACTGAAAACCGTTTTTTACATATCTAATTTTGGTGTCCAGATTTTTACACCATTTTTACTCTTATAAATAATCTGTTTAACCATATTTTTTGAGGTTAAAAATGTAACTATACACATGCAGTCTTATATTCCTTGCTCTGAGACTGCTTAAACCTTCACCTGCAGTTTTTCTACTCCTATTTTTGATTCAACTGCTCCAGGGACCATACAAAACTAAGCCACGCTGTCCTTGCTGCGGCTGGGAAATCTCTATCGCTTGCATTCTCATTGCGGTATTCCCTTCTGAAAACCCTCTATCTATTTTGTTTCATTGGACATTCCCATTTACCACAATTAATACTTGAAGATCCATAGAGAAAAAAAGAAGAAGAAACATTAAACTTTGAACGTAAATATATACGCAGGCAACAAAGAAAGCAGTGGAAACCATTAGTAAGCAAATTGCAGCCAACATTGGCACCTCTGCTAAGTCGTCTGGCCCCTAGAAGGTTCTCCTTTTCTTTTCTTCTCTAATCAATTGTTGAATGAAATCTACCATCATTTTCTCCTTTTTTTCTTTTCTGTTATGTGGTAATCGTTTTATCATCTTTTTTGGCGCACAATGTTGTTCACTATTTTACTTACTTATGCTGTCATCATAATAACATAAAATGATAAAAAGGCGATGATGACCTTGGATTTTCCTCTTTCCCCATGAGTTGGACCATTTTTTCAAACTTCTGTAAGGATATTAAAAAGAAAACAACATTTTCGATATGTTTTTAATGTAATATTAGATTGGAATACAAAAGATTTGATAAGCAATGCAGATTATGTTGCCGATATACAAGATTCTTAATTACTATTTTAAAATTCAAAATTTTATCAATATTATGATTGGTATCGCTACTATTTACCATTGGTGTTATTACCATTTGTGTTATTTCCATTGATGTTTTAGCGGGTACTCAAATGAAACAATCATATGTGCGTTATTTTTGTTACACATTTTATAGATGTTGTTTAATATTGTTTGTTTAATACACATTTTCCTTCAAGGAATGGGTAATGCGACTAAATATTTTTGACTGATGACATGTTCCATGATTGGTTTAGGTTTCTCGTACACTTTTCATGCTTTGGCTTCTTGTTCTTCTTTGTTGGCTTTTAGTATGTTTAGCTTAAAATTATGTACTGCTGGCATGGTGCTTACTTAACATGTTTTGAGCGATTCATATGTCACACCATGTAGTCAACTGTATTTGGATTACAATAATCAATTATTAATTACAACATTAGAGATTATTTTGTACTGTTCTTAGACTAAAGGTTAGGGTAGAATGATCACTTTGGATGGTAGCCAAGAGTTCCGGGTTTGGGATCTCCATCGCAGAAGGTAGCCCCTTGAATTCAGCAATAGAGGTGCTTGCACTGTCTCCTTGCATACTGTGAGGGTGTTGAAGCAGTTAGAAGATTAAAATGGAGCTAACATAATGTTTGCAAATGTTGCATTTTCCATTTAAAAGAGCATCCTAATCAACATCTTTGATACATATAGTCATGTATGTGGGTAACCTTAGTGTTTTTGCTAGGACTTTTCCTGAGCAGTTGCGGTTTACCAAAGTGATTAGAAACTTTTTATATAGGTATCCTATCACATATAGTCACGTTATTAAATTAACTACCTCAAAAAAAAATCATATAAAAATATAATTTAATTTGTTAACAGTGTAAAATACTTTATATTGATAATATATTAAAATTAATCTTAAATTAAAAAAGTATAAACATATTAGAAGGATTTTTTTGGTCTCATTTAAATATAATTTTGTGAAAGTAATTCATCCTAATATTTTGAACAAATGAGAACATTGTGTAAGACTGGTGGACATCTTAGCAGACTACTATTTATATCATTTTCCACTTACATAAGCAACTTCTCTACTACTTTTACCATTACACGCTCACATCAACTTTAATCGCTAAAAGACAATTCATGAACTCAAGCTTACTGTTTGCTTCCTTACAATAATCGAACAAATGGTAATTACCATATAAGAAATTAATGATTCTATCATATAGTATGCGTCTTAAATTATTGTTGTTTTTAATAAGAAATAAATAGTCTTACCATATAGGATGTAAGATACTTCATATATATTTTTATTTTTATTTTTATTTTTTTCCTTTTAGGTATTAATATGAAATTATTATTTATATTAAATTATTATTTGTTACATTAATATCCAAAAAAAATACAAATACAAATTCATAATCCTATTTAATTATATTTATACCTAAAAAATAAAAAATGCGGCTTGATAGACACTTAGTGCCTGGCAAGCAGCTAGTACAGATAAAGAATAGACTCATTTTTCAAAATGTTATACTATATTCATTTTCTGAAAAAAAAAAACTATACTAGTTTAGAATAAAAACTAATTAAATTTTTCAATAAATCATGATAATAATAAAGCTTGAACAAAAATAATGATTACATAAAAATAATTTTTGATTTATAATTAAATAAAACCAATGATTGGTTTAGAATGATTCAAATTTTATAAAAATTGTATTATGTTCACGTATCATAATTTTTGTTTTCAATGGACAGAGAAATTAAGGAGAGAGAATAACAGAAAAATAAGAATTTAATTTTTTTAATGTGAAGAATTTAATTTTTATACAGTATTAAAAGTATTTTATATAAATATTTAATTATAGATTATCATATCAATTGACTTTTATATTTATTTTCTCAAAAATCTTATTTATATTAGCACGTAATTTGATGATAATATAAAATGCTTCTGTATCAAAAATTAATTGCAAAAGATTAAAGGAATAAAATAGAAACTACATCCTAAAGAAATTAATGTCTTTAACCGTTATGATTTTAAAATAAGAAACAGTTATGATTTTATTCACATATCAAAAACCACTGCTTCAGTGCTTTGAGTTCCTTACGTGCTACTATCCTTCGTTTCCCTAAGGTCTCTCTACTTGTCGTGTTCCTTGTTTGAATGTAAGATTTCGCTGTTCTTTCATTGTTTCTCCTCTCTGTTTTCTTTCTTCTAAATCGTTTTTGCTCATTGTATATGTATTGCATATGCTCTTAGAAGTTAGAACAATTTTAACATATTTTGTTTTTTTAACTGTTGCAGACCGGAGCTATGGCGAACGCAGACCAAAACCAAAACCAGAAGCAAAAGAAGCAACAACAAGAGGATTTCTCTCTGAAGGAGACAACTCCAAACATCAATGCAGGAAGGGTCATAACTGGTGACAGGCTTCCCACTGCCTTTGACCTTGTTGAACGAATGCACTTTTTATTTGTCAGGGTGGTGAAGGCTAAAGGCTTGTCAGAAGATGGTTGCCGTGATTCTTGGAACCCTTACGTGGAAGTGAAGCTGGGAACTTTTGTTGGAACGACACGGTCCCTTGAGAAAACTGCAAACCCCGAATGGAACCAGGTCTTTGCTTTTGCTAAGGAGAAGATTCAGGTGCCAGTTCTAGAGATTCTTGTGAAGGACAAGGATGTTGAAGACCCTGATGCGTTCATTGGTCGTGTTGCAGTTAGTGTTTATGATGTTCCTATGAGGGTTCCTCCTGATAGCCCATTGGCACCACAATGGTACAAGCTTGAGGGTCAGAATGGAGTGAAACTTCAAGGAGAGTTGATGGTATCTGTGTGGATGGGGACTCAGGCAGATGAGGCTTTCCCTGATGCTTGGCATTCAGATGCTGCAACATCAACAGCAGCTAGTGGTGGTGAAAACATTGCTTACACTCGTTCAAAGGTATATATTTCTCCTAGGTTTTGGTACCTTAGAGTTAATGTGATCCAAGCCCAGAATTTGTTGCTCAAAAACAAGAGTGGGAACTCGGAGTTTTTCATCCAGGCCGTTTTGGGGAACTTGGCTTTGAGAAGCCGTCCCTTGAAAATTAGTCCAAACCCCGTGTGGAATGAGGATTTGATGTTTGTTGCAGCAGAACCCTTTGACGAGTCCTTGCTTGTGAGCATTGAGGTGGGGACTCCCCACAAGCATGAAAGCTTGGGAAGATGCATGGTTCCTTTGAAGGATGTGGAGAGGAGAATAGATGATACGCCACGGGAGAGTGTGTGGTACAACCTTGAGAATCCTAATGTCCCTAAGGGTGAAGAGGAGGAGGTTAAATTCACTAGCAGACTTAATGTGAGGACTTCTTTAGATGGAGGTTACCATGTTCTTGATGAAGCTACTCACTACAGTAGTGATCTCAGGCCATCATCCAAGTTTTTGTGCCAACCCAGTATTGGTGTTCTGGAATTGGGCATTCTGAATGCTGTGGGGCTCTCTCCAATGAAGAAGGAAAATCGCACTGATGCCTATTGTGTAGCTAAGTATGGTCCCAAGTGGGTGAGGACAAGGACTATTGTTGATAGTCTTTCTCCAAAGTGGAATGAGCAATACACTTGGGAAGTGTTTGATCCTTGCACTGTCATTACAATTGTAGTGTTTGATAATGGACACTTGCAAGAAGGGAAACCTGCTGAGGATAAGAGAATTGGTAAGGTTCGAATTCGGCTCTCCACACTTGAAACTGATAGGATTTACACTCACTCTTATCCACTTATAAACTTGACCACTCAAGGAGTCAAGAAGATGGGAGAAATTCAGTTGGCTGTGAGATTTTCTGTTCCATCTTTGCTGAATGTTTTGCAAACTTATGCGCAACCTTTGCTTCCAAGGATGCACTACATATGTCCATTGTCTATATTTCAGCTGGATAGTTTGAGGAACCAAGCTGCTGCTATCACCACGTTGAGGTTTAGGAGGGCTGAGCCACCACTCACTAAAGAGGTTGTGGAGTATATGCTAGATGTGAGGGAAAATATGTGGAGTATGAGGAGAGGAAGAGCTCAATTTCACAGGATTGCCGGTCTTCTGAATGGTTTGGTTTCTATTTGTAAACTGGTTGATAAGATACGTAGTTGGAAGAATTCAGTTACCACAATAATCAGTTACTTCATCTTTCTCCTAGTTATTTTCTGTCCAGGAGTAGTTTTGCCATCAATATTTTCCTTACTCCTCTTGGTTGGGATCTGGCGGTATCGAACAAGGTCAAGATATCCTTCCCATATGGATATGAAATTGTCTCATGCTCATACGGTTACTAATGAAGAATTAGAAGAAGAATTTGATGCCTTTCCAACTAAATTTACTGGTGACAATCTAAAAAAGAAATATGATAGATTGAGAGGTATTTCAGGGAGGGTTCTAGCAGTGATGGGTGACTTGGCAACTCAAGGAGAGAGGGTGCAGTCCTTGCTAAGTTGGAGGGACCCAAGAGCAACAGCTCTATTTGTGATTTTCTGTTTGGTTGCTGCCATTGTGACTTACCTTGTTCCTTTTTGCTATATAATCTTCATTTTGGTCACTTACTTGTTAAGACCTCCAAGGCTTCGCATTGATATGCCTGCATTTCCCCAAAACTTCCTCCGGAGGATGCCTGCAAAATCAGATGGCATGCTATGAGTTGACTTGTCTTCTTCTATTGCTTTTCTTTCTTTTTGTTTTTGCTTTAAAGGAGGTGAAATATGTTCAGATTCAGTTATCTACTCTGAGTGTTTAAGAATTGACATTGTCTATTGTACTTGCCATTTATCTATCGATTAATAAAATTGAGTTTTTTCAAGGGAATTATGCATATGTTCTTTGCCCTGCTTGTCAAAGGTTTGCTGACTTACAGTCTAGTTCAGATATTATGAAGTGCGTGCCTGAACCACGAAGCCAAAGAAGGAAAAGGTTATGGCAAAAGAATAATGGATTCCACCTTCCAAAGTTTGTTGAAGATTCTTGAGACACTTACTTATACATTGTATATTAACATGTGTTGAAATGCTGGTTTTTGAAGAACTTGTGAAGGAATTTGGTTAGAATCAGGAGTTCATGCTGTCGTTTATGAGGATTAGTCTTTTTGATGATGTTTTGATGTTTTAGGTGGCATGTGTTTATGACTTGATCCTTCTTGGTCTGGTTTTTGTGTGTAGAATTAGTCTTGTTTGTTTGTTTTTATTACTGATGTACTTGTGGTATGTGTTTATGACTGATCCTTCTAGGTCCGGATTTTGTGTTTTAGGACTAGTTTTTCTGGTTTTTTTTTTTTTTTTTTTTTACTGATTTACTCTGCTCGTCATTGTTCTATCAGTTAAGCCTATTGAATAATTTATCGAAAAAAAAAGGAGTTAGTGTAACACAACCAATAGAATGATCAGGCACCTTAAGTTGACTAGGTAAAGTGACCAAAAAAGTTTTTTTCAAAAAAAGGGAAAGAGAAATGCTAATGGTCTGTGACTGTCAAAGATAGATATTGAGGAGGTAATATGAGATGCTGCTTAACTATCAAGAATCAAATGACTAGAATCAAAATAAGATCTTGAATGGCTAGCTGAAAAATGACAATTGACTAGAATCTACACAAGATGTTGCCAAATTTGTAACATTTGCATGCGTTATGCCCCAATATTTCACGTTGTGTACATAGTGGTCGATCAATTTTGCCCTGTTTCTGTTTGCCATGAGAAGCAGACTTGGAATTCTCATTCTTGACAGCAAACGCTATCTATCTGGCTTGAGACAACAGAAGAGTGAGTACCACCAACTTGTCACTATCTATTTGTTGCAATACTAAGGAGATAACCTTGTTGACTCTGAGAATAGGATTCATCAAGCCCCATCAAGAAATTGAGAAGTGAGAACATCTTAATGTTGTAAGAAATTTTGTAAGGGTTGCGCTCCCGCACAATTACAAGCAAGAATAAGGCGATAACAGCTCAATTCTTCCCAAATTGAATTGATTTTGGTGAAGTATCGAGTAACAGTTAAGGAGCCCTGAGAACAACCAATCTAATCTCTTTTTAGATGAAAAATTCTAGGGACATTGCTATTTTGGAAACTATCCTTCACATCACTCCAAATTGCAGCAGCAGCAGCAGATTCAGAATAAATCACACTATTTCGCTGCTCACTCACTTATAATTGTAAATGCTTGAAAGCTGTAGCTATCTGTTGTTCCCAGTTAATTGTGCTAAGGTTCATGATTATATCCTATATGAATCTAAGTTCTATGTCTGCCATTTCAGCCAGATCCAAGTGAGACAATGTACACATAGAAAACTACTTGTCACTCTTGTTAGTTAGCTGGCAACTTCACTGGCAATTTCTTTCCCTGTGGGATGCTAGCATATGTAAATTTCATCCCTGCGCGTACATTCTTCTTCTGTATGCAGTCCTTGCTTCGAATTTTGTGTCAGAATAATCAAACTGTTTGACTGATGACTGATAGATATGGAACAGAGAGTTATGTCATAAGTCAAATATTCAATTAAATATCCTTACAGAGTACACCTTCTACAAACATTGAAGTAAGTCGAGGATGAGCGATATATACGTCATCAGACTTCTGTCATATATAACTGGTACATAGTGAAATTGTAATTTCACATAACATAAACATTATAAAAGAATAAGTGAACCGAAGTTTAAATTAGTAAAGGAATGCCTCTTCATGAATGTAGCTGGAAGGAACAGAGGAAGGGCAGCAGCTTTCCATGGTGATAGATACCGCACTTCCATTGAAACCAAATGTAGCATCAAATAAATTGAGCCTTATCCCTTCACTTTCTGAAGCCATGTTTAGTTTAAGAGTTGTTGGGGGAGAAAGGAAGTGGAAAAAGTAAAAGAGCGCTTTCCTTATCGTTTTGGAGTTTTGGCCTATTTTAGGATGGATTGAAAATGATGGAACACGATCAAATACTATTTCATTATGTTTGGATTTTTTTTTTTTTTGGCAATAGAAGGGAACTAATAATAGTAATTAGTAAACCATAAAAAGAAGAGAAGAAATGGGTCAATGTTACTTCTTATTTAAAAGATTAAGGGAATAGGATGAATTTACATTAATCTTTTCTAGTTGAAGCAAATTGAGGATGGTTTGCCATGGTGGACAATCGAGCATTGAATTTTTTTATTCTTTTTATTTGTTTTTTGGCTTAAAGAAAGAATACTAGCCAATGGAGTTTCTTGATTAAGTTCTTGTACCATCCTAGAAATCATTGATTAAGTTCCTTGATTATGTAGGGCTTTCTTTGCTGTGCCTGCACGATTGGTATTTTGCGCAGTAGTGCTAGTTGGTGCATTTTGCTAAGTATAATGCTATTAATTGCATAATTCGGACCATGCCCCTTTTTTGTCTAATCTTGGTAGTGTGTTTTGTCACAGATTAATGGGTATCAAGCTCTACCAGTTTTTGTGTGGACTTGGTAGGGGAATTCTAGTCATGCTATGTAGATGCTTAGTTATATCATTTTCTTCTTATTTTGTGGATGTTAGTATAACCTAATGTAACATGATACGTCCTTTTTTTTTGTCTTTTTGTGTGCTAGGATTGAATAGTAGAATGATACACCAAGAGGAAGTTGATTGAAATTGACAATTACCTTATGCATGTTGGGAAACCATGACATGAAGGAAATAAATCACATGAAACCAATGAAGGTGATATAATTGTGTATATACTAGTAAATAGTACCTG
Organism: Pterocarpus santalinus; assembly: GCA_031439595.1. Taxonomy (NCBI): domain Eukaryota; kingdom Viridiplantae; phylum Streptophyta; class Magnoliopsida; order Fabales; family Fabaceae; genus Pterocarpus; species Pterocarpus santalinus. Next base: position 22,650,910 of record CM062528.1, on the reverse strand, counting down.
AAGTTTGAGCTTCGGCTGCCAGCTAATGAGCGCTGTGCTGATTGCCACATTCACCTTGTTTACATTTTCTCACTTGAAATTTGAGCTTTGCTGAAGCCAATGAAGATTGTGTGGGTCTGGATACTCAGATCTTAGACCTCGCATTTCAAATTCTCTTTACTCTTTTTTCTTTTTCAGAAAAAAGTGCCAAATTACATAATTGGACCGCTGAACATTGATATTGTCTCGACTAGTTTACAGACTTAGCAAACCATGATAAAGATTACAACCACCATTTGAATAATGTACAAGAGGTAAATTCAGTGATACACAATCTTAATCTGGCGTCTAAATATGCAAAGTCACTTTCTGAGAGGATGGAACTAGAAACAGAGTAGATACTATAGAGTAAAAAAGAAGAAGCAGAAAATAGATAAAATTCAAACTGAAAAAAATGTATCACAGCATGCTGTCTGTGCGAGCCGGTAGCCTCTTGAAGAAATTGCTGGGAACTGAAGGCAGCTTGCTGCGAAACCTTGGATGCCGCAAGTAATACAATCCGGTTACCAGAGCCACCACTCTTGGTGGTGTTGCATAGAGAACCACTGCTGAGCAGAAGCTGAACACTATGAAGAGGCTGGTTGCTCTGGTGTCCCTCCAGCTCAGTAGAGACTGAACTCTCTCACCTTGTGTAGCTATGTCCCCAACAACTGTTTGAATCCTACCTGCAACACTTCTAAGCCTGTCATACCTCATCCTCACCACATCATGTGATCTTGAAGTAGGGAATGTGTCAAACTCTTCATCAAGTTCATCAGGGTGGAGAGCTTCTGCCCAGGAGAGTTTAGTATCCATGTGAGGCGGGTGCCTAGGCCGGAACCTATAGTTCCACAGGCCTATCAAGAACATGTAGAGGAACAAGGTTGGAAGTATCAATTCTGGGTACCAAATCAGTATCAGGAAAAGGATGTGAACTAGGACTGATGTGATGGGGTTCCTCCAATGGCAAACTTGGCTGAACCATTGCCCCATTGTGATCATTCCTGAGAAAAGCGACATGATGCGGAAGAAGTTAGCCTTGCTTCTTCTCATGCTCCACATATGGGAATCGACATCCAGCATGTACTCCACCACCTCCTTCCTAAGAGGAGGTTCAGCTCTGCCAAGTCTCGCAGCTACAATATTCATGGCTTGGTACCTTAAGTTGTCAACTTGGTTCACAGTGAAAGGATGCAGGTAATGCATCTTGGGCAGCAAGGGTTGTCCATAAATATAAACCATATTAGCTACTGAGAGTGTTGTGAACCTCACTGCTAGCTGAAGCTCACCCATCTTCTTGACACCATGTGGGTGCAAAACAAGAAGTGGGTAAGAATGAGTGTAAATTCTATTAGCTTCCAGTGTTGAGAGCCTAATCCTTACCTTTCCGATTCGTGAATCCCGGGCTGCATTTCCACCATGGACTTTTTCTCCTCCACCTAAATGGCAATTATCAAAGACTCCCAGTGTTATGACAGTGCAAGGATCATAAACCTCCCATGTGTATTGCTCATTCCATCTGGGACTAAAAGTGTCAAGAATTGTTCTGGTCCTAACCCATTTTTGGCCATACTTGGCAACACAATATGCATCTGTGCTGCCACGGCCATCCTTCATCTTCATTGGGAGAAGCCCCTGTGCTCCTAAGATTCCTACTTCAAGGATCCCAAGTGGCTGCTTCCAAAGCTGTCTAGCTGTTGGTCTTTGGTCACTTATGTACATAGCGGATTCATCTAGGACATGGTATCCACCTTCAAGGCAAATTCTCAGGTGAATCCTGCTTGAGAATTTCAGCTCCTTCCTCCTATCAGCTTCCAGCATCCCAAAACCATATTTCTCAAGATTAAACCACCGAGAATGAACCGGCCTGTGGTCTAGCCGCTTCTCAAAGAGGGACAATGGTAAGATTATCTTCCCAAGTACCTCATCTTTTGTAGGGTGCACTTGATCCTCCACAGTGATTGTCAATTGCTCCTCAAATGGTTCAGCTGCCACAAAAACTAAATCTTCATTCCAAAGTGGTGTAGTTGTTCTAGTTGGACATATCCTGGTCCTCAGTACTTGGCTGCCCACCTGAGCTTTGACAAAAACCTCCGGCAGGCGATTCCTGTCACTCGGTATCACATCTTGTGCTTCAATGACATTGACCCTGAGATACCACAGTTTTGGTGACACATAAACCTTTGATCTGACATTGAAAACACCCTCTCCATACACAAAGGCAGCATCAGCATGCCAAGCATCTGAGAAAGCTTCATCAGCTTGAGTTCCCATCCAGACAGCAAGCATAATATCACCCCTTACCTTCCCTTCTCCTCGCCGGTCTTCAAGTCTGTACCACTGAGGAGCCAGTGGACTATCTGGTGGAACTCTGGTTGGAATCTCGTTGAGGTCAAAGATCACCCTTCCAAGATAATCATCTCTTCCCACCATTTCTTTATCTTTCACAAAGACTTCTAGAATTGAAGACTGTATGCGGTCTTTGGAGAAAGCAAAGACTTGGTTCCACTCCGGGTTCAATTTCTTCTCGAAGTGCTTTGTTCTTCCTTTATAGTTCCCAAGCTTGACTTCCACATAAGGATCACAGCTTGAGGTGAGAGTGCTGGGGGGAAGATCTTTGGCTTTCACGACCCTGACATAAAGATAAAACATCTGCTCAACAAGGTCATATGTGCTTGAGAACCTTTCGCCACCATTCATCCACCCTCTTCCACCATAAGCTCCCCCATTAGGCCACCGCTGGCCGAGCTGCAGGTTGGTGTCCTTCAGATTGTAGTCTTCTTCATCATGGCCACTGTGATGGTCATGACTACTAGGATGGTCATGGACACTAGGATGGCCACGGCTACTTGGATGGCCATGGCTAGTGGGATGGACTTGTTGAGGATTAACTGAGTGCATTGCAACTGGAGTACCTCGTTGTCGTCTCTTTATTGAAATCATTGGTTGCTGGTGAACTTGGTGTTTGTGCAGTTGCTGTGCTGTCTCTAGGACAGGTTCCCTGCTTTCCTCCTTTGGCTCTTGATCAGTATCAATGCCACAACACTGAGCTGCTGCAGCAGGGAAATTTGTCACTGCTGCTGAGTTTACTTCCTCTGCTTCTTCTGTGATTTCCTCTGAGGTGTCAAATGCAGCACCTTCTGCTTTGGTGTCAGCTTCGAATGTTGTTTCAGTAAGGCCTGTATATTCTGTGGTTGAGGGAGTACTATGAGGATGAGGAGGAGAAAGATTAGTAGTCTTGGATTGTAGTACTTGAGGTGAAGTGTAAGGTGGGAGTTTTTCTATTTCGGAAATTAAAAGGGAAGGAGGAGTTTTGGGTTTGGACCGTGATGCAATATAAATTTTAAGGCCAATCTCACCCTTCACAGGTGAGAAAAACCACTTCTTCTCTAGAGGGTAAGTTTGATAAACTTCCTCACCTTCCTTGACAAGATTAGAGCAAGGGATTCTGACTCTTCCAAGGAAGCTTCGGCCGGGAACCGGTCGCCTTTCGTGGTAGACTGAGACTTCAATAGCTTGGTGATGGTAAGGTTTGGTTGCATCAAAATGGAATACCAGTTTGTGATTCCAAGTGGGGTTGAGGTTCTTTGGGACAGTTCTGGTTCGGCTTAGTTGGTTTTCAAAGTCTACTTCCACAAATGGACTTGCTGATCCCTCGCCGTCTTTGGGCATAAGATCATGAGCATCAATGACCTCCACCACCAGCTTCATATCCTTTTTCTTCCTAGTGTTTCTGCCACAGGAAGCAATAACTCAAGTGGCTATCCACAAGTAACCCAAATATTCCATTCTGAATCAAGGAAGTTCTACTTATGAATGCAAAAGATAGAAGAAGACACATTTATGGTTGTCTCACTTTGTTAGTACACGGTAGAAAGCCCTTACTATGGCTTAAGTAAGGAATAATTTGATGAAGAAGCTGCATGAGCTTTAGTAATCTGAAGATGGGAAAGCAGAAAAGGATTGAGGGAAAGCTTCAAGTTGATCTAACGTAAAGCTGGGCCATTCTTTCTGGTGTGAACGTTGTTGTAATTGTTAAAGAGTTATATTTTAAGTGAACATTAAATATGAAGCTTATGGGTCTGAAACATGGAATGCTAAATGGGTAAACAATGATGCAGAATTTTGATTTGCTTTTTTCTTTTTGGTCCAATCCAGAATGAACAAACATGATTTGATTCTTAACTCATTCATGCGGCATAATGATTTTCAGGTTAATTTGTCAGTGTAATGTGGTTACTTAATGAACGGGGGTATTTGCCTGAAGGGATTAGTTGAAACTTGAAAGGATCAGTTCTTTCTTCTATGTGCAGCAATGCCAAAGTGAAGAAAAAGTGAATGAACAGAGCATGAAAGGCAAATTTGAAGCTGCCAGAAAGCAAAGGCAAGTTAGCCCTAGGGCTTGTGAACCTTGCCTATAGATGCTTTACTTGTGCTTTATTTTCCTCCTTCTTTTAAAGATTGCATATTATAAGTGTCATTATCTTGAGATTGCTGAGAGTTTTTTTTTTTCACTAGCCAGCTCAATCCCTGCCTAAAGTTGAATCATATGATGCTTTGGTGTCAATTTTTAAGCTAGGCCAAGTCATTCATGCAACCCAAAAAAACAAAGCAACATGTAGGATAAGCAAAGAACAAAGGACGATGCAGGGACATATATTTTAACTAAAAGTTTGTTCTGGCTAATATACATATTGACCCTTTTTGAAGTTGTTGATTACTTCTTGTGGATGAATATTTGCCACAAGATTAGAGAATCTTCCTAGTTAAAAATTTTACCACGTAAACAAATGTAGATTAAACTCAATTTTTATCTTGAGAAATTTTTAAAATTTTCTACGTGTATGTTTAGAACCACTAAGTTTGAAAGTTGATTTTATCTATAATTGAAATCTTCCATTTGGGACGATATAAAATATGAATTGATTTGATAATTAAAATTTACTCTAATTTGTAATTATTACATAATTCAATTCGTAATATGTACACCAAAAAAAAATTCAATTAGTAATATAATTTGTAATTAAAATTCACTATGATTTCCGATAATAACATACCAATTTTATCTAATGTTATTGCAAATAAAAATATTAATCTTTTTTCTGTAAAATTAAATTTATTTTTAAATTTAACAAAGAAGACGATTTTACTTTCAAATTATTTAATAGATTGAGATTATGATGATAATTAATATTCACTCTAATTTGTAATTATTATATTATTAGTCATGACATTTTGTAATTAAAATCCACTCTAATTTACAAGAATTGCAGAAACAATATCAATTTTTTGTTTTTGAAGCTAATTCCATTAAAATTTAAATAATTGTGTTTATATCTTAGTTCAGGGAATGGCTATTGCCACTCCTTTTTTACTATTGTCACTCCCATTTGACAAATCTATCTACTAATCTCCTGAAATATCCCTCACTGTATTTCATAGTCAAATTAACAAAAATATTCAATTTCACAACTTTTATGAAATACATTAGATTAAAGTTTATATAACAAAAAATTAATTAAAATAATCTAGATGCGACCTATTTTTATTATTATGATAATAAAGTAGGCTTTTTTATTGATATAAAATATAAAAATATTATATACCTATATACATTGATTTCACATTATTTTTCAAAATATCCTTTTTTCTTTTGCAACATTGATATATCAATTTAGGTTATATCGATTTATCACTGTCAGATTTCGAGTTTAAAAACATGAAAATCGATTTGGATTACATTGATTATTATACTATTTATTTGAATAGTGTAATAATCGATTTAACTTAAATTGATTATTGCACTATTCAAATAAATAGTGTAATAATTTGATTTATTTATAATAAAATAAAATCTATAAATTATTTGTTTTATTAATTTCAAATTAGAATAAGATAATTAACAATTTTGGTTAATAAATTTTTATAATGATAATTAATTAAAAAATTGTAAGTAATTTTTTTAATTTAATTATTATTAATTTTAATATTTTAGTCTCATCATTATTTTTTATTGAAAAAATTTATATATTTAAGTCACTTTTAAATTAGCTTAGGATATATTTGCATGATATGGGCGCAAAACTGCATAATTCAAGTAATGCATTGTTTATTGAACTGCATAATTCAATTAATGTATAAAATCTTAAACCCTAAATGCATGAATTATGTAACTCTAATTGTTCACACGTGAAGATTAAATGATTGGTAAAATTTTAAATGAATACAACTTTTGACTCAAGACTCTGATTTGCTATTATTGTATCTTTTCAGAAAGCTCAGATGAGGCCATCAGTGTGGCAATCGGCATAACCGATTTATATAATTTGTATTATTAATTTTTATGTGCTTTTATTATAGCTTAGGTTTCCCTATTTGACTATAATATTTTATTATGTGCAACCCTTACTGTAAAAACAATATTTTAGAGTGTGATGATGTACCTACGGATCGGGACGACATATTACGACACCACTGCCGCTCAAAAAATGCACTAATTAGTGGATGATTATACTCCAAATTACGAATTCGTGATACATGTCAAAAGTCTATATCGCACAAATATATTCTAAACTAAGTAACTGAAATATCTAAATTTTTTTCACTAAAAAATAAAATTGAGACTAAAATATTAAAATTAATAATAATTAAATTACAAAAATTGTTTACAATTTTTTAATTAATTATCATTATAAAAATTTATTAACTAAAATTATTAATTATCTTATTCTAATTCTAAATTAATGAAATAAATAATTTATAAATTTTATTTTATTATAAATAAATCAAATTTATACACTGTTCATATGAAGAGTGTATAAATCGATTTAACTCAAATCAATATATACACTATTCAGATGAATAATATATAAATCGATACAGCTTAAATCAATTTTCTTGTATCGGTAGCCGTTGATAAATGGATACAATCTAAATCGATTTATCCGCAATGCAGAAAAAAAGGATATTTCCAAAAATAATATTAAAACAGTATATATATGTACATAATTTTTTTTATTTTAAAAAAGTAAAAGAGCCGTTTGCCGGATAATTCAATATTTACTTCACATATTTTTTATACTTTTATGTTGTAATATTATCTAAAAAATATATGAGAAGAAAATTTCATAAATTTTAATTAACATGTCAAATTTTGAATCCAAAAGAATAGTGTTTAGTAACCTCAACACATGAATTTATCATAAAATAAATAAAATAATTTAGATACCACTTATATTTATTTTCATGATAATAAAAATAGCTTGGATATTGAATTCAATTCTTACTTCACGTATTTTTTTAAGACATAATATTTTGTATACTTTAAGTTGTAATATAATTTTTTTAAAAATAAATAAGAAGAAAATTTGATAAATTTTTATTAATATATCAAAATTTGAATTCAGAAGAAATATTGTTTATAATAAACATATTATATGAATTTATCATATTTTTAAAGAATTTTTAAAATACTTAAAATCATGTTAACTTAATAATTAAGATTTAAATTTACATTAAATAAGTAAATTTATAAATTCATAAAATATTTAGTTGTCTCAAAAAAATTTAAAAATCAAGCGTGATAATAAAAAATATAAAGACTTTGAAGAATTTAAATAAAATAAGGAGTTATAATGAAAATAATTTTAAACAATTAATTTAATTAACAAATAAAGAAGAGTATTTTAGAAAAACTAAATAAGTTTTAATTAAATAAGAATGATAATAGAGAAATTGGAACAACAATTGACCCTCATAAAACTTATTATATCTTAACAAATATATATAAAGCAAAGATTGACTCCAAAATTATTTTATTATTTTTTGTTACTTAAAAATTTAATCCAATGGTTGTTATAAAAAAATTTATGAAATTGAATATTTTTGTTAACTATGAAAAATAATACAGGCTATTTTAGAGAAACTAATAAATAGATTTATTGAGTGGAAATGATAACAGACGAAAAGGAGTGGCTTTATGATAACATAATCTTCATGATTTTAATTTTAAGAATTAAATTTTCTTAAAATTTCAAATTTAAAAAATTAAATTTATTTTTAAAACGGACAAATAAAATATTTTTACTTTTAAAATTATTGAATAGTCAAATTTGAAAGAAGAAGTAATTTAACATCCTCAAAAAAACTTAATTTCACATGACACTTTATTTAGTTGTATACAACAATATCAATATTTTATTTTTAAATTTTATTAAGGAATATAAATCCTGCATTAGGAATGTGCAATGGAATAAGATTATTGATTATTCACCTAGGATAGAAGCAAAAATAATTATAGCAATGTCGGTATAGAAATATTTATCTCTCGAATAGTTTTGACTAAAAAGACTCAAAGCGACCTTTTTTTTCAAGAAGAAGACAAGTTCAGATATAGATGTGCTATGCAATAATAATAAACAAAAGTTAAGGGTAATCACTAAATTATATGGGGTTATACATGCCAAAACATATATTTTGTCATGGACAAATATATGTCATATTGTCCCAAATAACTTCACAAGAAGGGTTGAGAGCTCTTATAGTTAATGAGAAATATATAGATTACACTAAAAATATTGTGTGGAATAATTAAAAATATATTTTTTTACCATATTTGATTGTTAATTACTATCACATGTTTTTTTTTTAAAAAATAAAGTTCTTATTGAAAATAATAATAATAACTATTAACAAACCCGTGCAAAGCACGGGCGTAATCTTTAGTAAAATCCTATTCTTGGATTTAAATGAATTTAATTATTTGATTATTTGAATTTAATTTTTTGAATTAACAATTTTGTCCCTAATAATTTAGTTATTTTACCTTTGATTAATAACAATAAAAAAATAAATCAATAAATAAATTCAATTCATTTAAATATATTCTACTTATGAAAAATATTTTGTTGCATATATTTGGAGCACTATATAAGTCAACTCATTGAGTACTTCATTATTATTTAATAGAGTAAAATGCTAAATTGGTCCTTAAAAGAGTTGTGAGATATTAATTTAGTTTTTAAAATATTTATGATATCAATTTAGCTCTCAAAAGAGTTGTGGGACATCAATTTGGTTCTTGAAAAATTTGTCACATTAATTTAGTTTTTGAAAGATTAAAATTTATTTTAAATTTGTCCAATTTTTTTTTTTAATCTTTTGGACTGACTTAAAATAAATTTTAATTTGTTAAGGACTAAATTAATGTTTCTGTTTTTTTGAAGACTAAATTAATATTACAACTAAAGACCAAGTTGATGTACCACACAATCTTTTAAGGATAAATTTGAGATTTTATTCTATTTAATATTTAAATGTCAAACTACGAATAAAGTTAACAGAAACACATTTTAAGTAATGCATAACTGTAGTGAATAATGTATTGAACATACTAATTTGAGGATGTCACCTACATCAATTCGATATTCACCCTTCATGATCCGAGGATTTTGCCAACCCCGTTTCGGTAGTTATTGCATCATCCTCTGTGAGCTTCTTGTATATGTCACTCTTGTAGAACTCCTGGGTTCTCATCGCCAATATCAACGAAACCAACGCTCCAAATAAAGTGACAGAAGCTAGAATTATAAAAGAAAGCTGATAGCATTCAGCTCCGATACAAGTCAACTCCACGCCTTTAACCAGCTCCTTGCCCCTCTTGTTGAGCTGCTTTTTAGCCTCTCTATCATAAAGGAAACCAGTCACCTTGACATTTAGCAAGTATGATCCAAGGGGACTAACCAAATTGGCACAATTGGACAGTGTGGCAAAGTATTTTAGGCCAAAGAGTTCAGAAACGATTGCATAGACAAGTGGCAATTGTGCACCACAGCAAAATCCTATTATGACTGAAGCTACATAGACTGAACCAGGTGTTGGGAAGGCAATAAGAAGGTAGCTAATGCATGACAAGAGAAGTGCCAAGGTCAAAATCAGAGGGCGGGGAACTTTGTGTTTCTGAAGTAACATTTCAGATGAAAAACCAGCAATGACCCTTCCAAAGTAGTTCCAAATGCTTACAAGTGATACACATGTGCTCACTGTGTTGGCAGGGTATCCTAGAGACTCACCAATTTGTCCCAAGTTGTCAACCGCTGTTAAGCTTGATCCATAGCCAATGAACACTGAAATCAACAATATCAGCATGTCAATACTTAACAGTGCTTGCAAAATGGAGTGATCCTCCCCTCTTTGAAGTTTATTGAATATGTTGGCAAAGCAAGATGTTTTTGAATTCTCTACTTTTTCCTCCCCATAAATTTTTGGGGGTGATGGTATCTGTTTGGATTCAACTGATTTTGGATCCTCTATGTCAACCCCATGATCCTCATTTTTAGCAATTTCAGTTTTCTCCTTGATGTTCCATACTAAGAACTCCCTCCTAATTGCAATTAACACAGGTAAGAAGAGCAGAAAACATGTCAAAGTAGCACTTCCAACATAGGCTGCTTTTGAGAAAGTAATCTGTTTCTGAGCAACGATCATTGCCATGAGAAACAATGCAAGTGCAAGTGAAGCAAACAAGTACTGGTAGAAAATTTTGAGCTCTTTTGTTTGCTTATCAACCTTCATGACCCGAATTGTGTACGCAAATACCAATGATATAGCAGCTGGGAGCCATGCAATGAGGAGGACCAGAGATTCAGAATCATTCCCATAAACAGCCAAATAAAGCTGTGTCATGATAGCTCCACTAAGTCCAACATAACCCTTCAAGAGGCCCATGACCACACCCCGGCTTTCTGGGAAATTCTTGACACATGTGACTAGTGCTCCAGTGTTGGCAAAGTTCTGAGAGTTGGCACCAATGCATATGTAAAGGCACATTTGCCACACTTTAGGCTTGGAAATTCTATGAGTGACAGCTAGCCAGATCATGAAATAGCCACCAAAGTTCAGGGCTGAACCAAGAAGGAGCACGAACCATGTTGGGGTCACCTCAGCAACCAGGCCAGAAAGAATGCCAACATTTCCACCAAGATCCTTGGAAAACCCCACAAGGTTGAGTGTGCTTTGATCATAGCCTTGTGAAGATTTGAGGGGTTTGGAGTAAGATCCAAAGATGTAGGTACCTCCTGCTCCTGCCATGATGAAGAAGGAGGCGCAAACCATGAACCATCGACCTTGAATTACACATGCTACGAACTCACAAACACTGAATCTCCCACTATTCCTGCTGTTAGGTATGGTGGTCATTTTTATGTGCCTTTGATGATGAAAAAATTTGAGCTAATAGAACAAGTTCTTGAAATTGTTAGGAACCACGAATGGTTAAAGATACTGGTAGCAATTGCTAGAAAGTAGCTTATGTTTTCTTTTTCTTTTAAGGAATAGGCCTAGGTTCATAGGCATGAGTAAAATTGGAGTATCTGTGAGAACAAAAGTGCTATAGACAAATTGTTATGAGAATTTATTTGTCAAAATGATATCAACTATATTTATTTTTAATAGGTAAGTGATTTATATCCCTTTATAATTTACTTAACGAAAATTCTTGCTTTTCTGAGAATCAAATTTTATTACTTTCCTTATATATTTTTAATTCTTATCAACTCGGTTATCGTGTACAAAATTGAAAAATGTAATTATCTTGAAAGGCTAGTTCTCTCATATAATTGAATAGCCAAAAATGGTGCTGGAATACTATAGTATATATGCAATTGTAAAAACAACTATATCAATTGTAGTCATCAAACCAATGGTTTATAATCTTTAAATTATTTTTATATATATTTTTTATTAAAGTTAGACAATATAAATAAGATTGTATACAATTTTTAAATAATTGTAGAGAACTTGGATATGATGGTATCACAATATGGGAATGAAATTGTTCGGATGTGGGCTACCTGAAAGGAATCCGAACTAAGATGGGGATCTCAAACTGCTCTTGATGGGGTCTGCGTGTTGATGAAGCTGATGTCCATGGCAGTGGGGGGATACCTGCAAGGACTTCGATACTCAAGTCAGTGAGTGCAGGTGAGTGTATGAGAGGTAGAAAAGAAAAGTACCTGGGGTCCACAACTAGACTCATATATATACCGGTAGGTAGTTGAGAAGATGGGGGTCTGGTTCCACCATCGTAGAAGATAACTCAGGACATCCATTAGCATGGGGTTAATGGATGGGTTCGAGTTTATTAGCAACACACAAGGTGAGTACCGCTCCACAATGTTAGAGGACCATTATGCCAAATCCGGATTTGGGCCTTAATCTGGATTTCGGCCCTAGTTTGCACGTGAATCCGAGATGGGTATCAGACAGTGATGAATCCGACCTCTAATTGGGCTTAGCTATTGGGCTGAGTTGGGCTCATATACTCTAGTCCGGAACAGAAATCCTACCTTTTTCTTTATCCATAATCTTGTTTAGGTAATTAAAAAATGATATACACCTTTTTAGGAATTTTTATTACCTAGTTTTATCATCATTTAATAAGTTTAATTATTTTAACAATTATTCAAGATGCCAATCTCAATGGACAATGTGAAAAAGTGTAAATTTTTTATACTAACTTTTTTTGTAAACGAAAAAAAACAAACTAACTAGTGGGTAAAGTTTTAAATAAAGTAGGATGAAAAAAGAAAAGGTCGAATGAATTTTAAATTAAAATAAAATAAATTTATCAAAAACAGGCTATTTATTCATTTACGACATAATAAAAGCTACTTATATTATTCTTTTTTTAAAAGAGTTGTCTTTTTATATTTTTAAGAGTAGTGAGTTTTACCAACATAGATTGGGTGTAGTGAAAAGAAGTAGTCCCCTATACCTTGGTAAACTATGGTTCGAATCTCAACTATGAGATATGCCCATATTCAATATCGTGCCTCAAACAAGATTATCTCTAGTGAAGAATATTGATGGATCATGTATGAGTTGTTATCTATCCAAGACATTAATTAAATTAAGTGAACTAAATCTATTGAAAATCATCATACTAATAAATAAATTAAATAAACTTTGTACATATTCGGTTAATGACTTTATACTTTTTTTTATCTTTTGTCAACGACTTTATACTCTCCTTTGAAGGTGAACTAAGAGGATGGTAGTTACTCGAGAGTTCCAACTATGGAAACACTACCAATTCAACCCATGTTCACCAAGTTGAGGGTGTATACTTGCAAGGGCTCTAGTGCTCAAGTCAAGCAAGGAGGTAAGATTGGATAAGGAAAAAAGCTACCTGAGCTATGATTAGAATTGGTGTTTGTTCTTTCTTTGTTGTTGGGCGTCATAACTGATGGTTTTCAAAGATGGTGGTATGCTTTGAAGGTAATGGAGCGCTTAAGTCCTTGGGGTGCTCGAGGCATCTCCAAAACTTCTTCATATGATGGTAGGCTTGAAGCTCTTTACATACACCTCACCTTCTTTGTGCTTGGCTTCTGAGGGTTCTTTGGCTTTCTCTCATGCAAAGCTTTCATCTCTTCTTGTTTTGTCTCTCCTCTTCTCATCTTGACTTCTTCTCAAGTGCCTATGAGGGTGCCACAACCTGGCTTAGGCACCTCATGGGCACTTATCCTCCTTCCTAGCGCTCTAAGGCACTTCTCTTTGCTTCTGGCGCCCTTAGGGCACTTTTATCTACTCAGGGGTGCCTCTCATTGTCTTTGGAGGGTGCCTTTCACTATCTTTGGAGCCTTTAGGGCATTTCTCTCTACTTCTAACACCCCTGAGGGCGCCTCTCACTAATTTTGGTGCCCTTGGTAGGGATGTACATAGGCCGGGTTATGTCAAGTTTGACTTGACCCATACCTAACCTTATATTTTGATTGAGTCAAATTTAGAGGCCTTAGCCCAACCCTAAACCTGGTTGAACCCGATCACATTCGGGCCGGATTAAGACCAGGTCTAGATCGGGCCAATCTATATAAGAGACTCAAGAAAATATATTTAAACAATTAAAGACTACAAAGTAAGGATTCACAAACCTATATTGTTAGTAAGGATTCACAAGCCAAATTTGCAAAGTGTTGCTGCAACTACGGAGAGAACAAGCACTCATCACTTATATTCTAAATGATTAAAATAAAATTCAGATCATGTAAATTTGTGCTAGCATATTTAATTTGGTTCTACTCATCACATCATGCAACAATATCAATCAAAAATGTAAATTTGAAATTGGATAAACTATCTAAAAAGAATAAAACCTTATAAACAATTCCTAAAAATGGGAAAATGTTCTAATCAAGTAGCATCAACTATGATCTGGTTTTCATATGTGACAAAATGCCACATCATGCAACAAGGAATAGAATGCAAACTTGATATTGAGTAATATAATGCAAACAAGGAATAGAATTCAAACTAATTTGCAGAATGAGTTTTAGTTGTGCCTTGTGTTTGCTTATCCTCTCAAACGTGTTTTATAAACTCATTAGCATATTCTACCAAGAATGGGCTAATGAACCCCAAGCCTATGATCTTATATACTAGTTCAAAATTGTAAACATTGAGATCAATCCTAAGATGCAAATTAAAAATATGGTTAACACTGCAAACACACTTGACACTACTGAGATGAAAGAATAAACTATATCAGTAAATAAACTAGTTTCTGCATAATTCAAAAGGGATATTATCTTAAATCAATGTGACAAACAATGATCAAGGTATGCTAATCACTAAGAAAAAGGACTATCATACCTTTTGAAGATTTTCAAGAATAGTAGTGACATCACTTTGAAGCTTTTGTCAATAGCAACTTTTGTAGTTAAGTCTTGGATGAGTATTGCTCCTGCAACCAACTTTCAATTATAAAGCAAAGTAAGAATTCAAATCTAAGGGGAGGAAGAACATCCATGATCCATTGATATTAACCTTTGGATTTGAGTATGATATGTTTATTTCCTTATACAATATGTGACTTTGACATTTTAAATTTGCATCATACCTATTATCAGTATGTCTTTAGTACCCTTTAGATGACATAAATGGAATCTTTCCCTTAGTCTTAGAAACCTATAGAAGAAAAAAAAGAAGAAGAAAAAGCCAACAAGGACAAGTGAGTAGTAAATCCAATCAACAATAGGAAGAAATATTAAAAATGTAAACTCAAAAACAATCAAGCAAAGACTCACCCATGGCTATCACATGATCATTTTCTTACAATGCATACTTACCCATTTACCATTACTCATAGGTGGTGTTACCTCTGAAGAATGCAAATACAAAAATCTAGCTAAAACTCAATTAATAATCTTTGAGTTTTATTGAATTCCACTCTAGAAAGACAAATAAAAAAACGTGACAGAAAAATACTTAGCCTTGCTGCATTATTTATAGATGCACAAACTTACATAAGAGATTTTCATATACATAGTTTGTCCTAAGCAAAGCCTTCTAGGCTTCTATACACCAAGTAAACATATAAAAACTGTAGTTGGACAAAAAAAAAAAAAGCAACTACATATACATGATTTCCATTTCTTCTAATTTCTTTAGGCTTCTATACACCATTAAAAAACCTAACCTGAAGCAGTAGTTGATACAATAAAAAGTTGCAGCAATGCAAATGTCATGTACTAGGCTTCTATACACCAAAAAAGATATGATTTAAAATAGATGCAACTTATCCAAAAAATACTGCAGCAGAAGATGACTTTTAGCTTGTTTATTGCAAAAAAAACAAAAGCCGCAAGCATCCATTAATGATCAGTCAATATTCGTGGCTTCCTGTTATGAACTTGCCGCTTGTGACAGATTAGTATTAGTAGAAACATCTGCAAAATTATAAAGTCAACTTGTATCATGTGAAAGAATTATATGTATTAATAAAATAAAACACATGAAGGTGCATCAAACTAACCATGAACAATTCTCTCAGTGCTATAATTTTAGAAATATTTAATGGTAAATATATGGTAATTAATTACGAACAAGCAATGTCTTTTAACTTTTTCATTTGAATGAATTTTTTGCTCTAGTGCAATTTATTTCAAGCAAGCAAGAGGGTAGATAATAAAATTAGACAGAATAGAATGTGGAGAGAAATTTGTGCAAATAGTATGGGTAGCTAATAGAGAACATAACTAACATTATAAATATGTGTGCCTCACCAATGTGCAAGAATGGATTATGAAATGTAAAAGACTGGGCAGAACCCATGATTATAGCTTAACATAAGAGTTCAAGTAAACAACACTTCAATGAAATAACTTTGGTTCATAATTCAAAATGCAAAATCACCCGCATCAAATGCTTTAAAACCCACACCCACATCCTCTGAACCATCTAACACACCCATAGTAGTGGTTAGTAATAATGATAATATAAAAATGACAAGGTAATTAAGCAACAAATAAAAGCACATACATGAACCAAGCTTGCTATACAATTCTTTTTTCTAGTTTCATTTACAAATAAAGCACTCTAAATAAACAGCACAAACAAAAAAGTAGGACAAAGTGCTAAAATGAGCATCATGTTGTAGAAACAGAACCAAGGAAGGTAGGCCTACATTAGCTTGTAGACTAAATATCCATAGGATGAACTTCAATAATAATATGTTTGATATTTTTCTTTAGAATCATTTTATTCTAGCCCAACATGCTTATGATTTATTGAAGTCAGATTTATCACAAATATTTGATAAGACTATACCTTATTTCTTGTTCTTTGAGCAGAATGACTTCTTAAATCACTTGGTCTTGTCAAGTCTAAATGCTGCTCACCTGAAGGTATAAATAAAGTCAAATATACATAAATCATGGTGCTTGGCAATCCAATTTGAAGATGGTGTGGTGATAATGTTTAAAAATTTTCTCTAAAATTCTCTAAAGAGTGTTTATGATTTTTTTCGTGTGACATAGTGCTTCTAAAGTAAGCATCTTGTCTCTTAACAAGTAGGATTGAACGACTTTGCTCAAAATGTCTAGGGGAATGATAAATTTATTACTCTTAACAGCAAGATTAAAAGAATCATGAAACTACAAACTATAAAAGTAGTTCATGACCACTCGAAATTCCAATCCAACAAGGTGATGACAATAAAAATGCATAAACACAAAGGGATTAAAAATCATTTTAGAAGATAAATTAATTTTTTAAAAAATAAACAAAAAAATAGACATATTCATTGTATGGCCAAAATAGAGTCAAAATTGTATTGGATTTGTTGTAGGGTGGGTGCCATGGCTTGTACTCTTAGAGTGTTGCACTATTGCTCATTGTGCCTAGTGACCAAGGGATGGTGCTTCAAACAACATAAGCCATGAGCTTTCCCCATATTTTTGGGTAGAATTATTGAAACAATTTTGTATCTTATGTCCATGTATTATCAATGAAGTCAAGAAGAAAATAGATAAAATTAAAGTCTTGCTCGTCCAGTCTTTTACTTAGAGAAATCTCATAAACTCCAATTCAATCAAACATGACATACCATGCCATATAAAAATCAAAATGTCATGAAGTATCATTGGATTGCAGATAGTACAAATTGTATAAGCTTAATCCATTTTAAGGTATATATCATATAAAGAACTTAATAATTAAAAACAAGATTATTACGAAGATTGTAAATTTTAGGGGGAAAAAAAGAAAGAGTTCCTTCCATGCTTCACCGATAAAA
This sequence comes from Pterocarpus santalinus, assembly GCA_031439595.1. NCBI lineage: Eukaryota > Viridiplantae > Streptophyta > Magnoliopsida > Fabales > Fabaceae > Pterocarpus > Pterocarpus santalinus. Next base: position 22,633,323 of record CM062528.1, on the reverse strand, counting down.
GATCCAAATAAAAGCATCATTTCAATATAATCAATCAAATTTATTATCTCAACAAACAAGCAGCAATCAACAAGGCATTCCACATAAAATTGAAAGATAAATGATGACATATAACATAGAGTGAAGCAGACACAGTACCCCAAAATTATTGTACTCTTAGAGCTTGTGAACTCCATAACCCATAACCTGCAAGCAATAACACAAATCGCTGTGTGATTCCACTCTCAAAAACCAATCTCAAAAATGGCAAAGCTAAATCATCAAACAAATAGAAGAAACAATGACTAAAATCGGCACTTCAAAAGTCAATAAACTTGCCCAACAAAGTTACAAATGCCATTGCCCTCTTTGAAAAAAGTAAATAAAAATATAATAGAGTTCCACTATCATAGCAATAAACTAGATGCTCTTGAACCTCCGAATGATTAACTAGTAAACGTAGGTCACAACTGAAATAGGATTTTCCTTAATCACACATAGAATTCACCCTCATACAAAATAGATTTCAATAATTGTTATAATGAAAAGACCCATTTTCTCTGTTAATTATAGTTGCACTATTACTTCCCATTCCTAAAATTTCATTCAGAGCTAACAAAAATGAGGAATGGAAGACAAGGGATAGACACTTGTTAATGAGAGTGAGACAAAGAATGCAAGGTAAGGCACACTCTAAAAAATGGTGATTTTTGTCAACACAAAAAGGGTATACAAAATTTAGCACATTTTTTCTCCAAACAAATTAGATCCTTGGAATGAGAAAAAGCCAAGGTTAGGTCTTTGTTGGGCAAAGGCTAAGCAGGCAATGATCTTGCTCACAAACTATGGCAACAGCTTTACCGGTAACGCGAAGGCTACAACGTCCAGGGTCAGATGTGGAGGTAGCCTGCGCAGGAGATATGGGAGAGCAAGTAAAATAGAAACTTTGGATGAGAAAGAACCTGAGATGTTCAAGTTCTTAGAGATGGAGGCAAAGTAAGGATCCTTGCCGCGATGGCCTTTGAGGTGGACGATGAGAACTCCAGCTGGTTGTCAACGGCATTAAACTGCTTAGAATCCTTTGATTTGGCCACACTAATTACTACAATTGTGTTAAAGGGATAGTAAATGAGGCTCAATCATGTTATAGAAGAGCAGAAAGGGGGGTTTTTGCTTTTTTTGATTTTCTTTGAGACTTTTGTGCACGAGAGAAAATAAGCTGCAAAGTGAAAAGTTTTAATATCTATACATTACGATAGTCAAAAGCCTAAACATCAAGAAAAGAAAACCATCATAATTTCTATCCCTTTATGTCATTTACAAACCCAATGTATTATTTTGGGTAAAACAGCGGTTATTAAAAAACACGAAATAAAACTGCCACAAATCCCTTCGTTGCTCGTAGTGACTCATTCTAGCTCTTGCTTAACCTCACTAGGCGAGCGTTTCCACTCATATTTTGATGAGTGGATCTTAGCTTATTCTAGCCCCCACTTAACCTCATTAGATGAGGATCTCCACTCATATATTAATGAGTTGGTCTTAACTTGTTCTACCTCCCACTTAGCCTCAATGGGCGAGGGTCTCTACTCATATTTCAATGAGTCGATATTAGCTCATTGTGGCTCCTACTTAGCCTTAATGGGCGAGGGTCTCTGCTCGTATATTAATGAGCAGGTCTTTGCTCGTTCTAGCCCCCACTTAGCCTTAACAGGCGAGGACCTCCACTCAGATTTGATGAGTGGGACTTGGCTCATTCTAGCCCTAACTTGTCCTTTAAAGGCGAGTGCCTCCGCTCATATTTTGATAAGTAGGTACTGATTCTTGTTTTAGCCCCTATTTAACCTTTTAAGGTGAGGACCTCCACTTATATTTTGATAAGTGAGTGCTGATGCTGATTTTCGTTCTAGCCTGACTTAACTTTTTGAGGTGAGGGCCTCCGCTCATATTTTGATGAGCGGGTGCTAATTCTCGTTGTAGTGCCCACTTAGCCTTTTGAGACGAGGGCCTCTGCTTATATTTTAACGAGCAGGTGCTGCTTCTTGTTGTAGTCATATTTACCCACTTAGCCTTTTAATGTGAGGGCTTCCACTCATATTTTGATGAGCGGATGCTGCTTCTTGTTCTAACCTCTACTTAGCCTTTTAAGGCAAATGCTTCCGCTCGTATATTAATGAGTCAGTGCTGCTTTTCATTCTGGCACCTACTTAGCCTTTTATAGCGAAGGCCTTTGCTCATATTTTGATGAGCAAGTGCAGTTTCTCTCCGATAATCTGGTCATTATTAGTCCAATTTAATACTCACTACTAACATAAATGAAATTAAAATTCTAAAAACTTAGCAATATCTTGTTGTGTTTTATTGATTAAAGGATGGCATTGCCATATGTTTTGGCCAACTTGGCTATCAATATTCCTTTGAAACTATATACTTTTCTTCTCATTACAATCTCCACCAAAGCTACAATGCAGCTTCCTTCTTCATTCTTTATCCAAGCCTAATTAGTTGAAGGCCAAGTTGAGTTCCTTTGCCTTAATGAGCCCCTTGATTGAAATTTCTTCTTGAGTCCCGGCTTCCTTTACTGGTTCTTCCTCATCACCCTCTATCAGGATTGGCTCTTCCACTCGCGGCTTCCCTAATTGCAATGCGTACGCATCACGGTGAGGTAATGGGCATTGATGTATATCTCTCTGGACATCATCACTCATCCCTCCTTCATTAGCTTATAGATCACTTTCTTTACTTGGTGCCAATCTTATAGCCCATAGGACCTTGATTCGTGAAGAAAACAAAAGTATGGGGCCTAGCTCTCTTCTTTTGTGAACCTGTTTCAGCTCTTAGTCCTCAACGAACCTTCATCAAGCTAATCATCTACTAGTTGACCTAGCTCGTCACCTGACAATGGCACTAGGAGTAGCTCCTCCATACATTAGAAGCAACTTTCCCTAGATTCACCATCAAACTCTTAGTACCCTCTCCAACCTATTCCTTTTGAGCAATTATCATAGCCTTTCCTGTCATTTATCTAATCATAGTTGCTTTTTTTATCTTTGCTCTTTCCTTTTGTGGCATGCATTTTGCATATCGGCTCCACTTCTTTCAAGCACTATCCTTAACGTTTCAAAAACTCGGAGATATTGGTGACTCACTTCAGTAGCTTGGTGACTGTACATCTCCCTCTTATGGACAACAAGTGTTGAGATTCTCCTTTAATGTTTTGGATACAACCATATACCAAGTCTGCCTCAGGCAACATCTCTTTACATTATAGCTCCTTATCTCAATAATGTTTAATGAAAGTAGTCAACCATTTATTACTCCTTTGCTTCACCCTTCCAAGGTTCTTGATGTGTGTCACTCCTTCCTCCTTTTGGAACTTGCAAAATTCCCTGGCCAACTCCTCTAACATATGGATGGATCTAGTCATAACTTAGTGTACCATGTGAAGGCACATTCCATGAGCGACTAGAAAACTTCTTCAGCCTGAGCTTCTTATTCTCTCTATGAACACCAAAGTCATTCGCAAATGATATTAAATTCTCCCTTGCACTCCAACTCCCATCAAACTTCTAAAAGGTAGGCACCAGATATCTGACTCGAGTGTCGAGCTTGGTCAAATTATTATTTTAAAATCGAATCACAAACTTGTAGTGTAGTGTGCAATCGGAGTCGTCTCACAAGGATGTTAATGATACTTGATTAGAAATGCAAGAGGGTTTAATAATCAAATAGTATAAGGGCAGAATGTAACAAGAAGAATTAAAACAAAATGAAAAGGTATTTAAAACTCTAATCCAAGAATCAAGAGGAAATAATTGCTACTCTGTCATAGATTCTAAGCATCTATCAACATTCCAAATTAGTGGCCAATATTGGATTCGAATGAAATCTCAATCCGAATCCAACATTCACATGAAGACTTCTATGCATTCAATTAACATAAGAAATCAATCAAACTCAAAAACCTCTAGAACCTAATTGACATATGTTAATTTCAAGCACCAATGCTATTAACCTTAGATTCAAATCTAAAATCTAATTCACACTCTTCTAATAATTGAATCACATATATCAACTGATTTATATGAAGAAAATCAAATTCTCAATCAATATTTCGGAATGAAAACCTTCAATTCAAAAGCTAGATCAAGAATAGAAGAAGAGTAGGTGAAACCGAATTGAGATATTAAACCCTATTAATCAATCCTCAAGAGCATCAATGCTTCCTCTTGAATTAGATGAAGATCTCCTCCTCCATTAATGGAGGGAAACAAGAATTTAGAGATAAAAGAAAGAAGAAGAAGAAACAAAAGAAGAAGAAGAACAAGAGAAAGTGTTTTTTTTTCTTCCAAATCTCAAAATATTCAAAAAATGCTAAAAACTCTGTTCAAATTGGGTTTCCACCATTTATAGCTATAGCTAATGAACTAAACTCTCATTACACTAATCCTTTTTCGCTAAGCTTTTTTTGGACACTACATTTGCATAATTTGGAATTTTGGAGGGAAGGTTAGGTTCAAAGCATTTAATTCGGTTGCCTGGACCCATTAGTGGACTTCCACTACGGTTTTGGCCATGAAGATGCCTCTATTTGGCTCAAAGCTCTGAAGATGATTTAAAGTCCTAGATGTTAGCTTTCAAATGGCACTAGAATTAGCTCAATTAGGCTCCTATAGGCTAAGATATGGTCTAAACAATATACCTTGCTTAGGAGCCGCAACTGCATCCCTTGACTCCACTTCTAGGCCCAATTCTAAATCCATAGCTTGAGAATCAGCCTCTGACCTCTTTCATGAAAGTTGTAGGCCTAGCTCTTTGCTTTCCTACAAATAAAAATCACAATCAAATGAGATCTAGAAATCAAGTTATGGTTAAAATACAAAATAGTATCAGAATAAACACAATGCTGGAAAAGTAGAATTAAGGGTCAACCAAAACCCAATTAAAAAATATGACCCAAATTGATGTTCCATCAAATGGTTGAGTTTTTAAGAGCTTTTTAGTTTTAAATTCCCATTATTTTGAGTATTTGATAAGTGTTTTTATTTGAATTTCTAGAAGTTTAAGCTTTTATTTGTTTTCTATCTTATATGAGGATTTATTGTGGTCTAAGCATGTGTTTTGGTTGCATTTACAAATTATGAGTTCGCTATAGCTAATTGGGAAGTGATAGTCAAAGTGCTTGTCAAGTGTTTGGTGCTCAGGCGCCATAGTCCCAATGCTCAAGCAAAACAACAGAGCAAAGAAAATCTTTTAGGCAACTTGGCGCTCGAGCACCCAAAAGCTGGCGCTCAAGTGCTGGCACATCTGAAAGAGGAATGTTGTTTCAGTAGTCTGGCGCTCAGGCACCTATGACGCACAAACAAGTGCCTGTTTGCTGACTTCAGGAATAAAAGAGGAATAAGCCATTCATTTGGGTACTTTTAGGTTAGGAAAGAAGGGAGAAACACTCTGAAGCTCTAAGAATAGACCAAGGACAATAAGAGGAGGGGAGACTGAAGATTTGGTTGCTCCAAATCTTGGGTTTTTCATGCATTTCTCTCTTATTCTCTATCTTGTTTTCTTATTTTCTATAAGTCACTAGCATCTTTAGTTAGGGTAATGGCATATTTTGGTTTGGGTATTTGTAGGATAAATTTCTTATGATTTGATATTGGATTTTATGGAATTAAATGTTTATCCTTTGATTTTATTGCAAATTGTGGATTGGCCTTTCATAATTTAACTTAGGGTTCATATGCGAATTAGGAAATTCATATATATTCTCGCTCTAGGGATAAACTTTATAACTCTCAAGGTTTAGGAATATATATTGAAGTTGTGTGAATTATGGATGAGTTTGTTTGCTTAATCCTTCTTTTCCCTAAAGTATGATTAAGGAATTGATATGCTTTAGGTAAGAAGAAGAGAATTGGTTCACCAAGGAATTGGGGATTAGTTACCCAACATCTTTTCTTTAATCCAAAATTTTTAGTTCAAGTTATAGGAATTCACTTATCTTTGAGAGAAACCAGATAAACCTAACCCCTAACTTTATTTGAATAATTGTTAATTTTAAGAAAATTTTTATCCTCTTTTAATTTTGGAATTTTTTTTAGTTAAATTTTAATTGCTTATTGTTTTAATTTAAATTTTAAGTTAGGACTTCCTTTAATTCAAAAATTTGTGCTAATCTACATAGAAGTTGATTTAGCGAACTGTTGTTTGATAATATCAATCATTGTGGGATGATACTCATTCATCATGTTTACTGCTTGAATGATTTGGTGCACTTGCTGAGTAGTTATCACAAATTAAATTAATTAAGCACAAAAGAGGATTAATGCACTAGATATGAGAAAAAATATATGTATGGAACTCCCATTTATCAATATTTCAAAGGATAAGGTCTCCAAGCTATCTCATGGGGTACGGCGGATCTAGATCAAAGGTAGTAGGTTATTTCGATTTATAGCTCTCCTGCATCCTCACCACTTCTTCTTAAGTCACATACTTTTCTCCTTGCTCTTGGGAATCTTCATAGCTATCCCATGTCACCTCCCTTCCTCTTTCTTTCCTTATATAGCTCGGCTCTCTTCTAGCATCACATGCTGGCTCCTGATGCTCTAGTTCTCGTCTTGTTTCTAAATTTTTGAGAAGCATTTGCCACATATCTATTGGCACATTGATGTTATTTGATGCTCTCGAAGAGGATCCATTTTTCGTGTCCACACTTCTCAATAAATCCATAAATGGGTTGCCCTTATCATCATTAACCATCCGTCCCTTTCCTCTATCATCTCTCTTGCTCTGCTCATCGTCACTTGGGAGGTTCTCTAGATCCAAAGAGAAAGGTCGTCTCACCATGGTCAGCTACTTCCATGTCTCCCTAGTGGAGTTGCCAAATGTTTCAGAGTTAGGTTCTATAAACACCAAGGAGACAAGAAAAGTAAATAAGCCAAGATTAAACAATAAAATAATAAGAACGAGACAAGAATAATGATTAAAATTTCTCTTTTTATTTGATTAATTCCTCTTTATTACAATAGAACTTGTTAAGCTTCTCTCTCTAACTTCTTTCTAAATCACTTTTACTCTTAATCTCTAACCAAAAGAATCTCCCAAGTGAACAATTTCACCTCTTATTTATAGGTAATATTGAGGATATAATCATCTTTTTCTATTTTGAGTAAAGGTGTCATGTTCTGATTGGTTTTTAAACATTGGTCCATGGGCCTTCGAAGTTAGGCTCGATCCACTTTGCTAATTGTCTCTAGTGCCTCTAGCTCCTCTTTGGAGCTCTCATCTCTGGCGCCTCCAGCTCCTATTTGGAGCTCCTATCTTTGGCATTTCTTACTCCTGTCTGGAGCTCCTATCTCTCGATCCTCTCTATAGCTCTCATCTTTGGCTCCTCCCTACAGCTAAAGCCTTTCTTGGTAGTGGCCTATCATGATCCAGATGTGGGTCCAAAACAATTATCAAAATAAATTGATAAGAAATAATGAAAATCTATCATTGAAACAATGGCAACGATATATGGCATGAAATGAATTTCGTAAAACTGTTACGATTGTCCTAATAACTAATCACGGGGAAGGGTGAAAAATAAAGTGAGGTAAGAGAAATCAATCACACACAAAATGCAACCCAACCACTTTATTTTATTTTCATATGTTGTTTCATGCAAACGGTTTTGTACCGGTTAACATTTTTCTTGTAACAAACCTAATCAGTAAACAATACGCACATAAAAAAAATGAATACGCAATGTGAAAAGAAGTTTAAGTCAGAATTAATTAATTAATTATTATAATCAAAAGATAGAAAAAATACTGAAATTACATAGGATGCTTATATAGTGTGGTATGGATATACAAGATGTTTACATATTAATATTTCAATTAAGATTAATACAAGAAAAAAAAAAGATTATGAACTTATGATTTGCATAGCTTATTAAAAAAAAATAAAAAATATTATTGTATCAGACATCAAGAGTGCCGATATTTGTTACAAGTTTTATAAAAGTATTCTTGGGTACTAATCATTTCTAGAAAAATTAAATTCTCGTGTTTTAATAGGATTTTATTTTTATAATGGGGGTTGTGATTGTAAGATTCTTATACCATAGAAATAAAAATTATTGGATAAAAATGCTAAAATGGCCCTGAATTAAATACTAATAACAATAATAATAATAATAACATAATTAAATATGTTAGGGATATTTTGATCTAGGAGTATGTGTTATAAATCAAACAAGTTTTTAATTTATTCTCAGAAATATCAAAAGGATTTTTAGAAATTTTTAATATTAAATAAACAAATTTTTTAGGATACTCAAAAATGGTATTCTTGAATATAATATTCCTAATAATATGATTCTTGAAAATAAATTTTAAACCTTGAAATAAATGCCCTTTCAAGTTTCTTTTTTCATTTATAAGACCTGAATATAGATCTTGTCAAATCACATACATGTTGGCTCATATTATTATCACTAATAATATATTAGCATATTATTAAAGAGTTAAATTTCATAAATAATGCAATTAATTTTTTAAAATAATAATACATAATCAAATAATAATTTTCATAACAAATTACATAGTTTACTATTATAACTAGTGAATCATGCATCAACATGAAGTTGTTCAAAATGGTTAGGTGTTTCAACCCCTTAGCCAGGTGTCCAGGATTGAGCCCTACGAATAAAAAAAATTTCGATTGAGAGATCAAAAGCCCCCTCTTGGACCTTTATCAATCGAGATAGATTAGTTGGATTCTTAATAATAGGATCCAATGAACCAATGGGCTTCATTGAAAAAAGAATCAGTAAATCATGCGTTGTATGCACTACCAAAAACTGGCTTTTTGACCATAATGTGCCACTTTTTGAAACAAAATACCAAACAGTGGCTGTTTACAAACAATTTTGCTGTTTGGGGTACCTTTGGCCACGGTGGAAAGTGGAGCATAGCATGGCGCAACTTGACAGTGCGCCAACATCAAAAGCAACTGACACTGACTTGACAGGGGGGCACGGGTTGAGTGGCTGGCGCAGGTTCAGGTCGCGCCACCAGTCTGACATGATTGACAGCTCCAGGGATGGTGGTGGTTGGAGTTGTGCCACTCCTTGGCCTTCCTACATGTGGACGTGTTCACTGTTGGCACTGGTTCAGGTTGCGTCCCTGCTCCCTCACATGCGAACAGTGTACAATTGCTCAATCCTCGCCTATATATATATACCCCTCGAGCTTATTTCGCTTATTTCATGCAACCATTATCACCTTGCCATCTTTTTATTCTTGTTTGAAATTTTGAATTTTCTAGCTTTTATGTACTTTAAAATTTCTGCTTTGAAATCCATGCCTTTTTGTTTCGTTTGCAGTGTTTAAATTTCTAAAGCTTTCTTTTGTTTAAATTTTTTTATTTCTCTTTGTAGTGTTTAATTTTTTTTTATTTCTCAATTTTTAGTTTGTATTACTCTAAATCTTTGAATTTTTTTAGGTTCTATTTTTTTGTCAAATTAATTTATAGTATTTTCTTTTTAGTTATTTCAAGAAAATGAGTACTTTTAATGTATTTATATACTGGAATGGTAGAAAATTTGATGGATCACAAGGATGAACTTTTGAAGGTGATAAAAGATTAATTAAAATAGAGAAATGTGTCAGTTATAATGCATTAAAGAAAAAAATTGCGCTAAATTAAAGCTTCAGCCACATCAAACAATTTTCAGTCTCACTTATAGATTTCCAATTGCTCGAGATAGTAGTACATTTACTGCTCTTGAGATAGTTGATGATGATGTTGATTGCATGATTAGCACCTTTGAGCAACGGTCTTCTTTGACAGTGCTCAAACTATATACTGAGATTGATGTTGCAGGTAGTTCATTGATGCCTATGGCTCGTGGAGATCACTCTATTGTTGCATTTGATGATGAAGATGAAGATAATGATGAAGATTACATCAGAGATCTATCCTCAGATGAAAATGAAGACGATGAAAGTGAAATTCCTGATGGCGATTCTTCTGAATCTAAGGCTGAATTAGATTCTTCGGCTATTGCAGTTTCTCCTGTTACATCCTCATTGCATATTAGAAAGCAACTTTCGCGACAAGAAGGTTAGTTTTTGATTAAGTATTTGTGTATTTTATAATTTCAATAGAACTTTTTTAATGATTTGATGATATTTTTATAGTTGTAACACATTTGATAGAATCTCCATTTTGGAGTGCATCTCCACATTATAATTATATCAATTAGGATCACCCTAATCAAGAGATGGAGGAATTTTCTGGGTGGGATATGCCTGGTTCCTGGCATGTTGGAGATGAACTATACGTTGGTTTACGATTTGATAGCAAAGAAGCTATACAAATTGTTGTTAGACATTACTCTATGAAAATCCATCAAACATATATTGTGGTTGAATCAACACCGACAAAATTTAGCACAAAATGCACAAGACACAAAGAAGGTTGTCCCTGGCGAATGAGAGCAATTTTAGGAAAAAAGACAAACAAGTGGCAAATTACTAAATGGGGTGGTCGTCACATTTGTCTTAATCCTATGCTATCTCAAGATTATTGCAAATTGGATTCAAATTTTATCTACGCAAATATATTAGGTATGGCACTAAACAATATATGAATTATATATTTTATGGTTGTTAACTTTTATTATTGATAAAAGTTTGATTGCTTAATTTATGATAGGGCTGGTTAAATTGGAACCATCGATTCCAATTTCCTTGATCAGAGAAAGAATTAGCAGTCAAAATCGATTTCAAGTATCATACCAGAAGGCTTGGAAGGCAAACCAAAAGGCAATAGCAAAAGTGTTTGGTAACTGGGATGAATCATTTGCAATACTTCATGGATGGCTTGCATATATGCAGATGTTTGCACCAGACTCTGTGTACAAAATAAAGATAACCGAATTTATCATCAATGATCAAGTAGATACTCAGTTTCACACATTTTATCGAGATTTTGGACATTTAAGCAATGTTGCGATGCTTTCAATTTTTGCAAACCCATTATACAAGTTGATGGCACATTTCTATATGAAAAGTATCGTGGTACACTCTTAATTGCCACTACACAAGATGACAACAATTGCGTTTTACCGATTGCTTTTGCTATTATTGAAGGAGAAACTTTAGATGCTTGGTCATGGTTCTTGGGAAACATCCGACAATATGTGACAAGAAAACAAGGTCTGTGTCTTATCTCTGATAGGCATACAAATATAAAAGGAGCTGTAGCAAATGAAAACCTCGGTTGGCAACCTCCATATGCATATCATGTGTACTGTGTTAGCCACATTGCTAGCAATTTCAACCACAAATTCAATAATACAAAATTAAAGCAAGACCTATTGAAACTTGGTCAGAAGTACATTTTCATAATTTTAATATTATATCTATGAATTTTGTTTCTTTCAAAGATAACATTTAATTTGTGATAATATAGGTTATATGGCTTGTATGCACTGGTTTCATAGGAATTTGGAAAAATTTCGTTAAACTAGTCCTGAAATTCAAAGATGGATCGATAGCATATTGAAGGAAAAATGGAGTCAGGCATATGATGTAGAAGGACGTAGATATGGGCATATGACAACAAACTTATCAAAGGTTGTGATTAAAGTCTTAAAAGGTGCTAGAAATTTGCCAATAACTGCATTGGTTAAGTGCACATATGGAAGGATGGTCGAGTATTTTGTCCAAAGAGGTGCAGAGGCTAGAGCGAAGCTAAGTGCTGGAAATAGGTTTTGCAAGAAGTTAATCGATGCTATTAGGAAGAATCAAGAGGATGCTTGTTCCCACCAAGTTCGCAAATATGATATAGAGACCACAAGGTTTGAGGTTGAAGAGGCATTCAACCCTGTGACACAAAGTGGTGGTCATACATGGGCCATGAACTTAAGGAGAGGTACTTGCCAGTGTGGCAAATTTGAGGCATATAAATATCCATGCTTGCCTGTGCTGCTGTGAGTATAGATTTCTATAATTTAGTTGATCCTGTTTACTCTATTCAAAATATTGTCAATGCGTATAGCGAACAATGGTTGTCAATTGGCAATGAGGATCGCATCACAACTACATCTGGTTGGACATTGGTTCCAAATCCATCAACCGTTCATGCTAAAGGTAGGCCGAAGTCCACACATATAAGGAATGAGATGGATTTGAGAAAGTCGTAGCGAAGGCAACGTTGCGGAGTATGTAAAAGGAAAGATCATAACCGACATCTTTGCCCTCGTTTCACTGGAAATCAAAGCTCCCAACAAGATACTGACACCATACATGGTGAAGATTTTTAATATCTATGCAAATTTATCCTAAGTCCACTTGTGTAATTTCATTTTAATTTGAAGAACAAAAACTTTGATGCAGTTGTCAATTATTTCCTTGCCATTATACCCTTGTTTATTTTGTATCATTCTCTGAATTACCGTTAGTTTAGTTAAATAAACTATACTCAACTTAAGATTAATTTATTATATTAGTATTAACTTTTACAGTAAATGATGCATATTTAATAAATAAATGTTTAATAAGAAAATAAAAAAAGTTAAGATTAATATATACCCATAGTTTAAGTAAAAATTAAAAAAATTAAATACATTTTTTTTAAACATTTACATAAATAACCCATCTTTAATAAACAAGCAGGTATGTCCATAATCAATCATGTGTAGAGTTAGGTGATAATATGCAACCACGTCGCCTATCTCTCACGCTACGATGCGGGTTTCTTCATACATCAGCCGCATCATTCTCAGGGCTAACTATAGATAAAAATTCTTCATTCAAATCAATATCCTGTGGAGAAACAACATTCACACCACATAGAGTGTAAAGGGTTTCTTGTGATAAGAAATCCATAAACTCCATAGGTGCACTAAGTGTGAACTCTGATGGCATATATGCAAGGGGTGTAAATTGTGACAGGCTTGGTGCAGAAGGAACGTATGCCTCGTTTGGACAATATGAGTGATATGCAGCATGGGAAAAGGATGCTCCTGCTGTTGTTTGATGCTGAGGTAGCCAATAATAACTTCTTTCACTACTTGAATCCATCGGATTGGCTGATGATGCCGATGGAACATAATATTGACCATAACCACATTCAGGCAGTGGAGGAAGGGTATGAATCTGTGTTGCCTCTCGCCTTCTACGTCGTTGAAGTCCTTGACCTTCAACCCAAGTTGGAGGTATTGCCACATTCACATCAGATTGTGGAATAGGCTACTGTTGAATACGGGGTCCTGCAGGTTTAGTGACCCTATCTAATTCCTCAAATTGCTGCAAGAACTTTGCTGTTATGTCTCTAACATCCTCCATCGAAAAGGTTGAGTCATTGATAGAGGATAAATGATGCATTCGCTCCAACTGGTTGTGCTGTTCAAAATGACAAAAATAGTATATACATAAATATTATACACCATTAACAATAACAAAATTAATTTAATTAATAAAAAAGAAATAATACTTACTATTTGCTCTCTGCATGCATCATCACTACTGATCCATCGACCAGTGTGCCTTAAATACCATCTCATGTAGGGATCATTCTCACTTAATAACCCCATTTGTTGATCGCTACTTACCAAATATTGTACCCTCTCATTCCATATCTGGATAACAGAAGCATATAGAAGTATCCAATTATCACTTTCTTTACCACACAAAGTAAGATCATGAAGTTGTTCGGGTTAACGTGGTGGGTTTGGAATACTTTGTTGTAAGCCAAATTGACGTATCACTCGATCTGGTTGATGCCACTCTACGATATGAAAAAATATAAGCTACACAACAGCTATCCAAATATGAGAGCCTTCAAGACATATATGTGGAAGTGACCCATAAAATTCAAGATAAGGTTCCCATACAATCTGTAAAACAATAATAATAAACATTAAAAATTGTATACAGTCAAAATTATAGATGCATCAATAAGATGTTCTTACATCTTTTCGCTTTAAATGATCAAGTTTGTGACGATAGTATGGCAAGTCTTGTCGTATAGCCACAAAAGTCATACCACATATTCATTTGTTATTTTACATATTAAACCAAATATTATAAACATGTAATGATTATTTAAACAGAAAACTTATTACAAAAAATAAGAAGGAAAAAAGTCATACCGAGCACCAAGTGAGGCATGGCGATCTCTACTGAAGGAGTTGGAGATATTGATGGGAATCTATCCCATGCCCATAGCTGAACCAACATAGCTATGCCTTGAATCTTACGTCGATTATAATCTGTACACTTGCACAACTTGCGATATAAATAAGAGAGCACAGCTAATCCCCAGCTATATTGTCCAACCACAACGAAATCATCTAAAAATGGAAGAAGTCTTAAAGGTACCAAGTTTCCAGAATGATCTAGAAATAGGACTGTCCCCATCAACCGCAAAATATATGCTCGAGCGAACTACTGAACTTGGACTTTATTGTTAATATGGTCATTTATATCGTTAAAGTGTGTATTTAACCACCTCATTTTTAGTCGATGACCATGAAAAGCATTCTACGGGGGAGTTACGCCTAATAATTGCTGGATAATAGGTTGCCACGGACCAGAGGTATTGCCAGCAACTGGCATTCCATCAATACGAAGGCCGGTTTGAATAGCAATATCTTGTAGCGTAATAGTGCATTTCCCTGGAGGCAAATGAAATGTATGTGTCTCTGACCTCCAACGCTCCACTAAAGCAAATATCAACGTGCGTTCAATTTGAAAAAATTCAAATTTTGCAACTTCAAGAAATCCTGCTTGCTCCAAGTATGGAATAATCTCCATAGGAATTTGCTCGTCCCTGTTACGAATAGAAGATTTTCCTGTAATATCTAACACCCGATTAGGATGTCCATTCCAAATATACTATGAAATGTGTGTTTCTTACATTGTCAATAGTGATACATCTTCTGGCTCGGGCCATATGACACGTGACGAAGAAGAAGAAGAACTGGATGCCATCTGTTAAAAAAAATTAATTATTAAATTGTTTATATACTTTTCTATACATAATAGTAATATAATTATTTTTATTTAGTTTTTTAGTACTTTATTTCTTCATTAATATAAATTAAAATTTACTTTTTACACATGTCTATAAATATTATGTCTAGTCTAATAATTTTTCAAAATTCTAATCTTGAAATAAAAAATTAAATATTTTTTAACACAATGAGTTAATTACCACCCTAATTACCATTCTAATATTTTTTTAATAAATATTCTAACAAGCTTCTAAATATCCTAATAAAATTTTTTAAAGTTTAACTCAAAAAAAATTAGAAACTATTATAATTTTCTTAAAAATTTTAAACTTTTTTTAAACAAGTAATAAACTCATAGTAAAATATAAACTGAATGAATTAATTAAAATCTAAAACTAATAAATAAAATTAAAATTATTCTTATAAAATCTAAATACAAAAAATAAAATGATAAAAAGAAATTCTAGAAATAAAATCACATTACTTACAATTGGAAAAGAACAACCTGTAACAGAATTGAGGAAGATGGAGGAAGTGCAAGTGAAGAGGAACGGGAGTGAAGAGGGTGAACGAAAGGGGAGCAGCGGTTATATAGGGTGAAGCCGAACACGTGGCGAAGCCCCCATGGATGGCGCAACTCCAACTACAGCCATCCTGGTGCTGTCTTTCATGTGTCATCTCACGTCGATGCAAGAAGGGAGTGGCACAACCTGAATATGCGCCAGCCACTGCAGGCTTCCCCTGTCCCATCCATGTCAGGGACATTAGCATGGTGGCGCAGTGTCGTTTTGCGCCATGTTCTACATACGTGGCCAAAAGTACCCTAGACAGCGAAATTGTTTGTAAACAGCCACTATTTGGTATTTTGTTTTAAAAAATGGCACAGCGTGGTCAAAAAGCCCCAAAAACTTCCCTGGAATGTTAAGGTGGACTTGAACCACACACTTGATAAGTGTTTAAATGGGTTAATTTTGATTGGATTTGATTGAAAAAATAAATTCCAACTAATTACATTTAATTGGGTTAGTTTGATTTTTAAATTTTTTTTAACCAATCCGAATCAAACTAATCTAATCAAGATTGAGTTGATTTTATTTGATTTATATCATCACGTTGAATTAAAAAAATAAAGAATTGTATTTTTTTAAAAAAATTATTTTTATAATAATTAATAATAATATAAAATTTGATCATAATATACTTAATAATAATAATATAAATAGATAAATTTATTAAATAAATATTAATAAAAAGATAAAAAATAATTTTATTATTAAAAAATCAAATATAAAATTTTGAAAAATTAAAAATAAATAAAAAAATTAATTGATCAAAGCTTAAATTTAAAAAACATAAATCTAAAATTAAAATAATAATAATTAATTTAATTTAATTTAATTTTTTATTTATACTAAATTGATTATCGGAATCGATTTGAATCAATTCTATTTATTCGATTTGAACGTTCATATTCATTGAATCAGTTCTAACTGTTTCGCCCCATACACTTGATACAACTTCCATGACCTTGGGAACGTAGCATCTCTTACAAGGACAATTGGCCATAACAGATTGTCGGACATCTCTCTCTACTCTCTCGTAAAAATTAAAATTAATTAAAAAAAAAATTCAACCTTCTCTGAATCACCCAAAAAAAAAAAAAATTCAACCTTCTCTCTCTTACCCTTTTTTTCCTCACTCCCCCTTAGGTCTCACTAGAACCTTCCAATTCAACAAAAAAATTAGGGTTTATTGAAGGGGTTTTGGGCTATTGATCTCTGCAACAAACCCCAAATCCCAAATCTCCCTTCCAAACCCTAATCATTTCTCCATTTCAACGCGCTTAAAGCTGCCCAATGGTTCGCTCCAATGGCGTCAGGATCCTTCACTGGGTTGCTCGTCGAGCTCTCTCCCCAAACGAATCCGTACGCTTCCAGTCTTCCACTTATTCTCCCTCCCTCCTCGATTTTTGGAATCAAGTTCGTTTTTCTTTGACATTTTTCCTGTGAACTGTGATTCAGCAATTTTTTGGATTTTTTTTTCCTTGTGTTGAATTTCAGATATATGGAACAGTGTTGCAAAGGGGTTATAGGACATTGAATTCAGGACTTTGCAATCCTTCTAGAGTTATCGGAAGTCATTCTCCCTATGGTACGTGTTTTATTGACCTTTCTTGTTGTAGTTACTAACGCAGATTTCATTTTTTTCCAGAAAAAAATTTTGAATTTGGGTTTTTGTGATTTGGTTGTGCAGTTATAGAGCATTGACTATCATTTGAATGATTCAGTTATTTTCTGAATAAATTGGTCCAATGCTTATTTTCATTGGGATGTTGAATTAAGCTTTTTTCTTTTTGAAGCAGAAAAAGGAAAAAAAAAAAAAAAAAAGAAGTTCTAAGGTTGTACTTTTTCTGTTATTGTTTTAGCTGAACGTTCCCTACCTTATCTAATTGCAGCTGGAGATGGTGTTAATTTGAAGAACTGGTTGCCATTGGGAGCAGCAAATACATATTGGGGGGCATCTAGGTCCATTCATGGCTCGGGTATAAATTATTAAATTATGGGTCACATGCATGCCTTCCTTTTTGTTCTTCATGGAGTCACATGGAAAAATATTTGGAAATTTACTTTTTGTTCTTGTTAATTATTGGCTTGTATTTTGTCTCTCTCTTCTTCTTCTTCTTCTTCTTTTTTTTTCTCCCATTGGTTGGGAACTTAGGAATTAGGATGGCTGAGCTGAATTTTCACTCTCCCATAATGTCTACCAACAAAGTTGGAGGAACTTGAAGTTTATGCATTTTTCCCTTTCCTCATCAATGACTTGCTTTCTTTTTATCCTCAACTCCTTTACAGCATCGTTGGCAAGAGACTATTATGATGTTCTTGGTGTGAGTAGGAATGCAAGTGCTTCTGAAATAAAGAAAGCATACTATGGGGTAGGTTTTGCTTAACCGGTGGCAATATACATGTATTTTTGATAGTAGAATATGCAACTTTTCGAAAAATCTGGCCCATTTCCTGGCTACAAATTTCTTATACATTTCCTGGTCTGTGGGATCATGTTGTCATTTTTTTTTTTTTAAAAAAATTTTCATGTCTTTTCCATATGTCAAGGAAACTGTTAATTTTCTGTAAGTGGATACTTGGGCCATTTCCCAAGGGCAGCACCGAAAAATAATAGTTTAAAATGGATATAAAAGAGTTTGTTTATATCATGTTGCTCTTACATTTTGTTTAGTATGCAATCACTTATCTGCATTTTTTTGATATGGACATATGTTTTTCACTTTTTGGTGGTTAAATTTTGCACATGCTATTATCTCTATGATTTTCATTGTCAGAGATTATTTTTACATCTGCACATCCTATGCCAAACATTGTTAATTTCTGAATGATATTCTAGTCCCTTTCATTTTTCCTTCTTTCTCTCTTTACATGAATCCTTCAACCATGTTTGACAAACATGGGTTATGTGTCTTGAATAATTCTATCTTTTTCTCTTTTTCTTCTGTCTCAATTTCTCTCCATGTTCTGCAGCTTGCAAAGAAGCTCCATCCAGACACAAACAAAGATGATCCGGAGGCTGAAAAGAAGTTTCAAGAAGTTTCAATGGCATATGAGGTTTACTCTTGTTGTTGTTGTTTTTCTTTGTCACTATCCAGAGGTCTACTTCAAATGATCATATGATGAATGAACTGGAGCTGGTTTCTTGACATTTGCTTCCCTTTTGGTAATTGCATTAGGTTTTGAAGGATGAGGAAAAGCGTGAACAGTATGATCAGGTATTACATGTTTATGGTATATTTTTTGGCTCCTTCTTTGAACATGTTTATTGTCACTACTGCATTGGGATAAATTGTAGATAGATAATTGGTTTTACGCTCAAGAAACCTTAAATTGTAGATCAGTGATAAGAACATAACAAAGAAATAGTAGGATTAAGCAGAGGACCTCTGTTTTATGGTGAACAAGAAGCTCATATAGAGATATTTGAGAAAATAGATGAAGGGGTTGGGAAACAATGGCGCATATATGTCTTGTCACTGTATTGTTGTTTCCTCTTATTTCTATGCTTCCTCTTTCTTTTTATTTATTTTAACATGGATATGTAGGTTGGCCATGATGCTTATGTAAACCAACAAAGCACTGGTTTCGGAGACAGCAGCGGCTTTAATCCCTTTGAGCAGATATTCCGTGACCATGTAATGCCTTACAAGTTTCTTCCCTCTTTTTAATTAATCATTGCTTTCAGTAGATCCTTATTTATTTTTATTTAAAGGTCAGTCTGCATTGTTGTAGTTGTAGGAATTATATAAGGAATTGTAATTCATAGATGTCCTTTTTTATAGAAGTCTTTGGTTAAATTTATGCTTTAGGAGAGCTGGCTTTAAGTTGTTATACAACCACCTCAGTTATTAGTTCAACATAAAGGCAAAATGATATATTGACTTTTCAAAACAGCTGTATGAATATGTATGCTTAAGCAATCATACAAGCAGTTTAATTTGTTATATGATATGTTTGGTTATGTTTCTATTTCTACTTTAAATTGTAGTAAAAATCTAAGAAAGTATCTGCTCTTTAATGAAGTACAAGTGTGTCTGAAATTTTCTTTTGTTATATATCACATATTTGAAGTCTAATATGGTTTTCTTTAATTCTCTGGCAATTTCATCAATGACAAATTGGTGATCAGGATTTTGTCAAGAGCTTTTTTCATCAGAATATTGGTGGAGAGGATGTCAAGGTTTTCTCTTTCTTCATATTTGGTCGACTTTAAATATGCCAAGGACTTGTTTGTGGAAATGCATCTTAATCTGTTTTTTCACAGACTTTTATTGAACTATCCTTTATGGAAGCTGTCCAAGGATGCACAAAAACTGTTACATTTCAAACGGATGTGCTTTGCAATACGTGTGGTATGCTCATCATTTCACTATTTTTTATATGCAATGTTTTTTTCCTAGTCAATACTGTATTCAACTTAGTTTGTAAAGATAGTGCACTTGTTACAAATTCTCTCTTCTCAACTTTTGCAGGCGGGAGCGGTGTTCCTCCTGGCACGAGACCTGAAACCTGTAAGCGCTGCAAAGGGTCAGGAATGGTCAGTACTATCTTGAAATTAAAATTTCACTTCTTCAATTGTGTTACAAGTTTAAACTTTAAAATATCTTCTTGTTAAATTGATGGCTTTGATATACATGTCCAGACATTTGTACAAGCTGGCATATTTAGGATGGAGAAAACATGTGGTACATGTAAGGGAACTGGCAAAATTGTATCGGTATGATTTAAGGATTTAATTTTTTTTTTTTTTTGGGTGATTAATTCTATTATTTTTAGTATATTGTAGAGTATAAGGGTTCAGATATGATGGACTTAGATGTGATTCACATAACTTGCTTATTGTTGATCTTATTTGCTTCTTATTTGGCAGTAAACCATCTTTGGAGGTCTTTTCTCCCACTTCATTTTGCCCTTAATTTTTATCAATAAATCATGTGATGAATCGCACTAAGTCCATCATATGCAGCATATGGCTGTGCTGGCCTTTAATTACAATTACTAATTTGTGGAAAGATATTAATAATGTTGTTCTTTTCTCGTTGGCATCAGAATTTCTGCAAGTCATGCAGGGGTGCAAAAGTTATTAAAGGAACAAAGTCGGTCAAATTGGATATTATGCCTGGTAACCATTATTTTTGAAAGTTTGGGATGTGTGTTGTTGTGTGGATCATGTTCATATGGCATAAAAAGACAAAATATCAAATGAACAAGCAATTTCTCTGTGGATTTTCCTTTTAATTGTGCTAACCATGCCTACTGAACTTTAAAATCTATAATCAATTACCTTCAAACCCATTGACGTGTGTCAATCTGCCTCTTATTCTATTTTTATTTAGACAATTTTTTAAAGATTATAAGAATACTTAATTGCCAATTTATATATTTAAAAGAAGAAGGAAAGATTATTCCAATACCTACTACTTCCTGCTTTTCAGCATAATATTTGTTTGGTAGGAAGAGACTAAATACTAAAGCCAAGTTTTGCCATTGTCTGTACGATAATATTATTAACATCATACACAGAAAGAAGCAACTGATTTTTAGCATACTAAAGTTGAATAAATTAGAACACTAATTTTTCAATAATTTGGAGAAGTGTTAACTTTATCGTGCCTTTCTGTTATTAAATTTAATTCTACCAATTATGCTGGCAAAAGGACAATTATCAATAGTTGCTTTTGATAGTGCACACCCCTCCTGTTGACTTGTTTTCCACTTAGTTCATAAATGAAAAAGTTTGACCGTTTTACACATTTATACGTTTGCAGGGATGGACAACAATGAAACAATAAAAATCTATAGAAGTGGTGGTGCAGATCCTGATGGAGATCACCCTGGTGATCTTTATGTTACTCTAAAGGTCAAAGAGTTATTCTCTTCAATACCTTGGGGGTCAGTTTCTTTTTCCTTTTATATCTTCTCATAAGCCCAATAATATTTTTTTCCCTTTTCTCTTTTTGCAGGTCCGGGAAGATCCCGTCTTCCGTAGAGAAGGATCTGATATTCATGTGGATGCTGTTTTAAGTATCACTCAGGTAATGTTCCTTAATGTACAAATTGTTGAGCAAATGTGTGGTTGAGTTTGAGATTCAATTAACTTATGTCTGCATTTAGTTAGCGGCATTAGCCTATGTTTGGATTGCCTAATGCTCAATTATTAGGGTGTTGACTTAGTCTGTGTTTGGAGGTTCTAGAGATGAGAAAAAAAGAAATGGATGGGATGGAAAAATGTCACCTGCCCTGTGTTTGAATTGAATGATTAATTAATGAGGAAAGAAAGGGGTGGTTTCAAAGTTATAAGAGTAAAATTTTGATATATCCCTTATAAATTTAATTTTTTTGAGTTGAAATTCCCACCATTAATCCCCAATTTGCAGGGGAACAAGAATGCGCATTAATGAGAAGTAAAGGGGAATGATTCCCATTGCATTCCCTTTTCCTCCATAATTTTTAAACTCAAAATTCTCCTAATAAGGGAATAATTTCCGTCCCATGTGTTCTTTGTGCTGGATTGAGGTTTCCATATGTGCACGTTTTCTATAGGAATGGCACTACTTATGTTTGGTGCAGAAAGTAGGCATGGAATGGCCATTCCACTGCAGGCCCTGAATCCACATAACCAACAAACTCCATTGCTTGACAAATTCGCCCTTAATTATTTTTGTAAGATAACCTAAATTATCTCTCTATTTGGATGTCTTGAAAATTCATGTTGGTCTTGGATACAAATAATTTATGCTTAAAATCAATTTTTTTATTGATTTTACATTATTCTAGTATTAAAAATTGCTATGCTACCAAATCAATTTAGTCTTATATTTAATAACTCTTTTTAACCTACAAGTTATCATCTTAGTTTGGAATGCATAACATAATTCGAAGAAAATATTGAAACAAACATGAAATAATCATATTTCTTTCATTTAAATTAGGTCTAATTATTCTGCAGGTTCTTATAGTTTCACTTAATTTTGAATTAAGTACCTATAGTTTAAAAATTTGTAATCATATCCCTACATTAAACAATTTTGTAATCAAGTCCGAATGGTAAACCTATGTTACAAAAAATTCCTGGCAATGCTGTGGTGCTTGTAGTGAAGTCAGATTCATCACATATCTTATTGATCTGAGCCGTTCAATGTATATAAAATGAAAATTTATGGCTAAAAATAATATATAGTATCAATACACCTACTTAGTATAGTGTATTCTAGATGCAGCATCACCCCTTCAATACACCCCCTTCACCAACACCACCTTCCTCCCCCATGCCACCTCCCCCTCCCCATCCCCCTCCCACTCCTCCTTGCCCCCCATGCCATCTCCCCCTCTTGCCCCTCCTCCTGCTCGCTCCCCACTTCCTTCCCCCACAGTGTCTTATTTCCAGCATTACAGAACATAAAAAGTGGCATTACTTCTTGTTACATAGTATTTATTACAATGGAGTTTGACCATGAGGGTACCCCAATACAAGATGAGTTTGTTGGGTTTGATGGAGAAGGGGGAATGCTGAGGGTGGAGATTGAATAATTTATAGAACAAGGTTGGATTTTTGGTGGGTGCAAATGCTGTGTTGTTGTGTGTGTGTGTGTGTGTGTGTGTGTGTGTGTGTGTGTGTGTGTGTACTGGGTGGTTGGGGTGGGAGGTGGTGGGGGAGGGAGGAGATGAAGAGGGAGATGGAGTCAAGGATGGTGGGAGGTGAGGGTGAAGAAGGAGATGTAATATTCAGGGAATATTCTGTTTCAGTTAATGTTTTTGTAATGGTAAATGCAAATAGGGACCTGATTGAAAAATTTTATACAATGTAGGGATTTGATTACAAATTTATAAACTAGAGGTATCTAGTTGAAAAGTAAATGAAACATGGGGACTTCAGAATAATTAAATATTTAAATTAATGTAGAAACAATGTAAGCATAAAATTTCTTAAATAATTATAACTGATTTATATGGGTTATTTGCGTCATTTGGTGACAATCCTTATTCTATCCCATGTAGATCCCAGGTACCAAATATAAAAATTGAACGGAGTCATTCATGATACTACCAAGCACTGGAATGGGAATGACTATCCCATTCTAATTCATTCCATTCACCCATTTCTCTTGTCCAATTCCACAAAATACTATTCAGCATACTGAACATTCTAATTCATTCCATTCACCCTTTCTCTTTTCCAATTCCACAAAATATCATTCAGCATACTAAACATGCTCTTATGGACTTCAGGTTTTAAATTTGCAGACAAAATCACTAGCAAAATCAAATTTCTCCCACATTTATAAATTTTCATGGATGACAAATGAAAACTAGTGGGTTTGACAGCTTGGTAGTTTTGAACTTGCTGGTTGACTTGAGGCTATATACATTTAATAGGATTTGGGAGCTTGGGGGTCTGGCACTCATCAATGTGGCTAATTCTGGTAGATTTATGGCCTTTTTTGATTTGTCAGTGGTGTTTGTCGCTGGTCTTGGGACTTTTGTTGCTGACCTGTCTTGTTTTGGATCTCGAACATCTTGTTAGTTGTTTGCGTCGCATTCTGGGCAATTAAACTATTACTTAAAAATAATCAAAATACTGCATTTTTCAGGCAATTTTGGGCGGAACCATTCAGGTCCCAACTCTTACTGGAGATGTTGTTCTTAAGGTTTGTGTTGCTATTGCAATATGATTTCTTATAGCATTTTGGTTTTGGTAACTGAAGTTTGGATGACGGGTCCTGTTTGGCAGGTTCGACCTGGCACCCAACCTGGTCAGAAGGTGGTTCTGAAAAAGAAAGGTAAGCAAGTGGATATGATTTATGCAAAATTTGAGACGTTTTTAAGTCAAAAGTCGTAATTTTAAGCTGATTCTTCACCATTATTAACTTGTTTGTTCACTTAACAGGGATCAAGACTAAAAATTCTTATACATTTGGGGATCAATATGTTCATTTTAATGTCAGCATCCCAGCGTGAGTGTTAAATTTGATATTGTTCACCATAGTTTATGAATTGCTAACTCGTCTCTTTCTTCTCAAGCATAAAAGTGGGCTAGGCTCAGATTTTTCTGGGAAAGAATCTTCTTTGTGATAGATAATTTTTAATATAAATGCCTGTTTTTGTAATTTGCAGAAACCTGACAGAGAGACAACGTGAATTGATCGAAGAGTTTTCCAAGGAAGAGCAAGGGGAATTTGAAAAAGAGAGAGCTGCTTCGGCTTCTGGATGAAATTTTCACAGAGTTGCCAGCAGTCATTTATTAACAAATCATACTCAACTGGGCAGGAAGTCACCTGCCTTTGAAGTTTTGTAGGAGTATTAAGGATTGGTATTTTTTTGGTCCCCTCCACTTTTGAGTGTATGTAATATTATTTTTTCATCATAAGTGTTGTTCACAATCCAAATTTTTAAGGTTATAAGGCAGTCTCCTCAAGCACATGTAAACCGTAGTATTCTAGTCTTTGCTGTATATAAATTCCCCTTCTTAGCATAAGAAGGGGTGCAAGTCACAAATTGTCATTCTTTTTGCTGCAAACAACCTTAACAAAGGAACCTTCACTTATCCTTGGATCCAGGGTAATTGAGAACTAGATAGTTTCTCAATCAATATTGAAATATCGCCATAAAGCACTGACTCTAGCTTCTATTTCTTTTATTCTTTTGTTAAGAGGCCTATTGTATAGGCTTTTTGAATTTTTGTTTTTATCTGAAGAATTGAGAGGTTGAGTAGATCATGATCTGAGGTTAAATGACTTGCAAAGAGATTTTGATTGCATACAGATTTTGATGCTCATAGTGTATGAAGGAGGAAATGGAAGTAAAAATCGGTTGCATGTTGTACTTGTTGAAAGGAAGAATTCGTGTTTATAAAAGAGGAGAGAATTGACCTTTTTCTGGGTTGTGTTTTAGTATCCTGTGATACTCGAGATATCCCTGAAGAGATGAGGCATTTGAATTGGCAGAAGCGATGCACTCTTCAGTCAACTAAAGTGGGCCTAAAATTTCTTGGATGAGCTGGGTTCTGCCCCTTCGAGAAGCCTGAGGTTGCGGACTGTGTCAAGCTATGCATCCGAAATTCCAAGTATAATTTGCAGTCCTCAAACTTGACCATAATTCGAGAGCTAATAGTCGACCAAGTACTATTCACGACTTGGGATCGGTTTTTTTTTTTTTTTTTTGGACATCTCGTAAGTCTGAGTTCAAAGTCAGTAGAGTTTCACTCTGTTCCACCGATAATGGCAGTATTCATCATTGAAAAAAAGGTTGCCTGTCGGGTGAATGTCCTTTAGCAACATATTTTGTTGTGTCCTTTTGCCGTTAAGCTTATGAATAAATTATTAAAATAATTTTGTTTTTATTAATAAACACTTTTTGAAACGTGTGTGTGTGTATACAATTAGTACATACATGTCAATTTCTATCTTTACATTTCTTTCAAGATAAAGAACAAATAATAAATAATAAAAGTAATTCCTTTTGTTATTAGCGTGTATAAATTTAATAAAAAATTAGTGTGTATACTGTTGATCATTTTCAATTAATTGCATTGTTAATTCACAATTAATTTTAAATAATACATAATTCATGTTTTTACCTTTCTGAAGAAAAAGATAAATTGTTAATTATAATATTAATTCATATTTCCAAAGTTAACCGTTACGTATTTTTAATTATACCATTAATTCATTTTTTCATTTTTTGTTCCCAAAATTTTCATGAAGAATGATGAAAATAAGGATTTTATGCTTTCACGTTTTCGCTTATTTTATGAAATAATTTCTTAAAAAAGTTCAATAAAATATAACTAAAGATATTTTCATTTTTCTTTCCTATTTTCAAATGAAAATGGAAATAGAAAAGAGTCAAACTAAATATGCCCTTGAGGTATTTTACAAATGCCCCATCAAACAAGATTGAAGCAATCGATATATTGGTGGTTTAGATTAAAAAAAATTAAAGCAATATATATTTAACCAAGAAAAGGAGGTCTTTCTATATACATAGTTACCTTTATAAAGGTGGATGGATATACACATGGTTAGTATAATTTAGACTAATGCTTTATTAAGAAATGTGGGACTATGATATTGGAGGAATATGTAAAAGGATGATAATATTGTTTTTAAGAGGCAATATTTTAAAATTTGGAACGGATATTGAACTCACGATTCAGTTATTTGACTGCGGTTGAATTCTTGTTAATGTATATTTAAACATATTTAAAACTAAAATATAATATTCTTCCCAAAAAAAAAAAAACTAAAATGTAATATATGCTATTAAAAGAATGTAATAAATATAATAATATCAGCTAAGTAACAATATAATATTAGCGGATAAGTAATACCTAAATTGTGACTTATTCATCTTTCTATAATCTTCCCTTATATGAATATTATTGAGAAGTTGTCATCTTTCTTTTTTGGTGGCATTTATACGGTTTACTTTTTCTTTTCACTATTTAGATTTTTATGTCTTTTATTTTATTTTTGTGGTACACTTTGTAAATATTTCATTGTCCTCTTTGCTTCTTTTTTTTTTTTTGGGAGCGGGGGTTATTGTAATTAAAAAAAATTAGACTACTTTATAAATAAAATTTTATTTCTGTGAAAAAAAAAAAAGAGCGTGACTTATTCATGAGCTCGTGGGCTTGAATTTCGTCCTTCCCAACTCTCTTTATTTTGTTTTTATTTATGTCTGAATGTTACAAAGTCCCGCGTCAAACACACCTTAACACGTTTAGTCTCTTGTTCCTTGTAAAACCAAGAAGCCACCCCTCACTTGTATCTATTCTACTCACGGAGGAATGGGGGCGCATCATAGAAGTAATAAGTGTGGTCTATTAGACTTCCATTGGCAGCAAGCCTAAATAATTTTCTAAGTACCGGTTCAATCTTCTCTCTCTCTCTCTCTTTTGTTGGTCTTATTGGCCAATTTTGAGGTTTAAATGGACTAAATTCATGGTTAGATCATCGATTCTTCGGTTAATTTTTTTTTTTTAAACTACTAAGAGGCTCAGGACATATATAATAGATAAAGACTTCCATTATCTTTTGACATATCGTTCATTTTTATTTCTCTCATCTCTGTGAAAGAAAATCCCCATCCTTAATTCCTATCTTTTTTCCAAAATATTTTTAATTTCCATGGTCTACGATGGTCGGAGGGTTGAATGAACTTTAGGCTAAATAATAATTTGCATGTTTTATTACTTGAGCAATTTACTATTCAAACTGAGAACAATCAGAAAGTACACATCGATTGAAACTTAATCCCACCGGCCGATTACATGGTCTCATGTAATCTTATTGTGAGAAGCACTCCATAAATTACTCTAACACTTATTTCTAATAGCATCCCAGCTTCATGCTTCAGCTTCACTTCATATGATAACACCTGCATAAAGATATAAACAACATCTATCATTGTTTGACCAACAAAACATAAAAAGGCGCAATGAAAAAGGGGAAAAAGTCACTTGCACTTGCTCACATGCAAGTGAGTAAAGTTTTGATTGGGACAACTCTCTTAACTTTTCCTTCAACTACACTGTATAAAGCCAACGATATTTTGGGATTAAGTTTATATTAAATTGCGGACTACATCATATGATGCGGTCGTAATACACAACACCACAACTACAGAAATTGGCCACAATTTAACAGCAATTCAGCTGCATCAGAATCGCAACAAGTTCAACAAATCGCAATGGACAGCAATAGGCTCCATTTCAAGTTGCAAAAACACAAATTTCATGCTGCGATGTGCATTGCAACAGATGCTATATACGCCATCGCAACAACCGTAACGGCAGTTTAAAACACTTTAGTTCTATGTAGAAGGTGTTCCTGAATGTGTTTCATTTCAAGAACTTAGAACTTGTTATATTCTCATTCAGGGTTAACAGTGTTAACATTTGAAAGAAGCATTAAAGGTCAAACAAGAAACAAATATTGGGGGGGGGGGGAGAGAGAGAGAGAGAGTACATGGTTCAAAGTTAGCAGTGCACTTCTCTGGGAGCTGTGAGGCCATACTACGGTCAACCCCAGATATTGGAGGGCCATTGACAAGAACACACAAACATGGTTGGCCAAGAGCCTTAAGGGCATTGCAGCAGGCCTCATTTGGTGGAATGGGGCTGAATGGAGCAACTGCTGCCCTGCAAGGAATGAGCTGCACAAGTGCAGAGAAGAAGGTGCTTGTGCATGGAGTGCTTTCAACTTGTGCCACCAAAGCTGCCATGAACAAGAAAAACCATAGCAATGAAAGGGTCCTATAGCTAAAAAGCTTCATCTTTGAATTGCTTTGTATTCCACTACCTAAGTGAAAACTAATTTGCTACTACATGCTGGGAATCACTAAGGTTTTCCGTATTTATAACATGTCTGCTCATGTCATGCAGCATAACTGTTCTAACCGAGAAGTCATCATTCTAGTCATGCATACTTTGTGTGGTATCAATATTTCACAAGAGAGATCACCATCAATGCAATTGGTGCTGAATGACTACTGTTAGAAGATTCGGATGGCATGATTTCTCCCATTTACACAAGGTAGTTTTGCATTCCATTTTCATAATATTAATGAAGTATAATTACAAAAATTTTATTAATGTTTTCTCCCTATTTCCTAATGATTTGGTACAATGTGTACACCGGAGAAGGGGAAAGGAGTAGAAAAGTCAATAACCGAAATTCGTTACAAATCTGTTGTAGCACTTGGCAAGGAAACAAAATTCAATGGTTTTCATCCCACGTTCCCAACAGCTTGAAATGCTGTGTCCAGTGAAAGAAGAAAGTATAAGAATTTTATTACAATGTTCAAAATGAAGATGTTCTTGCTGTAAGATTGATTACTGCAAGCTATACTTGAACATACTCTCCTTCCAAGGGCTTCGGTAGTTGCAATGTGTGCAAACAAAGGAACATGCGACATCCAAGAGAGCAAACTTAGCTCTTAATGGCTGCCATCCTAGAATAGCAGGGAGGAAATTAAAAAAAAAAAGGAAGAAGAAGAAAGCCAAGAAAAGAGTAGAAGGGTTGGCAATGATTACACCAGGAAAAGAGTAGTAAAATAAGGAGCAAAAGGAAGGAAATATCATAAGATAGGAAAAAAGTAGATCTCATAGAATATGAATAGAAATTAAATTTAACACACGGTTAATATAAAAAATTTTATATTATCATCCAATCATATACTACTATATATGTGATCTTAAAGTAGTATTACAAAAGCTTTGTAATTATGTAAATAAATGGAAATCAAAGTGATAAGTGTAATGTACAATGAGTCGATATGGCGTTTAATTCACTGACCAAAGGTAACATAGTATGAATGTGAATTCTCTCTTCTAGTTCTCAGCTAAAAATTTCAATTTACACATGCAGACAAATTCTATAAATCTTAAGTGGTGAAAGCAAATATACAAATATAAAGAATGGATTTTTAAAATTATATATTTTACATAAAATTATACTAATAAAATGATAAAAGATAAATTTGATGATAATTATTCCCTTATTATTATTCTTTGTGCAGCTAAGCAATCATTGATTGGACCATTCTCTCCATGAAAGTTGGGTATACGTACGTAATCATAAACCTTATGTTTGAGACAAACTTAATAATAAAAGTTGAGTGCATCATAATCGAGTTGCATTCTAGCGTTTAAATTTTAGACAAGGCAATTCAAAAGGTCTATTAATTATGATAGTAAAAAATATTTTAATAAAAGTTAAAAGAAAAAATATATCGGAGGCTTAAGATCAAGTTGGTTGAAATTTTCTTAGAGATGCTATGATAGAATTTGGGTTTTCTTCTCAGATCACTGATTTATGTGGTGTGGACCACTTCCTCCCTATCACTTGTGTGGAATGGTATTAGATTACCTGCTTTTCCACGTACTAGAGGTCCGAGATAAGAGGTTTCACCCTCCCTTTACCTCTTTGTTTTATGCATGGAAAAATAGGTCTTTTAATTATTGATAAGGTTTGTAACACCCTTCTAATTATAACATTATACTTAAGTCACAATACCTAATTAAAAGTTGATATCATTGTTCTTTCTTTCGCTTATTAATACCTTTAGGGCCCGTTTGGTATACCTGATAGTATAAGGACTGATAGGATAAGGGCTGATAGTATAAACCTGATTATATAAAATCTGATAAAAATTTAATACTATACAGTGTTTGATATGTTAATATATAAGATATTGTATTATATAAAATATAACCAGAAAAAGAGATTATAATAAATATAATTTTTAAATAGTTATTATAATTATTTTAGCTATTTTTTATTATATATAAAAATAATTTTATGTTAAAAATTATTTATTTATTTATTTATAATATTTTTTCATAATATAAAAAATATGAGAGAGAGAGAGAGAGTGAGTGAGTGAAATAGAGATTGAGTTTTTATACATTAAAATCTAAGCAGGCTTAGTATCATATGCCTATATTTGGTTGTATTTTTTATTATATATAATTAAATTTATATTAAATATTATTGTTTATATATTTTACTAATAAATTTTTATTCCTATATTTTTATTTTAGTTTGAATAGTTATTTTATAATTTTTTAAAAAAATATTCATTTATTATTAAATAATATTATTTCTATTTATATTATTTATTTAATAATTAATTTTCTTTTAATAAAATATATTAAAAAAATAAAAAAAAATAGTGAAAGATCCCTTATATATTAAAAGATAATCCGGCCTTTCATTATAACATATAAGGGAGGTTTGATGGATAAGCTTATACAATACGTTAACTATATCAAACAACGGATAATGTTATAATGTATTGTATTATCTTATCCTATCATGCCTAATACGGCATTGCCAAATACCCCTTATAGAACATAGGGATAGTAAATACAAAAATATATTTTTATTTTATTTTTTAACATTGAGCCTGTGTATGAGCTATAGACATAGTACTTGTGGGTAAATGCAATTAATTTTTCCATCACTACATTTATTACAATATCATAGAAACTTGTCAAGATCTTTACATTGCCCAAAAAATCAAGATCCATAGACACTAGAGGATAAGTATAAATAGTGTTTACATAACTACTGGGTATACACAAGTATGTGTACATAATGAAGTACTCCTAGTTACAAACGTCCTGCATTCTTTGAGGGATGCAGGACTCGATCCCCATGCCGCTTATATTCGTATTATTTGGAGATGACATGGGAACACATGTAGAGGTAAGAATTATAAATTCTCAATAAGAGAGCTTTGAGCTGCGATCTTTGTTGCTTTGGTTTATTATGAAAGAGGTGTATGAGATATATAAACATAAAGGTTTATTAATAAGTTGGAAAACATTCCTTCCAAAGTAGATTCTAATTATACACTTATAGCAATTATCTCATCAATAGTAAGCAGAATAAATCATAACCAAATGATATATGATGCAACCTAAAGGATGTAATGATTTTCTTGACATATATGTCATGCTTCCTTTACTTATCTTTTATTTTCTTTATTATAGCACATATTCTTTACTTATATTGGCCTTGATAAAAAGGGGGTTTTTGCCCACCTTAGGATAATTGTGTACTTATTAGGACTGAACTTATTCCTATAAGTAATCATCAGATTCACTCTCTTTGAATCTCACATAGACCTATTCTTAGTCAAGTTCACTCTCCCTAGCTCAGTTCTAGGAGATGTCAGATTCACTCTCTCTAACATAATCGGATTCATTCTTTCTAGCCAAGTAAAGTAAAGCCAAATTCACTCGCTCTGGCATATTTAAAGTAGTCATCTCTTTTCTTGAATGTTGTGTATGCTCATGATTAAATGCATATCATGATTCATGCAATGAAATTCATAATATCCTCACACAGCAAGTAATTTATTTGTTACGTCCATTATCTGTGACCATATCATCTTAGCCCACTACTAGATGGAGGCTTGGTATGTCATTTGTGTCCATATTATCCTAGTCCACTGTTTGGTGGAGGCTTGATATGTCATTGCCTTCATATAATTATGAATGCATTACATTTTTAGGGATCAAAGGCACATAATATACATTGCCACACAATATAGTATAGACAATTTTAATTGAAGTTGCATTAGGATCTCTAGACATAACGTCTCACTCTTGAATCAAAGCAATAGGCCCTTTTTTCAATCATGGCAAATTTGCTTCTAACTTTAAAATTTCTTCATAAATTCATTCTAACTCATTTTGCTTTTGAACTTTGCAGGGACAACGTTCTTTGAATTCTCTAACCAATATCTTTGCTCTCAAATTATATCAATTTAAGTAAGACTGTCCTATTTTGACTTCAATCTTGGGCAACAATAATGTAAAATCTATAATAAATTCATTATAGCTAACGAAGTCCTAATCTTCTCCAATTTGATTATTCTTGGATTAGATTTTCAATTGAACTTAGTCTCACTCAATTTCAAGCTCTAGGGATAGAGATATTGACAATACAAAATAAGGTTTCCATATTAGCCTTAGTTTTGTCCTATTTTACTTAAAAATTCACATCTCATTCAATTGGGCTTGGATAGTCGAGATTTTTGGTATCGATATTCTAATCATCTTAAACTAACAATCAAAAATAGTTTTAGACTTACAAGGTCACCCAATTAATTGTAGTTCCTAAACACCATAATTGCCTTATTTTTAGATCTCAGTTTGGATAGTTTACTTACAAAATTTTCCAATATTTTATCTTTGATCAAAAAATCACAAAATTTTACCTGAGTGTAATATTATGTCTTAGCTTTTGTTTAAAGTTGGTCTTACTCAAAACTAAGCTCTCTAGCATTCATTAGGTAGCGTTAATTCTAATCTACCTGGATTTTAGCCTAAATAAGGTAGCAGACTTCTAAAATTTGCCATAATTCTATTTCTAATCCAATGAACTTAGCTTAAATTATAAGAATTTGAACACCAATTGTCCTATGACAACCTTAGTAGAGAGCAATAAAATTTGAAAATTTACAAGGAGCATAATATACGAAATTCAGACATGATACTTTACAGAGTAGTTTCTTTATTAATTAGCTTTATGGCAAATTTGGTTGCACTCAACTTAGAGTTATATAGCTCAAGTTATGTGGACTAGAGCATAGACTACTCTGTTTAACTCTATGCATCTAACATCAACTTAAAAAAATTCATATCTTACTCTCCTTAAGTCCAATGAAGCTAAAATTTTATGAGTACACTCATTTACATGTTGAATTTCATCTAAAATTTATTCCACTCCATTTCGAGTTTCTTACCCTCAAATATGTGGTTCGAACCACATACTGTCTAGAATTATTACTTGGGAAGAATTCTATTTTCATGTTCCTTTTGTCACCAAACCAAGTAGCACCAAAGACTAAGTTCTAAAGCTTTTAAATCATCAAAACACAAGGTAAATATCATTATTTTCAAGGCCAAACTGTAGCAATACACCATCATCATCAACAATATATTCATGATTTAAGAAGGAAAATAACCAAATCTTAAACTCCTACCTCAACTCCAAGCTAAAGGAGAATTTGAACCTTTGTGAAGGCTTGATTTTTAAAGCTTCAAGATGCTTTCAAACAAACAAGACAGACCCTCTCCTCTTCCATAAAATCGTAGTCCAAGAAGCTCCCAAGGAGGTCCTTTTCTTGATTTTGATGTAGGAAGTTAGTTGGTTTTCAAGGGCTCTTGGTGCGTTGAGTGAAAGATTGAAGACAAAAAGATAAAAGAAAAATAATGGAGGAACTAAGGAAGGGAAAGAATTTAGCCACTTGACAAGGAGAGAAAGAGTAGTGTTTCTTCTGTGTTTGGTGTATGGAGGGAGATGGAGTTGGGTGGGTTAAGTTTAAGAGGTGTGGTGGAAATCAAGTCTTAATACTTGGGTGGTGTGGCCTTTTCCAAGCCACTTAATCTGCCTAACTTAGGGTGTACCACATAATTAACCACTTAATCTATCTATCTTCATGATGTGCCTATTTAATCTATGTAGAATTATTTTCTTGATTTACTATGCTCGAAGAAGTAAAATGTTACTCTTAGACTCATCTCAAACAATATAAGACTCTTGAGGATGAGTTTAAGGCGTGCGGTAATTAATTTGGGTATGTAAAGTTACCCAAGATATTATTTATGTATGTAAGTAGTCTAACACTTTTACTTGAAACCATGTGTATAAAATATCATTCATAAGGTTATTATATGTAGTATATTATTTACCTATCACTATCATAGGACTCATATATTCTCGGAATCGAGATTTTTCCTCTAATGCCTCTATTGATAACCGTAAATTATTGTTCATAGTTTTGCCACTCTTCAACTATAGTCCAACTATCTACTATTTTGCCACTGTCTCGAGACGGGGCTTCTTTCTACATCAACTCTTCTAAGAGTTGGGATCTTACAATTCTTTCCTCCTTATAAAATTTTTGCCCCAAAAAATTTCGTTATCTTTAACTTATAAAAGAAAACCCTCTCTTCAATTTTACTTCTTGTCTCCAAATTTACTTGTGAGTAGTTCTGTTATCTCAAGTCACTCAAGTCTTAAGTATGATCATGCCCCTGTGTCTTGAGAGTGTCCAAACTTCCCATTCTCTTGATTGTCGGGATCTTCGATTCACCAAGCATACAAATTGAAGCTTTCGTTGTTGTTGCAAAGAGTCATGAGGCACATAGCGAGATTGGTCAAGGCTAATGACTACTCTTTTTGAAATGATCGCTTATCCAATCCTGTTCCTATGAGGATCACATTAAGATTCACTCATTTTCTGGGTGGTCTGCTTGGTCTTAGACATAATCCCAAACCCAATTGTTGGAATTGCAAGAGAGCTTGTTGCCTTTATCGACGTTTCCAAAGGTTTCTTCTTGTTTTGCTCCTTATAGGGTCTCCATGAGTGCATGCAGCTATCAACCTTTCTCTAACTTTCACTGTATGGGGTCAACTCCCAATGCCTTCAACCCTCTTCAATCCCATTGCGGTATTTTGGGAAGTACCTTATCTCGTACAGAGCCTCTTACGAGATTGCTCTATTTTTGGGTTTATAATGTCAACAATCCTTGAATACCTCACTTTCCTTAACTAACTCAGTGCACTCGCTCTCAATATGCCTATTAACACTTGAATGGTCCTTATGGTGTGACCATTAGTTTGTGGTTGATATGTTACTAAGGAATGTGATGTTAATTTGGATGATTCCTCAGTAGGTTTCTCTGAGTCCATTGACCAATCTCAACCCTTGGGTATAGGGAACAATATCTGGAACATCAACCTGCCTGATAACTCCTTGCTAACGGTGAGTGTCTCTCTTTATTGGGGTTTTCCTTTAGGGTGTAGGCTTATCGTTTTCTTGAAGTCTTGCCCATGAACTTCGCATTGGAATTTTTTCACTCCTAGTAGGCTTACCCTATCCTTCATCATTCGTTAATTAGTACTCATGCCCCAATCACTACTGAACTTTTTGACACCCATTCTTGATTTCTTTTACCAAGATATAATTGGCTTAGCGTAAGGGAGGGAATTGGCAATCTTGCTTTCCCATTGAGGTTGCAGAGTTTTGTTATCACATCTTTTTTTCATGGCATTAACCTAGGTATATGTAGAGATTCTTCATTGGTTGCATTGGCCTAAGCTTCCCTTGCTTGGATAACATCTTTCTTTAGCACGAAAGTCCTTAAGGAATTGCTTTTGCTTTATCTACTGTATATCTGACTTTTCTTCAATGGAGCTAAGGTTGTAGGTATCTTGCAATGAATCCAACCTTAAGTGTGGAGAATTATTATGGGTGCTTGAGGTTTGAAAGTCCATTGGTTCTATGATGTAGCCTTGATTATCATAGGGCATGACTTACAACTCTCTGATCTTGTATTGGTGCATCACCCAATCCTTCTTCGGGTGCATCGAGCAATCATAAAAGAGTCCTGCAGGTCAAATGACATCATTACTGATATCGAGATAAGCTAGCGTGCTAGATTCCATAAGCTTTCACTTCTATCCAAAAATCAAACTAAATGGTATACTTTCTTTTAGTGGGGCCTTTCTAAAGGTAAGATTTCTTCTGTTACTCCTGGTGGCATCCTATCGCTCTAGTGGGAATGCTTATTTTTTTTATCTCGGCCCATTGGAGTCTCCTATTTTTTTGCTGTCTTAGCCTCTTTGAGATCGGTCATAATTCCTTTGGTTGCAACATACCCCTTAGTAAGTTCCTAACCTTCAATACCACATCTTAGATTCAGGTGCTTCAATACCGAATTACTTTGCCCTCAGAGCTTGCAGTGTTATGTAAAGGTGATCGCCATATCCTCTTCTTGTCATCGGGCATCTCAAACCTTTCGTCGATGACATGTCAAAGATGGTTCTTATGGCATAACTCTCCTAGTTCCTAGGGTTTGTTGACATTTAGATTAACTTAACTAGCACCTGCAATTCTTTAATGGGAAGGGGATGTGGCCCATGGCCTATTCTCTTACCCTATCGTGGCCTGAGAGTGTTCTCACTTTCAAGTTAACGAGAGAGGTACCACGTTCTCTCTCTTAGAGGATCTTTTGAATTTTGCTCCCATACCTTGATCTTCTTTCTATTTTCAAGGAAAAATAGCAACTTCACCTTAGTAAGGTATGTAATTAGATGAGTTCTTCCCAGGATTCTCCAACTATCCTCTACTCCTCTAAGGCCTCATCTAGGATTACTTCAGACTTGCAATCGTTGTTGCGTCAGCTTTCAGTGGCTTTTAGAGAGAAGTTCGTTCCATTCTCTAGGTGGAAACCAAGATAAGTCTTCTTGATGCATGTTTGGGGTTTTTGATCTTGACTATCCAACTTGATTTCTGCTTCATCCATCCAAGCTTTTTAAGTACATATAACTTTACAACTAGTAACAAACAAAGGGCATGAATTAGTCCCTTGTCCATAACCTTGTACAAATGGACCCTACCTGGTATTCAATGGAGCCCTATACAAAATATACCCACAAAGGTCCATGCTCAAAGATGGGCTCACCAAAAGTGCTCAAAGGCTGATCAAGGAGCTAGTGGAGTAGAGTTTGAATCCACACCTGAATCTAAAATGGGGAGAAACCACGGAGTAAGTTATATAAATCAGTGAGGAATAATCTATTTACAGTTAGTATGGAACGACTACATATGAAACCATTGCAGTGCTAGAGGAAAAAAAAACTAAAGACAAATCTTAGTTACTTTTTTTGAAAAGACCTTCCTTGGACATATTTTTCTAAAATATGCGGAGTTAAAACATACATAAATATATATGTACTGGTGCGAGACCACAATCATAGAGTTTCTGCTGACATACCCTGAGCAGCAATGTCAGCACAGCCCTCAGTGATCTGTAATCCAGTCGGGTTAGTCTAACTTGCTAGGCTAGCACCCACCCTGCTAGCTGGGGTTTCCTACGAGGTGCACCATTACTGCCGTTAGCTACAGTTCTATGAAAGGCTCACTCAATAAATCCTTTTTCCTTAATATTTTAAATGTTTTCCAATCTTGTGCACTTATTAAGTCATAAATTTATACTAGTTTCCTTTCGTACTATATATATAATTAAAAAAATGTTTCATTAAATATGTAGAGTTATCAAGATATGTTGAGCTAAACTTAGACACATGTGCATATAGTTGAGAGAAAACTACTGTAAATAGATTATCTACTCACAGTACTAGACTCGCAAGACAAGAATTCTCTAGGGAGTCACAGAGCCAACAGGCTATTTCCGGAACAGGTACAGAGTTCTAAATCTGACAATATAGCCATATATTAGCTATAGTCGAAAAAGATCAATACAGACTACACCTATATCCTCTGAAACCCTCAGGTTTATGATTCTAGACTCCTAGAATCTAAACTTGGGTCAGTGTAATAGGAATAGTTACCTAAATCCCGATATGGGAAGAACCACAAGTCCAAAAATTACCTAGGATATTAAAGATCGGAAGGATCAAGACAAGGAGTTTGAGTCTCCTCCCAACCTCCCAAAACTGCTCCTTGTTTACTTTCAAGGGAAAAACAATTGATAGGAAGGTTAGAAATATGGCTAATAAGGAGTGGATGAGGTTAAATGGGGATAAAAGATGATAAAAATATCATAGATGAGAAATTTCTAGAGAGAAAAAGAGAAGAAGTTAGAAAGGGAGAGAAGAAAGGAGGGAAAGAGAGATTTCTCTCTATTTGCCCCTTTTTATTTTTTTCCTCGCCGCCTCACTACACTTGAACGTAGGCTTCCATGCTCTATCATAGACGAGGCCCAGAAGCTTTTGCAACTCTGACCAAGGCACGCTCGAGTGTGCTACCCCATGCTCGAGCATGGATGATACACAGACTTCCCCCTACACTTTGGTTTTTAGCACACTTAAGCGTGGCTCCCTGCGCTCGAGCGTGCCCCTTTCAAGGTTCAAATTGCCATAAAAGCTGCCCTTATCACTCCGAACTCTAATACTATCTAAACCAAAATCTAATATACTCAATTACCTTCCTCACACCTATGAAATAGCTCATGCAGCACTCGACTGGGGCTGGGGTATCACAGTTTAATCCAACATTGTGAGTGAGTATTACTATTTTGAGTTTATAGCATTAGAAAATCAAGTGTATGAAGTAAATGCTAAAGCTTTATTGGACTATTTTATGAGTGGATTGCAAGTGGACATTAGAATAGAGGTGATTGCTCAATGTTCAGGTTTATAAACAAGGTGTACTTCTAGGAAGAGGACTGTCGATCAAACCCTTAAGAAGACAATTGTTGAAAGGACCTCTTAGTTGTGGCAATGTCCCACGGTAGAGATACCTTAAAGACTAAAAGAGCTTGTTCATATAGTATTTGTGAAAAAAAAAAAAACATTTAGTAGTATTATTGTTTAAAAGAAAAAATTTGCTATTTTCAACTTAAAAGAACAACCAACAACCATTGTATTTCCATCTAAACATGTTTCAAACAAGTAAAAGAACTTATGTTTATTTTAGAGTAAATTACATTCCCTTTCCTTGAGAGATTATAAAGGATTAAAGAGCTAGTGTTTGAGAGAAAAACTAAGAGAATTTGATGAACTGGAAATTTCATTATTCATGAATGAATTTGATACACAATGAGTGTGCCTTATATAGAAGATTAGTGTAGAGATGTTTCATACACCAAGCACTATGTACTATAGCCTCCATCTTCAATTGGCAATAACAACCTACAACTAACATGACATAAATAATAATAGTTCAGCACAACTTAATAAGCATCAACTAATTTCATCATGCTTTAATTCAACTTGCTCCTTACTTTGCTTCTCCAACTTAGCTTCTTCCTCTCATGTGGAGTTTGATAGAGATGCTTTTATCACACTCTCATCCCTTTTGTTTTTAAAATATATACTCCTCTCTCTTGAAAAATAAAAATGATATATCTATTTTTATATTTTCCATTCAATTGTTGTTATTTTGTATTTATTACCTTATTTTTTCTACCAAAATATCCTTTATTAAAAGTTATGCGTATTGAAATCATTTTTACGATATGAAGTAAAAGATATATGACTAATAATAATATAAAAATATATATGCCATGCTGCCATGCATTGCATGTGTGTTGCACAGATTA
The DNA here is from genome assembly GCA_031439595.1 of Pterocarpus santalinus. Lineage (NCBI taxonomy): Eukaryota > Viridiplantae > Streptophyta > Magnoliopsida > Fabales > Fabaceae > Pterocarpus > Pterocarpus santalinus. Next base: position 22,593,182 of record CM062528.1, on the reverse strand, counting down.
CTTATCATACCTTTTATATAATAAATAAATATTTAATATATATTTCATATCATAGAATAAGATATGATAAGATAATAGTATTATATCATATCATAGAATTTTTTTTTCGTATAAACACAAGTTTAACAATTTATATTTAGATACATTAACAATAAAGTTAGTGAAATATACAAACTAGTACGTGTGTCATAAAAAAAGTTAGTGAAACCTACTTTTATTATTAATATACCTAAATATGAATCATTGAACTTGTGCCCCAAGAATCTCTCTCTATCATAAACTATGTCTATAAACAAATAATCAAAGCTTAAATCTTTTTTGATGGTTTTGTTATAAATTTTATTGTTCTTTCTCTATATCTAACCATTGGGTTAGTCTACATATGATTTACTCTTCTTACTAAAATTTTTATAAGTCTTATCCACATATGATTACACTATCAAACACAAGATTCTACTATTTTTTTCACAGTAGAAATATATTAACTTTCTTTTTAATATATTCATTCTTGATTAAGTCTTTAATTTTTCATTTGTAAAATTTAATTTGAATGAATAATAAAGTAAAAGATTTCATTTTTTTTCTTTTGGTATATTGGTGGCAATGGAGTTTGAATCTATGACCTCATGTAAATTATCCAAATTTCTCATCACTAGTCCATTTCTAGTGGCTTTTATTTCTTTTAAATTAAGGTTTTGAAATTTAAAATTAATAACAGATATGTAATTTGAAAAGTGCAAATTATAAACTATTGTTTAATATTTACTTTTATTGAAATGTCGTTCCCACACTTTTCTATTTTCAATAATATTTTTAACATTTGTTGAGAAAAGATAAAATAACTACAGCACAAAATATTAAAATGTAAGAAACTAAGCTATACGAGTTACTAATAAAATTAAAAGAAACAATCCACTAAAAGCAAAATGTAATCATCAATTGAATTTTCAAAAACACGTTTAGAGTCAAAAAAGAAACAATATCTATATCAGGTTATATTTTTATTGTTAATAAGTATACTTCAATTTATTTCTATAATTGTAATTTTTTTACACATGTATATTATTTTTTTGGTACATAGCAGGAGAAAAAATATACATGTATATTATTTATTATTTAATTTAATACTAGAAAATTCTAAATCCCGTTTTTTTGGTGACATGGGATAATTAGTTTTTTATTTTTTGGGTCTTGGTCCAGGAAAATATGTAAACCTAAAATGATGGGCAAAAATCCTTAAGAAAGTAGAGAAAAATGAACAAAAGGCCCAAAGCCCATAACTGACCTGGGTTGCAAATTATTGGACAGCTCAGCGTTCTCTCTTTCTGGTGTCTCTCTATTTCCCGCAGAGCCGCCTCTGAGCCACTGCTTCTGTCCTTGTGCGTGCCTCTGTCCACTCCTAAGCATCAACGCCCTCTCAGACCATAAACTTTCAAAACTCTTCTCCCTTTTTCTCTGTTTTTTTATGCTTCTTCTTATCTAATCCATACTTCACCAGCAATTGGTTCAAGCCCTGGTAACAAAGCTTTGGGAATTTTGTTGTCTCAGTAATTTCGAGAAAATGGAATCTTCATATGTTTGAAATTTTGAAACTTGCGTTTGTATGTGATGGTTTTGACATGTAGGGTGTTGTGGGAATTAAGCAGCTAGTTAGTGTTATTAATGTTTTTTTTTTTTTTTCCAATTATTATTCATATTTGATGCTCTTGCATGTGGTTTTGTGGGAATCAACACGTGACTGGATTGTTGGTTAAGTTTATGGCTAAGGCTTAGACCCTTGCAGAGTTTTTTCTACTGTGTTCATGGCATAGCTTGATTGTTTTTTTGGGGGCTTAAGCTCAACATGGAATTTCTGTTGGCTCTTTCTTGAATTGTGTGATAGATGCTGCTGTTGGTTGCATTATCTTGTTATTGAACCATTCATGGTATATATAGGACTTTACATGAGTTTTAGAAATGGTGGTTGACATGCTTCTGAGTTGGGTTTTTGAGAGATGGGTCGTGTTTGTTTGAGCATTCCCTTTTCCCTATGTGATTTACATTTCTGGTTCATTGTTTACTGACATAATTGTTTGGATTTTAGAAGGAGAAAATGGCTGGAAAATCAAACAAGGTGAGGGGCAGAAAAGGGTCGCATAATGCTTCCAGTTCTTCCAATTATTTGGAACCATCGGCCCAATCTGATGTTCCTGCAAAGGATAACGTGGAAGGTACTTCAGAATCTACAAAAGCTGAAGCAGCTGAAGTTTCAGCTGCTAGTGATTCAACTAGTGCTGATCCTGAGGTGAAGGAGAATGAAGCAGGAGGAAATGAAGGGAGCCAACAAAAGCAAGGGGAACCTGGTTAGTGACATACTTTTGATATGTTTTGCGTGAACGACTGCAAACTCATTTGCAGTGGCATATTAGTAGTAAGGTAGTCAATGGCAAGAGGCGCCAAAAAGCACGCGCCTTTCTAAAGTCATTAAGCCGTTAACATTAGGAAAAGAAAACAGTAACGTATGTGACTACTTTGCATTTGTTTTCCATATAAATTAGTTACTCAAGCATACAATCAACCATTAACCATAAAATTTAAAATTACAACGTTCAATCTACAAAACCCTAAGCTACTTCCTAATGAGAGACTCAAAGACAATCAAGTAATTCTTCTGTTAATATTCTGACTATTTTACCTCATTTAGCATCACAGTTAGCAAGTTACATGGCTGGGGCCTTCAGAGATATTATTTTACTGTTATCGATAAGGAGCCAAAGCTTGCCTTGCTGGCCTAAAGCAGAATGGTGCTTCTAAGGTGCCAATCTGTGCTGACTCCTTCTTGGCAACTTGGCATTAGGCCCACCTTTCGATGCCTTTGACTACACTTGATAGTAGCTAGCGACAGATCTTTGGTTTACTGCTTTTTGTCTTTTAATATTTTAAAATTTGTCTACTTGAACCAAATACAGTCATACTAGAAGTGTATCTTTGTGTGTGTTGGAAAGTCCCAAAACTGTTTCCTGATGCCCGAAGTAGATTGACTGCCCTTAGTACATATTTAGGCCTGTCCTTTGGTTCATGCTTCAATGCAGAAGCTGCTTATAGCTTCTCTGGCCTCAGCAAAACTGAATCTAAGAATCAATGACTTAAATGCTCCTCATAAAATTTGTGAAAGTTACCTAACTTGTGCTGTTATCATTTGTAATTGAATCTTGGTTTCAATAGAATTATTTCCATATTGTTGTTTTTAAAGTTTTGACTGCAGAAAATATTTTTTGCTGTTAATACCTGAACAACATTTCCCTACGAAGCAAGACACTGGCACAGACATGGGGCACACTAAAATCTGGAAATTGTAGGTCGCAGACTTGGTGCGTGTGTGTGTGTGTGTGTGTGTGATTGAAAATTCAAGGAAAAAGATTCATAATTCATGAGATCATATGTATAAGAGTCAAGATCTATAACATCTTGATGTAAGTCATATGTGCCAAGTTTGGATCCGTACCAGCCTTGCTGGCGTCGTCATGTCTTGGATACTTGTTGTTAGTGTGGTACAAGAGTCGTGTTAGACATGTGTCTGGTGCACGGACGTGATATTAAAATAGTGTATCTGTGCCTTATACACAATTTTACTAGCGAAAATATTTCCAAGCATAACTTGATACAAGAGTCGTGTTAGACATGTGTCTGGTGCATGGACGTGATATTAAAATAGTGTATCTGTGCCTTATACACAATTTTACTAGCGAAAATATTTCCAAGCATAACTTGATTATTTGAATTCAAACATAAAAACCCATTCTTGCGAATTTGAGTCATTCTGAAATTTAGAATCTAACGGCAATTCCAAACATATGCTGAGTCATTTTTTGTAAATATGGTCAGTCTTTAGTTCCAAAAAGAAGTAAAATTAGTGACACTATAATTTTATATGGTATGTTTATTCTTCCCAACTTCAAACCATGGTTGTCAATAGCGGCATAGCATAGCCAATTTTCCAATTTAAGATTTTAACCTCACTAAAACCCACCTCCATTCAACTGGCTTCACAAATTGGGGACTTTTAGATTCATTGACACCCACAAACTAAATTAAGGATTAAAAATCACTTTGACAGTGCATTTCACACAGCAGCTGTCTGTTTCCTAGTCTTTATTTTTGTTTTCATCTATCTCTTTTCTTGTTTGTGGTCATTGAGTCATTTGTTTGTAACAATACTACATAATATTTTTATTACAGCTATGCTTGTAATAATTTAGTTAATCCTGATCTGTTTTTTTTTTTTTTTTTTCTAGTATTTCCCATACTTTTTTATTCTCCAGTTACTCCCTTGATACCGTTTTTTCTTCCTATGGTTTAAAATTTTTAAAAAGGGTAAGATTATAAAGCATATGGTTTTTACAAATTTCTTCATGTGTTGGTATAATACAAGTTTGCCGTACCTGTATGATCCAAGAATTTGTTTTCCCAGTTATTTGGTGATTGTCAAAGTATCTGGTATTTTGTACTTTTCACTATTTTAGATAATTTATGTAGTTCCAATTGTGGTTGTGCACTTTTTGACTTAAAAAAATGGCAATTTTGTCAAATTTTTCTCTTGTTGGTAATGGCTTTGATAGAACTTCATAACTAAGATCCTTTCCCAACTTGATAGTGCAGGTGATCTTCACCTTTACCCTGTTACTGTTAAAACACAAACTGGGGAGAAGCTTGAACTTCAGGTGAGTTGGCTTTGTCAAGAAGCTATTGGTTGTTACTATTTCACACTTAGTGCGACTGTGGATTCTTAGATAATATGTCAGAGATCTAATTATTTCAATGCATTGATTTTGATATAAAATTAGAATCTGCATTTAGAACATTTAAACTATTTATCATATGAAGTGTGCATTTTTGCAATACTATTTTATTATAATTATTATTATTATCATAAAAGGCATCTTCTAAGTTGTTAATTTGTTCACAGTTGAATCCAGGAGACTCTGTTATGGATATAAGACAGTTCCTTCTTGATGCTTCAGAGACATGTTTTATTACGTGCTATGACTTACTGCTGCACACAAAGGATGGGGCCACCCATCACCTGGAAGATTATAATGAAATTTCCGAGGTAGCTGATATTACTACTGGCGGTTGCTCCTTGGAAATGGTTCCTGGTATATTCATGAACTTTTGCTCTTGCATCAATAAGATTGACATTATTGCATTATAATATGAAATATTGTCTTTGCAGCATTGTATGATGATAGATCTATAAGGGCCCATGTTCACCGAACTAGAGAGTTGCTTTCCCTTTCTAACATCCATGCTTCACTATCAACATCACTTGCCCTGCAGAATGATTTAGCACAAAATAAAGTCGCAAATTCAGGAGGTAGGATAGTTTTCTTTCCCTTTATTGGATTTTGGTATATCAACTTGTTGACTTCTACTATTTAGTTACTAGTCTGCTTCTGCATTTCCGAAAATACCAGATACCTTGAAACCCGAGGTTCCTGAGCTTGATGGACTTGGTTATATGGAGGACGTCTCTGGTTCATTGGGTAATTTGCTATCATCCCCATTGAAGGATATTAAATGTGTAGAGAGCATAGTATTTTCATCCTTTAATCCCCCTCCGAGCTATAGAAGGTAACTTGGTAAACATCCTCTTCACTTAATATGATTTTATAGCCTCATTTAGTTTATATGCTTTTAACAAGGCTGTTCTGTGGTGAGCAGGCTAGTTGGAGATTTGATTTATTTGGATGTGATAACTCTTGAGGGTAATAAATTTTGTATTACGGGGAGTACAAAAATGTTTTATGTCAACTCAAGCTCGGCAAACACTCTTGACCCAAGGCCAAGTAAATCTACTTTTGAATCAACCACTCTTGTTGTTCTCTTACAGAAGATCAGTCCCAAGTTCAAAAAAGGTAGTAAAATGTAATTGAAGTTTTAATTGCTTTCGGATTAAATTTCTCAAAATTTTGCTTTGGTAACCAAAACTTATTCCCTTTTGTACAATTTTTGAAGCTTTCCGCGAAATATTGGAGGGTAGAGCCGCTGCCCATCCTTTTGAAAATGTGCAGTCTTTGTTGCCGCCTAATTCGTGGCTTGGGTTATATCCCATTCCTGGTGAGTTCAGCCTCTGGCGGTTTGTTTCATCAGCATTATCTTTTCAATTCTTTCTATTGTTGTATTTACTGCTCCTGGATTTGGATAATAGTGCTGCTTTTCCATTAGTGATTTAATCACTTTTGACAGATGCGAGCAGTTTCTTGAGCCAGTTGTGGCATGTGATGCTATTACTAGATATTTTGCTTGATAAATAAATTCTGAAAACTTTTTTGTTTGATAATAATATGAAGACAAGGGATAAATGTCCCTGGAAATTTTGCAACCCTGATTGCTATTGGTTATTGTTATTATTATTATTATTATTTATATGTTAGCCAAATTACATTTCGATACAAAGTAGTTCTTTAGTTCTTTTTATTGAGAGTTGGTCTGACACAACCTCTATTTTATGGTTTGATAATATCTGACATGATAAATGGTTGCTAAAAACATAAATGTTTGCAACATTTCGGTTGTTAAAACAGAATAACAATCAGAATCAATTTCTGAAGCTTTTATCTGTTCTGGTAGCTTTTGTAAGGGTCCTGCTGTGTAACTCATATTATGGATTTGAAACTTCATACAGTATTAATGAAGGATGATTGAGAAAATCAGCTTGCTTTGAGTTATTGTGATATTAATTGATGCTAATTGTCTTGCCATAAATGATTTGGAATCAACTTTATAATAGCATGAAATTTTTCACCTGATTTGCATTTTGAATGATCTTTCTTTTCTTCTTGTGAAGCAATAGTTGAATGAATTTATAGTGCATTTTTTTTTTTTTTAAATTTTTTTATTTAGACTCCTCCTCTTGTGGTATTATGACTGAGGTGTAAATGAGATTCTCAGGCTGGCTTATATATTTAGCAATGTGGTTTTCTTTGTTGGCAGACCACAGACGTGATGCAGCTAGAGCTGAGAGTGCCTTGACTCTTCTATATGGCAGTGAGCCAATTGGTATGCAAAGAGACTGGAATGAGGAGCTGCAATCTTGTCGAGAATTTCCACATACAACTCCACAGGAGAGGTACCTTGATTTTCTCTCATTCATAAATTGGTGTCTTTGGAAATATGCATGTTGTTAGGTTTGTATGTTGAGAATGATTGATTCTTGGGTTGATTTTTCCATTATTGCAGGATTTTACGGGACAGGGCACTTTATAAAGTGACGTCAGACTTTGTTGATGCAGCCATTAATGGTGCTATTGGAGTGATCAGTGGCTGCATTCCCCCGATAAATCCAACCGATCCAGAATGCTTTCACATGTTAGTGGATCTTTAACTGTTCTAACTTAAGCAATTTGTTAGATATATTCTTGATTTTCTTTAAATTTTGGTTTTTCCTGCATGCTGATATTTTAATATCAAAAAATGTTGAAGTCTGTGCTCGAGTGGAAGTTGCATGTTACATTTTTCTTCTTTGGGGTGGGGAGGGAATTGAAGATACTCCTTCCTTGTCCCATGATTTTGCCTTTGAATAACTTGTTCATGACATGGCTGTGTCAGCTCTCAAGCATGGTAGATGGTTTTGGCAAATATGTTAATCTTGTTGAAACTTTTATTAAAAAATAAAAAAGAAAAGGATCTTGTTTAGATTGTCGTCGTCGTAGTTCATATGCTTTGTTAATATCTGTAATATCGCCCCCTTTCTCCACAGGATAGGTTTCCTTTGTCCTTGGAAAGTATTTGGCTAATCAGTGTAATTTTGGTAATAGGTACGTGCACAACAATATATTCTTTAGTTTTGCTGTTGATGCTGACCTTGAGAAGCTGTCAAAGAAACGTGCCGATGCTACTTCAAAAACATGGAGCATGGGCACTCTGCAAAGTTCTTCTGATAAATCTTCTTATAGTCCAGTTCACGGAGAAAGTCAGGTTCCGAATGGGGGGAAAGATGATGGTCCAAGTTCAGAAGAACTTGTTAATGGCACAGAAGTCACTACAGATGTTTCTCCTGAAGCTCAGTTGGCTGAAAATGAGCAGGCAACATATGCTTCTGCAAACAATGATTTGAAAGGCACCAAGGCTTACCAGGAAGCTGATGTCCCTGGACTTTATAATCTTGCTATGGGTATAATTGACTACAGGGGTCATAGAGTGGTTGCTCAGGTGTGTAGTGAAGCTCAAACTCAACTATTGTTAACATTCTCTGTTATTGTGAAAGTGTGATTAATTTGTTGGGGGCTGTAAACATGGCAAGACATTTGAATTTCTTATTGTTATTAGCTTATAGGATGGTAGTATTGTTTTTTTCACTTCTTTTTGTTTATTAACTCATTAATTTATATTCATATAATATGTGAATATATTTTTAATATTTTATTTACAGATTAAATATGTTTTTGGTCCCCATAAATATAGTTCATTTCCCTCTTTTCACATCTTTTTTTTTTTTTTTTTGATTTTAGTCCCTGTTGTTCTAAATTTTGATTCTTATAAGTACTTTAGACCGCATATTTAGCCACACAAATAGTGGAAATTTTGTTTTTTGTTATTATAAATATTTTCTGAATCTTTTTTTAGTCTTTATAAATATCACCACTTAATATTGAATCTAAATGAGTGGGGACCAAAAACCTAATAATGGAAAAAAGAGGGACCAAAACAAAAGCAAAAATTTTAGAGAGACTAAAACCAAAATGACTCATTTATAGGGACTAAAAGCATATTTAAACCTTTATTTAAAGTGCCCACCCTATGTTGTATCAGTAATGCCTTGTTCCCTGTTGCAGCATAGATGTTTGTGATGTCCCAATATGATTGCTATTAATAATGATAAAATGAAGGCTAGAAACTTCTAAACATAATGTGTTTTGCTAGCAAGTGCAAGAGCACTAGTTAGAAAAGAAGAAAGTATCAAATATTTTTTCAGTTCCTGATATACTATGTGCTTCTCTTTTTTGTTTAATACTTTCTATTTTTGTTTCCTTAACCAATGCCCTAAGCACACCTAGTTAGCAAATCTCACCTTTAAATTGTTTACCTCGTCCACTGGAGATATTTGACGGATTTTATACTTGAAGTTTGGTTCATTGCTTTTAATTTGAAACCTATGAATCCTTGTTCACAATTTAAATTTGCTGTTATCATTCAAATTGTGTATTGTGTTGCAGAGTGTCTTACCAGGCATTCTTCAAGGGGACAAATCAGACTCTCTCTTGTATGGCTCTGTTGATAATGGAAAGAAAATTTGCTGGAATGAAGATTTTCATTCTAAGGTAAGAATGCAGGTGTAAGTTTAATTTAATTTAATGAAGCTGTCAGATTTGAGTATTAAGCATTATTGGAAGTATGTGGGTGACCATCATTGCTACTCTGGGTAACATTAAATTGTAAGCAAATTTGTTGTTAGTGGGAGAAAAACATTTTTAACTTGTATTATCTGTGACTTGTAACCATACACTCTTTTGCTTGTGTTCCCTATCAGATGTATTTTTTCATCCCTCTAAGCTTTTCTTATGTTAGGTGGCAGAGGCAGCCAAGCGCCTTCATTTGAAGGAACACTCAGTCCTTGATGGATCGGGAAATATTTTCAAATTAGCTGCACCAGTGGAATGCAAGGGCATTGTTGGTGGCGATGACCGGTATTAATGTTTAGTTATTTTGTTATTTTTACTGTCTATGAGCACTGTTGGTGACCTTTCTGCAGATTTGCAAGTGCATTATAGGAGTGGCATGCTTTCCTACTGCACTGAAGATTTTGATTTGAATATTGTTATTATCTTATTTTCATTTTAGCTCTTTCTGACAATTTTGTTATGGTATTTATTGTTTAAAAAATGTTATTGAACTCTAATAGATTGGAAGTTATGTTATCCATTACAGTGTTCAAGTTTGGTTGATCACAACTTAACATTTGTGTGTTATCTATATCTATTGTGCTACTTTCTTGCCCTGATGCTCTTCTCATTTTGTAAATTTTGTAACCAAATCAGGCATTATCTTCTTGATTTGTTGAGGGTAACTCCTCGGGATGCAAACTATACTGGACCTGGTTCTCGATTTTGCATCTTGAGACCAGAATTAATTACTGCCTATTGTCAGGTAACCAATACTCAGATAACAATAGTTGGGATTTGCTTTGTATATTCAGTTTGACACAGCTGGCTCTTTGTGGCAATAGGCCCAAGCAGCAGAGACATCAAAATCTAAGGAGACGAATTCTCAAGGGGCAGATAAATTGGCCATGGATTCCCAAAATGCCACTGATGCTGAGAAGCGGGTAAGTATTATTGTATTGTTACATATGCTTGTGCTTGACTAACTTGTGTTCTTTGAAACCAATTCTTTTCTTCATCACGTGCTGCATTTAAGGACAATCTTGACTTTGCTTTTCTATATAGTTTGATATGAAATGGAATTCTGAAAAGAAGCTACTTGTTTCAACTTCATCTAGTACTGGTGTCACTTTGTTGCTTGCTCATTTGTTTGAACACTACTGCATGGTGATCATACATTTTCTCTTTCTAGATTTTGTGGGACTAAAAGGATAGTAAAGATACTTGACAACTTGAGTATTCTATTGACTAGTGGATTGTGTTTCTACTACTAGCACAAAGGGTTACTGCTGGAATGGAAAAGCAGTAGCATTAATTTGAGGATTTGTTTGCTCTCATTTTCTTTTTTACAAAAACATGGCTATCTTAACAGTATGATCCCTTTCCATTTGCATTTGAAGAAAACTGGTTTTGTATGCTTGGTTGGTTGTCTGGTTGAACAATCAGAAACATTGGTGGTAATAATATTCTGTTATTTGAACTCAGTATCATGTCAAATGATTGCACTAGTTATTAGTTTAAGTTTTGTATGAAGTAAGGGTATTTTCATGCTGATTATGCTTGAATGTAGCATGTATAAACTGTGGTTGTGTGCTTTGATTTCTTTCTGCAGGATACATCAAAGGAAGAGAAAACGGTAACAAAGGAAGAGAAAACAGGGGATGTTGAAGAACTTGCTTCCGCACCCGAAGAAGCCTCTGATCATCATGAGGAAATTGTTTTTAATCCTAACGTCTTCACTGAATTCAAACTGGCTGGGAGTCCCGAGGTTTTTTCAAATCTCATTTTGCTTTTATCTGTGCCTAACTATGTACCTTTGCTTTCTCTGTTGGTCTATCTACGGTTCTGTTTGCCCATTTATATCCCCGTGGTCTGTATGTGTACTTTCTGCATGAAAAAAATAATGATGTGATGCCCCTTAGCATTCACTATATATTGCTATATTTGATCATATTCACCCAGGAAATAGCAGCTGATGAAGATAATGTGAGGAAAGTTAGTCTATATCTTACTGATGTTGTGCTTCCTAAGTTTGTACAAGACCTATGCACGCTTGAAGTTTCACCTATGGATGGCCAGACATTAACAGAAGCACTCCATGCTCATGGAATTAATGTTCGCTATATTGGCAAAGTAAGTAGCATGTATTTTGGTCAATATTGCTGTAAGAATTTCTTTTGGGAGTTGGTCCAGTGAATTAGGTGCCATTCCTTTCTGTGGTTTACCTGAAATTTGTTTACTTTGTCTTTTGATAATTCATATGTTGCTTCTGATATGCCCTTGTTTCTGTGAAAGGTGGCTGGAGGTACTAAACATCTGCCTCATCTATGGGATCTTTGTAATAATGAGATTGTTGTCAGATCTGCGAAGCATGTTATCAAGGTAATAAAATCCATCTGAGCTTCAGTATTTCATTTACCTGTGTTTTCCCCTTTGTTTTTAGATTTAAAGTCAGAAACACTCTTTGATCTTGTAATTCATGCCTGAACTGAGCAGTCTGATACATTTGAATCAGTAAGAGGGGAGATCTCCAGTATATCCAGATATATGTTCATCTATGTATTTGTATAAGTTGTGAGGGCTTGAGAGCTTGGTTTGCCAAGCCTTGTTCAAAGCTCCGAAGTTTTCGCTCAGTGAATACCTTTCGGGGATCAGAAAATATTGTTTTTTCTATTAACTGTTGGTTGTCAAGGGTGGCCTGTTCTAAATTGCATGATTATCTTTGTGAATGTATCTGCATATCCCTTGTTCATGTTAAAACCAATAAATGGCTTATCTTAATTTGTTGATGCCCATGTCAAAAAAAAAAAAAAAAAAAAAAAAAAAAAAAAACCTTTGCCAGTGTCATAGCATGAGAAATGTGATATACTATGTTTGATGTTGATTTGTTAGATCCTACAGGGGATACGCTATATTTTCATATGGCTTTTACACTTAATCTACTGGCACTGATGACACATTTAAGGTTGTGCTTCTGATATTCAGTGTCTTTTTTGCTTGTTCTAATCATGTACTGGTCGCAGGACTGGTTGAGAGACACGGAGGATCATGATCTTGCACTGGCAGTATCTCATTTTTTGAACTGCCTATTTGGAAATTGTCAAGCTCCTGGTGGAAAAGCAGCTGCTAGTAGTGCACAGTGCAAAACTCCGAAAAAGGCATGTCCAGTATGGTTGACTTTCAATATAACTGCAGCTAAATTTCCTAATTTGCTGGTTCTTTTCAGCCAGGATTCCTTGAATTAATCTGTGAACTCTGCTTTCTCTCCAGAGGCTGTACAAACCACTTTAATTTTCTGTCAAATCTTATAAGCTGTAAATTTCCAGTGAATTAGTTTGTAATCCTTATTTTCTTTATTTACAGGAACATGCAGGGCATCGGTCTACAGGAAAGCATTCCAAAGGGCAAGCACGATGGAAAGGCAGGGCATCTTTCAGAAAGAGTCAACCTATGTATATGAATATGAGCTCTGAAGCTGTTTGGTCAGACATTCGGGAATTTGCAATGGTCAAATATGAGGTATCAACTATTGCCTGACCTGAATATTTAATTTTTAACCATGACAATGGATCATTACTGAGGTTGCTTCAAACAGATTTGAAGTACATCTGAGAGGCATTGCTATGTTGTTTTCTTTGTGGGGTTTGCTTAGGAGACCTGTATTAAGTTTTAACCATATGGAACATTCATGTCCTCGTGCCATATAAAATTGGACATCTGTGCTTGTGCTGTGTTTCTTTGTTACTACATTGGTACATCTATATCTCTATTACTGTAAATTTTAACTTAAACTTTTGTTACAGTTTGAGTTGCCAGAGGATGCAAGGTCACGTGTAAAGAAAATTTCTGTTCTACGTAATTTCTGTCAAAAGGTAAGTATAAGATAATTTATGGTTCATTCAATTCGTATTTGAATTTGTCAGTGGTGTACATAAGATTTACTGATTTTTCATGGTCTAACTTTTCTGATCTTTCAATACTTGAGTTCCGATAGAATGAAGCTCTTGGAAAGTACTTTTCTGTTTCAATCTTTGCTTTCAAGTGATGCTTACTTGGTGATCTCTGTTTCATGAAATATATTATCATCTTAACCTTGTATTTCTTGATACATGTCAGAAAAGAAGGATGGGATATATTACAATATCTTTTCCTTTTTGTCTGTGAAAGTGGTATTAGTTTTTCTAATTTTTAATACTTAGTTATTTTGCTCTTTCCGACTTTTCTAGTGCGTTGTGCGATGCATGATTGCTCTTGCTGTCAACCAATATTTTTTTGTAACATATTATCAGGTTGTGGTAATACCTATGATTATGCATAGTCTCTGAAAGGATCTTGATGCCATCCGCTACTACCTCTTATGTTGAATAGTACTTTCTAGCATTTATGCCATTCTATCTTAATGCTGTTAACCTTGAGTGGGTTTCATGATTAATACTTGGTTTTCAGGTTGGAATGAGCGTTGCAGCTCGTAAATATGATCTTAATTCTACAACACCATTCCAAACATCAGATGTCTTGGATCTCCGTCCAGTGGTCAAGCATTCAGTTCCTGCCTGTTCAGAAGCCAAGGAACTAGTGGAAACGGGAAAGCTTCAATTGGCTGAGGTATTCACCATGCTCTATATTGTTTCTAAGTATAGAATAAATGCTTTTTGAGCCACAAGCAATGGGGTAGTGGTGAAGGGTTTTTGCGTAGTTTGTAGGAGGTCATACCTTGAAGCCTCTGCTGCCATTGCCAAAAGAAAAAGAATGAAAATTACGTAGTTATTGGTATCCATAGCTTTTATATTTTCAAAAAATGCTAAAGCTGTGATTTTATTTATTGGGTGAAGTTGTGTTAAGCTTAACTGAAGCCCAAATATTTTGATACTAATGGCGATCTTCTTGAGGTTGCATCCTCGTTAAAGTAATTAAGCTTTCTAAGATGGCATTCTTAAGGCATCTTCTTTACTGTAACATAAATGTGTAATTTTAGGGGTTTAATGTATTCTTTTTAGGGGGGCTTTACTGACAAAATGTGCTAATATGTGTGATTTTTCCTCTAATGCAGGGCATGCTTAGTGAAGCCTACACTTCATTTTCAGAGGCATTCTCAATTCTACAACAGGCATGAAATTCAGTATTGTTTTGTCTCTCTTGGAATTATTTCTTGTGCATAAATTAATCGTTGTTAAATGGGCTGCAGGTTACTGGCCCAATGCATCGGGAGGTTGCTAATTGTTGTCGGTATGTCAATATTTATTTCTATTATGTTGGCATGCTCCTATAAGTTTTTTTATTTTTTCCTACTTGCATCACAGTTTAATCATGATTTGCAATTGCTCATTTCTTGCCACATCAGACTTGCGATGATGGATGTTTAATAACTTCCATATGTTGAAAGGAACCTGATACTAAACACCAAACAGTAAGAGTTCATGGAATATCCACCAAGAACTCCTTTAGTTACTGATCACAGTGAGAAACCGGTGCCTGGGAATCCATTATACCTTAAGAGAAGAAATCAGAAAACAAGAAAAGGAAAACAGACAGGAGTGCTTACAGGTCATTCGAGAGACCTGTAACCTTCCTCCCAAAACCTCACTCATAACTGCTTACCTCTATAATTCTCCTCTCTCTGCTTATAGCGCCCACAACCTCTCAGTTTTCCCCTAGCATACTGCCTTCTTGCCTTGTAGATAGTTATAGCCCAAATGCCTCCTGTCCCTTACCCATAATTTCTCAAATGGTTTATTATAGGAGTGCCTAACATTTTATTTTCAGTTTTGATGCGTTGTAAAGTTGAAGATTAATACCCAACTTTTGAGCCTCTTGTTATTAGGCTTATCAAATTTTTGTTGATGTATATGCTTGTTGTGTATTTAATCTCAAATTAAATTATTCAATTTCAGGTATCTTGCCATGGTTTTGTACCATGCTGGTGACATGGCTGGGGCTATTATGCAACAACATAAGGAGCTGATTATAAATGAACGATGTCTTGGTTTAGATCATCCCGATACTGCTCACAGGCATTCCCCTCTCTATTGATCTTCTTGGTTCATCTCCATAATATTTTAGGGTTTCTGTATTCTAGATTATTTTTCAAATTTGTATGTCATTTTATTTATGCCAAGCCAAACTGCAACGTTACAATGGCCAAAAAGGTAAAAATTGGCTATGAAATTTTATAAAATAGAATTGAGGTTTATGTATGGTTTTGAAAACCAGACTGGACCAGGAATTGGACTGGTCAAATCTGTAAAATTGGAAGTTAGAAAGCCATTGAGCTTTATATATATATGGAGTGTATCACATGAGATGAGTGGTTTATTATGAGAGTGAGAGGACCAAATCTGGACTGTATAACCATATATGGATGTTCAAGATTTAAAGTTGTTTAAAGGTCACATGATTACTTAAAAAAATCATGTGACTTTATGTTTTAATCTTGATCATTCACATAAGATCCAATGATCAAGATTTGCTTCTCCTACTCTTATAATAAATCACTCTTCTCATGTGATATGCTCCCTATATATATATATATATATATATATATATATATATCTGATTGATGAATTTTGATAAATTGCTGGCTCTATATTGTATGTTGTTTTATCATTTTATGCTTGTAGTGTAGTGGTGTGTACTTTATGGTTTTGTCATATCGTATGCATCGTAGCAGTTTGTTCATGTTAGATTAATATCTCGATGTCTTTTGCCTATGATTTTATTTATATACTTATGTCTTTATACATATTGTCTGATATTTACAGAATATACACGTGTATAGAAAGTTGTTTCTACCCTGGTTGGACCTTAAAACCTTGAACCTCTTCCCACATTGGTTCAAGGAGTGTTCAGTTTTCAAAACACTGTGTGTATGTTATAAAACACTATGGTCTAGAACATTTTGTGATCAGAAATGTTCTTGTTGCAGTTATGGCAATATGGCTCTGTTCTACCATGGACTTAACCAGACAGAACTTGCCCTTCGCCATATGTCCCGAGCTTTGCTTTTATTAAGCTTGTCGTCAGGGCCAGATCATCCTGATGTTGCAGCTACTTTTATCAATGTTGCAATGATGTATCAGGACATAGGAAAGATGAACACGGCTCTTCGATATCTGCAAGAAGCATTAAAGAAAAATGAAAGGCTTCTTGGAGAGGAACATATTCAAACTGCTGTTTGTTATCATGCTCTTGCCATTGCATTTAATTGTATGGGTGCTTTCAAGCTCTCTCACCAGGTATGTATTGTGGCAAATTTGGTTTCTATTAGTAACAGTAGGTGGTTGACTGATTGGGCATTTGGTTTGACAGCATGAGAAGAGAACATATGATATACTTGTCAAACAACTTGGTGAAGACGATTCAAGGACACAAGACTCACAGAACTGGATGAACACATTTAAGATGCGTGAGCTGCAGGTATATCTATCTGTTTCCCCTTGGCTGATGGAATTTACTTTCCCATATGGTATCACCTTACTTTCTATACTCATCTACAAATTTGTTTCTCAATAATGGCATGGGGAGAAGCTGTAATTATAATTATAGGAATTAAGGCGTAATCTCTCAGAAAATTAGGGTACAAACAGGGGAGGGTGGAAGGAAAGAGATGAGGATGGATTTATTTATTTTTTTGCCCCCGCCGGGGGGTTGGTGGAGGGGCGGCGGGAGGGAGAGACTACTGTAGGGAATGACTATAAGAAAGTTGAGCGCAAAAGTATTAGATGGCACAAGGTGCAATGAATCGAGAGAGAGGGGTGAGTTCTAAGTGGGTTGAGGCCTTTTTTGTTTTCATGAAGGTTGGCAAACATGTCATTGCGCACATTTTATACTATTTTTTAGGATAAGAATGTCATTGTACTGCACATTGATCCTCAATCCCATATTTTGTGGGAGTATGGCAATTGGAGGCTGGTTGAATCACGTGGCAATTTAGGTCTCAATTGCATTCTAGACTTTATTTTCCCCTGTGAATTGTATGTATTATTCACATGTCACAACTTGTTTTTGCAGATGAATGCTCAAAAGCAAAAGGGTCAAGCTCTGAATGCAGCTTCAGCTCAGAAGGCTATTGATATCTTGAAGGTACCTGATGTTCCTTTAATATAGCATGGATTATTTTCACACAGTCTGTAGCCAATCCTGAGTAGTATGCTTCATGGTTGTTTGTGCTCAAAAAGAACAATGACAGTAGCTGTAAGAAAAGAGAGACACTCCATCCATGTGGTCTAGTTTTTGGTCAAAGCTTCTCCTCTATTTCTTTGGTTTTTCCTTTTTGATTAGTCATATTTTGACTTGGTGATTTGCTTCTGTGACATGTTCAACATTTGTCCGTTCTCTTCTAACAATCCAGAGGTTGGCAACAACCTCTCTGGGTTTATACCATCTTAGAGTTATTATTTCCTTGAGAATATAGGACCGCAGAATGTAATTTCTACTCTTTTTGTCATTTCTGTGAGGTTGTAATTTCTACTGACAATTGGGATTAAAATGGCAGGCACATCCTGATTTGATACATGCATTCCAAGCTGCTGCAGTTGCTGGAGGATCCGGAAGTTCAGGTGCATCTGCAAACAAATCCCTCAATGCTGCAGTAATGGGCGAGGGTCTTCCCAGAGGAAGGGGAATTGATGAAAGGGCTGCGCGTGCAGCTGCTGAAGTCAGGAAGAAGGCTGCAGCAAGGGGTCTGTTGGTACGACCACATGGTGTACCGGTACAAGCCTTGCCACCCCTTACCCAACTTTTGAATATTATAAATTCAGGTACGACTCCAGATGCTGGGGCTGGCAATGGGAATGCGGATGGAGCAAAGAAGGAAGCAAATGATGTTCCTTCAACTGATCAAACTGATGCCAAGAAAGGCCAATCAATGCCTGAGCAAGAGCAGGCTCCTGTCGGATTGGGCAAGGGGTTATCGTCATTGGATGCCAAGAAACAAAAATCAAAACCAAAGGCTGGGGCTTGAAATTTTGTAACATATAAGCTCTGGCTTGTTGGCAATGGTAGATTTATTTGATATCAGAAATTCTTTTTCGGATGGTTGGATTGACCAGATACTCTGCTCAGCTATTGAAGAGTGCTGCGTCGCGGTTAGAAGTAATTTTGTTTTTCTTTGTAGTTGTTTACTTTTCTGCCCTTTCCCAGTGGATTTAGTAGATATTCATATTTGACATCCAGATTCCAGAGTGAATGGAAGTGAGGTGATTGTGATATAAGTACAATATTTTTTCATCTGGCTAATTACTGATAATCTTCCAGCAAACTATATATTTGGGGGACATATAAGGTAATAACTGTTTCATTTTGTTAGAATTCCTTGTATCTGTAACAAATTTAATTGGCAGTTGAAGTTAGGCAAATTCAATGCATAATACAGCTTGTAGAATTTTCTGATGCAGCTTTTGGATGACACTATTATAGGATTAATAAGTTGGTGGGTAATTCTTTATGCCAATTGCTTAAATGCTGAATTCATAAAACTTCGAGTCGTGATTGGTGCTTTTTGGTTTTCTGCCTGTTACTTCATTGGCTTTAGGTCACTTCTTCAAAGGAAGGGAGCAGTGAGAGGGCTGCTAAAGTGGCATACATATACTCTTTCCTTATGTCCATTAAATTTCTTCAGTATATGTTTCAATTGATGAGTGGCGCTTTTTCATGCGGAAAAATATCAATTTTTTGATCATGGCAAATATTTGTTTGCCTAATTGGTTTTCGAGATAGTTCGAAATATCCTTCTATATGCCAGATTAAATATATAAGTTCGTAATTTGTTTTGATGAAGTAATTAATTTGTGTGTGCTTAAATTATGAATCAAAGTGATCCTCGATATGAAAAATTCCCTGTAAATACTGAATTACAGATTGGTGAAAAGGCATGTTTACGGGGCATATGTTGATTTCCACTTAAGTCGTTCTTTTATTTTTTTTTTGTTTTCTTTTTGGTTTGGTAAATCCACTTAAATTGTTCTTGATGGCTATATTTGATCACATGTTGTCTAACGGGATTTATGTCATAGTAGGATCCAATTTACTGATTTGGTTGGAATTTGTATTTGTTGTACTACCAAGAGGCAAAAATTGTAATATGGTAATCTGTGAGGCATGTGTTGATCAACTACTCGTCTATAATGACTTCGGTTAAAACTATCACAATTTGAAGTTTAATAGATCTTAATTTAATTTGAGTCAGGTTGGCTTATTATGAAGTTAAGTTTTTTGAGAATTAGGTTTTTTTATTCATAATATTCTAATTTGAGATGTTGTTTATAAGAATAAGTATTGAATTATTCAAACCAGCCAAGTGTAATGATTAATTGAAATTAAAATCTTCTCAATTGTAAGAAAGAAAAGGAAAATCTCGGTTTAATACGCATTGTCGAAGCCTAGTTGATAATAGCGTTATATTCGTATGTGATGTTTATATAGAAATTTTTTTCTTTTTCTTTTTCTTTTTTTGGGTCTGGAATATAGAAAAGTGTTAAGTTTGTGTACTTGAGCCTCCATTTGGTTTCCTGCTCCTGTAATATAAGATGACAAGAAGAGAAAAACGTTTACAATGTTATAAGTAACATGCATGCCACAAGATATTGGTAAAAGTTATTTATATTGGAAAAAAAAAATGTTATTTATGAAATTGTGCTTCTTTACCAACTCTATTTTGATCTATTCATTTTTGGCCTGGCTCTAATCAAAATTCATCTCATTTTAGTTCCTGTGATCAAAATTTCTCTCAAATTTATGTTATCGAGGGTTTATTGGGAGGAAAAAGAGTCCGAGATAGAACTTTAAAAAAAAAAAAAATTGTTGCTTATATATTATAAGATACAAAAATCACTTTTAACATCAATCATATATGGTTCGAAATTTAAGTTTGTTCTGGAAATTGATTTGAAAAGCAAAGTTCTTACCCCCCCCCCCCTTTTTCTCTTTTTCTCTCTTCTGGATATTGCATTTCGTCTAGTTCCAATCGGTAGGAACTTATCTTTTGATGGTTGCTATTCCAAATGCCAAGCAATAGATGTCCCAAATGAACTGGTGGGTTTTTCAAATTGGTAGAAAAATAATTAGAGTAATATACCAAAAAAGAGATAAATAATTAGAGTTTGCAGCCAAAGAATCATACATAGTATGGAGTAAATATTTTCTTTGGAGGACCCTGATTTGTGAGCGCCCACATAATTAGAGTTAATCCCGGCAAATTCTGTGTGAATCTTGGTTAAAGAGGGAATATATATATATATATATATATATATATATATATATATAAAGTACAATCAGATAAACCCAATTTACAATCAGAAAAACCCAATGAATTGTGTATTAAAACACTTGAACTTAATATTCTATGAAAAGGCATCTTAAACATTTGTTTTTATGAGTATTCTTAGCTTGGCAATGAGTCAATATGGTGGGAGTATTCTAAGCTGCAAATTTATGGAACGCAGACACATTAGTCACTAGTTTCAATGGTAGTTTCCAATACAATTCAGCCTTCAGCATTGCATCAAAGTTTCTATCAGATTTACATTGCAACGCTACCAAACTTCTTAAGTAAAATGAAGAGAGCCACAAAGAAAGACTTCTGCTAAATAATGATAGTAAATTATGATCCTTAAATCAAGCTAAAAAGGAAAAGAAATCAGGGGGGAAATGAAACACAGATGTGAAAAGAGATTCAACTAGATCAAAACTCATACTAGGAAGACATCAGCATTATTTTTAATCTTATATAATTACAATTGCTAACTTCGGCACATTCAATAAAAGGGAGAGGGAAAAAAAAAAAACAAAAAAAACTCCTTCCTTTTGCTATCTACAAGGAATTAAATCAGGCACAAGGTCAAGAGTATTGCTTCTGATTACTTGTACATCTGCACTTTGCCCTATTGTTTGTGAGTATCTGCATGAGGTGAAAGAAATTTAGTTAGACAATACTGACTTAAGTGTAATTTAAATGTGTTTATTCTCTTCAGCATTTATGGGGAAGATTCATGCTTCTTTAGTACCTTAACTTGTTCCTGCAGGTCTTTAATGTACTCAACAGCCAAATCCAACATATCTGCTGTGCTTGTTTGCTGCCAACAGTGAAGCATCAAGTTATCAAAGTGCATATGAATGTTTCAACCAACATGTGATGTGCTTCTGAGAGAGTTAGATTACCTTGTCTGATTTCGGGAAAAGGCCTTGCAATTTCTTGATTCTTTCACTAATCCGTGTTCTTCTTACCTGAAATTCGCGGATCGCATAATAGAACATACGAAACAGTCAAACAGCTGTTCGACTAGTATGGTAGAATGACAACTAATAGATTGAGACTAGGTAGATTATTGTTGTTAGTTGCCATAGAATTTTACCCTCTCTGCAATGCTTCTAGGGTGAGTGGCAAAGCCTCTTTTGGCTCGAACTTTACAAGGAACAGTTCCTTGAAGTTGAAGAAACTTCTCTATTGATGCCATCTTAGTAGAAGAACTAGGCAGACTCAAATGATGAGTCAAACCAAGATTTTGAGAGCAAAAATCTGAATCCTGAAATTGAACAATTTCCAGTGATCAACAATAGGAAAAAAAAACAAAAAAGTTCTATTGGTTAAAAGTAAAATCACAAAACTTTCTGCTATACCTGAGTTTCCAAAGCACTGGAAGTAGAAAACATGATTTCATCTTCACTTGCTGTTTTTTGGGAATTGAATGCAGAACCGTCCCAGAATTCACTGGTTAAGCTAGGGACATAACATTTAGAGCTGCCATTGTTCTTTACCAGGTTTCTACTTTGGTCACCATTTCCTTCCAGGCTTTCGTTTTCGTTTTCGGCAATCTGTGGCATCCGTTTCAAGCAAGAGGATGGCCTAGATGAGAAGGAAAGAGTACCACATAACCCGCTCGTTGATGCAGTAGCTTGTCCATTTGAGACATCACTGGCTCTAAAGCTTCCTACCTCTCTCAATGCTGCAAGACCTGAAATTAATAGAAGTATTCATAATGCTAATACAAATGTCTATCATTTTTGGCATTTTCACACTCAAAACACACACACACACACACACACACACACACACACACGAGACATAATTCAAGGACCCCAAATTTTAGTACTCCTATAGCAAAATCTTCTGATTTCTTTTGGCAGATTCTTTCTTATATGCTGCCCCCCCCCCCCCCCCCCATTCTCTTCCTTTTTCACCAAAAATTTACAAGATATTTAATATATCTATTTTTTTGGCTCAAAGATATTTCATTTATTGGTAAGAGTTGCTCAAAAAGTCAATTCTCCGCAGGATAAATGTGAACAAACCATCTCATAATCCGAAAGAATGACTCCCAAGTTTCTTCATTTTATTAGCAATACACCACAAAAGAGGGATCGCATATTCTCATTTGATTTAATGCTAATTAACTTGCAAGGTGTAGTTAATTCTGAACATTAGTTTGACATTTCCATAAATCTAAGAACACAATAACATCAAAGTTATAACCTCTGCTATTCATTTACCTGATGTTGGTTTTGAGATTGATTTCTTGCCCAAAAAAATAACAACCACAAGAAGAAAATTTGCATAAAAGAAATTTCTGTACTTTTTAGCAAGAGAAAATGCATACCATTTTCACTGGAGAAAAATCCTGCTGGGGAGCTCTTTTGCCTGATGAGATTGGAATTGGAGCAACTCCTAACACCCATTTTAGATTGAGTGGAATGGTCTGAAGTCATGGAGTTCACTACACCAAAAGAGCCATCAAAAGCATTGGCAGCAGCAGCACCTGAAGAAGAATCATTTGGCAAGCCTTGAATTTGCTGAGACTGGTAAATCAACTGAGAACCATAAGAGTAACCATTCTGTTGTGGTTCCTTTGGGACACATTTTCCTGCTTCTTCCTGCTTCACAGGCTTGCCTCCAAAAAGCTCTTGCACATGTTCTGAATTGCTCCATAATCCATTGTTGGGTGATATCAGCTTTGGAAACACGGTCTCCATTTCTGAACTTGTGGATGGAAGATGATAACGCTGAGGGCCCTCACTTCTGAAAGCTTCCTCACTGACACAACCACCAGTGTTGTTGTCAACAAGGCTTGCCAGAAATGAGCTTGGAGCAGAACGGTACCTCAATACTTCAGAATTTTGCTGGTGACAGTGTTGTTGCTGTTGTTGATGGCTAATGTTTGAATCCATTTCTTGGCTTTTCCTTAGCACCCCATTTGAGTATTTGAGAACAGGACTATACATAACACTCATCTTCTCTTTGCAGTTATCTGAAAATCAAGAAGAAAATCATATGTATATTTCCTTCCTTAAGCCTAGCTAAGAACTTTTCAAGAAAATTAAATCATGTAGTATGTTAATATTACCTTGGTGACTATGGTAATTATGAAAATGTTATGCTCAAATTTTCGAAGGGGAATTCAACCAAGATCTTCAATATAATTTCAAGGTCCAATATCTGCCAAGAGTTAAAGAATAAACAAAATTGTTAGTATTATACATTATAATGACCATTGACAAACATAAATTTCAGCTCGGAATCTTCCTTGAACTCTGTTCCTACCGTAATCAGAGTAGTTCTTGGGACTAGAAAGCTCAGAAAATCTTGAAAGGCTACAAAGGGCACACATGCAACTCAAAATTTGGTGCATTCAAGTCCAAGGTTGAGGTCCTTCAGCTTCCGAAATCTGCTTCTGACCTCAAGATATGCACACAGTCACAAACACATGAGAGACAAGAGAAAGAAAAGAGTAAGAGTTTGTGGGGAGGAAAGCTAAGATTGTTGTTGTCTTGTCCTGCCTCTGTGACATATTTATGCAGTGTCTTGTTCAGTAATCACCCTTATGTTTCCACTTTAATATCGATCATACCTTGATGACATGATGTGGTCCATTTTAACCTTTTTATTTTTCATCCTCTTGCTGTTGACCACCAAAATCCTTGAACTAGAAAAGGTCAAACTTTAAAAATCTGGGTCTAAGGATCTAACTTTGCTGTCTACATTGAATAGTGAAAGTTGATTAACTATAGAGATTAATTTTGATACAATTTACATTTTCAATCAATCATATATCATTACTTATATGGCCTTTGAAATAGTTATAATAAAAGTTAAATACTTTTATTGATGTATCAGTATATAATTAAGTGAGTGTATAAAAACTGTTACACGAACAATCAATTAAAATTAAATCCTTAACTATATACCATTTCTATGTGGTTATAATATGAATAGGCTTTGTAATTCATTAATTGAAGTGGAAAAGATGCCATCTAAGTAGTTGTTTAGTAGAGAATAACTTGGAGTGGATAAGTGATGCTTGGCTCGTGGAAGAAGCAACCCTTGTATGCATTGGTGGTGAGTGTAGTGCGGGGAATAAAAAGAATAAATTGTACGGCTGGTGTTCTTTGGTTTGCAGGAAGGGGCACTTGCTTTCACCTTTTTCTTAATTTTTTAGGTTCATGCATTATCTCCTGACTCTATTATTTTATTTTGAAAATCATCCTATTCGTCAAGAATTAATTTATGGTTAACACAGAAAGATACCTTTTGCATAGTTCGGTCATCCTTAAACTACTGTGATTTTTTCCTTGTTTGTAGTAGTTAGCTGAAATGATATCATTCGGCGGACTTCGAAAGAATGATCTAGGCTATATTTGGAAGTGTGTTGATAGAAAAGAAAACTTCATTGAACATTTTAGTTTAAGGAAAATATAGAAGGGCATTATTCTTAGGATAATAAAATAAAGGACTCTAAAATTTTCTTTTCTCTTTTTGTTTTTGAGTTTTCTGTAAATTAAATGACTTAGTTTTTCATATATTATTGACAATACAACACGGTGATATGATTATGAAGTATGAATAACAGAACACCTCCCGGGAATGAAAGGAAACAAACCAAAAAATTCATAATTTGGATCCTGCTATGGCTATTTTGAAGATCAAAATGTCAACCTATAAAATATAGAATTTTGTTTTCTTCAAGTCTATGGGTGCTGTGATTGCTTGTTTTCAGATTGCTCATCCTAGTATTCAACTTTTGAATTTTCTTTAAAGTATATATTAAGAAATTAAAGTGATAATTAAAATTAAAAGGTACAAATATTTAATATTTTAAAAATTGCTAAAAGTATTGAATATTTTCTTTTTAAAATAATTAAAATAAATAAAAATCTTTTTTTTTATGACATGTATTAAAAGTACATCTTAATGAAAACCCTTCAACTTTATATAAATCAGATGTGAACTCATGATCAGCTGAAATAATCAACTGAACTTAAAACAATTTAGTCATTTTATTGAAATATTCAACATGAGAATGATAGTTAGCAAACACTCTTACTGATGAAATAGAGATTCAATAGAGTTATTTGCTGACTTTTATTTTTTATTTTTTCTGATGGGAAGTTATGTGCTGAAAATTAAGAAGTCAACTAATTAACAAAATGAACATCATGAGAAATTATTGATGTGACAATAAAATAAGTTGTAGTTACTCATGAGGTAATTTTACAACCCTTAACCAATCTTCATATATTGTAAATGAAAAAATAGATATGAATGAAGAAACAAGACCTACTCATTTCATTTGGGCACGGAGAAACAAAGAAAATATCTGAAGTCTCAGGGGCGTGCTTCACCGGAGACTTTGTTTTTCCCTCATTATTTAGCTTTCTTCCCAAAGGAGGGAAAAAAAAAATAAAAAAATAGCTTACACATTGTATTAAGGGTGGCTAGCATTTATTTATCAGCATTTAGACACTCCCCAATTAAAATAAAAAATTGCCAATGATGTCAGAAGCCCCAAATTCAGTTAGTGCCATAAGATTCACGGCATTGGTTCAATTGAATCCGGATAACAAGACAAACAGCTGAGTCTTTAGTTATTGATATATCCACAAAAGTTGATTGACCATTCATTGAACTTAAACAGGCTTTAAATTGATTCATACCCTAATGAAAAGCTCAATATTCTGCAGCCACACGTTCATAATGAATGACTAATAAGCACTCTACTCTAATTAAGGGTGCGTTTCGATAAGATTTTTTTAAAAAAGAATTATTTTTATATATTTAAATAAATTATTAAAAAATAATTTTTAATTTTTTTAATTACAAAAATTTTAATTTTAAAATTATTATTTTAAAAATTTGAAACAAACACACCTGAATTTAGTAGTCATAGCTTGACTGCCGATTTCATCCAATTTGTAACTAAACGTGTTTCTCGTGTTTCTAGTCACTGTCACAAACTTGACATTTTATAAATAAAGTTTTGACAATAGTTAAAAAATAACAAGTGGGATGTATTTAGAGAAGATAAATTTTGTTCGGTCTCTAATATTACTCACCCTATTTTTTTATCTATTATTTTAAAAAATATTTTATTTAATCTTATTTCTTAATAGCAAATCAATAAAAGCTTAATTATTTTTATCTTCATTATTGGTATTAATAAATGAAAAAGAAGACTAATAAGAGATAATAATGTTTCGAATATTTTAATAATGCTAATTCTATTACTATAAATGTTAATTGTGTAATAATTTTAAACTGGTATAAACTTTTCTTTCAATTTAAATTTCATTAATTTTTTTTTATTTATAAGTATTCAAGAATTACTCCACCATGATGATAAGACAAAATAAGTGGATTGAATCGATAAGGCATTGACCACCTTTTACCTGTGCGAGAATTCGGCGGCATGGATAAGAACAAAATTCAAGGGGCAATTTGGGTTCTCGAAAACAGGATATACCAATGATACTGTGTATTGGTATCTGGTATTTGTTCATGACTAAGCTATGATTGGCCCATCCAGTCAAAATAAAATAAATAAATAAATAAATATTGATCAAAAAAACAATTATTGGCCTTTAATGCCTCTATATGTACAGTGATTGCCGACTGGTATGCAAGATGTTATCAGAAAAGAAAAATCGTCCGAAAAATGTAAATTGACATTAAGTTAAAAGATATTTTAATTCATTAACTATATTTTTTTTTTTTGCCATTTTAGACCATTTATAACGCGACTTATTAGTAATATGTCATTATTTTTATTAATAGAATTAAAAATGTGACCGACAATTAAATTAGTAGATAATTTAAAATATAAAGGATAAAATTTAAGAAATAAAATTAAAAAATAAAGATAAAATATTAAATTGGGTATTTTATCATGATAATTGATAGAGTAATAGTAGTTTGAAATTTTACTTGCGAATTAATCTAGTCACTAAAAATAGACTAATAGCCATGGACTTGGATAACTTGCGTGGAATTGAAAATTTAAACCTACCATCAAAAAACAAAAATATTAAGGAAAAGATGAAGAATTACACATAAAATTTATCTATGAAATTTTTTCTCCTATTCTATCTCTATACCAAACACATCCTTAGTAACAAATAGTTAAGGCCACTAATAACTATAATGGACAAAGCTTTATAACCCATCAAGTTTTACGAAAGTTTTGATTTTGCATGAAAAGAATTTTTCTTTCACTTTACATCTCAAACGTTGTCAATTTGCTTCAATTTTGTCCTTTTGTCCAACTTCATCTAAATTGTTAATGGTGATTGCTAACATGGATGACTCATTTTAAAACTAATATGTTATGCTAATTGATTGGTTGATTGGTTAATTTTCACAGTATTGTGGCTTTGAAAATAAGTGTGAAGCTTCTTGGCTATTATGATGAGAGTCGGTGCCAACTTTTCAATTTTTAAGTACCTAAACTTAGCATTATATAACACCTTGCTTACAAATATATCGATTTTTGCCCTTTGTCTACCACTTTCATGAGTACCAAACTCATTGATGGGGATCACAGTGTAAGAGATCGAGTCGATTGGGTTACAAAGATCCAAGTGGGTTAGATTTGTCCACAATTGAAGAGATGGACTGATTTGGAGCATTTTGGAGCATTCTTATATTATTAGAGCTTTATTGAAGATATTATTACCATTTATATTTTGGCCCATTAATTAGAGTTTAGTAATTATGGGCTCAATTTTGTTATTTGTATTTGAGGATTATTGATTTAGACTAGATCAAATCTTTTATGATAAGATCAAATATTTTTATATAACATCATATCTTTAGATAAATGTTAGGGACTAAATTGATTATCACTTATAATTTTAGGGACTAAATTAAAACTTTACTCATTTTTGTGTATCTTTGAAATTATGAAAAGTTTTTTATTTTAGTTGTTCGGTTTGGATGGAGGGTGGCATTCAATTGGTTAAGTGAGAGGAAACAAAAATGTTGAATATTTTAATTTTATTTTTAAAGAAAGATTTTGAGGAGATGGTTAAGTGTAGTTAGAAAGCAAAACATGGGTTTATCTTTTGAGAATTGTGTTTTAAGTGATTTATACAATGACTTAGGAAACTTGTGATGGTAGGTGTTGTTTTGTGTTGATTTTTTTTCAAATAATTTATTTATGGAACCTTAAAATTTTTCAGGATGAGTATGAGAGGTAATCAGCATATATTTCAATCACAATTATATTGTAGAAGTGTCTCTTTTTTTTTTTTTTAATTTCACCTTAATCCCTTAAGTTTAATTTTTGTTTCAACATTTATTCTTTTAATTTGCTAATGTGGCAAACATATTAACAAACCACATCAGCAAAAAGAACATGTGGCATTTGCATTAGTAATCATAGTTCAACAAGTTAGATTAGTCTTGGCAAAGCGGAATGGCCTGCTCCAACCCACCAAAAGTGGGGCGGGCGGAGCCAAATTAAAAAGGCAGACTCAATATTCTAACCCGTCCCGTTTAAGGGCGGGGCGGGTTGGTGAGTTGATTTACCAAAAAAATAAAAAAAATTTATTTTAATATTTTTTATGATTTAAATTACTTTAAAATTTTTAAAAATTATAAAATTATATTGAATGAAAAATCTACTTAAATAAAATAGAACAAAATAATTAAACTACATAATTTATATCCAAATTTAACTCAAATATAAATATGATAAACTAATTAAAATATATAAATAAGTTTATAAATAATAATTAACTATAAATTTATAACATAAAATTTATAGTATAAAGTTCATAAATTAATAAAGTATAATAACAACATAATCTATAATAAAAACCTAAAAAATTTTTAAAAAACTACTCTTGTACCTAAAAAAAAAAAAAAAAGAGCCACCCTTGGTCAGGCCAACTTGCGAGTTAGGCGAGGCGAGCCGAATGGTTTTGGCAGACTAAATACGTCAATCCAACCCATTATTTTTGGCAAATTTGGCTGGTCAACCTGGCGGATTGAACCCATTTTACCATCTTTAATTTAGATGAACAATGTAAAAAAAAAAGAAAAGAAAAGGTGTATCAAGTGAAAAGAGTGATTTATTACGAAAATGAAATGAGAGGATGTATGGTTTGATCGTACAATCATATATAGATGGTCAAAATTAAAAGTTATTTAAATGTCATATGATCGCTTAAAAGTATCACATGATTTTATATTTTAATATTAACAATTTATGTGACATCCAATGATCCAGATTTATTCTTTTCACTCTCAAAATTAACCGTTCTTTTCATTTGATCTTTTCCCTCGTAAAAAACTTTGACATTTATATAGTGTATTAAAATTAGGTTTAATTAATTTTTGAGTCCCTATAGTTTGACTTAATTTTTATTTAGGTCCTTATAGTTTAAAAATTTTTAATTAGATCTTTGTATTAAATAAATTTGTGTAATTAAGTTCCTAGAGTAATTTATTATTATAAAATTTTCGATTTAGTTGAATAAATTTTTATATTTGAACTTACAAAATTCAGTAAGAACTTATTAAACTATATGAAATTTTAAAAAATTTTATAATATTAGGTTTTTCCAAGGACTTGATTACAAAAATATATCCTATATAGTGATTTAATTAAAAAATTTTAAACTATAAAAACTAATTCAAAATTTGATCAAATTATAGGGGTTTATTGATTAATTAAACCTTAAAATTAGATCCCTATACTTTATAAGATTACAGTATATATAGATTAATTTATTTCACATTAAAAGATTAATCAAATACTCCATTAAACATTTTTATTATATATTTTTAAAATAAAATAAGTTAATATAAACATAAACTAAATGTTTTCTATAAATAAATCACTCATAGTCAGAAGTACCAAATAACAGTATATATAATGCACAGTTAAGATAAATAGTAACAATGCATTTGCCCATTCATATTGGTCAAACAAACTAGCCACTGTACTTGTACTTCCAAGGGCAAACATGTTAGTATCTCTGAACTATCTGAAAATACTTTATTATATTATAATAGTACATATTCACCAGATAGTTATAAAGTTACAAAATTTTTATAAATATTTATTACGTAAATGTTAATTTTTTTTTCGATAATTAGGTAAATGTCAATATATATGGTTCTTATATATTTATATGTGATTATGATAATAATTGTAATCCAATACAATCACTATCCTATAAATAAAAGCTATAAGAAACTTTAGTTAACACAAATAAAGTAAATCATTCTTTGATATCTGTGTTTTTTATTTCTCAATATTTTTGTATTTATTTTAGTACACCGACAGTGATATTTAAAGGGGATGCTAATTCTTCTGTTTTTAGGTTAATAATTAAGAATAATGTTTTTTAGATATTGTAATGGAACATCAAATATAATATTATTTTTATATAAGATATACAATATATTTTTTTTATGTGAAAAATGTTACTCGAACATACAGAGAGCGACACACATCTACAAAAGCAGCATAAATTCGCTAGTTTATCATAGACCAATTATATTATAATATATCTTAAATATTCCTTTTCCTGCTTTTATGCTAATCCACTGCTACTTATATGTTCAAATAACAATTTTTTTCATTTTTTAATATATATATATATATATATTAAATTAATATACAATATTTATACTATTTGACATTAAAAAGCATTATGGTGGAACCATTATACCCGATGCCTGCGTACACACTATTATAAGAACCATTTGCTGTGGCTGTTGACCATCCTACTCTGTCCCTAGCCCATTATTAATGGTCATCTCAACAATAAAACTTTAAGAAATGAATCTGAATCTCTATTATATCTTAATTATTAATTTTTTAATATTTATATATTTATAATTTTAAAATATATTTTCAATAATTAAGATGTAATATAAATTTGAGTTTATTAAGAATTTGAGTCTGTATTATTATTATTATTATTTTAAAATTTTTCTGTACAAAGTAAGACACAGATATGTTGATAGAGTTCAAGTTCAAATACCACGTAAAATGATAAATAGCCGTTGATTATGGAGATAAGAGAGAGAAAAAATGGAAAAAAAAAAGAAGGAAACTCTCCCGGGGGAATTTAAAGAGTTAAAACGGTTAAAATGTGATTGCCGTATGTTATTTTGGTAAAATAGGTGTAGGCGCACTGAAAATTAAGTTAGCATTTTTAGATTTACATTTTTATTAATTAGTGGATATTTTAATTTTCTAAAATGGTTCGAATAAATAGCCCGAGGGTTTCCTAGAAATTCATATAATCATATTATTATTTTGTAATACTATGAGTTTGGGATTTACCCATTTAAACTCTATCAAACTTGTTAATTTAAAACGGATTGATGATCTAAGTCTTTAATAGATGAAAATAAATTACTATATATTTATTATATTGACAGAATTCTCATTCCATTCTTAATATCTCTTAATTTTACCCCTCCATCTATCGAGGTAACTTTAAAAAGAAAAAGAGGAGTGAAAGAATATATTCCTCATATATACAATTTGCAAAGTGTGTACGATTTTCTTTTATAACACAGTTTGAAGACCAGCTCTTGAGTAATATGAATGAAAGAGGTACGATTTATGTATATTCTAAATTTCTAGCATAGATATAGTAATTCTTTCACATCACTCGAGTAAATAACATTTGGTACAAACAATTGATATACTCTTAATCATGACCCTCAATTAGTCAATGTGTGTGATCTGCAGCCAAATTTGAGAATGGAATCTTGATTCACTTGGAAGGATCGTGTTTGAGGAAAATACTTGCGTTAATTTAATTTATATAGCCTGCGTAGGTTAAATTGATAATTACCAATGTAACATCATTTTATACAAGAGTAATTGGCAAAAGCTGTATGTTTAAAAAAAAAAAAAAAAAACTAGTATTTGACATTGCTTAACTTGTCAATATAAGACAAGGAAATATTTCACAAAATAAAAATTGCGAAAGGGAGAAAACAGAGGAAGCAAGACAAAAACCAAGCAGGTTTTTGATATCTCTGGTTTAATGAGCAGTTTTCGTAGAAACCCACGGTTTTAATTAAGGAATACAGCTCCAACAAGAGACACATACTCTTTTTCTCTTTTCTTATTATTAATTATTATCTTTAATTATTTAGGTAGGGAATATCACAAACTTTTTGTCTTTGGGTAAAAAACAAAAGAATCTAAAATTTCAAGAAAGAGGCCGTCTAACAAATAGGGTGCGTTTCTTTTTCTTATCGTTCCAATCGTTTTTTGCTGAGGATTATATCCTTTTAAATATAACTAAATGAATATACACTCGTTGAATGATGTCATGGATGATCCTAGGTTATTTTTTAATGACTTCGGCTGATCCTACATGTCAGGTACATAATCAAATATTTAGGATACCCCAAAAAGGGAAAAAAACTTTTGGGAGTACTACGTAAATTTAAGAGTTTTAAAGTTCATATTGATATAGATAAATTAAATAAATATACGTATCTTAAATAAATTTTAAGTGAAGTTTTATAATTTAAATACAAATAAATCATTTTGAAACATTGAATTATAAAATAGACAATTATTACATTTTGATCAGGCAAAATTTATTTTTTATTTCAATTTTCCCACCATTTTGACATCCTTCTTAGCAATCTTACTCTAGCATGACATTTCTATAAAAAAAAATTTAAATTTTTTTTTTAAAATTTTTCTTTCTAAATACTATTTTGCAAAATCAAATATTAAAATAATAATAATTATTTTACATGGCTATTTTCCGTTATTCAACGTACGCATGGGTTTTAATTCGAATCCAAACTTGTGCTTGGGTTCTATAGAATTTCCTTTTATCCTTTTGCTTCTTTTTTAATAGTAATAACAATAAGGATTTTACTAATCTGTGATTTAAGGATATTGATCAAGGGGAAAAAAATTAGCTTTCAATACATATAGTACATCAAAAATTTTAAATGCTTATTTTTCAATCCAAACTTTTCATTTTTTAAATTCTCAACCAATGTGCTATGAACTCTTGTTAGCAAACCCTAATAATAATAATAATAATAGTAAATATGACACACCCAACCAAGAGCGGCATTTTGCACTAGCCACTAAGAGTATACCCTTCAATAGAATGGAAGACTAAAGGATAAGGTTAGTTTTGCAGAAGAAAAGCAGCGCTTTTGCTGATTTGATCATTGGAATATCGATCTATCTCACTCTCATTGTCACACTCACTATCAGATAATTCCTTTGTTCTTAAATTCCAAAGGTTGTAAGCGAGAGTAAGGCACCTTATGAGACCAAAGAATATAGAAGGGAACTACTAATTATTGTTGGCTCCGTAGTCTGAGACAAAGCAGCATATATAAACACTTTGCCCCCACTTCTTTTGTACTTCCCTTAATTAATTTGAACATGTTATCCTTAACAACAGACAAGATTGTTTAACCTTCATTCCCCCTCTTGCACGTGAGCTATCCTCCATGTGGAAAAGAAATACTAAAAATGAAAAATTATTTAAAAAAAAAAAAGTTGAATGTTGGCTAGTAAATATGCAGGGAAACAAGCACCCTAACTATGAAATAGGCATGCAAAGTATGTGATCTTATTTATCTTAATCAATATATTTTGAGGGCTAAGAATAAAAAACATAGAATATATTTTTTCTTGGTATAGTCTTTATTTTGTTTGCAGTGGGCATGGACCATTCGAATTTGAGCCACATATTTGGACAAAGAATTTCCTTGGCATTTCAGCTAACGTGTTGCAATAACGGAGCTCGGGTTGAACAACATTGGATGCTCAAATACCAATCTATTATTGATCCCATTCCCATTTTTTAGTATAGATTTGTATTGATTTGAAATATGTCACTGATATGATATTACAGGCCATTATATCTGGATTCAGTGCGTGCAATTAGTGGACTAAGGAATAAGAATTGGGAACTGATGATAAGAATTTTGACCCAAGCACGCAGAAAAGATAAGATCTTTGTTCCTCTGGTTAGGCAATAAATGTTGCTAATGTCGGAGATTTACCATTAACTTCAGCAAGTGGGTTTATGTAGCATAACTTAAGTATGACTGGCAAATCAATTTGCTGAGTAACTAAGCATGCATCTACTGATCGTTATTGATGTATTACTGTCATCCAATATTGAATCTGAAAAGAACTCAACGGTGAGAAAAATTCGGAATTTTTTTTTTCAAATCTTTAATTAAGTCCTACAAATATGACTATAATATATATAAGTCCCTTTGATGGAATCACAACTTACTAATTACCAAGCTCAGAAGCCCTGCCTCCAAATTCTCTTTATGATGTCAACTTTATTTTTATTGAATTGGCTAATTGAATTTATTCAATAACAAATTTAATCAAATCTAAAAATCTCATCAGTTTAATTCTTTCATTAATATTTAAAATATTACTCAAAAGTGTAACCTGCTTATAATTACACCCAATTTTGTTGGTAGGTGGGAAGTTTTCAGGAAGAGGATGATATTTTATGATGTATGCTGGTGCTTGGAATTATGGATCGTTTTCACCTTCTCAGGGTCCGTTTGGTTCAATTTTTGGGAGAAAATCTTTT
The DNA here is from genome assembly GCA_031439595.1 of Pterocarpus santalinus. Lineage (NCBI taxonomy): Eukaryota > Viridiplantae > Streptophyta > Magnoliopsida > Fabales > Fabaceae > Pterocarpus > Pterocarpus santalinus. The sequence goes on along the minus strand of CM062528.1, from coordinate 22,557,987 downwards.
GAAAGAAGATCTTTTAAAAAAAAACTTTTTAAAAGAATAATTTTTGTTTGGTTTGAATATGTCAAAAGTAAATTTAGAAAAATGAATTTTGTTTGGATAGGATAAAGTGAAATTACTTTTGATTGTTGATGTGAGAATAATAGTAAAATTCCTTTTTCAAAAAACTTTTTTCTAAAATAAAAAATAATATTAAAAATACTTCTCCCAAAAGACCTTTTAAAATTTTAAAAAATCTTCTAAAAAATAAGAGGTTAAATCAAATATTACAATTTATTATACAAAATCATTTTTCTTCCCATAAAAAGCTTTTTAGAGGATAGAAACTGCAATCCAAACGAGCTCTTACAAGCATTTGTGTTCTTTTTTACTTTTGTTTGTGTTTAGCACTTTGGCAGAATACCTACGGCTTATCCAATTTGCACTGACTGAGAAAGAAGGATATGCTTTGCGATTAGGCAATAATATCTTTTTTTTATTTGGCTGCTTCTCCTAACAACCCTTTTGACTTTAGTGGAATTTGTTCCCTTGGAATCTAGTGCGCAGGGACCATGGTGCATGTTGTACTGTTCAAATGCGTTTGCTGATAAAACCAGTTCCGGTAATTAGCCACATAATATGCAGCCGCCAGTTTTCCTATTACAAGTGCCAAATCAAGTATTATGTGCCAAACCTGAATTCTAGCAGTGCCAATAAATAAATTGCTTCCAAAAATTCAGTTGAGTGGAGCAGATGAAAATTAAGAAAGAAACATCGTATAATTTAAAATTAACCATGCAAACAGTGGAAAGTGAGAAAAGACTAATTAGGTTTAATTACTCTGCGGAAATTTATCTTTTTAGAAATTGGAAATAAGCGTATATTTTTAAAAGTTTATAATTGAGTTCTTAAAATTTTAAATTTTTTTAATTAGATTCTTACTATTAAAATTTGGCTAAATCATTGTTATAGGAAATCAAGTATAGAATTTTATATAAGGATGTATTTGAATATTTTAAAAAGTTTAAGGACATAAAGTTATTTTAATCATAACTATTTACTGTTAATATATTTTTATATATTAAATACCTAATTAAATCCTTAAAAAAATTTGAAAATATCGGATCCTAATTTAAAAATTTTATAGTTACAAATTCATGTAACTGAATTGCTGACTTGACTAAAAATTAACTTAAAGTAGCTTTTTTGGTTTATTGACAAAATAATAAGTTAAACATTAAAAAGGGTAAATAGTGGAAACCCTATGAGATTTTTCAAAATGGCACTTAACCCTAATTTTGTTGGAAAATTGCACTCCACCTTATTATGAAAATATTATAATGGAATATTCTCACTTATTTAATCATAGTTAACCCAAAATATTAATTTAAAAAAAAAGACAATCTTAACTCATATAGTCTCATTCGTCAATTATCCCTTATTCTCACTAGCTTTTGTTATATCTTTTATTAAAAAAATAAAACCTCATTTACGTCGCTCATATTTTACAATGACTTCAACTTAGCCCAAAAAGTTATTTTTGTTCTATTTACATTTATAATATTTTCAAAACATCTCAATCTTACTACTTCAACATTCAAATTATAAATGGAAAAAATTGATATGGTCAAGTTATCTAAATGGGAAGATATTATTTATCATCATTTCCTCCCATATTTTTGTAGGATTTGAAAGTTTTTCTTTTAAATTTAAATCTCTTTAACACTAAATTAATCTTTCTCCTACTAAAACCCATATCCGAAGATTTTCTTTAGAGAATTGAAGGCAAATAATCTCTATTGGTGGTGTTTGGATATTACTAACATCATAATTTGATTTGAATATCAATTATTTTTTCATAATTTAGATGTCATCTATCGAAAATACAAAATGAAAAAGTTTGTGAAATATTAGGAACGTAAATAGAATTTCAAAAAAAAAAAAAGGGATAAAAATAAAATTTTTGCTAAATATAAGGGACATAAATGAAGTTTTACCTTTATTAAAAAACTCAAAAAATAAAATAAAAACTCTTCTATTTTATAATTTCTCTGTATTTTAATTCTTTTTAGCAATCTCTTTTTATTTTTAAAAAATTTCACATACTTTTTATTTTTTAAAATTTTTTACCTTTCGAATACGTGAAGTTTGTTAAAAATATAGGAGATTCAATAAATGATTGTTGAATGCCTTAGAAGATACTTTTCTACTATTCTTCTTTTTTTAAAAAAATAAAATAACAATGGTACATTTAATGTCTTTTAACATAAAAAGGAGGTTAAAATAATTTTTATAATGTACATACCATCTTTGGAGAGAAATTTTATTTATGATCTTATTAAAAGGTTGAAGAATTATGATCACTACTTAGTAAATTTTGAAGGTTCAGTTTGGTTTTGAAAAAGTTGATTTACTTGTAAAGCGAAATGAATAAACTATCTATATGAAGAGAGAGAGGGGGGAATGAAGAAATTATCTTTTTTTTTTTTTGTCATGAGAAAGTAAATTATTTATGCAACTAGTTAGAATTCTATGTTAAAGTAAATCAATATAATTCTATCTTTAGCACATCTGAAATAATAAGGATATAGAGAAAATTATAAGATGGAAGAGTTTTACTTTATTTCTTGCAACTTTTTGATAAGACATAACAAAAGTTGCTGAAGATAAGTGGTGATCAAAGAATAAGACTGTGAGTTAAGGTTGGTTAATTAAAAAAAAAAAATTGGACTCACCATGGTTAAATAAGTGAAAATATTCCATTAGAATATTCTTATGATTGCTGGAGTGCAATTTTTAATCAAGAATTGGATTAAACACTATTTTAAAAACCTCAAGAGATTTGTGTTATTTATCCTAAAAATTAAAAGAATAAATTACATCGACATGACCTCCCTTTAAAATTTATTGATATTACGCTTGCCCCCTCCCTTTTTTTATTAAAAAAATTACATTCACCTCCGTTAATTGTTTAAAAGTAAGTACAATCACATCCCTTACAAATAACGTAGTGTTAATAATAATGCAAAAATTAATTTTAAAAAATTTATATAACATAACCAAATCCTTTTCCCCTTCTTTCAACCAAACAATAACCAAAATCAATCAAATCAAATCAAATCAAAACCCAAAATTGAGAACAACAAAACCCAAACCAAATCACTCCATAATAACAAATTCAACACAAACCACAAACTCAAATGTTTCAAAACAGCATGGCCATACAACTTCAATCCAATATGGTAAACAACCACCATTGTCTAAGCCTATACCCTCAACTATAAATGAAACCGGAACAAAGCCAGAGAACCAATACCAAAGGCTTTTTTGTAATTTAATGTAATACTATTTAGGCTAAAAGGCTTTTTTGTCCTTTAATTTTATTTATTTATTTATTTTTAATGTGGTTCATTATTTTTAAATTTTTCAATTTGGTGAATAGAAGTATCTAAAAATAGAATCCAAAAAATTAATAAACTCCCCAGATTTAATAATTATAGAATAATCAAATTTGGCAACATAACTTCTGTGATTGTGACTTAAGGTAAACGGAAACAGCGATTATCTATGCGCGTAATTGTGATTATTTTTTCGGGTACAGAAGTTGTGATAATATAACAATTCATAAGGAAGTTTTGAAAGTTCATAACAGATTTGCAGATAGGCGAATTTGCACTAATATCTAAAGAGAATATCAGAATAACTACAAGTAGTAGTTGATGTCAATAACCATACTCTTAGTACCAAAAATGCCTCACTACAATGCAATTTTTCTATGCTAATTATTGGCCAGTATCTTAATCTGCTTGTTAGTTCTTTCCTATGCCCTTCACTCCTTGATAAGCCACCTTTTTTTGGGTCTAGGGGAGGCGGAATTTTGGGGGTGGCGGGAAGGGGCGTGGGATGGAAATTGATCCCCTAGTGTGGATTAAGAGCAGTATGTATCTTGTACCACTATGCTAAGACCTCAACCACATTTGAAGTATCAATATGAAATTATTAATTACTTATAAATGGCCCGACATTCCCCGAAAAATCAAATTCTTGCAAGGGTACACTTTCGTCAATATGTTAGCATTGAATAGCATGCTCCAAAAGCATGAATTTTTTTTTGGTTTTTGTTGTTTTTTTGGCCCCGGGGGGGGGGGGGCATGGCTAAAATTAAGTTTTCATTCTTTACACTTCATATTAACTATTTAAAAAAAAAATTGATATCTACATTTTTCATTTTCAATTGAGTCCCTATAATCATAAAATATTTTAAAATAAATATCCCCCTCACCGTTGGTTATAACCCCATTAACTTGAGCTAATCACATATTTTTCATCATTCACAATTGAGAACTTGTGATTTAGAAAGAAAATTAAAAGACAGATGAATAAACAAAAGTGAGAAAAAAAAAAAATACCAATACTCCTTAAAATTTTGTTGAGTCAAAATACTTTTCTTAGGATTTTGACGAGTGAATTCAACTCATTTAAAGAGAAGATAGATTACTATATCAAAATTAACTCATCTAACATTTGACATGAAATAAGATGTCTTATTAGTCGACCGTTATGGTAATAGTATCATAAATTAAGGTATTTACAATTATAAAGACTAACTAAAATGAAAAATAAATATAAGAGCCAATTTAAAAATCGATATAATGTATAATGACCAAAAACTTAATTAACCAACAAATTGAACACACTATTTTTTGTGAGCCACAAAAGTTATCATAACAAACACTAACCCTTCCTTCACTCCAAATCTGCAGTTCAACAGACACAAACCACTCAAGCACACTCAATCCTACAAGCAACACAAGAAGTCCTCCAACATCATAAAAGTCTACTTTCCCCATAAGAGACCTACATGAGGCTTCCACCGTGAAGTTCAGTAATAAGCCTTACGAGGATTGTTCTGTAAAAATAAACAACTCAGACATGAAAACCAAGTTATAGCCACCAAAGATATTGCCACTGCAAAATTATAGAAAACAAAAGGAAACGATTGTGTTACCAGAGGATTGGGCCTGTAGCGGTAGCCAAGCATCATCCGCTTCTTGTACTGCTCGTATATGTCATCCTCAGGAGTCACCTCGCCAGGTTCGCTAGCACCAACCCCCAAGTTATTCTTCTTAACATTACCTGCCATGATAGGATCTGAAATACCCTTTCTGGAGCCGCCAAGACCCTCACCTGGAAATCAGATGATTGTTAGCCAAAGAAAGGAATGACAATATACTTTTCACATGATTTCAAACAGAAGTGTTTCAAAATAAAATTAAAAAAATTCACAGTATTCGGACAAGACAAAAACTTGAAGCAGATTTCTAGTACTTAAAACAGATGACAGGCAGAGCTTGAGGCTTATTTCAATGAAATGCACTCAGCTTGAAAAGAATATATGACTGGGAAAAGCATAATGCACCTTCTTTCCAGCCCATTTTTGACAGGAGCTTGTGGCCCACATTATCAGCCTGAATTTTAGCCTTCTCTGCAGCTTCCCTGGCAGCTTTCTGTGCTGCTGCATCATTACAGCCAGCCAAAAATTTCTCAAGTTCTTCTGGAGGTATGAAATCACCCATGTGGTGGCCTTTTTTACCTGGAGATGGGTCCCCCAAAAGGAAGGAATCAAAATATTATTCCAAAAAGGAAAAGTGCACAATAAAAACTTGTTTGCCTAGATGCACGTTACAGCCAAAAAACAGCCAGTAACAATCAAAATTTTAACCTAGCAGAGAAGCAGGAGGGGGCATCTCATCTTTTGACCGCTTAGGTTGTCTCGACCTCTCTTCCTGTGCAGCTTTCTTCATGTAGAACTCCATTAGTGCTAAAGAATCAGCACTCGATGAACCGCTGGGCTCATCTGCAGCGGAAATACACAGCATACAGCAACAAAAAAGTTGCACACCAAGCCCGTGAGAAGAATGTAGAAAACTGAAATAGTCCAACATACAGTTCAGATCTTTTTCCCCCTTCCAGGAACAAGTGCAATGCAAATGAACAAATTTAACATTTCTGTCCACTATACTTCGATCTTTATTAACTTGAAAAGATAATGGTGATCAAAGAAATACAGATTGTCAACATACCCAATACCAACGATACATTAATATAATAACAATTACCAGATCTTCCTACTGATAATGTTTGAACTGAAGATCCAGAAGCTCTTGGATCGTCAGCACTTTCATATAAAACAGATGCAGGGATTTGGTACGTTGACTGCTGCTGAGATGGTCTTTGAGGACCATTTGTCTGTCTGGCAGACGAAGTGCTTGTACCCCCTGTGCATCAAAGTGTTCATTACATGCCAAATCAAAATAAACGATGGGAGTTAAAAAGAGAAGGCATACTCCACATATCAGAGAGTGTAAGAGTAAGACTTCTCAAATCTGCAGGATGGTTGGTGGCTAAGAGAAATATCATGTATATGACTACTAGTTTTTTTTTTTTTTTTTGAATAGAAAAAGAAATATTATTAGCAACGAAGAGAATGTACAAAAGATGTTCATTACATGCCAAATCAAAATAAACGATGGGAGTTAAAAGAGAAGGCATACTAGTGAAAGAGTAAGACTCCTCAAATCTGCAGGATGGTTGGTGGCTAAGAGAAATATCAATGAATATGTCTACTAGTTTTTTTTTTTTTTTTTTTGATAGAAAAAGAAATATTATTAGCAAAGAAGAGAATGTACAAAAGAAGATAAGATATCCTCGCAATAGTGCAAAATATTCAGCTAAGACCTAAAGGGATAGACCATGTAACAATGCATGTCAATCCCTTTGAATGTCAGCTAGAGGAACACCATAAAACAGAACATAACATAGATGAGCCTGCATAGATCACATAACATAATCCCAATTAAAGTGCTAAGTCAACAAAAAAATGAGCCTGCATCAACACTATAGAGTATAGACCACTAAAACCATATAAATTATAATCCCTTTCTTCCTATCTTACCAGATATAATCCACTACTTGAATAAGGCGATAAGCTAGTCAATCAAATAACCCAGTATACACTTGGTTTCACTGTTAGATTAAAAATATGACAGACTTTGTTATGAGTCACATAAGGGACAAGGAATGGGGGGATATTATTTGTTATGATGAATAGTTTAGAGGACAATTTGTTACTTGCATTAAACCCAAAATATTAAAGCCTTGGTAACTAAGTCAACCAATTACCTCTTCTCTTAAAGCTCATCAATACCAGAATCAATAGAGGGAACATTGAGTTTAAAAAGTTAAACTTTAACAGCAGGCACCAGCAAAAATGAACACAACCAAAAATTTGCATACAAAAGGCTAAAACTTTGAATGAAAAGAAGAGGGGAAAAAAAGAACAGAGTTTCCAACTTATCGACAAAAAAAACACAGCTATAACAGCTTAAAAACTTGGTTTAAAAAATACTAACCAACACGAGGAACCTGTGATTCCCTGGACTGAGCAAGAGCCTTTTCCTCTTGAGCAAGCTGATACTCATAATACTTGTAGTCAGCACATCTCTCATCAAATAAAAATCTGTTAAAACGGGAACCACATAAAATCATACATTAGAAAGCATAAGAAAAAGATAAATGCATTAGCGTTAAAAGTCCACTCTATACTTACTTGAAAGGTGTATCTCCAGGATTTTTTTGACGTGTAACATCCTCAAATTGCCTTCCATTCTTAGCCACAAAACTTGCAAGCTTGTCAGCAACTTTCTTCACTGTAGGATCACTTGGGGAAGGAGGTGCTGCATATCACTTATAAAACTGATTAATACCAAGAGCATGAACAACGGAATGCAAGTTAGTCTTGTAGCAGGCGTGCCAATACACCATTCTTCATAGGTACTTGAATAAGCTGCATTCATGAGACAAATATTCAAGACATTTTCTCCTCTTTGCTGCATGCCGCTTTGATGAGCAAAGAAGGTATATACCAAGATGGCCTCTTGAATAATGAGACTGCACTTAATTTAGAGGACAACTCTATTTTAATGCAAAGGAGAAAGTAACTGGGAAAACAGTGTGATTGTATGCCAAAACTGACATCTTCCTTCTCCCGAACATCTTGAGGGGAAGCTCCGAACATGCTTCATAAACAAACCCAAGTTGGGAAACCCTGCTTACTTTTCCTATATTTCCTTTGTATGATTAAGGATAAGTACAAATGAAATGGCAAATTTATATTTAGATTGTCTTATACTTATATCCTCCTTCCTTCCATTCCCAGGTGAAAGAATAAAAAATGCATTGGAAAAAGAAAATTTATAGAAGGCAAAATTTTTTATCTCAGAAATGCTTAAAGATGCACGAACATCACATTCTCATTCAAGGGGGAAAATTATACAATTTGCATAAATTGAGAAGGAAACGGCAACAGAAAATAATGACATTAGATAGACTCAGACTAAGAACAAATCAACAAGAAACATCAAGGAGGAAAGAGAATCAGAAGGCAGGTTAGCAATGAAGGCATATTCAACACATGAAAAACGCAATCATAATGACATGACAGTTATAAGGTATACAGCATGCATTAATTAATAAAGAAACAATAATCAGGGAATAACAAGGATACAACAAAGATCTTTAAGAAAAATTAACACATAAGAGAAAGCATTGAAACACCACATCATACACGGAATGTAAAAATTATTTAGTTATGTTAAAATTATTTATTTATGTTACTTATTACAATTCATATTAACAACCTGCATTTAGCAGGAATATCAACCACACGCCAACTATCAGTGAAAACTAGAAAGCTCAAGAAGTATTTACCAACATCAAGTTGTCTTGATGACTGTTCAGTGCCATCCTCCTGACCTAACTTCCGCCGTTTTGGCGGTGCATCATTCGAAACATCCCCAGCATCTGTTTCTTCTTCATCCTCATCAGCACCTAACTTAACAGGGGGTGGCACTAACTTTGACTTTTGTTTTAAACTGAAAGCAAGTTTGCCACCAGAACCAGCCTGAGATGTTTTCCGTGTATCATTAGCCTTTGAGTCCACAGATGTTTTATTAATGGGGGGATTAGGAGGCAAAGACCCTGAAACAACTTTAATTGGTTTAGAATCCTCCAATTTGGCATTCTTCCGCTTCTCCTGCTCTTGTTGAAGTTGCTTGAATCTCTCCATAAATGAACCATCATTAACGAACAGGCGATGTGGCACCCCCTTGTCCATTAGCTATGGGCCAAAAGGAATAATGCAGTTTACAGCAACTCACTGTTTGACAAGCAAGCTTCAATGCTTTTTAGTTAATGTCATTGACTTTAACTATGCCTTTGTTATTTTTAATGATACGGTAACATTGAACATTTTTAAGAAAATTAGCGCTCTATATTAATTAATATATAAATAAAGAATAAAGCCAAATAGATCAGGAATAAAGTGATAAATTATAAATTCTATACCAAACCTGATATCATGAACAATAAACACAAACATACATCATCAAAAAAATAAATGACATATAGACTTTGACAAAACAGTAATCAAACTATGAAGGTTGGGAGCGAAACAATGTAATAGAATACAAAGAGACCACAATCAAATCAACTGACAATGGATACTACAGAATGAGAAATCATGACATTAAAAATCACCCACTCACAACGTATACTACAGAAAGAGAAATCATGATATTAAAAATCACCCACACTTCAACTGCAGCACCTTTATTGATAAGAGGCAAAACTTTGTGAGAAAGAAATATATACAATTTAAAATCCCCATTCAACATTCTAAACATCATACATTTTCACTTGTTTTGTGATCTGAATAACCAGCTTGTGGCAAGATTAGGCATAAGTTGAGTTCAGTCATAGACATCCTATGCTTCTGCCATGTCCATATGCTGGCATGAAGCATCTATAATGAAGGCATCAAATCTTCTATCTTATATATTTTGGTATTTCCCCAATTAAATGCTGACAACTCTGCTAAATTGATTTTCTTTTTTTTTGGGGGGGGGGGGGGGTGGCCTCTCCTAGTTGGCAATTAGTTCACTCGTAATTGTTAGTTCTTTTTCTATTATGTGGGACAATTAATTGGAAGAATCATTAACAATACAAAATTAAATTTGAAGGACCAACAACAATTCTACTAACAGCAATGACCATTTAGAGTGGTTTATTGGTCCACACACATACAGCTAATTTGGTATTGTTAATGGTCCTTCCCATCAACTCTTCCTTATTTGTCAGTATTGTCAGTATTTAATTAGGGCAACACAAAAGTTGACAATATTTGAATTCCTATAACAGATGGAGGAAGACAGAAGCAAAACCAATGCCACAGCACACAGAATTGCCGCAACAATCCAGTATCAATAAGCCACAAAAATGCTATCTTTGTTCCCATGTCCTTGCCACCATTGCTTCCACGATATACTGTCCAAGACAACAGTAGCATAACACAATCTAAATTTCCCATAAAAGATTCAGAAAATAAGAATCTTTCCGCAACATTCCGTTAATCTTTTAGGTCAATTGCATCTAAACTCATCGATACGCTACCGAGGGATAGAGCATTGATAATTTGAGTGAAAAACATTTGGAAGCAAGTAAACGCGCCGAATCAACCCCCAACTGCTACTAATAGATACAATCAAAACAAGATGATCACGAAATACAAACCCTAATTGAGTCCAATTCCAACGCCCTCTCAATCCCCTAAAATCTAATTACATTGATTTAGGGATAAGAAAATGGAAGCAAAATCTAAAGAAACCTAGATTGGTAACAAAAGTAGAAGAGATTAACCTAATGATGTTCTCGGTTGAATTCGATGATGCAATCGAAAGAAGGCCGATCTTCACCCCAAATTAGCGACGAAGAGCGCTCTGTCGCTGTTGTGAAAAGCCCAGACGACACAGAATGACATAGAGGAAATTTGTGTCTGGCTTCCATCACGTTTATGTATCTGCCTTTTTTTCGGATACATAATTTTATATAATTATAATAATTATTGTAATTAGAGTTTAATAGGTATGTACTGATAGTGTAAAATAATTTTACACTATTAGTATATTTAAATTAAATTCTTATAATTATTATTGCAGTTGAATTTGTATATATTATCAATATGCCGACATCTAATTACGTGTTATCCACGTAGGTAAAAGTCATTAACTCTTACACCTACTATTTCAAAAGGAAATTAATTTTGTCTATATAGCAATACATAATTTGATATCAATGTAAAATTCTTTTACACTGATAATACATATAAATTAAATTATTATTATTATTACTACTACTACTATTATTATTATTATTATTAGGTTTAAATATATTTTTGATCTCTATAAAATTAACGAGTTTCAGTTTTGGTCTTTGTAAAAAAAATAATTTGATTTTGATCTAAATATTTTCCAAAAGTTTTGATTTTAATCCCTATTACTAATCTGCATCAATTAAGTGATGACGTGGGTGATAGAGAATCACATCATCAATCCTATATGGCAGCGTAAATATCATAATAGTCTCTATGATTTTGATTTTAGTCCCTAATTTTTTTTTATTTTGATCCAAATATTTCCAAAAATTTTGATATCTCTACCGTTAGCTTGCCTCCATTAAAACCTCTTTATACTCTTCCCTCCTTCGCTAGGCCCCACCCTCTCCCTTCCCCCTACGTTCTAGCCCCCCACCCGCAAAGGGCTAACTTTACCCAATACCAAAAAATGAAAAAATGCCAAAACATCGCAAGACAAGCCTACACATAATTTAAGCACTAATAAACAAAATAATAATAATAATAATAATAATAACAATAATAACAACATGACATAGGAAAAACAAAATCTCAGATACAGGGAAGGGAAAATAGGGGTATAGAGTTGTGGGGATAGAGAAGACAAAGCTGATGGTGCCATAATGGAAAGATAATGTTGAGATGGTGATTTTGCAACAATGGAGGTGTAACACGATGACATATAGTTGTTCATGGCTAAGCTCGCGCAAGGGGTGCTTGGTGGCTGAATGATAGTGATATGGTCAGTAACAAGCAAAGATGGCACAACGGAGAAACAATTTATGACAGTGAGGCGATTTCTTGCTAAATAGTAGCTATTGATAGCCCAACTAGGTAGCGAACAATGACTACATGATGGAGGAGGCTTGAATGGTGATATTGCCACAGTAGTCGTTAGTTAGCCAGAGAATGTGGTGGTGTTGTTGTGCTTGCAATCTCTTTAGGGAACAACAATGCAAGGAGGGGAAAATAGGGGTATAAAGTTATGGTGACGGAGAGGACCAAGTTGATGGCACCACAATGGGAAAGTAATGTTGAGATGGTGATTTTGCAGTAGTGGAGGTGTGGTACGGTGACATAGTCATTCACAGCTAAGCTCGCATAAGGGGCGCTTGGTTGCTATATAATAGTGATATGGTTGGCAACAAGCAGAGATAACACAACATAGGAACAATTTATGTTAGTACGGCAATCTGGCTAATGACGGCCTAGTTGGGTGGCAAACAATGGCTACGCAATAAAAGGAGGCTTGGATGACGATATTGCTATAACAGTTGATGGCTAGATAGAGAATGTGGTGGTGTTATTGTACTCACAATCTCTTTATAGAGATAGGGGAAGTGGGGTGGGGGAAGGTGGTGGGTGTTGGAGGGGGAAAGGTGGTTGGGTAGGGGAAGGAAAGGAAGGGAAAAGGGTGGAGCTAGAAGGAGACTGTAGTAGAAAGAAATAATACTTTTTTTGGAAAAAAATAGAGGGGTTAAAAACAAGACGATTTATAGCTATAGGTATTAAGAAGACAGACTAACGGTAGAAACTAAATTCAAAACTTTTGGAGAAGTTTGGATAAAAGCCCAAAAAGAAAATCAGAGACTAGAATCAAAATCATAGAGACTAATATCATATTTAAGCTACCATGTGAAAAGGGTGGTGTGACTTTCTATCATCTACATCATCACTTAATAGAGGCAGACTAATGGTAGGGACTAAAATCAAAACTTTTGAAAATATTTGAATCAAAATCAAAATAAATTTTTTTACAAGGACAACTAGCACTCACTAATTTTATAAGGACCAAAAACATATTTAAGCCTTATTATTATTATTATTATTATTATTATTATTATTATTATTATGTGTGTATATATATAAGATTAATTTTGACGCACTAACTATCTAAAAGAGCTTTATAATATTATTCAATTAGATGCTTCTATTTATAAGACTTTTAAAGTAGTGGATAACTGAGTCAAACATTTTTATTGATATGGTAATATATGATCAGATGTCTGCATAAAATTATTTTTATACTAATATATGACAATGCATACAAATTAAGTTTATATATATATATATATATAAGAGAGAGAGCGAGAGATCAATTTTGATGCACTATCAGTATAAAAAAGTTTTACATTGTCATATAATCAGTTGCTTCTATTGGTAAAACTTTTGAAGTAATGAATAATTAAGTCAAATATTTTTGTTGATATAACAATATCTAATTGAATATTTGTGTAAAACTTTTTTATAATAACAAAATGTGTACTTTTAATCATGACAATTTGTTTAAATTGACAATTATAAGTTAAAATTTGTTACCTTTTTTTGGTTGTAGGCAATGAATGGCATGTCTTTAAGGGATAATCATGCAAAGGAGATACCAATCGATGGAAGTTGCGGGCTTGGAGGAGCAATTTGCATTGAGGATCCAGGATGCTTTGGAGGCATTGACTTTGAGTGGCTAACAGCATAAGGTATTAAGAAATTTCACTTTGTTGACTTAGATGCAACGTATGACTTCTATAAAGAGTATGGGAGGATTAAAGGATTCAGTGATAGGAGATCAAAGGTTCATTGTAATGGTACGAGAAAAATAGTCATCCAACAGTTCTTGTGTTATTGTCAAGGGGAATGGGAGATCAAATATTTAGAAATTATTGATCATAAAAAGGAGCCAAAAAAGAAAACTAGGTGTGATTGCAATGCAAGGATGTGGGTTTACATGGATAATGTGACTGGGCATTGGTATGTTATTGCCTTGGATACAACCACAATCATGAGTTATTAAGTAACAAGTTTATTTAGAGGAACGTTAAGGTCACATAGGATTATCAAATACGGTGACATGGATCACGTAGATAGCATGAGGAGAGTTAGTCTTACTACACCTAAAATTCATGGTACTTTGGTTAGTCAATCACGAGGGTACAACATGGTAGGCTTCAATAAAAAGGAAATTTATAAAGAAATTGATAAGCAAAGGAGTTGCAGGATGGTGATGCAAAGGGTGCATTGTTGTATCTAGAGAAGATGCGCAAAATCAATTCTTTGATATTTTGGAGGCACACTCTTGATGATTCTTGGAAATTGCAACATATTTTTTTGGTGTGATGGGACTAGCTAGAATGATCATCTTGTTTTCGGAGACATACTTGGATTTGATGCTACTTGTGGAAGGAGCAAGTATAAGTGCCTTGTGTAACACCCTAATAAATCCATATTACGCTTAAGTCGTATTACGGCGTTTTATTAGTTGTTACTTATACTCGTGGAAAAATAAACTTCACTTGAAATTAAATTACACGGAAAATACAGTAAATTTTTTTTTTTTAAATATGTCATCGTTTTTGGAAAGTAAAGCCTTGCGCGAGAAGATAGCGGTAAACGAGCGTATCGCAAAGATTTCGGTATAAATGGAAGGAACAAGAGATAGATCATAATATCATGCATTCAAATTATAACAACAGCCATATAATTATAATTAATCTCATAATATTCAATAAATACATAAAAGGGAACTCATGGGCATGCCATGGCCCCAAAACATCAACGGTACATAAGTCTGACAAGGTCCATTACAAAATAAAATACATAGGGTAAGGAACACAAATAAAAATAGGCCCATGTAGACGTCTGCTGGCTTCTCTGCCCTTTCTGTGCCTTTGATCGAGTGGGCTCAAGTCCTCGAATGCTTGGTCCCCCTCGCTCCTCGGCCTCGGCGGACGAAAGGAGTACGGATAATACGAGGGCGCCAGCTGCTCACGTCAACGCGACGGATGCGACGGCCAGGGGTGTAGCTGGCCACAGAAGAACAGGCCTCGGAGGGATCCTCCTCAGATGCGTCGGGGTGATACACGGGGAGCGGCGGCGAAGTTGTTGCGGCCCTAGGGGTGGCCGTCGAACTCACCTCGATCACAGGGACCTCCGGCAGTGGCACGGGCTCGGGTACAGGTAGACCTGGAGATATTGCCTCCATCTCGATCTCTGGCAAGGGCTCAGGCAGAAAATCTCAAGGACCCAGCGGTTGTCCAAAGTGCGCCGATGATACGTCTACGGGGGCAGGCGGGATCTCCGGCTCCTCTCCTTCAAAAATCCGACCTAGATAAAAGTGTGCACGGACTATTGTGGTGGTCGTAGCCACAATAGCATGAGTATCTGCGTCGTATGCCCACTCATAGTGGGGAGGCTCTATGCTCCACTCCACGGGGTGTGCTATGAGTATCTGGTGACGAGACGGAAAAACAACTAGGGTGAGAAATAAGATTTCTCAGTAGGACTCGACCCTAACACCTAAGTGTCATTGTCATCGTCCTAGTCACTTCGGTTTTATAAATGAAAACTGTGAGCATTCAATAGGTTCAATTATTTGATTTTCGAAAACATTACTACCTGAAGTGGATTTAATTTTTAGTACTTATTCTCGTTGTAGTAACAACATCATGACATACATAAAGGCTTATATGACTATTCATAACATACATGAACATGGTGAGAGTTACACTCTTTACTTGGGTTGGACCGAAGTCCCTTTCTTTTCTTAACTTGACTTATCTTAAGTCCTTTCTTTCCACTCACTAAACATAAGTGGTAATGAGCTCATACCGTGGCCGTCGCCACTATAAAATTTTGGTAATTACACTAGCTGGGTCATGCCATACCTCATGTAAGCCCTATCCCCTATACTCACACTAGCTGGGTCATGCCATGCCTCATGTGAGTCGTGGGTGAGGGGAACTTAAATTAGGTCACCTTCCCTTTTGAAGGATCACATACTTTATTGAATCTTTTCTTATTAAAACTTATGATGCAAAATATTTCTAAGTCCACAATTTCTACAAAATTTCGGCAGCATAACGGTTAGACTGAAGCTTCCCAAAATTTTGTCAAACAGAGATACCAATATCACAGTATCATTAAGCATCATATCATATCATCATCATCATATTATCATTATCATATCATCATCATCATATTATCATCATAACATCATGCTTGTTTATAAATATAGGCATATTCTCAAGCAAAGTTTTATGAGCTTATCTTAGTAAATTTGGTGCAAACTTTTAATTGAGGTTACCTCTTGTGTGTCCTCTTTTATTAGTTGTAAGGCCAATGTTGTCTAATGTCCTTTTTGATACTTTTTAAGTTGAGTTATAAAGGTTTTCTAGTACATAATATAAGGTTATTAATGTCTTAAAACTTATTCTACATTAACCTTTAACTTTTACCCTAACCAGTTTTACTTTTACAGTGGGGCAGTAACTTCAAAAATTCACCATAATTTCATCTTTTACTATTTTATTTCAAATTTTGGTATGCTTACACTTCCCAGAGTCTATTTTTAAACAAAAGAAACCCCACTCAAAAATTCATTTTGTAGCTTGAGTTATACACATTTCATTCTGACTGTTCAGACTTAAAAGTTCATCTCGGGTCAGTGACTTTTAACATTTACTGTGAACTCCTCACAAGGAATCTGACAAAACCGTTTTATGGGGATGTTTCTATATGTCTTAGATTTCTAACAAACTTAGTCACACTCAAAAACGTTCAGTATAGCTTGAGTTATGCACGTTTTATTACCTACTGCCCGGACAGAAACTCATCCAGGAACAATAGACTTTAAAAATTCGTATCACTCTCATTTTAAGGCCAAATTTTGCATATTTTATATGTATGAAAAGCTCTTTGAGTCTACTTTCACAGAAAATTAGTTTTATCACATTTTGAGTTTTGTGGAGTGAGTTGTACTGCACGCTTTACAGACTGCCAGAATTTCAGATTAACTAGTTTTTAAGTTTTTCATATCAAGCTTGTGGAAATGTTGTTATACCACTTCAAATCACCATTTTTATGTTTTATCTCATCACCATATTCAAAGTTTTAGTCACTAAATCAGTATTTTAAAACAAAATAGAGCAAGATACATAAAACCATCATGCCACATAATCTCATTTCAAAACAACACTTTCAACAAGGTAAGAAAACCCATAGGGAAAAATATGGTCATGAGATCTTGGAGCAAGCTTTAAAACCACCTAACTATGAAGAGATTAGGGATTCTAAAACTTGAAAAAAATACATGGAGAAGAAGGATAGAGTCACTACCAAATGAGTTTTTCTTGGAAGCTTGGAAGATGAAGTGGTTGGAGATGACCTCCTTCCTCTTAAGCTAGCAAATGGGGCTAAATGAGTGTTTGTTTTGCTCTACCAAGGACCAAAGAATGTGATCCTTGATAAGTTAGTGAGGGTGGTGATAGAAGATGAGGGATGGTGGTGGAAAAGTGATAACTTAGAGTAGGAAGAACAAGAAGAACAAGAAGGAGAGTAGGAAGAATGAAGAAAGGTTTAGAGAGAGGTGAGAGCTTTTGTGTTTATGTCTTTGTGAGAGGAGTGAAAAAATGAAATGAGAGGAGGGAGAAAGAAGGCTGATGGCGCAAAAAGGGGGGAGGGGATTGATGTGATTTTTGCTTCTTACACAAGCTAGGGAGTGGGAAAAACCATAGGGCAAAAGGGAGTGTTGTGTTTCCTTTGAGTCTTGGCACTTGGGTAAAGGCTTTGTAGTGTTTTTATCAAATGGTTAAAAGCATGAGTTATCTTAGGATTAGCATTGGATGATTGTGATCACTCCAAGTGTCAAAATCTTGATGAAGGAGAGTACAACTCTTGTCATGACTTAAGGAATCTACTAACATGGACTCTTGATCTAGTGGTGTATGATGAGAAGGTAATTGAATGGTTGGATTTGGCTCTTGCTTTGACCAAACTTTCAAACAATAATTAAAGGGAAGTTTCTACATCTTTATAATTGTTACAATTATCTAGATGTTAATTAATTTGATTGGTTCAATTATACCATTAACATATTCTTATCGAAAAGGATTTTTTTCCTCGTTAATCATGTAAAGAAGATATGAGGGTTAATTTTCATGCGATTAAGATGTGATGCTTATGTACTCTTAGTTAATAAGATTAGATTACCTTGATTTTATGTTCTAAGTCATGGATTAATAAGGATTGGGCAATTAGGCTTTTAATTGTAACTTTTAATACCTTATGTTTCAATTGTTGACTTGCCTTTAATTCACTAAGCTCTTGCTCTTGAGATTAGCCGATTAGTTCTTAATTAATCGCTAACCCCTCTAATTAGCCGGGAACACCGAGCTAATTAACTTAGGTGAAAATGGGGATGTTACACCTTGTAGCTTTTTCTAGTGTAAATCATTACTTAAACACGATTATGTTTGGATGTGCGATATTCTTTGATGAAAAAGAACAAACTTATGTTTGGCTTTTATATCAATTTATAGAAGCAATGAAGGGAAAATCTCCTGGTACTGTGATAACTAATGGAGATTCTTTGATGAAGAATGCCATTTAAATAGTTTTTCCAAATGCTTATCATAGACTATGTGGGTGGCATTTCATACAAATTGCAACTACAAATGTTGGGAAGGCAAAGTTCATTAGAGTTCAAAAAATGCATGATGGAAGACTATGAAGTGAAGGAATTTCAAAAAAGTGGAATATGATTATTTAGGAGTTTCGGTTTGAAGACAATACTTGGGTGGTAGACATATATGAGATGCGATATATGTGAGCAAATGCACACATGAGAGGAGAGTTCTTTGTTGGTCTTAGGACAACCTCTAGGTGTAAGGCTTTACATTCACAAATAAGGAAGTGCATCCATTCTAGTTATAATTTGATTGAATTCATTGAACATTTCCCCCATTATTTGGAGTACATGCGGTTTAAAAAACTTCAAGCCGGTTACAACTCATGCTACGAGGAGCCAATAATGAAGACTCAATTGGGGGCATTAGAGCATCATGCATGGTTGGTTTACAAAGGAGGTCTTTAAAGTGTTTCAGGAGGTATTGTTGATAGAGTACGGTGCAGGTTGTTAGCTATAAGAGAACAATAAGCTGCATATATTTTTGTAAGGAAGCATTGCAATTCCATGAAATCATTTCATGTTTCATTTTGCTCAACTAAAAAGGAGTTTAGATGTTCTTGCTTTCATATGGAATCTTTGGGGGTTCTTTATATCCAGAATGTTACTGTATTGGTGTATTTGGACATTACCAAGTTGTTAGACTTTCTTATTTTAAGATAGGTGGACTAAAAAGGCAAAGGATAATGTTATAAATTAGCAGCAAGCATGGGGTCTAATCGCAAAGTTGTTACCTAAGTATGTATATAGCCTTGCTAGATACTTGGAGGGACCTTTGTAAGCTTGTTGCTAGATCCTTTGATGAATATACATTGGTAAAAGAAAAAATTTATTACGAAAGATTAGAACTATGATTGAAACAACTTGGAAAAGGGAAGGAACTCGTTTCTCATAAATCTAGGCAAAATGTAGAGGTGAGGGATCCCAAATAAATCAGGCATAAAGAGTATGGCTCAAGTCAAGTAAAGCGCATTCAATGCTGTACTAAATGTCACAATGAATGGCACAATAGTAGGAAATGCTTGCTTCACACTGAAGAATCAGATGACGGTTTGTTAAATGAATTGGTTGATACATCCACAGAGGAAGATGATGGCAACAACAATAATACAAAGTATAGTGATGATGAGGAGGTATGTTCAAGGAACACTTGTTACTTTTACAGTATTTTATTGTGATAGATAGCATTTTGATATTTTGAGGCCATTGTCTGGATTTGACTGGTTTATTTTTAGAGCATAGTTGTTAGTTGATTACATCTATGTAGTTAATTATATTGAATGTGCTGGAAAACTAGTGAAGTTATCATGTACTAATGTCGTTGTAGTAGGTTTAATCAACATCACATGGAGGGCTAACGTTATTGTATGATGTTGTGTAATTTGAAATTTGTGCTTTGTGTGAATTTTTTTTTTTGTTGGTTTAATGTGTATTTGACCAAAGCTTTAGTTGACTTGGTGTACTCTAGTACTATTTCTATAAGTTGGACCTACACTGGTGTTGTGGGTACTATTTTATTTGCATTTTATTGTTAGCTAGAATGCTTAATTTTGACCTTTGTTATGTTTTAAATCATGGACAATGTGAGTTGTTAAGCATATGTCTTTGTTAATCCTAATTGATTTGGTAGAGGAGTGCTAATCAACAAATTAATTTCAATGTTGTAACTTGAAGCTCATGTTGTGCATTTTTTTTGCATGGTGATGTAGTTATGTTACTTTTGAAGTTAACTATGTGCAATTATTGATGGGAATAAACATGAAATGATCTATATATCTTTCCTTGTTGAAGGGGGCAATTTATAAAAAGGAAAGGCATGGCCAGGAGCAAATGCAGAAAAGTAAAAGGCATGGGCACAAGCAAATGTAGAAAAGTAGAAGGCATAGACACGAGCAATAGAAGACTTGTATTGGTATTGAGCTTTTTTCTTTGTTGGTGATTATTAGGGGTGTTGGACCCTTTTGTTAATTGTATGAATTTTGTTTTTTTGGTTATGCACAAAAAATGTGTTTGAACCATCGATTTGAAATAGGCAACCGACATAAGTTCAACTCACAACTAAAAAAAATGAAAAAAAAAAAAGCACAAGTCCAGCTAGACTTTACAGAAAACGGAAATGATTTCATGGCTCTATATCAATAACATTAGGGTTTGAAATTATTCATGGAGTTGATTTTGGACAAAAGTAATAAAAGCCTCGAAACTACAAAACAACGAATAATATATTTTATATAAATATTGATTGAATTATTATTCATTAATGGACCCGTAAAAGCAGCACAATCAAATTTTTGGAGAATTTATTATAGGATCTGGTCTAGATGAGATTGACGTGGAAATAAACTCAATTCATATTATTAGATACAAATACATCTTAGTGAGTCATTCTATTAAAAGAGTTGCATATAACCCTATACATGATTACTAAAATACAAGCAAAGGTGTGAGTGCTAGCCACCACACAACTAACAAAAGAAATGCTAATGTAATGACCTCTCTCAATCCTAGTCCATATGATGCATGAAAAGCACTGACCAAAAATAATAACTACGGTAGCTAGTATAGAGCTTAGTTTTGTGGGAGTTGGTGGGCAATTTCATGCCATCTTTGTTCCACCCTTTCCTTGACCATCTTCTTGAACTCATTGTATGGCTCTAGTAGCAATGTTGTAATCGTCTTCATACATACAACCTTATCTTTCAACTGTACGTGTTTAAGACTTGTTTTAGCACATATGTAAGCATATAAATTATTTAATGGATTAAGCAAAAAATTTAGCTTACCATGCCTAGAATATTAGGTTGAAATGCACTTCTTATTAGAAGCCAATCAAGTAAGAAAATGTATGACCACATACTATAAATAATATATGTGGGAAGCAATTAGTTAAGTATTAAATTGGTGAAAGAAATACTATTGAGCTAGTTTGATAATTGAGGTCACCTAGTTCTCATATTGAGGATTCTCCTGAGATTTACCCTTTATCATTTGTCAATGTTGTGCTTGTTCTCCATCAACTCTCTGTATGGGTATTGAAGTCTAAGATATGTGTTAAGTACTTCACACTGCATGGGATGATTTAGAAAATATAAAATCTAAGAAATAGAATATCAGTTTGTCAGTTAAATTTTTTTTTATTTACAAAATGATTAAAGGTGAAAAAAAGATATTTGAGAAGGTTTCATATTATATTGTGGGTCTTATAATATATGACTATGATGGGTTTGGTGTCATTCACTAGGCTTGTTAACTACGAAAGTACATATTGAAAAAGAAAAATAAAGTTCATACATTTATTCAAAAAATAATATGAGTAAATATTAGTTAATTATCACAGTGCAAGAGTAAAGGAGAAAAAAAGTAAGGTTAAAGTCATGTTTAGAGTCTGACCACAACATCCACAACATAAGCTCTAGAGAAGTCTCTACTAGGGTCGAGAAAAAAGTCCAATTCATACTACTTACTCACAAGTATAGACACCACCATCAAATGCTGATGCACCCCCTCGACTAACAACTAAACATAAATTTGCATTCGTAGTGTTAGTTTCACGAATAAGTAATAGTATTATGGTTAAAGTTTGAGATTTAATAATGATTTACTGATCACCAACTTACATATTTGAGAGTTGCAATGGGACAAATCTAGGTTGAAGGTGTCTTCCCACGACTTTGTAGAAAGCATTCATCTTGCAACAATGTGATTTTTTTTTTTTTAGTTGGATAAAGAGATATGATGATGTAAATTTATAAAATCTAGGGTTGAGGGTTTACCAACAAAGAAACCGGCAATGACCACATTGTGATTTTGGTTGAATATGTCTACATCCAAGTAGTATTAAGTACCACTAACTCAAGTATTTGTGGGTCAATCCCCCTTTTTCGGCACATGCACTGTAGGTCCTTCTAGGTTTTTGTCCCTATTTTTCCATAGAATCTCACTAAACATTAAAGTTGTGTTAATTTTAAGTATAGTATATAGCACCAACATGGATAATTTACAAGGCAAAAGACTTAAACAAATCAGATGTGATTTGTAATTCTTACCAATCATCCATGTTGTCACCATAGACATACAATGTTGCCTTAACCTCTTCAATACAAAGTGACATGTCAGTGGTTGGCTTGAACTTGCGCTTGACTTATCGAAACATGAAATTATTCATCCATTACGGATAATCTAGGTGAAGTACGAAACTCTTTCAACTTATTATATTTTTAAGAAAAAAAAGTGTTGATTTACTCACTCAAAGTAACACTTCCCCTTCAGGCTCAAGTGTGTCTCGACTCTTCCTCATCTGTTGTTGTGGTTGGCTTTGCGTCCACCTTTGCTAATTGTGGGTCATTGCAAGGTGCCTTCTTCCATTGCATTCTTAGATGGCTGGTTACAATCAGGAGGTGTTGAGAATAGTTTCCTTCCATTGCAAACACCATTTTCGGCACTGTCACCAAGCCTTGGCTGCTTTTATGGTTTTAGGCATGTAGACCAAATAAATACATGCAAGAGATACCAGTTAATGGGAGACAAAGTTTTCTTTATTGTTATATGGATGGATTATAGACAACGATGATGGGGCATGCTAACAAGCTAAATGGGATAATATATCATATTGCAAATGGACCACAAGTCCCAAAAAAGGAAAAAAAGCTTCATACATTGTGGACCGATGTGGTCATACCAAAATGTTCACATTTATTTCAAAATAATGTGGCTAATGGATTAGGCCCAATGTGTAAATCTCTATAGTTAGAGTATTTTAGCCCAAAAAAATAATGTTGATACAATTTTTCTATTTTCTCCATAGGACCTTCGATGTAGTATGGGGCAAATTCTAAATTCCATAAGCTTCTAATTAATTACTAAATCACCCAAATAAATTCAAAAATAATTATAATTTACTTCTATATACTTAGTTTGGGTCAAATAATTAAGTATAATTTTATCATAATTTTCCAGAATTTATTATAATCATTTGAACCCTTACATGATATTAATTTCTATGATTTTTAATTAAATTACTAATCTTTCATTATCTAATTAAATTACTAACCTTTTGGACCCTTTCTATTTTCTTTTACAAGATTTGGGCCTAAGACCCATTTAATTTTCTAGAGCTCGTTTGGGCTTGATCTAATAAATTTTGTGAGCCTAACTTGACATCTCACTTTATCTTAAACTTTTATAATATTAGTATTAATTTTACACGCAAGCCTAAGCTCAAATGGCTAATACCTTGATCTTGCAAATATGCGTCCCGGATTCAAGTCTTCTAGAGGAAGGCAATGGCTAAAGAATCCATCTCGCCCCTCCCCCAACAAAAAAATATATTAATTTCCTTATTTTCTAATTAAATTATTAATTCTAAATAATTAATTAGAATTTTATCATAATTTTCTAGAATTTATTCTGGCCTTTTGGACCCTTTCAAGATATTAATTTCCATGATTTTTAATTAAATTATTAATCTTTAATTATCTAAACCTTAAATCAACTGCTTAATTACTTACCTGTAATCTTTTTGTGAAATTGTTACAAATGCCCTTATAACTAATCACAAGAGAGAGGAAATATTTACCATGGATAGAGAAAAATGTTCGTCCACCAAAACGCAACCAACTTCACTTTTTTTTTTTTTTCTCTTTTGTACCATATTTCACAAATTTACATTTGTACAATTTAAAATTTTTGTTTTATAATTATTATCTAAATTTTATTTTACCATAATATTTTTGTTGTGACTTTGACTGTCTATCATGACTATCAACTATTGGTCGGTTGATAGAGACTCCTTTCATAATTACTTGAATTAAAATGGGGTAGTTATAACATAAGAGTAATTAACTTGAGTTTGACTTTATATTTTTTGATAATTTTGTCCTTACTTTCGATGTAAAATTATTATTCTACCATTATCCTTTTTCAGTGACATGTAATTCAAAATTTTTATTTCTTTGTTTTGTTACTATTAGTTAATAGGATAATAAGATATAATTATATTTTATTTTAACTTATTTTAACCTAGTTAATAGGATAAATTTTAAGCTATTTTAAGTTAATTACTCATTATGTATCATTTTGGCAAGATGTTATATTGTGCAATATATACGTTCAGTATTACCTATTTTAGATATCAATATAAAACTATTCTATATATAAACTCTTTTATCATGCAAATATTATTGTCTTAAATATAATTTTAATATAAACATATATTAATTCATTAAGTTTATTTATTATAAAATGATAATGATTATAAGATAACTAAGTCATTACTCATGTAATGAACATTTTGGCATCTCTTGTGTAATGTATATGTTTGATATCACCTATTTAAGTCTTAATATTAGTAAAAAAATTTGTTCTATGTCTTAATTAAAATTTTATTATGAATATATATTAATTTATTATTTTTTATTTATTATAAATTAATAATAATAATAAGGTGTATCTATGCATATTAAGTATATTTACTAAATTCGTTGTAATAAATATAAGCAAAAAAGTCAAAATACTGTTAAAAAATGTCGACTATATATTGTTTTTAAAATATATAGTCATAAAAATTATGTTGTAATATACTAAAAAAATGTTTCTAATAATTAGGAAATCACAAATTTGTTGATAATTTTGATTACAAAAGTTTTTAATTAATAATTTTTGTCATTTTTAACTTCAATTTTTGTTATTTTTATTGCTTGAATGTTTGAATACATACATCTTCTATTGAAATTAAATTCCAAAATAAATCAAGTGAAATTTAAATTTTAACTTTAGTTCAGATTCTTATAAACTTGAATTTTGAACCATTGCCAAAATGGGAAAGAGGCTTCTTTTTTGGTAAGAATGATTAACAATTAATAATTAATAATAATTCATAACAATAAAAATAATTAAAAATTATTAGTTTTCATAAAAGTTAAAACAAACTCTTTAATATAAGGTTATGAAATTTGGGTGGGAAAGACAAAGAACTTTGATGTGCCGCATAACATATTCTGTACCAATTGAATATTTAGATTATATCTTAGCAATGTTTAGTATTGGCAAAGCAGGTTAGCCAAGCCCGGCTAGCCAAGACTAGGGTAGGGCGAGGCGAGCCACTTTAGGAAAACGGACTCAACATCCTAGCCAACCTACCAAAAAATTAAAAAATATATATTTAATAAAAAATTCACTTAAATATAATAGAATAGTATTCACGTAAACTTAAAAAAAATTAATTAAACTACAAAATTTATATACTAACTTAATCTAAACACAAATTACTTATCTACTATCTGGGACCCTTTAGCGTAGTCTAGTTGATAGACTGAAGTATTGATGAGCATATTCTTGAATATCCAATTGATGACATATGGAGTACCCGCGTTGGGATTTGTATGACTAAGGATGCGTTTAGTTTGTAAAAATGTTTTCTATTTTCATTTTCGAAAAAGGATTTTCATTTTCAAATTTTTTGAATTTAGAAAATATGTTTGGTTTATAAAAATAAATTCTGTTTTCAAAAAGTGAAAACAATGAAAATATGTTTGGTTTATTTGTTTTCAAAATATATTTTCAAAATCAAATTTGAGATAATAAAATTATATTTATTATTAAATAATAAGAATTATATATATTTGATTTGCATATTTTATTCATCTACTAAAACTTCAACGGTAAAAATTACTTGTAATGACAAAATATGTTTGGAATATATTTGATTTATGAGTAAATTATTGTCATACTAAAAAAAGATATAATTGAATAAAATAACTAATACTATCTATAATTATAGTTTTTATTATATTTCAACTTATTAACCAAGCAAATTATACAAAAAAAAAAGAGAAAGAGAAAGACATCACCCTACAATTCCAACGAGTCCTTATGAACAAGTATTGTCAACTTCAACAATTCATAATACATACTCCACTGTCACTTCCTTGGCTTCCTTGATAAGTAGCAAGCTTTTTCTCATACTTATTCCGAATATCTGAAGCATCACTGCTGGAATTAGTCCCCTACCTATTTCTTCAATCTCATTCCCAATCTTCCTATTTTGAGTGCCTCCCCAAAATTTCTCAGCCAATTCATCCTCAAACTCTATTTTGCTGTAAAGCCTGCAAGCAATCAACAAATAAAACACTAAAATAACACATAAAATCCAAGAATTCATAGCATAAATATATTATATAAACAACTTATGCATTACCACCACCATCAATGAAATACTATAAAGCCAACCATCAATTATTTTATAAATGAAAGCTCTCAGAAAGGGAAACAATGACAAGGAAATGTAGTTGCATAGCATCATAAACAAAAAAATGAAATTCAATATCGAGCAGAAAATAAAGTTTGAAAAACTTTCCATGCTGCAGCAATAAAATTATACATATTCAATAAATTATAATGTCACTTCATAACACATTAGAAGAGATAATGCTTCACTATGGCCAATTGCCAAAGCATAAAAAGATCAATTGGTATATAACTTATATTAAGATGGTGCTGTAAACAAAGAAATACCATACCTCATCTTCTTACAAAATAGGATACAGAGCTGGTATGAAACACGCCATGAAGATGGAAAGATTTTCCAAATTTCTTCATTTGATCTCATTTGGCGCTTAATCCATGCATATCTTTATTCAATTTTATCCAATTTTGCTAGTTCTACGAGATGTAAAAGAAATTTAAAGTCAAACTTAAGGACATTTGACAACAAGTCTACGAATAAACAAACACAAAAAAATCATGTTACAGAGAAATCAAACATACTAGCTCCTTCAAAAATTTGCTCATATGAAGTAAGCTTCCTATTGCAGAAATTATTTACCAACTCTTCCCTAACAAAAGGTTCTAATGCATCAACAACCAAGCAGGAATTAGACAACTATTGGAGCAAATTAGTTTCTTCTGTTTCCCTTCTGGTACCTAAGCTAAGATGGAAACAAGAAAGTGAGAAACCCAATTACACATAAGACTTTATGGAACAAAACCACTTCCATATCGAAAAATATTGTATCACTCAAATTTGTAATAAATTTATTAAGCAATACTAGCAACTCAACTCATTTAAAATTAGCCGGCAAGCTTAAACGGGCCTGCCTATTTTCCTTTTACGAATTGCATTGCTTACCGCTTTTGTTAAACAGATCTGGAGTCAAATACCCAAAAATTGAAGTTTTTGGGAAGGTAATCTATAATTCTCATTTGTCATGACAGATTAATTAACCCCACAGCACAAGGGCCACAAAAGCAACTGATGCTTACACTCACCAACAGATCTACACAATTAAACTTAATAACAGGTTTACTATAAAAAAACAGATTTAATGGGAAAAATATCCCCTATAATGGACGACCTAGGCGAGGCAGAGGTGGCGGTGACTTGATGACCACGAGAGAGAGAAGAGATCGAGATAGGAATGAGATGACCACAAGCGAGAGAGAAGAGATGAGATGACAACGAGTGTCGAGACACGCAGCCGAACATTTTCTAGACGGAGGTGACTAATCGAGTAGTGAGGTGAGGTGACGCAGTGGGATGTGGCAGGGGTTAAGGACAAAAAAGAACAGGAAATGATAAAAGAGGGTTTCCTAGATTCGAACTTGGAACAAGTGAGAAGAAAAGGGAAAAAGTTCTACTTATTACCATAATGCCACCGCGTTTGCATAAAAAATATTTTTAGCAACTTAAAAAAATGAAAACGTAGATTTGTTATTTCCAAATTTTTAATCATTTTAAAAATATTTTTTAATAATATTTTCAAAATATTTTCAAATATTATTTGACCAAACGGATTTGTATGAGGTGTGTTGCTCCTGTTGTTGGTTGATATTTCATAGTAAGCTTTTGCCTCTTACTCGCAAACCAGATCGCATCCTGCTTCTTCTTATGCGTTCTGATTGTGTTGGTATTCTTCTTTGTCACTGTCGTATTTTGCTTCTTGTCATTCTGATCACGTCTTGCTTTTTTCTTTCTTGCTGGCCATTGTAGTCGCTGTGAGATGAGAGTGAGAGACGAGATTAAGAGTTGAGGGAGATAGATAAGATAGAGAGTGATGGAGATAAGAGATGAGAGATCGGTGTTTTCCCAAGTCCAAAGATGAAAAAACCCTAATGAAGTGTGTGTGATTATGATCAAGTCTACTGCCTTAGTGGGCTTGGGTCACAGTATATATATTTTTTTAAAAAAAACGCGTGTATGCAAAACTAAAATCAGCTTGAAAATTAAAAGAAAAATTTCCAAGCTCCGCCCTGCCTAAACCTGTGATTTTCGCAGACTCAAATTTTTTAATGGGTTTAATATATCAACCTAACTTACTATTTTTGATGGGTTTGATGGGTCAATTTGGTGGTTTATGCTCATTTTGCCATCTCTAGCAATATTTTTGAGCAATTGTTGTCTTGAGTGAATTTCTGTCAACAACTTTTTCAACCATGAACTTCTAGCATTTTTGTTACTCTTAAAAACTCTATTTCACGTGTTTTTAACTAAATTTTATTTAATTTTTCAACAAAAATATTTTTCACATCTTCCGTATTTTACTATGTGAATTTTTTATTTTATAAATATAATATAAGATTTTTAAATATTACAAGTTGACATAAATATTTTATAAAAGTAATTATGTAAAATTATTTAAATTTTAATTAAACATTTATTTTATGCATATAATAAATATAAATAATTTTTCATTTAATTCCTTTAAATATCATGATATTTTCGCCTAATCTTAATTTTTTTAATCAACAATAGGGCCTTAGCCCAAAGATTATATATGAACAAATCTAGGAGTACAATGTCCAGTTGCATTAGCAAAAACAAGCCAATGATATAGAGATTGGGAGTTCATAAAACAAAACGTATGCCAAAGGGGAAGCCCATGACCTAATTTAACTAACTCATCTGCTCATCTATTTGCCTCCATGTACACATGATTAATCCTAACATTCTAGTCCCTATCTAGCCAACTTTTTATCGAGTTAAATAGAGCACTATGAACATATTTGGAATGTCTTCATCAATTAAGATTCTTGTATGATATGAATTAGTATCTAAACATACATTGGTGAATCCTACCCTATAGAACTACCCACAATTCAGCTACAACAATCGTACATTTGCTGAGATTGATACATGTAGCAGCCAGAAAATTCGCGTTTTAGTCTCTAACTATGCCTCCACATGAGCCAAGACCTAACTCTCCAAGTAGAGAACCATAAGTATTTATCTTTATCCAATCCTTTGGTAGAGGAATCCAAGCTATCTATTGAAGCTTGACTGAAGGAATGCACCTCTTTGTAATAGGCCTCATTATTAAGCTTTTATCACAAGCTGCCACAAGCTTAACCACTCTACAAGGAAGGAAATCATGGGCATTAGATTGATTCTCAAAGATAAAGAAATTTCTACTATATCCAAAGTAGACAACAACTAGTAACAAATAATAAGGACTAATCTATTCCTTGAACTTTTCAAGTTTCCATCATAATGTTCCCTTCCAACCCCTCCATCAAGGACACTTGAAAAAAAAGTCATTCTTTATGAAACTATGGCCAATGCTCTTCCATATCTCTTTTGCCTTAGGACAATCACGAAGAGTGTGGAGCATTGTCTCAGAGTTAGAACCACGAATAATATAAGATTCATCAACTGTCGGGCCTCTTTTAACTCTTGCATGGTTTGTGAGAAGGGCCTCGTTGACCACAAGCTAAAGGAATGCCTCGAGTCTTTAGGGAACTCTAATATCCCATATGTTCTAAAATAGCTTATTCCTATTCATAACATTATTCTCAACCTAGCTCTCATAGGTAGATTTCACTGAAAATTGCCCATCCACACTTGGAAACCATGCTACAATATCATTACCAACATTTGGGTTTGGAGTCTTGACTACAGCTAAGATCTCCACAAACTTCTCAAGTAGAATCTGACTAAGTCTCTTCTAATCCTAGCCACTATTCTCACCCAAATAATCACTAACTCTCTGATATAGCATAGTATCATCTAACTAAACCATTGGGAAATTAGCCAATCTATTTATCCCAAGCAACCAACGATCACTCCAAATTTTCACTAAATTCCCATTTCTAATCCTCCATATCAAGTTCTAGTTGGGATGAGGCTAGACTTGAGCTATGTCTTTCCTTGCATTTGAGGATTTAGTCCTTGACCTTATAATAGGTAAAATATCATTCTTACAACCATACTCATTCTTCATTATATTTACCCATAATTTATCTTGGTTATTTACCATTCCCCAAGCTAATTTAGTCATGCATGTCAAATTCATTTCCATAACCTTCCTAAATCGTAGGCCACCCTTATGTTTCGACTTACAAGCTTAATTCCAACTAATTAGGTGAATCCTTTTCCTATGTTCTGAGGACTTGCACATGAATTATCTACAAATCTAGTCAATTTTAGTGCACACCATTTTGGGAAGTTTCACAATTTACATGATGTAACTTGGGGTAGAGGCCAAGGCTGACTTGCCAAGGTCACTCCCCCTGCAAGTGAGAGACACCTAATTTTCCATCCATTTAGTTGCTTAGTCATCTTATAAAAAATAAATTGAAAACCTGAAGCTTTACACCTTTCATGAAAAAAGTGGAACTCCTAGGTATCTACCTAAATTTGAAACCAATGAAATCACTTAGCCCCCTCATTCTATTATGACAAACATTCCTAGAGAAGAAGATATTGGATTTATTATGATTCACCTTTTGCCTAGAACTATTACAGAACAAGTCTAAAATACTTTTAATTATTAAAACCAAATCTCTAGTCGCTTTGGCAAATAAGATGATATCATCTTCAAAGCAAAGGTGGGAAACATATTTTCTCGACCTAGAAACCTTGATGGGATGCCAAATTTTATGAGTCATAGATAGTTCTATAAGTTAGGATAATCTCTCTATATAAAGAGCAAAAATATAGGGAGATATGGGGTCTGCTTGGTGAATACCTCCAATTGGTTTGAAGGAATTAGTTAGGCCCCCATTCCAACTCAAACTCATAGAAGCGAAGGAAATACATTCTAAAGTAAGCTCAATTATCTTTGGAGGGAAACCTACATCCTCTAAAGTATCTTTAACAAACTTCCAACTAATTCCATCATATGCCTTTTCTAAATCAATTTTTATTGCAATGTAGCCCACTTTCCCTTTTTTGTGTCTCATGGAATGGATGATTTCTTGGGCTATCAGAATATTATCACAGGTTTGGCTACCGGGCACCAAGCTACTTTGAGTTTGGTTTATAAGCTTTGGCATTAAAATCCTCATTTGGGTTGCAAGAATTTTCGTGATAAGCTTATGAGTAACATATAATTCTATTGGCTAAGAATGAACAAAGTTTTCTGGTTCGTCTATCTTTGGAATTAGGGAAAGAAATGTATGATTAACTTGATGAATGAATGAGGGATTTTGAAAGATATCCCTAATCCAATTACATACTGCTGATTTCACTAATTCTCAATTAGATTGATGAAAAATAAGAGATAATCCAGCAGGGCCTAGAGCTTTCCATCCCTTCATAGCAAAAATGGTTGAGGTAACTTCCTCCTCCAGAACCTTCTTATTTATCCTCCCATGTTTTGAAAAAAGTCAACTCCTATTCTCTTGAGGACTGATCAATCTTCTATTCAATCTCCATTTTCATCTTTTAACATTAAAATCCTATTCCTTCTCCTTCCACTAGTGGCTAAATTATGGAAATACTTAGTATTTTGGTCCCCAATATTAAGTCACTTACACCTAGATTGTTGTTTCCAATACACTTTCTCCTGTAGAAGAATTCCTTCATATTCTTTCCATAGTTCAGCATATAGATTTTTTAAGAATCTATTTTCCTAAAAAGTCAGCTTTCTAACAATCCTTCTAACCTAGCAAGAATTCAATTTTTCCTTCTATAAATATCTCCCAAAACTTCTTTGTTCCAAATTCTTACTTTATCAAAAAAGGATCCTGTATTCTGAATCAAATCCCTTTCCCTATTGTAGGAATCCTGTAAAAATTGGTTAAATTTTCCATGCAACAGCTAGGCAGCCAAGAATTTAAAAGGTCTAATATGATTTTTAGCCAAGTTTACCATATTAAAATCAATTAGTAATGGAATACAATCTAAGTTTAATTTAGCCAAATGTTTTACAACAACATCATTGAATCTAACTGACCAAGCTTCATTTGCAATGACTCTATCTAGTCTCCTATGCAAGATTCTCCTTTGCCAAGTGAAAGGTTGACTACAAAATTCCATATCAAATAAACTAATATCCAACATACATTTATTGAAAATATAAGTATCACAAGCCAAACTTTGATTCATGTCCTACATCATTTAGGGAAAGCACAAAATTAAAATCCCCTCAATATACCAAGGACCATTTTTAATATTGACTAATTCATAAATCCCTTCCCATAGATCCTTGAGGATACTAAAGTAGGGAGAGCAATAAACCCCCATAAGGTACCATGGATCGGAGTAATTCCATATGTACATATTGATTGTTATCTGTAATTATATCAACATGTTATTCATCTTTTTTCCATAGACATTAAATCCCTCCAAAGAACCCATCCCCCTTAACTAGGAAGAAGCCATCAAAAACTAAAATGTCTTACCAAGCGCTAAGCCATATTACTCGAGAGAAGGGTTTCAAACAACACAAAAAATTGTCCCATATCTATGATCTAAAACCTTTACTACTAGCACCTTTGCAATTCCATAATATTCATTTAATCCAAAAAATATGGAATAAAGAAAGCAATTAACTACTTGGAACGATCTCACCAAGTTTGGCCTCGTATATGACCATATCCTTACATTCTACCGTAGGACAATCCATAGTATTACCAATTAACTCCTCCTCCTGGCGTTAGTCACTTTGATCTGACAAATTTCGAGTTGAAGGATTAACTTGAGCTACAACATGTTTTGGCTCTGCAATAGCCACCTCCTCTAGACTAAGGCCATATACTGTTGAGGTTTCGATAATGTCCACCAAACCACCACTCTTGAAAGTGGCCCATTTTGCTGGTTCATTCTTTTACACATCTCCCAAAAGTCTTATGCCTTGCCTGCTCAAGTTTCTTACTCTCCTTCTTCAATGATTCATTAACCTTGTTTTCTTTACCCTTGTCCAACACAACTCCTACCGTGTCCTATTTCTAGATTTGGGGCTATTTTTTTTTTTTTTTGTCATAATTGGAAGGCCTCTTGTCTTTTATGGGCCCTTCTTATTATTCTTTTAACTCAAGCTCCTACTTTCTGGGCCCTTATCCATACTATCTTCTTGAAGAGTTTGAGCTACTAACTCTGCAGACCCCACCATGATTCCTTTAGCCCCATTTTCATGATTCACTAAGATACGAAATCTTGAACCTGAGGCCTTTGGATCAGGCCCTTTTCTCATTTTCTCAAATTTTGCCCTTTTGCCCACTACAAATCTTCTTTGAACCTTCCTGGCCAGCATCCATGGCCTAAACCAATTTTCATGTTAACCTTCATACTTTCCATTACTCCCTTCAATTGCCTCCACCTATTTCAATTTTTGAGAAGAAATTTAAGTTGTTTCAGAATTCTTTCCAACTTGAGGAGGGTCTTGTGATATCCAAATTTCACTATTTTGGACACTGGTTTGAATGATGACACCCCTCTAGTCACCATAGCCCTTGAATTATTTTCAATCATGCCACCATTTGTTGGACATTCCTCCAATTTGTGACCAAATTTGCCACAATTGAAGCAAACTAAGCGCAGCCTTTCATACTCAATTAAGAAATCTTTTCCCAAAGCAGTATATGTTGGAATTATTCTCCTTCTAAGATCAATCTCAATGCAAATCCTTGCAAATTTGCCCCTAGAATGAATTGATGTAAGCCTATTAATTTTAACATTGTCCTCAATTTAGTTCCAACTCTCCATATGAATTTTGGTTGTAGAGTTCAGCCAGTAAGTCTGGAATACAAACTCAAATCGCTCCCTTTTTTGCCTCCTTCTCCATGACTTGAATAGCAGCCTCCACCTTTGTACCAAAAGGTAATGGTCAGTCACAAGCCATGGACCTTTCGTACCATGCATTATTTTAACCATTTTTATGAAAAAATCTGATTATGAAAAATCGTCATTTAGATCCAAGACCTTTACGTCACCGAGCTTAGCCCATACTCTTTGAATCCAAGATTCTAACATCCTATAACCAAGTTTTTTTTCCCCAAAAAGCTTAAAAATGAGAGAATACCTCCAAGCCGAGACCATTCTTTATGCTCTTCTAATGACATTTAGGCCGCAGGTTTCAGATTGAATTGCTGATCAGTGATTCCACCATCTATATCTAGTTCATTCACTGAATATCTTTCCACCACCAGTCTTGCTACTTCCCCTGGTGCCAACGTAAAGGGATAACGTCACCCATGATCGAATCCTTGCAACAACTCTTCTTTAGAAATCATATAGTTTTTTATCCTATTTTTTAAGTCCATGCGAACATATATAAGGCATTGACACCTACCAGTAAAAACTAATGAAACACTAATAAAGAAACTAAATGAATAAAAACAAAATTTAAAGGATTAAACAAACACTTTCTAGAAAATGTTATATTTTGAGTCATAATAATAATAATAAATTTAATTTTAATATATTATTAATATAAAAAAATTTTAAATAAATATTCAATTATATATTATAATATTAATAAATCTATTTGATTTAATTATCTATTATTCAAATTTTTTTTGTGAAATATTATATTAAAAATTTTATAAATAAAAATATATAATTAAATGCGTTTAATTGGTATGTACTAACAGTGTAAAATAGTTTTACACTGTCAATTAATAGAAATAGAGGAAAGTGAGAATTCATGGTGGGTCCCTTATTATAATGGGTAGTTATTTAGATAAATTGACACTTTTTACCATTTCTATTGGTTGACAGTGTAAAACTGTTTTACACTGTCAGTATATTTAAATTAAATTCTAATTATATATATATATATATATATATATATATATATATATATATATATATATATATATATGTATGTATGATAGATTAGAGAGAAAAGCAGAACGAAGCGCAGAGGGTGAGTGTGTTGTCAGCAATGGACATCACCGGTGTTAAGGCCCTCAACATACCAACCCCTTTTCATTTTCGACCAAGACTTTCCCTTTTTCGTCCATTCAGTTTGCTTCAATTCAAACCCACAACATCTTTTCTCTCTCTTTCTTCGCCTCGCCACTCACCACTTCGCTCTCTCAGTAATCCCCCATCTCTCTCTCTGTTTCAGTGCATATTCTTTAATTTCAGTTTTGCTAGGTACTTGTTTCTTTATTTCATTACGAACGAGTCCAATTTTTTTGTTGCTGTTCACATGTTGCAGATGGGAATGGGGCAGCTGAGATAAGCAGGGACGGAACTCTGCCTCGGGGTGTTGGAGAGGCAGTGAATGAAGCATCACGTTCCAAAGTTCTTCAGGTTGTGCTCGTGTCCCCTCAGGTATGAATTAAGATTCAGTTAAACTTGAACATTTTTGTTTTTGAATATTGATTTGGTTTCTTAACCATTAGGTACCTTTCTGTTAAGTTTGATAATACAGTAGCCAATGATGGATTAAAGCAGCCTCATATTTCTTTTTTTTTTTTTTTCAAAATTTTTTTAAAAATTTTTTAATCAAAGATGACAATTATTGGTAGTTGTTTTATCATGGAAATGCTAGATGTTTAGTTTGGACTTTGGAGCAAACTTTGCTAGTACATGCCACTCAATCAGTCAATTTATTTTGAGCAAGAATATTTTATTGAACCACCGAACTGAATTGGAGAAGCTTCAACAATAAATATGTAGCAATCACGAGCTCAGCCAAATCCTCAACAGAGGAAGGTTGAATTAGGCTAAAATTGTTGGGGGTTACTTAATCAATCAATAGTACATTCAAGTGAATATGTGTGGGGCAGACCATACTGTTCTACACTAGATGTGAGCGTGAATCAATCTACATCCAACAAAAGAGGAACTCTGATTCTAGGTGGAGGATATAGTTGAGCCGGGGATAATTTGATTTTTTTGGTTACAGAATATATATGTTCTTAAGGATGATGTCATATTTATTAATTGGGGATTTATAAATTTGGGGGCTGTTCTTAGGTGCATGCTAGATGATTAGATGAGTAAGAAACTTTTGTTGATAGTAAGCACGTGCCATAATAGTCAATCGCGGATAGTAGCGTGGAGCAGCCGGCTCCAAAAATGCTATAGTGGGATAGCAGATAGCGGCATGGCCAGTATTTTAATAAACGTAGATGACTAATATGTATTTTACACAATATACATACAAACATTCACAAAAAAGTACCCACAATTAAACTCATATTCATCATTAATAATCAAAAGCCATAATTCATACTCTAAAAACATGCAAACACCATCAATCTAATGCATAGATAACAAATTGGTAAAACACTTGAAGCTCTTTGTGATTGAGATGATGATGTTGCCATGGTTAAAACTTAAAGTTTTAAATTAAATAAATTTTATAACTATATAAGCTATGATAGTTCATAATAGTCAATAAAAAAGCACCAAACAAATGGAAGAGACATTGAAAAAATGAGTGGCAGCAGGCCGTTGGGAAAAAAATGCGTAAAAATCAGAAAAAGAAAAGGGCCAAAAAAAGAAAAAACCAAAGGGGATAAAAATAAATATGACGGAGGATAAATGAAGAAACGAAATAGAGAAATAGAGGGAGGAGAATGGCTGCGGAGTTTGAGTTGCCAGAACTGGTCGCCGCCGCCGAAGGCTTGCTGCCAGACATTGGTCGCCGAGAGTTGGTGTAGAGAGAGCAAGAAGAAAAGTTGGGTCAGAGAGTTTGAACATGAGAAAGAAAGGATGAAGAAACCCAAACATATTAAAATGCATAACAAAATTACTCTTATTCCCCTATACTTACTCAGCAACAGTAGAATATTGAGGACAACGTAGGCTTTTTCACTGCTGCAACAAAAAGCAGTCGCAAAACCGCGATTTCATCCACGAACTAGTGCGATTCACTGCTGCAATAGCCGCACCTACAAAACTCGACGCAAACCCCATCTTGTCGTGGCCACCCTCCGCATCGCGCCACTATAGCGTGCAATTGACTACTATGGCACGTGCAAACCATATTGGATTGTGTTGTCCATGACTTATAAGTGTTCAAAAGTATTCCTGCAGTCATTGCATAGTTTATATTTCTTCTTCGTTTTAGATAAGAATGTTACTTGTCAAACCAATCAGTGCACCACTCTCATGCTACAAGAAAGACTGGTTTATGTAATTCCCCTAATAGATTGCTTAATCCTATGATCAAATGGCTCCTATTCAAAAGAATGTCTGACATCTATGAAAGTAGTGATATAACTATATAACTATGTCCTTGATAACTCAAGTGACCAATCACATACTTTCCAGTTTATTTGCTAAGAATATATTGAAATGAAACCAATATCATGAACTTGAAAATGGTAACAAAATCTATTAAGAAAAGGAATGAAATGCTTAATCTTGGACTAGAACAAGTGGTGTAAATTAAGACAATTCATTGATGGATATTATATTATCCTTTGTAAAATAAAGCATAGCTGTACTACTGCCTTGTATAGTAATCTATATGACAATAAGTTGAGATGGTCGTTTGGTTTATGTTTGTCCCCCTTAATTAGAATATAATGCTTCTTGTTGCGAACTTGATGTTCAATGGCTGATTTCATAGACTGCTCAATATCAGTGTTGTTGGTGAAGCTAGTTTCGAAAAATAAGATATTCTCACCCATATTTTCTGTATATTAATTGCTGCAGAAATATTTTCTCTTTCTGTTGACATTGGTGATGGTTACTGTCAGGAGAAATGTAAAGCAAGCTAAAATGATGTTAGTATTGCAAAGCACTGGTTTCTTTCATTGCTTTTGTTATTGTGACTGCAGTCTACCCTAAAACCTGTTAGTAGTTGCGTTAATTGAGGATTTGTTACTGAAACAAATGGAGCTGTTTCTCAAATCCTTAGCTAAGTTCTCGTGCATTTTAATTTAAGTGAATGTTAGTTTTTATCAACTTAAAAAATTGAAATTTTAACGTAATAAATTGGCCTCAGCAAACACTTTCTTTAGCTTCAATTGTAATATCTCAATTGTTGAAGGTGATTCTGGATTTATGTTGTCCTTGGTAGATCCCTGGAAACACTGGATGCATTGCTAGAACCTGTGCGGCATCAGCTGTTGGACTACACTTAGTTGGGGTAAGTATTGCTTTTCTGAGTCTAATCATTTTTTACATTTGATGATAAGATTGTCTTTTATTTCATTTTTGCCTGCAAATTATTAATGGTAGTCTTTGTATTTCTCTATCTTTTCAGCCATTGGGATTTCAGGTGGATGATACCAAACTAAAGCGTGCTGGACTGGACTACTGGCCGTATCCCTGGACATTTGCTTCTTTATAGTTGCAACTTTTATTCTCAATTGGATCTCTCCTGATGTTCTAAAAAAAATGAAAACATCTTCTGGCAGTTTACAGTTGTCTACGACTGTTTATTTTAAATCAAGTTCTGCCTTACTCTGTGTTTCTTACCTCCTTTTGATCATATTTTGACTAGACTAGATAAAAGGGTGTTGCGTTTCAAATTTAGCACATCTAGTAGTTTCAACTTTCAACTGATCTAATATTTAGCATAATTGCATTGTTGCTTTCTATATGTTTTCCATTATTGACATGCAGATACGTGGTTGTTAAAGTTCATGATTCTTGGGCTGATTTTCGTGATTATTTCAGGCAACAGGTAATTGTCATTCGCAAAGATAAATTCTAGAAACCTGCATCATACTCTTCCTTTGACTACACATGTTAACATTGTCTAGTACAGGATGGTGAAAAGCGTCTGCTAGCGTTTACAAAGAGGGGAACAAAAGTTCATTATGTGAGTTTTCCATAATTAACTTTAATGCCACACTCCCTTTAATGTTAGTATATTGCTCAATTGATGCCTGATGGTTAACCTGTCTTTTATGTCATTACCTCTCATGGGGTTTTGTTTCATTCTATTGTGTCTAAATTGTTATTTTCTTTTGAACCAATATTCATTCAAAATAAAAATGTTTCGTTTTCTCTTTTATTGCACCAGAACTTCAGAGAATCAACAAGTTCAATGAAGAAACAAGTGACATACTCATAAAAACATGGCTATTTGGCATAATGAAAAAACAATTTAATATGGTGCAAAAATAGAATGAGTTTTATTAACCTGTATAAAAATGAACTAGTTTATAATTTAGTAATTTTTTGCATGAAATTAACTTAAAAATTAGTTTAATTAATTTTTCAAATTATTGGAAATAGATAAGAGGAAAGGATTTGTTGGCTTTGGGCTAGGGACTTGATTTTGTTCGTCCATCCCCTTCCCTATTTTCCCCTAACTCCACCAGAAGCTCCCTAAAACCAAAAAATAAATAAATAAACTAACTTAAAATTGTTTCTTTTTAAATAAATAAACTTAAAATTGTTTCTCACCCTGTTATACGTATGTGTTTGGTTTTCTGACATTGCCAAACACCCCGGACTTTTTATATGGATCAGTCTGTCAGCTTATGTTAGAGAAGGTTCCCAAAAATTTGTTATTAACACTTGACCCCATTCAGCATTCGCCTTTAGGGGAACAAGTGTTAAGTGGGACTAGGTCTTGGAGATAACTCAATTCCTTATGGTTTGGTCTGTGACAATGGCCCCATCTTTTTGTTGGCTGGGTTGGGCGTGGCTAGCAATATTGCAAGAAAAGGTTATTTATTATGCATAGGATTATGTGCCTTTGCTTCCAAAACAAAACGATGTATGCAGAATGAGCATAGGCCAGTAATTATGGTTCGGCTTCTTTCTTACCTCGCAGGAATTTTCCTACAGAAAAGGTGATTATCTTTTATTTGGTTCTGAAACCGGTGGCCTGCCACCTGAAGCCTTGCTAGACTGCAAAACTGAACCATTTGGTGGGGGAACTATCCGGATCCCAATGGTTGAAACTTATGTCAGATGTTTGAATCTATCTGTAAGTGTTGGCATAGCATTGTATGAAGCTTCTAGACAACTAAACTTTGAGCAGCTTCAGATACCTCCAGAAAGCTGTATTGATACTGAGGAATCATTTATTACTGAAGACATTTTTGCTTGATCATATGAAGTTCATATTTATTTTAACACAGGTAGAACATTCCTTGGAATTTTCTTATAGTCAATCGTGTTGACCTGGTTCATATTCCTAATGTCTTGAGATAGGGAATGTCTGTCTCAGATTCAATTTTAGTGAAGTTGAAAGTAGGACCTCAAAGTGTGCTCCCACATAACTAATCGGTTCCACATACATAAAGATTCACTTTTCTCTGTATCATTTGATTCTGTAAAGATTATATCATTTGTAGTCTTAATATCCGTGTCAATTATTGTGGAAATTTTCACTTTTCCATCTTCAAACGGGTGTGCTGGAAAATTGAGAATGAAAAGGTCTGAGGATTAAGGCCTACAGCTTTACTTCCTTTATTGTTCATTTAAATGCTTGAACATGTATGTTTCTTAGATCTATCTGGGGTCTATATCTGAACTGTTATACTTTTCATTAATAGGAGAAGCTCTAAATATATACTTTAAAGTTGAGGGGAGAAATATTCAGAAATAGTTTGATGGTTATACGCATGAGTTGTTGTTTTTCGTCGCTCATAATTTTTCATATAGTATTTCATTGTTTTTTCCTTTTTTTTTTTTCCAAAAAAATCTAAGTGAGCTTTGATCACATCAAAAGTTTGACAAAATTTATGAGGAGAGCTTTACGAACAAATATAACTAAAGCTTTTGCAAGTGGATAAATCTTTATGCAATAAGTCAACATGTATATCCAGTAATTTAAATTGATCTAAATGCTCATGAGCTTCAATCATGTCACGGCATTAGTTCCTTTCTATCCATCTTCCACTCCATTTTCTTTCACATTACACTAAAGGCCTATTTGGACCCTTTCACATCAAAAACTTTAGAAGATGTCTAGAGCATGACGATACAGCTTCATATGAGTCATATGATTCCTCATCTAATGTTCCCTGGTGAGGACCATTAATCGTTATCCTGTTGGTTTTGGGGTCATGAGCTTGGAGACAACCCATATTAATGGTCGAAGGACCAAGTGACTCATTCCACATTCTTGTAAGTCCTATTAAACGTATGAAATTTTAATGCTTCAACTGGTGGTGGTAATAGTAGGTAATGCATTTTCTTACAACCCAAGCTGAATAACATATTATGTTAGTTGACTTTATCATATTTGTAACAAAAAACAATTTTTTATCAAGTGCATGTAAATAGGGTAAGTTGTTACTTAGGATAAGAATATTGATATGTGAACCATGAACCTATAAAAGACTTAGATGTGTATTGATTATAATATTGTGAAATAAAAGTCTCTTGAGATATTCTTCAAGAAGCGTGGAGTTTTGTAGGTTTTTTTTTTGAAAGAAACCTAACACTTGTGGAGCTTGAGAACTAGGGTTCAATATAATTCTATCATTGGTGCTTTTATTGAGAGTTTTTCATAGTAGAAGGAACTCAATTTGTTCTTGAGTCTTCCATGGTAAAATTGGAAGAGCCATTGATTCCTGAAGAGGAAGCATGCCTAGATAGAATAGAGGATCACCTTTGTGAAATGAGGAAGGAGCATCTAGCCTTCCAAGAATGCATTCAATCCGAATTAGCCAAGATACTCGAGATACTAGAAAAATAGAACAATATTCTTGGTGCAAAAATTCAAGAACCCCAATTTCAAAGGAATTAGGGGAACCATTGAAACTACAAGATGTGGCACTAGGCAAGGCATTGATCAAAGATGGAGAAGACAAAGGAGATGGCTAGAAAGTGGCGGGTTGCAATGATGAAAGCAAGGAAAGGAAAGTGGAAGGGAGACTCAAGAGTAGCAATTGTAGACATGGATATACGATTGACGAGGGTCCTCATGTGGTGGTTGGTGGAGTGCCTCCACAAGTAGTGTTGGCCACCATTACTCAACCTTGCGACAGTCGCAGCATGAATGGGAAGAAGGATGAGTATAAGGGCAAATTAGAAGTGTTCCTGTTCTAACCTATTAGGCCGAGACGAACCCCAAACTAGTGGAGGGAAGAATTGGACTCTTAATATCAGAGGCATTATTTCAAGTTCATGAGATAAGCTCAACTCAATTGGAAGGCTATAACAAGATTTTTTCTGATGTAAGGGGCTTAGAACAATTCTTTATGAGCCAATTCAACAATGGGACCTAGTGGAAAATTAATAGTAAATCTATACACAAAGTAGGCCTTTGAGGACAAGGTCCTTTTCCATGGGGGGAGTAATGTTACAACCTAAGTTGAATTACAAATTAACTTCGATATACTTAAATAAAATTTTCAAAATTCTATTTTCAGACATTATTTTAAATTAAATTTTTTGGAATTAATTTATCAAAAATAATTCTTACTTTTAAAAAATAGCAAAACTTATTATTTTTCAATTCTATTTTTTAAAAATAACATCTAAATTATCCATAAAATTTAAGGGGTGATTAAATATTAAAAAAAGACATTTTTCTCACAAATTAATTCATTTGAAACATGCGCACTCATTATCACTATTTCGCACAAAAATATTTGGCTAGCCGAATGGGTTGAGAGTCAAGTCGTGTTAGGAAACTATTTCAAGATGACCAAGAGGCTCGGCTAGTGTAAAACACAACTGATTCTCACGATCAGGCGATTAGTACTTAGAGAGAGATTCTGTCTCTCAGCAAATCGGTTCCCAAACTACTTCAAAGAATGTTTGGTAGGCAGATCAGCAAACTCGGTCACCAAAAGGATATTAATGAACAACTGAAAGCTAATGAAATGGATTGAAACTTAAATAGACTAAAAGTAAATGAAATGCTGTAAACGAAACGTGGTAAAGAAATGTTGTAAAGTGCTGAAAAGTAAAGGTAAAGAATGTAAAGTGCATAAAACATAAAGATAGATGTAAAAAAAACTTGAGTTTGATCTATTTGTTTGGGGGATGCGTTTGCAGATTGTGCTCAAGGCTATTTATACATATACAAAATTTAACAGTTATCCTAAGGCATCTATTAATCACATTCTCACACAAATAAGATCAGCAAACTACGTCTTGGTAACCGCCTTGTAACCATCTTCCACCTCTTCCTTGAGTGCACTCTTCTTAGCATAGTGGTAACTGTATAAACCACTCTTTACCTTTCATATATTTCTCCACTTTCTAAACTAGAAACCGCCTTCCTCAGCTGCTCCTACTTTCCAGGGAGTGGTCATGGACTTGGTCAAACCCTTACTCTCAGTTACTGAAACACGTTCTTTCTCTAACTAAAACCCAAAATTGATATAGATTACCAGCTGTCAGCAAGGCCAAAGCCTAATAGGAAATTCATGCCCTCGGTTAATGACTAATGTCAACTGCCAGCCGATGGCTGTCGACTGATGGCTAAATCAGCTGTCAACTATCGGTTGGAACCCATATCAATTGTCAAGCCTCAAAATAGGTGAATAAGAGTTTCTATAGGCAACTACACCTAGTTAGAATTCTAATCAGAACAGACAAGAAAAATCAGCTAAGGTAAAATAAAAAAATGGCCGAAACAATATCGAAATGGCATTTTTTAGGCCCAAAATGGCCTCAATCGGGTTGGCCTTAATTGCCATGTTGACGCTCTCGTCTTGGGCTTTCCATAGATATACAATAATGGTTATTTTGACACCCGGATCTCAGCCAGTGGCCAATTGAAGTTTGGCTGAGCATTTTGGCATATTTCAATCAATTTAAGCCGAGCAACACGTTTTGTGTCGGTTGTCAGTCATTTGCTTATTCTTCGGCTAACTATTATCAGCTATTGGCTAAACCTAATTGAATACTGCCTTATCCGGCTATTTCTCCTCGGCTGATATCCATCATCGGCTAGTCGCAACTTTTTGATGCCAACAATCACTAATCAATATTTCAATTCTATT
This sequence comes from Pterocarpus santalinus, assembly GCA_031439595.1. NCBI lineage: Eukaryota > Viridiplantae > Streptophyta > Magnoliopsida > Fabales > Fabaceae > Pterocarpus > Pterocarpus santalinus. Next base: position 22,513,264 of record CM062528.1, on the reverse strand, counting down.
TTTGAACTATCCTATACTCCTTTATTAAACGATTTATGTTTGAAGTCATTTTTGAGATTAATCTCTCACCCAAACTAGTACTAAAAAGAACACAAACACTCTCACACTCTTTGTATATTTTAAAGAGAGAACTCCAAACTCTTAATAATGGCATCTTCGCTTCCGTTCATAGCAAAATACTAGGCCAAAGTGATATTTATAAACATCAGTTATAACTACTACTTGAATATGTAATGTCCCTAGGTTCTGCATAGTACAAGTTTTAAGTCTATTTAAATGTTCACTTTTCCTATCGAAACTAGGCTTTTGGGATCCGAGATTGAAAGTTTGGGGTTGAGGTTTGGGTTCCGGGATTTGGGTTAGGTGGTCCAGGGTTAAGGTCGCGAACTAGAGGCAAGGTGGTATAGGTGGGATGGTGGGGTGTCAAGGAAAGGTTCGAATACTTGGTTTTGGGTTCCAAGTTCTGTGGTTGATCACCATTTCTCCATCAGGAGGTTGAATTCTAGGGTCCGGGTTCCATGTTTATAGTGATGGGATCAGATTCCAATGTTGAGGCACAAGGAATGCGAGTACGGTTCCTTGAGTATGAACGAGATGGTATACATTCCAGGTTTTGAGTTATAGTAATCTAACTTGAAGTGATGCATTCTGTGTGCATCATAGTCAGGAGGCTCACCATAGAGCAACTCATATGGAGTGTTGTGTTGAAGTAAAGGAGAAGGGGTTCTGTTGATGAGGTAAGTGACTGTAGTAACACATTCCCCCCAGAAATCCAAGGGCACCCGAGACTCAAAGAAGAGAGCCCGAGCAACATTTAGTAAGTGTTGATGTTTACACTCTACCACAGAATTCTGCTGTGGGTGTTCCACACATGAAAATTGGTGCTCAATCCCCCATTGAGCCAAAAAATTAGTCAACTTTAGTTCTGAAGCATTATCAGACTACAAGCACTTAATTGTGACACCAAACTGAGTCTACACCCAAGAGATAAAATTCTATAACACCTGCGAAGCCTCAGATTTTGCTCGAAGCAAATGAATCCAAGTAAAACGTGTGTGATCATCAACAACACATAAAAAATAACGATGATGAGAATGAGTAGGTGTGTGGAATGGACCCCAAATGTCAACGTGAATAAGATCAAAAGCATGTGTGCACATATGATTAAGGGAGCTAAAAGGTAAACGATGTTGTTTAGCTCGTGGACAAATAGGACAATTGGAAATAAATGGCAATTTAGTGGAAACAAATTTGATATTATTTCTCAAAGCATACAATCTTTGATCAGACGGATGACCTAACCGTGCATGCCAAGTGGCTAGCAGAACATTATTGCTAGTATGAGATTTACAAGAAGCAACATATTGCACACCAGAACTACAATCATAGGGAAAAACAGAACTATTTATAGAGGCACCAACGTCTGATGATGGTAGAGAGGAGGAGTCAGCTTTGAAGACATATGAGCCTTCAAGGAGCTCAGCCCTGCCAATCATCTTTGAACGGTTGTTGTCCTGGATGAGTAGAAATTGAGAGTTAAAAATGATGGACAGATCAGAGCATTTAAGGAGTGAACTAACCGAAACGAGATTAAAACAAAAACTAGGCTAATAGTAAACATCATGAAGAATAAGATGTTAAATAAAATCACATTTCCAACAAATTGGACAGGGACTTGTGACCTATTTTGTAAAGTGACAAACACATTGAATATTGGTGTAAGACTAGAAAATTGTGAAAGATCTATGCAAATGTGACAAGATGCTCCAGTGTCAATAATCCATTGATATTTATTTCAAAGCAAATGAATGATATGCGGATAGAATGATACCTTGCTCCAGCGATTGCTCAGGTGCTTCAACCTTAAGAGGAGAAGAATGAGCCATATGAGCAGCTAACATAGCCAAAGCTTGCTGGAATTTCTCAGCATCCATGCCTGGAGGAATCTTAGTAACCACTTGATTCACAGAGGAAGAGCTGGCTTTAGATCTCGTTTTGTACCTTGGGGGATAGCCAAGCACTTATCAACTATGTGGCCATGGATTCCACAGTGACTACACAGAGGCCGTTCCTTCTTAGAAGACTTACCACGATTCTGATTTCCACGAGCAGCAAAAAAAAAACTAGAACATCAGAATTGGAGCTGTTGCTCGAATCAAGAAGAAGATAAATTGCGCGTTGTCTGTCTTCTTGACTTATCAAAGAATACACCTTATTAATCGGTGGAAGTGGCTCCATCAATAGTATTTGACTTTAAGCTGAGAAAAACTCTCATCTAATCCCATGAGGAATTGCATGATCTGTTCACGGAGAAGGTATTCTATGAACGGACGCAAACCACCACAAGCACAATCAGCTGAGGGATGATAAGAACTCATCTCCTCCTAAAGCGATTTTCAGTCGAGTGAAATAGGTACTAACAGAGGAGTTACCTTGCTTCAGATTCACAATTTCCTTCCGAAGTTGAAATTGACGAGGTCCATTGCATTGTTGGAATCTGTCATGCAAATCTAACCAGATCTTTGAAGCATATTGGTATGAAATCACCGTAGGGAGAATTTCCTTGGAGATTGCGTTGAGTAACCACGAAATCATGATGTGATTATTGCACATCCACATATGATATTGTGCTAAATCATCCTCCAGATCTGGTGGAAGGAGAGAACCATCGACGAAGCCGAACTTGTTCTTCACACAGAGAAATCTTCATCGCGCGGCTCTAGGATGCATAGTTATCTTTAGTGAGTTGTTGAGAGACCAAAGCAAGTCCTGGATTGTCTAAGTGATGAAGGAAAAACGGATTGAACAAATCATTAGCCATGGATGAAGATCGAAGGTAAAGCGAAGAACAATCAAAGAAAAGCGAGGAAGAATCAAAGAAAATCGAAGAAGAGCCGAAGGTTTTTGGAGATGAAGATAGAGCTTCAATGGCATGCACAGGAAGAAGAAAACTTAGAGAGAATGAGAAGAACGAAAGAGAGAGATGGCGAATGATACCATATTAGAGTTAGAATTATGGTCGAAAAGTATCTCATTAATTTAGTAAATAGAGTATATATACACCCTCAAGAGAACACACTAATCACCTATACCACTGCATGCATAGAATAAAAACTCTGTGTAACTAACTTTACAACTAAGTCCTAACAATACAACTAACTAAATCTGTCATGTGTAATAATGTTCCTATGTGATTTTCATCATTGTAACCTATGTGTGGATTTTGAAAGCTTTCATGCTTTAGAGTTTATTGTAGATTAGGATTGGAAGCGGTGGAGGAAGACAAAATTGGTGAGCTAGAAATGAACGTCGGTGGGATGAACAAAGCAGAGGAGAGAAGAAGACAGAGAGATGGAGGGTGTGAGAATTTCCATCTTTGTGATTAGAGAGTGGGGGATGAACATGGCGTGGTGGGGTACGCTGATGTCTCCACTGGGGCAATTGCTAGTGGCGCTAGGGGGCAAGGGCACTGCCAGGCGGTGACGTGGGTGGTAGAGCTGGAGGCAAAAGAGAGTGGGGAATGGGTGCAGCGAGAATTTGGGGAAGAAAGAGAAGTTATAAGATAGATTATATGATGTTGGTGTATTAGTATACTATCCTCTATTAACCATCAGATGGGGGTGGTGCATGATGCTCCTTGTTTGGCGAAATGCATCTTAGATAGTGCCTCCTTGTCCTGGTAGGATGGATCTTACCCTCCAAAGTTTGAGCTTCTGATTGCACAAATACGTAATAGTACATGTCAGTATGATCATTCTGACAAAATTTACCGCATACAATAGAAAAATATTTACATGATTCAAGATTATTATATAATTGTACTTCCGGTTAATTATATAAGTATATTTTGAATGAAATTATATATTAGTAATGGATTCCATATTAAATACACTTATATGATTTATCCACAATCACAACGACTTGATACTCTGAATCATACAAATATTTCTCCGTTTTTGTGGAAGGTTATGGAGCATCCAATTAATTATTCTACTATTTTGCAATAGCAAACATAAGTCTAATCGCAATCAAGCAAATATCTTGTCCATCATTGGTTGAAATGGGCGGTGGCATCTTTTGTCGGTGATATTAGGCTACTAGACTTCATACTAGCGTTTAATAGTACGTCCATTAATTACCCCAAGCCACATATTACAATTACAAGGGTTTGCCAAAAGGAAGAGCCCCTTATTGTTATTTTTGTTTTCCCCCTTTTTTGGTTACAAAAGCAAGAGCCGTTTAATCATGGAATTTTGGATATCAAGCGTGATAATCATTGAGATAATAACGTTCGAAAAAACAACTCATTGAGCAAACTTTTGTGTCGTGCTCAAAAGTTCGATATTGACACGCGGTACGAAATCCAAATCGGTGGAGTCCCATATAAGCAGCAAATTTCCGTTATTTGGTTCATATATACGGCGGAGTGATCAAATATAATTTAAGAAACATAAAAACAGAGCTTTTGTGTCTATTGCATCATTTTTTCCTTGCTAGCTCGCGCAAATATCATAATATACTTTGAGAAGCAGCATTTAAATCATAATTTTTTAGCTATACTAAATTTTTATTTAATTGATTATATTAATCTTCAGACTTTATCTAAATTAAGGCGCGTTCTCAAGTGCAACACATTTGCAAATTATACCATACAACTTGTCAATTTAATGAATAAAATTTGATGATATATTGGTATACTAATTATTTGTATTATATTATATTAATTTCTAAAATTTATCTATATGATCCAAAATTAAATAAAATTTTATCTATATAACGTTAAAATTAAACAAAATTTTTGGGAGATATTTCAAGATCATGTAAATAAATTTTAATTATTTTTAAAATAACTGTGATGTACTGCAGTAATTTTTAATTTTATCTATGTGATCTTAAAATTAAATAAAATTTTATATGTATAAACCTAAAATTAAACAGATATTTCTAAGGATATTTTAAGATTATGCAAATAAATTTTTATCAATTTTAAAATATATTTAATTACAATTCTACAGTCTAACTAAAATTAAAAAATTATTACGATATAACATAAGTATTTGATATATGAATACATCTTTAAATCATATCCATATATCATGTTACACTTTTATAAGGTGTATGATGCCCCTTACAAGTACGAGCAATGTAACATTCATCCTAAATTAAAAGACTCACTTGAACATAAGCTGATTTTACAAATAAACACATTATACTTAACTAAAAAAAAGGGGCATAAGAGCGATTTTGAATGCCGAGCTCTTTGATTAATTTAAAACAAATTCCTTCCTTTTAGTAAAGAAAATAAAAATACTGTCAACATAAATAAATTCCTTGAGTTTTACTTATTAACATAAATTTCATTGTGAGTTTTATTAGAGGCTCGTCTAAAAGGCCCGAGTGAGATTAGAATGTAAAGAAATACCAAATAAAGAAGAGAGGAAAATGAACTTGTATTCATGAGTCACTTCCATTACAACTAATTCCCAAAATTTTAACAAGATGTCTACAAGGCATATAAAGCTTAACCCCAGTCCATTGGGAGTCACAAAAAAAAGAACCGGCAGTCGCATGTGCAAAAACAGTGAACTGCTCAGCTACTATCTATAACCAACTTTATGTAATAACACCACCATGCAAGGGACATTTTCGTCACTCAACACGTATATAAACATAACCCATACAATTAATCTCTCACCGAAGCCAATACCAAAAAGAACGCACACACTCTCACATTCTCTCTAATTACAGACAGAGAGAGAGAGAGAGAGAAATCCAAACTCTTAACAATGGCGTCTTCGCTTCTGTTCATAGCAACCGTCATTCTGGCCGCCGCAACGGCCGCCATCGACGGCTGCACGCCGTCGGACCGGGCGGCGCTCCTGGCCTTCAAGGCGGCGCTGAGCGAGCCCTACCTCGGCATCTTCAACACGTGGTCCGGCGACAACTGCTGCCTGAACTGGCACGGCGTCAGCTGCGACGCCACCACCGGCCGCGTCTCCGACGTCAACCTCCGCGGCGAGTCTGAGGACCCTATCTTCGAGAAGGCCGGCCGCTCCGGCTACATGACCGGAAAAATCTCGCCGGAGATCTGCAAGCTCGACCGCCTCACCACCCTCGTCCTCGCCGACTGGAAGGCCGTCTCCGGCGAGATCCCCGCCTGCCTCACCTCCCTCTCCAACCTCCGCATCCTCGACCTCATCGGAAACAAGATCTCCGGCGAGGTTCCGGCCGACATCGGAAAATTGCAACGGCTAACCGTCCTCAATCTCGCCGACAATGCATTCTCCGGCAAGATTCCGGCGTCAATCGTCAACCTTGCTTCACTGAAGCACATCGATCTCAGCAGCAACCGGCTCACCAGTGAACTTCCCGGTAATTTTGGGAAGCTCGCCATGTTGAGCCGGGCGCTGCTGAGTCGAAACCAACTCACCGGTCCAATTCCGGCTTCGATTTCAAATATGTACCGGCTCGCGGACTTGGATCTGTCCATGAACCGGCTTTCCGGTTCAATTCCGGCCGGGTTGGGGCAAATGCCGGTTCTTTCTACTCTGAATTTGGACAGTAACTCGCTTTCGGGTCAAATACCTTCGAGTTTGTTGAGTAACCCGGGTATGGGTATTTTGAATTTGAGCCGAAACGGGTTTGAGGGTACCATACCCGATGTTTTCGGGTCGAAGTCGTATTTCATGGCTTTAGATTTGTCGTATAATAACTTGAAGGGTCGGGTACCCGCTTCGTTATCATCCGCCAAGTACATTGGGCATTTGGATCTTAGTCACAACCACTTATGTGGATCCATTCCGATGGGTTCACCCTTTGATCACCTTGAAGCGTCGTCGTTTAGTAACAATGACTGTTTGTGTGGAATCCCGTTGAAGACTTGTTAGTGACGGCTGGGCGGTCCGAAATAAGTATCCCATTTGTTGATGATTCTTAAAAAAAGCTTATGATGAAGCCAAAGTGTGGTTCTTGGTATAATAGTTTTGTTTTTTAATTTTTCTTAAGTGTTGTAATATAATATTTTAGTGGTAAAGTTGAAATGGACAAAAAGATATGATCGGAGGGGAGCGTGCATGTGCGTCTGCGTGCACGTGAATAACATAAGGCTTTGAAGGAAGGAATTCATGTTTAAGTGAGCATAGGTCAAGCTAATTTTGAATATTCCTGTGGTGCACGTGAGCTTCACTGTTAGATAATGTAAAAGCTTTGGATAATCATTCCATTATATTGTTGCTGTTTTGCACATTAAAATATTCAATTAAGTGTACGAATTGTCTGTCACCAAAAGATTTAGTGCTTGGCGGTCGTTATCACTTTTCATTCTAGCTACAACTAAAATCATTTTAGTAGGGTGTATGAGTTTATGACGGTTATGTTATATACACCGACTGTATGTTATATACACATCATTCCAAAGGGGGTCATGCTTCGGCCGGCAGATCGGTGAATATGTGAGGTGGCGTAATATTAGTGGTAAAAAATTGATAGTGTATCCATACAATCAATGCACCTTAGTGTTTTTCACACACTCTTTCTCTCTATCAGCATTGCCAGCACCCTCTCAACGTCGCTCAGAGCACCTTCATTTGAAGAACAGAAATGCTTCAGACGGAGTAAAAAAAAATCCATGAATCACCCATGAGTTTTCATCTGCCATCATCTCAAATCAACACTCATAAAGATCATGTTTTTTATGTCTAGTATCACAAACCAAAATAGAAGCCCTATTTTAGAAAATATATCACCGTAGCCACTCCCTCCATTTTTATGTTCAACAAATGGATGGTGGTGTTCATTTAGAAGAAAGCAGTGACCAAAGCTAGTGAATAAACAAAAAAAATTCATCTTCAAAGAAATAAAAATCCATCATGAACTAATGTTGAGATGCGCATGTAGAACCAAAAAATTAAAAGCACAAAAGAATGAATAAAAAAAGGCACAAAAAAGCCTTATTTCTATTAAAAAAAACTAACCTTTATTATGTTTTCTAATCCAAACCAAACCCAAAACTCCAGAAGGGAATCACATAACATACTATCATCAATTCAACCATAATATACAACACAATAAACTAGGATTTTCTAGAAAAAAAATCTCTTTTTTTTTTCCCCTCAAAACTCCAAGCTCATTTTTGTTGCAAGGTGCACTGTGTTTTAATGGAAGCACTGCTGGCCTCAACTCCGCTGTGAACCGCTACTGCTCAAACACTGTTGGTGATCCTTTTCAAGCAACCATTTGCACCTCGTTCTTCGGCCAATATCTATTGATCCAGCCATCGCTTGCATGCACAAGAGGTTAGAGGGGTCGGGAAAAGATTAGCACCTTCACGGTGTAGAGGTCAAGATTGTAGGTTGAACTTAGATCTCGAGTCTTCTTCGCCATGACAAGAAGAGCGGGTGGAATCTGAAGAGGCTTGGTTGAGCAAGGTGCGGACAAGGGAAAGGTCCGTGAACCGTTTGAGGGCGGGGGTTCCCAACAGTGATGGCAAGGGGAGGGAAATACTGAGATGTATTGGTAGGCTATCAACCTTCTTCCACTAATATCAAGCCACCTCACGTATTCACCAGTGGATATTTTAATTGATATCCCCCGGAGTATGACCCTTCCAAAGGTGCAGAAAATGGAGGCTATGTGATAACTGTAGACAGCTAGCACAATAAATTTATATATAATAATAGGGATTGCTAATCTTCAAATTTTATTTTAGATACAAAATCAATTCTTACTTTTTTTTAATTGATTTTTAACTTTAGGTAAATCTGTAATTTTATTTTATTTACATTAATTACTCATTTAATTTTTTCTCTATGCTCTTTAATATTTTTTAATATTAGTTTTTCTCTTTATTTTTTACTTAAATAATATTATTCTTTTTCAATTCAACTAATATTAATATATGTTAGGTAAAATTTTTTATATTAATTTAATAAATATTTCTTTAATAAGCTTTTTTTTTCCAAAAGATTAAAAAGTTAGGTGTAGAAACGTGAATTGTTTACGGGAAATTGCCCAAATAAACTTCTTTGTAAAATTTAGATGGATATTCAAGTAATATAAATTCAGATATTTCTTTATAACTCAAAACTATTAAAACGCATAAATTAAAACAATGCTCTTGAGAGATATTCAAGAAACATGTAATATGAAAGTAATGCCAATTTAAATAATGTTAAACGCGCAATATATTAAGTGAATTGTTTAATGTATTACTGGATTTTTTTTATTACTTGAATTTTACAAATATTTTTCGAAGTTAATAAAAAATATTTTATTAAATTAATATTAAATATATTTACCAAAAATAATATAAAAATTAGAAAAATAAAAAAAATTATTCGAGTAGAAAATAAGAGAGAGAATATTAAATATGAAAGAGAAAATTTTAAAGGAGTAATTAATGTAAATAAAATAAAATTACAGATTTATCGAATGTTAGAAATTGATTAAGGAAAGGTAGGAATGGGTTTTGTGTCAAAAATAAAATGTAAAAGTTGCTAATCTCTATATGAAGTTGTGGAAGCTAACAATTCCTATAATAATATATTCTCATATACATAATTTAGTATCGAACAATATAATGGTATAAAATAATAGTATGATACACTTATCTACTACTTTAGTATTTTAGAAGCATTACTTGGAAACCACTATCAAGTGTCAGCTTCAAGTGTTCTTAATTCTTTACAAACTTCAAAAAATTTCTATTCCAGGAAAGTATACAAATTTAATTCAAAATAAAATATTTAGAATTTGAATTAGCAAATCACTTCAATTCTTTTTATATTATACCATTATAATGATGGTTCACATATATAATTAATGCAAAAAATTAAAATTGACTAATCAATGATGGTCCACAATACTTGAGATGTGAGTAATTAAAACTAGACATTAAAAGCATATTGGAGAAGTTTAATTAAGACCATTCACTAAAAATGAAAAGGCCATTTTCTTATTAAGAAAATGACAAGGCATTAAAAACTTATTGGAGAAGCATTTGGGATTTGGAAATAGGTAAAAATAGAAGAAAGAGAAATTAAAAAAATAAAATAAAAGGGACATATGGAGGAGAGATTAATGCTAAAAGTTATGGTCAGAAAATAAAATTTCACATAAATTTTCCAATTAGCTCAAAAATCTAATGTAGAAGTAGCTTTGAATCAATTTTCAAGAAACTAAGTTAACTGTATGTATGAATATTGTTGAAAAAAATATTATTTGACATAATATAAAGATAGATTTAGTTATGATAAAAAATTATAGGTCTAAGATCTCATACCATTCATGTAGCTAAATTTGGCTTCAATATATATTAGGCATCATAAAAAAATTGTGATTTATTTAGGAATAAGAAAATACTACTTCTATAAGATTTGGTGGTATTATGCTTTTCTTTTCATTTATTTATTTTATATTTTATTCGTTGTTTGTATTATTTTTTGATAAGTAAGAAGGGGTATTTTAAGAAAATTAGTAATATTAATATTCTATAGTATTTTGATATCTTTATATATATTTTGGATTTTTTTAATATTTTTTTTTTAAAATTCATGTTAACAAAACATTGAAGAGGAAAACCAATAACTTTTATGGTTAAATATAATTCTTATTTAAAATTAGTTTACTAGGATACTAAAAGAAGGGGAGTGAAATGAAATTGGAATGATATTTTTTTCCCAATTTTTGAGTTGATTGATTTAAAAATAGATATCCTTAAAAAATGAATTACAATTTCAATAATGGGTTGATATAGGAAATGAAAAAAGGTGAGGGTGAGGGAAACAAAAATAATTTTTTTTAGAGTTTTTGATAATCATTTACACAACAAATTACACTTTTTATAATGTGTTGTTATATAAAATGATTCTATAGATTTTTTTAAATTTCTTTTCTAGGAGACAAAGGAAAATTGAGGAAGAAGAAAATAGAATGAATTTTTATTTTATTGTTTGATCATCATTTAAAAATTGAAAAACTTTTATAAAATAAATTATACTTTAAACAATTATAAGAAATAAATTTATAGAATTTTTCTTTCTTATCACTTATTTTGTTCAGTAATACTTTTAAATTTATACTTTCATTTTATAGGTAAGTTATTCTAAATATTTTTTCTCTCTCTTTTTTTTTTTGATATGAACATTTTTTCATTTTTGTAATTAATATTTAAATTATTTTATGTAACCATATCTTGATATAAATTTTATAATTATTTGTTAAACTTATATTTTATAATAAAATCACTAAATTATATTAAATGTATTGCACATAATTTTTGGCCGTGCATCGGGTTCACAGGCTAGTTTATCTAAGTTTTGAGTAAAAAGTTATGCGACATTATTCTGCAAACTAAAGTTTGAAAATTTTATTTTATTTTTTCTAACATTCTTCTTTAATGTCACTTTTGGCTTGCTTATTTTAAACTGAACATTCTTTATGTAACCAGATATGTGGCTTTTTCTAAGAGAAATTAATGTATATAGCATTTCGAGTCATAAAATGTAGCTAGTGACCGAGAACTGGATAAGATGAGGGCCACTCGAGGATTGGATTTGTAGTTTTGTTATAAATATCTGCATATGTTTTTGAATTTGAAAATAGAAATAAAAACCCATGCAAACGGATCTATGACAAAATGGTTTGTTAAGTAGCATGTAAGTTTGTAGTCTGGCTTAATCAATAACTTGAAGTTTGTAATTTAATGCTTAAATAACTTGAAGTGTGTGATTTGTCGCTTCAATTACTTGAAGTGCGTGATTTGATGCTTACCCTCCAACATGATGATGGACTAAAAGTGATGGGAAAAACAAATTTAGATTAGATTGTATTGAGAACATTGTACGTTAAGTAATATCTACTAAGTATCTATATTGCTGTCTCACAGATTTTCCATTCTTGGTCCCAGAAAATGAAAGGAAGGGACAGGTGATATAAAAGTACTACAATACAACGCAACTGCCACTTGGGGGGCACATGCTACTGTGCCTCATCCCTTCCCATATGCATTAACTATGAGCCAAGTCTTTAGTCTTTACTATACCATTCAAATCCGCGTAACATGTAAAATAAAAGGAGAGATCAATGTCTCGGTAGTACAGAGTGGTATGCACCACCACTACCACCATGCTTGTGCCTTTCTTAATTTACTCTACAAAGGACATACCATAACTTCTGTCCACTGATTTCCTAGCAAAAATGTGGGCATGGACCCCTCCATCTCTCTGGCACCCACACTACCACTGGCCCTCTCTGCATGTGGATGATCCTGCAGTTTTTAATTCGATCACTGATTGAGCTCTGGCCTATCCACTAGGATGATATGGTCTTGTGTAAGCTATATTACAACTACCCACTAGCCAGTCCCTAATGTTTATTATTTTTGAGCTGCCAGCACCATTTTGCCAGGTATTGACTCTATTTAGGATGTGTTTATGAGTTATGAGGGAAAGGAAAAAAAAAAGCATCAGAGGAAAAGAAAGGGGAAGGGAAGGAAGGGATTTAGAGGATTTCAGTCAATCTTATTCATAAATTTAAAATTGATAAAAAAAGAAAATAGAGGACTTATAATGTATTGTTATAATTTTACTCTTTACTAAAATAATTGAATATAATTAATATATTTTATAGTAATAATAATTTTTAAAAAAATTAGAAAACATTATATTTTTATAAATTTTAAAACATTTTCTGTATAAATATTTTTTAGGAGAGAACAAATTTAAATGGAAGTTGATACAAAATTAAGAGAGAAATATAATTTATATAAAAAGTTGAAAAAAATTATAATGGATCAATAAAAATAATATTTTATACTTTAATTGGGATATGAAAGTAAATTAAATTTAAATTTCAATAAAACCTCCCAATTTTGGGAATCATGAAATGGGGGTTTTGAAATATTTTGAGAGTTAGTTAAAACCTCATATATCTTTCCCTTCTAATAAGTAAAACTCATCAATCGGATAGAACTCCCATAAACTTTTCCCTTCCCTCTTTTTCCCTTCTAAACCAAGCTTGTAAACATACTCTTACAGTCGTCTCTTTTCAGTTTGCTGTTTGCATTGCATTTTGATGTCTTAATTAGATTTTACAAACATGACTGAAGTCACATGCTCTCTCATTATATGTCACCATGATCTGCTTGCTGTGTACAGTCTTAAACCAATTTCACCCTATAGTCCTTTCCAAGGTTGATGACAATATATTAGTACTATAGCGCTAAAGTTAAAATGGTCAAAAGATGAGAGGAGCAGATGCATCTGCAAGCACGTGATAACAGTATAGGCCTTGACGGTGGGAATCCATGTTTAGGTGAGTAGTGGTCAAGGGTTCATTAATGTTGCTTGTAAATCAGTCACGTAGTGGGGGTGTCCGTCTTGGATACATTTTATCTACTTCTATTTTACTTTTTCATGATCTCCATAATATTGTTAGTTGTTACTCTTTAGACGCTATAAAGAGGAAAAGGAATTAAATACAGTCTTATACAACCACAGAAAATATGCATCATATTATGTAAAGATGAATAGAACCTGTTATGCACAAGCCTTCACAATTTATGGAACTTGAGAATAGGAGCAGCTTCCATTGATAACTATTATTTAATCTTTTCAGGCATTATAATCACGTTATTTTCTTATTGCCAGATGAACACCAATAATTTAATTCTTTCTTTTTTGTGGATAACCATAGGTAGGTATCGCAAAAAGGGAAAGAAAAAAAAAAAAAAAAAGAAAGGGGGGGGGGGGGGGGCTCATCCTTGAAAAGGTGAAAGCAAAGGTGAAGTTTTGCCTTAAAGGATATTAAAGCAAAATTCCGCAGATGTAAGATGATGATAAGAATCAATGTTAATGTAACCAACTAGAAAAACAGGCAAGGGCCAGAATGAACCATCTTTAAATCGTTAAAATGACGAAAATGAAGCAGTGCCCATCAGCAAAGAACTTTAGGCAGATTTACAACACCTACATTGTAATACCTACAAGCTAACTATTTTTTCATCATTTAGTTTATTCTAATAATAATTAACTAATAAAATATTATTTAACTTTCTTCCTTAATTAATTTTTTGAGGGCAAATTTTTTCGTTGATTGCAGTTACTTATTTTTAACTTTAATTTATGAACTTTATGTAGCAAAAATAATTCTATAACATACTAGTCAACATAGCCCACAGATAAAATAACTATAGCATACAGAAAGTATGTAACGACCGAAAAATTTACCGTTAACAACTGAATTATTCGATTTTTAATCAAATAAGTGAGTTTAATCCGAACTTGATTAAACATTTACTTAAGGCCAATCAAGTGTAACTTAAAAGGGTTAGGCTAGATAGAATTAGGTTAGGAGCATAGAAAACTTCATAGAACAATTTCAAACCGATTTACCGATTTAAAAGAAATCGGTAGGATTTCGGTATTTCCAACTGTCGGAGCCGGACTAGTAGAAATTAAACCATGAGAGCCCTAGAATCAATGGCCAAGATTCAGCCAAATGCTCCCCCAAGTGGCGCCTAGATAGCCATTAGATGAGGAGGATTGAATCAGATTTTTTGATCATTTTGGGTCCACCAATCAAAATTGAGCCAACTTGAAATATCTTCACTTTTTCCTTGCATCCTCATCATAATACTTAGGGCACTCCCCCAGCTGACCTCTCTTCATTCTTCTTCTCCTCATTCTCTCCTCCACTCCATTTTCATCTCTTCTTCAAGCCCCATCATAAACTACTTGCACCAAGACTACAAATCAGCCTAATCTACTCAAGACAAGGTAGGAAATCCTACTTCTCATCTTGTTTCTCGGATTTGGAGCCGCATGTGGGGTTTGTCTAATCTGAGGGTTGGATGTTTTATAGAGTGATGATGATGTTTTATGATTGATTTTGCATGAGTGTTGTGATTAAAATTTGATTTGGGGGCAAATAGCTTAAAGGGAGGAGACAAACCTAGAAGCAGGATAGGATTTCCCTCGGCGGTCCGTACGGCGGAGTGCACGGCTCCGCCTATCGCCGTTTAAATTTGATGAAACCATTTTTATATGAAACTAGACATCTAGGGCTTTCCATACATATAAAATATAAGGCCATTGGATTAGTATAGAATTAGTTATGAATTTTTGAATTTGGAACTAGAAACTTGTGTTCTTACTTGGGCAGCATGGGTTGAGAAGGGTGTAACTCACCCTATACAACTCTAAATTAAGTGCAACCAACGGTGTTTGAAAGCTAACACATAGGAGAATGTCCCATAAAAACTTGCGATTTTGATAAGGCCCCATTCGTTCCCTAGCGAGTCAAGAAAATTAATCTATGTCCAATCCGAGTTAGAGTAGGACAAACCAGTAGGGTCAAGTTCTAAAGCCTATATCTACAGTTATACTCATCCTAATGACATGAAACTTAATTCATTCGGAAGCATGTTCTGTTAACTTTACATGGATGTAAATTTCACATGATTTCACCCATATTTATATTTTTAGTAAATTTTCCCTTCAATAGTGCATTTCTGATTTGAAGCAGAATAAGCCTCAAAAGAATCTAAGTTAATGTCGGAAGTCGGGAGATAGTGGATGAGAAGCTAGGTCGGGAATCTTGGAATTGAATTCTAAACTTGGTAAAACAGAAAGCTAGGTCGGTAGCGTGTAAGGACGAACCCGAGAATGCATGCTTAAGGTTAGACTTGGAGGGATTTACTTAAGTGATTGAACTCGGATGTAGTAAATAGAAGTCCCTATCGGGTATATTGACGTCGAACTCGGGATTTAGTAGTTAGGAAGCTCGGGAATCACGAAATATACCTATTAGAGTCCCAAACGACTAATGGTGGATTAAGGTCGGAAGTCAAGAAACTCGAAAATCGGAAAAGAGACGTAACCTCAGGAGACCGAACATAGTGTAGGGAACTCGGAACCAAGATAAAATCGGAACTCGGAATAACGTTGAGTATTGGTGTCGAGCTCGGAAACCTTAACAAAAATTAACAAGCCTACAAGTTAGATTGATGCTTGAGACTTTGAATCTCGTACTTATCAATGTTGTTATATTCTTGATATGAATATGATGTACTGTACGAAATTACAAGTTGTATAAATGTGCATTCATTTCATGATATGATAAAGAATTCCATATCACTTGGGCCAGCCCCGGAATAAGTTAAGGGGAATAGATCAGTGGAAAGGTCGGGGAAAGTAAACTCGGCCATCCTGTATAGGAACGAGCTCGGTCCTGAAAAACGGACTATTACCCAGGAGTATGTAGCCAATGACTCCCAGGGGACCAAGGATGGAAATGAGTTTTAATGGGCGAAAGCCTCCAAGAATAAGATGCATCTTCTCATTGCACATGCATATGTACAGTGTAGTACTTTTCTATTGATTGTTCTAGATCTCTGTTTATTATTCAGAACCTGCTATTGTTCCGCCGTGATTACTATTTGAGTTCCTTAGTATATTAGTTAATTAAAATTGAACTTGTTTCGGTGTATGCTTTATAAATAAGTATTTAAGTTAAATTTTATTATTTTACTGTACTATTTGAAAATTATTGCACCACCGAAACAACTGGGAATGACAGCGATGACACATGTTTAGAACTAGGAATTCCTACTGAGAAATTTCTATTTCTCACCCTACTGTATATTACCGCGTCATTCTCAGACTATGGAGCACGCCGCGACAGGAGTCCTCTTCGTTGAGTTCCCCGAGCTTCACATACACATCGATCCATTTCTGGACTCTGTATATATATTTGGCAGGTGCCAGTTTCGTTTATATTTCTTCTTCCAGAGAGATTTTGCTGTACCCTTGATGTATCCCTTGTTTGATCCCGCTGTCCCATACATCGCCATTCCACTTCATGTGGCCCAGCCATTTCCACCTCCTCCAGCAGCACCAGCCGAACTAGCAACTCCCGCTCCTATGGCCCCTCCTGCTCCTCCACCACAGCCGATGCTCTCCGCCTCGATGTCAGAGGAGGATCCATCGGAGGCAGCGAGTTCTTCCTCTTCCTCTGCTCCCAGTACGGGCCATCCTCCCGCAGATGCACCCATGGCGAATGGGTTTCTCTCTTCGGATTCTGCTTAGATTGTAGGTGTATTGTAGTGGTAGTAGATGTACAGAATGACCCTCTTTTGATAATCTGGGTCATGAATAGATGGGTATGGATTAGGGGTAGTATATGAAATGTCCCATGGGGACCACTCAGGGTATAGTTCTTAGGAACCGACCGTTTTATTTTGTGCTAGCGGCCTCATATTTTTTTTTTACCCTGTATCGTTTTGTCAAACAAATAAAGCAGATGTTTATGTATATGTATATATATGTTGCGGAAATTCCGTCCTTACTGCACTCTTAGTTATGTTATGTTACTTATAGTATACTAATTAATCAGAATTTATTCCGCCGACATGCAGGAATTTTTATTATGCGAGAAATTAGTACTAATATAGAAAGTAGAATTAAACCAGTAGTACACGTAATCACTTATCGGATAATTTTATTATGACTTAAGCATAATACTTTGTCTGGTAAGGTGTTACAAAGTATACCTCATACATAACATAAAACAGTACTGTAGCAACACACGGAGTCTACATACATGCCCAAATAAAAAGGGACGCCTTAAACTACTAATCAATCCCACTTGACCCAAATATAGCACCAAAAAGTAAAACTATAAATGATAATATGTCAGAAGGGAATGCCAAAAAGAAGGCACCCTAAAGTACATTAGAAGGGTCATTATTTAATCATTAATAATACTAATAGTAAGCATACAGTCTAAAATAACTATATTGACTTTGTTAGTAACAAAATCATATTCTAGGGCTACATCCATCTCAACTGTCATCATGATTCAAGCCATCTAGAAATACCAAGAAAAATAAGATGAAAGAAGTCTCCTAATAAGGTGGTGCTTTCAGGGTAGTCCCGCAACTGCCCAAAAGCACTAAATGCACATATACAAACAACAGGATATGCAATGCTACATAGAGAATATTGTAATATAATAATCTAGAACATTTAACAGGAAAATGTGAGAGAACAAAGCATTAAACAGTGATAATAAGATAGTTTAAGATAAATTATCATTCCTAGTGATTTAGTGTTAAGCAAAAATGGTAGTGCATAATCAAATATTAAATCAGGACAATAAATCAGTTTTCAAAATGCCATAATAATCATATAAAAACAATTCAATGGGCAAGTATACTGTTATATTTTACATTGCTTCCTTCTGCTCCATTTTTTATGATTGATGTTTGCAAGGTTTTCCTTAAATAATCTGGATCTGTGAGGGCTCTCATGCTAAGACATCCACTAGTTAGATCGGCAAATTGATAAGTAAGATTTTAATACATTAGTTAATTCTTATATTTAGTCTATTAGACCTCTTTTGTACTTAATTAATCAATATTGGACACAATTGATGAATTTGGGCTCCGATTGAGCTTAATCGTATTTTTCAGTATTATTGCAAATTTATACTGTTTCTGTATTTTGAGTATATCTTATGTTATAGACTTCTAAAATCTTAAAAATACAAATTTTATATCATAGGATAGTTGAGAGAAAGCTCCACAACTTTGATGAAGAAGATGAAAGCTAATTTAGATGTCTAGTGGGTAAAATTAGCCCACGAATTTAGAATAGGGCCATTATCACTGGATTGAGCAATGTGCACTAAGTAGGCCATAATTGAATTGTAGAGATTGGATTAAGGTGAAACACATAAAGATTCAATTCATAGCAAGATCCTCTCCAAAATAATGATATTAGATGGACTTATTGGCTGTTGAATTTGATTGACGTGAATAGAGGTACAATCTGGATATGCTACAAAAATTGAGCTATAACTTTCTCATATCAAGTCCAAATTAAGCAAATTGGATGTTTACTTAAAGTTAAGAGGCAGAGGATTAATTTGGGCCTAAGGACAATCTTGAATTTTTATATCTTAGGTATGATACGTTGTGAGAAAATGGTGACATAAATTTGGGGGAAACGTCTTCCCTTCATCTTCTCTTCTTCCTTCCCCCGTCTCTTCTTCTTTCCTTCTCCTCTTCTCCTCTATTTTGTATTTTCTATTTTTACTGTATTCTTCTATGAAGGAATGAGTTTTAGCTGGTTCAAGACTCATTAGATGTTGTGGTTTGTTTTCTTGAGACTTGACCTTAATGAAATTTCTTGTTTAAGTGCTTATGGCTCTTTTCTTTTCCTTTCTTTTCCATGTGTGACTTGAATGCATGATTTTGGTTCATATTTATATATTGGGTTGTATTTGTGTTCGTATTTGTGGATTAATGAATATGGGTATAAATGCTAGAATTGGAGGGATTAGAAATTTAGATTTAAATTTCTATGCTGATAATTATTCTAATACTAAAATTAACATGAACTTGTCTAACTTGCTTGTATGTTAATTGAAGTCTATGAGATCTCCTAGTGAGAACATCCTTTCTAAATGTCAGTGATTCCGATTTAGAGAGGGTCAACATTATATGCATATGAACTATTTGTGTTTTAGTGTTAACAATTGAATTGATCACAATTTTCTTTAAAATCTTGGACTAGTGGTTTTTAATTTTATTATTTTCTTCTTTTAGTTGTCATACATACAAATTATTTGATAAAAACCCCCCAATGCCTTTTTTCTTTGTATTTTGGATTAAATAGCCACCTAACATCCATGTAGAATGACTTGGATTGCGCATTATACTACAAATCTTATGCAATTGGGTTTTTGATTAATTTGGGTGAGTCTGACACTCGCTACCATAGATACACCACTTGTCCGCTGCAAGGTGGGGCAATATATTACTTTCAGCATGTGCATCACTTGTCTATTGCGAGATTGGGTTGATACACTACCATGGAACACTGCTAGATAGTGAACATACTACTAGTCCATTGTGAGGCGGGGTCGATATATTCACTCCATAGTCTCATATTTCACAGTATACCCATAGAACACATTATAGCACATATGGAGCATTTACACATAGTTTTGCTAATAGATAGCTCTCAAACATAATGTGCACACATCAACTTCAAAGAACATATCATATATTCATCACCAACTGAACATCTGATGGTCACAACCATAGGAATCCATATTATTCTCATAATAAGGCAAATATCATATACTTTCACAAATCTTTATGCCAAGAATATTCAACAAGGCATTTAGGCAAAGCATCTTTTCTAATAACCAATTTTACATAATATGCACAATCTATGTATATGGTTCATAACACAAGTCCCTACACACATCTACCACATATACGTGTGTATGTATGTGTATGTATATATATAAAGAATGTTTAAGTCTAATAAGCAAGCAAATACATATTAGACAAAAGATTTAAAGCCAGCTAAAAATGATAGTTTAGGGAAAACTATTAGATTTAAACTATAGCTTTAGAAAATCATTGCGAATAAGGAACTAGCTAGTTTATATGTAATTTCTAATGGGACCTTAACTTTAATCACGATCTTTAGTGTTTAATAGTGCGATTAAAATGTGTATTAAGTTCAATAGTCTATAGTTGAAAGTCCATAGTCCATGTCCATAGCAAATATACTCCAAAGCATATGGTAAGACTTTAAAGGTCTCAAATAAGTCCATGTGAGTGACAAAGACTCAATGTAGTCCAAACATAGTCCACACAAGGTCTACAAGCATAGGTAATATGTCCAATAGTCATTAACTTGATGAGCAAGGTCATAGTTCATTTGTTAAGTCTTAAGTGTCTTTTAAGGATTATTAAGTCTTAATGGTCCCAAAAGAAATAAACACATAAACATGGCTAATTCAAACATGCTCAAAGGTTTGAAAAAACAGAGTTAGAGATTTAAGAAAAGCAATCTCATACTTTCAAGAGGCATGTAGCGGAAAGCACAAATAGGCCATATTGTGGCTATTTGGTTTTCAAATTTCACAAACTTGCACATAAGAGTTTATCATATAAAAATGCATCACTTGAGGAATCTAGCCAACAATTAAAATTCATTAAATGGTTGGAATAAAAATAATGACTTTACTGTCTAGAACAAGCCAGCTTGTGAATTTCTTTGTTATCATATATGGTTTTGACACCATAATCAAGAAAATTTAGCAAGCAAGCACATATCATAAAATTATTGGTTCTAGAGTCTCAATGCAGCATTTTTATAAATTTAAAACACTAGAAAAACATGCTGTAAGATAAGGAACAAGATAAGGTAGCACATAAATTTTGAAGAGAATAAAGCTTTTAGGATATAATCTTAATCCTTTTTAAGTATCAAGCTCTTAACAAAGAAAATGAATATATTAAGGACTATTCAATGGCAACTGCATTGCTTCTTTCCAATATAACTCCTGCTCCAACTTTGCAATTGGAAGCTCTATCCATATACAAAGTCTTGGTGTCCTCTTGTTCATGATTAGTTATTGTAGGTGATAATTCAACAACAATATCAACTAATACCTGCACTTTAATTGGGACTTGTGGCCTATACTTAATGTTGAACTTTGATAATTCTATTGACCAAGCAATCATTCTTCCAATGTGGTCAGTCTTGTTCAATATTTGCTTGACTAGGTGCTTGGCCATTAGTATTATGTGATGACTCTAAAAATATGCCTGAAGTTTCCAAGCTATTATTATCAATGCAAATGCCAAATTTTCAATCTTCTAGTGACAGGATTTAGCTGTTCACAAGACTTTGCTTACAAAATACACTAGCTTTTGCTGCTTCTCCTCCTCCTTTATCAATACCGAGCTAATAGCCTTCGCAATTGCTAACAAGTAAACATACAAGGGTTCTCCATTCATCGGCTTGCCTGAAATCAAAAGCGTTGCCTGAAAACTCTTTAAATCTTGGAAGGCTACCTCGCATTCTTCTGTCCCTTCAAAAGTCACCTACTTCTTTAAAATTTTGAAAAAAGGGTATGACCTCTTCACAGATCTAGATAGAAATATGGTAAGTGCAAAATTCTGCCTATGAGCTATTAGGCCTCTATTGTGCTTGGATTGTTCATCTCTAATTGATGAATGTTTAATAGACACTCATTTTGTGCTTTAAGTGTAAAAAAAGTAACCAATTTGCATATGGTGTCTGGATTTTTGTGAAATTACTGGAACTAATGTTAAATTGGTAATTTTTAGGTAAATTTGAAGTTTAGAGGCTCATTTTGCACAATCTTTCAAAGTGGAATTTCAAGGAGCTCAATTAGAGTTTTAAGGTGCTTAGTTTGCAAGATTCTAGGACCTTATTGCTTTCAAAAATTCAAATCTCTCTTTATAGAGGTTGGATTGAGATGATTCAAGATATTTTGGAAAGCTATGACTTCCAACTTTGCTATGTACCTCAAGCTCCATTTCTCAAGTCTTCTTGGGGAAAATTTAGAAACACAATTGAGGTGTTGATACGAACTTAAGAGGGCAAACAATTTGGTCATTCCAACACTAGAGGATAAAGTGGGGATCTTGTCATGATCGTGGGTCCTATCACAAGGGATAGAGCAAAAAGGTTAAAAGAAGGTTTTGGAATTTGGCCAAGTCATGTGTAGAGAAAATGCATCAAGAGCTTGTTAGTGATTACTTGAAGAGCAAGCAACCATGAGGAGCTTAACAAATCAAGACCAAATCTTAATTAATTAGTTGGATTATTTCCGAATTGGAGATTATTTGGAGAGCAAGCAATTATGTGGGGGCACTACATATTTGGAGTAGATCAGAATTAATTAATTGATTTGATTCTAATTGGAGTGCAACAAATCAGGAGTTAATCAAAATTGATTGAATGGATTTAGTTTAGATTTACTTGATTGATTCAAATCTGATCCATATCCTTATAAGATCAAATTAGAATTTTAAGGTGAATTTTGTTGTTTAAGATTAGATCTTTTTAATTTTAGTTTCAAATCAAACCTTTTGGATAGGATTAAATAATTTATGTTCTTATTAATTTTAGGATTTATGTATAAATAGGCAAATTGGCATATAGACAATTTAAAGTTTTACTATCAATACAATTGTGAGGTTTTCCTCATTTTGGTTCTATGTGATGTAGAATTTTCTATCTTTGTGCTTCAAGTAAGGTTTGAGTGATTCTCTTTGCTTGTTACATTATGGAATCGAAAGGTTCAATCACAAAGTAATTCTTAGTGGTAGTTCTTTCAATTTTGTTTAGCCTCCCATTGACCTAGGTTGCCAAGAATAGGTTCTCTTAAACGTCTAGTAGGGAAAATTCTTTTCTTTGATCTAGGTCGCTAAGAATAGGTTCCCTTAGAAGTCTAGTAGGAAAAATCTCTTTTCAGTGACCTAGGTTGTTAAGAACAAGTTTCTTAAAGGTCTAGTAGGAAACCTATCTTTATTATCCTTTGTGTCTATTTTGATTACACTATGTTTTAATTTTACTTTACTCATAATCCCCCTATTCTCAAAGTCTTAAATTTTCGTTGTGTGTTAAGTTTTACATTCTTAGGTAAATTTTAATTTTCTTTATCAGATGTGATACAGTTACTAATGTTGTCAGCCTAACCTTTGCTCAGTATTTTGCTGATATCTAGAGTTACAAAAGTTCAAATGAAGTAATCCTTGAAGTGTTGGAAAGTTTACTCAAAGCTTTAAAACTTATGTTCTGCCTTTGAGAGTTAATCCTAACCGTATTGAATGCTATGGAGCCTGGAATTTAATAGTCTAGTGTTGCCCATACACTCTAGATCATGAATTGAGCTTCTCTGACCTAATTGAGTCATGACCCAAAGCTAATTGGGCTCCTTTTTGGTTGTCTCATGTGCAAAATTGATCAGATTAGCTGGAGAAATTATTACTTTGGCCCTGAGCACTTATTAGGACAGAAAACTTAGTCATCAAGGAGGCTATATATGAACTTTTCAAGAAGTAAGAAACTTTCTTGGTGTTTGGTTGGCCTCTTGGGCGTGCTACATTCTTTTCTTATCTAATCTAATTCTTTTGGGAAACATCAAGGAGGAGCTACAATTTTGGTAGCTACATCAAGAAGGAAGAAGGGCGATTGGGATCCATTCTTCTTCTCTTTTCTCTCTTCGATTTTTGTTTATATATATTCTATCTACGGATTTGTGCTTTTCTTAATGCTATTTGTGGATTTACGACCCAAAAATTGATATTAGAGTTATATAGGCAATGTGGAAATATGGTGCATGATTGAGACAATCAAATAGAAACCTTAATTCATAATTGTCTAGGAATGGGAATTATGGATTTTATAGGGCTTTATAAGGGGATTCACAAATTATTAAGGCCTATAGTTTTAAGGTTCAAATTGAGGAATTAATTCAGTTCTAAAATCTAATGAGGATTGTTTGCATTAGAGGAATTACGTATCAATTAGATTAAGAATCTCTCTCCATAAATTAATTTGATAAATATTCATTAGATTTTGAAGCTTAATCAATTATATGATCAACAAGGTGAAATCGAGTCCCTAGTGGTCTTTCCTTTAATATCTTTCTTAATTGTTTTGCATTTTTATTTTATTTGATTTTCTACTATTGTGATCTTCTTAGATTTTGTTGTTAATTGTGGTAGTTTGTTTGTTTTAGAATGCCAAAATAGATTCTAAGTTAGGGAATTAGTGGTTGGTTGAGTCAATACTTATGGGAATGATACTTTACTTAGACTTTATTACTTGTATAATATGATATACTTGTTAGTGCCGCTATCACTAATATAGCTTGACACTTCTTTGAGTTTGGCTCAATTTTTCGATATGTAATTAAAAACTCGAGGAATTTTCTTCATCGAACTTTGAAAGCGCACTTTCCGAAAATTAAGGCACGTGTTATACTTTTGCACCATATGAAAAAAAATCTCTTCTAGATCTTCCTAATGGTCGCTAATATCTATGGTCTTTGCGATTATATCATCTATAATACCCTACTAGCTAACATTTATTTTACCTTATTTTACTCTAATAATAATTAATTAGTAGAATATTACTAACTTTCCACCTTAATTTTTCTACGGTAAAATTTTTTTCATTGATCATGGTCACTAATTTTAACTTTATTATACTAATTTAGCATAACAAAAATAGTACCACATCATACTAGTCGATATATCCCATAGCTTAGGAAACCATCATGTACAAAAAAACATACATCATAACTACTAGACCATCATAAGGGTTACATACATACCATTATCAAATGCACAGCCTGATTACAAAAAGGAAGTGTCCTATATTATTAGTCATTAATAATAGCAATAGTAAGCATGCAGTCTAAAATAACTAAATTGACTTTGTTAATAACAAAGTCATATACTAGAGCCACATCCATCTCGATGGTCGTCGTGATTCATGCCATCTAGAAATATCAAAGAAAAATGGGTGAGAGAAATCTCCCAGTAAAATGGTGTTCTCAAAGGAGTCTTGCTTCATCCCAAAAATACTAAGAATAAAGTGGAAGTGCAGCAATATACATGCCAACTCTATATCATATCACCCATAAAATCATTAGAACATTTGGTAGCCAAATGGCATATGAATAAGTCAAAAGTAGTAAATAAGATAAATTATCAATCCCATCCATCTCAAAATGTCAAGCAAGATGGTAGTGCATAGTAATAAGCATGAACAGTAAAGCAGCAAAGCAGATATCCTCATCATTAATGTAACTCATAAATAATAGCAAGTATACTGTCAAATTTCCTTCTACTGCTTTCTACTCTTTTTTAATGGCTAAGTCATTATCATAAAACTCTGTCATAAATGGGCATTACATATCGCTGTCCCTAGTATGAGTATGTCTGCATGGTCTTCCATAGAAAATTCAAATTTGTAAGAGCTCTCATACTAGGGCATCCCCTAATCAAATAAGTGATCATCCTACTAATCCACTTTAAGGTAAGGCTAAGATGTCACTAAGCAGATGTCCCACTTATCCACTTTTAGGTGGGCCAAGACATTGTCGTGGTGAATACACCATATAACGTTTAAAAAATTTTATCGTTTTTAATTGATTTATTCGGGTTTAACGAATAAGTGAGATTAATAAGAAATCGATTAAATAATTAATTAGAAGCCAACTCAAAACTAATTAGAAATTAATTAGACATTTACTAGAGAGATTAGAATTAAGGAAATTAGAATAGACGATTAGAAAATCTCAGCAAAAACCAATGGAAAAAGAATTGCCGATTTGAGGGAAAATCAGTAGAATTTTGGTATTTTAAACTGCCAAAACCAAATCAACCAAATTTAGAATAAATAAACCCTACATTAAGTGGCAAGAATTCAGCCACTTCTCCTCCTAAAGTGGCACCCTCCATGCCACAAAAATGAGCACTGTTGGTTCATTCGAGAGCCAATTGATGCATTAACCAATGAAGGTCCCAGAAGTCAACCACCTACCCTCAAGCAACTCCAATTTTGCCTCCCATATCCCGCAATGTGTTGCCCCAAATCAACCTCCTTCTCCCATTTTCTTTCTTTCATTTCTTCTCCATTTCAACTCACTTCAAAGCCTTATCCACTTCCTTGATCAAAATAACTCAATCTTAACAAGTTAATTCGCTCATAAGAAGTAGGAATCACTTACTTGGTTTGATTTTCTTGGGCTGATGGTGGTTAGAAAGTTTTCTTCTACTCATATACCTGATGATCTATGGTGATTATGTGATGATTTATGGTGATTTAGTATGCGTTTGCTTAGCTTAGATTGAAACTTGCATAGGAAACACAAAAAGAGCCAAATTAGAAATCTGAAGTTCATTGAAATCCCTAGGGCGTCCATACTCGTGAACTAGCTAGACTCTCACCAAGCCATCAGAAATCAATGAAATTATTGCTATTGAAACTAGACATCTAGAACTTTTCAACCATATAAATTATGAAGCCATTGGATAAGTATTGAGGAAGATATGAATTTTTGAAATTTATCTTGGAATCCTATGTTCTGTTCTCGGTAGTATAGGTTTTGAAGGATATAAATCACCTTATACAACTTGAAATTGAGTACAACCAATTTTGATAAGAATTTAACACATAGGCAAATATCCCATAAAAATTTCAGGTTTAGATTCCAACTAAGCTACTTCCAGTAAATCCTCAAAGTTGACCTAAGGTCCTATTTGAATGAAACAGGGTAGTTCTCTTTAACCTAGTTTGAGAGCCCATAACTTGAGTTCTATCTACTCAAATGAAGTGAAAATTATTGGAAATTAAAGTCGGTTTAGTTAGCTTTAAGATGATATAGGTTTCGTATAATTTCAACTAATTTTTTATTTTTAGTGAATTTTTAGTTTTCTATTTACAAATTTACTAACAAGGTAGACTTAGGGTAAAATGGTAATAACATAAGTTATACTTATCAAAACTTAATGGAACTAAATAGGTCAAAAACTAGACAAGTAATATTCTAACATATCCAAAATTTAGGTCTAAATTAATTAAATAGAATTTATGGTTGAATTTACAAAATTAGATAGAACTGAGTAGAAGTAGCAAAAACTTGATTCATGGTTGACTGTTACAAAATTTGTATTAGTATTGGATGCTTGATGCTCTATATTGGTCTTGTTGTATGATTGATTTCTTCGTAGCTTGGCACTATTTATGGGAAAGCAGACTCAGTTTGTTATATTGCCAAAATTTTGGCAGAAACCATGCACAACATATGATATACTTGCCCATATTTATATGATATCCAATCCAATTTATCCTTGCAAATGAGATTCATGAGAATTATGAAAAGTTCCATATTACTTGGGTAAGCCCTAGACTAAAGTTAGGGGGAATAGATTAGTGGAAAGGTTGGGGAAAGTAAACTCGACAGTTCTGTATAAGAATGAGCTCGGTCTTGAGAAGCAAACGATTACCCGGGAGTTCTATGGCCAAAAGACTCCCAGGTGGCCAAGTATGGGAAAGCTTAAGATATACAGAACCAATGAAGCAAAGTGCATTATACTTTACCATATTGCTGCATTTACATATATGTGTGTTACTTTATTTTGTTTTGACTGCATTGTTAAAAATGTATGTTCTTTCATGAGTTATATCTGTTCTGTACCGTTTTGCTCTAAGTAAAAATTGGACCTTGTTTTGAGTCATGTTTTCTTAAATCTAAATGAACGAAATTGATATATCTGTTATCCATTTTCTTTTAATTAAATAAAAACTGAAGCAACTGAGAATGCTCACGATATCAGTATAGACTAGTTATAAGAATTTTATTAAGAATTTCACCAAATTCTCACCCTCATTGTATGTATCTATACCATTCTCAAACACCAAAGATGGATGCCATGACTGTGCTTTTCATTGAGTTTCTAGACATCTAGCTTCACCATGATCCCATGTCTGATTCTCTATACCTTTTTGGCTCCTGCCATTTCCACTTATACTTCTTCGCCCGTAGAGACTTTGTCATCCCTCTTTTCCACCCGTTATTTGACATTTTAGCACCCTATATGGTCATACCCTTGCATGTAGCACACCTTGCCCCTCCTCCACCTACACCACCTGCCTTACCACCCTAGATAGTTCCCACCCTTTCATCTGACTTAGACAGTGACCCCTCTGAGGCTTCAGACATGCCCTCCTCATCCTCTAATTCAGACGCTGACTATACCCTAGCCGAGCTTGGTATGGCGAATGGCTTCTTGATTGAGTAGATGCCTACCACTCAACTGCATTGTATAGTGTGACCCTCTTTTGATGTTTTTGGGTCACTAGCTTAGCACTTTTATTTTCCCCTTACAGGGAAACTAGATGGAATGTCTTGAGAGAACCTTGTAGGGTTATGCCGCATGATGTACAGGCCGAATTATTTTGTTAGTCGACCCATTTTATGTCACTGATGTCATGTACATATACTTGAAAACTTTGACTACGTATATATGAAGATGGGCTAGAAAAATGCTATGATGATTACTTCTGCTTATTTTATTTTATTGTATTTTATTTTTCTAATCATCGCCAAGTCTTAAACACACGAAAAATCAATAACCTAGGCACGAACTAAAATTTGTAATTGTTTATACGTGACAACTATAAAAAAAAATGAAATTTTAATTTCTTATACGTAACAAATTATCGGGTGAAGTACTATGACTAAAGCATAATATTACATCTCGTAAGATGTTATACACTACTTGTCCACTTCATAGTGGGGCTAATGTATTACCATGACCACTATCAGATGGTGAACATAGCCTTTGTCCACTACGAGGTGGGGGCCGATATGTCACCGTGAGTAAATGTATCACTTATCCACTATGAGGTGGGGCCAATGCATCACCCTAGGAATGTATTACTTGTCCACTTTGAGGTGGGGCCAATATATTAATTATCCTTTCACATATCTCATTGAACAACCACAGAATATTTGATCACCTATATGAAGCACAATTCTCATAATCATTTCATCATAACTTTTCCTTCAACTCATGTAGTGCACACATAGCTTTAAGCCATTATAATTTCACATATTTTGATAGAAAGGCGAGCTTACTAACAATCTAGCTAATATCCATCAAATCATATCATAAAGTGCACATATCTCATTTCCTTACCATAAGCTATCAAACTGTGCATATATCATCATAATGCACATAATCACTCTCACATATTCCATCATCAAGTTCACATAAATTATTAAACCACAAAAGTATCAAATTTGGCTAATGGCACACATATTTCACTTTCAACATCACATAGTGCACATTTATGCCAAGGATCCTCATATCCATGCATTTAAGTATACGTAACACATGTTCTTCATGTCATGCTCCTAATAAAAGCTATCATAGTGAGCATATGTAACATCCCAAAGATCAGTGCATCTGATTAGTACTGTTAATTAATTTATTCCATTGTATTAGAAAAATAAGAGCAATTAGGAATTAGATATATACATTAGGATTAGAAAGATTTGAGTTTATTATGTAGAAAATTTAAAAGAGACCATTGGCAATATTTTGAAAATTTAAGAGACACGATAACGATTTCTGTAAAGTTCTAAATTACAATATGTTTAATTTACGTTGTTAATCAATTTATTTGATTTTATTGGACATGCAAAAATAATTAAAAGTGAATTATAGAGGAACTAGGGTTAGGAGAATTTGAAATAAGCATGAAGAAAATTTTAGAAGGTTATTAATAATGTTTCACCGGTTTGAAGAAAATCGGTTAAAATTTGGTATTTTATACTGCAAGAATCAAGTTAGTAGAAATTTATACTGTCAAAACCTAAGTTGGATGGCTAGAATTTAGCCACCACCACCCTACAAAGTGGTGCCTTGTCCATCCTTGAATTTGGGGGAGAGTTGGTTGAATTTCAGCCGCTCAATACAACTACCAACTTGTGTTAGAAAATCTTCAAAATTCGCTCTTAACCCCTTTCATTTTTGAACCCTATTCTGCTACTGCTCCCTCTCCATTCTTCTTCTACTTCATTTCATCCTCTTTCCATCTTCAAGCTTCATCCATTTCCTTAAACAAAAACTCAACTCTAGCTAACCTACATATCAATTTTAATGTAGGATTCAACTTATCTCACTTATTTTTGTGATAAAGAGGCTGATGAGAAATTCTATTCTACTATCTTTTTGATGATGTATTATGTTTATATAAACTTTGATGGCTGATTTAGCATGTGTTTATTGGGCTTGGATTGAAACTTGAATGAAAAACAAAAAAGGTAGCAAAACAAAATCTGAATCAAGTGAAATGGTGTCCATACTTGTGAAGTGTATGGCTTTGTACACAGCTATCAGAATTTGATGAAACTAATTTTAAATGAAACTAGATATTTAGAGATTTCCAACTATGTAAATTATAGGTCATTTGATTTGCATTGAGTGAGATATGATTTTTTTTAATTTTTTTTCCTAGATTTCTGCCTCTAGACCTAACTAGACTAGGTTGTGTAAGGCATAACTTGCCCTACGCAACTTTAAATAGAATGAAACAAATTTTGTTAGAAAGCTAACACATAGGGTAACATGCTATAAAAATTTTGATTCAAACCCTAAGCAGTTTGCTCCCAGTAATTCACCAAAGTTGCCCTATATCCTGAATGGACTGAAATAGGGCAGATTAATTTAGCCAACTTTAAGAGCTTATAACTTGAGGTTTGCCCATTCAAATGAAACAAAACTTGTGAGGAATTAAAACTGGTTCTGTTGTTTTAAAATGATATGAGTTTCAAACAAATCCAATAAGATTTCTATTTTTGGCGAATTTTCACATTTTAGACTCTAATTCTGTCTAACACAGGGTAGACCTAAGTTAATCTTTAATAACTTGAATTATACTCATCAAAACTTAATGGGACCAAAGAGAACTAAAACTAGACAAAAAATGGTACACCATATTCTGATTTCATGTTCAAATGAGTTAAGATGAAATTGTGGCACATTTTCTAAGACAGGCTAGAATTAGTAGGTTGGGGTGCAAATTGCCAAGTTGAAGAACATGGATGCTTTTAGTTCGTCAATGATCTTTTATTTGATTTAAGTGATGAAACTTCCTAATTTATTGCTAAATTATTAGTATGACGTTATATTGATTTTGATGTCTTAACTGGTAGAAGCCTGTTCCTAGTCGTTATGCTGCCAAAATTTCGGCAAAAATATATAACAGTTATAAGTGTCTATATGTTATGTACATGAATATCATATAAGTATGAATATTTGAAAGTAAGGTATGAAGTATGTGCATAAGTCTCTGAAGTATATTCATATATGAATACATGAGCATATAAACCATGAAAAAATATAATCAGACAATATGAGATCTTTTAACTTGGAGGTAGTTATTTAGGTCCCTCCCATTGAAGGCAGCTAAAGCTATTGGGTCCCTCTATGTTGGAGGCAGTTGGTCAGCTGAGTCCCTCCAATTGAGAGGCAAGTAGGTCCCCTTGTTGGTTGATACTGTGTGATGATAATCACGAGTTGAGCTTACTCCTAGATTAGGCTATCTAAGGACAGTAAAGATTAAAGATATATGTATACCGACAGCCTAAGAACGACGATGCATAACACCTAGGTGTGTCAAGCAAAAAAAATAAAGAAAATTAAAGAAAGCACAAGTGCATCTGCATACTTACATTAGGAGCATTTACATATGCATTAGTCAAATTGCTACAGTTATGAATCTACTCCCTATTAATTGTCAATTGTATGAATAAAATTAACTTACTTCAAAATGGATGTTTTTGAACTCTTTAAAATGAAATTTATAATTTTTGTGGCATGTTCATCTTTTCATAATTAGCTAAAGCAGCTGGAGTAATAATAATGACACAATATATGGTAGTATAAGGAATCCTATTGAGAATTTAAAATTTTCACTCCTATGTATATTTCCATGTTATCTCTAGATATCTTAGTTGAGCTAGAAAATGATCATACTAGGCAGAGTTAGGAAGATTGAAGACAACCAAAGAGTGCTGTCATATAAGGCTCGTCTAAGTAATAGTAATAACTCCTAGGGTAGGTATTATAACTTAAACATAGTACTGTACTTGGGAGGGTGTTACAACATACACATGATCAGAACACTAATAACATATTTATATACTTATGAGTTAACAAAGCGTGGATATTCATATATTAAAGCAACTACACATGGTTATTTAAACTAATGTTGCCCTAAGGCATAATCAAGTCAAATAGCCAAACCTTTTTGCCAACTCATATAGATAACACAATAACATACAATCACATTATAAAATACGTTTGCCCTAGGTTGAAAATGCTGACACAGATCAAACATAAGCTATAATAGACAAAAGTGATAATTTCAAGTGAAAGCTTATTCAAAACACTTGAACCTTAGAAAACCCATTTCAAGCAAGGAACTAGCTAGTCTATATGAAATTCCCAATGGGACTTTAACATAATCTTTATGATTAAAGTTTAGTAGTATGATTAGAAGTGTATTAAGTCTAAATGTCCATAGTCCAAGTCCAAAGCATAGGTGTTCCATAGCAAAGGTATGACCATATATGGTCTTAAATAAGTCCAAGTGAGTCTCAAAGACTTATAATAGTCCAAATATAGTCCATAACTTAGGTCATAGTTCATTTTAACAAGTGTGATGTGTCTTTTAGAAGCTTATTAAGTCTTAATAGTCCAAAAGAAGCTATCATATAAACCATGCTAGTTCAAATATGCTCAAAGGTTTGAAAACATTTCATCATAGCAAACTAAGTAAAATAATTTCCTTATTTAAAAAGGGCACATGGCCAAAAGCTTCATCAAGGCAAAAACCAAGCTATTTTGTTTCAAAACTTCTCAAACTTGTGAATGAAGCCTTATCAAGAAAAAATACATGATTTAAGACAAAAAAAATCAAGTTTATAAAATGTTTGCATGAGAGAAATAAAATTAAATTACTTGTTGCTCAAAATAGGGTAGATTTGAAAACTCACCTTTTAATACATGAAATCAACTCTAAAATTCAAGAAACTTAGCAAACAAGCACATAGCATGATAATATAGTCTCTCAAGCATCAAACCATTATTTTAAGGTCATTAAAACAATTCAAAATCATGCCACAAGGTCACAGTTTCAAGGGGCAGAATTTAAAGTCAAACTTGCTAACTTGATTCAAGTGCATAGATTGAAGAAATAAGCATGCAGCTGCATCAAGTGCAAGTTCATCATTTAAGACACAAAATCAACCATTTAAATGCTTCAAAGGTGTGAGATAAAAGGGGTTATGGTGCTACCAAAACAGGGCAGCCCCCAAAATTCATTCTAATCTCATGTTTAATGCATCAAACTCAAGTATAATTAATATATGAGCACATAGCTTCAATATACATGTTACATGACTTCAAAATAGCGGTTTTTCTCACTTTAATAACATGTAAAGCATGCTAGAATACTTATATCAAAACAGGACAACATATTTTAATTATTCAAAAACCAGAAGTTTAGTGTTAAAACATGAAACTACTTAGGAATCATGCTCTTATAAGGCAAAACTAACATATCAAGGTCATGTACTAGCATCTCCAAGCCTTCAAACATATAGAAAAATCCAAAAACATCCTTAGCTCATGTAAGGCCGTGGGATGCATATGGAATAAAGGAAAGGATTTTAGGCTTGAACAATGAAAATCCATGGAAACTCAAGCATAGAACATGGAAACATCATCAATATTCATCATACCATATTTTCCTCTGATAAACCCTAAGAGGGCCATGAGTATCATGCATGACAAATAAGAGTTTTTAAGTCAAGAAACACGTATATAAGTTTATAAACACAAAAATACACAACTTAAGCTATAGAACTATGAGGAGAATCATCAAGTTCATACAAGTCACAAGGATGCTCATGAACCCCTATTATGGCCGAGACATATATAAAAGAACATGAAGACTAATTTCACAAACTCTCAAGGACACATGTATTTAGATGCTTAAACACAAACAAAAGATTAGAGCTTCACATCCTTGAAAGAAATCATCAAAAACCAAACTATTCATGAGCTTTTGGATGCTTAAAGAATGAACATATATTCTGAAAATTAACACAAATAATCACATGGAATTCATGCATGAAGCCTAAAGAATGAAAAAGAAAATTCTACTTGGTTTGGAGAATTGAAACTTGAATGGAAGAAGGGCTAGACTAGTAGCTTTGCTCGAGTTTTTACTCTATTTGAAGGGCTTGAACTCAAGCTTGCAAGTGAAGGCTGATGATGTTTGAGAGTTACGGTGATAGGTGAGAGTTTAGAAGTGTTTCAATGGAGATTTCTAAGTGTTTTTGAGAGATAATGAGGGAGGATAAAGGTAGTGGTGGTTTCGGCCGAGGAAAGGTGTTAAGGGCTAAAGCTTGTATTTCTAATGTGACGGTGTGTGGGATGTGTTTCTATTTATAGAAAAAGAATGATTAGTTAGTTAGGTAATGAAATTAATAATTTTTACTTAATTAAGTAGTTTAATTTGTTAATTGTCTCACCTTTGCTTAATTATTTTAGAAACCAATCAAAACTGATCTAGAAACATCATAATACTCATCTTATGTATTTAATAGCAAATTAGAAAATATTGAAGTGATTTAGTGCATGATTAGTCTAAGAATTACCATTTATGCATAAGACTAGTTTGAACAATTTAACCTTTAATTAACAAAATATTTAGCATACAATTAAATTTCTTTAATCCTCATCAAAACCATGTTTATATGTGTGAAATATGTTATCATTTAATTTTTAGGATTTATTTTTCAATTTATAGAATTTTTGAACCATTTTTACCTTAATTAAGCTTATTTTTTGGTTAATTAGCATACTTAATTATATATAATTAATAATCCTTAAAAATTAAAATCTCCATCAGCCCATGTGATGGTATTCACACCATTTGATGGGTCAAGGAGACATGGAGACTTAGTCATAGATTTAGGTTAAAAATAGCTTGATTTGATAAAAGATAATTAATGTTAAAGTAACTAAATGTTAGCGTTCTAGCCACATTTCAACTATTCTTTACTCTCATCTAGTTGAAACTAAACTAGGGTTTTAGGAAATAGTTAGAATTTTGTTAGGGGGCTTGGGCTTAGGGTTTTATATTTTTTGTTTTATTTATATAGGTTTTATGATGTTATTTTGGCCTTTTGTGTAATTTGACCCATAATTAGTTTCAAAAAGCCCAATCAAAGTTGCTATAGCTATGAAGGCCCAAATGAATGCCCAATTTCATGGCCCAAAAAGCCTAGGCCTAAAACTCCACTGATTCATTGCCGTAATAAAAGTTGGAGTGTCTCATAAAGTTTTCGGGGTCTATTTTGCACCTCGGTGAGATTATTTTTGTGTAATTATGCAAATATTGCTCAAATTTGCTAAAAATTGATATTTATATTCAAAATTATATTAAAAATATATTTATAATTTTTCTAGAATTTTTCAAGATCTTTCTGGTAGTTTTTGGCCTTATATAAGCCTTTGGTGTTTTTTTTTTTTCAAGTTTCTACTATATTTTCTATTTTCTGTAACTAATAGAATTTCTGTAATTGTTGGCAAGTCTAGGGGTATCCCATATCATTTTACACTTGTATAGTTTTGTGGCCCAATTAGCAGAGATTCCAATTTCTACAATTCTGCTATGTTACTTAGTTCCACTTAAACTCCTATTATGCCAATTCTAATTATACAGGGACCTAAATATCATTTTCTAAAAGTTATGAGCATCTAAATAGAAATAACCTCTGGGTTCTAAGGATAATTATAGAAAATATTGAGGTAATTCTATAAATAATAAAAGTTTGTACTATAAGGATATTTTTATCTTTTTTTTTTTTTATATTTTTTAGTATACTGTAGAGATATAATTTCAATGGCAATATCACACTGCTCTATAGTTTTTAGTGTGAGAATAGTCATGACATAATGTGACTGAGAAATTCTTATACTGCGTAAGTGAAATAAATTGAAATTCCCAATATTAAGAAAAAAAAAAGGATGTTACATGATCGGCATCTACTTCCATGATTCTCCCAATTTGTTTTGAGAAGACCTTGTTCATTAACCTTTGATGGATAGCTCCTGCATTTTTTTAATCCAAATAGCATGACCTTATAATAGTAGTTCACACTTTCTATTATAAAGGTTGTTTTTTCCTCATCCACTAAGTGCATTTTAATTTGATTATACCCAGAATATGCATCTATGAAGCTAAGAAATTTGCACTTGGAAGCTCCATCAACTCTATGCTTAGTAGTAGGTATGTATCCTAAAGGCATGCTTTATTAAGGTTTGTAAAATCTACAGACATTCTCCACTTCCTTGAAAATTTTGGCATCGTAATTACATTGGCCAACCAAGTGGTGAAGTGATTTCTTTGATAAATCCAACCTTCAATAATTTCTCTATTTCAATGGCTACTGCCCTATACTTTTCTAGTCTAAGCTTTCACTTCTTCTGAACCATAAGTTAGACTTTGGATCTATAGCTAGCTTGCAATAGATGATTTCTAGGTCAATTTTAGGCATATCCTCGAGTGCCCATGCGAAGAGATGTGCATTTTCTTCCAATAATTTAATTAAAGTATCTTTCATCTTGTTACGGATGAGGCCAAGGGCCCAAAATCCTTAATGGATCAACCAAGCCCACTTGCTCTAGGTCCAAAGGCCCAAGTCGGAAATCGGTGGAAGAACCCATCGAAATCGTTATTAGTTACGATTCCATTAATTCCAGATTCTGTAACATACCAAAACGTATGCTAATCTGGGACTGTTACCCAAGAATCTCGGAAATCTATTATTTGATAGAACCCCTATAAAAGGCCTACTTAACGGGTACTTTTTCTTTTAAGAATAATGAGACCTCTTACTCTGACTAACTTGACTGTTGGAGTCTTTTGTAGGTACCCCCATTCCTCTACTACGTAGCCATTTCACCGCCATGTATGACGACTCAAGTATCTCAAATTTAGTTTGGAAGCTCACCTCCTACGGAATTGGAGCTCCACTTCCGAACACATCTCCTTCGGGAGGCTCCTCCTTATAAATGTTACTTTACTCGGAATAGAGCTGATTTACATTGGCTCCAAGTCTTTGCTAGGCTCAGGCCGATCTCTGTTCTCTTCACGGGGTTCGAGATCTCACATAGTCATGCTTGGCTTTGATTCTACCCAAATCATGTGTACTTCATGGATTGTGCTAGTTTCACATCCTCTTTGCTTCCTCTTCAAGCACTCATTATAACAACACCGAGCCTTTTCAGGCTAGTATGAACAACTCTAACTTCTATTTCTGATATTGGGAACTTTAGTGCCAAATGAGACATTGACACTAGAGCTCCAAGCATGTTTAATGAGTATCTCCCCAGTATCATATGATAGAATCTATCACCAAATACTAAATGTCCACTATTTTGATATGCGGTTCAGTTTCAAGAGTAATTTTGAGCTCAATTACTCCTTAAACCTTAACTCGTTCATTGGAGAAGCTAACCAAATCTCGATTACATGGTTAGAATGTCATCTTCTGCATAATAAAAAAAATGAGATATCGGTCGAACTCCCATGGTTAATCAACACTTTTCTTACTATAGCATTCCTTGCTATCACAAAAATTAGCGTGGGGTCATTTAGATTCTAATCTATTTCTTTAAAATTAGAATCAAATGATGATATTACCGGGCTTGGGATTCTAGGTTTTACAAGCATTGTCTTTTCTATAGCCATAATTGCTCAGAGGTGTCTATTTCTGATCGAGTTTGTCTCCCCTCCTCCTACAAATCACTGCTAGGTCATGTAGATTTTGATCTATACTTTTAAAATTAGAGTCAAAGAACCAAATTACCAAGCTTGGGGTTCTGGGCTTTATAGGCACTATCTTTTCCCCAGCCATTATTGCTTGGAGGTTTCTCTTTCTAGCCGAGCTTGTCTCTCCTCCTCCTGCAAATCATACAACTATCTTATTAATAACTCCTCAAATCTCTAAGGGTTAATTGATTCTAGAGTCTGGCTCTCACTCATTATCAATAGCTGCTTTGTCTTTGCTTCAGCTTCTTCTTTGCCTTTTCTCCTTTTGAAGTTCTCGACTCTTGCTCTTTCTTCGCCAAGCTATGTGTTGGTCTAGAAAACCTTGCCTTATTAGATGCTCAATTTGGTATTTCAACAGTATGCATTCCTTGGTAGTGTGACCATAATTCTGGTGATAGTCACACTTATTGTTTTCATTGGTGCTTGGTGGTACCTGCTACTTCCTTGCATTAGGCAGAAGCTTAATAATTTGGGAGTTATACACCCCTTTGAGTATGGTTTCATGCTTTGTATTTAGAGGTGTATACTCCTTATATCTAGGACATGGATAATAAAAGCTTTATTAGCTTTCATCTCGGTCTTCATCTTTCTAATTTGCATTTCCTCGTCTTTGTGATCTTTTTTCCTGTTTTTGGCCCTGCTTGGAATCATCATTCTTTCCATTTTCTTTCTAAGCTTTAGCTCATTTTGTCTCTCTTATATCCTCCATATTCACGTACCCTAGAACTTTTTCTCTAAACTTGGCTATTGTCTTTGGGGGGTTAATGGCCAAAGAATTTGTGAATGACACCACCTCAAGCCCTTGCTTGATATAATGTAATTCAATAGTTGCATCTAGATCTCGAATATGCATAGTTATAGTGTTGAAACAATCTAAATATTCTTTCAAAGAGCCTATGGCCCCTACTTCATAGTGTTCAAAGAGTTTGAGA
Source organism: Pterocarpus santalinus (assembly GCA_031439595.1). Taxonomy (NCBI): domain Eukaryota; kingdom Viridiplantae; phylum Streptophyta; class Magnoliopsida; order Fabales; family Fabaceae; genus Pterocarpus; species Pterocarpus santalinus. The sequence goes on along the minus strand of CM062528.1, from coordinate 22,474,068 downwards.
TCATTTGGCAAACTTAGCTGGAAGAGAAATGATTGACAAACGCTTGTGAAAGCTCAGAGAAGTCGTGAAAAGATCCTATAGGCAATGATAAAAACCACAAGAGGGCCGACTTTTCCAAAAACATAGGGAATGCTTAACATAGAAAAGGATCAGTGGATCCATTCAATAACATCATGGATTTAAACATTGTCACATGTAGTTGGGGGTATCTAATACCATCATACAAAGTAAAGTCATGGGCAACTTAAAGTTACCTAGGAGGGTCATATACATGATGAATGATGAATTCTGAGAATGATCTAGGATCAGTAAGAAGAGTATGGGTAGTAGTAGTTTGATTGGTTTCATTTTGCTCATAAGTGTGAGAAACATCATCATTGTTCCAATGACTACTAGCTGCATGCTTCCTCCTGGAAGCCTTTTGTGCTTGATTCATTGTCTCCATCTGGTTTGTCAACCTCTTGTTTTGTTCCTGCAATTGTTGTATTAGATGGTACAATATCTCTATGGTAGGAGGCGGAGCATTGTTATTGGTCTTGTTTCCATTGTTAGGATAGTTCAGCTAGTCAACCGTGTTAGCATTTTGGCTCCTTTAGTGACCATAAAACGAGTAGGGCTTGCCTTTGAGCCTTATGGTGGGTGCCAATATTCTTATTTGTTCAATCGGTATAGGCGACATCCTTATTGATCTGAGCTTCTTCAAGAATCCGTAGCTCCGGTAGGGGACCAACTAGAGACTCTGATACTCGAGTCAAAACTCAACTCCACTTGGATACAAGTGAAAGAAGTTAGTTACTTATCTTTGCCTTTAATGAGGCTTCTTATTTGAGGTTGGATTCTGGTCCCACAAGATTAGGGCTTTTCGGTTATTTCCTACCTTCTCAACTATTTCCTCTTTTCATGGGATCTTTCATTACCAACTTTATTATGCTTAGAGGTTGAGAGTTGAGACTTTCATGGGATTCCCTTTTTGTCGTTAAGTCTAAACTCACTCCCTTGAGATAACCACTCTTTGGGCTCATTGGGCCAAGCTTTAAGGCTTAGGGAATTAATTCAATGCACTACTATATATAAAATGCAAATTGTTAATAGTAACAATAATTTGTAATATTTATTTTTTTAAAAAAAATTTACATATTTTCTCAACTATTATTTTAGAATATTAATGTATATTCTTTTTATAGTAAAATCACAATATTCTAAAAGTAATAGTTGAGAAAATATATAATTTTTATTTTTTAAAAATAATTATTACAAATAATTATTGATGTTAATAATTTTTCTCTTAATATAGTAATGATTTAAAATTAAATTTAATATATTTTTTATATTATTATAAGCCACTTATTTTATGAAAAAAATTAATATATAACTATTAATAAAGGGTACTTAGGTTAAAGATAAAATAACAAAAAAGAGATAATGGAAAGTTAATGGAAAATTTGAAAATGGATCAAAATATAGCTTATATTAATTTTTTTAGGGAAATGAGTGTATATTTTAGAAATAGAAGGGAGGATAGTGTAATAAAGTCATCTCCTAAGGATGTGGATGGTATTTTCACTCTCTCTTTTTTTTTTTCAACATTTTTTCTTTTGAAGTATATGGTACGTTGTGCATAGAATATATAAGTATATATGCCATTAACTTTTGGTTGCATATTATGAAGAAATTAATTTCTAAGCACTAATAATGTAAAATAATTTTTCATTGTCAGGCAATAAAATTTTAAGAAAATGTAAAATTCATACTAAGCAACTATCTACTATGATAATTATCCATTATGATTTGACATTTTTTTTTGTAATTTTAGTGGTTGATAGTATAAAATTATTCTACATTATCATTATATAGATATTAAACTTTATCATGAAATTATTTGAGTAGACTATTTAGTTATTTATTACCACTCTCACCTATTATCAGTTACTTTGATTAAGTGTCTAATAGAATATATGTTATAATTAATTTAATTTTTCTGTTATTATTATTATTATTATATCACTTTTATCTTTTAGTAACATATATCGTGCGGGTACGGAACGGAATTCTAATTAATTTTAACTTGGGAAGAAGGGAACGAGTCTTTCTCCCATAAACGCAATGGGAGCACGGGAAGGAGCCCCCTGACCAATGAGGACATGGGGCCTATGTGTGCAAACTATAGATGAACAGAAAGAGGCTATAATATCAGTTGTGTGGGTGTTAAACAGTGATGCGAGGTATATATGGTTGATTGACAGATACTACATTAGATCACGTTCCGGAATATGGACCTTAAGTTATACACGTGGTTCTCATCCTGGAAAGATGCAAATTTTGGTTGCGTATTTTATGTGTTTATGCTAATGATGTCCAGCATTGTGGCTTGAGATGGAGACTTGGTTTAGTGGTCTAGTACTTATTCTTTTAAAATAGGCGTTGGGTCTGAGTCTTACGAATAAGAAAATTTAGGATGTGTTTGTTCGTCTTTTTTGGTTAAATATTAATTTTTTATTAAAAAATTAATTTTGATATATTTGGATATTTTTTTTTTAAATGATCAGAATCTCAAAAAAATTTATTTTCACTTTTTTTAATTATATATAAAATTTAAGTTTTATAATCACTTTTTTCAAAAGTTGAAATAAATGCACGGTTAATACTGAAAAAAATTTATTCTTATAATGAACCTATCCAATTTAAATTAGATTAGTAGTAAATTATTCTTATATTGAACCTACCTAATTTACACCTGGCAGAAAACTCTAGAAATACTTGGTTTGGACAAATATAAGGAAAAATTACACTTTCCTCTCTTGAACTATAGATTATGTGCATTTTAACCTCTAAACTTTAAAAATGTGCAAATTAACCTTCTAAACTTTCATAAATGTGCATTTTAGCTGATGTAAGTATACTATAACCCCCATGAATTTTGAGTCATATGTTAATTGACCCCTTGAATTTTCTTAAATATGCAACTTGATATCTTAAACTTTCTTAAATATGCAATATTTTTATTAATAATTGATGAAAAAAACTAACAAATGGGTCAATTTACACATTTAGAAAAGTTCAAGGGATCTATTTATATATTTTTAAAGAGCAAATCAAAGTGCTAAGGGAAGAAGCAAGGATGCTGCTTTGCAAAGAGGAAAATCAGATTGATCAACTTGAGCTTATTGATGTCTTGCAAAGACTTGGAGTGGCTTATCATTTTAACAATGAAATAAGGAACATATTGGACACTATTTACAACATGGATAAGTCCAAGAAGAAGAATTTACATTCCACAGCACTTGAGTTCAGGCTCTTAAGGCAACATGGTTATGACAGTATGCTCCTTACGAATATTAATATTGAATGAGATTCACCCGCAAAAATTGCATATATATATATATATATATATATATTTGTATTGTTGATGCAGATGTTTTTCTTAGCTTTCATGATGGAATGGGTAATTTCATTGACTATCTATCAGTTGATGTTGAGGGAATGCTATCAATGTATGAAGCCTCATTTTATGCACTGGAAGATGAAACTACATTGGATGAAGCTAGAGATTTCTCCACAAAATTTCTCAAAGAATATTTGAACCAGAATGAAGGTAGCTATATATCACTCCTAATTGGTCGTGCTTTGGAGTTTCCATTACATTGGAGGATTCCTAGGTGGGAGGCTAAGTGGTTCATTAATGCATATGAAAGAAGGCAAAACTTCAATCCTGCTTTACTTGAGTTAGCTAAATTGGACTTCAACATTGTTCGGACCATCTACCAAGAGGAACTGAAGTATACATCAAGGTGATAGCAGCCATTTTATACGTTTGAAGCTTCTAAATTAAGTACCTATGCGTGGTTTAACTTGAAAGCTTTGACTTAATTATACCTACGATGACCTTAGATTGTAGCTAAACTGGGCCATATTAGGAAGTGGTTAGCAACTTTCAGAAACTGTATTATCAGTATAGCATAGCAAGTTTTTCAGATGCCAGCCGACTTACTCTCAGAAAATAATTGACAAAATATTTTGGCTATTTCCCATTTTTTTTATTATCTCAGTTAAATAAAATTATAAATCCTACTTCTTTCAATTTAATTGTTATTTTTCTAAATAAAAATCCTTTTTATCTTTTAAAAGTAAAAACTTTATAGGAAATAAAATATAAAGCAAGCTAAATATATCAAATTCTGTCAATTGCAATGGTTCAAACTTTCTAAAGAAAGAATTTAATTTTGATACATTGTCAGTGTAAAAATATTTTACATAGATATCTAATCATATATTACTACATCAACAAAAGTATTTAATTTAATTATCTACTATTTTAAAAGTTTTACAAATAGAAGCATATACTTGAATGATAGTGTAAAACTTTTTTACTTTGACAGTGTATCAAAATTAATCTCAAATAATTTATTGTAAGAATTTTTTTTAACTAGTTCTGAAACAACTAGGATTCTAGCAAATTTATACACTTTTTTTTTTTTTCAAAATTTTTACAAAGAAAAAACTCAGGCTCAACTAGCCGCAAGCAAGCAAGCATAACAGATCCGAGCCATCTAAACCAGTTTATCGCACCTAACAGAACATGCATCTAGGACTCTTAAGACAGAACAAGACAGAAAGCAACTTCATAGATAACCTTCTCAACTATGCCTTCGCCTCTGCTGAATCTGTTGTAGAAAAAATTATGTTGAACACTAGTATTTTAGCTTTAAGTAATATGAATAAAAATGACAACAATAAGAAGTAGTAGTAGAACAAGGTTACCACAAATCGTACAAAGCACTGTCCTTAAGAGTTTAATTCCGCCCTACCCAAAGCTATGCTCGGTAGAATGGTGTTGACGGTTAACCCTGCAGGATTAGACGTGGGTCTCCACAGGAACTCGTCCACACGATGATCCCGGTACGTTGAGCAGCAAACCTTGCAAGAAGCAGAAAACGCAGCAGAAGTAGTGGGGGTAGCTTCTACTGCGCAGAAGAGAGAATAGAGAGGTGACTGTTGTTCTGTGTTTTTTGTTGAGCCATGTAGCAGGCTTTATATAGGTAAAAGAAATAGCTATTGTAAAAGAGCCGTTGCAGAGTAGCCGTTGAATAACGGTCGGAAAAAGAGCTGTTGCAACTAGCCGTTGAATAATGATTAGAAAAAGAGCCATTGGATCATTAAAGAGCTGCAACGGTAAAAAGGAATTAAAATAAATTCATATGGGTAGTAAAAGCTTGGCAGGCCCACACGCGCGCGGACGAGACGGGGCACGCGTGTGTATTTAACTAAGACCCAAGTCCACAATGTTACCTCAATACCATAAGATAGTTGCCAATTAAGTACCATCATATATAAATGCTTATTAAAACATTTTCATGAGCAATGTGGGACTTTTTCCGTAGCTAAATACACGTAGACAAACTAAGTTTGAAATACACTAAGACCCATATATATACAACAGAATCATCAAGTGCCTTCTTTGATAGAATGGAGCCTTTTCTGTTCACAATAAAATCTCCAATTTGTCATTTCATTATCCCAGCCAAGGATTGAACAATGAGGGCCTGCTTCTGAACCCACAGCAGCTACCTTCAGTAATGAACTTGGACTCAGAAATTGCAACACGTTCTCCACAGCTAAAAGTTCATCTTCTATTCATGAAAGTGCTTTCACCTTTGATATTCTGCAGTAAGAAATTCTTTTCCACAATCAAACAGCATAGAGCCCATCAAAAACTCCCATCACCTTTGTGACCACTTAACACACGCCAAGTGACTACTCTGCATACGTTTACGCAATTGTGAACCTTCTTGTAATGTTTTGATTTTGTTAAGATTTGGTGTAACATTAACTTCGGAGGATGCCCACTTATTCCTCTACCTTGGTACTTTCATCTGTAGTGTAACCAAAAACTGTTATAGCTCTCATGCTTTGTACTAATGCTAAATATTTTGTTCTTATTTAAGATGGTGGAAAAGAACTGGCCTAGCAGAAAAGTTGAGCTCTGCTAGGGATAGGTTGGTAGAGAACTACATTTGGACCGTGGGAACAAATTTTGAGCCAGATCTTGGGTATTTTAGAAGAGGCATAGCAAAGATCAATTCTCTAATAACTACAATTGATGATGTTTATGATGTGTATGGAACATTGGAAGAACTAGAGCTCTTTACAAAAGCAATCGAGAGGTCAGCAATCGCTACTCTATCATACATTTTAGCCTACCTTATTCAAACATTTTACAATATAAATAAATAATTATTAGTTCTTTGCTTTTTATCCTAGATGGGATCCAAAGACCATTGATAATCTACCAAACTATATGAAAATATGCTTTCTTGCACTCTATAACACTGTCAATGAGTTGGCTTCCGAAAACTTAAAACAGAGCAGGTACAACATCACTCCATACATAACGAAAGCAGTAAGTAATTAATTATTTGTTGTATTGTCCTCCTTAATTTTCTCTATATGGTATATTTCTATGTACACAATATTGTAATTAATCAATTAATTAACAGTGTTGTCAACTCATTGTACTTCTCAAAATTTTAGTGGGCAGATCTATGTAAATCATATCTTATTGAGGCAAAGTGGTACCATAGTGGATACTCGCCAAGCTTTGAAGAGCATATGGAGAACGCATGGATTTCCATAAGTATACCTGTTATACTTACTCATGCTTACTTTTCGATTCCACATTCCTTCAGAGAGGAGGACTTGGTTAACTTAGGAGAATATTGTGACATAATTCGATTTTCAGCAACAATTGTTCGCCTTATTAATGACCTTGGGACATACAAAGTACCCTTACCAAATCTCATTTATGTTCTTTACAAAATTATCTTGTATTCAACATTTCTATTATTCTAATCATTTTTTCTCATTTTTTTTCCCTTTACTTTCAGCGTGAGAATGAGACTGGCGATATTCCTAAGTCGATTCAATGCTACGTGAATGAAACTGGAGCTTCTGAAGTGGATGCTTGCGAGCATATAAAATACATGGCGTGCTCAACTAGGAAAAAGTTGAATAAAGAAGCTCATAATTCTTCTTTGCCTCACAGTTTTATAGAAACTGCAGTAAACCTTGGAAGAATGTCATTGTGCATGTATCAGCATGGAGATGGACATACTAATCAAAATCCCGAAATCAAGAGTCGCATACTATCATTAATTATTCAATCCATTCCTGATATATGTACAGTAAAAGATTAATGCATGAGACTGAAATTAATAGAACTACTGAGACTGAAGGGAACAAAGAAGAAGTTACTAGAAGCAAATTGGAGCTAAAGTTGGTTAGTTAAGCACTGTTAGTAGGTTGTTAATATGTCAGTTAGCAAGGTACACTTAATGATCACTTGCATCAGGGTGTACACTTAGAGATGTTCACCCGATCACTCTATTAAGTTATAAACCAATTTAAAGTGCAGATGAATCTAATTTCTGCCATTCACCAATTCTCTTGAGCGTTCATCTTTCTCTCATCAGAGCTCTGATACTTCAGGGCTCTGCTACACATCTTGACATCATGGTCAGAAATTCAAGCAACAATTCCAATCATGTAGCAGCAGACAATGTGAATCCATATTCTTCAAGCAGCAACAATGGAGATCCAACTCAAAATCCTACAAATCCTTATCACGTTCATGCCAACGAAAGTCCTTCACAAGTTATGGTTCCCTCAATTCTTACAGGTTCATTACCACATTTGGGCGAACCTTTTTTTTCTTTTTGATAGAATGTTTGGGCGAGTTCTGTGAGGTGTTCATTGATTTCAAAAAGTAAGTTCAGGTTCTTGTGATGTTCACATCAATAAGGTCATACCAAGATGACTCTTCCTCCTAATGTCTTTATTGCTCCCTACTGTTCTCCATGCTGCAAATTCTGCAGAGGCTTCCAGAATTGAGAGCTTTGACACTAGTGTTAGAACTGAATCAGAAAGAACTGGAAAATAGCAAGAAAGCCTCAAGAAATGTTTTTATTAACTAAGGATCTTGATCAATTTGATTAGAGACCCAAGACTACAGGGGTGAGGGGTTAGTTCAAGAGGCCCTTCCGAACTCTCCAAAATCTCACTCAATCTCTAATTGACCCCCTAATCCTCTCCTCTCCTTATGTATATTCAACTAACTCTTCTAACTAACAAAGTGCTCTAGCCCCCTAGGCAATAGTACAGAGGCCACTCTGTGTAGGTATCGAGCTTGACCGAAGAGGATAAATTACAACCTTACACGGCCAGTCTTAATGGAGAAGATGAATTACAGGGGCACATTTTGCTAGACCAGAGGCAGAACCTTGAGATTGAGGTGAAGAAGAAGCTTCTGATGGTGATACAGAGAATTTTGAGACAGAGAGGTTTGTGGAAGCAGGACTGTGGCTGCTCTAATACCAACTTAAGAGAGACAAATAGTTAAAGAGATTTTTTATTGAAGATTGCTTGAGTTCATTTGGCATTCAGCAAGCCTTATATGCAGTCAAGATTACGACCAAGAATAGTTACAACAATAATTTACAATAAATAGATTGCAACTAACTATGTATATGAGCCTATAGATACATGAAATATATTATTAATATCTACTACTATTTCTAACAAAGAGGAAATTAGAAACCTGAAATTGAGAGAGAAGAGGAATGAACACCATACCTCTAAAAAGCTTACACAAAATGTGAGTAGAGGTTCTCCAAATGAACTTGATCTGAGATAATGCAAATGAGTTGTAAAAATATAATTAAAAAATTTAAATAAGGGAAAATAAGTAGATTCGCTTTTTTCCTCAGTAAAACCCCTCATCTCGGGGATCTGTAAAATAAATGTACAAGAGGGTTTCAGAGGGTTTACGGAAAAATTTTCATTCTTTTTTCTCTTTTACAAGATTCCCAAACAAGAGAAAAACATATGTTGAATCTTCTTCTCTCCCTTCCCTCTGAAATCTGACTCCTCAAGACACCTTTAAAGTAGCCAAATTATCTATTGTAAGTATCATTTCCATGTTTTACAAGTCCATACAAATGGAAAACAGAGAGAAACGAGGGGAATGGTTGGAAGTAAAGAGCCAAAGGAGTCATATTTTTTGTCAGAAGTCATATTTGCACCCATAGGTTGGGCCAGAACCCAAGTGCATTCCATCTTGGGTGTGCACCATTAACCACTGTCAACATTCATATGCAATGTAGTGATTGTAATATGACAATTCCATTGTTTTCCCTCCAGAATTCTAATCAGAGGATGACTCATGACCATGTATGACCTTTGTGTTTGTGGATCAATCTGCACTGACAGTTGGAATACTTTTTAACGACAGAGCATCTTCTTATTAATAGGTCAAAGCAAGAGATGTACAATTACCTTGCATGACAAGTTACAAACTTTCAGAATCTAATTCAGAAATCCTGATCATAAGAAGGGCATAGATATCCCTTGGCATAGTAAGACATGTGGATATTTAAGCATGCCCAATAGGAAACCATCACCTGCATTTTGTTTAACTCCTTGGTATTGATAAAGTTACTGCTCTCCACGTTGTAACAAGTCAGGTCCAGGAGGCTGAACAGCACAAGAGATCTTCCCTCATTCAATTTTGGAACTGCAAATAAAGATGGCTTATATTTATAAATATTTAGAAAGATCTGATAATTGATGAATTTATGTCTGAAATCTACTAGTAGCAGAAACAAAGGCAATTATAAAAGATAATTCTGGATATGCACTATTAAACAGCTAATAACTATATATGTATTTGACATACCTAATAAATGACAGTTCAGCTTCTAACAAATAATATCCCATACATCCTCCATGTCAACTACTATTAATTATAATCTCACAGTTGGGAGACAGGTAGTAGTCAAGAAAAATTATGAGTAAGCTTCCTATTAAACCTGTTAAGTAATCCTTTATAGCAAATATGGTTTACCATTTTAACAAATATATCTGAATTTAACACTTCATCAATTCTCTCTAGTCATATGGTATATTATAAACTGGTTTATCCACTTTTCTAATCTTTCTGTTTGCTTATTCATCAACTTCAAGCTAAATTCACCACATACCCAACAGCTCTTTGTTGGTTGTGACAGCTCTTTCAAAGAAATTTTCTTATCTCCATTTATACTATTCAGAACTATACCAGCTCCCTTGTATGTTGCAGCTAAAAGTCTTTCATTTTTTATGAATGCTATCTAGTCTAATAAAAAGATAAAAGGGAATGTACTGAAAAAAAAAAAAAAAAAAAAAAAAAAACATACACCTCCATGCTTACATTAATGCTTCACCAGCTGCCTGGTTCATTATCTTGATCTTTAAAGTCTGAAACTACATAAATCAGATTCTGTAACACATTATAGATGTTCATAAGTAGGGAAGGAAATTGAGTTGAGCATAATAGTCTATAAATGATGACTCAGGAAAACATTGATATTTCAATACTTTTTCCCAAAGATCTTCGTTGAAAGACATCAAAAGTAAATAGGAATTTGAAATTGAAATATTATATTAAACAGCAAGTCAAGAAACAGACACAGAGAAACGAAATACCAAAGAGGAGCATGTTGATTAATCCAATTGTTTAGAATTTATATTTTAACAAATAGAAACTTCATTTGATTTAAAACCTTTCAAGTGTTTGTTTGCCATGTAGTATAGGGTGAGTATCCATCAATAGGGGAGGGGGCTAATTTAGGTTTGAACATGTATATATATGTGTGTGTGTGTGTGTGTGTGTGTGTGTGTGTTATCAAGTATCTTACTGCATGGGTTCTTATGATCAATGACAATGTCATCTGGATGATGCCAAACCCCAATAGAGTCCACTACCAATAATCACCACAAGAACACAATCCATTGGAAAAGTGATGAAATCGCTTTGAATCTCGGATAATGATAACATGCTTCTCTATCAGTGAGACAAATTTTGCAGTGTTGTGGCAATCACGGCATATTCTAAGATTTTTTATTATAACTAGTGGCTTATCAGCACTAGTAACCAAAAGTCCATATGCAAGTGCTATCTTCTCACTATGCTTGTTGATCATATTTGTTTTGACCTCCTCATCAACATCATGGAGAATGGATTTGGTTTCAGACACAAAGCCAACCTCTTGAATTTTTATTATAAGTTCCTCCAGCTTCTTGTGTATTTTCTCTGAATCAGGGTGAGAATAATCATCCACCACAAAACGGTGGATTTTATTCCCATGCTCAATATAACTGCATGCAGGGTTTCTAGTTAGAACATTAGTCTTCATTAAGGTCCTCACTTTTGATGCATCACTCCACAGACCTGCAGCAGAATATATGTTTGAAAGCATAATATAGTTTCTAGGGTCTGACACGTCTAATGCAATCAAATTCTCTGCAGCTTCCTTCCCCAGATTAATGTTACCATAAACCCTACAAGCCCCAAGCAGGGCACCCCATACTGCAGAATTTGGTTCTAATGGCATGTGCTTGATGAGCTCATGAGCATCTTTGAGTAGACCGCAGCGGCCAAGAAGATCAACCATACATGAATAATGATCCAACCGGGGTTGAACTCTGTAAACATCAGTCATGATTTGGAAGTAGTATTTTCCTTCCTTGACAAGCCCTGAATGGCTACAAGCACTTAACAAATGAGTAAAAGTAACATGATCAGGTTCCATACCTTCCCTTACAGTCCTTTCAAAGAACTCTATTGCTTCTTTCCCACACCCATGCATGGAATAGCCTGCAATCATCGCAGTCCATGCCACTTTATCAGGCTGAGGTATCTCAGCAAAGACCTTTTGAGAAGCGTCCAATCTCCCTAACTTTGAATACAAGTTCAAAAGGGTGGTCACGATCATTACATTTTCATCAAGACCGCAGGTGAAGATTACACCATGTAAGGCCTCTACCAACCTTCCTAAAGGCAAACTTTCACAGGCTCGAAGCAAGCTCACCATTGTGGCCTCATCAGGAAAAAGTCTATTCATCCTCATCATATTAAAATAGTTAATAGCTTCACTAGCGATTCCATTTTGGGAACAAACAGCCACCACTGAATTCCACGATACCACATTCGGCTCCGGCGTAGCCTGAAACAGCCTAAAAGCAGAGTCAACACAGCCAAACTTTCCATACATATTAATAAGAACATTAACAACCTTCACCTCAAACAGCATACCCAATTTCACTGCACAACAATGGAGATACTGACCTTCATCCCAGGCCTTCGCAGAAGCACAAGCCGAGATAACAGATAGGAGCGTAAGCTCATTCAATTCCAATGCAAACTCAGATTTCATCATAGAAAACACGCTCATGCACTTGCCGAGGTGGCCCCTTTTCGAAAACCCAGAAACCAAAGAATTCCAGGACACAAAATCCTTGTTGGGAATTTCATCGAACAGCTTCTCCGCATCATGGATGGAACCCATGTTGAGGTAACACGATACCAGTTGATCACCAATAAACCCATCTCTGAAATCCAGAGACTTAATCATACAAGCATGAACGACTCTGCAGCAAGAGACAGAGGACGAAGATTTCAGAGCAGCGAGTAGGGAAGATAGAAGAGGGTCACGAGATGAAGGAGTGGCATGGAATTGAAGAGGGGTTTCGGAGAGAAGGGAACAACACGTAAGAGAAGGACGCAAGGGAGGAGGGACCGAGAGTTCAAATGTTAGAGGTTTTGGAGGATGCGGTGGCAGTAACACGCGACCCAAGAATTTCGCGTGGAAACACCTTAACATCTTATTTTCATGCAAATCTCGTAGGCTGGCACTATCATTTGAATTATTTTGATTAACTATAACTACCGGGTGACTTCCATCCCCCGGAGAGTTTCCAGTACATCCTTAACCCGACACAGTTGGCAAGGCCACGTAATTTTAACAAGATTATTATTATTATATAAAATGAATAATTAATATTATATTAACGGATTTGCCATGTAATAATACTAAAAAAAAAAAAAAAGATTTAAAACGGTTATAGCTTTACATGCACTATTGCATGGGATAAGAGAGAGTCGTTCTTTCTTATTTCATGGAGCAATCTCAACCTTTAATTTTGATTGTGAATAAGAGAGAAAAAAGGAAAGAGAGAAGATGTAAAGGTAAAAATGTGTGGTGGAAGTAGAAAAAGGTATCCTCCATTGAGGATATAAGAGAATTCCTATGTTATCCTCAAAATCTTGCTCTTCCCTCACCACACTCACTTCCATAGCACCTCCCCACTCCCCACCTCTCCATCTCCACGTCCACCACCATCTTCATTTTTGTGCTCTTATTCAGCAAGTTGACAAAAATAAAGGCCCAACCCCAACCCAAGTAAAATTGAAATAGAAGCAGAAAGCGAAAAGGATGCTTAAATTGATCTTAAAACATGAAAATTACAAGCCAGTAGGTAAGTTACTAATAGCTCTTGCAAGATTAAAAAAAAAAAAAAACAAGAGATCGAAGATGGAAAAGGGTGGGGGTGTCATTGGCCTGACTCAAGTTACTGGCAAAAACAACAATGCACACAATCTTCATCCTAAGCTATGCTACAGAACCCATTCTCTATTAGCTTCACCTCAGTCACTTCATCGGCCTCAATTAAGCTCAGATTGGTGGAGAAAGACACTGCAATGCGCTAGTCGACTCCATTGTTGTCAAAGACGAGGACCTCAGAGGAGGAGGTGTAGAGATGGAGAGTACAGAGGTGGCTGTGGAAGGGAGTGTGGTGAGTGGAGTTGGTGGGGTGAAGAGTTGGATGAAGTGTGACACGGTGGCGGTGGCGGCGATAGCAAGAACTACTTCAATGATAGTGGAAAGAGAAAGAAAGCAATTGGGGGTGATGGGGGCTGTGGTGATGTTAGTTGTTATTTGGCAAGAAAGGGCAGAGTGATTGAAGTGAAGAGTGAGAGTTTGTTTTGCTTTGGTTATTGCCCTCCTACAAACGAAGAAATTTTTATATCCACCATGGAGGAAGAAAATTCTTCCTCCACATGAATCTTGTACCATTAATTAATTTTGGAAAATGGAGAAGGTGATAAAATCAATAAAAATAGATGGTAGATATTGTATATGGAGAAAAAAAAAGGCTTCCTCCATAAAGGAAGGAAGAATTGCTCCCTACAAATGTCAAATTTGAACTCATGCCAAGTGCACCACATCATTCGTTTGGGCAATGGTTCGAGCTTAGTAGCATTTTTCAAAAAAAAAAAAAGAGAAAAGAAAATCTATTAGGTGAATTATTTTTGGGCACAAGTCACCTAATTTTGAGCATGAAGTGTTGGTTAGTTTTGAGTTTGTAACATTGCAAGTAAACCTCATTTGGGTATTGCTGGGCAAATTATTATTTATAGGTTAACTCAATATGTGGTTTATATAGTCTTTGTATGTTTTTAAAGTAAGTCCCCATACTTGAAAATATAGCACCGGAGAGTTTTATCTCATATTAGACCAACTCGACTAGTGTAACATCCCCCACTTTCTTAAATGGAGTATAATAAAAACTTTGAATTATTTCTCTTAGGTAATGTGGGAATTTCTCAGGTAATGGTATACCCTGACAATCCTTACACTCAGAAATATAGGGTAGCATAATACTACCGTTAAAAATATAGCACTGTCATATGATAAAAATTTAGAAATGACAAAAGTGCCCCTATCAACTTTTGTTAATTGCAATCTTACCCAAAAGTTTTAGAAATTGTACTTTAACCCCAAGTGGATATTTTCAAAAAAATCCTAGAACTTTTCATGAAATGACCTTTATGTTCCCACATCTATAGAATTAGCAGAATGAGATTTTAAGCAGAGCAAATCACGTGGTGAAACCGTAGAAGTTTAAATCTCTGCCGATTGGGCCATGAAGACAGTCTGGTGTGAAATAACGCGGGGTGCCTATGGACTTGTTCAAAATTATGGAAATGCCATTAGCCATGGAAAATAGAAAATAGAAAAGCTCCAAATTTGTAAAAACAATTATTTCACGTTAATAGGCAATTTATTCGATCTTATTGACTAAGTAAGGTTAATTAGGAGTTAGTTAGATGTTAATTAGAGGGATTAGGTTTAGGAACAATTAGAATAGAGATATAGAAATTCTCTCAGAGTCATTTAGTAAAGTTTTGCCGATTTGAAGAAAATCGGTGAAGATTCGGTACTTTAAATGGTCGGAACTAAACCAATAGAAATTATACTATGATTACCCTAGGATAAATGACTAGGATTTAGCCAAGATACCCCCACATGTGGCGCCACTTTCAGCCATGATGAGTGGGAAGCAAAACCAAATTTGAAGGTAAGGTGAAATCCACCTGTCAAAGTGAACTTGCTTAAAAAATCTTCACCTTTTTTCTTTCTTTCTCTCCTTGAAACTTTCGGCCAACCTAGCTGCTGAAGCCCCCACCATTTCTCTTCTATTCACTTTTCTCTTCACTCCATCTTCATCTCCTCTTTAAGTCTCATCAAGAGTTGCTTCCATTTAAGACACTAAATCAACCAAGTTTCAACTAGACAAGGGAGGAATCCAACTTCTCTTCTTGTTTTTCTTGGTTTTGGGCTGTGTGGGGATCTTGTTATCTTCATGATTCTAATGTGATTTGGAGTGATAATGATGCATTATAGTTGAATATGCATGTATGTTGCGATTAGAATTGAAATTGGTATGAAAGAATTTGAAGAGTAGAGGAATTTCATGAAGCTGTTAGAGTTTTTTCTCGGCGGTCCATACGGTGAAGTGTACGACTCCGCCTACAGCATTTTAAATTTGATAAATCTATTTTGATATGAAACTAGACATGCAGGGCTTTCCATGCATATAAATATAAGGCCATTGGATTAGTATAGAATTAGTTATGAATTTTTGAAATTTGACCAAGAAATCTGGATTCTTATCTAGGCAGTATGAGTTGAGAAGGGTGTAACTCACCCTACATAACTCCAAATTGAGTGAACCCAATGTTGTTTGAAAGCTAACATATAAAGGAACATCCCATAAAAATTTTAAAGTCAGATTCATTGCCAATTATTCCCAGTACATCAATGAATTCACCTTAAGCTCAACCCAGGCTGGAACAAGGTAATCTAGTAGGGTCAAGTTGCAGGGGTAATATCTCGAATTATACTCATTCAAATAATATGAAACTTATTTCATTTGAAAGCTTGCTCTGCTAGCTTTATATTGACATAAATTTTGCTTAATTTCACCAAGATTTCTATTTTTGGTGAATTTTCTCTTATAAGAGTGTAATTTTGGCTAGAGATATGTATGAATACTAGATCAAATTTGGTTAATATCGGAACTCGAAACTTAGCAAACAGAGAACTAGATTAGGTATACTTAATGTTGACCTTGAAACTTAGTGAATAGGAAACTAGATCGGGTATATTGAATGTTAGAAACTTGGAACTTAGGAAACACTCTCATAAAAATCTTGGAAGACCAATTGTGGATTAAGGTCGGAGATTAGAATTACAAGCACATAAAACACTTTGAAATCGAAAGTCAAGGACAAGAATATAAAACCTAAAATACTTAAACCCGGAAGTCAGGGATGTTCAACATAAACTTGGAAGTTGGTACCAGAATATGAAACCTTATACCAGCATCTCGGAAGTTAAGAACTAGGACGCTTTAAAGCTCTTATTACACGTAATTCCAAAACTCGACCCAGAATCAATCTTGGAGGTCGAACATAACCCTGGAAGTCAGAACTTATATAATCTTGGAACTCGGACCCAATTCAATCTCAGAAGTCAATCCTAAGCTCAAACTCGAGAATATCAATAGAAATGAAAAGCTTGCAAGATAGATTAAGATTTAAGAATTTAAAACTTGCACCTCACTACTTAAGCTTTGCTCATAAGACTTTGTTGTATGTGACAACTATTGAAGATATGATGCTCCATATTGGGTTTGTTGTTTGATTAAAGTTTCCTGGTTGTCTGGCACTATTCATGGGGAAGCAGACTCGATTCATTATGCTGCCGAAATTCCGGTAGGAATATGTGAATTATATGAATGTTATAAATATTTATATGTTATGCTCATAAGATTTATATATGCAAGAATAATTTAAGTATGTTATGAAGTATACGAATGAACGCATGTAGCATATGCATGTATAATCACGTCCAAAGAAGAATAAGATTTATGAGAACTTGCAAGAAAGATATACCAAACTACCACGTGAGGCATGGCATAGATCCAGCTAACATTGACTAGAGCGGTATTGTCTAAGACTTGGGCCTGCTCTTTACTAGATTTAAAGGGAATAGACTGGTGTGAGGGTCGGGAAAAGTAAACTCGTTGCTCATGTATAGGTACGAGCTCAGACCTGAAAAGCAGGTTATTACCCACGGGTGAAAAAGGTCATTCACCTCTAGGGAACCAAGTATAGAAAAGAGTAAGATCAAGTTACAAGTTAAAGAAAGAGATGAATTAAGTCAAGTGCACTTGCATGCAATCAAGTACAAGCATCCATATGTGCATTTCTAATTATCTCATTATATCATAATGTTATTTTGATTCTTACTGAAGTATATTATATTATTCATATTTCTATGTCTGTCATATGATATGGCAAGTGGTTGTTAAAATATAACCAACTTCGAGAAAAGTGTTTTCAACTTAAAATTAAACCACTAAGTGCGTATATGTGCTCATATTTTCTTAATAAACCGAAGCAGTTGGAATGTTTATGATGACACTGTAAGAGTGAAGGTTTGAGTTTACCTACTGAGAATCTTAGGTTCTCACTGCTTGCTTGTATGTTTCTCTTTTCCATAAACATTCTAGCACCCAAGTTGGAAATCAAGTGCGGGCGGAGTATAGGGACATTCACTAAGCAAGACTCGGGCATAAACCAGACCCAGAGACTATTGAAGTTAGCTAACGACTAGTTAGAAGCAAATGCTATGTATTATATTAGCTACAATTTCTTTTAAATTGTAATTATTTAGTTCTTTTTGTATAAAAAATGACGAAGTTTATGAACCATTAGTCAGTAATAAAGTGTGCAGTTAAGGGCCATGTATAATATTTTCCATATGTTAAAGATTTCTTAGTATAATGACAACCTTTTAATATAACTCCATAACTCAAGCATGACTTATATTATGGAGGTTGTTACAACTAGCCTTAAGGATTCAAGACAATAAATTAGAATTGTTTGACTTTAGCTTTAAATTACTAAACATGCAATTAATAAAAGAATTTATTATATGCGAAACATGTGTCCGAAACTAATAGCTTGTGGAACATTGGGATTCAATAAGACTCTCTTTGCATTCCATGAGTTTGTTAGCATTGTTATATCTACAATATTATTTACTTAGAGATTAAAGCTTAGAATACATGAGGTAATATCAATTTGACTAAAACATAAAATTTTATAGTTGAATCAAACAAAATTTCAATATAAATAAAAGCTAAAGAAAAGTTCAATAAAACAAAAGTATTGCTTAAGCATTCTATGATATGGTTTGATCCTAGTAGGTTGTAGTATAGCAATAATAGTATCTACTCCATCTCTCAAACAATTGGCACCATGTGTAATTTACTCACCAAAGATGGAACACTTTAGTGTTATTTTGCTACAATAAAAAAGAAAATTTTATTATAAACTCCTTCTTCATTAAAATATTACATTAACACTTAAATTACTTCTTTCATGGTATTTTCCTACAAAGTATGCTTACCTTTCATTTTCAACATCGAAACTCAATTTCTTCCTAGGATAATTGCCATGTTGGTAATCTTGCAGTTCTCCACATTCAGTCATTGTTCCAATCACATCTTAAATGATTCGTTCAATAGTACTAAATTAGAAAAGTTTTCTAGTAAATTCAAATACTAAACACAAAATAAGACAAGAAATTTGACTAAAAAAGTAGCATATTTACGACAAACTCACTAATTAATTTGGATTTCTCATTCTTTTTAGCTAGAATATCCTCAAAAGGAGCAAATTGAAATGAGTAATATGGCAATCTTGCATTATATCTCTGCACTTGAGCTCTATAGTGAAAGATGATGCAAGTGGATCATTTGTTGTCATGTATTGACCATAATTTTCAACCATATCAAATCATTGGATTGTCCAACAATTTTCCTCAATGAGAGTTCCCTTATGCCTAAATATTATATCTATTTCAAAGATTGATGTATGAATTTTAGAATCATAAAATAAGGACAATATATATTATAAATTAGTAACTCAACAAAATAAGCATATACACTATCTGAATTGAAAATTAAAATGATCTTTTCACCAAGAAGAATCATGTTGACAATAGTAATATGTTTGAAACATGCAGGAATGTGGTTCCATTGTCTTGAGATTTTGACTGTTATTTTCGAGTCATATTTTCTAACAACCAAGTCACTAATTAAATTTGAACTAGAATTTGCGATGAAAAATGATAACTTAAAATAAATTATAAAAAATATTTAAGAAATAGTAACTAATTATATTATACTAATCAAGTAAGTAAAACAAAATTATGAGATAGCAATAGTTGTTAGCTCCACAACCCTTCAAAAGCCACCACATATTGCTCTAAATGCTTATTATGCATGGTTTCATGAATAACAAACAATCCAAAAACTTAGTGTGCACTAAAAGTTTGTTGGATGATGCCCACTTAAATGGGATCTTTCTTACAACAATTAGACGAATCTAAAGCTTTAAGAACAATCAAGATCTTCAAAAATGATTTTGTTCATGCACAGAAAGAATTCCAAGATAAGAAGAAGAAAAGAATACTCCTAGATGATGAAGACTATTTGAACCTTGAACATTTTCAAGCCTACTTGTCCATTCTTAGAAGAATGAAGAAACCCTAAGAAGACAAGAAAAAGCCTCAAAAAGCAAGGTTTAGAATAAAAAAAGTTGCCTCAGTTAGAAAGCTAAAACATCATAAATGAAGTATCTCAGAAAAGACCACTAAAGAATTATTTCAAGAAGAGTACACTACAAGCTTGATTAGGAAAAAATTCAAACGTTGGGAAAAGTTTGGAATTTTGCTAAAGTAGATACATTGGGTAACTAACACCAACAACTAGTTACCATTTTTGGTTTCCTAATTGTTTGATAGAAATAGAAACTCACCCAAAGTTAAATAAGATAAGAATAACGACTACTATCATGAAAGACACAATGTACAACTCATGATTAGCTATAAATTCAGCTCCAAGGATCAAATGAAAAGGTTATTGAAGTCATTGAATTCTTTCAAGTCATTCATTTATTGCTCTTTTGAACAAGTTTATGAACTTATACCCTTCTAAATATATTAGAACAATTTATTTCTTTCTACAAGTTTTATTAACAAACATCTTCATTTTGAGTTAAGTAGAAAAACTTATTCACTTGTCCTTCATTGTATTATCCACACTTCAGGTGTAATTTTTAGTGAGTGAATCCTCAACCAAAGGCAATACTTTTATTGTAACTCGAGCCGTTAGTGGTCAAAGAATCAACTTGGAGAAGCTAGGACAATACTATTCAAACTTAGTTAGTTGGAGAGACTATACAATAATACTTTGATTGTAAGCTTGGAAAGGCATGTACAGTACTATTCAGATAGTGAAAATCTCAACTGTCTTAGGGACTGGACATAAGCATGTGGTTTGGCGAACTATTATAAATTGTTGTGTTTGAATCTATATCCTTTAACTCTTCTTTCTGAATGCATATTTATCTTCTCTTAACTTGACTTATTGTGAAAAAAACATATTTGAAAAGGTTAAACTAATTGATAAGGATTTTTCATAAAATCAATTTCAAGGATAAAATTATATTGTCTTTCAACAAACTCATATACTTTCGTATTCTAAGTTAAAACATATTTGAGATTATTTGTTTGAGTTTTTCATATTTGACAAAACGCTTGAAGACACAATTTGATGCCCCCTCTTGTGCCAATTACCGCAGTTAGAATAAGAGCTTAGCCACTAGAGTTGAACTTCCTAAGAGTTGTAGAGGAAAAGATCTAGGAAAATGTTGTAACATATATCACACATAGCCCAAGGCAATTCTATGAATAGACCTTCATTCGTTAATGGAGAAGACTACCCTTATTGGAAGGACAAAATGAGGTTGTTTATTGAATCAACTAGTCTTGATATGTGGAAGATCACTAGACAAGGAGATCATGTTCCTACGAAAGAGCAACCATATCTTAGGCCTCAACTTGCTGGCTAATGACCACAACCCATGTCAAGTCATTGTTCCAAGAAATTAGTGGACTAATCCTTAGAAAGCATGAGTCCAAAATGCTAAAGCAAAGTATCTACTTACTTGCACTTTAAGCAAAAGTGAGTATGATAAAATCATCTCATGTGATTCAACAAAGGAAATATGGGATTGCTTTCAAGTTCTTCACGAAGGTAGAAATTAAGTGAAGGAAACTAAGATCATCATGCTCATAGATCAATACAAGCTACTCAAGTTGAACGTGAATAAATCTATTGATAAGATGACTATGCACTTCATGCACATCATCAACCAGCTTAGGCTTTGCAAAAAGTTATGCATCAATGGCGAGATGGTAAAAAATATCCTTAGAACCCTACCAAGCATATGGAGACTGAAGGTCATAACCATCCAAGGTGCTAGAGACTTCAACGCATTATCCACACACATACACACACATACACATACACATTGGGTCCCTCAAAACCCATGAGACTAAACTCATTGAGAAAAATATGGTGCTCAAATCACTTCAAAACATTTTTGGACCAAGCTCTGCCTTGGTTATTTTAGAAGAAACTTCTAAAGATGATGACAAAGATGAAGTTGATTACCTTGTCAGAAGGATAATGGAGCTCTTCACAAAAGAGATAATGGCAAAAAAAAGTTCATTCAGAAAAGAGAAAAAAAAGCTAAGAAAGGAGACTCATCTAAGAATGAATCAATGTGCTATAAATGCAGGCACCTTGATCACATTAGACTAGATTGTCCTTGAATCAAGAAAGCTTAGAAAAGCAAAACCAATAAAGAAAAAGGCTATGATGGCTACTAGGGAAGATCTCAATAAAAAGTAAGATTTGGAGATCAGGAAGAAAGAACACGGGTTGCTAACATATGTTTTATGGCCAACATTAAGGACAAAGAAACCGAGGTACAAGTTTTTGAATCTAAACTTTCTTATGATGACTTATATAAGCATATATGGATTCTTAAATGTCTCTCATGCTCTTTCTACACAATATGTTGTTCTAAGAAAAAGTTTTGAAAAAATGTGTTCAGATTTTGAATTCTCAAATTTGAGAAGAAAAAGCTTAGACAAGGATGAGATGATAAATGAAAACAATCATCTAAAGGTTGATATCAAGAATCTTGAGAAAAAGACCACAAAACCTTCTCATGATAAGTCCTTAGAAGTTGCTGAACTTTAGAAGATTATTAAGCTTACGACTTTTGATCTGGAGAAGATAGTCAATGGATCCAAGAATAGAGATTTGATGCTTCAATTTTAGAGACCTTATCTGGACAAAGAAGGATTGAGTTATGCTAAGAAACTTGCTGAAGAATCTGCAAGAGTGCACTAATAAAGAAACCTATTTGTTATTTTTGTTTTAAATATCGACATTCTTTTAAAAGTTGCTTTTTTACAAAGAAAGCAAACAAAAGGAAGAAAAAGTCCAACCATGTTACTAACCAAAAAGGAGCCAATAAAGCACAGGCACCTAAGCTGAAATCTACTTCCTCTACAAGTTTGTCTCAGGATAGTGGAGCAATACTGAAAGTGGTACCTAAGCAACATGTGTTATAGGCATATGATTGGAGAAAAAAAACTGTGTCAGAAGTATGTTGTGGAAGAAATGAGGAGTTGTGACATTTGTAGATAATGTATGCTCTAACATAATAGGAAAAGGCAATGTGGGTAAGAATGATTTTGACCTCATTACTACTGTTCATTTAGTAGAATGATTAAAACACAACCTACTTAGCATAAATCAGTTTTGTGACAAAGGCTACAATGTTATTTTTGAACCTTCTAGCTATATTGTAAAGGATTCTACATTAGATAGAGTTATTCTCTTTACCAAGAGACATTTAAATACCAGTGTGGTATACTTGGATGACCTCTTGAATCAAAATGCAAAATGCTTGGCATCCTTTATAGATAAGAAGTGGATATGGCATAAGATCATGCTCACATGAAACTGATAGTTAAACTTTCTAAGCATGACCTGGTCAAGGGCATGCCCAAGATCAATTATGACCGTGACATGACTTGTGAACTGTAACACCCTACCAATTTAATGTTATGCTTAAGTTATAGCATGAAATTAAGTAGATTGTGTTACCGATACTCTGCCTATTATTTGCTTATCATGTCACATCTCTTCTTTTTCTCTCCTTTTTTTTTTGTTCAAATGGGCAAAACGGCGCGCTATTTATAACAAACGTGATTAACATCGTAGAACTTAACGAAATTTTAAAAACACAATAGAAAAGATAAAGATAGGTAATATATTATCAACTATATACATAGGTATATATATGTAGGTAGAAGCTGACGCTTCAATGAATGTACAAATGTCAAATAGGATACATAAGTGGGGCCAGTATAACAAAAGACCTAAGGCCTGTGTCAATCAAGATGATCCTAAGTCTATGACCCAAAGTTGCATACTACCAAAAGAGGGCTATGCTGTACAAAAGAGCTCTTGACCGGACCTACTCAGTCAGATAGCTGTTGGCCACACCGGACCCAGCTGGAGAGTAGTCCATACTAGGTCCCGAGGAGGAAGAAGATGAGCCAGTGGCCTCTGAAAGGTCGCTCTCAGAACTGAGCGGTATGTTTGGAACCATCTGTGGAGGTGACTCGGGTGGAGGACTGGCAGGTGCGACAGGTGCTGTGGGCATTGGAGGTGCAGGAGGATGGTGTGCCATGTGCAATGGGACCACAAAATATGGAGTGGCAGGGTCAAAAGCAGGGTGGAAAAGGGGAACAACAAAATTCCTGTTGCTGAACAAGTAGAGACGGAAATTGCAGGAATCGGCTATGTACAGTGAATCCACGATGGGATCATGGTGGAGCTGCAGGTTGGGAATCTTAATAAAAAGGGTGGCGGTCGAATCCATCACCAGCGTCTGAGAATGATATAGAAATACAAAGCGAAATGAGAATTTAAAGAAATTCTCAGTAGGGTTCGCATAATTGACGTCACATTCATTCTCAATTGCCTTGATTTTTCTTTAATTATGAAAACGTGGGATTAAGTTGAACTATCCATATTTAATATGTTTAAGAAAACGTATGGTCCAAGGCAAGATTCTATTTTACTTAAGACAGTATAAGAAATAGAATAATAAGCAGAATAGATGAACATATAACAGTAAGTAAACATAACAGACAAACTGTGATCAACTTATAATGACTATTCAATGTGACCATGCAAAACTCATTCTTAAAATTCTTTTCATAAACCTTTCCTTAAACTTTTCCATTTCTTGGTCCCCTGGGAGTTTTTGGCCATTCAGACTCCTGGGTAATAATCTGCTTTTCAGGATCGAGCTCATTCCTATAGAGGAATACCAGGTTTACTTTTCCCAATCTTTCCACCGATCTATTCCCCTTGACTTTAATCCGGAGTTGGCCTAAGTATTATGGAACTTTTATCATAACATAACTCTTATATTCATCATAACATAATCTTTATAAACTTCTTGCAATGCACATGGATTTGAATGTAGATTATAACTCATGCATAGATTGTACTGAAGTCTCGGCAACATAATGGAATGTGTCCGCTTAGCCATGAATAGTACTAATACTCAGAACACCTATTTTTCAGAGAAATCATAACACTTTAGTCATATTTCAAACATCAAATTCATGGCACAATTACTGAAATTAAAACATGGTCGCTGTCTCATTCAACCCGATTTTGTAAATCCAGTCACAATTGCTATTTAACTTATCTGGATCTCAATTTTGGATATGATAGAGTGTTATGTGTCTATTTTTTAGCCTCATTAGTCCCATCTCATTTTGATTTGTATAGCTCAAGATATTCAAGTTTTATCCTGGCCTGCCCTATAGAAGGCCAGAATTGCACACTTAAAAGTAAAAATCCACTAAAAATCGAAAACCAACTCAAATCATACGAAAAAGTATCATATTAAAGCTAACAAGACAAGCTTTCATTAGCAAGAAATTCCATTTCATTTGCTTTAGTAGAGTTGGAGTTATAAGCCCCGAAATTTGACCTTCCTGAACTGTCCTGTTTTGGCCCGGTTTGGACATGGGGCAACTTCTTTGAACCACTGGGAGCAAATGGGATCGTATCTAACTCGAAAATTTTTATAGGATGTTTTGCTATGTGTAAGCTTTCTGACAAAGTTAGGTTCATTCAATTTGGAGTTGTATAGAGCAAGTTATGCCTTGAATAACCCAGTCTACCCAATATCAACCTGTAAAATCTAGGTTAAACTTCCAAAATTCATATCTCTCTTAATACTAATCCAATAGCCTTATATGATATATGTATGGAAAGACATGGATATCTAATTTCATATAAAAATAGTTTCATTAGATTTAACCGGCTGTAGGCAGGGCCATACACTCCACTATATGGACTGCTGAGGGAATTTGGTTTTCCAGCCCCTCACATCTTCTTATTCTCACCCTTTCCTACTCCTTAATCAATCAAATTTAAACCCAAAGCAGCCAACAACTAGTCAAAAATCATCATATTCATTCACTAATCACATTAAGGAATGAGAAAATAAAGCCAAAAATTAGTCACCCACAATCAGAATAACAAGAACAATATTAAACCCCTACCTCTTTGTGTGTGGTTTGTTAAGTGTTGGAAGTTGGTTAAGAGGAGAAGAGAAGAGGAAAAGAAGAGAGCTGAAATTTAGAGGAGAATGAAATGTTAGTAGCAGGGAAGAAGAGAAAAGTCTGATTTAAGCATTGAAGAGGTAGTTGGCTTTGTGAGTCTTGATTGGTTGAAATTCTTGTGGCTGATTTCCAGCCATGCTTCCATCTTTTTGTGGCTTAATGTGGCTTAATTATTCTCCAAGCAAAATGAGAACTCATTATACTCTGACTTAACTCAGAACTCGTATCCATTCTGCGTAAAGTTGGAACTCATGTCCTTCTTATTTGAACTTGGAGATCAATTCTGAGGTTAGAACTCGCATCACTTGGAAATAGATTATTAGATTGAAAATCGTGTCCGTTTTCTTTAAAACATAAAGTCGGAGATCGGACATCACAACAAACAAATCACCTTAAAATCGACGGTCAAAGATAAGACTATGAAACGTAAAAAACTTAAACTCGAAAGTCGGGAATGTTAAACTTGGAAGTTAGTACCAGAACATAAAACCTTATACCCGCATATCGGAAGTCGAGAACTAAGATGCTTAAAAACTCTTACACGTAATGCTAAAACTTGGTCCAAGATCAATCTTGGAGGTCGACTCTAAGCATGACCACGGAAGTCGGGAATCAAAACCGGGAAATCGAAACGTATATAATCTCGAAACTCCCAATTCAATCTCGGAAGTCGGTCACAAAATCAAATTCGGGAATATCAATAGAAATGAAAAAGCTCTTGAAATAAATTCAGATATCGGGAATCACCTCCATTTTGTTTGGACCTTGAAGGTTAAGTTGGAAGTAAGAAATTATATCCCTTTTATTGAAACTCGAAGATGAAGTCGGAAATAACGTCCAGTTTATTTGAAACTTGAAGATGAAGTCGGAAATCGGAAATCATGTAAACTTGAAGATGAAGTCAGAACTCGTGATGGATGTTGCATGAACCATGTCAAAAAGCAAAGTTAACCAAGAGTTCTTTCCATACAAAAAATATAGTATTCACTACGAGACCACTTGAGCTTTTACATATTGATCTTTTTGGTCCAACAAGGATATCAAGTCTAGGTGGAAAGAAATCTAGCTTGGTCATTGTAGATGACTTTTCTATATATACATGGGTAATCTTTCTAGGCTATAAGGGCAATTCTTGTGAGGCCTCTGAAGTGTTTTGTAAACATACTCAAAATAACGAAGGTTTTGCCATATCTTTTATAAGAACTAATCAAGGAGGTGAATTTGAAAACCTTATTTTTAAAAGTTTTGTAATGAAAATGACATTTCTCATAACTTTTCTACTCTTAGAACTCCTTGGCAAATAGGGGTAGTAGAAAGGAAGAATAGGTTATTACAAGAAATGATCAAAATCATGCTTTTAGAAAGTGGTTTATCAAAAGATTTTTGGGCAGAAGTTGTAAACATCTCCTGTTACATCCAAAACTGTGTTTTCACAAAGTCAATATTGAATAAGACCCCATATGAATTATGGTGGGGAACAAAACTTAACATACCTTATTTTTTTCATGTTTTTGGATTAGAGTGGTTTATTCTTATACAAAGAACAAACTTTCTAAGTTTGATCAAGGTTGACTAGGGAGTATTCTTAAGATATTCTACTACCTATAAATCTTACATGGTATATAATCTTAGAAGTAAGATTGTTGAAGAAATAATGCATCTTTCTTTCAAAGAGCTGAAGAATGATCAGTGTAACATCCCCTATAATTATAGATGTGTTTGTGCTAATTATCCCTTAATTAAGCTTAATAATGAATTAAAATAAGGAAATAAACATAAAATTCACCAAAAATCCCTAGATAAGTCTTAATAAAATTCTTCCTCACTAGTTTGATCCTAAATAATGTATATAACTAGTAGAAAATTAATTAGAATTTTCCTAGGTGATTTAGTAATTTTTATCTAATTTGAATTAGCTTGAATTTCAATAAAAATTAAGGAAAAATAGAAATATAGCTAGAAAAATTCTGAAAATTTTTCTCTAGGTTAATTAAATTATAATTAGTGTATAAAAATTGATAATGATAATTTTAGAATTTATTTGTGCATTTTGTGATTTTTGATATATATATTGTAATTAAAAGCCGATTAAAATTAAAGAAAAATATGAAATTAGTGGAAATAAATATGGAAAAATTAAAGGAATAATTAGAATAATTAGTTTGACCATCTATAATTTTTTGATTAATTTTAAATGCGAGTGTAATATTAAAGATTATGAGTAACTATGACTAAATAAGTAGGTTATCATGTTAATGCTGAAATACTCGTCTTGCTAAAGTGAGGATGGTATATTGAAGGTAAGGAGGCTCCTGGCAGAGTGATATTAGAGCCTAAATGTCTAGCTAAGTTATTTTCTTTATTTCTAAAGAGAAGGGATCATAATATAAGTATAGTGAATAGAATGAGTATGGAAGAATTTAAAACACAAATGGCATTCTCTTCAGATATTATCCTTCAAAAACTTATAACCTTCACCTCTAAACTATCCATACCAAAATCCTATATAAAAACCTTTTCCTCTAAAATAGAGAACCTTATAGAATATTTCTATGTACCAGAAGATGCCTAGATAGAGAATTATATTTCTCCTCTTCTTAGTCCTTATAATGTTTTTAGAAAAGAGAAAAGGACATTTAGGTGGCTCTATAGAAAACTTATCTCAACTCTTCGTCCTAATGTAAAGGAATACATCAGTAACACCCCAAGCTTACATATAACATAAATTTTAAGTTTCTTTGAATTAGACTTTTGAATGATCTTTTATATTAATATTCTTGAGTGAAGTTTTGGTGTGAAGATATATTTCGAAGTATGATTAAGGCTTAGAAATGCAAAAAAAGGGGTACCAGCACCTAGATGCCAGCTTTGGACGCCTAGGTGATGGCAACCTAACAGAAAACCAACTTCAGGTGGTTGGGTGCCTAGGTGCCCGAAAGTGGTCACTTAGGCGCTTGCGTTGAGAATAAAATTTGGTGTTTTGACCCCTTTCTTATTTCAACTCCAAACTTCTCTCTTTAATTCTCTTTCTCCTCCATAAACCCCATCAATCCTTCATCCTTTCCCCTCAGGATTTATCACAAAATTCACCTTTTCAATTCACTATCATCATCTTCTTCCTCATACATATTTTTCTCTCCCTTTTTGAAGTGAGAGAAACTAAATATTGGGAGAGAATCACTACTCTCCACTTGCTTTGTTCCTTTCATCAACATCTTAAGGTAAGTTCTTGAGTTTATGATCTTCTTCTTGTTGTGGGTTAGCTAATTTTTCCATAGAGTTGAAGTTTGAACAAACTAAAGGGAATTAGGGTTCCAATGGCTCTTAATTGGGGGTTTTGCAATTAAAGATTAGTTCGAGTTAGATTTAGTTTCTAAAACTTATTAATGTTATATTGATGTCTTTTGTAGCTTCTAGTATTTCTAAGGATCTTCCCGTTGGTTCAGAGGCACAACCTAGTTGAATCTCCACCTTTAGGTCTTGTAAGTGGCTAATGTGCTTATGGTTAATTTTTAAGTAAATTTGCAGATGCATGTGTTTCTATTACTATTTGCCTTGAAAATTTGCTTAAATTGAACTAAAATTGCCTTATTCATTTATGTTTAAATACATAATTACTAATTTGCAACTTGTGTTCTATTGATGCTAAGCATTATGGGGCATGGATAAGACTTAATAGCTATACCATCTTTTACTTGTTGAATATATGAAATTTCTTTTAAAACTCCATTATGTTATTGACGTTATGGATGAGAAAGTACGTGATTTGTGATAAAGAAAAAATTATGATGACAAATGATTTTAGAAAGGAATAAATTGAAGAGGAGGAAACTATGACAGAAATTGCTTGCTAATGGCAATAAGCACTGGCTTTGGTGCACCTCGAAAGGCCTAGCTAGCAGGGTGGTTGTTAGCCCGACATGTATGACCAACATGTCCGGAAGAATTAAGCATGCTGAGGTCAGGTTGTCAAGACTGCTTAGTCATGGAATTTATTAGCTACTACTATAGTCAAGTTGTTGGGGCTACCTAGTCAGGAAGTGGCTTATGGAATAGAATCCTCCTTTGAACTGTATTATGATATTAAAACCACAATTTCCTTCTCTATAATGCAAGAAGGTATCTTATACCTTTACATATAATTTTAAGTACAGTTTGAGTTTAAAACTTGTCTTATGTTGACTATAAGCATATTATTCCTCACTGAGTTATATAACTCCTTTCGTGGCTTTCTTCGTTATTTCAAATTCAGCTCTAAAGACAGGTCCTATTTCTCTTACCCCGTAGGGCTCGTGTTAATCTTTGTGGTGAGCCCACTTGAAAGGGTTGTTTATTCTTTTGAAATGATTTTGTACTGCCATGGATGGCTTGTATGCTGTATAGAGCTCCATGAAACATAGGCAAGGTCCAGACGTAGGTTATCAATCATATTTTGTTCTTTATCTTCCCTGACAGTTTATGTATAGTGGACTGGACTTGTATAGCCTATTTGAACTTAGTTATTTGATATATGATTCTATGTGAAAAGATTTTGTGCATATATAGCCACTAAACTTAATCAAAATATATTCTAAACTGTGATTGTTGATACTCAAATTTGTCCACATCTCAAACTTAATTCTTGTTTTTTTTTGTAATGTTCAATATTTCAAACACTCTAGTAGGGTGCAAATTTGCTTGTTTATTGTGATCGCTTTTTTATTATACATTTGCATATTTATTTTACAATGAATATAAAAATCACACAAAAAAATTTTTTGCCAAGTATTTTTTTTATTGATTTAGTAGCATGAAAAATAATAATAATAATAATAAATAAAACAAATAGAAAAATGGTCCCAAAAAAAAGGGGAACTTGTGTTTGTTACAAACAAAAATTACAAGAACAAAAAAAGGGCGTCAGCCCTTTTTCTCTTTAATATAATAAAACAGAAAAGGAGATAGCAACCCAAATCTAGCTTGCAAAGAATAATGAAAAATAAAAAATTTGACCTCCAACATCAATAAAAAATCATTGCCCCTTTGCTCTACTCTTATCCTTGCCATTAGTAGCTTCAGAGGCTTCATCAAGAAAGGATGCAAGTTGATCAATTTTGGGCGACGGTTTACTCTATAAATAAGGGCCTGCAAGAAGAAAACAGCGACAGACAACACAAGGAATCAGAAAAAAAAAAAGAAGAAGGAAAGTTAGAATAGAAGAAGGAAGGTCAAGAGTAAGAAAGTGAAACAGGTTACTAAAGGATTCCAAAGTAAAGAAAAAGTAAGAAAATAATTTCAGCTCACTTTATTTGAATAGGATCCATGTCATGCTTAAGTTCATGTCTTTAATTTGATTATTTTGCTTGATAATGTTATGCTTGCATCCTGCTTATTTGTTATGATAAAATTCATTTTCAAAACTATGTTCATGGAATGAACAGACACAACTAATTGTTTCCTGTTAAATTCAAATGAAATATAAAGTGTATGCATACTGAAAGGTATTAGGGCCAAAAGGTTGAGAAAAGGCAGAGAAAAGAGAGGAAAATGAAGTGAGAGTAATGGTGTATTTGATTAATGAATTGCTCAACACATTACATCTGATACAAGTCATATTTATACCCTGAGTTGCATTACTTGTGATGCAAGCTTCAGATCATAACTAACATAACAGATTGGAACTAACTGTAACTAACTCATCTAATCCTTTCTCCCTTTCATCCCCCCTCAAAATCAGCGTATGGAAATCTGCAATGCTGAGTTTGTTGCGAAATTGGATGAACTTTGATGAAGAAATTGCTTTGGTGAGGACATCTACTATCTGAACATCAGCAAGTGTATGGCTAATTCTGACTCGCCCCTTTGCAACATGATCACATACAAAGTGAAGGTCCAGCTCAAAATGCTTTGATCTGGAGTGAAGGACTGGGTTAGCCATAAGTAAGACAACGCCTACATTATCACAATATACTAAGGGAATAGGGAGAGAATTGTGCAATTCAGATAGCAATGAGTGAATCTAGAGGAGCTCAGCAACAAGACAAGCTAATCCTCAATACTCAACCTCAGTGCTACTTCTAGATATGGAGTGTTACTTCTTGGAAGATGATAAGATCAAGTTCTGGCCCAAATAAACACAAAACCCAATTGTGGATTTCCTATCTTCAGGATCTGAGCCCTAATCTGAGTCAAAATAACCTGTGAGCTGCAAAGAAGTTGGTTTCTACAGGTGGAGACTGATAACTCCCTTTAGTGAGCTATATTTTTAGTTAGTTTTTATTTAATTTTGGATGTAGTTGTTTAGTTTATTTACTATTTTGTTTTATATTTTGTTAAGTAGTTTAGATTAGGTGGTCTTTTATTTTCTATTATTTTCTTATATTTTAGATTCTTATTTATGCTTTTATTTGATTGTCATTATGTACAAGCACTAAAGTTGAAATTTGAAGCCATGAGAGAGCTTATCTTGCATAAAATCAAGATCTTTCAGCATTGGAAATTCAATATCTACCTCTCTAGAAGTTAGATTATGATGATTCATGATTCTTTAAAAAGAAGAGAAGAAGATCTCCAACTTTGATGTTGGACACTTTTTCTAGTTCTCGAGTCTTCTAGGAGAAAAAGGTGAAACAAGATTGAAGCTTCATCCTGCTTTTGATGCTGTCAAGTCTGACCTTTCATCACTCTTTCACTTTTATCTTGAGTTACAGAACTTCAATTAAGGTGATTCTTATTGTGTTTGAAAGCTTACTCAAAGATATACAATCGGTATTTCTACCTTTGAGGCCAAATTCCAAATATTCTGACCACTACAGAGCTTGGAAGTGTGTAAAAGAGGTTAGCAATGTCAACTGAGCACACTATAGCGTGACATCGTTTGCCTCCAGGTATTTTAGTTGCACTATAGCGCAACTCTTGCACTATATCGTGGCCCTGTCTGTAGCAATATGCTGGTTCGGGCCAAATTTTGATAAAAGGGGTCTGCAGACCATAAAAAGCGTCACTTAAGGTCAAAAAAGATATCCCTAGACACTTCCAAACACCTCCAAAGATAGAAGACTTCTTACAAAGAGATTGAAGGTGAAGATTCAAAGATTCCAGAGGTCAAGTTCAACACGGAGAGATCCACATTCTTTTGAATCTCTTGTCTCTAGCCAGAAATTTTTATGGCTGTTGTTTCTTCTATCTTCTCATCTTTATACTCTTCCATTGTTTTCTTTTCTTCAGTTATGAACTAGTTTTCTTTTACTAGGGCATTAATGGACCTTTTTTGTATGACAATTTTACTCATAGATTAATGTTAATCTTGTTTTCTATCTCTATTGCTTAGTGTTTTTATTTTTGCTTAATGCTTTTAATTGCTTGATCACTCATGGATATTTTTCTTATTTATTTTATTTTAATTAAATTTTAATTTCCTTATCAATAATTCCATTCTGTCCAAATAGTTATTCTCTTAGACTATTCGATATTTGATCTATCCTTGTAGGAACTATACTTTATTTATCACTTTATTACTTGTATGATCCAGCATACTTGCCGAAGCTGCATCAGAGACTAAGAGTTTTGGTGCCACTCAAATACTTGAGGATGTGTTTTACAGCCTTCCAATGAGAGTCCATAGGACATTGCATGAATTGACAAACCTTGTTGACAGGGAAAGCCACTTCTGGTCTGGTGATAGTAACATATTAGAGACGACCGACAACACTTCTATATAAGCTTGGATCCTCAAATGGAGAACCATCACTTGCTGAGAGTTTCACGATGGAAACCATAGGTGTGGGCAAAGGTTTGCAATCAGCCATATTAGCTTTGACTAATAAATCCTGAATATATACTTGGCTTGAGACAGCAAAAGACCTCCTTGAGAAGTTCTAATGACCTCAATACAAAGAAAATGATGAAGAGGCCCCATGTCTTTTAAGGAGAAGGCTGTGTTAAGTTGCTGAATAAGAGTGGCTATAGCCAAATTTGAGCTTCTTGTAATGATGATGTCATCCACATAAATCAGTATATAGATGGTGTAAGAAGTAGTAACCTTGGTGAAGAGGGACACATCAGATTTAGTGGAATTAAACCCAAGCTGATGAAGGGCAGAGGAATGCTTCGAGAACCATGCTCTTGGTGCCTGCTTAAGGCCATACAAGGATTTTGTGAGCTTGCAAACCAAATTGCATTTCCAACTTCATGCCCTTGAGGTTGTACCATAAAGACATCTTCAAGCAAATCACCATTCAAAAATGCATTATTGACATCAATTTGACGAATTGACCAGCCTTTTGCTAGAGCTAGGGAGAGAATCAACTTGATTGTGGTTGGTTTAGCCACAGGGCTAAAAGTTTCAATATAATCAAACCCCTGCCTTTGGTTGAAACCCTGAGCCACCAATTGAGCTTTGTATTTTTGGATTGAGCCATCAGGATTAAACTTAGTTCTAAACACTCGTTTGCTTCCAATTACATTTCTATTAAGGGTAATTCAACTAGCTTCTAAGTGTGGTTTCGCATTAGAGCTGCATATTCCTCATCCATGGCTTGTTTCCAATGTGGAATAGACAAACCTTGTTTGGCAGATTTTGACTCTAGAGAGACAATGTACACCATTGGTTTCCTAATCCCAACCTTGGCCCTTGTTGTCATGTTGTGATAATTAGTGACAAAAGGCACTGGTATTGGAGCTAGTGTAGATTTTGATTTTGGTACAACAGCACGTGTTGGTGCAGTAACTATTATTGGGGCAGCAACTTGTGATGACGCAGGATTATGAGAACAAGACTGATCAGAAGTAGGAGTGGCTGGCACTTGAGATGGTCTAAGATGATGCTTAGGAAGAAAGGAATAGCAGGCACAGTAGAGGGTGTAGAAATTGAACCTGCAAGGTTATGAGGCAAGAGGCAACAGAAAACCAATAGCATAGTCTTTGAAGGGAAAAGATAATTCATCAAAAATGACATGTCCAGTGATAAACACGCGTCCAGCTCGAGATAAGCACTTGTTACCTTTATATTGAGTTGTAAACCCAAATAAACACATGGTTCAGATCTAAAAGATAGCTTGTGTTTCTAATAAGGCCTAGCGTGTGGAAAATATAAGCAACCAAAGACTTTTACCATACCAAAATCAGATGACTTCTAAAAAGAGCTTCTCGGAGGGAGATAAGTACTTTAACAAGGGTGTGGGCAGCTGATTAATAAGGTGAGTTACAGTGACAAAAGCTTCACCTTGGTAGCATAAAGGTAAACCAGCTTCAGCAAGAAGTGTTAACCCCATAGTGGTGATGTGCCTATGCTTCCTTTCAGCTGTTCCATTTTGTTGATGAACATATGGGTAAGAAAATCTATGCAGCACTTTTGAGATTTTAAGTAAGTAGATAGACATGTAAACTCTTTAGCATTATCAGTTTGGATTGCTTTTAATTTAGCACCAAGTTAGAGTTTAGCCATTTTCTTAAAATGTAAAAAGATAGAATGAACTTGAGATTTGCTATGCATCAAGTAAATCCAGGTAAATCTGGAATAAGCATCAACAAAATGAATGTAATAGCGATGACCATTTATTGAAGGAAGGGAACCAAGACCCCAAACATCATAATATACCAATTCTAGAGGAGTAGAATACAATGTGGTAGAGTGTGAAAAAGGTAGATTTTGGGACTTGCCCATACAACAAGAAGAACAAACAGAATATGAGATATGAAAAGGTAAGTTACAAGCTTTCAATACTCTAGACACTACACAGCAAAAGGGTGACCAAGCCTTAAGTGCTAGAGCTTGAAAGTTGCATCACCTCTGGTGGAAGCCAAAAAGGAATTGGGGGCAGAAACCACTAATTGCACAGGGCCAAAGGAATATAATCCATTTTTAATGGTTCCATGGAGAAGTGTCTCCTTGGAATCTTGTGATTTAATAGAACAGGAGTTAGGATGAAATTCAAAGTAAACATTGTTGTCTCTAGCAAATTGGGAAACACTTAGCAAGTTCTTTATAATGTGAGGTACATGTAGCAGATTTTTTAGTTTAAAGGCATGAGAGGAAGAAAATGGCTTAAATATAGAACTTCCAACATGATGAATTTGCAAACCCTTACCATTGCTAACAAGAACTTGCTCACTGCCATTGTAAGGAACTTGATTAATGAGGTGAGAGGCATCTGGAGTCATGTGATGCATAGCTCCTGAACTGGGTACTAGTTTGGGTCATAAATGGTTGAAGGAGTAGCTAGAGAGAGATTAGCATGAGGTTTGAAACCAACACTGGTAGGTCCTACACTTGAGTACTGCCTATCAAATATATGCCAACAATCAATGGCAGAGTGACTAACTTTTCCACACACCTGACAAGTTGGTTTATCAAGTTTCCCAAACCTTCCTTTACCTCTGCTATTTCCAAATCTCCCTCTACTATGAAAGCCTGCTTGCTGGCCTCTACCATGAAATATTTTATTTTCACCAAATCGAGGTCCTTCTTAATGATTATTGTTGTGTTTCTTCTACTGTTGCGTTTTTGCCACATGAGCCTGAACCACATTTTCATCTTTTTTGAATTTTTCAATCAATTCTTCCTATGCCATGAGCAATGCTTCTAATTCTCCAACTGAAATTGGTTCCTCTCAAGAGGTAATTGCAGTAATGAATGATGCATATTCCTCTATTAAACCTTCAAAATGGCTTGAACTTGATCAGCTTCGTCTAATGGAGCTCCAACTAAGATTAATGCATCCACCAATTTCTTGATCTCTAGCAGATAAGAACTAATAGAACCTTCTTTCTTTGTATGACTTAGCTTGGTTTTCAATTGCCTCACCTTAGTCTTGATCTATGAATCAAACAACACTTCCAATCTCTTCTAGATCTAATGAGAGAATTCACACCCTACCATTCTTGTTGTGAAAGGTGTGCTCATAGAAGCTAGAAGCCACAATTTCAGTAGCGCATCCTGCTTCTTCCAGTTTCGATATTCAACACTGGTAACACCAGTTTCTTGATCTGCAGTTGAAGAAAATTTTTGAGAAATGTCCTCTCCTGTGATGAACTTGACCAAATCATGAACTTCAATGGTGGCTTCAGCTTGCTGTTTCCATGGAAGTTAGTTTGCTTCATCGAGTTTGATAACCACAGGATTAGAAAATGTCTGTGCAACAAATTGCGAGATTGATCCACTTTGAGAAATCTGAGATGATGAATTTGATGCCATGACAGAACCTTGAAGCTTTGAGACCATGAAAGGTATCAAGGCCAAAAAGGTTAAGAAAAGAGAGAGAAATAAAGTGAGAGTAATTGTGTATTTGATTAATGACTTGCTCAACACATTACATCTAATACAATGTCATATTTATACCCTAAGCTGCATTACTTGTGATGCAAGCTTCAGATCATAACTAATATAACTACCATAACAAATTGGAACTAATTGTAACTAACTCTTAATTAACTCATCTCATCCTTTCTCCCTTTGACATACCATCAATTGAAAATTGTCATGGCAAAACTATCAAAATGGTCACATGCATACTTTGTTTAAAATAGATATATCTTATCCCTTATAAGATGGGAAAGTTTAAAATCAAAATACAAGAGGAACTATCAACAGCACCAGCCATTATTCAAAAGTTGAAATAAACAACCCAAACATGGAACCTAACACATTTTTTGCACTGCCCATCAATTCATTTGCCATTATCACACACCCACACGCATAACCCAAATTAATTTACCTCTTGCATAACAAGAAAAAATAAAATAGAAAAACAGTAATAAGAGTGGAAAAAAAATTCTTTCTTACGCACAAATGGGTTTAGCTTAGACTTCCTCTATGAACCACTGTAACACCCTGTCCTGCACAAGACAAACAAAAATCATCATCTTCCTTCATCAAAGAAAGCCTTTTTACTCAAGATAAACACAATAAAAAGTAACAGGAACTCCACTCATTCCCATCCTTGAGACCACAAACCAATAGCAAAATCGACCCAAACCCTAACACTCTAAAACAAGAATCAAAAGAAAGTAGAAGCAGCTCACTACATCCATAATACCCACCCCACACAGATCAAACTCCAAACCAAAGCTCAAAGAATAGGACCATAACAAAAAAAAAAGAAACAAAAAAGAAGAGGAAAACTGAAACAATCCCCATCTCCACCATTAGCCACCATCATTACTGCCACAGCGCCACCATCCTCTCCCTTAATAGCATGGCTCTAGGCGCTCAGCACCACCTCGGACCTCTGCATCTGTCTTGGCGCTGTGGTCTCATGGTTGTGCTGTGGTTTTGTGATTCTGTGGTTGTGACAACGACCATGACCGGTGTCCCCATGGCGGTCCATTGCTCCTCTCTATCCCTCTTTGTACTTCCATGCCTGCCACCCCCAAAGGGCACTAGAAGCTTTCCTGAACACTCTGCTAAGAATGCCTTCTCAGTTTTGGATGCGTTACTTTCATTTCTTTATATTTGTGTTGTTACTCTTTTTCTTTTTATCTTATTAACTTTACTTGAGTTTTGATTTGATAACCATGGGCTAAGGCATTCTAAACCCCAACGTTCCCCAACGTCTTCATATTGCCTTTTTCTTGTTTGGAATGTTTTCACTTTACCCTTACGTATATATTCGAATATATGCGCTTTGACTTCTTTACCAAACTGCCACCATTAACAAAACTATTTATCAAAATGTCACTCTTTCAAAACTATTTACGAAACTAATTCTTTTTTGTCTAGGCTAACATTTTTTATTTTTTCATGTCACCAGGTGGATTTGCCTTTGCGGGTAGTGCAAAGGCGAATCCACATGGCGACACGAAAAAAAAATGCCAGCTGGACTAAAAGGGAGTAGTTTGGTAAATAGTTTTAAAAGAGTGGCATTTTGGTAAATAGTTTTGTTAATGGTGGCAGTTTGATAAAAAAGCCTATATATTCAAATCTTTTGGTCATAAAATGTGTCTTTTCTTCTTAACCCATGAATCCTAAAAATGAAATTGGTCATATTTCGATGATAGACAATCAAAACTAATTGCAATGATGATAATGTTTTGGCTTTCCTAAGGTATGAAAATTTCTATAATTTCACCAGGAACACTGGTGAGGTTACAAACTTTCTCAATAAAAATCTTATTGCAGTTATATTGTATGCTATATTTTGGTACTTATCCATCTTAATTCATGAATATTGTCTAGTTCATTTATTTATTTATTTTTGGTTCTAATTTAAGTCATGTTTGTATTCATGTTATTAAAATAATCGATCAAAGATAAAAAAAAAAAAAAATAGGAGAGGATTGGAATGCTTATCAAAATAACTATTCCTAGAATTCAGATTTTATCATGAACGCAGGTGAAAATTGGTTTTAATAGCAAAATTAAAATAAAATATTTTAATAATTTTATTATACACAAAATAAATATCAATTTATATAATACCATTATAGAAATATTTGAACACCAAATTAAATATTTTAAGGATAACTTTCTTTAGTTTTACCATTTCATTTAAGATTTTATATTAATAAAATAAATTAAAATAGGCTAATGATGAAAAAATCAGGAGAGAATTGGAGCACTGATCAAGGAAACTCTTTCTAAAATTCTTAAGATTTTATATCTGGTCTTACCAAGAGCATTGGCGAGATCTGACTCCAACAACAAAATAAATAAAACATTTTTCATAATTGTGGGAACCGATCTATATAACTTTGACCACATAATTAATTTTTTTTAAGGCTCACTTAAATTAAACGATGATTTCTTTTAGTTTACTATTCCGTTTAGGATTTAATGTTAATAAAATAATTTGAAATTAGCCAACAATGGAAAAATCAAGAGGATGATCGAAGCACCGATCAAATAAACTTTTCCTAAAATTTATATCAGGCTTTGCTAGGAGCGCTGGTAAAATCTGAGTTTAATATCAAAATACTAAAAAAATAATTAAAAAATATTTTCATATTTATTCAAAAATAACGAACAAATTCATATGGCCACAATTATAATTATGATGATTTAGAATTTTCTTTTGGCTTAGCTTTTGATCTATACATGAAAGTTGTAGAGGCATGTATTAGGTTTTTAAAAGCAAGAAACACAATTTTTAGATATCTAAAATTAAAGTTATGGCTAAAATAAAGAAGTAGTATCAATGGTAAATTATGGTAGAATTAACAATAAAGACCAAATTGAGGTCCAACAACAAATGTGATCCACATAACATACAATTAAGCACATAAGAGAGTGAAGACACTAAAAATGATGGCTAAACATGGTATTAAAAATCTAATTATCATGCTCAATCATATTCAGCATCTACTTCCTATACATCACTACCACTTCCAGCATCTTTCTCCTTAGTCTACTTACTATTGTTGCCCACATTTTCTAATTCCTCATTTTGATTATCATATTCTACAACTTCAGAGGCATGATCATGGTGCTCAAAGTACGAGTGTATCACATTGCTTCTCTTACAAGATAATACAGCTTGACATATATCATTAATGTATGAATCGTGATTTAATTGCCTCAAACTAGTCTCAAGGTGTAACACCTTACCAGACAAAATACTATGCTTAAGTCATAATAAATTATTTGATAAGTGATTACGTATAGTGCTGATTTAATTCTATTTTTCGTATCATTATTAGTTACCTACATAAAGATGATATTTCGAGTCACAAAATTTTCTGCTTAACAGCAGACTAAATATTAGCTGATTAGTATAAGGTAAAAAAAAAAAAAAAACGTGACATAAATAAATAAAAGAAAATGCAATAAAGACAGAACTACTGCAAAATGCATCATATATATATATATATATATATATATCGACATCTATTTTCAAAGTTTGTCAAAATGATACAGAGTAACAAAATGAGGCCGCTCACACAAAACAAAACGGCCAGTCTCTATGAATAGTACCCCAGATGGTCCCCATGGGACATTTCATGTACACCTCCTAACCTCTACCCATCTGTCCATGACCCAGACTGCCAAAAGAGGGCCATTATGTACATCTACTACTGTTGCAGCATGCACACTACCTAAACGGAATCCGAAGAAAGGAACCCGTTCACCATGGTGGCATCTGCAGGAGGGTGGCCCACGCTAGGAGCAGAGGACGAGGAAGAAGAACTCGCCACCTCGGACGAATCCTCCTTTGACATTGAGGCTGATAGCAATTGCTGCGGTGGTGAAGCAGGAGGGGCCATAGGAATTGGAGCTGCTACCGCTGCTAGTGCTACTGCTAGTAGTGGTGGAAATGGATGGGCCATGTGAAGGGGAATGGCAATATAGGGGATAGCAGGATCAAAAAGAGGGTGCATAAGCAAGATGGCGAAATCTCTCTGGAAAAGGAAATAGAGACGGAACTAACATCTGCCGGAAATATAGACAAAGTCCAGAAACGGGTCAAGGTGTATATGTAGCTCAAGAAACTCAATAAACAGCACTCCGGTTGCTGCGTTCTCTATGGTCTGAGAATGACACAGAACATATAGTAGGGTGAGAAATAAATATTTCTTAGTAGGAATTCCTAGTTTCTACACATTTGTCATCGCTATCATTCCCAGTTGTTTCGATCTTGCAATAGTTTTCAAATAATACGGTACACTGATAATATTTAACTTAAATACTTGTTTGTAAAACATACATCGAAACAAACTCAATTTTAGTTAACAGATACATTAACGCACTCAAACAGTAATTTTAGTGGAGCAATAGCATATTAAGAATAATAAACAGGGATCTAGAACAATCAATTAAGAAGCATTACACTGTATATATGAATATGCAGTTAGAAAATGTATCTTATCCTTGAAGGCTTTCGCCTATTAGAACTGATTTCCATCCTTGGTCCCTTGGGAGTCATTGGCCATATACTCCTGGGTAATAGTCTGCTTTTCAGGACTGAGCTCGTTCCTATACAGGATGGCCGGGTTTACTTTTCTCGACCTTCCCACTAATCTATTCCCCTTAATTTATTCCGGGGCTGACCCAAGTGATATGGAATCCTTTATGATATCATGAAATGAATGTTCATCTAACTTATTTCTTCATATATCATGTATTCATGCTATTGTAAACTTCCCAACATATGAAT
The DNA here is from genome assembly GCA_031439595.1 of Pterocarpus santalinus. Lineage (NCBI taxonomy): Eukaryota > Viridiplantae > Streptophyta > Magnoliopsida > Fabales > Fabaceae > Pterocarpus > Pterocarpus santalinus. The sequence continues at coordinate 22,432,202 of CM062528.1, read as the reverse complement.
TTCTTACCAAAATTTCGGCAGCATAACGGATTGAGTCTGCTTCCCCATGAATAGTGCCAGACAACCAGTATAATTGTACAACTTGCAAATTCAATATGGACCAGCAAATATATACATACATTCATAGGATCATTCAACGATTTCAATTCAAGCATCAATAGGGTTTCAGTTTATTTTCCCCTGTTCTATCCGAGTTTGGTATGCCCCACTTTTCATTCAATTCAACTCATTTAAATCTAATTTTGGATATGTCATAGCCTCATATGTCTAGTTTCTAATCCTTTTGGTCCCACCTCATTTTGATTTGTATAACTCAAGATATAAACAATTTACCTCAGACTGCCTTGTTCTTAGCCAGAATTGGGTTCTTATAAGTAAAAATTCACTAAAAATAGAAAACTAGGTGAATTCATACGAAATTTATATCAAATTAAAGCTATCAGAACAAGCTTTCAAATGAATTAAGTTTCATGTCATTTGCATAAGTATATTTTGAGTTATGAGTCCCAAAACTTGACTATACTAGACTACCCTGATTCGGCCTGGTTTAGACTTAAGTCAATTTCTTTGGTGCACTGGGAGTAGATGGCTATGAATCTAGTTCTGAAATTTTTATGGGATATTCCTTTACATGTTAACTTTCAAAAAACCTTAGGTTCACTCAATTTAGAGTTGTATAGGGTGAGTTATACCCTTCTCAACTCATACTGCCCGGATAAGGATCCAAATTTCTAGGTTAAAATTCAAAAATTCATAACTAATTCTATACTAATCCAATGGCCTTATATGTATGTATGGAAAGCCCTAGATGTCTAGTTTCATATAAAAATGGTTTCATCCAATTTAAATGGCAGTAGACGGAGGCGGAGCCGTACACTTCACCGTACGGACCGCCGAGGAAAACCTTAACAGCTTCTAGGTTTGTCTCCCTTTTTCAAGCTATTTGCTCTCAATTTCAATTTTAATCACAATATACATGCAAAACTAGTCATAAACCATCATCATCACTCTATATAACATCAATATCTCAGGTTATACATGATCACCATGCAGCCCCAAATCAGAGAAAACAAGAAAAGAAGTAGGATTTCCTATCTTGTCTAGTTGAGTTTGGGTGGATTTTGTGTCTTTGATGAAAGTAACTTGTGATGAAACTTGAAAATGGATGAGAATGGAGTGGAAATGAGAGTAAAGAGAAGAGAAAGAGAAGAGCTTTAGCAACTAGAGAGGGGATGGCCGAAATTTGGATAAGAGAAGGAAAGAAAAAGTAAAGATCTTTTGAGGCAAGGTGTATGATGATTAGTGGACTCCATCATGCTCTCAATTTTAGTTTGGCTTCCCATCATCAAAGACTACCCAAGGCGCCACTTGAGGGGGTTATTTGATTAAAATTTAGCCGTTGATCCTAGGGCACTCATAGCATAATTTCTATGGGTCCGGTTCCGACAGTTTGAAATATCGAAATCTTACCGATTTCCCTTAAATCAGTAAATTAGCTTGAAAATTTTCTGTGGGGTTTTCTATGCTCCTAATATAATTCCATTAAGCCTAATCCTTGTAAATCACACTTAATTGGCTTTAAGTAAATGTTTAATCAAATTCTGATTAAACTTACTTATTCGATAAAACCGAACAACTTAGTTGTTAACGATAAAATTTTTCGGACGTTACACAAGACATATGCTACTTGGCTTTAACTAAAAGCATCTCTTATACCTATCATATCGTGAACACTTCAACAAACTTATATATCAAACAAATTTATGAAGTCTACACAAAGTTAGGCATATACTTAGCACCACCATCAACATAGTGCAACACATTATCACTGTCTCTTATAAACTTACCACCATGTTGAAAAGCTAGCACAATTTCTGAACTCATCAATAAATCACATGCAATAAATAAACAAATATTAAATTCCTCGTTTCCTTCCTTAAATATCACATTGATAAGTAATATTTTAATATATTGATTAATCCTCATATTTAGTCTATTGGGTCTCTTTTGTGCTTATTTGATTGATATTGGACACATTTTAGAAGTTTGGGATCTAATTGGGCTTAATTATACATTTTAGCATTATTGCGAATTTATGTTATTTATGTATTTTAGGCATGTCTTGAGTTATAAAAGATCTAAAAATTATAAAATTTAAAGCTAAGAGAAAGCTCTATAGCTTTGATGAAGAACTCAAAGGCTAATTAGGATGTTTATATGGTTGAATTGGACCTCAAAGTCAGAACAAAGGTGTTATTGTTGGAACTTGGGTAGTCATCAATGTTTGGGACATAAGTCAATCTACAGAAGTCCAATTGAGCTCAAACTGGAGCCATTTGAAACTTAAAACATAAAGCTTCAATTCATATAAAGATCACTTTCCAAACAAATGAAATCTTGATGGGCTTATTGGCTAAAATGGTTAACCAATGCAAACAGAGTTATAGCTTGAACATGTTGCAAAGATTGGGCCACAATTCTTTCATTCCAAACCCAAATTGGGCAAGTTGGCTATCCATTTAAAACTAAGAGAGAGAGGAATAAGTTTATACTAAGGGTACTCTTGGATTTTCTTATTTCAGTGTTGTTACGTTAAGAGCAAAAGACTGACATGAATTACACATTTTCCTTTCCACCCATTTTTACTTTTCTCTTTTTTCTTCTCTCCTCTTCCTCTACCCACTTTTTTTTCTTTGTAATTTTTGTTTCTATGGAAGTGTAATTAAACCTTGCTAGTTCAAGGATACTTGGCATTCATGGTTGTCTCTTGAGACCCTATTCTCTTTATTTTGAATTACAAAATATGTTTTCTTGCTTCTTCCTTCTTTCTTTTTCTTCTTCTCGATTTATGAATTCTTATTGAATGATATTGAGATTTGAGTTCATGATTGAGATGTTGGGTTGAACGCATGTTAATTGATTAGTTGATATGGGTTTAATCAATTAAAGGGGTAAGAATTAGATTTAGGTTTAAACTCAAGCTAATTGCATTTGGTTCTTTAATCTACATATGTCTTTTAGAATTGAGATTAAATTTACTGATTGATTATATGTTGATTGATGCTTGGAGATTGCCATATTTAAATGTGGGGTTATATGTTGAGATTTTGCACACAATCCAAATTAGCTACATATGTTGTGAGTTGATGTGTTTGGAGGGTCAATGATAGAAGGACTTTGGTTTCCAAGGGATTCTTGAATTAGTGCTTTTAATTTCTATTTTTAACTCATTTGATTTGTTGTATATTCACTATTTGACGAAATTTCCCACTAGCTTAGGTTAGAGAGCACTTAAATTCCTTGTGAGACGATTTGGATTGCACCCTATACTACAAGTTCTTGCAATTCAATATTGTAATTTGAGTGAGCTTGGCAACTCACATCACACATCCTCCCTAACATGCTCACCCACCAACACCTCTCCTTTTCCCCATTAGTACCCAACCAACTTGTCTGCAATTAGAAGTGGCAGAGATTGAGTTTTTAGTGAATGGAAGGAGAAGGAGTAGGAAGAGATAGCGACACTAGACTTAGACAGGCAATTAATAGAGTAACTAAAGAAGTGCGAGCCTTGGAAGCAATTAGAAGTAAACGCACTTTGTCTCAAAGTGATGGAAATCCTTTTTGAAGAGAACAATAATGAAAGGGTCAATGCTCCCATCACCAAAGTTAGTCCTAGCTCTACCCCTTTTTCCATTTTTTTAACCATTCCTTATGAGTGTTTTTTTTTTCTTTTTTTCATTCAACTCAATGTTACTATGTTGCTCTAACCTTGGTGGGTTTCTTCAATTTTCTAGCTTCTAGATTTCATTTTATTGTTGATTTAAATACCAGGTCTAATCTTTTTATTTTTTGGGTTTAATTGTCTTGTGATTATTTGAGCTAAAACTAGGGGAAATGGGCTAATAATTTTTCCTTAAATTTTATTAAAACTAAGGGGAGAAGAGGAGAGGTGTTAGAAGGTAAGCATATTGGGAAGAATGTGGTATTGGAAGCGAGAGAGGGGATGGGCTGCTGAAGGAAGGCAGTGCCCAAGGGATTGGGAGTTGTAGAATCTAGGTGGCAACGGAAATTTTTCATTTTTTTAAAGAATACATTTAAGGCTTTTGTTTATAATTAGTTAATCATGTGTCATTTAACTATACATCTAGATCAGATTTGGTTCTGGCCAAAATGTAAACACAAGCATCTTACATGGATACTCTATGCTATTTGCCTTATTATTAGTGGCCCAACTAGGATGGGCACCAAAATCTTTACAAATTCATAGGTAACCATAGAAAGCTCTCTATCTCTGAGAATGTACTATATCTTTATTGTCCCAAGTATGAGTTCAAATAATGGGACTCATATAGCAAATCAAAGCAACAACTAAAAAGTCAAACAAACGTTAAAAATGATTTATTGACTTATCAATTTCACATAACCTATGTATGCATCAATAAAACCACCTTGTTACATAGCTAAAAGCATAGAATAGACAACATTTTAAGTTGGTGGAACATAAATTCAGCAGTAACATAAACTTCACTTAGATGGATGCTTAACTACAATAGGAGTCTTGACATAATGCTTGCCATCGGTCCAATCCAAACCCCCAAAGAAATAACCAGTCGTATACTTTTTCAGTGGCACTAATGTAAATGTAACTCTAAACTCCTTTTTCTCACCATTTTCTTTGAAGGTTAAACTGTTAGGCTCAACTGAAACTAGAACTTCTGGAGGTGCTTTGATGCGTGCTCTATATATACTTGGAGGCCCAACATTGGTAAGAGTACGAGTAACATTCACTGCATGTCCAATGTCCAAGCGGGGAACTGTGATTGATGGGTAGTTGAAATCTACTATATTGAACAACTTTGGACAAGTATAATTCTTGCCAAAGAACACTTTAATCATGGAGCTATTGTAGCCACGACCACACAAAAAGTTTAAATAATCAGTCATATTTAGGTCGTATACAAGCCCAGGGTCCACTGCATGATTAGGTCGAATAAGCCCTGCACCATATGCAAATGGAGTTGCCTCCTCTAATGATGAGTCCAATAGAGGCCTTCCAGTGTTATCTTCTGTTCTAGCTGTAAAACGCATGGCATTTAATAGAAGGTATACATAAGAAATTTTATGCCATAATGTTACAAGAGTGTAAACCATCTATTATACCTGTAGTCATAATTGCTGACTTAATAGCTGCTGAACTCCAATCAGGATGAAGTGATTTGAGTAGCCCAACAAGGCCAGAAACATGAGGACATGACATTGAAGTGCCAGACATAGTAATGAAAGGAGTTCTACGCTTATCAGATTCTTCTTCTGTTGGAGATATTGCTTCAGTATAAGCAGCAATGATGTTGACTCCGGGTGCAGTGATGTCAGGCTAAAATGCATAACAAAGTTATAATTGCACTGGTAATTGAGATTTAGAATAACATAAAAGGTGATTGATAATTATCAAAACAACACTAAACCTTGAGGATTGCAGGCTCAATGATATTGGGGCCCCTTGATGAAAATGAAGCCACAAGTGGAGCTGGCGTTATGCCCAGTTTTGTTTCGACTTTAGAAATGTGAGCCACAGGCGACCTGCATCATTATGTATGTATAATATAAAATGCTATCATATGAATAAGCTCTACTCTGGCTTCAAACTAAGAAGAATTAACAAGAAAGGAGCATGAGGAAGAAAGTTACTTGGTGCGATTGATGTAAGTAAAAATGTAATTGCCATCTACAAAATTAACATGTGAAGTGGGAAGCACATGAAGCCTCGGTCGAGTATTATTCCCTTCATCTTGGTTGTTAGCCAAAATTAGTCCAACAGCACCTACAGAAGCAGCTTGGATACCCATAAGAATTGCATCCTCAGTTCCATCATGAAGACAAACTAATATTTTCCCCTTCACCTTCTTAGGATCAAGAGCTATATCTTGACAACCAATGCTGCATCAATTAATAAGATAGTTTAATATAACCGTTTTTTTTTTTTTTGGCTGATAAAGTAATAAGAGAATATACAAGAGCAAAAAGCAATAAGAGAAGGTCATAGAGAAATTCTTGGGTGCTCCTAGAGCACTATGTAGATTGTACTCACAACCAATAATAAAATGATATTTTAAATAAAAATATAAATTAAAGGTGAGTCTTATATTAAAATAACATTTAATTATTATTGACGGTGAGTATATTCATATGGTGCTCCATAAGCACCCAAGAATTTTTTGAAGATTATATTGGTAAAGGTATTCTTACGTGTCTTCATCAGATGCATTACCAACTCTAGCATCAATTACACTTATCAATGGGTAGAACTTATAAGATGGTAAGCCGGAGTCCGAAAGACTTGCTCCCTAACCATAAAAAAATAGGAGATACGTTACATGTGACAAGTACCTTTCAGAGCTTTCCATATAGATTAGATTGAACCCATATAGTAAGAATATCAAATATCAATATATATGAGAGTGCATGAGTATCAAATATATGTGTATCTAGGTGAGATGGATGTATTGTATATATATTTTAGAGTGGTATTGCATATAGTATCGCATAATGATATTAATGATGCTCAAATTAATATTTCTCTAGATTAGTTCTTGTTCTTGGCATCGGAAATCTTTACATTAAATTAAACTTAAGCCAAATTCCCATTAGTAGATTGAGAATATGAAAAGGCAATAGGGGTAGAAAATCGGTTGGTGTTTATTCTAATTTGTAGCTGCCTTAGGAAGGTCAGTGGAAACATAAATTGCTATAGGTTTTAACATAGCAACAAAGAAAAAGTGTGATAGACAAATTACCTTGAGGACTTTCTTGTCACCAAGAGTGACATAATTATCGAACTCTCTATCAATTGTGCTAGCAGCAACAGTGAGCACCCACGGTTCCACGTTTGTTACGGTTTCAGGATACGGTCCAGAATTTCCAGCAGAAAGAACTACAGCTATGCCGTTAGCACCAGCATGGAAGGACCCTACGGAAAGTCCACTGTTGAAAAATTCAACGGGATATCCACCCAAAGACAACGAAAGCACGTCGACACCATCACCTATGGCAGCTTCAAAAGCAGCCAAAATGTCTGCGTCAAAACATTGACCAGCCCAAATTAGTGGCCAACACACCTTATAGGTTGCAACTCGGGCTTTTGGGGATCCACCTCTTGCTGTTCCATTGCCATTACCGAACACACTAGCCCCATCAACAAAATTACCACCCGCAGTTGACAAAGTATGTGAACCATGACCCTCATAGTCGCGAGCACTGTTGAACGGGCCACTACCACCTGCAGCTTGATAACCTTTGTAAAAATATCTTGCTCCAATAAGCTTCCTGCATGTAATGATTAGCGAAATCGTCAAAGTAGGAGCGCTAAATAATTAATTAAATATATATATAAAAAAATAGTTAAACTTCGATGAATTTTTTCATAAAAGAACAGATGCAAATCAAATCGTTTGGAAAGTGAAACTGAGCTGCGTTGGATGCAGCTTCTTGCTCCCCAAAATATGATTCACATTAGTAATTATTGAACACATATTAGTTCTTTGAAAAAAAAAAAAAAAGTACTGTTATGACCAATGATTATAATAGCGAAGAACTTTGTATCTAACCTTTTTTCATTGGATCAAATTTAGGGTTTGCTCAAAAACTTGTGTATGATATTAAAGCCGTTTCTAGGAATTTAAAATCCTTGTCACACAATGTCAACTATATATTTATTATTTTATTACAAAAACAAATAAAATAAATATTAATGTGGAAGGTATAACAATTAGCGTGACGCTTTCACCAAAAGGAGCCTGCATATCTTCTCTCCAAAAAGTAACATATCTTTTGAGGAACTCATCAAAGTAAAAATAGTGAACCTGTTGCAGTGAAATTTATCTGAATTCTTCTTATCAGTTTGACAGATACCCCGCCACTTTTTCGGGACCGGTCCTATCCCATTGTCACTGAAACTCCTCGATTCAGGCCAAACACCTATGACAAGTTACAACATCAATAAAATGATGGTGGACATTCGGGAAGGAAAATTGATTTTTAAAAAATAGAAAAACTAGAAATTGGTCGAAAGACATTCAAAGCCTTCATAAAAGTATCATATTAATATGAGCAAACAAATTGTTTGAGTTTAATAGTCAACCTGTTAGATATATGGTGCTTGATCAAAAGACAAAAAATGTTATCACCCAGAAAAATAAATATAAAAGCAAAAGGAAAAGGCAAAATAAATGGGCTTGACATGCTTAATTTAAAACCAGATGAGTGTTCACTAGTTCAAATGTGTTTTTATGGTAGTGTCTTACCTTACCTGCTTATATTATTCTGTGGTTAAAAACAAAAAAAGCAAGTGTAATTGGAACAATAATTTTGTAGACAACATAGGTTAGGCCCCAAAATTTCGTTTGTGAAACCGAAAACTGGGTATCGGTATCGGCGAGGGCAAACATATATGTATATATATTAACCGAAGTGAATCATCTAGTGGAAATCACTAAACTTGGGTTTTGCCAAACATATTATTGAATATGATTAAAATGAAACCCATAAAAGATAATAGAAAGATCATGTTTAGTCGTATTATTGAGTTGGGTTGAATTGGAGTAGTTTAAGTATTTTGTTTTTTTGTTTTTTAATTGAACGTGAACCAATACAACTTGGTTAATGTCCTGTTGATTTGTTAGGAGATCTAGTTGATATTTTACATTTGTCAAATAATTGTTAAATTCATGTTTTTTATTAAATTTATTACAAAATGACCAATACTTAATTGGATTGAATGATTGGATATATATATATATATATTTGTGTGTGTGTGTGTGTGTGTGTGTCTATGTTATACTCTATGATGGTTCAACTTAGCTCTAACTATATTAGTTATGATCTAGTGGAATTTGGATAATGATGGTTAAGACCAAAAACCAAAAAGAAAAGAAAAATTGTTATAAATATAAAAATTATATGCTAACATAGTTTCTTACTAAGATATTTCTAGAAAGATAAAGGATCAATTATCATTGTTTTTATTTTTATTTAATGGTTAAGATCATGTCATTTAATAAAAACCAATATAGCAAAATCTTACTAAATAAATCATTTCAAGAATATTTTTAGATGAAAAATGTATGATACTCTTAGAGATTATAGATACATTATAATTTAAAATATTTATAATTTTAAAACCTATAAGTTTAGTTATTAATTACAAAATAAAATAATTGATAACTTGATATTAAAATTATTAGCTGTATTTACTAATATTTCTTCGATATAGGGTGAATGGACACTATATATCCCTTGTAAAAATTTAAAGTTAATGTGATTTGGTTGGTCAAATCTATACCCAACTCAAATTATATTTTGTGGGTTCATTCGGATTGAACTAGTTAGCTTCAATCAAACAGGACCCATAATCACTCTAGAATGAATACATGTAAATAATAATAAACAAATAAATAAAATATATGTGAAACAAGAACGTATCAGATAGTTCAAGGCACATCACAAGCAACAGAATAAAAAGAAATCCATTATCCATCATTACCAGTGTCTACATTTGCAATAACGATATCTTCAGCAAATGACTTCCGCCATATTGAGGCCTCTCGAACGCCACCAAAGTTTCTCTCTAGTCCTAAGAAATCCCATGAGTGGGTTGTGTGCAGTTTATGTCCTTTGTTCAAGAAAACTGATACTACATTCGGATGCTCTGCACCGACAATGAGAAAATTCAAGTAACTATCTGTCGTAATGTCCATGGTTTGGATTATGCATGGGAAAATTTTGAGAGAAAAACATAAACATTACATACTTGCAATCTTGGCTGCATCTTCTTCATCGAGTACTGCTGCAAACCCATTGATATATCTATTATAAGAGTAAAAGATTGCTTCTTTGGCCTTCTCAATGCTGTGTAGAAAAGTAGATCACATCAGTTCACACTGGTTTTGCACCACCACTGAATTTCATGGACTTGGGTGTTTTAAATTCTATACCTTCCAACGTATGATCCAAGCAAATGGTAGTGAGAGTTCGTAACAGATTCAACATCAACAGATGAAGGATTTGCGCCAAAAGAATGTGCTCCCAAGTATACAATATAGGACTGACACAAAAAAAGACAAAGATTGTTGGGCCAAGTTTAAACATTTAAATTAACTACGAAAATTAAAACGAAAAACTTCAACGGACGCCATGGTGGGTATGTATAATAGATACAAATAACAATGGATCAGGGTGCACTCATGGTCTTCCTTAATTTTTTTTTTTTTTTCCTTCTTTGATAACATAGCATGATTCTTTTGTATGGGTGAAAAACATGAGACCATTCTAAGTGGAAGGTGGAAACTGAGCTTGCCTGTTTTACTGCTTGGGTAGGTTCCTGCAGCATAAAACAAAGGAGAAGAGACAAAAGCGCATGAAAAATGGATAACGACATTGCTTTATCCGTGAATGGATTTTATCTGCAAAATAGACTTCAGGGAAGATGTGCAAAAGGGTCTCACCTCAGTCTTGCTTATATAATGGAGCCAACTACGGTGAAAAATCAATCAACATTTTCCCAGGTGCATTTGTACTAAACAAAGAAATTGAATGAATTATACCTTTATGTGCATTTTAAGGTAGGAAAAAATGATTAAAAAATGGACAACAGAAGATTTTGAAATTCATGAATATAGTCAATAATATACGGCTAAGTACGCCATAAAAATTGTGGATTTGTGGGTTAATGAATCAACATTTTCTGGCCAAAATGCTGTTTTTGTCAAATAAAAATTGAATGATGCTATTTACTTTTGATAATTATATTGAGATCTATATTAGTTAGTATATATTAATTTGTATTATTTCTATTTTTTAAAAGCAATATTTTTAATGAGAATTTAATAGTGCAATCAGATAATATCAGCCCAATTTTACCAAAAATTTTATTAACTATTATAAAAATCTCATTTGGTATAGAATAATAAAAATAAACATTTTTCTAAAGAGCATTTGATTAGAATATTAGTCGGACACAATCTTTGTTTTTATTGTTCCTCCGACACTTTTCTAAATATTTATGATAAGCCATGTATATATTCATTAAATGCCAAATGAATGTTTGATTATTTCTTGGCTAGATTCGTAACTATTTTTTCATTGATGGCAAGTATGAAATTTTATTCTTTGTATAATCTGTAGCAAATCTATATAAATTTTTTAAAATAATTGTATTTATTTTCTTTACCTTAGAACAAAACACACAATTTGATCCATAAATTTAATAGAAAAATTAACAGAGGGATTAACTTATTCTGTGGTAAAATATATATATATATATATATATATAATTTTTCTCCATACTAATTTAGTAATTTATATTATTATATGAGGTAGATTGATGCTTTAGGTCAAAATTTTGTACAAAATAATTATAAGAAAATAAATAAGATAAAAATTACAACTAACAATAAAAACTTTTTATAATTATTTTTAGCAAAATTTTTATATTTTTATTTCACTACAAACTTATGTTATTTTGTTTCTTTTTAATTTAATAATTCTTCACTTATATAATCAAATTCCTTTTCTTATGTACTCCCTCTGTTTCAATTTATTTATTAATTTAGACAACTTAGTTCATTTTTAAATCAATGTACTTGATACAAATTGTATCCAAATACAATAATTTAAGAATGAACCAAATTATCCAAATTGACAGATAAATTAAAACGGAGCGAATAATTATTAACTTTATTGTTTCTCAATCTTATAATCCACTACCTTCTTTTTCATTAAATTACACTACCTTCAGTTCATAGTATCTGTCACTTTAGTCATTTGGACGATAATTAAGGAATACGAAATCAACGATTGATTATAAATATATTTATCAAAATACTTTTATTTAATAACTAATTTATTTTATTAATATTTTTATTGTTTATTATGCTTAGAATTGTGTGGAGGATATCATTGAAAATTTTATAATAAATTCTTTATAAAAATATGAGAATGACAGATAAATTGAATTAAAAAAATTTACCTAAAGTTATAGATATTATAAATTGAAAGGAGTATTATTTTAAACCGCCAGAGAAAATGAAATTAATGATTAGATATTGGTGCAAGAATAAAACTTTTACACTGGTATCACTTAAAAAACAAACTTTTTTGTAATTATTGAAAGATTAATAACAATAAAAGACATTTTTATGCTATTTATTATACAATTTAATGTGAAAATATTGATTTAAATATTTATTGATATTTTCACATAATATATTTTGATAAATACTTATAAAAATACAAATAGAATAAAAATAAAATATTAATAAAAATAACAGAAGCTATTAATGAAATAAAAATAGAAGTTTTATTATTATTTTTAACTTTCATGCATATACATTTTTATAATTATCAATTAAAAAAAGTAAGGTGAACATATTTATGTTTTTTTATAATTACTTATTAAAAAATAAATATTTCTGCAGAAATTTTTAATTTTTATTTCACCAACTCTTCCGTTACTTTTTATTATCTTATAATTTTTAGCTTATATAATCAAATTTTTCCTTAATTAATTATAAAATTTATTGTTTCTTTTTTTTATTAAAATTATAATTTATTATTCTTTTCATTAAATTATATCACTTTAAATCGTTGGATTAAAATAAAATTAATAGTTAAATATTGATGTAAGACTAACTGATGTCAATAATTAAGATTTTAATATTGTCGAATCTAATAGTGCTAAGGCTTGTTTAGTTGGAGTGTTTTCTGTTTTCAATTTCACTGAAAACAATAAAAACAAGGGAAAATGTGTTTGGTTGATTTTTTAAAAATATTTTCAGAAAACATTTCTTAAAATAAGTGAAAATTTTGAAAACATCAGATCCTTTTTCCAGTGTTTCCTATGGAAACTTTGAAAACAGAAATTGGAATGGGTGAGAATGGGGTGGCAACTTCCTAATATTAATGAAATATGCTTTTCTTTTTTCATTCCACGTATATGAAGAACCCCACAGCCCCATCGCTGCAACCACACAGCCTCGGATTACAGCTCCCATTGCAACACAGGCTGCCCCACCAACCGCACACTCATTCTATCACTGCCGCCACTGCCAATGCTACCGCTTCATGCTCTGCTGACTGTCGCCTGACTGCCGCATTCTGCTCCACCAGGTCTACACTTTATATCTTGCTCCCTATTCTTTCTTCCTCTGGTGTCTAGGTTAAATGTAGAGCTAATAGTTGGGGTTTGGGTGTGGTGGGAAGGAAGGAATGCACAGGGAAAGGTTTTTGATGAGATTGAATGTGAAATGAGTTTTGACTTGAGTGATTTGGGGTTGGGATCTAGGGGTAGCAACCATCTCCCTGAGAGTGAATAATTCCTATGGCTGTTGCCAAGCCCGATTCTGTCTAATGCTAGTCTATAGCAATAACAGACCAAAATTTTAATAGAATGAAACAATTTGCTCTCTATAGCTGACCAAGAAAAAAGCAGTGTTACATGAAAAATTGTGCATACGGTGTATTTGAACTTAAGATGATAAATAAGAATTTTGAACAGAACATTATGAGTTTTCTAGATGGACATGTTAATGGGGCCTGATAGTGAAAAAGATGTGATAACTTTTTTATGAACATGCCGGGAAGTAATGCTGATTGGTGATTGCTGATTGCTGAATTCACTTGTTTCCATTTTGTCTACGAGTTGGTTGGTGCTTTGCCAGACACGATTTTATTTCTCCTGGTTTGGCTCTGAAGGGCCTATATTGATAACGTTAGAAAACTTTTAACTATGCATTTGTCTAACTATAAAATAGTGTTATAATCTTTTTTGTTCATGAAATGTATATTTTATGTTATAGTTGTTTGAAATAGTCTCATTAGTGATGTGGGAAGTAGCAATATTGCACTAGGCGTGAATTTGTGTAATTGCATCACATAGATGCTAATTAGATGTAGAGTACTGGTTTTTGATGCATGTTCTAATATATATTTGTGACAGACTGATGCTCTTCACTTGAATTCATGAGTTGAGTGCGCTCTGCTCTTAATTGTTAAGTGCAAGACTTTTGTCAATTGACTATATTTTAATTTAATAAAAAGGGTTAGATGCGTTCCCTAATATACACTATTAAGTGATTCTGTTACAATATTTTAGTTAATAACCATGTTATACTTATGCACTAGGATAGCAAATTTGTTGCTAAGAGAGATGCATGCATGGAATTGTTAGATTCCATGGAAGATATTCCAAGTAAAATCTACGACAATGCATTGGTGAAGTGAAGTTTACAAATGCATTGGTGAAGGGAAGTTTACAAATAGTGATTGGAGACACATGTTTATAAGGATGCCTTCATTTAGGAGGAAGGACTCGCTAGCATCATTGGAGTAGTATTAAGTTGATGATTAAGTTCGTGATCTATTATAAACCTTGTACTTACTTGTTTAACTTTTTTGGTACTAGATTGTTAATGTGTGTTATCTCACATGTTGACTTGTGGCTCTTTTGGTGTTGGATTGTTATGAGATACTTGTGACTTTTTATGACATTGGATTGTAATGTGTTTTATCTCATGTGTTGGCTTGTTATTATTTAATGTATTTTGCTTTCTATTATTGGCACTAATTAATTTTACGAATATTTTGAACAGGTAAATATGTCAATATGTGAATCCACAAATAGTTCAAGTAGTGACTGTAGCACAAATCCAAGTGACTGGGATAATGATTCGGGGACTTAATTATAGTTTCATTAATCAAGGAATATGAGCAAAATTTTATTAGTAAGACACCATGTAGGACTTCTATGTTGATGGGAGGGATGTATACTTGAGTTCTTGGTTGGTCATGACGCTAGATGTTATGAGAGTTCCAAAATGGAGAAACATGTATTTTTGAACTTTTATGATACTTTTAAGAAAGTTGGAAAGTTAGCTGATGACAAAAAGGTAAGTATGGAGGAAGGAATAGCAACGTTTTTAATAAATTTTTAAAAAAAAATATTTTTTAATTTATTGAAAATAAGCAAATCTAACGTGATAAAGGACGAAATTTCTTTCTATTTTTTATTATTTATTTTTATCTTTTTGAAAAATAAGAAAATAGAGATTAGTATAAATATATTAAATGTCAATATACTGATACATATATATAAATTAATATAAAGTTATATAAATATTAAAATTTATTTTGAAGTTCATATCAAATTATTTTTAAAAAATTTTTAATTTATTGAAAACAAACAAAACACTTTTTGTAACAAACTGAAGTTGCTGGGATGAAAATGATGACACTGTTTATGTTAGCTTAGAACTGTCTGCTGAGAATTTATGGCCTTACTTGAAGTTGTTTTCATTTTTTAGTTTTTTAAAACAATTTTTAAAAGCTGTTTTTAGCTTTTAGTTTTTTTAAAACTGTTTTTAAAAGTAAACAGATACATCTCGTTTTATTTTTGCTAGGTTCGAAGAGCGTGCAAGAATTAAAAAACAATGTATTTACAAAAATCGCCACCGCATTTTGATAGTTTCTCAAAACAAAAAACTAAAAACATCTTTCAGTTGTTTTCTATCTCCTGTTTTTAAAACACAAAAATAATTTTTTTGATTTTAAAACCAACATGAAAAAATAGCTTTCCAAACAAGTTCTTTTATTCTTTTGTTTTTTTTAAAAAAAAAAACAGTTTTCAAAAACACTTTTCAAACAACCCCTATAATTCTCACTCCTGTATATTTCTGCATCATCTACAGACAGGTCAATTAACTATAGTACTGATCCTTCTGGGGTATGTAATTGAGACTGAGGCCTCCTAATGATAAGGGTTTAGTGATGCTAGAGATTACAAATTGGACGACAAGAGGCTGGTGTTTGTGATGGAGGATGTTTTGCTATACTGAAACTCTTAGTAGAACTCTTCTATATATGTTGGAGTGTTGTTAAGTAAGACTAGAAGTTTGATTATGTAAACTTATAAATGTGACCATGATGTGGTTTTTTATGTATTTAAGTGGAGTGTCTATTTTCTTCATTCAACTATTTATATATTATTCTATTTGATAAGACAATTAGTACGATATTGTTCCAAAAGCACAATAAGTGATAATACAAGGTTCGCTAATTTATTAGTAGTAACTTCTAAGTGTGATGTTATGACTTGAGCATAATATTGTACTTAAGAGAGTTAAGAGGAGATTAGTGATCCAACCTAGGAGACTATTGACACTAACAAACTAAACCCCAGTTTTGGGAGGAAGAGGAGGCGCTACACCAGGAAAAATAGAGGAGACAGCCACGACATCTAGTGTTCTTGGAAGAAAATCCTTATATTCATGAAGGAAGATTGGCTACAAAGGATCTACTTTTGCACTTCTATTCTTTCTTTCTCATGGCTAGAATGTCTTTTTCTATGATAGGATTGGATATTTTAGCCATGAGTGGCTAATTTCTTGTATGCTAGGGTGAAGATGTGGTCTAGGAAGATGATGATATATTGAACCTTTGTTTTGCCCAATGAATGTCTTTTTATCAAATTGAGTTTTTATTTCCACTCTTAATGCTATTTGCGGATTTGGCTACCCATAGATGGATCATAGAATCTTGTAGTCTAAGAGGAATCTAGGTGCAAGGTTGGACAATGAAATAAAAACCTTGATTCACCCATTTGTCTATGAATAGTGCAGAATTCTTGTGGAGCTTCCAAGGAAAATCATAGATCATTCATGGCTCTTGCCTTAAGATTCAATTTTTTTGGTACACCAATAACTTTGTAAGGACTTAGAAGGGATTAATACGCAAGCAGAATCCTATACTAATTAGGGTAGAATCCCCACCCCATCAATTAAATAATTAGAAGAAAAGGTCAATACTCATCTGAATCCTAGATGAAATTGGAACCCAAGTGTTCATGTTTTCTTCAAGTTTCAAACCACTTGCTCTCACAATTCTTGTCTCATTACATTTTTGCTTTTTAGTTAATTGCATTCTCTTCTATAATTACCTTGATCTGCATCCTTGTATGAGCCTAAATAGTATTGTTGTTGGTCATGAATTCATCTAATCGTCATCGGAACGATACTCTACTCACTTTTTATTACTTGATCGACCCGATACACTTGTCAGTGTGTGGGAAAGCAAACAAAACCCCCGATCAATCATTAAATTATGACCAGGATCGTGATTATGGACTATATTGGATCCATAAGCCCCACAGCTCGGGCCAAAGGTAGTAAGCTTGACCTTTTCATGGGGACAACTCGAATGCCCAACAAGCCAAATTGTTACTGGATGAGTCTCTAATGATTCAAATAGTGAGGTAAATCTCCCAGAGTATACCCCCAAAGTATTATGATCCCATCAATGAGGAATTGATCCTCTAACAATTTATATTTGCTACAAGTACGGAAAGAATCAAGAAAGATTCGCATATCTTAAATAATAAGAGATGATTTGATGGCAAATATTGGCAAGTACACCAGGTTATACAAGTAATAAAGAGTGAGTACAAAATTGTTTCCACGAAGATTGATGTGACTAATTACCAAATAAAAAGTGAGTAGAATATTGTTACCATCGAAATTGATGTGACCAATTACCAAGTCCCTAGTTTAGACATTATCTATGCTCCAAATTCAAGAATGCAAATTTAAATTTAAATTTAAAAACTAAGTCAAATATAAACTAAGCACGTAAAATCAAATCAAATCTAAACTAACTCTCAACTAACTAACTTGGGATGCAAGTAAATAGGAGGCGATGGAAATAGTCAAGAGAGAAGAGGTGCCAGGGTTTTGATTTCACCCAGTTATTCCTGAGTAATTGAGCTCCAAATCTAATTATGATCTATTTATTCAATTGATTGGTAGGGTTTCCTATTATAATTAATATCCAATTCTTTGACATATCAATCCTCTTTAATTCCTAAAAGCCAATTAATTCCTTAATTTGGATCTTAAGGTTAAAGGCTTTACCATTCTATAAAATCTCTAGTTAATTAACCTCAAACAATTATTAATCTCTATGCCTAGACAATCAATAATATAATTATGATTTTTATCTCTAGGTATAAGCTATATACCAATTTTCTAATTGTCTATACAACTGACGATATCAATCCATAGGTGATCAAGCCAAAAAGCATTAAGTACAAAGATAAAACTCAATTGAAAAGAAAAGAACATTCAATTGAATAAAGAAATTTCAATATCTCATCATCCCAACATAAGTTACATCATCATCCTAACAACGAAAATATTTAATCACTAAACATTATTACGATTAATATCCACAACCAAAAATAGAAGGAACATCATAAACATGAATCAAGAATAAAAGATGAGAAATGATATATGAATTGATGAGCATAAACCTTCTTTTCTTGATCTAGCCACCAAACTCTAGCAAAGCCTTGGCCAAAGACTGCCTAAAAGACCTCTTTGCTTCTTGAAAAGTTGTATTTATAGGGTTTGTTAGATGAGTAGGATCTCTAATTATCTTCCAATAATTTGTTCTAATCAACAAAAGACTTCTATGATGCTCTCATCTTGTGGTTATGGACCAACTTGAATCATGAAATTCATGAAGCAGCCCATAGTATCAAATTTGTGCTCCATTGGGCCCAAGATTAGCCCAATTCATTTTAGTGTAGGGATAGCACTGGATTATCAATTTATAGTTTTTGTATAGCTCGAGATAGAAATGAAAGTTGTAGCTTTTCGAGTTAACTTTCTAACTCCACATAAATAATGGCATTTGGACTTTTGTAACTTCAAACGTTAACGAAACAACGAGCAAAGGTAAGGCTAATAGCATCAAGAATAGCATCACACCTCAATCTTATATATTTCTACATTTTCTCTAGGGATACTTAAGAATTAGAACTTGCGGTAAACATCAAAGCTGGAGATCTTCTTCTCAATCTTTTTAGAACATGAATCATCTCAATCCAATCTTTATAGAGAGACATAAGAATTTTTCAACGTGACAAGGTCCTGTAATTAATCTCACAAAATAAGCTCCATAAGACTCCAATCAAGCTTCTTCAAATCCCACTCAATAAGATTGAGCATTAGCATTCAAACCTTCAAATTCACCTCAAAATTACCAATTTCACATTGCTCCATGAAATTCACAAAAGTCCAAATATCACATAAGAATTGGCTAAATTACTCACAAAGATAGCTCAAAACTAGCAATAGATGTGTGTCTTTTTCACGTACATCAAGATCCCACTATATTATGTTAGAATATACCACTCAAGTTGTAAGGTTTCAAAAACCTATGATAACATCCATCTAGCTAATTTTAACTTAATGCTGTCTAAAATTCTCTCTAACTTGAGTGTCAGAGTGTCTTTGCAAATCCAAACTAGAACAATTCCTAAGCTTAGAGAAGATGACACGCACCTCTTATTTTTTCAAGTAAGAACAGCTCTCTATTCCTTTTCTGTACTCTTTTTGTTTTGAATAATAGTCTTTGCTTAATTAGATGATTTTATATATATATATCTGTTGATCTTATCTATCTATAGTAAATTTGATGCTTGATTCGATAAACACACTTAAACAAATGCATAATGTCTGCCATTTGTTTGTTTTTTGTGGTTTAATATGTTGAACATAAATGATAAATCTTCCTAAAACATCCTCTAATCTATAAACAAGGAAAGATTGAAAGTTTTTTATGTTCACAAAATATTAAATGTGTTTGCCTTTTCATTTAATACTTTCTTTATTCAATTTTTGGAGGATTACTAAAAGTGTGTTTTAGGAAGATACAGCGAAGATCTATCTTGAATATACTTATTTGGTAACTTAAAATTATATCCACATGCTGTTAAAAGATTAATATTAAAGTAACATAAAAAAATTATAGTTTAATTTTATTAATGTTAATTAGTGATTGGATTTGAAGCTGTCATATTTGTAAAGTATGTACGTTACCCGTGCACAACACAGGTCTTGCACTAGTCCTATAAACAAACCAAAAGGATAGTACGAGAATGTTTATGCAACTTCTCTTTGCATTGAGGAGTTTTAAGAAAATAAATGGTCAGCTGTGCTTTTCCTTTCAAAAGGAAGTGATGATAATTAGCAGATTTTTGAGACGGTTGAACATGTAAAGTCTCCCAAGAGAGGAAAGCAGTTTTTCTTCTTTTGATGTGAGCTAGAATTTGAAATTTTATATTTCATATTTCACATCTGCAAATGGTTCTACTAAAAGCACGCTTTAAAAAAGCATGTCCTTTCAAATTTGAAATTACACAAGATGATCAAAACAAGCACTCTATTTGAATGATTATGTTGTATCTTATTGGGCTAAAAGTTGGATATATTGATACTCTTGGAACTTTTCTGCTTTTATCGCTCTGAAGATTTGTAGAACTGCTGTCATGTCTTGTGTCCCCAACTGATGGTACACATGAGATTGATAAATCCTTTATTTCAGCTTGATGGTGCCTAGATGTGCTGTGTTTATACAAAATACCTCAGTGCATGCTGACCAAGCCTCTCATCATTTTAGTATACAACCATTACTGTAGTGTGGTCTGCTTAGTATTTTCACTCTCCTATGTGCAAGTGAAGTTTTTAACGCATTAAATGGATAGATTTTAACTCACAAGTGACAAGCAATTTTTTTCCTTTTTCGATAAAAACACATTGCATTTTGTTGTTACTGGTTAAATTGAGCTTTCCATGGTCTTAAATTGCAATCAGCTACCACAATTGCGGCCACAATATTGTGGTTGTAGTGCTCTCCCCAACAGCATTGTAGCCATAATGGCGGCCTCATCCATTGCATTTTTTTGTAATTATAGTAATCGCAATGCAACCATAACCGCAATTGCAATCACAATTTAAAACCATTGAACTTCCTATAATGTGAAGTCAAATGCTTAAATGCAATGTGATTTTTTGGTTACAATTTGACCTAGCAATTTTACACATGTATGTCCTTCCCCAGTCCTCATTGCTGATTGAGTGAAAAATAAGAGGATTTTTTCCCCTTCTTATATATTTGGGGGGACATGAGTATCTGTTCTCCGTAACCCTTGTCAATCACAAATTCTTGTATTTCTCTTCTTGCTTTATGACCTGTTTCAGAATGATAGAAAATATTAGCATGCTAGCTTGGTTCTTCAGACATTGTCTTCTCATGAAACAATGAAAATTAGGCAAAAGAAGGATAAAAAGACGAGGAAATAATCAATGGCTGGCGAAAGGAAAAGGTCATTAATACATAATGAAAAGAAATTCCAAAACATGCATGTCTCCGCTTTTGCCTTTTAATGTGTTGAGGAAATGCTTGGTTAGAATATCGTTGATTCTGAGCATATATTCAATCAATAAACTTGGTGTAGGGCGCAGCTAGTGCACCTGGCCATGTGCTGAGCATAACTTCTCAAAGGCCAACTTGCTGCTTGATGTCTAATACTCTAATATTAGCACGAAATGCTGTTGCTTGGTGTCAAGTAGTTGTAGTTTTTCTAAGCCATGCAAGGGATAATTTTGCAACTTGGATCTCCGCTTTTCCACTTGATGACGCTCTAAACAGTGAAAAGTTTTGTCTTTATCTTATTCCTTTAGCCACTTAAGGGTTGCTACTTGCAGAAACTCCCTAACTAAAGTTGAGGACATAGCTTTCATAAAGCAACATTAGTTAAGGAGGATAAGAAATGCCCTGGTGAATATTGTTAAGTAGCAAATTTTTGGAATCCATTGTCTCTTTGTTCTACGACAATTGCTTTCATGAATGGAATAATTCACGCATTACTTGTCACACTTTGTATGAACATTTGGTTGGGTGATAGATTGAGTTTTGAGTTCTATTATTTAGACGTAGGTTTTCAGGCATCTATCGACATAGGAGATTTGTGTGCAAACAATCGGGATTTCATCTTCATAATTATAAGATCAAGCATTTACTATTAGGCCAAAAATTATAGCTATTGATAAGGGTGTAACTTTATTTTCTTATACTTTCTCAGAATTGCATTTAGCATAAAGGGCTACATTCATTATAGGTGCCATAAACCAAGATGTTAAGCCTATCGAATCTTAAAGGTAATGCTGGTCACACAAAACTAACAATCTCGCCCCCCAGTGTCGGCCGAGGGATTCAAACCCATGAGCTTGCTCTAATATCACTTATAGGATCAAGCACATATCATCTGGCCAAAAACTATAACTATTAGCAAAGGTGCAACTTTATTTCCTTATAACTTCTCAATATCATATTTAGCATAAGGGGCTGCATTCGTTACAGATACTATGGGCCATGTTGTTAAACCCATCAAATCCTAAGGTGATGCTGGTCAAATAAAACTAATAATAATTGAGGAATCGAATGATTGTAGGTTATAAATGATAATATTGTTACCTGATTCCCTAGCCATATATTTAAATTCCTCACTTGTTTACACATGAATCCCCTAGCAAATGATAACATTATCACTTACCACCTGCAGTCACCTGATTCCTCAATCATAAACATAAAATCTTTAGTTATTTGCATACAAATCTTCCATATAGAGTGGCACCTAAAAAAATCATGTACAAATATAATTTTTCTTGAGCTTTTGTATAGCTGACACAATAAATGCAAAACATGAATCAAAATATACGACAATGTAGAAATAAGATCGATTCATACAAGTGTTGTGCAATTGATTAGCTGATGTTGATAATTGAAATGTTCTTTTTTTTATTATTTTTGCTCAATTTTAGACATGACAATGGAAATAATCATGGTTTTATATATAAACAGTAACAATAGTATATTACTAGGCTCATGTTATGTTACTTCCATTTAAGTTTGAGAGTAAGTTACTCCTGTGTGTAGAATTATGAAATATCATAAATTTATATTGCAAAATGGGTGTTTATTTTTTTTTATTTGCAAACAAAGGCTTGTCTTGTGGCTTTATTGAATGACTTTGTTCTCTACTAAAAGCACTTTGATAATAGTAGCTCCTGGGTGCAATATTAGATTAGCTTGGACTGGATGAGCCCCCCATGGAGGATCACGTTAGCCACCATCCGATTCCTTTGCGAGGCGCTTTACCAAAGATGGAGCTAATGATCAAGCGAAGGGCTATTGAAGAAGTGACGACCTCGTGAGTTTTAATCTACTCTCCTTAATGATGGCAGAGATTCTTAACCAATCCTCAACATTGTTCATTGCCTTAATTGCAGCAACAAACTCTGATAGAGGAAGGTCATTGTTCATGGAACAGCAGAAGCTGATGGTATCACCGGTTTTGATCATTTGCTTTTACTCATTCTTGGTGGTCATTAGGACAATATTTTTGCTCTATAACAGATGGAATACAAGGCATAATAGTGCAAGAACACTGACTTACTTCTAGTTTGATCACGAAGAACATGTGCCACTCTCTTGTACTCACGGTAGTCGAAATAAGACTTGGCCAGAAGGTGAAAATCATCGCCTACAAGCTCATCATCCTCCATCATCGACGTGGCTATGTATGAGATGCCACAATCAGAGTCACTATGATCTCATGGGTGTAGTACTTCAGGCGAGTGCTGGAGCTGTAGTGCTGAAATCCGGTGTTAGAAGGAGTGAACTTTGTAGGGTCTTGCTCAATTCCTACCAACTATTCTGCTGCCCTGCAACCATGGGCCTTTATTTGTAAATAAAAATATCAGGCACCCATTTTACAATGTAAAGTAATGATATTTTATAATTTTATGCACTGGAGTGACTTATTCCCAAACTTAAACGGAAGTGATGTAACATGAGCCCAAATTTAATGTTTTTTTTTTACTTTTATTTCTTTTTCAAGTGTCATCTTTTAATGTTTATATTTGTTGGATGAAATTCACTCGGTTAAATTCCTTTAAAGAAACTTATCTAAAATGTAAACTCCCAAAGATTATCAATATTCAGACGATTAATACCTTAGCAAATAAACTCCTCAAATGGCTCACGGGGGCAAGCCTTTGAGTAAGATCAGTCAACGAGGAGTTGAATAGAAACTTGAACGTTTATTAATCAACCATGAATTCATATAAGGTCTTGAAGATTGATGAAGAAACTAAAAAAATAACATAAAGCTAAAAAGAAAACTAATAAAGAGAAATAAAAGTTAATAATTAAAATATCATGATATGTGTTGATTTGTGTGATGCTCTCCTTAGTGTATGCATGAGCCTTTTATAACATCCCTAAAATCTCATCATTTTTTCAAGTCATGCACGTAATAGCCTTCGGCTTAATCCCCATGTACCCATATTCTTAATAATGATAACTATTGCTCCATTAAATTATTCGTCTCCTACTACCTTTCTTTTTGGCTATTGGGCTTATCTACTTCCATCGGCCTAATCTTCTCTTCAGCTAATGTCTTTTTCCTAGCCCCATTTACTATACTTCAGCTGATGAAGGCTATCCTAGCACCGAAGTTGTGAGGCCTAATTCTAACTTTTCCAAGACCCAACTTTTGGTTACTTGCTAACCCATTTTTTGGTGCCAACAATAGCATTGAATTACTAAGTACTCACTTTATCCTCTGACGCCGTAACTTCGCTTTTCTTTCTCCTGCCAAATTATGTATTATGGCCATTGTCTTGGGTCCTTTTCGCTTATCCCTTCTGGCTTCCACTTTAAGATTGACATCTTAATTAGTCTTTCAACTTGCAAAGTTGCAGTTGCATCTAATGTGCGCATGATAATGATTGCGTTTATTGCAAGCAGTATATATATATATATATATATATATATATATATATATATATATATATATATATATATATATATATATATATATATATATATATATATGAGTTTAATTGGTATGCACTGACAGGGTAAAATAGTTTTACACTGTCAACCAATAGAAATAGAGGAAAGTGAGAATACATGGTGGGTCCCTCATTATAATGGGTAGTTATTTGGATGAGTTGACACTTTCCACCATTTTTATTGGTTGACAGTGTAAAACTATTTTACACTGTCAGTATATTTAAATTAAATTCTATATATATATATATATGGAGAGAGAGAGAGAGAGAGAGAGAGAAGGACTAGGATCGAATTATTTCAATATAAGATTTAGAATACTTACGTGATTTAATATCTATTTATAAAATATAATTTTATTGATCAATTTGTTAAATTACAATTGTCTATTTTATAGGTCATTTATATTAAATTTTAAAAATTGAAAATTAAAAGAATAAATCAAATAGTTCTTATTTTATACATTTCAAAGCTACGTATATTATTTTGATTTTTATGTATAAAAAAATATATTAAATAATCTTTAATTAATATAAAATTTTATAAATATGATCTATAAAATATAAATTTTTTGATCCAATAGGAAGTTATGCAAAAGAAATCACAAATAAAAAGCTAATTAATAGTATAAAAGTTTTTTAAAATTTGTTTAAACTTATGTCAATGTAACTTGATTTGACTAAAATGTCCATCTTACCATTTTTCAATTAAATGGTGATATCCACTTTAGTAATTAAATGCATCATTAATCAGAAAACAAATTTATCTCTTTCCTGATAGTTTGTAACTTTATAAATCATTTTTTTTACATACCAATTCCATAACACAATATCATTATATTATTAATTTTAAAAGACAAATTCATAAAATATTATATTTAAAATGTAAAAAAGTCATTCTTCTCAAATTGATTGTAACATTTTTTATTTTTAAAGAGAAATTAAAAAATTGTTATATTTAAAAAATACGAATAGGAGAAAAATGTTACTTAAGGAAAAAAAAAATGGAGACATTTTAGTTCAATTAAAACGGCGAAGGTCGTTAATACACACACATACACACACACACACACACACACACACACATATATATATATATATATATATATATATATATATATATATATGGGTTTAATTTGTATGTATTTTTTTTATATTGTCATCTAATCATATGCTGCCACATAAGTAAATATGCATGACCCTCACTTATACTATTCTAAAAGTCATGCAAATGGGAGAATGTGATTGGATGATAGTGTAAAACAGTATTACACTGTCAATGTATATAAATTAAATAATATATATATATATATATATATATAATTTTTATGCTTAAATATATTTTTAAACCCTAAAGATATACCAAATTTTGGTTTTAGTTTGCATAATTTTTTTTGTTTGAATTCAAAAGTTTAAAAAATGTGCATATTTAGTCCGTTAAATGACCCTATGATAGGGACGAAAAAGCTGAACTTTTTAATTTTTTCTAGGATATGGACTGAAATCAAACAATTTTTTTGGTATAAAACCAAACAAAAATTTTGTAGAGACCAAAAACCAAAATTTACTTTATTTTTAGGTATCGAAAACAAAATTAAACCAAACTTCTATATATTTTTTTTCTCTAGTTAGACTTATTCATTGTATCAGCGATTTCAAAGGCAAAGCATTTACCTCGGGATTAAAGAATTAATAACAATGTTTTGCAATCTAACTAGCAGAAGTACAAACCTAGATTCAATCATGTGACAATGTGTATAATAATATGCTTATCTACCAGCTACGCTGTGGTACTTACGGGGGATGGTATTGGCAATTAAAAGCAAGAAAACCTTTCACGCCATCAAATCCTTTTGACTAAGGTATGTAAGGGAATGTTGAACTGATATTTTGGGATACCATATCTAGAGGCATGGCTAAGAATGGGAAGAGGAAGCCCCTCTTGGGGGTGAGGGGAAGCCGATGGACTGAGCCTGAAATTGAGGTGACCGAGTGGAAAACGAATCAAGCGAAGGAGCATTGTTTGAGAGAAATAGCATATGCTGGGACTTGTGCCAATCCATATGCCTTATGGTTCGAGTTCTGAGGAGCGAAGGAGCATTGTTTGAGAGGAACCATGTAAGTTCAGTTGTGGAGTAATCCATAAACCCCTTAATATAAGGTTGAGAATGTGGGATGGTCATTGCTCGGTTGATTCTTAAGTGCCTGAACCGTTTAGCTTCTCGAAGGTGTTTTGTGTCCATATCGAAACATGAGTTACGTCATGACTAATCTTATGGTTTGCAAAGACTGCCCATGTTCTATTAGGCCCATCCAAGCTGTTAGACATGGGGTTAGGGTTTTCATTATGGATTGTTGGAATTTTAAGTTGCTGAGGTATATATAGTGGGAAGTTTCTGTCCCTTCTTTCCTTTTTACTTACCTTTCGTTTGGTCTTCTTCCTTCTCTACTTCCTTGTGGTGGCTGTTCCACAGCGACGTTTGATTTCTGGCGGTGTTGGTTTTTGTAGATGTGGTTGTTGCTTCATCCTTTTGAGGTGAGTTTTGGGCTTTGTTTCCTTGTTTGCATTATTACCTAAGGAACTCGTTTTATGGCTCTATTTAGGCTCTATTTTTGTTATAATTTTTGTTGGTACTTTGGCCATGGTAACTGAGAATTGTATTATTAGCATGTGGTTCTATTGGGTGTGGTTTACTTTAAATTTTGGGGTAATAATATGTTGAGCTTATTCAAAGCATCAATGAACACAATATCCACCAAGCTCCCTTGGTTGACTAACACCGAGTGGACTTCGAAGTTTTTCATGATAACTTTTATCACCATTAGGATGTCTAGGTTCTTATCTCTCCATCTGAAGTCCTCCTCAGTGAATTTTATTAGCATAGAGGGCCACAGAGCCATCTTTGTCTAATAGTGCTTGATCAAGACTTATAAATACCTTCATCAAGTATAGGTGCCTTTTTCTTGCTAATTTGGATCTCCTTTTTCCAACAAATTATCCTCCAGCGATTGTGTTTATCATACCTCGAATATGCAAAAGGGTAGGGTTCTATGATGATTGTTGTTGTAATTCATCTTGTGCTGGAGGTTGCAAAGGATGGAGTGGTGTGGATCTGCCACCTCTCTAGACGTAGCTTGATTTCTCAGAACAAACCTGTCTAACTGACCATCTATGATTGGGCTTTCTATTAAGGTCTTAGTGCATTCCTCAATGTTGTGCCCAAATGCTTAGTGGATTCGTATCTCCTTCTACAATCTGCATAAGGGCCCAAGACCCTAGACATTTCAAGTAATCGTGCTAGGTCAGTATTGAAGATTTCCCTTAGTTAGCATTTGGTAGATAACCTATTAAAACTGCCAATAATATAAATTACCACTTAGAAAGATTGCCACCTTTTAAATTGCTAGTAATGTTAAATGCAGTACTTGGAATGCATAGGTAATATAAGTGGCAATTTACATTACCCTATTTGATATATCAAAAAAATTACTAGGTAATATATGTATTAAACTAATATAATAATAATAATAAAAAAATATTTTATTATTATTATTATTAGTTATAATAATATTATTAATTAATAATAATTATTAATTAATAAGAATAAGAAAATTTAATTATTAATTATGATTATAATAGTTAATTTTATTAATAATAATTATTAAACAATAATTAATATTATTTTTTAATTAATATTATTTAATAATAATTACAATAATTAATAATTAATATAATTTTTAATAATTAATAATAGCAACAATAACAATAATAATAATAATAATAATAATAATAATAATAATGGAAGGATTGCCATATTGGCGGTAATCCACATTACTATTTTTTAAGGGGGTAATACACATTATCATATTGGTAGTAATCTACATTACTTTAGAAATCTGGATTGCCAGTAATGTTGCCCAGCCAAACAAGGTAATGTTACGGGCCCAAATAATTTAATCAAATATTACCAGTAATCCAGATGAATTATCCCATACCAAATGCCATCTTAGTATTTCCTTTTTCTTGGTGTTTAGAGGGATGTAACTATTAAAGCGGGGAGGTAACCTTGATGGCCTCAATGATGCTCGAGTAATGTTCTTATTATTTCTGTCAAGTCTTACTATGGTTGACCTTCTTCCCTTACCATCTTGGTTTGTTCTGTTATCTGGTTGGGCTTTGCCCTATTGTGGACCTTCTTCTTTTGTAACTTATTTTCTTTTTTCCTCTTGATCTTCTTCAATGTTTATAAATCCTATTGTCCTAGAACATAGTTCATATTGGCTAACTGGGGGCAATTTCTCCATTTCATCTATAAAGGGGTTGAGTCTGAGAGCCCCTAATATGGTTTGCAGTGCGACCTCATCGCTAAGGATCCTCACTTGCATTGCTTGTCCATTAAAGCGGCCCAAAAACTCCTTCAGTGACATATTTTGCAAGGATTCAAACTTCTAGATGTCTTATGGAGGACCAAATTGGCTATGAAATGTCTGAGGAATTGATCGGATAGCTCGGGGAAAACCATTGCAAGTCTGCACAATTCAGAATTCTAACAAAAGTTTTGCAGTTGTGACCAGCATTTCAGAGTTAAAGTAATTGATGTGCTCTTGGGGATCAGTGGATCTATCATATGTTCTCAGGTTTGTCGACATCCAGAAGCTATTTGGGATAGAAGTTGTCTTTATAAACTTTGAGAACAGTGGTTCAGGGGATATGTGGTGGCTGATAATGGATGGGTGAAGTCTAGTAGATATAGTGATGGGTTGTGTGGATGGATGGTTGGGGTGTGTAGGATAGGGGTGGATTTCAATGAGAGCCCTGGTGATCTTTATCATCATATAAGGGTGGAGCTAGGTGGAGGTGGGTTATGGTGTGGGGTGAGTTGATTGATTTGAGTTTACTTTTTTTGCATGGTGGTCAAGAGCACTTCTAGGATGAGGTTAGGTATGTTTGTGTCATCATTCAAGTTTGAGGCTTTGATGTTTTTTGGATTTGGATTATCAGTGGTTTTTGAGTTTGGGATGTTAATTTGGTAGTGTTGATGGTTTCAAGGTTGTCATTGTGGATTGCAGTTGGTATAAAAAGGAGGGTTGAATCGTGCCTTCAAAAAAATTTTCAAAATATGAAAAACTCAAACAAATATCCCGAGTGTATTCCAACTTGGATTGCTGAATTGAATGAGTTGAATAGACTTGTTTTAGCTTTAGAATTGCTTTCAGGAAACTCTTCCTTATTTGTATTATGAAAACTTTGATTAGATATGATGAGAAGATGATTAAAAAGATATACAACAAAATATAAATAGAGATAGGGATCGGAAGGATCACACAAAAGATATACTAGTTAGGTCAACCATTACCTACATCCAATCCCAAATAGAAAGTTGAGAGCTCATTCTAACTGAGTAGTTATGTACAAGTCTGTCCAAACTTCACTACTAGAAATACGCTCATTACTGATGAAAAACTTACAAATATCCGCTGGTAATAATTTTATCAATGGATTAATCGACATAAAAAATCCGTCAGTAAATGGCGCGTTGGTAACAAAAAATATTAATATTACTGACAGAAAAATTATCCATTAGTATTTTTTTAGTTTTTTTGACGGAATATAAACATCAATAAAAAAAAAATATACGTCGGTAATAATAGAGTAAAGAAACGTCGATTGCGGTATTCTACCAATGAATTAATAATAATTACCGATAGATATTAAAATCTAATATTTTATATTATATATTATATATTTACCGACGTAAAATCTGTCAACAAAAAAATATTAAATATTTTTATTTATTTAGAGTTATTGAGAATTATTTTGTCAATGATTATTAATAATTATTTTTTTTAGTTTTAGTTGCAGAGGAAATTAAAAAATAAATAATTAAATAAAAATATACAATGTCATTTAAAAAATATTTACAATTCAATTCTTAAAGTAAAAAATCTGAAAATCTATAAATACTAATTATCGTCAGTATCTGATATGTCATCCTCGTCACAGTCATCGTCATTGTGTCCGACTCCAAATGGATGGTTGTGTGGAGAATGCTGAGGCGGTGGAGGCAGAGGCGGAGGTGGTAGGGATGGGGGCGGAGGAGGTGCAACGGATGGCAAACTATCACTCCATATTTGCTCTAAAAGGTGCATATAGTCATCATCCTTTGCTCCATGGTTTGTAGCCGCTGCCTCCATTGCTGCGTATCTCTCTTGTAGTGCTGATACAGCTCCATGTATCTTCTGTCGACCTCCTCAAGCCGTCTCTGGCCTAACTCATTCAGTGCATGGACCTAATCACGGATGGACTCCGGATCGAACTTAACAAGGCCAGCTCCAGACACAGAGCCTAGAGAATATGAACTTCTGTAAGAGGTTCTCATCCAATAAATCCGCCACTTGTAGCAACTACCAACCGTCTGGGCCTATACCTCATTGTCGCTAATAGGTGGGCTGGTAGGAGTACTCCTGTCCCCCTACTATGTCTACTGTGATTGGACCTCAGTCAGCCACTAGGTGAACTCATGCTATAATTAGAAGAGATAAAATAAATTATATTTAAATTATAATACCAAAATAAATTAAAAAAATTTAAAACCATAAATTATAATTAATTACATATGTGGTCTCTGACCGTGTATCAACCCACTGGGATTTGTTCTGCTTCCAGGTGTAGGACTCCTGAAACAGCTCCCCCTGGAGTGGTGGCTTGCTCATCGTCTTCTCTTATATTTTGAAGAATTTTCACGTGATAACATTTAATACAAAAATAGAAAAACTAAATGAGAAAATGATGATATTTACCATCTTGAGCTGTGTGCCATCGATAGTGGTGGAGCCTCCAGTGTACAGAGAGCCACTACGGGCTCATCCTCTACTCGTTTAGGGCTTCACTTGCTTCTCCTTAAATGCAGGTGAGTAGGCTCTCAAAGCTTGGAGGATCCCGTAAGCTAATGGATGCTCATGTCCTTCACGCGAATGTTGTGAAACATACCGTGAAGGCACTTGCTGGCTCTGGTCTTCCATGCCTTGTAAATGGCAGCCTCTTCACGTGGATCAATAATGAATGCACGCTGCATATATATAACACAATAGTTAGCAGGTGAAGTAAAAATCAAAACTGATAATACAAAAATACTAATTATTTTACCTTTTACTCCTTCCACCACTGCTGTGTGTTATCAAGGACCTGCAAAAAACTGTGATGCGAGGCATGGAAATTCTTCTCAAATACTTCAATAATCCTGCGCAGCCCTGGCCGAGGTGGAATCCAGCTGTGTCATAAAAAATTAGATTATGTCAGATATCTATCAATTAAATTCTTTATCACAACTAAAAACTTATAATAAATTTAAATTTTAACTTACTTATCAGGATTTACCATTGTATTTAAGCTCCATTCGCTGGTTCATGGAGCCTTATAAGGGGCTAGACGGGAAGCCTGGGCACCCTACAAACTAGACTAACTAGGGAAAGTCATAGAAGCAGGCTGATCGTGGGCCTCACCTCTTGGAGGTGGGGGTGGAGGTGGAGAAGCCTGCTGCAGGAATGACGGTTGAGACTCCGAGTTATGATACCCAATGTTAAGTATCATAATGAACTCCTGAGTATGTGGACCAAGAGGGATAGAGGAGCCACCAACAGGAGTGGTGGACGCAGGCACAGTAGAAGTGGTGGGTGGGGTACAGGTGCGAAGGGGTAGACCATGCTTCCTCGGTCAACCTCTACCGTATCCGAAACTTGGTGTCCATCATGCCATAACTAATCTGTATAACATATTAAAAATAAAAAATATAAGATATATATTAGCTAAATAAAGGCAACACACTTATCATATCAACAATTATTTAATTTTAATAATATATTAAATGATTAAATAAAATTTGGACAAAGTCTCCCCTTAGATTTGGAGCCACCACAAAAATTAATTTAGTATTTCAACACCACAATATAATCAAAATAAAACACAATAATCATAGCATTATAAAGTTAATTCTAATAACTGTTCTAAATCGCATAACATCACAGCACACTATTTGAGCACATAATTCAAATAATGGGAAGGAATTCTAAGCCTTCCCCTGGTCATGCAATTTAATCCTATAATTCTATCCTAGAAAATTTCAATCTCTAACTAAAAAAATAACTCAGTTAACTAACTAATAAACATAAAACATCGCGTAAAGAAATGGAACAAAAAAAAGGCTAAATAAAAAACTAAACTAATTAAAATGTTAAAAAATATACCAAGAACATAATAGCAATCTCGGATCACAAAATAGGGGCCTTAGTGGTGGTAAAATGGCAGGGGGAGAGAGAGAGAGACAACAATAGAGAATGGAGAGAAGAGAGAGAGATGGAGAGAGAAGAAAATGCGAAGTGAAGAAGAAGAAGAAGGAGGGCTCACGTTTTAACGATCAATTTTGATTTTATCGGGAGAGCTCGTGTTTTAACGATCAGCTTTGATTTTATTGTGAGGGCTTGCATTTTAATGATCAGTTTTGATTTTACCGACGGATATTTCGTCGGTAATAATAAACCAAAACGAATCATTTCATTAATCAAAATTATTAACGAAAAATCTATCAATAAAATGGAACATGAAAAGCTGCTATGCGGTCAATCCAAATTTTCAAATACTGATCAATAAAAATTACAAATTTCTGATAAAAAAATAAAAAAGTTATTTTATTTCATTTTATCGATGGATTTTTCTGTTGGTATTTTTATAACATTATTTTTAATTCGTTTAGAAATAATTATTGTTATTTACTGATGGTTGTTTCGTCGATAATTATTTGGCACAAAATGGCAGGAAGGTTTATCAACGTTTTTGCGGATAGATAGTTTTGTCGTCGATAAATTTACGTGTCAATATTCTATTTTATTTTATTGACATATTTTTCGTTGGTTTTTGACAAATTTCTAGTAGTGCTTATCAATCGAGTAGTATTATACTAGTCTCTCCAAGCTAATGATCCAAGTAGTATTGCACTAACGTTTCCAAGCTAACTTTGTGAGCATTACTAGGTTGGGTTACAAGATATTTACAAAGTGTTTATGTTTGGAAGACTCTCAATAATTCACACTATGTGTGGATATACAATGATTTCTAGTGAGGAAGGTTTCTCTAACTATTCTTAAAGAGGATGTTAGCCAATAACTGCTAGAGAACTCTTTTTTTCTTGTGAAGTTCAGAAGAAGAAAGTTAAAGTATTTCAAAAACTTGATCAGAAGGATGCAGTGTTCTAAATTGCGGGCCACATCATATGATGCGGCCGCAATATTGCGCTTGCAGCGGTGTCCGCATCCGCATCAGGCCGCATTTGCGCTGTGAAAGCAAATCACCGAAAAAAGCGCAACAGAACGGCTTTGTAGCCGCAATGTAACGGTGTTGCGACTGCAACGAAACGCAATAGAGCAAAGCAGAGTTCCCCTTGTTCAGCTTGCCCATCTATCAGAATTTTTTCAAACACAAGTGGACCAAAAGGCCGAAGGGCCAAGAAGAAACAAAAATAGAGATGATATGTGAGGGGTGACGATCGAAGTTGGGGAGCTGGTGAAAAGGGTTGAATTGAAATAAGAAGAAAGAGGAAACGGGTGGGCCTCTGGGATGGCCAAAGAAGAAGAAGAAGAAGAAGAAGAGAGTTGAGACTTAGGGGTCACATCAATATGGGGGGTGGAAGTGTGCTGGCTTTGTTGTGTTGTGTTGTGTTGAGTGTGGGTGTGGGGGGGTCTCCATTTGAAGAAAAGTCGAGAAGAAGCAAGAAGGGGAGGGGCATTGGGTGGGGTGTCATTTGGTTTTATGTTTTTTTGATTTTAACTTTTACGTTTGATTTGAAAGTGGGTGGGAATCTAGGTGAAGAAGAGTCCAAAAGCAGAAAAGCATGTGGGTTTCAACTTTTTCATTTTTTTTATTTTAAAATTTGTTTTGGGTTTTAACTTTTTGTTTTTTCCTTTTATGGCTTTCCGTTAGAAAGTGGAGTGGGTTTTTCTTTTTTTTTTTTTCCCCTAATGTAGGTGGATGGGTCGCTGGAAGCTTTCCTTTTTTTGGGGTGGGGGTGTGATTTTTTCTCTTAAAAAAATTTAAAGGATGTAAATTAAAAATACATATGCAATAATTTTTATCTAAAAATATATAATTTAGTGTTAGAAATTAATAGTTAAAATAATTTTTAAATCATATTTTTAGTTAATTATATTTATATATAAAGAAAAATATTGATTCTCTTAAACTTTTAAGATACTAATTGTAGGTTATTATCATATTTTCTTTTATAATGAAATCATATCTATAAGTAAGTAGTTTGTTTATTGGATTGGATAATTAGTGACTTATTTACAATTGCAATAAGTTGTGTTTCTCTTAAAAACTCTAATTTTATTATATCATTCTGAAATCATTACATGTTTATATCAAATTTGTTAGAAACATGTTTATTTGGTGCTAGAATAGTTGTATTTCATTTCTTCACATTGTGTGTGAAATAAAAAAAATTTCACGCTGCAACAACCGCAATCCGCATCATAGTAAATGCAATACCCGTAATCGCAGTGACTACAATCACAACTACAATCGCGACTGCAACCACAATTTAGAACACTGGAAGAATGGATTAAGAATGGCAATACATAAGAGCAATGAATGCAATTGTAATTTGATGAGCCAATCCATTTACTTCTAACTTTGCTAATTTTATTAGCATTTGAGATTAGACTGTTAGTCCTTTCAATGACATGATTTGTAGGATTCCAGTAGTTATTTTGTCTGTATTTAGCATTTGGAAGATTTCTATCTCGACAATCCATCAGGTAGCCATTTCAGGAAACTTGTCATTTGTGCTAGCTATCATTTGTACTTGCGTCAGCATATATTTAGGTTTTCTTGACTCTTCTAAATAATTTGAAGTCTTCAAACCCGAGCCTAAAAAATGTTTCTCGTTTGATGATTCATTGTATAGCATCTTTTGATGACATCCTTTTAGTGTTGTATCCTCTGGTGAAGGCATCTTCGTGGAAAAGCTTCCTTCTGAGTCTCGTTTGAGAAAGACTTGCCCTCTAGCTCTTCAATCAACCTTGTTGGATTGATTGGACTTTGAAATACGCAGGTTCATGCTTTGAGATGTCATTTTGTTCATAAAGTTCTTTTATCCGTTGATCTTTCTCTTAAAAGCATGGAATCATCTTTGAAATCAATGAAGTTCCATGCTTCTGATTGGATTCCATTCCTTGTGTGTGGTTAGTGAGCTTCAAGAAATATGTTCTAGTAGTCATCACTTAGAGAATTATTAGTATAACACACATGAAGTTTTATAAACATTCAAAACGATTGTCGGTGGCTTCTAAAGGGTTGTGGAGATAACAAGGATTTTCTTGGGTTCGTCGCACTAGTGTTGTTTCTGGCATTGCATGTTTTGGCCATTGTGTTAGTGAAGGTGGTGCAGTGATGGTGTTGATCGCTTTGAGGGGCATGTTTTACCTTTTCACTGAGACAGCACTAAAATGTTGCTATTAGAGCTCAAGGTAAAAAGGATAATGGGGGTCATGTGTTGGGCCAAGGTTCAAGATTGTGATCTACTAGCTGCGGTGTGGCATTTATGGGGGGAGAGGATTGGTATTGGCACCTAGAGGCATGAGCATGTTTAACACCATCAAATCCCTTCGACTAAGGTATGTGAGAGAATCTTGGGATAATATTTAGGGATACTATATCTAGAGTACAGGATTAAGGAAGGGAGGAGGGAGCCCCTCCTAGGAGTGATGGCAGGTCAATGGACCGACCCTTAAACTGAGGCGACGGATTGGCCAACAAACCGAATGACTTTTGGCCAAGCAGAAGGGAATACATGGGTTGATTCACAACCCCCCCCCCCCCTCTCTTTATTTGAGTTGTAAGGAGCAAAGGAGCGATATTCGAGAGGAGTAGTATTTAGTCGGACATTGGCTAATCCATTTGCTTTCATCGTTAGGCCGAAATGTTTGTTTATTTTTATTTCTCAGAAAGAAAATTTGAGCTCAAATATGCCATTTTACGACTTAAATCTAGCTTATAAAATTCAAGATACTTTACTTGAAAGGTTTAAGTTGAATTTTCCGTATCTAGATCAGTCCAATTCTTACAAGGATGCCTTTCTATCTCCCTAATATGTTTAAACAAAAAAAAAATAGAATAAACCTATACTTTGGTAAGATTTTTATTTTAATACTTTAATCTCTAAAAAATTAAATATATATATTTTAGTCCTTAAAAGAAATCGCATTGTAACATGTTAGTCAATTGTTAATTTTTTCCATCGAGGAGTTAACAAAAGTGCTGATGCATACTGTTAAGTATCATGTTGGATCATATGTGTACAATAGGATCAAATGTTTTCACTCTCCCACCCACACAAAACATACCTTCTCCATTGTGAACCATAAACGCAACACTTCCTCCCTTCTTCTTCTTCTTCTATTTAGTCACACTCTTCCTCTTCACATTCTATTTAATTAGTCGCACGCCATTTCGCTTTCTTCTCCTTCTTTTCAGTTGCACACCATTTCACTTTTTTCTTATTCTATTCAACTGCACACATCCTCAAATATTCAAATCTCCACGTTATGTCCACTAATGTGTACTAGTTGATTAAGTTTGGCTCGCATCAATCAATTTGTACTTATCCTTTCTATGAGCATGTACCCAAGAATTTCAATTATTGCATGATTGACGTTGCAAATTGACTGCAGGGAACATAATTTCTTCCCAATACCCTGAATCCAACATGCATGTATCAAGCGCTGCACAACGTGCCATTTGTAACAATGAAATAAGTTGAGATTCTTTAAACTGGAAGCATTATAGTGCATTAATTAGTCATGTTGTCTCAACATTAGATAACAAGAATCTAGGTCCAAATCTTTACACGAGGTATATAGTCAGACTTGTCATTATTATTTCAAGGAATGCGGCATATAACTTTTTGAGTAAATCACAATATATTAAAAATTTTCAATATATATAACTATAAAAAAATTTATTTTGGTAAAAAAAAATAATAATAATAAATTAAGAGATAATAGAGATTTAATAGAAAAACATTATAATGGATTAAAGTGTAGCATGTTTTCATATTTTAGGTAGGGGAGTGCATATTTCAAAAAAAGGGGGAACAGCTATGTAATAAGAGTGTCTCTGAGGGAAGAGAAGTATAGTTTAATCTAATATTTTTAAATTTGAGTTACACTATCTCTGAGGGTTTGGATTTCATTTTACATATGATGCACCACAAATGCCTTCAAATATTTCAGTTGGGTGTTGTAGGTTTGTGGCCACGAGTTTGTCTCTTTTTGACTGCATCCTGTCAAATTGCAGGGGGATCATGGGTGAAGAAAATGGTGCAGATGGGAGTTTAGAATGAAATGATTGACATGTCCTTGTCGCATTCTCATGCGCATGTGCTCTAGTTAAACAAAGGAGTTTGGAAATGAAAAGAAAAGTACAAAAGAAAATAATCAGTAACCAATCTCATCATTTAAACCCATTACTGTGTATTCAAATTATATAAAATGGTGACACTTCTGCAGGTTTCTGAACAAAGCTTTGAATGATAGCACGATTGATGTAGCTCCCGTTGAGGAAACAAAAACCTTCCTTGGCCTTCTTCCCATCTTTGCAACCACAATTATGGTGAGCTATGGTTTGGTTCAACTGCTGACATTCTCAGTGGAGCAAGGGAACATCATGAATAGAAAATTACACAATTTCACAATCTCACCGTAAAAAATAATTTATTTTATAAACCTGTACCAATTGACCCTCAATACATTTTATAATCTAAACATAACTTCTTTCATTTCCACTCGTTTTTCTTGCCTTCTCTGGATGATTCTTTTATCTTTTTCTTTTTTATTTGACAATTGCTTTATACAATAAAGAACACGTAATTTTTCCAATTTCTTCATCAGCATATAAATAATGACAAAAGTCTTTGCTTTTGTCTATCTGGCTTATCTCTTTCTCTCGTTTTGGAACTCCCGTATGAGTGTAAGGAGAGGGTTGTTACTACGTGACAGATTCATTGTCTCTTTTTATGCTATTTTTGTGTATTTTTAATAATTTAGTTAGATTTATTAAATTTTGAGCTTAGTTGATCAAATCCGATTTTCCCAGTGACATATATTGTAATTTTGTGGTCCCTTTTCCTTTCTTGCGGTGTCTTCTCTTGATTTTCTTGTGATCATTCTAATTTTGATGGTGTGAGAGTTTCAAATCTACTTACTTACTTTAGGAGAAAGAATAAAATACACTCTTCAAATCTCCATCGTAGAATATATTTAAACGTTTATAGTCTTCAAGTAAAGCGTGTAGAATAAGTCCATTGATTAGTTTAAAATGTAGAGTGTATTTACCTTTTTTATATTAATTAATTTTAATACATTATTAATATAAAGAGTTTTATAGTGTTGTTTAATCATATATTACTAATATATGTATTACTTTTGAAGTATTGAATAATAATTGTAAAAGTCAAATAATTTTATTGGTATGATTATATATAATTAAATATCTGCCTAAATAAAATGATAAAAATCAAAATTACTCAATAATTATTAAATAAAATAGGTTTAAATATGTTTTCTAAAAAAAATTATGGCTTGATTGCAATTTTTCTTTTAAAATCTTTTATATTCATCTTCTCTTCATAACAAAAATCTTGAAAAAAAGAATTATGGTAGATTAATTCCATTTTCCTTGAAACATGACGTTGAGTAGCCAACTCTTTTTATTACTTTATCACAATTTTTTATATTCTTAGGAAGTTCCAATTGTCTACAGAGCTTGAGGTGAGGAGACTTCTCTTTTGTCTTTTTTTATTTTTTGGTAATAAGAGACTGCTCTTTTTAACCAGTACTTCATGTCACGGAGTCCTTAATTGCTATACTCAAATTCTCTTATTAAGTTTTTCTTGTAATTGTTTTATTATAATTTTAGAAAGTCACCTTATTTAAAGAACAAATACTTATAGCACTAGTTAAAAATTAATAATTAGTTATAAAAATAAAAAGTTTTAGCGCGTTATTTGAAAAATATTTAGTGATTTGACCTTTTTGGTATAAGTTAGTGCTTTGACTTTGAAAGATACGACGAAAAATCAGTCACGTAGGAGACATAGAAAACCCAAGTAAGAGAAACTAATCAAGCGGAAAACGTGTTAGGTGGGTATAAACTCTACGGAGATGAAGTCAAAAGAATACAAACTGACCTTTCTGCCCCATAACCATATCTATTAAAGTTGGTTTTGTGTTTTAGCTAGTTCAAGCTATGACAAAATGAAAGATGTCATAATGGCAAAGGCTCGTGAGCAAGTGTTTTCTTGGATTATGATAAGCAATTGCAGTTGGGCGCATACTTGCATGTTCGTCAGTGACTTAGTGTGGCAGCAAAAACCGGTTCAATCTATTTGGTTGACCCACCTAACTTGTCCAAGCCGTCATTTTTAATGTTTTAAGGTAATATTTCTAACATGCTAAAAAACTTAGACCTATTCTGCTTGCCCCACAGAGCTAAGGCGGGTCGAGATGGGTTGTACCCGCGGGTTGGTTGTTTTTGTTTTTAGTCTTAGC
This sequence comes from Pterocarpus santalinus, assembly GCA_031439595.1. Classification (NCBI taxonomy): domain Eukaryota; kingdom Viridiplantae; phylum Streptophyta; class Magnoliopsida; order Fabales; family Fabaceae; genus Pterocarpus; species Pterocarpus santalinus. Next base: position 22,391,856 of record CM062528.1, on the reverse strand, counting down.
TCCCTCATTTGCGCTATAGTCATATGATATGTGATCCATTAAATGAAGCCCAAAACTTCAAGTTGCTGATTCTCGAATCTAGGGTAAAACACTTCATTATTCACATCTAGTCCCCAACTGAACTTTGAACGATCGCGTCCTCCCTTCCATGTTTCATTCATTCATCCTTATTCTTCAAACCATCATCCTCATTCTTCATTGTTCACACCATCATCTTCATTCTCTCATCTTGTTCCTTCATCACATCACCTCATCATTTTCCCTCACACTCTTATCCTTGATAACTCACTCCAAGTCCCGAACATCCTATGACCCCTCAGCCTCAACCCCACAAACAAGGGCGGATGTACATACTTAGATTTGGGGACCCCAGTAAATAGAATCAGCCTTACCTTCATGTCATTTTGCTTAATACAAAAGGCGCTACAATTGGCTAAACAACTAGGACTCCTATTGAAAAAACTCTCCCCGCCAGATCAAATTCCAATGCCATGTATCACCATCCCAAAAACCGCATTATGAAATTCGTGTATTTTTCTACATTGACACTGAAAACAATCTTAGAAATATGTCCTTAAACTTAACCTCTCTTAGCCATATATCTTCCCAAAATCGAGAATTGCCTCCTTCACCAATAACTTTCATATGCGCTTAACAACTAATGCATCTACCCGGGCATTAGAACTTCCAATACTACACATATCTCTCGACAAACTTCCACTTCTCCCAATAGATTGTTCCATGACAGGTCTGCTACCATCCAAATTATGTCATGCATAGACAATTTGTTTCCAAAGTGGGGTGTTTTCAGTAGCAAAATGCCACCACCACTTGAAAAGTATACCTGCATTTTTTAAAACAATATCACTAACACCCAATCTGCTAAGTTGCTTAGGTTTTTGAACGATATCCCATCTAATTAATGCCATGGCCAAACCCCTCTCCTTCATTCCCTAAAACAATCACTACTAGAATTAACTAGAATAGCAACCAATTTAGTGACCGAAATTTTTTTGTCACTAAGGTCTAGAATTAGTGACCGATAAGAGAAACCAGAGGGATGCTCTTGACAAGAAAAAATCAATCACTAAAATTTTTAGCGACCGATTGCTGCAAGAATATTTGGTTGTAAAATCAATCACTAATTCTTGGTTAGTGATCGATTTAGTGATTGATATGGAAAGAGGGTCACACATGTAAATTAAGCATAATCGATCACTAAATCAGTCTCTAAATTTTTAATTGAAGATCAATTTAGTGATCAATTTTGTTGAACAAGAGTTTCCTCTAAGATATATAAATCAGTCACTAAATCGGTCTCTAATTGAATAATTAGAGGCCAATTTAGTGATTGATTTTGTTAATAAAGAGTTACTTTTACCATTAATAAATCGATCACTAAATCGGTCTCTACGTTTTCAATTAGTGACCGATTTAGCGTAACAAGATATTCCTCTAGTATATATAAATCGGTCTCTAAATCTTCAACTAGCGACCGGTTTAGTGATTAATTTTGGAAATCAGAAGTTCATTCTAGCATTGGCAAATCACTCTCTAAATTTTCAATTTGAAATTGATTTAGTGACTGATTTTGTTTAACAAGATTTTCCACTTCCATAATTAAATTAGTTACTAAATCAGTCTCTAATTGAAAATTTAGAGATAGATTTAGTGACCGATTTTGTTAATAGGCTCACTTCTACCATTGATTAATCAATCACTAAATTTTCAATTAGAAACCAATTTAGTGACCGATTTTGTAAATTGAGAATTACTTCTAGGATTGATAAATCGGTCTCCAAATTTTCAACTAGTAATCGATTTTGCATAATAAGATTTTCCTCTACTATAAATAGATTGATCACTAAATCAGTCGCTAGTACCAATTTAGTGACTAATTTTCTTAATAAGACTTATCCTTTTCCCTCTACAAATCAGTCACTAAATCGTATCTAATTTTGAAAATAGAGACCAATTTTTCTGTCACTAAGTTGTAAACTTTCCAAAAAAATTAACCTAAGTGGCAACCGCCCCTTCCCCATTTTCATCTTCCTTCTTCCCCTTTTTTCATCGTCCTTTCCTTCCTTCCTCCCTCTACCTCCAACCTTTCCCCCTTCCCTCTAGCCACTATGTATCCACCACCCACCCAACGTCATCCACTCGCCTACACGCCGTCGTCCACCCATCATCCACTGCTGCAATAGTAGATTATTGAAGTCCGTCGCATGTGTAGGAGCTGCATTGCGTGTAAGTTGCATTGCAAGTGCAGGAGCAACGCCCTATGCGCAGGAGCTACACCGTTGTTGTGTTTTTTGGCATCTCCAAGTTGCTATTGCTGGGTTTTCCGGCATCTCCAAGCTACTGCTGCCTTTGTACCTTTTTCCTTTTTTTGGGGGGGGGTTTGGAATTTTGCTAAAATGTTTGTGTTGTTAGTTTGGAAAGTTTGATGATTTTTTTTATGTTTGTGAAAAGATTGGGACTTTGGTTTTGAAGTGCATCATGTTTGGATTTCTTTTTTTTTTTTTCTGTTTTGAATTTTGAGTTAAGTGGGTGTAATTCTTATGAGCATTTTGTGCTTATATGCTAATTTATGGAGATTGTGCATAATAGCATGATAATGTTACTTGGCATTAGACTTTCAATGTTAGTTGTTTGCCTTAAAATTCATGAGCTTTGTTATCTTAAAATTTTAAATATACAAAATGGATGCTCTTGCTATGAAACAAGCTTGCAAATTTGCAAAGTTTCATGCTTTAAAGAATGGACCCATTGCAAGTAAACTTGCATGCTATTATTTATACTTGAACTTTTTTAATAATTATTTATTGGCAATTTAGCATTAATTTGATTAAATCTGTCTTGTTGCTAAGTTTTCTTCTTATTTTTGTTGAGTTTCCTTTTCATTTCTCTTTTATGTTTTTAGTTTGCTATTAAAAGTTTATGTTTTGACCATTTTTCATCAAATCCATTTGATTTTCAGATCTTGAGTTTCTACTAGATTGAGGGATTGTTGGTTAAGAGTGGAGTTGAGTTAATTTGAAGGACCTATTGAGCATTAGATACAATTTTCATTTTGGTGGGTTTTATCTTTGTAATTATTGAAATAAGAGATTGATTGTGGGTTAGATTTAAATTTTGTTGTGGTAATTTGGTGTTCATTTGATAAAATTGAATTGTATGGTTGCAAAATAAGTGCAAGTATAAGTGTTGAATTTAGTAGCTAGTAATTACAATGTTTTAAGATTTTGTTGTGTATTTGAAATTACAAGTTTGGTTTTTTTTCTTTTGTTCCATCTATGTTCACAAAATTTTCTTTGGGCCTTTTGAAAAATTTATATGATGTTCACACTAGGAATATGGTTTACTAATGTTGTTTCCATGTTGGTTGTTACATTTTTAGTTTAACAACATTTTTAGTTTTAGTTTTCTTATGTTGGTTTGATGTGTTATTATTCTTGTCTTTGATTTTTTTTTCTCTTGTTTATTTTTAGTGATTAGAGATTGTGAAGCAAGTGATTTAATTGAAGACATTTGTCAAAATTGTGAGGAGTTTCTCATGTAAATTCATTTATTTTCAATTAGATAAATTTCCTATTTGGATTTGGTGTGCTGTTGTTCTTAGTTTGATTTTTTTTTTCTCTTTTGTGTTTCTAGTGACTAGAGAAAGGGAAGGAGGTGATTTAGTTTACATAAGAACATTATCAAAATTGTGAAGAGTTTCTCATGTAAGTTCATATCTTTTAATTCTCAAAAATTGTGAGTTTTGATCTACCTCATGTTAAAAAATTTTAAAATGTAAAAATATAGTTGATATTTATATTTTTCAATTCTTTTTATAACTAGATTCACATTTGAAATTGCTTAAAAAGCTGGTAGTGATCCGTCTTTAGACTTTGCACATTTATCCTCACTTTTGTGTATCTGACGAAGGTATGTTAATTTATTTCATTGACCATCCAATCTCAGATTATGAGTACTAATTGTTTGTCAATTGATATTATGCTTTTGATTCTTAACTTTTGTGTTATTGTACAATAACTTAAGTGAAATCTTAGATTCCTATTTGAGATTCAATAATCTGAGCTTGTGTACATCTTTGTGCCGCTCATTGTATTGAATTTTGAATTGTCCAAGTCCGACAATTTGGGAACAAACTATTTCTTCATTTTTTAATATTTGTTACTTAAATCTCAAAACCTTATACTTGTCAAAATTTCATTTGCTACACTTCCTTTGGTTCTTTGGATGCATAGTTTGTTTTGGTAAATGCTACCACCCTGAAGTCATGCACTTAGACAGCAATGGGAAGTGCCGCCAAAATTTTGTCAGGTATAAAATATGAGATTTTAAAGAACAAATATTAATTAGAGGAAGGAATAGTTTTTTCCTAAATGGGATAGGGCCACACCATGAAGGAATAATTTCTTACTAATCAATGTTACATTATAATTTTTTGTTCTCTGAATATATATATTTTTTAAACTTCTATTTATTATAATATGTTGTTTAATAATGATATAGAACATGGATATATGTTAGTATCATAGTTGAATGTATAATAGACTTATGTCGGGTCGAAAGTGTTATACTAATGAATTTCTAGATGGGATAGAAGAGTTTGTTTCTTTTGCATGCCAACAAGCACATGTAGCAAATGGAAAATAAACCAACCTTATGGGGAAAATTTTGTGCTCAATGTAGTACTTCCATGGGAGAAACTAGTATCAATGAACACTTAGGTAGGTTTGAAACCATGATTTAAAATGTTGTTAATCCAAAGTTTGGAATGCACTGTAATTAAAAGATTGAAGAGTCTCCAAATGCAGATACTACAAAATTTTATGATTTGCTACACACGGCGCAAAAGCCATTATGGCCGGGATGTGTTGATCACACTAAATTGTCTTTTGCTGTTAGATTATTGACAATCAAATTAGAGGGAAATATTTCTCAATGGTCTTTTAATCACATGGTCCAATTTATGAAAGAGACACATCCTCCCAATAATCTAATCTCCCTAGATTATTATGAAGTTAAAAAATTAGTTTCAAAGCTTGGATTTATTGCAATAAAGATTGATTGTTGTGTTAATAGTTGTAGTGAAAAGTGCAAAGCATTAAAAGAATGTAACTTTTGTGGTGCACTGCGGTATAACTTAAAAAAGTTTGGTAAGGAAAAATACAAAGAGATATCTATGAAGAGAATACACTGCTTACTCCTTATTCCTAGGCTTAAATGATTATATGCTTTGATGAGTTCTACTCTGCGTATGAGATGGCACTACGAAAATAGACGAGAACCAAGAGTAATATGCCATCCATCAGATAAAGAAGTTTGGAAACAATTTGATCTTAATTATCCTAATTTTGCAGCCAAACCATGAACTATTAGATTATGTTTATGCACTGATAGTTTTACACCATATAACCAGTCAATAGCACCTTAATCTTGTTGACCAGTGATTGTCACTCCTTATAATCTTCCACCAGAATTATGCATGACCACTCCTTATATGTTCTTGACCTTGATAATTTCAGGGGCCCATAATTCTAAAGGTAGGATAGATGTGTATTTGCAACCTTTAATTGATGAGATGAAGTTGTTGTGGAATGAAGGTGTTCTTATATATAATATTTCAAAAAATAGAATTTCATGATGAAAGTTGCACTACTATGGACTATCAATAACTTTCTTACATATGGAATGCTGTAGGTTGGAGCACAATGGGAAAACTGGCACGTCCATATTGTATGAATCGATCAAAGGTTTTTACTTTGAAATATGGAGATAAATGTTCTTGCTTTGATTCACATTATCAATTTTTGCCTTTGGATCATCCATATCGAAGAAATAAGGATCCATGTTTTAAAAATCGAGTTGAAAAATCTCAACTTTCACTTAGATTGTCTAGGCATGATATATGGGAGAATGTTTCTGATCTTTCAAAAATTACTGAGGTTAGATCTTGTACATGTCCTAGCTTTGGTATTATTCATAACTGGATAAAACAAAGCATATTTTGGGAGTTACCGTATTAGATGACCAATTTAATAAGATATAATCATAATGTCATGCACATTGAGAAAAATGTATTGGTAATGTCTTCAATGCGATGATGGACATCAAAGATAAAACTAAAGACAATGTCAAAGCAAGAATGGATTTGAAAGAATACTATTAGCAGAAGGATTTACAATTGCAACAATTACCCAATGAAAAGTATGTGAAGCTGAAATCAAAATTCACTTTATCCATAGAGCAAAAAAAAAGCTATATCTAAATGGGTTAGTAAGCTCAAATGCTTGATGGATATGTATCTAATTTGCACAGATGCATGAATTTGAGGGAAGGGAAACTCTTTGGAATGAAAGTCATGATTGTCATGTGTTCATGGAGCGTTTACTGCTAGTTGCTTCTGCTACACTTCCAAATCAAGTGTTGAAGCCTATAGTTGAGTTAAGCAAATTTTTCAAAGATTTGTGCTCAACAATGTTGCGAGTGGATGACTTATTACTAATGGAGCAAAACATTATCACCATTATATGCAAATTGGAAAGATTTTTCCACCTGGATTCTTTAATTCTATGGAGCATTTATCCATTCATCTACCATATGAAGTAAGAGTAGGATGTCCAGTTCAATATTAGCGGATGTATCCATTTGAGAGGTAAAAGTTTATGATTTCAAATTTTTATATGCTAAACATTAATGCTCTTATCAATGCAATTATCACTCATTGATATCATATTGTTATAGGTATTTAAATAGATTGAAACATATGGTTAAAAATAAATCACATGTTGAAGGGCCCATAAGTGAGGCATATTTGTGTTAAGAGACCTCTCATTTTTGCTCATATTATTCTGAATCTCATGTGTAATTAATGAGAAATAATGTCGGTCAAAATGACGATAGGGGTGTTGATGAGACAATTCGGCCAACTCTATCAATATTCAACCATTCTAAGTGTTCCATTGGAACTTGTAAGAGTCGATATGTAATACCCCAGTATGAGTTACAATGATCTGTCGATATCGGATCCTGAAAAATTGAGCCTGAACCCTATGCCTCCTTGGAGGGCTATAGGATTGAGACATTTTTTTAAGATCAAAAGTTCTAGTAATGGTTCCCTAGGCATCAATGAGTAAAGATGGATTTTTAATAACTTTTTGGAAATGGATAACCTCTTCGAATTCAACCCACCAATTTATAAAAATGCGAGTTTTCAGAGAATTGAACTAAAATCCAAAAGTTGGATTCTGAATCCTACGGATTTTGAATTTTTGGATATTTTTATTGAATCCAAATGGGGGGTATTCCTTATTTATATTTATATTTTAAAGTTATTGACCTAAAGTTAAGAAATGTAAATAAGCGTATAATGCCATGTTCCCAAGCTGTGAGTCTATTTTGAGTTGTCCTATTGTTGTGTTTATCTAAATTGTAATCGATTACAAAAGGTTTGTAATCGATTACAATTACTTGGATAAGTTTCTAACTTCTATTGCTTCTGGTAATCGATTACAAAAGGCTTGTAATCGATTATAATTGTTTGACACAGGTTTCCACCCACTCTGGTAATCGATTATATAGAATTGTAATCGATTACCAGCCGCCTATATAACGTTCTGGGATGTTCTCTTTCTCATTTCTCCCGATTTCTCTCTTTCTCTTTCTCTCTCTCTCTCTCTCTCTCTAAACTCACCCTCACCTCACCTTAACACCTCGATATCAAATCTTTTCACTAAACCCACTTCAAAACATTGATTAAACACTTCAATCTATCTAAAATCATCATCAATCTTCGTACTCTCTCTCTTTCACTCTCTCTCTTTCTCTCTCTTTCTACCTCCATGGTTGAGCTTGGAGCTTGGAGGAGGAAGAACTCGAAATCCACCACGATTCTTGTAACGACCGAAAAATCTACCGTTAACAACTAAATTATTCGGTTTTTAATCAAATAAGTGAGTTTAATCAGAACTTGATTAAACATTTACTTAAGGCCAATCAAGTGTAACTTAAAAGGGTTAGGCTAAACAGAATTAGGTTAAGAGCATAGAAAACTTCATAGAACAATTTCAAACCGATTTACTGATTTAAAGGAAATCGGTAGGATTTCGGTATTTCCAACTGTCGGAACCGGACCAGTAGAAATTAAACCATGAGAGCCCTAGAATCAATGGCCAAGATTAAGCCAAATGCTCCCCTAAGTGGCGCCTAGATAGCCATTAGATGAGGAGGATTGAATCAGATTTTTTTGATCATTTTGGGTCCACCAATCAAAATTTAGCCAACTTGAAATATCTTCACTTTTTCCTTGCATCCTCATCATAATACTTCGGCCACTCCCCCAGCTGACCTCTCTTCATTATTCTTCTCGTCATTCTCTCCTCCACTCCATTTTCATCTCTTCTTCAAGCCTCATCATAAACTACTTGCACCAAGACCACAAATCAGCCTAATTTACTCAAGACAATGTAGGAAATCCTACTCCTCATCTTGTTTCTTTGATTTGGGGCTGCATGTGGGGTTTGTCTAATATGAGATTTTGATGTTTTTCTAGAGTGATGATGATGTTTTATGATTGATTTTGCATAAGTGTTGTGATTAAAATTTGATTTGGGGGAAAATAGCTTGAAGGGAGGAGACAAACCTAGAAGCAGGATAGGATTTCCCTCGATGGTCCGTACGGCGGAGTGTACGGCTCCGCCTACCGCCGTTTAAATTTGATGAAACCATTTTTATATGAAACTAGACATCTAGGGCTTTCCATACATATAAAATATAAGGCCATTGGATTAGTATAGAATTAGTTATGAATTTTTGAAGTTGGATCTAGAAATTTGTGTTCCTACCCGGCAGCATGGGTTGAGAAGGGTGTAACTCACCCTATATAACTCCAAATTAAGTGCAACCAATGGTGTTTGAAAGCTAACACATATAAGAATGTCCCATAAAAATTTGCGAGTTTGATAAGGTCCCATTCGTTCCCTAGCGAGTCAAGAAAGTTATTCTATGTCCAATCCAAGTTAGAGCAGGATAAACCAATAGGGTCAAGTTCTAAAGCCCATATCTACAATTATACTCACCCTAATGACATGAAACTTAATTCATTCGAAAGCATGTCCTGTTAACTTTACATGGATATAAATTTCGCATGATTTCACCCATATTTCTATTTTTAGTGAATTTTTCCCTTTAATAGTGCAATTCTGATTAGAAGTAGAATAAGCCTCAAAAGAATTTGAGTTAATGTCGGAAGTCGGGAGATAGTGGATCAGAAGCTAGGTCGGTGATCTTGGAATTGAATTCTAAACTCGGTAAAACAGAAAGCTAGGTCGGGATTGTGTAAGGACGAACCCGGAAATGCATGTTTAAGGTTAGACTTGGAGGGGTTTACTTAAGTGATTGAACTCGGATGTAGTAAATAGAAGTCCCTATCGGGTATACTGTTGTCGAACTCGGGATTTAGTAATTGGGAAGCTTGGGAATTACGAAATATACCTATCAGAGTCTCAAACGACTAATAGTGGAGTAAGGTCGGAAGTCGAGAAACTCGGAAATCGAAAAAAGAAAAAAAGACGTAACCTCGGGAGACCGAACATAGTGTAGGGAAATCGGAACAAAGATAAAATCGGAACTCGGATAACATTGAGTATTGATGTCGAGCTTGGAAACCTTAACAAAAATTAAAAAGCCTACGAGTTAGATTGATGCTTGAGACTTTAAATCTTGTACTTATCAATATTGTTATATTCTTGATACGAATATGATGTATTATACGAAATTACAAGTTGTATAAATGTGCATTCATTTCATGATATGATAAAGAATTTCATATCACTTGGGCCAGCCCCGGAATAAGTTAGGGGGAATAGATCAGTAGGAAGGTCGGGGAAAGTAAACCCGGCCATCCTGTATAGGAACGAGCTCGGTCCTGAAAAGTGGACTATTACCCAGGAGTATATGGCCAATGACTCCTAGGGGACCAAGGGTGGAAATGAGTTTTAATGGGCGAAAGCCTCCAAGAATAAGATGCATCTTCTCATTGCACATGCATATGTACAGTGTAGTACTTTTCTATTGATTGTTCTAGATCTCTGTTTATTATTCAGAACCTGCTATTGTTTCGCGGTGATTACTATTTGAGTTCCTTAGTATATTAGTTAATTAAAATTGAACTTGTTTCGGTGTATGCTTTACAAATGAGTATTTAAGTTAAATTTTATTATTTTACCGTACTATTTGAAAATTATTGCACGACCGAAACAACTGGGAATGACAGCGATGACACATGTTTAGAACTAGGAGTTCCTACTGAGAAATTTCTATTTCTCATCCTACTGTATATTACCGCGTCATTCTCAGAATATGGAGCATGCCGCGACAGGAGCCCTCTTCATTGAGTTTCCCGAGCTTCACATACACATCGATCCATTCCTGGACTCTGTCTATATATCTAGCAGGTGCCAGTTCCGTTTATATTTTTTCTTCTAGAGAGATTTTGCCGTACCCCTGATGCATCCCCTGTTTGATCCCGCTGTCACATACATTGCCATTCCACTTCATGTGGCCCATCCATTCCCACCTCCTCCAGTAGCACCAGCAGCACCAATAGCCCCTGCTCCTGTGGCCCCTCCTGCTTCACCACTACAGCCGATGCTCTCTGCCTCGATGTCAGAGGAGGACCCATCGGAGGCAACGAGTTCATCCTCTTCCTCTGCTCCCAGTACGGGCCACCCTCCCGCAGATGCACCCATGGCGAATGAGTTTCTCTCTTCAGATTCTGCTTAGCTAGTAGGTGTACTGTCATGGTAGTAGATGTATAGAATGGCCCTCTTTTGATAATCTGGGTCATGAGTAGATGAGTATGGATTAGGGGTAGTATATGAAATGTCCCATGGGGACCACTCATGGTAGAGTTCTTAGGGACCGGCCATTTTATTTTGTGCTAGCGGCCTCATATTTTTTTTACCCCGCATCGTTTTATCAAACAGATAAAGCAGATGTTTATGTATATATATATATATATATATATATGTTGTTGAAATTCCGTCCTTACTGTACTCTTAGTTATGTTATGTTACTTACAGTATACCGATTAACCAGAATTTATTCCGCTGTCATGTAGGAATTTTTATTATGCGATTAAGTATCCTTATGCGAGTAATTAGTACTAATACAGAAAGTAGAATTAAACCAGTAGTACACGTAATCACTTATCGGATAATTTTATTATGACTTAAGCATAATACTTTATCTGGTAAGGTGTTACAATTCTCACACCTATTGGCTTCCCAAAGGTAAATCCTAACATCCTTCCTCTTTCCTTTTCCGAGAAATTTGAATGTCTACTTAGATTGAAGTTGTTATTGAACCCTGAGCTAGGAATTGGGGGATTTTATGTTTTAGGGGTGGTTAGTGTTAATTCCTTGTGCCAACAACTAATAGTTGGTTAATTTACTGTATTTGTGATGTTAGATGACTCCAATGACTGCTCTATGAGCCCCGGAGCTCCATAGAATCGAATTCCACCTTTGGGCTGGTGAACTGTGAGTAGATAGTTTATCTCGATCTAAATTTTCAATGTATTTAGTGTGTGTGTGTGTGTGTGTGTGTGTGTGTGTGTGTGTATGTGCAAATGATTTGGTAGCCTATTTATTCCAACTTAATCACATGAAACACTAATTTGATTTCCGAAAAAATATGGTAACCGTTTATTATATTGGTTTTCTATGAAGTTTTGGATTTTGTTTTTGTTTGAAAGGAAAGAAAGTAAATTCTTGAGGATTTTATATGAAACTGGAATGAAAGATTTAGATATACTTAAGGGTATATGGTTTTATAGGAAAGGTTTTCTGGATATAAAGGTTTCATTTCTCTTTAATGATATAATTTTAGATTTCATGTGAAGTATGTTATAAGAGAATCCTTATTGAATATTATGTATAATGGAAGAGAAAAAACTTGGAAAAGTCTAGGCTAGGATTTATAGGCTAACGGCAGTAGGCGTTAGCCTTGGGTGCACCTAGGATGGGATTTTACATAGCCACTCAAGGGAGCTTTGCATGATGGATATTACATAGCCACACCCATAGTGTGATGCATGACGGACATCGCACGATCACAGAGAAAGGTGGTGGGTGATGGATTTCAAGGTCACAAGAAGAAATGCCCACCTAAGTGTGATTCCTGACGGATTATCTTGGATAGATGGTCTATGTGGTTTTTGGAAAAGAAAACTTGGATAATGTCTGACTGAGATTTCTAATTCGTTTTAATTATATATACATATATAATTGTATTATCTTAATATCTATAAACTTGCACATTGTCTCATGTGGGTTGGGGATACTTTATCTCTCACTGAGTTTCATAAACTCACCTTGTTGTTTCTTTTTCTTTTTCAGCTGGAGGTGCTCAATTGATCTGAGCATTTGACCTCTAGTAGGGTATTTCTATAATCATGGTCAGCCCTTTTCTATTCAAGGTCCATTTTTTTTGTAAATTATTTAAGTTTGAGAAGCTGTTAGATTATGGTAGCTCCATGGTACTACAGGCAAGGTTCGACCTTATCTTGGTTGTTGTTGTTATTGTTGTATTTTATTTATGTTTATCAAAATTGTTGGATTTCCTAAAGGATTGGAATTATATGTTTGAATTAAAGTTGTTTAAAGGGATTGGTTTCTAAAGAGTTAAAGCTATGTATCTTGGATGAATAAATTTAATTATATATTTTACTTTTATACTGTGTGTTGTGGGGTGTATTCTGAGAATACCTGGATCCCCAATGGATTGTGTGTTTGTGTTTCTTTTGTGTAAGGAGAGAATCTGTATTTGGGAATAGTCCTAAATATAGAGGAGACTCTGCCAAAATTTTTAAGAAATTGTGTGATCGAGGCTTGCTAGGGGAGCCGTCCCCTATGCGCTGGTCACAACTAGGTTAGATCGTGACACGATATTTGAATGACAGAGAATTAGCTGCTGTACACTTACATGTTCTACTTAATTGTGAAGAGATTCAACTATATATTGAGTGAGTTCACTAATGACATAGTTTGGTAAATAATCTTTATGTTTATTAACATATCAATCAAATTATTATGAAATTTAGATATTTTGTGCAACATTGGAGACAACTAATCCAAACATCAATCACACTAATGTTGATGGTAGAATAACATCTAAATTTCCAATTTGGTTTCGGAGTTATGTAAGTTTATTAACATTTTCTATTTTAAAAGTGCATTATGCACACATGTTAGTTATTATACATTATTATCATCAATTTATTGTTGTTGTTGTTAGGTTCATGATTAAAAAAATTTGGTATCAAATCAATTTTTGCATCGCTTAGCATGGGGTCATAAGAGAAAAGTTAATACTTGGTCTATTTACTTTGTGAATGGTTTTAAGTTCCATATAGAAGAATGGAGCATTGGTAATAAAACTATCAATTTTAGAGTTTATGTTAAGGGCGACGATGATGGGAGTGAAGAGAATTATTATTACGGGATCAATAAAGAAAATGTGCAAATAGAATACCCGGGAGATCCATTGAAACAATTAGTGTTGTTTAACTGTAAATGATTTGATATTACACTTAATTGTGGAATAAAGATTCACAGACAATACGGTATTATGGAGGTTTGTCATACAAGACAATATTCAAAATATGACCCCTTCATATTTGCAAAAAATGCGATTCAAGTGTATTATGTTCCATATCCACGAAATATAAAAGAAAAAACTAATTGGTGGATTGTCATCAAAACCAAAGCAAGAAGTACAATTAATGATCGATATACGCTAGAGCTTGCACATTAAGATGAAATAACTCTTGTGGATTTTGTGGCAAATGATGGCCCATTAAGACCCTTAAGAATGAAGAACGTGCATGCGATGAGGTCGAAGTGAATGTAGGCCATAATCAAATATATGAGGAAGATGATGATGTTGAAGAGAAAGTAGATGATGAAGAAGAGGAATTCGATTTTGACAATGATTCTGAAAGAGACAATAAAGAAATTCAGTTGAATAGATTGCTTGATGATAATGAAGATGATGATAACGACGACAATGTTGATAATGATGATTATTAGTCTAATTTTTCATTTCATTTTAAAGGTAAATTAATTGCTTTATTATCTTATGCATATGTTAGTTTTTGTTATTTGACATAGACATTAACTAGTGTTACATTTAATTGCAAATGTCAGACAAAGACAAAGGGAAAGGAAAGATGTTGGCTTCTAAGAATCGGCCCAAAAAACTGCAGTCGACACAATGTGTTAATAGCTCTCAGCCCACACCTTCTTCACTTGCAGCAGTTACCCTATCTTCTAGAGCTACACCATCTCCAATGTTTCTTACCAATGCATCTAATTCTCAATCAACTCTACTGTCATCGATGCCAGGTGTAAATTCACCTAACACCCAATCCCATGGAGAACCTGCACAAGGATTGATTTCTTCCCATGATTCTACAAACATTCATGCAAATAGTGGCAAGAAAGTTTTACATCTTGACGGAGCTGGGTATGTGAAAGTCTTTGAATAATTTTTATATATTCAATATATTTTAATTGATAATTTGCAATGCTTATAGATTTTTGCCTTCACACATTGCTACTAGTGGGATCACTGAGGTTATCAATGACCTACAACCATGGGCATCTTGGAAAAAAATACTAGTTAATGCAAGAGGGTTAATGTTTGATGAATTCATGGTAAGATTCAAAATTTTATTGTATGAATTATTATATGCAATTATCATGTGTTCAAACTTATATCTTGATATTTATTTTGGTTATTGTAGAGAAAGTTTGATTTTAAGCCCCTAAATTACGGTTGAGCTCAGAAGAATTTTCAAATTCAAGTTGCAACTTTATTAAAAAATATGCTCATGAAAGCCCGTACCAAGTAGACTAGGCCAAGATGGTTAGGAGAACAAGTGCGGGATAGACTTTGCAAGCACTAGGCAAGTGAGACCTTCAAGAAGAAAAGTACTCAGGCAAAATTAAATCGATCATCTGATTATGGGGGATTTGGAGGTTCTCTTTACATCAATGGCTCAATTACCACTTCTCAGCATAGAGCAAATCTAGTTAAGTTTTCTAATAACTAACTTTTTTTTTTTTTTCAATCAATAGTGCACTATTGTGTTGACATGGTGCTTTCATATTAAGTTAGTATGTTATTTATTTACATTATTATTGCATTTGTAGATTAAATTGCATGGGTGAGTTTCTATGCCATTAGAGTTGTGTTGCTACAAACATAGACGTAAGGATCATATTTGAGTGGATAGAAGATCAGAGCAAATAGATGTAAGCAACTTCTAATTTGTTTAATTTCCATTGCATGTGTATCTATTATGTTAGAATATAATGTATAGCTATGTATTGTTTTAAATTATAATGTAGGCTCTATTAATATGTCATGAATATGACTAAGTTATTTAATATGTATGGTAACTCCATATTGGTATTGACAAGTCGAATTTACACGTGCTATGGATGAGGCAACCCAAAAGAAATCTGAGGAAGGAAGTTCTAAGCCTAGTGAGTTAGATGTGAAGCGTGACATTGCTGGAATCAAAAATGAGAGAATTTATGGTCTTGATTTGGAGTCTACTATGGTTGATAGAAGCTCTTATTACTACAGCTCCATCTCTCAATCAACTGAGTGCGTGCAAAGAGCAGAGCACGAAGAATTACTGAAAAAAAAATGCAACATGAAAACAGTGCAAGGTTGGAGAGTATTGAAAGTCAAGTTCAATTCAATAACAAGCTATTACAAGAAATGATGAAGTAGATGAATTTTCAGCTTCCTGAGTTTCAACCGCTAGTAGGAGACACAAATCAGAGGGAAAAGGAGAATAATGAGGAGGAAGAGGGAGATGATGAAAAGGACTGAAAGAGGACTTGATTTACTGAGAATTAGTTAAGGACTAAGAGTGGGACTAGTATTAAGATTAGAGTAGGACTAATTAATTAGACTTGAGTAGCACTAGTTATTAAGACTTGAATGGGACTAGTTATTGAGACTTGAGTAGGATTAGATGTTGTTTATCTTTCTGTTTTGTAATTTAATGAATATTACTTGTTTGTATAATGTTCAATACTTGTTTAGTATTAGGAGTTTATTTGGTTGGACTGATATATAAAACTTATGTCTCTTTGGTGGTTAAATTGTCTGAATTTCAGGTGTTTAAAACTCGGAATTCAAAAAATGCAAAATCATTCATTTTAACATCATGACGCTTTAGCGACCGATTTAGTGACCGATTTTACAGTTAGTGACTGATTTAGTGACCGAAATTGAGACCGGCATAGGATTAGAAAAAACACGATCAGATATTAGTGACCGCTTTAGTGATCGATCTAACGATTGATTCTGTGACCGGAAAAAGTTCAATCACAAATTAGAAACCAATTTAGCGATTGATTTAGTGACCGAAATATCAGTCGCTAAACTAGAGACCTAATTAGTGACTGAACTGTATTCGTTACAAATTAGTGGTTGATTTAGCAACCGATTTAAAGACTGAAAAATCAGTCTCTAATTTAGTGATCGATTTATCAATCGCTAATTCTTCACCAAGCTAATAATTGAAATTGGTTACAGATGCTTTCAAATCAGTCTCTAATTTTGGTGACCTAAAAATCAGTTATTATTTACTAATTTTCTTGTAGTATAATTTGCTCTAAATTGAGATAATGTTCCTCATCACTGGTTTAGGCATTTTGAAAAAGCCCAAATAATAGATGGGCAAGTTGTTTAGCACAGATTTGTTCAATGTCAACTTGCCAGCTCTAGATAACTGCTTCACCTTCCATCCAGATAGTTTCTTCTTGACTTTTTTCAATAACAAAAGCCCAAGTTTCAACTCTTTTTGGATTCACCCCCAGAGGAATTCCTAAGTACCTAATAGGTAATGTCAAAATCATACATGTCAGTCTAGAGTTAATTTGTTATGTCAGCGAGGCATCATAGTTTAATGGGATGATAGAAGATTTTTCATAATTGATCTTTAGTCCAAACATGACTCCAAAGCGATCAAGGATCTGCCTCAAGTTTATCAGCACCTCTTTTTTTGAAGGAACGAATATAAGCATGTCATCAACACACTAAAGGTGTGATCACACAGCTTCATTTCTTCCAATATTAATACCTTCTACCAACCTATCCCCTTATCTCAGCCCACGCTCCATCTTGAATGGCTTAGATAGTGAACCATTAATTATAATTGACATCTCGGTCATTGAAAGGTAGCTCCAAATCCATTTCCTCCAGGTTCTGCCAAATCCCATTCTTCTCTAGAACATGATCAACAAAAGTCCATCTAAAAGAGTCGTACGCCTTTTAGAAATCTAGTTTCATCATAATCGCCTTCCATTTCTTCTATTTAACTGATTGAACCACTTTATTTGCGATAAGGACTCCATCTATGATCTGTCTGCCATGAGCAAAGGTTGTCTGTGATTCACCAACCAAACCTTCCACTACACTATGCATTCTATTCGCAAGAATTTTCATCACAACATTGCAAACACAACCAATTATGTTGATCGGTTGAAAATACTTCATCTCCTTTGCCTTATCAATCTTTGATATCAACATAACCCAAGTCATATTTGCTCATCTTGGTAAATACCCTAATTCAAAGCATTTGCACTCATGTTTCACCCATAGTTTATTTTTAATAATAAATAAATGTGATTTTGAAATAAGTGGGGGATTGTTATATTGTTATTATTTAGTTATTTCCAACTCAAGTTTATTTGAGCTCTATTTAGGTATATGGTTTTATTCTATTCAATAACAATAAGTGCTTATCCATTGGTTATAAGAGTACTGGGTGTTAATTAGCTTTCAACCTGTGAGATATAATTCTAAAATTTGTTATCTTGACTCTCGAATGAGTTATTTGCTCCTGAATATTTTGTTTGACTTGAACCCATGTCACACTTAATTATTCAATGTGATGAGACCTGCAAGTGTTTAGTTCAATATTCTTATCCTTAGCAATTTGTTGTCTTTATTATGCTTTCAACGTTTATATGCTATGTGGATTGTTATGAGAAAAAGGTTAAGATACTCCACTTCTTTTACCGAGCATGAATAGCAAAAAATCCACGTACAATATCTCTTCCTTTCCTCATCCCTTCAGATTCCTTTTCAATGAAACAATTTTATTAACTGTATATTTATTTTGTTTTAGAAATCATTCACCAATATCTACTATCTCTTCTTCTCAGCATCTCTCCTCCTCGGTTGTTTCCAATCTTTTATTATTTATTTTATTTTTCTCTCTTAGGTTAAACACAATAAAATACCTTGGCAGTTCTTGAGATCCTAATTCTACCAGAGGAGCATATTGTACCTTAGGGGATATCCACTACACCAGAATAATCCTTAAGGGCAGTGCGTATTTGCATGCCTCCGACTATTAGTGTTATTATTTTTGTGTTTCTTTTCTTTTTTGTTTTGCAGGGTCTTATTATACAACAAAAGACAAGTATCAATTAACAGCTATGGATTGAGGTGGTTGGAGGAAATTGCAACAACTTGTCCATTTATTAAGTTCGATATATTAGTTAAAATTGTATTATCATAATAACCCTAAGAAAATGCATAATTGACTTTCTCACTTTTTTTTTCAATATAGTTTGTAGCTGTTGAAAGTTTAAATTGTAATTTAAATTCTCATTGAGTTCACCTTTTCTTTTATTTTATGGGAATTGAGAGCACTTGTTTTTATTTTATAAAGATGATTTTTTGATTTTTTTTACTGGATTTTTTGACATATGTTAATAATTATTCCCCTAACCAAAAGTGACGAGTAATTAAATTCAACAATATGTCAAGAAAAACTACATTAATTACTCCTTTCATTCACTTATTATTGTCCTTTTTGTCTTTTAAGAATTTTTATAAAGTTTAATATATTCAGATATAAAAAAATATAATTTAATTGATCAAATTATTGTTTTCTCTTTCTTGTTAATTAATAAATGAGGAAATGAAAAATAAGAATAAAATAAAAAAATTAACTAATACTTTCTTTATATTCTTAAATAACAATAATTTCAGAAAAAATAAAATAAAATGACAATCATAAATAAATTGAGAGTGCTTTCGTTTTTTTTTTTTTCCCCTCATACTTGTTTTGTTTGCACTTCCTCGATATAACGAACTCCAAAATGCCGGGTCTACAAGTCTTTTCCTGAAGGGATGTATACAACTATGGAAGATTGTCTACAAAATACTTTTATTAAAGTTTCAAATTCCTATATTGGCAAAAGAGAAAAAAATATATAAATGATTGGTTAAGATAATAAGTAATCTTAATTTCTCGGGAGAGGATATGAGTTCAAATCTCAAAGAGATCACTCTAGTAGAAAAATTGTATAATTCTCATGCTTCTGCAGTTATATAAAAATTAATTTTATAAATGTAGGTTGAAAATATAAAGATATGTCTTGGTGGTCTTAAAGAAAGAAAGAAAAAAATAAATATCTATATAAAGACAAATATAGCTTACCAAAAACGTGAAGAGATTTTGAAGTATTTTGGAAAGTATTAAAATACTTTACTGAAAAAATATAACACAGCATAATCATATATTGTTTGATTAAAAATAAGAACTTGCTCCAGATAAAAAATAAAATAAAATGAAAACTTGTTAGATTAAAGCTAATTAGGTTTTGAAACTATCGAGAATGTTATTAAATATTTTCTTTATTTAAAAACTGACCAATAAAGTAAAGATCTATATGGTTGTCCTGCGTGGAAGCAAATAATTGGCTAGCCCATATATATATATATATATATATAAAGGAGTTTTGCATCATGATATAGTATACTTATTGGGGAACTGAAATAAGAGAGATACAAATCAGTTGGAATAATTTTATCAAAATTTTTTATAAAAATTTTGCAAAGGACTCTGTATTTCAGGTGCGGTTGGACCAGGCCCCTGAATTCCTTTGCCATGTATTGTTGGTGGATGCAGTTTGAGTTTAATAAAAGTTTATTTTCAGTTTTAAAAAAATTGATAAAAATTTTTAAAAATATTGGGTAAAACAAATTAAGTAATATAATTTATTTATTCATTTAAAAATTAATAATAGGCTGTGTCATTCTATCTATTTAATTTTCGGAAAAATTAAGTTCTGGCTGTCCAGTTTTTTTTTTAAATAAATAAATCCTTTTCTTATGGTTGGTGGAGTGGGTAGATTTACCATCATTGTGATTAAAAGGCCCCTTGTTAGATTGTTAGATGCTCCCCGACATATATTGTCATTAATTGACCATGCTTTCATTCATTAAAAATTGCAATAAAAAATTGCTGACAAACGAATGCAGAGGCAAGAATCACGTCCCATCAACCAAAAAAATGGAGGGGAAACGAAGGCAAAAGGCGCAAGTATCATAATTGTTTGTTGTATGCTTTCTGTTCTTCGGAATCCTAAGGATTTACTGTTACAATAAAGCTACGCTACATGGAAAAATAAAAGTCAAAATTTTTCGATAAAAATTATAATAATTACAAAATCAAAAAATTGTGTAACTCATTTGTTTATCTAAAAGTTATTAGTTACGTTATATTGTTTTCAAAATTATATTTTAATAAAATATTTTTAAATCTTTAATGCTTTTCTTATTGTTAAATATTACAATTATTTAGTTTGATCTTTTCAAATGTGTTCCAAAAGATAGTTTAAACATAACCTTTGAAGTAATTTTGAGAATACTTTTTCTTATAGCAATGACACTTTCTGTAAAAGAGTTTTATTGAAAAAATTTATGTTGGCCTATATATTACTAATAAATGTTAACTTTTTAACATAATTGAAAAATTATTAATAATTGATTGCAATAAATTATAAATCAAAACAAGTTTATTTTAACTAAGTAACTATATAAGAAATTACATTATTATTCCTTTACAGTGTATTTGGAATCAAAGAAAAATGGAAATGATTTAATTTACAAATTAAATCATGTGATCGGAATTAAAAAAAAAAAGGGATTGATTTGTTAAATCTCATACAATTTCATTCTTCCTATTTTGAAATCCTATCATTTTAATTAGGATTTGTTGGGATTTGAATTGATTTTATTTTTAAATATTTAAAAAAACTAATTTACCCCTCTCTAAATTTGACAAATCTTCTCAAACACACTATACTCCGTTACGAACCTGTGACCATGATCCATGATGCGATGAGAGCTTTACTCACAACTCTTTGATTTCACTTTATTACTTTTATTATATGTTGACTAGCATCAAGAATTGTTGTGATTGGCTCTAATTTTGGCATCCTTCTTGCTTGGTTGCTTTGTGCTTCACAGTATCTACTTATACTGTCCATTCTTCATTGAGATTTCAATTCATCCTTTTTCTTATTATTTTCTTATTTTGGGGACCAGTTTGGTTATCTTGTTAAAATTCAAATATGCTGTTGTGTTGCTTGTATGGTGTAAGTACAACTCTATACAAGAGGGAGAAACGAGGGAGAAAGAAAGGGGGAGAGAGAGAGAGAGAAAGAGAGGAGAGAGAAAGGGCGAGAGAAAGAGAGAAAGGAAGGGGGAGAGAGATGGTATAATAGGGATAAAGATGTAAAATAATAAAATTAAATCAAATCAATTTTAATTTTAATAAATTTCAAACATAATATTAGATTTTTAAATTACTTCAAATCTATTTTTTTTATAATGATTTCCAAACATAATATTTAATTTATAAATTAAATCATTTCAATTCAATTCAAATCATTTTCTAAGAATTGAAGTAATTATGCTCAGCATGGGCAATAAGAAAGCTCTCTTCGCCGCATGGATGCTCTATTAGGGTTTCCTTGGGGTGTGTGTAGAGGCTAAAAAATTCGCCTTTTAGTGCAAGATTAAACATCACTGTGTCCTACTAGGTTTTAGTGTGGTCTTTTCCCTTTGATAACAACTCTCTATCAGCATTATGGGAGATAGGAGTAATGACATGATCAGACAATAGGAAGCGCATGTTTCTGAGCAGGTAGATGATGACACAATCATACTCTTTGATGAAGATGACGTGGCTAATGGAGTCGAGAAGTGCAAAAGGAGTGTCATAGCAAGGGTTGTCACCGAGAAACCCATCAATAAGATCAGCTTTCAAAATGCTATGACTAGTATATGGAGTAATCCTAAAGGTTTCAAAATGGAAGAGGTATGTGACCTTTCAATTTTTCTTTGAAGAAGAAAAGTCAATTTTGAGAATCCTAAAAGATGCTCCTGAGCTATATCGAAATGCATGGATGGTCTTACAGAGATGGAGAAGGGACTTTGAACCTCAAAATTCAGCTTTTGATAAGGTAGAGAATTGGGTGCAATTTTGGGGTCTACCATCGTATTGCAGAATCGAGAAGATGGGTCAAAAGACTAGAGCAGTAGTAGGAGAGGTCCAAGATGTGGGTTTACTTGATACCCCTAATAACAAGGGCCCAATGGTGAAGGCATTGATTCAAATAGACATCACAAAACCTTTGAAGAAATGCGAAAATGCTGGGAGTAGAGTGGATGGCGTATTGTGGGTAGAATTCAAATATGAAAGGCTTCTGGTACAAGTGTAGGGTGGTAGGACATGATGATGCATACTGCAAAAAGAAAGATGAGTAGGAGAGTGGTGGTGATACCGTGGCGATGTTGGGTCCGTGGATCAGAGCAATACAAGGGTAGATGTAGGTTATCTATGGAGTATCAGAACAAAGTGACAAAATTAGGGAATAAGGAAGCTCAACATCAAGAAGGCAAATGTATGGTTTCAGAGGAGGTGCTAGCTAAGTTTGAGCACCTAACAATGAGCAGCACAAAGGAGCAAGAAGAGGGAGAGGTAGAGGCAGCTAAAGCAATCACTATCAATATAAGTAATGAAAGTGGAGAAAAAGAAGGTCCTTCTGATCATGGGACACAAGACAGATCCCAAGCTAAAGCATCGAATAATGAGAGATTAATAGGAAAAGTGAGCAATATAGAAGGAAGGGGAAAGGAAAGTAAGCCGAACACTGAGAATGCACAAAAGGATGCCTACATTTACTAGAGAGGAAGTCTGTAAAGCTATAAAGCAAATATACCCTCTGAAGGGACCATGACTGGATGGCCTCCCAGTGCTTTTTTACCAACAATTCTAGAATGTTGTTGGTGATAAGATAACATATTTTGTGTTGGAAATCCTAAATAATGGTGTTGATATTCAGCATTTAAATCATACTTTTGTTTGCCTTATTCCTAAGGTTAAGAAATCAAAGCATGTTAGATTAGCGGGGAGCTGATTATATATATATATATATATATATATATATATATATGCCTTATATTGCAGGTGTGTGTCAAAGTGCTTTTGTCCTTGGTACAATAATAATTGATAATGCACTTATTACTTTTGAAAAAAAAAAAAAAAAGGGAATGCAGGCGCAATAGGTCTCAAAGCAGACATAGCGAAGGCTTATGACAGACTAAGTGTTGCTTCTTAGAGCAGGTTCTTTATAGTATGGGGCTCCCGAAACATTGGACTAATCTTGTGATGAAATGTATTACCACAGTTTCTTTTTCTGTCTTGCTTAATGGTGTACCTTGTGAGATTTTCAAGCCATGAAGAGGACTTAGACAGGAAGACCCTCTTTCCCCTTATCTATTTATCCTATGTGCTAAGCTTTTATTTGGTTTGATTTTAAAAGCACAAAAAGATATGGCAATCCATGGAGTCAAAATAGCATGATCGACTCCACCGATTTCACACTTATTTTTTGTTGATGATAGTATCTTTTTTTTTAGGGCGAACACACAAGAAGCAGACAGAATCAAGCAAATTCTAAACCAATACCAAAAAGCTTCAGGGCAACATATTAACTTGGACAAATCAGAGATATGCTTTAGCCAAAATGTGCCAATAGATAAACAGAGCTTGATCCAAAGCTAGATGAATGTAAAGGCAGTGGAGAATCATTCAAAGTATCTAGGGTTACCAATTTATGTGGGTAGAACCAAGAAACAAGTTTTTGATTTTGTTTAGGAAAGGGTGTGGAAAAGGTTGGAAGGAAGCAGTCTTATCCCAAGCAGGCAAGGAAGTCCTCATCAAATTAGTCATTTAGGCCATTCCTACCTACATTATGGCTACTTTCTTTCGCCACAAGGTTTACAGGATCATATTGAGATGGCGATTAGCCGATTCTAGTGGGGAAGTAAGGAAAGGGAGAAGATTCATTAGACAAAGTGGTCTAAATTAACGAAGAGGAAGTGAATGGAGGGATGGGTTTTCAAGATTTTAGAGCCTTTAGTCTAGTATTCCTAGCCAAGCGAGGATGGCGAATGCTACAATGTCCAGACTCCCTTATGGCGAAGAAGTTAAAGGCACATTATTTCTGGCAGCAAAATGTTTGAATTCTCAAGTGGGATTTGTGCCTAGTTATATATGGAAAAATATCCATGAATCCATATGAGTGCTTAATGCTGGTGGTTTTGGGAAAATCAATTTGGGTCTAGATGTTTATATATGGAGAGATAATTAGATCCCATCTCAAAAAGATCATAAACTATGGACACCATGAAATTTTTTGGAGGAGGATGTGAGGGTGTTTGAACTAGTTGATGCTCAAGAAGGGAAATGGCATAAGGAGCTTGTATGAAATGTTTTCTACCTATTTGAGATATCCCACATATTGGTAATCCCTTTGAGAAGCAGCAGCACATACTCGAATGACCCATATTGTTGACAAGCTACAAAAGATGGAGAATATAGAGTGAAGTCTGCTTATTTGCTCATCAAGGCCAATAAGGACAATAATCTTGGTAGTAGTGAGAATAATTATACAACATTAGATTCATGTTAATCAAAAGTATGGAGCATTAAGGCACCTCCTCATAGCAAAATTTTTCTATGGAGAATGGTTCATAAAATCCTCCCAGTAAAAGCATATTTAGAGAGACATGGTATGCCTCTGAACCGTTTATGTCTAAGATGTTTGATGGTAGAAGAAACATGCACACATGCTCTCTTTGGTTGTGAAGTTCATCAGTTATGGTTTTTATCCCCTCTTAGTATAAGATTTGAATCCCTGAAAGACCAAGATCTAAGGAAATGGTCTAGAGAATTTGTAGCTCAAGCACCTTCGGAAGCTATGAGATATTTGTGGTAGTTGCTCATGGAATATAGATAGCAGGAAATAAGGTGGTTTTTGAAGACCGAAGACTAGAACCAAATTTAATTGTTTCAAGAGCTATTTCCATTTTGCACATTTACCAGAAGGTGGATGAAGAGGGGCATTTAACTTAGGCTATAGTAGCGAATGAAGAATTGATCCAATGGGCACCTCCCTTACTAGGTTTTGCAAAATTGAATGTTGATAGAATTCATGCAGGAAATTTAGAATGGGGAATTAGTGCAGTAATTCGTGATAAGGAAGGACAATGTCTTACCATAACAACTTGGAAGGTTTGGTATGGTAATGAAGCTAGAATAGCTGAAAGCTTGGCATTGAAATTGGGCCTATTGTTTGCAAAGGATCTTTGTTTCTAGGGACTTGAGGCCAAGAATGATTGTTTGGAAGTTATCCAAGTCATCAATCAAAATAAAGAACACCCACTATACTTCTACTCTTTGATTCATGAATGCATAGAAATAGGATCTTCTTTTGTAATGTGTTATTTTATGCACACCTAGTGTATAGGAAATATGGTGGCACACCAACTAGCAAAATCTGCATGTGTGGGGGGGGGGGGGGGAAATAGGAAACAGATTAAAGAATCTCCTCTTGCAGTCACTTCCTTTCTTATTTCTGATTGTACTCATTTGGTTTAATGTTATTGAAAAGCTCTATTCCACGTCCAAATAAAAAATATATGCTTAGCATTCTTCTTTTTTTTCTTTCCATTTATTCAAAGACCATTTATATAAAGAATAAAGTTAATGTGAAATGCTTTTTTTTGGTAGACAAGAGCTATAAGAAAGGAAATAAAAGGACAAAGGGATACTATAGACAATCATATCTGAGTAGCAACCTCAGAGACATGTTAAGGCTACTCCCAAATAAAAAGCTCTTGGTTACTAAATGCTCCTTTCTTGGCCAGATGATCTGTGCAAGCATTTGCAAAGCACAGTACATGCGAAAGTCAAACAGTCTAATTCCTAGCAAGCAAATCCCAAATCTATTGGATGATGTCGATACAGCTATAGGCCAACTAGAGAGGAAAGTAGACAACAGCATTATATGCTTCAAGCGAATCAACTTCATAGAAGATAGATCTAAAACCTTGGCCTCGAGCACAAACCAAACCATGTAAAATAGCAAATAACTCAACCCTTAGAACATCACAACAAGCTAAATGAGCAGAGAATCTGGACACCCAATTACCATGAGCATCACATAGAAGTTTCCTAGCACTACTCCTTTGGCAAGAAAAGAAGACGCAACCATCAACGTTCAATTTGAGATAACCCAATGGAGGAGGAGACCATCTATCAACATAGAGGATTTCATTTGCAACAAAATAAAGGGAAGGAGAAGCAAAGGATTAACAACAAAGGAAGTGACATACTAAACAACCTTGTAAAACTCCAATCCTCATAACCAAACACTAGCCGATTCCTTCAACGCCAAATCAACCAAATAGTAGCAAGGAAAAAGTGAACCTTTCCCCCAATAAGCTCTCCTCACTCCCAAGACCTGATAGAATTCAAAGTGCATAAAACGCAAAGCATGCTAGACTGCAACACTAAACTAACAGTCTCTAAAGCAATGAAGGGTACACTCAAGGGCAACATTACATCTGGGGCAATTAGGAGAGGCACAAAGATTACGCTTGTGATAGAAGGCATTTGTAGGAAGGCCATCATGAAGAACCAGCCATAACACAAGTTTAAGCTTCTTAGGGCATTTTAGCCGCCATAACCAACTCCAAGAAGCGTCAGGCACCATTTGATAATTCCTTTCCATCCACCAATAATAAGCTGCAGCTGAAGAAAACAAACCTAACTTGGCCCTGCTCCACACCCAACCATCATCCGAATAGTCATCCAAAGGAATAAGAATTTGAAGAGCATCATTTCTAATAGGGTTAGGAAGCGGAGTTGCAAGTTTGTCTAGCTTCCAATTACCTTTATGCAACACATCACAAATCTTGAAAGTAGTGTCAAAGATGTGAACAAAATCCACTTGATGACAAAGAAACCCCCAAGCTAACCAAGAATAATACCACAGTCAGCTATTGCCCCTCCTCAGGCACCAAGAAAAACTCTCCTTTAGCTCCTACTAGACATGCAACAAGTTGGACCAGAGAAAGGAAAAGTCCTACAAGCATGAAAATCTCTGTTATTGGGGTTAGGGCGCATATTTGTGTTTCAAAACTTCACCCCAAAAACCTCCAGAATAGCTAAGCCACCATACTACTTAGGTAAAATGACTTTCTCCCAACTAATAGGACTTAAGCTCCAATTGCTCCTATTACCATTCCAAATAAAATTTCTGGCTAATTGATTTAGTTGATCACAAAATCCCATAGGGAAACCATATAGTCTTCATCACAAAAATTGAGATGGAAGCCATAATAGATTTTGCTAAATAGAAATGACCTGCACAATTAAGAAGCTTGCCTTTCCAGGTTGCTAATTGCCCTTGCATTTTCTCAATCTCAAAATTAAAAATTGACTTCTTCACACTCCCTTGGATCAAAGGCACACCCAAATACTTTCCCAAATCATTGGTAAATTTGATTAAAGAAATACTAGTAAAGTTATCCCTTCTCCTTCGAGACACAAATTGAGAGTAAAGTGTACAAGACTTGTCAAAATTAACACATAAGCCTAAAGCCATGCAAACAGAATACAAAGTCTGTAAAACCATCTGAACTTGGCTATTCTTCACTTTGCCAAAAAAGGACAATATCATCTGCAAAAAAGTGAATAGGAAATAGGAGGGCCACCTTTAGAAATTCAAATCAGTCTCCAAAAGCTTTGCTCAACTCTTTGATTGATCGATAAAGAAAGTTTCTTTATACAAAGGACATAGAAATAAGGAGATAAAGCATCTCCTTGCCACAAACCCCTTGTAAGGGAAAAAAAATCTAACTTGGCACCATTCCAAAGAATAGAAAGAGATGAAGAACAAATGTAACTCATAATAAGATGCACAGAAATCATCAAAAACCCAAAATCAACCAAAGTAGTCTCTAGGAAGTCCTAATAAACAATGTTATAAACTTTCTCTAAGTTAATCTTGAACGCAATAGTGCCTTTCTTCTCTCTCAATTGATGCATATAATTCATAGCCTCCTGAGCCATAATAATAGTATTAATAGTACCTTGACCAGAAATAAAACTCCCTTGCAAAGGCCCAACAACATCATCCAAGAAAGGCCTCAACCCATTAACCATAACCTTAGTAACCACCTTGTAATAAACCTTACACAAACTAATAGGGAAGAAATTTTTTAAGTGGACTGGCTAATCAGTCTTGGCAATGAGCACAATAAGAGTTTCAAAAATCCGAGGATCAATATGACCATAAGAGAAAACGTCATTTACTAACCTCCAGAGATCCTCACTAACTAAATCCCAATAACACTTAAAAAAGAAGGGTTAAAATCCATCAAGACCTGGTGCCTTCAAAGAATTCATAGACATGACAGTTATTCTAACCTCTTCTTTGGACACAAGTGCCAAAAGAGCATCTCGGCCACTAGCACTCAAAGTCGGCCAACTGGTAAGAGAGAGAGAGCAATGAGATTAACCCTTGGTGTAGAACAAAACATATGACAATAGAAGGAGTGTCCTCCTCAAGCCTTGATTGATCAGTACACCAAGGCCCGTCCTCCAAAAGCAATCCATGAATTATGTTTCGCTTCCTTCGTATCAAAGTTTGCATATGGAAAAACCTAGTATTCCTATCACCAAACCGGTCCCAATTCTCTCTCGAATTCTGAAACCACAACAGCTCTTCCTAACATAGCACCAAATTGTACTCATGTTGAAGTTCACTCTCAAGTCTACATAAGTAAGTGAAATCAACTCTTTTAAGAGTTCTTTGGATGCCATTAATACGGGCCTCCAGCTCTCTTTTCCTTTTAAAGATACTGCCAAAAACTTCTTTATTAAAAATCGAAGACTTCGCCTGAATTGTCTCGAAGCAACTAAGAACATCATTCCTACCCCCCATTCCAGGTTGTTTGAATGATGTGATGAGTTGTCCAAGCAGCCTGGAATCTAAAAGGCTGAACATGTAATGTCTAAAAAATTTTATCGTTTTCAACCGAGTTGTTCGATATTTATCAAACAATTGTGATTAATTAGAATTCGATTGAGCATTTATTTAAATCTAATTAAGTGTAATTTAGAAGAATTAGAATTTAGGAAATTAGATTAGGAAATAGGAAACCTCATAGAGTTTTTCTAAAACCAGTTTGCCAATTTCGGAGAAATCGATAAAATTTTGGTATTTTAAACTGTCGGAAATGGATCAATAGAAATTATGCTGTGAGAACCCTAGGATGCATGGCCAAGTTTTAGCCAACTTACCCATGCAAATGGCGCAATCTCAGCCCTCCATACGGGCTGCCAAATCAAGTTGAACAACCAACACAAATCTACCAATCAAATGCAACTTGCTTTAGAAGTATTCATTTTTTTTTCCTTTCCTACCCCTTGCAATTTCGGCCGCTTCATGTAGCTGACCCCTCTCCATTTCCTTTCTTCCTCATCTTATCTCATCTCATATCATCTTTATCTCCAACAAACCTTCAAACCACATCAAGATTTCTTCAACTCAAAACAAAAATCTAGCAAGAATCACACCTAGGAAAGGTAGGAATCCAACTTTTCTTCTTGTTTTCCTTGATTTGGGGCTTTGTGGGGATCTTGTTTTTCTCATGATACTAATGTTATTTGGAGTGATGATGATGGATTATAGTTGATTTTGCATGCATGTTGTAATTAGGATTGAAATAGGCATGAAAAAACTTGAAGAATAGAGAGTTCACGAAGCTATTATGATTTTCACTCGACGGTCCGTACGACAGAGTGCACGGGTCTGCCTACAGCTGTTTAAATATATGAATCCATTTTTATATGAAATTATACTTTCAAGGCTTTCTAAACATATAAAACATACGGCTATTGGATTAGTATAGAATTAGTTATGAATTTTTGAAATTTGACCTAGAATCCTAGATTCCCATCTGGACAGTGTAAGTTGAGAAGGGCGTAACTCACCCTACAGAACTCTAAATTGAGTGAAACTATTGCTGTTTGAAAGCTAACATATAAATGAATATTCCATAAAAATTTTAGAGTCAGATTCGTTGCCAATTATTCCTAGCACATCAATGAATTTATCTTAAGTTCAAACTAGGCTCGAATAGGGTAGTCTAGTAGGATCAAGTTATAGGGCTTATATCTCAAAATATACTCATGCAAATGATATGCAATTATTTCATTTGAAATTCTGTTATGTTAGATTTAAATTGATATAAATTTTGCATGATTTCACTTAGATTTCTATTTTTAGTGAATTTTCACTTATAAGGGTGCATTTCTAGCTAAGAACAAGGCAGTCTAAGATAAAATACTAATAATTTGAGTTATATAAATCAAAATGATATGGGACCAAAAGGGTTGAAAACTAGACACATAGATCTATGACATATCCAAAATTCAGGTTTAAATAAGTTAAATTGGACTGAAGATGGATTACACAAAACTCGGACAGGATAGGGTGAAGTAAGCAAAAAACTCCATTGATGTTTGTATTGGATCTGATGAATGATGTTGTGAATATATAATTGTTGTTCCATATTAATTTGCATGTTTGAATGATTTTACTAGTAGTCTGGCACTATTCATGAGGAAGCAAACTCGATCCGTTATGCTGCCGAAATTTCAGCAAGGAATTCATATATTGTGTGAGTTATACTTACATGAACATATGATATTTGAAAGAATAAAATTAGTGTGCATGCAATTCATGAATATCACAAAGGATTCCATATTACTTGGGCCAGCCTCTGAATAAGTTTAAGGGGAATAGATCAGTGGAAAAGTTAAGGAAAGTAAATTCAGTAATCCTGTATAGGAACGAGTTCGGTCCTGAAAAGCAGACTATTACCCAGGATATACGGCCAATGACTCCCAAGGGACCAAGAATGGAAATTATAAGTTACAAGAGTTGAAGGCTCTCAAAGACAAAGTGCATTTCTTTAGTATATATAAATCTATTATGTTTCTTGATTCCTAGTTGTTTTTACAATTATCAGCATCCCTCATATTATGTTACGTTTAACTATGATTACTATATTAGTCCTGTTGACCCGCTTGGTTTGAATGTCCTATTATTGCTCTCATTTAAAATAAAGCTTGTTTCAGGTTACACTTTAATATCAATTAAAGTTGAATATTATTGTCTTAGTGTATTATTTAAACCTAAAAAAAATTGAAACAACTGAGAATGACAGCGATGCTAAACGTGTATAGGATTAGGATTCCTACTGAGAAATTTTTATTTCTCATCTTACTATATGTTTCCGCATCATTCTCAGATCATGGAGAATGCAGCTATGGGAGTCCTATTCATCGAGTTCCCTGAACTTCATATTCACCTCAACCCATTTATAGCCTTTATGTACATATCTGGTAGATGCCAATTCGGCCTTTATTTCTTCTTCGGTAGAGATTTCGCAGTCCCACTTACTCACCCCCTTTTCAACCTGTCCACTCCTTATGTTGCCATCCCACTCCATATAGCACATCCGTTCCCATATCCACCTATAGCAGTAGCAGCAGCAGCAGCAATAGTAGCTCCCTTGGCTCTACCAGCTCCACCACTACAGCAGACCCCCTCTGCCTCTCTGTCTGAGGAGGATCCATCAGAGGCGGCGAGTTCGTCTTTGTTATCCTTAACCTCGAGCGTGGACTATACTCCAGCTGATGCTGGCATGGGGCATGACAAATGGATTCCTTTCCTCGGAATCCATCTAGATAGCATACGTGTGGTAACAACAAGAGGTGTACAGAGTGGCCCCTTTTTGGTATTTTGGGTCATAGGCAGTAATCTAGTGGATGGTCAGTACATGAAATGTCCCGTGGGGACCAGTTAGGGTACTGTTCATAGAGACAGGCCGATTTATTTTGTTTCAGCGACCTCATTTTATTATCCTATACTATTTATGTATCTTTTGTCAAATTTTAAAAATAGATGTCTATATATATATATATATATATATATATATATATATATATAGGACGCGGTTTTGGTAGTTCTGTCTATTCCATATTTTTATTTATTTTATTTTATTTCTGCTATAATGATTATCTATTACTTATTCCACAGTCACATGGAAAATAATTAAGTGCACAGTTAACTCTGTATGGGTAATTAACATTGAATTAGAAAATGGAACTCAATTAGCCTGCCGCACGTAATAATTTATCAGGTAACATATTATGACTTAAGCATAGCACTTTGTCTAGTAAGGTGTTACATTGTTGGTATTAGAGCAATTTGTCGTAACATAGGCTTGAGGATTGGACTGACTATGCTTTGTATATGCTCTATGTTCCTTAGATATTATCATGCACTGAGTCTTGTCCATATGGATAAGATGCATGCGAGGGAATTGCCTAACCATATACTATTATTTACTAGCACATTAGACTTAGTATTCAGCCTGATCAACTCAATCACTCTTGTTTTGTGTGTTTAGAACTTGATGGCTTCCAGAAGGCAGGGTAGACCACGAATTGATTCAGCTCAGGAGGAATCTGTCGAGTTTATGGATATAATGCGGGAGATGGCGTATGCCATGCGAGAATAAGTAGCTACGGCAACCTAGATGATGGACCAATTGGGAAGGCAGCCTGAAATTGGTCGTGAAGAGAATTCTAATGGTCCAGGAGTGGACCTAGAATATCTTAAATTTGCCGAGTTCCAAAAGGTTAACCCGCCTAGCTTCAAAGGAACCTTTAACTCAGATAATGCAGATGAGTGGGTTAAGGCCATGGAAAAAGTCTTCTCTGTTTTAGACTGCATAGACTATCAGAATGTGACCTTTGCCGCCTATATGCTGGAAGCAGATGCAGAGTTCTGGTGGAATGGTGCACGGCAGTTATTGGAAGGATCCTAAACAAATATTACTTAAGACGTATTTACAGATGTGTTATATCAGAAGTACTTCTTTGTCTCTGTCTGCAATGCTAAGGAGTTGGAGTTTATGCACCTCCGTCAAAGAAATAGTAGCATATTCGAGTATATTGCTAAATTTGAGGAATTGTGCAAATTTTCCATAATCTATCAATAAAACCCTGATAAGGTTTGGAAATGCATAAAGTTTGAAGGTGGACTGCAAGAGGATATCTTCACCACCATAGAACTGATGGGGATCAGAGATTTTCCCACTCTAGTTAACAAGTGCCAATTGGTGGAGGATTGTAACAGGAACTTAACCGCTGCTAGATCAGCTGGCAACAACTTCAAGAAAGGACTGGCACCATAGGGCCCAAGGTTTTTCAGCCATAGAAAAAGTTTCAACTAGTAGGCAATAAAGGCAAGCAACCCCAAAGGCCTTTTGGAAACTAAACCTGCAGCCAGTGTGGCAAGAATCATGGTAATCGCTCGTGCCTAACAGGTCAGAATGTCTGTTTTGGATGTGGCAAGTCAGGCCACAAGATTTATGAATGTCCGGCTAGAAACCTCAGCCAACTCCCAAGCCGCAATGCTAGGGAAAAGTTTTCACCATGGATGTATAAGAAGTCGAAAGATTTGAAGATTTGATTCAGGATACGTGTGAAGTGAATGGTAAGACCTTGACTGTTTTATATGATTCAGGTGCATCTCACTCTTTCATTTCTTATGATTGCATGTCAGCCTTGCAATTACCTATCTCTAAATTACCCTACGACTTGCTAGTTTCTACTCCTACTAGTGAATCCGCTAAGACCAATCATATTTGTATGAATGTCCCTTATCAGATAGGAAGTCAAACTTTTTCAACTAATTAAATTTGTCTCCTCTTGTCTGGAATTGATATTATTTTGGGTATGGATTGGCTCTCTACCAACCGAGCCCTATTAAATTACTCTAATAAATCTATTGTGCTTCCCTCTGCTTCACTTTCTGAATCAGTAATCCTTATAAATCTTTATTTAAGCTCTTTAGCAGTGCACCGTTGTGGAAATAGGGGTCAAGGGTACATTCTGTTATCAACCAATGTAACAGAGGTTGATCAGAAGATAGATAATATTCCAGTTGTTAGGGAATATTCTGATGTGTTCCCTAAGGAAATCCCTGATTTTCCTCCCGAAAGGGAATTTAAGTTCGCCATTGAATTGGTACCAGGAGTGGGACCGATATCCATAATGCCATACCAAATGTCACCCTTGGAGCTGACCAAACTTAAAAAGCAGATTGAAGAGCTCCTAGAAAAGAAATTTATTAGACCAAGTGCATCACCATGGGGAGCCCCAATCCTATTAGTTAAGAAGAAAGACGCAGGCATGCGACTATGTGTGGATTACAGGCTATTGAATAAGGCGACAATCAAGAATAAGTATCCGTTGCCAAGGATTGATGATCTCATGGATCAACTGCAAAGGGCAATGGTATTTTCCAAGATTGATCTACAGTCTGGATATCATCAGATTCGGGTTCAAGAAGAAAATATTCCGAAGGAGGCATTTCGAACTCGTTATGGACATAATGAATACACTGTGATATCCTTCGGGATGACGAATGCTTCAGCAATATTCATAGATTACATGATTCAGATATTCTGACCTTATCTTGACAAATTTGTGGTGGTATTCATTGATGGCATACTTGTTTACTTGAAGACGGAGCAGGAGCACGCAGAACATTTGTGATTGGTTTTGCAAATTCTAAGAGAAAAGAAACCTTACGCCAAGCTATCCAAATGTGAATTTTGGATGAAAGAAGTAAAATTTCTTAGCCATGTGGTATCCCATGAGGGGATTTTAGTGGATCCCAGTAAGGTGGAAGCAGTATTAAGTTGGAAACAACCAACGACAGTCACAGAAGTTAGGAGTTTCTTAGGTCTGGTAGGATACTATAGGAGATTTGTCAAGAACTTCTTTCAAATAGCCCTGCCGTTAATAAAGTTAACCAGGAAGAATGCCCTATTCGAATGAACTCCCAAGTGCAAACAGAATTTCCAAGAATTAAAAGAAAAGTTGACCACAGCCCCAGTGCTTACCTTGCCAAATCCTCATGGACCATTCGAAATCTACTATGATGTGTCCAAGAAAAGATTAGGGTGCATGTTAATGCAGGATAGAAATGTCGTCGCATGCACTTCCAGGCAATTGGAAACTCATGAAAGAAATTACCCAACGCATGATCTAGAGTTAGCGGCGGTGGTATTTGCTCTGAAGATATGGAGACACCATCTCTACGGAGTCAAGTTTGAAGTATTTTCTGATCACAAAAGCTTGAAATACCTTTTTGATCAGAAAGAAT
This sequence comes from Pterocarpus santalinus, assembly GCA_031439595.1. Taxonomy (NCBI): domain Eukaryota; kingdom Viridiplantae; phylum Streptophyta; class Magnoliopsida; order Fabales; family Fabaceae; genus Pterocarpus; species Pterocarpus santalinus. The sequence continues at coordinate 22,356,355 of CM062528.1, read as the reverse complement.
TAAACATGAGGCAATGAAGGTGGATGGAGTTTCTCAAAGATTACAAGTTTGAGCTAAAGTACCATCCTGGCAAGGCAAACGTGGTGGCAAATGCCCTAAGTAGGAAATCCTTAACTGTGGCATGGATGATGATTAAGGAGATGAAACTCATAGAAAGTTTTCGAGACTTTACTTGGGAATCTCTATAACCCCTCATGCTGTTCAGTTAAACCAAATTAAGATAACCAGCGATTTTAAAGACCAAATCCGGCAGGCACAACAATGGGATGTTAACTTTCAACATATAGTGCAATTAGTGCAATCCGGAAAGCTAACAGGATTCGCTTGAGATGCAGAAGGTGTATGGCGATATCAGGGAAGAGTATGCATACTTGAGGAGGACAACCTTAGGTAGAGAATCTTGGAGGAAGCCCATAGGAACGATTTCACTATATTTCTTGGCATTAACAAGATGTATCAAGACCTCAAGAAGATGTTTTGGTGGCCAGGCCTCAAGAAGGATGTGGTGAGACTTGTGGATAAATGTCTAACCTGCTAGAAAGTAAAATAGAGCATCAAAAACTGGCAAGAACTCTACAACCCTTAGAGATTCCGGAATGGAAATGGGAGAGTATTTCTATGGATTTCGTAATAGACTTACCAAGAACACCCTCGGGATATGACGCTATATGGGTCATAGAGGATAAACTAACCAAATCTGCTCACTTTTTACCCATTCAAGCAAATTATCCTCTAGAGAAATTGGCTCAATTATACATTCAAGAAGTAGTGTGGCTATATGGTATTCCTTCAACAATCATCTTAGATAGAGATCCCAGATTTACCTCACGATTTTGGGGAGCGTTTCAGAAGCCGTTTGACACCAGACTGTGTCTAAACACAGCATACCATCTATAAATAGATGGTCAGATCGAGCGAACTATTTAGACTCTGGAAGATATGCTGCGAGCGTATATTTTAAAACAGCGTAGGAGCTGGGATCGATATTTACCAGTAGCCAAATTTGCATATAATAATAGTTATCATGCGAGCATTGGCATGGCTCTGTACGAAGCATTATATGGACAAAAATGCCAATCTCCACTATGTTGGTACGAATCAGGGGAGCAGAGTCTGCTAGGACCAGAGTTAATCAAGCAAACTACAAAGCAAATCAAAAGGATCCATAGCAAGATACTTGCAACTCAGAGCCATTAGAAGAGTTATGCAGATGTCAGGAGAAAGCCCTTGGAGTTTCAAGAAGGAGACCATATGTTCCTAAAGATCACACCCACAACTTGAGTAGGTAGAGCTATTAAAGTTAGGAAGCTAAGCCGTCACTTTATAAGTCCTTTTCAAATCTTGAAGGGAATCGGGCCAGTTACTTTTGCATCTGTCAAACTTCCATGATGTTTTCCATGTTTCTGAACTCAAAAATTACCAATCTGACCCCACTCACTTCTTGGCTGAATCAATCCAGTTAAGGGATGACTTAACTTTTCATGTACCTCTAGCATGAATAGTGGATAAAAGCATCAAACACCTTCAGAATAAAGCCGAACAGTTAGTGAAGGTAGCATGGGGAGCCAAAGACTCAGCGGACTGTACGTGGGAATTAGAGTCCAATATGAGGCAGGAGTATCCTGAATTATTTTCTCAGGTAATAAATTTTGAGAACAAATTTTTTTTTAGGAAGGTAGAAATGTAATGTCTGAAAATTTTTATCGTTTTCAACCGAGTTGTTTAGTTTTTATCGAACAATTATGATTAATTAGAATTTGATTAAGCATTTATTTAAATCTAATTAAGTGTAATTTAGAAGGGTTAGAATTTAGGAAATTAGATTAGGAACAAAGGAAACCTCATAAAGTTTTTCTAAGATTGGTTTGCTGATTTAGGAGAAATTGGCAAGATTTCGGTATTATAAACTGTTAAAGCCAGATCAATAGAAATTATACTGTGAGAATCCTAGGATAGATGGCCAAGATTTAGCAACTTACCCATGCAAATGGCGCAATCTCAACCCTCCATATGGGCTGCCTAGTCAAGTTGAACAACTAACACAAATCTACCAATCAAATGCAACTTGCTTTAGAAGTTTTCATTTTTTTTTTCCTTTCCTACCCGTTGCAATTTTGGCCTCTTCATGTAGCTGACCCCTCTCCATTTCCTTTCTTCCTCATCTTATCTCATCTCATATCATCTTTATCTCCAACAAACCTTCAAGCCACATCAAAATTTCTTCAACTCAAAACACAAATCTAGCAAGAATCACATCTAGGAAAGGTAGGAATCCAACTTCTCTTCTTATTTTTTGTGATTTGGGGCTATGTGGGGATCTTGTTTTTCTCATGATACTGATGTGATTTCGAGTGATGATGATGGATTATAGCTGATTTTGCATGTATGTTGTAATTAGGATTGAAATTGGTATGAAAGAACTTGAATAATAAAGATAGTTCCATAAGCTATTAGGGCTTTCACTCGATGGTCTGTACGGTGGAATGTATGGGTCTGCCTACAGTTATTTAAATTTGATAAATCTATTTTTATATGAAACTAGACATTCATGGCTTTCTACACATATAAAATATAAGGCCATTGGATTAGTATAGAATTAGTTATGAATTTTTGAAGTTTGACCTAGAATTCTAGATTCCCATCTGGGCAGTGTGAGTTGAGAGGGGTGTAACTCACCCTATACAACTCTAAATTCAGTGAAACTAATGCTGTTTGAAAGCTAACATATAAGGGAATATCCCATAAAAATTTTAGAGTCAGATTCATTGCCAATTATTCCCAACACGTTAATGAATTTACCTTAAGTTCAAACCAAGCTGGAATAGGGTAGTCTAGTAGGGTCAAGTTATGGGGCTTATATCTCAAAATATACTCATGCAAATGATATACAACTTGTTTCATTTGAATTTGTACTATTAGCTTTAAATTGACATAAATTTCGTATGATTTTACCTAGATTTCTATTTTTAGTGAATTTTCACTTATAAGGGTGCATTTCTAGCTAAGAACAGGACAATCTAAGATAAAATACTAATAACTTGAGTTACAAATTAAAATGACATGGGACCAAAAGGGTTGGAAACTAGACATATAGATCTATGACATAGCCAAAATTCAGGTTTAAATAAGTTGAATTGGACTAAACATGGATTACACAAAACTCAGGCAAGATAAGGTGAAGTAAGCAAAAAACTCCATTGATGTTTGTATTGGATTTGATGTTGTGAATATATAATTGTTGTTTCATATTAATTTGCATGTTTGAATGATTTTACTGATAGTCTGGCACTATTCATAGTGAAGCAAACTTGATCCGTTATGCTGCCGAAATTTTAGCAAGGAATTTATATATTGTGTGAGCTATACTTACATGAACATATGATATTTGAAAGAATAAAATTAGTGTGCATGCAATTCATGAATATCATAAAGGATTTCATATTACTTGGATCAGCCCTTGAATAAGTTTAAAGGGAATAGATAGGTGGGAAAGTTGAGGAAAGTAAACCCAGTAATCCTGTATAGGAATGACCTCGGTCCTAAAAAGTAGACTATTACCCAGGAGTATATGGCCAATGATTCCTAGGGGACCAAGAATAGAAATTATAAATTACAAGAGTTGAAGGCTCTCAAAGACAAAGTTCATTTCTTGTGTGTGTGTGTGTGTGTGTGTGTATATATATATATATATATATATATCTGTTGTGTTTGTTGATTCCTAGTTGCTTTTACAATTATCAGCATCCCTCATATTATGTTGCTGTTTAACTATGATTACTATATTAGTCCTGTTGACCTGCTTGGTTTGAATGTCCTATTATTGCTCTCATTTAAAATAAAGCTTGTTTCGGGTTACACTTTTCACAATATCAATTAAAGTTGAATATTATTGTTTTAGTGTATTATTTAAACCAAAGAACAACCGAAACAACTCAAAATGATAGCAATACCAGGCGTGTATAGGATTAGGATTCCTACTGAGAAATTTTTATTTTTCACCCTACTGTATATTTCCGTGTCATTCTCAAATCATGGAGAACGCGGCTACGGGAGTCCTGTTCATCGAGTTTCCTGAACTTCATATTCACCTCAACCCATTTATAGACTCTGTGTACATATCTGGTAGATGCCAATTCCGCCTTTATTTCTTTTTCAATAGAGATTTCGCAATCCCACTTACTCACCCCCTTTTCAACCCATCCGCTCCTTATATTGTCATCCTACTCCACATGGCACATCCGTTGCCACATCCACCTGCAGCAGCAGCAGCTCCCATGGCTTCGCCAACTCCACCACCATAGTAGACCCCTTCTGCCTCTCTGTCTGAGGAGGATCGGTCAGAGGCTGCGAGTTCATCTTCCTCGTCTTCAGCCCCAAGTGTGGACTACACTCAAGCTGATGCCGGCATAGCAAATGGATTCCTTTCCTCGGAATCCATCTAGATAGCATACGTGTGGTAGCAGCAGGAAGTGTACAGAGTGGCCCTCTTTTGGTATTTTGGGTCATAGGCAGTAATCTAGCAAATGGTCAATATATGAAATGTCCCGTGGGGACCAATTAGGGTACTACTCATAGAGATAAACTGATTTATTTTGTTTCGGTGGCCTCATTTTATTACCCTCTACTATTTATGTATCTTTTGTCAAATTATATATATATATATATATATATATATATATATATATATATATAGGATGCGATTTCAGTAGTTCTATCTATTCCACATTTTTAGTTATTTTATTTTATTTCTGCTACAATGATTATTTATTACTTATTCCGCAATCACATGAAAAATAATTAAGTGCACAGTTAACTCTATATGGGTAATTAACATTAAATCAGAAAATAGAACTTAATTAGATTGCCATAGGTAATAACTTATCAAGTAACATATTATGACTTAAGTATAGTATTTTGTCTGGTAAGGTGTTAGACAATTCCCCTACATCTAACCAAAATCGGGCAATGATCAGAGTGTAAACAGATTAAATTCTCAACAAAACCTTTCAGGAGCCTAGCTTGCCAATCAATATTAGACAGAGCCCTATCTAACCTTTTAGAGACAATATTCATGCCCTGAACTTTCCTGCACCAAGTAAAAATAGGGCCCATAGCTCCCAAGTCCATAAAATCGCAAGCATTCATGGCTTCAAAAAATCTAGCAGGATGATTATGATGGAAATCCCTACCCTTCACCTTAGATGAAACCAAAATCTCATTCTAGTCACCCACAACTAGCCAAGGGAGGTCAACAATATTTCTCAACTCATAAAGATGGTCCCAAAGCAACTCTCTATGGGATGGAATTGGACTAGCATAGACGGTGCTCATAATCCAAGATAAAGAGCTTCTTGAAAGATTTAAAAGAAAGAATTTGAGGGTGCACATCCAAAATCTGAAGCTGATAATTCTTGTTTGCAAACAAGATCCAAATACCACTAGCATGCTTAGTAGCTTCGACAATACCAATGGGATCAAAACCCAACTTACTCCCGAAACACCTCATCTGGTTGAAAGCCATATGAGTCTCTAACAAAACAAGTAAAGAAGGAATGAACTTTCTAGTCAACTCTCAAATATGACTCCTCGAGACCTTATAAAGGCCCCTCGAATATTCCACACCAAAATTGAAAAATCTATGAACTCAAAATCCATAGAGAAACAAAAACGATAAATAAAAAGTCCACCACTCCAAAGATGGCCTAGCAATTCACAGTCTTTGACCCCCTACTTGTTACTTTTTCCTATTGCATAACAACCCAGTTTAAAGAAGAATCCTCCACCTTGTCTAGTCTTTTATCCTCCCCTATCACAACATCCGCACGAGAGTCCCCCCTAGGTTGTTATCTACTGCTCCAACCCCCAGCCTTGGAAGGTTATCAACATTAGCAGATTATGGACAAACCTCCATCGCGTTTGCAGCAAAGGGATAATGAACTAGTTATGCTTCAAAATCAGCAAGGCGTGCATGTTTATGCTTCCCTTGAGGAGCATACTACGACAGTTTACCATCCACCTTAGCCATTGGCCTCTTCATCATTCATCCACCATGAACCACCTTAGTCAGTCTAACAGCACTAAAGGTCATGAAGCTTCCTTCTTGTCATCTGCCTTACATTTCGAATCCTTTTCTGCCTTCTCGCGTGATCGTGTTGATAGTACCCCCATATCTGCATGCAAACCCTTAGAAGTATGCATGGGTTTTGTGACCCATGTAGATGCCTTTAGGTTTCAAAACTATGGATTTTGAGCCCACTTACTTAAGCTTTCCTTTTTATCACCCACGTTATTCTTCTTCCGAGAATCTTTTTTATTTTTCACATGAACCCAATCATTAGCATCTTTGCTCGTAACATTCGACCTATTATTAAGGAGATCCTCACCCAAACCTCTTTGTGAAACTTTCATGATATGAATTCAAATCAAGATTTGAATTTGAAGGTGTACATTGACTCGTACCCACCTTGGGGTTCACAACAAGAAATTCGCAGATCAGCTATGGAAAATTTCGTCGCTAATCAGTCGCTAATTCGCCGCTAATAAATATAGCTAGGGATTAGCGAGGGATTAGCAACGGATTCTTTCATAGCTATCTGTGAGTCATTGATTAGCCTCAAACAAAATTTGTAGCTAATTCGTCGCTAATTTAGTTTACCGACAAAATTGGTGGTCACTAAACAGTCGCTATTCGGTAGCTATTGTACAACAAAAATATCCTTTTTTGACCCTCGCAAATCAGTTACAGAAAATTCTGTAGCTAATTCCTAGCAAATGCATCGCAAAATTTATCGCAAATCCCTCGCTAATTCATAGGAAATCCTAGTCTAATATAGTAAAAACTAAAAAATGATTGGTTGCTATTTCATTGCTAATCCCTCGCTGCATTCTTAATATTTTTCACGCTAATGCATAGCTAATTCAAGGCTAATATGTTAAAAATGAAAATGTAATTTGTCACTATTTTGTCGTTAATTCGTCGCTAATCTCAAATGATTTCCCTCGCTAATTCATAGCTATTTCATCGCTAGTCTACTATCGCTCAGTCATTGCTAATCCGCTGCACGTGCTAATGATGATAATAAATTTTGTCACTAAACAGTAGCAAATTCCTCGCTAATTGGTTTGTAATTTTCTTTTAAATTACTATTATTCGAATTAAATTTTAAAAATTATACCTATATAAATAGCTCAACTTATAAAAGATATACCTGTATAAACAACACAAATCTAAAATATAAATTATGCAAAGTACTAAAACTTGATGGAACTAATTTGTCTTAATCCAAAATAAGTCAAATAATACTACAAGAAGTCTAACATAAACAAAACAGTTAAACAAAATACTACAAAATAAGTTTGACAAAAAAATAAAAGATAAAATAAGTCAACTAGTCAATATTATCTCCATCACGATCACACTGATGGTCCTCACTAGTCGATCCTCCTGGTGGTGCAACATTTCCTGGCTTATATCCAGGAATCATAGAAAGGATAGGTAGTAGTTGACTCTGAACAAAAGTTGACAAGGTTGCATTTATAACATTAGGCATTGCTGCATTTATGGCATCAGCAACGTCTGCATGTGTCACTGGCCTAACACTGGAAGGACCTGTAGCCTCTGATGATATATCATGTCTAGGGTCATGAATGCCAATATCTAGGCTGTGACCTATCCCATGGACTCGTCCTTTTTTGTTAGGACCTGTGGCTTCTAACCACACCTCTGGATCAACTTCAGGATAAGTGGACGAGTCTTCTCCATATTTCTGTGACATTCCTATGTCATATGATTCCTAAAATAACAGATTAAGATAAAAAGCTTATCATATATAATGAGACATTTTTTTCAAATAAATAAACAAGAGCTCAACCTAAAAAGGCAAGGGAGCAAAAGAAATAATTACATCAAAGAAGTACATATAATCAACAAGAGACATAAAATCAACACAATCAGAATCTAATCACTATAGCAGTAGAGTCAAACCACAATTGTAGGATATAAAGCAACAACAATAGCAACAATTAGAATCTAGTCACCATAGTAGAAACCCAAAATTCACTTGATCATTCATAAACAATCATAGGTTGTAAAAGCATAGAATTTTCTTCTGCTAAACCACAACTAGAAATCTGGAACCTAATTGGTCAACCATTGCAAATTCTATTACTCAAATGTTGATCACCTGAATTTCTTGCTTCACTAAGAAAGCATTTAAAATTCCAAAACTTGTATCTAATATGCAAAATGACCATTGACCATTTTATTGAATCTTAGTTCACCACCAACATCTTATGGACAAATCCAATACCTATACCACTGCAAATAATATTGTAATATCGTAATATTGAATGGTCACCTATATTTTTGGACAGATATAGACGTTGGAGTCTTGGAATGATGGGAAAATATCGTAATATTGAATGTGGCACATCGTTTTGAGTTGTTGTATTTCTTCCCTTTGCTTTAAATCGTGGGTGCCCACAAACCAAGCAAGCTGAAACTTTCTTATCACTAGTTTCTTTGTAATACAACATGCAATGATTAGGACATGCATCAATCTTCTCATATCCTAATCCTAACTCATTAACCATTCTCTTTGATTTGTAAAAATTTTCAGGTAACCTTTCTGACTCTGGAAGCATGCTCTTGATTATGACAACCATTCGATCATAACAACTCTCACTCATGTTGAACTCTGACTTTAGATTCAAGAGTTGTGTTACAGCTGACAATTTTGTATGCTTAGTGCAACCATCCCATAAAGGTTCATCAGCATCTCTCAATAAGTTATAGAATTTTGCAGCTGATGGATTTGGATCCTCTTCTAAATCTTGACCTAGTAAATTTAATTCATCACCTGCAGCATCCATGACCATATCTACATATGGATTCCTATTCTCCTCTTCATGGTGTTCAACAACAGATGTTAAAGCACTATCCCCCCATCTTTCCTCGCCATGCATTGTCCAATTTACATAACCCTCCATGAATCCATGGTCATATAGATGCTCTTCTACCCAAAATGATTCCTCCCTATATCGGTTCCTACATCTTGCACATGGACAAGGAATACGACCTAAGCGATCAGCAATTGTCGAGTCTCTTTTAGCAACATTAATGAAATCGTCAACTCCATTCATGAATTCTTCACTTAGATGGCCAGTACAATCCTTTCTTCGTAACATCCAGCTTCGATCAGGTCTCATGATTACTGTAACTAGTTTAGAACATTATAATAATTATTTCCAAATTTCCTATCTCCTAATTAACAAGGTATGACCTTATCTAGAAATATTAAATAAAGAATTCCTAAACAAGGTATCTGGAATAATTTTGTAAATGAAATATTGCAAAAATACTATCTCCAACAAGATAATAAATAGAAAAAGAAAATCAATTATCAAATTAATAAAAAAACAGCAAATGAGCACCAACACTAATCAAACAACAATTGGACTTAGAACACTTATAATATAAATAATACAAATGAACAAGATAGTGTCAATTCATTTGAGGCCAAATTAATTCAATTCTATATTAAACATTCCTCAACTAGTCAATGTCATTTGATCTTCATGATACCAATGACTGCAAAACACCTAAAGAAAGTAAAAGGAAAATGGAAATATAAATTCTAATTAAGACTTCTCATAGGCAATTTCACTATATTAATCATTAAAATTAAGTAAAAAGACTCCTTCTCTCTCTCTCTCTCTCTCTCTCTCTCTCAATCTCTTCAATATTCGAGGTTCACCCATTGTAGATTATCACAATGTCTTTGTCAACCTAATACCCTCCTCATTGAAGATTAGAGTAATTGAAATTATTTTAACTGAATAATGAAGCTAATTAAACAAATGATAAACAAGTTAGAAGATAGGAAAATAAAAGAATACAAATATCTTCTTGTTTTGCCATGTGAGGCCTGCACTGTCTTAGTATAAGGCCAAGTTTGATTGAGAATTTAGACAATGAAATATGCAGAAGTCTCCCACCAGATTTGTGTCCATGATTGAACTTAGTGTAAAAATGATGATAAAGAATCCCAACTATGATTAATCTTTTCAATTAAGTACCCACAAATGTAACTAGCATGCACAATGCACATCCTTAGATCATATCAATTACGAGCTACATAATTATGTTCTTTCTGTTCGTTTTTTTACTAAATTAATATATATAGTACATAATAATATAAATAGTAATATAAGATAATTGCTCTGGCATTAGAATTAGAAATATATAGTGATATAGTAATATACGTAGTGAACTCTGACATTAGAATTACAAATATGTAAAGAAGGCATATAAAAGTCTATATGCAACTTTTTAAAACATAAGTGAAATGCTGAAAAAAAAAAAGGCTAATTACTTAAGCAAACCATAATTGATGAGTCAATATGAAAGAAGCCAGGAAGTCTTGCGCTACATAATGTCACCTGATACAAATGCAAAATGCAGAGAAACAAAACCTGGCACTAGACAATGCTGCTCCTTCTTATAAATTGATTTTCATTTCTATTACGGTGAAAAAAAAGCAAAGGAAAGATACATGGCCCACATACCCCTATGAAATTTCAATACGACAAACAGAGTCTTTCACCAAAGGCAATAAAATATTGAAAAACTCAGTATATGAAATGTCAACATGAGTAAAATAGTTTCAGATCTAGAACTTAACAGGAGTTAAAAATTACCTTGCAGAGTCTGTCGCAGGGCCAGGTGTGAGGGACCATGCCACTATACTCACACAGTTCCAATATTCCCAAAAGTCCCTTTCACTTCCTGTAAAATCCAAATCGAAAACGTCTCATTATCTCTCTTTCTCTCTCTCTCTCTCAAAAGGAACAAGTGGAATTAGCAAGGGAAAAAAAAGAGAGAAGATGCATTGAGTGCTTACCAAGAAGAGTTGTCGCGGTGGGTGCTTTGCTTGCCTGAGACGATTTGCATTGGATGTTGGGCAAAAATAGGGTTTGATGGGATAAGTTGAAATTGGGGCGGGAAAGGGGAATTGAAAGTCATTTTTTCTTTTAAAAAAAACTTTAAATAGTATAAAATTATGAAAATTATCACTACATTGTACAAAATTATGAAATTTTCTATGTAGTTATTGTCATTGTTATTTAATTAGTTGATAATTATTTTCCCAAAATATCTTTTTAAATCAAAACAACAAAATTTAAAATAAGCGTTTATTATAGTTTGTAATTTTATTTAAATTTATTTTAAAATCAAATTAAAAATTAAGTTATTTATATCAATAATATTTTTTTATTTGTCATCTCTATTTTTCAAAAATTAAAGTTACTTGATAAATTAAACTATGTATATATATTTTTTATTTGCCACCTCTATTAATTCTTATATAATTAGATCTTAGAGTTTAATTGGTATGCACTGATAGTATAAATTTATACTATTATCTAATCTAATACTTATATTTGTAAGATTTTTAAGGTGGTGGGTGGTTGAGTCAAACAATTTTATTGATATGACAATATATGACTTGGTGTCTATGCAAACTTTTTAATGTAAGACCAGTTATCTATTAATGTATGAATAAGGTCTCTTTCATTATTTGATTTTGTATATTTTATTTATATAAAATTTTAATAATAATAAATAAATAAAACTTAATTATTTTTAATACAAAAGTATTCAATAATAAACAAGTATTTTTATTAATTATTTAAATTCAAGTTAAAAAATAAGCAATATATCAAAAAGAAGATTATACTAATATAGTAATATATATTAATTATTTAATATTTAAAACTAAAAATTAAAATTCAATCATTTACTTATTTATGTTTTAAATTGCCTTTTGTTTATTTTAAGGTGTATTATTATTATTATTATTACTATTAACGATTAGGTGAGAAAAAATAAATGAAGTTTAGCGAGGGATCAGCTAGGAACATATCCCTCACTGCACAACCTTAAATCTTTTGCGAGGGATTAGCTACAGAATTGTCCCTCGCTCCATGTCTGTCAAACATCTGCGACAGATTCGTGAGAAATCTGCCCCTCGCAACACCACCTCTAAACATTAGCGAGGAGTCAGCATGGGAATTTCCCTCGCTAAGCATAAATTAGTTTTGCGAGAAATTTTCCCTTGCTAATCCCTCGCCAATTGCTCGTTAACTATTTTCCTATTTTGTTTAGAAATTTTAGCGAGTGATTTATTTTCTGTCACTAATCTCTCGCTAAGTCCTCGCTAATCTACGAGGGATTAGCGAGGCAATTTTCCCTAGCTCAATTCCCTTGCTGATTCGCGAATTTCTTGTAGTGGTTGTCACTAATGGTAGAATTCTGGCATCCTTCACCGAGCATCCCTCCTCCAAAATCGGCTTTACATAGTCACGGGTTACATGGTTATAACAACAACACAAAGCACAAATTAGGTGAAGACTATAGTACTGAACATGGTAGCAAGAATCATCCACTTACACATACTTCACCACAAGGTAGGCCAAGTCTATCTCAACACAAGCCCATGCAAACCTCCCCTGCTCCACTGATCTGGTAGTCAAATCAACTTTTGTAGGTTTACCCACCGTAGAAGCTATTCTTTTAACCATCTTTTCCTTATAATACAGAATATTCAACTCTGTGAAGTGAATCCAAACCATAGTTCTATTGAAAGACTCCTCACACGACTTAAAGGAAGGAGTATATTGCTTTACTACAAGATAATGATCGTTTAGCATTCATAGACCAGATGTTATAATTTTGTCTCAGTCCTCTGCCAAATCCAGCTTCACCATGAAATAGCCAAAAGCTATGTCCATCACATTGTAACCACCACGAAGCATCCAAATCCCCTTAAGCTTCTCCTTCATGGCAGTGTAACTAAGATGCTTGCTTAGTAACTTCACCACCAGTGCATCTTTCCAAGGGGTAGATAATGCTTGGATCACGGATTCAGTGAAATGAACTCTCGATTCCAAATGGTTGCCATATTTAAACTTGACCATAGCTTATCAATCACCACCATCAAGCCCCTCCTTTGAGGAGAAAGGTGAAGGAGAGGAATTCCCCAACACCTTATGATGAAAATTCACTCTTAATCCCCCAACTCTATCAAAAATCTTCCCCACACCTCCCTTCCCCACCTTCACTACAAGTACCCCTTGATCAGCACTCCTGTTTCCAACACTCACATCCTTCTTAATTGTTCTCTCACCCACCCTCGCCCCTCTCTCACCATCACTCTATCCTCTTTGCTATTATAATATCACTTCATGATTAATTGAAAATGCATTTACCATTAGAAAATACCCCTTGTGTTAGCCACTACAAAGCAAAAAGAAAAAATAAGAAGAAATGTGACAACTACAATGATGAGTCATAACATCTAAGGAAAAAAGATGGTGGAGAAAAAAGAGCTAAGCACCCACAACATAAATAAATTTGAGAAAAACTCAAAAATCATTAGGGTTTGGTTAGTGGTGAGAGATTTAAATAATTTGCATGAGCCTATTGGTTTCAAATGTCAACTCACTAATGTATTACGTATAAACTCACAACATATAAGTCTAATTATTAGAGTGCCACCGGTTAAGCTATTAAGAGTGGACTAATAGCAAAGGACTTGAATAATTTACAAGAAATGATAGGTTCAAACTTCAATACCATCGATATACCAAAAAAGAAAAGAAAAAAAAAAAAGTGGCACTAGTTGACAACATGGACATCAACAACCATTTACCAACTCTTGCCATGATTATGAGAAGCAAACAATCCACTACTAGAATTTATTGAAATAGCGACCGATTTAACGACCGAAAATTTTTGGTCGCTATTTTTTATATTTAGCGACCGATTTAGCGATCGGTTAAAAGATAAATGTGGATGGGTCATACCATGAAAAATCGGTCACTAAATCGATCGCTACTTATTTTAGTGACCGATTTAGCGACCGGTACACGAGTCAAAATGAGCTTCAAAATCGGTTACTAAATCGGTCGCTAAGATTGAAATTAGAGACCGATTTAGTGATTGATTTTGTAAACAAGTACTGGTTCTTTGTCAAAAAAATCGGTCACTAAAGTTGAAATTAGCGACCGATTTAGTAACCGATTTTGAAAACATTTCATCTTTGCTACTCTAATAAAATTAGTCACTAAATTGGTCACTAAAATTGAAGTTAGTGACCGATTTCCTATACATAAATTGTTCCTTCTATAATAAAATCAGTCACTAAATCGGTCACTAATTTGAATTTTAGTGATCAATTTAGTGACCGATTCACTACATAAATTTACCTTCCAAACTATAATCGATCACTAAATCGGTCACTAATTTCTACTTTAGTGACCGATTTACTAAATACATAAGCTTACCTTCCCAACTATAATCGGTCACTAAATCGGTCACTAAAATTGAAATTAGTGACCGATTTAGTGACTGATTTCCTATACATGTAATTTTTCCTTCGATAATAAAATCGGTCACTAATTTCAATTTTAGTGACCGATTTAGTGACTGATTTACTAAACACAACTTTACCGTCTCAACTAAAAATCAGTCACTAAATCGATCACTAATTTTAATTTTAGTGACCGATTTAGTGACGGAAAAATCGGTCACTATTTTTTTAATTTACCCCAAAAAAAGTCCTAAGTTTCATTCTGATGCAACTACCTCAAATTCGCTCTCACCTCCTCTTCTTCTTCCCTCACCTACCCCTTCCGTCCAGCCAAGGGACTGCCGTCGCCGCTGCTTGAAGCCCATAGCCGCTACTGCTTAAAGCCCACCGCTGCCGCCGCTTGAAGCCCATCGTCGCCGTCACGTTGCAGCTGCTGTCTGTTGGTGTTCGCGGCATTTTTTGATGCTGTTTGGGCGGCATAAACGCCGCTGTTTGGGCGGCATTTTCTATTGTTTGGGCTGTTGTTTGGGCAAGTTTTTTGCTGCTATTTGGGTTGCTGTTTGGGCGGTATTTTGCTGCTGTTTGGGCTGCTATTTGGGCGACGTTTTGCTGCTGTTTGGGCAGCATTTTACTATTGTTTGAGGTTGGATTTGCTGCTGCTTTTGCGCTGTAATTTTGCTGCTGTTTGGGTGCATTTTCTTTGTCTTTGTTGGTAACATTGGGGCTGGTTTGGATGGCTGGTTTAGGGGTGTTTAGGGGCTGTTTTGGGTCTATTTTGGGATTGATTTGGGGTTGCTTTTTGATTGTTATTTGTGGCTGATTTCTTGGGTTAGTTTAGGTGATTTAGTGTAGGTGAGAAAGGTTAAAATGGAAGAGAATGTTAATGCCATTACTAGGAAAAGAGGTGCAGTTTTTTGGGTTTATTATTTGAGATTTAGGGACCTAAAAGTGTTGTTTTTAAGATTGATTAAGTGGTTTGATTTAGATTTTATTGAAGTGTTGTTATTTTTCTTGTGTTTAGATATAGAAATCAGTGGTATCTTTTGTTGTTTTTATTCTATTGAAGTGTTTTGATTGTTATTTGTATTTTGTGTTCTAATTTGATATTGCAAGTGTTGTTTTAGTTATATGAGATGATGGTGTGGGTTGTGGTTGCATATAAATTTTATCAAGTTAAATGAGAAATGTTGGTTTTTTCTTTCTTTTAAGTTGGAGTATTTTTGATATGAGGATAGATATTTATTAATTAGAGAGTTTAATTATTAGGATAATTATAAGGCATTAGAGATTATATTGAGATTAGAGATTGGTATTACGTAGGGAGATTAAATATAAGATTAGTGATAAGGTATTAAAGATTAGTGATATGAAGTGGTCAGATTGTTATTTGTATTGTGTTTTAATTTATTTATGTCTTTGTGTAGATAATGGATATTGCAAATGTTATCACTATAGTTATTCTTGGTTTATTGTTTGTGAAGTATTATGTCACTATATTTGCTCTTGGTTTAATTTTTTTCTCTTGTGATTTTAGTGACTAACTTGAGGAAGTGATAGAAGTGGCTTAGTTGAGGACCTTTAGCTACTGTCAGAAACTTCTCATGTAAGTTTATTTCTTTTAATTCTTGACATACTATGTAACTATAGTTGTTCTTGGTATTGATTTGTTATGTTTTTTATTGGCAGTGGTAATCTTGCTAATTTTGGGAAGAGTGCGGTGTTTATTAGTTATTTGGTATTGATTGCTCTCAAAGGTACTTTAGTTTAATTTATTGACCATATATTCTCATTAAGGTTATGACCATTATTTGTTTGTCAATTGATGCTATGCTTTGATTCTTGGCTTTTGTGTTAGTGTATAATAATTTGAGCGAAATCTTAGATTCCCGTTTGAGATTCAATATTATAAGCATGTATACTTATATGTATTGCTCATTATATTGAATCTTGAATTGTCCAAATCAAATAGTTTGGGAATAAGCTATTTCTTCATTTGGTTAATATTTGTTACATAAATATCATATTTTATACTTGTTGAAATTTCAATTGCTACAATTCCTTTTATTCTCTAAGTGCATATGAAATTGTGGTTAATGTTACCACACTTAAGTCATGCACTTGGAGACCAATGGGAAGTGCTGCTAAAATTTCGTCAAATATAAGATATGATATTTAAGGAGCAAATGTTAATTAGACGAAGGAATAGTTTCTTCCTGAATGGGATAGGGTCAAACCATGAAAGAATAGCTTCTTTTTGAATAATATTATCTTGTAATTATTTGTTCTATGAACTTTTGTTGTAATAATATGCAATTGATTATGATATGTTGTTTAATAATGGTACAGAATATGGACATACGTCAATGTCATAGTTGGATGTATAATAGACTTATGCCAGGTCGAAGGGGTTATACTAATGAATTTCCAAATGGGGTAGAAGAGTTTATTTCTTTTGCATGCTAACAGGCATATTTGGCAAATGGAAAAATTAGATGTCCTTGTTCTAAGTGTAAAAATATGAACTACATTCTCCCTGAAGAAGTTAAAGTTCATCTTTATAGAAAAGGATTTGTACCTGATTATTGGTATTGGACAAGCCATGGAGAAGATAACCCAACTTCACGTGGAAAACCTTATACTCAATATAGTACTTCGACAACAGAAATTAGTAACAATGAACACCTAAATAGGTTTGAGACTATGGTTTATGATGCTGTTAGTCTAGAGTTTGGAATGCAATATAATCAAGAGATTGAGGAGTCTCCAAATCCAGATGCTACAAAATTATATGATTTATTGCATGCAGCACAAAAGCCCTTGTGGCCGGGCTATGTTGATCATACTGAACTGTCTTTTGCTGTAAGATTAATAACAATCAAGTCAGAAGGGAACCTTTCTCAATGGTCTATTAATCAAATGCTCTAGCTTATGAGAAAGACACATCCTCCGGATAATCTAATCCCCCAAGATTATTACGAAACTAAAAAAATAGTTTCCAAACTTGGGCCTACTGCAATAAAGATTGACTATTGTGTTAATGGTTGCATGTTGTTCTACACTGACGAGTGCAAAGCATTAAAAGAATGCAGCTTTTGTGATGCACCAAGGTATAATGTGAAAAAAGTTGGTAGAGAAAATACAAAGAGATACTGATAAAAAAGAATGCACTACTTACCACTCCTTCCTAGGTTAAAACGGCTATATGCTTCGATGAGTTCTGCTCCACATATGAGATGGCACTATGAAAATAGACGAGAATCAGGAGTACTTTGTCATCCATTACATGGAGAAGCTTGGAAACAATTCCATCTTAGTTATCCTAATTTTGCTGTTGAACCAGAAATGTTAGATTAGGGTTATGCGCTGATAGTTTTACACCATATAGCTTGTCAATAGCACCTTATTCTTGTTGGCCAGTGATTGTCACTCCCTATAATCTTCCACCAAAATTATGCATGACCACTCCTTATATGTTTTTGACCTCAATAATTCCTGAGCCCCATAATCCAAAAGCCAAAATAGATGTGTATTTGCAACCATTAATTGATGAGTTGAAGTTATTGTGGAATGAAGGCGTTCTTACATATGACATTTCAAAAAAATAGAATTTTATAATGAGAGCTATGCTAATGTGGACTATCAATGACTTTCCTGCATATGGAATGTTGTCAGGTTAGAGCACTGCGAGTAAATTGGCATGCCCATATTGTATGAATTAATCAAAAGCTTTTACTCTGAAATATGGTAGTAAATGCTCTTGGTTTGATTCGCATCGTCAATTTTTGCCTTTGGATCATCCATATCGAAGAAATAAGGATACATTTTTAAAAAATCGAGTTAAGAAATCTCAGCCTCTACTTAGATTGTCTGGAGAGGAAATTTAGGAGAATATTTGTGATTTGCCAAAAATTACTGAGGTTGGTTCATGTGCATGTCCCGGTTTTAGAGTTACTCACAATTGGATAAAACATAGCATATTTTAGGAGTTGCCGTATTGGAAAACTAATTTAATAAGACCTAATCTTGATGTGATGCATATTGAAAAGAATGTATTCGATAATGTCTTTAATACAGTGATGGACATCAAAGATAAGACTAAAGATAATGTCAAGGCAAGAATAGATTTGAAAGAATATTGTCGGAGGAAGGAATTAGAATTGCAACAATTACCCAATGGAAGGTATGTGAAGCCTAAAGCAAAATTCACTTTGTCCATGGGGCAAAAAAAGGCTGTATGTAAATGGGTTAGTGAGCTCAAAATGCCTGATGGATATGCATCTAATTTGCATAGATGCATGAATTTGAGAGAAGGAAAGCTTTATGGGATGAAAAGTCATGATTGCCACGTATTTATGGAGCGTTTGCTACCAATGGCTTTTGCCTCTCTTCCGGATCAAGTGTGGAAGCCCATGGTTGAGTTGAGAAAATTTTTCAAGGATTTGTGCTTAACAATGTTGCGATGAATGACTTATTGTTGATGGAGCAAAACATTGTTACTATCATATGTAAATTTGAGGGAATTTTTCCTCTAGTTTCTTTAATTCCATAGAGCATTTACCCATTCATCTACCTTATGAAGCAAGAGTAGGAGGTCCAGTTCAATATCAATGGATGTATCCATTTGAGAGATAAGAGTTTACAATACAAAATTTTACACTTTACAATTCAATACTCTTATTAATGGAATTATCACTTACTAAATTCATATTGTCATAGGTATTTGAATAGACTGAAATGAATGGTTAAAAATAAATCACGTGTCGAAGGATCCATATGTGAGGCATATTTATGTCAAGAGATCTTTCACTTTTGCTCATATTATTTTGAATCTTATGTGCAATCAATAAGAACTAATGTTGGTCGAAATGATGATGCGGTTGTTGATGACATTGTCCAGTCAACTTTATCAATATTCAACCATTCTGGTCACTCAGCTGGAACTTGTAAGAGCTGATATTTGAATGATAAAGAATTAGCTGCTACACACTTACATGTTCTACTTAATTGCGAAGAGGTTCAACCATATATTGAGTAAGTTTATTAATGGTCCATCTTAGTTTGTTGTGTTTTGACAGTTACTAGCATATTTATGAAATTACTATTAATTTTAGATATTTTGTGCAACACTTGAAAGCAACAATCCACACATCAATCGCACTAACGTTGACGGTATAATAACATCTAAATTTCCGATTTGGTTTCGGAGTTATGTAAGTTTGCTAATCCTTTCTATTCTATAAGTTCGTTATGCATGTACATTATTCATTATACTTAATTACCATGAGTTTATTGTTGTTGTTAGGTTTGCGATAAAAAAAATTCGGTATCAAATCAATTTTTACACCACTTAGCATGGGGTCCTAAGAGAAAAGTTCATACTTGGCCTGTTTACTTTATAAACGGTTTTAAGTTCCATGTAGAAGAATGGAGTATTGATAAGAAAACTATCAATTATGGAGTTTGCGTTAAGGGTGATGATGATGGAAATGAAGAAAATTATTATTACGGGATCCTTAAAGAAATTGTGGAAATAGAATACCCTGGTGGCCCACTGAAGCAATTAGTTTTGTTTAATTGTGAATGGTTTGATACTACCCTTAATCATGGAGTAAAAATTCACAAACAATATGGTATTGTGGAGGTATGTCATACAAGACAGTATTCAAAATATGATCCTTTCATATTTGCAAAAAAATGCGATTCAAGTTTACTATGTCTCATATCCACAAAATATAAAAGAAAAAAATAATGTGGGTTGTCATCAAAACCAAACCAAGAGGCACAGTTGATGATCGATATACTTTAGAGCTTGCGTATCAAGATGAAACAACTTTTGTGGATTTTGTGGCAAATGATGACCCACTTGAACCTTTGAGAGATGAAGAAGATGCATATGACGAGGTTGAAGTGAATGTAGCTCCTTATCAACTCAATGATGAAGATGACATTAAAGAGAATATAGTTAATGATGAAGAAGAGGAATTTGATTTTGATAATGATTCTGAAAATGATAATGAAGACATTCAATTGGATAGATTGCTTGATGATGATGATGATGATGATGATGATAATGATGATGATTAGTCTACTTTTTATTTTATGTCAAAAGTAAATTATGTGTTTGATTTTCTTATGCATATGTTAGTTTTTATTATTTCGCATACATACAATTAATGTTACATTTATTTGCAGATGTCCGACAAAGATAAAGGAAAAGGAAAGATGTTGACTTCTAAGAACAAGCCAAAAAAATTGAAACCGACACGGCTTGCTGATAGTTCTCAAGAAACACGATCTCAAGCTGCCCTATCTCCAATATTTCCACCCAATGCATCTACTTCTCAATCAACTCCACCACAATAAGTGCCAGGAACACATTCCCTTATCACTCAAACTCAAGGAGACACTCCACATGGATTGATTTCCTCTCATGATTCCACAAACATTCAGAGAAGTGATGGGAAGAAAGTTTTACATCTTGATAGAGCTGGGTATATGAAAAGTTTTTAATGAATTTAAATATATTTGACATATTTTAATTGATAATATTTGCTTGTAAATTTTTACCTTCATACATTGCGGCTGGTGGGATCATTGAGGTTATCAAAGGACACTATTTACAGCCATGGTTATCTTAGAAGAAAATACCACCTCGCACTAGAGGGTTTTTGTTTGATAAATTTGTGATGAGTCTCAAAATTTTATTGTTCATTAAGTTTATGCGTACAAGTTTATAATGTTTCTTTTGGTCATTGTAGAGAAAGCTTGATTTTGAGCTACCAGATTATGCTTGGGCCTAGAAAAATTTTGAAATGCGAGCTGCGGTTTTACTCAAGAATCTGCTTCAGAAAGCCCGTACCAAACAAGTGAGACCAAGTGGCTAGGAGAAACAGTATGGGACAGACTTTGTGAGCATTGGTCAAGTGAAACCTTCAAGAAAAAAAGTTCACAAGCAAAATTAAATCGATCATCTGATTATGGGGGATTTGGAGGTTCTCTTCACACCGGTGGCTCAATTACCACTTCCTAGCATAAAGCTAATTGGTTAAGTTTTCAAATAACATATTACTTTCTTCTTAAAGTAATTTTATTAAGATATTACTTTCATACGAACTCAGTACATTTTTATTTATACTATTGTTGCATTTATAGACAAGATTGCCTGGGAGAACTCCTACGCCATCAGAGTTGTTTCGCCACACACATAGACATAAGGATCAAACGTGGGTGGATAAGAGATCGGAACATATAGATGTAAGTAACCACTAATTTGTTTTATAGTTATTGTATGCATATCTATTATGTTAGATTATAATGTATGCCTATATTTCGTGCTTAATTATAGTGTGTGCTCTAATAATATATCATAAGTATGCTTAAATTTGTTAATGTGTATATTCACATCATATTGGTATTGGCAGGCTGAATTTACACGTGTCATGGATGAGGTATCCCAAAAAGCATATGAGGAAGGATCTTATGAACCCAATGAGATAGATGTGTGGCGTGACATTGCTGGAATAAAAAAGGGAAGGATTTATGGTCTTGGCTTGGAGTCTACCGTGGTTGATAGAAGACCATATTATCGTAGCTCAAGCTCTCAATCAACTGACTAGATGCGAAGAACAGAGCATGAAGAAATGATGAACAAGATGTGAGAAGAAAAGAGTGAACTTATGCTAGATTGGAGAGAACTGAGACTCAAGTTCAATTCAATAATAAATTGCTGCAAGAAATGATGAAGTGGATGAATTTTCAGATTCCTGATTTTCAACCACCAATTGAAGACACTACTGATGGGGAGGAGGATGGTCATGAGCAAGACGATGATGATGATGAAGAGAACTAGAGTTGGAGTAAGAGTATGCCTAGTCATTGACATTAGAGTTGGAGTAGTTATTAAGACTTATGTTGGACTAATTATTGAGACTTGTGTACGACTTATGTTGAAGTAGTTATTAAGCCTTATGTTGGAGTAGTTAAAAGCCTATCATATGGCTTTTAGTTTGTAATTTAATAAATACTACTTATTTGTATGGTGTTTAATACTTGTTTAGTATAAGGAGTTTATTTGGATGGATTGATATATAAAATTTATGTATCTTTGGTGGAAAGATTGTCTAGATTTCAGGGGCTTAAAATGGGGAAGTCAAAAAATGCAAAAATATCGGTCGTTAAATATTCAATCAGATATCCGTCGCAAAAATATTGACCAAATTGGTCACCATCTATATTTTAACGACCGATATATCGATCGCTAAATATTCAATCAGAATTGGTCCCGTGGTCTCAAAGCGGTCGTTAAATCGGTCTCTATTTTTAGAGACCGATTTTTTGGTCGCTAAAATATTTAGCTACCACTATTTTAGCGACGGAAAAATCGGTCGCTAAATCGGTCGCTATTTACTGATTTTCTTGTAGTGATCATTGATGGACTAACACTATTACAAATTAGCAAATAATCGAAGGACTTGACCAATGGTATAAATCCATCGGTATTTCCGACAGATTTACCCTTGGTAAAATTAAAAAAAAAATTAACATCCAAATTTATCAACAAAAAAGACAATTTGTCAGTAAATCCGTTGATAAATGTTCGTGTCTAATGGCGCCAATTAATTACCGATGGAAGTGCTGTCAGTAACATTTTGTATTTTAATTTTAGTTTTTTTAAATTTAAACAATTACCAAGTGTATTCCATCGGTAAATAAATTAAATTACCAATGAAATGACAATTAGTATGAAATTATATTTTCTTTTTAATATATTTTAAAATTTTAAATGGTTGTTGATGGAAAATCCAATAGTAATTAAAACAATTAATTAAAACTCCTTTAAATTATAGACAGATGTGCTGTTGGTAACATTTTGTATTTTAATTTTTTAATTTAAATTTTTTAAATATTACATATAGAAAATTTGTCAATATTTGAAATTTAAGCGTTACCACCTAAAGTGGTTCGTTTTCCATGTTACTGGCGGAATTTTCGTCGATAATTAGTGATTAATAAAACTATTCATTTCATTAACTCGATATCGAGAGAAAATTCGACAGTAATATGTGATTAATGAAATGAATGTTTTATTAATTTATTACCGATAGAAAATTCATCAGTAATAATAAACCAAAATGTTAAAACGCGAAACGCCCCCTTCTTCATCCTCATTTGGAACTTTCCCTCTCTACTCTCTTTCTCTCTCGCCCCTCCCCCCTCTTGGCCATTAACCTTTTCACTGCCGCCAGAGCTTCTATTTTGCCATCGGAGACTACTGTTGTGTTTATGGTATATTATTAAGTATTTTAATCGATTTTTTTTTGTTTAGCCTCTCTTTTTTTTTCTATTTCTTTACTCAAAGTTTTTAGTTTCTAAGTTTGGTAATTAATTTTGTTTTGTTGATTGTTAAATATCCCGGTTGGAGCACTTTAAGTGCTTGCTGATTGGTGCATTGAGTGATTGGAGTGTTTTGGTTCACTAGGTATGTACATTGTAATCTTTTTTTTTTTTAAACTTTAAGTATATACATTGTACCCCTTTTTTTAACTTTATGTTTTCCGAATATTAGAAACTTAAAATTTCTATAATAGAGTTGTAGGATGAAAAAAGGAGGATGGGATTGCATGACTAGAGAAAGGTTGAGTTCCTTCCAATTATTTGAATTGTGTGTTGTGATGTTGTATGTCTGCATGATATGAAGTAAGGGGGTGCATTCTACAATGATTTTTGGGAATGACTTATTGATTTGTATGGCTGCTTGTGTTTGTTATTTATGTTTGGTTGATAAATTAATTTTTGTAGAGGCTCCTAATTTAAGGAAAAACTCTATCCAAATTTTTTTTTATCATTTAGAATGGTGATGTTTGAATTAAATAATTGTTGTAATGAAATAATTAGTGAAGGCTAGCTCCTTATTCAAGGAGAGCCTTTTGCCAAGTTTTTTGGCTATTTAGAATATTGTATAAATTAAATAATTGTTATAATGTAATAATCGGAGGATTTATTTTCAGGGGAGTCTCTGTCAAATTTTTTTTTATATAATGTAGATTACTCTGGACTAAAAAAGTGTTGTAACAAGAATTAGTGGAGACTCCTAATCTAAGTGGAGACTTTGACCAATTTTTTAATTGTTGTGACTGTTATGCTTTATAGATGTGTGATATTGTTGAGAGACAATGTTTGCTCCAAATTGAGCATGAATGAATGATAGATTGCACCCAGTTCGAAGGGTACTAAACCACAATTTTATGAGGGGGTTGAAGAATTTATAATAGCTTGTGGTCAAATAGAGCAGTTTATACGTGAAGGGACAATTAAGTGTCCCTGTGCTAAATGTAAATGTAGAAAATTTTTAGACATTGAGTCCATTAGATATCACCTATACAAGGATGACTTTAGGCCTTATTATTGGGTTTGGACCGAACATGAGGAAGTCCTTCTATCAGAGAATCAATTTGGTGTGGGTTTTGTTGGAAGTAGTTCTAATAGGGTCCATGTAGATAATGAAGAGAGTGATAATGTGACTTGGGAGGATAAAGTCCGTCATTATTAGGGAATGATTTTTGATGCTACTGGCCATGAGTTTGGAATGTATTCCAAACCTTCAAAAGAGGTTCATAATCCATATGCTAAGAGATTTTATAGTCTATTAGAGGTAGTGGATAGACCTTTATGGGAATAGTGTGTGCATTTGCACTTGTTTTTTGGTGAATGTTGAGTAATAAGTTAGAGATGAACCAAAGCCAAAATTCCTTTGATCAATAGGCTTCATTAATGAGCAAGATTAGCTCACTACCAGAATCTATCCCAAAAGATTTTTACCAAGCCCAAAGGTTAGTTTCTAAGCTTGGGTTGAATAAAGTGAAGACTGATTGTTGTTTGAAAGGCTGCATGCTCTATTACAAAAATGATGCTCTCTTGACTCATTGTAAATTCTGTGGAGAGCCTCGGCTTAAGCCCAAGAGAGGGGAAAGTGTGGTGTACAAGGATCTTCCGTATAAGAGAATGTATTATCTACCCCTAATCCCTAGGCTTAAAAGGTTATGTGCATCAATGAGTTAAGCATCAATCTTACATGAAATGGCACTTTGAGAGTCGAAGGAGTGATACGGTAATGACACAACCTTCTCATGGTGAAGCTTAGCAAAATTTTGATTAAACCTATCCTGATTTTGCATCCAATCCCCGCAATATTAGGTTAGAGCTTTGTGCTGATGGTTTTACTCTTAACAATCAATTTAGTAAACCATATTCTTGTTGGCCTATGGTTGTTACTCCTTGTAATCTTCTGCTCAGAATATGTATGAAAGATCCTTATTTGTATAATCCCTGATCCGAATAATCTGAAAGATTAGTGTCTATATCCAACCTTCAACCTTTAATTGATAAATTGAATGAGTTATACTGTGATAGTGTTTTGACTTATGACATTTCAACCAAGCAGAATTGATTATTATAGGCAACATTAATATAGATCATTAACAATTTTCCAACTTTCGAGATGTTATTTGGATGGATGGCACAAGTAAAATTAGAGTGTCTGTTATGTATGAAGGATACAAAAGCATTCACTCTAAAGTATAGTGGAAAGGATTCTTATTTTGACTTTCATAGAAGGTTTTTAGATATGGATCATACATATAAGTGCAGTAGGTATGGATTGGGACAGAATACCATAGAGAATGAGGTGGAACCTGTTAGACTTACTAGTCACCAAATTTGGTATAGGGTTAGGTGACTTGCAAAGATTATAAAAGTTGAGAAATCCATTAGAATTTCTTGCTAGAGGGTAGAACACAATTAGACCAAACAAAGTGTATTATTGGAACTACCCTTTTGAAAGAATTACTTAATCTGTCATTGTTTGGATGTGATGCATGTTGACAAAAACATATTTGATAATATATAGTATGGAGACTTAACCTATAGTAGATCATATTCTCCAGCCTCTATGTTTGGAGCTGAGCTTGTTAGGACTAATATGGAGGATATCCCTAATCAAGTGCATGCATCACTAAATGAATTAATGCAGAAGCAGCTCAAGGAGGCAGATAGGAGGTACATGGAGCTTCATGAGTGACATGAGAAGGAGAGCGAGTAATGGATGTAGCAAATGTAGTCCATGGAGCAAAGGATGATGATCATGTACAACTATTTCAAGCAGATGTGGAGTGGTGATTCATCATCTGATGCACAGTCTTCGCCACCTTCACCTCCACCTCCACCACTTCCTCATTCTCCACACGACCATACACCCGAAGACTTGGAGGGCATTTCGGATACTGATAACGATTAGTATTCATAGTTTTTAGGATTTTTTTTTCTTTTTTTTAGAATTGTATATTGACAATTTATATTTTATTTGTTCTTTATTTAACAATTTTTATCTCAATTAATAGTCTATATTTCTTACATTTTATTATATTTTTAATTATATAGATCTATGGATAATTAAAACATTAATTTGAAATATTTAAATACTAATATCAAATTTTAATAATATAATCCAAAAAAAAAATAACAACGGGTTTTTCGTCTATAATATCTAAAATGCAAAATATTATTTTCCCCAATTACTGATGAATAATCCGTGGTTATCATAATAATTAAAATATTATTTCTCTTACTGATGGATATTCCATCAATAATTTAGTTGGAATAAAAAATATATAGTTAATTTACCGACAGCTAATCTATCGGTAGTTATAAATAATATGTCAATGTAAATCCATCACTAATGGTTTATGATGTTAATATTACCGACGCTTTTGTTAATTATACTGACGAATTTTGTTTTTCAATATAATTAGCAAAATTACTTATAGAAAAACTTATCCATCGATAATATTTAATTTTTTTATTACTGACACATGAATCATCAATAGAACTTTGCAACTTTTCTATCAATAAATCCGTCAATAATTAACACATTTTTAGTAGTCTAAGAGCAAAAATAAGTAACTTTGATAGCCGGAATAAAGTTAGATTGAGAGCTTTACTAACACCCTGATCTTAGTCATAGATATTTGAAAATTACAAACATTGTAATTTCGTGTGTGGACACTGTTTAACAAAGCATATTTAGCAAAGCACTGTAATTTCTCAGCATTCGTCGATAATATTCCCCCCTTAGCTTCAAGAGGATGGCTTGCAAAGATTTTTGAAACTATGGGGTTAGTGGTTGATGTCTTCATCCAAGGATTGCGACTTCTACATCCTATGTGTTTGTCAAATTCTAGCATCTAGAGGAAGCTCAAAATGTGATCAGAACAATTCATGGAAAAGAGTTTATGGGGTACCAACTTTCAGTCGCAAAGGTGAGAGCTAGGCTTCACCTGTCTGACAAGTTGAAGCAGGGTGATTTTGCTTCCGCCAATGGTTTTAAGGCAAAGGTGGAGGGCTCGGGAACCAGGCATCTCAGGGGATGTGTTCAGTTTTCACAGTGTCAGGAAGAGAAGCACATGTTTGTTGGGAAAGAGGAAGGAATGAGAGATTTATACCAATGCGAACAAGTGAAAATAATTAAACGTGAAGCAAACAAAGGCAATGTTGAATGGCTCTCTTGAGGAATGTTGTGGCTAAAAATCCAAAAACCGTAGACTTCCCCTCTTTAACGAAATCCCTTATGGGAGAGGGAAGAAGGTGACTCATGTTAGAGCTTTAGGATCCTTCATGGCCTCGGTCAACTTTGAAACCAGGGAGGCGATGGAGAAGACACTACACAATCTGGTTCTGATTGGTTATCTTCTTTCTTTAATGAATAGACCTTGGTCTTTTTCTGAATGGAAGCATCAAGAAAAGTTGGCTTGGGTGTCTTGGTTTGCCTCCATGTGCTTGTTCCATCAACAATCTCTTTAACATAAGTACAACATGGGGGTCTGTGCTTGGTTTCTCGGCTGATAGAGTGGAGGGAAAGAATTTTGGCAATGCAAAATTTCTACTTGATACCTATATAAAGAGCTTCATTAAGGGTTGGATTATCTTAATAATGAAGAGTTAAGCTATGATCTATACATTAAAGATTTAAGTATTGCTTCATATTGTACATCATTATCAGCCGTATCTCTTAAAATTGAGTGGAACTAACTCTACCCCAAAAACTAGCTCATGGGAGAAGGTTTGCTCAAGTATCTACAAAGAATATCTATGCCATATCTTTAAGCGATATGGTACTCTAATACACTCCCCTTATGCTTAGGATTGTATATCTAGAGCGTGAAGTTTATAAAACTGAACATCTGTGGGTGGCCTATAACAATCATAGTATAGGCTCTGATTCTATCTTAGAATTGAGGGGGCTTAACTCAACCCCAAAAATTAGCTCATCGGGGAGGATTGCCCAAATGTTTATAAAGATTATCTATGTCATATCCTTAAGCATGTGGGTTTAGGTGATATCCCTGGATTTAGTTTTTGCATTTTGGACATGGACAGAGGTTCGAAGGTGGATGTCGGGTCATCTAATCATGACGTCGGAGGCGAGGAAAATGATAGGTCGCTTCTCGTGGTAGGTTGTAAAGATTCGAGCGAATTATTTTCCATTGATGGTGGTGGGTGGCACAACGACTGGTAATGGATAGGGAGAATGCGAAATTTCAATAGGCGAGAATGTGCATGAAGAGGAACGTGTTAGGTGCATTAATCAGGATGGGGAGTTTAAAAACTTAATTGGGGCGCAAGAAAGTAATGGGAAAAGTTACACTAAACCTATATCCGATGACAGACGTACATGCCAAGTGCTAGTCGAAATAGACCAGCATTAATGGGCAACGAGTACAATGGTAGTCATACGCATGAGAAGGGTTCTAAGAGCCCTTAGAATGAGGAAGAGTTGGAAGTGAGCTCTCCTTGTACTTCAGTATCAGCCCCTCTAAGATTTGAAAGGATTCAACACAAATGTAATGAGTTAGACCATACAGTTATCCAGGAAACGCAACTTATTCTTGACAAAGTGAATGCCAATGTTGAGAGGATAATGCATGATGAAGAATTAGTTATAAAAGAAGACCAAATTGTTGAGGCAGTGTCAGCAAAGAAAAAAGCAAAGAGGGCGAGGGAAGATGAAGGAAGAAAAAGGAGAAACAAGTGTTGAAGGCCTCTAAATTCAAACTGAAGACTAATGAGGAATCACAATTCGAGAATTTACATGGGCAAGAGCTGGACCCGGTGGAGGAGGCGAGAACGACTTGGGAACTTGGAAAACAAATTGGGCTAAATGCAGAGAATGAGGATGGAGTGATAGCTGCTCTAAGAAAGTCAATAGAATCGAAAGTGTGGATGTTCCAGCATGGATGTTTCAGCGACTAGAGTATGACTCAGTGTAAGCCAATTAGTGTAGTTTATTGGATCTTGTTTAAGACTCTTGAGGTTTTACTTTGAGGCTTCTCGGTGTATCTAGAGTTATGAGTGAGAGTCATAGAGTGTCTAGTGGCATTCTGAAGTGGGGCTTTGATGGTTTTGTAAGTGTATGTTTTATATCAAGGATTGTTTTTATGGTCTTGTTTGTTGCTCGTCTCCTTGTTGAGAGTTCAAGCATAATTTAAAAAAAAAAAAAAATTGTTTAACAAATTCAATAAAACTTCAAAGAACACAATTGAAAATAAAGAGATTTGTTTTCTTAAATAGTAAAAAGATTGCTTCTTCTGCTAAGTCTAATGGGAGAAAAGAATAAGGGTTTCAATATCTATTTGGGAAGAGGAACTATAGTAGTCTTGAAGCTATTCTATCGGTATAATTGTCTTTATACTATGATGAGATTCTAAAAAAATTACATTATTGTCATTAAAAATTATGTGCAATACATATGATATTAATTCTATTTATTTTTTAAACAGTCAGCTAATGTCAGGGAGATATATATAATGATAAAATTAATCTCAAAGAAAGATGATATAATTTCTTAAAGAAGAGAGTGTTAGGTATAATTATGACAAACTTCATAACAGGTCAACGTAAAGTTCCTACATATAGGGCATAGATAGATCCATTGACTTCGATGTAAAACTTTGTAAACTTACACATTCAATAATATTTTTTTATATAGAATATAGTTTTTATAAATTAAACTGTTGAATTATAACTATCTATTATATTGATTATTTATGTCAAATTTTGAAAATTGGACATTAATAAGATTGTCATCAATCAAGTAGTTCTTATTTCTATACATTTAAGATGTATTTATCACTTCGATTTTGATGTACAAAAAAGATGTATTAAATTATTCTAACTTAACATGAAATTTTATAGATATGATTTATAATATATAAACTTTGAGTACAATGGTGGATTTTATAAAAGCTTTTTATTTATAGAGAGGGAGAGAGAGAGAGAGAGAGAGAGAGAGATCAATTGACACCAGTATAAGACTTGACACACTTATACTTTGAATAACCTTTTATAGAATATAAATCTTGTCAATCTAATAGTTGAATTCTAACTATCTATCATATTGGTCATTTGTGCCAATTTAAAAATGAAAATGGAGATAAAAAAGACTGTGATCATATATAGTTCTTATTTGTATATATTTAAGAAGAATTATTGATTATATCAAATTTGATGTACATAAGAAGTGTTGTTCCAGACTAGATCCCAAGGGCCCACGTCTTGGTCTATTTGTTGAAGCCCAATTCAAAGTAAGGCCAGTGTGGCCGATATCGGAACTCATGTGGAAGAAGGGTCGAGGCCCAACTTAGAACCCACAAAGGAAAAAGAGTGCACTCATAACGTATGGTCAAAAATCTCAGACTTCGCCTTATGAGCTTAATTAACTATGCATACATGGCCCATGCTGCCATATATCTTGGACTCCTTAACATGCATGAAGCTGTTGAGAGACTCGAGATGGCCTCTCCAAATTGTGAAACATAATTGTATCAATATCCTTATCCACTCTCATCTATAAATAAGTGGCCAACCTCTGAATTCAGGTACGCTATTTATTTTTCATATACTTTAGGATCTCATTGCACTCCATAACTTAAGCATTGAAGTCCTTGCAAATACACCCCCACCATCATCAAGCTTGAGTTTTTGCAACTTTAGAGTCCCAGCCTCATTCGAAGCATTCCCATTTTCCAGGATCCAGTGATCCATCTCTGAACATTGGCATTGTCTATGGAAACCCTAAAGTTATTGTTTCCTTGTCCTTCCACCAATTTTAACCACCATGTCTACTAACCATAGGCAAGACCCCGCGACACGCAGTACATAGCCCCATATATAGCAAACCATCACCCCTCTGAGAGGAGGTGGACGAATTCATGGCCTCCAAGTCAGTATCAAACGCCGAAGATTAGCACAATGCCTAGGATACAATAACTCATCGCTTTTTGGTCCCAACTCTAGCTAATGCTCTGGCGACCAAGGTCGAGCAACCTCCGAAGAACCCCATCATGTACACGAAAATGGCATCCATCATGAGGAACCAAGCGACCTATATTCGAGAGCTGGAGCGAAATCTGGAGAGCATGAAGGAAGCCGAGGACATATGATGTCATCATGATTATCATAATCGAGCTCATATGAGTCGTGACCACAACGAACCACATCACCATAGTGAAGAGCCTCACCCCTAGAGTGAAGATCGACCTTAGGAGAAAGAGTGGGGACACTAGAGGGAGCTTTGAAGTGACTAGTCGCGTTGCCATGTTGACCACGCCGAATCACGACCTTCTTGGGTAAGGAGCTTGGACTGGCAATCAAGGCATCACTCGGATCGATACAAAGACTTGAAGGATGGTGATGAAATGCCGTTTTCTAATTATATTATAAGTGTCCTACTCCCCAAAAGGTTCAAGCCCCTAACTAACCTGAAGCCTTACTAAAGAAGCACAAACCCCCAAGAGCATATGGATGCTTTCAAGTCTAGAATGACTCTAGTAAGGGCCTCTAACCTAGTCAAGTATAAAGCTTTCCCAATCATATTGAAGAAAATGACCCACAAGTAGTTCAACTTGCTGCCTCCGAGATCCGTGAACAAATTCTCGGACCTTGCATCTTGGTTTTTGGCTTATTTCACCACCAGGATGCTCAAGCCAAAATCGGTAACCAGCTTGAGATTCTTTTGAGCATCTCAATGTAAAAACATTATTGGTGAAAAAATTGGAGACTCAAGCCATAGTGCTCACCCTACTCAATGAATTGTAGCTTGGGGCCTTCAAGGACTCGTTATCCAAGTGTCCACCAACGACCATGGATGAGACCCAAGTTAGGATAGAAAGATACATCTACCTGGAAGAGACATAGAAAACTACAACAAACTTGGGAAAAAATCATGGCACTCAAAGGTCGAGCCCACAAAAGGATGAACGACTTAAGGGAGAACCCTGGACGCCAAGGTTTGGAAATTTTTGCAACTATACTCCCTTCAATGTGTTCTTAACAGATTTTTATAAAGAGGTTGGGTAAACGGAGAGATTCCCAAAACCAAAGGCACTAAGAGTAAAGGCCAACACTAATAGGACCTTATTTTGTGAGTATCACAACAATTTTGGGCACAGAGCGGTAAATTGCTATGACCTCCAAGATGTAATCAAATAGCTAATTAGGAAAGGGAGATTTGCGAGTATATCGCTTCCTAGAGAAGCCCTAGAAAAAGGAAAACCTCCCCTATGAGGGATGAAAAAAGAAGGAACCCTAGGAACTACAGAACCTCGGGGCTCAGGAAAACTCGGGAAGATCAGGAAGAAGCAAAGGCAGTAACAAGAACCATTAATGTCATTATTGGAGGTTTTACAGGAGGTAGAATGATGAAGTCTACCCACAAGAAGCACCTTCAAGAAGTTTTAAGCCTGATGAAAGAAAGAATGAAAAGACCTACAAACAATTGTCCACTCCCAAGATTGTCCTCTCAAGTATCGACTTAGAAGGAATCGTCCCAGGCCATAACGACCCCATGATAATCTCGACCATAATGATTAACACCGAAGTAAAGAGGGTTTTCATGGACTAAAGGAGTCCATTTGACATCATATTTCGAGGCACCTTTGAAAAGCTAGGGTTGAAGAACTCTGATCTTTAGACGTATAAGGAAGAATTGATCAGATTCTCGAAAGAAAAGGTGCACCCAAATAGGTACGTCACACTCCATCTAATGCTGGGAACCCAACATTGAACCCGGATTACCAAAGACGACTTCCTAGTTGTTGACTGCCCTTCCGTGCATAATATGATTTTAGGAAGACCTACCTTGAATAAAATTGGACCTATCATCTCCAATGCAATGTCTCACCATGAAATTCTTCATAGATA
The DNA here is from genome assembly GCA_031439595.1 of Pterocarpus santalinus. NCBI lineage: Eukaryota > Viridiplantae > Streptophyta > Magnoliopsida > Fabales > Fabaceae > Pterocarpus > Pterocarpus santalinus. The sequence goes on along the minus strand of CM062528.1, from coordinate 22,322,732 downwards.
ATAAAGAAATAACCACTATAAAGGTAGATCAAGTGGTGGCACACAAGTGTTACAACGCGAGTTTGGAGATAGCTCAGAAGAATAAGGAAGAGCATCAAAATTGTCCCTATCCTTTGAGTTCATTGAAGGTCATGATGGTAGAACTCAACACTCAGGGACGACAAGAAATGAAAATGATCAAACCAAATGCAGAACTCGAGGTTTTTCAAATCAGCTCCATAATCAATCAAATGACTCAGAATAATAAGAACCTCTCGAACTCGCTAAAGGAGGAGGTTTTGACCCTTCTAGGAAGAAATATAGATTTATTTGCATGGGCTACCTCCAACATGCCCAGGATTGACAAACAATTAATGTGCCATCGATTAGTCGTATTCCCTAGGGCCCGACCAATAGCCTAGAAATGGAGGAAGATAAGCTGATAGGGCCCTCGCTATGTAGGTGCAAGTCCAAAACCTCCTAGATGCGAGGTTCATTCAATAGGTCATATATCCGATGTAGTTGTCTAACATCGTCATGGCAAAGAAGTCCAATAGAAAATGGAAAATGTGCATTGACTACACTAACCTCGACAAAGCCTGTTAAAGGATTCTTATCCCATGCCAAGCATAGATGATTTAGTCGATGCAGCTTCCAGCTTCTGATTTCTCTCATTGCTAGATACTTACTTTAGATATAACCAGATTTCAATTTCTTTCATTACTCTAATGGCTAACTATTACTACAAATTTATGCCATTTAGACTAAAGAATGCGTTGGCCACATACCAGAGACTAATGAATAAGATTTTTGCATACCATATCAGAACCCTAATGGATTACATTGAGGACATACTTGTAAAAACTACAGAGGATGGAAATTTGCTCTTTGACTTTGAAATTGTTTTTGGCTGCTTGTGCAAACACAAGATGAGGTTAAACCCTCAAAAATATGCTTTCACCGTCGAAGTCAGGTAGTTTTTGGGATTCATGCTCACACGTCAAGGAATTAAGGAAAACCTTGATCACTGTAAAGCGATTTTAGAGATGAAAAATCTGACCTTCGTGAAGCAAGTTCAGTGGTTAACGTGGAAGATAGCATCTCTCTCCAGATTCTTGGCAGCATCAACACAAAAAGCACTTCCTTTTTTTCGTAATACAAAAAAAAAAAAAATCTTCAAATGGATGGCAGAATGTGAAGCAACATTCATGGAATTCAAAAGGTAACTCCCTTGCCCACTAATGTTGTGAAGACCTGAGGTCGGCCAACTGTTATACTTATAACTTTCAATAAGTGATGCAGCTATAGCCAACATGTTGGTCTAAGACGACACTAGGTAGCAACACCCTGTCTACTTTGTTAGCAAAGTAGTGTAAGGAGCTCTGATATCAAAAGTTGGAGAAATCCACCTTCATATTGGTCTTTACTACCTGACATCTTTGGTAATACTTCCAAGCCTATCCCATAGTGGTGAGAACCAACTAGCCTATTTGACAAGTATTACTGAAGCCAGAGCTCGCTAGAAGAATTGTAACATGGTCGATAGAGCTCTCTGAATTCAACATCCAATATGAGCCTAAAACTGCCATAAAAGCCCAAGCATTGACAGATTTCCTTATGGAAATGGTGGATAAAGGGGAAGCACAGGACTCGAGCTAATGTTGAATGTGAATGAAGCTCCTAATGCCAAAGGATGTGGAGCCAGCATTATAATGGAAAAAGAAGGCATTGTGGTCGAGCTCTCAATTAAGATCGATTTCCCTATCTCCAATAACCAAACCTAGTAAGAGACATTGATCATGAGATTTCAACTAGCCTCTGATGTAGGCGCTACCCAACTTAAGATCTGTAGGGATTCCCAGATTGTGACATCTCAAGTAATTAGAACTTACCAAGCTAAGGACACGTTGCTATAGAAATACTTAGCTAAGGTGAAGGATCTGATCAATAAGTTTGATGCTTACGAAGTCTAACATATTTCAAGAGAAAAGAATGTCAGAGCCGACATCCTTTTCAAGCTAGCCAGTACTAAGGCGGAAGGAAACAATAAGAGCCTGATTTAGGAAACATTGAAGTTTCGCTACATAATGGAAGCAGTCCCGATTTTGACAATCGAAGAATCTCCAAGCTGGATGACTCCGATCTTTCAATATATAAAAATGGAACTCTCTCAAATAATCCTATGGAAGCAAAAGGATGGCAAAAAGCCTCCTATTACATTATCATCAGAGGACAACTATACAAGAGGAGCTTATACCAACCACTTTTGAAATGTCTAAGCCTAACTCAAATCTCCTTCATCCTTGAGGTGATCCATGAAGGCTCATGCAATCATCACCTCAGAGGAAAGGCATTAGCTTTAAAGGTCTTACGAGTCGGATACTACTAGCCCACTATGGTCAAAGACTCCATTGACTTTGTAAAGAAATATCAGAAGTGCCAACAGTATGGTTGAGGAGTTATCGATGATCATGTCCCCTTGGCTATTCAACAATTGGGGAATTTACCTCCTAGGTCTTTTCCTACTCACCTTGGGACAAGTGAAGTACTTGATTGTAGCAATTGACTACTTCACTAAGTGGGTGGAAGCAGAATGGTGTCTACCATCAATGTAGTGCAAGCTTGGAAGTTTGTATGGAGAAATATCTTCACCTATTTTGGGATCTCGGAATCCTTAGTCACCGACAATAGAATGCAATTCATTGATCAAAAGTTACGAGGTTTCCTCGTCAATTATAACGTGAAGCAACATTTCACCTCGATGGAGCAAACCCAGGCCAATGGGCAGGTCTAAACCACCAATAAGGTCATCCTCCGAGGACTAAAGAAGAGGCTCGATAAAGTTAAAGGAGCATGGGCCAATGAGCTCGGAAAGGTTCTATGATCCTATCGAACGATCCCTTAGTCAACCATAGGTGAAACCCCGTTCAAGCTAACTTACGGGATAGACGCCATGATCCCAATAAAGGTCAAAAAGCCTATTCCGAGAGTCATTTTCTAAGCTATGAATTTCAAATCCCTCTGGGAAGAAGCTAACCTCGCTAGTGAAGTTAGAGAAATGGCACACGTTTGAGAAAAGGTGCTAAAGCAAAGAATCAAAAGAAGATATAATTTTATCATAGTTTCTTGAAAGTTTGAAGCAGGAGATTTGGTTCTTTGGCATGCGAACATCGAACTACAACTCACCGAGCAAGGCAAGCTCAAGGCAAATTGGGAAGGCTTATATCAGATCATTGAAGTTCTAGGAAAAGGAGCATACAAGCTCTCTACTTTGTCAAGATTCGATGTTTCGAGGTCATGGAATGCCTCGATTCTACATATAATGTAAACCGCTTGGAGTTACCGTATTTTTTTTCTTGTCTCTAGTTTTGTCCTACTTGGTTTTCCCAAGAAGGTTTTAATGAGGCATGACTTCTACAGACTAAGTGGTATTCACACATTGCCACTTGGTTTTTTCTGGTTCAGTTTTACTAATTCATTTGTAACATCTAATTCACTATCAATAGAAGTCATTATTCCCTTTTTTTCTATTTCTTATTGTTTAAATCATAAGGGATTGATCATCCCTTAGTTGAAATATTAAGGCCCAGGTCCACAACCTCATGTATAATTTTAGCTTAAAATCCGGGTTATAAGTAACCTTGAAATGAACCCAAGTTTATCTACAACCTTGGATGACTTCAATTCAATTTAACCCTTAAGCAATTGACTTAAGAAGAAGCAAATTTGGGTTACAAACAAACACAAAAGTAACCAGCTTGAAATTTTTTTTTTCCTTTAAGTATCTAACTTAAGTGAAATCAAGAATCCAAGTCCTACGCAACCTTAGAAACTAATCAAAGTAAATTCCTTAAGGAGATAAAACTTAAGTGTGAAAGTAAAAGAGACATATGCAAAAGATAAGAAGCATTGAGTTCCTACATTAATTGAAACCTGGAAACTAAGCAATAGGTTCGTTACAAAAGCTCGCACAAAGGCATGTACAAAATATATATTCAAATACAAATAAAAATGTTTAAGGATCAGGATGGGGTTGACAAGGTTTGAACTCGGGTCAGCCTCATCGTCCTATGTCTTCAATGCACCCATCCATGACATAGCAATGCAGTTTGATCTTACTAAAGTTAGCTCCAAGACAGATGACCTCAACTTGAGCCAGGATATCCTCTTCGATCTCATAGACCAATTTCACCCATTAATTTTCTATATACTTGATTTCCACCTTTAGGTAGAAAATCTTCTTAGTTTAGTCAGTCTGGGCCTTCTCGAGCTCCCCTAGTTGGCCCTTCAACTCCTCCAACTGTTGATCTTTGGACCTCACATGCTCTTTTAGTCCCTTAACCTCAGAAGTCAAGTCCTATTTGGCCTTATTCCAAGCCGCCTATTTGTTTTGAAAGAGAATCACCCTCTCTTCCTAGTCCTTCATTTCTTGGTGGGCCTGAACCCTAGAGGAAACCACAGATTTCGAATATCAACATGTTGCTGCTGACTTCAAGAGCATGCAACCATCCCACTAGAGTTTCTCTACCAGGTTGTCATTCTCCGCCCGAAGTTCTTCAAGGCAAGCCAGAGTCATCAATTCATGATCCATGAACTGCAGATAATGAAAATTCTTGGCCAAGACATTGATTTCCAACTTATCTGCCAAAGTCGAGGAGATGTCAGCATTGACATGGACAACCTCCTTTTCTTTGGTCATTTTCTTCCCTTTCTGCTTCTTCTATGGCTAGACCTCGGGGGTAGAGGATTCTAGAGGCAGTGAAAACTTTGGTTCCTTGGAACCCACTGATTCAGGGTTATGGCTCCCACCCTTTTCGAGATACTCACATATTATCTCAAAGCCCCGTATCATGGCCCAACTGTTGGGATGAAGCTAGGAAGGAGCTACCAAGGTCCGCTCCAATATCGTAAAATAGAAGTCAGTGAATGGAATTCATACACTGAACATCGACATGAGGATGTCATATATCCACATCCAGGTCGGGCCTCCCCTATGGTTAATATAGTATACCTTCTCAATGACATTGGGAACCTCGAGGGTGTAGTCCTTATCATATTCAACCTCTAGAGTTATCAAGTTTTCTTCCCTCAAAAACCTCAAAAACTCAGAATTTTCCTGTGAAGGAGTTCTGAGTACCTCTTGATCCACCTACTGGTATATGAAACTGATAGATGGTGAAAACTGTAGGACTTTGGAAGCCTATTTCTTGCTCATTTCTATCTCCAGGGTTGATCTACATAGGGAGACCACCTCTAATTACCAACTTGGAACATGGAGATCGGGAAGTGTGAAAAGGAAACAAAAACAAGAAGAGTCTATGGTGGTTTCCCCTCTAAGGTTAAACTCGCTGGACACAAGTAAAGAAGAAGGAGAGTTAGGGGTAATAACCACCCCCAACTGTGCTCAAATGACAAAATAAAATGGTAGGTAACCACATGCACCACCACAAAATATTATTTGAACAAAAATAAAGGAAATGAATATCACTCAACCAAGATACAAATTTATAATGTGAAGAAAATAAAAGGAGAGAAAAGGACATACCGTTAATGAAAAAGAGTGCTTGAAGAAATTGCAGAAAGAGTGACACCCCTTGCAGATATCCTAGGAAACTCCCTTCTTTCTTTCGCGCACGTTTTGGATAGGAAGTTGGTAAAAAGCATCAAGTGAAGAGGGGGTATTTAAAAGGAATCATGCATCCCTTGCCACAAACTCCAAACATCGCCAAGGGTATGCCACGTCTCTTTACTCTCAAAAGTTAGAGGCACAATAGTAAAGATATCTTGATTCAAATGATAATAGTGTAGGAAACGAGGCACCAAAATGCCACACATCATCTCGAGGGCAATCAACATAACTTGTGATGTGATGACTTGACACAAGGAAAAAAGTCATGTTTTTTGAAAGCCTTGTTTGAAGACTTAAATGTAAAAGCCAGTTTCCGAGAATGAGCAATAGAATGATAGGAAATCATTGAACTCAGCATCCAAGGTCATAACCTCGAAACTAAATTCGGGGCACTATTCTGGACTTGATCCGAGGGGGCCATGTCTTGGTCTATCCATTGAAGCCCAATTCAAAGTAAGGCCAACATGACCCACTCATGTAGAAGAAGGATCGAGGCTAAACTTAGAAACCATGAAGGGAGAGGAGCGCAATCATAATGTATGGCTGAAAATCTCAAACTTCGCTTACGAGCATAATGTAACTATGTACACACAACCTACATTGCCATATATCTCGGACTCCTTAATGTGCATGAAGCCATTTTTGAGATGGCTTCCCCAAATCGCGGAACCCAACCGTATCAACCTTTATTCACTCTCATCTAGAAATAAGTGGCCAACCTCTAAACTTAGGTATGTTATTTTTCATATACTTCAATATCTCATTGCGCTTCCTAACTTGAGCATCAGAGCCCTTGCAAATATACCTCCACCATCATCAAGTTCAAGTTCCAGCAACTTCAAAGTCCTAATCTCATTCAGAGCATTCCCATTTTTAGGATCCAGTAACCCACATCCTAACAAGTATGTTCCATTAAAAAAATGTATTGAATAATTTCAGATTAATGTGAAATTTTATAAACATGACCTATAATATATGAATTTTCAATCTAACGATGGGTTTTGCCCAAAACTTCTTTAATTAAAAATTATTCAGCAATGTAAGATTTATGTTTAATTTACGCTAGTGTAAATTGATCTCTTCCCTCTCTCCCTCCCCTCTTTGTGTGTGTACTTATTTGCCTTAAGTTAGGAAGATCTTTGCTTGTCTAAGCTCTACAAAGCACTGGTGGGGACCTATAGGGGGCTTTAATGCCTAGGTTTGTGTTTAATCGATTCTAAGTATTCAGAAATAGGTGAATGGCATATCTTATACTAGAGGGATTATTCATATTTAAAATTTAGGGGGATTCAATGACATTTGCAAAGCTAGTGAGCTAGGCAATTCTTATGTAACATCCCAAATAACAATGTGTATAACTAATACTGTTGATTGGTTAATTTTTAGATACATCATAAATATATAAGTAGGTAATAAGGAAATATTAATTATAGAGTAATGTGAGTTTAAATCTTTTCTATAGGAACAAAAAATGGTGATGTTTTGCTAGCTAGAGAAATTGTCTTAGTAGAAGAGTTTTGCAACATATGAACTAATCTAGTAGGAATCTATACTGCAAGATGGTATAAATATCAGTTGAAAACCCTAGGATGTGTGGCTAGAAATTAGCCACACGAACACATTGTGGTGGCCAAAGAAAGACCACCCAAATTTTGAAGCTTAGGGAAATTTAAACTTACCCTCAAATCCACAGGTAGGAACTAACCAACATCAAAGTGAATTAATAAGAAGCAAGACACACATTTTCTCTCCTTCTCCTTGCATAATTCGGTAGCCCCCTCTCCTTTCTCTCTACCTCCATTTTCTTCTTCAATTCACACACGCTCACTTGCAACCTTGAGCTTTGCTTGTTCTTGCCAAGTCGTCAACCCTTTAGTTTATATATCATTAAACAACCCTAAGACAAGCCAAAACCTCCTTCCCTTGAGTCACATGACTTCAGCCAAGCAAGCAACAAGATGGGATTTACACTTATTTTGAGGCTTTAGAGAAGAAGGCATCATAAAATCAAAGCCAAGGAGTTAGAAGCGTTGGACTTTGGGTAGGATTCCTAAGACTCATGGTATTCTAGAGTTTTCTTATAATTAGGGTTTTCCTGTATCAATTGTGATATGTTCATTTAGAGTTTTGTATGATGTTAATAGGACCTTATCTAATGTTTTCAAGCTAGGGGAACTTGATTAGTATCGAAGAATAGATTAGAAAACCAAAATCATCACAAAATAGAAAAGTTTTTGCTAGGGAGCTTAGGAGTAATTTGTATAGCGAGGGTTATAAAACAGAAAAGTTGATTAGTATTGACTTCTTGTTTTTCTAATCTGATGGTTGACTGTGATTCATTTGTAAAATTTGAAAATTGTTGTTCTAATTTTTTTTATTTTTGTTTTAATATGATGGTGGCCGACTAGTTGGATGGTGGATGGTGGCTGGGTGGCTTGGACGAAAATTGTGGTGGCCAAGGAGAGGAAATGGCTGCTGGTAGCCTATAGTTTACGTGTTTTATTTTTCTTTTTTCTATTTTCTAATTCTTTTTTAAATTTATTTTCTAATTTTTATTTTAAATTTTATATTTAATAGTGAAAATTGATGTTAAATACTAAAATGATTAGGCCAAATTGACATTATAAATTTTTTCAAGACTAAATTAATATCAAATATAAAATCTTAGAATCGAAAAAATTATTGATTCATGATTCTATCATCTATAAAATTATTAAAATAGAAATACTTATGAAAAAAATCAAAATGTCTATAAACAAGAAACTAAACATTTATGAAGGGGATTATAAAAATACTTATATTTTATCTAAGCCCTAAATTCTAAATCCTAAATTCTATGAAAAGGATAACAAAAATAAGACAAAAAATAAAAAGAGTTGAGGAATGAAAAGAAAAAGAAAATAAAATGAAAGGATTGCCATAAAAAAATAAAAAAGAAAGATACTTCAACAATATTTAAAGAAGAAGGAAACAACATTTAAAAAAGAACGGGGAAAAAAAGGGCAAGGAGAGAAAATGAGAATTTGAGTTGGCAAGTGGCAAGTGGGCGTAAATGCAAGTTATGTACTATTGAATTGAATATAAGGATAATTAACCGTTACGGCCCAGGCTTTGACAATAAAAAGGGCAAGCACGTTACGTGTAATTACCGCATTCGGGTGCCGCTCTTCCGTTGAACCAAAAAGAAAGAAATTCGGGTGTTGCCGTATTTGAATATTGTGGCATACTTCGTATTTTGGTATTTTGCAATACACTCCATCTCATCCTCGCCGTTTCGCTACCTCTTTTTGACGGGGATTTTTCCTTTTATTTGTTACTTTCAGGGTGGGCGCCCTTTCATTGCATTGCAAGGACAAAATAAAATACCCTTGCCTTAGGTGGCGGTCCCCCTCTTTATATATTTTTTATTAAAATAATACCCTTTTCTCTTTAGCGTTGTTTCACTTACTTGATTTTAGAATATTATATATTTAACTCTCACCTCTTTTTCTTAAAAATATTCTCCTAAAATAATTCATAATATTACTATCTTCCACAATAAAATTGTTTAGTTTCCCATTACAAGATAAATATATTTGATATGTAAATACTTAAGGTATTAGCTATAAGACGCATAGTTATTAGATGCCTCATTAAGGCAATGGTTATTTGATGTCACTAACAGAAATAACACGCTAATTATTAACAATTTACTATAAATTTGTTGATTATATGTATTTTTATTGAAGTATAAGTGAATAAAAATATAAAAATTTAATCAAAAAATAATAAAAATATGAAAATAAAAAAATTAATTAGAAAAATAAATTCAACAATTAAAAAAATGTAAGATATTAAATCAAATATGAAAGATTCGTATAGATTTACAATATTTTATTTTGTATGTACAGTAAGTGTCAAATTAATCTTCTTACGGAATTATTTAACAATATTTTGACATATTATCACAAAATGTTTGGTAAGATAATAATTATTGAAAAGTGAGAGATTTTTTATATAATATATCACCATATTATTGACGACATGAAAAATTTTATATGAAAGGTATATCAGCATTGAATTCTTTACACCTCCAAAACATATTGAAATATTTGAAAACACCGCATATTTATATACAATAAGTAGCTTTAGTAAGCAATGGATATATTTTTGAGTTTAATTTTAATATATTGTATATGTAAAATATTTTAAATTATTCCTCATTTAACCTTAACACATCGCTCACAAAAATCTTTAACTTTTATAAAATAATGATATCAACTTTGTTTTTATAACAATCTCGAATTTGTTATTGGTAAGTACTAAATCTAATTTTAATAATTATTATTCTTTTATACTCTTATTGAAATGGGAAAATTCCTCTAAAATGAATTTTTCTTTAAAGTAAAAAATAAGAGGATATTCACTCGTAAATTATTTAATAAATTATATAACTACACTTTTTTTTTTTTGTTTCCTATCCTCTGATCTAACATATGAAAGATTAATTTTTTAGGAAATAGTTAGATACTTAAACAAGGATCTCTCCCAATGATATTTTTTTTATATACATATGAATCTAGGGATGGAACTCAAGATCATGTATTTAAGAGATCCAAGCTACTTCCACTCAAATCAATACCTTATAGGCTACATTATAACTATGATATACTTTATTGATTTAAGCTAGATACCCTATATTTTCTCTATAAAACATACTCATAGAAAGTGGGTAAGAATAATAAATAATCTCAGCATCTTTGAATTGGAAAAATAAATTTGATTATAAAAACACAACTTTACATGAAAAAAACTACTTAACTTTTGTATTTTATATAATAATCAATAAAAATTAATTTTGATAATTATATAAAGCTTTGTTATATTGCCAACTATTTATGTTTAGCCATGTCACTCAAATTATTTAACTCTTTCTATTACTATCTCAAAAACATGTATAAAATAAGATATAATTAATTAACAATATAAAGCAGAAATATCACTAATAATATATTAAAAGAGATTATTTTTGACATAATATCAATGTAAAAAAATTTGGCTCTGTTAACTAATCGCATATTACGGCATTTTTTACCCCTTAAAATAAAAAAATAATATTTACGAATATACGCTATTTCAACTTTTTTTATCAAAATGTCCTGTTTTGTGAGATATGGTGAATTCGATCGAGCTGGATCGAATTTATAACTATTCAAATTTTTCCCAAACACATATAATTCGATCTAGGGTGGGTAGAATTCAATACCATTGAAGTGAATAATATTGAATTCTACCCAACTTAGATCAAATTTAACACTATTGAAGTGAATAATGTTGAATTCTACCCAGGTTGAGTAGAATTCAACACTACTCACTCAATTTACTAATAAACTAAATTACTAATAAGTTAAATTACTAATTAAACACAATAGATTAAACTAATTTAATGATAATTCAAATATCTAAATTTATTGTATTACATAAATAAAGTATTCACTAAATTGCATAAAATAAACTAAACCTTGAATTATAATTAACAAAAATTTAAACCTGCAATATTTCGTAATTAATAATTATTAGAATAAATTAATCAAATTAAATTGCAACTAAATTATTACAATGAATATTAAATATTCATTTTTGTTAATGTAATTTAATTTTAGTTAATTTTATTATTATAATTTCTATTTTATGTTTTTAGTGAAAAAAATTTAGATGTTTGATTTAGTATTAGATTAGTTTAGAATATGTTAATTTAGTTACAATTTAATTTGATTAATTTATTGTAATAATTATTAATTAAGAAATATCATAGGTTTAAATTTTTGTTGATATAATTCAAGGTTTAGTTTTTTTTATGTAATTTGGTGAATACTTTATTTATGTAATAAAATAAATTTGAATATTTGAATTATCATTAAATTAGCTTAATCTATTGTGTTTGATTAGTAATTTAACTTATTAGTAATTTAGCTTATTAATAAATTGAATGAATAGTATTGAATTCTTCCTAACTTAGATTAAATTCAATACTATTCACTTCAATGGTATTAAACTCTACCTACCCTAGATCGAATTTTGTGAGGGTTGGAAAAAATTTGAACAATTATAAATTTGATCCAATCTAGATCGAATTCTTCATCTCTCATAAAACAAAATATTTTGGTAAAAAAAGTTGAAATAACTTATATCTGTAAATATTATTTTTTTTATTTTAAATATGTAAAAAAAAAAAACTTGCATATTACTATATGTGAAACTGGTAAGGTAATTCTTATATGATCATAAAATATTTAAATAAATTATGCTTCATTCAATAATAAAATAATATGTTATAAATTATTTTTATTTGAAATATCATTTTATGAATGGATAAAGCACAATCAACCTAAATGTTGCATAATCATACAATGATTTCTTGGTAGTTGATAAAATAATGAAATATTTTTATTAATATAATAATATATAATTAAATATTTATATGAAATATATTTACTTTGATAAATATATTTAAATTAATTAAAAAATAATTTTAATATTTTTAATATAAAACTTTTTTTAAACCCCGCAAGTTGATTACATATCCCCAATCCCATCACTGAAAACAGAACCTTATTGATAGATTCCTGCAGACGTCAACGTTGTCAATGCTATTTGATACCGTGTAGCTGTACTTCGCAAGTGGCAACCCCCGAGCCATGAATTGTCGTTCATAAGAAATTATTAGGCGTTTATAGTGCGTGTCAATTATATTCTATTCAATAATATAAAAATATTTGAAGAGTTTAATTATTCTATATTATAAATATTTTATAAAAAATTTATATTGATAATATATATTAATTTAATCTAAATTTTAAATAAAAAATATAAGTTAATAATAAATTTTAAATTTAATTGCTACGCATATATTTTATTAATAAGATAATACATAATTTTAATTCTCAGTCATTCACCATCGACCACAGCCCTTGGATTCCATGAAGATTCCCACAAACGCTGCCAAAAATTACTTTACTTTTCTTTTTTTTAACATCGGAGAATTATTTTCCAGTTAACAAACCCAAACGCAAGATAAAATCAAATCTCTTTTGTTTTTTTGTTTTTGGAAGATAAAATCCAATCGAGTCAGAACGCAACTGGCAATTCGCATTCGCCTTACCTGCAGGACAAAAATAATACCTTAGCGCACAAAGAAATTGTAATGTTAATTTTATATATTAGAAAACGAAAATGTTACACTCGCGAGTCATACGTCATGGGCCTCTATGCGCCAAACACCTGGCGATTCCCTATTGGGTCCTGAGAGGCGCCAGTCACTGTCAAAAAACAAAAAATCGCGATATCTCGCGCACGAACTCACGACATCGTGTTTCGATATATCGTCACATGTCAAATCAAGTGAACCCCACCCACCCTCAATCATCCCAGTTATCGAAAATTCCATTTTCAAGGTGCTTACGAAATCACAAAAATACCCCCAAACAAGGCACCAAATTTACATCTCCATGCCCCTCAAGGTCATCATTCCATTTTCAGCATTTCTCAGAATCATCAGCATCGTCCCATAATTCACAAAACAAACTTAAAAACTCAAAAAAAAAAAAAAAAAAAAGTAGAACCACAACACACAACTATCGTAAAATTATCGTAAATCACAATAATTTATCATTTCAAACCCGAAAAAAAAAGAGAAATAAACATAAAAATTAGTAAGAAAAAAAAAATGAAATGATCAAAGGCTTGATCAAGAACACAGATCAATTTTCATCTTCTGGTAACAATCTCTCTCTCTCTCTCTCTCTGTCCTAAAACTCACTAAAGCACGCTATATCTAAAAACCCTGTCTTCTGCTTCTTCTATCGTTCCTTTTTTTCCTTCTATACGCACCATTGGAACATGAAAAAACCCGTGACCCAATCCCGATCATAACCGGGTAAACGGGCCATCGAAGTTTTCCCTTTTCCTTTTCCTTCGTGTCCGTGACGCGACAATCTCTTCGAGATTCGTTTCTATTTTTTTGTTTTTTCTTGTGGTTCGGATCCGGGTTCAGATCCGTGTTCAGACCTTGAGGATCTTCGCTGCTCGGATCACCGGGTTCTCTCTGGCGATGGCTTCCCTTCCTGCGGCCTTGTAATCGAAGCTGCAGTCGTGGCGGTCGGAGTACCGGTGCTCTGCGCAGAAGAGGTCGCCGCACCGGCACCGGAACCCGGTGAGCCCCACGCGCCGCCGGCACCCGGAGCAGCGGTTCACCACGCGCTTCGCCTCCGACGGCGCCGCCTCGTCGCGCCTCGGAGGATCCGCCGCCGGAGCCGTGGAAGAATTCTCTTCCTCCGGGAACGGCCGCTTCAGAGAGCGAACGGATCTGGAAGGCTGAAGCTGAGGGGAGGCTCCAGCGGCGGAGGAGGTTATGGTTGCGGCGGGGGCGGCGGCGGCGAAGCAGTTCTGGCACATGTTGTTGTCGGCGGTGGCGGGGAGGCCGCAGTTGTTGACGCAGGGTTCGGGGCCGGGGACCTTGAACTCGGTCTCTTCTTTTTTCTCTGTTTTCTGAGCCATGGAGGGTTGAGAGGGTTAGGTTCGCTAGTTTGGGCTGTGGGTTTGGGAAAATAGAGAGAGAGAGAGAGAGAGAGAGAGAGAGAGAATTAAGGAGAAATGGAGTGGAAGAGAAGGAGAACTAAGAAAGGTGAGAGAGAAGGAAGAGAGGGATTTGAAGAGATTGTGTGTTGGGTGTTTGTGTTATCTTGTGTTGTGTCTGTGTTGAGGTCGGTAATGGAATATGGGGGCCTCATCGAGACGCGTATCGAACAAATTGGTGTGGTTGTTCTTGTTTTTTTATTTTTATTTTTCACTTCGTGGCGGCTGCAATTACGTATTTGTCCCATGTGATCTGGGTCTTCTTTTTCTATTTTCTTCTCTCTCTTGGCTCAAGTTGCCTCTCTCTCTCTCTCTCTCTCATTGCCACTTTCTTTCTTGTCTCACAGGTTTGTGACGTGTTCATGTCAGTGCATTATGGAAATCAAATGTGATCTCTTGCTTTATCGCTCCATGGTATTCCCATTCAACTTGTTAGGTTTAGCATGGACCCAAAATTTAAAAAAAAAAAAAAAAAAAGAATTGTTTGGTTGAGCTGACATGCTTGATTAGCATTAGGAATAAGGTTTTACTTTAATTTCTTTGATTCTGTGATAGAGAAAGTTTACAAACAAGAATCCTATACATATTCATATACTTATACCATGTCATATCTTCAATTTTGTTTTTCTTTCGTTTGGTTATATGAAAAATGTTTTTCTAAGATAAGTTTGTCTTTAAATAAAAAATATCCGGTAAGATATATTAATTCATGCATTATTTAAAAATTCACATAACTATAAATTTACTTTTTTTTTTGACAGAATGATGTATTTATTGACAATTTTACAAACATTAGAAATGATTGCCAAGTTATATTTTTTGGTCAACATTGCCGTGTTATTCAATAAATTATGTTGTTATATATATATATATATATATATATATATATATATGAAAAATATTATTTGTATACAAAATTTTTTGGCCTCCGTGCCAAGTCACTTCTATCCACCACTGAATAGGGTGTGAACTTTACTTGATCCGGGTCTCATATCTCATCCAATGGTGAATGGAAGTGAGTCGGCATAAAAGTTGAGAAATTTTGAGTTCAAATAATATATATATATATATATATATATATATATATATATATATAGGAGGATATATCACATAGGAAAAGTGATTTATTATGAAAGTGAAAAAAGTAAATTTAGACAGCATAATTATATATACATGGTCAAGATTTAAAGTTATTTAAATGTCATATGATCATTTTAAATAGTCACATGACTTATATTTTAATATTGACCATTCATATAAGATCTAATAGTCAAAATTTACTCTTTTCACTTTTATAATTAACTACTCCTTTGATTCTTATATGGAATGTTGATTCTCCTATGAATGTAAATTTGTATAAATATCCTCATTGTTTTCATAAAATGTGATTGTGTGATTTGATTTTGGGTTCTAATAAAACATTATATAATAATTCCAAACTTTACATCGAAAAGTAGTTCATCACAATAGAAGTGGGCTATGACCACAGATGAACTTTACTTAAATATTTAAGGTTTAAATGTTAGATTCAATATCTTAGAAAAAGTTTTATGTAACCATTAGGGGTGGGTGTGGGTTGAACTGGGCGGGTTTGGAAGGCTTCCCAACGCGCTCATCCAAAAAATGAGTTGGGTTGGGTTTAGTTAAGTAAATTTTTTCTTTTAACCTGACCCGACTCAATCCAACCCAACCTACTCATATGTGGATTAAGTTAGGTCAAACTCGTGGGTCTAATATATGCTTGAAAAAAAAAATTACTTGTCAAAATATATAATCAGATATAATAAATATAAACATATATAACATAAAATGTAACATAAATATTAAATCTTTTAATAGACATAGCAATATTAATATGAATAAATTAAAAAAATATTTATAGGTCCCAGAAGCTTTCAAAAAGCATATTTAAGTCCTAGTAGTTTCCAAGAAAATATATGTAATCTCTAAAAACATAACAAACTACATAATCCGATTGACATAAGTGTCATCACATATAATATATGGATTGACATAATTACTAACTTCATTCTCAATCTTTTCAAGACATTCAATATCATCTGAATGATCCACTGTATTCTCATTGCAATAATTTATCAGTCGCTCCATCAACTTTTCATAGGTGGGTTGGGTTGGCTTATGTAGATTGAAAATTTCTAAACCCATGACTCAACCCGTCAACCTAACCCAACCTGTATCATGTGGGTTGGGTTGGGTTAAAACCTGTGAATTAGTGGTTTGACCCAATCTGATTCCCACCCCTAGTAACCACCATCCCTAACCTAGAATTGTTTAAGCAATTTCTTAAAAAAAATAATTTCGAACTTTGAATGTGTTTAGATTAATTTTGAGATTAGAATTATTTTAATAATCAGTCATAAGTATATCTAATTTTCTTTATAATCAATTATGATAAAACCAATTTCATATTTGAATAGGGAAGTCAACATCTACTATGAAAGAATGGAGAGGTTGAGAGAGAACATGAGCATGGTGGTGGAAGGAAGCTTAACACAAATACGATGGGTGGAAAAGGAGGGTGTGAGAGTTAAAAGGGGGGGGGGGAAGGAGAAGGGGTGAGGGTTTCTTTTTGTGATAAGGTGTTGGGTGACCTCCTTTGACATTTTCTGGACTAGATAAAAATTTAAAGGGTGATTGCCTTGCTACCTTTCAAAGGCAAGATAGAGATTGTCTACATCCATAGGTGCATTTTTCTAAGGATATATTCGTTGCTTTGTCTATTCCTTAGAAAGATGCACTTGCGGTGAAGTTGTCAGGTAAGCACTTTAGCTATCTCGCAATGAAGGAGAGGGTCAGTGGGATATAGAAGCTAAGAGGAGATTATGATGTTATGTATGTGGGTTTCGGGTATGTTCGTGTTAAATTTGATTTAGTTGAAGATAGGGATAAGGTCATTTGGGGAAGGTCATGGATGCTAAATGACCATTATATCATGGTGAAGCAATGGACTCCTTCTTTCAAACCATGTGAAGCTTCTTTTGGGACAACTATGGCTTGGATTAGGCTTACAGGCATGAATATTTTGTATTATGAAGAGAATCGACCTCCTTTAGGCTTTTTCAAATTAAATGTTGATGGGTGCTTTCAAGCGAGCTTTGGCAAGGTTGGGTATGGAAGGATCATTAGAGACAACAAGGGTAATTGGGTGGTTGGTTTCTCATGTCCATTTGTTAAAGTATGTGGAGTTTATTGAGTTTGTTACAAGCTATTAATTAAGGTTAGTTAGAGAGCTGCAATTAGTGAGTAATTAGTTACATTTCTCATATTATATAAGTCATGTACTAAATCTATTGTAATCACCTTTTACCATTTAGTAGAATTTCTCATTTTTAATTTTCTTACAATTCTCTAAATTCTCATAACTTAGGACTCTCTACCATGGATTTCAACATAGTATCAGAGCCATGGCAGCTACCTTGAAGCTTCGTTTTCATTGCTCTACTCTGAGTTCTTGTTGAACTCATATTTTTCTTTGATTTTCTTTATGTTTCTCGCTATTCTTTTTTTTCAAAACACTTTTCTACGTAACTTTTCTCACCTCTACTTTCACCACCATCATCAATTTTGTCTTCTTGCATCAGGGAAATTCATTTTCTCTCTCTACTCTTCCATGTTTTCAATCCTTTCAAATGTACCCTTTTTGATTTCTTTATATCTCGAGAACTCAACATTGATTAAGATGCTAGCACATGCTTCGGTTCTTACTGGTTCATTTTCTTTTTTGTTCCAATTTGGAGTTTCTATTTATGGATCTCAAGGGAAAGCTTTTGTTGTTATTCCACTATAAGAGTGATGCTTTATTCTGCTCTGGACCTAGTCCACAGTTGCGCTTTTTCTCGCCTTTCTTGTTTCCAGATGTCATCCACGTTTCAGATCGGTTTGGTTCTTGTTGTAGCTCTCAGATCTGCTGTGGATCTTGCTTCCTTCGATCTACACACAAGTCACGCTTGCCAGCATGGCTCGTGTTTTCGATTTCATTGCTCTGATCTTATTGCAGTGCTTCGTCGAATCCTTGTGCGATTCAAGTTTTATGTGCTAATGGTCCTTCGTTTGTGATCTTTGCTTTTGATTCTAGTCGAAGCTTGTTCGTTGGTGATTTTAGTCTAAGATTTTCAGATCGATAATATTTTGTTCAAGATTTGTCTCGGTGTGTTCGTTCTACTAGATTTGTGGTTGGTTTTCAAGATTTGGTAATAATCTTCACTTTTCTAGCAATTTTTTTTTTGGAAGCTAGTCGCGTCTTTCTGTTTCAGGTCAATTTTGCATAGTTGGTTCTGTGTGTTGATTGTTGCTATGAGTGCCATTGTTGGTGTTGTTAGGCATTGGCTAGTTCTTGGTGTTTGACTTATAGTCAATCTGATTATTCAGATACTCCTAAAATAGAATTAGATTTTCATGTTCAGATTTTTTTTTCTCTTGATGCTATGGATTCACTAGTTCTCGGTGATTACATCTGGTTACTTGGAGTTTGTTTCTGGTCTAGATTATTGAGGTTTATTTTTTAGATGTGGCCTTGTTTTAGTTTTGAAATTGAAGACTTGACGGATTCAAGATTTGGATGCTTCTTCAATGTTTGAAGTTTCAGATTTAGTTCCTTTTACTTTCAACCTTCAATGACTTTGATTTGCTTCTGTCAAGTGGTTAAGCATAGATGATAGCTTCTGGTGGTTCAGCATTTGATTTCAGATTTGACATTGAAATTTGGTAATCTTCTTGATATAGTCTTATGGCTTTAACCTAATTCAAGTGATGATTTGGAATTTCTTTCACAATGAGCAGTGTGGAGACGTCCATGGATGATCAAAGGGGCCCAAGTGATGGTTAAAGACTTCTTCAAACTAGGCATTGTTGCCGTTGTTGACATAGTTTTTATTCATTCATTTTTTTCCTGTTGTAATGCACTTTCATTCCAAGCTGGAGATGCTAATGTACACATCCTCTAGTTTGCGAGGGGTGTTAGAGTATATGGAGTTTGTTGAGTTTGTTACAAGCTGTTAATTGAGGTTAGTTAGAGAGTTGTAATTAGTGAGTAATTAGTTACATTTCTCATACTATATAAGTCATGTATTAGATCGATTGCAATCACCTTTTACCACTTAGTAGAATTTCACATTTTTAGTTTTCTCTCAATTCTTCATATTCTCAAATCTTAGAACTCTTTACCATGGATTTCAACACCATTAGCTATTCCACTATTTTGCATGCTAAATTAAATGCTATTAAGGTTGGTTTGAAGCTAGCCTAGGAGAAGTGGTGCGTTGTTTGATTTCTCACTATGATTCTCAAGTGGATATAAAGTCGGTAAAGAAGGGCATTGAAAACTTCTATAAGTATGCGGGCATATTTCATGAGATTAGGCATTTGCTCCACGATGAATGGTCTATGAACATACTCTTCGTGAAGGCAATTTTTGTGCGGATTGGCTTGCTAAGATGGATTGCAGGGAAGTTGATCAATGTCATGTTTAGGACCCTTCTGCTTCAGGGATGAGTGTTGTGCTGCTAGGAGATACTCTTGGAGTCTCCTTTGTTTGAGATTAGTTTTTGTTTCTTTCTTTGTTTTATGTTTCAGAAGCATAAAAAAGAAATTTTCATATTTGAATGTATTTACTAAAAAGTGATTTTAAGGTAGCGAGTTTTGTTTATATAGTATGAAAAATATTACTTATGTATAGTAAATTATTAAAAAAGACATAAAATTATTTGTCTATATTATATATATTTTTATACTTGGTTAAAATATCATAACTTCAGAATAATCAGTTTGTTCTTATAATTAAGATACTAAAAAGTAATATAGTTTTTAAAGACGGTGTTTCTAATATAAATAAAATAAGTTAAAAACTATAATTAATTTTATCTAGACTTATCAAAACAGATTTTCTTTTAAAAAAATTGAGAAATAAGCTGATTTCCTTACATGCACTATGCTAAATTTGTTAGGAATCTGCCCGTTAGATAGGCTTTTCAAATATCTTACATGAAAACAAAGGGTGCATAAAGATTTACATTACATGAATATGGTCTAGTTTTGGTACAAATATAAGACGATCCTTAATGAATAGATTATATTATAAGCGCAATTAGCTTTGTCTTTAGAATCTATTGTGACATGCTAGGTTGTGAGGATATTTGTTACATGCTAGGTTGTATGATGGCTAATATATATATATACATATATATATATATATATATATATATATATATATATATATATATATGTATATAATCTGACTATGTATTAATATTTTATTAAAAATATTATGACTCTCATAATAATTATTTAAAAATTATATACATAATAATATGTAATTACTTGATAATGTAAAGTATTATATCAAACTTAAGCTTCTTTTTTTTTTTTTTTTGTCCATATTTCATTAGAAAATTGCTCAATGCTGGCAGAAGAATCTTCCCCTACCATAGTTTAAGAAACAAATCACTCTTGTTAACTAAAGAAAGTGTCAAAAGAAGCATGTGGAGGACGTACGAGTCTGGTGACGTGAACAATGTGAGGATTGAGGAACGAAAAATGTATCTTAGCTGATGACTTCACATGGAAGTGATCCCTATTTACTGCCCTATAGAACAGGTTCGGTGCCGGTTGGTTGGCAATCACGCACAAGTTTTTATATATATTTGATAATAATTTGATAACTCGCTAACAAAATCCAACGCCGTGTATTTTCAGCGGCTCGGTTTCCCCTTTTCCACCAACTAGCAATATGCTTTTCTGCACGCAAAATCTGGATCCAGTTCATCTTCCATTTCCTTCTCAACTAATCATGTCGTATTGTGATTACTGCTATTTACATATCTAATTTTTGTTTTCTTTTATATCGTCATATGTACAGGTCATGATTCACTTATTAACAATAACAATAATTATTTCAAAAAGCACTTTTTTTTTTAATTTTCTTTTACGTTTTTCGGTAAAAAGACCACACATGTAAATATATGAATAAAAATTATAAAAAATTAAATAATGTTATTTCTGCTCAATTTTAAAACTCATTTTAAAGGACATATTATAATCTCTTTTAACTATTGGTTAGGAGTAGGTCTCTTTTTTTCACCAATCAATAATTAAAAGATAACTTAATATGTCCCTTAAAATGATTTTAAAATTGAGTATAAATAATATTTTTATAAAAAAATATATGAATAAAAAGATAGAAAATTAACATGAAAGACTGAACAAGAAGAGTACGTATGGTCGACTAGCCTCTTTCGGGGGTAGAATAACTCTGATCGATGCCTACATCTACAAAGACGCTATGACGCTAAGTTAAAAGTGGGTACCTCTTTAACTTTGGGATGAGCTCATATTTAAAAGGTGAAACCCCCTACATTTTTTTTTCAACCATTGAGAGAAGCTCTCTCATAACTCGTGAAAATAAAGAAATTTCGCTCCTTTTATACTTAATTTGTGTAAGTTCTTGCTTTAGAACCAATTAAATTGAATATTTTCAACTATTAGGCGTGGTAATGAAGAGAACAGGATTTTGAATAATTTGATTAATAATTGTTCTGATAAATGTATTTTACACACTTATTTTATGAATTTTTTGGTATTTGTTCAAAGATTTAATAATGTAAATATAGTGTTTTTATTATGTTAATTGTGTTTTATAGGTTAAAAAAAGGCTTAAAGATTTTTGTTTGGGCTAAATTGGAGCAAAATAACTCAATTTGGAATTAATTTAAGGAGTTGCTGAAAATTCAGTGGAAGGACAACCTGAGCGACATATCTTATGAAGGGCATAATGTTTTTAAATATCTAAATGAACCAATTCTACCTGGAGATAAAAGCAGACATTCAAAACTTTAATTGAAGTCCAAGATCACCAAAAAAAATATAAAAAACTTAAGGGACCAAAGAGAATCGAGCTGTTGAAGTTGGCATAGAAACTAAACCTGTGTCTAGGCATGATGCAAATTTGTTTAAATGTATTACCCTTGGAATTAAGCCCAAATGAGATGAATCTAGAGCCTAAAATCAAGCCCAAGAAGTCTATTTTCATGTGGCTTTATAGTTATCTAATTTAAAGATGTGTGGCGAAGTTAAGGCTATTTGATTGCATGCTGCAAAGAGAAACGTTAAGCTCAAATTGCATGGGTTTAACATAATTCCTCATCTATAAACTCATCTTTTTAGCCACAAGAGAGTGAAATGAGAGAATGAGGATTAGAGATGCAAGAGAGAACTTGACTTGAATGTGGCTTTGGATGCTCGAGGAAGTAGGATTGTTTCTCTAAAGTACCCACGTGATCTTATTGGTTAGTTATGATTTTTTAATTGATTGTGATATTTTCTTTTATTATGTTTAAGTAAACTTTTGTAGCTTGATTGAACAAGTCCATGTGTTCTTAATTGTTAATTTTAGTCTCTTTTTTCGCTCAGTTGTGTAATTACTGCCATTCTTAATGCTTTCAAGAATTGACCTTATGTGGTTGATTGAGATATCTATATATGAAAATAGCCTTGTAATAATTACCATAAATTGGATAGATTGTAGGGAAAGAAGTATTCGATTATGCAATAATGAATTCTTGAACAAAACTCTTAGGCTAAATTAAATACTTCTAATGAATTACTTTATCTAATTTTGCATAAGAGAATCATTTTGTCAAAGAATTGAATTGTTTTTTAATATGGGTAATTCAGTCATCAATTTGAATGAATTAGAACTGATATTGAAATTTGGTAAAATGTTACTTAGGTAAATCAAGTCAAATCAACGCCCTAACTATAACATTAGTTTTTCCATTGATTGTTAAATTTCTTTTATTAACATGTTTTGTTTGTCCATGTCTTATTTTCTTTGGTTTTGTTTATTTATTTTTCAATCTCAATTTCAATCTTTTGTAACCCAAATAGCACCTATTCTAAATGAATTGATACTTGGTTACAAAATCCTTATGGAAATGATGTTCAATCACTTTGTACTACGTATTGAATAAATATACTTGTTGAAGTCTATTTCAGAAAGTTTAACGTGTTCCCTGTTCGAGCTATTTATTGGCTATGGGTGAATTTGAATGCCAAGCGTGTCAAACCTTGAAATCGGCTAGTCATAACCCTTTGATTCCAAGAGTCAAACAATTACTCCAAGGAGAGAAATCTACCTCTTGAATATGGATTCCCACGTTACTCAAAGAAAACACTTGGTTAAAATCAAACACAAGAATAACCAAAACCACGAGTAAAGAGTAGAAGTGATGCAACCGGCAGAATTTTGCATTAAATATCTAACCAATTACAATGAGTATCTCTCTTAAGATCCCATATATGGTCAATCCATGTGGAAAGCTTAATGAAAGAGATTGGTATAAGTGAGAGGCCAAAAGGGCGAAAGGGCTGAAACTAAATTGACATGAAATTTAAAGGAAAGGGTAAAGGAACAAGTACAATAAAGTAAAGTAAAATACAGATAAAAGTCTGGATTTGTGTTAGATGCTGGGGGGTTTGTAATGGCGGAGTCTTGCTATATTTATAGGAAAGACTTCTTCCACAACTACCCTTTGGTAATTCTTATATAATTGTCTTCTATGTCTTCCTTAAGTGCATTCCTTTTAGCATAATGGTAACCACTTAAAACACTCCTTGCCTTTCCTCCATTCTCTCCATATTCTGAATTAGAAACCACCTTCCTCAACATTCTTACTTTCTACGAAGTGGTCACAGATTTGGTCAAACTTTTATTATCAACTACTGAAACACATTCATGGATTACAAGCTATCAGAAAGACCCAAAGCCTAATAGAAAATTCATGCCGTTGGCTAACGGCTAATGTCACTATTCAATTGGTAGCCATTGGCTATTGATTTATAAGATGTCCACCCTCCAAATATGCAAATAAGAATTAATATAGGCGACTATGCCTAGTTAGAATCCTAATCACAAAAGACAAGGCAAATCAGCAGAAACAAAATAGAAAAATGGTTGAAACATTATCGAAATGGCCTATTTTCAAATCTGAAGTGGCCTCAAACGAGCTAGCTTTAGTTGCCATGTTAATGCTCTTGTCTTGAGCTTTCTATAGATATACAATAATGGTTATTCTGATACCTGAATTTTAACCAACGGCAAATTGAAGCTTGGCCGAGTGTTTTGGACTTTTTCATTCAATTTAAGTCGAGTAACATATTCCGTGTTGGCCGTCAGTCATTGCCTATTATTCGACTAACTACTTTCGGCTATCGACTAAACTTGACCGAATATTGGCTTATTCGGCTATTTCTCCTCGATTGATATCCATCCTTGATTAGCCGCAATATTTTGGTGCCAACACTCCCCCTAAGTTCTCCTTAAATCTTAGGATCGTTCTACTATGCGGGATAATGCGGAAGATCTTGATTTTATGGAAACTCTCAGCGAACCAATATGGTTGTTTTTAGAAGTGCTAAGTTGTTTTTAGAAATATCGCCTCCACTAGTTGTACCTAGATAGTTGACCTCTAAATCACTGGGTAAGCCAGACCTTGCTTGCATAACCTTGGCAAGTTCTGATTGCATTGCTCCTCTTGACTATCCTTGGACATGGTTCAGAATACAACCCCCAGGCTAAGCCGTAAGTCCTAGGAGTTATGGGTCAAGCTTAATACAACTGAGCGTAGATAATTTGATCTTAAATGTACGGGCTAGTAATGATAAATATGCTTTAACTATTGATATGCCTGGTCACAATAACAAAAAGATATGCTGAGGTACATGGCGCGTTTTTGTTGGCTTATGTCACATCATGCATTAAATGTGCCATGTTGGCAGTTCCTACAAATGAATATGGGTCGTTGAGTTTTATCTCGAAGTCCCCACTAGCTGTTCTTCTACTTCGAGGATGCCTCCGTATCCTAGGACTTCTCTTTATTTCATTGGCATCCGCAGGTCGGACAAGATGTCCTTGTTCCTTTTAATTGATCCTTGCACACTTTAGGAAAGACTACAAAGTGGAGCTCGAACAAGAGCTTCAAGCTTTCTTTCTATGGAGTCCATTTCGAGAGAAGTGTCGAGTTCATTCACTGATCTTCGGGTTTATTTCAAACTCATTTTTCCTGAGCTTTGAGTTTATATTTGCAAACTCATTTTTTTAAAAAGATTATTCGATCTCATTATCATATTTTTTATCTTGTAAAATCCATTTTGTGCCTGATTTTTAATATATATATATATATATATATATATATATATTTATATATATATTTATATATGTTTTGCGTGTAGATAACTGATAATGTATTGTTAAAAGAAAATTTATATTTTTTAAATTCTAAAATAGTGGCCTATTAAAACAAACTCTTAAACAGTTATAAAAAATTGAATTAAAAATATGGATAGCTATTTTAGTAGGATTACTTCTTGGTAAATTATACTGACCTCCCCTAAAGTTTAGTGTAATTACATCTGTCATTCCTCTATTTAGCTATATCACACAGACCTCCTCTATTTCTCGCAAAATAACAAGTTCCAAGTTCCGATTTAAAATGCTCCGAGCTAAAATTATCTTTTAAATAGATAATTCACTTACGAGTTTCGAATTCTAACATCATTCCTGATAATTGACTTTTAATAATTTTGGAATTCGAAAGCGAAAATCTATTTAAAGATAATTTTAGCTCGAATGATTTCTTGATCGGAACTAGGAACTTAGTCTTCCAAAAGCAATAAAGGAGATCTGTGTAATATAGTTAAATAGACGGGTGTCAGATATAATTATATTAAACCTGAGGAAAAGTTAATGTAATTTACTTTTATTTTTTTATTACTTCTTTATTATTAATAATAAATAATATCATAATAATATAAAAAATAAAAAATTAATTAAAAATTAATTAAGAAAGATAAATAAAATAATTTAAAACATTTCTATGATAATACAAAAATAATAACAATAAATTAATAATTTGTAACATTTTGATGTCATTTTTCACCCCCCTTCTTTATTTATTGGTAAACAAATGCCAGCTAACGTAGCAACAGTTGACGACAAATTATCGTAGCTGTGCCTCTGGGTGTGCGCAAATGGAAATAACGTGTGTTTTTCCTTATTCATCATTGCCTCGAAATTTGGCACGGAAAGTATAAGGGCAAATTAGTAAAAGTACGAGATAAAAAGTGGTACAAAATGAGGAGAGAGATCTAGCCGCCCTGTCTGACCACCCTTCTTTCTCTGTCCTTTTCAGGCGTCAAGGATCGTCCTCCCTCACCGACTTCCGACTGGGTTCCACACTTCCACCCATCCTCCACCATCTCGATAAACGTAAATAATAAAAAAATAAAAGAAAAAAACATAGGGCGACAATGTTCTTGGCTTCCATGGACGGGGGGTGATATACCGCAGATCAGTTGGAGGGATATTATTTATATATATTTTTTAGTATATTTAATTAAATGTACTTTTACAAAATTGAAAAAAGATGAAAGAAAAAGAAAAAATAAAAAAGCAAGAGATAAGAAAAAAAAGAGAGAAAAAGAATATTAAAATATGTCAATAATATATATATATATATATACAAATTATTTTTCTCGATAAGTTAACATGTTGGTATGAGACTGACCCAAAAAAAATATAAAGGTGCTGGTATGAGTAAAGGGTTCAAATTTGTTAAATATTTTTTTTTTAAGTTTGATTTATTAGTATAAAAAATACTATGAAAATAACTTTTATATAAGTTTGAAGAGTTTAATTTCTGTATATTAATAATATAAAATAATTTTATATTATTAATTAATAAAATTATAAAAAAATATTAAATAATGATAGATAATTATCTATTATAGAAATATTTGTGTATATATTCATGTAGGAAGAGTTGTTTCTTTCTTTACATTTATCTCACCCATAAAATAACTAAAAATATGAAAGGGAAACTATAATAAAACACTAACTTAGTGGTTAAAAAAATAATGTAGAGAAATTTTTTTATAGAGTGTGAAAAAATAACTTACTAATACAATAATTATCTATCATAATTTAACTTTTTTTTACAATTTTATTAGTTGAAGATTATTTTACATTGTCATTGTACAGAAATAAATTGATTTTATATCTAAATATTGTAGAAACGGCTGTAGTGAAAAAAAAAAAATGCGTTTGAGTTTTTTATCCTCGGGACACGAAAAAACAGAAGTTCAATTCCAGTTTTAATATCTCTATTTTGATTAAATAAACGACTTAGTCTTCTCATTATTTTTTTCGGTTACATGACTTAGTCTTCTCATGCGTATTGAAGAAATAATTTATAAATATGGAAGCTCAATTCTTTATGTGCATGATTTTTTAATAGCATATTTATTCATCAAATCAATTATAAAGGAATAACTAAAAAAATGCTAGCGATGCATAAAAGAGATGTCAGCGGGGTCAATGTATGTACCCCCATTCCCCCCTTCTCCATAACAATTTAAAAAAAAAAAAAAAGAGATGTGTACTTGCTCACATCTTTTTATGTAAGAAAAATGATAGAGGGACTCACTTCTTGTGAGATACTGTATCAACTCATCATTCATCTACCATTGGATGGAATGTAGATCCTATCTAAGTGGGATCCATATCCCATCCAATAATGGATAAGTGGTAAGTTAGCATGGTGTCCCATAAAAAGTGAATCCCCTCAATATTTCTCTTTACGTAAAATTATGAATATGAGTTTTATTTGAAAACGACATGTAAATGTGTAAAAAAATCAAGCATGTGGAATATATATTATAATAAAGTGTAATAACGTGCGTATGTAGTAATAGCCCAATCTTCATTGGGCCAATCTGAGCACGAAGACACTCCATCTACAACTACTGAAGATCAGCACATAGGAACCTAATCTCATCTTCTATAACTAATTTATAAGCACGTGATTAATTAGCTAGATTGGTCAGTTAGATTGTTTTGATTAGTTAGATTGTTGTAACTATTTTCTGGTGTGACTTGGGGCCAAATATTAGCTCCTGTAAATAGTGTACAATACTTGCTAATATACAAGTTTAGAATTCATTTTTCTCACAAACTCTCTATGAGACATTTTCTCTTTGTTTTTTGGTTACTTTCCCCTTTTTCCAAACTAGGGTTCTAGGTTCTTATGGTATCATAGCCATGGCGATCCCTGTTCAACTGCGTGCCACACTCGACGAGGCACAAGATCCTTTTGGTTCGTTCTACATCCACCCGAACGAGAGTCCATCGCTTCTTCTCACTTCACAGCTGCTCTCAGAAATGAACTTTCATCAATGGCAAAGGTCAATGAAGATGAGTTTACTCACCAAGAACAAACTCGAATTCGTCGTGGTAGCATCATGGTGCCTGATGATGATGATGTAGTCTCACCTTATTGGAAGTGGTGCAACACTCTTGTTCTGGCATGGCTAACCTGAACAATGGAGCCATCGATCGCTCAAAGTTTCATCTTCATTGATTCTACAAGAACACTTTGGCTCGAGTTGCAAGAATGCCTATCTCAGTCCGATCTCTTCTGGATCTCCGACATTCAAGAAGAAATCTTCTACTACAGGCAAGGAAATCTCTCTATCTCATCTTATTTCACTGGATTGAAAGCTATGTTGGATGAATTTGATTCTCTTAATCCGGTTTCTGACCGCAAATGTGGAGCAAATTGTGTTTGTGAAGCTCTCATGAAAGTGAAGAACCAAAGGAACATCGAACATGTGATTCGGTTCTTGAAAGGGCTTAACAAGCAATCTTCTGGTGTGAGGTCTCAGTTGATGTTAATGCCACCACTTCCTAGTTTGAACAAGGTTTTCTCCCTTGTGATCCAGCAAGAACGATAGATCAAAAACGCCTTTTTCTGCCCCTAGAGTTCTTGCAAACGCTATTCAAGGTGGCAGTTTAGGGAGACCTCCAACTCAAAAATATGGATGGAAGAAAGTCTGCACTCATTGTGGCAAAACAAGCCACACCATCAATACTTGCTATAAGAAGCATGACTTCCCTCCCGGATTTAAGTTCCGAAATCCTTCACACTCAAGTTAGACAAACATGATGGCAAATGATTCTTCAACTAAGGAGGTTCAGTCAGTGCAAGAGGTCACTTAGGAGCCTCATTTTGGATTCACTGCAGACCAATATCAAAGTTTGCTTGCTCTCTAGCCAAACTCAGGCAAAGACAGCCTTCAAGGTTCTTCCAAATTATTTAATTGCACCTCTATGAACCATTCATCTGTGCCTACTAGCAATGGTAACCCACCTTCCTGCATATGGATCATTGACACTGGTGCTACTGATCACATATGCTCATCCTTGAATTTCTTTTCGTCTCACAAACATATAAAACTTGTCAATGTTCTGTTACCAAATGGTCACCGCATCATTGCACACACATCTGGCACTATCATTTTCTCACTTGATTTAGTTCTTTCTGATGCACTTTACTTGCCAAATTTCAATTTCAATATCATCTCTGTTACTAAACTAATTTCTCAACTCAAGTGTCATCTAACCTTTTCCCAAGCCTCATGTTTGATACAAGATTCTAGAGCCTCGAGGATGATTGGTGTTGCTGAAGTGCAAGGTAGATTGGTCATACTAAAGTCTCCGAGCTGTCCAAGTCCTATTGTTTCCTTTAAGTCCTCTGTATTTTTTGTTTCCCCTACAAATAAGGATAGCTCAATTTTATGGCACTACCGGTTAGGCCACCCATCTCCCTATAAGCTTGAACAATTACATGTGCAAAATCCTTTTATTACCATCAATAAAGAGCATGTTTGTGATGTTTGTCATTTTGCAAAGTTAAAGAAGTTGCTTTTTTCTTTAAGCATTAGCAAAAGTTCATATGCCTTTGAGTTAGTACATGCTAATATTTGGGGTCCCTTATCTGTTGCATCCATTCATGGGCACCATTACTTTCTTTCAATTGTAGACGACTATTCATGCCACACTTGGATATAATTAATGAAGAATAAGTTAGAAGCACCTTCACTCATTCAAAATTTTTTTGCACTTGTTAAAAATCAGTTTAATACTAATATAAAAACCATTCAGACAAATAATGGTCCAAAATTTGCACGTAAATCATTTTATGCCACAAATGGCATCATACACCGAATTTCATGTGTAGAAACCTTGCAGCAAAATGCTATTGTGGAAAGGAAACATCAACACTTACTTGGCAATACACGTGCTCTCCTGTTTCATTCAAATATGCCCAAATGCTTTTGGTCATATGCTGTTATTCACTCTGCTTTCTTAATAAACCGTTTACCAACCAAAGTTCTAAAAAACCTCACTCCTTATGAGCTTTTGCATAGCAAAAGTCCAACTTTCACTCAATTAAAGTTTTTGATTCTCTTTGTTTTGCATCTACTTTAAGTCATCATCTTATTAAGCTAGATGCTAGGGCTAGTAAATGCATTTATTTGGGTCATAAATATGGTATAAAAGGATATGTACTATTTGATCTTGCTTCTAGAGAAATTTTCATTTCCAGGGACGTCTGCTTTTATGAGTTTCATTTGCCATTTCACCAAGCAAGTCACAACCTTGACCTTCCTTCACCTCAAACTCCTTTGCCCACGCTTGTCACACACTTACACACCTGTGGATTATAGTCCCCTAGCTCCTTCACAACCTGCTGCCACTGGAGATCCACTTGCAACTGACCTTACTCCAGATCCACCTAACACCAACCAAGCTCCTTTGCAACCCAATCGACACTCCATTAGGACAAGGAGACTCTCCCAACACCTTCAAGACTATCATGTGAATCTAGTTTCATCTAAGCTCATCAACTCTCCTCTACTCTATGAATCAGGTATCAAATATCCCCTTCACTTAGTTCTTTCTTATGATTCCTTATCTCCCAAATACTCTTCCTTTGCCATGAACATAACCTGTCATTCAGAACCTAAGACTTATAATCAAGTTGTTAAGCATGAGTGTTAGCAACAGGCAATGCAGGCAGAGATTGAGGCCTTGTAGAGAAACCAAACTTAGACCTTGATTGATTTACCTCTTGGCAAGACCCCAATAGGTTGTAAATGGGTATATCGCATCAAATACAAACCAGACAAGAGCATTGATCGTTATAAGGGCCAGCTAGTTGCCAAGGGCTTCACCTAAGTTAAGGGAGTAGACTTATTTGACATATTCTCCCCTGTGGCAAAGATGAACAACTTGAGAACCATTCTTGCTCTTGCCTTGACCAAGCAATGGCATCTCCACTAGCTTGATGTGGACAATGCGTTCCTTCATGGAACCCTTGATGAAGAGGTCTACATGTGTCTCCCTCCTGGTTTCCCTTCATTCGGAGCAAATCAAGTTTGTCACTTGCATAAATCTCTCTACGGCCTACGCCAGGCAAGCAAGCAGTGGTTTGTCACTTTTTCTCTTGCGCTAAAGTCCATTGGGTACACTCAATCATCTGCTGCTCACATACTTTTCCTCAAAAGAACTGAGAACTCCTTTACTACGTTACTAATCTATGTTGATGATGTGGTGCTAACTATAATAGCTTAGATGAAATATCAGGTGGTAAGCAGTTTCTTCATTCTCAGTTCAGGATCAAGGATATTGGTGAACTCAAGTACTTCTTGGGCATGGAGGTAGCTAGATACTCAAAAGGCATTGTATTGAATCAGCGGAAGTATACCCTTGAGCTACTGTCTGATGCTGGTTTTCTCGCCTCCAAACCTACCCAGACCCCAATGGATTACTCTTCTAAATTATCAAAAGACAAAGGCAAACCGTTGACTGATATCTCCTCCTATAGGCATTTGGTGGGCTGGTTACTTTACCTAACCACTACATGTCTTGATATTGCCTTTCCTGTTCAACAACCCAATTAGCTCATGTCTACCCTAACTGAGCTCCATCTGCAACCTGCTCACCGTGTGCTCCGATACCTCAAAAGCTCCTTGGGTATGGACCTTTACTTCCTTGCAGCTGCTAAACTTACTATCAAAGCCTTCAATGACAGTCATTGTGTAGGCTGCACTGACATAAGAAGATCCATCACAGGTTTCTCCATATATCTTAGTGACTCACTCATACCATCGAAGTCTATGGAGCAAACCACTATCTCTCATTCCTCCTCTGAGGCAGAATATCGAGCCTTGGCTACTACCGTTTGTGAGTTGCAATGGTTGTAGTATTTGTTGGCTGACCTGCAGATTTCTCACACTCATCCATTCTCCCTATACTGTGACAATTAGTCTGCCATTCAACTTGCCCACAACCCCGCTTTCCATGAACACACCAAGCATATTGAATTGGACTGCCACAATGTCCGAGAGAAACTCAATTCTGGCCTTATTCATCTCTTTGCCATCTCCACCAAACTTCAACTAGCTGACATTTTCACCAAACCACTAAGCCCATCACCTTTTTTGTCCATCACCTCCAAGCTGGGAATGATTGACATTCATTCTCCAGCTTGTAGGGCGGTAACAGCCCAATCTTCATTAGGCCAATCTGAGTATGAAGACACTCCACCTGCAGCTACTGAAGATCACTACATTGGAACCTAATCTCATCTTCTGTAACTAATTTATAAGCATGTGATTAATTAGCTAGATTAGTCAGTTAGATAGTTGTGATTAGTTAGATTGTTGTAACTAATTTCTAGTATGACTTGGGGCCAAATATTAGCTCCTATAAATAGTGTATAGTACTTGCAAATATACAAGTTTAGAATTCATTTTTCTCACAAACTCTCTATGAGATATTTTCTCTCTAATTCTTGGTTACTTTCCCCTTTATCCAAGCTAGGGTTCTAGTTTCTTATATAGCATTGATGCAAATAAAATATTTTCTTTCATTTCTTTTATATTAAAGGAAATTGATATATAGCCAGATTTAGTTGATATTTCAATTGAAAGGTAATTGAATGAATTTAATTTTAATATATTGAGCATCTAAATTTTTTTTTTTCACATTTATTTGATTATATATTAATATATTAGCAAAATTATTTAATTTTAGTTATTATTGTTTCAAAAGTCTCATATATAATAGAATATAATTGAACGGCAATACAGAATTTTTCCCTAACAATCACAGTAGATCAAAATTAAATTTTCATAAAATTCCCGGTTAATATATCGCTTAAGCTACGAGTAGGTGACAATTAAATTATAAGCTTATTGGCATGCACAAACTGAGTCACACATTCAGTCATGCACGCCCACACACTGAGTCATGAGTATTTTCACAGCTCCCCATGCTTCTGTTTATGACATTTATGTTAGTTTGTCAAATTTGTTAGGCTTTGGGGATTGGACACCCTCCGTGGTCCTCACTTGTATACTATACATATATACTTGTAACATGGAGTGAGTTACGTGATTTAATTCAATTTTCTGCAATGGAGTTGCTTTAAAAAGGAAGTTTAATTTTCTTTATTTTGTTACCACAAGAATAAAAGGAAAAAAACTTTTGGCCGATGGTCCAACACAGCACTGCCTGAACTAACCCACCGCTACTGCTCGTCTCTGTCCAAGCTTTCTTAACCGCCTAAACCACCACTGTAGCTCCTCCTTGTTCCTTGATATCTTATGTTTATTGCTCCTTTCTTCTTTCATTCCTAGTAACCAATTAATGTTGGGTCCAGCCAAAGCAAGCTAAGTTTAGTTTGAGTAAGTGCATTGTTAACCAATCTTAGATCTCTACAAGCTGAGTTTTTTTTTTTTTTTTTTAATGTGCTGTATAAGCTGAGTTATTAAGGGGACAACCAGCTAACGTACATTTATTATACTTATTCTTATAATTAGGGTCAAAAATATCATTTTAAATAATTATTTAATTGTCTTATTAAAAGATTAGGTTAACTTGTGTAGGATAAAATTTGATATCTTAATAACATCCAAAATTAAGATACATGATATTAATGTTGGATTTAACTTAAATTCTTGACAGTTTCCTATTTTTGAAAGAAAAAATTTGTTGACAATAAAAAATAAATTTTAAATGTAATTGTTATCAAGATATTTGATAAATATGAGAAAAAATATAAGAGAAATTTGTTAGATAAAATGGGAAATTATTAATGATTAAGACTGAACGTGAAATTAGTTAATTATCATGCAAATTATTGTGGATTATAAATACTTGTATTGAGACTTGTTTGGGCATGAGAGGGAAGCAAAAATGTGAGTATAATTGGTAGATCCATATATAAGGTCCCTTATATTGAAAGTTTTCTTGACAATGTGGAGGCAGGGTGGCATGTTTTGTAACTAGCGATAGTACAAATGAAGAGAACTTGTATCAAGAATTTTCTTGACAATCTGGAGGTCAGGTAGTGTGTCCCATAAATAACAACAGTACAAGAGTTTGCATTATGGAGGTTTTGCAACTTTGTCTTTAAGAGTTGTATTGTGAAATGTTAGTAACTTTGTCCTCGAAAGTTGTCATGGTGGAGGGTTTGTAACTTTAACCATGCAAAAGTTGTATAAATGGTGATTTTAATGTTTTATTGAATTTAGTGGATTGGCCCCCTTCTTATCCATGGATATAGATAGAAAAGGTCGAACCACGTTAATTTCACTACTAAAAATTCATCAAAAACTAACGGATATTAACAATGGCTATTATCCATTGAAAATACAGAAAATTAAATATATAATTGATGTATGAATTTACTGGCGGATAATTATTCCATCGGTAAAAACGTCGATAAATGTTCCTACCTTATTATGCCAAATTATTACTAATGGAAAATCCATCGGTAAATAATAATAATTATTTTAAATTTAATTAAAAATATGTATATAAATTATCAATGGATAATTCGTCGATATTTGAAAATTGGGTTTGACTGCCATTGTCTGTTTATGTTCCATATTCTCGATAGATCTTATGTCGGTAAAATATGATTAATGAAACGAATTGTTTCATTAACTTTTTACCGATTGAAAATCTATTGGAAAAAAAAATACAAATCATTAAAATGCAAGCCTGCTTCTTCTTCTTCCTCATTTCTTTCTTCCCCCTCTCTCTCTCTCTCTTCGCCTTCTCATTCTCTCCCATCCTGCAAAGGTTTTTTTTGCATTTTATCATCACTAAAGCCACATTTCATGATCGAAGACCACCATTGTATTTCTGATATGTTATTTAATATTTTAATCGATTTAGTTTTTAAGTTTAGCCTCTTTTTTTTCAATTCCATTTTTTTACTCAAAGTTTTATGTTTCTTAGTTAACTGACATATTTTATTATTTTGAATTGCTAAAGATCTCATTTGAAGCACTTAGATCACTTCCATTCTAGTGCTTTCGTGTTTATTTAAGCTTCATGGTAGTTTAGGTATGTACAATGCATTTTATTTTTTTAACTTTATGTTTTTTGAAATATTAGAGATTTAAATTTTCAACGATAGAATTGTAGGACGGGATTGCATGACTAGGGAAAGGCTTAGAGTTTCTTTCCATTATTTGAATTGTGTGCTATGGTGTTATGCGCTCTAGAAAAGTTTTTAAGATTAACTTTAGAATGTTATGCTTATGTAATTAATTTTTGTTGTGTTATGGTATTAGAATGCTGAATTAATTTTTCTATTAAAAGGTTGAATTAATTTTTGTGGAGGCTCTTAATTTAAGGGAAGACTCTGCCCAAATTTTTCGGTCATTTAAAATATTCTTAGAATTAAATAATTGTTATTATGCTAAGTGTGTTATGCCTTTATTTAGTTACCACATGTCTTATATTTTCAATTTTGTATCTGTAATACAGATCGCTTATGGCAAGACAAACACCTGATTTTAGATGAGGTAGGGGTGGACCGAGGAAGCATGTCTACCCCCTCGCACTTGTGCTCCACGCACCACCTCCAGTGCGCCTGTGTCTACCACTCCTGCTAGTGATGCCTCCTCCGCCCCTTCTAGTCCACATACCCAGGAGTTTGTTATGATACCTAATCCTAGGTATGTGGATTCAGGGCCTCAGCCTTTATTTACCCTAGCAGCCTTCTCTACCTCCACCCCCACCTATACCTGATTTCGCACTTTCCCTTATCCCCATTCAACCATGCTTGTGGAGTGCCCAAGCCTCCTCATTTACCCACTCACAGGGCTCCACAAACCAGCACGTAGAGCTTAGATATGCTGGTAAACACTGGTAAGTAATTTAAAATTTAAATTTATTATAAATTTTTAATTATGATAGAAAATTTAACTAACAGATACTTTACATAATCTATTGTTTATGACATAGTTGGATTCCACCACGGTTGGAGCCAAGCAGGATTACCGAGTTATTTGAGGAGAATTTTCATACCCTGTATACTAGTTTTCTATAGGCCGCTATTGTGGCGGAAGAGTGAAAGGTAAAATTATCATTATTTTTTTATTATTAGTTTTGATTTTACTTCCCCTGTTGATTATTGTGTTACATGTATGCAGCATGTATTTATTATTGATCCATGTGAAGAGGCTTTCGTCTACAAGACATGGAGGACTAGGGCCGAGAAGCGCCTCCGCGATATGTTTCATAACATTTGCAAGAATGGGCGAGAACCCTTTGGCTTACAGATGAATACTCCAGGCATTGAGGCCTACTGCACACTGGGACTCGCTCACATTTAAGGTGAAAGCAGGTGAAGGCTTGGACAGGCAGAAGATCAGCTCGCAGTAGCTCTCTACACACTGGAGGCTCCACCACCAACGAGGGCACGCATCTAAAGATAGTAAATATCGTCATATACTCATTTAGTTATTCTATTTTCATATTAAATATTATATATATGATCACATGAAAATTCTTTGAAATGTAGGAGAAGGCGATGAGCAGGTCATCGACTTAGGAAAAGCTATTCCTGGAGACTCACAACCGGAAGTAGGATAAGTCATAGTGGATTAATACGCGGTTAAAGACCACATACATAAATACTTATAATTTTAGTTTCAATATTTTTAATTTATTATGGCTATTATTCTTTAAATCTAATTTATTTTATTTCTTCTAATTGTAGCGTTACCCAGTGGCTGACTGAGGTTCAATTGCAATAGTCGTAGTAAGGGGACGGGAGCACTCCTGTTGACCCACTTGTTAGCAACGATAAGGTATGGGCTTGGACGGTTGGCGGCCGCTACAAGGGGCAAATTTACAAGATGGGAACTTCTTATAGCAAGTCATATTCTCCAAGCTCTGTGTTTGGAGCTGGCCACGCTGGCATTGATTCGGAGTCCATTTGTGATTAGGTCCATGCACTAAATGAGTCGATGCAAAGCAGTTCTAGGAGGCTTACATGAGGTACATGGAGCTGTATGAGCACCACGATAAGGATACGCAGCAGTGGACATAGCAGATGCAGTCCATGGAGCAAAGGATGACGATTCTACACAGCTTCTAAAAGCAGATGTGAAGTGGCAGTTCTTCATTCATTGCATAGCGTCCACTACCTCCGCCCCCCACCTCCACCGCCTTATCCTTCTCCACATGGCCACCCATCCAGAGACAATGATGGAGACGATGATGATGGCATCTCGGATATTGACGATGATCAATATTTGTGGATTTTAGATTTTTTTTTAGAATTATATTGTAAGTATTCTTATTTAATTAATATTTTTTTAATTTCTTCTACAATTAAAACCAAAAAAATAAAAATCTATATTTAAATAACAAAAAAATTAATTTATTCACAATAATATTTACTAATAATTAAAAATAAATAAATAATATTATTTTACAAAATGATTTTATGTTGGTAAATTTAGAAGATCAAATATTAATTTGCACTTATTGATGGATAATCCATCGGTAATTATTACTAATTCATCAGTTAAATACTATTAGTGACGCTTTCTTATGCTACTATTATTGATGTATTTTTGTTTTTACCAACGAAAAATATTAAAAATTTACTTACGAATATGTTTTTCCATTGGTAATATTCATTTTTTTTATTATCAATGCATCTCTTACCGACGGATTTTTTTTTCCATTGGTAAATCTATCAGTATTATAGTCATCGATGGATTTTATTCAATTTTCTGTCAGTAAATCCGTAGGTATGTTGCGCATTTCTAGTAGTGTTTTTTAGCATTCTTTTGCTTTGTTTATTTGTTTGATTTGCAAGGCTAGGGAAATTTTTCCTGACAATTAGAACATCAACATATAAATCAATAACATCTACCTTTTTAAGACACTTGATGTAGAGATGAATCCTTTACAAGAATTGCGAAAAATATATGTACACACATGTGCATGCCATAAATAGGATCTTCTTTCCTTTGTCCTTTAAAAATTTGGCAGGCAATATAAAGCAACATACACACTTAACATGTAATGTCTCATTAAGAGACACACATGTTTATATAAAGAGTAGGGAAGGGACCCACCCTTTCATGAAAAGTTGTCTTATTCCATTCATCACAAACTCGACAATAAAGCTAATACATATTCGAGTACACTAACATATTTAGGTCCAAAGTCCAACATGTAATTTTAATTTAATGATCTATTTGATCACAACATATAGCAATGGATCCCAGGACAACATCAATTACTATTCAATTGATTTTATAAATAAATCATTAGAAGTCCAACAAATTTCCAACATCTTGATCTTTATCTTCCAACAATATTTTAGATTGAAATCATTCATGAATTTGAAGAAATCGATCCGTTTGGTCTCTTAGTCCCTCGATTCCCCAACTTTGCTCACCCAGCCTAAGACACTTCTTAATCTTTTCGCTCTTTTAGATCTCAAGGATGGAGCCTTATGATTCATCCGGTCTCTTACTCCCCCGGTTCCTCGACCTTCCTCACCCGGTCTAAGATATTTCTCAACCCATTCGCTCTTTTAGAGCTTGAGGCTGGGAGCCTCGTGATCTATCCGGGTTTCTTATTTGCCTGGCCCAAACTCATTTTCCACTCACATAGGGAAAATCTATGCCTTGATATGTGTCTCATATTAATAGCAGGTATCACCCTTACCCCCTATGAATACAATAGTGGGGGGAGGGAATTAGGGCAGCTTCACCTTAACTCATATACCAACCCCCTCCCCCACTTTCTCTATCTCTAGTTGAGACAAGAACAGAAAACTATTTTACTTCACTTCAACGTTCGATTCAAGATCCTTACATGGCCATATGAGCAATGTTCTTCTTCTTGTGTGGTGATGATAATATGTGCCCATGGCAGAATCTCGCAACATGTTGTGGCAAAAATTTAAGAGCAATGATCAATTACTCGCGACTTTTGCATATATACAAAGTCTTCAAATGAATTAGCTAGCAAATGAGTATTCTATCTGAAAAAAGGCAGAGTTGGTGAAAATCTGAGATTCAGGAATTTCCCTACTGTACCCGAGCTAGTAGCCGATATGGTAATATTTAGTCCCCCCACCCCCAAACACCAAAATAGAAAAAAAGGAGTATTATTCCAACAAAGTTTTCTCTTTTACACATCGTTTGGTTTGAGAGAAAACAAGCAAAAAGAAAATAGGTAGAGAGAAAATGAGTGGAAAATGAACTTTTCATCTATTTGGTTTGTGAAAGAAAATAACGGGAAAAGAAAAGAAGTATACAGGTCCCACAAAGTGTTTTTCTTCGCATAGATAAGGAGAAAATGGGGGGAATGTCACCATTAACTATTGCTTTCCAAATTACCTCTTTTCTTCAACCTTGTACTTGCAAACTGATGGTAACATTTAGACAAAATAGGGCTTTTGATTCTGTATGAATGCTAATTCTTTTCTCATTATAGACAAAGTGCATTAATGCAAATGATCTCATCTTCTAGTTCCTTCATCTCATGACAATGTGCTTGTAGCAGAATCACTAGCAAGAAGAAGATGATGATGATGTTATCTATGGACTTGGCTCTCACTTGTTCATTCTATTTGCGAACTATGCAAAATTGGATCTGATTTTTATTTTCAACCTCTGATTCTCATATGTAAGTAACACATTCAAAACTGCCACCTTTTTCTTCTTTTTCAAGGACCCATTTGTTTGCTTTCCATGAATAACCATAATGAAAGCAAGGAAAGGCTCCCTATGAGCACTTGATTACTTTTTATGAAGTCTGAGAAAAAATGTAAGTAAAGACTTAACTTTTACCTTACTTATCTTTTCCTTTTCATCTAAAAAAAGTTACTCATTTTGGGCTCATCGTCTTCTTTTCCTTAACCATGTCTTCACTTTTTTTTTTTTTTTTTTTTGGTTAGGTTTAATTTAAATTCATGTCTTTGGTTTTTGATTTAATTTACAATGTTAAGTATATGATCAGAATAATTAATTACGCTACATGCCTTTCTTGTTTGTTTTTTAGTCTTTGAGCTAAATGATTGATAGGTCATACTCATACTCATGCCAAACAAAAGATGGGTCATTCTCATAGGAACCCCATGAAGTAGCATTCAATATGAATCATTTTGTGTTTGTATTCTTGTTGGGTGGTCCAGATTGATTGGTTTTGGGTATTAATGATTACGGAGGAAGGATGTTCCCCCCTGAATTTTGAAGCAAAAATCATAGGCCTAAATATGGCTTTGCTGCTGTAGTTTTCTAGTGTTGGATGTTCTTGTTTGTCCATATTTTATCACTTGTTGGGGTGTTGTTATGGGGTCTCATTCAATGTTTAACATTGCTATGGTAAACACGAATTATTGGATTTGAAGCTTACAATGTCGACAAGAAAGTTTTGGTAACTTATAAGAAGAGATAAAAGGCATCACATCAATTGGGGCAAACCCTCACAAGGGATGGTGGGTGGGGGCTGCTTGATATCTTTCACCTAGAGAGCTCTTACCACTATACTACTGGCACCTCTCTTTGCCTGCTAACTCGGTGATCAGATTTGCAAAACACTATTGTTTTGACATTGTCTTTGAAAGATTAATCCATTTTTACCTTTATCAATTAGTGATACGTTGATTATATGAAATTTGTGTCAATTTCACAATTCTTGGATGTCATACGTAACCTTAGTAAGAGTGTTTTTATGATTTATCTACTGAATTTGTACAAGTATTCTTAATTACTTATTTATCTTATCTTCCAATTCTAGCACAACAAGACAAACAATCAGGTGATAAGAAACATTAAATTGGAAATTAAAACTCTTTTTTTCTCTCCCCCTATAGTAATTTGGCTTCTTCTTTTTTCTTTTTTTTTTTTTTTGGCTGTGTATCCCCTTTAGTTTTTTTTTGTTGCTTTCAACTAGCGGGGCATCTAACTTTTTGACACTATGACAAAAACAGAAGTAGTAGGGAAATTAAAGTGTTTGTGGCCTGAACAACATGCAATAGGGCTTAATATATCCAAATTTGTAAGTGTTGGAGCTCCCTCTATTGCACTCTCCCTTTCATTTTTTTTCCCCTTGTTTGCTTTTTGCCATTGACCCAGTTGTGTTTATGTCACTCTTGGGTCTTCATTTTTTTTACGCATATTGTTTACTACACAATCATAAATATTTACTTATTCTTATCTCTTGTTTGGGATACCTGCAAATATATGCATATTTCTCTAGAGTTATGGTTATTCGTGGATACTTTTTTCCCCTTTCTCATGCCTTTTCTTTTATGGTATGATTTGTAAATGTAACAACTAATTTATCATTTATGTTTTCATTTTATTAAAGTCTTTCATTAAGGAATTGAAGCTTAACTACTCAAAAACAAAAGGTACATGTGTATAATTTACTATCACGTGAAAATTTTTGGAATCCATCCAAGTACAAGATAATATGTGCATAGACTATTTACATATATAGTACATTATCTAATATGATTCCTATAGCCAATTTTTAAAAATATTAGTTTTGCAATTAGTGTAATCTGACACATAATGCTCTCATTTTTAAATCTTTAGTTGGTATCGCTATTTCTTGAATTGTGATATTAGTAATTGCAAATGTTCATTTAGTTGTGGGTTTTGATTCCTAATGTCATAATACACGTTAAAGGTTTAATGTTCGTGTGTATATATACAGATGAATTCTGAAAATATTGTTGAAGTGGAATTTGAAAATGGAATGGAAGACATAAATGACCATGAGTTGCAAGTGAAACATGACTTTTGGAATGCTTCCTCAAATACAAATCTTAAATCATGTGAGAGAAAACTTAGATAAGAGGCAGCATATATGTACCTTAACCCTTTTATGCTATATTGTTCATGCAGTACATTTATTGTAATTGCTGTCAACATTTAGATAAAAGACAAATTATTAATGAAAACCTTGAAAGAGAACGTTGGTGTTCTTAATTAATGAGACAATTATCCAAGGCAAAAAAATGTTGGGATGTTATATGCATGGGTCCTCAAGCATTTTATGCAATTGTGTGAGAAGTTAAGAGGAACTGGTAGAGTAAAGGCTTCAAGACACTCTATAGTTGAAGAATAAGTTGCTAAATTCCTCCACATTATAGGTCATAATGTTAAAAATAGAATTGTGTCTTTCTTCTTCCATCGCTCAAGGGAGACAATTAGTCGTCACTTTCACAATGTCCTTCATGCTATCATTTCATTACAGGAAGAGTTTATAGTGCAACCCTCTAGTAGGGATGTCCCTTCACAAATACTTAAAATAGCAAATTCTATCCTTTTTTTAAGGTACCTATTCTCTTAATTTAGTTAGTTATAATTACTTAGTTATAAATAAAATTTTAATAGAAATATACTACTAACATCTCAATATATTGATTAAAAAAGGACTACATTGGAGCTTTAGATGGAACACATATTATGTAAAGGTACAAAGGGGAGAAGCCCTCATTTTCGTGGAAGAAAAGACTATCCCACACAAAATATTTTTGTTGCTTATGATTTTGATATGAAATTCACATGTGTTATCTGGCTAGGAAGGAACAACATCTAACTCGAGAATTTTAAAAGATGTTTTAAGTAGGGAAGATTCACTTCAAATTCCTAAAGGTCTGTAATACAATAATTTATTCACTCTATAAAATAGAACATTAATTTAGGGTCAAATTATGTGATATACTAATTCATATTATCCATATGTAATTGTTGTAGGACAGTTTTATTTAGGAGATGCTGGAGTTATGTTAAAACATGGTATACTCACTCTGTATAGAGGGGTTCGATATCATTTGAAAGAAGTGGGCCACAAAATGCTAAAGAACTATTCAACTATGTCATGCTTCATTAAGAAATGTCATTGAAAGGAGCTTTGGAGTTCTAAAGAAAAGATTTCCGATTATAACTGGGGGCATTGAGCCATATTATTCATTTGAAATCATGACAAACATAGTATTGGCTTGTTGTATATTGCATAACTTTCTGATGGGTGTTGGCACTGATGAATCCTTAATTACTGAAGTAGATCGAGAGCTAATGCAACGTGACATAGATAGATCACAATCACAACAACAGCATGATGAGGACTATAGACAAGCAACAATTTTAAGAGATAGCATCACAATTGAAATGTGGAATTCTTGCCAAAATCAAGTGTCATTATATTTTTGTTATATCTAAATGTTGAAGTGTTATGCAATGTTTTTACTTATATATTTTATGGTAATGTAAATATTTTTGGAAGTTTGGTTGGGATTACAAAATGTGTTAATTAAATATTTATTTTCTACATGATGTAGATATACTTTGTAGTTGAAAGTATGATTATTATATGTCTCTTTTATGTGTTTTTTTTTTTTTTTGAGATAATATTGCAAGTAGAAAGATGCCAAAGGGAAAGAAAATTATAGGCCCTAACCAACCTTCTAAAGATAATTTAAGATGGACTGATGATAAAGATCTTATGTTATTGAATGCATTGACAGAAGAGGCAATGAAAGGTAATAGACATGACGGTTCATGGACAACTAAAACATATGCAAATGTTGTAAAGGTCTTGAGTGTAACAATTGGCTCACACATTACCAAGCAGCACATAAAAAATATAACAAAAATTTTGAAAGATCATTTTGCTGAGGCATATGACCTATTGAACAATTTTCATGGATTTTCATGGAATCCTATAACTAGAAAGTTTGAAGCTGAAGAAGAAGTTTGGGAGGATTTCATTAGGGTAATTTACACATTATTTTTATTACTTATTTATCTTTATTAATTTTTTAAAAAGGCAAGTTTATTATACTTACTTATCTGAGCATTTGTTACAGGACCAACCATATGCAAAGAAATGGAAAAAGATGCAAATTAAACATTATGACACATTGAAGGAGCTGTTTGGAGTTGATAAAGCTACTCGTAAAAGGGTCACAACTGCAAAAGAAATATTGCAACAGTGGAAAAGGGAACCCATTGACTTGAATGACTAGTTTGAAATGGCGAGGATGCCTAACATAGATGTTAATATGGGAAATGACACCCCATCCTTTGCTGCTAATTTGGAATTATTTAGTCCTCATTATGGTCAATCAAATCAAACAGGTGGGACCTTAGCCTCAAGAGGTACAAAGCATAAGGCCCAAATGATTGATATAGTGGAGGCTCAATATGAGAGGGTTGCATAAGGAATTGATGTATTAGCTGATGCTATAAAAGATGGCAACTATG
Source organism: Pterocarpus santalinus (assembly GCA_031439595.1). Lineage (NCBI taxonomy): Eukaryota > Viridiplantae > Streptophyta > Magnoliopsida > Fabales > Fabaceae > Pterocarpus > Pterocarpus santalinus. Next base: position 22,278,049 of record CM062528.1, on the reverse strand, counting down.
TTTCAAATAAGCTACATGAAGTGGCTGAGATGCAAGTTGAAGCGGCTAAGAGGCAAGTTGTAGTTGTCGAGAAATAGCTAGATATTGCTGAAAAAGAATTAATAGTCTTGCAATAAAGCAGGCCTTGCCATTAAGTGAATCAGATATATGGAGCATGTTGACTGAATTGGGTGTGTTAGATCCTTATTGCGTGCAATGTTATCAATTTTTATGTAACAATGATCAGAAGAAAGGACAACATTTTGGAATTCCTCCTGAACTATGACTTGAGGTTCTTCTTCGAATGATGGCTAAAGTCGGGCAACAATGAAGAGCATGGTACTCTCATATGTTTTTGACTAATGTAGGCATTTAGATAATTTTATAACAATTTTAATTTTATTTTATTTTTTATTTAACATGACAACTTTAAATAATGATATGTTTTAGTAGTTGATAGAAATTTGGGGTTTACATTATCTATTGAGTATAAGCTTATTAAAAATAGCTTGGTGGAGGAGCTTCAATCCAATCCTTCAGCTTTGAGAAAGTGGAGATGGATTAATAAAGGATTTGAGAAGATACTTAGTCTCCATTGCAAAATAAGGATGAATAATAGCTTATCAATCCTTCCATCTTCACTAATTAAGTGATGGTGGTTCAGAAAAGGATGTTGTGAAACTGCAGTTGTTTCTATGCATTTCCTATGCTATGATTTTTGGTTTCAACTCCTGCAATTTGTTTTTCCTTGTTCTATTTTTTATCTACTATTTCTATTTTGTTTGTATTGTTGTTGATATTTGATATATAGGCGAATTCAATTGCAGGCTTGTTTCTTGTTTTCATGTTTGGTATGTGGCTACCAAGTTGTTTTGCAGCTTGCCAATTTTTACTGCTTTTGATGATTTGGTTGTATTTTGACTTCTTTCTTGTTGCTTCCCTGCTGAAAGGTTGAGTCTTTTGCCTATATATCCAAAAAATAAAAAAGCTTATTAAAAAATTATGTAACTGCTGATTGTGTGTTACTATTTGCAAACGTTTGATTTATATTTTAGTGTTCATACATTTTGGTTTCTGATTTATATTTTAAAAATTATATATATTTTTGTTTTTTGTAATTGTGCAGACGTTGAAGTATTACCTAAAGTTTTTGAAGCAAGGATTATAGTAGATGCTACAGGCAGCAGCGGAATGCATATTAATGTCTCTATTTATAGGTTGTTTATATCTTGCCAGCATTCCAGTTATTTTTTGACTCCTTTTGTTTTGTTTTGAACAATTATTGATGCCTTATTAGGGGGGGAAAAAAGGAAAAAAAGGAACTACTGATGGGTTTTGAGTATATATAGTCAATAGGATATACTTTATAAACTAGGAAGTGGTCAATAGTATATTTTTTGTTAGTTCCTAACAAGTACTTGGACTTCGCTAGAACATGTTCCTTTGAAATGTACTGTGTTGGGAACTAAAGCCGTATGATATAATGTGGAGATATGTTTGTTAATGTAACGTACATATCTTTGTTATTAGTTAGATAGAGTGCAACTATCATCTTTCCTAAATCAGGTAATCAACTAATATCTTATATCAAATTTGATTTTTTGGAATGCCACTGTTTATTTTAAGTTGAGTTAGAGGATGTTAAGAGTAGAAATTTATTGGACAATGATATACATGTTGTATGACAAAATTCAAATATTACTATATTTATGTTATTATTATTGTCATAAAAGTAAATACTTTATGATAAGTTATAACTTCAAGCTTTTAGTTTTATTTTTAATATTAACTTGTCTAGTTTTATTGGGGCATACAATGAATTATAGATATTGTCAAAGATGCAACATTGCACTGCAAGCAAGCCATTTTTTTTATTAAAAAAATTAAATCATTCTACTAAATTGTTCAATTATTTAAAAAAAAATGTGGTAATATTAAGTAATTAAAAAAAACCAAAATCAAATTTTATTGTAATTAAAATTCATGAATTTAAATGATAGTATGATCAATAGTAAAAAACCAATGTTTTATTATTATCATTTTAATTAATAAATATTAGTTAAATAAGAGAAGCAATAGATATGTAAGAATGCATGACAATAGACATTTTTTGAAATTAATTGTTATAATTATTAATTAAATTTTAATAGTCATAGAAGTCACAATTAAATACTAGTTTAACTTAATCATTTTATTAAAGTCATTTTATACACGAGATAAAGAAATTAGTTTAGAAGAGTGACAACAAATAAATAAAAAATTATAATAATTCTTAATATTTGTTATAAGATTTCTATTTTACTTATTTAATAAGAAATATTTTAGAGATATAAGATAAAGTCAAATAAATAACTAAATTAGATGTGAAGTTATTATAAGGGTATAAATATCATTTAATATAATTTCTTTCAATTCAAATAAAAGAAAGAATATCTGTCATTTTTGTTTTTCTCCATTTTCTCTTTATCCAAATAGCAGGAGAGAAAACTAACTTTTCTCTTTATTTTCTTTCCTTTCATTTTCTTTCTTGCCATTTTTCCTCTTACAATCCAAACAAAGTGTTAGATACACCAAACATGGTCAAGTACCAGGATTTCTTTATTTTTCAAGTAAAACTTTGAGGAATTTTACCCAACGTTAAAAATTTAACTTCTATTAGGCTAGCCAAATGAAAGATACTAAAAATTCCTCAAGTGTATTGATGTCATATTCAGAAATTATGTTCCAGTAGTATAATGTGTATGAGCTTGAGTGTATAACAGAATACAAGTACAAGGTGTAGTATAAAGAAATAACAGAAATGACAAATATGAAGTAAACAAGATTCCGATGAGGTAAAGCTTAAGTCTTGAATGTAGGACAGTGAGCACTATGTTATTGACGGGGAAGTCACACTTGAAATATGAAGGGAAGCAAGAATTAAAAGAAGGAAGAAGGAAGAAGGAAGAAGGTTATCAGAGAGGAGGCAAGAAGAACTTCAGGGGGAAGGTCATACCAAATTCTCCATAGTCTTCAAATGAAGCCCTCCCACTTCTTATTTGGTTTGGGTGCACGTTCACTCCATCTCAGCACCCCTTTCAATGAATTCTTTTCCACGTGGGCCTCCCCTCTAACTAACTTTCCCTTTTTACTGATCTCCTCACGCCCTTTGTTGCTTCCTTCAGCGTCAATTTCCTTTTTTGCCCCTTTGTCCCCAATGCTATTATCATTCATGTGTGTAGCACCAAAAATAGCTTAATAATAGATGAATGGTTTTATTACTAATCAACATGTATACTATTATATAGGTATTTCTTAACAACTTAATTTTGATATACTATCAGTATAAAAATATTTTATCCAAATATCTAATCATGCATTATTATATTAACAAAAACGTTTGAATTTCATGCTCGCTACCTCAAAAATTTCGCATATAATAGTATATAATTGGATGATAGTGTAAAACTTTTTTTATATTGACAATATATCAAAATTAATCTCATTTCTTATTCTGCCATTTAATTTTTATATTTTTAACATTATTATTATTAATTACTCATTTAATGATTTAGAAAGCATAAATACGATAAAATTATAAATATATGATATCATTGACGTAATAATTTAAAGTTTAAGGATAAACATAAATCCAAACACTGTTATTGTTTTTTTATTTTATCTTAATAACAAATAAAAATAAAAATTGATAAACACGTAATGAGATTCATTCAATAATAATACGTAACTTGCCTCTATTAAATGGATATATGTGGCTTCGGAAGGGAAACAAAAAAACAAACAATCACACCTAACTTAGGTCAATACCATAAAAGGATACAATTTATTTTTTCAAATGATAACAATTACAGTTGGTAATATGCTCTAAGCAAAATCGTACAAGGAAAGTTTTCCAATTCAAACCAATTATTCTCTTAGAGAAATAACTATAATTTACTAATTATCACAAATACCATCTTTCAAAGAATTGTTACTAATTTATGGTATTATTAAGGCCTAGTTTAGTAGTATTTTCTAACAAAATGCTCTAACTTATAAAAAATATAAGCCAATTTTTTTGTTTGATAAACAAAAAGTTAGGGATGCTTTTGCTTTTAACTTTTAAAAGTCAGGAGGCACTTTTGAGAGCCCTCAAGAGGTGCTTTTCAGAGCTGGCATATGCTTTTTAAAATTTAAAAGACTAATATAATTTTACTCTCATAATAATATTAAAAATAAAAATTATTCTATTTAATATTTATATCTATTATAATTATTTTAAATTTTAAAAGTAATTTTATCAAACACTCTTTTTATGACTTCTATTTATTGAGAGTAATTTTTATATTATTTTATCAAACAGTATTATTATAATTTTTTAGGAGCAATTTTTAGAGAGTCAAAATATTCGACAACTCTAAAAAAATTACAACAATATTAAATCAAGCCTAATTCATTAGCAGTGAGCTATTTACATAAGTTTATGAGATTATAAGTTTAAATTTTATTGATATCAATATAAAAAAAAAAGAAAATCAATAAATGATAGACTACCAAGTACTTCAATAAATGCCGAGGTTATTGTGGGCTATTTACCTGCGAAACTAGAGCTTAAAGGGCCTTTCCATCCAAGTAAGCGGGTACCCTTGGGTCACTTTGTCATGGGTCATTCCACCAGCTAGGGATGTCATGGGCGTGTCATTGCCTTGCTTCAGCTTGCTTTCTCAATCAATGATGCAGCAAAGTTAATCAATGATCAATTAGTTTATGTAATTTGACATTAATTTTTTTTTTATATAAATATCTATATTCGAGTCTTATAAATAAATGAAAAATAACATTGAACTTTTATAATAAATTGATTCAATTTAAATTAAATTAATCAGAATTTAATAAATTTTAATTATTGCAGTTTTGATTAAAATAAATTGAGCACGATTATGTTTAGGTTTGACTATTTTTAATTTTTTAAAAATTATTTAAAATGTTTCTTTATTACAATTTTTCAAATATAAAATAAGTTAATTAACACACACATTCAATATTACGCGACTACCGAATATTTTCTATGCTGTTGCTGAAATGTTGGCAAGATAATTATGTCGGTGCAGAGTGTCCATGGAATTGGTCGCGAATTCCAGCAACCTGCGATTTTGGATTTTGCTCCGACTTCAATTGATTTTGTCACCTACTGTTTGTGTTTTTGTGTGTCGTTTTTTACTGGATTTTGCCGCATTAGCAAATTTGAAGAATAGTGGGAAGTGTTGCCAACTAGCTCTACTTTAGGAGCAAGTAGCTAGCCTAGTGGTGCAAACTTGCTCGATCTGCCTTTTTTTTTTTTTGGCCCCCAGTTGTGCCCTGCGTCAACTAGTGTTTCAACCGTTCAAGACTTTGGTCATATTTATGAGAAAAACTAGTGCACTGTTATTACTCTAATTTTTCTTGTGTAACATTTTGTTTTTGTTGAAATTTCTATAGTCTTGGATCTAGATTTAACCCTGATTACAACATGCAAATCAAGCAACAAAACTCAAATGCAAGATTAGGTGGAGATTACTAAGATTGATTGAGAAAGACGACTGATCCAAAGCTTTTTGTTCTTCTTTAGATCTAAAACAGAGAGAAAAGAGGAGATGGATTGACCAAGGATGCTAGAGAGAGAAAGAGAGAGAGAGAGCTCCTCCTGTTCCAGCACAGGAATTGAATTCGGGCTTTGTCTCAATGGGGCAACAGGCACCTATTTATAGCTAGCTAGGATAAGAGGTCTCTTTCTTGTGTCAATCAAATGATGAGCTAACCTCACCCATTATAACAAAGCCTATAATCAGGAAAATAAAACAATACCCACCAATGAGCAATGTATAGGCCCTATAGGCCCAATAGGCCTAATAACAATAGTAATTATACAATTTTGGCTTAAACAATAGGCTCTAATCAATTTTGATATCCAATTAATCTAAGTCCAAAATCAAACAAGATTTGATTTATGCAAGTCCGCAAAAATTAATCTAACAATCTCCCACTTAGATAACATAAATCAAATTATTATGAAAGCAATACCCCAGATTAATTCACAATATATAGCCATAATATAATGTCAAAATTGAGCTAGCACTCTCAATCAAATAGTTCAATATGGGATAACAAGTACTCAACAATGCAGAAAATCATACTTGAAGGAGTACTGATATCATACACATGAGATACTTATCTTCTGATGACACAACGAATGGTGGTTCATGAGTAAACAGGAATGCACAATAGAAAGGCATGCTAATATGTGATCAAGTGCAATTCCCAACAAAATGGCCTTAGCATCCACCTTGGCCTTAGCATCCACCCTAGATGCTATATGAGATCTAATAAATCTCATCAGAATACAACAATATGAGACTTGATTCAAAATATCTCCCAAATGCGCCATATCAACATAAACTGTGCTTGCCCAAGATGTTTTGAAATTCAATAAATATCTCAGCACAACAATATGAGGCTAGAGACAAAATGCCTCTACAAAATGCCATTATATGAATCATATTAATGATTATGGTTCGCTTGCTTATTTGACCTCGATAATAGCAGTAATAATAACAACCACAATAAAAACAACAACAACAATATCACCATCAACAATAAACGCAAAACAAACTCCCACTAACCCAAGATACCAAAAGAACTTCAGTATATCTATAACCAAAATGATTTCAATGTATTCATGGGCAAAATAATTTAACATATGTTTTTATTGATAAGGGGTCACATGATCAATCACAAAACTCAATGGCTAGCCTTGGTTAGGGGAGGAACAACAAGTTTTGCAGAAATATGCTCGACGTGAATTTTGAATCTTCTCTCTATTAATTATGTGTGCACATCAAAATTTCTCGGACCCCTTTGAGCCTTTTCTGCTTAGAGAGAAGATACCATAGCAGAGTTTCAGAACAAAGGGGTAGAGGCCTAGAGATACTCTCCGTAATACCAAAATTCTCAACAATATTGCTTTTCTTGTGGCCTTAAAAATAGGCTATATACTCTGCTCCATGATTGAGGTAGTTGTGAGCGCCTATTTGTCACATTTTTAAAATATATAGCTCCTCCTACCAATTTAAGGTAGAGTCTAATGTGGGCTTATGGTCATTTGGGCAATCACCATAATAAAAAAATTTACATAAATTATCATCTCAAGGTGATCTAACCTGTAGTACCTTTACAAATGTCTCAACTTATTTTGCAGCCTATGGATGAACCATATTTTTTTTTTTTTGGCTCAGGTATCTCCTAAGTGCAACAGCAATATCAAATTAATATCAAAGCATGCACAAAAAACTTGAGCATATAATGGCTGCTAACAACAGAAAGCATTCAACAATTTCTGAGGACACTAGGTATTACAAAGTCTTTCACCATTTTGCATGGGTGTAACATAAGGCTCACAAAATTTTAATATAGCCTTTCTGAGATTGCTCCCACTATTGCAAAGAACTAACAAGGTGATGAAAATTCTAGGTATTGCTTCCTAGAGACTTATTTTAAGCTGTAACGGGATCTTCTCAATTCATAGACTATGTGATCCTTGCCAATTTCTACAAAACTATCAAGTTGGTCCATGTATAAATCCTGATAAAAAAGTTCACTACTAGAAATTCATAAAATACCAATAGATTCTACCGACAGCTGAAATCCGTCGAAGGTACCGACAGATAATCAATTGGTAAAATTAAATAAATGATTAATGCAGAAATTTATTGATGGTTTGATATTCCATCGGTAAAAATGTCAATGATGTTCATGCCTAATGGTGCCAAATTGGTAGCGATGGAAAATCCATTGGTAATTTATAATTAAATAAATATTATTCTTTTATTTTTCTTCAAAAATTAACTTTTTTTTTACTTAGATTACCGACAAATTATCCGTCAGCATTTAAAAATTGGGAATGACCACCATTGACCATTCATGTTCCATTAATGTTCAATTAATGAAACGATTCATTTTATTATTATTTTATTGACAAAAAATTATTTCATTAACTCGTTATCAATGGAAAATCGATCGGTTAAAAAGAAACAATACATTAAAATATGAGCTAGCTTCTTCTTCCTTACTTCGTTAATCGTTCTCTCTCTCCTTACTCTCATTTTCTCTTGCTCCGCGGGAGGATTTTTGGCCATTTCACCTCTGTCAGAGCGTCTATTTTGCCATTGGAGACTATCATTTTGTTCTTGGTATGTTATTTAATATTTTAATCGGTTTAATTTTTTAGTTTAGGCTTCCTTTTAGCTTCATTTTTTTTATTCAAAGTTTTTAGTTTTTTAGTTAGTTAACTAACTTATTTTGTTATTTTGAGTTGTTAAAGATCTTATTTGAAGCACTTGGAGCACTTCCATTTTGGTGCATTCATTTATTTGAGCTTCGTGGTGTATTTGGTATGTACATTATGCTTTTTTTTAACTTCATGTTTTTTGAAGTATTAGAGATTTAAATTTTCTAGGATAAAGTGGTAGGATGCGATTGCATGACTGGAGGAAGGCTAAGAGTTTCTTCCCATTCTTTGAATTGTGTGCTGTGATGTTGTGTGTATGCATGATGTGAAGTAAGGGGATGTGCTGTAGAACAGTTTTTAGGATTAACTGATTAATTTGAATAACTGCATGTATTTGTTACTTGTGTTTAACTAGTGAAATAATTTTAATAAATAATTATTATTTGTCTTGAAATACTGAATTAAATAATTATTCTTTGGAATAATTGTTTTTGAAATCATTTAGAATATTCTTTGAATTAAATAATTATTGTTATGTAATAAATAATGATTATTTGTGTTGAATTATTGAATTAATTTTTGTAGAGGTTCCTAATTTAAGGAAAGACTCTGCCCAAATATTTTTTTTCATTTAAAATATTTTTTGAGTTAAATAATTATTGTTATGATAAGTGTGTTGTGTATTTATTTAGTTAACATATGTCTTATATTTTCAATTTTGTATATGTTATACATATCGCTTATGACAGGACGAGGAATCGATTCCGGACGAGGCAGGGGTAGATCAAGGAAGCATGGTCTACCCCCTCACACTCATGCCCTACCCACCATCTCCACAGTGCTCGCGTCCACCACTTCTGCTACTAATGCTACCTCTACCCTTCCTAGTCATTCTCTACATATCCAAAAGTTTGTTATGATATCCAACCCTAGGTATGTGGAGTTAGGGCCTTAACCGTTATTACCTCTTTAGCCTTTACCACCTGCACCTCCACTTTTAGGAGGTGAGGCCTGTACCTTGCCTGTACTTGGTTCTGCACCTTCCTCTACTCCCAGCCAGCTTGGTTCGCAAGGTGCCAAAACCTTCTCGTCCACCCCTTCATAGGGCTTCACGAACTACCACGTAAAGCTTAGATATGATGACAAATCTTGGTAAGTAATTTCAAATTTAAATTTATTATAAATTTTTAAATGTGATAGAAAATTTAACAAACAAATACCTAACATAGTCTATTATTTATGACATAGCTGGATTCTACCACGGTTAGGGCTATGCAGGATTACAGAAGTATTCGAGGAGAATTTTCACGCCCCGCATACTAGTTTTGTGCAAGTCCCTGAGGCCACATGGCAGTTGTGGTGGAAGGTAAAATAATCATTATTTTTTCTACTTTTTTATTATTAGTTTTGATTTTTATTCTTATGCATGATTATTTATTACAATTATGCTGATCATTGTGTTACATGTATGTAGCATATGTTTATTATTGATCCACGCAAGGAGGCTTCCATCTAGTGGGTGTGGAGGACCAGGGCTAGGAAGTGGCTCCGCGATATGTTTCATAATATATGAGAGAACAACGCTAGCATCCATTGGCTCACAAATGAGATTCTCCAGGCATTGAGGGCCTATTGGGACTTAACTCGAGTTTACGGCGAAGCAGGTGAAGGCCCGGACAAGCAAAGGATCAGTTCGTGGTGGCTCTCTACACATTAGAGGCTCCACTACCATCGAGGGCATGCAGTTAAGGATGCTAAATATCGTCCTTTACTCAATTAATTATTCAATTTTCGTATTAAATATTTATGGTCACATGAAACCTCTTTGAAATGTAGGAGAAGGCGATGAGTGGGCCACCAACTCAGGGGGAGCTATTCTAGGAGACCCACACTTGGAAGCAGGACAAGTCCCAGTGGGTTGACACGTAGTCAAAGACAACATACATAAGTATTTATAATTTTAGTTTTCAATATTTTTAATTTATTATGGTTATTATTATTTAAATATAATTTGTTTTATTTCTTCTAATTGTAACGTAAGTTCACCTAATGGCTGACTTAGGCTTGACCGCAGCAAAGGGACGGGAGCACTCCTATTGGTCCACCTGTTAGCGATGATGAGGTATGGGCCCAGACTATCGACGGTTGCTACAAAGGGTAGATTTATAGGATAGGGACCTCTTATAATAGTTCATATTCTCCAGGCTCTATGTTTAGAGCTAGGCCTGCTGAGACTGATGGGGAGGCCATTCATGATCAAGTCCATGCACTGAATGAGTTGGTGCAAAGACAATTCAAGGAGGCCGATAGGAGGTATATGGAGCTGTATAAGTGCCAACAAGAAGGATAAGGAGCAATGGACGCAGCAGATATAATCCATGAAGCAGGGGATGACGACCATGTATAACTACTTCGAGCAGATGCGGAGTGGCGATTCTTCATTCGGTGCACAACCTACGCTACCTCCACCCCTAGCTTCATTGCCTCAGCCTTATCCACATCGCCAACCATTTGGAGTTGAAGAAGGCGACGACAACAACATCTTAGATACTGACGATGCTCAGTATTTGTAGATTTTAGGATTTTTCTTTTTTTAGAATTACAGTGTGACATTTTTTTTAGAATAATATTGTATATATTTTATTTAATTAATAAGTTTTTTAATTTCTTCTGCAATTAAAAGAAAAAAAAATCTTTATTTAAATAACCAAAAATTAATTTGTTTATAATAATATTTACAATAATATTTATTAACAATTAAAAAAATCTAATTTTCCCAACGAAGTTATGTTAGTAAATTTATAATATAAATATTAAAATATTATTTTCTATTTATCGACAGATTATCCGTTGGTATTTATTAATAATTTGTCGATTTAATACTGTCAGTGACGCTTTCTTACGCTATTATTACCGACGTATTTTTATTTCACCGACAAAAATGTTCTGTTGGTAATATTTATTTATTTTTATTACCAACGGATTGTGTCCGTTAGTAATATTCTTACTGACAGATTTTATTCATTTTTGTCAGTAAATTCGTCGGTAAATAGCGTATTTCTAGTAGTGTTTTCACTCAAAAAGTTATCTTAATATCTATTCTATGAATCTCTAAAACAAAATAGACTGTAAGTGCCATTAAAAAATCGAATAAGGATCGTAATTTGACACGGTGAATATTATGTTATTCTCTTTTTCTTCTCCTTTCCAATTTTTGATTTGAATTCATGATTATAGTTTAAATTACAAATTGAATTGAACTCATCTTCATATTCATTGATTGATGTATATGGGTCTAAGTTTGGGAAGTCAAGAGATTATGATCCTGATTGGGATTATAGGTTGAGTTCTAGTACTTAATTTAGCATGGATTGATTAGATTTGAGAACTCAATCTGATGATTGCATTGCTAGTCAAATCATAGGATATTTCCTAATGAAGAACATTGATCTAATTTTTGGATTCAGAATTGGAAAGGATCAACCTCATGGAGTTGTAATTTGGTTTTGTTTGGTAAAATGTGATTGAATCTACCTTGATTTTCATTAGTTTCTTGAACTAGTGTTTCTTAATCGCTGATCACTTCTTTCAAACTCTATGAATCTACACTACGTTTGTCAACATTCCTGTATGATTTTGGATCAAATTTTACTTTTCATCCTTGAGAGATGGCTTAATTTGTACTCTATATTATGAGCTAGTGCAACTTTATTTTTATTTTTTTTTTTGTAATTTGATCGAGCTTGGCACTTGAATTATTGAAGGAGAAAGAAAAACTGAAGAGTACAACAACTAGGTAAGGTAAGGGAGAAGAAATGAGTAGGGTAATTAGGGTTTAACTTATTGGGTTGGGCTTGGAATGTTAAGAAATAAGTAAGGTAATTATAATGATAATTTATTGGGTTGGGCTTGGAATGTTGAGTAATCTTTTCTTTGTAAAAATAAAAAGTCAAAGGCTATAAACAAGTTAGCAGGGTGGTCCGAGATAATTGAAAATTTAATATTAAGTTTGACCTTTATATTTGGCATCTTATTCCCTTTTTATGCTTAATTGTGTGTTCATCAGATTATACTTGTGATTGGGCTTCAATTTGGGCTTTAGTATAAATTTTAGCTTACTTAGCTTTTGATACTACTTCAGTATTTTAGCCATAACTCTCACTAAAGACCTCTAAAAATTGTGCAACTTAGTTTGTAGGAAAGTTAGGATGTAGCTTTACAACTTTCGTGGAGCAGAGGCCAATTTAGATGTCATGGAGCTCAAACTAGGCTTGGAAGTGAAGCCAATGGTGCATCACATGTTTGTGAGCAATGTGCAGTTCTTGGGCCATAACTTGGCTTGTAGGAGTCCAATTGACCTCAAACTGGTGCCAAATGAAAGATGACATCCAGGACTACATTTCATATTCAGAACACTTTGTAAATGGGTCATTTTTGTAACATCCAAAATTTTTGAGTATACTTAGTATTGTCCAGTAATTAAAGTTTTAAATACATTGTAGAATTTTAAATAGTCAGTTTCAGAATGCTCCTATTAGGGATAACTTTAGGTGTCCCAAGTCGCGGTACGTCTAATTTACGCCGTTAATCAAATTATTCAATTTTAATAAAAATATGATACCAATTAGAAGTTAATTAAAGGATAATTAGAAGTTAATTAAAGAGATTAGAATTAGGGAAAAATTAAAATAGATATGTAGAAAATTTTACAAAGTTATTAGTAATATTTTGCTGAATTGAAGGAAATCAGTAAAGATTCGGTGTTTTATACTGATATAACTGAACTAGTAGAATTTTACATTGAAAACCCACACTTGAGTGGCTAAAATTCAACCACTCTTACCCATGTGAGTGGTGCCATATGCTGACAAGGAGAAAGGAGAGACTTGGCTCAACTTATACCACCAAAGCCAACCACCAATGAGAAATCAAAGCCCTAACTATCTCATCATTAAATTTTCAAAAAATCCCCTCCAACTCCTTCATTTGTTCAACCAAGTTTCTGCTCAAGCTACCTCTATTTTCTCTTTTCCTCTTTCACTCTATTCTCCTCCCATCTCCAAGTTTTAGCCACAACCTTCACTATAAACTCAAAACTAGCTAGTTCTAAATCAACTTGAGGTAGGATTTAACTTCTTTGCTTGATTTTATTGAATTGATGACTGCTAGGAATACTTTTTTCTCTCATGTAATTGGTGATATATGGTGGTGGTGTGATGATTTAGGACTGGTTTAGCATGTATTTGCTGGGTTGGATTGAGATTTGAATGAGAAAACACAGAGCCATGAAATACAATCTGTTAGGTTGAGAAACCCTGTGGCGGTCCGTACGATGGAGTGTATAGTTCCACCTACAGCCATTGAAACTCAATGAAACTAATTTTATTGAAACTAGACATCTGGAGCTTTCCAACAATATAAATTATACGATCACTGGATGAGTGATGAGCGATATATGAATTTTTGAAATTTACCTTAGAATTCTGACTCTAATTCTGGGCAAACTGGATTTCGAGGGCCATAACTTACCCTATACTCCTTCAAATTGAATGAGACCAATTTTTTTAGAAATTTAAGACAAAGGGTAACATGCTATAAAAATTTCAGAATTTAATTTGATCCCAGTTGCTCCCAATAATTCATGAAAATTGTCCTAAATTCCAACTAGGCTAGAATAGGGCAGTGTAGGTTACCCAAATTCTAGAGCTCATAACTTGAGTTTTACTTACTCAATTGAGGTGAAACTTATGGGAAATAAAAGCTGGGTTAGTTATCTTTAAAATGACATAGGTTCATAGGAATCTGAGTAGATTTATATTTTTAGTAAATTTTTACTTTTTGGTATGCAAATTTTCTTGGTAACAGGACATACCTAGGTAAAATGTTAATAACTTCAATTATATATATCAAAACTTAATGGGATTAGAGAGATTAAAAACTAGACAAATAACACTATAGCATATCCAAGAATTAGATTTAAATGAGTTAGATAGAAATTATGGCTTAATTTCTAAAAACAGGTAGAATTGAAGAAATTGGTAGAAAATCAATTTAAATGCAAAGGCTACAAGTTTTGTATGAGTATTGAAATGGTTGATGTATTATGTTGGTTTTGTTTCTAAATGATTATCCGGCTAGCTGACATTATCTATGGAGAAGTGGACTTGATCCGTTATGCTGCCGAATTTTTGGCAGAAGTTTATGAAATTATGATAGTTTATGTTATGAAATTTTATGATATGAATATGAAATTCTATATGCAAGAATATTTGAAGGTAAGTGCACTAAAATGCATATAAATATTGTATGATGATATGATCATGATTCTCTTTATGAAAGTTTGTATATTTGAATGCAAATGAAGAAAATATATGATTATATAAGATTGAGATCCCTGCACTCGGAGGCAGTTATTTGGGTCTCTCCATGTGAAGGTAGTTAAAACTATGAGATCCCTCTACCTTGGAGATACATGGTCAGATAAGATCCCTTCAAGTCTAGAGGCACGTGAATCCCCTTGCGAATCAGTATTGTGTGACAACGCTCATGAGTTAAGCTCACTTCTAGATTAGGTTACCCAAGGGCAGTAAAGATTAAAAAAAAATGTAAAGGATACACCCTAGGGACGGTGATATGTAACGCCTAGATGTGACAAGGAAAGTAAGTTAAAGAAAGTTAAATAAAACACAAGTACATTTGCATGAATTCAAGTAAAAGTATTTGCATATGCAAGTTCTATTTTCTTATTATATTGGTATTGTTATATTTGGATATACTGGAACTATTATTCAAATAATGAGTTGTGAATTTATTTTGTAATAGCTTTGATGATTCAAGTGCTTGAATAAAATGAATTCTGCTTCTGACAATATATTTTTGAATTATAAAACTGAATAGTTTATAATAACATGCTCACCTTTTTCATAATAGATCGAGCTGGAGATAATAACGATGATACTATGTGTGACAATTTAGAGAATCCTATTGAGAATTTTAGATTCTCACTCCTATATCTATTTCTATATTATCTCCAGATAGTTCAAGGAATATTGAAGATGGCCATAGGCTGCCGTCAGACAAGGTCCGTTCAAGTAACAGTAACAACTCCTGAGTATGGTATTATGATTTAAGCATAGTACTGTACAGGGGAGAACGTTACAATTTTGATGGCCAAATTTGTTTTTGAATTTGGCATGCTGGGTAAAGGAGATTGAAGACTTAAATTAGGCATAACTTTCTCTACACTTACCCAATATAAGCAAATGAGGAGTTCTTAGAAAGTGTAGAGGAGGAAATCAAGATAATTAGGAATTGAGCTTATAAATAGGCCTTGAGCACTTAAAAGAAAATTTTTTAGTTTAGTTTTGAATTTATAGTGAGAGCAAAATAGAAGTTTCTCTTCCCTCTCCATTTGTCTCTTTCCCCAATTTTGAGTTTCTTCTTCTTCCTCCTTTGAATTTCTATGTTTATTCCCTCTGCTAATGTAGGTGCAAGATCCTTTACTAATTCAAGATCCATTTGGATCCTATGGTTGTATTCTTGATATCTATTTTGCTTAATTAGTTTTACAACTTTGTGATTCTCTTCTTCTTCTCCTTTTCAATTTGTGATTTGAATGCATGATTGTGTTTCTTAGTTGCGAGTTGAATTGAGCTTATTTTCATATTCATTGATTGATGAATACGAACCAAGGTTCGAGAATTCAAGAGATTATGATTCTAATTTGAATTATAGGTTGTGAGTTTTGGTGCTTAAGCTAGTGTGGATTTGTCAAATTTGATGATTTAATCTGATGATTGCATTACTAGTTAAATGTTAGGAGATCTCCTAATGAGAACAACAATCTAAATGTAGGAATTTTAGTTTATAGAGGATCAACCTCACATGGATATGATTTGCTCATGTGTTATGATCTATGATAGAATTTGCCATGGTTTCCTTTGGTTTCTTGAATTTGTGCTTCATAACTATTGAATTCTCCTTCTAATTTCTTTTCTCTACTTTTTGTTTGTGAAAATTCCCCAATGCTTTTGATTGAATACATCAATCGTCCCGAGAGACGACTTTGGTCACACTATTGCTACAAGTTAGTGCAACTTTACTTTGTAGTTTGATTGAGCTCAGCACTGGAATCAATCTGCTAATCCATGGTTTACAACTCACTTAACTCGTGGGGCAAATGGATTGACTTGTATATCTGCATTTAATTGTGCTTGCATGGTGATTGTTCCTGATTAGCACATGTTGCAAGTTTGGCAAATCAACTCGAGGACTATGGCCAATATTCCTAACTCTAATTCTTAGGTCTTCTTCAAGGCCATGCCCATTATTCTTGGGTTGTCTTCATTGTTGAGCCCATTATTTTCGAATCTTCATGGTTGAGCCCATTATTCTTGGGCTTTCTTCATGGATAAGTCCATTATGTTTGGGCTATCTTTGTGGCTGAACTCATTACTCTGAGCTTGTATATGTGGCCAAGCACATTATTCCCAAGCATTCTTCATGTTGAGCCCATTATTCTCAAGCTATCTTTATGGTCAAGTCCATTATTCTTAGAATATCTTTGTGGTCAAACTCATTATTTTTGAGTTTATCTTCATGGTTGAGCCTATTATTCCAATGCTTTCTTCATGGCTGAGCCTATTATTTCTAGGCTATCTTTGTGGTTGGGTTCATTATTTCAGAACTCATCTTTGTGATCAAGCCCATTTTCAGGGCCAAGCTCATTTCCTATAAAAATGGCAAAGAAATGAAATAAAAGATATTATTGATAATTCAAAAAGTACGTCGCCTAATCCACCAGGTTGGTTACATGTCCGGCCTAGGTAGGTTGTTTGCATCTCCTTGATGTTGATAGAGCTTTATAGAGTTTGTGGGCTTGAAATTATTTCGGGGAGGTTTGGACATGATGAATTCTAAGAAGGGATGAGTAGTTGTTGGTGTATTAGTGGTATTGCCTTCCTAGTTTTATTGAGATGGGGAGGGACTGTTTGAGAAACATGCTCCCTTTCATCCTAACCATTGTGGGTGGAGCTCTATCGAGCATTGGCTTTGATGAGCTCCTTAATCATGGCTTCCATTCTTATTCTTCACCTACAATTGTTGGATAATATAAAGGAGAGTTTTCACTATGGTTGACCTACTTACTGACCTTACGATATGTACTAATGTTCTAACAACTAGGAGGTGCCATGGCTTTGCCAGCATAGCTCTAGTGGGGATCTGCAAAGACATTTTGACAGTCAAATTAGAAGTGAAAAAATCAATGAACCAATTTAAAATTGATTCGAAATCATTACCTAACTTTAGGTTAACCCTCTATTTATAGAGTGAAGTCCCTATATTTTTTCTCAATGGATAGGTAATGCTCCTTCCTTTCTCTCCATTGATCTCAAGATTCTCCTATGATATTGAATTCTAGATGGAGTTTGAATTTTGTTGAGAATCTCAACTAATTGATATAGTTAGACATATTCAAATACGTTCAACCGAGCCTAGTTATGTTTGGTTAGGCCTAATTACATCACCTCTATCATATGCATTCTTAAGGTTAGACTTATACATACTCATATAGGCTTAGATATGGTTATAGCCATATTCAAACAAGGTCAACTTGACTTGGATAGCTTGGCTAGACCTTAGATAAGCCCGACCAAGCCCGACTAGATTACTCTTGTCATTAGCACTCCTTAGACCAACCTATTACTTCTTGAACAAGGTAGGATATTGTTTAGTACAACATCACATGTCAAATTTAGCAAAATATTTTTGTTTTTAATATTAGTTGTCACATGGCAAAATTTTAGGCTATGTATTCTAGTTTAACATATTATTACATATTGATTGATAATTATACCTTACAAAATTTTAGCGATTGTTTATGAGTAGGTATTTATTTAAAATATGAGGACTTATTTAAAAAATTAGTAAAATTATATGGATTACTAGATTAATTTATCATTTTTTTATCTCATAACTATCCATGTTATTATGCTGCTATCTTGTCTATTATTAGTAGGTAATTACTTTCAAATTTGAAAAAAAAAAATTTCTAACATATTATCAAATATCTACACATAAATAAATATAATTTATGAATTAATAATTTTAAAAATATTTTTTTATAAAAATTATGTTTTTCAATATTTGATTAACTATAGATTTAATTTATATATATTATCAGTGTAAAAAAAATTTACATAGATATCGAATCATATATTATCACATTAGTAAAAAAATTTGACTTAAACATTTATTACTTTAAAAATCTTACAAGTATAAGCATTTGATTGGATGACAGTATAAAAGAGTACATACCAATTAAACTCATAAACTATTTTATTATAAAATATAAATAAGTGAAAATCTTAAATTAACATATACAATAGGTGTGATTATTTTAAAAAGTAAAAAATAATGAGTTTAATTGGTATGAATTGATAGTATAAAATATTTTTATACTATCAATCAATAGAAATAGGGGAAAGTAAGAAATCATGGTGGGTCTCTCATTATAATGGGTGATTATTTGTATGAGTTGGTACTTTCCACTATTTTTTTTGACTGATAGTATAAAACTAGTCTATACTATTAATGAATTTAAATTAAATTCAAAAGTAATAACATATATTTGTATATGTGACTATTATTTTAAAAATTTAATTTAAATACACTGGTAGTGTAAAATAGTTTTACACTGTCAACCAATAGAAATAGTGGAAAGTGCCAACTCACATAAATAACTACCTATTATAATGAGGGACCCACCATAATTTCTCACTTTCCTCTATTTTTATTGATTTTTATACTAGTGCATACCAATTAAATTCTTATTTTAAATTAAAAGTAGTAAATGTGCATTAACAACAAATAAATACGCACAGTACACACCATACACCAGAACCTGAGCCAAATAAACAAACTTCTCTCTTTGCTTTGCGCCATCTTGGTGGTACGGCGTATCACTAAAACGACTGAGAGAGTGTATATATTAGGTTCTCTTCCCTGCTAATCCCGTTCCCTTCTTTCTCTCTCTCTCTCTCTATCCTCCGCATTCGCTCGCTCGCTGCGGAGGCTTTTCCATGACTGCGCCAAAATTTTCCCTCATTTTCCCGAGAAAATTCCGATTCCACCTCCCTTTTCTCTTCTCTTCTCCTCCGGGGATTCCTCACCGGACTCTCCCACGGTTCTGATTTCTTCGCGTGGATTTCGATAAGCCCCGAGAGAGGGTTTGTTAGGGTTTCGAGAGCATCGCGATTTTGGTAGACATAGGAAGAGAGAGAGATACACAACACTTAGTTAGGGTTTTGTCTATTTTGTGTGTTGTGTTCTTTGTTTTGGGGATTCGAGATGGGGAGCGTCGATCGGGACGGCGATCGGGCTTTCAAGGCGAATTTCACCGCCGATGGTGCGGCGAAGTTGAGGGAGAGTGTGAAGGAGAAGCTCAAGGAGTTGATGGGGGACTACACCGATGACACTCTTGTGGTACGACCTAAAACGCCACCGTTTTTTGAATGAGTAATGTGCTGCGCGTTTTCTAGATTGTCGAATTTTGTTTTTGGGAGCAAAGTCTGAAGGTTGATTTCGAAAATTGTGCTTTTGATAATTGATGTGTTGCCTGCTGAGGTTCCCTATGATTTTCTCTTTGATGAGTCAAGGGTGGCAGTTTCTTAATATTCTTTTGTGGTATGGGTTCAGTTGAATGAAGGGAGAAGGGTTTGTGTGGAAAATCCCTGTAAAATGTGAATAAGAGTCAGGGTTTTATAAATTATGGAATGTGTATTTAGGATTATAGATAAATGTGAAGTGGAGATATTCAGATGAATGTATGGTCCATGGGGTAATTTATTGAATAAAAAGTAGAGGTCACTTGTGGCAATAGAATTGAAGGCGATGTGTACTGTGATTAAAAATCTCTTGCAGGTTCTGATGCATGCTAATAGCTTTGGATATCTGACCTTGTGAGCCTGCTGGTTGATGTTATGATTGGGTCGAACCTTGTTGCACATAGTGTATTTGTAGGGCTTGTACATGCTTACATGCTTGGCAGGTGCATGCTTATGCACATGTAGAATCAGCTTGCGGTTATACAGTGTAAATGTGCAATGTTGAATATAACACATGCTTCTATTTTGAAAATTATTGGAAACTTTATGATAGTGTATGTCTGTCTTAGATATAGATTCATGAAAATACAGATCTGTGAATATACAATCTATATTAAGAGAAAAAAAATGTTAAGATTTAGTGCATAAGTAAAAAATTATTTCAAGGAATAATTGCTAAAAATGGACAACCCAGTGCATGAGGCTTTCACGTGGTGGGTTTTTTTTTTTTTTTTGAGGGGGGGTGGTGCAGATGTATGCAGCGTTTACCGCCGCAAGTGGAGAGGTTGTTTCGAGGATGAAGATTGCAGTGGTCATACCTTGGGTGATTGAGTTGGATTCAACTTGATTTGGGACCATTATTTGGATATTTGTTGGTATTTTTGGCAGTGCCTCATCTTATTGGGGCTGGGTAGTTGTTTAGAATGGCATGAAATCATGGAATGAGATGATTGTTTTTAATGTATCTTATGAACACAAAGTGCCTCAACTCAAGCATAAATTTTGTCCAACTGTGAATCTTTTGCAATACAGCGCCAACAAGAGCAGATAATAAGTTTCCTAAATATGAGAATGTTAAGTTGGATGAGTGGACATATAAGAAAAGATAAGATTAGAAACAAATGTAGTTGAGATCAAGCTGGAGTAGAACCTCATGAGATGACAGAAACTCACCTTAGGTGGTTTTTTAGTGTGAGGAAAAGACCAATGGAGCCTCTACCAAGAAAAGCATATGCAGTGGAAGATAGTTAGATTAAATGAGGTAGAGGAAGGCTGTGGACAATTTTAGGAGAAGCCAATAAAAAAAGACTTACTCTAAATGGATTTATTTAGTAATGGTTTTTATTAGACCCCACATAGTGGGATAAGACATGATTGTTGTTCTGTATAGATGCTGACTTGCTGAGTTCTGAGGTGTAATCCAGAGTTGAAGGTCTTCTAGGCTGTTTTTAATGTTTTTGGAATTTCTTGATTGTCTGTAATCTGTTATAATTATTATTAGTTGAATGATGACAGTGGCATTTCTATTTTTCTTTTTATTTTTACAACGGCATTTCTCTCTTTTTTTTTTTTTTTAAGTAGTGGACATGTTGTAGTTGGATGTATTAACCAATGAGTAAAGGCAATTAATATGAAGTTTTAAAAGTTTCATATGATGTGTTTGACTTTATTGAGTAAACTGAAGTTCTCCTTATGCAATGGCAGGAATATGTTATTGTGTTATTGAGGAATGGTAGGCGGAAAGAAGAAGCAAGGAATGAGTTAAATGTTTTTTTGGGGGATGACAGTGATTCTTTTGTATCCTGGTAATTTCAGTTTAGTCTCTATATGAAGGATAATTTTAAGGTTAATTTAATTGCAAGCAATATAGTATTTACACCCATTGTTCTTTGTATGTTATCCTGTTAACAGGCTGTGGGATCATCTGGAATTGAATTTAGATTCGTATGTTCAACCAAAAGAATTGCAGAATGAAGCCCCTAAGAAAAAGCTCATATCAGAGGTCCAAGCTGGAGAGTCGGAAAGAGGAAAGTCTGATAAGTTATCTAGAAGCCGGCATAACAAAGATTGGAAAGGATTGGTCAGGGGAGAAGCTGAACCACCTCCCATTCGAAGCTGTGTTGTTGACACTACTCATGTGGATGAAAAAGCCCAACCTAGGCTCAATCATGGTCAAAGGTCACTGTCTCCTAAATCTCCAGTTCAGAGGAAAAGGGGCCGAGCTGATGAACAACAGAGGACAAAGGTTCGAACTGCTAACATATTTGCCTGATCATGTTTGTAATTGTAGATGATTTAATTATTTCATTTCACTGGCTATCAGCATTTAATTGTTGTATTTATTTAAATTGCATTTAAATCTGAGCCCTCATTTTGTATTTGCACTCCTGCATCATGGATTTCTTATTTCTTATGCCTCTTTCCAAGACCCAGTAACAGGGAATGGTGTCCTTATATGGATAAATTGGAAGTTTGTTATTTTCCTTGTTAGCCTTATTTTGCTCTCCATTTTAGCTTCTTCTTCTTTTTCTTCTCTCTCTCTGTCTCTCTGTCTCTTTTATTTTTTATTTTTTATTTTTTTTTGTTTGGGGGGGGGGGGTATACAACATGGTACCTCTTGATCCTTTGCTTTCAAACATCTAATTAAGTAACTTCAACAGAGGGATGCAATCTCTCAAGGAAATATTGCTGCTCCTCGACGGCTGCTTCAGTTTGCAGTGCGAGATGCGGTGGCTACTTCTAGGCCATCTAATTTGGGCTCGTTAGTAGAACCGTCTTTGAAACGTCTTCGTTCTGTAGTTTCTACATCCTCTGGTGATTCATCTTTGGTGGAACGTCCTCAGCGGATGCAGCCTGCTTCCAGGGTTACAAATCCAATGGCACCAGTGATTAAGGCTGTGGCTGATGCTGCTGAAGATGTGATAAAATACAAATCCTCTCGGAGTGTATTTGATCGACTCGGTCGTGGTATGAATCCATCAGATGACAACAGCCAACTTGAAGATAATTACCAACATCAGGAGCAAAACTCATCACTGTATCTCCAAAGTTCTGATTACAATGGACAGTCAAATATGACTATGATGGAACATGAAACTGGTTTTCGCTCTGATTCTACTTCAGATAATGAAGGTTTTGATGATGTTAATGTCATGGGTCATACGGTGACTGGAGCTTCTCAGATTGACTCCTCTGTTGGGAACAGGGACAATGATTCATTGATGGTGCAGTATAGTGTGGCAAAAAATGCTGATGATGGATTGCGTCTAAAACGGAATAGAGAACAGGAGCAACCTGCTGCTGCACCTAACACTTCTCGTAAGATAGTGAATATATCTGTTAATGTAAATACTTGGAAGCCACCACATTATCAGGAACCAAGGGAGGTAACAGAATTAGATGGTCATAATACTTTAGACAGTGAAACAGGAGCTCCCAGAACTGGCTTGCGACTGGTAAAGGAGAATGCCAACACTCTGAAAACTACTAATGCAAATGTGAGTTGTTCATGCATACATTCTTAGACAGAGTTTCTGTTAATTAATAAACATATTATGCTTAAAGCATTTAGCTATAGATCGTTTCATTGATATTATGACATTTAACAGGCAAAACCTGCTCCTGATGTTTGGAAAGAGTCTGATAAGGGACAAGTATCTATGTCTGGTATGTTCTAAATCTTTAGTGGAAATTCTTGCTTCCAAAAGACATGTAACAATTATATATCTGGCCCGTACACTATATATATATATATGTGTGTGTGTGTGGGTGGGTGGGTGCGTTTGGATGTGCTTCTACAAGGGGAAGAAGTATTTTTTTTCCAAAGTTTTTTTTGAAAAAAAGTACTTCTAGTGTTGTTTGTTTGTGCTTTTCCAAAGAAGCAGAAGCAGAAAATAATTAGTTTTTTTGCTTTTTTGATAAGTAGATAGAGAGCTGCTTCTCCCAATAGCAGAAGCGAGAGAGAAAATGGTCTTGAATTTCAAACCCACTATTTTTGATACTATTTTACCATTCTATCCTTAACTTTTTCTTGAAAACACCACTCTCTATCCACTAAATTATAATTACACTAAAAAAGTACTTTTATATTTATTATATCCAAACAATTTAACAACTTTTGGTTCTAATAAAAAGTATCTCTACAAGTACATTTAAACGCAAAATAATTTTCTACTTCTACTTTTGTTTTTGCTTCTAATTCTACTTTTGAAAAGGTACTTCTCGCAAAATTTTAATCAAACGAGCCTTATGGGTGAAGGATCTTTCTTATATATCATATAAGTTACACATTTTGCTAGGTATTCTACTTTTTCTTATAACTCTTGAATGTTAGGAGATATATCAGGCGTATGATTGATTCATTTGATTGCATCTTATGTGTTCTCACTTCTCAGGTTTGAGTGCTTCCAGTCGTCCTTCAGAGGATGCTGATTCCAGAACCATTTTTGTTAGTAATGTAATAACTCCTTACTCCTTTGTTCTTGGTGGGGAAGGGAGGCTTCAGTGATTGGTAGGATTTGTTTGATATCTGAAATTGCCTTATATTGGTTATCACAGGTTCATTTTGCTGCTACCAAAGATGGCCTGTCTCGGCATTTTAATAAATTTGGGGAAGTGTTAAAAGTGGTTATAGTTACTGATGCAGCAACAGGGCAACCAAAAGGGTAAGATATTTAAAAGTTTGTTTTGCTCATTATATGTCCAGTACAAGAACATTATGTTTGTGACTTTATATTGATTCACAATTACTGGAGCAGGGCAGCTTATGTTGAGTTCATGCGAAAAGAAGCAGCACAGAATGCATTATCTCTGGATGGCACTTCTTACTTGTCACGGATACTCAAGGTATTGATAACAGCTTGGTACTGGATTTATCTAGAGGCTTTTCCCTCTCATTTTATTTAGGTTGCTTCGGGCATTTATCTCCCTTCAATTCTTTTTCATTTCAGAGATGAAAAATTCTAGTCACTCTTATTATATTTGGGACACGTATATCCTTTTTAGATAATGAACTTTTTGTCAGTTTGATAACTGGGTAGTATATTGTCCTAGTCATTTGTAGTAGTACCCAGGGTTTGATAATTGCTGTTATAGCTAATATAAAATGTGTCAGGATAAGTCAACGATGCTGGCTTGATGTCAAAATATGTGTGGAACTCTAGACAAATGGGCGGTTGAGTTTTTTGCCCTTTTTATGTTTTTGGATTGTATCTACATGGATGTGATATGTATACAATCTCTGTAGTTTTTAAGCTGAAGACAAGGTTGGTGAACTAAACTGTCTTGTAATAACTCATATGCAGGTTGTTAAGAAAAGTGCTGCACATCAAGAACCATCTTCAACCATGGCATGGCCACGTATTGTTAGGGGATCTCCATTCCCTGCTGCTAGGTTTTCCAGACTTCCTTTTCCAAGAGGTGTTCCTGGTGCATTTAGACCTCGGCCCCCAATTAAACTGGGTGCCAGGAGCTTGCAATGGAAGCGGGATGCGCAGGGTAGTCAATCTGACAATGGTACATCTTTGAATACCAGCAGTTTTTCTGCACCTGTTGCCCGGGGTCTCACCTATGTCAGAACAGAATCTAAGCCAGAAGGCAGCTTGGGTACTACTTAGTTCGAATCTTAAGAGAGTGACAGACAGGTTGCATCGGAGTGTCTTAAATGTCTGGTGGGAAAAGAAAAATGATAGAAGAACTATTAGAAAGTAAGGAGATGCCTGGCTTAATTTTTGGAATTTTTTTCTGTACATGGAGGATATTTTGATATCTAGACGACTAAGTAGGTGTAGATGAAGTTTAATAATGTCTATTTTCGTCTCTGGCTGTTAAAGCTACATATGTGGGGAGGGCGTTGGTTTTGGAAAGAAGATGAGAAGGATGTAATCGAAATATCTGGGAATTATCCATACAGTTGAAGTGAAGTGTGTGGGTAGGTTGGACCCTTTCATGGTCTTTTTGTTTCGTGACAGTCTATTTATCTGCTTTTTTGGGAGTGTTACCGGAGGAAGATTAATAAAAAAAAAAAGAAAAAAAAAGTGGGAAAAAAGGGCAAAAAAAAGTTTAGTTTCATTTGTCTGCTTCATTCAACTTCATTGTTTATATGGTTAAATATTTTATTCTTGCTGTAATTTGCAGTTGTGTACTTGCGGCTAGTTATACTTATTCTCGTACTTGCAGAATCATTTTTCACTGCGTCCCGTTTCTTAGTATTCAATAGTTAAGCTTCATTCGGGAACCCAAAAGAAAAATGAAAAGAAGCTCCTTGTCTTTGCCTTTTTAAGTGAAAGCCGATTTAGTTCGATGCTTTTCATCCGAGTACCAACTATATGCAGTAGTCAGACAATGTAATTTATTTTACAGCAAGCATTAGTACGATCGCCGCAACTGGTAATTGACAGCAATAATAACAACAATAATTAAGTTTTTGGTACTTGGTGAAATCAGATAGTTACATAAACTGAATGACTTATTGTGACCTGTAAACTAAGTTTATGGATAAACTGTTCAAATTTAATATTTTTCACTATTTCGTCTGTAGTTTTACTTTATTTTTCTCTATTGCTGTGGTTTACCTTATACACGATTTACCCCCTTTATTGAAGCTTCTAGAAAGCTTCCTCACGTATGATCAAATGGTAAGGTTAGATTCTATTATCTTCTTCATGTCAGGAGCTATTTCAATTTTCTTTCTAATACATTTATGCTTAAATCTATCTTATCAGTGTGCCCATTCATCTAATAATAAATATTTTTATCACTATAACATTGATTTTATTCTCTTTTCATGGGGTGCCAATTCAACATTAGTTAAATTAGTTGACGTCTAATGAATTATTGATACCTAAGACATTTCTTGGTGCTAGTTTTTTTTCCCTCTTATTTATAATATTTGAATTCAAGATTTTAATTAAATGGATCAAGTGTTGAATACTTTAACCATCTAAGCATTGGTCTCCTGTTGGCTTTTTATTGCTCAATATTAGTATTAGAGTTCATTAAATCTAGTATCAATTTTCTTTTATAGAGTTTATGAGGAATTAGAGTTTCTTATGTAGTTAATTTCTCTACTGTTGGCAGGCTGTAGCTCTAACTCCTCAGCGCCCTATAATATAGATACATCAGCGTATTATTCAATGTGTCATCCAAATGTAGCCTCTTATTTATTTATTCATTATGTACCACGTAGTCACCCAAATGACTTTATGCATCTGCCATTATTTATTTTGCTTCTATAAGCATTTACATAGATTAAGGTATTTTTAAGGCTATGCAACTAAATGAGCAAGAACTATTATATTCTTAGGTGCTATTTGACAGTCTTTGAATCTACATATGTGCATTCTTCCACTTTGTACTCCAATTATGTTAAAATGAATAACAATTGTTTGCTTTGCTCTAACTCTTATGATGCTAAAGGCATTGAACAAATCTAACCTACAAGCAACTCGATTAACTGAAAAAAAAGGAAACAAATGTAAGAAAATAGACAAGTGAATAAAAGAATAGACACAAGAATGACAAATAATCATTAAAAGCAGATATCTTTATTTTATTTATAATATCATTCTATTAATTTATCAGCAATAAATAATTTTTTCACTTCAAGTTATTTTGACAACATCTATTAAATAATTACATTCATATAATAAATATCACTTATATATCTTTTCTAACAACAAAAGATACATTCATTTCGGTCACTTTATTTTTCTTGCATAATGCGCGCTCCCAATTGTCAAATAGTTATGAGGAGGCGGAGGAATATGGACTTTTCTTGGCCTTTTTATTAGTCCAGACATATCAATGCTTTTGAGTCCTAAACTACCGGACACATTAGTGCTTGCAGAGGACAAATATGACTGATAATTTTAATTTTCAGAAATTATGTAAGTGTCTAACGCTCTATTTTTTCGGATACTAATTTTGGGGTTTATTGATTTAATGATCTTGTGTCATTTGTTTTTTATTTTTATTTATTGAAATGCTTTTTTTATTTAACGCAACAGTGTCAGTGCCGTGTCTGTTTTCATTTGAGAGTTCCCAAATTATGTTGGGAACTTCTCTTTAATAAAGGCATGACACTAATTACATTATCGTATAAAGGTTTGAAAAGTGTGAACAAAATGATATTTCCTGACATAATCTACTCCATCGGACTTGATTCGTTCGACAACATTTTTGTTTGGTGGCATCCTCTTCCATAACAAGATTTGACCAATGTTCCATTTCAACTTTTTTTCCCAAGGCAGCATTCCCATTGGCAGATAAATGAGTTCGCATCTTGGTCTCTTCGTGAGATACACTCTTTCTAAATTGAGAACATTCATTAGTTCCTCAATAATTCGATAAATTAGTCTTTCTAATAAGATTAAGTATAATTGTGCGGTGTGAAATATGAGCTTTAGGTCTGGAATCGCCACTTGAGAAATTTGAAGATTTAAACTTGGGCAAAAAAGGAGACAACGTACACGAGGAAAAATGTTATCAGATTAACAGATCAACTTATGTATACTTACAGAGATTCGGCTTTGTCTTTCAATTAGTTGAACTTTAGAAGTGCAAATTATTATAGAATAAAGTTAGTGACCTGGCTCAAATTGGTCAATTGGATTTTTTTTTTGGGGGGGGGGGGGGGTTATAAATCAATTGGAGCTGCAATTTTTGGAATTTCCTGGCACGAGTTTGAGCATATCTTCTTTTATAACGGGACAATCGCAGAAATGGTGAAGAGAAGGGAAAAGGGGTTGAACTATACATTATTATTTGAGATAGGACTTAATACTACAAATGCTTGCTTACAATTCATAGTATCACTTGCTCATTTATCTTTATGGCCGGGATATGAGCAATCTTGTGCCAATATTTCTCTCTCTGACTTTGATACCTAGCTTCCAGCAGAGGACAGTCCTCAATTTCCAGTAAGGAAAGAGATGGGGGCAGGCTATTGTCTGGCAAGGACTGAAGCATTGGACATTTACAAATGCGGAGTTGTTTGAGGGAAGATGGCAAACCATATTCTGGCAAGGACTCAAGCCTTGAACAAAATCCAATGCCAAGAACTAAAAGAGAGTTGAGGTGTTGAAGGCCATCCCCTCTTAAGAATCTTAGATTTGAAAGAGCAATGATGCCAAGAGAAACAAGAGAAGTAGGCAGCAATGGCTTCCTCAGCGAGGCATCAACAAGATCATCACCCCCAACACTCAAATGCGAGAGCGAAGTGAGCCGATCGAAATGGAAACCGGCTTCTCCAAGCTTGGGACAGAAACTGATGTGCAGGGTTTCGAGGCACGAGAGACTCTGGGGAGAAGCTTCTTCTGAGATAGAAAGGGATGTGAGATTGGGAGAATCAGCAATTTCAAGATGTTTGAGCATTGGGAAGCAGCCTAATGGAATGGAAGTTAGTGAATGGCAGCTGTTTTGTATTATGAGTTCTTTCAGGGATGTGTAATTGTGCCATGTCTCAGTAGGTGGGAATTCTAAGTTGGGACAGTCCCATATTGTGAATTTCTGCAATGTTGGCAGGCCTTGGGTTGGGAAGGATGTGAGCGATGAGATGTCATGGAGATACAAGCTTTGGAGACAGTTGCTGCTGAGAATCATTCCAGGCAAAGATTGCAGGCTATCCCACTTCTCAATGTGCACTTCTTGCAGTGAGCATTGCAATGCATCATCAAATATGGGCAATAGAGAAGGACCCCCATCAGTTATTTCTATGTATTCAATAGAATGAATCCAAGATGGAGTAGATGCTTCTAGTTCATGACAATCCCGTATCTCAACCTTTGTCAAGCTGGAAGGAAGTTGGTGTGGCAAATATTTCTTCAGCTTAGGACAACTGTCCAAACAAAGACTTTTAAGAGATGGAAAAGGATACTTAATACCTTCGCCATTGAAGGGCAGCCATTCCTCCCAATCTGACATCTTGGAAAATGTTAGCTCCTCCAAGGATGGAAATGGTTGAAATGAGCAAGAACCACTGCCGCCATAGAACTCGGCACCAACAGTCTTTACCATTTCCATTCTTGCAACCATGAGCTTCTTAAGAGAAGGCAATTGTCCCAGAGGTGGTAGACAAAAGCAATATTTGCACTCAATGATATCCAATGATACCATACTTGAAAATGAATTGTCACCCAACCAACCCGGGAAGCTTGTGCCGCCATAAAATCTGATGGCGAGTTCTCTCAGTTTTGTAGAAGGTTGCAGCTGCTCAAGTGCATCCTTCTCAATCCGTGAATCCTGACAGTTGCTGCTCCATTCCAACTCCAAGTGCTCAATTTGTTCTTTGTTCTTCAAGTTAGCCTCATAAGCATCCATCACATTCACCACATTTTGCAGTTTCGTGATGGAAAGCTTTCCTTGCAAGTGAGGAAAGTTTCTTAACTCTCTGACTCTTAATCCATCTTCTTGTCTTCCAACAATGAAAGTGGTAAGAGTTTGCAGATTTTGAAGCTTCTTGATTTGTACTGGCATCTCCTTCAAATTAGTCCTGCCAAGATTAAGGTGACGTAAATTGACTAGTTTTCCTATATCTTTTGGCAATTCAGTGAGAGATTCACAGCCTAATAAAATCAAAGTTTGCAAATTGTAGAGCCTGCATATAGTGTCAGGCAACCTTTGAATTCCAATGTTGGAGAGGTCTAGATAGCGCAGATGAACTAGATTTCCAATTGAATCAGGCAGCTTGGTGACATTTTTATATCCTGACAATGAGAGTACTCTTAAGCATTTCAGCTTTGGCAACAAATCTTGGGGTACCCTTTGGGTTATGTTATACCCTTTGAACCCCATTGGCAGGAAGGTTCGCAAACATTTCAGGTCATAAAAAGTTTCAAACTTTTTGTGACTTTCATACTCCTCTTGAAGATATGACAAATGCCGAATACTCTTTGAGATTTGATCATCTTCAAGCCTCAAGCTACTTTGCCTAAAGCAAGTTTTTCCAGCAACAACTCTAGCTAGATCATTGACAAGGTCATGCATTACAAAATTTCTCTCATTAACATATCTGGGTTGAAGAATTAATGATCTTGATAATAATTCATCAAAGTTGTCTTCGCCTATTTTTTCCATGGTTTTCTCACCTTGCGACTGTTGAACTAAGCCTTCAGCCATCCATAACAAAACCAATTGCTTCTTCTCCAACAGGCAATCCTTTGGAAAGATTGAACAATAAGCAAAGCACCTTTTCAAATGAGCTGGGAGGTAAAGATAGCTTAAGCGCAATGCCGGTAGAACATCGTCACTTGGCAAATCCCATATGTTGCTGTTCAAAATTTCATTCCATTCCTTTGCATCTACTTTTGAACGTAAAAGACCTCCAAGTGTTTTAGCAGCTATTGGAAGGCCACCACATTTCTTTGCAATTTTTCTGCTGATTGCCTCTAGATTTTGATATTTGTTGGAGTCTTCAGATTTAAATGCATGTTTGGCAAGCACAGACCAACAATCTTCATCCGATAAAGGGTCGCATTTATGAATAGGAAATGTGTGTGTAACTTCAGCAACTCTTTGCTGGCGTGTTGTGACAACAATCTTACTTCCTCTTTTTCCACTGGTGAAAGGAGTTAGCAGGTCATTCCAATCATTGTACTTGTCATTCCACAGGTCATCCAATACAAACAAAAATTTCTTGTCCCTCAAATGTTGCTTTAGTTCAATTTGGAGACAATCTAGATTGGTACTTGTATAAACCTTTGAAGTAAGGGACTCAAGAAGAGCTTTGGTTACCACCAAAGCATCATAGTTCTCTGACACACACGCCCAAGCTTTATGATCAAAATACTCTTGCACTTCCTTATCATTGTAGAGGAGTTGAGCAAGAGTTGTTTTTCCAACACCACCCATGCCCAGAATTGTTACCACACCTATCTTATCACAATTTGCATCCTCATCAGATAGCAACAGCTTTATGAGTCTTTCTGTCTCTTCCTTCCTACCAACCATAATAGATTCATTTACCAATGACGTTGTAGGTGGTCTGTAGAAAACTTTCCCAGTTACACTTTGCAAGCCAAGGATATCCTTTTGTTTAGTGAAATATTCAAGCCTTTGGCACATACCCTCCATCTTGGAATTCATCTCCTTATAGAATTGATTAAAAGGAGAAGAAAGAAAGTTCCACACCTGATTGGTAACATTCTGAGGTTCTTCTTCCAGCTTGCATCGCAGAGAGTCACAGTTGATTTTATCCAGCAAATCTTCTGTATCAAATATGGCATTCTTCAACTCATCTAGCCATTCTTGCACCATAGGATTGGAGATCTGCTTCTCCTCCGCATCATTGAGCACAGCACTGAGTGTCAACAGTGTTGACTTCAACTTACTGAGGAGTGAAACATTCAGCTTCATGCTTCTAAGGAAATCTTGGAACTCATTTGAGGCTATTCTGGCTAACAAAGTTTCAACGCTAGCAGATAGGCAGGCCTCAATCACCAAAGTTGCCATCCCCTCTTTTTGCTAGAAAGTGAACCTGGGGGCAAAATAATTTAAGGAAATTATAGCTTGCTTTAGATTAGATTAACATTGACTATATAGTGCTCTATAATTGCTACAAGTGTACGAGGGAAAAGCTGAGTCATTGGTCATAGCTTCACATTTATTATGGCGGGAGGTTTCTAAGTTGCCTGACTAATTGATAAGTACGCATCTTGGATTATTAAATTTTGGGTTATATTATTTATATATATTCAAAATTTTAATATTTTAATACTTTTTTTAGTTTTTTTTTCTTCTATTAATTATTTCTTATTTTTTATTTTCTTCTATAACTTTTTTTCCTTTCTATCTCTAAATATTTAAAATATTTATCTACCCTAATAATATAAAAAATATTTTTCTTAAATTTTTAGTTCCAAATTATCTAATTATATATAACAACCAATAATGATGTTAACAACAAGATGGACAAACTTTTTCAAAAAGATGCTACATGACAAATGTCTCTCTAATCCCTTCAGCTGAACATGGTGTACGTTTGCCGAGAAAGAGGAAAAAACAAGAAATCTTCATGGTTAGATGACGACAATGTTGTCAATTCTTTTTGAAAAGAATAAAATAAAATGTAAAGGACCCGTCAAAAAAAATAAAATAAAATAAAATAAAATAAAATAAAATGTAAAGGAGATGCAAGCATTTCGGTAGGAAAGACAGAGATATAATTCTGATTAGAAATCAATTTTCGAAAATAACGTTACTTCCAATCTTAAAGAATTTCATTGATATCAACTGAGATACAAAGCCATGCGCACGATGCTGTGTTTTGGATATAGAGTAACAATGAATCACTTTTTGGAAGTATTGATTTGGACTACTTCTTGGCATTACTAAATATATGACTTTATGAATTTTATTAGATAATTCATATGAGAAATTTACTATTCTTTAGTTCTTCTCAATCAAAATCCTTATTATTTTTTCTCTCTTAGCACAGTCAATTACAAAAATAATTCCATAATAATTTAAAAATTTTTGTTGGTTGAACAATTACATGACAATACTAAAAAATGTTCTACTTCATATGAATAATAAATAATAGTAACAACAAAAGGATTAAAGAAATTATAGCAAATAACTGATCTTATTTTATGTCTTACATTTTATTTTCTTTTAATCCGATTTTAAATTTATTAAATAAAATATATCATTAAATAATTCACTAAGGAAGTAACCACAGCTAAGCTTAAAGAGTAGAGTGTTAGTTTTAGAGACGTTTTGGACCTAGGATAAGCTCAAGGAGTGGGGTGTTATTTTTGGAGAATGTTTTGTAGTGGAGTGTTAGTTTTAGAGAAAGTACTTTGGAGCTTGTTGTATCTTTTTTTTTTTTTTTTGTGTGGAAAACCATACGGGCAAAAAATAGAGAAGCACAATTAAAATATAACACAAGGAGAGAGAGAGAGAGTAAAAAAATAAAGAAAATGAATTATTCACATTCTGCCATAACTCCATGTTGCATGAGTTATTCATCCATGAAACCTTGATTTATTAATGTTTAATAAACATTCTTTCTTCTTGCGCAAAGATACCATGTAGGATCAATAAATCATTTAGGGTCTGTTTGACTTTTATATCTATTTTCTATTTTTATTTTATGTTTTGTGTTTTTAGGGTTCTGTGAAGGTTATATAGTAAAAATAATAAAAATAATAAAATTCTATGTTCTATTTTCATTTTTTATTTTTATTTTTTTATTCATAAAATCTTGAAAATAGAAAACACAAAAAATGAAAACAGATTATAAAAACAGAAAATAAACATGCACTTAACATTGTCGGTCATAAAAGATCCCATTTTGCATCATTATTGATGAATTTCAAATCATTTTAGACTTGTTTTTCACCGTAACACTTGTTAATTAAACCTAAAGTAGTTTTAGATAAACTTGGTGTTTTTAAAGAGATCAACATATTCAAACAATGAAAGATGGAATCTCTTCACCAACATACTCATGCACTCTGTTTTTTGGCATGATGTGCCACTTTTTGACCCATATTTGCTTGATTTCTTCGTAAAAAATTACTTAGAATGATCCTATAGTAAGTTTATATCACAACCTAATGCTTGAAACATCTTAAAACCATCTGAAATTCACAAAATCAATGTTGGGTCATTGCTTTATTTTCATACCCAATTTTGACTCGAAAATGGGTCATTTTGATCCCATTTTTGTTGACTTTTGTATAAACATTATGTTGATTTATCCTAGAAGTAGTTTAGATGAATGCCAAATTGTTAGAGATGATTGAAACGGTGTAACAATGATAAAAAATTGTGTTGGTTTGTGAAATGGGTTGCATGACCCGTTTTTATGCTATTTGGGTTGTCTGACCCAATTCCCAAGGTTGGGGATGAAGAGGTGTCTCTTGGATGAAACCCACCCATGCCCCCTGGAGAGTAAGAGAGTGTGCTATCTACAAAACTCTATTTTACATGCCTTTTTTTATTTGTTGAACTTGTTTCATTGTCTACTATATAATGATATAAGTTTTATACTTTTGGAGTTATAAAAATTTTAATATTAATTTATTTCTATTACGTTTAGATTAAACGTACTTTTAAATTACTGTTTTAGTGAGTTTGAATATACAAAATATTTTAATATTATGATAAACCTACATTATAGCTACTCTCCCTAAAAATCGAATATTATATGTACACTCTGCTGACATAGTTACTAAAATATAATACTCTCCTTTAGGTTATTGGATTTAAATTAATTATAATTTAACAATAGCATTAATCAAAATTGTTGGTGTTCTAAATATGCAATGATGATTTGTCAATGATCAATGAGATTTATGAATTTCAATATCTCATAAGGTTTGATGACAAGCTTGGTATGAGTTAGAGGTTATAATAATTTTCCCTGAAATTTGAGAAATTTTGGGTTATCAAGATTGTTTATCACTAAAATGGTTCAATTATCAACACCTTATAAGGAAATAATTTCTCCTAAAGTTAGGAAAATAATGAAAACTAATTTACATGCTCATCTACCAAAGGTACTTATTATGTGAATTAATTTGATTAATAGAGTTGTTTGGGATTTGATTGAGAATTTCATACGCCCAAAGGTGATGAATTTTAAAATCATGGTTTTCGAAGTTTGAAATTTGTTCAAGAAATTCATTTACTTAAAGATAGTGAATTTAGCGATCATGATATTTTGTGTATGACTAGGGTTTATCCACCTAAAAGGTATGAGCTTTTCGAATGTTATGCAATAATATATATTTTTCAGCTCAATGATGTCAAGACCAAATGTACCTTATTTGCTCTCCCAAAGGGAAGCAATACATATGTTTGCTCTCAAATATTAGTTTGTTCATTACAAGCTAATTGAACAATTTATTGCCTTATTATGTACTAATCATGTTCCATTTTGTCAAATAGTCTCTTTTTTGCTAAACAACATTAATGTTGTCAAAGAAATCCTAACTAGCTCTAACTTTAAGAAGTGAAAATTTGACATTGAGTTTTCTTTGAGCATTGTGGACTTAGATATTGCTATTCTAGAAAAAGAACCAACCAAACACATTGCTAATAGCCCTCTTGAAACCAAGTCACACTATATCAAGTGAAAAAGAGTGGATTGACATAGTCTTACTACTATGAAGAAAACTGAAATATTTACTTAGTGGTTTGCTAGAAACTACCAATGCAAAGGATTTCTTTGATGTTGTTGAAAACAGGTATCAACTGTTAGAT
Organism: Pterocarpus santalinus; assembly: GCA_031439595.1. NCBI lineage: Eukaryota > Viridiplantae > Streptophyta > Magnoliopsida > Fabales > Fabaceae > Pterocarpus > Pterocarpus santalinus. Next base: position 22,242,016 of record CM062528.1, on the reverse strand, counting down.
AATGCTGATATAGCAAGGCTGATGAGTGAATTGTCAAATTTGAGGTACAATGAAATTGTTGGTGTAAGGGAATTTATCTTGGAAATAATTCACCTACAATCCAAACTCAAGACCTATAAGATAATCTTACCTGATAATTTTGTAGTCTATCAAGCCCTTTTAAGTTTACCATCATGGTTTAGTGAAATGAAAATAACTTTTTAGTTATTGGTCAACATCCTACCTTGGCAAGGCATAGATGGGGTTCGTATCAAATTGAACCATGGCGATTCATAATGGGCTTAAATAAAAAGAGATGCATCCCTGGCTAAAAGCTATAACTTTTAGCTTAGTGATAAATGTTCGATCGAACACAACTTATAACACTGATAACCAAATCTGGGATTTGAATGATTTAGTTTCCAAATGTGTTGTTGAAGAAGAAAAGTTTCAAAGGGAAAAAAAATGAGTAGGCATATATTACTTCTCAACATAAGGTCAATTTTAGTTTTAATAAAGGAAGCTTAAAGTTTGTTAGCACTAAGAAAACTCAAAATTTTAAGAGATAAGGGAAAGGCCAAACATTTGGTAAAAGGAAGTCTTATGCTTATGTGTGTTTAGAATCTAGTCTAGTTGATGCCCCCATCTATTCTTGGTGGTTAATTAGATATGGTGCATCAACTCATAGCCTCTCCAACCTAACTTTCTAACCACTATTGGGTCGGTTTACAATATAGGAATTGAGTTTGGTGTATAGCATCTCTTACTACAAAACACAATAGTGTGGGTATACAATATATTTCAAGTGAAGAATGTTTCTCTAGCTACTCTTGAAGAGTATATTTGCTAAAAGAGGTTACAAAGAGAAATACAGTTTTCTAAAGAGTATTTAAAAAGGTATAAGATTAAAAGCTTGTTCAAAAGGTTGTTGTAAGAGAGTAAATGCTTTGTGCAATAACTTCTTTAGAGTTTCTTCTTTCTGACTAGCTTGTATTTAATACACTTTGAGCTAAATTTTAGATGATCATGAGCAGACCATTAGTCCTTGCATGATATTATTTATTATTTTCATTTGTATTTAGCATTGGGTAAGCTTCTATCTTGTTAAACATTCATGTAGCCAAAATAGGAAACTAGCTATTGGAGCCCGTTGTCCATTGTACTTGCTTTAGTGTAATTTTAGGCTTTCTTAACATTTTGAATGTTTCAATCTTTAGCTTCTGAGACACTCTTCATGAGATGATTCATTTGTATGGATTCTTTTTGAGATGCATCTTTCTAATGATAGTGCCTTCTGAGGATAGTATCTTTCTAAAGTAGGCATTTTTCTTAACCTTGTTTTCTGAGATAGTGCATGTCTTTTGAGTCTTCTATCATCCTTCTGAGAATGACTAGGCTTTGAAATTCTTAAGGTTCGGGATGTCTTATATTGAGAAATGTTCTTCTCCATTTGGAATCCTTTCCTTGATTATTTAGAATCATCTTCAAGTGTTTGAAATTTTCTAAAAGCTTAAGATTGATTACTTGTTGTTTATGAGAAATAACCTACCTATACGAATATCACTCAACAAACACATAAGTATACCATTAAGTTTTTAGATTGTTTGTTATTCATCAAAATTATGAGACATAGGCATTCATAGCGATAATTAGTGGCTTTTGAAGGGCTTTGGAGCTAACAATTTATTCACTTGAAAGTCATGGCTTTTCTAGGGAACATTAGTGAAGAGTTTTGGGCATTTCTTTCTCATCAAGGGCTCAATTAAAGCAGATAGTATGTCTAAAGTGAACTAAAGAGATGATGATTAGTGACATTAAAGCTTTAGCCTTGGGTCAGACCCAAAATAGAAAGAAAAACTGAAATTCAAAGGCTCTTAAGTTGGTTCTTAGGTTATCTTTAGGAAAGAAGTATATAATAGGAGATATAGACATGGAGACCTCTTCTTTTCTTTTACTTTTTGGTGGCTGCAACATTTTACTATTTTCTTCTCTTCTTTCTCTCGTCCATTGACGAGTGAGTAGCTTTTACTGGCTCAAGAATACAAAGTTGACAATTGTTGTCTTGAGACTTTGTTCTTAATGGTTTGCAATTGCAGAATGTATTCTCTATCTATTCTTCTTTTCTTAATCTATGATTTTTGAATTTATGGTATTGAATCTTGAATTTATAATTGAAATAATGATTAGATGCATGTTAATTGATTAATTAATTTGAATCTAATCACTTTAATGAGAAAGAGTTAAGTTTTTGGCTAGAACTTAGGCTATTGTGTACTTGAAATCAACGTAGTTTCTCTGAGCTTTTAGGTTTCAAGTCTGAATTGATCAATTGTTGGTTGAATCCTTGGAGATATCTATGTCTAAATGATAAAGTAGATGTAGAGGTTTCAGCCTAAACTAAATTAGCCATATGTTCCACACATTAATTCATGTTCTATAGTAAATGATATATTAACTTTTATTTCCCAAGGATTCTTGAACTAGCGCCTTTTAATTTGAATTTATTTTCATTTAGTTTGTTGCATACAATCTATTTGATAAAAAACCACCCCTTAATCTTTATTGGATAGTTATCTAGGTCCTTGAAAGATGATTCTAGTTGCACTTGTGCTACAATTTTGTGTAATTGTAGTTTTATAATTTGAGTGAGCGCAACAATTAGGTCAGGCTCCTCCAAGTCAATTGGCTCTTCCTGCCACTTCCTTTTGGTAATAACCTTGGTCTTCTTGGATAGCTGCAATGTCATAATAAGAACTACCTTATTTCTTGATCACTTTTTTCTCCTACTTCTCGAAGGAAAAAAACACATCTAAAACTAGAAAACATTGTAAATCAACATAGAGAGGCAAAAGAGTTACCAAATTGTTGCTACAAAACACTCTGATGGTCAAAACATCAGATTGTCCCAAAACAATAAATACTGGTTAACCCTAAGGTCAAACTATTTGTAGCAAGCTTATCTAACATTGCCACATTTCCCCCACATGATGTCGGTGAATTCATTAGCCATAACCCAAGGAGATGGTGCTGCAATAAGAGCCCAAGGGGAATCTTGATAATCTATTTCCATCAAAAGAAAAATTGGGATACTAATTTGCCAAGCTTTAGTTTACAAAACCTATTTTTATAGTTCTTATAAGACAATTCAAAAGGCTCAAAGAGCTTCTTCTTTTTCGCCTACATAAAAGAGATAAAATTTTCTTTCCTTTGGTCGCCATTAGTATGGAAGAAACAAAGAATATTTGGGGAGTCGCTTCCAAGCCATTTTTATCACTCAAATAGCCAAAGAAACAAATGAAAGTCTACCCATTGCGATGAAGTTGCACCATGGCCATCCCTAATTGTGTAAACACGCTATAATACATGACGAGAAGGGGACAGACATCTTCAACTTCATTAAATATGTCTTATATATGAAAAAAAAGCTCTCCTTGTGGTGTCCATATGCTTGTTTGAATGGCTACACAACTCCACTTGGTAGTCTTCTAGGGAATTGGGTAATTTCAGCTTCAAACATAACTTAGGCATGTTAGATATGGATTAGATCATAGATTCAATAGATGATATATCTCAGTAGGCTTGGTTGACTGGGAGATCACCTCCTTGGAAGGGCAATCGAATATTTCATTGAACAAGGGGAAGGACTAATCACACATACTATTCCAAACATTAGATGATGTAGAAGACAAAGGGTCATATATTTACAAATGGGCTTTGCAGGCCTTTTATTGCCTCCATTCCAAGCCTAAACCTATCATAGCCTGTCATCCACGATGGCTCAAGTAGGGACCTTGAACCAATGAAAACCTTCCTTTAAAACCACCTGCAATCTCGGGCATACCACTATTGGAATCCCCTTGTGGATCCTTTCTCACCCTTGCCTATTTGGAAATCCTACCACAACCATTACTACTTCCCTCATTACTGCCCATTCACCATCACTACCACCACAAAATGCAATAGTAATTAAAATACTTCTACAAACAAAGAGCAACCACCAAACACAAGGCAAGAAACAAGAAGAGAAACACAAACATTGCAACAAAATTAAGGTGAAACTAAGGCAAAAAATTAATATATAGGTTAGAAAGAGAAAAAACTTGCCATAAAACAACATTGAGAGTGAGGAAACCATAGGATCACTAGTCGATATGGCAAAGCTACCAAACAAAACACAAAATCCATGTGAAACAACTTCTAGCAACAATAGTAGAATGGTGAAAGAGTCACAATGGGGAAGGGAAAGAGTAAAATAAGGCTAAGGAAGAGTAAAAATTCAAATGGGGGTTTAGTATACTCAAAAGGGGTATTTACCCCGTATTCACCTACTTGATTGATCGACTGCGATGGGGGCATCCAAAAGTCACCATCTTCTGATCCAACGACCTCAAAGCAATAGATGAAAACATGTTGAGCGACAAGATCTTCCTTCTATAATGACATGACATGATGTGACAAAGAAGCCACTATAAATGTGATATGTCGCCAATTTTATTTATGTAATTATAATTTGTATTAGATATTATTTATATATTTTTAATTAATTATTTTTATCTTAGTAAAAATAGGAAAAAATAAATCAAAGAGAGGTCTTGTGTAATACCCTGATTTAACAATGTGTATAATTAACACTATTAAATGAATTATTTACTAACAAATTTATAAATAAGAAAGGAAATAATAGGATAATGACAAAAGTAATATAATAATATTAGAAAGTTTATTTGAAGTAAAATAACAACATTTTATTTGCCCAGTGAAAATTTTACAAACAATTTCTTAGAATATAAGAAATTGATCTAGTAGGAATTAAAGATACAAGAGAGTCTAGTTATCACGAGGCAACACATATTATAAGTGGTTAGAAACGAACCACAATGGCAAAAAATTCAAGGAGCAATTTAGACCACAAAATTAAAGCAAAATCGCTTTTTACTTTTACAAAAATTATTAAAAAAATTGTAACAAAAGGATGAAGCCTAATTTTTGCTTCATCTTCTTCTTTTTTCTACCCATAAAAGCTAAACCCTCTCTCTCAAATTCTCTCCTCCATTTTTGTTATTCAAGCTCCTCAAATAAGTTCTTGTTCTTGTTCTTGTTCTTCCTAAAGTTATTGCCAAAACCAAGTCTCATCACCATTACTTAGCTTAAAAACACAACAAAAACCCTTCCCCTTTGGTCCCACAAGTTTTGGCCATTAGTAGGAAAGGAAGAGGATTATAGGAGTATGCGAGGTAGGTTTCCTAGAACTTAACTATATGTTGATATAGCTTTATGAAGCTAGGGTTTTCAACTTATTTCATTGCACTTATTTTGGGCTAAAAAAGATGATATATGATCTTGTTCTAGTGATTTAAAGCTTGTGAAATTGAATTAGTGAATAATATTGACTTAGAGAATAAAAAAAACCCAAAATAGAAAATCTACCATGCTAAGTAAACCTAGATAATAATCAATCCGTCATGAATAACTGAAGTTAGAAAATTCAAAATGAGGTGAAACTAATTTTAAATGAAAATTAACTCACAAAAGAATATATTATGAAATTTGAGATCCATTGAACTTAGGATGAATAAATTGTGAATTTTTGAATTGGGCTGTGAACTGGGAGGAACAAATATGACTAGTGAGTGTTCTAATGGGCATAACTTGCCTTATATAATCTCAATTTGAGTGAAATCAATTTTTTTAAAAGTTAACATATAAGAGAATAAGCTTGTAAATTTTCAAATTTAAAGTCCTTGTGAGGTGTTCCTAGTAAATTCGGGAAGTTCTCTACTGGATAGTAAAGGGTTATATGGGGTAGCCCCAAAGTGAAGCTTATAACTTAAGCTTTATCTAGCCAAACTATGTGGGACTTATTTTGCATGAAAGATGGATCATGTAGGTATAGTCTTGTCAATTTTAAGGGAAAAATGATGAAATACAGATTTTTTTTGTGATTTTCCACATTTGGTTGCTCAAGTTTGTCTCATAACAGGATAGTAGTAGAGAAAACCTAAATAACTAAAGTTGTACACTTCAAAATTGAGTGGAACTAATAAGGCTTAAAGATAGATTAGTAGAGCATCATTTTTACAAAATTTGAGATCAAAATGACTTAAATTGGAATTTAATTGTATTTTAGAATTTCCAGACAGATTTGAGGTATTATAATCTAACTTGTAATACATGTGGTTTTCACTTAAGTTAGAGGCCTCCAAAAGACTTGGGACCAAAATAATGGCAAGATTGAGTATAACCTATTGAATTTGTGTATTCTTGGGATATATGATATGAAAAACTTATTTACTTGAATTCTATGAAATTAGGCAGCTTTATGTGTTTCATATGGCCACATTTATATTGGAATCTTGCTATATATTACAATGGCATTGTATCTTTAGATTAGTGGCTGGTTATTTACTGTTTGAAATTTTGGAAAGCTCCATATTATAGCTATCATACAACCAAATTTATGGTAGAAATACTGTAACACCCTACCAATTTAATGTTATGCTTAAGTCATAGTATCAAATTAAGTAGATTGTGTTACCGATTCTCTACTTATTATTTATTTATCATATCACATCCCTTCATTTTCTCTCTTCTCTTTTTTTTTTTTTGTTCAATAGGCGAAACGGCGCACTGTGTATAACCAACGTGATTATCACCGCAGAATGTAACGAAATTGTAATAACACCACAGAAAAGATACAGATAGGTAATACAACATCAACTATGTTCGTAGGTATATATAGGTTGGTAGAAGCTGATGCTTCAGTTTAAGTACACATGTGAAATAGGATACATGAGTGGGCCGATGTAACAAAGACATAAGACCCATATCAGTCAAGATGATCTTAAGTCTATGACCCAAAGCTACATACTGCCAAAAGAGGGTCATGCTGTATAGACGAGCTCTCGACCGGGACTTACTCGGTCAGATAGCCGTTGGCCACACCGAACCCAGCTGGGGAGTAGTCCATATTGGCCTCAAAAGAATCGCTCTCCGAATTGAGCAGAATGTCCGAAACCATCTGTGGAGGTGACTCGGGTAGAAGACTGGCAGGTGCGGCAGGTGCTGTAGGAGTTGGAGGCGCAGGAGGAGGGTATGCCACATGTAACGGGAATGCAAAATATGGTGCGGCAGGGTCAAATGTAGGGTAGAGCAGGGGAACAGCAAAATTCCTGTTGCTGAATAGGTAGAGATTGAAATTGCAGGAACCAGCTATGTATAGTGAATCCACGAAGGGATCATGGTGGAGCTGTAGGTTGGGAATCTCGATAAGAAGGGTGGTAGTTGAATCCATCACTAGCGTCTGAGAATGATGCGAAAATATAGAGCGAGATGAGAATTTAAAGAAATTCTCAATAGGGTTCGCATAAATGACATCACATTCATTCTTAATTGTCTCGGTTTTTATTTAATTATGAAAACATAGAAGCAATTTGAACTATCCATATTTAATAAGTTTAATAAAGTGTCTGATCCGAGGCAAGATTCTATTTTACTTAAGATAGTATAAGAAACAGAATCATAAGCAGAATAGGTGAACACATAATAGTAAGAAAATATGCAGTCATGCTGTGATCAACTTATAATGACTATTTAATGTGACTAAATATCACCATGTAAGACTCATTTTTGGAACACTTTTCATAAACTTTCCTTTAAACTTTTCCATTTCTTGGTCCCCTGGGAGTTCTTAGCCGTTTAGACTCCTGGGTAATAGTCTGCTTTTCAGGGTTGAGTTCGTTCCTATATAGGAATGCCGGGTTTACTTTTCCCGACTTTCCTATCGATCTATTCCCCTTGACTTTAAATTTGGGGCTGACCCAAACATTATGGAATTTTCATCATAAAATAACTTTTACCTTCATCGTAACATAACCTTTATGAACTTATACATAATCTTTATGGACTCATAACATAACCTTCATGGACTCATTGCAAATGCACTTGGATTGAATGTGGATTGTAACTCATGCATAGGCTTACTGAACTTTGGCAGCATAATGGAATGTGTTCACTTTCTCATGAATAGTGCCAGTACTCAGACAGTCAATTATACAGAGATATCATAACATTTCATTGATAACATTCATCAAGCTTATAGGGATAAATTTTGCATTTTAAAGACATAAATGCTGTCTCAGCACATTCATTCAACCTGATTTTTGTGAGTCAAGCCAAAATTTCTATTTAACTCATCTAGATCTCCATTTTGGATATGTTAGAGTACTGTGTTTATTTTCTAGCCTCATTGGTCCCATCTGATTTTGACTTGTATAGCTCAAGATATTCAAGTTATATCCCGGCCTGCCCTGCAGCTAGCCAGAATTACACACTTAAAAGTAAAAATCCATTAAAAATTGAAAACCAGTCCAAATCATATGAAATTGGTATCATATTAAAGCTAACGGGACAAGCCTTCATTTGCCAAAAGTTTCATTTCATTTGCTTTAGTAGGGCTCATGTTATAAGCCCCGAGATTTGACGTTCCTAAACTACCCTATTTTGGCCTAGTTTGGACATAGGATAACTTCTTTGAACTACTAGGAGCATATGGGATTGTAACAAACTTGGAATTTCATTGTGGGATATTCTTCTACGTGTAAGCTTTCTAACAAAGTTGGTTTCACTCAATTTGGAGTTGTGTAGAGTGAGTTACGCCCTTCTCAAGTCATACTGCACGGATGAACATCCAGATTCTTAGGTCAAACTTCAAAAATTCATATACTTCTCAATACTAATCCAGTGACCTTATATATATATATATATATATATATATATAAATTCCTGAATATCTAGTTTCATATAAAAATAGTCTCATCAAATTTAACTGGTTGTAGGCTGAGCCATACACTTTGCCGTATAGACTGCCGAGGGAATTTGGTTTTCCAACCCTTTACATTTTATTCTTCCCCTTTCTCACTCCTTAATCAATCAGATTTAAACACACAAACAACCAACAACCAGTCAAAAATCAACATATTCAGTCACTAATCACATTAAGAAGTAAGAAAATAAAGTTAAGATAAGCCAACCACAATCAGAACAGCTAGAACAAAATTAAACCTCTACCTCTTTGTGTGTTGTTTTGTTAAGTGTTGGAGGTTGGTTGAGAGTAGAAGAGAAGAGGAAAAGAAGAAGGCTGAAATTAGAGGAGAATGCAATGCTAGTCAGCAGGGGAGAAGAGAAAAGTCTGGTTTAAGCATTAAAGAGGTAGTTGGCTTTGTGATTTTTGATTGGTTGAAATTCTTATCGCTGATTTCTAGCCATGCTTCCTTCTTTTTGTGACTTAATGTGGCTTACTTATTCTCCACATATCTGAAGTCGGTAACTAAGACACTTTAAGATCCTTACACGTAATACTAAAACGTGGTCCAAGATTAATTTTAGAGATCGTTTTGAAGCATAATCACAGAAATCGGGAGTCAAAACATTAACATTTTATACCAGTAAGCAGAACATATACAATCTCAAAACTCCCAAGTCAATCCCGAAAGTCAGTCACAAACTCAAGCTCGAGAATATCAATAGAAATGAAAAAGCTCTTGAAATAGATTCGGAGATTGAAACTCCTGTTTAACTTGGAAATAAACTCAGATATCGGGAATCACGTCCATTTCGTTTGGACCTTGAAGGTTAAGTCAGAAATCGAAGTTATGCCCGTTTTATTGAAACTCGAACATGAAGTCGGAAATAATGTCCATTGTATTTGAAACTTGAAGATTAGGTCGGAACTTGTGTAAATTCTGGTCGAACTTAGAGATCAACTTAGAGATCTGAACTTGTGTCCATTCTATTTGAGATCAACCCTAAGGTCGGAAATCGTGTAAACTTCACCTCTCATTTGAAACTTGAAATCGGAAATCATGACTATATCATTTGAATTGGACGTGAGGTAGGAGATCGGAAACCTTGTTCATTTCACTTAAACCTTGGAAATAAGGTCAAAAGTTGAAGCTCGTGGTAGATGTTGCAATACCACCCTCCTAAAAAAAATTTTGTCTTCAAAATTTATCATTTTAGAAGAGTTTAGGATACTTTTTCTTCATGTCCGCTTCTAGTTCCCAAGTATAGTTCTCTGCATCTTCTCTTCCCCATTTTACCTTTACTAACTGCACGGTTTTGTTTCAAAGTTGCTTGCTATGTTTGTCTACGATCTGTACCGGTTGTACGCAGAAAATCAGATCCTCTTTTAGCTGTACCGACTTGGGTTCAAGAAAATGTGTAGGGTTAGGCTGATACTTTCTGAGTTGGGAAACATAGAAGACATCGTGAAGGTTTGACAAATGTGGAGGTAAAGCGATTCGGTATGCAATTGATCCAATCCACTTCAAAATTTGGAAGGGACCGATAAAGCGGGAACTTAGCTTCTTGACCTTAACGGCTCTACCTATCCCTGTTGTAGGCGTAACCTTCAAAAATACATGGTTCCCTTTTTGAAATTCCAGAGGTTTCTTCCTAGTATCTACGTAACCCTTCTGATGGCTTTGAGTAGCAAGCATTTTACTTCGAATCTTCTTGATCTACTCAGTGGTCTGTTCGACTAAATCAGGCCCCAATAGAGTTGATTCTCCTGTCTCATACCAGCACAATGGAGATTGGCACTTCCGTCCATACAATGCTTCGTAAGGAGCCATGTTGATACTAGCGTGATAGCTATTGTTGTATGCAAATTTGGCTAGCAGTAAGTAATGATCCAAATTCCCACGTTGCTCCAATATATAGGCTCGCAACATGTCTTCTAAGGTTTGAATTATTCTCTCCATTTGACTATCCGTTTGTGGGTGATATGCAGTGCTTAGGCACAACTTAGCACCGAACGCTTTTTGTAAAGCCCCCCAAAATCGTGAGGTGAACCTTGGGTCTTGATCAGAGACAATGGTTGAAGGGGTCCCATGCAACCTTATAATCTCTTGAATGTACAGCTGCGCCAATTTTTCCAACGGGTAATTTGCTTGAACGGGTAGAAAATGAGCAGATTTGTTTAATCTATCCACGACAACCCAAATGGCATCATATCCCGCTGGCGATCTTGGTAATCCCATTACAAAATCGATGGAGATACTTTCCCACTTCCACTCAGGGATTTCCAAAGGTTGTAACATCCTGGAGGGTTTTTGATGTTTCGCTTTCACCTTCTGACAGGTCAAGCACTTGCTCACGAAGTTTGCCACGTCTGTTTTCATGCCTGGCCACCAAAACATTTTCTTAAGGTCTCGATACATTTTAGTAATGCCAGGATGTACTGTGAATTCACCTTTGTGTGCTTTGTCCAAGATCCTTCCTCGAAGATCATTCCTTTCGGGTACATACACTCTGCTATGATATCGCCATATGCCTTCTTTATCTTGAGCAAAATTCGCTAATTTCCCTGATTGAACAAGACTGATTATATGCTAAAAACTGGCATCCTGCTGTTGTGCCTGCCAAATCTGCTCCTTAAAGTCACTGGCTATCTTAATTTGGTATAATTGAATGGTCTTAGAAGTCATAAGGATTCCCAAATTAAGATTTTAGAAGCTCTCAATAAGCTCCATTTCTTTAATCATCATCCAGGCTATGATCAATGACTTCCTACTCAAAGCATCTGCCACAACATTGGCCTTGCCTGGGTGGTCTTTCATTTCAAATTTGTAGTCTTTATGACTTTCCATCCACCTCCGCTGCCTTATATTTAATTCCTTCTGATCAAAGAGATACTTCAAACTCTTATGATCAGAAAAGACCTCAAACCTGACTCCATACAAGTGATGTTGCCATATCTTCAAGGCAAATACTATTACTGCTAATTCGAGATCGTGTGTAGAATAATTCCTTTCATGTGGCTTTAATTGTCGAGAGGCATAAGCGACCACGTTTCCGGCTTGCATCAATACACATCTTAACCCTTGTTTGGAAGCATCATAATAGACCTCGAATGGTCCATGAGGGTCTAGCAAAGCTAACACTGGCGTCATAGTTAACCTTCTTTTCAAGTCTTGAAAACTCTGCTCACAGTCGGATGTCCATTCAAATGGAACATTCTTCCTGGTTAGCTTGGTCAAGGGCAAGGCTATTCGAAAAAAATTCTTAATGAATCGCCTGTAATATCAAATTAAACCCAGAAAACTCCTAACTTCAGTGACCGTGGTCGGCCTCTCCCAATCTAGTACTGCTTCTACTTTGCTGGGATCTACGAAGATCCCTCTTTCGGATACCACATGGTCGAGAAATTTTACTTCTTGCATCCAAAATTCACATTTGGATAACTTAGCATAGAGTTTTCTTTCTGTTAAAATTTGCAGAACTAGCCGCAAGTGTTCTGCGTGCTCCTGCTCTGTCTTCGAATAGACAAGTATGTTGTCGATGAAAACCACTACAAATTTGTCCAAGTATGGGCGAAATATCCGATTCATATAATCTATGAATACTGTTGGTGCGTTTATCAGCCCAAACGACATTACGGTATACTCGTAGTGTCCGTAATGAGTTCGAAAGGCTGTCTTAGGGATATCTTGTTCCCGGACTCGAATTTGATGATATCCGGAATGTAAGTCAATCTTGGAAAATACCATTTCACCCTGCAGTTGGTCCATGAGGTTATCGATTCTTGGCAGTGGATATTTATTCTTAATCGTCACCTTATTCAGCTATCGATAGTCCATGCATAAGCGCATGCTCCCATCTTTCTTCTTGACCAATAAGACTGGAGCTCCCCATGGCGATGCACTTGGCCGTATGAATCCTTTTCCAAGAGTTCCTTGATTTGTTTCTTTAGTTCTGTCAGCTCCAAAGGTGACATCCGATACGCAGCTATAGATATTGGTCCTGCACCTGGGACCAACTCGATGGCAAACTCAATTTCTCTCTCTGGAGGGAATTCAGGAATATCTTCTGGGAAAATTTCGGCATATTCCTTAACAACTGGAATCTCCTCCAGTTTCTGTTCAACTTCCATCACATTAGTTGATAGGAGGATGTATCCATGATCCTTTGACCCACTACAGTTTACCAATAGAGAGTTTAGATATAAGAGTGTTGAGACTTGGGATTCAGAAGACGGGACAGAGGAGAATGCCACTATCTTATCAGAACAGTTGAGCATGACTCGATTAGCTGAAAGCCAATCCATGCCTAGAATTATGTCAAGTCCAGATAGTGGGAGACAAATCAAATCGACTGCAAAGGTTCTACCCTCAATTCGAAGAGGAACATTGATGCAAATTTGACTTGTTTTAACAGCGTCATTGGTAGGAGTAGAAACCAGTAGATCATAAGGTAATTCAGAAATTGGCAATCGCAAAACAATCACATAGTCATGAGACATAAATGAGTGAGAGGCACCTAAATCATAAAGTACAGTCAGAGTCTCACCATCCACTTCACAGGTACCTTGGATTAGTCCCTCGGACTTGTTAGTTTCTTTTGCATTCATCGTAAAGACCTGTGGGTCTAGACGGCTGTGGTGGATTCTTGGTTGGACACTCATAAATTTTGTGGCCTGACTTGCCACACCCATAGCAGACGTTTTGGCCTACCAAACACGGTTGATCACCATGGTTCTTACCACATTTTGTGCAAGCCGAATTCGAGAAGGGCTTCTAGGGCTATTTGCCTTTATTGCCCGCCGATTGAAATCTTCTCTACTGTTGGAAGTTGGGCTTGAATCTTGGGCCTTGCGGTGCTAACCCCTTCTTGAAACCACCACCAGATGCCTTGGCTACAACCAATTTCAAGTTGCAATCTTCCACAAGTCGGCATATATTTACCAACGTGGGGAAGTCTCTAATCTTCATTGGCCCTATTGCGGTGAGAATATCTTCTCGTAGCCCCCCTTCGAATTTGACGCACTTCCAAACTTCATCAGGATTCCACTAATAAATGGTAGAAAATTTACACAGCTCTTCAAACCTGGTAATATACTTGGATATCGTCCAGTTTCCTTGACGGAGCTGCATAAATTCTAGCTCCTTGGCATTTCAAACCGAGGCAGGAAAGTACTTATGGTAGAAAACATCCCTAAACACTATCCAAGTGACCACTATCTGAGATTCCTCAAGTAGTCTTCGTACACTGTTCCACCAAAACTCTACATCTACTTCGAGCATGTAGGTGGCAAAAGTCACCTTCTGATGATCCGAGTAGTCCAGGACAGAGAAAATCTTTTCCATGGCCTTGATCCATTCATCAGCCTTATCTGGGTCATAGGCTTCTCGAAAGTTAGGCAAATTTGCCTTCCTGAACTCAGCAAATTTAAGGTAATTCATGTCAGCGCCAGGGGCATGTGGATTTCTTCCACAATTTGCCTCAGGTCACCTACCTAATTGATCCATCATCTGGTGAGCTACCACGGCCTGCTCCCGCATCGCATGAGCCATTTCTTGTATCGTGGCCATAAAGTCAGTCGGGTCTTCTTGAGTAGGTTCTGCACGTGGTCTACCTTGCCTTCCAGAAGCCATTAAGTTCTGAGCACACAAAATAAAAATTATTGAGTTGATCAGGCTTAATACTAAGTCTAATGTGCTAGTAAATAATAGCTCACATGGTTAGGCACTTCATACACATGCACCTGTGTATATCAACTTCTGGATAAGATTTAGTGTATGCCATCGTCTAGAAATATAGAATATGCGTAAAGCATAGTCAGTCCAATCCTCAGGCCTTAGCTAGGATGAATTGCTCTGATACCAAAAATGTAACACCCTACCAATTTAATGTTATGCTTAAGTCATAGCATGAAATTAAGTAGATTGTGTTACCGATTCTCTACTTATTATTTATTTATCCTATCACATCCCTTCATTTTCTCTCTTCTCTTTTTTTTTTTGTTTAATAGGCGAAACGGCACGCTGTGTATAACCAACGTGATTATCACCATAGAATGTAACAAAATTGTAATAACACCACAGAAAAGATACAGATAGGTAATACATCATTAACTATTTTCATAAGTATATATAGGTAGGTAAAAGCTGGCGCTTTAGTTTAAGTACACATGTGAAATAGGATACATGAGTAGGCCGATGTAACAAAAGACATAAGGCCCATATCAGTCAAGATGATCCTAAGTCTATGATCCAAAGTTGCACACTACCAAAAGAGGGTCATGTTGTATAGACAAGCTCTCGACCGGGACCTACTCGGTTAGGTAGCCGTTGGCCACATCGGACTCGGCTAGTTAGTAGTCCATACTGGGTCCCGAGGATAAAGATGATGAGCCAGTGACCTCAAAAGGATCGCTCTCTGAACTAAGCGGAATGTCCGAAACCATCTACGAAGGTGACTCGGGCGGAGGACTGGCAGGTGCGGCAGGCATTGTAGGAGCTGGAGGCACAGGAGGAGGGTGTGCCACATGTAACGGGAATGCAAAATATGGTGCGGCAGGGTCAAGCACAGGATAGAACAAGGGAACAACAAAATTCCTGTTGCTGAACAAGTAGAGATGGAAATTGCAGGAACCAGCTATGTATAGTGAATCCACGAAGGGATCATGGTGGAGCTATAGGTTGGGAATCTTAATAAAAAGGGTGGCGGTTGAATCCATAACTAGCGTCTGAGAATGATATAGAAATACAGAGTGAGGTGAGAATTTAAAGAAATTCTCAATAGGGTTCACATAAATGGTGTCACATTCATTCTCAGTTGCCTCGGTTTTTATTTAATTATGAAAACATAAAAGCAATTTGAATTATCCATATTTAATAAGTGTAATAATGTGTCTGGTCCGAGGCAAGATTCTATTTTACTTAAGACAGTATAAGAAACAAAATCATAAGCAGAATAGGTGAACACATAGCAATAATAAAATATGCAGTCATGCTATGATCAACTTATAATGACTATTCAATGTGACCAAATGTGACCATATAAGACTCATTTTTGGAACCCTTTTCATAAATTTTCCCTTAAACTTTTCCATTTCTTGGTCCCCTAGGAGTTCTTGGCCATTCAGACTCCTGGATAATAGTCTGCTTTTCAGGATCGAGCTCGTTCCTATATAGGAATGCTGGGTTTACTTTTCCCGACCTTCCCACCGATCTATTCCCCTTAACATTAAATCCGGGGCTGGCCTAAGCATTATGGAATTTTCATCATAACATAACTTTTATGTTCATTGTAACATAACCTTTATGAACTCATACATAACCTTTATAGACTTATAACATAACCTTCATGGACTCATTTCAAATGCACTTGGATTGAATGTGGATTATAACACATGCATAGGCTTACCGAACTTTGGCAGCATAACGGAATGTGTCCGCTTTCCCATGAATAGTGCTAGTACTCAGATTATACAGAGATATCATAACATTTCGTTGATAATTCATTCATCAAGCTTATAGGGATAATTTTTGCATTTTAAAGACATAAATACTGTCTCAACATATTTATTCAACCCGATTTTTGTAAGTCAATCCAAAATTTCTATTTAACTCATCTAGATCTCCATTTTGGGTATGCTAGCATAGTATATGTCTATTTTCTGGCCTCATTGGTCCCATCTCATTTTGACTTGTATAGTTCAAGATATTCAAAGTTTATCCTGGCCTGCCTTACAGCTAGCCAGAATTACACACTTAAAAATAAAAATCCATTAAAAATCGAAAACTAGTCCAAATCATATGAAATTGGTATCATATTAAAGCTAAAGTTTCATTTCATTTACTTTAGTAGGGCTTGAGTTATAAGCCCTGAGATTTGACCTTTCTAAACCGCCCTATTTTGGCCTAGTTTGGACATAGGGTAACTTCTTTGAACCACTGGGAGCATATAGGACTATAACAAACTCAAAATTTCATTGTGCGATATTGTCCTACATGTAAGCTTTCTAACAAAGTTAGTTTCACTCAATTTGGAGTTGTGTAGAGTAAGTTACACCCTTCTCAAGTCATACTGCTCAGATGAAAGTCCTGATTCCTAGGTCAAACTTCAAAAATTCATATCTTTCTCAATACTAATCCAATGACCTTATATGATATATGTATGGAAATTCCTGACCTAGTTTCATATAAAAATAGTCTCATCGGATTTAACCAATTATAGGCGGAGCTGTACACTCCGCCATATGGACTACTGAGGGAATTTGGTTTTCCAACCCCTCACATCTTCTTATTCTCCCCCTTTCCCACTCCTTAATCAATCAGATTTAAAGACATAAACAGCCAACAACCAGTCAAAAATCAACATATTTAGTCACTAATCACATTAAGAAGTAAGAAAATAAAGTTAAGATAAGCCAACCACAATCAGAACAACCAGAACAAAATTAAACCTCTACCTCTTTGTGTGTTGTTTTGCTAAGCGTTGGAAGTTGGTTGAGAGTAGAAGAGAAGAGGAAAAGAAGAAGGCTAAAATTAGAGGAGAATACAATGCTAGTCAGCAGGGGAGAAGAGAAAAGTCTAATTTAAGCATTGAAGAGGTAGTTGGCTTTGTGATTTTTAATTGGTTGAAAATTCTTGTGGCTGATTTCCAGCCATGCTTCCTTCTTTTTGTGACTTAATGTGACTTACTTATTCTCCACGCAAATTGGTATACGTTTGCACTCTGTCTAAATTTGGAACTCGTACCCATTCTGCGTAAAGTCGGAACTCGCGTCACATGGAAAAAGATTATAAGATTAGAAATCATTCATGTTTTCCTTGAAACATAAAATCAGAGATGTTACATAAACTTGGAAGTTAGTACCAGAACATAAAACCTTATATCCGCATATCTGAAGTCGGTAACTAAGACGCTTTAAGATCCTTACACGTAATACTAAAATGTGGTCCAAGATTAATTTCAGAGATCGCTTTGAAGCATAATCACGGAAATCGGGAGTCAAAATATTAACATTATATACCAGTAAGCAGAACATATACAATCTCAGAACTCCTAAGTCAATCCCAAAAGTCGGTCACAAACTCAAACTCGGGAATGTCAATAGAAATGAAAAAGCTTTTGAAATAGATTCGGAGATTGAAACACCTGTTTAACTTGGAAATAAACTCAGATATCGGGAATCATGTCCATTTCGTTTGGACCTTGAAGGTTAAGTCAGAAATCAGAGTTATGCCCGTTTTATTGAAACTTGAAAATGAAGTCGAAAATAATGTCCATTGTATTTGAAACTTGAAGATTAGGTCGAAACTCGTGTAAATTCTGGTCAAACTTGGAGATCAACTTAGAGATCTGAACTCATGTCCATTCTATTTGAGATCAACCCTGAGGTCGGAAATCGTGTAAACTTCACCTCTCATTTGAAACTTGAAATCGGAAATCATGACTATTTCATTTGAATTGGAGGTGAGGTCGGAGATTGGAAACCTTGTTCATTTCACTTAAACCTTGGAAATAAAGTAGGAAGTCGGAGCTCGTGGCGGATGTTACAAATACTGTAAAAGTGAGACCATCAATCATGAGCACAAGTGTATCAATGTCATCGCATAAAATGTGAATACAAATGAATATATGAAATATGAGCTATCAATATTTCCAAAAATAAATATAATTTTAAATCACTTAAGCTAGAGAGAGTGAATCCAATTTTAGTCAGAGAAAGTAAATCTAACTTCCCTTGAATTAAGCGAGGGAAAGTAAACCTAGCTAAGAATAGGTCTGTGTGAGCATTGGGGAAAGTAAATCTGACAATTATGTATAGAAACGAGCTCAATCTTGATGAGCAGCCTATTACCCAGGAGTGGGCAAGGCCACTTATCTCCAGGATCACCAAGTAAAAGTGCTCATGTTAAATGTTAAAGAGAAGGACGTTGAGATAATTGCATTTGCATAATTCATTACATGAATTGCACTTGCATTTGCATTTGTATACCCCCTATTTTACTATATTGTTATTAATGTTATTAATTGTTCTCTAATTGCAAGTGTATAAATAAAATGAACTTGCTTCGGATAAAGAGTTTTGAAAAACTTATCAGATAAGCTTTTACTCTTTTATTTGTTGAAACATGTTTTCTTGAAACAAACTGAAATAGTTGAGGACAACAACGATGACAGTGAATGTGGTAGTCTAGGAATACCTATTGAGAATTCTAAATTCTCATCCCTATTTGTGTGTGTGCTTGTGTCATCCTCAGATGCCATAGATGGCAATGGTGGTGATCTTTATTGAAACCCCATACTAGCTTTGGCATTACAACCAGGCCTTGGATTCCATGTTCTTGATGGGTCGAGCCCAGGTTAGGATGTATATCTTCATTCATCGTCCTTTTGCCTTTTCTGTTCTCAGCTAGCACTTTGATCCAGTGGCTCCTTTTGAAGGTGTTCCATTCTTCATGGCCACCCGATGTTTGCTCCACCTCAGCTCACTCCTTTGTCTACCTTGGAGACAGGCACTTTTGAGGAGAGCTTTTCTTCTGCGTTGGCTTCTTCATCTAGAGGTGGCCAAGTGGATCTTGAGTTTCCACTTGAGGATATCGGACGTGTAGGCATATTGGAGAATGGCTTCTCCACCCCCAAGCTAGATTAAGGGGATGATGTAAGACTTTTTGAGGCTTGTTAAACCTTGTACTATTGTAGTTAGGGCCGATGTTGGTGACTAGACATAGATGCAATTTTTTTATTCTCATGTATTTCTTATCCACTAGTAAGGGGTCCCTGTATGGACTTTGTTTAGGTTTTTGATTATTTTCGATATATGCCTTGTGTTAGGAATCATTTGTACAACAGATATTGGATGTACGAAGGTAACCTGATTGAGATACATGGGGATGTAAATATCCTAATGGACAATAAGTATATATTTGCTACAAACTACTTTCAATACTCTTATAGTTTTCAGTCCTGATGTTTACTTATATTCTGAAATATATATTTTTGACTTTATTTATCAACGTTGGGCAATAACTATATTTATTCGCACATACGAAATTAATGCGATTATGTATCTACAACAAGCTTGTATCTTATTCTATGAATAAGTTAAAAAAAAGGATATATTTATATATTTCAATAGTTATCTGTTATTTATATTAGAAGATCACTAGTGGAATCAATTTAAGTAATAGATTTCTTGTGAGATCTTTTAACTATGGTGTTATGACTTCAGTATAGCATTATTGAAAGGGTGTTACACCTTATAGATTAAACTACAATCGACGAAAATTCTACCTCTCAATATCTAATTAAGTTATTTGTTATTTTAATAGACGAGAGATGTTCAATGAATTAGGCTAGGCAATGACTAAATCACAATTTATTATATTAATTTCTCCTATCAGACATAACATAACATGGCAAATAACTTTATTGGTTTTTATTAAATCTCTCCATGAATACATTCGTATGTTGACACAAAACAATAGGATATATTTTCTAGGGAAAAAATCAAAAGTAAAATGAAAAAATAATTATATAAATAAATCTTAACTCTCCATCTTATCGCTGCTGGAAAATGCATTCAACCATTTCTTCCGCATATTAATCTTTTGTTTCTTCATCACTTTTTGCAAACCATGCACGTTCATATCATGGCTTAGAACTGCAAGTAGTATGCAACAAAGGAGAGGAGGGAGGCACCAACAAATGTACCGAAAACAGCAGCACCACCGTGACTGTGGCCTTCTGAATGGGCTGGGGCCGATGCCGGTGTAGGTGTTGGTGCTGGAGCCAGTGTCGGTGCCTTGTCGTGACCATTGTGTGCCATGCTGGCACTAATAAAGGCAGCGACAACAATGATGGCACAAGCAATCTTTTTCATCTCCATGGTTGAGTCGGTAAAACTGAGTTGGACTTATTGTATTAAAGAATGAAGTGTTATAGAGTGCACCTTTTACCTGGAGGGAGTCTGCAGACGAAAATTGGGTTGGGATTGAGAGGGATTTATAGTGGGAAAAGTCAGCTTGTTGGATTATTTTGATTAATTTATTTGCTTTCTTTGTGATGATTTTTTTGTTACTTTTGGAGAATGTAATTGGGTGGTGAGTCATCCAATTTTAAGTAGAAAAAGGAAGATAATTTGGATTAGGACAAGAAAAATTTTGTCCATACTTGAGGCCAATTAATCTTGTAGTATGCTGTCCGTGGCTGTTAGATTTTTTTTCCTATTCTTATTTTGGAAAAAAATCTCAGTATTTACCTGTTAACAAATAAAGATTTTGTGTAATCAAGTTTTGGATTGAGTCTAAAATCGGGACCAAATAAATTGAGGTAGGTAGGTAGCGCAATTGTGCAAATTAATTTTGATAGATTCTTCTTCCATATACCACGACCGTGAACTTGAATGATGTCCTTTCGGCTCTGACGAAGAATAAAGAAACAAATTCATTGAAAAAAAAACGTATCTTCCTGTGCTCCAAAAAAAAGAAAAAGAATCTTCAGAATATGAAAAATAATTATTTTTAATCTTGTAAAAAAATCTTCTCCTTGTTTTAGAAATGAATATTCAAAACGAAATCACAATAAAACGTAATATTATTTTTTGGAAATATAGTACAAAATTTATAATATGAATGGAAAAATTTTTATTAGTAAGATTGATAAGGAAAGAGATTAAAATCAAATAAAATAATTTAAAAAATTTTCACGGTAAATTAAAGACATATACGGAATTGTAGAAATTAAAAATAAAATAAAAATAAAACATTTAAAAATTTGGATATCAAATTTATGAAATTAATAATAAAAACTTTTTATTTTCTCTCATTATTAATATTACCATTCATATCTCTTTTTATTAAATTGGGTAGTTGCATTTGTCATTGCATTTGTAATAAAAATGACACAAGTATTGATAATTTTAAAATTATTTTGAGAAAGAGACAAAAGCGATTTTTTGTTAAATAATCTCAAGATTGTTAATGGTATGTTTAAGATGGAGAGCTGTTGGCACCCAGTTTGGATTAATAGAGTTTATCGAGGCCCAAATAAAGTTAAGGCCCAATCTCAGGGTAGTTTAAGGACAATAAAAGCAAAGGACAAGCCCAGTTTTGAGGAGGGTCGAGTGATGTTATGAAACCCAAAAGTGGAATCCCAATGTTGTTGGAAGCTGAGGTACGTCAAGTGATGTGGTCAAGACAGTTACTAGCAGTTTTTGAGCAAGAAGTAGGGCTGTTATTGAGTAATAGTGCATGAAGGAGTAGCCAAGGGTGGTTAAGCCAAGATTGCTTCCATGCAAGGACTCTCGGAGGCATATACATAGGATTGGAGTGCACGAAAGCATCATCAGGTCATACCCCAGATACACTTTCTTTGTTAGCCTTTATGTTTTTTGCTTTTATGTCATGTTTTCTTTCAGCTATTGTGAGAATTAGTTTATTTGTTTTCATCGACTTTCATTGTACAAGTTTTTCATGTTAATGAAAGTTTGAATCCTTTGTTTTTGGTTTTTTTTTTTTTGGTTGATTGATCTCATTCAACACTTTGTTCATAACTTAGTTAAAAAATCCATTGTCAAGGAGCATAGTATCCTTCTTAGCTCAATTGCCTAAGTTTGAAGGTAATCAAAGGATTTAGCTTGATTAGATTTCATTTGTTAATTTAGTTGAGTCAATTTTAGTTCGACATAATTTTGGCATGCCAGGTGGGACATTCAAGGTTGGATCAACGAAAGTTTCCATTGCCCGATTTAGATCACACCTAGCATATGAACTTGAGATCAAGAACGACTATCAACATGAGTAATATGAATCAGAATTCACCAACACCAAAACAAAGTAGCCAAAAGGTTGGAGGATAGCCAATGATGTATGCTATTGCACTTGCTTCATATCTGAAGGTGACTGCAAGTCAATTGATTTCAGTTATCACTTTACCATTACTAAGGCCTCAGCTACTATGTCCAATGTGTCCAGTTCTACACAGCCTAGATAGGTGAATAAGTAGCTAACTGTTATGTCTACATCGTTTATTTGCCAGCATATCGATTTGGGATTGAATGATTTGATGTACTAACTATCTAAGCAATTGTCTGAGATTGTTAAGCCAATGGTGCACAATAAAGTTCAAATTGCTCAGCAATAGGAAAAAAAGCCTCATTTGTGAAAGAAAATTTAGCTAATACAGTGCAAGGGGAAGTGCCTAGGGTTGCCAATAAGGTGGCAAATTATGCTGGGGCATCATCAAAATTTGCATTTTGACCAAGTTTCCCTAGTTAAAAGACCCTTTAATGCCCTAGGCAATTGGGTTGCCATCAGGAATTGTTAATCAATGGTTTAATCCTAATGACAATATAGATCAACTGAGTTATAGTGCTTATTGTGAATTAGAGAGACATATATGTAAGGAAACATGACTCAAGTGGAATCATCGTGGTTAGACTGTTTTATGGTTCAATCACACAGTCAATAAGAGGATTTTTCCAAATAACAACACAAGTATCATGTCAGTTTCAATCACCATATACATAACCTGCTTACACGCCACAACTTGTATACACTCCATAAACAACCTACACTCGACAACCCACATACATTCCATAACCACCATATAATCTGCCACTATATGTTCTACCTCAAAACTAAGCCCATAATGGAGTTGACCCATGCCACATTAGTAAGGCATGCCAACTCACATGCAGCAACAACCTCTTGCCGAGCCCAAGATGGCCATGCCACAGTTGATTGACCCAAATATGATTGTTGAAGCCATGAGAAGACATTTTGGGGTTTAGTTGAGGCCCTTGGAAAGCCAATATATAGGAAATCGTATTTATAATAGGTAGATAGGATAACTTTTCCTAAAGGCTTCGAAACTTCTAATTTTACCACATTTTATAGAGAAGATGACAAATCTACCATGGAACATGTTAGCCGATTCATTGAATAATGTACCGAGGTAGGCCAAATTGAGTTTTTGAGGCTACAATTGTTTCATCTATCACTCACTAGCATAGCTTTTACTTGATACTCATCATTGCCTCCAAACTCGGTACAAAATTGAGCTAACATGGAGAGGCTATTCCATGGTTAGGTTTATAAACCTCAACTAACGGCCTTTGTGCTGGACCTTTTAGTAATCAAGTAGCTAATCAATGAGTTAGTTATAAATTTACTCGAGAGGTTTAGGAAGGTTAGAAGTAAATGCAATGTACAATTGATTGAAGCCAAAAATGGTTTGATAAACAACATGCACCCTCAACCGAGGAAGAAGTTGATTGTGTCTGAATATAGCAACTAAGCCTAATTGTCGTGGAAAGCTTCCTAAGTAAAGCAACTCATCATTAGGGAGCAAAAGAGAGCCAGTAGGTAGGGTCTAAAGGATTGCAATTAATTGCTATATTTCATTCTGATTTAGCCGATAAGGAGGCAGTTGATGAGAATATGTCAATACAAGGAAAAATTATGGCAGTTGAGATGGTGAGAGGCAAGCCATACACTTTCCTAGCCCTTACACTTGCTAAGGGAAAGGAAAAAGTAAAGGCTAAGGAGATTGAAGCTTTATCTATTTGATATTTTTTAAGTTGACCAAATCTTTGAATACCTAGTCAAAGATAAATAGATAAAGCTTTTAGAAGGGCATAAGATCCCATTGGCTAAGGAAATTCAGAATATAAAGTTTACCAACAATTATACGGTCTTTCATAATATCATATAGAAGGCTTTGAAATAAAGGAAGATTTAAGTTAGCATATAAGAAATGTGTAAGCATGACCATTGATGCAGACCCATTCATATCGACTACCATAAATATGGTTTCTATATCAACCAAGTGCAAGTGCATGGAGAAGGATTTGGAGAGGGCGAGGCTTGGTACTCCTAGCAAGCAGGTATGGAGGACAAAATTGGTGTTTGTGAAATATCATTGTAAAAAATTAAGCAAAGTCTATCTTGATTAGAGTAGAAAGCAAATATGGAAGTCTATTTCAGAGGTTGGTAAGTAGCCTAGGTGCAACAAGAGATTCCTAGGCATAACATGTTTCAAAGGCTATAGTTCCCATAGAAGGTGTAGAGACAAAATCAGCCGAGGGACCAAAAGTCAAGTCCAAACCAGGATTCCACATGTTTCAAATCAACCTTTGAATGAGGTATGTCAACTTTAAAAATTACTAATGATGATCTACCTAATGCTTCCATGATGATAAAGCCAAGAGTAGATATGAACAAAGGAAATGGTTTCTTAACAAATATTGTAGAGGAAGAAGAGGCTAGGAAAAGCATAAAGTCCAATTAAGCAAGACTCAAAAAAATTGTAAAAGAAGAGATCAATATGGAAAATGAAAAATATGTTGGCTATATTGGAGCAAGCTAAACATGTAGAAAGGGAGGAAATCTAGAGTCTTAGAGGAGAGAAGATAGATGATGACCAAAGTCATGTTCAGGATAAAGGCCAAGGTCAACAAATAGATACAGCATTAGCCTAATTGCCAAAAATTGAATTTTCAGATAGTTTGATCAATGATATTTTGAATGATGACAACTTGCTAATCCTAACTGATAAGTTGCAAGATGATGCAACATTAATGACAAGCATTAGAGTGTTGCCAATTGAGTTTTTCGTGAAGGGTGAATAACTGATACAGCTAGAGGGAGATGTCTTTGCAAAGAGTATGATATTTGACAAACTTCCTAGTACCCGAGCTTAATAGTTAAAGCCCTGATACGTAAAGGCTCATATTGATGGCAAACCCATTAGTCGAATGTTGATATATGGAGGGGCAATCATGAACTTTATGCTGGTAGGAACCTTAAAGAAGCTCAGGAAAACCATGGATAACCTCAAAGAAACAAATATGAAGATGACAAACTTCATTGACAAAAGCATAGAAGCAATTAGCATTTATATTGCTGATTTAACAGTAGAAACAAAAACATCTAATACTGTGTTTTTTGTTGTGGACGTTGTTGATACCCAAATTTGTCCGTGATTAGTCAAACTAATTGCTAGTAATCTACTGTTGATGCTCTCAATTTTAGCATTTCAAACACTACAAATATGTACAATTGTTGTTTTTTTTTTTTAGCAATCAAATTTTATTTTGGATCTACATCTTTAATTTAAACAAAATTAAAAAAAAAAAATTCTTTATTAACCCATTTCAATACCAAAAATAAGATAGCCCATTCCATCTTTTACCCAATTGCAATATTAGCAACATACAAAATAGAAGATAAAAACGAAAATATTAAAAAGTTTGAAAAAAAATAAAAAAAACCTTAAAAAGAAAATTGTTTTTTTTGGGCCAGCTAGAACTTTTTAGATCCAATTCGGTAGTAAATTTTTTTCTTTTTTCTTTTTCCTTCCTCCTAACCAATATTAAATAAACAAAAAGAAATATAAAAAAGGGGGGGTTCCTGCAAGTTGCTAGTAGCAACTTGTGCAGCAACTTGCGTTTGGGCAGTGCAGGAACACTATAAAAGGGAGAGGGTAGGAGCTAAAAAAGACGGACACAGCTTCTTTGAGAGACAGCAAGGGAGGCAGCGGGAAGGGGCGAAAAGAAAGAAACATAAGGAGAAGGTTTCAGTGAAAAATTTTCAGATTAAGGGGGCTCTAGGCAAGCAAGAAGAGAAGAATAACAGAGTGAAGACAGCAGGTTTGGCTTTACTTCCTCACAATTCATTTCAATTTTTTCCTAAGATAATGTGATAATGAAATGAATACTGTACTTGCTTGATTATTGCTTGCTAACTGATCTGGAGCATCATGATACACTCAAACATATTCATACATATGTGCACACTTGAATAAATTTGTTCTAAATTGAAGAAAAAAGAAGTAGAGACCCTAGGGACAAATAACCACCCACACATTCTAAAAACATAGCTTCAATTTCACACACACCCCACGTCTTCATTGTAACACACTACACACCCTATATTTGCATTTTGTAAATACAAGAAATAATGAAAGAAGAAAAAGAATGATCTAAACAATTACCACAGCAACCAATACTTCCAATGTCAACCATAAATTAAAAAAACTAAACCCAAATCAAGAACCCCATGCATTCCCCTCCTTGAGAACACAAACCAATATCAAAATCGACCTAAACCCCAAACTCCAGAACAAGCATCAAAAGAGAGCAGAAGCAACCGACCACTTTCCAAAATACTAACCTCACACATTTCAAATCCCCAGCCAAAACTTAAAAAAAAAAAAAAAAAGGAAAGCAACAGGAAATTTTTTCATTGTTGTAATCAATTACACTTATGGTAATCGATTACCAGGGCACCATATATAGCCCCGGGACGCATCCCTTCCTCTCATTTTGCCATTTTCCTTGTCTCTCTACCCTTTCAAACTCTCTCCCTTCTCTCAACTCATTCCTTTACTCTTCTTGGCCTTTATCTCAAAATTTCTCATTCAAATCACATACTTTATCCTTCTCATAACATAAATCTCTCATATAAAATTCTTAATCCTTTCCTCCAAAACTAACCCTAAGGAGGGAAGATTTGAAATTTGTAAGTGCCACCAAGGCACTTGGATTTTTCTTCTTCTACTTCCAATCAATATGTCAATCTCTAAACATATTTTTCTTCCTTATTACAATAGAAATTTGAATCTTTCACTCTAGTGGAATTTTGGTAGAACCATGTAAAACCTTAGGTTAGGTGATTCATGGATTTTGATATTTGGAGGAGGTACATGTTAACCCTTAATCCAAATAACTAAATTTTTGACAAATTATCATGGTTGTGATATTAGATTGCTCCAAAGATCCTGTGAGTGGCTCCAAGGCTCTATGCGATTATAATTTTGCTATTGGGGGTTAAAATTGTAACTACATAGAACATCCTTAACTTGTTTTCTCTTTTATTTTGTTATACCGGATTCCAGTAAATATTGGATGTTTGAGTATTTCCTTTAATGGTATTGTTTTCAAACCTTACACATGAGTCAATGACTTGTATTATGAGAATTTATGTAAATGTTTTGAAAATGATATGATTTTTCGAATGGATATCATGAACTCTGACAATCAGAGATTATAAATTTTGATGTAGTAAGTTTTGGCGTTGATTTATGTAAAATTACTTTAAATTTGACATTATTGCCTTGACTAAAAAGATTGGAATTGGTATTTTAGATTGTGAAATTTGAGATGAATGATAGATAAGGAAAAGATTTAGGAATGTCTATGATAGGATCTGCCTGCTAACGACAGTAGACATAAGCCCTGGTGCACCTTGGATTATCATTACACAGCCACATATAGTGTGGTACATGATAGATTTTACACAGCCACTTTAAGAGTGGTGCGTGATGGATTACGAGATTCACACAAAGGAAAGGCCATCGAAGTGTGAACTTGATGGATTATCCTATATTAGATAGTTCCTATAGGTTTTCAAGAAGTTAAATATTATTTTATGATGAGATTTATTTGACATTTATGCATATTGGCTCATGTGGGTTAAGAGTATCCTGTCTTTCACTAAATTGTATAACTCACCTCGTCATCTTTCTTTTCAAATACGGGTGTGGAATTGAAAGTTGACCCTTCCGTCTCTCAACTGTAATCCTTTTCTTCTCGGGTGGGCCCTCATGGATAAAGGCCTTGTAAAATCTTTAATTTATTAATGTACTCTTAGAATAATATAGCTCCATGGTACCATAGGTAGGGTTCTAACCCGTGCTGGTTTTTATTGATATTTGTGACTTAATCATGTTTATTGAGATGATTGAATTCATTAGAAATGGAACTATGTATTTGGACTAAATTTGTATAATCAGATATGTAGATTTGTGTGTGTGGCTATGATTGAACATGCCCTGATAATTATTTTTGCTGTGTGCTAAGGGATGCATTCTAAGAATGCCTGAATCCTCAATGGATGTGTGATGAAAGACTTGATAGGGGACTTGTCCCTTATGCACCAGTCATGGCCCTAGTTAGGTTGTGACGATGTATTACATTCTAGAGTTTCAACCAATTACATGGTCTCAAGTAGTGTGTAAGGAATCAATTCAAGTAGTGAACTTCACTGAGAGGGTTTGCAAATAGAGCCAAAGGCTGATGCATGCCCTTAGGAATCTACTCCTCATGGGAGCCACGAAGAAATTCTACAGGATATCTTATAATGGTTGGCCTTGTATTAGGTAGAAGTAAGGATTGAAGAACCTATTTTACAACAAGAACTAGCTAAAAAGGATGAAAGTAAAAATAGAGTTGAAGAAAGCTCCAAAGGAGAAGTAGCTAAGAAGCAAGAGAATTAAGGCCAAATTGAGGAACAAGTTATGTTGCTGGGAGATTCCTAGCTTCAAGGCTCAAGATCCACTAATCAAGGTCAATCTTGGCACTGCTGATGAGCCCAAGTTAACTAAAATAAGTGATTTATTGAAGAAGGGTGACCATGATAAGCTAATTCTATTGATTACTAAGTACAAAGATTATTTTGCATAGGACTACCATGAAATGCTTGTTTGTCTAGGGAATTCGTTGAGTATCAATTACCCAAAAAAGAAGGCTTTAGGCCATTCAAACAACCACCAAGGAGGTTCAATCTAGAGCTTATGCCAAAGATCAAATGAGAGATTGAGAGATTGTTGAAAGCAGGTTTTATTAAGATTGCTAGATATGTAGAATGGCTTTCAAATATTATTCCTATAATAAAGAAAAATGGTCAAGTTAGGATTTGTATAAACTATCATAATTTGAATTTAGTTAACCCAAACGATGAATATGTAATGTGTATTACAGACATGTTGATAGAT
Source organism: Pterocarpus santalinus (assembly GCA_031439595.1). NCBI lineage: Eukaryota > Viridiplantae > Streptophyta > Magnoliopsida > Fabales > Fabaceae > Pterocarpus > Pterocarpus santalinus. Next base: position 22,212,469 of record CM062528.1, on the reverse strand, counting down.
GTCGCAGCTAATAATGGTATTTTAACCTTTATGGTTAGTTATTTAGGTTATAATAAGATCTCTGTAGCTGAGGATGATATTCACAAAATGACATTCTGTTGCCTAAGGGCCATTGGCATCTTTGAGTGGGCATGATGCTATTAGGCTTAAAGATTGCTAGGGTAACCTATCAAAGGACGATGAATATTATTTTCCATGATTTAATTAGTAAACATATGGAGGTTTATATTGACCATGTTGTAGTGAAGTAAGCAGACTTCAGTAAACATGTAGCTAATTTAGAACAAGCGTTCCTCGAAATGAGGAAGCATTCTTTGAAAATGAATCTGACTAAGTGTGCTTTTGAAGTACCGACTAGAAACTTCCTATGTTTCTTAGTTCAACAATAGGGAATTGAGATGGACAAGAACAAAGCAAAAGCTATGATGGCAGCTAGACCTCCATTAAATAAGAAAGAGCTACATAGCTTAACAGGCAAAATTAATTTCATAAGGAGATTTATAGCCAGCTTGGTTGGAAAAATGAAAGCTTTTTCACCCTTGTTAAAACTTAAACAAGCTGAGGAATTTGTTTCAGGTAGAGAATAGCTAGAAGCTTTTGACCAAATTAAGCAATGTTTAGCAAGTACTCCTATTTTGATGCTTCTTACCCTTGGCTGACTGCTCAATTATACATTTCAGTTGCCGAAGATTCCTTTGATAGCTTGCTAGCTCAAATGTTGAGGATGGGATAGAAAAAAGCTATAGCTTATTTTAGTAGTTATTGAATGATGTTGAAACAAGGAATACTCTTATCGGAAAGCTACGTTTATCATTGTTTTATGCATGTATAAAATTAAAGTATTGCCTCTTCCTGAGGAAAGTGCTTGTGGTTTGTAAAGTTGATATTGTTATGTATTTACTGAATTGGCTAATGCTACAAGGCAAATTGATGAAATAGGCAATAAAGCTTGATACTTTTGCTCTTAAATATGTGCCCTCAAAAGCCATAAAAGGGCAAGTGTTGGTTGATTTTCTAACCCAACACCCATGTATAAAGTACAGAATCTATTAGCCAAATATCAAGGGTATGTGTAGCTAAAGCCTTGGACTTTGGCTTTTGATGGCTATAAACATCAAAATGATGTTAGTGTTAGGTTGGTAATTACTAGTCCAGAAGGAATGGATAGTAAATTCATGTATCAACAAGATGTACAATGCTCCAATAATCAGGTTGAGTATGAAGCCCTCATTGCCAATCTAAGATTACTAATGTCTTTGGATGTCAAAACCATGTAGATTATGGGATATTCATAGTAGTAGTGAAAGAATTATTAGGAGAATACATGTGCAATAATCTAAGGTTAGAGGAATGTATTGAGATGGCTAAAGGATTGTTGCAACATTTGGCTGATGTTATAATGATGCATGAGCCTAGAAATAGTCTAGCTCAAGATGCTTCTAGGTACAAGCTTATTTCACAAAGGTTTAATGCTTTGCAGTAAGAGAATGTGATTGCTACAATTGATTAACAACCGAGTGACAGAGCTCATGAACTCTCCTAAATTAAAAGTGGACTCTAAAAATTCCTATAGCAAAAGAGTAACCAGATTCTTTTCTCACAAATTTTGGATCATTTTCAATCAATAGGTAATGAATTGGGGGGGTTGAATAATTAACAAAGAGATTAACACAAAGTTAAAGGAATTAAACAGAATCTAAGATTACCAATCCAAAACCCATCTATTCAATGGGTAAGACCTATCATAGATCAACAAAATAAGCATAATTCAATAGTTACGAGGATTGAATGAGATTCTCAATTTCACCCCTAACTCACTACTACATTATCATCTAAAATAGCATAGGAGTGATCATGCTATCCTAGCAATAGCACTTGATTGGTCATGCTATTCCTCCTGCTTAGCCCAAGGAGTGATAGAGGCTGACCCAAGTTGTTAAACTAATAGGAAAAGTTGGAAAAGATAAGGTGGCTAACTAGAGACAAAACTATTGGTACTAATTACCTATGGGAATAACTGAACTTGATGAAAGTGACTTTAATATACTTCAGCGCTTTAGTATAAGGTTTATGAAAAAGTTCCTATTTATGCTTGCCGTACTTTAATATAGCTTATTTTACCCCTCACTGAGTCGTATGACTCAATCTTTCACTCTCACATTTTTCAAATCCTAATACTAAGAAGGTTCTAAGTCCGACTTGTTAGAGAATAGGAGCTACTACCATTTTAGTGAGCCAAAGACACCTCTATGTGGGCCCTTAGTGTTAATTGTCCTGATATATATTCTAAATAGTTTGTTATGTATGAATTTTTAGATATGCTCCATTAGCTGCAGATAGAATCTCACTTTCTCTATGCTTATTTATTAATCCGATACTAATGTATTTTGTTCATGTGGTATATTCTGAGAATGCTCTGTTGATATTGTGGTTGGATTCCATATTATGCACTACTATCAAGAAATTATGTGTAAATTGGGATGTGTTATTTGCAGGGGATACTGTGTCAAATTTTCTATAAGAATTTGAAGTTATTGATTGACGTTAGTTAGGCTTGCTAGGTAGCTAGTCCATCTTATGCACCTGTCATAGTCTGAGGGTTGGGTTGTGACAACAATTTTGTAAAATAGAAATACATGTAGAACAATGGCATTAAGTTGATTCTGATTAAAAATATTTGCGTATTTTCCAAAGTGATAGTAACTTGACTATTTACATAAATATATTTTTAAAATTATTTTGGTTTGATGTAAAAGATAAATAATATAAAAATATTATTTTTCTATATGTTTAACACAGATAATATAAATGTTTTATAACGTGATAAAAATAAATATAAATACTTAGAAATTAGTATAATAGATTATTTAGGGAATAAAAATCTTGAATCCTTAACTACATGACAATAATAATAATAATAAGATGTTCGTTTACCATAATGAATTTATACATAATTTTCCTTAAAAAAATTGACAAAAACTTGAAAACGACAATAAGAACAAATATTTCTATCAAATATAAAGGATAACAAATAAATTTTACTATATATGCATGTATCTAAGATTATATTCGATGATGACGTCTTTTTTCATATAATATATACATATCTATGAATACATATAACAATTGTTCAAGTGCATTAATAAACAAGTCACAATTTTTTTTTAATTTATTTATGGGAATGTTGAATTCATTAAACAACAAAATTATCAAACAATTGAGTAAGGTCATCAGGGGTTCTTCCAATCAGATATCAATTTCCCCCCTTAGAGCCTTATGAGCCATGTAATCAGCCACTTTTTAACATTCCCTAATAATATGATTACTCTTAAATCCACGGAACCAGAAAGTATACATGACAATATCTCTAATGATGCTTCCATTATCTGATAAATATTCATCTGAATTGTCAATACAAGCATACACATTTCGGGGCATCTCGTTCCAATTATTATTATGTATATTATTATTTGATATATTAATATTTTTATTCTCTCCAATTCTCGAAATAGACTTCTTTTCGTGTTCAAGCCATCATTGTTTTCTTTATTCTTCATTGTAACTAAAGTTTTCTCAATGAAAATAAATACAGCAGGAGAATAGGTAGCAATAAAAAAATAAGATTAATAATTTGCAATTAATAAAATATAAAATCAAATTAGGCAGTAATATATGTAAATTGGGTAATAATAATGATTTAATTCCCGTTAAAATATCTTTTATATGCATTGTAATACAAAGAGTGGTGTGAAGTCTCATTTTTATAAAATAAAATAAAAGCATAGTAATTTTAAACTTTTTACTTAGTTGAAATATTTCATCTAATTTTTCCAAATTAATTTTTAGATAATAATTATTTAAAAGTAGATCAAATAGTTAAATCATAGATATATCCTCCTAAAATAAGATAATAAATTTATAACAAAGCGTCAAAGCTTGTGATACTAAAGAAAGAGAGAGAGAGAGAGAGAGAGATTTATTCCCACAAAGTTTATGAGGTAAAAAATAACTTTTTAAACAATTAAAATCATATTTACATCTATCTATTATAAGGATGCTCATATTTATATATTTATTTACTTATTTTAAACTATTATTTTCATTTACTTATTACATGTTTCTTTTATTTGTCACATGTATCCTTTCCTAGAATTAATTCTGCTCGAGATACAATTGGCACTAAATGTGAATATCTCTTACAATAGGGATTCGAGTAGTGATTCACCACATGTAGGAGATTAGGCCCTTTGATTAGACCCAAGCTTGGTTCTAACATGATGGCTTTATTAAGATGATCATGTAAGAGGGGAGGAAATTAGGAAAATTGTAGTTGCTGAGAAGTTTAAAGGATTAAGAAGACCTATTGCTTTCATTGATGACAAAATCAGTAAGCTTGAAATGAATTGTGTAAAATTGATGCTCCAATAGAACAAGAAGTAATTGATAATGTTATGGAAGCAAGGCAACTCTTAATAAAACATTGGTGGTGTGGATCTTAAATTTTCGTATAAGTTTGAGCCTATGGGATTTACCTTGTGAGCCATTCTTTAGCATGTTTGAGTCATTTTAGGCAAATTATATTTTGAGGGAAAACCATTTAAATCATTTGAATGTAATTGGTGAAAATCTATCACTCCGAGTCCAGAAAATTTTCTAAATCTAAACCCTATGCATCCTTGGAAGGTGATATGATAAAAGCATTTTATAGAGACCAAAAGTCTCAATGATTATTTCCTAGATAAAAATGAGTTAAAGACTAATTTTTAATTAATTTTAGAGAACCATTAAACTATTTGTTTTCCCGAAAGTTTATAAAATCTTAAATTTTTCCAAATTCACTAGAACCCAAAATTTGAATTTTGATTCTTAATGAATTTTTTAAATATTTTTGTTGAATCCAAATGTGAGATATTTACTTATTTATATTTATGTTTTAAATTTAATCATTAGCCTAAAATAAAGAATTGTAAATAAGTGAGCAATGAAAGAACCCCCTCCTTGTTAAAACAAAGGAAACCCATTTGTCTCCTCCAACCCTATCTGTCAGCTTCTCTCCCTCTAAAACTGCTCCTCTTTTCTTCTTCAACCTTCACCTCCTTCTTCCATCACTCTACAACCTCTTACTAGCGCTTCGTCGTTGATAAAGTTACATCCTCAGTTTTCCTTAACGCTATAATAATTAGGCATTTAATGAAGGATTAAAGAATGAAGGTTTAATCAAAGGATAAAAAGGGTAATTGCAAAAAGAAAAATTAAAAAAATACTTAATTAAGATTAGAGAATTTCTAATTAAGCAAGTCGAACCCCTAAGAGTCTAATTAAACACTAATCACCAATAATTAGCTTAATCAAGTTTAATTAAGGGTAATTAGCATATTGAAAATTTAATTTCACTAATCATGATGATGTGAGTTAATCACTAGCCCTTGATTAATTAAGTCAATTAAGTAGTAAGAACACTTAATTACATCATTAGAATTCAAATTAAGTCAATTAGACAATAAAGCATTGATAACGTCACTAAAGTAATAAAATGGAAGACAATATTGCTTTTTCGTAAAAAAGGGTGCATAATTTGTCCCTTTACCATCCACTTTGTCTCCCCTTAACCTTAATTAGTACAAAATCAAAAATATCTCCCCCAAAACACTTGTATATCCTGCGGCCACAATACACACACACACATACACACTTATTTTCATTTTGCAACCTCACATTCTCTCTCTAACTCTCTTATCTCCAAGATTCTCTCTACTTCTTCTTCTTCTTCTTCTCTTCCTCCAAGGAACCACTAAACCTTATCACTAGCCCTTCAAAGACCGCACTTTTTGGTTTTTGGAGACAAGATTCTAAATAGTTAAACCTCTATTTTCTCAAGGAGAGTACAAAGCTCTTATCTTTTCCTTCAAGAAGCTGCGGCCATATACTTCTTGGAGGAAGCCATCTTCATCTTCTTCCCTTCATCAAGAAGGCATAAACACACCCTAGGTTGTGATTCTTTCACCTTCTTTTTTTTGTTGTTCAAGAAAGTTTGAAGCTTTGGCTTTCACCATAGCCAAGAGTTTCAAGTGACAACTGGAGAGAAGTTCCTTTTTCTTCTTGAGAAAAGCTTGCATCTTGAATCTTGTTTATGGAGTTTTCATGTTGTTTGCTAAAAGCTCTTTCCTTGATGCCCTAAAGCTTTTATCTTTTAAGTAATCTATGTGTTCTTGGTGTCCTTTTGGTTTGATCACAAAGAAATATGTTTTCTTGAAGTTATCATGTTCAAGTTTTGTTCTTCCTTAATATTATGTGTTTATGATTAAAAAGTCCTCTTTTTACACCCCCAACATGGTTTTGATGTGACCAAGAACATTTCTTAACATAAAAAGTTTAAAATGTTTGCTTCTTAGACTCTAAAAAGTGGTGCCTAAAGGTATTATTATTTAAAGGTTCATTTTTGTTTTTCATGAAGACAAAATATTAAGTAAAGGTCCGACTTTCTTAAAGAATAAAACTTTTTAATCTTAAAGGTTGAATCTTGGAACTTGTTAAAAAAAAAAAAAAAAATCACTGCTTGATGATGGTGAACATATGGTGTTGTTCGGTTCATAAGTGTGAGCATACTTTGTCATGACCCAAGAAGGATCTCAAAATTCTTTGGGAATAGAAGTATGATTAGGGCTCCAATGGCCATGCCATATCATGAACCTAGGAATCATTTGTGAACTATCTCAAGGAAACCAAAAGATTTGAAGATAAAATGCTCGTCAAGAACCTTATTCTAGGTTTTGGCCTTAACTGGAAGAAAGAGGGGAAAATAAAGTGTTAAGCTTTTTAACTTGAGGAATATATCTTTTAAGATGTGTAGATAAGAAACCTAGTGCGTTATATGACAAATATGAAATCCAAGATGTGATAAGACTTTACATATGTCATGGTTTTGAGCTACTAAGTAAGAAGGAAAGATGCTTAACACCTAAATTTGAAATAATGAAGACCTAAGACATACGATTGGATAAATAAACAATTCCCCTAAATTAAAAATGAAGGAAGAAGTATCAGAACCGTTAAATAAAGTATGACTTCACTTCAAATGTAAGAGGCTAAAAGCTTTCAATACATACTTATTCTAAGTTAGGTGATTCTCTCAAGAGTAGACATGAGGATCCTTATGATGACTTATAAGACTTTTCACCAAGTACAAGAAAACCTAGATGCAATTTAGGGTGTGATGTATATTGCTCTTATACATGTTGGTTGGCAAGATTGTTTGGTTATTGGCTCATGAATGAATGATTATTGATGCTTGATATGATATTCTAGAATGAATATGATTGATTGTTGGTGGAATTCTCATGCTTGGCAATTTTGGGGAAGTTTCGGTCTAACTGTTATGTTATCGAATTTTCGTCAAAATTGTGGACTTAGAAATATCTATTACATGCTTATATGTATCTTGTTTTTGAACTTATGCATTTAAAATGAAAGATGCAATATCAAGTACTAGGCAAAGAAAAGAAATAATTGGACATGATCCTTCAAAAGGGAAGGTAATCCGCAAAGAACTTGAGATCTCTCTACTTTGGAGGCATGTGGCCAAACTAGATCCCTCCAATTTTGAGGCACATAGATCCTGTTGTCAACTAAGTTTAATTTAGATTAGTACTATGTGATGACAATCACATAATGAACTCATGTCTTAGAGTAGTTTATCCAAGGGCACGTAAAGAAAAGAATGTTAAGCCATGCTAATTATGAAAGCTAAGTAAACCAAGTTTATGGAAAGTCAAAGTCAACGAATAACATGAAAGTGTATGTATCTTTATTACCTCATATTCATGATTATGAATGCTTGTACTATGCTTTCGTGTATTATGCTTTCATATGTATGTTTCCATCTTATGATCCTGCATCACCTTATGTTGTGTTTATAAGGTTAAGATTAAAAGAGACCTGCTTCAGGAGCTTATGTTTTTCAAAACCCTTAAATTAAACCTATGCATATTCACCTTTTTATAATTAAACCTAAAGTGGCTTGGATGATGACGATGACACTTTAATTGTCTAGTCGGAATCTTATTGAGAAATCTTGTATTTTTCACTCCAATGTTTTTGTGTCACCTTCAAATGATACCATGGGGTAGTGTGATCATCTTTATTGAATTTCCGGTCCCGCATTGGCACTTTGACCTGATGTTGAATGCATCTGTAATGACTACATGCCCAGCAATTAGGGTTTACATGTTCCATTGCCATTAGTTCCATTCGCCTGCCATGAGTCCATTCTTTTGCCTACATAAGCCATATGAGGATATCACCCTCGACGATGTGCAACCTCTTTTTCATCCTCTGATGTGCCCTACTGATAGAGAGTCTGATTTAGACACCTGCCTGCCCTGACATATTCAAGCAAGTCTGACCCTTCGAAGCTGTTGTACCATTTTCTAATTTGATTGACTTTGGATTCTTCTTTATCTACTATGAGCCAGGCACTACCCCCAAGGGGTGGATGAGGTCTATCCGCACCCGAGTTATACCTCGTGGATGTAGGCGTGCCCGAGGAGGAGGGCATGGTGATGATACTCCTAGAGGATTCAAGAGTAGATTCATTCTATTCTGAGGTTGGGGATGAAATGAGCTAGCATATGCAAAGCTTTGATGTGATGATAGCCCTTTTTGTTTATAGTTCTAAGGTTATTATTTTATAGCATGTATGGGCGGCAGAGATTTATTATGTATTTTCTTTAGTATTTGAACCTCTGATAGGTGTGGATGTTTTGTAGGGCCAACAGTAGATATTGTTTGCTTGGTTACTTTTGTGGAACATATTATGACTATGGATAACTGTATCATTAATTTGAGTTGAATATTCTTTATATTGCTTTTGTTTAGTTATGGTACCACAAATATACATGTGTTAACGCTCGATTATATACGTTCATGATGCGCTTATGGCCCTCGTTTTTCAAAAAGGTTTATTTCTGCTATCTAAAAAAAATTTACCTCTATTTTCTTTATAAAATAATTTCTAAAAGTAAGTTCAGTTTTTGCAAACAAAAGTAACAACTAATAATTTACATAATATGATTTAAGCATAGTATTGGGTTATTAGGGTGTTACAGATAATGCTGTCACTCATACACCATGAGCTTGTGGCAATTCTATTAAAGGGAAAAGTAATTTTTGTTATTCAAAGCTAGGAGATTTGCAGTTTGAAGCAGTTTGAAAGAGATTTGTTTGCCTCGTGACTGTTTCTAACAACTCTTCCTATTTCATGGGTTTTGCTAGATCTCACTATGGTTCTTAGATTTGAGTAGTTAGTGTTAATAACCTAAGGTTTAAATTGGGTTTTTTTTTCTTAATTACTAGCTAATTTGAGTTAATCCTTGGTTCCAAATATCAGTTAGTGCTTGACTAATAATGGTTGTCGTATTAGATAGATTGGAGGATTGTCCTATTGACTCTATGGCACCATAGGCTTGGACCACCTTCTCTTTGACTTTGTATTATGAGTTGATAATATATTTATGACTTGTTTAATTGCCTATATTTTTGAATATGTATATATTAATTATGTATGTTTACTTAAGTTAAATGTCAAAAGCTTGATTTACCATGACATATTAAGTACATTGTTCAAAGCCTGAAAGACAAGTATATATTTGGGACAAGCAACTTTGAAACTTGCCATTTGATACTCTAAGTATATTAGATGGAAGAATTATTATTTCAAGTATGTCATACTAATCGAGAATCTTGATTATCATGAATTTTCATTGGTTTGACGAGTAAAGATTAGATATATGAAAGGCTACATATTGATTTGAAATCTTGCTATTTTGAAACATTTGTTCTTTCATGAGAAATGACTAGATATTTGAATTACATACATATTCAGAACCTCTAGTGTTATGAATTTTGAGTACATTTTCAGGGCATCACATGATTCGCAATATCTCACAAAGGCAAGTTCGCAAACTCAACCACTTCATAATCAAATTTCATTATACAGTAAGAAGCAATGTTGTAACACTAATTTACAAGAGCCAAACATATTATCTAATTAATCCTAATTCAGCCCTCAGGTATCATTCAAGCCTACACTTGACACTTAAACCAACATCATAGACATGCCATAACAAAAGTTCCCTTACTTATTACCTCTAATCCATACAATACATGATTTCATCACCAAAGAGCAACTAGTATTGAATTAATCACAATTCCAAGATTCAAGCATGCCTAAACCATCACCTAAGCCCTAATTCAATTTTTTTAAGTGATTCAACATTCCTTAAGTGACTCCAACAACATAGAAACACAAGTTCACTACCAAATTATCTACTTGGCCGAATTAACACCCCAATTACAAATAAAAGAATCTTATATCCCAACTAGTATTCTTCTAAGCTCTAAACATCAACTATACTTTCAATGACACCTTAAGCTCTTCATATGACAATACGAACACAATAATTCTCATTCCCTCATACTTAACACCTCTAAGCCTCAATACACACATTACACACATTCATGTCAAAGGTCAAGATTCAAGCCTATTTGCAATCAAATCTTCACCCAAACTTGATACACCATATTAGGTACTCAAAGCACTCTAAACCAATCCCACACACATAAAAATTATCATTTTTATACACTCCACACCTCATGGTTGAATTTCAACATCTACTCAAGAAATTTTTTTATCGTAAACACTTCTAAACCTTAAGGATAATTCTCATGACACTCAAACTCATATCCACACACTACCAATGATCCATGAACATATTAAAACACAATTAAACATGAAACAAGCTAGAGAACCATTCTTCCTCTTATTCCCTTTTATCGCTGAAAATCATGCATGGGCTCGAAAAATAAATTTTCTTGATGTCAAACACAAAATCATAAAATCTCATGCTCACAACTTTTAATCCAACATTAGTAATTTTCATAAGGTACTTTAAGGACTATAAAATTTTATAAACTGACAAGAAAATCACTGCACCCCCTTGTGACCCTTTACATGGCCGAATTACACAAACAACACACACACACACGTAAAACTTTTTTCTCCAACACCAACACCATCAAACTTCAAGAATCAAGTTACAAAGGATTCACTTGACAAAAATATATGACTTTTAGCAATAAAAGGAAATAAGGACAACAGCCCCCAATGTTCATTATTAAGTCTACAAATCCATGAAACAAGCCACAAGAAAGAAAATTGGTTAGATATCAAGTGAAGGATCAAAGTAATCAACAAGTTTCATGGGAGTCTTTAGGATAGGAGAAGAGAAAAAGAAACCCTTAGTTGATTTGAGAAGATGGAGATGATGATGATGGTGTTGGCTACGAGGAACTTCGTGTGGTGAAGCTCCCTCTTGAAGAAGATTCTTGGAACTTGAAGAACAAGGATCACTAGGCAAGCTCACAATGTATCACTCTCTTGATCTTCTTCTTAATATTGAATAAGATAGAAGAACTCTTTGAAACTCTTTCTATCTCTTTTAGTAGTGAGGTTTCTCATGGAAGAAAAAGACAGAAACTCTCTTGGTGCCCTCTCATCTCTCTTGGTTGTGAACCACTTATGGGAAGGAGATGGAGTTTTTATTTTTGAAGGTTACTTGGATTGGATGGCTTGCTACATGGTTGTAAACTTATTGGCCAAGTTGCTGTTCTCACTCTCCATTTCTTTCTTCTTCTTGGGAGTACACAAAATGGAAAGGGGAGGAGTGGCTTAATGTGTACGATGAAGTTACTTGGAAAGGTTATGTTGATTCATGTCTCCTTCTTAGCCTCTAAGTTGGCTAATTTTAAATTCAAGCAAAAAATGAATTTCGCGACTTGGCCCCCAAGGAGCTATAGGATGGCGCCACATGGCATGATAGAGGGCCAAGATTGATTCTCATTATATTAAGTTAATTTGGAATTAATTCTATTTAGCTTCATTTCTTAATTTAATTAATTCTAGCATTTTAATTTATTTTATTCCTTTTGTTACAAGACTTGGGCTTGAGGCCCATTTAATTTTTCTACAGCTTATTTGGGCTTAGCCCAATTAAATTTGTGAGCCCCAAATTAGTATTTCACCTTGTCTTAAATTTTTAGGGTATTAATTTCTATGTTCCAAAATTAAATTATTAATTTTTTATTATCTAAAAATTAAATTAATTACTAAATTATCCAAATAAATTCTAACATAATTATAATTAATTTTTACATATTTTAATATAGGCTAATAATCAATTATAATTTTTCCAAAAGTATTTCCAAACTTTTGGACTCTTTTACCCTCTAAAAACCTCAAAGCATTAATTGATTTTATAATTATTATCTGTATCTTATTTTACTATAATATTCTTGTTATAACCTTAACTACAAGTCATGTCTATCATCTAGTTGTTAGTTGATAGGGATCCCTCTCATAGTCACTAGAATTAAACCGAGGTTAGGGGTTATGACATTAAGGATATTTTTGTCCTAATGTGGCTATAATTTACTATTAATAATTTTTAAAGAACTTTACTTTGCCTTTATTTTGTAAATTAAGGAAATATTTATTTCTAATTGACTTAGGTTTGATTTTTTATTTTCTTGGATACTTTTACCCTTACTTCTTGCGTATAGAATTACTATTTTGCCACTGTTTTTCTCAATGACATTTTGATTTAGAGTTTCTATTTTCTTTATCTATCACTAGTGGTTAACAAAATAATTGGGGTATAATAATTTTATTTTAACTTAATCAAAGCTAATAAATTTTTACCTATTTTAGGTGAATTAATTATTTTGTATTATTTGGGTGGGATGTTATTATTTATAAATGTTTCTTATTATATATACTATTGTGTAAATCTAATTTGTTTAATTTAATTGTAAAATGTGAGGAGGCTAGGACACTGCAAACCCAAGGGAAAGCGAACTACCACCAACTGTCCACTTATAGATGAGGGCTAGATGTGGACACAAACGATTGGCGGCCCTTACGAGGATCGTATATATGACATAGGGAGCTGCTACAGCGATGGTCTGTACTCCTTTTGATCTGCGATTGGAGGAGCTGCATCATCTACTATGCTTGTGGTAAAGGAGACCCGCAGTCGTGTACATGCACTTAACCAGCTGGAGTTGCAGGCTTAGAGTCAACGGCTTCAGGAGTAGGAGCAAGGACATCAGCAAGAGAAAGTTGCTTGAAATAAGAAGCTAAAGACTATGGAGAAGATGAGGAAAAAGATGATGATTGATAAGCAAGATGCACAGCTACTTCCATCTGCTTCAAGGTAGTGGATCTTCAGCACTACGTCCTCTGCAATAGTCTTCATACGATGATAGGATTTTGAACACCAACGAGAACTACCGCTGACATTGTATTATTAATTTGTTGCATGGTTAAACATTTTGTATTATTAATTTTGGATGACTTGTTTTAACATTATTTTGGATTGATTAGTAATTTTTTTAATGATTGTTATATTTTTTATGTCAATTTTGATTTACATGAATTATAATTTTTTTTCCTGTAATAAGTATTTACAAATAATTACCAATAATTAATTAATCTGTTGATAACATTAATAATTAATTAAATACTTAAACTATTAATGAAATTTACTGATAGATAATTCATTGGTACAATTAGTAATTAATTAAATAATTAAATTAGTAAAATTATTAATTAATTAAATACTTAAATTGTTAATGAAGTTTACTGATGGATAGTCTATCAGTAAAATTAATAATTAAATAAATAATTCATTAATGAAATTGACTGACAAATTATCGATCGATAAATATTTACATACCCATTATTTCTTATTTTCATAATAACAAAAATGGTGTCAAATTTTCGAAATACTTACCATTGAATATTAAATAACTATTGATGAATTATGCATCGATGGAATATAATATTCATGGGTAATTATTACAGCCGAGTGTTATACCGATAGACGATTTTCATTTTTATTTCCGTCAGTAAAATAATTACGGATGGATTTTTAATTATTTTCCTTTAGTAATTCTGTCAATTTTTTTGCGAGTTTCTTCTAGTGTCTCTAGAATATGAAATTGGGTTTGTTAGGGTAGCTACTCCCTCCCAATGTGCTCCAGTTTGGTACTTAGCCTCCTTTGGTTGAGTTGAGATGTGATGTTGTTGCTTGGACAAATAGTCACAATAACAACTTTTCTGTAAAGTTACCCAATAATTCCATTGTTGGGAGTTGTAGAGGGGTTGATGATAAACTTTTCAAATGCATTTGGAAATAGGAAAGGCTGAAAAGGGAGAAAGCGTGCTTGTGGTTACTTGTCCATAATAGCCTACTCGTCAATCTTAGGCATTTCAGCAGCGACCTATCCCTAGACCCTTACTACTAATGGTGTAGCCTAAGCCATGCAGAGTCGGGTTTGCATATTATGTGAGATTTCCCTAGCAATGCTCTTCTTTGGTGGAGGATAATTTGGATCTTGTTACAACCATCTTTCTTCTTCGATGACATGCAACAGTGGATTTATGAGAATCTGAATAAATCCAGTATCTACAACTATCATGAGAAAATCGTGGCTTTTGCTTTTCGGGTGGAAGTTCCTTTCCTATGGCATGAGCGAAATGAACAGATTTTTAAACTTGTGAATCATGATAATCGAGATGTTCTCCTCAATTTCCAAGATGGGTTTGTCTTAATACAAATGGGTGAGTAAATAATCTTACTCAGGTTGCTTGTAGTGGAATTCTTCGTTATGCATAAGGAGTTTTCATTTGAGCTTCTATAGCACATTTGGGCACCATGAACATAACTATAGCTTAACTCTTAGGGGGCTTGCATGGGTTGAATATGGCATGGGATAGTGGCTACACAAAGCTTGTTATAGAGAGTGACTCTTAGAGTCCTCTTGCATTTATTAGTGGGAAATATTATAATAACACAATGTGAGTTGTAGTTGTTTGTCAATTTGAATTTCGAAAATTCTAAATCTGAACCCTATGCTTTCTTGAAGGGCTACAGGATTGAGATATTTTCATAAAATCAAATATGTCGTGACCCAACCAAGGCCATGACCGATGCATAGGGAATAAGTCCCCTAGCAAGCCTTTCATCACATGTTTTTCATGAAACTCGGACAGAATCTCCCTTGTATTTTGGATAACTCCCAAATATGGATCATCTTCCTGTACATATAAGCAAACACACTCAATCCATCGAGAATCTAAGCATTCTCAAAATACACCCGTCGACACATAACATATCTAATTATCAAGTTATGCTCAATCAAACATGCAAATATATATATATACATATATCCATTCATACAATTAATCCAAATACATAGTTCCATCTCTTATAAATCCAACCATTTCAATAAATATAACTACAACACAAATATCGTCAAAATCCAGCAAAGGTTGGATTCTGCCTGTAGCACCTTGGAGCTACACTATTTTAGGGATGCAAGAACAAAAACTTAAAATTCAAATGTCCTTTATCATGAGGGCTCACCAAAAAACCAGAATTGGCTACAAGGAACAAGGAAATTGAATCCCAAAATGGTACCTGTATCTAAAAAGAAAGGAAGAAAAACGAGTGAGTTTTACAACTCAGTGAGAAACAAGCTATCCCCAACCCACATAGGATAATGTACAAACTTTTAAATGTTAACATAAATCTTATAGATAAAAACCAAATAGAAATCTTAGTTCCAATTATCATTTAATTTACTAAAACTCATGGAAAACTATTTATTCCAGGATAATCTGTCAAGAATCACACTTAGGTGGTCATTCCTTCGTGTGATTCCCGTATTTCATCATATACCACTCCTTGAGTAGCTGTGTATTTTTCGTCACACACCACATTGTGTGTGGCTGTGTAATAAGACCTCAAGATGCACCAAGGCTAACGTATGTTGCCGTTAGCATACAAACCATGCCTTAGACTTTCCCAAGTCTTTCATTTTTTTTCCATTAATCATAGTCTTATCATACATATCACTTAATATAGATTCTCATGTAAAAGAAAAAATTGAAATCATACCATAAAGAAAAACAAAATCTCTAACATTATCATACTTCGAAAAATTTATAACATTGCATAGTTGCCTAATATATACTCAAGTAATAATTTTGAATATAAACAAGTTACCAAGATATAAATTATAATTCCATGATATATCAAATCGTTTGCATACACATTAAATAAATATACTAGAAAATAAGCTAGGGATAAACTACCTAACTCATAATACACTTGCTAAGCAGAATGTTTTAATCCTCCGGAGTCACGAAGTTAAGAATGCAATCCTCGAGACAATCTACCATCACAATACGATAATTCAATCAATTATTAGCTATTAATTGAAGGGGTTAATGCTAATTACCCTTAAACCACAAAACCCCCCAATTTTTTCTAACCTAGGGTTTATAAGAATTTCTTAAGAAAGGAAAGACAAACATTAAAGATTACCGTTAAAAAGGAATGAGGAGGAAGATGATAGAGATATCTTCTTGATTCTTTTTCTCCTCCAAGCTCAAACTCAACAAGGGTGGAGTTTGAAAAAAAAAAACGAGAATGATTTGATGAAGATTTAGTATTAAAAGAAGTGTATGTTTGTTGTTAGAGTGATTTTAATATGAAAAAGGTGAAATGGAAGGAATGGTTGATGAAGGAGAGGGGAAAAAGAGAGGGGAAAGAGTTTGAAAGGGTATAGAGAGAAGGAAAATGGCAAAATAAGAGAGAGGGACGCGTCCCGAGCTATATATAGTGCAATGGTAATCGATTACCACAATGAAAAATTTTAGTCCATGGTATATGGAGAGGATTATAATCGATTATCAGCCCATGAATAATCGATTGCACTATCCAAAACTTAGTACCCTGGTTCAAGTGTCACCTAGACTTAGTGTATCACACATACTTATTTAATGTCCCCTTTAACTTTACTTTCCCTTAACTTTAAAACATAAATATAAATAACAGAATACCCCCCATTTGGATTAAATAAAAACATCCAAAAATTCAAAATCTTTAATAATCAAAATTCAATTTTTGGGTTTTAGTACAATTTTTTAAAAGCTTGCGTTTTTATGAACTCTTGAGTTAAAAACAAAAGGGTTCCTCATTCTCTAAAATTTGTTAAAAATCCTTCTTCAACTCATTGATATCCAGGGAACTATTACCGGGATTTTTGATCCTAAGAAAATGTCTCAATCCTATAGCCCTTCAAGGAGGCATAGGGTTCAGACTTAAAATTTTCAGAATCTGCTATTGACAGCCAACTATAACCTGCACTAGGGTATTACAAAATGTTTTGGTAATGGTTCCTTAGATATCAAGTGAGTTAAAGAGAGATTTTTAATGAATTTTAGAGAATGGGTATCCTTCATTTTTAACCCAAAAGTTTATAAAAACACAAGTTTTCAAAAAATTATACTAAAACCCAAAAGTTGGATTTTGATTTGTTTAATATTTATATTGAATCCAAACGGGGGATATTCCTTTATTTATATTTAGGTTTAAAGGTAATGAAGAGTAAAATTAGGAGAAATGCAAATAACTGTGTGAAATATCTTGGTCTCAGAAAGGGACTCCAAAATGAGGAAAACAAGTTTTGAGGTTCGTAATCGATTACCTTGGGGCCTGTAATTGATTATAAGTCTCTCTATATGCCCACAGGCTAAGTTTTTCCTAGTTGTAATCGATTACACAGAGTGGTAATTGATTACAACAATTTGGGCTCGTGGTAATCGATTACTAGTTCATGTAATCGATGAACACGGGTTACATATACCTGGGACGCATTCTGTCTCTTCATTTTACATGATTTCTTCTCTCTTTAACCCTAAAACCTCTCTCCCTTCTTTCTAAAACCCTCCCCTCCCTCATCCTTTGCTTCCATTTGAAGTTTTTGATCACAATCTACCCTAACTACACATTATATCCTCCCTATTACATCAAATCCCCATTTAATCTGTTCCTTTCTTTCTCGACCTCCACCATTGTTGAGAATGGAGCTTGGAATATCATGGAATCCACTTCCATCCTTGTCCTCATTGGGTAATTCTTAACACCTTTTCCTTTTCTCTTCCTGAGAATTCCAAATCTTGCATTGTTAGGTGTTCCCTATGAACCCTAAGTTAGAAGAATTGGGGATTTTGATATCTAAGAATAATTTAGGTTAATCCTTGGTCTTAATGACAAATATTGAATTAAATTACCATATTTGTGATGATAGATTCCACTAGAGATCCGATTCTTGGGTCCATGGTTTTGTGGGATTAAAATTTCGCTATTGGGGTTAAGTCTATGAGTAGATAGTGCATCCCTAGCTTATTCTCTGGTATAATTATTTTATATATATATATATATATATGATCTTGATTATATGTTTTATGAGCATTTCCTTCCCTTATGTATGTCTTGTTCAAAACTATCACATGAGACAATGAATGGATTTCCCTGAAATTTTGATAATTGTTAATTTTCAATGCATCATGATCTGAAAGTCCTTTATTTACCAAAATTAATTTCAACATTTTATAGATGAGATGATGGTATGTTTTAGGTGAATCTATGTTAAAGGTTATGTGAGATGGTAAAGGAAAAGACTTGGGAAAGTCTATGATGGAATCTGCATGCTAACGATAGTATACATTAGTCTTACTGCATCTCAGATGATTAATTACATAGTCACACATAGTGTGATGCGTGACAAAAATTACACAACCATTCAAAGAATGGTGTGTTACGAAATATAGCACACAAAAGAAAGGCCATCTAAATGAGATCCTGACCGATCATCCTGGAATAAATAGTTTTCCATGGGTTTTTAGAAAAATTAAATAATAGTTTGAAGTCGAGATTTCTATTTGATTTTACCTCTATATATATATATATATATATATATATATATATATATATATATATATATATATATATATTAGTTTAATATTTATTTTATACACATTATCTCATATCAGTTAAGGACGTTCTATCTCTCACTGAGTTACAAAACTCACTCGTTGTTTTTTTTTTTTTTTATACAAGTATGGAGTTAGGATCTAATCTTCCTGCCCTCAATAATGATGCCCAGTTTCTACTTGGTGAGCCCTTCTTATTCAAGGGCATTGGTGTGTAGCTCTTAGTTTTGTCACGTAGCTCCATAATGCCATAGGTAGGGTCCTACCTGTGTTGGTTTAATTGTCATAGTGAAAGTATGTTTATTTTTTTTATTTAAGACAAGTTTGAATCTTACTGATTATGGATTGAAGTTTTCTTGAATGTGTATATATATATATATATATATATATATATATATATATATATATATATATATTCATAAGTACAAATATGTTTTAAACTCTTATATTGTATGTTGTGGGGTGTATTCTAAGAATGCTTGGATCTGTATGGCATTTGTGTTTTTTTGTGCAAGGAGAGGACCGTATTTAGGGATAGTTCTAAATATAAAGGAGACTTTGCCTAATTTTTATTTTGAAAATGTTTGGTGTTATGCTTGCTAGGAGACGTGTCCTCTATGCGTCGGTCACGCCCTGGGATTAGGTCATGACAACCACGGAGGATCCTATCCGGCTACAACTACCATTAAGAGAATAAAGGCTTTGTTAAGGAGGGATTGAGATATCCAACTTAACCACGTGATAGGGAGGCAAATGTTGTTGCCAATACCTTGGCTCAGTTTGGTCATTTGCTTTTGATTGACATTATTATGTTTGATTCTCACCCTCCATGTTAAGGGTGGAAATAAGTCATGCAAACTTTGGCTTAAACAGACATGGCCTGTATTTGAAATATGCAGGACCTATTACCTGATTTGGGTTTATTTGAATGGCCTAATTTGACTTTTTAAAAATCTGGCTTGGCTTAAAAGCTAATTTAGATGCCTATTTAATAATAAAGCCTTTAAATAGACCAAAAAACTTATTTCTAAATAGATCAAAAAAATTCTAAATAAGCAAAATGGGCCAAAAAATAAAAGCCTTTTGAAATAATAATATAATATAATTTAAATGATTTATATAACAATAGTAATGATAATTATAATAATAATAATAGTATAAAGAGGTCATCCTATCAAATCGAAGAGACTTTTTTAATAACTTTTTAAAATGCGTCGACCCAACTTATTTATTAAATAGGCTAGATAGCAATGACTTATCTACTTAGAGAAATTTGGGGCACATGTCCCCACCAAAATTTGAGAATTTTTGTAGAAGTATATAGGTATTATATGGATTTTGACCCTATTATCTTATTAAGTTTGACCCTATCCCGTTCCTTAAATTTTTTGGAATGGTCACTGCTAGGTAGGTCAGACCAAAATTAATACGAGTTAAGCCAAAGGCCTCTAATAGACTACCTGACTTATTTCCACCCACCCATACTTAATGTGTGAAATCTTTTGGCAAGAGATAACGGGGGTTAGCTGTGCCTTGAGGACTTAGTTGTTTATTTTACTATTTCTTCAGTGACATGCGCCCCTGTTGTATGTGATGCATCTCCGCAAGTATATTGGATCATACAAGTAATAAAGTGATGAGAAAAATATCACCTCATAAAGATAGATTAAGTATCGAGTAATTAGCAAAAATGACTATTTGGACCCAAAAAATCGAATGATTAAATAAAATTAAAAATCAAATGAACAAGAGAGTAAAACAACATTTTAAAGATGACTTATATAAGTTCATTGAGATAGACACTAGGGCTAATTGACTTCATCTAACTATGGACTCAATTGCTATGGATCTCAATTATCTAGTTTTTACGTTAATTGATTAATGATTAGATTCCCTAAACTAATTCCAAACTTTTTTTCAAGATCAAGTAATTTTCTTTATCCTAAATTGATTGCCTAATCTCTTAACTACAAATTAATTTAGGAAAAGGTTGAAACTTTACGGATTTATAACATGACCACATGAGTTGCGTTTGCCTATTTCTAGTTTTTGCTCAAGTCAGGTATTTATGGTGAGAAGCTTTACTTACAAATCTTATATCTAGTTATTGCAAATCAACAAGTCAATTAAATGGTGGCTAATCACTCAAAAGCATTAAGAACAGCATAAACACTTAATAATTAAATAAAAACACAAATAAATCAATCCATGAGTAAAATCATCACATAGTAGGATTCATCAATGCTCTAGAATAGGGTTTAATACATGATGAAATCACAAACAACAGAAAAAATAGAAGAAAGAACATAAAAAAGAGTAGTTATGAGGAGAAAAGAAGAATTCCGATATTTTAAGGGTGAAGGATATCTCAAACTCTTGACAAGCTCCTTGAATCTCGAAGCCTTTCTTCTAGAGTTGCCTCAAGTGTCTAGAGTGTCAAAAAATTTTCAATAGTGCTTTAGAAAAGGTTTTAATAGGCCTACAATCCATAGCTTCAGGTCCAAGGCTGAAACAAACTCTCCTGATTTATTGTGTCGTCATGCTCCAGCTCAACGCTGCAGCTTAAAGCTTGCGCCCCAGAACAAAAGCTGGGCTCCAACACGGTGCCATAACTCAGCCAAGCTCGAATATAGGGGGTTAGGCTAGAGCTTGGTGCCGCAACTCCCTTCTTTGAGTTCTTCTTCATCATTTGGGATCATGCACCTAACAAGCAAAGAGCAAAACGAAGATAACTATTCTAAAACTGAAAAATTGGTTAACAAACTAATAAAACGCTTCAATTCCTAAATACTAAAAAGACGCAAATCTACAAGCTAAAATGCATGAAAAAGCCTAAAACTACATGGAACTAAAGCAAAAGCAACTTTCATAACAGAGTTATCAGTACGCCAAAAGGCAATGTCTAGAGCTGAATTTTTATTTCTCCATCGTTAATCTGAGTGTGAATGCTTGCTAAATGGAGTTCATACATTTTAAGTTAGCAAAACAAAACGTTGTACTCCGTTCGACATGTTTTGCTTAAAGTTACATAAGTATATAAATTAAAAGAAAGTCTTAAAAAAGTTAACGAAAAATAAATTAAATGCGTGATTAGAAAAGATTTTGTTTTTTTTTTTTTGGGTACCTATAGTATATAATTTTTTACATTTGAAAAAGTGCTTTTAAAACAGAAGAAAGGTCAACATTAAATACAAAATAAAAAATAAACTTAAATGAAGTCTTGACTCACTCAAATAAAAAGAAACACATGTGAGCCACAAACTCATAAGCCACACTTTAATTAGAGATGGCAGACCTCATTTGGGTTAAAAATAAAAATAAAAAAACTTTTCAAACGGTTACTCTTTTTTTTTTTTTTTTTGGGTACATTCTAGTTGTTTTGGTATACTTTTCAAACCATTAATTAGATTACTATTCTGAACATTTGATAATTTCAGTTATATATTTTTTAAAAATATAATACAAGAGGTAAGCTGATTAATAGTAAATCTGATTTTTTTTATTATTGTATTTATAAATAAAAGAAATTTTTAATTATTAATTCACAATTTTTATATTTTTAAAGAAATATTTATAATATAATTAAAAATTTTTAATTATATTTTATATTTTAAGTATTTTAAAAATTAATTTTAATATATTATTAATATAAAAAAATTTAAATCAATTACTTATTTTTTTAAAAATTTTATAAATAAAAATATATAATTAAATAATAATATAAAATATTTTTATGCTGATAATGTATTAAAATTAGTTTTGATAATTTAATAATAAATAAGAAAAGACGACAAGATGCGAGAAAGACTGAAAGAGGAGAGGGAATAATAGCAATAAAGCTTTGCACCAATTGGGACCATTAGTAAGCCGGTGAGATATGCCTATCAATCAATTAATAAAAAAGGCTGCAACTAAGGCTAAAATAGGCCACGGTAATCTATTAGGGTTTATGGCCTGTCCATATTTTACCACGTGTTTATATTTGAATAATTTGATAATTGGTCTCATACACCCAACCTCGCTTCTTTTGTCTGAGTCAGTGAGTACTCATCAATAAAATAACATATAACTCTTTTCTAAAATTAAATGGACAAGATTAAAATGTTCAAAATATAAAATAAGAGTAGAGATTAGCCAATTTAAAAAATTAATTTCAACAAATATATTGAATTACAAATAATAGTGATTGCAAAGTATTGTTTCTACAAAGATTATAAATTATGTACATGTTCGTTTAGAATAGTTAGTATTTGGACAATAGAAAAAAAAAAAAAAGAAGATTGAGATTAAAAAATAATAAAATAAAATAAAATATGCAAAAATTCAGAAAAATTAATTACTAAAAGAGATAGGTGTTAGGATATGATTTTACTTAATTTTTCAAACTATGTGTTATCTAAGTATGATCTAATTCCTAATTCAATTAAATTGATAGTCAAATTACTCAATATTAATAATCACAGTTTAATTGAGAATAAAATCTTCTTAAGATAAATTAAATAAATTAATTCTTTAATCTTATTCCAAATATATCCTAAGATTGAGTATAGGAATTCTCATGATCACACAAACAAGCACTACTATTCCTAGAATTCAACTCTAGTTCATGACAATTATTAGATTGACTTATTTTATAAAGTTCCATTCGATTATATAAAATCATACATCAGTTAATGGATGATTAGACCAAAAATCATATTAAAAATATTAATAATCATTCAATTAATTGGAAAAGAAATTTATATTAAAAATCAAGAATATATAGTTTGTTCTATCAAACTATATCACCTTAACTCCAAAAAAAATAAAAGAAAAAGAAAAAAGAAAACCTAGCAAAAGAAAAGAATCTAACTAATAGAGAAGTCATACTTCTTGACAAATCCTCTTTCTTTCCTCGGCTCTCCACATTAATCTAAACGAAAGATTACATTTATAATAGTTCACAACAATATGCCAGCATTATAGCACTGGTCCGGCGCTATCGTGTTGGAAAGTTGATGAAATCTATCCATTTTCTTTTTGAATATTATCTCTTATCAAATCTGACTTCAAATCTTTTCCAAATCTTTATCAGAATTTTTTTCTCTTGTCAAATCTTTTTCCAATCTTTTTAAGATCTTCTTTTCAAATTGTCTTCAAATCTTTTCTTGTATCATTTCTTTTATCTTTCAATTTATTGGCACTATTGTCCAAACAAATTAAGTGAGAATCTTTATTCACTAAAACAACAAAATTTATATTTCTTATTGATAGCACTCATAATTTCAATTTACTAAAATTAATTAGGGAAATTGACAATTTGAGAACAAAACTTGAACAATAAAACATAAATATGAGATGATAGTATATTATTTTTCACAAGTTGTGAATTTAACGCAAATGACTTGTTATAAAACCTGCATTTTTCAAGAAGTTATTTGCGTGTTTTAAAAGATTTCAGAAATATATTAAAAGTCTCCTTGTTTGTATTCATTTTTCTCCTAGTTTTGCATTTTTGTTGTTTTTTGGTGTGTTGCCTTCTCTTATAGTAAAATTTTGTTTTACAGTGTCTAATTTTTAACCGTCATATTCTTATACTAAATTTCACATTTATTTTCTATCTTATTAATAACATACAAAATTTTAGCTACCAGTGTGTATCTTATAGTTAACTATGATAATTAATTATCAATTATCATGTTAACCATTAAATATAATTAATTAAAAATATTTTTATTATTAATCACTTGTCTTAAGCCACTAGGTGTAGTTTAATAATCATGGTTAGGAATTTTGATAGTTTGTATGAGGTCAGAAGTTCAAATCTCATTGCCACTATTGTCAAAAAGAAAAAAAAAAAATAGAAGCTCATTTGTATTATGATAATTAATTAATATTGCATTATTTATAAAATATATATACCTTACTAAAAACTTATAAATCATTAATTAATACAAAATTGATGAAATAAACTTTGTGTGAGATAGCAATTTTTTTCGTTTTTTTGTTTTATCATTATGACTGTCCCTTTTAGGGATGGCAAAGAAATCCGCCCTCGTAGGTTATACCCATGACATTGAGGTGGATATGGAGGGAGGTTTTTGCCCAGCGAGTTATAGGGACAGAAATTTTAAATGCCCATATGTTAAATGGATGAAGGTGAGGATCGTTATCTCTATATCCGTAGGTATCCGATATAAAATTATTATATGCATATATCAAATGTGTTCGATTAATAGTTGGACTACTATTATGTATTTTTTTTTTTTATGTATCTTAGGTTGTTAAAATTTGGATTGTGGAATTGAATTATTATTTGAAATTATTTTGTGTTCATTTTATGTATTTATTTTTATTTTAAATATTTTATGATATTAGAATTTATATTAAAATTAATTTTTTCTGAATTTTTTAGAATTTTAACATTATAATAGGTATTCATGGATATTGTGGGCATCCCTAAATTTGCAGAGGCAACCGAGTATTGGTATGGATGGGGTGGGGGATCGGGCGAGTGTTTATCCATGGGGTGCGAGACGGGGGGCTAGTCACTGCCTCTGCGATGCCCCATTAACATCCGTACTCCCTTTTTGATCTTTTTGGATCATTTTTCACCATGAAACTTGGACACCTGACAACACCTGACAACTAATAGTATGTACGTACTCTGGCCGCATATTAATGATTTGTTGGTGCAAGAAAAATGCGCTCATTACTTATATTTTGAGTAAAGGTCTATTTTAGTCTTTGAAATTATAAGTGCACTTTATTTTAGTATTTGAAATTAAAAATTAATTATTTTGTCTTTAAAATAGCAAATCATATATCACTTTAGTCTTTAATAGGAAATGATTTGGGGACTGCATGATACATGATTTGCAATTTCAGAAATTAAATAGTTAATTTCTTAATTTCAGTGAATAAACTAAAGCATGCCTATAACTTTAGAAATTAAAGTGAACCTTTATTTATTATTTATTTATTTTCATCTCGTTATGTATGTATATATAATGTTTATTTCATGCATAAATAATATTTGTCTTGGTGCGAAGTTGCTGTATAGTTATATTTGTTGGTTATTTTTATTACACAATGTTTATATTTTTCTTATTTTAATGATAAAAAATACACATTTTAATATATTCTCTTTAATTTTTTTCCCTAAAATAGAAGGTGTAAAAATGTTGTAATATTTTATTATATGAAATCTTTTTTTGTTATGAAACTTATAAGATTGTTTATACAAAGAAAATATTATTTTTACAACACTTGTGCAGCAATCACCTTAGAGATGTCAATGATTTCTATCAACTTGTGCTCAAACTGGTATTAAGCCTTTCATGCAAAGGTAAAGAGCTTCCTCTGCTAGCTATTCAAGTAACTATATTTCCAAATGTTGGCATTTGCATTGGCCTAACTTTTCACCATGTTGTTACTGATGGGAGAACCTTCAACAACTTCTTCAAGACATGGGCTTCATATTGTTCCTTTGGAGTCTACTAGAGTCACTGTCATTCTATGATAGAAGTGTGATTGTTGATGCAAAAAGACTTGGGGACATTTTCCTGAAAGAGTGGAGAAGAAGAACACTATTGCAGTTGGACATTGCCATAGTTAGGGAAGACAAAGCAGATTTATCAAGTTCAAGTATAGTTCGAGCCACTTTCTTGATGGGTGCAACTGAAATGGAGAAGGTAAAGGGCTTGATTGTTGATTATTGCTAGGAAAAGAATAAGCCTCTGCCTTTGAATTTATTTGCTTATGTGTTAACTTGTGTTTTTTTGTGGGTTTGCTTGGTCAAAAGCCAACAAAGTGTGAATGGGAAAATAGTCCATGATGATGAAGATCCCACTTACTTTGGGTTCATTGCTGGTGGCATAACTAGGTTGGACTTTCCAATTCCCATGATATATTTGGGTAATTGTGTTGGCTTTGTAGGGCATCAGTGAGAAAGAAAGAGTTACTTGGAAAAGATGGGATTGTTCTTGTAGCTAAAGCATTTGGAAGCACAATTACGAAGCTTGATGCAACAATTTTTGCTAAGGTTGAGAAATGGATTTTGGATTGGGGGGTGTTACATGGGTCAGAACACCATGTACGTGCTACTTAGTCTCCAAAATTGAACTTTTATGATTCATGATTTGGGGTAGGGGAGACCGAAAAAAATAGAGGAGATCTCAATTGATTCTACAAGGGCTGTTTCTCTTCTACAAAGCAAAGATGTTGAGGATGGAATTGAGATTGGATTAGCTTTAACTAAGAATCAAATGGACGCTTTCACCATTTTGTTCGGCCATGATGTATTATCAGCCTATCAATTATGCTTATTAATTTCTCACCCATTCTTCATGATTTTAGCCCATGGGTTATCATTTTCTTAGCTATTATTAGTTTATATAATAATAAGCTTAAATAAAACTATGTTGATGTGTAAATTTTTAAGCAACTGAAATATATCTGGGGAAAAGTACAAGCATTCATTTAAGAATGTGCTGTCAATCAAGGTGAAACTGTCAGTTTAATTTGAAAACTACGGCGAGACAGAAACTATTGGGTCATTTCAAATGTTCTCATGTTTCAAGGTCTTTTCTATCTAAGTATCCTGCCTTAATGCCTAGCTCAGTGTTGCCATAAAGTTGTTCAATCCTTAACAATCATCGCAACATTAGTCTCTATGTGTTCACATAAAAAAAAAAAAATCAAACTCGACTTGGTCAAACTACGAAAAGCTATAAAGCAAATGCAAGCAACCAGATTTAAATAACTCCTATTTAACTAACATATATATATATATATATATATATATATAGTATACTTAATTAATTGCGTATGTTGTTTTAATTTTGGGAAAAACCAACTCATATAATTTTATTGCGTATTGGAAGAATTTCTTCGAACACAAATTTCCCAAATATGAAAGGAAAAGCTCGGTAAATAATTATTTGGGTTATTAAACTGAATTATCGAATAAATTATATTCTGGATTTTTTTTAACTCTATTGAGTGCTTCCGTTCATAGGAAGTTTGATTGATTTTTTTAACTTTAGCTTTTTAGTGATATATATTACTTTGGTTTTTTTATATATATGGTAGGAGGAATCTCAATTTATCGATAGATAATGGTCACTAACGCCAGTCTTGGTGCACCTTGATCTGGACTCAACTAGTAGGGATGTTGCTAACTCAATGTATGTATATGTGTATGATCAACGTACACCACCAATTCAGTTGAATTTGAAAGGGCTAACCCTTGTTTGGAAATTTTCGGAATTGGAAATCTCCCTATTTGATGCTCATGTTTGTGAAATATGTTTTCTAGTTTATAAAATAGTGTTAATTCTTCATACATTTGCATAGTTTTAATATATATATATATATATATATATATATATATATATATTTCAAATGATGAGTCTTATTTATACTTAATTTATGATATTTATTCTTTACTTACGTGTAGTTGCTTTTTTTTTTTTTTTGAGTCTTTATATGTTATAGTTTTATTACCTCTCATTATATAATATCCTATTTAAAATAAAATATTGGTAATGGAAAAAAAATTTTCACATTCAATTTTATAATAATAAAAAAATTAAATTCAATTAAGGGGAATAAAATTTGTAAATAAAGAAGTGCATATTAAAAAAAAAAAAAAAGAAAAAGAATATAAGACCACCAATACCTTTAGTAGGGTGCTCATATGTTCCCCTTCCACGTAACTTTCTCGCCTCATTCCCCTTATCTCCTTCCTCTTCCACGTAACTCTCTTTCTCACCTCATCCTCCTCATCCACCTTTCACCCACTGCTGCCTTCTCTCTTGCTCTCTCTCGCTCAGACTCATCTCACTTTCTGCTCGCATCTTCCCGTATCTCGTCCCTCTATCTGGTTCGTCTCCCTCTCTCCGCGAGTTCTCTCTCAGTCTCGCCTCTTTCCCTCAGCTCGCGGCCTGTCTCTCCGTCGCCTGGCTCCCTCTCTCCGGCGCGTCTCTTCATTCTCGGGTGTCTGGGCGTGGTTCTATCTCCACCCTCACCCACAACCTTCTTAGTGAGTTCCTCTGTTGTTCTTTTTAGCTCTTCGAGTCAATATTTGCTCTTTTGATTTGGCTTATTTGTTGTGTAATGTTACAAGGTTGTGAAATATTAGTTGGGTATGTTCTTGTTTGGATATCTCATTCATATTGCACATATGTGATGGAATCCCTGTGATAGTTTAAATTAGATAATTATTCCCTAAGCTTTCTGATTTGATTAGAATTTGTTACTGAAAAGAAATTAAAAAAAAAAAAAAAAGAGAAGAGAAAAAAATGTCCTAGTAAATTTATGGCTATATATGATTGTTCTTTTGTTTATATGTATATACATAATTTGATATGGTTGGTCCCCTCTATCTGAATGAAGATTAATGGAACTATTCTGTACACGAAAAATGCTCCCAGCTTATCTAGAAAGAAATTTAGTTGCTGTCTCCTGGAAACTGAATTTGCGAAATGGCGCTAGATAACAGAAACTGCTTCCTTTGTCTCTATTATACGTGGTCAAAGTTATGCATGACATCTCTTAGGTTTGATGAAGTGATTTTCTGTAACATTCCAAATTACTTTTTGCTTCAGAAGAGTTGACAAAAAAAAAAAAAAAAATTACTCGCTGGTTTCAATTGGAGGAACCTTTTCTCATCCCCTCATCACTCTATCTAGTACAATAGACTAATTCATTTTTTGGGATATTATAAATAAAATGCATTCGCTATCTTTCTTCTTGTTAGCACCTTCATTTTAAATTATTTTTGTGATTTATTTAAGCAGTCAGATGGGTTCTGCCAGCGAATTATTGTTTAGAGCTGTCGTATGAAGTTGAATAGGTAACTAAATTACTTAATGCCTGTAACTGTGATTTCATTTGAGATTAACTTGCTAGTTAGTTATTGTTCAGTCTGTATATTAGGAAAAATGATAGTCTTGTGTTTAAATGCATCATGTAACTTTGGGGCCCGTTTGGCATACTTGATAGTATAAGGCCTGATAGAATAAGGGTTGATAGTATAAAACTTGATTATATAAGATCTGATAAAAATTTAATATTATGCAATGTTTTATATATCACTGTAAAAATATTGTATTATGTACAATATAACCAGAAAGGGGATTATAATAAATACAATTTTTGAATATTAAATTTAAAATTTAAAAATTAATATAATTGTTTAAGTATTATTATAATTATTTTAGCTTTTTTTTATTATATATAAATATAATTTCATATTAAAAATTATTTATTTATTTTTAATATTTTTTCATAATATAAAAAATATGAGTGAGTGAGAGAGAAATAGAGAGGGAGTTTTTATACATCAAAATTCAAGTATTATATTCCTATATTTAGTTATGTTTTTTATTATATATAATTAAATTTATATTAAATATTATTTGCATATTTTATTAATAAATTTTATTCTTATATTTTTATATTAGTTTGTATAGTTATTTTATAATTATTATTTTTTAAAAATATTTATTTATGATTAAATATTTTTATTAAATAATATTATTTTTGGTTTTTATTTTTTATTATTTATTTAATAATTACTTTTTTATAAAATATATTAAAAAATAAAAAAATAAAAGAACCATTATACATCAAAAGCTAATCAGGCCTAATATAGCCTCTCTAGACTGGATTAAGTTATCCATCATTTTGATGTATAAGGGAGGTTTGATGGATAAACTTATACAATATATTGACTACATCAAATAATGGATAAGGTCATAACGTATTGTATTATCTTATCCTATCATGCTTAATACGCCATGCCAAACACACCCTTAATTTCTAAGCACAGTTAGTCTTTAGAAATGCATGCAAGTTGTATGATTACAATACAAGGGAAAGAATAGGCATGTGAATTATATCGTGCTGGTGATAGTAATGTGCTAGTTACAAGAATGAAGTGTGAGACTCAAATAATTGAGGGACAATACTTGATTTGTGATTGAATAGGTTGTAAACCATAATTATATTTAAATTGAGAATAATTGGTTACGTGATGGTTTCATATTCTCCAAGTAATCGGCCCTTGAGTTCGTTGGCCCTTGAGACGTAAATTTGACAATCTCTACAATTTTGTGAGTGGACAATGCCTCTATAACCTATGTCTTTCATACAATTACTATTGGATTTGATTTTAGAATCTATATTGAAGGCTTATTTCTACATATTTCATCAATTCTGGGTATCTTGTTTTGTTTATATAAATTAATGAATAATTCTATGTGCTTAACTAGTGGTGAATGCTTATTTTGGCTTTCAAGGAAATTAAACTAGTTGGATTTATTGAATGTTTTGGAAGATTTCTTGAAAATAGATTATGGATTTTCTTAAAATGAGAGGACAAGCTTGATGAACAATTGTTGAAATTATTAAACTGAATTATTGAGAAATTTTATTTTGATTCTAGAATCCTTATTTGGTATTTTTCACTTTTGAAAACTCTATTTAATATTTATATTTTTGAAATTTTATTGTTATTCTATGAAAGGATTCTAAGTTAATTGGTAGCTAGTGGTCGTTGATGCTAGCCTTGGTGCATGTTGGTTCAAACCCCCGCTAGCAGGGATGTTACTAGCTCGGTGTGTTTGGCCAGCATATCCGAATCTGTTATGCTTCTGCTGGGGATGGTGATATGTAACACCCAGACTTGATTTCTTTATGATTTAATTCTGATTTGTTATGCTCACATTGGGGATGGCGATATCTAATGTCCAAACGTGATTTTAGCATGATTTAATTTTGGATTGGAAGCTTCCTCACTTTGGTAGTTACATTTACGAAATATGTTTTCCAGTTTATGAAATAATGTTAATTCCGTAGTTATATACATTGGTTCTAAGGTTGATTCTTTATGTATATACTGTTTAAAATGATGATTGCTTATCTATGCTTAATTCATGATACTGATTCTTTATTTAAACACAGTTTGCTTTACTTCTCGAGCTTGTCCTCATAGGTTATAGATTCATTGCCCTTCACTGAGTTTGTTTGACTCATTTCTTATTTCCCCCTGTTTTAGAGCTAAGTCCAGGCCGTCGAATGGTTCATCTCAGTGGTCAAAGGTTAGAAGCTCCAAGAGCTTGACATATTTATCCATGTAGGCCTTAAGAGTGTCTTTGTATTGGATAAGTATTTAGTTGAGTACTGGTCTGTATCTATCCTTAGTTGTGCTCCATAAATCACAGACAGGGTCTAACTTCTGTTGCAATATAGATCATAATAGTCAATCGCTAATTGCAGTGCGGAGCAACCAACCCCAAAAACACTATAGCAAGATAGCAGATAGTGGAATGACTGCTACTTGAAAAGATATAGATAATTATTATGCAATATATACATAATACATATAAGTATTCAAGAATAAGAAAAAACAGAGGCAATAGAGATTAAAGTGGAAAGCATAGTATGACAGAGAGAGACATGGTGACATAACTAATAAGTAAATAATAGTGATGATAACATGATTACTGGAGGTTGTAGAAGCTGAGAAACATAGGGGGATTAGGCTAGAAAAGCTTGAAGCAACATGAAACAAAGCAATAAGGTGTCAAGGAGTTGTTATGAACTCAACAGGGGTCGATAGGTTTGCACAACAAGTGTGATGGGTTTGCACAATAGCTTCAATGTGTTACTCTGTTTTAGGAGTTGCTGTAAACTCAATAGTAGATGAAGAAGGGGTTGATAGGTTGAAGATGAGTTGAAGTTAGGGGTAAAATAGAGACTTTCCTTGTTTAAGTGAGGGTATTATAGAGACTTCATTTGTTTAAGTGACGGCAAGATCGAGACTTCACTTATTTATCTGAGGACAAAATGGAGTCTTTAAAAATTTAAGTGAGGGCAAAATAGAACTTTTATTGGTTTAAGTGAGGATAAAGAGGGAATTTTGCTGAGAAAAGAAAAAAAATAGGGTTTCAGCCCAAAAAAGAATTGCGGCCATGATTTCGCCACAATAGCAATCACGCAACGTCACAACCAAAAATGCTCTGCACCAACAGCTGCATCGCGTTGGACCTCTGCTTTGCTTCGCGATGTCACAATAACGCCGCTAATGACTATTATGATATAGATGTATGTATTTGTAATAGATTTAACTTTGAACAAGTATACTAATGCCTGTATACATATGTTTTGCACATTTGAATATTGTTGATCTGTAGTTTTGTGGCTGGCTGAATATTTTGGTTTGTAATAGGAACTATCAGTATGTTGCAAATGTCCGATTTTTAGGGGAAATTCTATTTATTTTTCGTAAAAGTTTCAATAGGCTTGCTAGGAGGCTAGTTCCTCGTATGTGCCAATCAAGGCCGGGATTGGGTCGTGACACACTGAGTCGATTGGACTCACCCACTTTCTCTTCCTGTTTTAGACTCTTGCACTGCACCTGACTCGGTTTCTCCAACTTCTTAGAGTTTCTTCATGATCCACAGGTAGAATCCTGCAACTTGGTCATTCTATTAGGATATTGTATTCAATATTTGTAACTATAAAGTGTATTCTCATTCATGTATATGTCAATTACTGGAGAGTGCTCTAAGAATCTCAAATTTTATGTGTGCTGGTTAGTTTACTTGGGGAAATCTATTGGTTTTCTATGAAGCTAATCA
Source organism: Pterocarpus santalinus (assembly GCA_031439595.1). Lineage (NCBI taxonomy): Eukaryota > Viridiplantae > Streptophyta > Magnoliopsida > Fabales > Fabaceae > Pterocarpus > Pterocarpus santalinus. The sequence continues at coordinate 22,178,944 of CM062528.1, read as the reverse complement.
ATATAGGCTTGCTAGAGGTCCATTACCTCTCAACGCCAGTCATGACTCTAGGGTGGGTTGTGACAAAGGGGGTATCAAAGCTCTACATTTTCCTGTGATTAATGGAGCAAGTGTCCTCTAATAGGATCACAACTATGTAAATAGAAACGCGCACATCATAATAGTCAAACGGGGATAGCGGTGTGTAGCAGCCGACCCCAAAAATGCTATAACGGGATAGTGGATAGCGTTCCGGCTACTATTTGATAAAAACGTATATAATTATCATGCAAATTATATAACATATATAAATATTCAAAAATAAGAAATCATTCACTGTTAAACTTATTCGCATCAATGATAAAAATTCATAATCCATTCCATAGTCCAAAAACATGCAGTTACCATCAATCCAATGCATAAATATCAAGTTCCAAGGGTAGCAAAAAAAAAAAAAAAATAGCACCATCAAGTAGTATAAGGATAACAAAATATAAAGGGCAATAACAAATCGTAATTAAACCTAAGTGTCTCTTCTCTAAAACTAACAAAACATTCTACAAATCATTCATCATTATCATCATCCTCCTCCTCTTCCTCCTCTATATTATTCTCTCCATTACTTTCTTCACTACCAGACTTATAGATCTCTTCTTGGCCCTCCTTCGAGTCTTCTTCATCATCAAATTCTTCTTCCTCTTGAATAGGCTCCTTCTCTCTTCTTGAACTAGAATGCTTTGATACTTTCTTTTGCAAACTTGTAGCAAGTCTAGTGTGTTTTGGAGGCTCCTCAGCCCCAACTGCAGCAGAAACATCTCCCCAAATCAATCCACCATCACCAAAAATGAATTCTTTTTCAGCATCGTCTGTGTTAGCGCCCATTTCTCCCAAAAACCACTCATTGCAATAATCAATACTATTTAGGAGAATAGGATGAATCTCATCTTGGGTGTCAAAGCGCTCTTTAAGAGTTCGATTATACTTGATGAATACCAAGTCTTGCAACTTTTGATGCTCAACCTTGCTCTTTTTCTTAGAATGAATCTATGATATTCATATAATAAATTAGACAAAATTGTTAGTGTTAAAATCATTAAATGGAAGCATGAAACTATGCAAAGAAAGATTATTTGCATTTGCTTATATGCATGCTCCAATTGCACTCACATGCTGTTGAACTACAAGTTAGGTTCAACACTTTGACTGCAAATTATTGCAAGTTAGGAGTGGATGCTCCATGCTTCCTCCACCATTCAGCTATGATTCAATAATCAAGAAATCATCATTACTAAGAAACATCATGAAAATAAATTTGTCAAGAATTAAGTACATATTTCTTAATTCTTACTAGGAGCCATTGTATTCCTTTGTTTTATTGCTATGCTATTTTCAAATATACCACTAGCCCTCTCAAATATTTCAATCTCATTTGTAACCTTTTCGGCCAAGTCTTCATTTGGAATCAACCTATTAATAGTCTTGTAAAGTCCATCCATTACTTCATGATCACTCTCAATCTTTGTTGCATTGAGATAGTAAAACTCAGGATTCAGGAAATAGCCAGCTGCATGCAATAGATGATGAAGTTGTGAGTCCCATGTCCTATCAATAATAGCAAAAATATCCTTGTACTTGGCTTCATTATCCTTGAAGGACTTTTGAATGGCTTCCTTAGCCTTATCCATTGCTTCATAAATATATCCCATTGTAGGCTTTTTCTCATTGTCAACATGCCTAAGGACATGGACAAGAGGCCCTATAAGTTTAATAGAGTACATAACATCATTCCAAAATATTGTGCTGAGCACAATATCAGCTACCTTCTTCCCTTTAGGTTCTTTAGCCATCTTGGAGCTCAACCACTCATCTGAAGTGAACATCCTTCTAAGATTGTTCTTTTGTTTGTACAACCTTTGCAGTTTAAGGAAGGTTATAGCAAACCTTGTCACTCCATACCTATACCTAACCAACTCCATCTTGTAGGTAAATTTTCTCATTGTGTTCAATGCCAATGTGTGGTTGTAGATAAAGCCCACAAGATTGATGCCTCTCTGTATTGCCTTCTTAACTCGAGGAAGCTTTCTAATGTCCTCAAACATTAAGTCTACACAATGTACAGCATATGGAGTCCAAAAGAGATTATTCCTCTTAGCTTGAAGTAGTTTGCCTAAGAAGAGCCAAATTAAATAAAATTAGATGAGTAGCCAAATATTAAATGAAGTAATAGGAAATTTGAGCAATTCATAGTTTTTTACCAGCCAAGACATAGTTGCTTCTATTGTCAGTCACCACTTGAACAACATTTGGTTCTCTAATCTCCTCTACAAAATTGTCCAATAGCTCATATACTTTCTCCCCCGTCTTCATGTACGTAGAAGCATCAACACTCTTCACAAACATTGTCCCTACTGGATAATTGACCATGAAATTAATCAATGTCCTATTCTTCCTCTCCATCCAACCATCCGACATTATTGAGCATCCATATTTCACCCTTTTCCTCCTCATGACCCTTCAACATATCCTTTGTTAGCTCTAACCCCTTTTTAAGGAGTGTGGTGCTGCTCTGGCAAATATATCGGATCAACAAGTAATAAAGTAATAAGTAAAGTATCGTTCGTACGAGGATAGATCAAATACCAAATAGTCGAAGGGAATAACTATTTGGACATTATGGAATTACTGATAAGAAAATTAAAATTTAAATAAAATAAAATAAATAAATAAATACTAATGCAAAAAATTCTAACAGTGTGGATAAATGCAATGGGAAGAATGCTAGGGTTAATTAATTTCACCTATTGTAGACGCATTTATTATGAATTTCCGCTAATCAGTTTCTATTCTGATTGACTCACGGTCGGTTCCCCTTAACTTATTTCTAGCCTCTCTCAAGGTCAAGCAATATTCTTTATCTTAAACTGATTATCTAATCTCTTAGCACAAACTAATCTAGGAAAAGGTTGAAGCTTTATGGATTCCTATGATGACCGCATGAACCACGTTTGTCTATCTCTAATTTTCGCTCAGCTCATGGTGTTTATGTTAAGAGGCTCTATTCACAAACCCTTTCTCGAGTTATTATAAATCCCCAGATCAATTACCTGGTGATCAAGTAATTAAAAAACATTAAGCACAAACAAAAACACTAAGCAATAGAGATAGAAAACAAGATTAATATTAATCCGTATGTAAACTTGTCATACAAAAAGGGTCCATTAACGCCCTAGCAATAGAAACTTAATTTATGACTGAAGAAAAGAAAACAATAGAAGAGTATGATGATGAGAAGATATAAGAAACAAAAGCCATAAAGATTTCTCACTAGAGAGAAGAGATTCGGAGGAATATGGATCTCTCTGTATCGAAGTTAAGCTTGGAAATCCTTGAATCTTCGCCTTCAATCTCTTTGGAAAAGTCTTCTATCTTAGAAAGTGTTTGGAAGTGTCTAGGGATCCTCTTCTGACCTTATATGTTGCCTTTTATAGTCTACAAATCCTTTTCTCGAATTTTGGCCCGAATCAGCAACTTGCTACAAATGGCATCGCGCTATAGCGCGCTTACCTGACAGTACTAACCATTTTTATACACTTCCAAGCTCTTTAGCGATCAGAATAGTTAGAATTTGACCTTGGAGGTAGAAATAGAGAATGTAGATCTTTGCGTAAGCTTTCCAGTGCAAGAAGAATTATTTCAATCAGAGTTTTGTAGCTCAAGATACAAGTGAAAGAGTGATAAAAGGTTAGACTTAATAGCATCAGAAATAAGATGAAGCTTCAATTTTGTTTCGCCTTTTTCTCCTAGAAGACTTGAGAATTGGAAAAAGTGTCCAACAACAAAGTTGGATATCTTCTTCTCTTCTTTCCAAAGAATCTTTAATCATCATAATCCGACTTCTGGAGAGCTAGATATCGAATCTCCAATGCTGAAAGGTCTTGATTTTATACAAGATAAGCTCTCTCATGGCTCCAAATTCTAACTTAAGTGCTTCTACCTAATAACAAGTAGACCAAAAATATAAATAAGTATCTAAAATATAAGAAAATAATAGAAAATAAAAGTACCACCTAATCTAAACTACTTAACGAGAATAAAACAAAATATTAACTAAATTAAACAACTATATCCTAAATTAAATAAAAACTAACTAAAAATATAACTTACTATAAGGAGTTATCACAACCCCTAACTTAAGAACTTGCTTATCCCAAGCAAGACTCAAAAATAGAAAAACAAAAGACTCAAACAAAAACACTTAAAATAAAAGATAGAAGTTGTTACGTATGGAATTCCTCATCACTGCTTCATAACTTAACTTAAAAGTTACCAAGGATCCAAGTCTAAGTACCAAGACCATCTAATTGTGCAATTATATTGTCAAAAGAATGGATCAAGTGTGTGTGTATAAGAGAAAAACAATGGAGAATTGACACACCCTATGCTTATGCAATGTTTAAGAAAAGACAAAAGCATCACATTATCCGCAATCCTCTCTTTCTATTTCCACATCAATGTCACTTAGCCAAAGATCATAAGGACTTTTCTTAGCTTGTAACGTAGGCCAAGGTAAGGGGTATGATGGAATAGTCATTTAAGCTCAATTAATCCCCTCAACTTAAGGAACCTTCGCCCCTAATTCATTCTTCTTGGGGTACCCCCAACTTAGTTGCTTGGCAACCATTATGCTTTTCTTATTGAACTTGGCATTATATTTTCCTTGTATTGCCAATTTTTCTTTTTTTCTATATTATTCCTTCATTCTTTCACCCTCTTTCTCCTTCTTTCTTTTTTTTTTTGTTTTTCTCTTTTTTATTTTTTATTTTTTTTTTCGCTCCATTTTGAGCTTAGAAAACATGAGGTTGTAGTAGTGGAGATATTACCCTATTCGAATGAGTTTAGAAACTAAGGCTTGAGGGCAAATATGGGATCAAAGAAGGATAAGAAAGGAAGGGCATTAGGCTCATAATGTGGTTCAATCCAAGAATAGGCTCTAAGGCTTAATTGGGGTGACTACAAATCAATGACAAAAGGGTGGGCCAATAAGGCTTAAATATGGCTATCAAACATGGCTAAATCACTTCCAAGACTAAGATTCACTCATATATATTTCAAGAGAGATTCACATGAATAAGAATGCATGTTTGAACCTAAACAAAGCATAAAAAGCATAAAGGTCACCTATCCTAAGTTGCTGACTCTTATCAAAGTGCAAAAAAATAATCCTTCTCAATTTAATAGTAAAAGCACAAGAAGATTTTCAAGACCTAAATCTGGATCCAAAGTTACTGAAGAGTTAACAAATAGAGCAATATTTCTTATCATAGGCACAAGCAACAACAACCAATTGACTAACAAAAAAAGAGTTAATTAAAAAAATTGGACTAAAAATTTATTTTTTGGTTTTTTGTTTTTTTTGTAGAGAATTGAAACTAAAAACACTAACAACCTAATCAATAAAACTAACAAAAGGAAATAGGAACAAATAAGAAAGAGCAATAATGGATTTTTCCAACCCCCAACTTAAAATTATGCATTGTCCCTAGTGGATGAAAATAAAATCAATAGGGAAAGGAAAGGAAAGTTACTCCATGTATCTTTGCTGCATGCCCCATGTGGCTTCTTTCTTTACTTACACACTTCCTCATTACTCCAATAAATCTATAAAATAAAATTAAATAAATTAAAATCAATCAAAACTAAAATTTTACCTTAATCAAAAGAAAAAAAAAACTAAAAGGATCCTAAATAAGAAAATTTAAAATCAAAGAAAAGTTAGAAAAGTTCGGCTATCTCCCAACAACCACTTTGGTTTAATGTCCCTAAATTAGACATGGTCATGTCACTCATGGTGGTTTCTTCCTCCCCTTCTTTGGTGACTTGTCACCAAGATAGTGGTTCTTCTTCCCAAAAATCAATGAGATAGAATTAGGCTCGAATGGTAAGTGGAGAGCTCCTGGCAGCTTCTCAGGTGGCTTAAGATCATCATCCCCCACCCTTTTCTTTTTCTTCTTTATTTTGCTCTTCCTTAATAAAGGCTCCTAAGGAGGTGTGGCATGTGATGCAGGGACTAAAGTACTCAAGTTAGCTTCCACTACATCCACTTTATAGTATTGACCTGTCTTTGTTGTAGAGTCCATTGCTTGGAATACTTTGAACTTCATTTTATTGTTTTGAAATCTCAAAGTTATCTCCCCTTTTTCTACACCAATCAGGGCTTTGCTAGTGGCCAAGAATGGATGCCCAAGAATTAGAGGGATATTGACATCTTCCGCCATATCAAGAATAAAAAAATCAGTGGGAACAAAGAAACGGTCCATCTTCACCAAAACATCTTCAATAATACCATAGGAAAGTTTGATAGATCTATCAGCCAACTGTAGAGATATCCTTGTAGGCTTCACTTTAGTAATGCCCAATCTATGCACAAGTGACAAAGGCATCAGATTGATACTTGCTCCAAGGTCACATAGTGCCTTGTCGATTCTTAAATCACCGATGGTCCATGGAATAGTGAAGCTCCTAGGGTCCTTCAACTTAGGTGGTAGTTTCCTCTGAATGATTGTCGAACACTCCTCAGTGAATGGTATAGTCTCATCAGCATCCAATTTTCTTTTCTTAGAGAGTAGCTCCTTTATAAACTTGGCATAGTTTGGTATTCGCTCCAATGCCTCAGTAAATGGAATATTGATGTGGAGCTTTTTAAGTACATCAAGAACCTTAAGAAATTGTTGCCCTTCTAGTTCCTTCTTTTGTTGCTTCACCTTTTGAGATAAGGAATTGGAGGTTCATAAGCAGAAGGTGCCACATATACTTTCTCCTTAGGTAGTGCCATATTGGAATCTTTAACAGGCTTTTCTTCTACTCTTACTTCTTCCTTTTCAGATTAAGCCAATTCCTTACCACTTCTCAGTATGATTACATTCACATGCTTCCTTGGATTTTCAGTGGTATTGCTAGGTAAGGAACCCAGTGGCTTCTTAGCTAACTGCTTGAAAATTAGCCCTACTTGATGCTCTAGGTTTTTTATTGTAGCATCATGAGCTCTAAATTCAGCCTATGTTCTTTTCATAAAAGCTTCAGTCTTCTCCACAAAAGACATGGCTCTCATGAACTGCTAAAACATGTCTTCCAGGTTGGGCTTCTTCTCTTGTGGAGGTTGATTGAACTGTTGCCCAGGAACATAGGTGTTGGAGCAAAAGTTATGCTTCTGGGCATTCATTTAGTTAACCGACTCATCAAAAAAAGGAACTATAGTGTACTCTCCACTCGGATGGTTCCCATGGCAAAAATCACAACGCATGACATGTGTTCATGAAGTGGTGTTGAGCAAGCCTAATTACTTCTGAATAGCTGTAATTTGGACAGAAAGGGTTTGCATCTGGACCAAGAGGACTGTGATAGTGTCAGCTTCCAGAACTCCCCTCTTATGAGTTCTCTCACTAGGCCTTTGATAATTGTTGCTTGCCATTATTCAAATAATTCCCAAGACTACTCTGGTGTTTTACTGTTCAGAGAACCACCAGCAGTTGCATCAACCATGATTTGCATGGACATTAGGAGACCATTGTACAATGTATGGATTTGCATCCAGAGTGGGATGTCGTGATGTGGACACTTAGCCAACAGCTCCTTGTATCTCTCCCAGGACTCATAAAAGGATTCTCCATCTGCTTGGGTAAAGGAAGTGATGTCATTCCTCATCGTGGCAGACTTGGCAGGAGGAAAGTACTTCTCTAAGAATTTTCTGGCTACCATATCCTAGGTAGTGAGTATTCCTTGAGGCAGAGACTTCAACCAAGCTCTAGCCTTGTTTCTCAATGAAAAGTGAAACAATCTCAGCCGAATAGCATCATCCGTGGCACCATTAATTTTTATGGTGTCACAGGTCTCTAGAAAATTGTTGAGATGCTCATGAGGGTCTTCACTAGGCAATCCAGCAAATTGGCAATTCTATTATACGAGCTGAATGAGTGACATCTTTAGCTCAAAGTTGTTTGCTTGGACAGGTGGCCTCGCAATGCTAGATGAGCACCCTTGAAGAGTGGGTGCCAAGTAATCCTTCACAGCTTTGTCATTCTGCTCATTTTCACAATTCTGGTAACTTCAAAACTTTTTCAACTGTTCTTCATTTGTTTTTGAGTTGATGCAAAGAATGCTCAATCTCTGGATCAAAGAAAAAATTTCTCATGGATTGGCTCATTCGCATAAACTGCAAAATAAAACACAAGAACAAGTGAAAGTAGAAATAAAATAAAATAAAATAAAAGCTAAATAAAATAAATAACAAAAGAAAAAGAAATAAAATTAAAATTAAAATATTAAAAAAATAAACAAACAAAAACAAATATAAAATAAAATAAAAATAAAAATAAAAATAATCCAATCTAGTATCCGGTCAACTAAGAATGATATTGATACTATCCCCAGCAACGGCGTTAAAAACTTCATGTGGCTCCGGCAAGTATATCGGATCGTACAAGTAATAAAGTGATAAGTAAAATATCGTTCCCACGAGGATAGATCAAACACTGAATAGTCTAAGAGAATAACTATTTGGACATAATGGAATTACTAATAAGGAATTAAAATTTAAATAAAATAAAATAAATAAGAAAAATACTAATGCAAAAAATTCTAACAGTGTGGATAAATGCAATGGGATAAATGCTAGGGTTAATTAATTTCACCTATTGTAGACGTATTTACTATGAATTTCCATTAGTCAGTTTCTATCCTAATTGACTCATGGTCGGTTCCCCTTAACTTATTTCTAGCCTCTCTCGAGGTCAAGCAATACTCTTTATCCTAAACTGATTGCCTAATCTCTTAGCACAAACTAATCAATAATGCTCCATGGGTTCCTATGTTGACTGCATGACCCGCGTTTGTCTATCTCTAGTTTTCTCTCAGCTCGTGGTGTTTATATTAAAAGGCTCTATTCACAAACCCTCTCTCGAGTTATTATAAATCACCAAATCAATAACTTGGTGATCAAGCAATTAAAAACATTAAGCACAAACAAAAACACTAAGTAATAGAGATAGAAAACAAGATTAACATTAATCCATGAGTAAACTTGTCATACAAAAAGGGTCAATTAATGCCCTAGCAAAAGAAACATAGTTCATGATTGAAGAAAAGAAAACAATGGAAGAGTATGAAAATGAGAAGATATAAGAAACAAAAGCCATAAAGATTTCTGGCTAGAGACAAAAGATACGGAAGAATGTGGATCTCTCCGTGTTGAAGTTAAGCTTGGGAATCCTTGAATCTTCGCCTTCAATCTCTTTGGAAAATTCTTCTATCCTGGAAAGTGTTTTGGAAGTGTCTAGGGATCCTTTTCTAACTTTATATGTTGCCTTTTATAGTCTATGGATCCTTTTCTTGAATTTTGGCCCGAATTAGCAACTTGTTGCTAATGATGTCATGCTATAGCGTAAGGCAGAACGCTATAGCACGCTTACCTAACAGTGTTAACCATTTTTATACACTTCCAAGATTTTTAACGGTCAGAATAGTTGGAATTTGGCCTCAAAGGAAGAAATAGAGATCGTAGATATTTGAGTAAGCTTTCCAACGCAATATGAATCATCTCAATCGGAGTTCTTTAGCTCAAGATACAATTGAAAGAGTGATGAAAGGTCAGACTTGACAACATCAGAAACAAGATGAAGCTTCAATTTTGTTTCACCTTTTTCTCCTAGAAGACTCGAGAACTGGAAAAAGTGTCCAACAACAAAGCTGGAGATCTTCTTCTCTTCTTTCTAAAGAATCTTGAATTATCATAATCAACTTCTGGAGAGCTAGATATTGAATTTCCAATACCAAAAGGTCTTGATTTTAAGCAAGATAAGCTTTCTCATGGCTCCAAATTTCAACTTGAGTGCTTTTACCTAATAAGAAGTAGACCAAAAATATAAATAAGTATCTAAAATATAAGAAAATAATAGAAAATAAAAGTACCACCTAATCTAAACTACTTAACAAAAATAAAACAAATTATTAACTAAACTAAACAACTATATCCTAAATTAAATAAAAACTAACTAAAAATATAGCTCACTACAAGGAGTTATTAGAGTGGAACCCTTAATTCATGATAACTTGGAGCTTTTAGGTGTAGGCCATAATTTCCAATAGCTTCAAGCATCAACTTGAAGGTTTATGATCTAGCAACATTGAAAGCAGTACCATTCATATAAAAAAATCGGACTATGTATTGAATGGTTCTAGCCCTTGCTTCTTTATCACAAGCATCATTAATGCTTGTTTGTCAGTGAGGCTTTCCCAATTTAATGGTAGTTTTAGGATCTTTTAAAAATATCAAATCCAAAGGACCTTTTATGCTTTTTCCTTTCTTGGTCTGCTTAACAAGAGTTAAAGGAATAAAGCTACTCCTACTTTGATGTTGATAGAGATCTTTTCCTTTTTCTAATTTGTAGAATTTCTTCCAAATCTTCTTGTTCATCATCATCTTCTCCAATTGCACCAAAGTTTAATTTCTTCTTCGCATTTTTCCTCTCAAGAGCTTCCTTGAGAAGTTGCTAAACTTCAGGTGGGACTCTTTTACAAGATTTTTTATCTCCTGTCACATCCATTTGGTGTCTTTTTGCTCTAGTTATTCCATCATTGGTTGTTTTGCCACAAAAATCACAAGTAACACTCTTCCTATTATTGATGTCTTTTAAACTATTCCACTACCATGCCATATCTATGTTGTCACCAGTGAGCTTCACCAAACCACCAGAAGAAGGAGCAATACTCAAAGCATGAGTTGATGATGTTGCCATTGCTAAATCAACTAGAGTAGAAAATTGAAAAGAAAAGAAAAAAAATGAAAATAGAAGGGAAAAATAATGAATAGAAGAAGAAAAAAAAATAGAGGATGGAAACAAGAGAGATGAAGAAAGCAAAACAAAGAGAGATGTTAAGATAGAGGAAGAAGGAGGTCCAACTAGAAGAATAAGGAGGAGGAAGGAGGATAAGACCACGAACCAACCAAGAAGGACCATACTCTTGCTTTAGTTGAAATGGAACCAGGAAGATGCCGCTCGGTTGCCTTCAATCTCGAAGCCGCCGCTGTCACCGCTGTGCAGGTTAAAGGCTCGCCGAAGAGAATGATCGATTGAGAGAGGGGGCAGAAGAAGTGAACATCACCATGGGGAAACATCCAACTAAACAACAGAACTAGTATATGAAAACTAACATTAAACATACTTTATTCTAAAAGTAAAATGCAAGACAGAAAATTAAAAAGGTAAAAAGTGATGAGAACTCCCTCATGGTGGCTTATGCTTGAATTGATCTACGAACTCCCACCAAGGCTTGCATCTCTTGCTTCCACAAAGATCCTACAAGGTTATTTTGTGTTCCCAACCATCCTTGTCACTTTTGCATTCATATCCCAATGTAGAATACCTTAGTTCATTCCCATGATGCATCGCTATAGTAATGACATAGATGGCTCTGAGTTGAAAAGTGTTCTCCTTGTAAGCATAATCTAAGCACCTCAATGCATCTATGGAAATGTCTCTGGAGCCATGTCACAAATAGCTTGGAGTTGGGCAATATTTTCCAGGTAGGCATATTCAAATCGACCTAATAGATGCTCAAAAGGAGGAATTTCCAACTTTAATTTTAATGTTTAGACTATAGAGTGAATAATCTCTTTAACCTGAATCTCTGTTAAATGAATTTTCTCCATTGTGTCAACACTCATAGGCCTATCACCTATTAGATATGCATCCATTTCTGCACACTCTACACACATCTTAACACTATCACATTGATCACAAGAGAAATAATCAACGAAATCACTAAGGTCGAACAACTCAGGGAACTCCTCACAGAAACTATCATGAACCTCCTTAGCTACGTAATCAATGATATCCAAATGAAATACAGAGTGCTTATTTGGTTCCTCTTGTACAAAATTTTCACCTGGCTTTTCTTTCACTTTAGCTGCTTCATTAGAATGCTCAGTCTTAGCTATACTTTGATAAATTCTCTGTGCTAACTCTGGTAAAGTCCTACCTGATTGCTGCATAGCAACACTAACATTCCCCTTTAGATCGGGGATCAATTGAGATGGAGTCTGAGCAAAACCACATGACCTATCAGATCTCTGGCGGTAGCAGGTGTCTTGTCCATTAGAGCTCCACCATTAGCTACATCAATCAAGCTCTTATCTATGGGTATCAGCCCCTCATAGAAAAACTGGATCAACAAGTGCTCACTAATTTGGTGATGGGGACAACTTACACACAACCTATTGAACCTCTCCGAATACTCATATAATGTTTCTTCTTGCATTTACCTAATACCACATATCTCCTTTCTTATTGCTGCAAGTCTTGATGCAAGGAAAAATCTCTCCAAGAAGAGCTCTTTCATATCAGTCCATTCTATTACAGAACCAGGGGGAAGATAGTAAAGCCAATCCTTGGCTACTTCAACTAGTGAGAAAAGGAAGGCTCTTAGCTTGACATGATCCTCATGAATTCCCCTAAAGTTGAGAGTTGAGCATACCACATAAAACTCCTTGAGATGCTTGTAAGGATCCTCACCTATATAACCATGAAATCTTGGAAGCAAATGAATTAATGTAGGGTTAAGCTCAAAGCTAGAATCTAAATCAGGATATTGGATACAAAATAAGTTATCTATGGCATTGGGAGCAAATAGCTCCTTTAGTGTCTTATCAGGGATAGTCATCTCAACAGAAAACATAGAAAAGAAGAAAAAGAACTAGCAGAATAATGTATAAAAGTGCAACTAACATAAATACTACTACTACTACTACTAAAAGTACCAAAACACAAAAATCACTAGAAACAAATGACTTAGGAAATTAAAAAAAAAAAACTATACAAAATGATTTTTTCAATTTATAGAAATACCACACAATACAATTGCACCTATCTAGAACCAGAAAATACAATAAAAATTATTAAAAATTCAAAAAAGTGGTCAAAACAGTGGAATTTGGCCAAAATAGGGTGGGGCTCACATTCTCTAGTGAGTCTTGCTTAGAATATCGAAAAACTTTGGACTAGAAAATTTCAATATAATCTGAGCACGAACAAAACAGGACAGCACCCAAAATTAGCCTAAAAACATCGAAAACGACCAAAATATGCAAAACTCAAACGAAAGCAAGTAAACACATATATTTACAAACTAAATAACATCAACATCCTTGGCAACGGTGCCAAAATTTGGTAGCAAGTGTTGCAGCCTGCTCCAAATTACAATTTTAAAATACTTAATTATACTAAATTTGAAGTATAGTACAACCGAGGTCATCTCACAAGGATGTTGTTGCTATTTAGTTAAGTAACAACGGGGTATGTGCAAATATGCAGTCAATAAGCTATAAAAGAAAATTAGATGAAAATAAAAACACTAGTTTAAAGAGTTCCTTAGGTATAAGGTGAATCAATCATTAACGCACAATATATCAAACACATGGAGTACGACTAATTTGAGTTATTAGAGGTCTCTCTAGTAACAACCCCACAATTCTATCTAGAGAACTCTAGGAATTCAACCAACATATAATTGATTAGATAATTGAGACCTCAACTCTAATTAACCTATATTGATTTCGAGCCCCAATTGTATTAGCCTAGGTTTGAACCTAAACCCAATTCCTAATTCTTTAACTAATCAAGTTCATACCAATTGATCAATTAGCAATCACCCAACTAATTCCTCATTCATAAACCCATATATCAATACCATTCAATGCAAATTTACAAATAAAAGAGGGCAAAGAATCAAGAAAATAAACATCATTGAAATTCAAGCATAGGGTTTCAAGATTACAACCATAATACCCTTGGGGTCTCCTTGAACTAGCTTGAAGTCCTACTTCTCCATAGCAATGAATGTTACAAACTAGAACCCAAAACAAGTATCTTACAAAATGAAAGGAAAAGAAAAGAAAAGAAGAGGAGAGGAGAAGAGAAGAGAGAAAAAAATGAAAAATATTGGAGATGAGTCATCTTTTTCATGTCTAGGATTTCTCTCTTCTTCTTAGACTTAAAACATGAAAATCCAAAAGTACCCTTGAGCCCGAATTAATCCTCTACCTCTTAGCTTTAAGTGCACACCCACTTTGCTTAATTTAGACTTGAAATGAAAGAGTTATGACCCAATCTTTATAGCATGTCCAGGTTGTACATTTATTTATGTCAATTAATTTCAACAGCCAATAAGTTCATCAAGATGTCATTATTTTGGAGAGTGTTATTCATATGAATTGAAGATTTATATCTTAGCTTTCAAATAGCACTAATTTCACCTCAATCTAACGTCTAGAACTCAAGTTATGGCCTAATTAGTGCACACTACTCATGTTCTTATGCAACAGCCCTATTCTGACTTCGTGGCCCAATTCGTCCTAATAGGCATCTGAATTAGTTTTTGACTTCTTCATCAAAGTTGTAGATATTTCTCTCAGCTTTCCTACAATATAAAATTTGTAATTTTTAGAGATTGACAACTCAAGATATGCTCAAAAGACAGAAATAGTATAAATTTATAATAATGCTAAAAAATACAATTAAGCTCAATTAAGGCCCAAACTCATAAAATGTGTCTAATATTGATCAATTAAGCACAAAAGAGTTCCAATAAACTAAATATGATGGTTAATCAATGTATCAAAATGTTACTTATCAATCAACCTCATGTCTAACTCTAATGCACCTTCATTGTTAGAATTGGAATAAGAAATTGGTGTTTATTCAAGAATTACAAGCTGCAGAGGAAATTCTAGAGTCCTCTAACTCTCCCATGTCTCACTAACAAATGATCAAAGACCCCTAACTAATCCCCTCTTTCCTTTATTTATAACCAACTAACTCCTCTAACTAACTGCTAACTGATAGAGTCCTAACACTACTCCATCCAAGTGATCCACCTTGTCCTCAAGGTGAGCGTACACGGATTTATTACTAGATGTTCATAATTAATTACCACCAGGGTCCTATATCTTGAAAAATAAGGATAAAGTAATGCTTGGAAGTAATCAATAGTTGCTAGTGCTGTGGGCACTGCTTCAAACCAGAATTGGGCTTGGCCCACTAATTGGAGTAAGTGGTTTCTATAACCATTAAAATGAACTTGGCCTATTAAGAAGAGAAGAAAGCTCCCTATGTTAGACTTCTAGTTCTCCTCTCTTCTTACGTGGGCTGGCCTGCTAGGGAAGCAAATGAGCTCCATGTGGAAACTTCCACTTTTGGATTATGTATTACTGAATATGAAAATACAAGGGTTAGGGATATTCGAGAGATCCCCTATTTTCCCAAACTTTCAACTGCTAACTTTTCAATTGACCCCTTCTACCTTTGTAATACGTTCTTTTATACTCTTCTAACTAACTAATTCTAATCCCTAAGTAATAAAGGTCCATTAATAAAAGGCCTATGTCTTATCAATACTCCCCCTTAGACATCGACCTTGTCCTCAAGGTGGGAAGCACATAGACTTATTACTAGACATTCACAAATAAATCCCACCAAGGTCCCATTGTCTAATTGGGCTCCCAACAAATTTGTCTAGGCCTATTAAAAGTAGAAAATAAGTGTTGACATGTTTTGGGCTGAAGTGGCCTTGACCCATCAACTTTGAAAAGTAGTAGCTTTGCTTACATCTCAATTTCTGCTCTTTTATAATGTAGGCTTGGTCCCAGATGATGAAAATTGGTCCTACTTGAGGTAATCCTCCATTCATCATTGCCCTTATGTGGGCCTGGTCCATTTGGGTGGACAATGAGGCCCATGTGGACCCGTCCATTTTTGCCCTTGCTTCCTTCTCCTTCTTATCACCTAGCCTCCACTAGGAGTCTGATGTCTCGTTACCGCTATCCCTCCTCTCGCTGTTGCCACCTTCTCTGCTTATGCTACTATCGTGGCTATCACAGCCACTGAAGACATAGCGTTGGCTGCCTTCTCTGCTTGCACCGCCACTACTGCTGCCATTGCCTCATTTGACACCCTTGTCTCTACTTGTCCTTTGCTCTCTTCTAGTGACCCAATGCCAGCCTCCTCACAATAGCTATCGTCACCTCCACCGCTTTTATCATGGCCACAATTTCTCTATTGCTTCTCCTTCCCCTTAATGGTGCTCGAACACCATCGTTGTTCTCCTTTGCGAATGGTCATGATCTTAATCCCATGAATGGGCAAAGCTGTCGATGGTCGCAAATTACCGTCATCACTCTCTTCCCCTGACTCCTTCTGCTCCTCCTGTAACCCCTTTTCTATCTTCATCTCCTCACTAGCTTCCTTCTTTCTTGTGCTATTTTCTTGATCTTAAACTAGAACCCATCATTCTTGGCCATTGTTGACCTATGTCAAAATTCATACACGCTCCTATTGTGCTTCCTCATTGTAAATTGCCCTCACACATTCCCATCATTTGGCATTTGGTTTGTCTCTTTTCCAGCCCCAATACTAACAGTATTCACGGCCGTTAAGGGTTGCTGCTGCCTCTTGCACCCACCGTTCCTTTGGTATGTTGTAATCAAGAAAATATTCCCACACCTTCCTTAGCCAAACCCAAACAATGCTTCCATTCCGCGGTGGAATCCCCTCAATTTTTCCTCCTTCTTCAAATACATCTTCTTCATAATCGACCCCAAGGAATTCTGGGTCTAGTAGGAAGCATTTAAACATAAATCTCATAAATTCCTCCCATGTTACCTCTAGGTTGGACGTCTCCCACGACCGGTACTACCTTCGAGCTAAACTGATACTACTACTACCCATTTCCACAATGCTTTTAGTATGCGGTAAGCCAAAGAATACTCTAACACCCTGTTTATCCACCCACTTGCATTGCCTCTTGTCTCTTGTGACCAATGGAACCTTTCTTCTTTGCTTCTCCATTCTTTTTAGACATGCTCAGGCTCTTAGATCGAGAGCTCTGATACCAGCTGATAGAACTAGCTCAGAAATGTATTACTGAATATGAAAATGCAAGGGTTAGGGATATTCGAGAGATCCACTGCTCTCCTAGACTCTCAACTGCTAACTTTTCAATTGACCCTTTTACCATTGTAATACATTCTTTTATACTCTTCTAACTAACTAATTCTAATCCCTAACTAACAAAGGCCCATTAATAAAAGGCACATGTCCTATCATTCATGTTTTTCAAAAGCCTTTTCTTGAAATTACAAACCTGGGCTTGACCCATTAATTGCAAGACATAGTTCACTTCAAAAGCATCCTTCCCTTCTTTGAATTAGGCTTGGCCCAATAACTTCATATCCAATTTTCCTTCATCATAATCGTTATTTGTTTCCTTTTTCACTTGGGCTTGACCTATTAGATTGAACCAAGATCTCATTCCTTGTAATCTCTTTGCTGTCTCAATCTTAAAGCCTCTATTAATTTCATCCTTCCACTGGGCTCGACCCAATAGATTAAGAATTTGCCTAATTTCTGATCGGCTTCCTAACCTAGTTCATGTAAGTCCGGACCAACTCCTCCTTTCTTCACCCGTTTTGCGCAACCCATGGTTGTGTCCTCACATGTTTGCACATCTTTTTGGCTCTTTGGCTGGTGTGGCTTGCCAGTAGCCATCTCTGCCGCGACTCTTAACATTTCACACAAGTCCGTCGTCACCTGCAACTTTGCCTCTACTCACGATTCCACCGCCGATATTTTGTTGGCTATCGATGATATGTTTGGGTCTGGTGGCTTTGGTGGTGGTGGTGGTTACATGGTCCTCACCTTCTTCTTCTCCTTCTTTATCCAACTCTTTGAGACCTTCTTCCTTACTCACCATTATCTCAGATGAACTTGGGTTCTGAGAATGGTTGCCCTCAGTCACCATTCACAGGGAGCTCCATTTTCCAGTCCTAGTCACCTCTATGCAGGGGGCGACTTCCCTGCAATGAGTTTGGTGATCTTTTCCCCTACAAAGATGCATCCTGGTAACACGAAGGGCTACCCTGAGAATGGGGGAAGTATTGCTCCTCTTAATGGTGGTCGTGAGAGTTGTGACTCTCTATGTGAAGACTAGGAGAGTCTTGCACTCCATTTTGTCTTTTGTTACCCCCATCCCTTTGATCCTTTATGTCTACTCAATGTTGCCCTCTCCGTGGCGGAGATCGCTCCTTGGGTCGAGCACAGTGTCATCCTCTCAGTAGTTGAACAACCTCATCTAGCTTCTTCTCCAAACTCTGCACTCTCGACTCTATCCGATTCTCCATAGCAGCTTTAACAATAGGCCCCTATAGCTCCAAGAACGAGGCTTTGATTCCATTGTAAGATACCACAAGGAGAATAAGCAAGAAAATAAACAATGTATGTATTATTCACACCTTAATGCTGATATCAGTGTGATAGCAGATTAGGAAGGAGATGAAAATGGTATAGGTATAGCAGAAATAGAGAAAACAAGTACGGAGCACTAAGCAGCTCCCACTCTCGAAGCCTAAACTAAATGATAGCCTATACCCCCCATTCCCTCACTCGCTTACCATATATTTAGCAGGTAAGTTACACAGTGGACCTCACAATATTCACCCCCAGCTTACTATTATATTTCCCCACACTACCTCTGACCCCCTCAGGGACTGGTTTCTTACAGATACAATATGCATTTCATAAGCTTCAGTACTATTAGTATTTATTGTTGTCGTGAGGAGGTGTTCGGTTCTAATAAAACAAAGAGATGATTGTGTTAGTTTGATTAATTTCTTGTAAGGATAATAAGTTAGGCTTGAGAAAACTGTCTTATAAGCCACACCGTTAGTAAGTTCTTAGGACTCAAAAAAAAAAAAAAAAAAAACATTAAGAACATGTTCAAGAGTGCAAAATAACATGAATAGGGGGTACAAATTTTGCTACCTATCATAAATGGTAAGCCTGAAATTTAGGACAAGTGTTGCTATAAATTGCTTCATGACTTTAAAATTGTGATTAGGATGTGCTCCATTCGTGTTATATGCTTTAGGGAAATTAATGTGAAATACCAATAGTAGATTTAGTTAAGAGATATAACATCATTAACAAGGCGGTAAGCATAATATCCTGCATTGCTAGCGCATCAACATAGCGCTTTTTGATAATTCTGGCATCAGTAAATCTATGATGGTAGGGTTGATTTGTTGCACATATGGAGGGTTAATAATTGCTTGACAGTGATCTTAGTTTGACTTTTGAAATAATCATGACTTGAGCAGGTCACTCACTTGTATTAAATGTGGTGAATTCTGCATTCATTTGAACAACAGCCCTTTTGACCTTTATTATAACTTATAAAGTTGTTTATGGTTTTCTAAAGATATTAAAATGGCAAGTAGGTAAGGTAGAAAGCAAATTAACGTGGTGCGACACTATGGATAACTAAACCACGCACTTATGAACAATTTCAGCAAGATGAGCCACTATGTCGACTTGATTAAATTCTTTGAATGGATGAGTTAAAATTACTCTGATTGTTTAGGATATGATATTAATTTGCTTCAGTAATTTGCTTCCAGAAAAACATATTTGGTCATTTATGATTGTTTTTGTCGTATTTTTTTTTTATTATTTGAATTTGATAGCTAGGATGTATTGAGGGTATTATTAGCAACTTAGTATAACACTACTGGTGTATTTCTACTCCTTTCCATGTCCCTTTTAATTTGGATAAATTTAAAGTAAAACTTTGGGTTCTTAAAAATTTATGAGAAGCAAGGGCAGGGAAAAGCAAACCCATGAGACAATAGATGTACTCAAAATCTCTTTCTCTCAGTGGGATTTAAGGAACATTGAAATTAACCAATCATCGAAAGTGGAAAAGGTAAATTTAGTATAAGTGTTCTAGTAATTACTCAGTAAACATCAATGCTACAAGGATCTTCAAATGTATGTTCTAGTAAGCTATTTACTATTTTTAATTCTGGACAAGATATCATCTTTTGCTATTGCTAGGTTTTATATCCTATATTTTAGTTTTGTATTTTTCTTCTACTAGTTACAATGTTTTTTTGCTCATTTGTCCTGTCTATCCTTTTATCTGAATGAGGGACAAGAAAAAGTTAACTTTGGGTGAATTGGTTCAAAATGGTAACGACAACATTTTTGTCAAAAATATTTACTTCTTTTACTTCTTGTTTTTTTTCCTTTCTACATCAATTTTGCATGCTAAAAATTATTGACCAAGTAAGCTGGTTGCTTGCATTTGCTTTATATCTTTCCGTAGTTTGACCAAGTTGAGTCTGATTTTTTTTTTTTTCTAATGTGAACACATAGAGACTAATGTTGCGATGGTTGTTGAGGATTGAACAACTTCATGGCAACACTGAGTTAGGCATTAAGGCGGCATACTTAGATAAAGAAAACCTTGTAACATGAGAACATTTGAAATGACCTAGTAGTTTCTGTCTTGTAGTTTTCAAATTAAACTAACATTTGCGTCCTGATTAACATCACATTCTTAATGAATGCTTGTGCTTATGCCCTACATATATTTTAGTTGCTTTATTGTGTTCTTTCGTCATTGTTTGTCTTTCTGAGTGAAAATGTGACATTTGTATAATTAAACATATTGTTGTGGTAATTTATTTTGCAATTACAAAAAAATTTACACATCAACATAGTTTTATTTAAGCTTATTATTACATAAATAAAGTGTATCAATTGGATCTAGTGTCTACATGCTATTCCACCTTATAACCTTTAAGATATAATAAAACATCAAGAGAATTTAGATTTTTTGTTGTTCTTGCCTAACCTGTTAACGGTGGCAGAACTTGGAGAAAATTCTTGGGGGGCCAAAGAATTTAAGATATAAATTGATAATGACAATTAAAATTAAACTAACATTACATTACATATATAAATTTTAAAGCAAATGAATAACATGAGATAGAGAATGACTAAAAAATTAAAACCTTATAGTATTACATGTATCAACTTAAAAGTAATTTTGAAATAGTATGTTTTTTTTTGTATAAAAATAATTATTTTTATATAATAAATTACAAAAAAATGGTATGAAATGATTTATTTATATTTTATACTATTTGATACTTAGGATTTTTATTATTAGATACTTAGAATTATTTTGGTAAAATCATTATAATTAAAAAAAAAATCAACTTTTGCTTATAATCAAAAGTTTCAAAATCTATTTTCACTTATAAGTTGACTTTATACTTAAATAAAAATTTTTGTCTATCATCCATTCAAATTTTTTACCCAAACATATGGAATTATTTCAAAACAGCTTTTATTATTTAAAAAAAAAATAGTTGTTTCCTTGCATTTCTATACATACACCTAATAATGTCAAAAGTTTTGTAAGCATTCTTAGAAATCAAAGTAGAGTTTAGAGCTAACATATCCATTGCTTGATCATTGAACCTGTTATTTAGCTCTTGCAATTGTTCCTTATATATTGTAACAAAAAAAAAATATTTCTACTCTAAAATGATGTTGAATTATGATGTGATCTTTTTTTTTTTTTTAGTTTTTAGTTATTTTTAATTTAAAATGAAAAAGCTAATAGGCTTTTAAGTTGGAAAAGCCTATTCATGGGGAGTAGTATATTTAGATTTAAGCCTATTAATAAGACAAAACTCTCTTTAAATATGTACATAAGTAGCTTTTTTTTTTTTTGGCATAATTTCATTGATATATGCTCAACTCACTTAAACCAACCAATGAGAAGTTGAAATACATCAACACAAAAAGATAAGCAAAAGTCCATACATAGATCAGCATGCACTAGCTACTCCGAGCAAACAAAAACACTACGTGTACACTAAAATCTGTAACTACAACGGAGCAATATAATTGCAATACATGTGCTAACACATCATGCTGCTCTTATTATTTGCCATTGATTTTTATATATATAAGTTAATTTTTTAAAAAAATTTTGGAGGAGCCATGGCCCCCCCATTGGCCCCATGAAGTTCCGCCTCTGGCTGTCAAGTATCAACCAAGTTGCCTTTAGGTTATGACTGCTTTTAAAGCAACTTTCAGTGAAGATTCTGTAACTAACTATGTCTTAAATGCTACCTGAAAATATTATGCACGAGATGTTTTGCAAAATTTAAAAAAATAGTAAAGCATCTCATATCATAGGGTTATAGTATTCTTTTATGATAATTATCTTGTTAGGAACCAAATAGATGCGTGATAACATCTTAATGAAAAAAAGAAAAAGGAACAAAGAAGACTTTAATCCATTGATTGATTTCCATTGCCCATCACTTTTGTTTGTTGTATGTAAATTAAGGATGACGTACAATGTTTTGTTGAAAGTCTATTGGGCATATTTGAGTTAGTATCTATGTATTAATAATATCAAAGATAGTGAATAGTGCACATATCCTTTTCAACATATCCCACTCACTTCTTTCCCTCACTCTCTAAAACCAATCACATCTCTCCTTTACCACCATCATTGCATCCCCCCCCATAACTATGTTTCCCCCTTAGCTTTTCCCCCCTCACATCTCATCTTTCTCACCCCCTCTCCCTCTCAGCTCATTCTCTTTCTCCACCACCACCACCACCCCTGAGCTGCTTGTCACACAGCCAGCTAGTCCGCCGGTCATCCTCTGCTGGCTCCATGGTGAGTGACATCACCGGCTCCTGTCGCTGCCTTCTCTCTCTCTCTCTCTCTCTCTCTCTCTCTCTCGCAGCTGGGCACGATTGTGCCTCTTCCATCTAACTTCCAACTTCCTTGATAAGTCTTTGTCTAATAATAATTCCTTGAGATATGGGTTGCAAATTGTGTTGCTGTTTTGGATTCCTATTTGGTTGTGTTTAATTATCCAGAAGTTGTGCAGAACTTTTCTTTTCTTTTCTTTTTTTTAAATTAGAGATTGACAAGAGTTGAGTTAACATGATAATTTTACCTTTTGTATTTGTTTAAGGGTTTGGGTGTTAATTAAACAAGAGAATTAGTATTATTATGAAATTTGATTTTAAGTTTGCAGGATAAAAAAGGGATGGTGAGCTCGTTAATTTAATTTTATGTATACCTTGGAAGTTAATTGATCTAACTTGTTGGCTTTGTTGTCTATTTAATTAATAGTTGTAGTTATGTTGTTAGCAATGATGAAGATGACTAGTGTTAGTTTGCCATGGGTTGTGTATTATACGGCATTAAACTTTGGTTGGTAACTTTAATTTTGAGTTATGTTTACGGGGTGGGGGTGATCAAACTAATTTCTATTGATGTAATCTGATTAAATGTGTTTAGAATGAATTTAGGATACTTGCAATATGTTTAAATTTCATAAAGAGTGGAGCCATTCTAGAATACACTAGAAGGGTTAAAATTGAGTAGGAAGTAAAGAGGTAAAAATGAACCAATGTTTATATTGGTGTAGGGGTGCTTATCTTTGTGATATAAAGAAGTAAAATAGGGATTTAAATTTGAAATTATAATTATGTGGAAATTGATCATATGTTGGTTTCAGATCCTCAGGGAGTTCAACCTTTGAGTTTAGCAGCCTGAGGACATTCTCTTCTGTCTGTGAGTGGACAATGCCCCTATGGCATATGTGTTTTATGCCATTAGTATCAGTTTGGTTTTATATATATATATATATATATAGGGAGCGTATCACACACGAAAGGAATGGTTTACTATGAGAGTGAGAGGAGCAAATTTGGGTCATTGGATCTTACGTGAATGATCAAGATTAAAACATAAAGTCACATGACTTTTTTAAGTGATCATGTGATCTTTAAACAACTCTAAATCTTGACTATCCATTTATGGTTATACGGCTCTTGGATCTTATGGTCAAAATTAAAACATAAAGTCACATAACTTTTTAAAGTGATCTATGATCTTTATACAACTTTAAATCTTGACCATTCATGTATCGTTATACGGCCCAGACTTGCTCTTCTTACTCTCATAATAAACCATTCCTCTCATGTGATACACTCCCTATATATATATAGTGTTATTTAAAGTTTCATATATATATATATCTCATAATACTTAATTAATTGCATATGTTGTTTTAATTTTGGGAAAAACCAACTTGTATGATTTTATTGCATGTTGGAAGGATTTATACGAAAACAAATTTCCCAAATATGAAAGGAAAAGGTCGGTAAACAATTGTTTGAGGTATTAAACTAAATTATTGAGTAAATTATATTCCAAATTTTTTTCGAACTTTGCTGAGTACTTCCATTCATCGGAAGTTTGATTGATTTGTATTGCTTTAGCTTTTTTATTGATATATATTACTTTGGTTTTTATATATATAGTGAGAGAAATCTCAGTTTATCGGTAGCAAGCGGTCGTTAACACTAGCCTTGGTGTATCTTGATCCGAACCTCGTTAGCAGGGGTGTTGTTAGCTCTGTGTGTATATGTATGGCCAATGCACACCGCTGACTCAGTTGACTTTGAAGGGGCTAACCCTTATTTGGAAATTCTTGGAATTGGAAACCTCCCTATTTGATGCTCATATTTGTGAAATATGTTTTCCAGTTTATAAAATAGTGTTGATTCTTTATACATATGCATAGTTCTAATGTTGATTTTACATATTTGTATATTTTAGATGATGACTTTTATTTATGCTTAATTTATGATATTTATTCTTTACTTATGCGTAGTTGCTTATTATTTTGAGCTTGCTCTCATATGTTATAGTTTCATTGCCCCTCATTGAGTCGATTGGACTCACCCACTTTCTCTTCTTGTTTCAGACTCTTGCGTAGCACTTGACTCGGTTCCTCCAACTTCTTTGAGTTGCTCCACAATCTACATGCAAGGTCTTACAACCTGCTCATTCTATTAGGATATTGTATTTAATATTTGTAACCTTGAAGTGTATTCTCATTCATATATTTGTCAATTACTGGAGAGTGCTCTAAGAGCCTCAGATTTTGTATCTACTGGTTAGTTAGTTTGGGGAGCTTTGTCATTTTTTTGTAGAGCTAATCAACACAAGCTTGCTAGACATCCGTTACCTCTCAGCATCAGTCATGGCTCTGGGGTGGGTTATGACATAATATTTGCCTCTATACCCCATAATAGTCTCTACCATTCATCCTTCTTATTTCTCTTGCTCAACCTTTCACCCATGTCCAAACCTTTCACAGTTAAGGTTCTTGAGCAATGCAAGATCACTCCCCCACCTAATACAACTCCAACAACCTCTCTCCTCCCCTTAACATTCTTTGACCTTCCTTGGCTTTTCTTCTCTCCAAGCCAACCTTTATTTTTCTATGAACTTCCCTACTCCTATTCTCATTTCACAACCACCACCATCCCAAAATTGAAGCATTCTCTCTCCCATACACTTCAACATTACTACCCTTTTGCTGGTAGCTTTGTCCCTTCATCTGAACCTACCAAACCCCAACTTGTTTTCACTAGTAACAAGTCAATTTCACTCACAATAGCCACGTCAAATGGTGACTTTGAGCACTTGTGCAGCAATCACCCTAGAGATGTCAATGATTTCCACCAACTTGTGCCCAAACTGGCATCAATCCTTTCATACAGAGGTAAAGAGCTTCCTTTGCTAGCTATTCAAGTAACCACATTCCCAAATGTTGGCATTTGCATTGGCCTGGCTTTCCACCATGTTGTTGCTGATGGGAGAACTTTCAATAATTTCTTCAAGACATGGGCTTCATATTGTTCCTTTGGAGCTCCACCAGAGTCATTGCCATTCCATGATAGAAGTGTGATTATTGATGCAAAAGGACTTGAGGAGGTTTTCTTGAAAAAGTGGAGGAAAAGAACACTATTGCAGGACACTGCCATAGGTAGAGAAGACAAAGCAGATCTATCAAGTTCAAGTATGGTTCGAGCCACTTTCTTGATGGGTGCAACTAAAATGGAAAAGGTAAAGGGCTTAATTGTTGATTGTTGCAAGGAAAAGAATAAGCCTTTGCCTGTGCATTTATCTGCTTATGTGTTAACTTGTGCTTTTTTGTGGGTTTGCTTGGTCAAAACCCAACAAAGTGTGAATGGGAAAATAGTTCATGATGATGAAGATCCCACTTACTTTGGCTTCATTGCGGGTGGCATAACTAGGCTGGACTTTCCAGTTCCCATGACATATTTGGGTAATTGTGTTGGCTTTGGTAGGGCATCAGTGAGAAGGAAAGAGTTACTTAGAGAAGATGGGATTGTTGTTGCAGCTAAAGCAATTGGAAGCACAATTAAGAAGCTTGATGCAACAATTTTTGCTGAGGCTGAAAATTGGATTTTGGATTGGGGGGTGTTACATGGGTCAGAACACCATGTACATGCTTCCTGGTCTCCAAAATTGAACCTTTATGATTCAGATTTTGGGTGGGGAAGGCCTAAGAAAATAGAGGAGATCTCAATTGATTCTAAAAGGGGTGTTTCTCTTCTACAAAGCAGAGATGTTGAGGGTGGAATTGAGATTGGATTAGCTTTACCTAAGAATCAAATGGACGCTTTCACCATTTTGTTCAGCCATGGTCTTAATGCTCTTCCATGATGTATTATCAACCTATCAATTATGTTTATAAATTTCTTATCCATTCTTCGTGGTTTTAGCCCTTGCATGGGATGTCATTCTCTTAGCTATTATCATTGATGCTTATCTTTTAATTTTTATTAGTTGTTTACACAATTTTGAATAGGAAATACCAATTAAGTAAAATTTTTCTCAAGGTGGAAATTTTAGTTTACGAGTATTAGATTAAAAAAAAAAACTACTACAAGTAAAATTTGTTCATGTAACAGTCCAATTCTACCAAACTAAGTCACTTTTAAGGTTTTACTAGCTAGCATGATTATGCGCTTGAATTTTATATTTTTAGTAGGAGGAGGTTGTATTAGCTAGTATCTATTTTTAGAAGAAACTAAAAAGAGGTAGTACTATACCATATCTAGGATGTATCATGAATTAGTTTGAACAACTCTGAGAGCCATATTATTCATGGTAAGTACTTTTATTTTTGAGATTCTTTAACATGCAAAAGTCGGATTTACAAACATCAAATTAAAGTGCACTTCATCAATAAAAGAAATTTCTTATTTTGTATTATTAAGTATCTTGTATATCAATTATGATTTTTTTTTTTTTTTTTTTGGTGATAATTGGAAGCGCTCAGCACTTTTGAAAAGGAAGTAGCAAACAAGAATTAGAGGGAGGACCCTCCAAGACCATAGACAAAAACGCAGAGGACCGCAACACACAACCGATGCAAAACAAAACACAAAACAAGAAAAAATCCCAAGGGGACCAAGTCCAAAATTCAAGCACACACTCAACCAACACAAAAACAGGGGAAAATGCATAGCCACGACTATAACTAAAAAGAGCATCCCAATTCATGATCAACGATAGAATTTTTTTTTCCCCCTAGATCTATTGCTCTTGGCGCCGCTGTAGTCGCGTCACCTATCTTTGCTCTAAGTTCCTAAGTAAGAACTTCAATCACCTCTTCATTATTTTCCATACAAAGCCCAATTTGTTTCCCAGGTTTCATGTATTTGTAGCCTCTACATATACTTCATAATCCATTTCATCTAAGGCCATTTCATCGGTTCGGCATGTTTTGCTTAAAATTACATAAATATATAAATTAAAAGAAAGTTTTAAAAAAGTTAACGAAAATAAATTAAATGCGTGATTAAAAAAGAAAATTTTTTTGGTACCTTATAGTATGTAATTTTTTACATTTGAAAAAGTGCTTTTAAAACCGAAGAAAGGTCAACATTAAATAAAAAAAAAAAAAAAAACTTAAAATGAAGCCTTGACTCACTCCGATAAAAAGAAACACATGTGAGCAACAAACTCATAAGCCACACTTTAATTAGAGATGGCAGACCTCATTTGGACTAAAAACAAAAACTTTTCGGGCCGTTACCTTTTATTTTTTGGTGGTACATTCTAGTTCTTTTGGTATACTTTTCAAACCATTAACTAGATTACTATTCAAAACATTTGATAAAGTTATATATTTTTAAAAATATAATACAAGAGGTAAGCTGATTAATAGTAAATCTGATATTTTTTATTATTTTATTTATAAATAAATGAATCTTATAATTATTAATTCATAATTTTTATGTTTTTTAAGAGACATTTATAATATAATTAAAATTTGTAATTATATATTTATATTTTAAGTATTTTAGAATTTAATTTTGATATATTATCAATATAAAAAAATTATGCTGATATTTAATTATATATTATTATATTAATAAAAATATTTAAATTAATTGCTTAATATCTTAAAATTTTTATAAATGAAAATATTTAATTAAATAATAATATAAAATATTTTTATGTTAATAATATATTAAAATTAGTCTTAATAATTTAATAATAAATAAAAAAAGAGGAAAAGATGCAAGAAAGACCGAAAGAGGACGGGGGACAATGGCAATACAGCTTTATGCCAATTGGAACCATTACCAAGTCGGTGAGATGTGCCTATCAATCAGTTAATAAAAAAGGCTGCAACTAAGGCTGAAAATAGGTCACGGTAATCTGTCGGAATTTGTGGCCTGTCCGTATTTTACCACGTGTCCGTATTTGAATAATTTGATAGTTGCTCTGATACACTAACGTCACTTCGTTCGTTTGAGTTAGTGGCTACTCAATAAAATGACATATAACTCTTCTCTAAAATTAAATGGTCAAGATTAAAAGTTTAAAATATAAAATAAGAATAGATGTTAGCCAATTAAAAGAATTAATTTCAACAAATATATTGAATTGCAAATATTAATGATTACAAAGTGTCGTTTCTATGAAGATTATAAATTATGTACGTGTTCATTTAGAATAGTTAGTATTTGGACAATAGAAAAATAAGAAGATTGAGATTAAAAATAATAAAATAAAATATGAAAAAAATGAAAAAAAAATTTAATTGGGGTATGATTTTTCTTGATTTTCAAATTATGTGTTATCTAATTATATTCTAATTCCTAATTCAATTAAATCGATAGTGAAATTACTCAATATTAATAATCATTATCCAATTCCTTGAGAATCTAATCCTCCTAACACGTCGAATAAATTAATTCTTTAATCTTACTTTAAATATATCCTAAGATTCAAAACAGGAATTCTCATGATCACACAAACAAGCACTATTATTCCTAATTTATGACAATTATTAGAGTTACTTATTTTATAAAGTTTCATTTGATAATATAAAATCATACATCAGTTAATGAATAATTAGGCCAAAAATAATATTAAAAATTTTAATAATCATTCAATTAATTTAAAAAGAAATTTATATTAAAAATCAAGAATGTATAGTTTGTTCTATCAAACTATATCACCTTAACTCCAAAATACAAATAAAAAACATAGTAAAAGAAAATAATCTAACTAACAAAGAAGTCATACTTCTTGATAGATCCTCTTTCTCTCCCCAACTCTCCACGCTAGTCTAACGGAAATATAACATTTATAATAGTTCACAACAATGCCAGCACTGTAGTGCTAGTTGGGCACTATTGTGTTGGAAAGTAGACGTAATCTTTCCACTTTCTTTTTGAATCTTATCAAATATTCCTTCAAATCTTTATTAGAATTTTTTTGCTTTTGTCAAATCTTTTTAAGATTTTCTTTTCAAATTATCTTCAAATCTTTTTTTTTATCATTTTTTTGATCTTCCAATTTATTGGCACTATATTTATCCTTATCAAAACAAATTAAGTGATAATCTTTATTCATTAAAACAACAAAATTTATATTTCTTATTAATAATACTCATAATTTCAATTTATTAAAATTAATTAGGAAAATTGACTATTTGAGAACAAAACTTGAACAATAAAACATAAATATGAGATGAAAGTATATCATTTTTCACAAGTTGTGAATTTAACGCAAATGACTTGTTATAAAACTTTCATTTTTCAAGAAGTTATTTCCGTGTTTAAAAATATTTCAGAAATATATTGAAAGTCTCCTTGTTTGCATTCATTTTTCTCCTAGATTTGTATTTTTGTTGTTTTTCAGTGTGTTGCCTTCTCTTATAGTAAAATTTTGTGTTACAGTGTCTAATTTTTAATCGTCATATTCTTATACTAAAATTTCATATTTATTTTCTATCTTATTAATAACATGCAAAATTTTACCTACCAATGTGTATCTTAATAGTTAACTATGATAATTAATTATTAATTATCATGTTAACTATTAAATATATAATTAATTAAAATATGTTTATTATTAATCACTTGTCTTAAGCCACTAGGTGTAGTCTAATAATGATGGCGAGAGATTTTAATAATTTATATGTGATAATAAGTTCAAATCTCTTTGCCATTATTGTAAAAGAAAAAAATTATGAAAAACTTATAAATCATTAATTAATGCAAAACTGATGTAATAAAATTTGTGTGAGATAGCTCTCTTTTCCTTTTTTCCATTTATCAATATGATTGTCTCTTTTAGGGATGACAAAAAAATTCGCCCTCACAGAAAATACCCGCACGTTGAGGCAGGTATGGAGGGAAGCTTTTGACCTTACGGGTAATGGAGGCGAGGATTTTAGATACTCATATGTTAAATAGAGCAGGGGCAAAGATCATTATCCTTATACCTGTAGGTACCCAATATAAAATTATTATATGCATAAATTAAATATGTTAGATTAATGATTGAACTACTATTATATATTTATTTTTATTTTATGTATTTTAAGTTGTTGAAATTTGGATTGTAGAATTGAATTATTATTTGCGGTTATTTTGTATTTATTTTAAATATTTATTTTTATTTTAAGTATTTTAAGTTTTTAAAATTTGGATTATATAATTGAATTACAATTTGTGCTTATTTTAAGTATTTTACGATATTAAAATTTATATTAAATTTAATTTTTTCTGAAATTTTTAGAATTTTTAACATTATAATGGGTGCCCATGAAGATCTGCAGGCACCCCTAAATCTGTAGAGGAAATCATAACCAGGTACTAGTACGGATATGAGACGGGAGATGGAATTGGGGATTTATTTAGGGGGTAGGGGGCGGGAGGATATCCATTACCTCCACCCTACCCCGTTAATATCCCTACTAATTTTCTGATATTTCCGAACCATTTTTCACCACGAAACTTGGATACTTGACAACTAATAGTATATATGTACTCCAGTCACATATCAATGCTCATTACTTATATTTTGAGTAAAGGTTTATTTTAGTCTTTGAAATTATAAGTGCGCTTGATTTTAGTATCTGAATTTAAAAATTAATTATTTTGTTTTTAAAATTGTAAATCATGTGTCACTCTAGTTTTTAATAGGAAATGATTTGGGGACTAAAGTGACATATGATTTACAATTTCAAAGATTAAATAATTAATTTCTTAATTTCAGCGGCTAAAATAAAACGTGCCTATAACTTCAAGAATTAAAGTGAACCTTTATTTGTTTATTTTTTTTATCTCGTTATTTATGTTTATATAATGTTTATTTCATGTATAAATAATATTTCTCTTGGTGTGAAGTTGTTGCATAGTTATATTTATTGGTTATTTTTATTACATGTTTATATTTTTCTTTTTTTAATGATAAAAAAATACATATTTTAATATATTCTCTTTAATTTTTTTCCCCTAAAATAGAAGGTGTAAAAATGTTGTAATATTTTATTATAAGAAATCATTTTTTTTTATGAAAGTTATAAGATTATTTGTACAAAGAAAACATTTTTTTTTCACAACCTTTGTCCAAACTTATTGAAGAAAAATACTAGGCGTGTTTCTTACCCTTTTTTTTTAAAAAAAACTAGCTAAATTAGAGTATAGGCGCGCATAAATTGAAGTTGACTCCAATATAATTAAATGGTTAAAAATATAAAATAATGTGAGTGAAACTGTGTGCATATAACTCGTTAGTTATATAATGGCGAAGCAAAAGAGAAAGATTGTATAGAAAAATATGTGTGTCTGATTTTATTATACAAAAATATGTAAAAATAAATTGCTGTAAAGAAAGTCCAAATAATAAGAAAATATTTTGTGAATATTTAATATACGTATAACCATCTTATATTGATATGAGTAGGTCCTCAAGGAAAAAAAACCAAACAAGAGTGGGCAAAGATTAATAAAAACTGTTAATTGTAATCATCATAGGACTTATTTTAAGGAAACATATTAAGGTGCCCTTTAATCAATAGTTTAGTGTGGCTTTCATTTTATTTTTTTTCTGAACCAATAATTAAGAGACACCTTAATATATTCCCTTAAAATAAGTTCTAAAATGAGTATAAATAATACTACTCATTTTTTATATTTGAGTTTGAGTGGGTAGATGTTAAGATATGTGACTAGGTGAGATCGATGTAGAATGATATAGTATATTTGATATCTTATTTTGGGGGTTTATTTGATCCCTACGTCTTTTTAAGTTTATATCATGTTAATTTGATATCCTAATGTGATGTACTAATAACATTAATATTGCTCTTGATATGTAAATTATAATATTGTAAATAATATCAGTCTCTGTACACCATAACAGTCTCTGCCATTCATCCATTTCATATTTTTTGCTCAACCTTTCACCCATCTCCAAACCTTTCACAGTTAAGGTTCTTGAGCAATGCAAGATCACTCCCCCACCCAATACAACTCCAACAACCTCTCTTCTCCTCCTAATATTCTTTGACAATCCTTGGCTTTTCTGCTCTCCAAGCCAACCTCTATTTTTCTATGAACTTCCCTACTCCTATTCTCACTTCACAACCACCACCATCCCAAAATTGAAGCATTCTCTCTCCCTCACACTTCAACATTACTACCCTTTTGCTAGTAGCTTTGTCCCTTTATCTGAAC
Organism: Pterocarpus santalinus; assembly: GCA_031439595.1. Classification (NCBI taxonomy): domain Eukaryota; kingdom Viridiplantae; phylum Streptophyta; class Magnoliopsida; order Fabales; family Fabaceae; genus Pterocarpus; species Pterocarpus santalinus. Next base: position 22,146,173 of record CM062528.1, on the reverse strand, counting down.
CTACCAAACCCCAACTTGTTTTCACTTGTAACAAGTTGATCAGTTTCGCTCACAATAGCCACCGTGCAGCAATCACCCTAGAGATGTCAATGATTTCCACCAACTTGTGTCCGAGCTGGCATCAAGCCTTTCATGCAAAGGTAAAGAGCTTCCTTTACTAGCTATTTAAGTAACTACATTCCCAATTGTTGGCATTTGCATTGGCCTAGCTTTCCACCATGTTGTTGTTGATGGGAGAACCTTCAACAATTTCTTCGAGAGATAAGCTTCATATTGTTCCTTTGGAGCTCCACTAGAGTCATTGCCATTTTATGATTGAAGTGTGATTGTTGATGCAAAAGGACTTGAGGAGGTTTTCTCAAAAGAGTGGAGGAGAAGAACACTATTGTAGGACATTGCCAAAGGTAGAGAAGACAATGCAGATCTATCAAGTTCAAGTATGGTTCAAGCCATTTTCTTGATGGGTGCAATTGAAATGGAGAAGGTAAGTGCTTAGTTATTGATTGTTGCGAGGAAAAGAATAAGCATCTGTCTATGCATTTATTTGCTTATGTGTTAACTTGTGCTTTGCTGTGGGTTTGCTTGGTCAAAACCCAACAAAGTGTGAATGGGAAAATAGTCCATGATGTTGAAGATCCTGCTTACTTTGGGTGCATTGTTGGTGGCATAACCAGGTTGGACTTTCTAGTTTCCATGACATATTTCGGTAATTGTGTTGGCTTTGGTAGGGCATTAGTTAGTAGGAAAGAGTTATTTAGAGAAGATGGGATTGTTGTTGCAACTAAAGCAATTGGAAGCACAATTAAGAAGCTTGATGCAACAATTTTTACTGAGGTTGAGAAATGGATTTTGGAGTAGGGGGTGTTACATGGGTCAGAACACCATGTACATGCTGCTTGGTCTCCAAAATTAAACCTTTATGATTTAGATTTTGGTTGGGAGAAAATATAGGAGATCTCAATTGATTCTAAAACGGGTGTTTCTCTTCTACAAAGTAGAGATATTGAGGGTGGAATTGGGATTGGATTAGCTTAACCTAAGAATCAAATGGATGCTTCAGCATTTTGTTCAGCCAAGGTCTTAATGCTCTTCTATGATGTATTATCAGCCTATCAATTATGCTTATCAATTTCTTATCCATTGTTCGTGATTTTAGTCCGTGGGATGTCATTTTCTTAGCTATTATCATCTTATTTTTAATTTTTCCTAGTTGTTTACAAAATTTTAAGTAGGAAATACTGATTAAGTAAAATTTTTTCTCAAAATGGAAATTTTAGTTCACAAGTATTCAATTAAAAAAATAAAAACTATTACAAGTAAAATTTGTTCATGTGATAGTCCAATTCTACCATACCAAGTCACTTTTAAGGTTTTACTGGCTAGTATGGTTATGCGCTTCAATTTTACATTTTTAGTAGGAGGAGGCTGACTAGCTAGTATCCATTTTTAGTAGAAACAAGAAAGAGGTAGTACTATACCATATCTATGATATATCATAAATCATTTTGAACAACCCTAAGAGCCATATTATTCATGGTAAGTACTTTTATCTTTGAGATTCTTTAACATGCAAGAGTCGGATTTACAAGCATCAAATTAAAGTGCACTTCATCAATAACAAGAAATTTCTTACTTTTTATTATTATTTTCTTATATGTAACATCTCAAAATTTTACATAACTAACATTGTTGGATAATTAAATTTTTAGATACAATATAGATATACAAGTAGCCAAATTAAAATGTATATATTAGGATTAGAGAATTCTAGTTCCTTTGTAGAGCAAATTTTATGCAAAACAATTAGTAATGTTTAGCTAGTTTGAAGGAAATCGGTTTGTTTATGGTAATTAGTAACAGAAGAATCGAGTTGATAGGAATTTATATTGTAGGATAACAAGAATACTAGTTTAAAACCCTAAATCATCTAGCTAGAAACTAGCCATCTAACCCTTGCTTGTGGCCAAATAATGGCCATCCATTTGAAGAATTAACAAAATTCAAAATGCCACTTAGGTCCATCAATCACATTTCTTTCTCATCTTTCCAACTTTGTCCACAATTCATCAAATTCTTCCTCCTTTGTCCAAGAAAAAATTCGGCCACCTTATTACACCATACACCCTCCATTTCGTTCTTCCATTCTGCTCCTTTCTCCATTCTTTCCACTTCTACCTAAGTTTCCAAGTGAATTATGCACTCTTTTTCTCAAAATTTTCATTCTTTCCTTGTATTCCCTCAAGAAAACCTCAACATAACTCATAATCTTCCTATCTTTGAATCATATAGCTTTAGCCACCAAGAAGAACAAGAGAAACCATCACCATCTTGGAGCCTTATTAAATAGAGACCACCAAGAAACTCCAAGTTACAAGCTATAAGTGATGTTTTTAGGTAGGATTTTCATAAATTGTTTGATTTCTCTAATTTATGTGGCCACCATGGTTTCTTATGTTATCTTTTTACTGATGATATTTGATGTTAATATGGCTTGCTTTGAGTGATTTAAGATAGGAATTATTAGTTTGGTTTGATGATTTGATCAAAATACCAAAAGAACACTCAACACAGAAAAGCCGAGAGAATACCCTAGGGCAGCAGTCCATACAGTGAACAATACAAATCCATTTGTAAGCATCAACATTGAGTCAAACCAATTTTAAATGAAACTAGACTTCAAGATCTTTCCAACCATATAAATTTTAGGTTCATTGGAATGAAAATGAGAGAGTTATGAACTTTTGAAGTAGATTGTTAAGTTTCATTCACTACCTTGACTAGTGTTCATTGAGAAGGGTATAACTCGCCCTATAAAACTTCAAATTGAGTGAAATCAATTTTGTTAGATAGCTAACACATAGATAATCATGCCATAAAAAATTCAAATTCATATCTTAAGTAAATTGCTCCTAGTAATTTTCTAAATTTACCCTATTTCTTGTTCAAGTTACGACAGGGCAATATAGGATATTCTACTTAAAAAGACCATAACTTGAGCTCTACCTATCCAATTATGATGAAAACTATTAGGTTCAAAAGATAACATTCAATTTGGTATGAAATTTGTATAGAAATAATGAGAAATTAAATTTTAGTGATTTTCTAAACTTAGGTAGTCAAGTCTGTTTTGAAACAGGGTAGCCTTGAATAAAATATTAATAACTTAAGTTATGCACCTCAAAACTCAATGGAACCAAAGAGATTTTGAAAATAGACTAATAAAAATACAACATATTAAAATTTCAAATCAAAAGAAGTTAAAATAGAATTTTGGTGCAATTTATGAGAATAGGGCAGAATTGGAGAATTTAAGATGAATTGCCAACTTTAAGGATTAGAAACCTTATAAGTCATAAAGAGCAATGGCTAAACTTTTGAGGTAATTCCTTGTTATATTAATGTAATATTGATGTGATATTGATATGTAAATATGATGCTTTTGTTTACTATGACTGGCTAACTGAAATGATAATGTCTGTAAATTGGGAAATATCTTGTTTTCAGCCATTGTTCTTCTGAAATTCCGGCAGAAATATGTAAATACTTTGCTATGGATGTTTATATGTTATTGCCATGATAATCATGCATGCAAGAAACGTTTGAAAGTTAGACATGAAGCATATGCATAAGTACATATAGCATGCTCATACATGATTATATCCAAGAAATACAAGAGATGATAAGAATTTACAAAGGGACGTATCAAGCCTCCATCTCGCAGTGGACCAGGGCGGTACTATCTAAGGCTTGGGCTAGCCCCTAACTAGATTCAAGGGGAATAAACCAGTGTAAAGGCTAGGAAAAGTAAACTCCTCACTCATATATAAGTACGAATTCGAACTTGAGAAGCAGGCTATTATCTAGAGGTAAAAGAGACCATTTAACTGCAGGGGACTAAGTAAAGGAAGGCAAGAAAGGCTGCACTTTGAGGATGGCGATACATAATACTCAAGTGCAAATGCATGCAGATACCCTAGGGATGGCTATACGTAATGCCTAAGTGTGTTAAGTAAAGAAGATTAAAGAAAGACAAGTGCACTTCCATCAAGAAGTCATTTGCATCCATCTATGTATTTTATTCAATTATTCTTTGTATTGCTATATTGATGATCAGATTCTTGCTTTGCTTATCAAATGTGTGAATAAAATTAACTTGCTTCGAAAGGGATATTTTTGAACTTTATAAGAATGAAATTTATAGTTTATGTAACATGATCACTTTTCCACAACAAATTGAAGTAGCTGGAGATAATAACGATGATAATGTATATGGTACTATGAAATCCTACTGAGAATTTTAATTCTTACTCCTATGTAGATTTCCGTGTTATCTCTAGATATCTTAGGAGATATAGAAAATGCTCACCTAGGCAAACTTATTTAAGATTGGAAGGCGACCAAGGGTTGCTATCATGCAAGGTCTATTTATGTAATAGCAACAACTCCTAAGTATGGTATTATGACTTAAGTATGGTATTATATTTGGGAAGGCTTTATATTATATATCAATTATAATTTTTTTTAGTGATAATTAGAGGCGCTCAACACTTTTGAAAAAGAAGAAGCAATCAAGAATTAGAGGGAGGACCCTTTAAGACCAAATACAAAAATGTAGAGGAACACAACACAAAACTGATACAAATCAGAACACGAAATAGCAAGAAACTCCAAGGGGACATAGCCCAAAACCCAAGCACATACTCAAGCTGTAACACCCTAATAGTTCCATTCTATGCTTAAGTCATATTGTGGAATTACTAGTTGTTACTTTTGCTCGCGGAACTAACATTACCTTTTTGAAATTACTTTACCTAAAAATAGGGGTAAATTTTTTTTGAACAATAACGAGTAGCCTGTTTTGAAAACCAAGAGCTATAAGCGCATCGTGAATGCATATAATAAACAACGCTGTCTCATACATCAATATAAGTAACATAAATAGAAACAATAAGAATAACAATAACTTAGAAAATCATAACATTCATTCCATGGTCATTCATAGCTAATATAATGCTAACAATATTACTAAAAGTCATCCATATAGATAATGATAGGTTCGATAACTACTGTCGACCTTACACATGAAACCTACTAGATACATGATAAAAGAAAATATATCAGAAATCCCTACAATCCAAGCATGCCATACAGTAAAATGATAACTCTATAACTACAACCAAAAGGGTATATTCTCGCGCTCGGCTCTACATGCAATCACCAGATCACTCGTCAGGCGGGAGGAAACCATTCCCGAATCCACCGGGAGTAACATCACCACGTCCCCTTCCTCGAGCATGCCCACACCCTAGAAGCACGACACGAGCACGAATGAACCTGCGACCACGGACCAGGGGTGGAGTGTGATGAGGAATCGCTGAAGAAGAAGACGAGTCAGATGTCAGATGTATCACAGATGGATAAGAGGGCTCAGATGGGTCAATCTCCACATGATAGCTCGGGTAGGAAGGCTCCGAAGGGTCAAAATCCAAGGAAACGGTCGGAGTCAGATGGGTATCCGAGTCGATCTCATCGTTAGTAGGGTACCTCGGCGGCTGAAAGTAAGGACGGATGTCATCCAAGGTAACCTCGCCAAATGGCTGATATGGTTGGAAAAATGGGCTCATCATAGTAGTCTGAAACGGACAGGCATGAAAGATGTAGACCCTCATTGCTGCGCTCGCAGACATCACTGAGGCGTTCAACATCGGGTCGAAGCACCAATGCCATATTGGAAACTTGATGAAGATCACCACCGTCCCCGACATCGACATCCTTTAAAGACGACATGGAAACGTAGGAGTGAGAAATGGTAGATTTCTCAATAGGATCGCGACTAGACAAATACTGTGTCATCGTCATCATTCCAATCACTTCGGGTTTAATTATAAAAACAGTGGACAGATAAAAGTTCAATTTTAATGATTTTGAAAACTTAAACCCCGAAGCAGGTTGCTTTTAAACTTAACATCATAATTACATTATCATAACTTATCATACATACTAAAGCATAAAATAAACATTCATAATGCAAATGGACAGTATAAATACATGCACAGACATGCATCATCATAGATTTAACCATGGTTATACTTGACTTTACTTTCGTTTTTAGCACATGCTCAACATTCTTTACTTTTCTTTGAAATAGACTGGTTTTGGACATGAGCTCATTCCGTGACCGTCATCATGTAGGACTAAACCAAGTCAGACTAAGCCGATATTGGTTACCCCTAAGTTGGAGGGTCCTCCATGTCACCCTTGCCTCCTTCATAGAGGTTCCTTGAATCTTTGTGGATCGCCATCTCTCACTTCCCTTACCAAAGTGATTGAAGGGTCATGTCCCATTAATTCTTTTCTCATCATTATACTTTACATGCATAATACTTCTTTGACTAGATACATGCAATGATATGACTAAGTCCATAATTTTGATGGAAATCTAGTAGCATAACGGCTAGACTGGAGCTTCCCCAAAATGCCAATTATAAACTTTCAACCAACAGTTCATCATATCTACATCATATCATCACACTCATCATTCAATCATGAGACAAAACTCAATCAAACTTGTCACTCATCATGCCGAATGGCATCATACATTCATACCCTAAAGGGGTTTATAATTGTGAGGAATCTTATGAATCATCATATGTTTCTCGTGGTTACTCATGAGGGAATCACATAGTTAAGATATATGTATGTGGTCTTTTAGTTACTTAGTTCTCATAGGAAATTATTCTTGACTTGAGTTCATGTCTTATGGAACACTTATTCAAATTAATTAAGTGATTGTTTCCTTTTCTTGAGATAGTGCACTTAGTGATTCCTAGGTTCATGGTATACTTAGAGGATCATACTTCTGTTCCTGAGAAGTTCAAGATCCCTCTAATCCTTGGGTCATGACAATGCATAACCACATCATGAACCCAACAACACTATGTTCACTAAACACTTAACTAAGTTACAAAGTTTCAAGTTTTTATCACTAACATAACATGATCTTACCTTAAATATTATAGAAGTTATCATTTTTTTATAAAGTAGTCATAAAGTTTTATTCTTTATGAAAGTTGACATTTTTATTTACTTTAAGACCATAAAAGTCTCAACTTTATAATTTAAAGTTGTCTTAAAGTCTAAAAGATTCCTATTTATGAGCTAGTAACATAAAACATTAGCTTTAGAGTTATAAAATTTTGATCTTTACAAAAGTTAACACTTTTATGACTCAAAAATGTTATTTTGGCTTAAAGCTTGGAACTTTACTAATATATTCATCTCAAGATTTCATTTTTACAAGACTTAGTGTGCAAGCTTATAATTTATGACTTAAAGGCACCTTCTTGTTTAAAGTTGAAAACTCTGTGAAAGGATTTACATCCAAGAATCAATATTTACAACATAAAGTAACAAGATATCATTTTTCCAACTCAACAAGGCTTATTATTCCAAAAAGTTTAGACTTTTACATATATTTTTGTCTTCAAAACAAATCAAAACAAAACTTTATGGAAGCACAAAGGTTGTGCCACCTTTAAGGAGTCAAGAAACAAACTTTTAAAGCTTTAAGCTTTTAGGATGTTTATAGTCTTATCAAATCATGAAAAACATGCAAAGATGAACCTTTTCTAATCACAAACTCATAAACTCATCATAAGAAAAAGAACAACTTTAAGCAAGATACCATCAAGAACATTCAAGAATAAGAACATGAACATAATTTTCCAAAAGTAGAAACATCAAGAATACTTGACGAAAAACAAGATCATATTTTTCCAAAAGTAGAAACATCAAGAACACTTGAAGAAGAATATGAACATATTTCACCAAAAATAGAAACATTAAGAATACTTGAAGAAGAACATGAACATATTTTTCCAAAAAGGGAAACTTTTGCTCATGAAGAGCATGAAAGATTTCCTCAAGTTTTCACTTAAAGATCTTGGACATGCAAAGATGAACCTTTTCTAATCATAAACTCATCATAAGAAAAAGAACAACTTTAAGCAAGATACCATCAAGAACATTCAAGAATAAGAACATGAACATACTTTTCCAAAAGTAGAAACATCAAGAACACTTGACGAAAAACAAGATCATATTTTTCCAAAAGTAGAAACATCAAGAACACTTGAAGAAGAATATGAACATATTTCACCAAAAATAGAAACATTAAGAACACTTGAAGAAGAACATGAACATATTTTTTCAAAAAGGGAAACTTTTGCTCATGAAGAGCATGAAAGATTTCCTCAAGTTTTCACTTAAAGATCTTGGACATGCAAAGATGAACCTTTTCTAATCATAAACTCATCATAAGAAAAAGAACAACTTTAAGCAAGATACCATCAAGAACATTCAAGAATAAGAACATGAACATACTTTTCCAAAAGTAGAAACATCAAGAACATTTGAAGAAGAATATGAACATATTTCACCAAAAATAGAAACATTAAGAACACTTGAAGAAGAACATGAACATATTTTTCCAAAAAAGGAAACTTTTGCTCATGAAGAGCATGAAAGATTTCCTCAAGTTTTCACTTAAAGATCTTGGTCATGAAAAGAACCAAGTTTCAAGCTTTCTTGAGTAAACAAAATAAAAAGATGAAGATCACTACCTTTCTTGAAGATGATGCAAAAACAAGAGAGGAGGAAGAAGAAGATGATGGCTTCTCTTGATGATGATGGTGGCAGTTTTGCAAGAAAGAAGGAGAAACTCTTGAGTTCTTGTGAAAATGGAGGTTGTAGTATTTAAATCTCTTCTTCAAAGGCCCAAAGATGAGGTCCTTGAAGGGTAAAGTGAGAGGTTTTGGTGGTGGTATGGAGAAAGGAAGAAGAAGAAGATGAAGAGTGTTTAGAGAGAAGTTGGAGGGTTTGATTTTAAGAGAGAGAATGAGATGAGTGAAAATGAAATGGATGAGGGTGGGAGAGAAAGAAAGTAGCATCCAACATAAAGGGGAATGAATGAGATATTTTCTTAATTTTGTGTTAATTAAGATTTAGGGAGACAAATTGGATGATAGGGGAACAAAGCATGTACAATCTCTTACAAAAAGCAACCTTGTCTTATGCTTTATGCTTTTATGACATCATTCTTTACTTTGTAGTCTAGTTCACTAAATTTGAATTTAATTATATGATTAAGTGCTCTTGCAACTTAATTAAGATGATTAAGCAAGGATTAGTGATTAACATATAAGAACATGATTAACAAAAATTAATCTTTTGATTAAGCTTAATTAACCTTAATTAAGCTCGATTAAGCTAATTAAGGGTGATTAAGGCTTAACTAGGCTGTAAAGATTCTGACTTGCTTAATTAGAGATTATCTAATATCAATTAAGCATTTTCTTGACTTATCTCACCCGAGTTAACTCATAAATTCTTTGTTAACCCCTTAATTAAGCCTTAATCCCATAATTTCTCATTAAGTGCCTAATTACTCAGGGTTACTGAGGTAATTTAGCATGACAAGAAATTGAGGATGTTACACAAGCAACACAAAAACAATGAAAAATGCATAGCCACGATTATAATTAAAAAGAGCATCCCAATTCATGGTCAACTCTAAAATTTTTCTTTTTCCTAGCTCTATTGCTCTTGGCACCATTGTAGTTCCCGTCACCTATCTTTGCTCTAAGATCCTGAGTAAGAACTTCAATCACTTCTTTATTATTTTTTGCACAAAGCCCAATTTGTTTGCCTAGGTTCCATGTGTTTGAAGCCTCTACATATACTTCATAATTCATTTCACCTAGGCCATAACTACCACCATTCCTTTTAGATTTATGTTGATGACCATTAACCTTAAAAAAGATACTGTTCTTTTTTTCTTGGCTTGGAACTCCTTTTTTCCTTTTTAGCCTTAAACTTTGCTTCCATCACCTCACATGCATGATCCTCAATGTCTACAAAAGGAGTCTTTGACACCTTGTCATCCATCTCCTTAGGTGTTGTAAAATCTTCATCTTACTCCAAACCCACTGGAGAGTATTTCGGTAGCCCAAACCCAAGGGGACAGTTTATGGAAGAGTCAGGCAAGCCCACCTCCCTTTTATTATCAAGTGGAGATATGCCTTCATGTGCAACCAACCTAGTCATTGTACTTGCTACTATCCATTTTTAGTAGAAAGAGGTTGTATTACTAGAGTCTAGAATGTATATCACAAATCATTTTGAATAACTCTATGAGCCGTATTGTTCATGGCATATACTTTCAATTTTTGAGATTCTTTAACATGCAAGAGTCGGATTTACAAGTATCAAGTTAAAATGCACCTCATTAGTAAAAGAAATCTATTATCTTGTATTATTAAGTATCATATATATCAAGCGACATCCTTTTTTTAATCTTTCTTTTCTTTTTTTCTCTCTTTTTATAGCCTTTCTTTGTGTGAGTGTTGTTGTGGGGGTTTGCCATTTTTCTTCTTTGGAGGTAGCCCCACGATGTCCTTTTCTTTTTATTGCTTAACATTTTGTGTCTTTTGTTTTGTTTTTATTATTCCCTTTGTAGTGTTTTTGTTTGTCCCCTTTATGGGTGTTTTCATTGCCCCCATTGTAGGTGTTAATGTTATCCTTTTTGTGGGTGTTTTGGTTTCCCCTTGTCGGTGTTTCTATTTCAATGGTCTTATAGATGATAGAGATGTTCAAATCTATTTTGAAAGAAGACGCAATACATTCTTCAAACTATAAAACTTTTCATGTTGGTCTCCAATGTGAAAGATATTTAGATATCGATAGTCTTAAGACAAGGAGTAGAGCTACAGATTGTTCGTTAATTCAGAATATAGAATGCATTTGTTTTTTTATCAAGTTTGGATCTAATATGTCTTTTTTGATTTGTAAGTGTTGTTAGGCTTTCTCATGGATGAAATTTCTTTCTCATTGAAAAAAAAGTATCTTATGTATCAATTATTATATTAAAAATACAATTAAAGTACAGGATAATGAAATTAATTTAATAATATAGTGAATTTTTTACTCCAAAAATTTATTAGCAAAATCAAAATAGAGAGTTATGTCGATCAAGTTACATGTCTTCTAATGAAGTACACAAAACAATAAAATGAAAGTTACGTGCATAAACATTAAAGTACTAAACTAAGATAACAAATAAACACCATTTTATAACTTTTTAGTAAATAGGAAGGGCAAAAACCCCTAAACTAATAATGGATCTTTATTTCAATCTTGTTTTCTTAGCAAGTGCTAAGATCACTAACCAAAACTTTGAGATTCTCGACTTCATAAACTTTAGAGGAGATATGAGCAAGGCTAGGCCAAGAGGAACTACCTATCCTAAGGTGGTTCTAGTAGAGAATAGGCATAGCCACCATTTAGGCCCTTTGGAGAATGATGAAGAAATACCTTTGCCAGACTGCAGGGCACCCTTTCACCCGAGGATAGCTTTCCAAGTATTCAAGTTATGTGTTTCTAGGTGGGAAGTGTTTCTTGTGGGTTTAGTCCATTTTGAAAGAAATTGGGTACTATTGAAGGGCTTCTTGTTGTGTTGTGGGACCATAGGCACCAAGTTTCTTATAGGACTGAGTGTTCAGACTAGCCTATAGGCTCAATAGCTGTGGGTAGGACAACGACACCTAAGGCCTAAGTCAAAAGTCTTGGCCTACATGTTGTAGATTGAAGTACCACAAGAAGAGGAGTTTGAATCGTGCTATAAATTAAATTCTAAGTTCCTGAAAATCATTGAAACAACCTTCTTAAGTCTTTCAACTTGGAGAGCAAAATCGATTCGGTTAGTTATAAACACTATAGTTTTTTGCTTTAAGTAAATCAAATAAGTCAGTATGTAAAAAAATGAAGAGTAAATGGGATAGAAATATCACACAGAGAGTTTTATACTAATTTGGCCAATAAACTTGCCTACGTCCAGTCTCCAACACCTTGTTGAAATTTTATAATCTGATTATTATTTTTCTAAGCTTCTTCAAGCTTTTACAACTGAGTAGTTTTCTTAAGTCTTTCCAAGCTATACAACTGAGTAGTCCTTCTTAAGCCTCTCCAAGCTCTAACTAAGTAGTAGTTACCTAGCCTCTCCAAGCTCCCAATGACCACTAATGGGTCTGGTTATAATGAATAGATTTTCAAGGTTTGTGTTTGATACACTCACACTAAAACCTCTTAAAAGAGCATAAGCAATAAAGTATAGTGTGTGCCTTCTCTTACTTTCTCAAAATGAGAATGTTGCCTAAGATAAAATAGAAGAGAAGATTTCTTAATCAGAAGTTATGATGAGTAACTTTTTAATAGTTACAGAGTAGAGAAGGATGAAGGCTTTTCGAATATGCAGAATACTCAAATTGTCTAACCACTTCTTCATCATTCTTCTAGCTTTTATAGACTTCAAAAATTTAATTGTTGAAGTGTGAAGATCTAGAGTTATGAGCCTCTTTGATCCATTGGTCTAAGACTGGACAGAGAAGAAGCTGCTTTCTTTCTCAGCTTTTGAAAATAGTACCAAAGAGGAAAAATAGCCATTAATGGTTCACCAACTTTTCAGACTTGTTAGCGCTTGTCACATAATATTTGACTTTTGAATCTAATCTTTGAATCGTGTTGAAGAAGCTTTGAGTGTGAGGTATTTCATAAGAAGCATCATTTTGATGGTCACTCTTTTGGGCATACTTTTTTGGATAGGTCATCCTTTTGAATAGTTTGTGATCTTTTTGATGGCTTGTTTTCGCTTCTGATGATGTAAATCCATCCTTCTAAACTTTCCAATCTGTTTCTTAAGTGAGAGATCATATATTCCACAAAGTATTCATTCCAAGAAGTGTATATTCATAAGAAATAGGAAGGAACAATATGCTTTATGTTGTTTAAAATGGTTTTTAGTTTGAAGTGAAAGATCTTACTCACAAAAGAATACATTCACCATAACAAATCATTAGTTGACAAAAGATTTTACTTAAAATTTGATTTGTTGATCATTAAAACCTTAAAGTTAGATCCGGTTTAAACTAAGAGATGGTTTCTGAAGGGCATTGGAGCTTATACAAATGACCTTACATCCATCAAAGGATCTTATCTTATCACTTGAGGACATATCTTAGGGTGGTTAAAAGGAATCCTAACTGAAGGAGAATCCCGAAAAGAGGCGATAATCTCTCCCATTTAAAGCACTATATCTCTCTATAAATAACCCTCTGAACCACTGATTCAAGTATGTTATCTTCCCTATTTACATAGTATCTCTTGATCCATGTTAACTTAAGCACTGAAATCCTTGTAGGTACATCTTGACTAGCTTAGACCATGGATCAACAACGGCTTTGTGCTTCCTACCCTACATCGGAGATCTAGTAATCTTTATCCGATTTCTTAGTTCCGAGCAATGGCACTATCTGTAGGGATGCGACTGCTTTTTTATCTTTCTCTCGAACACGCAAGCGGCACTTATGCTGCATGATATGTATGAATATTTATGATAAAAATTGAAACAAACACGAATAAAATGCCAGTATTCTAGAGGAAGGTTGCATTATTAGCACTTAGCCAACTCGTCAACGCATTAGCATGCAAAATTTTTGCTGCATGGTTTATTTAAAATTTCCTGATAAAAGGAAATAGTCAAATTCAAATAGAGTCAAGAATCGGGGAATTAGAGAAAGTGATCGCCACCATGCCAATTCAATGGTACATTAATCTTTCTCGCCATTTTTGTCTAAACATATTTCGAATACATGCTATTCCAGTTGACAAATTTTGAGCACGCTTATTATATTCTAGGGCATATTGTATTTTGCAAACTCTAATACTTGATACATTTTACTATTTAAAATAATTTTGGTTGTTTATGTGTATAAATATTATTATCATGCACAACATGATTACGAGAGTCGCACATAAGACAATTTGGCACAAAAGCCACAATTGGTTGACCAAAAGTAAGGTCATTTAGCCTGGATTAAGGTTGCAAAGAAATCGAACTTGGACAAAAATGTAGCAAAGCCAAGACCGGAGCCCGAGTAAAAACATGATAGAGACAAAGTGTACATTCATGAAGTCTTTTGTTATCTCACATCGGAAACATGTTGAAAACAAAGCAAAGTCCATACTTGGCCTTTGGCTAGATATGACCTTGACTCTAAATAAGATTGGCCAACACTTAAGCTCAAAGCCCACATTTGACTTGAGATGAGATCGATAAAGAAGTGCTAAAGCTCACAGAGAACCTTCTTATAATGAAATTGGCCAGCAAAGCCAAAGTATGTTCTCCTACATGGATCTCAAATTAAATCCCTCAGAAAAATGCCCTGAGTGTGAGAATTATACCCTTCAAATAAAATTCTGAGTGGGTAAATAAGAAAAGCCAAGTAAATGATTTGAAGTCCGACCTTGATTTACTCCCTTAGACAATTGCTTTAAGTGTCGAGCACCCAAATTAACTCCCTAAGCATTGAGTACTCAAATCACGTCGAGTATAATTTAGCTCCTTTAGACAATTGCTCTAAGTATTGAATACAAATTAACTCCTTTAGACAATTACTGGATTAGACAATTGTTCAAAGCATCAAGTATAAGTCAACTCCCTTAGATAGTTGCTCTAAGTATCGAGTATGAATCATTTCCCTTAGTTAAATCACCTAACCATAGAGTACAAAATGGCTTTAAAGTCGGAACCTCTCACAACAAAACCCATTCCTAGCATCGAAAGTTTATTAACCCACCTGGAGAATTAAGTAGCAGTAAAGCAAATGGCCTTAAGGTTGGAAGCACCCTACAAATGTGGAAGGCCTATAAGAAACCGATTCCTCAAAATTGGAACTAGCCTTAAAATCAGGATTTAAATCACAATGAAAACAGATGACTTAAAGGTTGAAAGCTAAGCAGCCTCTTAGAAGATTAAACTAAGTCGGATTTAAGTTGCAATACAAAGGGACGGCTACAAAGTTGAAAACCAACTAACCACCTAGGAAATTGAGTTAAGTTGGAAACAACCACGTGAATAAAGGACAACTTGAGGGGGTCAAATCCTACCCAAACCACTTAGGTAATCAACATAAGTCAGAAATGTCGAACAAAAGAAGGACGATTTAAACCAGACCTAGATCTAATCTCTTAGATAGCGATCGGAGTTGGGAAGTCAAATCAAACCCCTTAAGCAAATACTTTAAGCGTGGAAATTCCAAAGGACTTGAGGTAATTAACTCAAGCACGAAGTTTCATTACAAATAAAAAGGGGAGAATGGAATTTGGGCCCTAAGATGCTCGGATAAGAGCATCATACATTCACATCCAACAAGGATTGCCGGAATTTTTAAGAGCATATTTGTTTTTTCCTTCTATCCTTAGGGAATGATTAATATCCTTTCCCTATGAGATCTGAGATATTCTTTGCCCATAGGAAGGGTGTTCCTAACACCTTATCGACTTACTAGTAGATAGGATCCATTGATAGCAGAAATCAAAAGAGCTTCTATAAATGAGTAGCTATCTTCTTATTAATGGTTTACAAGAATCTTACAAGGAAAGCCCCCAAGACTTCCCAAATTCTAAGGTCAGAAGGCTAAGTCTGGATAGGGGCTAAAAGGCCAAACTCGAGCTAAGAAATAGCATTCAAAACTAAGGTTGAACTTGACGAAGGCCTTGACCAAGAATATAATAAACCAATGTCTAACCAGGAATAAGGTTACCATAACTCCTAAGGATCTCTGATCATTGCAATGTAACACCCTAATAGTTCCATTCTATGCTTAAGTCATATTGTGGAATTACTAGTTGCTACTTTTGCTCGCGGAACTAACATTACCTTTTAGAAATTACTTTGTACCAAAAATAGGGGTAAAATTTTTTTCTACAAAACAAGTGAACCATTTTTGAAATCGAGAGCCATGAGCGCAGCGTGAACTTATAAAGTAACACCGCTATCCCATACATACATCGCATTTAACAAGCATAGAAACCATAAGAGTAACCACAACCTTAGATAAAGGAAACATGCACTCCACAGCCATCCATGATAATACAATAATAGTCATACCAAAGTCATACATAAGATAATAATGGGTCCGATATCTATCGTCGGCCCTACACAAGAAGCCTACCAATACATAACAAAAGGAAATACATCAGAAAATCCTACTACCTAAGCATGCCATACAACAAAATGATAACCCTATAACTACGACCAAAAGGGGCTATCCTCGTGCTTGGCTCCGCATGCAGTCGTCGCATCAAGAATCTGGCGAGAGGAAATTGTTCCCATATCCACCGGGAGAAGTGCCACCACATCCCCCTCCTCGTGCACGTCCTCGCCCACGGGGCACAGCGCGGGTATGAATGAACCCACGCCCGCGAACTGGGGATGAAGCAAAAGAATCAGAAGATAGACAAATCACCGAAGGCTACGACGAACCCGAACGGCGAGATCCCCCAGAATGAGTTGGATAGAGGGGCTCAGACGGATTGGTCTCCACATGGAAGCTCGGATAAGACGGATCCGAGGGGTCAGAATCCAGTGAAACAGTCCGAGTCAAATGGGTATTCGAGTCAGTCTCATCATCATCAGTGGGGTATCTCGGTGGCTGAAAGTAGGGGCGGATGTCATCCATAGTAACCTCGCCGAATGGCTGATGCGGTCGGAAAAATGGGCTCATCACGGGAGTTTGAAACTGGCGGTCGTAGAAGATGTAGACCCTCATTGCTGCGTTCGCTGATAGCACAGAGGCATTCAGCACCAGGTCAAAGCGCCAACGCCACAATGGGAACTCAATGTAGATCACCACCGTGCCCAACGTCGACATCCTCTGAAGACGACACGGGAAACGTAGGAATGAGAAATACTAAATTTCTCAGTAGGATCGTGACTAGACAAACACAGTGTCATCGTCATCGTCCCAGCCACTTCGAGTTTAATTATAAAAATAGTGGACAGATATAAGTTCAATTTTTAATGGTTTTGAAAACTTAGACCCCGAAGCGGGTTGCTTTTATACTTAACATCATACTACATCATCATAATCTAACATGCATACTGAAAGATAGAGTAAACATTCATAATGCAAATGGGCAACATAAGTACATGCAAGGACATGCATCATCATCAATTTAACCATGGTTATACTTTTGAATTAACTTTTCTTTTTAGCACGTGCTTAACATTTTTTACTTTTCTTTGAAATAGACTGCTTTTGGACATGAGCTCATTCCGTGACCGTCGTCACGCAGTACTAACCAAATCAGACTAAGCCGATATTGGTTACCTCTAAGTTGGAGGGTCCTCTATGTCACCTTTGCCTTCCCCATAGAGGTTCCTTATGTCTTTGTGGATCGCCATCTCTCACTTCCCTTACTGAAGTGATTGAAGGGTCATGTCCCATTGATTCTTTTCTTATCTTTATACTTTACATGCATAACACTTCTTTGACTAGACACATGCAATGATATGACTAAGTCCATAATTTTGACGGAAATTCGGCAGCATAACGGCCAGACCGGAGCTTCCCCAGAATGCCAATCATCAACATTCAACCAATAGTTTACCATATCATCACACTCATCATCTAATCATGAGACAAAGCTCAACCCAACTTATCATTCATCATGCCATATGGCATCACACATTCATACCTTAAAGGGGTTTATAGTTGTGTTATTCTTTGTGAAGAATGTTATGAATCATCACATGATTTCCTATGGTTACCTATGAGAGTATCACGCAGTTAAGACATGTGTATATGGTCTTTTAGTTACTTAGCTCTCGCATGAAATTATTCTTTCCTTGGTATAGTGCACTTAGTGATTCCTAGGTTCATGGTATGCTCAGAGGCCCTAATCATACTTCTGTTCCCAAGGAGTTTGAGATCCCTCTAATCCTTGGGTCATGACAACGCATAACCACATCATGAACCCAACAACACCATGTTCACTAAACACCGAGGGTAATTTTTAACTTAACCAAGTTACAAAGCTTCAAGCTTTTATCTTAAAGATTAGATCTTTATGAAATAACGATGCAAGTTACTAGCTTTTCCACTAAAAGTCTTGTTCTTTATAAAAGTTGACTCATTTAATTATTCTAAGACCATTAAGGTCTCAACTTTATGACTTAAAGTTGTCTTTACATAAAAGGTCCCTACGTTATCAACTAGTGACATGAAATATTAACTTTAAGGTTAAAAAGTCTTAATTTTTTATAGAAGCTCTCACCTTTAAGCATTGTTTTGGTTCAAGATCTAAACTTTATGAATTAATTGTTATAAAACAACACTTTTATGACTTAAAGGTCTCATTCTTGATTAGAGTTTAAAACTTTATAAAAGGTCTTTTCTTTAAGGTTTGATTTCTAAGACATAAAGTGACAAGATATCATTTTCTAACTCAAAAAGGCTTATTATGCCAAAAAGCTTAGACTTTTACATGCATTCTTGTCTTCAAAACAAAACAAAAGAAGACTTTATGATGGCACTAAAACTTGTGCCACTTTAAGTGTGTCAAGAAGCAAACTTTTTAAAGTTTTAAGTTTTTAGAATGTTCAAAGTCTTATCAAATCATGGAAACATAAAAAGATGGAGCTTTTCTAGTCATCAACTCATCATAAAAAGGAAAGAACAACTTTAAGCAAGCTACTAACAAAAGAGGAAACTTAAGAACACATGAAGAACATCAAGAACATATTTTTCCAAAAGAGAAAACTTAAGAACACATGAAGAACATTAAGAATATATTTTTCCAAAAGAGGAAACTTAAGGACACATGAAGAACATCAAGAGGAAACTTAAGAACACATGAAGAACATCAAGAACATATTTTTCCAAAAGAGGAAACTTAAGAACACATGAAGAACATCAAGAACATATTTTACTAAAAATGAAAACTTTGACTCTTGAAGAGCATGAAGGATCTTCTCAAGCTTTCATGTAGAAATCTTGGTCATGAAAGAACCAAGCTCCAAGCTTTCTTGAGTAAACAAAATGAAAAAGATGAAGATCACTACCTTTCTTGAAGATGGCGCAAAACAAGAGAAATAGAAGAAGAAGATGGTGACTCCTCTTGATGATGAAGGTGGCGATTTTGCAAGAAGGAAGGAGAAGCTCTTGAAATCTTGTGGAAATGTAGGTTGTAGTGTTTTGATATTGTCTCCAAAGACCCAAAGATGAGGTCTTTGAAGGGCTAAGTGAGTGGTTCAGGGTGGTGGTGGTGGAGAAAGGAAGAGGAAGATGAAGAAGATGAAGAAGTGTTTAGAGAGAAGTTAGAGAATTTGGCTTGAAGAGAGAGAATAGGATGAGTGAAAATGAAAATGTGAGTGTGTGTGTGTGTGTGTGTGTGTGAAAGTGGCGTCCTACATTAAAGGAGGGAGAGTGAGATATTTTGCTTAATTTTGTGTTAATTAGTGATTAAGGGGACAAAGTGGATGATGGGGAGACAAAACATGGTCAAACTCTTACATAAAGCACTCTTGTCTAATGCTTTATGCTTTTATGACATCACGCTTTACTTTATTGTCTAGTTGACTAAATTTGAATTTAATCATGTGATTAAGTGCTCATACAACTTAATTAAGATGATTAAGCAAGGATTAGTGATTAACACACAAGAACACGATTAACAAAAATTTAATCTTGCGACTAAGCGTAATTAACCTTAATTAAACTCGATTAGGCTAATTAAAGGTGATTAGTGCTTAAGTGAGTTATAGGGGCTCTGACTTACTTAATTAGAGATTATCTAATCTCGATTAAGCATTCTCTTGACCCTTCTTATTCGAGCCAACCCCTTAATTAAGCCCTAATCTCAAAATTTCTCATTAAGTGCCTAATTACTCAGGGTTACTAAGATAATTTAGCACGACATGAAATTGAGGATGTTACATGCAATTTCCGCGATTTCCCTTAGACAAATATTCTAAGCATAGAATATCTTGATGAAATCCCTTAGACTAATGTTCTAAGAGTGGAATATTATAAAAAGGTCAAATAAGTGACTTAATGCCAGAACTCAGCTTAAACCCTCAGACATATGATATAGGTCGAAAATTGTTAATCCTTAGAGCATAGTTCTAAGCGAATAAAAATAATTGTAAGCAAGTTATCTTTATACAAAGTGTAGGTAAAAAGTTCCAAGTCCCTTAGGTTTCTTAACCTAAATGTCATCTATATTAAGGGAAAAGAAGCTAATACTCTACAACAAAGCAAAGTGGCATTAGCTTGGAGCTTAGGTAAATTGTTCTTACAATTTAACAAAACTTGCCCAGGAATCAACAATGAACAATTAAAGAAATGAATTCTAGGGGATCTTATGTTTGCACTTTGCTTTCTTATCCCAAAAGTTTGGGCTAGGTGAAGAAAGAACTATAACCCTCTTTAAACATCGGGAGCTTGATCCCTTCAAATTCAACAAATAGATCTCTACAAACATGATCACTCCACAGTACAGGGATGCTCATAAATATTTAGCTAACACATGAAGAAAGCTCAAAGATAATGGGCCCAACCACAAAGATGAACTTGGAAAAATGAGCTCAACACCTCTCAAAAAAGACCTTAACGGGCTCATAAAGCTCAAGGTAAAAGAACTTGGGGCTTTGACAAATGTAGTTGTTGAATAAAATCTACGTCAAGGTAGCCCCATGGAAGTAAAGCTTGGAACTTGGCTCTAAGCTTTCATCAAAAACCTTCCTCAAGATGTGTAAGGATCAAATTCAAAGCAATAGGAACCTCAACTCTTGACCTACATATCGTTATGGATCTGATTGTTCACATCTTTTTCTCTGAAAGGGAAATGATCATGGACCTTTGAGTACTCAATGGTGGGAGCTTTGAGATAAAACTTGATGACCTAACTCTACTCACGGCAGTCACCATCATCTTATGTGTAACCTATGATAAGACATGAACTAGCGAACACACTACATTGGCTTTGGCATGATCATGCATAACTACAAATAAACATGTCAATTTTCCCGCCAAAGTGATCTTAATCACGTCAATAAAGTTGATCAATGATTAGGGGCTCCAATTAACCATGCAAGCCAGAACGCTCGATGATGACCAAATAAGCACAACTAACATTGGATGATTCAATGCATGCCATATAGGTGACTACAACAAAGCTATGATATGAGGTTTTAACTTCTGAACCAACTTATGCCTAGAGTTCGGATAAGAATCCAACTTTTGAAATCATTGTAATATGAGATCTTAACCTCGGAACCAAGTTGGGGGCTTACCGAGTTATGTTTAGAGTCGGGTAACAATTTGACTCCTAAATATGTAATTCGAGGTTTTAACCTCAGAATCAAGTTAGTACTAGAGTTTGGATAATCATTCAACTCTTAACATCATCGAAACTTGTAATCTAAGGTCCTAAGCTCAAAACTAGGCTATGTTTAAAGTTCAAATATTATCCCAACTCTTGGTACTATTAGAACTCATAATCTGAGGTCTTAACCTCAAATTCAAGTTGGGGGCTCTATTATAGACTAGCATGTATGCCTAATAGCCATGGGTAAGACGATGACACCTAAGGCTTAAGTCAAAAGTCTTGGCCCACATATGACCTTACATCCATTGAAGGATCCTATCTTATCACTTGAGGCGATATCTCAGGGCAGCGAAAAGGAATCCTAACTGAAAGAGAATCCCACGAAAAGAGGAGATAATCTCTCCCAGTCAAACCCCCATTACTCTCTATAAATAACCCTCTAAACCATTGATTTAGGTATGCTCTTTTCCGTGTTTATATAGTATCTCTTGACCCATGCTAACTCAAGTATCAAAGTCCTTGTAGGTACACCTTTACTAGCTTAGAGCAAGGATCAATAGTGGCTTTATGTTTCCTACCCTACATCAGAAACCAGGCAATGCTTATCTGATTTCCTAGTTCTGAACACCAAGGTATTAGGAAAAAGGAAAAGTCCTTTGACTAGTTGAAAGGGACATATCCTCACCATAGGGTCTTGTGCATTATCTTTTACATTAGCTAGATTTAGATATAGCCAGGTTGGGTTATAGCAAAAAAAAAAAAATATAGGAGAAGTGGGTTATCAAGTAATTTTTCCTAGTTGGTGTAATTCTTGTATAAGACATTTTAGGTTTATGGGATAGGATAGGGACAAGCTATTTAGGTGTCTTGCAGAACGAAGGTATCTTTGACCTCACCATTAGACCTAAGTAGGGTCCCTTTCACGGAGATTTGTCTCGTAGGGCAAAACCATGCCACAGCATACCAAAACACAGCATTTTTAGATAGTTCCTGGGGGAATGAGGTCAATTTCGAGGAATCTACCTTGGCAAGATGGCATCCTTGCACTTAGTATCTTGAAAATGGCCAAGCTCCCCTTTTTATCATTAGAGTTCATTAACCACCCCTTTAATCACTGTTTAATCATTGTCTTAGCTTATAATCAGTTTTTGGGTTGCCATCAATCTCAAAAGGGAGACTAAGCTAAATCATCAATTGATAGTCTATCACAACTAGGAGGTGGATTCTTGAGAACCTAAAATCCAAAATGACCATACCTTGCAAGAAAATCAGCGATGTAGTTCCTTTCCTTAAACATGAGAAACTCTAACATCCTAAACATAACTTAGAAAGTTGCTGATATGAAAAACCAAGGCACTAACACAGGTTGACCAGGAGGAATGTACTTGCAAACAAACTTGACAACAGACTTCGAGTTTGCTTCAAGACAAATCTTGCAAATACCTCTATTACTCAATGTTTTATAACTTTGCTGACTATTGTATGTATCTAAACCAAAAGAAAAAAGAAATTGCCAGTTATTTTTGTCCAAAATCTTTTTTTTTTTTGAGAAGTTTGTCCACAATTAATGAGGGTTTTAACATGCACCTTTTATATTTTGGCCCATGATGAACTACCTTTTTTGACTACTTAGCTGCACTTCAAATATATGGTTAAACACACTCTAGAAGTGTGGTTAGATGTGCAGGTTTTAAAAATACTTCTACAAATCCCCTTGCTTCTTTTGTCGCACGTCACCACCACCCACACTACCTCTATCTGACCCAATGCTTCATCTGTCAACAACAGTTTGAATAGCTTGAACTACCACTGCTAAAGCTTCGTACTGCCTCATCATTAGTCATCATCTCGCAATGATGTTCTAGCAACCGTTCCACTAAAGCACTACCATTACCATTGTGTCGCCCTACCACATCGTCACCACCATTGGCTAGTCATGCCACCACTCCCTCTTTGTCAACACTACTAGCTTGACTACGTGAAGTTTTGTAACACAACCACCCATTGTCTTTAACCTTCACAACCCTTGTCCCACCAAACCATTTTCATCATAGCCTTACACCCCACTATTGAGCTTGCCCTTGTGACAATACTTGGGAGTGAGATTTGGGTTTGGTGAGATTGCAAAGATAAAGGATGTGCTCAGAAAAATGATTATGTCCATTACTATGGCTATAGAAGCATCCATGAGTATTAAGTTTGCTAGAAGAGACCACTATGTTTAACCACACTTTCGAAATACGTTTAACCACATTTCTAATGTACGGTTAAATGTCCATCATGGGCTAAACATAAGGGGTGCATGTAAAAACCCTCCATAATTAACATATAAGTTTATTTGTTAGAAAATCACATATAATTTTTAAACTTTTGGTTCTCTCTAAGAAAAATTCATTTTTCTATAATAAGTAATAATTAAAAAGAAAGCGCTTAAATTGAAAAAACTCTTAAAGAAGAAAATTAATATAAAAGCAATCATAGTTTTGCAAGCATTTTGTGAAAATGGTTCTAGAAAAATTTTCCAATAATGAATGTATTTGTAATTTAATTATAAACATCTAAACAGATCTTGTGAATTGGACTAGACTAGATATTTCAATATTATAGCTTGTTCAAAGGACTATATCATCATATTCATATTAAAAGGGGAAGGTTGAGCATATTTGAGCTGACATGGTTTCATAGCGTAGATGACAAGTTCCTTCTATTTTAAATTTAAATATCCTTCCCTCTAATTAAGAAACTTCTTAAGGATCTTAGGATACTAGAAGAACAACTCAGATAATGGTTGTCTCTCCCTCTTTTTTTAAGGTGCCGTTTGGATAGCATTGCTTATGACCCATTTGTTTTTAATAATTTTTAGTAATCAAAAGTCGCATTTGCAATGGTTTGGATCAAATTCATTATACAACTTGCCACTTTCCAAAAATTCATTTTTAGTGCTTATTGGGAGATTAAAATTTTAAATTTCTCAAAAAAAATCTCTTGTGCAACTTTCTAAGAACAAGCACTACAATACCAAAACAAGCACTTATGTTACAGTACATCCAAACACATAACAACTTATTTATAAGTTACTTTTCATATATGACCTTTTTTTAGAAGGTTTTCTCACAAAATGCCTTACTCAAGCTATTCACTTGAAAGGAGCCTAAATATGAGTTCTCCCTCTCAACCAATTATGATTAACCAATATTTCTGCCTCTTTCTTCTCTTTTACTAACTGGCTTGATTGTTGAAATCCTTTTGCAGTCACTATAAGCATTTTTTAAACTTATGCCAATTCTTACCATACCTTTTAATTCTTTAGGTAAGAACATTTGGCATCTACTGTGTAATTGGTAAACATACCTAGCCTACAAAGGTAATCACTCGAAGCCAAATACAAACTCAATGCAATCCAACGTTGCTAAAAACAACCATAATTCTGGCCAACCCAATGTTGAGAATCTTATCCATATCACTTAGCAACTCTAAGAGTAAAATTAGAAGATGCTAGCCTAGATTGAAACT
The DNA here is from genome assembly GCA_031439595.1 of Pterocarpus santalinus. Classification (NCBI taxonomy): domain Eukaryota; kingdom Viridiplantae; phylum Streptophyta; class Magnoliopsida; order Fabales; family Fabaceae; genus Pterocarpus; species Pterocarpus santalinus. Next base: position 22,121,435 of record CM062528.1, on the reverse strand, counting down.
TTTGTCACATGTAGGAAAGATCATGAATTTAGTAATAGACGAGACAAAGAGAACATCTCTTAGACATCCCAACCTCTGTTTCTATTTGAACCTTACCATAGTATAGTATTTCAAAGTTAAAACATATTAATGGTAGACTTAAGGTACTTTGACCCCTAATTTTAGTGTTAAAATAGGAAAAACTACACATATCAATTTAAATTCTTTAAAAGGTTCACCAAAGATATTATGAACTTCTATGGTCATGTGCACATCCTAGTTTTCATGAACACTTCAAAGGTAAATCCTTAAAGCCTTTCTTAGAAGCAACTCCACTTCCAATGTTCACTTAGGTTAAGTTCCCTTAAATCTTATTTACATAGATTTCTTGAACTCAATTAAGAATTTGATACTCACCCTCTTTTGTCCTTAAACATATGCACAAGACCTATGATGGAATCTTTACTCTAGTGCCCAGAACCACTTATCAGTAACTTTTTTTTAACCATTGAATCTTGTAACTAGATTGTGCACCACAAAAAGTTTGGGTTTCCATTACTGGTCACTTTGGTATAAGGATTTTAAACCCATACCTATTGATGATTTCCTAACCAATTCCTTTGCTAGCCATTTAGTTAAAGGATCTGCCAAGTTCTTACTACTTTTCACATATTGTATAGTGATTATACGATCACTAATCATCTGTTTGAAATAATCATGTTTTAAGCTAATATGTCTAGATTTTCCATTATACACTTTATTCAATGCTCAAAACATAGTAGCTTCAATACCATAATTCATAAATTTGGCTGCATTGGCTATGGCCACAACACTCTTTCCAATAATAAATTCCTTAGTCATTCTGCTTCTTTTTCTGTTGTTTTTAAAGCAACAAACTCAGCTTCCATGGTAGAATAAGTGATGCACGTTTGTTTCTTGGAAGCCTATGAAATGAAACCACCTCCAAGAGTGAATATCCAACCAGATGTTGACTTATTGTTACTTGCACTATTTATCCAACTAACATTTGTATATCCTTTCAATACTATTGGGAAATTATTATAAAACAATCCCAATAATTTTTGTCCTTTTAAGATATTCAAGAAACCTTTCAATTCCTTTCTAATGATTAGCCAAGGTTACCAGTATATCTTAAAAGTTAACAAACTGTAAATGATATATTAGGTCTTGTACAATGCATACATACATAATGTTGCTAATAGCACTAGCGTGATCAATTTGTGCAACGGGTCTACCTATGTTAAGCTCTAACTTGTGTGAAGAATCATAGGGAATACTAACTTCTTTTATGTTTAAGTATTTAAACTTATTTATTATGCTTATATAATGAGACTGATTTAATGCATAACCCCTACTATGTTTGGTTAGTTTAATACCTATGATAGTATCTACTTCTCCAAGATCTTCCATCTTAAAATTTAAGGATGGATATTTCTCACTTTCGTTCACAATAATAATATTTGTCCCAATAATTAACATATCATCCATATACAAACAAATAATAACACAATAATTATTTGTATACTTAGAATGTATACATTTATCAGCAATATTGTGTTTAAAACCATGAGACAAAGTTATAGAGTCATCAAAATTACATTACTTTGGTGCTTGTTTTAAACCATATAAAGACTTTATTAATTTACATACCTTATGTTCATTTTCAAGCAATACAAAAACTTCAGGTTGCTCCATATATACTTCTTCATCTAATTCACCATTTAATAATATAGTTTTAATATCCATTTGATGAACATATAAATTATAAATGGAAGCTAGGTTAAGACGAACTCCAATGGATGTTATCTTTGTGACTAGTGCTTAGGCATCAAAATAATTAATTCCTTCTTTTTGTCTAAAAGTTTTTGCCGCTAATCTAGCCTTAAAGGTTTGAATGAATCCATCGATATAATATTTTCCTGTAAAGACTCATTTATTGAACCCGAAGATAAATCTACTAGCACCTTTGTATCATTTGACATTATAGAATCCATTTCATCATTAATTGCTTTCCTCCAAAAACTAGCATTCCTAGATGACATTGCTTCTTTGTATGTTTAGGACCTTTTTTAATGTTCAGCAACATTGGTATTGTTTCTAAAATAGAATCCTTGTTACCTTCAACTAGAAAAGTGATAGACTGAGAAGAAACAAAATCAAGATCCAAATATTTTTCTTTTCTAACTCTTTGGCTCCTCCTACGCTCACTTGTGAATTCTACATTTCTCATTTTGCCGCTAAAAGAAGTTAATATACTTTGCGGAATTACTAGTTCTAAATTAATAGAATCATTAATAAATTCATCTTCAAAGAATTTAACCCTACAAATAATTTATTAATAAATTCAACTTTTTCTCCAAGAATGGAGTTTCTGTAGGCAAGTTGAATTTATTAATAATTTATAAGGGTTAAATACTCCATTCTTGGAGATTACAACTTTATTTGATTCTAGTACAATTTTAACCTTTTTTTTACATAATAAATTGTAGATATTAAATTTTGCCTAATATCAAGAACATGAAACACGTTTAGTGTAACATCTATCGGAATTTTTCTTATCATTTTTGCCTAATTATTTAGTTTTTGTTGAATAATTGAAGTTAATTAAAATTCAACTAAATATTTATTTAGGATCAATTCATTGCAATTAATTGGATTTAGATATAAGGTAATTAGGTTAGAAGCATAAGAGATTTCATAAAAATTTTCTCAAAACCAATTTACCAATTTAAAGGAAATTGGAAAAATTATGGTATTTTAAACTGTCAGAATCGAATCAATAGGATTGTATACCCAAAGCCCTATGACTCAAGGCTGATCACTCAACCACTCCATCCTTCCTTGGTGACACCACAAAGGCCACAAGATGAAGAGAGTTGGCTGAAATTTAGCCTTAAGCTCTCAACCAATCAAATTGCAAGTTTCCAACTACCTCATTAAGCCTTAATAACATATTCCTTCTCTTTCTCCTTCAGCTAATTACATCTCCTCCTCTCCTAGTTCTAGCCTTCTTCTTCTCTTCTCCTCTCAACCTACTTCATCAAACCTTCAAGCTTTGACAAGGTTCCATCAATCCAAACTCAAATTTAGCAAGATCATACCTAAGAAGGTATAGATTCAATCTTGTTCTTGATATTCTGGCTGTGGGTGGCTAATTGTGGCTTTATTTTCTCATTTCTTGATATGAGGATTGAATGAATATGATGATCTTTGGCTGAATTGTTGGTTGTTTTTTATGTTAAAATTGATTAAGAAGAAAAGGGGAAAGTAAGAAGATGTGAGAGGCTTGAAAACCAAAATCTCTCCGCAGTCCATACGGCGGAGTGTATGGCTCTGCCTACCACCATTTAAAATTGATGAAACTATTTTTAAATGAAAGTAAACATTTAGGGCTTTCCATACTTATATAATATAAGACATTGGATTAGTATTAAGAGAGATATGTATTTTGAAAATTTGACCTAGGTTTCTAAATTTGATTCTGGGTAGACTAGGTTGTTCAAGGCAAAACTTGCCCTATACAACTTGGAATTGAATGAAACTAACTTTGTTAGAAAGCTTACACATAGAAAAACAGTCCGAAAATTTTAGAGTTAGATTTGGTCTCGTTTGCTCCCAGTAGTATAAAGAAGTTGCCCTATGTCCAAACTAGGCCAAAATAGGGCAGTTCAGGAAGGTCAAATTTCAGGGCTTATATCTCGAGTTATACTCATTTAAATGATATGCAACTTATATCATTTGAAAGCTTTCTCTGTTAGCTTTACACTGATATAAAATTCTCATGATTTCACCTAGATTTCTATTTTTGATGAATTTTCTCTTATAAGAGTGCGATTCTTACTAGAAATAGGGCAGTCTGGAATAAAACACAAATAACTTGAGTCAATATTGGAACTCGAAACTCGGAACTTAGCAAATAGAGAGCTAGATCGGGTATACTTAATATTGAACTCGGAACTAAGCAAATAGAAAACTAGATTGGGTGTTGGAAGAACAATTATGGATTTATGTCGGAAATCGGAATCGCACAACGCATAAAACACTTTGAAATTGAAAGTCAAGGACAAGAATATAAAGCCTAAAATACTTAAACTCGGAAGTTGAGAAAACTAGGATGCTTTAAAACTCTTATACACATAGTTCCAAAACTCGATCTAGAATCGATCTCGGAGATCAATTCTAAGCATAGCCTTGGATGTCGGGAATCAAAACATTAACCTTATATACATAACCCCAGAAGCTGGAACTTATATAATCTCGGAACTCGGAACAAATGTAATCTTGAAAGTTGGTCCTAAGCTCAAACTCGAAAACATTAATAAAAGTTTAAAAGTTGCAAGATAGATTAAGACTTAAGATTTTAGACTTGCACCTAACTACCTAAGCTTTACTCATAAGACTTTGTTGTGTGACAACTAATGGAGATATGATGTTCTATATTGGGCTTGCTATTTGATTAAAATTTCTTGGTTATCTGGCATTATTCATGGGGAAGCGGACTTGATCCATTATGCTGTTGAATTTCTGGCAGAAAGTGCAAGATTAATGGATTGATAGTTTTTACCAGTCAAGTTCATTATTTATGAATTTAAAATTATGAGTAAGTATATGTGGTGACTATGATAATCATGCATGCAAATATGATTAAAGTATAATGTAAGTCATATACAAGAATATAGAGCATTTACATGCATGATCAAAGGTGAACAGCTATACAATTATCAATGATACATGAATTATTCTTATGAGAGCAGGCATATTTGCATATGAATGAAGGAAGAATATATAAGATCCCTTCACTTGGAGGAGTTATTTGGGTCCCTCCAAGTGAAGGCAGTTAAAAAATAAAGATATGGGTCCCTTCACTCAGAGGTAGTTACACACTGGGTCCCTCCCTGTGAAGGCAACTAAAACTTTTGGGTCCATCTATGTTAGAGGCAGATGGCCAACTGAGTCCCTCTGACCTAGAGGCACGTGGGTCCCCTTGCGGGTTAGTATTGTGTGACGATGATCACGAGTTGAGCTTATTCTTAGATCAGGCTACCCAAGGGTAGCAAAGATTAAAGGCAAGGACATATGTATGCAGACACCCTAAGGAGGGTGATACGTAACACCTAGGTGTGCTAAGGAAAGAAAGTAAAGAAAGTTAAAGGAAAATACCAGTGCATTTGCATGAATTCAAATATGAGTATTTGCATAATTATACCCCATGTTTTATTGATGCTGAGACTGTTCTATGTACTTGTGCGGTGATTATTATTCTAAACATGAAATATTGCCAATGTGACTCAAGTGCATGAAATAAAATGGACTCTGGTTCGGACCGTATGTTTTCAAACTATAAAATGGAACAGTTCGCATAATATGTTCATATTTTTTTTTTAATAAACCGAAGTAGTTGGAGATAATAACGATGACACGTATGAAATTTCTTAATGAATCCTATTGAGAATTTAAAATTCTTACTCCTATTTCTGTGTTATCTCCAGATAGCTCGAGAAGTTTCGAAGACAGCTGAAGTTGCTGTCAAAAGAGGTACGCTCAGGTAATAGTAACAAGTCCTGAGTGTGGTATTATGACTTAAGCATAGTATTGTATTTCAAGAGGATGTTACATTTAGCAGCACTAACTTCTTTCCAGAAGTGAATTGTAGTTCAACATTGTCTTTGCCAAAAACCTTTATTGTGTTGCCATGTCCCATGAGGACTTCTTGGTTTTCTTAACATGCTTCACAATTCTTGAATCAATTTTTGTCATGACAAAACATGAATGGTTGTACCAGATTAAGCCACAAATCAATACTCTTGTTGATGTAGCCAAATTCAATTTAGAAATCATGGCAACAAATTCATCAATTTATCTTCAACCATATTTGTTATTCTGATGTATTTTCAATTTTTTTCCTTTTTCCAATATTTGCACTATTTCTTGATATGCTTAGGCTTACCAAAAAAAAAAAAACATTTTTCCTTTTTCTATGCATCAGTATTAAAAACAAACTTAGGGTTCATCATCTTGATACCCTATAAATTTTCTAGGATTTATTTCCTGCAACCATATGATTAACTTAGAAACAAATTCTGAATGCATTTTTTGTAAAATTCTTGTTTCCTTTTTAATTATCAAATGCTTTAGAATCTATTCCATAGTAAAACTATCTATGGTATACAATAGTTTCTTTTTGTATCCATGTTAATTAGGAGGAACTTTTGTAATAATTGCCCAAACTTGCAAACATTTAGAGATTTCAACTTTGAGTTCTTTTAATTTAGAAACCAGAATTTGCAAATCATGTACTTGATCCATAATAGAAATATCATTAGACATTTAGTATTCAAAATATTTCATAATTAGAAACTTATTTGTTCCTTGCTTCGCTATGTTGTATTTGGATTCCAGTTTCTCCTAAATCTCATTTGGAGAAGAAACAAATATGAACAAGTCATATTGATGAATTGATAGAGTTTTCAAAATGTGTCCTCTACATAGCAATTCATCTTCCACAATTCATCTTCCACCCTTTTGTTTCTCTTTGCCTTGATTTCTTCAGTAGCCGCATCAGTGAGGTTAGGAATGACTTCCAATTTGAGATCAAGAACATATGAAATTTTCATAGCAGTTAATAGAAACATCTTCTTGTCTTTTCAATGATTAATTTTTTTTTTACCAAACGCAATAAGACTAGGAATTATTCCTAATTGGTATTTTGGGATGAGGGCATGGGAGTCAACATGAGACATCCCAAGTTCAAATGAGACATACAGGAGATAACTACAAGCTCCAATGCCTTTTAGAAGCCACTAAGTGGTCTGAGCTTTATTGAGCTAAAGGTTTTGATAAACAACAAATCAATTCTTAATAAGACCGTTTGGCGTGAAACTAACAGTTTGTTCAAGTGTTTATTTCCACTTGCACTAGTTCACATAATACACACAAAGATGAGAATGAGATCATACAATGTTAAAAGTTCTTAATGTATCTCATATATATACAAGGAAAGAACTTTATGACAAAGGAATCTATGTTCTCTCTCTCAAGAATGTACAAAAGGATCACAATGATGCATTTATGTCATTAGAAGGAGATCAAGCTATCAGAAGGATAATGAGTACTTTGGAAGGTTGAACTGTCCAGAAGACTTTGTCCAGAAAGGTGAGTTTTAGAAAGTTGATTTACATGAAGCATCTCACCCTTAAAGCTTTTTTTGCACGACTCATGGATTGTCCCTAAAGGTCAAATTTGACAAGAAAAGATCCAAAAGAAGCACTGACAAATCTAAAAAGTTAGTGGACTCAACGGCTAGTTTTCTTCTTTAGTGATGTTCCTACTTGTTGAGAATGAAAGCAACCTACTTCTTTCTCCAATTTTAGACCAATGGATCAAAAAGCTCTAAGCTCAAAGTCTGAAGCCTCAATGGCTAGATTTTTGAAGCCTATATAAATCTGAAAGATGATGAAGAAGAAGTCAGTGACTTAAGAACTCTGCGTATTTAAATATCTATAAGTCTTCATTTTTCTCAACCTTCTAAACATCCATAAAGTTACTTGTTGTAACTCTCTAAAAGAAAATCTTCTCGCTTGCTTTATATTAGCTAATATCCTCTTACTGAGAGTATTGAGAAGTTATTGGACACTATATTTGAACATTTTATACAACTTCAAGTGATTTAGTATGAGTGTTAATCCAAACACAAACCATTCAATCTTATTGTTATAACGTAACTTGGTAGTGGTCTTTGTGAGCTTGGAGAAGGTAGGAAAAAACACTACTCATTATTAGCTTGGAAAGGCTTTGTAAAGACTACTCATTTGGTTAGCTTGTAGAGGCTAGGAAGAACTACTTGATTGTAAAAGCTTGGAGAAGCTTGAACAAAGAATAATTTCGTTATAAAAATCTCAACTAAGTTATTAGGGACTGGGCTAGGTAAGTTATTGGCCAAACTAGTGTAAAATCTCCTTGTGTGATTTTCTATCCTTATCACCTTTACAGTCTTTCATAGTCTGTTTATTTTTTCCTGTGTGATTATCTATTTGTTTCCTAACAATGTTATTGTGAAAACATTAGCTTCTATTTCTACTCATAAAGATTTCACATTCCAAGTCCACAAACTTAAGAAAGTTGTTTAAAAAGTTTTTAGGAACGAACAAGTTTTCAAGAAGCATGATTCAACCCCCTTTTCATGCTAGTTCTTCCTATAATTAGCATCAGTTGAGCTTCCAAATGATTGTAGTGGTTAAAAGATCCTGAGATATGGCACAATATATCAATCACATTGCTAAAGGACACTCCATCAATCATCCTTCATACTTCAATGGTGAAGACTATTCCTATTAGAAGGATAGAATAAGAATTTTCATTGAGTCTACCAGCATGTGGGAGATCATCGAAAATGGAGACTGTGTTCTAACCCTTGAGCAACCTATGCTTTATATGGTTGCTGATCTAGATTAGGCCCCATCAGTAGTGGTCGGAGTGATTCCTAGAAACCAGTGGCCTGGCCAACATAAAGGCAAGTTGCAGATGAATGCCAAGGCCAAATACCTTTTCACATGTGCCTTAAGTAAGAGTGAATATGGCAAACTTACTTTGTGTGACTCTAGCAGAGAGATTTGGGATAGACTCCAGACTTTTCATGAAAGAACTGATCAAGTTAAAGAAACTAAGATCAGTATGTTGGTACATCAATATGAAATGTTCAAGATGTTGGAGCACGAAAATATTGATGAGATGATAACCAAATTTATGTACATCATAAATCAGTTAAAAACATTGGGCAAAAGATAAACCAATGCTGAAATGGTGAGAAAAATTCTAAGAAGCATTTCCAAGGCTTGGCACCCTATAGTGACAGCCATTCAAGAAACCAAGGACTTGAATGTACTCAGTCTTGATGCTCTTATTAGGTCCCTGAAGATTCATGAGATTAAGCTAAATGAAACCTTTAAAGAAACCAATAGAAGAGACAAATTTATTGCCTTAAAATCTACTCAGAGAAGGTTCAGTTCTTCTAAGGCCATGAAGGCTACATAAGAATCAGACGAAGAAGAAGAAGAAGATCCTTCTAATGAGATAGCTACAAATCTCTACTTCATGGCAGACATAGTCTCTGATAAAGAGATTAAGGTAATAGAAATTGAACTTGAACTTTCATATGATGATCTTCAGAAAGCATATGATAAACTTTTGGATGATTCTCGAACATTTGCTTCTCATTATGCTACCTTAACGAAAAATTTTGAAAAATTGTCGCTTGAATTTGAAAACCTCAAGAATGAAAAAGAGAAGCTGGGGAACAAAAAATTGAGCTTTTAATAGAAAATACCCTTCTCTAGAAGGATGTAAGTGGCTTAAAAACTGAAGTTTCTAAAACTGCTCAGAATACATCAACTGATGTTTCTGAACTTCAGAAAATAGTTAAGCTTTTCAAATCAAAGCTTGAGAAGATGGTAAATGGCTCCAAAAATTTGGACTTGATGCTTAGTAGTCAAAGACCATATTTTGATATAATGGGATTTAGGTATAAGAAGGAAAAAGATAAGAAATTAGCCAAAACTCTTAAAGCAAAGTTCCTACTTGTATTTACTGTTTTAAGAAGGGATACTGTAACATTCCGAGCTCTAAGGGAAGATCAAGATAGAAGGAAGCTCAGGCTTGAGACAAGGGCAAAATTGTCATTAGGTAAATCGTAGTAAAAGTTGGGATAAAATTGTAATTATAAGATTATAATGGTAAAGTTGTAATTAAGACCTTATGGTTATCGAAAGGGGCATTCATGGAAAAATATCAACTTCCAAGATTTTGTGGGCCCTACGACACCGATAGATAACTAAAATACCTGTGATAACTTTAATTTGAAATATTCTACACACAGTTTTGAATAAAAGTGTGGGACTACTCACACAATGTTACCGTATCTCGAGTAACTTGGAGTACCCGAATTGATAACTAGAAACCTTGAATTAATCCTCAAGGGTCCTATTGTCGGTGGGCATGAGTATAAGTTAAAAACCCTAGGATGTATGACTAGAAACTAACCACACAAATCCTCTTCATGGCTAAAGATGAGCTACTCAAATTTAAGCCTAGGAGAATTTAATTTTCCTTCAAACCCACCAATAACATTTAGGCCATAAAGCTTAAGGAGTAAGCTAACCTAACTTATGAAAGAAGCAAGACCATCCCTCCCCATTTTACCTTCAAAAATTTGATCGCCACCACCACCACCTCTTACTATGTTCATTTTCTTCCTTTCATCACCTCCATGGCTATGAGCTTCAAGCTTATAGTTGATGGCCTTCTTGGCCTCAAAACCTCTTGCTTCTTTTATGAAAATTGATCCTGACCTTCTCCTTTACAAAACCCCTCTATCAATTTGATGATCAAGTATCAATTGGAGTCTCCCCATATCCATATGAGCTACTGCCATGAGAGGAAGAAAGGGATAGGAAGTATTCTTGGCCTCCTTGCTTCTATAGTTTTAAGAATCTTGAGGCAGGTAACTCACATCCTTACTTTGTTTGTCCTTTAGGGCTTTGTGTGGATAATCTGTTTCCTTTGTGTCATCTTTTATTTGATCTTGTATACTATTAATATAGCTTTAGTCTAGTGATTTAAGATAGCAAATTTTGGTTTAGGTTGAAGGATAGGTCAGAAGATCAAGAAAAACCCAAAATAGAGAAAGTTGTTGGAGCAAAGCCTTCATGACCATCCATATAGCAAATGGTCTTTCTCAACTTATAGGGCTCAAATTCAAGTGAAAATAATTTCAAATGAAAACAGAGTTTAAGAGCAATCCAACCATATAAATTATAGAATCATTGGATTTAAAATGAATTAGTTACTATTTTTAGAAGTTAGCTATTGGATTTCACTCTTTGTCTTGACCAGAGTGTGATGTAGGGGGCATAACTAGCCCTATATATCTTAAAATTAAGTGAAATCAATTTTTTTTAGAAAGCTAATACATAGGAGATCATGTCCATGGAATTTCAAAACCAAATTATGAGTGGATTTCTTCTAGTAATTCATTGAAGTTGACCTATACTTTGTTTAGATTAAAACAACGCAGGCCACTTAAGGAGCTCATAATGTTAGCTCTACTTACCAAAATTAAGTGAAACTTAATGGGATTGAAAGATAGTTAAAATAGGTACAAGATGGGATAAATTTTGGATAAAAATACTGAAATATAGATTTTTAGTAAATTTCTAAGTTTAGATGTGCAAGTTATACACCTCAAAATTTAGTGAAACTAAAGGGATTCAAAAGTACACAAATAGGGCTATAATATATATATTAAATTTTTAGAGTAAAAGAATTAAAATGGAGTTTTGGTGCAATTTAGAAGATCAAGGTAGATTTAAGGGAAGTGGCATAACTTGAGAGTTGCCCTGGTTTAGGGTTTTTGATAACTTTCCAATGAGAGTTATATTTGTTAGTGTTTTTCGTATAGTTTTTAGGACTTACATGCATAATAAATAGTAGTGTTGCACTAACTTAGCATCAGATTGGGAGTTTTGTTGCATGACAACTTAGTATTGAAATTATATGTTTTCTAGAACTCTTTCACTTATTTCTGGTCATTTTAATTGAAGGTATGAAGAGTCAAATCAAGAAAAGAGCAAATTCAAGAATTTTGTAACCACGCTCAAGCGCACGACCTCGTGCTTGAGTGTGGGTCAAATAGAAAGCTCCAATATCAGCAAAAGGGCCACGATCGAGCATGCGACACCATGCTCTAGCACAACCCTAAATAGAGAGAACCAGTTGCATCTTGTAGGACCATGCTTGAGCGCAAAACTCCACACTTGAGCATGCTTGCGCTAAATATGGAAAGTCTATTTTTCGATGCAATCTGGTAGGAAAAGATCCTAGGACATATTTAAAAGATTTGGATGCCATTTCTAGGACCTATTCAGCCACTTTTACAACCCTAATTCCTGTGAAGAACCTTGGAGGCATTAGAGGTGAAGATTGAAGGTTCCAATAGCTAAACGAAAATCGGAGAGATCCGTGTCACCCTATTTCCACACTTCTTCTGTCATCCATGGATCCTTTCTCTATTATTTCACTTTCTTTTTAACTTTTTGTTCTTATCTTCATTATGAACTAAGTCCGTCTTGTTAGGGCATTAATGTAGCCACTCTTGACAATGTGATTCTTGCTTTAATATTATTCAATTTTCAGTTTCTTTATGATTTAGCGTTATGACTATACCTAATACTTTTAAGTGCTTGATCACTACTTGAATGTTTTGATGCTTTGTAATCACTCGAGAGAGAATTTGTGAAGGAAGCTTCATGTCATAATTACCATAGGTTGAGTAAACACTAGAGATAAATAAATGCAACCTATGTGGCCTTCGTTTGGAATCAATAAAGCATATCCCCCCTTAATCTGGGTTGTGCTAAGAGATTAGGCAATCATATTAAGTAAGATCTCGAGATAGACTTGCGTTTAATTTAAGGAATCTGGTCATAAATCAAGAGAAATAGAGATTAGATAAATGGTTTTCAAGATAACAAAGTTAATGAGTAGGTGAAATTAGTAGCCCGAACACTTTTGGTTATTTAGTTTAATCCAAAGTAGTTTACTCTACTTGTTTCTTGAATTGCTCGATTTGTGTTTTTTTTTTTTTTTGTCAGTGTCTTTTATTACTTTTATAGCTCAACTTGATATCCTATTAGTTAACCTTGGTATTTTAACTATCCTCGAGGGAACGATATCTTGGCACTGCTTTATTACTTGTACGACTTGGAATACTTGCCAGGGCTACATCAGTTTCCACAAGCTATGAGGAGTTCAATGACATAATTATTTATGCAATTCCATACTAAAGTAATGTTATATTGCTATTGGTTGACTGGATATACTATATATCTTGGGGCTCTCCATATTTCAACTATTATACTGTCGAATTTTTTGTAGAAGTATGTGACGTGAAGCTATGAGTATGTATGTATTATGTATATAGAAATTGTGCATTGAAGAATAGTCAAAGTAAGATATGAAGCATGTGCATAAGTGCATATAGCATGTTTATGCATGATTATGTACAAGAATGGAAAAGGATAACAAAAACTTGCAAAAGGACATATCGAGCCTCTGTCTCGTAGTGGGCCAGGGCGATACCGTCTAAGAGAATCACTTGGGCCAGCCCTTGAATAAATTTAAAGGGAATATGCTAGTGTAAGAGTCGAAAAAAGTAAACCCAGCCATCATGTATAGGAATGAGTTCGGTCTTGAGAAGTAAGCTATTACCCAAAGGTGAGAGAAGCCATTCACCTCCAGGGGACCAAGGATAGACATTCAAGCTGCAAGTTAAAGGAAAAAAGAGATAAGAAAGTCAAGTGCACTTGCATGAGTCAAGTATGTGCATTAGCATATACATATTAAACTGTGTTATTATGTGGCAATGCTATCATGATTATGATTGAGATTTTATTCTGTTATTGCTTTTATGCTTACTATGAAACATGCTAAGTGAATGTTAAAATAAAACCTGCTTCAAGAAATGTGTTCAAACTTAAAATTGAACTAGTGCCTATGTGTAAGTATCCATGTGTTCATAATAAATCGAAGCAGCTAGAATGTTTATGATAATACTGATCGATTGGATTTTTATATACATATTTTCCCTCATTCCTTACTCATTAATCCTCTTTTGTGCCTAATTGTTTTCAATTGAACCATTTTATGTTATTTGGATTTTGTCTGGGCTTGATTTAATATTTCCAGCATTATGTTAATTCTGACACTACTTTGGTTTTTGGGCCATATCTTGAGTTATAGAACTTATTTGATCATGATCTTTAGTTTGTAGGAAAATTGAGAGATGGGCTTACAACTGTTATAAGACATCAGAGGCAAACTCGGAAGTCTTGGAGTTGAAATTGGGCCTAGAAGTAGAGTCTTAACTATAGCTATGGTTCCTGAGCAGCATGCATTGTGGAGGCCATATCTTGGTCCATAGAAGCCCAATTGAGCCATTCTAGTGGAATTTCAAAATTGACATCCAAGGCTACAATTCTCTTTCAGAGCACAAATCCAAACGGAGCCATTTTCATAGCCAAAACAGCAAAAGAATGTTACTGATGAAATTAAGGAACTTGATTACATGTTTTTAGTGTAACTTTCGGTCTATAATTCATAATTTAGCAAATAAGGTATCCAGATTCATCTTAAAGACAAGGGATTAATGTAATAATTGTTATGAAATTAGTTGAGGCATTTTGATTCTATAATTAGCCGAGTTAAAAGTTAGGTGAGCATATTGTAACAAGGGAACAAGTTTTGGAATAACAAGTTTTCGATTTTCTCTTTCCCTCTTCCTTTTCAAACCCCCCTTAACTCTGAGTTTTTCTTGTTCCTCTATCCATGGAGGAGTAAGTTTCTATCTAATCCAAGAATTCAAAGAGCATAATCACTCGTGAGGATTGGCTAACAAGAGTTCAACAATTTCATTCGGTTTGCTCTATCCTTTCTCAATTCATTGGTTCGATTTTGGAATTGATGGTTTTTGTTCTAAAATTTTGATAAGAATTCAATTGTTTCATACTAATTGGTTAATTGTTTGATTCAATTGCTAAAAGAATATGAATTAGAATTTGGGCCTAAGTTAAGGTTAATGCATTGGTGATCCAATTAGGTTTTAGAGGTTTCTGAACAATAGTTGAATATGTGTTAATCAAATGCATGAAAGTCTTTATGTGAATGCTGAATTTGGATTGAAGTTTCATTTGAATTTATGATTAGCCATCGAATTGAAATGTTGATATATGTCTAGAATTTGATAATTGAGTGATAATTGTTATCTTTTGATTCTTGGATTGGATGCTTTATATTCTGTTTCAATTTCTATTTTAGTTTTTGTTCATTTTGTATTGTCTTTGAATCATAAACAAACCCTCCAAATTCCTAATCATATAGCATTGTCATCATTGGGAAATGACTCGGGTTGCACCCTTTACTGCAAACTTGTGCAATTCAATTTTTACAATTTGACCAAGCTCGACACTTAAGTCAAACACTTTATGTGATTAGTGGATTGAGTATACCTTATAAGAATCTTAGATTCTCACTACCTATTTATATGTTTTCCATAAACATTCTAGTATATAGATGAGATTTCAAGTCTGCAGCAAGGCTTTGGGACTACGACAAACTAGGCACACGATCTAAAGCATAATACCTGGACCCCAAACTTAAGCATCAAGACATGTAGCTGAAACAAGAATGGAGAATAGTACATGTTTTGTGTATCACATTAGTGATGTTTTCCAACTTCTTATTATATATATATATATATGAATAGTTGAAATTGTAAACTTGTAATTAATGGAGAAGTGTGGAATTTTAAGGTCCATATATTATATTTTCTTATTTTAAAGTCTTTCTTAGCATTAGTAACAACCTTCAGATATAACTCCATGACTCGAGCATGGCATATGTGTTTGGAGGGTTTTACAAACACTCTTCTGAAAAATGCTTTTCAAGAAGAAAAGCAAAAAGATAGAAGGTGAAAAAGCCCAAAAAGGCTACTAATCCAAAAGGACCCAAAAGATGTAGGTACTTAAAAGCCCAAAAAGGCTACTAATTCAAAAGGACCCAAAAAGATGTGGGTACCTAAAGTAAAGGTTGCTTCTGATGCAGGTGTGTCTGAAATCACACCACTAAAAGGAGATGAAGTGGTATCTAGATTGTGGCTAATCCAGACATATGACTGGAAACAAGTCTTGGTTCAAAAACCTTAGACCCAAAGATGGAAGAGTCGTGAAGTTTGCTGATGGTATCAAGTCAAAGATCATTGATATAGATAATGTTGGTAAGTGCAACTTTGACTTGATTACTGATGTTATCTTTGTTGAAGGATTGATTCACAACCTTCTACACATTAGTCAGTTTTGTGACCAAGGCTATAGAATTATTTTTGAACCTTCTCATTACATTATAAAAGACTCCATATCAGATAAAATCATTCTTACTACTAGAAGATATGGTAATACTTATGTATTATATCTAGATGACCTTCTAGATGAAAATGTAAAATGTAACACCCTAATAGTCACACGCTATGCTTAAGTCATATTATGGAATTATTAGTTGTTACTTTTTCTCGCGGAATTAACATTACATTTTGAAATTACTTTCTAAATAAAAATAAGAGCAAATTATTTTTTTGAACAATAACGAATAAATTGTTTTGAAAACCAAGAGTCATGAGTGCATCGTGAACATATAAAGTCGAACATCTCTATCTCAATAAGTGGTGCGAATAAAATAAATAGAGGTAACATGAATAACATATATCTTAGGTAAACATAACATAAGTTCATACATAACAGTGGACAGATATAGAGTACAATTTTAATAATTTTCAAAACATAAATCCCGGAGCAGATCACTTTTAAGTTTATCATCATACCCATAACGTCATACAGAGGCATACATGCGAACACATGGGATAAACATTCATAATGCGTATGAGAAATATAGATGCATGCATGACTATGCAACTCATTAACTTGATCATGGTTTTACTTTGACTTTACTTTCATTTTTAGCACGTGCTTAGCATTCTTTACTTTTCCTTTGAAATAGACTACTTTTGGATATGAGCTCATTCCGTGACTGTCATCACGTAATACAAAACCAAGTCAGACTAAGCTGACAGTGGCTTCTCATGCCTCTAAGTTGGAGGGTTCTCTACCCTTGCCTCCACCATAGAAGGTCTTTAAGTCTTAATGAATCACCTTCCCCTACCAAAGTGACCGAACGATCATATCCTATCATTTCTTTCCTTTAGTTGTGACCGCATCTTACATGCATGGTATCAATTGACAATACATATATGGACATGCAATGATATGATTAAGTCCATAATTTTGATAGAAATCCAACAGCATGACGGCTAGACCAAAGTTTCCTCAAAATGCTAATCATGAAATTTCAACCAACAATTCATCTCATATCATCATATCAATCATTCAATTATGAGACAAAGCTCAATCAAACTTGTCATTCATCATACCTAATAGCATCATACATTCTCACCCTAAGAGGGTTCATAGTTGTATTATTCTTTGTGGCGAGTCTTATGAGCCATAAAATGGTTTTTCATGTTGACGCGCACTGTCGCAATGCGCTCAAATAGACTAGGTTTTTAACAAAAGAATGTAGTAATAGGTGCAAACCTAGATCATTTCCCAAGGAATTACTCTAAATTTCATGAATACATTAGGATAACCAAGGTGGGGGGGTTTCATTAACAAGAATTCAGAAAACTAATTGAATTAAGAACAGTTGTAGAAATAAAAAAAATCACTTGGTTAAGGATCAACTTAGGAAATTCATCCACATCAATTAGAATTCGTCATAGGTTCACAAGAAACATTTCGCATTCAGTTCCATTCTGTTAATTTCAAAATAAAACCGAGAAGATCTTCAAGTTTTTATTTCAATTTTAACCTAATTACCAAATCTGAGATTAGCCTCTATTTTAATCTAATCCAATTCGAATTAATCAATCTGAATCTAATTAGATTCAATTCTGAAATAAAGAATTCTATTATCATCAGAATAGCTTCATCAAGCATTGATCAATGTTTGAGAGACAAAATGAAAAATCAGAATTGTAGAGAGATGAGAAGAACAGAAACTGAAATTGAATCCAATTAACAACTAAACCTTAGAATTCGTGTGTTGAGTGATGAATCTCCTAAGCTGAAAGTAAAATTTAGCCTTCCATCTCCATTGACAGACAAAACAGAAACGTCCAGCCAAAAAAAAATCAAAACCGAAAAAACAATAATAATGATTTTAAACTTGTTTTCTTTTCTAATCAAAACTACTAAACTCCTCAAATTCCTCCCCCTCTCTCCTCATCCCTCTCCCTCTAATAGTGTTTTCAGAAAACTAAAAACCTCCCAAAAGAGGTCCAAGCCCATCTGAAACAAATAGGTCCAAGAAAGACTCAATTTTTGGGCCGTTTACTACAGCCTCTTTGCAACGAAAATTACGTCCAGAATCTGATGGATTTCGGTCTTGAGGTCTTCAGCAAAGTTGTAGAAGTTTTCGTTATCTTTCCAACGAGCTAAAGATTGCTTAATTCTGATATTTGTAGCTCAAGATATGGGCTGCAGAAGATAGAAAGGTCAAAATAAGTATGAAATCCGAAAATTAGCACACATTTATACAAGTTCTCAATGAAGGTCAATGTCATTAAACTCATTTATTTGCATCAATTAAAGCACAATTATAATGTAAACAAGCTAGGAATAACACTAGAATAATGCATAAATGAATGCTCTATCAAATTCCCCCATACTTATCTTTTGCACGTCCTCGGGCAAGTCTAAAATGAAAGACTAAACAAAGACTAAAATGAAAGGCTAAAAATCAAAACATGCACTAAACAACACTTTCTATGGAAAGAATTATGAACAAAACCAAGCAAGGCCAAGAGAACAAAGTAATCATAGATATCATTTCTCACACTTAAGTTCACAAGAGAAACTAATCAAGTCAAATGAATGGATCAAAAGTAGGAAACCTCACAAGTCATACTCTCAACTCTCAAGTGTTTAGGTTACTATATATCACTCAAATGTACATCATGAATCATGCATAACCATAAGCTTCCCTATTGTTTTACTTCTCCACCACTCAAAATACATGTACACAAAAATCAAGAGGACTTTAATGGGGTGTAATGAGGCTAAGGGAAAAAGGTAAGGATATGTAAGGATAAACAAGGCAATACCAAAGAAGCATAAAAGGACAATGGGGAATGATCATAGAAGCTAGCATGAAAGTTAACCCAAAGAATACTAATGGTAGATAGCAATCCTTATTCCTTTTTTTTTTTTTACATCAAATTTGTATTTTTTTTTTTTTTTTTTTTTGTGAATCCATACATATGCTACTACTCTCTTCTTCTTTTTTTGTTTTTATTTTTTTTTCTATTAACAAAACTTCAAGGCCACCCCCACACTTATTCTTAAATCATTCCCAAAACAATTCCAAAGCTCTTTTATCCTCAATGGTAAGGTCAACTCATGGTTTTGCACTTTGGTTTGTAATGAGCTAATAGAACAAGAATTGGTTAAAATATGCGCAAAGGGGCTCAACAAAGGATATAATGCAAGGTTGGCTATTTGGCCAAGTAGCTTATTCAAGAAACAATGCCTCAATCATGTTTAATGTATGCATGCAAAAATGTGACCTCAAAGAAAACTCAAGGCAAGTTCTAGTGTGACATACAATCATGAATGCAACACACAAGAAGGGAAGAAAGAATGACATGATGTTGTCATTTATACAATAGGCCCAAAAAAAAAAAATCTCCCAATGATCCATACAAATGACTCTTAAAGCTCACTTATTGAATCCAAAATACAAGTCATTCAATCCATTCAAACAATGAACATTTTCACCCACTTGATATATGCTCATAGCCTTTGAAAACACTTAAAAAAAAAAAAAAATAGACAGCATGCAAAACAATATGCAAAATAGAATGTAACAACAAAAATAGCAAAAAACAATAAAAAATAAAAAAAAATAAAAAATGTTGTGTCTCCCTCCCACACTTTAATGATTACATTGCCCTCAATGTAAACAATATTAGATATAATGGACAACGTAGAACAATCAAAATGAAAGTGGGGGTAAGAACACTCCCCTATGATCAATCGGGGTAAATAGCCAACCCAAAAGTGGCTTCCTCTGGCGCTTGCTCCTTATAGTCCTCATGAAAGTGCTTGAGTCGATGCCCATTAACCTTGAAGCTCTTCTTGGTTCCTATGTCTTGAAGCTCCACTACATCATAAGGAAAAATGTTAACAACAAGAAAAGGACCATCCCACCTAGACCTTAATTTACCAGGCATCAACTTAAGTCTAGAATTGTATAAAAGAACTTTTTCACCAATTTTGAACTCTTTGCGCCCTATCATCTTGTCATGAAATGTTCTGGTCCGCTCCTTATAGATGTTGAAGTTCTCATATGCTTCCTTACGAATCTCCTCCAACTCTTGCAACTGAAGCTTCCTATGCGAACCGCATGCTTCCAAATTCATATTGCATTGCTTTACCGCCCAAAATGCCTTGTGCTCTACTTCCACCGGAAGATGACATGCCTTTCCAAAAACAACTCGATAAGGAGACATCCCTATCGGCGTTTTATAGGCAGTTCTATACGCCCACAAAGCATCCTCTAAGCGAAAACTCCAATCCTTCCTGTTAGGCTGGACTGTCTTCTCCAGGATCTGCTTAATTTTCCGGTTGAAGATCTCTACTTGCCCGTTTGTTTGGGGGTGGTATGGTGTAGAAACTCTATGCATGACCCCAAACTTACGTAGTAAGGCATCCATGGTGTGGTTGCAGAAATGTGATCCCTGGTCACTGATCAAAACTCTAGGAAATCCAAACCTGTAGAAAATGTGTGACCTAACAAAATCTATAACAACTCGAGCATCATCAGTATGAGTGGCCTTTGCCTCCACCCACTTGGAGACATAGTCCACAGCTAATAGTATATAAGCAAAGCCAAATGAAACAGGAAATGGACCCATAAAATCGATACCCCATACATCAAATACCTCACAGAAAAGGAGAGGTTGTTGAGGCATCTTATTTCTGCGCGAGATATTCTCGGTCCGCTGGCATCGCTCACATGTCTTGTAGAAGCTGTGTGCATCTTTGAACAAGGTAGGCCAATGCAATCCAGAGTCCAAGACTTTCCGGGCTGTGCGTTGGGGCCCGAAATGACCACCACAAGCCAAGGAATGACAAAATCTGAGTACGGACTAAAATTCATGGTCTGGCACACATCGTCTAATGATCTGGTCACTACACATCTTCCATAAGTAAGGATCATCCCATATGTAGTACTTGGAATCACTCTTTAACTTGGCAGCCTGTGCTCTCGAAAAGTGTGCTGGGATCTCTTTGGCAACAAGATAATTCACTAAGTCTGCATACCAAGGATCCTGCCCTCCTATCTGGTACAGCTCATCTGGAAATGTATCATGAATAGGGAAATCCTCGAGTGGCAGTTGAATTCTACTCAAATGATCTGCCACTAAGTTTTCTGCACCACTTCTATCTCTAATCTCAATATTGAACTCCTGCAAAAGAAGCATCCAACGAATTAGTCGTGGCTTAGAATCTGACTTCTTAAGCAAGTATCTCAAAGCTGCATGATCAAAGAAAACAATAACTTTAGAGCCTAGCAAATATGAATGAAATTTGTCTAATGCAAAAACAATAGCTAAAAGCTCCTTTTCTGTAGTGGTATAGTTCGCCTGTGCTTTATCCAAGGTACGAGAAGCATATGCAATAACATAAGGCTGTCTATCCACTCTCTGACCAAGGACTGCGCCAACAGCATAGTTGGAGGCGTCACACATGAGCTCAAATGGAATATCCCATCTCGGAGGCTGAATGACAGGTGTGGAGGTCAGGCATCTCTTCAGCTCATCAAATGCATCCTTGCAGGCCTGATCAAACAGAAACTCCACATCTTTCTGCAAAAGGTTGGACAGCGGCAGGACAATCTTGCTAAAGTCTCTGATGAACCTCCTGTAAAAACTTGCATGTCCAAGAAAAGAGCGCACTTCCCGCACACAGGTGGGGTAAGGTAAAGATGCAATCACATTAATCTTAGCTCTATCTGTCTCAATGCCCCTACTAGATACAACATGCCCCAATACAATCCCCTCAGTCACCATAAAATGACACTTTTCATAGTTCAGAACCAAGTTAGACTGTATGCACCTATCTAAAACTCTAGATAGACTCTCTAAACATGCATCAAATGAGGAACCGTAAATAGTAAAGTCATCCATGAATACCTCAAGTGAAGTCTCTAGAAAGTTAGCAAAGATGCTCATCATACACCTCTGGAAGGTGCTAGGTGCATTGCACAAACCAAATGGCATCCTCCGGTAGGCAAATGTGCCGAAGGGACAGGTGAAAGTGGTCTTGTGCTGGTCTTCTGGGGCTATGTGAATCTGGAAATAACCAGAGAATCCATCCAGAAAATAGTAATGTGACTTTCCCGCTACTCGCTCCAAAACTTGATCAATTAAAGGAAGGGGAAAATGGTCCTTACGAGTCGCATGATTTAGCTTCCTGTAGTCTATGCATACTCGCCAGCCATTCTGAATTCTGGTGGGAACTAGCTCATCATGCTAGTTCTTTATCACTGTCACCCCGGTTTTTTTTGGAACTACATGGACTGGACTCACCCATTCACTATTTGAAATGGGGTAAATCATGCCAGTCGCTAACAATTTGCTCACTTCCTTCTTAACCACTTCGAGCATGGTGGGGTTAAGTCTTCTTTGGGGTTGTCTAACAGGCTTGGCATCCTCATTCAGCAGTATCCTATGCATGCATGTGGAAGGACTAATTCCTGGAATGTCCGCCAAAGTCCAACCTATTGCCTGTTTATGAGTCTTTAACGTCTGTAGCAACTTGTCCTCTTGTTCGGCATCTAACTCTGCTGAAATTATCACTGGCAGCTTGTCATTGGCTTCTAAAAATGCATACTTCAGATGCTTGGGCAAAGGCTTGAGCTCCAAGTCGGGTGGCTGCACAATGGAGGGAGGTAGTCTAGAGGAAGAATCTAATTCTGCAACAAGATCAGAATTAGAGGTACTTGCTGCATCATCCTCTAAAACAAAGATCGTAATCATCATCTTTATTCTGCAAACATGCCTCAATTTCTACACACACACTACACAATTCTGTTTCTGTGCAATCAGGACAAGTGAAGGTGTCATCAATGAGAAATTCTGGAAACTTTGATTGTAGCACATCCAAGAACAATTCTGAGCAAGTTTCATCAACCAGTAACTCAACAACATCTAACTGAAATGCACTATGATCTTCCATGGGGTGTTTCATGGCCTCAAAAATGTTGAACTGCACCACATCATCACCAAACTCCATGGATAGAATGCCGGAATACACATCAATTTTTGTCCTTGCTGTTTTCAAAAATGGCCTCCCAAGGATCAAGGTAGGACTGCGTGGAGAAGATCCCTCTTCCATGTCCAGGATGTAGAAATCTGCTGGAAATATCAACTTGTCCACTCTGACCAGTACATCTTCCACAACTCCAATAGGGTGTGCTAAGCTTCTATTTGCTAGAGTAATGATCACGTGACTTGGCTGCAAAGGACCAAGTTTCAAAGACTTGTAAATGGATGTAGGCATCACATTGATGGAAGCGCCAAGGTCAAGCAATGCATTCTGGAAGGTGGAATTCCCAATGGTGCAAGGGACAGTAAACATTCCTGGATCTTTGCATTTCTCAGGCATATTGGGTTGAATGAGGGCTGACATGTAACATCCTCATTTTTACCTAAGTTAATTAGCTCAGTGTTCCCGGCTAATTAGAGGGATTAGCGATTAATTGAGAACTAATCGGCTAATCTCGAGAGCAAGGGCTTAGTAAATTAAAGGCAAGACAACAATTGAAGCATAATGCATTAAGAGTTACAATTAAAAGCCTAACCGCCCAATCCTTATTAATTCGTGACTTAAAACATAAAATCAAGGTGATCTAACCTAATTAACTAAGAGCACATAAGCATCACATCTTAATCACATGAAAACTAATCCTCATATCTTCTTTACATAATTAAGGAGGAAAAATCCTTTTCGATAAAAATATGTTAATGGCATAATTAAACCAATTGAATTAATTAACATTTAGATAAGTATAACAATTATAAAGATGTAGAAACTTCCCTTTAATTATTGTTTAAAAGTTTGGTCAAAGCAAGAGCCACATCTAACCATTCAATTGCCTTCTCATCATACACCACTAGATCAAGAGTCCATGTTAGGAGAACCCTTAAGTCATGACAAGAGTTGTACTCTCCTTCATCAAGATTGTGACACTTGGAGTGATCACAATCATCCAATGCCAATCCAAAGGTAGCTCATGCTTTTAACCAATTGACAAAAACACCACAAAGCCTTTTACCCAAGTACCAAGACTCAAAGGAAACACAACACTCCCTTTTGCCCTATGGTTTTTCCCACTCCTTAGCTTGTGTAAGAAGCAAAAGTCACCTCACTTTCCTCCCTCCTTATGCGCCACCTTCAGCCCTCCCTCTCTCCTCCATTCATTTTTCATTTCCTCTCTCAAGAATACACACAAAGCTCTCACCTCTCTCTAAACCTCTCTTTGTCCTTCCTACTCTTCTTCTTGTTCTTCTTGTTTTCCTACCCTAAGTCCTCACTTTTCTACCACCATCACCCTCATCTCCTATCACCACACTCATCATCCCTTCAAGGACTACCATTTTTGGTCCTTGGAGAAACAAAGTCACTTATACACAAGCCCCAATATCAAGCTCAAGAGAAAGAAGGCCATCTCCAACCACTCCATCTTCCAAACTTCCAAGAAAAACTCATTTGGTAGTGACTCTAACCCCTTTCTCCTCCATGTTTTTCAAACTCTAGAACTCCTAAGCTCTACATAGCTAGGTGGTTTTAGGACTTGCTTCAAGGTCTCATGACCATTTCTTGCTCTATGAGTTTTCTTGTCTTGTTGAAAAATGTTATCTTGAAATGAGAATATGTGGCTTGATGGTTTTATGTATCTTGCTCTATTTTGTGGTAAAATACTGATTTGGTGACTGAAAATTTGGGTATGGTAATGAGATAAAACATAAAAATGGTGATTTAAAGTGGTATAGCAACATTCCCACAAGTTTATTTTGTAAAACTTAAAAATGGGTTAATCTGGAATTCTGGCAGTCTGTAAGGCGTTCGGTATATTTATTTCTACAAAACTCAAAATGTAATGAAACTAATTTTCTGTGAAAGTAGACTCAAACATATTTTCATACATATAAAATATGCGAGATTTGGCCTGAAGATGAGAGAGATATGAATTTTTAATGTCTGCTGTTCCTGGATGGGTTTCTGTCCGGGCAGTAGGTAATAAAACGTGCATAACTCAAGCTATACATAACATTTTTCAGTGGGACCAAGCTTGTTAGAAAGCTAAGACATAGGGGAACATCCCCATAAAACAGTTTTGTCAGATTCTTTGTGAGGAGTTCACAGTAAATGTTAAAAGTCACTGACCCGAGATGAACTTTCAAATCTGAACAGTTAGAATAAAATTTGCATAACTCAAGCTACAAAATGAATTTTTGAGTGGGGTTTCTTTTGTTTAAAAATAGACTCAGAGAAGTGTAAGCATACCAAACTTCGAAATAAAAGAATAGAAGATGAAATTATAGTGAATTTTTGAAGTTACTGCCCCACTGTAAAAGTAAAACTGGTTAGGGTAAAAGTTAAAGGTTAATGAAGAATAAGCTTTAAAACATTAACACCGTTATACTAAGTATTAGAAAACCTTCATAACTCAACCTAAAAAGTATCAAAAAGTATATTAGATAAAATTGGCCCTACAACAATTAAAAAAGGACATCCAAGAGGTAACCTAAATTAAAAGCTTGCACTAAATTTACTAAGCTAAGCTCATAAAACTTTGCTTGAGAATGTGCCTATGTTTATGTTGCAAGCATGATGTTATGATGATGATGTGATAATGATGATATGATAATGATGATATGATGATGATGATATGATATGATGATATGCTATGATGCTGTGATGCTGGTATTCTGTTTGGCAAAATTTTGGGAAGCTTCGGTCTGTAGTTATCTCGAAATTTTGTAGAAATTGTGGACTTAGAAATATTTTGCATCATAAGTTTAATAAGAAAAGATTCAATAAAGTGTGATCCTTCAAAAGGGAAGGTGACCTAATTTAAGTTGCCCTCACCCACGACCCACATGAGGCATGGCATGACCCAGCTAGTGTGAGTATAGGGGATAGGGCTTACATGAGGCATGGCATGACCTAGCTAGTCTAAGTACCGAAATTCTATGGTGGCGACGGCCACGGTATGAGCTTATTACCACTTATGTTTAGTGGGTGGAAAGAAAGGACTTAAGATAAGTCAAGTTAAGGAAAGACAGGGACTTCGGTCCAACCCAAGTAAAGAGCATAACTCTCAACATGTTTATGTATGTTATGAATAGTCATATAAGCTTTCATGTATGCCATGATATTGTTAATACAACGAGGATAAGTACTAAAAATGGAATCCACTTCGAGTAATAATGTTTTCGAAAATCAAATAATTGAACCTATTGAATGCCCACAGTTTTCATTAAAAAACCGAAGCGGCTGGGACGATGACGATGATACCTGTGTGTTAGGGTCGAGTCCTACTGAGAAATCTTATTTCTCATCCTAGTTGTTTTTCCGTCTCGTCACCAGATACTCATGGAGCCTCCCCACCATGAGTGGGCCTATGATGAGGGCGCCCACGCTATTGTGGCCACGACCACCACGATAGTCCGTACATACTTCTACCCGGGTCGAGTTTTTGAGCAGGAGGAGCCAGAGATCCCGCCTGCCCCTGTAGACGTATCATCAGCACACCTTGGACAGCCGCTGGGTCCTTGGGATTTCCCGCCCGAACCATTGCTCGAGATTGAGATGGAGCCTATGTCTCTAGGTCTACCCGTAGCCGAGCCCATGCCCCTGCCAGAAGTCTCCTTGATCGAAGTGAGTTCGACCGCTACTCTTGGAGCTGCAGCCGCTTCGCCGCCGCTCCCCGAGTACCATCCTGCCACGTCCGAGGAGGATCCCTCTGAGGAACGTTCTTCGGTCGCCAGCTATACTCCTAGCCGTCGCATTCGTTGCGTAGAGGTCAACAGCCGGGACCCTCGCATCATCCATACTCCTCATGTTCCCCGAGGTCGAGCAGCGAGGGGGACCAAGCATTCGAGGACCTGAGTCCGTTCGATGGAAGGGCGTGGAAGGGGCAGAGAAGTCAGTATATGTCTACATGGGCCTATCCCATTATTGCTCCTTACCTGTTGTATTTCATTTTGTATTAGACTTTGTCAGACTTGTACTTTTGATATTTTGGGGCCATGGCATGACCATGAGTTCCCTTTTATGTATTTGTTGGATATTATGAGGATAATTATAAATATGTGGTGGATGTTGTAATTTGAATGCATGATATTATGATTTATCTCTAGTTCCTTCCTTTTATACCGAAATCTTTGCGATACGCTCGTTTACCGCTATCTTCCCGCGCAAGGCTTTACTTTCCAAAAGCGACGACATATTTCAAAAAAAAATTTACTGTATTTTCTGCGTAATTTAATTTCAAGTGAAGTTTAGTTTTCCACGAGCATAAGTAACAACTAATAAAACGCCGTAATACGACTTAAGCGTAATATGGATTTATTAAGGTGTTACATGACACATTTCTTCCCATGGTAATCCTCTCATCTCCCTTCAGTTCCCTCTTGTTGGTACACAACTCCTTGAGGAATTTGGCATACTTGGGAACCTGTTTGATCGCATCCAGCAAAGGAATATTCACTTCAATTCTTCTGAAAGTCTCAAGAAGCTCCTTATCAAATTCTACAGCTGCTGGTTTTTGTTTAGCAACTCTGTTTGGAAAAGGAAGAGGTGGTTTTTGTGCAGCATTATCTGAAGTGCTTGGGGCAGAATCTGTTTTTTGTACAGCATCATCATTTGCAAGATCTTTCTGTGGCTTATCAGACTGATTCTACAGCAAATTGTTAAGCTTCTCATGCTCATTTTGCAGCTTCTTAGTTGGCTCTCTTGTAGGCAGTTCCTTGCCACTCCTCAAGGCTATTGCACTCACATTTCCTTGAGGGTTAATTTCTGGTTGAGAAGGCAACTGACCACTTCCTTGAGATTTCAACTGGTTCACAGTAGTAGCTAACTGACCAATTTGTGTCTGCAGGTCTTGGATAGAAGCATTCACATTTTGCTGGAACTGCAGATTATTTTTGGCCATTTGCTTCATCAAATCCTCCAATGATGGTTCAGAATTTTGGCTTGGCTGAGTTGGTTGCAAGTTTTGCTGCTGCTGCCTGAATGGAGGAGGCTAGTATTTGCTACTATACTGCCCAACTGGTTGCTATTGCTACTGAGAAGGTTGAACATATCTCATATTCGGATGGTTCCTTAATGCAGGATCATGAGACTGATACTAGTATTGGTACCATTGCTTTGGAGATTGCTAAAAATTCTGTGGCTGTTGTTGCTGCTGCCTGAATTGTTGCTGACCTCCACTATAAAGTCCTTGGACAGAAGCTTGCTGGTTATTTTCTTGAAGCATAGGGCAACAATCAGAGGTATGCTCTTAGGAATAGCAAATGAGACAATCTCTCACCATCATCTTTTGTGGAGCATCTTGCTGTGCAACAACCAATTGCCTTACAAAAGTGGTCAGCTCATCAATTTTGCTCGCTGGCCTACTCTGCACTATCACCTGATCAGGAGTAGAACCACCATATTGGGTTTTGCCAGAATTTCTCTCCACTATTACTTGAGGCCATGAATTACTAGGCGCAGGTGAAATTGGATGGCCTAACTGATGGACTTCTCTTGTTGACATCATGGCTCTTGTGCTGAATTGTTGAGAATTCTCTGCCATATTATCAATCAATGCTCTAGCTGTGGTAGGAGTTTTATCCATGAGAGCTCCTCCACTGGCTGCATCAAGCATACTCCTCTCCATTGGAGCAAGTCCTTCATAGAAATACTGGATGAGCAATTGATCACTGATCTGGTGGTGTGGACAGGTTGCACACAGCTTCTTGAATCTCTCCCAGTACTCATACAAACGCTCTTGAGGAAGCTGTCTAATGCCACTGATCTCCTTCCTGATCGTTGCAGCTCTGGATGCAGGGAAAAACTTCTCCAGGAACAGCCTCTTCATGTCATTTCAGCAAGTAACTGATCCTGGTTGGAGGTAGTATAACCAGTCCTTTGCTGCACCATCTAAAGAGAATGGAAATGCTTTCAGCTTGATGTGATCTTCAGGAACTCCTTGGGGCCTCATGGTTGAGCAGACTATATGGAACTCTTTCAAATGCTTATGAGGATCTTCACCTGCAGAACCATTGAACTTAGGCAGCAAATGGATTAGTCCAGACTTTAATTCAAAAGGGACTTCAAGTTCAGGATATTGAATGCCTAATGGTTGATATGTCACATCAGGTGCAGCCAATTCCTTAAGGGTTCTCTCATGCTGATTGTTATCCATGTTTTCTAGATGTGAATGCTCAGTTTCAGAACTTGAAGCAGCAAATTCAGATGCAAACTCACTAAAAGTATCTCTACTACTACTACTACTATGCAAATGACTATGCAAATGACTATGCACACTACCTTGAAGCCTAATGAGTCTATGAAATGTTCTATCTATTTCAGGATCAATATCAATCAGATTCCCAGGCTTGGACCTGGTCATGCACCACCAGACAAGATTACTTGCAATGCAAGAAAAACACTAAAATTGCAAAAACACATAAAACAACATGCATAACTACTCAAACCAGAAAGTGGGGAATTGGATCAGATCAGTTTTAGGATGTAAATGAAGCACGAAAAAGCTCAAATTAAAATCTGCTAGTTTGCTACTTGAAAATTGAAGTAGAAAAATCAAAAAATCCTAAAAATTAAGAAAAAATGGCCTAAATGAGGGGTTTTTTTTGAAAAGTTTGTGCCCCAAACCACCTCCGGCTGTTTGCACAGCTAGATCTCAAAAAGTTATATGAAATGGACATATAATTTGCATCAATCGGAGTTGTATGCAGAAAGTTATGCCACCTCAAAGTTTTACCCTAAAATTTTGAAAAAGTCATACCAGATGATGGAATTTGGCAAAAATAAGTGTCACCTGACCCTAAGGGTCATTTTTGCTCAGGATGATGGTACAACTTTGGACAAGAATCCCTGGCTTCAAACTCCAACTTAGGATCTGCTTCAGCAACTCCTATCTGGCTCCCTTAGTGTGATTCTAGAAAATCAGTGTTAGCACTTTAAAACAAGGTTAGCAACAATCCTAATATGATTAATGTAGTCTATAGAAACAAAGAAAAACACTATTTTGTTGGGTGATGCACAAAATAAAATGCTACTTCTACCTACTATGCAAGGTAACACTAAAGACAATGTTAATATGAATAACTATTCTAAAGAGAAAATGTATGTCAAATGGAAACTGGATGATGCAACAATGATTCTATACTAAGCAGTTTATGAAACAGTTATGCAAAGTGTCTAGCATATGAAGACTACCTAATTTGCCTAATTATAAACTGCAGAAATAGAACAGAAGTGGGAATTGAATTGCCAAATTGAAAACTGTTTAACTGCAGAAACATAGAATAGAATCAGGCACTGAAAACTCAAAACACACAGAATTACCAATGCAAATTTATGCTGAAATATGCAGAATGCATTAAGTGCACACAGAATGATGTTGAATAAAAACACATGCACAAGCATAACATAGATGCACAAAACGCAGAAAAGACATGCAGAATGCAAACACAATATAGATGAAAATCCTAATATGATGGAAAAATAGAATAGTTCCCCGGCAACAGCGCCAAATTTGACGCGCACTGTCGCAATGCGCTCAAATAGACTAGGTTTTTAACAAAAGAATGTAGTAATAGGTGCAAACCTAGATCGTTTCCCAAGGAATTACTCTAAATTTCGTGAATACATTAGGATAACCAAGGTGGGGGGGTTTCATTAACAAGAATTCAGAAAACTAATTGAATTAAGAACAGTTGTAGAAATAAAAAAAATCACTTGGCTAAGGATCAACTTAGGAAATTCATCCACATCAATTAGAATTCGTCATAGGTTCACAAGAAACATTTCGCATTCAGTTCCATTCTGTTAATTTCAAAATAAAACCGAGAAGATCTTCAAGTTTTTATTTCAATTTTAACCTAATTCCCAAATTTGAGATTAGCCTCTATTTTAATCTAATCCAATTCGAATTAATCAATCCAAATCTAATTAGGTTCAATTCTGAAACAAAAAATTCTATTCTCATCAGAATAGCTTCATCAAGCATTGATCAATGTTTGAGAGACAAAATGAAAAATCAGAATTGTAGAGAGATGAGAAGAACAGAAACTGAAATTGAATCCAATTAACAACTAAACCTCAGAATTCGTGTGTTGAGTGATGAATCTCCTAAGCTGAAAGTAAAATTTAGCCTTCCATCTCCATTGACAGACAAAACAGAAACGTCCAGCCAAAAAAAAATCAAAACAGAAAAAACAATAATAATGATTTTAAACTTGTTTTCTTTTCTAATCAAAACTACTAAACTCCTCAAATTCCTCCCCCTCTCTCCTCGTCCCTCTCCCTCTAATAGTATTTTCAGAAAACTAAAAACCTCCCAAAAGAGGTCCAAGCCCATCTGAAACAAATAGGTCAAAGAAAGACTCAATTTTTGGGCCCGTTTACTACAGCCTCTTTGCAACGAAAATTACGTCCAGAATCTGACAGATTTCGGTCTTGAGGTCTTCAGCAAAGTTGTAGGATTTTTCGTTATCTTTCCAACGAGCTAAAGATTGCTTAATTCCGATATTTGTAGCTAAAGATTTGGGCTGCAGAAGATAGAAAGGTCAAAATAAGTATGAAATCCAAAAATTAGCACACATTTATACAAGTTCTCAATGAAGGTCAATGTCATTAAACTCATTTATTTGCATCAATTAAAGCACAATTATAATGTAAACAAGCTAGGAATAACACTAGAATAATGCATAAATGAATGCTCTATCACATGTCTACCCATGAGAGAACCACATAGTTAAAATAAATATGTGTAGTCTTTTAGCTACTTAACGCTTGAGTGAAGTTTGTAACATCCAAATAATTTTATCATTTTTAACCAAGTTATTTGATTTTTATCAAATAATTGAGGTTAATTAGAATTCAACTAAGTATTTATTTAAAGGTTAATTAATTATCATTTAGAGAGATTAGATTTGAGGGAATTAAATCAAAAACCTAGGAAATTCATAGAATTTTTTCTAAACAAATTTATCGATTTAAAGGAAATCGGTAAGATTTCGGTATTTTAAACTGTCAGAACCGAAACAGTAGAATTCCACACATGAAGACCTGAATTATGAGGCTGAAAATTCAGCATCTAGTCCTTGATTTGTGGTGCCACATGCATCAACAATTGGTGGAGAGACTTGTTCATTTTGCCACTACCCATTTCAAGAACCAATCAACACTCAAAAGGCCAGCTACTTTATTAAAGCTTTGGTCAAATTTTTTTTCCTTTCTTGCAAGCTGAATACGTTCCCTCTCTCTTTCTTGCAGCTCCTTCTTTTCTTCTCTTTTCAACCTACTCCATCAAACCTTCAACCTTTGATAAGGTTCCATCAATCTAAACTCAAATGTAGCAAGATTACAATCAAAGGGGGTAGAGATTCAACCTTTTTTTCTTGTTTCTTTGGTTATGGAAGTTGTTGGGATTTTAATTTCTTTCACTTCTTGATGTGGCATTTGGATATATATGATGATTATTTGCTGTTTTGATGGCTAGTTTTGTGTTTAAGTCAAAGAGGAAGTGAAAAGGGATAAAAATAGAAAGAAGTGAGAAGTTGGGTGATCAAAAACCCTATGACAGTAGGTACAGGGGATTTAAATTTAATAAAGCTATTTTCATGTAAAAATAGACATCTAGGACTTTCCAACCATATAAATTATAAGGCCATTGGATTAGTATTAAGGGAGATATGAATTTTGGAAATTTGACCAATGTTTTTCTATTTGATTCTGGGCAGACAAGGTTGTTTAGGACAAAACTTGCCCTATACAACTTGGAATTGAGTGAAACTAACTCTGTTAGAAAGCTTTCACATAGGAGAATGCCCCAAAAATTTGAGTTATATTAGATCCTGATTGCTCCCAGTAGTTCAAGGAATTCGTCCTAAGTCCAAATTAGGCTAAAACAGGACAATCCAGAAGGGTCAAATTTTGGAGCTTATAACTCAAGCTCTACTCAAGAAACTGAAATGGGACTTCTTGCAAATGAAATCTTGTCCTGTTAGCTTTAATACGATACAAATTTTGTATGATTTAAACTATTTTTTGATTTTTAGTGGATTTTTACTTTTGAATGTGTAATTTTGGCCAACTATAGGGCAGGCCAAGATAGAACTTAAATAACTTGAGTTACATTTATCAAAATTAGATGGGACTAAAGAGGTTAGAAAATAGACACACAACACTCCAACATGTCTAAAATTTAGGTCTAAATGAGTTACATAGACATTATGGCTTATTTTACAACAACTAGGTTGAGTGAAGGTTCTAAGACAGCAACTATACTTTAAATACAACTAATGTTACTATGAAATTGATGTTGAATTGTCAATGAAGTGTTGTGATTTTTCTGTAAAATTGGTTGCCAGAGTACTGGCACTATTCATGGGGAAGCAGACACATTCCATCATGCTATTGAGATTTCAGTAAAGCTTATGCATGTGTTATGAGATATATTTAGATACATGTGCATTTTGCAAGAAATTCATAAAGGTTATGTTATAATAAAAGTTTCATAATACTTGGGCCAACCCCGGATTAAAGTTAAGGGGAATAGATCGATGGGAAGGTCGGGTAAAGTAAACCCAGCATTCTTATATAGGAACGAGCTCGATCCTGAGAAGCAGACTATTACCCAGGAGTTGAATGGCCAAGAACTCCCAAGGGACCAAGTAACGGAAAAGTTTATGATACTGAGTTTAAGAATGAGTAAGAGTAAAAGAGTACCTACATGATTGCATTACATAGTTATTGTTAGCGGTTTATAAATTGATTATTATGTTCATTTACTGCTATCTATTTATTTATTCTGCTCTTATTCTGTATATTGTGATACAATAGTTTATTCTATTTTTTTTTTCTGTCTTAAGTAAAATTGGACCTTGCCTCAGATAAGGTATTTTCTTAAACTTAATAAATGTGAGTATTTATACCATTTTTTTTATATAATTACACAAAAATCAAGGCAACTGAAAATGAATGCGACATCAGTTTAACACAGTACCCAAATCCTACTGAGAATTTCTTCAAATTCTCATCTCGCTTTATGTTTCCACGTCATTCTCAGACTCTAGCGATGGATACGATGGCCATACTGGTCATTGAGATTCCAGACATGCAACTCCATTATGACCTTACGTTTGACTCATTGTACATAGTTGGCTCGTGCCACTTCCGTCTTTATCTCTTTAGTAGTAGGAATTTTCCTGCTTCTTAGTTTCATCCTGCGTTCGACCCTGTTATCCCCTAATTTGCTATCTCCTTACACGTGGCACACCCTGCACCTCCTGTAGCTCCCGTAGCTCCTGCAGCCCCTCCACCAGCGTCACCTCTGCTGGTAGTCCCAGATATCCTGCTCAGTCCTGAGAGCGACCCATCCGAGGCTTTCGGCTCGTCGTCCTCCTCCTCTGGATCTGATGCTAACTACTCCCTTACCGGGCCTGATATGGCTAATGGCTATCTGACCGAGTAGGCTCTGATTGCAGGCTACATTATACACCATGATCCTCTTTTGGCGATGTGCAACATTGGGCCATAGACTTAGCCAGGTGTACGTAGTTTCTTAGATCAGCTAGTTTGAAATGTCCTCGAGTACCTTGTAGGATTGCATTTCACTGACACGGACCTTATGTCTTTTTGATGTATGTCGGCCCCACATATATATCCTTTTTTAATCCTATAAGTAAATTGAAGCGTTAGCTTCCACTATATATATAGCTGATGTTATACTACTTAACTTTATTTTTCTGTTGTACTATTTATTCATTTCTGATGTTTTGCGAAATTGATCACATTTATTATATACGATGCGCTGCATCTTTACCAAGCGTTGTATCTTTTGTTTATATATATTCTCTACGCCCCAAGGTATATTTTGTCAAAAAAATAAGCATATAATATAATAAATAAATAATAAATGGAGTACTAACACAGCAATGCAACTACTAAATTTCATGCTATGACTTAAGCATAACATTAAATTGGTAGGGTGTTACATTTTTTGTATTAGAGCAGTTTGTCTTAACTAAGGCCTAAGGATTGGATTAACTTTGCTTTGCGCATATTCTGTATTTTTAGATGATAGCATGCACTAAATCTTGTCTATACGGTTGAGATATAGATGTGCATGTGTATGAGGTGCCAAACTATATGAGCTGTTATTTACTAGCACATTAGACTTAGTATTGAGCCTGATCAACTCAATAGCTTTTGTTTTGTGTGCTCAGAATTTAATGGCTTCCAGAAGGCGAGGTAGGCCACACACAGAACCTGCTCAAGTGGACCCAACTAACTTTATGGACACAATGTGAGAGATGGCTCATGCGATGTGGGAACAAGCCGCAGTAGCTCATCAGATGATGGACCAATTAGGTAGGCGACTTAAGGCAAGCCATGGAGGAAATCCATATGGCCCAGGAGCATACCTGGACTACCTTAAATTTGCTGAGTTCAGAAAAGCAAATCCGTCCAACTTTCGAGGAGCATATGACCCAGATAAGGCTAATGAATGCATTAAAGCTATGGAGAAAATTTTTTCTGTCGTAGATTGTTCGAATAATCAAAAGGTGACTTTTGCCACCTATATGCTCAAAGCAGACACAAAGTTTTGGTGGAACAGTGTACGAAGACTATTCGAAGAATCTCAGATAGAAGTCACCTGGATGGTGTTTAGAGATGTTTTCTACCAAAAGTACTTTCCTGCCTCAGTTCGAAATGCTAAGGAATTAGAATTTATGCAGCTTCGTCAAGGAAACAAAACGGTATCCGAGTATATTGTCAGGTTTGAAGAATTGTGCAAGTTTTCTACAATTTACCAGAGGAACCCTGACAAAGCTTGGAAGTGCATCAAATTCAAGGGAGGATTACGAGAAGATATTCTTGCAGTAGTAAGGCCAATGGAGATTAGAGATTTCTCCACATTGGTAAATAAATGCTGACTTATGGAAGATTGTAACTTGAAACTGGCTGCAGCTAAGGCATCTAGTGGTAGCTTCAAGAAAGGTTGGTGCTGCAGGGCCTAAGATTCAAGCCTAACTTTCAATAGTAAAGAAGGTTTCAGCCGGTAGGCAACAAAGGTAAGCCGCCTCAGAAGCCTTTTTTGAATCCTACTTACACGAAATGCGGTAAAAATCATGGTGATCGACTATGTTTGGCAAGCCAGAATGTCTGCTATGGGTGTAGCAAGCCAGGCCACAAGATTTATGAGCACCCAACCAGAATCCACCACAAATTTTTAGACCTCAACGTCAAGGACAAGTCGTCATGATGAATGCAAAAGAAGCCGACAAGTTTGAAGGACTAATCCAAGATACCTGTGAAGTGGACAGTGAGACTCTAACTGTACTTTATGATTTGGGTGCATCACATTTGTTTTTTTCTCATGACTGTGTGGCTGTTTTGCAATTACCAATTTCCAAATTACCTTATGCTCTACTGATTTCTACTCCTACCAATGAACCTACCAAAACTAGTCAAGTTTGCATCAATGTTCCTCTTTAGGACCTTTGCAGCTAATTTGATTTGTTTCCCTCTATCTGGACTTGATATCATTTTGGGCATGGATTGGTTTTCCACTAATCGAGTCATGCTCAATTGTTCCGATAAGACAGTGGTATTCTACTCTGTCTCATCTCCTAAACTCCAAGCCTTAACACACTTTTATCTAAACTCTTTATTAGTAAACTGTAGTGGATCAAAGAGTTAAGGATACATTCTCCTGTTAGCTGATGTGACGGAAGTTGAATAGAAATTGGAAGAGATCCCAATTATTAAGGAATATCCCGATGTTTTCCCGGAAGATATTCTTGAATTCCCTCTTGAGAGGGAAATTGAGTTCACCATTGAACTAGTCCCAGGGATGGGACCAATATCTATAGCTCCGTATCGGATGTTGCCTTTGGAGCTAACAGAATTAAATAGACAGATTGAAGAAATTTTGGCAAAAGTATTCATACAACCAAGTGCATCACCATGGGGAACTCCAATTTTATTAGTCAAAAAGAAAGATGGAAGCAGACGCGTATGCGTGGATTATAGATAGCTGAATAAAGCGACAATTAAAAATAAATATCCACTGCCAAGGATCGATGACCTCATGGATCAACTACAAGGTGCAACTATATTTTTCAAGATTGATTTGCATTCCGGATATCATCAAATATAGGTTTGAGAACAAGATATCCCTAAGACAGCCTTTTGAACTCGTTATGGGCACTATGAGTATACCATGATGTCATTTGAGTTAATAAATGCACCCGCGGTATTCATGGATTACATGAATCGGATATTTCGACCATATCTGGACAAGTTTGTAGTGGTTTTAATCGATGACATACTTGTCTATTCGAAGACGGAGTGAGAGCATGCAGAACACTTGCGGTTGGTTCTGCAAATTTGAAGAGAGAAGAAACTCTATGCTATGGATCCAAATATGAATTTTGGATGAAAGAAGTAAAATTTCTCGGCCATGTGGTATCCTATAAGGGGATTTCCGTAAATCCCAGTAGAGTAGAGGCAATACTAGATTGGGAGAGGCCGACTACAATCACTGAAGTTAGGAGTTTTTTGGGTTTAGCTGGATATCATAGGCGATTTGTCAAGGATTTCTCTCGAATAGCTTTGCCTTCGATGAAGCTAACCAGGAAGAATGTTCCATTTGAATGGACACCACAGTGTGAACAGAGTTTTCAAGATTTGGAAAGGAGGTTAACCACGACACCAGTATTAGCCTTGTCAGACTCTCGTAGACCATTTGAAGTCCATTGTGATGCTTCCAAACAAGGATTGTGTGTTGATGCAAACTGGAAACATGGTCGTGTATGCCTCTAGACAATTAAAGCCACATGAAAGAAATTATCCCATACACAATCTCAAATTAGCAGCAGTAGTATTTGCCTTGAAGGCATGAAGGTATGGTGTGAGGTTCGAAGTCTTTTCTGATCATAAGAGTTTGAAATACCTATTTGATCAGAAAGAATTAAATATGAGGCAAAAGAGATGGATGGAACTTCTTAAGAACTACGAATTTGAATTAAAATACCACTCGGGCAAGGCAAATATTGTGGTAGACGCTTTGAGCACGAAATCTCTTATTGCAGCTTGGATGATGATTAAAGAGATAGAGCTCATTGAGAGCTTCTGAGATCTTAATTTGGGAGTCCTTATAACTCCTAAGACCATTCAGTTACACCAAATTAAGATAGCCAATAGCTTTAAGGAACAGATTTGGCAGGAACAATAGCAGAATAGTAGTTTTCAACATACAATCAATCTTGTGCAATCAGGGAAATTAACGGGTTTTGCTCAGGATAAAGAGGGCATATGGTGGCATCATGACAGGGTATGTGTACTCGAGGGAAATGATCTCCGAAGAAGAATCTTGGAGGAAGCACATAAAGGTGAATTTACCGTATATCCCAGCATTACTAAAATGTATGAAGACTTCAAGAAAATGTTTTGGTGGCCAGGCATGAAGTCAGACATAGCGAGCTTCGTAAGTAAGTGCTTGATATGTTAGAAAGTGAAAGCGGAACATCAGAAGCCCTCTGGGTTGCTACAACCTCTAGAAATCCTTGAGTGGAAGTGGAAGAGTATCTCCATGGATTTTGTAATGGGATTACCAAGAACACCAACAAGATATGATGCCATATGGGTCATCGTGGACAGATTAATAAAATCTGCTCACTTTCTACCCATTCGAGCAAATTATCAGTTGGAAAAAATTAGCACAATTGTATATTCAAGAGATTATAAGGCTGCATGGAACCCTTTCAACCATCATCTTTGATCGAGACCTAAGATTCACTTCACGATTTTAGGGAGCCTTACAAAAAGCGTTTGGTACTAAGTTGTGCCTAAGTACTGCATATCACCCACAAACGGATGGTCAAATGGAAAGGACAATTCAAACCTTAGAAGATATGCTGCAAGCATATATAATGGAGCAACATAGGAACTGGGATCGGTACTTACTGCTAGCCGAATTTGCATACAACAACAGCTATCACGCTAGCATCAGCATGGCTCCTTACGAAGCGTTGTACGAACGAAAGTGCCAATCTCTGCTATGTTGGCATGAAACAGGAGAATCAAGTCTATTGGGGCCTGATTTAATCGGACAAACCACTAAGCAGATCAAGAAAATTCGAAGTAAGATGCTTGCAGCTCAAAGCCGTCAGAAGAGTTACGCAAATACTAGGACAAAACCTCTAGAATTTCAAGAAGGAGACCACATATTTCTGAAGTTTATGCCTACAAAAGGGATAGGTGGAGCCATTAAGGTCAAGAAGTTAAGTCCTCGCTTTATCGATCCCTTCCCAATCTTGAAGAGAATTGGATCAGTTGTCTATCGAATCGCTTTACTTTTGCATTTGTTAAAACTTTACGATGTTTTTCATGTCTCTCAACTCAGAAGATATCAACCTGACCCTACACACTTCTTAGAACTTGAGTCAATATAGGTAAAAGAGGACCTAACTTTCCACATATCACCAGCATAGATCGTAGATAGAAGTAGTAGGCAACTTCGAAACAAAATCATGCAGTGAGTAAAGGTAGCATGGGGAAAAGAAGATGCTCGGGACTACACTTGGGAACTAGAATCAGACATAAAGAAAGAGTATCCTGAACTATTATCAAGTACTAAATTTTGAGGACAAAATTTTTTTAAGGAGGGTGGTAATGTAACATCCAAAAAATTTTATCGTTTTTAACCAAGTTGTTTGGTTTTTATCAAATAATTGAGGTTAATTAGAATTCGACTAAGTATTTATTGAAAGGTTAATTAATTATCATTTAGAGAGATTAGAAGTGAGGGAATTAAATCTGAAACCTAGGAAATTCATAGAATTTTTCCTAAACCGATTTACCGATTTAAAGGAAATCAGTAAGATTTCAGTATTTTAAACTATCAGAACCGAAACAGTAGAATTTCACACATGAAGACCTAAATTATGAAGTTGAAAATTCAGCCACCTAGTCCTTGATTTGTGGCGCCACATGCATCAACAATTGGTGGAGAGACTTTTCCTTTTTGCCACCACCCATTTCAAGAACCAATCAATACTCAAAATGCCAACTACTTTATTAAAGCTTTGGTCATATTTTTT
Organism: Pterocarpus santalinus; assembly: GCA_031439595.1. Taxonomy (NCBI): domain Eukaryota; kingdom Viridiplantae; phylum Streptophyta; class Magnoliopsida; order Fabales; family Fabaceae; genus Pterocarpus; species Pterocarpus santalinus. The sequence goes on along the minus strand of CM062528.1, from coordinate 22,081,366 downwards.
TTCCCTTTCTTGCAAGCTGAATACGTTCCCTTTTTCCTTCTTCGCTCCTTCTTCTCTTCTCTTTTCAACCTATTCCATCAAACCTTCAACCTTTGATAAGGTTCCATCAATCTAAACTCAAATCTAGCAAGATTACACTCAAAGGAAGTAGAGATTCAACCTTTTTTCTTGTTTCCTTGGTTATTATGGAAGCTGTTTGGGATTTTAATTTCTTTCACTTTTTAATGTGGTATTTGGATATATATGATGATTATTGGCTACTTTGATGGCTATTTTTGTGTTTAAGTCGAAAAGGAAGAGAAAATGGTTGAGAATAGAAAAAAGTGAGAAGTTTGGTGATCAAAAACCCTATGGCAGTTCGTACGGTGGAGTGTACAGCTCTGTCTATAGCTGTTTAAATTTAATAAAACTATTTTTATGAAACTAGACATATAGGGATTTCCAACCATAAAAATTATAAGGCCATTGGATTAGTATTGAGAGAAATATGAATTCTGGAAGTTTGACTTAGGTTTTTGAGTTTGATTTTGGGCAGATAAGGTTATTTAGGGCAAAACTTATCCTATACAACTTGGAATTGAGTGAAACTAACTTTATTAGAAAGCTTACACATAGGAGAACATCTCGTAAAAATTTCGGAGTTAGATTTGATCCTAATTGCTTCCAGTAGTTCAAGAAAATTGCCCTAAGTCCAAACCAGGCTAAAATATGGCAATCCAAAAGGGTCAAATTTCGGAGCTTATAACTCAAGCTCTACTCAAGAAAATGAAATGGCACTTGTTGAAAATAAAATCTTTCCTGTTAGCTTTAATATGATGCAAATTTTATACAATTTAAACTAGTTTTCAATATTTAGTGGACTTTTTACTTTTAAGTGTGTAATTTTGGCCAGCTACAGGGCAGCCCGAGATAGGACTTAAATAACTTGAGCTACATTTATCAAAATTAGATGGGACCAAAGAGATTAGAAAATAGACACACAACACTCCAAATATCTAGATCTAAATGAGTTTAATAGAAATTATGGCTTATTTTACAACAACTAGGTTGAGTGAAGGTGCTAAGACAGTAACTATACTTTAAATACAACTAATGTTATTATGAAATTGATGTTGAATTATGAATGAAGTGTTGTGACCTTTCTGCAAAATTGGTTGTCTGAGTACTTGCACTATTCATGGGGAAGCGGACACATTCTATCATGTTGCTGAAATTTCGGTAAAGCCTATGCATGAGTTGTGAGATATATTTAGATACATTTGCATTTTGCAAGAAATTCATAAAGGTTATGTTATGATAGAAGTTCCATAATACTTGGGCTAACCCTGGATTAAAAAGTTAAGGGGAATAAATCGGTAGGAAGATCGGGGAAAGTAAACCCGGCATTTCTATATAGGAACGAGCTCAATCTTGAGAAGTAAACTATTACCCAGGAGTTAAATGGCCAAGAACTCCCAGGAGGCCAAGTAATAGAAAGATTTATGATACTGGGTTTAAGAATGAGTAAGAATAAGAGAGTACCTGCATGACTGCATTACATAATTATTGTTAGCAGTTTATAAATTGATTATTATGTTCATTTACTGCTATCTATTTATTTATTCTGCTCTTATTCTGTATATTGTCATATAATAGTTTATTCTGTTTCTTTTTCTGTCTTAAGTAAAATTGGACCTTGCCTCAGACTAGGTATATTCTTAAACTTAATAAATGTGGGTAGTTCACCTTGATACCATTTTTTTTATATAATTGCACAAAAATCGAGGCAACTGAGAATGAATGCGACGTCAGTTTAATATAGTACTCGAATCCTACTGAGAATTTCTTCAAATTCTCATCTCGCTTTATGTTTCTGTGATATTCTTAGACTCTAGCGATGGATACGACGGCCATACTATTCATTGAGATTCCAGACATGCAGCTCCATTATGACCCTATGTTTGACTCATTGTACATAGTTGGTCCCTGCCACTTCCGTCTTTATCTCTTTAGTAATAGGAATTTTGCTGCTCCTCTGTTTCATTCTGTGTTCAACCCTGCTGTCCCCTAAATTGCTATCCCCTTACACGTGGCACACGCTACACCTCCTCCAGCGCCTGCAGCACTTGTAGCTCCTATAGCCCTTTTACTAGCGTCACCTCCGTAGGTAGTCCTGGACATCCCGCTCAGTCTTGAGAGCGACCCATCCGAGGCTTCTGGCTTGTCCTCCTCTTCCTCTGGATCTGATGCTAACTACTCCCTTGCCTGGCTTGATATGGCCAATGGCTATCTGATCGAGTAGGCTTTGATTGTAGGCTACATTATACAATATGGTCCTCTTTTGGTGATGTGCAGCATTGGGCCATAGACTTAGCCAAGTGTACGTAGTTTCTTAGATCGGCTAGTTTGAAATATCTTTTGAGTACCTTGTAGGATTGCATTTCACTGACACAGGCCTTATGTCTTTTTGATGTATATAAGCCCCACATATGTATCCTCTTTTGAACCTATATATAAACTAAAGCTTTAGCCTCCGATATATGTATAGCTAATGTTATACTACTTAACTTTATTTTTTTGTTGTACTATTTATTCATTTCTAATATTCTGCGATGCCGATCACATTCATTATATACCAAGCACCGTATCTTCTGTTTATATATACTCTCTGGGCCCCAAGGTATATTTCGTCAAAAAAAAAAAGAGCGTATAATATAATAAATAAATAATAAACGGAGTACTAATATGATAGCACAAGTATTAAATTTCATGCTATGACTTAAGCATAACATTAAATTGGTAGGATATTACAAAGTTACTCCTTACTTAGGCACATATCTTATGCAATACTTTATTCAAGCTAACTAAGTTAATTGATTATCTCCTTTTCTTATCTTAAGACGGTACATTTAGTGATTCCTAGATTCATGGTATGCTCAGAGGCCCTAATCATACTTCTATTCCCAAGGAGTTCGAGATCCCTCTACTCCTTGGGCCATGATAACACATAACCATACTCATGAATCAAATAACACCCTATGCTTACCAATCATTAAGAAATGACTTTTAACTCATCCAAGTTGCAAAGTTTCAAGGTTTTATAATTATCTCAACAAGGTTTCACCTTTAATGTTATAAAAGTTATCATTCTCTATAAAGTAATTATAAAGCTTCTTTCTTTTGAAAGTGTGAGTCTCCAAAATCATTTTCTTGTCTTAAGGATTCAATCTTTATAAAATAATTGTACAAGATACTAGCTTTAGAACTAAAAAGTTTCATTTTTTATGAAAGTTGACACCCTTATTTATTCTAAGACCATCAAGGTCTTAACTTTATGAGTTAAAGTTGTCTCATGATTAAAAAGGTCTTTTCTAAAAGGAAGCTTAACACTTTATGCATTATTTAGATTCAAGATACAAACTTTATAAACTAAAAGTTGCAAGTTAACACTTTTATGATTCAAAAGTGACATTCTTGATTATAGCTTAAAACTTTACTCAATATTTTCATCTCAAGGTTCAATCTTTACAAGACTAAAGTGTAAATTTATAACTTTATGACTTATAGTTACCTTCTTGATTAAAGTTTAAAACTTTATGACAAGATTTGTATTCAAGAGTCTATCTTTAAGATATAAAGTGACAAGTTATCATTTTTATAACCTGAAAAGGCTTCATAATCCAAAAAGCTTAAACTTTTACCTATATTCTTGTCTTCAAGACAAGGCAAAATAAAACTTTATAAGAGCACAAAACTTGCACCACTTTTAAGGTTGCAAGTAACAACCTTTTTGAAATTTCATGCATCAAGAATGTATTTAATCTTGTTGAATCAAGAGAAAATGATAAAGATGGCAACTTTTCCAATCATAAGCACACCATCATAAGAAGATAAACAACTTTGAACCCAAACACCACAAAGAGCATCAAGATCTCATGCGTCAAGAAAGGAAAATAGAATCTTTGAAGCACTTAAAGAAAGGAACTTCTGAAAAAATCAAGAACAACTCATGACCAAGAGCATGAACATATTTTACCAAAAATAGAAATTTTTGCTCATGAAGAGCATAAAAGATTTTCTCAAGCTTTCACTTGAAGATCTTGGTCATGAGAGGAACCGAGCTTCAAGCTTTCTTGAGTAAACAAAAGAAAAGAGTAGAGATCACTACTTGAGCTTGAAAATGGCATCCTTGAAGGAGAGGAAGAAGATGAAGAAAACTCTTCCTTTGGTGAAGATGGTGGTGGTTTGGCTTTGGAAGGATGAAAGCTCTTGAGATCTCTTGAAAATGATATTGGTAGTGTATAGATCTTGACTTCAAAGACCCAAAGATGAGGTCTTTGAAGGGTTTGGTTATGGAGGTGGTGGGGAATAAGGAAGAAGAAAAAGAAGAAGAAGAAGAAGAAGAATGAAGAAAGAAGTGAGAGGATTTGAGAGTTTAGAGAGAGATTGAAAGTGTGAAAATGAAAAATGAGTGTGTATGTGCATGTGTATAGTGGTCATAACTTTTAATGGGTGGGAGGAGAAGATATTTTCTTAATTTTGTGCTAATTAAAGTTTAGGAAGACAAATAGGATGTAGAAGGAGACAAAGAGCGGTCAACTCTTACATAAAGCACTCTTGTTTCATACTTTATGCTTTAATGACATTGCTCTTTATTTTATTGTTTAGTTGACTAAATTTGAATTTAATGATGTGATTAAGTGCTCTTGCAACTTAATTAATATGATTAAGTAAGGATTAGTGATTAACACACAAGAACATGATTAAGAAAATCAAGCTTGTAATTAAACTCAATTATCCTTAATAAATCTCGATTAAGCTAATTAAGGGTGATTAGTGCTTAATTAAGCTATTGAGGGTTTGACTTGCTTAATTAGAGATTATCTAATCTCGATTAAGCATTCTCTTGACTTTTCTCCTCAGAATTAACTCATAAACACTTCGTTAATCGCTTAATTAAGCATCAATCTCATAATTTGTCATTAAGTGTCTAATTACTCAAGGTTACTGAGGTAATCTAGCACGATAGGAAATTGAGGATGTTACATAAAATGCTTAGCATCCTTTGTGGATAAGAAGTGGTTATGGCATAAGAAATTTGATCATACTCATATAAGATTAATCTCTGAGATTTCTCAAAAAGAGCTTGTCAAGGGTTTATCCAAAATCAAATTTGATAATGACTGAATTAGTGAGTTCTGTCAAAGAGGTAAACAGACCAAGAGTTCTTCTCACAATAAAAATGTAGTGTTAATTACTAGACCACTTCGCTTTTACATCTTGATCTGTTTGGACCAACTAGAACTGCCAGTTTAGGAGGTAAGAAATATGATATAGTCATTGTGGATGACTTTTCAAGATTCACATAGGTTATATTCCAAATCCATAAGGATAAAGCTTTGTGAGGCCTTCAAAATATTTTCAAAAAGAGTTCAAAATGGAAAAAGTTTTTGCATTTCATCCATTAGATTTGATCAAGATGGTGAATTTGAAAATCATGTTATTGAAAATTTTTGTAATAAAAATGACATTTTTCATAATGTGTCTTCTCCTAGAACTTCTTAACAAAATGGGATTGTTGAAAGGAAGAGCAGATCTTTGCAAGAAATGGTCAAAATCATACTTTTAAAAAGTGGTTTGTCAAAAGGTTTTTGGACTGTAGCAATTAACACTGCTTGCTATATTTAAAACCATGTTTTCTTAAAGTCAATAATCAAGAAGACCCTATGAACTATGGAAAGCAAGGAAACCCAACATTTCTTATTTCCATATATTGGGATTTCAATGTTTTATTCTTAACACTAAGGACAAGCTGTCAAAGTTTGATCGTAAGTCTGATCCTAATATATTCCTAGGATACTTTTCTTCATCTAAAGCTTACAGAGTTTACAACAAGAAGACTTAGGCTGTGGAGGAAACTATACTTATATCCTTTAAGGAGAAGAAAAATGATATAGACAAAATGTTCATGACCTGAAAGAAGACTTAGAGAATCTGTCTCTGAATTATAATTCTCAAAATTAGCAATCCCTTCAGATAGCCACAAGAGGAAGCAATGACAATTCTAAACCACCTTACCCTCAACATGTTTCTAATGACATTGCAGAAGATTCAAAAGAAATGCCCATTAAGAGAAGATACACTGGTGCAAGAAATTTGAGAGCTGTTTCTCAAAATCAAATCATTGGTGAACAATCTCAACGAGTCAAAACCAGATCTTTTAGAATTGAATCTAATATGGCTTTGATCTTAGAAATTCAACCAGAATGTGTCGATGAAGCTTTTCAAGATCAAAGTTGAATAGATGCAATGCAAGAAAAACTGAACCAGTTTGAAAAGAGTAAGGTTTGGATCTGGTTCCTTTGCTTAAAGGATATTCTGTCATTGGCACAAGATATGTATTTAGAAACAAGCTTAATGCAAGTGGAAAGGTAATTAGAAGTAAAACAAGGCTAGTGGCTCAAGGGTACAACCAACAAGAAGGAATTGACTATGATGAGACATTTGCTCCTATTGTAAGCCATTAGAATACCGCTTGCTTTTGCAGCATACAAAGGTTTTATTCTATATCAAATGCATGTTAAATTTGCTTTTTTAAATGGTTTTTTTTTTCTAAAGAAGTGCATGTTAAACAACCTCCAGTTTTGAAAATGAAACCTTTCCTCATCATATTTTTAAGCTGTCGAAAGCCTTATATGGTTTGAAATAAGCTCAAAGGGTATAAAAGACTTAGTTCTTTTTTGCTTAAAAATAGTTTGAAAAGAGTAAAAGTTTATACAAACTTGTTTATCATGCATGAGAAAAATAATTTTCTTATTGTTCAAATTTATGTAGATGATATCATTTTTGGTGCTACTAATCAAAACTTTTACAAGAGTTTCTTTGAGCTTATGTAGGGAGAATTTGAGATAAGCATGATGGCAGAGCTCAAATACTTTCTAGGCTTACAACTAAAGCAATGGAAAGATAGGATTCTTATTCACCAAGAAAAATATGCCAAGGATCTACTTAAAAGATTTGATATGAATGAGGCCAAAAGTATTAGTACCCCCATGCATCCTTCTCAAGTTTTGGAAGTTGATGAAGATGGAGATAAAGTTTTTGACAAACTTTATAGAGGTGTGATTGGATCATTACTTTATCTTATAGATAGTCGATCTTACATATAATTAAATGTGGTATTTTATGATAGATTTCAATCTAACCCACAGTAATCACACTTAAATACTATCAAGAGAATTCTGAAACATTTAGTAGGTAGTACTAATCTTGCTCTCTGGTATAAGAAAGGTACTTTCTTTGATGTTATAGGTTATTATGATGCTGATTTTCGTGGAGATAGAGTTGAAAGAAAAAGCACAAGTGGTTGCTACTATTTTCTTCGAAAATCCTTAATAATATGTTCAAGCAAGAAGAATAACACAATTGCTCTTTTAACTACAGAAGCTGAATATGTATCTACAGCAAATTGTTGTGTTCAGATTCTGTGGATTAAGCATCAATTAGAGGATTTCAACTTGAGGTATACCAAAATCCCTATTGTTGTATGATAATGCTAGTGCTATTAATCTTGTCAATTATCCCATTCAACATTCTACATCAAAGCATATAGACATTAAGCATCATCTCATAAGGGATCATGTTCAAATAGGGGATATTGAGCTATGTTTTCTAAATACAGAAGACCAAACATTTGATATATTTACAAAACCTTTTGTTGAAAATCGCTTTTGTTATATTAAGAACCTTCTAAATACAATTAGCTTCTAAACATGCATTCATAACACATGGATTCTATCCCCCTAAGCAAAAGCTCAAAGCTAAGATTGCACCATCCAAGTGTGTTTTCTTTTTGAAGATGACTTCTCAAGAATGATATTAAGAATTTATTTAGAAAGAACAAGATCAGAACATAAGTGAATCAGAAAGATCAGATCAAATTGGTATTCAAAATATGATTAGAAAGATCAACTCAGAATGATATACAGGGATGATTTAAAAAGAATAGTTTAGAACATTATCAGTAGTCATTCAGAAGAATCAATTCAAAATGGTATAAAGAATGTGTTTAGAAAGGTTTATTCAAAATACTATGTTATAAAAGGCATACCACATAGGTGCTTTAGGTTTGGAATTTGAATTCAGAAAGAAGACTTCAATCAGAAAGATGACTCAAGCTTTTGATTAGAAATTTGAATATGAAAAGTTAGGGAAATTTTTGGAATGTGGAATATTTTTGTAACTTCCCACTATGCCATGTTGCCACAATTTAGTGAAGTGAGAAAGCCAAAAGCCATTCTTACACAAAAATGCCATCATTTCAGTCCAGAAACTGTAAACATTTCCTTAACCTTTAGTCATTTTCTTTAACCACCGAATCTTTTCACTCCCTCTAAAACTCGTTTTTCTTCCAAGTTATTGAAACCCCGAAATACTGTTGATATTGTTCATTTTCGCTCCTAAGTTTCAAACTTTCAAAGACTTTTCCCTCACGATCATCTTCTACCTAAACACATTCCTTTCTTCTTTCAAGCTTCAATATTTGCATTTTACAATGGTAGACAAGAACAACCAGAGCATTCCTTACATCTTCGAGGATGAAGAGATACAAGTGAACTTTCAACATAACTTCTTTTGAAGTCCCATTGCTAGAGGGTGAAGTTTCTCTCTGGAGAATTTTACCACCTTTCCTAAAGTTTTCGACATTTTTGAGTTCCAAGGGCAGAATGACTTTTTGATAATCTCAGAGGATATGTACACAAAGGTGATTCCTGCTTTTTATAGCACCTTCATTCCCTCTGATAAAGACAAGACTTCTCTCTGAAGCATTGTTGGAAGCTTTGAGTTACAAGTCCTACCCTCCAACAATACCTAGATTACCAATACACCAAATGATGTTATTTTGTGCCAAGTTGGAGAAAGGTGATGGGAAGAACTTGGTGCTATAGAGGAAGAAGTCACTAGTGTCCTCACAGGAAAAAGAAGTATGCATATAAGAGACATTCAAACTTCTCACTTATTGGTTCATGTTAGGGCTATATATTCAGTGGTCTAACACACTACGCTACCCCAGAGTAGTAACACCAACGTCATGATGGAAGTGGACTAGATGGTGATGCTTTGGTTTATGACAAGGAGAAGAATCAACTTGGTAAGATTGATTTTGGACTTCAGCTTGGCTATCGTGAATGCTAAGTAGAGAAGGCATGCCACTTTTCATATGGCATGTTCCTTACTTGGGTGTTTATTAGGGCCCAACTGCCATTGGATAGGCAGAAAGTTAATAATAAAAGGCTAACGACCATGTGACTCGCGCGTCGTAACACGAGCAAATTAAACCAAAAAGCGACTATAGTATAGTAGCCAACTCGGATCGTTTCCCAAAGATGAACACACTATTTGATCAGACAATTCAGGGGGGTTTTTATAACAAACACTTAAAATGCAATACTGAATTCCAAAGCAAACAGAAAATAAAAAGGCTAAACCGAATTAAAATTCTAATCCAAGACACACAAGAAGAAAGCAATCAACACTCAATCATTGGATTCAAATGTACATGCACACTCCAATTCGATGATTTATTTTAGATTCAATTGAAACCTCAAATCAAACCTAGCATTCACATGAAAATCTCCATGCATTCAACTAATCACTCAAGCCAATCGGTTTAGAGACCTCTAAAACCGAATTGATTTTGGATTAGCTTCCAAACCAATGCTCTCATCTCATATTCAGAACCGAAATATGAATCACACTCTTGAACAATCGAATCACATATATCAACCGAATTATACATGATTTGATTGACTCTTAATCAACATGCATGAATGAAAACCTCCAATTCAATTACGAGATTAAGAAGAAGAGAAGAGGAGTGAAACCGAAATTGGAATTTCCATGTCTTGATGCACCAATCCTTAAGAGCTTGAATGCTTCTCTTGATGCCTTGGATCAGAGGAGGATCACCCCTCCATTAATGGAGGAAAACGCAAAAGAGAGAAAGAGAGAAAGAGAGAGAAAAGAGTTTTCTTATTTCATAAACCTCCAATTACAAAAAATATGAGAAGAAGAAGATGTGTAGTCTGAAGCATAATCAGAATTTCTATATATACCTCTAATTAAAAGTCACTAATTACTTAATTAAAATAATCCTCTTTTCCTAAGCTAAATTTGGATAGCTCAATTGCCCAATTTGGATGCTTAGAGAGAAAGTTGTGCCCAAAACAAGTTGAGTGGGCTCTCTTAGACTCAGCAGCGACTTCCAACACGTTTTTGGACCTCATAACGGTTCTTCTTGGCTTAGTGTTCTGAACATAAAATGAAGCCCTGGATGTTAGCTTTCCAATGCCACCGGAATGGGCTCAATTGAGTCCCTGTAGCCCAAGATATGGTCCAATCATTGAAGGCTGCTCAGAAACCGCGCCCAAACGCTTCAGTTCAGTTCCGAGCCCAATTTCGGCTTTAAGATCTCAGAGTTAGCCCTTACCCTCTTCATAGAAATTGCAGCTCTATCTCTTAGCTTTCCTACAAATCAAGAAGCATAATAAAATGAGGTATAGAGCTCAAGATATGATCTAAACACTAAAGCAGGTCAAACTAACCGAAATGCTGCAAAAATTAACTAAGTCTCACTAAGATCCAAAAAAAGGAAAATGATCTAAACTCAACCAATTAAGTGCAAAGGAGGACTAATGAGACAAGTATGAAGGATAAAAATAGTATAAAAATCCAATTCATCACCATGATGAAGACCTTCTCAACATTGGGACTAAAGCCCTAAACCAAAGAAAAGGAGAAAGAAAAAGAAAAGAAAGACAAGAAGAAGAAAGATTCTTCTGTCAAGGAGACCAGTGACAGGAAGGAGAAATCCAAGTATTTTGGAAAAGGCAAGAAGAAGAAAAGAAAAGAAAAAAGCTTCTCACTTATTCCCAAGAAGAAAACGACTAGCAAGAGAAGAGTTATAAAACTTGCTAAAGAATCCTCTTCATCTCCTAAGGCTAAAGATAAGGTCTCTGTAATTGGTGTAGAACCTATCAACTTGGCTAAACCTGCTACCCAACATACTACTCGAGATGCAAGACCAACTTAGAGGGGAATTGTGATCAAGGAACCCATGCCTCAAGACGAACTTGCATAAAAAGAGGTCTTAGAAAGAAAAAGGAAGAAGAAATTGAAGAAAGCCTTTACTGTTACTTCTCGAGATTTCACACCCTTTCCTCTAAGAAGAGCACAAAAGGAAGCTAAGGAGAATAAGTTGAGAGAGGAGACATGGCTTCAGAGATAGAGAAATCTAGTTGCAAGAGTTGGAGCATCAGAACCCTAAAGCTCTTCTATCTCAGGAGGTAGAACAACAGTTTGTGGTGATCGAGAAGGCTAACCTCTTCTGAGATGAGAAAAGTAGTTGTGCCCTCTATGCAGCAAGCGGAGCAAATGGGACAGGTTGCACCTCAACCTCTGAACCTGCCATTAGCCCTTGCTGGTATAGAAAGAACCATGGCTAAAAGGATTGAGATTGCAACTGAGGCTACTATAGCAAAAAAGACTGAAAAAGAAAGGGCTTTAATCCTGGTAACAGAAGCTTAAGCTGATGTCATCTCTACATCTAATGTTGCACCCATCTCTACTCCAATGCTGAAGCCAGCCTCTACCACTACATTGCAAGACATCCCTACCGCAGCTACTGATAAGACTCTTTTGCTATTGACTTCCTGTCCAAGATTTGACAGAACAACAACTCAAGTTGGTTCTAAGTCTACAAAGTCTTTAACTAGTCACACTGAGAAGCTACCTTCTAAAGAACCATCTATTATAGATGTCCTCCTAAATGCTGCTGAAGTATAGATAGACCTCATTCTAGCTAACCAACAGACTATTATGGCTAATCGGCATGAACTTCAGGCCAATCAACATTCACTTAAGAGAAGAATGGACAATATAGAGAATTTGCTATTGCAAATGCTAAAGGCTCTTCAAATAGGAAATTACAAAGGCAATTAGTGATGGTTTTTTGTGATCCTTACTGATCCTCTAATGATGCCAAAAAAGGGAGAAGAATAGAGAAAAGCTTAGTTGAGGGGGAGTAAAGATTAAGGGGGAGGTAGAGCTGCTCATACATTCATACATAGCATATTTTTATTCTTTCCACATTTAGTATATCTTTGCATTATGAGAATAATTTTATTTTAATTTCCTTTGGTTACATTTATATCAATTTCAGAGTAGTTTATTTTATTTGGATTATTTGATCAGATATTACTATTTTATCTTGACTATCATTTTTTATTATGATTCTATATTATTATTTTGCTCTAATATTACGCTCTAATATTACAATCTTTTTGCTTTGATATCTTATGCAAATTTATTCTTTGGCACTCTTATGCTTTGATACTTATCTTAGAATAGTTTACATTCTACTATGTTATTTATCATTAAATATTTCTATTGTGTCTTTTGATCTGATATCTTTACTTTGAAAATTTAATGCTTTAAAATTTGTGTTTGCATATTGTACTCTGATAATTATCACAATTGTGTTGATTACTCTATCGCTTTGATTATGCAAATTTTGTGAAGTTACAATTGTCATTTCTACAATATTTCCAATTGTCTAGTTATTTCTTATTACGTTGATTATACATATATCTGGCTTTGATTGTAATAATTCTTATATGTTATAATCTCTTTATACTTCACTTTTTTTGCTCTGATTAATTGTGAACCTTTTCTGAACTACTGAGGAGTGATGAATTGACTCAACTTGCTCTAAAATTAAAAATGTTCAAAATTTTTTTTATAATTAATAACTTTTGACCAAGTATTTGCTCTGATTAACTATACTTTTCTATGAAGTATCTAGTTAGCACGATCATTTGTTATCAACATCAGAAAGTATAATTACAAATCAGAAAAATTGAAACTAACAACAAAATCATATGTTTATGTGCTTTCAATTCTTTTTATAAAACAAAAACTTTTCTTAAGTATTGGTTTGCCATAATCAAATAGGGAGAGATTGTAAGCTCCAATGCCCTTCAGAAGCCACTACGTAGTATGAGTCTTATTGAGCTAAGGGTTTTCATGAACAACATATCAATTCTTAATAAAATCTTTTATGTGCAACCAATATTTTGTTCAAGTGTTTATTTCCATTTGCACTAGATCACACAATAGCACAAGGATGAGAATTAGATCATACAAAGTTAAAAGTTCTCATATGTATCTTGTACATATACAAGGAAAGAACTTTTTGTGAAAAGAATCTATGATAGCTCTCTCAAGAAGTGTATCAAAAGGATCAAAAGGATGCATTTATGTCTTTAAAAGGAAATCAAGCCATCAGAAAGATAACGCAGTTCAGAAGGATGAATTGTCTAGAAGGGTGACTTCGAGAAAGTTGATTTACATGAAGTACCTCACCCTCAAAGCTTCTTCTGCATGACTCATGTATCACCCCTAAAAGTCAGACTTGACAAGACAAGATCCAAAAAAAGTGCTAGCAAGTTTGAAAAGTTGATGTACACGATGGCTAGTTGTAACACCCTTCCAAGTATGGTACTATGCTTAAGTCATAACACCTTATCTAGGAGTTGTTACTGTCACTTAATCGGACCTTGTCTGGCAGCAACCTTTGGCCACCTTCAATATTACTAGCCGACTCCACCTCAAAGGGCCTTCTTCGGAAGTTCTGAACTATCTGGAGATAACATGGAAATAAATATAGGAGTGAGAATTATAAATTCTCAGTAAGATTCATTCACTGTCATACATAATGTCATCGTTGTCATCTCCAGTTGCTTCGATTTATTATGAAAAAGGTGAACATGTTATACAAGCTGTTTAATTTTACAATTCGGAAACATACTGTTCGAAGCAAAGTTCATTTTATTCATACACTTGTAATTTGGGCAAGCCAATACAAAATCAATTCATGAATTATACTGTGAATAATAACTGAAACATGTTAACTTATAATAGAACCAATATACTGAAAACATAAAATCTATACACACCTTTACTTGTATTTGTATTTTATGTAGAATACACATATCTTTCTTTACTTGTTACTCATATCCCAGAGTACGATCGCCATGTCATACTCCATCGGGGTGTGATCGTCATGTCACACTCCTTAGGGATAGGTCCATCCTGCCACGTCCTAGAGTATGATCGTCATGTCATACCCCATCAGAGCATGATCGCCATGTCACGATCCTTAGGAATATGGGACCTTCATCATATCCTTTATCATGAATTTTCGGTACTTATACTAGCTGGGTCATGCCATGCCTCATGTAAGCCCTATCCCCCTATACTCACACTAACTGGGTCGATGCCATGCCTCATGCGAGTGGGATGCTTGCATATGTTTTAATCTTTATTCTTTAGCCTTTACTGCCTTTGGGTAGTCTGGCCTTGGAGTGAGCTCGTCAGCTCGACTCGTGACCGTCGTCACACCGACTCACCCACAAGGGGACCCACGTGCCTTTAGTCTTGGAGGGATCTCATTTTGGTCACATGCCTCTAAATTGAAGGGATCTCTTCTGGTTATGTGCCTCAATAGAGGGATCTCATCTGACCACGTGCCTCCAAGGTAGAGGATCTCATAGTTTTAGCTGCCTTCACAGGGAGGGATTCAAGTGCAGCTGCCTCCCAATGAAGGGACCCACATCTTATCTTATTTAACTGCCTTCATAAGGAGGGATTCAAAGTACATCTGCCTCCAGGTGAAGGGATCCACATTCATTATATTCATATCATTATATTCTCATACATAATCATACATAGTCATGCTGAGTGCATTCATACATATGGTTTATCATTTACTTTCACATATTCTTGCATATATAAATTTCATATTCATAACTTAAAATTTCATAGCACAAGCTATTATAACTTCATATAATTCTGCCAAAAATTCGGCAGCATAACGGAACGTGTCCGCTTCCCCATGAATAGTGCCAGGCTACCAGTAAAACCAATCAGGCAAAAGTTCAACTTAGAGCAGCAAACATATCACAATAATGTCAATCATGTAGGGATTGAACCCTTATATATCATATTAATATCAATCATGTAAGGATTAGACCCTTATATTCAATTTTGCTCATTATGTCAATTCTGTCCGGTTTTTAGAAATGAAGCCCTAAATTCATTTTAGCTTATTTAGACCTAAATTTTGGATATGTTGACATGTTATGTGTCTATTTTCTAACCTCTTTAGTCCCATCTAATTTTGATAAGTATAGCTCAAGTTATTTAGGTTTTATCTCGGCCTGCCCAGTGGCTAGCTAGAATCAGACACCTAAAAGTAAAAATCCACTAAAAATCGAAAATTGATTCAAATCATAGAAAATTGGTCTCATATTAAATTTAACAGGACAAAGTTTCATTTTCAAAAAGTTCCATTCCATTTAACTTAATAGGGCTCGAGTTACAAGCTCTGAAAGCTGACCTTTTCTAAACTGCCCTATTCTGGTCCAGTTTGGACATAGGGCAATTTTCTTGGATCATTGGGAGCAAACGGGACCTTATCTAATTCTGAAATTTTTATGAGACATTCTTCTATATGTAAGATTTCTAACAAAGTTAGTTTCATTCATTTTCAAGTAGTATGGGGTGAGTTCTACCCTAAAAAATCCAGTTTGCCCAGAATCAAAGTCTAAAACTTAGGTCGAAATTCAAAAATTAGTAACTCTCTCAATACTAATTCAAAAGCCTTATATGACATATGTATGGAAAGCTCTAGATGTCTAGTTTTATATAAAAATAGTTTCATTGAATTTAATTGGCAGCAGGCAGAGCTGTACACTCCGCCATACGGACTGCCGAGGGTTTTTGGTTCTCCAGCCCTTCAGCTCTTCCTATTTTCATTCTTTCTTGCTTCCAATTCGAATTTAACCTCACAAACAGCCACTAAACCAGCCATATATCATCATAATCATTCAATCAATACATCAAAAATTGAGAAAATAAACCACCACCAGCCACCCAAATCAGAAAATCAAGACAAGAATTGGAATCCTACCTTTATTTTGATGTATCAACTAGCTAGTCTTGAGTTTTAGTGAAGGATTTGGATGCAAGAAGCTTGAGGGAGGCTGAAAGTAGAAGAATGAGATGAAGAGGATGAAGAAAAGAGGAAAGGAAGGCTGTTGGAAGAGGGAGCTCGAAAATTGGGTGGAGAAAGAAGGAAAAAAATATGATTTAATGATGGTGGGAGTTAGCTTCTTGCAATATGATTGGTTGGAGCACAAGTGGCTGAAATTCAGCCAAGCTTCCTCCTTTCTTATGGCCTTATTTGCGCCACTTTTAGGGGTTAAGTGGCTGAGAACTCAGCCACTTAAAGTAGGATTGATGAGTTGAAATTCTATTGGTTCGATTCCGACAGTTTAAAATACCGTAATCTTACCGATTTCCTTCAAATCAGTAAAACGGTTTTGAAGAACTTTGTGAAGTTTTATATGTTTCTATTCTAATTATCTCTAATCTAACATCTAATTAACTCTTGATCAACCTTTAATTAATTTTTGATCAAGCTTAAAGATTCAATAAAATCGAATAAATCGATTAACAGTATAAATTAAACGTTTTGCAAGTTGAGGGCCTTTCTGGTTTTTGTTGTTTATGGCTAATGGCATTTTCGTAATTATGAGTAAGTCTAGGGGTATCCCATATCATTTCACATATAGATACATCCGTGGCTTAATCGGCCGAGGTTTAGGTTTCTACGTTTTCACTACGCAATTCTGCTTTATTTAAAACTTTATTCTGCTAATTTTATTGATCTAGGGACCTAAGTGTCATTTTCTAAAAAATTTAGGGGCAAGGTTGTGAATAACAAAAATTTGTTTTTATTATTTTTTTATTACGTTATACGGGGATGTTACACTAGTTTTCTTCTTTGGTGATGTTCTTACTTGCTGAGAAAGAAAGTAACTTACTTCTATATCTAGCTTAGACTAGTGGTTTAAAAAGCTCTAGGCTCAAAATCTGAAGTTTTAATGGCTAGAATTTTGAAGCTTATACAAACCTGGAAGACGATGAAGAAGAAGTCAATGACTCAAGACCTTTGTGCATTTAAATATCCATCAAGTCTTTATCTTTCTCAACCGTTTAAACATCTAGAAAGTTACTTCCTCTAAAAGAAAATCTTTTCGCTTACTTTGCATTAGCCAATATCCTCTTACTGAGAGTAATGAGAAGTCACTACGCACTGTACTTAAGCATTTTATATACTGTTGAGTGATTTAGTGTGAGTGTTAATCCAAACATAAACCATTCAATCTTGTTGTTGTAACCTAACCCGACAACGGTCTTTGTGAGCTTGGAGAGAGTAGGATAAAATACTACTCACAGTTAGCTTGAAAAGGCTTTGTAAAGACTACTCATTTATTTAGTTTGGAGAGGCTAAGAAGAACTACTTAGTAGTAAAAGTTTGGATAAGCTTGGACCAATAATACTCTGGTTATAAAAATCTCCACTAAGTTGTTGGGGACTGCATGTAGGTAAGTTGTTGGCTGAATCAGTCTAAAATCTCCTTGTGTGATTTTCTATCTTTATCATCTTTACATTCTTTCATAGTCTTTCTAATTTTTCCTAGGTGATTATCTATTTATTACCTGACAAAGTTATTGTGAAAACAATAGTCTCTATTTCTAACTCACGGTGCTTTTGCATTCCAAGTCCACAGACTTAAGAAAGTTGTTTAAAAAGTTTTTTGAAATGAAAAAGTTTTTAAGAAGTACGATTCAACCTTCCTTTTCGTGCTACTTCTTCCTACAACACCCACTAGGTTGTGGGAACAACTGCTCCAACGATTAAAGCTTGACCCATCAAAACAATTAAGTTTCAGGAAATCCCGATTCATAACATTGAATGAAGATTCCTCCATAGACTCCATCTTAAATATAATTAACATCTTAAGAATGTTAATGGGAAGAGAAGAAGAAGATGGATTCTTAGCATGCCTTGAAATGGGATCAGATATCACCGTTGTCCTTAATGTGTTAGTTGACCCCACTAGTTGCTCATGGATCTTCAGCAATTAATCCACCCCTAGGATTAATCCAAGCACCCTAAAGCCTTGACAGAGCAAATCTAAAGACTTCCCATCCTGTAGAACTTTTCTAAAGAAGAGAATTGTTGCCTAGAGAGACGATTGCTGGAAGAAGACCATGTTATATAAATAGACATATTTTTCTGAATCAATATGACTATTAGATATACCCCTTGGAAGTAGACATACCCTTGCCAGACAAGTAACAATAGTATCTCCTGAATTTAGGATATTTGTTTTGCAAACTATTCAATTCTTTCCAACAAAAACTACCACTAATAATGTCCAAGTTAAGCAAGAAGAATGAAATGATAACGAAAATGTACTTTGGACTAACACAATTTTCGGTTGTCCCATCTTTTTCTCCGTGTCACTTTCTTTCCGTTTGGTACAACCTACAACTACAAATCGAAGTCGCGGCCTGAAGACAAAGAAAAGAGAAGTACCTGACTGATGATTGATGAAGATGGCACAGCTAGCAAATTCAATAATGCATAGACAAATTAGGCAGCGTGTTCAATGAGAAACTAGAATCCCATAAGAGGCGACTTTCGCTGCGGGCTATGTCCCCTGAATTACTCGTTCAAAGGTATCTTCACCGATCATCCAGCAAATGCATTGAAAATTTAGGTTCCGAAAACTGGATGTTATGAATAAGAAAAAATTACACATAATCATAATACAACGTTGTTCTATGAATCTTTAAATATGCATTTTAGTTAAACAAATACTAATATACTACATTCATATGAAAAATTAGCATCCCAACTTAAACTAAAATTTTTGTCAGATCTTCACCTACACTAAGCATGAGATTAAGCATGAGAACAGATATTTATTAACCGTTAATTATGTAAATTACACTAAACACTCGTAATATATTCATATTCATATTCATGCATATTCATACACATTATGCATTTTTTTTATATTATTGTTGTTGACTTTTTTTTTTTCTTCAAGGTATTTCTACCTCACTGAGGTATCTCGATTGTCGTCGACATTAATATAATGTGGATATTGTTCAATTAAATTTTATCAGATTTGTAAGAATTGGGCTAATCAAGAGGCCCAACAACTTTTTAATCGGTGTTGTTATCGGGTTTGATCGTCCTCGGACCAATTTTGTGTTGTTCTGCGTGAAATGTGTCCGTGCTTTCTAAAAGTTGTGTTTAATTGACTTCGAATCTGACCCACATAATCTATAGGCAGGTTCCTTATAAGTATGGTTTTGCTTTTCATTGTTTTGTATGAACTGAGTTTGTGCTTTCTAGAAGTTGTGTTTAATTGACTTTATATCTCCCCCACATAATCTATAGGCAGGTTCCTTATAAGTATGGTTTTAGCTTTTAATACAGCAATGAATGAGTTATTTTATAGTAAGCAAAACTTAAGCAATGTCACAGCCCCTCTAGAAGGGTCCATTTGGTGGATCCTAGACGAAATCAAACATCAACTGCTCAACTTGAATCTTTCTCCATTGACAAAAGATGAATCGACAGGTAGCTAGGATGTCCAGCCGATCAGAATAGTTGTTTAACGAAAAGCCAGTGAGAAATACAACTCACAAACGTAGAGACCAATCACACCCGAAACAAATGCTTTATGGATCCTCCACCTGTCCACGTTTTCCCTTGTCCCACGCCCTCTTCCCGTCATTTCAATGATGAATTTTAAAGTACTCTAAGAGCAGTAAATAACTTTGGAACCTGTAAGAAATTTCTTAGTTTTATGCTATTCTTTATATATCACATTAATTATAATATTAAAAATCTAACTAAAAGAAGCGAAAAGAACAGTTTTATATTGCTAATATGATATATATCTAATAGTAGAGAAATAAATTTTTCCTTATTCTAGTGAGTTTAATGCACCAAAGTTAACTATACTAAATTTAAAAAATTAGTCATAATTAAATTAATGTGTGTCATTTGAGAATTGGTCGTCTCATAAGTATATGTTTAAATTTGAATTATGTGTATAAAAAAATATTGTTGAGAGAACTACTCCATATGAGACTGACCTTAACTTGAATAAAATAACCTTTCTTTTGCTAAAAAAAGGTTAAAATAATAGTGGTTAGACAAAAGAAATATTAATCATTTAGAGACATTTAAGTTAGTTGAGTCATAAAATATCCAAGAAGAGTATGTGAGTTCAAACCTTCACGACCAGATTTCAATCGCTGGGCCCTCGAGAAATCTCAATGAACTTTCCTAGTATCCATTCTAATGATGGAACAATTCACACAACAATCTCCAAGGCGATACCTCTCTGCTATGAAATAATGCCCGTTAATTAAATAGCAAAATGTATGATTTTAATAGTTGTTGAAACATTAATCGCGCATATATATATATATATATATATATATATATATATATATTTTACATTATTAAGTTTTATACAAATTTAAAGTTATATATTTCATTAATATAAGCATATCTCACACTTTAAAGGAGTGTTTGACAACTTCAAAAATTCAGTTAATATGATATAAAAAAAAAATTAGTTATGTTAATCAATATAAAAATAAATTAATTTTTAAAATATTTAGATTAATACTAAACAACATTTATTAAAAATCAGGTCGTATTGTATCTAATTATTCGATTTGTTTAGTTTGTCAAACACCCCTAAGTATATTTAAATGAAAGGCTATAAAAAGATGGGAAACGTATTAAGTTTTTTTTTTATTTTTTAAATTTGAAAAGTTATATAATTTTTATAATGTTAAAATTAAGATGATAAAAATGTTACATAATAATATATTATTTTATTAAATTTAATTTAAATATATTAACAGTATAAAATAATTTTACACTATCAACTAATAGAAATGGTGAAAAGTGCCAACTCATACAAATAATCACCCATTATAATGAGGGACCTACTATAATTTTTCACTTTTTTCTATTTCTATTAATTGACAATATAAAACTATTTTATATTACCCGTAGATATCAATTAAAGTCTATTTTATTTTTGTTTTAAAAGAATTTAAATTAAAATATTCTTTTTACGAACGAAAAATTTTGCCCCCTCTTCACGTTCTCCCTGACATCCATCATTCCCATCATACCCTTCGAGAAGCCAATATCCTATTATCCTTTCTATAAATACGCTCCCAACCTCACCCTGACTCAACAGCTCCTTCTTCTTCCCATCTTCAATTCTTGCTCCGTGTGTCTCTCTCTAGCTCTCTTTCTTAGCTTGTTCTTCTTTCTTTAATACTCTCTACCATCACTTCCCTATGGCATCATCACCAGTCACCATGTTCAAGTCCCTGACCTTCCTCCTCCTCCTCGCTCTCTTCGCCGTCGTCGCCGCCCCCTCCGCACAAGGCGCCGGCCTGTCGCCAGCACCGGCGCCCGATGCCGGAGCAGCCGGATCCGCTTCGACCTCGGCGGCAGTGATAGGAGCTTCGGTTGTGTTGTCAATGCTGGCCATCTTCAATCACTGAATCCGATGAGTGCATTCGTTTTGTTTTGGATTTGTGTACAAAATTGATTCGTTTCTACACAGATTTATTGTTGCTTTTTAATTAATTACCGAGTGATCATGACTATGATGAGTTGATCTCTGTATAGTGTATACTAGAGAGTGAATGAGAGATGTCACGTTGTTTAAACTTATATTATTTATTGTTGTTGGTGATGGGGAAAAATAAAGAAGGATTTTGTGAATCCTTCCTTGTTTCTTCTTTATGAAAGTTTAGTGTGTAATATATACACGATTATTGTTGTGCTTGACAATTTTGACCCGGATTTCATTTTTTGTTGTTTGAATTAAATTTTGATATAATGTGACTATATATCGGCATCAGATCATATATTGTTATATTAATATTATTTGATTTTTATATTTGTTACTTCAAAAATTTTGCAAACTTTTTTTCTATATTTTAAAATTAATCTCTTATTTTTTTATAGTATTTTTTTAGCATTTAATGTAATAAATATTTTCTTGAGATTACTTATATTTTTAGTTTCGTAAACAAAAGTTAAGTAACTATGTAGGATCGTCTTTTTCTTGTAATCGGCAATGATATTGTTGTAAGTGAGATGGTAAATTGCGATATAATAATTATTAGATTAAGTATTTAGTTTTAAATTAAAAGTTATAATTTTAAATTTAATTTTGATGTATTTACGGTATGAAAGTCTTTCATATATTCTTCTAATCAAACATTGTAAGTATTTAATTCTTATAATAACTATCTTCAAATTTAGTATATAAAAATATATGATTGGTTGATAGTATAAATTATTTTATAAAAAAATATATTAAAATTAATCTCTACAATTTTTGGAGAAAATCAAAATTTACCTATACTATTATATAAAGGTGCTGAGCCCCTTCAACCACTACGATTTAGTTGCAATTTTTTTCCGAATATTATCCCTATAAATATTAGTATTTTGTACTTTACATTGCATTTTTAAAGGATAAATTTATACATTTACACTCATTGAGACTATTAGCAGTTCAAATCCACCTTCTGCCTCAACAACGTCCTGTTATTACAAACGAGCAGTTTCAGCTAGGAAATCTCCTTTTTTCAACCAGTCTTCACCTTCCTCACATCTCCAAAAGAACACCGTCTATTTATAATATATGAGATCTAAAGCATGGGCTCTGAGATTAATACCTTAGCTCTCCCATAAGTTGCCACATTGGCATATTTGTTCAGTTATCAGCAAATGATGTTATGCGTTCTACCACCCTCCCATAGTGTTGTCGCATCGACATGTTAATTAAGTTGTCACCTAAATAGTTTTATGTGTTGTACCAATATTTTAATTTATCACCACCAATGATTACATGGAGTATTACAGTACATTTATAGTTACACAGCTAAATGTAGATTAACCATTGTCTTCTTAAGCACTACTTTAAATTGTGTTTTCGAGAATGAAGAACATGCTATGGGTGGTTGTCATTGTCGCATTTTGATTTTCAATTAGTTACAATTATCAAAAGGAAAGCAGAATTTTGTGTTATGAGAAACAATTGCTCGAGTTTATTGATCATTGATGTCCAAACAAATCTCCTTTTTGCATAGTTGCTATGAAAGGCTAATCATTTACAAGTGGAGGGACCTCAACATTCAGGGTTTCCTTCAAACTTAAAGTAGTAAAAACCCCTCCCTTTTCTTTTTTTTTCCATTTAGATATGTGGGTTTTCTTTTTTTGATTTCTTTTATGGCTAATACATGTTGCGCATAATTTTATTTTGAATAACAAAATCAGTGAAAAATCCCTAGAAGTAAAGAAGAAGAATATATAATAGCGAAAAAGGAAACAATCATTTAAATATAGATTGAGTACTATCAAGATCCAGGGGCGAGCTTTGGTTGCCCTTGATAATCCACTTCAACCTACGATTTTTGCCCTCTTGTCCCAAATTTTCCAATGAAGTACAAATCACTTGGGAAGTTATTGCTCCTATTGCTTCCAATGAATTTTTACTATAGCATCTATGAGTGCAATTCTAAAATTATATTTTATTTTGAAGCTTCTTATTATTATGCCTTTTTTTTTCTGTACATGACAACGGTAAGTCGAGATTTTTTTTGTTGGGGGGGGGGGGTCATTAATGTTTATCATTGCTTGTCTATATGTTCTTACGTGGGCATCTTATAGAGCAAGATAGCCAATGTTGGACTTATTCCTCATTGCTCTTGGGCATATCCCAAAGTCAATGAATTAAGGAACTGAATTATGCAATAGTGTGTAAAAATTGCTTTCTTCTATCATTTTAATAGGAAATTGTGTATTTCACTGCTAAAAACACACGGATTACTGATGGAATTAATGACCGGAAAAAGCTTGTCAGCAATACCGATGGAGAACCAAAAAATATGAAAAGAGTTTATTAGCTTCTAAGTTTGTTAACTAAAGTATTTTATAATTTTAATTGTTAGGGGTCCCATTTGGAGTATTTGGAACACTTGCATTCTGGTGCATTGGGTGTTAGGAGCAATTGGAGTATAGCATTTGCTAAATAGGCATGTATATTGTACATTTCTTTTTTTTAACTTTATAGTTTTGGAAAAATTAGATAATTAACTTTATAGAGTTATGGGATGGAAGAAAGAGGATGTGATTGCATGACTCGAGGAAGGCTTAGAGTTCCTTCTCGATATTGAATTGTATACTATGGTTATGTGCCTACATGATATGAAGTAAGGGGTGCGCTCTAGAACAGGTTTGAAGATTGATTGATATTGATTTGTCTGATTATATGTATTTGCTATTGGTGTTTGATTCTTCAATTAATCTTTGTGGAGGCTCCTAATTTAAAGGGAGACATTATCCAATTTTTTTATTGTTTATAACATTGTTTGAATCAAATAATTGTCGTAGTGTAATAAAGGGTGGCGCTACCCAAATTGGCTTTTGAATGTTTAAAATGATGTTTAGATTAAATAATTATTGTAATGTAATAACTGGAGCCTCCTTATTTAAGGAGAGACTCTGCCAAATTTTTTTTGGAATGTTTAGAATATTGTTTTGGACTAACAAAGTGTTGTAACGTAATAAGTGGACACTCCTAATTCTAAGGGTAGACTTTACCCAAATTTTTTGATTGATGTGTGATTGTTATACTGAGTAGATGTTCTATATTGTTGAAAAACAATGTTTGCTCCAAATCAATCATCGATGTATGATAGATTTTACCCCAGTCGGGAAAGGATTAAACTACAGTTCTATGAGAGGGTTGATGAATTCATAAGGGTTTCTTGTCAAACACAACATTTCATAAGTGACGGGAAAGTTAGGTGTCCTTGTGCTAAACGCAGATATAGGAGATATTTAGATATTGAGTCCATTAGATATCATCTACACAAGAATGGCTTCAAGCCTGCTTATTGGGTATGGATTAAATAAAGGGAAGTCATTCTACCAAAGAATCAATTTGGTATGGGTTACATGGGAATTAGTTCTGATGGGGTGTATGTGGGTAACCAAGACAATGGTAATGTGAATGGGGAGGATAATCTTTGTCGTTATCAGGGAATGATTTTTGGTGTTACTGGCCATGAGTTTGGAATGTATTCCTAACCTTCGGAAGATATTCCCGATCCAAATGTTGACAAATTTTATAGTCTGTTAGATGCAATGAATAGGCCTTTATGGAAATTGTGTGTACATTTACAGTTTTCTTTGACGGTAAGAATATTGAGTAATGAATCAAAAGTAAACTAGAGCCAAAGCTTCTTTGTTTAGTGGGCTTCATTGATCAGTGAGATTAGTCCACAACTAGAATCTATCCCAAAGAACTTTTACCAAGACAAAAGGTTGGTTTCTAAGCTTGGGTTTAAGAAAGTAAAAATTGATTATTGTTTGCAAGGTTGCATACTCTATTATAAAGATGATGCTATCTTAAATCATTGCAAATTCTATGGAAAGCCAGGAACATGCTGCTTTACTCTATAACAAGCGTGTTGAAAGCTAGGAACATCTATTTCTTATCTTATTTTTGCCTGAGAAAATGGAACATGAATTGGACAGCTCCAAAGGATCCAAGGAATTTCTTTGAATCATGATTTAGTGTTAGACTAAAAAGGGACATTAAAAAAGTAAGAGGGGATAGAAAAAAGGCCTGGTGGATAGATAAAGATGTGTAAAAATGCAAAAAAAAAAAAAAAAATGCATTTTTGAAAGAAAAATCACGAAGGAAGAAGCACTGGACATGGCAAGGTTTTATTTCAACTAGTGGACTATGAAAACAATAATCTTAGCATAGATAAACATGTACTATGAAGAGTAACATATAGGTGGTTTTATTTAAGAGTGCTAAATTAATTCCCAAGGTTTTGTTCGTACAACTTTCAAATATAGATGGGTGGGAGTTTTTTAAGCAATTATTCTCAAATTCATGTATTGGTTTTATTGCTATGAGGTTTAGCCATGACTTCCTATAACAACTTTACTCATTGGGTTAAGTGTGTTGGTGTTCCGAACCCATTTTTATCTTAGTAAGAGTTTGTGCTCTAACCAAGATTAGAGATCTAGATTCATAAGCTTTGGAGGAATAGTGTGACAAAAATGGGATTAAGAGGAACTATCCGTCCTATAAACTTGGAAGAAAACAAATATTGTCACCACCCTCAGCCCTTTGGGGGATGGATGGACGCTGTCTCCGACTATAGGATGCCTTCCATATCGGAAATAGGTTCTGGAAACTAGTCTTTCGGTGTTTTCTAGTGAGGGGGTACCTGTTTCAGGCTAGAGAAGGTGAGGTTCAAGTGTGTTTCTTGGTCTTGGTCCTTGGTCTGGTCTTGGGTGTGTGAATCGTAGTTCTTCTGTGTGTCCTAGGAAGGAAGTTCTCTAGTGTTTTTTTTTATTGTTTCTTCTCTTTTTCTTTGCCTTATGTTATCGTTTCCTTACCGAGTCCTTGGGCATCAATTCAGTCACATGGTCCAAGGTAGCAGTAGAGTAAAGTTTCTTGGTCAGCGTGAAGGGTCAACATGGATGGGACATTTCCTTGTCCTAAAGGACAAGTAAATCACCTTTTTAGTGCTGCCACTTATCAGATAACCTCATTTGATTATGGCAGAAAGTGGGTAGGGGAAGTGAGCTATCACAAGTCTTTCCTTTTTAGTATAAGTCTGATGCAGGCCTTTCTGGTTTCTTGGGTTGGAAGGGCGGCGAGTCAGAGGGTGTCTTCATAGAGTGTCAGCTATCCTTACCTAGGGTTGAGGACACTATCCCTTTTTCAGAGGTTTCACCTCCAAGGGCACTACAACATCCCAAAATTCTTCCAATCCATAACACAAACAGTTCCTAGGGGGGAACATAGTTATAATCCTAGGGATTTACTAGTCAAGGCGTCATCTTGTACACCCCATATCCCTAAATAACCACATTATCCCTTTTAATCCCCTTTTTATATTGTAATTAAATAGTTAATAAATACAGTTAATTACTTCCTAACTTATTATTAATTTTGGGTTACCAACATAAGCCCCCTTACATACTAAGAATGCTGGGTGTGTGCTTCAGGCGTACAACTCAAGTCAGCATCTTCTCAGGATGCAAAACATGGGACAACGTTTTCTTTGCATGGCTCTTCATTCCCCGCGCAATCTCTTTATTGTCTCGTCAGTGGGTGGTTAACACTTCTCAGGAAAATCCTTTCTTTTTATTCCTATTCTTCATAACTCCCACTCAATCCCTAACTTTACCAATTCCTTTTCATCTTCCATACTTCCTTTTGTATTCCTCGATCGCATTCTTGTCCATTTTCTCCTCCTCCATGGCTCGCACCAAGATGACAGCATATCACCCTGCACGTCCACCACCGGTGAAGACTCCTCGTAAACCCGAAGAGGAACCGTCCGATATCGAAAAGGAACTAGATGATTTTACCAAGGTGGAAGACAAAGGCATAATCCCTCGGGTAATTTCATTCACGGATTTGCCAATGCTTCCTTCTCCAGGGGCTGAACCAGTGGTGGATCCCAAATGGCAATGGGCAAAAAATCCAAGCTATCCCATGCGCGACTTCCTGGCTCCTCCTCCTTCTGGCATTTTGTTCTCTGATGTAGGGATGACTACAGACCCAGTGCCGAAGGTCGAGCAACACATCAGGTATCCCCCTTCCGAAAAACCTAGCTTCTTGTTGGCGAACTCTCTATTTCGCTCTCGCTTCCCATGTCCGGAGTTTCCTTAGATCCCTATTAATTTTCTTATTCCTATACTGGTTAACAAGACCTGAGGGTCTTGGGTAGATCATGTCTTTGCCAAAGATTTGCTATTCATTGAGGTTCTGAAGAGAGTGGGCAATACAGACGCTATTTGGGCATCCAAGAAATTGGCTGTTCAGAGATGCCCTGAAGACGCTGTAGTCTAGACTCAGTGTTGAAGTTCCATGACTCACACGTTCGTGATGGCTTGGGGAGAGTTTTCCCCCATCTTAGAAGATGTTGTTATCTTGCTAAAATTTCATATTTTTGGAGAACTGGACCTAGCATCATATACCTCAGAGCGTCATATTGTGGACATGGCAAAGGCATTAAGGCAAAGCACAGTAGATCCTACAAATTATCATAGGAGGCTATTCACCGCCCGCTGTGCTCAGCAAGGCAGAAAGGGTTCTTCTAAGAAAGCCTCTAGCTTTACCTAATCAACGCCCTCTGCCAAGAAGAAAACACCATGGTCCACCCTGAAGTATACTTATGCAGGGTGGTTATGATACTTCTATGGAAAATTTCCCACTAAAGAGAGCCCCTTCATGCCAGGCCCTCCCATTCTCCAGCCTTTGAGGTGTGCTACCTTTTTGACTTTCTAGTTGAACAAGTATGTGTTCATTGGCCCTCCTGCTGATTCCATTAGTCCTGGCGTCTGCATCTTGGCCAGTTTGCTTGCTGAAGGGAGGAGACTCCCCTTAGCTCCTCTATATTTGGGAAGCTTGTATGCTGGCTTGGACTAGGCTCAGGAACATATGCGCATATCTTTTAGGTTTTTAGTGAACTATTATGCAAATGAAGTCTTCCTACAGTACTTCCTGTTTGAGCACTTTCTAGCTTTTGGTCCTACTTGCATTGTACCAACTGTGATGGTCGAAGAGGAACATCCTTTAGAGCCATGCTCATGGGGTTGGTTTGGTGGGCATGCTAGGCTCCTATTAATGGATTGCATTGACAGAGAGGAGGCCTTCTACTTTAGGCCCTACATGAACTACCACTATCTTGGTATAGAAGGACATCATCCCATTTATTAGGAGATGCTCCGGAGTACTCGAAACGACAAAGCCAAGTGCATTGAAGGTGGATATGACTTTTGGGGCTTGTGTGACACCCCGAGTGCCTTACCTAACTTTGTGATCATAGACCATTTCTACTATGGCCTACCATTTATCAGCCTGATTGGGTATGCAAACAATTAGGTTGGGATCAGGCCCCTCGTGAGGTTACTTGGCCATTTGTTTCTATTGGGGAGGCCATGGAGGTAGTGCTCTTCAAGGACAATCTTCTCCTTATGATCCTAACCTCCTTGTGCCTTATACTTCCCAAGGAGGAGTTACTGATGACTACCCTGCCCATCACCATGCTTTGAAAATCGCTGCCGAGAGGTACGAGAACGGGACGGATACCAGTACTCCCCCTTTTACTGACATCATGCCTAAGGATGCCTACTATGCTACTTCTTCTTCTCTTGAGGCCAAAAAACTTGGTAATTAGGACTTCCTTATTTGTTCCATTTTTGCTTCTTGTTCTTGCCCATACTCCTTTTGAGCTTGTACATCAATTCTCGCTGAGTATTGTCTTTCCACACTTTCTTCTTCTCTTCTCTTTCTTTCTCTTTTTTTTTTTTTTTTTTCAGTTGCAGCACCTGGGACTTCCCCTCAGAAAAGGAAACAACCCCAAATCGAAAAGGCTAGGCTCCTAAAAAGGCTAAAGCCCCCAAGGCTTCTCCTCCTAAGTAGGTGAGTCCCTCTGAGGCTTCGAATCCACCAAAGAAATCTACTTCTTCTGCTCCTTCAAGCAGTCTTCATAGATCAGCATGCCTCCGTACGATGGTCCAACCTCATTCTTCTCCCATTTCTTCACATTTCGATTTGGGGGAAGATACCACTGAGGATGAGAATAGGGCTTCTAACACTATATCTACGAGTGGATTGACACATGATGCTATCCTTGACCCTGTTGAGGAAGAGATAGTCCCTGACACTGAAGAGAAGGGGCACGGTCGTGATGCTGATATCGGGAATGTAGGGCCAAACATTCTCGCACAACCCGCATCTCCCCCATTCATCACACAGAGCAAGTCCTTGACACACCCGTCCATGATGCCCCTATACATACTGGTTCTCCTCCCACGCAGCCTACTACTTCAGATTCCCATTCACTGGAGCGTCTTAGGACCGTTAGACAGGATAATCCGCCTTCTTTGAGCCCTTCAATTGTAGACTGCTCGATTGAGTGAGTGGAACGACCCTTATCGCCTCTACTTTCCCCAGAAAAGACGCTCGACTCCACTTTTATGACTTCGCCTCTCCATGCTGCTAGGGAGCCAAACTCAGGACATACGACAATTGTAGGTTCTACACCTAGTTCTCCTCCATCCACTCAACCCTTCAAGGCTTAATCCTCTGCATTTCCAGATGATAAAGACCTTGAAGGTATCATGACATTGCATGACCTATTGCATTTTGAAGGTATTCTTGTGTTATTACCATGTCTTGTATTATTAGTCTTATACTTCTGCACTTCATCATCTCCTACTTGCAGGTGACAATGATATCTTAACAGTGCAAACAATCGGGGTAGAAGCTGATCCTTCTCATATGCACGTTCTAGGCAAGTCTCTTTCATTTCGTCTCGTGTTTTGTTTATGCATGCCTTTTGCAAACTTGTTTCTCTTTTTTATGCTCCAGACATGTTTCAGGAGTTTTTGTAACACCCTAATAAACCCCTACTACGCTTATTCTTTATTAACCTTTAACTTTTACCCTAACCAGTTTTACTTTTATGGTGGGGCAGTAACTTCAAAAATTCATCATAATTTCATCTTTTACTCTTTTATTTCAAATTTTGGTTTGCTTATACTTCTCTGAGTCTATTTTTAAACAAAATAAACCCCACTCAAAAATTTATTTTGCAGCTTGAGTTATGCACATTTTATTCTGACTGTTCAGATTTGAAAGTTCATCTCGGGTCAGTGACTTTTAAATATTACTGTGAACTCCTCACAAGGAATATGCCAAAACTGTTTGATGGGGGATGTTTGTCTATATCTTAGATTTCTAACAAACTTGGTCTCACTCAAAAATGTTCTGTATAGCTTGAGTTATGCATGTTTTATTACCCACTGCCCGGACAGGAACCCATCCAGGAACAGCAAACTTTGAAAATTCATATCTCTCTCGTTTTAAGGCCAAATCTCGCATATTTTATATTTATGAAAAGCTCTTTGAGTCTACTTTCACAGAAAATTATTTTCATTGCATTTTGTGTTTTTTGGAGTGAGCTATACCGCACGCTTTACAGACTGCCAGAATTCCAAATTAACTCATTTTTAAGTTTTACATATTAAACTTGTGGAAATGTTGCTATACCACTTCAAATCACCATTTTTATGTTTTAACTCTTCACCATATTCAAAGTTTTAGTCACCAAATTAGTATTTTAACACAAAATAGAGCAAGATACATAAAACCATCATGCCACATAATCTCATTTCAAAACAACACTTTCATCAAGATAAGAAAACTCATAGAGAAAAATATGGTCATGAGACCTTGAAGCAAGCTTTAAAACCACCTAACTATGAAGAGCTTAGGGGTTCTAAAACTTGAAAAATACATGGAGGAGAAGGATAGAGTCACTACCAAATGAGTTTCTCTTGGAAGCTTGAAAAATGAAGTGGTTGGAGATGGCCTCCTTCCTCTTGAGCTAGTAAATGGGGCTAAATGAGTGTTTGTTTTGCTCTACCAAGGACCAAAGAATGTGATCCTTGATAAGTTAGTGAGGGTGGTGATAGAAGATGAGGGTGATGGTGATGGAAAAGTGATGACTTAGAGTAGGAAAAACAAGAAGAACAAGAAGGAGAGTAGGAAGAATAGAGAAAGGTTTAGAGAGAGGTGAGAGCTTTGTGTGTGTGTCTAGAGAGAGGGAATGAAAATGAATTGAGGAGGGAGGAGAGGCTGAAGGTGGCGCATAAATGAGGGAGGGAGTGAGGTGACTTTTGCTTCTTACACAAGCTAGGGAGTGGGAAAAACCTTGGGGCAAAAGGGAGTGTTGTGTTTCCTTTGAGTCTTGGCACTTGGGTAAAGACTATATAGTTTTTTTGTCAAATGGTTAAAAGCATGAGCTATCTGAGGATTGGCATTGGATGATTGTGATCACTCCAAGTGTCACAATCTTGATGGAGGAGAGTAGGTCTTTTGTCTTGACTCAAGGAATCTACTAACATGGACTCTTGATCTAGTGGTGTATGATGAGGAGGCAATTGAATGGTTGGATATGACTCTTGCTTTGACCAAATTTTCAAACAATAATTAAAAGGAAGTTTCTAAATCTTTATAATTGTTTCAATTCTATAAATGTTAATTAATTCCATTGATTCAATTGCACCCTAACACCTTTTTATTGAAAATGATTTTTCCTCATTAATTATGTAAAGAAGATGTGAGGGTTAATTTTCATGTGATTAGGATATGATGCTTGACATGCACTTAGTTAATATGGTTAGGTCACCTTGATTGTATGTTCTAAATCATAGATTAATAAGGATTGGGCAATTAGGTTCTTAATTGTAACCTTTAGTGCATTATGTTTCAATTGTTGAATTTTCTAATTATTCGTTGACTTGCACTTATCTTATTGACTTGCCTTTAATTTACGAAGTCCTTGCTCTCGAGATTAATCGATTAATTTTTCAATTAATCGTTAACCTCTCTGATTAGCCAGGATCATAGAGCTAATTAATTTAGACAAAAATTAGGGATGTTACAGTTTTCTTCCTTCCTTCCTATTGAAGATGCAGCCTTGGTGGCCAACTTCCCAGCTTCCCATGAGGGCTTCATATTTCCTCTGACCGTTCTTTAGCTGTATCGGCAAATGGCCTATCAGTCATTTGCCGTTGTATAGAGATTCCTCACTTTGCATTCATTGCACGAGCTGCTCGCTGGTCATAGGGAATCTGTGGCCTCATACTTATAGTCTCTTGCTTGTTTCGGTTTCAAAGGCCCTTGGTTTGAGAAGATGTCAACCATCCTCCAGTAGCCTGCCCCTACGGATTCTTCTACAGAATTGGGCAAGTTACTTACTGAGGAGCACGCAACCGTTACCCGTGCCACGAAGTTGCAAAGCGAGATTTCCCAACTTTCGCAATGCTTGTCCGCTGCCAAGTCCCAACTTGAGGTCATTCAAGCTCATTTGGTTTCATTGGCTGCTTGTAGGAAGACAATGGAAAAGGCCCAAGATGCTTTCAGTGTCCCCTTTTCCTTGTAAGCTGCTGCTTTGTCTTAGTTGTAGCAAGAATCTTGTAAAGCTTCTGTGCCTTGTATTTTGCTGCAATGTTAGAGTAGTCTGGCTTGTAATAGGTTAGAGCCTTGTAAACTCTAATTGGTCTGATACTTCTTTAATTTCTGTGGCTCCTCTATTTACTGACTTGGTTTGTCTTGCACTACTATGTAATTATATTTTGTAGAATTTTAGGACGCTTTATTGGGTTTCTCTCTTGTTTGACACTTTTCCTTTCCTCTTATTTCTGTGCTTTCATTCCGCATTCCTTATTTGTGCTTTCTTGCCTATGACGTTGGATCGTACATGTGGCATCTTCCCCTCCTTGTGAAAGCTTGTTAAGCCAACATGAGGGTTTGGTTCACGATACCTGCACTTTAGAATTCATAAGGGTTTTTTCTTTTACATTTGCCAGTATTAATCAATTCAGAGTCATCAGGGCATTAAGTCTGATTCTTTACTTCTTTGCCCTTTTGGAGCCACCAAGGACTCCGTCTTTGCATTATCATGTTCATCACTAGTTTCAGTCTGCATTCTTTAAGACATTTTACACCTTTAGGATCATCTAGTGTCCTCTTTCACAGCTCATGACCTTTTGGATTTTTAGGACTGCTAAGGGTCCTCTTTTTGCTTAATCAGTCATTTTGCCTTTTTAGGATTGCCAGAAGTCCTATTTCGCTTTCCTTTAGCATAATTCTTTTGCATACAGGCTCAGTTATCATTCTTTTTCATGCATTTTCCTGATTTTTGCATGCACCGTAGGCATATATTCAGTGCTTTACATTCTGAGTCCTTTCATAATCCTATATGCATCTTTTTCATGCTTTGCCCTGTGCAGAAAGTGTCTCGCACCTTGGGGCATCTTTTGCTTTGAGTCCTTATGCTCCGTTCCTAGCATCTCGAGGACTCTTATGTCTTAAGTCCCTGCACTCCCAACCGTGCACCTTGAGGGACTTTACAACACTAACCCCTGTGCTCTGTACATTGCACCTTAAGGGATTAATGTTACATTTTCTCCTTCGTGCTCCGTTCCTAGCACCATGGAAAGAGAAGGGACCATATGAACATGCCTTTGGTATCCATTGCCCTAAACCCAAAGTGCCATGATGTCCATATGTTGGGACTGTGAACCGGGTCTCCTTTAGCTAATTTCTTGGTCCCAAATTGCTAAACTAGAGGTTATCGATTATTAGGGGCATGAGGCTCTAAGCATGTTTTAAGGGCGTTCCTTGCGCTGTAGATCCCTTAAATACTGAGATGCTTAGGTAATATAAGTAGGCTCCCGTAAGAAGGTGCTTATAGAATTTCTTGGGCCCTAAAATTCTATATGCCATAAACTGAACCTTCATATGTTTAGGGCGGTTAAGTGTATTTTGCAAATTTCTTATCCCCAAATTTGCAAATACCGCATGACGTTTTCACGTAACACTTACTTGTAGTGGGCACTGGTTATTATTTCTCCCCTCTTATTTATCATCATTCATCATTTTTATTCAGTTTTTTTACATTTTTTTATGCATATATATCATGGTCATGATGCTTTCTTTTTCTTTTGGGGGATGGATGGACGCTGTCTCCGACTATAGGATGCCTTCCATATCGGAAATAGGTTCTGGAAACTGGTCTTTCGGTGTTTTCTAGTGAGGGGGTACCTGTTTTAGGCTAGAGAAGGTGAGGTTCAAGTGTGTTTCTTGGTCTTGGTCCTTGGTCTGGTCTTGGGTGTGTGAATCGTAGTTCTTCTGTGTGTCCTAGGAAGGAAGTTCTCTAGTTTTTTTTTTATTGTTTCTTCTCTTTTTCTCTGCCTTACGTTATCGTTTCCTTACCGAGTCCTTGGGCATCAAGTCAGTCACAAGCTCCAAGGTAGCAGTAGAGTAAAGTTTCTTGGTCAGCGTGAAGGGTCAACATGGATGGGACATTTCCTTGTCCTAAAGGACAAGTAAATCACCTTTTTAGTGCTGCCACTTATCAGATAACCTCATTTGGTTATGGCAGAAAGTGGATAGGGGAAGTGAGCTATCACAAGTCTTTCCTTTTTAGTATAAGTCTGATGCAGGCCTTTCTAGTTTCTTGGGTTGGAAGGGCGGCGAGTCAGAGGGTGTCTTCATAGAGTGTCAGCTATCCTTACCTACGGTTGAGGACACTATCCCTTTTTCAGAGGTTTTACCTCCAAAGGCACTACAACATCCCAAAATTCTTCCAATCCATAACACAAATAGTTCCTAGGGGGGAACATAGTTATAATCCTAGGGATTTACTAGTCAAGGCGTCATCTTGTACACCCCATATCCCTAGATAACCACATTATCCCTTTTAATCCCCTTTTTATATTGTAATTAAATAGTTAATAAATGCAGTTAATTACTTCCTAACTTATTATTAATTTTGGGTTACCAACATAAGCCCCCTTACATACTAAGAATGCTGGGTGTGTGCTTCAGGCGTACAACTCAAGTCAGCATCTTCTCAGGATGCAAAACATGGGACAACGTTTTCTTTGCATGGCTCTTCATTCCCCGCGCAATCTCTTTATTGTCTAGTCAGTGGGTGGTTAACACTTCTCAGGAAAATCCTTTCTTTTTATTCCTATTCTTCATAACTCCCACTCAATCCCTAACTTTACCAATTCCTTTTCATCTTCCATACTTCCTTTTGTATTCCTCGATCGCATTCTTGTCCATTTTCTCCTCCTCCATGGCTCGCACCAAGATGACAGCATATCACCCTGCACGTCCACCACCGGTGAAGACTCCTCGTAAACCCGAAGAGGAATCGTCCGATATCGAAAAGGAACTAGATGATTTTACCAAGGTGGAAGACAAAGGCATAATCCCTCGGGTAATTTCATTCACGGATTTGCCAATGCTTCCTTCTCTAGGGGCTGAACCAGTGGTGGATCCCAAATGGCAATGGGCAAAAAATCCATGCAATCCCATGCGCGACTTCCTGGCTCCTCCTCCTTCTGGCATTTTGTTCTCTGATGTAGGGATGACTAGAGACCCAGTGCCAAAGGTCGAGCAACACATCAGGTATCCCCCTTCCGAAAAACCTAGCTTCTTGTTGGCGAACTCTCTATTTCGCTTTCGCTTCCCATGTCCGGAGTTTCCTTAGGTCCCTATTAATTTTCTTATTCCTATACTGGTTAACAAGACCTGAGGGTCTTGGGTAGATCATGTCTTTGCCAAAGATTTGCTATTCATTGAGGTTCTGAAGAGAGTGGGCATTACAGACGCTATTTGGGCATCCAAGAAATTGGCTGTTCAGAGATGCCCTGAAGACGCTGTAGTCTAGACTCAACGTTGAAGTTCCATGACTCACACGTTCGTGATGGCTTGGGGAGAGTTTTCCCCCATCTTAGAAGATGTTGTAATCTTGCTAAAATTTCATATTTTTGGTGAACTGGACCTAGCATCATATACCTTAGAGCGTCATATTGTGGACATGGCAAAGGCATTAAGGCAAAGCACAGTAGATGCTACAAATTATCATAGGAGGCTATTCACCGCCCACTGTGCTCAGCAAGGCAGAAAGGGTTCTTCTAAGAAGGCCTCTAGCTCTACCTAATCAACGCCCTCAGCCAAGAAGAAAACACCATGGTCCACCCTGAAGTATACTTATGCAGGGTGGTTATGATACTTTTATGGAAAATTTCCCACTAAAGAGAGCCCCTTCACGCCAGGCCCTCCCATTCTCCAGCCTTTGAGGTGTGCTGCCTTTTTGACTTTCTAGTTGAACAAGTATGTGTTCATTGGCCCTCCTGCTGATTCCATTAGTCCTGGCATCTGCATCTTGGCCAGTTTGCTTGCTGAAGGGAGGAGACTCCCCTTAGCTTCTCTATATTTGGGAAGCTTGTATGCTGGCTTGGACTAGGCTCAGGAACATATGCGCATATCTTTTAGGTTTTTAGTGAACTATTATGCAAATGAGGTCTTCCTACAGTACTTCCTGTTTGAGCACTTTCTAGCTTTTGGTCCTACTTGCATTGTACCAACTGTGATGGTTGAAGAGGAACATCCTTTAGAGCCATGCTCATGGGGCTGGTTTGGTGGGCATGCTAGGCTCCTATTAGTGGATTGCATTGCTAGAGAGGAGGCCTTCTACTTTAGGCCTTACATGAACTACCACTACCTTGGTATAGAGGGACATTATCCCATTTATTAGGAGATGCTCCGGAGTACTCGAAACGACAAAGCCCAGTGCATTGAAGGTGGATATGACTTTTGGGGCTTGTGTGACACCCCGAGTGCCTTACCTAACTTTGTGATCATAGACCCTTTCTACTATGGCCTACCATTTATCAGCCTGATTGGTTATGCAAACAATTAGGTTGGGATCAGGCCCCTTGTGAGGTTACTTGGCCATTTGTTTCTATTGGGGAGGCCATGGAGGCAGTGCTCTTCAAGGACAATCTTCTCCTTATGATCCTAACCTCCTTGTGCCATATACTTCCCGAGGAGGAGTTACTGATGACTACCCTGCCCATCACCATGCTTTGAAAATCGCTGCCCAGAGGTACGAGAACGGGATGGATACCAGTACTCCCCCTTTTACTGACATCATGCCTAAGGATCCCTACTATGCTACTTCTTCTTCTCTTGAGGCCAAAAAACTTGGTAATTAGGACTTCCTTATTTGTTCCATTTTTGCTTCTTGTTCTTGCCCATACTCCTTTTGAGCTTGTACATCAATTCTCGCTGAGTATTGTCTTTCCACACTTTCTTCTTCTCTTCTCTTTCTTTCTCTTTTTTTTTTTTTTTTTTTTTTTTTTCAGTTGCAGCACCTGGGACTTCCCCTCAGAAAAGGAAACAACCCCAAATCGAAAAGGCTAGGTTCCTAAAAAGGCTAAAGCCCCCAAGGCTTCTCCTCCTAAGTAGGTGAGTCCCTCTGAGGCTTCGAATCCACCAAAGAAATCTACTTCTTCTGCTCCTTCAAGCAGTCTTCGTAGATCTGAATGCCTCCGTACAGTGGTCCAACCTCATTCTACTCCCATTTCTTCACATTTTGATTTGGGGGAAGATACCACTGAGGATGAGAATAGGGCTTTTAACACTACATCTGCGAGTGGATTGACACATGATGCTGTCCTTGACCTTGTTGAGGAAGAGATAGTCCCTGACACTGAAGAGAAGGGGCACGGTCGTGATGCTGATATCGGGAATGTAGGGCCAGACATTCTCGCACAACCCGCATCTCCCCCATTCATCACACAGAGCAAGTCCTTGACACACCCATCCATGATGCCCCTATACAGACTGGTTTTCCTCCCACGCAGCCTACTACCTCAGATTCCCATTCACCGGAGCGTCTTAGGACCATTAGACAGGATAATTCGCCTTCTTTGAGCCCTTCAATTGTAGACTGCTCGATTGAGTGAGTGGAACGACCCTTATCGCCTCTACTTTCCCCAGAAAAGATGCTCGACTCCACTTTTATGACTTTGCCTCTCCATGCTGCTAGGGAGCCAAACTCAGGACATACGACAATTGTAGGTCCTACACCTAGTTCTCCTCCATCCACTCAACCCTTCAAGGCTTAATCCTCTGCATTTCCAGATGATAAAGACCTTGAAGGTATCATGACACTGCATGACCTATTGCATTTTGAAGGTATTCTTGTGTTATTACCATGTCTTGTATTATTAGTCTTATACTTCTGCACTTCATCATCTCCTACTTGCAGGTGACAATGATATCTTAACAGTGCAAACAACCGGGGTAGAAGCTGATCCTTCTCATATGCACGTTCTAGGCAAGTCTCTTTCATTTCGTCTCGTGTTTTGTTTATGCATGCCTTTTGCTAACTTGTTTCTCTTTTTTATGCTCCAGACATGTTTCAGGAGTTTTTGTAACACCCTAATAAACCCATACTACGCTTAAGTCGTATTACGGCGTTTTATTATTACGGCGTTTTATTAGTTGTTACTTATGCTCGTGGAAAATTTAACTTCACTTGAAATTAAATTACGCGAAAAATATGGTAAGATTTTTTTTTTGAAATATGTCATCGCTTTGGAAAGTAAAGCCTTGAATGGGAAGGTAGATAAAGAAAGAGCGTGTCGCATAAAATACATAACCCAATCTCATAAAACAAGAGAAAGATAAATAAATAGTAATTTAC
This sequence comes from Pterocarpus santalinus, assembly GCA_031439595.1. Lineage (NCBI taxonomy): Eukaryota > Viridiplantae > Streptophyta > Magnoliopsida > Fabales > Fabaceae > Pterocarpus > Pterocarpus santalinus. The sequence goes on along the minus strand of CM062528.1, from coordinate 22,042,235 downwards.
AAATACATTGCCTTGCATAACTAATCATTACATCCATATAGGTTCATAATATTTATATATACATACATATATATAATAGCGTTACATCGAAGGAAACTCATGGTTGTGCCATGACCCAGGTACTAGGTACTAACTACAGACTTCAATGACAAAGCTCCTCTCAAAAAGAATATGCGAAGATCTAGAGTGACGGTCGCTATGAGTCCCAAAATAGCTTCGTCTGGCATCCCACGTCGTACGTCTGCTCGTAGTGCAGTGGCTCCATGCTCCACTCCATTGGATGTGCCAACAAAATCTGGTGACGATGCAGAAAAGTAACTAGAGTGAGAAATAAGATTTCTCAGTAGGACTCGAACCCGACACGGAGGTGTCATCGTCATCATCCCAATCACTTCGGTTTTATAATGAAAACAGTGAGCATGCATAAGGTCCAATTCTTAGATTTTCGAAGACATAACTATCCAAAGTGGATTCAATTTTAAGTACATATTCTCGTTATGATAACAACGTGATGGTAAACATAAAAACTTATATGACAATTCATAACATGCATGAACATGTTGAGAGTTTCATTCTTTACTTGGGTCAGACCGAAGTCTCTTTCTTTTCTTGACTTGACTTTCTCTTAAATCCTTTTCTTTCCTTAACTTAACTTATCTTAAGTCCTTTTCTTTTCACCCACTAAACATAAGTGGTAATGAGCTCATACCGTGGCCGTCGCCACCATAAAATTTCGGTACTTACACTAGCTGGGTCATGCCATGCCTCGTGTAAGCCCTATCCCCTATACTCACACTAGCTGGGTCATGCCATGCCTCATGTGAGTCGTGGGTAAGGGGAACTTAGATTAGGTCACCTTCCCTTTTGAAGGATCACACCCCATTATTGAATCTCTTCTTATTAAAGCTTATGATGCAAAATATTTCTAAGTCCACAATTTCTACAAAATTTACATAAGATAACGAAGCTTCCCAAAATTTTGCCAAACAGAGAAACCAACATCACAGTATCATTAAGCATCATATCATCTCATCATTTTATCATATTCATCATCATCATATCGTATCATGATCATCATCATATCATTATCATAATCATCATCATCATATCATATTATATCAGTGTCATCATATGGACACATAAGGGCATACATATCACACAAAGTCTTATGAGCTTAGCTTAGCAAATTTGGTGCAAGCTTTTAATTGAGATTGCCTCTTGTGTATCCTCTTTTATTAATTGCAGGGCCAATTTTATCTAATGTCCTTTTTGATATTTTTTAAGTTGAATTATGAAGGTTTTCTAATACTTAATGTAAGGGTATTAATGTCTTAAAGCTTATTCTTCATTAACTTTTAACTTTTACCCTAACCAGTTTTACTTTTACGGTGGGGCAGTAACTTCAAAAATTCACCATAATTTCATCTTTTACTCTTTTATTTCAAATTTTGGTTTGCTTATACTTCTCTAAGTCTATTTTTAAACAAAAGAAACCCCACTCAAAAATTTATTTTTCAGCTTGAGTTATGCACATTTTATTGTGACTGTTCAGATTTGAAAGTTCATCTCGGGTCAGTGACTTTTAAACATTACTGTAAACTCCTCACAAGGAATATGCCAAAACTGTTTTATGGGGATGTTTCTCTATGTCGTAGCTTTCTAACAAACTTGGTCTCACTCAAAAATGTTCTGTATAGCTTGAGTTATGCATGTTTTATTACCCACTGCCCGGACAGGAACCCATCCAGAAACAGCAAACTTTGAAAATTCATATCTCTCTCTTTTTAAGGCCAAATCTCGTATATTTTATATTTACGAAAAGCTCTTTGAGTCCACTTTCACAGAAAATTATTTTCATTGCATTTTGAGTTTTTTGGAGTGAGCTATACCGCACGCTTTACAGACTGCCAGAATTCCAAATTAACTCGTTTTTAAGTTTTACATATCAAACTTGTGGAAATGTTGCTATACCACTTCAAATCACCATTTTTATGTTTTAACTCATCACCATATTCAAAGTTTTAGTCACCAAATTAGTATTTTAACACAAAATAGAGCAAGATACATAAAACCATCATGCCACATAATCTCATTTCAAAACAACACTTTCATCAAGATAAGAAAACTCATAGAGAAAAATATGGTCATGAGACCTTGAAGCAAGCTTTAAAACCACCTAACTATGAAGAGCTTAGGGGTTCTAAAACTTGAAAAATACATGGAGGAGAAGGATAGAGTCACTACCAAATGAGTTTCTCTTGGAAGCTTGAAAAATGAAGTGGTTGGAGATAGCCTCTGAGCTAGCAAATGGGGCTAAATGAGTGTTTGTTTTGCTCTACCAAGGACCAAAGAATGTGATCCTTGATAAGTTAGTGAGGGTGGTGATAGAAGATGAGGGTGATGGTGATGGAAAAGTGATGACTTAGAGTAGGAAAAACAAGAAGAACAAGAAGGAGAGTAGGAAGAATAGAGAAAGGTTTAGAGAGAGGTGAGAGCTTTGTGTGTGTGTCTAGAGAGAGGGAATGAAAATGAATTGAGGAGGGAGGAGAGGCTGAAGGTGGTGCATAAATGAGGGAGGGAGTGAGGTGACTTTTGCTTCTTACACAAGCTAGGGAGTGGGAAAAACCTTGGGGCAAAAGGGAGTGTTGTGTTTCCTTTGAGTCTTGGCACTTGGGTAAAGACTATATAGTGTTTTTGTCAAATGGTTAAAAGCATGAGCTATCTGAGGATTGGCATTGGATGATTGTGATCACTCCAAGTGTCACAATCTTGATGGAGGAGAGTAGGTCTTTTGTCTTGACTCAAGGAATCTACTAACATGGACTCTTGATCTAGTGGTGTATGATGAGGAGGCAATTGAATGGTTGGATATGACTCTTGCTTTGACCAAATTTTCAAACAATAATTAAACGGAAGTTTCTAAATCTTTATAATTGTTTCAATTCTCTAAATGTTAATTAATTCCATTGATTCAATTGCACCCTAACACCTTTTTATTGAAAATGATTTTTCCTCATTAATTATGTAAAGAAGATGTGAGGGTTAATTTTCATGTGATTAGGATATGATGCTTGACATGCACTTAGTTAATATGGTTAGGTCACCTTGATTGTATGTTCTAAATCATAGATTAATAAGGATTGGGCAATTAGGTTCTTAATTGTAACCTTTAGTGCATTATGTTTCAATTGTTGAATTTTCTAATTATTCGTTGACTTGCACTTATCTTATTGACTTGCCTTTAATTTACGAAGTCCTTGCTCTCGAGATTAATCGATTAATTTTTCAATTAATCGTTAACCTCTCTGATTAGCCAGGATCATAGAGCTAATTAGTTTAGACAAAAATTGGGGATGTTACAGTTTTCTTCCTTCCTTCCTATTGAAGATGCAGCCTTGGTGGCCAACTTCCCAGCTTCCCATGAGGGCTTCACATTTCCTCTGACCGTTCTTCAGCTGTATCGGCAAATGGCCTATCAGTTATTTGCCGTTGTATAGAGATTCCTCACTTTGCATTCATTGCACGAGCTGCTCGCTGGTCATAGGGAATCTGTGGCCTCATACTTATAGTCTCTTGCTTGTTTCGGTTTCAAAGGCCCTTGGTTTGAGAAGATGTCAACCATCCTCGATGCTCGCCTCTACGGATTCTTCTACTTACTGGGCAAGTTACTTACTGAGGAGCACGCAACCGTTACCCGTGCCACGAAGTTGCAAAGCGAGATTTCCCAACTTTCGCAATGCTTGTCTGCTACCAAGTCCCAACTTGAGGTCATTCAAGCTGATTTGGTTTCGTTGGCTGCTTGTAGGAAGACAATGGAAAAGGCCCAAGATGCTTTCAGTGTCCCCTTTTCCTTGTAAGCTGCTGCTTTGTCTTAGTTGTAGCAAGAATCTTGTAAAGCTTCTGTGCCTTGTATTTTGCTGCAATGTTAGAGTAGTATGGCTTGTAATAGGTTAGAGCCTTGTAAACTCTAATTAGTCTGATACTTCTTTAATTTCTGTGGCTCCTCTATTTACTGACTTGGTTTGTCTTGCACTACTATGTAATTATATTTTGTAGAATTTTAGGACGCTTTATTGGGTTTCTCTCTTGTTTGACACTTTTCCTTTCCTCTTATTTCTGTGCTTTCATTCCGCATTCCTTATTTGTGCTTTCTTGCCTATGACGTTGGATCGTACATGTGGCATCTTCCCCTCCTTGTGAAAGCTTGTTAAGCCAACATGAGGGTTTGGTTCACGATACCTGCACTTTAGAATTCATAAGGGTTTTTTCTTTTACATTTTCCAGTATTAATCAATTCAGAGTCATCAGGGCATTAAGTCTGATTCTTTACTTCTTTGCCCTTTTGAAGCCACCAAGGACTCCGTCTTTGCATTATCATGTTCATCACTAGTTTCAATCTGCATTCTTTCAGACATTTTACACCTTTAGGATCATCCAGTGTCCTCTTTCACAGCTCATGACCTTTTGGACTTTTAGGACTGCTAAGGGTCCTCTTTTTGCTTAATCAGTCATTTTGCCTTTTTAGGACCGCCAGAAGTCCTATTTCGCTTTCCTTTAGCATAATTCTTTTGCATACAGGCTCAGTTATCATTCTTTTTCATGCATTTTCCTGATTTTTGCATGCACCGTAGGCATATATTCAGTGCTTTACATTCTGAGTCCTTTCATAATCCTATATGCATCTTTTTCATGCTTTGCCCTGTGCAGAAAGTGTCTCGCACCTTGGGGCGTCTTTTGCTTTGAGTCCTTATGCTCCGTTCCTAGCATCTCGGGGACTCTCATGTCTTAAGTCCCTGCGCTCCCAATCGTGCACCTTGAAGGACTTTACAACACTAACCCCTGTGCTCTGTACATTGCACCTTGAGGGATTAATGTTACATTTTCTCCTTCGTGCTCCGTTCCTAGCACCATGGAAAGAGAAGGGACCATATGAACATGCCTTTGGTATCCATTGCCCCCTAAACCCAAAGTGCCATGATGTCCATATGTTGGGACTGTGAACCGGGTCTCCTTTAGCTAATTTCTTGGTCCCAAATTGCTAAACTAGAGGTTATCGATTATTAGGGGCATGAGGCTCTAAGCATGTTTTAAGGGCGTCCCTTGCGCCGTAGATCCCTTAAATACTGAGACGCTTAGGTAATATAAGTAGGCTCCCGTAAGAAGGTGCTTATAGAATTTCTTGGGCCCTAAAATTCTATATACCGTAAACTGAACCTTCTTATGTTTAGGGCGGGTAAGTGTATTTTGCAAATTTCTTATTCCCAAATTTGCAAATACCGCATGACGCTTTCGCGTAACACTTACTTGTAGTGGGCACTGGTTATTATTTCTCCTCTCTTATTTATCATCATTCATCATTTTTATTTAGTTTTTTTACATTTTTTTATGCATATATATCATGGTCATGATGCTTTCTTTTTCTTTTTCTCCTCTTCCCCCTTTATTTTGGAGAAGCAATCCATAGGAGGTGAACATAAGATCCCCCTTTCAGCCCAGGGATGCTATGTATTGAGATCGCCCTATGTTTAGGGTTGGCACAGGGGTGCTTCCATGGGCCTCTTGCCCCTATACCCACAGAATACCATCGACAGCCTTGCCAAGTGGGCTTTTGTCCTAGGAGGGGCGTCATTGCCCTACGCCATCCCTTCCTCATTCATGATAATTCATCCTGTCTCATTGCTTTCTTTTCAGAAACTAGTCTTACACATTAATCATGTGCCTTATCCATTATTACACTTGTTCATTTCAACCTTATTTCAGTTACTAACAAGATAAATTTTATCAGCATGCTTGTCAGTGTCATCTATCCTAAGGTTTAGGAACATGCATATTCAAGCCATAGCAGGATCATACTCAAAATATCCATTCATCATCCTATTATATTTAAGATGTTTACAAAATGACTGGTTCATCATGCATATATCATGTTCAAAGAGCAAAAGCATCACAAGTTATGGTTTCAAGCATAGTACTTTTAACGTACTTGAAGTTGATGGGGCCTATTATCTTGCCAGTCTCTGGATTCTGCAGGATACAATGTCCATTGGGGTGAGCTTCTTGCACTATGAATGGTCCTTCCCACTTAGGTGCCCATTTTGCCATAGCCTGCTTCCTCATTATAGCGTCTACTACTTTCATCATCATCTCCCCTTCCTTGAACATTCTAGGCCTCACTTGCTTGTCATAAGCCAACATTAGCTTCCTTTGATACTCCTGTATTCTTTCCGCTGCTACATCTCTCTTGTCCGCTAGTTCGTCTAGTTCTCCTTCTCTATTTCTTTTTTGCTCCAGCATCATTCTTGCTAACTGTACTTCTATCTCAGTGGGGAGTACTGCTTCAGCTCCATAAACCAAAGAAAATGGCATTGCTTTTGTGGCACCATACTTAGTCATTCTATAGGCCCATAAGGCAAGAGGTAAGTACTCACTCCACTCTTTAGGGGTGTCATCAAACATTCTTGTTAAGATTCTGATATTGGTGGATTCAGCTTACCTACTGGCTTGTGGGTAATATGAGGAGAACTTGTGATGTTGAATTTGGTACTAGTGTAAAATAGCAGCTACCCTCTGGTTCATGAAGTGCATCCCATTATCAGATACTATTTTGTGGGGCAAACCAAAATGGCATATGATGTTCTTCTTCAAGAATCTTGCCATAGCTTTGGCATTTGCTTCTCTTATTGCTATAGTTTCCACCTATTTCATGAAATTCTCAGTAGCTGCAAGAATCCATCTTTTCCCTTGTGGTGCGGAAGCGATGGGCCCAACAAAATCCATTGCCCAAGTGTGAAAGGGATAAGGTGTCTTTAAACTCTGTAGTTCCACACTTGGGGCATGGATTAAGTCTACATGCTTCTGGCATACAACACATATCCTGACCCACTCCACAGCATCTTCTTTTATTCTAGGCTAATAATACCCAATCCTAAGCAATTCCTGCCACAATGCTAGCCCTCCTTGATGTCTTCCATAGACACCTTGGTGGACCTCATCCAGTACCTTACTCTTTTCCCCTTCTTGAACACACTTCAGCACTTCACCTGTGAAGCTCCTTCTAAAAAGCTCTCCTTTATGTATAAAATACCTTTTAGCCTTCTTTTTAATTTTCTCAGCCTCTACCTTTTCTAACGATAATGCCCCCGCTTCTAGATATTCCATTAAAGGTTGTTGCCATCCTTCCACACGATTCACTTCCATCTCTTTTTTCTTTTCCTGGCATGGTCTATGCAACGTCTGAATTTCATCACAGTATTTCTTCATAGTGGGCCAAAACATGCCCTACCTCTATAACCTCTTACATAGGTTGGGACCTTCCTCTCCACAGATCACTTCATGCAACTGCTGAGCTTTACTCATCCCTTCTTGCTCCCCCATGCACCGCATCAGCAGTCCTTCACCATTCTTCTTGTACAAGTTGTTATTCCGGATGCAAAAATCTTTAGTTTCTTTGGTAATATTAAAGGCTCTTCGTTGTTCATACACTAGAGCCCTCCAATCTTGTAATCTCTCCTTGTTTTGTTTTTCTTCTTCGCTAGTGGAAACTTGGACCACTTGATACTCGATGACTTGCTTTCCTTGCTGTACTATAACCTTGCCTCCAAGTGTTGCCAGGGCATCAGCATGTTTATTTTCTGACCTTGACATGTAAGAAAAGGTGACATGCTCAAATTGCTGCATCAGTTTCCACACCTTTTCCCTATATAAGCTAAACTTTTCTCCTTTACACCATATTCACCTTGGACTTGTTTAATGAACAGGTTGGAGTCTCTGTTTACTTGCACCTTCTTCACCCCTATTTCTTGAGTCAGTTTCAATCCCAAGATGAATGCTTCATACTCTACTTCATTATTGGTGCAAGGGAATTCTAATTTGAATGCAAAGGACAAGCTTCTCCCTTTTTCGTCAGTCAAAACCATGCCTGCTCCCCCTACGGATTAGAGGGCATCCTGTCAAACATCAGCGTCCACCTTGGCTCCTTTTCACGAGCATTGACATACCCTATTTCTCCTAGAATTTCTTCCTGCACCTTTTCTTCTTTGTTCCCTGGGCATATCGTGAGCAAGTCCACTAGTGCTTGGCTTTTCATAGCAGTGGGCGTTACTAAGGAAATGTCATATTCACTTAGTAACAAGGCCCACCTGCTCATTATTCCTGTTACCTTAGGCTTCCACACCAAAAACTTCAAACCCTCGTCTTTGGTGAACACTTCAACCTTGAGGGCTTGGAAGTAATGCCCATATTGCTGAACCACATATACCAAGGCTAAGCATTGTTTCTCTTGAGCTGGATATCTTCGTTCGGCGTCCTTCATGGTTCTACTCACATAAGCTATGGGTTTTTCTTGGCCCTCATCCTCTTGAGCAATCAACCCACAAACGGCTTTTTCTCCTATTGCAATGTACACCCTTATAGGCCTTGCTGCTTGGGGTGGCGTCATGGTCTGGGTCGAAGTGAGCACCACTTTGATTTTTTCCATCACTGCTTGGTGCTTAGGCTCCGACTCGAAGGCTTGTTTCTCCTTCAGAAGGGGTCTCAATGGTCCCAATAATTCAGCCAAAGCTGGGATAAATCGTCTGATGTATCCCAATATCCTAAGAAACTTTTGCAACTCCTTAACATTTGTTAGTGCCTTCATTTCTTGAATGGCCTTATCTTTTCTTCATTAGCTGAGATTCCTACTTTGTGAACCTTGAAACCCAAGAATCTGCCAGCAGATACCCGAAAGCACACTTCATTGGGTTTATCTTGAGCCTATATTTTCTGCACCGCATAAAGATTTCTCTCAAATGTCTCAAGTATTGTTCCTTGAATTTGGACTTAACAACCAGATCATCCACATAATCTTCTACAAACTCATGCATTATATCATGAAAGATTATTGTCATTGCCCTCTAGTATGTTGCTCCAGTGTTGTTGAGTCCAAATGGCCTGACCACATAAAAGAAGTTCCCCACAGGTGTTCTGAACGTTGTCTTTTCTTCATCCCTCGGGCCCATCTTGATCTGATTGTAACCACTGAGGCCATCCATGAATGAAAAGCACTTGTGGGTTACCGTGGCATCAACCATCCTGTCTACATCAGGGAGTGGGATATCATCTTTAGGACAAGCCCTGTTCAAGTCTCGGAAATCAATAATAGCATATCTACCCATTCCTCTTTTTGACTGGGACAATATTTGCTAACCACGTTGGGTGTTGTATAGGCCTTATGAACTTAGTCCTGAGCAATTTCTCAATCTCCTTCTTGATTTGGGCCTCAATTTTCATAGGGGTTACGCCCTAACGCACCGCCAAGTTATATGTCACTAAGGCTGAAGACAGTCCTGGCATTTCATCATAACTCCATGTGAACACATCCTTAAACTCTTTTAATAAGTCCACTAGCTCTTTCTTCTTCTTCTCCTCTAGTGCTTTATTAATGAATAGAGGCCTACGATGCTCCTCTATTCCAACATTCACCTCTTCCATCTCCTCTTCTTTCTGCTTAATATTATCTTACAACTCAGGTGGTGCTTTTCATATACATATTTCCTTTTACCCTTCTTCTAGGATGCTCAACTTCAGGGCCAGCAAGTACTCGTAGACGTATCCCCGCTGAACCCCTAAATCCCTATAAGATGTGCCATCTGAATCCCCCTGAAGGGAGTCGTTCCCTCTGCACCCTAGGACACTCACTCTGTTCTTTGGGTCTCTTGAAAGCTTAGGTGGGGCATGTAGCCATACTCAAATCGACCTTCTCTTTTCCCTTCTTAGTACCCAACTGTACCTTCTTACAAGGGTGCATTTCGTTTACCCCTAGAGGTGCCAATTCATCAAACATCCCAGCATCAATTAAGTGTGCTTTGGAGGCATCAAAGGGTGCTTTGGTTGCAGGGATTTCTATATTGTTGTCTCTAAAATTGGACTTGACACATTGGAGCCAGGTTGAGGGTACATATTGATGCAAAGGTAACCATGGATGCCCCAGTAGTATGTAATAGCTTGGCTCACCATCCAGCATTTAGAATTTGTTGGGCATTTTGATAGGCCCAACCTCCAACATGATTACAATGAAGCCTCTTGGTGTCACCGCCTCTCCATGGAAGGTATTGAGCTTGATAGAAGTGGGCCTTAACTGATTAGAGGGTAGCCCCATTACGTGAAACACAGCTGGGGATGATGTTGACTCCCGAGCTACCATCCACTAATGCTTGTTTGACCTTACACCTTTCCATTGAGGCTTCCACATATAAGGGCTTGTTGTGGTAGAAGCCATAACCCATATAGCTAGGCTCCCTGAATACCGCTGCTGTGGCATGGGATCTTGCTAGTTATGTGAGCGGAGCATTGGCAGTATGCAAGCTCCCACCCCCTCTTGTTATTACTTGGACTAAAGCTCGTGCTGCTTCTTTCAGGGCATCACCCTCTAGGACCAGTTGTCCAAAGAGTATCCTGAAGCCTTGCGTCTTCATCAACCCTTTAACCAACATGCCTTCTTCTGTTAAGTTTTCCTGCCTTGGAGGTGTATCTAGCACCTCCTCTTCTTCCATACTTACATCAAGTCATGTATCTCCTTCCAATACTATGACACCTACATCGTGGTGTGAGAACGGTTTATCGTGCAAATCTTCATCTCCTCCATCTCATTTAGGCAACAAGATCTTTACTTCTTCCACCTATTTGTGGAAAACTTTTCTAATGACCCAATAGTCCATAGTATTATGATTTCTAGTACGATGGAGAACACAGTACGTTGGATCTTTAAGCTGTTCTTCTGACAGAGCTTCCTTTTCTATTCTCGATCTCAGCGTCCCATCTTCAAACCATCCATCTACTATCTCCATCATCTGAGGCCTTAGGATTGGAGTAGGAGGCATGTTCTGCCTTTGCTCATAGTTTTTTGGTGGAGGCGTAGCTTTATAGCTGCATTTTCTAAGCTTATCAACAAAAGCACATATCTCTATGACCACATTGTACTCCTTTGGCCTTTTTCCACTCCTTCGCATTGCTTCTGAGATATCAGCAGCTCTCTTCAATAGCTTAGAGAATGTGGAAATTCCTCCAATGGACAAGAAAATCTGAAATCCATCCTCTACATTCTATATGCACCCATAAACCAGATCTGGTTCAGGCAGCGTCTCCTTATACTGCAAGGCCCTGTCCCTATACCTTTTGATGAAGGGTATAAGACCCTCTCCAGGTTTCTGCTTTAATCTTCCTAAGTCCATGATGTGCATAGCACTTTCTTTCTCCAAAAATTTGTTACAAAACTCGGTCACCATCTGTTCCCAGCTGTTGATGGAGTTGGACCTCAACTTGGTATACTAAGTGAAGGCTCTCCCTGTCAAGGACTTTAAGAACTCTTTCATCCTCAGATCTTTATCTCCTCTGTGGATGCCCAAGTCATCCAAAAAAGAGATAATATGCTCCCTAGCATTGCCAGTACCATCAAACTTTCGGAAATGAGGAGGCTGATACCCTGATGGATATGGCTTGGCCATTATCTCTACATTAAAAGATGGGCCTATATCCCATGTGAAGTTGCTAACCTCTTTCCTATTCTGGAGGAGACGCCTTAGCTCCCTTTTGGTGATAGCGGTGTCCTTACCCTTGCTTTCTCGCTCGTTAGCTCTACTAACTCCCTTTTTAGTCACAAAATCCTTCACCATGTTGGAGAGGTTGTTTTGTGTTGCTATGATAGAGTTCAGGACATGTGCAGGCACAGTGACTTGAGGAGAACTAGGCATGGCTATGTTGAAAAGTGTCTTTAGAGGTGTAAAAAGACTCAAGACTAGTTCGGTGTCTTCTTTTCCTCTACCTATCCTGCCACTTCCTTGACCAGTCTCATGCTGTGCTACTCTTGTTTTTTCCTTCTATTTCCAGGAAATCCTCCAAATTAAATGTCAAGGTCCTCAAAGTGATTGGTATAGTTCTTCTAGCTCTATCACATGCTGCCATTGCTCACAAAATCCTCCCCAGTGGAGTCACCAAATGTTCTGAACCCATTTTTATCTTAGTAAACATTTGTGCTCTAACCAAGATTAGAGATCTAGATTCGTAAGCTTTGAAGGAATAATGTGAGCAAAATGGGATTAAGAGGAACTATCTGTCGTGTAAACTTGGAAGAAAATGAATGCTATCACCACCTTAACCCTTTGGGGGATGGATAGATGCTGTCTCCGACTATAGGATGCCCTCCATATCAGAAACAGGTTCTAGAAACTGGTCTTTCGGTGTTTTCTGGTGAGGGGGTACCTGTTTCAAGCTAGAGAAGGTGAGGTTCAACTGTGTTTCTTGGTCTTGGTCCCTGGTCTAGTCTTGGGTATGTGAATCATAATTCTTCTGTTGTCCTAGGAAAGAAGTTCTCTAGTGTTTTTTTATTGTTTCTTCTATTTTCCTCTGCCTCATGTTATCGTTTCCTTACTAAGTCATTAAGTCAGTCACATGGTCCAAGGTAGTAGCAGAGTAAAGTCTCTTGGTCAGTGTGAAAGGGTCAACGTAGATGGGACATTTTCTCGTTGTAAAGGACAAGTAAATCACTTTTTTAGTTCTGCCACTTGTCAGATAACCTCATTTGGATATGGCAGAAGGTGGATAGGGGAAATGAGCTATCACAAGTCTTTCTTTTTTAGTATAAGTCTGATGCAGGCTTTTCTAGTTTCTTGGGTTTGGAGGGCGGTGAGTCAGAGGGCGTCTTCATGGAGTGTCAACTATCCTTACCTAGGGTTGAGCACAATGTCCCTTTTTCAGAGGTTTCACCTCCAAGGGCACTACAATATCCTAAAATCCTTCCAATCTACAGCACAAATAGTTCCCAAGGGGGAACATAGTTATAATCCGAGGGATTTACCAGTCAGGGCGTCATCCCGTGCACCCAATATCCTTAGATAACCATATTATCCCTTTTAATCCCCTTTTTATATTGTAATTAAACATTTAATAAATACAGTTATTTACTTCCTAACTTATTATTAATTTTGGGTTACCAATAGTTGGTTTTAATAATTATAAAAAAAAAAAAAAATCTATGGAGAGCCTAGGTTTAAACCCCAAGAGAAGGGAAAATGTGGCATGGATATTCTGCAGAAAATAATGTATTATCTAACACCTAATCTCTAGACTTAAAAGATTGTATGCATTAATGAAATCAACAATCACATGAGGTAGCATATTGAGAACAAAAGGAATGATGGTGTAATGACACATCTCTCTCATGGTGAAGCTTGGCAACATTTTGATTGGACCTATCCTAATTTTGCATCTGATCCTTGAAATATTAGGTTAGGGCTTTGTGTTGATATTTTTATTCCTAACAATTAATTAAGTAAACCAAATTCTTGTTGGTCCATAGCTGTTACTTCTTACAATCTTTGGCCTGAAATATGCATAATAGATCCTTATTTACTCTTAAGTTGTATAATCTTTGGTCCCAATAATTCGAAGGCCAAGATTGCTATTTACCTCCAACTTGTGACTATTGAATTGAATAAGTTATGGTTTGATGGTGTTTTGACTTACGATATCTCAATAAAGCATAATTTTGTATTAACGGTAGTATTAATGTGGACCATCAATGATTTTCCAGCTTATATGATGTTATCTAGATGGATGACACAAGGTAAATTGGGATGCCTGATATGTATGGAGGAAAGAATTCTTGATTTGATTGTCACAGAAGGTTTTTAAAGATAGATCGTACTTAGAGGTGTAATAAATATGGATTTAGAAAGAACATCATAGAGGATGAGGAGCCTCCAGTTAGATTAACCGATCACTAAACTTAGGAAAGGGTTAAGAAACTACCAAAGATTATAAAAGTTGGAAAATCCACTAGACTACCAAGCTATGGGGTAGAACAAAGTTGGATGAAACAAAATATATTCTCAGAGCTACCTTATTGGAAGGATCACTTAGTTTGTCATTATTTAGATGTGATGCACATTGAGAAGAACATATTTGAGAATATTATTAAAATTATGATAGATAGTGATTGAATTAAACATAAAGGCAAAGATAGATTTTGAGAAGTATTATAAATGTCTGGAGTTGAATTTTCAACCTTTAAGAGATGGTCGTTGGTTTAAGCCCAAGGCCAGTTATACATTGTGCTCTGTGTAGATATAAGATATGTGTAGGTGGGTGCAAGTGTTAAAAATGCCTGATGATTATATTTCAAATTTGGGTAGGCGTGTGAACATTGTCCAAGGGAATTTTTTAAAAATCATGATTTACATGTATTTGTGGAGTGTTTGCTTCATACTGCATTGAGAGAACTTCCTAACCATGTTTGGAAGCCATTAACTAAGTTGAGCAAATATTTCAGAGATTTGTGTTCATCCAATCTTAAGGTTGATTGTCTTTTAGTGATAGAAAAGAACATTCCCATTATTTTGTGTAAATAGAGAGGATCTTTTCTCCCGAACTTTTTGACTCTATAGAGCACTTACTTATACACTTGGCATACAAAGCATGGGTGTGTAGTCTAGTCCAATATAGATGTATGTATCTATTCAAGCAAGAAATATGTGGGTTCAAAAGAATAGTGAAAATGGGGTTAAAGTAGATGGATTAATATGGTAGGCATACAAAAGGAGACATCTTATTTTTGCTCTTATTACTTTGAGCTGCATGTCCAATTTAGGAGAACTAGAGTTAGTCAAAATAATAATAAAGGCAAAAGCTCAATTGAATCAACCTTTCAATATTCAACCAGCATGGTCATGCTGCTAGAGGATGTAAAGACCAACGGTTGATAGAAAGTGAATGGAATTATGCATATTTGCATATATTGCTAAACTGTGATGAAGTAGAGTCATTTAGAAAGTAATTAATAAACTATTTTGTTATATTTTTATTTCTCTCTTTAATCAAATCCTATATATTGATAAATTATGACAAAGTGTATTCTCTTGTACTTCGTTCAATTCTTACAGGTATTTTGAATAACTATATAGTCAATAATATCTTGAACAATTTCTCGAATAGTTCAAATCCTTTATATGTGACACAATGATTGTATTTTATGTTGGTCTTTCTTTTTCAGTCTTGTTTTGAGATTGATATTTGAATTTTTGTACTTAGATGCATAATGAGAGGAATTGTATAACTAATCCTCACTTACACAATTTAGCTTGGGGTCAAAAAACTAGAGCTAGGAGTTGGCTAATGTTTCACGTTAATGGTTACAAGTTTTATATAGCTAAATGGGGAAGAGAGAAAAAAATAAGTGGCACTAGGGTTTGTGTTAGAGGAGATACTAAAGACAGAGAATGTGACTGGCATGGAGTAGTTAAGGAAATACTTGAGTTGGAGTACATTGGTGAACCTTTTAAAATGGTTATTCTATCCAATTGTGAATGTATGATCTAACACATCCCAGACAACACATAAATACAACCACTACAAAATAATTAAGATTAAGATGCTTAGTGTTTTTGTTTGTGCTTAATGCCTTTGATTACTTGATCACCAATTAACTGATCAGCGAATTTACAATAACTTGAGAGAGGGTTTATGAATAAAGACTCTTAATATTAACACCATAAGCTGAGTGAAAACTAGAGATAGACAAATGCGATTCATGCGGTCAATATAGGAATCCATAGAGTATTGCTTGACCTCGAGAGAGGCTATGCATAAATTAAGAGGAACTGATCATGAGTCAATTAGGATAGAAACTAATTAACAGAAAATCATAATAAATACCTCTATAACAGATGAAATTAATTAGCCCTAACATCGACCCAATTGCATTTGTCCACCCCATTAACATCCAATTACACTACTTCTTTTGTTTATCTTATTTAATTTTTATGTTCATTTTTTGCATTCGTGAATTCATTTCATCTAAATATTTATTCCTTTAAAATTTCTGGTATTTGATCTATTCTCATGGGAACAATACTTTTCTTATCACTTTATTAGTTTGTACGACCCGGTATACTTGCCAGAGTCGTATCAGTTATATTAGAAGTACATCTGTCCATGGAAAGTGATAAGTAATCCTTCATGGCTCTATGATTCTGATTGTTTTCTTTAGCCATGTTCGTTACTTAAAACTCTTTGTACTCTCTCCTTTATCTTCTTAGTTGTCTCAAGGTGCATTCTATCTCTTGGTCAAAGATGAGTTCATCTGTTGAGCAACTCCTTCGCATTAACTGTAGTAGTCAAGAAAAGAAGGAAGATAAGTACAAAATAAAAATGGAAAAATCACTATTAATGAAATTAAAATAAAGAATGGCTTAATCAGGAGCCCAGATAGCTAAAAAGTGATATTGTGTAACATCCTTAATTTCTTGTCGTGCTAAATTACCTCAGTAACCCTGAGTAATTAGGCACTTAATGAGAAACTGTGAGATTAAGGCTTAATGAAGGGGTTAATGAAGAGTTTATGAGTTAACTCGGATGAAAAAAGTCAAGAGAATACTTAATCAAAATTAGATAATCTCTAATTAAGCAAGTTAGAGCCTTTATAGCTTAATTAAGTACTAATCACCTTTAATTAACTTAATCGAGTTTAATTGAGATTAATTAAGCTTAATCGCAAGATTAATTTTTGTTAATCATGTTTTTGTGCGTTAATCACAAATTCTTGCTTAATCATGTTAATTAAGTTGCAAGAGCACTTAATCACATCATTAAATTCAAATTTAGTCAACTAGACAATAAAGCATTGATAACATCACTAAAATGAAAAAGTAAAAGATAATATTGCTTTATGTAAGAAAAGCATTAGGTCTTGTCTAAAGTAAATCCATTAATTAACCATTTTGTTCCCTTAATTACAATAAATTAGAGAAAGTATCTCTCCCCCCCTTGGCTAATATGTTACGACCATCAACCACACACACACACACACACCTTCACTTCATTTTTCAACTTCCATTCTTTCTCTAAAATCCTTTCTTCCTCAAGAAGCTCTCCAACTTCTCTCTACATTCTCTCTTCTTCTTTTTCCTCTTCTTTATCATTCTTCACCTCCATAACCAAACCTTCTTCACTTAGCCCTTCAAAGACCACATCTTTTGGTCTTTAAAGAAAAGATTTAAATATTACAACCCCTATTTTCACAAGATCTCACGAGCTTCTCCTTCTTCCTTGCAAAACCGCCACCATCATCATCTTCTTCTCCTTCTCTTATTGTAGTGCCATTTTCAAGTAGAGGTAGTGATCTTCATCTTTTTATTTTGTTTACTCAAGAATGCTTGGAGCTTGGTTTTTTCATGACCAAGATCTTTAAGTGAAAACTTGAGAAAATCTTTCATGCTTTCCATGAGCAAAAGTTTCTATTTTTTGTTAAATATGTTCTTGTTCTTCTTCAAGTGTTTTTTATGTTTCTACTTTTGGAAAAATATGTTATTGTTCTTCTTCAAGTGTTCTTGATATTTCTACTTTTGGAAAAATATGTTCATGTTCTTATTCTTGAGTGTTTTTGATGTTCTTGGTGGTATTTTGCTTAAAGTTGCTCTTTTTCTTATGATGAGTTTATGATTAGAAAAGTTTTATCTTTACATGTTTTTCATGATTGGATAAGACTATGAACATGCTAAAAGCTTAAAGCTTTAAAAAGTTTGCTTCTTGATGCTTAAAAAGTGGCGCAAGTTTTAGTGTCTCCATAAAGTCATACTTTGTTTTGTCTTGAAGACAAGATTACATGTAAAAGTCTAAGCTTTTTGGAATAATAAGCCTTTTGAGTTAGAAAAATGATGTCTTGTCACTTTATGTTTCAAGGATTGATCCTTGGAAGCAAATCCTTTCATAAAGTTTTAAACTTTAATCAAGAATGTGACTTTAAGTCATAAAATTATAAGCTTGCACACTAAGTCTTGTAAAGATGGAATCTTGAGATGAATATATTAGTAAAGTTCCAAGCTTTAAGCAAAAATAGCATTTTTGAGTCATAAAAGTGTTAACTTTTGTAAAGATCAAAACTTTACAACTCTAAAGCTAATGTTTTATTTTACTAGTTCATAATAAAGTAGGAATCTTTTAGATTTTAAGACAACTTTAAATTATAAAGTTGAGACCTTGATGGTCTTAGAGTAAATAAAAGTGTCAACTTTCATAAAGAATAAAACTTTATGACTACTTTATAAAGAGTAATAACTTTTATAATACTTAAGGTAAAATCTTGTTATGTTAGTGATAAAAGCTTGAAACTTTGTAACTTGGTTAAGTTAAAAATCACCCTTTGTAACACCCTAATAAATCCATATTACGCTTAAGTCGTATTACGACGTTTTATTAGTTGTTACTTATGCTCGTGGAAAACTAAACTTCACTTAAAATTAAAATTACGCGGAAAATACAGTAAATTTTTTTTTTTTTTTGAAATATGTCGTTGCTTTTAAAAAGTAAAGCCTTGCGCGAGAAGATAGCAGTAAACGAGCGTATCGCAGAGATTTCGATATAAATGGAAAGAACATGAGATAAATCATAAGGTCATACATTCAAATTATAACGTCAATTACATAATATACTTAATCTCACAATATCCAAACAAATACATATAAAGGAAACTCATGGTCATGCCATGGCCCCAAATATCAAAGGTACACAAGTCTGATAAGATCCAATACAAAATGAAATACAAGAGTTAAGGAGCGCAAATCAAAATAAGCCCACGTAGATATATGCTGACTTCTCTGCCCCTTCCATGCCCTTCCATCGAACGGACTCAGGTCCTCGAATGTCTAGTCCCCCATGCTGCTCGGCCTCGGGGAACGCGCGGAGTGCGAATGATGCGGGGTGCCTGCTAATCACCTCGATACGACGGATGCGACGGCTAGGAACATACCTGCCCACCGAAGGACGTGCCTCGGGGGGATCCTCCTCAGATGCGACGGCCGATACTCAGGAGTGGCGGCGACGGCTGCCGCGGCCCTAGGGTGGCCGTCGAACTCACATCGACCACGGGAACCTCTGGCGACAAAGGCTCGGCTACGAGTAGACCGGAGACATAGGCTCCATCTCGATCTCGGGCAATGGCTCGGGCGGAAATCCCAAGGACCCAACGGCTGTCCAAGGCGTGGCGAAGATCGTCCACAGGGGCTGGCGGGATCTCGGCTCCTCCCGCTCAAAACTCGACCGGATAGAAGTATGTGCGAACTATCGTGGTGGTCGTGGCCACGATAGCGTGGGCGTCCTCATCATAGGCCCACTCATGGTGGGGAGGCTCCATGCTCCATGACACGTGAGGCTCCATGAGTATCTGGTGACGAGACGGAAAAACAACTAGGATGAGAAATGAGATTTCTCAGAAGGACTCGACCCTGGCACACTGGTGTCATCGGTATCGTCTCAACCACTTCGGTTTTTAAATGAAAAACTGTGGGCATACAATAGGTTCAATTATTTGATTTTCGAAAACATTACTATCCGAAGTGGGTCCCATTTTTAATACTTATCCTCTTTGTATTAACAACATCATGGCATACATGAAAGCTTATATGACTATTCATGACATACATAAACAGGTTGAGAGTTATGTTCTTTACTTGGGTTGGACCGAAGTCCCTTTCTTTCCACCCACTAAACATAAGTGGTAATGAGCTCATACCGTGGCCGTCGCCACCATAGAATTTCGGTACTTACACTAGCTGGGTCATGCCATGCCTCATGTAAGCCCTATCCCCTATACTCACATAGCTGGGTCATGCCATGCCTCATGTGAGTCGTGGGTGAGGGGAAACTTAAATTAGGACAGCCTACATTTTGAAGGATCACACTTTATCCAATCTTTTCTTATTAGACTTATGATGCAAAATATTTCTAAGTCCACAATTTCTACAAAATTTCGGCAGCATAACGGCTAGACCGCAGCTTCCCAAAATTTTGCCAGACAGAATACCAGTATCACAGCATCATATCATATCATCATCATCATATCATCATCACATCATGCTTGCAACCTAAACATAGGCATATTCTCAAGCAAAGTCTTATGAGCTTAGCTTAGTAAATTAGGTGTAAGATTTTACATTGGCTTTCGTTTTATTGATTCCTTCCCCTCCATTATTCTAACTTGACTTATATAATTTTCATATTTTAATTTGGAAGATTTATAGCTTAGGTATTGCATTATAGTTTGATTAGAATCTTATGAACTTAATCGAGTACATTAACTACATTTACATTAGGTTTCGTTTTATTCGCTTCTTTTGTTAAGGATTAGGTGAGCTTGGTATTTTATTCTATCTAGTCTTCATTAAGTAAATTATGAAGTTTCATTACTTTAGGCTAAGGCCTTTTACCTTTTTAAGTCATTTATGCATAGTCTTACTTAAGGTTAAGTTTTGACAGTTTTACTTTTACCCTAGGCAGTAACTTTAAAAATTCACCATAATTTGGTATTTTATCATTTTAATGCGAAATTTTATATGCTTATAGGGTTCTGAGTCTAGTTTTTAACAAAACAAGTCCCACTCAAAAATTCATTTTCTAACTCCAGTTATGCATATTTTATTATGACTGGTTCAGTTTCTAAGTTCACTCCCGGTACAGTGGATTATTACTTCTCATTATAATTGCTCAGAAGGAATCTGAGAAAACTGTTTTATGGGTTTGTTCCTCTATGTCTTAGCTTTCATTGAAACTTGGTCTCACTCAAAAATCATTTTTGTAGCTCGAGTTATACACATTTTAGTGTAGACTGCCCAGACAGAAACCAATCCGAGAACAGTCCACTTTGAAAAATCATATGTCACTAATTTTAACTCCGAATCTTATATATTTTATATGTATGGAAAGCTCTCTGAGTCTATTTTCATATAAAATTGGTTCCACTAATTTCTGAGTTTTCTGGAAAAAGTTATACCGTTCGGTTTACAGACTGTCAGAAAATCCAGATTTCACGTTTTGATATTTCTCATGTTTTCTCCAAAACACTCAACCTCACTTTCAAGAAAACATTTTCAAGTTATAAAACACTCATATACCATGAAAGATTAGTGAAAAACTAACATGTTGGAGTTCAAAAATATTGAGTTCAGCCATGCATCACACCAAACCGAAAAACATGTTTTCAACAAACAACCATACTAGCAACAACATCTCATTTTATGACAAGAATGGCTATGATGCCCATAATCAATCTTTAAAACCACCTAGCTATGGAGAGCATAGGAGTTCTAAAGCTTGAAAAACAAGAGAGAAAAAGGGGTTTAGAGCCACTACCAAGAAGCTTTCTTTGAGGGAACTTGTGATGGAAGAAGGTGATGGTGGTGGTATTCCTCCTCTTGGATCTTGAAAGAGGCTTGATATGTGGTTGTCTTTGATTCTCCAAGAGCAAGAAATGGTGGCTCTTGAAGAGTTTGTGAGTGGGATGAGGAGAGGAAAGGATGAGAGAAGTGGAAGGATTCTAGAGAGAAGTTGGAGAGTTTAGAGAGAAGGAGGAGAATTTTGAAATTGAAGAGAGAAGAGAGCTTTGTGTGTGTCTTTGGGAGAGTGAAAGAATGAAAATGAGGAGAGAGGAGGGCTGATGGGTGGCGCAAAAGAGGGAGGAAAGGTGATGTGATTTTTGCTTCTTACACAAGCTAGGGAGTGGGAAAAACCATAGGGCAAAAGGGAGTGTTGTGTTTCCTTGAGTCTTGGAGGCATTCTAATGTCCAATTTATGCTTTTCTCTAGGGGTTAAAGGGGAGTACCCCTCTTAGGATTTGGTTGCTTGTCTAAGACTCATCCAAGTGTCAAGATCTAATGGTGGATGACAAGGATCCTAGTCTTGGCTTTTGATCTAATGGTGTAGGATTAAAGAGATTGAATGAAGGGTGAGATGTTGCTCCTCCTTGGTATGTCTTTTTAGGGCATATGCATGGAAGAACTTTTATCTCTAAATGTTA
The DNA here is from genome assembly GCA_031439595.1 of Pterocarpus santalinus. NCBI lineage: Eukaryota > Viridiplantae > Streptophyta > Magnoliopsida > Fabales > Fabaceae > Pterocarpus > Pterocarpus santalinus. The sequence continues at coordinate 22,020,418 of CM062528.1, read as the reverse complement.
TTAGAATTATTTAAATGTAATTTAACTTAATTGGCTTAATTACCCATGAGTTAACTCTTGTCAATTACACTTTTTATGATACCTTGCATTACGGTTAACCATATGCTTAATTTGGGGTTTAATTTTTCAAGAGTTGTCTTAAGTGTCTTAATCATTATAAACTTAATTAGTAAGGTTAGGTTGTCTTACTTTTGTTTTGGCACCCTCGAGTAATTAAGGATTAAACGATTAAGGTTTTATTAAAACGCTTAGGACATTATGATTAAATTGTTGGCTAGACTTAATTTACTAAGCTCTTGCTCTCGGGATTAATCGATTAGTTCTCAATTAATCGCTAATCCCTCTAATTAGCCGAGAACACCGAGCTAATTAGCTTAGGTAGAAATGGGGATGTTACACCCTTGGTGTTTAGTAAACATGGTGTTATTGGGTTCATGATGTGGTTATGCGTTGTAATGACCCAAGGATTAGAGGGATCTCGAACTCCTTGGGAATAGAAGTATGAATAGGGCCTTTGAGCATACCATGAACCTAGGAATCACTAAGTGCACTATCTTAAGGAAAGGAAACTATCACTTAACTTAATTAAATTGAACAAGTGTTCCATAAGACATGAACTCAAGTCAAAAAATATATCATATGAGAACTAAGTAACTAAAGGCCACATACATAAATCTTAACTATGTGATTCTCTCATGGGTAACCACGAGAAATCATGTGATGATTCATAAGATTCTTCACAAAGATTAACACAACTATAAACCCCTTTAGGGTATGAATGTATGATGCCGTTTAGCATGATGAATGACAAGTTTGATTGAGCTTTGTTTCATGATTAAATGATTAGTATGATTATATGATATAGATATGATGGACTGTTGGTTGAAAGTTGAATGATTGGCATTTTGGGAAAGCTCTGGTCTAGCCGTTATGCTGCTAAATTTTCATCAAATTTATGGACTTAGTCATATCAGTGCATATGTCTAGTCAAAGAAGTATTATGGATGTAAAGTATAATGATAAGGAATGAAAGAATGAGATATGACCCCTCGATCACTTCTGGAAAGTGAAAGACAGTGATCTACAAAGACTCAAGGATCCTTTATGGAGGAGGCAAGGGTGACATGGAGCACTCTCTAACTTAGAGGTAACCAATATCGGCTTAGTCTAATTTGGTTAATATTGCGTTATGATAGTCATGGAATAAGCTCATATCCAAAAGTAGTCTATTTCAAAGGAAAGTAAAGAATGTTAAGCACGTGTTAAAAAAATGAAAGTAAAGTCAAAGTAGAACCATGGTCAAATTGATGAGTTGCATAGTCATGCATGTTTCTACATCTCATGCGTATTATGAATGTTTATACCATGCTCTCACATGTATATGCTCTTATATGGTAGCTTTGAGTTTCTTTATATCATGTTTATATAGGAAAGAATAAAAGGAACCCGCTTTGGGAGCCTATGTTTTCAAACCCTTTAAAAATAGAACTTATGCATGCTCACTACCTTCATAATTAAACCTGAAGTGGTTGGGACGACGGCGATGACATATTAATGGTCTAGTCGAGATACTCTTGAGAAATCTTGTATTTGTCACTCCTATCTTTCCGTGTCATCTTCAGATGGAGTTAATGACATCCATGGAAGCACTGGTGACGGTACCTGACTGGATAAGACGAGGAGCTGCCATGTTTCTTCTCCTAGCTAAGAAAGATCGAGATAGTAGCATAGTATTTTCATTTTCTTAAGAGCCCTAGTTGGACAATTTATATGCAATTAAGAGCATGTGGGAAGTCATGCTACTTAATTTGACCTATTACATATATGGTACTTATTAAATATAATGATGACTCTTGAGTATCTATGATTACATTCTTGGCTTATGGTATTGTGTTATGTTGTTTCAATTTTATTATACGTCTTATTAGTGATTTAGTGATATAAGGAATAATGTCCATGTGTATACAAGTAAATAAGCGCTTAAAAGCTCAGTTTTCAAGCATAAAGGTTTAAAAAAAAAAAATTACATGCTATTTTCGTATATTACATTAATTTCAACGATAAGAACTTCCGCTAGTTAAGAGTAACAACTAGTAATGCCATATGTAACATCCTCAATTTCATGCCATGCTAAATTACCTCAGTAACCCTGAGTAATTAGGCACTTAATGAGAAATTGTGAGATTAAGGCTTAATTAAGGGGGTTATTCGGATAAGAAAAGTCAAGAGAATGCTTAATCGAGATTAGATAATCTTTAATTAAGTAAGTCAGAGCCCCTATAGCTTAATTGAGTACTAATCGCCCTTAATTAGCCAAATCAAGTTTAATTAAGGTTAATTAAGCTTAATCATAAGATTAATTTTTGTTAATCATATTCTTGTGTGTTAATCACTAATCCTTGCTTAATCATCTTAATTAAGTTGTATGAGCACTTAATCACATGATTAAATTCAAATTTAGTCAACTAGACAATAAAGTAAAGAGTGGTGTCATAAAAGTATAAAGCATGAGACAAAACTACTTTATGTAAGAGTTTGACCATGTTTTGTCTCCCTATCATCCAATTTGTCTCCCTAAACCTTAATTAACGCAAAATGAAGCAAAAATATCTCCCCCTACCCTACTAAAAGTTTCGGCCACAATAATACAATACACACACATTCACTTCATTTTCAACTTCTCATTCTCTCTCTAAAGTTCTCAAACTCTTCAACCTTTCTCTACATTTCCTCTTCTTCTTCTTCATCTTCTTTATCATTCTCCACCTCCATAACCAGGCCTTCCTCACTAAACCCTTCAAAGATCACATCTTTTGGTCTTTGGAGACAAGATCTAAACACTACAAGACTCATTTTCAAGAGAACTCAATAGTTCTCTCCTTGCTCATTCAAAACCGCCACAATCATCATCAAGAGGAGTCATCATCTTCTTCTTCCACTTCTCCTATTTTTGCACCATCTTCGAGAAAGGTAGTGATCTTCATCCTTTTCATTTTGTTTGCTCAAGAAAGCTTGGAGCTTGGTTCTTTTATGACCAGGATCTCTAAATGGAAACTTGAGAAAATCCTTCATGTTCTTCAAGTGTTCTTAAGTTTCCCTTTTTGGCAAAATATGTTCTTGAATGTTCTTCATGTTCTTCAAGTGTTCTTAAGTTTCTACTTTTAGTAACATGGGTTCTTGATGTTCTTCAAGTGTTCTTAAGTTTCTACTTTTAGCAAAATATGTTCTTGAAGGTTCCTTGATGGTATCTTGCTTAAAGTTATTCCTTTTCTCATGATGAGTTGATGATTAGAAAAGCTTCATCTTTTTATGTTTCCATGATTTGATAAGACTTTGAACATTCTAAAAGCTCAAAACTTTAAAAAGTTTGCTTCTTGACACACTTAAAGTGGCGCAAGTTTTAGTGCCATCATAAAGTCTTCTTTTGTGTTGTTTTGAAGACAAGAATGCATGTAAAAGTCTAAGCTTTTTGGCATAATAAGCCTTTTTGAGTTAGAAAATAATATCTTGTCACTTTATGTCCTAGAAATCAAACCTTAAAGAAAAAATTTAGATCTTGAACCAAAACAATGCTTAAAGGTGTTAGCTTTTATAAAGATTAAGACTTTTTAACCTTAAAGTTAATGTTTCATGTCACTAGTCGATAAAGTAGAAACCTTTTAATGTAAAGACAACCATAAAGTTGAGACCTTGAAGGTCTTAGAATAATTAAATGAGTCAGCTTTTATAAAGAACGAGAATTTTTAGTGGAAAAGCTAGTAACTTGCCTCATTATTTCATAAAGATCTAATCTTTAAGATAAAAGCTTGAAGCTTTGTAACTTGGTTAAGTTAAAATTCACCCTTGATGTTTAGTGAACACGGTGTTGTTGGGTTCATGATGTGGTTATGCATTGTCATGACCCAAGGATTAGAGGGATCTCGAACTCCTTGGGAACAGAAGTATGATTAGGGCCTCTAAGCACATCATGAACCTAGGAATCACTAAGTGCACTATATCGAGGAAAAGAAACAATCACATAACTTAATTAATTTGAATAAGTGTTCCATAAGACATGAATTCAAGTAAAGAATAATTTTATACGAGAATTAAATAACTAAAAGACCATGTACACACATCTTAACTATGTGATTCTTTCATGGGTAACCATGAGAAATTATGTGATGATTCATAATGTTCTTCACAAAGAATAACACAACTATGAACCCTTTAGGGTATGAATGTATGATGCTATGCGGCATGATGAATGATGAGTTTGATTGAGCTTTGTCTCATGATTGAATGATGAGTATGATGATATAATATAGATATGATGAACTGTTGGTTAAAAGTTGATGATTGGCATTTTGGGAAGCTCAGGTTTAGCCGTTATGCTGCCGGATTTCCATCAAAATTATGGACTTAGTCATATCATTGCATGTGTCTAGTCAAGAAGTATTATGCATGTCAAGTATAATAATAAGAAAAGAAACTATGGGATATGACCACTAGATCCCTTTGGGCAAGTGAATGATGGTGATTCACAAGGAACCTCTATATGAGGGAGGCAAGGGTGGCATGGAGGACCCTCCAACTTAGAGTGTCGATATCGGCTTAGTCTGATTTGGTTAGTACTGCGTGACGATAGTCATGGAATGAGCTCATGTCCAAAAGCAGCTTATTTCAAAGGAAAAGTAAAAGAATGTTAAGCATGTGCTAAGCGAAAGTAAAGTCTAAATAAGTCCATGATGGTGCATGTCTTTGCATGTAATTATATTATCCATTTGCATTATGAATGTTTATTCTATGCTTCTGTATGTATGTTAGTCATGATGATGTAGTTATGATGTCAGTTTAAAAGCAACCCGCTTCGAAGTTTAAGTTTTCAAAACCATTAAAAATTGAACTTATATCTGTCCACTGTTTTTATAATTAAATCCAAGGTGGCCAAGACAATGACCATGACATTGTGTTTGTCTAGTCACGATCCTATTGAGAAATTTAGTATTTCTCATTCCTACGTTTCGGTGTCATCTTCAGAGGATGCCGGCGTTGGGCATGGTAATGATTTTCATTGAGTTTTCGGTGATGCATTGGCACTTCGACTCGGTGCTGAATGTATCTGTGCTGACTGCTCAGGCAGCGATGCAAGTCTACATGTTCCATAGCTGCCAGTTCCATGCACCTGTGATGAGTCCGTTCTTCCGCCCTCATGAGCCGTTCGAGGACATCACTATAGATGACATTCGCCCGCCTTTTCACCCTCCAAGGTACCCCACTGATGGAGATTCCGATTAGGACACTCGTCTGCAGTTTCGTTGGATTCCAATCCTTGAGCCATCTTATCCGAGCTATCACTTGGAGACGGACCCGTCTGAGCCTTCCTACCCGTCTGTGATCCGTCTGTCATCCAATTCATCTTCCTCTTTTGTAGCCCCTCGTCACACACCACCCCCGGTTCACGGTCATGGATTCATTCGCACCCATGCCGTGCCTCGTGGGCATCGCCGTGCTCGAGGTGGGGGACGTGGTGATGTTTCTCTCAATGGATATGGAACGGTTTTCTCCCACCTGATGCTTGATGTGACGATTACATGCGGAGCCGAGCACGAGGATAGCCCCTTTTGGTTGTAGTTATAGGGTTATCATTTTGTTGTATGGCATGTTGGGTGGTAGGGTTTTCTGATGTATTCCCTTTACTGTGTATTTGGTAGGGTTCTTTTGTAGGGTTGACAGTAGGTATCGGACCTATTATTATCTTTGTGTATGACTTCTGCTATCATTATTACTATATTAACTATGGAATGGCTATGGAATGAATGTTATCTTTATCTAGGTTGTGGTTATTCTCATTGCTTCTATTTATGTTAAATGTGATGTGTGGATGAGATAGCGACGTTTGTATTGCATGTTCACGATGCGCTTATGGCTCTTGGCTTTCAAAACAACTTACTCGTTATTATTCAAAAAAAAAATTTACCCCTATTTTTGTTAAAAGTAATTTCTAAAAGATAATGTTAGTTCCGCGAGCAAAAGTAACAACTAATGATTCCACAATATGACTTAAGTATAGAATGGAACTATTAGGGTGTTACACCATAAAATGACTTAAGTACAGTATGATATTACTAGGGTGTTACATATTGAAACTATCTTGGTAGGGCCAAAACCTTGATGGGACTTTGATAAGTATATCAGGTCATACAAGTAATAAAGTAATGAGAATATATCATTCCCTCGAGAATAGTTCAAATGCAGGAGTTAACTAAATTGGGTGTCAAGTTAAGCAATAAGAATAACTTATAGCACTAAATGAATAACAAAAAGAGCAATTAAATGGAATGAACAATTGCAATTATGGACTAAACTCAATGACAGAAGTTATTAGGGCTACTAATTTCACCTACCCATTAACTTTGTTACCTTGAAGATCAATTACCCAATTACTATTTCTCTTGATTTATAGCCAGATTCCCTGAATTAACTACAAGTCTTTCTCAAGATCATGTCATTCTCTGCTACTTAAAATGATTGCCTAATCTCTTAGCATAACCTAGATTAAGGGAGGATAGGCTCTATACATTCCCAAAAAAAAGGCGACATAGGTCATGTTTATTTATCACTAGTTTTCACTCAACCAGCGGTGACTATGACACGAAGCGCTCTTCACAAATCCTTTCTTGAGTGATTATAAAGCAACAAGTACTCTCTTCACAACTCTTCTCTTAAGTGATTGTAAAGCAGCAAGACAATCAAGTGGTAATCAGTCCCTCCAAGGCATTAGGCACAGTCATAACACTAAACCATGAGGAAACAGAAAAATAGATAACATTAAAACAAGAGTAACATTGTCAAGAGTAGCTACATTAGTGCCCTAATAAGAGGGACTTAGTTCATAATGAAAATAAAAATGGAAACTATGGAAGAAAGTAAAAGCATGAAGATAGAATCCATTAAAATAGGGGAAATGCAAAAAGAAGATGAATGCAGATCTCTCTAGCTTCCATTATGCCCTTGGAACTTTCAATCTTCACCTCCAATTGCTCCGGTAGTTCTATGTAACATCCTTTATTTTGTGACGTACTAAATTACCTCAGTAATCCTGAATAATTAGGCACTTAATGAGAAATTATGAGATTAAGGCTTAATCAAGGGGTTAACGAAGAGTTTATAAGTTAACTCGGATGAGAAAAGTCAAGAGAATGTTTAATCGAGATTAAATAATCTCTAATTAAGCAAGTCAGAGCCTTTATAGTTTAATTAAGCACTAATCGCCCTTAATTAGCTTAATCGAGTTTAATTAAGGTTAATTAAACTTAATCACAATATTAATTTTTATTAATCATGTTCTTGTGTGTTAATCACTAATCCTTGCTTAATCATCTTTATTAAGTTACATGAGCATTTAATCACATGATTAAATTCAAATTTAGTCAATTAGACAATAAAGTAAAAAGTGATGTCATTAAAGCATAAAGCATAAGACAAGAGTGCTTTATATAAGAGTTAGTACATGCTTTGTTCCCCCATCATCCAATTTGTCCCCTTAAATCTTAATTAACACAAAATTAAGAAAATATGTCCTTCCTTCCCCTTGAATAGTGGACGTCATTTTCTCGCTTTCCCACCATCATCCATTTTCATTTTCACTCATCGCATTCTCTCTCTTCAAACCAAATCCTTCCATTTCTTTCCAAACTTTCTCATCTTCTTCTTCCTTTCTTCACCACCACCACCCAAAATCTCTTACTTAGCCCTTCAAGGACCTCATCTTTTGGTCTTTGGAGACAAGATCAAAACACCACAACCTCATTTTCACAAGATCTTAAGAGCTTCTCCTTCCATCAAGCCAAACCGCCACCTTCTCGAAGGAAAAGAATCACCATCATCTTCTTCTTCTTCTCTAGTTTTTGCACTATTTCTAAGAAAGGTAGTGATCTTCATCTTTTTATTTTGTTTGCTCAAGAAAGCATGAAGCTTTGATATTTTCATAACCAAGATCTTTAACTGAAAACTTGAGAAGATCCTTCATGCTCTTCATGAGCAAAAGTTTCCATTTTTAGCAAAATATGTTGTTGTTGTTCTTCAAGTGTTCTTGATGTTTCTACTTTCAAAAAAATATGCTCTTGTTGTTCATCAAGTGTTCTTGATTGAAAAAATATGCTCTTATTGTTCTTCAAGTGTTCTTGATATTTCTACTTTTGGAAAAATATGTTCTGGTTTGTAAAACTGTATTAATGCCATACTATGCTTAAGTCATTTTATGGCATTACTAGTTGTTACTCTTATCTAACGGAAGTTCTTATCTTTGAAATTAGCGTAATATACAAAAATAGCATATAATTTTTTTCTTGAAAAACCTTTACGCTTGAAAACTGAACCTTTAAGCGCTTACTTACTCGTATACATATGAATGTTGTTCTTCATATTACTGTGTTACTAATAAGACATATGACAAAAGGGAAGCAACATAACACAATACATTAAGCCAAGAATGTAGTCATAGATAATCAAGGTCATCATTACATTTAATAAGTATCAGATATGTAATAGGTCAAATTAAGCAGCATGACTTTCTACATGCTCTTAATTACACATAAACTGCCGAACCGGGGCTCTTAAGAAAAATAAAAATACTATACTACTATCTCAATCCTCTTAGCTAGGTGAAGAATCATGGTAGCTCCTCATCTTATCCAGTCAGGTACCATCAAAAGTGCTATCATGGATGCCATTAGCTCTATCTGAAGACGATAAGGAAACGAAGTAAGAAATACAAGATTTCTCAGTACGTTCGCGACTACATAAACATTGTGTCATCGTCATCGTCCTAGCCACTTCGAGTTTAATTATAAAAATAGTGGACAAATATCGGTTCAATTTTAATAGGTTTAGAAAATGTAAATCCTGAAGCAGGTTGCTTTTAACTCTATCATCATATCCATAGTGTCATACATAGGCATACATGCTAATATACATGATAAACATTCACAATGCACATAAGGAATATAATAACATGCATGACTATGCAACTCATCAACCTGACCATGATTCTACTTTGACTTTCGTTTTTAACATGTGCTTAACATTCTTTTACTTTCCTTTCAAATAGACTGCTTTTAGACATGAGCTCATTCCGAGACCGTCGTCACGCAGTACTAAACCAAATCAGACTAAGCCGATATTGGTTACCTCTAAGTTGGAGGGTCCTCCATGTCACCCTTGCCTCCCTCATAGAGGTTCCTTGTGGATCACCGTCTTTCACTTCCCGGAAATGATCGAGGGTTCATATCCCATGGTTTCTTTTCTTATCATTATACTTTACATGCATAATATTTCTTTGACTAGACACATGCAATGATATAACTAAGTCTATAATTTTCACGAGAATTCGGCAGCATAACGGCTAGACCAGAGCTTCCCCAAAAATGCCAATCACAAGCTTTCAACCAATATTTTATCATATCATAGTAATCAATTAATCATGAGACAAAGCTCAATCAAACTCATCATTCATCATAACGGATGACATCATACATTCATACCCTAAAGGCGTTCATAGTTGCGCTACCCTTTGTAAAGAGTATTATGAATCATCATATGATTTCTCGTGGTTACCCATGAGAGAATCAAATAGTTCAGATATGTGTATGTGGTCTTTTAGTTACTTAGCTCTCATATAAAATTATTCTTTACTTTAGTTCATGTCTTATGGAATACTTATTCAAATTAATTAAGTTCAATGATTGTTTCCTTTTCTTGAGATAGTGCACTTAGTGATTCCTAGGTTTATGGTATGTTCAGAGGCCCTAATCATACATCTGTTCCCAAGGAGTTCGAGAACCCTCTAATCCTTGTGTCATGACAACACATAACCACATCATGAACCCAATAACACCATCCTCACTAATCACCAGGGGTGATTTTTAACCTATTTAACTTACAAAATTTTAAGCTTTCATTAATAACATGTCAAAGTTTTACCTTAAACGTTATTAAAGTTATCATCCTTTATAAAATAGTCATAAAGTTTTATTCTTTATCAGACTAAGTGCCTCTAAAATTAAGCTCTTGTCTTAAAAATTAGATCCTTATATAATAATGATACAAGTTACTAGCTTTTTAACTAAAAGTCTTGTTCTTTATAAAAGTTAACACTTTTTTGCATTATTATGGTTCAATATCTAAACTTTGTGAATTAAATGTTACAAAACAACACTTTTATGACTTAAAGGTCTCATTCTTGATTAAAGTTTGAAGCTTTATGAAAGGTCCTTTCTTTAAGGTTTGATTTCTAAGACATTACTAACAAGATATCATTTCTCTAACTTAAAAAGGCTTATTGTACCAAAAAGCTTAGATTTTTACTTGTATTTTTGTCTTCAAACAAACCAAAAGAAGACTTTAAGATGGCACTAAAACTTGACTTTTTGTGCATCAAGAAGCAAACTTTTTAAAGTTTAAAGCTTTTAGAATGTTCGTAGTCTTATTAAATCATGAAAAACATAAAAGATAAGGCTTTTCTAATCATCAACTCATCATAAGAAAAAGAACAACTTTAAACAAGATACCATCAAGAACATTCAATAATAAGAACATATTTTCTAAAAGTAGAAACATCAAAAGCACTTGAAGAACAACAAGAACATATTTTTCCAAAAGTAGAAACATCAAGAACACTTGAAGAATATCAGGAACACATTTTTCCAAAAGTAGAAACATCAAGAACACTTGAAGAACAACAAGAACATATTTTGCCAAAAATAGAAGCTTTTGCTCTTGAAGAGCATGAAGGGTTTTCTCAAGTTTTTACTTAGAGATTTTAGTTATGAAAGAACCAAGCTCCAAGCTTTCTTGAGCAAACACAATGAAAAAGATGAAGATCACTACTTTTCTTAGAAATAGCACAAAAACAAGAGAAGAAGAAGATGATGATGGTGTTCCTTTCCTTGAATATGGTGGCGGTTTGGCTTGGTGGAAGGAGAAGCTCTTGAGATCTTGTGAAAATAGAGGTTGTAGTGTTTAGATTTTGTCCCCAAAGCCCTAAAGAAGTGATCTTTGAAGGGCTAAGTGAAGAAGATTTGGTTATGGAGGTGGAGGATAAAGAAGAAGGTGGAAAAGAAGAAGAAAGTCTAGAGAGAAGATAGAGAAATTTGGAAAATAAGAGAGAAAATGATATGACACAAACCGAAAATGGATGAGTGTGTATTGTTGTAGCTATGGCTGTAACTTTCTAAGGGTGGGGGAAAGATATTTTGGCTTCATTTTGTGCTAATTAGTGATTAAGGAGACAAAGTGGATGATGGGGGAACAAAGCATTGTCAAACTCTTACATAAAGTAATCTTACCTAATGCTTTTTGCTTTTATGACATCACTTTTTACTTTATTGTCTAGTTGACTAAATTTAAATTTAATCATGTGATTAAGTGCTCATACAACTTAATTAAGATGATTAAGCAAGGATTAGTAATTAACACACAAGAACACGATTAACAAAAATTAATCTTACAATTAAGCTTAATTAACCTTAATAAAACTCGATTAAGCTAATTAAGGGCGATTAGTGCTTAATTAAGCTATTAAGGGTCTGACTTACTTAATTAGAGATTATCTAATCTCGATTAAGCATTCTTTTGACTTTTCTCATCCGAGTTAACCCCTAAACTCCTCATTAACCACTTTATTAAGCCTTAATCTCATAATTTCTCATTAAGCCTAATTACTCAAGGTTACTGAGGTAATTTAGCACGATATGAAATTGAGGATGTTACATTTCTCCTCACCTTTAAAAAGAATTTTGCCCTTAAAATTCGTTACCTGTAAACAAATTCGGATACTCGTTCTTCATTTTGGACTCCAACTCCCACGTATACTCTTCCATATTTCCTCTACCCCGAGCCACCTTGACCACGGGTACCGTCTTATTCCTCAGCTATTTTGCCCCACAATCCACGATCCAAGATAGCGGTAGATTGAAATTTAGGTCCTCCCTTAACTGTACACTTTCAAGCTCAAGTAGATGACTAGGATCAGAATGGTATTTTCTCAATTAAGACACACAGAAGACATCGTGAAGGTTTGACAAATTTGGAGGTAAGGCCATTTGGTAAGCAATTGACCCGACACGTTTTAAAATTTGAAAAAGGCCAAGGAAATGGGGGCTTAACTTTTTGACCTTCATGGTTCTAGCTATGCCAGTCATAAGAGTGATTTTCAGGAACACATGTTCTCCTTCTTAGAACTCTAGAGTCTTTCTCCTTTTATCCACATGATTCTTTTGATGGCTCTGGGTCGTAAGGATTCTGTTCCTAATCCTTCTAATTTGCTCTGTGGTTTGCCTCACATGATCAGGTCCTAATAGGCTTTGCTCACCCGGTTCAACCCAACATAGGGGAGATTGACACTTCCTCCCATACAAAGCTTCATAGAGTGCCATAACAATACTTGCATGATGACTATTGTTATAGGCAACTCAATCAAAGGTAAGTATCTATCCCAACTTTCCTCGATTATCCAACAGACAAGCTCTCAACATGTCCTCTAAAGTTTGGATAGTCCTTTCCGACTGTCCATCTGTCTGGGGATGATAAGCTGTACTTAAGCAAAGCTTCGTCCCAAATGCCTTCTGCAAGGCTCCTCAGAATCTAGAGGTAAACCTCGAGTCCCTATTTGAAATTATGGTTGAAGGTACACCATACAATCTTACTATCTCTTCAGTATATAGCTGGGCTAACTTTTTTAAAGGATAAGTAGCTCGAATGGGCAAAAAGTGAGCAAACTTAGTTAAATTGTCAACAATTACCCATATCGCATCGAGACCAGCTTGCGTTTTGGGTAAACCCATCATGAAGTCAATAGAGATACTTTCCCATTTCCATTCTGGATCTCCAATGGTTGCAACATACTAGAGGGCTTTTGTTGTTCAATCTTTACTTTTTTGTAGACTAAACACTTGCCTACCAACTCCACAACATCCCTCTTCAATCTTGGCCACCAGAACATCTTCTTAACGTCTTGATACATCTTTGTCACACCAGGGTATATGGTGAAATGGATCTTATGAGCCTCCTCTAAAATCCTTCTTCGGAGGTCACCACTTGCTGGTACACAGACTATTCCTACAAATTTTCCATAGTCCATCTGTACTTGCGCAAAACCCTTCAACTTTCCCTCTTTCACCAATGTTAGGGTTTTCAAGAATTCTTCTTCCTTGCCTTAGGGTTGAGCAATTTGACTCTTGAAATCGCTCATCACCCTAAGCTGATTCAATCTTAAACTATGGGGGCTCAACATAACTCCAAGGTTAAGGTCTCTAAACGTCCTTATAGCTCATCCTCCCTGGCCATCATCCATGATGCATGCAAGGATTTCCGACTTAACGTGTCAGCTACCACATTAGCTTTCCCAAGATGATAGCTCAACCCAAAATCATAATCTTTCAGAAACTCCATCCATCTCCTTTGCCTCATATTCAACTTCTATTGATCAAAAAGATACTTCAAGCTCTTATGATCAGAGAACACCTCAAACCTCACACCATACAGATAATGCCTCCATATCTCCAGGGCAAACACTACAGCCACTAATTCCAAGTCATGGGTTGGGTAGTTCACTTTATGAGGCTTCAACTGTCTAGAGGCATAAGCCACCACATTCCTATTCTGCATCAAGATACAACCTAAACCTCTCCCAAAGGCATCATAGGAAATCTCAAACGGTCTACTAGGGTCCGGCAAAACTAATACTGGGGTTGAAGTTAACTCACCTTTTAGCTCTTGAAAGCTCTTCTCATAGTCCATCATCCACATAAACGGAGCATCCTTCCTTGTCAACTTGGTTAAGGGTAAAGATCTCTGGGAAAATCCTTTTATAAACCTATGATAGTAACTGGCTAAACCCAAAAAAAAAACTCCTTATCTTAGTCACTAAGGTTGGCCTCTCCCAATTCATGACAACCTCAATCTTACTCGGATCCACAGCAATACCCCTTGTGACACCACATGCTCTAAGAACTTTACTTTCTCCATCCAGAATTCACACTTAGATAACTTGGCATAAAACTTCTTTTCCCTCAAGATCCTTAACAAAACCTTCAAATGTTCTTCATGTTCCTCCTTTATTCTCGAATAGATGAGAATATCATCTATGAAAACAACTACAAACTTGTCCAAATAGGTTCTCAAGATCCTGTTCATATAATCCATGAAAACAGCAGGGGCATTAGTCAATCCAAATGACATCACCATAAACGCATAATGCCCATACTTTGTCCTAGAAGCCGTCTTGGGTATATCCTTCTCCTTTTCCCTTATCTGATGATATCTAGATCTCAGATTAATCTTAGAGAACACAGTTGCACCTTGTAATTAGTCCATGAGGTCATCTATCCTAGGCAAGGGATACTTGTTCTTAACAGTTACTTTGTTTAATTGCCTATAATCCACACACAGCCTCATACTACCATCCTTCTTTTTCACAAATAACACCGGGGCTCCCCAAGATGAGGCGCTAGGTCTTACAAACTTCTTCTCCAACAATTCTTCCAATCGTCCTTTTAATTCTGACAACTCCATTGGGGACATCCTATAGGGTGCTATAGATATTAGCCCCATTCCCGGTACCAACTCTATAGAAAACTCAATTTCCCTTTCTAGGGGAAACTTGGGTATATCGTCAAAAAACACATCCGGGTATTCCCTAACTATGGGGATCTCTTCTAATACCTGTTCAAGTTCCACTTCACTTGCCATAAAGAGAACATATCCCTGATTACCAGACTCACTACTCCCTATCTTAGCATAATTCAAAAACAAACTAACAAGTTCAATAGGCTCAACAAGTATAGGAGGAAGAATAATAGATTTCTCAAAACAATTTATCATTGCATGGTTAGCAAAGAGCCAATCCATATCTAGAATCAAATCCAAACCAGACAAAGGCAGCAAATCAAATTTGCTATGAAAGACCTATCATCAATTTGAAACTGACAATTGAACAAAAATGACAAGTCTTGATTGGTTTCTCAGCAGGTGTAGAAACAATTAACATGTAAGGTAATTCAGATACAGACAATCCCAATCTATCTATACAATCATGAGAAAAAAAGGAGTGTGTAGCTCCAGAATCGTACAGCATAGTTAAGGTCCTACCATTGACCTCGCACTTATCTTGGATCAGATCGTCGGACTGAGTGACCTCCTCAGTATTAAGGGTGAAAGCCTTTCCTTGGTGATGGGGCTTGTTGGCAGGCAATGCCAACTTGACAGTGCAATGCTTGCTCACATGTCCATGCCGTTCACAATGGAAACAAACATCTCGTCTAGCTAAACAGGGTCGTCCTCCATGATTCTTGCCATAGTTAAGGCACCAAGGGATCACCACTTGCTTTGGTACTTGATCGCATGTGTCCTTCTCGAACTGCGGTTGTATCTTGCAGTATGGATTGTGCCTAGTCCTTCGGTATTGGAAAATCGTCCTTTTCCTAGAAACATCTTTCTTTGGCATGGCGTACTTACCATAAAGTGCAACCTTGAACACTTCTCAGGTAATGAGGGTTTGGGAGTTCTTAATCATCCTTCTGATATTGGCACCAGGCTTCAGCACCAGCCTCTAGCATGTAGGTAGCAAATGTTACTTTCTGTAGCCCGGTGCAACCTAACACAGAAAATGCCCTTTCCAATGCCTCAATCCATCCCTCAACGTCCTTAGGGTTGAAGTCTCCATGGAAAGCTGGTGGGTTGGTCTTCATAAACTTAACAAACTTCAAGTATTCTGGGTCAACATCAGCTTCTGCTATTCCTCCTAAGGCTCGATTAGTTATAGCAACCTGTCCCCTTATAGCAGAGACCAGTGTAGGAGAAACATTCGTCACATCTGCCATACCTAAGGTGGCAGATTCGCCTCGCAACCTATTATACCCATCGAAAGTCATAAGTTCCTGGACACACAAACAAAGATATTGAGTTGATCAGGCTCAATACCGAGCTAAGTGTGGCAGTAGCTAATCATATTCACAACCAGACAGTCATGCCTACATAATTCCTATATCTTCCCTTTGTGGTAAGATCCATGGCATGATTTCTAACACATGACAGAGTATGCTTAGAAGCATAGTCAGTCCATCCCTAGGCTCTACAAGGATGAACTGCTCTGATACCAAAATATAACACCCTACTAATGCCATACTATGCTTAAGTCATTTTATGGCATTACTAGTTGTTACTCTTATCTAACGGAAGTTCTTATCTTTGAAATTAGCGTAATATACGAAAATAGCATATAATTTTTTTTCCTGTAAAACCTTTACGCTTGAAAACTGAGCCTTTAAGCGCTTACTTACTCATATATATATGAACGTTGTTTTTCATATTGTTGAGTTACTAATAAGACATATGACAAAATGGAAGCAACATAACACAATACATTAAGCTAAGCATGTAGTCATAGATAATCAAGGTCATCATTACATTTAATAAGTATCAGATATGTAATAGGTCAAATTAAGCAGCATGACTTCCTACATGCTCTTAATTACACATAAACTGCCGAACTAAGGCTCTTAAGAAAAATAAAAATACTATGCTACTATCTCGATCCTCCTTAGCTAGGTGAAGAAACATGGCAGCTCCTCGTCTTATCCAGTCGGGTACCATCAGAAGTACTACCATGGATGCCATCAGCTCCATCTGAAGACGACACGAAAATGTAGGAGTGAGAAATACAAGATTTCTCAATAGAATCGTGACTAGACAAACATTGTGTCATCGTCATCATCCTAGCCACTTCGGGTTTAATTATAAAAATAGTGGACAAATATCTGTTCAATTTTAATAGTTTCAAAAAACGTAAATCTAGAAGTAGGTTACTTTTAACTTTATCATCATATCCATAGTGTCATACATAGGCATACATGCTAATATACATAATAAATATTCACAATGCACATAAGGAATATAATAACATGCATGACTATGCAACTCATTAACTTGACCATGGTTCTACTTTGACTTTCGTTTTTAGCACGTGCTTAAAATTCTTTTACTTTCCTTTGAAATAGACTACTTTTGGACATGAGCTCATTCCGTGACCGTCGTCACGCAGTACTAAACCAAATCAGACTAAGCTGATATTGGTTACCTTTAAGTTGGAGGGTCCTCTATGTCACCCTTGCCTCCCTCATAGAGGTTCCTTGTGGATCACTATCTTTCACTTCCTGGAAGTGATCGAGGGGTCATATCCCATGGTTTCTTTTCTTATCATTATACTTTACATGCATAATACTTCTTTGACTAGACACATGCAATGATATGACAAGTCCATAATTTTGATGGAAATCCGGCAGCATAACGGCTAGACCGGAGCTTGCCCCAAAATGCCAATCACAAGCTTTCAACCAATATTTTATCATATCACAATAATCAATCAATCATGAGACAAAGCTCAATCAAACTCATCATTTATCATACTGGATGGCATTATGTATTCATGCCCTAAAGGGGTTCATAGTTACGCTATCCTTTGTAAAGAGTATTATGAATCATCATATGATTTCTCGTGGTTACCCATGAGAGAATCACATAGTTCAGATATGTGTATGTTGTCTTTTAGTTACTTAGCTCTCTTATAAAATTATTCTTTACTTTAGTTCATGTCTTATGGAACACTTGTTCAAATTAATTAAGTTAAATGATTGTTTCCTTTCCTTGAGATAATGCACTTAGTGATTCCTAGGTTCATAGTATGCTCAGAGGCTCTAATCATACTTCTGTTCCCAAGGAGTTCGAGTCTCTCTAATCCTTTGGTCATGACAATGCATAATCACATCATGAACCTAACAACACCATGCTCACTAATCACCAGGGGTGATTTTTAACCTATTCAACTTACAAAGTTTTAAGCTTTCATTAACAACATATCAAGGTTTTACCTTAAACGTTATTAAAGTTATCATCCTTTATAAAGTAGTCATAAAGTTTTATTCTTTATGAGAGTAATGCCTCTAAAATTAAGCTCTTGTCTTAAAAATTAGATCCTTATGTAATAATGATACGAGTTACTAGCTTTTTAACTAAAATGTCTTATTCTTTATAAAAGTTAACACCATTTTGCATTGTTATGGTTCAAGATCTAAACTTTGTGAATTAAATGTTACAAAACAACACTTTTATGACTTAAAGGTCTCATTCTTAATTAAAGTTTGAAGCTTTATGAAAGGTCCTTTTCTTTAAGGTTTGATTTCTAAGATATTAGTGACAAGATATCATTTCTCTAACTCAAAAAGGCTTATTGTACCAAAATGCTTAGACTTTTACATGTATTTTTGTCTTCAAACAAACCAAAAGAAGACTTTAAGATGGCACTAAAACTTGCGACACTTTTTGTGTATCAAGAAGCAAACTTTTTAAAGTTTAAAGCTTTTAGAATGTTCATAGTCTTATTAAATCATGAAAAACATAAAAAGATAAGGCTTTTCTAATCATCAACTCATCATAAGAAAAGGAATAACTTTAAACAAGATACCATCAAGAACACTCAATAATAAGAACATATTTTCCAAAAGTAGAAACATCAAGAACACTTGAAGAACAACAAGAACATATTTTTCCAAAAGTAGAAACATCAAGAACACTTGAAGAAGAACAAGAACATGTTTTGCCAAAAATGGAAGCTTTTGCTCTTGAAAAGCATGAAGGGTTTTCTCAAGTTTTTACTTAGAGATTTTTGTCATGAAAGAACCAAGCTCCAAGCTTTCTTGAGCAAACAAAATGAAAAAGATGAAGATTACTACCTTTCTTAGAAATGGCACAAAAATAAGAGAAGAAGAAGAAGAAGAAGATGATGGTGTTCCTTTCCTTGAATATGGTGGCGGTTTGGCTTGGTGGAAGGAGAAGCTCTTGAGATCTTGTGAAAATGGAGGTTGTGGTGTTTAGATCTTGTCTCCAAAGACCAAAAGATGTGATCTTTGAAGGGCTAAGTGAAGAAAATTTGGTTATGGAGGTGGAGGATGAAGAAGAAAGTGGAGAAGAAGAAGAAAGTCTAGAGAGAAGTTAAAGGAATTTTGAAAACAAGAGAGAGAATGATATGACACAAAATGAAAATGGATGAGTATGTATTGTCGTAGTTGTGGCCATAACTTTCTAAGGGTGGGGGAAAGATATTTTTGCTTTATTCTGTGCTAATTAGTGATTAAGGAGACAAAGTGGATGATGGGGGAACAAAGCATGGTCAAACTCTTACATAAAGTAGTCATGTCTAATACTTTATGCTTTTATGACATCACTTTTTACTTTATTATCTAGTTGACTAAATTTGAATTTAATCATGTGATTAAGTGCTCATACAACTTAATTAAGATGATTAAGCAAGGATTAGTGATTAACACACAAGAACACGATTAACGAAAATTAATCTTGCGATTAAGCTTAATTGACCTTAATCAAACTCGATTAAGCTAATTAAGGGCGATTAGTGCTTAATTAAGCTATTAAGGGTCTGACTTACTTAACTAGAGATTATCTAATCTCGATTAAGCATTTTTTTGACTTTTCTCATCCAAGTTAACCCCTAAACTTCTCGTTAACCACTTAATTAAGCCTTAATCTCATAATTTCTCATTAAGTGCCTAATTACTCAAGGTTACTAAGGTAATTTAGCACGACATGAAATTGAGGATGTTACATTGTTGTTCTTCAAGTGTCCTTGGTATTTCTACTTTTGAAAAAATATGTTCATGTTCTTATTCTTGATGTTCTTGATATTATCTTGCTTAAAGTTGTTCCTTTTTGTATGATGAGTTTATGATTAGAAAAGTTTCTTCTTTACATGCTTTTCATGATTTGATAAGACTATGAACATCCTAAAAGTTTGCTTCTTGAAGCATAAAAAGTGGTGCAAGTTTAGTGCCTTCATAAAAGTTTTATTTTGTTTTGTTTTAAAGACAAGACTACATGTAAAGGTCTAAGCTTTTTGGGATAATAAGCCTTTTTGACTTAGAAAAATGATGTCTTGTCACCTTATGTTTCAAAGATTAATCCTTGGAAGCAAATCCTTTCATAAAGTTTGAAATTTGAAATCAAAAAGGTCACTTTTGGATTTCTAACTTTTATAAAGATCAAGACTTTATAACTTTAGAGCTAATGTCTTATATCACTAGTTGATAAAGTGGGAACCTTTTTGATGTAGAGACAACTTTAAATCATAAAGTTGAGACCTTGATGGTCTTAGAATAATTAAAATAGTCAACTTTCATAAAGAACAAGACTTTTTAGTTAAAAAGCTAGTAACTTGTATCATTATTTCATGAAAATCTAATATTTAAGATAAGAGCTTAATCTTAAAGATACTTACTTTCATAAAAAATAAAACTTTATGACTACGATAACTTTTATAATACTTAAGGTAAGATCTTGTTATGGTAGTAATAAAAGCTTGAAACTTTGTAACTCGGTTAAGATAAAAATCACCCTTGGTGATTAGTGAACCTGGTGTTGTTAGGTTCATGATGTGGTTATGCGTTGTCATGACCCAAGGATTAGAAGGATCTCGAACTCCTTGGGAACAAAAGTATGATTAGGGCCTCTGAACATACCATGAACCTAGGAATCACTAAGTACACTATCTCAAGAAAAAGGAACAATCATCTAACTTAATTAATTTGAGCAAGTGTTCCATAAGACATGCACTTAAGTAAAGAATAAGTTCACGTGAGAACTAAATAACTCAAAGACTACATGTACATATATTTTAACTAAGTGATTCTCTCATGTGTAACCACGGGAAATCAAATGATGATTCATAAGATTCTTCACAAAGAATAACACAACTATGAACCCCTTAGGATATGAATGTATGATGCCATTCGGCATGATGAATGACAAGTTTGGTTGAGCTTTGTCTCAGATTGAATGATTAGTGTGATGATATGATATAGATATGATGGACTGTTGGTTGAAAGTTTGTGATTGGTATTTTGGGGAAGCTTTGGTCTAGCTGTTATACTGCCAAATTTCCATCAAAATTATGGACTTAGTCATATCATTGCATGTGTCTAGTCAAAGAAGTATTATGCATGTAAAGTACAATGATAACGAATGAAAGAATGGGACATGACCCCTCGATCGTTTTCGGGAAGTGAGAGACGGTGATCCACAAGGAGCTTCTATGGGGGACCCTCCAACTTAGGGGTAACCAATATCGGCTTAGTCTAATTTGGTTTAGTACTGCGTGATGATGGTAACGAAATGAGCTCATGTCCAAAAGCAGTCTATTTCAAAGGGAAAGTAAAGAATGTTAAACACATGCTAAAAATGAAAGTAAAGTCAAAGTAGAACTATGGTCAAGTTTATGAGTTGCATAGTCATGCATGTTTCTATATTTCTCATGCGTATTATGAGTGTTTACCCCATGTGTTAGTAGGTATGCATATGTATGATGTTATGAATATGATTATAAACGTAAAAGCAATCTACTTCGGGATTTATATCTTCGAAAATTGTTAAAATTGAACCTATATCTATCCACTATTTTTATAATCAAACTCGAAGTGACTGGGACGATGATGATGACACCATGTTTGTGAGAAATCCTATATTTCTCACTCCTATGTTTCTGTGTCATCTTCAGATGGAGCTGATGGCATCTATGGTAACACTTTTGGTCATACCTGACTAGATAAGACGAGGAGCTGCCATGTTTTTTCCCCTAGCTAAGGAGGATCGAGATAATAGCATAGCATTTTCATTTTCTCAAGAGCCCTAGTTGAGCAGTTTACGTGTAATTAAGAGCATGTAGGAAGTCATGCTGCTTAATTTGACCTATTACATATGTGATACTTATTAAGTGTAATGACGACCTTGATTATCTATGATTGTGTCCTTGGTATAATGTATTGTGTTATGTTGTTTCCATTTTGTCATATATCTTATTAGTAACTCAGTGATATGAAGAACAATGTTCATATGTATACAAGTAAGTAAGCGCTGAAAGGCTCAGTTTTCAACCATAAAGGTTTTACAAGAAAAAAAATTATATGCCATTTTCGTATATTACACTAATTTCAAAGATAAGAACTTCCGTTAGATAAGAGTAATAACTAGTAATACCATGAAATGACTTAAGCATAGTATGGTATTAGTAGAGTGTTACATTCTACACTAGGATTAGGGTTGAAAAATGGCTAAATCAGTCCAGAAGATAGCGTTGGAATCCTTTAAATATGATCCAAGATCTTCTCTCTACTAGTTTGCCATGAGTAACAGACTTTCCCGATGTATCATTATCACACTCAAGCTTGTGATCTTGTGCTCGAGCGTGCTTGCTTGAGTCAGAAACTGGGCTCTCTATCTCAGGGCTATGCTCAAGCGTGCTCATCCATCCTCATGCGTGGTCCTCTATGCTGAAATTGGAGCTCTATGTCTAATGTCCATGCTCAAGCTTGCTAGGCTACGATTGAGTGTGCCCCCAAAATCTTGAAATCCTTCTTTTCTTTACTTGGTTCTTTACACCTTCAATTCAAAGGATAAAGCATGATTGAGAAGGCTCTAGAAAACATGCAAAATTTACTAATATCCAACAACACAACTACACTCGTACTATGAAATTAAAATGATACAAGACTACTACTTATTATACATGAGACTCCTAAAAACTATAAGAAAAACACTAATAAATAGAACTATCATTGGAGAGTTGTCACTTGATTATTGGAAATTCTTGATGTCTTATGGGTTCTTTTATTCCTAAGCTTAGCACTTTTGATGATTCAGTGGAGAATGAGCTTGTTCATGTTGGTTGTTCCATGATTTTTAGGTTGTAAGTGTTTTCTTTTGGTTAAGTCTTTGTTGAATCTTGCATGAGGATAGCGTTAACCTTTTTTTTGTGCTTAATTGAATTGATTTGCATCATATTGGTTATTTGGGTTTTGGTTGGGCATTGATTCAAATTTTGTAGCATTATGCTCATTTTGACACTATTTTGTATTTTGACCATAACTTAAGTTCTAGACCTCATTAGAATGGGAATTTTAATTGTAGGAAAGCTAAGAATTGGGCCTACAACTTTCAGGTAGAGGTTAGAGGCCAATTATCAAGTTTTAGGACTAAAATTGGACCTAAAAGTGAAGACAAGAGATGCAACTGTGGCTCCTGGGTAGGGTGCACTATTTGGGCCATAACTCATCCCATAAGAGCCTAATTGAGCCCATTCTAGTGCCTTTTGAAAGCTGACATCCGAGGATACATCTCATCTTCAGAGAACTTAGCCAAATATAGGTGTTTTGATGGTCAAAAATGCAGTGAAAGCCCATCAATTGGTTTAGAGAGCTCAAATCAGTGTTTTGGGCCTATCTCTCTCAACAAAACTCCAATTAGTACAAATTAGGCATCCAAATAAAGCTTAGAGAGAGGGGATTAATGTAATTGTAGCTTAGTGAGTTAATTGTAGTTATAAATAGTGAATTCATAATTAGCCATTGATAAAGCATGCAATTTTCCTGCTTGATCCTTGAATTAGTGATTTAGTTCAGTTTATTTTAACTCGTTTAATAACACTTTCAATTACATTTTGCACACACATTGATGAAAAAAACCATGCATTTCTAATCAAATAGCATTGGCATCTTAGGGAGACAACTTGGATTGCACCACAATACAGTTTTGTGTGATTCCACTTTGTAGTTTGATTGAGTTCGACACTCGAATTAGACATCGTTAAAAGTTGTTCGTATAATGGATCATTAGAGGACAATCATTTATGAAGCTAAAGATAGAAGAATTTGAATTATTGAATGGAGACAAGGAAGCTTAGAAACACATTGATGCAAGCACACAGGATAATTGGCACAATCAGCACAATCGGCTAGTTTCCAGAATTGGCTATTTAACAGATTAATAGGCCAAAAACTTTCTAAATGCTAAATATAGACAAAATAAAAACTAGAAGCCTACAAATCAAGTTATTAGAAAGACCAGCAGTCTAAAATCAAATGCCTATAAACTAATCAAAGTCAGAAGTTAACAAATTGGCTCACTAAATTATAAGTGCATTCAATGTTCTCATTTATTGCCACTTTAATCCATCCTTCTAATCAAGTTTTTGAACTTCTCTTATTCTTTTCTAAAATTCTAAAGAAGGAAACATAGTTCTCTAGAGTTTATTAGCTAACATTCTCCTTTAAAGAAACTTTCCTCACTAGAAATCATTATATACCTACACATAGTGTGAGTTACTAAGAATGTTCCAAAAACCTCTTATACATTATCTCGAAATTAAACTAGTAGTGGTCAGAAAGTTAGCTTGGAGATGCTAGAACAATACTACTTAGATCATTAGCTTGTAGAAGCTAGTACAATACTACTCGGTTTGTAAACTTGCAGAGGCTTGTACAGAACTACTCATTTTATATAGATTCTCAACCTTTTGTTGTGGACTAAACGTAGGTAGTAGTTGGCCAAACTAGTATAGATGTCTTGTGTGATGCTTCTAGTCATTATCTCTATATAGTTTGTCCTATAATTTTTTATCACCTTGTCATCATCTCTATTCAAAGTTTATAAAAAAATTGGCAAAAGTTTCCTAAAAGCATATTCTAAGGATAAAATAAGTTTATTTAGCATATTCACTTCTGCAAACTAAGTTGAAATACACTTGAGATATTTTGTTTAAGTTTTTCAGATTTCCAAAGGTTTTTAAAGCAAGATTTAACCTCCCTTCTTATGCCAACTGCTATTCACATTCAACCCATTTTTTGATGTACTTTTACCTACCTCTAATGGAGAATGAGTTACTGTAGCATTCATGCATTTTTCTTCATAGATATTTTTACTAATGGCTTTTGTTCATTATTTAGTTATTTTCTAGTTTTGCTTATGGAAGTTTGCACCAACTTGTAGACAAAACTACATGTCTCATAAGAAATAGAGGGAAAGGGGGTGAGATGTTGCTTTAGTACACCGTGAAGAAGGAAAAGCGAAAAGTGAAGATAGTGGGTGTGAGGAGGCGACAATGCTGGTATGAGATGGCAAAATAGAAAAGAAGGTTATAAGTGTGACAACATAGCGAGAAAAAGCTATGCCTCCAATAACTGTCACTTTATCACTTAAGACAGTCACAATTGTTAGGGTAAGATTTAGTATTTAACAATATAACAAAATATATCTTGTATATTAATGTTGATAGTTTGAAATATTAAATTTAAATTATATGTATTTAATTTAAATTATATATATATATATATATATATATAATTAGTTGTCCAAACCAATATAAATGTCTTGTGTGATCCTTCTAGTCACTATCTCTTTATAGTTTGTCTTATAATTTTTTAACACCTTGTCGTCATCTCTATTCAAAGTTTATTAAAAATTGGCAAAAATTTCCTAAAAGCATATTCTAAGGATAAAATAAGTTTATTAACATATTCACTTCTACAATCTAAGTTAAAAAACACTTGAGATATTTTGTTTAAGTTTTTCAAATTTGCAAAGATTTTTAAAGCAAGATTTAACCTTCTTTCTTATGCCAACTGCTATCCACATTCAACCCACGTTTGATGTACTTTTACCTACCTCTAATGGAGAATGAGTTACTGTAGCATTCATGCATTTTTCTTCATAGATATTTTTACTAATGGCTTTTGTTCATTATTTAGTTATTTTCTAATTTTGCTTATGGAAGTTTGCACCAACTTGTAGACAAAACTACATGTCTCATAAGAAATAGAGGGAAAGGGGGTGAGATGTTGCTTTAGTACATCGTGAAGAAGAGTGGAAAGTGAAGATAGTGGGTGTGAGGAGGCGACAACGCTGGTATGAGTTGGCAAAAGAGAAAAGGAAGGTTATAAGTGTGACGGCATAGCGAGAAAAAGCTATGCCTCTAATAACTGTCACTTTATCACTTAAGGCACTCACAATTGTTGGCGTTAGATCTAGTATTTAACAATATAACAAAATGTACCTTGTACATCAACATGGATAGTTTGAAATATTAAATTTAAATTATATGTATTTAATTTAAATTTAATATATATAATTCAATTGAACTGGACACTCTAAGCCCATAAATTACCCAAGGAACCTGTTCTGGACCAGGATTAAGAAGCCCAAATTAGCCCAACATTGAAAGGCCTACCATTATACGAGGCTTAACTCGGAGCCTCACCCGCCAATGCCCAAGGCCTAACTTAGAACCCAAAAAGTGGACCCCTCTACGTCATGCTAGAATAGTACTCACCTAACATGCAATTGTTCATCTCAAACCCGCCAATAAGCATCAAGTTGTTGGAAGTCCTGAGGCGCTCCCTGGAATCATGGAATATTGAGAACAATAGTACTCTCTAGACTTAAAAGATTGTATGCATTAATGAAATCAACAATCACATGAGGTAGCATATTGAGAACAAAAGGAATGATGGTGTAATGACACATCTCTCTCATGGTGAAGCTTGGCAACATTTTGATTGGACCTATCCTAATTTTGCATCTGATCCTTGAAATATTAGGTTAGGGCTTTGTGTTGATATTTTTATTCCTAACAATTAATTAAGTAAACCAAATTCTTGTTGGTCCATAGCTGTTACTTCTTACAATCTTTGGCCTGAAATATGCATAATAGATCCTTATTTACTCTTAAGTTGTATAATCTTTGGTCCCAATAATTCGAAGGCCAAGATTGCTATTTACCTCCAACTTGTGACTATTGAATTGAATAAGTTATGGTTTGATGGTGTTTTGACTTACGATATCTCAATAAAGCATAATTTTGTATTAACGGTAGTATTAATGTGGACCATCAATGATTTTCCAGCTTATATGATGTTATCTAGATGGATGACACAAGGTAAATTGGGATGCCTGATATGTATGGAGGAAAGAATTCTTGATTTGATTGTCACAGAAGGTTTTTAAAGATAGATCGTACTTAGAGGTGTAATAAATATGGATTTAGAAAGAACATCATAGAGGATGAGGAGCCTCCAGTTAGATTAACCGATCACTAAACTTAGGAAAGGGTTAAGAAACTACCAAAGATTATAAAAGTTGGAAAATCCACTAGACTACCAAGCTATGGGGTAGAACAAAGTTGGATGAAACAAAATATATTCTGAGAGCTACCTTATTGGAAGGATCACTTAGTTTGTCATTATTTAGATGTGATGCACATTGAGAAGAACATATTTGAGAATATTATTAAAATTATGATAGATAGTGATTGAATTAAACAAAAAGGCAAAGATAGATTTTGAGAAGTATTATAAATGTCTGGAGTTGAATTTTCAACCTTTAAGAGATGGTCGTTGGTTTAAGCCCAAGGCCAGTTATACATTGTGCTCTGTGTAGATATAAGATATGTGTAGGTGGGTGCAAGTGTTAAAAATGCCTGATGATTATATTTCAAATTTGGGTAGGCGTGTGAACATTGTCCAAGGGAATTTTTTAAAAATCATGATTTACATGTATTTGTGGAGTGTTTGCTTCATACTGCATTGAGAGAACTTCCTAACCATGTTTGGAAGCCATTAACTAAGTTGAGCAAATATTTCAGAGATTTGTGTTCATCCAATCTTAAGGTTGATTGTCTTTTAGTGATAGAAAAGAACATTCCCATTATTTTGTGTAAATAGAGAGGATCTTTTCTCCCGAACTTTTTGACTCTATAGAGCACTTACTTATACACTTGGCATACAAAGCATGGGTGTGTAGTCTAGTCCAATATAGATGTATGTATCTATTCAAGCAAGAAATATGTGGGTTCAAAAGAATAGTGAAAATGGGGTTAAAGTAGATGGATTAATATGGTAGGCATACAAAAGGAGACATCTTATTTTTGCTCTTATTACTTTGAGTGCATGTCCAATTTAGGAGAACTAGAGTTAGTCAAAATAATAATAAAGGCAAAAGCTCAATTGAATCAACCTTTCAATATTCAACCAAAGCATGGTCATGCTGCTAGAGGATGTAAAGACCAACGGTTGATAGAAAGTGAATGGAATTATGCATATTTGCATATATTGCTAAACTGTGATGAAGTAGAGTCATTTAGAAAGTAATTAATAAACTATTTTGTTATATTTTTATTTCTCTCTTTAATCAAATCCTATATATTGATAAATTATGACAAAGTGTATTCTCTTGTACTGCTCAATTCTTACAGGTATTTTGAATAACTATATAGTCAATAATATCTTGAACAATTTCTCGAATAGTTCAAATCCTTTATATGTGACACAATGATTGTATTTTATGTTGGTCTTTCTTTTTCAGTCTTGTTTTGAGATTGATATTTGAATTTTTGTACTTAGATGCATAATGAGAGGAATTGTATAACTAATCCTCACTTACACAATTTAGCTTGGGGTCAAAAAACTAGAGCTAGGAGTTGGCTAATGTTTCACGTTAATGGTTACAAGTTTTATATAGCTAAATCGGGAAGAGAGAAAAAAATAAGTGGCACTAGGGTTTGTGTTAGAGGAGATACTAAAGACAGAGAATGTGACTGGCATGGAGTAGTTAAGGAAATACTTGAGTTGGAGTACATTGGTGAACCTTTTAAAATGGTTATTCTATCCAATTGTGAATGTATGATCTAACACATCCCAGACAACACATAAATACAACCACTACAAAATAATTAAGATTAAGATGCTTAGTGTTTTTGTTTGTGCTTAATGCCTTTGATTACTTGATCACCAATTAACTGATCAGCGAATTTACAATAACTTGAGAGAGGGTTTATGAATAAAGACTCTTAATATTAACACCATAAGCTGAGTGAAAACTAGAGATAGACAAATGCGATTCATGCGGTCAATATAGGAATCCATAGAGTATTGCTTGACCTCGAGAGAGGCTATGCATAAATTAAGAGGAACTGATCATGAGTCAATTAGGATAGAAACTAATTAACAGAAAATCATAATAAATACCTCTATAACAGATGAAATTAATTAGCCCTAACATCGACCCAATTGCATTTGTCCACCCCATTAACATCCAATTACACTACTTCTTTTGTTTATCTTATTTAATTTTTATGTTCATTTTTTGCATTCGTGAATTCATTTCATCTAAATATTTATTCCTTTAAAATTTCTGGTATTTGATCTATTCTCATGGGAACAATACTTTTCTTATCACTTTATTAGTTTGTACGACCCCGTATACTTGCCAGAGTCGTATCAGTTATATTAGAAGTACATCTGTCCATGGAAAGTGATAAGTAATCCTTCATGGCTCTATGATTCTGATTGTTTTCTTTAGCCATGTTCGTTACTTAAAACTCTTTGTACTCTCTCCTTTATCTTCTTAGTTGTCTCAAGGTGCATTCTATCTCTTGGTCAAAGATGAGTTCATCTGTTGAGCAACTCCTTCGCATTAACTGTAGTAGTCAAGAAAAGAAGGAAGATAAGTACAAAATAAAAATGGAAAAATCACTATTAATGAAATTAAAATAAAGAATGGCTTAATCAGGAGCCCAGATAGCTAAAAAGTGATATTGTGTAACATCCTTAATTTCTTGTCGTGCTAAATTACCTCAGTAACCCTGAGTAATTAGGCACTTAATGAGAAACTGTGAGATTAAGGCTTAATGAAGGGGTTAATGAAGAGTTTATGAGTTAACTCGGATGAAAAAAGTCAAGAGAATACTTAATCAAAATTAGATAATCTCTAATTAAGCAAGTTAGAGCCTTTATAGCTTAATTAAGTACTAATCACCTTTAATTAACTTAATCGAGTTTAATTGAGATTAATTAAGCTTAATCGCAAGATTAATTTTTGTTAATCATGTTTTTGTGCGTTAATCACAAATTCTTGCTTAATCATGTTAATTAAGTTGCAAGAGCACTTAATCACATCATTAAATTCAAATTTAGTCAACTAGACAATAAAGCATTGATAACATCACTAAAATGAAAAAGTAAAAGATAATATTGCTTTATGTAAGAAAAGCATTAGGTCTTGTCTAAAGTAAATCCATTAATTAACCATTTTGTTCCCTTAATTACAATAAATTAGAGAAAGTATCTCTCCCCCCTTGGCTAATATGTTACGACCATCAACCACACACACACACACACACCTTCACTTCATTTTTCAACTTCCATTCTTTCTCTAAAATCCTTTCTTCCTCAAGAAGCTCTCCAACTTCTCTCTACATTCTCTCTTCTTCTTTTTCCTCTTCTTTATCATTCTTCACCTCCATAACCAAACCTTCTTCACTTAGCCCTTCAAAGACCACATCTTTTGGTCTTTAAAGAAAAGATTTAAATATTACAACCCCTATTTTCACAAGATCTCACGAGCTTCTCCTTCTTCCTTGCAAAACCGCCACCATCATCATCTTCTTCTCCTTCTCTTATTGTAGTGCCATTTTCAAGTAGAGGTAGTGATCTTCATCTTTTTATTTTGTTTACTCAAGAATGCTTGGAGCTTGGTTTTTTCATGACCAAGATCTTTAAGTGAAAACTTGAGAAAATCTTTCATGCTTTCCATGAGCAAAAGTTTCTATTTTTTGTTAAATATGTTCTTGTTCTTCTTCAAGTGTTTTTTATGTTTCTACTTTTGGAAAAATATGTTATTGTTCTTCTTCAAGTGTTCTTGATATTTCTACTTTTGGAAAAATATGTTCATGTTCTTATTCTTGAGTGTTTTTGATGTTCTTGGTGGTATTTTGCTTAAAGTTGCTCTTTTTCTTATGATGAGTTTATGATTAGAAAAGTTTTATCTTTACATGTTTTTCATGATTGGATAAGACTATGAACATGCTAAAAGCTTAAAGCTTTAAAAAGTTTGCTTCTTGATGCTTAAAAAGTGGCGCAAGTTTTAGTGTCTCCATAAAGTCATACTTTGTTTTGTCTTGAAGACAAGATTACATGTAAAAGTCTAAGCTTTTTGGAATAATAAGCCTTTTGAGTTAGAAAAATGATGTCTTGTCACTTTATGTTTCAAGGATTGATCCTTGGAAGCAAATCCTTTCATAAAGTTTTAAACTTTAATCAAGAATGTGACTTTAAGTCATAAAATTATAAGCTTGCACACTAAGTCTTGTAAAGATGGAATCTTGAGATGAATATATTAGTAAAGTTCCAAGCTTTAAGCAAAAATAGCATTTTTGAGTCATAAAAGTGTTAACTTTTGTAAAGATCAAAACTTTACAACTCTAAAGCTAATGTTTTATTTTACTAGTTCATAATAAAGTAGGAATCTTTTAGATTTTAAGACAACTTTAAATTATAAAGTTGAGACCTTGATGGTCTTAGAGTAAATAAAAGTGTCAACTTTCATAAAGAATAAAACTTTTTGACTACTTTATAAAGAGTAATAACTTTTATAATACTTAAGGTAAAATCTTGTTATGTTAGTGATAAAAGCTTGAAACTTTGTAACTTGGTTAAGTTAAAAATCACCCTTTGTAACACCCTAATAAATCCATATTACGCTTAAGTCGTATTACGACGTTTTATTAGTTGTTACTTATGCTCGTGGAAAACTAAACTTCACTTAAAATTAAAATTACGCGGAAAATACAGTAAATTTTTTTTTTTTTTTTGAAATATGTCGTTGCTTTTAAAAAGTAAAGCCTTGCGCGAGAAGATAGCAGTAAACGAGCGTATCGCAGAGATTTCGATATAAATGGAAAGAACATGAGATAAATCATAAGGTCATACATTCAAATTATAACGTCAATTACATAATATACTTAATCTCACAATATCCAAACAAATACATATAAAGGAAACTCATGGTCATGCCATGGCCCCAAATATCAAAGGTACACAAGTCTGATAAGATCCAATACAAAATGAAATACAAGAGTTAAGGAGCGCAAATCAAAATAAGCCCACGTAGATATATGCTGACTTCTCTGCCCCTTCCATGCCCTTCCATCGAACGGACTCAGGTCCTCGAATGTCTAGTCCCCCATGCTGCTCGGCCTCGGGGAACGCGCGGAGTGCGAATGATGCGGGGGTGCCTGCTAATCACCTCGATACGACGGATGCGACGGCCGGGAACATAGCTGCCCACCGAAGAACGTGCCTCGGAGGGATCCTCCTCAGATGCGACAGGCCGATACTCGGGGAGTGGCGGCGAAGCTGCTGCGGCCCTAGGGGTGGCCGTCGAACTCACATCGACCACGGGAACCTCTGGCAGCGGCACAGGCTCGGCTACGGGTAGACCGGGAGACATAGGCTCCATCTCGATCTCGGGCAATGGCTCGGGCGGGAAATCCCAAGGACCCAACGGCTGTCCAAGGCGTGACGAAGATACGTCCACAGGGGCTGGCGGGATCTCTGGCTCCTCCTGCTCAAAAACTCGACCCGGATAGAAGTATGTGCGAACTATCGTGGTGGTCGTGGCCACGATAGCGTGGGCGTCCTCATCATAGGCCCACTCATGGTGGGGAGGCTCCATGCTCCATGACACGTGAGGCTCCATGAGTATCTGGTGACGAGACGGAAAAACAACTAGGATGAGAAATGAGATTTCTCAGTAGGACTCGACCCTGACACACTGGTGTCATCGTTATCGTCCCAGCCACTTCGGTTTTTAAATGAAAAACTGTGGGCATACAATAGGTTCAATTATTTGATTTTCGAAAACATTACTATCCGAAGTGGGTCCCATTTTTAATACTTATCCTCTTTGTATTAACAACATCATGGCATACATGAAAGCTTATATGACTATTCATGACATACATAAACAGGTTGAGAGTTATGTTCTTTACTTGGGTTGGACCGAAGTCCCTTTCTTTCCACCCACTAAACATAAGTGGTAATGAGCTCATACCGTGGCCGTCGCCACCATAGAATTTCGGTACTTACACTAGCTGGGTCATGCCATGCCTCATGTAAGCCCTATCCCCTATACTCACATAGCTGGGTCATGCCATGCCTCATGTGAGTCGTGGGTGAGGGGAAACTTAAATTAGGTCACCTTCCCTTTTGAAGGATCACACTTTATCCAATCTTTTCTTATTAGACTTATGATGCAAAATATTTCTAAGTCCACAATTTCTACAAAATTTCGGCAGCATAACGGCTAGACCGCAGCTTCCCAAAATTTTGCCAGACAGAATACCAGTATCACAGCATCATATCATATCATCATCATCATATCATCATCACATCATGCTTGCAACCTAAACATAGGCATATTCTCAAGCAAAGTCTTATGAGCTTAGCTTAGTAAATTAGGTGCAAGATTTTACATTGGCTTTCGTTTTATTGATTCCTTCCCCTCCATTATTCTAACTTGACTTATATAATTTTCATATTTTAATTTGGAAGATTTATAGCTTAGGTATTGCATTATAGTTTGATTAGAATCTTATGAACTTAATCGAGTACATTAACTACATTTACATTCGGTTTTCGTTTTATTCGCTTCTTTTGTTAAGGATTAGGTGAGCTTGGTATTTTATTCTATCTAGTCTTCATTAAGTAAATTATGAAGTTTCATTACTTTAGGCTAAGGCCTTTTACCTTTTTAAGTCATTTATGCATAGTCTTACTTAAGGTTAAGTTTTGACAGTTTTACTTTTACCCTAGGCAGTAACTTTAAAAATTCACCATAATTTGGTATTTTATCATTTTAATGCGAAATTTTATATGCTTATAGGGTTCTGAGTCTAGTTTTTAACAAAACAAGTCCCACTCAAAAATTCATTTTCTAACTCCAGTTATGCATATTTTATTATGACTGGTTCAGTTTCTAAGTTCACTCCCGGTACAGTGGATTATTACTTCTCATTATAATTGCTCAGAAGGAATCTGAGAAAACTGTTTTATGGGTTTGTTCCTCTATGTCTTAGCTTTCATTGAAACTTGGTCTCACTCAAAAATCATTTTTGTAGCTCGAGTTATACACATTTTAGTGTAGACTGCCCAGACAGAAACCAATCTGAGAACAGTCCACTTTGAAAAATCATATGTCACTAATTTTAACTCCGAATCTTATATATTTTATATGTATGGAAAGCTCTCTGAGTCTATTTTCATATAAAATTGGCTCCACTAATTTCTGAGTTTTCTGGAAAAAGTTATACCGTTCGGTTTACAGACTGTCAGAAAATCCAGATTTCACGTTTTGATATTTCTCATGTTTTCTCCAAAACACTCAACCTCACTTTCAAGAAAACATTTTCAAGTTATAAAACACTCATATACCATGAAAGATTAGTGAAAAACTAACATGTTGGAGTTCAAAAATATTGAGTTCAGCCATGCATCACACCAAACCGAAAAACATGTTTTCAACAAACAACCATACTAGCAACAACATCTCATTTTATGACAAGAATGGCTATGATGCCCATAATCAATCTTTAAAACCACCTAGCTATGGAGAGCATAGGAGTTCTAAAGCTTGAAAAACAAGAGAGAAAAAGGGTTTAGAGCCACTACCAAGAAGCTTTCTTTGAGGGAACTTGTGATGGAAGAAGGTGATGGTGGTGGTATTCCTCCTCTTGGATCTTGAAAGAGGCTTGATATGTGGTTGTCTTTGATTCTCCAAGAGCAAGAAATGGTGGCTCTTGAAGAGTTTGTGAGTGGGATGAGGAGAGGAAAGGATGAGAGAAGTGGAAGGATTCTAGAGAGAAGTTGGAGAGTTTAGAGAGAAGGAGGAGAATTTTGAAATTGAAGAGAGAGAAGAGAGCTTTGTGTGTGTCTTTGGGAGAGTGAAAGAATGAAAATGAGGAGAGAGGAGGGCTGATGGGTGGCGCAAAAGAGGGAGGAAAGGTGATGTGATTTTTGCTTCTTACACAAGCTAGGGAGTGGGAAAAACCATAGGGCAAAAGGGAGTGTTGTGTTTCCTTGAGTCTTGGAGGCATTCTAATGTCCAATTTATGCTTTTCTCTAGGGGTTAAAGGGGAGTACCCCTCTTAGGATTTGGTTGCTTGTCTAAGACTCATCCAAGTGTCAAGATCTAATGGTGGATGACAAGGATCCTAGTCTTGGCTTTTGATCTAATGGTGTAGGATTAAAGAGATTGAATGAAGGGTGAGATGTTGCTCCTCCTTGGTATGTCTTTTTAGGGCATATGCATGGAAGAACTTTTATCTCTAAATGTTATTAGAATTATTTAAATGTAATTTAACTTAATTGGCTTAATTACCCATGAGTCAACTCTTGTCAATTACACCTTTTATGATACCTTGCATTACGGTTAACCATATGCTTAATTTGGGGTTTAATTTTTCAAGAGTTGTCTTAAGTGTCTTAATCATTATAAACTTAATTAGTAAGGTTAGGTTGTCTTACTTTTGTTTTGGCACCCTCGAGTAATTAAGGATTAAACGATTAAGGTTTTATTAAAACGCTTAGGACATTATGATTAAATTGTTGGCTAGACTTAATTTACTAAGCTCTTGCTCTCGGGATTAATCGATTAGTTCTCAATTAATCGCTAATCCCTCTAATTAGCCGAGAACACCGAGCTAATTAGCTTAGGTAGAAATGGGGATGTTACACCCTTGGTGTTTAGTAAACATGGTGTTATTGGGTTCATGATGTGGTTATGCGTTGTAATGACCCAAGGATTAGAGGGATCTCGAACTCCTTGGGAATAGAAGTATGAATAGGGCCTTTGAGCATACCATGAACCTAGGAATCACTAAGTGCACTATCTTAAGGAAAGGAAACTATCACTTAACTTAATTAAATTGAACAAGTGTTCCATAAGACATGAACTCAAGTCAAAAAATATATCATATGAGAACTAAGTAACTAAAAGGCCACATACATAAATCTTAACTATGTGATTCTCTCATGGGTAACCACGAGAAATCATGTGATGATTCATAAGATTCTTCACAAAGATTAACACAACTATAAACCCCTTTAGGGTATGAATGTATGATGCCGTTTAGCATGATGAATGACAAGTTTGATTGAGCTTTGTTTCATGATTAAATGATTAGTATGATTATATGATATAGATATGATGGACTGTTGGTTGAAAGTTGAATGATTGGCATTTTGGGAAAGCTCTGGTCTAGCCGTTATGCTGCTAAATTTTCATCAAATTTATGGACTTAGTCATATCAGTGCATATGTCTAGTCAAAGAAGTATTATGGATGTAAAGTATAATGATAAGGAATGAAAGAATGAGATATGACCCCTCGATCACTTCTGGAAAGTGAAAGACAGTGATCTACAAAGACTCAAGGATCCTTTATGGAGGAGGCAAGGGTGACATGGAGCACTCTCTAACTTAGAGGTAACCAATATCGGCTTAGTCTAATTTGGTTAATATTGCGTTATGATAGTCATGGAATAAGCTCATATCCAAAAGTAGTCTATTTCAAAGGAAAGTAAAGAATGTTAAGCACGTGTTAAAAAAATGAAAGTAAAGTCAAAGTAGAACCATGGTCAAATTGATGAGTTGCATAGTCATGCATGTTTCTACATCTCATGCGTATTATGAATGTTTATACCATGCTCTCACATGTATATGCTCTTATATGGTAGCTTTGAGTTTCTTTATATCATGTTTATATAGGAAAGAATAAAAGGAACCCGCTTTGGGAGCCTATGTTTTCAAACCCTTTAAAAATAGAACTTATGCATGCTCACTACCTTCATAATTAAACCTGAAGTGGTTGGGACGACGGCGATGACATATTAATGGTCTAGTCGAGATACTACTGAGAAATCTTGTATTTGTCACTCCTATGTTTCCGTGTCATCTTCAGATGGAGTTAATGACATCCATGGAAGCACTGGTGACGGTACCTGACTGGATAAGACGAGGAGCTGCCATGTTTCTTCTCCTAGCTAAGAAAGATCGAGATAGTAGCATAGTATTTTCATTTTCTTAAGAGCCCTAGTTGGACAATTTATATGCAATTAAGAGCATGTGGGAAGTCATGCTACTTAATTTGACCTATTACATATATGGTACTTATTAAATATAATGATGACTCTTGAGTATCTATGATTACATTCTTGGCTTATGGTATTGTGTTATGTTGTTTCAATTTTATTATACGTCTTATTAGTGATTTAGTGATATAAGGAATAATGTCCATGTGTATACAAGTAAATAAGCGCTTAAAAGCTCAGTTTTCAAGCATAAAGGTTTAAAAAAAAAAAAATTACATGCTATTTTCGTATATTACATTAATTTCAACGATAAGAACTTCCGCTAGTTAAGAGTAACAACTAGTAATGCCATATGTAACATCCTCAATTTCATGCCATGCTAAATTACCTCAGTAACCCTGAGTAATTAGGCACTTAATGAGAAATTGTGAGATTAAGGCTTAATTAAGGGGGTTATTCGGATAAGAAAAGTCAAGAGAATGCTTAATCGAGATTAGATAATCTTTAATTAAGTAAGTCAGAGCCCCTATAGCTTAATTGAGTACTAATCGCCCTTAATTAGCCAAATCAAGTTTAATTAAGGTTAATTAAGCTTAATCATAAGATTAATTTTTGTTAATCATATTCTTGTGTGTTAATCACTAATCCTTGCTTAATCATCTTAATTAAGTTGTATGAGCACTTAATCACATGATTAAATTCAAATTTAGTCAACTAGACAATAAAGTAAAGAGTGGTGTCATAAAAGTATAAAGCATGAGACAAAACTACTTTATGTAAGAGTTTGACCATGTTTTGTCTCCCTATCATCCAATTTGTCTCCCTAAACCTTAATTAACGCAAAATGAAGCAAAAATATCTCCCCCTACCCTACTAAAAGTTTCGGCCACAATAATACAATACACACACATTCACTTCATTTTCAACTTCTCATTCTCTCTCTAAAGTTCTCAAACTCTTCAACCTTTCTCTACATTTCCTCTTCTTCTTCTTCATCTTCTTTATCATTCTCCACCTCCATAACCAGGCCTTCCTCACTAAACCCTTCAAAGATCACATCTTTTGGTCTTTGGAGACAAGATCTAAACACTACAAGACTCATTTTCAAGAGAACTCAATAGTTCTCTCCTTGCTCATTCAAAACATACAATCATCATCAAGAGGAATCATCATCTTCTTCTTCCACTTCTCCTATTTTTGCACCATCTTCGAGAAAGGTAGTGATCTTCATCCTTTTCATTTTGTTTGCTCAAGAAAGCTTGGAGCTTGGTTCTTTTATGACCAGGATCTCTAAATGGAAACTTGAGAAAATCCTTCATGTTCTTCAAGTGTTCTTAAGTTTCCCTTTTTGGCAAAATATGTTCTTGAATGTTCTTCATGTTCTTCAAGTGTTCTTAAGTTTCTACTTTTAGTAACATGGGTTCTTGATGTTCTTCAAGTGTTCTTAAGTTTCTACTTTTAGCAAAATATGTTCTTGAAGGTTCCTTGATGGTATCTTGCTTAAAGTTATTCCTTTTCTCATGATGAGTTGATGATTAGAAAAGCTTCATCTTTTTATGTTTCCATGATTTGATAAGACTTTGAACATTCTAAAAGCTCAAAACTTTAAAAAGTTTGCTTCTTGACACACTTAAAGTGGCGCAAGTTTTAGTGCCATCATAAAGTCTTCTTTTGTGTTGTTTTGAAGACAAGAATGCATGTAAAAGTCTAAGCTTTTTGGCATAATAAGCCTTTTTGAGTTAGAAAATAATATCTTGTCACTTTATGTCCTAGAAATCAAACCTTAAAGAAAAAATTTAGATCTTGAACCAAAACAATGCTTAAAGGTGTTAGCTTTTATAAAGATTAAGACTTTTTAACCTTAAAGTTAATGTTTCATGTCACTAGTCGATAAAGTAGAAACCTTTTAATGTAAAGACAACCATAAAGTTGAGACCTTGAAGGTCTTAGAATAATTAAATGAGTCAGCTTTTATAAAGAACGAGAATTTTTAGTGGAAAAGCTAGTAACTTGCCTCATTATTTCATAAAGATCTAATCTTTAAGATAAAAGCTTGAAGCTTTGTAACTTGGTTAAGTTAAAATTCACCCTTGATGTTTAGTGAACACGGTGTTGTTGGGTTCATGATGTGGTTATGCATTGTCATGACCCAAGGATTAGAGGGATCTCGAACTCCTTGGGAACAGAAGTATGATTAGGGCCTCTAAGCACATCATGAACCTAGGAATCACTAAGTGCACTATATCGAGGAAAAGAAACAATCACATAACTTAATTAATTTGAATAAGTGTTCCATAAGACATGAATTCAAGTAAAGAATAATTTCATACGAGAATTAAATAACTAAAAGACCATGTACACACATCTTAACTATGTGATTCTTTCATGGGTAACCATGAGAAATTATGTGATGATTCATAATGTTCT
The DNA here is from genome assembly GCA_031439595.1 of Pterocarpus santalinus. NCBI lineage: Eukaryota > Viridiplantae > Streptophyta > Magnoliopsida > Fabales > Fabaceae > Pterocarpus > Pterocarpus santalinus. The sequence continues at coordinate 21,981,193 of CM062528.1, read as the reverse complement.
TCACAAAGAATAACACAACTATGAACCCCTTTAGGGTATGAATGTATGATGCTATGCGGCATGATGAATGATGAGTTTGATTGAGCTTTGTCTCATGATTGAATGATGAGTATGATGATATAATATAGATATGATGAACTGTTGGTTAAAAGTTGATGATTGGCATTTTGGGGAAGCTCCGGTTTAGCCGTTATGCTGCCGGATTTCCATCAAAATTATGGACTTAGTCATATCATTGCATGTGTCTAGTCAAGAAGTATTATGCATGTCAAGTATAATAATAAGAAAAGAAACTATGGGATATGACCCCTAGATCACTTTCGGGAAGTGAAAGATGGTGATTCACAAGGAACCTCTATGAGGGAGGCAAGGGTGGCATGGAGGACCCTCCAACTTAGAGGTAATCGATATCGGCTTAGTCTAATTTGGTTAGTACTGCGTGACGATAGTCATGGAATGAGCTCATGTCCAAAAGCAGCTTATTTCAAAGGAAAAGTAAAAGAATGTTAAGCATGTGCTAAAAACGAAAGTAAAGTCTAAATAAGTCCATGATGGTGCATGTCTTTGCATGTAATTATATTATCCATTTGCATTATGAATGTTTATTCTATGCTTCTGTATGTATGTTAGTCATGATGATGTAGTTATGATGTCAGTTTAAAAGCAACCCGCTTCGAAGTTTAAGTTTTCAAAACCATTAAAAATTGAACTTATATCTGTCCACTGTTTTTATAATTAAATCCAAGGTGGCCAAGACAATGACCATGACATTGTGTTTGTCTAGTCACGATCCTATTGAGAAATTTAGTATTTCTCATTCCTACGTTTCGGTGTCATCTTCAGAGGATGCCGGCGTTGGGCATGGTAATGATTTTCATTGAGTTTTCGGTGATGCATTGGCACTTCGACTCGGTGCTGAATGTATCTGTGCTGACTGCTCAGGCAGCGATGCAAGTCTACATGTTCCATAGCTGCCAGTTCCATGCACCTGTGATGAGTCCGTTCTTCCGCCCTCATGAGCCGTTCGAGGACATCACTATAGATGACATTCGCCCGCCTTTTCACCCTCCAAGGTACCCCACTGATGGAGATTCCGATTAGGACACTCGTCTGACGCCGACAGTTTCGTTGGATTCCAATCCTTCAGAGCCATCTTATCCGAGCTATCACTTGGAGACGGACCCGTCTGAGCCTTCCTACCCGTCTGTGATCCGTCTGTCATCCAATTCATCTTCCTCTTTTGTAGCCCCTCGTCACACACCACCCCCGGTTCACGGTCATGGATTCATTCGCACCCATGCCGTGCCTCGTGGGCATCGCCGTGCTCGAGGTGGGGGACGTGGTGATGTTTCTCTCAATGGATATGGAACGGTTTTCTCCCACCTGATGCTTGATGTGACGATTACATGCGGAGCCGAGCACGAGGATAGCCCCTTTTGGTTGTAGTTATAGGGTTATCATTTTGTTGTATGGCATGTTGGGTGGTAGGGTTTTCTGATGTATTCCCTTTACTGTGTATTTGGTAGGGTTCTTTTGTAGGGTTGACAGTAGGTATCGGACCTATTATTATCTTTGTGTATGACTTCTGCTATCATTATTACTATATTAACTATGGAATGGCTATGGAATGAATGTTATCTTTATCTAGGTTGTGGTTATTCTCATTGCTTCTATTTATGTTAAATGTGATGTGTGGATGAGATAGCGACGTTTGTATTGCATGTTCACGATGCGCTTATGGCTCTTGGCTTTCAAAACAACTTACTCGTTATTATTCAAAAAAAAAATTTACCCCTATTTTTGTTAAAAGTAATTTCTAAAAGATAATGTTAGTTCCGCGAGCAAAAGTAACAACTAATGATTCCACAATATGACTTAAGTATAGAATGGAACTATTAGGGTGTTACACCATAAAATGACTTAAGTATAGTATGATATTACTAGGGTGTTACATATTGAAACTATCTTGGTAGGGCCAAAACCTTGATGGGACTTTGATAAGTATATCAGGTCATACAAGTAATAAAGTAATGAGAATATATCATTCCCTCGAGAATAGTTCAAGTACCGAGGTTAACTAAATTGGGTGTCAAGTTAAGCAATAAGAATAACTTATAGCACTAAATGAATAACAAAAAGAGCAATTAAATGGAATGAACAATTGCAATTATGGACTAAACTCAATGACAGAAGTTATTAGGGCTACTAATTTCACCTACCCATTAACTTTGTTACCTTGAAGATCAATTACCCAATTACTATTTCTCTTGATTTATAGCCAGATTCCCTGAATTAACTACAAGTCTTTCTCAAGATCATGTCATTCTCTGCTACTTAAAATGATTGCCTAATCTCTTAGCATAACCTAGATTAAGGGAGGATAGGCTCTATACATTCCCAAAAAAAAGGCGACATAGGTCATGTTTATTTATCACTAGTTTTCACTCAACCAGCGGTGACTATGACACGAAGCGCTCTTCACAAATCCTTTCTTGAGTGATTATAAAGCAACAAGTACTCTCTTCACAACTCTTCTCTTAAGTGATTGTAAAGCAGCAAGACAATCAAGTGGTAATCAGTCACTCCACGGCATTAGGCACAGTCATAACACTAAACCATGAGGAAACAGAAAAATAGATAACATTAAAACAAGAGTAACATTGTCAAGAGTAGCTACATTAGTGCCCTAATAAGAGGGACTTAGTTCATAATGAAAATAAAAATGGAAACTATGGAAGAAAGTAAAAGCATGAAGATAGAATCCATTAAAATAGGGGAAATGCAAAAAGAAGATGAATGCAGATCTCTCTAGCTTCCATTATGCCCTTGGAACTTTCAATCTTCACCTCCAATTGCTCCGGTAGTTCTATGTAACATCCTTTATTTTGTGACGTACTAAATTACCTCAGTAATCCTGAATAATTAGGCACTTAATGAGAAATTATGAGATTAAGGCTTAATCAAGGGGTTAACGAAGAGTTTATAAGTTAACTCGGATGAGAAAAGTCAAGAGAATGTTTAATCGAGATTAAATAATCTCTAATTAAGCAAGTCAGAGCCTTTATAGTTTAATTAAGCACTAATCGCCCTTAATTAGCTTAATCGAGTTTAATTAAGGTTAATTAAACTTAATCACAATATTAATTTTTATTAATCATGTTCTTGTGTGTTAATCACTAATCCTTGCTTAATCATCTTTATTAAGTTACATGAGCATTTAATCACATGATTAAATTCAAATTTAGTCAATTAGACAATAAAGTAAAAAGTGATGTCATTAAAGCATAAAGCATAAGACAAGAGTGCTTTATATAAGAGTTAGTACATGCTTTGTTCCCCCATCATCCAATTTGTCCCCTTAAATCTTAATTAACACAAAATTAAGAAAATATGTCCTTCCTTCCCCTTGAATAGTGGACGTCATTTTCTCGCTTTCCCACCATCATCCATTTTCATTTTCACTCATCGCATTCTCTCTCTTCAAACCAAATCCTTCCATTTCTTTCCAAACTTTCTCATCTTCTTCTTCCTTTCTTCACCACCACCACCCAAAATCTCTTACTTAGCCCTTCAAGGACCTCATCTTTTGGTCTTTGGAGACAAGATCAAAACACCACAACCTCATTTTCACAAGATCTTAAGAGCTTCTCCTTCCATCAAGCCAAACCGCCACCTTCTCGAAGGAAAAGAATCACCATCATCTTCTTCTTCTTCTCTAGTTTTTGCACTATTTCTAAGAAAGGTAGTGATCTTCATCTTTTTATTTTGTTTGCTCAAGAAAGCATGAAGCTTTGATATTTTCATAACCAAGATCTTTAACTGAAAACTTGAGAAGATCCTTCATGCTCTTCATGAGCAAAAATTTCCATTTTTAGCAAAATATGTTGTTGTTGTTCTTCAAGTGTTCTTGATGTTTCTACTTTCAAAAAAATATGCTCTTGTTGTTCATCAAGTGTTCTTGATTGAAAAAATATGCTCTTATTGTTCTTCAAGTGTTCTTGATATTTCTACTTTTGGAAAAATATGTTCTGGTTTGTAAAACTGTATTAATGCCATACTATGCTTAAGTCATTTTATGGCATTACTAGTTGTTACTCTTATCTAACGGAAGTTCTTATCTTTGAAATTAGCGTAATATACAAAAATAGCATATAATTTTTTTCTTGAAAAACCTTTACGCTTGAAAACTGAACCTTTAAGCGCTTACTTACTCGTATACATATGAATGTTGTTCTTCATATTACTGTGTTACTAATAAGACATATGACAAAAGGGAAGCAACATAACACAATACATTAAGCCAAGAATGTAGTCATAGATAATCAAGGTCATCATTACATTTAATAAGTATCAGATATGTAATAGGTCAAATTAAGCAGCATGACTTTCTACATGCTCTTAATTACACATAAACTGCCGAACTGGGGCTCTTAAGAAAAATAAAAATACTATACTACTATCTCAATCCTCTTAGCTAGGTGAAGAATCATGGTAGCTCCTCATCTTATCCAGTCAGGTACCATCAGAAGTGCTATCATGGATGCCATTAGCTCTATCTGAAGACGATAAGGAAACGCAGAAGTAAGAAATACAAGATTTCTCAGTACGTTCGCGACTACATAAACATTGTGTCATCGTCATCGTCCTAGCCACTTCGAGTTTAATTATAAAAATAGTGGACAAATATCGGTTCAATTTTAATAGGTTTAGAAAATGTAAATCCTGAAGCAGGTTGCTTTTAACTCTATCATCATATCCATAGTGTCATACATAGGCATACATGCTAATATACATGATAAACATTCACAATGCACATAAGGAATATAATAACATGCATGACTATGCAACTCATCAACCTGACCATGATTCTACTTTGACTTTCGTTTTTAACATGTGCTTAACATTCTTTTACTTTCCTTTCAAATAGACTGCTTTTAGACATGAGCTCATTCCGAGACCGTCGTCACGCAGTACTAAACCAAATCAGACTAAGCCGATATTGGTTACCTCTAAGTTGGAGGGTCCTCCATGTCACCCTTGCCTCCCTCATAGAGGTTCCTTGTGGATCACCGTCTTTCACTTCCCGGAAATGATCGAGGGTTCATATCCCATGGTTTCTTTTCTTATCATTATACTTTACATGCATAATATTTCTTTGACTAGACACATGCAATGATATAACTAAGTCCATAATTTTCACGAGAATTCGGCAGCATAATGGCTAGACCAGAGCTTCCCCAAAAATGCCAATCACAAGCTTTCAACCAATATTTTATCATATCATAGTAATCAATTAATCATGAGACAAAGCTCAATCAAACTCATCATTCATCATAACGGATGACATCATACATTCATACCCTAAAGGCGTTCATAGTTGCGCTACCCTTTGTAAAGAGTATTATGAATCATCATATGATTTCTCGTGGTTACCCATGAGAGAATCAAATAGTTCAGATATGTGTATGTGGTCTTTTAGTTACTTAGCTCTCATATAAAATTATTCTTTACTTTAGTTCATGTCTTATGGAATACTTATTCAAATTAATTAAGTTCAATGATTGTTTCCTTTTCTTGAGATAGTGCACTTAGTGATTCCTAGGTTTATGGTATGTTCAGAGGCCCTAATCATACATCTGTTCCCAAGGAGTTCGAGAACCCTCTAATCCTTGTGTCATGACAACACATAACCACATCATGAACCCAATAACACCATCCTCACTAATCACCAGGGGTGATTTTTAACCTATTTAACTTACAAAATTTTAAGCTTTCATTAATAACATGTCAAAGTTTTACCTTAAACGTTATTAAAGTTATCATCCTTTATAAAATAGTCATAAAGTTTTATTCTTTATCAGACTAAGTGCCTCTAAAATTAAGCTCTTGTCTTAAAAATTAGATCCTTATATAATAATGATACAAGTTACTAGCTTTTTAACTAAAAGTCTTGTTCTTTATAAAAGTTAACACTTTTTTGCATTATTATGGTTCAATATCTAAACTTTGTGAATTAAATGTTACAAAACAACACTTTTATGACTTAAAGGTCTCATTCTTGATTAAAGTTTGAAGCTTTATGAAAGGTCCTTTCTTTAAGGTTTGATTTCTAAGACATTACTAACAAGATATCATTTCTCTAACTTAAAAAGGCTTATTGTACCAAAAAGCTTAGATTTTTACTTGTATTTTTGTCTTCAAACAAACCAAAAGAAGACTTTAAGATGGCACTAAAACTTGACTTTTTGTGCATCAAGAAGCAAACTTTTTAAAGTTTAAAGCTTTTAGAATGTTCGTAGTCTTATTAAATCATGAAAAACATAAAAAGATAAGGCTTTTCTAATCATCAACTCATCATAAGAAAAAGAACAACTTTAAACAAGATACCATCAAGAACATTCAATAATAAGAACATATTTTCTAAAAGTAGAAACATCAAAAGCACTTGAAGAACAACAAGAACATATTTTTCCAAAAGTAGAAACATCAAGAACACTTGAAGAATATCAGGAACACATTTTTCCAAAAGTAGAAACATCAAGAACACTTGAAGAACAACAAGAACATATTTTGCCAAAAATAGAAGCTTTTGCTCTTGAAGAGCATGAAGGGTTTTCTCAAGTTTTTACTTAGAGATTTTAGTTATGAAAGAACCAAGCTCCAAGCTTTCTTGAGCAAACACAATGAAAAAGATGAAGATCACTACTTTTCTTAGAAATAGCACAAAAACAAGAGAAGAAGAAGATGATGATGGTGTTCCTTTCCTTGAATATGGTGGCGGTTTGGCTTGGTGGAAGGAGAAGCTCTTGAGATCTTGTGAAAATAGAGGTTGTAGTGTTTAGATTTTGTCCCCAAAGACCAAAAGATGTGATCTTTGAAGGGCTAAGTGAAGAAGATTTGGTTATGGAGGTGGAGGATAAAGAAGAAGGTGGAAAAGAAGAAGAAAGTCTAGAGAGAAGATAGAGAAATTTGGAAAATAAGAGAGAAAATGATATGACACAAAACGAAAATGGATGAGTGTGTATTGTTGTAGCTATGGCTGTAACTTTCTAAGGGTGGGGGAAAGATATTTTGGCTTCATTTTGTGCTAATTAGTGATTAAGGAGACAAAGTGGATGATGGGGGAACAAAGCATTGTCAAACTCTTACATAAAGTAATCTTACCTAATGCTTTTTGCTTTTATGACATCACTTTTTACTTTATTGTCTAGTTGACTAAATTTAAATTTAATCATGTGATTAAGTGCTCATACAACTTAATTAAGATGATTAAGCAAGGATTAGTAATTAACACACAAGAACACGATTAACAAAAATTAATCTTACAATTAAGCTTAATTAACCTTAATAAAACTCGATTAAGCTAATTAAGGGCGATTAGTGCTTAATTAAGCTATTAAGGGTCTGACTTACTTAATTAGAGATTATCTAATCTCGATTAAGCATTCTTTTGACTTTTCTCATCCGAGTTAACCCCTAAACTCCTCATTAACCACTTTATTAAGCCTTAATCTCATAATTTCTCATTAAGCCTAATTACTCAAGGTTACTGAGGTAATTTAGCACGATATGAAATTGAGGATGTTACATTTCTCCTCACCTTTAAAAAGAATTTTGCCCTTAAAATTCGTTACCTGTAAACAAATTCGGATACTCGTTCTTCATTTTGGACTCCAACTCCCACGTATACTCTTCCATATTTCCTCTACCCCGAGCCACCTTGACCACGGGTACCGTCTTATTCCTCAGCTATTTTGCCCCACAATCCACGATCCAAGATAGCGGTAGATTGAAATTTAGGTCCTCCCTTAACTGTACACTTTCAAGCTCAAGTAGATGACTAGGATCAGAATGGTATTTTCTCAATTAAGACACACAGAAGACATCGTGAAGGTTTGACAAATTTGGAGGTAAGGCCATTTGGTAAGCAATTGACCCGACACGTTTTAAAATTTGAAAAAGGCCAAGGAAATGGGGGCTTAACTTTTTGACCTTCATGGTTCTAGCTATGCCAGTCATAAGAGTGATTTTCAGGAACACATGTTCTCCTTCTTAGAACTCTAGAGTCTTTCTCCTTTTATCCACATGATTCTTTTGATGGCTCTGGGTCGTAAGGATTCTGTTCCTAATCCTTCTAATTTGCTCTGTGGTTTGCCTCACATGATCAGGTCCTAATAGGCTTTGCTCACCCGGTTCAACCCAACATAGGGGAGATTGACACTTCCTCCCATACAAAGCTTCATAGAGTGCCATAACAATACTTGCATGATGACTATTGTTATAGGCAACTCAATCAAAGGTAAGTATCTATCCCAACTTTCCTCGATTATCCAAATGCACAAGCTCTCAACATGTGCTCTAAAGTTTGGATAGTCCTTTCCGACTGTCCATCTGTCTGGGATGATAAGTCAGATTTAAGCAAAGCTTCGTCCCAAATGCCTTCTGCAAGGCTCCTCAGAATCTAGAGGTAAACCTCGAGTCCCTATTTGAAATTATGGTTGAAGGTACACCATACAATCTTACTATCTCTTCAGCATATAGCTGGGCTAACTTTTTTAAAGGATAAGTAGCTCGAATGGGCAAAAAGTGAGCAAACTTAGTTAAATTGTCAACAATTACCCATATCGCATCGAGACCAGCTTGTGTTTTGGGTAAACCCATCATGAAGTCAATAGAGATACTTTCCCATTTCCATTCTGGATCTCCAATGGTTGCAACATACTAGAGGGCTTTTGTTGTTCAATCTTTACTTTTTTGTAGACTAAACACTTGCCTACCAACTCCACAACATCCCTCTTCAATCTTGGCCACCAGAACATCTTCTTAACGTCTTGATACATCTTTGTCACACCAGGGTATATGGTGAAATGGATCTTATGAGCCTCCTCTAAAATCCTTCTTCGGAGGTCACCACTTGCTGGTACACAGACTATTCCTACAAATTTTCCATAGTCCATCTGTACTTGCGCAAAACCCTTCAACTTTCCCTCTTTCACCAATGTTAGGGTTTTCAAGAATTCTTCTTCCTTGCCTTAGGGTTGAGCAATTTGACTCTTGAAATCGCTCATCACCCTAAGCTGATTCAATCTTAAACTATGGGGGCTCAACATAACTCCAAGGTTAAGGTCTCTAAACGTCCTTATAGCTCATCCTCCCTGGCCATCATCCATGATGCATGCAAGGATTTCCGACTTAACGTGTCAGCTACCACATTAGCTTTCCCAAGATGATAGCTCAACCCAAAATCATAATCTTTCAGAAACTCCATCCATCTCCTTTGCCTCATATTCAACTTCTATTGATCAAAAAGATACTTCAAGCTCTTATGATCAGAGAACACCTCAAACCTCACACCATACAGATAATGCCTCCATATCTCCAGGGCAAACACTACAGCCACTAATTCCAAGTCATGGGTTGGGTAGTTCACTTTATGAGGCTTCAACTGTCTAGAGGCATAAGCCACCATATTCCTATTCTGCATCAAGATACAACCTAAACCTCTCCCAAAGGCATCATAGGAAATCTCAAACGGTCTACTAGGGTCCGGCAAAACTAATACTGGGGTTGAAGTTAACTCACCTTTTAGCTCTTGAAAGCTCTTCTCATAGTCCATCATCCACATAAACGGAGCATCCTTCCTTGTCAACTTGGTTAAGGGTAAAGATCTCTGGGAAAATCCTTTTATAAACCTATGATAGTAACTGGCTAAACCCAAAAAAAAAACTCCTTATCTTAGTCACTAAGGTTGGCCTCTCCCAATTCATGACAACCTCAATCTTACTCGGATCCACAAAGAATACCCCTTGTGACACCACATGCTCTAAGAACTTTACTTTCTCCATCCAGAATTCACACTTAGATAACTTGGCATAAAACTTCTTTTCCCTCAAGATCCTTAACAAAACCTTCAAATGTTCTTCATGTTCCTCCTTTATTCTCGAATAGATGAGAATATCATCTATGAAAACAACTACAAACTTGTCCAAATAGGTTCTCAAGATCCTGTTCATATAATCCATGAAAACAGCAGGGGCATTAGTCAATCCAAATGACATCACCATAAACGCATAATGCCCATACTTTGTCCTAGAAGCCGTCTTGGGTATATCCTTCTCCTTTTCCCTTATCTGATGATATCTAGATCTCAGATTAATCTTAGAGAACACAGTTGCACCTTGTAATTAGTCCATGAGGTCATCTATCCTAGGCAAGGGATACTTGTTCTTAACAGTTACTTTGTTTAATTGCCTATAATCCACACACAGCCTCATACTACCATCCTTCTTTTTCACAAATAACACCGGGGCTCCCCAAGATGAGGCGCTAGGTCTTACAAACTTCTTCTCCAACAATTCTTCCAATCGTCCTTTTAATTCTGACAACTCCATTGGGGACATCCTATAGGGTGCTATAGATATTAGCCCCATTCCCGGTACCAACTCTATAGAAAACTCAATTTCCCTTTCTAGGGGAAACTTGGGTATATCGTCAAAAAACACATCCGGGTATTCCCTAACTATGGGGATCTCTTCTAATACCTGTTCAAGTTCCACTTCACTTGCCATAAAGAGAACATATCCCTGATTACCAGACTCACTACTCCCTATCTTAGCATAATTCAAAAACAAACTAACAAGTTCAATAGGCTCAACAAGTATAGGAGGAAGAATAATAGATTTCTCAAAACAATTTATCATTGCATGGTTAGCAAAGAGCCAATCCATATCTAGAATCAAATCCAAACCAGACAAAGGCAGCAAATCAAATTTGCTATGAAAGACCTATCATCAATTTGAAACTGACAATTGAACAAAAATGACAAGTCTTGATTGGTTTCTCAGCAGGTGTAGAAACAATTAACATGTAAGGTAATTCAGATACAGACAATCCCAATCTATCTATACAATCATGAGAAAAAAAGGAGTGTGTAGCTCCAGAATCGTACAGCATAGTTAAGGTCCTACCATTGACCTCGCACTTATCTTGGATCAGATCGTCGGACTGAGTGACCTCCTCAGTATTAAGGGTGAAAGCCTTTCCTTGGTGATGGGGCTTGTTGGCAGGCAATGCCAACTTGACAGTGCAATGCTTGCTCACATGTCCATGCCGTTCACAATGGAAACAAACATCTCGTCTAGCTAAACAGGGTCGTCCTCCATGATTCTTGCCATAGTTAAGGCACCAAGGGATCACCACTTGCTTTGGTACTTGATCGCATGTGTCCTTCTCGAACTGCGGTTGTATCTTGCAGTATGGATTGTGCCTAGTCCTTCGGTATTGGAAAATCGTCCTTTTCCTAGAAACATCTTTCTTTGGCATGGCGTACTTACCATAAAGTGCAACCTTGAACACTTCTCAGGTAATGAGGGTTTGGGAGTTCTTAATCATCCTTCTGATATTGGCACCAGGCTTCAGCACCAGCCTCTAGCATGTAGGTAGCAAATGTTACTTTCTGTAGCCCGGTGCAACCTAACACAGAAAATGCCCTTTCCAATGCCTCAATCCATCCCTCAACGTCCTTAGGGTTGAAGTCTCCATGGAAAGCTGGTGGGTTGGTCTTCATAAACTTAACAAACTTCAAGTATTCTGGGTCAACATCAGCTTCTGCTATTCCTCCTAAGGCTCGATTAGTTATAGCAACCTGTCCCCTTATAGCACTGACCACTGTAGCAGAAACATTCGTCACATCTGCCATACCTAAGGTGGCAGATTCGCCTCGCAACCTATTATACCCATCGAAAGTCATAAGTTCCTGGACACACAAACAAAGATATTGAGTTGATCAGGCTCAATACCGAGCTAAGTGTGGCAGTAGCTAATCATATTCACAACCAGACAGTCATGCCTACATAATTCCTATATCTTCCCTTTGTGGTAAGATCCATGGCATGATTTCTAACACATGACAGAGTATGCTTAGAAGCATAGTCAGTCCATCCCTAGGCTCTACAAGGATGAACTGCTCTGATACCAAAATATAACACCCTACTAATGCCATACTATGCTTAAGTCATTTTATAGCATTACTAGTTGTTACTCTTATCTAACAGAAGTTCTTATCTTTGAAATTAGCGTAATATACGAAAATAGCATATAATTTTTTTTCCTGTAAAACCTTTACGCTTGAAAACTGAGCCTTTAAGCGCTTACTTACTCATATATATATGAACGTTGTTTTTCATATTGTTGAGTTACTAATAAGACATATGACAAAATGGAAGCAACATAACACAATACATTAAGCTAAGCATGTAGTCATAGATAATCAAGGTCATCATTACATTTAATAAGTATCAGATATGTAATAGGTCAAATTAAGCAGCATGACTTCCTACATGCTCTTAATTACACATAAACTGCCGAACTAAGGCTCTTAAGAAAAATAAAAATACTATGCTACTATCTCGATCCTCCTTAGCTAGGTGAAGAAACATGGCAGCTCCTCGCCTTATCCAGTCGGGTACCACCAGAAGTACTACCATGGATGCCATCAGCCCCATCTCAATCCGACACGAAAATGTAGGAGTGAGAAATACAAGATTTCTCAATAGAATCGTGACTAGACAAACATTGTGTCATCGTCATCATCCTAGCCACTTCGGGTTTAATTATAAAAATAGTGGACAAATATCTGTTCAATTTTAATAGTTTCAAAAAACGTAAATCTAGAAGTAGGTTACTTTTAACTTTATCATCATATCCATAGTGTCATACATAGGCATACATGCTAATATACATAATAAATATTCACAATGCACATAAGGAATATAATAACATGCATGACTATGCAACTCATTAACTTGACCATGGTTCTACTTTGACTTTCGTTTTTAGCACGTGCTTAAAATTCTTTTACTTTCCTTTGAAATAGACTACTTTTGGACATGAGCTCATTCCGTGACCGTGCCACAAGAAGATTAAACCAAATCAGACTAAGCTGATATTGGTTACCTTTAAGTTGGAGGGTCCTCTATGTCACCCTTGCCTCCCTCATAGAGGTTCCTTGTGGATCACTATCTTTCACTTCCTGGAAGTGATCGAGGGGTCATATCCCATGGTTTCTTTTCTTATCATTATACTTTACATGCATAATACTTCTTTGACTAGACACATGCAATGATATGACAAGTCCATAATTTTGATGGAAATCCGGCAGCATAACGGCTAGACCGGAGCTTGCCCCAAAATGCCAATCACAAGCTTTCAACCAATATTTTATCATATCACAATAATCAATCAATCATGAGACAAAGCTCAATCAAACTCATCATTTATCATACTGGATGGCATTATGTATTCATGCCCTAAAGGGGTTCATAGTTACGCTATCCTTTGTAAAGAGTATTATGAATCATCATATGATTTCTCGTGGTTACCCATGAGAGAATCACATAGTTCAGATATGTGTATGTTGTCTTTTAGTTACTTAGCTCTCTTATAAAATTATTCTTTACTTTAGTTCATGTCTTATGGAACACTTGTTCAAATTAATTAAGTTAAATGATTGTTTCCTTTCCTTGAGATAATGCACTTAGTGATTCCTAGGTTCATAGTATGCTCAGAGGCTCTAATCATACTTCTGTTCCCAAGGAGTTCGAGTCTCTCTAATCCTTTGGTCATGACAATGCATAATCACATCATGAACCTAACAACACCATGCTCACTAATCACCAGGGGTGATTTTTAACCTATTCAACTTACAAAGTTTTAAGCTTTCATTAACAACATATCAAGGTTTTACCTTAAACGTTATTAAAGTTATCATCCTTTATAAAGTAGTCATAAAGTTTTATTCTTTATGAGAGTAATGCCTCTAAAATTAAGCTCTTGTCTTAAAAATTAGATCCTTATGTAATAATGATACGAGTTACTAGCTTTTTAACTAAAATGTCTTATTCTTTATAAAAGTTAACACCATTTTGCATTGTTATGGTTCAAGATCTAAACTTTGTGAATTAAATGTTACAAAACAACACTTTTATGACTTAAAGGTCTCATTCTTAATTAAAGTTTGAAGCTTTATGAAAGGTCCTTTTCTTTAAGGTTTGATTTCTAAGATATTAGTGACAAGATATCATTTCTCTAACTCAAAAAGGCTTATTGTACCAAAATGCTTAGACTTTTACATGTATTTTTGTCTTCAAACAAACCAAAAGAAGACTTTAAGATGGCACTAAAACTTGCGACACTTTTTGTGTATCAAGAAGCAAACTTTTTAAAGTTTAAAGCTTTTAGAATGTTCATAGTCTTATTAAATCATGAAAAACATAAAAAGATAAGGCTTTTCTAATCATCAACTCATCATAAGAAAAGGAATAACTTTAAACAAGATACCATCAAGAACACTCAATAATAAGAACATATTTTCCAAAAGTAGAAACATCAAGAACACTTGAAGAACAACAAGAACATATTTTTCCAAAAGTAGAAACATCAAGAACACTTGAAGAAGAACAAGAACATGTTTTGCCAAAAATGGAAGCTTTTGCTCTTGAAAAGCATGAAGGGTTTTCTCAAGTTTTTACTTAGAGATTTTTGTCATGAAAGAACCAAGCTCCAAGCTTTCTTGAGCAAACAAAATGAAAAAGATGAAGATTACTACCTTTCTTAGAAATGGCACAAAAATAAGAGAAGAAGAAGAAGAAGAAGATGATGGTGTTCCTTTCCTTGAATATGGTGGCGGTTTGGCTTGGTGGAAGGAGAAGCTCTTGAGATCTTGTGAAAATGGAGGTTGTGGTGTTTAGATCTTGTCTCCAAAGACCAAAAGATGTGATCTTTGAAGGGCTAAGTGAAGAAAATTTGGTTATGGAGGTGGAGGATGAAGAAGAAAGTGGAGAAGAAGAAGAAAGTCTAGAGAGAAGTTAAAGGAATTTTGAAAACAAGAGAGAGAATGATATGACACAAAATGAAAATGGATGAGTATGTATTGTCGTAGTTGTGGCCATAACTTTCTAAGGGTGGGGGAAAGATATTTTTGCTTTATTCTGTGCTAATTAGTGATTAAGGAGACAAAGTGGATGATGGGGGAACAAAGCATGGTCAAACTCTTACATAAAGTAGTCATGTCTAATACTTTATGCTTTTATGACATCACTTTTTACTTTATTATCTAGTTGACTAAATTTGAATTTAATCATGTGATTAAGTGCTCATACAACTTAATTAAGATGATTAAGCAAGGATTAGTGATTAACACACAAGAACACGATTAACGAAAATTAATCTTGCGATTAAGCTTAATTGACCTTAATCAAACTCGATTAAGCTAATTAAGGGCGATTAGTGCTTAATTAAGCTATTAAGGGTCTGACTTACTTAACTAGAGATTATCTAATCTCGATTAAGCATTTTTTTGACTTTTCTCATCCAAGTTAACCCCTAAACTTCTCGTTAACCACTTAATTAAGCCTTAATCTCATAATTTCTCATTAAGTGCCTAATTACTCAAGGTTACTAAGGTAATTTAGCACGACATGAAATTGAGGATGTTACATTGTTGTTCTTCAAGTGTCCTTGGTATTTCTACTTTTGAAAAAATATGTTCATGTTCTTATTCTTGATGTTCTTGATATTATCTTGCTTAAAGTTGTTCCTTTTTGTATGATGAGTTTATGATTAGAAAAGTTTCTTCTTTACATGCTTTTCATGATTTGATAAGACTATGAACATCCTAAAAGTTTGCTTCTTGAAGCATAAAAAGTGGTGCAAGTTTAGTGCCTTCATAAAAGTTTTATTTTGTTTTGTTTTAAAGACAAGACTACATGTAAAGGTCTAAGCTTTTTGGGATAATAAGCCTTTTTGACTTAGAAAAATGATGTCTTGTCACCTTATGTTTCAAAGATTAATCCTTGGAAGCAAATCCTTTCATAAAGTTTGAAATTTGAAATCAAAAAGGTCACTTTTGGATTTCTAACTTTTATAAAGATCAAGACTTTATAACTTTAGAGCTAATGTCTTATATCACTAGTTGATAAAGTGGGAACCTTTTTGATGTAGAGACAACTTTAAATCATAAAGTTGAGACCTTGATGGTCTTAGAATAATTAAAATAGTCAACTTTCATAAAGAACAAGACTTTTTAGTTAAAAAGCTAGTAACTTGTATCATTATTTCATGAAAATCTAATATTTAAGATAAGAGCTTAATCTTAAAGATACTTACTTTCATAAAGAATAAAACTTTATGACTACGATAACTTTTATAATACTTAAGGTAAGATCTTGTTATGGTAGTAATAAAAGCTTGAAACTTTGTAACTCGGTTAAGATAAAAATCACCCTTGGTGATTAGTGAACCTGTGTTGTTAGGTTCATGATGTGGTTATGCGTTGTCATGACCCAAGGATTAGAAGGATCTCGAACTCCTTGGGAACAAAAGTATGATTAGGGCCTCTGAACATACCATGAACCTAGGAATCACTAAGTACACTATCTCAAGAAAAAGGAACAATCATCTAACTTAATTAATTTGAGCAAGTGTTCCATAAGACATGCACTTAAGTAAAGAATAAGTTCACGTGAGAACTAAATAACTCAAAGACTACATGTACATATATTTTAACTAAGTGATTCTCTCATGTGTAACCACGGGAAATCAAATGATGATTCATAAGATTCTTCACAAAGAATAACACAACTATGAACCCCTTAGGATATGAATGTATGATGCCATTCGGCATGATGAATGACAAGTTTGGTTGAGCTTTGTCTCAGATTGAATGATTAGTGTGATGATATGATATAGATATGATGGACTGTTGGTTGAAAGTTTGTGATTGGTATTTTGGGGAAGCTCGTCTAGCTGTTATATCGCCAAATTTCCATCAAAATTATGGACTTAGTCATATCATTGCATGTGTCTAGTCAAAGAAGTATTATGCATGTAAAGTACAATGATAACGAATGAAAGAATGGGACATGACCCCTCGATCGTTTTCGGGAAGTGAGAGACGGTGATCCACAAGGAGCTTCTATGGGGGACCCTCCAACTTAGGGGTAACCAATATCGGCTTAGTCTAATTTGGTTTAGTACTGCGTGATGATGGTAACGAAATGAGCTCATGTCCAAAAGCAGTCTATTTCAAAGGGAAAGTAAAGAATGTTAAACACATGCTAAAAATGAAAGTAAAGTCAAAGTAGAACTATGGTCAAGTTTATGAGTTGCATAGTCATGCATGTTTCTATATTTCTCATGCGTATTATGAGTGTTTACCCCATGTGTTAGTAGGTATGCATATGTATGATGTTATGAATATGATTATAAACGTAAAAGCAATCTACTTCGGGATTTATATCTTCGAAAATTGTTAAAATTGAACCTATATCTATCCACTATTTTTATAATCAAACTCGAAGTGACTGGGACGATGATGATGACACCATGTTTGTGAGAAATCCTATATTTCTCACTCCTATGTTTCTGTGTCATCTTCAGATGGAGCTGATGGCATCTATGGTAACACTTTTGGTCATACCTGACTAGATAAGACGAGGAGCTGCCATGTTTTTTCCCCTAGCTAAGGAGGATCGAGATAATAGCATAGCATTTTCATTTTCTCAAGAGCCCTAGTTGAGCAGTTTACGTGTAATTAAGAGCATGTAGGAAGTCATGCTGCTTAATTTGACCTATTACATATGTGATACTTATTAAGTGTAATGACGACCTTGATTATCTATGATTGTGTCCTTGGTATAATGTATTGTGTTATGTTGTTTCCATTTTGTCATATATCTTATTAGTAACTCAGTGATATGAAGAACAATGTTCATATGTATACAAGTAAGTAAGCGCTGAAAGGCTCAGTTTTCAACCATAAAGGTTTTACAAGAAAAAAAATTATATGCCATTTTCGTATATTACACTAATTTCAAAGATAAGAACTTCCGTTAGATAAGAGTAATAACTAGTAATACCATGAAATGACTTAAGCATAGTATGGTATTAGTAGAGTGTTACATTCTACACTAGGATTAGGGTTGAAAAATGGCTAAATCAGACCAGAAGATAGCGTTGGAATCCTTTAAATATGATCCAAGATCTTCTCTCTACTAGTTTGCCATGAGTAACAGACTTTCCCGATGTATCATTATCACACTCAAGCTTGTGATCTTGTGCTCGAGCGTGCTTGCTTGAGTCAGAAACTGGGCTCTCTATCTCAGGGCTATGCTCAAGCGTGCTCATCCATCCTCATGCGTGGTCCTCTATGCTGAAATTGGAGCTCTATGTCTAATGTCCATGCTCAAGCTTGCTAGGCTACGATTGAGTGTGCCCCCAAAATCTTGAAATCCTTCTTTTCTTTACTTGGTTCTTTACACCTTCAATTCAAAGGATAAAGCATGATTGAGAAGGCTCTAGAAAACATGCAAAATTTACTAATATCCAACAACACAACTACACTCGTACTATGAAATTAAAATGATACAAGACTACTACTTATTATACATGAGACTCCTAAAAACTATAAGAAAAACACTAATAAATAGAACTATCATTGGAGAGTTGTCACTTGATTATTGGAAATTCTTGATGTCTTATGGGTTCTTTTATTCCTAAGCTTAGCACTTTTGATGATTCAGTGGAGAATGAGCTTGTTCATGTTGGTTGTTCCATGATTTTTAGGTTGTAAGTGTTTTCTTTTGGTTAAGTCTTTGTTGAATCTTGCATGAGGATAGCGTTAACCTTTTTTTTGTGCTTAATTGAATTGATTTGCATCATATTGGTTATTTGGGTTTTGGTTGGGCATTGATTCAAATTTTGTAGCATTATGCTCATTTTGACACTATTTTGTATTTTGACCATAACTTAAGTTCTAGACCTCATTAGAATGGGAATTTTAATTGTAGGAAAGCTAAGAATTGGGCCTACAACTTTCAGGTAGAGGTTAGAGGCCAATTATCAAGTTTTAGGACTAAAATTGGACCTAAAAGTGAAGACAAGAGATGCAACTGTGGCTCTGGGTAGGGTGCACTATTTGGGCCATAACTCATCCCATAAGAGCCTAATTGAGCCCATTCTAGTGCCTTTTGAAAGCTGACATCCGAGGATACATCTCATCTTCAGAGAACTTAGCCAAATATAGGTGTTTTGATGGTCAAAAATGCAGTGAAAGCCCATCAATTGGTTTAGAGAGCTCAAATCAGTGTTTTGGGCCTATCTCTCTCAACAAAACTCCAATTAGTACAAATTAGGCATCCAAATAAAGCTTAGAGAGAGGGGATTAATGTAATTGTAGCTTAGTGAGTTAATTGTAGTTATAAATAGTGAATTCATAATTAGCCATTGATAAAGCATGCAATTTTCCTGCTTGATCCTTGAATTAGTGATTTAGTTCAGTTATTTTAACTCGTTTAATAACACTTTCAATTACATTTTGCACACACATTGATGAAAAAAACCATGCATTTCTAATCAAATAGCATTGGCATCTTAGGGAGACAACTTGGATTGCACCACAATACAGTTTTGTGTGATTCCACTTTGTAGTTTGATTGAGTTCGACACTCGAATTAGACATCATTAAAAGTTGTTCGTATAATGGATCATTAGAGGACAATCATTTATGAAGCTAAAGATAGAAGAATTTGAATTATTGAATGGAGACAAGGAAGCTTAGAAACACATTGATGCAAGCACACAGGATAATTGGCACAATCAGCACAATCGGCTAGTTTCCAGAATTGGCTATTTAATGATTAATAGGCCAAAAACTTTCTAAATGCTAAATATAGACAAAATAAAAACTAGAAGCCTACAAATCAAGTTATTAGAAAGACCAGCAGTCTAAAATCAAATGCCTATAAACTAATCAAAGTCAGAAGTTAACAAATTGGCTCACTAAATTATAAGTGCATTCAATGTTCTCATTTATTGCCACTTTAATCCATCCTTCTAATCAAGTTTTTGAACTTCTCTTATTCTTTTCTAAAATTCTAAAGAAGGAAACATAGTTCTCTAGAGTTTATTAGCTAACATTCTCCTTTAAAGAAACTTTCCTCACTAGAAATCATTATATACCTACACATAGTGTGAGTTACTAAGAATGTTCCAAAAACCTCTTATACATTATCTCGAAATTAAACTAGTAGTGGTCAGAAAGTTAGCTTGGAGATGCTAGAACAATACTACTTAGATCATTAGCTTGTAGAAGCTAGTACAATACTACTCGGTTTGTAAACTTGCAGAGGCTTGTACAGAACTACTCATTTTATATAGATTCTCAACCTTTTGTTGTGGACTAAACGTAGGTAGTAGTTGGCCAAACTAGTATAGATGTCTTGTGTGATGCTTCTAGTCATTATCTCTATATAGTTTGTCCTATAATTTTTTATCACCTTGTCATCATCTCTATTCAAAGTTTATAAAAAAATTGGCAAAAGTTTCCTAAAAGCATATTCTAAGGATAAAATAAGTTTATTTAGCATATTCACTTCTGCAAACTAAGTTGAAATACACTTGAGATATTTTGTTTAAGTTTTTCAGATTTCCAAAGGTTTTTAAAGCAAGATTTAACCTCCCTTCTTATGCCAACTGCTATTCACATTCAACCCATTTTTTGATGTACTTTTACCTACCTCTAATGGAGAATGAGTTACTGTAGCATTCATGCATTTTTCTTCATAGATATTTTTACTAATGGCTTTTGTTCATTATTTAGTTATTTTCTAGTTTTGCTTATGGAAGTTTGCACCAACTTGTAGACAAAACTACATGTCTCATAAGAAATAGAGAGAAAGGGGGTGAGATGTTGCTTTAGTACACCGTGAAGAAGGAAAAGCGAAAAGTGAAGATAGTGGGTGTGAGGAGGCGACAATGCTGGTATGAGATGGCAAAATAGAAAAGAAGGTTATAAGTGTGACAACATAGCGAGAAAAAGCTATGCCTCCAATAACTGTCACTTTATCACTTAAGACAGTCACAATTGTTAGGGTAAGATTTAGTATTTAACAATATAACAAAATATATCTTGTATATTAATGTTGATAGTTTGAAATATTAAATTTAAATTATATGTATTTAATTTAAATTATATATATATATATAATTAGTTGTCCAAACCAATATAAATGTCTTGTGTGATCCTTCTAGTCACTATCTCTTTATAGTTTGTCTTATAATTTTTAACACCTTGTCGTCATCTCTATTCAAAGTTTATTAAAAATTGGCAAAAATTTCCTAAAAGCATATTCTAAGGATAAAATAAGTTTATTAACATATTCACTTCTACAATCTAAGTTAAAAAACACTTGAGATATTTTGTTTAAGTTTTTCAAATTTGCAAAGATTTTTAAAGCAAGATTTAACCTTCTTTCTTATGCCAACTGCTATCCACATTCAACCCACGTTTGATGTACTTTTACCTACCTCTAATGGAGAATGAGTTACTGTAGCATTCATGCATTTTTCTTCATAGATATTTTTACTAATGGCTTTTGTTCATTATTTAGTTATTTTCTAGTTTTGCTTATGGAAGTTTGCACCAACTTGTAGACAAAACTACATGTCTCATAAGAAATAGAGGGAAAGGGGGTGAGATGTTGCTTTAGTACATCGTGAAGAAGAGTGGAAAGTGAAGATAGTGGGTGTGAGGAGGCGACAACGCTGGTATGAGTTGGCAAAAGAGAAAAGGAAGGTTATAAGTGTGACGGCATAGCGAGAAAAAGCTATGCCTCTAATAACTGTCACTTTATCACTTAAGGCACTCACAATTGTTGGCGTTAGATCTAGTATTTAACAATATAACAAAATGTACCTTGTACATCAACATGGATAGTTTGAAATATTAAATTTAAATTATATGTATTTAATTTAAATTTAATATATATAATTCAATTGAACTGGACACTCTAAGCCCATAAATTACCCAAGGAACCTGTTCTGGACCAGGATTAAGAAGCCCAAATTAGCCCAACATTGAAAGGCCTACCATTATACGAGGCTTAACTCGGAGCCTCACCCGCCAATGCCCAAGGCCTAACTTAGAACCCAAAAAGTGGACCCCTCTACGTCATGCTAGAATAGTACTCACCTAACATGCAATTGTTCATCTCAAACCCGCCAATAAGCATCAAGTTGTTGGAAGTCCTGAGGCGCTCCCTGGAATCATGGAATAGCCCTACGTATCCTCAACTACTAGCCACTATACATAGATGACCAATTATTGAACACCTAGTACATCTTACACTCCCAGACTTGACTATCAGAGTCTTTTCAGATACACACCCCATCACCGTGGAAATCTAGCCTCAACCAACCAGCATCTAGATCGCAGTAGCCATGGAGCCCAAAAACTAATTAGGAACTCATTTTAGGTAACCTATCTCTGAACATTGGTGCTATTGTTGGGGATAATGCCAACGCTGCTTCTTATCCTTCCACGGTGTCTTCAGTCCAATGTCTACTTGACGTAGACCCGAGCATGTGGCAACACATGACCTTGCATCGAATGACGAAGATTGAAATGATGCACAAAATTCGATGGCAAACTACTCTCTAATCCCAGCCACAAGTCATGCCTAATATCAAAGGTGGAGCTACGTCCCCAAGGAAATCCTGACCTATTAGTCAAAATGTTGACCTTCATGTGGGATTAGGCCGCCCACATTCAAGAGTTGGAATGAAACTTGGAGTGGATATGGGATATAGAAGAGGAGAAATGACATCGAGAATAACACCACCGACATTGTAGGGAGCTGAGACCATGATAAGCCCTGACGTCATAAGAAGTGCAGCCGCAGTATGGAGCCCAAGCATTCGGATGATTATCAATATTGGATTGCTGACTACGCTCAAAGGGAACCTTGGATCGAGTACATGCACCATCATGTGTAATGCTTGGAGTCAAGACTATCTAGAGGAAGAAGTGTAGATCGGCAGTCAAAGCACTACTCAGAATGACAAGAGCACTTCGAGGATGGGGACGAGATGCCATTCTCATACTACATTATGGGGGTTCAATTCCCCAAAAGTATCAAGCCTCTATTTGTAACATCCTCAATTTTTTGTCGTGCTAACTTACCTTAATAACCCTGAGTAATTATGCACTTAATGAGAAATTATGACATTAAATTAAGGGATTAACAAAGTGATTATGAGGTAATTATGAGGAGAAAAGTTAAGAGAATGCTTAATTAATATTAGAGAACCTCTAATTAAGTATGTCAAACCCTTAATAGCTTAACTAAGCACTAGTCTCATATAACTAGCTTAATTGAGTTTAATTAAGGATAATTAAACTTTATCGCAAGATTAATTTTTGTTAATCATATCACATGAGTTAATCACTAATCCTTGCTTAATTATGTTAATTAAGTTACAAGAGCACTTAATCACATTGTTAAAATTCAAATTGAGTCAACTAGATAATAAAGTAAAGAGTGATATCATTAAAACAAAAAGCATGAGACAAAAGTGCTTTTTGAAGAGTTAGTATATGATTTGTTCCCCTCATCATCCAAGTTGTCTCCTTAATCACCAATTAACACAAAATTAAGAAAATATCTCCTTCCCCTCACCACAAGAAGGCTACGACCAACACACATACACACACACACACACACACACACACTCATTTTCATTATCACACTTTCATTCTCTCTCTGAACTCTCTTATTCTTCTTCTTCTTCTCCATTCTCCATCTCCATAACCAAACCTTCTTTACTTAGCCCTTCAAAAACCACATCTTTTGGTCTTTGAAGAAAAGATCTACACACTATAAACTCCATTTCATCAAGAACTCAAGAGCTCTCTCCTTCCTCATTCAAAATTGCCACCACCATCACCAAAGGAGGAGTCTTCTTCATCTTCTTCTTCTCCTTCAAGGGTGCCACTTTTTGCCTAAGGCAGTGATCTCTACTCTTCGTTTTTGTTTACTCAAGAAAGCTTGAAGCTTGGTTCTTCCCATGACCAAGATCTTCAAGTGAAAGCTTGAGAAAAACCCTCATGCTCTTCATGAGCCAAAATTTCCCTTTTTAGCAAAATATGTTCATGCCTTTGTTCATGAGTTATTCTTGATTATTTGAGAGTTCCTTTCTTGAATGCTTCAAAGTTTCTATATTTCTTTCTTAGTGCATGAGATCTTGATGATTCTTGTGAGTTGATGGAAAAAGAATGATGTTCTTGGTGGTGTTTGGTTTAAAAGTTATTTATTTTCTTATGATGATGTTATGATTGGAAAAGTTATCATCTTTATCACTTTCTCTTGATTTGATAAGATTAAGAATATTCTTAATGCATAAAACTTCAAAAAGTCTATTCCTTGCAACCATAAAAGTGGTGCAAGTTTTTTGCCTATCTAAATTTTTATTTTGTGTTTCTTGAAGACAAGAATATATGTAAAAGTTTAAGCTCTATGGAACATGAAGCTTTTGAATCATGAAAATGAGAATTTGTCACTTAATGTCTTAAAAATAGAATCTTGACTACAAGACCTTTTATAAACTCTCAAACTTTAATCAAGAAAGTAACCTCAAGTCATAAAGTTGTAGATTTGCACTTTAATCTTGTAAAGGATGAACCATGAGATGAAAATGTTGAGTAAAGTTCTAAACTTTCTTCAAGAATGTCACTTATTAGTCATAAAAGTGTTGATTTGTAACTTTTAATTTATAAAGTTTGTATCTTGAGTCAAAATAATGCATAAAGTATTAACTTTTATAAAGAATAAGACTTTTTAATTCTAAAGCTAGTGTCTTGTATCATTATTTCATAAAGAAATAATCTTTTAGAGTTTGAGACAACTTTAAATCATAAAGTTGGAATCTTGATGGTTTTATAATGATTAAAAATGTCAACTTTCTTAAAGAATAAGACTTTTAAGTCAAAAAAGCTAGTATCTTGTATCATCTTCTTGTAAAGGTTGAATCTTTAAGACGAGAATATAATTTTAGAGACTCATACTATCATAAAGGATAAAATTTTATAATTATAAAGGTGAAATCTTGCTATTCTAATTACTAAGGTTTGAATTTTATAACTTGTTGAAATAAAAACTATACTTTGATGATTGGGGATTATGGTGTTGTTAGGTTCATGAGTATGGTTATACATTTTCATGACCCAAGGACTAGAGGGATCTCAAAATCATTGGGAACGGAAGTATGATTAGAGCCTCTGAGCATACTATGAGCCTAGGAATCACTAAGTGAACTATCTCAAGGAAAAAAAATAATTACCTAACTTAGTTAATTTGAACAAGTGTTCTATAAGATATGTACACAAGTAAAAAGTAATTTCACATAAGGACTAAGTAACCAAAAGACTACGTACATTTATTTAACTATGTAGTTCTCTCATGAGTAGACATGGAGAATCATAGTATGGCTCATAAGACTTTCCACAAAGAATAACACAATTATAACACCCTTTAGGGTATGAATATATGATGCCATTAGGCATGATATATGACAAGTTTGATTGAGCTTGGTCTTATAATTGAATGATTGATATAGTGATATGAGATAGATATAATTGGTTGTTGGTTGAAGTTTCCATATTTGGCATTTGAGGGAAGCTTCGATCTAGTCGTTATGCTGCTAGATTTTGATCAAAATTATGAACTTAGACATATCATTACATATCTACATCTGTTTTATCAATGATTGTAATGCATGAAAGATGTGGTCGTAACAAAAGAAAAGAATATGACCCTTCAATCACTTCGATAAAGGAAGTGAGAAATGGTGATCCACAAATACTTAAGGAACCTCTATGGGGGAAACAAGGGTGACATAGAGGACCCTCCAACTTAGAGGTAACGATTATCAGTTTAATCTGATTTGGTTTAGGACTGCACGATGATAATCACAGAATGAGCTCATCTCCAAAAGTAGTCTATTTCAAAGGAAAATTAAAGAATGATAAGCATGTGCTAAAAATAAAAGTAAAATCAAAGTAAAACTGTAGTCAAGTTAATGAGGTTGCATAGAAATGCATGTATCTATATTATCCATATGCATCATGAAGGTTTCTTCCATACTTTAATATATATGTTTCTATATGATATTATAATTATGAAGTTAAACCTAAAAGGAACTCGCTTCAGGATTCATGGTTACAAAATTATTAAAACTGAATCTATGAATGTCCACTATTTTTATAATTAAACCCGAAGTAGCTGGGATGATGATGATGACATAGTGTTTGTCTAGTCGCAATCCTACTAAGAAATCTAGTATGTCTTACTCCTACGACGACGACAGTCACAGAATGAGCTCATCTCCAAAAGTAGTCTATTTCAAAGGAAAATTAAAGAAATAAAAGTAAAATCAAAGTAAAATTGTAGTCAAGTTAATAAGGTTGCATAGAAATGCATGTATCTATATTATCCATATGCATCATGAAGGTTTCTTCCATACTTTAATATATATGTTTCTGTATGATATTATAATTATGAAGTTAAACCTAAAAGGAACTCGCTTCAGGATTCATGGTTTCAAAATTATTAAACTGAATCTATGAATGTCCACTATTTTTATAATTAAACCCGAAGTAGCTGGGATGATGATGATGACATAGTGTTTGTCTAGTCACAATCCTACTGAGAAATCTAGTATATCTTACTCCTACTTTTCTGTGTCGCCTTCAGAAGATGCTAGCATCGTGCACAGTATTGATATTTATGGAGTTCACAGTACGGCATTGGCACTTTAACCCAATGCTAAATGCATCTGTGATGTCTACGAGCGCAGCCATGATGGTCTACATCTTTCACGGCTGTCCGTTTCAGGTTCCCGTTATGAGCCCGTTTTTCTATCCACACTAGCCATACGGTGAGGTCACCTTGGATAATATCTGCCTCTACTTTTAGTCGTCGAGGTACCCCATCGTTGGAGAGTCTGACTCGAATACCCGTCTGACATCGACTGTTTCTTTGGATTCCGATCCTTCGAAGCCATCATACCTAAGCTACTATGTGAAGTCCAACCTATCCGAGCCTTCCTATCCATCAGTGATTCACCTGACTTTTGATTCGTCTTCTTCATCTGCAACTCCTCATCATGCATCGCCCTTAGTTCATGGTCATGGGTTTATTTGTACTCACACTATGCCCCATTGATGTAGACATGCTCAAGGAGAAGGATGTGGCGATGTTGCTCCCGGTGGTTTTAGGAATGGTTTCCTCCCATCCAGTAGTTGATTTGGATAGTACATGCGGATCCGAGTATGAGGATAGCTTTTTTTGGTTGGTAATTATGAGGTTATCATTTTCTTTTGGCATGTATAGGTGAATAGGAACTATGATGCATTTTCTTTTGAGATGTATTTGGTTAGATTTCTTTTGTAGGGCCGGCAGTAGATATCGGACCCATTATCTATTATGTATGACTTGTTATTCTACTATTAACTATGTTAAACTCTACTGGCTGTGGAATGATATGATATTATGCTTATCCTAGATGATTAATCTTTATATTGCCTTTATTTGTTTTATTACACCGCTTGTACAAGATAGTGACATTCGATATTATACTTTCGCGATGCGTGCATGGTTCTTGGTTTTCAAAATGATTTACTCATGTTATTATCAATAAAAAAAATTTACCTCTATGTTCAGTATAAAGTAATTTCAAATGGTAATTTTAATTTTGCGAGCAAAAGTAACAACTAATAACTCTATAATATGACTTAAGTATAGGATGAAACTATTAGGGTGTTACACTATTTGACCTAGAACCCTACAATGGAAGTACTGACCCCTAGGAGCACATGGATGCTTTCAAGTCAAGAATGGCCTTAGTCGGGGTGTCTGACCACATTAAGTGCCGAGCTTTCTCGATCTCATTGAAGAAGATAGCACTCAAATGGTTCAACTCTCTCCTCCTCGAGGCTTATTAACGAATTCTCCGATCTCTCGTCATTACTCTTGGCTCATTTTACAACTTGAAATATCAACCCAAAACCAGTTTCTAGCCTACTTGGAATATCCCAATGGTAAGTCGAGTCACTCGGGAATTTTCCCAAGTGATACGCTGCGGAGACATTGCTGCTAGAAGAGCTGCAAACCCAAGCAGTGGTCCTCACTCTGCTTAAGGGGTTACGACTCGGGCTATTCAAGAGCTCGTTGTCTAAGTGCCCAGTTAAAACCCCGAGGAAATTCATATGAGGGCCGAGAAATATATCTTTCTTGAAGAAATAGATAAAGTTGCTACTAACAGGAGAAAGAACTAGACTAAGAAGAAGAAAATAGGTGCATATGAGGGTCAAAAGATACAACAGCATACTCCCCTCAACGTGTCCCTTGTTGACCTATATAGAGAAGTTGGATAAGTGGGAAGATTCCCCAAAACCGAAAGCTCTCAAGAGAAGGGCTAGCACTAATAGGTCCTTGATTGCTACGACCTCCAAGATGCTGTAAAGCAGCTGATAAGAGAAGGCGGATTGGCGAAGTAAATCGCTTCACAAAGAAGCCTTAGAAATTGGAGAGCATCCCTATCAAAGGAAAGGAAAGAAGAAATCGAAGGAACCAGAGAATCTCAAAACTAGAAAAAACTCGAGAATGAAATGAAAACGATGAACCAATAACCAGAACCATCAATGTCATTGCTGGAGGCTTTGCGGGGAGTGGCACGATGAAGTCGACCCACAAAAAGTATCTCCAAGAGGTTATGAGTTTATCCTCTAAAAAGGTGAAGATGACGCAAAAGCTATCACCTACACCCGAGATCTTCTTTTTAATCCTAGACCTAGAAGGTATCATCCTAAGACATAATGACTCCATGAGTATCTTGGCAGTAATGGTTAATGTCGAGGTAAAAAGGTTCTTAATGGACTAAAGGAGTTCAACAGACATTATTTTTTGAGATGCCTTCGACAACCTTGGACTGAAGAATTTTGATTTGCATTTTTACAAAAAAGACCTAATCGGTTTCTCTGAGGAAAAAGTCCACCCAGATAGGTTCATCACCCTTCATTTGACCATGGGAACCCGACCTCGGACTTGGATAGTCAAAATTGATTCTTTAGTTGTTGATTGCCCTTTGGCCTACAATGTCATCCTTGGTAGGCCAACTTTGAATAAAACTAGCATCATCATATCTAAAGCATGCTTAACAATGTAGTTCTTCACTGACAATGGAGAGATCAGAACGGTATAGGCAGATTAGGCTGTAGCCTACCGTTGCTACAATGCTAGCTTAAATATTCAAAAGGTTAGGAAGGAAGAACCTTGAGCAAGTGTCTGCCCTCCAAATTCATCAAAGTTCATGATGGTGGACCTCAACACAAAGCAGAGGGAAGGAAGGAGGCTAGAACCAAACAGTGAATTAGAAAAAATCCAAATCAGGAAGGATTCATGCCAAACAACTTGGATTAATAAAGATCTCCTAAATTTGTTAAAACAAGATCTCGTAGCCCTTCTTAAGTCCAACACGAGCGTATTTGGTTGGACAACAGCTGATATGCTCGGCATAGACCCAAAATTCATGTCTCATCAACTTTTGGTGCTCCCCGGGGCCAAACCAACGCCCTAGAAAAGAAGAAGAATGGGCCCAAAGAAAGCCCTCGCCATTCAAGAGCAAATCTAACGTCTACTAGACGCCAGATTCATTCGTGAAATAGTCTACCTAACATGGTCGTCCAATGTCATCATGGTTAAGAAGTCTAATGAAAAGTGGCAGATGTGTGTTGACTACTGTGACCTAAACAAAGCCTGCCTAAAGGACCCTTACTCATTATCGACTATAGATGGGTTGGTTGATACCAATTTCGATTATCAATTTCTTTCCTTTATAGAGGCTTACACAAGGTACAACCATATCCCAATGCACCCTCTTGATGAAGAGAAGATGGCATACATAACACAATGGCTAACTACTGCTACAAGGTTATGTCATTCGGGCTAAAGAATGCGAGAGCTACGTACCAAAGACTAATGAATAAAGTCTTTTTAGAGCACATCAGGAACCTGATGGAAGTCTATATAGACAACATGTTAGTCAAGACTAAAGAAGAAAACATCATCCTTTCTGACCTAGAAGTGGTTTCAGTTGCCTATGACAACATAACATGAGGTTGAACTTGCAGAAATATGCATTTGTCATCGAGGTCGGAAAGTTCCTTGGTTTCATGCTATGCTCACACATCGGGTAGCTAAAGCAAAGCCTAATAAGTGTCAAGCAGTCCTCAAGATGAAAAGCCCAACGTCCATAAAGGAAGCTTAGTGCATGATTTGAAAGATTACATCCCTCGCCAGATATATGGTGCCCTCGGTTTGAAAGGCTCTTCCCTTTTTCTCTCTCTTCAAAAAAGAAAGTACTTTTGAGTGGACGCTGGAGTGTGAAGCCACGTTCACTAAATTTAAAAGATATCTCTCCTGCCCTCCAATATTGAGCAAGCCGAAAACCAACAAACTATTGTTTTTATACCTTTTTGTAAGAGACGTAGCCATGGCCAATGCCCTAGTCTAAAAAGGTGCCCAACAACAACATCTTATGTACTTTGTCAGTAAAGTACTATAGGGACCCTAAGCAAGATACCAGAAGTTGGAAAAAGTTGCCTTGGCTTTAGTTATCACTACATGAAGGCTTTGCCAATATTTCCAAACTCACCCCATTGTGGTCAAAACCGACCGGCCAATTCAGTAAATCTTGCAAAAGTTGTACTTGGCTAGAAGGAAGTGGCATGGTCAGTTGAGCGCTCAGAATTCGACATCCACTATGAGTCGAGAATGGCTATAAAAGCCCAAGCCCTGGCAGATTTTTTGGTGTAAATGGTCAAAAAAAAGAGTCTCGGGAGTTAAGGTGGACACTACAAGTTGATGGGCCCTCTAACTCCAAGGGAAGTGGAGCTATCATCATCAAGCTTTCCCTAAGAGAAAGTTTATTTGCACATGCAATTGGGAAGCATTTCTAACGCGTTACCAACTTTTTCGACTGAATTATCAACCAGTTGCAGCATACAAATATCAACCTTTTTTTTTTCAATTGTCAACTTTTTAAACTAAAGTTACTAACTTATTTGACTGGGCTACCAACCAATTGCATGCAAAATGTCCTGTAATATTATGCTACAACCAATTGGTAACTTAGTCGAATATATTGGTAACTTTAGTTTAAAAAGTTGGTAACTAAAAAAAAAAAGTTGGTAATGAGTCGAATGCATCCATTGTTGCATGTCCAAATAACACAACTCTTTCCCTAAAGTTCAATTTCCCTATTTTAAATATTCAGGCTAAGTGTTAGGCATTAGTAGCCGGACTTAGGCTATCTAATGATGTCGAAGCTTGTCAACTAACAATTTGCAACATATCCCAGATCATAAAATTGCAAATAAACAGTATATACCAAGTCGAGGAAATGCTGCTTCAAAAGTACCTCGCGAAGGCGAAAGACCTAATGAAGCCACTTGACACCCTTGAGGTTCAACATATCCTAAGAGAAGTTAATATCAGGGCTGATATCCTTTCCAAATTGGCCAATACAAAACCTGGAGGAAACAACCATAGCTTGATCCAAGAGATATTGAAGTTTCCCTCAATAGCAGATCCACCCTCAACTTGGCCATCGAAAGGATTTCGAACTGGATAACCCCCATCATTCAATATTTGAGAAATAGAACCTGGCCAGAGGACCCGTGGAGGCAAAACAAATGGTCAAAGAAGCTTCTTACTACATTATTATTAAAGGATAGTTGTATAGAAGAGGCCTATCTCAACCACTACTAACGTGTTTTAGCCCAGATTATATTTCCTTTATACTCTAAGAAGTTTATGAAAGATCTTATGGCCACCATCTCAGAGGGACGGCACTAACCTTGAAAGTCCTACAAGCTGGCTACTATTAGCCCACTATGACTAAGGATTCAATCGACTTATGGCTTCAATCGACTTGTGGCTCCTTTCCATGTCACCTCCGTTTAGGAACTTTTCACGATCATGTCCCCCTTGCCATTTAGTAAGTGAGGAATTGACCTCCTAAATCCTTTCATACTTGCCTTAGGAAAAGTGAAATATCTAATCATAGCAATCGACTATTTCGCCAAGTGGGTGAAAGTAGAACCACTATCCACCATCATGGCTACCCAAGCTTGTAAGTTTGTTTGGAGGAACATCTTCACCCGCTTCAAGATACCAGATTCTGTGGTGACTAACAACGGAACCCAATTCATGGACCAAAGGTTCTGAGGTTTTCTTGCTAGCTATAAGTTAAGCACTACTTCACTTCTGTTGAGACCCCCAAGCCAAAAGCGAAGTCAAAGTAGTCAACAAGGTCATACTTCGAGGACGAAAGAAGAGACTCGACAAGGTCAGGGGAATATGGGCTGATGAACTCGAAAGTATCCTATAGTCTTATCGAACAACCCCGCGGATAACTACGGGAGAAACACTCTTCAAGCTTACTTATGGGGTACATGCTATGATATCGGTTAAAATGGAAGAACCCAGTCCACGGGTTATTTTTCAATCCACGAGTTCACACATCCTCCAAAAGGAAGCAGATCTTAATAATGAGGCTAGGGACATGGAACATATCCAAGAGAAGGCATTCAAGCATTGGATAGCTAATAGATACAATGCCGATATTATTCCTTGAAGGTTCCAAGAGGGAGACTTGGTACTCTAATGTGCCAACATTGGACTGCCTCCTCCCGAGCAAGGAAAGCTAATGACCAATTGGGAATGTCCTTACAAAGTCATTGAAGTTTTGGGAAAGGGAGCTTACAAGCTTTCCACGCTCACAGGATCTAAAGCTCCAAAATCATGGAATTCCTTGGACCTTTAAAGATTTTTTATTTGATAATATAAACCACGCTAAGTTATCGTACTCTTTTTCCTACCTCATCTTTTGTCCTATTAGGTTTTCTTGAGGATCTTTGTTTGATTTTTCATTTTCCTATGTCAAAGGCCACCTTATTGGTACTCGAGTTCATATTTATAATGAAGTTCCTCCAATTCATTTCGCCTATTGTTCATGTTCATTATTACTTGTTTTATTATCCTGAGGGAGTGATCACCCCCTAGTCAAGATAAATATAACCTAGGTCCAACACCTCAGGAACTAATGCATATAAATTCCTAGTTAATAAATGGCTCGAATAAATCCTACTTAAGCAGAACACTTAATTCTGGTTTATTGTTACCTCAGAAAAGTCTAGGTTTTCACCTTGGAACCATCCAAACCCTTCAGTTAAACCTAAGTGAAATTAAAATTCCTTAGGTTTCAAACTTGAATAAAATTAAAACTAGGTTATTAGAAACCTCAAAAAATCCAATTCGGAGAATCCAACTCGATCGTAACTAGTTCAGAAAACCAGGTTTCCCTCGTAACCTCGAATAATTCTTCAAGTCAATTATAATGTCGCAAATAGCCCTTCAAGTTATTAAACTTAGGCGAAAAATAAAAGGAACATTCAATTGACAAAATCTATTCCATTAATAAGCCTAGAAACCGAGAAAATGCCAAATTATATAAAGCCCACGTGAGGGCACAAAAATACAAAAATATAAAAAAAAAAAAAGACAAAAAAGGATGGCTACAAAGGGCAGTTGTGGGATTCGCTAGCTTAGACTCCAAAACCTCAAGATCCCCCTCATCATAGGGTGACTTCAATACGCCTATCAACATGTTTGCCGAGCCTGACCTCACCAAAGTCAGCTTCTAGACAAATGACCTGGCACAACGCCATGTTGTTCTCTTTAATCTCGAAAGTTGACTTCTCCTACTACTCCTCTTTATATTTAACTTTAGCCTTCAATTTTGAAACTGCTTCAAACTAGTCAAAATGGGCTTTCTCAAGTTTTGATATTCGAACCCTTAACTCCTTCAGTTGATGGTTTTGCAAATTCACTTGCTCCATCTCCTTAGCAAGCTCGAAAGACACCTCCTATTTAGCTTTCTCTAAGGCAAACTTCTCATTCTGAAGGAAAGTTATCCTTTCCTCCAAATCCTTCACCTCCCAAATGGCTCAGACATCATAAATAATTACCAGCTTTGAGTAGCTGAAGAACGTTGCCAACCTTAGCAACATACGGCTGGCCCATTGAAACTTCTCCACCAAGCCATCATCATTGTCCCGTAGTTGCTCAAGGCAGGCGGGGTTCATCAACTCCTTATCCATGAACTTAAGATAAAGGAAGTGCTAGCATATTAATCTCTTATTTGCTCCACAGAGTCAGAGAATCCTCAGGGTCAACCAAAATAATCTTTTTTCTTTTTGGCCACTTTCTTCCCCTTCTGCTTCTTAAGAAGGGGGGACCTTTGTGACAAAGGTGTCTGGAGTCGATGTGAAAACCAGATCGCCGAAACCATTCCATCCTCTTCGTGTGACCTCTTAAGGATGCGACATAAGAACTCAGCCAAAGCTAATTTCGGGGACATGTCATCTGCAGAAAGAACAGAAGTCAATAACAATAGCATGAAAAAGAAATATGAATAATGAAGGAAAAAGGAGAAATTTAGGTATCTCCTAACCACCTTGGCCTCTACACCAACTATGTTCTTTAAATTCAAATAGTTTTTCCCAAAGCCTTGAAGAAGAAACTGAACGATGGCTTGTTCCTCAAGGGCTTGAAGGTATCTTTATATAACCGAGGTGTGTCAAAATTTTTACACCAATAACAATTAAGTCAGAGCTCACCTTCTAAGGTCTACCAGAATGGTGTCGTACCCAGAGCCTTGAAGACCTTGAAATAGACAGGTTTGAAGTGATGGAAGGACTCCTTGTAAAGAAGGAATACCTTGCTATTGGTGTGGGCTCGAAAAGACAACCACTTTATGGTCAAAGCACCGCCACTAAGGCAACTGAGGGTAAAAAAGAAGAAGGCATTGGGGAAAAGCGACACACCAAGATACTCGCAACTGATCTCAAAGACACATACATAACCTAACTATTTGGATTAACTGAGAAGAAGCCACTTTAGTCCACTGTAAAATGGTGCTCTGAAAATGAGTAAACATCGGACGCCAAATTTAAAGATGAAGATGTTGTACATTCACATCCAATTCAGGCCTCTCTTATGGTTAACATAACATACCCTTTCGCTCAAGCCGAGGGCTTCCAAGATGTAGCCCTCTTCATATTCACCTTCCAGTATAATTAAATTCTTCTCCTTAAAGTGACCCAGGAACTCAATGGTCACAACTAGTAGAGTTACCAACACCTTTAGCTCAACCCAGTGATAGATCCAATGGATTGAGGGAGGAAACACAAGGGTTTCTTTGTTTTTTCCCTATCTCGGTCTCTAGAATGAACTTACAGAGGAAAATTGAGATTACAAATTGAAAAATCAAGGTCGGAAACTCAAGGACAATAAAAAGGAAAAAGAGTCCTAAGGTGGTTTCCCCACTAAGGGATGAAACCACCGGTGAGCCATGGAAGAAAAGAAAAAAATAACTAGGGCCAGTAAACACCTCCCCTTTATAGCCCAAATTTGCAAAAATAAGGTGGTAAGAAACCAATTCCGCCACCATAGAATCATATTTTGTCAAAAAATAAACTGCAAATATGAAATGCAAAGCAAAAAAGAAAGACATACCTTTAGAAATAACAGAAGTATAGAGGTTTAAAGATAGATGAAGCCTTAAGGATCCTCTATAAGACATTTCTTCATCCTTTTGAGCTCTTATACACTCATAACAATTTTTAGATAGAAACAGAAGAATGAGAGAGAAGAAAAGGGAAAGGTATTTAAAAAAGTGTATTCACCCCTTCATAATGCACATCAAATGTTGCCAAGGGCATATTATGTCTTTTCGCAATATGAAGCTGGGGGCAAAATGGAGAAAATGCCCTAATTTGAATAATGGAAGCGCATGAAATGAGGCCCCAAAATGCCACACGTCCCCTCGCAGTCATAGGACATAACTTATGACATGACCCTATGTCAAAGAAGGGAAAGGACGCATCCCTAAGAAAAAGTCAGTTCACATGTAAAGTAGTTATTCACTCTCCGAGACCTAAATCAAGAGTCAGAACTTTTAGGAAACTCAATACCTGATGTTGTCACCTAGGATACTGAGTTAGGGACACTATTTCGGACCAGGAATAAGAAGCCCAACTCAGCCCAACATTGGAAGGCCCAACTTGGGTCCACACCTGCCATTATACAAGGCTCGACTCGAAGCCACATATGCCAATATCTGAGGCCTAACTCGAAACCCACATAATGGACCCTTCTACGCCGTGCATGGATAAGGTCACTGAAACGATGTCCACGATCATGCTGGAACGGTGCTCAACTAATGTGTGGCCGCCAATCTCGAACTCACCAAGGAACATCAAGCCATTGGAAGTCCCAAGGTGTAACGTCCGAAAAATTTTATCGTTTTCAACCAAATTGTTCGGTTTTTATCGAATAATTGAGATTAATTAGAATTCGATTAAGAATTTACTTAAAGCCAATTATGTATCATTTAGAGGGATTAGATTTGAAGGAATTAGATTAGAAATATAAGAGACCTCATAGGATTTTTCCAAAATCAATTTAAAGGAAATCGGTAAGATTTTGGTAATTTAAACTGTCGGAACTGAATCAATAGAAATTATACTATGAGAACCCTAGATTGAATGGCCAAGATTTAGCCACCTAACCCCTCTAAGTGGTGCAACATTAGCCCTTAAAGAGGGCAGCCACACCAAATTGAAGTAAGGAAAGAAATCTACCAATCACATTCAAACTTCCTCCAAAAGTTTCATAAAAATTCCTTCCTACTCCCTTGCAATTTTCAGCCTTATTACTAGCAGAACACCTCTTCATTTTCTTTCTTTCTCATCTCATATTCATTCCTTCTTTATCAAACTTTCAAGCTCCAAAAAGTTCCAACAACTTTCTTTAATCTAAGACTTGATTCTAACAAGCTCAACACATAGAAAAGGTAGGATTCTAATTTCTATTTTTGTTTTCTATGGATTAGGGATGCTTGGGGTTCTTCTTTCTTTCATATTTCTGATGCTATATAGGGTAGAAATGATGAGTTAGGGTTGGTTTAATATGTCTGTTTGGACTAGAATTGAAGTTAGAGTGGAAGGATTTGAGAATGGAAAGAAGCAGGATGTGGTTTGGGTGAAAATCCTAAGACATCTGTATGTTCAGCTTGTACGGACCAAAATCTAGCTATCAAAATTTGATGAAATTATTTTTATATAAAACTATACATTCAGGACTTTCCATCCATATAAAATATAAGATCATTGGATTAGTATTGAGTGAGTTATGAATTTTTGAATTTTAATCTAAAATTTTAGGTTTTCTTTTGGGCAGTATGAGTTGCAAGGGGTGTAACTCACCCTACAAAACTACAAATTGAGTGCAACTAATTAGGTTTGAAGGCCAACATATAGGGAAACATTCCATAAAAATTTTAGAGTTAGATTTGCTCCCAATTATTTCCAGTAATTCAATGAATTTGCCTTAAGTCCAAACTAGACTAGAGTAGAGCAGTCTAGAAGGGTCAAATTACAGAGCTTATAAATCAATCTCTACTTATTCAAATAAGATCAAACTTGTTATCAATAAAATATTTCCTGTTATCTTTAATTTGGTATAATTTTCATATGATTTCACTTAGATTTCTATTTATTGTGTATTTTTACTTATAATTGTGCAATTCCGGCTAGTTATAGGATAAACTGAGGTAAATTTCAAATAATTTGAGCTATATAAATCAAAATGAGATAGGACCAAAAGGGTTGAAAACTAGACAAATAGCTCTATAACATATTCAAAATATAGGTCTAAATGAATTGAATAGAAATTATGGTGGAATTTACAAAATCCGGCAGAATTGAGTGGAGGTAGCAGAAAAATCCGAATTATGTTGGAATGTCATGTTATTGATATAATGTTAGAAGCTTGAGGCTTCATATATTGATATCGTTGTCTGATTGATCTTTCTAGTAGCCTGGCACTATTCATGGGGAAGCAGATTTTATCCGTTATGCTGCCAAAATTTTGACAGATAATTCATATATTATGGAGAATATTTATATGTGCATGTGATATTTAAGAAACATAATATTAGATGTGCATGTAATTTATGAGAAATATAAAGATTCCATATTACTTGGTCCAGCCTCTGAATAAGGTTAAGGGGAATAGATCAGTGGAAAAGTCAGGGAAAGTAAACTCGGCAATCTTGTATAGGAACGAGCTCGATCCTGAGAAGCAGACTATTACCCAGGAGTTATATGGCCAAAGACTCCCAGGGGACCAAGTATGGATAAAAATAAAAACAAGCACCCTAAAAACGGCGATACGTAATGCCTAGGTGTGTCAAGAAAGGAAAGTTAAAGAGTAACAGAAGCATCTACATCACAAATTCCTATTGCATTCACATTTGTATATTATTCATTTTTTTTCTTTAGATTACTATACTTACGCTTCAATTCCTACTTTGTTTAAGAAGTGAATGAATAATCCCAATGTATTGATATGAATTAAAACTTGTATATCAGCATACATCGCTAGTTGTTAGCTAGTTGTTATTATTATTGATTTTACCTATTACTATTTCATAATTACTCCTTCTTTGATTAATTAGTTTGTGAATAAAACAAACTCTGCTTCAAACAATATGTTTTCAAACTGTTAAATTGGGTAGATTACATAGCATGTTCACTTTTTTTTTTCTTAGTAAATCGAAGCAGCTGGAGATAATAACGATGACATAGTATATTGTGAGTAAGGAATCCTATTAAGAATTTTCAATTTTCACTCCTATTTCCGTGTTATCTCTAGATAGTTCAAGGAATATTGAAGACAACCAGAGGTAGCTGTCAAATAAGGTCCGTCCAGGTAACAGTAACCACTTCTAACTGTAGTACTATGACTTAAGCATAGTACCGTACAAGGAAGGATGTTACACAAGGCACTCCTCAGAATCATGGAACAGCCCCACTCATCCTCAACTACTGACCACTATAAATAGATGGCTAATTATTGAAAATAGGTATGTCTCACATACTATACACCTAGTACCTCTTGCACTCCCCAACTTAAGCATCAGAGTCCTTACAAGTACACCCTCCATTACCGTTGAAATCTAGCCTCAACCAAGTCGTATCTAGATTGCAGTAGGCATGGAACCCAGAAACTAGTGCGAAACTCATTTCAAGTAACCCACCTTCGAACAAAACCCTAATATTAGACTCTTATATAAAAGAATGAAGGCCAACCTAGTTTGAGTTATAGTCATACCACAAAGAATAACCAGATGTGTCCCTCATTTTTGAATTTTAATATTCCTTCTTCCAAGAACATCCTAAGTATATTGGCATACCAAAGAACAACTTGGATAACAGCTATCTTTCCGTTTGCTAGGTACAAGTAATTGCCACTCCTATTCATCGTCATTTATCATTCACTAACTTGAGTATCTGAGTACTTTTGCAAGTTCCTGCTAGCATTGTTCAAGTTCTAGCCAAGACTAGCCTAGCCTCAAGTATTCGAGTAAAAATATTTGATGCCTACCATTTGGATAGCAAATAGTCTTACCCTATAATGGCAATTTCCCAAAGCTACATCACAAACAAAGCCTAACCACGTGTTCTCAAAAATAACTACAACTCTAGCCAACCTACTATTGAGAACCTTACCCATATCATCCAATAGCTCCAAGAGCAAAACTAAAGAATGCCTACCCATATTAAAACTGTTACTTGTTTACAAGAAGGATTCTATTAAGAGCATGAAATTAGTAACAAGCAGGACAAGGGAAACATCTCTTAAACGTCCCAGCCTTGTGAACACACGACTAGGAGGATGCCCATCATTGCTCAGGCCTTCTACTTGATAGTTTCAAAATTCTAATAACTCTATAATTGTATAATAGCATAGGTGACCCCAAAGAACACATCACTATGTTAAATTCAATTATACTTTTAAATGGTGCTATCGACTCCATCTTGTGCCTAGATTTTCTAATCTTTTTGTTGTTTTATACACTTACCCTTAGTTTAATTCATGACTTCCCTGAGCTTTTTAGAAAACTCTTGAACCATTTCTTCACCAGTTGATATACCAAAAGACCTTATCCTCCATTATGAGTATTAATCAAGGCAACAATGGTCCTTTGAAAGAACATTTTACCACTTTAACAAGGAAGGTCTCCAAATTAGGAACTTAATCATGATATGGCTTGTAACACCCTCCCAAGCACAATACCATACTTAAGTCACAGTACCACACTTAAGAATTGTTATTGTCACATAAACGGACCTTATCTGATTGCAATCTTTGGTTGTCTTCAATATTTCAACCAACTCTGCTGAGGATGACTATCTTAAATATCTCCTGAGCTATTTGGAGATAATACAAAAACATATATAGAGGTGAAAATTACAAATTCTCAATAGGATTTCCTAGACTATCATCTAAATTGTCATCATCATTATATCCAGCTACTTTGATTTATTATAAAAAAATGATCATGCAATATGAATTATAAATTTCACCTTAGAAAATTCAAAAATATCCTCCAAAGTAGGTTAATTTTATTCACCCACTTGACAATTAACAAAGTAGTTTCATGATAGTAATAAATAGAATATAATTTATTTGTGTGCAAATGCACACATCATGTAATCATGCCTGTATACTTGTCTTTATTTAACTTTCTTTACTTAACATACCTAGGTGTTCCGTATTATCATCCTCAGGATGCGATGTAACACCCTACTAATTTTATGTTATGCTTAAGTCATAGCATGAAACTAGTCAGGTTGTGTTACCGTGTTGATACTTTACTTACCTTTCTTGTCTTTAAATCGTCTCTATTGACGAAACGGCGTACTGTTATATTAAAAATGGAACGAACCGAATTAAATTATCATCAAGATAAGTATAGCACAATAATGTTACTGCATACATGTAAACATATATATATATCATAAGCCACTGTTTCAGTTTATGTACAAAGTTCTAAAGTAGAACACATACGGATCTGGTGTATCAGGAAGATAATAATACCCTCATCTGCCAAAATACCCTATGGTCCTCAAAGGACATTTCGTAAACTACTGCTAACCCTACAGTCAAACCCATGACCCAAAGCTACATGCTGTCCAAAAGAGGGTCATACTGTACAACATCCCCTGCCGCTAAACTACTCCGTCAGGTAGCCGTTAGCCATGCCAGGCTCGGCCGAGGTGTAATCTGCGCTAGGTCCCGAGGAGGAAGAGGGCGACGAGCCGATGGCCTCGGAGAGGTCACTCTCGGAACTCAACGGGATGTCGGGGACTGCCTGCGGTGGTGACTCAGGGGCAGGGTCGTGGGTCTTTGCGGTGCAGAGGTGCGAGGATGTGGAGTGCGCCATATGTAGAGGGACGGCAATATAAGGGGTAGCAGGTCGAATAAGGGATGGTGTAAAGGAACATCAAAGTTCTGGCCGAAGAGGTACAAACGAAAGTTGCACGAACCAGCTATGTACAACGAGTCCAACTCCAGGTCATGGTGGAACTGTAATGCAGGAATCTCAATAAAAAGGGTGGCTGTGGAGTCCATCGCCAATGTCTGAGAATGATGCGGGAGACACAAAACGGGGTGAGAATTTCAAGAAAATTCTCAGTAGGGTTCGGTTATACTGGTACTGACGTCACATACATTCTCAGTTGCCTCGGGTTTTATTTAATTATAAAACATGTGTTCAAGCTGGAAAGTCCATTTTCATGAGTTTAAGAAAATGTCTGGTCCGAGGCAAGGTCTTTTACTTTACATTGACATAAGAAACCACATAGATTACTAATACGGGTACATAGAATGGTAATCGAAATAAATAAATGCATAGTAGTGAGCAATTATAACATTTAATTGTAAACATTTTGATGTAACTATTTCAAGTATTCATGCATTCATGTAATCATGTAGACTTATTCTAGAACTTTCCTTCATAAACTTTTTCATTTCTTTCCATCATTTTTCCATCTCTTGGTCCCCTGGGAGTTCTTGGCCATTTAGACTCCTGGGTAATAGTCTGCTTATCAGGATCGAGCTCGTTCCTATACAGAAATGCCGGGTTTACTTTCCCCGACCTTCCCACCGATCTATTCCCATTAACTTTCTATCCGGGGCTGGCCCAAGTAGTATGGAACTTGCATAATAACACAATTCTTTTCATAACTTTCATGGCTTTCTTAAGAATGTATATGCATTCACATGTAATTCATAACTTGTACATGGGTTCTACCGAAGTTTTGGCAGCATAACGAAACGTGTCCGCTTCCCCATGAATAGTGCCAACCAATCAATACATCAATTTATCACAAGAAACACAGATTCACATTTATATTCCAACATAGAACTCAACTCCATATCAATTTCATTAAGACTGAAATCCTGCCTCAGCTTATTCAACCAACCCGGTTTTTGTAATTCATGCCACAATTTCATTTCAACTCATTTGGACCTCAAATTTAAGTATGTTACAGGGTTATGTGTCTATTTTCTAACCTCTTTGGTCCCATCAAATTTCGGTATCTATAACTCAAGATATCTGAATTTTATCTCGGCCTGCCCATTGGCTGGCCAGAATCAGGCAACTAAAAGTAAAAATTCACTAAAAATCGAAAACTCACTCAAATCAGACAAAATTGGTCTCATGTTAAAGCTAACAGGACAAAGTTTCGTTTAGAAAAAGTCCCACTCGATTTGGCTTAGCAGGGCTCGATTTACAAGCCCCGAAACTTAGCCTTCCTGAACTGCCCTGTGTTGGCCTGGTTTGGACATAGGGTGATTTCTTCAAATCACTGGGAACAACTGAGTTGATAAAAAACTCGGAATTTCTTTGGATATTGTTCTCCTATGTGTAAGCTTTCCAACAAAATTAGTTTCACTCGATTTGGAGTTGTATAGGGTGAGTTACACCCTTAAGAACCTAATCTGCCCAGAACCAGAGTCAAAACCCTAGGTCGAGATTCAAAAATTCATATCTCCCTCATTCCTGATCCAAAATCCTTATATGATATGTCTATGGAAAGCCCTAGATGTCAAGTTTCATCTAAAAATAGTTTCATCGGATTCGACCGATTGTAGGCGGCGCCGTACGCTCCGCCATACGGACTACCGTGGATTCTCCACCAAGACAGCACCCTCATCCATTTACTTCTCTTAGTTTTCTTCTTCTAATTCTACTTCTAACTCAAAATCTTCTATTAATCCAAGCATAATTAGTTAATTCATACATCAAATAAGGTGAAAATGATTCAGCCCATTCAGCCAAGTGCATGGATTTGATGCAAGAAATCAAAACCCCTACCTTTGATTTAAGTGTTTTGTGCTGAATTCTTGGAGTTTGGATGAACAAGGCTGGAACTTAGCTTGAGTTTTGGATGTGTGAGCAAGAGAGAAAGAGAGCTGAAGGAGAAGAGGAAAGCAACGTGAATGAGGGTCTGAATCAAAGGGGAAGGATGTGTTATATAGGCATGAGTGGGAGTTAACTTGGAAGGTTGTGATTGGCCTATAAACATAAGGCCAAGTTTCAGCCAACCTTGCTCTCCACGTTGCCCTCTTTGTGTGGTAGAATCACTCTCCACGTCGCCTAAAGTGGGAGTAGTTTCCAGCATATTCTGGAAACGAAATCGGAACTCGTACGCTCTATAGCGTCAGAACTCGTGAACCTCCTGTATATGAAGTCGGAACTCAGAAAACATCCAGTCTAGTTGAAACTTGAAAGCAGAGCCTGGTGTGAAGCCAAGCACTTAAAGTCGGAACTCGGGAATTATAAAATTTCTATCCCGGAACTCGAAAAAATATAGAAATGAGAGCTACTAACATTGAACTCGAGATTGGATCTC
This sequence comes from Pterocarpus santalinus, assembly GCA_031439595.1. Lineage (NCBI taxonomy): Eukaryota > Viridiplantae > Streptophyta > Magnoliopsida > Fabales > Fabaceae > Pterocarpus > Pterocarpus santalinus. Next base: position 21,937,470 of record CM062528.1, on the reverse strand, counting down.
GTACATTTGTGAATCATAATGTCGGAATTCGGAATATAGCCAGTTCATTTGAGCCTTAGAGACGAAGTCGGAAATCGAACATTTTGCTATTTGATCGCTAAGGTCGGAGGTCATAACTTGTGCTGAAGTTGAAGACGAACTCGTAAGTTGGAAGCATCAGTCACTTCATTTCAGCTCCTGAAATCGGAAATCGGAAATCATACTGACGAGGTCAAAATTTATACACGCTTACAAGGTTGGAAATCGTAAGCTTCATGCATTAAATCGGAGACCGTAAGCTGCATGCATGAGGTCGGAAATCCGAAGAAATCCCTTGTAAGCCTTGGAACGAAGTCGGAAGTCGAATCTAATATTGAGGTCGGAAGCGGAATGTAAGGCAAACTCGGAAATCAGAAATTTTCAACAATAGAGGGGACCGGAAGTCGGAAATCGAATGTTACATGCGATCTTAGACGTGCCTCTAATTGGAAGAATCTCATCGGGCCATGTGCTTCTAAGTAGAGGATCTCATAGTTTTAGCGACCTTTACAAAAAGGGATCTAAATAACTTCATCCAAGCAAAGGGACCCATATCTTATTTGTTCATATTCTTTCATGGATGCACATCCCTAAGGGACTTATACCTCAAGATGTATAACATATATAATTCTACCAGAAATCTAGTAGCATAACAACCAGAAATAGAGGACTTCCCAGTATACAGATAATATCATTTCAATCAGCCAATCACAATAAATAGAAGCATCATCTTCATATCTCAATATGACCTCATATCATAAAGAATTGCATCCATAATTCCGCCATTGGCTTCTTATGGGTTATGGGGCTTCTAATTCTTAAAGTTGTCAATTCATCCTAAATTCTTCAATTCTGCCATATTCTTGTAAATTGCACTATAATTTCATTTTAAGTCATTTAATATAAAAATTTAGTATGTTATAGCCTTATTAGTCTACTTTTAAATCTCTTTCATCCCATTAAATTTTGAGCATATAAGTTGAGTTATTGAAGTTTTACTCAAGGTTGCCTCTTTTAGGACAGACTTGAGTACCAAATTTTAGAAAATCACCAAAATTCCATATATTATCATTTGAATTTTATACCAAATTGTAGCTAATTGAATTATCTTTCAATCACAATAAGTTTCATCCTAATTGGTAAGTAGAGATCAAGTTCTGAGCTCCTCAAGTAGGCTACCTTGTTTTGACCTGAACACAGCATAGATCATATTTAGTAAATTACTAGAGACAATGTACTTAAGATATAAGTACGAATTTTTTATGAAATGATTATTATGTGTTAGCTTCCTAACAAAATTAGTTGTACTCAATTTGAAGTTGTATAGGGTGAGTTACACCCTTCACAACACATACTAATCAGGACAATGAGTGGATTTCATCATCTTACTTCTAAAAATAATAATTATCTCATTTTAAATCCAATGGACCTATAATTTTTATGGTTGGAAAGCTATGAAAGTCTAGTTTTATTTAAAATTGGTTTCACTCAAATTTGATACCTATAGGTAGAGAAACATCATTTGCTGTATAGACGATTACCCTAGGGTTTCCTCTCAGCATGGCTATTTGTATTTTCATTTAGTCTTTTGATCAAATCTTCAATCTAACCTAGTGATTCCTATCTTAAATCACTCAAAATAAGTCATATTAACATCAAAAATCATCAAAGAAAAGATGACATAAGAAACCTCAATGGCCATATAATCTATAGAAGTCTATCAATCCCTACCTAAAAACACCACTTCTAGTCTGAAATTTGGAGTTTCTTAGTGGCTTCCCTTCAATAAAGCTCCAAGATGGTGATGGCTTCTCTTCTTTTCCTTGGGGGCAGAAATTATATGATTCAAAGATAGAAAGATTATGAGGTTACATTGAGGTTTCTTAAGGGAACACAAGGAAAAAGTGAAAATTTTGAGAAGAGGAAGGCAATATTCACTTAGAAGCTTAGGTGGTTATGGAGAGGATGGACAAAGGAATGAAATGGAAGAAAGAAATAAAGGGTGTTGGCTTAAAAGTGATGGTCAAAATTTGCTAGGGCAAGGAAGGAAAATATTTGTGCCTTGTGGTCTAAGTTGGAAGAATAGAAAAAGAATGTGATTGGTGGACTTCAATTGAAATTCAATTCTTGTTGATTCTCATAATATGTGGCCATGATTTAGCTAACAAACATAAGTAAGGTGGCTGGTTTCTCGCCACATATTCTAGAGTTTTCAACTGATACTCATATCATCCTATAGTACATATTTCTACCGATTTGGTTCTTGCATTATAAGACACCAAAATCAAACCGATTTTCCTCAAGCTAACAAAATGTTGCTATTTGGTTTCCTAAAATTTCTTCAACAAAGAAACTTTAATTCTCTAACCCTAATAGATGCATTTCGATATTAGCTACATGTATATCTATAATGTACCTAAAAATTTAATTGTTCAACAGTGCTCATTATATGAAATTTGGGATATTACATGGCTTTCCACTTTATTGTCACCAAGCTTAAGCTTGGTTTAATTGTATCTAGCCATCAAATCTTTGGAAGATTTCAAAGAACTTTGAGCCCAACCAATCAAATATATCAACACGGAGGATATGTGTGAGGTATAGTGAGTAGAAGCATGGCAGGGGACTTTAAAACCCCTGAAGTTGATATAAGACATTGATAAGCTATTTCAGCACAGCTTAGATAATTAATTTCTTATTCCCTACTTTACTGGTGGGCCTATCAAGTAATAAAGTACCGAGTAAAGTATCATTCCCATGAGGATTAATTAAACCAGTTATTGTAATTACCAATTAGAAGCTATAAAGGCTAACTGAATGATGTTTAGATTGCAAGAGTTTGAATATAGAGCAATATAGCAAGCAAGCAAGCAATTAGAATGATTGTAAATCAATCGACTTAAGTACTAGGGTTCTAATTTCACCTAGATCCTAATGGGAATTGACTTCTAGGAGTTTATTTAAATCTATCTATTCAATTGAAGAGCAAGGACCCTATATTAACTTGTACTACATTCCTCTCGCATACTAAACCTATTGTAACACCTTAAAAGATAACCAGACTTCTAAGACATTGAATACTAACTATAGAGAAATTATTACTTTGTGATTCCCTTTTGACTAATATCCCACGATTACCTTACACTACTCATAGACAAATAGGTGGATAATGATTTTCATACCATATTCAAAGTGTGTTCCTAGATTCCTGTAGCCTACAACAACTCTAGGATCAATTTATATGTGGTACCAAGTCCATAAATAGCATTAAGCACAAATATAAAAAATCGATTAGAATAAACAAGATTCAAATAGATCCAAACAAAAGTCAATATATCATTATTCACAAAAGCTACATCTTCACCTCTAGTAAAATAAAGTTAGCCACTCATGAATACAATGTTCATACCTAATGAAGAAATAAATATCATAATCATGAAAAAAGGAGAAAGATACGAAAGATATGAATGAAAAAAAGGAGTCTTCTCTTCTTCCAAGCTCTAAGGATGCTATAGCTCCCAACTCGTTTGTGCCTCTCTAAAATAAATAAGGATTTGTAACCAAGTGTATGGTGCAAGATGATGGATAGATAATTGGTACATTACTAGGGTTGGCTTCTAATTTTCTTTTTATAGCTAAGATTAGGTCTAAGTTAATTATCTTCTTTAGTAATAAGGTGTGAAACCTAGCTGAGAATGAAAGAAATGGGTCCAAGTAGCTCTTGGTTGTATCACAATTGGGCTAGTGAAGCCTAATTCACTTTCTAGTGCAGGATCAAATTTGGACTATCAAATTGTAGGTTTTATGCGCTCTCTACGGTTAGAATTAGCTCTTCGAACAGAAATAACAATTTTGGACCTTTTTGTTAGCTTTCCAATATTGCAAGAATCACCTCAATCAACTTTTATAGACCAAGATATTGGCGAAATACTAAGAAGAGGTCAAGCTAGATAGATTTGCTTTTCAATCTTGCAATAGATCTTCACATGGAATCTTTGAGAACTAGAATTTATGGTCAACATTAAAGTTGAAGATCTCCTTACAATCTTTCAAAAACATCTTGAATCATCTCAATCCAATCTCTATAGAGAGAAGTACAAATTTTTCTTTATCAGCACTTTCTTGAAATAACTCCAATTTAGTCCAAAGATACTCCAATTAATGCCATAAATTTCTTCCTTATAATAATTGAGCTAAATTAGCCATAAAATGTTCAAAATCAGTAAATATTCACCAAGTTGACATTAAACACAATAATTCTACATAAAGTCCAAATATCATATAATATTAGTCAAAATCTTCTCAAATTATGAATCTACATCAAATCTAGCAACAGATGAGTGTGTATGTTACATTCATCAAACACGAAGGCAAAAAATATGACAAGAAAAGGCCCTAACAACAAAGATCGGTAAGACTCGAGAAGAGACGACGATGAAAGGAAATCCTTCCAACATCCTCTATCTAATGGTGAGCACTAAACACCATCAAACACTAGTCATTCAATAATACTTCAAGAATTTATAATTCTAGGCTTATTAAGATAATGCTAACATCAGGAAACAACAAGTTATACAAATCAAAGTAAGAGGTGTGAGTAGTATCACACCTATCAACACACAACCAAGGAGTGTATTGTCAAATACCAAATCAAATGATTAATTTGATAAGGTCACCTTGAAAGTGCATACAATGACAAAGATGTAGAAACCTACAACTCAAGGGGAACAAAAGGTGAAAAAGAAGTCCAAATCAAACATGAGAAAAAGCGAACAAGGTAAACACACCACGATCTAGCAGATTGAACAAAGAGGTCAAAGTAATGATTTACATAGCACAAAAGGACCCGCCAGTGAAGGAAGTTTACCCTTAACTAGAAAAAGGCATTTTCAAGCAATCATGTCTATTAACAGATTTGCTCCTACCATGGTTTTCTTGTTTTCTAATTTGATTTTAAAGACATTAATAGTAATTTGGATATACAGTAGTGATTTCAGACTAATTGAAGACTACATGGTTAGAAAACTGCCGGTTGAACATGGGAGATTAGGAGACACACTCTACTTGTCAAAGTTCAAGAAAACACAACTCCTAGATTCATCTCTAATGATATGGATCTCATCGGATTTTTGGGCAAAAATATCAACATCCAACGATATCATAACTCTACACCAACTTTGGTACAGAGCCATGTATTTAGATTGTTGCTGTCCATTAGCAATTGACTATTAAACTCACTATCTCATGATCTTTTGAGACACCTTCCTTGAATTTTTTAGTTGTTATGGTTTCAACACCTCATTGGCCCTTAAATTCCCTATATTAGCCACTCAAGTCAAAATTGAGCACGCCGATGAGAAGGAAGCCCAATTATGTTACTGCAATTGTTTGAAAAAATGAACCCCCCAAAAAGAAGTAAGATGAGTTCATTTTGTCCAATTCTTATAGCTCAATCAATAGTCTAAAAGTGACTAAGCTTGACCTAAGAAAAGAAATTCAACAAAGACTCTAACAAATTGAAGCCTTGGAGCTAGGAAAAATTGCCCCAAGTATAGAAAAAGTTACATTCAAACAATCTTCCAGATAGGCTAAAAGAAACAATCAAAAGATTATTTCAAGAGAATATAGATCTTTCTCATAGACCCCCAAATGACATGCTTGGCATAGACCTAAACGTGATATGCCACATGCTAGCCATCATCCAAAGGCTAATCTTGTTACTAAAAAGAAGTGGAAGCTCGAGACAAAAAGCCAATAGCCAAACATTATGGAAATGATGAAGCTTTTAAAAGCTAGATTTAACCTAGAAATCTAGCATACTACATGACTTGCCAGTGTCATTATACTTAAAAAGGACTCTAGGAAATGAAGGAAGTGCATCGACCTCACTTACATCAGTAAAGCTTATCTGAAAGATTCTTACACTCTTCCACATATTAGTAAACTCATAGACAATATGTATGAATACTTGTATCTCAATTTTATGGAATTTTACCAAGTTAAAATCATATTAGAATGGATCCCAAAGATAAAGATAATTCAACCTTCATGACAGAAAAACCTAACTTTTGTTATAATGTCATGCCATGTTGATTGAATAACATTGGGGAAACTAACCAATATACGGTGAGCAAATTTGTTTATAAAAAAGGATAACTCGAACATTGACTACAAGCAATGATGATCACTACAGGAATATCTAACAAATTTTCCATTAGTTATGGCAAAAAGTCATGAGGTTAAATCCTTAAAATTGTGCCTTCGAAGTCCAAGGAGAAAAATTCCTCAATTTTATGATAGCAAATTGGAAAAAGAAGCTACCCAAAAAGACATTGAACTATACAGTACATGAGAGATCTAGATGTGGCTATAAATGTAATTGAGGATTAGAGATCTAGATGATGGGGATAAATGTCCAATTAAGGCAAATGATATGTCCAAATGAAGCTAAAAGGATAGGAATCAATGTAATTAAGGATTAGAGATCTAGATGTGTTTATAAATAGAGGGAAAACTAAAATTGAAAGAGTTTGAACTTCATTTTTTTTTTTTTCAAAATTATTGTAAAGCTAGTGTAGTTACATTCTTACATAAGCTTCCCTCTTCTCTTTCCTTTTCACTCTCCGCTACATTTTATCTAGATCTTTTTCTTTTCTTCTCTGCACCCTCCTTATCCATACAATTTTGATACTTATATACCAATTCAAGAATACAAAGGAGAAAGAGAAAAAGAAAACTCTTGCTCGATCCATTCAAAGTTTGACCCATTAGTGAATGTTGATAATTTAGGAGGCAAGAATGGGCCGCAATTACTTATATGTCAAACTTTGAATGAATCAAAGCAAAAGATTTCTCTTGCTTCAAGAGCAACTAAGAATATCTCAAATACAAAGGTTACAATTGTTATTTCTTGAAATTTTGCTTTAATTTGATTTCAATTTGTAGAATATCTTCTTGTACTCTTGTTTTCTTCTTGATCTATGATTTCTAAACTGATGATATTTTATTTTGAATTCATGACTGATATTGTGGTTGGACGCATGTTGATTGGTCAATTAATGTGAATTTGATCATTTGAAAGAGTAGGAGTTGAGTTTCTAGTTTGAAACTTAGGCTAATAGCATTCTTGTGCTAAAAATTGTAACGTCAGAAAAATTTTAACGTTGTTAAATCGATTTATTCGATTTTATCGCATAATAGGGATTAATTAGAAATTGATTAAGCATTTATTTAGAGCCAATTAGGTATTAATTAGAGAGATCAGAATTAGAAATAATTAGAATAGAAATGTAGTAAACCTCATAAAATTCTTCAAGATCATTTAGTTGATTTGAAGGAAATCGGTAGAGATTCGGTATTTTAAACTGTCGAAACCGAATTAATAAGATTACACATCAAAAACCATAAGACTTGTGGCTAAAAACTCAGCCACACTCTCCCCACTTTGGCACCACTAATCAGCCATTGGAAGAATGATAGCCACTCAAGTCAAGAGCCAATAGGATTTAAGAATCCTAACTACCTCATTATCAACTCCAAAATTTTCCTTCCTCATCCTTGCATTTTTGCCCAAAATTGAACTAGCAGCTCTCTTTATCTCTTCTTCCTTCATTCCATCCCATCTCATCTTGCTTCAAGCTCTAATCACTCCCATCCCTCAAGATTTCCATTTCTTGCTACTAGTTTCACTAAATTGAGGTAGGATTCATGCTTCAACTTGTGAATCTATAACTAATTGAACTTTTATTTCCATTCATTTATGTGATGTTATAATGTGTCTATATGAGTTCTTATGGCTAATTAAACTTGTATAAGTTGGGTTTGCTTGGGAACTTGAGGGAAAAACCAAGAAGGTAACAAAACAGAACCTGTTTAGGCTGAAAACCCTAACGTGTCTATACTGCGAAGTGTACAGCTCTGCCTATGACCATCGAAACTTGATGAAACTATTTTTATGTAAAACTAGACATTTAGGGCTTTTCAACCATATAAAGTATAAGGCTATTGGATTAATATTGAATGAGATATGAATTTTTTAAGTTAACCATAGGATTTTGACCGTGATTCTGAGCAGGCTGGATTTCATGAGGCATAACTCACCCTATAGTCCTTTAAATTGAGTGCAACCAGTTTTGTTAGAAATGACATAGAGTATCTGCCATAAAAATTTCAGAGTCAAATTCAATCCCTGTTGCTTCTAGTAATTCATGAAAGTTGCCCTAAGTTCTAACTCGACTAGAACAGGGTAGTGCAGGTTACTGAAATTCCATAGCTCATAACTCGAGTTCTACTTATTCAAATGAGGTGAAACTTATTGGAAATAAAATCCGGATCAATTAGCTTTAAAACGACATAGGTTTTGTACAAATCCAAGTAGATTTTGATTTTTAGTGAATTTTTATTTTTCGGTGTAAAAATTTGCCTAGTAACAGGACATACCTAGGGAAAATATTAATAACTTGAGTTATATATATCAAAACTTAATGGGGCCAAAGAGATTAGAAAATAGACAAATGAACTATAACATATCCAAAATTTAGGTTTAAATGAGTTAGACAGAAATTATGGCTTAATTTCTAAAAACTGGCAGAATTTAAGAAATTGGCAGAAAATCAATTTAAATGCAAAGGCTACAAGTTTTGTATAAGTATTGAAATGGTTAGCACATCATATTGATTTTCCGTACTAATGATTTTCTGGTTGGTTGGCACTATTCACAGGGAAGCGAACTTGATCTGTTATGCTGCCGAACTTTCAGTAGAAGTTTATGAAATTATGATAATCTGTGTTATGAAAATTTATGATAAGAATATGAGATTTTATATACAAGAATGTTTGAAGATAAGTGTACTAAAATGCATCTGGACATTGTATCATAATTTGATCATGATCCTCTTTATGAAAGTTTGCATATTTGCATGCAAATAAAGGAAATATATAATTATGTAAAATTGGGTCCCTTTACCTGGAGACAGTTATTTGGATCCCTCTTTGTGAAGGTAGTTAAAGCTATGAGATCCCTCTATCTTGGAGGCACGTGGCCAAAATGAGATCCCTCCAAGACTAGAGGCACGTAGATCCCCTTGTAGGTTAGTTCTGTACGACGACAGTCACAAGTTGAGCTCACTCTTAGGTCAGACTACCTAAGGGTAGTAAAGATTAAAGACAAAGATATATGCATGCAGACACCCTAGAGATTGCGATATGTAATGCCTACGGTGTCAAGTAAAGGAAGAAAAGAAAGTATAAGTACATTTGCATGATATTCATGATGAGCCATTGCAAATGCACAATCTGGTATTGTTATTATTACGAAATCACTCATAATCTGCTATGCTTATGCTTTAATTCTTGCTCTGTTTATTAAGTGTATGACTAAAATGAACTTTGCTTCGGACAATATGGTTTCAAACTATAAAACTGAATATATTTATATAATATACTCATCTTTTTATAATAAACTGAAGCAGCTGGAGAAAATAACAATAACACAACATATAATTTCTTAGTGAATGCTACTGAGAATTTACAATTCTCACTCCTATGTACATTTTCGTATTATCTCCAGATAGCTCAGGACATACCGAAGAAGGTCACCTAGAATTGACTAGAGATGTTGAAGATAGCCGAAGAGCACTATCATACAAGGTCTGTTAAAGCAACAATGACAACTCTTGAATGTGGTACTATGACGTAAGCATAGTGTTGTGCTTGGGAGGATGTTACAAAAACCAACATAGTTCTCTTAGGTTTTGAGGGACTTAATTGATCATCAGTTGCTTGAATTCTTTGAGGTCTCTAAGTTTGAATGCTAGATTAGATATAGTGATTTCACCACGTTAATTCAATGGACTTCTATATAAATCAAAACAGTCAATGCAGTTTCATATGGTTATTACTAAAGAGTGGAGCACCACTTAGATAAGCTAACTTCTATTATGAGACAATTAGCCATGAGACATCTCATCAAGCAGCCTATAGAGCAACAACCATTCCAATAGCCTAGATCATTTATAGTTCAATAGCAGATAAGTCAAATGGCCACTGCATCAAAGCCCTCTTTACAAGATTTAATGCAACAATTGGTGATAAGTGGCCTCCACCAACAAATGACAGATGCATATCAACAAACAAGAGTAGCAGCATTTCAAAATTAGAGGCTTATACTAGGCAAATGACATTTTCCTTAAGCCATTGCAAGCTTAAAGGTTTGCCCTACTCACCTACCCCCTAAATACTATTTCCAATCCCAAGGGAAATGTGACTGATACTATGTTAAAATTTGCAAGGATGTCACCTGATCACCCAGCTAATAGGATTGATGATAGTTTTGACCTGGCTAAGAAGCTACATAAGCCATTACATGAAAAAACTAGTTGAGGATATATAAGATGATCTATGTATTGAATTTCTTGACCTTTTCAATTTTGATGATCTTGTTTTCTCTAATTCTTGTACAAATTGTAATGATAAGATACTACGTCCTAAATGCATCAGATTTATAAATTTTTGAAATACGATAATTTTGTTTTGGTATATTTTGGTGCAAGTAATAACAATGCAGGTATTGATGATTTGATTAAGTGTGCCATAGATTCATACCATTTAGAGCTTCCAACTGGGAAAGTGGTTGTGTTTGTACACTTTTTGAGGGACTTCATCCAAAATATCCTAAGTTTGATTTAGATAGTTTTGCTTGTTATTGTATTGTATAAGTGATATGACCTATAGTGCATGGATTGAAATTAATGCCATTTTGAATAATGATGTTTTTGCTTCAACAAGTCACAAAATAGTAGTTTTTTAGCATTTGGATATTTTGCGTTATGAGACAATTCACACTCTCTTTCCTATAGTCGCATCACATGTAGTTAAGTTAGATATGCTTTGCTTAAAGTAACCATTATTAGGAAGCTTTGAATATGCTTACTTGGAGAATGATTCTCAACTCCAAGATATTTGTAAGGAGATCATAGAGATACATCACATGAATGTACTAAGTCCAACTGAACTAGGAGGTGGACGCACATGCGATAAGGATGGCCAAGAACACAATCAATTTATAGGATCCTAGGGAAGAATAAGGACCTTATTATGGGAATTTTTGGAGCAGTACAAAAACAAGCCACCATGAGAGGAGTTGTCTTGACCCATTTTTTACATATTCTATTAGGAAAACTCTACTTTACTAAAGTTTAGGGGATAAGGCATAAGCTCCACAACCTTTCAGAAGCCATTAACAATCGTTATGATTTCAAACTTGTGAGGTTTTGTAGAATAAGAAACAAATCCAAGAAACTTAGCATTATACTAATGTTTTTATTGAGTGACGATTATTCGAACAATTCTTTCAAAGCTCATTGATCATACTTAAAGAAGAATTTCAATTGGAAGCATAATAACTTATTGACTTGATGATTTTGTGCATACAAAGACAAAGTTTAAGAGTCAAAGATACTTCTTGGAAAAAGAAATGCATTCTCAAATAACAAACCTATGCCCTTTCAAGTGAATTCAAACCTAAAGGATAATAGAAGCATTAAAAGACAAGATCATGTCTCAAGCAAGGTTAAGAAAGATCCCTTCATAAAAAAGATGGTGCCCTCAGAAGGCAATCTTATCAGAAGGATGAACTCAAAAGGACTTTGCATAGTGGATCATCTCATGAAGAATTTTTCTAAAGATGAAGATGAGAAGAGTCAAACAGTCTAGAAGTAGCAGGAAAGCCTAGAAATAAGTTGAAGCAAGTACAAAGGATAGTTGCCTCCAGTAGCTAGATTCTAGTTTTGGCTACCTGACTATCTAATAAAAACAAAATACTTACCTGAAGCTGAATATGGACAGAATAAGAACTAGAATCATATAAGGACCAAAAGTTAGCTTATGATCACCTGTAAATTCAATATAAGGTGAAGTAAATGAAGGAAAGAGACTTTGGCAAATTTATTACTGAAAGCATTTATTGCCTTTCACCATCCTTTTGAGCAAGCTTATGAACTCATGTTTGATTCTTCTGAACTACCTCAGAAAGAAGATTTCTCTTTAAGAGTTTTATTAGCAAATATCCTCCTTGAGAATAGTTAAAGAAACCTTTCTCACTAGAATATCTTTGAATATCTGCACTTAGTGTGATTGAGTGAGATATTTTAAACACAAACCTTTTATACTCATATTGTAACTCTACCTAGTAGTGATAAGAAAGTTAGCTTGGAAAGGCTTGTGCAATACTACTTGGTTTATTATCTTGGAGAGGCTAATACAATACTACTCATTTGTAAGCTTGCAAAGATTTGTATAGAACTACTCGTCAGCGGAAATCTCAACTTAATGTTAAGGGCTAAGTGTACGCTTGGTTTTGACTAAATAAATTGCTTAAGTGATCTTTCTTAGCCCTTATCTCTTTGTTATCTGAATTCATAACCTTCTTATCTCATCTTATCAGTTCAAAATAAGGTTTCTAAATGCTTTTAGGAAAGCTTTTTTCATATAAAATCAACTCTTAAGATAAAAACAATTTATTGAATTCATATGCTTTTGTATTCTAAGTTGAAATATACTTGAGAAATATGTTTGAGTTTTCAGACTTGAAAAATCCTTTAAGGTATGATTCAACCCCCCTTCTCATGCCAGCTACCATCTACATAGGATTTCACTTGATATTTATTTTAGAACTAAAGTGCACATGACCCAAGTTTAAGAGATAAAGTGTACTTATTTTCCATTAATACTGGACAAAAAGTTAGCAAAAGGACTAAAGTGCACATCCAGAAAAGTTCAAAAATATCATGTTACACAGTTTTTTTAGTTCAAGGATTAAAATGTACGTGACTTATAATTAAGGGAGATAAGTGGAATTTTTGCTTTTCTATTTGTTGATTTTTATGTTTTAGTTTCATTTAGTGATGCTTTGTTTATCTCATGCACTCCTCTTGTTATTTTTAGTTTTTAAGTTCTATTTTTGTTTGACTTTCATTTTCTATTTTTATTTTGAAAGGGAATTTGAGACTTTGTTGAGTTTTGAGCATTAATCACTTAAAGATAAAGGCCACAATATGGCTGCATTATTCTTTTCCTTCTTGAATTGTTGCAAGCTTGGTGATTGATCTTGATTTGCAAGATTAAGCATGTTGGAAAAATTATCTTGGGAGATTTTAAGCCTTGTTTTGGATGGATAGATTTTATGCCTTGTTCTGTCATTCTAGAAATTGCATTGATTCTTTTTAAGTCTATATTCTCATAGATGTACATGAGTATGATAGAGGTATTTGTTTTTGTTAGCCACTTTAGCTAGAAAGCCAACCTTGCATTTTTCCCTTGCTTAACCCTCTTGTGTCCTATTGCTTAATCTTTGTTTTTAGCTCATTACATACTCAAAGTGCAAAACCATGGTTCTACTTAGCCTTAGGGAACTAGAGAGCATCGGTTATCTGTAGAGATTTTTGCCTAAGACATGCAAATGTTCAATTTTAGGGTTGGAATTTGGTAACAAGAGAGAGAGAGAGAGAGAGAGAGAGAGAGAACAAAAAATATGTGAAAAAAGGAATGAAATAAAAAGAAAGAAAGCAACCAAAAGGAGTTGAAAAAAGAAAGCAAAAGAAAAAATAATAATAAATGGAGCAATTTTGGAAAAAAAAAAAAAAAGAAAAGAATAAAGAGATAATTGTTTTTGTATTGCATGGATTGGGGTAAACTCCCATACTTGTGACCTTTCTTTGCTAATATTCTTCTATACTCTTTCATTTTATCTCGTTATATTCTCATTATTTCTCTTCCTTTACCATGAACCAATTACGACCTTGAATAAAATCTTTTTGATTTGTATATGCATGTATTCTTGAGTAATGGAGAAGTGGAAGATAAGAAAGCCTATGATAGTGCAAACTCTTATAAGGTGACTAGAGTGAGACACTTGACGCTAAGCACTTGAGAGTTGAGAATGCTTGGTAAATACTACTGCATGAGGTTTTACATATATGCTTGGTCTATGCATTTTCAGTGAATTTGTCTTGATTGCACTTTTGATCCAACTTGACTTGAAAACATATACTTCTTTATAATTTTTTTAAAAAAGATAATAATAAGATATAAGATTTTTAAATAGAATAATTCATTTTATATAATATATGGTGTTACTTTTGTGTTGTTGTAATTTTTATTGAAATATCTACTCAACCCTCAACCTCAACTTTTATTGAAATATATACTGTTATATATCTCTTAGATTTTATTTTTTCACTTCTAAAATTGTATGGCTTTATTATATATAATGTCTAAATAAATTCATGTTATCTAAATATCAGATCAATCTTGTCCAACATGGTTATTAGTTGAGTTATTATCTAATTGAGTCTAGACTGAAAAATGGCTCAGTCAAAAGATTTGATCCAAATTTACACCACTAAGTTAACGTAGTCTAGCCCAGTCTTAATCGTGTCCCTGCTTTGCTAATCATAGACCCTAACCATGGTTGAGTCTATAATCAGGTATAGAATTTGATCTCGACAAAAGAAATTGACGCAATCAGAATGTTAGTTTAAAGATTGGGTCAAATCTAGTCGCCGATAGACACTTCTACCTTTACGAAAGATTAGCCTGTTGTCATAATTAAACTCAGAGTTTGTCTGTATAAATTAAATTATAATTTTAATAACCAATAAACGTTGCGATATGTTTATTTAAATTTTAAAAAGATATTTCATAATATAAAAATTATAAATTACTTTTATATTTATAAAAACATTGAAATGTTTTCTAGTTTTTAATTTTTATAAAAAATATCTTATTATTTTAAAGAGTAAACCCTCAAATCAGTTTCTAACAATATTTTCGATAGACATATTGGTTCCTGGCAAAAACAATTAATCTTGTAGTCCCTAAAAATTACAAAAATTGGATATTTTGGTCCCTAATAATTGCAAAGTTGAACACTCGTGATCCCTGACTTACTTGCAATTAGTAAAGAGTGTATTGTGCAGATAAAATGATGATTAAGACCTCTTTAGTTGAATCCCATTACCATCCTTTAAATATACAGTTTGTATGAGTTCAAAAAGGACCCTTAAATGCATCGTTTTGAAATGTTTTAATAGATTAAAATGGTGCATTTAGATTTTTTTTTTTTCAAGTTATTCAAACTATGAGTTTAGAGAGTGTCACATAAAATGGGTTAGGAAAATCTTAATTATCATTTTACCTTTACATTAGTCTCTTTACATGTTGCAAGTGAGTCAAGGACAATAATGTCTAATTTTTGTAATTGTTAGAGATCATAAAACTAATTATTTTTTGTCAGAGACTAATGTATCCACTAAAAATATTTTCAGGGACTGATTTGAAGATTTATTCTATTTTAAATTTTGTATACATTTTAATTAGAAAAGCATTTGTAAAAAGTCAACAACAAACACATTCTAAGCCACTAAGGGTGGTATAGTGGTGAGGGGTTTCAGTAGTTTACATAAGTTTCCAAGTTCAAACATCATTGCCACTAATGTATATAAAAAAAAAAAAAAACAAACAAACATATTCTTAATATAGATATATAATTATTTAAGAATTTAATTTTAATGTACTATTAATATAAAAAGATTTTAAACAGGCATCCAATCATGTATTGTCATAATAATAAAAATGTTTGACTCAATCACTCACTATCTTAAAAGTCTTCTAAATAGAAGCATGCGATTAGATGGAAGTGTAAAATGCTTTCATATTGACAGTGTATCAAAATCAATCTCATTATTTGATCATAAAGCAAACTATGTAACATCCTCAATTTCATGTCGTGCTAAATTATCTTAGTAACCCTGAGTAATTAGGCACTTAATGAGAAATTTTGAGATTCGGGCTTAATTAAGGGGTTGACTTGGATGAGAAGGGTCAAGAGAACGCTTAATCGAGGTTAGATAATCTCTAATTAAGCAAGTTAGAGCCCCCTATAGCTTACTTAAGCACTAATCACCTTTAATTAGCCTAATCGAGTTTAATTAAGGTTAATTAAGCTTAATCGCTAAATTAATTTTTTTTAATTATGTTCTTGTGTGTTAATCACTAATCCTTGCTTAATCACCTTAATTAAGTTGTATGAGCACTTAATCACATGATTAAATTCAAATTTAGTCAACTAGACAATAAAGTAAAGAGTGATGTCATAAAAGCATAAAGCATTTGACAAAAGTGCTTTATGTAAGAATTTGACCATGTTTTGTCTCCCCATCATCCACTTTGTCCCCTTAATCACTAATTAACACAAGATAACACAAAGTAAAGCAAAAATATCTCATCCTCCCTCCTTAAAGTGGACGCCACTTTCTCTCTCTCCCTCCCTCATTCATTTTCATTTTCACTCATCCTATTCTCTCTCTTCAAGCCAAGTTCTCTAACTTCTCTCTAAACACTTCTTCATCTTCTTGATCTTCCTCTTCCTTTCTCCACCACCACCACCCTAAACCACTCACTTAGCCCTTCAAAGACCTCATCTTTGGGTCTTTGGAGACTAGACCAAAACACTACAACCTCTATTTCCACAAGATTTCAAGAGCTTCTCCTTCCTTCTTGCAAAACCGCCACCTTCATCATCAAGAGGAGCCATCATCTTTTTCTTCCATTTCTCTTGTTTCTGCGCCATCTTCAAGAAAGGTAGTGATCTCCATCTTTTTCATTTTGTTTACTCAAGAAAGCTTGGAGCTTGGTTCTTTCATGACCAAGATTTCTAAGTGAAAGCTTGAGAAGATCCTTCATGCTCTTCAAGAGCCAAAGTTTTCATTTTTAGTAAAATGTGTTCTTGATGTTCTTCATGTATTCTTAAGTTTCCTCTTTTGGAAAAATATGTTCTTGATGTTCTTCATGTTCTTGATGTTCTTCATGTGTTCTTAGTTTCCTCTTTTGGAAAAATATGTTCTTCATGTGTTATTAAGTTTCCTCTTTTGGAAAAATGTGTTCTTGATGTTCTTCATGTGTTCTTAAGTTTCCTCTTTTGGAAACATATGTTCTTATTGTTCTCTTGCTTAAAGTTGTTCCTTGCTCTTTACGATGAGTGAATGATTAGAAAATGTTTCCATGATTTGATAAGACTATGAACCTTCTAAAAGCTTTAAACTTTAAAAAGTTTGCTTCTTGATTCCTTCAAAGTGGCGCAACTTTTAAGCTTCCATAAAGTTTTATTTTGTTTTGTTTTGAAGACAAGAATACATGTGAAAGTCTAAACTTTTTGAGTTAGAAAAATGATATCTTGTCACTTTAGGCTTTAGAAATCAAACCTTAAAAAAAGGACCTTTCACAAAGTTTCAAACTTTATTCAAGAATAAGATCTTTAAGTTATAAAAATGTTGTTTTATAACATTTCATTCATAAAGTTTAGACTTTGAACCAAAATAATGCAAAAAGATGTTAACTTTTATAAAGAGCAAGACTTTTTATTCAAAAAGCTAGTAACTTGTATCATTATTTCATAAAGATCCAATCTTAAGATAAGAACTTAATGTCAAAGGCACTTACTTTCATAAAGAATAAGACTTTATGACTACTTTATAAAGAATGACAACTTTAATAATGTTTAAGGCAAAACCTTGGTATGTTATTAGTAAAAGTTTAAAACTTTGTAACTTGAATAAGTTAAAAGTCACCCTTGGTGATTAGTGAACATTGGTGTTGCTGGGTTCATGATGTGGTTATGCATTGTCATGACCCAAGGATTAGAGGGATCTCGAACTCCTTGGGAACAGAAGTATGATTAGGGCCTCAGAGCATACCATAAACCTAGGAATCACTAAGTGCACTATCTCAAGGAAAGGAAACAATCACATAATTTAATTAATTTGAACAAGTGTTTCATAAGACATGTACTTAAGTAAAGAATACTTTCATCCAAGGACTAAGTAACTAAAAGACTACAAACACATATCCTAACTATGTGATTCTATCATGGGTAACCATGGGAAATCATGTGATGATTTATAATATTCTTCACAAAGAACAACACAACTATAAACCCCTTTAGGGTATGAATGTGTGATGCCACTCAGCATGATGAATAATGAGTTTGATTGAAATTTGTCTCATGATTGAATGATGAGTGTGATGATATGATATAGATATGATGAATTATTGGTTGAATGCTGATGATTGGCATTTTAGGGAAGCTCCGGTCTAGCCGTTATGCTGCTGGATTTCCGTCAAAATTATGGACATAGTCATATCATTGTATGCGTCTAGTCAAGGAAATGTTATGCATGTAAAGTATAAAGATAAGAAAAGAATCAATGGGACGTGACCCTTCAATCACTTCGGTAAGGGAAATGAGAGACGACGATCCACAAGGAATCTCTATGAGGGAGGCAAGGGTGTTTTGGAGGACCCTCCAACTTAGAGGTAACCAATATCAGCTTAGTCTGATTTGGTTAGTACTGCGTGACGACGGTCACGGAATAAGCTCATGTCCAAAAGCAGTCTATTTCAAAGGAAAGTAAAGAATGTTAAGCACATGCTAAAAATGAAAGTAAAGTCTAAGTATGATCATGGTTACGTCTATGATGATGCATGTCTTTGCATGTAAGTATATTGCCCATTTGCATTATGAATATTTATTCTATGTTTTACTACGTATGTTAGTCATGATGATGTGGTTATGATCTTAAGTTTAAAAGGAACCCGCTTCGGGGTTTAAGTTTTCAAAACCATTAAAAATTGAACTTATATCTGTCCACTGTTTTTATAATTAAACCCGAAGTGGCTGGGACGATGACGATGACACTGTGTTTGTCTAGTCGCGATCCTACTGAGAAATTTAGTATTTCTTATTCCTACGTTTCCGTGTCATCTTCAGAGGATGTCGATGTCGGGCACGGTGGTGATCTACATTGAGTTCCCGGTGTGGCGTTGGCGCTTTGACCCGGTGCTGAATGCCTTTGTCTTTGTCGGCGCAAAGAATGAGGTCTACATCTTCCACGACCGCCAGTTTCAGACTTCTGTGATGAGCCCATTTTTCTGACCGCATCAGCCATTCGGCGAGATTACTATGGATGACATCCGCCCCTACTTTCAGCCATCGAGATACCCCACTGATGATGATGAAACTGACTCGGATACCCGTTTGACTCCGACTGTTTCACTGGATTCCGATCCCTCGGAGCCGTCTTATCCCAGCTTCCATGTGGAGACCGATCCGTCTGAGCCCCTCTATCCGACTCATTTTGGGAGATCTCACCGTTCGGGTTCATCGCAGCCTTCGGTGATTCGTCTATCTTCTGATTCTTCTGCTTCATCTGCTGGCCCAACTTCACCCCCAGTTCACGGGCGTGGGTTCATTCGTACCCGCGCTGTGCCCGGTGGGCAAGGACGTGCTCGAGGAGGGGGATGTGGTAGCACTTCTCCCGGTGGATATGGGAATGATTTCTCCCGCCAGATGCTTGATGTGACGACTTCATGCGGAGCCGAGCACGAGGATAGCCCCTTTTGGTTGTAGTTATAGGGTTATCATTCTGTTATGTGGCATGCTTGGGTAGTTTTCTGATGTATTTCCTTTTATTATGTATTGATAGGCTTTTGTGTAGGGCCAACGATAGATATCGGACCCATTATTATCTTATGTATGACTCTGGTATGACTATTATTGTATTATCATGGATGGCTGTGGAATGAATGTTATATTTATCTAAGAATTGTGGTTACTCTTATGGTTTCTATGTTTGTTAAATGTGATGTATGTATGGGATAACGGTGTTACTTTATATGTTCACGATGCGCTCATGGCTCTCGATTTCAAAATGGTTCACTTGTTTTGTAGAAAAAATTTTACCCCTATTTTCGGTACAAAGTAATTTCTAAAAGGTATTGTTAGTTCCGCGGGCAAAAGTAACAGCTAGTAATTCCACAATATGACTTAAGCATAGAATGGAACTACTAGGGTGTTACAAACTACAATTTAGTTCCTAAAAGATTTGTATTTTAACACTTTAGTACTCGAAAGATTAATTACATATACTTGAGTTCCCCAAAAATTTAGCATTATAACACTTCAGTTTTGGGGGGACTCAATTGTATGTATTTGATATTTTGAGGACTAAAGTGTTAAAACAAACATATTTTAGAAACCAAATTATAGTTTGCTCTTAAATTAAAATATAAGTTTTGTAACATTATCAATTTCATGTCGTGCTAAATTACTTCAGTAACCCTGAGTAATTAGGCACTTAATAAGAAATTATGAGATTAAGGCTTAATTAAAGGATTAACGAAGAATTAGGAGTCACCTCGAGTGAGAAAAGTCAAAAGAAAATTTAATCGAGATTAGAAAATCTCTAATTCAGCAAGTCAGACTCTTAGTAGCTTAATTAAGCACTAATCACTCTTAATTAGCTTAATCAAGTTTAATTAAAGATAATTAAACTTAATCGCAAGATTAAACTTTGTTAATCTTGTTCCTATGTGTTAATCATTAATCCTTGCTTAATTATGTTAATTAAGTTGCAAGAGCACTTAATCACATTTCAAATTTAGTCAATTAGACAATAAAGTAAAGAGTGATGTCACTAAAGCAAAAAGCATTAGACAAGACTACTTTATGTAAGAGTTTGACCATGCTTTGTCTCTTTATCATCTCATTTGTCCCTTTAATCACAAATTAACACAAGATAACACAAAATTAAGCAAAATATCTCACTCTCCTCCCTTTATGTTGGACGCCACTTTCAAGCACACACACACACACTCACATTTTCATTTTTACTCATCCTATTCTCTCTCTTCAAAGCCAAATCCTCCAACGTCTCTCTAAAACTCTCTTCGTCTTCTTCATCTTTTTCTTCCTTTCTTCTCCACCGCCACCCAAAAACCACTCACTTAGCCCTTCAAGACCTCATCTTTGGGTCTTTGGAGACAAAATCAAAACACTACAACCTCCATTTTCACAACATCTCAAGAGCTTTTCCTTCCACCAAGCCAAACTGCCACCATCTTCAAGGAAAGGAACCACCATCATCTTCTTCTTCTTCTCTTGTTTTTGCGCCATTTCTAAGAAAGGTAGTGATCTTCATCTTTTTTATTTTGTTTGCTCAAGAAAGCTTGGAGCTTGGTTCTTTAATGACCAAGATCTCCAAGTAAAAACTTGAGAAAATCCTTCGTGCTCTTCAAGAGCAAAAGCTTCCATTTTTGGCAAAAAATATTCTTGTTGTTCTCCAAGTGTTCTTGATGTTTCTACTTTTGGAAAAATGTGTTCTTGTTGTTCTTCAAGTATTCTTGATGTTTCTCCTTTTAGAGGCACTTCTTCTCTTATTTAAAGTTGTTCCTTTTTCTTATGATGAGTTGATGATTAGAAAAGCCTTATCTTTTTATGTTTTTCATGATTTGATAAAACTATGAACATCCTAAGAGCTTTAAACTTTAAAAAGTTTGCTTCTTGATACCCAAAAAGTGGAACAACTTTTAAGCTTCCATAAAGTTTTATTTTGTTTTACTTTGAAGGCAAGAATACATGTAAAAGTCTAAGGTTTTTGGTATAATAAGCCTTTTTGAGTTAGAAAAATGATATCTTGTCACTTTATGTCTTAGAAATCAAACCTTAAAGAAAAGACATTTCATAAAGTTTCAAACTTTAATCAAGAATGAGACCTTTAAGTCATAAGAGTGTTGTTTTGTAACATTTTAATTCATAAACTTTAGACTTTGAACCAAAACAATGCTAAAAGGTGTTAACTTTTATAAAGATCAAGACTTTATAACTTTAGAGCTAATGTCTTATATCACTAATTGATAAAGTATGAACCTTTTTTAATGTAGAGACAAATTTAAGTCATAAAGTTGAGATCTTGATGGTGTTAGAATAATTAAATGAGTCAACTTTCATAAAGATAAAGACTTTTTAGTTAAAAAGCTAATAACTTGTATCATTATTTCATAAAGATCTAATCTTTAAGATAAGAGCTTAGTATTAAAGGCACCTACTTTCATAAAGAATAAAACTTTATGACTACTTTATAAAGAATGGTAACTTTAATAATGTTTAAGGTAAAACCTTGACATGTTATTAATGAAAGCTTAAAACTTTGTAAGTTGAATAAGTTAAAAATCACCCTTGGTGATTAGTGAACATGGTGTTGTTGGGTTCATAATATGGTTATGTGTTGTCATGACCCAAGGATTAGAGGGATCTCGAACTCCTTAGGAACAGAAGCATGATTAGGGCCTCTGAGCATACCATGAACCTAGGAATCACTAAGTACACTATCTCAAGGACAGAAAACAATCATTTAACTTAATTAATTTGAATAAGTGTTTCATAAGACATGAATTAAAGTAAAGAATAATTTCATATGAGAGCTAAGTAACTAAAAGACCACATACACATATCTTAACTATGTGATTCTCTCATGGGTAACCATGAGAAATCATATGATGATTCATAATACTCTTTACAAAGAATAACACAACTATGAACCCCCTTTAGGGTATGAATATATGATGCCATCTGGTATGATGAATGATGAGTTTGATTGAGCTTTGTCTCATGATTGATTGATTATTGTGATATGATAAAATATTGGTTGAGAGCTTGTGATTGGCATTTTAGAGGAAGCTCCGGTCTAGCCGTTATGCTGCCGGATTTCCGTCAAAATTATAGACTTAGTCATATCATTGCATGTGTCTAGTCATAGAAGTATTATGCATGTAAAGTATAATGATAAGAAAAGAAACCATGGGATATGACCCTTCGATCACTTCCGAGAAGTGAAAGACAGTGATCCACAAGGAACCTCTATGAGGAAGGCAAGGGTGACATGGAGTACCCTCCAACTTAAGGGTAACCAATATCGACTTAGTCTGATTTGGTTTAGTACTACGTGACGACGGTCACAGAATGAGCTCATATCCAAAAGCAGTCTATTTCAAAGGAAAGATAAAAGCATGTTGAGCACGTGCTAAAAACGAAAGCCAAAGTAGGACCATGGTCAAGATGATAGGTTGTATAGTCATGTATGTTCCTATATTTCTCATATGCATTATGAATGATTATTTCTTGGGTTAGTATGATGCCTATGTATGCGGTTATGAATGTTTGTTCTACGCCTTCGCATGTATGGTTATTTATGATGTTATAGTTGTGATGATAAGCTTAAAAGCAATCCATTTCGGGATTTATGTTTTCAGAAATTATTAAAATTGAACATATATCCGTCAACTATTTTGTATTAAACCCGAAGTGGCTAGAACAATAACGATGACACAGCGTTTGTCTAGTTATGATCCTACTGAGAAATTTAGTATTTCCCACTCCTACATTTCCATGTCATCTCTAGAGAATGCCAGCGTGGGGCATGGTGGTTTCGGGATCGGTCTTCTCCCGCCTGCTAAGTAATGTGGTGATTGCATGCGGAGTCAAGCATGAGGATAGCCTTTTTGGTTGTGGTTATAGGGTTATCATTTTCTCAGGCATGTATGGGTGATGAGATTTTGGATGTATTTTCCTCTCCTTGTATTCAGTTATGTTTGTTTTATAGGGTCGACAATAGATATCGGACCCGTCACTATCTTCATGTATAACTCTTGGCATTACTATTATTACTACTAACTATGATGACTATGGAATGTATGTGATGTTTACCTAAGATATTTGTTCTGCATATTGCCTTTGTTTACTTTACTCGCACTATACGTATGAGATAGCGACATTTGTATTATACATTCACGATGCACTTATGGCTCTTGTTTTTCGAAACAGTTTATTCGTTATTGTTAAAACAAAAATTCACCCCTATTTTCATATAAAGGTATTTTCAAAATGGTAAGTGGTAGTTCCGCGAGTAAAAGTAACAACTAGTAATTCCATAATATGATTTAAGCATAGTATGAGACTATTAGAGTGTTACAAGTTTCATCTCTTATTCTTTTCTTTAATAATCAATCTTGTATATCATATGAAGGGGTTAGGAATTGTTTTATATAAAAATAATAATTTTAAAATTCAAATCCTAAATATCACATGTAAAATTTACTTTATGTCAATTATTTAGTTATACTGTAACTAATTGTCTTTGGATCTCTCTAATTAAATATAAGGACGAAATGAAAAAGTAAAATCAAATGGTAGATTTATTTATTTTTCAATAGAGGATCAATTTTTTAATGTGAAAGGAAATAGAGCTTAATACATGTTTTATTTCTAAAAATAGAGCACTTTTTATTTCAATCTTTTAAATTAATTTTACTTAGTTCAATTTTCATAATTTTTAAAAAATTAATGTATTTATTTTTGAAAAAAATTTAAAAATGTTATATTTTTCTTTCTTATGGCAAGAATCATTTACACTCAATTTAAAAAAAAAAATTGAGAATGTTGAAAGAAAAATTAAATACCAAAGCCAGACAATATAATACTTTCAAAAATTAAAAACATATATATATATATATATATATATATATATATATATATATATATATATATATATATATGTATAAACTCCAGATTTTTTTGACCCAAAGACACCAAAAAATCGCGAATTTTTGTTTGACACTTACAAATATATATTGGTAAAAATAAGTCCCAATTTCACTTAACTGTATAACAATAATCTACTAAACTATTACTTTATTTGAGATATTCCATCCATTTTTGAAATACTTGTAATTTTAGGATTTAAGCATATATTAAAAAAATCAATAAAGTATTTTCATAATAATAACAGGAAATTCAATTTTATAAAATTATTCCTATATCAAAATTATAATCTTATCTATCAATTTTACTGGTTACTTTATTAAAAATATAATTAATATAAAGATAAAATTAAAATTTTAAAAATAAAAAAATTCATAATATTTAATAAAGAGTAAAACTACAGTTTGGTTTTTGAAAAATTTATATTTTAACACTTTAATTCTAAAAAAATTAATTGCATATAATTGATTTCCTAAAATTGAGGTATTATAATATCAAATCTTTGAGGGATTCAAGTATATGCAATGATCTTTCGAGGACTAAAATGTTAAAACACAAATCTTTTAAGGACCAAAATATAATTTTACTCTTTGATCATAAATAATTCATGTTGTAACACTCTACTAGTTAATTATTAATATAATCTTTTTTAATTATGATTAATAACTAATTTAGCATGTGTTACATATCTCAACTACAAAATTTCTTTTTTTTCTTTTTTTTTATTTACTTTTATTACCGATTTTGTCAACTAACTAGACATTATTATCTAAACCAATTTTTCAATTACGCATATTAGTCGGAAGCAAAGCATGATATACTGAATATCATCATATATATAACTTACCATCGAAGTCTGTTAGTATACAGTCTATTCGCCGAAGGCTCAAATATACAGTCATCCAAAAACAAAATAAAGTCAGGACCTAAGATGTCATAGTACGTAGGTACAGTCATCGATCAAAATAAACCAACTCTGCTTGATCCATACATAGATCAATGGATAATAGAAAGGTCTATTTATCCATCAAGCAGATGCAAAATATGAAAGGTCTTAAGAACTACATCATGTAACAAGATAAAATAGGATGTGAATGTTTTGCAACACCAGACAACCTAACCCATAAAAGGGTCAATTACAAAGGTCACCCTCAACCTCCAAGATGATTATGATGCAAGCCATTTGAAAGTACCAAAGAAAATCATAATGAGAAATGAATCTCAGTAGAGGGCAGTGCTTCCAAGGGTTTACTAGGCACCCAAAAACTTTCGAGTTTATACAGGCAAAGTAAATATAAAATAACAGACAGCACACAATGGTAGCACATAAAATTAATAAATAAATAGACAAGTAATAGACAGATAATATGCGAAATCATAATTATGGAATAAAAGTAGGTAAATGCATAATGAAGATGAGCAATAAAGATGCTATGCAATATGCATTTTTCCTTTGTACTTTATGAGTCTTTCTACTTGTCATTTCTTTCTTTTGCTCAGTAGGAGGGAAGTTGGTTGCATCTACTCACTCCTGTTACGATCTGTCAAGAGCTATCTGCCAGAGCTTCCCCTAATCCCAGATTAAAAAAAAAAAAATTGGACATTAGCCCCATGTCCAAGCTAAACCATCCACTCCAAATAGAGCAGTAAATGTCCTACTTGTCCACTTCAAGGTAGGGCCAAGACATGTTCACAAATTCACCATGCTATGCTTTTGGGTCTTTATTATGTATCATGCATTTCATATATATGCTCATGTATCAATAATTTATGCCTCACACATCATATGAAGGTTGGTTCACATACATTCTTAGTACAAGTATATGATCATGAATGAATGTCCATGTAGGTCTATATTGCACATACAATCCCAAAATAGAATAGAATAAGGCATTGAGGAATAGCATATTAGATTAGTTTTATAGGCAAATCGGGCTAGGCCCATATCTTCTTTAGGTTTCTTCCATTATTACTAATTGAGCCCTTACTACTTCATTCATATGTATTTTTATAACTTAAAAATTATGTTTCTTTGGGCTTTTGACACTAAATGGGCGAAACCGAACAAAAGCATCAAATTTCACATTATTGGTAAGAAAATAGCAATCTGGAAAACAGAGTAGCCTAGTAAATAAACTTAAAAAAAAAATAGCAAACCACTTCAAAAATTTGTGAAAATTTTCCAATTAGTCCTTTAGGGTGTTAAGAATAATATGAAAAAATTTTGGGTCAAAATTTAAGGAATAGCTAAGGTAGTAGAATCCCATAACTCGTGCAATCTAGATTCTCTTTTTCAGTCAAACAGTTTCAATTTCTTGAATTTATTTGAAATAGTAAAACAATTCTAAAAATTCCAAAAAAAATCTCAGTCATGTTTTCAAATGTTATTAACATGTTATCCAAAAATTGAATCATAATTCATAGATTCAATACATTAACAAAAATGAACAATTTCAATGGTTTCATCATAGGATTCAAACAAGGCAATTATGTCCTGAAATTTTAAAAATAGCAAATCTCCACGAAAAATCATAAAAATTTACGGGCAAGTAGATTAACATGCTAGCTGCAAATATAAAAATTTTAAGCCAAAATAACGAGATATACTATGGTAGAAAAATCGCACAACACAGTAGTCTAGTGAATCAGGATAAAGTTCCAACAACATAGTAAATCAAAGGATCAAAAGAAGAGCATGTAACCATCACCAATCACACATAAAACAACCATATCCATGCAAGATCATGTTAAAACCAGAGGTATAGAGATCTCATGCAAGTAAAAGCAAGAAGAATAATAGCCTAAAATCTACCTATAGCAAATATAGTATAGCTTCACCTATGAAACTACCCCAAGAGACCCATATTAAGTAACAAACCATCACTCCTCCTCACAACAAATTTCCTTACTAAATTTACATCAAACAACACTCATTTATGATACAAAACAAAAAAAAAATTCCACCCAAAATAGTGTATCCAGTCGTGGCCAAGAAGGAGAGTGGAGCCAAAGTTTTTCAAGCATCAACAACAACAAAAACAATCCCTTAGAATCAAGCAAAAATATATGGTCTGTGGGAGAGTTCAAAAAGGACAAACCCCTCGACCTTTTCGTGAAGTGAAAAAGAGCTTGAAGAATGTGTAGGATGATGATGGTGATCTTGATGATTGAACGAGAGAAACAAAGAGTTTGTAACACACCAGCCTCACAAGTGTTTTCACTCAAAGAGTTCTCCTTCTTGAAGATGAAGAAGAAGAACAAAAGGAAACACATTTACATGCTCACTTCTCTTCTCTTCTCTGCTTTCACTATCGTGGCTGCTGCTTTTTGAGGAAGGGAAGAGTGTTTTGATTTTGTTTAACATATGCACACACTAATTCACACTCACACAAAACCACCTAATTCACTATTTATTGTCCTTGTTTAATATTTTCTTATAAAAGTTGGTCACCAAGTTTAGTCCTCACTTGGACAAGTGTCCAAGATCAATGGCTAGCAATTTTTTTCAGAATTTATGAGAGTATTATTTTATTTGGCTATTTTTCTTGTATTTCTATGGACATAACTTATGTTAATTAGGCTAGATTTAGTTAATTAACTCGTCCTAACTTATAATTGCTCACAAAATTATATTTGATTCTCTTAATTATTCTAAGCATGACTTTAATTTTTCAGAATTTTTCTCAATCCATTACCTATTTTTAAATTATTTTCTTAATCCTACAATTTACTAATTATTATCCAAAAATTACAAAAAATTCAAACAAGCTCTAAAAATTATAATTTTAATTCTATAAGATATTATAACCCTAATTAGCCTTAAAAAAAATTCATAACTTGTCAGAAAATTTTTAAATTTTTTTGTAAATTTTTATCAAGTTTTAGGTACTAATAATTTAACTAATAATCCCTTAATTATCCAAAAAATATTTGATAAATTATCTAGTGTCTATTAACCTTACTTAGGGTTAAATTGGTAAGAAAAATTATTAATATAAATTTTTTATAATTATCTTAAATTTTTTGTTCTTTATATTAACAATAAATGATTATTTAATTTATATCTAACTATAATTAATCAAAATATTTAGCTAATAACTATAGGAAATGTTACATATTTTATAGAAAGTACTCAATTTTTTTTTTCCTTTTGACGTGATAAAAACTACTCCTTGGATTAGTGGTGAAATGGGGATCAATTTAGACAACGTATTGGACCATGGGTTTAAACTTTGGTCTATTCACTATAAAAAAAATTGAGTCATTATCTAGTTAGATTCTTTTCATATATAATATATGATCCTGCTCTAGTATGATTGAAAAAAAATACAATGATGCAAAAAGGACATGAGATGAAAATTAAATCCAATTTTTACAGGTGTGGCGCTTTTCCTTGGACGCTAAGCGGAGAAGCCAACCAGCGACAGTTGATTAACAAAACCATGCGCACAGCACACACAAACGTAGAAACCCATCTTTCCCACCCACCCAATTACAAATCAACACTTCTTCCCCTTCCCCTTCCAACCTGTCCACGCGTCCACACTCTCCTTTGGGCCCCACGCGCCTTCCCTCCCTATAAATAACCGTTGCCACCACTTTCACCGATCACCGTAACCGTTTCTCACAGCGGCTCGTTTCTCTCTCTCTAAGTTGTTCTTCTTCGTTTCACTTTCTCTCTCTTTAGCTTCCACCATGGGCAGCGCGTTCAGGTCCTTCGCCTTCATCCTCGCCGTCGCTCTCTTCTGCACCGCCGTCGCCGCCGCACAAGACCTCGGCTCGTCGCCGGGGTCGGCGCCGGCGCCGGCGCCTGAAGTTGGAGCGGCGGGGTCCGTTTCGAGCTCGGTGGCTGTGATCGGAACTTCGGTTCTTCTGTCATTGCTTGCCATCTTGAAGCACTGAGTCCGATGATTCCACTCGTCTTCTTGTGATCGATTTGTGTAGAGAGTTGATTCGTTCTACAGGCGCTTTCTGAGAGTATTATGATTTATGAGGTTGATATTCCTATACTATAGAGAGATTCTACGGTATTTATACGTATATTGTTACTATTTGTTGTAGGCATTAGGGAGAATAAGAAGGATTTTGTCCTTGTTATCATCTTTGATATTTTTTGTTATGTAATATATAAAATAATAATAATATACGACGATTATTATTTTTGACGATTTTGATATGTATTTCCTATCCCCTTGTTGTTTATCAATTTTTCCTTTTTTGGGTGATTGTAGTATTTGTTTTAGAATATTTATGTTTTTTATTTTGTGTATGAAATATTGAGATTAATTTTGATTCATTATTAGTATAAAAGTGTATTATATTATTATTTAATTAATTGCTTCTATTTATAAGATTTTTAAAGTTATGGATTATTAAATCAAATATTTTTATTGATATTGTAATACAAAATTAAATATTTGTATAAAATTTTTAACATTAATAGTATATTAAAATTAAATTAACCAAGTATGTAGAGAAGTTTAGGATTGATACTAAAATAGGATTTGGGACAAAATCTGTAAAATTTTAAGAGTATTATCGATTGTATATAGTAATGGCAGACATAATTTTTTTTTTTTAATCTTTGTAAAATTATGTATAAATAAATACATAATTTAATTACATAAATGTTGAATCTGTTTATGAAAATGTAGGAATTCATGAATTGGTAATTGTAAAATTTAATTATATAAGTGTTGAATTTGGTGAAGCAATGTCTTGCACATTGTCAATTATTTATTACACTAATCAAACTCACAAGAGAAAATTAAATTAAATCATTAAATAATAGTACTTTATAATTGGAAAAAAAAAAGTATCATGTGGGTCGTAGAGCATACGCCATTTGTTATGTTATTGACCTTCTAATCTTGTGAAAGAAACAAATTAGAAAGTTTAATTTAGAGTGTGTTTGCTTAAAATTTTTTTGGTAAAAAATCATTTTTTTCGTTAAAAAAATTAGTTTTTATATATTTGAATAATTTTATTAAATAATCAAAATATTAAAAAATCAATTTTTAACTTTTTTGTAGTAGCTAAAAAAAGTGGCTTATGAAAAAAATTAAATTTCAACTTTTTTTTAGTTATATATAAAATTTAAATTTTAAAATAATATTTTTAAAAGTTAAAATAAACTTTTCTTTAAAATTTCATCTAGGAAGAAATTATTAATTTTGAGAGATAATTGATGCCTAACTACCCATTACAATTTGTTATTTTCTTCAAATTTTATTAGTTGACAGTATAAAGTTATTTTATATTGTCAATATATAGAAATTAATCTTTTTAAAATATTATTATTTATTAAAAAAATTTATTTTTGGTTAAGTACAATTCATATTAAATTTTGAATGTTACTTGAGAATTTTATTTTATTTTTTTGTTTATTGTGTTGACATTAACAATTAGCTTATATATAGCCAAAGACAGGAAATGGCTGAGGAGAAAAAGCCGAATTGAGCTAGTTGATGACTTACAGCGTGTTTGGACGGTGAAAAGAGGTGGAATCATACCAAAATCAAAATCGATTGTTACCAATTTTTGTGATGTTTAATTGTACACTTTTAGAATCAATTTTTACCTTTAGAATTGATTGAAGGAAAAGTAAAAATTTTTTACTTTTTATCAAATTCACTTTTAGAGGTATTACCAAATATAAGGATGCGTTTATTTCAACTTTTAAAAGAAGTGATTTTAAAATTTAAATTTTATATATAGTTGAAAAATTAAAAATTAGTTTTTTTAAAAAATAATACAAACGTATGAAAATTAATTTGTTTGGATGAATAAAGTGATTTTTTATTAAAATAATCCCAAATAAACACACTCTAAATCATCTCAAAATTAATTCTAACCAAATCAATTTTAATAAAATTAATTTTATTCAGAATTAATAAAAACAAAACTAAACACTGACTTAGATGTTCAAAATAGCTTATAATTGAGGACAATGGGCATTAACTTGGGCTTGCATATTGGGCCTAACAATGAGCTGCCACTTTTAAGTCAAGAAGGGACATTAATCTTGCCACAAGTTGGTTTTAATAGCTGAACAGGATGATTGACCAACTCTTCAACGAGGATCTAGTTCCTAACATATATATATAGGAGGACTAAAAGAGAGTAGTTTTCTTATTCAAATGAAGTGAAAGGTGGATGAAAAACTAGCAAGATGAGAGTACTAAAGCTAGTGGATAATGGTTACAATAAGGTGGTGCGCATAAAATAGCTGTCAACAAAAAGTTACATTGAACGTGGACGTGATTATGCATCAAGTTAGCTGATATCATGTTATTTGGTGTTGAATGCTGCTGGCTATTGAGTTGAACGTGGTTGTGTGTGTGAAAATGTGGTTAGTCACAAGAAAATGCAAGATTTACAATGGATAAATCTACTGCAAGTTAGACAATATCTGCTACAAATGCCTATTTTTGTTGTGGATTTATAGCGGAATTGGGACCACCGCAAAAGCAATAAATTCCATCGACAGATTTTATATTGTAACACAACCCTTGATATATCTTTCAACTAAACGAAAATTCATCCAATGGTAATAAATACTATAAACCAAACATAATAATCCATAATATTATTTAAACAAAGTTTATCCACATAGTATGAAGCACCCTAAATCGAAAAAAGGGAACAAAGATATTTTAATAAAATTTTAGAAGATACATTTTTAGCATAGTATTAACTGCTTTTTGTAATTCTTCATTTTCATCTGGAAGATATAGCATAATTTTAATTACTTTATGTAATTCTTCATTTTCATAAGCTTCTATCACTTTGGAGTTTTTAATAGTTTTCATTGAGTTTTCAACTCTCTCAATTGAGCATCAACTTTCTCCATTGAGTTTTTAACAATTCATTTGAGTTTTCAATTTTCTCTAGAGTTTTCCATCACCTCTATTGTATCTTTAAATCTATCCATTGAGTCTTCCCTACCACCATAAAATTAATAGTTCATCCCCTAATTATATGCTATCTCTCAAACATGGAGAGAGATTTGAAAATCATAGAGCTAATTTGAAAATCAAAGACAGTTAGCAGAATATACAATCAAAATTTAATATCCATCAAAATCAAAATTGTAGAAGAAATAGGAAAAAAACCTTAAAGAAGATGAACTATTGAGTTTGGAAGAGAAAGAGGGAAAAGAGGAAAAGCGGTAGTGGCAGGGCTAATCATTGGCGACGATCTCATGGTGGCATTAGGCTTCGTGGGGGTGGAAGGTGAGTGGGTGGGGGTTAGGGTATTTGGGGGTGGGGAGAAGAAATGAATATAGGGTGGGAATTGTAACACCCATTCGTTGACATATTACATTAATGTACGTAAGTACATTATAGTGTTTAGACATGAATACAGAACTTTCCTGGCTATTTGTATATATATTATATAGCAAAATTCACTTGCATCATAGCATTTATTACAAGTAGATTGTAATTACTATACATATAAGAAAAAGCTAGCAAATAAAAATTTTGTTAAGTTAAATATGAAAAAATATATTACTATATTAATTATATAAAAAATATATTAATCAAATAGTGAAAATGTTTAGGATATATTATCTCAAAAACTTAGTAATGACAAGAAAAAAATTATATAGGTTCTTTTATGTAAAAAAATAAAATAATGCAACAAAGAAAATTTAAATTACATTTTAGAATCCAAAATATTATATTATTTTATTTTATATCAACTATTAAATATGTAATTTCTTATGTAAAAAAAATGCATAAAAATTAATATAGTGAGATAAAATGATTTATATATAACGTATATGTATATATAATTTTAAGTGAGTTTTGTGTAAATGTTAAGAGAATAATTATCAAAATTTAAAATTGAATCCAACAATTATATATATATATATATATATATATATATATATATATATATATATATATACACAAAAAATTAATTCAACATAATAACAAAATTAAATCACTTTTTAGAATAGAAAATATTTTATTATTATAATTAATTATTAGATGTACAACTTTTTTACCTATACCATGACATTAGCAATTTTGTCATTTTATTTTATCATAAATTTGTCAACAAAAAAACTCAAAGTGTTACATTTTGTTTTAAGATGAAAACAACTCTTGATAAAGGTTTATTATGCAAAGATAATAAAAAGAACCCAAGGCCAATCACTGAATTATAGTGAAAGAAATTAAAATATATTGTTTCATCAAAATCTTAGTAACGAAATGTGAAAAAAATTATATAGGTTCTTTTATGTTAAAAAAAATCATGCAACTAACAAAAAAAAAAATATATAAATTACTCTTGAGAGCATAAAATATTGTATTCTTTTATATTAACTATTAAATGTGTTATTTCTTACGCAAATAAAATGCATAAAATTGTTCACTAAGACACATTATATGGTTAATCATCAAAATTTTTTATTATTTGAGAAAAAATGATTTATATATCACCTATGTATATATATAATTTTAAGTTGATTTTGTGTAAATGACAAGAGAATAGTTGTCAAAATTTAAAATTGAGTCAAAATATCATTCATCAAAGGTAAAACATTATATATATTTTTTGTAACATCCTCCTAAGTATGGTACTATGCTTAAGTCATAATACCTCACCTAAGAGTTATTACTGTCACTTAATCGGACCGTATCTGGCAGCAACCTTCGGCCACCTTCAATCTTACTAGTCAACTTCGCCTCAAAGGACTTTCTTCGGAATTTCTAAACTATCTGGAAATAAGATGGGAATAAACATAGGAGTAAGAGTTATAAATTCTCAGTAGAATTCATTAAACTACCATATGCTGTGTCATCGTTATTATCTCCAGCTGCTTTGGTTTATTATAAAAAGGTGAATATACTATATAAATACTTTTAGTTTTATAGTTTGAAACCATATTGTCTGAAGCAGAATTCATTTTAGTCACACTTGATAAATAGAGGAAGAATTAATGCATAAGCATAGCAAATTGTGAGTGACTTCGTAATAATAACAATAACAGATCATGCATGTACAATGGCTCATCATGAATTCATATGAATGCACTTATACTTTCTTTTCTTCTTTTATTTGACACGCCTAGGCATTACGTATCGTCATCCCTAGGGTGTCTGCGTGCACATATCTTTGTATTTCATCTTTACTGTCCCTGGGTAGCCTGACCTAGGAGTGACCTCAACTTGTGACCGTCATCACACAGAACTAACCTACAAGGGGATCCATATGCCTTTAGTCTTAGAGGGATCTCATTTTAACCACATGCCTTTAGTCTTGGAGGGATCTCATTTTAGCCACGTGCCTCCAAGGTAGAGGGATCTGATAGCTTTAACTGCCTTCACAAGAAGGGATTCAAATAACTGCCTCTAGGTGAAGGAATCCAACTTTTCATGATCATATATTTCCTTTATTTACATGCCAATATGCAAACTTTCATAAACATAATCATGATCATATCATTATACAATATTTTTCTGCATTCTAGTGCGCTTACCTTCCAACATTCTTGCATATAGAATTTCATGTTCATATCAGAAATTTTCATAACAGAAACTATCATAATTTCATAAAATTCTGTCAAAAATTTGGCAACATAATAGATCAAGTCCACTTCCTTGTAAATAGTACCAGTTAACTAGACAATACAGAAAAATCAATGCAAGATATAGATACCCCAATAATCAAACAAAGTTTCATAACCTTGATCTTGAATTAGTTTTTTGCCACTTCCTTTTGATTCTATCCAGTTCTTGTAACTTAGGCCATAAATTCATTTTAACTCATTTAGACCTGAATTTTGGTTATATTGAAGTGTTATGTGTCTATTTTCTAACCTCTTTTGTCTATCTAATTTTAATAAATGTAGCTCAAGTTATTTAAGTTCTATCTCAGCTTGCCCTGTAGCTGGTTAGAATTACACATTTAAAAGTAAAATTCATTAAAAATCGAAAACTAGTTGAAATCATACAAAATTTATATCATATTATAGCTAACAGGACAAGTTTTCATCTTCAATAAGTCTCATTCCATTTGCTCTAGTAGAGCTTGAGTTACAAGCTCTGAAATTTGACCTTTCTGAACTACCTTGTTTTAGCCTGGTTCAGACTTATGGAAACTTCCTCGAACCATTGGGAGCAAACGGGATCATATCTAACTCTAAAATTTTTATGGGATGTTCTATGTATGTAAGCTTTCTAACAAAGTTAGTTTCATTCAATTCCAAGTTGTTTAGGGCAAGTTTTGTCCTAAACAACCTTGTCTGCCCAGAATCAAACTCAAAAACCTAGATCAAATTTCCAAAATTCATATCTCCCACAATACTAATCCAATGGTCTTATACTTTATATGGTTGGAAAGCCCTAGATGTCTAGTTTCATTAAAAATAGTTTTATCAAATTTAAATGGCTATAAGCAGAGCCGTATACTCTACAATATAGACTACCGTGGAGGTTTTGATCACCCAGCCCCCTCACTTCTTCCTATTCTCATCCTTTTTTACTTCTTATTCAATTTAAACACAAAAACAGCCATCAAACCAGCCAATAATTATCATATACATCCAAACACCATATTAAGAAGTGAGAAAATGAAAGCCCCCAAACAGCCACCATAACCAAGAAGACAAGAACAAAGTTGAATCTCTACCTCCTTTGTATGTGATCTTACTAGATTTTGAGTTTAGGTGGGTGGAATCTTATCAAAGCTTGAAGGTTGATGGAGTAGATTGAAGGGAGAAGAGATGAAGGAGGCTGGAAGGAAAGGGAAAGGGCGATCTACCTTGAATGAGAGGAGAAAAATATGATCCAAACAATTAATAAGTGGTTGGCCATTTATGTTATCATTAGCTAAAATTTTGTGGCCATATTTCAGCCATATCTCCCTCTCTTTGTGGCCTTGTTGCGCCACCTATAGAGGGATAAGCGGCTGAGTATTCAGCCTTGACATAATAGAATTTGGATATATAATTGTATTGATTCAGTTTTGACAGCTTAAAATACCGAAATCTTACTTATTTCCTTTAAATCGGTAAATTCGTTTAGGAAAATTTCTATGAAATCTTCTATGCTTCTAATCTAATTCCCTCACATCTATTTGATAAAAACTGAATAACTAGGCGAAAAACAATAAAATTCTTTGGATGTTACATTTTTTATGTTATGAAAAAACTAATACAACATGACAACAAAAGTGAATTACTTTTGAGAATAGAAATATTGTATTATTATATATTAACTACTAGTTGACCTTTTTTCTTTATCTATACCATTATAATAGAAATTTTGTCATTTTATTTTGTCAGAGATTTGTCAACAAAAGACTCAAAGTGGCATTTTGTTTCGAGATGAAAAATAATTCTAATAATGGTATGTTATACAATAATAATAAACTGAAGTCAAGGCCAATAATTGAACTATTTTGAGTTATATTGTCACGACCCAGACTAGGCTATGATCGGCGCCTAGGGAGCATGCTCCCTAGCAAGCCTTACACAATGAGATTTCACAAAATTTGGGTAGAGTTTCCTCTATATTTAGGACTTTTCCTAAATATGAGTACTTATCCTGCATATCAACAAACACACATTTCCATTGGGGATCCAGGCATTCTCAGAATGCACCCCTCAGCATGCAACACATATATAATCAGAATCAATCATCCAAATCATATTTACATATCCCGATTCAATTTATAATCAAATCCAACATGGTCTAAACAATTTCTAAACATATACTTAACATACCAGCAAGGGTCGAACCTTGCCTGTAGTACTATGGAGCTACAACTAAGATTACAAACAAACATAATACAACTCAAGGCCCCTACTATATAGGGCTCACCCCAATAAGGATCTAATGATGATCTAATGATGCTGAGCTAAAGGATCGGCTCCCAAATTTGAACCTATATATGAAAAGAATACAATAATCATAGGGTGAGTTTGAGAAACTAAGTGAGAGACAGGATACTTTTGAACCTCATGAGTCAATGTATATAAGCATAAAACAATTTCATTTAGATAAAGAAAATAGTGGAAATATCTAATAGGATAAATAGACAGGATTCACACTTAGGTGGCCGTTCCTTTGTGTGAATCCCGAAATCAGGCATGCATCCCCCTTTTGGAGAGGCCGTGAAGTATGGGCATGCACCACACTATATGTATAGCCATGAAATATCTATCACGCACCACTCCCTTAGGTGGCCATGTAATATCATAGTCCAAGGTGCACCAAGGCTAACATCTACTGCCATTAGCAAACAGATCCTGCTATAGACTTTCCTATTCTTTCATATTCATATATCATAATTCTCATAACACATTCGAAATTCATTCGTCATTGACTCATGAGTAGCATTTCTTAAGGTAAATAAATAATTATAATTTAAAATGGGATTAATCAAAAGCATTTTATCTACTCATAGATCACCGGTCACAGAAAAATCTTAAGCCTCCGGATCCACAAGGTTAGAGAGGAGTTCCTTGGGAGTATCTAATATCACAACAGGACACTGGCATCAATTTGGGATTACTAATATTCTCCACACTATAAGTTCTCTAATCTTAAAATCCTAGGGTTCCAAGAATTTATCTAAAGATCAAAGGAATTGGAATTGCTTGGAAAAGGAAAGAATACTATATAAAAATTACCTCTAGAATTGGAATGAGGAGAAGAAGAATAGAGATGAGCTCCCCACTTCAAATCCACCTAAGCAAGAATGAAGAAGGAGAAATGATTGTGTTTAATGGAATGGATCTTGTGTTGTTGTTGTTGATTTAGTTGGAAATGATGGAATGGAGTTGATGGATGTAAAGGATGGTGGAAGATAAAATTCTAGAAAGAAGGGAGAGAGTTTGGGGTTAGAGAGAGAAGAAAAAAATCGAAAATGAGGGTGTGGGACGCGTCTCTGTATATATATTGGCCAGTGGTAATCGATTACCATGAACAAATGGCTAGTAGTCGATTACCAAGTCATGGTAATCGATTACCATGCACCCAGAACTGGTAATCGATTACCATATCTGGTAATTGATTACGACGTAAAAATTTTTAACCAATGGTCATATAGAGAGCCCCATAATCGATTACCAGCCACACGGTAATCGATTACAACATCCCAAAATATTGTTCCTTGATTCCAAAAGATATCCAACACCCAAGATCATCACATACCAACTAAATTCCATCATAAACACATTGATCATACATGATTAATATAGAAAAACTTGAAACTATACCAAGGGTATTACATACTCCCCCCCTCAAAAAGAATTCGTCCTCGAATTCTAAACAAAACAATAATCACCTCAATCGAATAGGCGGGAGTATTTGGTCTGCATAGCTTCTTTAGTTCCCCAAGTTGCTTCTTCTCCTGAATGGTTCTTCCAGAGTACCTTTACAAAGGTCACCTCTTTTGAGTGCTATTTCCTTACTTGACGATCAATTATAGCTACAGGCTCTTCTTCATAAGTTAAATCTTCCTCTAACTGGATGGTATGCGGAGTAAGCACATGAGAAGGGTCAGGGAGATACTTCTATAGCATGGACACATGAAATACTGGATGAATCATAGCTAGACCAGGTGGTAAGGCCAAATGGTATGCCACTGGGCCAATTCTATCCAAAATTTCAAAAGGGTCAATGTAACGAGGGCTGAGCTTGCCCTTCCTTCCAAACCTCATCACGCCTTTCATAGGGGACACACGAAGGAACACCAAGTCACCTATGGAGAATTCTAAGTCACGCCTACGATGATTAGCATAAGCCTTCTGCCTACTCTGGGCTACTAACAACCGATCTCTAATCAACCGAACCTTTTCTAAGGAATCTTGTACTAAGGCTGGCCCCAAAATTTTAGCTTCACTAACCTCAAACCATCCAATGGGAGACCTACAGTGTCTTCCATACAAGGCTTCAAATGGTGCCATTTGGATACTAGCTTGATAACTATTGTTGTAAGAGAATTCAACTAGGGGCATATAACTATCTAGGTTCCTGCCAAAGTCCAAAATGCAGGACCTCAACATATCTTCAAGGATTTGGATCGTTCTTTCAGATTGCCCATCTGTTTGAGGGTGGAATGCCGTACTTAAATCTAGTCAGGTTCCTAAGGCCTTTTCGAATACCTTCCAAAAATGAGAAGTGAATTGAGGTCCACCGTCTAAGATAATGGACGTTGGAACTCTGTGAAGTCGAACAATCTCATCAACATAAAGTTTGGCATAACAGAAGGCTTTATAAGTAGTCTTGACTGGGAGGAAATAAGTCAACTTAGTTAATCTGTCTACTATCACTCAAATAGAATCAAAACCCCCCAAAGCTCCGAGGTAATCCGGTCACAAAATCCAGGGTAATTCTCTCCTATTTCCACTCGGGTATTTCAACCTGTTGCAACAACCCGGCGGGTCTTTAATGTTCAGCTTTGACTTGCTGACATACTAAACATCGTGATATAAAGTCCCCTATATCCCTCTTCATGCCTTCCCACCAATACATTTGTTTCAAATCTTGATACATTTTGGTGGAACCCGGATGAATCCTATATCCAGAATTGTGGGCTTCCTCCAAAAGAGTCCTCATCGGATTGCCTACATTTTGCACTCACAAGCGGTTTCCATATCTTAAAGCTCCTGCTTGATCAAGGGAGAATTTAGACTTCTTCCCACTGCAAACTTCATTTCGTAAGTTGCATAATTGAGTATTCTCATATTGGGCAGTTTTGATTTGCTCAATCAAGGAAGATCGCACCCAAACATGGGCCAAAAGTGGACCAGAACCTCCAAGTTCAAAATGAATAGCCTCAGCTTCTAAATTGTGGATTTCTTCCACTATGGGCCTTCTCATCGGTGCTATATGTGCAAGACTACCCATGGATTTCCTGCTCAATGCATCAGCCACTATGTTTGCCTTGCCTGGATGATATAAAATAGTGCAGTCATAGTCCTTAAGCAATTCCATCCACCTATGTTGCCTCAAGTTTAGATCCCTTTGTTGGAAAATATACTTCAGGCTCCTATGATCGGTGTAGACCTCACACGATTCACCATAAAGATAATGTCTCCAAATCTTTAGTGCAGACACTACAGTTGCTATCTCCAGATCGTGGATGGGGTAGTTCTGCTCATGTTTCTTCAATTGCCTTGAAGCATAAGCAATGACCCGTCCATGTTGCATAAGAACATATCTGAGTCCTACTCGGGAAGCATCACAATAGACTGAATACCCTCCAGATCCTGAGGGCAAAACTAGCACAGGGGCCATAGTAAGACAAGTTTTAAGCTTTTGGAAACTCTCTTCACAATCATCAGACCATTGAAAAGGCACACCTTTTTGCATGAGCTTAGTCAAAGAAGCAGAGATCTTGGAGAAGTCTTTCACAAATCTTCGATAATAGCATGCCAATCCTAAGAAACTCCGAATTTCAGTCATGGTTGTCAGTCGTGGCCACTTTTGGATAGCTTCAATCTTCCTAAGATCCACCATGATCCCTTGCTTTGATACCACATGACCCAAAAAGGTCACTTAATCCAACCAAAACTCACATTTGGAGAATTTAGCGTAGAGTTGGTGATCCCTTAGAGTTTGCAGAATGATCCACAAATGGCACTCATGTTCTTCCTCCCTCCCTGAGTAAATCAAGATATCGTCAATAAATACGATCACAAAGTGATCCAGGAAGGATCTGAACACTTTGTTCATCAAGTCCATGAAAGCAGCAGGGGCATTGGTTAATCCAAAAGACATTACTAAGAATTCGTAATGTCCATAACGAGTTTGAAAAGCAATCTTAGGAATATCTTCCTCCCGAATTCTCAACTGATGGTATCCGGATCGAAGATTAATTTTAGAAAAGCATGATGTCCCTTGAACTGATCAAACAAGTCATCAATCCTGGGTAAGGGATATTTTTTACGAACCGTCAACCGATTGAGTTGTCTGTAGTCCACACATAACCGCATGGAGCCATCCTTCTTCTTCACGAAAAGCATAGGAGCACCCCATGGAGATATGCTAGGATGAATAAAGCCCTTTTCCAGCATGTCTTGCAACTGAACTTTCAACTCTCGAAGTTCTGCTGGATCCATACGATAGGGAGGAATAGAAACGGCCGGACATCCGGAGTCAAATCAATACAAAATTCAATCTCCCTATCTGGAGGTATTCCTGGCAGTTCCTCAGGAAACACATCTGGAAATTTTCTTACCACATGAACTTGATCAAGACTAGGCACTGCCATTTCCACGTCGTGAACCACCGCAAGATAGCCTTCATTCCCTTTATCCATCAATCGCACCCCCGACATAGAAGAAATTAGGTTAGTGGAGATTAA
Source organism: Pterocarpus santalinus (assembly GCA_031439595.1). NCBI lineage: Eukaryota > Viridiplantae > Streptophyta > Magnoliopsida > Fabales > Fabaceae > Pterocarpus > Pterocarpus santalinus. The sequence continues at coordinate 21,895,694 of CM062528.1, read as the reverse complement.
GCTGCTATCTCCCCAAAATATAAAAGATGAACCATCGGCCATCTCAAACTTCACTGCCTTAGAATGGCAATCCACTGAGGCATGGCATGAGGACAACCAGTCCATACCTAAGATAACGTCGAAGTCCATCATCTCCAATAACAACAAGTTGGCCAGAGTATCTACTCCCTTGATACTAACCATACAGGAGGGATGCATTAACTGGATCATTAAGGATTCTCCCATAGGGGTTCCAACCCAAAAAGGGTGATCTAACAATACTGGTTGCTAATTGAAACGAAAAGCAAAGTATGGGGATACATAGGACTGCATGGAGCCTGGATCAAACAACACATATGCTTCAAAAGAATTAATATACAAAGTACCTACAACGACTACATTCGAAGCCTGGGCATCTTGCCTTATCAAAGTGAAGACTCTAGGTTGGCCTCTGCTTGCTTGCCCCTTTACCACCCGGACCTCTGCCACCTGCTCCCCTACCTGAACCCCTTCTAGAGGGTCCATGAGAAGCCCCTGGAGATAAGGCTGAGTAAGACGGCGCTGGCACGGTAGGACATGCAAAGCTCGGATCAAAAGCCCCCTTTGAATAGGGACAGACCTTCTTGAGATGTCCTGTTTGGCCACATCCAAAACAAGCTCCAGTGGCTTTATAACACTGTCCCGAGTAGTAATTGCTACAAGATTGACATGGAGGCCTAGAGTAAGCTGACTGCCCTATTCCTTGCATGCTAGATTAAGATGCACTGCCAGCTTAGGACCTTGAGCCAGACACACTCATAGGAACAGGCCCTGAAGAAGTAGCCCCTCCTGAGGGTGCCTAACGCCGGCCCTGGAAATTCTGAGCTCCCCCAGAACTAGATCCTCCAGAAAAACTCCCTTTCATTTTCTGCTTCTTGCCTGCCTCCTTGGCTATTCTCCACTCTTCCCTTCCAATCTCGAGACCATAAGCAGCATCCACAATTTCAGCATAAGACATTCTCCCAACCATAGGAAGTAGGTTGGAGAATAAAGGGTCAAGTAATCCTCGAACAAACCTTCTAGCTCTTATTGTATCATCAGATACCAGGTGATAGGCATAGCGGGACAATTTGGTAAATTGTTCTTCATATTCTGCTATAGACATCCTCGGAGTTTGCCTTAATCTTTCAAAATCAATAGCATACTTCTCTCTTTTGTTGACCGGGAGGAATCTCATCATGAAAACCTCAGTAAATTCTTCCCAAGTAAGGGGAAGTAAACTAGAGGCATCCCTGCCTCCCATGAGTGTGGCATACCACTGCTCTACGATCCCATTCAGTTTATAAGCTACTAGCTCCACTGCTCTCTCACTCGGGCATCTAAGGACTCTGAGGACTTTGTTAGTGCGGTCAAGAAATTGTTGAGGGTCATCCTTCAGGGGATTTCTGGAGAAACTTGATGGATTCAATCTGAGGAAGGTTCAATTGACACTTCGATCCCTTCTCGCTGATGACGAGGCTCACAGACAGGTAGAGTCAGCTCCATATGAGGCTAAAGTTCATTCCTCCTTTAATGAGCTAGGAGTTCTACCAGAGTATTGAGAGTCTGGTGAACCCCTCTCATTTCAGTTGCTAAATTGATTGGCTCTTCTTGAAAATAGGCTCTTCCGGTTGCCTAGCCGGTTTTCCATGGCCTCCTCTTCGACCACAGCCTCTCCCTCTCCTAGGAAGAGAGAGGGCCTAGTCAGATTCAGTGTCAGATGTCTCATGGGCTTCTGCCCTTGCAACACGGGTGCGAGTTCTAGGCGGCATTTCACCTAAAGAAAGAGTTTATCAAGATTAAGACCAAATTGACAGTCAAGATGAGAAAACACTTGAAGTGCACAAAACCTGAAGAATAGACACCAGAATGATAGTCCTAAAGGCCTCTGGTAGCATCATGTTTTGTGAAAATGGGCTGGCTTCCATTTGCACAATCATGATCCCACTAAAGGACACTTGCTCCATAGTACACAAGGAAACCTAGGCTCCGATACCACTTTGTCACAACCCAGACTAGGCCATGACTGGCGCTGAAGGAGCATGCTCCCTAGCAAGCCTTACACAATGAGATTTCACAAAATTTGAGCAGAGTTTCCTCTATATTTAGGACTTTTCCCAAATAAGCGTACTTATCCTGCATATCAAGAAACACACATTTCCATCGAGAATCCAGGCATTCTCAGAATGCACCTCTCAGCATGCAACACATATATAATCAGAATCAATCATCCAAGTCATATTTACATATCCCGGTTCAATTTATAATCAAATCCAACATAGTCTAAACAATTTCTAAACATATACTTAACACACCAGCAAGGATCAGACCCTACTTGTAGTACTATGGAGCTACAACTAAGATTACAAACAAACATAATACAACTCAAGGCCCTTACTGTATAGGGCTCACCCCGATAAGGATCTAATGATGCTGAGCTGAAGGATTGGCTCCCAAATCTGAACTTATATCTGAAAAGAATACAACAACCATGGGGTGAGTTTAAGAAACTCAGTGAGAGACAGGATACTTTCGAACCTCATGAGTCAATGTATATAAGCATAAAACAATTTCATTCAGATAAAGAAAACAGTGGAAATATCTAACAGGATAAACAGGCAGGATTTACACTTAAGTGGCCGTTCCTTCGTGTGAATCCCGAAATCAGGCACGCACCCTCCTTTTGGAGAGGCCGTGAAGTACAAGCATGCACCACACTATATGTATGGTTGTGAAATATCCGTCACGTACCACCCCCTTGGGTGGCCATGTAATATCATAGTCGAAGGTGCACCAGGGCTAATGTCTACTGCCATTAGCAAACAAATCCTGTTATAGACTTTCCTATTCTTTCATATTCATAAATCATAATTCTCATAACACATTCGAAATTCATTCGTCATTGACTCATGAGTAGCGTTTCTTAAGGTAAATAAACAATTATAATTTAAAAAAAGATTAATTCAAAAGCATTCTATCTACTCACAGATCACCGGTCACAGAAAAATCTTAAGCCTCCGGATCCACAAGGTTGGAGAGGAGTTCCTTGGGAATATCTAACATCACAACAGGACACTAGCATCAATTTGGGATCACTAATATTCTCCACACTATAAGTTCTCTAATCTTAAAATCCTAGGGCTCTAAGAATTTATCTAAAGATCAAAGGAATTGGAATTGCTTGGAAAAGGAAAGAATATTGTATAGAAATTACCTCTAGAATTGGAATGAAGAGAAAAGAATAGAGATGAGCTCCCCACTTTAAATCCACCCAAGCAAGAATGAAGAAGGAGAAATGATTGTGTTTAATGGAATCGATCTTGTGTTGTTGTTGTTGATTTAGTTGGAAATGATGGAATGGAGTTAATGGATGTAAAGGATGGTGGAAGATAAAATTCTAGAGAGAAAGGAGAGAGTTTGGGATTAGAGAGAGAAGAAAAAAATCGAAAATGAGGGCGTAGGACGCGTCTTCATATATATACCGTGGTAATCGATTACCACGGTATATATATGAAGACGCGTCCTACGCCCTCATTTTCGATTTTTTTCTTCTCTCTCTAATCCCAAACTCTCTCCTACCACAAACAAATGGCTGGTAATCGATTACCAAGTCATGGTAATCGATTAATCGATTACCGCGAACCTAGAACTGGTAATCGATTATCATATCTGGTAATTGATTACGACGTGAAAATTTTTAACCCATGGTCATACAGAAAGCCCCGTAATCGATTACCAGCCACACGGTAATCGATTAAAACATTCCAAAACATTGTTCCTTGATTCCAAAAGACATCCAACACTCAAGATCATTACATACCAACTAAATTCCATCATAAACACATTGATCATACATGATTAACATAGAAAAACTTGAAACTACACCAAGGGTGTTACATATATTTTGAAAAAACTATATTTTGTTATGTATAATTATATATTGCATTGGCAAAGGTAACCTCACTAAAAAGGTTGTGCATTATTATAGTTGAGAAGAATAAAAAATATATAAATTATACTAAAAATATTGTCTACAATAAAGTATTTATTGAATTCAATGTACCTTTGATATACTTTTATCGTGTAGAATAACCAAAATAAGCCTTGAAATATTATACAATATCTAACTTTTAATTGTTATTTGAATTTTTTTTAGAAGTACTCTAATTGAAAATAATTACATAAAATATAATCAAACTCGTGCGACGCACATATAATATACCTAGTAAATAAAGTATTTCTAAAGCTAGTAATAGTAATTATATTTTATTCAAAACACCATCTTGTCTGTCTCTAGCGGTTGGAGGAGTCTACTTTTTAATATGGTGTTACTTAGCTAACTTGAAACCACCATGAATAACATAAGAATTGAAAATTCTCAGTAAAAAATAAATAATTCTAAAAACATTTGAGAATTATGGTTGGTTCTAACCATGTCATAGCACATAAAATCGTACAGCTACTGTGGCACATTCAAAATCTCATATAGTCACATATCAAGACATAATATCATGAATAATAAAATTGACCAAGTATTGACTGTATTATAATATTTTTGCTTTAGTTTTACTGTCCTTTTGGTTTACTTATTCCACTTATCGTCGAGGGTCTTCTCTTAGGAAATTTCTCTTCTATGGTGTTATTCATGATGCCGTGACAACAAAGCAAGAGCTTTACATGCCACTAACCAAGGCAAGTAGGATATTACATATATCTTTCTGCCTTCTTCGCGGTTAGCTACGAGTCTTAAATGGCTTCTCTTTAATTCACATATTTGCCATTATGCATAAATTCTATACATATATAACAATACATAATTTAGATAAATTTTTAGATAGTATAAAAGAGCTCAAAATTAATTATATAAAAATCGTCATTGTAATAAGAAGAGCAACTAATAAATTAATTAATAGCATTAACTTAAAAATAATAAATATAAAAAAAAACAAGCAACTTTATAAAATTATAGCTATGATTTTATTTCGAAAATGAATTCATTTCCTACCTTTAAACTCTTTATAAAAATGAAGATAGTACAGACACAATGAGCTTTTATTCTTCTTGCTTCTCTGCTCCTCCTTCCCATGGTACTATTTACACCTCACTCTCACTTCAAACTCTCTTACTATCTCTTCCTTCCTTTTGATTGCTAACTCTTCCTAAATATTCACCTCAATAAGACTTTCTCACTTTTAGTGACACTTTCAATGTATAATAACAATGTTATTGCTTAAAAAATGACGCACTTAGCCTCCTATTTATAGAGGCACTAGTACATGCTTTGTCATGAGACAAGTTGGGAATGTTGACAGGTGTAACTTGCATCGCCCATCGCTTCACATGTCTACATAAAGACTTATTGCTTGGCTTCCTAGTTTTGTCACTTGCCAAATGCAAGTTGTAACAACCTCCCAAATGCGACACTATGCTTAAGTCATAATATCGCACTTAAGAGATGCTACTAAGAGCTTCAGTGTAGCAAAACATACTCTGTTGGAACAACGCCCTCTAGTTGTCCAATTTTGTAGTCTTTGGCATCTCTGAACCCTTCTCGTCAGAATGCTTCAGCCTCGATCACATACTCCTAGGAGGATCAATGTTATGGCTAACTAAGTCAAAACACACAGGAGTGAGAATTATAAATTCTCAGTAGGCTATCATAAATTAACATAAACAAGTCATCATTGTCACTCTAGTCACTTCAATTTATTATAAAAAAGTGATCATACCATAGCAAAATAAAGATTTCATTTTATAAAGTTCAAAACTATCTTTCCAAAGTGGGTTTCTTTTATTCAAGCACTTAATTCAAGATATTGTAACTTTCATATAACTTGCATCAATACATAATCAAAATAGAACGTAATGCCAAAAATGAAAGAAAGAAATATTTATCCTAATATATGTCTCTATGCTCTTTTGTTGCTATACTTCTTTAACTTAAATACCTTCCTTTCTTCTGTATTCTTCCTTACTTTCTTGGTTTTAATACTTATTGTTAACTTATCGTACCTTAACTTAGGTCAAACAACTTTGTCTGACTTAAGCAAAGGGTCTAGTTACTTTTAGCTTTCTTTGCGTTCTTATACGTGCCCTTGCTTTAAAATATCAAACTTAAAAACCTTCCTTTCTTCTTTATTCTTCTTTACTTTCTTGGTTTTAATACTTGTTGTTAACTTATGGTGCCTTAACTTAGGTCAAACATCTTTCTCTGACTTAAGCAAAGGGATTTGGTTACTTTTAACTTTCTTTACATTCTTATACGTGCCCTTGCTTTAAAATATCATCATGCCCTTACATTTAAACTATTATCGTGCCCTTGCCTTAAGCAAGGGGATCTTGTCAAATTTACTTTATCTGACCTTATGTAAAGGTATCTTTATCTTGGGAGTCAGACATCTCCTTTTGACCCAAGCAAGGGGATCTAGTAAATGTTTTAAGTGGTCAAGTTCACTCTCCCTGATGATAACACACCTACGTATTATGTTTCACTATCTTTAGGGTGTCAACATGTATTTGCACTTGAGCGTTACACAGTGCTATCCTTAGAGTGCAGCCTTAGACATGCCTCTAATTAGAAGGATCTTATCTTTTGGTTAACTACCTCCTATTAAAGGGATCTCAAAACCATAATATAACTACCTCCAAGTGGAAGGATCTCATAATTATAATATAACTGCCTCCAAATACAGGGATCTCATAATTAGACTAAGCTGACAAGGGGATTTACATGCCTCTAATTGAAGGGATCTCTTCTTTAATTAATTGCCTCCTACTAGAAGGATCTTTTAGTCTTAATATAATTGCCTCCAAGTGGAGGGATCTCATATTCTTATATTCTTAGCTTGCATAATTTGTTCATACTTGTACATGAGGATACTTGATGCACTTATGTTCATGCTACATAAACTTGTCTTCAAATATTCTTACCGAAAATTTGTCAATATGATAATTGTAATGTAAGGGTTCCCAAATATTACAATAGCAGATTCAATAGCCAATCCATAAGAAAGAACAATATCAATGCATGGATCAAAATCCCAATCACATACATATTCATATAAGGCAAGGAATGCTTCAATCAGAAGGATTCAAATGAATAGCAGTACCAAGGCATATACATTAATATGGCATCCAAACCAACATATATTCTTTAACATTTTAATTAGTTTTTGTCCCATATAATTTGGAGACCTTTAAGTTAAGTTATGTGCAATTTGACTATAATTTAAACTTAAGATTTTCAATTTTGCCCAAAATAATAAATTACACCAAAATTCCAATTTAAATCCTTTTTAGCTAAAATCATATAGGAATGTTTCTCTTTTCAAACCTCTTTAGTCCCACTAAATTTTGATAATTATAACTTAAGTTATTTAAGTTTGATCCACTACTACTCTGTTTTGGGATAGACTTGGATACCTAAAATTGGAAAATCACCAATAATCCATTCTTTATCATTTTGGCCTGAAATTTTATGTCATCATACTCATTTAAACTCTTTTTCAAGCAAATTAGGTTCCACTTAATTTGGCCAAGCAGAGCTTAAGATATAAGCTCTATATTGAAGCTGCCCTATTTTGGCTCTTACATAGCATAAGGTAATTTTGCAGAATTACTGGGAGCAACTCACTAGGAGTTTGAATCTAAAAATTTATAGGCTTATTCTTCTATATGTTAGATTTGCTTTTTTAAAAAAATTGGTTGTACTTAATTTGAACATCTACGAGGTAAGTTATGCCTATTAGAATACATGCTGCTCATGTCCAAGACACTCCACCTACAGCCAACTTCAAAAATTCATAACTTATTCATCTTAAGTCCAATGGACCTCAAATTTCATGGGTATACTCTCAGGTTTCAAATAAAATTAGTTCCACCTCAACTAAAGGCCCTTGGCTCAAGATATGGTTCACGGATCTAGTATTGTCCACAATTGTCTTATTTTCCTTATTTTGGTTTATAAAGACCTTTGGGTTCCTGGCTTATTTCTCTAACTAGTTCAAGTTTCACTAGTTCTAACCCATTAATATAAGCCTAAAGAACATCATCATCAACCAAGATTTATGAGAATAAAAAGGATGAAAACCCTAGCTCATCTAGCCATATAACCACATATAAGGTGGTTTAGGAGCCTACTTCACTTCCAAGCTCAAGGATGCTTCAAGTTTTGCTTTGTCCAACTCTAAAATCCTCTAAGAAACACAAAACAACACCTAAGCTCTTCCTGTCCTTTCCTTGGCTGAAGCTAAATATGAATTAAGGAGGAGAGATTCTTACATCTAAATGGTTTAAGAGATAGGAAACAAGCTCAATAGCTACATAATTGTTGAAGAAACAAGAGGAAATTAAGGGTTTTGAGAGCTTGCGTGAACAACAATGGAAAAGAGTGTGAGAGGGAGAAGGTTCAACTATGGAGGAGAGAGAGAGAGGAGATGATGCACTTAGGATTTTTAGCAGAGATATTTAGCTAGATTTTTGTAAAAAGCAAAAAGTGACTCACCATATGTATAGAGTCCATAGTGCTTGTTGGTAAGGGTGTTTGCAGTACGGTTTGGATCGGTTTTGAGTAAAAAATTAATCTGATCCAAACAATATATTTTATAGCGGTTTGGATTGCATCAGTTTACTTTAGATTTTAAATCTGATCCAATCTAATCCAATTATTTGTGGTTTGGATTGGATCGGTTTGATCGGTTTTTTAAAAAAGAAAAATTTTAATTTATGATATTATAAAATAAAAGTAACATAAGCCAATAAAATAAATAGATAAAAGTAAAAAATAAAAACAAGTCATTAAATATTTATAAAATATTATTTAAGTAAAAATGATACATAAATAAAAAATTATGTAATAAATTTAAATTATTATAAATAAAAGTACAAACTTAATAATAAAAAGATTATATTATATAAGATTATGCGATTTGGATTGGAATGGATCGGTTTTGAAAATTAAATCCAAAATCCAATCCAATCCATGCGGTTTGTAAAAACTAAGATCCAATCCAATCTAAACTTTTACGATTTTGATCGATTTTCAGTTTGAATTGGATTGGTTTAGTAGTTTTGATTGGGTTGGATTGGATTTGAACACCCCTACTTGTTGGTTATTTTGGTCCTGTGGCTTGTTCCAAGCCACGTATAATCGATATGATCTCTTGATAATTAAATTCTCTTGTAATTTTAAATTCTTATTAGGTCAATTTCTTGTGTTCGAGGCAACTATTCTTAAATTTTTTGTGATGCAGCTAAATTCTATTAGTAATAGAATCATTGGCTATAGTGTATTATTACTATTATTATCCTACATTCTTCTCTTCTATTTATAAATCTAGTGTTGGTTCTCAAGGGCTCTTGTTGTCCTGTAGTCCACAAGTTCTCGGAATTGGGATATTTCCTCTAATACCTTTCTTGACAACCATAAACTATTATTTACAGTTTTGTTACTTTTCAACTATAATTCAACTATCTATCATTCTGCCTCTACCTTGGGACTGACTTCCCTCTATATCTGGCTAATCTCTGCGTTGGGGATATTACACAAATTTGCGTTCTCCAATGTTTACTATACATATCTCTTTATTATTTTTTAACCACTTGTTATATACATAATGGCTTTCAAGGGGATACGAATTTTGCTACTACGTTAATATATATATTTTCAAAGCTTTATGCTTTTTTTCTAAACTTTATCTATTAAATATTACTATTATTACTACACTTATTATTATTATTATCATCATCAATAAAATATCTATAGTTTCACATGATCTATGAAAGGAATTATCTTTAGTATTATAATATAGTTAAAATTTTACTTTTACTAATTTATTTGTTTCAAACTAACAATTTAGTTAATTATATGATTAATCTTTTAATTAATTATTCTTGTCAAAATAATGGGTGGACAACTTAACAAAAATAAAACATTTCAAACCAAATAAATAACTTGAAATTATTCTGTACACAATATTTTACAAAAACAGGATATTTCAAAAGAGGTTTAAACATGTATAATTTTTATAGACGTTGCAAATCATTTTTAATTTTTTTTTTTTACTACCATTCAAATTTGCAACAAATACGTTTCACTTCAAAATTTTTTTTAAAAAAAATAATGTTCAAATTTGCAGCGGATAGAGGTGGTGATGGCCAAACATCCTCCCAACTGCTCAAGTGACACTGGTCAAGTACCTAATAGATGAAGTACATGAAGGTGTCTGTAGGAGCCACACAGGTGAACAATCGCTTACAGCCAGGACCCTAGGGACAAGTTACAAATGGTCAACCACGAAGACAGATAGTGCACAATATGTCCAATAATGTGACAAGTGTTAAAGATTTTCTGGCTTGAAAACCAACATCTAGAGGTACTGCAAAGCTTGCATGTTAGTTGGCCTTTCTACAAGTTATGTATGGACTTGCTCAATCTTTTCCTTTTTACAAGACATATAAAATACCTTATCATAGCCATCAACTATTTTACGAAGTGGGTACAGGAAGAGTCACTAGCCACCATTGGAGCCAAGAAGATTAAAAAGTTTGTTTGGAAAAAGACCATATGCAGATATGGCTTATCATTTGAAAATGTTAGTGATAATGGAACTCAATATACAAATAGAAGATTTGAGGACTTTGGTGGAGAACATGGCAGTATGGAGCTTTTCACCTCTTTGGAGAACCCATAGACTAACTGTTAGGTTAATGCAACAAACAAAGTTGTCCTAACCAATCTCTACAAAAGGAATGGACAAAGTAAAATGCCACTAGGATGAGGAGTTGATGACCTTCCTATGTGCCTACCATACAATTGTCTAATTGTCTACCCATGGGCCCTCTATAGATTAGTGTTCGATGCAGAAACCATGATTTTGGTAGAAGCTGGAGAAATGAGTATATGGAGATAAAACTTTGATGAAGAAGTAAACAGGATAGCACAAGAAGTGGAGATTGACTTCATTGAAAAAGATTGAGAATTGGCTAGGATTATAGAAGAGACAACCAAGCAAAAAATTTCCAAATGATACAAGAAGAAGATGTCCCCTAGAAAGCTCAAAGAGGGACATCTATTCTTAAGAAAAATTGAGCTACAAAGGAAGCCACAAGGGAAAGAGAATTGACACCAACTTGAGAAGAACCCTACTTAATCATCCAAGACAATAGGAAAGGAGCCTATAAGATAGGAAAGGTTGATGGAAGGGAACTACTGTGGACATGGAACGTGGCATCTCTTAAGTAATATTATAGTTAGAATTCTTTAAATTGGTTCAAGGTGATGTACTCTTGATTCTCCATTGGATTTTTTTTCCCACTTGATTTTTTCATTTAGATGTTTTAATGAGGCATGAACTATCCAAGCTGGATATGTAATTGACTCGATGGAGTAGGAGGTCACTTGGATTGGTTTTTCTTTTTAGTAGAAAAAAACACCTTTTTTGAAAAAAAAAAAAGTGCTTGTAGAAAAACAGTCAATTTATCTCTCTCTTTTAAAAGTTAGTAATACATAAATTCTAAAAAAGAAAAAGTAGAAGTGGTTTTTAATAAGACAAAATCCCCAAACTCATCGCTCTTAAATTTCACGTCGGATAAGTTGGTCCTTCTAAAAAAACACATCCTGTAGTCCTTGAGAATTAAAAATGTTGGACAAGTTTATCCCTCTGTTAAGTCTTTCCATTAAAAATGCTAATATGGCCTGTTAAGATGTTAACATGGTCTGTTAGAATGCTAACATGGTTTGTTTGTGCCACATTGGCAAATAACAGGACAAATTAATCCCTGAAGAATTATTTATCTATATTATCGTCTTTTTTTTTTCTCAAAACCAAAACATAAATCTCATCTTCCTCTTTCTCTTCCTAATTCGCCTTACTTCTTGTATTTCACTTCTTCTTCTTCATCATCATTTACTCTGGCAATTCATTCATTATCTCGATTTCTTCTCCCACTCACATTACTTTTATTTTTCACCCCATTTTCTTAAGCACCCTTTTCCCTTCTACTTTCATTCTCACCTACTCTTACCCGTTATGATTCCTTTTCTGCTCCAAATACAAACCTAACAAGAGGTCAGTAGCACCTTCAAAGCCAAGCCACCTCATTTTCACTCACACCTTTCAAAGACTTGTACTCTTCAACTTCATGTCCTTTCTTAACTCACCATCAACTTAACAACTATATTGTAACAAAAATGTTATTCATTTCTCAATGTTCTTTTAGGGTGTGTTTGGTTCCGCTTAATTGGATAGAAAAAGTGATTTTTTTAACTAAAAAATTGCCTTTATACAAGGTAGTCATTTTAGCTTCTACTCAAAAGCTTTAAAAAAAGTTATTTTTAGCTTTTGGGTAAAAGCTTAAATGAGTAGCTTCTGTTAAAATTAATTTTTTAGAAGTTGAAAAATCACTTTTTGTTAAAAAAAAAAAAAACTAAAACAAATGCACTCTTAGTTCCTCTCTCTTTCGTTTAGCCTTGTCCTTTTTTAGTTACGTTGGGTGATTGATGAGAAAAGAAAGAAAGAAGAAAAAAACAAAAAAGAAAGAAAACATTCATATGGAGTCATGAGGTTTGAAGCATTTAAGTTGAACATGCCACTTTCAAGGCTCTTGTTATTGGAATTAATTTGCAATGCCACTTTTAAGGCTTCTAGATTTTTTCAAGTTGTGCTTCACTTTATTCTAATTTGGGTCCTATCTCTATCTAAAGTTCCAATTTTTAGCATTAACATTCGTCTTTTACGACTATCTTGCACAAGAATAGGAAAAGCTTTTATTTTGGAATCTCCTTTCCCTTTTTTGCTTATACAAGTCATATATGGGTCTGTGTAGTGCCAAAGTTTCAAGTTCCTTTGTCAAGTATATGGTGCTATCTTATGAATTTGTTGTAAATTTTTTATGATACTCATGGTAATAGTCAATGGCAGCAATTTGTTGTATTGCATTTTAGTAGAGGGAAAAAGGTATTTGAGCAAATGGGATTTAATTAGTTTAGTCCTTTAATTTTGTTTACAGCCATTAGACCCTTCAACTATACTTTACTCTTTTCTTAATTATTTGAAAAACAGAAGGCTTTACATAGTTATACATTGTTTTCAAGATGCCGTTAGCGGGAGCTTTTTAGCCCAAAATAAGGGCTACATGAATAGGAGCGCATTTGTCTCAATTTTTTTTTAAAAAAAATTATAAAACTTAAATTTTATATATAATTAAAAATTATAAAATTTGATTTTTTTTTTAAATTATTCTTTTCAGCTTTTAAAAAAAAGTAAAAATATATTTTTTAAGAATCTAATTATTTTAAAAAAATCATTTAAATATATGAAAATTAATTTTTTTAATAAAATAAGTGATTTTTTTACCAAAAATAATAACAAACACACACTAAAATAGCGGGATAATGTTACTTTTACGGGATTTTCATTACACCAATCTTGTATTACAATTTTATAAATAATAAAATATTTGGTTTTAATATTATTAATACATAATTTTCATATTTTAATATAAAAATAAATATTTTTAATGATGTATTAATGTGTAACTAAATAATATATATATATAAAATAAAATGAAAATATATATTAAACATTTTTTGTTTTTCAAATAAGCAATATTGAAAAGCGATATAATTTTAATTTACAAATATCATTTTTACTAGAACAGTGCAATTAATTATTAAGCACGAAAGGGGCCACAAATTTTGTACTGCAAATGCGCAGGCAGCAATAAAAGGAGAGGGAAAAAATGCACCGACAGAAGCATCAAGATGGCGCTGTCTGAAAGCCAGATTATGCAACTGCACAATCCACGCACGTTAAGTTATCACCTTTTTCGGCGCTTTTGTCAAAACACCTGTCATATTTTTCTCAACGTGAATTCTGCCATACACCTGTCAATGAGTTATAATTTCTTAGCATTTTTTTCTTTTTTATACAGCGGAGAAGAAAAAGCAACAACAAAAAACCTAAGATCTCAGATGAATAGCCCCATTGTAATCCGCCGTCAGCAATAATTTCTCAGCATTTAAGTCTGAGAGTTCATTTTTTATAATTATTTATTAATTTAATAAAATATGAAAATTAAAAAATGTAATACTCTATTTCTTTTACATATTTTAATATTTAGGACTTGTATTTTTTGTCATACTATATAAAATAAATAAATATTGTAATAAAGTATTTTTAAAATAATAATTTTTATTAATTATATGTTATTTAAATATTTTTATATATAATATTATTTTTTAAAGTATTTATTTATTATAAAGTATTTTTATTAATTTCTTTATTTATATAATTTTTATTTATTATTATTTATTTAATAATTATTTTTATTTTATTAAATATTGAAAAAATGAAAAAAAAACTTATATATTAAAAACTAATCAATTCTAAACCCACCTCCTTAGACTTTATTAAGTTATTAATTATTTTAAAGTATAAGAGGGTTATAATAAATAAATTTACAAAATATATAACCAACACCAAATAATGAATAAAAATATAATATATAGTATTAGTTTAATCTATCATATCTAATACAATATATCAAACACACCCTAACTCCTATATTATAACCAGGTCTATACTAACAATACTTATTAATTATTTTTTATTTTGAAAAAACAATGGCGCTTGTTATATTATGATATAAAAGAAAGGGAAGTAACATGTGTATGCCCACACTTTTTTTTTTTTTTTTGAGGACCATAACAATGGAGATCGGTGAGTAATTTTATGAAAATTATATTGTATGCACTAAAGATGTGGATTTTATCCCTTCTCCGCATTTCATTTTATTAGAGAATTATATGTAAAATTATGGGTATTTTAATGTATTAACTAAGATGCAAAACTTATTCTCTTTCCAACCTTTTTTCAAAAAAAGAAAACTTTTAATCCCAAATAAATATATTAAAATTTCTAAAATTTTAGCTATAGCTATTTATTTAAAAAAACAAAAAGAAGGAGAGGATTATGAAATCCTAGTAACAATATTAAAATTTTTAAATATCAACACTTGAATTCTTATTAACATCTTAGCGGACAATAATTTTTTTCATATCTTATACGCTTCATATAGTCATTACATCATTTATGAGCACCGTAGAATTTTCTGCCTAGGTCCATAGACGAGTTCCTTGAGTTAAAAAAATACATGCGAGTTCCTTGAGTTCCTTAAGTAGTCGTATCTATGTCACATTCTTTACATTTGGAAGCGGTGGACTGAAGCCAGAGAAAGACCAAACAGCCTCGAGTTGAAGATGGTAACAGCGACGGGTTCAATGAGAAAGGTTCAAATGGAGAATCAGCAAGAGAGAGAGAGAGAGAGAGAGAGAGGCGACGTTGAATGTAGGTCATGTCATTCCCGGTTTGAACTCTTCGGCGACAAAGAAATCGTAAGCAATCATCCAAGTTGAAAGCATGCGTGAAAAATAGTCGCCATGCTGCCAAAAAACAATTAAATTAAAAATATGAAATAATTAATCAAAACATTAGATGATCACTAAGTCAACTAATTCGATATAGAGTTATTCGTGATAAAACTCTAAGACCGAATCATATGACAAATGTAGACTAAGTTGTCAACAAGTTTTTTTTCTTTTTTTGTAAATAATTAGTTAGAAAATAAATTCACTCTAATTTAAAATCAAGACATTCCTTCAAGTCAAAAATCTTGAAATTCAATACAAATCATAATGAAAATATAACACAAAAGGTTAATAAGTATCTACAATCAATGTTTTAAAAATTAGAAAGACAAATACTAATTGATTACTTCTTCAATTTAATTATTCCTTCTTATATTGTTTCATTCAATTAAATTAATAACATAATTAATTAAATTAATCAAATCATGACTTATAACGCATCAAAAAAATCTTGACTTATAACATATTTAATTTTCTGTTTAAAAGTCCTATCATCCACCACGTTAAGGAATTTAGTCTAATTTTAACAGGTGTAGCACTTTCACTTGGACGCTAACTTAACCCCCCAACCAGCAAATGCTGTTTAACGAAGCTACGCACGCAGAAACGTAGCGCCCCATCTCACCCACCTAACTCGCCCATTCACGCACCACCAACGCTTATTCACAGTTCACTCATTCACATTCCAGCTGTCACCGCCTCACGTGGGCCCCACGCGGCTTCCCTCATCACCATATAAATACCCCTCCTCGCATTCAACCAAAATCTCAATTCGACAATTCCCAACGGCCCGTGATTCTTGCTAAACTCCTCGCAACGCCTTTGTTTCTAAAGTTTCTCTTTTCTTCTCTCTACAGTCCCAACTCTCCCTCTCTTCTTTCTTTCTCTACCTTCTTCGCCATGGCCACTTTCAGGTCCTTCGCCGCCGTCCTCACCGTCTCTCTCTTCCTCTTGGCCGCTGGCGCCTCCGCTCAGGATCTGTCACCGTCGTCGGCGCCGGCACCTTCTCCCGACGCCGGAGCGGCGGGATCCGTCTCAAGCTCGTTTGCGATGATCGGAGCTTCGGTTGTACTGTCAATGCTCGCCATCTTCAAGCACTGAATCCGATGAGCGCGTTCCTTTTTCTCGCGGATTTCGTTCCTCGATTTCGTGCGAAGCAAATTAATATCATTCGTTTGTACACAGATTTGTCATTTCTGTTTTAGGTTTCAGAGTGATGATTGTTACCAGCTATGAATACTGAGAGAGATTGTCATATTGTGAACACTTTTTTTTTCTTAGTAGTGTTATTTGTTGTAGGTGTTAGAGGGAAATAAGAAGGATTTTTATCCTTATTATCTTTTTTTATTTAATTTTATAATATGTTTTATATGCGACGATTATTGTGATTGATTATATTATATTTGGATCCATATTGCCACCCTTGACATTTTCATTTTTTTATCGTCGCTAGGCTGTGAAAGGACTTTTGTTTATTTACTTATAATTTTAAGATATTTATCTACGTACAAGTTTATAAACCATGTTAACTTATTTTTTAGAAAAGTTAAACTCTCTTAAATATTTTTTTAGTGGTCTTTCTGGTTGCCAACTAAAAAAAATTAGTTGGAAGGATAAATTTGGCTATATTTTTCTTTAGTAATAGGGAGGGAATATTTTTGGAAAATCAAAAGAAAAAAATATCAAATATTTTTTATATTTATGAAGATATTAAATATATTTATTGTTTAACTTAATCTTTTTTAAATTAAGTAGATTGTTAGGAGAATATAACAAAAATAAAATAAAATAAAATGGGTGGATAGTTGGTATAATGATTTGAAAGGTTTTACGTACAAAAACAAATTAATAACAATGACTAAATTTGGCAGAAGCTATCTCAATTTGAAAATATCTAAACAATTTAGTTGAGAATAATAATCATAATTATAATTAAATATGAAACTTCGTATAAAGGGGAAAGAAAGGACCATCGTGTACGTGTAACTGAATATTCACAAAAAGCAAGAACTTTCAATAGGTATATGTGGTTTTCTAGATGCCGCTAAAAAGAAGTGTTCCACCTAAAATAACGGCTAATTGAATGTAATAGTGGGTAATGATATTTTCACATTATTTATCAAAGAGTAGTGTTATTTGTACCACTTTAAAGTGGGACACTCCCAATATCCACTCATAAAGTAAATAAAAAAAATATTATGAAAGAAATTGAAAAAGTGAAAAAACAAAAAAGAAAAGGAGAAAGACAGGAAGAAGGTGTCAACTATGCAAAAAAAAGTAGATGTTCAAAAAACATTTCTCTTTATCAAAGGAAGGTTCCTTGTTCAGTTTTTATTTTAATATTGATATATTTTTAGTTTTAAATTTATTATTATTACATTATTTATAAGTACTCTTTATAAACATTTGATGAATCTAAAAATGACTAATACATTAATTTTAATATATTATTCAATTATATTTTTTATATATATATTGAGGTAGTAAAAATAAAAATGAATAAAAATAGTAAAGATAAAGATCAAATATTTTTGTTAATATAATAATATATAATTACATACTTTTATTAAAAAAAAAGAAACTTTGAGTAAAATACAGTCTACTTTTTTGAGAGAAGATACTATTAAAGTCCATTCTACTCTATTTGTAAAGCATACACTTTCCCCCTTAAAAATTAAAATAAAATACAATCTTTCTCTAAGAGATAATATTATTATATTCTTTTCCCCTCGATTTCTACAAGATATACTTTCTTCCCTTGAAAATTAAGATAAGCTACACTCTAATTAATTTTCAAGTTTGCTATTAATTTTCTATTATCTCATTTATTATTTTATTTTTAACCAAAATACCTTTTAATAACAGTAATACATATTAATTTTTTTTACAAAATAAAAAATATATGTAGCTTATAATAATATAAAATATTTATATATATAGTTTAATTTAAAAATTAAATTATTACTATATTAAGAGAATAAATTATTAATAGTAACAATAATTTGTAATAATTATTTTTTCAAAAGTAAAAAGTAATATTTTCTCTGCTATTAATTTTAGAATATTAATGTATTTTTATTAGTAAAATCATAAAAAAAATTTCTTATCATTTTTGCGATTCATCTTTATATATGGTATTAATAAATAATTTTTATTTTTGAAAATAATTATTAGAAATTACTTTGACTATTAACAATTTATTCTCTTAATATCATAATAATTTAAATTTTAAATTTTATATACATATAACCATCAATAAAGGGTGTTTTGGATAAAAAAATAAAATAATGAAGAATTAAGGGAAAACTTGAAAATAGATTAGAGTATAGTTTATCTCAATTTTTTATAAGGCAGGGGTATATATTTTAGAAATAGATGAAAAAAAAGTGTAATAATATTATCTTTCAAAGAGAGGGGTTGCATTTTATTCGAAAATTTGTATACTGGTAGTATATCAAAATTAAATTTAAAGTCTAATTATAAGCTAGGATAAAAATTTACTTAACCTTAATCTTTTATTATAAAAATACTTCTAAATTACATTCGTTTAATTTTACAATAATTATATAACGAATAAAATAAAGAAAATTAGAAATATTATTTATTTTTCTATAAGAAAAATTTAGAAGTAATATATGTATTTTTTTTTTCGGTAGGTAGTAATACACGTAGTTTAACGTACAAATATGTATTATTAGAATAGTGCAGCTCAATTATTAAGCACTGTATTATAACAGTGCAATTCAATTATCAAGCATGATTCAAGGGACACAAATTCGTACTCCAAATGCAATAAAGGAGGGGAAGAAAAGCAGATCGCACCCAAAACAAAAGAGAACCGATAGATCTTGCCACATCGCCCAAGTGCCCAGCCTGAAAGCCGCGCTATACAACTGCCCAATCCACGCATGTTAACTCGTCAACTTTATCGGCGCTTTGCTCAAAACATCACACGTAAATCTCTCGGCATGAATCCCTCAATTGCCACTGAAATTATAATTTATGAATTTACTTTTTTGAAACAATTGTTTGTGTAAGCTATTTTTATATAATTATTTAATTACACATGGTTATATTATAAGAATTATTTGACTTTTATTGTAATTATCTTAAAAATTATATAAATAATAAGATATAATTAATGGATAATATAAAATACTTTTAATTTTACTTGGAGAACTGAGGTCGAATAGGTCTTTGACTAAGGATGTATAGCTTCAATGGGGATTTGTTAAAATACTTTTATGTGCAAGTTAGTATCTGCAATAAGGAATTTATATTTAAAAAGAAGGCTTTATATACAATGATCTAGTCCAAAATCTAGATACTAGTGATCTAGTAAATTGTAGCTACACAAATAATATTATTATAAAAGGAATGGTTGAGATTAAGAGGACAAATGTAATGTGGTGTAGTGCAGAGGAAGACCATATTATCAATGTAGACTTCAACATTCTAGTTTACATGTTTTGTAAAGACTTTGTTCATTAAGCACCCTAACATTCTTTAGTTTAAATCACATTACTTTATAACTTAAGTTTGCTTGCTCTATTATAAATATCATTTTATCCTCATCTTGTGGATCTGTCCTTATTTGGTTGTATGCCAAATAAGCATATGTGAAGCTGAGGTGTTGATGCTTGGACATGTTATCAACTATCTCATGAATGCTCGATAACGGATGGAGTCCTTACGGCATGCCTTGTTCAGGTCAATTTAGTCAACATACATCTTTTACTTTCCATTTCTATATCTCATGGATGAATCCGACTTTCAATAGCTTTTTGGTCTCCTTAATTGTAGCTTATTACGCTTCTATATCGAGCTTTCTTTTCTTCTAAGCTATTAGTTTTCCTTTCGATTAATGGCTAATATGTGACAAATCACTTTAGGAATTATGTCAGGCACGTATCAAGGGTCCATGCGAATAGATTTGTATTGAATTTTAATCAAATTCTGAGCTTTTTCTTAAGTTCGAGTGAAAGTGTTGCTCCTACATAAGCCACTTCGTTCTTGTTAAGGTCGATCTAGAGTGATTATATGGCCTCATTATCCTCATTAGTTAGGGCCTTTCTTTGATCTCTCCTATGGGATCGAGCTCAGTTATTCTTGATTGTTCATCGCGCTCTAAAAGGTGAATTGAATGGACTTCCTTTCTGTGTCTCTATAAAGGTTTCTGCTTCAATCATTTGTTATGACATATTCGTTATGACATATTCGACCTTCCTTCTAGTAGGCATGTACCACTCTAACTTCAATAGCTGATACTGGAAATTTCACCTTTCATTACTAGGTGTGGTGTTGAGACGATGACCTCTATGGTGTTCAAAGAGGGTCTTCTGACGATCATGTCCTATAGAGTCTAGCAATCAATCATTAGGTAGTAGATGTCTATAGTTCTTATGTGTGGTTCTATTCCTAGTGCAGTACGAAGTTTCACATAACCTTGTATATTCACTTACTCCCCAGAGAAGCCAAGCAAATCTCCTTGATACAACTTCAAAGTTGACTTTACTTACTGCATCTTCGTGAATGTTGTTAGATATAAGATAACTATCGAGCTCCCCTGATCTATCAGAACCTTCCTAACAATATAATTTCCAACAAAAATAGAAATAATCATAGGATGATCTAAGTTTTGATCAATTCCTTTAAATTTGAAACTTGAGAAAGATATTATTAGGGTTCGAAGGATCAGCTTTGGTAGGGTTGACTTCTCCACTAACATGATTGTCTGGAGGTGTCTTTTCCTTATCGAGCTTGATCCATCACCACCTATAAATTCTCTAGCAATATGGGTGATGGCTACTCAGATTTCATTGTTACCTCAGTTTGATCTTGACTTGTCGGGTTTTATTGTTCCCTTCTCTAGGTCGACTAGGGCTGCTTCTTCGACTTTTGTCTTCCTCGGTTCCCTCCTTTTGCTTCTCTATTGGTGGACATATATTCCTAAGTATCCTTGTTTGGTAAGTCATTCAATTTGATCTTTCAATTCAACACATTCTTTTGTAGTGTCTGCTCCTGGTGAAATTTGTTGCTTTCTTGCATTTGGTAGCATTTTAATTATTCTTGTGGTACAAACCTACTAGAGAATGGCTGCTTGGCTAGTGTTTAGTGGGGTTTAATCCTCATATCTGGAATGAGGATGTTGGAAGGGCCTCTTCCTTTTGTCCTTCCTCCTAGAGTCTTGCCTCTCAATGTCATTGGGTGCTTCTTTCCTTTTTGACCTTCTTCCTCTTGTTCTCAAGTCATTTATCAGCTCAATAGTGCTTTATGAAGCTTTCATTTGCTTGGCTTCACACATCTCCTCTATGTTTAGCTATCCAGCTGACCAGCTTGAAAGTTTATTAAGTCTTTCGAAGGCTTTAAGGCTAGGGAGTTTGCAGGGTTAAGATACCTAATCTAAATGGCTTCTTTGTTGAAGCGTGTATGGAAATCTCAAAGTAACTCAATATCCCTTTGCTTGAGGTTTATGAGGGAGTCCAAGGTTTTCTGATGTGCTCAGCTAGAGGACAAGTGGTTTAAAATCTTTCTAAGAGCTTAGCAAAGTCATGAAATGACCTTGGTGCAAGTGTGAGGAACCACAGAAGGGCTGAGTTTTTCAAAAAATTAGGTCAGTAGCACCATTAAGAAGCATCATTGAATTATATAGGGTTAAATGTCCTTGGAGGTTACATGTTCCATCATATGGTACTAAAGTACACATGTCAGTTAGTGGGATAGACATGATGAATTTGAAAAAAGGACCTAACATTAAAGTTGATATGTGGTCGTAAAAGTCTTCCTGGTCTGCTCGTCTCAAGGATATGGCATTTGGGAGCTATTCCTTTCTTCATGTCTGTTGCCGACCTTGTGCTCCTGTCATGACCCATCTTGTGCATGAGGCAAGGCCTCAAGTGTTGGAGTGATGATTGTTTTCGATCGCATATGGAATGACTGAAATTGTTTTTAGCTCTTGGTCACAACCATTGCGGGATAGGAGCACTTATCGACCCCCCAGTGGACACCAAATGCTCTTACTTGATGAATTGAGGTCGAGTAGGTCTTTGACCAAGGATGTACAGCTCTGGTAAGGACCTATAAAAATATTTTGATGCTCAAATCAATATTTGTAATAGTGAAAATGGTGCTTAAAGGAATGATTATTTTGTACTTGATCAAGAGAGAGAACTCTTTTCTTTTCTTAAAAAATGATAACTAGCCATTTTATGGGTTTTGCTTGGAGATTTCAGATATTTTGTGGTGTATCTTATAAAGGTGGAGTCTTCAACTTCAAGTGTAAGCCCACTCCTCTTCAAAACAATGTGAAATCATTACATATCAAAATGGCTCAATACACGGTCTTTTTTTTTTGGTCAGAATACATGTTCTTTTAGAAGTTTCCAAGAGATGAAAATTTGGGCCAAGACATAGGCTACGAGATGGATTACAATCAAACTTTATATTGATAATGTATTAAAATTAATTTCATAATTTATTAGTAAAATGAAAGATAAATGTATATTATTTGTTTATTTATATTTATATTTATTATATTTTTATTAATAAGTAATTTAGTTAATGATAAATAAATTATTTTATTTTATTTTATAATTTTGCTTACTAATTTATATTTTTATAATTATTAATTTATCTAAAAGTAAATAAATTGTAATTAGTGTAATAGTAATAATAACTAAATAATATAATTGAATTTATGTGTGTCTTTGTGTTGTTTAATTTATTACTTTACAATAATTAATTTATTTAAAAATAAATAAAATAAATTTTGTATTGTAATAAATAAATAATTTATTTAACTTTATAACTTATAATTTTATAAATATTTAATTATAAGTGATTGGTAATATATGATATAATAAAAATAAAGAAGTTTGACATATAGCTTGATATTAGTTACCAATTATTAAGTGGTATTGACATCCTTATAAAAAATTTATATCGATTTCATATAATTTTTCATTTTTTTCCCTTCTAATTTAGATAGAATAAGAGGGAATGTGATTAGATGAACGCAAATAACTTAAAATTTTTATCATTCTATCATTTTATCTTTGTATCATTTTCTATTACATTTTTAAATAATAGAGTAAAAATTTCTTCTTATGTCATCATTTAATATTATCTATTCTACGGACCAAAAATAAATCTATTCTATTTTATTTTATTCTACCTCATTTCCTTTCATCACATTCTGTTATATTTCACCCACCATTAAATATGTAGATATAACTTCAGTAAACAAAAGCCATGCGTCTGTGGAACTCAAATTGAAGTAGTCATATCAATGTCATATTCTTCACATTTGGAAGCCAAAGTAAAAAATACTATAGCCATCGAGTTGAAGAGGGCAACAGCGACGGGTTCAATGAGAAAGGTTCAAAGGAGAATCAGCAAGATAATGCACTGATGTTGAATGCAGGTCGTGTTCCCAGGTTGAATTCTTCTGGTACAAAGGCATAACAAGCAATCATCCAAGTTAAAAACACGTGTGAAAAATAGTTGTCACGCAGCCAAAAAACAATCAAAGCAGAAATAGAAATTAATTAATCAAAACGTAAGATAATTGTCGAATAAAATTGAAAATAAAATTCTAAGATTGTGTTCGGATGGATATTTTCAGGATTTCAGAACATTTAAAATGAAAAAAAAAAAATTAAGTTACTCATTGGTCAATGAGTCAACTGATTTGGAATAAAATTATTTGTGATTACCTTATTACTACTCAAGTAATAACAAATTTAAATTAAGTGGTCAATAAGTCCTTTAGAAAAAAAAAAGGGAAGAAGAGTTATACTAAATGGTACAAACAACTTTTGTGTAGAGCCATTAAAATGGGTTAAATTTGTAGGATCGGCCCATTTACTCATCAAAATTAGGCGGATTAGGTTTAAAAAATCTAGACCTATTTAAATCAACTCAATTTTTTACCTAGCTCATTTAAACCATGGGTTAATGGGCCAGCCTGTTGGGTAAAAGAGATGGCTTGTTTGTCTATTTATTTTTTTGGGGATAAATTGCATTTATCCCCTCCAGGTTTGAGAAATTGCATCTCGCTCCAAACCCATATAGTACTTAACGATATTGAAGGAATATTTGAACAGAATATTCTACATAACTAGAGCAAAGTATTTAATTTCAAAAAGATGCATTCTACGGGAATCATGTTGGAACTTAGAACTCAGAGTTTTGGTCCAACATTTTACTTAACGTTTATAGGATTAGGGGTCCAAGTCGCATGTTCCAAGTTCTAACCTGACAAAGTCCCTTCTTCCTTTTGTAACATTCTAATAAAACCACATTATACTTAAATCGTATTGCCATATTTGTTAGTTGTAACAGTTGAACTAACAAAACATTTTAACTTCAAAGTAGTTGGTCTATGAAAATAGCGTATAAATTTTTCTTTTATGAAAATATTGATTTCTAAAACTGAGTCTCTTAGCGCATATAGATGATAATAGGGTTATGGCGTACAATATTAGAATCTGTTACTTAATTTGCATTATAATAACGAAATTTGTAGAAGCGGGATACTATGCATGGATAACTATGCATTCATATCTATATATTTATTGAAATAAGTATTGGGCATACATCTGTATACAATAGTATCTCAAAAATACCCAAAGTGAGTCAAATTAATAAGGCTCTAGGCTGAGCTAAATGAAATATACATTCAATCATCCCAAAAGTAAGCAAACTAACATAAGGGTCTCTACAGTATCCACATGATCACTATCCAACATGCATAGAAGACTATGGTATCCAAAATATACAGTTCTCATATCACAGTTAAGCATTCCAACATAGGCATGCACTCACTAGCTCACAGCTCAAGATCCATATATATATATATATATACATAGGAAAAAGGCTAGCCCACACTAAAACCCAAGTCTATGGAGTGTGAAATTTGTTCTCTAACACGGGCTCCTCCTCCAGTTGTATCTCTAGCAGAACCCTAGTGCTAGTAGAAGAAGAACCAAACTCGACAACATGTAGGACCAAATGAGGTGAACTCCCCTTAGAGGGGTCAATCTCCATTGAAGAGACAAAGGAAGCAGGCTTCGGGAAGTACGGCGGGTGAGCAAGATGTAATGGAAAGTTAGCATAAGGACAACGAGGATAGAAGTGCCAGCTAACTACTCGAATATTGAACGGGCAGTGGAAGAAGATGGACAGGCTAAAACTACTATGAGCTATAAGGATGAGTGAGTCGAAGGTAGGATCATAATGCTAGGTCCACTCAGGTATCTCCATGAAGACCACTGTGGTCGCCATCTGCTGCATTTTAGGATGACACGGGAACACACAGGGATGAGAAATATAGTATTTTTCAGTAAGAATTCCTAACTAAACATAAAACTGACATTGTCATCACCTCAACCACTTTGGTTTATTTAATAAATCAGTGAACATGCATAAAAAAAATAAATGTTCCCTTTTAATAACTTTTGAAAATATAACTTTGAAGTGGGTTCATTTTTATTCATTCACTTTAATCAAAACTCTAACATATAATAATATTAATAACACATTGAAACATCACTTAAGTGTCATTATACAATACATGCCATGCTGAACTTGTAATGCATGCTTATGCTCTTTATTCCTTTGCCATTAAGGCTATGTTTTAGCACGTGTTCTTCTCATTATTACATGCCCTTGGATAGACTGTCCCAGGATATGAGCTTACTCTATAACCTTCGTCGCATAGTACTATCTATATCAAACTCTAGTTGATAAGAAGATCTACCTCTAACTTTGGAGGGATCTATTTGGCCGTTGCCTCTAAAGTAGAGGGGTATCTTGGTGTGTCACCTTCTCTTACTGAAGGATCATGCCCGATTATCTTGTCTGCGTGGATCACCTTCCTTTGCCGAAAGGTCACTTCCAAGTCTTAATTAGGATCGCCTTCCTTTGCCGAAGGGTCATTTCCATATCTTAATTTAACTTATTGTACATTACTTTAATATATGTAACATTCTTTTATTCGTGGCAGGATTTTCTTAATCTCATGGTTTTATACATTATGATGCAACTTCATAAAATTTTTTGGCAAAACTCCGACAGCATAACAGCTATGTTGGGATAAATTCAAAAATTGAAAATACTAATAAACAACCAACAATTCTCAGTCATAATCATAAAATTAATAACTACTTATCATTTCATAATTCCAATATATTCTATGCCACAGATGCAATAATTATCATCATCATAAGGTGTAAATAAAGTGATCAAGGTAAGATCATCAATATCCCAAAAGTCAAGAGTAGAAAGGCATACCTTGGTTTTCATTCTTTGGCCTTATTGGCCATAAACAATCATTCCCAAACATTTCAATTCCAAGAGGTATGCCACCATCATACTTACTTTACATTCAAATAGATATGTAACATAACACTTTTTCTCAAGAACACTTGGCTTCAAGATTTGAGTTTTGATTAAAGGAAATTATTTCCACTCTATTAATGCTTTAATCACAATTAAATCTAGATTCCAAGCCCTTAGGCCCATACTAAGGAACTAGTCCGATGCTCTTTTTGGCCTAACCTTGGTAACACATATTTTTCTTGCTATTCACACCTTGAAACCAACTCTAAACCTTCTTAAACTTACCCCACATTATCATATATGGTCTAGGGCACTTAAATCCACCATAACGACTTTGAATACTTCACTAAAACATGGATTTATTTAGCCCTCAAACATATGGCCGAAAATGACTTTCTAAACTAGTAAACTTGACTAGTTAACACCAACCCTTCAATAATTCACCTTAATCTAATTGCAATTGTTCAAAGACATTTCTAGGGTCTATATAACCAAATAATCAAGCATAAAAATAGTTTTGGTATCTATTGAGGGATAGGAACAAAAAATCACCCTTCTAGTGGCTTACTGGAGCCAGTTTAAGTCCAAAATTGTTTCTACTCATCCTTTCACCAAACCAACTATTCAAGGACAATTTTAGACTCTATACATCATGTATTTTAAGGGGTAAAATCAGTTTGCACTTATTCCATTGGCAAGATAATTAATTTTTCATTTCTTCTAGGTTGCTAGTGTAAGATTTAACTACCCCTTTTCTGACAAAACCCAAGATAAGGATTCCAACATGTTTGTATCCATAATTACACTTATATTTAGGGTCAACTAAGTCATTTAAACCTATAAGAACCTCAATCTCATATAAATTAGGTTCTCTAGCCTTGACCCCAAAATTCTACTATAGCTAGTTTATGACATAACTAAATTAATTGCCCTCTAAAGGGTTCCACCTCACAAAAACCATTACAAACACTTACCCAAGCTAACATAAACTAAATCCAAGGTTTAAGCATACCACTATGTTCAACCCCTTGAACCCTAGAATAGTGATCCAAGCCCCAAGTCACAAATTTCTTCACAATAACAACACAACAGAGTTAGAGATCCCTACCTCAACTTCCAAGCTTGAAAAACCTCTTGAATATTTCGAGTTTCACCCTCCAAGAACCACCACTTCAAGAGAAAAACTTCCCCCCTCTTGGATGTAGAGGTCGCGGTTTTGATGGAGAAAAGCAGAAGGAGTTTTTGCCCAAAATGAAGAGGGAAGAGAGGAAACGAGAAGAGGAAGAAGAGAGCTAGGGGTTTGAGGGAGATCTTGCGAGTTTTTTGTGAAGTTGATGGAAGAAATAGTGAGGGTTTGAGAGAAGGGGCAGCTTGTGGGTTTTGAGGGAATGAGGATGAGTGCTTATGTGTTTTGAGTGTTGTTTAGAAGGTTTAAGTGTTAAAGGGGTAATGAGTGTTTAAAATCTAGCCCTTAAATTAGAGACAAGACCTATAATTTGATCCAAACTTTTGACAAAAAGGTTGGAAGTGATGATTATCACTTTATGTCACTGATTGGTATTTTATAACATAATACAGGTACTTTATTGTAGCCAAAATCCTTAAATTATACAGTTCCAGGAGCTTTTAGAGGTTTCGGAAGAAATTTGGAACTGTTTATAAACATTTTACCTTAGAATATAATTTACTAAATTTTTATTTCTGATAGGATATTTAACTGTGCAATTTAATTTATTTTTATCTTATTTTATTCCTCCATTTAATTTTTATTAGCTGTATTTTGGTAAATAATTCTCCTATTAACTTTTTATTTATAGTCCATAGTTTCTAAATAATGTTAATCTTAATCTAAATATATTTTGTTCCTTGATAATTTTAAATAGTATTATTTATTTAATTTGTAATACAGAGTTACAAATGCAATAAAATCGGGGATGTTACACATTTTCCTAAGTTTCTGAGTTCCAAGTACAGCAGAATGAATTTCATTTCTTTCTTGTCCCCAACTGTCTGAGTTTCGAGTTCCATGTTCAATATACCTAACATTATTAAAAAAGTTTCACTGAATCACATGAGTGGGGCAATGCTGCTCGCTATTAGCCATGGGCCCGTTAAGTGATACATTGAACTCGGAACTCTGAGTTCTAAGTTCCGACGTGAAATATGTAAAATGCACATTTTTTATGTTTAACACTTTACTTTAGCTAGGTAAAATATTCTGTTCAAATATTCCTTTAACATCATTAAGTGCTATATAGGTTTGGGGTGGGATGCAATTTCTTCAAACTTGGAGGGGGATAAGTGCAATTTAGGGAGAAGAATGGGGTTAGTTGCAATTTCTTCAAACTTGGAGGGGGGTAAGTGCAATTTATCCTTTTTTTTTCAAGTTGCCTCAATGCATTTTCCAACTCATTCGTCCAACAACCCATTATATGTGGAAACTCAACTCATTTGAATTTGGTTTATTATATTGCAACAATAGATAGGTTAATGTGTGATTTTACTTCTTGAGAAAAATGAGAATTTGATATTATATCTTGATTCTTGTTACGTAATTATCTCTATTTTTTTGTTGTTGAATGTTTCATTTTGTTTCCATATGCATTTTGGATTTTTTGAATTTGGATTGCAGAAGATGGAAAAGGATTAAGTATTAAGCATTTTTATGTTGTGGATTAAGTATAAATTTTTAAAAAAAAGTATTAAAAAAATAAATGGACCAACCTGTTTAAGCTCGTAGACTAGCTTTAAATGGGTCCAACCATCATATTAGTATATGTAAGTCCCTTATAATCCGCGAGCTTAAATGAGTCAGGCCTAAATGGGGCGACCCCCCTGTTTGACAACCCTACTTTTGTGCAAAAACACTACAAATGTGACATGGCATCTTTGTGGTTGCATTTTAGTTAAATTAATATATATTAAAAAATAAAAATCAAATTAGAGTGTTTGACCCTAAAAAAGGGGTAGTGATGATACAAATTCGTTTTCATACTAAAGATCAATTCTATGAAAAGAATTAACATAAAGGGCCATTTGGTACACCAAATGTTTTTACATTCCTGAAAATATATAGGAATCTAAGATTTCCATATTTGGTATGTAGTTTATAAAAATATTCTTGGGTAAGTTGCATTCTTGAAACTAAAAATTAACCCATTTTCATTCCCACCTCTTCTTTGGGAATGTTAAGTTCCCACGGGAAGGGAATATTTTTGCAAAAGTGAAAAGATAAAAATACCCCATTATTAATTGCCACCACCATTACTCTGCCATCACCGACACCACAAACTGCCATTGCCAGCTGCCGGACTATCGACAACGGTTGCCAGACCACCACCACTGGCCGCTAGACCACCAACGTTAGATGCATAACCACAATTGTCAACCGCCAAACCATCTCCATCGGCTAACGACAATTGGACTACTATTATCGATCGTCGGACCTCTAATGCCAGTCCAGTTGTAGGACACTACCACTGGCCACCGAAGCTTTGCCGACAGATGCCAAACCACAATCGGTCATCAGACCACCACCACCACTGCTATTTTGTTAAGAGTATTTTGAAAAAAATATATAACATTCCTAGAAATGTTAATATTAACCAAACACAAAAATTGTTCATTTCTAGATATAATTTGTAAGATTCTTGAAAATTTAATTTACATACCAAACATGTATAAAACTCATGCTTGGAAATGAAAAACTAATCTGCATTCCCAGAAATGAAAAATTGTTTTGTGTACCAAACACCCCCTATAAAAAAATACTTATCCTAAATCCTCAATTTGCGATTAAGATATATTTTTTAGGTGAATTAATTTTTACAATGGTATTTAGAAATGACTCATCAATTAAAAAAAATTAGAATCAAATCAAAATTAGGACAAAACAAGAGAAAAAATAGTTAAGGTTTTATGATCAATGTTTGAAAAATCAAGAAGAGCAATAATTAATTGCTTCTTCAAGTTAATTTCTCCTTCTTATGTTGTTTGATTCAATTTTAATTAAATTATTAATTTAGTGAATGTCTGGAACCCTTAAAAACAATTTTCTAAATGAAAAAACTGTTTTTAAGAAGTTTATCATGTTTGATAAAAATGTGAGAATGGATTATAATAAAAAGTTAATAGTTTTAAGCTAAAATATATCTTATAATTATAAGCAATTTTTTGCACTTTTAGATTATAAGTAGAAGCTGATTGTTTAAAAATTATGATAGGCAACGTGCACTTTAACCCCTAAAATTTAAAAAAATGTAAATTGATCCCCTGAATTTTCTTGAAGATGCAAATTGATCATTCTATTAATTTTTTTCATCAATTGTTAATAAAAATTTTATACATTTAAGAAAGTTTTGGGTATCGAATTGCACATTTAGAAATATTTAGAGGGTCAATTGGCACATAATTTAAAGTTTAAGGGGTAGAGTATATTTATTTTGACTAAAATGTATATTTATGAAAGTTCAAGAGGTTGATTTACATATTTTTAAAATTTAAGGATTAAAGTACATATGATCTATAATTCGAAGGAGTAAAGTATAATTTTTTCTTTTAATTTCAAAATTTACCCTAACACATGCTTAGTTTATCTAAAATAATCCAATCATGATTTAAAAATTTTAGTAATTCTATCTCCAATTTAAATTTTAGAACATTAATAGATTTCACAAGTGAACCAGCAAAATCCGTGATCATGCGGTGTTCATCAAAGAATTGGTCCAATTTGAACAGGTGTGATGCTTTTACTTGGACGCTAACTTAACCCGCCAACCAGCAAAAGGTCGCTTAACAAAGCCAAGCACCCAGCACAGAAACGTAGAGTCAGACCGACCAACACTTCTTCACTCGTTCACAT
The DNA here is from genome assembly GCA_031439595.1 of Pterocarpus santalinus. Taxonomy (NCBI): domain Eukaryota; kingdom Viridiplantae; phylum Streptophyta; class Magnoliopsida; order Fabales; family Fabaceae; genus Pterocarpus; species Pterocarpus santalinus. Next base: position 21,864,069 of record CM062528.1, on the reverse strand, counting down.
TCCAGCTGTCACCGCTTCACGTGGGTCCCACGCGCCTTCCCTCATCGCCATACAAATGCCCCTCCCCTTCTCATCCCAAACATCAAATCCCAGCGGCCCGTGATTTTGCCTAACTCCTCGCAACACTTTTCGTCCCTTCAGTTTCTCTTTCTCTCTCTACACTTCCAACTTTCTCTCTTTACCTTCTTCGCCATGGCCAGCGCATTCAGGTCCTTCGCCGCCGTACTCGCCGTCGCTCTCTTCCTCTTCGCCGCCGGCGCCTCAGCTCAGGACCTTTCGCCATCTTCGGCTCCGGCGCCGTCCCCTGACGCTGGAGCCGCGGGATCCGTCTCCAGCCCGGTTGCGATCATCGGAGCTTCGCTTGTGCTGGCAATGCTCGCCATCTTCAAGCACTGAAACCGATGAATGCGTTTGCTTTTTTCTCGTACGCGGATTTCGTTCTTCGATTTCGTGAGACATAAATTTCGATTTGTTTATGCTCAGATTGATCATTTTGCTGCTTTACGTTACAGAGTGATGATTGTTACGAGCAATGTATACTCTGAGGGATTTTTTCACTTTTACAGTAATTATTTTTATATTGTATTATTTATCGTAGGTGGTAGGTTAAATAAGATGGACTTTTATCCTTGTTGCCTTTTTTTGTTGTTAATTTTATTACTTTATGTATACTAAGATTTGTTATGATTGATTATATTATATTTTTTATCCACCTTTTATCTCCTTTTGAAGGTAGAGTTCCTTATTTTTCGGATCGATATTTTTAGCTGACTAATTCTTTTACTCCTTTTGTTTTGTTTGGTTTGTGGACGCAAGAGTAAACGATCGTTCAAGGCCCGTGTTGAAATGGGCTTGGAATTAATACTTTAAAGTAGCAATATTAGGATGAGTGCAGACCCAAAAAAGAAAAAATATGTATGAGTTATCTGTTAATATATTGGCCTTCTAATAGAAAAAACTCATACGGTTAACAATTGGGTCAACCTGTTAACTAGTCGGTTTCAATCTGAATCAATTTACAAAATGCAAACTAGATTGAGTTGAAAAACTTTTAATTTATCATATATGGTTTAGGTTTGGAAATTTTTAACTTATACAATTCAATTTAACCTATTTATTTATTTAGTAAGTGGTTTTAAAATCACTTTTTTTTTTCTTTTTTTACATTTTTTTTCAACTTTTTCGAAGATTGCAATATATACCCATTATTTTTAATGCATCAAAAAACCCATTAATTATAGCTTTTCCAGCAAAAACTTATTTACATGCAATGCAATATTTCAGGTTTGATTATAGAGAGATTTGTTAGACATGGCTTTTCTCATTGATCACTTAAATAAACTAGGCTCAGAGAGTTTAAAAAAAAAAAAAAAGGCATGCTAAGTCATGAATAAGTTGTTAAGCAGCTTGTCGCATTTCTTTTGAAAATTTAATATTGTTTTGATAACAACGAATATCTTGAATAAATTGAAAGTGACATTAATAATTATATTAAATTGTATAGTATATGTAATTGGCTTATTTAACTTATTATACTTTCAGAACTCATATATACTTGAAAGCTTTTAAGACTTGTGTATATTTGTTTTTTAATTTTTTGAAAACTTATATAAATTTTGCATGTTTTCTTAAATGTATATGTTGAAACTTATCATTATTGAGCTTGTTAAGAGCCTTGATATTGTTAGAACTTATATTATATATGTGTTAGATTAATTGTGTTCGATTGTGTATTTTAATATATTTTAGCATGAGAGCATAGGCTCAAACATTAATATCATCAATACACCAAAGAAGAAAGGGTAATTTCTTGATGCATATTAAACTCATGGGTTTGACTTGTTTGAGTGGACGCGGTTTGATAGGGTTGAAAGAAAAAATTTATTCAACTTAATCGAACTCAATATTTGATCGAGTGGGTCAAGTCAACAAAATACCCGTCACATATATGTTAAAAAATAGAAAAAAAAACTTATAATAATGGTTAAAAAAAATGTGAGATGTTTACACAATTGTGTGAATAAAATTATAAAAGTGAATAATAGAATCTTAAGTTCTTATATATAATGCGTATTTATATAAGTTTATTTTTTATTTGAAATAATTTACAATTGAACTTTTATTTAACATTTTGAAGAAAATGGTACTCTCCTAAAAATTGATCAAGTAAGAGTGAAGAATTGACAGGTAAATATTTAATTGTTCTCATTAATGAATTCAAATTAGGGAAAATTGAACATTCAAGCTCAAATAAAATATACAAAAAATAACTATTAGATTGTGGGCTCAATTGTTAGGATAAATTGATGTTATTTATTATTACCATAAAAATATTTGTATTCATATTCTTCTCATTTTTACATTCATTTTTATTATTTTTACATTTCTTATTTTATGTATATGTATGTATTTCTGTTTAAATTATAAACATATCACAAATATTTTTTATAAAAGAATAATAGTCATAGAATAATATTTTTTGATACAGTCATAGAATGCTATAAATGCTAATGGCTACTTTTTTTTATTTAATTTCTTTCGAGTATCCTTTGCTTCTTATTCAAGGGATCGTCAAATGCTAAATGCGAACTCCCCACCAAATTGGAATTCAAACCATGATTCACCATGTGCAAAGTAATCCCTTCTATTAGATCAATTTCTGTTGGTTATACTGATGACTACTTGGAATAGAATAAATCAATAAGATTAAAGTGTAATAGTAAACCTATAAAATAATGAATAATAGATTAATTTTTATGCATTAACTTTCAGTTACTATAATTTGAGAAAAATAACAAATTATAATAAATAATTATTCATTATAATTTAGTATTTTTCTCAAAGAATAATACCATATTATTATAATTTATTACTAGAATTTTTGACAAAAAATAATGGTAATTATTGAATAGAATAAAGTGGTATGACTCACTTATTAATTTAGTAATTAATATATATATTATATCATTTTGATAAATAAATTCAGATAAAAATTTTACCTTTCAAGTATTTTTTTTATATAAAATTATTTTATATGACTAATCCAAAGAAATTAAATTTAATATATAATAATCAACAAATTACATTTACCGAAAAGAATTCAGGTTTCAATTTTTTTAAAAAATTAATGGCAATAATATAAAAAATTTATCAAAAAATATTTTTATAAAGATAAAAAAATGAATACTAGGTATCAATTATTAGGGAGAGCTGAAACAAGGGCCACAGATTTCGGGGGACAGAAGAAAAAGCAAAGGAGAAAAGGCACCAACTAAGGAAGGCTATTGGTACAAGGGCAGCGCAGAAGCAGCAAAAGGAGGCAGCCTGAAAAGTCCCCTCTCATCACAACGCATAATCACCGCACATTGTGTTTGTCAGCTTTATCGGCGCTTTCTCGAACATCTATGACTGGGAACATGTCAATAAGATCACAGAGTATTCAACAACTAATTAAATAAAGATTATAAAATAAATAATGTTATTTTCATATAATCTACCTAATATTTTGGTTCAATATATTATTTATTTATTATTAAATTATAAATAGAGTAATTATTTTGACATAGACTAAAGATTATAAAAAAAGTAATACTATTTTGATATAACCTATTTTATATTTCGAGTTAATATATTATTTATTTATCATTGAATGAGGTATAAACTCTTATTTAAATTAAGTCTCACATTCATCTAATAGTAGATAAATGGTATGTTAGTTCGGAGTACAATATAGATTATGTCAAAATAACCTTTCTCTTATAAAAAGTGAGCAAAATGAAATAGACATTTCTAGATAATAAAAGAGAACATTGGACTTTTTTTTTAAGAAAAATAAATTCTATTGTTGCCTCAAAATTTATGTAACCGAATTATTGTTGATTATTTTAATTGCTAATAATTTTAATTTATTTATATTTAATTTCATAATATATTGTAATGTAAAATTTTAATTCCCAAACAATTTAAATACCATAGTTCGATATAATTAATAATGAGTCCGTTTTTTTGCATTTCTCCAAGGGAAAAAATATTTTTTTAAATTTTTTTTGAAAAAGGTATTTCTAATGTTATTTATTTGTTCTTCTAAAAAAAATAAAAGTAGAAAATAATCAATTTTTTTACTTTTTTGTGAGGTAGATAAGGAGTTGCTTCTCTCAGAAGTAAAAGCAATAGAAGAGAGAGAAAAGTTGTGCTTAAATTTCAAACCTACTACTTGTTCATATTTTTACTATTTTATCCTTAACTTTTTGTTCAAAATATCGCTCTCTATCTACTAATTTTGTTTTTATAGGAAAAAGTATTTTTATTTTATCACATTCAAATAGTTTAACAACTTATGATTCTCATAAAAATACTTCTATAATTACATCTAAATATAAAATAATTTTCTACTTCTACTTTTACTTTTTACTTCTGATTCTGCTTTTAAAAAAGTACTTCTCCTAAAATCTTAACCAAATAGGCCCAATGTTCTATTGTACTTAAAGAAAATAAAAAACCAACAAAATGTTTTGCAATGGAAGAGTTAAATAGAAATAAATCCAAAAATTCAAATCAACTCAAGAAAAAGTGTAAGGCAACACTACATCCATTTACATGTGAAGATGCAATGTATCTTATCGTAGTACTACCTTACTCAATCTATTACCATTTTAGTGTATATTGTATCTCCAACTACAAATTTTGTAGTCTCATATAGTTTGGAAAAATCAAAATTATAGTAACTATGGCGAATGAAAGAGCAATAATGGGAGTTTTCACTCTTAGCCAGCCTTAATCCCTTTTCTCTCTCTAATCTCCTTATATGAGTGTTATTGAGGGGGGCTACTATAACATCTCGAATTTCACATAATTAGTACTATCAAATAGTTAAATTTTTAGATACATTATAGATATGTAAGTAGTCAATATTGAAATGTAAATATTAGGGTTAGATAAAATTCAAATTTTTTTGCAAAAAATTTTATTAGGCAATTAACAATATTTATATAGTTAAAGGAAATAAGTTTGTTCATGGTATCTCGTAAATCAGGAATCGATTTGATAGGAATTTTATACTATAGTATAACATGAATATTAGTTTAAAACTTGATATCCTATAGTTAGAGATCAACCACCTTCCAATGTTTGTGATGTGGCTCCGGCAAGTGTACCGGATTGTACAAGCAATAAAGTGATAAGTAAAGTATCATTCCTACGAGAATAGATTAAATACTGAATAGTTTAAGGGATGACTATCTGGAAGGAATGAAATGATGGATGTAGAGAAATAAAAATAAAAATAAAAATTTAATAAATACGAAAAATATTAATAAGGATAGATGCAAAAGGGTTGAGTAAATGCAAAGAGATGAATACTAAGACTAATTAATTTCACCTATTATATACGCATTTACTATGAATTTCTGTTAATCAGTTTCTATCTTAATTGACTCACAGTCAATTCCTCTTAATTTATTCCTAACCTTTCTCGGTCAAGCAATACTCTTTATCCTAAATTGATTGTCTAATCTTTTAACACAAACTAATCTAAGTAAAGGTTGAAGATCTATGGTTCCTATGTTAACAGTATGAACCACATTTGTCTATCTCTAGTTTTCGCTTAGCTCATGGTGTGTATGTTAAGAACCTTTGTTTACAAACTCTATCTTTAGTTATTGCAAACTAGCAAATCAATTAAATAGTGGTCAATCACTCAAAAGCATTAAGCACAAACAAAAATACTAAGCAATTGAAATAGAAACAAGATTAACATTAATCCATTTGTAAATTTGTCATACAAAAGGGTCCGTTAATGTCCTAACAAGAGAAACTTAGTTCATGACTAAAGAAAAGAAAATAATAGAAGAGTATAAAAATGAGGAGACAGAAAAACAAAGAGCCATAAAGATTTCTAACTAAAAACAAGAAATTCGGAAGAATCTGGATCTCTCTGTATTGAAATTGAGCTCTGGAATTCTTGAATCTTCACCTTCAATCTCTCTGGAAGAGGTTTTCTGCCTTGGAAAATGTGTGGAGTGGCTAAGGATCCCTTTGTGATTTGTGTTATTGCCTTTTATAGTGCATGGACCCCGTCTTTTTAAATCTCAGCTTGACTTATTAGTTTGTTACAGACAGGCTTGCATTATAGCGCAAAAAGTTGTGCTGTAGCGTAATGTCCAATTCTTGGCTCATTTACGAAAAACTATAGCGTGCTAGGTTGCATTATAGCGCAACAAAAAATGTTGGCAAAATGGCAACACGATATAGTGCGCAAGGTTGCCCTATAACACAAAATTTTGAACTTCTTCCTTCTGCAGCAGCGCGCTATAGCACACTGTCTTGCCCTATAGTGCAAGGTGCTGAGTTTGAATTTATGCCTTAGCCTCTTCCAACTTCTTTCGGCCCTACTTGCACCTAAAATAAATCAAATAAAACGCAAAATAAGTATCTAATCACATAAGAAAATAACAAAAACTAAAAATACCAATTAACCTAAACTGTAGACTAAAAAAAAACAAAACAAAAGCTAAATTAAATAACCACAACTTAAATTAAACAAAAACTAACTAAAATTATAACTCATCAAAGGAAGTTATCATAACCCCGAATTTAAGAACTTGCTTGTCCCCAAGCAAGACTTAAAATAAGGACTAACAACAGAAAAATAAAAGACTCAAACAAAAACACTTAACCAAAAGGGACTCACTAAACAAAACAGTCAAGATAGAAGTTGTTGCCTATGAACTTCCTCATCACTGCTCTATAACTTAGAAGTTACCATGAATCCAAGTCTAAGTACCAAGACCATCCAATCATGCAACCACATTGTCAAAGGAATAGATCTAGTGTGTGTATGTAAGGAAAAAGCAACAAAGAATTGACTCACCCTATGTTTATGAAATGTTTAAGAAAAGACAAAAACATCACAATATTCACAATCCTTTCTCTCTATTTCTACATGAGTGTCACTTAGCCAAACATCAAAATGACTTTTTATCAACTTGTGTGGTAGGCCAACATAAAAGGTATGATGGAATAGTCATTTAAGCTCAATATTAGTCTCAACTTAAGGAATCATCATCCCTAATTCATTCGCCTTAGGATACCCTCAACTTAGTTGTTTGGCAGCCATCATGCTTTTTTTCTTGAACCTTGGTATTATATTTTTCTTGTATTGCCATCCTTTTCTCTTTTTCTTTCTTTACTTTTCATTCTTCCTTCATTCTTCTCTTTTTTTTTTTTGAAATATTTTCTCACTCGACTTTTTGACTTTAGCAAGCATAAGGTTGTGGTAGTGGAAGTAGTACCCTACTCAAATGAATTTAGAAGCTAAGGCTTGAGGGTAAATCAAAGGATCAAAGAGAGGAAAGAAAGAAATGGCATTAAGCTTATAATGTGGTCCAGTCCAAGAATAGACTTTAATGCTCAAATGAGGTCACTAAGGGTCAATGATAAAGGGTGGGCAATAAGGCTCAATGCTGGCTACCAAACATGGCTTAAATAATCTCTATGGCTAAGATTCACTCACATATATTTCAAGGAAGATTCACATGAACATGAATGCATGTCTCAACCTAAATAGAGCATAAAAGCACAAAGATTACCAATCCTAAGTTGTTAACTCTTATCAAAGTGCAAGAATTTGATCCTTCTCAATTCAATATTTAAAGCACAAGAAGATTTTCAAGACTCAAATTAGGATTCAAAGTTACTTAAGAGTAAACAAACAGAGCAGTCTTTCATATCATAGGCATAGGCATTAGCATTACATCCATTTGATTAACAAAATACACTAAGAAAAAGACTAAAAAATGAAAATCTTTTTGGTTTTTTTTTTGTTCAAATAGAAGTAAGAAAACTAGAAAACCAACAATAACTAAAAGAAAATAAACATGAGCAAAAAGCAAAAGTACAATAATGGACTTTCCCAACCCCTAACTTTAAAATTATGCATTGTCCCCAATACACTAAAATAAAATCAAAAGGGAAAGGAAAGGAAAAAAACTCCCCAAATCTAGTCTTCCTCAGAATCCTCACCTGCTTCCTCCTATAACTCCTCCTGTGCCTAAGCCTCCTCATCAGTGAGACGCTCAATGTAACATCCACCGGATTTTATCTTTTTTCGCCGAGTTGTTCGGTTTTTATCGAACAATTGAGGTTGATTAAAATTCGACTAAATATTTATTTAAGGTCAATTAATTAGCAATTAATTGAGATTAGATGTGAGAAAGCATAGAAGATTTCATAGAAACTCTCCTAAACCAATTTACAGATTTGAAGGAAATCGTTAAGATTTCGGTATTTTAAGTTGTCAGGACTGAATCAATAGAATTGCATACCAAAATTCTATTATTTCATGGCTAAATACTTAGCCACTTAATCACTCTTTAATGGCCCCACATGCATCACAAATGGGTTGAGAGACTTGGTTAAATTACTATCACCCATTCAAGAGCCAATCAACATGTAGCAAGCCAACCACTTTATTAAAGCTTGATCAGATTTTTTCTCCTTCTCCACAAGCAGAATTTGCCCTTCCCTTTCCCTTCCAGCCTCCTTCTTCTCTTCTCTTTTCAACTTACTCTATCAAACCTTCAATCTTTGATAAGGTTCCACCCATCTAAACCCCAAATCTAACAAGATTACATACAAAGGAGATAGAGATTCAACCTCTTTCTTGTCTCCTTGGTTATGGGAACTGTTTGGGGTTTTCATTTTCTCACTTCTTGATATGGTATTTGAATGTATATGATGATTATTGGTTAGTTTGATTACTATTGTTGTGTTTAAATTGAAGAGGAAGTGAAAAGGGTTGAGAATAGAAAGAAGTGAGAAGCTGGGTGATCAAGACCCTACGGCATTCGGTACATTGGAGTGTACGGCTCCGCTTACAGCCATTTAAATTTGATGAAACTATTGTAAAACTAGATATCTAGGGCTTTCCAAACATATAAATTATAAGCCATTGGATTAAGGAGATATGAATTTTAGAAGTTTGACCTAGGTTTTTGAGTTTGATTCTGGGCAGACAAAATTGTTCAAGGCAAAACTTGCCCTATACATTATGGAATTGAATGAAACCAACTTTGTTAGAAAGCTTACACATAGGAAAACACCTCATAAAAATTTTAGACTTAGATACGTTCCCATTTGCTCCCAGTGGTTCGAGGAAGTTGCCCTAAGTCCAAATCGGGTCAAAACAGGGTAGTTCAAAAAGGTCAAATTTTAGAGCTTATAACTCAAGCTCTACTAAAGCAAATGAAATGGGACTTATTGAAAATGAAAGCTTGTCCTGTTAGATTTAATATGATGCAAATTTTGTATGATTTGAACTGGTTTTCAATTTTTAGTATATTTTTATTTTTAAGTGTGTAATTTTGGCCAGCTATAGGGCAGACCAAGATAGAACTTAAATAACTTGAGCTACATTTATCAAAATTAGATGGACCAAAGAGGTTAGAAAATAGACACATAATACTTCAACATATCCAAAATTCAGGTCTAAATGAGTTAAAATGAATTTATGGCCTAAGTTACAAAAACTGGGTAGAATCAAAAGGAAGTGGCAGAAAACTAATTCAAGATCAAGGTTATGAAACTTTGTTTGATTATTGGAGCATCTATACCTTGCATTGATTTTTCTGTATGAATGACTGTCTGGTTGATTGGTACTATTCACAGGGAAGTGGACTTGATCTGTTAGGCTGCCGAATTTTCGGCAGAATTTTATGAAATTATGATAGTTTTTGTTATGAAAATTTATGATATGAACATGAAATTCTATATGCAAGAATGTTGGAAGGTAAGTGCACTAGAATGCATATAAACATTGTATGATGGTACGATCATGATTATGTTTATGAAAGTTTGCATATTTGCATGCTAATAAAGAAAATATATGATAATGAAAAGTTGGATTCCTTTACCTGAAGGTAGTTATTTGAATCCCTCTTTGTGAAGGTAGTTAAAGCTATGAGATCCCTCTACCTTGGAGGCACATTGCCAAAATGAGATCCCTCCAAGACTAGAGGCATGTGGATCTCCTTGTAGGTTAGTTCTACGTGATGATGGTCATGAGTTGAGCTCACTCCTAGGTTAGGTTACCCCAGGGCAGTAAAGATGAAATACAAAGATATATGCATGCAGACACCCTAGGGATGGTGATACGTAATACCTAGGCGTGTCAAGTAAAGGAAGAAAAGAAAGTATAAATGCATTCACATGAATTCATGATAAGCCATTGTGCATGCACAATCTGCTATTGTTATTATTATGAAATCACTCACAATCTGCTATGCTTATGCTTTAATGCTTACTTTGTTTATCAAGTGTATGACTAAAATAAACTCTGTTTCGGACAATATGGTTTCAAACTATAAAACTTAAAGTATTTATATAGTATGTTCATCTTTTTATAATAAACCGAAGTAGCTGGAGATAATAACGATGACACAGCATATGGTAGTTTAATGGATCCTACTGAGCATTTATAATTCTCACTTCTATGTTTATTTCCGTGTTATCTCTAGATAGTTCAGAAGTTCCGAAGAAGGTCCTCCGAGGCAAAGTTGACTGGTAAGATTAAAGATGGCCGAAGGTTGCTACTAGAAAATATCCGATTAAGTGATAGTAACAACTCTTAGGTGAGGTATTATGACTTAAGCATAGTACCATACTTGGGAGGATGTTACATTAATGGTATCGGAGCTTAGTTTGGACTTAGGGCAACTTCCTCGAACTAATGAGAGCAAATGGGACCATATCTAACTCTGAAATTTTTATGGGGTGTTCTCTTATGTGTAGCTTTCTAAAAAAGTTAGTTTCATTCAATTCCATTTGTATAGGGCAAGTTTTGCCCTGAACAACCTTGTCTGTCCAGAATCAAACTCAAAAACCTAGGTCAAACTTTCAAAATTGATATCTCCCTCAATACTAATTCAATGGCTTTATAATTTATATGGTAGGAAAACCCTAGATGTCTAGATTCACATAAAAATAGTTTCATCCAATTTAAACAGCTATAGACGGAGCCGTACACTCTGCCGTACGGACTACCGCAGGGTTTTGATCACCTAACTTCTCACTTCTTTCTATTCTCATCCCTTTTCACTTCTTCTTCAATTTAAACACAACAATAGTCATCAAACCAGCCAATAATCATCATATACATCAAAATACCACATCAAGAAGTGAGAAAATGAAAATCTCAAATAGCTCGCATAACCAAGAAGACAAGAAAGATGTTGAATCTCTACCTCCTTTGTATATAATCTTGTTAGATTTGGGGTTTAGATGGGTGGAACCTTATCAAAACTTGAACGTTTGATGGAGTAGGTGTAACATCCTCCCAAGTACAATACTATGCTTAAGTCATAATACCTCACCTAGGAGTTGTTACTGTCACTTAATCGGACCTTGTCTGGCAAAGAACCTTCTGCCACCTTTGCTTCGGAGGGCCTTTTTCGGAACTTTTGAACTATCTGGAGATAACACAGAAATGAACATAGGAGTGAGAATTATAAATTCTCAGTAGGATTCATTAAGAAACTTCATACCATGTCATCATTATTATCTCTAGCTACTTCGGTTTATTATAAAAAGTGGATACATTATACGAACTATTCTATTTTATAGTTTGAAAACATATAGTCTGAAGCATAATTCATTTTATTTCATGCACTTAAGTCACATTGGCAATATTTCATTAGAATAATAAACCCCGCATAAGTACTACATCAATAAACATGGGATACAATTATACAAATAGTCACATTTGAATCCATGCAATGCACTAGTATCTTTCTTAACTTTCTTTGCTTTCTTTTCTTGGCACACCTAGGCATTACATATCGCCGTCCTTATGGTGCTTGCATATGTCTTAGTCTTTAGTCTTTACTGCCCTCGGATAGTCTGATCTAGGAGTGAGCTCGTCGGCTCTACTCGTGACCATCGTCACACAGGCTAACCTGCAAGGGGATTCACGTGCCTCTAGTCTTGGAGGGACCTTATTTTGGTCACATGCCTCTAAATTGAAGAGATCTCTTCTGGTCACGTGCCTTAAGAATAGAAGGATCTCAGCTGACCACTTCCCTTGAATGTAGAGAGATCTCATCTGACCACATGCCTCCAAGGTAGAGGGATCTCATAGTTTTATACTGCCTTCACAGGGAAGGATTCAATATGCAATTGCCTCTAAGCGAAGGGACCCAATCTTATCTTATTTAGCTATCTTCATAAGGAGAGATCTCATAACTGCTTCCAGGTGAAGGAATTCATATTTTATATATTTGTATCCTTTCATTCTCATACATAATCATGCATAGACATGCTGAATGCACTCTTACATATGCTTCATCATTTGTTTTCATATATCATTTCATATGGAATTTCTACATACGTATTCTTAACACATAAATGCTCATAACCTTCTTTACAATTCTACCGAAAATTTAGCAACATAACAGAATGTGTTCGCTTCCCCATGAATAGTGCCAGTACTCAAACAATCCATTTTTACAGCAAATTCACAATACTTCATTCGCAATTCAACATCAATTTCATAGGAACATTAGTTGCATTTAAAGCATAGTTGTTCTCTTAGCCTTTTACTCAGCCCGATTTTTTGTAGATCAGGCCATAATTTCTATTTAACTCATCCGGACCTAAATTTTGGATATATTAGAGTTTTATGTGTCCATTTTCTAACCTCTTTGGTCCCATCTAATTTTGATAAGTTTAACTCAAGTTATTTAAGTTTTATCCCGACCTGCCCTGTAACTGGCCAAAATTACACACTTAAAAGTAAAAATTCTCTAAAAATGGAAAACTAGATCAAGTCATACGAAAGGGGTATCATATTAAAGTTAACAGGATAAACTTTTATTTGCAAGAAATTCCATTTCATTTGCTTTAGTAGAACTCGAGTTATTAGCCCTGAAATTTGACTTTCTGGAACTATCCTGTCTTGGCCCAGTTTGGACATAGGGCAACTTCTTCAAATCATTGAGAGCTAATAGGACCGTACCAAACTCAGAATTTTAGGGAATGTTCCCCTACATGTAAGCTTTCCAAAATTGGTTTCACTCAATTTGGAGTTGTGTAGGGTGAGTTACATCCTTCTCAAGTCGCACTACCTAGATGAATGTCCTAATTCCTAGGTAAAACTTCAAAAATTCATATCTCTCTTATTATTAATCCAATGGCCTTATATTATATATGTATGGAAATCCCTGAATGTCTACTTTCATCTAAAAATAGTTTCATCTACTTTAACCAGCTGTAATGAGCCCCATAATCGCGCCATACGGATTATTGAGGGAATTTGGTCTTCCAGCCCCTCACATCTTTCTATCCTCACCCTTTTCTACTCTTTAATCAAATTTAAACACAAAAATAACCAATAACCAGTCAAAGATCATCATAATAATTCACCAATCATATCAAAAGGTGAGAACATAAAGCCAAAATCAGCCACCCCAATCAGAGTAGCAGCACAAAATTGAACCTCTACCTCTTTGGAGTGTGATTTTGCTAGGTGTTGAAGTTTGAATTGATAGAACCTTGTAAAGCTTGAAGGTTTGATGGAGTTGGTTGAGAGAAGGAGAGAAAAGAAAGTTGAAATCAGGGGAGAGAGTGGCGCAAATAAGAGAGAAAAATCTGATTTAAGCATTGAAGAGAGAGTTAGCTTTGTGAGTTTTGATTGGTTGAAATCTTTGTAGGTAAAGTTCAGCCATGTCTCCTCTTTTGTGGCTATATTATTCTCTATGTCGCCTAAAAGTGGAACTCGCTTCCATTGTATCTTAAATCAGAGCTCGTTTCGATTCTGCTTAAAGTCGGAACTCGTGCCCATTTATTTGAAACTTGGAGGTTAAAGCTGGGATGTATCAATGCCTCTGACCTATGGTGGTGGTGGTGGTGATGGTGATGGTGATGATGTATCTCCCTGTCTCTCAACCCATCAGGTCCTCCTGGTTCTTCGAGTCGCTCTGTTCAGTGTCATAGAGAAGCTCTCATAAGATATCTTCAGACCTTTGTCCGTCATGCACTCTACAGGATCAATAATAACACCTACTTACAAGGCTAACGTAGCGATTAGGGATGGGTAAGGCAAGGAATAGTTACTGCTCGGTATAGTCATCATCTAGTCCTTGACCAATTACCCTAGGTTTACCTCTGTCTGAGTGATGAGGCAATAGAATAGCAGGCACCTCTCTTTAGTGATAGAATGGGTGTGCCTGCCAGGCTTGAGGTGAGAGAACATAATCTAGGCCCACACTCTGGCTACTGGGCCCACACTCTAGCTGTTGAATTAAGGTACTTATTCAGCAAATACTTTCGCCCGATAGATGGAGTCTTATAATGAGTCCACTCGCCATTCGGCAGGGCTATGGTTTGAAGTATCTCGTCCCAATCTACATTTTGCCCTCTCAATGTAGAGAAGTCATCCTGCTGAATATTAGGAGTGTACAGGAAGGCATTGATGCTGGAGGGATGGATGTCTACCTACTGGCTTCTTACCCAGACATGGCTTTCAGGTTGGTTGGCTCTACTAACGACCATCAAGTTGGCATAAAATTCTTTGACTAAATTGATACAACCCAATGGTGGCTCATCCAACAGGCTGTGCCACCCTCTCCTCTATCTTTTCCACATGTACTTTGAAAGTGCCAAAACTCAGCTGAATGCCCTTCTCAATCACTAACTCCCGTTTGTAGAGGCAGGAAGCATAATGATGCTAATAGTTTCCCTGGATAAATCAATGTCTGTCAAAGTCTACATCGGCATGAGAGGGCTGGGAAGAAGATGAGGCTCTGGGAGTTTGGGTTCTCTTTCTGGATGCCATGGTCCTGAAAACACAATTAAAAAAACCAAAAATCCAAAAGGAAACTTAGTCATCAACAAATCATAATAGAACACTCCAAGTTAATGACCCCCAACTTACTTATTAGCACAGTCAAAAACAGTTTATTAAACACAATGAAGCATTTGCAAGGATTATAAACAATGAAGCACATTGAAGTACAATGAATGGAATCCTAAGCATACTCATCAATGGCTATTAAAGAACTCATCTTCAACTTTTACTCAACCTGGTTTAACCAAATGTGCTTAACAAACCATATAAATCAACCTACAACTTTCAGTTAAAGCATAGCACTTCACAAAACAAGCATATAAGTACAATTAACTCAAGTAAGTGCATTAGTAGGTTGAAAAACATATGTTGTTCATGACAAGATACAAGATACTGACCAACATAGCCACATATGAATCACATACGAATAAAAATTCAAAATGGAAAAGTAAGAATATGCCAACCAAGTGTGGACATCTCTTAATGACTCAAAGGAAGCAAACCTTTTTAAGAATGCAGAAAAGTTGCCTTTTACCCAAGAAATCCTAGTTAGGGTTTAGAGATGGGGAGATTAGTGGCTATGGTCTTGAGGTGAGTAAAAAATGTGAAGGGATAGGGGTGGGTTTAGGTTGGGAAAGTGATTTGAGTTAAAGAAATTGAGTAGGAAGGTAAGGTTTGTATTTTGGTGTATGAGGGAATGAGAGGGAGAAAGAAACGTGTATGTGTGTGTATGTGTAACATCTCCCCTGTACAGTACTATGCTTAAGTCATAGCATCGCACCCAAGAGTTGTTACTGTTACCTGAGCGAACCTTATTTCACCGCAGCCTCAGCCGTCTTCAAGACTTTTTGGGCTATTTGGAGATAACACGAAAATAGAGGTGAGAATTATAAATTCTTAGTAGGATTCATTGAGAAACTTCATATCGTGTCATCGTTATTGTCTCCAGCTGCTTCGGTTTATTATTAAAAGTGAATATATTATACGAACTGTTCTGTTTTGTAGTTTGAAAACATATAGTCCGAAGCAGAATTCATTTTATCTCATGCACTTAAGTCACATTGGCAATATTTCATATTTAGAATAAAAATCACTGCATAACTAGACAGAACAAGCTCAGCCTCAATAAAACATGGGATATCATAATAATGTGCATTAGCACAATTATAATTACAAAACACATGTATGGCTATGCTATAAGTTTCTCTTAACTCGTCGCCCCCATAACTTCTCGCTACTTACACTAGCTGGGTCATGCCATGCCTCATATAAGTCCTATCCCCTATACTCACACTAGCTGGGTCATGCCATACCTAATGTAAGTCGTGGGTGAGGGGAGCTTACTTTAGGTCACCTTCCCTTCTGAAGGATTATACCCTTAGTTAACTTACTTTTATTGTTACACATATTCCAGAGTACGATCGCCATGTCATACTCCATCAGAACGTGATCGCCATGTCATGTTCCTTAGGAATATGGATTCATCATCATATCTTTCATCATAGAATCTTTAGTCTTTACTGCCCTTGGGTAGTTTGATCTAGGAGTGGGCTGGTCAGCTCAACTCGTGACCGTGGTTATATAGACTGTCCCACAAGGGGACCTACATGCTTCTAGTCTTGGAGGGATCTCATTTTGGTCACGTGCCTCTAAATTGAAGGGATCTCTTCTGGTCACGTACCTTAATAGAGGGATCTCAGCTGACCACGTGCCTTCGATATAGAGGATTTCATCTGATCACGTGCCTCCAAGGTAGAGGAATCTCATAGTTTTAGCTGCCTTCACAGGGAGGGATTCAAAGTGCAACTGCCTCCTAGTGAAGGGACCCACATCTTATCTTATTTAATTGCCTTCACAAGAAGGGATTCAAAGTGCAACTGCCTCCAGGTGAAGGGATTTACATTTAATATATTCATATCCTTTCATTTTCATACATAATCAAGCGTAGATATGCTGAATGCACTCATCCATATACTTCATCATTTATTCTCATATATCCTTGCATGCATGATTTTCACTTACATATTCATAGCCTATAAATACTCATAACCTTTTTTACAATTCTACCGAAAGTTTGGCAGCATGACGGATCAGATCTATTTCCCCACCCGTTTCCTGATGAATATTGCCAGTACTCAGCCAATCAGTTTTACAGAAAATTCACAATACTTCATTCACAATTCAACTTCAATTTCATAGGAGCATTAGTTTTATTAGAAACATAGTTGCTGTCTTAGCACTTTCACTCAGCCTGGTTTTTGTAACTCAGGCCATAATTTCTATTTAACTCATTCGGACCTAAATTGTAAATATGTTAGAATGTTATGTGTCTATTTTCTAACCTCTTTGGTCCCATCTAATTTTGATAAGTATAGTTCAAGATATTTAAGTTTTATCCCGGCCTGCCTTGCAGCTAGCCAGAATTACACACTTAAAAGTAAAATTCAACTAAAAATCAAAAAGCAGATCAAATCATACGAAATTGATATCATATTAAAGCCCACAGGATAAACTTTCATTTGCATCAAGTTCCATTTCATTTGCTTTAGTAAAGCTCGAGTTATATGTCCTGAAATTTGACCTTCTTGAGTTGTCCTGTTTTGGCCCGGTTTGGATATAGGGCAAATTCTTTGAACCACTAGGAGCAAATGGTACCACCACAAACTCAGAAAATCTTATGGAATGTTCTCCTATGTGTAATCTTTCTAACAAAGTTCATTTCACTCAATTTGGAGGTGGGCAGAGTGAGTTACACCCTTTTTAAGTCACACTACTCGGATGAAAGTCCTGATTCCTAGGTCAAACTTCAAAAATTCATATCTCTCTCAATACTAATCCAATGACCTTATACGATATATGTATGGAAAGCCCTAGATGTCTAGTTTCATCTACAAATAGTTCCATCAGATTTTACCTGCTGTAGGTGGAGCCGTACACTCCGCCATATGGACTGCCATGGGTTTCCTCACTTAGATAGCATTCCAAGTCTCCACTTCTTCTAATTTTCTCCTTCTAATCCTTAATTCCAACTCAAGATTTTATGTTAATCCAACCAAAATCCATCATATATATCCAATATATCATCAAATAAGTGAAGAAGAGTGAAAGATTATATAGCCATAGTTCAAAGAAACTAAGAACAGAAATTGAATCCTACTTCTTTGTATGTGATTTTTGCTAAGTTTTGGAGGTTGAATTGATAGAACCTTGTAAAGTTTCAAGGTTTGATAGAGTTAGTTGAGAGAAAGAGAGAAAAGGAGAGTGAAATCAGAGGAGAGAGTGGCGTAAATAAGAGAGAAAAATCTGATTTGAGCTTTGAAGGGGTAGTTGGCTTTGTGAGTTTTGATTGGTTGAAATTTTGTGAGTGAAGTTTAGTCATGTCTCCCTCTTTTGTGGCTAAATCATTCTCCACGTCGCCTAAAAGAGGAACTCGCCTCCACTTTATCTGAAATTGGAACTCCTTTCCATTCTGCTTAGGATCGAAATTCACGTCCATTTTATTTGAAGTTAAAGCTGAAGTCGGATGTCAGAATTCGTACCCATCCTATTTGAAACTTGGAGATAAATTCAAAAATCGGAAATCGTGTCCATTTTATTTGAAACTTAAACTTGGGAATAAAGTAGGAAATCGGAACTCGTGTAAATTATGGTCGAACTTTGAGATCAACTCTGAGATCGGAGCTCGTGTCCATTCTAAACTAGCCCGAGGGTCGGAACTCGTGATAATCATAAACTCGGAGGTCGGAAATCATGAACATTTCATTTGAATTAGAGATGAGGTCGGATATCGGAAATATTGATCATTTCATTTAAAATAAGGTCGGAAATCGAAAAATCATATAACTTGGAAATAAAATCGAATATTGGGAATCATGTTCATTTCGTTTGGACCTTGAAGGTTAAGTCGGAAGTCGGAAATTATGCCCATTTTACATGAAATTCGAAGACGAAGTCGGAAGTCGGAAATCATGGAAACTTGAAGGTGAAGTCGGAACTCATGGGGATGTTACATTACTACCCTCCTTAAAAAAATTTTTTTCCTCAAAATTTATTCACAAAATTAACTATTTATTATTGTAATAAGCACACTGAAGTTGTAAAAACATAGTCAAAGAAAATATAGTAAACTTGATTATATAAGTTAACAGCAAAAGTGAATCCTTGTCCTAAGTTATTTCTAATTTTACTTTAGCTCCTTTGGGAAAATAGCCTCTTCAACATTCAAGGTGAAGGCCCGTCATGGCTGTTGCGATTTAGGGGTAGGTGGCTGACGCGTGTATAAGCAGTCTCTAATCATGTGACCCAGCTTCCCACATCTGAAACATACATTTTGTCCAACTAAACAAGGTCTACCTCCATGAGCCTTTCCACACTTAGGGCATACTTACCGTATATTCGGCTCCTGAAATTGTTTATCCTCACATCCATTAAATTGACGTAGCTTCTTTGGTGGTGGGGCAGGATGAAATTCTTGATTTTCAAGTGCCGGCCTCTTTCCATAAGCATAAGACTGGGCAATTTTCAATTTCTTATTATAATCTTCCACAAGTTTGCACTTGTTTACTAAGGTAGGAAAATCCCTTATCTCCATAGGGCCTATTGCTGCGAGGATATCTTCCCTCAATCCGCCTTCAAATTTGACACATTTCCATGCCTCATTTGGATTCTGCTGATAGATTATGGAAAACTTTCATAGCTCCTCAAATTTAGTGATGTACTCTGGCATGCTGCTACTTCCCTGGCAAAGTTGCATAAATTCCAACTCCTTGGCATTCCGAACTGATGGAGGAAAGTATTTCTGGTAAAAAGCATCTTTGAACACAATCTAGGTGATCTCCGTCTGGGACTCCTCTAATAGCCACTTCACACCATTCTACCAGAATTCTGCGTCTGCTTCCAGCATGTAGGTGGCAAAGGCTATTGCTGGCGACTCGAACAACCCAAAATAGAGAAAACCTTTTCCATTGCCTTAATCCATTCGTCAGCCTTATCAGGGTTGAAAGTTTCTCGAAAGCCAGGCGGATTCGCCTTTTTGAACTTAGCAAACTTAAGATAGTTCAAGTTTGCTCCTAGGCCATATGGATGTCCCCCATGACCGGCCTCGGGCTGCCTACCCAATTGGTTCATCATTTGATGAGCTACAGCGGCCTGTTCCTGCATTGCATGAGCCATCTCAGGCATCGTGTCCATAAAATTAGCAGGATCTTCTGGAGTGGGTTTAGTTTGTGGCCTACCACGCCCTCTGGAAGCCATTAGTTCCTAATCATACACAACAAAACATTGAGTTGATCAGGCTCAACAATAAGTTAAGTGTGACAGCAGCTAATAACAATCACAATTAGGCGGTCATGCATATCTAATTCCCTATATCTTATTTAAACAGATAAGATTTGTCGCATGACATTTTCTAAGGATTCTAGAGTGCACTGGAAACATAGTCAGTCCAAATCCTTAGGTCTGGGGAGGATCGAACTGCTCTAATACCATTTTGTAACATCCTCCTCTGTATAGTACTATGCTTAACTCATAGCACCATAGCTAAGAGTTGTTACTGCTACTTGAGCGGACCTTATTTCATTGTAGCCTCAGCCGTCTTCAAGACCTTTCGGGCTATCTGGAGATAACACGGAAATAGGGGTGAAAATAATAAATTCTCAGTAGGATTCATTGAGAAACTTCATATTATGTCATCGTTATTGTCTCCAGCTGCTTCAATTTATTATTAAAAGTGAATCTATTATACGAACTGTTCTATTTTATAGTTTGAAAACATATAGTTCGAAGCAGAATTCATTTTATTTCATGCACTTAAGTCACATTGGCAATATTTCATGTTTAGAATAAAAATCACTGCATAACTAGATAGAACAAGCTCAGCCTCAATAAAACATGGGATATCATAATAGTGTGCATTAGTACAATTATAATTACATAATACATGTATGGCTATGCTATAAGCTTCTCTTAACTCGTCGCCCCCATAACTTCTCGGTACTTACACTAGCTGGGTCATGTCATGCCTCATATAAGTCCTATCCCCTATACTCATACTAGCTGGGTCATGCCATACCTCATGCGAGTCGTAGGTGAGGGGAGCTTACTTTAGGTCACTTTCCCTTCTGAAGGATCATATCCTTAGTTTACTTTCTTTTATTGTTACACATATTCCAGAGTACGATCGCCATGTCATACTCCATCATAGCGTGATCGCCATGTCATGTTCCTTAGGAATATGGATTCATCATCATATCTTTCATCATAGAATCTTTAATCTTTACTGCCCTTGGGTAGTCTGATCTAGGAGTGGGCTCATCAGCTCAACTCATAACCATCGTCATACAGACCGTCCCATAAGGGGACCCACGTGTCTTTAGTCTTGAAGGGATCTTATTTTGGTCACGTGCCTTTAAATTGAAGGGATCTCTTCTGGTCACGTGCCTCAATAGAGGGATCTCAGTTGACCACGTGCCTTCGATATATCTCATCTGACCACATGCCTCCAAGGTAAAGGGATCTCATAATTTTAGTTGCCTTCACAGGGAGGGATTCAAAGCGCAACTGCCTCCTAGTGAAGGGACCCACATCTTATCTTATTTAACTGCCTTCACAAGGATGGATTCAAAGTGCGACTACCTCTAGGTGACGGGATTCACATTTAATATATTCGTATCCTTTCATTTCCATACATACTCAAGCATAGATATGCTGAGTGCAGTTATAAATATACTTCATCATTTATTCTCATATATCCTTGCATACTTGATTTTCACATACATATTCATAACCTATAAATACTCATAACATTCTTTACAATTCTACCAAAAGTTCGGTAACATAACGGATCAGATCTGTTTCCCCATAAATAGCGCCAGTACTCAGCCAATCAGTTTTATAGAAAATTCGCAATGCTTCATTCACAATTCAACATCAATTTCATAGGAGCATTAGTTGCATTTGAAACATAGTTGCTATCTTAGCACTTTCACTCAGCCCAGTTTTTGTAACTCAGGCCATAATTTCTATTTAACTTATCTAGACCTAAATTAGATATATTAGAATGTTATGTGTCTATTTTCTAACCTCTTTGGTCCCATATAATTTTGATAAGTATAGTTCAAGATATTTAAGTTTCATCTTGGCTTGCCCTGTAGCTAGCCAGAATTACACACTTAAAAGTAAAAATCCACTAAAAATTGAAAAGCAGATCAAATCATACGAAATTAGTATCATATTAAAGCTAATAGGACAACCTTTCATTTTCATCAAGTTTCATTTCATTTGCTTTAATAAAGCTCAAGTTATATGTCTCGAAATTTGACCTTCCTGAATTGTCCTATTTTGGCCTGGTTTGGACATAGGGCAAATTCTTTGAACCACTAGGGGCAAATGGGACCACCACAAACTCATGAACTCTTTTGGAATGTTCTTCTATGTGTAGTCTTTCTAACAAAGTTAGTTTCACTCAATTTGGAGGTGGGTAAAGTGAGTTACACCTTTCTTAAGTCACACTGCCCAGATGAAAGTCTTGATTTCTAGGTCAAAATTCAAAATTTCATATCTCTCTCAATACTAATCCAATGACCTTATACATATATGTATGGAAAGCTCTGGATATCTAGTTTCATCTAAAAATAGTTTCATTCGATTTTACCGATTGTAGGTGGAGCCGTACACTTCATCGTATGGACTGCCGTGGGTGTCCTCACTTAGTCAACATTCTAAGTCTCCACTTCTTCTAATTTTATCCTTCTAATCCTCAACTCCAACTCAAGATTTTATGTTAATCCAACCAGAATCCATCATATATATCCAATAGATCATCAAATAAGTGAAGAAAAGTGAAAGATCATACAACCATAGTTTAAAGAAATTAAGAATAGAAATTAAATCCTACCTCTTTGTATGTGATTTTTGCTAAGTCTTGGAACTTGAATTGATAGAACCTTGTAAAGCTTCAAAGTTTGATAGAGTTGGTTGAGAGAAAGAGAGAAAAGGAAAGTGAAATCAGAGGAAAGAGTGGCGTAAATAAGAGAGAAAAATCTGATTTAAGCTTTGAAAGGATAGTTGGCTTTGTGAGTTTTGATTGGTTGAAATTTTGTGAGTGAAATTTAGCCATGTCTCCCTCTTTTGTGGCTAAATCATTCTCCACCTCGCGTAAAAGTGGAACTCGTCTCCACTCTATCTGAAATCGGAACTCATCTCCATTTTGCTTAAGATCGAAATTCATGTCCATTTTATTTGAATTTGGAGCTGAAGTCGGATGTCGGAATTCATACCCATCCTATTTGAAACTTGGAGATAAATTCAGAAATCAGAAATTGTGTTCGTTTTATTTGAAACTTACACTTGGGAATAAAGTAGGAAATCGGAACTCATGTAAATTATGGTCGAACTTCGAGATCAACTTTGAGATCGGAGCTCGTGTCCATTCTAAACCAGACCGAGGGTCGGAACTTGTGATAATCATAAACTCGGAGGTCGGAAATTATGAACATTTCATTTGAATTGGAGATGAGGTCGGATATCGGAAATGTTGATCATTTCATTTAAAATATGGTCGAAAATTGGAAAATCATATAACTTGGAAACAAAATCGGATATCGGGAACCATGTTCATTTCTTTTGGACCTTGAAGGTTAAGTCGGAAGTCGGAAATTACGCCCATTTTATGTGAAATTTGAAGACGAAGTCAGAAGTCGGAAATCATGGAAACTTGAAAGTGAAGTCAGAACTCGGGGGGATGTTACAATGTGTGTTTATGTTTGTGATACAGCGAAGCTACAATGTGATGTTAAATCGGTTGTGAAAATGGGCTTGCACTATAGCGCAAGGTAGCGCGCTATAGCTCAACCAAGATACCCTTTTATGCATCACTGAAACGGGCTTGCACTATAGCGCAAGACATCGTGCTATAGTGCAGCCAAATGTTCTTTTACACATTCTACAGACGCGACCTTGCACTGTAGCGCAAAGCAAAATTTTTTGATCCACATTCCTATCGACAACGCGCTATAGCGTGTTGTTGCCGCTACAACTTCTCCATTTTGTTTGCTGCATGCCTAATTTCATCTCTTCCTCTACTTATGCACTTCCTAATTGCTCCACAAACATACAAAACAAAATAAACTAAAGTTAAATAAATTAAATTTATTCCTAACAAAATTCTACCTAAATTAAAAGAAGAACTAAAATGATTCTAAATAAAAAAATTAAAAGAAATCAAAGAAATGTTAGAAAAGTTGGGTTGTCTCTTAACAAGCATTTTGATTTAATATCCCTAAGTTGGACAAGACTCAATCTATCAGTGTGGATTAGAGAGAAGAGCTGAAGCCTTGAGTTTATCATAGCTTCCATCAACATATGGCTTCAATCTATGGCCATTGACTTTAAAAGTGCCCTTTGTAGGATGCTTGACCTCAATAGCTCCAAAGGGAGAACTTTAGTTATCTTAAAAGGTCCTGACCACCTTGACCTTAGCTTCCTAGGAAATAACTTCAATTTAGAATTGAAGAGCAGGACTTTTTGACCTATGTGGAAGTCTCTTACGAGAATATTTCTATCATGCCACTTCTAGCTTTTCTCCTTGTAGAGCTTGGCATTCTCATAGGCTTCCTGTCTAAACTCATCCAACTCATTAATCTGTAATAGTCTTTTCTCACTTGCTCCTTGAGATCAAAATTGAGCAATTTTGTTGCCCAATATGCCTTATGCTCCAACTCAACTGGCAAGTGACAAGCCTTCCTAAAGACCAATCTATATGGAGACATCCCAATGGGAGTCTTGAAAGCTGTCCTGTAAACCTAAAGAGCATCATCCAACTTAACTGACCAATCCTTCCTTAAGGAATTAACAACCTTTTTAAGGATTATTTTCAACTCTCTGTTGGACAGCTCCACTTGGCCACTTGTCTCAGGGTAGTAGGGAATGGCAACCTTGTGATTTACACCATATTTTGCAAGAAAGGTATCGAATTGATGGTTGCAGAAGTATGTGCCTCCATCACTGATTATTGCTCTTAGGATAACAAATCTTGAGAAAATATTCTTCTTTAGGAACTTTGTGACAACCCGGGCATCATTAGTAGGGGAGGCTATGGCTTTCACCCATTTGGAAACATAATCAACCACTACTTCCCAAAGGAAGTAGGAAATGGGCCCATGAAATCAATACCCCAAACATCAAGTAGTTTAACCACAAAAATGTTGTTTAGTGGCATTTCATGCTTCCTAGAAACATTCCCAGTGCTTTGGCACTCATTGCACATTCTCAAATAGTCATTGGCATCTCCGTAGGACCTTAGCAGCTGTTTGGGTGGCTCTGAAGTGGCCCCCAACTGGTGATGTGTGACAATGGTAAAGAATGCTAGCCGCTTCTTTTTAAGGGACACATCTTCTGATAATCTGATCTGAGCAATGTTTATAAAGAAATAGCTCATCCTAGAAATAGTATTTGAGGTCAGAAAATAATTTCTTCTTCTGGGAGTATGAAAGGCCTTCAGGCAGAATTCTCTTACCTAGATAATTAGCATAGTCTGCAAACCATGGTACTGCTTGTGCTACCCATAGCTGCTCATCAGGAAATATCTCTCTGATCTCTTCCTCCTCATGCAGAAAGGGAAGAGTTAGTCTGGAAAGGTGGTCAACTGCCAAATTCTCTGCTTCCTTTTTATCTCTAATCTCCAAATCAAATTCTTAAAGCAATAAAATCCATCTAAGGAGCCTAAGCTTGGCATCCTTGTTGTCTAATAAGAACTTGAGGGTTGCATGATCCTTGTAGACAATCACCTTAGCACTTATCAAATAAGAATGGAACTTGTCAAAAGCAAATACAGCAGCCAAAAGTTCTTTTTCGATGGTAGCATAATTAAGTTGTGCATCATTCAAAGTTCTATTGGCATAATAAATGACATGCAACAACTTATCATTTCTCTACCTTATAATAGCACCTATGACATAATCACTATCATCACACATGAGCTCAAATGGCAAATACCAATTAGGTACAACAAGAATGGGAGTTGAAACTAATTTGCTTTTCAAAAGTTCAAAGGCATGCAAGCATTCATTATCAAAATTAAAAGGAACATCTCTAACTAATAGATTACTCAAAGGCTTAGCAATTTTAGAGAAATCCCTAATAAATCTCCTATAGAATCCAGCATGGCCTAAGTAACTTTTAACTCCCTTTATATTGGTTGGTGG
The DNA here is from genome assembly GCA_031439595.1 of Pterocarpus santalinus. Classification (NCBI taxonomy): domain Eukaryota; kingdom Viridiplantae; phylum Streptophyta; class Magnoliopsida; order Fabales; family Fabaceae; genus Pterocarpus; species Pterocarpus santalinus. Next base: position 21,838,032 of record CM062528.1, on the reverse strand, counting down.
AGGTAGCTTCTCAATGACTTCAATGTTGGTTTTATCCACTTCAATTCCTTTGGCTGAGATTTGATGTCCAAGAACTATGCCTTCCTGCATCCTGAAATGACACTTCTCCAAATTCAAAACAAGGTTAGTTTCCTGACATTGTTTCAAAATCAAAGATAAATGATACAAACAATTATCAAAAGAAGAACCAAAAACTGAAAAATCATCCATAAAAACTTCTATAAGCGTTTCCACCATATCATGGAAAATGGCTAACATTCATCTCTGGAAGGTAGCTGGGGCATTGCATAACCCAAATGTCATTCTCCTATAAGCAAATGTTCCATATAGGTAGGTGAATGTAGTCTTTTCCTGATCTTCTAGGGCAATATGTATTTGGTTGTAACTAGAGTAGCCATCCAGGAAGCAATAGTAAGAATGACCTGCTATCCTCTCCAATATTTGGTCCATGAAGGGTATGGAAAGTGGTCATTAAGGATGGCATCATTGAGCTTCCGGTAGTCAATATATATCCTCCACCTAGTGACCGTACTTGTTGGAATGAGCTCATTATTCTCATTCTTCATCATTGTAATCCCTCCTTTCTTGGGTACTACATGAACTGCGCTTACCCATGTACTATTTGAAATGGGTATATGATCCTTGTATCTGGGAACTTCACCACTTCTTTTTTCACAACTTGTTTCATGGTTGGATTTAGTCTCCTCTGTAGTTGGACCAGTGGCTTGAAATCATCTTCCATGAAGATTTTATGCATGTAGAAAGTGGCGCTGATGCCCTTCAAATCTGAGATCTGCCATCCAATAGCTATTTTATGATCTTTGAGTATCCTTAGCAGCTTATCTTCTTCTACACTACTTAGTGAGGCATTGATAATAACAGGATATATGTCACCTTAACTAAGGAATCCATATCTTAGATGGATAGGAAGTTGCTTGAGCTCTAACTTTGGTGGCTCCTCACTCACTGGTTGTAGCTCCCTATCTCACATTAGAATGTTAGAGCAAGGTTGCGAAATAGTAGGCTGAGCTTCCAAAAGCTCATGGCACAATTGTAGGTTGTTGTCCTCTAATTCTTTTGCCATCTTAGAGTTTGCCAGGTATGCTTCTAAATGTGTGGTGGTACAAATAGCTCCAAATGAAGAAGTCACCACATCTTCAATCAAATCAACTCTAAGGCAGGAATTAGCTTCCAGGGGGAACTTAGTTGCGTCAAAAACATTGAAGGTGACCTTCTCATCTTATACTTGCAACTCTAGCTTTCCCTCCTGAACATCTATTAGAGGTCTCCCTATGGTGAGGAAAGGCCTACCAAGAATGAGAGGGACTTCCCTATCTTTTTCCATTTCAAGAACCACAAAATCCACTGGAAATATGAGCTTATCCACCTTTACTAGCACGTCTTCAATAATACCTCTTGGATGCTTGATTGATTTGTCAGTTAACTGAAGAGAAATCATGGTAGGCTTGACTTCTCTAACTCCAAGCTTCCTGAAAATAGACAAAGACATTAAATTAATGTTGGCACCAAGATCACAAAGAGCTTTATTAAAATAAACATCTATGGAATAGTAAAACTCCCTGGATTCTTAAGCTTGGGAGACAGCTTATTCTGTAAGATGGCACAACACTCTTCAGTAAGTAGGACAGTTTCATCATCTCTAATTTTTCTCTTCTGGGAGAGGATCTCCTTCATAAACTTAGCATAACTAGGCATCTGAGTCAATGCCTCGGCGAAGGGTATATTGATTTGCAGCTTGTTGAATATTTCTAGAAATTTTGCAAATTGTTTATCTTGCTGCTTTTTTTTTCAGTTGCTTTACCCTCTGTGGATAGGGAGTGGGAGGGTCATAGGTAGGTGTTGACACATATTCTGGAGTCTTTTCTTCTTCCCCCACACCTTTGCTATGCCTTATAGGGACCTCATATTTCTTCCCCTTGGTAGTTTGCACTTCAATCTCAGCAGGTGGCTCTTTCTTCCACTCCCGGCATTTTAGATTCTTCTAGTTCTTTGCCACTTTGCAGGGTAATTGCCTTAACTTGCTCTCTTGGATTTTTCATTGTATTACTAGGTGTAACATCCTCCTCAGTACAGTATTATGCTTAAGTCATAATACCTCACCTAGGAGTAGTTACTGTCATTTAGTCGGACTTTGCCTGGCAGTAACCTTCGGCCACCTTTGCCTTGGAGGCTTTCTTCGGAAACCTTTAAACTATCTGGAGATAAAACGGAAAAAGAGTGATAATTTTTTTTTCTCAGTAGGATTCATTCAACTACTACATGTTGTGTCATTGTTATTATTTCCAGCTGCTTCGGTTTATTATGAAAAATGAAAACATTATACAAATTGTTCTGTTTTATAGTTTGAAAACACATAGTCCGAAGCAGAATTCATTTTATTTCATGTACTTAAATCACCTTTAGAATATAGATCCCTACATAAGTAGATAGAACAGCTTCAGTATTAATAAAGCATGGGATGACATTATGCAACTTCTCATCTTTGAATTCATGCAAATGCACTTATGCTTTTCTTGAACTTCCTTTACTCTGTAATAAGTTAATGTCATGGACGTTACCACCATATATTTTCATTGCTTACACTAGCTGGGTCATGCCATGCCACGTGTAAATCCTGTCCCCCATACTCACACTAGCTGGGTCGATGCCATGCCTCATGTGAGCGGGGTACTTGCATATGTTTTAATCTTTAATCTTTACTACCCTTGGATAGTCTAATCTGGGAGTGAGCTCGTCAGCTCCACTCATGACCGTTGTCACACCGATTGACCCACAAGGGGATCCACGTGCCTCTAGTCTTGGAGGGATTTCATTTTGGTCACATGCCTCTAAATTGAAGGGATCTCTTCTGGTCACGTGCCTTAATAGAGGGATCTCAGCTGATGACATGCCTTCAATGTAGAGGGATTTCATCTGATCATGTGTTTCCAAGGTAGAGGGATCTCATAGTTTTAGCTGCCTTCATAGGGAGGGATTCAAAGTGCAATTGCCTCCTAATGAAGGGACCCACATCTTATCTTATTTAACTGCCTTCACAAGGAGCGATTCAAAGTGCAACTGCTTCCAGGTGAAGGGATTCATATCTTTATCTTATTTAGCTGCCTTCACAAGGAGGGATCTCATAACTGCCTCCAGGTGAAGAGACCCACATTCAATACATTCATATTATTTCATTCTCATACATAATCATACATAGACATACTGAATGTACTCATACATATGCTTTATCATTTACTTTCATATAACCTTATATATATGAGTACTACATACATGTCCTTAACACATAAATGCTTATAATTCTACCGAAAATTCGGCAGTATAACGGAATGTGTCCGCTTCCCCATGAATAGTGCCAGTATAAAGACAATCCATTTTACAAAAATTTCACAATTCTTCATTCACATTTCAACATCAATCTCATAGGATCATTAGTTGCATTTAAAGCATAGTTGCTGTCTTAACACTTTCACTCAGTCCAGTTTTGTAAATTAGGCCATAATTTCTATGTAACTAATCTGGACCACGATTTTGAATATGTTAGAGTTTTATGTGTCTATTTTCTAACCTCTTTAGTCCTATCTCATTTAGACTTTTATAGCTCAAGATATTCGGGTTCTATCCCGGACTGACTTGCAGCTAGCCAGAATTGCATACTTTCAAGTAAAAATCCATTAAAAATCGAAAACTAGCTCAAATCATACGAAATTAGTATCCTATGAAAGCTAACAGAACAACCTTTTATTTACAATAAGTTCTATTTCATTTTCTTTAGAGAACTCAAGTTATAGGCCTCTAAATTTGATCTTCCTGAACTGTCCTATTTTGGCCCGATTTAGACATAAAGCAATTTCTTTGAACCATTGGGAGCAAATGGGACTATATCAAACTGGGAATCTTTTTGTAAGATGTTCTTCTATGTGTAAGCTTTCTAACAAAGTTAGTTTCACTCAATTTGGAATTGTATAGAGCACGTTATGTCCTGAACAACCCAGTCTGCCCAATATCAAACTCTAGAATCTAGGTTAAATTTCCAAAATTCATATCTCTCTCAATACTAATCCATTCGCCTTATATAATATATGTATGGAAAGCCTTGAATGTCTACTTTCATTTAAAAATGGTTTCATCTATTTTGACTAGGTGTAGGTGGAGCTGTACACTCCGTCGTATAGACTGCCGTGGAGCTTCTCACTTAGACAGTATCCCAAAATTTCACTTCTCCTAGTTTTCTTCTTCTAATCTTAATTCCAACTCAAGATTCCATATTAATCCAACCATAATCCATTATATACATCCATTATAAGCTCAAATACATGAAGAAGAGTAAAATTCCATGCAATCATAGTACAAAGAAATCAATAAATAGAAAGTGAATCCTACCTCCTATAGACGTGATCTTGCTGAATTGGAGTTGATGGAACCTCGTGAAACTTGAAGGTTTGGTGGAGATTAGTATGGAGAGAAGGAGAGAACGAGAAGGCTGAAGTGAGAGGAGAATGAGGCGTAAAATCAGCAGGGAGAAGAGAAAAATCTGATTTACATAGTGGAGTGGTAGTCGGGATTGAGAGTATTGATTGACTGAATTTCTTGTAGACAAAGTTCAGCCATGTCTCCATCTTTTTGTGGCTAAATCATTCTCCACGTCGCCTAAAAGTGGAACTCGCCGCCATTGTATCTAAAATTGGAACTCGTCTTCATTCTGCTTTAAGTCGGAAATCGTGTCCATTTTCTTTAAAACATAAAGTTGGATATTGTGAATCATAACTTAGATGAAGTCAGAAATCGGCAATAATGTCCATTTCATACTTAATGTGGAACTCGGAGCTTAGGAGACACAAGGGCCTTGGAAAATTATTAATATTGGAAATCGGAAGTGGGATCAGAAGATGAAACCTTGTACCCGAAATTCCTAAACTCGGCATCTCAGTAAACCGTAACTTCGGAACTCAATCAAGAATCAATCAATCCTGGAGAACTAGTATAAACATGAACACGAAAGTTAGGAATCAAGACAGGCACAACCTCGGAAATCGGTAATCAATGCATTATCCTTATTTGCCTGGAGATCGGAACTTATATGACCTCGGAAGTCCTAATCCAATATCGGAAGTTAGTATTTAGACCAAACTCGGAAACATCAATAGAAACGAAAAGCTCTTGTAAGTGGTTTTGGAGACTGGAACTCATATATACTTTCTGATGTCGGAATTAGTGTTCATTTTCGTTGATCTTGGATATAAACTCAGAGGTTAGAAACCATGTATACTCGTTCCAAAGATTAAGTTGGAAGTCGTAGATCATGTATACTATATTTGAAACTCGAAGTCGGAGGTCGGACATCATGTCATTTCTTTTGAAGCTTGGAAATAAGGTGGTAGGTCGGAATTCGGAACTCGGGGATGTTACATTACCACCTTCCTTAAAAAAAATTTTGTCCTCAAAATTTAGTCATGAAACTAACTATTCATTATTGTACGAGTTTTGAAGAAAGTTTACACATAAATACACTGAAGTTGTAAAATGTAGTCGAAGAAAATACAGTAATCCTAGTTATATCAGTTAATAGCAAAAAGGGAATCCTTATCCTCACTCCAACTCCTTTGGGGAAATAGCCTCCTCAACATTCAAGGTGAAGGCCTGTCATGGTTGTTGCGGTTTAAGGGTAGATGGTTGATGTGTATATAGGCAGTTTCTGATCATGTGGCCCGGCTTCCTACACTTGAAACATACATTTTGCCCAGCTAAATAAGGTCTACCTCCATGAGCTTTTCCACACTTAGGGCATACTTGCCTTATGCTTGGCCCCTGAAATTGTTTATCCTCTCGTCCATTAAATTGACGCAGCTTCTTTGGTGGTGAGGCATATTCAAGTTCCTAGTTTTCAGGTGTCGGTCTCTGTCCATAAGCATCAGACTGGGAAATCTTCAATTTCTTGTTATAGTCTTCCACAAGTCTGCACTTGTTTACCAAGGTAGAAAAATCCTTGATTTCCATAGGACCTATTGCTGCGAGGATATCTTCCCTCAATCCGCCTTCAAATTTGACACATTTCCACACCTCATTTGGATTCTGTTGATAGCTTGTGGAAAACTTGCATAGTTCCTCAAACTTAGCAATGTACTTTGACATGTTGCTACTTCCTTGGTGGAGTTGCATAAATTCCAACTCCTTGGCATTCCGAACTGATGGAAGACAGTATTTTTGGTAAAAAGCATTCTTGAACACAACCTAGGTGATCTCCATCTGGGACTTTTCTAATAGATGTTTCACACCATTCCACCAGAATTCCGCATCTGCTTCGAGCATATAATTGATGAAGGCTACTTTCTGGCGACTCATACTATCCAAAACAGAGAAAACCTTTTCCATCGCCTTAATCCATTCATCAGCCTTGTCAGGGTTGAAAGCTCCTCTAAAGCTGAGTGGGTTTGCCTTTCTGAATTCAGCAAACTTGAGATACTTCAGATCTATCCCAAGGCCATGTGGATTTCCTTCATAACCAGCCCCGGGTCGCCTACCCAACTAATCCATCATCTGATGAGTTGCAGTAGCCTGTTCCTGCATTGCATGAGCCATTTCATGCATCGTGTCCATAAAATTAGCAGGATCTTCTGGAGTAGGTCTATTTCGTGGCCTACGACACCCTTTGGAAGCCATTAGTTCCTAGTCACACACAACAAAGCATTGAGTTGATTAGGCTCAACAATAAGTTAAGTGTGACAACAACCAATAACAATCACAGTTAGGCGGTCATGCATATCTAATTTAATTTCTTATCCTATAGCCTACCTAAGCAGATAAGATTTATCGCATGGCATTCTCTTATTTCCTAAGGATTCCAGAGTATACTGGAAACGTAGTCAGTCCAAATCCTCAGGTTCGGGGAGGATCAAACTGCTCTGGTACCATTTTGTAACATCCTTCTCAGTACAGTGCTATGCTTAAGTCATAATACCTTACCTAGGAGTAGTTACCATCACTTAGTCGGATCTTGCCTGGTAGCAACCTTCGGCCACCTTCGCCTCAGAGGCTTTCTTCGGAAACCTTTAAACTATTTGGAGATAACAAGGAAAAAGAGTGAGAATTTTTTTTTTCTCAGTAGGATTCATTCAACTACTACATGTTGTGTCATCGTTATTATCCCCAGCTGCTTCGGTTTATTATGAAAAATGAATACATTATACAAATTGTTCTGTTTTATAGTTTGAAAACACATAGTCTAAAGCAGAATTCATTTTATTTCATGTACTTAAATCACCTTTAGAATATAGATCACTGCATAAGTAGATAGAACAGCCTCAGTATTAATAAAGCATGGGATGACATTATGCAACTTCTTATCTTTGAATTCATGCAAATGCACTTATGCTTTTCTTGAACTTCCTTTACTCTGTAATAAGTTAATGTCATGGACGTTACCACCATATATTTTCATTGCTTACACTAGCTGGGTCATGCCATGCCACGTGTAAGTTCTGTCCCCCATACTCACATTAGCTGGGTCGATGCCATGCCTCATGTGAGCGGGGTACTTGCATATGTTTTAATCTTTAATCTTTACTGCCCTTGGATAGTCTAATCTGGGAGTGAGCTCGTCAGCTCCACCCGTGACTGTCGTCACACCGACTGAGCCACAAGGGGATCCACGTGCCTCTAGTCTTGGAAGGATCTTATTTTGGTCAGGTGCCTCTAAATTGAAGGGATCTTTTCTGGTCACGTGCCTTAATAGAAGGATCTCAGCTGACGACATGCCTTCAATGTAAAGGGATTTTATTTGACCACGTGCTTCCAAGGTAGATGGATCTCATAGTTTTAGCTGCCTTCATAGGGAGGGATTTAAAGTGCAACTGCCTCCCAATGAAAGGACCCACATCTTATCTTATTTAACTGCCTTCACAAGGAGCGATTCAAGGTGCAACTGTCTCCAAGTGAAGGGATTCATATCTTTATCTTATTTAGCTACCTTCACAAGGAGGGATCTCATAATTGCCTCCAGGTGAAGAGACCCATATTCAATACATTCATATTATTTCATTCTCATATATAATCATACATAGACATACTGAATGTACTCATACATATGCTTTATCATTTATTTTCATATAACCTTACATATATGAGTACTACATACATGTCCTTAACACATAAATGCTTATAATTCTACCGAAAATTCGGCAGCATAACGGAACGTGTTCGCTTCCCCATGAATAGTGCCAGTATTCAGACAATCCATTTTATAGAAATTTCACAATACTTCATTCATATTTCGACATCAATCTCATAGGATCATTAGTTGCATTTAAAGCATAGTTGCTGTCTTAGCACTTTCACTCAGCCTGATTTTGTAAATTAGGCCATAATTTCTATGTAACTCATCTGGACTGCAATTTTGGATATGTTAGAGTATTATGTATATACTTTTTAACCTCTTTAGTCCCATCTCATTTAGACTTCTATAGCTCAAGATATTCGGGTTCTATCCTGGACTGACTTGCAGCTAGCCAGAATTGCATACTTACAAGTAAAAATCCATTAAAAATCGAAAGCTAGCTCAAATCATACAAAATTGGTATCCAATGAAAGCTAACAAAACAACTTTGCATTTGCAACAAGTTCCATTTCATTTTCTTTAGTAGAACTCGAGTTATAAGCCTCTAAATTTGATCTTCCTGAACTATCCTATTTTGGCCCGATTTGAACATAGAGTAACTTCTTTGAACCATTGGGAGCAAATGGGACTATATCAAACTCGGAATCTTTTTGTAAGATGTTCTCCTATGTGTAAGCTTTCTAAAAGTTAGCTTCACTCAATTTGGATTTGTATAGAGTAGTTATGTCCTGAAAAACCCAGTCTGCCCAATATCAAACTCTAGAATCTAGGTTAAACTTCCAAAATTCATATCTCCCTCAATACTAATCCAATCGCCTTATATAATATATGTATGGAAAGCTCTGAATGTCTACTTTCATCTAAAAATGGTTTTATCCATTTTGACCAGCTGCAGGCAGAGCCATACACTCCGCCGTATGGACTGCCGTGGAGCTTCTCATTTAGACAACATCCCAAACTTTCACTTCTCCTAGTTTTCTTCTTCTAATCTTAATTCCAGCTCAAGATTCCATATTAATCCAATCATAATCCATCATATACATCCATTATAACCTCAAATACATGAAGAAGAGTAAAATTACATGCAGTCATAGTATAGAGAAATCAATAAATAGAAAGTGAATTCTATCTCCTTTAGACGTGATCTTGTTGAATTGGAGTTGATGGAACCTTGTGAAACTTGAAGGTTTGATGGAGATTAGTATGAAGAGAAGGAGAGAATGAGAAGGCTGAAGTGAGAGGAGAATGAGGCATAAAATCAGCAGGGAGAAGAGAAAAATCTAATTTAAATAGTGGAGTGGTAATTAGGATTGAGAGTATTGATTGGCTGAATTTCTTGTGGACAAAGTTCAGCCATGTCTCCCTCTTTTTGTGGCTAAATCATTCTCCATGTCGCCTAAAAGTGGAACTCGCAGCCATTGTATCTAAAATCGGAACTCGTCTTCATTCTGCTTTAAGTCGAAAATCGTGTCCATTTTCTTTAAAACATAAAGTCGGATATCGTGAATCACAACTTAGATAAGGTCGAAAATTGGCAATAATGTCCATTTCATACTTAATGTGGAACTGGGAGCTTAGGAAACACAAGGACCTTGGAAAATTATCAATATCGGAAACCGGAAGTGGGATCAGAAGATGAAACCTTATACCCGAAATTCCTAAACTCGGCATGTCAGTAAACCGTAACTTCGAAACTCAATCAAGAATCAATCAATCCTGGAGAACAAGTATAAACATGAGCACGGAAGTCGGGAGTCAAGACAGGCACAATCTCGAAAATCGGCAATCAGTGTATTATCCTTATTTGCCTAGAGATCGGAACTTATATGATCTCGGAAGTCCTAATCCAATATCAGAAGTCGGTATTTAGACCAAACTGGGAAACATCAATAGAAATGAAAAGCTCTTGTAAGTGGTTTCGGAGACCGGAACTGATATATACCTTCTGATGTCGGAACTAGTGTTCATTTTCGTTGATCTTGGATATAAACTCGGAGGTTAGAAACCATGTATACTCATTCCTAAGATTAAGTCGGAACTCGTAGATCATGTATACTATATTTGAAACTCGAAGTCGGAGGTCGGACATCATGTCATTTCTTTTGAAGCTTGGAAATAAGGTGTTAGGCCAGAATTTTGAACTCGGGGACGTTACACTAGGCAAAGTACCCTATGGTCTCTCAGGTAGTTGTTGGGATATCTACCCCAATTGAGTCTCTAGGTTTCTAATGGAGACCTCCTGGTGCTTGAACTGTGCTTTAGTTCTATCCACAAAATCAGAGTGAGTCTGCATGAATTATTGGAACATTTTCTCGAGGTTAGACTTCTTCTCTTGAACATGTGGGTTGTATGAATGCCTAGGAGCACCCTGATTCCCACGGTACTAACTGGAATGACCATGGTCTCTATATCTAGGAACATAACTATTGGAATGAAAATTGTGCCTGTAACTATTCATGTAATTGACTTGTTCATTAGAAGTAGGCTTTGTGGCTCACTCTCTATTAGGATGATTCCTTTGGTAAAAGTCACATGGCAAGATCGGTGTTAGGGAAGTGGTATTGAGCATATTCGGTTGCTTCTAAATGGCTGCATTCTGGACAGAAAGGGCTTACATTTAGGCCAAAAGGGTAGTGGCAGTGTCAACTTCCAAGACTCCCCCTTCTGAGTTTTCTCATTAGGCCTTTGATAATTGTTGCAAGTCAATACTTCAAATAACTCCGAAGATTGCTAAAGTGTCTTATTGTTCAGAGAGCCACTAGCAGCTGTATCAACCATGATGTGGGTAGACATATGGAGACCATTGTAGAATGTTTGGATTTGCATCCAGAGTGGGATGCCGTGATGTGGACACTTGGCTAATAACTCCTTATACCTCTCCCAGGACTCAAAGAAGGATTCTCCATCCACTTGGGTGAAGGAAGTGATGTTATTCCTCATCTTGGTAGACTTGGCGGGGGGAAAATATTTCTCAAGGAATTTTCTAGCCACCATGTCCCAGATAGTAAGTGTTCCTTGTAGTCGAGACTTCAACCAATCTCTGGCTTTGTCCCTAAATGAAAAATGGAACAGCCTCAACCGAATAGCATCATCTATGGCACCATTATTTTTATGGTGTCATAGATTTCCAAGAAGTTGCTGAGGTGTTCATTTGGATCCTCACTAAGTAGTCCAACAAACTGACAGTTTTGTTTCACGAACTAAATGAGTGACATCTTTAGCTCTAAGTTATTTACTGGGACAGGCACTCTCACAGTACTTGATAAGCACCCTTCAAGAGTGGGTGCCAAGTAGTCCTTTCTAGCTCTATCATCATGCTCATTTTCATTAGCCATGGTGACTTCCTGGACTTCTTCAATTGTTCTCCGTGCTCTCTTGAATTGACGCAAGGAATGTTCAATCTCTGGATCAAAGAGCAAGTCTTCAGCAGATCGGCTCCTTCGTATAAACTGCACAACAGAACACTGAAAGCAGGTGAAGTACGGACTAAAATAACAAAACCAAGCAAAATAGAATAAAAATCCAATCTAGTATCTCGTCAACTAAGAATGATATTGATAGTATCCCTGACAATAGCACCAAAATCTTGGTACGGCTCCGGTAAGTATACCGGATCGTACAAGTAATAAAGTGATAAGTAAAGTATCGTTTCCACGAGGATAGATCAAATAATGAATAGTTTAAAGGATGACTATTTGGAAAGAATGAAATTATGGATGTAGAGAAATTAAAATTAAAATAAAAATTTAATTAATATGAAAAATATTAATCAGGACGGATGTAAAAGGGTTGACTAAATGCAATGGGATGAACGTTAGGGCTAATTAATTTCACCTACTGTTGACATATTTACTATGAATTTCTATTAATTAGTTCCTATCCTAATTGACTCATGGTCGGTTCCTCTTAATTTATTCCTAACCTCTCTCGAGGTCAAGCATTACTCTTTATCCTAAGCTGATTACATAATCTCCTAGCACAAACTAATCTAAGTAAAGGTTGAAGATCTATAGGTTCCTATGTTGACTGCATGAACCGCGTTTGTCTATCTCTAGTTTTTGCTCAGCTCACAGTGTTTATGTTAAGAAGCTTTGTTTACAAACCCTATCTCTAATTATTGCAAACCAACGAATCAATTGAATGGTGCCCAATCACTCAAAAGCATTAAGCACAAACAAAAACACTAAATAATTGAAATAGAAACAAGATTAACATTAATCCGTTAGTAAATTTGTCATACAAAATGGTCTATTAACACTCTAGCAAGAAAAACTTAGTTCATGACTAAAGAAAAAAAAATAATAGAAGAGTATAAAAATGAGAAGATAGAAAAACAAAGAGCCATAAAGATTTTTGGCTAGAGACAAGATATTCCGAAGAATTTGAATCTCTCTGTGTTGAAATTGAGCTCTAGAATTCTTGAATCTTTACCTTCAATCTCTCTGGAAGAAGATTTTTGTCTTGGAAAATGTGTGGAGTGTCTAGGGATTCCTTTGTGATTTGTGTTACTGCCTTTTATAGTGCATAGATCCCCCTCTTTCTAAATCCTAGCTAGACTTATTAATTTGCTGCAGACGAGCTTGCGCTATAGTGCAAAGGGTTGTGCTATAGCGCAATGCCCAATTCTTGGCTCATTTCCGAAAAATGGTAGTGCGCTATAGCACGCAAGGTTGTGCTATAGCGCAACACAAAACTTTGAACTTCTTCTTTTTGCAGTAGCGCACTATAGTGCACTACCTTGTGGTATAGCGTAAGGTGCTGAGTCTGAATTTATGCCTTGGCCTCTTCCAACTTCTTCCAGCCTCACTTTCACCTAAAATAAATCAAATAAAACCCAAAATAAGTACCCAATCACATAAGAAAATAACAAAAACTAAAAATACCAATTCATCTAAACTATATACTAAAATAAAACAAAACAAAAGCTAAATTAAATAACCAAAACTTAAATTAAACAAAAACTAACTAAAAATATAACTCACTAAAGGGAGTTATTAGTTTGTTGGCTAAATCATGGCTATCTATTTCTACAATCAACAAGAATTAAAATTTCAATGAAATTTACCTGTCACATTATTTTTCCACCTTTCCAACTTAGGACACAAGTTATCACAATTTTCCCCTTTGCCTATGCAAATTTTGGCTTGCCTTTACTCTCCATTTTTTCTTCTTCTTCGTCGTCCTCTCCATTCTCTCCATTTCCACCTAAGACCACTCATAGTCTTGTCTTCTTTAGACCAAATCTTTCACTATTTCCTCTATATAGCATCAAAGAAGCCTTAAAACAAGCTTAAATCCTCCTTCCGTTGATCATATAGCTTCAGCCAACTAAGAAGAAAGACGGTATTTGCATTTATTTCAAGGCTTTAGAGAAGTAAAGCTAGTAAAGCTTCAAATACAAGAGCTCAAATGATGAATTTTAGTTAGGATTTCTTAGATTGATGAACTTCTATGGATTATGTGGTTGCTAGGGTTTCTCTTGTCATCTTTTGTTTGATGATATTTGATGTTAATACGACTTGTTTCTAGTGATTTAAGATAAGAAATCTTGGTTTAGGTTGAAGATTAGGCCAAAAGCACAAGATAGAACCAAAATAGAAAATTGTTGGATGTAAACCCTAAAGCAACATCCATGTGGCAGAGCTCATATCTCACCTTATCTGTAATGCCCAATACAGAAGTCAAATGATAGAGGTGTTAGTTTTTGAGTTTCTTTGATTCTAGACTTAGAACATGATTAAGAATGGTTTTGAGCCTTGTGGATGTGAAGTGTGTTATGTGTTAATAGAGTAAATAAAAGTTAATAAGATAAATTATAATTCTATCATGGATTTGGCCTTAGAAAAATTTTCATCTGGAAGATTTTTCTTGGATTGTTGGGGGAGTTTTTGGAGTGAAAATATATTTAGAAATGCCTCTTAGAGCTTTGGACTATATGCTACAATTGTATGACGAATTAGAGGAATTTTGGGCTTAGAAGCCACCGCCCATGCCTAGGCAGTGGGCATGCAGAATTGCTGTGTTGTTAGCCCAGGGAGTGCCTAGGCGGTGGCGACGTGATTCAAAAAGATATCTTGTGAAGCTTCTTTTTCATTCACCATTTTCATTCCTTTCCTTTTCTCCTTTCTTCATCTTTCTTTCCCCACACTTCCACCTCAAATCCCCCACCTATAACCTCCATTTCTTCAATATTTTGGCATCGTCAATAAGAGATTTATGGCATCCACATGTGTGTGGAGAGAGGGAGACGCAATTTTGGTTTGGGAAAGCTTAAGGGTGGCAATTTTGGAGTTCCATTGGTGACCTACTCCCTTGTTTCAATCCTTTGGGCTTCCTAAGGTTAGTATTGAACTCTCATGTGTTCTTATTTCAAGATTTGGCTGAGGTTTTCCTTGATTATTGGTTATAGAGTAGTCGAAGTAAAAATACGGGCTTTGATTTGGGGTTTTTGTTGTAGAAGGGTGATTTGAGAAAATCTTTAGCTCTAGAAACTAATTAGCACTTAATTGATGTTCTTTATGATGTTAGATGCTTGTGAAGATCAATCGTGGGCTTTATGCCATGATAAGTTTGGATCTCTTCCTCATGGTCCCAAGTTGTGAGTGATAGTGTTTCTATAACATATTTTCTCTAATTTTCTAAAGATATGCTTGGAATGTATTTCACGAAATCATGATGGAATATGAGTAATTGCTTATCCTATGTTTACGAAGTTCTTGAAAGCAATTATGTTAGTTAAGTATGTATGTGTGTGTGTGTGTGTATATATATATATATATATATATATATATGGGACAAGCTTTTATAGCAATTGGTTTATGATATTTGAATAATTTGATAGAAAAAGGTGAAGTTTTCATGTTATTAGAAATTGTGATGTTCTTAAAGCTGATGTTTGGGGTGACTTGATTTTAGGAGATAGTTTAAATTTAATGTTTTATAGAAGAGCTCTAGATACCTTAAGCTGAATAGTTCGAAAGTATTATACTTGAACCCATGTTTGCTAAGAATACGGAAGTTTTCTTAAATCTTATTATGTGTTCAATGATATGAGCAAGAAAGTATATGAATTGAGATAAAGAGAAGTTTTAGTAACAAGGAGTAAAGTACCTAAGGGGAGGGCACTATAACAGAACTGTTTGCTAATGGCAGTAGCATTAACCTTGGTGCACCTCGAGTAACCTAGCTAGCAGGGTGATTGCTAGCCCGGCATGTTTAGCCAACGTGTTTAGAAGATATAGAAACGTTGGACAAGCCTAGATGTGAGATTTATTACCTACTGCTGGGCAAGCTCAGTCAGGCAGTTATTTTTTAAAATAGAATCCTCCTTTAAGTTTTATTATGAGTTTGAAGCAAATATTTATTCCTCATGTTATGCAAAAGTATATCTATCTCTATGCCCAATTTTATATATTTATTACACATGATTTATTATAGTTATCTCTATATGTATTGTGCTTATATATTCATAAAGAAGTTGTATCCATTTGAGTTAAAGAGATGATTTAATGGACTATGTATGTTCTATTGAAAATTTTATAGTATTTGAGATGTAGAGACGGAGTATTTTACTTAAGAAATGAGGTATGAGGTTCTTAAGAAACTTATAAAGTTATATCCTGCTAAAAGTTTATATTAAGCTTGTCCCACTCCTGTTATAGGTATATTATCCCTCACTGAGTCTATATGACTCACCTCTCCTTTCTTTCCATGTTTTTAGATAGGTGCAGCTTATGCTCAAGCTTTTATAATCAGCCGAAGGTATTAGACTCTTTGTCAATCCATACTTTGTTCGTGTGGTAACTAGAGGTTATTGTATTTGAGAAGCTTAGTTTTGTACATACTTGTATATCTCTAGTTATGCTTCATTAACCTACAGGTAGAATTCTTCATGTATTGATCTTGTTTCGTAGTACTTGTACAATTGTTTTTAAGTATGAAAGTTGAACCTTAATGATTACGGATATGTATACATATTTTTATAAGCATGTAAATGTTTTAAACTCCTTTGATGTGCGTTGTGGGATGCATTCTGAGAATGCCTGGATTCCCAATGATTTTATGTGTTTGTATGTCTTATGCAGGGTGAGGATCCTTATTTGGGAATAGTTCTAAATACAAAGGAGACTCTGCCCGATTTTTTTTTAAAAAAAAAGATTTTATGTAGGCTTGTTGGAGATATGTCCCTATGCGCTAGTCACATCTTGGGTTCGGTTGTGACACTATCAAACTCAAATTCAAATCAAACTAATTTTATATGAAACTAGGCTTCAAGAGCTTTCCAACCATATAAAATACAGGTCCATTGGATTTAAAATGAGAGAGTTATGATATTTAGAAATAAAGTGTTGAATATCCTAACTAGTATATATTGTGAAGGGCATAACTTGCTCTATACAATTTCAAATTGAGTACAACAAATTTTGTTAGGAAGCTAACACATAGATAACCGTGTTGTAAACATTTCAGATTTAGGTCTTAAGTACGTTGCTTCTAATAATTCCTCAAAGTTACCCTATTTTCTATTTGGGTTGAAACAAGATAGTCTAATGGAGGAGTTTATAACTTCATCTCTACTTACTTAATTAAGATGAAATATTGGGATTGAAAGATAATCCAATTAGCTATATATTGATATAAAATCGTGCAAAAATGATAAAATATGGAATTTTAGTGATTTTCTAAAATTAGGTACTCAAGTTTGTCCTAAAACAGGGCAGCTTTGAGTAAAACTTTAATAACTCAACTTATACACCTCAAAACTTAATGGGACCAAAGTGGTTTAAAAATAGAGTAATAAGAATATAGCATATTAAAATTTCAGATTCAAATAAGTTAAAATGGAATTTTAGTATAAATTATAAGAATAAGGCAGAATTGAAGAATTTAAGGTAACTTGATAGCTTCAAGGGTTAGGAGCCCCATAGGCCATGAGGAGCCAATAGCTGAATCATTAATGCAATTCTTTACCATAATAATGTGACATTGATACATAAATATGATATTTTTATTTACTGTGACTGGCTAGTTGAAATGATATTGCCTGTACTTCGGGAAATCTCATGTTTCAGCTGTTATGTTGCCGAATTTCCAGCAGAAATATGTGAAAGTTATGGATGTTTATATTTTATGTACATGAATCTCATGCAAGCATGAATATTTGAAAGTAAGGTATGAAGCATGTTATAAGTCTCTCAAGCATGTTCATACATGAATATATGAGCATATGGACCATGAAAGAGTATGATCAGACAAGATGAGATCTCTTCACTTGGAGGCAATTATTGGGTCCCTCCTTGTGAAGGTAGTTAAATAAGATAAGATGTAGGTCCCTTTACTTGGAGGTAGTTATTTGGATCCCTTCCTATGTAGGCAGTTAAAACATTAAGATCCTTCTATTTTAGAGCCAGTTGGCCAAATGAGATCCCTTTAAATGTAACGGTACGTGGGTCCCCTTACAGGTTAGTACTGTGTGACGACGGTCATGAGTTGAGTTCACTCCCAGATCAGGCTACCCAAGGGCAAAAAATATTAAAGACACAGTAGACACCTTAGAGACGGCGATACGTAATGCCTAAGTGTGTTAAGCAAAGAAAGCATGAATGCACTTGCTTATGATGCATAAGCATAAGTTATGTTCTTGTTATTATTATTATGAAACAACTCTCCCAAATGACAAGTTTGTGAATAAAATAAACCTGCTTCGAACGATATTTTTGAACTTTATAAAATGGAATTTATAAATGTCATGGCATGATCACTTTTTCTTAAATAAACCAAAGTAGTTGGAGGTAATGACGATGACACTATATATATATATATATATATATATATATATATATATATATATATATATATATATATATATATATATATATATATATATATATATATATGGCAGTCTAGGAAATCCTACTATGAATTTATAATTCTCACCCCTATATATGTCCCGATATTATTTCCAAATAGCTCAAGAGGTATTGAACATTGTCATCCCGGACAGAGTTGCTTGAGATGTTGGAGATGACCGAAGGTTGCTATCTGATAAGGTCTGCTTATGTAATAGTAATAACTCCTAGGTGTGGTATTATGACTTAAGCATAATACTATACTTGGGAGGGTGTTACAGCTGCCATCTTGCTTCTTTGGTGGTAGCCCCACTATTTCCTTTTCTTTTTATTGCTTAGGGTTTTATGTCTTTCATTTTGTTTTTGTTATTCCCTTTGTGGTACTTTGTTTGTTCCTGTTATGGTGTTTTTGTTTGTCCCTTTTGTGGGTGCTTATGTTATCCCTTTTGTGGATGTTTTGGTTTCTTTTTGTGAATATTTTTATTTTGGTGGTCTTATAGATGATAGAGATATTTATATCTATTTGGAAAGAAGGCATGATACATTCTTCGAGTTATAGCACCTTTTGTGATGATCTCCAACGTGAAAGATGCTTAGACATTGATACTTGCAAGTAAGGAGCAGAGCCATAGATAGTTGGTTAGTTTAGAATGTATGATGCATTTTTTTCTTATTAGATTTGGATCTAATATGTCTTTTTTAATTTGTAAGTGCTATTAGGCTTATTTGTGAATGAAGTTTTCCTTAAAGTGAAAAAGAAAAAGAAAAAGTAATAATGGATATGCATTATGTAACGAAAGCAATTTAACATTGGATTGGACTAATTTTCTTAAGTTCATAGCTGTCCAATTTTCTTAAGTTCAAAGCTCGACCCAATAGCCCATAAGTTGGATTCATCAAGATATGAGGTTGACCTATTGCAAGTTGTTGCAAAGCCACTAAAGCTATGGGAGTGCCTCCATTCGAATTCAAAGCACTGCACATTTGTAAGAAGCACCTGAGTTTCACAAGATACGATTAACAACCTTGCAAACAACTATTATTTCATCTCTATTTTAAATACAAATAATTCCTTTGATCAAGTATCAAATCTGACCTCATTTCTACTACCTTTCATACACATTCACTGACTTTGTAACATCCCCAATTTCATTTATGCCAATTATCTCAGTGTCCCTATGTAATTGGGTAAAATAATGAAAATTAAAGAATAAAGGCTTAGCTAAAGAATGAAGAGTTAGGAGAAAAGCTAAACCAAAGCTAGAAATACATTAATTACAAGAATATTAAAACCCTAAGAATTAATTAATGAATGAAGCCCTAAAGGGTTAATTAATCATTAATTGCCAAGGGTTTAATTAACTAAGGCCAAGTAAACATAATTAAGGAATATAAGCTACTTAGTTAAGAAAATTTGAGTTAATCACTAATCTTTAATTAACAAAGCTTTTATGAGTGCTAAGAACACTTACTCTCATAATCAAATTCAAATTAAAAGTCAAAGTGATAATAAAGTAAATGATGGTGTCACAAAAGTAAAAGTTTTGACAAACATGTTTCTGCTCTACTTTATGGTTAACTTTGTGACAAGATCGTCTCGAAAATTAGCCTAAAGTAAGATGAAAAGTTGTCATCCTTTTTAATCCAACCTTGATCACTCATTTTGTCTCCCTATATATAGAAAATATTGGAGAACCCTAGGTTCCACCATTGTCACTTCATTTTCAAATTTTTTCTCTTTTCTTCTTCCTCAAGAACACTCACCCTCTCCAAACACCATTATAGGAACAACATCTTTTAACTCTTACAATCATAAGCACTCAACCCTTTCCAGCCTAGAAACCACAAAGAACCCCCTTTCTTCTCTATTGAGGTTGTGTGCATCACAGCTTGGAGGAGGAGCTTTTCTTCTTCCATTGGTTGCTTTAGAGCTCGAAGAACATCCTCGCTCAAGTTTCCATCTTTGGTTGTTGGTAGGACTCCCTAACCCTGTATAGACTTATAACTATAGATTTTGATGATGCCAAAAGGGTGATAAACGGCTGCCATCAAAGCGCATGAAGATCCTTGAAGACAAATGGGTTCAAGCATAGTTAGCAAGGTATAACCATAGGTTCTTTGTGTTAAAAGCTTTTCTATTATTAATTCTCATGGCCAAGCTTTTTCAAAACATATTATCAGTTTCTAAATAATTAGTTTGAAAGATAGTTTATGGAAAATGTGTTTTTAAATTAAGTAAATGCTTGTTTTAGTAAGGTATAATCGATTACATAATGTTTTCAATCGATTACGTTCGTTAGAATTTTCAAAAAGTTGTTATAACCGCGTTTTCTAAAGCTGTAATCGATTACCATCATATTGTAATCGATTACCATTCTGGGTTCATTTGTAATCGATTACCACAAAGTGTAATCGATTACCACATTCAAAGACTTGCCCAGAAATTAGTAATTTTGCAATAGTAATCGATTACCACGAGCTCTAACGGCAAAAAACGGCTAGTTCTGAAAAGTCATGTTCGTTGGGTATTTTTCTTTAAACGGCTAGAACGAAAATCTGAAGCCTATAAATAGTCATTCATAACACATTTTAAAAACACTACTCAAGAATTAAAGAAACTCTTAATCAACTTTTTCCATTCCTTGATTTCTAACTCAGTTCTTGTGGCCATTGAGAGTTGCTATTGAAAAGCTTCAAAGTGCTTCAAGTTGTATTATTTTCTCTTTGAGAGAGTGATCAATTTCCTTTAATCTGTATCAAATTGAGATAGGGTGAGGCATCCCTCAAGAAAGAAAAGGGTGAGGTATCCCTCTTTGATTTTGAGAAACTCAAACACTAGGGTGAGGGATCCCAAAAGTATGAGTACTCAAGTATTGTAAAGGTTTTAAAACCTTGAAGAATTTGACATAGTGAGAAATCCTGAGTTGATTGCTTGGGGACTGGACGTAGGCCACAAAGGGTGACCGAACAGGATAAATCTGAGTTTGCTCTTCTCTACTCTTATCTTTTTACTTAATTGCAAGTTAAATTCATACAGTTTATTGTTGAAGTAATTTGAAACTTGCATTAATTTTCAAATAGTTAATCACTTAATCACCTATTTTTTAATAAGATTTAAAAGAAAGAGATTTTTGGGAAAAGAATTAGGATAAACTTAAGAACTTAATTCACCCCCCTTCTTAAGTTCGTGAGGCCACTTGGTAACAAACCCTTGTCTTCTTCCTTGATCAAGAGCTAATAATTCTCTATTCACATTATGACTAAGAGGTTCAAGCTTTGATTCAAAGTTTTCTCATTCTTGAATTTGTCTTCAGAGTGTTGGCTATTGTTATTGTTGAAAGATAAAAAAGTTTCAAGCTTTTCTTGTCATGGTCATGGATACTCAAACCCTAACCTATGGCTTTGATGTTCATGGCTTGTTCTTTCATTTTTACCCTTTGAATACCGCTATTACGCTCTCTAATGCTGTTGTCTTGCTTGGAATCATGAAAAGTTGTGTTCTTTATGATGGTATTGAGAAAAGTTGTGACCTTCTTACTTTGTCGTGAGAAATGATTAGGAAAAGTTTTCAACCTTTTAAACGATTCCACCTTTCTGAGAAGATTAGTTAAGATCCATAAACTTTAACTAAGAAAAACACATGCTTTGTGAAAAAGATAAAAAAATAAAATTTATTGCTTGGATTGATGATGGTTTTGACCATATCAGGAAATGGAAGAATAAAAATGTGTTCTTGGAAGTTCTCATAATGTGATAACACCTCTAAGTGAATCTAATAAATTTACAAGAAGCAAACTTGAAGTACCATACAGGTGTAGGTCCGGCCATGGAAAAAAATAAAGGAAAGAATGAATTTTATTAAGTGAATAGGATGGATTAAGGATCCACAACACTTAAATAATAGATCTAATAATCTTACTTGAAGTAAAATAAATAAAAGATTTAGAAGCTCAAGAGGATGGTTTGGGCCTTGATAAATTAAAAAGAAAGGAAGAAAGTTTAATTTGCTAAAAGGATGGAGTAAGCTTCTAATACACCTAATTAGAGGACTCAACTAACTTACTTGAAGAAAAGTAAAATAAAAGACCTAGGATCCTTCAGAAGGTGGTTTCTGCTACATCCTTTTAAAAAGAAAAGATAAAACTTTAATTTATAAGCAAGTTAAATTAAGGTCCCATAATACCTAAGAACTGGACTTAACAAGTTTACCTGAAGAAAAACAAAATAAAAGACTTGGTAAATTCACTATGGAGAAATTTGACCGCATAAGGATATAAAGGGAGAGATTACGTTTTAATAATTTAAGAAAGCTTGAAGAATAATTTCAAGTAATAAAAGATTAAAGAAGATGACACTTAATGATAAAAGACAAATCAACAAAAGAAACAAGTGAAACTCGCTTTAGACTCATACAAGACTTAAGAGTAAAGTACATCCTAACAGCTTGAACATAGGCCCTAATTATGTTCATAAGACTTTCCAATAATACCCTATGCTCTCTTCATAGTTAGTGATTATGCAATGTGATCGACTTCTTTCTTGCACTTAGAATATTGCCATGCATGATATAAACTATGATAGAACTTGTGTTAAGGAAAAGAAATTAAGTCCTTTATTAATACATGAATGATATAAGGCTTAACACTTAATTCCATAACTAAGAAAGACACTGGGGTATGATCTTTAGATAAGGGAAAGTGACCTACAAGACATGGGAGCGATCCTTTGGTAAGGGAAGGTTACCCACCAAGAAGCCCCTTTACCCATGTAAGTAAGTAGGATATAAAGTTAAAAAGTGACGATGGTCATCATATGTATGAGCTCATGTCCTAATAGAAGGTTTGAGGGTGGTATAAAAGTTAATAAGAAAGTAAAGTTAAAGCTAAAGGTCAAAGTTAACAAAAGCTAAAGAAAATAAAGATAGGCATAAGACACTCATGCATTGTGAAACTTATCATGCTTCTTGTTTGTGAGTGCTCATACATCATACTTATGCTTTATTATGTCATGAGATATGCCATGTTACGCTCTAAGTGTATGTTTAAAAGTAATACACTTTAGAAAGGTAATTTTTTTACCTAAATAAAATGAACATGATGCATGCTCATCTTTTTATAAATAAATCGAAGTGGTTGGGATGATAACAATGACACTTGCTTGTTAGGTTAAAGTGCTAATGAGAAATTTTATTTCTCACCCTTGCTTTCTATATCATCTTCAGACAAAGCTGATGGGATCGGTGATCATCTTCCTTGAGTTTCCTATTTAGGAGTAGCATAATGACCTAGCTCTAGATTCTTTGCTACTGAAGGCTAGAGCTGCTTTGGGGTCTACATCTTCTTCTGTTGCCCTTTGGACTTAGCATGATGAGTAGACATTTTAGTCGGCAAAACTCGTATGATACCATCAACGTGTATGAGGCAATACCCCGTATATCCGGTCTATGCTGTACCTACCTACTCTAGGTCAGATGCATCCATGGCCATAGCTCCTTTCATAGAGACTGACCCTTCTACATGTCATTTGTTTGGATTTTCCGGTGACATGCACCATGGAGAGTAGAGTTAAGGGGGGTAGTGGAGGAGGTTGGGGGAATGGTTGCATTTCCTCTTAGACTCAAGGAATGGGTTTAGCACATAGCTAAGGTGTAGGGTGTTTTTTGTTTTGCGTGCTCGCGCTTATAATGTATATAGTTATATATATATATATATATATATATATATATATATGTGTGTGTGTGTGTGTGTGTGTGTGTGTGTGTGTGTGTGTGTGTATGTATGTATGAGATGTTTATGCACGAGTTGTGTTTCTTATTTATGTTCTTAGCTTTATTTCTTTGCTATGCTGTACAACTATGTATGAGGCAATGCTATGTACTTAATGCTTATGTGCAAAAGCTCATGTTTTTCAAAAGTTTATTTTGAGTAATTGAAGAAAAAAAATTATCTTCTATTTTTGCTTAATTTATTTTCCCAAAAAGTTATATGTTTATGCAAAAGTAAAATGTAATAATTAATAAAGTGCCATAATATGATTTAAGCATAATATAAGATTATTAGGGTGTTACAGACTTTAGCATCAAAGTTCCTTTATAGGTCCCAACTAGTGCCATGAAGTGCTCGGACAAGGATATATCCAACATCAAGACAACATGGTAGGACAATGGCATTAACCATTGGCCTAGTAAACTATCCTACTTGACCATGATAGTTACATGCAACCACAACACAAACTCCTTTCCACCAGACCTAGTTGAGAATAACCATAATCCCATTCCACTTACCATGGACAGTCTTTTTTGCATTATACAACAACTTTAAGAGCAAAATTGAAAGATGTTAGCTTAACTTGAGACTTTGGCATACATCTAGGAGGGATTGAGACAAGACAAGGAGGTTAGTACCAGCGAGATAAGGAGGATACCTCTCAAATGTCACAACACTACAATAATGAGACAAGGACCACACTACCACGATGGCACCAACAAACTTAGATCCTTTTTTCAAGTTCATTATGTTAGTATCGTTACTTGATAGTTTTAAAAACCTTTTAAACATTAGAAGCTTATGACACTACACTTGACCCCCAAGAATATTACTATGTTTGCTTCAATGATGCTTTAGAATGGTGCTACTGAACCTATTTTGTGTCAAGCTTTCCCTATGTTTTTTTAAAAGTCATATCTCTTATTGTTTTTTGCACTTTTCCTAGTGTCAATTCATAATTTTTACTAGTTCTCTAGGAGGTTTCTAGATATTTCTCCTTTAATTGAGCATACTAGATGACCTTGACTTCCCTTGCTAAAGTAAAAAAAAGGACCAATTAAATCCTAGAAGGAATACCTCAAACGTTTCAACAACTTGGCCATGTAGATATGGAAGCTTAACACTGACGTAGCATTTCATTTTGTTGTTATTGGACTGATGCAATCCAATCAACCATGCTCTAGCAATCAAGCCCTAGGAAAATCATAAGGAATTTCAAGCCAAATCAGTTGATTATATCAACATGGACAAGATGAAGGAAGCCAAAGAAGCAAAAGCACGATAGGGAACTGCTAAACCCTTGGCAATGAGCCAAGATCGAGTAGCAAGAGATTAGACAAACGAAAAGCTTCCAATGATAGAGATCAGAAAGACCAAGGAAAGATGATGGTAGGAGACAACCCTTCTAGTATCCTTAATCTAAGTATGACAAGAACATTCCCCAAAACATGAACTAGGCAACTATCTTCTCAAAACTTTACAATTCTTAAATCATTAAGTTGCTTCCTAACTTCAGTAAGCAACAAATTCCACTAGGAGCCAATAGAATGAAAATGTACGACTATTATCACACCTATGGACACACACCCAAGGAATGTGTGATTCTAAAAGATTAGATCAAGCGCCTTATTAGGCATGGACACCTCAGAAGTCTATTAGTCGAAAGAGAAGAAGTAGGACCTGGGACCACAAGAAGAAAAAAGAAGAAAGAGAAGCCACAGTTAGCCGAGAAAAAGAGACGATAATGCTAAAAAAGCATGATCAAATCATCATCCAATGAGATGAAAGGAGAACATGATCACATTGCTCAAAAGTTCACTGGAAGGGGAGAATTATGCTTAAGAAATAGACATCTTCAAGCAATCTTGGTCGTCAAGAGATTGATTCCCCAAAAGCCAACTAGAATAGGCCTAGTAACTTTTTTTTTTAATTATTTACTCTAATGTTCAAGTTATTGAACCAAATCCACACAATCCTATGGTTATTTCAATCATAACCAAGAATTACATTATCTAGAAAGTGCTTGTAAACTAGTGAAGCTCAATGGACATCCACTACATGTTGACCTTCCTGAAGATTCAACTTCTAGAGTCCTCATTAAAGCCATATCATTGAGATCAAGTTAAGTTCTCTCGAGAGCATGTGAAGGTCTAAGGTTATATGGAACTCTAGACCACTCTGTGAATTAAGCCCAATATTAAAACCATGGATATATATTTTTTGGTGATTAACTATCAAACAACCTACCACATAATACTAGGAAGACTATTGTAAAACAACTTTGAAACAAATGGTGTACACCCCTTTTTAGCACTCAAATTCCCTATCTTTAGTACAGAGATCATAGTAGTACATGTCCACAAAATAAAAGCACACTTTGTTGCAATAAGTTCTTGAAATAAAAGCATCCCAAGAGGGAAGAGAAGCAAGTTTATTCTATTTATCTTCTGAGCTTGCTAATTAACTTTAGATCAAGTAGTCCGATTGTTAGGGATGCAAATAGACCAGGTAGTTTATTAGGGACCTATGGTCTGGCCTATTAAAATATAGGACCAAGCTTAGGTTTATTTAAAGTCCTGTTTACTTCAGCAGGCCAGGCTTGAGCTTCTCATAAAGCCTAAAATATTAATATAAAGGCTCGAACTCAAAACCCTTAAGTTACTTGCAGACTTACCACTAAGCTACACTATGTTTTCTTGCTATTATGAGGCAATGTTTTTATTTTTAACTCTTTGCTTTATCTTATTTTGAAATTGAATTTGAAACCCTAACCAATGTTTCATTTTCATTTGCTATTGCAAGATTCTTTTTCTTCCCCATCTTTTATTCCATTATCTCACTCTCTTAAGATAAGGGCTTTGCTACCTCTCTTTCTTTAACTGCGATCACCTTCATTCTTGCATACCTAACTAGCCACCAGTATCAAGTCGTTATTATACTACTGCACTGCTAGACCACTGATGTGTTAGAGCACTACCACACCAAAATGTTGCCATGCTAGATCATTGTGCCATTTAATGATTTTACTACTAAACTCAGTTGTCAATTGTCTTCTGCAAAGGCAACTTTTGGGTAGTGCTCTTCATCAATATGATCATCGCAGTTCAAGTTTTATCACAACCATGTTTTATTTTTTATAGAATATTGTCTAATATTCGGACCGATGAAGAATATCTTGCTTTTTTAAATGTAATTTTTTGCTTCTGTCATATTTGCTATTGTTGCCAATTTTATCCCAAGACTAATAGCTACTCCCACGTCAAATGAGAAGAGAAAAAAAAGTTTTAATAAACTAGTTCTAAATGATTGCTTTCTTTGTTCTTTGTTCTTTTTTCATCTCCAAATGGTATTCTAGCTTCTATCTTACCTACTGCATAGAAAGAAATTCTGATAAGATGATGACATGCTTGAAAATAGAGGGTTGGGAGTTAAGGATGAAAAAATAGGGACATTATGAAAAAGTCTGTTAGGCTTTGTGAATAGGCTTTAGTCCAGGCCAGGCTTAAGCTGGAAAAATAACCTGTAATAGGTCGCAGCCCAAGCTCAGGTCGAATCATAGGCCCGGCCTATTAAAGGTAAAGCTTGGCATGTTTCCACCCTTATTGATTGTAGAAGAGACCTACAAGATTACCCAAGTCAGTATAGGATTGACCTCATACTCAATAAAGTCACCGATGTAATTATCGCTACAACTAAAGGAAGAAGTCGCTAAACTCTTGAACACTAATGCAACCTTTGTACTTGGACTCCTGAAGACATGCCCAAAATTAGCGTAGAAGTCATTTATCATAATGATAGCTCTCCAATCAGAGTAATATTTGTTTGTGTTTTCATATAGCTTTTAGGATTCACATGCATATTGGATAGTGGATTTGCACCTTTTTAGTCTTGTTTAGAAATTTAAGTGTTTATTTGCTTGTTCGTTAGTTTTTGCAATCTTTAGAATAGTTAAGCATGTTTTTGTTCTCTAATTTTTAGGTGCATGAGCCTAAGCAAAGAAAACAAGCTCAAAGTAAGGAGTTGCAACACCAAGCTCGAGCTCGACATTCAAGCTTGAGCCTAACAAGGTTTTCGGCCTATGCTCTTGTATAGCATCCATGCTTGAGCATAACCTTGGAACAGAGAGCACCATCTTCAGCACTTTGTTGTCACGCTTGAGCACAGCCTCGGAACAGAAACCACACTCTTGCTGCAACATGACTTGCACTTTAGTGCAAGGTCCAAGCTTGAGCATAGCAACATTAATTAAAGAAAGTCTATTTTTCAAAATTTCATGAAAGAAGATGATTTGAGACCCTATTTAGAGGATTTTTATTATCTTCTCTATCTTCTTTAGCCTTTTTTGCAGCCTTAATGATGAAGGAGAGCTGTAGAAGCATTGGAGGCAAAGATTGAGTTCCAAGCGCTTACTAGAAGCTGGAGAAATCCTGTTCATTGAACTTCTTTTGCTCTTCTATGGATTCTCTTTTCTTGGTACTACATTTTCTTTTATGGTTTTTGAATTTACTTTTATTATGAATTAAGCACCTTCATACTAGGGCACTAAAATAGCCACATGTGAAAATGTTACTCTTATTTTTTATTTTATTTAAGTTTCTATTTCTTTACGATTGCTTGCTATGACTTTGCTTAATGCCTTTGAGTGGCTGATCAACACTTAATTGATTAGTTGTTTTGCAATCGCTTGAGAGAGGAGTTGTGAAAAAAGCTTTATGTCATAATCACCATAGGTTGAGTGAAAGTTAAAGACAAGTAAACGTAACCTGCATGGCCTTTGTTTGGAACCCATAGGACTTATCCTCCCTTAATTTAGGTTGTGCTAAGAGATTAGGTGATCACTTTAAGTAGGAGAGAATTACACAATCTTGAGAGACTTGTAGTTAGTTTAGGCAATCCAGCCATTAATAAAAAGAAATAGAAATTGGATATTTGGCATTCAATGTGACAGAGTTAATGAGTAGGTGAAATTAGTATCCTTAGCGCCTTTTCTCATTGAGTTTAATTCATAATTATCAGTGCCATGGTTAATTGATTCCTTTTTGTTATTTAATTCTATTTTTTCAATTTCAACTCTTTATTTCAATTGCTTAAGTTGACACCCAACTTGGTTAATCCCGATAATTGAACTATCCTCGAGGGAACGATATCTTTCTCATTACTTGTACGACTTAATACACTGCCAGATTCATACCAAGTTTTTGGTGCCATCTCGAGGGATAGTTCAATGTCACTTTTTAGCTAATTGGGTACTAAATTGAACCATTTTTATTTTTAATTTCATTATTGTGTTTTTCTACTTTTTTGTTGGTAATTCATCTTTCTTTCTTTCTTGGTCCTTGTAGTTCATCTAAAGGAGTCATTCAATAGGCTAGCTAGTCTTCGATCCAGAGATAGAATGCAGTTTGTGATAATTGAGAAAAGAAAGAAGAGAATTCGAGGAAGCTCAAATCAGGAGCATAGCTGAAGAAATTAATCAAAACCACAGTGCCATGAATGACTAATTGGCTCCCACTTTGGATGGGAGTGCTTCCATTATAGTGAGGCCTCCAGTTCAAGCGAATAAGTTTGAACTGAAAACTTCATTGATCTATTTTTGTCTAGCAGAGCTACTAATTCTTGGTATTGCCAAGTGAAAATCCCAATGAGCATCTTAGCATAATCTGGGAAATATGTGATATTACTAAGGTGAATGGAGCTCCTAATGATGCTATCCAGCTGAGACTCTTTCGATTCTCCTTAAAGGACAAGGTTAGGACTTGGTTGAAGGCCTTACCCTAGAGGCACTCACTACATAGGAGATGGTAGCCAAAAAGTGTCTAGAGAAGTACTTCCCACTCGCCAAGTCAGCGAAGATGAGGATTGATACACCCTTTTTGCTCTGTCAGAAGGGGAATCTTTCTATGAAGCTTGGGAGTGGTACAAAGACCTTCTAGCAAGGTGTCCTCATTATGGCATCCCTCTTTGGATGCAAATCTAGGCCTTTTACAATGGTCTGTTATTGTCTACATAGGTCATGGTAGATGCAACTGCAAGTGGCTCCTTGAATAATAAGTCACTAGATGAATCTCAAGAGTTACTCGAACTGATAGCCAGTAACAACTACTAAAAGCCTAGTGAAAGAGCTAAGAAGTAAAAAGTCTTGAAGGTTGATACCTCTATAACCATTCTTACATAGATCCAAGCCCTTGCCATTTAGAATGCTACTATTCAAAAGAAATTGCGGAGGCTTCCCAATTCATCTGCTTAGGTTATGAGATGTGACTTCTACCAGAGAGATCATCCTAATAGAGAATGTGCAATGGAGCTTTTCTCTAAGGAACAAGTCAATTATCTAAATACTCAGAGGCACAGCTATCACTCTAACAGCCTTGTCCCGAGGTATAGAGATCACAACAAATCTGGGCATTATCGTGGAAATCCAAGTGCTCTCAGAAACTCAAACAACCCATCAACCTAGGAAAAGAAGCCAAACTTGGAAGACATGTTCCCATGATTTATGCAGACTCATTCTAACTTTGTAGATAAGAGTGAGGCACAATTCAAGCAATATGATGCCCAATTGAAGAACTAGGAGACTTCCATCAAAAATATAGAGAATTAGCTGGAGCAGATATCATAGCAACTTGCTAAGAGACCTCAGGGTTCTTTGGCAAGCAACATAGTTGTTAATATAGGAAATAAGCATGTTAAGGCAACAACCTGAGGAGTGGGAAAAAGTTGGTAGATCTTGAGCAATCAGAAGAGGTACCACTTAGTGAAGTTCAAGCACAAACACCCAAGGGGAAGAGCTATATATGAGATTCCTATGAGGTGGAATAGAGGTATAGAAGAAGAAGAGAATATTCTTACATATGTGGCACCTTTTGCTTGTGATCCACCCATACCCTACCCACAGAGGATAAAGTAATAGAAGAATGAGCAATGGGACAAGCAATTTGCAAAATTTTTGGAGGTGTTTAAAAAGCTACAAATCAACATACGCTTTGTAGAGGCCTTGACTTAGATGCCCAACCATGCAAAGTTCATGAAAGAGATATCCTTTCACAATAGAGAAAGATCAGAGATGATGAGACAATTATGCTTACTAAGGAGTGCAATACCATATTACAGAACAAATTCCTTTCTAAGCTAAATGATCTAGGTAGTTTTACAATTCCATGTGTTATTGGTAATGTTTATTTTAATAAAGCTCTCTTTGATCTTGGTGCTAGTATTAATTTGATGTCTTTACCTATTTTCAGGAAGCTTGGCATTAGAGAAGTAAAGCCCCCTATAATGTCATTACAGCTAGTAAATAGATCCGTCAAACATCCTAAAGGCATCATTGAGGATGTTTTGGTCAAGGTTGATAAGCTCATCTTCCCTATGGATTTCATTGTACTTTGTAACACCCTAATAGTTCCATTCTATATCTAAGTCATATTGTGGAATTACTAGTTGTTACTTTTGCTCGCGGAACTAACTTTACCTTTTAGAAATTACTTTTTTAACGAAAATAGGGGTAATAATTTTTTTTAAACAAGACGAGTAAACCATTTTTGAAATCGAGAGCCATGAGCGCATCGTGAACGTATAATACAAATGTCGCTATCTCATACATACATCTCATTTAACATAAATAGAAGCAATAAGAATAACTACAATCTTAGATAAAGATAACATTCATTCCATAGTCATTCCATAGTTAACATAATAGTAGTAATAGCAGAAATCATACACAAAGATAATAATGGATCTGATACTTACTGTCAGCCCTACAAAGTACCCTAACAAAATACATGATAGAACGAAATACATAAGAAATCCCAATCCACCCATACATGCTGAATGAAAATGATAACCCTCGCTACAACTAAAAAGGGGCTATCCTCATGCTCAGCTCCGCATGCAAATCAACACCTCACTCATCTAGCAGGAGGTAGCCGTTCCTGAATCCTTCGGGAGAAACATCACCACGTCCCCCTCCATGACCATGGCCATGCCCACGAGGCACAGCACGAGTACGAATGAACCCGTGAACGTGAACCGGGGGTGGAGTGTAACAAGGGGCTGCTGAAGAAGAAGACGAGACGGATGACAGGCAAATCACGGATGGGAAGGAAGGCTCAGACGGGTCCGTCTCTACATGGTAGCTTAGATAGAATGGTTTCGAAGGATTGGAATCAAATGAAACTATCAGTGTCAAGCGGGTGTCGGAGTCAGAATCTCCGACAGTGGGGTACCTTTGAGGATGGAAAAGTGGGCGAACGTCATCCATAGTGATGTCCCCGATGGCTCATGAGGGCAGAAAAATGGACTCGTCATAGATGCATGGAACTGGCAGCTATGGAACATGTAGACCCGCATTGCTGCCTGAGCAGTCATCATGGATGCATTTAGCATCGGGTCAAAGTGCCAATGCATCACTGGGAACTCAACGAAAATCACCACCGTGCCCGACGCCGGCATCCTTTGAAGATGACATGGAAACGTAGGAGTGAGAAATACTAAATTTTTCAGTAAGATCATGACTAGACAAACACAGTGTCATCGTCATCGTCTTAGCCACTACGGGTTTAATATAAAAATAGTGGACAGATATCGGTTCAATTTTAATAGTTTCAGAAAATGTAAATCCCGAAGCGGGTTACTTTTAACTTTATCATCATATCCATAGTGTCATACATAGGCATATATGCTGATATACATAATAAACATTCATAATGCACATAAGGAATGTAATAACATGCATGACTATGCAACTCATCAACTTGACCATGGTCCTACTTTGACTTTTGTTTTTAGCACGTGCTTAACATTCTTTTACTTTCCTTTGAAATAGATTACTTTCGGACATGAGCTCATTCCGTGACCGTCACATGCAAGACTAACCAAACCAGACTAAGCTGATATTGGTTACCTC
Source organism: Pterocarpus santalinus (assembly GCA_031439595.1). NCBI lineage: Eukaryota > Viridiplantae > Streptophyta > Magnoliopsida > Fabales > Fabaceae > Pterocarpus > Pterocarpus santalinus. The sequence continues at coordinate 21,805,386 of CM062528.1, read as the reverse complement.
TAAGTTGGAGGGTCCTCCATGTCACCCTTGCCTCCCCTATAGAGGTTCCTTGTGGATCGCAATCTCTCACTTCCCGGAAGTGATCGAGGGGTCATGTCCCATTCTTTTGTTTCTTATCATTATACTCTACATGCATAGTTCTTCTTTGACTAGACATATGCAATGATATGACTAAGTCCATAATTTTGATGGAAATTGCAGCATAACGGCTAGACCAGAGCTTCCCTAAAATGCCAATAATCAACTTTCAACCAACAGTTTATCATATCTATATCATATCATCATACTCATTATTCGATCATGAGACAAAGCTCAATCAAACTCATCATTCATCATACCACATAGCATCACACATTCATACCCTAAAAGGGTTTATAGTTGCATTATTCTTTGTGAAGAATATTATGAATCATCATATGATTTCTCATGGTTACCTGTGAGAGAATCACATAGCTAAGATATATGTACGTGGTCTTTTAGTTACTTAGTTCTCGTATAAAATTATTCTTTACTTAAGTTCATGTCTTATGGACACTTATTGAAATTAATTAAGTTAAGTGAATGTTTTCTTTCCTTGAAATAGTGCACTTAGTGATTCCTAGGTTCATGGTATGTTCAGAGGCCCTAATCATACTTCTGTTCCCAAGGAGTTCGAGATCCCTCTAATCCTTGGGTCATGACAGTGCATAACCACATCATGAACCCATCAACACCATGTTCACTAAACTCCAAAGGTCATTTTTAACTTAACCAAGTTACAAAGTTTCAAGCTTTCATTATTAACATATCAAGGTTTTACCTTAAACATTATTAAGGTTATCATTCTTATAAAGTAGTTAAGTTTCATTCTTTATAAAAGTAAGTGCTTTTAACATTAAGTTCTTATCTTAAGGATTTGATCCTTATGAAATAATAATACAAGTTACTAGCCTTTTAATGAAAAAGTCTTGTTCTTTATGAAATTTGACTCATTTAATTATTCTAAGACCATCAAGATCTCAACTTTATGACTTAAAGTTGTCTCTACATTAAAAAGGTTCCTAGTTTATCAACTAGTGATATGAAACATTAACTTTCAGGTTAAAAAGTCTTGATCTTTATAAAAGTTAACACCTTTTTGCATTGTTTTGGTTCAAGATATAAACTTTATGAATTCAATGTTACAAAACAACACTTTTATGACTTAAAGGTCTCATTCTTGATTAAAGTTTGAAACTTTATGAAAGGTCTTTTCTTTAAGGTTTGATTTCTAAGACATAAAGTGACAAGATATCATTTTATGACTCAAAAAGGCTTGTTATTCTAAAAAGCTTAGACTTTTACTTGTATTTTTGTCTTCAAAACAAAACAAAAGAAGGCTTTATGATGGCACTAAAACTTGCGCCACTCTTTGTGTATCAAGAAGCAAACTTTTTAAAGTTTAAAGCTTTTAGAATGCTCATAGTCTTATCAAATCATGAAAACATAATAAGATAAGGCTTTTCTAACCATCAACTCATTATAAGAAAAGGAACAACTTTAAGTATGATACCATCAAGAACATACAAGAACATATTTTGCCAAAAGTAGAAACTTAAGAACACTTGAAGAACATCAAGAACATATTTTTCTAAAAGCAGTAACTTAAGAACACTTGAAGAACATCAAGAACATATTTTGCCAAAAATGGAAACTTTTGCTCTTGAAGAGCATGAAGGATTTTCTCAAGTTTTCACTTAGAGATTTTGATTATGAAAGAACCAAGCTCCAAGCTTTCTTGAGCAAACAAAATGAAAAAGATGAAGATCACTACCTCTTCTTGAAGTTGTCGCAAAAACAAGAGAAGAGGAAGATGAAGATGATGGCTCCTCTTGATGATGATGGTGGTGCTTTTGCAAGAAGGAAGGAGAAGCTCTTGAGATCTTGTGAAAATAGAGATTGTAGTGCTTTGTTCTTGTCTCCAAAGACTCGAGGATGAGGTCTTTGAAGGGCTAAGTGAGTGGTTTTTGGGTGGTGGTGGTGGTGGAAAAAGAAAGAAAAAGATGAAGAAGATGAAGAGAGTTTTAGAGAGAAGTTGGAGGATTTGGCTTTGAAGAAAGAGAATAGGATGAGTGAAAATGAAAATGTGAGTGTGTGTGTGTGCTTGAAAGTGGTGTCCAACATAAAGGGAGGAGAGTGAGATATTTTGCTTAATTTTGTGTTATCTTATGTTAATTAATGATTAAGGGGATAAATGCGATGATGGGGAGACAAAGCATGGTCAAACTCTTACATAAAGTAATCTTGTCTAAAGCTTTATACTTTTATGGCATCACTCTTTACTTTATTGTCTAGTTGACTAAATTTGAATTAATCATGTGATTAAGTGCTCATACAACTTAGTTAAGGTGATTAAGCAAGGATTAGTGATTAACACACAAGAACATGATTAACAAAATTTAATCTTGCAATTAAGCTTAATTAACCTTAATCAAACTCGATTAAGCTAATTAAGGGCGATTAGTGCTTAATTAAGCTACAAAGGCTCGACTTAATTAGAGATTATCTAATCTCGATTAAGCATTCTTTTGACTTTTCTCATCCGAGTTAACTCCTAAACTCTTCGTTAACCACTTAATTAAGCCTTAATCTGATAATTTCTCATTAAGTGCCTAATTACTCAGGATTACTGAGGTAATTTAGCACGACATGGAATTGAGAATGTTACATACTTGACATGAAGGAAGATAAAGAGGTTAACCTTATCCTTAAGGGGCCCTTCTTAGCCACTAGCAAAGCTTTGATAAATGTCCAATAAGGGAACTAGAGTTATGGGTATAAGATGAGAAGGTTACCTTTAATGGGTCTGAAGCAATGAAGCTCCCCGTAGAAGCTAACTTCTATTTTAGAGTAGTGGCCATTGATGATGTAGTAACTACCTCTTTTCAAGCTAATTCCATCATCCTTCCTTTAGAAGCCTACTTGATGAATGCTAAGGTGGTGAGTAAAATAAAAGACAATAGATTGGAGCTATTGGAAGCTCAGCTTCCCATGTGTAGGCCCTATATTGAGATATTAGAGAGTAGCTAGGAGTTCTAACCTGTAACAGATAAGCCACCCAATCTAGAGCCCAAATAGTTGCCATCCCACTTGAGATATGCATTCCTTGGTGAGAGGAACAGTTACCCTATTATTATCAGCTTCCTTGAGTAGGATAAAAGAAGAAAAATTGCTCAGAGTCCTCAAAGACCACAAGACAGCAATTGGATGGCAAATTTAAGACCTGAAGGGTATTAGCCCTGCATTTTGGATGCACAAGATTTTCATAGAGGACGACTACAAGCCTCTTGTGTAGCCATAAAGGAGATTGAATCTAATTATGAAGGAAATTGTGAAGAAAGAAGTAGTAAAACTCCTAGATGCAGGGATTATTTTTCCCATTTTTGACAACCCTAGGTAATCTCAGTATAAGTTGTACCTAAGAAAGAAGGAATAACAATCGTAAATAATGATAATAATGAGTTTATACTTACCCGAACAGTCACAAGATAGCAGATGTGCATTGACTACATAAAACTCAATGGCGCCACTCGTAAAGACCATTTTCCCTTACCATTCATGGATCAGATGTTGAAGAGGATAGTAGGCTATGCTTACTACTATTTCCTGGATGGTTTCTCGGGGTAGAATAAGATTCAAATAACTCCCGAGGACTAGGAAAAAAACTACCTTCACTTACCCATATGGTACCTTTGCCTACAAGAAGATATCATTTGGATTATGCAATGCACCGACCACTTTTTAGATGTGCATGTTGGCTATCTTCCATGACATGGTGGAAAGGTTTATTGAGGTTTTTATAGATGACTTTTCTATTTTTAGCTCTTCATTTGATAATTGCTTGTATCATTTATCTTTGTTTTTGAAAAAATATCAAGAAATTAACCTAGTTTTGAATTAGGAGAAATGTCACTTATGGTGCAGGAAGACATAGTTCTTAGACATCGGATTTTAGTTAAGGGAATCGAAGTGGACAAAGCCAAGACAGAAGTCACGGAGAAGCTACCTTTACCCACCAATATAAAGAGAGTTAGAAGTTTCTTAGGCTATGATGTTTTTATAGAAGATTCATTAGGAGTTTTTCTAAAATTTCTAAGCCTTTGAGCAATATTTTAGTTAGAGATGTCCTTTTTGTTTTTGATGATGAATTCATGATTGCCTTTGAAACTTTGAAAAACAAATTGATTTCTGCTCCTATTCTAGTTGCTCCTGATTAGAATTTGCCTTTTGAGCTTATATGTGATGTTGGTGATCATGCTATAGGTGCTATGCTTGTTCAAAGAAAAGACAAATTGTTGCATGTTATCTACTATGCTAGTAGGACTTTGAATAAGGCACAGATTAATTATGCTACTATTGAAAAAGAGTTATTGGTTGTTGTATTTCCCTTTGACAAATTTCATTCTTATTTGATAGATGCCAAAGTCATTGTCCACACTGACCATGCAGCTCTCAAGTTCCTATTGGAGAAAAAGGATGCAAAGCCAAAGCTACTTAGGTAGGTTCTCTTACAGTAGGAATTTGATTCGAAGATTAGAGATAAGAAAGGAGCAGAGCAGGCCATCTTTCCAGATTGCCTCTAACGGGTTCTGATGCGGCTCCAGCAAGTATACTAAGTCGTATAAGTAATAAAGTGATAAATAGAGTATCGTTCCCATAAGGATAGATCAATTACTGGATAGTCTAAGGGGTGACTATTTTGAAAGAACAAATTCACGGATGCAGAAAATTAAAATAAAAATCAAAGAAAATAAACAAGAAAATAGTAATGTAACTGGATGCAAAAAGGGTAAATAAATGCAATAGGATGGATGCTAAGGCTAATTAATTTCACCTATTGCAAACATATTTACTATGAATTTCCGTTAATTCATTTTTATCCTAATTAACTCACGGTTGGTTCCCCTTAATTTATTTTAGCCTTTCTTGAGGTCAAGCAATACCTTTTTTTTCCTAAACTGATTGCCTAATCATTTAGCACAAACTAATCTAGGTAAAGGTTGAAGTTCTACGGGTTCCTATGTTGACCGCATGAACCTCGTTTGTTTATCTCTAGTTTTCACTCAGTTCACGGTGTTTCTATTAAGATGCTCTACTCACAAACCCTCTCTTGATTTATTGTAAATTCCTGAATCAATTAATTGGTGATCAAGCAATCAAAGGCATTAGGCACAAATAAAAACACTAAGCAATAGGGACAGAAACAAGATTAACATCAATTCATAAGTAAAATTATTATACAAAAAGGGTCCATTAACACCCTAACAAAAGAAACTTAGTTCATAACTACAGAAAAGAAAACAATGGAAGAGTATGAAGATAAGAAGACAAAAGAACAAAAAGCCATCAAGAATGTAAGCTAGAATCAAGATATTCGGAAGAATGTGGATCTCTCCATGTTGCAGTTGAGCTCTGAAATCCTTGAATCTTCGCCTTCAGTTTCTCTGGAAGAAGTCTTCTATCCTGAGAAGGGTGTAGAGTGTTTAGGGATCTATTTTCTGACCTTAAATGATTCCTTTTATAATCCGCAGATCCCTTTAATTGAAATTCAGCCCGAGCCCACTAATTCTATAGTCGAGGTCATGCTATAGTACAATGGGTTGCGCTATAGCACAACACTCAAAATTTGGTGTGACTGGCAAAATGGGAGAGCATTATAGCATACTGAGTCATGCTATAGCGTGCTTGCTTGACAGTCCTGACTGTTGTTACACACTTCCAAGCTCTGTAGCAGTCAGAATTGTTGGAATTTGCCCTCGAAGATAGAAATATCAATTATAGTTCTTTGAGTAAGCTTTCCAGTGCTACAAGAACCATCTCCATTGGAGTTTTGTAGCCCAAGATATTAGTGAAATAGTAATGAAAGGTCATACTTGACAGCATCAGAGACAAGATGAAGCTTTAATCTTGTTTCACCTTTTTCTTCTAGAAGACTCGAGAAGTGGAAAAAGTGTCCAACATCAAAGTTGTAGATCTTCTTTTCTTTTTTCCAAAGAATCTTGAGTCATCACAATCCGAATTCTAGAAAGCTAGATATCAAATTTCCAATACTGAAAGGTCCTGACTTAATGCAAGATAAGCTCGCTTATAGGTCCAAATTCCAACTTGAGTACTTGTACCTAATGACAATCAGACAAAAACTTAAATAAGTATCTAAAATATAAGAAAATAATAGAAAATAAAAGTACCACCTAATCTAAACTACTTAACGAAAATAAAACAAAATATTAACTAAATTAAACAACTACATCCTAAATTAAATAAAAACTAACTAAAAATATAACTCACTAAAAGGAGTTATCAGGTTCTGAGGAAAAGGAAGAAATAAATAAGACCTTCCTAGATGAGCAATTCTTAGAAGTATAGGTAGCCCTATGGTTTGCCGATTATGCCAACTATCTATGAATATTCTACCTAAGGGCTGTCTTACTCCCAAAAGAAGTTCTTTTTTGACCTCAAGTATTACTTCTAAGAGGAAGCATATCTCTACAAGCACTGTGCCGATTGGGTTATTAGGGGTTATGATCCTCAAGAAGAGGTGGCCAATATTCTTTATCATTACCATACATCGATCACTTGTTGGGGGTTACTTTGGAGCTAGTCTAACAGTTGCCAAGGTTCTTTAGTGTGGCTTTTATTGCCCCACAATTTTCAAAGATGTAGATCACTATGTGAAAAGTTGCAATGAGTGTTGGAGGACAAGGAACATATTAAAGAAACATGAAATGTCATTGAACAACATTTTGGTTTGTGAGTTATTTGACATTTGGGGCATTGATTTTGTGGGAGCTTTTCCCACCTCCTTTAGCAACAAATATATTTTGGTGGCAGTGGACTATGTGTCCAAGTAGGTGAAAGCCATTGCCTCACCTACCAATGATGCTCGAGTGGTTACTAAGTTTCTCAAGAAGAATATTTTCCTAAGATTTGGCACCTTAAGAGCTATTATTAGTGATGGAGGCACCCATTTTTGCATCCGGCAATTCAAAGCTCTCCTTGCTAAATATGGAGTTACCCACATGGTTGCCATTCCTTACTATCCTCAAACAATTGGCCAAGTAGAGGTCTATAATAGAAAACTGAAGAGGATCCTTGAAAAAATGATGAATTCTTCTAGAAAAGACTGCTAAATAGAGCTTGATAATGCTCTTAAGTGTATAGGACAACTTTCAAAACTCCTATTAGGATATCTCCCTATAGGTTGGTTTTTGGTAAAGCATGTTATCTTCTAGTTGAGCTAGAGCATAGAACATATTGGGCAACCAAATTATTGAACTTTGACCTAAAGGAAGCCGATGAGAATAGGGTGGTCTTACTCGATGAGCTTCATGAGTTTAGACAAGAAGCCTATGAGAATGCCAAACTCTACAAGGAATTGACCAAGCTATTGCATGATAAGCATATTGTGAGGAGAAAGTTTCATGAAGGTCAGAACATGCTTTTGTTCAACTTCAAGTTGAAGCTCTTTATGAGGAAGCTAAGGTCAAGATGGTTTGGACCATTTAAAGTCACAAATGTGTTACCATTTGGAGCCATAGAGGTTATATATCCAACCAAAGGGACTTTCAAGGTCAATGGGAAAAGATTAAAGCCATACATTGGTCGAAATTTTGACAAGCTCAAGGCTTCAATCTCCTTTCGTGATCCTCACTGATACATGGGCCATGTCTAACTTAGAGACATTAAACCAAAGTGCTGGTTGGGAGACAACCTAGCATTTCTTATCCTTTTACCTCTTTTAACTATTTCTTTTTGCATGTTTAATTTAGAATATATTTACGTTAGTTCCTCATGTTTCAATTATTTTACATTGTTTTCATTGGTTTTTATAGGTATTGATGAGTAATGCAATGCATGGAGCTTAAAAGGAAGTGTTCATAGTCGAATTATACAAAAAAAGTTGATTTGTAAAACATAAGGCCCATGCTTGAGCGTAATACCTTGAGCTCAAGCATGGCACCAAAATAGAAAAGGAGTACTTTAATTTAGAAGTCCACTCTTGAGTGTACAATCTTTAGCTCGAGCGTATAGAGCAAACAGAGAGGTTAGTGCAACATTGCATGCTCGAGCATGGATGGGGAAATAAAGATAGTATCCCAAGCATTAGGGGTGTGCTCGGGCACAGCCCCATGCTCAAGTGTGATGACACGAAAATGTAATGCAGACTTTTTAAAGCTCCACATAATCCAACTTCTTCCTCCTACTTCTTCAACTCCTTCTTCCTCCAAAACCATCTATTTTTACTCCACTCACTAAAAATGCCCTTTTCCGTCCTTCCCATACCCTTTCACCCACTTTTCTTTCTCTATCACCACCCACATTCCCCATTACCTTTTTTTCTTCCTTCATCAAAGCCTAACCCATGGTTTGGCAAAGGGAAGCTTAATTTGGGTCAATTTCTTGCAATTTCCAAAGGGGTTTTAGTTGTTGATCCTTCTCCAAGGTTTGTTTCCTTAACCCCTATTTCTTGCTCTATATTGATCTTGGGGATTTTTGGCATGATTGTGTTATAATGTGATATACATTTTTGTTAAGATTGGGATTTTCATTATGCTTGGGTGACTTATTTGAAGTGTCATTATGCTACCATGCATTGTTGATTTTATTTTGAGATGAATATGCACTAGGCACTTAACATTGTTCTTCATATTTTAATAATTTGTGCATTTGGATGTGGGTTGCAGGGAGTGCTATGGTGTGTCACATTTTGAATTTAAGTTGGGGTGTGTTGAAAAATTTTAATTTGAGGGTGTTGAGACATGGATTTTGGATTACATTATTTTTTGGTGCCATATCTATTATTATCCCGTGCCCTAATTGTTAATTTTCACTTGAGAGTGTGTACCATGGTCCCAAAGTCCGAATGATATCCTAAGTATTTGTTGTGGATGATTTCAAGTGATATAGGACCTAAGCGCGCATGTCATGGTGTTTCCGCTGCTACCCGCCGATCCTCAAGAAAGGGCGAATCATCTACCAAGCAACCAGCCATTGCCTTAGACTATCCTCCTCGTCCTGGACAAATAGTTGAAGACTTTGACTGCCACTACTTCATCAATGTAAATGCTCAAAGGTGTTGTCAATCTTCTATCACCTCTAGGAGCATTGTGCTTGAATGGGCCGTTAAATTTACCATGCACAAGTATGAATATTTTGAGGTCAAGTTAGATAGAAAGCGATGGCATTTCCTATAGACTAATTTACTTGCAGTCGGCATCAAGGTTGTCTTGGAATTCTATGCCTACTTTTGTTGTACCGATGGGAATAGAGCTTACATCGAGGGCGTTTGGTGGATTTTAGGTATGCCGGCATCAACCGCGACATTTGAGGATGATGCTTTCTCCTACATGGTGGATGATAAGGTAGACTAGGAAGCAGTGTTAAAGACGATTGGACTCTAGGGCAGCCATTGGACTTATTTTATAGAATCATCAAGCAGGCCTAGACATTTGGAGAATTGATTCTTGAATTAGGATGCCTAGATTTGGTTATAGGTTATGATTTGCAGATTCATGCCCATGAACCATACTTCCACCATCAAGCCCGATTATTGCATCTTACTTCATTATTTACTAATGGGCCAGATCAACCTTGGGAAGTTGATCCGGTGCCACATGTAAACTGTGGTCAATTCCTCAAGTGGCTTAGGCTTCTTGTCAACTATCACTACCATGGTTATTCAAGCCAGGGTCATCATTCAAGCAAATGAAGACATTTTTCCTTGTATTAACGGCTTGCTATCGACACAATACTAACTATGTATTGAAGAGAGCATCGGAACCACTGAGAGTCCCAATAGACTTAGATGGGAACCCATAAGCTAAAGCTCCTCTTTCACATCAACCAACACCTTAGTAGGGACCTGCCACTATCCCATTTGAGCCTCCGTAACAGAACGTGCAGCCAATTTATCATGAAATCTGGGCATTGAGGTGAGAGATGTGCCAACTTGGTCTAGCTCAAAAGCATGACTATAATAAAGGCAACCGCCAATTTGGGCTCTGAGCTAGTAGTTGACCTTTATTGCCACTAACATGAAAATGTTGGAAACCATTATACGGATGTAGTCTCCCCTAGATCTCCTACCACAGTTGCCCACTCTCTTGCCCTTGCTTCCCATTGACCTTGCTTAGGAATTTGAGGTCCAAGACCCCAAGGATGACGAAGATGATGATTAGGGGAGTCACCCTCACCCTCTCTTTGCACTTAAGTTACGAGTGTCAGAAGTATGCATGCTCTTTCAGTTCTTTTTGTTAGTTTTCTTAATTTACTTTTGTTCTTGCGTTATATATATATATATATATATATATTTTGTTTTTAGGTACTTTTAGAATAGTTTATGTGTCTTTTTGCTATTTTTTGTTGGTTCTACACCCATGATTTGGTAAATTGCTGTCCCTTTTTAACCCCTTGGTGACTATTAATCTTGATTTGAGCTAGGCAAAAATTCTCTTGTGCTTTCATTATTATTAGGGAAGAATCACATGTCATGCACTTTGGTTTTATAAGCAACTTGAGGGTAGTGAGCACCATGCTTGAATACCTTAATTAGCTTGAAACATGCATACTTTGCATTTGAAGTCCTTTTGAGATATGTATGAGAGAATTCTAGACTGAAAAAGGATTTAGGCCATGTTAGGAAGCTTATATTGACACCTATGGCCTACCTTATAACATTTGACCCTTGTCACCCCTTTCAAGCCTTATAAGACTAATTTCTTTGGTTAAACCATGTTACAAGCCTAAAATCCTTTTCAATTTTATCCTTATTTGAACCTTAGATTACCCTCAAGCTTATAGCTTCTAAATTCATAGACTAACATAACATCCCAATTCATACTCCATCTTATGCTTTGGGGATGGGAGAAAAAAAGAGAAAAAAGGGAGAAAAGAAAAAGGCAAAGTGGAAATGAAAATAATGAAGAGTGGTTTCACTGGGCTACGGGGGAGTAAACTCATTCCCAAATCTCATGGACCCCAAAAGCCAAGTATTGGTCAATGAAAAATATATGGGGTTGGTTAACCAACTAAGTTGGGGGTAGCCTAAGGTAGTGGATTTAGTGGTGAGGTTCCTCAAGTTAAGAGTAACTTTAAGACTAAATGACTTTTCATCATACCTTAACCATGGCCTTACGTTACAAGCTTAAAGGAAGGACTTATTGATCTTTAGCTAGTTGGCATTCATGTGGAGTAGAGAAGGTGAATAATGAATTGTGGTTGATTTTTCTCTCTTCTTAATCATAGCATTGGTATGGAGTGAATTAGCTCTTCATTGCTTGATCTAGACATGCACACTTGGTTCCTTTCCTTGATGATGTGATTTGCACAATTGAATGTTTGCTTGCCTAGATTTTGATTGATGAGTGACCTTTTTATTAAATTGTGAAAGCAATGATGAGCATTATATGGGCCATAACTTGGAGATACATTTTCTTTGATTTGAGTCTTTTGAAATTATTCTTTTACCTTAGTAGTTTTGTTTTGTTTTGAACCTTGCATAGGGACAATCAAGATTTTAAGTTGGGAATGTTTGATAACTCTCCAATGAGAGTTATATTTGTTTGTGTTTTTATATAGTTTTTAGGATTCACATGCATATTAGATAGTAGATTTGCACCTTTTTAGTCTTATTTGCTTGTTAGTTTTTGTAATCTTTAAAATAGTTAAACATGTTTTTGTTCTCTAATTTTTAGGGGAGCCCAAGTAAAGAAAACAAGCTCAAAGTAAGGAGTTGCGGCACCAAGCTCGAGCTCAACACTCAGGCTCAAGCCTAGCAAGGTTTACAACATCCATGCTTGAGCGCAGCCTTGGAACAGAGAGCACCATCCCCAACACCTTGTTGTCATGCTCGAGCATAGGATTACATGCTCAAGCGCAGCCTCGAAATAGAAACCATACTCTTACTACAATGTGACTTGCGCTTGAGTGCATGTTGTAAGCTTGAGCACAATGACACTAATTAAGGAAAGTCTGTTTTTCGAAGCTATCACGAAGGAAGAAGATCTGGGGTCCTATTTAAAGGATTTTTTATGATCTTCTCTGTCTTCTTTAGCCATTTTGCAACCCTAATCGTGGTGAAGAGCCATAGGAGCATTGAAGGTGAAGATTAAAGGTTCCAAGTGCTTATTGGAAACTAGAGAAATCTGTGTTCATTGATTTCTTTACTTCTACTCTTCCATGGATTCTCTTTTTGCTACTTCATTTTCTTATGTATTTTTGAATTTACTTTTATTATGAACTAAGTCCCTTCATGCTAGGGCATTAACATAGCCACTCTTGATGATGCTACTATTGTTTTGATTTTATTTAAATTTCTATTTCTTTATGATCAAGTGTTTATGACTATACTTAATGCCTTTGAGTGGCTAATCAACGCTTAATTGACTAGTTGTTTGCACTCACTCGAGAGAGGAGTTGGGAAAGAAGCTTCGTGTCATAATCACCATAGGTTGAGCAAAAGCTAGAGATAGGTAAAGGTAACCTATATGGCCTTTGTTTGGGATCCATAGAACTCATCTTCCCTTAATTTAGTTTGTGCTAAGAGATTAAGTGATCACTTTAAGTAAGAAAGAATTACACGATCTTGAGAGTGACTTATAGTTAGTTTAGGGAATTCAGCAATTAATAAAGAGAAATAGAAATTCAATAATTAACATTCAAGGTAATAGAGTTAATGAGTAGGTGAAATTAGTTGGCCCAGCTCCTTTTGTCATTGAGATTAATTCATAATTATTAGTGTCGTGGTTAATTGATTCATTTTTGTTATTTAATTCTATTTTGTTCAATTTCAACTCTTTCTTTCAATTGCTCAACTTAATACCTAACTTGGTTAATCTCAATAATTAAACTATCCCCGAGGGAGCGATAATCTTTCTCACTATTATATTATTTGTACAACCTAATATACTTGTCGGATTCACATCACATAGCCTTACAATTGACCGAGGAATTAAACTTACTGCTTAGAGGAAAAGGAAACTTGATGAAGAAAGGTAGAGAGCAATAATAGAAGAGACCAAGAGGCTCGGCAGTGTAGACTTTATTAGAGGAATTCATTACACTACGTGACTAGCTAACATCATCATGGTAAAGAAAAGAAAAAGAAAAAGAAAAGCATCAACAAGTGTGAATGTGTTTCAATTTCATGTATATGGACAAAGCTTACCCAAAAAATGCATGCCTACTGCAAGCATTGGTAAGCTCGTTGATTAATCTACTAGGCGTATATATTTATCAAGCTTCGTGGACGCTTACTTTAGGTGTAACCAAATCTAGATGGGCCTAGTTAATGAAGAAAAAACTACATTCATCATTGAGCATGCTAATCTCTATTATCGTGTAATGCCTTTTGGTTTAAAAGATGCATGCACTACCTACCAAAGATTGATGAACGAAGTCTTCACTGAGTAGATCGTAAGAAATATGAAAATGTACATAAATGACATGATGGCCAAGACCATTGAGAAAATGGCCATTGTTCAAACTTAGCTAAAATCTTTAGCCACTACAATGGTACAAGATGCGGTTGAATCCTAAAAACAGTGCGCATTCGAGGTTCACGTAGGGAACTTCCTCTGATCTATGCTTACATAGGAAGGAATCAAGCCCAAAAAAGTGTTGGACTATACTTGAGATGAGAAGCACATGAATTGCGAAGGAAGCACAATAGCTAATAAGAAGGAATATTGTGTTGTCTTGATTCCTCTCAAGGTCTATCGAAAATGACTTCCCATTTCTTAGGTGCTTAAAAAACTAGAACGCATTTGAATGAATCAAGGAATACAAGTTCACTTGTCAAGAGTTCAAGAAGTTTTAAGCAACTCCTCCTATATTGACTTAACCAAAGCCAGGAGAACATCAATTTATTCTCTATAATCGAGCGAGCTATCGAAACTTGGTACTTAAAGAGTAAGAACAAAAGCTGGTCTACTTTGTGAGTAAGGTCCTTCAAGGGTAGGAAACCAAGTATTAGAAGATAGAGAAGCTCGTTTTGCCTTAGTTATTAGGGTAATAAGGCCCTACACTATTTCCAGGGTCGCTATATAGTGGTAACAACTAAGCACCCTATCAAGTAAGTCTTGAGGAAACTTGAATTAGCAAGAAGAATGATAGCCTACTTGGTCGAGCTCATAGAATTCAGCATTGAGTATAGGCCTAGAGGGCCAATCAAAGCCTAGGTATTTTCCGACTTTGTGATTGAATTATAGCCAATTTTAATGGAAAACGATCACAAAGATGTACGGATGTTGTATGTTGGCAAAGTTTCCAATGTTAAAGGAAGAGGAGTAGGAGTCATTTTAGAAGAAAAAATGGAATAACAATGGAGCAATCCTTGTATTTCATTTTCAAGGCCGACAACAATCAAGTCAAGTACGAGCTATAATAGGCTTAAGCTTGCTAATGATATAGGAGTTTGGCCTCTGATTATCAAAGGAGATTCACAACTAGTCATTGGACAAGTGAATGGAGAATTCCAAGGCCTGTGAGCCGTAACCCATGAAGTACTTGCAGAAAGTTCAACAAGACAAGAACTGATGAAAAGTTAGAATAATGCACTATTGAGCTAATTCCAAGGAAGCAAAATGCTAGACCCAATCTATTATCAAAGTTAGCTAATACAAAAAGTCCGACTAATAACAAATCAATCAGCTAGGAAGTCATCGTTACTCCTATTGATGAAATGGAAGTAATGAACTTAGAACAAAGCAAGGAACCCGAAAGCTAGCAATACCTAATAAAACAATACTTACTCAAAGGGAAGCTCTCCTAAGAGGAGAAGGAAGCCAAGAAAGTAAGAAGAGCAGCTAGTTTCTATTTGCTGATTGTGGGTGAATTATGTTGACAAGGATACTCTCAACCCCTATTGAAATGTTTTAAAAAAGAAACAGGTCGAGCATATAATGCGAGAAGTCCATAAGGCATTTGTCGTAGTTGCATTAAAGGGAGATCTCTTGTAGCATAAATCCTTTGGGCGGGATATTTTGCCTACCATGAGATCAAATTGCATCGAGTTTGTGAAACGACGTGATAAATCCCAACAATTTCTAACTCATAACAAACACACCTTGAGAAGCTCCATTGTTTAGAAGTGAGTTGGTCCTTCTACAAATAGGGGATAATGACTCTTTGATTGAAGAGACATAACTCTTGAGTAGAAAGTCATAAAAAATAGTAACAACAATTGATAGTGATTCACAGGAATTTGAAAATAAAATTAAAAATTATTAAGGGTTGAGAAAATAAAAATAATTAAAAAAATTTATGAAAAAGTAAAAGTACTAAAACTCACTAAAACTTTTTTTTTCTTCTTTTTATGGGGAGGAGTTGACATGAAAGGAACATTATAGCAAATCCCATATCTTTTTCCTTATTTTTCTCATCAAGTAAATCTCTCAAGTTAATTTTAGAATTTTGTCAATGAGTGCACACTTAAACAAAGAAGTAAAAAAAAATACATTTAATTAAAAATGTTTTAAAATTATTACATATTAAATGCTTTAAAAAGTTATATTTATGTAATTTTTTAGTCTTTTATTTTTTGATAAGTATTTTTAAGACATTTGTTCGTAAAATCTTTAAGTTCATTGGATAAAAGATGATAAAGTATTTAACTACATTTACGTATATTTTTATTTTCTTCTTGAACTCAACAAATTAAAGAAAAGGAAGTATCATTTTTTTTTTTATATATTGGAAGATACCAAATAAAGGAGACTGATAACTCATTAACTCTCTCTCTCTTTTAAAAGAGAAAAAAAGTCTTAATTTCCCTATCGCAATTTTCTTGTTAAACTATTTCATTAATTATTGATGTTAATTTATATTTATTTTAAAGTAGAGGTTTACTAAATTATTGAATTTACAGAAGTATTAGGCAAAATTTTTTAAGCTTTTAAAGCTTGTTTCTTTATTGTATTCTTGTAGTGGTGGATATTTTTGAGGAATAAATAAGAATAATATTAAAAATTATGTGGCAATTTGAAAAACTAAAAATTTTTATTTTGATTCAATATTCACTTTTTTTTTTTTGGAGGCGTGTCATAGAACCAATAAAGCAATCTTTGTAATTTTGAATTTAAATAGTTTTGAAATAGAGTAGCACTCAAATTAAAACTTTTGAACAATATTTTACAATCTTGTTTATACAAATTTATATCCTTGAAAACATTAACAATGAGGCATTCTATTCTCCTCAAGAGCATTCTTATCCATAACTTATCTATATATGTAAGTTGATATGATAGATCTTTGGCCTTTTTTTTTTTTTTTTTTGGGTCTTTTCAAAGATATCCCCCTTCCCTATTTGTAGGAAAGGAGACTAATCCTCTTTGGACATAGTCAAGCTTGCCCTCCCAACTTGTGTTCTCTCTAGCAATCGAACCAAGGTCTTCTCTAGGGCTACTATGCCTCTACCACTATACCAACACTCTTGTTAGTAGAATTTGGCCATTTAAATGGTGTGCATAAGTTTAATTCATACATCATTTTTTACATTCAATCACTGCATTGTCTACATTTTCATATTAAGGGTAATTGTGGCATTTCAAAAGTTGTTATTTAGATGAAGAGTTGACATATGATCCGAGAGATATAGGGTCTTGTATCAATTTTATTAGCATCTCAACATTTCAAATTCTATTTTGCATATCTTGCATTAGCATATATATATATAGACACATACACACACACTTGAAGGATATACAGAGTCATGAACGAAAATACGCTTCTCTTATCTAACTTTCTTTCTCTAAAATTGTATAGCTAGTAAGTCTCCACCAAATTGATTTCTTTTTTATCAGTTCCTCGTACTTGTCGTGTGTTTCTTGATTTCTATTGTATTCCCTAAAACATGTCATTAACTAAGCCCAATAACAACTGATATTGGTAGCTCTTCGAACCTTGGGCAGTGATGGCTGATGGAACTCACAACCATACCTCAATGAAGGGGTTCGATAGAAATTTGTCCTAGAAGATTGAGTCGATAAACTAGAAGTATATGGACTCCATGGCTCAATTCAGGACTCTTGTAGCTGTAGTCATGGAGATTCATAAATCCCTTTAGAACTAACACTATGATCCTTTAACTAGTAATCACAGTTGCAGATTAGAGGAAAATGATGAGTAGCTTTAGTGGAGCTCTAACATCAACACTAACTCACAATTTGTGTATGTAACTTGCATCTTAAAGGTTGAGTTCCCAAGTTTGATGGAACACAACTTAAGGAGTGGTTGTACAAGTGTAAGCAATTTTTCGCTCTAGATAATACTCCTCCTGAATCCAAGGTCAAGTTAGCTTCAATGCACTTGCATGTTATTGCTTTACTGTGGCATCTTAACTATGAAGACCAAGTTTCAAATGTACGTTGATTGGCCTCAATATATTCCCCATCTAATCCTTAGATTTGGTGAAACCTTCTCTAATCCTTTAGCTAAGCTTATATCTATTAAACAAAGGATAGTGTGCATGACTATATTAATTCATTTGAGCTAGCTCTCACTCAAGTGAGTTTCCCTCAAGAGCATGTTTTGAGTATCTTCCTAGCATGTCTAGAAAAATAGACATAGATGTAGGTGAGGATGTTTAGCCTAAGTTCAATGGTCCAAGCAACCAATTTAGCCAAACTACATGAAGCCTCTCAAGCCCATAAGCCAAAATCTTTCCAAACCCACAAACATGTTAACTAGAAATCTATTATCCTAAATATCACTACACCAACTAAATCTCACTTGTTTATGCATGTTTTTACTGTTACACCTGCATACCAACCAATAAGAGTCTCAAGCTTACACCAAAAGAAGCTTTTACATATGCTTATTGACATAGGAAACACTCATAATTTATTGGACTTCGAAAATGCTAAATGATTAGGCTACAAATAAGATAGCATTAATCCTATCTCAGTTGCTATAGCCAATGGCACTAAATTACTCACCCATTATGTGTGTAGAAATTTTGTGTGACAGCTACAATAATCCACCTTTATTTTTGATGTTATGGTGTTACCCTTGTTTCTTGTGACTTGGTTCTAGGAATACAGTGGTTGTCCACTTTGAAGCCAATCCTCTGGGATTTTCATATTTTGATAATGGAATTTATAGTGCAAGTTATGTTGTGTAGCTAGAGAGCCAATTATGCTTCCTCCAAGTCACCACCACATCTAAATCTGATTTACCAATTGAATGCCTTCTTGGTTGCCAAGTATCGAATCAAGTTGAATTACTAGTAGCTGTAACTAAGTTGATTGAGAATTTGTTGCCCTGTTCCAAGAACTAAACCAGTTACATTCTATAAGGCTCGGATTTGGTCATAGAATACCTTTGAAAGAGGGTGCTATCCCAGTAAATTTAAGGACCTATCGATACTCTTTGGTCAAAAATCAATCATTGATGGATCAGTGGATGAGATGATGAGTTAAGGGTCTATCCAGCTAGCAATAGCCCTTTTGCATCTTGTGTGATGTTGGTAGGTAAGAAAGATGGAAGTTCACGCCTCTGCATCGATTATAGGCAACTTAACTCACAAACAATCAAGGATCACTTCCCAATTCCTCTGATTGATTATCTCATTGATGAACATCTAGGGCTCTTCTGTGTATTCTATGCTGGCTTTGAGGGATGGATATCACCAACTTAGAAAACAAGTTGGAGAGGAGTTTACGTTAGCATTTAGATCCCATGCTAGCCACTTTGAGTACTTGGTAATGCCATTTGAGTTGAAAAATGGCCCTGCTTCATTTCAATCTCTTATGATTGCTATCTTTCATAAATACCTCAGGAAATTTGTCATTTTGTTCTTTGATGATATATTGGTCTATAATGCTTCCTTGGATGATCTTGTCGTGCACTTGCGAATGGTGTTTAAGTTGTTGTAGGAACCTTGTCTACTTTTAAAGAAGAGAAAATGAAGTTTGCCTCACCAAGGATGGAATATCTTGCCCATATTATTTCCAAAAAAGGAGTGGCCACTAATCCCTCCAAGTTGAGTACCATGGCAAATTGGCCAATGCCAAGTTATTTGTAGTTGCTATAGGCATTTTATCCAAAGGTTTGGCCAAATTGCCAAACCATTCTTGTGGTCTGATTCTACCACAGAAGCTTCCAATAAGCTCAAGTAAGCCTTAATTACTTCTCTAGTACTAGCTTTACCCAATTTCAGCAAGTCATTTGAAGGGATCGGTGTAGTACTTTTGCAAGAAAATCACCCTATAGCATACATAAGTAAGGCATTGGGGCCAAGCCATCAAGCTCACCTTATGTATGAGAGGAAGCTCCTCGCAATGGTGCATGTGGTACAAAAGTAGGCAAGTCACTTATGTAGCAGCCCATTCACCATTAAGACAGATCAAAAGAGCCTTAAATTCCTGCTAAAATAAATGCTTAACACTCCTTTTCAACAAGTTTAGATGACAAAACTGATGGGGTTTGACTTCAATATTTAGTATAAGGAAGGAAGACAAAATGTCATGGCTGATGCTCTCTAGGTGCACAAAATCTGAACTATTGATTACGCTATTGTCCGATGGTTGTTGCTGATTTCCATGAGCTTATCAAACAATCTTGTAGCTAGCATCACTCCTTGCACAAGATTATTGAAGAAAAATAGCAAAATCAGGCTATTCACCCTAAGTTTACTTAGGAAAAGGGTGAACTTCGAATAAAAAGGAAGCTGATGATAGGTAATAACCCTTCCCAAAGGCGCAAATCTTATACTAGTTGCCTAATTCACTAGAAACAGGACACTCTGGGCATTATGACACTATAGGTAGGATTAAATCCTTTTTCTATTGGAAAGGAATGATGAAAAATATTAGTTTTCATGTGCAAATGTATGATACTTGTTAGACTTGCAAGTTTGACTTGGTTGCTGCTCTTGGCTTATTATAACCCTTACATACAGCAACTCGCATTTGGGAAGATATAAGCATGAATTTTATTGAAAGACTCCCCCTTTCAAATGGCAAGCAGGTTAGCCTAGTTGGTGTGGATAGGTTGAGTAAGGCCAATCATTTCATTGCTCTTTCTTATCCTTACATAGTCGAGGATATAGCTCAACTTTCCTAGATCATGTCTTCAGGTTACATGGCTTGCCAAATTCAATCGTTACTAATCGAGATGTGGTGTTTGTTAGTAAGTTCTGGGATGAACTTTTTAGATTGCAAGCTTTGGCCCTCTATCGATCTTCAGCGTACCATCCATATTCGAATTGTAATGTCTGAAATTTTTTCAAAACGTTTAATTTAAGTCGTTAATCGATTTATTTGATTTTATTAAATAAGTAAGATTAATTAAAAGTTAATTAAAAATTTATTAGGAGTTAATTAGATGTTAATTAGAGGGATTAGGCTTAGGAAAAATTAAGATAGATACATAGAAACTTTTACAAAATCTACTTAGTAATGATTTGACAGTTTGAAGGAAATCAGTAAAGATTCGGTATTTTAAACTGCCAAAATCAAGTCAATAGAATTACACCTCGAAACCCCTAAAATTAAAGGTGAGAAACTCAACCACTTTACCCCTCTAAGTGGCGCCTTTCAACCACAAGAAATGGGGAAGAGTGGTGAATTATTAGCCATTCAAGTAACCACCAATAGGAATTTAGGATTTTAACTACCTAAGGTCATTAAATTGTGAAATTTCCTCTCATCTCCTTCATTTTGGTTGCCCTTTTTCTACTGCCCCCATTTCATATTCCCCTCTTCTATTTCATCTCATTTCCTCCCACCTTCAAGCCTTAATCACTTCCTTTATCAAAAGAAACCCAAATCTAGCTAGATTTGCATCAAATTGGAGGTAGGATTCTCACTCTTTGCTTGATTTTAATGATATATAGCTGAATGGGTCTGAGCTGCTCCCTCTTGTTCTGATGTTATTTGATGATCTTATGATATGTTTCAAGTGATTAAAGATGAGTATTCTTGATTTGAGATGGTTAATTAGTCAAAAACTCAAAGAAGAACAAAAACAGGATTGCTGGAAAATAGAAACCCTATGATGTCTATATTTGCGAAGTGTACCGCTTCGAACACAGCTATCAGAATTTGATGAAATCAATTTTGAATTAAACTATACATTTAAAGCTTTCCAATCATGCAAATTATAAATCAATTGGATTAATATTGAGTGAGATATGATTTTTTGAAATTTACCCTAAATTTCTACCTTTGAATCCGACTAGAGTGGCTTGTGTAGGGCATAATTTGCCCTATATAACGTCAAATTGAGTGCAACGAATTTTGTTATAAATATTACACATAGAGCAACATCCCATAAAAATTTTAGAGTCGAATTTAATCCTTGTTGCTCCTAGTAATTCATGGAAGTTGCCCCATGTCCTAATTGGGCTAGAACAAGGCAGCTCAAATTTTCTAACTTCAAGAGCTCATAACTTGAGCCTTGCTTATTCAAAAGGAATGAAACTTATTGGAAATGAAAGCAGATTTAGTTAGCTTTAAAATGATACAGGCTTCGTATAATTCCGATTAGTTTTCTATTTTTAGTGAATTTGTACTTTTTAGTGCTTAAATCTACCTAGCAACAGGACAGACTTAGGTCAAATTTCAATAACATGAGCTATACTTATCAAAGCTTAATAGGACCAAAGAGAATTAAAAATAGACTAATAATAATATAACATTAAAATTTCAGATTTAGATGAGCTAAGTAAGAGTTTTGGCAGAATTTACATGGTGAGCAGAATTGAGAAAATTATAGGCGATGGTTGCATACTTGGGGTGCTCTAATGTGTAGTTGAATTAAGTATATTGCCAATGCTATACTGAAACTGAAATATTCATATGTTATGTTGATTATGGATTTGACTGAATGTCTATGTCAGCTGGCACTATTCATGGAGAAGTGGACCTGATCTGTTATGTTACTGAATTTTCAATAGGAGTATATAAATCATGCACTATGTATATGACTTCTCTAGCATATGCATTCATGACTTCATGATTAAAGAGATAATAGTAATTCCATGTTACTTAGGTTAGCCCCTGAATAAATTTAAGGGGATTAAGTCGGTGAGAGCGTCGGGGAAAGTAAACCCGACAATCCTGTATAGGAATGAGCTCGATCCTAAAAAGCAGATTATTATCCAGAGGTGAGAAAGGTCATTCACCTCCAAGGGACCAAGTAAGGGTGAAAGATAAGTAAAGGGCTGCATTTGAGTTTGAGGACGGTGATACGTAACGCTCAAATGCAGATCAATATACGCACCCTAGGTACGGCGATACGTAATACCTAAGTGTGCCAAGGAAAGGAAGTTAAAGAAAGTTAAAGAAAACACAAGTGCATTTGCATGAATCCAAGTAAGTATTTGCATATGCATGTTCTATTTTCTTATTATATTGATAGAATTGTTATATTTGAATATACTGCAACTATTATTTAAGTTATGAGTTGTGAATTTAGTTTGTAATAGTTCTTATGACTCAAGTATGTGAATAAAATAAATTTTGCTTCAGATAGTATGTTTTCAAACTATAAAACTGAAAAGTTTATTAACATGTTCACCTTTTTCATAGTAAACCGAAGAAGCTGGAGATAATAATGATGACACTATGTGTGATAATTTAGAGAATCTTACTGAGAAGTTTTGATTCTCACTCCTATACTTATTTCCATATTATCTCCAGATAGTTCAAAGAAATATTGAAGACGGCCAAAGGTTGCTGTCAGACAAGGTCCGTTCAAATAACAGTAACAATCCCTGAGTATGGTGCTATGACCTAAGCATGGTACTGTGCTTGGGAGGATGTTACATGAATAGGCAAATTGAAGTAGTGAATCATTTACCTAGAGACTTATCTTTGATGTATGAACACCGATAGCCCCATTCTTGGAAGAAATGGTTGCCTTTTGCAAAATGGTGGTACAACACCAACTGCCATAGTGTAATAAAGTATTCCCCATATCTAACTCTGAAATTTTTATGGGGTGTTCTCTTATGTGTAGCTTTCTAAAAAAGTTAGTTTCATTCAATTCCATTTGTATAGGGCAAGTTTTGCCCTGAACAACCTTGTCTGTCCAGAATCAAACTCAAAAACCTAGGTCAAACTTTCAAAATTGATATCTCCCTCAATACTAATTCAATGGCTTTATAATTTATATGGTAGGAAAACCCTAGATGTCTAGATTCACATAAAAATAGTTTCATCCAATTTAAACAGCTATAGACGGAGCCGTACACTCTGCCGTACGGACTACCGCAGGGTTTTGATCACCTAACTTCTCACTTCTTTCTATTCTCATCCCTTTTCACTTCTTCTTCAATTTAAACACAACAATAGTCATCAAACCAGCCAATAATCATCATATACATCAAAATACCACATCAAGAAGTGAGAAAATGAAAATCTCAAATAGCTCGCATAACCAAGAAGACAAGAAAGATGTTGAATCTCTACCTCCTTTGTATATAATCTTGTTAGATTTGGGGTTTAGATGGGTGGAACCTTATCAAAACTTGAACGTTTGATGGAGTAGGTGTAACATCCTCCCAAGTACAATACTATGCTTAAGTCATAATACCTCACCTAGGAGTTGTTACTGTCACTTAATCGGACCTTGTCTGGCAGCAACCTTCTGCCACCTTTGCTTCGGAGGGCCTTTTTCGGAACTTTTGAACTATCTGGAGATAACACAGAAATGAACATAGGAGTGAGAATTATAAATTCTCAGTAGGATTCATTAAGAAACTTCATACCATGTCATCATTATTATCTCTAGCTACTTCGGTTTATTATAAAAAGTGGATACATTATACGAACTATTCTATTTTATAGTTTGAAAACATATAGTCTGAAGCATAATTCATTTTATTTCATGCACTTAAGTCACATTGGCAATATTTCATTAGAATAATAAACCCCGCATAAGTACTACATCAATAAACATGGGATACAATTATACAAATAGTCACATTTGAATCCATGCAATGCACTAGTATCTTTCTTAACTTTCTTTGCTTTCTTTTCTTGGCACACCTAGGCATTACATATCGCCGTCCTTATGGTGCTTGCATATGTCTTAGTCTTTAGTCTTTACTGCCCTCGGATAGTCTGATCTAGGAGTGAGCTCGTCGGCTCTACTCGTGACCATCGTCACACAGGCTAACCTGCAAGGGGATTCACGTGCCTCTAGTCTTGGAGGGACCTTATTTTGGTCACATGCCTCTAAATTGAAGAGATCTCTTCTGGTCACGTGCCTTAAGAATAGAAGGATCTCAGCTGACCACTTCCCTTGAATGTAGAGAGATCTCATCTGACCACATGCCTCCAAGGTAGAGGGATCTCATAGTTTTATACTGCCTTCACAGGGAAGGATTCAATATGCAATTGCCTCTAAGCGAAGGGACCCAATCTTATCTTATTTAGCTATCTTCATAAGGAGAGATCTCATAACTGCTTCCAGGTGAAGGAATTCATATTTTATATATTTGTATCCTTTCATTCTCATACATAATCATGCATAGACATGCTGAATGCACTCTTACATATGCTTCATCATTTGTTTTCATATATCATTTCATATGGAATTTCTACATACGTATTCTTAACACATAAATGCTCATAACCTTCTTTACAATTCTACCGAAAATTTAGCAATATAATGTAATGTGTTCGCTTCCCCATGAATAGTGCCAGTACTCAAACAATCCATTTTTACAGCAAATTCACAATACTTCATTCGCAATTCAACATCAATTTCATAGGAACATTAGTTGCATTTAAAGCATAGTTGTTCTCTTAGCCTTTTACTCAGCCCGATTTTTTGTAGATCAGGCCATAATTTCTATTTAACTCATCCGGACCTAAATTTTGGATATATTAGAGTTTTATGTGTCCATTTTCTAACCTCTTTGGTCCCATCTAATTTTGATAAGTTTAACTCAAGTTATTTAAGTTTTATCCCGACCTGCCCTGTAACTGGCCAAAATTACACACTTAAAAGTAAAAATTCTCTAAAAATGGAAAACTAGATCAAGTCATACGAAAGGGGTATCATATTAAAGTTAACAGGATAAACTTTTATTTGCAAGAAATTCCATTTCATTTGCTTTAGTAGAACTCGAGTTATTAGCCCTGAAATTTGACTTTCTGGAACTATCCTGTCTTGGCCCAGTTTGGACATAGGGCAACTTCTTCAAATCATTGAGAGCTAATAGGACCGTACCAAACTCAGAATTTTAGGGAATGTTCCCCTACATGTAAGCTTTCCAAAATTGGTTTCACTCAATTTGGAGTTGTGTAGGGTGAGTTACATCCTTCTCAAGTCGCAC
This sequence comes from Pterocarpus santalinus, assembly GCA_031439595.1. Lineage (NCBI taxonomy): Eukaryota > Viridiplantae > Streptophyta > Magnoliopsida > Fabales > Fabaceae > Pterocarpus > Pterocarpus santalinus. The sequence continues at coordinate 21,780,083 of CM062528.1, read as the reverse complement.
TACCTAGATGAATGTCCTAATTCCTAGGTAAAACTTCAAAAATTCATATCTCTCTTATTATTAATCCAATGGCCTTATATTATATATGTATGGAAATCCCTGAATGTCTACTTTCATCTAAAAATAGTTTCATCTACTTTAACCAGCTGTAGGCGGAGCCGTACACTGCGCCATACGGATTATTGAGGGAATTTGGTCTTCCAGCCCCTCACATCTTTCTATCCTCACCCTTTTCTACTCTTTAATCAAATTTAAACACAAAAATAACCAATAACCAGTCAAAGATCATCAT